>CM061354.1:50172651-60172651 GCA_030867105.1 Liasis olivaceus
CCAAATGTGCCCACTAAAAGTTAGAAAGCTGTTATACAGGTGAAACTCGAAAAATTAGAATATCGTGCAAATGTTCATTTATGTCAGTATGGCAACTCAAAAGGTGAAACCAATATATGAGATAGACGCATTACATGTAAAGCGAGATATGTCAAGCCTTACTTTGGTATAATTGTGATAATTATGGCATACAGCTTATGAAAACCCCAAATTCACAATCTCAGAAAATTAGAATAGTGTGAAAAGGTTCAATATTCTAGGCTCAAAGTGTCCCACTCTAATCAGCTAATGAATCCATAAGACCTGCAAAGGGTTCCTGAGCCTTTAAATGGTCTCTCAGGCTGGTTCAGTAGGAATCACAAGCATGGAAAAGACTGCTGACCTGACAGCTGTGCAGAAAACCATCATTGACACCCTCCATAAGGAGGGAAAGCCCCAAAAGGTAATTGCAAAAGAAGTGGGATGTTCCCAAAGTGCTGTATCAAAGCACATCAATAGAAGGTTATGTGGAAGGGAAAAGTGTGGTAGAAAAAGGTGCACAAGCAGCAGGGATGACCGCAGCCTGGAGAGGATTGTCAGGAAAAGGCCATTCAAAAGTGTTGGGGACTTTCACAAGGAGTGGACTGAGGCTGGAGTTAGTGCATCAAGAGCCACCACACACAGACGGATCCTGGACATGGGCTTCAAATGTCGTATTCCTCTTGTCAAGCCGCTCCTGAACAACAAACAACGTCAGAAGCGTCTTACCTGGGCTACAGAAAAAAAGAACTGGTCTGTTGCCCAGTGGTCCAAAGTCCTCTTTTCTGATGAGAGCAACTTTTGCATCTCATTTGGGAACCAAGGACCCAGAGTCTGGAGGACAAATGGAGAGGCACACAATGCACGATGCTTGAAGTCCAGTGTGAAGTTTCCACAGTCTGTGTTGATTTGGGGAGCCATGTCATCTGCCGGTGTTGGTCCACTGTGCTTCATTAAGTCCAGGGTCAATGCAGCCATCTACCAGGAGATTTTGGAGCACTTCATGCTTCCAAACCTGGGACAAGATCAGCCCAGAAGTAGGCCAATACGAGGAAGGAGCTAACTAATTTACATTACATGTAGTCTCTGAAACTTTTCATCCTTACAGTATTTTATATTTTGCTGTTATCTGTGGAAGGTATATGGTAGTATGGCTCATATGGTCCAGCCATAGCTGAGCACTAGAGTGAGGAAGGTATTCTAAGTAGCCTTCAATACTACGTAGCATTTGTGGTATTTTAGCAAAGAGTTACTATTGCTGCTGTGACTTCCCTTGATGAATGTGGTTGGTTATAAAATGAAATACATATGTGCTGAATGAATATTGGTTTATGTGCTGAATGAATATCAGTTTAAACCACACAAAATAGCACATTATTATGCATATATGTACATATCTCTAGCTTTTAGGGTTCAACAAACTGGGAATACATGTACTTCTTCTAATCCATAGAAACAATGTGCCATTGTGAGGTAAAAAAAAATCAAAATAGTAATAGTGTTATTATATAAAAATCTCAACATGAGAATATCAGAATTATTGTGAAATACAGTATGTCTTGCAACACAAGGTTAAAGATAGGGATGTTTTGTAATATAATTTTTAAGTGCATGATGTGATAGGTTGTCTTGTATTTTTCAAAGCCTAGTTAAAAGTTTCTCTAAGAGGGTTTCATGTATACCCCTTGATATCTATGCTAGAAAAAATATAGCATATATATATATATATATATATATATATATATATATATACACTCTCTCTCTGTATATTTATATGTGTGTATGTGTGTATATATGTATGTGTGTGTGTATGTGTACACATATACACACACACATAAAGTATACACACATATGTTGATGCAGTTTTCTGGAGTGAAAATTGTATGCACCAATAAATGTCATTTATATATCTATCCACTAACTTCTAATTTAGTAATGCACAAACAACAATTCTAACAGATCTAAAAATAAAACTGCCCTTTATTGCTCTAAACTGTATTTTAAATTTCACTCAAAAAACACTGTTGGACATTTTAAAATGAATGAGAAAATTTAATTTAAAAACACTACATGCTTCTTTCATGATTAGGGACATAATACAAATCTTGGTTAAAGGCTGCCCTTCATTTGTATTCTATACATAATTCTTCAACAGGTAGGAACAATTGCCATTAACAATTTGGAACAAGTGACTTGTGGTTTACATCCATTAGCATTAAAGGATGACTAACTGCAAAATTTGCTATTTTCACCATGTTCCATCCATTAAATCTGTCTTTTCTGTCTTGGAACAATGCATTATTCTGCCTACCATTACTGATTAATGACAAAGAAATTATATTTGTGATATACATAACCTTTAGACACACACCTTTAAGTAAGAATAGATGTTAACCAAATGAGCAGTAGGGTAGAAAGAAAAAATGGTTTGAAAGCAGGCTTCCAAAAGAAGGGTAGTATTCTGAAGGCAGGGTTTCCAAATGTCAAGCGGTCCATTCCAGTTTCATCCATTCTTTCTGAAAAAGGACTTTCAACAGAGCTTGGCGAGAACAGTTTAATTACTGCTCTCTTGACACTTGTAATACATTTTCAGAAGCAGCCCTGTACATTTATTTAGCAGGCCTGTACATTTATTTAAGCCTAACACTAGTACAACTAAAATGTCCTTTGAGGGATTTCACTCTCCCATCCATATTTTTCCTACCTGATCTATGTGGTAATATTTTCCAACAGCTTTGTCATTTCAGTACATATTCTAAAATGTACCAAGAACTATATTCTCAGTTAACATGCCATAAGTGAAATGAGTAGCCAACCTTCACAGTGAACAGTAAAAATGGAAGTACATTCCAGCCTTTCTTCTGGTCACACTAGGAAGAGAAACTTTTGCAACACAGAAGACATGCTGTTACTGAAAGCTAAGCCATGATAACCTTAATTGTTGTGTTTTGTGCCATTATCATGGTAACATGTTCCCCCCTACCCCCTTTCATAAGTCTTCATAAGCAATGGATTCATGGCAGCTACAGAAACTTGGTCAAGTGAAAGTTGCGTTTTTCAAAACTATGCAAACTCTGTTGTAAATTAAAGCCATTGCCTTTAGGACAATAGGTAATGTGACCTCTGGATAAATGAAAGGAAGTCTTCAGCCTACTTGAACAACTCCACAAGCCTCCCTTTACACTGATTAATCTTGCACAGAATATGGTCCACACCTCTAAAAAGTGTTGGGCTAAAGCATCATCATTGTTAGGAATACATGTCTTTTTTTCTGACAGAAGCATGATTTTGGACTTCTTAGTCAGCCAGTCTAAATTCATTCAAAAATTCAGGAACCTCTAGAAGAGCCCAATTCAATCTCCAGGCCAAAATTATTGATTTTTTTTTTCTTTCACATAATTTTGAATATGCCATCTTTTGTGCTCTTTGACTCTATAACTACCTTGGAATCTAACCAACCAGCACACTCAGATCTTGTGGTCAAACTGAGAACACTATGGAGAAAGAAGAAGCCACACAGATGAATGAACCTTGAGAAGTAAATGGATATAAAAAAGGCCAAATGAGAACTGTGCATATTTAGCAGCAACAGAAAATAAGGTGAGGGAGATGAAACAGAACTTTGGAGCTGAAAATACAATTGTATAATGTACTGGTGATAAAATAAATCAGCATTCTTCTCTTTTACCTACTCTTTCCTTCATTCTTGGAATCTTGGAAAAAGAAAATGGAAAGAAGAAACATTTGACAGGTGAGCAATGAAGGCTAGTTGTGAGATATGGAGCAGGTAAGACTACAGAAGAGAGTGGAAGATAAAAGATAAATTATTTTTTCTGTGCCTATTCTTCTGTCCTTTGCTGTTTCTCACTTTTTCCTTTCCTTCCTTCCTTCACATTATACAAATATAGTTATATGTGAAGAAACAGTGTAGTCCCATTTCTTTGGATATTTCAATGGAAGAAACATTTTAAATGCTGAGCTGCTAAAGGAATGAAGGCTGGTTACAAGGAAGGTCTGCCAGATGATAAACAGTGGATAGTAGAATCCTCTAGAGAGCTGAGCACCTCCTAAGAGCTACTCTGCGTTTTCTACTTACGACTAATAGGGCTCCATTACTGTAAATGCTGTGCCCTCTTGGCAGGAAACTAAGCAAATTAATGGTCATTACCTATGCAAAAGATTCCATGTGCTGTACAGCGAGGGCTGGAAGTATCTGATAGCTTTGGAGAAATACATTGTCTCTGACAAAACCAGGGTTGTGAGAAGTCATAAAATGACTCACCAGATGCCAGAGCAACTTTCAGAAGGAATAAAAGATGAAAATGACATCTATTTTTCTTATTCTTTGAAGCTGGTAACTAACAAATAATCTTAAATAAATCGGATGTATTGTTCCCAGCTGACATGCTAATACTCTAATGACCTAGTCCTTATAGCTATATCTGTCAAATAATTTTTTTAATACTAATAGGCTCTTTTATCATGTGGCGCTACAAACAAATTTGTTTTAGCACCCACAGTATGAAGATATAATTTGTCCCTGAGTCTCAAAATTCATCATTACTCTTCAAACAACTGGTTCACTACCATGTGTGAATGGTCAAAAGCTATATAAACACCCAATGTATGCATCCTGTAGGACCACATAAAGTGAATTCTGCTATAATTAGAACGCTATTGCAGAATCCATTCAGCTAGCAAATGATATATTGCCATTGCACAACATATAGAAAAGAAACAGTTCTGACTGTTGATAGCACTTGAGTGACTATGACTGGTTGTGAAGTTGTAGCCTCTATTGTATTGTATATTGCTATTAAAAATGGAAAATGTTCTCTGAATGACAGATCTCTACTGCTGCACAAGTGAGGAATATTTAATATCCATTTTTCCATTTCCTGCATCCTTGGAGGAGGATAATGTGATTTCCTTCTCTTTTGATTGTCCAACCCCAGAAAGAAAAGCTGTTTGAGTTTGTGCTTTTCTTTCTTGGATGCATGTGACAATTAATCATTGTATATATCTAGACCCCCTGGTAATCTTTGCTTGTGTTCCGGTCTCTACATTCATCTTTGGCATTGTGTGTTTAGTTGTAATACAGTCCAATTGATTTGTTTGTAGTTGCAATGCTATTCTTATTCTTTTCCTCCTGGAACATCTTTATAGCACAAACTTGCCACATTTTCAAGTTCTAGTGTACAAAATTGATTTGCAGGATTAGAGCAAAAATATTTAACTGAGAGGTAATAGCACAGATGCATATGGTCTTGTCACCTTCCTGTTATTTTGGAGCTGTGGCAATTTTTCTTAAAGGCTATCTGAAATGAAAGGCTAGTGAGAACTAAGATATATGTATAGAGGAAATCAGTAATTCATTGATGCAATAATTCTGACTTTGGAATATCTTCTAGAACAGAGGTGGGGAAACCGGCCTTTCAGATGTTGTTGAATTACAGTTTCCAGCATTATCAACCAGCGTGGCAAATGATAATAAAGGCCCTAGGTTTTGCAACCCTGTTGTAAAACAATAATAGTGTACCACAGATGCTTTCGGAAAGTTATCTTCTTGGTTTCCAAAATAAACTGATCTAATACTCCCTTCCCAGTTACAGATGCTTGAGAATTTAATGTAACCCAGGAGTAAAGTTACTATATATGGGTTGCAAAAATACAGATGACCCAGACGTTATAATTATAGTTTGGTTGTTTTGGCCCCTGGTAGGAAGGGTTGTTATGTTTTTATTCTGATTTTATGAGCCACATTGGAACACTATGTGATATAGGTGGCCATATGAGTTCTATAAATAAATAAACATACAAATAAATAAATAAAAATGTTCTCCCACCACATCTTGCTGTCCTGCCTCATCATGGCAAGGCGGTATTCCTGGGAGGGATGAACAAAGAATGCCAGGGGTATATGCCACGAGTATGCACTCCCAGCAGGATGCACAGACATGAAGTTTGCATTATCCCAGTTGCCCACCTAAAGCAAGCAGGCACATATATCGGGCAGCAGCAAAATAGGAAGATGCTGGAAGATGACCACTTTACTGATGACAAAGGCATAATTTCATACTGCACAGGACAAGACAACAGTAAACACTGCTGTATTTTACCAAGACAACCACATGGGCATAAAACCCAGAATGCAAAATATTGGGCTTCAGAAGTCCTCAAATGGGTGATGCCAACATTTTTGCTGCAAAGAGAAAAAATTGCTGTGTAAGTCATACAGATGTACTATTTGGAATAGAGGTCTTGACAAAGCCTGGCATAGTCCTCAAGCCAAAGGAAATGAAACACTCCTGATATAACCCGTTATATAGGAAATCAGACAATCTGAAATAGGAAGTTGTGGCATGTCATAACTCCACCTGTTGGATTCACCCCCCTATATATGATGGCTGTTTTAACATATTGCCAGACTTGATTTATACTAGTTCCATGACTTTTTCCCCATAGTTTGCCGATATGGAAATCTATTTGTAACTTGAATTGCTCAATTGATTTTTTTTAAATCACAAACTAAAGGTATTTTAATCTGAATGTTTTTTATTACACACATTACAAGTAGCTCACAAGTCATAAAATAGCCTGGGAGTTCTGGCCAGTAATAAGAATACTGGAAAAGAATTGGTTCAGGGATACACCAGTATGAATGGATATTTCTGTTCCCTGCCAGTTTCACAGTTATTCCTTTTTATTGATTATGCTCACAAATATTCCTTACTAAGAGTGTGTCATCCTGATTCTGATCAGTCTATAACTTTATTTTCAAGAACTGCATGTAGAAGATAAAAAACCTCTTGAGCTTTGTCAGGCTTTGCTATGCTCCTCACTGTTATTCAGCTGGTTATAGAACACATTTCTTTAGGCTTCAGAAGTCAGAGACAGAAACCCCGTTGGCTCTGCTGGGAAACCAATTTATTTCTTTCTTTCTGAAGTGTTTGTATTCTAGTGGCTCAAGTTCAAAAGTCCAATCATATTCAGTTACATTGTAACTATTATCCCCTTACACTTGATTACAGCTGGACATCTTAAGAAGGTACTACTGCTTAGGTTTTCTTACTGTTGAGTTTGCTTGTTGCTGTTTTGGCATTTCCCATCTTGTTTTCTTGGTATGCCTATGTGCTTGTGTGTGTTTAAGACTGCAGGCAAGGACTACTTTTTTCCCCATTGGTTTTATTGTGTAAGGTGCTCTTTGAGCCTTTCCAGTGGAAGAGAAAGTTAAAAAAAAGCTACATATATAAATGACTTTCTCCCATAAAATACACCTATTTGTATCCATGTTGTCCTGAAACACCATTTTAATCTATTTTAATATGTCATTTGCACCATGAACTGTACCACAAATTTAAGGGAATGCTCAATAGCCAAGAATAGCTTCTTTCTGATCCATGTAATAGGCTAGGAAGTCTAATGTCTAACCGTTAGTCTAATCAGGTTAGTTCAGGATTTGGTTCAGTTTTTCTTTTAGCATTTCCCAATGTTTTAGTCAGAAAGCCTGGAAAAATTAGTCTTGCTCACTGTTGGGTAAGAGAAATATTTTAGTAGCCTGATTTTCAGTGAACGATAAATTGCTGAAATTTAGTAAAAACATTGCCCTAAAGGAAGCAGAAGGATACAGCTAGAAGTCATATAACAGCCTCAAGGAAATGGTACAAATTATCTAAATACAAACCATGTTACAAAATTAACATGGATGATAGAGGTTAACATGTAAAACCCTGAAAGGGGTGTAGGTATGATCTAGTGGGATCAGCTGCTGAAACTGACCAGATTTAAATTAGTGCTGCCAAGATTATGGGCAACTGACAATAATTAAAACACATAAAACCATAATATACATAACTGCAATAAAAGATAAAACCCCAGCCAATAAAATCTAATAACAGCAATATCCAATACCCAAAAGCCCAATGGAAAATAATTGCTTTAAATACCTTCCTAAATGTCAATAGGGAGGAAGGAGAGGAGACCATTCTACCATGGGGGGCAAACTATTCAACAGAACTGGGACAGCAAAAGATAAGCCATGTTTTGTAACCTTCATCCCTTTCATTCAGGAGAAGTGGGAACATACAGCATATCTTGCCAACTCAGATGGTCAGATTCAAGTTGGAGCAGATGATCTCACAAGTAGCCAGGACCCCAATCATGAAGCGCTTTATAGGTGATAACCAACACTTTAATTTGTACTGAAAACCAGTTGCCAGTGCAGCAACTGGAGGAAAGAACCAGTGTTCACCATTCAGCACATTTGCCACTGCATTCTACAGCAGGTTTATGAAGAGTTTTCAAATGTTATTATTGATTCAGTGCTTAATAGGGCTATGTAAAGCTTAAAATGGCATTCAATTTGACAAAGCAAAATGATTTAATCAGATTCAGGAATCAAAGCAGGGACATGCTTTGAAGTAATGAATTGAATCAAGAAACTACATGCCTTTTTGTTGCTTTTGACATTTTTTGCAGACAATATATAATGTTGCAATTTCAGTTCCATATATGGAAAATGTGGGTTGTATATGTGTGTGTGTGTTGAGTAATAACGATGAAGTCTGTGACATTGACAGAAGCAGCCAGCTTATGAGATTTTATCACCTTCTAAAACTTTCTGCCTATTAGAGCTTTTCTGGTGTGGAAGACTAACTTTGGGCTTCATTCAGTTTTGCAGCTCTCGATTCTTTAATGTGGCAAGCCATAAGTCCTAACTTTGTTCTCTCTTGTGCTAATAGATGTTACGTTTTCATGTAATTATGGTTTCACTGTTAGTCTTATTTTTAAATTCTGCATGGTTGGGGAGATATAAGTCTCTTGACAATGAGTAAATGGGTGTCAGACTAACTCTTACAGACACTAGTGCCAAATTTTAGTCCTCTAAATGGTTTCAAGCTTGCCAAGCAACTATGGCAACTCTCTGGACACTCCATAAATCTCAGTGATCAAAGGCAGCAAAGCTACATCACATCCATAAGTCAGACAACATTTGTCAGAAAAAAAATGTGAATTGGTGATTTATTTAATTATATTCAATGGCCTGAGAAGACTGTTGCAAAAGCTAAATACCTGCTGCATTTTCAGTTCTTTAAACATCAATAAAACCAGATCTAAAGTGATGGTATTTAGCAAAGAAAGTGTCATATATAACTGGCAGCTAAATGGGGAGCCTATTGAATAAGTGAATTCTTTCACTTATTTAGGAGTGGCTTTTACCAACACAGGGCCATGGGCAAATCATTTTAAAAGAAGCTCAATGAGGGCTGAGGCAAGTACCAAAATATTACATCAACTATCTAAATATAATTACCCAGGTACTTTGACCCCCCATATTGAAAGTATTTAACGCAAAAATAATCCCAATGCTGACCTATGGTACAGAATTGTGAGGCCTTACAAAAACTACCTCACTTGAACAAGTCCAGACCCATTTTTAAAGAATCATACTGGGAACTGATAAGAACATGTCAGTCCCCACAGTCAGAGACGAAACAGGTATTCATGCCATACACGGCAACTCAATAATCAAAGTTTTAACTTATTGGCAAAAGATTCATTCAATGGACGCTGATTGGCTACCCAAAATATGTTTAGCTGGGAAGATAAGAATGGCTCAGCTCACTTCTTGGATAAGTCAACTTACCAAACTTATTTTACAGCATGGGTTTTCCACCCAGTATTTACTCTCAACTGCCTCCCAGGCAAAGGAAATTTTTAAACAGAGAGTCCTAGATATCAGTGCCCAAACATACATGGAGCTATTGGCAAAAATATATATTTTTAAACTGGTTGGTGAAGGATACAATCACTTTCCAAACTGAAAAATATTGGTCTATGAGTTTGACACAATTCCTAAGAAGGACCTATTCTAGACAGTTGGGTGCTTCCATCACTTGCCATACCATGAAAGGATGTGAGTACCCCAGCCACCAAAGATATTGCTCATGTTTTATTTGATTGTCAACTGTATGCCCCTTTCAGGCTTAGATATTTAACAATCCCTATTTGAAAGAACAGCCCACTGGGACCTGAACTGCAGATTGTCCTATTTTTTTTCCTCCTGGTATCTAACATATACATTGTTAGCAGAACTGCTAAGTTTATAGACAAGACAGTTCAGCTAAGAATCTGTTATATTGAACTGATTGGGCTATTGTGTAAAGGCAATAGATTTATTTGAATGTAAACTGTATTTAGTACATATGTATTTTATTATTGAATTTTCTTTTACTTATTTTACCTTGGAAATAAACCTTCAATTTTACCTTTATTTTATTTTTTTTTAATATGGTCATAAGACTATAAATCTATCAATAAACAATAGTATTTAATTATATTAAATGACCAGCAATAAATAATAAATAAGAGAGTAGGAAATGTACCACCTTTCCTTCATAACAGATGAGGGCAAACAAGATTGAATAAGTGGCTGGCAGATATAAAGGGTTTCCAAGTTGGAACTCATCACCATTGATAGTTGGATGTAACCATTTAAATCTGTCTTCAAAGGCTCTGACAGATTTCAGCTTTAGGTCTCTCGGTAAACCTAGGGGCTATAGAGATAGATTAATCACAATAGCACAGGTCACCTGTGATTTTTACCTTTCACCTTGATGGAAGTCATCAAACAGAATTAATGAGGGCAGTAAGCATTGGAAAACAGGAGTTTAAGAGAGTTGGCAGATGTGGGCTCTCACCTGCTATAGGATCATATCAGTGTCCTTGCAGATTAAAGCATTTGAGATGCAACATGAGAGCCAGAAGAAAGATCATAAATACTGTACTTAGATTGAACAATATATAAGGGCTTTGAATCACTATGGGTGAATGCCTATGAACCATGCAACATTCAAGATATAAGTTTACTTTAAAAAGTTTGATGGTGGCCATTCCCTTTAGAATGGGGGAAGGGGAAAACCATAATTGCCTTGGCATTATTGTTAGCTTTGGCAGAGATATCTCTATTTGTTCATGCAAAATTCTGGGGGCATGAAAAATTATGTCAAGGTATTTACAGTAAAAGCTGAGCCTTATTCCATTTTATTATTTCTAATTTGCCATTCATGCTTGTGGCGACTAAGATAGTAGGGTGATCTGGCTGCTATATCTGTCACCCTAATGATTACCAGGGTCAGTTCAGCTGATATGGCTGGCTAGGTGGGTGTCTTCTTCCTGCCTCACTGCTCCATGTGTGTCCTTTCCAAAGCCTCACGCTCAGTGGAAGAAGGTGACCATCCAGATAGGAATGTATCATACATTGGTCAAGGATATATATCATTGTCAAAGTCATGCCTAGAAGGTGTCAAGCTTTCCCAGTACACCCTGCCCAGCCTGGCATGCAGTGAGACCATTGATTGAGAAGGGCTAAGCTTCCTAGCCAGCCTTTCTACTAGCCTCCAAAACTGAGTGGTTGAAGCAAACTATAAGATTCTGGCATTCCAGAAAAGCAAGTGAAAAATAGGGATTTAAATTTTTCAGTTGAAATAAGATACTTTTAGCATTGATTTAGCCAATTGGGAGGCTGTTATGCAGTCCTTTCCTTGTCATTTCTATCTCTGCTCTAAAGGGTTTAGAGAAATATCTAAAAATATATATTGTGGCAAAACTCTTGAAGGTATGCAGATAAAATTTGGCAAGTTCAAATATTATAAAATATTTATCTTTGTGTGATTTTCATTCCATTGTACCCCAAAGTGAGATAGCTTCAGGCATTTTGAAATTTCTCCATTATAGCCTATGGATGATTCCCTGCCCCTGTCAAAATAAATCTTAAATATCAGATTGAATTGGGTTGCCATTGACTCGCTATTCAGAAACTGAGAATTGAATCATGTCCTCTTTGAATGTCAAATCACCAATTCTAATCAAATCCAGACTGATTGGTACTGGCCTAGTTCTTAATAAGTTTCCATTATGAACAAAAAGAAGCTACATGATTATTCTTATATAGGATGCATGGATCATTTTTTTACTGGCTTAATTATCCCTTTTCAAACAACTGCACCCTGATGCAACTAAATGCCTTAGAAAGTTCTACAGTATTATACTTTCCAAAGCAGTAACAGAGCATAACTGGTTTATACTGGCAACCTTAATGTGTTATTTTCAATAATACCAGTCAGCTAATCAGGACTGAATCCAGCTCTGGGTTTGTTGTTGTTGTTGTTGTTGTTGTTGTTGCTGTTGTTTTGATTTTCCCTTCCTTTCCACTCTTTGTAAAAACAATTGTTATCATATCATACAGGGTCCTCATGAGAAATCTTTGAGAATATATTTCGTACTGAAAGTATTTACATCAGTCTCATCCTGGTTACATGCATCATTTAAACGACTGCATCCTGTGAGCAATAAGCTGATAAGGATTGCAGGCTTTTTAGCTGGCCCTCAGACACAGAACAAATCAGTGACTGTCACAGTAGCTACCATATGAAAAAGGTGACAGCTCTATGTTTAATTTAATTGGCTGTCATTTATGTACATCTGGTTACCAGCAGGCCTAGTTTTCCTAATTGAAAGTGGCTATCCCCTCAAACATTGGCACATTAAATGAAGTGCAGTAAGTACACACCAGGTGATATCCACACACACACACATAAATAGAGTTACATTATGCTGCACTTTCAATGGATTCTTATCAACATAAGAGTTGTTCCTGCTAATTTCACATTGTCTGTTTTAAGGAACGCACTCTGCGTCGGAGGGGCAGCTGTCTCCTTCCAGTATGGTGTCATAGGCTTAAGATAGTTGGTGTGTTGAAATGTATGATTTGAAAGATTAGCAACCAGATAAAATACTCTGAATGTTATTGAATTATCCCTCATATATCTGATATCCCCCTTTCCCACTCCACCTCTTTCCACACACATATATATGTATAATAGTTTCCATAATGATCTATTCTTGATGCTTGTCCCTTTCCTGTGACACCTGCCTTTTTCTTATATTTTTCCCAATCTTCAGTTCCCCCTTTTCCCTAAATATCTGCTTCTGCTACTTCTCTTCTAAGCTTCTCCCAGCCTTTTTTATGAACTTTTAGATGATACTGGCATGGAACTTATAACAATAACTAGCACTGCATAGCATCCTATTTGTTCTGTAAAATAATTACAAAATGGATGGAAAAGTTATGCTATCCTTTTGGAAAGTCAATCAAAATGACAGATGCTATTGTGACCAAAACCACAGCAACAACAAGAACACACCTTTCAAAGAAGAATAGCTTCAATCATATGATTTCTGGGTAAATGTCCCAGCTGTCGTATATTTCAGATATACTCCTCCTGAGGGAAGAAGGTCTGTCTATAAAAAACCAACATAATTTTCAATAGTTTTATTTCAGCAACACATATTTGCTCCTCTTTGTTTACCTGTTCAGCAATATATGTGAGGAACCTCCTACAAATGTATCACAAGACACCTCAACTTGCTTAAACTTTAATAGCACTGTCCATTAGAAGTAACCATGTAAAGAATAATAGAGCACTTATACGTTGAGTGTTTACATGTATTTTCAAACATTAGATTTGTTTCAAAATAACAACGTTATAATATGGAATAAAGTTAAAAAAGACATGTTAAAATGGGAGAAATTACACCTGTGATTGCTGGGGAGAATTTCTGTGATAAAAATGAATGTCTTGCCTAGAGTGCTGTTTTTGTTTCAGACAATATCTGGTTTTAAAACTGATGCAACCATTTAAACAGTGGCAGAAGGATATATCTAAATTTGTGTGGCAGGAGGAAAAACCACAAGTTAAATATAAGGTGTTACAAGATGCAAAGGAAAGAGGAGGACTGGGTTTACCTGATTTGAAATTGTATTTTGCAACTTGTTTGGTTTGGATGAAAGAGTGGGTGTTGCTGAGAAATAGAAGGCTTTTGGAGTTAGAAGAACATGACCTGAGGTCTGGGTGGCATGGATATTTGTGGTACAATAAAGTCAAGGTTACTGTGGATTTTAAAAATCATTGTTAGACTTGCCATATTGCGAATATGGAATAGACACCAACCCAAGTTGTGCCTGAAAACATCTTTGTGGGTCTCAGGCAAAAGAAGCATTTTATGGATGAGAAATAATAGGCAAGCACAAGTGGCTAACTTATTGCGAGATACTAGAATTTTGTCAAGGGGAATGTAAAATAAAATCAAGAGAAGAACTAGTGGCAGAGGGATATAGTTGTCAATGGTCCTCATATCTACAATTATTAGAAAGATTTAAAGTATACAAAATAAGTTTTGGTTTATTAGAAAGGTTTAAAGTACACAAAATAATGTATGGTTTTGAACTTTGTAAGACTGAGTTTGGAATAGAATTGTGTACAAATGATAAACATGTAATTGCTAAATAGTATAAATTTAAAATGTATAAATTTTTACTGAAATTTGAAACAGAAGACAAGAATGTATGATAAAGTGGGCTAAATTTTGTTATAAAATACAGATGGAACCATGGGAAATATGTGGCTGAAAAGATTAAAATTTACACTATGTTATCATTTTAAAAATGATTTTATAAAATGATGTATTGTTGGTATATGTCACCAGAGAAATCGTCTAGAATGTATGAAGAATGCTGGAAATATGAACAACAAAAAGGGGCATTTTATCATGTTTGGTGAATGTGTAAAAAAGCTATAAAATTCTGCATTGAATCACATACACTGATTCAGAGGATTTTAAAGATTAATATACAATTGAGACCAGAGATTTTTCTTTTGGGATTGATGGATAAAGTAGGAAAAAAAGTTATGGAACTTTGTTTTTGTACATGATAACTGCAGCAAGATTATTGTATGCAAAAAGTGTAAGAACCATGGTACTCAGTTCCCAATGAAAGCAACTCTCATTGAAAGCAATGCAGGTTCGAAGGAAAGTTCATTTACTAGAAAGCAGTGAATAGCTCTAGAGCATAGCTGGAACTGAGTCCCGCGCATGCCAAAACTTATTTTTACCTCACTCCCATTTCACCCCCCCCCCCTTCAGTTTGGAATCTCTCTTGCGCATGTCGAAGATGTCCTCAGGTTCTCGTGCTGGTATGACCTTGGCCATTCCTGAGAGTGAGATAACAGCCCCTCTGTGCCTAATGGTTAACATTCCCATCCTTCCTCCCCTTCCTCCCTCTCTCTGTAATGGCAGAAATGAAGCAAGCAAACTAGCAGTACAAGTGATTGATTGCAAGGATTCTGACAAAAAGAGGGAAAGATTTGACATTACCCACAATGGAGGAATGGTTGGTGAAGATGATGGAACTTGCTGAGATGGCTAAATTGACTTCTTTGATCAGAGAAAAGAAAATAACTACATTTATTGCTGACAGGAAACCCCTTATGGACTTTTTGCATAAAACAACAACAACAACAAATGAACTTATGATTGATGGTTTTTATTTTATTTTATTTATTCAACTTATATAGCCCCCCCATCTCAGACCAGTGACTCTAGGTGGCTAACAATAATAAAAACAGTCAACACTTAAAACAGTACAGAAAATTAAATATAAATATAATACAGCCAAGAGATCTTAAAAAACTGTCAGGATCAGCACAACCATGAAATGGGGCCCTTCACACACTTGGGGCCCCATGCCTGGGCATAAAGCCAGGTCTTCAAGGCCTTCCAAAAGGCCAAAAGGGTCAGGGCCATCCTAATCTTAGGAGCGAGGATGTTCCAGAGGGCAGGCGCCACAGTGGAAAAGGCATATTTCCTGGTTCTTGCCAGCCAACATTCCTTGGCTGACAGGACCCAGAGGATGCCCATTCTGCCAGACCAGATTGGACAGGTAGAAACAACTGGGAAAAGACTTTTGATGATTAGACTGGATAGATTATAGAAATAACAGAGTTATGTTGTATCCATAGAGTAAGAGATAAATTTATAATTGTACTTATAAGAGGATAGGAAGCTACTTCTTTGTATCCTTTTTCTCTCTTTTCTATTTTTCTTTTACTTTTTACTTTTCTTGCACATTTAGCTTTCTCTTCGATATCTTTCTTTTTCTTTTCTTTTTCTTACTTTATATTCATTAGTATTAGCTTTTAGTCTTCCTGTTAAAAAAAAATCTTTAATAAAAATTACATATTAAAAAACCCCAAGCATTAGAACTTTTTATTACTGATATATAGACATAGCTACCACAGTTAGGAAGCTAAAATCAAGTTAACTGCAGTGAAAGCATGTAAAACTATTTATATGTCTAAAACACAGAAAAAAATATTTATTTAATGTCTAAATTTCTGTTAAACCATTTGCTAATAGAGATGATAATTTAATACCTTTTATACCATTGTCTCAATTTTAGATAATCATAGAAGGAAAAGATGTTATTGTCATTATAATGTATTTTATCTTGAAATGCTATCATATATTTTAAAAAATGTGGTGGGTGCTGTTTAATTTCATTGATCCTTATCATATCCATGTTTAAGCCAGATAGCAGATACTATTAAGTTCTGGAAAAAAGGGAAAACCAATTTCATCATACTATGCCAAGCAAAGGACAAGGTTGACAGAAAGATATTGGATTGAATAGTGACAGTTCTGGTCACAAATAAAATAGTGACACAGGCCATCATAGGTCACTACAGTCACAGTAACATGGATAGAATATACATATCTTAAAGATATGGAAAGATCCTTAGGTTTACTATGCATTCAAATTTGTTGTCACCTAGTTTTTTGTTCCAGCCATCTGATTGTGTTTTGCAAATGCACTACCAAATTGGTCTGGTTTACTGATAATTCTGCACTGAGTGAAAACAATTATCAGATTCAGATAGTGGCATCATTTCTTACAAAGTTCTTCTTTCTTTTTTTAAATTTAATCTGTATTTTTTAAAATAGTGAAATACAGAAAACCACAGCATGAGGGGAAAAAATGATTATACAGTGGGAAAAAAAACCCTTTAGATATATTATAATGGTTAAAATGAACTAAATGTGAGAAAGCAGAGAAAAAGCTAATTAACAGGAAAAATTAGTAAGAAGAACAATATAATACTCATTGGTATCTATATAAAATTAATTAAATCCTTATCATTAAATATATTGGAACATATTGACTCAGCATCACATTTTTGAACACAAAACTTCTAAAAAATAGATAATAAACTCATATTCTCTTTCTCTTCCTTAAAATCAGGAGGACAAGTTTCTTTCCACTTATGCAAAATTAACTTCTTTCTCCAGGCTCAGAAGAACAAAAACTATTCATGAGAGGACAGAGTTCATATTTTAGAAATATAGTTCAACAGCATATTAAGATCTTTAACTATAGTATTTTGTTCCAAAATTGTATTAGCATATATAATGATTTGAAGCCAAAACAAAGCTATAGCTGGACAATATATATATGAGTTAAAAAGCCTTCAAATTGCTTACAACGGCAGCACAAAATATCTAATGTCCAACCATTTTTAAGCATTATTTGAGGACTCCAATAAGCATGAAATCATATTTTTTATGAATTCATTAATTACTTAAATAATGTCATTAATTTGCAAGGCCTTGAAGACATGGTATTTAATTAATACATGTTTCAGTTGTATGAATGAATGAATGAATGAATGAATGAATGAATGAATGAATGAATGAATTTTATTGATTAGTCAATTGACCTTATCAATACAGCAAGATAAAAAAATATAAACAAAACATAATCAAAACTATAAAAAGAATACATGACACATATATGTATATGTGATCACACTACAACATACTTGCTATGGTGGGCTGATTAAAAGTCAGCAAAATACATTTAAAATCCCTTCCAGAAGAAAGCCACTCGACCCTCTGTAAATCTACCAGCTGCCTTTCACAGCGGAGGAGTTGGCTTAGGGAAGATGGGTCTGGATCTGAGGGAACGGCTGGATCTCCACTTTCCCTTATTAACTCTATTATTTAAAATGTGTAAAGTGATCTGATTCCACTAGAAGTAACAATTATGATTTATATGCCTTTTATCCAGAACTTCTTGGGAAGGAGAAGCTTGCAAGTGCCTCTGAATGTTGGTCATGTGGTGAGTCTATAGCACTTTTGATCAAATCCAAATTAGTGTCCATCTTTAAGTCAACAGATTGTACAAGTGACTATTTTATCAAGTCCACTTTGTTGTTGACAGTAGTTAAGAGATCAAATATTGAAAGCACTGTTTGTGCCATCAGAAGGCATTGCCTAGATATAAAATCGATAAAGTTTTTGTTTTGCAATTCCTCTCCCCCATGTTGCATCAATCCCTCAGCAGCAAAGCAAATAGCTGCAGTTCAAAGAGGGGAAGACTTCCAGGGATAGAAGCAGAGATGTCCAAAAGTTGTGAACTTTCTACCTCTACTTGTAAGTCCCATTCCAGGGGGTCAAATCTATTGAGAGGGCTAGGGGATGGGAATAAGAATTTCTTACTTACAGCTGTTGGCTGATTGTTTTTCAGGAAGTCATCCATTTTGAGTTGATTAGTAGAGTTACATGGTGTGTTCGAATCAGAGTAGGAGTGCTGCCTTTTAGATTCCTTGCGTGAAAGATGTTCTTCTGTCTTTGATTGCTTGGCTGACTTTAGAGTGGAAAAAGATCCCGGACTAGTGTCATGTCTTTTCTTTCTTTTTCCCATGTTGTTTTCCTTGGCTGATTTTCAAAGTAATGAATGATACTCTCTCTTGGTCTTCATCAGCAGGTGTCTGGACCTATTAGGTTCCAGAGTCCAGGGTCTAAAATTCTAATCCTATCTAATCCTTATTCTAAAATTCTAAGTATCTTAAAACTGTATTAAACTATATAAAATAAATGTCTAATCCACCAGAAAGAGGAGCTAAAAAACTAGCTAGGCTATTTATAAAATAAAAATAGCACATATAAAATATCATAGGGGGCTCAGCAGAGAAGCTGCTGCTCTGTCGCCATCTTAGCTCCTCCCTGTTTCAGTTGTATATGCTGTGTATGTTGTAGGTAAGTCAAAACACAATCTCTCAAAATCTTTAAAACAGCCATTAACAGTCAGTGAAAGTATTGATCCATTATTTGGCCCAGCCATTCCATTAAATTTTCCTCCCATTATTTTGAAATTTCGGTATTTCACAATGTCAATTTCTCATGTGACTTGGAATCAAAACCTAACCACTTACCTGACCAAAATGTGTCTGGCAGTTTTTCAGCTGGAAGCAGAGACCCTTGTTTAATATATCCAGACCCTAAAACTTGCCAAGATTTCAGATGTGTTATACACTTCTTAATAGATCAAAAGAGGGAAATATTGATCAAAGGACCCATTCCAAAAGAATATAGAAATTAAAATAAAAGCTCAATGATGTAGTTGAAAATCTGGTAGGTTTAAGTCACCTTCATCATAAAATAACCTCAGTTTGTCCCTGGATATTCAAAGGGTAATAGCCCCCCATAACAGTTTTCACCCTTAAATGTACCTTTCTAAAATTTGGCAAAGGGTTTCTTTTATCACATAAAATTTCATATAAATTTCATTGTATTTTGTTTCACAAAAAAATTATGGATTTTTTAAATAACATGATATTTTAACAGAGCATAGCTTAAAAACTTATATAGGACACTAATTTCTATGAAACCTGGCATGGTGCATCTTCTAGCTTGCAAATTTCTACTCTGCTGAAGTAGATTTTTTTTTTTTTTCTGTATAAGATTGTGAGAAAAGACAACTCTGTTTTCCAAATCTTACTCCAAATTTGGAAAATGAGCCAGACTGGGCTGCCTCAAGAATGACATGGACTGAAGTTTCAGATTAGTCCCCTAAATCAGATCATATGATGTTTGCGCATCTCTATTGTAAAATGTATCACACCATAAGGAAAATTTGATAATTTGTTTTGGTGTTATGACATGAGAAATAATTATTTATTTAAGGGTTAGAATATCTTTGGATATCTGTCACAACATTGCTTTCTAAACTCCTTTTTTTATGTATTTAGTTACAGGTTCTGTGTCTTTATTCAAACTTATTATTACTGCCACTAATACCTTGAAGGAAAAGCATTTCTTAAATTTCTAAAGCTTTGGAATAGACAATATAATCAAACAACTTTACCTTATTCTTTGCACTTATTCTTGCCTGGAACTTTGCATTATCAGCTACATGATTGTTTGTCAGGTTGCAATATATATTTCAGCTATGTGTGAATGAATTGGATCACCTCATATGGAAATTTGCTCATAACTAACAGAATTTAATCAGAGTGCTTTGATTATGTGTGCACAACACAGGCTATGCTCTGATAATGAGTGTCTCATACATATTTGCACAATCAAATGAATTCTATTGATTAGTAACACTTAATACCTTTTCAAACTACCCCAATGGTTTATGCCATTAAAAAAAAAACCTGAATATTTCATATTAAGAAATATAGAATACTTATTACTGATTTTTTTTTAAAGTCTGGAGTATTAAAAGAACAACTTTGTCTAGGGACAAAGATTGATATAAAGTGTTTCAAATCAAATATTTGGCTAAAGAATATTTATCAAGCCATGAAAGGTTTTTCGTACTTACTACATCAATTCAGGAAGGATGATAGTCCCTAAAGTGTACTGAATGTCATGTAGAATATGATGAAGGTCTTTGAAATTCTGCTAAGAATATTGGTCTTATTTTTCAATAGCTTTCAGTTGACTGAAGCCAGTAGAATTTACTGATATATGAAATTCTACCTCCCTACATATTGCCCAATTCTTTAATTCCCTGAAGCCAATTCCTCTGTGTGTGTGTGTGTGTGTGTGTGTGTGTGGAGAGGAGAAGTGTTGCAGAGCAGAAGAAGGGACAAATTATTCAAACCATGTAAATAGAAGTCTGATTATTACATCTACTCCACTGAACTGCTATTTGGAGTAAGAGTTTAAACTGTAAGAAAAAATTACTTATGTGAAAGGCATTTTCTCAAATTCAAATTGATGGGAAGTTGGAGGTCAATGGAAAATTAAAAACTGGGTGTCAAATTCACATATTCTAACCTGCAGTGGTAGCTAAAATACTCAGCAGTATCACAACTTTAGATTTCCTGTAAAGAGAAGAGCGCTAATTTGGTCATTATATCTCTCTGTGCCCAAACCTGAGGTAACTGATAAATGATTATTCTGCACAAGTGGACTATCCACTTATCGAGTTTCCAAATGCCCTTGCATCTTACTTTCTTTGTTGCAGCTTTGATTCTTGAACAAAAGAGAACACAGAAAATTAAAATCACAGAATGATTTTAATTATGATTGCACATAATTGATTTATGTAGCTGGCATTAGGAAACAGATAGTGTATAACTTCATATAGAAGACACAAAAGGACCAACAAAACTATTGTATTTCCAGAATTGCTAGGAATTAATCATTATTTCATTTATAATTTCAAGCTAAAACTGAATTCTCAATTTATTGATGGATTATCAGGGATAGCAGAAGTTTTGACTAGAACAGCTATAACCATCCCCCCACCCCCCCAAATTGACTGTATAATTTACTAGCTCCAGTTCATTCTGGCTTGGAAAGAAGAGTAACTTAATCCTTGTCTGTAACTACCTATATTGGAGATAACGTGTTCATAATCAGCAGCACTGATTTTATATATTAAGCATAGCGACAAATTTTGTCCTAACAGTCACTCCTTTATCTGATCTGTCAATAGTGGTTTCAGTGGCAACGGTGAAGTCAATTAAAAAAGAAAAATACAAGATAAAATGATAATGGTACGACAATTATGACTGGCATAATTGAAGTGTACACAACCCTTTTCGCCGCCTCCCTACTAGAAAGCTTTTCCTAACGATTACCCAAATTTTGTTTTCCGGTAATATAACAGCATATTCCAAGTCCTGTGTTCTAGAATGATAGAGAACAGGTCTTGACCTTTTTTTGTCTGATCATTCTTTTCCGTCATTTTTTAAGCTAAACATTCCTAGTTCTCCCAGTCTGTCTTGTAAGCTTTAATGTAGAGTTCCATGATAAATCTTAATTGTCCTTCTATTAATCTGTTCCAGTTTCTATGTGCCTTTCTTAAAATACAAGTTGTGTTCAAGAAATTCAAGGTAAGGTTTGACCAATATAAAATACATTGGAACTATTCAGCAACTTCCAGTGGCTTTCACTGCTTTTGTCAAAATGACTAAAGCAGCATTGCAGTGTTGTGCTGCAAGCTCTAGGGCATGTGTGCAACATCATATAGAAAATGGGCTGGGATTGCATCACAACCCACAACATTGTTTGTGTCACCCTGACCTTCCTTGTCTCCCTAGCAGGTGCCCCTGGAACTTTTACTCTCTACAATTTAGAAACTACATTTTGTTGATGCAGATCTAACATTGCATCTCTCCTTTTTGCAGCCATGTCACCTAGCTGACTCATATTCAGCTTGTGAACAATTAGAATCCTTTTCACATGTACTATTACCAAGCCAGGTATCACTATCTGGGTTTGTTTTTGCTTTTTGTTTTTGTTTTTCCTGGGAAAAAAATAAAGAGAAGTGGCTGTACATGCATATGTGAAAAAACAGGAGCAGCTTCCCAAGCAATAAGGAAGCCTGGGGTTACATTATTGCATGTAGATCTTGTAGGCTTTCCATAGATATTTGCTTGCTCCTCTAGGAGCAGAATGAGGTCAAACTCACCTTTAGATCTGATCTAGAATCATGTTGATCATCTCTCTCTCTCTATCCCCCCCCCCCACACATTAATATATTCCTAATTATATATGGCTTATTGAAAACTATTAATGGTTCTAACTAGCACTGATATACATACATACATACATACATACATACATACATACATACATGTATATCAATGATAGATAGACAGATAGATAGATAGATAGATAGATAGATAGATATAGATAAATATAGATAGATAGATAGATAGATAGATAGAGATAGATAGATAGATAGATAGATAGATAGATAGATAGATAGATATCCTTCAAGTCAATATACTGTATATACAGTCTTGACTTCTGGCAACTGCCTGGACAAGTCCCTGCAGGTTTCTTGGCAAGATTTCAGAAGCAGTTTGCCATAGCCTGCTTCCTAGGACTGAGAGAGAGTGACTGGCCCAAGGTCACCCAGCTGGATTTGTGCCTAAGGCAGGACTAAAACTCACAGGGTCCCAGTTTCTAGCCTGCTGCCGTAACCACTGCACCAAACTATATCTCTATACTTTAAATTACATGGTTCAAATCCAAAGTTTAGCATTTTCCATGAACCCGTCCCACAATTGGATGTAAACCCAGTTCATATAAATCTGTCCTTTACAACAGGGTTCCTCAACCTTGGCGACTTGAAGATGGATGGACTACAACTCCCAGAATTCCCCAGCCAGCATGACATCTTCAAGTCGCCAAGGTTGAGGAACCCTGCTTTACAAGTTCCTTCTAAGTTGTATTCTATGATCAGTTAATAAGAGGAGCTTATTTCACACCAGCCTCGTTAAGATTATTTTCTGGTGTTTCTTCACTTCAACACTTATGCGGAAATAGAAAATTCTATCTTTGTACAGAGAAACATCTTATGAGAATATTTGTAAAAAGCTAATAGAAGCTAATAGAATTCCATCAAAAGAAGATAGTTACTAAAAATCCATTCCTGTGAAATCTGCTTTGCTCCCCTGAGTTCAGCTGATGTGATACCAGTCTACCTAGGTATGACCAACTGATTCTCTTTTTTATATTATAAAGACATTGTGGATACCACGAAGAAGAGCATTACGCTGAAGTCATAAGATATTGTCAATGTTCTGACATTTTATTGTTTCTATTACACTTCCATTTCTCCCATTACATAATAAATTATTAAAATCTCTTCTGCTCATTAAAATTGTTTCTATTCAAATTGGACCCTGTGGGTTAACTAACGCTTTAAACATGCTCCAAATGGACCTTGGGTTCATAGGTTGTTGATTTATTATTTGCTCATGACAGAATGCTACACTAAAAGCTATCCTCATTCATTTATCTAATGGAATACAGTCATGGTCATTATGCAAAACACAGTAAAAATACTCTTGAAAATAGAAATATTTCTTCATTCACTAGGACCCGCATATGAGCACACATGTGTATTAGGAGATTTGAATCCTGAAGGATAGCACTGGAACTGGTCAGAATCCCACAAGCCATTATTTCCTTTGGAGGTAATGGCTCATAGCCACCACAACTCATGGGAGCAGAATTTATTGTGTAAGGGAAATGTAAATTGTGCCACTGGCATAAGCTTTGTTCCGACTTGTCTATGCATATTTAATATTGCAGAATAAAAGTCCATGTCATAGCTAAATAAGAAAAAAAAAAAAAAGAGCTTTTCAAGTTATCATGGGCCTGAGATTATTCTCAGGTGAAGTTGCTTAATATGGAATTGGTCAATAAGACCCTCCATTGTTCAATATTTAGAGTCTGATGCTGTGCAAACAGAGCACCAGATTTCTCATTCCAGCATGAATATGTTTAACTAGCTCTACTTTTAAGACTGAAGTTAAAATGTCTGCTGAAAATACTCAATAATATTTATCTGGAGCAATATCAATCCTATGAAAAACAGCATATAACAACAAGTCTGTGGACAGCAAATATTTGAATGTTTTAATTTGGGGTTTTTGCTTTGGAAAGTTGCTTTCATTTTCTTTTCAGGTCTCATTTCATCCTAAATGTGGGATAGACAATAATTAAAATTGCTGTAATCACAGTTACTTGTTACCTTCACTCAAAGGAGCAATTCAAACATAGTAAACAAGGCATGTGTGACACATGTTTGTAATTCTTCTATTTTACTCCGGATTCTGAAAAGACACCCTAAATGAGCTGTATGAACTTCACCTTGTGAAATCTCAGCAGATTAAGGGATTCTAAATGTAAGCTATATTTTGGCAAGAACTACAGAAATCAACTCTCTTACTTTGGATTGGTTCAGCTATATTTACAGTTTCTGAACCTTTATGATACATGAGTTATCTATTTTTTATTTGAAACCATCATTTAGAACATTTAGTATTATGCTTGTTCCAAACCATTATGCCCTGTTCAATTAGTCCTAGTTAAAATGAATTACTATAGCTTAGTGTAATGTAGGAATACAATATTTGCTCTTCAGGTTTTCAAAATAAGAAATACAGCTGTTATTTGAGGATTAAATACACAATTCCTTCAAGCAGTGCTTGAATCCAACACAGTACTCCATTGAGCTGAATTATTCTCTATGTTCCATTTTAAGTTTGTGACTAAATATGGACTCTAAGATTTGGATTTTGTCATTTTCTTTCTTTTCTCTAAATGTTTTTGATTTTCCATCTTGCATAATAAAAGAGTCTAGGAGAACTTGAAATCTTGCCCATTAATAAGTGCACCTAAAGAGAAACTGCCTTACTGTGGACTTAGAGTGCACATTTTCATGTCCAGCCCTCTATTTTCTGGTTTAGAGATATTGCATTGCTTATTTTCATTTAAATTTCATTTTAGTGCATAATACATGTTATATGGAAATATCATATTTGAAGAAAATTTAGAAAAAACTAAATTATAAAATGTTCTGTGTGACATGGTCTTACTACACTGTTCTTCAGCCATGTTTTGCTAAATTTGGATGTCATAACAGCCTTCAATACAAGGTTAAATTTTGCAATAATGTTGTGTTAGAGAGAGAAAAAAAATCATGTATGGGAAGTGTTATAAAACTGACAGTTTTACTGCAAACAAATGTCACATAGATATGTTAGCACTTCGAAATAAATGCTAGACTAGCATCTACATTAGAATTAAGAGGTGTCAATCATTTAACCCTGCAAAAATGTCACCACATTTGCTAAATGCTAACCTAAAGAATGACATGAATTATTTGTTTCAGTAGATTTTACTCTACCAATTGCTTATGTGAAATTCCTATTTTCTTCTTTTAAATGAAATGTAAGTCATGAGAGCCCTAAATTAGAGATTAAGTGTTTTCAGCTGGTATGACCCCTGTACAATGTCATGAATTTACAAAGCCCAAGATTACAGTGGTAGACAGAGCAGGAGATAAGTATCCCAAGGAAATTAAAATCCATAGATTTTATGAATAACATATCAGTTATTCACAATTTTATGAATAACGTATCAGTTATTCACAAGAGGATTATAATATTTACAGACAATTATAAAATTGTAAATGACATACACTGCTAATTTCTGAGACAGTTTCTAATTCCTATTCTAAGGGTTTAAACAGCCTCTTCAAACCTGGCTCTTCCCCAAGGCCTTCCCTTTACAATACAGGCAAGAAACATTATGCAGAACAGTGAAAACAAATAAGAAATAGAAGCCCCCCAAAAAAGAAAAAAAAAGTTAAAGCATGAGATAAGAAAAAGACCAAAAAAAAAAAAAAATCAATTTATTTCATCTTTCCATGTCTTTTAAACCTTGCAAATTATCCTCATTTCTACCATGTTAATATATGACTTCATTTACTATATTACCTTTTGTTCTTTAAATTCCTCTTTCTCTTTCTGATGATATCAGCATCTCCATCCAACCATGGATTTTCTGGTTTACCACTTTATCTTAACCCTTTCATTCTTCCTTCCTACTTCATATTGGTGTAATTCCACATATCTCTTTACCACTCTGCAATGTAATTCTTTTGATTCCATCCCAGCAGCTTCCACTTCCCTTTTCCTCTTGTACATTTTCCCATTCATTTTGTTGAAAGATTTATCTATCTTTTAATTCTTTCTTGTAGTTTCTCTTCCTGTAGTCATTTTATTTTCACTCTTACTTCTTTCACTTCTTTTATGTTCATTTTTCACTAACTCTGCTTAGGACACCAAAGAGTATCAACTGTTCCACATTCAGAAACTCTTTTTGCAGTTGGGTTTGCAGTGGGTTTGAAATCTCTGTGGAGGTGGCATCATGAACTATGCTCCACCCTTTCTATACATCACTATGATAATGATGCATGTACAAAAGGGTGGGGCTTGAGTGCAATGCCACTCCTGCCATCTTGCAGATTTTGAGCCCCTGTGGATGCCAATGTTTTTTCATCCTTGTACCCTTCACTAATTCTCTCAATCTTTCAACATAGAGTCAAACCAAAAATGCTTTTAGATTTATATTCATTTCATTGCTGTGTGCACATATTAGTAAACTCAAATTAAACTACATATTCAGAACAAAGATGTTCACCAAACAGTCACAATTTATCTTGGGCTCTCTAAATGACCTAGGCAACTTTTTTGTATTTTCTCATCTAATTCCCACCCATCCATTCATATCACCCAGAACCAAAAAATATGTCCCGTGTTGCATACATTCAGACTGGTCCACAATTTCCTCCCAGAGCTCATCTCTGATTCTTCTATTCTATTAAGATGCTCACCAGACCATAACATGGAACTATAACCAGTCTATGGATTCTTACTTTCATATAAAACCACAAGAACTTAGGTGACACTCATTCATACATTCTGACACAGTTTTAGCACTACCATTCATAATTAAATCTATCCCTACACTTGCTTCCATGCACTCATTTTTCCATTATACAACTTCAGAAAAGGCATTCATATCTATTTCATTCTTCCCCTTTACTTAGAAACAATTAATACATTTTCCTTCTTTCATTAATTAATGTATGCTATTTACTCTTTTTTATTTTACATTCCAGGTCATGATTTTCCATAGAACATAGCCATTACCAGGTGCACCCACTGATACTGACCTCTGCTACTCCCATGGCTTTGATAAATTGGTGCTGTCAGATAATGCTTTTGGTAAAATAGACTAGATTGACAGCCTTAGTCATCCTGTGCTACATGCAGCATTCCCTGCTGATGGTAAGGTTAATTCAGGATGCCAGAAATACATTTAAAAAAAAAAAAAAAAAAGATGTTTACCTCAAGCATTCTCATTATATTTTATGGAAGCTAGGATCTCTAATCTAGAGATTACCTTACAAGCCAATATACTATTGCCTGACTACGACCAAATAGGAGATACAAAGTATACAGTGTATTGACACACTATCAAGATGCAGTTTTCTTCTTTAGTGAACAATGAAAAAGATAAGCATGGAAATCTCTACGTACAGTAGTCTTCAAAGACTCCTTAATCTCAGGAATTCCTATGCAGACTTAATTATTCCCAGGTGCTTAGCAAGTTAATTACTTTCAGTGTATGATCCGGGGGGGGGGGGGGGGGAACAGCAGGCAGGGCCATATGAAATGTGTTATGAATTTAATGAAAGCAATTAATGTGACCTTTTAGTCAAATTCGAATAACTTCTATGAGGCCCTTCAAGCAGATTTGATATTATACAAAATAGGTAAGGCAGCTGATTGTTTTTCCTCCACTGAAAATCTTGTCCTGGATTTTGCAGCAGTGACCTTCCAATTCCAGTTGCTACCCAAAACTACTGAGACAGGTGTAAACTGCTTCCACAGTAAGCCAGTATGCAGAATCCACAGTAAACCACAACAATGGTCACTTGATGACACACACTTGATGGTATCATCATGCAACTGCTACCCTTACATACCAGTATCCTGATGCCTGACACAGGAACATATGTAGTCCCACACCTTTTGCCCATTGTCCTCCCTCCCTCCCTTCCCTGTATACACCCAGGACTATTCCTGGACAAAATCTCTCCTTTTCTTCCTATTTCTGCTTCTCCCCCCCGCCCCCACCCGCCCCCCAAAAACTATACCATTCAAAGCACCCAATACTTGTTCATATTAATAACTGTTTGGTTGAAAGTAACCAACTATAAAGATGGGTTTTAATGCTGGTTTGCTTAATTAAGCTATATAAATATTAACCAGGCTATACAGGAAACAGGTATTCCATGTTTGCTAGATGAAACTAATATATCAATTATGGGCATTCATTTTTATTTTGTTACTTTGTTTTGGAAAAGGTGAAACAGAGCCAAGGCAATAAAACTGAAAAGATCAAAAAAAGAGAGAATAGCAATACTGTATTTGAAATCTTATAGTTAAACAGTAGCATACAACCGTTTCTATTTCAATCTATAGCAATCTGTGTTCTTATATTTAATGTTATCAATATATGCCTTTCATAATAAGGAAAACATGAGAAATGTATGCACTGAGTGAAGAGATGCAATGTCTGGCTGTTAAGAATGCAAAAGGGTAAAACAATACTGTAGCTAAAAATTAGCATGATTTACTAAGCGTGCATGTAATTATTTTCAAAATGTATGAAGAAATATTAATAAAACTATAATTTAGTACAGTGTTATAAATTTACCATTCATTGATTTATAGGCTGTAGTCGTATGGCCTGAAGAACAAGATGGTTTCCTTGACAGTGTAGAACAGAGTATATTTTCCATTTTGTGACTGAGTAGATACACAATTAGAGAAAGCAATTGGCCACGGCATGCCTCCTTGATGGAAATATGGAAACTTCTTTAATGTTGGTGCTATGGCTTCACAGAGAACAAAAAGAAGATACGCTTAAAGCAAGATTTACAGAAGCCTGTATCTACAGGAACCAAACTTCTCCTGTTGCCTTGGTACCCCACTCCAAAACTAGCAGAAAAACTATACAGATGTAAGGGTCAGTTTACAGGCTAAGAAGAGTTCAGGAGATGATTTTGTAAAGCGATACCTGCAAGTTCATCTGCCTATTCACCAGTTCCATTGGAACTGGTGCCATTGGAAATTATGAAAGGTCGATATATTAGGATATAACATGATTCTAAATGAGAAATAGTTCAGCTGTTGAAATTCTTGTAACCCTATCCCTTTCATAAATCTTGTTAAAGAAAACTGAGTGATATATGCCTGGGAAAAAGATTCACTTTCAATTTGAAGCAGTTAACCAAGAGCCTAATAACAAGTATTGGAGCTGCTGGAGGAAAAATAAAAATGATTAATGTTCCTCTACTGGAGCTGATGCAGGAAAGATAAAAAGCCACTCCCACTTCATTCTGGTTTTTTTGTTAGAGTCTGATAGGGTGTAAGAAAATTATTTTTCGAACTGAGACTTTCCGAATTTCACCCTTTTCTTGGGCCATTGACTTCTTCTGCCTAATTAGTTTAAATTTATCAACTGTATGCATTAACAGGGAGACATCCCTGCCCTACCATCATTGTGATTCCAAACTTTTCTTTCTTTTTTTTACATTGACAAATTTATACATACAATTCATATCACAGTTAAATGGGCCCCTAAAAAGCATGTTAAATAAAAGGATATAATAAAGTTAGTTCCATTTATCTTTCAGGTAAAAGCTTCTTAGTTCCTCCTAACTCTGATAAGGGTTCATAACATTTTATGGCAGAAATTCCTGAATATATCATCTATGTAATATTTGTCATTTTGTATAAATTATGGAAGAAGTGTAATCTTTCCCCAGAAATCTCCCTTTTTTCCAAGAAGAGAACTAGCATTTCCTTCCAGAAGTGACATGGATTGTTCTGCATATTGTACTTGGCTAGTACCTCCTGAAAGCTAATTTAGTTTAATAATTTAATTTAATAGCACAGTTTCAGGATGAAGTGAACTGTATCTAGGAAAACTTGGACATTTTCTATAGCAATCTATAAGTAAATAGAATTGATGAAGTCATAATATTAAGGTTTACAACTGATAGGAAGAACTTCTTTGTCCATTGCTTCTTTAATAAAATTGTAGCATGTATAATCCCAGCTATTTTTCAGGGTTGGGAAGAAGAGAGCCAGATAATTCCAGCTAGGCTGCTGAAGAAGCCCAGTATTTTGGAAATGTGAAGAATGCTTCCCTTAAGTACAGTGATGCAAAATCTACAACACTCATGATATCTTCTTTTCCCATTGATGCTTGTGTCACTTGTGTAAATTGATATTTACCTCACATATTCTCTAGCCATGTTTATTCCAGATCTCTAGGTACTGTGGGAGGTTCTGCAATCAAGGGTGTTAATTTGACCAAGCGCTACTCAGCACTGCACACAACATCTTAGGCATGATTATGCTGGGCTAATGCTAATTTTTTTATCATCTCTTTGAAATGTTAATCAGAATGACTCACCTCTTTTCAGTGCTACATTGTGGTACATACTCCTAACTAATTTGCTTTCCATTACCATATCTATGGCTCTTTAGGTTTTATTGCTTTTCAGATTTCAGAATAAAATAGATCTGTTTTGGATTTCCCCTCTGATATTATCATATTGCTATGTTCCAAAGAAAATCTCACTTTATTATTAAGATCTTATTTTCAACACTTTCAGCTTCTTTATATTATTTTCATGCCCTGGCTGATTTTTGCAATGCCTCCCAATTCAGTATAATATGTGATTGCATTAACCTATTTACTTCCCTTTCCAGATCATTAATGAAGATGTCAAATAAATATGAAAGTAATGCCAGTTTCTTTAGTTCCCACTAGACATTTTCCCACAACTAGATACTTTGATGTGTATCATTATCTTTTGTTAATGGTCGTTCAGTCATGTTTCAGTTCACATGATAGGATTCCAAGACTATTTTAATTAATTTTGTAAAAAGGATTTTCATGACAATGTTGAATAGTTGAAATTTGCAGTAAAAGGTAGAGTTAGAATCTCACTTCCTTCAGTCCTGTTATGACAAGCTTCCTAGCTGTGACCACCACTTCCAAGTTCAGTGCCATCACATGGAGTCCATGGCAAGCTGTCAAGACCCCAAACCTCACCAGGGTCTGGGACTGATATTTAGCATGCCTCAAACACTTAAAAACTGGGACAGCCAGCTATTAGCCATTATTTTATTCTCCCACACTGCTTTTCTATAATATTACTCTGCAGTACTGAAGGAAATTAAAATGTTACTTCCAGGCTGCCTCATTCTCATTTACAGTGTTAATGCTCACCATATCTAAGGCTAAACAATTTGGGAGACACAACTGAAGACTTGTTTACATAGGGACATTTTATTAATCCCACATTTGCTCAGTCCAATCTTTATTATGCATGTATTTTCAAACAGTCCTTTATCATATTCATTTACTTCTTAGATTAAAATACAGTATTTTAAAGGTGCTTATAAATTTCTTAGATAAAAGATAGGTATGATAGGTAGGTAGGTAGGTAGGTAGGTAGGTAGGTAGGTAGATAGATAGATAGATAGATAGATAGATAGATAGATAGATAGATGATAGACAGATAGATTTTGCCTAGCTATCCAACTAGAAATGCTACACTGAGGTTGAGGAAATTGATTGATGGATTACATGCTATCAAGTCATTGTCAACTCTTTAACACCCACATACAGTAGGTAGATTTTCTCCATGACAATTTGTCCCTAACCTGGTCTTTCAGGTCTTCCAACAATGCACTCATCACTACTATAACTGAGTCATCCGCCTTGCTGCTAGTCATTCTCTTCTTCTCTTTCCTTCCACCTTTCCCAGCATAGGAGGAAGAAAAGTGAATGGCAAAAATAAAGAAATAATAAAATAAAAATCTAACACGTGAAAATACCTGGAGATCTTCCCTCATTTCATCCCTACAAAAACAACTCTGTTAAACAGATTGGCTAAGATACTTTGATTAGTGCAAAGTTGCTCAGTGAGTTTCCATGACTAAGGATGGACATGAATTTGGGGTTCCCTAGTTCTAGTCCAACACTTTAACCAATATACTACACTGGTATAAAACTGGATCATACGAAGAGATCATTAATATTATTGCAAGTGGAGATTTTGATCACCATCACCACTTTAAAAAAAGTGCATTTGAAATTTTCAAATAAACTTTAGTCTGATTGTTGTATTTATTTAGGCTGATTCACTGGCTGAAATGATAACACTCAGAGTTCTTTATATTCATATAGTCCATTACTATATTACTCCACTTGGGACCAAGGCGCTTTTTTTTTTTTTTTTGTATTTTGACTTTCCATCTCATAGGAGGTTCAAACCTGCTCCAAGAATACAAGTATATTATTATTTCATTGATACTTATCCAAGGAAAATGAACGCAGTTTAATGTACACTTGCATGTCAGTGCGGAAAGATCATGCTACTTCCTGTGGAGGTTTTTTTTTTTTTTATTACCTTCTAGGTCATATTCAGTAAGTTTCCTTCCAACACTTAGTCCATTAGATAGTAGTTGAGATACACAGCATAAATTATAGGTTTAAGATTTCCTGATGGAAATTGAATTCCTCAACATCAAATCCCTCAAGCATTCAATTGCCAACATGTAAAAGCCTATTAAAAACTACAGAGGCAGCAGGAAACTCTATTTAACTATGATGAGGACATAGTTAAAAGATAAAAAATAATAAAATAAAGGAGTGAACAATGCCTTTTGCAAAGAATTGCTGTTTCTTCTGCTATTATTTAATACTTGTAAGAAAAAATATTTATTTTGGGATCAATACATGGCCCAAACATCTTCATATTTAAAGGCCCTACTCTTCTAGGGAAAAATGATTTTAAAATAAATTGTTCTTCTTTGATCAACTTGATTTAGATGAAATGAACATTTTAAAATTGCCGGGCTTTGCTTCTGCCCTGAAAAAAATGGCTATTTTCATTCTACCATTTTTATTTATCATTCATTTAGCATCATAGGTGTGCCAGTCACATTAGAATTATGTCATAGAATGTACAACATAGTAAAACCAGACATGAATTGAAAAATGGATGCTAGTAAGAGAAAATAAGCAAAAAGCTAAACATAATTTAGTTACTTTTAACAGACAACTGCCCCAGTTCAGTCAAGATGGCAAAAAAAAAGAAAAAAAAGAAAAACCTCTATCCCAATAGCTATCTTTCCCCATCCCATCTCCTAAACCTGCGTTGTCTATTAGGAAGTAATAAAGTCAAAGAAGCTTTGTATAACTCAAAATATTGAAGTCGCCCTATGGTGATACCAAGAAATGTAACTACTGATAATAGCCACATAATCATCGTGGTACAATGTTTAAGATGTTGGATTAGGATTAGGGGAAACACAGATTCAGGTTCATCCTCAACCATAGAAGCTCTCTGTCACATTCTCTCTGCCCAATCTGGGTTTTTATGGGGAGGGGGATGGAGGAAAGAATGCTATATACTGTGTGTTCCTTGAACTACTGAAGGAAAGGCAGAACATAAATTTATTAAATAAATAAATAAATAGCAATTATATTAGGGTAGCAATATGGGTTCACTTCTGAAGGAAGCATACTTTGTTCTCTCACTGTCTGCTTTTAAATTAAATTTGAAGTCCTGTTTAATTCAATCTAATTTTTGGGTGGATCCTGAGTCAAGCTTCAAACTGCCATTGCTCTCCATTTAAAATTGTAATATGAGTCAGATCAGAAATGGTTTAATACTGCTCTTGGGTTAGTGGTCTTAAATGGGTTGTTGATCTCATTAAGTGGCTATGCAGAAAATAATGAAAGTGGCAAATCAGTTTTTATAAATGAACAGATACCTAGGAAACAGTCAGATACCTCTCTTCTTTTGTGACTGGGGCAGCCTACATAAAAAGGAAGAGGCTGGTGTGGTCTTTACTCCTCAGTAAGGCCACACTGGTGGATGCTTTGCAACCTTCAGTGCAGCATGATCAGGTGCTTTAATGAGCCAATCAGACCTCTCCTAACTTGATGTTTTTGGTTTATGGCCTGGTTTCTCATTTTTAGTCATTGATTGATGTTTTATGCTTCTTGAACATGAGTGAGACTGTCTGCACATCTATCCAGATGGATACAAACTTAATCTGACTTTTAGATTTCTTTTTTATTTTTAAGACTGGGGAGATGGGGAGAGAGCTATAATGATTGTTTGACAAATAGCTTTTTTATCTTGAAATTTAATTAGAATAAAAGAATGCAAAATGAAGCAGTTTGCTATTGACTCTAAGAACAGAGTAGTATGTTTCCAAAGGTATAATCACATGTTCTGATAGTAAGAATAGTTTTAGGATATGCACTAATAAAACAGTGGACCTTCAGGGTCTTATTTATGACATGAGGAGTAACCATAGTTCTCCTAGAATGAAGCCTGTTAGTAATAAAGATGCATTGCCTCTGTATTTCACATTGTTGTTATAAAAATAAACACTCAAGCCTTAGGGAGACCAAGGAATTGTTTTGTTTCCTCTCTGTCTCACAATAACTATAGTCTGTTAAAACTCATAGAATTGTTGCACTATGCTGATCATGGATTAAGAACTCTTAATTCAACATAACAAATTATTGCTTAATGATGAGATGAGATGAAAATGATGAGATACGTGATTAAATTTCTGAAGCACTGCTAGATCTTGTTCTGGATCCTAAATTGTGTTTTCATCAGCCGTCCATGCAGTGGCTCTGGTGCAACATTATAAAATCTGCACATTATGTCCTGAAAACAGCACCATAAAAGAGATTCACTACTATTCTTATTGTGGTGTCCTGCCAATACTTTGGCACTATGGTTTCTGCTTTCTTTTCACTTGATGTAATCATTATACTTAAGTTCCACATATATGACAAATGTGTTTTTCCTCACTTAGACAGATTTCACTTGTGGCTTATTCAGTTCATGAGATGGAGAGCATATGCCTATTCCTACATGTCTTATGACTGTAACTTCTTTAAGCAGAGGCATATTTGAAGTTAAAATGCATTATAATGGGTTAAAAAGAATGTTGCATGAAGATAGTTTATGATAAATTTGCACAATAATCAGGATCACTGAACATTTTGCTTTGTGACTCCCCCCCCCCCCACCCCAAAGTAGTTCTATTCCAGAAAGAAGTGTCTATCATGCCATCCAAGTTCAGGAAAAGGAGAAAAAAAAGTAGACAAACGTCCTGGAAATTTATGACCAAATCTCCAGCATTTGAGCATAAATTTTGACAGTTTCTCCTCTACCCTTGAGCACTCTCTGAAAAAGAACTTTCAACAGTTCCTCCCTGGCCTCAGCCTAGCCACAGAGGAAGTACTGAATTAAAGAGTGTGAAGGGTTTAATAATGAGATAGTGGACATCTTGCCCAATGACATGACCACTTGCTGCATGCATAATTGTTCTCTGGGTCTGCCCGCTGGAGTATTAGAATCAGTAATCCAACCCATCGCTTGCTGCACATCTTTTCCTTGCTGAACAGCTTTATGTAATCAGGAGATTTAGTATGTACTCCAGTGATAGGAATGCTCTTGAAGAGTAATGAAGATGACAATATTAAAAGTGGCAAGGTAAATTTTAAAAATAACCAAGTGAACTCCCCAACGGAATGAATGGAACAGCTTTGCTAAGTTGCAAAGCTCTATCTGCATGATGAAATGCCTAGCTACGAACTGCAACCAATGCAGGACCAAAATATGAGAAAACCCAAATCCCTCTATTTATTTTACACGTAGGTGCAGAAAACATATTTTCTCATTGGAAATAATGTTACAGAGTTTTTGAATTCAGGTTGTCATAGATTATATTTAACAGAAAACAAATACACAGAATTTAAATGGAGACATAGAAACACAACCTCATTTTGCTGTTACTGTCTCCAAATTTCTCTTGTCTTGGCTCCTGGAGCCAGCAAGACTCATATATTTGGCCCAGAATAATTCTATTCAATTGGATAGAATTCAGTCTGTATTTGAAAACAGAAAATGGCTTCAAATCATTACTGGGCAAGTCTGCCAACATTAATTCTAGGAAAGTCTTTGATAAAGAGAGCTTACTAAAATAAATTTTCTTTTATCAAATTGCTTATTAGATATAAAGGGTATTATAATTATAATGGAGTGAGTTGGCCAGATGCCAAGAAGCAATTAAGGAAACACAGCATACTCCACCAATGTGATTGAATTTAATCAAAGTAGTGATAAAATAAATTGGTTAAAATGCTTCATCTTTGAGAAAATCATGTTTCTGTTGTGAACTGGGAATAAGCATTAAAAGAAGAAAGCACGTATTTTTTTTAAACAATTTTACCTTCTCTTGCCTCACAAAACATGTAGTTGGGAAAACCGAACAGAATATTTGTGTTGGTTTTTGTGATAATATTATACATGCCTCTCTATTTTGATTCTTGCAGAAAGCTGGGTGAGTTGTACATAGGACAGTATAGTAGGTAGGACAGCTTCATAGAATCGCAGAGTTGGAAGGAGCCAATTATGCCAGTGATGGAACCCACATGAAAGTAACTCTGACAGAAGGTAGTCCAGCCTCTGCTTGAATGTGGCTGATATAGAGGAGTCCACTTCCCCTCTGGGTGGTTGGCTCCACTCTCAAGAGACTCTTATGTTGGAGGTTTTGTGTAACATTATGGGAAGAAAGTCAGAATCTTTCTTCCCATAAATGAAATCTATTAGTCCATGTTCTGCACTCTGAAAGAAAGGGAACAGGGCTTTAGCTTCTGTGGGATTTTCTTTCAGGTATCTGTAGAATGTTTTCACATCCCCCATTCTCCAGTGTCCTCAAGGCCAATTCCTTCCATCTGACTTAATAGGACTTAATTTTAGTCCCTGATTAATCGCATTGCTCTCTTCTGCACTTGTTCCAGCTTGAACTTTTAAAAATGTGTTGAAATGTTTCTAAAAATGTTTCAAAAATTATATAGGTTAGTTGAGGTGGAATCTGAGAAATGCAGAATATGGTGAGAGAGAGAATGGCTACATCATCTGCATAAAGGATCATGGCTAAGTGTCTTTTGTTAAAATGGTGACCTGTCAGGCCCAGCCCAAAAACAATGGTGAAACAGTCAAGTTGAGTTCAGTTCCTTTATTCGCTTACACTATATAGACAGAATCTTGCCAGACTAAATCTGTACTACTGCAAGTAGTGGATATAAACTGGGAGATTCTAGGGAGTGGCTATCCTGAACCTCTTATGCTTCCTATGCTCCACTGTGTTGTCTTTTGTCTCCTTTCCCTTCCTGGAATGCACCCCCTCCTACCTGATAGCCTTGCTCTCTGCTGCAGTCCACCACATCACCCTCCCCTTTGTAGATACATTCCATCACATGACCATAGAGTTGACATATATATATTAAAAGGGTGGGGAGAGTTACAGCCCTGTTTCAATCCTTTCTGGATAGAAATATCTGCCCGCCCCCCAAAAAAAGGCTATTACTGCTGCATCTAACTTGTATAATAGTGTTATCATGCAACATTCTAATTAGGCAGAGGAACTTCTAATCCATAGATGATTGCAACTGCTTCCACCAGTGCCTTTCTCTAGATATATAATCAAATTCTGATTTTAGATAAATAAAAGTGACATTATAGGGAGTATACACACACACACACGTACACAGATATACATATACATACATGCATACATACTATACATATATCTGCATGCATATATTCCTCTACCAAAAACTTCAGGGTAGCACATTGATCCATGGTTGATCTGCCCTCCTAAAGCCTGCTTGTTCATCAGCAAGAAATTCCTGCTATTATAATTACTCAAGAAGCTTATAAAATAAGCAGGGTGTGTATAGTGTACTGGAATACTGTCAGGCCTAGCCCACGGAACTCCAAGAGACCATGTAAATTCAGTTCAGCAATGTTTATTAGCTACAACCTCTAGCAAGAATCTTCCCAGACTGAAACCCCAGTTCCCAAGTCAGCCAGCCACAACATTGTAAATTCCTCAGGGAGGTGCCAGTCTCATCCTCTTGTATCATCCATGCTCCTCCGGCAAGCTAAGAAAATGTTTATCTCCCTGAGCATGGCCTTCATAATTCCATTCCATCACAGATACTGAGGACACTAATCGGATGAGTCTGTGCTGTTGCGCTTCTCAAAGAATGAAATAGTAAGAGACAGGTTTTAGTCATTAATTACATGAAAACTATCACTGATATGGGTGAATAAGGAGGTGAGAAGAGGAGCCCACCAGTCAAGGTTGCTTTTTAACAATTTAGCAGGTATCAGATCACTAACATGGGTCTTATTGTTTTTTAATTGACTGATTGATTTGACAATTTCTAGATGGGAGACTATGTCAACTCACTAGATAGACCAGACCAAAAATCAACTTCATAGGAAGACTAAAACTACTTTTATTGAGATTGGTTATGACAGTATCTTGCAAATCTGATTGTGCTGTACCTCCTCCCTTTCTTATAGTCTTGTGGATCAGGAAAGTTTCTGACTGAGCTGCTTCCACATATTTTCTGCAAGTTTTGGACTGAAGATATGCTTTTCCCCTTGTCACCTTGGCAACAGATCTCACTTATTTCTGTCAAGGTCATTTTACTTACTTTCTACATTTGGTGGCCAAGAAGTGATGCTATTTGGGGGATAAATTAAGATTAAAGACTAGTGGAGGCAGAACTGTGTAACTGCTTACAAAACTCTATCCAATTCCCTGGTATTATCTTACCTTCAACTATTGGTTGAAATGGTTTCAATTCTATTCCAGAAAAGAGTAGAATTTTGTTTCCTGTGGTCTGGAAAAGATGTTCCCAGGTATTTGCTGTGTATATTTGTTTCTACTTTTAAGTGTTAATAGCTTCTTTTAAGATCTAGAAGCTGCTTCCTAGTGATAGTACAGTGACTGGATTTATAAATTTGAAGGTTATCACTAAATCTGCTCTGACTTGTACACAGTCCTGGTCAAACAAATGTTTTTCTTCCTAAGATGGGATATTTGCTCATGGAAATGTACTGATGTACTAATAGTGAGCTCTGAAGCTTGTGTATCAGTTGTTATGCACAGTAAAAACCTCTTCAAGGTTTCAGCTCTCAATTAAGAGCTTACAGAGTTCTAGGGTCAGATGTGAGTCAAGAAGTAGTTGGCCTGCTCCTGCCATTTTGTCTGATCCTTGGGATGTCTGTGCTTGTATCATTTTCCTAGCCTAGGTATAACTGTCCTGAGAAGTCAGCTATGAGCAAAGGCCTCGATGAAGCAGTAGCACAAATTGTTCACTGTCTGGTCATAACTCAATTTTAAATGAGACTACCGCATGGAAAAAATCATAGTAAGTTAGCACATAGTCAAGTGAACTGGACCATCAGGCCCCCAGTAGGTGTACTTGCCAATAAGGACACCATCTACAGCCTTGAATGTGGGCATGTCGGAGTGTTGGGTTAGATTCACTTCTTGTCTTTCTCTACTGGTGCTGTAGGCATTATTTCACTTGTGAGATAAGGATGAGGATAGGGATAGAGGATAAAAGGATATGGGTAAAGATGGATAGAATAATACACACACAAAAAGAGGAAAAATAGCTTTTGGAAAGGTACAGCAGAATACATACAAATCTCTGTTTCTTGTCCTTGAAACAAACAAGCCTTAACAAATTTGACCCAAGGGGTAAGACACAAACAGCAGAGCAGCAACTGACATAGTTTATTTTCCTTCCCCAAGCTCAAGTAGGCAAAGCTTGCCTAACTAGCAACACTTTTTGTCAGCTATTCATGTCAATATAGAGAACTCATTATACCATTTATCCTCCCTATAGAAGGAAAACAAAAATAATTGAAATTCTGCAAAACCCAGACACACCAGTAAGTCCAATGAATTTTCAATTTGCCTCTTAATTTTTTCAAAGTAATCTGAAGGCTCCTGGTTTGGTTCAAAACCTTGACTCACTTCAGAAATATAATTCAAAAATTCAGTTTGAAAGGGAGGTTTAACCTCCTTTGAATTAAATTATTATGAACATCGCACAGCAATAATAAACACACTTGAGAATGGTAACAATAATGTATAGCATCTAGTAATAAACTTCAATAAACCAATAAAAATCAATCAAACCAACAACAAGAAAAACCAGAGCTTTTGCCTCATTTGTTTTAGTGGCCACTAGCCATACATAAATTCTCAACGGAACAGATGTGTTTTAGTAGTCTGCTGGAAGTAAGCATGTAACACATTTCTGGATAAAAAGCATTTCATATTTGTGATGTTATGAGAGAAAACATGAGTCCTCGTTTGTTTATACACTTAGAATCTCTTCATGCCTAAGACCTTTCCTCAAAGAAGAGATAAGCAAGTTTCAGTAACCAGAAATTAAGTATAATTATTTCAAACTAATTATAAAACATGACTTGTATTTTTTACTTACCCTGTTTGATGCTGCATTTTTTTGTAGTTGATGTGAACAACTGTTCTTCTGAGAAACAGATAAGCCTACTTACATAGGCTTGGTTTTAAATGTGCTATTGCATAATATCACCTTGGTTTGGATACTGCCAGCCTTGGAGGGTAGTCCAGACAAGAAGCACACCTGGAAGTACTAGCTCTACTTTATTTTAAGATTACATTAACAGAATCTTGCAACTCTGAAAGTACATCCATCCCCCATCACCTTTACAGCCCAAGAAACTAGGGAGGTCCTTTCTCAGACTTTGCCATGCCCACATTACTTCTGTGGGCTAAGTTGCCGTTCATCCCACTGTTGTCCCTCTGTCTACCAGGGTCATTCCCACATACCATTACAGATTCTGATTCTCTTAAGGCTGTCTCCTGACCTCTTATTTCCATTATTTTTTATTTGTTTAAATTAATCCTGTGCAAAACATTTAGAGTAGCAAGCTTCCAGCTTCTGCAGCAGATACTTGCTGACCTTTGACAGATTAGTATTTTAATCTTGCACTTGAAAATTACCCTTCAAAAGACTCCAACTCAAATTGCCTACAGGCTGTCTCTTGTAATATGATGTGACCGGAATGTTAAAATTTGTTTTGATATATAACATAACCCAGTGTGACTGATCAGATGCAACCTTCCATAACACAGCATAGGGCAGTGCATCACAGTAGAAAATTAAAATCAAGTTGGTGAAATTACTTCCGGGTAATGACGTGTAAGACAAAGACTATGTGCTAATGTTTCATGGGCCATTCTGCTAGCTTCTTCAGAGCAGATCTAAAACTGAATTGAGCAAGGGATATCATACCCTTACATACTGCCTGTATTCAGTGGAGTGGAATGTCCACGGCCACTTTCTAACCACACAAATGACTGTTGATATGTCTGTCTCTACACACTCAAATTATAAATGTCTACTGACTCTTTCATATTTCTCATGAACTATCTGTTATATTGTGCCAGATTGCTGACATCCTCCAGGCCTATTTTTTTATTTAACTCTTGTGATCATTGTTCAGCCTAGACCAGTTATTCCCAGTCTGGGACTTGAGGTCCACATATCTGGAAGCTGTCCAATTTAAGAAACACTGGCTTACACTCTATGATTAAAATCAAGTTATTTGTGGGAAGCCACAGTAAAGGACACTTACCTCCTTCAAACAAATAATAAAAATATTCCATTTGTACATATTGCAGGTTTAAGATAACAACAACCAAAACAAAATAAAAGCATCTGGGAAGGAAAAATATAAATAGATTTGAAATGTAGTCAGAAAAAATAAATTTAAATACATGATCTGACTGGAGAGCTAGTTTGGTATAGTGGTTAAGGCATCAAGTTAGAAACCAGGAGACTGTGAGTTCTAGTCCTGCCTTAGGTATAAAGCCAGCTGGGTGATCTTGGGCCAGTCCCTCTCTCTCAGCCTTAGGAAGGAGGCAATGGCAAACCACTTTTGAAATCTCACCAAGAAAACTGCAGGGACTTGTCCAGGTACTCGCCAGGAGTCAACACTAACTTGAAAGCAGAAAGAAAGGAAGGAAGGAAGGAAGGAAGGAAGGAAGGAAGGAAGGAAGGAAGGAAGGAAGGAAGGAAGGAAAAGAAAAGAAAAGAAAAGAAAAGAAAAGAAAAGAAAAGAAAAGAAAAGAAAAGAAAAGAAAAGAAAAGAAAAGAAAAGAAGAAAACAAACAAAACCCTGACTACCTCATTTTTTTTAAAAAAAAATCTTGATATTATTGAAGCTGAAATCATTTGCATGCAATCTGTTGCTATCCTTTAGTTCCTCCCTACTCATCCTATATTTAGGCCTTACAACATAGAATATAATTTAATTATTTAACTCAGCAAGGCCAAGAAAGCATAATTTCTCTCTCAGGGAATTAAAAATTGTATGAGAGATTATCATTGTCTATTCATTCTACTGTCATTACTATAAAAAATCTTCATATTGCTACCAAAAACCAAATATTTCAAAATTCCTTTTGCTTTTAAAATCGAATATGAGCTATTTTCCCAGAGGGTTATTCTCACCTACTAAATGGGTGGAACTACTGATTTCTCTGTCATGATTAACATTCAACCTACTTCAGCTAAAGCTTAATGATCATCTCTGTCCATATCTGCATTCAACCAAGTTATCAGGCTTTACATCTTTCAGACAATACCACTTCAGTATGTATGAGTGAATGCATGTAGTCATCTGAAATCATCTGTTTCAGATTCATAGCAGACATTGTTACATTTGGCAGCTATCAACTTTGGGACTGAGTAAATTTTTTGGGTTAAGAGTCACAATTAAAGACTAATATCAGCAGAACATGTATGATGTTGATTGGAAGGATAAGTCAATAATTTATACATTCATGGCCACAAAGTCATCCATTCACTCTTTTATGTATATGTATATGCATATATTTACATGCACACACACACACATACGCACAAACATGCATACATATGCATAGACATCCACAGATCACACATTTAGAGTCAAACAGTGTGTGTGTGTGTGTGTGTGTGTGTAATACCCTCTCACCCCTATGGGTGGAATATGTCTCCTCAATCTCGGGTCCTCTACCAGAGACCTGGGAGTTTGAGGGTTCTGCACACTATCTTAGCACTGCATATTTCTAAACAGAGAGCTCTGATGTTGTTCCTGGGATCTGTTGGAACCACTCTACCAGCTTAGGAGTCACAGCCCTGAGTGCTCCTACCACCACTGGGACCACTTTGGCCTTTACTTTCCACATCCTCTCTATTTCCTCCTTTAGGCCTTGTACTTCTCCAGCTTTTCATACTCCTTCTTCCTGATGTTGCTGTCACTTGGCACTGCTACATCTATCACTACCACTGTCTTCTGGTCTACTACCAGAATGTCTGGTTGTCTGGCCAGAACCTGCCTGTCCATCTGGATCTGGAAGTTCCACAGAATCTTGGCCCTGTTATTTTCCATGACCTTCTGTGGAATCTCCCATCTGGACTTGGGAAGGTCTAGTCCATACACTGTGCAGATGTTCCTGTACACAATGCCAGCTACTTGGTTGTGCCATTCAGTATATGCCTTTTCTGCCTACATCTTACATCCTGCCTCTATGTGTTGGACTGTCTCTGAGGCCTCTCTGCACAGTCTGCACCTTGGGTCCTGTCTAGTGTGGTAGACCCCTGCTTCTATGGATCTGGTGCTTAGTGCCTGTTCTTATACTGATATGATCAGTGCCTCAGTGCTGTCTTTTAATCCAGCCCTTTCCAGCCACTGGTAGGATTTCCCAATGTCAGCCACCTCAGCTATCTGTTGATGGTACATCCTGTGCAGGATCCTGTCTTGCCATGGGAATTTCTCTGCTTGAAGTTCCTCCCATGTCTACTGCTGCCTCAAGCATTCTCTCAGCAGCTCATATTTGAGTGCCATCCTACTGATGTACTCCTGGATGCTCTGGGTTTTGTTCAGGACAGTGGCTTTGACACTCTCCATACCCTGCCTGCCCTCTTTCTGGCTGGTGTACAGTCCCTGGTTGTTGGACTTGGTGTAGAAACCCCCATACATTGTGAGGAGCTTCCAGGTCTTCACATTGGCATCTTCCATGTCCTCCTTTGGCCTGCTCACTATACTGGCAGGGTATCTGATGACTGGCAGGGCATATGTGTTGATGGCATGGATCTTGTTCTTCCTATTCAGCTGGCTCTTCAGGACCTGTCTTTTCCTTTGGTGGTATTTGAACATTGCTGTCTTCCTTGCCCCCTCATTGTGTTTCTCATGTGACTGTGGGATACCAAGGTACTTGTAGCTCATCTGTATGTCCACTATGTGGCCCACTGGTAGTCCACCACATCTTTCCAGCCACACTTCTCTAGTCCAAATGATATCCCAAAGTCCTCGCTGTAGATCCATGTCAGGTGGATCAGCGAGTCGAGATTTACTCTTAACATACAGCTTGATGTCATCCATGTAGACAAAGTGGCTGATGGTAGTTCCACTCCTGAAATTATATCCATATCCAATATATACAGAGAGAGAGAGAGAGAGAGAGAGACTAGACACTTAGAGTAAAACAGTGTTTGTGTGCATGTATGTGTGTATAACATATAAAAGTGTGTGTGTGTGTGTGTGTGTGTGTGTGCATAATAACTCACTCATTTGCTCACTCACTGAGACAAGGCTAAAGCCACTCTCCTCTTAGCATTATTAGCAGCAGAAAAATAGCAATCTCACTAGGGATGTGTAATCACAGACACACACACACACACACACATTGGCAATCCCTACCAACATTGCTGTTTTCTGCACAGGGAAGGGAGAAATATGTTGCATATCTTTCAGCTAATTCCTCATCAGAAAGCCGCAAGGAAAGTGGCAAGAAGGCTGTCATGAACAGAGGGAAAGAGTCTTGGGGCTGAATCATACAAGTTTCAGATTGTCTATCAATGATCTACACCATGCCAGCTTTCTCCATTTCAAATTACGGGCTGAAATTATAGGAAAAGAAAAGTAGTAATAACATGTTTTCAGAAATAGGCAAATCATACTTAAAGCTGGGGATGGTTATTCATTGCATCCTTCATCTTAATATTCTTGTCATATATTTGTCCTAAAATTATATTTTTCATTGTAGCTAGCCTTGTGTGGAGGAAAGCACTTCTGTCACACACACATGATGACTAATTAAGAGTTACAGTTAACCTGGAAGCTAAACTTTCTAATGATCTCTTAGCCTTCACTTTTTTTTAGTGTTCTCTTCTTAACATTGCAAGATGATATGTCATTTTCTAATATGATATGACTGGATTTATAGCATTCATTCTTCTGATGTATAATCAAACCAACTCATACCACAGGGCAATACATCACATGAGAAATGTCAACAAAACTGCATTTTATATGTTACCAGTAAGGTTACCAGTGTTTGAATCTGATTATATTCCAGCTCAGCTAGTTGATCAAGCCTCCTTAATTCCCCCCTTTTTTTCTAAGTTCGTTTGTAAAAGTAGTAAGTCTGAAAAACTGAGTTACTCACATTTTTACAGTTCTGTTCTCAGTATATATCTTCACATGTACAGAGGAGTGCTTGATAATAAAGAATATGGAGAGAGGTTTTTATGGAGCTGATCAATTGTCTTACTATCTCTGATTACATTACATACTTAATAGTCCAGAAAGTAAACATGGTTTGGATTGAACCGCCTTCTGGCTATCTCTAAATAGATCCAATCACAATCAGACACTGCCGAGGTAATAATAGGAATGTGACTTTGAAAGACCAATTGGACATTCAATGATTTATTATGAAATTGCTGCTTACTGAGAGAATGATCTTGTTTTACAGGCTGCTTCAAAACCCAAATTGGATTAGAGAACCTGGGTGCTTATATTAAATAACACTGATTTAATTGTTTCTAAACTGATACAGCCTCAGATATTATTTTGGACACATGCCCTGGGATAAAAAGCCTGTGGATTCTGCAATCCTGACAATGCTAGGCATGGTATATTTTGGGGTTTCAGTTAGTTGTTTTTTGCAGTACACACACTGAGAGAACAAACAATTAAAAAATCACAGAGCCTACTCCAATTCACTTAAAACTTTAAAAGTGTCTGATCCAGAAACAATTGCTGCATTGGTGCTGCAAGACAGGGAACTACATCCCTGTGGCCATCTTGTAACTAAGGTAATAGCTGAAGTCCCAAATCTCTCCATTAAAAACAAACAAACAAACAAACAACTAGTAATTTATTCTTCTTTGCAGCAAACAGTAATTTTATTTCCATCAAAATGTATAATAATGTTAAAACAATTTCCAGAATATATATATATATATATATATATATATATATATATATATATATATATATGTTAGGATCAGATGCTAAGGAAGAAACTGAAAGTTCTGAAATAAAAGTTTCTGCTTATCAAGTTGGTTGGCTACATAAGGTCTAATGATATTTGTGTGTGTGTGTGTGTGTGTGTACATATACACATAGAGATATACACACACATACAGATAATACACACAGAGATAGATAGAGAGAGAGAGAGAGAGAGAGAGAGAGAGAATCATAGAAGGCTTAATTTTCCATGCTTCCTATAAGCATGTAACCAAAACACTACATTTTGTTTACTTTCATAAAATCAGTAGTTGAGGGCCAGAACATGAAGACTGATCTTCAACCTTCATTCTGAACAACAGAACCATTTGAAAGAATTATCTCTGAATGAAAATAATGTCCCTTTTGTTTAGGTTCTGAATCTTACACAAAAACCAAATTCACATTCTGACTTTGGCAACTACATGTTTAAGCGACATTTGTAGCACCTTATGCTTTTGCAAGATGGTCACATGGAAAAGAGATGCCAGAAAAATCTCTGCCGTGCTTTCATAACATATGTCCAAGTAAAGCCTACATTAACTGACATAAGGAACTATTTTATTCTAATGTTACTTTCAAATGATGGAAACATAACTTACAAAAAAAGGACACCTAACTTATTTCATTATGCGTGGCACACACTAATCTTTTAGGGAAAGAACTCTGAATATTCAGGAGGGTTAGGATCAACGTACACTGATGAAGTTCCATTGGTGGCAGCAATAATACTGGAGAGTTCAATGGGCCTCTTGAAATAACCTAGTGATTTAACTTATTTTCTAGTCAGATCTCCCTCCCCTCTTGAGCCTGGAATTATCAATCTACATACAGGCCCCACTTCTTCCAGATTCTATGGCTTTGGGACTTTATTTTTAAATTCTCTGCATAAGTCTCTGACACTACTTTTTGTTACTTTTTAGATACCAAGTAGAATACATGCCCTTTAACTGATCTTTTGGTACTTCATAGTGTTTGATTGTATTGTTTTAATGTTATTTGACTACATCTGTATTTATCTGTAAAATACCACCTTTCTGTCTCCTTCAAGATGCTTTTAATTGCTCCTTTTCTAAACTGCTTTGAATGGCATGACTTCCAGAAGGATATGGTAAAGTTTGGTTGTTGTTATTTAATGATAAAATTAAAATTGTGAAGAAGCTGTAGGGAAATCTTTTAAATCCAGGGTCCTCCAGTTGTATTTATACTACAACTCCCAGCCTGGGATTCTGGGATTTATAGTCACAATACATTGGGAGGGCATCAGTTTGATGTCTTCTTGTTTAAGCAGCCAGGATACACCATGAAGAACTATACTTACATCCGATGAATTGTGTTGATGTTTGCAAGCCAATCTCACATCACAGTCAATACCTGAGAACAGAAATATGAACCTGCAGAATTAAAAGGACTATGCTATGCAGTGTTCCAAATACTAATGGAAGTATAATTCTGCTCTAAAGCACATTATATACAGGCATTCTTCTGAGATATTGTGGATTCAATTCCAGACCACTGCAATAAAGCAAATATCACAATGAATTGAGTCACACAATTTTTTTTTTTGGTTTCCCAGTGCATATAAAAGTTAAGTTTACACTATAGTCTATTAAGTGTGCAATAGCATTATGTCTAAAACCAATGTACATACCTTAATTAAAAAATACTTTATTGATAAAAAATTCTAATCATTACCTGATAGATTTGCTCAATGCAGGGTTGCCACAAACCTTCAATTTGTTAAATAAAAAAAAATCTGTGAAGCACAATAAAGTGAAGCGCAATAAAACAAGGTATGTCTGTATAAAAGTTAAATATTTCCAAGACCCCTGGGCAGGAATTAGGAGGATTCAGCCATTTCTGTAGTCATCTGATCTCAACAACATTTTTTTAAAAATCTTAACAACATAAAAAAAAAAAAAACATATTCTTTTCCATAATAATTTTCCCAATACCCTCTCCCTCTTTTGGAATGTTACTTATTTTAAACTTCTACCATATGTTCATTTTTCAGTTAAGACATATGGTTCATATAACAATGCCATCTGTTTAGTAAATGTTGTTGAGTATACTGTTGTTAAAATCAACCATTTTAAATTGATAAAGAAATGAATTGTTTTTATCTTCATACCTTGACTTTTGAAAGTATTTTCAGTGAAGTGAGCAAACTTTTAAGGCAAGAAAATAACTGATTTTATATTCAGACTTTAGAACATAATATCTAACAGAGAAAAAAATAGAGTGTGAAGCATACTTGAAAAATGTGCCAATTTACATGTATTGTGGCATCTTCAGGATAAGAGGAATGCAAACTGTAAGTAATATTGTAAATGAAGCAATAGAATTAGTTGAAAATAACTCCGCTTTTGCACCGCGTAACATTCAATATGTGATTTGCATTGGCAACTTTTGTAGCACTGCCCAGTCTAAACAGAGGAACCCTTTGGTTGAGGATTTTTAACTTTCTGAATCCCTGCAGAAAATTACTTGAGTCTATTGAATTAGAGGACTAATGGGGCAAACCAAAATTCTTGCTAGAATGCTCTAATGTCAGAGTGCTTTGATAGATCCAGGTTGGAAGTGAAGACAAGGAGGAGGAATTTGAGAAAATTTTTCACTCAGTTTCTCATTCTACACATTTCACAGTTCATTTCAAAAAGTCATTTTTGTCCAGTTGTAGTTCACCATGCCTCAGTCCCTTCTTTTCTCTTCCCTTCTGCAATGGGAAAGAACATATTTCTTTCTTTTAAAATTTGATATGTTGTATTAATATACAAGAAATTAGAATGAGAAAGGAAAATCAGAAAACATAGTACATCTAAGAAAAATCACCTCAGTTTTTAAACACAGCATTAAATCATGAAAGCCAGTTTGGTGTAGTGGTTAAGGCACCAAGCTAGAAACCAGGAGACTGTGAGTTCTAGTCCCACCTTGGGTAGGAAGCCAGCTGGACCTTGGACCAGTCCCTCTCTCTCAGCCTTAGGAAGGAGGCAATGGCAAACCACTTTTGAAATCTTTCCAAGAAAATTGCAGGAACTTCTCCAGGCAATCACCAGGAGTCAACACTGATTTGAAGGCACCAAATAAATAAATAAATAATCTGACCTGATTTTTTAAAAAAATCTAGATATTATTGAAGCTGAAATAATTTGCATGCAATATATATAATCTGTTATTATCCTTTACTTTCTCCCTATTCATTCTATTTTTAGGCCTTACAATATAAAACATAATTTTTTTTTAGATTTTGTTTTATTCTGCCTTTATTATTTTTATAAATAACTCAAGGTGGCGAACCTACCTAATACTCCTTCCTCCTCCTATTTTCCCTACAACAACAACCCTGTGAGGTGAGTGGGGTTAAGAGAGAGTGACTGGCCCAAAGTCACCAAGCCATTTTTCATGCCTAAGGCAGGACTAGAACTCACAATCTCCTGTTTTCTAGCCTGGCACCTTAGACACTAGACCCAACTGGCTTTCTAAATAATTTAATTATTTAACCTCAGCAAGGCTAAGAAAGTATTGTCTGCCTCTCAAGGAATTAAAAATTGTATGAGAGATCATCATTGGCTATTCATTTTACTGTCGTTGCTATAAAAATGTTCATATCTTTACAAACAAACAAAAAATCCTTTTGCTTATAAAATCGAATATGAGCTGTTTTCCCAGAGGGCTATTCTCAACTAACTACCGATTTCTCTGTCATGATTAACATTCAACCTAGTTCAGCTAAAGCTTAATGATCATCTCTGTCCATATTTGTAAATAAATCAATCTTGACTACCCAGAATAATATTGGTCATTCTTGCCATTATGTCTATAAAAAGAGAATGAACATACATTTTCAGTCAGAACTGCAATCTCAGTGATATTTTCTTTCCGTTTTAAAAGAATTATCTTTTTTACTATACCCAATGCTCAATAGGTCTGTAATTATATTGATACATTCCAAATTTTGGATATATAATTCAAAATTACATTCACATCTCCACATTTTATTTTTATACCTTAGAAGGATAGCCAAAGAAAAATACGGCCATCATATGCTATTGTTGATTTTGTGAGCATGTTTGTGTGTGTCTGTGTCTGTGTGTCTGTGTGCTATGTATTATCATATTTCGTGGCTTTCACTTGCCTGCTTTTTCTGTTTCCCAGGATGTAATTTTAGTTTTTAATTGGGTTTTTAATTTGGTTTTAAAGGGGGTTATTGTGTTTTACTGATTTTTGGATTTTGTTTATTGGTTATGTTATTTAATTATGCCAGCCACCCACAGTCAAAACTTCACTAACATGTACAATATTAGTACAGCAGATTATAACTCTATTTTTGAACAAGCTGCGCTGAGCTCATTGAATTGTAGTTTTGAATAGAGAAGCAATGAATAGCAAAGTATGAATTCACAGGAGTTTTTTTTTAATCTCTTCTATATAAGAGAAGAAGCCAGAATAAGATTGTTACTGGAATAAACATAATAAATTTATTTTATTTTTATTTATCACTTTATATTTAGCACATACTAGCTACCTTGTTCTCAGATGATATATATTTTACTTCACAGTTTGTAATGTTTTAGATTTACACCTGCACAATTACACCTTAGCATTAGATTTACAATGCTATAATGGTGCATTATAATTAATGCACTATTATAGCATTGTATTTCACATTTCTTTGTGTTATTTTATCTTTGTTATGCTAGTATTTTATCTCATCTATACGATTTTACTTTGGTGTATTTTTTTAATTTTATTTTTGCTGGCCATTGACCAAAATGATGATGATGATGATGATGATGATGATGATGATGATGATGATGATGATGGTTGGTCACACAGCCAGATGTTTGGGGTGGATTTGGCATTTTTATCCACCAATCAAGTCCATCCCAAGGACCTGGGATAGGCAGATGTTGTTTTTTTCATGGTGTTAAAGGTATCATTGCAGGATATAAGCTGTTCCAAGTAAAGCAGCATTTTGTAATTGACTGATGGTGATTTTGTCAATGCCAATGGTCTTCAAGTGGTGCTCCAGATGTTTTGGGGTGTTTTGGGATGATGATGATGATGATGATGATGACTGGTTGCACAGTCAGCCAGATGTTTAAACTGTGTTTGGCATTTTATCCATCTATCAAGCCCTTCCCAAGGACTTGGGATAGGCAGATGGTGTTGTCTGATGGTGTTAAAGGTATATTATTATTATTATTATTATTATTATTATTATTATTATTATTATTTTACATGCAATATTCTGCTTTACATTATCCCTAATATGTCCTATGACATATTAGGGATAATGTTATATAAATTATCATTATTATTTAATCTTATGCGTAAAATATGTATGTGAAGAAAACATTGGACTTTAAAAAAATTAAAATATTTGGCAGTTGCTGAAAATCATTTTAGGCAATATCTCTACCCAATCATTTCTCACAGATTCTAGGCAGTTTACAGTTTATGATTTGACTAATACAGCTTGTATTATAGGCTCTTGGTTTTTCCTGAACAAAATCATACTGCTAGTTACAATACCCAGCTGGCTTTGGTTACACAGCATTTGTATTCACTTCAGTGATTTATCCTTCAGTAATAACATCAAAAAAGATCGTTCCATGTCATTAAAAATGGCAAGTCACAGGAGCAGTAGACTATTGAGTCATGCAATGATTAATTAGCAACAGTATTTTTATTGTGGCACTCTACTCCTATACAATTGTAAATCTTAGAAGGCTAACTTCTAAATGTCCACTAATAGACTCCTGCCAATTTTTCAACTGTAGCCTCCGTCTTAGGACTGATTCATGTATTACTTCCTTCTCTCTTCCAAACTGATTTTGCATAGCTGTAAATGTGAACTCTTTGTTCTGTAAAATCTATTTTGTACAGAAAAATACTATTAACCAAGGCTCTGAACCGAAACACCTGAATTTGTGACCTATTTAAATCATGCATTAAAAATGCAGAATTAGGAGATTCACATTTCTACACCTCCCTAGCAGATTTCTGTGGTTTTAGCAACATTGTTTTACATACTCAAATGTATAGTCAAAACTTCTTCTGAATGGAAATTACAATTTTTGTCTCAGCCCCTAACAACCAGTTTCATCTCCCTTTCTCTTTACATTAACCACCCACCATCAATCTCCCCATAATGAGTTACAGATAATCATAATAGGATCCACTTTCACTGCTATATTTCATGGCACTCTGGATCAAAAAGTGCATCTTAATTTCAATTATTATAGTTTGAAAACCCCTGAACCAGTTTCAGTTAGAACCAACTTTCAAAATTCTCCACCAAATTTGTGGGCAAATGAAATGGATAGATGATTTCTCCAAGTTTTCCCGAAGAAATATATAGATATATACATATGCATATGTATATTTATGTATGCATATTACAAGTTTTCAAGTGCAGATTCTTTTTAGAGATGTCAACAACATTTCATATTATGGGATTTATTTGAAATGTGTAAAGCCAAGAAACTGAATTTACCAGTGAAAGGATATTAGCATATACTGTATGGATACCTCACAAGTAAATGAATGGGGGGAAAAATGCCATAGTTTATCTATAAGAATTTCTAAAGCAAATTTCATTGTCCAAAATGTTCTTTTCCTCTGAAAGAAGATCTAAATCAAGTTCCCTTACATCAAACCTGTTAGGGGGAAAAATTCAAAATTCTTTGCTTGCACTAATTTCTATACAGTTGCATGTTTCATCTCTTAGTGAAGATTTAGATTTCTTGTATATTTCACCTCACTTCCTAAAAGACAAACAAACAAAACCCCTTTAAAAAGAACAGATTCTGAAGTTATGTTGCTCAAAATCCACTAAATTGATTTCCATGTAATTTGACAAATTATTTCTGTTTATGTATCTACCTTTCCTGCAAATTTAATTTCATTCTGATTATTTTTAAATAATATTTTAAAGTGTTTTTACCATATTAGAAAATGGAAAAGTAGGAGTCTGGGGTTTTTTTCCCCTAATAACAGTCATTCTGAGTCACTCACAAGAACTCCCCAAAGCAGACTACGCTGCTTTCAGAGCTAAGGATCTAGGTGTGTATCATGCTGGACAGACCTTCTTAGCTTCATGATGTACTCTGTCCATCATCTACGGGCCTCAAGACTGTGGGACATGGATCCCATAAAAAAAGTGGATAAAGAGAATCCCGTGTTTTCTCTTTCATACAGATGTAAACACATCTATTTATTTGTTTGTTTATTTTTACATCACTTTTATCCTAATTCCACAGATTCCTAGCAGTTTATGTTAACAATTCCCATCAGCCATCAATAGACACATAGAGATAAACCACATTTACACACCATTCAAAAGAGACAATAAGAAAGCTAAGAAGGAAACAAAAACAACAACAACAACAAAAACAGAAAACATCCTCTCCAGCAACCTATACCCAGATAAGCAGGGATTAACTCCAGGCAATCAAGTAGAAAACAATATCAAGGAACTACCAAGGAGAAAACCACACCCTCACCAACAGTGGCAGGATAAACAGGGAGCAAACCCCACACTCACTAGCACTGATGATGTTACCTAGTCGGGTAATGAAATGTCTGCAATCAAACAACCAAGTTCAGAGAGTGCCAAGGACTCCAAAGTTTATACTACAGAACATTATGTGCTGCCCTCATAAACATCTCTGCTTTTAACAGCTTTGTTTATTCTTTTCCAAGATAACGCTTGTTTGCAGTATTGGCATTAAATTAATAGGTAGACATTCCATGGTCTTGCTGATAGAGAGACTGTCTTCATGAGGTTGAAAAAACACCATTATTTGAAATGATGAATGGGAGAACATGTGAAGTATTCTGCAGGGCAAAGTTTTCTAAAGCCAAGGAGCTGCAGCACGATTGACGCAAGGGCTGGCCTGCCTGCTGTTCATACAGCATAGCGCCAGTTTTTCTGAAAGAGCATCTTGCTTACAGTGAGAGCTCTTTACCTTGACGAGTTGAACTTCTTGACTGATCAAATTTATTGTGTGTTGAGCCACATGGCTTCAACCAAAGGGTGCCTGATTTGTGAAGAATGTTCCTTTCTGTTTGAATAATGATTGCAGGTCACGTTGTTAACTGTGATCATGAAAAGCCAGGTGATAATTTCAAGCAGGTTTCTTTTGTTATATTTTTTTGCTGCTTTGTAGGAATCTGTGCACTTTTATATTACCATACTGGATAAAGAGATTAAGGGGCAAAGTTTCTTTAACTTTTCTGAAGAATGTAGGGAACAAATCATTCTTCTATCCATTAAATTGATTATTTATACATTTGTTTTAATTAAATTCTGCTTTCCCTCCAAGAGTTCTGGGTGACAGTAAACCAAGTTGTCTTGTCCCCTTCCCCTACAGTTATTATTGCTATAGGCTAGAATAAGAACAAGAGATTGGCCCAAAGTGAGTTTTCAGGCTAAGTGACATGAGTCTGAAACCACAAGCTTTAAACTGCATCTTGATTATGTCTCACTTCTGAATCTACAAACAGTGTTTATTCTCACTGAATAACTGAAAAACTGAAATGGAGCACATAAATTGTACATCAAAGATAGGTAATCAGATACCTATCAGCCAGTAGATGTAATAGAAAAGGATTATGGAAGAAACAGCCAAAACTTCTGGAGAGGGCTTCTATTCTAGTTTGACTATGTTCAGATTAAATCAACTGCACATAACAAAATTATTTTATAATAAGCTGCTGGAAAAATTACTCTTTTATTTACTAGTTTTATTTATTTATTTATTTGCTAGATTTATAAGGCCTCCTAACTCAAACAATGTGGTGGTACAACAGCAAAAAATGTGGTGGTACAACAGCAAAAAATAAACAATAAACTAAAAAAGAACAAAGTAACATAAAAACATTCACAATGTACGAATATGAAATTCAGAACAAAATTGAGCTGAAGCACCATAATAGAAACAACCAAAAGGGGACTCTGTTTTTTTAAGCTAGGTCTTAAAGGATTTCCTAAAAGCAAGCAGGATTGGGACCTGTTATATATGGGGGAGAAATCATTCCTGAAAATGGGCAGCCACAGAAAAGGAACTTTCATAATTGTAATGCCACTATTAAAAGTATATTTATTGTACAGATTTTTCTCTTACAGACTTACATTTTAATTCATATTTTTGTACTTTTGATATTTATACTATTATGATTGGTTGCTATAAGCCAATCTACAAGCAGTGAAAATGAAAATAGCACAAGGAAGTACATAATTTAATATTTTTACTTCCTACTCGAAGAGATCTTTGGACAAGCAACCAAGGAAAATGCACAGGCTATCTCAGCCAAACTGAAAGAAGCAGTTTCAATATAAAGAAGACCAAACTAATGACAACAGCTACAATGCCAGCCTTAGAACTGACAACAAAGATATTGAAGTGGCAGATAGCTTCTGCCTTTCAGGATAAACCATCAACAATAAAGGAACAAACAGTCAAGAAATATGCCACAGACAAGCACTTGGTACAGCAGTCATGAAGGCCTTGGAAAAGATATTCCAATCTCGTGATGTGTCTATACCTACAAAGATCAGAATAGTGCAAGCAATGTGACACTCCACAGAACTGAAAGTTGAACTTTGAAGAAAGAGGATAGAAAGAGGATTGACACTTTTGAACTTGTTGGAGAAGACTCTTGAAATATCATGGGCAGCCAAAAAAAGAGAAACAAATAGAACATCAAACAAATCTACCCAAGGTTCCCATTTGAGGCACAAATGAGCAGGCTCAAATTATCTTACTTTGGACATATTATGTGAAGACCTAGATCTCTGGAAAAGGCTCTAATGCTGCAAAACGTGTAAGGAAAGAGAAAAAGATAACCAGTAGTACGGAAGAATGAACTCATCACCTGAACAGGCATTTTTTCCTTCCTAACCTTCTAATGGAAAATTTGTAGAGTAACTAAGAATAGAAAGATAGGAGTTTATATTTTGTACAATAAATTAGTATTGTGTTGAAAAACAGTCTGTTTGTTTCTGTTCTGTACTATATTAAGAAAAACCCTAACAAGGTGAATAGACTCAGTTGCAATGGCGATGGATACACCATTGGAAGACCTGAAGGTATAAGTTAGGGACAGATCGTCACAGAGAAAATCCATTTTATCTCTATTCAGGATTAATTTGCATAATATATATTGTTATGGTTTTGAATTTTTATTATTTTTGTTATTAAAACTTACCATAGTAGTTTTGACTATACCCTGATTGGTTTTATACATTTCCCATTCTTCATAATGCATTTTTTTAAAACTATCTATACTGTATTGTATTGTTCTATGCTTACCTCATCTTTGGCCATAATAAACTTTAAGTGTCATTTCACCAACAAGTCCTATTGCAAAATGGTGGCTCACTTTATCATTGCCATTTGCAGCATTTAATTATGTATCAGCTAGACAGTTTAACATCTATGACACACTATATTCTACATTCATTTTTTTAAAAAGACAAAAAATAAACTTTATTCAGAAATAAATAGATTTAAAGCAATGGATCTATAAGAGTGAAATTAGCCTGAGAAATATGCTTGATATATTTCATCTGACTAGCTGTCTCTTTTTTTGGTAATACTGTAAAGTGTTTAACCTCCAGAATCTGGTTGATTATGAATGTAATGGAGATTATTGTGATTCTGCACAAGTTCCACCCAATTTGCCATTTGGTTAAATTCATTCATGCATGTATGCATTCCTGGATTTGTAGTTTGCATATCTACATATTTGACAATCAGATTGGCTTAAAGCAGTAAAGAAAATACTAAATGTAAACTAAAACAGGGTTGCTGCATTTAAAACCCAGATAAAATTCATATACCAAGATAAGTTAATTAAGAATTCAAAATCTGGCAGAAAAGATGTGTTTTTATCTACTTCCTATTTACAAGAGAGTGGGGGCAGAGTGCATCTCTCAGGAGTGCATTCAACACTCTGTCAATTTCACAGGAGAAGACCCTTTCCAACATATTAGATAGTGAAACTTCTGGCTGTGGGGGCCTCTGCAGAAAGGTTTCTCCTTCAGATAGTCACACCCTAAATCTTTTAGAGTTTAAAGATTAAGATCATCTACTTAAGCTGTGCCTAGCAGGCAACAGATCTTTCAATACAGGCACCATGTACCTTGCACGCTAATTATGTGTACTAGTTAAATATATTATTTTGTGCCTCCAACATATTGGCTTACAATTAATCTTGAACAGTTCATATGCATTTGTCAGTATTTCATTATTTTATGTTGATTACACTGAATTGTATACCCTGAGCAGATTATAGTATAGGATTAAAGTCATGAATTGCATTGTACACATTTCGTTATATCCCAGTATATACCGCTAAAATCTATACTGGTATATAGGCACTTCTTCATTGTCTCCCTTTTCATTGGCTCTTTACATATAGCGTGGGAACTGATGATTGCTAGATGTTTTCCAGTAGGAAAATGGATCTACATTCATCCCAGCAAAGAGGCAAAACTCCCAACAACACTTGCTTGCAGTGGGTTCAACAACACAGCTGCACCAGGAATGTATCTGCTCAATTTCCAGTAGCAGAAGTTTGGACTTGCTTTGAATTATGTACCTGAATTTGGCACATGGATGGATTAATAGCAGTATAACAGCAAGTATGTTCCAATTTTTAACAGTAATCATGACATTAGGGCCAATGCACTAGGCTTTACTCATGTAGCCAATCTAAAAATACTAGCTTAGGAAATATTTGACATATGGGATGTTAGAAGTAAAGCAGGTACTTTACATATCTTGCTTCCTTAAAGGCACCTAAATCAGTTGTTAGTCAACTATTCACAGATAGGCCCCATACACGCAAAACGTACATTGCTACAAATTCAGAATTGAGAGCCAGAGCTACAAAATTTAATTTAGATTTTCTAGGCTGCTTATTCCTTTTAAAACTGGAACGATTCTCAATATTGACAGCTCTGGGTTAAATGAAGAACCCAGTGCTGCCAATATTGAGTATTGTTCCAATTATTACATCTCTGACAATTAATTCAAAGTTAATTCTTGTTTGTGTGTTGTGCTCATAAAGTTCTATACTACTAATGGAAAACAATATAATTATTTCTGCAGTTCTGTAATGTTATTTTTCTACCACTGAAAGTTGATCTGAGATCAACAACTTCACAACTTCCTTCCAAGAAAACCACCTTTCAAAGGTGTCAAAGAAATGGGGATTAAATAAGTTCCTGCAGGTTAATACCGGTGGAGAGGGAGCACTAGTGATGCTCAGAGAAACCCTGAAACCAGTCCTCAGGGGCAGAATAATTGTCTTCACTTCATACAATAAAAAGTATTAGTCAGAGGAAGCTTGATTCCTTAGACACCTGTTCTGCAGACACTGGAAGTAAAGGGCAGAGGGACTGAGACAGAGGAACTTGTTGTTAAAATGTTCCAAACCCAATAAGACAGAATTAATTCACACATTAAATGAAAATCTTAACCACTTCAAAGACACAGAAAAATAGAACTGTTATACACGCAAGCTTAAAGTAAATAACTGGTTGCTTTCCAGCTGAGAAAGTAGCAATTCAACAGAGCAATAGCCCACATTTACAAGCCATTATACTAATCAGCAAACCACATGCGTTGCTGTTGTTGGCAACATCCTTACTATGGCAAAATAATTCTAGAAATGTCAAATCTACTGCAGAAATTTATACCAGCATTACAGATAAGCAAAGTACTGTGCAAGAAGGGGCTACATTGTCAAAACAGTCTGGTCAAAAACAAGGCAACACATTTTTGCATGGCTTATGAGCTCTCCAGATGAAGTGCTTTTGGCCAGAAATCTCTACTGATGGAGGTTGAAAGGTAAGAACCATATCAGTATAACAGCATTTGAATTTTCCAAACTTTGTTTAGCAGGTTAAATTACTTAACTAAAGTTACTTAGGCTGTTCATATTCCATTTCATAGGAACTTCCAAATATAGGAAGTAGGAGAAAGAATATCAAATCTGATTCTACCTTCAGGGTAAATATGCAAATGATTATCACTAATTTTGCTGGAAGAGAATTGGAGTTTTTGTTCCTAGCAGATCCACGGTGGGATGAATACTAGCAGGGATGGTATTCTTTCATTAAAAATCAGAAACATTTTTGAAGATGTGTGAGATGACTAGTTTTTTGGCTTTTTTTTTCCTCCTTCCAGCAAAAGTTTTCTCCTTCCAGCAAAAGTTGTTAGATCTCTCCACAGAAGCTGCTTCTCTGTAGCACATCCTACGAAGCCCATGTGACAACACAACTTCATGTGATTTACATGTTTGTGCCAGAAAATACTTCAAAGAAGCATCAGTGTGTCCTATACTGCTTTAAATGTATGAAGCATCTTTGCTCTAGAAAGAAAAAGCAAAATCCTTTGACCACTTCATGCATTTCAACGGTCCCCTCTCACTCCAGTCATAAACAGACCAGTGAATATATCTAAGGCTTTTCATTAAAAATACAGACATAAAACTGCTGGATGGGAACATCTGCTTCAAAGTAGGCAATAAGACACACTGAGTTTATACCAGCTCAAATACTCCTACAACCTCAACCTTTGTGGCTTCTCCTGGATGTTGAATGGGCAACTTTCAGTGCAGAGCTCTATACTTTCAATGCAACATATAGAAGTAGAAAGTGGTGCTGTCAGACATATTGGGAATGGAATTCCTTACTCTTCCCATTCAAGGAACATTTAGAAGAATATCTGTTAAGAAGGCTTATACTTATATCAGCTTTAACTTACCTGAGATCTTTAGATACTTATGACTGAACTGCAGTACAGATCACAAAAGAAATATCTATCTTTGCTTTTTTCCCACTTAACTTACTACATAACTTTATTTTCTTTTGTTTCAGTTATGAGTTATGAACATTTGACAATGCACATTAAGGGGAAAAAAAAGCCTCTAACCCAGGGCAAAATAATTAAATTGTCAACCAAAAGATAAATTTTGCATTACAAAGCAAGGGTAAAATCAAGCACATAGAAAACTAACAGAAAATAGCATTGCAAAAATTGAGATGTACTATGAGATATATTGTAACAGGATTATACATATAACTTCTTCCTAATAGATCTCAATAACTTTAAATTTTGCTTGCATCACAGATGGAAACCTTTAAGCCCACTAGCATGTTTTAAATAAAGAAATAAATATAAAAACACAAAACCTATTAATTAATAACTAAGTTTAAACATGCTTTAACATTCATATCTCTGGTAATTATTTTATATTAATAGGTGCTTCTTTCTGTAACTGAAAACATACAGGTATTCATATTTCACAAAATGGATGTGTCAGTCTCAACCAGGGCCCAGATAGCGTGCATATCTTTTTCAGTATTTTTTAAACTGTTACTTTCAAAGAAAAGAAAATTGTAGCCTTCTCTCAGTTTTGTTCTAACACTTTTGTAAACAGTGGAGCCAGAAAAATCGAGTTTATTTGTTTTTCAGGAAACAAAGAGTTGATTCCTGGAGTAAGAGTAATTAAAGGAAGCAATACAGAATGAGAAGAGAAACAAGGAAGAATCTGCCAGGATGCTATAGAAAGAAAATTATCAATAAACCTCCAAACCAAGTTTTGAGACTGATAATAATGAGAGGAAGAGGAAAATAAGGCTTGACAAGACCTTTTTTTGAAACAACAAGAAGTCTCTGTTTCAAATACTGTAAAAGGATCTTCATCAAGAGAATGTCAGTGGCAATAGGAATAGAGTCCATGACCCTGTACTTAAAAACTTAGATTGAAAAAGGCTTCTTCTGTTTGCCTAATTATATTAATAATCCAGCTTTTCCAATATTTTTCTTGAAAATAAGGAAGATTATATTTGCTGTCACATCCAGGGTTGTGAAATAACCATTAATCTGATTTCCTGGGGTGAGTTTAAACCATCTTCAAGTGAATAGATAAAGATCCAATGGTCCTTCTTTGCATCTTAACACTCATGAGTCTGACTGTTTGAAAGGAAAATAAGCACTCATGTTCACTTACAAGAATGAAATGGCTCTCTTATGTGACAGATGTTATGCTTTGAGGAATGTCACAGCTGCATTATCATTTGCACTTAACTGGGATCCACATAGCCATCTGAATCTGCTAGGTTGTCTGAATTTGCTCCTTTTCTATTTCCTTTTTTATGCCTACCTTAAAGTTTAATAAACACTTCAGTCATTCATTTTTAAAAAAATAAGGAACTGTAACTACATTTCTTCATCCAGAGAAGTGTCCATAAATCAAATGTGATTTCTACATTTTATTTGACCTTAACATAAGAATCAAAGAACCTGCTTTCATGTTACATATTTTTGTTTCTTTGTTTATTTATTTGCACTTGGCATGAAACATGAATGAAGACATTTCTGTGCAATATTAAGTATGATCGCATGTTGATATGGTCTTGATATGGTCAGTTGGGCTAATCAATAAATTTATACTACTGATACTACTTCCATAACTGTTAACAATTGAACTATTGGGTAGTGTCAATTTGAACATGATGATAGGAAGTATTAACTGAAAGTTGCCTGGAAGACAGCAAAGAGGAATCTGTAACAACAAAGCGATCATTTAATGTTGTTTCATGTTCTAGCCATCTATCTCAGGTTCTGGCATACATTAAATCCAGAGGATGTAATAGAAGCAATACCCAGGTGACCTGGGCAAAAACCTAGGCCAGAGTTACTTTTTCACGTATATCTATATTTATGCCTATATCATTTAATCTATTAGGAAGAATGTACATATATTTCAAGACAAGTTTTGGAAACAAACTCTTTATAGATGAACTAAAGTGTCATATCTACCATATTAATTCCTGCCTGTTGCATTTTTTTCAACAGATTGCTGAACTAAATAACAGTTCAGAAAAGCTTATTTCTAGTTGCTGTTGTTGTTTTTTTGAAACATTCACTGATGCTTTATCGATTACAATTTATTAAATGGTGCCTTGGACAAAGAAAGCAGATAATTTGACATGTCTATTTCTACAATAGAGTTGCTCCCCCCCACCCAGCAGGTAGCATGAACTACTGACATGCAAAGAATACAAATTACACCAATAACTTTAGCTTTTTTAATATAGTTGTATGTGAGTATTGCAGTGTTAAGTCTAATACTTATTCTTAGTTGATAATTACAATTTATGAATCATAACCATGGCATAATCTGAAAAGGACAGAGGAAAAACTCCAATATGCATAATGATATAGCAGAAAAATGGCAGGAGTTTGTCTTTGTACGATCAAGACAAACCTGGATATTGTTGAGCTATAACCCCTGTTATTTGTCACTATTGGCCGTACTGGCTTGAACTATTGGTAGATGTTTTTCAGCAATATTTGGAGGACCACAGATTTTGCACCCATGGCAAATAGTACAATACTATACAAAGTTGTGATGCTTCCAAGCAATTCATATATTCTTATGTGTTTTCTGAATTTTAACATCCTCCGATATACAAATGTCAGGAGGTCAACTAATAACCTTGCTAATATTTATTATCTTTCTCATGTCCCACTCAAACCCCACAGATCAGCAGAGAATGATCAACAGGAGGGGATGCTTTTCTTCAACCTATGCCATTTAATTATTTCTTTGCTGTTGCCGATGTCACAGAATGTACATCCAGCAGAAGAAGCTGCTCACATCTACTCTGTATCAGCTCCATAGTTCTGAAAGGCCTTGGTGAGGCTTTCTGAGTCCTCACCTATGACGTTTAGCTGCATACATTGAGTGTCGGGATTGTACCAAAGCCTGGAAAGGTACATGCAAGTTATGTCCTGTGGATATATGCTTAAGCGAGGGGAAGAAAAGAAAAAGAAATCAGAAATCAGAACAAGAGAACCCTTGTTCGCTTCATATTAACACAATGTGCCATTTCATCTTGAGTATGAATAGTGCGGTTCTCAGCAAAAGCAACATGGAGTTTGGGATAGGCTTGGGAAGGCAGTTGAATACAGTATATACAATTTAGGAACACTTTCTTTATATACATTTCAAAGCCTTCAAAATCTCATCATATGGGGAGAAATCAAATAACAAGCTAAACCTTCTGTTGTAAACTAAGATGACTAGGTTTCCCTTAAATATGTACTGGCTGGATTCACTAAGGTATAGTTTGTTTTATAGTTTGCCTGGTTCATACATCATTCTAATCCATTAAGGTTTGTGAACTATATCACCTAGATTCTGTCTTCACTCTAAGCTAAAGCCCAAGAAAAACAACAATATTGGTGGATCCAGCCATGAAATTGTAGTCACAGTCATTAATAGATGTTCAGATAACAACTACATGGCAACAAAGAGATACAGACAATTTAATCTTTGCTGCCATCTGATTTTCTGCAGCCCAGAAACTATACCTCTAGTAATTAACATTAATTTTTCTAGCAGGAATCCAAAAAAGGGCATATTTAAACATCTTTGAAAAGCTTTCCTCATTTGTTAAAAAATCATAAGCATGTACATTTCTGTACTTCTCACCCATTCTCTTTCCTAAGGACATTTTGGAGTTGTCAAACCATGGTTATGATAATTAACAAAGAGATCACTGCTCTTGATCAAAATATGTCCTGTCTGAATACTTTTTAACTCCTCATCTTACTGAGAGTTTTGTTTATGATCTTTCGTTTCTGCTTTCTTCAAAGCTGTTTAGTGATAAACTATATAAATTAATATTTACATGAAAATCCCCACTAGGATTTAAAAGTCTCATCCTATCTCCACTTTGTTTGAGTGGTTATGATGTCTTTCTATTGATTGAAATATTGATGTTTTGCTTGAAACAATTGCTTGGTCAGTCTTGAGGTTAAAATGACATTGCCTCAACCTAGTATTTAAAGCAGACTCAACAATCTTAGCTGTTAACCTTTGCTACACCATCTTCAGTTGCTTTACAGTTTGTCAGAACATGATGTGCTAACTGAATTGAATTTAATGTGCATCAGAATGTGAAATGTTTTTAAAGAGTTTGTTTTGTTGGGAAAGAAATATATATCATTTTGGACATACCAAACCTACCCAACCAGTGTTAATATGCAGTTTTGATTTTATATATGATCATATGATTGTTTATATTGAAAGGTTAGAACAGTTAGTGAAAGATATAAGATAACAAGGTATTTTCAGTGTGGAATAAACCTTTGCAAATGTGGAGTTACGATAATGGAAAGTATGAAAACAGATGATTGGTGGAATGATGAAGTGAAAGAGGCAGTAGATAAGAATAGATATATATGAAAATGACTGCTGTAAAAATGAGGATGAAATATAAATATATAATATGTATATAGAGAAAACATTAGTTGCAAAATGTGCTCAACAAGATCAAGGAATGGTTAATATTAAAAGAGACATAAAATATGCAGGCATAGATTGATGGAAATAACAATTGTTTTGGAAACTGCAAAGACAGCTAAACAAGAAGTCTCCTGAAGGATGAATGGAATTAAAAATAAAAGTGATGGAATTATTGGGATGAAATTCAAGTAAGAGAATGCTGGAAGGAATATTTTAGATATTTGTATGGGAATGATAGTGATATGCTGAAGAATGAAATGAAACCACTCCCATAAATTGATGCAAATTAAAAAATACGATGCAACAAAAGTCATAAATGCTGTGCAAATGTTGTAGAAATAGTAAGGATGTAAGCATAGATGGTATAACTTGAAAAATTTCAAAATATGGATGTGATTTGCTCAAGGAATACCATTAGTTTAATAAGAATGTCAAGATTTTTATCTGTGCCTGACAATTGTTAAGAGCACTGCTATCGTTCCCCTCTACAAAGTGAAAAGTAGGTTTATTAAATGTGCTTGGAAACATATTTGGGTAGAAGGTATAAGAGGTGACAATGAACAAAATTTGGGATGTACCATGTGGTTTTATGCCTGTCAGGAAGTATGCAAACTAGATTTTTGCTCTTCAGCAGGTCATTGAGAAACATATGTATACAACAAAGTTTATTTGATGTTGATTTACAGAAAATACATGATAATATGTGAATAGCTTTTTTTTTTTTATGAATATGGAGTTGAAAATTGGTTGCTTAATGCTATCAGAGCAGTATATGATGGAAATAAAGTATATAAGAAAATAAATGGAAACTACAACAAAGGATTTAACATTGAGCAGGGAATAAGATAAGAATGTATAATGTCCCTTAGTTGTTTAATATGCTTATGGATAAACATATAAGAAATATTTGTGGTAATATAGAAATTTATTGGCTGGGGATATGAATGTATATGTACTTTTCCATGCAGATAATTGTTGACTGAAGATTTTGATAATTTGCAGCTAATGTTGGATAGATCTCATGATGCAACAAGGAGTATGCATTTGAAAATAAATATACTAAAGACCAAGGTACTTGTATATGGCAGGGAAAATGGAGTCAATAACCACAAGATATTCATAAATGCTAAAACAAGAATAGAGGATTATAAGCACCATGCTAGAATGCTTAGAAATTGTAAGTTATACAAATATTGGTAGAAGGTTAGTCTGGAATATGTTGCCTATTGGAGAACTGAAAGTTTGTTAAAAGAAGCCAAATGGTGCTTCTGCCCACTTTGTTATGGGAAAATGAGAGTTGGATGTGTCAGGAAAAATATAAAAGCAAACTGAATGCATTGGGATTGGGTACTTAAGAAGTGTGAGTGGTAAAACTAGAAGAGATGGAGTGAAGAAAGAATACTGTAGGTGCTGGAAGTGGGTAATCAATTCAAAAGAAATATTTTAAGGGGATTTAACCATGTTGGCCAAACTGAGAAACCAATATATGAAGGAAGAGAGAATGTGTTGAGAAGAAGATTATATCCTGAGAAAATTGTGGCTGGATAAAATATATTAGAACTGAGAAAGATAGGTGTGATATTTAAAGAATAAAAGGCAAAGTATGAAACAGTTTATTGAAGTAATGGTTTGAAAAGTAACAAAACTGAAATTAGGTTAATGAATGATGTGGTATAAACTAGATTTATCTATATTTCCAATTCTTTTTCTTATGTCTTATGTCTAAATTTCTTTGGGTGACCATTTCTTACTCTTTTTCTGTGTTCTGCATGACATGTGTGAGAGGAAAATTATTAGTAGCCTTCTATATGTTTTAATGTTAGTTTTGAATGCATTTAATAAAGCCAAGTTAGCTGAAATGTGACCTGTATGGAAATAACAGGAAATAAGAGGAACTTGCAAAATGAAGAAAACTGCAAACTTGTTGATGGGAACAGACGCAACAGGGACAGGGCACCGGAAAGTGTGGTGAAATTTGTTCTGGGAACGTTATGAAAATCCTGAGAGTCATGATTGTGGTTTTAAGGGATTGCATCCATGTAAACGGTACCCACTTGGTCAAGCTGTCTACCTGACAGCTCGGTCAAGTTGGTCATTGCATTGCAATGTGAATCTAAGTGGGTGGTCCGCATTGAGGTGTGGATCTAAGTGAGTACCATGTATGCGATTGGTTGAACTTTACTTGCTTATTGAACTAACATTTAATAAAGCTTTTAGAACTTTGAAGTAACTTGTTTTATGGTGTGTCTGCCTCCCGTGTTTAATGTGGTTTTTTCCCTGACACATGGCTTATCATGAAAAGGAGTATTGTAGTGAATATTTATATATGTATTGATATTGTGGAGTCCTTGGGGTTCTCTGAGCTTGGTTGTTTTCTTGCACACATCTTGTTACCTGGCTAGGTAACATCTTCAGTGCTAAAGCATAGCACTGAAGATGTTACCTAGCCAGATAACAAAATGTCTGCAAGAAAACAACCAAGCTCAGAGAATCCCAAGGACTCCACAATGTGACTCTGAGCTACATATATTCTCTTCTATATCTATTGATATAATTTCCAGAGCTTTTTTTCCCTTTCCCTTTATAGCCTTTATATCACATTGTTAACACAGTTATATGTATACTTTTTATGCTAAGTGTTACAAAATACTTTTTAAAACAATTAAGAATTTGATAATTGAAATGTCATTTCAGCCAAAAAAAAAATATATATATATTATCTTTTCCCACTGCAATGCCAAAAAGTATAAAGTTGGAAAATGTCAGCTGGGTTTTCAACTGCCATAGAAGTGTCATCATTATTCTACTAGGTGAAATCAGATTAGTGCTTCTTTGACATAATGAGTAAATGCTGGTAATAAAGCAGCATTCCCTAAGTTGGTGCCATTTATATGCATTGGTATTGGATACTCCATTTTTCTTTGTGCTTTCTTATAAAAAATGGGTTCTCCTTTGTTATCCCTCTGCATAGCATGGACAAGTAAATCCTTAGGTTTTTAAAAGACAGCCCCCTCTCCCCCCCACACACACACTTGCTTCCCATGACTGTTTTCTCATGCAGTTTAACTTAATAGCGCTACTTTTTCTTTTAGACATGTTTTGTCAAAGCTAACCACCTGTGCAAGGAAGAAGTGATAGATGAGTCAATACTATCTCATGTAACTTTTGATAACTACTAGGGAAGAAATGAACAGTAAGTGTGCCTAAATTGAAGGTGAATTATTACAATGGAATATTATATAAGCTGGGAAGTTCCTCATAGGGATCAGCTTCAGCACAGACCTGATATTTATGTACATGTTATGAATTAGCCAGAATAATATGGGGAAACACCGCTGTTGTCTTGGAAAAGGTGGAGCAACCAGCTGCTGTGGAACTTCAGAATATGCCCTTTACTTACAGTCTTCTATGAATGCTATCATGTCTTTTTTAATGTCTTGTGCGTGAATAATTCCTATCTTATATTTGCAGTTAAAAATATTATTTTTCTTTGTTTTTCTCAGTCCTTCAGCTTTTAACTCATTTGAGTTTTCACTGCATTTGAATCCACAAACCTCATGCCCATATTGTATTATGGCAAAAACACCTGTTATGATGACAGTTGATGGGAGAGATATTGTAAACCATGGTATATCTTTGGAGAGCAAGTTTAATACAGAGTTGAATGAAGAATTGAATAACTTTTTTCTTTCTTTCTTCTCATGCTGTTCATCAGAACAGAGGATTCTGACCAGTAATTCTCAATTAGTCTAAATCTGGACATCATTACATTTTTACTCCTTATTTGGAAGGGAAATTTGAGACAAATTGCTTTCTTCTTATCTCAGAATGTTATATTCAGACAGCAGTATTCCATAATATATTCATCCATCAGAATGAGTGTTTTGGCTTGAACATGGAGTCTCATTTCTCATATCCTTTCAGCTATTCTCTGCCCATCTTTGACACAATAGTGCTAGTTTGGAATGGAATGTTTCCCTGTTCATTCTGGCATGACTTCTATCATCAATCATATTTGCAAATGAATAGATTATTTTAGGCCAGATTTTTCATTAAGTTGTTATTGGACAAGTAGTAAACAATTGTTGAATATGTTCATAAAGGTTATTTTCTTTTTCAATTTTATTTATTACATTTTTTAAAAAGAATGCACAAAAAACAAAAATCCCAACCAGTAAACAATAACAAACAAAATAAAAATGAGAAAACAAAATAAAATTATATGCAAACTAAAGATACTATATAAAATATTAAACATTGTATGAAAATTTCGAATAAAAAAGAAAAAAATAAGACTCTATTGTTATATTGTTATAGCATTCATTAAATCTATGCCAAAGGGAAACATTTGTATCATTTTTTGACTGGTAGAAAAGACTGCCTTTTCAAAAATTGATGAATTACACATCTCCTAAATCAAATCCTTAATGTATGGAATAATATCACTTTTCCAATTTCTTAAAGTAATTATCTTGGTGATCCCTTATGCCTAATATAGCCTCAAAAACAATTAAATCCCACTTTTTGAAACATAATTCAACATAACAATAACATTAACATCTTTGAAATTAAGAGATCTGCCAAAAATCTATTTATGTATATTATAATATTGTTCCAAAAAGATGCCAGTAACTCAGAAGACCAAATTATGTGAGTCAGTGACCTCTCAATTTTTTTACATCTACAAAAATATCTGACATCGATTGTTTCAAATACAGTCTTTGGGTCATCCAATATACTCAAAATGAAATCTTTTGATGAATCAACTTCAAGCTTAAGTCTGATGAGACCAATTTAACATTCTTTAAAACATGCAACCATTGATGTCCCATTATTGGATATACTAGTTCTTTAGTCTGTAGTTTATAAATTTCATTGATACCAACTATATATTTAAAAAAAATTTTTTGATACAAATACAATGTAGATTTAATTTCAGACATTGACTCTATCAATCAAAGGAAAAAGCACTTCATGTTACTTTAAAGCAGCCAAGGCATATGGTCCATATTGAGACATTAAATTGTACTTAAATTGAGTACATTGACATTGTTGCGAAATAGGCAAGCAAAATTCTATCTGAAATTGAGAAAAATCCTTAAAACAATCATCACAAAATAATTGATTTAAAGTAATATTCAATATTCCACTCAAACTTTCCAATAAAACGTTTTGCCCTCTATTTTTAGATCAGAATTCTTCCATAGAGTTAAACATTCATGAGCATCAACATCAATATCCAATCTACAACCCATCAGGGCCCATACATGTCTAGCTGTTCTCAGTCCCAGTAATGAAAGGCCCTTTTTTACTATATGTTGACCTTAGCAATTGCCAAATCCTTAATGGAGATAAATAAAAACTTTTTCAGTGAGGCACACAAAGGTAAATAACCTACTAATCTTCATTCCGCATAAATAGGATTAGTAGAATATAATTCCAGTTATATTTTTGAAAATCTGGTAATTTTTAACCATTTTTCTATGGTTAAGTTGGACCTGGTTCTTCCCTATTCAGATCCTCACAGTCTTCAGACACTGGGTCAGCACCTAAAAGACTGATCTTATGCACACATTAATAAGCTATTGCAACCTTGCTTAAAGAATGTTATTACAAAGTTTGTTACTGAGACCAATATTAAGAGATTCAAATCTATTGTTTATTTGACAAGGATTAAAACCTAGACAAGGGCTAATCAATGTAGAACTTAGGCCTTGACTGGCAAGTCTATTTAGGTAAAGTACCATAAAAGAGTGAATAAGGGGAAGTTTAGGACCAAATAAGGACAGCAAATGGGTTTAAGGGTGAGTAGGTGAGGGGATAACAATTTTACAATATGTCCAACAATACCAGAATAACCACTAATAGATATGCATTGGAAACACACTTAAAATCTGCAAAATTCCAGGTGGCCCTGGAAAAAGGACCAGTGGGGACCAACTGGAATATCAGACAGTGGGTAAGATGACTAATCAAAAGAGTAAAGACCTCAACAACTTATAACCCTGATGGATTTTGTGGGCAAAGTTTCAGAGAACCTTTATAGTTGCTTGGCCTGAACCAGGTCCAACCCTTCCCTTCCCCCCCCCACCCCCAAAGTGCTGGTCTGTATCTCTATTGTGATCTATAGGATTTTGGTTGAACCTGCACTCAACTAAAATCTATCTGAATGTGATATATGTGCATATATACATATTTTTTTCCTTTGTGTGTTTATTTTTTTTGCTGAGTAATGGCTGTAATAAATTGAAATTTAACCAAAATCTGCAACTTTGGTAAGATCCTATTTAACTTCTATAGGAGTTGATATACTAACTGAACATATGTCTGTAATAGCTAAAAGTATTTTCACTTGATTTCTGTATTCTGCTTGCTGTCAGGAGTTCAGCATGTCCAATCCAGGCTAGTGAAGACACACTTTATCAGTGAGGTAATGTAAATCCCTGGCTTTCCATCCAGGAGGTATTCGGCATTAGACAGCTTAGCTTTCAATCAGTATTTGTGTCTCCAAAAAGCACACTAATCTCAGGGGTTAATAGGATGTGGTCAGAAACTATTACATAGGTAGTGATTCCAAGTTACAATATATCTGCTTCTTTATGCACGCTTCAGTTCCAGTAGAAGCTGCTCAGGGATATCCGCAATCAATCACACCACTTCCTTGATGGGAGAGGCATAGAGGCATATGTCCTAATTAGGCAAAAATACTATGCATGTGTTCCTGTTCTAAGGAGTGCAGACTTAGATTGGTGTAGATTAGTGCAGGAAACTACAAGCACAAGCAGCTCAGTTAAAGCATGGAATTCTTCAATCAATCTTCATTTGCCATACCCTTCTCACGTGCATTTCTGCTTTTGATTTAGGAAACATAATTTGCCACTGGGAGGGACAGGTTACAGACCATCCCTGACTTTAAAGTATAGGGCTTTGGTTCCCTTCCCTAATTCCCACTCATGCATCATACCCAATGTCCACAGCATCAAGACACATACATTCCTCATTATAGGTACTTTTCATGTATTGGCATTTACAAGGTATACATGTATTGTAATAATTACCCTTACAGTTCTAAAGCCTCTGTCCAATTGTCCTTCTTCAGAACATCGAAGTTGCAAGGATTAACCCAGATGCAAATATGGAAAAGCTGGTGCTCAGCTTGCTCCTTAATTCAATAAAGTGATAGTTGATTAGTTGTCGGAAAGTAATCAGCTAAACATGTCAGGATTCTTCTTACTCTTCTGCTTGCAGATTTTTCAGCCCTTTTTTACTTCCTCAAAACTCCAGGCAGCGTTTGAGGGATCCCTTCTTCGCAGGCTCTGACTAATTTCTCTCCTCTCTTCCAGGATTGAATCACCTAAACAAACTTCCAAGCCTTTAGAATTGGTTCAAAAGAGACCTACCTGCTGACAATGATCCTTTTTCAGTGCAAAAACAACACGTGTCAATACTTATGATTTGTTAACGTTTTCCATATTCCTAGAATTTATGTTCTATGAATGTTCTCCACGTTCCTAGCTTTATCATTTCCCTTTTTCCCATATCATCAGGAATTCTGGTGCAGACAGTAAAAGGTAAGTGAGAACAAAATAGATCCTCAGAGCAAATGTAACATAATAGTTGCAAGATCTAAGCATCCTATGTAATATCAGGAAAAAGAAAAAAAAATCTGGCATTAGGTTCATGACATTATTACTCTTGTTACCAATGAGCATATGCTAATATCTTTTCAATACTGATATACCTATGTGACTGAAAAAAACAGTATTGATCATCCTGTTTAAAAATGGATCTCTCTATTTGGTCAGACATTCAAATGCCCTTATGCAGGTGCCATCACAACATGCACAAGCACAAGTTAGAAAAGATATGAAAACAAGCCTATTAGGCCAACCAAGCAAGGAACATTAAAGGAATCAAAATCCAGACCTAAAAAGACTTCCATTAAATTCATAACTGGTACTATATCAGCCCTTCTCTTGCTTTTTAAAGTATGGGAAGAGGCAAACTTTTTGGTTACTGGGAGCTTCATTTAATGTTTTGCAGGAGCAAGGGCCTCAGAAGGTTAAGCAATGACGGAGTCACTTCTAGCAAGATGGACATCTACATAAATTTGATAAATAAATAAAATAAATAAATAAGTAGATGAAACTGCATCCTATCTGTAAGGAGGGATATAAGTTGGGAGGGGGGAGTTTCTTTATTTTCCTGAAATAGTATTAAGACTATTTTAAACCTTATACTTTTTATTCTCACGTGTTTGCCATAAATTTTTGACAACTAATACAGGGGCAGGCTTAACAGCTGGTTTCAGGATAAGCCTAAACTCTTGGGCTCAAATTGTCCAGCTTTATTTCCATCTCTATTATTTCCTCTTATCCTTCTCAACTGTGTGTGGGCAAGTCCTGACAATATGTCACTCCAACAAAAATAGATTTATAAGATGGAGGAGTAGAAGGACAAAGAATGACCAAGGATCTCCATTACTCACTATAATGTGGAGGCCTATAAGCATAATGGAGAAGAGCTATGTGGAAAAATATATCTCATATAGTGCTATTTCACATTAATATTTAAAAGACACCTCACACTGGCATTTGATGTATCTCACACCTAATGAAAGGCTATAAATTATCACACTTACCTATAACATAGCTTGTTAGGCTTTGGTTGACTGTGTTGTGCAAACCCAGACAACTATAACTTAATTAAGAAACGACAGTTACACAAATTGTGGTATAACATTCTGTGTGAAACTATTCACCAAGGTGGGTTTTTGTTTTTTGGGGTTTTTTTGTGCCTTCAAGTCAGTGTTGACTCCTGGTGACTGCCTCCCTTCAGTTTTCTTAGCAAGGTTTTTCAGAAGTAGTTTGCCATTGCTTCCTTCCTAGGGCTGAAAGAGACTGACTGACTCAAGGTCATCCAGTTGGGTTTGTGCTGAAGGTGGGACTGGAACTCATGGTCTCCTAGTTTCTAGTATGGTGCCTTAACCACTACACCAAACTTAGGCTCTCACTAAGAGGCTGGCAAATATTAAAATCCCAATTTGGACTACTGATGTTGGGAAGTCCCTGGTATATGTTCAGTAAGTTCACTTAACTGTATAATGACACATGCTACACATGAAACAATGAACATAATGTGCCCATTCTAGCATGAATTATGCTCCCACTAACAAATAACAATGGATATTATCTAACAAAAGTTACGCACACTTAAATTCTATTAATTTCAGTAACAAAAATTAATCTTCCTATCAGTGAAAGAAATGAATGAGATTTTGAAATAGGACTTTGATCATACATTTATGTTGTGCCTCCAGGTTTGATCTGTAACTGTCCCTGTTGAAAAATATTGCATTAGAGTTAACATCAATTGTACAACTGTCACGTCTGGGCTGCAAAAATCCAGACAACCACTAAATGGCAGCAAAGAGATCCAGAAAACTCAGAATTTTCTAGCTCAGATATGGTAGCCCTAGTTTAGTTTAGAACTCTGATTAATATAAACAAGCCTTTGATTATGACCCTAACCTGAAGTGCTGAACTTTCTCTAGACCAAATCAAAGATCCTTTAGAATAGTATTGATCTCTTAATCTTTCCATGGGTATTATGGGCTATTTAAAACAAACCTTGTCCTTGTGCTGTTTAATCATTTCACCCATTACTTCAAGAGCACTCTCCTGAATTGTCTTCATTTGTTTTCCTACTTTTGAAATCCTAAACTTTTTATTTTCATTAATGCTTCCGACCCAATGAGTAGATACTTATAGCAAGACTTTTATTATAATGCAATTTCCATTTATGAAACTCTTTCCATTGTTGCAACTCTTTAAATGAATTTGATTATGAATGGCATGCTGTTTAATTGGTTCATTATTCAACTGATGATTTTCATTAATACATTCTTTGGGAAAAATTATTAATAAACTGATCAACAGGATGGGAAATAAAGCTTTAGCTATATTAATGAAATAATGTGTATTTCATAACATTTTGTTCTATTGTTCTTATTAATTAAAATGTAAGAGAAAGGCCATGATACAGAAGAAAAGAAGATACATATTTGCTTTTGGGGGGTGGGCAAAATATAAAGGAATATTTATATGTGTAGCAGAGACCCTTGTGGACAGAGAGGTAGGGAACTAACTAACAAGTAACAGAAAGCAAACACTGGACTCTCCAAGCTATAGAGAACCTGCTGAAGTTTATTCTCCCCAGTCCTTGAACATTCAGGCACAGGGCTTGACAACAAAAACAGACTCTTTGGAGCCTCACTAGTCCAACCAAGAACTTATAGTAAATGTCAAAATAAAACATCTAACCAAGGTAGTAAATGGATCTGGTAGCAGCAGTCTGAGGCCTGTTATTCTGCTCCTGTGCCAACAGTGTCAATATGCCTTCCAGCTCAGCTGTGAGCATATTGGCAACTCCTTACTTGACTGGTCTCTGAGTAAGGCCCTCCAGTGTGAGGAACCAGCTTTCTTCTCTGCCTGGGCAATGAGCTGAGTCTTAGCCAGGTGGCATAGAAGGATAGAGGTTGTTTATATAGGCCTGATAAGGGCAATCCAGCAGATGATTTCTCTGCAGACTTCTTTTTGTCATCATGTGACTTCTGCCAGTCTCCCTCAACCTTCTTATCCAACCCCCAGACCTGCCTTTTCTTCAGAGTAGCCTTCATGCTTAGCAAGCACTGAGTCTGTAAGCATTCATAGTCTGGGGCTAGAGCTTACTCAGAAGGAGGCTGGGGTTTTCCCTTCACACCAATATGAGATATTAAAATGCCCTAGAAATTAGCTTTGCTTCTTTGTCAGGAAAAAAAAAAAGTTTCCTTGATTCATATACATAGAAAAAGTCTGACATCAAATGCCTTTTGTGCAAGTAATAGCAGAAAAAAGTGGACAGCTATTGATATGCCCACGTACATGAGCAAAATAATGTATGTCCAGCATCAAATCTACCCTCCGAGTGCCAGCTTCAATGCTCTTTCTTACAGAAAAGTCATCCATCTAGTCTGACATCTGAAGTACAGTGAGCAAAGTTCAATACACTTCAGATTCAAAAGGGAATGTGGAAAAGTGTAAGGACAAATGAAAACACCAGAATGTAAGATAAATATTGCTACGTGTCACTGAACAAAGCAGCAAATGCACAATATGAGATTTATAGTATCAGCCCTGGAAAAGAAAGAATTTATAGTTTTGACTAGGAATATATCATTTAAAGAATATGAAGAATTCTGAAAAAAGCAACACCAAAGACAATCAAACAACAATATGATAAGATCAGCTGTCCTAATGTATAGGAACTTAATTCTTTCAGAATCCCCATAACAGCCAGACCAGGTAGGATTTAAAAATCCACTCTTCTAGCTTCCATTTCAAATAGACTTCGAAGACCAGGAGCCGCAGTCAAAATCCTCTAGCTAGGCTAAATTACTGCTGAGAACTCACAAAAGTGCCCAACATCACTCTTGTGTTCAACCAATTGCAGGCTTAAATAAGTTAGATTTGAATAGTAAGATCTGGGTTCTGTCTCACAAGAATATAAGGAAATAAGCAATGGCTGGTACCTCTGTTCAGTTGTTCCTAACTTACGCTATCATCCAGTCTTAATGCTAGTGATTGGGTTATAGCACAAAACAAAAAACGTTTTAACTCTGTTGTTATTCAAAATGAACTTTAAAAAAAAAAAATCCCTTATAGAAATGTTGGAAGGGCCCCATGGAGGTTGACTTTCTTAAACTGTGATGAATGTGTGGTTACTTACAGTAGGTAACAAAATTTTATAAAAGGTAAGTAAAAGTCACATCCAAACCTTCATATTAAAACAGAACCCAAGATAGGCTTTAAGAAATACAAAAAATGGCCAGGAGAAACATTCCAGTAACACCCCAGTCTCTCTTATGAGTATATTACTGTCTCGAGGGACTACACAATAGTGCCAATATCTTGCTTTGTTTATGATTCAAGATTGTCAATGTTTCTGAATGAAATAATTCTGAAGTTTATATAGGTGTGGAATGCATAGAACAACCTTCTGGTTTAAGTTCCAAGATTAATTCAGAATCCAGTGTTTCTGACAGATCCTTATATCTGACATGCATTTCAAACTGAGAAGAGGTTGTACACATAGTGCCATACCTATTCTCATAAATGGCTGTCTAACCTTTGCTTGAAAACCTCCAGTAACGGAGCACCTATGACTCCAGGAGACAGGCTGTTCCACTGCTTAACAGCTCTCACAGATTTGTCTTCATTTTGAGTTTAAATCTCTCTCTGTAAAGCTTCCACCCATTGGTTCTTGCCCTACCCTATTCTCACACTGCATGTAATATGAGTTTAATTCTCTATGCAATGAGAGGTCACCATGTGGACAGATGTACCTATATTCAAGCAAACATGATCTCCCAATGAAATGTGTAAAGGTTGTGGAATGAGTACACAGCCCCATTCTCTGATAATGTTCAATTTCTCTTACCTTCAGGCAAATGTTTAATGCTTTATATGCATTAGACACCAACATGGAGATTTAATTGAATGTGGTCTCTGCACACATGAAAGAACCCAATAGTGTATGGGACAAATCAGATAAGCACTTTCTCACACAAACATTTTCCAGTGCCAATTCTCTATTTTTTGAGGGTTTTCTTACAATACAATGGCAAATGCTTGTTATATCAAGACACTTATTTGTCCATTGAATCAAGAACTCTACAACAGCTTCCATGTTTTTGGGAAAAGATTGTTCCATTACTTGCTTTCCAATTGTTTTTACTGGAGAGGGCAAGAACTGATCTTGAGACTTTCTGCATTATACAATTTCCCCTTCCTCAATATTTAGACATGAGATTATAGAACAAGGGCTAAGATGTAGCTATAATTATAACTAAAAAACAAGAAGAACACAGTTTTAAAACTTATGTTTCGTAAAAGAGAGCTTCTTTATAATCTGAATGAAGATATGCAGTCAGAGTCTGTAGAAGCTTTTAGCCCAATGGTGTATCTAAATTGGTTCTTAAGTCAAAAGAGCCATACATTATTTAAAGAATGACTCATAGAGAGGTCAAAAGGTACACCATTGGTTCTTGCAACATGTCCTTACAGGTTGGCAGAGAAACAGTGTTTTTTTAAAATAGCCTAGATTCATGCACTAAGAAATGGGGCAATTATTTAATTTTATTATTTAATTAACCTATAAAAAGAGTAGTTAAAGTATTATTTGACTATGACCAGGCAGATCCTAAGTACTAGACTTCTGCATTTTCAATTACATTTTAAGCCACAGTATTTACTTCTGGGCTTTCTGGTTCTTAGAGTAGTTTGCTTGTATTGAGCGGCCAATATGCCTAAGAAATTTCTAGAGACTCCCCTTAATCCCAAAAATGTAGCAGCCAGGTTTCAGTGTAGCTGGTCTGTTTGGTGTGGTGTCAGTGTTACTATTATCTTATAATCAGAGAATGACATTAAGAGGTTGAGTATATGAAGTCTCTCATACCATCATGAAGTCTTGTTACACTTGTTTTTGGCTATCTACAGTAACCTGATGACTTTTGCTAGTTCACCTTTTCATCTCAAATGCTTTAGTTAAAGGGCACTTCTTGTCTGGAAACTTCTGTTACGGAGTGCACTTGTGTGCTTTAACTAGGTCAAATGGAAACAGTGACCATAAATTAGCTTGTTTTAGCTTCTAACTGTGAATGGTTGTGTGATTGTGTTAGTATGAATGACTGTGCTTTGTGGCGTTCATGTGTTTCTCACTGCCTTTTACTGTTGAATTCTTTATCATAGAGGATCAAGCAAAGCCAGGATTCCAGCCCCCACAAAAAAGACTACACTAGATGTATATGAATCCTCAAGCTCGCTTTATGTGGGTTACACTTTTTTCATGTCAGTCATAATTTTCATTATATGCCTGTGCTAGACAGAATCATAAGCCAAATAATTCCATATCCTAGGGAAAGGTCAAGACACAGCTCAAATATCAGCAAGTGGGCAACAAATAGTTAGCAGGATTTTCTGTTGTGGATCAAGGCACAAGAGTAATCCCTTGCCTGGGCTGACAAGCAATAAACATTGCTTCTAGCGGTGAGCAACTGACAAACATGGGGCATTATGCAAATGTCTATAGTTACAAGGACTGTGCAAAACGTTTCAAAATTTATTTTCATATACCTACATGGAAAGTCTTTAAATCAGCATGCTGACCTTGCCAGGGACAGTGACTGCTTTAAGAAAGGATATATCCTTCTTCTAAGCATCCCTTGATTATTCTACCCTGATTCAGCAGACACTCAATAAACCTGGCATAGTTATAAGATTATACAGATGTATTGATTTAAGGTTATTAACTCAAATGATGCTCACCAACCTGATCAGGCTACAAAATCATCCAGGCATGCTGTCCGACTTTTAAGTAAAATTTTATTCCCTAGATGCTCTTCAGCAACTTTGAAAAGCCTTTCTGCCTTCTCTTAGGCGTTCTAGTGCCAGTTCAGCTTTCATGAATGGGAGGCTACACCAGTGGGCCTGAAACAGAGTCCTGGGCTTTTAGAGAATGTAAGGAATTGCAGTGGGACTAATTGACTTTTTTTCTTACTTCAGGTTTCCCTTAAGATGAGGAATTGATTTAAATTATGTTAAGCCTATTACATGCCCAACTAGATGATAGCAGCTTGTCAACTTTGCTATCTTTAGAAAGGTAAGCAGGACTGTACTTAGTACTTGGATTGGGGACCACCATAAAATTTGAGGACTGTAGGCTAGACTGGGAAGCCAATGCCATAATGCTTCAAAGAAAGCTACAAGCATGAGTTCATGTAGTCACCAGAAATTGAGCTTGATTTGAACAAAACTTTACTTATGGCTATTGTAGGGTGGATACTAGTGTTTTCAGGTGTTCTGGCTCAAAATGGTAAATAATTATTCCACTGATTTTCAACAGAAGGACCAGAGGTTGCATACCTGAAGAATAGTCCCATTGAACTCAGTAAGACTAATTTCTGCATAAACGTGTTTATGACTATGTTCTTAGTACATTGGTTTTGCCTGATAATTTCTTCAAAGGATTCTTTATGATTCATTTCTCATAGTTTCATTCTTTATGCTTATCTCTTAGTAGAAAAAAAGTCTGAACTTGATTTGACTAGCTTGTACTGTACGTATGGTAGTATAGTGATGAACTTAGTAATTACTGCTGCACATATCTTGTCTCCTCATTCATTGTAGCAGTAATGGACATCTTTAACTATAGAAAATAATCTTTCTATACATATACTGTTCTGGAAATTTGTATCATCTCTGAAGATTTTCAAATAATTAGATTTACTCTTCCACAATATTCATTAAGCTTACATTTTCCTTTTTTTATTAGAATTTTTAAATACAATAAAAGTATGAAAAATCAAAGAAAAAATAAGAAAAAGAAAAGGAAGAAAATATAGAATTATGACTTCCGCCCTTCTTTCCATCTTATTCTTTGCCATCTCTTTTTTCTCCTTCCTCTTACCTTATAATTCTTTTTCCCTTCCCTTTTAACCCTTTTTAATCCCCAAATGCATAAATCATCAATTCAGTCTTTTCTTCTTTCAACAAAACATTTGTATAAGATTTCCAGTCTATTAAGTTTTCCAAAATGAGAAATACAAGTAATTTTTTTTTCCCATAGATATTCTGGTATTTGTGAATATATGTGTGCATTTCTCTATTCTGAGAAGACCTTAAACATTCATTTCCCTCCCCAATTAAAAAAAAAAAAAGACTTTGTCTATAGTAGCTGTCACAGCTTGACAGCCCTGATGATGTGGTACCCTGCTTCTTGTAATGGTGTGTTGCAACATGCTCCAAAAAGTCACTTTAGCAAAGTGCAGCCATTTGCCTTATAAGTAAAGGTCAATTAGCAAGGAATCTTTGGGTTGCTAGAGCTAAAATGGCTGTCCTTGGAGAATACCACCCTGCAATTCTTTGAAGTTCTTGGAATCTCTGATTGGTGAGGGAATATTTTCCAGTTTTGTTTCTTTCCTATAATTCCCTGCCTTCTAATTGACTCTATTGATTTACATCTTGTAGTATGAACAAACAAATTAAAAGGCATGATTCCCTGAATTCTTTGCAGTGAAGGCATAGAAAAACAAAAAAAAAGGCTATTTCTTTGGCAAAGCTTATTTTGTTCATGTGTGCCCTTAGTGACTTTTTGTACAAGAGTACATTTCTATTTCTTACGGAAGAGATATGGCTACTGAATAGCAAGCAGCCACAACAAAAGTGCATCATGCTTCACAGTAAAAGTGAAAAAAAGACAAGGCAATTTAAAATTTGTGCTGGACAGGATGAAATTAAAGCATTGCTGAGTCTCTGAAAATGTCTCTGATCATCAATAGTTAGGCATCCTCAGGAGCTATTATCTGAAGCCAGCTCTTAGCTGAAGTACATATATAAAAAGAGCAAAAAAGGTTATTTTGATCATTTTAATCCAAATTTTAAAAAAGGTTATAAAATTTAAACCTAGGAAATCTTAGAGATTTGTTAAGGGAACAATGCAATAACTAACAATTCGTTTCACAAAAGCCTGTGAATGGATCATTGCTTCAATGGTTGTGAAACAGATGAAACACATTTGTGCTTAATATATGATAATTTATTAGTAATTAAAACTAAATAAAAACATCTTGCTCTTTGTCAATATAACTCTGATTAACAAATGCTTGGGGCAAGCAGGGAGATGTCACTTCACGCTGCAGATGGACAAAAAAAAAAACACCACGTTATTGGATGGAATGACTTCCAAAAGAGAATCAGATGCTCAACATCTCCTGAATAATGTTAATATCTATAAGGTTCCATAATGAGTTGGTCTACCTGCAATATTTCTGTCTCTCCCTGAGAAATAGCATGTCCTGTTGCAGGATATTGAATATACAAGTTAATCTATTTTAACTGATAGAAAACGACAGATCTTGGATCACCTGGAATATTTTAATAATGTTTTAAATGTACTAAATTTGTGTGGATTGGATAGCAAACCACACTGGATAAGACAAATGTACCTGAGGACACCAGAGAAAGGGATGCAAGCCAGATTAAGATTATTCCATCCATACTAAATATATACTTTAATGTCTACCTCTCTATAGCCATTCTGTCTTTTTCCATTCAGTACTGTGATTTTTATATGGATGAACTTTTAAGGGGAAACATTCAAACAGAGGAATGCCAAGTGCATAGTGAAGTGAAAGTCTGGCCACTTTTATGCTGTCCTTCTTTAGTATTGTACAAATTGCAGTTACTGTTTGCCAAAGGACATTTTTTAATTGCTAGGAGTATTTTCCAGAGATTCCAGCTAGGCTAGAAATGGTTCTCCGTATGCTGCATAGACCTGATAAAAATCTGTACCAGTTTTAGTTTATGTTCTGCTGTAGTGAGCACTGTACCAATTACTTCATTTTACTTATTTACAAAACGGCATAGTTGATAAAGAAGATTCTGCTAAAAATAATATAATACAGAATGATACTATATGTTTTCATTTCTCCTGACAGTACTTTTGTAACTGAAGCATATGGATCACTGAGACAATTATTCTTTTACATCTCAGGAGATGATAGACAGGCAGACAGACAGAATCAAATACTGTAGGTCCCAAAGATCTTCATTTGGTATAGGATTATGTCTCCTTCTTGTACAATAAGCAGCTATTAGCAACACAGAAGTAGTAGAGTCAGATAATCAGGATTTCTTTTTCTTTCTTTTTTCTTATAATACATAGCGATTTCTACAGTATGAGTTAGGTTTAATCACTCATTTGCAAACTAAAGTTTGATTTATTTGAATAAACCCTCTAGAATCTATCACTCCCTGGTTTCCTTCAGATGAACTAGTATGAAAATATTTTCCATAGAGACACCCATTTCATTTATTACTTTTATTCTGAAATGTACTGAGATATACACCACTAAGGAAGGGGAACACAATTTACAAATAAAACTTAAAAATAACTTTCATAAACCACTAACAGTCAAACAAGAGCATTTTTCACTCCTACCTTTGGAGGTGTACCTTCAAGAAACACATCTCTATACCTAATTATAGTTAAAACCTTAGAGATAATTATGTCTCTAGATTTGTTTGCTGTTCATGAAAGATCTGTTTTCATGCATGGTATTTAACTTCTCCCACCTCACACATAGCCATCCAAAAATGTCTTTAACATCTTGCCTTATGACTCTTGCAGCTCTCCCTTTATTTCAACATTTATCAATAAGCTTCCTTTTGGTGGCTAGATAATTGCCTTCTTTCTTATATATTTAGGAAAGGGAAACCCCCCCCCCAAAAAAAAAAGTCACCCAAGGACTACATACAACCTGCCAGTCAACCTTTCTTTTTCCTTTTTCCTTTTTCTTTTTTCCTTTTTCCTTTTTCCTTTTTTTCTTTTTGCATTTTTCTTAGTTTTGTGGAGGATAAAGGCTTAACAATACTGTTTTAAGATTTGCAGAGGATTAAAGTCTTACACAACAAGAATGTACTACTGAATACAGACTTTCAACATCAAGCAAGAAAGGATAGTGACAGATACTCAAGAATATCAACAAGTACAAGAAAATATTATAAGGAAAATATGACATCATAAAAATCACAAAAATTACAGCTGCATAGTAATTACGGAAGAGATCTAATAAAGGCAAATTACAGTAAAAGAATGTGGAAAGGTAAACTTAAATTCTTAAACATTGGATTATGACAGAAACATTTGTAAAAAAGAATATATCTGATTACTCCAGAAGATAGTTAGTTATCTATCAATATCTAATATATTGCATATATTAATATGCAGTAAATGAGCTGTCAAATAGCATCAAGCAAAGATGAAATATTCACTGAACTGAAGGGCAGTAAAAGTGCTAACAGTTCTATGTCAACATATTGGAAAAAGACCATGTGAAAAAACCCAAATCTCTTTAATAGTTGCTGCTGCCACTTTTACCTTCAGGACAGAAAAAAAAAATCCTATGCTTATATTTTCTAACCCTAAGCTGTATGTCACTGGTTATAGGACTAGGAATGGCACAAACAGAAACAGCACAAAAGAGATTCAATAAAAGGTAACTGTATTAATAACAAAAAAGAGAAATCAAATGATAGTTATGTGTGTTTACTTAGTTACTGTTACAGAATTTTATGCTTGCAGTTTAGAAAGTGTGTAGGGTTAGTTAGACATGTTAGAACCCCAGTTCAAGAAGGGGCCAATTTCCCTTCTTTAACTCTCTATGGTCTATTTCCACCAAATTATTTCCCAGAGATTGTTTCCTTCTACTCTTCTCACACACCAAGGATATCATCTATGCTCATAAACTGAGTGAAAATATTTTTACTTTTTTTTTTTTTTTTTTTTGGTATAATAGATGTCTTTTCCACAGAACTGATAATTACTTCAGGCAAGTAGGCAAGCCTGCTTATTTATTTATTTGTTTGATTCATATAGCTGCCCATCTCAACTACATGACTGTGGGTAGCTTACAACAATTTAAAAATTGCAAAAAATAATCAAACCATATATTTTTTAAAAAAGTATAAAACCAATACAATTAAATTAACAAAATCCACAGCCAGAGTCTAAAAGCAATATATACTCAGCATAACTGCTGTGTGGGCCCAACTCCATGTCCAGATCCCCACACCTGGTGGCATAGCATCTTTATGGCCTTGCAGAAGGCCACTAGGGTTGGGGCAAATATGATCTCCAGGGGATGATATTCCACAGGACAGGTACCACAACAGAAAAGCTCTCCTTCTGGGTCCCAGGTTCTCAGATAACCTGGTGCCATGCCATGAAGGGCTTTATAGGTCATCACCAGCACCTTGAATTGAACCCAGAAGCTTACTGAGAATCAATGCAGCTCACAGAGCAGAGATGTAACATGTGCCCCATGCGGAACACCCATAACTACCCATACAGCTGCATTCTGTACAGTTGAAGCTTCTGTGTGCTTTTTGAGGGCGGCCTCATGTACAGCACATTGCAGTAGTCCATGCAGGAGGTGACCAAGGCATGAGTGACTGTGAGGAGAGTCTGCTGGTCCAGGAACAAGCACAAGTGGCACACAACATACAGTTTCCTGTATGTATCTTTTCCAATTTATATACATTTGTTGGTGTATAAATTGGAAAAGATCTATAAGATAGATAGATAGATAGATAGATAGATAGATAGATAGATAGACAGACAGTCTGAGACAAGCCAGTTACTGAACCATTAATTCTTTATACAAAACCAAATTGTGCTTAAGAACTTAAAAAGTAGAAAAGAACCATACATGAAAAATATTGTCAAAGACAGATTTTCAGAAAAACTGCATGGGATCATATAGCTAACACATAAATGATAATAAAGAAAACAGGACAATTTAAAATGGTGGTTTATCTTTAGTATATTAAGTATGATAAGGCTTTTGATCATTTAAATCATGCCAAATTGTGGTATATATTAAGGCTAATAGAATGCCAGAACACCTGATTATTCTTTGAGGAATTGTTAATTTCCTCAATACTCAATAAGCTAATTAAAGAACTGAGTTTGCAGAAAAAAATTCTTCACAATAGGGCTATGCATACTTTGCAAATTATTCAAAAGTGCTTTGGGCCTCATCCAAGCACAAAACCTCTCTGCTGCCTTTTTTCAAGCTTCTAACTATATATTTAATTTATAATGCACATTGGCTACTTTAAGAGTTGCATCAAACTTTCTTGAAAAACATCCCTGGTTCTAATTCAGAATACAAAGGGAACGAGGTTGTATTTATTCTATACTTGTTTAAGATGTACAGCAAACAGATTAAAAAGTATGGTAGGATATAAAGAAATTACTGAATTGAAATTGGAGAAAGGCATTAAGAATATTGAGACATCCCCACTTCATTATCTGAAACTAAAGAAGACTTGGAATTCATTCTCTCTTTTTAATATTTCTTAACTAAAAATAAGATGTTATAAAATGGTATAAAATGGTATAATGATATAAAACAGCTTAAAATACAAAAGTGTTCATACATTGTAATTATTTCTATACCAACCCACTACCTACCATGTTTTTAACTTTCTATAAATAGCACGTATGGTTCCAAATCTGAGTATAAGCAAGCAGGCAGTTCTTTGTTGTATTTTTTTGGCTTGCAAGGGTGGGGGATGTTGATGTAAAGTATCAAGTCCTGCCATATTTCAAACAAGGATATGGTTTGGCTTATCCTGTTTGAAAGTATAAAAAATGGGTTAATTTTTCAGTATTTCAGCAATATACCAAAGCTTATTGTATCATTCATCTAAGGATGAAATTTATTATCACTGTTCTTGCCACTATCAGCAAATAAATCACCAGCTTTTTAGGTTTTATTTTCTTATTGTCTTCAATCAATATAAATCAAAAATGTTCAGATATGAATCTTACTTGGCTTAATTTTCTACAAATGTATTCCTTTTTCTCCTCCCAAAATAATATCCGAGCTGTTAAAAGGCAGTTCATTTAGTTTGACAAGTTAACTCAAGATATCTGCAAGTCCACAAAAAGGTTAACATCCAGACTTTAGCCTGTTTTATTGAACTACAAGATCTTGCCATTAGAAGAATTAAAATCAGTTTGGAAAAATACAAATGGTCATTAAGGAACAGGATTTGAATAAGGAGTGAATGTCCAAATTTATATTGTCATCCTTTTCCCAAATTAGAGAAAACTCTATAAAAATAATTTTGGTACAAATGATAAAAGACTCATTCTGAAAAATAATGACAAGTTCAAAAACTGTTAATATTAAGAAGATAAAGATAGTGTCAACCATCATGCTTACTGAACATACAGTTGATGATAAAGAAATAAAGGTAGTAGCTAGTTTTGTTCTGCTGGCTAATAAATAAATAAATATGGGCAGTGTGCTGAAAAAAACTACAAGATTAATTATAGAGAAGATAATGGACTTAGAATATCCATACCTTTGTGACAACAAAGATCAAAATAATTAAAATGGAGGTGCAGATAGTGATAATATATGAAAGCTGATATTGAGAAAAAATATAGGAAGCCTTCATAAGGCAACCAATCTTCTTACTGAACTTATTCTAACTAAGCCTTACTGAGACTTAAGGCACCCTTAAAACTACTAACTTTCACCCCAGATTTGTTCTGGTTCTGTTCCCACCCACTTTGGGAGTTAAATTCTTTACATGCTACTTAAATTCTGATGTGGTCTTAAGGTATTAGGCCACAAATCTCAGGCTATACATTTCCTTGCCAGTTATAATGATTTTAATTATTTTTTAAATTCATACTAGGCTATTTTAAATTATTAATAATTGCTTTATTAATTTATTAATATGAAGGAAATATATAATATCATCTTTAAATAAATAAAATAATTGGGCAGAATAAATGGCAGAAATGAAGTTGCAGAAGAAAGTGAAATAATCAGTTTTCTTACTGAAGAAGTTCTTTCACAAAGTATGCTACTTGTTACAAATATGTGTCCTTTCTTCTGGGTTGTAAATATTATGATCTCACAGGCAATCTGACTAGGAAGAAATAAATATCAAATTTGTGTTTCAATAAATTACAAATTGAGATTTATAGAGGAACAGAACAAATTTTTATATCAAAGTTAGCCAGACAATATAAATCTCTATATCCGTTAGTAGAGTTTTGTGGGAAAAGGGGCCATTATAGTAATCTGGTGCTGAGAAAAATATACTGTTTGCAAAGTGATGACCAGTAGATAAGTTATACTGTTTACTAACTTATAATGGGAGTTGTTCACTATTTTAGTCAAAACCCATGTAGGACAAATGTCAGCAGTTCATCTACACTACCACTTACTTATTTATTTATTTATTTATTTATATGGCCTCCCTATTCAAAATTATTCTGGTTATGATGCTGAATATACAGGTGTTAGCTATGATGTATTGCCTAATCCCATCAGGAAAGGCTGCTTGCTAACCCTATTATTAATTATTAACTTCACCCTCCACTTGATTTCATTGCTCTCTAGTAACCCTAAGGCTTGACTATATTGAAAACCTATATTTTGAAGCAAATTCTATTTTGATTACTTTAGGGCTGTAACTGTGTTAGGGAGAAAAGGATGAAAATGACACAGTGCAAGTTCTTCATAGGCACAGAGGGCGGTATTGCCGAGAAGATTGAGATTTGATGTATTGAATTCTTCCAGTATGTTACCTCTGCATGGCTCAGTCCTATTTTATGTATGTAAGAAAAATACAATCACATTAGTGCCTTTAGACAGCTACCACTGGACACAGAAAGAAGTATTCCACACCTCCATACAATGGTTAATGCATACAGCACATGGCAAGAACCTGAATATTCTGCATGTATTGCAAAGGGCTGAGAAGAAAGTATATTATTATTTCTGGGATGACTTTGCTGTCATCAATGGCACCTCAACCTTTGTATTTAACCATTGCTTTTTTCATGAGTAACATTTTTGCTACTGTGCAAAGGACTTCAAGGCATGCTTGATTCAACCAGTGAGACTCTGTACAACAACACTATGTTTAAAGAATACCTCAAGAGTCAGGGTTATACTGTAGGCAACATCTGGGAACAGAAATGGGAAGTTGGCAACAGATTCTTCCTTGAAGCAGTTGTAGTTGAGAACATACTCCCAACTCCTTGAACCTGTGAGATGATTTTTTTTTAATGGAGAATGGATACTACATGCCAGTACTACAACCCAAAATCCAGTGAACAAATCTTATATTACAATTTCACCAATTTGTATCCATTTGTGAATAAGGAAAGGAGTACCCAATAGGTCATTTGCAAATAATCGAAATTTGGGGGACATACACCAGTATTCTGGACTCCTATGTTAAAGTGTATCTGCCAAGGAGTCTGTATTTTCCAATCTTACCCTGCAAATCAGGGGTAAGTTAATGTTTACTTTCTGTGCCAGCTGCACAAAACACAACAGTGAAGACAGGGTTCTGATTGGAACATAGCATACCATACTATTAAATGTTGCATTAGAGAATAGCATACAGAATCAATGAAAGCTGTGAGGTCTGACATTTTGAAGGAAAGATATGCATACTGTTTTCAAAATATATCAACATACATCTCATATAAAAGCAGAAGGCTAGTGAATACTCATACTAGCGCATGATAGAACAGAATAAACACCATCACATTCAGGATGATGAAGAAGGAAGGCATCCGCTTATGACATGAGCCTATCAAAGTTAATCCTGCCAAAAGCCTGATTGTTATATGTTCTTAAAATACTATGGGGTACGTTTGGGCAGAGCACATATCATCCAACCACATTTATAGTGACATACACAGAGGAATTGTTCAAAGGTCTTTTTGTGCCCTACTATGAAGTTTCTTCCTGCGAATTTATTGACTCAGAGACAGCCATCATGTCCTGGAAAACTGCCAAACACTACCCCACCAAATCTCTAATGTACTTCTTTGCCTGTTTTACTATAGTTTATGCACAGCTGAAATTGTGTAGACCCCTAGAAGGCTTGAAGAAGAGGCATCTGTATCATGACACCGATCCGGTCATCTTTATCAGTACAGAAACAACGCAGACGCTGCCATTAGGCAAGTACTGAAGGTCACTGATAATCAAAAAGCCATTAAACACTGTGATCACTGAGGTTGTATCAGCAGGGCAAAAACATACAGGTAAACTTTACTGAATGGAAAGGACTGCTGAGGATGAAGAGGGTTATGCTGAACAGTGTCAGTTGTGATAACACTGGAGAGATTTCTTGTCTGAGGAATCAAGTAAGAAAAAAAGAGCAGGATTATTAGGGTTAAAAAAAGTGTGTGCTAGAAACACAGGTAGTTAAAAAAAATTAAAGTAGAAATAAAAAGGCATGAAAGGACAAGGAGTTGTATTTTGTAATTCTCATTGGCAGCCTTCATCAGACTCTGTTCATTTCTGCTCTGTGTGAGTTTGACCTTCACATCAGTCCCAGCAGCTTGTCTTGAAAAAACAAAGGGCCTTGCAGATCCCATTTACAACTACCAACTGTGTTTCTCTCTCACTCTATCCCTGAAGCCGGGGCTTCCTGCAGGCATTAGCAAGGTACTCTCCATGCAGAGTCATCTTTAGAAAATCCTCTGGCTGTAAATGGGGTCCCCAGTGTGTCACTGGCAAAGTTCAGAATCAGTTCAGTCAGGCCTGGTAAGAATAGCAGTGGTAGCTCTTTGTAATAAGATGATCTCCCACCGTAACATGCAGCTGGTAGTTGGTCAGGGCCACCTGCAGGCCATCATCAATATCTGTACCATTAGCCTTCACAATCTTGCAATACACATGTGGCGGGGAATTGTTATGGGTTTGTGATGTTCGCCATAGCCTGTGTTAAAGGGCATTCTGTAATAGAATATGTCCTGCTTGTCACCATGCTTCCTCTGCTATGAATGCCCCCTCTTTTTTTATGATGGGTTCTTTCATGACCATCCTCTCTTAACTGGGACAGTCAGGCCCAGTGCATAACTCTTCCTGATCACTACCATGCCCAGCTGAAACCACCTGCTGTTCTTCAATGAAATGGACAGCTAGATTTCTGTCAGTATTCTTGGCTGCAGGTTTCATGTGCAGTTTAATAATTCCTAGGCCTTTCTTCAGAAAAGGTATTGTTCCACAGAACAACCCTCCTACACGAAGGCACATCCTTGGAAGCCTGTGAAACCATCTGGACTTCCCTGGACATGTGATAAACCTCCTCTTACAGGACATGTTTGCACATGTTTGCAATCATTGTGAGAGTGTGTTTCTGCTCATCTGCAAATGTATATTTAAGCCTTTTGCACAGAGAGTTTTAAAATATTTTACTAGATTTTATTTTCCTTCAGAAAGTTTTTCCTTGCTGGAGGGCTGGAAGGGTACATCTTTGTGTGTGCATTTCCAGTTAAACCACATAAACACAAGTATATGTGGTATTTAACTTTCAGAAAAGGCAAAAAAGCAGGCTATAGCTTTACAAGGTCTCAATCCCCCTTCATTTAAGATGGTTTGTGTGTTTGTTTCAAATTAAACTTTGCAAAATAGGTGCTTTGCTTTTAATTCTCAAAAAGTTTGAAAAGAGGACTATTGCTTTAAAAAGTTATTTTTTCCTGCATTAAATTTGCTGATAAAAACTCAAGACAAATTAAGCTTTATTAGGGGTTTATTTATTTCAAAAGCAGTCAAAATAAGGTTTGCTTCAAAATATGGGTTTTAATACAGTCAAGCCCTAGAGTTACTAGAGGTTAAAACAATCAACTGGAGGATTATGTTAATCATGAACTTTAGGACTGGCTGGCAGCCATTCCTAATGGAATTTGGAAATATGTCATATCTAGTAGGGTTCATGACCTGGTAACACTGTATCATGTGGGTTATGACTGTTTACTTTGAAGGTGCCCCTGATTAGAACAACTAATACACTTTCACTGCTGATGACTTTTAAATAGGGTATAGTGTTACACTGAATGCAACAAATTATTCCTATGTGTGCATCAGAAATCCTGAAAGAAGAGCCAAGAGAGTTCCAGTCCTGTAGTGGAAATACATATTTGGGTATATTTGCTAGGTGCATGTATAAGTATGAAAACTCAAAATAATAAAAGAATTTTTAATATCAGCTAGTATGGTGTATAGAATTATATTTATAGCTAGTAAAATCTGGATTTAAATCCTTGCTGGACTGTGAATTTTGCTGTATTTGGAGAACCCTCAGGTTTACATTTACAGCAATCACTCTCAGTTTTGCATATGTTCATTCATACGTCCATTATACCATTTCCACATCAATCTGCTGAATTATTTTAGGTTTAATATCATCTTTAAATCTTTAATTAAATATTTAGTATGGTACTTTTAGTCCATCTTATCCTAAATACATATTTTAGGAGAAAAAAAGTAGATATACTTTGAAAGAAAAAAAATGAGCAAACGACTTGTAATCTTAGTAGTACTTTGTACTGAAAATGTGACTCAGGTCAAGTTTGCTTAAACATGAGGACTAATAAAATCTTTAAATATCTATATCTAGCATACGTTTAACAGGTGTTGTAGGCAAACTATGAGATAAGGAGCCCTTTGAAGCTATAAAAGGTCAGACCTGCTAACAATTTCTTGTGACTTGGTTATAATAGACTGCTAGTGCTCTACATGGGGTTACATTTGAAGAGTATTGTGAAAAAAAAAACACTCTGTTGGGTATTTTGGAATGCCGTAAAGGTGGGCAGTTGCAAAGGGTCTTGGGATCAGATTTTCTGTGAGTGGAAATTTTCCTTTTTTGGTAACATTTTTGCATTTGCCTTTTCCTCTGGCGTGAAGTTTATTGTAATTGTTTATTGATTTTTTTTCCTGTTTGCAATTTATTATTGTTGTTATGATTTACTGTTACAACCTTCTTACTGTAGAGGAATATGCAAGCCACTCAGAGCCTTTACTGATTGAAGAGGCATATAAACTCTAGTCGCAGCTAAGCAGCTAATCAGTACGCAACACTGCTATCATATTATACCCATATTAAAAGTCTCATTCTGGTTCTGCTGCTTGTTTTCCAGGCACAGTTCAAAATAATGATTTAATCTTTCAAGGTCTAAGGTAGTTAGGGCCTGACTATCTGAAGGACTGCCTCTCTTATTAAGATAATGTGGAGCCATTAGTAGCTGCCCAAGACAAGATTAGTGTCAGTATCTGGACACTCTTTTAGGCAGCGTTCAACATTCTTCACATGCTATGACGTATGCACAGTAAAAAGCTCTATCCCCTTCTGTCCATCTGTAGGAAATGAGTCAAAGCCTTACCTGTCAACTAGACCTTTTAAATTATATTCATGATTGCTATTTATTTATTTATTTATTTATTTACTTACTTACTTACTTACTTACTTACTTATTCATTTATTTGTCATATTTAATCACTGCCCATCTCACTCAACGAGCGACACTGAGTGGCTTACAATAAAAACAAAAATAAATATTGGTTAAAATACTGATTAAAATACAATAAACCAATGTTCAATTAATAAATAACATTTTCCAAGGTAACTGATGGTAAGTGATGGTTGTTAACCTGCAGGAGCGTCTTCAAGGTGCCAGCCACCCCCAGGGTTGGTTACCACTCCTCAATGTGAGTTGGCAGAGCCAGGTCTTCACCCCTTTCTGGAAGGCCAGGAGAGTGGGGGCCTGCCTCACCTCTGGGGGAAGAGTGTTCCATAGGGCAGGGCCAATGGCAGAGAGGGCTCTCCTCCTGGGCCCCACCAGTCAACATTCTTTCGTAGACAGGGTCTGTAACGTACCTTCTCTGCCTGAATGGGTGGGATGGTCAACATAATGGGGATGAGACAGTCTCTCAGGTACCCTGGTCCCAAGCCATGTAGGGCTTTTGTCACTCCCTCTCTCCCTCTCTCAAGTATGAATTCACCATCGCCTGGACCCATTCACATGCCACCTCCTGAGCTGCTTTAACTAGCCAGGAGGGGCATGGATCTAATTGACAAGTGGTGGCATTTACAGACCAGAGGACTGTGTCCACTTCCTCGGACCCAACAGGATCAAACTGTTCCCAGTTAACAGGGTAAGCACGATCCCAAGGCATCTCCACAGGACATACCCCATGCTTGGTATCCAACTGGGAATGGATATGGGCAATTTTATCCTCCAGATGCTCAGAAAATTCCTCTGCACAGCCCTGCAGGTGGGTCACTGGGCCCACCTTTCCAAAAAGAGATCTGGTGATCTTAAACAGGGTTGCTGGGCGGCATTCTGCGGATGCAATAAGAGTGGAGAGATATTGATGTTTCGCCACTCTTATTGCCACAAGGTAAGCCTAAATAGTGGCTCTAGCTTGTGTTCAGTCAGGTTCTATCCTTGTTTTCCTCCAGCAGTGCTCTTGTTGTCTCTTAATCTTTTTCAGGACCCTCAACTGCTCTGTAAATCATGGGAAGTGAAGGGCTCGATGTGTCAAGAGAGGTCACACAGGCACCATCTTGTCCAAGGCCTCAGCCACCTCCTTATTCCAAGTGGTGGCTAGGACCTTCACTGGATCATGCAGCAGATATTTTTGCTGATGTTTTCATCTGAGATTAACTTTTTAAAGTATATTATGACCCTCACCATCAGCACTACCACCACCACTATTGTGGCGAAGATAACTAGGTTGCCCAGATATTTATGACTACTGAATAGCAAAAATATTTTTATTTCTTAGCTGCCATGTAATGGTTGCCAGATTTTTGCAACCCAAATATGGTATTCTACACTATACAATGCTCTAAATTTTAACTAAATATGTATGCTATCTAGAAATGATCTAGTTTATGAGTCATCAACTTTAATAACTTGAAGTTCTGTATCCCACAATTTCACAAGATCAGGCCTGTATCACTGAACACAACAGAGGAAACTTTTTCATCAGGCTGCTCTTTTCCATAAGAGAATTCTATTTTCGTCCTTTTTTTAAAAAAAAAAAGTCTTGCAGTTCCTTGCACCTGAAAACGGTGATAATGATTCGTTTAAATTATTGTCTTGGGTTCAGTTGAAAGGTTGTCATGGTCTTCTTTTCAACAGTCAATATTCTTGCTCTTATCTGTAGACTGAAGCTGTTTCTTAGATCTCTACTTATCTGTGCAACTATCAACCCACTGAGTTCATTCATCCTTAGAAATTCACTAATTTTTTCTATTTATTGCAAAACATAGATTAAAATTCAGAGTTAAAAATTCCAAAATCATTTAGATGATAACTTAATGTTTTCAAAAAACCTTTAAAAAAAAAGATTTCTGGTTAAGTATTTTTAAATGTTTCAGGGAATTGTTTCATCCAAATAATAGCAAGGAAACCATGGAAATAAATGGGAAGCCAAAAAGAAAAATAGAGAGGAAAGAGTTCCAAATAAATGCATGTCTCTTGGGTATAGTGAATATCAGTACAGATCTGCAGTGCTTGTACGATACAAAGTAGTTTTGGAGAAACAGATTGGGATTTAAAGTCCTGAATATAATGGACTGAACGGAAAGGCACTGAAGTTGCTTTGAATTATACGTTAACTTAAAGCAACTGCATGACCATTCTGTTGTAAGTAAACAGATCATTACAAAGATTGCATAAGATTTCTATTCTTTATTTCTTTAACTGAATCCAAGGTTGTCTACATTTTGTTCAAATTACTATTTTGCATCTTTTGTAAGCATAGGACAATGAAGCAGACATGGCCATGAAAGATGTGAATAAAATGTGGTGGCCTGAATCAAAGTAATCAAATAATACTCAAATCAAGGTATATTCATTTTAAATATATTTTGATTCCCGAAAGCACCTAATCCACCTTGTACTAGGTGGTTGTTGTTGTTGTTAGGCTTGTCTGTGCATGACACCCAAAATTATCTACCTCAATCTATCAAATGGTGAGACCAGCCCTGGGGCAGAGGGTTAAATAGAAGTTTGACATTGACTGGAAAGTTATTGTTTTAAACATAGTAATTTATTCATTGTGTATTTTATAAATTTAATATTCCCTCCTCCTTCTTTTAAGTGATTTTATGCATAATAGTATATTTGTTTCCTAAGTAAATAAATGAACAGTCCGAGCCGTGAATTTGTTTTTAAAAAAACCAATTGCAAAAAGAGAAGAATGAAAGTTTACATGGGAACACATAACAAACTGAAATATTAACCACTTAGAACAAGTGTAGAAAACTAAACATTGTCCCAGGACCAGATTTTTAAAATTTATTTATTTAGATCTAATATCCAATCAGGCTTGATAAAGCCAGTGGGGTTGATGAACCCCCGCCCCCCACACACACATCCCACCCCAATGATATTTTGTTCCCTGGGTAGGAAGAATCATGGAGCTTATCTCCACCTACACAGGGAAGAGAAAGTTACGTGTGCCAGAGAAATGGGCTTTGGGTTTAAAGAGAGGCCTTGCTCAGGGCTCCCTGAACCAAATGGACAGTCCATATCAAGACTATGGACCAGAGGTTCCAACATTCTGGTTTAGAACAAGTGAGTATAAATTGTCAATCTGGACAAGATCAATATATGGAGAGTGACTTGCTGGTTGCCGTGCAATATTGTTACGCTTCTCCTCTGCAGGCCAGAATTGAAACAATTAAATAGGCACACAAGAAACCAGGGGCTTCTGTTAAGTAGACTGTATTCTAGAAAAACTAAGAAGCCATTACAAAAGAATTCCAGCACTTTCTGGAATATCAAATGTGCATCTATTTATAATAATCAATGTCCAAATTTCTTACAACTTTTATTCCTGCCCACCCTGTGTAAAAGGCTGGAAGTGATTGCCTTTTGGATTGGAGAGATGTTTGAATCTGTTTCTTGTTTTGGTAATGGACTGTTGTAATATCAAATTGTTCACTTTTGACCATGAAAGAACTTTGCAATTATGTAAAAAACCTGAAAATGAATCCTTCAAACATACATAAATATTTATGTGCATGAATTATGATTCTATATATTGGAAAGCAGAAATTTAAAGATTACTTATTCTGGAGCCTATCAATCTGAGCTTTATTAACAATGTCTGATCAGAATGTGAGGCTTGGAATAGGAACCTCTCATAAAATTTTACTCATCCAGTCATACATTAGTTATGCTAAGAGTCTAAACATGAGAATGTGTTGCAGAAATACAATTCAGAATAATGTTACTATGGCAGGAATAGATTTCTGCCTGGTTTACCTTAAAACATAAATTCTGGCTTTTCTCTTCCTTCCCACATCATTGCTTAAGTTTTTAAGGCTAAAACCAACAAGATGCAAGGTGGTGGATTTGAACATGTTCCTACAAAATTAAGGTAAGGCTGAAAATATGTATAGCAAGCAAAATGAGTGAATGTAATGTGCTAAGACTTCCAGGATTTGCAAGCATGCAAACCCTGCAGTTTGTAGTCAGCATTATTTAGAGAGATTAATTTCCAAAAGCAGACATTTTCCTCTTAAACAAATGGATTAATAATAAAGTAATCATCCTTGTTCAAACAAGGCTGAATAGCACAAAAGAAAAGGGACTTGTAAAACATACTGAGACGAATGTTTTTTTCTTAGTCTGAGACAGGTTCATTCAACATTTTATTTTATTTTTATTTTGAAATGTACGGAAAATGTCGTTACACTCAGTTGATTTTTCTCTAAAATACTCCTTAGTAACAATCCTTGTTGGAAGGGAAGGTAAATTTTCTATAACTACATTAAATTTGTGCCACTCAAAACAATACAAAAAACAACTTGCAACTGACTAAATAACGAGTCCCAAACTAACTAAATAACTAGTCCCAAACTACAGCATACCAATTAGTGTACAAAAAAAGAAAAAAAATGGTATATAGTACCTTTCTTTTCAAAGCTTCCCTTTTCAGTCTGCAATGTTGAAAGAAAACCCTATCTTTAAGGAGAGTGGACATTCATTTTTGGAGCATTTACTTTAAGATGTAATCCAATATACTGTATCTGTTGGAACCCAAGATGCTAAGAAATGAATGGAATAAAGAATTAGAGGTTGCTATATTGCCTAGACAATGAGAAAGTGTTTTAACTTCTATACCAAGAGGATCAATGGACCTTAAACTAAGACTTATACAACAAAAAATAATATTTAGGATTTATTGGACACCATTACGTTTGAATCTCCATTTTGTTGGAGATGTAATAAGGATAATGCTTCTTTAAAACACATGCTTTTACAATTTTCTATACTTACTAAATTCTGGAGAAAATACTGGATTACATAATATGACTGTGCGACAAAAATTAAAATTTTCAGAATATAATATTCTTTTGAATTACACACCAAGTACATGGAAATTGACAACTGGACAAAGTAAATTAATACTCTGTACCCTTACTACAGCCAAAGACTGATATTGCAGCATTGGAAAGATAAACATATGGCCCCATTTATTCAATGGTTTGAAGACCTGATCGCACTTGTCACCTATGATCTGATTGCCTATAGACATAGACTTTGTATGGACAAATATAATAAAATATGGAACTCATTTATACAAAATACAGTAGGTTAAAGACAAATGATAGTTATATACATGTATTAGAAATAAATACATTGGACATAATGGTGTCCAATGAATCCTAAATATTATTTGTTGTTGTTGTTGTTGTAAGTGTTAGTTTAAGGTCCATGGCTATACTTGAATTACATTCACACTAGATAAGCATATATAGAACTGTAACCCTTGTGATGATACAGTATATTTCATTTTTTTTTCTTTTCTCACCCTGTTTTTAAAAGCACTTTTTATGTGTTGTTTCTTTTTTTGAGAATGTATGTATTTGCATTACTATTATTTGTGTGTGTGTGTATGTGTGTTTTATTTCTTTGTTATTACTTTAAAAAAAAATCAATTAAAAAAAGACCTGGCTATTGTCCTAGGTTTTGGGGCAGAGTAATGGTTGAGCTCTTGTTTGATATGTTTGTTGCCGTTGCTTATATGCTTCCCTTTGGATCACTCATTTTAATTCTGTTTTTTGTATCGTTCTTAAACTGTAAGCCAACCAGAATTTTCAACAGTTAGGCTGCCTCTAAAATAAATAGACAGACAGACAGACAGATGTTCCCTCCTGTTCTTAACCTTTTAGAAATGAGCCAGAAGTATTACAATAACAAGTTATTATGTCTCACTTGCATGACAGCATGAATAAATAGTCCAACTATGGAACAAAACATGATACGCAATAATCATAATAATCTCTAGCATTTTCCACTGAAAATTTTTCCAAAACCTTTTGACCCAAAATATATCATTATGGCAAATAGTACCGTAGATGGTAAATAGTAGTCTTTAGGGAGACAGCTTATGGGAAAATTACATGGAGAAAAAGGATAATCCTTCTACAGGCTTCATGGAAAAAGTTATCATATGAGTAATGTATCATTTATTCAAGGTAAAACCAGGTTGAATTGGAGTCCTGAGATTCTGTGACTTCAGTGCTATGGAAAAGAACTGATACTCCCCCCCCCCCCCAAAAATGGTTTCTTCTAACTTCCAAATTTAAAAGCTACTATATACACAGGAAGCATGAATAAAAGCTCCCCAGTGCCATCATTCATGGATCTTCTATTTTCTTCAAATATAGTGAGGTGAATTTGCTTTGTCATCATTCATAAAATGGAGCATAGTCACCATGGTGACAAATATGGTCACCATGGTGATGACACACTCATGATTTTTTTTTTTATTGAGAATGCTTGAAGGAAGATACAAGATATGTTTTGTTTCTACTTGAAGCATATGCATGGAATTTTTAAACATGAGGCAAAAGTAAGCATCCTTCCATTTTTTCTGATGCCCAAATTACAATCTGAAATTGGTTCCCAAGCCATAGAAATTTGTTCCTTATGGTTCCTATCATATTCCTTGATTAATGGGCTGAAATCTAACAGGAGGCAATGTTTTCACCCAGCACTAATACAGGAACTAGAAGAGAAGGTGAAGACTTTTTGAAATAGAATATGTGAATCAGTTTTATAGGTTATTTGCAGTGAAATGAGATGAAACCAAGCATTAAGGGTTGTAACATCAGAGGATAAGGGGCAAAAAGAAGAGAGAAGGCAACCTGAGAGAAGCAAATTGAAAACATTTGTAACAATGAGACACACTTTAACTATAACAACTGGAGTTATAATTAAGGGATTTGTTTTAATTGTGCATACTGTTATGGAATTGTTTGTGACGAACAACATGCCAATCAAGTTAGCTTTATAACTGTAAACTTTGAATTAATAATTTGCAGAGGTAACTGTCATTTAGCCAAGCAAGGTTTCTCACATTACTGCGTATGAATGTGAAGTCACATCACTGTCGTTGGTCAACAGTACGACACGCTACATTTGCTATAAGTGTGGAATTTGTCTGCTTCAATTTAGTAAAAGATGCCAAAGCAAATTAAACCAAGTCCCTTTCCTTGAAGGTACCAGCAATGAAACCATCAATTGGCAGGCAGAAATAAGGAAGTTGTAGTTTTTTCTCTAAATTTCAGACTTGGAACATTCCACATTTAAATTTAAAGTGGATGCTACATATGGTATTCTGGGATGCTGTCATTATTACTTCCATTAGGGTTAAGTCTCTGTTGAGATATTGTAAGCAAACTAAGATTATTACAGAGAATTTGGCAGCAAGTTTCAGCACTACTATTCATGACCAGATAGGCATACATGTTATGTCTATCGGTTATCATTTGAGATCATTGTGAATTATAGGGCCCAGAGATATGGTTAGACAATCACCCTGGAAACTCAGTATTTCAGCTGGAAAAAAGCTGGAACAGTTATAATCTTTGATCAAATTACTTTTATGGAAAAGTTATCAACTTTGATCAATTATTAATATTTAAAAATGTTATGATGGTTACAATGTTATCATTTTTTTTTTAAGTTTTGGGGCATTTACATTTCCAAACATATTATATTACTGATCACAAGTTACCAAACTGTTACATAAATTAATCTGGATTTTTTCCCCTTTCCACTGCTGAAGAAAGAAATCTATGGAGGACAGAAAAGTTGTTTGGTGTACTGAACAAATGAGATTTACAAAGCCATAAATAAATAGTCAAATATAATGATAACATTGATATTTCTCTGTGTGTCCATAGAGTAGAATGTAAATTAGCAGAAGGGGTCAATAGTCACGGGCAGTTTGGAAATAAGGAGGGGCCCTGGAGGAGAAGAAACTATCTTCTCATCCACCAAATTCCATGCTCCTTCCTGATTATAGAAAGAGGAGCAGACATGTCCACTTCTAGAGCCTCGGACACTGCCTGTCTGTACTTGGATGAACATATGCTTCACCCTTTGGCCCACTGTCCTTCTACCTTTTTCAAAAAGAATTATGCATGATTGGGTTATAATGTAGAAAATATTCAGTAGTGTATATTTTGAGAACTGTTCAGTTATGAAGCATTCATACTTGTGGAATGCAGGTAAATTAGCCTAAAACTAAGATCCTGGTGTTTTATAAAGCCCCTAGATTACTTGTTTGTCAGCTGAATGGACATCCAATAAAGCAAGTTAAAATCCTTTGGTGAGGGCAGGGAGCATCGTGATTATATTGTTCAAAATGCCCTCACATTGTATATGGCTCTCTGTGTGTACATATACATATACATATACAGTCTTTGAGTGAGTGTTGACTCCTGGTGACTGCCTGGACAAGTCCCTGCAGTTTTTGGCAAGATTTCAGAAGTGATTTGCCATTGCCTTCTTCCTAGAGCTGAGAAAGAGTGACTGGCCCACAGTCATCCAACTGGCTTCTTGCCTAAGGTGGGACTTGAACTCACAATCTCCTAGTTTCTAGCCTGGTGCCTTAACCACTACACCAAACTGGTGCTCTCTCTCTCTCTCTCTCTCTCTCTCTCTCTCTCTCTCTTATATATATATATATATATATATATATATATACATACATACATATACATACATACACACATACATACATGCATACATACATATTTACACTGACTATAATTAATATTCTTTCCCATGGGCCTGGGTCCCCTAATTCTTATAGTTAATTTTGAATCAGCTTGGAGAAGATCAGTTCACCAAAAAACACAATTATGACCTCTCATAGGACATATTACCAGCAATGGGTTACAAAAGGTGGTTCGATGCTTAAAACAATGTGTGCTGGATGCAGAGGGGCAATTAGATTTGTTGGCTCTTCATACAGATGTGTTTTTTGAGTAGTTTTTAAGATCTCCATATTTTAGACAGCAAGTTATCTAAATCTAATAGTTATCTAAAACTATTCCCAAATTTAGGAGGGTATTAACATTAGCTTGTTTTAATTTATTTACGACAGCTGTGCTTGTTGGAAACTTAAGGAAACCCCCCTATTCTTCCAGACTTTGTCCCTGTGGTGAAGGTGTGGTGGAAGATATGACATATGCATTACTTTACTGTTAATTATATAAAGATGCATTTTATAACCCCTTAATTAAGTTAAATTTACAGGTCATAAAGATTTATTTTATATTCAGTTTTTATTAGCCAATGAGTACAATTCAGTTTCTTTGAATGTGGCTAAATTTGATTTTATTTTCTGTAAAATTTATCACCATCAATTACATTGATCATGTAGACACGGCTGTTTATTTTATTGTTATTTTATTTTTACCAAATTTCATTTTATAATATTTTGTTTTCTTTTATCTGGCATGTTTTAACTTTTATGCTCCTCTAAATGGAATACTGGCTGTTGACTGTAATAAAATGCTGACGGAGAATGAGGATAAGATTATGCTCCTGATCATGTCGTTTTCAGTTTTACTTTTTTAAAAAATTTTCTAAAAAAGAAGACACACTGATTGGGTGTTCATTTTTTAGTGTTCTAAACAACAAGATATATTAAAAATCACAAGGTGCCTATGGCGTCATAGTTCTTCAGAATAAAGTACAGAACAGACATTTAGAAGTTTTCCAATATTCGTGTGGTCTGCAGGTGTGATGGAATGGAATTATGAAGGCCACACTCAGGGAGGGAAACATCCTCTTTCATCTCCTGAAGGGCGAGGAAGAGATAAGAGGATGAGGCTGGCACCTCCCTGAGGAATTCACTCTGTTTTGACTGGCTGACCTTGGGAGCTAGTTTCAATCTGGGAAGATTCTTGCTAGAGGTTGTAGCTAATAAACATTGCTGAACTGAATTTGCATGGTCTCCTGGAGTTCCTTGGGCTAGGCCTGACAGCAGGGGGACCACAGCTTTAAAACGGTAGGCTCGCCTGAGGTGGCTGAAGTTCCCAACCCTTGTCTACATACATGTAAATATACATTATACATTAAAAGGGGCATCACTTTGTTTATGCAATATACATTAAAAGGGGCATCACTTTGTTTATGCAACCATGTGCCATTTGGGCTCTGTTGACCCTCCTGTGGATGTCCCTGTTTGTATGATTCTTTTTAGAAAAATCCTTGCACAAATATAGCTAGGAGGACAGAATCAACTGAATGGCTACCCCTGATATACTTTCTTTCTATTTATGTGGTGCTGTGGCATTTATCTATGTGTGTAATATTTAAAAAAAGAAAGAAAGAAAGAAGTCTGCCTTTCACCCACAGTCTGAAGTCACAAAGTCAAGGAAAACCTATATGTTGTTTCTGAAAAGAGAAAAACACACATTTTTCTCTTATTATTTTCTTATGAAAAACTTACTCTGGGTTGTATATATTTCCTACTAATTTTCTCCCCCTGTGTTTTTAATTAATTTGCTTCTGAATTTCTGTAGTTAGGGAAAGGGTCTATAAACATGAACTCTTCCCCTCAATATTACATGCCTTCCATCCATCCAAAACTGGTAACTAAAGAGCGCTCCCTTGCATCTGAGCAGTGAAAGCATCAACGAAAACCTGTCATTTCTTAGGAGTTTCCTGTATGGATTTTCCTTTTACAGTAGCTCATTTAATTATTTTTGTTTTAATTTTTAACAATCCTTCTCTGTACTTTCCATAGGTTTAGTTTCCCTAGCTATAATGCTGTGATTGTCACCAACAATTGGGACCTTCCCAAACTGCAGGGACTGCAGAAATAAATTGTTTTAGCACATTTTCAAATGTTCTTTCAAATTCATCAGTCAGCAAAAAAAAAATGGTAGCAAGAAAAGTTGTACATCCGAGCATAACGGTGTTCCAATCCCTCCCATAAGCCCCCATGAAGATGGGGAAAAGGAATTGATTCTTTACAGAAGTTTTCATACAACCTTTTTATCAACTTTTTGGTTTTGATTTTTTTTCACAATGGATTGATTTTTCAGGCTCAGGATTTTAAAGAGTGCATACATATTGTGTCCTTGCATTCAAACTAAAATAAAATATCAGATATTTCACTACAACTGGGAGCTTTTGGATAATCAAAATGCAGAGTTACTTTCAGAATAAGTGAGTGCATTGTTGAATGCTTGACACTATTTTAGCTCACAATTCATTCTAGTATAGCCCTCTCCTTAACTTTCTTCCTTCCCTGATGGATAACATTTTTTCTTGATGGGAGGATATATGCATATCTAACTTCTCAAAGAGACATAGCAAAGAGACTGCTTTTCAAAATTGAGGCCACAAATTATATTGCCCATACCTTTTCTCAATTCTGTAGTACTCTGGTTACATGGACAATGGAAAAATTTGTTTGGACTAAAATAAATTCAGTTACAACATTCTGAGGACCAGAACAAGTAAATCATTTTTATCTTGCTTCTTATTTTTCTCCCTGTTTGTCTGCCTCTCTATCCTTCACTCACTTTTGCTCTCTGTCATGGAAAGTCTTTGTTTCAGTATCATTTGATTCAGTTCAGATCTGCTAAGCAACTGTTTGGAAAAATAAAACCTTGTCTATTCCCATTTCCATTTCACATGTACTCAGCCATTTCATACATAGCCTGCTTCCAGAAGAGATAAGTGTCCTGCTTTATTCACCAGACTTTATGAGGGCCCTGATGCCAGCATTTTTAATTATCATTCCTCAATATTTTTCTACTTATTCTTTAAACTTTTTCAATCCCAGATAAAAAAATATTTTTAGGGAGCAGAAAACAGAAGAGCTACTCAAAGTCTTTTGATTGGTAGGACTCCAAAACTCACTTTAAGCATCCTAAACATTTGCACAAAAGGTAAATGCTTGTAATAGCTTGCAGACCCTAAATAGATGCAATGCTATTGAAGCATTGGTGAGTCACGTTTCAAACATATTGCCTTAAGACAGAGTTTAGCACAATAAAGGAAGTATAGCTGCAAATTATTTAGTTATAAGCATCTATCCTGCCTTTCCCCTTGATAGAATATAGAAATCTAGTATAACAATTAGGGAAACCTAGTTAACAGCTATGTAAGTTCAAATGTCAGAAACAAAATCCCTTTCTGCCAAGAATAATTTCCCAGATAACTGAAATCTTCTCTTTCTTGCTCAGATTATTGTCCCTACCATTTTTATTAACTTGCTTTTATCTTGAAAGGTGGGGAATAAAGATAACCTCTACTTCCTGTGTAACTTTAGGATGTTACATGCTTCATCTTTCTTTTCTCAGGGCCTATCTTTTCAACCTTTGTCTACAGCTAGGTCTCATAATTTGACATTTAATTTATTTCCAAGTCCAAAAAATGTGAGACTCTGGGTCTTGCAAGCCTTTTCTTCAGCTTTTGAGTCTTCTTCCTTCCAGTTATAGCATCTTTCAATATGCTTTCTCAGATATCTACATTTGGGGGCAGAACTGAATAGGGCAATTTAAAAAGAAAACAAGCAAACATATAAAGAAAACTTAATGCAAGTATTAGATAAACAACTATAATCGAATCCATATGCTAAAATATATTACTATAAACCTTATTGAATGAACCGGTTAGATTAATGGAGAAAAATAACACCACTGAGTGCCTGCATTTAAAAAAAGACAATTATGTAAAAAAGACAAAGCATATTTTTTTTATTTAACAAATGAAACTACTGTTAAATGTCCTGTCACAAGTTTACCACCTTGTTTTGGCAACTGGTCGCCAGATTTGGATCTATGGAGCATATAAGTGGCAGTTACCATAGATCATTTAAAAAAATAAATGTTCAATTTTCATATAAGAACGAAAAAGCAACCCATTGGAATTTCATATGTTAAAAAAAAGATGTTATCTTCTTTAAAATTATAATTGTAATTATATGTCAGTTTCTACTTCTACATATCCTCTTTAATATGTTTTGGAGACATTTAATTTTTTAAAAAAATATTTAACAAGATTTATTTAACTGGTGCTATCCCTAGATGATGATATCCTATTAAGAGGCTTTGCCATAATGATGCATTCAACCAATAATAATTCTTGGAAGCTAACACAGTTAACGTAACAGATTTAACAAAAAATATTTTCAGATTACTTGTCGATTTGGCAGGGCAGCATTTTATTAAGTTTGACAACAATTTAAGCTCTGTATTGCAATGAGGTCTGTTTTCCTAGCATTCTTCTGTTCAGTTTGAGCCAGATCTACATGTGTATAAATAATATTTCCTATACCCATTTTCCTAGCACACTGGAGAACAATGACTAAATAAATTTTTTAAGGAATAGCACAGCCTTGCTATCATTTTGACCATGTGGAATCTGGGAAGTTTTAAAAGTTCAAAAACTATTCTATTAACAGAATGGAAACTGGTGAAACTGGTATATGGAATTCAAATGCTGTGGGCTGATTTGATTCTATATAGGCACAAATAGCAAAAACAGACACTGGCAACTCTGTATCCGATTATGATATTTTTATCATCTCTTTTGCTATTTGGAAGAATAATATTTTCACAGGCTCTTGTACACATATCTCAGAATGTCACTATTGGACAATGTCAGAAAGTAGTGTGCAGGTGGCCTGTTAATCCTTAAGTTCAATGTAATTAGCTGCAAGATGGCATTTTTACTTAAAATGAGCCACTTGAAATACAACACAGTGATTCATTTGTCCTTATCATCACCAAGAAGCAAAAACAATAACACATTTTTAAAGTCAGCAGCAGTTTGCAAAATTCTAATCCTTCTTGCAATGAGAAGTGTATATCATTCATTTGATACCTTGAATAAACTGAATAAATTCATTCATAAATTGAATAAAGAATACCGTTATGAAAATAAATGTGTCACATTCAAGAAATCTCAGTTCTATCTGTACAAATCCCACATACTTTTAGCTACAGTGTCAGAATTTATATAGAGATAAAGTTAGGTTAGTAACGGTTGATAAAATCTAGAGGCATAAACCACAGATAATTAAATTTCATGCAATACTTTAACAAGACTTGCAATGGTCTGTCTTTATGTATTTAAAAAGCAACAGCTGCTCGTATTAATACATGGATAACAGAGGCTACATAAAGATATAATATATCCAGAATGACTTTTCCCCCTTACCTCTTCGGTGACCTTTTCGTTTCATAACTGAGTGGAAACTTTTTCTATCTATTTGTGGAAATTTCTTTTCTATAGGAAAAAGGTATGAATCTTTTAAGGCCTAAGAGATTTCAGCTTAAAGGTAAAAAAGAGAAAACGTATTTGTGAAATTAATGAGAAATTAATGATTTCAAAACTGAGAGGCATTTCTGAAGGTACTATTGTGTACATAGGTACAGCCAAGGTTAAGCACTTAAAAATCACATTGATTCCAAAAAGTTCTTGTTGTGTCCTAAGCACACTTTTTAGTTCAAGATTTCTTCTCTTTCCCCATCAGACCATAACATCCTCCCTTTCTAGCATGCATACATGCACATACGCATACACACACAGTTTGATTCATACAAAATCAGCCAGAGATAAAAGTTGTTGCTGTTGTTTTTTTTTTAAAAAGCGGGCTTGAAACAGTGTTCTATGGAAGCAGCAAACTCCCATTTCTGATTACAAGAGCACAATTTTTTCCTAGTCTCTTTGATCATGGAACTAATGGTGCCTATCTCTTTTACACAGTACCAGGCACAATCAACAACTGCCTACAGAATTATTTTTTTAAAACTGTCATACATATACCTACTCAGAAGCACATTCTACTTTAAACTACACAATTCAAAATTGGCTTGAAAGCTCTTTTCTATCAATAAGTGCTTTGATTAGCCTTAGAAATGGAGGTTGCAAAATGGCTACTAAGATGGCTTCATTGTTTGTTAAATTAGTTTAAAAACTATTTTAGTTCACTGTCTTACAATTACGTATTTATTCCCAACAATTTTAAACAGCCCATTAAAGAACTAAATATAAGAATATACAACCTGCAGGTAAAATTCTAATTCAAATATTGCCATAGAATTTAATAAAATTAGCAAGTCAAATTTTCTATTGAAAAAATATCCTATTTTTGTAATTTCTTCAAAATTCATCTGGCTTCTTCAAAATTCATCTGGGTTATGTCCTCTGTTCCCTTCTGTTTAACATCTACATGAAGCCTCTGGGTGATGGCACGCTGATGATACCCAGCTTGATATCTCGGCCCCAGGATGATTAAGTGATGCTGTGGAGGACCTGTTTTAGTGTTTGGAAGCTGTGGGTATCTGAATGGGGAACACCAGCCTTCAGCTCAGCCCTAGCAAGACTGAGTGACTTTGTTTTGGGACCACCTGGATCCCGGGACTTACCATTTATAATTCTGGATGGGGTTGCACTATCCTAAACACATTATCCTGTGTGTAATTTGGGGGTTCTCCTGGACTCATGGCTCTTATTCAAAGAGCAAGTAGTAGCTGTAGCCAGGAGGGCCTTTGTACAGGTTCATGTTGTGTGCCATTGTGCTTGTTCCTGGACCAGCAGACTCTCCTCACAGTCACTTGTGCCTTGGTCACCTCCTGCATGGACTACTGCAATGTGCTCTACATGAGGTCGCCTTCAAAAAACACACAGAAGCTTCAACTGTACAGAATGCAGCTGTATGGGTAGTTATGGGTGTTCCCCATGGGGCACATGTTACATCTCTGCTCTGTGAGCTGCATTGATTCTCAGTAAGCTTCTGGGTTCAATTCAAGGTGCTGGTGATGACCTATAAAGCCCTTCATGGCATGGCACCAGGTTATCTGAGAACCTGGGACCCAGAAGGAGAGCTTTTCTGTTGTGGTACCTGTCCTGTGGAACATCATCCCCTGGAGATCATATTTGCCCCAACCCTAGTGGCCTTCTGCAAGGCCACAAAGATGTGGCTGTGCCACCAGGTGTGGGGATCTGGACACGGAGTTGGGCCCACACAGCAGTTATGCTGAGTATATATTGCTTTTAGACTCTGGCTGTGGATTTTGTTAATTTAATTGTATTGGTTTTATACTTTTTAAAAAAATATATGGTTTGATTATTTTTTGCAATTTTTAAATTGTTGTAAGCTACCCAGAGTCATGTAGCTGAGATGGGCAGCTATATGAATCAAACAAATAAATAAATAAGCAGGCTTGCCTACTTGCCTGAAGTAATTATCATTTCTGTGAAAAAGACATCTATTATACCAACAAAACAAAAACAAAAACAGGATATTTTCACTCAGTTTATGAGCATAGATGATATCCTTGGTGTGTGAGAACAGAGTAGAAGGAAACAATCTATAGGCAATAATTTGGTGGAAAAAAAACATAGAGAGTTAAAGAAGGGAAATTGGCCCCTTCTTGAAGTGGGGTTATAATATGTCTAACTAACCCTACACACTTTCTAAGGGTTTTACTGCAAGTGTAAAATTTTGTAACAGTAACTAAGTAAACACACATAACTATCATTTGATTTCTCTTTTTTGTTATTAATACCGTTACCTTCTATTGAACCTTTTTTGTGCTGTTTCTGTTTGTGCCATTCGTAGTCCTATAACCAGTGACATACAGCTTAGGGTTAGAAAATATAAACATACGATTCCCCCCCCCCCCCTTTCCTGAGGGTAAAAGTAGTAGCAGCAAATATAAAAGAAATCTGGGTGTTTTTTTTCCAGTATACATAAGAAGGAAAAGTAGCCTGGGGCCTAGATAAGAAATCACCTCGCAATCTGCAGAAATTTCTTACTCCACAAACTTCTTTAACAGAAGACTTGCAAGAATTGTTTAGCAGCTAAACTTTCATGCATTGCAGCTTTTATCTATAAGAATATTCTGGGTGCCCTACATTGTTTCTTGCTGACTATAGCACTGATAATTAAAAACAACTTGAAATATCATGACATTCAGTCAGCATTACTGTGTATATACAGCTTGTCAGAATATCTTATTAGAATGTGTCGTTTTGGTAAAATAACTTTAACAAAAAACAGGAACATCTTGATGGATGAATGGTGTTTCCTAGTCAGCTCTACTAGAATTACATTATAGCTGGGTAATGCCTGCAAGGCAAAATAGAGATTATAGATGGTCCAGTTCTATATACCAGGAAAGCTATGGAGGGAACCTGATTATCCCTAAATCAAGTCCATATCATGACTTTTACAATTTTCCATGATTCCTGAAATAATTACTGGAATTGTTGGACAACCATAGGCCAAATAAATTGCAACAAAGCCCCCTTATGCTAAATACAGAATAGCTACACAAAAGCTAACAATTTAATCCATTATTCAATCATAGTATATTCTGGATGGGAGCGGTTTGTAGGAATGTCAGATGGACACTGGTCCATCTTATCTGTCATTGCCAGACTATTGAATAGTCTGGAGAGAAAAACAGCTCATTCATTCATTCATTCATTCATTCATTTTATAAAAACATTAAAACCATAAAATATTAAAAACCATACAAATATAATTATACAAGTATAATTTGTATAAAACCATACAAATATAATCAGTGCAATACTTATCAGCAGGGTTTGATTAAAGTGATCAAGAGTTTTCTCCCAACAAGGGGGTAAAAAACCCAAATCAGTTAAAGTCTGATAAGCTGCTTAGATAGAGGGAGATCATTCAGCTCCAGACCAGGAAATGTTAGCTAGGGAAGCACATCCTTTTCCCAGGTCTGTGGCCTTCATGCAGATGGAGAGAAATGGTTTCAGTCTGATGAAAAGACTGTTGTGTCAGGGTGATGCAGCCTCATCTCTTTGTACAAGCACTGTGATGTTGCACAGACATCCAAAACAAGCAGAACTTGCAATGCAGCATCACAATGCGGATTTTGTCATTTATGAAAGAAGCAGGAGCCTGCAGACACCATGTCCCAGGCTATTATTTACAGCAAATTGTCATGGTTATTAATAAAGTTGTGACTCTTAACCCAAAGGATTGCCTCATTTCTGCATTGTAGTGAATGAGTAATGCATATGAATGATCGTTGCTATTCTTTATACAGTATTTAGTCACATAAATCTTTTTGTTGGTTTCTTACCTTGAGCTAACAGCATCATTCTATGTATCTTCAGGTATGGTTCTTAATCACTTTCAATCCTTGGCACTTAACTATTTTTCAATTCTAAAATTCACATTTGCCTACTTGCAATCTATGTAGTGGAACTTCTGCTTCATTAATATTTGCAAAGTGACCTGGGATCTTGCCATCTTAGTTGTTAATTAAGTGTGGAGTAGTAGTATTATTAAATTTGCATCAGTGTAATGCATTCATGGTATTGCACATTTCATGATGATGAATAGATTTGAGTTGCTCAGAACAGAGTTACTGGGATGGAAACTCTTTAATGTGCAGTAATGGTTAGAGATGAGGTGTAACACAATGCTTACTGCAATTATATCACTGTGATTGCATCTGTTATAAACATTCTAAAAATATTATAGGATTTATAGTTAACATTTTGTTTCTAATGTTCTTATTCAGCTATTTCCTGTAATTAACCAGCCTGAATCTAAGCCTATTGTTCTACTGTAAGAAAAAGTCAAAATCCTAGATCTTGAAACTTTTCCTAAGCAGAATAATGTTTCAGATAAGGGGACACATTTTTCTTAAGAAACTACATTTTAAAAATATGGCAGTATGGTCTATTGTCAGCCCTCCCAGGTGTACCAGACAGAAAACATGACTAGATGAGCTAATTCTACTTTATTGTAAGGTGACATTAACAGAATCTTGTAAGCCTGAAACTACAAATCTCCTGCCGTCCCTGTTTACCACCTGAGTAGTTAGGGTGGATCCTCCCTAAATTTTCTTTTCTGGCTGTTAGTCTGTTGAGGACTCTTTCCCTTTTATCTGATCATTCCCTAGGCAACATTTCTTTTCCCCAACATCTTCCAAAATCACCCTCACGTTCCATTATAATCATGCAAATAATCGACATAAAAAAATTCATAGGTTATATCACAAAAGTCTACTTGTGGATATGAGCGTGAAGGTTATTACCTGAAATACTTTTCTCTAAAAATAATTTGCCAAATGCAAAAAGCTGTTTAGTCTCTAGTCTGGAATGCAAATCTAAACTTTTCCCCTAGTGCTACTTTTTAAAACTTCAGTATTGGTGCCGCAGATGCAGTTGGTAAAAGCTAGATCAAACTATAATAATGTTGTCGTCATCCATGCTCTTCTCCAATATTCTATCTGCTTGAGCACAGACATGTTTTAAGACTTATGTTTGGATTTGAAAGTATCATGGTAAAGCCTGCTGGAGTATATAAGCATATCACAACTTCATGATAACCGTGGCAATCAAGGGCTGTTATAACCATAGATGAAGAGAACAAAGTAGGTTCACTCTTGGGAAAAAATTTCAAGTCTACCAGTTTCACAATTTTTAAAACTATTTTTTTTTTTAAATGATCAAATCAGTTTTCAAGTAAACTAAACAAGGTAGTCAAAAATTAACTTCCATCTTTCTTTAGCTTAAAAAAAATCCTGATGAATGTACAGCTACACTAAGCTCTTTGAAGAAAAATGTTTCCTGAAATGGACATAGTAGATCACCCAGAAGACAGAAAGTGAAGTATACAGTTTAAGGTCAAAATCATATGTGAGAAAACATGTTTCTTTGTTTCAGACAAAGTAAAGGGAAGTAAGGAATAAAATGAAAGCTGTGGGAGAGATGAATTAAAAATAAGCAAGTGTATTTAATTTTGTGACTTCAAGACTCCAGTTTAAAAATTGCATAAAAATACCCCAAAATATGCCTGTGTATGAATATATATTTATATGTGCCTTTGTATATTCATATCATATATAAATATATGCATATACACACATCAAATTTAAAAAAAAAACCCTAAAGGTTTCCTGGGAAATAGCTTCATAAATTCAAAGATGTTTTATTGTGAATACACACGCATCAGATTACTCAGCCCCAAATACCAATAAAATAAAATAAAATAAAATAAAATAAAATAAAATAAAAATTAAGGGTTTTAAATGCAAACATATTTAGATTAATAGACATAATCAGATTATTAGTTTCATAAATGCAAACATATTCAGATTAGTAGACATTCAGACATTGCATATATTTTCCTTAAAATAAGTATTTTGTATCCATTCCCCCAAATATGCATTTTTATGATTTTTCAAAGTCATACAGTTCAGAGAAAAATCCTATAAAATGTGTGCTACCATGACATCAAGGATGATAAAATGTAACCAGTTTTACACCTTGAGTTTGCCACTGAATAATGTCAAAATAAAAAGGAAAACACTAAATGAGGCTTAAGCCTGTATCAGTCTTGGGCTGAGGACAAAATTAAGTTAACATCAAGGAAAGATATTGCTGTTGTCAAGGAATGATGGCATCATGGTTACATGCAAGAAGGAACCCAGCATTAGTGTTAGAGCTAAAACACTGTTTAGCTACTTTGAGATAAAAAGAGCTCCTTCATTGCCACTACGTATTTCTAATACATTTGACAGTGATATTGTCCTTCAAGATTGTATCTCTACTGTTCTGTTAATATCAGTTAATATTGTTGTAACTAATTACAACTTGGTCCTGTTCAGTAACTAATTACAACTTGGTCCTGTTCAGTGTCTGTTTCGATTAAGAGGAAGGAGCTCTCCTGAATTGCAGTCTTTGACATGGAAACTTGGAAATGAGAAAAGCAGTATCATGGAAATAATGGAATATAACTGTTACATGATTATAGATAGCATCAGCAGTTCACTGGCCATATCTTTCTCAGGTTCTTTGGAAATACGCACCTGCTTTCTTAAAGTGCATGGCTTTTCAATATAAAGATATATTCATGCCAGAGGCAAAGATGCTCTAGAGTACACCCTTTAACTTTGTTTGACATGGTCAGCTGAAACTAAAAATTGCAAAAAGAAAAAGTACTTCATAAAATCATGATTGTATTATAGAAGTGCCCTTATGAAACTGATTGACTAGATAATGGCATTGTATCAGACCAAGACTTACAGTATTACGATCAGTAGACATATTTTAGTTGATTTAAAATGAAATGTAAGTGATTTAAATACTAATGAACAATCTTCTTTGCAGCAATCATTAAGTAGGGTTAGGATAATGATAACAGATTTTAATATATCAGTGATCACATGCATAATTCCAAATAGTTTCAGATACATATTTCTTAAACTGGTAAAAGGTGGAGAAAGAGAGAAAGAAAGATAGACTCTTTTTGCTATATTATAAAATGATAAAGTATGTCCACACCCAAGGGGTTATCTTGCACATAAGCTCTTAAACTTTCTGGACATGTTACTGGAAGGTTGTGGTCTTCATTAGTTGGTTTACTTCAGGATCAAATTATTTTTGTTCTTTTTGTTGTTGTTGTTGTTGTTGTTGTTGTTGTTATCTGAGGGAAGCAGGGAGAAGAAGGTGACACAAATGATAATACCGAAATTGAGTTTTGATTCTATCCTCTCATTTGTTGGAGTTGGAGAGATAGATTTCTTGTTTTTGTTTTTTTTAATTTTCTAGTGAAGGGTTTATAATCTGAGGTTTATACCCCAGTGCAGTAATTCATTGCTTTATTACTGTATATTGGGATCTAATATATGCATCTGACCAGTCAGAAGCATGCATGGCATGTAGTAATATATTCATAGTTTTTTTTCCTTATAATAATTTTATTAAGCATTATTGTTAAACGTATAAAAACTAATACAAACTACAAAATATAAGAGAATAAAAGAAAAAATAGACACTGCAGGAAAAGAAAAAAAGTTAAAATATGCAAAGAGAAAGAAGAGAAATATATGAATAAGTAACTTCACCCTTCATCATAACAACTATAAATAATTTTAACAACTTATTACCTTCTTTTAAAATACAACAAAAAATCTCTTCATCCCATATCTCATCTCATATCTATAAACAAATTCTTATAACCTTGTCACTCAGTCCTGGTCAGCAAAAGTCCATTAAGGGTTACCAGAAATATCAACATATCTATTTTAACCTTGATCAAATAAACCCACTTTATATTCCTTCCTTTTACTTTTTACAATTTTGATCTTTAATCCCTTTAAATAATATCCTGGAACTTGTTTTATTTTCCTTTTTACTTGTCCACAAAATCCTTCAGAACTTTAGCATATCTTTTTTGGAAATCCAATATGAGAAAATTATCCAAGTCACTCTTTTGGTTTGCCACTTGTATATTCCTTTCAGTTATTAATACATCAGCTGGTTTCATTTATATATCAAATGTAGCATCGTTTCCTTTATCACTCTTGCCACCTGATATTTTCAGATTCACATTCAGATCAGTCTCAGTTCCATCCAGTAAATCTTGTTCCTTTTCCACAACATTTCTTAAAAGCTATTTATCTATAATGGCAGACACTTTTAAGATTAACTTCTGGATCCATTTCTCACAAATCCTTGAATATGTCCAGTGTTAAAGTATTTTGCTCCATTTTAAGTCAAATTTAAGTGTTCTTCTCCTTTAATTGTAATCTTTAGTTGCCTCTGGCTCCCTAGTGTCCAATGTTCAAATTCCCATCTTATCATGTTTTCTTTCATGAATTCCAAACAACAGTGTTTTCCCACAATCAATTTCAAAATCTTATTTCAAATATATCTGGACCCCAATCCGTTTATAGCTTTCCAAAATCAACATTCTAATCATCCTTTTGCTACTTATTCTACAAAGAAAAAGGGTTTGTTTGGTTGGTTGGTTGATTGGTTCTTAAACTTTAGAACTTCTTTCACTAAGGATTAAAGTGGACTCACCAGGTGCATGTTATCAACCTTGTCGATCATAAGGTTCTTAACAGTTGAAAACCAGTTAAAAAGCAATTTCCAAAAGTGTTTAAGAAATTAGGTTTGGCAGAGCTTTGTGTCCATAAGGCTACATCGCAGTTGTAACCTTAGATGGAAATCGCTCAACTCCCAGCTGATCACAGAAACCTCCATTCCTACAATTTACTCATGAGGACAATATGTCTGGAGTACATGTGGGTAATCTCACAATCTCTCCTTTATCCAGAGAGGTTTGGCCAGCCAGAAAAAGCCATCTGACTGCTGATCTCACTGCAATGTCATATCTACTCCCTTGGAGATGACTAGCTTGCCATGTCCTCATCAGAAGTCTTCAGTAATATATCCATAGTTCTGAGAATATTTATACAATTTTGTATTAGAGAAGTTCAGTATTTTTTCTTATTATTTTTAATTTCTAGCCTTTCAAAATGTAAACGTTTCTGTTTGGTCATCTTTAGCTTTGTCTTACCATCAAAGTACTAGTAGTACTAATAAAAGTGAGTCTAAGCCAACAAAGTATGATGAAAGCAATTTCATGATTATAATTTTACTGGAGAAGAACAGCTTCAATGTCATATTTCTCAAAAAATGCTATCAACTGAGTATGAAACCAAACATAGTAAAATGACATCTGGAAACAAGCCATGAAACACAATTATAAAGTTATAATTGTTTTATTTGATTCATAGATTAAATGTTAAATATTAAAAGTAAGTGATATATTTATTTCTTGTCCACCCTGTCCAGTTAAATAATTATTTTTATTCAATGAGGGGGGCAGAGTTCACAAGTTTATTTGCTTTAGGAACTCATGGAATTACAAGTTGGAGAATTCTTGCTGCAAAAAATTTGTGTCCCTAACCTGACAGGTATATGAGCTCCTTGCTTTTTATAACTGTCTCTGTTTCTGAGGTAATCCCATGTGCTGTCTTCTTCTAAAGGATGTGACACTGACCTCTGTCAGAACTCACTGTTGTTAGAATGTAGTCAGCTTTCTAATGAATGAAACACTGAGACTTGTTAAGTACCAAATCCCATTGTACTCTGTGTGTGTGTGTGTATGTGAGAGAGAGAGAGAGAACACAGCTACTCTTCCTTCTATAAAATGAAACAGCACACACACCACTGAAGTTGCAATAATAAACCAAGGTGTCAGGAAATTAAATAAAAATAATTATTTCCTAAGCTAGAATCTATGAAATTCTTCCTTTTTAAGATCTGAAAATTGCTATTGATTCAAGTCTGTATGTAATTAGGTAATTGCAGACTTAGAAATACACATTTTAACTGAAAGTTTTAAAAAAATCAAAACCAATTACTATACTAAAGAATACATAAAGATGCAATTTTCAAAGCTGCTCACCACTCTCTCATACACAATAATTAAAACTGCTGGTTTCCAAAATTCCATGTAATTATATTAACTTCATAAAATCTATTTAAATGAAAAGTATTTTCAGTCTAAGCCATACTTAAAAAACAACACAAAACAAAATAGCGATACATTAAGTAAAGATGTGTCTCCAGCGAAAGTTTATAATTGTTTGATGATGGCTATTTATTTGATTAAAGAATTTCTTAAGGTTGTAAGGAAAAAAAACCCTCACATTTGCTTGAGTTTGCTTTTCATTTTAAGGTAATTAAATTGAATTCTCATGTGACAGTATTTATTTACTGATCAAATATATTTAATAATTTCACATATAGCATTCACTAAAAGCAATAAATTTTCAGGAATTGCCTATTGAAGGCTTATCAATTTTTAACAGTTTTACCAACTGTTTAGGTTTGCATTTCTACAATTTGTGTATTATACTATAACTTTATTTGAAGTACACTAGATATGTTAAAGAACTTTTTTCACCAAGACAAAATGTATAGTCGAAATTTTCCCAGTTTCTCCATTACTGCTTTTTTCGTATAATACTGAAATGAGTAGGGCAGTAAACCCCATATCAGTGGCATGTATTTTCAGTGCAACCAAGACAGTTCATCTTGGCTGATTTTGCTAAGTGTTCAGTCCAAATTATTACAGAACTTGTATTTTATACTATAGGAGGGTATTTGTCCTTGCCACTTTCAGTATGTGATATGCATGAGTAGTTCCAAACTCTTTGACTCATAACCCAAATGGGAAAAAAAATTCAGATCTTTGAAACAGAAAGCGCTTTTAAAAGAAAAAGGTAAACATGCACAGAGCGAGAAGGCACAGCAAATGTTGCTCCTTCTTCAGTGCTATCCTACTGCTTTGTTGCCAGAAGGGCTTTGAGTAGGCCACCTTGAGTTCCCCTGTGTAGAAATGCAAGACATACCTCAAATTAAGGTATCTTCAATACTGTAGATATGTGTAAGGTATATTCTTGAACCGTATGCCAATTCTGTTTCGAATGCTGCTCTTGTTCCCAGGTTAGCCTGCTTGGGACAACTGATAGTGAATGTGACCCAACAAAAGATATTTAAGCTGCAAGTTCTTTAAATCTGGAGCCAATCCTAACTAAATCATACAACTTTCTCCATTTGAAAAATAACGATAGATTCATTAATTTGTCTTCTGTTCATATATTCTGAATACGTCTGTTGTGAAATGGTATCCTAAATCTATAAGTTCATATATGTATCCTTAAAAAAAATACTACTAATCCTTATTTAAAAAGAAAAAAAAAATTACTCCAGGTGGGAGTGTCTGTATATGACAGACATATAGATTTCAACATTTCTATCATACAATTTTGAAACATTAACTAAAACTATTATCTTAGAGGTTAATTCAAGATTTCCTTTCTTTCCAAATTGGAGATATATTTTCTCTGCAGCTGGAAGATACGAAGTGCCCAATGACACTGATCAAAGCCAGAATGCTTTTGGATTTATTTCTTTGTGAATTCTAGTATGTACTCTACCGAGGTTAATCTCACTGCAGATTCAGTCTCAATTATCCTACAGATTTCCCACATATCTTCTGGCATACAAAAAATAGGTGTATCAATTTTTTTTTTTAAATTAAGTAATTACATATTAAATTAAGAAATTACATATAAAATAACATTTAATATATACATAATTTTTTAGTATAAAATTACTAAACATTTAATAATTAGGTCTCATTCAGATCAGATTAATGCAAAAGTGACATGGAGCAGAAAATATGTATTCGTTTTACTTAAAATATTATTTATAAATTTGATTGATTGATTGATTTAATCAAATTTATATGGCCACCCATCTCACACAAGGTGACTCTGGGCTGCGTACAACAAAAACAACCATTAAAACCAAATATAAAAACAGTAAAACAATTAAATAATCCATATAAGTAAAACCAGATTGTGAGAGGGTTAATTAAGATGTCATATGTAGTGCAATCAATGCACGGGCTCTCTGCTGTCAGGGAATCCCCAGGCCTGATGAAAAGGACATGTTTTGAGGGCTTTCCAAAAGGCAATAAGGGTTGGGACTAATTTCACCTCAGGGAGGATGATATTCCAAAGGGTGGGCAGAAAAGGCTTGTATCCTGGGTCCTATCAGAGGGAACTCTTTAATGGATGGAACCCACAATATGCTGCTCTGCTGTATCTGATGGGACATGTAGAAATAATCAAAGACAGGTGATCCCTCAGATAATCTGATCCCATGCCATGTAGGGGTCAAAGGTCAAAAACAGCATCTTGAATTGCACCCAGAAACAAACCAGATTTGTAATGGTTTGTAACCCATTTAATTGAATTTTTTGTAATTAATCTCTTTTAAAGCAACTGATGCTGACAAATGTGTGTGATATTATAGATTTTTTAAAAAAAATGAGTTGTATTAATAACACTAAGAATTTCATTTTTAAAGCATTGTTATGTATGCATTTAATAAAGTTATTCTTTCTTTGCTTTGTTATGATCTGAAAAATCATAACATGTATATTGTCTATTGTCTACATGTCTTTAGATTTTTCATGTAGTCAACGTATGTGTCTGTATGTGTGAATTTGAAATGAATTAGGGCTCTGATGTGTGCATCCAAGTCTATTTTCTGCTTCCATCTGTCTCTCCTTCCTTGTTAATGGAGGAAGCAGCTATTTCTAAAAAATCAAAACCATATAGATCTGTGCTCTCCATTAATACCCAAGGGAAAATCTTTGTATGCAGGTTCTCCTGTGCACCGATTTATTTATTTATTTATTAGATTTTTATTCTACCTTCATTATCTTTTTATAAATAACTCAAGGCAGTGAACATACACCATCTTCTTTCCTCCTCCTTTTTTCCCCACAACAACAACCCTGTGGGGTGGGCTGAGAGATAGCGCCTGGCCCAAAGTCACCCAGCCAGCTTTCATGCCTAAGGCGGGACTAGAACTCACAGTCTCCTGGATTCTGGGCCTGCACCTTAACCACTAGGCCAAACTGGCTCTCATGATGCTCTAAATTAATGATGCTTTAAATTTAACCAGATATGCTTCAACACTTCCCTTATTTTGGAAATATTTCAATGAAATTGAATAGTTACAGTTTGTCTAGCCTATTAAACTAATTTAATCTAGTCATAGAGAGCCTATTTGGTGTAGTGGTTAAGGCACCAGATGGTGAGTTCTAGTCCTGCCTTAAGACACAAAGCCAGCTGGGTGACCTTGGGCCACTCACTCTCTCTCAGTCCTAGGAAGGAGGCAACGACAAACCACTTCCAAAATCTTGTCAAGAAAACTGTGGGACTTGTCCAGGCAGTCACCAGGAGGCAACGCTGAAAGTAGAAAAAAAAAGTCATAGATCAATATCAAATGAACAAAAGCCAATGTTAAACCTTGTTAACATTAACAAAGTTACCACACAATTAAGCTTTAAATGCCAATAGCTAACGAATTTGGGGTTCCTTCTGGAGATCCCAGATAACTGATCAGCTACGAGAAGAGTGTTCTCTTCCTCTGAGTTACTGTAAGTATGTATTAATGGAGACATTATTAGGGCAGCTCACTAAGCCAGTAAGCCTAAAAAGGGCAAGGCTAAAGCATATGAGAAATTGTCTATATTTCCCCCAGTGGATGGGGCAAATAGGCTCTTGTGGTTGAACTTTTCTTCAAGAAGTGAGAGCTGCAAAATATACTGCTTTCCTATGAGTTGGACCTGAGCTGTTACGGCAGCATTTATCCCTTTTGATTGCATTTATCTTTTTTTAGTTCCCATGTATCTAGTTTAAAAAGCCCTACCAAACTGAGGATGCCGTGCATATATATAGATTTATCAAAATTCACTTGAAGTCTTGGTGTTGGTGTTGCTAGAGAAGAACTAAGGGTGAAGCAGCTAAGAGAATTCATATTACCTTTTAAAAGCATATCAATAATTTAAGATCACAGATAAGGATGGGTGTGGGGCAAACAATGAAAGCAGGGGCAGGCTGATATGACCCAAGCTCCATCCCTTTGTATATATGTCATGATGTCACACACACATACAAAAGTGGCAGAGCATGGTGCTGCTTTCATTGTTATGACAAAAGTGCTGAATCCTGCAGACTCCTCTGCTTCAGGATCTCTTTCAGTCCTGATGGTTCAGTTGAAGGTCCTGCTTCTTATCTTTTAAATTACTGAACATGATGTCAGATTCAACCTAGCGCAGCAGCGCAGTGCCATTGGTCACTTTCACCACCCCAGGCAAAAGGTAATCAGGGCAAATAAGCAATGCAACCACAAGTTAACTACCGGCAGAGGGCGGGCAATTAAGAAGCGGCAACACTGTAGCACAGCCAGTTCCCAGGCGCCCCAGGCAACTCCGGCTTACGATATGCCGGAAGCACAGCAATCAGCGAGCATTCAAACCCAGATTAAAACAACCACCACAAGAAAAACCCCAGGAACGCAAGGCAGGAGAGACAAAAGAAGCAGATCAGAACACAATAGAAACCAGCTGAATCTGCCATCAAGGCGAGGGGAAGGAAGATCGCCACGAACAGATGGGCAGCCCAGGGCAAGGGCAAAGGGTGGAACCGAGGGGTACTGTGGGTCGGGGGGGGGGACCCTATAAAAAGACTGTAAGAAACTGCACCAAGCCAATCCTGGCTTTGTCCATAACCGTTATGCATTACGCCTGAGTAAACTAACTTTCGCCTGAGCTTGTGTCTCAAGAGGATTTTGTTCAGTGCCGAATGCAGCGATCCTTACACATGATGGCTTCAATTGTAAATATAAACTAAATGCAAAGTTTCTACTCCTCCTCCAATTCCACTTTCAATCATATAGCACCAATAAATCTATTTAAAAACAGAGTCGTAGGTCTGTCCAAGCTTTTATTACCACGTATAGTTAATGTTAAAAATTGCAAAAGTCAAAGGAACTAGTTGAAGGTCCCTGTTCTTCTTAGCAGGTTTTGAATTAGTTTGGCCTGGCAATCACTTCTGCCTTTAGGGAGAAAAGGTATATTTAAATGTAAGGAAATATATGATGGTTTATTTATTTGGAAGCCTTGCTGCATTTGTGTGAACAGTGTTCAGCTCAGTTGAATTCATGGTGGTTTTAATGATGGTAGTTCAGAAAAACAAAGCTTATTATATGCTGTTCTTTCCTGTACTATCAGAACTATTTCCCCAGTTGATGTAAGTCATATTTCTTACACTTTAAATAAACATACGCATATTTCTTATCTTATGAAAGGATTTCTAAGCTACCTATTTCTTTTATGGTTTGAAGTTTGTTCACCAGTGTGCCTAGGAAAAACCCTGGAGGTCCTCAACAAAACAAAGTACAGCACTATGGAGATGTGGGATCTGAAGAATTTGGAGATTTATTTATCCTCATTTCTTTGACTTTCTGTGAACTTTTAAAAAGTGGATTTGTTCAAAAAGCCTTTCATGAAACTAGATGTTTCAACAGACCCCTGCTAGGATATATTAGCTTTTATAAGTTCCAAGATACTGCCTGCAATTATGCACTCTAATGTGCCCCAGTTCCATCAACTTATTTAACCTTGTTTAAAATGTGATTGTTTTTATATGTAACAAGCAACATGACTTGTGACTTCTGAAAAGGGTACTTTTAGCAGGTCATACAGGATTCATTTCTTATTTGATTTTGATATGTGGAGTGTTAATGTTTTGTACTTTTATGACTGCCACATATAGCCAAAGACAAAATGGTTGAATCCTTTAATTTTCTGGTCACTGCTCTACTATATATAGTTCCAAAGGTTATGAGGCTATTCCTTCTCAAGTAAACCCTTTCTAAACTGATACGTTTCTATTTCTGTCTGCTGATTTTTTTATTGTCAGAACATTCCTATTTTATACTGAAAACTGGTCTTCTCTGAGGCTTAAGTATTGTTTTATAGTCTTTAGAGTTCTTATAATCCTAATGAAACTGAGATTTATGACACCCATGAGAGACACTCTTGGTTTCAGTTCTCAAATGTTACTATGGGGACAGAATTGATATCCATGCATTCCACCAGAAATTTATTATGAAGTACAAACTGTCCAGGAAAAGAAAAACCACTGTGCAGAAGGATGAGAAACTACCAGTGTATTTCTTATGATTTAATAGAGATTTATGACTGCTTTGAAATTACAACTTGTTTGTATGAGACAACTTTCAGTGACCAAGTACTCTAATCAAAATCAAACTCTTCTGTTCATCTTAAGCTTTGTCTCCAAAAAGTTGCTTAAAAAGAACTTTCCAGGATTTCACGTTCTGTCATGAAATCCTGGAACATTTCATGTTCTTGTAAAACAGAACTGTCTTTTTATTTTAAAAATAAAATATGCTCATAAACTACATACTGCTTTATTTCTTCACACTGATATAAGCAAAAGACCAAGAACAAGTTGCCAAATTACTCTTTTTGGAGTAGTCACACAACATTCAATAGAACTATTCTCAGGAAGTGATGTGAAATACTAGAATAACATGTTCAGTTATTTTTCACTGGTATGATACTGTGTGGTCTATCTCCGACTGCCAAGATAGCTTCAGAGTAAACATAAAAACTCTGATCAATAATGTTGTTTGGGATACACTCCATTATAAGGCTACATAATTGCATCATTCTGTCCTCCTCTAAGGCTTCAGTCTGGAGTAGCTGAACTGATGTACCGATGGGCACTCACCAGCAACAACACTGAAAAACAGCAACAATAAATGAAGGCCAACTTGATGCTCCAGTTGGCAACTGCAGAAAGACAAACAACACACTCTGGCTTTAACAAAGAAGTCTGGTGGGCATCAACAGCAATGGCAATATTGACCATTTTGTCACCTGAATATAACATTTAGGAGAGATTCAGAATGGAATGAAAATGGCAGAAATCAGAAACAGATGGAACATTCTTATGAGATTATTCTGCAAGTCTGGTTGATGACAAATGAAGCCCATCTTCTGTGAGAGGCTTATCTGAAGACAAGATTAACTACTAAGATGATATAGCATTCAAGGTGGATGTTCTCATTCATTGTTTATCCTTTAAATTAAATCATTTATTTTTAAGCAAGCTAGCAAAAACAATTCTTTAAAATGTAATCAGGCAAAAATAATTGCTTTATGAAAAGTAAAAAAGATCAGTTTATTGAAAACTAATAAGTGTTGACTTACTGGAAATAACAGCCGCATGGGCTGTTAATAAATACTTAATAAATACTTAATTATTTCAATCAAGATTGGGTCAGTCATGCTCAACACCACTGGCATCAATGTTTCTGTTAGTTACAACTGACCAGTCTTATTGATTTTAGTTGGAAACATGATTTAACTTGGTTGGGATCCAATTCACATGCAGTTTAATTGTCTAGGGCTACTTATTAATTATTAATCTATTTTATTTATCTCCCACATTTTCATACATTCAGTATGATCAGGGTTGTGACAGTAAAAAATAGTTAATGTTACAGCATGTGAAGTTATGGGTTCAAACAGTGGGAATAGAAATGAATCAGTTCCACTTCTAGAGATATTAGAAGACAAGAAGGTAAACAATAAGGTAAGGTAAATGAATGGCATACCCTATATAGAAAACCAAAAATGAAGATTCTATAGAGCCAGTGGATTTCTTAGCAAATATATAGACTGCACAGGTCACCTATATTTTTCTACAGAAAAGACCTACCTGATCAAAAATAGCAATTTTTAAAGGTAAAAATAAAAGTTGACAAAGTTGTATCTTGAGCCTATTTTAAATATTGTTTTCCACATGATGATCCCAGTTTTTGCATGGGAACTGCTCTTTTGAATGCATATTTTGTACAGAGAAAATTGAGACTTCCCACATCAACATTAAACCTTGTTATTAATGGAGTGATAGGATATACAAATTAGGTATGAAAACAACTGAATTCATATATTACTTTAAGTTATGGTTTGTGTAACCATTGTAGTTTATTTAAACCAACTCAAAATAAACTAAAAACTGTGATTACAAATCACAGTTACCTAGATCATACAATGTATTGAATCAAAACCAAAGGAATCACTTTGTGGTTTGACAAAAAATAATGTTGAAAGGAAGGAGATAATCATGCAATTATATTCCATATTGTTATTTTGGAAAGTGGGGCAGGGAGAATGGTTACATTAATGGAGGCACATCCTTATTTTGAGGGACAGAATGTAGAAAAAGAAGATACTGTGATTAGTGTCCACAACAGAGACTGTAAATATGTATCATGATGAAATACTTCCACTTATGTACTTGCATCAGATCTTGAGACACAAGTATGTGTAAATATAGGATTTGCATCATGATATTGTCATGTATATCTGTTGTCATTTTTGTATCATTATGTCTTGATAAAGTAGGGTACATACTTAGGAAACCCCTCTAGAATGCTTTTTTTTTTTAGATTTTTTTATCCTGCCTTTATTATTTTTATAAATAACTCAAGGTGGTGAACATACCTAATACTCCTTCCTCCTCCTATTTTCCCCACAATAACAACCCTGTGAGGTGAGTTGGACTGAGAAAGAGTGACTGGCCCAAAGTCACCCAGCTGGCTTTCATGCATAAGGTGGGATTAGAACTCACAGTCTCCTGGTTTCTAGCACACTGGAGTTTTGCTGAATCTTGAACAAGCATGTATTTAGGCTGAATTTATCTGCATGAGGATCACCTATTTAGTCTGTAGCCAAATCATCAATATTTGTGTCATTTTCAGATCACATAAAGCTGGACAAGATGGTTAACACTTTACTGTAGGTGAAAAAAAGAAGTTTCAAAAATTTCTAGACTGGCTTGAGAAATGGGCTGACATGAGTAGGATGGAATTAAACAAGGAGAAATGTAAAGTTCTGCATCTGAATAGGAAAAATATATACAAGTATAGGATGGGGGAGACCTTGTGAAAAGATCTTGGTAAACTTGTTAACCACAAATTAAATATGAGCCATCAATGTAATGCAGCTGCTAAAAAGGCAAATACTTTTTGACATGCTTTAACATGTCAAGCAGAGCAGAGATCACATGAAGTAATTGTTCCATTCTACTCTGTCTGGGTCAGATCCTACTTTGTATACACTATCAGAAATGGTCTAGTAGATCCTGCACTGTGCAGGAAGTTGGACTAGATGACTTCTAAGATCTCTTCCAACTCTATGATTCTATGTTAAAGGAAGCTTAGAAGCCCTCACAGTGAGCCAATCCAAGAATTTCATTTATGATGCAGTTCATGTTTCCAAAGACTTAAAGTATGCTGTGTGTCCCTCCATTAATTTGCTTCACAGCTGTGATCTGGAAGGAGATAAATTGAGGCTAAATGGTATAACACAAACTACCTGTACATTAGTGGCCTATTTTTTGTCATTTATTTTGCTTTTGTAATGGTAATGATTTTTGTATTCCAACAAAATTTGCCAGCAATTAATGACCTATATACCAACCTTGTAAATAAAGTTGCCTTCAAGTCAGGCTTGACATGCTCACATGGCAAGAAAATTATATGGATGTACCTATGAAATCACAAAGACTCTGTAAGGGGGTCTTTACATTATATCAAGCATGTGACCGTCAACAAAATGGTGAAATCAGGTCAGCATTGTGATGTTGGCTGTTGTGGAAATTAGTTAAGACAGCTGTTTAATGCTGTGCTAACTTCTATCCTTGATGCAGTTTTGCAACCTGTTTTGTTTTGTTTCTCTAGGTGGAGGGCATTGAACATCTTCTGAACATGTTGTACTCTTGTGTGTCCCTGTCCGTGTTAAAAAGAAAAGAAACAGAAATTCACAGAACTAGTTATATGACAGCAACATGATTTTTTCTTCTTCTGATGTTGTGTCCAGCAGTGAACTAACACAAAAACAGAAGGATTACCCAATTGTAAATGATCCTCTTGCCTCTTTGGGGCACTGTACAGAAATGCATTTAGAGAGCTGTAACAGACAAAGCAGAATTATTGGCACTGAAAGCTGTAATCAAGTGCTCTTACTCCATGTTCCCAATTCAATATATTAGTTATTTTTGTTAAACCATGGAATGCAAGATATGCCTATATAATAAAGCAAAGGAAATATTTTTATCAAGCCCCAAAATGGCTAGCAATGAACATTCTGAGCATCACACTTCCTACAGTGAATGGCTTATACACTCAAGAGTCCAGTATGGGATGAATGAGATGTAGATTGGACAGCCTATCCTACATTTTAATCTTCAGAGCAGTTACAGATATTTTCATTTAGCAAGCAGCAAAGCTGTTTAATTGGCTAAGTTATTTGCTATTACTTGTTGGAATCCCTTGAAAATAGGCATTTTCATTTTATAATGCCTTCTAAATCTCAAATCAGCTATTTCAAATATGGAACATTAAATCAATAATGGATAATATATAAATCTAATATAATAGCTGAGATGCATTTTTACCTTCAGGGATCAAATTCAGTAATTATTGCTATGAAATCGTAAATAATCATTTTGTTCCCATAGAGCTTGATATGAATATGTAAAAGACTTGCTGCTTTATTTGTGTGAGTACAAAAGTTCCTTTGTTAGAAATAACAACTTAAGCCTATTGTTTTTGTTCACATTTTTCCTTGACCCATAGAGAGAGAGAGAGAAAGAGGGAGGGAGGGAGGGAGGGAGGGAGGGAGAGAAATAGACCACTAGTTTGGTCCAATGATTAAGGCTGCAGTCTAGAGACTGTGAATTCTAGTCCCACCTTAGGCATGAAAGCCAACTGGGTGACTTTGGGCCAGTCACTTTCTCTCAGCCCCCAATGTCAGGCTCAGGTGACAAGCCAGTCAGTCAATTCCTATTGCAACCAATGGATCAAGATTCAGTTGATCTGAAAAAAGTGGAACCGGCACATGTGGGAAAAATGCTAGGAAGAATTTGTGTGTGTGTGTGTGTGTGTGTGAATATGAATATGTATTCATATTCCAGTAGCTTGCAATTTAGTTTATTGACAAATAACAACATGCCTATAGACTTCTGATTCTGTTTGTGTATTCTTTCATCACTGACTTAGTTCATCTATTTATATTTTATATTTTCAACTTATCCTGCAATTCATGTTTATTAAGCAACTATAACATTGACATTTGCTCTATAAACAAAATCTGCAATAAATATTACAGCTGATAATGTGACTATGCTCTGATGTCATGACATTACAATCAACATGAGTCCCTGACTGAAATTATTATCAGTTATTATTTGGGTAAATAAAGTTAGGGTGGAGTGAGATTGTGCTTCTTCCATTTATTATTAATTTATTATTAAGCCAAGGATCACTGAAAATCAGATTCTGCATGTATGAACACTTATTTTTCTTTTGAGTGGGGTACCAAATGAATTGCCAACTTGTGGAAGGAGCTGAAAATATCTGTTCAAAAAAGTGGGTGAGATGCCAGCTGGAAAGACAGAGCAAAAGCAACTGGTGAGTTTATTTCTCCTCTGACTTTACCCTCCATGGTATTTTCCTCACATACCTCTTTCTTTCTATGCTGTCACCATTCTTTATTAGCAGTTACTATTAGCAAATATCAAATACATTGTATATTTGACTATTGGGATCCTATCACTGGTAGGCAGATAAAAATATTGAAATCAAATATAATTGGGCTTCAGGTAAGATCTCAAGCATTTGTGAAATAACTATTGAGAGACAATCTGAGAATATTTCACATATGGGTTCCTCATCATTTATGTTTTTAGTAGTGTGAACTAGTGGAAATAACAATGGAGCTTGTGAATTGTTTAAGGATGCCATTACAAAAAATTCAATCAATCATATATTGAGGTTGTGTAAAAGTTGCTGTCTATTATGTAGCTCCTTGCAGAAGATGTATCTCTGAGGCTTTTTTCTACTAAAGGTCCTATTCATTCATCCATCTATCCATTCAATCCATTTATATGGCTGCCCACCTCAGGTATATGACTCTGGGCGGCTCACAACATTAAATAAAAACATTTTATTTCCCCAATACAGTATATGTTACCTTTTCGTTTATCTCAAATTTATATTACTATGCCCCATGGAAGGTAGAAAACAATGTCAGTTGCACAGACTTGTAGAAATGTGAAACATTGTTATATAGTATTATCCCAAATGGATAGGGTAATACCTAAAATGTCTTTTAAAATAAACCAGGGTAATATATATTCCAGAACTTTTAAGAAAGAGTAAAGGGAACTAAGAATCTGCATGTCATTTTGTTTGTGTGGTAAAAGAAACCAAATGGTTTGCTGAAAAAATTGGATGAATTCCAGATGAACAGCCACTATTCAAATTAATAGTGACAGCTCATCCTGAAAAATGCGGTTATTTTCAAATGATTGATATGAACTCAAAGGGGTGTGAAGAACTACAGCATTCATACTGCTTGGGAACTGTTGACAGTTTGGCATTTCCCTAAAACGGATTAGAAACAAGCCAGGACACTCTATTTTGCATTCCCATTAAGCAGAAATGCCTTATTAAATGATTGCTATTTACACATACATTCACTGCCAAAAATATCAAAATCAAAGAATCAGGCTTCAATTACATCAGGCATGGGCAATACACAGTTCTCCAGACATTGTAAGATCCAATTTCCATCAGTCCCAGACATTACAAGCAAGGAATTACAGTTCAAGAACATCTGGATGGCCACAATTTTAGATTTCCATCTACTATTAATCAAACAGCCTTACAGAAGTTCAAATTACTACAACAGAAAAGCTGTGATATAAATCGCTTGAAGTTCTTTTACACAGTGGTAAGACTAACTTTTAGCAGCACTATTGAATTCAGGGTGAATCACTTTTTGTCTCTAAAGAAGAGCTGTAGATTGTTGAAACTGGAGACCAGCCCCTGTCCCCATTTGCCCACCACAACCATCAGCTTCTGTATTCCAGGATTTTTTCATTCCAGGGTGGAAACAGCCCAGGCAAAACATAGAACCCTTAATGTAAGCAATTGTGTATATTAGCAATGTACACTACAAAAAATAGTTTAAGTGAACAGTGAAGAGCTTTGTTATTTATTGTACATTTTCTGTTTATTATTTGCTTACTCTCATTTATCTAACTTATTCCTCAATCTTATTCCTATATAATATATATGATCTTTACTATATTTCACAAGGTCTTGGTACATTCCTGATGGATCTTCATTGTATTCTATTGTTATGATACCTATTTTATATTCCTTACACCTCCACTGTTTCTAACTCCTGGCTCATCTTAATCACTTCACTCTTAACTTTACTTCTGGATTCTTCTTTGCTGTTTGTCTAGCAGCAACTTTATTATGCTTGTTCTGCTTGTTCTGTAGTCTAGCTCCTTAGCCCACCAATCCATTCTATGTTTTACCTATGAATTTTGTTATATTATTAACAATGTCTAGTTCCCAGACCTATTCAACCAGTTTCTCTTGAGGTGGCTTTCTCCCCCTCATTGGAATAATAATAGAAAGCAAGGAGGGAAATTCAGTGGTAGAGGAACAAGAAGGAAGAAAATATGGAGGTAGGTTTTTCTTTTTCTAAAACACAAGATGGCCATGAGCAAAGCAAAATGAGGAGAAGCTATAGTTACATAAAATGTAACAGGGAAAAAATAAACTAATATAAAATTTCCATAATATCCTTTCTATTGCTTGCTTATTCCAAAGTAATTTCTTTTCTCTCTGAGGCAAGGAGGAAAAAGGTTCACTCCTTCTCCCTGCACTTTACTTTTAAACTCCTCCCACCCTTGAAATTCTATTTCTTCCACTTCTTCCTTGTAATAGCACCTTTTGCCTGCCTGTCTAAAATTCTTCTTTAAGTTCTACCAGTCCTACCTAGACTATCTAGCTCTCTCCCTCATGTTGTTCTCTATGAGCATGTACCTGCGCATCCCTTTTATACTGTCTTTCCTTTTTTATTTCCCTGGACCTCATTTCTGCATGTTTATTCCCTGGATCATCAAACAAATCAACATGGATGGATGGATAGATGGATGGATGGATTCAGATAGATCATCAATCAAATAAGCCCAGAGTTTTCACTTGAGGTGCAAATGACCATGCTCAAATTATCCTACTTCAGACACATTATGTGAAGACCTAGCTCTCTGGAGAAAGCTCTAATGCTGAGACATGTAGAAGGAAAGACAAGAAGAGGATGACTAGCAGCAAGGTGGATGACTCAGTTACAGTGGTGATGAGTGGGACACCTGAAAAACTTGGTTAGGGACAGATGGTCATGGACAGAGGTCATGGTGGTCTCTAGGAGTCACAAATGACTTGTTGGCACATAATCAATCAACTAATCAATTCCTTGGGGGAAAAGCCTGTTCCCTCCTAGTTTTCCTTGGCTTTTTTGTTTGTTTATGTTTTAAATCACCTCACCTTGGATTCCATCATCTCCAGTCTCTTCACCATCCCTTTTTCTATAATGAATTTTCACTTCCAGTTTATTGTGCCCATCTCTGAAAACATTATTTTCCCTGATTTTTTAACAAATGCAATAATTCTGGAAAGCTCTTGTTAAAAGATCCTTTGCACCAAACTTTAACTCTGTCAATTACATAACTCAGATCAAAAGCTATTAAAAAATGTACACCTGCTTTGTAATGGTCACCTTCGGAAAGGACCTTTTTTCTTTTCCCCCCACCCTGTTCTATATTGCTACGAAGCTGAGTTTCCAAGAATTTCTTTCTTTCTTTCTTTCTTTCTTTCTTTCTTTCTTTCTTTCTTTCTTTCTTTCTTTCTTTCTTTCTTTCTTTCTTTCTTTCTTTCTTTTGTCAGCAGCCCTATTTCAGCTACAATTTTCCCATCTCTTCCTGAGTTCACTGTTAGAAAGAGTGAGTTGTTTATCAAATTAACACAAAGAAAAAAATGTGTCTATTAAAAAGTACTGGAGGAAAAGAATGCTCAAAAGATGGCATGTTTACAAGGACAAATCTGATGTGGAAACCTTAGTTCAGCCTCATTCCTAAAAGCTAGCATTGTAAGACAGTTTCATTGGATGGAATGGTTGGAACTGTTGTTGAATATTTTGTCTCAAAAAGTCTAGTATTGACAAGAGAAAGTTGAAAAACATGATTTTTTTTTTTAATGAAATGGTAAATCTGTATTCATGGGTTTCGACACAACCATCCATTATCCAGTGGTCATAACATCATTTTGTTTTGAGTGAGAGGAAAAAAACATTTTTTATGTTTACGTCCTTACTTATAGAAATGTATAAGCATTGCCAAGAACACTGAATGTTTTTTATGAATCCAAACAAATATTTTATTTGTTCCCATCAAAGCTTGGCTGATTATAGGATTTTTTGCCTAATCCTCTGGAATTTATTCTCCGCAAAGGCACTAGTGAATAAATAGATGGAATTAAGTCACATTGCCATCTCAAGGTATATAGGTGGAATATTGTTCCAATCCATTACACTTCTGAGATGCATCATCTGCTTTATCAAGAACTGCATTAAGCTCACTAAAAACTGGAACACTGTGAAACCTCACTTTTCTCACTGAACTCAAGGGTTGAATTTTATCATCCAACACAACTGTAAGTGTAGAGCCTAATACATACTGCAATGTGTTAAAAGTATTTTATATAAATTACGTTGAATAATATAAAAGCAAAAATGGCCCATCCCATTAGATCTGGCAGAGAGGGCATACTGAGAGTATCATCTGCCAGGGACCTACATTTGGTGGGTCCCAGGAGGCAGGCTTTCTCTGTTGTGCCTGCCTTATGGAACATTCTCTCCCCCCCTCCCCAACATTACATTAGCTACATCCCTTTCGATGTTCCAGAAGTCCCTCAAGACCTGGTTATATCAGTCAACCAATAACATCTTAAGATAGCTCCCCTATTGATATATTCACTCTCTCTATGCCTGTGGTTTGTATATCTTGCTTTTTAATATATTTCAATTTTTAAAAATACTGTTTTATATTTTTTTACAATGACTGTATTTTAGTTGTTGTTTTTTTTTTATTTGACTGTTGTATGTTACCTAGAGTCCCTTCTTGTGAGGTGGGTGGCTATACATTTTGGATAAACAAACAAACAAAGAAACAAAAATCCATACAGATTTTCTTTCTATTCCTTCCTGTCATTTTTCAAAATAGTCTTATTTTTATTGAGCAAAAATCTTTAGGCAAAAACAGTGAATTTAAATTGTTATAAAGCGTCTAGTCACTTTAGGCACTTTGTTAAAAACAAGCTAAAACAAGAAGTGGCATTTGCAACTTGTGCATATCTGGTTAGAAAGCAAAAGTATGTCATTATATTCCTAAATTGCCATTCCAAAGTCATTATTCTTAGACTTTATCATTATTCATAATAACCTCTTCCAGTTTACCTATTTAGAGTATTTCTATACTACTGATTTTTCTCATTTACACAAAATGAGTGAGATACACTGGGCCCAATGGTGTTTGATAACTTACCTCATGGTTCTAACAACAGTGGGTGGTAACCCCTACCATATACTTGTAGAGGTGTCTCAGTGCTCATCTGTCTGCCATTGTGACCAGATGGCTTAAAAGAGCTAATTATCTTCTATTAACTGTTTCACCTCATAACGTGGATACCATATAGTAGGAAAATAGCTTATAGATAAGAAACAAGCTGGGGGGAGACCCTATCCATCCACAAGTGAGCTAATTCTAGGCAGAGAGCCTTTTCAGCTACAGCTCCCGCCCTATGGAACATCTTGCCTCCTGAGGTCCGGTGTGCCTCCTCCCTCATGGCCTTCAGGAAAGGGATTAAATCCTGGCTCTGCCAGAAGGCCTGGGGGCCGGATGGGGGCCCGCACCTGTGGAGATGGCTGGTGGGGTGATGGGTTTGCCCCCCGCCCAGCATCTTGCAGGTTTTTAGGGCTAAAAAAATTATAGGAGGTTCTTAGGACATTTTTAATATATGTTTCTTTTTAATTCTTTATAGATTTTACCCCATTGTTGGAGGGACTCGTGTTTTTTTTTCCTTTTTTATTATTGTAAGCTGCCCAGAGTCACCCATTGGGGGAGATGGGCAGCATACAAATTTGATAATAAATAAATAAAATAAAATAAATTCTCACCCTATCAGCCCATAAGTGAGCTAATCCATAATGCTGATGGGATATCAAGATTTCAGTACCTGAAGATAAGCTAGGATGGACAGAACTTAAACAACATGAATCACAATTTTTCAAAATATAGGACACATAATTCAGCCCCTTTTATATAAGCTACAAAGCTACCCTCCCTGTATCCTTTAGATCAGTCACGCTAATGCTTCCCCGTCTCCCTGATCTCTGTTTAGTAGCAACTGCCTAAGCTATTAGAAAGGTGAGCACACATTTACGGGTCAGCTATACTGTGTTTCATGTTAAAAGAATAATAACTTCAACAGTGATGACTTTGATGTTGTGCATCAATAACCTGACATGATTGCAGCAGTTCTCAAAGTTAAGTGATTCCATGGCTCACACATTCAAATGATATAATATAATTATACTCTATAAGTGAAATATGCTGATTGAACGTATTTATTCTGCAGCCATCATAATCAATTAGTGTTCATGATAATTACTCACTAGTTATCTCCTGCAATTATTATCCTTGGAGTACTAATTGGGCAAAATGAATACATCCACTACACTAAATTAAAAGAATGAGATACTTAGATTGTAAGGATGTCATTTTCAGACTTCCATGCTTTAATATTTTGATAGGTGTCATCTGGAATCCTTTAAATAGGTGTTAATTATTGAATGAAAGGATGAACTGTATTTCCATGCATATCCCTACGGTGGAAATAGTGTAGCAATATCCTTTCTAGGGAGGTAAGTTCTAATTATGATAGTAGCCCAATTTTAATGTACAATTCTATATTCCTTGTGAATTGTTGTTTAAAGTCTATGGTATGGCTAAGAAGCATAAAGGCTTCATCTGTGTAACCATCATGACAACCAATTAACCAATTAAGTGAAGCAATGGTTGAAGGAAAACATCTGAAATAAATTGCCAGATAGGAACAGCCTACAATTAATTAAAAGATGAAAATCTGAGTAAATGTGAAGCTTGTTGCTGTTATTGTTTTTTTTAAGAACTCATAATACATTCATATTATAGATTCCTTTATGTCTTAGAAATAAATCAGTGAAACTGTTCCCTAAAGCTTATTATGATTCTCCTTTATAAATGGGCAAACAATCACTGTGGATTGTTAACATGGAAAGATGCAATGTACATTTTAAAAATAAAATAAAACTCAATGAACTGTTAAGATGAGTTAAGGCAATCATTCCAATGCCATGTATTCTGGAAATTTCATTCTCTGGTAGAATGGGAAAGACCACGCTGGTCACCAAAGTTGCCTCTTTAGCTGAAGTGTTACTTTCTGTAGTCATTTGTGATCGTATGATTGTTTGCATGCAGCCCATTATGCTTTGATAGAAAAGTCTTAATGCAATCCATATCCCTGCTTATTGTTCCAAACCACCTCTTGCCATTTAAATCTGGAAGATTAATGACCTCTTCCTTGCCATTTTGATTCTCTTTTCTTAAGTAGGCACAATACGCACCAGTGCAATTAACTGTTTCTCTATGAGACATTCCAAAAGTTTGTTCTTTTCTGGAGCTAGTCTCCCTTCTTTTCTGGGTGCATTTTCTGACAAAGGTAGCTCCACGACTGAATTTGGTACTGAATCCACCTGGATTAGCTGTTAGAAAATATATTTTAGGTCCATTGAACAAGTTAAAATGCCTTAATATATTTTCTACAAATTAAAGGTAATTTGCAATTACATAGTTGTATTTTAAAGCAGCAAAAGAACCATCTAATTCAAAGCCCATTAGTCTGTACGTTTGCCTCTTATATACCATTTTAAAAAGAAATCCAATTTGCAAAACTTCTCAACAGAGCACAGTGACAGACAAATATGTCACAAGGAGTATATTATTAATTCAGATGAATATTGCTCATTACCTCTGCAGGGGAATTGGTGTCTAGAGATAAGACTTATATCCTGTCCTCTCTTACAGTATTTTCTTTTCTTTTCTACTCCAAGCATTTTTTTTCCCCAGATACTATAGTAAGTTAAGAGATGTGAGAGTTGTGAATTAAATGCCATCTAATTCCAACCAAACACCAAGCAGGAGGTGTTTGGTTGGAGAAGGGAAATCTATTCCCCTTGTTCCTCAAAGATTCACATGTCAGCCAATGTAGTGGGTACATTCTCAGCTATCTAAAAGCCTTCTGGATTTATTGTTCTTATCTCCTTCACTCCACTATGCATCAATTCATTACAGGTAGTCCTCAACTTATGTCCATTTGGTTAGTGACCATTCAGAATTACGACAATGCTGAAAAAAGAGACTTACAACCATCCTTGTACTTATGGTCACATGATCGTGATTCGAGTGCTTGGCAACCATTGTGAATTTACAACAGTTGCAGCGTCCTGCAGTCACACAATCGCCATTTGAGATCTTCTCAGCCAGCTTCTGACAAGCAAAGTCAGTGGGGAAGCCAGCAGGGAGGTTATAAGTCACAGTCACATGATGTCTTGCTTAACAATTGCACCACTTAACAAATTTTCTGGTCCCTATTGTGATCGCAAGTCGAGGACTACCTGTACAGTAAAAGAAGGTTGTAAAACTATAATAAAAGATAATGCCTTGAAAATAAAAACTGAAAATTTTAAAAAAAAAAGGGGAGGGGGAATCCAGCCAAGGTTACACAACTAAAAATAAATGTTAACTTCACAAAACTAAAATTGATCACCATATGTAGAATATCACCATATTCTCTCCCCACTGGATATTCTAATAGCCAATAAAATGTTTTGGGAGAAGTTATTTTTAATGTATGAATTAGGTCTAAATTATAATTGATTTTGGAGAATTTAGAATATATCTTCAAGCTTGATCCTAAAGAACATCAAACCTATTGAAGTTTTTCTTTTCAATATCAAAGGATATTGAATATTCCATCTGAATAGTATTATACATTTATTCCAGTTGTTTAATATTCCATCTCTAAAGATGGAAGAAGAAATCAGTTGAGATTGAAGACAACTCTTTTCATATGGAGGTCAACTCTTTTTGATGATAAAAGCTCTATTACTGAGAAGTCTACAAAAGAAATGTAGTGCTTGGGCAGGTTCCAATAACCTGAGAAAATGTAGATTAGTCTTTCTACTTGCAATAGAAGGTATACTTTTCTGTGGCAACACAATGGGTCCTATATAATATCCAACATTACTGTGTTCCAAGGACAGGATTTCAAGTGCCTTACATCTGACAAACAGGATCCAGTTTTTGCTTTGTTATTAGAGCTCATTTGTATGTATTTATCTTTAAAGAGAAGGAGTTATAATAAAAATTAAAAGCTTGAGGCTCAGAAAGACATTGCTTAAGGCTCAAAAAGACATTGCTGAAGACATCTTTTCTGCCACTGAACTCTCAATATTTATTATTGCTTGATGTGTACTATCTACTCATAAAGTATCTACTTACAAGGCAAGTTTCCTGCCAGAAAAATATTTTAATGCTTTCTAGGTATATTTTTAAACTGTGCTGCTTTTACATGCATATATACTCAATTCAGTTAAGGGTTTCACTAGATAAATTTTGTAAAGCTATGCTTTTTTTGTAAAGCTCCTCAGCTGCATAACTCATTGATTAATCAACATAGTTATTATAATGTTTTCATTTCTTCATATACTTGAATATATATTTTCTAAAAAGAAACAGAATTGCCAACTTATGTAAAATTTAAAAACAAATATACTCTGTGAGATGACTATACTTGCTGTTTGCAAGTTAAACATGAGCAAGCAATTAAAATGGAAATGCTTACTTTGGGTTATGGTACATTAACAGAAGCACAGAGTGCAGGTCACAAGAATTAATTGTTCTACTCTACTCTTCCCTGCCGGATCCCATTTGGAATACTGTGGTGTTCTCGATACCATAGTTCAAAAATGACAGTGACAAATTTGAGCTAGTTCAGAGAAGGGCTACCACAATGGCGAGGGGTCTAGAAGCTATTTCTCCAAGGAATTAATGATTAAAGGATCTGGGTAAGTTAGCCAACAGAAAAGACACTGTAGGAAGATTTTGCCGCAGTCTTCAAATATCTGAAGGACTGCCACATAAGAAGACAGACTGAATGTATTCTCTATTGCTCCAGAGAACAGAACAAATAGCTTAAACTACAAGGAAGTAGGTAAGGCTAGATCTCAGGAGGAACTTCCTGACTGTATGAGCTATCAGTTAGTGAGACAGGCTGCCACATAAAGTAGTAAGTTCTCCTTTGCAGGATATCTTCAAATAAAAGCTAGATGGTAATCTGTCAGAAATGCTCTAGTGGACCCTGCCCTGAGCAGAAGAGTTTACTGGGTGACTTCTAAGGTGTCTTCCCACTCTATGATTCTGTTATTCTTCTGGCTGAGGACATAATTTTAAAATTACCTTTTCAGTATACAAGGGGCACAGGGGATATATATTTATGGGACAAAGGTGAAATGGTTGGCCTTTTCCCCCATGGATAGGGCGTAAAGGTGCAAAGTTTAACTTACCTATTTTTCTCCTTTTGAAGTGAGAAAGGTGAAACAATGCTACTGAAGTTGGGGGTGGGGGTTGTCCATTAATTTCAGTGATATAATGGAATTGCTAGAGGTGACAAAAAGCAGCAGTGGATAACATGAACATTTTCTGTCTTAAAACAAAATATATAATGTAAAATCACAAGCATGGGGCATGGAAGTCAGCATCTATTGAAATAATGGAACAACTATTGCTATGGGCTACCCAGAGTTATGGGCAGTCATATAAGTCTCTTAAATAAATAAAATAAACTATGATATTCTGCACATAATGTTTAGTGCTATCCTTACAAACTGCCCTGCCTCTTCATAACTATTACATATTTAACACATAAGATCAGGGGAAAGATTGCAGGTCTGAAATAGCAGAGACGTCAGGGTGAAGAAATATATATTGCCTTGTACTTTCTACCCACTCTTTGTATTCACAGAACTCCTGGATGGAATTAATGTCTATCACAATAATTGATGAAGGAAAGTATGTGGTCTTTGAAACATACTGTAGGGACTGATCTTAAATGTTTTGGGTAATCTGATGGAATAAGATTCCATGGAAAGAGAATTCCAAGCATGGAGATGAAGTTGATTTTAGGACTCAACAAAAATTTGATTTCTTTCAGTTTCTTTATAAGTATTTTAAAACTTTTTTTGAATCAGACTGGAAATTCAGAGGAATGGAAAAAAGGCTGCATAAACATTTGTATCCATTTTATGCACTTTTCCTTCTAAAATATGTATTTGAACACTTTTTTCCTAATGTAGAAACTTTTTCAAATGATATATTCTAATTGAATAATAATTGAAATAAAATTGAAATTTAGGCTATTGAGTTCAGTGCCTCAAACTATGAAGTAATCTAAATGCAGTGAAAAGGAAACTATTTCTCTGAATAATTAGTGTCACTGTTAAACTAATTTAATTGTTAAGACATTCAACTTCATATAACTTTATTCCATTGTTATGCATTCTAGGGTCTGGGATTACAAATTAAGAATGTTTTCTGAATGAATCAATTCTTAATTACTTAAGAATTTCTTCTTAATATCTTTTTAAGAAGTCTTAAGAAGGTTATCATATACCTCCCTCCCAACATTTTCTTCTTATGCTAAACTTTATCAATGTCTCTAATCTCATTTCATAGGATCTGGTTTGTACTCCCCAGATCATCCTTGCTGCCCTTCTCTAAATATCTCCAATTAAAATTGTTCTTAAAGTCTGATGCCTAGACAGGGTTATTAAAGCGGGGTCTGACCACTACAGAATAAAATGTAATGATTAATTCCCATAATTTTTTTTTTTTTACATTTGTTGTTGTAGTGTAAAATTTAACATCACACTACTGATTCAAATCCAATTTGTGACCAACTGCTATCCCAATATGTTTTTCATAAGTATTGTTGCCGACACAGATACACACCGTGCTCTAACTCTGTGTTTAATTTTTCTTTTCTAAGTGAATTATTCTGATTTCCCCTGTATTAAATTCCATTTGTAATTTTTAACTCATTTCTTTAACCAATCAAGAGTGGTTTCAGTTTTATTTCTGATAACTAGCATAATGGTTATCTCACTCAGTTCTGAGACATCTACAATTCTTGCCACTTCCTCATCCAAGTCATTAATAATAATATTGTAGAGGCCAGAACTCAATCTTGTAGTATCCTACTCATCACTGCAAGGAAGATAAGTTGACCATACATTGTCAGGAGACAAAAGTCATTGTATTTTTGTGTAGCAATAAGACCTATAACTGGCAGATAGATACTCATAAGATCAAACAGGTTAACTCTTTTAATATTTAATCATAGTGTTTCAAGCCTCTAGAAACTTCTTTATTCTTTAGTGACCTATCCCTCTTTCCAGTCCTATATGTGAAGTTTTTAGAACTTCACTATATCAGCATTAGTTTCTTCTGCTGTTTTTGTCTTGTTATTACTTACATTGCAGTTGAGCTTTTAATATCTCCTTTTTAAAAAAACTGCAACCCATCCTTATCTACTTTTCCCATTCAATTCTTCTGCTATGGACAATTAAAATTGACTTTCTTGAAATCCAAGATTTGTATTTTACTATAGTCAGCTTTAGTTTCCCTTAAAATCAAGAACTATATCATTACAGTCACTTGCTGTTCATTCCACTTCATCAGATAAGATTTCCCTATTGGTTAGTATCAATTCAAGGATAGTTGATCCTCTGGGGCCTTCCTCTACTTTCTAAAGGAGAAGTAACTGACAAGTCAAATCAAGAATTTCCTAGAGAGACCATGCTTGGCAATGTTTGTCTCCCAAAAGATATCAAAGTAATTTAAGTCTGTGCAATTTTTTACAATAGCACTTTTGTACACATATTTTGAGTTAAAATGGCTTCCCCCTTTTCTCAGCAAGCTTACTTCAGATTGCTGGCTTCTGGCTGCTTCACATTGTTATATTTCCACTGCCATCTCTCAGAAGGAAACCAGCTCTCTATTTTCCACAAGCCAGTTAATCAGAAGGATCAGATGAGTGGTAGAAATTCAGATATAGCTCCAAATGACTCTATAGGATACACATTTTACATTTGTCATACTGGTTACCATTGTGGTAAGCTTGCATAAAAAATCAGGCTGCAAAAAGAAATCCAAATGTATTTGGCTTTTAAGAGTCTTTCCAGGTCTGTCTCCAATGAAACAAAAGGAAACCTAAAATATGTCAAGTGATGGCAAGCAAAGTGTAAGACGACAAATACCTATGTCTAGAGACCTAACTCCTCCATATTGGTAGGTTAAAATAAAACTAAAACTATATTACTGCAAAACGTTTATTTCAATTTCCCATACTTTTTTTAATCACTCAGTAGAGAATTTCATGCTTTGATTCATTGTTGTTGTTGTTGTTGTTTGCTTCTAGTTATTATTAGGATGCCTTAAAATGTATTTGTATTGCTTTTGGTGGGTTGTCTGAGCTTCCTTTATATTGTGAAGTGACGTTAAGACATACTGTTGCTATTGTTTTTTGTTGTTGTTGTTGTATCTAACTCTACTGTTTCCTTGATTGTTCTTACTTCCTGATCTGAAATAGTTCTAAAGGAAGACTTTCCTTATGTTGACTTCCCTTGAGATGTATTTGAAGCATAGTAAGCATATGCTTACCAGGTTGGCTAAAGTGCAGACCACTGGAGAGATTATTGTAGAATGAAAAGAAGTCACACATATACACACACTGTCATCTCAAAGCTAAATTAAATATCAAAATCCCCTGCCTTGAATTGAGCGAAAAACGTCTTCTTTTTTAGAAAAAGATGAAAGACATGACATTGAGAAAGAAATGTCAAAATGCAAGAGACATTTCCTGCATAGAACTAGATTTTAAAAGATCTATAAATAATAATTAGTAATTTCTTGACAGGGGCCACTTTTAGGATAGTCCCTTTTTATTTCTAGAAAATATGCAAAGATAGGGGCTCTGTGGGTCAGTCAACTCTCCTTCGTATCATGTGCACATTGGAATAGAGATATCATTTAATCTGCTTGGAGAATCTCCACGTGAATAGATGGTTTTCTCTTTGAGCCAGAAAAGATTTTGATGAATGTAAATGTGTTTCATGGATGCTGTATAATACAGCGTATTCCATGATTATCTTGCCAGTACTTAATCCGCACAATCACTTTGCACCACTCACATATCATTTCCAGAGCACATGTCCAGAAACTGTTGCATCTACCCCCAGAGCAACCCAGAACAGCATACTCACACACACAGGTTCCAAGATGAATTCTTATGACCTGCAATCAAAGCGGTTTTGTCTTCCCATTCTGATTTCAAGGAATCTTTGTATTGGACTGCTTGATATTTGTCAGTAAACCCCTTGTAAATCGAGCTGGTGTGTCTGTGCTCAGTCTGCAATGGGACACCCATCCTGCTTTGAGTCACAGGTGGGCAATATATGGCATGTTACTCCACATTAGGAAAGAACCGGAATGGTATATATGTCCTTCAGTCTCCCCTATTGGTTCTGATTGTCTTTTGTGATACTGCTCCTCTACCTGGACCTTTCCTCTCAGCCTGTTCCTCAGAGTTTCTGCAGCTGCATTACTGACCAGAGCACTTTTTTTCTACAGTGTCTGAGGGTCATAATGGGAAGAGTGACTTTGGAGACACACATTGTTTGGATTCCTGTTTTCCTTTTTTTTTTTTTTGGATGGGTGGTCTTTGGGTTGGTAAAATAAATTAATATGTAGCCTAAATATTCACCCTACACTTTCCCTTTATTAATTCCTTTGGTGCTTTTTTCACATTCCTCCTTCCAATTTCCCCTTCCACACTCTTCTTTTAATGGGGAAAGGGATATAACAAGATATATAACCATTAGTTAAATGGTCAACTGCACAAGGAGATTGATATAAAGGGGAAAAAAATTGCTTCAGTGTGTTGATTGGATAGTGGGAAGTGTCAGCCATGATATCTAAGGTGTCCCTTGGATCTCAGGTATATAACTGGAGATAATGAAGGTTGATCACAGAATGAAACTGATTTTTTAAAAAGGCTGTGGCATGCTGATTGCCCAGTGGTTGTAGGCACTAATCAAGGTAGTTACAGCACTGTGATGTATGAGAGAAAGGATAAAAGTAGATAATAGAGTCTGAGTGAGTACTCAGTAAGGGTTGGAAGACTGGGAATGTGGCATGGATTATCATCAGTTCCAGCATACAAGGGAAAGCACAGAGATACTTTTTTGTGGATTTGCCTTACATCTGAAGGCCCTATTACCTTGAATGATTGAATGCACTGAATTGAAGAAAGGAGTAAGTAAAGAATATGTGACAGGACAGACAGAATACTTGGCAAATATACCATACTAGCCTTTTAGCTGTGAACTACACAAGAAAGGGACTCATCCACATTTTAGCAGTATCTAAAGGCAGCAATTGTGGATTATGCATTTTAAGCATTTGCTGTGAGCATGCATACTTATGTACCAAATCTCTGTTCATAAAGCATTACACATGAATTGCCAAGTTTGTTGGGCATGACTAAAATAAAATAATGAATTTTAGAAGGGGCAAGTATACAATCCTGCTGGGGAAAATGTAGTCCTCTGAAAAGCTGTTGTCATTATGATATTTTAACACATCTCCTTTTAACTCATTCAGTGGGCATTAAAATGGATTTTATCAGGCTGTTTTGTTTCCTTTAACAATAATATTTATGATATTCCATATACTGAAGAATGGAAAATAACTCCAAGCATTGCTATAAACATAGCTGCTGTTGGAATAAATAGCCAACTGTTAATAGCACCTTCTGTGGACTATGACCTACAGTTTCATGCATTATTATTTATAAAAGTGTTGAGTCATTACAATACACATATTTTTATAACTATGGAATTTTTAAGCATAAAACATCAAACTCTGATCCAAAACAGTTCATTGGATGTGTACCAATCCTGATTTTCATTTAAAATCCTTCTGTAAAAAATCATTTCACATTCTCCCAAGCTTCTGCAGTTCTATTGTGAGCCAGCTGACTCTAAGATTTGAGGATTTATCACTGTTCTGAAATTTAGCATTAGATGCAGATATGATGAGTTATTGCATATTAATCATGCTTCATATGCATCGATGCCTTCTCCTTTATCATTTATTTGTCCAGGCTGCACAAAACATCATGATTGTTTAGATACAAAGAGTTAGAAAAAGAGAGACTTCTTTCAAATGTGTAGAAAGGCTTTTTCACTTTACTTTTTTGGTAGCTACCCTTCCAACAAACTACTTTGAGGTGCAACCTATGTTGTGTATAGGTGGGTAATCCCACATATGTGACCACATTTCTCTGTATATAAACAATAATAAGTTTGATTAAGTAAGGCTCTACAGGCAACCAAACCCCATGTAATAAATGTCCTCCAAATTTCAAAAGGGGTGGTACATGGTCTTTATTTAGACTAAACAAAGTAAAAGTGAAATGCTAACTTTGCTCAAGTTCCTAGGACTATGGAGGACGAGGAGGAGGAGGAGGAGGAGGAGGAAAAATACTAAATACAATATAATTCTCCTGCCATTCATATTTACAGTTCTTTCTGACAATTTACCTTTGCCCATTTAGATGAAGAATAGTCATATCATGGTTCACTCACCGCACTCAATTATGGAAATGCAATTTTCCACCATTTTCTCATAGAAAAAATGAAGGAGAAAAACAAGGTGCAAGTCTTGGTACTGCCTATATTAACCTTTTTAAAACAATTAAGGAAACAACTCTTAACAGTTTAAAATTATACCTCCAAAGCTGACCCTGGTTGTGTGACATCATGACGTGATCACTTGGGTGGCTGGGCTGATAATAGTGGGGAATATAGCCTTCTGTCCCTGGTTTAGCCAGATATCTCTTCATTAGGATGGGGAAAATATATTAACTTGGGCCTTTCCATCTATTATCCAGATAGCTCTCCTTAAGTCTGTCTACCATTCCTCTCATCCAGACTTGAAACTGTTTTTTTCATCACGTCATTTATTCTATTAGTTCCACTCAGGATGAGCTAAATGGGAGAAAACCCCCTTAAAATAAACACTTTTTGGTGGTCTCTAGCATTGGCACTGCCCAAGTCCATATCACAAGACTCTATGGTAGTTATTGTTTTCCAATGGTATAGGTGATGCCAAAATCAAAAATCAGTCCAGTGGTAATTTAATACTGGGAATACACTTTTCCCTTGCCATGCTATTGGTGAGGGTAAACAGGAGTCTATAAGGTTTTTTTAAAAAAGCCTAAAACTAAAACCTCCTCAAAAAAAGTGACTGGGAAGCATTACATCTACCATTTTATTCAGATGAATATATTAAAAAATCAAATGTAGAACATTTCCAAGAGAAAGCATATAGTCACATAGATCAATGAAACAAAAATTAATGGGGAAAAAAACCTGACAAACTAATTTGAGAAAAAACAACCTACAGTGACAGAAAATATGTTAAACATACTATATGGGTATTCCCTATACTGGGAATATCATTTTCTCTATATAGTTATATCTAAAAACACATGTATTTACAAATATATTTGATTCAAGGATATTTTATGATTTGGGGGAAAGGATGGTTTTTATTTATTTGTTTGTTTGTTTGTTTCTATTTCAAATGTAGTCATTGCTCATCTCACTCAAGAGCGACTCTGGACGGTTTACAGTAAAACAAGAATAAATATTAATTAAAATGCAATAAAAATCTTGTATAAGCAACACATCTCATTAATATATAACAAAATGCAAATATAAACTATTAACTAAATATGAGTTTGGGAAGGATATAAAGTGGACTCTGAAATGGACAGTTTACCTGTCTCTGATTACAATGTGGTTCAGATAGACCTCTTAAGAATTGCTTACAAGTAATTGATATAGAACTCATTAGTGATTTGATTGTGTGCCATGCTAAATTAATTATGTTACTTTTTAAATACATTTTCCTTGTTTTAATATGCATTAGATTTTAGAAAGACTCTTTTTACCAGAGAGAATGATTTAAAGATGAAAACTGTGTGTTTAAGACCCCAGACAGAAATACGTCTTCATGGAAGTTTGATAGTGTCTAAGTGTATCCTATAATAGTTAAGTACTATTTGAATATAGAGCAATCACTCATAGAAATCCCTTTAAATTTCTGCTATGCCGGTAAATCAACTTAGGACCTTTCTTCCCTGTTGTGATAAAGTGCTCTCCATTGATCTTTGAGTCTGCAGAAAACAATACTAGTGCCCCATTGTCAATTCCTATCCTGCTTTTATTGTCTCACTTTCAAGTTACTAACTTTTCTCCAAGGCTATGAATGACAACATGTAGCAGATTAAACACATCTTGAGTCTGCCCTTGGATGGTTTCAGAGTAAGGGGAAGAATGACCACTTTAATATCAGTCCAGCTACAGTAAGGATGATTTAAAGTTGCTCACTCATGGACTGAGAACAAGATCAAGACAATATTATGAGAACATGGTAGAAAAAAGATGTTACAAGGGTATGTTAGTACCATGGCTAGGTACCAGCAAGGAAAGACTTTAAACTATTCTGTATCCCATTTTCCCCCACAGAAATTTATCCTCCAATAGCAGCAACTGCTTTATCTGAGGCTGATCCTGAGAACTTTATCAACAAGTTGTTCCCAGTGCAATGAGCCTAGGGAACTATAATTTGCCAGGACTTTCCAAATGCTTCACATTATATTTTTCAAATAGCTTTGTGGCTGATAACTTCCTTTTCCTAAGGGTTTCAGATCTGATGGAAAGTAGTCCTCTCTGTTCCAAGACATTGTTACTAAAGATGATTGTTTCGAAAATGATATGCAAGAGCTTGCAAAGTGAGAAGCAGGAAACCAGTTCACTGATGGTTTGGAATGGTGGCAGCTGGCAGGGAAATATATTGGAATGAATCAACTTTCCAAAGGTTTTTGTTTTGTTTTGTTTGTAATCTAAACAACTCTCCCTGCTTTTTGTCAGAATATATAATAAAAGCTTGACTGGAACAAGCCCACAACAAATCAAAAGAAGATATTTTCACCAGTCTGGATATAACAGGTGATAGTCTACAGATAGGAAAGTGCCAAACTGGAACAAGAAACATCCATTTTACAGTGTAACTATAAATGCAGTGATTGCTTGCCAGACTGCTAGTGTGCATTGAAGCAGAAACCTGCAGAATCTACTAGGCTATAGAACAAGGAGTTTCTCCTGAAGGTTTTCTGTAATGAAAGGCAATCTACTCTAATAAATGCAGATATCAGACCTCAAATGATCCTTTCAAAGCATACCAATAGGTTTGCTAGATTTATTCAAGTTCCATCTGGTGCAGTATTTTTCAACAGTGACCAAACAGATGTCTCTGAGTAATTCAAAATTGTTTGTCCCCAGTGTCTGGTATATAAAGGTGATATACTGCTCTGAAATCAAGATTCCTTTTCGTTATCATGGGTAAGGGCATTGAAAGACTTGCCCAGTGTTCTGTGTATGTGGAAACATGACAAATAAATCTTTGGGGGGAGGAGAATCTTTCTAAGAAAAAAATCAGTCCAAATCCATCTGCCTAAAAAATTTATAGTCTGTAGACAGAGCCACAGCCTGTGATAATGAATTTCACCCGTTAAATTTTTTGTATCTCTGTATTAATGTAGTGTTAATAAATTTCATGCAGCTCTAGAAACATGATATCTAAAAGTCTTGTTGAACAGAAAAATCATTACAGCTTCACATGTGAAACAAATAATAAAGTGATTTTAGTTAAATCTTGATGGCCTAAGAACAAGGAACTCAGAAAGCAGAAACCCAGGGTCAGTTTTTACTTCCTTTCCCATTAATACATACCCTCACATTGTGCATTTCCATAAATGACATACTGCAACTTCCTATTAATGTGCATTATTAAGGAGCAATATTGAATTTGGCATAGAATAGCTGCCTGTATAATATATTTAACGAATACAGGAAAATTACTTTGAAAGTAGTATTTCAATCAGATTGGTACTCTTCTTTGAGCCTATAATGGTCAGAGCCAAGAATACTAAGCTGACATCTTCAAAATCTGAGCGTAAGAATTTTCTGACCATCTTGTTATAGTTTTTTGGCAACCACTGAACAATCCCTTTCAATGGTGGCTTCTGTCTTATTCTATGAGTTATCCATTACTATGGGAGAAATCCAAAAGCTTCCCACTCTAAGCAAGTCATTTATTTGTACATATTGATATCTGTTTCTAATTTTTGAATCCTTGGGTAATCCAGTAAAACTGAAAACTGAATTAAAATTGACCAAAATTAGTAAATATGAGCAAATATTACACTAAACTCATTGCTATTGCTGTAGTTAACATTTAATTCTACTGGTGTGAAAGCAGTTAATACTAGAATTATGACATGTGCATTTATTCATTTATCGTCACTGGAAAATGATTTTGGAGAAAGCATATTTCAGGGAAATTGCAGCAATTTTCTCATCCTTTAAATGAAGTATAAAGACAGAAACAGAATCCTGCAAAATATAAAATATGATAACTTCACCATAGACTGCTACATTTTTCTTAAAATGGTATATTATGACATAAAAAAGAAGAATGAGAAATAAGTTACATTTATAAAAGCATAATTTGGAGGAAAAATGGAAGCATATAAGCGTTTATTGGAATAAGGTTAATTCTTGTGCCTATCATCTATTAGTTAAGAATATAATGTGATAAACTGCAAATAGAATATTCCAGAGTATTAAAAATAACATATATAGTTGTGAATGTATATAGTCTTGAAATAGAAATACATCAGAACTTCTAATTGGAAGTAAAGCCAACATTATATAGGATTTTCACAAATCAAAGAAAGAAAGACTTGCTATACTCTTCCTTCAGAGGAAATATAAATTTCTGAAATGTATTCTTTATGTGTGTCTATGTATGTGTGTGTGTGTACACACATCCCCCCCTCCCAATATGTTATGTTCTACTAAAATTGAAAGTTTTTTGTTGCACAGTTTAGACTGTCCGTTCCAGATGGAAGGGCAGATAGCTGTGACTAGGAGGGCCCTTGCACATGTCAACCATACATGGACAAGACAAAAGAACTTGGAATTGATGGAATGCTACTACAGCAGTAGACCTAATGAGAAGTGATATATGAAATGTATGAGGAAACTATGGATGGACAGAAGACCTACATCCACACTAACTGAGAAACAACTAGTTCCCAATGCTTCAACATAGTGAAGAGGAAGCTGCTCTCACAACCTGAGATAGACCAACTCCACATTACAATCCAGACTAAAGCAGACCTGGAAGAACAACTGGATGTGCAGCCAACACCTGAAGCTGAAACATCACTGCCACCCCTTCCATTACAGGGGACGGCAGCTGATATGAGGTATAATATCATGGATAAACTAGCTACAGTCAACTAGAGCAGTTGCCCAAGACTCAAGGTCTAGGCAGACCAATCTGAGCACAGCCTGGATTGACTACAGGAAAGCCTATGATTCAATACCATACACATGGATCTGTGAATGCCTGGCACTATACAAGGTCAACAGGATAGTAAGGACCTTCCTCAAGAACTCAGTGGGAGTATGGAAGAAAACACTGGATGTCAACTCAAGACAGCTTGCATAAGTGGCTATCAAGTGTGGCATATACCAAGGTGATACACTGTCCCAACTGCTGTTCTGCATAGGCTTAAACTCCCTCACCCAGATAATCACAAGGACTGGATATGGATAGAAGTTCAAGAGTGGAATCACCATCAGCCACCTCCTCTACATGGATGACATCAAGTTGTATGCTGAGAGGACAAGACATAGACTTACTGCTCCACCTGACATGGATCTACAGTGAGGACACTGGGATGTTGTTCAGACTGGAAAAGTATGGCTGGATAGCAGTAACAAGAGGGAAGGTAGTTAAGACTGAATGGGGTGGAACTACCAGTGGGCCACATAGCAGACATAGAGACCAGCTACAAATACCCTGGTATCCCACAGTCACATGGGAACCACAATGACAGCAACATCCTAGTAAAGGATAAGACAGGTCCTGAAGAGCCAGCTCAATGGGAAGAACAAAATCCATGCCATCAGCATGTATGCCCTGCCAGTCATCAGATACCCTGCCGGTATAGTGAACTGGGCAAAGAAGGACATGGAGCCTACCAATGTGAAGACCTGGAAGGTCCTCACAATGTACGGAGGTTTCCACTGCAAGTTCCACAGCCAAGATACTGCACAGAACCCTCAAACTCCCAGGCCTCTGGTAGAGGACCCAAGATTGAGGAAGACACATACTATCCATAAGGGTGAGAAGGGAATTTACACACACACACACAATATTATGTTCTGCTAAAATTGAAAGTTTTTTGTTGCACAGTTTAGACTGTCAGTTCCAAATGGAAGAGTAGATAGTAGTTGTGACTAGGAGGGCCTTTGCACATGTCAACCTTGTGATCTGATTTCACTTGTTCCTGGTTTGGGAGATCTTACTATGGTCATTCCTGACCTAGTCACTTCCTGTCCAGACTACTGCAATATGCTCTATGTGGGGCTGCCCTTGAAAACCAGCCAGAAGCTGCAATTGGTCCAGAATACAGGAGCACAAGTACTTATGGATGCACATTAGTGCGCCCATGTAACACAACTGCTCTATGAGCTTCACTGGGTCCTTGGAAGTTTCTATACGCAATTCAAAGTGCTAGTTATCATTTACAAAGCACCTCATGGTACAGGACTGGGTTCCTTATGGAACTGCCTGTCTCCAATTGTCTCTGCTGGTCTGTGAGATCCAGCACAAGTCCTTTCCATAAGATAATGTCACCTTGTGGGAACCAGGGACCATGCCTTCTGTTCAAAGAGAAACATTAGAAACATTATATCATTCCCCCTTAGATTTGGATGGCGCCAAACCTTCTGTCCTTAAAGACCTGCTTTTCCCCATGAGCCTTGGGCCAGATGATGAGATGAGCCCATATAAAATCTAAGACTCTTGAATGAAAGATGTATTGGTTAGCATTGGTTGCTTCTGTTAGTATTGTTAATTCTGTTATTCCATTATCCTGTGGGTTTTTTTAATGTTCTGAAGGTTTATTATTTTATTTTCTAGTTCCTTTTTAATTCCTTATTTTCATGTTTCTTCAAATTGTAAGTCACTCTTGCACTCTTATAAAGTGAATAAGTAATAAAGGAGAAAGGAATTGACCTAATCTGATGCTAATACAGGTTAGCAGTTGTAGAAAATTTATCACCTGTAAATAGGATAGCAGGTGTAGAAAATTTAACGCAAATATATCCCTTTATTGGATCTATTATTTCCTTTGTCAGACTTTCTCATCTACTTTTTCTCAATGTCCTCAGCTTATAGTCAAAAGCAAATCTAATTTGTCCTTAACTATGCTTTTAAGAAATGCTTTCATTTGAATAGTTTAGTTTCATAATTACTTACATTTGAAAGGTAGAGCATGGGAAGTAGGGATCTGTGTGGTAGAACCCACATTACACTTCTGCTTTGTGAGCTACATTGGTTACCAGTCTGTTTCTGGGTCCAATTCAAGGTGCTGGTGTTAACCTTTAAAGCCCTTCATGTCATGGGGCTGGGCTATCTGAGGGACCACCTCTCCCCAATTTCATCTGCCCGTCCCACTAGATCTAGCAGAGTGGGTATGTTATGGGTTCCGTCGTCTACAGAGCTATGTTTGGCAGGCCTTTTCTGCTGTGGCACCCACATTGTGGAACCTTCTCCCCCAAGAGATGAGACTGACCTCATCATTTGCGTTTTCAAAGGTCTCTCAAGACCTGGTTATGTCAGAAGGCCTGGGGACCCCAAGGGACAGGTGAACTAGTAAGTTGGCTCTATTATTAACATTCCTTCACCTATTATTTTCTTTTTTCTGTTTTAGTTCTCTTTTTATTGTTTCTAATTTTTTAAATAATTACCATGGTTTTACATAATTATTGTTTATATATTTATTGTTTTACTGGATTGTTGTACGCCACCCAGAGTCACTTTTTGTGAAATGAGCAGCCATATAAATTTAATTAATAAATTAAATAAATAAATGTTCAGTGAAGAAGCTCTGCATTTGGAAGAGACATTGTGCTGCTACAGCTGTAATCCATCACACCATATTTTATGGCCCATTTAGACTGTCCAAAGGTGATCTAATCAAACAATTTAATCACTTTGATAAATACAAATCATATATATGAGGCCTAAATAAAATAAGAAGAAACAAGGAATTAAATAATTAATATTTGCTGTTATCTATCAGTGATCCTAATTTTTGCCCTAAGAATGCTACAGATGATAAACGGAAAATTCATTTTATGAACCATAGTCACTGCACCTCTTGATCTACTGCTGTGTGACAGTTCTGAACTTTTAAGAAGCTGTTTAAAAGCAGGTTGATGCAGGATGTTAAGGAACAGTGAGCAAACTATGCTGTTACATGCAGAATTTCTTCAACTCCCTTTAATTTGTTTTTAAAAAATTAAGGGGAAGGGGAAGGGGAAGATGAAGATTTCTTTTAAAAGCAATATGTCAGGTGGTTTAGTAGAACTTCCATTAGGCAGCTTGATGGGAGTCTGTGATTTACTATCTGTGTGGAACACTTACATATTAAAAGAGTCTGAATTATTGTGATACAAAGGTTCAGAAGATATTGAACTATACAGAGATGATTAGACTTAATTGGACTATGCCTGTTACTAAACTCATATTCAGTTATTCTAGAGCTTTGGCATTTTCAGTTACAGATTTTTAAAATATATTTTATTTAAAATAAAATTTTAAATCATTGATTGGCTAACTGACTGCATTTATATCCTGTAAAAACAAAAATTACCTTCAGTGGAAATATGCTTGTTGCACTATGTAAATTTGTTTCCTGTGTGTATAAATTTCATATCAGATGCAAGGCATTTTCATAGAAGATAGGCCCTGCATAATTCAAATGGTGACCACTACTGATAGCTTTAACATCTGTAGAACAAAGTGAGAGTTTTTTCAGTGCTTGATAATTAGAATACTTGAGACAATATGAATTATTGCATTGATTATATGCTGATGGTAAGATGCCTATTGTTTCAGACAGAAAACTAGAATAGAGAGTTTAGAATTCTTCTATTCATATGAGGAAATGTTTTAGCCTTAGTAATATCATAATGATAAGTAAATCTTCTAAGAAGCATCAGAACTGTGTCTCCAAATGTTCATGAACTGAAGTACATAGCAGGCCCAACTAGCCCAAACTTTCCTGTAAAAATCAGGAAACTATTAGATAAGAATAGCTATTACTTCTTCTATAAAAAAGAGGCACTTTTAATAACAGGTTTTGTCAAGTGTTAAAACTCAACTGTAATTTATCTCATTCTATGTCTTTTTAAAATGTATTACACAAATTTATCAAAAGAGTATTTTTTGTAACATTCAACCATGCACAGGCAGACTAGATCTATAAAAGCAGTCATGGAGGACTAGAAAAAGATTACTTAACAATTTAAAAGGACAATTACAGCTCTAATGTTAAACATATTTAAACTTAGTTTTCAGTTTACGTATATAATTTGCTCTTTTAAAATATGCATTTAAAGGCACATTCATGTGGCTTTTTTAAAAATAGCAAATTAATGTGGAAATGGCCTGACACATATACAAAGGTGTGACATGGGCTTCAGAAAAAAAGTTTATATCCATGCTTTTTTATTATTATTTACATGATTTGAACAACAATCTGTACAGAAATAAGGCTTTATATATTCGATCCATGGTCTGCTAGTAAATTTGCAGATTAGTGTTTCAGTTCAGTGATGAGCTTTTCACAATGCCTGAGCCTGATATAGTCCAAAAAATGTAGTGTCCAGAACATGAAATCAATAGATCTGGTGTCTTATTCAAAGGAAATCATGTTTCTTTGAGGCTAGGCCCACACAAGTATCTCATCTCTCTTTCTCTCTCTCTCTCTTTCTCATTACTTTTCTGATGGACTAAGACTTGACATGTTAACTAATGTATTATTAATGTGGAATGCTTACAAAAGGAAGGGAGAGGCAAAGTTTACTTAATAAAAGGAGTCCTGTTTTTACTTGCTTGGAAAAGCATGTCCTTAGTAAAAATATTAACTAGATGATGGATAAATCTATTTGTATGTTTGTGTATTTGTTTTTATGCATGAAAAAAAGAAAGATACTTGGAAAGTCTAGAGTTGATAACTGATAATGTTCAATGAAATCATATTTTAATCTGAAGATGATATGAATAATTGAAAGACAGTTAAACAAATGTAGAATAGTTCTCTGTGTGGAGAGAACTTTTTTTTTTTTTTAAAAAAAAGATGATTCTGTATATATCATCTATTCATATAATCTATTCACATACCTGGAAGTAAGTCCCATTGAACCAAGAGGAATTTTCTTCCAGATATAATGTATATGATCGGCTATTAATGGTGCAGTAACAATGAATTTAGTCCCACCCATTGGGACATTGGTATTATGAATGACAGCATGATGAAAGATTGGGCTGAAAAAGCAAAATACAAGAATAAGTAACTAGCAATCTAAAATAGCCCAAAAAGTTCTTTCAAAATATTTCTTCAAGATTAGGGTGAATTTCATCACAACCACCATCTCTACCGAATATTTAAAGTTGGCACTGCTTTCAGTGTTGACAAGGGTTTAAAAGCATATATGAAATGTTGTGATATACAATATCTGTGAGAGTTTCTATCTTATAAAAATGTTATCAAGGGTATGACAAATTTGAGTTCAGTTTTTTTGTGATGTAATTTGGAGATTTTGCTCTAATGTATTTCATCTTGTCTCTTTATATTTCTTTCTTGTCAGAATAAGCCAATAACAGCCAGTGAGGTAGTGGCTGTAGATGTAAAGAAACGTATGATAAGAAGTCAGCCATACCCAGTCAAATTGGAAGCTGCTGATGCACTAGAAGCTCATACTAAAATCATCAAAAGAGTTCCTAACAATTACATGTTATCATTTTGGCAAATCTAGTGAGCTGATTCTCCATGATTCTTCTGCCTCTCATCATGTTTTTAAAAAATAATAATTTAAAGCAATCTTACATGAAAATCCTGCAAGCCATTTGTTCAGTTTGGCAGATTTTATCTTCTCATAAGAAATTAGAATTACTGTAGATATCATACAAGTCTGCTATACAGTAAAATAAGAACCTTGCATTAAGTCAATAAGCACATTCTATGTGTGATTCGGTCTTATGATTCTGAATCATAAAGGTAGAAAGGTCCCTAAATCAGTTTGCTCCCCACACCAACATAAAAAAGGGCAATCATTAGATGGCTGCAGAGAGACAGAAAACTCTCACTCTTTGCTGACATTTAGTGGTTGCCAGATTTTTGAAGCCCAGATACAACAACACTTTAGTTTGCTCATTGCCAGAGAAGAGGAGAGAAAGCCTATATCTAAATTCAGGTTTTAGAAACTTTGTTCCTGAAATATTTGATCTTCTTCTAGCCTCCACACTTAGTCCATTTTTCAGGATGGATTTTTTATTAGACATCATTACTAGATTGTCATAGTCGGTCTTCCAATAAATCCCTAACTAAAATAAGGTTTTCCGAAATACATTCAAAAGCCAAACTCATTGCTTTGTTGAAGGATACTAATTTCCTTGTTTATTGTATAGTCAATACTTTAATTTCATTTTCCACCCAAAAATGTATTTTCAAATATGCTTATGATCAGCTCTGAAAGCATCGTATAAAATCTGCTCAGGCAAACTTCAGCCATTTGAATGAATGAATGAATTATTGTCAGCTGTGCTGGCTACTATTCTATTAAATACTTAATAACATCATTGTATAAAATATAGGCATTGCAGGCCTAGCAGTAGGCAGTAGAGTTACTGCACCCTGGTTTGCAAGTTATTGAGTAGGCCCAACAGTTTGTTTCATAATATAATAACATGGTTTATTGCTGGTTTTGCAACATATATCTTTCTGGTGCAGAGATCACTGTTAATTGAGAAGTTTGTAATAAGAAGAAATGGATATTAAAATTGCTTCCTTTTTTTCAATTTTTATGTCAAAGAAAGCTGAATAGGCAAGTAAAGTAAATGTGCAGATTTCATATATATCAAGTACTTTAGCTCATGTTAAATGCTGCACAGATATAAGAATTTTTGTTCAACTTTCTGTTTTATCAATGTTTTACCTTGAATTTTTCAAAATCATATCTGTACATGGTATGAGTGGTTTAAGAAGATCATATTCATAAACATGATTTTACATACGTGGTCACTGATTTCTGTACATGCTTTTGTCTGTGTGTGTTGCATAGGCCAATGTTAGATTTCTATAACATTGCATATGCATTCAATTTCCACTTATTAGATGAACAATATTTTTTTTGTTCTTTATAACTCAGCTTCCTACTTTGCATAACATACCATACCCTGATATTAAAGTTAGGATTCATGTCATATACTGGAATTTAAAGGGACAGTTTGGAAAATGAATGCCATAGGAATCAGTAATATATTGGTTTAGGAAGCAATACTTCTATCTGAACTGTCAGAATATTATACTTGCAATTAATTTACATGCCAAAATTACCTACAGATATTGTATATTTGTGAGAAGTGGAACATATGTACACAACACAGTATTCTGTGTATTTGTTCTGTTATTTGTTGTAGGGCTATGCACTTCCTCAATACACTGCCTAGAACAGTTCAGGCCAATTCAAAGCAGAAAAGATCCTGATTTTTTTCTGTCTTATACATTAATTCCTTCATGAAATCTTCTCTTTGAAACAGGGTTGAAAAATTAGCCCGTGCAAAAACTAAAGAAGTTACAAACTTTGGGTGGTTGTAAACTGCTTGTGGGAAAAGGAGTACTAGATTCAGTGACTGACAGGTCTACCCTCAAATTAGAGAGTTCTTTAATCAGACTGCCCGTTTTTATCCAATCGCAGATTTTCCAGCAGCATAGGGATAGAAAGAAGCTGATAGTTCTTCTTTTACAGTAACTATTTGCTTCCCTCATTGCTTCCATTACTCATTCATAGAAATACATTTTCTTTATTTCTTACTTACCTGACTGCTTTAAGAGCAATAGTTTTTTAAAGAAAGTATGAATGATTTTTATATGTACTTCTACACTTAACTTCAAACAGGCAGACCCACTGCTTATAAAAACTGGCATTATTATTATTCATTGTTGGCACTTTGAAAGCCCATGTGCCAATTATTTGATACAGTTATAACATGCTAGTTTCCTGCAAATTCCATCCTTTTTAGATAAATTATACTTACATTTTTTCTCCATGTTAGATAATTGGAAGGCAGAGTTCTGGGTTTTTCTTTTTTTCATAAGTTGAACTGACTATTTGAAATAAATAATATTTGATTCATTATTGTAATACACAAGAAAATCAGTACAGTGGTAGTACTATACTGGAAAAGGCATTGGTAAAACTAAAGAAACATAAAGAAGGTATATTTTTACAAACGATGATTTCAACATTTTGTTGTTGTTCAGTCGTTAAGTCGTGTCCGACTCTTCGTGACCCCATGAACCATATTGCGCCAGGCCTTCCTATCTTTCACTGCCTCCCTGAGTTTGCTCAATTTCATGCTCATTGCTTCAGTGATGCTATCTAGCCATCTCATCCTCTGCCGTCCTCTTCTCCTTTTGCCTTCCATCTTTCCCAGCATCAGGGTCTTTTCCAAAGAGTCCTCTCTTCGCATTAGGTGACCAAAGTATCTGAGCTTGAGCTTCATTATCAATCCTTCCAATGAGCAATCAGAGTTGATTTCCTTTAAGATTGACTGGTTTGACCTCCTAGCAGTCCAGGGGACTCTTAAGAGTCTTCTCCAGCACCACAGTTCAAAGGCATCAATTCTTCGGCATTCAGCCTTCTTTATGGTCCAGCTCTCACAACATATATAAGCATAAATTAGGTTTATGTTTAAAAATATATGCTGAAATCATCATTTGTAAAAATATACTTTCTTTATGTTTTTTTTGTAATACAATATAATATTTTTACAATATAATATTTTTATTATATTGTGAAGCATACATAATACATTGTATTATTTTGATACAATGGTATTTGTACAGTATTGATTAAATATTATTAACAGTAACATTTAGATACCTTAAAACATTGAACATTAAAAAGATAGAAATATTTTTTCAGGATTAATTATGATTTAAAGTGTCAATATTAATGAGCATAAGATTATTTAGCTTTTTCATCTGGAATGAATATAACATTAATAAACTACTGCAATCTATCAAAGTATTTGTTGCACAATAAAGGTTCATTCTTGTTATTTGGTGCATTCATCAGTTCATATGAATCTTTCACATTTTAGTTTTGATTGGTTCTTGATTCATGGAAATGAATTGCAATATTTCTTTTGTTCAGGATAGATAATTAGGCCAATATGTGTTCCAAATAGGATCAATCTGACAAGTGGCTTTTATATTTAATAATCTTGCAAGGACTTTTTATTAAAGGGTGGGGCAGAATTGTTTGAAACTGACATGCTAGTCGTCTTCAGATATAATTTATTTATATTTGTTTGTTTATAATTTAGATCTATAAAGGTCACTCCACTCTGTAACCCACTCTGGACAGCCTTTATACATCTGGATACATTTTAAAAATCAGTGAAATATTTCTTAATGCTTATCTAAAAACAATCTACCTCTTTTCAGCTAAAGCTGCTGTCGTATACTCAATTAATAAGCAGTAATGTCCATTTATAATTCAATAAGGATTATGCCTGAAGGTTGCATTGGTACTGTAACAAAACAAATATTTTTCCTTAATGCTCTACCCTGATGAATGTTTATTTGCTCCAAGGCTTCTTTACATGAAAGGAATGTTCAGGTTCAAGGCAATTTCTATTTCCAGGTTCTATTCCATTTCTGAGTCTTGCTGTCATTATGTAACTCATCGTGAAGTTCAACAGAGTTCTTAATATAAAGAATCTATTACAACGTATTTCCTATTAAAATTCTCTTCTTTGTAAAAGTGCATACTTAATTATATATATATATATATATATATATATATATATATATATATATTCCACTTAGCTCAAAGCAAAATATGCAGGAACAATTCCTGCAGAGAAGAGTAAACAAGATACTTTGGGCTTTGCCTACCACAGCATGGCATTAAAGTTTCAGTGCATTCTGACAGTTTTTGTTTTATTTATATAAAATATTTCTGTGGTTTAAATTATTTAAAGCAATAGAAACAAATACAGAGGTATTTCCTTTTGACACTTGGAAACAGAGAAACATTCTTTAGATTTAAAAGTTATACACTGTGTGACTTCTATTGTAGTACTCCTGCTCCTTAATGCAGTCCATGGGGGGAAATGACTACTTTTCAGATTTATTGTAATTACTGTACTACCCTATTTTATTGTTGTAGGAAGTACATGTGTATTCGAGACGATCTGAGCAAGATTTTTTGTATCCATTTTCCAGACAAATTTTGTTGGCGATACAGTTAACAAATGAAAATATATCTTGATGTGGAATTAGCATCTGCAATGTGCTTTCAATGTGTTCTAAAGGGCTAAACACGCATAGGCAAAATTCCAGGAATGCTGTGAATATTCCTAATAGCAAGCAAAAGAGAGGAAATTAATCTTATTGCAGCAAATTGATCACAACACAGAACTGTGTTTTCTCCAACACACTCTAAATCATTTGGAACATAACTACCTCTGAATTAAGTATTACAAAGAATACCTTGTAATAATGACCCAGATTATTTCCCCTTGGCAACTATGCAACAAATTTCACACAATACAAGCACTGTTGCCTATTTTTTGGCCAAAGGTAGTTTATCTGTAACCTTGGAATTAATTTAAAAAGAATGCTGTGAGAAATTAATTAAGACTTCTACAAAAAACAATCTGTCTCAGCTTATTGCACGAGGATGAACAGAGAGGGAGACAGGGGGAAAGAGAGAGAGAGAGAGAGAAGATGGTCAGAAAGAGAAAAAGATAAAATTAGTTGTAATGAGAAAAAAATGTGTGCTGTTTTCTTGCATCCTGTCCACCAATAACATATTTATTACTAATAACATCCATACAGATCAACCCCAAGCAAATCTGACTTTCAACAGAAAAATAGATGCTATTCTAGCCTGATATGCATGAGCCTAGAAATTACCCTTAAGACAATGTTTTCAGAATTTCTTCTTCTATGCTCCTTCAGTCTTAATTTCTGTCCAACATTCCAAGTCTGTCCATATAGTCTTAGAGCAACTCAACTTGTGGGTTTCTGTAGGTCAGTTATCCACAGCCTAAGTCACATTAACTATGAATGATATGTGGATTATTTACTCTCATGCATCACAGTGACTTAGACTCAGGTACATAATGCTTTCAACTAAATAAATTAAATAGATAATATACAGAATTAAAAAGTGATTGGTTCAAAAAGCAATATAATTTGACACTTACATCCTTAAATCTTTTAACAAAATACAATACATGTTCATAGCCTTTTGATTAGAAGCAGCCAAATTTCAACTAGATTTTGAATGGAAATAACCTAGATGCCACAACTTATTAAAAATGAATTGACAAAATAAAATGGCTATAAAAATTAGATGTACCTTGCCTTCTAATTTCAGGGAAGATTTTCCATGAGAAAATATTTTTTGTCTCTAGAATGTATAAAAGCAGCTTTCCAAATACATGCACTTTGTGTTTGAAATAGACTGTATAATATACTTGCCACATATAATATCTGGTGATTTAAAATAAAATCTACCAGTGGAAATTGATATTTATGTGTTCTTTTCTTTTTTTCTATATATTTAATGATAAATATAACAACCAGAAGATATGATAAAGTACAACCAAAAATATAGCAGAGCTAGGAAAATCAGGAGAAAAAAAAAAGGATAACAAATAAGTGAGTAACATTTGTAGAAACTAAAAGTATATCCATAAAATGTTAATATAAAAGTAGCTCAATCCTTTAACATATTATTAAATATAACCATATATATGTAGTCCTCGGGTTATGACCATTCATTCAGCAATCATTCAAAGTTATGATGGCACTGAACAAATATTACTTACAATGGGTCCTCATAGTTCCCAGCCATCACAGTGTCCCTGAGGTCACATGTTATTTCAATACAATGATTTTATATAATATACTTAAATTCTTAATATTTTATTATGTAAATACTTTAGAGTATAATGTAAATAAGATAAAAGAAAAGAAGAAAAATTGATATTCTGTAAATATTAATTACAATTTTGAATGTTAATGTTCCAAACATTTTAATTATTTCACTTTTTTCAAAATATAATGAATATATAGTATAATAAAATGAAAACATGAGAGAAGAGCATACATCAAGGTATATGTTGTACAATAATAACTTCAGACTTAAGTTATATTGCTTTTTATTAAAATCTCCATTGTGTTGTTATATGGTATATGTGTATATGCTTGTATATGCATGTATATGTTTTGTACCCATTAATAAAAAAAAGCAAACAAAACATTTTTAGTTTTTGTGTTCTTTTCAACTGAAAACCCCTAAGACTTAATTTTAAATTAAAAATAAATATATTAATGTAACATGCTCCTTTTATTGTGTGTATATCCAGCAATAGGGAATATTGTTGCCTTCCAAACGTTTGACCCTAGTGTCAGGCTATATAATGCATGGATTTAGAGAGGGAAGCTAAAGTGAGATTACTCTGCAAAGTCTCAAGCCAAAAGCTTGTAGAGACATAGAGCTAAAAATCAGATATTTTTGAAACAAAATCCTTTGTTATTTCTTTCATGCCCTAACTAGATCAGTCTTACTTGACCCTTGCACAAAATCTGAATGCTTTTCTTTTCATGTTGGCATCTCATCTGTGCTTTGCTGCAGAACATATGTCCTAAGACAAAAGTGCATGTCTGAAATAGAAAAATATTTCTTCATCTATTCTGAGGAAGAACTAGCAATTTATACAGCAATTTATGCAGCATCCCATTTGATTTCTGCATGTTGATGATTCTCATAACCAAACAGTAAACCTGTTGGATACATCCAATATGTATTATATTTAATCTTGTCCATGAAAATACCTATTGACCTTTCTGGATACAATGACCATCTGATTCTACACATTAGCAAAGAGCCAATATAATTTTGCTAAATGTTATTTCTACATTTGAATGTATTTTCTCATGAACATAACTAATTGTCAGACTTTAAGAACTATTTTATCCTCTTTGTATTCATTCATTCATTCATTCATTCATTCATTCATTCATTCAATGAAATAAAGAAGGAGTTTACTGGAATTCTGCACTTTAGAGATGTCAATATCAAAGATACCTTGGAAGATATTTCCTATTGACAAGTACCTGTAGCACTAGAAGATTAAGTTAGATCAATATTGTGGTCATAACCAAGTTGAAAGGCCACAGGTACTGATGGAATATCTACAGAAATATGGAAAACAACAGAAGAAGAATTAGTAAACATTCTAGCCAACATAGAAAGCTACATGGAAAGGGATATGCCAGATGTTTAAGCTGGCTTTAGGAAAGGCTGAGAAACACAAGATATTATGGCTGACACACAGTGAATAACTTAGAAATCCAAACACTACCAAAAAGAAGTCTATATGTGCTTTCTTCATTATAGAAAGGCCTTTGATTATGTTGATCAAAGCTGTGGAATGAGCTTGGAAAAATGGGAAACTCAGAACACATTATTGTTCTCATGCAAAACCTACATATATGTCAGGAAGCCACAGTAAAGAACATGGCAAAACAACTGATTCCAAAATAGCAAGGAATGAGACAAATCTGTAAACAGTCCTCTTATTTGATGGCTGGTGTGGGTCTTCCGGGCTGTGTGGCCGTGTTCTGGAAGTTCTGTTTCCTAACGTTTCGCCAGCATCTGTGACTGGCATCTTCAGAGGGCAGGAGCACAGACAGGAGCAGTCCTCTTATTTATTGAACATATATGCATTTTATATCTATCTATCTATCTATCTATCTATCTATCTATCTATCTATCTGTCTGGACTGGAAGAAGATGAACATGATTTTAAAACTGGAGAAATAAACATCAATAACCTGCACTATGCTGATGATATTACCCTGGTAGCTGAAAATGCAAAGGATCTGCAAATTCTAATAATGAAAGTCAAGGAGCACAGTCGAAAAAAATAGGACTAAGATTAAATAAAAAGAAGACCAAACTAATGAGAACAGATAAAGCAACCAGCCTTAGAACTGACAATGAAGATATTGGTGGTGGATAGCTTCTGCCTTTTACGATCAACCATCAAGAGTAAAGGAACAAGCAGTCAAGAAATACACCACAGAGTAGTACTTTATAGATTAGCCATGAAGCCTTGGAAAAGATATTCAAATGTCAGGATTTGTGTCTAAAACTACAAAGATCAGAATTGTGCAGGGAATGATTTTCACTGTGACCTTTTATGGAAGTGAAAGTCAGACTTTGAAGAAGCAGTATAGAAAGACTTTTGATACTTTTGAACTTTGTTGTTGAAGAAGACTCCTGAATATACCATGGATAACCAAGAAAACAAACAAATAGATCATTGAACAAATCAACCAAGAGTTGTCAATCGAGTTACAAATGAGCAGCCTCAAATTATCATACATTATGCAAAGACATAGCTCTCTGGAGAAGTCTATAATATTGGGAAAGATGGAAGGAAAGAGAAGATGACTGGCAGCAAGTGGATAGATTCAGTTACAGCAGTAATGGGTGTACTGTGGGAAAACTTGATGGACTAGGTTGGGGAAAGATCATCCTGGAGGAAACTTTGCGCCAACTTGATAGCACATAATCAATCAATTCACTTATTCTTATCCTTTCCATTCATTGACTTTATTTGGAATTAGCTGTTCAAAACTGTTTTCCCCCTTCTTTTTGGCATTATTTTCTCAGTTCCTTTCCAGCAAAATAAAATAGAATTTAATTATCTGTGTCTAAAAACTAGTATCACATTCTGAATGGTAGGAACCAAAAAAGACTACATAGAATGATATTATACTTTTAAATACAATTTAAATTGTATTTGCTTCTTGAAACATTGACATTTCCATGGAAATTATATGTGATAATCCTTATATAAACATAGCCAAATCTGATCCTATAAAAAGTTGGTGTGTAGGAGAGATAGAAGGTATTGGCAACAATAATTTTCTGAAATCTTGACAGTGAGTTCATAAGTGATTTGAAATTAGAACCAAAGTGTTTAAATACATTACACAAGAGAGATTAGTTTTATGTACCCAAACTAAGGATCAATTGTTTCAGTAGAAAATCCCAGTCTGAACTTTGTTAGAACTATTGATAATTAACTGCTAGAATCTAATAAATGGAACCCATTGATTCTGTATTCAATATGGACTGGTTTTCTTTAAGAATTATCACATTTCTTCTACCATTAGCCAAATTCTGCCTCTTTCTATCATAATTTCCATAGTTCTAAGGGTCCATCCATTTGTGATGGACAACAGATCAGGACAACGCACAGCTCAAATAGTGCAAAGACATCTGACTTTTCTACTCCTTTGTCCTTACTGCCTTTCCTTTTATTGCTGATTTTGCATCCCAGCTGAAAACAATAGCAGCAAATGGGTAAGCATGTGGAAGAAGAGGAAAAATGTAGCTATTTTTAAAAATATTGTGAAATTGCATTTGATTTATTAGTATGCATATGTTCCCTTGTAAAGATAGTCCTGAGGATCTTCTTTTTATATAATCACTGTGTTCACCCCAGGTAATAGAAACAGTGGAAAACATTGCTGGGAGCTTCCTTCAATCAGAGAGGTCAGTACCAAACTGGATAATGGGAAAAGCTGAATATTATTGCCATTGGGAGAATAGCACATATCTTGTTGTACCTATAATGCTAAAAATGGATTTATGAACCTCCAGACCACTGGTGGGATTAATCTTATCAAATAACAACATGAATTAACATTACTTTAGAATCTGATTCATATATAAATGTTTGCAAAATAGGCTGTAGTCTAAAGTTATACTATTGCATGCTATTTCCCCTCCAGATCCAAGAAAAAGCAGAAGCTATCATTCATACAAATTAGGTTGGATTCTTTTTCAGTAGAATGGCAACTATTCATAATTAGTAATATTTCTATATAGTTAGAAGAATGAATGAATAGATACTAAGAAATTCTTGAACATAGGTGTAACCAGAGGCATCAACTTATCTTCAGATTTATAGTATGTGTGTGTGTGTGTGTGTGTGTGTGTATGTATGTATGTATATGGAGTGCACTGCCTCAGACAGACCCAGTGCATAATCTGGGGGTCCTCCTGGAAGGCCTTTGGACATCTTTGGATTGTACACCAGCTATGCCCATTCCTGGACTGGGAGGCCCTGCTCCCCGTCACTCAGTCCCTTGTGACCTCTTGTCTGGAGTAAATGGTGGTGGTTACTTGGTGCATGTAACACCACTACTTCATGAGCTGCATTGGTTGCCAGTGTGCTTCTGGGTGCAATTCAAGGTGCTGGTTGTCACCTTTAAAGCCCTTCATGCCTTAGGACCTGATTACTTTTTTTTTTTTTTTTTTTGGCCTATATTTTTCATTGAAACCTTTAAACAAAAAGATAAAAACTAATACAAACTAATTTAAAGTAAGGAAGAAAAAAGAAAAAGGAAGAAATCAATGAAAAGGCAAAAGGTTCAAGAGAAGAAAAAAAGTTGAAGAAAAATAAAAAAGAAAGAAAAAAAGATATAAAGAAGTGGCTTCCGATATTCTTCACAGCAGTTATGAGTACAAATATATTTTAACCTCTCTCTTTAAAGTTATATCATATTACTCTTCTTTCTATAATCTATCCTATCTAATCATCAAAACCTTATATCACAAGTTCATTTTTTCCATTTTTAATGAAAAAATCCATAAGAGGCTTCTAGTCACCAGTAAATGTAGACAATGTTTTCTCTCCAATCAAAGAAGTCAATTTATCCATTCTGGCAAAATCTGTCAACTTCACCAACCAATCCTCCATACTGGGTAGTGTTGAATCTTTCCCTCACTGTGTATATAGTCATCTTGCTGCAGTAATCATGTATTGAAATAATTTTCCATGGCTTTTTTCCTGTTTATTCATTAATCCTAAAAGGAAAAGCTCTGGCTTCAACTGAATATTGATCTTTAAAATCCTCTCTGTCAAAATATATATTTGAATCCAAATTTTCTTAGCTTTTTTACATGTCCACCAAGCATGATAAAATATCCCTTTATGTTGTTCACATTTCCAACATACGTTTGAAACAACTTTACACATTCTAGATAATTTCTCTCGCATCATGTACCAATGATATATCATTTTATAAAATTATCTTTAAGATCGTAACACAATGTAAATTTCAACCTTTTCAACAACCTACGTTCCCACTGATCCATCTGTATATTATAACCAAAATTCTTAATCCACTTTACCATACTTTTTTTAACCTGTTCTTCCTCTGTTTCAAATTTCAACAAAGGTTTGTACTTTTTAGCAATTACATGTTCACCATCAGTACACAGTTGTATTTACTTTGCTCCATACCATAAGCCTTTTTATCCATTTTAAATCTTTCAGATAACTGTAAATGGGAAAACTATTGACAACTATATTCTTCTGCTATTAATTGTTGTCTTGATTTTATTTTAAATTTCCCTTGATAGTTTTCCAATAAGTCCCTGTATATCAACCATTTATCTTTGTCTGCCAGTACTCTTCTATGTTTCTTAAACTGTGATCCATGAAGGTGTTTTCAGGCACAAACTGGGTTTATATCTATTCCATATTCTCAATATGGCACATCGAATAAAATGATTTTTAAAGTCCACATTAATTTTAACTTTATCATACGGTAAGTATCCATCCCATCCAAACCCTGGGTTGTGGTCTTTTAACTGGGAAAGTTTCTTGTTTCTCAGCAACATCAATTCTTTCATCCAGACCAAACAAGCAGCAAAATACAATTTCAAATCTGGTAAACCCAATCCTCTTCTTTTCTTTGCATCTTGTAACTTGTTGTTTTTTTCCTTGCCATTTAAATTTAGACATATCTTTTTGCTATTATTTAAATGGTACATCCATTGTCAAAGCAGGTATTTTTTCAGATAAAAACATCATTCTTGGCAAATGTGATTTTCATCACAGAAATTCTCCCCAACAGTAACAATTTTAATTTCTCCCATCTTAATTTGTCCTTCTTAATTTCATTCCATGTCTTGATATGATTATTTTGAAATAATGTACAATTCACATTTGTCATAGTAATACCCAAGTATTTTACTTTTTTCTCAGTCTTAAAGCCAGTTTTCTCCATCAGTTCTATTTGACCTTCTAATTTCGTATTTTTTTGTTAACATCTTTGTCTTCTGATTATTAATCTTGAAACCTGCTAATGTTCCGTAGTCCTTTAATTTTCCCATTAATGCTTGTATTCCTTCTAGTGGAATTCTAAAATTCCTTCTAAAATTAGCACCAAGTAATCTGCAAATGTCCTTACCTTATAAGTTTCTTTTTTAGTCTTAATTCCCATAATTCTCTGACCTTCTCTTATATCTCGATTCAATATCTCAAGAACCAAAATGAACAAAAGTGGGGAGAGTGGACATCTTTGTCTTGTCCCTTTTTTAATCTCACAACATTTTGTTAGTTCTCCATTAATAATTATTTGGGCTTTCTGAGAAGTATAAATCAACCTTACCTATTTAATACATTTTTCTCCAAGGTTCATATATTCCAGAAATCTAAACAAAAAAATCCCATTCAAATTTTAAAGGCCTTCTCTGCATCTAAGAATATTAGTCCAGCTTGTTTTTCATTATGTTGCTTCAAGTATTCAAAACATTTCCATTATTATTTTGTAGTTGTCTTTTAGGTAAAAACCTGCATTGATCTTTATGAATAAAATCCTGTAAAATTATTTTCAACATTTCAGCCAAAATCATGCTAAATAGCTTATAATCTTTGTTCAATAAGGATATTGGTCAACAATTTCTTGTTAGTCAAATCTTGGCCCTCTTTATGTGTTAATGATGTATTAACCTCTTTCTAAGTATCAGGAATCTATCCATTCTACAAAATAATGTTCATTGTTTGTTGTAAAGTCTGTAAAAGCTCATCTGTAAAAGCATTTATAGTAAGAGGCCAGCAACCCAACTGGACCAGGTACCTTTCCTGTTTCAATCTTTTTGATAGCTTGATATAGCTCCCTTATTGTCCATTCAAAATTTGTCTCTGATTGTAATCTTCGGTAAAATCTGTTTGTGCAAGAATTCATCCATTTTTTTCCAATTTCTTGACCTTTGTATAAGGTAGTATAATATTGACAAAACACTTTTTGCATATTCACATTATCTGTTATTACAGTATTCCCTTCTTGTAACTTTAATATCACTTTTTTTTCTTTTTATTTTCCCAACTTGTATGCCAAACATCTCCCAGTTTATTTGCAAATTCAAAATTTATTTATTTTGCATAGTTGTCATCCCTGGAGATTTTTACAATTTTTCTTCCTTTTCTTTTATCTCATGCAAAATTGTTTGTATTTTCTCTTCCTTTTGCTTTTTAGATTCACTATTGCATTGTATAAAATATCCTCATATAAAAACTTTACTTGCATCCCAAACCATCCTTACTTCTATGCCTTTATTAAGATTTTCAAAAAAATCATTTACCTTTTTTTTACAATCCTCCACCACCATTTCTTTTTGTAATAACAACTCATTTAATCTCCACCTAAATGATCAATTTTTCCTTTTAAAAGTCAATGGATTATCATTTGAATATGACTTTGGTGATATCTCTGCTTTATAAACTCTGTTAGCCAAAATCTTAGAAATCCAAATCATGTCTATCCTTGAAAAAGATCTATCTCTTTCAGACAGATAAATATATTCTTTTGAATCACCATTTTTATGTTTCCATGCATCAACAAGCTCCAAATTATCCATTAAATAAATTTTTAAAAATCTTCAGTAATTTATCCTGTGCTTTTTTAATACTTTTCTCAGAAGTTCTATCTTTTTGTGAGGAAACTACTCCATTCCAATCCCCCAGGAGGCACCAATTTTCAATACCTCTAGCGCCCAACATGGAATCCTTTTCAGTGCCTTGCATATGTTGTGGCATTTGTTAAGCCTCATCTGTCATTGTCACTTCCCTTTGTGTATTGTCCAGTTCTTTAAATTTTTTTTCAAAAATTTATCTTGCTTTCTGCACCAAATTCAGTCTAAATCTCTGTTGTTTGAAAGTAAAAAATCATCCCTTCCAACTTGTTCCATCTAAATGCAATTTTCTTCTGTTTAAGTTTGTCAGAAAAAAAGTACTCTTTTCTCTTCCAATATTCTAACTGGAAGTTCCTTAAGTACAATTACATCTGTATTATCAATCCTCAGTCTAGTCTTAAAATGCTGTTGTAGAACTTGGTCTCTTGTCTTCTTCCTGACAAAGTGCACAAGGGCATCCCTTGGAATATTTCTTAACTTTGCAAAATGTGTATTGATCCTATAGACCTATCAATTTCTGTATCAGTATCATCTTCCTCTCCTCGTCCTGATTGTGTGCAGGGACCTGCTTCTTAGCTGTATTAGTGATTTGGGTTGTTCTTTCTTAACTGTCTGTATTTTAATTTTTTTATAAGGTGTTTATTTTGATTCTATTTTAATTCTGACCCAAAGTAGCTTATTGAGCTGGGTAGCCATGTAAATTGAATAAATAAATAAATAAATATTTAATTTGCTGGATTTATAGACTCCTACCAAAGTAGACTCTGAGAATTGTATGTGCCAAATATGTCAATTTGATTAAAAAGAAGAAAACAAAATAAAAAGTTCCAAAACATCCAAGATTCTGTTAGCAAAGTAAGGGATACTGTACAGTTACAGACTGAATAAATTCCTTTGGGAAGAGCACCAGAAAAAAATATTATACACATACAGACAGACAGAGAAAAAAGAATGAAAATATTTTGTTTCTTTGTTGGTGTTTATAGGCCGCCCAACTCCCAAACAACTCTGGGCCCCTTGCAACTAAGAACCTATATAGAGAAAAAAAGCATACAAAAGAGACATCTGACCGGAAGAGCAAAATATTCAAAACAAAGCAAAACAAAGCAAACATGCCCAGCCTTCTTTTGCAAAATGCATGTAAAGGAATATACTGTTAATGAGGTTATTTGATATTATTTGATATAAAGCTATCTGGCTGTATTATAAGAGGGTTCTTTGAGATAGTGTTATGAATGACAAACATTCATATCTCAACAAAGGACTCTTTATAGTCAATTTGGAGTAGCAAATAAGGATTGGGAGAAACTGCATTGGCGAGAATAAAGATTAGAAAAGAAGGAAAAGGGCTTGATAGAATTGAAATCGTATTAACTGCAAGCTATTTCAGAGGAGTTTGTAGAAGATGCATGAAAATATTTTAATATCTTTCCCACAAAACCTTCCCCCACTTTTTTCTTTTGCTTTAAATAGTTCAGTCAAGAGCTAAGAATAGCAGAGATTATAAGGAAATGACAAGCTGAAGCTAAGAAAAAAATTAAATTAGAAGGCAGAACTATATTTTTTTTCAAAATGCCTTTCACCAAATATAACACACTAAGCTAAAAATGTAGCATTTAGTTTCCTCTCAAAAAGCAAGATTCTAGCATATTTCATGTTAACTAGTCTTAAACATTAGCTATGATGGGTTTCCCATACTTCACCCAGAGGCATCCTACCTCTAAAATAATAACTTCATATCTTTTAATCAACATAGTTTGTTCATTGGCTACCAGTGCATCTGTTAAATAATAAAGAGCGAGGTCAACTATAAAGAAATAAGAATTTCATATGGCAGTAATGTTTTTGTAGAAGCACTAAAAAGATTTGTGTAAGCCACTAATCATATCCCTAATGCTACAGTTCAGTCATAGAAAGTTTAAGTTGGCACTATCTTCTAGTTCCACCTGCAGATGCTGAACTGAGCTCAGGGTAACCCTTGGGAAGAGGTTAACAGCATGAAAAGGGCAATCAAAATGCTACCCCTTTTTCATGTGAACTGCACACATCACACATGTAAAAAGGAACATGACTTTAATCATCCTGGTTGCACCTGACATTTTTATGTGGACCTGCCTAACGTATACCTCTGATTGAGCCTTCTGCAAACACATGCTTTGTCTAGTAGTACACTTAAAGGTTACATTATTTCATGTGTACTCAGGATCTTAGGTAGCATTTTCCTAGGATGGAAAAACATGTTGATAAGAACTGTACAGCATGTTTCTGCACGTTAAAAATATACAGAGTGTGTGTGTGTGTGTGTGTGTGTGTGTGTATTAGAGTAATACTGCATAATAATTGCTTGACCTTAAACCTTTGCATGTTTTTCTTATACAATATAATTTAAATTATGCTATTTTGAAGCCTGGAATGCAAAATAAAACTGAAGGAAAAGTGGTCTGCTAAGAGCAAAAACAATGGAAAATCATATCCTTTAGGTGTTTTCAAATACATTAAATAATTCAGTCCATCTACATTATTTGTGGCTGTATTCATATAAATACACACACATACATGGCCGTCTATTGAAATAGTCAATTTATGCAGCATCATTAAGTTAGAGAAAACAAATGATTCAAGCAAAACACATTTGTAGTACCTTCCAAATAGGAAGGCTTTTTAAAGTTGTATTGATTTGTCTAAAGTGTTAAAATACATAATGGCCATACACTATAGTATTGAATAATTTAGGTAGATCAATGTTTTCTGAATTCTGAAGGTGTACAAACTATCTTGGGTGCTACAGGGAATCAATGTAATAAAATAAAAATGAAGCGGTTTATAATGATGAATGTTTGGGCTGATAATAACCAAAGGGGGATGGAGGGAGAAATCACTATTGCACCATTTAATCACCAGTCATATTTTCTGCACTATTCTCATCCAAAAGCATAGTATTGCATGTTTAGTTGATTTCAGCAATCAAAAAACTTTGCATGACACATGCAAAGAACAATTTCTAAAGAACAACTTTATTTCTAAGACTTGTTATGATCTTACAATATTGTTTTGTAGTCATCAACATTCTCTGGCCTTTATGTTGAATGCAACATATTTAAGAACAATTAAAACTTTAAAATCAGCTCAGAAGAACTATAGACAGAACAATACAAAGTTCTCTTCTGAGCACTCCAAACCTGGAGATCTCTCAGAAATGCAAAGCCAGGTAGAAATCGTATTGCATATTTGAGAATGAACGAGCAGATACATCCCTTCATGATCTTCTAGAACAATTTTTTATAAAATATTTGTCTCCATTGCAAGCAGCAGGACATTTAAAAAAAGAAAAAAGCTTTTGAAGCTGTTTGAAATCTGGTGGGTTCTAAATCTAAATAAATAAACAAACAAGCCATGGTTGGGTGGTGCAGGCAGTATTTATAACAGATTCCTAGATTCCTATCTGATGTAAAATTAGTAAACTTTATGAAAATAAATTACACCAAAATAAGGCTTTAAGATGGTGTCTGGACGACATATTTTTCCTGGGTTAGAGATTGTTAGGGAGTTTATTTTGTGAAAGTTATTTTATGTTGTTTTGTTAGGTTACTTTTTTGGTACATTTTCTTGAACATTTTTTTGCATTGTGCTACAACTGTGATATAGTTTCAGTTGGGTTCCTTGAAGATGGGGGCTGGATTTTTCTCATTAGAGAGAAAGGCCAAGTCATGGCAGAGGTAGATGGAAGGTAATGTTGATGGAGGTTGGCAAGTCTCCCCTTGTGATTGTGGTAATAGGAGATGCCATTCTGAGAACCCACAGTAAGTTGCACAGGGTTGCAAAGGCTGAGTTGTTGGGGCAGAATTTTGTCAGCAAAAAAACTGATATTGCTTGTGTGGAGCCTATAGATACCAGCAGTCATAAGATGTTGGAAGAACTAAAATGTTTGCTATGACTTGCCCCTTGAGTGAGAGGCAGGTAATAGATGGGGTAATGATTTCTTTGCTTGAAAAGGCCTAAGTGAGGGACGGTCTTAATGCAGGGTGTTGCTTTTACTGGTAAAGTTCCTCAAATTTACCAGAATATTGACTTCTCCTGGAAAGGTGCTAGTAGTATCTGGGGCAATGTCTTGTAGTATCATCTGGAATTCATTTCAGCTTATGGCCACTGATGGACTTTGAGAGTGCTTTCTAGCACATGGTCTGGCACTTGTGGCCTGGATCCTAATTTCTGCAGATGAATGGAGGATTACACATACTATAGCCGTCTCTTTCTCCACCATCTTGCCTGGCTTGGCAGATAGTGGTGCAGTTGAAATTAAGCCAGCTGTTAAATGCTTAGGTCTAATTGTCATTCCAGTAGCTCATTAAAAACAAAATAATATGCAACAAAATTTTATTTACCCAATGAAGAAAGTCCTTATCCACACAGTCCAGTAATTCATAAGTTTGAAAGCACTTTAATCAGGAGAGAGACAAGAGACAGCAACCCAAACAGGAAGGATATTCTATTAAGTGGTCAAATCAGAGTGGATGCCAATAGGTGAAAATTTTGGTTACCCATCCATTTAAGGATATCAGTTCCACATTAGTACCGAATCTATTAAATATTCAGGTATGTGCATACCAAAAGATGTAATTCAGTTAGTAACTTGTAATATAACTAAAATATATATTATTTATATAAGAGGTTTCTTTAGATATGGATAGGTGGGAGTAATTAAACCTTACCCTTTGGGGAAAGGTGAATGCTGTCAAAACGAATATTATTCCCAGATTAATTTATATTCTGAGAGGAATTCCTGTTCAAATATCTGGAAAATATTTTCAGAAAATAAATTATTTGTTTAGAACATTTTTATGAGTTCTTTGATTCTGAGACTATCTTTACAGAAAATGCAATTACCAATTAATGAGGGAGGATTTGGTTTTCTGAATCTGGAGCTATATCATCAAACTTACCTATTGTCAAGTATTAAATACTGGAAGCCAATAATTGGTGTTAATTTTCCAATTTGGGCAACTTTGGAATATATATATATAGCACCTTTGGTTGGATAGACAGTATTAGGATCTAAATACACTAGAACTCTACTATCTCTGGAAACATTTATGTCAGTTAGAAAGCTACAGAATGTAATGCCTAATAAAAAAAAAAAATTATCCTTTTTCCCATTCCAAATTGACTTTATGGGGAAATCCAACATTAAAAAGTGGGAAAAAGGTGGTGATATGGAAAAATTGGTTGGAAGGTGAGATATTGACTTTGGACCAATTGATAGATAAAGATGAATTTTTAACTAATGGTGTGTTAAGAGATAAATATTATCTATCAGATGTAACTCAATGGCAATATTTATAGTTACAATGTTTGTTAATAGCACTGTTTGGACCAGCAGCATTTTCACTTCTGAGACACCTGAGATACTGGAACAACTTGTTAAATCCTTTAAACAAGTATAATGAAATATGGACTCATTTATACAAAATACAGTAGGTTAAAAAAAGTGATAGTCCTATAAATGTATTAGAAATATATATTACTTGAATAATATTTGCTTTATATAAATATATATATAGAATTGTAACTGGTTACTGATATAATGACATATCATACTATTTTTATTTTGTCATACTTCTTTCACTTTTTTGTAAAGCACTTTTTATGCTTTTTTTTCACTTTGACAATGTACGTGTCTCCATCATTATTATCATCGTTGTGTTTTGCTCTTTTTCTTTTGCTATTAATTAAAAAGAAATAAAATAAAAATAAATTAAAAAAACAAATATTGTAGCTGTGTCTGGAAGGTAGCTAATGTCTGTTTAGAGAATAAGATTCTATCAGGTGCAAAGAAGTATTTTTCAGTCCTACTTTAATTGATGTTAACTAGTGTTTCAGCTATTCTAAATCAATGTTACTGCCAAGTTCTGAAATTATTCTTCCTCTTACTTATAAAGAATTCTTTTCTTTTTTTGTGTTCAAGGTCAAAAACTGCACAGTTCAGTCTCCAAAGCGACAATTTCTTTATTCTTTTATGGCTGACTGGATAATTCACAATTTTTAGTTATTCCTTTAGGGATATTGCATTCATCTTGAATCCCATCAAGATGAATTCAACCCACTATACATATAAGATTGCCTAAAAGATCTTCTATAAAGCTCATGTTATATTCTCTTTTGCCAAGGACAGAAAGAAAGAAAGAAAGAAAGAAAGAAAGAAAGAAAGAAAGAAAGAAAGAAAGAAAGAAAAAGAGAGAGAGAAAGAGAAAGAGAGAAAGAGAGAGAGAGAGAGAGAGAGGAAGGAAGGAAGGAAGGAAGGAAGGAAGGAAGGAAGGAAGGAAGGAAGAAAGAAAGAAAGAAAGAAAGAAAGAAAGAAAGAAGGAAAGAAAGAAAGAAAGAAAGAAAGTCATGCTTCTTCTAAGAAGTCATAGTACATAGTATTTGGATAGTAGGTTAAAGGTATATTATATTTCATTCTTCCAAATATTAAAAATTACTTTCAAATAACTAAATATCACTTTTTCACATTTTGAATATTTAATACATAAACAATTCAGTTCCAGAGATGCTGTTCAACCTTGGACTAACCATTTTTGCTTAACAGGATACATGTCAATGAAGCGCTTACACTCCTAAGAATAACTGCATGCCATACAAACCTGCCTAAGGAAAAGCAAGCATCTGATTTCCCTGTAGAAGGATCTAAGAGGGCATGCCTAACGATAGATTAAAAACAGTGGTCTCAGTGAATAAATTTATTTTATTAACAGTACTCAGCTTACATATGCCACAGATAATGATTTTCTGCACATCATTTAAATTGAATATTTTCACATGATTTTAAATGAAGTTGGATAATTTTTTAATGGACAATAGGTGTAAAAAACATTAAGAGTTGTGTCTCAAAAGGGTTTCCATTTTTTTAAATAGAAAAATATAAAAGAAAATATATCAGACAAAATTACACCAAAATACTTGCATCAGAAGATACATAATAACAGCTGACTTACAAAACATACATTTAGATTAGGTAGAAAGACAATGAGGATTTTGCTTAATATAGTAAGAGAAATTTATAAGCCATGAGAAATTTTTGGTCCATATTGGAATGTAGATTGGGTTTTGATAATGAGATATATGAATATTTAACTCTTTAGAAAAATCCTACACTAAAAATAGGTGGTAAAGTGTTCTTTTGGAAAGGCTGGAGGAAAGCCAGAATTACGATTCTAAACCAGCTATTATGTAATGACTGTTTTAAGGATTTCTGTCAACTTCAAATTGAATTTGGTCTTTCCTGTTCACAACAGTGGCAGAATTTTCAACTGAAGAATGTTTTAATGGCTCATTATGGACCAGATGCTTTGGCTGCTTCAAAGATGTTGAAATATTCTCTAATTTGATGGAATTCATGACAGAAGTAAAACCGTATATCTTTCAAGAATGTAACAATATTTTTAAAATGAACATTTCTATTTCCAAATATGGACTAAAGAACTGGAATCTCCAATAATGTCTCATCAAAGGCTTAATGTCCTTAAAAATGTTAAAATGGTATCAACAGATCTGAGATTATGGTTGATTCATTAAAAAATTGTATTTAGAGTGTCTTGGACTCCTGAAAAAATGTACTTGAAAGGATGGACAGAAAATTTTATTTCTTGGAAGTGTAAAAAAATTTAGGGTTCATTGACCCATATGATATGCTTATGTAATCATCATGTGATCTTTTTAAAATGGTATTTGAATGTAGATTTACAGGGAAATCTCTAAATGTTAAAAATGTTAATGTGATTTTGAAATACATACCAAAGCTTTCAAATCTGGCTGTTTATCAGGAATTATGACTGAATCAAGCATGAGAGGTTGCTACAAGAAATATATTGAGAAATTGGGAAAGTGATATTATTCAAGATGTTATAGAATGGCTTTTGGAAATGTGTGATTTATCCATATTGGAAAAAGCAATAGTTTCTACTAATCAAAGGATGAAATAATATATACTACTTTGGCAGAGATTTTGTGATATTTTACATTAATATTTGGAACTGATTATACTACAGTACTAGTATAATCAGTACAAAATACAGCAACTATTGGCATGTTTAATAGTGCCATGCCCTCTTAATCTTCCAGAAAGCTGTAAAGAGCTGGCTCTTCCCGAGCACTGGGATAGGATGAAGTTGGAGCTGGAAGATAGTGTTGGTAGTTGCATCGAGGCAGATCGTTCTATGTCCAGATTTCTTTGTTTCTGCTTTTATTGTTTTTTTGCTTTGATCTTTTTTGTTCGGTTTTATGTAAGGTTTGTGAGCTGCCCAGAGTTGTGGTTCTTATATGGACTATATATATATTTTAATAAATAAATAAGGTAGATTTTTCCTTTTCTTAGTTTTTTAAAACATATTTTTTTCTTTTATTTTTTTGTTTGGTTTCCCTTAGTTTTTTTTTTTTCTTTAAGTTTAAGGATTGTTTCATTTAACTTGTGCTTTTAGAGTATTTTGATGTTTTTTCAACATTTTGCTGTTTTGAAAAATCGCAAAAAGAAAGAAAAAATACAAAGAAAAATAGATGACTTTTTCCAGATTTTTAAAAGAAGACTGTAGTAAAAAGAAATGCTTAATTGAAAAGAATGTTATTCTTTTAATATAGATAGCATGACAGACCAAATTTATACTGTTCCATACAACATATTGATATTAATTTGTAATTTTAAAAAGTATGTTTGCTTGATGCACTTCGATTTGAGAGAAAACCTACTTCAGATTTTCCAGTTACACATGATTAAATTTTGCTGTGCTTTACTGTAATGTTTTTTCTCTTTTTCCAAGAAGACTAGGAACTTTTTCCAAGAAGACTAGGGACTTGAGGAACTTTCTGCCAGCATTTCCTGATAGTCTGTACACCAGGGAGGTATAAAATGTTTCAGTCTGAAGACTATTCTTAGCCTTTGACTGAAACCAAGACAAATTAATGGGAAATATCAGAACAAAAGATTAAATATGATTGAATTTATTTTTTTTGAAATTATCTTACATTCATACAATTTGTTTTTATTTTGAAATACAACAATTCATAGAAATTTACATAGAATATTCCATTGTGTTCTGTCCTGTATATTCTCAGTTATGCCCAAAAATAATATTCTAAATATACCATACAGTTTACCATAAAGTGTAAACAATGGTTGGTTAATAAGATGGCATCCTATTGAAACAATTACATTGTAAAAAGAACAGATAAAAGGCTCTTCAAACAGTAGTGGTAAGCAAATATAAATACGCTAGTCTCAAAGTCTATGCTGGATTTTGTTTTGCAGTTCTAGTTTAATGTAAACTTAAACATCAAAAGTAATAATTCTAACTTCTCAAGTTTGTGAGAAGACCAACAGCACTGGTAATAGCTTTCCTGCAAGGTGCAGTTCCTAAAGACCAAGAATTGGGAGGTGATCATTTGAAGCCAATTTCTTGGCTATGGAATTTAAAGTCTAGATCATCAAGACCAACCCTTAGTAATCAGGAAGCAATAACCCAATTGCCATGGAGTCTTATGTATTTTTCAGCTGTGGTTGCCAGCGAAGAACAGAGACCATGCAGATAGTTTTTGTGTATGTTATAAACCCATCTGTTTCTCCGTCTGGCAAAAAAATATAGTGCTTTACAAACTCTTCTTACCAATATAGAATGGTTAGCTTCCTGCTGATAGCACTTTAGTAGGCTTCATTGTATAATTATTTCAAACAGGAAACAAACAGCCCACATGTTCAACAGTAATTACTGGTTCAATTAACTAACCAGAAACAACAGGTGGGGTTTGGGTGTTATTTTATTTTTTTCTTCCTTTAAGTATCTTCAAAGGTTGGCTTGCATTATCTGCATGCCTAGGCATACATGATGTGTATACAGAGATTCAGTAACAGGTATAGGCAGTACTGTCTTGAGGCAGTACAATTTGGAAACTATTTCTTTAGCAAAATCGATCGTTAGGCTCTCAGAAGACCTATTTGCTAATTACGAGTTATGCAATCAAACATGGGTGACAATGGACTGCATCGTTTTCCTTGCTTGTCTCGTCTGGATTTGAATAATCTTTTGATGGCAAGAGACCAAACATAATGTTTTGGATTTAACCAAGGACCATAACGCCTAGGGATACGTCATACACATAGAAAGGGGTAGCATTATTGGGTAGGACTTGCTTTTTAACTATAATGAATATATTTCAGAACAACTACATGTCCAGATGGTTAAAAACCAGTCACCCATTATCAGCATCATAGCCAGAGAGGTTCTGAGGACTTTCACTATATGATTGGAAATACAATAAAACAATTTATGCAGAGAGTTTTCCTGGTATTAATGCAAAAACAAGTAGTCGACCTCTTCAGAAATTGCTGCTGAACACAGCAAGATTTGGAATTAAACTGGTGGAGTGAGCATATGCATTGCTCTTTATACAAATTTAAACAGCCTATTTGGGCTTAATGAAAAGTGTCCTTTCAGCTATGAATTAATTGGTTATTTTAAAACTCTTTAAACTTGGGAATTACTTCTTGCCCAACACCAATGTTCTATTGCTAAATGTTATATTGCTAAAAGAATGAACCTTAGAGCAGTTCTAGGTATACTACTCTTATCAATGCAGTTTTCATTTAAATAAAGAGACCCCAACAAAACAGGTTTTGGAATCAAGATCTCTCATCGAGCTTTACCACTTGGAGCAATCAAAAATAACATTTAAATATGCATTGTTTGTAAATTGCAATTAAAATCCTGTCTCCCACATGTATTTCCTCCTATACATGCAATGCTAGGAGCTTTATTTTGGCTTTTGACTTAAATCAAAAACAAGTATCAAGGAAACATTTTAAAAGAGGAAAGTGTGAATTGTTTCAGAACAATGTTTTCAAATCATGTACAAATTCAGTGGCTACTTGGTATTTAATTAGGCACATCCCATCTACAGTGTGGAAAGATTGGTATAGTTGTATTCTAGAGATGAATACCAAGTATCCATTCAGAAAACAGAAAAGATTTTGGATGCCATCAGACATCTGGGGCTGATTTAAAAAAAAAAAAAATAACTGTCAGAATTGAATAAGAAGCAACATCAAAATATTTTCTATGTGCTGGAAGTTAAGTAAGTACTTCTCATTTATGGAAAGTAAGAAATAATTGCCAGGAGAGTAATACTTTGGTTTTTGCTTTTTTTTTTCTTCTAAACCAATGTTTTCATCTATTCTTTAGATTTCTATCTACAATGTGCATGCAAGGTTTCACTGCTGTTCTGCTTTTTAATAAGATAAAAACATCCTTTTGCATTTTCTTTTCCACTAATGCTTTTATAAGAGTCAGTGAAATTCTAATGGTGGTTTGTCAATAATGACAATGCAGATCTAGCATGGATCAGTTACCATTTGATACTTCATTACAACTTCTGAGAATTCTGCAGACTCATTTGTTATCTTTATGCCATATTGCATTTGGATATCTAGTTCCAAGTATATTAGAGGAATTACAAAAAATTTAGAGCAATCTTTTATATTGATTTTAAGTATTTTAATAGCAAGCAGGACAATTAGTACAGCCTCATTTGAGATGTGCTGAGGTACAGGACTTCTTTTGTTCATACTTTTATTATGTTTCATCAATTCTGGCTGAGTTTCAGCTTTGATTAAATATTAACAGTACCTATTGCATAACTCATATTTGCAAGTATTGAGCAAAGACAGAAAGAATGTTGCAGCAATGCTGATACCAAATTATATTCATAATATTTATAAAATTTAATACTCCAACATTTGAAGCAGACTAAATATAACTAATTCTGATCAGGATCTAAATCTATACAATAGATGGATTCACCAGCAAAACAGATATTTTCATTTTAAATGTTTTTGCAAGCCAGATTTCTTTGGAAATGTAGTTTACCTGGAATGAATAACATCATACATCAACAATACGAGATATGTCCCAGATGACTGGGGACTGGCGATTGTTGTCCCAATCTTTAAGAAGGGAAACAGAGATGACTATCAAACTATAGACCTATAAGTCTGCCAAATGTAATTAGCAAACTTTATGCTTAACACCTACAAGACAAACTCAAGGACTGACTAGACCACAAGAACTTGATAGTAGAAGAACCAGCCAGGTTTAGAGAAGGGAGAGGCAGTATTGATCAGTGTTTGGTCCTGCAGCATCTGATCAAAAAACATGTGATAAATAGATCAGTATCATTATATGCAGCCTTCATAGATCTTAAGGCAGCTTTTGATTCTGTTACTAGGACCAAGCTATGGGAGAAGCTGGAAGCTGCTTCAGTTGACCGCAGGCTTCTCCACTTATTACATGCCTTACATACCAACATGACCCTCAAGGTTAGGTGTAATAAGCAAGGGTCTCTTTCAACACCAGTCCAAGTTCAAAAGGGGGTAAAACAAGGGTGCATTCTGGGCCCCCTGCTCTTTAATTTTTACATCAATAATATGGTAAAATGGATAAATAAACCAAATCATCACCCCCCAAAAATAGGTGATCGCAGCATTGCCCTGCTGCTCTATGCAAACAACACAGTAATACTCTCTAGGACACCCAGTAGACCTAAAAAGAGCCTTGCAAGCTCTGGTTCAATAATGTAATAATGATAAATTGGAAATAAATTACCAGAAAACCAAGGTTAGGGCTTTTGCTAAAAGGACAAGACTTCGCTCATGTGTTTTAATGGTCACAATATAGAACAAGTGACCATCTTTAAGTATCTAGATGTGATCATACATACCACCGGCTCCAGGAAAGTGCATTGTGAATATGCAGCTGATACTGGTCAAAATCAGCCAACACCATTCTCAATTTTTTCCATTCACAGGGAGGACATTACGTTCCTGCCACAATTAAGCTTTTTCAGGCCAAGTCGCTAGCACAGCTTCTTTATGGGACCCAGCTCGGACCCCCAGTTTCTTGTTTTACATCTATGGAAAGAGTACAATCAAAATTTATTAGAGCAATTCTCCAGATGCCTCACTGTGTTTCAAACACGCACCTATATCTGGAGACTGGGTTGACAAAAGTTGAATCAAGAATCTGTATAGCTTCCTTAAACCTCTGGCTAAAGCTATTTTTTTTTCCTCAAGGCCTTGCACCATTAATCCTCCAAAATAAATTTTCCTCTTCATGGATCAAGGGTGTTGAGTCCAACTTGCAAAACTAGGCTTTTGTCCTTCCTCAATACTTGAATTGGACTATGACCAGGCAAAACAAAATCTGAGACAAAGGATAGAGGACATAGGGAGGCAAACAGACTTAGAGAAAGTCCTATTGTTCTTGTCTCCAGATTGTACCAGATACACTGTTAACCAGTTACAGTCAGTGAATCATCGGAAAGCTTTCTCACTTGCATGATGCCATGTGCTCTCCTCAGCTGTTTTGGATGGCAAATATAAAAAGATACCATTGGCAGAAAAGCTCTGTCCCTGTGATTCTGGAGAGGTAGAAACCACTGGACACCTTTACAATGGTCATTCTAGAGACATTCAAACAAAATTTATTTATCCAATGATGAATACATATCCAGGCCACTCCGACACTGACTATCTACAGTTTCTGCTTAAAGACGAATGGATTATAGTCACAGTGGACGTAGCTAGATTCTGTGCAGCAGCACTAAAGATCTATCGGAATCTAATGAATATCTTACTGTAAACATGTTTACGTAATCAACACATTTCAATTTTAGATATTATCATTCTGTTGTAATTTTAGTGGTTAACAATTAATAACTTTAGGATGTCATAATTTTAGGAGTAATAATATGCTACAGTATAGGCCGCTTGACTTCATGTATAAGTGCTAGCCAGGCTGCCAAATTATAACTATGATATGGATTTTATTTGCTATTATTATATCTAAGAATTTTTTAGTTAGATATGTTTTGTTGCATTTTCAATTGTACTGGTCTTTGACTGTAATAAAGTAAAGTAAAGAATAACATCTTGCCACTTGACTGTTCCTGCTAGATTTGTCTTGTTGCAGAAGCAATTTCAGCAGTGATCTATTAACCATGATGTTCAAACATGGCCATTAAGACATTCAGCACAGTTATAACACCAACACTATTAACTGTTTATTCTCCATATCCATTATTATTATTATTATTATTATTGTAGGACTATAATCACATTTCAGCAGTGTCTTTTGGGACTAATATCAACAATACTGAGCAGCTGGTATGTCTATGGAAGAACACAAATGAAATACAAACACAGAAAATGATAGAAATCAATGGAAGAAATATTCAGTATACTTGAACACCAACTTGCAATTATTTTACTGCAAAAATAAAAAGCACTTCCATTTAACAAACTAGGACAGAGGAAGGAAGCTGTCATTCCTTTTTTTCTTCCTATTCTGGTCATTCCAGAAGATCATACTGCCTATAGACATAGCCTTTGAAGGATTTAATAGGATCAGCATGCATTAGATATGTTAAATGTGTATGCAGTTGTATGAATCCACCCCTATTTTTTTTTTTTCAGTTCAAACATATCCATTGGGTTATTCATTTTTAGGAAAGCAAAGTTACACAAAACACAATAATAATAAATTGTAAGCCAAAAAATTAAATAAATGAGCTTAAAAAGGGAAAGGATGTGTAACTAAATTTAGCTTATACCAACATTATACCTTTCTATATTTTTATAGCCTTGAAACCATCCTTGCTTTGACCACATCGATACACCAGTTTTGAAAAGGGATGTAAGATTTGAAACAGGGGACATGAGCATAAGACAACTAACATACATAACTGTTCCCACAACATTCCACAAATACACCTACACTCAGCAGTAGTACAATTTTCCATCCCATCCCCATCGCTCAAGGCCTTGGGAATAGTTAGGTTTTCAAATCTCTACAAAGACTTAATATAGAGGGGACAGTTTATATATCTGGGCTGTCCCAGAAAAGAGGATCCATTAACAAGAAGGTTCAACAGAGAAGGTCCTTAAAAATGACAAGTCTTGGAGTAGGACCCTTAACAAGACTTGATTTTACCAGTTGGCAGATTTCACCTGTAGCAAGATATATCACAGATGCCCAGACTCTAAGTCCAAGCTGTTAATGGAAGCCTTTCTAACAATGCAAATGTCATTGATGTCATTCTTTATTGTTTAAATTTTCCTGATCCAGATTTTAAATATAGTTTCCCAATATACCTTTTTGCATCTGAATTTCAAAATCTTTGCATTTTTCAGATGGTTCTTTTGCAAAGAAATCCACTGCTATACAAATCCTTTACATTTCTCAAAATCAGATTTAATGAGGTAGTTTATTTCACTTGATCCAGCAGACATGAGGGTAATTGATGATGACATCTCACATTCACAAGTCTTTTTTTTTTCTTTGTTATAAAATGTTCATTAATATAAATATACAAGTGACAGAAAGGCTAGGGGGAAAAAAAACTTTAGAGACCAGTGCACATATCTGGAGGACAAATATACTAGTCTCCCATACAACTTTGTATGTTTTTCTGCTCAGATACAGTGGCTGAGCTAGGAATCCATGTATTGTTACACCAGCCTTTGTAGTGACCATGGCAACTGGCATTCATAAACCAAATTATCAGAAATTTTAGTCCTCATTCTGATCAAGAAATTACAATCGTCTTTCTGCAAGACCTAGCTTGGATAACCACAGTAAAGACTGCTAAGTTTCTAACAATAGTTATGGCTTACAGACGTTGAGAGATATCCTCTTCTCGTTGTTAATTGTTTCAGAGTTGTTTATTTCCTAAATTTTAAATTTTGAATTTGCATTTTATTGGTCAGAAAGGAAAGAAGTAGGAAGGAAAGAAGAGAAACATTGTTGCCTAGTGGAACTATGTTTAAACAATTTTTGATAGAATTTTATACACGCAAGGTTTAAAAAAGTATGTTGGATATTATTAACTTAATATATAGCATATAAATTTGGAAGATTTCATTAGTTTCTTCTTGTTCCTTAAAGGTCAATTCTATACTGATAAGGTTCTGAAATAGTCTGTTCCATAAATAATTGATCTTTTATTGTAATTTTTTTAACTACTCTTCCAGGCTGGAAATTACAGGATCATTTCCTTGTGCTCAGTCCCTTCAGATAATTTTGTTTCACTTGATTCTCATTTCCTGGACCATCTCTCTTGCAGGAAAACCACAGCTTGGTTAATAGAATCCACCCACAGTTATATGTAGTACTGTATGCAATTCAAATTACTTCTGAGAAAGGAAACTTTCTAAACTTTTCCCCATCATAACAAAACTATTGACTAATGGGACCAGGAGGTCCTACGTTGCTGCAACGGGAACACTACATATCATTGTCATAACTTTATGCTGATTTTTAATAAAAAAAAGTAGTCTCATCTCTCATTTTCAGTCAGAGATAATGAAAGCAAGTGAGACAGAGTTATGAATTGCTGAATAAAACTGTTGGTATCAGCACAAACGTTTGTTCCTTAAATAAAACTTCATGGCCATCTCAATGATAGTTTCTTTTTTTATTATTATTATTTCTCCCTGATATTCAGTTCAGAGTTTATTCTCTCACTATATTTGAAAGATTGGAAGAATGGGCCTGCTGTCAAACATATGATCAGAAGTTGAAACTTCATATTTAATCTCCCTGCTAGTATAATAATTTACAGAAATTTTGGTCCAATATTTGTTATATGTTTACACCATGTTAAATTGTTTCATTTCATTGCCTGAACTAATCTGAAATATGTAAAGTATTCCAGTTAGTAGTAGGATGGGCAATGTATTGAACACATTAAGACTGTCCTATTCTGCTTGAAACACACACACACACACACACACACACACACACAGACAACTGTCAAATACATTTATAAAAGCTTTTCAGCTACATTTGTGTTATCCAATATTAAACTGCCAAAAAACACTTTGCCTTTATAATTTTCGTGAAATTAAAACATTTAAATGTGTAAATTGCAAATTGTCAACAACTGGTATTTCAGTAAAAGATATAAAATATGAGATGAACACTATAAAAAGGAGACAGCAAAGCTTATTCAGAGCTTCTAAATGGCTACTTTTGACTACCATTTGAACTTTGAGAGGTGTATCTTAATGTATTCTTAATTGGTAGGACCAGCCTTCAAAATAATTAAGAGAAAAACAGTCCATCTCACCAAGATACATTGCTTGTTACAACTATTGACTTCTGTACTTTTAGCTTTTATGACAGTCTGGAATAAACTTTTAAAAAAGAATTTATTGACTTTTGAGTTTACATTCATTATAGCTTTTGAATATATGCTAATAAATACAATATACTTGAACTAATTCTAGTAATACGTTTAAATAATACTGTATACATAAAGGAACAATACTGTTATAAGAAAACACATACATTTCTCTTTGTAAATAATTAGAAATTCTTTTGTGAGATTTTTAAAAAATACTTTTAGGCTGGCTCAAAGTTAACTGGTTGTTACTTGAGAATGAAGTGAGTATTCAAGGTTTTCATGGTAACATACTTTCATGGTAATATATTCTGGTATAGTATATATTTTAGGTATAGTAGCTTCAACTGCAATCGTACACACACAGAGAATGAAAAACAAAAATAGAAAACATTTCCAGTTTAATTTAGAAGAATAATAAAAGAGAATTCCGACACATTTTCTTACTATGTTTGCAACTGATCTCCCTGAATCTGTTACTTTCTTTCCTGCCTATATCTACACATACTTCAAATATTCTTCCATTTGATCCTGATTCTTCCTATTCAGAAGATACTAGAGTTGTTTCTGTAACTGATTTGGCTTCAAGTGAGGACAGTTTTGAATTAAGGCTTCCTATTGGCAACAGGGGGAGGAGATGTAGGAATCTATGGAGGAGAGGGAAACTTCCCTCATTTCTTTTCAGTTCACCTCATTGCATTGCCTGAAAAAGAATGAATGCATTTGCCTTTGTTTTGAAAAATAAAATCAGTTAATATGAATACTTTTTTTTAAAAAAAATCACAATATAAATAAACTGCGTTAGGCTAACATAAATGTATTATATTAATCGTTTCTTGAATTTTTTGCTAAGATTGAGTTTACCACTAAGTTAATATAAATATTTGATTTATTTTTTTTTTAAATTTTGGAAAAAAAAATTAAATTGAAGTTTCTTGTTCAACAAATGTCCTTACCTGTTAGTAATTATCAGTAAGCTTACTCCACACTTCAATGCCCAGTTAAAACTCTAGAGGTCTTTTTCACTGAAATGAGAAATAAAATGGAATAAATTAGCAACTTATAAGAATTATGTGTTATCTGGGGGACTTAGTTTTCTCTTCAGTTAGAATTCCACAGTTGACTTCAATGAAAAAGTAAGCTTCAAGAGATAGAGATACAATGCATTTATCTATAGCAGTGTTTCTCAACCTTGGCAGCTTGAAGATGGGTGGACTTCAACTCCCAGAATTCCTCAGCCAGCCATGCTGGCTGAGGAATTCTGGGAGTTGAAGTCCACCCATCTTCAAGCTGCCAAGGTTGAGAAACATGATTTTTAGGAAGATCACATTTCCTCAAGTGGGGAGGGGCAGAGGTGCCTGCAGGATCCAATGTTTTCATCAAATGAAATGCAGGTTCTACCCTTCTCATAATTTATGTACAAAAGGGTAAAGCATCCAGCACAACAGCAGTGTAATACTGCTGGATGTTGAGAGGAAGATTTAAAAAGCAGCAGATATCCAACCAGGACCATGTCTTGCTAGTACTTGGATAAGCAACCACTAAATATCCTTTCTGGTCTGGCCATTTATCCAAGCTCTTGATGTAGCTGCATCTGCATGGCCATGAAGGACAAACTTTACAAATGACTCCAGTGAAGACATTTCAGGAATTGATACAATAGACTCCATTATGTCATTGTCATGTCTGTTTGTAATTGTTTATCCAGCACTTTGCAAATAAGTCAAAATGGAATGTGGGCAAATGAGATGGTTTAATAAAATCACAGGAAAATGCTATTCTTTTGAGCAGCACAGAACCCCATCAGAATTGCAGTGGAATATCCCACGTTCCAAGGGATTGTGAATTTGTATTACTGAAATTGATAGGAAGATAAAAAACCAAATAATAAGGGAAAATAGCATAACACCTATCATATAATTTCCACTAATGTCAATGGTAATGATGTTCCAACATCAAAAGACAACTCTTTAAAACTTTAAACTTAACAAACCATTCTTCAAATCAATAACCTTTTTCTAAAAATACCAGGATCAATGTAGCTACTTTATAAGATTTTTGTTTGGAATGCTTTTCATTCTTTTTGTTTGATAGGATTTTTAATTGCATCTATGTTTGGCCCTGTATATGCACATCCTGAAATTTTCAATGTATGGCTGTTCAAGTTAAAAGCTATCTATTTTTGTGGGATCCCCTGTTGTTTCTGAGATATAATTAACTCTAATAATTGTTATGATATTTTATATCATGTATGTTTTCATCTTTTCAGTATACAATATAATTCTTCTACTTGTAATTACAGTAGTCACATATCTTCTATGCAAATGAAGATTTTACTCTCAGCTTTGTAATTTTTTATCTCAAAGACCACCTCTATAGATAGAAAGACATTTAGATGTAGACTTTTTTATGAGGAATTATTCTCAATATTATATTGACAAAGGCTTTCACAGCCAGCATCAATCCAGTGATCTTTTGGGCTAATAGGGCCATGTTCTAATTATTTGGTCTCCTGATGTTTTGCCAGCAACTGTGGCTGGCATCTTCAGAACTGCCAAGAGGTATGCTACATTAATTACATTAATCCCTTCCATTTAATTCAAAACATAGTGCAGAGAATTAAGAAAAACTATCTGCAGCAAATATGTACTAAAAGACCTTCAGCAACTGCACCAACATTCACTTAGTCTTGCCTTTTAAATGTTAAAATCCTAAACAGATTGAGATTATCTTGTTATCTAGTGGAATACCTTCCTATGCAAGTTTTTCTACCCAAGTGTGGGAAATCAATTAAACAAGCACTTTTAAATTGTTTGTTATGAAGAGAGACTTTCTCTTGTTCTAAGAATTAAACTTTTCAGTCAGCATTATCCGATACTTAACCTTTACAATTTGACAGATTGTTAAATTAACTGTATTAAAAAATAAACATCTTTTGCTCTATTATCAAATTATCATGTGAATACTTTTTTGCTTGCCTTATGTTTGATTACTTCATATGTTTTGTGTCAAATATAGATTTGTCCTATAGACAGATTACATGGTCATACAGGTCATAACAGTCTGCTTTTTAAAGCTTAAACTTCAAATATTAAAAGTAGAAAAGTTAAGTGGAGCTGTTCCATGGATTCCCTCATTATAAAAAAGTTCCATATTGCTACCTAAAATATTTGTATTTATCAGGTGGTAATTCAATACACAACTGAAATGTTAATAATGTCAGTGGAATATTTCAGAGAATATTCATATTTTGTTTGGCATTTTTCATAATTTTCATTTCATTCTGTATTTCTAGGCTTGTTATTTATTTTGTACCAACCGCTTCATGAGGGAGGTCAGTAGTCTAGTTCACAACAGAAAAATAATATGTCTATATAAGGAAAAAGAATTAGAAGTATCAGTTTAACAAGCCATATCCATTGGAAGTTGAAACATATTCAGTATATATTCAGTTCTCAAATTTTCAAATAGAGATTTCCAATTACAAAAGGAACATATTGTAGAAAGGCTAACTATGTAGAGACGTATAATTGTATCCCTTGGACAAATAAGATTTCATAATATGCTGTCTGGTTAATCCATTTGACTTGTTAAAATGCATGCCAGGTTAATAGTCCAAAGTCCACAACACAATGTTAATTCATTCAATTTAAAAGCCACCTCAAATTTCCAAGTGTCAGATTAAATCTTCATTTTACTATTAACCAGCATAGATTATAAAATAAACCCAACAATTTAATTGGAACTAAGTAGCCAAAACCAGAAATATGAATTCAGTAATAAAGCAAAATGTTTTTTTCCTCTAATACTATAACACTTAAGACTAAAATCACTATTATTTTTGTACTATCATTCTGTAATTCCTATTAAATTCCCTGTAATTCCTATATATTTCCAAATCTATTGCTATGAATCAGTGGTTAGACCTAAGACACATAAGGTGGCAAGAAAGACTTAAACCTAAAATTTCTATTTTGATGAAGCTGGAGGAGCAGTCACCTCATCTGATTTTACTAGCGGAATAAAGAAATTTGACAATGTCCAGAGAGATAGACTGTCTGGTCAGATAAGAGGAATTGCATGTCAAATAGAACAGTACAATTTGGATATTTAGCAAATGAGGAGAAATAAAATAGACTCTAATGTCTCTATATATAGACATTATACTATATGGAAGTAATCAAAGGACATATGGCACTTTTGTGTACCTTTCTTCCAGAGCAGCTTCAGATATATTTGACACAAAACATATGAAGAATATTGCTGCTATTCTGCCCCTCCCCTTTTTTCCCCCAGGTAGGCCGATTTTATTCAAACAGCCTTTAAGTTTTAAGGTTTAAACTTGCAGAAATCTTATATGAAGCTGAACTTGGGTCATACTCCAATTTACCCATGTTTGGAATTAATCCAATCAGAATTCTTAGGCAATCGCTTATGTTCAAAACTGTATTCTGAGTGTGATTCTGTGACTCAAGGCTGGACATTTGAAGATAGAGGCAAGGTTATGGATTGCTATCTTTAACTATTGACTGGTATTAAACTTAACCTTTTGGAGCTGGATCCCCTTATTTTGATAAACTCGTATCAATTTTTGGAGTCATCTTTTGGAGACTAAACTCCAAAAGTATACTTTTTTACACGGACACTCTTGGCGCTAGCGTTAAACATGCTGAAGCCAATATGAAGAAGAGATTAAAGAATATGGATCACCAAGCTCTGCATTCTATAAAGAGAAAATAGCTTAGCAAGTGTACGATCCCCCAAATGTTACTGTCATGTGTCACAACCCAGTTTTTTGCTTACCAACTGAGATGCAGAGAGGTACATAGGGAACACCAAATTTTCTATAGTGGCTTGGCATATTAGAGAATAAAAATATATTGCAGTCCCTTAATTAACACAATAAAGATACTCTATTTTTTTTAAATTGTGTATGTAAGATAAAATTGTTTTATAATTTTAGTCTTGGGATTTTATTTATTTATTTATTTATTTATTTGATTTATACCCTTCCTTATCTGTATATATGATCTGGGGACTGACCAAATTTTTTCAGATTGAATGTTAAATATATATCAATTTTATTAGGTACCATTCTCAAAGCATCAACCAAGAACAAAAATATGACAACTTATCTTGTTACTGCTTAAAAGGTAAACTGAAACAAGCATTTTCAGTGTTTCATTTGTTTTAAATGTTAGCTTAAAACATTGCCAGTTTTCATGTGATGAAGTGATTTCTGCAATAGTTTAGTGTACCCAACAATTTGGAATTTTCAGATCAGGGTAGCGCTCTATTTTTCTGTGTTGCTTTTTGGTAATATTCTGCTAATATTTGCAAAATGAAATATAAGATTGTGGTTTTGCCTTCAACTTTCTGATGGAATAGATGGTTACTTCCTTTCATTAAATGTTTTTAATCAACAGTCAGAGCAAAAGACTGTGACACATTTTAGTTAAATTAAATACTTTTTATATTCTGTTCATTCATTTCAGTGAACTCCTTAAGTGTTTGTGAAATTTCTTGTAATACTTCTAATAAAAGGGAAAGAATTAAAAAAGAAAATCACCATAGTTATATTGCACAGTAATGTCTGCAATGCATAATCAACCATCATCTAGAGACAAAGCATTAGGAATTAAGCATTTTTGAGACTCTGGTGCGTATATATAATCTTCTGAAAATAGCTTAACAATAAGAATTGTATCTGAATATTAAACTCTATCTGTTCTGCTGCTTGCTTGCTTGCTTGCTTTTCTTTCTTTCTTTCTTTCTTTCTTTCTTTCTTTCTTTCTTTCTATCTATCTATCTATCTATATATGAATGAATGAATGAATGAATGAATGAATGAATGAATGAATGAATATGGGTCAGATTAACAGAATGTTTCCCTAACTTTTTCCAGCAGCTAATATAAACTGTCCAATTGATTAGAAATAATTGAGATAATATCACAATTAGGCAAGAACCAAGGGTAAAGAAATAATTAGCAATGCTTTGTCCATGTTTTCTAAATGTGGTAATATTCACCAACATTTGCACGTGAAATAGAGATAAATTATATTTAGAATGCTGTGACTCATGATAATTTTCTTGCATCTTTCTATATATCAGCATTATTTAACACTAAAACTGGAAAACATATGATTAACTAATAGGGATTCTTGGTTTTCAAAACAAAATGTACTACACTCATTTTCAAAGGCAAGTTCTAAACTGCTTTAAAGAACTTAAAATATATTAATGATAAAATAACAATAAATTGTAGTTATTTGATGAGACATATGTTGTATAATTTAAAAAAAAAACTTCAGCAGTAGCAAAACTGTCATTTATGTGAGCAGGAAAAAAATAAAGGAAGGGGTAGGCCCACTGCTAAGTAGTCACAGGTTGCAGGGAAAGAGCAGAGTTTCTCAATTTTTTATTTACATTTTTAAATAAATTTAACATAAACCAGCAATGGAGTTCAGCTGCAAAAAAAGAATAAATGCTGCAACAACAGAACTATACCTATGGTCCTTGTTTTACAACCATTTGTTCAGCAACTGCTCAAATTTACAATGGCACTGAATGAGTGGTAGTTACAATTGGACCTTGTACTTATGGTTGTCACAGCATCCTGCAGTCACATGATCATAATTTGTGACCTTCCCTACCAGCTTTCCACAAGCAAAGGCAATGGGGAAGCTGGCAGGAAGTCAGAGTCATGTGAGATCTCACTTAATGACCTATGTGGTCCTCATTTAACAACAGCAACCGGGTCTGCCAGAATTGTTGTCGCTAAGTGGTGTGGTCACATGGTTTTCGACTTACAATTGTGTAATTTAACAAAGGAGTTTCCAGTCCCAATTATTGTAGTTAAACAAGGATTATCAATAGAGTCAATATCAGAGAAGTCATAGTTTCTCACTGTTTTGCATTGGTTAGACACCTAGAACATCTAGTTCTGGATAATGCATTTCATGAAGGACATTGAAAAAGTGTAGTACTGTATGTCCAAAGGAGAGCAATCAAAATAATAAGTGGCCTGAAGGAAACACTTATGACGAACAATTGGAAGCACTGGGTATGTTTAGTATGGAAGACTGTGGAGAGACACGATTGCTGTCTTCATGTCTATGATGGGATAGAACTGTTCAGAGTTTTTCCAAGATTATAAACAGTGGGTTTAAATTACAATGAATTATCAGAAAGATAAAATCTGAAAAATAAAATCCTAACATTAAGAACTGTTCAACAAGTTAGTGCCTAAGGGCAATTTTCAAGATTATTCTTTCAAACCTTACATAACATGTTTCTATGATTCCATGTTCCTAGTTAGCTATGAGGCAAAACAACAACAACAGCGTTCTAGTCCCTTGTTGCTCTTCCTATCACAATATACAGGGGTCATAAACACTTTTTAGAATTACAGAAAGAAGCCTCCAAAGTCAAATAAAGTACAGTATGAAGAACCCTTAATTAGCATCAGTTTGCTTTGAAACAAAATATTAGATATAAAACTGTTAACACAACCTCACTTCTAGAAAAGAATAGGGAAAAATCCCCAGTGATTTTCCAGAAGCTGGGTCTACTTGTATGGTATTTGAGGTAACTGAGATCTAGTGGCATAGCAATATACAAGACTATATCATATTACATCAGTCTCAGTCCATGTATTTGCTTTGATCCTGATGTTCATTTCATATACAACATGGAGAAGGAACTTTAACAAACATTGGACTTCAATGAATAGTGTGAGAATGTTAAAGAAAACTAATATCTACTTAATTTAAAATCCTGTATTTAGTGATCATATATGGTTAATTAGGGAAGGGAAAGTGCACATTTATGTTAACCATCTATATTAGTTTGTATTTACTATAACTAGAGAAAGAGTTCTATTCACAGAATCCATTTTAATGGCAGAATGAAAAGATGAGTGAAATGCTTGAAATAAAGTCAAAGTCAAAGCAAGACAGAGAACATATTCTCAGAAATAGCTGAAACACCTTATATGAATAACAAAAATAAGTTGAATTCAACACAGTAAACAAATCAATGGAAACACAAGAAAATAGAATCAAATGGAATAAGAATCATCATTTATTATTATTGTCTCAGATTGCTATGAAAATTTGGATCCACCTTGAATGGGCAAAGGTCCCTTGTGAGCAAGATAGCAATATTACCATAATAAAATCTAGTTATCTTCTTCAACTGGAAAAAGCATTTGTAAAAGAAAGGGTGCATAAACAAAAGGGACCAATCAGAAGTCTCTTACACCTTATCTCTTTTATGTATATTGTATGCAGTTGCTTTGGTTCAAGGCTGGAAAGTAGAATGTAAGTATCCTATGTAATAAGGAGATAAAAAGATAGGCACCTTAGATTCTTTTTCAAGCCCCAGTGTCTGCAAGGCCTCACTTAGTGATTGAGATTGGTGGAGTTATCTGAACAAGAGAGCATAAATGCAGAGTATTTAGATTACCATTTGTCATAAATGGACATTTATAGGGCTAGAAATAAAATCCAAGTTTTGTGATGATGGTGCTGCAAGACAGTGACAAGAGTTTGATATCTGATTGGTATTAATTCTGAACTATCATTCCAGCACTACCAGAAATTGTCAACTATCAAGACAATATATTGAACTCCAGCTTTTGAATCACAAAGCCATATTGTGCTTGTATGTAAGAAACACAGGAAAAGGATTAAGTAATTTTCTATCTGCAACCATAAAATAGTGTTGTGTCATAAAGAACATCTGAGGGATCAGGGGCCTCATTACAGCTTCCAATACAGAAGGCTGAAGAACAGCATTTTGAGGCACAAGGACCTAAGTGGAATGAAAATGGCTGAATATTTTTATCTCTTTTTTAGGCTGGGCAAGAATGGAAACAAGAGTCCTTAACCTTAAACTACTAAAAAATAGCCTGAAGAGGGCCACCAAATTTAATCATCTGCTGCTTAATTTCAGCCATGTAATCTTGAAGTTTTGGGGGCCACAAATCATTGTTAAGACTTGCATCAAGCCCCTAGCTCACCAATTTCCCATCTGTGCTTTAAATCATGGTTTATAAACCACAGTGGCTTAATTCACATATCACATCAATAAAGAAAGAAATATACCACATTATGTATCATTTGATATGTACTTCTGACCACACTATCGTTGGAAGAAGAGAAAAATGCCTCTGAGAATGTAAAGATGTGACATTAACAGTTAGGTCCCATTGCCAAGAGAAGATCTATATATTTTTGACATATAAATATGACATTTATTTATTTGGTAAATTTTATATAGCTGCACATCTCACATATGTAGATCTGACTGGCATACAAAATTAAAAACACAAAACAATACAATGAAATAAGCAAAATAACAACAGATTATAACAACTTAGAGAAAATCTGTACTCATAAATACTAATGTTATCAAAGAAAAGATGGACAGAAGTATTCATCTCACTGCTGATTGAGTGAAATGTAAGAAAGACTAGGAAAAAAATCTTCCTCTTTTGCCTGAATAAGGAACCTGCAAGCCACTGATATAAAATGTTAGTTTCTTCCAATGCATGCATTCTGATTGAGATAATTCTGAGAGCAGCAATAAAAGCTCGTTAGCGCTGAAAAACAAATTTGAGCAGGAACAGCAAAGCCGAGAGAATTTCACAGAGGAAGCAAAATTAGGAGCACATCATTCTTTCTTCACAGAAATGAGCGGCAACTGATTTCAATAAATGAGTTAGAGCAGTAAGTAGTCAGGAAAAGCATACTTTTAATCACTTACTGTTTTCTTGAAGTATACCCATGTAGTTTCAGTCCCTCCATTTTCTTTGAGAAAAAGCACCCAGGAGTCTGCTTTCTTGTTTATTGCTCTTTTCTTATGGTGTTTGGGAAATTTTAATGTCTGTAATCTACTGACCCACCTTATTTGTTGCTACTGCTATCCACAATTATTTTTTACATGTGTGTATATATATATATATATATATATATACATATATATATATATATAACATTTTTTATAAAGAAGATAAAAACTAATACAATCTAATATAAAGTTAGAAAAAGAAAAGAAAAAGAAACAAAATAAAGAGAAAGCTAAGAGAGCAAGAAAGGAAAAAACTAAAAGAAAAATAGAAAGGAAAGAAAAAAGATAGCTTCCAATTTTTGTTACAGCAGTTATAAGTACAATTGTAAGTTTAGCTCTTACACTATGGTTACAACTTACCTCTCTTCTTTCTATAATCTATCCTGTGTAATCATAAAATCCATAAATCATAAGATCATTTTTTTTCTGTATCACGCAAAAAGTCTATAAGGGGTTCCCAGCAGCAATAAACATAGATATTGTCTATTGTCTCTTCCCTGATCAAAGAAGTCAATTTAGTCATCTCAGTCAAGTTCCATCATTTTCGCCAATTAGTCCTCCATTATGGGTAGTGTCAAATCTTTCCATCTTTCCACAATAATCTCACTGCTGTTATCATGTGCAAAAAAAAGGTTCCATGACTTTTTCCCAACTATTTATATGTCAGTCCCAAAAGAAAAAACTCTGGTTTCAATTGTATATTAATCTTTAAAATCTTCTAAATCAATGTACATATTTGAATCCAGAATTTTCTAGCTTTTTTACATGTCCACCAAACATGATTAAATGTCCCTTCTTGTTGTTCGTACAGTGGTACCTCGGTTCACAAACGCATCTGTTCACAAACAATTCAGTTCACGAACAGCTCCAGCTGCAAAAATTTGCCTCCGTTCGCGAATGCCGGATCGGGTGACGAACAGGATCCACTGCCATTTTCCATCCCGTGACACGTGATTGTGGCTTCCTGTAGGGAGGGGGACTCTCCCTCCAAGCAGTAACCACGGCCATTTTCCCTTCCGTGACACGTGGTCGCGGCTTCCTGTAGGGAGGGGGGACTCTCCCTCCAAGCAGTAACTGCGGCCATTTTCCCTCCCGTGACACGTGGTCGCAGCTTCCTGTAGGGAGCGGGACTCTCCCTCCAAGCAGTAACCACCTCCTCACCCGCCTTCCTGTCCTCCACGCCAGGAGTCACGTCAAGCAAGGTTAGCTTTCTCTCTCTTCGTACTGTACTTTGTGTCATATTTTTGCGGTTTTTTAAAAAAAAACATATGGTTCAGAACGGATTAACCATATTTACATTGAACCTTATAGGGAAATTTGACTCGGGTCGTGACCAGAAATCGGTTGGCGACCAAATTTGGGGTCAGAACGGATTAACCGTATTTACATTGAATCTTATGGGAAAATTTGATTCAGTTCACGACCATTTCGGGTCGCGAATTAAGTTTGTGAACCGAGGTACCACTGTATTTCCAACATAAATTTTAAGTGCCTTTATACATTCTAGACAGTTTCTCTGGTGACATATACCAATAGTACATCATTTTTTAAAAATGTGCTTTAAGATTATAACAATGTGTAAATTTCAATTCTTTCAGCCACATTTCCATCTGTATATTATAATCCATTTTTTGGCCCACTTTATCATACATTTTTTCACTTCTTCTTCTTCTGTTTCAAATTCCAATAAAAGTTTATACATTTTAGCAATTACATGTTAATCATTTGTACACAACTGTATTTCAAAGGCAGTCTTACAATGTTCAAAACCATACACTCCTTTGGTTATTTTGAATCTTTGTAATAAACTGTAAATAAGAAAACCATTGGCAATCATATCCCTCTGCCACCAGTTCCTCTCCTGATTTTATTTTGCATTCCCCTTGACAAAATTCTAGTATTTCACAGTAGGTTAGCTATTTGTGTTTACCTATTAGTCCTCATCTATAAAATGCTTCCTTTGCTGAGAGCAACAGAGGTGTTTTGAGTACAACTATCATCTACCATTTTGTGGTTTTTCATTTGGGAGCCCTAGACCTGGGTCTCCAAATCCATGATGGTGCCTTGAACCATTGCCACTGCAACCCTCAAAAAGTATCTTCTTATGATCCGCAATAGAAATGCTGTGTGCCTTTAGGAATATGTAGGTGCCTTTACTTTGCTGAAATCAGGGGTCATAACTTTTAAAAAAAGTTTATTTTATGTGTGCCTAGTGGTGCAGAATTGGGTCTGGGCAAAACTAAATTAGTTTTCTTTTAATTTTAATGTCAATTAATTAATTACAGTTATGTGACTAAGCTCCTATATTAATAATCCCTGCTCAGTCAGATAAAAATTACAAGTTGGCAATAACTTTAAAGGGGCACTAGGAACTACATAGAAAGATTTAGGAGCCATAGTTTGGGTACATCTCTAAAAATGTCATCATTCCTCTCCTATATGCAACTGGAACATAAAAGGAAAAAAAAAATTATTGCCACCAATGGGAACATTAAGCTTTCTATGAGGCTAGGATATCTCAATTCTCTAATTGTGCTGGAGAGTTATCCCCCTCCCCCCAGAGGAAGTATTTCTGATATAATACCTCTTCTCATCTCTATAATTAACTAGATAAGTAGCAGCATGGTATGAATTTACTGTGTACTTGTTTAAGCAGTAGGATACAGGTCTATATTAAAAAAAAAAAAAAGTTAAATTAAACTCCCAAATAGTCACATATCATACTGGAAGTCACATATCTAAATGAAGTTAGAAATATGCGGAATTACAGACAACTCTTTAATGAAATAATTTTTTACATATGTTTTCTTAAAACTTCTTTTTTTAAAAAAAAATAATGAAGTGTTTAGAAAAAGTTTGTCACTCACTTCGACATATTAATTTATTCTCCTGGAAATTAAACTGAATTAGAAAGGGAGACATTCTAAAAAACAATCCATGACAATGATCAATCAAAGGATAATTCTAATCCTTTGCCCAGTGATAATTTATCTATTTTTATTATTCTCATAACTCAGTGAGGCCCCTGACATCACTGGAAGGTGAACTTGTGAAAATTGTAAGCAATTGTACAATTCAATTAATGTAACATGTGACTAAAATATTACTTTTCTCCTATCCAAATGCAAGCAAATAAAAAGGAAAATCCTTCAATAACATATAATGGTATTTTGATAAAATATCCAGTTTCAAGGATCGTTCTGTGACATTTGACACTTATCTAAATAAAAATTCATAATTCCATGGGAAGAAAAAGTCATAATCAGAATTGTGTCAGGTAATATTTGTGGGATGCAGTAGTTTCATTACTGGTGTCTCTAGAAAAATGTAGTCTCTGTACAATTCACTTGTTTTATTACACTTTTTATGAGAAAATCATTATTTTTAGCAATTGTGCTACATATAGTGAAAAGTAATTTTATCATTTTTTAAATTTCTGTTATCGTCATAAAGCAAATAAGTTTGATTCCCATTTTACAGATTGAGAACTATATTGAAACAGAATAATTTGTCCAAAATCACTTATCCTGCAATACATTTTGCGTTAATGGGACATATCCTCAGATAAATATATATATTTGCAGCCTATGCTGTTTTTAGATTGTCCAAGTAGTTCAGAGTATTTTAAGATATTGGATTAATCATACAGATCTTCTTAGTGACAGTTAATAGAATATTTAATAATGTTATATTTCTGGATTAGTTATAGCCACTTAAATCCATCAGTTCCTTGCATGCATAAGACTGATAAAGGAAAAACTGATATTTTTTTCCTATTATTTCAGGGATGTAGCTCTTTGTATGCCTAGGGCCATAAATAGAAATGGGGGGGGGGGGGAAATGCTCACTCAGTGTCCCTGAATTTTTTGCGGTCAGATATTTAACCATCATCCAAAGCTTATATGCACACAAACTATATTTATTTGGTTTAAAGGCACACAAATTACATTGAATGAAATCTAATTAATATTTTCCACCTTATCCGCCTATATGAGGATAGTATTTCTTATAGCCCAAAATTCCATTAGCTTTAGTGCATGTAGACAATAGTGAAGAATGTTGGGAATTGCAGTTCAATTTCAGGAGGACCATGGATTTCCCTCTTATTTCCTAGCATGCCTTGTATTCTAAAGTCCTCTGCTAAATATAACAGTACCCTATATTAAAAAGAAAGAAAGAAAGAAAGAAAGAAAGAAAGAAAGAAAGAAAGAAAGAAAGAAAGAAAGAAAGAAAGGAGGGAGGGAGGGAGGGAGGGAGGGAGGGAGGGAGGGAGGGAGGGAGGAAGGATTTGTGCAGAGCTTCCAACATCATCTTACATCAGGGATTAATGTAATTTATGAGTAAGAAAAAGGTGATAAAGAATTTATCTGTGGTAAATAATAGGTTAATATGGGAACCATCCTACAGTTTTAGTTATCTACTGCTAAATTAATCCTAAATGGTGAGGAATTATTTTCACAATGCATAAAACGTATCACTAACATTGTTAATTCTTTTTTTTTTTTTTTTTACCCTGAAGGCCAACCCTTTTTACACTTAATACCACATTCAAAATCTCAAACTATGAACATTTAAGCTATTGCTATTTAATTATATTTTATGAAAGGGAAAAATTAATAGCCATTTTGACTTCAGTATAGACCAAACCTCAAAGAAGCAGAGTTGAGCAATTTTTCGGTCATGGAATTAATATTCATTAAGCTATAAGCTTCCTATAAAACTGATTTAAACACAAAATTTGACCCAGAAATTAAGACAGATAATCATCCCAACAACAAATGTTTTTAAAGAAATAGCAATACCATATTCATCAGTAGCACAGTGTTTCTTAGCTGTTTCATGGAACGTTACACCTTTAACAACATTCTTACATCTTTAACAGCAATTTTACATCTTTAAAAACATCTTCAATAGATTTCAAGTGATTATATGTAGAAGATTAATGATAGTCAACTTTCCCAATGACTTAAGAGTCCATTTGTTTGGGTTGCTTACAATCATCAAAGTTCTCTAACAGAATGGTTTAAGAAAACCTTTCAGAATTCATTATGGACATGAGTCCTGTCTGGAACTCCCACTTTAAGATGCATGAATTCCCACCAATGACAATTTGGAGTATAAATGGGAACTCCTTGGGGAGGAAGTCAAAAATGTTTTTAAAGTTCTATTCAGCTAATGGTACTTCTCATAGACATACTATTCTTTGAATTTTATTGTGAATTATATTACTAGGATGGGTAAAAATTGTTTAGCAATAATTTAAATAAAATTTTCTCCCAGCTTCTGCCTCACTGAAATACAAGAATTAACAGATAATTTAGACCTAGATTACTACAGCATTATCAGATTGAATTGCAAATCATACCTGAATTCTAAAAGATAAATTATTGATAAATCAGCTATATTGAATAATGATGTGAGTTCATAAAAATGCAGGAAGTATTAGTTATGTCCAAGTAGAGAAAAATTAACTTGCTTTTAAAATTCAATTCTTCTTTGAAGTGATCATTCCAACCCTGATTCAGAGATATGTTGCAGGCATTTCTATCAGTGAATTCCACAGAAGCATCTTTTTGGCCACTTTGATATTGCTGGATGAGACATAGTCCTAGTATAATCTAGAAAAGTTTCTTCTACATTCTTAACTCTGACGAAAAGAAAATATCGGTCATTCCTTTAAAACTATATTCCAATCAATGCTCTGAGTCTTTTGTTATAGCATGCCCAATCAAAGAGATGAAAACAAGGCATCGCTGTCACTTTTACAAATATTGTTCTGTCTGAACCAGAGATTTTTTTTTTTTAATTAAGTTCATAAAATTGTCAAAACACAAATCTTAATCAAAAGTATAGGCCAACCCTTTTAGACATTTCACCTTCCACCTCATCACATTTATCATTTAACAATCTTACTTTCTTCTTCCCAGAATATCTGTTTTCAAATAATTATTTGAATGCTATGGAAAGACACTACAATAAAAGGGCAAAAGCTACTGTCATAAAAAAGCTACTGTCAAGCTACTTAAACGTTCCTTCAGCTGTAATGCTGGTTTGAAAATGACTAATAGGCTGGAGGTGTTTTTTTACTTCAAAGATGATATGGTAATTGTTTTTTTTTATTAGGAAAATCAGCTTTGGACCATTCTGAAGGAAACACTTTTTTCTGATTATATTTTGTTTTAAGAGCACTGCATGATAGAAGTGGGAGAACAAAATTGCTTTTCCAAGCACCTTACTGAAAATAATGCAATATTGTATGCTGAAAAAAATAGTAAAGATGAAATATTCAACTTTTATTTGAGTATTCATAGAATCCTTATAGTGTTGAAGCTGATAGATGACTGCCATTCAGTCACCTACCATGATACTTTTGATGTCAATACAAAACTCTGTTCGGTCTAGAGACAGACTGCATATATGGAATGGCCAATTCAGAATAGAGATGCCTCAGTTACAAAGGGTCAAATAGGCATAGCATTAACCACAGATGGATAATGGAACTAATTTTAAAGATGACAGTAGACTTCCCCTCACTGGGATTCTTCAAAATCCAGACAACTCTTTATTTGAAATGGATGTCTTGCAGTGAGCAGTGGTTTGAACATATAGTCTGTAAAGCCCTTTTCAACTCTGTTAGTCTGCTAATTCCATGATGAAGTTTCTCTACATTTTTTTTTACTCACCAAAACTACAAAGGCCCTTAGTTGCATCAGAACTGCAGAATAGAGGATTTTTAGTACTTTCACTTAATCCTATACTTCATCAGCCTGAAGTCCTTCCACATTGGACTATCCCACTCATAATTCTCAGCCACGTTTGTCAACAGCTAATGAAAGGATTCAGTAAGTCTCTTCATACTTTAATGTATAATAAAGGTAGGGCAAAACATGCCAAGCACAGTCTTTGGAATTCTTTGTTACCACTTTACCAGCAGTGATCATATAAGGCAACTAGATTTTCTTCTGTGAAATGAAGTTCCAGGTAATATCTCTATGTGTGTAACATCTATGCCTCTGGATACTCTTCCCATCTTCCCAGGGATTAATCAGTGTGTGAATATGCGTTGCCTGCTGGTGCGGGGGGGGGGGGGCTGTGATGGTCCAATATGAATAGATAGATATGTGTTGCCTCTGTATTTATTTGCATTTGCATGCTTCAGCTTCTCCTTTGTGTTAATCTGTATGTTTTTGTGGAGGTTATGGAACCAGGATAGAGAGGAGCTTATGGAGTCAGCAGGGCTCCAAGCATTTGCCTAGCTGCTTCTCTCATTGGTATGCATTGCAGATTTTTTTTTTTTCCTGAAAGATTTTGCTTTGCAGCCCCCCAGCTGGAATCCATCCCTTTTTCAAGTGCAACCTTACTTTTTGTTGGCTTCTCCCACCATACCAAAGTTAGTTCCATTCTATTCAGTTCTGAACAGTTACTTTGCTAATGGATAGGCAGACAGACGGACACACATAATTGATTTCCAACATTTGACTGAGCTGGAAAAAATAAAAAAGCCTGATGCACTTATAGCAACTTCAGACAGAATTCTTTTGTTAACCAATACTTCCTGAACTGACCATATCATCATGTGAGTTTGTGGTTTCATTGTCAATCCAGGAATACCGCATCAGGGCAGAGGTTTCTCTGTCAGGAGCCTACCATTTCTGCAATCTTACTGAGCTTTTTTATAGGTTAAATAATGTTTGAAAAGATCTCTCATTCTTCCTTGAAGTAGTCATAAACAAGTAAATGCAATCCCTTAGACCCTCTGATGACTTTTTTCCTTGTCAATATATATTCTTATGGACATGAGAAGTTTTTCTTTCCAATTCATCTTACTTCTTCCATGTCTGGACAATATTTATCTTCATGGACTTCATATTGAAATTAACATTACTTGCATTTTATCTTGCTTATATTCCTTGCGCTATAAGGAGGCTTCTTAAATAGTATATAATGGATGTATACACTATGAATGCCAAAACAATTTAAGCAGGGCTTCAAATTTCCCTAGAGCTGATAGCCTATAGCAGTGTTGTCCAAACTTGGCCACTTTAAGATGAGTGGACTTCAACTCCCAGAATTCCCCAGCCAGGTAGAGATGATTTTTCCCCCCTAGAACATCTATGATGTAACCATAGAACATGCTATTTTTTAAATTACAAATTCATAGAGATATTGTAGTATTTTTATCTATCCACTACTTAGAAGGTTGCCAGTACCTCCAGGCAAGTGTTATGTTTCTTTATTACTCTTTGATTACAATCCTTTATAACAAATAATGTTGCTAAATTTTGTGCAGCAACATGCAAAATTCATTGGGATTTAATCTCTAGCAAGAATTACCTCTGACAACAACATTTATGTATTCTCCAGTTATTTAGTATTGTAAATCTTATTATAGTTTAACTTTTTACTTCTTTCGAAAAAAATAGGACACTATCTTATTATAGTATTTGTTTTTATTACAATAATATTGTATTAATATTAATGTAATTTTTAAGTTTTTGTACATTGCATAGTTTTATGTTATTATTTATTATTTTATAATTATAACTTACAATTACTTTCTGGTCAAAGACTGAAATAGAAATACTGATTGACCAATCTTATTCCAAGTAATTCTTTCCTTTCACCGGGCTGAAGATTTTCCCCCAGGAATACAGAATTTCTTGCAACTGATAATGAATTTTGCTTATGGGCTTTGTATTCCACTGTAGAAATGTTTTCAGCAGTACCTTTAAAAAAGTCCAGTCCAAAAGTCCACTAAACGATACACATTCATTGAGAGATAGGCAAAATTCATTTATTTATTGGATTTTTAGCACATTTTTACTGAAAAATAGTCACAAAATAGGGTATTAAAAATGATGACAACGCTAAAAACTAACAATTAAAACCTAATAAATAGCAGTTTCATAGTAAGACCAATGGTGTACTAAATGTCACATTTATGGGTGAAAAATATATTTTGTTTTATCTGATGACAAAAATTAACAAGAGTCAGCAGTTAACTGTGACTCATCTGGACATAGGACAGCCCAGATGTACTAGAGCCATGGAGCAAACATCAGATTTCATTCCAAAAGGTGATTTGAAATGGTACAAATGTAGCATCTGTCTCAAACAGTTTGAAACAGCTGCCCACTGTTGGGAAAAGATGCACCCACTGATTTTCTTCCCCCACCTGGCTTCTGTTAAGATAGAAAAATAGGAATTGGTATGCCTCCATTCTGGCACAGAATTTCTTCTCCAAGGGAAGACATTAAAAATAAAGGCTATTGACTTTTTTAAAGTGTGTGTGTGTGTGTGTTGTGCGTATTGTGTGGGTGTATTAAATTAATATGTAAATAAAATAAAACAGCACTCCCTTTTCTGTATCCATTGCCACAATTCTCAAAAGATGACAAGAGAAATAGGTACCAAGAGAAATATGAACTTAATTGAGGGCTTGCAGCCAGAAAATACACTTATGGAAGAACAAGAATTTCTAAAGGATTTTACAAAACTTCCTTAAATAACCCAGGATAATTGTATTAACTAGTTAGATAAATTAAAATTGCAAATGATAAATACAATGGATAAAACTATATCTGACCTTGATCAATTTAGCTGAATCATTGCCAGAAAAAATTAGAAAGGAAAAATTGGCAAAACAGACCAATAGAGATTGGTTCAAGTTTCTGATTTTAGATAAATCTGAACAAGGAAGTCAGAGAAAACTGTTAGTAATAATCACGAGGCAGTATGCTCCAAAGTAACTCAGAAAAAAATGTAAAAGAAAATCTTCAAGGACACTTTACATCTCAAGTCTCAGATAATTCCAACTTCAGAGGATCAGGCATCTCAATCCATAAGAAATTTACAACCTTCTCTCCTAGCACTTTTTAAAACAACAGAAAAACAGAAATATTTCAATAATATTGTGACATGGGACATGGTAGAAGGTACCTTGATAGAAAATATCGAATATGGACAAGATTGACAGTACAATAACACCAAGAAAATGCACACTGAGATGTTTAACATGGAATGTGAGAAGACTGGAAAATCCTATTAAACATAAGAGAATATTAGGAGAGCTACAAAAAATAAAACTAAATATTATTCATATTATTATGATGAGTTTTACAAGAAATTTCATTTCAATCATCAGAAATTTCTCTGAAAACTACTTATTATAATCAAATATATTTCTCAGCTGCATCTAGAAAATCAAAAGGAGTCCATGCGCATCCACGAGCACCAACCAGCAGTCAGAAGGCATGATGAAAATTCCTTAATCTCACAACACATGGACAGACTCAACCATAGTTTTCATTGGGAAACTGTCAGCATTTTAGACCAAGCTAAATCCAAATATGCAAGAGAATTCTTGGAAGCCTGGTATACAGAGAAGGCAGGAATGAACAGACACATATAGATAAACAACATTTACACATTATTCAAACTAGACGAAAGATCAGAAGATTGCCTCACCTGCAATCTATCACCAGCAATCAGCACCAGCAATCATCACCCAGATAAGCAAAGGTTACCACCAGGCACACAACCAAGCAGTACACATATGCTAATCAAAGAACTACCAGAGGAGCAAAACAAAAAAAAACCCACCCCTACCAGCACTGGCAAGGCAGGCCACAGCACGTAAATAGAGAGCAAACCCCAACCCATTTTAGCACTGAAGATGTTACCTAGCCGGGTAATGAAATGTTTGCAAGAAAAGAACCAAGCTCAGAGAACCCCAAGGGCTCCACAGTTCAACCCTGAGCTAGACATATTCGCCTCTATTGGAATCAAATAGAGTAGCAGTGCTAATTAGCAAGGATACCCCTTTTATAAGTAAATAAATAAATAAATAAAAAGATAAGAAGGATGTTATATCTTCCTAAAAGGTAAATTGAATAATACAGATATCTCTCTAGCATCTATTTATAGGCTTAATACTAAGATTCATTAAACAGATATTGGCTAAATGCAAAAGTTTTAAAAGTAGAAAATGTACAGGTGAAACTTGAAAAATTAGAATATCGTGCAAATGTTCATTTATGTCAGTATGGCAACTCAAAAGGTGAAACCAATATATGAGATAGACGCATTACATGCAAAGCGAGATATGTCAAGCCTTACTTTGGTATAATTGTGATGATTATGGTGTACAGTTTATGAAAACCCCAAATTCACAACCTCAGAAAATTAGAATATTACATGACATCAATAACACAAGGATTGGAAATAGAACAATATCGGACCTCTGCAAAGTAGAAGCATGCATATGTACTCAGTACTTGGTTTGGGCCCCTTTTGCAGCAATGACTGCCACAATGCAGCGTGGCATGGATGCTATCAGCCTGTGGCACTGCTGAGGTGTTATGGAAGACCAGGATGCTTCAATAGCGGCCTTCAGGTCCGCTGCATTGTTCAGTCTCATGTCCCTCATTTTTCTCTTGGCAATGCCAGGCAAGGTCAGACGAGTTTGCTGGCCAATCAAGCACAGTAATCCCATGGTCATTGAACCAGGTTTTGGTACTTTTGGCAGTGTGGACAGGTGCCAAGTCCTGCTGGAAAATGAAGTCAGCATCCTCATAAAGCTCGTCTGCAGAAGGAAGCATGAAGTGCTCCAAAATCTCCTGGTAGACGGCTGCGTTGACCCTGGACTTAATGAAGCACAGTGGACCAACACCAGCAGATGACATGGCTCCCCAAATCAACACAGACTGTGGAAACTTCACACTGGACTTCAAGAATCGTGCATTGTGTGCCTCTCCATTCTTCCTCCAGACTCTGGGTCCTTGGTTCCCAAATGAGATGCAAAAGTTGCTCTCATCAGAAAAGAGGACTTTGGACCACTGGGCAACAGACCAGTTCTTTTTTTCTGTAGCCCAGGTAAGACACTTCTGACGTTGTTTGTTGTTCAGGAGAGGCTTGACAAGAGGAATACGACATTTGAAGCCCATGTCCAGGATCCGTCTGTGTGTGGTGGCTCTTGATGTACTAACTCCAGCCTCAGTCCACTCCTTGTGAAAGTCCCCAACACTTTTGAATGGCCTTTTCCTGACAATCCTCTCCAGGCTGCGGTCATCCCTGCTGCTTGTGCACCTTTTTCTACCACACTTTTCCCTTCCACATAACCTTCTATTGATGTGCTTTGATACAGCACTTTGGGAACATCCAACTTCTTTTGCAATTACCTTTTGGGGCTTTCCCTCCTTATGGAGGGTGTCAATGATGGTTTTCTGCACAACTGTCAGGTCAGCAGTCTTTCCCATGCTTGTGATTCCTACTGAACCAGCCTGAGAGACCATTGAAAGGCTCAGGAACCCTTTGCAGGTGTTATGGATTCATTAGCTGATTAGAGGGGGACACTTTGAGCCTAGAATATTGAACCTTTTCACACTATTCTAATTTTCTGAGATTGTGAATTTGGGGTTTTCATAAGCTGTACGCCATAATCATCGCAATGATACCAAAGTAAGGCTTGACATATCTCGCTTTGCATGTAATGCGTCTATCTCATATATTGGTTTCACCTTTTGAGTTGCCATACTGACATAAATGAACATTTGCACGATATTCTAATTTTTCGGGTTTCACCTGTATTATAGGGCGAAATTTTAACTGGGTGGCTAACCCAGAATTAGATAAATCCCCAGGAATAGATAAAGAAAACGTAAAAAGTAAAAGTAATCAGTTGGAACTCATCTTTGATCATAACAATCTGTTAGACAGTTGGAGAAAGTTTTACCGTAGGAAGAAGGACGATACCTTCCTTTCATCTAGACATAATAGATATTCTAGAATAGATTATATTTTATTATTTGATAAGCCAGAAAATCATATTGATCAAGTAAAGATGTCAGAATCCTCGCAAGCTTTTATAATAGATTATTATATGGCTAGTTTAAAAAATGGTTTTTTTTCATGCTGCGGTTCTGCCATTGGAAAAGGGGAGGGGGAGTAGGAAGGAGAGACCATTTGAAGCAGATGGCTCCTTATCACAAGCCCTGGAATGTTCAAGGCCATGCCAGCAAGGGAATCAGAAGGCAAGAACTAAGGGCGATGGAAGGGGAGGGAAAGTGAGAAGGGCAATGTAAGGGGGGGAAAGAAAGAAAAGCAGTTTTTGGCGCGCTTTTACTCAGTCTCAGCAATGCTTTGGATCTGTACACTTATTCTTAATAAATGAACTTTCTTTTGAATCAATATTGGTTGCAAGGAAAGTTACTGGTTTTAAGATCAACAGGTGGCAGTTCGTTACATTTTGCTGAGACTCTCTGTACAGACTTCTACCAGGGAGATTACCCTGAGGGGAGTCCCAAGCCTCACGTTAACCGGGACCAACCGAGCAACGGGATGGCTGATGATGTTATTGAGGAAGAAGAAGAAAGAAAAGTCCCTCCTCCATTGGAAGTAAAGGTGATAACCCAGGGGGAGCCGGTACAATCATCACACCCAGACCGGACGGGGATGAAAGCAACAGCGACGAAAGGACGGGCTCCTTCATTGAAAGATTGCATGGGGAAATTGGAAGGGCAGATGGGGTCCATATCTGATGATATGCGAGCTATAAAGGCAGCGGTAGACCAACTGCTTGGAAGGGGATCTACACCTCCCGCACGAGAATCGGCCGCCACACCAGGAGGCACGGAGGTGGCAGAGCAGTCAGCCGAAGATGAGACCTCCAGCGAGGAGGAGGAGGATTTCACACCTAGCAGAGCCAAGAAGAGCCCGATGCAGCAGCGGGGCATTTCCATGAATTTCGGGGGAGATGCTGAGCAGCTGGCTTGCTTTATCACCCAGGTCCGGATCTACATGGAGGGCTACGGGGGTCTGTTCCGCAGCGAGGAGGAGAAGGTTTCCTATGTGTCCAGTTTTTTTGAAGGTATGGCTGCGGAATGGGTGGTTGGCCTGCATAGGGCGAAGGACAGGGCTTTAAGAAAATTGGAGGATTTCATGGCGGCTCTCTGTGCGCGCTTTGAAGACCCGTGTGTGGCGCTCAAAGCACGACGCGACCTGGAAAGACTGAAGCAGGGGTCCAAGTCGGTATCAGAGTACGCCTATGAATTTCGGGGCTTGGCTCAAAGGCTGCCTCACGTGCCAGAGGAGCTCCTGATTGAGTTTTTCCAGAGAGGCTTGCAACCCGAATTGCTGCAGCGTGTGCTGTGCCGGGGTTTCCCGAAAACCTTTAATGAATGGGTCGCTATGGCCGGCGAAGTGGAGGAGCAATGGCGTACCATTGAAGCAAGAACCCGACTTCCGCCCTTACCCGGTGCAAAGAAGGTGGCGCCCAAGGTGAAGACCAGCGCTCCGAAAAGTAGCGGGGGCCGGTGCGTCTGTTTCAGCTGCGGGGAGCCGGGGCACTTTGCCGCTGCGTGCCCTAAAGCGAAGACGGAGCAGGGAGGCAAGAAGACGGAACGGAAGGGGCCGAAGTCTTCAAAGCCCGGCAGGAAGGAGTCAGCGGCAGCAGGCAGCGAGACAGGAGCTAGAGCGGCAACACATGGCGGTGGCAAAACCCGGAAGTTGTCAGCTCCGCTCTCTCTCCGACAGGCGGCTGCTCTTCCAGAGAAAGAAAGCAGCTCACGGGAGGAATCGGACAGCGAAGAGATGGGGGTGAGTCCCATTAAGATTTGGGTGGAACTAAGGGTGGTGAGGACTAATCGGAGGGCAGAGATACGGGCGCTGATAGACTCTGGCTGCTCCCGAAATCTGATTAACCCCGCCCTTGCCCGGGGTTTGGGACTGCGCTTAAAGAGACTCAAAACCCCTGTGATTTTTACCCAGCTGGACGGATCGCCAGCGGGGGGAGGGCCGGTGGAGTATCGTACAGAAGAGCTTGAACTAACTATGGGGGACCATAGAGAGACTATTAAATTCCTAGTGACTCCCATGGCATGCAACCCAGTGCTTCTGGGCATGAACTGGTTAAAAAGGAAGAACCCAGAAGTGAACTGGGAGGAGAAGATCTTGCGTTTCCCGAAGGAGGGGGGAGTGGAAGTTGAAGAAATTACCGAAACGTTGTCAGATGAAGAGATGGGTGCTGTGAGTGGGGAAAAGGCAGTGGAAGCTGCAATCCAGATTCCCAAGCAATACCAAGACCTGCAGGAGGTGTTTAGCGAAAGGGAGTCAGATCAGCTACCCCCCCATCGTGCCAGTGACTGTACCATAGAGATTGAGCCGGGGGCTAAATTTCCAAGGAAGAAAATGTATCCAATGACACCCAAAGAGTTGGAAGCATTGCGGGAGTTCATTGACAAGAATCTAAAGAGGGGCTTTATTGTACCTACGCATTCTCAAATTGCTGCACCGGTGCTATTTAGGGAAAAGAAGGATGGCTCCCTACGTTTGTGCACGGATTATAGAGGGCTAAATGCCATTTCTGCTGACAACAGGTACCCACTCCCCTTAATGAAAGACCTGTTGGCCCATTTATCCAAAGGGAAAATTTTCACGAAGCTGGATTTAAGGGAGGCGTACTTCAGGGTGCGAATCCGTGAAGGAGACCAATGGAAGTCCGCCTTTAATACGCCTCTGGGGTGCTTCCGTTATGAAATAATGCCGTTCGGATTAAAAGGAGCGGCGGGGGTGTTCATGCAACTTATAAATGAGGTGTTACAAGAGTATTTATACCAGGGGGTGTTGGTTTATCTGGACGATATCCTGATTTACACTGAGACCATGGAGCAACATGTGCAATTGGTCAGGAAGGTGCTAAAAAAGCTACTGGAAGCTCAGTTGTATGCCAAGCTCTCCAAATGTGAATTTCATAAACAGCAAATTGACTATTTAGGATATAGAATTTCGCATCAGGGAATTGAAATGGACCCAGCAAAGGTGAGGGACGTTACAGGTTGGGAGGCTCCCAAAACCAGGCGTCAGCTTCAAAGTTTCCTGGGCTTTGATAACTTCTATCGGCAGTTTATACCCAACTTTGCCCAAGTAGCACTCCCACTCACCGATTTGTTGAAAACCAAGGGCAAGGACAAGGCGAAGGCATCAAAACCTGGAGCCCCCTTAGCCTGGACTAAGGAGTGCCAGGAGGCGTTTCAAAGTTTAAAGCGTCTGTTTACGGCTGAACCAATCTTAAAACACCCTGATCCAGAACAGCCATTTGTCATACAGGCAGACGCTTCGGATGTAGCAGTGGGAGCTGTGTTGTTGCAGAAGGGGGCAGGGGGGGAACTGTTTCCTTGTGCATACATATCCCGGAAATTTTCAGAGACTGAGAGACGCTGGTTGGTGTGGGAAAAGGAAGCGTTCGCAGTACGCTGGGCGTTAGTTTGTTGGAGGCATTTGTTAGAGGGGTCACCCCATCCATTTGAAATTTGGACTGATCACAAGAATCTAGAGGCTTTGACTGCACCGAGGAAGCTATCACCAAAGCAAATGAGATGGGCACAATATTTTCATCGATTTAACTTCTCCCTGAAGTATATTCCTGGGGGAAAAAATTTTCTGGCAGATGCTCTGTCTCGATTGCCTCAACACAATAGCAAACGGGAGGAAGTAGTCGCTCCAGTAATTCCATGTACCCAAGCAGCCCTAAGAGTGGTCACTAGAGCTCAGAAAAGAAAGGGTGAAGGACAACCAGAAGGAGAGTTATTGGTAAAATTAAATGCCCAGATTGCTCAGGATGAGTGGTTCAAAAGCAACAGCCAGTTGCTAGTAAACAAACAAGGGGCATGGTGGTGGCAAGACAAGCTATATGTCCCTGCAGACGCTAGAAAGTGGGTTTTGCAAAGAAGTCACGACAGCAAAACAGCTGGGCACTTTGGTTTTGTGAAAACATTACATCTAATCAGACGTCAATTTTGGTGGCCAACAATGAGAAAAGATGTAGGGGAATATGTAGCCACATGTCCCACGTGTGCTATGGCCAAAAAGAGAGGGGGCAAACCAATGGGGCTGCTACAGACAGTAGCAAACCCTGGAGCTCCTTGGAAGCAAATAAGCATGGACTTTATTGTAGACATGCCTGAAAGCAACAAAAAGACTGTTATTTGGGTAGTTACAGACCTTTTTTCCAAACAAGCACATTTTGTGGCATGCCAAGCCATTCCATCAGCACCCAAATTGGCTAAATTATTCATACAACATGTCTACCGAGCTCATGGGGTCCCAGAACGAATAATTTCGGATCGCGGGGTCCAGTTTACTGCCAAATTCTGGAGAGCGTTCCTAAAACTACTGGGGGCATCGCAAGGCTTGAGTTCGGGGTACCACCCCCAGACAGCGGGATCATGTGAACGTCTGAACTCAGTATTGGAACAATATTTGAGATGTTTCATTAACTACCAACAAGACAATTGGGATGAACTGTTACCATTCGCCGAAGTAGCTTATAATAATGCAGTGCACCAAAGCACTGGTCTCACCCCTTTTAAAATAGCTACAGGACAAGACTTTGTACCCATCCCAGAACTGCCTAAGCAGACCACTCAAGTCGCTTCAGTTGATGAGTGGATCCAGCAGATGACACAAGTGTGGCCTCAGATTGCTGCCTCGTTGCAGGAGGCCAGAGCTACATACAAGAAATTTGCAGATGCTAAGAGAACACCAGAAAAAGACTGGAAAGTAGGAGATAAGGTTCTTTTATCTACTAAACATCTTAAATCATTACAACCTTCCAGAAAGCTCGCTCCAAGATTCATAGGGCCTTTTGTCATCGATAAAGTAATTAATCCAGTTTCACTACGATTACAGATGCCTGCCACCTTTAAAAGAATCCATCCAGTATTCCACTGCGACCTACTTAAACCATATAAGGAGTCTTCTCAGTGGCATCCCTCTCCAGTACCTCCTAAACCATTGATGGTTGAAGGAGAACAACATTTTGAAGTTAAAGAAATACTGGACAGTAGAAAGCACAGGGGGGGGGGGGGGTTCAATTTTTAATTCAGTGGAAACATTTTCCCAAATCAATGGCTGAATGGGTTGACAAGAAACATGTAAAGGCTCCACATTTAGTTAAAAAATTTTATGATGCTTATCCCACAAAGCCTTAACAATTAGATTGGTTATTGTATTATGTTTCTCTTTGCTTTTCCTTTTAGAGTGAAGAAGAGGAATCATCTGACTGACATCCTTTTCTGTGGAGGGGCAGTATGTCAGAATCCTCGCAAGCTTTTATAATAGATTATTATATGGCTAGTTTAAAAAATGGTTTTTTTTCATGCTGCGGTTCTGCCATTGGAAAAGGGGAGGGGGAGTAGGAAGGAGAGACCATTTGAAGCAGATGGCTCCTTATCACAAGCCCTGGAATGTTCAAGGCCATGCCAGCAAGGGAATCAGAAGGCAAGAACTAAGGGCGATGGAAGGGGAGGGAAAGTGAGAAGGGCAATGTAAGGGGGGGAAAGAAAGAAAAGCAGTTTTTGGCGCGCTTTTACTCAGTCTCAGCAATGCTTTGGATCTGTACACTTATTCTTAATAAATGAACTTTCTTTTGAATCAATATTGGTTGCAAGGAAAGTTACTGGTTTTAAGATCAACAGGTGGCAGTTCGTTACATTAGATAGGTACACAATTGTTGTCAGATCATGCATGGGTCACTACAGACCTTAAGATCTTTGCAAAAGAACGATTTTTCAGGATATGGAAAATAGATCCCTCCTTATTAACATATATAAAAATTCCCTTTCACCCCTATGGGTGGTACGTGTCTTCCTCCATCTCGGGTCCTCTACCAGAGGCCTGGGAGTTTGAGGGTTCTGCACAGTATCTTAGCTGTTCCTAGCACTGCACTCTTCTGGACAGAGAGCTCGGATGTTGTTCCTGGGATTTGTTGGAGCCACTCTCTGAGCTTAGGAGTCACAGCCCCGAGTGCTCCTACTACCACTGGGACCACTTTGGCCTTTACTTTCCACATCCTCTCTAGTTCCTCCTTCGGGCCCTGGTATTTCTCCAGCTTTTCATGCTTATATATATACAAACCATACATGGATGAGACAAGAAAACTTGGAATTGATGGAATGCTACTACAACAGCAGACCTAATGAGAGGGGATATATGAAACGTATGAGGGAACTATGGATAGACAGAAGGCCTACATCCACACTAACTGAGAAACAACTAGTTACCCAGCGCTTCAACATAGTAAAGAGGAAGATGCTCTCACAACTCGAGATAGACTAACTCTACATTACAACCTGGACTCAAGCAGACCTGGAAGAACAAGCAGTTGTACAGCCAACACCTGAAGCTGGAATGTCACTGCCACCCCTTCCATTACAGAGCACAGCAGCTGATATGAGACATAAGATCATGGATAAACTAGCTATAGTCAACCCTCGAGTCCGATTACCAAGGCTCAGTGGAGAAGTACCATCAGATAGTATGCTAGAAGATGCCAACAGAGCCCTCCAGACAATCCCTACTACCACCATAACTGAAACCAATGAATTGGTATATGCTACAGCCACTGTAATCCTGGAAATGCTTGGCTACATGATCAAGAAGAACACCAGTACATAACCCACCCTGGAAAATGAGATTGGAGGCTAAGATCAAGGCAACTCAGAGAGAAGTCAGTCAGCTGGTGGAACTACAGAAGCGTGTGGAGATTAAGGATAAGACTCAGCTACTGAAAAAATACATGGGCCTGACTCCATCTGAAGCCCTCGAGACTGCTAAACAAAGGCTCACAGACTGGCTACCAGGCTAAGGAGATACACTAGAGAAGCAGAGGCCAAGAAGATAAATGCCCTGTTCTCCAAAGAACCATCCAAAGTGTACTCCCAACTGCAGTGCAACCACTGAGTAGCTATCAGGATTTTCTCATGGGAAGAAGGTCATCCCGTTCCCTATACAAAAACAGGTGTTGAGATTACAAAGTATCTTGTGATTCTGTTATGATTTTTACTGCCACCTACTGTAATGTGTATGTTAGTTATTCAGTGGGGGTGTCATGCTAGCAATATAACGGGAGGGTAAATGCCCAGCCTGTTCAGTGTGTTTGCCTTGTAAAAAGTTAATCATGTAGTTTATGGGTTATGTAGTCTTAAATAGTAACCAAGTAGTGTACCTCTTCTCTGAGTGTGTTTTTTAGCTAGAGGCTTTGTTGTGATTAAGTCTTGGAAGCTAAGGTGAGAAGAAGTCTTTGTTATATCCTATATTTTGTAGGCAACTTGTATTTTATAAAGTTTTGCATTTTTATCAATAAAGACCAGTTAGTTTACATTTTCTGACTGGATTTTCTTTGGAAAGCTAACTATGGATATTGCCATTTTGCAAGCTCTCATGCTGATGTGTAAGTTACCTGAGAACAGGATTTTTGAGACCTTTTTGCTGCACCCTGAGCAACAGTAGCAGCTGAGCCACCAGCAGCAGAAACTGAACAGTACTGGAAGAACATATGGGAGAAAGAGAAGACGCATAACACCAGTGCAAAGTGGCTGCAGGACCTGAAAGCAGACCACAGCAATCTCCCAGAACAGGAACCAGTCACCATCACAGTAGCAGACATCCAACAGCGGGTCAAGAACATGAAAAGCTGGACAGCACCTGGCCCGGACATGATCCACACCTCCTGGCTAAAGAAACTAACAGCAGTGCATGAACACCTAGCAGCACAGATGAACCAACTGCTAGCAGCAGGCTCCCACCCAGACTGGCTAACACAAGGAAGGACAGTGCTGATCATGAAAGACCCTCACAAAGGAACAGCACCATCCAACTACCGGCCAATAACCTGCCTCCCCACAACATGGAAAGTTCTATCAGGCATCCTAGCTGCCAAGCTACAAGACCATATGGGCCAGTACATGAGCTCAGCTCAGAAGGGCATTGGGAACAACACCAGAGGCTCAAAACACCAGTTACTCATAGACAGAGCAGTCACCTGAGATTCAAGGTCTAGGCAGACCAATCTGAGCACAGCCTGGATTGACTACAGGAAAGCCTATGACTCAATGCCGCAAACATGGATCTGTGAATACCTGGCACTATACAAAGTCAACAGGACACTAAGGACCTTCCTCAAGAACTCAATGGGACTGTGGAAGACAACACTGGAAGTGAACTCAAGACAGCTCGCACAAGTGGCCATCAAGTGCAGCATATACCAAGGTGAAGCACTGTCCCCACTGCTGTTCTGCACAGGCTTAAACCCCCTCAGCCAGATAATCACAAGGTCTGGATATGGGTACAAGTTCAAGAGTGGAATCACCATCAGCCACCTCCTCTACATGGATGACATCAAGCTGTATGCTAAGAGTGAACGAGACATTAACTCACTGATCCACCTGACACAGCTCTACAGCGAGGACATTGGGATGTCATTCGGATTGGAGAAGTGTGGCAGGATGATAGTAAAAAGAGGGAAGGTAGTTAAGACCAATGGAGTGGAACTACCAGTGGGCCACATAGCAGACATAGAGACCAGCTATAAATACCTTGGTGTCCCACAGTCACACGGGAACCATGAGGAGGAGGCAAGGAAGACAGCAACATCCAAGTACCACCAAAGGATAAGACAGGTCCTGAAGAGCCAGCTCAATGGGAAGAACAAGATCCATGCCATCAACATGTATGCCCTGCCAGTCATCAGATACCCTGCCGGTATAGTGAGCTGGCCAAAGGAAGACATGGAGGCTGCCGATGCGAAGACCCGGAAGTTCCTCACAATGTACGGAGCTTTCCACCCCAAGTCCAACACCCAGAGACTATACACCAGCCACAAAGACGGCAGGCAGGGTCTGATGAGTGTCAAAGCCACTGTCCTGGACGAAACCCGGAGTATCCAGGAATACATCAGTAAGATGGCACCCAAAGATGAGCTGCTGAGAGAATGCCTCAGGCAGCAGCAGACATGGGAGGAATTTCAAGCGGAGGAAATACCATGGCAAGACAAGCCCCTGCATGGGATGTACCATCGCTAGATAGCTGAGGTGGCTGACATTGGGAAATCCTATCAGTGGCTGGAAAGGGCTGGACTAAAAGACAGCACTGAGGCACTGATCATAGCAGCACAAGAACAGGCACTAAGCACCAGATCCATAGAAGCAGGGGTCTACCACACTAGACAGGACCCAAGGTGCAGATTGTACAAAGAGGGCTCAGAGACAGTCCAACACATAGTGGCAGGGTGTAAAATGCAGGCAGGAACAGCATACACTGAACGGCACAACCAAGTAGCTGGCATTGTGTACAGGAACATCTGCACAGCGTATGGGCTAGACCCCCCCAAGTCCAGATGGGAGATTCCACAGAAGGTCATGGAGAATAACAGAGCTAAGATCCTGTGGGACTTCCAGATCCAGACGGACAGGCAGGTACTGGCTAATCAACCAGACATCGTGGTAGTAGACAAAGACCAGAAGACAGCGGTAGTGATAGATGTAGCAGTGCCAAGGGACAGCAACATCAGGAGGAAGGAACATGAGAAGCTGGAGAAGTACCAGGGCCTGAAGGAGGAAATCGAGAGGATGTGGAAAGTCAAGGCCAAAGTGGTCCCAGTGGTGGTAGGAGCACTCGGGGCCATGACTCCTAAGCTGGGAGAATGGCTCCAACAGATCCCAGGAACAACATCAGAGCTCTCTGTGCAGAAGAGTGCAGTGCTAAGAACAGCTAAGATACTGCGCAGGACCCTCAAACTCCCAGGCCTTTGGTAGAGGACCCAAGATTGAGGAAGACACATACCACCCATAGGGGTGAGAGGGAATTTTTATATATATATATACATACTAAGATTACAGAATCTATTCAAGAGTATTTGGATTTGAATCTTCCTACAAATTTGCTAATGTATACAATATGGGATGCAATGAAGGCAACAATTAAAAGAGACTTAATATCAGAATCAATAAAAGGAAAAAAAAAGTAACTATAAAAATCAATCAAGAAATTGACAAAGACACAAGAGACTAAGAGCAAAAACACAAACAATCCAAATGTAGAATGATCCTGAAGTTATTAAAGCAAAAAAAGAAATTAAAACTAGTGGATTTAGATAAAATTAATAAACAATGCTATATACAAATCAAAAAGTACTATGAATATGGTAATAAATGTTCTAGATTATTGGTGCTTATGGAGTAACAAAAATTTGTTCTATCAAGAATAATAAGGGTGAAGTCACTTATAATATTAAAGAAATTAATTGTATTTTTAGGTCTTACTACCAGATACTTTATAGATCAGATAATCCAAATTCAGAAGGAATAGATGACTATATCAAGGATATTCCACTAAATCCTATTTCCTTAGATCAGAGAAGGACATTGAATAGAGATACTGTATTTCTGTGTTATAAAGAACTTGAAGTGTAATAAATTGCCAGGACCCGATGGACTTTCAAGTTCTTCTTATAAGATATTTGAAGACAAACTAGGTTCTTACATTTTAATTACATAACAATATTCTTAAAGGCAATAAAGTGCCTGATATGTGGCAGGACACAAGAATTGTGGTCATACTGAAATCAAATAAAGATCCAACAGAAATAGCTAATTATAGACCAATTGTTCTGCTAAATCAAGATGCAAAGGTTTTTATGTCTATATTTTTTTGTTGTTGTTCAGTCATTAAGTTGTGTCCGACTCTTCGTGACCCCATGAACCATATCGCACCAGGCCTTCTTGTCCTATGTCTATATTAACTATGAGATTTAAAGAACTAATAAAAGAACATATTAATTAAGACCAATATGGCTTTGTGAAAGGAAAGCAAGTCTCAGATCCCATTAGAAATATTAAATCTTCTTAAATATAACAAAAAACACAGGTTACCTTTGGCTGTTTTCACTCTTGATGTGTACAAAGCCTTTGATCAGTCAGAATGGACTTTTCTAGAAAAAAATCTTGAATAAATATAATGGGTCAAATTTTTTGCTCAGCTATACTGTAACACTGTGAAGGCCACTGTAAGAAATAACAATTTAGAGTCAGAAAGGTTCCAGATCTATAAAAGGATAAGACAGGGATGCCCTTTATCACCTTTACTGTACATATTATCTGTAGAGTGGCTATTATGGAGAATCCAAAACAATAAGCAATTCCTTGGCAGTGATTTTTTAAGTGAATGTGATGTGAATGTATATGCTGACGATATTGTGCTGTTCTTAAAAGAGGTGATTATTATCCAAGAATTCAAAAATTATGGAAAACTAGTAGGATTGAAAATTAACTATATAAAAAAAGGTTTTTTTATATTTATATTTTTATAAATATAGGCTCTAAGATCCAGAAAGAAATTAATAAGCAATATGACATTCGTATCTATCAAAAGTCAATAAGATATTTAGGAATCAATATTCCAAAAAATCTCAGTAAATTAGGTGTGCTGAATTATAACCCATTGTTGCAAGCAATCAAAAAACTATTTAGAAAGTGGTTATTGCTTGATCTATTCTGGGCAAAATAGCTGCCCTAAATTCATTGTTTTTTCCAAATTTGTTTCATTATTTCCAAAATATAGCAATATATCTGAATTATAACATCTTCATCTAAGACAACAAATGCTTATAACATTTGTGTTTTACAGAAAAAGACCAAGAATTTTTTTAAAAAACCCTACTATTTCTGAAATTACAAATTCTGAAAAAGGGGGTTGGGGCTTCCTGAATATACATTTATATTATACATCATTTCAACTTAGACTTAAATTTTTATTTTGGGTGGAAAATTCAAAATATAGAAAGCGGGCACAAATGGAGACTAAGTGGTTGATAAAGCGAAGAACAGAATTTATACCATTTCTGAAAGCAAGAGATATAGAATGGGTAAATCCAACATGTATTAACAAGTTTCTTGACTGTTCTCTGAGTATTTGGAAATACTGGGGGGGGGGGGGGGGGGGTAGTTCTACCTCCTTTCCCATTAATTCCAATTATGGATCATGGCTCTTTCCCAAAAAACCTAGTAGGGCTATCCAATAGTGTGTGGAGAGAGCAAAACTTGTTTAGGCTGATTATGATTATTTCATAACTAATCAATTAATTATAGAAGGTATTTTAAAGCAAAAAAATAGCATATATGAACCTTAATTGGCTGCTATTTAATAAGGTTTTTTGTTAAAAATATAATTGGTAAGAAGATAGCATTGCAACTGTTAACAGTTTTAATCAATCTTATGTTAGAACCTTCAGAGTCTTCTAAAGGCCTAATATCCAAAATATATAAAATATTCTTAGAAACTGTTGGAGTGGGTTCAACATCTCTCAAAGAAACATGGCCATCAGGTTTAAGAATCAATATCTCAGACACACAATGGACTACACTTTGGAAGAACTCCAGATTACGATCTATATCAGCAAATATCATATATTTTATTATCTATTGTCAAGTCATATATCCCTCACCCTACATCTGTGGTGTGATTTGTTTTCTAAGCAAAAAAAAGTGTTTTTAAAAAAATATATAGGAATTGGTATGCCTCAAAGTAAAATCCCAGCCTCCAATATTAACTTTATTTCCAAAAACTGTAAGTATAGCAAGTAACATAGAGTATTTTTTTGTTAATGTTTTCATAGTTCTGTCCTTTATTTATGCAGGCTACTGCCTCATTGTTAACATGAAAGGATGAGTCATGAGCCAAAGTCTATCATCATCTGAATGTAAACCTGGAGTTATTTCACTGAAACAGATGACAGATTCACAGCATTAAAAGATGGGAATCTTGCTCATAATTTCACTTATGACAGTATGTCTTTTATCCATCAGGAAACTTTTGTTCCATTGTCAGATTTCTACCTACTTCTCTGGCAGAACATACAGTTCTGTATCACTTTTATATCAACTGCCAGCTGCAAGATAACTTGAAAGGTGTGACCAAGGTGAGCAGCTAGGTGAGTAGCAATTGTGATATAAAGCTCAGGAATAAGGGATGTATAAGACAAGAGTTTCGTAAAATGGCATTCTTCACAATGTTGAATTCACATTATAAACTATGCCTGACCACAGGCATCTGCAGAGTCTGATAATTTTGTAAAAAGGACAAAACAACATTGTACGTATCCAGTTCAGGATCTGTCCTTTTGTATATGTATGTGATATCATGATACATGTTCAAAAAGGGTAGAACTTGAATTACAATAGCACAGTGCTGCTTTCATCATTTGCCTTTTGATCGCTGCTGCCAACACCTCTGCCTTCATCCAAGCTAAAGTGTGGAGATTGGAGAGAGAAAAGACAGGGGCCACTGTTCATGTCCCATTCTTTACTTCATTTGAACCCTTGATGAGTTAGTTGAAAATCTGAACAGGACTCATATGGAGTCTTCAAGTATAGAGGAAACTCACTGCTACAGATAGTCATCTCTCCATGAGGACAATAATGCAAGGAGGTGGAAATGATATGCTTTTCCTTATTCACCTAAACACCAGTAGTTTGTTACTGCTTTACATAATGTGATGACATCTTTGTACAATTATTAATGTGATGGTACATTAATTATAAACCACTAATCATACACTTTTCATCCCAGATAAGCTAGACAAACATTTTATTTGCAATAAACATAGGTAGTAACTTAACATATTTTTTTTAAAACTGAAGGATTAGAATTATATATACTGATTTGTCTGATACATACTATAAATGTTTTCCATTTAATGGAAAACATGCTAATAATTGTAATTATTAATGATAGGAGAAATAAAAGAACATAAAAATAATTTAACTCAGAATCAGTTTAAATAACTACATTCGTTTAACAGCAAACCACGTCATACCGATTGTCAGTTTAGTATGTACAGGACTGCAGTCTAAGACAGCAATTCTGTACAGATCTAGTTAAGGATCAATCTTGTAGAATCCACTAGAGGTTATTTCTAAATAAACATACCCAAATATGTAATTTCTCCACTTGAAACTCTAACTGCTGCCTCTTCTTCCTAAACCAGCTCATCATTTTCACACACAAGTTTTTGGCTTCTCAGAATCTTCCTTCTCATCTTATTATTCGTTATACATTCCTTGACATTTGCCACCTGAATAACTATCCAACGTTGCCTAATGGGAGGCCTGGCCTTGCTAAAAGCATTTTGTAGACTCTTGCTTGTTAGTCAGCCAGCAGGAATCCTATAATTAAAAAAAAATCCAAAATGTTTTTTATCAACTAGCAGAGAAAATAATAGCCCAGTTCAGTAGAGATTCCAGCAGCTGATCTACCTGGTACAGAGAATATGCCCTTCCAGATTAAACCTAAAATATTCATAGGTTTTATATAAATGCAAAAAACAAACAAACAATCAGGTTTTCTTTTTCTGTTTGTGGTTTTTAATTTTACAACTGTTTATCTGCTAATAGCCTGGGATGGCTGCTGTGTTTCAAAAACTTTCCTTAAGATACATATAATAACCACATGAACATGATTTGTTGTATAGATACTGGAGCAAGCTGACATTTCTCTACCAAATATTTCAGTAGTCATGGTAAAGCTTCCATACATCCAAACACTAGAAGAATGGGATTTGCATAACTTCAATTAAAAATGTAGATTATCTGAGAAACACAACACTGCCATTTTCAATGGAATTAAATTCGTGGAAGCAAGATGAATTCTCAGACATCTTGTTAAAAGACTCTTGGCCTTATCACCTCCTTTACAAACTTCACCACAAGAAAAGGGCAATTTGTTAAGAATGGGAACAAACTGTCTTTTGGGTGCCATAATGTCTATGGGTAAGATACCGTATAATCATGCGAAGGTAATTTCATGGCAATGAGAAGAAACCTATAGAGAGGAAACAGCATTTTCTTCAGTCTCTATATTTTACATGAATGTTTTCTGATCAGAAAGTTCATTATAGAAAAATCTAATCAGAAGTTCATTAGAGTAATGAAGAAGATAGCTAAAACTTCAGAGAGTCAGCAGATGTGATCAATGGCAGCCAGCGGGACTTGGGATTGTTATATCTCACTGAGCCAGATGTTCAAATGCCTAAACCTGAAGCATCATTTTCTTCTCAGGGAAAAGAAAGGAAGTAAGTAGATTACATAGAAAGACATTTTACACTGAAAACGTAATGGCATTTGAGAAGAGAGAAAAGTACCAGATATCAAGATTGTTTTTACTTTCATTCTGATGCACAGAGTTTTAAGGCAACACAAAAGATTATTTAGTGGCTTCTGCCACTTACCATTGTCAAAATCCTGCCTGTTGACAGTAGTGTAACTACAGATTCAGGCAAAGGGTATGAATACCAAGCAAGCCTACCTTTGATAAATTGTTATCCTGTATTGCATTAGCAAAGCTTTGTACAGGACAAAGCTATGTATAAAATATATCTTAAATTGTCCTTGAAGTACTAGAGTAAATTCTATCAAATAGGCAGATGATATGATCAGTGTGTGCTTTAGCAATGTGTATGTCTTGCTTGAACAAGAGATAACAAGCTTCTGAGAAAGTAAAGCAGGTCACAAAACATATGAAGTTGAATGTCCGACACAATCACAATACATGCTAGGTTTCAATTCTGCTTGGAAGATTTCATAGAAACTTCTTATTTTCAGGACCACAGATAGTCACCCTGTCTATATTGACAGATTGCAGTGGGAAGAAAGTTAATATGGAATAGATTTCTCTTGTTGAAGGTCAGTTCACCCACTATTGCATCAAAAGTGCACAAGTGAAACAATTCTGAAAACCATTTTTTGGGTTCACTTCTGCAGTCAGTATTGATGCGTTACATGAGCAGATTAAAAGTAAATATATTTATAAGACCAGACACCAGAAGACCAGAAACCAGGACACTATGAGTTAATTTTGCAGAGGCACTTTCCCCCACTTAACCTTGTAACCTTCCTTTGCACTTATAACCTATCAGTTAGATTACTAGGCATAGAAAAGGAGTGCAGGGTGAATGAGGAGGGAGTTTTCCCAGGACATCATACCTATGATTGTCAATCTGGCTCCCATTCTTAAATTTTCTATCTCATGCTTTTCTTAACTAACATTTGCTCATTTTGCTCTTTCTAGTCTCTACCTCTGTGTTCTCTGTCTCTCTGTTTCAGTCTAATTTTATGTTTAAAAACAGATCTAGTGATCTCTTAAAGGATCACTAAACATATATCAGATCTGGTAAGTGCTTGAGAAATTGCCAGTCTGGCATTACATAGGCCTCTGTAGAAGTATATCTCTCCAGCAGTCCAAGCCAGGGTAACCATGGAGAATAATGACTGGTGATGGCACGTGACTATATTAGCCTAAAGTGGCCAATAGGACTTGGGCAGATCCCAGTCCCTGATCATGTCATCAACCACAGCACTGGCAAAGTGGCCTAGATGGTGTTTACAGGGGCTGAAATGTGTTGCAAAAAGAGGGAAAACATTCCTTTCAAAATAGAACAGCTACAGATTATTTATGTTGTATTCTCTGTGAGCTGGGGATGAGATGATGGCAACATCATGATCACATGTCATTTTAGGTTGGTTAGTGGGACATGTTCTTGCTGTGGTTAAAAGGATATAAGAACAAGCCCTGAAATTTAAAGCTGAATCTTTTCAATTCTGTGGCTACCACCAGGGAAGTGGAGCCTTACTGGAAAATGTCCTTTGAAAAGCTTGAAGTTTCTTTTAAGTTATGCCATCCAAAACTGTTTTCCTCACTAACACTTTTTAAACATATATTGTGGTGGCATTCATAGTTCTGCAATTTATTTATTTTACTGTATGGCTACTTTTTAATTGTTGTGCTACAGGGTTTGTTGTCTTTCCTTCTGTTTTAAAAATGATTTTAAATGGAAAGTTGAATGCTTTTGCTGAATCTTAAATGAATTGCATACTAATTACATTTTGGGGAAAAAATATTCTTTGGTATGCTACTAAGAAAACTTTTTTTAAATGTACAGACTTTTTAAAAATGTGCAGATATATATTAATATGAAAATAAAATAAAATAAAAAATAAAATAGCACTCCTTTTTCTATCTCCATGGCCACAAACGTTTCACCCATCCTTTAGTTCCCCATTCTTTCACTATTTGGACACAGGTACATGTCAGTGTAGAATGGAGAGAGCATGTCTGCACAATTGGCCCTATATCGTACCCATTTTCAGTTCCAGAGAGTCAGGTGAATACAGTATATAAAAGCATTCTTTAATGCATTATCACCATTCCAGGAACTCAGGATGAGTCAAGGTAGAAAAGTAAATAAATTGGTCCTTAGTCTATTTAAAAAAAGCCTTGGAATTATCAGCCAACCTGATAAAAACAATTAGAGATAATCAGAAATTCTCTTGAGGAAATAAGCAGTTTCCTTCTTTGATTATTATAAAGAAAATGACTCTTGGCTCAGGAAATCCAAAAAGTAATTTTGCTAAAAGCTTACTCATTTTATTACCAAAACAGTAAAAATTTGTATTACAGATCTGCATGTTTTTATTACTCTAGTTAACTAATAAAATATTATACTGAAACAATAAAGTTCTCAAAATCTTTTGCTTGACTGAACTTTTGAATAATTTCCGTGTTTATGTAGTTTTGCCTTCAGATTTTTTTTATTCCATATATTTTGCCTATCAAAGGTCTTCAGAAAAAAGAACCAAGGTGTTTTATTATAATCTTTTAAAAGATTTTACTAGCTCAGTTCTGATTATACCATTGTCATTAAAATAATTATAGTGCCATTTAAGCAATGTATTAAAACATGATGTTTGATAAATGAACGTAATGTTATTAAAGGTTGATGATAAGGAAAGTAAGAGATAGGAAATAATCTAAAATTAAAACTTTACACAACATGACTATAGAATTATTTGGACTCAGTCATTATTTGGACTCATTTCTATATAATTTATTTGGACATATGAGTCCAAATAATGACTAATGAGTCCAAAGTAAAGATTCTGCTCTACTTACACACATTCATAAATTAGATAATTTCTGATAATTTAGAAATAACTTAGAATTAGTCATAAGAACTTACAGAGATTATTTTAAATAACCATGTATTAATTAGATTTATTTCAATATTTATTTTATTTTGATCACTTGGTTGTTTTGGTCTTTTCCATTTTCCCTCTCCTCCCTCCCTCTCCTACTCAGGCTTCTCTTGGCTATTGTGTCCAGTTCTGGGCACTGCATTCTAAAAGAATATTGCCAAACTGGAACAAGTTCAGAACAGACCTAGACAAGTTGGGGATTGGACAGGAAACCATGAGGAAACTATGAAGAAAAGTTGAAGGAACTAAATACATTTAGCATGCAGAAGACTGATGAGAGATATGATAGCAGTCTTCAGATACTACAGAGATGTTGTATACAGGAAGGAGTGAATATCTTCTGTATCTTCTGTATCATCCTGGAGGGCAGGACTAGAATCAATGGGTTGACACTACAGCGAGGCAGATTCAATTTAGGTATTAGGAGGAAATCCTAAGCTCTCAACCAGTGGAATAGCTTGCCTCATTTAGTGGATACTTCCCCTTCACTGATGGTCCTCAAAGAGAAGCTGACTAGCCAAATCCAAAATGCTTTTACAGATCTTGCACCTTAGATGCCAATAGCCCAGATAACATCTGAGGTGGCTTCCACCACTATAAGGCTATTATTATAATAGCACTATGAGGCTATTATATTTGGTTTGGTTTGGTATGATAAGGAGACACAAAATACAAAAATGTAAAAAAAAAAAATGCAATATACATAATTATTGTTAGTTATTTAGAATTGTCGCTTATCCAAAATTACAGTTAAAACCGTAATTTAATGGAGCATATGTTAGAAGAGATGTCCATTAAATCTGAATGACAGCTAAATCCAAATTTATGTCATTTGCATCAATTTATTACATTTGCATAATTACTGAATTGACTTTTTCTGTTATTTGATTCAACTTACAGCATTTTAGGTAGTTACAGCTGTTTACCCACAGTCCAATCCTGCATGGCTATAACACTGTCCAAATGGATAAACCATTTTGTGAAGTGAATGAAGTGGCCAGCTGGAATCAAAACAGTGCAAGTGATCATGGGAGCATTTCACAAACTCAGCATAGACCTTGTTCCATATGTCACAAATTGACAAATAAAATCATAAATAGTTAAGAATTCAGTTCCTGGGCAAGTATTTGAGTCATGCTGCTCTAACTGCTTTTACATCTTCCAATCTGCTAATACATTTTTCCTTAAAATACAGTGACATTGTTTTAACCAACTGACAAAAGTGACAAAGTACAGCACTTTTTATAATATTGCATTTTAAATTTCAATTAGCCTCAATATTGTGTGGTTTACATGTGTGTAGGTGTGTAGCATATCCACACAAGAACCATCCTCCTTTCTCATGCACAGAGAACTTAATATCTTAAATGTAAAAATGTATGCTTATGGCCAACTCAGTATATATGAACTGCTGGAAAAAGCACAGTCAATGTGTGTACAGTACATCCTACCACCAAAATGTACTGATTTGATCATGTAAATTCAGTGTCTACAACTCTCTACATGTATATAATCTTGAGAAAGGATGAGGGTTAAATAGGCCTTCAGATCTCAACACATTCCAATCCTTCAGCTGACTGACTAAAGACCAAGTAACTCAGCAAAATAACTGACAGGCCAGTCAGTAGAAAGTATATGTTCAAATGTTCTATAAACCCCTCATACATATTTGGCTTTTGAATATATATATATATATATATATATATATATATATATATATATATATAAAACCCATCCACTTCTAGAGTAAATATGTACCAGGTTAAAACTAAATAGGATCAGCGAATATGCACTAAGACATATTCTTACAGGATGCAGGATTCAAGCTGAGGACCACAAACAGCATTTCAGTTTACAAAAAATTACTCCTGAAGTAAGAAGTGAAAGGTTGCTAGTAAAACTAAAACAAAACAACTCAAAATGCCTTATTTGTGAAGGATGCATTACTAAGCAGTATTTGATAGATAATAAACCCAGACAATATCTGCAAGGTGAAGCCCACCTGCTGTATGTTATATTGGTATGGATGCTGTTGCTAATACAAATTGTTTCCTTACTGGCTTGGGTGAATATGAACACTTCTAGCCAGCCACTGCTGTTTCCCTCAACTATATGTAACAAATTATCATCAGCAAGAAGTTAAGAAGGATTGATATCCCTTGTGGATGGGAAGGACACATTCCTTGTACATGTTCTTCCTTAACCGCCTTGTACATTCTTGTCTGCCTTCATACATCATATAACATTGTGGCTTATTAAATAAAGCTCAATGACATATGTTTACACAACATATAAAGCAATAAGTCATGATATACACGATATGTTGGCTTGCTTCACACAACATGGAAAGACAAAACCAATTAAGCCATTTTATATCTTAGCATGTTATGTGCACAATTATCCAAAGAAATGTACAAGTTGCTTCTATTTATTTTTCCAGTGAACTGTTTGTAGACAGGCATGTTTTAAAAATTCCATGGATTTACACAATACTCTGATATTACTCATGTTCACCCAGAAAAAAAACTTGTTCATGAGACCTAGGGATAAATGCATATACACTATAGTAAGCACATCTTTATTACTACCATAATTCCAACAGTCAGTCACAGAATAAAACAAAAATAGATAGTCACAAGGAGAGATGGATGGTGTATATAGAGGCACAAATTAAGGCAATTAGGAGGCCACACCCAAACAATGGGCAGCCAATAAAAAGTGACAGATAGAAGTCATGCTGCTTGTAAGTGAATATCTTCAGGATATTATGGTTAAAAGTAAGCTGGGATTCGATGTAGAGATAACAATAAAGATCCATATGGTTCAAGGACTCTACTAACTTATCCCTTAAGGACATACATTCTATTGTGGGGGAGCATTGTTGTAATGCCCCCAGCAAAATAACTGTGTTATTCAAACAACATTGAAGGCAATGCATCCAGCGTAGCCAAAGTAAAGGCCCAGTGAAATTTCAGAATTGTGATGGAGGAAACTCACATACCCATTTGGAAAGATCCAGTGAGCTGTGAGGCTGAGAACCAGACTTAAGTTAATTTGAAGATCAATGTTCCAAATCCACTGTTAAAGAATACTTGTGGCATTTCACAGCATAATGAGCAGAGGCTCTCCAGCAAGAGTCCTATGGAGTAAAGCTTTCCAATAACTTTTTTAAACCAGTTTCACTTAAAGCAATCTCTAATAACCAGACCTACTGAGAAGAAAATCAACTTTAGCTGAACGTTAAAAGAATCTAATGTCCATGGAGACCCAGCCCATTTTTAAAGATATACTGGCATTCTTAATACATCTTGGAAATGCAAGGAGAGGTCTTTATATTCTTGGACACCTTCAAGAATATAAAGCTTCCACAAGTCCAGGCTTGGACACTGTAGAGAAGCTGAGAAATTATCTTGGCTAGAAAGACCTTGCAAACTGAAGGGATAAAATGAACTGTCTTGGCAATATATAGATCAACCTTATTCAATCTGGTGTCCTACCTATTATGTATCAAGATTGCAATCCCCTTAATTCATAGCTATGCTGGCTAGTGATGATCCAACACACTGGAAAGGCATCAGTGAGTGGAAGACTTGTATAGATTATCTAGGCAATAGAGAGCTCCCCCCCACCCCATGCCATATATAACCACCACTGGGTTCCAGGTATGGCTTTGCAAATGTAGATACTTCAAAGCAGGCAACAAGCATAATATTTCAGAATATATAAGACAAACCTATAATTTGCTTATATATCCAACTTGCAGATAACCAATGTAAGCACATTGGTTATGCATGAATAAGATCTTACTTTCAAGTAAATATGCAAAGGAATGTAGCTCTGGTTGTATTTCTTTACTTGCTTATACTTTATAAATATTTTTAGATTTATTATGAAGCTCCTAAAATTATTGAAGACAACCCATTACTGAGAAACATGTTTGTCTTTGAAGCTTTGAAGCTTTTTGCTTTGGATTTTTCTGCTTGAGCCACTTTTACCCAGCTCCACACTTTGCAGGGACGAAAGGCACTTTTAGACGACTCAGCAGGAATTATAGCCATTTTTTATTCCAGAGAGGTAAAGAAAGAGACAGCGGCAAGCCGAGTGAGTAGGATGGACTGCAGCATCAGGCATATGGTGCTGTTTGTCACTGTGTAAACTCATCTGCAGCAGTTTATCAAAAGACTCCTAGGAAAGCATCTTCACAAATGGCACATTTGTTGGCAGACTCAGCAAAGAAACTTACTATTTTAAAGAAAAAGAAGAATCAACTTTTTTTCCTTTTTGTCATAGGAATCTGAAAGTTCACATTGAGGTACAAAAGCTGGAGAACAGGGTAGGATTTCTCATGCTGATTTAGACCAAAGCTTCACTTACTCTAACATTCTGTTCCTGCACTGGCCAACCCATGCACAGGAAAACTGATGAGCAAGACATTTGCCTCTTAGGTTGCTTAGCAACTGCTTTCCAGAGGTATATAAATTGTCTCTAACACTTGGAACAAATATATGACAATCTTGACCGATGCCATCAGTAGCTGCATACCTTTCTCTAATAGGTCTGGAAACTGCCCAGCACAGGGGCCATCACTGTACCTTAAAGTAGCAAATTCTATAATTTCACTATGTCCAATGTAAAGAAGTAATTCAGAGAAAAATTATTGAGAGGACCCTGTTGGGAATCCTCCAGTTTGTTCATTGGGACTGCAGTTAGTGACAGAACTGTAAGTACAAGCAAGCTCATTAAGAATATTTAGACAAATAAGGTTTATTCAGACAAGTAAGGTTACATGCTATTAGAGAAAACTTTCTGTCATTATGGTAGAAGAAAGGAGACAGATTTTTTTTAAAAAAATTACTCTTTCCAAAGACAACAACAACAAGGTGAGATTCTGTCAAAGTGAAATCTGCTCTGATGCTATTTTATTGTTGAATTCAGTGACATTGTTTCAGGACATTGAAGGGATGAAAATATGGTGCTGGCATGATGAAGATAGAATCCCAGCCATCAGCCCTGCTTTATAATCTCCTTAATTTTGAGAGCAGGTTTCAGTTGGTGCTGCTTTTTGCTCTTCTCATGTAGTAAATAGTCACAAGTACGATTAGGGAACAATATTGAGTGTGGTTGGGAAATAATGTCAAGACCTCTGAAAAAAGAAGGTATCACACCTACACGTGTATTATCAAAGTTCTGGGATGTATCTTTGTTTTCTGATTTCACTTTTCCTTCTCCCTTATTTTAAAAATCTTTACTACGAAATTATGATAGCATTGGACTTTCTCCATAACTTTTCATTTATGTTTAAATTTGGGAACTGTGATCATTTACATTTTGTATTTGGTCTTAGCTATCACTTAGGATAAATTCCACTCTTCCAGTCATCTCCTCTCTGGTCAGTTCTACATATATAGTAGTTCAAAAGCGTTCAGGATATCTAGAAATTACACTTAGATCATTCTTGTGTGCATTGAAATATTACTCCTTTAAAAAGATTCATTTGTATGATTATGCTCTATTTATACCATCGTGCTTTGTAGAGGAAATCATTTTCATTAATTATCTCATTAACTTATACTGTTTTCTCACACTTTGTACATATTAATAGAATCTTGAAAACATGGACTTTTCTGGTGATGCTGCATTTAATACTCACATTGGTTAATATAATATGAAAATATTATGTAACCTGAAAAAGTTGATCAGAATGTCTAAGAAAAAGTTAATTATAAAAACTTACTGAAAGCAATGAGATATAATTCTAATTTATTAATACTGATTTCAATCCATGGCTTTAGAAGAAAAACAGTTTATCCAAATAATAAATTACATCAATATATGTCCTTACTTTAAAAATGTAAGTTACAAATATATATAGTAAATCACTCTCTATCTGTTCTGTACCTCTATGACTAATTCGGTTACCCTATCCGAATTATTGATAGTTGTGTATTAAAATAAAACTGCACAAAATCTCATTTGTTTCCAACATATACCATTGTTATATATTTTGCATGGATACCTATTTTTATACAAAACTGCTTACATACATAATTTTGTGTACAGGTTTCCCAAAGATATTACAGTTTGTACCCAAAGTTCCTATACACAAAATTACAAACACAATTAGGGATGTCATAAGAAATCCTAGAGTATGCTGCTTGAATGAAGAATATCCATGCTAAAATTCAAGCAAAAGCACTGAATTATGGGTTAGTGAAGCTGCGTTTTGATTCTTTGCATGGGTGGGCAATTAGTATAAAATTCCCTGATCAATCTGTCTTTTTTTTTTTTCATTCAAAGTTAGCAACTTTGAATGGCATACGTTTTTCTGAGATTAGGCTGGGGGAGGTTGAACTTTTGATTGGTAGTAAAGAAGCCTAGCTAAATGTTGTTTGATGCTAAGTTCATCTTTCTTCAAATTCCAATGGGAGCAAAATCCCAAATATGTTCCAGTTGAATAATTTTTCATCTTGCCTTTTGTTGTGTTTTTTTCTGTTGATCAGACAAGAGACACTAAAATCATCAGTAGGTGTTCCTGCTGCTTTCTTTTCTGAAACTTCTAAAATAACTAATTCCAATGTGTCTGCAAGAATTACAACATCTGCAAGTAGGCCAAGGTAACAGAGCTGCTATACAAGTCACAGGCCTGCTTAATCAACTAATAACAATAGTAACCCAGGCCACTGCATCTTCAAATTGCTAATTTCTTATTTTCTCTCTTGCCTTTTATATTCCTGTGGTACTTCTATGAGCAATTGTGTCAAGGTGAATCTCTCATTTTTCACTTAAGTGTTTGTTTGTTCATTTCGAGCACTGAGACCTTTCCCTTTCCAGGGTACTAGTATCTGTTTGTTTCAACTACACATTGTAGTATTAATGCAATTGCAGCCAGCATGAACAATGAATGATTAAGAATTTATAACTGGAAGGGAAAAGATAACACTTGAGTATTTGCTCTCCCCCCCCCCCCCCCCCGCCATAAAGCAATTCAATGAAGTTTGCAGACTGGAACAAATCCTACTTAATACTATACACTTTTTCTTTTGCTACTGAACTCAAAATGCCTGCCCAGTCTTTCAGATATGGACTAAAACCTACAACCACTTCTTCTAGAAATCCATGGATAGAGTAGCATTTTCCAACTATTATTTCACCTGTAGACAGACACAAGTACATAATTAAATACATCTAGTTTACCAGAGTATCATTTCTTCTGTTCTGACATGTTTTTCTACTTATAATACATTACATAATGTTGTTATGTTGATTGATTGATTAGAAGGTTTGACATTAGTACATAATTCTTTGTTTTATTGTAGCATAAATCCATTTTAACTAGGCTATTTAGCTATTTTTAGTGTCCTTTTATTGCAAAAATGCAACAAATGATTTTTAGTTGCTAAAAATGGGTCCCATTTTCCTACGTGTGCAATTTTTTCCATGCATATTTTCAAAAAGCACAAGTATATCCTGACATTTCTCTCTTAATTTAGTTTTGCTTTCATAATTTGCAGTATTATGATTTTCAAAAGCTGTGAAGCATCCGTTCACAGAGTGCTTTGATTCCTATTTACTCTCAATGCAGTAATCTGAACAAATATGTGGGTTGGGTACATCAGATAATTAGCACTTAAAACATAGGTCAGGATCTCAGCATAGAATCAAAATCCATTGATTAGCTTGTCTACTTTATTTTTATGTATCTCTTTCTCTATATTTCTTACAAAGATCTGCATCCAACTGCTGGCCCCAGCTGTTAAAACATTCTGTTGCTAACTAAATTGGTGGATAGAGTAAAACTACCTTTTCCAATTTTGTTATATAGTTAAAACCAAGCTGATTGATTTTCCTTCCTGGTGCTTTTCATATTGCTTAGGCCAAAGAAGTGTTGGGCAGGGATTTATTTCCTGTAAGCTTCTGCCATTTTTTGAGTTGGCCAAGGGATTGAGAGATACCGGTGGGGGTGAGTGCTTCTGATGACAAATTGCCTGCAGGTCATGCCAAAGGTATGTGTCCATCCAGCTGGATAATGAGGGTGATAAGGTGTAAGCAGGCAAGAGAGGACCAGTGGAAGGGGGGAGAAAGACAGATGCCACATTGAGTAAGAAATGGAGAAAAGAAATGAAGAATGGCTAAAGACTGGTGAAAGCTAAATATTCAGGAGAAGAGATGAATGAAAAACATAGGATGCATGAATCCTATCCACATGGATGAAAGAGGATGAGGAAGCATAACTTAAAAAACATAATTCTTAGACTATTCCTGAAGGAGAGGACCTATGAACATGTAGGCTCTGTAAGCAAAACAACTTTTCCGTAGAAGACTCATAAAATTAGTGGTTGTTAATTTCCATTTCATATTTCCTCATCACTGTCCTGTTTCAGGTTGTAAACTCTCTCACACACACAGTTACTAGGTAATAATAGTAATTTACACAAGGGTGAACAATAACCAGCAGATGAGGAAAGGAATGTAAATCAAAACAGAGTCTCTGGGAAAGAAAGCTTACCTGAGTAGTTTCATTTTCAACAGGAACACACAGAAGAGAAGTCAAAATTCAGTCTGAAATTCAAAGAACCAAGCCAGGTTTGTCAGCCAGTCAGTCAGAATTTCAGGGTTTTTACACAAGCAGAATTCACAGGTACAACACACCAGAGTAGGAGATCAGGCAGTTGTTTCTAACAGAGAAACTTGGGTCAGGGCTGTGTCTTAAATCAATCTGCAGCCAGCTATCTTTAATTAATAGAGCTACCCCCTTGCTTGGCAAGGACCCTCATTGAGTGTCTTTGCTCTGTTCTCCACTCTACTTGCTGAGTCCAAGAGCTTAGATGACTAACTCATCATCTGACTGCTCCAGCTGTTCTGATGGTGCCTGTGTTTGATCAGCCTCATATGATTCCTGGCTTGGTGTCTCATGAGGCTGACATTCTACTGATTCAGCTGGAGCAGCTTCTTCAGAATCTGAGTCCTGGGCCATGACAATAAGACATTAATAATAGGATACATCCTACTCACCCACCCCAGAGATTATATGTTGCCACTAGTTTCACAACAACATATATTATTACATGAAGCAGTGTTCTTTCATACCTGAATATGGAAAGGCAGATGGAAAGACAGTAAATCCAGTAAATGATCAATACAATTCCACATCAAAGGATACAATTCCAACTCTGGCTAACTTTTGCATGAAGTATATATAACTTTGCCTATCAATGTAACAAAATGTAGCTGATCAGTAATTCCCCAGAAAAGTTTATTTGTGATAGATTCTAAATCTCTCTCTCTCTCTCTATATATATATATATATATATACGTGTGTGTGTGTAATATGCAATATCAAAGCTTAAGGCAAGATCCAACATTCAGCTGAGTGTAGTTCCACTAGTGCAAGGAGATTTCCAGTCTCTATTCCTGACACAAAATTTGCTTTGGGTCTTATTTTGGGATTATATGGATTATTAGAGTGATAGATACATACTTACCTATCCTTTGCACTATTCCCTTTGAGGATAAGTAGCATTATGCAGAATGCTGAAAAGACAATAAGAAATAGTAAATAAAGGAAACTAAAGAGATACAATAAGAAAAAGGAAACATAATTAAATCTAGTTTTGTGAGAGTCAGGACAAGAGGGGTTAAGAATTTACTCTCATCACCAGAGCAACGAGGAACAGATAAGAGGATGAGACTGGACCCTCCCTAAAGAATGCAAGGGAGGTTGGGAGGATGACCCTGGAATTTGCTCTCACTCATGAGAAGATTGATGTCAGGATTAGCCCAGGAAACTCCAAGAGACAGTACAGATTCAATCCAGCAAAGTTTAATGGTCTTACTCCCGTTACAGAAATCTTCTCATGAGTGAGAGCAAATTAGAGGGTCACCCTCCCAACCTCCCTTGCATTCTTTAGGGAGGGTCCAGTCTCATCCTCTTATCTGTTCCTCGTTGCTCTGGTGATGAGAGTAAATTCTTAACCCCTCTTGTCCTGACTCTCACAAGTTTAGACCACTCCATTTACTGTATCTCTTCATACTTTTAATTCTTGCAAATGATCCTTGCTGCCATCATATCCATACACTGCTTCATACACTGTCTTTTTTTAAAAAATTCTAACCCCAAGTCATGGACCTGTTCCCTCAAGGGTAGTGCCTTCCCTTGGGGTGGCAGTACCAGAGTGGCCACAGTCTAAAAGAGCAAACAGCAACTCTGCCTTATTTGGGTTCAACTTCAGCCTATGTTGTCCCATTCAAATACTGAATGCCTCCAAGCATCACAACAAGACTTTCACAGTATCATCACTTCAACCAAGAGTGTAAAGCATATTGATCATACTGCATCCCAAACCAGTGATAATGTCTTCCTGCAGCTTTATAAAGTTGTTAAATATTGGTCACAACAATATGGGAGATCTATTTGCCTATTCCTCTTTAACAGGAGATTCAGAATCCTAAACAAGATTACTTGCCAACAGCCCACTGATGTGATAACAGAGAAGTACAAACATTTTGCCTCCATTACTGCCATGGAGTAGGCTCAAAGTTGGGCTTATACCAGTGCTCAATCAGATTCACATTTCATTTTGTACTACCAGGTGTTTCTTCTACTATTTCATCTCCCAGACTTTCAGCAGTAACTCAGCTTAGGGAAGTCAAACTAGGATAGGCAACTAGAGAGAGGCCACTGAGGAACAATTACAACAAGAGGTCGGGTTGCTTTCTATTGCGAATTCCTGTTGCAAAGCAATCAATTGTTTCAAGACTAAATAACGCCAAATGTAAGACTGCCTTTGTCAGGCCTGAGATTATCTGAGACAAGCCATGATTGTCATGCAGGCCATGAAATCCAGAGTTTTCCAAGATCCATTTCCTAGGACAAGAGTTTGAAGTCACTCAACACCAAGAGGCAAGAAGATTCTGAGCTCAGATTCATGAGTTTGGAGAAGGACTTACTGGATAGTATGGTGGTTGGTAAACAAGTAGAACTCTCAGTTTGTCCCTATGACCTAACCTGACACACAGGCATTCACACAGATACCTAAGGTCACAAGCAAGCTTTCTCTCCATAGGTATCAGAATGAAAATCTATAAAGAAGGACTACAGATAACACTTGCCTATATATTCAGTATCCACATTTAATGTATTTCACTATCTATTTCTTTAAAAGTTAGTAATTAATATTGATTCCAGCTAGGATTATGTTTAGGATTTGAGAGGTGCCAAGAATAAATGAATAAATAATTTTATTTCAATTTATATGACAGCTCATTGCAAATACATGACTCTGGGCAGCTAAGAACATTTAAAAGTTATATCAAAAAACAAAAAAAACCCCATAAAACATATTTTAAAAAACCACATATATATACAATCAACATCCGAGCACACAAACCATTTGATATAACTACTGCACAGTCTTTACCACACATCAGGGTCCCAAGCTCAGTGACAGAATGTTGTCTTCAAGGCCTTGAAAAAAGCCAGTAGTTTCAGGGCCAATCTAATCTCTGGGGAGATGATGAAAGGTGGGTGTCGCAACAGAAAAAACTCTCTTCCTGGGCCCCACCAAATGATATTCCCTAGCAGATGGGACCCAGAACATGTTGTCTTCCAGACCTAATAGGACAGGTAAATATAACTGGCGAAAGTCAGTCCCTCAAATAATCCTGTTCCATGCCATGAAGGGCTTTATATGTCATTACCAACACTTTGAATTGAACATGGAAGCATGCTGGTAACCAATACAGCTTGCAGAAGAGTAGTGTAATGTGTGTATTCTGCACCACCTATAGTGTCTGGATGCTCTTTAAGGGCAGCCCCATGTAAAGCACATTGCAGTAGTCTATTAAAGAAGTGACCAAGGTGTAAGTGACTATGAGCAGACCCTCTTGGTTTAGGAACAGGCACAACTGGAGCACAACACAAAGTTGCGTAAAAATCCTCCTGACCAGGCTGCCACTTATTCCTCAGACAGGAGCTGTGAGTCCAGGAGAACTCCCAAATTGTACTCAGGTTCTATATGTGGTAGTGAAACCCCATCTAGAACAAGAGATGGAAAGTCCCTAGAAATCAGGGACCCTAATACACAAAGCCACTCAGCCTTGTTAAGGTTGAGATGAAGCCTGTTGTTCCCCTTCCAAGTCCCCACAGCCACCAGACACCAAGACCTTCACAGCATCACTTGGATAGACAAGGCTGGAGATGTGAAGCTGGGTATCATCAGCATACTGATGGTATTTCACCCTCATCAGATGAATTCATCCAGTGGCTTCAGGTAGATGTTAAACAGGAGTGAAGAGAATAACAAACCCCAAAATGCAAGAGCCAAGGGCAAGATCTCTCATCCCCAATCAACACCACCTAGAACCAGCCCCAGAAGAAGGAAAATAACCAGCACAACACAATGCCACTCACTCCCCAGAACCAATCCAGAATGATACCATGGTCAATGGTTTTGAAAGCTGCGAAGAGGTCAAGAAGAGCAAGGATGGGGATTACCACTACCCTGCCAGAGATCATCCAGAAATTCTTAAATTACCCCACCCCCTAATTTGATGCTGAAACTGTTGATAGGAATTATGTTTCAAATATAGAATATATATATATTCTAGTTTCTTGAACTAGGCAGAAAGGATGTTAATCTCTGAATATGAGAATGAATTATTTGTATAAATTGTAATACATTGAGAGTTAAAGGGTACTGATTGCAAGAAAGAAAGAGGATCACCAAAAATAGAATATACCAGATTTTTAAAAAATTAGCAGATAATAACTGAATTTCTCTTCCTTCTCAATCCTCCAGGACACCTGCCTAAATAAATTCCAGAAAAAGAATGATACTAATAGCAGAAAGCATTCACCTAAAAACTCTGACAGGCAAAGTTTGTAAACTTGATAAAGTTCATTGGCTGTTTAGCTCTGCTCATTTGTAGAGGGCCAGTCTCTCCCTCTCTTAGCTTTGTCCATGTACAAAACAAAGTTACAATAGTTAAAAACCAGAAAGCACTAGAAAGTCCATCAAACTGAAAACCAGTTTGAAGGTAGTTGATTCAATTCGACTCCTTGAATTGATTCAAAGGGCTAATACATCTATAAAGCATGTGTATGGAAGGAGAGGAAGGAGAGAGTTGTATGTACATTTCACCATTAAGTATAGTTTTTTTTCTTTTAGACTTCCTAACAAAATACTGTCTTGCTATATTTATGCCATTTGTATAGGTCTTATTTAGCAAGACTGATTTCTTTCTTGGCCTTTAAGAATTTTATTTTGCACATACAACCCATGAAATCAGTAATGTTGAATACTTTATGTTAACAGATGCAGTTTATTATGTGTTATTGTTGTTTTTAAACCTGGGTTTGGTGAAGACGATGCACCATTTAACATTTAATTTATAATATCCACAGGGGATCACCAATTTCTGATTTGCATATAAACTGTTTTCTGTTTTCAGAAAAAAAATCCTGTATTCTGCCTTCTGTTTTGACAATGTTAATTAAAACAGCTGGTCAATCTCTGGAGTCAATTTCCAGATTTCTGAGCAGAAGAAGAGATGACAATGGCACCATAATGCATTTCACAGTCTTGGGACAGCTAAGATTGTCTAACACTAGAGGTAACCACTGTAGCAGATCAAGTAATCCCAGGTATAATAATTTTCACATTCATAGCATCTGTCTGACATTTGTGGAGGATGACGATTATGATCTCTATCCATCAGATAACCACCACTTCAAAAGTGTGGTTTAGAGTGTATTTAAAATTTGCCCTATTTCGATCAAAATGCCCATGATTTCCTTTTAATTTCCTTTAGCTATGTTAGGTGTTAAAAATATAATGATGCAGATTATTTGGATCTAAAAGAAGACATGCATTATCTAAGTGTTTTGGAGCCATGTGGGCTAAGGTTCAGAACAGGGTACCATGCAATCTGTTGATTTCCCTACCAAATGCTCATACAGAATTTGTTGCACATGTATCTGTACACATGGACAATTTCTGCACACAGAAGGATCTCTGTTTGCCAGTTTATCTGTTCACATATAGCTTTCCTTTGTGAGTACATTTGTATATGAATGGAACTCCTTACAACAACCACAAATTACAAATCCTCAACAGTTTCAAAATTATGTAAGAGATAGAAACATCTAAGGTAATATAGTAGATTTAAAAATTAAAATAAACCTTTCTAAAAAAAGATAATTTTCACCAATTCAAAAATTATTAATGATGCAAGCAAAGTAGAACTCTCTTTAATGTGAATTCCAAAGCCTCAGCACTGACATGATGAGAAAAGGTTTGACATGAACATGTGTAATTAATCAAATGTAATGTTGGCGGAAGCATTTTTAAAAAAAATCAGTGAATGGGGAAATAGCTTGGACTTGCCTGTTATGAAACTTGATTTTCATTTTTTAAAATTTAATCTAGCATTGGCTAATAGTGGCCCTTAACCTTTTCTTCTAGCTTTTTTTTTTTCAGAAAAAAAATTGGTCCCTCCTCCCTGAGTTTGTTTTCTTAAAAACTCTTCTAGTCAGCCAATAATAAAAAAATTCTCTACTTATCTAATTCAATTAATTCAATTAATTAATTGTCTAAATAAATGTTATTTACATGCCTACATATTAAAAAGCAATGGGGAAAATCAGTCTAGGAATAGCCATATTCTGAGAAAAGTTCAGGGAGGATCCCAGGGTAAAGGTAGGATACCTCCCATTCTCTCTTCTGAGTTAAGAAATTAATGTATGACCTCATAAAGATAAATCTGATCTTAGATTCCAGTCTACCATTTCTATCAGCCTCCTAAGCTAGTTCTTCTCATTTTGAAAAAAACCTAAAAGAGAATGTAGAACTTTTGAACCGAACCCTTCTTGGCCCTCTGCCATGTTCATAAATCAGGAGTTGGCCTAAATACATGTCCTTACAATATTAAAATATTGTTATAACCTGCCAAGACTTTGTCTTCCTTCACCTCCACCTTTCAAGTGTTTGCCTGGCAGGGCACTAGGATTAGTGCAGGTTCTGATTTAAAAACTCTACGAGCAAGAGATACAATTGTTCTATAAGACTGCCTCAACTGGAGGAAAAAAAAAATAGAAATAAAGGTACCTCACCTTGTTTGTAATCTATCCTTTACTTTCTGTTAGAATCATTCATATTCTACCTTTGATGATTTAGAAAGTGAGTTGGACAAATTCATGGATGATAGGAAAGTAAAAGGCAACTAATCATAGTATTTTCATATGCATGTGAGATAATATGCTTCACAGTAGCAGTTTCTGAAGAACACAAGTCGGTACTATTCCATCATATACTCCTTGAGAACTGCTCAGGGCCATCTACTCATACATAGTGTCAATAATATGCTGTACTTGATTGGTTTGGAATCTGATTCATATGGGGGGGAAATGATAATATGCCTTTTCAGTACAGACTTCAAGAATGCTGGCCTTATTATTGACAAAGATCTCAAGATTAAAAATATACTTCTAATTTAAAAATAAGAATAAAACACAATTCTTATGATAAGAGTTGACTGTTTTGCAACAGAAACCACTATAAAGTCACCCCAGTGTTGTCTTTTATTATACATGGTTGACTCATTACTTAGCAATGCCATATTCATCCTTAAAATAGATTTAGGCTCTTTCAATGTGTTCTATAAATCAAAGAAGTGCGCTGGAAGAAAGCCACTTTACACACTTACTATGCTAAAAGATGACACATTTCTTAGGCTGTACATTTACTTTCTCCATTTGTTCCAAACTAAAATGCCACTTTAATGAAGAAAGCTGCCAGACTAAATTATGCTTATTTCCATAGTTCTGCTTTTTCAGGTTAGTAGTTGTTTTTTTTAAGTGTAAAATTCTAAAATGATAATAAATCTTACTAATCAGAAATTACAAAAAAACTTCTGTTTCAAGCAGACAATCACGCAGTGAACAAAAGCACAGATTCTCCATTCACTGGCTGAAGATACAATTTTTTGTTGAAGAGATTCAGAAAGCATTCTTCTCAGCATACATATTCTAGTTTTACAATCTAGGCTCACTGCTTCTCAGCAGAAGTGTAAACAAACAAGCATTTAGGTGTCAGTCAAGGTATTACTGACATTCTTCAGATTTGAAGAAGCAAATCTATCCATTTTTCTTTACCTAGTCTCTCATTTTCCCTGCCACAAGTTCTATTAAGTTCTGTTTCCACACGAGCTTTGCAAAATCAGCCAAAAGAAACTCTGTATGAAAATTCATACACCTTTTATGTGCATATGTACTTTTCCCAAGCACTTTGGCGTATGGTAGACTGTAAGATACACATTCTTAATGCATTCTCTAATATATACACCTTTATATATATATTTGTTCCAAATCATATATCAATAAGATAGATAGATAGATAGATAGATAGATAGATAGATAGATAGATAGACAGACAGACAGACAGACAGACAGACAGACAGACAGACAGACAGACAACACCAAAAGTTTATAATGCAGTCTTTATTGGTAAGTATAGCCGATATGATAAATCATGGGAGATTAAAGGTTTCTTGAATTTTTATACACTTAACCAATATATCCATTTAGCTGAGCATTGTTTTCCACAATGATCAGTACCTATAAAGTATCCGCAAAATACCATCAATTGTTACTTAGAGACACACTGCATCTCAACTTAGGGAGAACATGCAGTCATCATGGCTTACAACCATACATGCACACTGGAGGAGGTCTTTGGAATTCTGGGGCCTTCCAGAATTGAGCCTATATAAAATTGAAACTTAGAATAGCAATTTTCATAAGAAAAGTTTCATCAGAGAAGGAATTTTTTTCCTTTGGGCCAATTGCAGTAACATAATATTATTACATCAGGAAACAGACCAAAAGAGCAAGTTCCCACATTGATGCAAATATAAGCTTCAGCAGCCAGTATGGTTACTGGTCAACAAACTGAATTAGAAATGGTGAAATCTGGGTTCAAATCTCACCTGTCCATGGAGCTCACTGGTTGTCTTTCACTCTCTGTCTGTTGAGCATACCTCACATGATTGTTGTGGGAATAAAATTGGAGACTGGATTGCTACATACACCACATAGAGGTCCTAGACAAAAGTAACAGCCTAATTAATAATAATAGCAACACATGTCAACTTCCACAGCTTTTAAAAATGATTTTTATCAAATACACATTAGTAAATACTAAGGATGTACATACTTTTGTTGTTCAGTCGTTAAGTCGTGTCCGACTCTTCGTGACCCCATGAACCATATTGCGCCAGGCCTTCCTGTCCTTCACTGCCTCCCTGACTTTGCTCAGTTTCATGCTCATTGCTTCAGTGATGCTATCTAGCCATCTCATCCTCTGCCGTCCTCTTCTCCTTTTGCCTTCAATCTTTCCCAGCATCAGGGTCTTTTCCAAAGAGTCCTCTCTTCGCATTAGGTGACCAAAGTATCTGAGCTTGAGCTTCATTATCAATCCTTCCAATGAGCAATCAGGGTTGATTTCCTTTAAGATTGACTGGTTTGACCTCCTAGCAGTCCATACATCACAGGATTAAATAAGGAGTCTGATTCAGCAATTCAGAAATAGCTCAATTCAGTTCAGTTCAAATAGGAGGGCATCTAGCTAGACTTGAAATTGCATATAAGTGTAATTCAGTAACTCAGGGTGTTGCTTCTCCCATTGATAAGCATGGGAAATCAACAAATGCTAGTAATGTCTTTACTTTTTATCTGAATTGGATGTAATTTAAAAGTTTGCTTCGCAATGAAAGCAGAATTATTTTTTTGTTAGACTTATTACTGTTGGACTTCTTAAAAAAGAATGTGAGTATAAGTTTTGGGTTGGCTTGGTTTTTGATAGAATTAGATAACATTTTCAACCACAATTGCTACTTCTGTGGAAATAAAGCCTGTACAGGACAGAAGGGTATCTAATAATAGTCTTTGATCTTCCCTAGATGAAAAAGAATCTAATCTATCAAATCCCATTGAAAATAGGAAGGAAAGGAAAATTGAGGAAGAGACACAAGAAATATTAAAAGGGCAAGAGTGATCCATCTCTTCTGGATAGGTCATTTCCTGGTTTACATTGAGAAATTACTCTTAAATGTGGCCTGGGGAAAAATGGAATCAATGGCAAAATCCAAGAATTTAACATAGAAATCACTGGGTACTGGTGCCAAAAAAACATGGCAAAAGAGGAAAGAACTCTTACTCTTTCTAATTCATATCTGAATTACTGAAGCACCCTTCGCATATTGGAAATTTTTCACATACTACAGTACTGTGCAAAAGTTTTGGCAGATGTGAAAAAATGCTGTAAAGTAAGAATGCTTTCAAAAATATGTATTATAATTGTTTATGTTTATCAATTTGCAAAATGCAAAGTGAGCAAACAGAAGAAAAATCTAAATCAAATCAATATTTGGTGTGACTACCCTTTGGCTTCAAACCAGCATCAGTTCTTACACTTGCACACTTTGTACACTTGCACAAAGTCAGGGATCTTGTAGGATTAGACTCAGGTGCATGATTAACCAATTATACCAAGCAGGTGCTAATGATCATCAATTTCATATGTAGGTTGAAACACAGTCATTAACTGAAACAGAAACAGCTGTGTAGGAGGCTTAAAACTGGGTAAGGAACAATCAAACTCTGCTACTAAGGTGAGGTTGTGGAAGACAGTTTCATATCACAGGTCATACGCCATCACAAGACAGCACAGCAACAAGGCACAAGGTAGTTATACTGCATCAGCAAGGTCTCTCCCAGGCAAAAAATTCAGAGCAGAAGGGGGTTTCAAGATGTGCGTTCAAGCTCTTTTGAAGAAGCACAAAGAAACGGGCAATGTTGAGGACCGTAGACACAGTGGTTGGCCAAGGAAACTTAATGCAGCAGATGAAAGACACATCATGCTTACTTCCCTTCGACATCGGAAGATGTCCAGCACTGCCATCAGCACAGAACTGGTGGAAACCAGTGGGACCCAGGTATACCCATCTACTGTCTGGAGAAATCTTCATGGAGAAGTGGTCTTCATGGAAGAATTGCAGCCAAAAAGCCATACCTCTGTTGTGAAAACAAGGCTAAGTGACTCAACTATGCATGAAAACATAGGAACTGGGGTGCAGAAAAATGACAGCAGGTGCTCTGGACTGATGAGTCAAAATTTGAAATATTTGGCTATAGCAGGAGGCAGTTTGTTTGCTGAAGGGCCAGAGAGCGGTCCAATAATGAGTGTCTGCAGACAACAGTGAAGCATGGTAGAGATTCCTTGCAAGTTTGGGGCTGCATTTCTGCAAATGGAGTTGGAGATTTGATCAGGATCAATGGTGTCCTCAATGCTGAGAAATACAGGCAGATACTTATCCATCATGCTATACCATCAGGGAGGCATGCGATTGGCCCCAAATTTATTCTGCAGCAGGACAATGACCCCAAACATACAGCCAATGTCATTAAGAACTATCTTCAGTGTAAAGAAGAACAAGGAGTCCTGGAAGTGATGGTTTGACCCCCACAGAGCCCTGATCTCAACATCATCGAGTCTGTCAGGGATTACATGAAGAGACAGAAGGATTTGAGGCAGCCTACATCCACAGGAGGTCTGTGGTTGGTTGTCCCTGACGTTTGGAACAACCTACCTGCTGAGTTCCTTCAAAAACTGTGTGCAAGTGTACCTAGAAGAATTGATGCTGTTTTGAAGGCAAAGGGTGGTCACACAAATATTGATTTGATTGGGATTCCTCTTCTGTTTGCTCACTTTCCATTTTGTAAATTGATAAGCATAAACAATCACAATATAAATTTTTGAAAGCATTCTTACATTACAGCATTTTTTCAACCTCCCTAAAACTTTTGCACAGTACTGTAGTTCCACCAAAACTAAAGTTTGCAAAACAATTAGGTCCTGTAGCATTCTATTTCTACTATAAGTTGAATGTTGGACTGACGGTGACAGAATCCTGAAGTATTGTTCACTGCTGTCATCTCTATATTAATGATGAGCAAAGAAAGTAACTAAGGGCAGATCCATACTTTCTACATCACTCATCTCCAATGCATGCCACTCACTGCTCCTTGAGTGCAGGAACAGATGACACTATCCTCCTCCCATTCCCAGGCCACAGCAAATGCAATTTGTATCTGTGTTTTCCAGCTTTGATTCAAAGCTGCTATTTTCCAACTTGGTCACTCTTAAGCCCTTCAGAGCTGATGGTCTCCAGTCTTTGTTCCACATTAGTAGCAGCCCCAAATACAATTGATTGCAGTACCTACTACACCCTGCCCCATCCAGCGTCCATATGCAGCCAATATGTGCTAGTCAGCTGGACTGCCATGTTCTCCACTAGAGAGCAGCTCGCAGTTGATCCACCAATGGCTCCTTAGGTCACTGAACTCTCCTCACCCTTTGAAGCTGATTCAGTCCTTACATCTTCTAGGGCTACCTTTTGGTTTCTTCCAGGGCTGGGTAAAGCATGCTTTCCCACTCTCTGCCCACCACCTGCCCACAGCTTCCTTTGCCTCAATACACCAAAGGAGTAACAATTGTCTGACACTGGTACTGTAATGGAAACATTACATTACATTATGAAGAAACCCTATAATATAGAAGCTAAGCAGCAAAGCAGCCACTCGTCCTGCAGGTAACCTGGAGGGTATCAAGTAGTTTTCTATGGATAACCATGATTATTTGGTGCTGTAACTTTGCAGATTGATGAATCCATACTAATGGGTGATTCATTTGAGACAGACTCTTCTATGGAGTAATGGCACTTCATATACTATGGAATGTCTTGGAATGAGACCTATTTCTAGTGACTCAATGATGATTTTGAACAGTTCTCACTTTGAACAATTCTTAAGAATATTGAAAAGTTCTTAAGAATAGTTATTAAGAAATTCTTTAAGTAATTTGAACAGTTCTTGTTGCAAATTGGCACATTCTGCTATGGCAATTTGAAAAACCTTTTAGAGTGTATGCATAAATCTTTCAACTTCCTCCCAGGGCTCTGTCAGTGACAGAGGAGATGCCTATGTGTAAAAAAAAAATCCACAAGAAAATCAAACAAATTCCTGACTCTGAAACAGTGGTTAGTTTTCACCGTTGAGATTGTAGGTATGCCATACAGAGAGAAGATGTTCCCTAGCTTCAGAATTCCTGGTTCGATAGATATGGCAGTGAGCAATTCTACTATGGAATACCAACTGGAATCTTCAATAACAATCAAAAAGTAGCTGCCAGTAAGGAGATCACAATAATCTACCCCAACTATAGACCTGGTCATGATGGAAGGGTAAGCCATGAAGTGGCAGAGAACTAAAGTGTGAGTCTATCACTTGAAGTAATAGCAAGTCTTGATGATCCATTGAACAATATATCTCGAAACCAAATATTTTCTCATAAGAATGCTCTAGGACTTGCTACCCATTTGATGACAGTAGTGGATCAACTAACTGCATGATGCCAGAAAAATAACTAAAGGAGTAACTAAATGAGTGCCACAAGGAGGAATTTTGCCTCAGTGACCATAGTGACTATAAGCATTGGCAAAGAGTGAAAAATGGTTAGGTAGCTGGTAGTTCCTTGATTGCTAGTGAGGAAGAAAAGAACACCTCCTCGTCAGCAATCAACACCCAGATAAGCAGGGATTAACACCAGGATTAACACCAGACAAGCAATCAAGCAGTAAACAATAACCTAATCAAGGAACTTCCAACTCAGGCAGGCAATCAAGGAGTAAACAACAGCCCAATCAAGGAATTACCAAGAAGAAAACAACACCCCCACTAACACTGACAGGCCAAGCTACTGTATATAAACAGACAGCAAACCCCACTCCCTTCTAGCACTGAAAATGTTACCTAGCCAGATAATGAAATGTCTGTAAGAAAACAACCAAGCTCAGAAAACCTCAAGGACTCCACAGTTTATAGAAGCTCCTGTTGGGGTAAATCTATCACTATTTAGGATATCCCAGATTATCTGCTATATTTGCTGCAAAATATCTATCCTTCTAGAAGATCCTGCTTGGCAACTAACTGACAAGCAACTGCCTTTTCCTAATGTTGAATTGAACAACGTGAAAATAGGCAAACCAGAACAATAAACAGTATCAATACCAGATAGGCTTTGTTCATTGTGTATTGTTGTTGTGATACCAATAGGGCTTTAGAAATTTCTTCTGCTATGGCATGTGGGTGGAATTTTGTTACATAGATGTCATATAATAATAGCACTCATTTATCAGCCATTACAAGAGAACTGTAGGAGCCCAGAAAGTGCAGAAGGAGCGAACTGGAATCAACAGTTAATAATCCACAATTTTTCAGAGCACCATACAAATGGAACAGCCAATAAAAAAACAGAGATGCCAAGAACAAGCCATTAAAAAGCACCCATATCTTATAAAACAATTTTCATTGCCAATCTCTGAGGGCATCTCAGTAGATTCAAAGAAGTCTCTAAATCTCATCTTCTTAAAGTCAATTACTAGTTTCTGGTTCAGGACTAATTAAATCTGTAATATGTGAACAGTATGGGTCTAATATTTAGATTGCAAAAATTCAGAAGATTACCCATAACATCAGAGATTTTATTTTCTGTATCTCTGATGTCATATAGAGGTCCAGATATGCAGATCAAATATTATATTGTGTGTCTAGAAAAAACAGCAGAATATATCCTTTCTGTCACTCCACCTTATATTGACAGAGATATTGCTAAATGATCTTCAGAAATTACTGAAGGAATTTAAAATATGTGCATTGGCATAAAATGTGCATATTTTTAGAGCATTAATGAAAAATTGAAAAGTCCAACCTGAGCCTATCCAATATCAATGTGCTATTTGGTATCCTCTACCATCTGTGAGAATATTAGAAAAAGGAGACACATGTAGCTGGAACTGGCTATTGTATTCTGTATCAACCAGAAATGTTTTTCCTTTTGTCTGTAAACTCATTCATTCCTAGTCATGAAAAGTGCTTTTGTTAGAGGCAGCATTTCAAGTAGGAAGAAATGTGAAGGAAAAAAAATCAAGAAGCATGAAAACAGTATCCAACAATGTAACTGTAATGTAATTTTTCAGAAGAACAAGAGCAAATACAACAGATGAACAGTTTAAGAGTTGAATATGAAATAAATAAGATATTGGAAAGATATATTTCTATTCTGAAGTATTTTGCAGAAAGAGGATTTCCATTCCTTGATGAGAAACAGACTTTCTGATAATGTTTACAACAAAAAAAAGGAGGAGGAGGAGGAGGAGGAGGAGGAGGAGAAGGAGAAGGAGAAGGAGGAGGAGAAGAAGCTGTTACCAAAACTATGAATGGCATGAAGAATTTGAAGGAACAATCTACCAGCAGATGTCTGGAAGTTGAAAGAACTTTGTGGCACGGGAGCTGATTGGCTGACAAACTTCTTTAATGCCATTGTGGACTCTGGCTATGTGCCTGCTAACCAGACCACAAGTATCACAATTTCCCTTTTTAAGAACGAAGGCAACCTAGCAGATTGTTCCAACTACCAATCAATCCACCTCCTGTAGCACATAATGGAAATTTTTCAGTGGATCCTCAACCAGAGCCTCTGTGACATCATTGAAATCAGTATCAATCAGTGCATTTTTGTCAAAGGCTTGAATACTACCAATGCCATTTTCATGGAGAATCATAGAGAAAAGAAGGCATTACACCTGGCTTTCTTTGACCTAGAAAAAGCTTTTGACCATTTCCCACATCAGCTGATAGGGTACGCACTCAGTGACCATGGTGTCCCCAAGCTACTCATAAAATGGGCCCAGATGCTCTTTGTTAATATCAGCAGCCAAATGAGATGTGCCACGGGCCTTTCTGACAGCTTTCCTGTGAAGGTTGGCATGCATCAAGGCTCAACATTGTTGCCATTGCAGTGCATGGTCATCATGGATACCATTACAGAAGACCTGCAGGGAAGAACTGCAGCATTGTGTCCAGACATGGAATGACCATCTTAGTCAATTTGGTTTGCACCTCAATATCAAGAAGACTGAGTATTTAGAGACTAGCCCGAGCACCTCTACCATCCAGGTCAGCAACAAAGAACTATTGAAACAAAAGCCTTCTGTTGCTGAGAATCCTATCTGCAAAGTTACGGTGGCATTAATGAGGAAATGTGCTCAAGGGTGAATGCAACATGGCTGTAGTGAAAGGAGATCACTGGAGCACCCTGCAATAAGCGCATGCCAATCCATCTAAAATCAACAGTGTACAGAATGATGGTCTGCCCAGTAGCACTGTGGGGCACTGAATGCTGGCCATCCACCAAAAGTGTTGAGCGCCCTTTATATGCCATGAAGATGCACATACTCCATTGGTCATTAGGCATTTCCCTTCTTGACCATGTCAGCAATGATGCAGTCTGACAGCAGATGGGCATTGTACCAATAACAGAGAAAATGCAAGAAAAATGCCTACAGTGGTATGGCCACATTCTACGTTGCCTATACCACCTACCACTTTAACACTGATGGCAAATGTCCACACAGAAGCAAAGGTGGCAGAACACAATTAATGCCAATATGAAAATTATACAGTTGGACTCAGCTGCTGTGTTTGATCGCATGAAATGGCATTTGTTGATCAAAAAAGCAGATTCTGCACCTGTGGGAAAACACTAAGATGAAGAAGAAGAAGGTGCAAAACAGACTTTGGGAACCTAAAGTCTTGAGCAGCACTGGACAGAACACGAAAACAAAGACAGGGTTTTGTTTTGTATATTTCTTCACAAACTGTTATGATTTATTTTAGCTAATAGAAAATGAAATTTGGATGAAAATAATTCAGAAGATTAAATATGCAAACTATTTTTCTCTTACTAATAACTTTATGCTAAAATTGCCTCACATAGATCAGCTTTGTATTATTTTCAGTACTTCTTCCATGAAAAAGCAAGTTTTGTTTCTGTGCCAATTGACAACCATATTGGATAAAATTTGTGTCCTCTGGATCCTTCAGAAGTATGACCTTGATATTATTATTTGCAGAAAACAGACATGATGACACATGGAATGTGATAATCGGCTCACATGAAAATTATAAATAAACAAATTGTGCTTAGCTTTGTGTTAGAGTCTCAATGAACTTGGCTAGGCAAAATAGTATGAATGATAGCCTTTATGTAGTAAAGTTGTTTCCATTGCTTGGAGCTTTATATATTTTTGGTTCAGTGTCTATTTACAAATAACAAGTGTTTTAGAGGAAAGACTTTTCCACTGATAAAAGCAATCTAGTCACAGAACAGCACCACTCAGCATGTTGTAGAACCTTAGGTCTTTCTGCTTGGGAATGGCTCCACAATTTTTCTGAGTCTCCATGCACGGCAATACTGGTTGCACACAAACTTCAGGATACTGTTATGACTACATTTTGTGAGCACTGGTGGCAAAGCAGTGAAGCTAGAAACAAATGCTTTCATTAAAAAACTGAAAATATTTGAAATAGCTTTTATGGCAATATTCTAATAAAAAGATCTTCAGAGTTTGCTATTAGCAAAATCCTACAATAATCAGGTGCTGATTATTCCTTAAAAATCTCCAAATGTCTCTTCCACCAGTCCATTCCATTCTCTTCTGTAGATTATTCAGATGATTGGAATGATTCTAAGACAATACATATTCTCCTGAAGACAGTTTGCAAGAAGGAGCTTGTTGAAACTTTCCCCAAATGTTACTGTAGTTTTCTTCCTTATCTACTTCTGCCCATTTCAAATTGTGAAAGAGAAAGTGGGTTTTTTTCCCCTAAATTGTCCCTTTATATAAAACTTATATAAAAATAAATTATGGTCTAGCATACTTCAGTCAAGACTGTCATCATTATCTATTCTCACCAAAGAATGGATCTTCTTAGATAAATGTTTGATAATCTATCTGAATTTTCTGTCAAAAAAGTAGGAAAAAGAAAGATACAACTTTTAAAATAACCTGAATAAAACAAAATTGGAACAATGCCTTTCTGAGATGTCACAGAATAATATGCATGTTTTTCAGTTCTAAAGTTCCAGGAACAATAATTCTCAGAAGTACATTAAAAAGGAAGAGAGGAGAGGATGACAGAATTTAGGGTCAGTGTAAAACAACTTTTATTTGAATTAGCAAAGATTGCATTTTCATTATGTCTAAACTTCATTTATATTAGATTGTGAAACATGATGAGGATAGTTTGCAAGAATCTTACATTTTGCAAGTGGAAGTAGTAGAAGACTTTTTGCTTTCATTTTGACAGTCTACAATTTAATATACAATTCTTTAATTCTGCTGACAAAGTAGATGGTTTTTGAGAAGATTATATATGCATGTTAGCATTTCTTTTTAAAGAAAAAAATACATTGACAGAGGATGCAATGAGACGTATATTGCAGGAAGGGGTCTCAAATGAACATTTTGCCCCTGGCTTCTCAGTCTTTTAAAAGCTCTGACCCTAAAAATGAAACAGAAAAAAGAAAAAGAAAAAAGAAAAAAAGGAAGGGGAAGGGGAAGGAAAAAAAAAACTTTAATGAAATTGGGGCATTGGCTTTGACAGAACCCTGAGACAAGAAAATACAATGTTGTTATGGAACTTCAATGATCTTCCACCTAATATTGTACAGCTGCATTCTATCAGTTCCCATTATATCAGCAAATCGCTTCCACTTCTTTTTTCTCCCTCTTTCCCTTGGCATCCAAGTTTAATTGCAGTGTCTCTAGCAGTATTGCATTAATAGCCTTTCACTCCCTCCTGGCCACTCAATAGGGAGATAATGGCTGTGGGACCCATTAACCTCACCCTAGAGCCTCCGCTTATGCATCCTCGTGACTCTTGGCCTGATGCATTCTGATGCATTCTGCTGCTTTGTCTGAAAATGCACCCTGCCACTTCGGTAGACTAAATACTTTGTGTCTATGAGTTACCAATAAATGAATCAAATTAACTACCCATGTACACAAACATACTTCAGTTTGCATTTATTTACACCAAGAAAAAAAATGTGTTCCAGGTGTTAGTCATTAAGAGAACACAAGGTCAGGCACTGAGTTATTTATAAGGTCATAGCATTTACCCCAAACAGACTTCTTAGCTGAACAATGAGCTATAAAAAGGAGAATAGTTATGCAAAGCAATATTAAGAAGCAGTAGCATGGAATCCACCGAAGCCAGGGTTAACATTATGATTCATATTAATATTGATTATAATGTGGGAACTAGTTTCCTTAGCATTATGCTTCAGGCATATGAATATACCCCAGTGTAGAGGTATTTTGTACAAATCAGATATTAGGAAAATCCCTAAGATACAGACTGGCTGGTTTTACATAAAAATTAGGGAAAGAGGTAAACAGCAGAGCTTATGTACTCTAATTTTTTATAAAATGTATTGATTTATAAAACAAGAGTCTTTTAGAATGAAATGGGGGGAAAGGGCTGGCCCTTGGAAATGTATTTGCTCAATGAATGCTATATTGGGTTAGCTCCTTAGTAGTTTGCAGTTGTCCTTATAGAAATGTGCAGATTGGCTCCAATTCAAAAACTGTGATTGGAAATCTTTGTATCCAGTTGGGAGAGTCATTTCAATTCAAATTGCAATTGAATCAAATTTAAAAATTGAAGTTTGCACAACCCCAGGGGTTTCATTTCAGCAAATCTTTAACAAAGTATCCCATTACATTTTTATCAGCAAGTTAATTCAGCATGCACTGTATTAGATAACCATGGATTCAGACCTTGAAAACTCTATTTAAGGAATGGCTATTTGCAGTTCCTCACCAAACAAGTGTAAACTACCTAGTGGGGTGTCAGATGTTCTTGGGATTGGTACTTATCAACATTTTTATTAATGACTTGAATGAAGGAGTGGACTGCATATAACATTTACATATGATACAAGCTAGATGCGGTGGCTAATTCTAGAAGACAGAAAAGATCTAACTTTTTACTTAAAATTCTATTTTTTTTTTCCTAAATGAGTTACTTGAATTTTTACTTACACATAGTACGTACTTGAACTGTTGCTTGAAATATGTTTTATATACATATAGACTGAGTGGAGTCCTTGGGGTTCTCTGAGTGCACTGAAGATGTTACCTAGTTGGGTAATGAAACGTCTGCAAGAAAACAACCAAGCTCAGAGAACCCAAAGGATTTTGCAGTTCATCTCTGAGCTACATATATTCTCTTCTATTGATATAGACCAAGCATAACTGTTGACTCAGGTCATAGTGTGCAAGTGAATGCCATGAAAATATAATTATGATATAGTAGGAAGAATGTTTATTTATTTATTTATGTATTTATTTGCACAACGTTTTTCATCTTGCAGCTTCCAAATATGTTGGAACAGGATTTGTATTCCATCCAACCAAGAGGCTCTATGGATGGGGATAGGGGAGTTGAATTCCAATATATCTGAATGGTGCTACTTGAAGAAGGTTTGATGCATTTAGCTGCCTTAATAACTGACTTCAACAGTGCAAGGCTGCTAAAGTTATTGTTTGTCTATATGCCCATCACTTCCTCAGCTCTAAGGAAGCTAAAATTGCATAATGAAAATTGGCAACTCAGACATATACTGTTGTTATCTATTTTCCATGTTGATGGATTCAAAAATAAATGACAAGTACAGCAATATTATCTATTTTCCATCTTGAAGGATAAACAAAAATCCAAAACCCAAATCTCTAGCTCTCATCTATATACTGAGGAACACAAAACTGAGGCACCTTGGTTGCCTGTATATTTCTGTAGAGTTTTCACATTTTCTTCCATGAGATCGAACATTTCCATATTGGTAGCTGAAACCTCTGTTTCAGGAGTGGGGGGAAAAGCAGGAACATTTCCTGTTTCTGTCACATTTCATAACTGTGAAAATCACTCATAGAAACTTAAATGAAATCGAAAGTTCTTGCTGAACAAAACAGTTTCAAAGCATCTTTCAAATTTTGTAAGCAGCTATATAATGCAGAAGTTGTCATTCAGTTCATTCTTACTTTTAGCATAACTGTATTTTCTCTGCTATGAAATCACAAAAGAGAGAAGGATTTCCTACAAATTCTACCCGATCGCTAAAAAAATACTATACTTTCATTCAACATTTTCTTTTAAACTTACCCACTTTTTTATCTTCCCCAAACTTCGTAGCAAATAGCCCTATAGATCTTGCAGTTCCAACAACTGTCAAATATGTTGAGTCTGTAGAAGGAACAGTATACACTGCTAGATTATAGATAGTTTGTTCTTGCATTCTTTGATGCCATATAAAACCCTGCTCAGGAAATGGACAGCAGCTTTACAGACAATACACCTTTATGCTCCTTTTCTTTAGTGTGTTTGAATCAAGAAGGTATTATCTACACTGATTGTGAGGTTTTCCCATTCCCCCAAATAATTACCTGTAAACTGGTGGGATTCCTATGAAATTGGTGGGGTCACTGCATTCAGTAATAACAAACTGTTGAAAATTAAGGGATGGAGAGAAATATAAATGATTGCTTGTATTGATGAGAAAGATGGGTACCTTTGAAGGTCAGCCTGCAAATTAGCCATTACTTGGAGGAGCTGTTCTACTGGCTGAACGTAACCTTTTCTTCCAGCCCTTAAGCAGGGCTTTTATATCCATGCTTCCTTTTTCGGCTCAGTTATTCTCTCCCTCACCTTCTCTATCCAGTTTTGCTCCCCCCCCCCCGCCTCCCAGCTGCAGTTCTCCCTTCTTCCCTGTTTCTTTGTTTCCAGATACTGTTTCTGATAGGAGGGAAAAGATTGCTTAAACTGTTTCTCTAGTTCTTATGGGAGATCAACTCTTTCTGTAGTTCTGAAGGGGAATCAATTGATTTTATTAATTTTATGGGGTATTTTATCTTATATCGAATTAATTTTAATCAGTAGTCACTAACTGAATGATTTGTGAATATGTTCTTGTATGCTTCTGTGTGAGAGAGTGATGGCGTGTCTGAAATAGAACAGTTAGTATATACACATGGGGATCAAATATTTTACACATAGGGTGCCTTATTTAACTTTAATTGGTTTTAATTTATGGAGGCAGGCCTTTGGCTTGCATGTATACCCATGCACAAAGAAAGATAGATAGATAGATAGATAGATAGATAGATAGATAGATAGATAGAAAACTATGTTACATGTCACATACATACATTTTTTGGGTCGTAGGTTTAGGAAGGCTCCATTTGTAAATATACTTTTATATATTGTTTACATATTATTATTATATTTAATTTATTGAACATAACAGTGATGCTGAAGCTTATGCTTATGGTAGCCTTACTCCCAAAAGCTTCAGTTAATAAGGTAAACTAAATACCTCCAAAATCCATTGCTAATGGTGAAAAACAAATGAATGAATGAATGAATGAATGAATGAATGAATGAATGAATGAAGAATGAATGATCCATACAAGATGTGTTTTTGCTGGGGTCCACAAGGACAGCACCAGGTGTTATGGCTCCTGGACATCCAGTCTCAGGTGGGCTATAGGACTCAGTCCCTTCTGCTAGGTCACCAGGGCATCAGTCTGTAACATAACTGGAAGGCAAGAAAAAATAATGAAAATGGACACAATTGGAAATTTAATTGATCATGGAATGTAATTACCCATAATAATTGTGGGATTTTAAAATACAGATACCTGAAATACAACATTACTATTACTGAAAAGAAAAAAGTGTTGTTCAAATATGTAACAATACCAGGAGCTCATTTAAGTGCTGAGAAACAAATAGAAAAAGTAACAAGACATCAAGATTAGCAAATCAAAGTTGAACAACTTTGGAAGAAAAAATCAACTATAATAACAATGACAATAGTTATTGGAACCATATCAAAAAGATTCATGAAATATTTGGAATTTTAAATTTACCAGATTTTCCTCTCTCATTTCTCTGTTGGTCTCTAATGTCACCTAGAGCTACTTTAACAAGGAATGATTAAATATAGATATAGCTGTAGATCACAGTGATTGTAACACATTTTGCTAATAGAAGATTGCTGGTTCACCTGAGGTTTTATTTTTTGTTACTGTTCATCTTTCCCTGAGTTATCAACTATCATCTGGGCTTTTAAAAATCATTGTCGTCATCATCATCATCATCATCATTATCTCATCAGTGCATTACTTCATCATTTTTCCAGTCACTTGAATTTCTAATTACTTTTCCAAAAAAGCCCAGGGAAAAGTAGTTAGCTCATTAAAAACAAGTAATTAAAAAAAAAACTTTTTACAAGGTAATTATTATAGCCATAGTGCTATTATAGCATTCCTGCTAAAGCTAGTTTGAGAAGACCATGGTAACCATTGATTCAATTGAGGTGATATTCCTGACTCTGTGAAGTAGCCAATGAACAGCTGATATTAGCCTGTAACTAAGTAAAGTACACCAGCCCAAATGGACAGGAGTGTTCAAGGTATCATAAATGTTAATATATCATTATAACAATTAAAAAATTCAATTGTATATATGCTTACCTAATACAAATATTATTCAAGTACATATATATTTCTAATAGATTTATATGACTATCATGTTTTTTTTTTTTTAACCTACTGTATTTTGTATAAATGAGTCCCATATTTCATTATACTTGTCCATACAAAGTCTGCGCCTATAGGCAATCCACTCATAAGTGGCAAGTGCAATCAGGTCTTCAATCCACTGAATAAATGGGACCGTACATTTATCTTTCCAGTGCTGCAATATCAGTTTTTTGGCCGTAGTAAGGCATGAAGCATCCATTTATGTTGTCCAGATGTCAAATTCCATGTACTAGGTATATAGTTCAAAAGAATATAATCCTCTAAAAATTTTAGCTTTTGTCACACAATCATATTTATAGAGTCCACTATTTTCTCCCAAAACTTGGTAAGTATAGGAATTGTAGAAACATATGCTTTAGGAGGCATTGTCCTTATTACATCTCCAATAAAATGCTGTTTTTGACAATCTTTTTCTATACAGATGTAGTGGAGTCCAATAAATTCTAAGTGTTATTTTTGTTGTATAAGTTGTAGTTTAAGGTCCATTGACACTCTAGCTATAGAAGTTAAGACACTCTCCCATTGTCTAGACAATATCGAAACCTCTAATTCTTTATTCCAGTCATCCCTTATCATCTGCATATCAAATTGATTTATTGATAACAAATATATACTGTATACAAACTAATCATAGGGTTTGTTTGTTTTTTTAGTTTTAAAGGTTTTTACAAGTTGGTCTAATATCTCAGGTGTCTCAGAAGCTGAAAATGCTGCTGGTCCAAACAATAGGGATGCGGTGGTGCAGGGCTTAATGACGCTGGAGTTTGCCAGTCAGAAATGGCCGGCACTCCAGCGGTTCAGGCCCAGCTCCACAGGACGGGGTGAGGTCCCGTTCCAGCTCCTGCCCACCCAGCAGTTTGAAAGCAATTCCATCTGAGAGTAGATAAATGGGGACTACCATCTTGGTGGGAGGAACCAGCGGTGCTGTGCAGGGAGCAACATACCGGGACTGGACCAGACTCTGAACGCAACCATCGCGAGCGATGATCGACGTGAGCGGTGAGGAAAGATCTATGGAGGAGGAAAAAAGCCTGGATGTGCTGTGACTCCCTAGCAACCACTGCTGGTCACATAGTGTAATATATCACTATAGTTACTGTTAAGAATTGTTAGTCACTGTTAAGAATTGTATTAGAATTTGTATACTTTGTGAGCCACCCAGAGTTCCCCATTGGAGGAGATGGGCAGAAAATAAATCGCATGCATAATAATAATAATAATAATAATAATAATAATAATAATAATAATGTTACTAACAAATGTTGTAGCTGTAAATATTGCCATTGGGGTACATCTGATAGATGATATTTATCTCTTAAGACAGAGTACATAAAAAATTTATCTTCATCATCTATCAGTTGGTCCAAAGTCAGTATTCCCGCTTCCATCCAATTTTTCTGCATCACCATCTTTTTCCCAATTTTTAAAGCTGGGTTTCCCCATAAAGTCAGTTTGGCATGGGAAAAAGGTTCAAAGCTTTTTTTTTTTTAATTAGACATTCCATTCCATAGCTTTCTGACTGATTAAACTGTTTCCAGAGATAATAGAGTTTTAGTATATTTAGATCCTAATACTGTCCATCCAACCAAAGGTGTTGTATATGTATATTCCAAAGTTGCCCAAATCAGAAAATTAACACCACTTGTTGGCTTCTAGTATTTAATACTTAACAATAGGTAAGCATGATGATGTAGCTCCAGATCTGGAAGATCAAATCCTCCCTAATTAATTGATAATTGCACTTTCTGTAAAGATATTTTCATAATTGGAGAAACCCATAGACATTTTCTAAACAAAGAATTTATTTTCTGAAAATATTTTCCAGGTATAAAAACTGGATTTCCTTTCAGAATAGAAATTAATCTGGGAATAACATTCATTTTGAGAGTGTTAACCTTTCTCCAAATTTAATAACTCTCATCTATCAATATATATATTTTTCTCTTTGTTGTATTTTCTTTCCCTTTTTTGTTAAACCACTTTTATGTATTTTTTCTTCTTTTTGTAATCAAAAATTAAAAATTAAAAAAGGTGTCATAAGTGGGGTGTCATAAGTGGGGAGAAAACACTTTAAATCTGCAAAAGGAAAACACACCCAAATGTGTGATGAGAGGAATGAGTATAAAGTAACATTGTCTGTTCCTGCCCTCCAAAAATGATGCTGGTTTGTACTGGTAATAGAGCAACTAGACAGTGTGGATAATTCCTTAATATGCACTGGTATAGAGACATAAAGATTGAGGAATATAAATGACATTATTATCTAACAAACAAACATGTATGCATTACTACTTTCTCAGAATGCATGGCTAGAAATTTAATTATTTTTGATATGGGATTGCATCCTTAGAAAAGTATTTAAATATTATTGTAATATTTGCTATTTTTTCCTGATTCTATCTATTTTAATATGACTACTCATACTTTTCCCCCTTTTTTGTTCTGTACAAAGAGGAACAAAATATTCAAAGTACTATACATCCAGTAGAAAGACTTTTGTTAACATGCATTCCCAGAAGGAATATAATAAAGCAGTAATAAAAAGTACTTTATGCACGGTGTTAATTTTGTATTTTTTCTACCAAACTGTTTGTGATCATGCTTAGCTTTTAATTGTCTCTTTAATTCTTAGCCACTGCTGAGTTTAAAGGAAAAGAATTTGTGATTATACCTTTAAAAAAATAATTGTAGTACTATTGCTTTAAAATGTCTATAGTCTCAACTATCCAGAATTTTCTTAGGGTATTTTCTCTATTCGTACTTAAAATGCAGACTATTACCATCAGTATAGAGTGAACTCATATGCACAGGAATGAACTAATTTAGAACTAATTTTATGACCATGAAATGCAGTTCTTCCTGTAAAGAACTATGATTTTTCCTGCACAAACTGTTCATGTTGTTAACTTTGTTTCTTATTCAGTTGTTTAAATTCCTTTATGGCATACCATATGTAAAATATATTGGTATATAGTAATTTATAATAATAAACTGTAATAGATACATTGTTCTAGAAATATTATCAATGACTGAATAGGGAAATTAATCTGAATAATGTACAGCTATTACTCAAGAATTGTCCTTTGGGAGGTCAACTTCTTGCCTGAATGTGTCCAAGCTAAATAGATATTTATACAGTGTTTCCTCAGGTCATATTAATATTAAAAACTTTATATCAGTGTTGTAAATCAGGTTCCCCACCCCCCAAAAAATTAATGATATCACTTACAATGACATCCTTATTTAGCTAAAACTATCAGATCCAACTGTACCTGAACTCTGTAACTGACTGCCATTGTGAATTTAATAATACATGTAGGTATAGAGCAGTTAGTAACACCTAGCAGGAAGCACTTAAGTGACATTGCTTCCAGTAGAGGATAATTCCAAGTGCTTAACATTGTTGAATGGGATGCCAACTCTAAACACATTTGGCCATAATCCAAAAAAACTAATGAAGATGTCCAAAGTATCATTGCATAAACTCAATGATTTCTTTTTAATTTCATAGTAAATTACTACATCAAGCTCAAAACACTTCAGATTAGATTACAATGTGGTTTGGCCTTTCAGTAATGTGAGCTACAGGCGGAAGTCAGCAGTAAAGCAAGGTACATAATCTCTCCTTGCACATATTTTCTTGTCTCATCCTGGATTACAGCTCTTTAGTGAGGAAGACTGCTTATGCTTAGGCTTTCTCACATTTCCAAAATGTATGCAATTTCTGCTGTATGTCCAAGTGCAGATCTGATTCAAAGATGTAATAAAGTCACACAATACTAAAAGTAGCTTAAGAAGCATATTTTAGGAAATCTATGTATACTTATATATGTAACTGGGACAGAAATCCAGCTTTTGCATATATGGAATATTGGCTAGAGCAGTATTTGAGTATTTTTCATCCTGAAGAAGTTATAGAAGCAAATTAAAGATCTCATAATTACATGAAAAACAATGCCTAGCTCATTTTGGGCCTAGATCTTTTCTACAATGGCAACTGATTCAGTGTCTCCAAGGCACTGCTAAATCAAGCTGGTAAAAATGTTTCACATACTTATTTTACGGTAAACTAGCTATTTATCTTTATTTAGCTGCTCCTAAAGAAAAGTCATATGACTCAAAATGTGAAGACCTCAGTTCGTTGTTCTCAGTGCAAGTTGGATTACAAGTCACTCTTAATAAAATCAGTGGATCTGAAATTAATTTTAACTTTGACTGCACTTGTATGCTTGAGAGAAAAGTCCATTGAATTCAGGGGACTTATTCCTGAATAAGCATACACTCTCTTCCTATTAACTTGAGAGTCTGTATGATGTAACAGTTAGGGGTTTGGACTGGTATGGTCTAAGTTCAAAAGTCTAGATAACCATATGGTTCAATGGCTGTTTAGTCAGTCACTGTCTCTTAGTTTAACCTACCTCCCAAGGTTGTTGTAAGGATAAAGTGTTGAAGAAAACCATGTATACACCTTGTTTCCCTGGAGGAAAGGTGGGATATAAATGTGGAAAAACATGTTTTCAGTAAGACTATGTGCTATTCCATATAAGTTCATTATCGGTAATGTTAGAATCATAGCATTATGTTAATATCACATTAAACAGTGATTTTTTATGCTTTTGAGTTTGTGGTACCAAATATCACAGAAGTTGAGAAATCAAATAGTGAATACCTATATATGTACTTAGTAACACCTAAAACTATGCTTTAATTTTACTGAGGCTATGTATCACTGTCTCAAATCAGTGAAGTTATTCTGACTCTTACTGCAATAAACTTTGGATATAACTAACTGAAGACTGACTTTGGGCTTCAGTTCTGTTCTCTGATCATAGTCTGAAATGGTGCGTCTGCCAATATTTCTGAAACATTCTTACCTGCTATTGCTTCTGCATTTCCTCATTAGTATTTTTTGTTGTTGATGTTTTACACTTCACATGAAGTAAAGTTGTAGCAATATATCAGACATGATAAAACTGTGCAGAAAAAATATATTTGAAAGTTTGTTCTCTAGAGCTTACATTGTTTATATGTACAGACAGTTTATATATTGCTTGTTATTAATATCTAAGAGTGCTGAATAGCAAAGAAGAAAACTTTTCTCTTATAGAAGCCTTTTATCTTGACTCAGCTGAAAGTTAATATACTATAGTCTCAGTTAATAGATGATCAAAGACATAACCTAGTGTGAAGATTAAAGAGAGTTCTTCTGCGGCCATCCTCATATATTCTGTGCAGTGAGATATTATAAAAGCATATCTAAACTCCCCAAAGCAATATTGATTTCTAAAACCATATCATCTTTTAATCTTAAAACAGATAGTGATGATAAAATGTCATCTTATAATTTCAAAACAACAGTGAAGAGCAAGAGCAGAAAATTAATTAGATTATAGAAAAAAAGGATTAAATATTATTATATATATTAAATTGGACTTCAGCAAATCAGTGCTATTTTTGCAAAGCACTTTTTAATGTGTCCAATATTACTCCAACAGAGGAATGCCTTCAATAGGAATGCATGATTAAAGTTAACCATATTGATCACAATCTGGAAAACTAATTCAGGTACAGGTAGTCCCCAGGTTAAGAACGCCCGGTTTAAGGACAACCCATAGTTAAGAATGGAGCCTATTGTGGCAAAATTTGAATTACATACACAATTATTTGAGTTAAATACACAATGCTTCGAGTTCATTACACAATACTACTTATATATTTTTATATAATAATACTGTTCTGGCTTACATACAAATTCAGCTTATGGACAGATCTTGGGAATGGAGTTCATTCTTAAACTGGGGATTACCTGTATACCCAAGGGCTTCCAGGCACATAACTAGACTTTGTCTTTGACTACCATGTTCTCGGGATGCTTCATAAACTATTTTGCAGTTCCCAAGAGTTTGCATTCATAACCTAGAAGCCCGATTATTACATAACATTAATTCTGAAAGTTTGCTGAATTGGATCGAGGTTTAAAACTTATAATTGCTCCTTGTGTAAAACCAGAGAAACCTTTAGATCCAGTAAGCCTGGACTTATTATGAAGACTATGCACACTTTTGAAAATTATTCAGAAGTAGTTTAAACCTCATGCAAGCCTAGAACCTCTTTCCTTTACAGAAGAACAATCTTTTTCAATTTTCCAAGAAAACTTGAAAAAAAGATGCTGCTGATTTAAGAAATCTGCTCATTAAAGTTAAGGTGACTCCTAAAGCAACAACTCCTAAAAGAATTTGGCCTACTTTAATGAATAGGAGAAAGGTCCTGCACTCATGCAAAGTCCAGAACACTGTCTTCAAATCATTTTTGCACAATTTTATTATGATTCCCCTAATAAAAAAATCAGGATTGAAGATAAAACAGTTCACTTTTTTGAAATAAGTTCTGAGTTTTGTAGTAGTATCAATACAGATTTTAAAATGAATCTAAGGGGACAATCCTTTTTCCTCCAAAAGAACATATCACTATGAGGACAAGCATACTATGATACCATGGAATGATTATTGTCAATTGAAATAGAATGGAAGAGGGAAAACAGGCTATGGGTTTCACTTTCTCACTGAAACTGTAATATAATTTGTTCACTGTGGCTTAGCATGAGGTATGATCCACTCGCTGTGGCTTAGTTTTAAGTGAAAAGATTATTATGACTTTTTAAAAAAGGTTATAAATCCTGAAATAGCATGTGAATGCAGTCTGTATGCAAAGCTGAGTTAGGTAGGGTTGGGAATTGTAAACCCTTAAAATGATATTAAGATGTGGTAAAAAGTTACATTCACCAATTCTCTTGTTATGGGGAAAAGCGATACAATTCATTTGGATATACAGGTAGTCCTGGGGTTATGACCACTCATTCAGCGACCAAGTTATGATGGCACTAACTAGGGGGACTTATGACCAGTCCTCAAAGTTTTGGCTGTCACAGTGTGATCACGATCCAGGCGTTCAGTGCCCAGCTCGCAATTGCATCACCGCAAGCTGTGGTCATGTGATCATGATTTCCAACATTCCCTGCTGGCTTCCCACAAGCAAAGTCAATGGGGAAACTGGCAGGAAGTCAAAAGTCACTCCTGCTTCTGCTACTTTTTTGCCCATCTGCACTCTGTAGCCCAGACTGCAGCACCCCCTCCAGTGGCACCCACACACCCATCCATGCTCTGGAGCACCTGCTCACAGCACCCCCTGACACTCTGTGGCACCCATGCACCTAGCCGCACTCCAGAGTGCCTGCCTGTGACACACCTCTGCCCACCTGTAGCCCTCACCTGCAGCTTTCACCCACTGGGATTCTTGCCTGTTCCCGCTTAACAAGCAGCACAGTCCTGGGGTTATGACAGAAACCAGGTCTGCCGGGATAGCTATCACTAAGTGATGCAGTTATGTGACATTGCACTTTATGACTGCACTGCTTAGCAATGGAAATGTCAGTCCCAATTGCTTTATTGCAATGCTATTGTAATTTGGGAGAAGCCAAAGCCCTACTGTCTATCTGCCTGTTAAAGGAAACATTCAGACAAACATTATTTGTCCCAATAACCTCACACTTTGAAAAACATATCATTTTTCTGCAGGGGATATCAATTTGTTATAAAGCCTGACCATCAATGGAATAGAAAATAGTCCTGACCCCCCCCCCATACCAAGGCATAATGTAGAAAAGAAAAGTGGCTGCTCAGGAATTTAGCACTTGGTCATTACCTATATAAAAGTAATAAAACAATATGAAAGCTAAAAGGAAATGTTCAATTCAAACCGTTCTGCAATTTTAGCATTCTTCTTACCCATTCATTATGGGTTTCTATGTTTCAGGATTGCTGCAAGTCAAAAAAGACTACAGTGAATGCTACTTGCAAGAAGAAGATCCTGAAATTCTGCCAGTAAAACAGGTCTGCTTTTTATTAAAAAAAAAAAAAGATATATTTCTTAATAAAAAATCATGCAGATGGGAGAAAGACTATAACAAAAATCAGTGCATAGAACACACTTATCTTTTGTTAAGCAGACCTGCTTATAGGGCTCCTGTAGAACAGTCGGAAGTGCAGTATTTTCTCTATCTGGCAAATGTTCCTACAGCGTTTGGATATTACATAAGCATCCTAGTTCAGGATTTATTTCAGGGAATTAACATACAATCAATCAGCTATAACTCTCAATTATCTATTGCTGAAAGTACAGTATATTTCATTTTTATATATTCATGTTTCTTCTGTTTCTCTTGATTTCTTTGGGTTTTTTTCCCTTCCCCATTTTTCTCATTTACAGTACTCATGCACTGATTTGAACTTCTGTTTTTGTTTGTTTGTTTGTTTGTTGCTATCGTTGCTTTAGTTTTATGGAATTGTTTTGTTGATTTGTTTTTGTCTGATAGAATATTTCTCTGAAACCTGAACTTAAGTCTGCCAGTAAACTTGTTTTCTGATCAGATTGAAACAGCTAATTGGATGTGAATGAGCAGATTAATTAAGAACTTGGTAAACTTTCATAATTTAGAAATAAAACAGGCTTAACAGAACTAAAATAATGGAAAAACTGTATTTTTAGACAGGAGAGATACACAGTAGACACAGTGTAATATACACCATTCACACAAGGAATCTAGCTGGCTTATTTGGTTCTGCCTAGTTGTTAAGGAGCATCCAAGCAGTGCTCTAATTAGGTTTGCATCCTGGGTAACCTGTATTTAGAAAGCTCTAAAGAGAATGCTAAATGTACAGTTCAACTCTGTAATGTGATCCTTTGGCATTATTGTTTCTATAAAATCTGATGAGTGAGAATCATCAGTACTGATTCCACAACAAGGGAAATTTACTCTGCAACTAATATACTATCAGATACCCAGAAAATGAACAGATGAGAACCAGCAGCTATTACAGCTACATCCAGTATGAATTGCCCAATGTTCTATCCGTCACTGCCCAAGAAAATAATGATGATGTCACATAACATTCTAAATAATTGCCATTTGTGAACAACTGAGAAAAGAAGTAAGCATGGTATGAACAAATGTATGTTACTGAATAATACAATAAAGGAAACAAAGGAAAGAAAATAATAAATATCAATGATGTTCAAGCAAATCTACATAATGAGTGTTAATTAGCCCTATTAGTTCCTTCAGTAATAAAACATAGCTTTTAACTGATAAGTTCTTTCTAGTTTAACAGAGGAAGTGATTTAACTAGGGTTAGGTCAATTGGAGTTGCTCTAAAGGACAATACTTCTAAAGATTGGCTTTTACCTCCAAGATTAATTTTCCTTATACAGGAGATTCAATAAAATATTTACTGTACCAGATTTTTGTACCAAAACACAAAAAGCTGTGATTTCCCATTTTCCGTGCTATGGTTATGATTGAATTAAATGTAATTAGCTGTACATAAAATAAAATATTATATATATATATATATATATATATATATATATATATATATATATGTGTGTGTGTGTGTGTGTGTGTGTGTGTGTGTGTGTGTGTGTAAGAAAACAACAATGGTTCTGCATGAAAGACCACAGCTGCAGTGTGCTCTCTTCAAATCTGCACTTCCCTAGCAAAATGAAGATTTAGGACACAGGACAGGGTTTAACTGACATGTAACTGATGAGGTGGAAGTATGATTGTGAGGGCCATTGAACATCATGGATTTTCACCATATATCATAATTACAGAAACACCTGTGCTGGATAACTTTATGCTGAGTAGCATAAAGCAGGAAGTATTGATACTGTGTTCTAAGGATAGCAAAAATGTTATGGTATACCTGAGATAAAGAGAACCCCATGCAGAGCAGTTTTAGTTGTCCAAAGTAGTCTTGATGAGACTCATTTGATTCTTGCATTCATGTTCTTCCTTCCTCAAAAATATATTCACTAGAAAAATAAAGTCCTGGAGATGTTGGAAAACTATAGGTAGCTATATTGACACTGAATTTCCAAAAACCTGCATGAAATGGAAATGGTAGTTTAAAATATGCTAATTAAAATACTGCAACAATTAAACATTCATAACACAAACTTATTTCAATAATATTAAGCTTATCTTGTGGTTACATGGTTATAGGCTTATGGACAAGGCAAAGTATCATGATGCAGGAGTACATACCATTAATTGGACATTCTGAGTGCATTTCTTGAGGAGAAAACCATTACTAGAGTCATGTTAGTAAAATTCTGGTCAGAAGCAGCCTTATTTCTGTTTTAAAATGCAGAGTTAATCACATTTGGAGCAACTTTTTTTTTTTTGCAGAAAATCAAGCCGATTGATAGTTGCCTGATTGTAATTTCACAATTTAAACACCTTATTCACTCAAAATGAGCTTACAGGCTTAAGTTAAATTACTTTCTTCTCCTCTTCCTTGTGGCAGAAATCCAGCATGTTTTGTCGTTGAGTCTCAATAAAACTCATCCATATGGCACATTTCACACAGTGTTAACCTTATTAGTAGCAGAGAAAAAAGTGTATGAGCCAACCACTTTCAATGTTCCAGTTTCAGTTATTTTACTCAAATAAACTAGTCCAACAAATGAGTGCACATTCACAACTAGCTGTGTTCTTTTATTAGGGCTACTGCACTTGTCCTGAACATTCCAGACCAGGACATAACAGTAAAGAGTCAGAGTTGCCACATCGTGGTTCTTCAGGATTTTTGCAGATCTGATAGATCTACCTGTTTTGCATCCCTCCACTTTTTTTATTTATTAGCCATTGTTAAATGATTTAGTTTGCAATAACGTGCATGAATATTTGTGAAGAAACTCCCATGGAACTCAGTAGAATTAACATCTGAATAAGATGTTCATTTATTCCAAAAAGTGCTCAACTTTTTGGAATAAATGAACATCTTATTCAGATGTTAATTCTACTGAGTTCCATGGGAGTTCCTATGCTCTCATTCCTATGCTTGCCATGTAGATTTAATTGATGAAGCTTTTTCTAGTGTGGACCAAATGTAAAAGGCTTGGTTTCTGCATGCCTGTTTGCTATTTATAGCTGCAGTTCCAAGGATTGTGACTAAGAGAAGAATAAGGGAAGGGGAAGAAAAAGAAATAATGAGAGAAATAAAAAGAAAGGGAAAACAGAACCACTTTTATTCTTTCCCTTTTTTCTCTCTGGTTAAGGTTATTATGGGAAGCTTTATGGATCATCTTTCTTAAAGGTAGAAGAGATGACACCACAACACTTTCAGTAAAGTGGCAAGTTGTTGTTTTGTTTTGCTTCTTTGAATTGTCTACTTATTTAGTTGTTTCTTTCCTTTCTTTGAGTTGAATTTTCCCAATGAATCCTATAACTGCGTCTACCCTTGGAGGACAACTATCTCTCCACACAGAGACACAAAAGCACACAAGCTAACGGACTAGGTCAAATCTGCTCCATGATCTAGGCAAATATTGTCTAAACCACAAGAAAAACAGGAGGAATCGCCACACATGGTTCCCTTCTTAAACCACAAAGCAATAGGGGAAAAGGGAGAGAGTTACCCTAGACTTTGCCCAATCCATTAGAGGACTACCAACACTACTGCTGTTTAAAAATAAAAGGGCATCTTTCATGCCATATGGCCCAAGTTGCATAAGGCATCCTATATTTAAAATAATTCTGCCACAGGGCACTGTTCCAGCTATATAGCCAATAGAGCAACAATTATTTGGAATGGATTGTCTCTTGTTATGCCAATTTGCATATACAGTGGTACCTCAAGATACAAATTTAATCCGTTCCGTGACTCTGATCGCAAGTCGAATTGGTCGCATCCTGAAGCAAATTTTCCCATAGGGTTCAATATAAATACGGTTAATCCTTTCTGCCCTCCGAATTTGGTCACACCACGAGGCAAATTTCCCCATAAGGTTCAATGTAAATACGGCTAATCTGCCCTCCAAATTTGGTCGCATCCTGAAGCAAATTTCCCCATAAGGTTCAATGTGTTGCACGGCTAGGAAATTCCCCAGGCGCGCTTTAGTCAGTTTCACCACTCGAGCCCTAGCGCAGAAAGAGGAAGTGCTAATGAAAGGGCCACCTGGCGCCTCTTCACTAATCTGAGCGTGCGGGGGAAAGGCTTTTGTCGTGCGCACCACGCCAAGGGCTATGGACAAAGGAAAGAGTGCAGAGTTGACGAAGAGGAATCAGTGCGGGGGGGGGGAAGCTCCCTGTGAGTGCCACAAAAGCCTTTCCCCCTTGGTGCAATGACAAAAGCCCAGTGAAAGCAATCAGCGCGCGGGGGAAAGGCTTTTGTGGCACGCACAGGGAGCTTTCCCCCCCCACACACTGATTCCTCTTCCTCAACTCCACGCTCTTTCCTTTGTCCGTAGCCCTTGGTGTGGTGCACCGACAAAAGCCCAGTGAAAGCAATCAGCGCGCGGGGGAAAGGCTTTTGTGGCGCGCACAGCCGGGAGCGGGAGCTTCCCCCCCCCGCACTGATTCCTCTTCCTCAACTCTGCACTCTTTCCTTTGTCCATAGCCCTTGGCATGGTGCGCGCGAGGAAAGCCTTTCCCCAGCACGCTCAGATTAGTGAAGAGGCGCCAGGTGGCCCTTTCATTAGCACTTCCTCTTTCTGCGCTAGCGCTCGAGCGGTGAAACTGACTAAAGCGCGCCTGGGGAATTTCCTAGCCGTGCAACCTCGTGGAGCAAGCCTCCTTGCTACCGCGATCTCGCCCACAGGAAGCCGCGACCACGTGGCAACAGGGCAAATGGCCACGGATCCGGTTCATAGCCTGAGGCGGAGTTCGCATGTTGAGGTAAATTTTTGCGGCCGGAGCTGGTCGTATCTAGAAATAAGGTGGGGCGTTCGTATCTTGAGGTACCACTGTATAGTAATATTGCTGATTAGTTTAAAGGAGGGCCATCTAAAAATAGAAAATGTTTATTTTTTTTCTGCCTAAACTTTTTACTGCTGTATCTCTGAACTCCTGTGTATCTGTCATCACAGAATTATTTCTCAAGGATTTAGCTTGCTCAAAATTCAAGTGCTTTAACCTTTCATTCATCACTAGAAATGAGTGAACTTCCCTGCCTCACCTGATAATTAGCTCAGTTTTGCCAAGTTGTTTTCAGGAATCTCAGAAAAATCTAAGAAGAGTGCTTATTAGCAATCCTCCCTGCCAATTGTGTGCTTAATTACCCATGTCAATAAGAACATCAGTAGTGGGGAGGGCTAGATGTTGATATTAATGTCCAGATACATTTTAGCATCCTGAGAGGTAGTAATATTACTCCCATCAAGAATAGGAACTATAGCTTCCAATTCCTCCCAATTCAATGCACTAGGAGAAATTGGAAATTACAATCCTTATGCATCTGACAAACAAATGGTACTCAGGAGGAGGTTTGGAAGTCTTTAGGCCTTAAGAAAGAGGTTGAATAAATCTCCATGTCTGCCAGTTTCCTTCTTGTCAAGGGTATGTTTGGTTTAAAAGTTGGAAAGATTAGGAGGAAGTTGAGACCAAGGGCAGAATTCAGGATTACTGAGTTATTTTGGGATCAGGAATTCTGAACTGAAGCATATACATACATACATACATACGTACATACATACATACATACATACATATATACATACATATCTCTACTCCTATTTTTCCTTCCCAAAGGAAGGTCATTTGAATATTATTATTTAAAGTAAGCTTAAAGTCGCAGCAAAAAAGCACAAAATACAAAGAAGGGATTGCTAGTGGATGTCTGTGCAAAACCATTATTGTGCTGTGCACAAGTACTGTGCAAAACGAGTCATTAAATGTGTAGGGAAAAAAATGTTGTAATACAGAAGTAAAGAAGGGTGAGTGATACTTCAGTGGTTTTCAAAATGAACATAGCCCCAAGTCCTAACTCAGACTGGATTTGCTCATGTCAAAATAAGCAGAAATCCTTTTCAGCATAATGTATCCTGACTCTTCCTTGGGATGTATTCATATGATGCATTATAATGAGTTCCTTAGATCTTATTTTGATACAATCATAACTTCTCAGTTGTAATTTTCACAATGACCAAATCTTTTTTTCCCCTTTATTTTACATCTGAATGATATGTAACTCCCCCATTCTCTTCAACTGTTACAATTACAGATATTTCTAATTATATTTTCATATAAATACAAATTGTTGTCAAGAACAGGTTGTAGCTTTTATCTTATATTGCTAAGAGGCTGATTTTAGGGACACCAGACTAAGTCCCCTGAATATTTAAGTTTTTTTTGTTTTTTAACTGGTAATCAGTTCAGAAAGCGTTAAGATTTGTTTAATATATGAAGGCATTCAATACATATATTTAATGAAAGATAGAATTCCTGGTTTTACTTATTTTGGTCCCTTGAGGAGATGAAAACATGGCAGCTTTGTCATATAAACAATTATAAAATGTTGATATTTAGTTGTCCTACAATGATGCAGGCTTTTTGTCTAAATAAAGCTACCCCAGACTTCCCAGTATCTTTCTGATGTTGGCAAATCTGGGTAGCTATTATGGAAGATTTTTTAAAGGGACCAAGCTAGGAGAACTAGGGTCTCAAAGTCTAGGTCCCAAAAATTCTTGGTCCCAAAGAAGAATTTGTCCTAGTTCTTCTACAGAGTTTCCCTGCAACCAAATCTGACATAATATAAATAGAAATATATGCGGCTCCACTAAGTTCATTTATCCTTTCATTCAGTGAGGAATATGAACATTGCTGTTTTTAAAGACTAGAATACTATCTGGCAAGCAGAATAGAACTAATGCTTCTATTCAGCACTGTTCCTACTGATCAGGTTTGCACATGATGCTAAATCTAAGCTGTGACTATGGCTTATTTAGTAAACCACAATTGGTTTACTTACTGAGTTCTGACAGTTTGTTAGGCCTGAAAACACAGCACCTGGATTCAGCTAGTGCCCTAAGCAGAACCAGACAAACTACATTTTGGCTTAGCACAATATTTTGAACCAAGCCACTGGTTGTTTCCCCCACCCCACCCCAATTATCCTATGGGAAACTGCAACAACTTCTTACTGCATCTTCCAACAAAAAATTGACACCAAAATTATTACCAGTAAAGTATATACTCTGGAATTGTATGCACAAATCCCTGGAGAATCATAGTATATACAGTGTTCTAAAAACAAAATTGGCTCACGTGTTATTTGGGGTTGAGTCAGATATTCACACTATCTCCTAAGGGAACACCACTCATTTAAAATCCAGAAGTCCCTACATTTTCTACTGCTTGTCTTTACCAAAAATATTACATTCCCTTTCCTAAGTGAAGTGTATTAAGTGACTATTAAATCCTGAACATGTAATATGCCTCTAGGGAATAGAAAACTATTTAAAGAAGCCAGGGTTAATGCTTGTCTCAACCAACTTAATTTTCTAGTGGAAATGACTAGAAAGGGAGGAACAGGCAGGTAGAAAAGGGGAGGTGGAGTACACAACAACCTGTTCACTCTGTCTTCATCAGAGAATGTGACTGTGCCATGTTATTGGAATTTCACTGAGACAGAATTCAGATGAGGATTTTTTTTTATGATCAATAAAAAGTTATTAATGGTTTCTGAATCATGGCTTTATTACAGACAAGAATTCTCCTGTGGATTGTGTTGATATCATTACCCTTTGGAGAGTTATGAGTCCATGGCAGCTTCATCAAACCAAAGACAGGGTCTACAGCTTCTCTCTCTCTCTCTCTCTCTCTCTCTCTCTCTCTCTCTCTCTCTCTCTCTCTCTCTGGGTCCAGTGAATGAAACACAAGTCTTTTGCTGCAGTAGTCTTGTTAGGTAAAGTCCACTGGCATTTAAGTAAATCAGCCCCCTAACAAATTAGCTGGAATATTTGCAAGCCTTTTGCTGCACAGATGTTTTCATCTGAGGCAAAAAAGTTTGATGGCATTGTTAAGGGGGGAGGGGGGCAAACATTGATCGACAGCCTATTTTGCTATCTTAATTGAGCTTCTAATAGGCCTGTTTTAACATTCAACCAACCCACCAGTTAAATAAACAAATAGATAAATAACTAAAATATTTAAAATCATTTGACAGAGACATCAGTTAACTATTGCAAACCAAGCCCGTGCTTTATAAGGATGGTCCCATGTTCACCTCCTAGTTTCTTTAGTGAATTGCCATTTCCAAGGTACGAAGCCTTTTCAAATGTCCAGACTAAGCAACATTGAATGAGAGATCTATCTACTGATTATATTACTGTGCTAGAGGCAGGATAAGGGTTGTATGAGCTTCAAAGGGACACCTCATTGAATATCTAAATGAAGCACTCCTTTAGAGTGCCTCCACAAAGAGCATGGCACCTTACCTCTATTCAGTACAAGGTGGTTCCCCACCCTCCATTTTGCTTGGCAATAACAGCTTCTGCTTTTCTTGAGGCAGATCTGATCATGCCGTTAATATGAATATATCCAATCTGCACTTCCCAAATTATGGGAACGTTGTTGTGCATCAAAATTGCTGATTTGCACTCTACTTTCAGACCTCAAATATAAGAAGAATGGTATATGAAAATGCAATATTAGGGAAATACCTCATGAAACAAATTTGAGAGACATATGAGGATGCAGGCAGGAGAAAAATTAGAGGCTTGTGTCAATGGAACTCCATTTGCATAACACTGAATGTTACCCACTATTAAAATTATCTTTAAAAAGTGATATATACTATTACAGTATATTGAATTACATCTTGTTTTGAAGCAAATTACTGCCTTACCATCATTTCACAGTGTTTTTCATCTGCAGAATGAGTAAAGCAAAGGGATAAAATTTCTTATAAACTTTAAGAACAAGACAAACAGCTATGTTAAAATATAATCTATCCATCATTAGCCAACAGAAGAATATGCTAACACAAAAATTGCTGCCTGGGATGTCAAGTCCTGTTCTGCTCAGTAATGAGACTGGCTAGTGGTGCTGTTCTTACAGTGCTAAAGCAGCACAAATTGAGGAAAGCAAATTGCAGGTTCTTCCTACTTCATTCCCCTCCCCCCAAGTCATCTGCCAGTGCGATAAATAACTACCAATCGCTTTCCATAACATCAACCACGATTCAGGTTGGAGGAGGAAGTGAGTTTTGACAGATGTCTAGCCCATGGGTCTAGCCTTCTGTCAAAACCTGGTATGAGATGGCACTGATGTAGAAGATGGCTGCCTGCTAAACCAGAAGAGGCTTTCTTGCTTGACTGGAGAAATATTCCTCATTCCACAGAAAATATCCTGGGCTTGCAGTAGATCCGTAGGGTGGTAGAGGCTGCTACTAAAGCAGGGAAGGATGGCTCTTTACCTGCCAGCATTACATCCCATAGATCAAAAATCTGCTAGGTAAAGAGTACTCTGATCCAGATTCTCCTACCATACTTTCCAACCCGCTAGAACCCGTCAGTCCATCAAAATCTAACAGATACTGGGAGAAATTCTATTTCCTCCCCCCCTCCCCACGCCTTCTCCTTTGGAGCTACTTTTAACTGTGCTTCTGAAAGATCATGACAAGTGTGTTCTGGCTGCTTTTAAATATGGTATTAATATTCTTTCAGAAGCATTCTTTCTGTGAACAGAGACGAGAAAGGCAATATCACAAGGACATGTGATACGAAAACCCTTACTGGAGCTTGTTTGTGGCTAAGTTAGGTTAGGTTAGGTCGCTAATTCCTTTAATATTTTTGGACATCTGATCAGGAATGATGGGGATAGTCTAATAATTTAGTCACTAAGTATGTGTCATAATTTAGCTTCTGGTTTTACCTCTGGAAAAATAGTTTCAGAGCTGAAATTTTTCAAAATTCATATTTTCCCATGATCACTGCCTAAGTATATTTTTAGAGAAATTTAATGCATATAATGTTTAAAAATGCTTTGGAAATAGTTTTTGAGTCTCTGACACTGATTCCTCTAGTAGTATTAGCATTTAGTTAGCTTCAGGTATTAGACATGGGAGAAGCTTCTATAAACAGTTTCACATTGTATCCACAGGTATTTTAGTCAACTGAAATATTCTTTCAATTTAAGCTATCACCTTTATATATTTCAGCTTCTTAAGAAAGAGTGGATTATTTTCATTTTGTTTGACTACTTCTATCAAAGCCATAAAGTACATATTATTTAACTGTTGCAGGACTAAAGCTGTCTGAGGGTAATACTATATATCTTTAGTGAAGCACTGAAAGCATCTACACTCAAGCCTCTTGGAGAACATTTAAAAGCTTCCTTAAAGCTAAACTACAGAAAAATTTACATAAACAAAGGGTAGCAAACAACAGGCAAAACACTGGAACAAATCCTGCCAGTGTCAAGAATTCTGTCATCATATCTTAATTCATTTATTTAGAAGTATGGATTTGTTTCAGAGAAATTCTGAATCAGGTTGGTCAAAGAGATTCATTAGATATCCAAATTTTTCCAAATCAGACTGAATCCAAGGTGACATCCTTCTAAGACTTTGTCAGTGTTTTGAGAACTCATGAGAACACAGAAACACAATATGGCTTCAACATTTTCTTCAAAACTGCTATATAAGGGTAAAGAAGAGGAAGAGAGACAATACATGGAGGGATGATTAGATTTTGCTCACTGTGAATTATTTAAGCAGGACTCTCCAAACACAGAGCTTTAAGTAAGGCATCTTTATGTAGTAGAAAAAAAGGACTGTTATAGAATTCAGTAAATTTTGCTAGTTTTCTCTCCTAAGATCATAGATGTCAGAGGCTTTGTAGAGTCTGTGAGATCATTGTTTGGAAATGGAAGAAATCCATGTCATTCTTGCCTCTGCGACTGTATGTTTTTATGATTCCATCTTCCAGTGGTGTCCTATTATACTGTTGTTTTTTTTTTAATAATACTGTAATATGATGACATTCTACACAAAACTAAGTAGTGCTCTTAATTGTGGTATTTCGGGTTAAAAGTTCACCTGGAAGTCAATTTACCTCCCATCATTGAAGGGAGGAAATATACTAAAACTTGAAGGGAATGATTGGGAACAGTGTATTCAAACACCTGCAGCATAAACAATGAATGGCTATCACTGAATTTACAGGCAATAATGTCTGCTAAACAATGACTGTAAGACAGAAGTGTGGTGTTGGATTACATAGTTTTAATATGATTAACTTATAAAATTCTACTCAAATTTTATAGGTTAAACATATGGCATTGACACTCACCTATGGACTCTAATGAGGAATGCCATAGCCAAGTAGCATCCTTGACACTAAATCTTGCTTCTGGATAAAAGGGGTGAGAATTTTATTTACATTTTACTTCTTTTCTTCTTTAATTTATGTGGGTCTGTAGTCTTAGATTCATCTGAACTTGGTGAAAAGGGTTTCCTTTCCATGGCTCATTACAAATACCAATTAAGCAGAGGGAAAAAAAGCTTTACATTCATTATAGCATACTATCTTCCACATCTATTCTTCTAAACATATGTTTCTTGCCTAGAGACCAGTACTATGCCAAATTTATATGTAACTTCTTTGAACTATGCAGGAACAGGGAAGAGAATTATTTCCCTCCACCCCGAAATGGAAGATTTCCCAAGAACCGCTGCTGCTAGTTTTATGATTATTTTGCAAGCTTCTGACCTAGAGACACCTCTGTGCTGTTATTCATAACAATTTCCCAAAAAAATGAACAAAATCAGGTATGTATCCTTTTCTTATAAATACATTCACAAACACACACATACTAATGCTATTAATTTGAAACCTGCAGACTTGCCACTTTCCCCTTCACAGACAAGAGTTAACACTTCCTGAATTTTTATGCAGTTTTGGAATTAAAAAAAAAAAAAATAGTAGTTCCTCTATAAAGGAAAAAAGCCAATCATCATAACATTAAATAAATCCAGAACACACAAGCATGTGACTATTTGAAATATGTCTCACTTTATCCATTAAGAAGGAATTACAACTTCTAAAAAAATTGTTGTAGGCAAAAATCAGTCTGTTGTTCTTTGACTAAGAATCTGTGGTATTCGAGCAGCATTTCCCTGAGTATGTCAGTTTTGCAAAGAACCTATGTGTGCCAGAAAATAACAGAGCTGGACAGAAAAAAATGGTAAGGGTTGATTTCCAGTGTTAATCACTGAGATAGTCAAATTTCCTAAATAACATTTAGATTCAACTGACTCACATTTGGGATGTGGGGAATCATAATCATTCTGAGTCAAAGTGACCTGTTTTCTAAATCACCAAGTTGTGATCCAATCTGAATTGTGTTAACTGTGTACATCTCTAATTCAAATATTTTTTATAGCTTGTGTGCAGTATAAATAACCCTTCCAGGAATCTCATACTAAATGTATCCCACTTCCTCTGCAGAAAGGCAACCTTTCCCACTTCTTACATTAGGTATCCCTAGTGAAAAATAAATCTTTGTTGACCATCTCTTATTATTCTAAATGTGTTTCTGCTAAATGAACATTTTCATGCCTGCAGCTCCCATGCTATTGGACTCGCTTCAGATCCAAGCTGGATCTTTCCATTCTCCAATATTTTTAAGTAAGTTGGGAAGGAAGGAAGGAAGGAAGGAAGGAAGGAAGGAAGGAAGGAAGGGAGGGAGGGAGGGAGGGAGGGAGGGAGGGAGGGAGGGAGGAAGGAGGAAGGAAGGAAGGAGGAAGGAGGAAGGAGGAAGGAGGAAGGAAGGAAGGAAGGAAGGAAGGAGGGAGGGAGGGAGGGAGGGAGGGAGGGAGGGAGGGAGGGAGGGAGGAGGAAGGAAGGAAGGAAGGAAGGAAGGAAGGAAGGAAGGAAGGAAGGAAGGAAGGAAGGAAGGAAGGAAGGAAGGAAAGTTCATTTCAACTTAGGTAAGACACTGCCACCAAGCCAGTGCTCCTAAAGGGACTTTTGACCAATACAGAGTTTTGACTTCAGCCCTGCAATATAGCTCTGGTGCAAACACAGGATAAAATGCATTGGCTTAATTATGCATTATTGATCAATGATGTTCCTTTTCCTGAGCAACAGACAGGTTGTATAATCAGTTATTTTATTTTTAACAGTCACTATTTCAGCCAAAAGTAATGAAAATAGCTATGGAAAAAGCAAAGATTTGTTGCATTGGCTCTTTTGTATATCACTTGCTTTTGTACACTTACACTCATTGTTTTTATACACCACTTACAGTCATTGATTGAAATTGTTTAAACTTCATACATAAATAAATTGTTTGTGTGTGTATAATCTCAGGCAGTTGATCCAATCTAATGCTAAAAGTAAAGATACAAAGGACTAATTCAAAGAACTCAAAACAGTTTTAGTACAATACAAGTGCTTTAATGCGTAACTAATATTTTCAGTGAGGATATTTCACTATAATCCAGCATGATCATGGGTAGTTAAATAAATAATCAGGCACATAGCTTTGACAAGAAAAATCCCAGTTCTTTTGAAACACATGGATATTTTCACAGTTAATGTACTAAGTCTGTCTGAAGAGGTGTTTATTATGAACCTAAAATGGTTCCTTCACTCAACATTTCTGGAATTATGTACCCTGGTCTTTTCTACATGTTTATTTCTGTTTCATGAACTTATTACTTCTAGCTTTTAGCTATTCAAGGCATCCTCAGCTGATTCACTTCTTAATTTCTTTACTTCTCCCTCTCTGTTCTCACCTCTGCTTTTATCTTGCATTTCTGTATTTTGTTCGTTCCCTACAGTGTTTTGTTATCCACTATAACTACTTCTTATTTTTTATGAATCCTACAGCCAACCCTCAGGCATAAACATCCCAAGCTCCCTTATTTTCATGCATAATTTCTACTTTACAAATAGTCAACTTCTCATGTTCCCCCTTGCGAATAAATGTCTAACTATTTTGATAAATACAAAGTGTATCTCTTTGCTTGTCAGGTGCCTTGGAAATAATAACTATTGTCCCCTAGAACCCTGATCAATGTCAAGGAGAGTAACGTTCTTGCTGAAAAAGAAGAATATACCCCCCACATACACACATGCTGTTATTCCTATTTTAATATTTCATGTGTCATACTAAATTTTGCCTTCCGAGCTACAGTAAAAACATTACCTCAACCTCTTGTTGAAAAGGGAATGGTACGTGATAACTATGTTGTCCCTAATAGAAACAGCAGTAGTGGGGAAGGAAACAATGTTTTTGTTGACCTAAGTACCATTACTAATATTTATAACAATGAAGGCAAACATTGCATTTTATTATGGAAGTATACATTAGCAAATGTTTCAGGTGAGATGGCAAAATAAACTCCTATAGCTTTAAACCAATTTGTATTACTGCCAGTTTCTTCCCACCATGGTTAAAGATGGCAAGTCTTGGATGACTGCCTAGTTTATGAGAAAAGCTTTGTGTATATAACTGATTCCCAAGGGGAGAAAATATACAGAAAATGCCTAGAACAAGAGGTGTGGTATTTCAGAGGAGAAAATATAGCTCAAGGAGATAAAAGCAGTGTGGGTAGCCTTTTACCAGCCAAAAGTATTACATACTCAGAGGAGACTAAGTCTTCTATTCAAATGCTTGATAACTTTGCCAAGAAGCCATATGTTACTTCTGGAAGAATATTTACACAGCTTGGCATCTGGATCCTAATGTTGTTGTACATCTGAGAGTGAGAAGGATGAATAAATCACTGGAATAAAATGGTTTATGCATAAATAAGACCACATTAGCTTTAAAGAGGCAGCTTGCTGAAGTATATTCATATCTGTAATATCTTTTATCTCCTTCCTCCTCTCCCTATTTTGTGTTTATAGTTTGAATCAGAATAATACACACCAATAATCTGAGATGCAAAATTACAACTCTATATATTTCAGAGTTAAGGGCAAGCCCCACTGACTTCAATAGAGGTTACTGAAAATGAACACACAGTTGCAAGTTCAGGATAGAAAGGATAATAAAAGGTGACATAAAGTGGTCAAACACATGCTTGTATATTTTTAAGCAAAATTCTGGCTGAGGTTCAAAAAATGCTGGATTTGATAATTTTGCATATAGTGAAGAGAGCTGCTATCCACTTGTTTGACATTTTCTGTTTTTCTCATCCTGCCTCTCTCTTCCTCCAAACTAATATTAAGAGAAAAACAGCAAGTTCATGAATGTGGGGTCAACCTACAGTATCTTTTTTTCCATCCAACCATATTACAATATTTTGTTCACTCTTTCTACATCCATATTACATATATGGGCACCCAGAGTTTCTTGGATAGATGGCCAGTCATTGACATTTGATTCATAAATAAATAAATAAAATAAATGGATATTACAGCATTTGGTTCACTCACAACATACTTTACCCACTTCTACTTCCAGACTAACATGTAAGTGGCAGAAAAAAATGTACTCTTGACACCACAGCCTTTGATGCAGGCCTTTCACTCTTCAGGGCACTTTTCTAAATGTGCAGTGAATATCTGGAGAATGAACAACAGCAAGTTCTTCTATTTGCACACAAAAATGCATGGCTATGAAGCTTTTCCTTCTATGTAAGTGCATATATCATTGGGCTTTTTTTAAAAAAAAGTTTAAAAGCATGAAAAGACAACATTTCTGAATACATCAAATTCTGCCACCACACTCAGGTTTGTAAATGGAGAAGCACTTTGCAGTCAAACATTCAACACAGTGAATGGCGAGGGCAGAGGATGACAATATCTCAACCACACATTCACTGGACCTGTGTGAAGAATCCAGAGAAGTGAGAAAGGCTATGTTGTCAAATAAAGGGCAATCAAATTTCAAGTTCTACTGTAATTTAGGTAAAGAATAGTTATCTGCCACAAATCCAACCTATATGACAGTGGAATGGAGAAAAGGTCTTAAAATAAATTATGTTTTATTTTCAGTTTGAGATAATTAGACATATTTTCAAAGAAGCCCCTGAAAAGTTAGAGGGCATAATGATGCAATAAGTCAAGCATAATGGAATAATGTCAGGATCTCAGTGCCAAAACCATAACACAAAGAAGCACAAATAATTATGATTCCAGACAGTTACCAGCAACAGGCAGGAAGAGATCTCTAAATGAATACTAAGATTTGGGGCAACAGTACACTTAAAAGTACACAGCGGCTCCATAGTTTCAGGTTTTGTGAATGACTATCCAAAGACATTACTAAGGGATGAATTGTGTTTAAACTGAATTATTTTCCTACACATTTATTCCTGATTGCATTGTTAGAAAGTGAACAGCCAAAGAAAAAGAGAAATACATTTCTTCCATAATCTTTGGAAGTTCATGTGGCTATAAAGGTTTTTTGTTTTGTTTAGTTTCAGTGATGCCTCAAGCAAAGCACCCTCTAAAAGATGCTTCACAAAGCAGTATGGCTCCCTGCTTTTGAAGGGCACAGCAGCTTCATTTCTTTGCATCCAGATGTCTGTTCTATCATATCTAGTATTCAGAAGACATGCACAAAAGCCTCTACCAGCTACTGGACATGATGGAGGGAACAGCTGGAGAGGCCTGAAGTGGTTCAGTAAAAAAAGTTATGGCACTTCTTCATGAAGCTGGTAACACTGAATACTAGTTTAGTCATGCTGTGAAGGAAAACCTGTGTTCGTGAGACAAACGTTTTGAAAATGCTGGTTTTCAGCTTTCATAATATCTTTGATAAGGTCAGAAATAAGAGTTCAGATGGCAAAACAAGGTTAAGGGCTAGTACGAAGGATCAAATTGAAGAGTGGTGCAGGATGAGAAAAAAGAAGAGAAGCTCTTTACACAATTAATAGACTTCCTGGGATGTAGTATGTATTATTGCTTTAGAAAAACAACTGAACTCTGACCTCAGGTTTCTTCCAAGGGGCAAATATTTCATCCAATTATTTTGTAAAAGTAAGAGGTTATGAAATAGCTTGATAATAAAGCACTATTTTGAGAAATGCAGGGCTTCTGCCAAACAGCTGGAAGAGAGCATGGATTCTTGAGATTGCAGCAGCTGGCCCATTTAGTGCACAGGACATCCAGATATTAGAAATGCACACTGGACCATTAGCACATTCATTCCAACTTAGAGAGGTTATGCACAATGATTGACATTCTAAAAAAAACCCCTCATTTTCTGATGTTATGTGAAAGACAGACTAGAAACTCCTAATCACCAGGTGTTTTTTAAAAGGCAAGGGCGGGGGAATGTCCCAGTCAAGAACTACATTCTTTGGAATTTCTGCCAGGTAAGACTCATGCCATGTTTGGTAGAGATCTAAACTGATCTCTTATTTAGCACTTCTGCAATTATTTTATTTATTTTAATTCAATGTGCTTCATTACATTATTTATATTCTACCAACTTCAAGGTGACTCTCAGCATAAAAATGCAAACAAAACAGCAACATCATCAAATCATTACAAGCATTGCTAAACAGAAATGCAGTAGAATAAAGTTAGAATATGTCTGAAAATGACAAACTCAGAGAAAATGAAACAGACTTCTGTATTCATCCATAGTAAATGCAATTTCTAAGGTCTGTATTTATATTCCCTGCTTTAATAGGACTAGATTAGACTAGACTAGACTAGACTACACTAAACTAGTCTAGATTACACTAAATGTGACGGATTTTTTTATGGTTCTCAGAATCAGGACAAACTGCTTTTACTGCAAATCTGTGAGAATAGGATCTAAACAAACAATTAGCGGATATAATCTTGAATAGCTTTACAATTTGTTCCAAATTCTTAAGAAAGCTTTGAATTTTTATTCCAAAGAGCAGCCTTGCGCATAATAGTTTTATTATATATATAAAATTCCCTTCTCACCCTATCGGTGGTATGTGTCTTCCTCGATCTCGGGTCCTCTACCAGAGGCCTGGGAGTTTGAGGGTTCTGCGCAGTATCTTAGCTGTTCCTAGCACTGCACTCTTCTGCACAGAGAACTCTGAAGTCAACAGGATACTAAGGACCTTCCTCAAGAACTCAATGGGACTGGGGAAGACAACACTGGAAGTGAACTCAAGACAGCTTGCACAAGTGGCCATCAAGTGCGGCATATACCAAGGTGATGCACTGTCCCCACTGCTGTTCTGCATAGGCTTAAACCCCCTCAGCCAGATAATCACTATATATATATTTAAAATATATATATATAAAAAAATTACCTCTCACCCATATGGGTGGTATGTGTCTTCCTCAATCTCGGGTCCTCTACCAGAGGCCTGGGAGTTTGAGGGTTCTGCGCAGTATCTTAGCTGTTCCTAGCACTGCACTCTTCTGCACAGAGAGCTCTGATGTTGTTCCTGGGATCTGTTGGAGCCACTCTCCCAGCTTAGGAGTCACGGCCCCGCGGCGCGTATATATATATATATATATATATATATATATATATATATATATATATTGAGAGTGGCTGGATAGCATAGTGGTTAGAACACCGCCTTTGATGCAGGAGACTGGGGTTCAAATCCTGGCTGGCACCTACCTTACCAGTATGGTTCCTTGGGCAAAGACCCCCTAACGCTTCACCTGCCTACCTCAAAATATGAGAGTGACACGAACTAAGAGAGTCATGCCGGCTCGGATGTCGCCCGGATTAACAAGGTCCGCATCAGATGTTGGGGAACCAGGACAATCTGATGTTAAGTGGGCTACTGGAACAAACCATACATGGACGAGACAAGAGAACTTGTAAATGATGGAATGCTACTACAACAGCAGACCTAATGAGAGGGGATATATGAAACGTATGAGGGAACTATGGACAGACAGAAGGCCTACATCCACACTAACTGAGAAACAACTAGTTACCCAGCGCTTCAACATAGTGAAGAGGAAGCTGCTCTCACAACTTGAGATAGACCAACTCCACATTACAACCCAGACTCAAGAAGACCTGGAATAACAAGCAGATGTGCAGCCAACACCTGAAGCTGGAATGTCACTGCCACCCCTTCCATTACAGAGCACAGCAGCTGATATGAGGCATAAGATCATGGATAAACTAACTACAATCAACCCTCGAGTCCAATTACCAAGGCTCAGTGGAGAAGTACCATCAGATAGTATGCTAGAAGATGCCAACAGAGCCCTGAGACAATCCCTACTACCACCATAACTGAAACCAATGAATTGGTATATGCTACAGCCGCTGTAATCCTGGAAATGCTTGGCTACACGATCAAGAAGAACAGCAGTACTTACCCACCCTGGAAAATGAGATTGGAGGCTAAGATCAAGGCAACTCGGAGAGAAGTCAGTCAGCTGGTGGAACTACAGAAGCGTGTGGAGATTAGGAATAAGACTCGGCTACTGAAAAAATACATGGCCCTGACTCCATCTGAAGCCCTAGAGACTGCTAAACAAAGGCTCATAGCACTGGCTACCAGGCTAAGGAGATACACTAGAGGAGCAGAGGCCAAGAAGATAAATGCCCTGTTCTCCAAAGAACCATCTAAAGTGTACTCCCAACTGCAGTGCAACCACAGAGTAGCAGCTGAGCCACCAGCAGCGGAAACTGAACAGTAGTGGAGGAACATATGGGAGAAACAGAAGACGCATAACACCAGTACAAAGTGGCTGCAGGACCTGAAAGCAGACCACAGCAATCTCCCAGAACAGGAACCAGTCACCATCACAGTAGCAGACATCCAACAGCGGGTCAAGAACATGAAAAGCTGGACAGCACCTGGCCCAGACATGATCCACACCTACCAGCTAAAGAAACTAACAGCAGTGCATGAACACCTAGCAGCACAGATGAACCAACTGCTAGCAGCAGGCTCCCACCCAGACTGGCTAACACAAGGAAGGACAGTGCTGATCATGAAAGACCCTCACAAAGGAACAGCACCATCCAACTACCGGCCAATAACCTGCCTCCCCACAACATGGAAAGTTCTATCAGGCATCATAGCTGCCAAGCTACATGACCATATGGGCCAGTACATGAGCACAGCTCAGAAGGGCATTGGGAACAACACCAGAGGCTCAAAACACCAGTTACTCATAGATAGGGCAGTCGCCCAAGACTCAAGGTCTAGGCAGACCAATCTGAGCACAGCCTGGATTGACTACAGGAAAGCCTATGACTCAATGCCGCACACATTGATCTGTGAATGCCTGGCACTATACAAAGTCAACAGGATACTAAGGACCTTCCTCAAGCACTCAATGGGACTGTGGAAGACAACACTGGAAGTGAACTCAAGACAGCTCGCACAAGTGGCCATCAAGTGCGGCATATACCAAGGTGATGCACTGTCCCCACTGCTGCTCTGCATAGGCTTAAACCCCCTAAGCCAGATAATCACAAGGTCTGGATATGGGTACAAGTTCAAGAGTGGAGTCATCATCAGCCACCTCCTCTACATGGATGACATCAAGGTGTATGCTAAGAGTGAACGAGACATCAACTCACTGATCCACCTGACACAGATCTACAGTGAGGACATTGGGATGTCATTTGGACTGGAGAAGTGTGGCAGGATGATAGTAAAGAGAGGGAAGGTAGTTAAGACCGATGGAGTGCAACTACCAGTGGGCCACATAGCAGACATAGAGACCAGCTATAAATACCTTGGTGTCCCACAGTCACACGGGAACCATGAGGAGGAGGCAAGAAAGACAGCAACATCCAAGTATCACCAAAGGATAAGACAGGTCCTGAAGAGCCAGCTCAATGGGAAGAACAAGATCCATGCCATCAACATGTATGCCCTGCCAGTCATCAGATACCCTGCCGGTATAGTGAGCTGGCCAAAGGAAGACATGGAGGCTGCTGATGTGAAGACCCAGAAGCTCCTCACAATGTATGGAGGTTTCCACCCCAAGTCCAACACCCAGAGACTGTACACCAGGTGCAAAGAGGGCGGGCGGGGTCTGATGAGTGTCAAAGCCACTGTCCTGGACGAAACCTGACGTATCCAGGAATACATCAGTAAGATGGCACCCAAAGATGAGCTGCTGAGAGAATGCCTCAGGCAGCAGCAGACAAGGCAGGAGGTTCAAGCAGAGGAAGTGCCATGGCAAGACAAGCCCCTGCATGGGATGTACCATCGACAGATAGCTGAGGTGGCTGACATTGGGAAATCCTATCAGTGGCTGGAAAGGGCCGGACTAAAAGACAGCACTGAGGCACTGATCATAGCAGCACAAGAACAGGCACTAAGCACCAGATCCATAGAAGCAGGGGTCTACCACACTAGATAGGATCCAAGGTGCAGATTTTGCAAAGAGGCGTCAGAGACAATCCAACACATAGTGGCAGGGTGCAAGATGCAGGCAGGAACAGCATACACTGAACGGCACAACCAAGTGGCTGGCATTGTGTACAGGAACATCTGCACAGCATATGGGCTAGACCCCCCCCAAGTCCAGATGGGAGATTCCACAGAAGGTCATGGAGAATAACAGGGCTAAGATCCTGTGGGACTTCCAGATCCAGATGGACAGGCAGTTACTGGCTAATCAACCAGACATCATGGTAGTAGGCAAAGACCAGAAGACAGCGGTAGTGATAGATGTAGCAGTGCCAAGTGACAGCAACATCAGGAAGAAGGAGCATGAGAAGCTGGAGAAGTACCAGGGCCTGAAGGAGGAAATTGAGAGGATTTGGAAAGTCAAGGCCAAAGTGGTCCCAGTGGTGGTAGGAGCACTCGGGGCCGTGACTCCTAAGCTGGGAGAATGGCTAAAACAGATCCCAGGAACAACATCAGAGCTCTCTGTGCAGAAGAGTGCAGTGCTAGGAGCAGCTAAGATACTCTCAAACTCCCAGGCCTCTGGTAGAGGACCCGAGATTGAGGAAGACACATACCACCCATAGGGATGAGAGGGGAATTTTTTTTTTTTTTAAGTCGTTTGTTCCATGGTATTGATGTTTGTGATGTGAGAAAGAATGGGGAAAGGAGAAAAGAATCATCTTTAAAACTGATAAACGTTTTAAAAACTATTAGAAAAGCTCAAATTTGTGAGCATATTAAAAGAAACCCTTTGGATTTCAGTCCTGGAGAGATAAAGAAAGATCACATTTTCTGGCTGACTATCTACCTGCTTCCTAGGCTAACATTAGTCTTGGTCTTACTGCAGGCAATTGAAGTACATCCCAAAATTTACTGACTTCTCTACCACTGTATTCAGGTCATGGTTCACTTTTTGTGCAATAAATGTCAAATTCTAACTCATTTATTAGGATGAGTCCACACTATTTCCTGGATATTATGCCACTGTTCTAGAGATGTCACATTTTAACAAGCACTTGATATGTGTTATATTGTATTGAGAAATCTAGGGCTTCCCTTGCTACTGTGATTGTAACGTGGCACATAATAAAAACTTCAGCCTTTATGGTTAGGCATGTACAATATCTGTATGTGGAAACAAATGCACATTTGCCTTCATTGTCCAAATGCTTGGACTATAGAGAAAAAAGTACTAATTTAATAGATATAATACTGTCATAGTGGAATGATTCCCATTATCAGCATATAACAACCGAAGATACATTTGTTTTCCAAAAAACAAAAGAACAGATGCAGTGGAAGAAAGGAAGAATTGTAGTGTTTATTATAAGAATCTACACCTGCACAGAAATCCAAGTGAATGAATGTGGTGACACTATAAAAGATTATTTACATGCTGAATTTATAGAACTAGGATCTACTTTTGCTTATCAGTCATGTAATCTTACTTCCTGCAGACTAACTGACAAAGATACTGCTCTGAAACTGAAGATCCTTTAGGAACAATGCATATTATGACTCAATCTAATTGCATGGAGGAAAGACAAAGATTTGACTTAATGTACAAAACTCATTATGACCCTTGTATGGACATTTTCACAAATTGATTGGCTGCACCACCCAAAGATTGCTCATTGGAAGCATCCTCCACAGATTGGCCCTCTCAAGTTAAAGACCTGGATTTTAAGAAGAAGTATGCTGAGGTACTAGGAGAAATTCATGAGCTACATCTGGAAGAAGAAAAGGGAATGTCCCAAGACCTAACACAATTCCTCCTCTTTAGCACTCTGGGACCAAAAATTAAGAGATCTCCAAAACTCAAAATCTATGAGCACAACACTCAAGCAGGTAACTTGTCATTTAACAAGCAGAAAACGTGTCCACTGGAGGAGGGAAGGGGGATCAAGCAAGTGGAGGAATTACATTTATTTATACCTTCCCAGTTGACCTTGCTATCATTGAATATAGCAGCTTGGAGTTCCAAAACTAAAGACATAGAAGGTATTAAGTTTATTTCCAAATTCTATTTTGTCCTTTTGCGGGATGAAAGAAATCCTACTAGCTGGATACCATTCATAAAATCATTATTGAGGTAGGGGTAGACAAGGGGGGTGTTAAGGATATTTATTTCTACCAACATGCACTAGTGTACCACCTTTTGGCAAGTAGCAATGGCAGTACTAATTAATTTCCAGGAATACAACCTATTGCTTGTAAATGTCTACCCACCCTCTCTAAGGATTCATTCAAAAATTAAGGAAAGTTGGCAGGGCTTGGAAAGATATATTACCACTGTGATAGACAGACATCTCAAAGTGGAACAGATTTCAGGTGGAGATTTAACACCAGACTGGGCCCATGTGAAAGATCTCTGTACACACTATTTCATCAGTACTTGCCAGACAAATGTATGATTCCACCGCTTCAAACTCAGCACTCAAAAAATTAAAAAAATTAATTATGCCGTCTAATGCCTGGTTCTGTGTATCAATATGACTGGCCTCTTCATATTGAATGTAACTATTGTTGGGGACAGAGACATGGAATTGTCTTTCTGAACCAAATCCAACCTGAGTACTATACATTGCAATTTTGAGAGGTCTTTTAAGAAACATAACACACTTTAACATAATGGATACCCCCAACAGTGACCATTTACCTTTACTGTTATATTTAAACCCTCCTGTTAAACAAAGATTTGTAGAAAATTTGTCCCTTAACTATAATGTGATCATTTAAAGTGAACCTAACTCTGGCCCAACTTTTAAACTCCCATTACCTAACTCAGGCTCATTCAAAAATTATATTTAAAAAACTGTTTAGTCACTATCAGAATTTAATCTATTGTGTCCTAAATACAAGACAACAAACCCCACAAGCCAAGTTGTGTAGATCAAAACAATGGTTTGATCAAAACTGCACTAGAACTAGAAGAGAACTGAATGCCAGCTACCAGACTTAAAAACAAGATTTAACTCACACCCCATATTTAGAGATAACTGCCAAAAAGAAATATTATAACTAATATGCCTTCAAAAGAGAGGATTTGCCCATCTAAACCTGGCAACACCTAACTACAGCATCCAGATGTTGGTGTTTAGTTATGCCAGAATTAAATGCACAGCCTTCCCTTCTGGATTGCCATAGTCTAGTAAGAGCCTGAAGGCTCACTTCTGCCAGCTCTATGCAGCAAAACCTCCCTTCCTTTTCAACTCAGGTTTTGGCAAGGCTCCACTCCCCAAGTGGCCCCCAGTCATAATCACGGAAGTTCACAATCTAATTAAACAATTGAAACCTGGAAAAGCCTTCTTTGAACTATGCATATAAATCTTAAATCTCCCCTGAACTATACATATCCATCCTGACTGGTGGGCACCAATTTTGGCCTCTCTTTTCATATACATAGATAGATCTGCTCCTGTCCCAAAAGAATGGGGGGGGGGGTGGCTATAATTGTCCCGATTATATTCCTATCCCTAGGAAACCACATGAATTCAGGCAAAGTTGTGAGGGCTCTAGACCAGCTAATGGTTGCTAAATATCAAAGGGGCTTTTTTCTCTCTCTCTCTCTCTCCCTCCCCTTCTGATTTAACATCTTTTTTTCTCTCTCTCTCTCTGATTTAACATCTTTCCATCAGTAGTTCTCAAAGGCAAATACAGGAAGGTCCCCTATGCAGAAAGATGGAAGTTACAGTATTCTCTTGTTACCCAGACAAATGTTATGTTTGATATCTTCTATTCAATAAAGACCCAAAATAACATACTCAGTTGCTAAATTGCATTACTGGCACTTAAAACATGGGCCCATTTAACTGAGACACAGGTAAACTAAGGAAAGATATAATACAATTTTTCTGCCCTTATGCTTTCCCTCTCATTCTAAATAATTGAAGATCTGAGCTAAGTAGATTAGACAAAGGCTATATTCATGCACCTATGTTACTGTTTAACATCATTTTCTCTATACTGAATCAGACTATGTAAAACTAATGAAACCCTACTTTAAAAGTGGACTAACACTACATTATTCTATGTATGGTCCCAATATTCATGTAATTAATTCTAATCTTATAGTTTTTTAATGTGGATTTTAGTATTACTATTTCTTCTCTCTGTTAAAATCTTCTCAAGCTGGCCAAAGTTATTTATTAGAAAAAGATCTGGGTTAAAATAAGTCAAGGAATGAATAGAAACAATTAAGTTATTGGAGCAGATGTGGATTATAATGTCCAAAAGCAAATTGTAAAGAGGAGTGAACTAGTAGTGATAGAGGGCTTTTAATTATCCTGACATCTGTTGAAAGTCAAACTGCCAAGCACAGTTCTTCCAGGAAATTCCTGACTTGCCTTGTGACAACTTTCTCCTGCAGACAATGGTAGAAGGGGCAGCTGTCCTTGACTTAATACTAATAAATTGGTAATTAATCTGTAATTCTTTACTTTAAGATGAATTAAAACCGTGTGTGGATTTTAAATAAAGTTGACTTTAATACACTTTGTTTACTTACTACTTAAAGATTAAGAAGTAAGATTCTGCGGCTGGCGTGCCTACTGAGAAACACATAGTTGCGAACAATTTTAATAAGGAAAAATGGTGCATAACAGGAAAAGTAGAAGGGAACAAAAAAGGATTAACACAGAAGTTGAAAAGAAGGAGTCCCCAAGGAAGAGCACATACAGGTAGCCTAGAACTGAAGAGATGGTGTCAGGAAAACAAAACAGAATGTAGAATGTGCTGAAATTGATGAAGTTTGCTAAAATGAATGAAAAGAGTGATGAAATGAAGATAAGTTCAAAGTGAAAAGGGTCAATATACCTGCTGACCAATGAAGATAGGAATATGCAAATAAGCAACAAAGAAACCACAGAAGTACTCCTATTTTGGTTATGACCCTCAAGAAGGGGCAGGATTGAAGTTTGGAATGGACAGAAATTAATTTATAATGGATTGCCAGAGCTAGGTTGCATCCTTGGGAATTGAAGGAACTTGTTGATGGTGTGACTTGAAGAATAATCTTTGAGAAATCTTGGGGAACAAGTAAAGTGCAGATGATTAAGAGGGCAAATATCCTTATTTTCAGAAGGAAAAAAAAGGGGAGTCCCAAGAACTGTAAGCCAACTTCTTGCAATCACTATAAGGTTTCACATATTGCTCTCTAATGATATTTTCTAAAATCTTCCCAGAAATCAATGCATGAGTATTTATTGTTATTACCAGAAATCAACAAGGATCTGTAAAGGACAACTTTTGCTAGATAAATTTCATCTCATTTTTCAAATTGAAAAGGTTCCTTGATAGACTGTGGGGATGAGCTGGATATATTTGATTTCAGCAAAGCACGTGATGAAGTACCTATGACATTCTGATTAGTAAGCTAGTGAAGTATGAGCCGGATGGCAAAATTAAATGGATACAAAGATGACTTGAAAATGACACTGAAAGAATAATGATCAATGGTTCCTAATCAAACTGTTGTTTAGTGGGTACTCTGAAATACAATATAATAAAGTTCTTATTTAAAAAAAAAACTTGTTTAGTGGGATGTCACATGGTTTATTCCTGGGTACTGTACTCTTCAACAATTTTCTTAATAACGTGGATGAAGAAGTAGAAGGCATACTTATCAGATCTTCAGATGACATAAAATTAGATGGGATAGCTAATTCAAATTTATGTTTATAACTTCGAGAAATGAATGAAATTTAATAGAAATATATGAAAAATTATTCTTATAAACTAGAAATTAAATGTACAGATATAGGATGGAGAATATATTATTATGGCTTCATAATAATAGTTGTGAAAAGTTGGTTGATTGCAAACTAGCTGTATTTGTTAGCATCAGAAATAACATTATCTCCTGCTCTCTTTTTGATCAACTACGTTTCTTTTCACATTCTTAGGTCCCATTTGGTTTTATGGCCTTATCTGTTGGGGATGGGGGGTATTCTTAGGAGGAAATTATTACTACTCACAGTTAAAGAATGCAGACTGGCTTCTCAGACTGCAGCTAAGTTCCTCCTTGCCTAGTTTATCATTTTGGAGGATTTTCTACCAGCTGCCTTGCAGATTTACTTGTGGGATCATCTGCTGCACTGCTTGCTGGATCATCAGGACCTTGGTCTCCCTGTTTTGGAGGAGACTGAGTCTAGACTGTGGCAGCTGCTGGTCTTAGGGATTGCAGACTAACAAGGGAAGTGTTGAATGGCCTGGGAGGGAGGTAGTTTTGGTAGGTTGCTACAATAAGGCATACTCTACAGCTATTGAGTATGGTAGTCAGAAGTAGGTGGTATTGCTGGTTGCCCATTGGACTGAGATGTATGGTTAATTGCTAAGTAATTGGGAAGTTGGCTAGTTAGATGGTGCCTGGGTCTTGGGAGAAGGATAGTGGGGAGTGGTAGGTGAGGACCAATGGTCAAGAAAGGGCAAGCAGTAACATCCCAATTGTTATAGGGAAGAGGAGATGTGGTAGAATTGTGTGGGTTGTTCATGGGAAAGTAGAGTCAGGGCTTGAAATCAATTCTGTCTTCTGACCCCCAGCATTCAACCCCAATTCCAGATCTCTAGATCCTTGGTGATCTTGGCCTCTTGTGGCTGCTGCTAAATGCAAGTTTGGTCTGCAATAAAGCTGTTCTCATCCATGATCTTATTCTGGATAGGGCAGCTGACCTAACACATAACTGAGATTTGGATGGGCCCAGAGAGAGTGATCTATCTCAGACATAAGTCTGCCTGGGCAGTGGGATGGAGTAGTGTTGTCATCAGGAAGCCTAACAGCTTTCGGAAATGTTACATCACAACTAACCATATGTAAGAGCTTGTGGTTGAAGGTGGGCTCTAGGATGCAGCTGGGTTTGTTGCTGCTGTTCTGGCCTCCCTGCTGCTGGTTTGGCAGTGAAGTCTATCTTTTGGAAGCTCTAACATGCCTTCATGTGCTATTGAATCTGGAGCAATTCAGGAATTCATGGCCACCATGGCAAACATGGAACTGTCCCAGATCACTGAAGGTCACTTGTTAGATCTTTTTGTCTTAGGGTAATTGTGGCATGATCTGAAGGTGGAGAAAATTACCATCAGTCCTGCATCATGGTCAGATCATTCTCTGATTTCTTTTCAGAGCTGGGATGGAGGTGGTGCAATTGTCCTGGTTCTTCTTGAACTCTTAGCAGCCTTCAGTGCCATTAGTCATGGTTTTGCAAGGATTAGGAGGACCAGTTTTGTGAAGGTTCTCCTCATTGATGTTTGGAGAGGGAGAACAAGGCTGAGGCCCCTGACTCATGGGGTGCCACAGGGTTCCGTGTTCTTGCCTCTCCTGCATTAACATCTACTTGAAGCTGCTGGTGAGGTATAGTTACTACATTGATGATACCCAATTGTACACCTCGCATCTGGGTTAATGAAGTAATGCTGTCAAAGTCTTGTCCCAGTGCCTGGAGGCTGTTGGGATCTGGAAGGGGAGAAATGGGCCTAAATTCAAACCTGAAGACTGAATAGCCATGTGTTCTTGGGTCTTCCAGTATCATAGATTTTCCACCTTTAGTTCTGAACAGGGTTGCACTTCCCCAGAGAGAACTGGTATACAAGTCAGGGATTCTCCTGGAGTTGTAGCTCATGCTGAAAGAGCAGGTGGTAGCTATGGCCAGGAAGATTCATGTGGTACCCCACTTGTGTCCCTTCTCACAATCACTCATGATGTATTCACTTTGCCCATGGACTATTGCCCTTGAAGACTACTCGAAAGTTGCAACTGGTCCAGAAAGCATCAGTATGGGCAGTTATTGGTGTGCCTTGTACACTCATATATTGTGTGAACTACACTGCTTATCAGTAAGTTTCTGAGTGTAATTCAAGGTGCTAGTTATTACCAATAAAGTCCTTAACTGCATAGGGGCTGGTTATCTAAGGATCCACCTTTCTCCCATTGTTTTTGACTATCCAGTGGATCCAGCAGAGTGGTTATGTTCAGATCCACCTTTAAAATAGCGGTAATCCACAACTCACCTCCACTTTAGGACCCCAGAATCTACCACCTAAGGCAGCTGCTTCATTCTGCCTACTAGTAGGGTCAGTCCTAAATATTTTCCATCTTAGCTAAAGTTTTGCCTGCATTTTATCATATACTTTATTGTTCTCTCCCAGAGTATTAAAGTATTACAAAACACCGATTTAACTGTGACCTCTTGACTTCAGAGTATTCAACACAAGAATATTTTTTAAAACCAATTTAGATGGAAAATAGAGCAAAACAATAAGTTGAATCCATTTCTTTTTTTTCTCCTTCTTCTTCTTTCTTTCTTGTGAAACTGTCAACAGGAAAAGCCAATACTATGCTGCAGGGAAATGGATGATATGAACTTTAAAAACTCAAATGCAAACTTTGGTAAGCTGCTGAAAATTGAGTTGGAGGACTATAAATGGCCTAAGTGTTCTACACCCCAACCTTGAGTTTTCAAATTGCAGGAACAAATTAATTAACCAGATGCCTTCAAGTTGACTTGGAGTTTTGATGGACTTTGCATATGTAAACATCCACATTTATTAAATTAAATTTCAAGTCAAATCAAATCTTTCAAATGCGTAGTGCAGATCAAATGGTTCAACTTTTGGAATCAAATCACAATTCTGAATTAAAAAAAAACAAAACTATTTGACAGTATCTCTTACCTGATTCATGCTGATATTCACCCCTCCAGTAAATAATTTATTGTGTGACAATAGCTAAAAAAACAATAAAGGACTTTCTGGAATAGCAGTGAAGTAATAGAAGTTTTGCTTAGTAAATTTCTTCTTGTATCATAAAGACCTTAAATTCACAGAACCAGTGTCAGAAAAACAGGTTATAAATCTCACATAAACTTTCTCACAGGAGAGCAATCAACTTTCACTTTAACTAGTTTATTTTCCAGGGTGGCTTCACCTGGTCCTAATTAGTAGCATTAATATTCATTAACATATATGGGACTAAATCAGTCTGCATAATTTCTAGTCTGAGTGTATATCCACCCTATACTAATTAAAGCATGTGTATAACATGATTTTTTTTTTCATTTAATGGTTTGCAATGATCTGATACTTAGGTTATTTAGTAAGCTATTTGATGATATTATTATTATTATTATTATTATTATTATTATTATTATTATATTAGTTAACAAGGGTGATTGTTTTAATTGGAAGCTTTCAAGGGATAAATGTGATTTTTCAGTGCTACTTTATTGTAAACTGCTTTAAGTCCTGTGATTGCATGGTGTGCAAATTGGTGTAATACGATTAGATAGATAGATAGATAGATAGATAGATAGATAATATTTATTAATGTATCCAATCTTTATATTAACATATACTATTAACTGAATGTTGGCACAGGTTCACATTATTACTATTTTTTCTCACATATTATTTCTGTGGTCATGACCAAGTTGACACTGCCCCATCTGAGTTCAGAATTGGATGAGGGATCATTTCAGTGATTGGCCACTTTTATATTGACTATTTAGAGGCTGCGGAACATCTCACTGGAATGCCTTTTGATTAATGAAAGACATTTAGGCACTGCTAATGCTGCATAGCCTACCATTCTTTTTGCAATATTAATCAGTGTTTTTAAAATGTTATCTTACGACAACGTAATCACTTGGGCTCTTAATTCCTTTGAATTGGCTCACAAAGGCATGGTTTCATGCATGCAACATTTTCTCAATTCTCAGAATTATTATTACTGTATATCATTTCAAATCATCCCTCACATTGATTTATACTCTGTTCCTTTAATCAATCTGTGAAATCTTTTCCCCACATTTTTCAGCTTAAAAAGAAAATAAACAAGAGATCCTTTATCATACACTGAAACATTTCTTTCTATAGTAATGAATTCCAAATCCAATTAAAAAAGATGGGGGGCAAAACATATTTGCTAATGCACTAAACAGATAAAAATGGAGAAAATGAGTTTATTTTTCAGTTAATGTACATTTAGATTATAATGTACCTTCCATTATAACCTTAATGGAACTGCTGTGCAGGATCTGAAATGAATTGGGTAAATGTAGCCAAATCAAAATTTAGCTTTCATTCTGTTTAAGTCTATCCCACTGGCCAATACATAAATATTTTAGTTCAGTCATGTGTTAGCTAGATTACTGCAGCATTTGACAGACACTGGCATGACAGCTTCATAAATCTCCTTTTCATAATTTGTCAATATCACATTTTTAAAGGAAAGTTTAGCAGCAACCTACAAGCTCAGAAATTCAGCCATCCTTTCACCCTTGACATTCAACCATTCCAATAATCTTTTTTTTTTTTTTAAATGTCAGAAGTCAGGTATCATTGATTTATCACAAAGCAGAATGAATTGGGGTAATTCAAGTGTTGTATTTCAGTTTGCTTACAGACCATGGTAGGCTGGTCTGGGCTACTGTGGCATCTGGTACTTGTTTTTTTTAAGTGCAGAGGTAGAGCATGACAGTAGAACAACACAGCACTATTAGTAGAACATGTTTTAAGAATATTTCGCCAAGGAACTTCAAAAGAGATCCTTTCATTGATGTTACTTAGATTGGTTTTACTTATTAGGCCAAGCTTCAACGTGATTGGTTTGCTTTTGGGTTTATTATGAAGTGCAAACTCATCCATTAAAGCAAGAATAGGCAATCTGATACCTAAAGGTAAGTGCATCCCCCACTCTCTGCTTTGCAAACCCCAGAACCCCCCAGAGTATGCCACTTTGCAAACCCCAGAACCCCCCAGAGCAAAACACTTTCAGTAATGCAATGTTGACTATTTGTCTACAAGGCTTAATACATACATTTTGCCTCTTTACATTAAGACTGGTAGGAATTGCCAGAAATTATGGAGTTCATAAAGAGCATTTTAAAGTCATGAGAAGACCTTCATAACAGACATTTCCCCATTAACCTGACCAATTCTACCAGTCTGTCCATCCTTCCTGTAGAAGCCAGGAAGAGTAAATATCGAGTACCCATTTGGTAGATGACACCTCTCCAGAGATCCTGACTGTGCTGTCAGGATGCAAAGAATGGAAAACATTCATTATAATAGGATACATCAATTAAACCTGTATCAACCATTGCACCTACATCAGCATGAGTCAGTGATTTTTAGCTGAATTTTACTTGATATAGGGATTGAGAAGAAAGAGTAAATAGAGGTGATTATCTAGCACAATATTTTATCCATCTTATGTGTCTGGTGCAGCACAATCTACTATAACATATAGTGATTCCATGATCTTAGGCAGTGATTTTTCATATCATCCACTAGCTGATGGCTGACCCTTTCACCTGGAGATGATACGGATTGAATGGAGACATTCTGATAGAACTATGACCTTACTACTGAGCAGATATCATTGCTAGGTCAGATGATAACACTCACTGTATTCACTCTAGGAATTATTTCCCTACTCTTTTCATATATGATGAAGATATTCTGCTTAGTTTTCAGTCCCTGTAGCCTTATATTGCTTGTAATCCAGTTCTTCTCTCATATATTTATAAATGATACATCACTGTTGTTTTGACACTGTGCTAGAATTCCAACTGGAGGACAAGTACCAATATCACCCCACTGTTTGACTCATTGTTAAAGAGAATAAACAATAGCCTTGAGAATAATGCAAAGTCAGCCACAGATCAGATCATACATTTCCAGAGTGCTCAGATAAATCATTTATTAGCTGTATCACCCTAAGGGAAATTTCTCTATTATCCAAAGGTGGAGAAACAATTGTAAAATGTCAATATAGCATATTATAAAATATGAAATATCAAACTCCACATATTTGAAACAAACCCAGAAGTTTGGTTTGTCTCAGTTGTCTGCAGCAAATTATATGAAGCTAGGTCTGAACATTACTAAGTCATTTATGCATACCTTTAATATATTGACAGTTGCAGCTCTGGTTCCAATTGCTATTTCTTAAAGTGTGTTCACCAGTGCAGAAGCTGGCAGAAAAGTATGCCGGCTTTAAAAAGTGTGGACTGTGCTTCTTATTCAACAAGCAGAATAAGGGTTCCATCTGCATCCGAAGTGGGGAGATGAGAGAGACAGAATGGGGGACACCTCCTTTGGCGTCAGTTTTCTCACCTCACAGAGTGAGCAGTCTGTGAGTTTGGAGAACTGCAAACTCAGTGAAACCATTTTCTCTTGCTTTGCTTTCCTTTGCTTACCCAAGGCAAGAGAAGCAAAATGGAGAACAGCTCTTTTCGTGCCTAGCCACTCTCTGAGATTGAAATAATGACAGCAGAGGACCTGCCACCATTTTTGCCTCCAGTAGAGCTGCTTGCTCCCTGCTTCCAGATTAGACACTACAGCACCTGGCTGGGTGGGTACAGTTTTGAAATGCGTTCAATGGTCTTCCTTAAGACCATGGATATGTTTCAATATGTGTTCCATAGTCTCCAGTAAAGCCCCAGGTCAAAAATGCCTCCATGGAGTTGGTGCTGCAAGGCCTAATCCACAGGGGTGAAGCATTGCTGTTGAGGGTGACAGCTGAAGGGCTTCTTCTCCCACATTTCCCTTCTCCTTTGGAAGGAAAAGTGGGGAAGTCAGCTGAACAGCTGGCAGTCCACGAGGGGAAGTGGGTTTCTGTACTGCCAAGTAAACAGTTACTAAGACACACTCTCTTCCTCTCTTCATACCTCAATTTCTCCAGATGTGGAAGGGAGAACAGTTCCTTCAATATCAGTTCTCCAAGTTCACAGATGAATCAGTCAGTGGGATCAGAAAAGAGGACTCACACCCTTTTTCTTCCCTCCATAAAGCTGTCTCCTTCCCCTGCACAGATTAGGCATTGTATCATCTAATCTCCAGGTAGGAGTGTGTTTTGACAAATGTACAATGATCTTATGGACACACATTGAAACATATGTCCAGACAGCTCGAAAACTGCACCTGCAGAGCCCCAGTGACAGCTGCTGCTGTGCCTGCTGTGATTACCCAGAGCTGGGAAGGCAGGGCTGATTGAACAGCTTTATCTGAATGGTTGCAGCTCAGGAAGTGGTTTTCCCTACTTGCCTTTCCCTATAGTTTTCCAGTCCCATGGAACACCTCTGTGGGATAGAAACAGCAGCTAAAGAGCTGTTCATACACTCACATATGTGCACATGCATACACACATATTCTGTTGCCATCCATCAAAGCCACCGCAACACCAACTCCATGGAGGCATTTTTTACTCATATTCCATGGCTTTACTGGACCTTCTGTCTTCCAAAAGGCAAATGACCCTGAAGATCAGTGATCCACCCCCAGGAGGTATGTGTGCTCAGACCAGCCTCAGGTAGTCATGGAAGGTTCCAAACATGGTGCTACGAATGAACTGCATGGCATAATTTGTGTCAGAAGACACTAGATAATGCCTAGTGGAACAGGAAAGCACAGGTATAGCTTCTTCTGTGGTGGGTGAGGGACAAGTTAAAGGCAATGCCATCTGTTTATGTGCTCTAAATATGGTTGCTGAGATATTTACAATCAGGTAGTTAGTCATTTGTGTAGAAAAACCCTATACAGAAACCTCTTATTGCAATCTTCTCCTTCTCCTTCTCCTTCTCCTTCTCCTTCTCCTTCTCCTTCTCCTTCTCCTTCTCCTCCTCCTCCTCCTCCTCTCCTTCTCCTTTGTCTAGCAGGATAGTGCAGTGCTTTGGATTTGATTCCAAGATGGTGTTACGAATGCACAGAAGAATAAACATAGCACTTGTCTATAAATTTTCACAGCATCTATGTCTTTTCACAGGATAGCACAGTTGCTGCTCCACCTGTGTTCCTGTGTGTTTCCAGGCACCTCTTAGGAATCAAATCTGAAATGCTGCACAGTCCTGGTATCTAGACAAAAAGGGAAAAAACCAGGATTTTTCTTTTACAAAGCAAATAAAATAACTGTGTTCCAATTAATTTAAAACTGACTGTCCTTGAATTAGTATCATCATGTGGGTTTATTTTAAGTTATAAATTGAGCAGGAGGAAAACAGCCTCATGTACCTACACATCTTGGGGCATGAAACAATGAGATAAGCAAAAGAAAATGAGAGTAAGTACTGTATATACCAAATGCCTTTGCAGATAGAAATAGGAAGACTTATATATGGTCCCAGGACTGGAGCTAGGATTATAAGAAAAAGGGTGTGCTGCGTGTTCTTCCTGGCTATTGCCCTGTTCCAGATCACATATTTTGACCAGACAATCTGCATAACTCTGTGCTGCTACTTGATCCAGAGAGTCTTTTATCACTCAACCAGATTTGTGCACTCAAGCTGCCATGCTTTACATTTGCTTGGGGACGCAGTTTTGTGGATTAAATTGTCTGTGTGATGTGGCTTCACAGAAAACCCACAATGCCATTGGGAGTTGTTTTACACAAATGGCTTGCCACACAGCTGTGCCTCTATCTTCTTACATTTTAAGCAAGAACTGTCCTACAGTTGAACGAGCACATGAATTGAACTCCAGTGTACAAGCAATTGATTTACGTACTTGCAGGTGTTATTTTTGCATTCTTCTTGCAGTCAGGGCTCTGTGAACATGTTTTGTGACTAGCAAAAGTTCTTGCTTTCGTTAACCACCCATAAAAATAATACCCTGCCTGCTGATTCAGGCACCACAATCAAGCAAGCAGGGGGGAAAAGACTAAAACTTTCCCCTTCTTATATAACATTTAAAAGCAGGACAGGAATTCTATTAATTGTGGATCTGCACATCATGTAATGGGTCAAAGGATTATCTCTGAAAGGATGGCACCTCTTTAACTAGGCCCAGGTTTTTCACTGAAGTAGCTAGTTCAAGGTGAAGCATAGGAATGCACTCACTGGTGACAACATATCCCAGGATTAGGCATATTTTGACACAGTCTTGATAATAGAGGCCAGAATCTTAGTCATTACAATATTTTGAACTTTCCCACAAAATATTTAATACTGCAGCATTTAATAAATTGATGTAAAGTGAAACAGCTATAGCTAACTATATAAAGCTGAGATTTCATAAAAGGTTATAAAGAGAAGATGGTGACATTATCACACAGTGGTAAATACATGATACATTCTGCTGACATTTAAAAAGGCATTTTTTTTGTCAAAGAACTTCTTCTGCAGCAACTACCCTCATTACTATGAAGATTGCATTAATTAGATGAAAATGTCTGTAAGTAATGGAAACTTTTGCTACTGAGTCCTCATTTATACAGTATAGCTGAGATGGCCTAGCATATAAATGCTTTTTTGTGCCAGCTGGATTCATTTGAGGCAGAATACCTTTACAGGATGAGTGAAGAATTTTACACCTGTTATTCTGGACCATATAATTGTCATTTTAGACTATTCAAGTGTTTACAGCTTCTTTTCTAACAGGGAAAACTTTTACATTTTAGCAGGAATTATTCAACAGCTTGCGTTAGACTGACTTGGATTTTTATACCATATTTATTTATTATTCATTTCTATTAAACACTGCAGAAATTCAGGGAAGCAATCTCACACACAAAATACCACAAGATGAATATTTTAAATGATCAGTTTGTGAACAGGAGCACAAGCTGGAACTTGCTCACATTAGGTCCTCGGCAAATGCGCAAACACTCCAAACAGACACACACAACACACACACACACACACACACACACACGAGAGAGAGAGAAAGAGAGAAAGAGAGAAAGAGATGTAAAACACAATCACAGTTTAGATCAGTGATGTCAAACCTTTTGGGTTCAGCCTGTCAAAAATTCAAAAAATGCCCAACTTGGCTCTGCTGGTGTGTCACCCCTCCCTTCGAACAAAAGAGAAACAATTCTTTACATATTCATTTATTTAAAAAAAATACTGTCCAATTGTGTGTGGTGCTACATATTATATAAAGAAATGTCAAATAATTACAAAAATGAAATACAAATAAAACAAACTCAGTTTCTTTGGTAACTCAAACAGGGAGAATGGTTGTTGTCAGCTGTTGGTAAATGCTGGCGTGTCGCCCAAAATGTTGCTGTGTGTCACTTTTGACACGCGTGTCATAGGTTCGCCATCACTGGTTTAGATACATGCTAGCACATCTCTTTTGGGAAACATCTCATAGGATACAGATTTTTTTTTTTTTTGGAGAAAACATTAAGTTTCTTCTGATTGACTGACTACAACGCTTTCCAAAAGGGTATTGCATTATTGATTTGTATTTTTAAGAGTTCAGAGTTTAATTGTTCTTTGTTGACCAGATTTCCTACTGCCTTCAAATGGAATTTGCTGATTATGGAAGTTTTCCACATTGTGGGGATGATTTCTGTTCCTCTCAAGAGTAAATTCAGAAAACAATTCCAGAATTGTGTTGTGGCTAAGATTAGAGCTTAGCCGTAATTCACACCTTCAGTTGGAAACTTCCAATGGGAGAGAATAAGGTCATGCCCTGCCTCCCTTTCTACCCTACATGATTCAGGCAGGAGTCATGAAGTTGAACTATTCAAGGATTTGAAGTTTTATTCAAGTTGCAGATATTTATTGACACTTTTCTTCCTACTACTAAAGGTTGAAATCATGATCCCAGGTAGTATGGCAAGGCTTTTTGAGTCCCCTGAACCCAGTCCTGAAAGATCTGTCTGTGTTATTTACGCCTTCAGTACCAAGATATCTCTGATCATTTTTGTTCCAAGACAGCAAAGAGAATTGGATAGATACATTTTTTATGGGGAAAATTTAATGGTTTTTCAATCTTTCCTTGTAGCATCCACATTCTTGCATACTTTTCCTCACTCAGATTGCTTTTAAAGCAGGTATTGCTTTTGCACAATGGCTTTTATTAATTTCGCAGCAGGGTTAACCATGGCCCAGCAAGGTCAAGTATCTTTTCAATCCTCACATAGCGGTTTACACTAATTAGAGCTGATTCTGACTGTATGGCTTATCCCTTCAATATCAACATCCTGATATTTGGGAAAGAACAGTCAATTTATAGAGTCTAATGGGAGAAGGTGACACAGGCTAGCAGGCATTGCTATACAATAAACTGTTTATCTAGCTGGCATTTGTTCTATTCTCTCTGAACAGTAAGCCACTGTTCTACATACTGTACCATATCACTGAGCATAAAGTTTAACTCTACAGGAAAGAAATCAAAATAAAGCAATAGCTGAAATAAGAAATAGATGAAGTAATTAAAAAAAAAACTGAAGCATGATTTATTTTAATGATTTGTTGTCTTTTCTAAATAAACATTTTTCCTAGAAATGCTAATGTTTTGTTCCACAAGTATTCAAAAAGCTAATCAAATATTCTAAGTATAAACACTTCCATCTTTGTTCTATCAATATTTATAACTGGAAAGCACATCATTGTTACAAATACCTCAAGTCAGTGGAAATTGCCACTTACAAACAGAATACATAAAAAAGCAGTTGAACATTATAATTTATTTCTGTCTCTGAGTATCCCATAGGCAAAGAGAACAGAACTCCAAGTAAATTATGAAGGTCATATCTTCCTGTGTAAAAATGCAAAAATGCTTTTATAAACCTATCTGCTGGCAAAAGTAAACTACCTTTTGGAATGATGCCTAGCCATTTGAGTCCTACAAACAGAATTTGCTTGCCAATCTGCTGATAAGGGGCCAGATTATATAAATATTCTGTGGAACATTTATTCTGAGCACCCTGTCTATTCGACATAAAATGGAACAGACTTTTTAAAATTGGAAAGTCTGAGCAAACATTTTTAGTCATATATAAGTAAAAATTAAGGCATCAAAATGCAAAGTATGTAACTTACCAAGTGATAAAGAAACATATACTGTAATTCTCATGTTCTGCTAGATGAGCATAATTAATAGCTACAGATATAGTGAATTCGCTCCAATCAATTCAATGAAGGCCTGAGTATGAACAAAATCCTATATGTCAGATGACACAGACTTTCAAGAATCCATCCTAACATATTCAGTGAAATATTATGTGGCTCTAATCAACAATAATGATGCAAACTGCATCAAACAGCAACTCAAGGAATTTAGTATGCATCATATGTATAGGTTTTTAATTTAATTCTTTTAAAAAATGCACAATTCAAACATATTCCAAATTCCCAAAACAACCTGCAGAAGTCAAAATGAGAATTATGTGAACAGCTTTCTAGACTTTGAGCCATGTTTTAAATCTGTAAATATGAAGGATGTTCCCAGTTCCTACCTGTATATCCAAAGAGGATTAGGCACAGCCCTCCCTTAAGAGAGCATCGTAACTGCATCTCATCTCGGCCAGATGGTTATCTTTTGCATGAGAGACTCTCAATTCATCACAAAGCTCACAAATAGAGGAATATGGACCAGAAATTAGAATTGAGCCTCAAAGAATCCTGGAATAAGTTGACATTCATGATCAGATGTTGGAAATTATTTACACACATTGATTATCTTTACTGATCTGCACATTTTTAACAATTGGGGGGCAGTCTATGTATTTAACACAAAAGTAGTTTAGATGCAGGAGACACTAAGGAAATAAAAAGGAAATTACCAATAACAAACAAACAAGCAAAAAGCAATTACTAAAATGAGATAGGCCATTGCATATTTAAGCAAATATGATACAACTTACCAGCTATTTGGAGCAGTATGGGGAAGATTTATATATGTTTTGCTTCAATAAGGGATACTGTCTCCACATACAACCCATCTCAAATAGGAGTCAATAGCTGGGAAAGTTATTATCCTGGGAAAGAATAAATAGCCATGCATTAGGTCTCCCGCTAGAGGCTCCTGTAATCCACATCTTTACGGGATCTCCCTGTACAGCAGCCAAGCTCTGCCCGAGCAGGATGGGTTCATTTCTCTCCAAAATGCCCTAAAATTAAAATTTTGAGAGATCTGAAATAGCAACCACAATCACCAGCCTAACGGTGGATTGAACAGTTCCAGTAAGTTTATTCATATCCTGAAAAACATTTTCCCATCTATGCAAATGCAGACTAGGAGACATCTATCCAAAAAATTGTCCAAGACAGAATTTCCTACCTCTTGAACAATTAAGTCACAATTCTATAAAATATTTATATAACATTTCTGGATGCATATTTTGTAAGTGATAGCACTGACATGCCTTAGCTGAAAGATCAAGATTTTATCATCAAATTAACATTGCAATGCATACAAAATTACCATTTTTCTTTCCATGTAATTGTTTCTAGGACTTGTTTTCTAATATTTTTCTTTCTCACTTCATCCAATTAAGGGAGCCTCAATCAGTGGCATAAACAAAGTGAAGGCAGCTGCCTTGGGGAAGAGGGAACCTGCCCCCTCTTTGCTGCATATGTTCAACAGACCAGATCCTGTAGTTGAGGCCAACCATATCTATGCTGGAAAAACCCAGACAGTCATTAGATAGCCCATATCATGAATGGCCACTGGATGGTAGCACAGAGTTAGAGTTTGATATCTTTCTTTTCTGCCATCTAATGCTCATCATTTTTGTAGCCTAAGTGGCTTGGAATGCCTATTCTTTGTTCTCTTGTTTTATTGTCCAACCACACAGCTCCAGTAGGAATTGCAGTAGAAGAGTACAAACGTAAGGTTGTGAGTGAGGGAGAAGAGATTCCTTCTCCCAAGTCAGCTGTGAAGAGAAGCTCTCTGGCAGCTTTTCCAAAATTGCAGCTGGATGCTCTCTCTTATTCATCTCACCCTCCTCCCTCTTGGACAGCCCTTTGAGGCAGTCCAGTTAGGGACCAGATTCTACAAACAGAGTAGAACTATACAGTATTAGTAAAAGAGATAGGCTATAGCCACAGAATCTTGCAAGTATGACTGTGCTTTCCCTTCCCTTTCTCTTATACCGGGAGTCAGGGGGGAAGCCAATCTTGAACCTTTTTTCTAATATTTCCTTGGACTCAAAGTATGGGTTCAAAGCATGCTTATGCACCTATTTTGCATTAATGGTTTCTGAATACAGGTACTGTATACTGGGTTAAGAATGCCCAGTTTATAGACGATCCATAATTAAAAACGGAGTACCAATAGAGGCGAATATGTGTAGCTCAGGGTTGAACTGTGGAGTCCTTGGGGTTCTCTGAGCTTGGTTCTTTTCTTGCAAACATTCCATTACCCAGCTAGGTAACATCTTAAGGGCTGGAATGGGATGGGGTTTGCTCTCTATTTATATACTGTGGCATGCTTTGGCAGTGCTGGTGGGGGTGGGGTTTTTGTTTTGCTTCTCTGGTAGTTCCTCCATTTGCACATGTTTACTGCTTGATTGTGTGCCTGGTGGTAACCTTTGCTTATCTGAGTGATGATTGCTGGTGAGGTGATCTTCTGGTCTTTTGTCTCTTTTGAAAGTATGTAGATGCTGTTTGTCTCTCTCTGTTAATTGCTGCCTTTTCTGAATACCAAGCTTCCAAGAATTCTCTTGTATTTTACAATTCTCTTGTATAGCTTGGTCTAAAATGCTGACAGTTCCCCAGTTAAAACTATGGTTACGTCTGTCCATGTGTTGTGAGATTAAGGGTTTTTCATCATGTTTTCTGACTGCTAGTTGGTGCTCATAGATGCGCTCTGCTAGTCTTCTGCCTGTCTGTCCTACATAGTTTTGTTACAGTCCTTACACTGTATGTTGTAGATGACTCCTGTTTTTTCTTCTTGTGCTACTGGGTCTTTTGGTTTACTTAAGATATTTTGGAGTGATTTTGTTGGTTTGTGTGCTACAGAGATGCCATGTGGTTGTAATAGTCTGTTGGTGGTATCTGAGACATTTCTGATGTATGGCAGTGTTACCCTTTTCATAGCTTGTGTAGGTCGTGTTGTAGTAGGTTGAGTGGTCAGCCACTTTTTGATAAAGTTGTGTGGATATCCATTTTGTTGGAAGATGTTGTATAGGTGGTCTTTTCCATTTTCTGCTGTTCTGGGTTGCTGCAATGCATTTGTGCTCTCTTGAATAATGTTCTTACACAGCTCCTCTTGTGGGAGATTGGGTTGTTACATTGGTAATGGAGTACTTGATTGGTGTGGGTTGTCTTCCAATAAACTTGGGTTTCTAATTTACTGTTGTTTCCTCTGCTAATGAGGATATCCAGGAAGGGTAGCGTGTTGTTTTTTTCTTCCTATCTGGTGAATTTTATTCCTTTGAAGATGTTGTTGATGATTTCATGTATCTTCTATAGTTGTTCCTTTTTTATTATAACAAATGTGTCTTCTACATACTGGATCCATACTTTAGGTTGTATGCGCAGAAGTGCTATAGCTTCTAGGCGTTACATTACAACCTCTGATATGAGTCCTGACAGTGGTAATCCCATGGGTGTGCCTCTGATTTGTTGGCATATTTGTCCATCAAACTGAAAATAGGTGGTGAGGCAGAGGCTGATGAGGTCTATGATTCTGGGTATTTTGATCTGGGTGTATTTGGTTAAGTCGGGTGTGTTGTGTAGTACTGCTGATATGGATTCTTTTCCTAGTTCTGGGTTTATTTATTTATTTATTTATTAAACTTGTCCCCACCCATCTCCCCCAGTGGGGAACTCTGGGTGGCTCACAACAAATGAAAACAATAAATAGATATACAATTAAAATCTATAACAGTACATGTTTATAAAAATAAAAGGGAAAAAAATGGACGTAAAGAGTGCTGTGACATCAAATGAGACCATAATTTCATCTTCATTTATGTGTGCATCTTTGATTTTCTGGAGGCACTGTAGTGAGGAGTTGATAGAATATTCACTGTTCTCTGTGAGGTGTCCAAGCTTTTTTGTCAGTTCTTTCGCTATGTTGTATGTTGGAGTCCCTGGTAAAGATACAATTGGTTGAAGAGGTATGTCAGGCTTGTGTATTTTTGGTCGTCCCATAGAAGCATGGGATGATGGTTCCACTGTTCTTCCTTTGTGATCTTGTCTTTCTTAGGTTGTTGAGGGTTCTCTTGATTAGGTTATCTAGTTTCTGTATTGGGTTGGTGTTAAAAGGTATGTAAGTTTCTTTGTCCTCTAATAACTTTTTGGCTTTTTGCAGGTATTGTGATTTATCCATAATAACTATGGTGCGGCCTTTATCTGCTGGGAGGATGATGATGGTTTGGTCCTTCCTTAGGCTATTGAGGGCTGCTCAGTGGAGTTTAATGAAGCAAAATTCAAATTAAATACACAATGATTCAAGTTAAATACATAATGGCTTGAGTTAATTACGCAATACTACTTATACAGTATACAATAATACTGTTCTGTCTTACAAATTTGACTTAAGGACAGACCTTGGGAATGGAACCCATTCTTAAACTGGGGAGTACCTGTAGTTCTTCCAAGATCTTCTCCATAGCTCCCTATGCTGGTAGAGAATAGGAAAGATGACCTTGACAGAGATAGGCCAGATCCATTACCACACTGATGAGGAGAAAAACAGGGCTGAAGTCCAAAACAAGCAATAAGTATGGGTAAGTGGCTCAGGCAGACATCTCCCAAATTCACATGGTTGTAAGAAGGTGAGGGGTACAGCACAATCACACTTGCAAGATTCTCATAGTACAACCACTTAGTAAAGTAGCCTTAATCTTCCCGTGGAGTTGATTCATGGTCTAGTCTACCTGATGGGGCTAACAACACTCTTCCTACTCTGAAGAAACAAGGAGAGAGAGAATAGGCATACTAGACCTAGGCAGCATAAACAGAGATTATTGCCAAATGGCAGCAAAGAGTTGTCTAACACTTTGCTACCATCAAGTGGCTTTCCATATTTTTGCAGTCGACATGTAGTATGCCTAAAAACAAAAGGCTTTCAGGTGCCTGACTGAAAAGCCTTTTGAGTGCAGGAATGCAGAAGGCCAAGGAAGAGAGGGAAAGGACAGGGAACAGTAGCCTTTCAGGTATGTTATATCTATGAATTTCTTAGCTCTTCTGCCAATGAAAACCTTTGCTGCCACTTGAAAGAGCAGCTTGGTTATCTCTAACAGACTAATTGCATTGTTGTATACTTTTAATTATTATTAATCATTTTGATTATTATTTATGCAACCCAATGCAATATACATTCAGGGAAGGAAAGAAAATATGGCTATTCATGATGAATTCTTCCCTTTCCCTCCATTAATCCAGTGTTTGGCGTATGTATTCTCACACATCCAAACTGACATAGAAGTCATATGTTTATGCTGTAGGAATATTTATTAAAATATCTCCATCATATCCACCAACTCTGCATGCTCCTTGGATTTAAATCCAACAGTTTTTTTTAAACAAAAACAAAAAAAACCTGCATTTCATAAGGAACTACAAATACATATTTTCAGCTAGTGAGTCAACAGAATTTTCAAATGGCAATGTATAGGATCTGACTGCTTATTTCTATCAGTTTTCAGAATTTTCATAGGCTTGAATATTTAATAGGTAATTAATATGAACTGCCTGTCTCAGATTTAAGGCTTTTTAAGGCTGTCAGTGATTTTCCACCAGGAAAATGGTGCTTCAAAAAAGTACGAATTTTGCCTAAGCAAAAGTGAAAAACCTGTCATTCAATTTATATAACAGATATACTTAAACTATTTAACAGGATTCATAAATTCGTTAGCGAGTGTATTGGTGTTAATGGGAATATAGGTGAGTATGGATTTCATTTATAAATGAAATGTTGAATTCGCCTTTGTTTTTGATCAAATGCCTTCAGTCTAATACAGCAATTGCGAGCAACACTCTGAAGCTCAATCCAAACAAGATAAAGTGTTATTACTGATTATTTTTCTGCCCAAGTCAGTGATGTTCAGCCTGTACTGAAAGAGGCCAGATTTCCCCTAAACAATCACATTCATAACTTGGGATGTTTCTAGATCTGTAGAAGGCACAAGTATTTCTGTGGTACAAAGCAGTTTTACTGATGCTTAGTCTTAGACTGGGTATGTGTGTGATAGAGCCCTGCCCACATGAGAAAGTCTCAGATATGGGAATCCATGGCCTGATAACTTCTCATTTAGATTACTGCAATGTGTACTGGGATTATTCTTGAAGATGGTCCAGAAATTTCAATGGGTGTAACAAACTACAGCAAGAATACTGATTCGAACTAGACATTTTGGATGTCTGTTTCTATTCTGATATCAATAAAAATGTAATACACTGACAATAAGTTATGCTATGACCATCAGACTTAGTATTTTTAAAAAAGTAGCCTCATGCTGTTGGCCATTCTGCCCATGGCAGTGGAAGTCAGAACATCTGGAGGGTGTTTTTGGGAAGGAATTGGATTACAGTAAAAATAGCAGTAACAATTACTCTATATTTAGATGTTGACAATCAATATTGGAGTAAAACTAGATAGATCTAGATTAAAATCTCCATTCTACTATCATCTTCATTAGTTAACTCTTTGCTATAAACAGTCTCTCAAGTCAAAGATATTTGTGTGCATGTGCATATAAAATCTTGTATGCTATTTTGCAATCCTGCAGAGAAGGCAGGATATAAGTATGATAAATAATACATAGAAGATAGCAAAACCACAAAACAATAACAAAAGAGGGACAAAATGGTTCCAGACAGTCTCTGAAAATTAGAGAACTTTTGACTATGCTTACTAGCTGTCTTGGGCCAATTAATGTTCAACTAGCCTACCTAGTAACAATGCTGTGAGGATAAAAGTAGCTAGTAAGCGTAAGTAAGTAAGAGTAATAGAAAGTAAGCAGCTGTTTATACTGCCCTAGAAATAGGGTGGGATACTTTACATGTGAAGCCATTATGTGGTTTGGTATTGAATATGACCCTAGCTTCTTATAGACTTGTAAACCATAGCTTATAGTTTAACATGCAAACTCAAATAATATTGGTTTATTCAAATATGTTTAGGAAACTATGGTTTATTTTTATAATAACTTTATTAAATTTAAAAAAAAACAAAGATAAAGGTTAACAAGAACTAATAATCAAGAGAGTAGAAAGAAAGAATAAAGAGAAAGAAAGAAAGAAAGAGCAGAAAAAGAAAAAGAAAAAAAAGCAGAAATACAAAAAAAAAAAAGAATAACTTCCCACTTCTTTTACAGCAGATGTAAATAGAACATACATTAAACTCTTATTCTAAGATTTCAACTGAATATCCCTTTTTGTCTATAATCTACTAATTTTACTAAGCATCAAATCCATATATGATAATTTCATTTTTTTCTAAAACGAAAAGTCCAAAGAGGCTTCCAATTAGCATTAATCCAATCAGCATTAAAGTTAGTCAATGTCTTTTCTTTAATCAAAGCTGTCAATTTCACCATCTCAGCTAGCTCCATCAACTTTACAATCCATTCTTCCATCGCAGGTAATACTGAATCTTTCCACATTTGATCATATAAAAGTCTTGCTGCAGATATATAAAAATAAAGGTCCGTGAGATTTTTCTAATTGTTTATCCATCAGCCCCAAAAGAAAGGTCTCTGGTTTCAACTGTATATTCATCTTCAAAATATTCTGAATTAATATATGTATTTGAATCCAAATTTTTTTAGCTTTATTACATGTCCACTAAAAATGATAAAAAGTCCTTTCTTGTAGTTCACATTTCCAATATATATTTGAAGTCCCTTTATACATTTCTGACAATCTTTCTGGTGACAAATACCATCGATACATAATTTTATAAAAATTCTCTTTAAGCTTATAACATAATGTAACCTTTTATGTTTTAACCTTTTCTTCCCATTGTTCCATTTGTATATCATGTCCAAAATTTTTAGCCCATTTTGTCATGCAGTCTTTAACTTGTTCATCCTCTGTTTCAAACCTCAACAAAAGTTTATACATTTTAGCAATAAGATGTTCATCATTAGTACACAACTCAATTTCAAATACAGTTTTATCATATTCAAAACCATATGTCTTTTTATCAGCTTTAAATCTTTCTACTAATAGTACATGTGAGAACCATTGACACATATATCCTTCTGATGTCAAATTTAGGAAACTGTGGTTTAGAACAAAGCCCTTATGGCTTGGTTTTGAATATGTATATTTAAGATTGCATTGAGCAATATGTCTCAGAGAAAGCGTTACATTAGGTTGTATAAAGGACATAATTGCATCTTATACTTTATGCTGTCTATAAAATAGTGGCAGAGGTCACTGAGGAAATAAAATACTGTGATGAAAGGTTTTTGTAATGTGTTTGTTTTTATGAAAAGAACAGACAAAATTAAAAAGAGGGAAAGAAAGCAAGAAAGCAAGCAAGCTAAGGTCATTCAGAACAGAGAACTACCTAATTCACTCATGCCATGTCATTCATGTCTGCTTAAATGCTTACATGAAGTAAAATCAGAAAAATAAAGTTATTTTCTCTTAATATGTCAAATAGAAAGAGGTGAAGAGGGCAAATATTCAGAATACTGCGCAAAATGACATCATTCATTATAAACATATAAGAGCCAGTTTGGTCTAGTGGCTAAGGCACCAGGCTAGAAAGCAGGAGACGGTGAGTTCTAGTCCTGCCTTAGGCATGAAAGCTGGCTGGATGACTTTGGGCCAGTAACTCTCTCTCGGCCCAACTAACCTCACAAGGTTGTTGTTGTCGGGAAAATAGGAGGAGGAAGGAGCATTAGGTTTGTTTGCCACCTTGCATTATTTATAAAAATAATAAAGGCAAGGAAAAAAATCAGAAAAACCCACCGTATTTTAATGGGCTGAGAAAGATACAGGTTGAAATTGTGAGTGTGTCTATGTCTATATCTGTCTCATCTATATCTATATACAGTGGTACCTCAAGATACGAATTTAATCCGTTCCGTGACTCTGATCGCAAGTCGAATTGGTCGCATCCTGAAGCACGTTTTCCCATAGGGTTCAATGTAAATACGGTTAATCCGTTCCACCCTCTGAATTTGGTCGCATCCTGAAGCAAATTTCCCCATAAGGTTCAATGTAAATACGGCTAATCCGCCCTCCGAATTTGGTCGCATCCTGAAGCACATGTCCCCATAAGGTTCAATGTGTCAGCCGGCGTTGCACGGCTAGGAAATTCCCCAGGTGCGCTTTAGTCAGCCCTACCGCAGAAAAAGGAAGTGCTAATGAAATCTGAGAAAGGCTCCTGCGCGCACAGCCGGGAGCGGGAGCTTCCCCCCCACTCCCCGTGCTGATTCCTCTTAATTCCGCGCTCTTTCCTTTGTGCATAGCCCTTGGCGTGTGCGCGACAAAAGCACAGTGAAAGCAATGGGGGGGAAGGCTTATGTAGCACGCACAGCGGAGCGGGAGCTTCCCCACCCCCGTGCTGATTCCTCTTAATTCCGCGCTCTTTCCTCTGTGCATAGCCCTTGGCGCGCGCGACAAAAGCACAGTGAAAGCAATGGGGGGGAAGGCTTATGTCGCGCGCACGCACAGCCGGGAGCGGGAGCTTCCCCCCCCTCACTGATTCCTCCGCACTCTTTTCTTTCTCCATAGCGACAAAAGCACAGTGAAAGCAATCACCAGGCCAAGGGCTATGGCCAAAGGAAAGAGCAAATTTCCCCATAAGGTTCAATGTAAATACAAACAGTTCTGAAACATATGCATTTTATTTTTAAACCACAAAAACATGAAAAAAAGCACAGTATGAAGAGGGAGAATGGGGTGGGGAGGCAGTTATTGTTTGGAGGGAGAGTCCCCCTCCAAAGGGACTTCGGGGAGATCTCCTTCAGGGGTTTCTTCTCTTCTTTGCCTCTTAGCTGCAAAGCCTTATTCTTGCCACACCCGCTCTGCATTTTCTTTGGAGCCATGCTGACAAGCACACCAAAAACCTTCCAAACGCCACAAAACACACCACAAGCCTCACCGAACGCCTCCTTGCTACCGCGATCTCGCCCACAGGAAGCCGCGACCACGTGGCAGCAGGGCAAATGGCTTTTCCTTTTCCTTTTTCCTTTCTCCATAGCGACAAAAGCACAGTGAAAGCAATATCAGTGCGCACGCACAGCCGGGAGCGGGAGCTTCCCCCCACCCGCGCGCTCAGATTTCATTAGCACTTCCTCTTTCTGCATTGCTTTCCTTGGGCTTTTGTCCTCGCACTCAGATTTCATTAGCACTTCCTCTTGGAAGCCGTGACCACGTGGCAGCAGGGCAAATGGCCGCGGATCTGGTTCGTAGCTTGAGGCGGAGTTCGCATGTTGAGGTAAATTTTTGCGGCCGGAGCTGGTTGTATCTTGAAATTTTCGTAAGATGGGGCATTCGTATCTTGAGGTACCACTGTATATATAAGATTTTTTTTAAGATCAACTTTTGTGTCTCAAAAGCCATGTCTATAAAAGCAAATGCTGAACAGAATATGCCTAAAGCACCTCACTACTACCATAAAGACAAAACCCAATAGACACCACTTGTCAAGAATACACAGAGGAATGTGTACACGTACATATCCATGTCTTTGAAAAAGGAATTTTCAACTGTGTGCAAATGGCTTCTCAGACATGTTCAGTTAGGATCACAATCTAAATAGACAGGAGAATATTTCAACTTTGGGGCTCTGAAGCTTGGGTTAGTAGTGACAAAACAAGGTTTGTTTATTTAAGCACTTGAAGCAGTTCACATGTGTGGGAAGGGCACCTCATAGGTTTGATAGTGAATGCAGCTCACATGTGTTGTGCAGAGGGGCACGTTTTACCACCACAGATGGTTTTAATTTTCCCTAAGATTTTGGCTTGCAGTCTGATCTTCATTATGCATCAGACGTTGCTTCACTTCAGAGCACTTGGCAGTCGAGAATGATGGTTCCTACCGCTGCTACTACTACTACTAATAATAAGAATAGTAGTGCCTCAAGCTTCCATTCTTCCAAGGCTTGCTGGGGTAAATATCCCCCTTTTTCTATATGCTATCCTCTCACAAACACTTGTACGATTTAAGCGAGCATTCAAAGTTTTCACCCATTTCTGCTAAAAACACTGGTAATAATAACAATAACAAATATAACTCTAACAGTGAGATACTGAGCAAATTTCCCCCTCCCCCCCATAGGCTAAAAAAAGCTTAAAACCCAGCTTTTTTAAAAAAATAATAATTTAATTTTTTTTTTATTTTAATTCAGTTCTTAACGCTGAACATTTGCTTTTCCCTGAATTCCAAATATAAATAGAGGACAATATTCCCTCTTTAGGACAAAGGTATCTTACCATTTTGGAAGGATTGCTTTGCAGAAAAGCACATTTATCAACTAGAAAATTAAAGATTTCCCTCATGTTAAATCCTTTTTTAATGCCAGATGGTTTAAACATATATGGTTTCCACAAATTTTGAGGATATTTTTTCTTAAGGAGAAAATCCTCCATGTTTACATTTTTTTTCTTGTATGCATTATAAATCATTTAAATGTGTGCATTTCAAATGTTAACCAAATAATGTGTTTGTTTTCCTATAGCTTTTCCTCCTTTTAACACAACTAAACTATCAGTGTTGTGCTCATTAAGGTCTTTATCTGCAAAATGTCCAAGTACACACTGTAAATGCATAGTGATGATCTTTATGACATGAGAGCCACAGGGGCAAAGCTAACATAAGCATCACTGTCCAGCAGCTTTGCAAAAGGGCATTAACTGACAAATCTTCTCTACAACCAGTGTGCAAAGATCATGCTTAAAAGCCCCCTTTCCATTTCTATGTCTGTCTCCATCTTTTCCACCCAACAGCTCCTTAGCCATATCAAAGACACACTTCAGCGGAAAGAGCTGTTTGCCTGAAAACTTTCCCATATGATTTAGACCTTTTTTACCCAGTTCCTCGATACATGTTGCTGATTACATATTGAATCTTTCTACCAAAGACCAAACAAGCATATGCTTGTTGAAGAGATTATAAAAGATGTTACTTATGCCTAATAATGGAGTTTAAACATTGGATAGTGGTTGAAAGGTCATTCCAATAGGACAGCTGCGAAAGCAAATAGACACAGGGCAATTCAACTTAATCATCCTGAAAACAAGTATGAAAACAAATTGCAATGAAGAAAAAGAATTAAAATGGTTTCCACCACAAACCTATCAAGCAAGGACCCTCTTCTTTATTAGTATTATTACCATTATAAAACAGTCTTTACAGAATAAGGCTAAGCCCACATAAACAGGAACTGATCATTTTTTTCAACCTGGGCCATCTTTGTGTTCATGCATAAGGCCACTGCACTCCATTTATAACCTACAATTGGATGCATGTAAGTTATATTTGAAATGAACACACAACAGGTTTTTCTCACAAAAATTTAAAATTCCTAGAAAAGATTCAAACCTTTGGCTATCCTCTCTCTCTTTCTCTCTTTTTCTCTCTGTTTCTAAAAAGTAGTACAAGTTCTGAAGAAACACCATTCTTAATTACATATTAGCTTTAAAAATGTTGACTGAATGAATTTTTCAAATGACTCCAGCACCATAATAGTGGTAAGGAAAAAGTAGGCCCAATTACTTTCTAAAATTGTAAAGAGAATGTTGGGATTTTCTAGCTCCTACCTGACTGAATTAATAGCTGTTTTGGTAAAGTATTTTCTTTAACTAATTTGGAGTATCAATACACATATATCTTTGCACATACATGGCTCTATTGGTTGATACTTTATAAACCCAAGCTCAATTGGATGTGATGGGATTCATCTTCTTAAATCAATTTATGCATGTTAACCAGGTCCTTAAATACAATTTAAAATTAAAAATTAATCCTTCCCTTCACTCAATATGCATTTCATGCATTAATTTGGGATAAAAGTTTTATTATTGTCTCAAGTGATGCTCCAAAATATTGTTGTGAGAAAATAGGAGGAGTATTATGTATGCTGCCTTGAGCTGTACAAAATAAAGGCAGGATATAAATCTAATAAATAAATAAATAATACATTTATTATTATACTTTCTCCCTTAATTTATTGATTTACAAGCGTCTAGAATATAACATGACAATGAAATACCTTATTTTCTGACTTAAAGATACATAAAAAAGTGCATGGAGTCACTGACTGACATTTTTGCATGAATATGAACACAAACACAAACAAACCACAGTGTACATTTTATTTCCATAAATAAAATCTTTGTTTTGTAGTTGAACAATATTCATAAAATCAGTCTCAAAATTCACAGACATATCCCAGCAGGACAAAATCAAATGGAGAAGGCCTTATGTAAAGGCAAATGGAGGAGGACGCATAAAATTTATGAAGTATCTGTAGTGTTAAAAACAGAAAATACCATGATTTAGTACAGGAGAGAATTTGACTGAAAGCTCTTTTTTTCAACCCTTTATTCTCCTGTTTCCCAATTCCTATTCCTAATGGTAAGATATTTTATCACTTGGATAGGCATAGAAGTGCTCAATTAGTAGGGAATTATCCATTGAGGTAATAAGACCTTCCTCCCAAAGAGATCTTTCCTTTCATTAGACTCAGAACAGCTGGATCTGGGTTATGGTTCTCAAGGAATAACACTTTTGCTTTAGGAATAAAGGTGCTGCAACAGAGCAGGCATGCTTCCTGGGTCCTGCAAGGTAACATCACTCAATTGATGGGACCCAGAGGGCACCAATTAGTGATTTGCTCCTCTTCTCATAATCCCTGTTTTTGTCAACTGTAAGCACAACCCAAGCCCTGTAGAAACTTCAAAGGACTGGTGAATGGAGGGTGAAAAATCTGAGGGAATGAACCTTTTAGACAAAATATCACAGAAGTACCACTACTGGGGTAGGGAGGGAACATTTTGAAGTGCCTGACTAGGTTTCCAGCTGAGGTTCTATGGCATACTAGAAGTCTCCGAAGTAGTGGAGATGGCGCCGTGATAATGAATGGTGGCCAGTGGTGATCTGGCCAGGGAAGGTTTTTATGGATAAAGGAGAGACTGACAGATCACCCACTTGTGTCCCAGACAGCTGCTGCTCATGAGGAGACTATGGGATAGAAGACCACCATGTTAGGCCCTACAGTTATTGACTTTTCTAAGTTTTGGCATAAATATGGATTTTAAATGCCTAATGTAGAATATAAATGGAGAAAATGCTCCTCAAAAAAGAAAATAAGGATAAATTAACTTTTTACAAAGGACTTGTGGATAAACTGATGAACTTACCATATGAAAATTGGTGTTTAATGGGAGACTGGAATGGAGTAATTTGTCCACAAAAAAGACAGAACCTCTGAGAAAGATATGGAAACAACACAAGGTAAATTACCCCCCCCCTTTTTTTATATATATGATGGACAATTCAAAACTTGTATATGCATGGAGATATAAAAACCGTGATGCAAGAAAATACACTTATTTTGCTGAAAGATACAGATGTTTTTAAAGAATTGATATGTTTTCGATATCTAATTTCTTACACATCGAAAACATTTCAATTCTTGAAAAAGATCTATATCTTTCAGAAAAATAAGTGGGGTTTTTTTGTGGGGGTAAACCGGAGTTCACAAAATAGAGATATTAATAAAGAATTTTTCAGATCACAATCCAGTGACTTTAATATTTAAAAGAAAATTAGTTCCTTCAAATGGAGGTTAAATGAAACATTGTTGCAGAAAGAAATAGTAATGGAAGATTGCAAAAAGTTAAAATAATTTTTTGACAATAATCTTAATAAAGGTACAGATATAAGAATGGTTTGGGACATAAGTAGAGCTTTTCTGAGGGGACATTTCATACAGCACAATAGCAAACTTAAGAAGGAGAAGGAGAAGAAGGAGAAGGAGAAGGAGAAGGAGAAGGAGAAGGAGAAGGAGAAGGAGAAGGAGAAGGAGAAGGAGAAGGAGCAGCAGCAGCAGCAGCAGCAGCAGCAGCAGCAGCAAGAGAAACATAGGTGATTTTAGATTAGATAAAAATGAAATAATACTTTAAAAAATTGCCAAAAAATAAAATTATTTTGCAACAAATTAAACTTTTACAAGGGTAGTTGAGCTTGTTAACAGTGGAGAAATGGAAGTAAACATGAATTATGAAACACAAAAGAATTTTGAATTTGCAAATGATCCAGGGAAATGGTTGACATATAAATTAAGGAAAGAAAAAGAGAAAAAAATGATATTAAAATTATAAGATGGAAATACTATAACAACATACAGTTTAAAAATGCAAAAAAAAAAAAAAATCATTGATACTACTCTAAATTATATAAAGGAGAAGAAATTTTCCTGGCAAAGGTTGATGAATATTTAAAGAAATAAAATTTACCAAAATCTCTCTCTCTCTCTCTCTCACACACACACACACACACACACAAATAATGAATGGACCTATAACAATAAGGGAAGTTTGTGAAGCCATAAAAAAAGGTCAAAATAGGGAAAGCGCCTGGACCAGATGGTTTACCATCCTTTTATTATAAACATTTTGAAGATGAACTACTTCAACCATTAGGGAAAAAAATGATCAATTCTATTCTACAGACTGGGAAGATACCGGATAGTTGGATAGAAGCTAATGTAGCAATAATACTTAAAGAAGGTCAAGACTTGACCTCGCCCATAAATTACCTGCCAATATCATTACTGAATAATGATTAAAAGTTATTTGCAATGACTTTAGCTGAGAAAATGAAAATGGTTCTGCAGGACTTTATTCATGAAGATCAGTGTGGGTTTTTACCTAGAAGACAGCCGAGGAACAATATTAGAAATGTATTAGATGCTTTGGAATACTTAGAACAACATAATTAAAAGCAAGCAACATTGATTTTTCCTGATGCAGAAAAGGCCTTTGAAATTTGAACTGGACTTTTTTGTTTAAAATTTTAGTGAGAATTTTATTAAATGGGTAAAATCAATCTACACTTCACAAAAGGCACTGATAATTGTGAATGAGGTATTAACAAAACCCTTTGAGATACAGAAAGGGACAGACAAGCATGCCCCTTGTCACAATTGCTATTTATTTTAGCTTTGGAAGTATTGAACAGAGACACAAGACAAGATTAGAGAATTGCTGGAGTGAAGATTAAAAGAGAAACATATAAATTCCAGACCTGGTAATAATTTTGGAAGATCCTCTAGAAAGAATAGAAATATTAATGGAAAAACTAAAGGATATTGGGATCTTAGCTGGTTTTAAAATAAACAAACAAAAGATGAAGATGTTAACAAAGAATATGGAAATGGAAAAGCAAATGGAATTGATGGAAAAACTAGTTTTAAGACTGACAAAAAAGTGTAATACTTGGGTATTACCGGATTAATATGAAATGTATGTTATACCAGAATAATTATGTTAAGACATGGAATGAAATGAAGAAGGACATGTTAAAATGGGAGAAATTACAATTGTCACTGTTGGGGAGAATTTCTGTGATAAAAACTAATGTTTTGCCAAAAATGGTGTTTTTGTTTCAAACAATACCCACTCTGACAAGCTGTATCTAAATTTGTATGGGGAAGGGAAAAAACCAGGAGTTAAATATAAAATACTTCAAGATACAAATGAGGAACGAGGAGGATTGGGATTATCTGACTTGAAATTGTATTTTGCAGCCTGCTGCTTGGTTTGAATGAAAGAGGTGTTCTGCTGAGAAATAAGTGAATTTTAGAATTCTATATTCTCCTATACAGTATTCTCTTCTGTTGGAACCATGTATGGGCATCGAATCCTTCAGAAAGCATGCAAATGGGAGAAATTTGCATGCAGGCAAATCTCCACCAAGGAACAACTATTCTTTCTGCACAAATGCCTTTGACATACACTCTGCCTATCAGTATTAGATACAAAACTCCAATAAACTACACAGCTGGATGGAAAATAGCTCAACAAAGTGGCCAAAAAAATGATATGGCTAATGACTATGGATGTTCATCTCAGACTAAACAAATATCAGCACATCATAGACAACTTCAAGGAACAACTGGAACAAACCATGACCCCAGAACACACAAAAATGCTGATGACAGCCATCGAGACTACATCTCTAAGACAAGCTGAAAAAAGGAAAGCAAAACTCTAAACCAAACTGCTCAAGCCAAACCCCAGATGCAAAGAGGTACCTAACCCAACAGGTAGTCAACATGTCCATCAACCCGCTATCTACCGCAGAACACAATATCCTCCAGAAAGGCCTCAACTATAACATAGTTGATAATAGTCAGGTACAATTCTTTGCAGCCTTAGAAGCAGCATTTAAAACCACAAGACGTGCCACAGAGGCCCAGGAAAACATAAGGCAGATGATCAGACCACAAACTAGAAGAACACAGAATCAGAACCAACTCAAAGCAGAGGACAAAGCAGTCCTCAAAAACCTAGAGAAGGATTAAACCATCACCATCATCCCAGCAGACAAAGGCCGAACCACGGTGATTGTGGACAGAAGACAACACATATAAAAAGCCAAAGAATTACTGGTGGACAAAGAAACCTACATCCTAGTAAACACCAACCCAGTATAGATATTAGACAACCTGATCAACAGAACCGTCAATCACCTAACTAAGAAAGGTTAAATTGCAAAAGAAGAACAGTGGTGGATGAAAAGCAGTGGACCCATCTTCCCACATTTCTATGGATACCCAAAAATACACAAACCCGGCATACCTCTTTGTCCAATTGTATCATTACCAGAGACCACAACATACAACATATCAAAAGAGTTACAAAAAAGCTTGGACATCTCACAGAGGGGAGTGAATATTCTATCAAGACCCCAATACAGTGTCTCCAGAAAATCAAAGACCTAAAAATAGAAGAAGATGAAATTATGGTTTCATTCAATGTCACAGCACTCTTTACATCCATAGATCCAGAACTAGTGATAGAATCCATGGCAGCAGTAGTACAAAACACATCCAAACTAGCCAAATACACTAAGATCAAAATACCCAGAATCGTGGACCTCATCAATCTCTGCCTCACTACCTACATTCAGTTTGATCAACAAATATAACAACAAATCAGAGGAACACCCAAGGGGTCACCACTCTCAGAACTCATAGCAGAGACCATAATGCAGTGTCTAAAAACTATAGCACTCCCACACATACAACCAAAACTATGGATCTGGTATGCAGACAACACCTTCATATTAATAAAAAAAGGTAGTAGAGAAGACACATGTAAACAGTCAACAACACCTTCAAGGGAATAAAATTCACAAGGGAAGAAGAAAACAACAAAACTCCCCTTCCTGGATATCCTCATCAGCAGAGGAAATGACAGCAAATTAGAAATGCAAGTCTATCAAAAAACAATCCGCACTAACCAAGTGCTCCATTACCAAAGTAACAACCCAACCTCACACAAGAGGAGCTGCATAAGAACATTATTCCAATGAGTACAATCACACTGCAGCAACCCAGAACACCAGAAAAAGGAAACAGACCACCTATACAACATCTTCCAACAAAATGGATACCACGCAACTTTATCAAATAGTGCCTGACCACTCAACCCACTACAGCACAACCAACACAAGCTATGAAATGGATAACACTATCATACATCAAAAACATTTCAGAAACAACCAACAGACTATTACAACCACACAGCATCACCATAGCACACAAACCAACTAAAGCATTCCAAAACATCTTAAGTAAACCAAAAAATCCAGTATCCCAAGAAGGAAAAATTAAAGTCATCTACAACATCCTTAGTGTAGGGACTGTGGCTCCAGTATGTAGGACAGGCAGACAGAAGACAAGCAGAGCACATCTATGAACACCAATTAGTAGTCAGAAGACACAATGAAAACTCCTTAGTCTCACAACATATGAACAGATTCAACCATAGTTTCAACCGGGAAACTGAGCATCCTAGACCAAGCTAAATCAAAAACACTAGGGAATTCCTGGAAGCTTGGCATTCAGACAAATCTATAAGAAACTGCAAGACTCAGATCCCAATGAAAGCAATTCCTATTGAAACCATTTAAGGCTCAAAGAAGAATTCATGTATTGAGAGACTAATGTACAGTTGTAAGCATTGCTAAAACTAAAGAGCATAGCAAACTTAGTTTTACCCCCTTTTCCTTCCACCTCCCCCCTTAATGTCCCATAAACGTTCTTGCATATGCCCAGAAGTTTTTCCTGGTCTCACGTTGCTATGACCTTGGGCATTCCTGGAAAACTGATAACAGTCCATCTGCACCTCTTCCCCCCCACCCCCTTCTCTTGTAATGGCAGAAACAAAGCAAGCAAACTAGCAAGATAGGTTAATTGATTGCGAGGCTTCTGAAATCAGCCATCAGTAGACACATAGAGATAAACCACATTTACACACCATTCAAAAGAGACAATAAAAATGCTAAGAAGAAAACAAAAAGGCCAGAACACATCCTCACCAGCAGCCTACACCCAGATAAGCAGGGATTAACTTCAAACAATCAAGCAGAAAACAATACCCTAATCAAGGAACTACCAAGGAGAAATCCATATTCCTATCAACACTGGCAGGGCAAGCTACTGTATATAAACAGGGAGCAAACCCCACTCACTTGCACCGATGACTGTAACTTAGTCAGATAATGAAACATCTGTAAGCAAACAACCAAGCTCAGAGAGCACCAAGGACTCCACAGTTCAACACCAAGCTACATATGTTCTCTTCTACTGAAAATGGAAATATACAAAAAAGTGGAGAAGAGCCATCAGACTATGTTACTGTAAGCAACCCAAAATTTGCTTGTTCTTTTTAATTTTCTTTTCCACCAATTTAATTCATTTTTTGCTAAAATTTGGATGTCTTAGTAATCTTTAATTCAAAGAACTAGTTAAAACAAAGCTGTATAACTTTGGTCAATTCAAAACATTCCAGAAATGGATGGGTAGGGACATGAGTATTTTGGGATTGGGGTTCAGTCATTTTTAGGGGTGAAGTAGATACTTTAAGCACATACTAGGCTTAGGGTTGTTTCTTAACATTTCTAAACACCCTAAAATGCAGGAAAAAATGGTATTGAATATTTTGGCCCTGTCTTCCCGTGGGACCATTAAAAAATTATCAGGGAGAAGCATGTGATCTCTAGCCCACTATTTTTGTACCTCTGGATTCAACATGGCCCTATTTCACATTTTGAAAATATCACTGTAGGAAAAAAATCAATGATTAATGCACATACAACACATTTCAGTTAATGTCAACCCTTATAAGATAGATCAGACTAAGAAACAGACACTGTTTAGAAATAAAGCTACTGTTATTAGAACAGCTATAGTAACAGAATTTTGCAGATCTGAATGTGCTTCCCTCCCTTCTTCCTTTATTTTTATGTGAATTAAGAAGGGGTCTCTCTGAAGTGTTTTCATAAACCACTTTTCTGGCCTGGGCTCAAGTCTTGTTTAACTGACCATTGCTTTGGTAATGAATCTTCTTTCTGTCCTTCAAGGCCATCCTGTATACTCACTATAGTTAATATCCAATGAATAAGGTCCAATTTAATTAAGATCCAATGATACACAATTTGTCATCTAGTTGGGTTTGCCACAAAACCACTTATATAAAACAGTATAGCTACAGCAGTTAAATATAGTGTCCTAAAGTATTATGTTGTTATTCTATTTTTTAAATTAAAGTTTATATATAAAAAAAACTGATACAAATTTTTTAAAAAACCTCTAAACAGAAAGAAAGAAAGAACGAAAGAAAGAAAGAAAGATTACTTCCCCCATTAATATGCATTAACAGTAACTTAACACCTTGCCTAATATTCCTAAAAAAAGCCCTCTTCATCCCATTTCTCATCCCTAACAAATAACCAAATTATAAAAAAATATTCAACTATCAATCTAATCAGCAAAAGCATTAAAAGTGCCAGTGATAATAAACTATATATTTTAAGCTTAAACAAATAGGTCTATTTTGCATTTCTAAATTCTAATTTTTTTCAAAAAAGTAAAACCTAAAAGATCTCTCCCCTTAAGCATACAGGAGACCAATAATAATAATATATGTATTTCAAATGAAATCAAATAAATCACTTTTATTGTTATAAATCATTGTCTTACAGTCCTGGTCAGAAAAAGAAAATTCAATATTAACAATCCATGATCAAAACTTAGACAATTTAACCCTGTTCTGATAAATCCACTTTGAATTCCTTTCTCTTCTTTTTGAGAGGCTCAGTCTTCAGTGTCTTCTCCAAATAAAACCCCAGATAGTAATCTCTCATCATTCTCTCCCTGTCTATTTTCAGAGATTTGGTGTTTCCCTTCTGTGGGTCCAAACTTTCAAAGTCATTCTTCTGATCCATTACAGCTCCTTTCTCCGTATAATTCTCATAATCAAGCAACTTTGAGTCCATTTTCAGATCCACAGCATCTTTTTCCATATCTTCCATGTCTCTCTTGTAGTCCATTTTAAAATATTTATTCAAGTCCTTAACTTCTATTTTATCCAATGAAATCTTTTCTTCTTCTACAACCTCCGTTAGTCCCAATTTTAGAAATAGTTCCTGGACACACTGCTTCCAAATAGGTAACAATTCTTCTTTGAAAGAAGGATACTCCTCCATTGTGTTAAAAGATATCTTTTCCTTTAATTCTTTTTGACTCCTCTAGTTAATCTTCAAAGCTCAGTCTTATCTGGTGTTTATTTTCAGAAGCAAAACTTTCCCAGGACAGATTTTCTTGCAGTTAAATCCAAAATCACTTACTGTATTTTTGTAGACAATTAAAACAATCCTTTAAAAAGCTGTTAAATCCATCTAGGCTCTTAACTGTTCCAAATCAGTCTTCCTTATTCCCTTTCACTGTTTCCAAATGTTAAAATATTTCTTTTTTATCTTTAAGCTTACTTTAATCTTCTTTCTCCCAGGATATAAGGAAATTCTTCTGGTGTACAGCAACCTACCTTTCAGGAAGTTTTTAACTGCCAAGTAAATCATGAATAGGCAGTTCCTGATGTTAATTAAATGAGGAAGCGAAAGCAAATCTAGTGTCCTTTTGAAGGCTCCACACCGCGGCTTGGGCTCAATGTTTTCCCTCAACTCCCAGAGCGCTCCACCCACTGGAAATTGCTAGATTGCAATCTCTTCACAGGGAGCCTCTGTAAGGAGTGCCTGTGGGTGATCCTGTCATCTTCTTCATCTGGAGGTGATTCCAAATTGCTGATCAGATTGCTAGCTCCTCTAATTACCACAGACATCAACTCCACAAAAACAAAACTGTATTCAATCTGCCATTTCTCCCCCAGAAGTCGTTATGCTAAGTTTTTGAAGCCTTCCTAATATCAATTGAGGGATTACTTTTTAAAATATACTTTGCTGTACCACCACAAGATTCATAAGTATTTTATACCTTTGAAACTGAAGTTAAAAGACAATACATGGAAAACACATTTTTAATCAAAACTCCTAATAGGGTTTTATTTGGAAAAATTATGGCCAATTAATACAGTGAAAGCAATTTGAAATTGAATTAGATGCAATCAAGGATATGCCAACTTTATACCAATACTATGTACATGACATCTTTCTCATCAATAAAAATTATGTATAGCAAACTGGGAATTTCCCCAGTGAACAATTCACTATCATCACCTTTGTTACACATTTAGGAATTTCTTACTTGAATGTTAAGTTTTATGGAACAATACCAGTACACTAGCAACTGCTCAATATGAATAATACATTGCTTTAGATACTTAGTAGAATGTTTTTTTCAGTTTAATGCTCAGGAATTAATTGCTTGATTTTCATTTCTATTAATGTGATTCACATAGCAGTATCCCAAAGAAAGTATAATAATATGTTAGCCTTTGCTTTTTTCACTTTTACATACAACATGCTTGTTATATAGAATTTGGCTACTGGACTAATTACAGTGCCCTATAAATCCTACCAAACAGATTTTACAGGACTTATAATCTGAAAATGCATTGTAAACTATACAGACTACAGTTGGAAAAATATATTAACAGAGCTAATAACTGCACCATAAAACTGTGATTTTAAGTAAAATATAAAAATGTCTACTTTTTTTTTTTTTTTTGAGTGGGAATGATTAGTGATTCTATCGTAGGGTATTAGCAATGAATAATAATATAACCCTGGCTGAAACAGAATAATTGTAAGGTATATGAAAGTGTATACTATCTTACAAAAGCTAACTTCAAGGAAATGCTTGATATTAGAGAACAGTTCCATATCAGTGAACTGGAAAAATGAGACGTGAGTCTGATATTAATAGCTGATGTTTATAACCAAGGTTTTCTTAAGCAATCAGACATCACACTTATGAACTCTCATGGCTGAGAATGGGCACATGGCAAAGCTTCTGGATTATGTTCTGTATAAGAGAAGTAGCAGTTTCCCACTTTCAACCTGGTCAAATCAAATATTGGGGATGATCTGGTAGCAAGGCTGGAGGTCCAGGACACGCTTCTCCCAGAAGCCTTCTAGGTCATCACACTCTGCTCCAGTTCATGCTATCACCATCTGTCTTCCAAAAAGCACATTATCTCAAATCCATTATCTTATGGTCTTTCCAGCATATGAAATATGATGGCTTAGTAGGAAAAATAGGCCATTTCATTTGTGATATTAGAACATTAGACAATCCTACATATCTGGTCCCTTCCAGCAGAGACAAAGACTATTACTCTTATATGTAATGTTTTCTAAATGAAAAATTGATTGTTATTTAATTAAATTTTGATATTTTTTTTATGATGCTAACTTGATGTTTTGGATAGATGTAATATTTTGTATATTTGTCTGCTGCCTTGAATATCTTTATAGAAATATTGTATTAAAATGTTTTAAATGACTGAAGAAATTCACTGGGTTCCTGACATGGTTAGAGATTGCTGCAAGCATGTGTGACAGTATCTACATTTTATCAGAAGTTTCTTCACAGGGGTCACAGCAAGCCTTCCCCATCATTACACATAAACATCAAAATATAAGAAAAGAAGAAAGACATAACTGGACATTACCAAAGTAAATTTTAAGGAAGTACAAAAATGCTTCTATCTAATGTGAGACCCCATAGAGTAATTCATAGACCAGTTTTATCCAAAATTCCTCAGAAATGCTCTCTAATAGGCATGTGTACAGTTACAGCCTCAGTAATATTTTTAAATATTTGTCTAATTGGTTCACCCATGTTTCTGCTTCCAAAACGGTTGCTAAACTCTGAATTTCACAGAGATCCAGAGGAAAAAAAAAAGATAGAATTTATTACAGTCATATATATATTTATGTCCATTAATATATACCAACACTCTGGGAAGCTTATAGAAGGGTAAAACAAGTAATAACAATCAATTAAAGCAAAACTTTAAAAAAAAACATGCTGGGAGTCAAAAAACCATAAAAATCAAGCAAGTCAAATAGTGGATTCAGACAACTTCCTGGCCTAATGTCTATGGGAAGAACCAGATTTTCAAGCCTTTCTTAAAAAACAATATTATTGGGGGCATATGAACCTAAGGGGAAACCCTATTCAAAAGGGCATGCGCATTGACAAAGAAAGCACACCAGCTGGATCCCATAAAATAACAGTTTGATAGCTGAGACCCAAAGTATGTCAACCCTTTAGAATCTTTTGGGATGGGCATAGACAGTTAAAGACAGTCCCACAAAGACCCAGATACTATGCCATGTAGTCTTTTATAGGTGATGACCAGCAGTTTGAATTGCAACCAGAAGTCCACTGGTAACCCCTGAAATTCACATAACAGAGGTGTGACATAGGCATACCAAGCTTCTGAGAGATCTTCAAGTACAGCCCCACGTAGACCACATTATAGTAATCCATGTATAATGTGATTAAGATGTAAGTGATCCAGGACAGGGCAACACCTATCTGTACAAAGGCTTTCCTGGACACAGCTGTCAACTATTCCTTATATATCTAGGACAACTTCCATTTTGGGCACCAGTTCTGTCTGAGGAACTGCAACTCCATCCAAAACTAAAGTTGGTAAATCCTCAGAACCAGTTGGTCCATGAACTCACAGGTAGATGGGAGAAACCTGTTCATTTCCATCTGGATCCAAAGCCTCTAGGCACTGCAACATAATTTAACAACATTGCAAGGTTGACTGAGGGACAAGATATACTAGGTATATCTTGTACTAGCTATTATCAGGTACTAGTAACTGACACTGTGCCATCATATAACCTCACTCATTAGCCATGTTGATTTTATATAGGAGAGACAAGACTGCCAAGTCCAGTGGGACTCCACAGAACATGGGCCTTGGGCTCATTCTCCCTCTCTCCCCCTAATACTGACTGATTAGAACTGACCATTGAAAGGGAAAGTATCATTGCAACACCATAGTAGCTATCCCTAATTATCATAGACAGTTCAGGAGAACTCCATGATTGATGGTATTGAAAGCCACTGGGAGATCAAGAAGAACCAGGATAGGTGCACCACCCTCATCCTGACTCTGCCTGAAGTCATCAACAAGCATGATCAATGCTGTCTACATACTGCTTGAACACTGACTAAGAAGAATTTAGATAATCTTCCTGCTCCAGGCCTTCTGAGGCTATAACCAGGCCACCTTCTCAACAACCTTTCCCTAAAAAGGAATGTTAGAGACTGGTTGGAAGTTATCCACTACTATTTGGACCACACTAATATTGTGATGGCTTCTTACCACTGCCTTCTTCAAAGCTGGCAGTATCACACCCGTATTCAAGGTTGAATTCAACACTGCTTGAACCCGAGCTTTTCACATTTTTTCTTAGATTTGTATCTAAATAAATATACTCCCGATGTATCTTTTATGCTTTTTCAATAACTGTACCCCACCTTCCTTATGCTGGTCTATAACTGTAATAAAGATTTGATTTAATTTGAACCCAACAATGCATTACTTCTGAGAAGACCATAACCAACCAGGAGCAGCATGGATCTAACAGGTAGATGGATTCAGAGTTCTGAGAACCCAGACAACATCTTTGAGAGTTATAAGTTCAAATGTCTTCCAGATAATAGGGCAAGGGCATTCTCAGTCAACTCCTGACCAATCTGAATCCATTCAGAGTGGATCCAAGAGAGTTTATCTGCCAGATACCTAATGTCTTTTGGTGGTGCTTAAGATTTTTGGAGGGCTTTAGTTGGTTTGTATGATACAGTGATGCTGTGTGGTTGTTGTCTGTTGGTTGTTTTTGAGATGTTTTTGATGTCTGGGAATGTAATCCTTTCATAGATTATACTGGCTGTGTTATAGTAGGTTGTGTGGTCAGGCACTTTTTGATAAAGTTGTGTGGGTATCCATTTTGTCCAAGTGAATCTAACAATGTATGTCCTTTTTGATAACAATGTATGTATGTCCTTTTTGATAACGTTGTGTGGGTATTCCTATGTCCAAGTGAATCTAACAATGTAGCAGTTACTTAGGGCAATATATTGGACCTCTACTATTTTATCTCCTTGTGGCTTTTTAAAGTCTTTCTTTCCTCCTCTCTCGCTTCATCCTTGCTAAGTTCCCTTTTGAATAATGCTTGACTGAAGACCCATTTCTTCTGTAAAGATTGGGATTGAGCCTGGGGCACTGAGGAAATGAAGCACACCTTAAAACAGATTGAACTATATGCATTATTAATTTCAGTGTTTTCAAGCATATTAAATCATGTTTTACCTGCAACAAATAGCTGCACTCTAATAACAACTGAATAAACAAAGAAGAGGGCTGCGGCATGCTTCTGATTAATGAAGAAGATAGCATGATGCCTCCTGAGCTTTGATGCAGTGCTATAAATCTACTTGGAAGAGCTTCATTCACTAAAAGGACTGTGACCTCTTTAGATTTTATTATTCACTCTCAATTAAGCTATTTCAGCTTCTAACAATTTGCATCAGCTATGGACAACTTTTCATTTGGTTACAATAATCAGAAGTGCTGAGCTAAATGTCAGAGATAAGATGTTTGTATTAACCAAAGGAAGCCCAATTCTTAGCAAATAATTTATCAACCAAACTGCTTTCTTGAGCTTGTAATAACATGAAAATCTGAAAACAGAACAAGGTGCCCCAGGAAGAGTCTGCAGCGTTAGCACAGAAAAAGATAATTTTTCATCACTGTTCCATCTTAGCTGACAATTTGCATTTGTAACCTATGAAACTTATAATTTTTAATAGTAATTTAATGTGTGACTGATTAGTTGACTGCTAGAGTATATTTTTCTTATTTCATTTTATTGTATTTTATTTTTAAAATTTTTATAAGCCTGATGGATTGGTGATCTATAATAAAATGTATTCATTCAATTCTCAGTAAAGTCAGAGGAATAAACAGATCATCTCTAGTTCCATTGATTTCAAAGGGGCCATTCATCCAGCTTCATTGAGTCTGACCCAATTTGTTTATAAGCTTTGGCACATGATCTACTAAGATAGTAGGTCATATCCAATAAGAAGGCAAGACCAGGCAATCAAAGAAAAGGACCTCCAATCATTATGTGGGTAAACAGGTAAGAAATAAAAATCACAGGGATTCCAAAGTCAGGCCTGAAATGGTGAATTTCTGGGTATAATGATTATGGCTGAAGATGTACGTGAAAAGCTCAACTGTGTTTCAACATCTTCAACAACTTCCTGTTACAAAAGGCAGAATAAAATGTAATTCAAGAGCCAAAATTATAAATGAATATTTTCATTTAAAATGTGGGACTTCTTAATTACTTAATTGAGATGAATACCTATCATGATCTCTTAGCTCTTCATACACATACAAGTATGTGACTGATTTGTCATTAAGAAATATTGTGAAGCCTGGAAATAATGAAGCATATGATGCTGACTGAAATCCTTCATGCATTTGTCTCAAGTGCAAATTAAATTTGAACCTCCTGCTTTGAAGTTTAGCACTGACTGGAGAGTACATGCTGATGTAAATACTAAATTAAAATTAAACATCACATAAATTACATTACTATGATTATGCTTCTTATCCTGTTAAAAAAAGATTGAGTACTGAAATGCTAATAAGTTCAAGGAAAAAGACATTTGGTAGCTGTATTTTAGAATGAGAAATGTCTTATTTTCAAAGAATGATCACTAGCTTTTCACTTTGTTACTCCTGTTTGATACCCATCTGCAATGTATACAAATTTTAAGAGCTTTTCTTCTCCAGGAGATAGATACAATTCAATAGATACAGACTAATATACAGCTGCCGCAAATTCTGAGATTACTGATTCTAAAAAGATATAATTATAACTAACAAGAAAAGGTGACATAATGAAAAATGCACAAAATCCTATAAAACAATAATGGGTCATTTTTATACTGATTTTGCCATTATGCTTCCCATTTACACTAGTGTAAGTGAAAGGAAAAAGCCCACATAGTCTATTTGTAAATGAATTATGGATAAACCATTCTATTATTCATTACTTTCTTAGTAAAATAAGTGTCTCAGACATCCTTTATACAAGATCTTTAATCTTTACCCTCTGAATCATTGCCAAAGCATACTGCTTTCACCATAAGTTTTTACACTCAGTTTGTTCATAAATTACATATTCATGCAAATTTGATATGGTAAGGAGACTTTATTTTTAACACTTTGGATTTTATGCTGACGTGTTCTCTAGAGCAACAGTTCTCAATTTGAAGAGTAGTTACAAGTGGACTTTAGGATAGGCAGCTTTGAGGGGGCTTTCATATTAGACCCATTTAGCAATGTGAAGTACTGCTTTTTCTCAATTCACTGGAGGCATAATTAAAATAGGGCTTCCACACAACATTTAATATAGAACTATATTAACTTCCAATGTCTTTCCCTCATAATCAAAATCTCTCTATAATGTCTACAAGTCACAAGTAAATTCTATTCAGCAAAGGTCCCTGGTGCCTTTAAATAAAAGTTTATTGCTCGCATATTCTGGTTGTTTTATTGCTTCATATTGATTGTAGCTGGAAGATTAACAAGTAGCTTCCCCTTAAATAGCCTTTTTGTGATCTGCCCCAGCTCAGTTTCTTTATGGCTATTGGTTACTGTGCTTTTTACCATTTTAAAAAGGAAAAGGAAAAAGAGAGGAGATCTTCTGCTTCAATTTTATAGGAAATTTATCTGGGGTAATTAACAAAATCTCCATTCAAGTGAAGATGACACTTTAATCTGAATGTGTACAGAAGCAAAATTAGCTAGACCTGCAGTAATTTGGAAAGCCTACTAGCTTTTTGCTTGTTATACTGGACAGTGTCCATTTTATTCAGAAAAAAAAGTCACACATTAGGTCAGAAGATGTATTGAATAAGAATTCTGAAAACACATCTAGATTTTCCATAATGATTATAATGATGGGACTGTGGCTAAGGTTATTTCCCTGGTCCTATGAGTGAGATTCTCCCCCCTCCCCCAGTATTTTATCAGGGAATGGGAAGAGATAGATAGTAGAATGCAGAATGATGCCCAGAAAGCTGGGGATGGAAATAGTATGGGCAATGGAACTGAAAGCAGTCAACTTATATTTTCCCCAAGCCAGCACTGATCTTGCTGTTCTTTTCTTCCTTCTGTTCATTCCCTCAAGATCTTCCCTGCCTTAAAATATTGGGATTGAGCCAGACAGGGGATCAGGAAGTTGATGGGAACAGCAGTGTGCAGATCTTCTTTGCAACAGTGCTTCATTCTACTCATTAGAAAAACTTGTAGAGAGGCTTGTATCAATCCTAGTTTTAGCTTTCTATATCAGGACCTGACATAGTGCTTTCGGAATTTGGAAGAATCTAAACCATAACTTTCTACTATTGAGAGGCAGGGGGAAAACTAGAAGAAATCACAAAGAGGTATAGCAATCCCCATAACCAGAACAGCCATGTTTTATTGCTTTCCTACCACCCATGACATTTCTTTGTGTTCGATACAGCCTGTTCAGAATGGCATCAGAACAACATAGCATTGTTTGTCTGTCACAAAGGACTACGGAACACTTCTTCTAAGAGTAAACATGAGACTATAAAAGAAAACATATATCTTCTAAATTAAGCCACCAAGACTAATTTTGATTGTGGTGGCATAGTAATATGAGGAAGGAAGGAAGGAAGGAAGGAAGGAAGGAAGGAAGGAAGGAAGGAAGGAAGGAAGGCAGGCAGGCAGGCAGGCAGGCAGGCAGGCAGGCAGGCAGGCAGGCAGGGCAGTTCTGTGGTATTTCCCAGTGTGCCTGAATTCAAAGAACATACTATATTGTTGCTGCTGTTATTAGAATCTGGCGGGGCAGTGGTGGAGGGAGACGAATCAATGGCCATTTCAGAGACTCATTTTCCTGAACAGATAAGAAGGGATATATGCAAGGGAAGGAAAAGAAGACATTTTTGTTCCTTTTACCTTGTTCCATTTCCACACCCTGAGCCCATGCTTCCCCAAGCAAATTTCTGCTTGACCTGGGAAGCAGCCAGACTCATAATACAATGTAATGCTTCCTATTTCAGTTCAGATGAAACTCTACATCAAAGAGAAACTATATTGTCTAGATAAAACTCCTTTCTGAAGCAGGCAGACAGCCTCAGGAACTCCAGTAGGGACATACCAAAACTGCCTTTCTAGGATTTGAGTAGGCATAGGAAAGTATCCAATGAAGCAAGCAGGAATATGTTGTTGCAGGGTGGAGACAGGAGGACAAATGGATCTGTCTGAGCCATGAAGCCTTGACTGTATCCTCTGGTCTAGTCTGTTCCCCTCAGGCACAGTCATAGAGTTGCAGTAAGGTTGAATGGCAGCCTGATTGGATTTGGTATTCATTTAAACTAGTTCCCATTCTCTCTCAATACCAAGGCACCATTTCCTTGGCATTATTGTCCACCCTGTAGAAAATACATATATTTCTCAAGATGCTGCCTGACATAACTTTGTGTAGTTACTTTGTGTAGTGTCTTCCTGAAAAAAAGAGCCACAGAAAAATAGATAGAAGTTTCTAACATTTATATTTGTAACATTGGATTGGCCAGATCATATCTAGGGACAGCATGTGTCCTAGATGTCAATATGAATGCTCCTGATAGCTTTGTTAGTATTAGGGATTTTGTTCCAGCTCCATAGCTTTAAAATTACTACAGACCTATCCATTCATCCAAGTTCATTTTCACCATATATTTGTCTCAACTGTTGGAATAAAGCCAGGAAAAGTTTTAGTAGACATCAGCCTATTGAAAGAGATGATAGCTTTTTACATAGTAATGTTAAGGTAATTAGTAAATATCAACTAAGTTGTGAGGGAAAGAATGTATTTGTTGTTATGGCAGAAATGGTGAGGAGAACCATCTTGTGTCTGCTTATTGAAGCATAATGTGTAAGGCTAGTCTTGTAGTAAGTTCTAGTATGACAGATCGCATTTCGTCATTTTAACCACCTATTCCTTCTGAGATTAAATGGACACATAGCAACTAGCTAAAGGCCATTCAGTGAACAATGTTTTGAACCCAGTCAGAATAAGTGCCAGCCTCTCTGACCTTCCAATTTCATATCAGCCAACATCACTTCCACCTTTTCATCATGGGTTTATGTTCTTTCAGTGTTTATTAGCATGCACTAAGAAAACAGAATACTTTAAGTCATTATTATTTTGAATTAATAAAATGAATTGAGGACAGACTAAACCTTTTTAGGCATCTTACATTAGATGGCTCATTCCCATAGTTAACCTTATGTGTGAATACTCTTGCATGCTAATTGCTATTTTTGTAGTTCACTTTGTCAGCCTAAAATTAATTAAAACACGGAGCTGCTTATCATTTAGCTTTATTTACACACACCGAATAATGTGCAATAAAATTAATGTCTGCTGTGTAGGAGACCTTACTGGAAAGTATTTTTAGTTTCTCAACCTCTCCCCTTCCTCCATTGATCTGCAGCTGTTATAGCAAGTCTTTCAGCATCTCAGCCTGACTCATCCCACAGGTTTGTTGTGGGGAAAATGGGAGGCAGGAGTATTAGATATGTTCACCACCTTGGGTTGACCAAAAATATACATTTAAAAAGTGGGATAAAAACAACAACAACAACAATTAGACAACCTGTGACCCATTGGGTCATCTTAACAGAGATATTTCCTTATGTAAACAGAGAAACAGAATGACCAAGGGCAAAAAAGCAGTGGGAGTGTAAGTGATTTACAACTTGCTGATGGTTTTGCCTTTTCGACTTTGCTTGTGGAAAGCTGGCAGGGAGCTTCAGAAATCTTCCTTGCTTGCTTGCTTCCTTCTTGCTTCCTTGCTTCCTTCCCTCCTTCCTTCCCTCATTTCCTTCCTTCATTTTCGCATATAATATAGGCTTGTGCCATTTGACCTCCCCTCAAGACCCTCAGGAGAGCCCTGGTGAAGCTGCCTTCTCTTCCTCAAGTGACCTGCAGAACTGCCTGCCACTTTGCTGCGGGAAGTAGGGACAAAGGGAGCCACAGCCCATGAGGAAAACTGCACGCCCACTCCCCATTCCAGCATGTCCCTGAGGGCCCCCGCCCTTGAGGAAGGAAGAAGGCTCACCTGTCAACCACTGGTGCCCCCCAACCAGACCTACGTCACCAGCAGGCATCCAAGTCGCTCCTTCCTTCTTCCCTCAACATCAACCACCATTAAGCCACTTCAAATTCCTGCCTCGCTTCCAAAGCAGCCAATTGTTGTTCACCCATTGGGCCTTGCTGCCAGCTGATTGAGTGCAGGGGACAGAGAGAGATGGGAAAGAGGTTGGGGATATGCCCACAAGGATCATATGATCTGGGCTGACCATGGTGGCACAGCAGCACAGGAGTGCTGAATCAGCCACAGATTTTCCAAATTTCAATCCCATGGGAGTAATGGGTCCAGATATTGGATGCATTCTGTAACTTATCCCATTTGAGGTACCTTAGTTCAAAAATTGTTGCCTATAATGCACCATTTTGCCAATTTGAAAGTTACAGACACAAGAGTTTTATTAGTATATAGATGATGATGATGATGATGATGATGATGATGATGATGATGATACCCCCAGTAAGGCACTACTTTGATGTGGTTGTGGGGCCTGTGTGGTCTGAGGTGGATGAGAGCTATGCCAGAGGTATAACCATACTGGACAGGTCTCATCAGAGGAGGAAGATGAAGAGTATCTCTCCCATAATCAATATGGTAAGATGTAATTTACAGAAACCCATACCAGATCAGTTGTCGCCTTCGCCTGTGTCAACAAGGACAACACTAAGTGTTCTAGTTCCTGGACATCTGATGACAAGTGAGCTACAGGACTCAGGACTGGTAGCTGAGGAACCAGGGCCAGCAGCTGCAGAATACTGGAAGAAAAGTTGTTTACCTGTCATAAATAAACAAAAACTGAAAACAAAAAAATTAAAAATAATGATCTGCTATTACAAATCAAGTCCAGTGAGAAGAGGATATCTGAAAAGAATGTACCAGTTCTGGAAAGAACAACATCCAGAGTCAGAAATAACAGAACAGAGGCTAGCAGATCAAACATCAATTTATAACACAAAATAAAGTATTCACAGAAGTAGAATTGGAAGAACTGCAAAGGTATACCCAGGGCAAAGAAACTGAAGCCTTGCCAGAAGTAACTCAGACTGCAGAGGCAAACCACAGGGAGTTGGCAGTAGAAGAAGCCAACGTAGCTATTGAAATGTTTTCATTCCCAAACCAAGCACCTTGTCTTCTGACTTCTCTTCAGAAAGAACAAAGCCCTCTAACTAAAAAATAAGAGGAATTGAAACAAGGAATAACTGAGCATCTAGAACAGCACAAAACCAACAGAATAAGATTGCCTGCATTGAAGCTTGCTACAAAGAAACAGCTAGCACAAGTATTAAACAAGGCCAATACTGTAATATCAAATATAAGCACCAGCTCACTGTAAGAAACAAGCCAACTAATGTACAGCATGGCTGCAGTTATAACTGAATATCTTGTATGCAAAATCAACAAACAAGAAAGAAAGCCAAACAGTACACTGCCAAAATGGAAAATCAGGTTGGAAAATAAGATCAACATGCTAAGATCAGATGCAAGCAAGCTAGAACAGATGAAAGAAAAGAAGCTGAAGAACAAAAAGACCAAAGAATACCTGATCAAGAAATATAACCTAGAAACAAGGAAGATCAAGGAAGCACTGGAAATAATAAGGCAGCAAATAACAGCCATAGGCAAGAAAATCAGCAGATACAAAGCTCGAATTGCACTCTACAGGCAGAATCTCCAATTTCAGTCAAATCAGAAACGTTTCTACCAATCTATCAATGGAGAGACTGCAATGAACCAGTCAACACCTGAGAAAGAAGAAACAGTGCAGTTCTGGGCACAGCTATGGGACAACCCAAAGAACTCCAACAAGAATGCAGCTTGGCTAAAGGAGGAAGATAACAATAAAAAAAGAAGCTGAAATGAAAAAAAAAATTGTAACAACAGCAGAAATTGTGGAGAAAAGGGCAAGAAAAATCAAGAATTGGTCAGCACTAGGTGAAGATGAACTGCATGGTTTTTGGTTGAAACATCTGACTACTCTGCACCCACCCACTGCCAAACAGTTTAACAACATACTGCAAGGAGGTGAAATTGAAGATTGCTTAACATCTTGCAAAACCTACCTGATAATGAAAGATCCAGCAAAAGGTGCAGCAGCAGGCAGCTACAGGTCAATTACCTGCTTGCCAACAACTTTCAAATTGCTAATTGGTGTGGTAGCTGATGCAGTCCAACAGCACCTAGCTGTAAACAAACTCTATCTCAGCAGAAAGGAAACCAACCAAACAGCATAGGGACAAAAGATCAGCTCCTAATTGACAAGATGGTTTTGGAAAACTGTAAGAGAAGGAAGACCAACTTGAATGTAGCTTGGATTGATTACAAGAAGGCATATGACTCCCTGCCACATGATTGGATAATCAAGTGCCTAGAAAGAACAGGAGTCAGTAGAAACATCAGAAGCTTTGTGCAAAGATCAATGGCACAATGGAAGACACAGTTGCTGGTCAGCAGTGATAGACTGGGGGAAGTTAACATCAAGAGAGGAATCTTTCAAGGAGACTCACTATCACCACTACTGTTTGTCATGGCATTGATTCCTCTGTCAACAACACTGAACAAGTCAGGCCATTGCTACCAAACATCGAAAACATCTACCAGGATATCCCACCTCCTTTACATGGACAATCTGAAGCTGTATGGAAAAACACCATCTGAAATAGAATCACTGCTCAGCGCTGTCTGAATATACAGCCAAGATATTGCAATGATAAGGTGCCACCCTTACCATCAACAGGGGGAAAATAGTGAAAACTGAAGGAATCAAGTTGCCCTATGGAATAACATGAAGAGTCTGCATGAAGAAGATCACTAGAAATACCTAGGCATCCTTCAGGCCAACAACGTCAAGCACACTGAGGTCAAGAATAAGATTAGTAGTGAATACATCTGAACAGTGAAGAAGATCTTAAAGTCCAAATTTAGTGGCAGAAATACCATCAAGGAGATTAACACCTGGGAAATCCCAGCCATTAGATATTCAGCTGGAATAGTGAATTGGACTCAAGCTGAACTAAAAGCCCTGGATTGGAAGACCAGAAAAATAATGACAATGAATCATGCCCTTCATCCATGTAGCAACGTTGACAGACTCTACTTACCAAGGAACATTGGTGGGCATGGAATGTTGCAAGTACACCAGACAGTTGAAGTGGAAAAAAGGAAATTCGAAGAATATCTGAAGGACAGTGAAGAAGATGCACTGAAGCTAGCACACGATGAAGGGTTAGTGAATACCAGAGAAACCAAACTGGCCTATAAGATAGACCAAAGACCAAAGAGACATGGCAAGGCAAAGTATTATATGGCCAGTACACAAAAGACAATAAAGTCTGGAAAGTGGACATTGCAATATCTGGAGACAGCAGGAAAAGCAGATAACAATGAGACCTGGCAATGGCTAAAAGCAGGAAAGTTGAAGAAAGAGACAGAGGGGCTAATTCTGGCTGCACAAGACCAACCCTTAAGAACAAATGCATGTAAAGCCAGAATTGAGAAAACAGCAACAGACAGCAAATGCCACCTAGTCAGTTGCTACAAGAAGATCGCACAGACTGACTACACACAACAGCATGACAAAGTAGCAACAATGGTGCATTGGAATATCTGCAAGAAATACCATTTGCCTGCAAGCAAGGACTGGTGGGACCACAAAACTGAGAAAGTAATAGAAAATGAAGAAGCTAAAGTGCTCTGGGACTTAGAATTCAAACAGACAAGCACCTACATCCCAGACTTAATAATTGTTGATAAGAAAGACAAAAAAGTCTGGATAGTGGACATTGCAATACCTGGAGACAGCAGAATAGAAGAGAAAGAACTGGACAAAATCACAAAATATAAAGACCTACAAATAGAAATAGAATGACTATGGCAAAAGAAAGCAAAGATAGTACCAATAGTTATACATGCCTTAGGTGCAATCCTAAAACATCTGGAGCACCACTTCAAGGCCATTGTAGGGAAATAAACAAAGAACTTAACAAATAAAAGAACTTGGAAGTGTGTACTTGTACCTGTGCATGTGTATGTGTATGTATACAGAATACAGAAATATAGTCTCCAGTTAATGAAATTAATATATTATTATGCATTGGTCAGACTCTTGAAAAACTAGATTTATTTATTTTAAAAGACCCCATATATTCATTTCATTTATTTATATGAGTTATATTCTGCAGTTCTGCTACAATAAAGGGCATGTGCAAAGTAGCTAGTGATAAAAAATGAAATGTAATAATAATAATAATAATTAGAACAACTGTGGGAAAAGAATGCAAAGATAGTACTAATAGTAATAGGCACACTGGGTACAATCCCAAAAGATCTGGAGACCATCAGCATTGACAATATCACCATCGGTCAATTGCAAAAGGCAGCTTTACTTGGAACAGCTTACATCCTGCAATGATACCTTTAACACCATCAAACAACAACATCTGCCAATCCCAGGTCCTTTTGAAGGACTCAATAGGTAGATAAAAATGCCAAGTCCAGTCTAAATATCTGGCTGACTGTGCGAACAACAATAATAAATTTCTTATGTATATTGTTTTAATCCAAATATTACACAGATTATGCATGCATGCAGTGTCTCTTATATCTGGAACAACATATAATACCATTTAAAAAATAGATTAAATCAAATAATAGGTCTAGAAAAGCAAACCCTTGGTGAGGAAGGAAAAGCAAACATATTCCAAACATCTGGCTTAAACAAAGCACACTAGACTTTCATTCTTGGTCTAATCAGGATACAGAAATGCATTCTCAGAAGAGTTTTACCTGTGTTCAAAATCAGTTGTACTGTGCAGCATAGATCAAATACGACAGAGAAGAAGTCAGGATCTGCAATTACTTTTAACATGGTGGCTTTTAAGATGGAATGACACTCCAAAGTGGGCCAAGCCGATCAACCAAGTTCAAGTGCTTTGTTGTTGTTTGCAATCCTATGTAGCCTTGGCACCAATTGAAATGCTGAATATCACCTATGCTGCCTTACTTGAACTTCCATGTATCTGTACATACAGCGAATCTGTAATAGCTCTGCATGCCCTTAATGGTGCTACAGTATGTCAAATTTTATGTTACAGTTTTCACTTACTTGCTTGCAGCTTGTAATGGATTGATTTATGCTTAAGGATTATATTGTCCTTAAACAAGCACATACATGTCTTCTATTTCTGTTAGGCTTTTTATTATTACAATTCACAGCATGGGATTTACTTGGGTTTAAATTTCTAAATGTTGCAATAGAAAACATGCTTTTTAAAAGAAGTGTTTGCTTATTTAAAGATTAAATATGATTTCCATTAGTTTAATAAAATTGGCCCAGATTCTGCAAAGGTAAATTCTGCCTTACTAATCTTCTAGAGTTTTTAGAGTATACATAGTAGTCATGATACTACTGTTTTTGTGTAGATTGCTAATTGGTTAAAAAATAAAAAAAAAGCAAAAAGCAAACTTTGGGAATAAATGACAATTTTCTCAGTGGAGGTAAGTAAGAAGTGGAAACTCTCAAGGGTTTATGCTGGGAACAGTGCTTTATACCATGCTGACATTTTTACTTAGGGATAAGCACAGAACTGGCCAAGTTTGTGGTTAACAGCGAAATGTGTAGGGTGCTGAAAAACAGAAGTAGTTTTTAAGTATTTCAGAAGCATCTCTTGAATCTAAGTGAATTGAACCAAATGGCATACGTGACTGTACGGTGAGACACGTTGGGGCAAAAACACCCCTAACGTCACATATTCACTAATGGGGTTCAAGCTGTCTATAACAAACTGGGGTCAAAGTGGATAGCTCACTGAAGATGTCAATTGGTATATGGCAAGCTGTGCAAAATGTAAATACTACGGATTCCTAAGAAAGGAACAAAAATAAAATTGCCAACATTGTAATGCCCATATACACATCAACATCTGAAATACCATGTACCATTCTGGTTGTTACATTTGGAAAGGATATATTAAAGCTGGAAAAAGAACAGTAGAAGAAGCTTAATCAAAACTATCTAGGAAGTAGCATGTGTCCAAATACCAGTTGCAGGGAAACCGCAACTTGTGATCATCCCAGAAGTAGTGATAGGCTGCTGTTAGGAGGAAGGTGCTGGCCTAAGATAAGGTTTGGCTCTTATATTCCATGAACTTTGATCAGAATAACTTTTGGTAAGGATGCCAATAGTTGTTATTTGGTAACATCCATTTTTCTTATAGACAGTGCATTTTGTGATTTGTTGTGGATGAAAACTGAAAAAAAAGTATATCCATCAGTAGGATCTGATATTTCATGCTATTCATAGATTCATTACAACATTTCAGTGTGCTTCAATAATTCTTCAACAGCTCATGTAGAATCATGGAAATTAATCCTCACTGAAGTGTTTGTTATTTATTTTAAGAATTCCATGCCTGCAGAACTCCCGAACAATTGGGTTGTGCAGTGTTCCAAAATGTCAATAAAGTTTTATTTTGAAGTCGGACAAACAATTTTACTACTTCTTCTTCTCTCTCTCTCTCTCTCTGTATCACACACACAGAGACACAGAGACACAGACACATGGACATACACAGACACAGACACATGCGTGCACACACATACACACACACACACACACATCTTTCATTGTTATCTTTTTGCTATTCTCCTTCCTTCCTATTGTTTTTTTTCCAGTTTGGGGGAAGGTTTAAAATGGAAAACAGTGCATCGTTATCTAACAGTGAGTTCATTTTTATTCTTTTCTTTACCTTCTGCAATCTGGTGATTACATGGCTGTTACATTTAGTTTTGTCAGTGTATTCTTAGGTGAACAAGGATAGAAAGCTAAAGAAAAAGGAAACACAGGGAACTCAATAGGGAGGGAATTTGTGATTACTTGTTCATTAAAAAAAAGAGAGAGCTTGAAATGTATCTGTTTCATTTATTGTGATAGAGTGAGTTTCTGTTGCAAAAGATTGGGATATCATTAACAGCCTGAACACCAGGTCAATTTTATGAACCTTGACTTAGGTGAAGGAATGAGTGGGAGTAGAAAAAGAATTAAAGTGTTGTATAAACTAACTAAACTAAATGTATATTTAAACTTAGTACCATGCAGTGACAACACAAGGTATTTTATGTCTTGACACATCTATTGATATTCCAAAGTAATTGCTGACTGTTGACTTGCTGTAACTAAATTCAAGGCTATGTTTGGTAAAAGAATAATACAGCAACTTCATTTCTCCTACAGAGTTCCTGAGTAATGTATATCTCAATATTTTTTTAAGACCAACAAAGGAAATTCAGAAGAGTATTAATAGATGAGTTATCTATTAGATAACTTTTTTAGAGTCTGCAAAAGAAAGTTCAGCCAGCAACATTTCTTTCAACTTACTATCTAGACCTTCAGCATTGCCTAGAGGAGAATTGCTATGAGAAATCGTTTGCTACAAGAATGTGACACTGTTTTTTTTTAAGATCAGAAAAATGTGTTAGATCCATGGCCCTGAACCATAGCATTCTTTAGACAATTCAAAAAATGTATGTGGTAAGGCACATTAATGATCTGATGCAGTATGATATGATGTATGATACAATAAAATATCTGCAGATTGCAGTTCTATATTTAATCTCTCCCACATGACGAATGAACAAATCAAATTCCAGAATGAATTTCAAAATTCATTCAATTTCAAAATTACATTGAAAATATTTTCATATGATTAAAATAACTACATTTGCTGAAATGAGGAAACATAAGTACAGTACTAAATTAAATTTAAAAACAAGAGGTTTACTATATAGAAGTGTATCTTACAAAAACAAATTTCAGCATTCTAGATTTTTTATATTAAATATACACTCGTAAAATCTGAATACAAAAAAAGAGTCAAAAGATTAGTGCTTTTTTCAACAATTCAGGACCTTGATAATTTTTAGTTCAAGAACAGCATTTACTATTTGTCACAAATCTCAACCTGAAAAAAAAAATTCTTCAGTAAATAAAAATATAAAATCAGGTCACCCATATGGAAGTTAGCATCTTATTACTAGAAAAAATGTGCAGTTTTTAAAAGAAATTATAAGAAGCATAGAAAGCAATTTCTTTGTTGAAGCTTCTACAAAGGCAGGTTGACAAATAATAGGAAGTTCAAAACTCAAAAGGTTCCAGGACAGTAATAATAAGCTTCCATTTGAAACTATATAAAATATAACATAGCTTATTTTTAGCACGTATAGCTTTTTGATTAAGTTAAATTTATTTCATCATCCTTTTTTTTAAAGTATCTGCTTATTTTTAAGAACTTTCCTTTTGGTCAAATGAGGTAGCGTTGGATTTACAGTTTTCCCTTGAAGAAATGCTATAGTGAATTAAAATCTCCAGAGTATTTGGGAATATTTAGCTTCTACTATAATGAAAGCTTACTACAAGGTTTATCTTTTATAAAGGATGTTATTTGGAAAAATGAAAGCTTGCTTCAGAAAACTGAAGTCAACCTAGTAGTCAAATGATAACAGCAGAAATTGTCTTATTTTTTAGTAACTACTTAAAGTTCAGGAAACAGAGATTAGAAAGAAGCAAAAAATTCTCTCAACACAAGGATGCAACTTTCCTGACAATAACACATTATTAATAATTAATAACATCAAAAATTGAATATGCATAGATCAAACTGAGAAATTAGATTTTACATTTCACATGTAATATAATGCAAAGAAGTCTAAAGAAACAGATCAACATTGAGATTTTGCATGTATACTGTTGGTGTCTGTTCTACTAATGACCAGAGAGAAAAGGGATCTTGAGGTCATGATGGCTAGGTCAATGAATATTTTATCTAATGTGAAGCTGCTGTGTAATAAATCAGTTCTATGTTGGGAGATTATTAGGAAAAGCGTTGAAAATGGAAATTGTCAATAATAAAAGGATTTATCATATAACAGATTTAGATCCCCATATATGGAATACCCTATTAAGTCACTGTACTTCAAAAAGATTAAATCAAAGGTTGAAAGATTTCCTCAATGAAGAAATATTATAAAGTTTGGAGAGGTTTAGCTTAGAAAAAATAATGCATATAAAGGAACATGGTAGAGATGTGTTAAATGTGAATAAAAAGTTTTTGTCTTCTTTCATAACCTAGAATGTTGGATTAATCAATGAAAATAAGCAATCAGAATTTCAGGACAAACAAAAGTGTATCTACACACAGCCCAAAGCTGAACTATGGATTTTATTATTACAAAATGTAGTGATAACTGCTGAATTGAAAAGTTCTATGGGACTTAAGCAGAATTTGTAGATGATAAAGCAATCATTGGCTAGCAGTCATAATGTCTATATATTACCTCTGGTACCAGAGATTGGATGCCTAATGTTTCCAGGTGACAGGGACACACAAGATATGCCATCTCACTTCTGTCCTGATTGTCCTATTTCCCAAAAGTACTTTATGAGCCACTAGGGAAAGAGAAATGTGCATGATGGATTAGTGTTTCAATGATATAGCAGGCATGTCTTGTGTTCTAACGGCATCATAAACATAACCAAATAATACCAAACTGTTCAAAAACAGAGTTTCTATATGCAGTGGAACTTGCTAGGTAATTATTGCTTCACAAGTACACATGACATGCTTCTAATCTATTAGATATTTGGTGCGCAAATGCTTTATTTTATCTTCTAAGCTCCCTTTAGAGAAAAGGGGCTCTTATGCCACTATCTAACAATAGCACAACCATTATCTAGAACAATAAAGTGAAGCCAGAAATGGCATCAGAAGGTTTAAAACAAACAAACAAAAAAGCAATTGATTACTTTGGGTAAAGCTGAGACTGCTGTCTCCTCTGCATTGCCCACCTATAAAAGGTTCAAGGTCAATTCATCACTTAAAAGAAGCCTGATCCATGCAAGTATTTTCTCCCAGGTACTCATTCTTTCATCCAAGCCTCAAAACAAACAAACCAACAAACCAACAGCAAAGACTTCCATTGTTAAATTAATCTAAACATTAATCTACAGTATATTCATGAGTATGTTTGCATTTTCATACTGTACTGCATGTGCCAAAAAGTCCATCTTCGCGTCCTTTGAATTAAATAAGAAGAGCAAGAAGCTTCCCTTGAGAAACAGCTATTTTCCTTGTTTAAGGTTTCCCATGCCTATAACTTGAAACTATATACAGACTAAAGAATTTGCCTAGTTACCTATGCATTCTTGCCAGGATGCATGATGGAACATATAATCCTGTGCATTATGAGATGGTGATGAAGGAAAAGTAACTAAATAAAGAATAAATAAATAGAATGCTAAATATACCATCATTGTTATCAATACAAAAAAAAAGATGAGTATAAGGTACTTTATGAATAATATCTCAAAATCAAAGAACAACCATTCTTCATTCAATATTAGCATTTAACTCACTGTAAAGTCCACTGACAGCAAGACATCCATATTAATCTGATTTTACAGAGGGTTTTTTTTTTTACATCTCTAATTTTTATACTACATTTTCTGCCTAAGTTGCATTGCCAGGTTAGGATGGAAGCTATTTACAATAGCTCCAATATTTTCATGCAGGTAGGTTTCAGAAGATGGTGTTGGTGGTGAACAATCAATTGACATTGAAATTGAAATAATTGACTACTTCTGGACCAGCCACTAGTAAAGGGCAGTAGTGGGAAAGAGGGAAAGAGAGAACAAGAGATCAATCTGTAACTGATGGTGAACAATCAATCGATTGTTCTTAATTAGGTTCTGCTCAGCAGTGCTTAAAATATATCAGATGATGACCTGTGCCATAAACTAGACTTAATGAGCATCTAGTTCACCATACTAGAGTGCTCTGTAATTTGATAGACATAGTCTTCCACATACTAACCTTTATGCTCCCCTACACCCATCTAATCCTCCTATCCCTTCTTTTAGATTCTTTTAGATTCTTGTTTTTAATATACCGTATTTTTCCGTCAATAAGACGCCCCCATGTACAAGATGACCCCCACTTTTCCAACCCAAAATTAAGAAATCAATATTTTAAAGATAGTGCAGAATACATTTTTATTTAGTAATTACATAACATTTACCTGATACACTCAGTGAGAGAAGGTCCAAACCGTCTCTCTGCAGCTCTATTTCCATGCTCTTTTGCATAACTGATTACATTCAATCACGAGTGAAACTGCTGATAGCTTGTCTCTGCAAACAGACTTCCTTCAATTGTTTTGTTTAGCATCAACTGACGTCAGTTACATAAGGCTCGTGATTGGAGGAAGCCTGTTTGCAGAGTCAAGCTATTTCACTTGTGATTGGAGGTTAGCAATAGGAGGAAGCCTGTTTGCAGAGACAAAGTATGGGCAGTTTTGCAACCGCGCAGTTCTCTCCTCGGCTTACTTCCTTGAATAAGACGCCCTTCAATTTTTAGGGTAAGGATTTTAGAAAAAAGTATCGTCTTATAGTCGGAAAAATATGGTATACTTTCTGTTTTAATACATATATTTTTATATCTTCTAGCTTTTCATATATATATTTTAGATTCTGATGTATCTTCTATGCTTTTTAATTGACTGTACCTCCCTATGCTGCACTGACCATAATAAAGATTTGATTTGATTATGTTGGTGGACTTGTGCTCAAACATTGTTTCCATAACGGACTTATCACAGAAAATGAAGAAATGAAGAAATTTTCATATACCAGGATAATTTGGGGCCTACTTCGAACTTTCATCAGAAATTATATATCCCAGACTAAGAAAGTCATTTAACTTTAAATAAGTGAAAGGAAATTTTAAAAGAAATGGTTTAAACTACTCAGAGTTGCTGGAAATCAGGCAGCATATACGTTTAATAAATAATGATTTATTTATTAATCATTATTTATTAATGATTAAAAATATGACTGTGTAAAGTTTTGATTTGAATGTTTGATTCAAGGTAATGTAAACAATTATCTGAATCTGACTATTTTATTTTGACAATTCAGTTCAACACATGGGATTGAACTGAATTGATTGTCCAGACTGTATTATTAATTCAGTAAGAATCAAGTCGTTAAACATCCAAATTAAATTTATTATTAAACTTGGGTTTTACAGTTAGAAAGATCTTAGAACATTCCAGCTTCCTGTATGGTTACACTTGAATGTATTGAACTCTTATATTATAAATAATATGCAATATGAATTTAATTTGTGGAGCATCGTGAATTTGTTGTGTATAGTATTTTTGAATTTGTTGAGTATGATGAATTATGTGTAGTTTAAGCATAAAGGTAAAATTATTGATTTAACATGACATCTGCAATATGAAGTCTTATATCCTAGAAACAACAACAAATGTCCTGCTGTTTGTCTGAACTAAGACTGAGTTTTAAATTGAATTTGTGCTCACAGAGCCATAATAAATGTGAAGCTTTGGACAAATCCACTAGCTTGAGAACATATATGAGACTTGTGATTAATAACGTCACCTATATATCTTTAGTAATTTCTGGTCAGGGTCTCGTAAATATGCACAGCCTTACAAATGTCAGTCACTTATTATAATTACCATGTATTTAATCTCATTGAACTTCCCTTCTAAAGTGTAAAACAGAATATTAAAATCAAGGTATTGTGCTTTTAAATAGCAGAGATGCCTTCCCTTGCACACATAATAATTATACTTTGATTTTACTAGAGGATTTAAACAAGGACTTCCTTTGGGGAATAGTACAAGAGTTTGTAATTAAATATGTTATTTTATTAGAGTACATTTTCACACTGACAACTTGTAGCTGTCTCTTGGTGTCTTTCATTTTAAAAAGACAAATTCAGAGGAACAAATTATAGTTCTCACCTAGTGGAAAACATGAATAGAACAAGAGGTATGATGGAGGGATTAATAAAAATAATTCAAATTAATTTCATGTGCGTGTGAAAAAAAGAAACATGAATTCTTAGAGTGTTTTAACCAATTTACTATTTGTTAAGAATTAATCATTTAAAATAAATACATTTTCATGCTTCATAATATGCAATAGCAGAAATCCTTAATGTATACAGTAACGGCATCAATGATAAAACATGGGACATGACCCAGGTAAAGCTCAACACTTCAGGTCTCTGAAGTGTTAATCAAATAAAAGTTGAAAACCATTATGAAAAAGTAGTAGTTCCTTTAAACACCATTTCCTGGCTCTTCATGATGTTAAGTAACTTAGTGTTGAAAGAGCTAACAAATTCTGCTGTATTCAGAAAAGCTTGCAATAATTATACTTGCATCCAAGGGCCAAATAAAAATATAATAACCTTCAAGAATTCTAGACTCCTTTACTGCTGAAATTTAGGTTTAGATACTTCATTTTCTGTTTTGTGATATGCCTCTAGAAGCAGTATGTGGCATTCTTTTTACAAAACCATGGAGTGAAATTCAACTGGTATTCTGTATACTGAGAAAATCAAATAGTGGCAGATGAAAGGAAACATATATCCTGGATACGCTATACTTGTGGATATGTTTCACTGCTTGATAAAAGCCAATGATAGGAAAATAAAAGAAATCTAAGAAGAAAAATGTGTGTATGTACATGGAACAGAGAGACAGATCCAAGCCCACATCAAAAACAAGCCAATCTACAAAATGCAAGTAAAATGATTAAGTCATAATCCACAATTATGAAAATAATTATTCCTAATGAATAAAAGTAAAATAATTATTGATTGTGATTAAAGTTAAAATTTATTCTCTTCCATGTGTGGAGCAAATACACATTCTTAATTAGGAACAGTCTTAACTTCCCATACATTTCATAGACAAAGAGGCAACATTATTCATTATAGAATGCTTAAACCAAAATTGTTTTAAATCCATGGTTTAAAAATAATTCACTCCATACACATACCAAAAATCAGGCCATATTTTATTAAAAACAATGCAGTGTCCTCACTAATAGAACCAATTCTCACTAGAAAACAAATATGAACTGCTTATGTCATAAAAAGAAAATATTTACAAAATGCTTAGGATAGGAAGAACTAACACCTCCAGTCCATGGTACCACTGGTCTATACATGCAACTGGACATACTTCAGAAAGAAAATACCTAGTGTTCTAAAATGTTGTCATAAGGCAAACAGCATTTATCATGTCCGTACTTTGTGATCAAGGTATCTCCCCGGCCAGCTAAGTATATATTTCTGTACTGAAGTTAGTTATTACCACCACAACACTTATGCCTCTGAATGCCTTTTTATTTCGTTCCCCATCTAAAAATCACTCTGTACAATTTCACCAGAAAGGAGATAGCATTTATTTTCTTTAAAAAAAAAATATTTCTATGGAAAGTGATTATAGTGTTTCTGTTACAGCACCTTCTCTCTGGAACAACATCCCCAAAGAAATTTGTTTGGCCCGACCTTGATCTAAAGAGCTTTTAAAAGAGCTCTGATCTTTCCCCAGGTCTTGGACAAGAGTGGATGGCAGACCTTTTGTATATTATATCACTCTTTCTAGAAATTGGGTTTGGGTTTGGAGTTTTTTTTCCCCAGACTCCCATTGTTCTGTTATTTGCATTTTTAAATATTTTAATATTGTTTGCCAACCAGGGTTGCAATTAATAGTTGTTGTTGTTGTTATTATTATTATTATTATTATTATTATTATTATTATTATTTCTAGAAATTCAGATATCCATAAAAATGGTTGTGATGGACTCATACTCTATGTATTTAAAAAAAAAAAAGATAGTAACATAACTCTGTCCTTACTTTTAAAATGGGTGATTTTTCTGAGTTTCTAAGCATTTCTTAAATTTTATCTTAAAAATACATGCACATCAAATTCATCATATTATATCATATTGCAAGAAGTGGAGTGTTGACTAAGAAACTGACTTCTGCTAGCCCAAGTGGGTTACCCCATATTGTTTTGCCTGAGGGAAAGTGATAGTGATGCATAAGCACCTTGAGGGTAATCCAATTGTATCCAGTCCAACGTAGGGATATGAAATTCATTGTAGTAGCAATGCAATTATTCAGAACTGGATGGGTTAAACATGTAGCTTATGTATGTATCATGTTACAGTTTTTCTTCCTTTATTTCTTCTTGGAGGGGGCCTTACCTTCTCCTATGGAGCAGGCCTCAGTACTAAGAAAGCACAGCATATAATTGCTTGAGATTAATATTTTCTTATATGTTGGAAAAAACACTACTGTAAAGTTTCTCAAGTCTCTTGGTATACTGTATGTTCCTAGACAGTAGGGCCAAGAGGTGAGCTGGAGCTAGATCAAGAGGCATTGCATGACTGAAGAGAATTAGCAAACCTCTTTATTAGTTCATTATATTTTATCCTACCTTTTTATCAAAAAGGTGTTCAAGGTGTCCACCAGTTTCTGACTTAGCATTCATCTGTTTTCCTTTATCCAGTCTATGATTGATGCCAAACACTGTTTTAAGATGTAAACAGCTTCCTTTAGGATTTTAGCTATACGGTACGTAGAAACATATTGTCTAAAGCCCAGATTTATTCATGGAAAGGGGAGAGACAGTCCTAGAATATCAATTTCTTAAGGTTAGATCTACCATACAGGCTGATCATATCCAGAACTACTGGAAAAATTATCTGTACCTCTTATTATGGAATGTATAATCTGACACAAAATGTGTAATTTTAGAGACAGACATACTGTACAGTGCTAAATAATTTTTATATGCACTAAAAAATTTAGCAGCTCCTTTCCTTTCTAAATGGATGTTGCAGTCCATGACCATGGGGGATGAATTGTGATGTCCAAGATTGCTCCAATGTAGGGCTCTCTCCTTCATGTTTATTTAACATCTACAAGGTTTGGAGTAAGGGTACCATCACTGTGCTGGCAATACCCGATCATTTACACTCCTACCCCAGGACGGACTAGACCATAGCTTTTTCCATAAATAAATTAAATTAATAAAATATAAGCAATGTTAGAATCATAAATTCCTTGTTAGATTTAGATAGATAGGCCTCTTGAAAGTGATAGTAAAATAATCAAAGACACTGCACAGATATCACATATTTTGGGAGTATGATTTTTACTAATATATTTTTCTCTCAGGAATTAATAAAGATGTTTGACACATGAATATTTTATGATCTGGGAGAGGAAATCTCAGGTTATCTGTGCATAAATACATGTCAAGTGTCTGATAGGTACGGGTAAGTAAATATTAGAGGAGAAGTGATGCTAAAGCTAGTTTAGCTATCTAAATGACAGCTTAGTGAACCCTTTCTTACTGTATATATGGTTCAGATAGATCTGTTAAGCAAATTTTGTACAAACTGTAATATAGAATATATTTTATTTAGTTGGGTTAATGCTGTCTATGCAACACTAATTTATGCAAAACTAACTTAATAGACACAATTTATTACAAATTAAAATATTTCTATATTTTAAAGAGGACACTTCTATCATTTAAATAATGATAAAAATAAGTACTATATGTTTAATTCAGATTAAGAGATTAATCCAAAGAAACACTGACAATATCTTTCAAAAGGTTTTATATCCTGTAGGTGTTAACTGAATGCCTTAAAAAGAAGGCAAACATACAAGTACATTTTTAATGTAAAGCTATCACACACACACACACAAAACATTAAACAAAAGTTGAATCAGCTGAAGTTAATGCTTGGTATGATATAATTCAGGCCACCTCAGTCACAGAAAAGTATAATCAACACTTTTTGAGATGTTCTGCTCAAAGGACATAGCCTAACCATTAAGTGATGCTTGGAAGATAATCCTTCCATAGCTTCTGCAGTTTCTACAGGAAACTGAAGCTTCAGAAAATATTTCAAACTCTTAAGGGCGAAAGATAGTAATTAACAAGAATAGAGCTAAAGAATCTTTCAGCTTTGCCAATCTTCTGAAATCATCAGTTGACCCAAAGCAAATACTGGAGCCATAGTAATTTTACTAAGAATTAATTTGGTCTCCTGCAGTGAGGTCTTTAGACCTTGACACTGTACTGTTCTGCCAAAATTTAGCCTGTTTATGTTTTTTCTATCCTCCTCAAATATCAGTCTTTAGTTACCTGCCTTGGGGTCTTCATCAGGCCAGAATATATGAGGTGTCTTTTTTTCCCTCTGACAAATCATATAGAGTTGTTAAATAATTTGGTTTTACTAGCAAAATGTAATAAATCCATAATGTTTTGTACTACAATTTCTTCACGCTAAGGAGAAAAATGGCCACTTTGTGCACAAATGATGATCAACATTTTACACTGTGATGTTCTTCCTCACATTATGGAAGAATTCCTGTAGAGGTATTTTCTGGTACTATCAATATAGAAATAAACTGCCCTCTCTTCAACACAGAGCAGCTTTAGTGATTTATTTTAGCAACTGTATCTTACACCCATTTTGAAAACTCACTATTTGGGTATGAAAGAAAAGGATACAAGAGACTTGGAAATGTTATTCCAGAAATAACAGCTTGGGGTATCTGATGTAATCTATTCTTCTATCAGAAGAAAATGGAAAACAACTATCAACACATTTACCTGACATAATATAAACCTGCAACCATGATTTATAAGAATGCAGTTAAACTACAATGTATGTTATTTAGCTATGTAAGTGTGTGGCCTCTGTAATTTCCTTTCCATGGGTCACTTGTCTCAAAGAATTACCTTTCACGCTATATTGAAAAAATATTTACTTTTTACTAGACCTAAAAATGTGCAATAGGTGTGCTTAGTTGCCATTCAGTTTTAATTGGCAGTTGTTCAGGTACAATTAGATCTTAAAGAACATCTTTCATCTTGCTACACTAGTATGTGTAAAGGTATAAATTATTTTGTTTTTCAGAGAACAATTGAATAATCAACTTTAAATAACAAAATCTCAAGTTAAAAAGGAAAAAGAAGAAGAATTCCTTGCTGGAGGCAATTGCATTCCTCATATTTCTGTAAACTTGCATCCTGCTAGAATATGTTATTTCACCTTGGTCCAGTGAAATACAGTCAAATTTTCCTTTCCTCTTTATCCATTTCAGTCATTCATGATATACTACAAGAAATAGCATTACATGGGCCCAAGACTTTTGAATATGAGATTAGTATGTAAGGGTATGTTGCCAAAATAATTAATTATAGTTATTTTATTCCAAAAACTGTGCATGAGCTACATTCTTCAAGATGACTCAGAAGTTTCCAGAACAGAATTATGCAGTAATCTTATAAACATTGTTCCAGCCTGGTAGCTTTGAGATATGTTCGAACTGAAACGCTTACTGTTGAGCACTTGACATATCAGGAAAACTTTAGGAAGGTTTGTAGAATTCATATTTTATTTAAATAAACGTACCTTTTCACTATAAGCTTGTACATTTAAATCAAAGTAGCGATAACCATAGTAATACAAAATATATGAGTACTAAGCATTATTGGAAGTAAACAGAGGAAAGGACAATTCCTACCCTAATCAGTTTGGTCCTATTCATGTTTTAAGAGCTTTTGAGAAGTTCTTCTCATGTGTTTACCAATTAAGACAGAGCTTTTTAGCAAACACAAGAGAAAGGATATTTTCAATAGTGATCCCATAGCTGTAGAACTTGAAACTAACCTTTATTTCACACTTCTAGTACAGAGAGATATGAAAGCTTTGGAGACCTATCTTTTCCCAGCCTTTAACAACAGCTCTAATGACTTATTCAAAGGAACTTTCTTTTGATGTGCCTACATATCTGTTGAGGTAGATCATTTCCTTTCAGTTATGAGTATTGCTTGGAAAAGGAACTTAAAGAATAAACAAGCATACTCTGTCTACTACCTAATAGAGTCTGCTTAACATTACTTAAGCAGGGCACTACCCACAGTGGAAGAATGCTTGGTGAAGATGACAGAAGTTGCAGAAATTAACATTCTTAATCAGAGAAAAAACAGTTTCTACATTTATGAATGATTGGAAACCCCTTATAGACTTTTTGCATGAAATGGAAAAAGATGCACTTAAGATTTGGGGTTAAGTCTGTCCATGTCTTGTGAAATTAAGGAGTTTTCATCATGTCTTCTGACTGCTAGCCAGTGTTCATGGATACGCTCTGCTAGTTTCAACTGGGAAACTGTCAGCATCTTAGACCAAGCTAAATCCAAACACGCGAGGGAATTCCTGGAAGCTTGGTATTCAGACAAGACAGCCATCAGCAGGCACATAGAGATAAACAACATCTACACACTATTCAAAAGAGACAATGAAAAAGAAAACAAAAGACCAGAACCTCTCCTCACCAGCAATCATCACCCAGATAAGCAGAGATTAACACCAAGATTATCACCAGACATACAATCAAGCAGTAAGCAATGCCCTAATCAAGGAACTACCAGACGGGGAGAAAATAGAACAAAACCCCCACCCCCACCAACACTGGCAGGGCAAGCCACTGTATATAAACAGAGCAAATCCCATCCCATTCTAACACTGAAGATGTTACAAGCCAGGTAACAAAACATTTGCAAGAAAACAACCAAGCTCAGAGAACCCCAAGGACTCCACAGTTCAACCCTGAGCTATACATATCTCTTATTTTGTCTTTCTTTCTTTCTTTCTTTTTCTTTCTTTCTTTCTTTCTTTTTCTTTCTTTCTTTCTTTCTTTCTTTCTTTCTTTCTTTCTTTCTTTCTTTCTTTCTTTCTTCTGTATTAGTTTGTGTTTTCTTTAAAACTTTTAATAACATTTATATAAAAAATGTTTCCATTATGTAGGAACTGAAGTGGCATATAAATTATGTAAATAAATATAACACGATGATGGAGGTATAAAAAATAAAAACAATTATTTAAGCAAGAGTGATATTTATGCTTATGCACCTTGCTTAGCTCATAAGAGAAAGTTACTTTTTGAAAACTATTCAGCCAGCAGTACAAGAAATCTGATTTTTCTTCCTATTTTAGGTAAAGTTATTTTAGAGGGTAACAAAAATTAGAAATTTATTAAGTGTACTACATAAACAATGAAAAACAAACATACTTTCTGTGTATTTTCATCTGTAAAATGAAGAACACGATCAGAAGAGTCAGGAGGTACAGTTCTTACTCTTGATATGTTAGCATTATATTTATGAAAAATAAGAATACAGAAAAACTGTGAGTTTCAATTGGCTATGATTCATACACACTACAGAATCTCACAGGAATGCCAACAACTGCAAAAATAAGTATTGTTGTATGTCCAACAATAGGAAATTTCCTATTATCTTTGCAGAATCCATTCATTGGATCACAGCCATGACTCTCTCTCTCTTCCCTTCTAAAATTCATGGGCAACCCTCAGTCTGTGCAGTCATGGCGGGGTTCTATTTATAAATCCTACCTACAAAAATTACTTTTTGATATTGATTCTAAAAGCTGTGGCTGCAATCCAGAAAGGTTCTTTGGCCATGCAGAAGGCTTATATGCATCTTTCAATGTTTTGTTGGAAGCTCTATTTGTTTTAAACATATTTTCCTATGATATAGCTGAGATGAGAAAGATAAAAGCCCTGCTGGAGGTGCAGAGTTGGTTACATAGTTCTCACCAGTTTGTGACCATTTAATGTGTTTTCCCCACATATATCATCATGTTCCAAATATAAAAATGTACAGAGCAGGCTAGTCTTTTTGCAGCTGTGATGAGATAAAAGATGAATGTGGAATTTAAAATCATCTGTTCAGTGAACTATTTGAAAAGAGGCTACGTTTCCAAAAGTTTACTGGTCAACCCCACTATGTTACTCAGATTCTTTTTAATTGACTTTAATTACCCATTCACATCAACAAGGACAAACAGACCTTGCATTTCAAATGAAACTCGGCAAGCATTACGAAAGGCTGGCATAAAAGCTTCCAATGCTTTCACGTGGCGCAGTACAGAAACAATAGCTCAAAGTTGTCAGTGCTGAATAGCTTTAGTGAAAGCAGAAGACATTATGTTTTATCTATCTAGTGCAAGAAACAATGGGATGTAAAGTGTCTTTCAAATGTATCAGGGGGAATAGAAATCCTGGAACTCTACAATCAGCTCACCATGGGGAAAACTATTATATAAGCCTCAAAGGTACGTTATTGTCAATAAACCAGTTAATTCCCTGCCAGGAAAAATGGTTCTTGCAAAGAGATCAGAAAGGCAGGAAAACTGCCTTTTGCAATTATAAAAATTATATTAGTAATTTCTGTTTGTTTCTTCAAGGCCCAACTATTGAAACAGTATAATCATTCAAGAACCTTAACATGAAAGGGGAGGGAGCTACTGTTTTTAGTTTACTGTTGCTTGTTTTTACATTTTGTTTGCTACCTCTCCAAACCTTTATGCTTAGAGGAACCAAAATCAGATTTCTGGAGAAGAAACGGCAAACTGAATATGGTGCTACAAAAGTGGACCCAAGACCACAGCAGAGACCAAAGAATCAGTGAGTACACCAGTCCCATGGAAGCTCTCCAGATAAGGAGAGGATGAGAGATCACCCACACATGCTCTGGATGGCTGCTCCTTGCAAGGAGACTGCAGGATAGCAGTTTTCAGCAGGTTTGAGCACCAAGAGACAAAGGGATTAGCTGTCTTGCTCATGGCTATGGGGAAGACTTTTAAAGAACACTGTTTGCAAAGGTCAGTTTCTAATTACTTTTGGAAATTACCTATTAACCATTTTAAAACTAATAGACTCCTTCAAAATGACAAGTTTGAAAAGTCTTTATCAGGTGAGTTTATCTATGATAATTATGAACAAAAGAAAAATTAATTATAAGCTTAAGAATTTAATGAATCTGAAATAAACAGCAAAAAGCTAAAAAAGATTTTGATCTTAGAAAGTGATAAAAGGAGTAAGGGTCCAGACAAATTTGGAATATTGAAACTTTTACAATAAGACTTAGGAATACTTCACCCTTATTGTATCTGCAGATTGCCACCCTGCAGCCCTGTTTCAGGTGATATGGGCCCTCTTGGGTAAAGGGGCCCCAGAGCGCCTTTTCCAGGGGCATGAAGAGGAATTTGCTTAGCATCTGTTGGATGAAATCACTCAGATTCATTTGCAATTAGATGGTGGTTTTTCTGTAGGTCCAGAGGAAATGCCTGGGGTGGAGTCTTGCCCTATTATCTGGGAGTGGTTTGAATCTGCTGGACCTGAGGAAGTGGACAGGGTCCTTCAAGCTGTGAGCTCAGCCACCTGGTCTCTAGATCCATGCCCCATCTTTGAGGGATGGGGTCATTCCCTTGCCTTTTAGAAATGCTCTGGTGTGTCTCCTCCTCAAGAAGCCATTGCTAAATTCCACCATAATGGACAACTTTTTTGGGGTAAGGTGGTTGAGAACATGGTTGTGCAATAGTTTCAGAGAGCCTTGGATGGTGGATGATTGGGATCCTTTTCAGTCTGGATTCAGACCTGGGTATGGGACAGAAACAGCATTGGTTGCACTTCTGGATGACCTCTGGCATGGGCGGGATGGATGTTGTGCATCCATCCTTGCCCTACTTGACCTCTTGGTGGCTCTTGATGCCATTGACCATGGTATCCTTCTGGATTGGCTCAGGGGATTGGGGGTGGGTGGCACTGTGTTGTGCTGGTTCACCTCCTTCCTTCAGGGTCAATATCTGTTGGTGATTATTGGGGAGGAGAGATCCTGCCCTTGGCCCCTGTTATGTGGGGTGTTTGGTGCTCTCCCCCCCCCCCCATTTAATATCTACATGAGGCCACTGGGTGAGCTCATCCATCACCACAGGGTGAGGTGGTACCACAGTATGCTGATGATATCCAACTATACATCTCTGCCCCTGGCGAAGTAAGTGGTGCTGTGGACTCCTTATCCCAGTGTCTGGAAGCTGTGAGGGTCTGTATGGGAACAACAGGCTTCAGCTGAACCCTGGCAAGACTGAGTGGTTTGGCTTTGGGGTCCTGCCAGTTCTGGAATTATACCATCTTTGGTGCTGGATTGGGTGGCACTGCCCCAGACAGTTCCAGTGCACAATTTGAAGGTCCTCCTGGACTCACAACTCCTGCTCAAAGGGCAGGTGGTAGTCATGGCTAGGAAGGCCTTTGCACAAATCCATGTTGTGCTCCAATTGTGCCCTTTCATGAATCGGGAGGCTCTGCTTATAGTCACTAATGTCCTAGTCACCTCCAAACTGGACTACTGTAATGCATTCTACATGGAGCTGCCCTTGAAGAATATGCAGAAGCTTCAGCTGGTGCAGAATGCCACAGTGTGGATACTTATGTGTGCTCCTAGAAGAGCACATGTTACACCCCTGCTTCGTGAGTTGCATTGGCTGCCGATTTGCTTCTGGGCCCAATTGAAGGTGCTGTTTTTGACCTTTAAAGCCCTTCATGGCATGGGGCCAGGTTATCTGAGGGACCACCTCTCCCTGATCACATCAGCCCATCCCATTAGATCCAGCAGGGAAGGTATGCTACACATTCCATCAAGACCCATCAAGGGACTTACATTTGGTGGGTCCTAGGAAGTGGGCCTTCTCTGCTGTGGCTCCCTCCTTGTGGAACATTCTTCCCCCGAAATGAAACTCGTCCCTTCCCTGCTATTATTTAGGAAAGCCCTCAAGACCTGCTTGTGTCATCAGGCCTGGGAGTCTTTGGGAACTGGAGACATTCTGGAGACCATTGTAATTGATATTGTGCTTCCTCCATGGGGTTTGTATATTTTTAAATCTTTTTTTTAAATCTTTTTTAAAAAAATTGTGATAATGTTTTTACTCTAATAATAACTTTTTATCTTTTTATAATTTATCTTTTTATAATTTTTATAAAATATTATTTTATTTTAATTGTTGTACACCACGTAGAGTCTCTTTGTGAGATGGGCGGCTATATAAATGTGATGGACAAATAAATAGATAGATAGATAGATAGATAGATAGATAGATAGATAGATAAATAATAAAGAACAAACAACTTCTTGTGGGAAATAGATCTGTTTTGGTTTTTGGAAGTCCTAATAGAGATTAGCAATTTCATGATATAAAAACTGGACACTTGAGGTGACTAAAGATTTTAGGTAGAGGGAAAAAATGTAAGCCTATAAAATGCAAAATGTTGTAACAATGAAAATACTGAAGGAGAGTTGAAGAATAGAATCAGAAATTAGTAGCCACAATATCAACAATATCAGTAATGATGTCTGCTTCTATGGATAGACTATGTCCAAAAGATGTTATTAAAGAAATGACAGATGTAGAACAAATTTTATCTGACAAAATAGAGATGGTATCGAAAGTAGATTTACAACTGACAACTCAAGAGAATGACATGGAAAAGAATGTTTCACTGGATCTACAAAAGAAATTGATTGATGTTTTAACATTCAAAAGGAAATACAAATGATAAAACAAGAGAATGACCTGGACATTTTTTTCCTATTTGATTTACAAAAGAGGCTTGTTAAATCCTTGAAGAACTCTGCACAATGGGGCAAAAAAGAAATGAAGAGAAATCAAATCCTATGACAATATTTGAATGAATTAAAGATTAAGACTGTTAGAAGCAAAAGAAAGGAATATAAAGTTGGTTTATTTGATCAAGGTTAAAACAAGATATGTTGTTACTTCTGGCAACCCTTTATGGACTTTCTGCTGACATCAGGACTGAAAAGATGAAGCTTTATGTATTTGTCTATAGATAGGGGCGGGATATGGGATGAAGAGGTAATTGTTTATAAACTTAGAGGCCGTGAAGAGTCACTAAATTTTTTTATAGTTGTTGTGATTAAGGTTCAAAGTCTCTTCTTTATATACTTCTTTTCTCTTTATTATATTCTTTTTCTTTCTTTCTTCTCTCTTTCTTTTTTCTCACACTTTTTATCCTTTCTCTTCTCTTCTCTTTAAGTTTAGTTTGTATTAGATTTTACTATTATAATCAAATATATATATATATATATAATTTTGATTAATAATTTTGATATATATATATATATATATATATATATAATAAAAGAATTAACCAGAATCAAACAAAATTCCAAAACAATTAAAATCTACCAAAATATAACAATAGGTAAAGTACTGTGGGAGTGTGGAGTCAGGGTGTGAAACATGGACTCTCATCCCCAGAAGAACGAACACGAGATAAGAGAATGAGACTGGCCCCTCCCTAAGGAATGCAGAGGATGTTTGTGGGGTGACCCTGGGAATTGCTCTCACTCTGAGAAGATTCTGTAAAGGGAGTTGAACCAATAAACCTTGCTGGATTGAATCTGTATTGTCTCCTGGAGTTTCCTGGGCTAATCCTGACAAGTACATACCCATTAAGACTAAAAGCAGCAGCCTGAATAAATCAATTCTTTAATGGCAGCATTTTAAAAATCAACAGATTTTTGGTATATACACTCTCTCTCTCTCTCTCTCTCTCTCTCTCTCTCTTCTTGCTCAGGGCCAAAATAAATCATGATCTTAGTGGATCTTCCATAGTTAGGAAGCTGTCACTGAAGAGACCTACCATATCTCAGCTTGGGAAAGTACCTGCTGCAGGACCTCAGAATATAACTTTGGGACAGGTAGACCAGACAGAAAGAAATTTCCTTTAGATGCTGTAGTCTTAAACAAAAAATAAGCATTAAAAAACCAACATTTGCCAGAATAATAATGAAAGATGAAGATTTCAATTTCTCCACTCTCCACCACTACATTTCTTTCAGAACAAATATATAATTTATTCTTCTATATTTCATAGTATCTTCAAACAATTAAATCTGAAGGAACTTCCATTAGTGCAGGATCTGCTAAAACATTTTGGTCAGATAATTCAAGCTCTGTTTGAAGAATTCCAGTGAAGAATAACATTTAACATTTCATGAAGCAAAATATTCCACTTGTGGACTACTCTTACCATTACGAAATTCATCCTAATACCTAGCCTTAATCTACTTCCCTCCAGTTTAACACATTGGTTTTGGACTTGCTCTCTAGGGCAACAGATAACAAGTCCACTTCCTCCTCTCTCTAACAACCATTTTAATATCTGAAGATATACTAACATATCTTCCTTCAGTCTTCTATTCTGCATGTTAAACATAGCCATCTCCTTTAACTATTCCTCATTGAACTTAATTCCCAATTCCCTTGCGATCTTGGTAGCCATCCTTTGAGCTAGCTCCAGTTTTCCAATGTCTTTTGGACAGCAAAACTGGATACAGTATTCCAAATAATGCCTGACCAAGGAAGATCAGAGTACAGTAATTATTTCCTGTGATTTGGACTATATGATTCTGTTAATACATCCTAAAATAGCATTTGCCTTTTTAACAGCAACACCACACTGTTGACTCATTTTCAACTTGTCATCTCCTAGTACAACCAGATGCTTTTCATATGTTCTAAGGCCAAGCCAGATCTCCCCTATCCTCAGCTTGTGACTTTCTTTCTTTTTTTTCCTTCCCCAGGTGAAAACTTCAAATATTGTTTCAAGTTACTTCTTCACACACATACTTTTCACAGTATAGGAAAAAAACTCTTATACCAAGACACATATTGTATGTATACATAAAACTTAATACTGCCTACTGTGATAGATCCTGGCTCTCTAAATCCCTACCACAGGCCTTTTCTGAACCATGCTTTCTGATCCTTTTTCAGGCAGAAATCCTAAGATTTGACCTGGTTGTCCTGCAAATAATATTTCCTGTGCTGAAAGAGAGATCAGATGTCACGATATTTCTTCCCTGAATTGTCTCATATAATCTGTTATAAGTATGAATTTAAGGTGCATCTTTATATAAATATTTGCAAAATTCTTTGTAACCAAGACAGAAAGAACTTGAAATTTACATTACAGTAAATGTGGGAGAATCCACAATTGGCAAACACATCCATCTATCCAGCTAGGCAAGAGAGTTTTGAAATGCCTGTGAATGAATCCCTGTGTATTCTGTTAATATTTGTGGTTCTTAGTTGTTATATCTCTTTTGTTTAGCAGTATATGACAGGCAAGTACATTTTTTAAAAAATATATGGAATAGTTCTATATGAAATAAGTTTGGCTGATATATATTTTATTATTGATAAGAAGATACCAAAGATTGAAAAAATTCTTATATAGGATAAGAAAAACTTGCAACTGAAAAAAAAATCAATTGTGGAAAAAAATAAAACTGATAAATATGAGTAACTCTACATTTTGCTAGTTGTCTGTATGCAACATCTCTAATAAGATCACAGTATTTTCAGTAAAGTCTTTGAAACAGAATTAAGATGGATGGTGCCTCTTTTGGAAAATTCAGTCTTCAGTGTTGCTTTGACCCACATGTTTCAGCTCACCTAGGTTGTGATTGATCTTGTCTGATTTGATGGAAAAGTGTAAATTCTAAATATATCTCAGCAATTCAGTAGAAACCTCTAAGGAAAAACAAGGGCTATTACTTTATGAGCATACATAAAATAAAAGGCAGTAAGGAAAATCTTATAAAACAGACTACCCAACATAGGAATAGGTGCTTTGTCTCTGAAAATACCCCTGGCAATTATGACCAACTGCAGGGAGAGGGAGTTCTGCTTTATGGTTACATTCAGCAAGTGGTAGCAAGATACTTTTAACTCAAAACTCCATGAGGAATAACATCTAAGCAAACATTTAGGTATGGAGAACGATGGTAATGGTTACAGAAACTTTCTTTGGTATCACCAGCACAGTTGATTGTGGTAGTTGTATTAAAATATATTTTGAGAAAAATGTTTTCCCTTTTAGGATAATGTATACAACTGTAACTATTTGGTTGAGCCATATTTTTACCATTTTTAATGAGCTGGATCAGTGAATTCTATTAAAATTTTATAATAATTTATTTCTTTGGAAATCTTATCCCTTAAATATCACAGAAGGCTGTGTGTTCCATAAAGCATCCAGGGAAAAAGACCATCGTTGAGAGGTCAACTGGGAACAGGGTCAGTTTAAGAGGTCTGCAGCATATGCAGCTTCATTGAACCCCAGAAAAGTACAGCCCCCCTAAGCAGAGCAGCAAGCGGAAAAAAGCTATGGATGAATGAAGGCTCAAAAGTGAAAAGGATATGACTGCCTATCTCTTCTGTATCAATCCTGAGAGAATACCTTGTATTCACCTCAGGCTGGTAGAGTGTTCAGGTGGACAGAGCTGTGTAGCCAATGGACATATCAGGTTGAGGGGATTTTCAAGTGGCCAGGCCTACCTACAGGCTAACACAACTTCATATTACTCAATAGATAGATTAGCCAATTGAATCATTCCCCTGTTTTTAGTGTGTGGTAACACTTGTAGGTTCTCTTTCTCTCTCCATCTCTCTCCTTTTATACATCCTTTGTTGGAGAACACTCCTGAGAATACCATAGACAGCAAATGGTCCATAGAGAAATCACTTCAGAGTTCCCACTCTAGGCACAAATGACCAGATTAAAATTATCTTATTTTGGCAACATTGTGTGAAGATCTAGCTCTCTTGAGAAGTCTATAATGTTGGAAAAGGAAAAAGAAAAGGGGAAAAAATGGAGGGGAAAAGAAGATGACCAGCAGCAAGATGAAAGGACTTGATTGCACCAGCAATGGATATACCACTGGAAGATCTGAAGGACCTGATGGAGAAAAATCTTTCTATCTGATTGCTAAAAGTTGACACCCGCTTGATGATACATAATCATCATCATACATCTTTTATTTTTAGGTCAATTCCCATAGTTCATTTTGAATGCATAGTTTCAACATCTCATTTTCAGAATCAATCTGCAATGTTAATCTAGGGCTGGATATAGAGGGAGTCCTCCAACCAGTGTTGCACTGGGCCTCAACATTCCCTAAACTGGCTGTGACCAGAGAATACAATTGCAGCAGTAATAACAGTTGTCTGCAATTGTAAAACTTCCAGGTGGCTTTTAGGACCAAAGAGAAAATCATGCAGCACATTTAAACATCAGCATAAGACATTACATGACTCTGCAGTTCAAATGCAATAATACAAAATGACCAGAAGCTTCTGAGTCCTTTTTGCCAGGCTTGCCTCATCTCAGCACTGATGGATTTATACAGTATTTAAGTGATGCTTAAAGGAATGTCCAGAATGTAACTCACACAACTTCCGTGTTGGAAGACAAACCAATCTGTGATTTGTAATGCCACGATCTGCCACTGCTAACACTGACCTACGTCTGAGGGTGTGCCAAAACCACCAAATGTCCTGACATATGGAGCATGTACTGAGTATAAATATCTCTGCTGAACTCATATAGAAGCAGCCACTTGTATGTCATAGCTCCATACAGATGAGATACTAGCATTAGAGGAAGCCCTTAGATGTGTGTGTGTGTGAATGTATGGAGTGTGTGTGTATAATCACACAGACATATACATGCATACACATGTGTGTGTGTGTGTGTTTATACAGAGAGAGAGAGGAAGAGAAAGAGGGTTTGTTTTTTTTCATACGATCACCCTCTGGACATTTTGGATCTTTGTAAGAGTCAATAATTCAGAGATAAAAATCATGGAAATAACATTGCAACATTTGCCTTTGGATTAATATATTGGTATTTTAAATATCAAGGATCATGAAACCAACAGTGTCTGGGAGGATGGGGGCAGTCAGCTGACAAAAGCAGCATTGTTGTGTCACAGGGCAAGCCTCACCCCTTTTATATATGTTGCACACATGCCATCCAAAGGTGGCATTTGCATTATGACACTGCTTTTGTAATTCTGACAAAAGCAGCAAAATCCTGAGCACAACACTGCATGCACCTTTAAAAGCTTGGCATAAATGAAGACAGTAGTACCAACAGAGGTGAATATGTGTAGCTCAGGGTTGAACTGTGGAGTCCTTGCGGTTCTCTGAGCTTGGTTCTTTTCTTGCAAACATTTCATTACCCAGCTAGGTAACATCTTCAGTGCTAGAATGGGATGGGGTTTGCTCTCTGTTTATATGCAGTGGCTTGCCCTGTCAGTGTTGGTGGGGATGGGGGGTTTGTTTTGTTCCTCTGGTAGTTCCTTGATTAGGGTATTGTTCACTGCTTGATTGTGTGCCTGGTGGTGACCTCTGCTTATCTGGGTGATGATTGCTGGTGAGGAGATGTTCTGGTCTTTTGTTTTCTTTAGAAAAGAAGTGATTGCTGGAGAGGATTGCTGGTGAGGGGAATAACACCCCCACCAACAATGGCAGGGCATGCAACAATATATAAACAGAGAGCAAACCCCATCCTATTCTAGCACTGAAAATGTTACCTAGCCAGGTAATGAAACGTTTGCAAGAAAAGAACCAAGCTCAGAGAACCTGAAGACAGTAGGCTGCAGGACAATTGGCCATATTGAACCAGCAAGAATGACAACTACTGAAAATAACCAACTGTTAACAGGCCTTAGTTTGCTTAGCTTACTCTAGATCAAAGTAGATGTTGACACCTAGTTAGGCATATGTTATCTGTTGGTGTATTTATTGGTTAATTTATTTATTTTCAATGGAGAAACACTTTATGAGGGAAGAATTTATAGAAAGAAGGAGCTAGAGAGGGAGTATATTGTTCACTCCAGATTATCTTCACATGATTTTTCTTGCTTAGGGGGAGTGAACTGTTGGCTTAGAAAAGAAAAAAAAAACTATTTTAAAAAACCTGTAGCTTACGATTAAATTAAATTTAAGTTGATACATTTAATTTGAATTGTTTTATTATAAATGTCTTCTTAAAAAGGGTTTGCTTTCATGTCCATGAAACCCCTACATTATAAACAATAGCTGCAATTATGATTCCTATTATTATTTCTCCAGAGTCTATTAGTAATCCAACATAATGCTTACCTAACATGCTGCTCAATATTGTTACCCATAAAGAAATATAAGAAGCTTTGGGTATTAATTATTTATTACTGCAAACAAAAGGAAAGTTGCAATGAGTCTTAAGAACCTGCATGCTGCAATACATCTATAAATCAGGCTTTATTATCAATTACCTCAAGGTATTTTCTCCCTATTACTATCCTCACTATATTTGACACCCACTGAAAATTACAATAATACTGATTCTATATGATGTATGCAGTCCATACAAAATACACTGGCCATCAAATAAAAGGTTCAGGTTTTGTTTGTTTTTTTAAAAAGATCATTTAGATTTAATTTTTCCTTTCATCTGTGGTTTCAAAATGTCATTGAACTGCATATTCTCTGACTCTGACTCTGAAGCAAAGCTGCTGCTGGGCTCTCCTACTAGTGTCTATTATAAATGTAGCATTTTTACCCTGATAACTCTCAGAAAGTATAAATAAAAACCTGAAATAAAGGAGACATGATGTGACCAGTACATCATAGTGAGTACAGCTATGCAGTTTTTACACTTAAAGGCAAAAAGGTGTTTTGGAGGTTGAAGAGGTATAAAAGAAACATCTGTCTCCAACATCTTAAAGCAGGCAGTTGTTTTCCCAGAATCATGCAGTTGCCTTACACAGTTGCCATGTGATCCTTTGAAAAGACACATTTAGTTTCAGAAGTCAAAGGCAGGTATTATAGTGATGCTATCATGCTACAAAGCACCTTTTCTCCTCTGAATCTAGAATCATCTTGCTTTCAATCTTATTCCTGTCCTTTCTTGATCTCTCAACCCTTCTGACATCCTCAGAGACAACATATGGACAAAATATACACTCCAGGAATATGGAGTCAATACCTTTATAAATAAAGTATCTTCCACTGGCTATCAACTGCTTTTACTTTGCCCATATTGGTTGATAATTGGCAGTAGGAAATTGACTGGATGATACCAGGAGATAATTAATCTCTCTTTAAGATGAGTGATCAGTTTTCTAAAACAAGGTGGCTATGCAATTGTGTTTTAAAAAATTTATCTTGGCCATTCAGCTCCAGACAATTCTAGAATCTGATAAATTGGGTTTGAGGATACCATACTTGTGTTCCACCATTTCATGCAATGTAACATGCATGAAACATCTAGGTGGTGTTGATTAGGCAGTAAAGTGAGATGTAATAATTACAATACAATATATGAGAAAATCAACCCTGATTGCTCATTGGAAGGATTGATAATAAAGCTCAAGCTCAGATACTTTGGTCACCTAATGCGAAGAGAGGACTCTTTGGAAAAGACCCTGATGCTGGGAAAGATGGAAGGCAAAAGGAGAAGAGGACGGCAGAGGATGAGATGGTTAGATAGCATCACTAAAGCATGAAACTGAGCATGAAACTGAGCAAAGTCAGGGAGGCAGTGAAGGACAGGAAGGCTTGGCGCGATATGGTTCATGGGGTCACGAAGAGTCGGACACGACTTAACGACTGAATAAATATGAGAAAAAATATTCCTTGTTGGCTGCCATGTGCAGAAAGTTACTATGGGTTACTTTACTCTGCTGAAACCCATGGTTTTTGCCTCCTAAATAATATTAATATCCTTAATAAGATGCACTTTTAAATTACTAAATAACAGGAAATTGACATTGGCATTAGAATCAAACATAGCATTGATATCAACATTGGAAGTGTCAGGTTCAGCCCAAAGAACTCCAAGAGACAATGCAAATACAGTTCTGTTGTGTTTATTAGCTACAACCTCCAGACAGAAAATCTCCCCAGACTGAACCCTAGTTCCCAAGCCAGCCAGCCACAACACCGTGAATTCCTTAGGGAGGTGCCAGCCTCATCTTCTTGAGGGACTGGGAGGTGCCAGCCTCATCTTCTTCGTGCTGGGGGCTAAGAACACGCTTATCTCCCTGAGCCTGGCCTTCATAAGTCCATTCCATCACAGGAAGCAACCTTTTTAGACAAATAAACAACACTGTTCATTATAGAAGTAGTTGCAGAAAATAATAAAACTGCCTTCAATAGAAAAAGGAAAAGTGTTGTTATAATCTGGCCAATAAAGACCAAGCATGATTTGATCAATAATGTGTGTAGCTTAAATGAAAATGTCAGGCTGCATACACAGCCTACAAACAATGCCTTGAAGGCCCAGTACCAGGCCCTGTGAAATTACAATGCAAGTTCCTACTAAAGGAAAAGAAAAGCAAGGCCACCAAGGAAATATGTCAGAAGCTGATCCACTCAGTTAAGATGAGGGATTCTACCTTCTACTGGCAAATTACTGCTGAGAAATTGGGTAAATCTCAGTGAATACAACCAATCAGGTTCCAGTCCAAGGATAAGAAACACATTTTAGTTTTTATGTAGATCCCAATAATAATTTCAAAAGAAACGATATACAGCCTGAGCAAGTGGACTGCTGGGTTCCAGCCTCCTAAACAGTAGTAGTCAAATTAATAGAATCCTGGAAGGTAGGAAAAGCCTCAGTGTTTATGTATTATCTGAATTAATTAAAATGAATTCTAACTTGGGTGCCCTTGCTAGCATTCCCATTTGCATTCATTGATCAAATAGGCCTTACTCCAAAGAATTGGGGATTAGCAACAATAGTACCAATAAAGAATAATAAGAAAGATCTGGCCGATTATAGGACCGTTCATCTTCTGAGTTTCATTAGCAAATTATACACAAAACATGTAAAACATGAACTCCAAGACTGGATGGAAATGGACAGCATAATTGGCAACAAGCAAGTAGCATTCAGTGAAGGATGGTCAACATTAAATTATATTCTTGTACCATCTTATAAAGAAGTATGACCAGAAAATGCAATCCCCCTATGCATAGGTTGCTAAGCTTCACATTTGCCTTTAGCTCATTATCTTGAACCATTTTATGGCCAAAACTAAAAATAAATCCATTGATAGGTGCTTTCTTTTTTTATTCAGAACTTATACTCTAACACCTCTTTAAGAGTGAGATGCAACCAAGGGTCCTTCTCTGACAATTTGTATACAGAGAAGAATCCACCAAGGATTTATTCTCACTCCATCCTACCCAACTCTATAGTAGAATTCCTAAATAACACAGACTTTCACACTCCTCAAATAGCAGCACATATTCCTTTATGCAGATGATTCTGCTGTCTTACTGTAAAGCCCTATTGGGCTTAAATGAGCAATACGTTCTATACTGCACTACAGCAAACAAAATGCCACATGCTAGTGCTCAATTTTGCAAAATCAAAAATTCTAGCTTTTGCTAAAAAGCCTCACACTAAGGCTAGATTACAGAGGTGAACACAATAGGACAGGTCAACACTTTCAAGTATTTTGAAATGTTTTCATTCCAAAGGGGTCTGGAATGCACATCGTGACAACATCTCCCATTACTATCACTCAAAAACATCACTCAAAAAAATGCTTAAAATGTGATTAAGCATTGCTTTTTTTTTTACTATTATTATTAAGGGCACAGTTTTAATCCCGGAAGCAAAAACCCAGCCTAAAGAAGGATGTATTTGAATCAGTACAAACCATGTTTTTGTGATCCACATTTGCAAATGCCTTGATCAGACTGGAAGAAAGGATGATTAAAACTGAGGTACAGGCTTGGAGACTAATGGTTAATTATGGGCTGAAAATCCAGTTGAGTAGCTACATTTGAGGTTGCTACAATGAAAATAAGGCAACAGCTAATGCAAGGATGAACACCATTAGAGGGTTTTTTCCCTTTTTTATTTATGTTTTTATGTAAATTGCTGGTCACTGATTGAAATAAAGTGGATAGGTTTCGTTTCTTTCCCAAACGTAATGTTGAAATAGTTTGATTGTACTTAGTTATCATTATTATATTTTAACAAAATCTTTCTGGAATAATTAGTTCTCATCTCATGCTAGATTCCATACAACCATAGATGACGCAATTCTTGATTGATGACTAGGTTCTCTTTTTATGCTTAACAATGAGTTCTACGGATGTTGTTCAGTCAGGCCCAGCATACAATTAAGAAAGTAAAACTATGTGAAAACAGCATTAAAATAAAAATCATACAAAGAGAAACACAATTAATAAAATAAAAATTAGGAGCAACAGTAACAATGACAATCAATGCAGCATGACATCACAATAAAGAGAACAGTAAATATTAGAGTACTAAAGCACCAACATGATTATTTAAGTATCTGACAAAATGAAAATATTGCAGTTAAGTGTAAGGCAATCCTCTCTGGGGACAGCATTTCACATATGGGGCACTATGCTTTCTTGCCCAACCTCCTTCTGAAGGGCAACTGCAGAACAGCCTTAGGTAAAGATTTGGTGCATGCAAATGGAAAAAGGACCTTCCAGATAGCCTGGACTCAAATCATTTAAGGCATTATAGATTGATAACAATATTTTGAATTTGACCTGGAACTAGATTGGTTGTCAGTATAGATGGCAAATACAGGCATCAAACTATGCTATTCACCAGCCCCAGTAAGCAGTCTTAGCTACTCCATTTTTAACTCTTTGAAGTTTTTGGATTATTTTCAAAGCTTCCCTGTTTAATAATGTTTTGCAATAATCAGAATGGGGAGTTAACAGAGCCAGAATAATCGTTGCAAGGCTATTTTTAGCTGGATAGCAGCCAAAGTTGGTAAAAGGCACTCTAAACCACTGAAGTCACTTGATTCTCTATGGATAGTGCTGGGTCCAAGACTATTCTCAAATTATAAAAAATATAACACTCACTATTCTTTAGGGAGAATGCAACACTACTCAGAACAGGATGAATATCACTTAATTACTTAGGAGATAAACTACTCACAAGCAATATTTGTCTCAGTTTATTAGACCTCATCCAGTCCATGATTTCATTTTGTACTTCCATACAGCAGTCTTCTGGCCCTCGAATCCCAGCATGATTTAATTTCTAGGTCTCTTTTTGCTGGTGTTCCTTAAAAGGTCAGACACATTCAAGCTTGCCTGAAGCTTCATCATAACAAAGCTTCCTCTCCCTTCAGTTATCAGCCTCTAGTTATTCCAAGATGGATCTGTGAAATTAGCTCCCTTCAGATATGATCTGTTATTTATCATCTGGCGTCATTAAATTTATCTCTCTTTAAGAGGCCTTGTTGTTGCATCATGTTTCTTGTTTGAAGTATCAAAAATACCCAAATGCACAACTATCAGAACATAAGCAGTTCAATTAGGTGTAGTACATATGCATTATAAGAATGGTGTAGAAGTATTTATATAAATAAGTAAAATGAAAATTAGCCAAATGTTGATCCCAGCTTTTGAGAAATTATTTTTTTCCCTATGAAGGAGGCTTCTTTTAACAAGGTCTGGAAAATTCCTTTAACATTCATAGTAGAGGTGGACAGGAAAAGTTCTACTTATTAACGGTGCACAAGGTGGCAAAGTGTGTATATGTGTATGTGTGTGTGTGTGTATGTATGTATGTATGTGTGTGTGTGTGTGTGTGTGTGTGTGTGTATATATATATATATATATATTTTAAATAGGATAAAAAGAGTAAGAACAGAATTTAAAAACAAGACTTTAAAATATTAAGAAAAGTTAATTGCCTAAAAATACTAAGTTTTTAAAGATGTCTAAAACATTCAGCACTGAGAATGCTGTATACTCTCTAGATGTTTATTTCTCCTATATGCTGATTAGATATTGAGGGATCTGAATTGGAAGAAGATAAGTTTGGTTTTAAAACTGGAGGAAGAAACATCAGTACTATGCTGTGCTGATGTACTCTGACAGCTGAAAATGCAAGCAATCTGCAAACTGTAGTAATGGAAGACAAGGAGCACAGTAAAAAAATGGGCTAAGATTAAATATGAATAAGACCAAACTAATGACAACAGTTATGGCAACCAGCCTTAGAACTGACATTAAAGATACTGAAGTGGCGGATGGCTTCTGCCTTTTAGGATTGACTATTAACAATAAAGGAACCAGGAGTCAAGAAATAAACTGCAGATTAAGCATGGTACAGTAGCAATGAAGACCTTGGAAAAGATATTAAGATGTCATAATGTGTTTATATGGCAAAGATGAGAATTGTGCAGGCAGTAGTTTTCATGTGATACTCTATGAAAGTGAAAGCTAAGCTTTGCAGAAGCAGGATAGAAAGCATATTGATGCTTTTGAACTTAGAGAAGACTCTTGAGAATACATGTATGACCAAGAAAACAAATGAATGTATCACAGAACAAATAAATTAAGAGTTTTCAGTTGAGACACAAAGTACCAGGGTCAAATTGTCATATTTTGGACACATCACAGTATGTGAAGATCTAGCTGTCTTGAGAAGTATATAATGTTTCAGAAGGTCAAAAGGAAGAAAAGATGATAGCACCAAGGTACATAGTCTCCATTACAGCAGTGATGGATGCATTGTTGGAAGACCCGAAGGGTCAGCTTGGGGACAGTAAATCATTCTTGAGAACAGCTATCAGTGTGGTTGCAAGTGTCAACATTGACTTGGTGACACAATTTTATATGTGTGCATGTGCGCACACACAGACACTCATGCACATACGCACACACTGTATGACACATTCATACAGAAAACCCCCAAAATAAATTGAATGAAACACTACAAATGACTATTCCTGAATACAGCATTGTCAAAGATGCCTCCAAGAAGATCTCTTTTTTTATAAGAACCTGATTATATTATATTAAGAATACAATTAAAAACAAAAAAGAGAATATAGTAAAGATAGAAAATAGAACTAAAAGAAAAAAAGACAAAAACTAAAATAGTGAAAATAGATAGAATAGAATGGAAAGTGACTTCCAACTATCTCCCATACAGATATAAATATAAATTGAAAAAGAGTTAATCTCTTACCACTAGTTAATCCAAATTCACATTATTTCTATCAACACAAACCACCTAATTATTTAAGACCCACAATCAACACTTTTATTCCCCCCCCCCCACAAGCATGTAATCTAAGAAGGGTTGCCATAAGGAGATGAATTTAAAAAACAATATTATCTCTTATTAATACTATTAATTTTGCCAGTTAAGCCAAGTCCATTAGATAATCCATTCTTCTGCTGTAGGTATTTGTAGGAACTTCCATCTTTCTTGGCTTGTTCATCTTCCAGATTCATCTATAACAACATTTTATACATTTTAACAATAACATATTCATCCTTTATACAAAAACATTTAAACAGTTGCACCTAAGTAGATCAATAAGATATAAAGCCTTCTAACTTTAACTATTCTTTTATTTTAAAATTTAATTCACCCTATCCCTTCTAATTTTTCCCAACAAAAGAGGATTTTATTCTTTTTCAAAGTATCTATCAAAACAGCATAATCCTTTCCCTTCCTTGAAATCCTTACTGATATTTATTTAGGCCTAGTTATATCCATGTTTTCAGTATTACATTTAAAATCAAAATGTACCTGAAAGACCAACACATCTCTTGATTTAACATATACAGTTGCATACTTAGAATTTATACAAGGAATTTTCTCTATTTCATCCATCATATTTATTAATTTTTCTCCTTTAATCTCAAAAATTTCCCTAGACCTTAAACAAAGTTCTTTATCTCTCAATTCCAGTGGTACAACTTTATCCAACTCTTTGTCCCTCTCACTTTATAACAAATTAACTGTGTCATTAACTTTTTTAATTCCTTCTTCCAATTCCTTTTCAATTTTGTCCAGTTTTAGGTCAAGCTTTTTGTCAACATCAGCAAATCTTAAATCAAATATTTGGTTAACACTTTGAGTAATGGTTTGTGTGATTTTGAGAGTATATTCTTCAAACATGCCTTTCATCCAGTCCAGTTCACCAAATCCATGCCTTATATGCTTTTTGGTGGCCATTATTTCTGTTTCTTCTTCTTTCTACCCTTAGTTAAAAATTAAAGAAAGGAAAAAAGGAAAGCTGTTTCTTCCTTTCCATAGTGTCCAATTTAATATTTTCGCATTATGTGGCCAAAAGTGATAATTCCCAAATGCAAACGTAACTGGATAGCCACAACAAATAGCAAGATGGGGGAGGGGGCAAATCCCAGCTTAGAAAAATTGGCAGATTTTGCTTTCTCACAAACTAGCAACAAAACAAAAAAGGATCGCATCTGCAGCCAATCATAACTTGTGAAAATCGCCAAACCAAAACTTTCCCACAGCGTTTAAGAGTAAACCTCTCTCAATTCCACAAAGAAAAAGAGAAAGGGAAAAAAAACTTATATAAAATTCTTCCTTTTTAAAAGCAAAAGTAAAATATAGATAAAAGTAGTCTCCTAAAAGTACAGAAAACTTTAATAACATTAAAAATTCCAGATTGCATGCTCTTATTTCAATCCTTCAAATCCAGTACAATGCACTTTAAAAGTCCCAGTAAATAATGAAAGTCCAATATTTCTGTAGTGGAAATAGCCTCTTTAAATTCTTTAAATAACTTACAGCAAAAGTGATTTTAGAGGTGGGGTGGTTGGAAGTAGTGTCTCTTTAAGAGCCTTTAAATGCCGCGCCAAGCTGATCCGCCCACTTCCCAGCTGATTGCTCACCGTTCATTCATGACTCGCATTTGATCAATAAGCTATAGCTGTCTGGAAGACACATGACACGATTTGATAGCTTCCCCTTTCCCGGAGAACGCTTCGTGTTTCGGAAAAAAATCCTGAGACACCCGAATTAACCACATTTAATGCTCCAGCTTCAGAGGAGCTTCAGCCGGAGGGACCTTCCTCCATATTGTACTCCACTGGAAGTCGCCTCCAAGAAGATCTCTAGAGATCAGATTACATGGAAGTGTGGCCCTTATGTTCATCACTTCCTCTCTGAATAAATTGAAAACTAGGCTTAAAAAACTGAGCGAAAATATAAACTGCCACACTGATAAATCTTGTTTTCTACCAGTCACATAACTTATGGAGTCAAACTGATTGTAGTAAAAATGAAGTATTCAGTAATTAATAGGTTATCTTTTGCTGAAATTCAATTCATATTAATAGAATAACCTGGATACTACGACTAATATAACCATATGACTACTACATATTAATATAATCATCTGGCTACTAAAATTCTAACACTAATTCTGGCTACTAAAATTCAAATTGATATACCTTGTAGGGGCAGAGTTTAAGCTTTATACTGACTCTGTCAATACAGAAAAATTTAGAAATAAGGCCACTCATTGGTCTCTCTTTCTCTTTCTCTCTCTCTCTCTCTCTTTCTTTCTCTGCATTTGGAAGCCAGCTGTTAGTCATTACTCTATAAAACACTTTTTAAGGACTTTTACCCTTTTTGTTTGTTTAAGCCACGTTACCTTCCTTCAGTGCATACTGATTTATATTACACCCATCAGCCTAGCAGGTTAGTGAAAATTAAATTTCACTCTAACCTGCATAACACTGTGATGACTCCATTAGGTTTAGGTGGCTCAAATAATTATAATAAAATGTTTCTATATTAATTGTATAAATGTATGAATATAGTGGTGTCATTTTTCTCATGAGTAGTATTAGAATAGTTAACAAATGCAGCATACCAAGCATAAGGAAAAATTAAGTTATCTACCATGCCATTTGAAAAACACATAAAGGGGAAGGATGCTTCCCAGATATCATTCAGTGCTAACAGCAATTATATCTTAGAGAGAAATAGACTAAACTCAAAAATATTACATTTCTTGCTTTGATTTCCACCAAATTTTCTTTCATGTCTGTTTGTATCCTTTCTCCTTTGTATTCTCCTGCAACTATTTGACATAGCCAAGTCTTGAGGGATTTGCAAAAAGTTAACAGGGATGGAGCCAGCCTGACCTTGCGGGGGGCGGGGGGATGATTTTCCATAAGGTGGACACCATGGCAGAAAAGACCCGTCTCCAGGGTCCTGCCAGATATAGCATTTTGGCAGACAAGACCCACAACACACCTCTTCTGCTGGATTTGATGGGATGGGTAGATGTAATCAGGAAGAAACAGTCTCTCAAATAATCAGCCCCATGGAGGGCTTTAAAAGTCAAAAACAGCACTTTGAAATGGACCCAGAAGCAAAATGGCAACTAATGCAGCTTGCAGAGAAGATGTGTAATGTGTGCAGTTCTAGGGGAACACATAATTACCTGTGCCACTGCATTCTCCACCAGCTGAAGCTTCTGGATACTCTTCAAGGGCAGCCTCATGTAGAGCACATTACAACAGTCCATCGGGAGGTGACCAGGGCATGAGTGACCGTGAACACACAACATGAAGCTGTGAGAAGGCCCTTCTATCCATGACTGCCCACCTGCTCCTTGAGCAGGAGTCATGAGACTAGAAGAACCCCCACATTGCACACTGGATTTATTTGGGGCAGTGCAACCACATCCAGGGCCAAAGATGGCATAGTCTCAGAAACAGAAGACTCCAAAACCCACAGCCACTCAGTCTTGCCAGAGTTCAGTTGAAGCCTGTTGTTCCCCATCCAGACCCCCATAGCCTCCAGGCATTGAGATAAGACATCAACAGCATCATTTAAATCACCAGGGGCAGAGATGTATAATTGGATATCATCAGCATACTGATGATACCTCACCACATGTTGGTGGATGAGCTCACCCAGAGGCTTCATGTAGCTATTGAATAGGAAAGGAGAGAGCATTGAACCCTGCAGGCCCTACATAGTAGGGGCTGAGGGTGGGAACTCTCTTCCCCAGACACCATTGTCTGGAATTGACCCCAGAGAAAAAAGGCAAATCAGCATAGTACAGTACTGTCTACCCCCAATCCCTGGAGCCAATCCAGAAGGATGCCATGGTTAATAGTATTGAAGGCCACTGAGCAGTAAAGCAAAGCAAGGATGGCTGCACAACCCCATCCCACTCCCACCAGAGATCATCTAAATGTGCAACCAATGCCATTTCTGTCCCATACCCAGGCCTCAATCCTGACTAAAAGGGATACAGATAATCTATTTCACCTAGGGTCCTCTGAAGCTGCTTGAGTGACCACCTTCATAACCACCTTCTCCAAAACAGAGGTCACATACTGGCTGAATGTGGTCTGGTATGGTGGGGTCCAGCAATGGCTTCTTGAGGAATGAATGAACTTAGGCTTCCTTAAGAGGCAAAGGAACAACCCCTCCCTCAAGGAAAAATTCACCACCACTAGAACCCACTCACATGATACCCTCTAGGCCACTTTAACAAACCAGGAATGGCATGGGTCTAAAGAGCAGATGGCCGAGTTCACAGCTACAAGGACCCTGTCCATTTCCTCAGGCCCAATAGGTTCTAACCATTCCCAGATAACAGGCAAGGATCCTCCCCAGGCATCTCCTTCGGACCTGCAACAAGGCCAATGTCCAGCTGTGAGCAAATTCAAGCAAATTTGTCCAACAGATGCTGAGCAAATTCTTCTGCATGACCCTGCAAGGAGATCTCTGGGCCCCCTCTACCCAGAATGGCATGTGTCACCTAAAATAGGGCTGCAGGACAGCTATCCTCAGATGCAATAAGGGCAGAGAAGTATTGTCACTTCACTGCCCTTACAGCCAAGGTAGGTCTTGATAGTGGCTCTTGTTAAGGTATGGTTCTGTGGTATATGTAAAAGATATGATTCTCTGTCAGACTAGGTTTAAAGTCAAGATCCATTCTTTTCTGAAAGTAGTGGTAAGAGTTATATTTATTGGTTAAGCTTTGGCTCTTTTTGGTCTAAAGGGATATCATTATACTTCTGTAGATTTGTAGTATACTGTGATGCACTTTATGCAGCAATACTGCAGAATCTTTTCCTGTCCCTTTGGCAGACTGGAGAAGTTGACATCCAATGGTATACACTGCCAGTTGTGTTCTTATCATTTACAAATTTTAACAGCAGTATTCTCTTTCTATGTTTTCACTACCAGGAATAATCTAGCTATTAATTGTGATTGCCTGTCATAGATCTATCTTTTAAAATAGAAGCATTATGGCGACTACATGGATCTATTGGATTTATCAGAAGGACTTCCTGTGCAAGTTTTTTGTTGCCAAGCAACTCTACTCACGGCTTTGCATAAATCCTGGCATACATTCACATGAAACAAAGACAACTTTCAGTTACAAACCACAGTAAATTGCATACAGTAGTTAGAATCTGAATAAAATCTACTGAAGTAGTATTGACTGACAATCCTTAGAATCACTATAGAAATGATAATATAGCAATACCAGAAGACACAGTACACAAACAAAAATAGTTTTAAAAATATTTTTTTGTTGCATTAGAAATCTGAAAAAAATAGAATGAGCCATACTAGGTATACCAAAGCTCCATTTACTCTAGCATTCAGTTCTGAATACCTACTTTGAGTTTGATGGACAAATATACCAACAAATCAGAAGAACACCAAAGGGGTCACCACTCTCAGGACTCATGGCAGAGACCAGAATGCAGCATTTAGAAACTATAGCACTCCTATACCTACAATCAAAACCATGGATCCAGTATGTAGATGACAGCTTCATCATAAAAAAAGAGGAACAACTAGAGAGGACACATGAAACTATCAAAAATATCTTCAAAGGAATAAAATTCACAAGGGAAGAAGAAAACAACAACACTACCCTTCCTGGATATCCTCATCAGCAGAGGAAATGACAGCAAATTAGAAACACAAGTCTATCAAAAAACAACCCACACTAATCAAATGTTCCATTACCAAGTAACAATGCAACTTCCCACAAGAGGAGCTTGTAAGAACATTATTCCAATGAGTATTAACATACTGCAGCAACCCAGAACATCAGAAAAAGGAAACAGATCACCTATACAATATCCTCCAACAAAATGGATACCCACACAACTTTATCAAAAAGTGCCTGACCACTCAACCCATTACAGCACAACCACATAAGCTATGAAGAAGATAACACTGCCATACATCAACAACATCTCAGAAACAACCAACAGACTATTACAATGGCACTGCATCACCATAGCACACAAACCAACAAAATCACTCCAAAATATCTTAAGTAAACCAAAAGACCCAGTAGCCCAAGAAGAAAAAACAGGAGTCATCTACAAAATACAGTGCAAGGACTGTAACAGTCACTATGTAGGACAAACAGGCAGAAGACTAGCACAGGGCATCCATGAACACCAACTAGAAGTCAGAAAACGAGATGAAAACTCCTTAATTTCACAACCCATGGACAGACTCAACCATAGTTTCAACTGGGAAATTGTGAGCATCCTAGACCAAGCTAAATCCAAAAACTTTAGGGAATTCCTGGAAGCTTGGCAAATTCAGAAAAATCAGCCATCAATAGACACATAGAAATAAATCATATTTACACACCATTCAAAAGAGACAATAAAAATGCTAAGAATAAAACAAAAAGACCAGAACACATCCTTTCCAGCAGCTAACACCCAGATGAGCTGGAATTAACATCAGGCAAACAATCAGGAATAAAACAATACCCCAATCAAGGAACTACTAAGGAGAAAACCACACCTCCACCAAAACTGGCAGGGCAAGCTACGGTATATAAACAAGGAGCGAACCCCACACTCAGCTTGCACTGATGGTGCAATGTTGGGCAATTAAAAGTCTGCAAGCAGACAACCAAGCTCATAGAGCACCAAGGACTCCACAGTTCAGTTCTGAATAAGAAGCCTACAGGGAAGTTAGAGGAGGAGGAGGGGGGGAGGGAGAGGAGGAGGAGGAGGAAGATGAAGGGATGGAGGGATTTTGGAGTCCAGAACAACTGGGAATCTCCTCACAGAAGCCTCTTTTTGGGTAATGCTGCTGTATACTAATAGTACCTTCAACTCTGTTGGGAATTTTTGGAAGTCCTAATGAAGACAAACTCAGAGAAAAAATCCACTCTGTTTACAATCAAATAAACAAACCAAAACACTGAACACCTCTGGACTATCTTGTAAATGTTATAAATGAAATACAGTTCCCTGTCCCACTGATAGATTGGTTTGATTTATTTTAATTAGGAAATATGAGCTCAAGCTGGACTTTTCTTAATCAGAGAACTTTTCTTAATTTGTCTTGCTGTGAAGTCTGATAGGAGATGGAAACTCAAACCTGCTACTACCTATGGTGAAATACTTTTACAATCCTATGTGGTCGCCTTTGAGGATTGCATTTATTGTGCAAAAATTGCACTAACTATAATTTCCAGATCTAATTCAAGTAGCAGATTTTTAGGACTCTTCAACATAGGTATCTGAGCTACTTCAAAAGCAACTATAGACCTCTGTGATCCCATTACATTGGTTGAGTTCAGCAGTTGAGCCAATTTATTTCCAGCTCAGCTATAGTACAAGCCAAAAAAAAAAAAAACCCACCCGTCTTTCTTTTCATAACGATGAAGCTCTGAAGAGACTTTGGGAAGTCCTTTTCCCCTTTGGAAAAATATTATTCAAGCAAGTCCTTTAAAGGGAATACTTATAAGATGAGATGCTATTTCCTTTTCCATTCTCCAACACTGCTGGCTTGACTTAAGCAGGGCTGAAAATGACATACGTTCTGTCTGTTTCTGTTTTCTCTTTGGCAAGAGTCAATGGGAGTGCAAAAGGCCAGGCTGAAATTTAAAATTCTTTGCTTTCCCTCTGTATGCAACTTGGAGTCAGGAGATCTTGATTGCTCCAGTGGAGTGGAAACACTGGGAGTGTGGAAGCATCCTTTCAGTTCCTGTGGTCTTGAAAATAACCTAGTTGAAAAATGGATTGCCTAGGATGGTCAGATGTGGGCTGCAAAATCCAGATGACCATCAGGTGGTAGCTGTTAGAATTTTGTGCCGTGTGAATTGTTTGGATTATTGCAACTCATATTCCTTAGACTAATCATGCCATCTTCATAGCAATCAATGGGATTTTTAGAAAAATAATAACTAAGTAGCTGGACTTTCTTCATCTTTGGCAGTCTTTTTCCACATTCATTCATAGAACTTCTTTAGGAGGAGGAGGAACCCACAGTTCCTCTGGTTCCATATCTATGTCGCTTAAATTGCTTCAAAACTTTCAGAAGTTCTTCTTGAAAATGTTGGGTATATGCTCAATATCATATCATGTAAACTGGGTTGACTTTCTTCTTCTGCTTTAGCTTGATTTGGAACTTGAACATGAGCAGTTCATGATCTCTTGGGCTGTCAGCCCCTGACCATGCTTTTTTATTTATTTATTTTATCTTATTAATCAAATTTATAAACTGCCTATTTCACTATATAAATGAGTCTAAGTGACTTATCCAGTAGTAATGTATGGATGTATGGCTGTGAGAGCTGGACCATAAAGAAGGCTGAACGTCGAAGAATTGATGCCTTTGAACTGTGGTGCTGGAGAAGACTCCTAAGAGTCCCCTGGACTGCTAGGAGGTCAAACCGGTCAATCTTAAAGGAAATCAACTCTCATTGCTCATTGGAAGGATTGATAATGAAGCTCAAGCTCAGATACTTTGGTCACCTAATGCGAAGAGAGGACTCTTTGGAAAAGACCCTGATGCTGGGAAAGATGGAAGGCAAAAGGAGAAGAGGACGGCAGAGGATGAGATGGCTAGATAGCATCACTGAAGCAATGAGCATGAAATTGAGCAAACTCAGGGAGGCAGTGAAAGATAGGAAGGCCTGGCGCAATATGGTTCATGGGGTCACGAAGAGTCGGACACAACTTAACGACTAAACAACAACAACAACAACAAAAGTGACTTAAAAGTAAAAAAGCGATTAAAAATATAAAAATCTTTACAAAAATGCACAAAAGCTAAAAGACTGACAAAGCATCAGTATCTCCTCCTAGCCCTGTTTATATTTATATTTGCTGTTATAACTAAGCTCTTTCCCTTCCTTGTACTAATAATATAGTCAATTTAATTTCTGGGGTGACGTCCGGCTATATAGACATAATTTTGATTGCTTTAAGACTGTTTTAACAATGAAGACATCATCAGATTGACAGAAATTGATACGGCATTTTCCTATTTTATTCTGGTTTCCTAGGACATTTCTGCATTTCTACAATTTCCATCATGTTCTCATAGAAAACGGCTTGTGTGGATGTGTGTACGTTGCCATAATTTGGATTATGCTGAACTGCCTTTCCAGTTCACATACTTCAGAATCTAAATAAGTCAAGTTTGCCTGTTGGTGTAAGGCATGCCTGTTGGTGTAAGGCATGGTGTAAGGCATGAGGCAATTCCTGCCCTGCCCTAGTGCCTGCAAATCTTTCACATGATCATAATACCATCTCTTTTTCTCCAGAGAAAATGTTCTTCTTTTATTTGATAAACAAAACAAAGTCATTATTAAGAACAAAAAAAGTAAAATACTATTGAATGAATAGTATTCATTCAAAAGGCCAAACTACCAAATGATAAACAGAGGTTAGGGATATAATTATTTGAATTCACATTGGCTACGTAGTGACATTCCTATAATTAGCAAATGAATATTTTATAGCTTTAAGCAAATTACAAAAATTACATTTTTCCCCATTTCTGAATACTAAGCACATGTTACAAGTATCTTTTTGAGATTTTTCATTCTATTTGCTAAATGTTGCAGTACCTTTTTTAATATTTATTAAAACATTAAATAATTCTATTTATTTAATATTAATAAATATTAATTGTAATTAATGTTATTATTTAATAAATAATAAGAATAGTCTTTATTAAATTAAATAATTTAAAATTATTTTTAAAAAATTGATTACAAAAAGAAGAAGAAAATACATAAAAGTGGCTCAACAAAAAAGTGAAAAAATACAACAAAGAGAAAAAGTGTCAATATACCATGATAACAATAAACAATTTCAATTCGGTATATACTTATCTAATAAAAATACTATTCAAGTACATATATATTTCTAATAGATTTATATGGCTGTCATGGTTTTTTTTTTAACCTACTGCATTTTGTATATTTCATTATACTTGTACATACAAAGTCTACCTATATAGGCAATTTGCTCATAATTGATCCAAGATGGTAACCGGGAACAAATGCTAGGTGGGAGGTATGGTCATCGGCTCTCATCTGAGTGCCCTGGAGGGTTTCTTTTTCTTCCCTCCACTCCTGGAGGGTGTTCTCTTCTCCCCCCCCCCCCACCCGGACTGTGAATCCTGGGAGTGCTGCAGTCTGTTGTGCAGCAGAACTCCGCAGAGGCTGGAGGAAGCCAGAGAGCCCAGGTGGGGCTCTGGGATTGCAGTGGACCACCTGGTCAGCCTGGAGAACACCCAAGGAGAAAGCTGCATTGCAGCACCCTGGAAGTAGCTGAGCTGGCGCTTGGGCAACTGGGGTGGCGGCAATGGTGGGAACAGCCCAAACAGCCTGAAAATAGGCCAGATTTACAACCTGGTGGCGGCGGCAACCCAGACATTGAGGACAATGGCCCAGAGAGTGAGGATGATGGCCCAAAGAAGGATTTGCACCCCAACAATGGTAACAATGGCTCCCAGGGTCTTGGAGGTCTGGATGGCCACTGGATTGGTGAGTGGGCAGCAGTAGAGCAGCTAAGCAGCCCGAGGAAGTGGCCAGAGAGGCCAATCGACCAGAGGATACCAAACGGCAAGAGGAGAAGCCTGGGTGGTGCTGGCGATTGGAATGAGCCAGATGATTGTCAGAACAGCAAATGGGCCCCGATGGAACCAGAGAACAGGAGCTCAAGTGGTGGACCCAGAAGGGACTTGGGTGATGGTGGCGACGGCAGCCCGGGCAATGCCCCGAATATGAACAGCCTGATCAGCGATTGAGTGGCAGTTGGAATAGCAGGACTGGAGTCCAGGGGGATTCAATTGGCCCCTTCAATTGGCCCAGAGAACGCAAAGGGGTGTTGGGGTCCCTCCAGTGTGAGTGGGTTAGGTGCCCTCTGCCTAGGGTGAGAGACAGGGAGGGGGAGATGAGGGTGGATGTGTGGAGTGAGTTATGAGTGTGATAGTGAATTTCCTTCCCCTGAGTGAGAGTCCGGGTGGGAGTAGGAATGGAGGAGGTGCCCCCAGCCAACTAGTGAGAAAGGTGAGCAAGAGGGTACAGTGGATGAGTAGGGTGATGGTTAGGGTTCCAACAGTGCTGAGAGCAGGAGCTGAAGTGCCATGGAGCCCACCATCACCCTTTAGTTGACTGGGCTTATCTGATGTTGTTTGGCTCGATGGAGGTACCCCTAACCAGGGAAACTGGAGAGCTGGAATTGGGAGGGAATGGAAGCTCTGGGGAAGTCAGGGAAGATTACACCATTCAGGTGGTGATGGGGAGGGGGTATTATGACTGGAGTCAGAGGGCAGGCCGCTCTCGGGGAAGACACCCTCAGTGTTTAGTACCAGTGATGTGTTTTGGCCCTCTCGACTCAGACCCAGGCCCTGGACAGCAGACCTGTGAAAACCCTGGCTTTTAGCTGCTGCTTCTTAACACCAGGTCAGTTAACAATGAGGCCCCCCTTATATGTGAGTTGGTCACTGAGGAACAGGCTGACCTGGCATGTATCACTGATACCTGGCTGGGCCCTGAAGTGGGGGTGCCCCTTTCAGAAATATGCCCAGCCAGGTTTACAGTTTGGCATCAGCCAAGACCCCAGGGTAGGGGAAGAGAGGTAGCAGTTGTCATTAGAGAACCTCTGTTGGCCATCAGGGGTGCTGCTCCACAAGTGGTTTGTTGTAAGACCCTGTTCCTGAAGTTGGGTTTGTGAGCCAGTTGGGATTGTTGTTACTGTACCAGCCTCCCTGCTGTGTAGCAACCTCCCTGCCTGAGTTGCTGGAGGCCATCCTGGGGCTGGCAGTGGAGTTCCCCAGATTGATGGTCTTGGGGGACTTCAATCTACCATCCCTGGATCATGCCTCAGAGGCAGCCCGGGAATTCATGGCTACCATGGTGGCCATGGGTCTGTCCCAGATTATCCATTTTGAAAAGGGTTAAAAGACCTCTAGAGCACCACTGGAAGAAAACAAGGACCAAACCCGACTGAACAAAAGCTAGAGCCACTATTAAGGCCTACCTTGTGGTAGTAAGAGCAGCGAATTGTCAATATTTCTCCACGCTTATTGCATCTGCAGAATGCTGCCCAGTGGCCATGTTCAAGATCATCTGATCTGTTTTGGGAAAGGTGGGCCCAGTGACCCACCTGCAGGGCCATGCAGAGGAATTTTCTGAGCATCTGGAGGATAAAATCGCTTGGATCCAGTTCTAGTTGGATACAAAGTGTGAGGCTATAGAGATGCCCAGGGTATGTTCTTACCCTGTTATCTGGGAACAGTTTGATCCTGTTGAACCCGAGGAAGTGGACAGGGTCCTCCGGAAGGTCAATGGCACCATTTGTCAACCAGATCCATGTCCCTTCTGGCTAGTTAAAGCTTCTTGGGAGGTGACATGTGGGTGGGTCCAGGCAATGGTAAATTCATCCTTGAGGGAGGGTGTGTTTCCAGCTGCCTTTAAAGAGGTGCTGGTACATGTACTCCTCAAGAAGCCATCACTGGATCCCACCATATTGGACAATTTTCATCTGGTCTCCCAGCTTCCCTTTTCAGGGAAGGTGGTTGAGAAGGTAGTGGCATTGCAGCTTCAGAGTATCCTGGAGGAAATGGATTATCTGGACCCTTTTCAGTTAGGTTTCAGGCCTGGATATTGGACAGAAACAGCACTGGTCACACTCATTGGCTGTGGGGGTCTGGATGGGGTGCAACAGGCTTCAGCTGAACCCTGGGAAGACAGAGTGGCTATGGATTAGAGGCTCATCTTTGGTTTTGGATGAGGTTGCACTGCCCCAGACAGACCCAATGCGTAATCTTGGGGTCCTCCTGGACTCACAACTCCTGCTTAAGGAGCAGATGGCAGTCGTGGCCAGGAAAGCCTTTGCCCACCTTCGTGTGGTACACCAGTTATGCCCCTTCCTGGATTAGAAGGCTCTCCAGTTAGTCACTCATGCCCTGGTCATTTCTCAGCTAGACTATTGCAATGTGCTTTACATGGGGCTACCTTTCAAGAGTATCTGGAAGCTATAGCTGGTCCAAAATGTGGCTGCAAGGATAATTTTGAGTGCCCCAAGAACAGTACATATAAAACCTTTACTACGTGAGCTGCATTGGGTCCCAGTCTGCTTCTGAGTCCAATTCAAAGAGTTGGTTATCACCTTTAAAGCCCTACATGGCATGGCTCCAGATTACCTGAGGGACCATCTTACTCCTATCAGGAAGAGAGGGCATGTTGTGGGTCCTGTCAGCGAGAGAATGTCAACTGGCAAGGCCCAGGAGGAGAGCCTTCTCTGCTGTTGCTCCTGCCCTTTGGAACATTCTCCCCCCAGGGGTACAGCAGGACCCTACCCTACCAACCTTCCAGAAAAAATTGAAGACCTGGCTCTGACAGCTTGCATGGGGAGATAACAACTCTACCCGATCCTGGGGGTGGCTAGTGCCTCAATGACGCTCCCCGAGTGATCACCAATTACTTTGGATCTTTTTACTTTGTATTTATTATTGTAATATTGTGATTTTAATTGATTTTAATTGTTTTGTTAACTTCCCAGAGTTATTTAACGAGATGGGCAGTGACAAAATCAATCAATCAATCAATCAATCAATCAATCAATCAATGACAAATGCAATCAAATCTTCAATCCATTGAATAAATGGAGCCATAGATTTATCTTTCCAATGCTGCAATATCAGTCTTTTGGCCATGGTAAGGGCACAGAGATTCCATTTACATTGTCTAATTGCCAAGTTCCATGTGCTAAGTATGTAGTTCAAAAGAATATTATCCTCTGAAAAATTTAGATTTTGACACACAATCATATTTATATAGTCCACTAGCTAAGTATAGGACATTGTAGAAACATATGCTTTAAAGAGGCATTGTCCTTATCACATCTCCAACAAAATGCTGTCTTTGACAATCTTTCTATACAGATGTAGTGGAGTTCAATAAATTCTAAATATTATTTTTTGTTGTATAAGATGTGGTTTAAGGTTCATTGGCACTCTTGCTATCAAAGTTAAGGCACTGTCCTATTGTCTAGGCAATATAAAAACTTCTAATTCTTTATTTCACTCATCCCTTAACATCTACATATCAAACTAATTTACTGATAACAAATATCTATAAAAACTAAAAGTAGGTTTTTTAGTTTTAAAGGATTTAAAGTGTCTCAAAAGCTAAAAATGCTGCTGGTCCAATGTTATTAAGAAATATTGTAGCTGTAAATATTGCCATTGGGTTATATCTAGATGATATTTATCTCTTAAGATGGAGTATGTTAAAAATTCACCTTCATCATCTACCAGTTGGTCCAAAGTCAATATTCCTGCTTCCATCCAATTTTTCTATATCACCATCTTTTCCCCAATTTTTAAAGTTGGGTTTCCCCATATTTAGCACAGGAAAATTTAGCATAGGAAAAAGGGTAATTTTTTTAAATTAGACATTACATTCCATAGCTTCTAATTGATGAAATTGTTTCCAGACATATTAGAGTTTTAGCATAGTTAGATCCTAATACTATCCATCCAACCAAAGGGGTGGTATATGTGTATTCCAAAGTTGCCCAAATTGGAAAGTTAACATCAATTGTTGGCTTCCAGTATTTAATACTTGACAATAGGTAAGCATGATTATATAGCACCAGATTCAGAAGACCGAATCGTCCCTCATTAACTGATAACTGCATTTTCTGGAAAGATATTCTCAGAATTGAAGAACCCCATATAAAAATACTGGGATGCAGACTTTTAAATTGAGGCTTTTACTGTAGGCAAACTCTGACTTCTCCCATGGCAGATTCCATGGAATGAAACTCATTCAGGCTCGCTCGTCTGCAGATTTTAAAAATAGAATAAAAGCCTCTGAATTCAAGGAATTATCAGATTTGTGAATCTGATCTTAATGATTAACACAGAATGTAGCTGGAAAACGCATGAAATATTGAAGTTGTATTGGTCTGGCAAGACTTCAAACTTTTGTACACATATTTCTTTTTTCTGAAACCTATTTAGTAAGATCAGGATAAATTGATATATTGCTTTGACTAGAGCCCCACTTCAGAGGAGACTTTACCAATTCCTGGTGAAATATTTGTAAAATCTCATCTCTTGTGGTAACACGAAGAAATTGCACAATAATAATATTGGAACTAGTTCCAGTCTTCTTTCTCATTAAAGGAATTTTAATCATATGTTCAATCTTGACTGGAAAGTTCATTCCCAAAGGAGCTTTCTGAAAAAATCTTCCGTAAATTTGGCCAGGTTTGATTGACTTGGAAGATTTTCAATACCAATCACAATTCCTATGCAATTGTGACTCCAGATAAGTAATCAGTTTATCCAAAATATTATGACTGGCTTGAGTTATAGTCTCGTGGGCTTTTAAATGATCCTCATACCGAGCTATTTTTTCTTGCATCAATTTTAAATCACATATAAGCTCTGCCAGATCTTCTTGGATTGGCTTCAAGAGTTGTACCTGAACCAGGACCTCTTTTAGTAAAGTAGCAGAAGAACCCTTCTCCACCATCTTGCCTGGCTCAATGGATATAGCGTAGTTTAAATTGAGGCAGCTGTTGAATACTTAAGTCTAGTTGTCATTCCAATAGCTTGTTAAAAACAAAATAATATATAATGAACATTTTTATTTACTGGAAGTCCTTATCCACACAGTCCAATAATGCAGAAGTTTGAAAGCCTTTTTAATGCACTCACCCACGGCATCCCAAAAGGAAGTCTAAATGTTGCAGTACCTTGAACTGCCCATATATTCCTCAGTGCTTGCCAGGGCAAGTGATCAGCTTTAAACTTCTGACTCTCAGGAATCACATCTACCTGCCTGCTGGCCTCTTTACATGTATGCTTAGTCCAGCCTAACTGACTTTTTGTTTGTTTGTTTGTTTGTTCCTGCAGGTTCTGCAGTTATTGAGATCTTTGCCCCATCTAATGAGATCCAAACTCTGTCACCCTTAACTTCGTTAGAGGTAACAAATTTTTTACACATTTTTGTCAGATTATTCTTCATGCCCAGTATATTCCAATATCTCTTACTAAGTCCACAAAGGACACAGGAAAAGCTTTGCTAAATTTAAGAATAATATATATCAACCTAGCTATTTTCAGTAAAGAACAAAACAATAGCTGAGGATAAAGGAAGGCACTTAAAATTGAGTGTTTTGTATCCATCCCTCTCCCCCCAGGAGTTTCCACAAGAAGAGAGATGAATATTAGTGGCATCAGCATCAGTAGATCACCCAAAGCTAGGCAGGCCATGCAAATTCAGATATAAATACAGTTTTACTTCATATATGAATTGACTCATAGAATAAGAAAGTATGTATAGTATATGTATATCTCAATTAGCTTTTATCTCCTGTATCTCTTCTTTGTATGGCAACTGGCAACTTCTAGAGAAAGTAAATTAAAAATATATTTATGCAGAAAGGAGCAACTGTAGTCTTAGTTTTTCCTATGGCTAACCATACAACTATTGTGTTAAACTTCATCTTATGTCCATCCAATTATGTTTTGCTTAAATGTGACTAAATGGTCATTGATCAGATCAATAACCTTAGCAATACTATAGCACTTGTACAATGGGCAGATGAGACTGGCACCTCCCTGAGGAATTCACACTGTTGTGGCTGGCTGGCTTGGGAGATGGGGTTTCAGTCTGGGAAGAATCTCGCTAGAGGTTGTAGCTAATAAACATAGCTGAACTGAATCTGCATTGTCTCTTGGAGTTCCTTGGCCTGGGCCTGGCACATAGGCCTATAATACTGTCATTCTGTGTATATACTCCGATTGATACATCGGTGTTTTAAAACTAACCATCAATAATGCTTGATTAATTAAATTAATTTTGCTAGATCTCCTGATGAGAAAATTTAGGCTGGGGTATGTAATACAGACTTTTTATACCACATTAGAAAAAAAACTAATAATGAATATAATGTGTTCTTCAAAATCTGTCACACTGTATTTGCATAGCACCAAAGAGTTTTCTAATGTAGTATCTGAAAAGCAGAATGATCACTTAGAATCATTCTATGGAATCTTGTCCCATAGACATATCTGATATAATTCTTCCACAATTGGATAGCAAAGTGAAATAGAGAAAATTTATAGCACTTTTTTCTTATTTCTGTTACTAGTATTTCTTTATTTAAAAAGCAGTAACCTTTGAAATAATTATTTCAGTATTCATGCAGAATCCTAAATGTTATAAGAAATTCACAATATCACCTAGAATATTATATATTTTATCATTGAAAAAGGGTTATTTTTATTAATCTTTTTTTAATTAGACAAGTAAAGAAAAATTAATACAAAAATATAATATTAGTAAGCGTTCAGAGAAACTGTATAGCTAATGTTCGGTATACCATTTACCATAAAAAGTAGAATGCATTGGATTTTTTTAAACAAAAAGAATTTTAAAAGTCTTTTTAATTCTCTGAGCTGATGCTAATATCTCCACTGTTTTATTATTTAAGAATAAAACAATAGCCTAAATTTGCCTTGCTGCACAATATATAATACAAAATAATGGAACCATTCTTGCTAGAATTTAATCAAACTTCCATTGTGAATATATGCTGTTCATTTTACCACTGCTGCATATTCTCCATGTTTAAGTTCCCAGGCTGATATCAGTGATAATGTATCTCTTTTTCAATGTTGTATTAGCTTCATCCTTACAGTCATCAACATGTATATCTTAATAAATTGTGATATTGTTTGTTGATATGTCCTAGCAGTATGCCTAATATAAAAACATTCTGGTTTCAATTCAGACTTTATTTCTAAAATTATCTGAATGGTGCTGTGTATTTCTTTCTAGTACTTTTTTTATGTCTCCACCACATAAGGTAAAATGCTCCTTCTGTATCAGGGCATTTCCAACTTTTATGACTATATGATTTATCCGTCCTGTGAATTCTTGATGGATTTGTATCCCGTTTATAACACATTTTGTACCAGTTATCTCTTAAATTGTAACTTGGGGTGAATTTTATTGACCTGTTCCATAGTTCTTCCCATTGTTGTATTTGTGATTATTTCTTTAAAAATTTGCATCCATTTTATCATGGAATTTTGTATTTGTTCTATCTCCATATCATATCTAAATAACAATTGGTATGTTCCCCTTAATATATGGTCTTGATAGTGAATTAGTATTTCAAATTCTGTCATTTTTCTTAGAAGACCTTCCTCATTTTTGAGGTCAGTTTTTATTCTTTCAACAATTTGTAGGTACATTAACCACGGCATATTCCGGACAGCACCAAATAATTCTGTGTCTTTAGTCTGTTCATGGAATCTGAATTGACCATATTTGCATATGTAATTGCACTTTTCTTACTATAGTTATCTCCAGTATAAAATCATTTAAGGGAGAAGGCAGTGATGAAATTTCTGGACTTAATACTTTTTCTCATAAAGTCCTATCATATTGTATTAGTCTTATAATATGACCTTTAATTTTTTTGCCCTCTTTCATATCCCTATACCATAAATATCTATGAAACTCATTAGCTAGGCCAGCTCTTTCCAATATTGACATTCTGCTGTTCGGGGGTTTTATCCATTCTGTTAGCCATGTCAGACAACTTGCTCTGTAATATAATTTGAAGTTTGGAAGACCAAGACCACCTCTGTCTTTTGAGTCTTGTAAAATTTTAAATTTTACTCTAGTTCCCCCCCCCCCACTCCATATAAAGTTATTAACAGGCTGGTGGGTATTTGTTTTTTCTGTCGCCATTCTTGTTACCCCCCCTCGCCCCCCAGGATTGGAATTGGCACCATGTGAAACAAGTAGTTTATCTTGGATAATACCTTCATCTTAATAGTCACAATTGATCCCAACCAAGAAAGCTTTAATTTTTTCTACCTTTTAAGATATGTTTTAATTTCATTCCATTGTTTTGATATATTTCTTGAGTTTTGCCTGTCAGATACAAACCTAGCAGCTAGATTCCTTACACAGGAACCCTTCACCTTCTTGTATTAAGCATTTTGTCATTATTTTTGTTTTTTTGGACACTGATTTTCCATCCAAAGAATTTTCCAAAGCTTTGGATTATTTTCATCAACTGTTCTATTACACTTGGTTACTACCATATCATCTGCATAACATTTAAACTTAAATTCCTCATGGATTTTGAGGCCAGGTATTTGTTTGTCACCTCAGTTTTGTTCTGCTAACATTTCTGAGGCAATGATAAATAATAGGAGATAAAGTGGATATCCTTGTCTCATACCTTTGCTTATTTGAAAATCTGCAGAAAGTGCTCAGTTGGCTGTGATCTTAGCCGTTTGCTGTTGATATATAGTTTTGACCCAGGCTCTTGCAAAAGTATTTTAATCCCTTCCACATATTTACATTCTTGTTTTCTTGAAATCAGTCCATCATGTCAAGCTAATAGCTATAATATATAGAGACATTCAATATCATCCACAACTCAGCATGCCTGATGCCATGGATCTAATTTATAGCATTTAAGCATTGCCTTTGTAAAATGAAAGAGTTTGTTGCCCATATTGTCTCCTACCTGAAAGCTCCATTATTAAAATTTTGTTATGGATAGTCAAAAGGAACCAAATCAGCTATGAAACAGAGCTTGATATTTTTTAAATCAGGCTCAAGGTTTATCAATACAGCTTATGACTTCAGCTTCAAAACTGATGACAAATACAAATGATCATTCAAGGCAGCTGGTTTGCTTAGTTACATTTTAGTTTTATTGCATAAATCTGTCTTTTCTTGTGCTTAGAATGCTTTATTTCACCTGTATTAGTACAATCATTATATAATTTGGGATTGCATCTAGGGTTCTGATATGTGGACACATAAGATTCTTACAACAAGGTTTATCCATGCTGATATTTTGTTATGACAAAGAAATCCCTAACAATAGTCTAAATAAAAAAGAACATTATGAAGACTGCTCTGGGTTTCCTGTTGAGAAAGATTTTATCTGTTTTGAAAACCTAGATTAGGGAACACTGGAGATAATTTTTTTATTCCTTCCAGGACATTACTATTCTAGGCACATAGAGTCTCTGCCCAGCCCCCTTCTAATTATGAAATACAAGCAGTACATTCCTTAACTATTGTGCATTAACACAATTCAAACACTGCAAATTATTATTATTGTTGATCACACAGTCAGCCAGATGTTTAGACTGGATCTGGCATTTTTATCCACCTATCGAGTCTTTCCGAAGGACCTGGGATAGGCAGATGTTGTTGTTTGATGGTGTTAAAGGTATCATCGCAGGATATAAGCTGTTCCAAGTAAAGCTGCCTTTTGCAATTGACTGATGGTGAGTATGTCAATGCCAATGGTCTTCAAGTGGTGCTCCAGAACTTTTGGGATTGCACCTAAGGCACCTATAACTATTGGTATTATCTTTGCTTTCATTTGCCATAGTTGTTTACTTCTATTTGCAGGTCTTTATATTTTGTGATTTTATCCAGTTATTTTTCTTCCTTTCTGCTGTCTCCAGATATTTCAATGTCCGCTATCCAGACTTTTTTGTCTTTCTTATCAACAATATTATTATCATCATCATCATCATCATCATCATCATCTTAAAGTGAATGTTGATGGCTTCTTCTGAAGGCTACCTGGACTAGTCCCTGCAGTTTTCTTGGCAATGTTTCAGAAGTGATTTGCATTGTCTTCTTTCAAGGACTGAGAGAGACTGGCCCAAAGTCACCCAGATGGCTTTGTGCCAAAGCAGATCAAAGACTCATGGTCTCCCAGTTTCTAGCCTGGTGCCTTAATCACTACACCAAACTGGCTTTCAATTCAAGTTAATACTTACTTAATATAAAATGAAGATGTACACATGGGTATGTGACTGGATAAAAGGAATGCTTTTACTTGCTATAGGGTACTTCAGATAGCTTGTTATCAGATAGTTTATAAATATAGATAGATAGATAGATAGATAGATAGATAGATAGATAGATAGACAGACAGACTGACTGACTGACTGACTGACTGACTGACTGACTGACTGACTGATTGACTGACTTTAGCTCCTAGCCATCAGATATATTTCACAGCTCAGAACCTAGTGCAGTTTTTTACACTTTAACCTCAAGCAAAGGGTTGTAATACATAGGTTGCAAAAGACCCTCTTGAACAGAGCCATAAACAGGCATTTAGAACTCCATAAAAGATCATATAATTTCCTAGTGGACAGCGTGCTTAAGTGCATTAGTGCCAAGGTCTGATTCAATCACACTGCATCACATTCTAAAAGTGTTTGAAACAATTAAGTGTACCCCACAGCACTTTTCCAAGGGTTTTAAAGATGCTGGAAATACATTTATGATCTGGCCCATAAGTAAGATAATTTATATATAAAACATCTATGTTTAAAGAAAGTTTATGAAAATAAAAAGGCATAAAAATATTATCTATAACAGACTTTCAAGGGAGTGGTGTCTGAGTCTGTGCTTTTTCTAAATAATAGCCACTGATACAGAAAATCTTTAATTGCTGTCTTCAGAAATTTCTCAATGCCTCAAGAAGTCAGAGACCTGAAGAAATCAACTCCCTGAAACACAGTAAAGAGTGAGGAAAAAATAAGCTGAATTCATTTTCAGTCAGATGTCCCTCATCACAATGAAGTCTCCTTGTAGTAATAACAGATCACCCAACTAATTACACCACCAATCACATCATTTGGTTTATAAAAAAAAATCTAGTTCTTTTAGATAGAGATTAAACAAAATGTTACAGAAAGAAGCAATAGTGGAGGATTGTAAAAAGAAATTGAAAGATTTTTTTACAAATAATTTAGGTAAAGGCACTGATTTAAGAATGGTTTGGGATGCAAATAAAGCTTTTATTGCAGGTTATTTTATACAACATAATAGTGAACTTAAAAAGAAGAGTCAAGGGAAAAACTCCTTGACTTGAGTTGCTCTGAAATGACGAAGCCAAGAGCATAAGACCCTCATACAAATATATTTTTTCAATCAGTTCTAGAAGTGCGTAATAATTTCCTGTTCATCAACCTGTTACAGAAACCCTTATAATGCTGGCTTTTACTTCACTCTGCTACAATTAACAAATGCACATACTTTTCATTTGTTTTGCTCTGAGTCACCCAAATCTTTGTCCCTGACAAAGATAGTTTGTACTCATGGGCAATATTGTAAATAACATAAAACTATCAGTTGAAGTGAGATGTCTAGGGTATTAGCACATTTATATTTTACCTTGTTACTATTTTTTATTAGATGTTCACATGAGTCTCAGCAGTAATCTTGATATTTTGTAATTTTAAATACACATGTTTCAGAATACCACCTTTGTTGCATGAATATTTTATGTATTATACCAATATGTGTGTTTCATAGATGGTAGCTAATGTCATATTTTTAAAAGTAGTTGGACAATTCTATTATACAATAATTAATTTCCTACCTACATTTAAAGAACATAGTCTTCCCATATCATCTTATAATATAAAACAAAACCAACCTATTAAAATCATCCATTACAAAAAATGAACATTGTTTTTATTCTCTTAAAAAGTAAAAACACTGACTCTCCATCAATATGTACACTATGTAATATTATGTACAATGCTTACATTTTCATCATTCATTTCAAGTTGCCAATGTCCTCCCCATTTTGGTTTCATGATCATTTAAAAAATCATGCCAACCAATCCAGAAAGAAGTATAGCCATGTCTTTTTGGATAGAATTGTACAAATGGCATTCATGGCTGAAGTGGCATCCAACTGAGATGAACATTATTACCACCAGGTCGGCCACAAGCAGAAGCTGGGAAAAGGATCCTCCTGGTCATGGTTTCCACCTGGTCTTCTAGCAGTACTCATGAGTCCAGAAGAACCCACCAGTCATTGACCTGCTTCTTTGGGAGTAGGGCCATCCTATCAAGTAACAGCACTGGAGAAGATAGTGAATCCTGGTGGACAAAGAGTAACTCCATCTTACTAGGATTTTATATTTGAAATCTATGTAGTTGACTTGTGGATTGATTACAACCAGTAAAACTGTTCTAAGCAAGACAGGTTGAAGGATCTGACTTACATGTGAACTAATAGGTGACCAGGAAAGACCAGGCTGGAAAAATTAAATGGATACTTAGCTGGCTCAAAAACCATACTAAAGAATGATTGTGATTGTCTCCTAATCAAAGTGAAGTGCATTATTAACTGAGGTGTCCAGGTTTTGTCCTAGGTCAGGTTCTCTACATTAATTATTTGGATGGAGTGATACAGTGAAGGCTTATAAAATTTGCTTTTAAAAAGTTTATACAAAACTGGGATAGCAAATATTCAGAAAACAGAAAAAATACAGAAATGAAGTGGGTTGAGTTCTTCATTTAAGAAAAAAAGTCACATGAAAAGGTATCAGAGGGAGAAACTTGTTAGTAATAACATGAATGAAAAGAATCTTGGAATTGCAATTGATACTAGTTGAATATGAGTCAGCTGCTGTGAAAAAAGGCAACCACAATTTTAAGCTGTACCAAGGAATACTTTTCAAGTGATGGGAAATAATAGTTGCACTTCAGATCCTACTCTAAGTACTGTATCCAACTCTGGGCATCTTAAGATGGGATCATAGAAGCTGAAATACGTATACAGAAGAGGATGGCTAGAGGATGAAAACCTAGGTAGAAAGACTGAGTAGACTAGTTACAGTATGTTTGACTAGGGAGAGATACTATAGCATTCTACAAGAATCAGAAGAGTGTCCTATGGATGAAGGCCATGATTTGCTGTCTTTCATCAAGTCAGAAGAGCACAAAATAGTGATCTTAAGTTAGAGACAGCAGATCTTAATGGATTTTTTAAAAAAACACTGTCTAAATATAAGATGAATATAGAATGAATTACCCAGGGAGATACTGGTTCTCATTCCCTAAATCAGTGCTTCTCAACCTCAGCAACTTTCAGATATGTGGATTTCAACTCTCAGAATTCAGCTGCATATTGGCTGGGGAGTTCTGGAAGCTGGAAGTCTACCTCTAAATGTATCTAAATGCATTAAGCTGAGGATAGATACATAAACATCCTACACAGAGCAGAAGGTTGGACTTGATAGCCAAAATTCATAGTCTGCAATTCTATGAAAGAGAAAAATAAGCTCTTAGAAAAGCAAAATAACATGTGGTAAATGAAAAAGAAAGAGAAGCTACTGTCTACCAGGATGGAAGAAAATCCAAAAAATACATTTCTTGATCCTTAGGCACAAGATACTTTAGAAATGACTTTTCCAGGACTTTCTGCATTAGCTGATTATATTGATCCCAGATATTATGATTGTCACAAACCTTTTCTCTTCTTCACATAATGTTGGGATTTACAACCCTAAAATGTCTGAAGTTATTGACACATCTGGAAACATATACTGGAGTAATAAATTTCATATGCCAAGGAAAAGGCTGGTTTCCTTTGTTCTGATGCTAATGCATACAGAAACATTTTCATATTTGAGGCTAAAATGCATCATGATCATAATTTTATAATAAATAGAATCTTTATTAGTTAAAAATATGATTTTTTAAATATCTTCAGCTAAATTTATTGAATAGAGTTTAGAAAAACTTCTCAGATTTAGCCAAAATATCCAAATATTGTTCTTATCTACTCAAGTCACAGATCTCTATTTAGCCTTCTCAGTCATCTTTAGCTCATGATTTTTAATATAAAATATTTAAAGGCATCAGTTAAATTACTGCTGAGTAAAATATTCTTCTTAATTTAAATCTACTTTAAGAAAATTTTCCCCACTTATACATCAGAACATTATAATTATACCTTGATTTTCTTGATTATGATTAAGCATTGTTCATTCAAGGATTATTGAAAATTTAAATTCTTATTGAAGTGCCTAAATGTATCAACCAAGTCGTTATTTATAGTCATATAAAAATTAGTGGTAATAATCATATTTGCTAGCTTTGAATTTTATGATCGTCAGTACAGTAATAATACTTGACTAATGATTTGGAGAAAAACAGGGACTGAGGAAAAAAATCTGTTTATTTTCAATATAATTAACCTAAAATAACATTTTGAGAAAATTATCTCCATGATTCACTATGCCTCCAGAAGACAAGTATCTAGCAATAGGAAGCTGAATTGTACAGCTGTGTCAACAAATGCAGATTTGAAATTTAACTAAGGTAGAAAAGTCAAGCAAGCTTTAACAAATGAAAGAATAGTAACAATCCTCTGAATATTTGCGAGCTGGGACTAATTATGAAGAATTTAGCCATGCATAAGGACTAATTTTATACTGTGGTTGACTTCTATATCAAGTTATATAAAGGCATGTTGCTTGTATCATGTACATAGCTAACATGATATACTGAACATAGTACTAGTCTTGAATATATATGTCTATATATAAATCCGTTAAAAAGAAATTTTGCACTTCTTTTTAAACAGCATAATTTTAATATGGCAAAAGAGGTAAAGTGCTGATTCAGATTTAACAATAAACAATGACTTGGGGTCCAAGTACTGCCATCTTATTTTCTATTTCTCTCTTACTGCACAACATGATACAGTTTTTCTTCATTAACAAAGATCTTATTTGGATTTCAGTTTCAGGATTTTAAGCAGAGATTGAATGATGATTTCTGCATTTTTGTAACAGGGAATGGTGGCTTGATGCCAGCCCTTCAAGGTAGTCTGGGACAGGAAATAGACGCTGGAAGTTTCACTGGAATTATTTTGGCTATAGTAACAGAATCCTGAAAGCCTATGTTTTCCCTTCTGTCCCTCTTATCCCCAGTTTGAGTTTCTTTTTTAATGCTTTCTTTATTTCCTGGGCTTCAAGATGTTTTTGTTTCTGTAACTGTCACTGCATAATTTCTCCAAGGTCATCTCTGTGGCTGTCTATTCTTAGTTAATCCAGAAGTATTGAATTCTGGCATGTAAGAGAAAGAAGGGCATGAAGTGAGAAATGGATAGACTTTCTCTCTCTAATAAACAAATGATCGGATATGCATGAACAGACCCTGAAATAGTTATTAAAACTTAGGACAGTAAGTAATAAGACTGATCAGATTATTTTATTGCTATTCTAAATATATATTTCACAAGATTTTATTCAATTTTCATCATTAATTTTTCAGGTTTGTATAGTTGGTGTGTTCATATTAGCGTATGTCTTTTCACTCATGTAAACCACTATTACATCCTGCATGCAGATTATATCTTAGTACATTAAAAATGTAAGTGTGATGTAGGCAAGATCTATATAAAATAAAATTTAAAAATTCCCTCTCACCCCTATGGGTGGTATGTGTCTTCCTCAACCTCGGGTCCTCTACCAGAGGCCTGGGAGTTTGAGGGTTCTGCGCAGTATCTTAGCTGTTCCTAGCACTGCACTCTTCTGCACAGAGAGCTCTGATGTTGTTCCTGGGATCTGTTGGAGCCACTATCCCAGCTTAGGAGTCACGGCCCCGAGTGCTCCTACCACCACTGGGACCACTTTGGCCTTGACTTTCCACATCCTCTCGATTTCCTCCTTCAGGCCCTGGTACTTCTCCAGCTTCTCATGCTCCTTCTTCCTGATGTTGCTGTCACTTGGCACTGCTACATCTATCACTACCGCTGTCTTCTGGTCTTTGTCTACTACCACGATGTCTGGTTGATTAGCCAGTACCTGCCTGTCCGTCTGGATCTGGAAGTCCCACAGGATCTTAGCCCTGTTATTCTCCACGACCTTCTGTGGAATCTCCCATCTGGACTTGGGGGGGTCTAGCCCATACGCTGTGCAGATGTTCCTGTACACAATGCCAGCTACTTGGTTGTGCCGTTCAGTGTATGCTGTTCCTGCCTGCATCTTACACCCTGCCACTATGTGTTGGATTGTCTCTGACGCCTCTTTGCACAATCTGCACCTTGGGTCCTGTCTAGTGTGGTAGACCCCTGCTTCTATGGATCTGGTGCTTAGTGCCTGTTCTTGTGCTGCTATGATCAGTGCCTCAGTGCTGTCTTTTAGTCCGGCCCTTTCCAGCCACTGATAGGATTTCCCAATGTCAGCCACCTCAGCTATCTGTCGATGGTACATCCCATGCAGGGGCTTGTCTTGCCATGGTATTTCCTCCGCTTGAACTTCCTCCCATGTCTGCTGCTGCCTGAGGCATTCTCTCAGCAGCTCATCTTTGGGTGCCATATTACTGATGTATTCCTGGATACTCCGGGTTTCATCCAGGACAGTGGCTTTGACACTCATCAGACCCCGCCTGCCCTCTTTGCGGCTGGTGTATAGTCTCTGGGTATTGGACTTGGGGTGGAAACCTCCGTACATTGTAAGGAGCTTCCGGGTCTTCACATCGGCAGCCTCCATGTCTTCCTTTGGCCAGCTCACTATACCGGCAGGGTATCTGATGACTGGCAGGGCATACATGTTGATGGCATGGATCTTGTTCTTCCCATTGAGCTGGCTCTTCAGGGCCTGTCTTATTCTTTGGTGGTACTTGGATGTTGCTGTCTTCCTTGCCTCCTCCTCATGGTTCTCGTGTGACTGTGGGACACCAAGGTATTTATAGCTGGTCTCTATGTCTGCTATGTGGCCCACTGGTAATTCCACTCCATCGGTCTTAACTACCTTCCCTCTCTTTACTATCATCCTGCCACACTTCTCCAGTCCGAATGACATCCCAATATATACATCGATATATATATATATATTGCCTACATCACACTTACATATATATATATATATATATATATATATATATATATATATATATAAAGCATTAATACAGTAATTTCAAATTTAACATATTGATCTAAACACACACACACACACACACACACACACACAAAGAAGAAGTTTTCAAAAGTGTTTTAGGAAGATAAGTTACAGCATACCCTTACTTTTCTATCACCTTATCCTATTTTTTTTTTCTTTACACCATTCAATCTTCTCTATTTAATTCATGTTAAATGACAGAATGTCACATTCAATGACATTGAAAGGTACTTAACAAAGAAATGACATAATACAGCTCTTTTGTGAAGAGCTCCCTGCTTTTGTGTGTATCTGAGCTAAGCAAGATAAGTCCAACCTGAATTTATAGTTCAAAACCTACAGCACCGAGGACCCTTTTCAGTATTGGACAATGTGGTTCAATCAGATGCTCTTTCAGCTTCTGAATTCCCTGGCCTTGATGACAAAATGCTTATGCATTTGGCAAACCTCCAGAATGCCAAGGGCTATTTATGGTATCCAATTCAAAGCACTTGCAATAAATGTTTTGATGGAGGGAAACATTATTTTTCCTTCTAAGGGATTTTGTTTTTCTACAGCAGTCTTTGGGTAGCTCTACTCAGATGAGTTTTATCATTCTTAGTTAAAGTGATTATTACTAATAGTCACTTTGTCCTTGGATACACATATTCAAAGGTTTAATACATGCATAGCCTCATAACTAATGTGAAGGATACAAACATGTACAGGTATTCCTCATTTAGTGATGCTAATTGGGACCAGAAACTCCTTCGTTAAGCAATGTGGTCCTAAGTCAAAAAACCATGTGAAGGCACTGCTTAGCAATGGCAGTTCCAGCAGTCCCAGTTGCCACTGTTAAGCAAGAGCCACATTGGTCGTTAAGCGAGGACCTCATGTGACTATGACTTCTGACATCCTGATGGCTTCCCCATTGACTTTGTTTGTGGGCTGCTGGCAGGGAAGATCGCAAATGGCGGTTACATGATTGCAGGGACATGCAGGTCCAGTCATAACTTGCACTCATTCAGCACCATCGTAAGTTCAAACAGTTGCTGAACGAGTGGCTGATAAACAAGGACCACCTGTACTTTGTAAATAGTTAGAGGTAGTCCTTGGGTTACAACCACTAGTTCAGCAACAGTTAAAAGTTACAACAGCACTGAATGAGGGGACTTACAACCAGTCCTCAAAGTTCTAACCAATCACAGTCATCACAGTGATCACAGTCCAGGGGCTTGGTGCCAGGCTCGCAATTATGATGTTGCAGTGAGCCAGCAGTCATGTGATCATGATTTCTGACATTCCCTGCTGGCTTCCCACAAGAAAAGTCCATGGAGAAGCTGGCAGGAACTTGGAAGTTGCTCCTACTTGTACATCCTTTTTGCCCACTTGAGCTCCATAGAGCCTGCCCGCAGCCCCTCCCACCCCTCTGTGGTACCCATGAAACTGCCCATGCTCCACAGCATTTACCCATGGCACTGCCGCCCCTGGCACCTGCACAACCACCAGCCTGCTTGTCCGGGACTCCCACCTCTTCCCACTTAATAACCCACACAGTCCTAGGATTATGATGGCAACCAGGACTCTTGGGATTGCCATCACTAAGTGATACAGTCACATGATGTCATGCTTTACAAACACATCGCTTAGAAACAGAAATTTCACTCCCAGTTGCTGCTGTAACCAGAGGACTACCTGTGTCCTTTTAAATCAGATACCAACATTTAAAATGGTCCTTTCCAAAAGCTGTGCATTTTCTTTGAAAGGGGACATATTTAAAGATATATGAGGGAAACGTCATACTTGCAGTGTGCAAAAATCTTCTATGCTTATTAGCACCACTTAAATGCTATTTCTTTTACAATGGTTAGTGGGGGAGGGGGTCAAACCATTAGTCTGCTTGGAGGAGGTCAAACCATCAATCTGATGAAAGCAGCATTGCATTATTATGACACAACTGTACCTCTTTTGACATAGCCTGAAGCTGTTGAATTTATGACAACAGTGCAAAAAATTTCTGAATTGAATTCTGAATTGATGAATTCCTACTCACATTTCCAAATTAGTTCCTGCTCAAGTTCTTCTATACATAATGAACAGTTCATATAGGGCACTAATCAATTTATTTATATTAATCATAAGTACTCTTTACAATGGAATATACTTTGAATTAGGCCTTGACAGTGCAAGAATCACTATTCAAGAGATGAAAAACAAATGGATCACAGGACAAATCAATCCATAATTCTCACTTGAAGCACATATGACAAGGCTCAAATTATCATATTTTGGACACATTATGTGAAAAGCCAGCTCCCTTGATAAGTCTGTAATGCTGGGAGAGATGTAAGGAAAGAAAAGAAGTAGATAACCAGTGGCAAGGTAGACACAGACCTTGATTACAGCAACTAGGGGTGCATCATTGGAAGACTAAAGGGCCAGATGGGGACATATTATTCTAGAACAGATCTATTTTTGTGGCCACTAAGAGTCAAAACCAACTTGATAGCACATAATCAACAATCAATTTAAAAGACACAAAACAAATACTTTAATATTAAACATAATTTTCAACCAAAAAGGTATATTTTTCTGGAAATAGTGATGACAGGGAAATCAGACTAAGGCTGGAACAAAGTAAGCTTCATTCTTTAGATCCTTTAATGTATAAAACAAATGGATCAACAACAACTGAATATTGCCTAACAAGCAAGTGAAGGGGAGGAAACCTGGTAGAGGTTCCTATGTAAATAGTTTAATATACTTTTTAAAATATATTCCCATATGTTCCAAAGCAACTATTTTGAAGAATTTGAACAACCCTACTGATTTTAGTGATTGTGTGCAACATACAGGAATATATAAAAGGTACTGGTGGAGAAATGGTGGACTAACACACTAATGCAGAAGATTTTAATGCAGATAAAGATGAAAGAGGAAGAATTAAGGAGATCTCCAGGAAGGAAAAAGGTCTCACAATGAATTAAACTTCTACAAGCTTTCTATGATAACAATAAGAGAAATGGAAAAAAAATTAATTTTGCAAAACAGAAGAATTTTGAGTTGGCAAATAAGCTGGGGAAATGGTTGACATATAAATTAAGAAAAGAAAGTGAAAAGAAAATGGTATTAAAATTACAAAATTGTAAAACTATGCTAACAGATAATGCAGGTATGCAAAGAATATTCCATCAATATTATAAAAAATTATATAAAGAATAAGAAATTTCCCTGACAAAACTGGATGAATATTTAAAGAAACAAAGTATACCAAAGATAATGGATAAACAAAAGCAGATCGCAAATGGACCTATAATAATAAGGGAAGTTTGTGAGGCTATAAAAAAGACTAAGATAGAGAAAGCTCCAGATGGATTACCAGCTTCCTATTACAAATACTTTGAAGATGAATTGTTACAACCTTTTCAAAAAATGGTAAATTGTATTCTAGATAATGGAAGGATACCAGACAGCTGGACAGGTACAAACATAGCACTAATTCCAAAAGAAGGTCAAGACCAGACTACCAAAAAATTATTGACCAATATCTTTACTGAATGATGATTATAAGATAATTATGATGACCTTAGCTGAAAGGATGAAAAATGTTTTGCAAGTCTTTATTCATGAAGATCAATGTGGTTTTTACCCAAAAGACAATTAAGAGACAATATTAGAAATATTCTTAGAATATTAAAATATTTGGAGCAGCATAATGAAAAACAAGCTGTGTTGATCTTCTCTGATGCAGAAAAAGCACTTTATAATTTGAACTGGACTTTTCTGTATAAAATCTTCAAAAATATGGGCTGGGGAAATTTTTATTAAATGGGTGAAATCAATATATATAGTTCACAAAAGGCATAGATTATAGTTAATGGGGAACTGTCAAAACCCTGTGAGATACAAAAAGGAACAAGACAAGGATGTCTGCTTTCACTTCTGTTATTCATTCTAGCTCTTGAAGTTTTGAATAGAGATGTAAGACATGATGAGGTAATTGCTGGGGTGAAAGTTAAAAAAGAAATGTATAAACTAAAGGCATTTGCAGAAGATTTGGTTTTAATTTTGGAAAATCTTATGGAAGGAATAGAGATATTAATGGAAAAATTAAAATAATTTGGTGTGTTAGCTGGGTTTAAAATTAACAATAAAAAAAGATGTTAACAAAAAATCTGAAGATGAATGATCAAAAAGAATTAATTGTAAAAACTGGTTTTCAGATTGAGAAAAAAATAAAATATCTGGGTATTGCCATGACTAATATGAATTGTGTGTTATTTCAAAATAATGATGTTAAGATATGGAATGAAATTAAGAGGGACATGTTAAGATGGGAAAAGTTACAATTATCACTGTTGGGAAGAATTTCTGTGGTAAAAATGAATTTAATACCAAGAATAATGTTTTTCTTTCAAACAATGCCTGTCTTGACAGATGGTACACCGTTTAAGTAATGGCAAAAAGATATATTTAGATTTGTATGGCAAGGGAAGAAATCAAGGGTTAAATATAAAATTCTTCAAGATGCAAAGGAAAGAGAGGATTAGGATTGCCTGATTTCATATTGTATTTCACAGACTGCTGTTTGATTTGGATGAAAGAGTGGGTGCTGTTGAGAAATAAGAGAATGTTAGAATTTGAAGATTATAACCTGAGGTTTGTGTGGCATGACTTTTTATGGTATGACAAAGTTAAGGTTAATGTACACTTAAAAATAATTATGTTAGGAGTGCCATACTAAAAATATGGAATAGATATAAACCCAGGTTGTGCCCAAAAATGCCTTTATTGGTTTTTGCACAAGAAGCATTTTACAGAAAAGCTGTAAAAGTGGGCAAAGAAAAATGGTTAACATATCAAGATCTGTTAGTACAGTAACATGGGGTACTTAAAATGACGTTAAGAGAACAATTGACTGCAGAGGGATTTAGTTTTCAGTGGTTTTCATATGCACATTTAAGAGAGAGATTTCATATAGATAAAAATAATAATTCGAATTGAGAAACACAAAACAGAATTTGAAATTGAATTGTGTACAAATGATGAACTGTTGGTATAACACCAGAGAAATTATCCAAGATGTATAAAGGTACTTCTAATCAATGTGGAAAATGTGGAAAACATGAAAGGTCATTTTACCATGCATGGTGGACTTGCAAGAAAGCAAAAAAAAATATAGGATACAAATACATATAATGATACAAAGAATTTTAAAGACTAATATTCATATGAAACCAGCACCTTTTTTTACTGAGACTTATGGATTGCCATTTAGAAAAGACTTATGGAAGATTGGTTTCATACATCGTAACTGCAGCAAGACTATTATATACACAAAGATGGAAAAATACTAAAATGCAATACTCACAAAGGAGGATTGAATTGTGAAGATGACGGAATTTGCAGAGATGGCAAAATTGACCTGTTTCATCAGAGATAAGGCACAAGTATTTTTATTAAAGACTGGAAACCTGTTATGGACTTTTTGCTGAAAATGGAAAAAAATGAACTGGTAATTTATGGATTTGCTGATTAAAAAGAGCTGAATATGGGAAGAAGTTATGATGTAACTTTAAAGAGGGATAGAGATAATAAATGTGTTTGTAACTACTGTAAAGTACATTGGAAGTCATTTCTTTATATGTTTTCTTTTTTTCTTTTCTATTTGTATTACTTTTCTCCCTTTTCTTATTTTCTTTTCCTTGATCTTATTTTATATAATTTCATGTTTTGCTTCTGTGAAAATCTTTAATGAAATTTATTTTAAAAAAAGAATTATTAAAGCAGTTATATATATATATATATTTTCAGATTTGTGTGGCTGTTTCAGAAGCTGTTCTTGGATGCCTTCATTGGCTAAAGAAAATGGCTGTGGTTGAAGATGCATGCAGAGGCAGCTGGGTACACCTTCTGAAGGAGCTGCACAAGCCTGTAAAAAGACATGGCTGCTTTAATGTTTCAAAGGGAGGTGCTTTGCATATGCTCCTGGACCTGGAAAAGGAGCTCTTTTGAAAGACAAACAAACAAACAGAAAACCCAAATGCACACTTCATTAAACATACACACTGTACCTCATAGGAGAAAATAATTTATGGTTTTATTTATTTGAAATATTTATATCTTACTTTTTTAGTCAAAAGGCCCTCGAGGTGTCCTATAATAAAAGAATACAATCAAACACTCACGCAGAACAAAAAAATTAAATGGAAGAAAAGATTTGGGTGAGAGAACTATTGGTCTGATTAAATCATAGTAGACTAAATTAATAAACCATCTGATAAAAAATATATTTTGGAAATAGAATCTTTAACAAAGGAATGCATTTATGTCACTTGTTAGTAGACTATTGCTCAAAATTTTGAAATCAGATTTCAGCAATACATAAAACAAGAACTGTCAGATGTACACACTGGATTCAGAAGAGGCTAAGTTCACATTGCTAACACCTGATGGATAACCAAAAGAGCAGGGAAGTTCCATTTTTATTCATAATTCTAAAGTTTTGACTCTGCAACTCACCATAAACTGTGGATAATCCTTAACACTTGGCCATACTGGACTACCTTATCTACTATTTAAAAATTTATATGATGGCCAGAAAGCAACGATATGTTGAGCAAGTCAGTGGTTCAGAACTGAAGAAAGATGTCAGTGATACATACTAATACCTATGCATTTAACTTACATTCAGAATATATCATGAAAAATGCTGGATTAAAAGAAATAGAAACTGGAATTAAAATTGCTTGGTGAAATATCAACAGCTTTAGATATGCTGATAATACAATTTATCAGCTTAAAGTTGTATCATTGACTTATCTGAACTTGTTGTTTCATCAAGCTTTAAGTAAGGAAGAATTTTAAAAAATCTCTTGTTGAAGATGAAAGAAGTGAATGCAGGAGCTAGTTTTCTCAATTTTTTTTTTTTTAAAAAACTAAAGATTATATCAAAAGGCAACACAATGTTAACCCAATACAAATATTGGAAGACAAGCTGAAAGAGTAACAGACTTAACCTTAATAGGCTATTAATTTCATAGGAATAGTGATTGTAACAAATATCACAGAGATGTCTGTTACTGGGAGAAAGACTATGACAGATATATGCAGAATCATAAAGTGCTGAAACATTACACTGACAATTACGTTACATATAATTCAGGCTGTTTTTTCCCATCATAAGATATGGTTGTGACCATTAGGAAGCTGGACCATCAGAAGGACTAAACTTGGAAACCATTCTTAGGCTGCAACTTAATACACCACACCCTGAACTGTAATTTCCATGACATTTTAGACCCCTTGTTTATTTACTTGTATCTTATCATACTAATTGTATTTTAATATTTTATTATTTTATATGTAATTTATCTTTCATGATAAATTATATCTTTTATTTTATATTCTTTCTTAAAATGTTTGATAATAAAAGATGACTTAAGAAACGTAAACTAATATCTTTCCATTGCGGTGTTGGAAAATGTTTCTTAAGACAACGTGGTCCACCGGAAAAGCAATTATGAGATGAAGTAAAACCAGATTGCTCACTGACACACTCAAAATGAAGCTAAAGCTTAAATCCTTCAGACAAAAATGCAAAAGCAAGACCCACTGGAGAAGGCCCTGATATCTGGAAAAAATAAGAAGAATACAGAGGATAAGGTGGATAGATACTAATAGTGACAACACAAACTTGTGCCTACAATAATTGAAGAAGTAGCAATAATAGCAGAATAACGTCTGTTGGGTCTTGAAGAATCAGAAGTCAGTGAATGACTGAATGAACTCCAGTGAACCATCTAGTTGCTATATTCTGAATTAATCATCTATTATGAAATCCAATATTTTTCAAAAGCAATGGCATATAAGATCATTATATATGGTAAACTAGAAATGGATGTTACAAACATAGAAATTATCATGGCTCCAAAGCATCTTATTCAGAAAAATGTCAGTTGACAAATCAGGCCAAGGTAAAGAAAATTAACAATACCACCTCCTATAAGCAACATTAGATTATGGTAAAAATAGCAATTCAATTCTTCTCTACTGAGATATAAATACTAGAGCTTATACATGTCTTAATATTGACATTAGAGGGGAATTAAATTACTGAATGGGCTTTGAGCATTTTAAATATGAAAGCTACATATCCGCAAGTAATAGCTTTCTGTCAGTTTATTGTATAGTTAAATAAAACAGCCGATATGGGTTAGTTAGTTATTGTGTTTTGTTTTATTTACCAAAACGTATTGCTGCCTACTTTTCTAGTTTTAGATGGTTTACAACATATGCAATTTAAAAATTCATACAATCATAAAACTCATTAATAAAACCCATAAATAACAAACTTTTAAAAACTATAAATAAACCCAAAGCTGATATCAAATGGTTCTGAATGCTGTCTTAAAGAGGACTTCATCATCAGAGTTGGATCACACCTACCTGGAGAAGGAGGGTCAACTGTTTCAAAGAAAAGGGCTACTACTGAAAAAGTCCATTTCTAAGTTCCAGTTGTCTGATTTCTCTCAGGATGAATACCCAGATCATCTTCATTTTAGATAATGTAAACTAAGAATCTACGTGAAAAAGTTGGTTGAAAAGGTAACAGATTTAAGCCATAAATTGTATTTAATTGGCCCAGAAGCCTATTGGCAATTATTGACATGCTAGTTAGGACAGAAAAAATATTCTGCATTTCTTACATGTTTTTAGACACATGTTCCTTGTAAGGTCCTTGTAAGCAATTTGCCCTATTAATGTTGATTCATTCATAATAAAACATAAATCAAAAACATATTTCCCCCATTTCTATATATAATTATAGGATTCTAAATTCCTGAACTTTTTTCTTTCTATAACAGAGCATTTCTCTATTCCTCCCCTCTAATCCAGGGTAGAGCTACGTTCTACTATTCTGAGGGAATTAAGTGTACTTAAGCCTTCTTATTTTGAGCTTTACTATAAAATTAATTATGTAGTGCTATTCTGTCATTATTCACTGAAACAATCAAGGTTCTTAGAGTTGGAATGTGAGACTAACCAACTTCCAAGGTTACACAGCTCCTCCAAGCCCCATACACTATTAGTGTGAAATTCTGTAGTACAGAATATTTAATATTCTAACAGGTATCCAACAGAAGATGCTTCCTATTCAACATGAGGAGGGATTGCTCAGATAAAAGATCAAAATATAAGCATGTGCTTTGTCTGTCACCTTTAAGCATTATGGGTTGGTAGGAGCTCTTAGGGGAAGTGGCCTAAGAATGCATCACACTACATAACTGTATCCATATTGGCCATGCCAATAAGTAGCACAGATATCTGTCTGCTGGATATCAGCTCTTTCACATGCTATGGTTGTTCTTCAAAGACATAGGAAGTCTGGGCATTCTGAGTGTTAGAATATCAGGGTGCATTTGCAGAAGCAAATCTCTTCTTTCATCTTATGTTAGTCTTCATAAAGTATTTGATCTATTTGTCTAATTGTACTAAGTAGTAAATACTTCCTCAGCTGACAAAATGTATGGTGCTATATCTGACTGCAAATACTTTATTACAGAACACCAGAAAGATGTCAACCAAGTTTTTATTTCTACTTAGATTTGTACAGTGATAAATGGTAAGAGTGACTCAGGGTGCAGCCCTAATTGAAATTACAGATAGATAGCAATCAGGTCAGGGAAGAACTTTTGCTAAGCTTCCTGCATTTTGTAAGGTGTCCATATACGCGCTGGGCATACCCAACATATTAAGCCATTGCAAGATTGGTTTGGTGTTGAATTTGCAGAATCCAGCAATTATGTTTTAAACTCATGATTCATGGTTTGCAGTGTTGTGCAAACCCACAGCCATTTGGGGCATATTCAAAAAACAGCATTTTAAAAATGGCTTAGTATGATCCATGAACCCAAACCTTTGCTCTCAAACCTATTCTGAATAATTTTTTTGCTTTGGATTTGCTGAACCTTTTATATTACTAAACCAAGGAAAAATAGGAAGATTTAATTCAGCAGTCTGAATCTGCTTATTCAAACATATTGCTTATACCAATCTTAAATATATACAGATAGTCTTCGTTTAGTGACTGCCTTGTTTAGCAGTTACGATGGTGATGAAGTAACTTTATGACCAGTCTTCTCATTTATGACCTTCACAGATCTGTAAATCAAAGGAAAGCTGGAGTAAGGTCATAAGCACAGTCGTGGTTTTACTTAACAACTGCTTCACTTAACAACTGAGTTTCCGGTACCAATTGTGGTCATTAAATGAGGACTACCTGTATATATACTAGTATATTACAAGAAAAGTCCTCTCCCGGCCTTGCTGTGCTAATTTTGTTCTTTGGTTTTGTATTTTTCTGCAGACCATATTGTTCTCTATGGGAATCATTCACATCCATCCCATTTTACTACATTTGCAGACTAGGCTATAAATGAATCAGATCAAATACAATCATTTATATCTCAAGAGAACTGTAGGCACATGATGTATAAAATGTATTTCCCCTTCCAAATGAATATTGGATTCATTTATTATTAACTATATTTCTTTTACATTTCCTTTTACATCATATAAAGAGAGATCAAAGGTGCTTCCTATGTAGTTTAGGAAAGGAGGTCAGTTTTCTTTAGATCTAAGTAAATTGTAAAGTTATCCACATTGTAGGCAAGTAAGGGGAAGCAGTCGCAGTTATTTCTGTTTCATAACAAAGCAATGAGCCTGATTTCTATGACGCTTTGAAGCTAAAACTGAATGCTGAAATTTCATTGCAGGCAAGATTGCTCAACATGTTAGACTGATCATACAGTAAATCATCAGTATGCTTATGGAAACTACATCAGGTATATTTAATCTGACGTTTTAATTGTTGGTGTAAAAGTAGTGTTCCATTAATGTTTAATACTACATTTACATTTCTGAATTAATACAATTGCTCAGATAAAAGATCAAAATATAAGCACATGTTTTGTATTGCCTACAATATTACAGTAATGAAACATATACACACACAAATGTGTATATTATTGTCTGTGTGTGTGTGTGTGTGTGTTTGAGTGTATGTGTGTACACACACACACACAAACACACAAGAACACACACAGATACACACACATACTATACTTTGGAAATATATTTCTATAACTAATTTCAGTACAGATTTTTGCAAAATAGTTTAAAAGTTTAATAGATTGTTGTAATTAATTTCAACAGAAACATTTTGCCAAGCTGAGTCTAAAATATTCCACTCCTGCCTTGGGTCCATGCAAACTTTATGCAAAACATTTAGTACCTTGTCTTTTTATTTATCATATCATTACAAACAGGTGATTTAATAACAATTGAGCCAAACATTTAAATTACACTAATATTGAAATGTTTGTAAAATGCTTTGTTTAACTATTAAGTTTGTGGAAGTCAGCCCTGAGTTAATTCAAACTGGACATTTGAGATTTGAAGAGAACATGATTTAAGTTTATGATCTGAGATTTGAGGGTAAACAGATTCAGTTCAAGTCACTTCAAGATATGAGATTTCATTAGAAAATATTTGTCCATAGGCTACAATGGGGAAGCATCAAAATGCTTGCAGCTGCTCCATTTTTTTGGCAGAATGGATTGAATGCTGAAGGGATCTAGACTCATTACATAACATGAATCTTACCAAATTTCAGCTGGATATCTTCAAAGATTTCACTGCAATACGTTTTTCAACTACTCCTTCCTGCATCTCTTTTAAGGCAGAGATAATAGGGATGAGGCAAGAACAGACTCTAAAGTGTCCATCCAAAAGCCTAAGCTGTATAGAACCAAACTAGCAAATATAGTATTCAAAATTAAAAATAAAAACTTCAAGAGTTGTTTAAAATATAAGCTCTTACTTTTCAACCTGCTCTTCTGGAATATCAGGCTTGGCATGATATTGAAAAATGAGCACTGTCTTGCCCTTGTGAGATGACACCACTTGATCACTGAATCTTCTGAGATGCCACAGGGTTCCTGCAGTTAGATGGTAAGATGGATCGTCTTGAAAAAAGTCGTCTCATTCCAGTCTTTGTGGGTTGGGTAGGAGTGATAAAGCTTGACCTTATGGAATAATATAACTTTGCTTCCTGTGATCACTGGATTGCCAGGACAGTTGGCATAACTCATTAAGAAGCTTGGACTATCCTAAAAAGGGCTTATCACTAGAATAATCAATTATCACTAGGAATTTGTTGTGCCAGGGTTATGGCATGGTGGACATATATGTCTTTTAAATAGATAAATAAAGTAGCACTTCTCAAGTATTCTCCCCAGCATTCTCCAATATGGAAATAAAGTTCAACAACTGTCTCTGGAGCTTATATATATCCCTGTTTCTTTGGAGGAGATATTCTCAACACACCAGCCTTGATTAATCTGGAGTTCTGAGCTTTCTTGAGACGTTGGGTTGCAATTCAGCGTAGCATGTGAAGATAACCACTGGTCTCAAAATTGGGTAATATAATTATGGTATACCTTGCTCCAAGCTGAATTTTTGGCATATTTAAGAACTGCGTAGAGTATACTAAACTTTGTGCACAGACACTATTTGTGATCCTGGAAAAAGCTAAACAGAATTTTAAGGCTGGAATCTAAAATACATGAAATTGTGTGCCTGATTCATGTATCACAGGGCAATTTCATTTACATGTTGTTAAATATACTGAGTTTTTTTTTTTAATATGCAAAAATCCCCACCTCTGTTTACTACTTTTCTAACATTAAAGTAACATTAATAACTTTTGTTTTACTTTAGGCTTCAGAAAAGATTTATAATGCCCTTGGTTTTGCATCCATATACAATGAACCATACCGTAATTTCCCCAAAGTAACTATCATAGACACCATTTGTCTGGGCTCATGATTTTATTAGATTAAATATTTAAATCCTACAATGTGGTGTTGTTGGTGATCCCCAAGATAACCAAGTTTTATATTATAGCTTACATTGTTTAGGCTTCTGCTTCTCAACCTGAGCCTTCCTGATGGCACTGCCAACTGTACAGCAGCTGCATCTCTCTGAGAGCCTTTAGCAAATATATTATCATCAGAAATTGCTTGCAGCTCACATCTGAGATTCAGTGCAGGTTTTTGATAGGGAGAGGAAATCTTCCTCCCTCTTTTATCATCCCACAGGCTATATATCCATAGCTATAGTGATCTTCATTCTAAGTAGTAGTGCTCCCCACAGAAATTCAGTATAAAGACTGCTTTAGAGTTATTTGGAAATGGTTGAATATCTCATAAGAGAAGTCAGAACTGGGGAAGTTGAGGCCAGGGGCAGTATCTTTTTAATACAAGAGGAGGTATTCTCTGCTCAATAAATGAATAAATGTCAAGAACAGATTTGAATGCAACATTTCTGTATAAGTAATGTTTTCATTCCTCTGCTGTCCCTGCAAAAATTTCTGGCAAGTCACTTAATGAATGAAAGAGTGTCAATGGACATGGTTCTACTTTTGGTAATTGCATGATCTTTTCTTTCTTTGATTCTATTAAAAAAAATTAATCCCGGATGAGACAATTAAGGCAAAGAGAACGGCGTATGTATACTTATATATACTTAACTTAAGCACTGCACTGTTGCAACAGTGCTTTTGAAATTTCTAACTGCTATGGTGCATTTCAGTTTTGATTCTGAAAAAAAGGTATAACTGCTTTCAGGAGTTCCAGAATTACATTTGCGTCCCCATGTACTCTGAAACACATTTTTGAAATTAAATCCAAAGAGTTGGCCAGCCCTGTTACTTTTCTCTAAGTTGGTATTAGGCAAGTGCCTATTCTAAGCCCAATACAAATCCTAATACCCCAAGCCAAGATAAACAATACTTGAAGGTGGCAAATGACAAAGGGCTTAACTACTAGATAAAGGAAAAGGAGAGGAGACAGGATTACAGCATTGGGGTCCACATCATCTGATGACATGGATGCAGAGAGAGCTGACCAAATGTAATGTGAAGAATGTTCAACTGGACTTACAAACTTATCACTGGATATTGTTTTTCTTTTCTTCATTTTCCTCATTTATCATCTATTTAGGCCAGCATGCTGTCAAATCTTCTGCTGACTTTCAAGAATTGTGTGGCATTGGGGTCCACCTTCTCAAAACATGCCACTAGTAATACAATTTCACAAAATACAATTGCTATCTCCTTGAAGATGAAGCTTCATGACTCTTCAGCTGGTTGATCTTGAGCCTGAATTGCAATTACCTCTGCTATCTTCACTGCTTCTAACTCCACACATCTTCATTGATCATTCATTTTATGGGATTTGGTTAGCCCTTCACCATCATTAGCATTAGCTCCAGATCAACCTACTTAGCAAACCTCGCAATTTTGCCTGTTATTTCTTTATATATTTCTCTCTTTTGCAGTGTTTAAAGCTATGTACCAACCAGGGGCAATTATTTTTCTTTGTCCCATTCAAAGAAAATTTGGGAAACCTCTACCCAGGCCTTAGTACTGATTCTGTTGGCTTGCTAAATGTTGTACAATGCCAATATCTCTGTTGCACCTAATGCCTACATAAATTTTGTGTGTAGTTAATATAGGCCTTAAAATTGAAACGATACCCAATCTGTGGGTTGGAGGAGTGACATCAGATTTGGCAGCAGAAATACAACTTTAACATTTGGATGATCATCATCTAACTGTGTAGGATGCCCAGGGACATTATCAGTAACAAGTAAATCTTGAATGGGGTCTCCACTTCATGGTGTTTTTCCACCTTAGAAATAACACAATTGATAAACCAGTATTAAAAGAGTATTATTGTCATCCACAGTTTAGATTTGAATTGTAAGGCTACTGCCTTACTGATGACTATAAATAGACAGGGATTTTCCAAATGAGAAACTAATAGTGGTTAGTTTTTCATTTGTAATATCTCACTGAATTAGCCCCAGGCTAATTCAAGACAAGACAATCTTTGAGAGCCTTAAAACCTGACCTTTTTTTTTTTTTTTTTTTGCTTTGAAAATATATGTTCTTTCTGGCATTTTCTTGTAGAACAACCCTTTCCCATTAAAAATTTGGTGTGCCATCTAACCATCTTCATCACATGATACATGTGAGCTGCTTTCAGATCAACACTAGCAGCCTCACCTCCCACTTTCACATTATGAAAATTAGAAGTGTCTACATGTATTAAACCAAATATTGCTAGCCACAAAGATTGTGTTATGATCATCCTATTTGCCTTTACCTCTTTGGAAAAATGTATAGTTTTGGCTTGTATGTCCGTTAGGATAATCGACATATGGTATCAAGTTTGGTCTTTCACCTGCAATATTAGCCATTTTTCCACCTTATATATAACACCTGAAGAGCAGTTTGGTGTAGTGGTTAAGGCTCCAGCCTAGAAACCAGGAGACTATGAGTTCTAGTTCTGCCTTAGGCATGAAAGCTGGCTGGGTCACTTTGGACCAGTCTCTCTCTCTTAGCCCCCGACACCAGACTCAGACAACAAGCCGGTTGCTCGGTCAATATTCAGTTGATCCCAAAAAAAAAGCAGAGGCTAAACAAGCGGGAAAAATGCCAGGAAGAAAAAAATAGATATAGCACCTGAATGCTACTTTGTTATCACAGTTGATTTTAATGGCACTGAACTTTTCATGTGCTCTTTTATGCATGCACTGTCCTTCAAAATTGTATTCACTACTGAAAAGGGAAGACCTAGTTCACCTGTGATGGAAGAAAGGCTTTGTCCTCCTTCTTACTGTTTTATTATTTTTTGCTTCTGCTCTAAATCTAGCACTTAGGCTTATGAGCTTGCCCTGCACTCTTGCTATTATTGGATTGCTTTCTACTCATGAAATGCAATGCAATTATGAGTGAAAATTATGCTGAAAATTGGGAGAGAAGGCAGCAGCAATTCATGCTTGTGACAGGAAAACCTGCACACACCAGACTAACTTTGTGTTGCATGTACAATGACAATATTTACCCATGTTGAAAATGTTAGATACGCTTGTGGAAACATTTGCTAAAATCAAGTTTAAGTCAGGCCTTACATAACCTGGAGACATTTGTACTCAGCTAACAATAAGTATGCCCCAATAAATTTTAAGTGCTGGGAATGTTCTTGTACTACAAGATACATGTACAACATTCAATGGATTAATTTAAAAAAAAAACAACACCAGAATACATAAAATAATTAGTGATATGCCACCATTCAGCTCTTGGTGAGTGTATGGACAAAAGCTTGTCACCTTGATCTGTCCCTGGTAATAACTTATAGGTTTCCCAAATACATTCAGATAATTGATTTAATCCCATCCATCCACTTTATCCATTGTTTTTTTCTATTTTGTTCAATTGTGCCATATCTATCTATCTATCTATCTATCTATCTATCTATCTATCATCATTTGCTGACATCACATGCTTGCTGAATATCTTCACATAATCAGACTTTTTTTCCTCCTCTGGGACTTATTGGTTAAACCTTTCTGGAACTCTTTTTAATGATCTCCAAATCCATAATGCAAAAGCTTCTATCCTTCATCTCTCACTTTCTCAGCATCCAGATTCTACAGTGTACATTATAACTGGAAACAGTATTGCTTTCAATATTTTGAGCTTTGTTGTCACTGAAACATGATTGTCCTTCCTGATCTTGTCTAAATTTGTCATTGCTTTCCTCTTGAAAGGTTTCCCCCCACAGATCAGTTAAACTGGATTTCTCTCATCTGTCATAAAACAAATTAAATCAGCATAAACTAGATTCTGTCTTACAGTTAGGGATAATGTGACCTTTCCTACTGTTATTCAGCTGCTATTCAGGCTGGTTTGGGTCATTAAGCTGTGGATTATCTTAAAGACCTGGCATGTATAGAGAAAGCACCAAACTCTCCTACTTACAAGAATGGCTATGGTGGCCAGTGGCCAGGGAGAAGAGGTGATGTTTTGACTGTATCACACTAAAATGGCCAGTAGATACCAGGCTGATGCCACCCCAATGTCACCTGGCAATTCCACTGACAAAGTAGTTGGTGAAATGCTTCACAGTATATCTGCTTGTAAAACTGCTGTGATGAGGAAGAAACTACTTCAACCTTTATCATCTAAGGATGATTTTAAGCTTCTTCAGGTTTGGGTTGGGCACAAGATAATGACAATGCCATGGGGGTATGGCAAAAAAAAAGTGTTTGTCAAGGCCTGTTTGTGTTGTGGTTAAGTACAAGTGTAGAAAGACTCTAAGGTTAATCTTTCCAGTAAAGTGTAGAAAGACTCTAAGGTTAATCTTTCCAGTATATTACCCATCTTTGTCTATTCTTGAGCACAAGAGAACAAAACTATATGCCACCTTCATTTTTTTCACCAGCAGTTGTAAGTTCATTAAGCATGCAGGTTGAAATTACCTTTGTCTTCTTAATATTTAACACTAATACATTTCAATTTTCATTTTAATAAGTTCTTCTGAGTTGTTTTTTTTTTACCTAACAAAAGAGTGTGCTGACTTCTTATCTCAACATTGCTAATGTTTTGATCTTTGGTTTTGATTCTGGCTGTCATCTCTTCCAGTCCTGCTATTCTTATAATATATTCATAATTTAATTCATAAGTGAATTAAACAGATATGGAGATAATGTGTATCTTTCTCTTTATACCCTTTTCTCTTCTGAGCCATTCTGTATTTCCAAATTCAGTTCTTACAGTAACTTTTTGTTCATTGTAAATATTCCTCAAAAGAATAATCAGTGTTCTACATTCCTATTAACTTTAATATGTTCCATATTCTGACATGATCTACAGTCAATGGCCTTGCTGTAATCAATGAAGCAAAGGTAACCCTCCTTCTTTTATTCTCTTGCTCTTTCTATTATCAATCCTATGCTAGCTATTTGATTTCATGTCCCTCTGCCTTTTCTGAAGCCTGCCTGCTCATCTGGCATTTCTTTTTCGATGTGTGACTCTATTTTTCTTTAGAAGATCTTAAATAAAACCTTGCTTGCTTGAAGAATTAGTGCAATTCTTTGATAATTTGCATATTGTCTTGCATTGGTATAATTAGATATACTGATCTTCTCCATTCTCTAGTCTTGTCCCATATTCGTTAACATAGAGCTGTCAGTACTTTAACTGTTTTCTCTCCTGAAGCTTTAAACATTTCAGTGGGTCTTTTCTATGTAACAACTAATGTACTGTCAGTCATATCTCACTTTCTAATGAGGTTAGTTCCTGAATATATTCTCTATAATTTCTTCAGTCATTATATCATCCCATTCATAATGGGGTTCAGTCTTTCTACCTTTCTTTACCCTTGTTCAGATCACTTTCATAATTACACAAACACACCCATCATGGATGTAAATTTTCATGGGACATCTTTTATCTACTTAAACATTTTTTCCTTTCCTTCCCTTTTTCTGGTTATATTCCTCTGTTTGTTTACAACATATACTTCCTTGTCATTTCTTGCTTGATTCTGGAAGTCTATGTTCAATTCACATATATCCTGATGCTCAAGAATTTCCTTGGATCTCCCATCCAAGTACTAACTGGGTCTAATGTTGCTTTACTTTTTAAGATAAGCCAAATTTGTCTAGGAGCTGCCACAAGGTGTGATGCTGATACACCTAATCATTTTTAATTCTCTAAGTTTAACTTGTATATTTGATGCCAATAAGTCATGGTTTGTTCCACAATCTGGCTGACCAGATTATACTTCTCTACCTTCTATTTCTTATCATGCAACCTATTTGATTCTAATTGTGACAGATGGTGTAGCTATTGTCCATCTAGTGATGTCCTTATCTACAGTTATGTGGCTTAATCTATGCTTGCATTTATATTGCTGGTGTTAATCATAAACAAAGAATTGTATTCACAAAACCTATTAACCTATTTCCTGCATTACTGTGTTTACCCAGCCCAAATTTTCTTGTGGGTATAGGTTGTTCTCTTTCTCCAACTTTTGGATTAATATCACCCAATATTTTCCTTACTGAACTATACTCTTCCCAGGAACTAGAGGAATGCGTTTTGTTTGGAGAGGGGTGGATCTCTTCTCCTGGCACCAAAAACTTCATATAAATGTTTCATCTTCATGCAGTGATCTTGGCAACAGCACGGAAGGGGTTTGCCATTGCTTTCTTCTGGATTTGATTTTTTTGAATTCCTTTTCCTAGGTGGGTTGGGTTCCCACACCTGGTACTGCAGAGGCCCACATACCCTTATCATCTACTATTCGCTTCCTTCCTTCCCCTGTCATACTGGCAAGAATGTCCCTGTCAGATCATCTGTAAGGACAGTTCCTAGATTCATTGGAGGTATTCAGTCCTCCCGACTTATCAAACTTATAATCCTCTGGAAAGAATGGATTTTATGGTGGAGCTTAAATATTATTCAGACAAAGGTGGGAAACCCAATTATAACCCAAACTATAACTCCCAGCAATCTAACAGCATAATTAATTGTGACAGCTGCAATTTAGCAACTTGTGTAGGGCTGCAGTTTCCCAGCAATGCATAAGATTAAGAATCTACTCTAGATCAAAATCATACCTTATTATTATTTTTTCATCCCCAGATAAATGTATAAAAGAAAGGAAGAATGAATTATACACCTTAACAGGATGACTATATTCATTTCATCTCTGTTTTTTTTAATGCTATTGTGTAATTTGATCCTCTTTGAAATGTATGTAGTTATCTATATCTCAGGGAAAATAATGGGCAAAATTCAATGTGATGTAGTAGCCCTCTACCAGCATAATAAAATTTCCCTCTCCTGTTCCTCCATCAGTTCTCACAGAATCAATTTTGGCAAGTCTCCCAATCCTTAAGAGGAAATTATCCCTCCTTTATTCTGTTAACAACAACTTTTCTGTGAAATGATAAATTGGATACAACACAGTGTTTACTAAAGGGGTTTTTTTTTTTTAAATCAAAACTATCCATAGGTATTTCTATAGCATTTATATTCCAAACATTTAATTTCAGGTGGAATTAATTTATGTATTATTTATAGTTTATCTATTTTGTACTTTCTCACAATATATTTTGCAGCTTCTTAAACTATTTTTCTTTGTTGCTTATTCCTTTAAAGTTCTCCTTTGAATTTTTTACACAGCAATCCAAATGAAACTGCAGCAGATTGAAAATATCATCCAAGATCCCGCTAAGCCTTCTATCACAACTAAGTATGTGCAGTATGAGCAGTATGAATCTATTGATTAATCCATTGACTAATCCCTTTTTACCCCATATCTACAAAACATTATAGGCAATCCCCATTTTCTTTTATTAAAAAGAAGTTTATGAAACAATTGTATGTCATAATCATGTGAAATCATGTGATAGTCAGAGAATGATCATCTTGGCTGAGCAAGCATTTGAAATTTATAATATAAGAATGCTTGAGAAATTCAGTGTTTGCACATTCATAAGAATGTAACAAAACTCAGATAGGTTGGGTCATGGATATATGCAATTTAGCATCCAGTTTCCTACATAGGCCTTATAGAAATCTAGGTGGGAAGTTTTTAGGGTATCAAATAAGGTGATTATTCTGAACTTTTTCAGCTAATATGCAGATCAGAATGTAGCTATCCACCCCTTCTCTAAATGTGATTAAACAATTCCTGGCACTTTAAACATGTAAACACATATTTTCAAAGAAGGTATACATTTACAATTTTATATGTACAGTTTAAATTACAGATTAAGTTGGAAATAAAATGTATTTTTCCAATAAAAACACATTAAAGTGATGCAGACCAAATGTAGGTATATTTATCCATCACTACTGCCCTCTTCAGGCACATATTCGTGTTATGAATAGTACGATATTTATCAGGAATGTAAATAGATTGGAATGTGATGAAATTTCCCATAATAGGGGCTTATGTGCAGAACACCTGCCAAATTTCAAACAAACAAGTGAGGAAGGAACTGTGATCCGTTCTTAATGCAGTACAATTTATTTACTTGGAAACTATGGCAAACAAAGGGATAAAGTAACATACTTTATTTTTTATCTTATCTACTTCTGTGGAATCTATGAAATTGATGGAAAGTTTCTGATTACTATTGCTGAACATTGTTGGTAAACCAATCCTATGCTTATGCTATATTACCATACAAAGTAAGTGCTGGACTCATACATATAGCAGACCAGTGCCAGGAGTAGCTGCTGGGTTAACCTTAAAGTTGTTTGAGTATCTTCTGAATCCATGTATAAGAAACCAGTCTCTTAAGAAAATAGGTTTATTCAACAACCACAAAACCAAGTACATAAATATCCAAATGTTCAGACAAATGATTAAATAGGCAGAGATGTGTGTGACAGCTCTTAACATCTTTATTATCATTGATTGTCCCCTGCAATACAGAAACTCAGTCATACACTTTTTTAAATGCATGGGAATCCTCTATAGAAAATACCAATGAACTGAAGTCAGTTCTTCTTTTCAGAGTATAGTAATCTGAGACAGAATGAGCAAACAATGTAGCTAATGGACAGCCTATGAAGATCAATTTGCCCATGGATATCTCCCTTGGCATTCAATAGACTCCCTACTGCACTTGACTTAAAATTTTATTTTGATTCTTTTAAATAAGGCCTGATGAATTGTTCTGGAGAACATACAAGCTTGCATATGGTTTTGCAAATTATTTTTTATTCTTGCTAGCAGTAAGTCTTTATTATGTGCTACTTCTAAAACTCAGTATAGGAAATAACCCACTTTTGGAAATAAGTGCGACAAATCTTTTGGGTTTTCTGTGCTTTAAAAATAAATCACAGTTCCATATTTATTACCATAGAGATTTCAGGACCTGCTTATAAATGATGATTCATTCTATCAAGATGCTTCTCAAAATGTTACATTCTTTTGATGACTTGGCTCACAAGTGAATAGTACCCAATCCTAAATAAATATATACAGAACAGATAGCTTGAGTCAGGGATGTTTATCTAACCAGGTTGCTCCAGTTCATACAAACCAGTTGATACAGTCTTCCTGGGCTTCTTCCCAGGGATATCCCACTGGTTGCTGATGCTTGGTTTTAAGGTAACGCAAACATTGTGTTTCCTGTACTTCTAGTTTTTGCAGTGCTTGGAAGTGCAGTGCTGAGGCAAAATATTATGGGCGTACTGATAATAAGTTGGGAAGGGAAAGAGGAGAAACTATGTTTTGATGGCACCACTTCAAGTTGAAGGCTTCCCTCATCTTCAACCTCTGTTAGGAGCTCCCCACTTGGAGCATTATTTCCCTTCATGTCAGTCGATCTTCCCCCTGCCCTCCCCATTTATAAAATATGCATGTCAACCCCTTTAGTTCTTCTCACTAAAAGTTCCATCTTGTAAGAACTTGTTCCCACATTGATAACAGTCGAACAGCCATTTCCAAAACAATCAACAGGCACAGTCTGTTCCTCCTTCACAAAAGAGACAAGATTCCTTTCCCTTTACATTGAAAGAGAACAAGAAGAAGAATCAGAACTTTCCTATCCTATTTGTCCAAGTATAAAGTTCTCATTCGAGAGTAGAGTACTTGCCAAAATTGTTCTATTGATACTTTTAACTCTTTTCTTAATAAATCTTACTAATCAGATCTGTGACTTGTTTGGAAGATTAACTACTTCCAGTCCAGACTGCTATCAATGAAGCTGACATATTCAACCATTTTAATCTACGTCTCATTTTCATATGCAATGATGTCATTTCAAATCCCACTCTTATCTGTCTTCAACTTGATGACTGATGTAAGTATATAAGTCATTATGTCATGACACACATTTCATCATTTGCCCCTTTGAGCCCCCTGCAAAAGTCTGTGCTGACTGAGCTTTTGAGGAAGAAATTTAATTTTTTAGTATCACATTGCCAACTAGTAATTTATCAGGTTAAAAGTGATGTCCTAGAAATTATAAATTTCAAGTGACAGCTGTTATCCTTAGCAAAGCTCACTCAGCATTGCTGTTTCATGGCTTCCAAACAGACAGTGGTAAATTCTAATGAAGTGAAGAATCATCAAAATCACAATTAAAAATTATTGTTTAACCACATTTTAGATGCCTAGATAAAAACTAATGCCATGTTATTACCTGGCATTTATAAAAAGTTATATTAATATTGAAATGTGGTAGGCTAAATATTGTTTATTTGCCCTCATCCAGTTCACTGTATAGTTGATAATGTAGTAGTACCCTGAATTTGGTTTGATTTCTCTTTTTGAATTACATATTATGGTACATTCTAACAAAGGTATGAAAAGTGGGTTATTCTGGCACATAACACAATTTGACTTTGCAATTCAGTCGTCTCTCCCAACCCTGGCTAGACTTCATTCTGAGTTAAACACAGCAGCTTCTAAGGCAAACATTCATTTTTTTCATAGATATTTGCTTCTCAAAAGCAGTACATCACCCAGAGCTTAGCAACCAGTAAAATATAACATCTGGTCCATGCAAAATAAAATACAATAATACAAACAACTGTACAGACTCATTTTATTCACATCTGGAGAATTTCCACTTTGGCCTGAACCAAAAATAAATCATTGACTTCTGAGAATGTACACATTAAAATTACTAGAATTGAACAGTCATTGTATCAGTGTATGTCTACACGAATACATGCATAAATCTGATGTTTCAAGCATTAATATATTTGATACAGCAAGCTGTTCTTCCTTCTTTCATATTGATTCTGATCCATTCAGGTTTTCAGAATCTTTTGTATTAATTAATATATAGTAGGAAAGAGATAATTTTAATTTTCATTATTAAGAATTAAAATAAAATATTGATGAGATGCAAATCTAGATATAAGACTACTGTTGTATATCATATATTTAGAAGTAATGCAGAAGAGAAATGGCTTCACTTCATGAATAACTTGGAAATTATTCTGTTAAGAATCAATTTTAAGTTTACTGTATAACGTTATCCTGTTATGTCCGCTATCTAAAATCAATATACTGCAGACATTAATCAACCTTTGAGCATATACCCTAGTGTTCCATATGTAACAATGACTGCTGAAAGATCATTGTGAAGTAAGAGCTGTAATAATGTTTTCAGACCACTCCCTGAGTTTATATTGTTACACAGAAAGACCCATTATCATGTTATTAATTTCTCCATGGATTAAAATGTATGTATGTATTCTTAAAAAAAAGTTTTGCTTGTGCATCCCTATTTCTACTCTGTATGCCAACAATTTATTGTAAACATCAGACAAATTAATTAGGCATGCACTTTGATTGTGTTCATTATAATAAAATCAATTGGTAGTCATAATTACTTCAGAAGATGTTCTACTGTAATTCAAAATTCATGAAGTTTAAAGAAGAAGGAGCTTCAGACTCAGACTCTCCCCCTACTGTTAAATAGGATTTATGGAGTTATAGTGTAGGTTGGCTGTTGTTGTTTTGCAGCATTTGTTCCACTTGGTTGCACATCCTGCTTGTTTTTGTACTGTACTCATCTGGTTCTTTTAGCAAAGCTATCAATGCAGTTATGATTTATGAGTTATAGAGTTATAGGTTAGTAATTGTGTTAACACGTAATGTTATTCTTAGATATTGAGAAGAAGTGTAGTATGCACTGACAATTTATGAAGCACTTAAGTAATTATTGCAAGGAAAAGTCATGCTGTAACCTGAATATTTGTGCATTATTTGGCTACAGTCTCTTGGAAGTACAATTTTGAGTTTTCCCAGCAAAATCTCTTCACTTGGGCATATGGGATTCATGCACAAGCAGGTTTCCTCTCTCCCTTCAAAAGAATTGCATAGGAAAATTACTTAAAGCTACAAATAAATCCAGTGGAGGGGTTATCTGTATGTCATAGCCCTTACATTTACAAAAGACAGCTGGTTCAGAGTTAATGTCTATGATCGTGAGGATTATCATATGCTGTACTTAATGTTTAGCTACATATTCTTTTTTTTTTTAATTTTTGGAGAATAAAAAATGTTTGGTACTCTTTTAGAGATTGTAATATAATCCTTCATTTGCACTACTTCAATATGGAGCACCCAGTGACACAGCCATCCATCAATGTTATAGAGACATGTAAAATGAAAGAATGTTGTCTTCTGATGTTGTTTGTAACTTAAGATGACATTCCCACATCCCATCTTTAACTGATGACATGTAATCATGTTTTCACAACATAGATTAAGCATGTTTAAAATGCTTCAAAAACTTGGAGGGTCTCTTGTTCATATGAGAGTGGACTTCTACACTAAGGAGACACATTAATACCTTGGAACTTGGTATAGGATGATATCATTAGGATGAAAAGCTCAATATTTAGATTCAGTTCATAGATCCTCAGTCCCCTATGTCAGTGTTTCTGTGTGGGAATATAACACATAAATATGGCTATAATTCTTTTTGACTTCCTGGGTTTAAATATATAGAACAGTTCTATTTATACCCAACTCCTTCTTGAAAGTACTAGCTAAACTCTCATTCTTGCACTCCATTACTTTGCATTTCTTGTCATTGAATATTCTACCATTGACTGGAATGCCTGGTCTGTCATTTTTATTTGATTTATTAAAGATAGATAACAAATCCCTTTCTTTCACTATCTCCTTCTGTTTCCATTGTTCATTGTCTGTTCAGCCTTCTTTCTTAATTTTCTTCTACTCTTGAAATAGTCTTCAAATTAACACCATGTAACTCCTGGTGGGATAGTTTTTAAATTGGTACCAAGCTCATAAACTGGTGTTCCTTTTGTTTTTCATTCCATTGATGACATGATGCTGTCTATTTCTGTGCATGAAAGTAGTACCACACAATTATATTTCTCAAAGAAAATAAAGACTATGTTGAAAAAAGGGATAGGATGGGATAGAAGGTGCACTAAGGAAGTACCAAGTATAGCTTTAAATAAATTGGACACATTTAATGCACTGTGAACATAACTGTTTCAGCAAATGTGATGAACATGCCTACTTATCAAATTAAAAGTGCCTGAAGGCATTAGTCAGTTCATTCATGCTGTCATGTGCATATCATTCAAACACAAGAGATGAAAATTGTGTATGTTTTAAACTTCTACTGAAGTGATGAGAGAACTGGTAATTGTTTACCACAAGCCTCCCAGTCCCTTGCTTTAGAGACTGAAGTGTACAAATGTCAGTTCCCCACTTCTCCATTATCATGATGTCTAGTAATTACCCTCTTGTCACTAGCTCTATAATTATTTATTTCTTTTAATCATCTCCTAAGAGCCAATGGAAACAACTTGGTTACACTGAATTTGACCATGGAGATGAACCTCTGGAAGTTATATTGTCTTCAGAAAATACTGAGGATAATTATCAACCAAATAGAACCATTTGTTTTTCTTTTAAAAAACTGACTGTAGTTTAACAATATAGAGAAAGTTAGTGATCAACTTTCATTTTCAGTGCAAAGTCTATAGTCTTAAGTGCAGTAAACAAAACCAGCTCATGGAAATAAGGCATTGTTCAAAAGGTAAACAGACACATGCTTGTATATTTACTCAATGATTACAAAGACCAGTGATGAAATGAACTAAATGTGTGAATGGGCCATTATAGATAAAAACGCTCAAGAGCTTCTGTATCAACCCTGACATACAACATTTTTATGACATTTCTGAAAGGTTATTTTGTGCTTTTAGCTGACAATTTTCAAATATAATTAAGAATGCTGTGAGCCTGTGAGATGCATGGATAAATGTACCACATTTAAGATACCAGAAGCATGCACAAGTTATTGTTTCTAGAGTGGATCAATTATAAATATGAAAGTGCAGAAAACATTGACCAGCACAGTTATAGAAACTCTGTTCCACACGGGAAATTTTGAAAAAAAATTAATCTGAACTTCATGTGACAAATGTTGTCAGGGTCACAACATCTTTGGCATTAAAATATATTTTCCTATGTTTTTCTATAACATTAATGTTCTATATATTTTGAAAGCTAAAATATTTGTGATCAGGCTAGACCTCTGGAAAACTTCAAGGAGTGACATTTTGATGAAAGTTTGTGTTGAACACCCCTTTTCAAGCTAAATGAATACACAGACACGCACACATACAACCTGTAAAAATCAAACAAAGCAAAGCAGCTGTATTGTGTCACTTCACATTGTCTGGATTGCCTTCTCCTAAACTTCTAGTATATGGACTTCCAAACTGCATATTTGCCAAAGTGTGCTCCAGGCAGTACTGAAATTGCTAGAAGAAGCTTCTGCACATGTACAGCAGAGCTGAACAAAGCATGCAAAGTGATGCTTTGCAAAGGATAGTTTGCATGATGAAACTGTCCTTCCTTAAACATTGAGCAGCAAGTACTCCAGAAGAGTCTGTAACGAGCTGCCACCTGTTGATCCCAAAGCCAGTAACTTTCCTTGCAACCAATATTCATTCAAAAGAAAGTTGATTTATTGAGAATAAGTGTACAGATCCAAAGCATTGCTAAGACTGAGCAAAAGCGCGCCAAAAGCTGTTTTTCTTACTCCCCCCCCCCCACATTGCCCTTAGTTCTTGGTCTTCTGATTCCCTTGCTGGTATGGCCTTGAGCATGCCAGAGCCTGTGATAAGGAGCCATCTGCTTTAAAGGGTTTCTCATTCCTTCTCTCCCCCCTCCCCCCCTTTTACAATGGCAGAACCGCAGCATGTAAAAAGCCATTTTTTAAACTAGCCATATAATAATCTATTATAAAATCTTGCGAAGATTCTGACATGCTGCCCCTCTACAAAAGAGGATGTCAGTCAGATGATTCCTCTTCTTCACTCTAAAAAAGAAAAAGCAAAGAGAAACATAATACAATAATCATTCTATGGCTTTGTAGGATAAACATCATAAATTTTTTTAACTAAATGTGGAGCCTTTACATGTTTCTTGTCAACCCATTCAGCCATTGATTTGGGAAAATGTTTCCACTGAATTAAAAATTGAACCCCCCCCCCCCATGCTTTCTACTGTCCAGTATCTCTTTAACTTCAAAATGTTGTTCTCCTTCAACCATCATTGGTTTAGGAGGTACTGGGGAGGGATGCCATTGAGATGACTCTTTATAGGGTTTAAGCAGGTCGCAGTGGAACACTGGATGGATTCTTTTAAAGGTAGCAGGCATCTGTAATCGTAATGAAATTGGATTAATTACTTTATCTATAACAAAAGGCCCTATGAATTTTGGAGTGAGCTTTCTGGAAGGCTGTAATGATTTAAGATGCTTGGTAGATAAAAGAACCTTATCTCCTACTTTCCAGTCTTTTTCTGCGGTTCTCTTAGCATCTGCAAATTTCTTGTACATTGCTCTGGCCTCCTTCAACGACGCAGCAATCTGAGGCCACACTTGTGTCATTTGTTGGACCCATTCATCAACTGAAGTGACTTGAGTGGATTGTTTAGGTAGTTCTGGGATGGGTACAAAGTCTTGTCCTGTAGCTATTTTAAAAGGGGTGAGGCCAGTGCTTTGGTGCACTGCATTATTATAAGCTACTTCAGCAAACGGTAACAGTTCATCCCAATTGTCTTGTTGGTAGTTAATGAAACATCTCAAATATTGTTCTAACACTGAGTTCAGACATTCGCATGATCCCGCCATCTGGGGGTGGTACCCCGAACTCAAGCCTTGCGATGCCCCCAGTAGTTTTAGGAATGCCCTCCAGAACTTGGCAGTAAACTGGACCCTGCGATCCGAAATTATTCATTCTGGGACACCATGAGCTCAGTCGACTTGTTGTATAAATAACTTAGCCAGTTTGGGGGCTGATGGAAGGGATTGGCATGCCACAAAATGTGCTTGTTTGGAAAAAAGGTCTGTAACTACCCAAATAACTGTCTTTTTGTTGCTTTCAGGCAGGTCTACAATAAAGTCCATGGAAATTTGCTTCCAAGGAGCCCCTGGGTTTGCTACTGTCTGTAGAAGCCCCATTGGTTTGCCCCCTCTCCTTTTGGCCATTGCACATGTGGGGCATGTAGCTACATATTCCCCTACATCTTTTCTCATTGTTGGTCACCAAAATTGATGCCTGAGTAGATGTAATGTTTTCACAAAACCAAAGTGCCCAGCTGTTTTGCTGTCGTGACTTCTTTGCGAGACCCACTTTCTAGCGTCTGCAGGGACATACAGCTTATCTTGCCATCACCATGCCCCTTGTTTGTTCACTAGCAATTGGCTGTTGCTTTTAAACCAATCATCCTGAGCAATCTGGGCATTTAATTTTTTCAACAACTCTCCTTCTGGTTGTTCTTCACCCCTTTTTTTCTGAGCTCTAGTGACCACTCTTAGGGCTGCTTGGGTACATGGAATTACAGGAGTGACTACTTCCTCCCGCTTGCTGTTGTGTTGAGGCAATCGAGACAGGGCGTCTGCCAGAAAATTTTTTCCCTCAGGAATGTACTTCGGGGAGAAGTTAAATCAATGAAAATGTTGTGCCCATCTCATTTGCTTGGGTGACAGCTTCCTCAGTGCAGTCAAAGCTTCTAGATTTTTGTGATCAGTCCAAATTTCAAAGGGATGGGGTGATCCCTCTAACAAGTGTCTCCAGCAAACTAATGCCCAGCGTACTGCGAATGCTTCCTTTTCCCACACCATCCAGCGTCTCTCAGTTTTTGAAAATTTCTGGGATATGTACGCACATGGAAACAGCTCCCCCCTGCCCGCTTCTGTAACAACACAGCTCCCACTGTCACATCCGAAGCGTCTGCCTGTATGACAAATGGCTGTTCTGGATCAGGGTGCTTTAAGATCAGTTCAGCCATAAACAGATGCTTTAAACTTTGAAAAGCTTCCTGGCACTCCTTAGTCCAGGCCAAGGGGGCTCCAGGTTTTGATGCCTTCGCTTTGTCCTTGCCCTTGGTTTTCAACAAATCAGTGAGTGGGAGTGCTACTTGGGCAAAGTTGGGTATGAATTGCCGATAGAAGTTAGCAAAGTCCAGGAAACTTTGAAGCTGATGCCTGGTTTTGGGAGCCTCCCAACCTGTGACATCCCTCACCTTGACCGGGTCCATTTCAATTCCCTGATGCAAAATTCTATACCCCAAATAGTCAATTTGCTGTTTATGAAATTCACATTTGGAGAGCTTGGCATACAATTGAGCCTCCAGTAGCTTTTTTAGTACCTTCCTGACCAATTGTACATGTTGCTCCATGGTCTCAGTGTAAATCAGGATATCGTCCAGATAAACCAACACCCCCTGGTATAAATGCTCTTGTAACACCTCATTTATAAGTTGCATAAACACCCCCACTGCTCCTTTTAATCCAAATGGCATTATTTCATAACAGAAACACCCAGGGGCGTGTTAAAGGCGGATTTCCATTGATCTCCTTCCCGGATTCACACCCTGAAGTACGCCTCCCTTAAATCCAGCTTTGTGAAAATTTTTCCTTTGGATAAATGGGCCAACAGGTCTTTCATCAAGGGGAGTGGGTACCAGTTGTCAGCAGAAATGGCATTTAGCTCTCTATAATCTGTGCACAAACATAGGGAGCCATCCTTCTTTTCCCTAAATAGCACCGGTGCAGCAATTTGAGAATGCATAGGTACAATAAAGCCCCTCTTTAGATTCTTATCAATGAATTCCCGCAATGCTTCCAACTCTTTGGGTGTCATTGGATACATTTTCTTCCTTGGAAATTTAGCCCCAGGCTCAATCTCTATGGCACAGTCACTGGCACGATGGGGGGGGTAGCTGATCTGACTCCCTTTCGCTAAACACCTCCTGCAGGTCACAGTATTGCTTGGGAATGTGAGTTGCAGCCTCTACTGCCTTTTCCCCACTCACAGTGCCCATCTCTCCATCTGACGTTTCGGTAATTCCTTCAACTTCCACTCCCCCCTCCTTTGGGAAACGTAAGATCTTTTCCTCCCAGTTCACTTCTGGGTTCTTCCTTTTTAACCAGTTCATGCCCAGAAGCACTGGGTTGCATGCCATGGGAGTCACTAGGAATTTAATAGTCTCTCTATGGTCCCCCATAGTTAGCTCAAGTTCTTCAGTACGATATTCCACCAGCCCTCCCCCCATTGGGGATCTGTCCAGCTGGGTAAAAATCACAGGGGTTTTGAGTCTCTTTAAGCGCAGTCCCAAACCCCGGACAAGGGTGGGGTTAATCAGATTTTGGGAGCAGCCAGAGTCTATCAGCGCCCGTATCTCTGCCCTTCGATTAGTCCTCACCACCCTTAGTTCCACCCAAATTTTAATGGGACTCACCCCCATCTCTTTGCTCTCCGAGTCCTCCCGTGAGCTGCTTTCTTTCTCTGGAAGAGCAGCCACCTGTTGGAGAGAGAGCGGAGCTCACAACTTCCGGGTTTTGCCGCCGCCACGTGTTGCTGCTCTAGCTCCCGTCTTGCTGCCTACTGCCGCTGACTCCTTGCCGGGCTTCGAAGACTTCGGCCCCATCCACTCCGTCTTCTTGCCTCCTTGCTCCGTCTTCACTTTAGGGCATGCAGCGGCAAAGTGCCCCAGCTCCCCGCAGTTGAAACAGACGTTCCGGCTCCTGCTACTTTCCGGTATGCTGGTCTTTGCCTTGGGTACCACCTTCTTTGTGCCGGGTAAGGGCGGAAGTCGGGTTCTTGCTTCTATGGTGTGCCATTGGTCCTCCACTTCGCCAGCCATAGCGACCCATCCATTAAAGGTTTTGGGGAAACCCCGGCACACCACGTGCTGCAACAATTCGGGTTGCAAGCCTCTCTGGAAGAACTCAATCAGGAGCTGTTCAGGCACGTGAGGCAGCCTTTGAGTCAACCCCCGAAAGTCGTAGGCGTACTCTGATACCAACCTGGACCCCTGCTTCAGCCTTTCCAGGTCGCGTCATGCTTTAAGCGCCATGCACGGGTCTTCAAAGAGCGTGCAGAGAGCCACCATGAAATCCTCTAATCTCCTTAAAGCCTGGTCCTTCACCCTATGCAGGCCAACCACCCATTCTGCAGCCATACCTTCAAAAAAACTGGACACATAGGAGACCTTCTCCTCCTCGCTGCAGAACAGACTCCCATAGCCCTCCATGTAGATCCGAACCTGGGTGATAAAGCAAACAAGCTGCTCAGCATCTCCCCCGAATTTCATGGAGATGCCCCGCTGCTGCATCGGGCTCTTCTTGGCTCTGCTTGGTGTGAGATCCTGCTCCTCCTCGCTGGAGGTCTCACCTTCGGCTGACTGCTCTGTCGCCTCCGTACCTCCCGGTGTGGCCGCTGACTCTCGCGTGGGGGGGCGTAAATCCCCCTCCAAGCAGTTGATCTATCGCTGCCTTTAGCGCTCGCATATCATTGGATAGGGACTCCATCTGCCCTTCCAATTTCCCCATGTGATCTTTCATCGAAGGGCCCAGTCCCTTCGTCGCTGTTGCCTTTGCCCCCGCTCGGACTTGGCGCGATGATTGCACCGGCTCCTCCTGGGTTATCACCTTCACTTCCAATGGAGGAGGGACTGGTCTCTCTTCTTCTTCCTCAATTACATCGTCAGCCATCCCACTGTTCGGTTGCTCCCGGTCAATGTGAGGCTTTGGACTTCCCGCAGGGCAATCTCCCTGGTGGAAGTCTGCACTGGGAGTCTTAGCAAAATGTAATGAGCTGCCACCTGTTGATCCCAAATCCAGTAACTTTCCTTGCAACCAATATTGATTCAAAAGAAAGTTCATTTATTGAGAATAAGTGTACAGATCCAAAGCATTGCTAAGACTGAGTAAAAGCGCGCCAAAAGCTGTTTTTCTTACTCCCCCCCCCCCACATCGCCCTTAGTTCTTGGTCTTCTGATTCCCTTGCTGGTATGGCCTTGAGCATGCCAGAGCCTGTGATAAGGAGCCATCTGCTTTAAAGGGTTTCTCATTCCTTCTCCCCCGCCCCCGCTTTTACAATGGCAGAATCGCAGCATGTAAAAAGCCATTTTTTAAACTAGCCATATAATAATCCATTATAAAATCTTGCGAGGATTCTGACAGAGTCTGTACAACTTCTTCAAAGGCTTTCCAAGTGATCTCTAGATGCCTCTGCAAGTATTGCTTTATTAGATGTCCCAGCAATAGTTTTGTCTATATTTGCATGTTCTGCTTATCCATCCAGGGTACATGGCAGCTTCAGTGCTTTGAGAAGAGGCACTCTCGTTTGCAGAGCTCTAATGTATAAGCCATCACATAAGTTCTTCAGGATAGTGGAACCGCTGGATGATGCCTCATTGCCATGCAAAGTTCCTCAACCATGCTTACTGCCAAGCCTCTGTGTCTCAATGAAGAAACCGGTATCCCTTCCATAGTGCAGATTAACTTGTCCAGAAGTACAGCTCCCTTGTACATCCTTACTTGTACCCTTCTATCTATATGACTTGATTTCCAAAATAGCAGTGATCCTTTTTTCCTTTGTCTCTATATCCAATATCACACAATTTTGCCAGATTCTGTCAGTAAAATTTAGATTTCAAAACAAACCTTTTACTTCTTTGCTGCGTCCCACCCACCCACCCACCCCCAGTAACTCTCAGATTCCCTTGAATTACTGGAGAATTTTACCCTCAAGATATTCAGTGAAATGTTGACCTTAGTATCGGGGACAAACTGAATGTTGAATAAAACTGTAATGTTGTTAAATACTTATTTTTTCTTCCTAGCATTTTTCCCACAGGTGCAGGGTCCACTTTCTTCAGATCAACCGAATGTTGATCTATTGGTTGTGACAGAAATTGACCAACTGGCTTGTCGCCATAGCCTGTCATTGTGGGCTGAGACAAAGTGACTGGCCCAAAGCCACCCAGCCAGCTTTCATGCCTAGGGTGGGACTAAAACTCACATTGTCCTGGTTTACAGCCTGATGCCACTAGACCAAACTGGTTCTCCAATATTGTTAAATATTATTTTACTATTATTGAAAGAAACCATGGACTAGGCCTCTGTTCTTCTGTTCTTTCTTGGATATTGCATCATTCATCTGTCAGTAACTAATACTGTGGTAAAATGTGTCCTCCAATTTCTGAAAAGCTTTGGCTTTTGATGTTTTTCGTGAGTTTAGATTAATGTTATCAGTTTACTGTTCTTTTTTGTTGATTGTTTGTTTTATTATACATCTTTCCAGTCTATCCAGATTCCTTCCTTTCTTATTGCTCAATACGGAAAAATTCCATGAGAAAATTCCACTTTTGGGTTGAATTTTCCATGAGAAAATTCCACTTTTGGGTTGAATATATTCATATGTCTAGTGAGCCTATAAATGGTTTGTCTAAATTTGGTATACCAGTAGCTGTTAGAGTTCCCCCACACATGCTCTTTAACATCAGTATACTAAAAAAGTTTTGTTCAATGAATTTATTCCAGATTAGATGATTTTGTGATTGCAAAATGATGTGAAACTCATGAATCAATTATTAGTCATTGCTGGAGGCAGGATACTGATGGTCTAATTAGGTAGAAATTGGTTTCCGTATGGAGAATAAGCCTGCTGATTTTAAAAATAAACCTGGTGGTACAGAAAAGGTCACAAAGGCACTATCAGAATCAATTAGATCAGAATGAATATCTTAGAAGCCAATGCACTGAATAACCAAAGAAACTTTGTTTTTTTAAAAAACATTTTAGTTTGCAATGGATTCTCAAGATTTTGTTCTTTCCATGTATTACACTGATCACATGGAACAGAACTGTTTGCTGCATTTTATTCTGCAGTTCATGTACAAAATGTAAAATAGTAAAAGCAAAACGAAACTATAATTATGTAAAAATACAGTGCCATGTTATCAGAACTTATCCTTCATCCTCTACTCCTTGCTACTACCACCTGGATCTTAGCTCAAAATATTAGCAGTTTTATTAACTGATATTTTTACTACACTTAGAGTCAATTTCATTTGCTTTGTAAGGTAATTGATTGTTTTAACAAGGTAATTGATTATTTTTTAATTATGGATTTGTATCCTGGCTGCAGGGCATTAGCAATTGGCATTTGACCTCACATGAGCTTTGAATTTAACTAGGGCCAGACATAATTATTCCTTTGATGGAAGATCTCCAGGGAATATCTGGCAATTAGCTGGATTGGAGAATTAAAAAAAAAAAATTCATTCTGGAAGAACCCACGGGCAAATAACTTCAGAATTGCTGTCAAAAAAGTACATGGATATGTCTATTATTACATCAGATGTCAAGCTCACTGGAAGGAGACTTCCCTTATAGCAGGATTTGCACCCTACTTTTTGCACCAACCTAGATTTACACTAAGAACAGAGTTCCTATTTATTCTAATGGAAGATTCTTTTCATCTAGTGAAAGTTTCATTTGCAGGAGGTTGATCTAGACTGGGCTACAGCTAAGATAAAATATTAAACTCTCCAACTATCACTCCACATTCCCTATCTACATTGCTGGGAGAAGGAAGAAAAAACTTTGATAATTAATGGCAGTTTTATCCTTACCAATAATGCTATCCAATTACATTTTAAATATAACCAAATGTCTACATTAGTCTTAGGAACACAACTGGGCTGACATTTCCAATATTCTGCTATGGCTAGATTTCACAGTTTGAAATATGCATATATATCAATAGTGGGATTTAAAAGTGATGGAAAGAAAGTGTGCAAGAGAAGTAGACTGTGTAGAGAGAAAGAATTAGTGTTAATTTAGAAGTTTATTTATTTATTCTTCTATCTAATAGAGCCCAGGGTAGTCTACAAACAATGAAACAGCAGTCATTTAAAACTGAACAAGCAACACTAATAAACAAATCAAATCAAAATAAACTGAGCTGAACTCAGCAGCAACCAAAGTCTCTTCCAAATGGGTGCTGAGAGTAAGTCAGCATCAATGCCAGCCAAAGTATTAAAGAGCATGCATTCATTATTCAGGGAGTCCCTACTGAGAAAGTTTTCTCACTCACCCAACTCTGTATGGTGGAATGCAGAGTACAGCTTCCTTGGTAGAGCATAATACTTGGGAAAGTACATATCAGGAGATACATTTCCACAGAAATTAAGGTTCCAAACTGTGAAGAGCTCTAAATGTTATCACTAATACATTGACAACCAGTAGAGTTTAACTGTTGCTTTCTGTATTGATCAAAACACTGGTCAAAAATGTTCTAGCTAGCAAGATTACTTTAGCTTCTGGTGACAATGATTAATAAAAGACCACCTCAAAATTATGTACTTGTCTTGCAATGAAATTGCAACCCCATCCATCATTTATCCAATTCCTTGATCAGGAGTCCAGAAAGCTGCCAATACCTTGGGTTAAATGTACATGCCATCATCCATCCCTTTGCATCATCCAGATGCTGATCCTGAACCTGCACAACTGATTCCAATTACACAAAGAAACAGAACGGAGTATTATCAGCAAATTGACCACATTTATCTCCATTTCCCCCATCCCTCAAGATCAATAGATCTTGTCTATTTACCTCGTATAGGTTAAACAATGTGAGATGAATAAAATGGAACTCTGCCACAGCTTAATAAACAAGGAACCAATTGGAAGTCTTGGATCTGTACTAGTGTTTAGGAACAGAGCCACCACAATATCACCTCCAACTTCCATAACACTAAGTATGTACAGGAATATACTGTGATTAATGGGACAACTTAATATTTTTTCCTCTAAGAATATCTGAAGCCAGCAAACCACCATTCTTTTAAGCAATTTATACAAAAGCAGATATTAGCAGCTTGGCAACTGCTGGGTCCAAAGAAAAAAGATTGCATTATTGCATTTTGAAGCCATCATTGTCTGGTATAATAAGAAATATATTATCTATCGATCTATCGATCTATCGATCTATCGATCTATCGATCTATCTATCATCTTCCTCAAGCTGCAAGAAATGTTATATTTATATCTTCTTGGACAGATGCACATTTCTTTTTTCTGGTGCAAACCTATGGATACCCAGGAACAATGAGATGTTGCTGGAATGAATAAATACTCTCAGAGAGCCACAGACAGAAAAAAAAATCATAATGCAAAGATACTAGAGAAACCATATCATGAAAATAAAGATGGAAGCAGGGAAAACACTTTCAAGAAATGGACAAATAACTTGTCTGAATGCATTTTTTTGTTTTGGCCTTTAAAAGACTAGTTTCTTAGTTATAAAAAGAGCGTGGAGAATCCATCTATATTGTCTATTTCCATGTAAGGTGTATATAATTCAGAGGAATATGGAAGTCTGAAATCTCGTCTCAAAATCAATTTTATATATACAATTACTTTTACCTTGAACATAATGTTCTTAGAATCACAACACATGTTTAATGAAGCAGTATTCTCATTCCATCTCCAACAACGCAATGATTTTATATTTCCTTTTCTTTTTTAAAATACAATGAGGTCCAATAAGTCTGAAATATCTTTGTGGTTGTTGTTGTTGTTAAATAGGCCATCATCTAGAATGTACTGAAATTTTTGGTCATTAAGATAGTTTTCCACTGTTTAGACAAAATGAGATACTCCATTCATTTAAATTCATCTTTAAAATCTGCATATCTTAATGATTTAGTGATAACAAATATCTAAAAAGTCTAATTGTGAGCATTTTTGTCTTGCATTTAGTGATAACTTCTGTTAAAGTAAGTATATCTGAAGCTGAAAATTCCTTTGGTCCACACTGAAATGTCAGTAAATAATGCCACTGACAAATGGAATTATATTATCTTTTAACACAGAAAATGATAAAGACTCATCATTGTCACCCAATGCTCAGTCTAAAATGAAAATCCTAGCATCCATTCAAACCTTGCATATAGATATTTTTTAATCCCCCTTTTAAAACCTGGATTGTCCTATAGTATAAATTTGGTGTGAGATAAATGATCAAAATGCAATTTTCTAGAAATAATATAACCACTATTTTCAAAATGACAAGACAGTAAAAGATTATCTAGTTACATAGTATTTAGAACCCAAACCAGTCCAATTAACAAAAGGTGCCATATATGAATACTCCAAAAGAACCCAAGAGAGAGAATTTGTACTACTCAACACTTGGTACTTGTCAAAAGATATTTATAATGGTATAAGATTTGGGAACCAAAAACTTCTGTCTTTGTTGGCCTAAATAACCCCACATGTACAGGGAAGGCTTAATTGTAGCAGCTCATTAATATGTATAAGTTAGTCCCTTGGTGTCCGAGATTCTGGAATATTTCCTTAACCTTACTCTGCTGTGGTCCCTTTTTACTGATTCTTTATTCTCTCTTTAATGGTATGATTACATAGAATAACGTATTTTCTCCCATCTCCTTGTGAGCACCAGTATTATTGAACTGTAAGTAAAGTACATGTTTGTTTATGTGAAAATGGTATAATTCTTTAACAAGATCAATTGGCTCAAGAAGGGAGAGAAGAAAAAAAAAGAGGAGAGAAATGAAGATAAAAAGCAGAACCAAGACCAATTAAAGTAGTAATTACAAGATAGTCCAATAATTTCTGTTCTTTACCACTCATTTTGCTGCTTTTAATAACTCATACCAGGCAACAGTCTTTAACTGACAAGTGCATCTTTTTAATATATCTTCAAAATTGAAGAACCTTCTAAAAAATTAAGGAATTGTGTACTTACTTTTTGAAAGTGTCTTCTCGATACGTGTGTAGGAATTCCACTCAAAATATAAAGTATCCTGAAAATTACATTTCATGGCGATAATGAAAGATAAATTTCATTTTACATTTATAAATTATATTATATTTGTAATGACATCATGTAAATGCTACAACTAATTTTAATTATATTTTATATTATATTTATAAATATAAATATAATTAAAATTAGTTGTTACACAATAAGTATCATGAATTGGACTCAGAAACAAAATGGCAGCAGCGCAACTCCCACAACAACAGTGTGACACGACAGTATTGAAACTGTCCAATAAGTGTATGAGCTACTACACTTTGTACAAAGTGAAGTTCCTGGGTGGCCTTCTGACATCTGACATGCTACTTAAATCACACCATTTGCTTGATGACAACACCACACATATTTTATCTTTTACTCCCCTTGCCCTCCCATGGATACCCATGTAGATATTTTTACCGGATTAAGCAATCAAACTGATCAACATTTAACCAGGAATTTTTATTTGGTGACAAAAACGTCTCTGGAAGTATATATATCAAAACTATAATTTATTTTATAACTTAAAATAGTTGTGATTACAATTTGAAACTTCAGTAAATAGTAATAATCAATAGCTGTAATTTATCCTTCTGTGTATAGCAGGTTTCTAGGGCTGTGATATGTTAAAACTGCAAAACTTGAATAAATTGCTATAATTCAGTAATGCTGAAGTGAACTGAACACTTCTTCCAGTCCTGCAAAAATAAAGTCCTATAAAGAGGACAGCATCAACCAGAGAATAAAAGGTAAGGTCAAAATCAAATCAAATACCTTTATTACAGCCAAAAGACCAGAAAACAAAGGCAAGGTCAGAATTTTGCTATTGCCCGCGTCTAATCAAGTGCTCCACGTTGAGGCAGTCTCAAGGAAAAAAAAAAAGTTTCTTCTAATGAAGGCATTATGAGAAAAATTATTGGCCTATTTCATTCCCATTTAGGGGCCCAACTAACTAGCAAAGAAGGTCCTCAGTGGAATCCTGTACAACCTACGACTTATTGCTGTTTTCCACTACACTACTCTTCTTTAAAAAGAAACAGATCCTCAACTTTCTAAGCATGCATAACAATATTTTTGAAAGTATAATATAACAGTTTGGCTTCTAGGAATCAAATTAAGATTTTAGAGATATACCAAGAATGAAAGTTTGATTGTTGTACTACAGTATATCTCTTTTTTATATACACTCAATTCATTTCAGATTTTGTTCTCAGAAGCTCATTATTCTTGATCACAAGATTCTGATGTCTCTTTTATATCTTGAATATCTTCCCAAGATGCTTTGTTTACTGACGTGCACCCCCACTAAGGATTATTAAAAACAAGAACAAAAAAGCATTCCTTCTTTTTCCCAATTAATTGCAAAAACATTCCTCCAATTTTGAGGGAAATAAATTAAGTTGTCAATATTCATGCACCCTAAACCACTGGGATGTGTTTGTCCATCTCTGTATTGTATTTATTAACATGTCCTAACCATTAGTAAGCATTATGCATCTTTTACAGTTATGAATAATTTCTTTTAAAAAGCTGTAGTTCGACAGTAGTGGTCAAGAAGTAAATATTTCAGTGTTTATTTGCATACTTAATTACCCTTGTAAATAAAAAGCATGCCTGAAATGGATACATTATGAAAAATTATAAGAAACAGGGCTAAGAACAGAGTCAGAAAAATATATTCTGACAGAATGAAACTCTGACTTGTTTTGTATGGCTCTCTACTGGGTTTGAATTTACTTAAGTTGCAGGATCAGTGAGTAAAAAAATAATACAAAATATGCATCCTGAATGATATTAGAAATCATATTCTCCCATACTGAAGAATGAACAAAAATAATCAATAGGTATAGAATATCAAATATAAAAAATTCCCCTTTCACCCCTATGGGTGGTACGTGTCTTCCTCAATCATGGGTCCTCTACCAGAGGCCTGGGAGTTTGAGGGTTCTGCACAGTATCTGAGCTGTTCCTAGCACTGCACTCTTCTGGACAGAGAGCTCTGATATTGTTCCTGGGATCTGTTGGAGCCACTCTCCCAGCTTAGGAGTCACAGCCCTGAGTGCTCCTACCCCCACTGGGACCACTTTGGCCTTTACTTTCCACATCTTTCCAGTTCTTCCTTCAGGCCCTGGTACTTCTCCAGCTTCTCATGCTCCTTCTTCCTGATGTTGCTGTCACTTGGTACTGCTACTTCTATCACTACTGCTGTGTTCTGGTCTTTGTCTACTACCACTATGTCTGGTTGAATGGCCAGTACCTGCCTGTCCGTCTGGATCTGGAAGTCCCACAGGATCTTAGTCATGTTATTCTCCATGACCTTCTGTGGAATCGCCCATCTGGACTTGGGAGAGTCTAGCCCATACACTTTGCAGAAGTTCCTATACACAATGCCAGCTACTTGGTTGTGCCATTCAGTATATGCTGTTCCTGTCTGCATCTTACATCCTGCCACTTTGTGTTGGACTGTCTCTGAGGCCTCTTTGCACAACCTGCACCTTGGGCCCTGTCTATAGGTAGACCCCTGCTTCTATGGGTCTGGTGCTTAGTGCCTGTTCTTGTGCTGCTATGATCAGTGCCTCAGTGCTGTCTTTTAGACCAGCCCTTTCCAGCCACTGGTAGGATTTCCCAATGTCAGCCACCTCAGCTATCTGTTGATGGTACATCCCATGCAGGGGCTTGTCTTGCCATGGTACTTCCTCTGCCTGAACTTCCTCCCATGTCTGCTGCTGCCTCAGGCATTCTGTCAGTAGCTCATCTTTGGGTGCCATCTTAGTGATATACTCCTGCATGCTCTGGGTTTCATCCAGGACACTGGCTTTGACATTCATCAGACCCCTCCCGCCCTCTTTGTGGCTGGTGTACAATTGCTGGGTGTTGGACTTGGGGTGGAAACCTCCATACATTGTGAGGATCTTCCGGATCTTCACATCGGCAGCCTCCATGTCCTCCTTTGGCCAGCTCACTATACCGGCAGGGTATCTGATGACTGGGAGGGCGTACGTGTTGATGGCATGGATCTTGTTCTTCCCATTGAGCTGGCTCTTCAGGACCTGTCTTATCCTTTGGTGGTACTTGGATGTTGCGCTCTCTCTCTTTTTTTTTTCTCTCTCTCTCTCTACACACACACACACACACACGTATATATATATATATATGTGTGTGTGTGTGTGTGTGTGTGTGTGTGTGTGTGTGTATATATATATATATATAATTTGACTGTAGTGTCTTATAGCCAGAAGAAGCAAAGGAGGGCCATGGCACTGGATGCAGAAGGGTTGGCTGGCATTGGCAGTAGTGATAATGGGCTTGGTTTAAGTATAATGTATTTGGAAATAAAAATAAGCAGTTAAAACTGTGTAGGACTTCGACATTCAAGCTGTTAAATATAATTAAACACAGTGCAGCAATTGCTATAGGGCATGTAGAGAGTATAAACAGATGAAAGTGACAAAGAGAGATAACCCAACAGTGTATCATCAGCAACAGCAAATCAGTTATGTACAGTACTCTGCATATTCTTCAGGTTATTCCCTTGTTGCCTAAACTTTCTCTCTTGCAAAGCAGATTAATCAAACAAGAAAAACTTTATAAGTAGCTCTTGGCTGTTAAAATGTTAGCAGCTATCTAATCTCCCTGTGACACTAATGTTACCTTTTCAAACTGTACACTCTCTCTACCATTTTCTGTGTACCCAGAGGCTTTGATTGCTATAAATTATTTGCTTTGTGTAAGTAGTAATTTAATCCATCCTTAGATATTTCATTCAACTATTTTGATTGAAAAGAAAATACAAGGCATCTTTTGTCAGATATGAACACGTTTTCCCCATATTCCATCTAGAAATCACTCAACCTACTAAGCAGCTATGTCAAAGCAGCCCAAAGTCTCCATACTGCAGTAGACAGAGCCCACAAAACATCATCTAGAAATATATTGTTGTTTTGATATATAATTCTAGATCCATTTTTTTCCAGAGGTCACCACAGGTTTCAACAGAGTTGCTTTCCTGATTGCTGAGAATCACTATTCACTAAGCTCCCTCTGGAGGGAATTGTGGTAGGGGTTAATACCACAGATACCAGAAACCTATCTGTTCATGGTTAGAGTCTAGGTATAAATTCTTCAAGGTATAAATCAGATCTAAAGTGTGTCCTTCCTTGTACTTCAGCCCCACCATGGCCTGGGGTAAGCTCTTGGTTATTATAGTGGACATAAAATCCTGTGCCACCTCAAATTATACCTATAAGTTAAAATTATCCAGCATTACCATCCTGGGTAAATCAATAATTATCTCAGAGGTAAGATTAAGTAGTTCAGGCAGGGGACCACTGTGCAGTTGAGAGAAAGTACAAAAATTTCCTTATTGTTCCCCAGTCCTAATTACATGTATACATGCATCCACTCACCTATTAGACAGAGCTTTTGGTTACCTTTAGGGACTCCCAATGAATAACTCATTTCCGCTTTACTTGGGGTTGAGGCTGATCCCCTACATGAAACTCAGGTTGTCACTTCTCCATTGTTACCCATCCAGGTTTCAATACAGTTAGTCCTCACTTAACAATGGTAATTTCCATCACTAAGCAATGTGGCTGTAAAACACAATGTCATGTGACCACATCACTTAGTGATGGTGATCCCGGCAGTCCCCATTGCCATTGTTAAGTGAGGATCATGAGTTGTTAAGTGAGGTCTTCACATAACCACAACTTGTGACCTCCTGCCAAATCCAACAAGCAGAGTCAAAGGGGAAGTTGGCAAGAAGTCGTAAGTCCCAGGAAGCTCACAAACAGGTTGGTGGGCATGTGCTATGGATAGAGGCAGGTGGGGGATGGGGTGCTTTGGCGCCACATGAGTGCGGCCAGGCAGGGGACCGGGTGCTGTGGTGCTGCACAAACATGGCCAGGCAGAAGAGGGCTACTGCAGCTTTATGTGAGTGTGGCCAGGCAGAGGATGGGGTGCTGTGGTTCCATGTGAGCACAGACAGGAGTGCATGTGTGCACTATGGAGTGTAGGCTCAGGGGTACATGCTATGGAGTATGAGATCCCTGGAATCTCATACTCCATAGTGGACTGCTCATGAAAAAGCAGTGGGAGCAACTTGTGACCTTCCCTGCCGGCTTCCTGATTGACTTTGCATGGGAGAAGCCAGCAGGGGAGGTCACAAATGGTAATCACGTGACCATGGGACGCTGCAACCATCATAAGTGCAAGCCAGTTGCTGAGCATCCAGATCACGATTACCACAAAGGTGCTGCAATGGCCAGAACTTTGAGGACAAGTTGTAAGTACCACTTGTTCAGCACTGCCACAACTTTGAACAGTTGCTAAACAAGTGGTTGTTAACAGAGACAGCTCTACCTTTCTATCCATAATTAAGTCAGGGATCAACTTAGCCTTATTTACGGATAGATCCAGCATTTTTATACTTCAAATGGAGATCTGAATGTTATATGTACTCTCACTAGTTTGTAAATTTTGCCAAAAATACTAATAGACAAGTTTTAGAAATAGTATGTATTCACTTGGTGCCTTTGCAGGAAAACATTTCTTCAGTAGTGTGCAAAGGTTGGAATATGTATTGAGGGCCAGGGTTTCACAGATATTAAATAATAATGGTACGTTTGTTTATTTGTTTTAGTTTATTTGTTTTAGTTCTCATTTATGAGAAATGCTGATTTGAGCAACAGAGAGATCTGTGTTCACCTGAATTGACAACAGAGCTTTATTACAATGCAAGAACAGACTGTGGTTACTGCAGTTTCAGAAAGGAAAATTAAAATGCCATGAAATGTAAAGAATTTGAGGAATAAGTACTCCAGTGTCATTTGACAAGAGAGATTTGTTAAGCTGTCAATTATGCTGATTAACCAAACGACCACACATTATCACTTTTAATCTTGCTTTCTGCATAATTTATGTGCTTAGGCAATAACCACTGTTCACACTGTTTTTTGTGGTAGCAACAAATAAAATACTCCAGCCCTGCTTGCCATGAGCTTTGTTGATATCACGTCTTTTTCTTAAAGAGAAAGAGACAAATTCGGAAGATCTCCTTGAATGAATATGCACTTAGGCAGACAAAAGTGCACTCAATTTTGTGTACGATGCAATTAAAATACAAGGTATAGAAATGCTAATGAAAACAGGTGGCACTTTCAAACTGGCAAGCACTACTGAGCTCATTTATATTAGGTAATTATACTTCTCATTAACTCTTCTCCATTGGTGCCAGATTGGTTGTTACTTTGCAGGGAATATGTTTATCTGGAAGCTGTATTTTTCTTTAAATTACCCAATATTAAATTGTTAATTCAAATCCCACCGTTTTGACAGAGCTGGAATATGGGTGCTGGAATTGTGCTGGGAATTTCTTTATTCTTCTTTCAGACTTTTTTTTTTTTTAACCTATAATCTATCCTCCCAATGAAGTATTTCAGGACATATTCATTCAGATTATACTCAACACTACCATTCGCCAAAGGAAAAAAAACCTAAGCCATGAAATGCCGGTGTTCTAATGCTATATTAATACAAAGTGCCTTGTTATATCTGGCTTAGTCATTCATTCTAAATCACATTCACTTGTTCATACTCTAAATCTATAATGCTTGATTTTGGGCCTGGTAAAGCAATTACAAGCAATAGAACTAAACTCTGAATAAAAATCTGAAAATTGCTGGAAAGGACCTTGAGTCAGAAAGAGATGTATTTTCTTCTTCTTGCTCCTTTCTTTGGAGACTCTCTGTGGACCTATACACAGAGGTCTATCAATGGTTAGTGGTTAAATGGAATCTTGAGGTTCAGTGAAGCTGTTTCACAAAAACAACAGTAAGGCAGAGCTAATGCTTTCAAGCTGTGCTTCTAGCCTTCCCAAAAGCACGTGATTGGGAAAGAAGATGCTTGACTAGATGGACCTTTGGTCTGACTCTGTCAAGTTCTTTTTATATGATTCCATTCCCAGTTCTCAGATGTTTGATCATTTTGAAAAATGCTTTTGGCACAACAACCTGTCAGTGGTGCAGGTAGGAACAATTACAGAGTAGAAAGTTTGCTCTGAGCTTTGTTGTTATTCTACCTCAGATTGAAGTGGAACATTGCAGTGAGGTATACGCCGGTTGTTAACAGCAGCACAGCTTCTGCTGTGCTTTTTTGTTTCCACCAAGATAGGGAGCAGCATAGCTGACAGGGGTGAACTGCTTTACAGGGAATACGTTCACTCTGCTGAAAATTTTACCTCAGTTTTAACACTGGGGAAATGACAGTTTTCACTTAAAGAATGAAAATTTACTTCCTAAGTAATTAACAGAAGAAAATAAACACAAGATGCTCAAGACATGCCTAAATCAGGCTAGCTTTTTCAAGATCGTTATTATGCTTTTGATCCTCAAAACATAATGATATGTTTTCTACCTCTAAGCAAGAGGAAAGTTTATTTATTTCTTTTATTTTATTTCCTTCTAATATTTATATTCTGTCCCAGTGCTAATAGATTCTAGCAGGAAACATCAAACTAAAACTTGCATAAAAAAAAAAAGAATAAAGTAAAGCACAGAACAAGGTGCTGAGACATAACTAAGGGGCAAAAGCATGCTTAAACACCATGATTTTAACTTGTTTGCAAAATTCAGACAGACTTAAGGCCATTTGTTCCTCCACAGGAAAATATTCCAGAGTGTGGGGCCACCACTGAGAAAGCCTGTAACTGGTCCATATCCTATGAACTTAAGAGAATGAAAGACCATCAACAGGTTCTTTCTAGACGTCCTGACTAATTAAGCAGATTCTACCCTATTTGAGGTAACAGAATAATTTAAAATTAAAGGGAAACATAATTTAAAGCAGTGATAATACCATGCAGGTATTGCATAACTCAACCCATCTGCAACAATTTATAAATAAAAATAACAGCTTTTTGTTTTAGTTTCAGATTAAACCAGAATGCAGTCAGGGGGAAAAAAGGAAAAAAAGAAAAGCTAACTCACAGAATAAGAGGTCCACACTGATCTGAACTGGGTTATGAACAGGTTCAAAATCCTCACATGGACATTTCCTTTAAACTTTACAAGATAATAGTAAAGAAAGAAAAATTATAGCAAAAATTTAAAATAAAAATAGTTTTAATTAAAAATAATTAAAAAACAATTTCCCTCTTCTGATTAGTGTAATGATTATTTAAGTCAGCTTCAGCCCTATTAAAATTGTTGATTTAATTTGGATTATCAAATTGTTTCATTTTGAATGATGTATGCAATTCAGAAAACTGTGTATTTAATTTCAAAAACAGATTCAACTGATTTAAAGCAATCTGATTTGATTTGAGAATACATTCCAAACTGTCAATACAGAATTGTTCCAGATTGAAATGTTACATCCCTAATTATTAGTGCTCAAAGATGGTGACAAGCTCTGCTTAACATGTGAATTTGTTAAATCAACTGAATAAATCATGTTCTAAAAAGGTAAATACTTATTTAAGACAAGTTTGATTCTTTATGACTGCACCCATGGACATAAAATTACAGATATATTGTATCTATACAGATAGATATATTCAGATATATATTCAAAATAGTTGTAAGGCCCAGCCCAAGAACAATGGTAAAACAGTCCAGTTGAGTCCAGTTCCTTTATTGCTTACACCATATAGACAGAATCTTGCCAGACTAAATCTGTACTATTGCAACTAGTGGATATACCCTGGGAGATTCTAGGGAGTGGCTATCCTGAACCTCTTATGCTTCCCACTCTCCCCTTGTGGACTGTGTTGTCTTTTGTTTCCTTTCCCTTCCTGATAGCCTTGCTCTCTGATGCAATCCACCAGATCATCCTCCCCTTTGTAGATACATTCCACTACAGTAGTATAGCCTACCGGCCAGTCCAAATGCCAGACAGTGTCTGAGTTTGAATATACACCTTTCAACCCTTTCCCTCTGAGCCACAACTCCTGGAAAATGGAACAAGAACTCATTGTACATCAGCTGACAAAAGAACTGTGATAAATAGCAGAATTATTTCCAAGGCCTTGAGGGAGGTCCAGGGAAAAGAAATAAAGGACTCTGCTACAGAATTTAGGTTATCTCCAAGAAATAGTTGATACTATTAGTCAGAAGCTACCTTAAGTTTTGTATTCTTTTGACTGTCTATGTTGGTTATGCTTTATGGTCTCTTGGTTCTATTACTCTGCACAAGTACAACAATCTGTATAATTTCAAGCTGTTTTCTAGTTTGCCATGTTCTTGTGAGTTGAAATCTATAGTAATTTGCAAATGAGAGATCCTTCCCTAGCTTACTAATGATAGTAGGCTATTATCATCTTGTGTCTGCTGAGAATGCTGCATATATCTTTGAAAATTGGGTATCATATATCATATATTTGAATGTCTTTTTTTTGTTAAGTTTTATTTTGTTTATCTTTTTTGAGATAGCCATATTTCCCAAAGGGGGAAAGAAGGGCTGAAACCTGTGGCTACACAATTCTGTACTGTAGGCCACAAGATTGTGTTTATTATTTGATGTAAAATCCCGTTATTTTTAAAAAACTCAAGACAGTGTACATAGCATTCCCTATAATTTCCCTTTATTAAAAGTGTGTAGACTTTTGTTTGCATATAACGATTATAATGATGTGATGTAAAATGATTTTAATTAAAAGAAAACAAGGAAAAAATAGGGATAACTGGAAATTTAATTCATAGATCAAACAACACAGAGAGAGAGATCAAACTGCATGAAAATCCTGTTATTTTTTCCCTCAAATAACAAAATATTGATAAAATATGTATTAGTAGTTCACTCTGTAAATCAGGGGTAAATTTGTTCTTACGTTGTACACTAATTCTTTTGACAATTCTTTATATGCACAGTTTTAATTCCTTCAAACTATTGGGAATATATCCAAGAAGAACATATGTATGTTGATTCCTCTAAAGTCATGTTGATGATCCCGTGGAAAATATGATAATAATAGAACAAGTTCATACCATTTTGGTTAATATATGAATTACTAAATTGCATTAATAACTTTACAAACATATTATATGTTCAATAAACAATTCTGTTTTTCTATTATATTAGCTTATAATAGAAAAACAGAATTGTGTATTGAACATATCATAATATACAAAGTATTTAGGTTAAAAAAAAGGGGGGGGACTAATTTAACAATTTTTAAAGCAACCACCAACTAATTTACAAGAAATGTATTCTGGTTCATTATTATTCATAGCATTAACTTCATTAACTTCTAACAACTTCTCCTAAGATAGGTTACTGTCTTAGGAGTTTTAGTTACTTCTAGAACCAGATAGAAAAGCATAAATTACAGGTGTTTAACTAAACAAACTGTCAAGAAATGTTATCAAGTAAATCAAAATCTACAAAAAGTTAAAAACTGCTTTATCAAAACTAAGGTGGTAATGTTATAATAGGCCTAGTTGTTCCCCCAAAATGGAATTTGTGTTGTATTTTCAGGGTCCTTTTATGTAAGATTTTCCTAGGTAAAAGAATTAGAATTATCCTTGCAAGCATGAATTACAGAAGGTAATTACAGTAGGCAACTGAAATTAGTGATGATCACAAAAGCTGGGGAAATGTATTTAATAGTATATCAATTCATTTAAAATGATGTGAAAAGGTAAACATAAGGTTACTTCTTAAAATATAAATCAACCCTGGAGTTAAACTGATCTTTAAATTAAAACTAATTTAAGATCTTAAATTGTTTAAAAAAAATTCTTCCAAAAATGAAAAGAATTTAGGTCATCTCTGTACTTATTTGTGCCAAAGCATCATTTCTTGGACAGATTTATATATTATATCCAGTGATGTTATTCCACTGGAGAAAGTGGATTTGTTAATGAACTCTTTAGAACAGATTTAAAGCCCAAGGATGAGGAAAGCCCCAACTGCAAATAGTGTGATAGTTATTATATCATCATGTATAATACAACTATAATCCTGTATTATACAACTATGTATAATACAATAATACTGACAAGCTTCACTGTTTATGCACATATGCCTGCATGTTCCTGCCTGTCAGTAAACACCTTCACATTACTGGACTGTGAGCTATAGTAGCCTTCCCTGGTCCAGTGCCTCCAGATGGCTTTAGTGGATATGATACAATTGAAATTCCAAGGCATCTGAAAGACAACAAACTGAAGAAAATTGTGCTCCAGGATTTGCTTTAAACTGACTCTGATATTTCAGTTTTTAATAGGGCCTTTAATAAGGCTGAAAGAGTTGAGAAATCCCTTTCTGTAGTCATAGTTGCAATTTAACCAAGGATAATATGTTCTGGTGTTATGATCTCAAACTAATCTATAAAATCTAAAGTGAGAATTATTATCCATCACATTTGTGTGATGGATAATAATTATATTCCCAAATAGATGGTTTGTTCTAAACACAAACATATAATCTTAAATAGGGTTCTATAAATGTTTGGCTAAGTTGAACTATTAAGTAAATGCTATGTGGAACAGGTTTCACAGTGCCCTCCAGAAACATTATGTTCACACAGAGCATATGCTATCATTTTATCTTACTTGTCACAATGAAAAAGCTGCCTTAATTCCACAATATGGAACATAACTCTCCTGGTCATTTTTCTGTCACTAAAAGAAAAAAGTTTTCATTTTTCTTACTTTGTTGTCTTACACTGTGAAAATAACAAATTATTCCTTAGTGATCCTTTTCTTATTCCCAAACAACTTCTTGACTAAATGGCCAGCTTTTAACACTTCCTTATTTCTCCAGTAATAGTGTGGCCTTAGGCTGAGGATTGAAAAAGACACCCAAGGCAGTTCCATTTCTTCTGATGTACCAATTGACACTGTGACATTGTTCCTCAGCAGTTTTTGCTACAAGTCACACTTTCTGGTGCATGTGAGAGAACATGGACACACACAAATTATATACACCTCTTTGCAGATATATTTTTATTCTTTTAAAAATGTCTGGCAATAACATATATCAGAAGTATTTTTAACAGGAAAACAACCTAGAACCTAGGTTGCTTTTTTAGTAGCATAGTATTGTCCCTTTCTGCTTCTCCATTATAGGCAGCTGTTCCAATCTATAACTGCCCTGGAACACTTGCTTTACTCTAGGGAGCTTCTTTTGGGGCAAGCAGATAGCAGGTGTCTGTTTTTCTAATTCATGAAGTCCTTATCCTAGAACTTAATGCTTTATGGGAGCTGTTTTGTCAGTAGGCATGCAGTTAAAACTAACAACTCTGCTGCTTAATAAGCTAATATGTTGCCAGCCAAATACATTCCTGGCAGCCCTGAAATACCTACCCGGCAACCCTAATCTCTGAATATAAGGAGGTGGTTGAAAAGCTGACCAAGAAGCCCCCACCCTACCCTAGATGTTCCTGTTTCTGTTTCTGATGTTTGCTCAAGACTTGTGAATTGATGTGAAGCCTATATTAGGTAGGTAATACTCCCCAGCATGCAAGTATGTAGTCTCGTTCAACCTCAGCTATCACTGAATTTGCAGGAAATTGCAGCTGGTGCAAAATTTACTGACTTGGCTGCTAAAGTCCAAGGATCACATGATACCTATCCTAAAATAAAAAATAAAAAATCTGTACAGCTTGCCAGTTGGCTAGCAATCATCATTTAGATTGCTGGTTTTGATCTCTAGAGATATAAACAGCTTAAGGCCTAACTATTTAAAGGATTGATTCTTCTGCTACAGACCTGCCCATTTACTTTGATAGAAAATGCTGTAGAATCACTCCACATGGAGAAGTAGTTGGGCTCCATTTTCTTAGGAAAAACATCTCTTTTACCAAGCTTTTAATGGATTTGTTTTGATTTTGATTTTAACAATATTGATCTTACTATTGCTTTGATATTAATTGCATTATACCTCCTCCTAGGATTCTAGGTAACTCACAGCAACTTACAGTAATACAAAGACCACAAGCATAAGACACAACCAACCATAAAATATACATATTAAAGTAAAAAAATAAAATAAAATCCACCACAAGGTCCCTAACTATAAAATGCTTCTTCTCTAGGTTGGGTGCTTCCAACTAAGTTAGACTTTGAGTCTAAGGCACAAAAAACCCCGATCCTCAATCCCTTTGAAATACTACAGAATCTTTCATAGAATGAAGCCATACAAAGTAGCCCCTGAATTGGGACTAAAATGTTGCTTTTCTCCTGACCTGACACAAATTGCAGATGTATCACAGAAAAGGAATGCCCTGCTGCTCAGCTGAGAACTTGCTGTCTGACATCCTGCTGCTTTATTTGGAGACTGATTGACAGGGCAGTTTTTGCAAGTAAAGACCAGAGCACCAAAACTAATCATACTAGCCCCCAAAGGAGCCATTTGGGATGGACAAGCTACTTGAAGGAACAAACAATCCCTTTACTACCTTGGCTTGCAGGTCACATGACTAATGCAATTTAAATTTCATGTCTTTTGTTTAAGAAGGAAAGGACAAAAATTCAGGTATTCTAAAAGCACCAATGTGTGTGTATGTGTGTGTGTGTTTGTGTGCTATATTTTATTATATTTTATTATTTCTAAATAATTTCTTTGTCTATGGTTGCAGAAAGGTAGAATACGACCAAAATAAATACTATATGGAAAAGTTATGGTAGACAGAAACTCACCATAACAATGTCTAATAATACTTATACTACACAGTGGACAGTAAAATGCTCAAAATATTATGAATAGTGGATAGTGTAATATATATTAGAGTAAGCATGACTGAATTATGCTTGCTTCTGATCTATAAAGCGCATTGGGCTTTAGTAAACATCTCTTAAAACAGCTGAACTGCAATATTAAGCATTTTGTTATAATTGTAATCAATCTTGCAAACTGTTAATACGTAAACTACTAAAGCAAAGTAGGATCTCTGTCAAGAAAAAAAGAAATATCCAGCCTCCTCTAATTGTTTTCTTAAATATTTGACTTATTATATGCAAATCTGTCACAAGTTCAGTAGAACACAAAAGCTTTGTTATGACCCCAATCACTAGCCAGAGCAAAGAGGGCTACAAGTTATCAAGCATTCCAACTAATGTTGTAATTGCATCTGCTCTGGAAAATAAAGTCCATCCTCCTTATTCAGCCCTCAAGTGAATGGCCTTAATAAACAGAAAACACAATTTAAAATCCCTAACTGTTATAAGAAATAAAGCAATAAAAGCAATTATACAAATCTAAATGTGCTATGGATCACTGATTCATAACAGATTCAATTGATCTGTCCCCCATTATGAAAATTCACTCAGTGTGCATGCTTAGAACTGCACTGGTATAGATGAGTAACCTTTCTCAACCTGTCTGGAACTATATTTCCCACATTTTATGCAAATATGGCTGTTGATTGGTTGTTGAATTCTGGGTACTATCATCTCGGTATACTTAGAAAGTTCCAAGCTATGAAAGGTAATAATTGTCATGTTCTTCTTTTTTCTTCTGATCAAAAAAAGGATTCAGATCATCACTCAATTTGCAAAATGTCCCTATTCAAGGAAAAATAATAAACAAGACTGCATAATAGGAAATAAGAAGGAAGAGACAATGAACAATAGAGCAAGAAAATAAAGAGAACATACAGGTGAAACTCGAAAAATTAGAATATCGTGCAAATGTTCATTTATGTCAGTATGGCAACTCAAAAAGTGAAACCAATATATGAGATAGATGCATTACATGCAAAGCGAGATATGTCAAGCCTTACTTTGGTATAATTGTGATTATTATGGCATACAGCTTAAGAAAACCTCAAATTCACAATCTCAGAAAATTAGAATATTACATGACATCAATAACACAAGGATTGGAAATAGAACAATATCGGACCTCTGCAAAGTATAAGCATGCATATGTACTCAGTACTTGGTTTGGGCCCCTTTTGCAGCAATGACTGCCGCAATGCGGCGTGGCATGGATGCTATCAGCGTGTGGCACTGCTGAGGTGTTACGGAAGACCAGGATGCTTCAATAGCGGCCTTCAGCTCCGCTGCATTGTTCGGTCTCATGTCCCTCATCTTTCTCTTGGCAATGCCCCATAGATTCTCTATGGGGTTCAGGTCAGGCGACTTTGCTGGCCAATCAAGCACAGTAATCCCATGGTCACTGAACCAGGTTTTGGTACTTTTGGCAGTGTGGGCAGGTGCCAAGTCCTGCTGGAAAATGAAGTCAGCATCCCCATAAAGCTCGTCTGCGGAAGGAAGCATGAAGTGCTCCAAAATCTCCTAGTAGACGGCTGCGTTGACCCTGGACTTAATGAAGCCCAGTGGACCAACACCAGCAGATGACATGGCTCCCCAAATCAACACAAACTGTGGAAACTTCTTTTTTTCCATAGCCCAGGTAAGATGCTTCTGACGATGTTTGTTGTTCAGGAGTGGCTTGACAAGAGGAATACGACATTTGAAGCCCATGTCCAGGATCCGTCTGTGTGTGGTGGCTCTTGATGCACTAACTCCAGCCTCAGTCCACTCCTTGTGAAAGTCCCCAAGACTTTTGAATGGCCTTTTCCTGACAATCCTCTCCAGGCTGCGGTCATCCCTGCTGCTTGTGCACCTTTTTCTACCACTTTTCCCTTCCACATAACCTTCTATTGATGTGCTTTGATACAGCACTTTGGGAACATCCAACTGCTTTTGCAATTACCTTTTGGGGCTTTCCCTCCTTATGGAGGGTGTCAATGATTGTTTTCTGCACAACTGTCAGGTCAGCAGTCTTTCCCATGCTTTTGACTCCTACTGAACCAGCCTGAGAGACTATTTAAAGGCTCAGGAACCCTTTGCAGGTGTTATGGATTCATTAGCTGATTAGAGGGGGACACTTTGAGCCTAGAATATTGAACCTTTTCACACTATTCTAATTTTCTGAGATTGTGAATTTGGGGTTTTCATAAGCTGTACGCCATAATCATCACAATTATACCAAAGTAAGGCTTGACATATCTTGCTTTGCATGTAATGCGTCTATCTCATATATTGGTTTCACCTTTTGAGTTGCCATAGTGACATAAATGAACATTTGCACGATATTCTAATTTTTCGAGTTTCACCTGTATACCAATGTATGGTAAGAGATGGTTTATCCACTGGACATGAAAGAGTTCTCTTTATAAAGCATCATATTAAAAAGACATGAGGTGGCTTTCTTGAGGGAAAATTAGAAATGTCATTCTTGAACTGATGAAAAAGCACTCATTACATCCAAATCAGCTGCATTCTCATAGCTATCACTACATATGCATCTGCACTGCTTTTATAATTAACTACATAAGCTATTTTTTCAGCAATTAAAACATTGGAGGTTATGGACCTCTTCAAGTGTAATCAGCCTCTTGAAGGGTTTTAAACAGCATGCATTGTGTAAACTAGAAACATTCTTTTGCGTGCAGCAGACAGTGATGTGCTGACAAAGTTTAAAGGGCGTCCACAAAAACTTTTCTTTCCAGTCAGCAAATGTGATTCTCCCTCCGCCCCTGCCCCCCCCCCATACTAACCTTTATATTTTTCTGGAAAACCTTTCTTATTCCATTCCCCAACTCTATCATTTCAGTCCTCTGAAAATGAATGGCATGCATGCCAGCTGTTCGGATCCTTTACGATAGAGACAGCAGTAGGGCACCGGGTAGGGCAGCAGAACGTAGAATAGGAATATCCCTACACCTTAGAATGATGCATGTGACATAACCAATGACCTTCAAAGATCCAAAAAAATGGTAGTAGCCCTTCTTGAGGAATACATATCTTTTTCAAGATTAAAGTTTAGAAGCAGCGACCACAGTATCTCAGAACTACTGGAATTGATAGCCTGTGCTTAGTTGTTTGGTAACATCAATAAGCGCCTATTTGAAATCTTATCTTTGCCTCAGATTTACTCTGTGGCCTGGGCTGGCACCAAATGACTTTTGGAATTATTAAGGTTCCAAAAGATTAACATAGCAAGTGCTGATTATTTTTATGTATGTATGTATTGGTATAGCCTTTCAAGTTTTGATCATAAGGTCTTTTTTTCCCCCAGTGGGAACAAATTTGGATTTTTATCACAATAAAATTTGTAGTTAAAATTACTAGAATCCTTCTATATTCTATACAATAGAAGGCTATACCAAATAAGCAAAAGATGAGAACTGGTTGTAAAACAAAAAAAGGAAAAGAAAGAAAAACCTCCGTCTGTTTAATGCTAAGTTAATTCTCAGCTTAGATATGCCTGCCAGACTCCTTGTAGTGCATAAGAGCACTACAACATATATCTTTATAAGAGAACTACATTACTGTAAAGTAGGCAACTATTCAATAGTTCTGCTTTCTTGTTTGAAGAAAAGCTATTATTTCTGATGTTGGCTGAAGAACTCAACCCCATTGAACTTAAGATCCATTAAGTTCTAAGTAGCATATTGATTGATTGGTTGGTTGGTTGGTTGGTTGATTTAAAACATCACACTTCTTTGGGCTTAGAGCATAATTCTGTATATGGTTTTAGCAAATAGCTATATTCTTGATATGTACAAGGGATAAAATGCAGTTGACAAAATAGGAGTCTGCAAATGGCAGAGAAATAAGACTGTTCTTTAGGCATGGGCTGTACACACTGAATACAAAATTGTTTTATGAGCTTTAACTCAATGTTACGTGATTTGCTCCCCTCCCCCCAATTTGGCTCAAGGTTTGCCCAAATGTAATACTATGATCAAGCCAAGAGGATTGATGAAAACACTGACTGCAGGGATCAATTCCCCCTTTCAGTCAAAAATGATACTCTTACACACTAGAAGGAATCTGGCTGGCATATCTAGTGAGAAAAAGATTACAGCCTACAACAGTCCCCTCTAATGCAGCCACAAGAAATAAAAAAGATATTACAAAGGTTCCAAAAATGACTTTACTAAAACAGCCCAACTGACTTTACAGGGTTGTTCTTGAGGGGGAAAAAAGAGGAAGAAGTATTATGTACACAGCCTTGAACAAAGGTGGGATATAAATCAAATAAATAAATACAGAAATGTCTGAATAGTGCAGAAAGGCTGTATAAATATTTCCAATAGTGGAAACAAGGGGAATAGACTTTCCACTTCAGGAAGAAAAATGCCCCTAGCCGGTACTGTTGACACATAACTTGTCGTAGGAACAAAAAATCTTTTTTTTTAAAAAAATATTTCTTTCAGGAAGAATTTTCCTTTAGATTTCTTTTCTAAATAGCACATCTGGGGAGGGGTGGACTTAGTGTCACCTGTAGATTATCCCTTGCAGTGCAAAGTTACCTAGCTTTGAAGTTGGTTTTTCCAAACTGTGTGTTAATTACTACTAGTACATGAAGCATGAAGTGAATAATGGCAAACAAAGAAATATCCTTTTATTATTTCACTTAAAGGGGCATCTTGTAGTTGGTAAAACATGTTCTATATTTGAAGAGAGAGTTGGCATAAGGCAGCCTGGCAGTTGCCTGCTGTCATGAGAATAATAGGGCAAAGGGTTAATTCACAGAGGGCCGAGATCCCAAAAATAGGAAATAAAGGAAGCATTTCCTTTTTATTTATTTTTATATATGTCAAATTTGTCACTGCCCATCTCATTAAAAGTGACTCTGGGTGGTTTACAGAAAAGATAAAATCAATTAAAATACAATATAAAAACAATATTAGCAATAAATAAATTCTAAGAATGATGGGAATTGGTGAATAGCTCAGGGAGCATCATCAGAGCACTAACCTCCCCCAGAGATGATTAGAGCTCCTATTGCCCATGCAAGCTGGCACAGCCAGGTCTTTAATCCTTTCCGGAAAGCCAGGAAGGTAGGGGCCTGCCGTACCTCTGAGGGACAATATTCCAAAGGGCAGGAACAATGGCAGAGAAGGCTCTCCTCCTGGGCCTTGCTAGCTGACATTCTCTTGCTGACGGGTTCTGTAACATGCCCTCTCTGCCTGACTGGATGGGACAGGTTGATGTAATGGGGATGAGACAGTCCCTCAGGTAACCTGGACCCATGCCGTGTAGGGCTTTAAAGGTAATAACTAGCACCTTGAATTGGAACTGGAAACAAACTGGCACCCAATGCAGCTCCTGCAGTAAAGGTGTTATATGTGCCATCCTCAGGGCACCCAAGATTATCCACATGGCCACATTTTGAATCAGCTGTAGCTTCTGGCTACTCTTCAAAGGTAGTTCAATGTAGATTGCATTGCTATAGTCTAACCGAGTGATGGCCAGGTCATGAGTGAATGACTGGAGAGCCTCCTGATCAAAGAAAGGGCATAATAAGCAGGAGTCATGAGTCCAGGAGGACCCCCAGATTACACACCGGGTAAGTCTGGGACAGTGCAACCCCATCCAAAACCAAAGATGGTAAGTTCTCAGATACAGAGGGCCTCCATTCCACAACCACTCCATCTTACCAGGGTTCAGCTGAAGCCTATTGTGTCCAATCCAGACCCCCACAGCCTCCAGGCACCACAAAAGGGTGGTCACGGCATCACTCAAGTCACCCGGGATGGAGATGTATAACTGGGTATTATCTGCATATTGATGATACCTCATCCCATGGTGGTGGATGATCTCACCCAGTGGTTTCATGTAGATGTTAAAAAGCAGTGGAGACAGTACTGAACCCTGTGGCACCCCACAATGCAGGGGCCATGGGCTGGACCTCTTGCCCCCAATCAACACTGATTGGGATTGACCGTGGAGAAAGGAAGAGAACTAGTACAAAACTGTGCTGCCCACTCCCAATTCTTAAAGTCAACCCAAAAGGATACCATGGTCATGGTATTGAAAGCTGCTGAGAGGTCAAGAAGAGCAAGGATGGATGCACTACCCCCATCCTGCTCCTGCCAGAGATCATCCATGATCTCTGTTTCTGTCCTGAATCAAGGCCTGAAACCTGACTGAAAAGAGTCTAGATAATCTGTTTCTTCCAGGATCCTCTAAAGCTGCAACACCACCACCTTCTCAACCACCTTCCCTAAAAAGGGGAGGTGGGAGACTGGATGAAAATTGTCCAATATGGTGGGATCCAGTGATGGCTTCTTGAGGAATAGATGCACCAGTGCCTCTTTAAAGGCAGCTGGGAACACTCCCACCCTCAAGGATGAATTCACCATTGCCTGGACTCACCCACATTTCACCTCCCGAGTAGCCTTAACCAGCCAGGAGAGACATGGATCTAGCTGGCAAGTGGTGGCATTGACTGTCCAGAAGACCCTGTCCACTTCCTCAGTTCAACAGGATCAAATTGTTCCCATATAACAGGGTAAGTCCATATCCTGGGGATCTCTACAGACCCTGCCCCACACTTGGTACCCAACCGGGACTGGATATGAGCGATTTTATCCTCCAGATGCCCAGAAAACTCTTCTGCACATCCCTGTAAATGGGCTACTGGGTCCCTCTTTCCCAAAAGGGATTGGGTGATCTTAAACAGGGCCACTGAGCGACATTATGCAGATGCAATAAGAACAGAGAAATATTGGCATTTCACCACTCTTACTGCCACATGGTGGGCCTTAATAGCAGCTCTAGCTTGCGTTCAGTCAAGTTCAGTCCTTGTTTACCTCCAGTGGCACTGTAGGCATTTCTTAATCTTTTCAAGACCCTCAACTCCTCTGTAAACCACAGGGAGTGTCAGGCTCGATGGATCAAGAGAGGTTGTATGGGTGCGATCTTGTCCAAGGCCTCAACTGCTTTCCTACTCCAGGTCCACAGTGACTGCTGGACCATGCAGCAGATCCTTGGGTATAACTCCCAGCTCTCTTTGGAACCAATTGGGTCCAGCAGTCACTGTGGGCAGACCAGCTGAATAGGTCCCACCTTCCTGCAGATGGGGGTAGCATAGGAGAATCTCAGGGCCACCAGGCATGATCTGATCATGACAAAGGGGACAGATGCAATTCCTCCTTGAGATCACATTGCTGCTGAGCTGACAAGAAAACCAAGTTTGGTGTGAGACCACTGTCCCAAGTTGGGTCACAAATAATCTGGGACAGGCCTATGGCCGCCATGGTGGCTATGAATTCCCGAGCCACCTCTGAGGCACATCCTAGATATGGCAGGTTGAAGTCCCCCAGGACTATAAGTCTGGGGAACTCCACTGCCAGCCCTTCAACAGCCTCCAGCAGCTCAGGCAGGGATGTTGCTATGCAGCAGGGAGGTTGGTACAGCAACAACAATCCCAACTGTTCTTGTAAGCTCAACTTCAGGAACAGGGTCTCACAACCAGCCACTTGTGGAACAGTGCCCCTGAAGGCCAATAGAAATTCCCGGATGATAATCGCTACCTCTCCTCCCCTGCCCTGGGGTCTCGGCTGGTGCCAGACCATAAACCTGGCCGGGCACATTTCTGAAAGGAGCACCCCTCCCTTCAGGGCCTAACCAGGTTTTGGTGATACATGCCAGGTTGGCCCATTCCTCAGTGATCAAATCACATAGAAGGGTGGGGCTTGTTATTAATTGACGTGTGGTTAAGAAGCAGCAGTCTTTGGTGCAGTCTCCTTTTTGCATTAAAGATCTGGCACTGAGCTTACCAATGGGTCCCACTGTATGACTTTTACACCACATCACCTAGTGGAAGGGGATGAATCTTTCAGTTTTACTTTGTGTCATATATATAACAAGATCATTCCATACCATTTGGGGATCAATTTACATACTTGTTTTTAAAAAAAACAGGCAAAGGATGTGAATGTTTAGTACACATTTCTCCCTGTAAAGTTTTAAATGCAGTTTTATCTAATATGTGAATTTGGAAGTATTTTTCTCCTTAATATGTTAATTGTTATACACAAGTTTAAAAACAGAGGACTGTGCTATACAATTCTAGAAGTGCTAAAACACAGCACACAATTTTCTTTTTCTTTTCCCAGTTACATTTTGCAGCTTAGAAAAACAGTTGACTTGATATCAAGTGTACTATATTCAGCAATCATCAATAAACTGAGCGGTTTCAGGTACACTTTCATTGTTTCATTGTTTTCAACTAATGAACAGACCTCTTGCCACTGAACACAGTTCTATGCTAAGCAGAAATGCAAAAATGAATTGGAAAAGTATTTATCAGATATGTATCCTAGAATTCTTTCTTTATTTGGTCAATTTACTATCTCACAGTTACCTCTGATTATGTAGATATTGAGCACAAGGGCACAAAATTCCTCAATTTCAATGCTTAAGTGTGGTAGGACATAAACCATTATATTTCTAGTACTTTAGTTTCCATCAGTTTATAAACAGAGGTATCGTTGAGAAATATGAGGTTCTGAACTTAATGGAATTCTGCTGAATGTTCATTCTTTTGACAAGACCTTAAATTTCTGCCCACAAATCCATATTAACGCCACTTTAACCATGTGTTCTTTGTTTATCTAGATATTTATCCAGCATTTGACAAAGACTTATGCTAAAATCTCTACCAGCCCACAGCTTCATTTATTCATAGCAATGATGGTTTAATACTAAATCAGTCACACTCACTTGTTTCACATCTTCTCTTATTAGTGAAAGGGTAGCAATTTATACTCACAAAAATCTGATGCAAATCTTATTCTTGAAAACAAAACAACAACAACAACAAACACAAAGGATAGTAAGCAGAACAATTTTGTGAGAAAAAAATCATAACAAGAACCTCCAAGAAGAAAGAAAACCCAGTCTCTTCTTATGTTCATTTAGCAAATGTAATAATGCCCTTGTTGTTCTGATTGATACCATTTGTTGAAAACCAAAGGCATACCAATGCTTTCGGTACAGTGCAAGCTGTAATAATAATTATATCATGCCAATTACACATTTGCAATATTAACAATCATTCTACCTGACAAATAAAATACACACACACATACAGAGACAGACAGACAGAGAGACAGACTGCTACAAAGCTAACCACTGTAATATTTTCAGTTTCTATATGTCTATATTGCCTGGGCTTCAAATGCTTGTTTTGTACCTACAGTTTTGGGTATCATAAAAATATGTACATAAGTGGAACACCCCTGAGTAATTGAAATAACTATCTTGTGATTCCCTGGAAGATTTTTTTTTAACAGGTTTGACTGTTTTGGAGAATGGCATTCACTATAGGACAAATCAGCCAGGGCAATGGTGCCACTTTAATGCAACAAGAATCTCACAATGCCACTGTGGTGTTCCATCAGGTTTTAATTTCTCCCCTCCTCTCAGCATTAATGCATCTGTTTATGCTAAGGGATTTATGGTAATAATCACGTAAGAAACTAGAATCTGATGCAGGTGATAGCAGAACTAAAATCTTTATGCATTGTTCTAGAATTGCAGTTCCCTTCTCTTTGTCACTGGCAGATAGCAGATTGGAGAGATGTCAGAATACTCCCGGGTCCTAACAAAAAATTTAACTACTTTGTCCCAACAGCTATAAGGAAATTGAATTTAATTGGTTTTCTCTGCAGCTTTCAGACATTAACTACAAGACATATTAATAGCAAGATCACCTACCTGAATGAATCATAAATAAATACTTTGATAATGAGGCAGAAAATTCTCCTGGTTTCTGCATTTGTTTGATAATACAAGAATATGGAATGTGTGGGGGGAAAAACTGAAAGCAATTTCTAATTATTCTGAGGTGGCAGTTGTGATATCATATCACAAAAAAAGAGTGCTGGATAGGTATATAGGACCCAATCATTTTAGTGTAATAATACTGAAAATGTGAGCTATAGTTAATTGGAAAATGGAATTTATGTGTATTTGATCTGTGTTATATTTCACCATATTTTAGTCTATTGTCTCCCTGCAATATGACAATTGTAGTCATATATGCAGCCACGCACACTTGCAATAAGTCCCATTTATTTCAGAATTCAGATGCATAGCTGATAGTCACTGAACATGGGCTTCTGGTGGGAAAGATGAAGTTAGAATTTGTAGCCCTGTCAGAATGGATTTTTTTTTAATCTACTTACATATCACATGCAAAAGAGAAACTAATTTGCTTTAATTAAGCAAATCTTTGAGCAACTTGTCATAATTGTTATAATTTAATTATAACAAGTTAAGATATAATTTGTTGATTATGTCTTAACAAATGCATCTTTTGCAGTTCACTAGTATATAGTCACTAAAACAGTGGTGTTCTGAAATAGCCAATGTTTATCTGGATGTTGGTGATTTCACCATATATATAGATTTATGTTACAGATTTGTGGGAAACGCATAACCTTTACTGAGGTATCTTGAAAACAAACAAGAAATACCACAGATAGAATATTCCTATAACTTGGATATAGGAATCCAAGTTTCCTTGGATTCCTATATCCTTGAGTTCCTTGGAGTTACTTAGGAACTCAAGGATACTTGAGTTCCTTGGATTACTTAGGAAAAAATATTCTATATTTTTAAATTTTATTTGCTGGGATTTGTCTTTCCAATCCTGCAGGACCATGAGAAGTTTATAGGCATTCCCAGTTTCTTTCAAAAGTATGTTGTCTCAAAATGGAAATTACACAATATTTCCATAAAGACTTGCTTCTGGCCAAATGGTACATTTCTTACAAAATAAGAGTGTGGAATTTTCCTAAAATGATCTCTATGCATTCAGTAGAAAATATCAAAACCTTTTGCCTGACACTGGACAGATGAATTATTGTAAGCAAAATTAATGTATGACCACAAGTGTATCAAGGTATAGCAGAGCAATGATCTACACTGAAAGAGTGAAAATAGAGGCATCTTATAACCACAAAGAGGAATATAAAATATGCATGAAAAAAGGAAAGTTTAATGAGACAGAAAGAGTAAGAATAAGCAAGATGATATCAAAGCAAATATCAGAAAACTAAAGGAAGTTTGAAGTGACTAACCTGTGCCTGCTTGTTCCAACAACAACTCACTGTTTTTAAATAACCAGAAACATTCAGATTTTTCTTTCCAAACAAAGTCTGGAAGATGGGTCACCCCATAAAAAGGAGACATTGTTAGATTGCATAAAGCCATTAGCTGGAAAACTACAGACCTGCCACCTTGTTTTCTGTACTGGATTGTCCTCAGACAGATTATTAGTGTATTTGTGAGCACTTGGATAGGCATGCTATAAATAATTAGAGCCAGCATGGCTTTGTCATCAATAAATCATGCCACAGTAATCTTGCCACCTTCTTGGAGAGCTACTAAGCTTAGTAGATCAGGGAAATGCCATAGACACAGTTTACCTGGATCTCAGAAAAGCGTCAGCAAAGTCTCGCATGATATAAAGTGATAAAATATGGCTAGATGATATTACTGTTAGGTTTACAGCTGGCTGAATGACCACATTCAAATGTTCTTATAATGGCTCCACTTCAGTTTTTTTTTTTTTTGGGGGGGGAGTATCAAGTGAAAGACTTACAAAACTGTGCAACATTTTTTCAGTGTCTTGGATGAAGGAGTTGTGGGAACAATGGCCAAGTTTGCAGATGACATAAATCTGATTTTTTTTTTTTTGTCTGCGCTCAGTCATTACTGACCCTGCAGTGACTGCCTGGACGAATCCTTGCAGTTTTCAAGGCAATTGTTTTTCGGAAGTGGTTTGCCAGAGCCTCCTTCCTAGAGCATAGCCTAGCTGGCGAGTGCAGGAGGCGGGGTTTCCGTTGCTTCGCGCCCTTTTCAGGCGAGCATGGTTTCGCGCTTACCGGCAACTGGTCCCATCTCTCTGTGCAAGGCGCTGCCAGCATTTTTCCTCCCACCGGAGTGAGAGTACCCATTTATCTACTCACGTGAGTTTTCAACCTGTTGGGTTGACAGGAGCTGGGGAGGAAACAGGAGCTCACCCTGTTAACGCGAAGGCTGGACTCGAACCGCCGAAGCGTCAGCCATTTCTGGCTGGCAACTTTCAGCATCATTAAGCCGCTGCGCCACCGCATCCCTATATAAATCTGATAGGAATAGCCAATATCTTTGAGATAGAAGATTCAAAAAGATCTAAGTAGGCTTGAGCAATGAGTTGAAATGGCTAGGATGGAATTTAAATTGTAAATGTAAAATTTTGCATCTATAGCAAAAGCACCAATATAGCATAGGATTTATACTTGTGGCTTCACAGTGAAGAGGATCTGCAGGTCTTTGTTGACCACAAATTAAACATGAACCAATAGTGTGTGATGCAATTGGTAAAATGGCAAATGCTATCTCTGGGTGCATAAACAGGAACACAAAACGCAAATCATGGGAAGTAATTGTTCTCCTCTCTGCTCTGGTCAGACCCCACTTGGAATATTGCATCCAGTTCAGGAATGATTTTAACTTATTGCGTTTGACTCAGTAATAATTAAAGAGTTACATATAACCAATTTTTGAGTAATATTGATGTTTGAGTATTATGTAAATCCATTTGCTTGGGGATTCAAGTTTGTTATCTACTGATTAACTGAGCTTCCATAATTTTCTAATGGCCTTTATACAATGAATTTTGTCCTTTACATTTTTGTGCATCTTTTTTCCCCAAATTGTGCTTGCATTTATGTTTAAATATCCCCCTGTATCATGTTCTCCATGCCAAATCTTCTAACCTTGAATGTTCAAAGAAACTATTTCATTTGTCACTCATCAGAATTGTCTTTTCTTGCTAATATTAACTAACTTTTCATATAATTTAGCTTGTTATTTTGGAAACAAGAAGTTGGAAACCGTCTGAAATTGATCCCAGTATTTTTCACCACTGTGTGTCCTTCCTTCATCATTTTTCCATTCTCCTTTCCTTGTCCCATATCCCATGCTCATCTAACTTCCCTATTTCAACCCTGATTTTTAGGTGATCTATGATTTTTTTTTTTCCCTAAAAGTTTCCTGTGAACCCCTACTTGATCTAAGAAGAGGATATTGTGCTGAACTCCTCTCTTCTCCCTCCCAGCCAATCATACTCATTCATTCATTAAAATTCAAACTCTTTTCCCCCGTTTCCCCTAAAATTGATATTAAATAATGATATAATTCATAGAGTTCATAGTACTAATTGTTTTTGCTATCTTCTGTCTTACATTCTCCTTATTGTAGCTACAGATGTCCTTTGAAGGCTCTAAGCCCATCCTTTGCACTTACTGTGAAGGTGGTTTTATTAAGGTCATTCAAACCTCTGGTCATTCCTTGAAGAGTAGAAATAATTTTCTTTACTAAGGCTTGAATATCATTAATTTGAAAGGGAACCCCTCGTTATATCTCATTCCTCATTTAGTCAGTTCCTCAGTTCTCTTTTTCTGTAAACTAGTTTGGCTGATATCCTGAAATAATATCACTTTATCTCCTTCCCAATTTATTTCTTTTAGCACAGGTGCTTTTTGAGTGATTTTTCTTTTGTGCAAGTGTTGATAAATTTCATTATTAAGTCTCTCAGTCTTTGTATCTCGGTGAGCCTAAGAGTAAACACTCTATTGGCACGTTCAATATCCTTATCCTGTAGTTTTATATTAGGAAACAAATTGTTAAATTTTGTCACCAGGTAACAAATTATATCAACATTCTTGGTATTTCTTTAAGACTTCTGATCCTTAGATTATTTCTTCTACTCTGATCTTGCAAATCCACCAAGCTTATCTTGATATCTGAAATACCTCTTTGAATTTATTCTATGTCTGATGCATTCAAACACAAAATCATATGCTTGGCTAACTGAGCTATGGCAGATATTCACTTCAACATTTCCTTAAATTGCTTATTAATTTGTTTAGACGTACCTGCTGTGTCATCTCTTATCAGTGTTATGGACTTCTCCCATTCCAGTTTTAGTTCTTGCTTGAGTGGTCTGATCAAGTACTTGATCAAGTGAGAGTCAGTATGTCATTCACCAGGATGACTAACCTTAAGTGGTTCACTCTGGATGTCTTATTGCTGAAGGAGTGCTGAAGTTCACATATTCATGGTTCTGTCAGAGAAGCTGTAATTCTTTTGCCTTTATATGAGGCTCCTTTCCTGGACTTTCCTCCTCTCTTTAATGTTTCAAAACAGTTCATCTAAGTTAGAAGGTTGAAATCTGCCACACAGCTGAGGCAGAGGAGGGTGAGGGGTTCAGAATACCATCTTTTGCATATGCAGACTGTGTGCCACCCAGGTCCCTTCTATTAAATGTTGTCATCTTGTGGGACTGAGGAAGCGTGCCTTTTCTGTCACAGCCCCCACCTTTTGGAGAAGCATCCCCTCAGAGATATAAACAGTGCCCTCAGTCCTAGGAAAGCTCTTAAAACCTATCCTTTGGTCCCAACCCTGGAGTTAATGTATTATTGTATTTTGGGTAGCCCTCTTCTTTTAAGATCGGTTTACTCGAGTTGTCTATGTGGTTTTATGTTTTATCTATTTTTATGGATTTTTGGAGTTGGGCAACTATAACAAATTTAAATAAATAAATAAATAAATAAATAAATAAATAAATAAATAAATACTGTTCATAATAGCCAGTTATGGGTTATAGGAGATGTGTATTCGCAGTATAGGTCTATATGGGAATTCAATGGTAATGGCCCCCACCCTCAAAAGTCTCCTTTTCCCTCCATAGACTTTTTCTTCAGCATGTTTTAAGTGCAGAAATATGTACAGGTATTGTTCTAAGATAATGAATTTTTGGATAAAAATTGCACTCAGTCCATTATTCAGTACCAACTAAATCATTACAAAGTGGGAAATCAGATTAAACCTTTCCAAAAACCTTTTTCAGGTAGGATATTAAATAGAAAAGAGCATGTGTGGCAAGGAAATGTTTCCAAGATGGATGGATAGATGGATAAATAGATAAATATGCATTTTGAAAGTATGGGATAAACATGGAAAAAGAAATATCCCAGATTTATCACCTCTTGCTTTGTTATTAAACTTTTATTTTTATGAAGATGAACATGTAAAGAAATTTGGCTGGTGAAGACATAATAAATCATACAAATGGCAAGATTTAATTGTCAATAAGAGAAAGATGAAATCCTTTGAGACTTTCTCTTTGGAATGGTCAGAACCACCTGACTGCTTCGAATATCTCCAAAAAAACAGCATGGTTCTCAAGGAATTACAAAAACAAGGTGGAACACTTAGAACTTTGACTGAATTTGAAAATCTTATAACACAAATGAATTATTTATTAAACAAAAATAGATTTCTTATTGACCAGTTAAGATTGTAATTTTCACTATAACTTATATTTCATACTGTACTGATTACTGTCATTATACTCATACCTTAACTGTAATGCCTTATAGTTTTAAAATTAATAACAATAATTAATAATAATAATTTATTAAATTTATATGCATCCTAACTCCCAGCAATTCTGGGCAGTTATAAGGTATTTAAATATGTGAGACTAAATTAATATTCTTCTAAGTACATTAATCTGTACTTAATTTTCTTAATCTTATGAAGTTCGTAAATCTTATAATTTGCCTCATGCTTTTCTTCTTTCTTTTCTTTCTCTCTCTTTTTTATTTTAAAATGTTCAATGAAAATTTTTAAAATGCATTTTGTATGTCCAACAGTGGGAAATGGGCAGGGCTGCCCATTTATATACACACACACACTGTTCTCCTCTAAAAGAGAAAACAGGGTGCCCTATTTTGAAGCCCTAAGTATAATATTATGGATATCACCACAGAATAAATCTAATTAAGCTAAATAAAATTGATTCGTGGAAAAAACATACTTAGGATTGTAAATAAATATCAAATATTTATTGGATATGATAGAAATTATTTAGGGATAATTTTAAAAGAACTTATGTTTTTAGGATCTCATTCACATTAAACATTTGATTGAGGATTTATTTATTTATTTATTTATTTACTTATTATTATTAAATTTATATGCCACCCATCTTCCTGAAAGGGTGACTCTGGGCAGCTTACAATTAAAAAAGTTTGGACGGAAATTGTTGCCTGGATCCTAAGAACATCATTTAAATAATTCTTTCAGGTTGTAAATGCTGATTTCAGTTTTTATACATACAATATCACCAGAAACTCTTATTGGTGCCTACAGTGTTATCTTTGGATGCCAAATAATAATCTTTTTATTTTCCAAGGCATTTAAGGAAAAACAAAACTTTGCCATTGTATTAAGAAATTGGTGATCTATGTTCTTCTGCACATTGTACTGGGATTATATGTTCCTGTATCATTATTATGGTTGGTTGCACAGTCAGCCAGATGTTTAGACTGGATTTGGCATTTTTGTCCACTTATTGAGTCCTTCCCAAGGACCTGGGATAGGCAGATGTTGTTGTTTGATGGTGTTAAAGGTATCGTTGCAGGATATAAGCTGTTCCAAGTAAAGCTGCCTTTTGCATTTGACCGATGGTGATTTTCTCACTGCCAATGGTCTTCAAGTAGTGCTCCAGATATTTTGGGATTGCACCTAAGGCGCCTATAGCTATTGGTACTATCTTTGTTTTGTTTTGCCATAGTCGTTCTACTTTTATTTGCAGGTCTTTATATTTTGTGATTTTCTCCAATTATTTCTCTTCTATTCTGCTGTCTCCAGATATTGTGATGTCCACTATCCAGCCCTTTTTGTCTATCATCATCATCATCATCATCATCATCACCATCTTATGTTGGTTTTGTAATGAAGTATTTCACTCTGGTTTATTTTGCATTTTAGGTTTTAATTGATCTAAACATCTCTCAAAGATAGTTTAAAGGGGTAAGAGAGAGAGAAAGAGGGAGAGAGAGAAAGAGAAAGAGATGTTATATCTCACATGAAACATAGGACATCCATTTCTGTTATTCTGGTAGTCACTAGTATCACATTGCACAACCAGAGTCTGGTCCAATTCTGAACTTTTAATTAAAAAGAGAATCCCAGGAGCTCTAGTGAGCCATGTCTAACTAATGCAATTTATCTCCAATTTTCATTTGATGCTATTAGCAAACTTTTTGGAATTTTACCTCTCTCTCTCTCTCTCTCTCTCTCTCTGCCTCCCTCCCTCCCTCCTGGACAGAGTTCAAATAGCAAATTCTCTTCACTGTCAAGTAATATATTCTCTATGTTCTTATTTTTCACACACTGTCCAGAAAACTCTGACATCCATCACAGAATTCAGTTAATATTCTCCTTAATATTGTGCTTTAGTCCATAGACACAAAGTCAAAAACATTAGATGGATGCCCAGGAAACCCGTTCCCCAATGTGGAATAGACAGAACTGCAGTGTAACCTGAGTAAACAAAACTTTTTTCCATTGACTGTACTGAAAGGAAAGAAATTGTGGTATGGCTACCAGGAAGCTAATGAGCTTTACAACAAATCTATGCACATCAAATAATGGAAGTCCACAAAAATATTATCTTTATGTAATGTTAGCAAAGGCCTGAGTGTATGCAAGCCAAAAAGATTTGATCTGATGATTGCCAAATAAATATTTGTATAAGGATTTGGTTTATTCCATTTCTATGTAATTCATTTCTGTTACATGTGGAATATCAAGGCATATTTCATAAATATACTTTCCATCTACAAGGAATAGCTTTGCCATGAGTTCAGTGGAACTTCTATACTTGTACCACATTACAACCTAGAATCCATATAGAAAACCATAGACTATAAGCAACAAAGAAATGGATGAAGTATCCAATTATGGTAGCCTTCCTGCCCTCTGTAGCAGAGAGAGAGAGAGTTATGGCCTCCAGAAATCAACAAAAGACCATCTGATGCCACAATTATATTAAGGGATTGATTTTTTTCCCATTTATTTTGGGGTAGGGGAAATAGGGTGGGAATGGGAATAACAGATTTTCATTCTGCTGCTCCCATTCTACCTTTAATCTTTACACACAGAAGAAGATTTGAAATTATACTGTTGATGTTTGTGCTTTTAATAGCATGATATGGTCTAGGAGTTTCAAATGGGATTGAAGGCCACATGCTGTTGTGGACTGCTCAATTTGCCAGTTCAGATTTGGTTTGAAACTGATTCAAATCAATCACCATAGCAAATAAACTTTCCAAATTGAATCAGAAAGTCAGATCAAACTGTAAGACCAAATCAAGGCTTCAAATGAATCGACAATTTTTTCAGCTTACAAAAGCCTTGTTTTACAAACAGATTTGGAAAACTCAATATTTTAAACTGAAATGCCCAACTTAAATCAATTTTCCGACTCGTCTAATAATTAATTCATACAAAGCCAATGATGTGAGCTGAATTATTGAAGTTTGCAGCCCATCATCACACACAAAATACCAATGCTGAAGACCTTCTGTAGTGTTAATAGGTAAACCATCCATGTCTCATCAGTCAACCATGCCAATCCATACTTCTCTGTTCTCCAGTCTTTTTCTTGAAATAACAAAGCTTTCTTGTCTCTCTTCACCCTAATTTGCTAAACCATTGGTATCTTGTTCCCAGCCACGCCATGATGACCTTACTGGTCTTTACTTACATCAGAGTTTTGTCCCCTTACTAAGAAAAAGTTGTAGTACCAATGTGGCAAATTTCCCCAGCCTTCACCTGGATGCTTTGCTGCTGAAAATACATTAAGATCCCTATATACTATTGCAGTGAATTCCACAGATGAATGATATGATGTGCAAAAGAGTAATTTATTGTTTATTACGTATTAATGGGATTTATATTCCTCCTTACCAGTAACAGATGGCACTCAAGTTGGCCAGCAAATCATTGAAACACAATTAAAGATCATTAAAATTGTGCCACTAAAAAAACAAAAACACCCCATGGGCTCAGAACTTCAACAAATTTCCCTTTGTTTTCCTGCATCTGCTACCTATCTAATTCATTTGAGCTTTAATTTTATGATACAATAAAAGAACATGCATATAAATTGAAAGATTTGGGAAAGAGAAAACACAGTTACTTGCAGAGTCACCATACACAGCTGACTCAATAGTGTTATCATCATTTAGCTGTCTTAATAAAGTGTGCATTTTTGTTTGGAAAAGTATTTATTACTTCTATTGATCTCTTGGTGGGTAATTAATACTGGTGTGCAGAGACCATTCAGACTGCTTTATGAAAAGGATATGTAGGATCTGCAGAAAAAGAGTGAAATGGTTGTAAGAACAGAGGATAAAACATCAGGGAGTGATTGGAGGAATTGAGCAGAAAAATTAAGAGATTAATTGTTACACAAAATAAATCAGCTAGCTAATGCAGTTCAAAAGGAGCGCTAAATAAGAATTCATAAGTGGTAGCCATAATATAGAAGAAGCCAAAACTCTTTCCTAAATAGCTAGTCAATAGAGTGCCAAAGCACCAGGGAGAAAACACATAAATGAAAATTCTTCCTATAAAATATAATGTTATAAAGAAACAGATTAGGTCTCAACTTGTGGTAAAACCCAGGACTGGATCAGAGTAGTTGATACTGTTTTCTCTGCCCTAGAGAAATGAAAATGAATTTGAATTACCTTGCTACACTTGGAGATCTGAACATTGGCTAAATCCAAGGCACTCTGTTAGTAATTTATCCTGCCCCTGTATAGCAGAATTGCAGTGTGCCAAAGGTGGACTGAATGCATTATTTGTTGGAAAAAATTTTTCTGATATCTACTGTGTCACAAAATTGCCTTTTATTGGCATTATATATACATACATACATATATATGTATCTTTGTGCTATTATTCTTTTCATAATAATGAACATTAGAGTCTGGAACTATAAAGTATGTCTAATAACTGGAGTATTGCACGTTTCTTTTAATGACAAGCAAGTTTGGAGCAAGTCTGCATGTTATACATTATATATAAAACAAGTCTTCCCTACTGTATTGATATTTCATTAGTTTCTAGACCTAAGGCCCTCCAGGTATTGCCACTCACAAGTCTGCCTAATGTTTATGAGAACTAGATTTTTCATTTCGATCTGTAATGTAATCAACAGATGTAGAGGCATCTTATGTGTACAAGAACTCCCAAGTGACTACAAAGTTGTAGTTGCTAAAGGAATAGGAAGAAGTGACACATGACAACACTAAACAATATTAAAATGCATTAGATAGAAAAGCATTAGTTTGATGGGGAGATAGCTGAAATACAGAATACATATACAATTGCAAGTCTGAGCATTAATTTGACTGAAAATTCTTCTTTCCAATTAGGATTTCTTCAAGAACTATGAAACGATTCACAGTTCTTACCTAGTGATATTCTTCCACCAAAGAAAAAGTGATTGTACCCATATTGACAAGATTTACTGAGTTAAAAACAGTAGTTTATTTTCTGAAATAATTACAAGCAGCAAGATTTACTTGGTCACTATTATTAACTACCTCATTAAATCATAGCAAAGGTCAGGGTCTGAACAGAAGTCTGTGCTGAATTATTACACTGAGTAATGTTCCATGTCAATGGGTGAACTGTCCTCAGTTGGCAGTTATGAGCAAATCCACAAATACACACAGATTTACATTCACTAAACCTCTGCAATGGCATTTGCCTGAATGTGCGTAGAGCATAAGGCGGAGAGTGAAAGGGACATGCACACATGCACATTGACTCTTACTAGCTTTCAAACATTCAGCCAGGAGGTCTTATAAGAAGGTATACTTTTTTCCACCTGACTGTAAGTAGAGCTGCAACAACAATCTAGATACTGGATCACTTGATACTTGTACAATGCATTCAAGCCAGCGTTGAATATGCTCCTCATTCAGGCTTTCAGTATGAAATGTGGAAGCTTGAGAGAGGTGGTTTCCAAGTTAAGCCCTTCACATTTTTAAGCAAACAGGGATAAAAGCTTACTTGTTTGTGTGTTGTTTAAAATTAAATTAATTAAATTGTTCTGCAGCCATTTTGAGATGCAGTCTTGCAGTGCTGTGGAAATTAGGTTGCCAAGTAACTGCAGCCCAAAGCAGGAAACTGCCTGCTAACATGTAGGTTAAATATTGATGTATAAAATGGCTCCATGTCCCTGAACACTCAGAGACTGAAAAATATTGTCATGTATTTCATCATCAACAGGTGAAAAAGAATTATGTTTGGCTGAATGAGTTCAGTTGAATTCTCATTTCCATATGAGAACAGGAACCTAAAGTTCCCTTCCCTAAACCTGCAAAATAAGTGATGCTTACTTTCTGTCCTTGCTCATTAATGATTTCTGCTCCATGTTTAAAAATTTGGAGAGTGTGCTACAGGACGTAGCTGATACATCAATAGTAAAGAATCCATTGGAAGAGGCAGCAGCTTCTACTACTTATATTTTTTTCAGTTTCTGCTCAGTCCCTTTCAGATGCAAGGGACTGAGACTGTGGATTTCCAGTATGTGAGGAGAATACTAAGATTTGGAGACTAGAAATGAAAGAACTCTGGGATCTGAAACGAGGAAGAGTGGAGCTTTTCTAAGTATAAAAGAAGAATTGTGGAGTAGATTGTTAAGTTGTAATAAACCATTATCTGGCCACAACCCCTGCCCATGCAGAAAGGCATCTGGAGGTAGGGGGGTGGCAAATAACAAAAGCAGAATTAGGTCGCCCATTTTTTAGAAAAGCATCATATCCTGCAGATGTCTCTGCTCCTGCTTTAACCCTGACAGGTTGTATGACAGAGTTGTAAATGTTGTAAGCCATTTTCTGGAAACCAACACATTCCTCCACAATCAGTTTTATCAGAATGCAAGAAGTTGAACGCCTAGTCCAAGGAATGCAGGTTTCGTAAATGTAAAAGTGGTTCATAAATTAAAATGTTAACATCCTTAATTAAGAAATGAAGAAACCATTTTCAGGGTCAAATGTGTATCCTGAACTCTTAAAAAAAAAAAAAAATTAGGTGCATCATTAATCACAAAAACTTGTTACAAATCATTAAGCTGAAAGGAACCATGACAACATGAATTTTTCACTCCTGATTAAGCAGGAAGCACACATTACAGTCAAATATCTCTGCTACAATTTATTGTCAGATAAATAAAACTGTGGATGAACCTGCAAATGTATTCTTATCTGTATATTTAAATATAAACCAGATATGCTGGTTAAAGGTTCGTAAGGCACCAGGGCATTTTTAAATCAGTGGCCAGTGTCCCTATCTATTACAGTAGAAAAACAAAGACATTCATTGGAATAGCTGAAAATGAAGCTTTAACCACTACCCCCCCCTCCCAATGGGTTTGATAAAGACAGCTGTTTCCTCTCTGCTATGAGCAACAGGGAAACATCAAACTTCCATAGCTTCAGGAAGGGAAGAAATATTAATTTCCTGTAAAGATAAAGTTTCCATCAAGTCAAGCTGGACTCCTGATTCCTTCATAGATACATCCATGTCATTTTCTTGGCAGCTGCATGAAAGTTGTTTGTTACTGTGTTCTTCCACATTTTCCCAATCTATTTGAGTATTTCCTAAAGGAATTCTATCCAGGTGCTAATCAGGCCCTGACTCTATTCAACTTCCAAGTCCAGGCAGGTCCAGATAAGTGCTGAAACTAAGTTCTCTGGGCAAGATCATGGCTATTATTATAAGTATAGAACAGACTGATAAAACTGTGATGGAGATGCTTTAATCTTCTGGAACGGAAGAAGCCACATGAAGTATCCTGGTCTATATCCAACTAAGTGGATATCCAACTCCCACTAAGTGAAAGTATGGCTTCCCACACTGAAAACATTCCTCTTGTATATTGTTGTTGTTCAGTCGTTAAGTCGTGTCCGACTCTTCGTGACCCCATGAACCATATTGCGCCAGGCCTTCCTATCTTTCACTGCCTCCTGAGTTTGCTCAATTTCATGCTCATTGCTTCAGTGATGCTATCTAGCCATCTCATCCTCTGCTGTCCTCTTCTCCTTTTGCCTTCCATCTTTCCCAGCATCAGGGTCTTTTCCAAAGAGTCCTCTCTTCGCATTAGGTGACCAAAGTATCTGAGCTTGAGCTTCATTATCAATCCTTCCAATGAGCAATCAGAGTTGATTTCCTTTAAGATTGACTGGTTTGACCTCCTAGCAGTCCAGGGGACTCTTAAGAGTCTTCTCCAGCACCACAGTTCAAAGGCATCAATTCTTCGGCCTTCTTTATGGTCCAGCTCTCACAGCCATACATTACTATTGGAAAAACCATAGCTTTGACTATGCGGATCTTTGTCGGCAAGGTGATGTCTCTGCTTTTTAATATGCTATCTAGGTTTGCCATAGCTTTCCTCCCAAGGAGCAAGCGTCTTTTAATTTCATAAACCTGTTCTTTTAAAAAATATTTTATTTAATATGTCCACAGGAAGACTACTTACATGAAAGAGGAGTAATTATAACCTTGCATGTTAAATTTCCTACATAAGATCATTTTGCAAAAGCTGATTAAAATTATTTATTTTAGGCAATGCATTTATTTCAAAAAATAAACCTTTAAGAACCTTATATCCCCCTCCCGCACAGATATTAATTGGTTTCTGGCTAATGTTCAGTAAAGTACATATGTTTCATAGGGTTACAACAGCAGAAATGTTAATGTCAGCACCCAATCTATATGAAACTATCATATGCAATGATCATGTTATAGCCAAACAGAGGAAAATGCCAACTTGATCGTAATTAGCAATGTTACTGCACTAATGAAATATTCTTATAGTTGTTAGCAAAATTATGCGCCCTTAATAAAGCAATTAATTGAAATCCAACCACAAGGGTTAGGTAAATCAGTATTTTAAATATAGTATTTCTATTAAAACTGAGCAGCACTAACAGTCTTCGGTTCTCTATCAAAAATAAAAAGTAATAGAATAGATTTTTCACTAGACTTCATTTTATACTAATGCTCTGTGGTATTTTGGGGATGAAATTTTATACATATACATATACATATACATATACATATACACATACACATACACACACACACACACACAGATATAGATATAGATATAGATATATATAATTTTTTCCTGTATTAAGGGTAACCATTTGAAGTAAGTATAGTGTGCTGAATAAAGTCACCAGCCAACATAAATAAATGTTGTGTCTTGAAAACTCTTTCTTTAGTTTAATCTCACAAGCACCTCAAATTTAAAATATTTTTCTCTAAAGGCTTTCTGAATTCCACCAAATCATACTATAGCAAACATATTCCTATGACTTCTAGAGAAAAAAAATGTAATTGGGACAATAGGGTATATTTATTGATCCCTTGTTTTTTTGGTCCAAACACTCTGTAATTCATAATAAAGATATTAGTACACAGGAACAGCAAGTTTTCAGTGTATGCTTATTAAGAGCCCCTTAAACAGCTGCTGCTTCCTTGCACATTAATCTTGCTGCTGCCAGCACTAACACTGTTATATATCTTACACATGGCTCATATTTAGTTGCTACTCATCAAATAGGTATACATGATTAATACTAATCAAACACTTAGAAATCATGATGTGCAAAAAAAAAAATCCTCCTGATTTTTTTCCCTTAACTGTTCTTATTCAAATGATGAAAGAGAAAAAATGTTTTCCAAATCTATTTCAAAGGATAAGAGAACTTCATGGATGGAAGGTAGTATATTTGCATTTATTTAGCTATGAGGTGACCAAAGGAATGTATAGGACTACTGGATGATCACCTGCCTTCTGGGCTCAGTCCTGACTTCTCACATTTCAGTTACATCCCGTGTGAAACTGTGTTGAGGGAAGGGCTGAACCTGGGCTTCTTTAGGAACTTCTTTAGCTTTTGATATTTGAAAGATGTATAAAAACCATAGCAACATGGGGAAGCACATTCTGTTTCCTCCAACAATCAAGTAAGCTGAAAATCTCTGTCATGAGAAATTGAGATAAATTCTCAAATGCCCTAACAGAAAGACAGAAAAAAAGAAGAAAGCCTCTTTGTTATGGGAAGAAAACTAATGAAAAATCATAAAGCACACTTCAACATAGCATTACTTTTAAAAAGTATATGTACATTTGACACGTGAAACTATGTTCTACCACAGAGAAGGACAGAAGAATGAAGAGAATCAGAAACTTGAAGGCTGAATGTGGAGTCATTTATTAAAGCCCAGTTAAAGGTAAGTTGGATGGTTATTTTTCAGGGGCAACTTTAGTCTTTACTTGCCGTAGGAAAGAACCACGCAGAATTCATGAAACTGGTTAATTACCACTGAAAAAAGAATGAACCTTTAATTTTGAAATGGTTGGATCTTAATATACACTTTCAAGAGTCTCTTCTCTTTGTTCAGATATTACCATAGTAACACACTTCTGCATATCATAGCAAAAAAGAGACCCAGACTGTTTTCCCTTGCACAGTATCAAAATTCTCGCTGCTTACAGCAAGACACAATAAGAAACTGAAGGAAGTGCCCAAAATAAAGAAAAAAACTATGCATTTTAAATACATGTTCAGAATTTTCTTGATGGAAGGATTACAAGGAAAGGAATGCAGAGAAATGAAAGGATGTTTCAAAATGTACAATAATTATGACATGTAAAAAAAAGAAATATTTTTTTCAAATTCTTTTACAGCATCTTGAGTCCAATGATAGTAAAAAGGATAAAAATGAATAAACAATGGATTGCTATGCATGTCTATCCAGGAGGAAGAAAAATCAAAGTGCAAGTCTTCTATGAATTGCTGGTTGGTACTAGATGTTAACATGCACTGAAAGTCCTTTGAACATAACTAACCATCATGATTGAGAGTATTCTTGAAATTCTTGTCCACTCCTAGGTGGTAACTGTTCATGGCCAATTTCAATTGTTTCCAAGTTTCTTCCAACTAATATGAATAGGTTATGGGAATATGCCTATTTTGTTTCTGAGCTTACAATTAAATTCTTTTCGAATATGCACATGCGGCAACCCAAGGTCCATTTTCTTTTCATCTTCGGCCTTTTAACATTTCACTTTTTCAAAATAAATTTTTGTCTTCTTACATTTTACCAGATACCCATCCTCTAGGAACTGCGTTATCCCAGCATACAGGGACATTTTATTTATTTACTAAAATATTTACATGAATTCTGTTTTTCCATTAAAAAATCAAAGAAAAGCAGGCAAACAGTAAGACTGTGGTGTAAAATGGTATAAAAGCTGGGATCAGCTTCTGAAGCAGTCCCCCAAGTTTTGCAAAGGAGACAGCAGTTTTAACAAAGTATCGCACCCCGCAAGTTGTGAAGCACTTCCTTCATTGCTTTGCACAGCCCTATACCACAGACAATATAAGAAGAGAAAAGAGAAATCAGAAACTTAATAAAAGCCATTTTCTAAGGAATAATGGCAGTTTTAAAACAAAAACGTTCATAACATCATGGGAAATATTCAAGAAAGGATATGTCAACTTATCAAGGCAGAAGTTCCAAATATTCCTGCCCCTTTATCTTCATTAATTAAACTTCATATTGTGGTAATATATTAAGAAGAATCCCTCTTAGATCTAGTCCAGCTTTTTCTTCTACTTAAAATGGTTTGACTACAGTAGCAACCTCCTTCTTGTGCAAGTGGTATTCTGAGACATACCTGCATCTGATACTGAAATTAATATACAACAGGACAGTAGCTGTGATAGTCTTAAAAGATGTTAATAAATGTATAACTTCTGAAAATCTTGCCAAGAAGACTGCAGGGTGTACTGTAGGCAGTTGATTGGATTAACACTGACTTAAAGTAACTCTCTCCTCCCCCCCAAAAGACAGCCATAACAAGCTTGAATATCCTTCAACTTAACTGAGCATCAATTGTATATTAGCTGCTTCAGTGCTGTGGTGATTTTAACTTTGCAAACAATTTAAATATTGCTGGATATAAAGAAGTGAAGACCATTTTTTACTTATGATTCTGTATAAAATCCTATAAGTTTTGATCCAGAAACTTCTTTTAAATGTAATATCTTTCTCCTAATTTCCAGGCCTTTCCTTCCTTTTTTACATCTAATTACCTACTTCAGAATTTTACTTTATGAGCCTTTCTGTTTCATACTAAAAGTAAAATTGAAACAATTAATCAAATTAATTAGGGGCTTAATTGTCATTTATTAATCGTAGTTTTTTTAAATATAGGGATTTTTTTTAACCACTCATTTTGGTTAAATGTAATTTCATAGAAAGGATGAGCTGTACATATGATGCTCCTGTTGTTTTATTTTCTATTCTTAATATTTTGAATGGAGAGTAAGCAATTAGGGTTCTTGACCAGAGCAAGGGAAAGGGCAACATTGACTGACTTTAGAACAGTTACTAATTCTCAACCCAATTTATCACACAAAATATACATATCTCACAGAGCTGTTATACAAAATTGGAAGACGGAGTGCTATGTATACTACCTGGGGCTTCCGAAGTCTCTCTCTGGCTATCTGCACTTAGGTGTGTATACAAAGATGTTTTAATTTGCTATCAGATAGAGCATCAATGTTTTTGGGTGCACATGCAAGGACAGATTTTCAGGAGAGTCATCAATGGCAGCCTTCCAAAATATATGCTTTGAGAGGAATATGCTTTGCTCACACTGACACCCTTTGTGAAGAACATACACAGCTTTATCAATCAGGTCCAACTCTATGGATTCCCCCCCCCCCCGCCCCCAGGCTCATCTAATGTCAACTAGAAGCTGCCACTTACTTCAATGTGATAACCATAATTTATCTCAGGTAGACATGACCCACATTCAGATAACTACATACATGCATTCTATATCTGATTAGGATTGTCCTGAGCTGCTTGTTGTCATAACAGTGGAATCCTATACTGTATATGTCTACTCAGAAACAAGCTCCAGTAAAATAAATGGTACTCACTGTTGGGTGCATACAGGATTGTGGCCTAATTCCCCACTCTTCTTGTTGATCAGCATATGATCTCACCAATACTGTAATGTAACAATTACCTTAAACTACCAATGCTGTAGGATTCCACATTACTAAAGCAACTGTGGAATTTTATCCTTTATCATATTTTGAATAACAAAAGAATGTAGACTAAAATTAAATACTTAAAAATAGAATAAGCTTAATGCACCTTTCTACTTCATGTTATAAGCAGAGAGCAAAGACAGTAAATATATGAGTGGTTGGTTGACTGGTTGCATATTATATTTTTAGTGCAAATGTTGCAAGAAAACCCACATACAAAAATTTGGCTGAGTACCATTGCATATATATATATTTGGCTGAATGTATCCTGTTACAAATATTCTTTTTACTAGGTATATTATTTCAGTGGTATTATAAAAGACTAAATGAGTGTATTCAGTCAAAATAAATATATTTTTATTTTTTTAAAATTTTCCCAATGTGTATCTAATGATGTAGTACATAGTTTAATTGGTCACTCTGTATAGAAGGATTTCCAGAATTAAAGGCCAAAAAGAGTAGAGTCAGCACAAAATGCCTTGTGATTTAAAACTTGTGATTTAAATTAAATAAAAATGTAGTGAGAATAAGTTAAAACTACTCAATATGATTACTTCCCATGTTGTCTGTCATTTTAAAATTGTATGTGCAACCTTTCCAGGCATTCTGAGTGTATGTCCAAGGCTTACTGGGACCAAACTTAATTCTGAAGCTCCAGCATATGAATCCATTTCCCATACAAAGAACTTCTAATTCTGCTTATTATAGAACATTACGCAGCTATTCCATCTTTTCATCCTTCATGTATTTCTCCCAGTAAAAAAAAAGGTAGAGCAGGGGAGGACTGAAAATGGAAAATAATATCTTGATCTTGACCTTTACATAATTCTGTAAATGAAGAGAATTTACAGCACAACAAAAACCTTACCTGGAGGCACCCTAAAAATGAGAAAAGTAGTTGCTATACTATTTTTGAGTGCTAACAGTGTGATCCTATAAATATGTATTTAAAAACTCTTTCTCCTGGGTTTGATGGGACTTACTACTAAGTAAGCGTACCTAAGATTGCAGCCTGAGGCTAAATTTCTATTCTGTTTTCCAGAGTGAGCCCCATCAAACTTAACGAAACTTACTTCTGAGTTGACACATATGCAGAAATGAATACCTAAAATTTACTCCAGGCTACAACTAAGCTTTTGTTGTTGATGCTCTCTAAACAAAATCCAAGAATGCAAAAAGTCTGATTCCCTCAGAAATCTATTTATTCTTTTCAAGAAGCTGGATGTATCATAAACCTTTTGCATATTTATGTAGCTGTTCTATGGAATAACAGGTAATGGGTAAAATTCAATGGATATACAGTAACTATGTTGGGAGAGTGGAAGGGAAAAGCAGAGAAATGTAATTGGGAAGGGTAACACAAATCTTGGTAATAATAACACAAAGGGGAATATCAGAAGCGTGCACTCAGTTTTAGTTTCCGAACAGTCAAAGGAAAGCAGTCCAATCTGCCAGGCACAATGGTGTAAGCAGAAAAGCAGCTGTGATGCACCCCATTCTCAGTAAGCTACTAATTATTCTGTATTATCTTCATCACATTGTCATTGAAAAAAGTCTTTTGAACTGTTCTATAGAATATAAGTAGAAACTAAGAAAAATATTCTGTAAATTTGTCTAATGCTCTGGACCATATTAATTCCTGAAATAGCCTCATATCAAAGAAGTTTCTGTGAAAATGTTTTTTGCTGCATTGAGTTGACAAATAGAAATGATTACCAACCAACAAAGCAGTGGGATGTTTACTATTAATTTTACTATTTGCAAAACAAATATCTATCTTGGGTTACCCTTGACAACTGTTATCTCAATTTTTTTTTAAATCTATCCTCATGCATAGATAGGATTTTTCTGTTTTATATGCTTCATGTATTTTGAGATAGAGTCTAGACAGAGTTTCAAATACCTTCATGGTGTTTTGTTGGGTTTTTGTCTGATATTTTTCTAACTCCAGCATTTGCTGAATGGTATCAATAATTTCTACTCAAAACAAAAGGTGAGGCTCTTCCTTGTATAACATATCCATGGAATTTCAAGGAAACACATATGTTTTTAATAAGAGCAAACTTTGTCAAAGAGGATGGAAGTCAATAAACAGTAGAGCCACTTGAAGTAGAATTCTACACATCAGTAAATATGTTTACTCAGAAGTAAGTCCCACTAAAATTGATAATGTTTTTTCTCAAATAAGTGTGCACAAAATTACACTCTGTGTGACATTCTCTTGAGAAATAGGTATTATGCTTTAAGTTCACATAACCATCTGTATTTTGAACCTCTTGTCCTATAGATAGTAAATCCTTTTCATGTGGTCTGATTTGGGTAGCAACTACTGTAACAATGGATACTAATGAATAGTCAGATCATAAATACAACTGTTTCATTATGTTACTCAGCCAAACACACTGCCTTATTTAGGCATTTTGCTTGGGTATACTAAAAAGCAACACAGGTAAGCTACACAAGGTGAATTCTAGTCCTATTGCCAGCGCTATCCCTTCCACAATGTGCATGGCTGATCCTCATTAAGTGGCACCCTCTATATGAGTGACATATACAGGACTAACATATGAGAATAGCTTGTGCAACAATAGCCCACGTTTCATAGGTATCTGGTGGTGTTCCTGAACATGTATGTATTCCTGTTCCTTTCAGGCATAATGCCAGATTAAGGTAATTGTTCAGGACTATCAGTATGTTGAGAAATTTATGGGAAAGAGTTATATGTACAAAGACAGATTAATTAAGTATAGTTTAATTTACCTGATTTTTCACATAGCTGTTGCCGCAAATTAATTACTGCCTATATATTTCTATAGCTTTAATTTTGGTATTGAAACTGTTAAACTTGCCTCGTCTTTCTCATTACTGAAATATTTTATAGGTTAAGCTACTTAGGAAAGCTACTGTGCTTTCTGATCAAAGTGGAAATTGATGTTAGGTTATAATAAGCAATTTAATTTTTAATGAGTTTCATCCAAGCCCAAACTTATAAGAAAGGTTATAAGATGAAAAATAAACTAAACAAAAACATCTTCTCTCATAACACTAGTAACTATGTCAAAAAAATGAGCAAAAATATTTAATTGAAAACATTTAATATCCCAGAGCTATATTTTGTTTTAGAACTTTGACTAATACCATTTGCCTCCTCAGAGCGTCACCCTACCATTATTATGGAGATATAAAACCTGTGTTCTTTATTGTTACCTTGACATAACGCTGACTGGATTACTTGAGAAGTCTCTTTAAGTCATTTGTGTGGATCTGAGGTAGGAATAAGCAAGGTAAAGCATATTAAAGTCTATAAGGATACATAAAAGTAGGTAAATTTATTTTCTTAAAGGAAGTCAATTGAACAAATGATTGAATTTCAGTTTACAAAGACATGTTCAAAGATTGTTCTGTAAGTTTTTAAACATGCATTAACTATCTTTCAACATTTAAGACGAAACACAGACTCCTGTAGGTCTGGAAAATTTATGTTAAAAGTAGAGAAAATACAGCTTTCTATTTATATTATATTATATTATATTATATTATATTATATTATATTATATTATATTATACTATACTATACTATACTATACTATACTATACTATACTATACTATTATTACAGTAATAAAAAACAGAATCTTTGCTCAGGTTAAAGAATTAGATCACTAGAGCTGATCTCTCAAATTGTCAGGTTAAGCTATTATTATTGCCTAGTTCACAATCTACTTTGTAGAGTTCTATACTGAGGCTGTGTTACGAACAAAATATGAGAAGAAGAGAAAGCAGAAGCACTGCTTCTTAAATGCCAGAGAGCACAAAGAGATAGTCTTGCTGAGTTTTCACATTATGAGCAGTACTTGCTATTTAATGCTACTGCTGTGATTCGTGGTAAGCAATAAGCAAGTGGGATCACTAAAAGCTGGGATTTACCTAAGGCCTTTTCCTTCAGTAGGTGCAGGATCTCAAAGCAAGACTAGGGTCAACTGATCCCCTTGCCAAAAATTAATGTCTCAGGCCAGCACATCTGAGCAAAGTGAATACATAACAAACAAGGGAGATGCAAAAAAGAATAAGTCAATGCATGGAAAGAGAAATGTCATCTTAGCAAACAGGTTTCAGTAAAGGCCAGAGAAAACAAGATTGCATAACAAGCTACCATAAGATAGGTAATAAAAAGCAGGAGAATTGCAGAAGGAGGTTTACTTTTGCTTTACTGTGTAGAGCAAGGCCTATAATTCTGCAGATCATGCCAGGACATGGAATATATTAAGGACAATATGTGCGCCAGAATACTGCTTATTCTTCTGAAAAACTTTTACAAAGAATAATAAGCTCCTGCAACAACTGAATTCAGAGAAACAGAGTGGTTCAGTATATGAAAAGAATGAATCAAAGATGTACATTATCTCCATATCTGTTTAAGCACCAGATATAAGAAGAACAGATTTGGAAGAAATGACAACTGGAATTAAAATCAGAGGCAGAACCACTAACAGTGTGAGATATGCACATGTCATTATTTTGTTAGCTGAAATTAAGAAGACTTAGAACAGTTCATTATAAAAATAAATGAAAAACATCTGGATTAATGTTAAACATTAAGAAGACAAAGAAAATGTCATGCTTAGTGATTTTGCAGTTGATTGTTGAAGACAATAAGATAGGAAATAGCTTTGTATTACTGGGGCCAAGTATAGATAAAGATAGATGATGTCCTGGACCAGCAAAGGAATTCATTGTAGGTAGGAAGGCAACAGCAAATTTAGACAAGATTATGGAGGATAATGATTTCCATAATAACAAAATAATGGTCTTTCCAGTAGCAAAGCTGTGGATAGCTAAACAGTGAGGAAGACAAAGAAAACAGAAACCTTCAAATAAAGTCTACTGAATCTACTGATTCTACAGATTCTGCTGTAGATTCTACTGAATCTATACAAGAATCTGTAGATCTACTGAAGGTACCATGTACTGCAGGGAGATCAATCAAATGCAAACTGAATGGACCCTTGAGTGATGCCAACTTTAAACTTTTATGAAATCATGTTATAGTGCATTATAGGGCTAGATATAAATTTATTCAATTCATACTTACTGTAAATATGAACTTGTTTAATTTTATGTTTTCAAACCAATATATGAATAAAATTGAATAAATTGAATAAATGAATAAAATTGCATTACTGTAATATGTATATGCTTGGAAAAAGTACACACCATACACATATGTGTGCTTGCAACCATATATAAGAGAAACTGTTTGATCAAGTTCATGTACTGAAAATGTAGGTATTAAGAAAAAGCAGAAAAGTTCATGCACAATTATATGTACATTTTAAAAAGTATACATTATAAGACTGGAAAATGATTAATTAATACCTACTAAAAGTTACCAACAAATGCAATGTTACTTGTGACATAGTTCCTTTTCTTCATAGCTGTGCAGACTCCTAATGCTATAATGTCAATCTGCATGCAATAACAAGCTGGGTTATTATTGCAGTTTAGAAAAGAAATAATTACATAAGCTATGATTTTAGTGCACTTAACTTACAGATTTGGACCATTAGGCAAAGTCATTAAGGAAATTTGCTTGTAATGTCTTTTGAATTAATTGAAATTAAGTTCAAACATATACATATATCACAATCCTTCATTATAAGATTGTTCGACATTTGGTCCACAGATAAATATATAACTATACTGCGATGGATCTCAAATTGGCCTTTTATGAGCAAGTCTTCTGGCAATTTTCACCAATTTTCTTTCCACTCTTCAGTCCTTTGTACTATTTTGTATTCTGTTTCAGAAAGGTTCCCCAAATCCTAAAATCATTTTTTTAGGGGCACCAGAAGCTGCGGTAGGCAATTTGGTGAAAAATATTATCCTATTTCTTTTCTCCAATATGAGTGAAACTCAACTGACCATGTTTGCATCAAGCCCATTATATTTGCATTGATTTTAGGAGAACAATTTATGGTATAGAGAAATACAAGTAATTACCTGATACTACAGAGAGCAATAAGCTGAGATCTGTTAACTATCTACATTAATGTCTACAGGATGAGAATATCAGTTTTTGAAATAAAGAACATATTAAAAGTTTAAACATTAAACTTAAACATAAGTCAGTGTAGACCATCAACAACAAATGTAGTTAAGACTGTTGTTTCTGTTTAGTAATGTGCAGAAAGTTGCAGCAGGTGATCTCTTTAGAAAATAAATATGAAAAAAAAATAAAGGACAGGGGAAATAAATCCATTTCCAACTCTATATTTAGAAAATATATGATGTTGGTCAGACCATTTTTTATTTTTTTCTAACCAAAATTTAGAAGATAACATTCCTTAGATGCATATGATATTGGTATTATAAAGTAAATTGTTATTAATTTGCCCTTTTAGGTTCATGCTTAAGGCAGGACTAGAACTCACTACACCAAACTGGTCCTCATTCTTCTATTAGTTGCCATTAAATGTATTATATTTTTGTATTTGGATGGGGTTTCCTTCATAAAAGTAGGGAATTTGCTTAGCTATCTTGATTTTCATTGATTTCTTCACATTTGAAGTATCTATTTACTTTATCACTGTGGTTGCTGTAGAAACAAATTTGGATGTTGTAGGTGAAGGATTTTGACTTCGGGTAATATAGATTGAAAAGAGCACCAGTTAAGACAGTATTATCTGAAGAAAGTTAAGCTGCTAAGAAAAATAAATAAAATGTTTGACAGGAAGTATGAAGGAAATTAGCTCTACTGGACTTTCTTTGGATTCCACATCCAGAATTTTAATAGACATATAGTAATAGATCTAGACTAAATGCTAGTGCAATTGTTTGTACTAGGCACTTCTAAATTAAACAACAGTAAAAACAAGACACTGCAAGTAAGTTTTTCAAAAAAAATTCTTATCAGAATTAGCCAAGATTAGTGAATGTACTTGCATCTTCTGATGGGATCAAGCCTGCCAGAATCAAATTAATCCAAAAAACTCACATGTGATTTGCAACACTCCAGGATTATGCTGTCAAAATTCAGTAGCAAAATGGACATATTTTGACAAAGCATATTCTCTCCTCCAGAATTAAGTATAAGAATAATTAGAGGAAACCTCCTATAGCTACTCCAAAACTATAACAACTTGCTCAAAGTCCTGAATTGTTTTTTGGATTGAGTTCAGTCTGGATTTTTACATTTTAAGAAGTTTTAACACTGGGAATAAGCTTGAACCTTCTAAGAAACAAACTGCTTTTATTCCATTCTTAACCTGTACCAAATCCCTGAAAAATGTTCAAAATAGCTTTCAAATTAGCAATTACAGATTCTTTCTTTCTTTCTTTCTTTCTTTCTTTCTTTCTTTCTTTCTTTCTTTCTTTCTTTCTTTCTTTCTTTCTTTCTTTTTGTGAGTTTGGGTTAAGGTCACAGCAGCTTATTTCCCATTTCTATTCCTACCCTTAACTTCAAATGAAAGAAAAAAAAAAGCAGTTTGAAAATTTTCAGCCCTGCCCATTCAGGTCACATCACCAGATCACTGACAACATCTGTCACCTTTCAGAAGGGCAGGAGACTGAGTTGTACACTTGAATCCCTAAAATAGTGCTCTTACTGGTAATAGTAGAAAGGAGACTTGAAGATTTTCCAAACAAGGCATAACAAATACTACAGGGCTATACCTGCCAATAACCTTTCCCTGAACTTCTTGGAAAGTTTCAGCGCCGTAATCTTTTCTGGATCACATAGTCAAATTGGCTTTTAAAGCATTGCTGTACAATTCAGCAGCAAAATGGTCATATTGGAAGGTTGTGCTGGAAGTACTGTCAAAAGATAAAGTGTTGACCTGTCCTGTCTCACATGATTCTGACTTGTCTCCATGCTATCTAACATTGATATGAAACCAGTGGACGGAGGGGGGCTGAGACCATCCAGAATTTTATTGCTTCTTACCATCCAAGGAAGCAAGTATTACCCCTGAATATTGCCTAATTGCATTTGTTATATTATATCCTATCTTAACTCCAAGAGTTCAAGAACTTAACAAAAGCAACAGCTTAACAACAGTAACCCTATGAGGTATATTGGGCTTAGACAGAATGACAGCCCAAAATTGCCAAAAAGGTTTTTGGTAGCTAAAGTCTACCAGCCCTAGTCCAAAATCTTAACCACTATACCACATGAAGGAATAAAGGAAACCAAGCTGTGATTAAAGGAGGTTCTATTGTAAATAAGAAAATTGGATTCAGGGATTGGACTTCAGCTCATATTGATGATTTTCCACTCTCCCTGAAAAAGGAGATCAGGGATTGCTATAATTCTGTGGGTTCACAGAAGGTTGCTGCGGCAAATGTTTGCACAGTTATGCCTGGTGCACCAAATGTAACTTTTTCTGAGCTGTCTGGATATGGCAACAGTTATTCACATGTTGGTGATATCCATCTGACTACAACAAGCTTTATATAAGGGTACATCTGAAAAGTAACTGGAAGTTATTATTACAAAATGTGACAGCTAGACTGTGAATGATTTCAAGAAATCATATCATGGCTATTTTGAAAGAGCTACAAAATTTAAATTATTGGTATTGACTTTTAAAATCCCAGAACTACTTAGACCTTGGCTAACTATGAACCTGCCTGGTTGTTAGGATATGTAGGAGAGATCCTTTTGAAGCTGCCTGTGTTATCAAGTACTTATTCTGCATTCAGTCTCTCTCCTTCAACATTAGTAGCATATCTCTTTCACCAAGCTTTTAATTGCCAATTGATTTTAATATTAAATTTAGTGTTAATTTTAATTTATATTTTAAAGTTCTGTTCTTAGATTTTGTTAAGCTCCTTGAATAGTTACCAGTGTAAAAAGGCAAGGTATAAATCAAATCAATCATAAACAATAAAGCCTTTTTATTTATTTTTTTCTTGTGTCTGAGTTCTGCAATAGATTATTTTGTTCAACATAAATGTACTATTTTTTGTGAAATAAAAATTGCTGCTCTCTAAGGTAATTAAAATAAATAAGGGTCCTCTTCTAACAAGAAGCATCCATACACATCCATAACCATAAAGATACAATAGCTGGACCATCTCCCCAAAATGGAGAAAGCAGCCCAGGATGAACAAGAAGTCTTGGGTAATAAAATTACATGCACTTCTATCTTGATAGAAAATTAATCTAACCTTCAGATAATACAATGCAGAAGAACAAAATGAGCTTTTATAATTGCTTTGTCAGTGCTGGATTCACTATTGTTTTTCCATTCTCTTCAATCTTATAATTCACAGTACCCAACAACAAAGGAGAGGACTGACCAAGAACCCCAAGGAGTTTTGGTTTGTCAATTCTGTGCTGGTGTAGCTTCTTACTTTGGCTGTGAGTGCTGTACACCACTGCTGAGTGTCCCTGACCTTAGTTTAATGAACTAGCATATTGGCACTACTTACTTACACATCAGAACAAGTAGCTTCATGGACTGAATTTTATGCTCGCGTTCAGTGAGTTTCATCAATTGGCAATCGATGTGCTAGCATCCTTTCTTTGCATTTATTTTCCAATTTTTCTACTAAGGAATTTGTGAATTTGGACTTTTCTGATATGTAAGAGGAACACTTGTAGGAGGAAAAAGAATCATGGTTAAGTATAATATACCAACATGGGTCATTAAGAAAATATTAATTTCTGGATCAGTTTATAAGGAGCCTTGACAAAGTATCTGAGAATATATATTAAATATAACTGCAATTTTGCCTGAAATTTTGAATGGCTTTTTTTTTTTAATGATATTGTTTAGTGGTTTGTTTGTTTGTTTTTCTAATGGTCAGATTATGTAATTACCAGTAATCAACATGAATTCAAGATGTCCAGATAATGGCAACCAGTAATAAGTTTAAGGTATTAAGTTAATACAAAATAGAGGTAAGTAGCCTTTTGGACTGAAAACTGGAGTTAATCCATCCCCACCACACACCCAACCCACCCAAAGAAAGCAAGAATTAAATTAATAAAAACAGTTAATAGTTGTCAGACTACAGGTCAGTTTTAGTATCATGGCAATCATGTAAGTAACAACACTGCCAGATAGTGACAGAATTAATTGTGTAGTTATAGGGAATGCTAACAAGCCTTTTGTGATTATATATTGAAAATTAAAAGCATCCTTTTTCTTGCTAGAATTCACAATTATATCTAGATATCTAGATATCTAGATCTAGATCTATATCTAGATACTACTAAAACTCGCATCATAGGGCAACCATTTTTGAACCAAGGTACCTTAAATGGGCTAACTTATAGAATGCATACAAAATCTGGGACCCATTACTCCCTTGGGATTGAAATTTGGGAAATTTGTGGTTGCTTCAGCACCACTGTGCTGCTGCACTGCTATGGTCAGCCCAGGTCATGTGATTGTATCCATGACCTGTTTCTCTCCTCCCTCTGTCCCCTGCACCCAACTGGCTAGTGGCAAGGGCCGATGGGTGAGTGGCAACTGGCTGTTTTGGAAACTAGGAAGAAATTTGAAATCTCTTCATGGCTATTGGCATTGAGGGAAAGATGAGTGCTTGTGAGGTAGAGCTGGCTTGGAGGCATCAGTGGTTGATGGATGAGCCTCTTTCTCCCTTGAGGGAGGGGGCTCTTGGGGGCATGTCAGAATGGGGAGTTTTCCTCATGCTCCATGGCTCCCTTTGTTCCACCTACTCCTAATAAAGTGGCAGGCATTTCATGTCAGTTGAGGAGCAAAGGAGGCTTCATGGGAGCTCTCCTGAGGGTTGTGAGGGGAAGGCAAATGGCAGAAGCCTATATTATAGGTGGAAAAGAGAGAGGGATGGAGGGAAGGAGGGAGGAAAGGAAGAAAAGGAGGGAGGGAGGGAGGGAGGGAGGGAGGGAGGGAGGGAGAGAGAGAGGAAGGAAGGAAGGAAGGAAGGAAGGAAGGAAGGAAGGAAGGAAGGAAGGAAGGAAGGAAGGAAGGAAGGAAGGAAGGATTTCTGACATTCCCTGACAGCTTCCCACAAGCAAAGACAATGGGGAAGCCAGCAGCAAGTCGCAAGTCACTCCACTCCCACTGCTTTTTTGCCCTTGGTCATTCTGTTTCTCTGTTTAGGTAAGGAAATATCTCTGAAACGATGACCCAATGAATCACAAGTTGTCTAGAAGTTACATTATTATTTTCTTCCAATAACTGTCCACTAAACCTTTGTTCTATGTAAACACTGCTCTGTGACTCCTCAAGGACAACCTACTGCACCTTTTGTTTCAAGAAAGTAGAATAGCAAGGTCTAAGAATGTTAGATTGTATTATTGTCATAACATAATGATTTTCATTTGACTTTTCCCATAATGAAAGATATAAAGGTGTTAACATTCTTTTGATACAGATTTGAAAATCCCATAGATGTGTGGGAGCCTTTATTCCAGAAGCATCTCAACTAGATGATTCTAAAGTGTCAGATCTGTGTTGAAAGTAGAGCTTTTTGGTTGTCCCTCTGTCACTATTAATACTTTCTTGTCCTAGCATATGTCCCCTTAAATGCCAGGTGGATTAGGCTGATGCGGTTTTTGGCTGACTAGTCTAATTTCCAGTCCTGGGATGAGTTTTGCATAGAGCTCTTATACTTTAGCCAAGGCTGGATAGTCATGTAATGGATCTCGCACTGAGCACAGGGTTGGACGAGATGTCCTGTAAGATCCCTTCCAATGCTATGATTCTATGATTTTACTTTTAGTCACAGTATATCAGTGTTTCTCAACCTTGGCTGAGGAATTCTGGGAGTTGAAGTCTACCCATCTTAAAGTTGCCAAGGTTGAGAAACACTGCTGTAGATAATTTTTTTAAGGAGAGTACAGTGATAGTTTGAAGGTAGATGTAATATGGAATTATAAGTAACTTCAGGTAGCACACTTGTGGTCTACTGCAAATTCCAAATTATACAAGACTGTATTTTACCACTTCCTATGCAGTCTTGTTGAGCAGAAGGGACATCTTGGTAACAGGAGTGCACATTCCTTTCCAACATTCTGGTGTAAAGGTGACACCTCAAAAAACACATAAAGGACCTGGGAAAGGTGCAGAAAATGGAACAAAATTAGAAACTAGAGCAATTTTCCTATGAGGTAACAATCTATTATTTAGAACTTTTTAACTTACAAAGGGTATGAAGAAAGGGAATGACAGAGATGTATAAATTATGTATGGTACAAATATGTAGATAGGAAAAAGGCGTTGTCCCATAATATTAGAATTTTGGTTAATCCATTGCAACCAAATGTGGGAAAAGTCAGAAAACATAGTAATAAAAAAATGCAGAGATAAACTATAGCAGGGAACTATATCACTGTGAATTGTCTAAAGCTGAAATATATTTTATTATTTCAACTATCCATCATGTCACTCTGCTTTACCCTGATCACTCACCTCCAAATAGTAGTTGTAATAGTAGCAGTAGTAGTAGTAGTAGTAGTAGTAATAATAATAATAATAATAATAATAATAATATGCAAAGCATGATTTAAATTTTCTCCTCTTTTATAATTTATAATGTACAGTTTGAGATTCTATACAACATAAATTATGCCAGTTTATAAATTCTCCCCATTGCTGTTTTTGGCTCCAGAAAATGGTCCTAGAGGAAAAACCAGCTTTTATGTTGTTGCTAGTATATTTTTATTTATTTATTTATATTTAAAATTTGTCACCACCCATCTCACTGTTATAATAATATATAAACCTGATGGTAATTTATTGATTCTATTTAATTATTTCTGAACTAGCTTATTGTGATATTGAGACCCAAGAAATAGAACAAGCGGGCAGAAGAATGGAATACACATTCTGTTTCTACCCCTTCCATCTCTGACCATATTTCGTTAAGTTCCCTTAACTTAAAACCATTTTACCTCTACAATTATATAATTATTGCCATTATGGCTTGCACATTTAATGACCACACTGGAAGCTTTTTTGTGCTCATGTTGTCAGTTTACTAGTCTGGTGAATCCAAGAAGATGCTTTTAAAGCTAATAATTCATTCTCACCTGAGACTCAGGTCACATATTTATATAACACATTTTGCACCACAACCACAGGAGAGAACCCAGGTCTATAACCTCTGACCATTTGTGTGATTGTCCTCCAGTCTTACATTTGGACACAGTTAAAGTAAAGTGGCAACTGAAAAATGACAGAATGGCAAGAGAGGACTTTCTTGGCCTAGAATTCTAGGAAATAAAATCAGGCTGCTGAACTTCCATAATAGACCTTCCTGTTTATTAGTTTGGACAATTCCCTTGTAAAGTTATGTTTCAGAAAGCTATTTGATGTTTAACATTAAGATAATATTGTAATTCTAATATATAATTATTAATATCCAAAGAAAATAACAGCTGAAAAATTGAATGGAATGATAGTAGAATGATACCAGCAACTCAAAAAGCAATTCAGAGTATTTTCAGAGTACAGAGCCTTTCACTCCTGTTATCTTTTCTTTGGTTATATTTAACTTTTAATTATTTGTACTTCCTCTCATTTTACCTGGCTTCAGCCCTCTGTTTTCTCCCAGCTCTCTCTCTATTTTTAATACTAGTCCTAAACTGTATGCAGGAAAAAAGTATTTGCTTTACCTAAAACAATGGACCACTGAATTTAGAGACAATTTTAGATTATTAAAATGAATAATATTTGACTCATGGTCAAATAATCATTCACAGCCAAAGAATGATTACTTACTAAATATACGATTAAACAGAAGGATACAAATTGTTACTATTATTGTTTTAATATGAACTGGCCATTTGTACTTGTAGTCTACAAAGATAAATTTTATTTTTAAAATGACATGGTACTTTTGGTGCATATTTCTGTCTTTTTAGTGCATATTTCTGTCTTTGATGCATATTTCGGTCTTTTTAGTGCCAGATTTACATTTTTTCAGAAGGTTTGTAGTTTGTAGTTAAACTGAACTGTAAGATTTAACCTGCCTTTAGTTATTACTCACTTCTTTTTTCCAGAGAATTTTATTTCATTTTTAAAAAATAAAATAAAATCAGGCAATAAAGATAAACATACATAAATCTGTAAGGATGCTAAAGAAAAGAAGATATTCACAAATTTGAATCTAATTAATTATTAATACTAATTTGGACTTCAGGGGAAGAAATGGTGAACTGAAGACAGCTCTGCTAAAAGCAGAACCGACAACCATGGTAGAATGAAGAGCTGGTGAGTAGACTTCGAAATTCCTTTCTGGACAAGGAGAGGACTTGAGATTGTCTACAAGAGCTCCATACAGTTGCTTCTTGTGAGGAGACTACGAGACAGCAGTCTCTGGCAGGTTTAGAGCTCTGGGAAAAAAGGGAATAACCATATTGCTGCAACCACAATTGGCACCTTCAAAAAGGACACTGGGTTCGCATACTTCCTTTTCTAGTCATTTTGGATATTGCTTGTTAACTACTTTTCAGCTATTAGGAACTTTTGGATCAACAGGTTTTACAGCACCAGGTGAGTTTCCTTCAATCCTTAGCTAAAAAAGTTTTAAATAGAAGTTTAAGGACTTTAAAAAATATATTTTTGGAATAAACAGCAAAAAGGTGATTAGAACTTTGATTTTGGAAAGTTACAAACAGACTAAGGGTCCAGGTGGATTTGAAATAAGATTTTGGAATTAATCTTAAGAATCCTTCCTGTGGGAAAGTGCTTTTGTTTTGAACTCTCTTAAAAAGCATGAAAGGATAAGACTTGGAAGGTTGGACAGTAGAAGGAACCAGAAGGAACTAAAGATTACAATTAAAGGAGAAGAACACTTAAATTTGATTTACTAATATAGAATGAAGCAAAATATTTTAAATTGAACATATTGAAAGATATTTCTGAACAGTTGATTCAGAAGTTAATTTTAAGAGTGTCTGCCTCTATAGATAGACTGTGTTTCAAAGATGTTACAAAAGAGGTACAAGTTATATCTGTCAAGACTGAGACTGATCTGAAAGGGTATTTAAAAATGACAGGCTACAAGAATGATATGGAAAAAGATGTTATACTGGACACACAAAAGAAGTGGCTGACATCTTAATAATTAAAAAAATATATATAAAGAAATGACTTCCCCCTTCATTGCAACAAGTAAACAATTTTATAAACAAATAACAAACCAACAGAGTGGCCTGGATAATTTTCCTATATTGGATTTACAAAAGAGGCTTGTTAAAGCTTTGAAGAATTTTGTGAGAAGGGACAAAGAAGAAATGAAAATAAATCAAGTTCTAGGACATTATTTAAAGGGACTAAAGATCAAGATTGTTAAAAGTAAAAGGAAAGAATATAAAGTTGGTTTTCCTGATCAAGGTTAAAGTAGATATGTTGTTATCTCTGATAACCCTTAATGGACTTTTGCTGATCAGGACTGAATTGATGAGGCTTTAAGGATTTGTTTATATATAAAAGATAGGATATGGGAAGAAGAGATCATTTGCTTTATTTTAAGGAAAGGTAATAAGTTACGAAAATAGTTTGTACTTGTTGCGATGGAAGGGGAATTTATATATTTCTTTTTTTTTTCCTTTACTATATTCTTATTTTTCTTTCTTTTCTATTTTTCTTTCTATTTTTATGCACTTTCTATTTTTTCTTTTTAACCTTTTTTTAAAATTTGTATTAGTTTGTATCTTTTTAATTGTAAATTTTAATAAAATTATTATAAAAAAATGTACTTCATGAATATGTTTGTGGGATAAATAGAACAACCTATAGAGAGACTTGTAATTTGATATGAAGTTGGATATACAAGCAAGATACTCATAAATATTGATAAGTAAGTTGTATGTGGTCATGCTTTCCAAATTTTATCAAATAACTGAAATTCAGATAATTATTTTGAGGTCTTCCTATGTATACAATTTTTAAAGACACTTTTCTATAACAATCCAGTATTACCTTAAGAAAATGTGAAGCACAGATTTTACAGTATTCAGTGGTAAAAGATGGAAAGATCCTTCTGGCATAAGGTATCTCCTCTGGCAAAAAGAAAAATATCAAGGTTCTGGTTGAAAATAAATAAGAACATTTTTGCTACTTGTAAGGAAACAACTAATATACAAATATACAGAGAGGATCATACAGGTACAACAATAACTTTAAACAAAACTAAGCTATTGAAATCAAAGGGAGTCCTGCAGAGATGGGTTGCTGAGAAACTACATATCTTTCTCGTAGACAACAAACTAAGCAGTCTCCTTTAAAGTGCAGAACATTTGAAAGGGATTGACTAATTGATTGACTGACTGATTATTATGTGCCACCAAGTCAGTGTCAACTCTTAGCAATCACATAAATAGATTTCTCCATGACAATCTGTCCCTAACATGGTCCTTCAGGTCTTCCAACAGTGCACTCATTGCCCCTGTAACTGACTCCATCCGTCTTGTTGCTGGTCTTCTTCTTTTCTTTCCTTTCACCTCCCCAGCATTAGAGCTAGGTCTTCACATAATGTGAAGTAGGATAATTTGAGCCTGGTCATTTGTACCTTGAGTGAGAATACTGGGTTGATTTGTTTGATGATCCATTTCTTTGTTTTCTTGGTTGTCCATGGTATTGTCAGGAATCTTCTCCAACATCAAAGTTCAAAAGCACAATACTCTTCCTATCTTGTTTCTTCAAAGTCCAACTTGCCTTACCTGCATAGTATACAGTATATTAAAACAGTCCAACTACCCTCCCTATACAGAGGCCCACAAATCAACAATTGTGTCTACAAATGTCCCAAAAATGTGGTAGTTTTCATCAAAACTGTCCCTTTCCTGATTGTTTGATCCCTCTTTTTGTTTTGGATCTCCTACAACCTGAGACATATGATCCAGCCTGCTTCTCCTCTTGACTCATCAAGTCTTGATCCTTTTCTAGTTGATCTTCTGGATGTTCCCCTTGCCAGTAAAGCTGCCTGAATTTCTTCTCACCTGGCAAACCCTCATAATGAATGTTGGTGTCTTTACTCCAAGCTACCCTATTATCACAGGTAATAGAGCCTAGCTGTGCAGTGCTGAACAGAGTGTTTGCTCCCTTTTACTCTTTGCTTACTCATAAGTAAAAAAGTATTTATTTTATGTAAAAGAAATGAAATATTACCCAACCTTGCCTATTAGGCTGCCTATCTCTAGGCTGATCTTTTCCTTTTCTACTTTTCTCTAGCCATTGCTCCAGCTAAACTTCTACATGTTCTACACTTCCTTTGGGCATATCTGTCTTGGACTTAGCTCCTTGTGCTTACTTTTATACCTTTCCTAAGTTTCTTTTTATGCCTCATCTTCTTAGAACAACCAATTCCCTTGTCTGGTGGCCCCTAATTCGTATTTCTTTACTGATTCCAAGGTTTCTAATAGCGACCTTATTAAGATCCATTTCTTTGCTTTCTATGGACGTTCCTACTTTCTCCATTCCCAATTCTAACTTTGTTATAGACTTAGGTCTTTGGACCTTACTTTTCCTAGCAAAATTTTAGCAGCCTGCACCAAACCTGTGTTCTTTCATTTATTTCTCAACTCTAACATAACCTTCTGTGTAACAAAATAAAGTGCACAAAAGACCAAGATACATCCACAATACCTTTTGCTCATACAAGTAATAGGTTCTCCTATTCTTACATTTTAAAACTGTCACTCATGTTGGCTAGTTAGAATTGTTGTGCTTCTCTTTCTTGGAGAGTCCTTTCTTACAGTTCAATATAACTTTATTTTGTTATCTAATTTAGTTTCCCTCTTATTAATTGCATGCTCTCTTTGGCTCAAAGTTTGACACTGGCTAAGCCATGAATGATATCAAAAACCTCAAGGTCTTTCCAACCAAAAGATGTTTGAACATCATCTCAGCCTTCCCACCAGTGTGGCTTATTACTGAATTTTAGCAAATAATGGCATATTTGGAAGAATATTATTTGCATTAGTCTGTTCAACAAGTCCTTTTTACATTTAAGTAAGCAAGCAAATATTACATTCTTTAGCTATTGTTCATGCTTACAGAAGAGGAAAAGCCATTAACCAAAACAAATGCTGAACCCTATAATCTATCAGAATGGTATCTACAGTCCACCGTCTCTTAAGCAGTCAGAAGCAAGAGACAGAGATATCACATTATGTCATGCCATGTGTATGGGGTTTTTCACAAGGGTCTGACTTACATAGAATAACATCTAGCTACCTACATCTAACAAGTCCCAAATAGGATGAGTCCAGTCATACAGTGTTTGCCTCCTGGTGGTCAAAGTAACTAAACTCTGTAATGTATAGTATATGTCCACTCTTCCATAATATGAGCATTTTAATTTGTGCTGTTATTAATTTATCATTGTTTTCATAATGTTAGTTTCATATTAGAATCTATTTCTAAATAAAACTTTATCTATCTATCCCTGTCTGATGTCTTTGGGGCTAACTGCCAATGTTCCCTTAAAAATCCTCCTCATCCTTGCTTACAGCAAGAGAACTAAATTAATTAGGAATTGCAGCAGTATTAGAATCAACTATGTTTCAGCTCTACTGGAAACAGGTTTTGATCCTCTTTGGTAAAATATACTTCCTAGCTTAAGCCTGACTTCCTCTGTTATGGTAATATTATCCCAATGTGGTAATATTCGGTCATAACAATTATTACAGGAGCAGATCACAAATGTTTGGTCTGCTGGATCAACAACAAAGGGAAATGTCAAGAAGCTTTCACCCATATTGCCTGCAGCTGGAAAGAAAAACCCTATTTCAGTTTGATAAAAACACTGGAGAATGTTTTTTATTATTATTGAAACTAAGGCAAGACACTCCTGAGACACAAGTGAGTTTCTGCAAGCATTCTCAGCACCCATGAATTCACTTAATGTGCTGTCTCTCTCTCCACATACATACCCACACACATATACACACACCATGTAATTTTCTGATGTCGAATGTGAAGGAATTCTTGACACACTGGATAATTGAAAATTCCAGTGTTCAAGTTTGTCATGTCCCGTGGCAGTAGGATTAACATTGTCAATATCCTGTCTACCCAATCATTATGCTAAAGAATATCTGTCCTTCCCCCTCTAACTCAGGAAACAGAAGGAAAAAGCATGGTCTTCTTTCTATTTGATGCCTTACTGACAATTTGGTTTTGATTTCTTTTAATTTGCTTTCTAAATTTTTCATGAAAAATATAAAAATGGTCCTCAGAGAGAAGGAGAAAGGAGAGGAGAGCAAAGCAGGAGTTTCTGTTAAATAGATCATCTATCTATCATTTATCTATCTACCTATCTTTCTTTTTCACTCTCTTTTCATTCAGAAAAAGCTGAGTGGTCTTCTGAATGAAGACCACTCAGTCAGCAAAATTAGTCCAGAACTGCAAAAAGGAAAAGAAAAAAAAGGAAAAGAAAAAGAAAAAAGAAAAGAACGTCATTTTTTCTGTTTCTTGTCTCCTACACCATAAATCCTTTCCCTTTTTTATCAAGAAGGCAACTTTCTTTGCTAAGCTGCACCCTGACACATATTTAACACTCCCTCCCAAATGCACATTTGTACATGTGTATGAATGTTGCATCTTATATCTCTTCCACTATTTGCTGTAGCAAGAAGCTTTAGAATTACATCTTTATTTTTCTACTTTGTGTATGGCTGAACTCTGTGTATGCCCCAGTAAAGTGAATTGCTTTTTGAAATCTCCTGATTCCACACCTTCCTTTGAACTACTTGCCTTTCTTTCATTGTATTGAATGTATTTGCTTCTCCACAGATTTGTTATTGGATAGCCTCAAATAGTCTTTATTCTCCATTCCCCATAGATTGTGATCTGCTTTCTGACTGCCACACATATCATGGATCTCAAATATTTTTCATAAAGTGTTGTTAATCATATTTTCATTTTTGGGCATCTGAAATGCACAAACCTGCTTAATAGCCTATAAAGTTAGGTACTGACAGAATTTGTGCTGGAGGGGCTTCAGTTCATACTAACATATTCATTCATGGTACCTTATTTTTGCATTATGTTCCATGATAACTTTCAGCTTTAAAGATCCAAGACTAGAAGTCTATATACATATTGGGTCACTAAATTTAATAGGGCATACATCTAAATAGCAATACCAGGATTAATGTCAGCCTTTGGGTAGGCCAGGTCAGGAAATAGACACATTATAGGAATTGTAGGGTATAATTACAGAATCTTGAAAGCCTACCAGGGCTTCCTTTTGCCACCCCTCATGCCAAGCACAATCAAGTAGGATTCTTTCTCACATTGTCTTTGTTCCCACAACTAAGATTTTCTTTCTTCACCATTAATGGCTCATTCATGAAGGTTATCTTCATATTACTCTACAGTTAACACTTCCAGCTTCCAGGGTAGAGTGGCAATCCAAGGAATGGAGTCAGAAACTAACCATATTTTACCTAAGGATTAAAACACTACTGTCTGTGGTAGCATCATTCATCAAGCTTCCCTCATGTAGTTGGATGACATGCTGTACATTTCTTACATGTGTGCATTGTCACATTCAATAGATAATGGTATAAGAGACCCAAGCCCACAGAAATGGTGCCTTAATAAAATTCACCTTATAAAAAGGACTAAAAGAAAAAGGGTTCATTGACAACTGAGCAGTTTAATCCACACAGGGGGAAAAAAAAACATGCTGCCTCTACCAGCTCACTGATGTTGCAGGCCAGGTTACATGATCCTCTAGAGATGCTTATAATATCATAGTGCACATTGTCATAAATGGTCCTTTGTTGTTCTCTTCCGTCTCCGAGTTATTCCATGTTGGCCCAATGTTAAAATTGCTGATTTTTATTCTCTCCTGTAGGCTTTAACGTAGGTTTCAAAATGGGCTTTCCTGATAAATCATTATGACCCTGCTAAACAATGCAGTTGGCTATTCTTGCCCCTTTTTCCAGTTTCCATAATCTTTATGAAAGTCTGTCTTCCTCTTATGCAGCTGTGAAACAAAGCAACCCCATTATAATCAAATTTAGAAGCAAATATTTTCACTGAGCCTTGGGCTTTTTGGCACTCAGCCTCCAGCTCTATGTGTAAACCACCAGAAAAAGAAGCCAGATTCCCATTCAGTCCCTTTCTCTGCTTGGGCCATGGTGATGCCTGACACTCTGTCTGGACTACACTTACCACAGCTTCCTACTAGTGGATTCCTCGGCATCTTTGGCCACTCATCTATGTGGGAAAGCAAGCACCAAAAATCAGTAGTTTCCACTGAAAGACTATTTTATGTATCTGCTGTATTGATTGATTCCCGCCCCCCCGGTACTTGTTACCCTCCTATCTAATGCCATCAGTGGACCAGAAAAAGAAAGACAGACACCTGTTATTCCTGTGACTTCAGATAAAGCAGCAGCTGGCAGAATTCTTACTTATTTTACTTGCTTGAAAAAGCAAAACATAATAGAAAGAAAAAATTGCTGTTTCAGCCTTCCATCAGTAAGAGACAACCAAAATATCACACTATTACCATGATACCTGTCATTTGGGCTATAAGGAAGAACAGGTTAATATCCATTATTTCATCATTTCATCAGTAAACTTGTAAATAAACAAATGCCTATCCTTTCATCGCTCAGCAGTCCAGAATGCAATAGTTATGGAGAGCAGAATTACTGACTAGGGAAGACATTCCTTCCATAGCATGTAGTAGTCAACCAGAGTGGAGGGGGTTGCCTACAATGATGAAGTGCAGCACTGCTTGGCCTGGCACTAGTCATAAAACACTATTTTTGACGTGTAGCTGGAAAAGACAAGGAGGTTGGTTTCTCTGTGGGCTGGGAACATGTGGAGGATGAAGCTGAACATCCCTGCCCTTAAAAAAAATAGTTAGTGGCTCCTACTGAATTAGATGGCTTGGTTGTGCAGATCAGCCCTTAATCTAAGTAATTGCCCAGAGTTGCAATTGGTGGCTTGGGTGCCATATATGTTGATTAAATAATAAACAAAGAAATGACTTCCAGGCTTAAATTGAAATAGCAAAGAGCAGAGGTTCTGAACCACATGGCGTTCTAAACTTCCTTCCTATGACTGGCAAATCATTTTAAAATAATAATGATTTTAGTAGTCCTGTACATTGCTAACTATCTTTGGGTTGCTAAGCTGTGAGTTGAAAATGGTTTCCTTAATAAGGACAAGGCAAATCAGTGCTTATATTGATCGCAGTGGCAGTGGTGGGAAGCTAAGGTAAAGGGTGGGAAAGGGTCAAGCTGACTAGAACAGCATTGTAATGCAAACGCTGTCCCATTTCTACAAGCTTTGCAATATTGCAAATATGCTGCAGATGGGGGCCAAGGTAAGGGGTGGGGTGTGTCAAGCTGACTAGAATAGCACTGTAACACAAACACCATCCCTTTTCTACAAGCCTTGCAATGTTGCAAGCATCCTGCAAAGGGGTGGAGTTTGAGGCCTACTGCTGCTTTCATCAGCGTGATGAAAGCAGCAGGATCCCTCAGTGCCACTGACTGACTTCCTTTTATTGAAAAATAAAAGGAGTTCTTGTAAGCATATGTGCGCAGGCAGATTTGAAGATAAACTGCAATAAGCAGAATTATAATTATACCAATATAGATATTAACACTTATCTAGTACAGTGTTATATTTTCCCATTTAACTTCTGATAAAACATTCCATTTTCTGTTAACATGAGAGTTGAAATTGCATCTATTTAAATCAGTTATTTTTTTAAGTGTATCGTTTTTTTTTTAATGACATACCATGCTGCCATATTTCTGTAAATAATATAAACTGGCTGAACCCAAAGGAGTTCCCATAATTCAATTTAATGCTTTCCATTAAGTAGCAATGACCACTCAAATTGACAAGTACAGCTAACTCCTTTGAGAAGTGATTTCTAAGCATGCTAAGATCATGAACTGTTTCCTTTTGAATACCTTCATAAAAAAATGTGTCAAAAAGTCAACCAATGATCTTTTCTTTAGATAAAAAGGCTCCTTTTTTTGCATTTGACAATGTGCTTTATTAGTGAGAAAAAATGCATTTATCTTTTTTTTTTTTAGTTCATTATTTGACTACATTGAGAAGTACACAGTTATTATGCTTCAACCATTTGTTCTCTGTTCAAAGAAGTAAATCTATGTAAACTCATTGACTGTTAGGAGGATAAAAGAACTCTTCGGGTTACTCATGCAGTGTTTTTTTGAAAAGACACAGGAACGCTATGGTTCAATGAAATAATCTATATACATCATTTTTCAAATCTGGCAGAAAAATACAATCTGAACTGATGATGTACCGGTGTGGACTAGAGAACAAAGGCTACAGAAGTGTTTAGAGTTACCTTCTATTAACCTTGCAGGACACTGTCCCAATGGGATAGCTGTTTCTTTTTTGTCATCTCAATTAAAAGTCAGTTTGCCCTAGCAAAAGCAATTAGATATAGAGTATTTAATAAAAGGAAAACTAAAGGACTGAACTGTTGCTTAATTCTGAACTATGATTAGTGTCACCAGACAATCCCATCCCAATCCCGGCTCAGTATTTTGAGATAAGAAAAGTGTATCAAATAGCTGGTTAAGACTTACAGCGGAGGTCTTACTTCCAGACCATAGAAAATTCCAGACCATTTTCATATTTTGCAAACCCGAATTTAAATAACCATCTTTGCATAAAGCCTTGACACATGGTTCACTGCCACAAATATCTCTTAACTCAATTTGCAAATAAACATAAGCATTTATATAGCATGATCTAGAACTGACACAGGAGACAGACAGATATGAATTAAATGAATACGTTGAGATGGGTGCCTATGTTTATACACGCACCTACATATCAACATATTTATTTAAAACAGAGTTTTTTATTTTTAAAGTAATTAATACAGAACAATGTAAAAGGCATGAAATGTCACAAATTTTAGTCACATCGAATTTTTTTAATGTAAGTTTATAAGGTACATTTAAAAAATATACTTTCCTTTGAAATTTGCTAAAGCTGGAAATAAATAGTTATAGATGTTTGTCAATTTTCTCTCTGTGTAATATTTGTAAATGCCAGTTTGTTCACTGTTTACTGTCTTGTCATACATCTTAGAAATCTGTTGGCCAAAACTGGCAATCAAACATTAATCAGTAAAAGAAAGAAGTATAGAAAAGATGAGACCAATAGTTACACCTTATTGCTGAAATCCTGAAATGCACCTACTAAAGATTAACCATAAAGGTACAATACAACAGTTTGTGGGCTATTAGAATAAATTACCAATGTCTGTATACCCTTCTATTTTCAGTTTTTATTAACTCTGTACAGTACTGTGGTCAGAAAAAAGCCAGTTTAACTTATGATACCATTCTCCTTAGCATTGAAGCTAAGCAGAAAAATATTCTTTTACTCCATTCACTGTGAAAACAAACTGTCTTGATAAGTTTCTCAAACAAATCAGCATTTAGATTTTGAGACCTTCTATTTTACATGTACTGTCTTCAAAGGAGCCATTCCCTCAAACCGTGCCTCATTTACTTATAACAAACTGAACTGAATTCAGACAAAATTTCAGGATCTGTATAATAGTTACATTTGATTACACAATTGGCTCCAGTATATATACTGTAAAATATAAAGCAGGCTAAGGTATATCGGACTGAATTTGCTACATCGCATGCCCTGATAACTCATATTTTATTATTTATTTTATTTCATTTATTTTAATACTTGCAGACTCCAAAACAACTCCTGAAGATTTACATCATAAAAGCATTAAACAATATCTAAAACAAAAAAAACCAGAATAAAATAAACAAATGCAAAATGCAAATAAGCAGTGGTAAAAACTTTTAGTTCCAAAATACTCTTTAGAAGAATTTAATCTTCAACTATTTCTGAACGCTAACATTTATGGCATTTGTCTAACTTCAAGAGAAAAGCTGTTCCACAGTATGAAGATTTTAACGGAAGAACACTGCCTACGGGACTCTGCCCTTTCACTTTATAAAACTGAGGAACAATCAAAAGATTTTAATGGGATGTATGTACTGGTCAAGTCAGACAGACTGCTTCTAGCTGCAGGAGATAGTCCTGTAGGTTCCTAGATGCCAAGCCATGTAGGGCTTTATGGGTTAAAACCCAGAAATTGACTGGTAACCAATGGAGCAACCACAAAACAGGTGTTATGCTACTCTGGTGACTGTGCTTTACAAGCCATCACATTTTGGATGATGTGAGCCATCACATTTTGGACATCAGATGAGTTATTGAAGGTAAACCAACATAAAGCTCAATGCAGGAATTCAAATGGATAGTAAGTTTGTGAATCATTGTTAGGGTTTCAGAGGAACCCAGGTCACAGAACCACTCTTTTAGGGGAAACACTATCCCATGTAGACTTACCACAGGAACAGAGATCCCTTCTGCACAAATAGTAATCCCATCTTTCTTGGATTCAGCTTCATCCTGTTCAAACTCAATAGCCTCCCAGTACAGCTAAAAATTTCTATAGCATTTGCAGCTTGGGCCAGGGTAGAAATGTATAGCTCAATGTCTTCAGTACATGGATACTCTAAACCCTAGAGGGTCAGAGCCCTCATGGCAATCTCACCTTAGGAAGGAGCAGAGTCACTGGAGTGCTCCAACCCTCAACATTTACAGGTGTCTGAAGTATAGCATGGTTGATAGTAACCATGATAGTAATTGGTGATAGTAATCACCAAGGACCAGGAACTATGTACTCACTGTCCCCATGCAGGATTTTATTAAGGTTATCAATCACAGCTACCAATACCATTTCTACCCCATATAACTGAGTTTACATCCAGACTAAAAAGAGTCTAGACAAACTGCTGCTTCAAGGACACTATGACAGATGGTGGATTTCTGCCCACCATGCTGTCACTGGGAAAAACATTCTTCTCCATAAGTCCAAAGTTTTAGCGACTGTATTTCTTCAACCTATTTTAGGGTACAAGATAAAACATTTAAAGTAGTCTTTCCAGTGTCACTGTCCTGCTGATATATTGGATTATTTACACATTCTATCATACTTCATCAGCATGGCCAGATATTTGCACTTACTTATGAAATGATGGGAGCTGGTAGTGCAACATATCTGGAGAGCAAAGGTTTAGGAGCGATTTAAAGGTTATTTGTTTTCTTATTCCCATCATCAGGATTTTTTTTTCTTCCTAGTGTTTTTCCCGCATGTGCAGGATCTGCTTTGTTTCGGATCAACCAGATGTTCATTAGGAATTAACCAATCAGCTTGTCACCCAAGCCTGATATTGGGGGCAGAGAGAGAAGAACTGGCCCAAAGTCACCTAGCTGGCTTTCGTGCCTAAGGCGGGACAAGAAGTCACTGTTTCCCAGTTTCTAGCCTGGAGCCTTTACCACTAGACCAAATTGGCTCTCTATCCATCATGAGGAAATACTCTTTTAAAATCATTGTTAGCACAGTAGTTTGAAATGTTTCCACTTAATTTCTGAAATGTACATTGCAAGCATTGAAATATCCTTGACAGCATTCTTAGAAAACGTATATACACATGGGTAAAACAAAAACAAAAGCAGTGAGATCAGTAACTTGTGATACTCCTATACAATAGCCAAATGTATATTAAATAAGGTGACATTTGTATACTCTTGAGCTTGGAAAAGAATATTGCAGGCTTGTTGGACTTTTGCTTTCATAGCCTTTTGTCCTTTTTGTACTCACAGGCAATTTTCTCTGTCCCTAAGGACTCATGTCATTTATTCAGTGATGTTGGCTTGAAGCTCTAGTTCATGGAAGCTTATAAATATATTTCTTACAATGCAATCCTATACATATTTGTTCAAGAATAAATCCAATTATGTTACCACAGGCTAGTTAAGTATATTTAGAATTGCTGCCTTCATTTGTTCCTCTAATTTCATCTGTGAAGGCTGGTTGACAATACCTAGAACTGGAAAAAAAAAGTTTTGTTATTATTTTGTAAGAGGTGACCTCTATTATGGAATGTTAGTTGCAGGTCAGTTAATATACATACAATCACATCCTTTATGTGGGATCTCATATTTTTTAGCCATCACTTGATGTGTTTTGCTTCCACGCTTACTCTTCTGTAAAATATCCTATGCTTAATAATAGCGTACTTTTATAACAATGCCTTGGTATTCCATATTCTTTTATGTTATCATGACTTATTCATTTGGTTATAAAACTGGCACTAGTATATTTACTATGTTCATTCTCTCAGCCATGTGGACAATTTCCAAGTTACAGATCTCTTTCCACAAAGTTTTCTTAGCTTGCAAAATCCAGACAACTGTCATGTTTTCTTCCCTCTCATTAGGCAGTGTGTAGAAAGTCACTTGTCCCCATACACCTTTATCTATATTTTACTCATATTTCTTACCTGTCATTGGTTCTCTCTTAACATTCTCTTACTCATTATCGTCCCTTTCAATCATATCACCTGGCTACACCAGCTTCTTCGTTATTACTGTGGACTGTCAGATAACTTTTTTTGGTATACAAAACTAAAAGCTTGTCATTATCTGACCTTTCATGCCTATTTATTGCTTCTACCTCATCCTTATACATAATGCTATTTTTATTTTGATAGAAGGCAACCAACTGGTGAGGAGAAAAAAAAAATAAAACGACTACGAGTAAGCAACAATCTTTCTTCCTCAGGCTTGTAGCAAAGGATGGAGATGGACTCCCACTGCTGGAATCTCACTTAGGATTGTTTTCTTTCACTTATGTTTCTTATATGGGGGGGGGGGGGAATGCATGGGACAGTTGCAGATATTCCAATTTGCTACTAACTCTCTCTGGAATCTGCAAGAAAGATGATTAGGCATACAGCTTAACTAAGAGGCAGATTAAGAACAGCTTCTATTGGATGACTGAACAGTGCTGCATAACATTGTTATGTTATCACCTAAATAGCACCAAACTGATCTTCCCACTTGCTTTATAGTGTGATGATGATTACTCAGTTATATGAATTATCAACATTACCCACTGTGAGAAGTGAGCAAGTAAGTAAAATGGTGGAACAAACAGAGACACCATCCCTGCCAATCACACCATTTGAAAGATTGAGTGAGCAGCTCACTATCTTCTTTTGCTCATTCCCCTCTCTCTGGATAAGCTATTAAACTCAAGACTTCCTTCTGTTTTCAACAGAGAATGTGAATGAATTCATACATTACATAATGCAGTAAACCACAACCAAGCAAGTTGCTGTATGGTTTAACATGATGTATGAACCCACAAATGAGCAGTTAGAGTCAGACAGACTAATAAGCAAGTGAACATAGTACCTACTAAGATTTACAACAAACATCTTCCTCCTGTCATTTATGAGAGGCAGAGATTTGGCTTACCAGGTAGAATCTTTATTATTCTTCTGCCTAGAGAAATAACTTCATCAAGAGACAGAGAGAGAGATCTGCTGCTCTTTCCATGACCAACAGACATGCCACACCATGAGAGGTGGGTAATTATATGTGCTCAATGTGCCCATCCTTTATTTAGTTGACTGGATTTGTACACCTTGATATGGCACACCTTTTAGATCAGCTGCACCGTAACACATTGAGCCACATTTTACATTTTAGTTTAGAATATTGCGTGACAATCTGTACAGAAGCAACTCTTCTCTCGAGGTGAGTTTAGTGAACCATATTCCATTGAATAAACCACAATTAAGTTGGTTCCACAACATACTAACTTAGAAATCATAGTTCACAAGCAATCATAATTGGGTTCACTCAACATAGTGAGCCAAGGCCAAATAAACCATACAACACTATTTAAAATAATTGAATCATTCAGTCCCTCTTCATTTTACCAGAAGTTTGAACTAACATGGTAGTAATCTCCTCCAATTGCTCAGGTACCCCACCACTCTAAATTCTTTGTTATTTGTTTAGATGTTCTGTCTGGGATACAACCAGCTAAAGTAGATAGTCACCCAGAGAAATAAGAAGTACTCTCCACCTTTGCCTTTTCAGTGAGTCTGTCTCACATGACTTGTGAAACTTGTTCAATCATTATTAACTAAACCACAGTATCTTGGTTCACAAAAAATGCCAGTGTAGTGGTTAAGACTAAGTCTACCTTCCATCATGGAAACGCATTGGGTAACTTTTGGCCAGTCACACAACCTATCCTGTAGGACTGTTGTTTGGGAAAAACTAAAGGACAGAATGCCAGAAAAGGTGGGATATAAAGCTGACAAAAGAAAAATAAACCACAGTTTGCAGACCAGAGTTCGTACAAACAAATCACTTTTGGATTTAACGCACTGAATGAAATCAGCTATTGCATATTAAATTAGTTGGGCCAATTCCTGCCCCGTAAACCTGAGAGGTAGGGCAAATGGTGGTTGATCCTTCAGTGATCAACCTTCTGCAAGGCTTAAAAGAGGATGCACCTAAATAAGAGAGAGCTTCCTCTTTCAGTAGCTCTATAATTCCATTCTTTCCTATCATGAAGTGCATAGCTGGCAAGCACTATGAAGAACATCTTATCCATCCCCAAAAGTGACAAAAGAAGAGGGAATATAAGAAGTGGAGAGGCTTAATGATTTCAGCTAGGGAATCAGCCTCTCGCCATCTCCGTGTCTTTCAGAGCTTCCGCTGAAGAAGGGGAAAAAAAAAAAAAAAAATGAAGCGCGCGTGTACAGACTATTTACTGGTTGATTCAAAAAATTCAACAAGTGTTCCCCTCCTTTCAAAATCAAAGCGGCAACCTTACGCACATAACATCTGCAGTTAGACACTCAGCGTTCCTGCTCTTTGTGGAGGTCCAACTTCTTGTTTCGCATTGGCTCAAAGGAAGACACCTGCTCCCTTCGCCGCCGCCGCTCCATCCCCTCCTCAGAACGCGGTCCACCTTTCCCCGGACGCCTGCGGGGAACCCCGCCCCGTCGTGGCTCTTCCAGCAGCGCCCCCCGCGCGGCGAAGGGGAACGAGTCCACTCCTATCGTCACGTGCTCCTGGTGTCCTCTCCGAAAGGGTTTATGAAGCCCATTCACAAACGTTAAGCGCCACGCTGAGAAGCCAAGTCGTGATATACCTTTAAGGCACGTGAGCGGGAGGGCGCGAGAGAAGCCCTGCCGGCTCCTCGCTAAAATCCCTCCATTAACAATGGCAAACTCGCCTCCGTGACTAAGGGGCATTCTGGTGGGAGCGCTGCTCCGGAGGAGGTTAATGAGGGAAACCGCAAAGACTAGCGGCAGCCGGCTAAGAGGAAGCGCAGAGAAGCTGCCACCAGCAGCAGTCCTTGAATGCTCGTAGGTTTCAGGAGCGGCTTGCTGCACGCCAGTGCCCTCCGCAGACCGTGCGCGTATCTTGCCTTGCCCGCTCAGCCCTTGGGTGCTGGGAAAGCAGCTCGCCTCTCCTCTCCTCGCCTCTCGAGCACCTGGAAGGAGCTGCTGCAGCCCCAGAAGCGCCGCGCTCGGTTCCTTCCGCCGCCGGCCGAGCTCTTCGGCTTCTACGCCGCCGTTAGCACAGTCCATTTTTGCCCCCTCGTTTCCCCGCCTCACTCGCGCCCGGAATCAATCGGAGCCGCTGCCGGCCGCAGAGCTGCCGAAGCTGCAAGAGAGCAAGTAGCGAGCGGGTGGGACTGACTGAGGGGGGCGGGAGAGCTGGGGGAAGGGGACCTGTCTGCAGCCATCTAACCTCGCCGCCAATAAGAGGTCGAGGGACCCGTCGTCTTCTGCGAAGGTAGCGCGTTCGCGCAAGCGGCAGGATCGGACTGCGAGGGTCCCCTCCCGTGACTGACACGGCGAAGTTGTCCGCAAACGTGTTGCACGTCGCCGGCAGCTCCTACCTGCGCCTTTGAACCGCGGCTCCCGCACAGCTGCCTTGCGGGAGTCCAGGCTGCGGCTGTTTCCCGGATGGGCACCTTGTTTTGCCTGCCCTAAGGCTGGCACAGAACCAGACCCAGGTACGTTCGTCTGTGGCTTCGCTGTGGTGGAAGGTGATGGGGCGGGATGATGGAAAGGCGTCCCCCCCCCCCGGGTTAAGAGAGCGGATTATGTGTCAAACTTTGCCTCTGCCTTGCACATGGTATTGGTAGCGTCCCCCCTGCCTCTCGCCTCTCTTCTCCACCTCTTTTTCCCATTTGGGCGAGACTGATCGGCGTGAAAGCGTTTGCGCTTCAGGAGAAGCCAAGACCCTCCTCCGCCGTAGGAGCCGCTCGCTATTATACAGACGCCTCGGACGGTTGAGATTCCCACTTTCTACTCTGCTTGTTGCTCCTTCATAAGAGTTCAGTTCCGTTGGTTAGGCAGGCAAGTTTGGAAGCTACTAGAGTGGCGAAGTTTGTCCTCCCTACTAGCGGCTTCGTTTTAGGAAAGTGGGGAGGGAGGGGTTGTGCATTGTCCCCCCTCCCCTATTTTAAGGCGGAAGTTGTCTAAATCCTGAAGCGCAATAAAGGCAGTCTTAATTATATACTCCCTTTCAGCTTTGCACAGATCCAAAGTCAGAAGCCAATATCTTTAGGTAATGACATCTTCATTCTGATGGAATTATCTAAAAGCATGCCGAGTTTGAAGCCAGGCAGATGTCTCCCTAGTAGATTTATGTTTTGTAAAACTGTTTTTGGCCTGCTTTAAAGGGTGTATTTCTCCGGAATGGTTATACTGGTTTCATGTGGATCATACTCATTAAAATACAGAACAAAATGTTGTTTCTCTAGGAAAGAGCAAGACTTTTTTAAAAAAAGTATATAACACTAAAATTCACCAAAAAATTCCTGTAGCCACCTGCTGAATTGTTTGATGCCTCCCACCCCCCTTTTGAAAAGAGAGTTAGTATTGTAAAGACATCCAGCAGATGGAGCAATGAAAAACACAGTATAGGCTCTTCATCTAATAAACAGTTGCTCTGTAATCATAGCTAACAAAAGGTGATAGTTTTTGGGGTTTTTTTTTAAATGGGTACTATGCCACTCCCCCAGTGACAGCACATCTGTCTGCTGTTAAGGTTGGTGGTTAAGGTATATCTGGATTTGTTTTTAAAATGTGGGTTGGTAAAATGCAGTTTGTAGCACTGGTTGTATATCTGTCTCAGGTGTTGACTTTGGTATTAGCAATTGCCTGTGGTACATATGACAGAGAGAACCTTTGCAAATAGGTATTGTCCTTTGCTCTTAGGAAGGTAGCTCTTTTCTGGCTAGTAACTACAGAAGTGTAACTGTCGAATGAGATAAGGCGAGCCTCTAATTTAAGCAGGTATAATTGGAAAGCATACCAGTTTGCTCCAGATAGTTTTAAGTGATTATACTCATTAACTGTTTAATTCACTATCACAATGAAATTTATCCTGTGCTCTGAGAATGAGTCATTAAGTTGGTTGCTATGTTACAGCAATAAAAACTTTTAAAACAAAAGACTACCAAAACCCTGAAAATGGCTGAAGATGAGTTTTTGTTCTGCTTGTCAGTCAAGCTGTCAGAAGATGATATTCAGCAGGTTGTTATCATTTGATATCTATACTGCAAACCGTGTGCAGCTTAGAATATTTTTTTTTTTCCTTCTACAGCTTTTTTTTTTTAATTATATCCACTACAACTTCAGGTCTATTTGAAGTTTTCATAGTTGGTCTGCAATGGAACGTGAATGGTACTAATCTAAGCTAATTGTATCAATTATCTTTTTTTTCCCCCGGTAGTGTATTTGTCACATTTAAGTATCATAAGCTAAAGTTTGTATTCATATAATTGATTAATCACATGCTTTTATTCCTCACCTCAAAAGAATTGTGCCCTTTAATAACTGTAGCAATAATCTTCTATGAGTATTTCTTGTCCTTTAAGTTTTACAAGTAGTACTTGATAAAATGTTCAGTTGATTTTGAAGTGATAAGTAAGTTGATGATGGAATCTGGCATCAGAAATGGGACAATTTTTTGTTTTACTTGTCTTAATCTTCTATATTTCCTAAAACTCAATTTGTTATTTGACCCTGTGGTCTTCTAAATGTATTGTTCAAAAGTTATATAGCATTTTAAAAGCTGAGCTTTAAATGGGTATACAAAAGTTAATGTCCTACTTTGTGAAGTACAAGTGGAGAAATGAATGTATTACAGTATTAAAAACAAACATTTCCTGAGGTTGATACTTACTAACATACCTTCAGAAAGTATCTGGATATTCGCATTGGGTGTGGTCAGACCCAAGTTTCAGCTAGGCTGAAATATGTAAGACCACATTATTTTCACAAGTTTTGAGTTATTATAATTGGCTTGAACACAGATTCATGAGTTGAGTTGGAATTCTGTCAAAATGTTTTTAAAAATGTGAATGCATTTAATTCCATTGACATTAATGAAATAAAATTATTATTCAAAGTGATAATTTGATACATATCAGCTTAAAAGTTGTTACATATCAACTTAAATTCTTAAGAAAACAAACTTTATTTAGATAACTGGTTGTTTTGATTGTATGTATGTAACTAATATAGCCTCGTAACTTTTTATTCTCCATGTATTCTCATGACCATTGGGACTCTAATTGTTATGGCCGCTTTATTTCACATGCTATGTACAGAATCCTTTGGAAGATAGTGGAATGCATGGATGTCTGTTGGTTTTGTGTTTCCTTGCTGGTGTGAATCATAAAAAATTAGTTTTTCACAGAGTTTTATATGTATTGTAATATTGTGCTGTACCTGGGGACATATATAACACTGATAGATTTTACCATTTACAGGTTTTACCAAAAGTGAAAAGTTCTTAAGAGATAATGAAAGTTGATCTTGTTGAGAAAAAAGGGTGAAAGTAACAGTATTAACTTTTGTCAATGTATTTTAAAATGTGGATTGTATCCAGACTAGAAATACTGATCCATATATGTTTCATCAGCAGTAACTCTACCTTTAGAGTTCAGGTTAATCATGATTCAGGCCAGCTGCTTTCAGTGGAATTGTGTGAATAACTTGTGATTCAGTCCTGTGCATGGTAACTCAAGAGTTCAGTAGGCTTTATATCGAGGTGATTATGTATAGGATTGCAGCCTGTATTGATCTAGAGATGTTCTGTGCTTTCAGTTGCAAAATATCTGTATCCAGAACTCCTGTAACTAATAGGGCTGTGTTTCATTTCCCATGTTAAAACATTTATTTGATTAGGTACTCCTGTAAGCAGCAGGTTTTAAAAACAAAAGCTATTATTGATATATGGTAGTTTATCAAGGATACATTGATTTTCTGAAAAGGTAATTTGCTTTTTAATATACAGTGGTTTTTATCTTAAACACTATTATTTTGGAAAAAGTTTCACTGATTTTTTACCCTGTAAGACTTCTGATTAGACATGCATTAGATATTGTTCAGTATGTACACTAAGTGTTAAATACATTTTTTTTTCTTTGAAGAATGGGATTTTAATACTTCCATTGGGATAAATTTATGCCTCTAGTCTTTAATCTGATCTCCACTTAATGAAGTATCATTCAATTCAACCAGATTTATTTCTGAGTATATACATAAAAGATTGTTATATAACCAAGCTAAAATTCATAATTACTGTGAAAGTTTCAGCCACTAAATGTTTTGACAAATATTTAAAAGATTGAGTATAGGTTATTCCAGCTGAAAAAGCTAGAGGGCTCTCATTGTAATTCTCAATTGCCTTATTCTAAAGTAAGTTATGAACAACATACTTTAAATTCTTCGGGATCAAATTTTGAATACTTACTAAAGGTTGAATGGAGGATATTCAAAGATGAAGAATCTGGAAATAGGCTTCATTGAACACAGACTTTCTTTAAGTAGAGTAGACAAAGGGTTGTACTGCAAGAAATATACATGGTTTGTAGTTCTATATTTTTTGCAGTAAAAATGCCTGATCTGTAAAATACTTAAATCTGATGATATGGTATGATTTCTTGCAGCATATACCCTGGGTTAGAATTCACTGCTGGCTGGACTGAATCATCTTTATTTTATTTTTTTTCTAAAGACTATTTTTTTGTTGATTTGTATGGTTTGTGTGCAGAAAGAATCCATTAGGAAAATTGGTAGAGGTAACATTTATATCCAAGTTCACTTGAAGAAGGAGAGTTATTGAAAGAAAGTTATTCTTCACCATTTATTCTGCTCTTTTTCTACAATATACTCTCTTTCCATTGAAATTAATATAATCTACATTAAAAAAAATAAGAAAAATTATATTCAGGAAAATTAATGGTGAAAAGGTTGTTTTGCAAAGAAATAAAAAGGAGGATATATATGGAAATAGCTAATGCATCTTGGGTAAATTCAATAGTGCTGTTAACAAGGAATGGGATTTTTTCTTCTTTCAGTAATTTTTATCTGTCTTCATCTCCCATCTCCCACCTCTTCACTTTTGTAATAAAGATGACTGTTGAGTTTTTAACTCCTTTATAGTGAAATTACCTCAGTTTTGTCAGCTGATAGAACAAGGAACTGCCTATTTCTAAAATGGGAAGAGTATTTAAAATTAAAAAAGAAATTCAATGTAAAACTTTTCATTAACACTTCAGATTGTTCTTAACTTTCTTACCAGTGAACTAAATATGGAAAGGATTTGTTAGGGTTTTTTATTTAAGACTCCCTGAATGCAAATCCTTACAAATACAATAAATCTGATTTTCAAGAATAAGTACATACATATCTCCATTTTGCTTAAACGTTGGAGCAAGATAATAAGAGGTGAGATACTCCCAGATGTTATTCTCTGTTCCTTTCAATGGGAGACTACAGGGTAATGGTATATGTAACATCCACTAGTTCAGGGGAACAGAATAAGGATATGAATTGTGCAAAATGTTCTAGATCATAGGATTGGAGTGTAAAATTACAAGCCTAGATTAAACTGAAGAACATACATTTGTGATCTGATCAATTATTTTTATGCAAATAAAGGTTGTTTAAGTACTTGGTCATTAGTGTTGTGTGAAAGTGATTAAACTTCGCATCATGGTAGAGTAACCTGCAAATCTAACTCCAGTAAAACATCAGGATGGTTTTTACCATTGGGGCAATTCCTACACCTCTTTTATACAAATTGTACACCTATTCTTTTGAATATAATATTAAACAAAATATTAACCTAATTGTGAAGACCCTTAAATGGAAAATAAAGACAATACAAATTTAATTCAAAATCAGATAAAGTGAAACATAAATAGAAATATACTTGCTGAAATGTTGTTGCTCCAAGGTTAAATGATACAATTATACATATTAGTCCATTGGAGTTGGGTGGCCAATACATTTAAATAAATGGTAATAATAGTTTGAATTATTTTTCTTATTAAAGGAGAAGAAATAATTAGAGATTATGTGGGAGAAAGGTATGTAGAGGATATATAGAATTTTTCCCACAAAACTTTAAAACCTTTCTCAGATATAGTATGCATTTAAACATCTATAATGGCAAATCAAATCTGTTTAGTAGAAATTTGGAACTCTAGTGTGCCAGTTGTAGCTTACTGACTTTTCTGTGAGGTTGCACAGATGTTGTATTTGTAACATATGCATTACCAATTTGAAGGGTGCATGTTATATTTAATTTCAGAATGTTTGTGATGCTCTGCACTGTTCTTCCAAAGTACTCTGCACTGTTCTTCTAGATAGTATGCAGGTATTTTAAATTCTATAATATATGGATCATATTGAAATGCTAAGGAGTATATGTTGATAAAGATTGAGAACCAGGATCTCATACATTTTAAAGCCAACATAGATGTGTTCTGTCTAAAACAGCTGGGTTTGAACTTTTACAATCTAGAACTCTTGAGGATGGATTCTAATGGCTTTTAAATGTTTCAGTGTTAATTAAGAGATAATGGGAATAGAATAGTCTGTTATGACAGTATAATGATTTCCTACACTATGTAAATTACCCAGCTCAATTTTTTAAAAAAAATGCTGTAAAAATAAAACTAAAATATTAACTGTTGCTTCTGTTTCTACTTGTTTCTTGATTACTAATTTATGTATTGTGGTGCTTTCGCATATTTTCACAGAAAATAAAAGAAAGGAAACACTGTAACCCAGATAAAATGTTTACTATTATATAGCTTCAGACTACTTCTAGATTGCCAAATAGTGCAGAATTGTTTGATTGCTTCCAAATAAGTAAAATATTCCTTAATATTTATTACATGAAAACTACAATATTTATAGTTAAGGTTAGGGTTATAATTATAATTATCTGTTAACTGGAGTGAAGAACAGCAGGAGCTTGCTTTTCCTAACAAAGGAAGCTTTAAGTGTTAGCAAGTTGCAGGTCGACAGAACATTTATTTAAGAAGAACTTAAATGCTTTGTATATAGACAAAATGTGTCTTATTTGGTTTTGGCTTAGTGCTGTATAAGTCCAACTACTGCAGTTGTTTAGTAAATTATTGTAAGGGGTCCCACTGTCACCTACCACCACAAGGTCTGCCCATACACCCAGAGTAATTTGAGGTAGATGCACTAGCATCTTCTGATGAGAAGATCTGAGAAAAAGAAGATTCTGAGAAACAGGAGCAAAGATAGAAGGAATATGCCTTTCCATTTCTAGTGGTAAACTAAAATACAAGGGCAGTTTAAGCTGAGCAAATGGTAGTCAGGATTCAAATGCTCAGTGTGATACCAGATTGCTCTAACCAAGGCATAGAATGGAAGCAGTATCCTAGCCTAACTCTGCCATTTTTAAACAGGACAAATCTTATAATTTTATGATAGAGCTGAAGCACGAAAGCATTAGGTTACAATTCAGTACCCTCTAATTTTGCTAACTAGCATTCGCCTTAATAAATAAATGATACTCCTGCTACTAGCAATAATAATAATGATAATGATAATGATAATAGAAGAAGAGGAGGAGGAGAAGGATAAAAATGCCAAATCCAAACATCTGGCTGACTGTGACCCATCATCATCATCATCATCATGATCATCATCCTGTGATCTGCTTGTTCAAAGAATTCATTTAAGGGGCTTATTTAAGAGGCTTAGACCCCTTTCTCTAAATATTTATGGGCAGTTTACTCAGTATGTTAAACCAATAAAAACCAAAAATTATTTAAAATCTGTAACAACTAAACTAAACAAGTAACAACTGAATTCCTGTAATTAGAAGAAAGTCATAGCTTTAACTGCAGTGGCAATCATTCTTCAACACAGACACTGCAACAGAAAAATGGAATTCATTGGTCACAAATACATTACTCAGTGATGATCTGAGAATGCTGAGAACTGTATGGGAATAGGCTCTCCTAGACATAGTCATATTGCAATTTGTATTTTTATCCAAATGAGAGAAAGTCCAGTACTGAAAGGTTCTCCCCCCACCCACTTATGAAGTAAACTTGATATGTATTGTTTTATCTAAATCAGTAGTTACAGTTTCAATACATCTGTCTCTGTAAATTCATTGTGCATGATATATTGCAAGCTGTTCTGCTTTAAAGCAATAAGATATGGGCAACTATGTTAGCAGTTACATTGGCAATTAGAAGATTTTGTAGTTTATGAAAACAAAATCTATTTCTTAATTCTGATAAACTAACAATTGCATGATTTTCACTGTGATCGATAGTTGGCAATAAATCAGACTTCATATAAGTATACAGTCTCGCCTCAACTACATAAGCAGCTCTTGAAAATAGTTTAACATATAATTTTATCTTGGAAACAAATAGTATCCTCTCCAGCAAGCTATTTTGCATATATGTGTTCACATAATGAAATAAGTAGACATTAAAAATACATTAAGGTTTTTAAGCAGGTCCATAAAAGCAAATTAAAACCAAAAAAATAGTTGTGAGTGGTTAGAAGTTCAGTAGTGTGTTAAGATGAAAAATTATTTTGGTGTAATAAACTGTACTTGCCCAACTTCCCAGAAAAAAGGCTGAAGATTACACATTGTTATAAACCAGATTATGCCACATAAAGCTAATCATGCCAAATTTATCAAAATTAATATAAATTATTTTAATTTTTGTATTTGGCACACATTGTTTTCAAAACAAGAACTTGATTATTTTAATCTTAAATTCAGTTAGTATGCTGAAAAACCCATCCTGTGATATTTTTGAATCTTAAATCAGCCTGTTTCCAATTATTACTGAAGCTTTGAACTAAATCTATTTCCTTCTTCTCCCCTTTAAATATTGCAACGTTTTAATGTTATATTGCTGCATTGTCTCTGTACTTGCCCGAAAGACAAAGCCATGGAGGAATGGATGGGATAAAAACATTATATGGGTATCAAATGGAAGGAAGTTCCACTATTTTTAATGAAGCTTATTCCTGTGTAATAATCATTATGTATAATAGTAATGATTATGCATAAATATTGAGCCTCATTGATTAGCAATATTTTAATTATAGTACATTTATTGCATTAGCTTTATTGAATATTATTTTATGTTCTGATGGGAAGGTACAAATATAATGAATTGTGTTTAGGTTGAGCCAAAGCTAATGGCAAGGGATAGGAAAGTACAGGACTATGTTTTATCCATGGTTGTTTTTTCCCTTGTTCCTTCATTTTTCTCTTTTCTATTTCATAAAATAAAATGGAAGGAAACAATTAAGATACCAAAAAATGAAAACTAAGTTGAGAAGAGAAGCTTCTCTAGGGAAGGAGGAAGAAGTTGAGTAGGTAGTGGCAACTACAGCTGGATAAAAGCAATTTGATTGAATGACTTGGATGTGATTCTGTTTAACTTCTTTGCTAATTGTCAGTCAATAAATGGTTGTTAAAATGATTTCTCCAATCTGAGGCTTCTTGCTAGTTGTTTTGGCTTCCTGCATTCATCGATTTTTTTTAAATAGTTTAATTGATTATTCCTTTGTATAGTCTCTCATTATTTCATTAAATCTTTCTTGGTTGAAGATAAGAGTTGTATGATTGTTGGTGATCTTAAAATGAGCCTTGATTATTGAGAAGAGATGCATATATAGAGAGTGCCTGAACACCTAATATGGAAATATTTAACCCCCAAAAAGCTATCATGAGTGCTACTTTATTAACTACTGTATCCATTAAATCTAGTTCAGTCTTTAATTTCCCACTGTATTTAAGCCTTTTGTTACTGTGCTCTAGCCTAGTATTGTTCATTATGTTCTCTTTTGTATGTTAATCAATTAATTAGAAGGCCTTCAAGTAATGAAATATAATCACAATTTCTTTTTACACCTTTATGTAAAAATATGGTTAAGAGGTCGAGAATGAGAAAGAAACTTAAATCTTGTTAAATACAAATACAATACTATTAAATACAATGTTTAATATGTTGCACTTATATAGAAACCATACTTTCTATATTTATTTTGAAATAAACTGAATGCTTTTTATAATTCAGAATAATACAACTGAATATTTTGTATTGTTTTTCTATTAAACAAGTATTTATTTTAACTCTTTATTAATTCTTTTACTTGTTTTTGTCTGTTTTAATCTGAAGAACTGCTCTATGTATTTACATAAGACGTAAACTAATAAGTTTCATTGCTGCCAAGTACATTTTGGAAAGCAAACTCATTTGCTTGTCTGTTTTAATCTGAATATCTGTTCTATATATTTACATAAGCCATAAAATAAAACGTTTCATTGCTGACAAGTACGTTTTGGAAATCAAATTGCTTTTTGTCTTTGTTCCTCGGGTTAAGTTAATACTTCTGAACTGACTGAACTTTCTAATACATTGTGAGGGATAGTAATAGCTTATTCAATATGGCTATCATTAAACTTTCTACACATTTGTTAGCCACTGACAGGCAATATAAATATATTTTGTAATCAAGACATTATTGGATTGTTTACTGCTTAGCATGGTAAAATAGACTGAGATCCTAAGCCATAATTTAATTTGGTAAGTTATTATTTATCACACATACAGGTGAAACTCGAAAAATTAGAATATCGTGCAAATGTTCATTTATGTCAGTATGGCAACTCAAAAGGTGAAACCAATATATGAGATAGACGCATTACATGCAAAGCGAGATATGTCAAGCCTTACTTTGGTATAATTGTGATGATTATGGCGTACAGCTTATGAAAACCCCAAATTCACAATCTCAGAAAATTAGAATAGTGTGAAAAGGTTCAATATTCTAGGCTCAAAGTGTCCCACTCTAATCAGCTAATGAATCCATAACACCTGCAAAGGGTTCCTGAGCCTTTAAATGGTCTCTCAGGCTGGTTCAGTAGGAGTCACAAGCATGGGAAAGACTGCTGACCTGACAGTTGTGCAGAAAACCATCATTGACACCCTTCATAAGGAGGGAAAGCCCCAAAAGGTAATTGCAAAAGAAGGTGGATGTTCCCAAAGTGCTGTATCAAAGCACATCAATAGAAGGTTATGTGGAAGGCAAAAGTGTGGTAGAAAAAGGTGCATAAGCAGCAGGGATGACCGCAGCCTGGAGAGGATTGTCAGGAAAAGGCCATTCAAAAGTGTTGGGGACTTTCACAAGGAGTGGACTGAGGCTGGAGTTAGTACATCAAGAGCCACCACACACAGACGGATCCTGGACATGGGCTTCAAATGTCGTATTCCTCTTGTCAAGCCGCTCCTGAACAACAAACAACGTCAGAAGCATCTTACCTGGGCTACAGCAAAAAGAACTGGTCTGTTGCCCAGTGGTCCAAAGTCCTCGTTTCTGATGAGAGCAACTTTTGCATCTCATTTGGGAACCAAGGACCCAGAGTCTGGAGGAAGAATGGAGAGGCACACAATGCACAATGCTTGAAGTCCAGTGTGAAGTTTCCACAGTCTGTGTTGATTTGGGGAGCCATGTCATCTGCTGGTGTTGGTCCACTGTGCTTCATTAAGTCCAGGGTCAACGCAGCTGTCTACCAGGAGATTTTGGAGCACTTCATGCTTCCTTCCGCAGACGAGCTTTATGGGGATGCTGACTTCATTTTCCAGCAGGACTTGGCACCTACCCACACTGCCAAAAGTACCAAAACCTGGTTCAATGACCATGGGATTACTGTGCTTGATTGGCCAGCAAACTCGCCTGACCTGAACCCCATAGAGAATCTATGGGGCATTGCCAAGAGAAAGATGAGGGACATGAGACTGAACAATGCAGCGGAGCTGAAGGCTGCTATTGAAGCATCCTGGTCTTTCATAACACCTCAGCAGTGCCACAGGCTGATAGCATTCATGCCATGCTGCATTGCGGCAGTCATTGCTGCAAAAGGGGCCCAAACCAAGTACTGAGTACATATGCATGCTTATACTTTGCAGAGGTCCGATATTGTTCTATTTCCAATCCTTGTGTTATTGATGTCATGTAATATTCTAATTTTCTGAGATTGTGAATTTGGGGTTTTCATAAGCTGTACGCCATAATCATCACAATTATACCAAAGTAAGGCTTGACATATCTCGCTTTGCATGTAATGCGTCTATCTCATATATTGGTTTCACCTTTTGAGTTGCCATACTGACATAAATGAACATTTGCACGATATTCTAATTTTTCGAGTTTCACCTGTATATACCCTGTTTTTTAAACAATGAAATAGTGCATTAGGGATACATGCTATATCACTGCAAATGTAGCCAGACAATTATGATTTGTGTGCTGAAATATGAATGAGCTTTTTACCTGCATACATATGCCTTTCCTTGGCTTTTATTTCAATACAATTCTGTAAATCTTCAATTAATTGTTATATATATACACAATATATAACAATTACAATACACACACACACATACATAGATACAATGTTCAAATTAGCCTCTCATATCATTAAGGATTTTACAGGGATGGAATCTATTTTAATATCAGATATGCCTTAGCATAATAAAACTGATATATATTAGCATTTTTAATAAGAACTATGTAGAAAGAAATTAAGAGATAATCCTAGATTCTCTGCCAGCATGGAACCCCTCCTCTACTTATGTTAATTATAAGTAATATTTGTGGATAGGACCTTTTTTCATGCACAAGTCATGGTCAGCCTTTAATACCAGGTGTTTTCTGCACCTGAGTTACAGATGACTGTTGTGTTATTTCTTGAGATCACACCCAAAAGTAAAGAGTGGAAAAGAAGAAAAAAGTTAAATTTCTGAATTTCATTATAATTGAACTAAATGAAAATTAAATATAGTTTTAATGTGATCACCTTTCAATAATGTATCTGATATCTTTATAGGGATGGGCCTATTTAACTGTTTAGTATGGGAAATACATCCAGGAAATTCCAGAGCTGTGGCTATCCTGGAATGTTAAATGAAAAAATACCTGGAAGATGATGCTATTCTTGCCAAGAAAATGACATAAATGTATCCATGAAGTCACCAAGAGTTATGTAAAACTTGAAGAGTTTATTTTTATTTCTGTGACATTATCATTAGGGAGGGTCTCTGGATGCTGTACTCCAGATTTTTGGGGAGCTGTTGTAGCTCCAGGCTGTTATCTGATCATTAGCCTGTCTTTACACTGTAGCCCCTCTGAAAATTCCATAAGAATTTTCCAATCCACATGAATGCTATTAAACATAGAAATGACAGAAAGCCCTTCTTAATTTACTGTTACTTCTGTTCATTTAAATATATGTAAATAAACTTACATAAAGTAGAATATAGAGAGCATGTAAAAAGCTTTATTAAATTTTATTTGAAACTACTACATGAACTAGCATGCATATATGTCATTATTGTACAGAAATTGATATTAATTTATTATACATGGAGTTGAGTTCTAAATATGTTTCACTGTTTTTAGCAGGCTACCTTTCCAAGAAAGAGAGCTAGTGTAGCATTCTTAGGATCACAAGCTGTGCAGTGAAATAATAATGTTTGAACTAGTTGAAACTTGACTTTTTCTCACTGTTTTGCAGCAAATACCATCTTGGAAATATTAGGAAAGGGTATTAGATGTTGGCTTACCAAACTTTCTTTAGTGTGATCATTTGATATAAATGAGGTTGTTGGAAATTCCATTTCCTTCACTACATGTTAAAGGCGCTGAATGTAACCTTTATCACTGCCTCTTGAGAACTCTTACACAGAACCATTTTCAACCAAATCAAAAGCTTCCCATAGCCAATAATCACTTTATAGAGAGGTTGTGTGGTTCAGCTGTCCCATTAAGGAGTTTTATTATGAAGAATTCTTTAAATCTGCTTGATCTTGTTTGGTTGTAATCCAGCAATTTAGTGAATCAGCCACTTAATATCAGCATAAGCAGGTGCAATTACGTCTTTAAATTTTATAGCAATGCATGCTGTTTCAATAAAAAAAGAAGTGTGGTGCTAAAAGTGCAATGAATAGGAGTTTCTTTTACTCCTTTTTGCCAATTAAAAAAAAAAGTTTAATAATGGATCCTTTTTGCTATGAAAAGCAAAGACTATTTGTGGAAAAATGTCCAGTAACATATTTTGAGACATTGTTCAGACCAAGATAATTATGACAATGATCTAATATATCCTAAGCTACCTGACTCTGACCATGTGGAACAGGTGCTATAGAATTCATTGCCCGTGACTTACCATACTGCAGATTTTATACAGATTCTAGACCCTACTTTATCTGTCCTCACATGGTAAAATATCCAGGGCATACTGGTTCTTTCTCTCTGACCAGTTGGACTCCTTTCGATGTTGCCAAGTTCTGTTATGCTACCTCTAAAATTAGGTGGGAGCTGATACCCCTTGACTGTTGTCACTTACTGAACAGAACTAAGACACCAAATGATTCTTTTCTGCACACACAGTGTCAAGGGGACTTTACACTTGACCACATGCAGCAGTTTTAAATTCAGAATTTTAGTGTCACTAATATAATGCTTTCCCAGATTCCAACGTTTAGCTTTAGTTAGCCTCACTGTTTTAGTTTTAAACAGTATTTAGATTTTAGCTTTAGGATTACAGTTTCATATTATTTTATTATTCATAATATTATTTTGTTATAATATATATTCATATCTAGGAGGTCACATGAGATTATGTTCTGTGACATTTTTTTTTAACTTGTTGCTTGTTCGACTGTTTTATGCTGCTTATTGACCAAAATAAAGATTGACTGATTTAATATGGTCCCAGTCTGTATTGTTCTTTTTATCAATCTTTTAACTGACTTGGTTTTCTGCAATCTGGCTGTACTTTGAATAATCAATCAGTGTGTTTGGGGAGTTATGTTTTTGTAGTAACAAAACATTCTGCAAAGCTTTTGAAAATGTATTTCCTAAAACCTTAAGGAGGTACAAGCAAATCTGCCCTCTTGGAGCATTTGGATAATCACATCCAGACATCTCAGAGCAATGGCTTCAGGGTGTTGTCCACTGGGCAGACAGCTCTTCTGCTGGGACTACCAGGGAAATGGCTTTGTGTGTGGACAAAGTAGCTGTGACATGAGAAAGCAGCTGTGCCTAGTCTTCTGGGGAAAGCAGCTGACTCTGCCCTTGACTCCCATGTGCTTTGCAAAGTCCCCTTTTGAATAAGTACATTTTGGGAGTTCTCTCCTGAAATTGGGTCAAAACAAGACGTGTGTTTTGAAAATCTTGTGGAAGGCTTGGCTTTTTAAGCCATAGAAACTTGCATTAGCCAATAGACCAGTATACTTTGTTGCTGTTTCATCTCTGTTAGAAATATTTAAAGGGAAAAAAATCAGTTACGTGCATGTTCAAGTATTAAGAACAGTGTCTGGTGTAAAAAAAAGGAGACTACCTATTTGATATGCATGCTTACTGCTGTTCTAAAATTTTATGTATCTGTTATTTGCAAAACATAGAAGAGGCTTCTGTGCAGGTATCTTCTTCTGACTAGCATTCCTGGATAAGGCTAAGAGGAGCATTAAATTCCTGAAGTCTTTTAGCTCTGGTGAGTGCTGCTGGAGGAGGCTTCCAGGAGATTGCTTCATGGTTCCTCTCAGGTTTTTCTAGCAGCAGTCATCAAAATTGGAACAGATTTCTGAGGAGATTGTTTGGTGAGGAAAGGCTGTTAAGCAGAGCAAAGTGAACTATGTGGTAGCTTTATGTCACTTGGAGAAGCAAGGGGGGCTATGTTGCTTAAAAAAACAGCTTTAAGGGGAATGTTTGTTTAACTTTCATCCAATATTTTTGAGATTTGTGCAGCCTTGTCACTAATGGCTAGATCCCCAAATTGCTGCATTTTGAGCAAAGCATCCACTTATGTAAATATAGACTTCTTTTGTCACAATCTGTCCTACCCAGAAAAAATGACAAAATTTATATTGTGACATTTCATTATAGTGTAATAGCATTTCCAAACAATATTGTAGCATATTCTTTTATATTATCAGGTTGGGTTTTATAGTGGGGATGGCACCATAAGTTGTTACAGGTTGAATTTGAATTTGAATTTTATATATCAATATGTATCTCTATATATTTTATATATCGCTATATTTAATCTGTATGCCATGTTGTCTTTCCACTTTACTAACCTTTTGTTATCTACTTATGCAATATAGATGCCTAGCTTTGGGTTTGTCTTCAGCACATAGATCTTCAAAGACAAAGTCAGTATTTTATATAATACTGAACTTTGACATCTCTTTTTGGAGAAAGGGATTGAAGTTATTTGTTTCCTTTGAAACAATGTATATAATTGTTCCTATAGCTTGTTCAAGTTGAATGGAATGAGATGTTGATCTGTAAACAATTTTTCCAATAGAACAAAAATGAGATATACATCTGGATCATCAAAGAATATCCTAAAATGGTAATAATAACTTTCTGTTTTGTCCTTTCATTCATGTCCATTGCTGATTAACCTTGTAATAGGAATATAAGATAAACACAAAACTAAGTTTAGGAACAGCTTTTAAAATTTGTTAGATTATAATATCTACATTCACTTTAATATGAGCATCACTGTATTGCCTTGTATTTTGAATAAATTGTCAGTAAAATATTAAATTTAGGGTAAATGATGCCTAGAATTAACAATTACACTGCTTTCTCAGCAAACCAGTCCTCAAAGTGGTTTATGAAAGGTAGTATTATTTAAAAACTCAAATCAACATTATTAAAATTGTAGTAAAACACAATTAAAATAGGCAGACTGGAAAATAACAAAAATGAAATTCATTAATTCCAAGTTTTACTGTTTTTCTATATTAAAAGTACTCTTGTTCTGTATTAATGCTTTGGATCTCTTTTGTGATATATCACTGCACCAAATATGAAATATTTGCACCTGAGGTCAACATAAGCCATTGATGTACTTTGACATGCAAAAGGTATCAATGGGTAAATTTGTAGGCACTGTTATGGAAACAGGCTGATGTTTTAATAATTAAAAGGGACATACAAATAGCAAAGCAGAAGAGTGACTTGGATAACTTTCTTATATTAGATTTACAAAAGACACTTGCTAAAGTTCTGAAGGATTTTGAAAGAAGAGACAAAGAAAAAAGGAAAAGAAAGGAAGTTCTAGAACATTATTTGAACTGATTAAGGACCAAGATTGTTAAAAGTAAAGGGAAGGAATATTAAGTTGCTTCATTTGATCATGGTTAAAATAAATATGTTGCTATCTATTTTAACCCTTAATGGACTTTTGTTAACTAGGACTGCATGATAAGGCTTTAAAGTTTTGTTTATAGATAAGAGATGAGATACGGAAGAAGAGATCATTTGTTATATTTTTGGAGAAGATGATAAGTTGCTAAAAATTTTTATACTTATGCTATAGGGAAAAAAAAAAAAGAATAACCCCTAAGGATAAGTAGTTATAACTCCATGGAATTTAGCATTTGGGTTTATGAGTTGCCCAGACTTTGTTTCAAGATGGGCGGCAACATAAATGTTTTAAATAAATACACAGTTAAAAAGTAGGCCTTCCCTGAACCAATAGATTAATTTTGAAATAAAGATGCAACAAGAAGATATAATTTTTTCCATTTACAAATTAGTATGAGACATTTTGGCAAAACAGTAAAAACCTTGGATATCTATGTGTACTAATGAGTGGACAACTTTTTATAAGAGTATAAAGTAGAAATGAACTTTTAGAAAGGACAGAATTCTTTATTAGTGGAATAGGTTAACAGCAGGCAAAAGGGCAAAAGTAAAAAAATGCTTATAAAGAAGCACTCTGCTAGAGGCACAGATGGTAAAGAAACCCTAAGGATAAAAATTAAAGAAAGGATAGAGATAAGAAATCTACCTGTTAAGCAGAAGTGTATGCAATTTTATGTTAGGATTTTATGGCCTACTTAAATAATTTGGGTTATATATTCTATGGTGGCAATATGTTCTTTATAGAACAGTAGAACCAATTGCATGAGTTATATTCATTAGAATTAATTTGTTTGGATTATTGTCATGCTGTAAGTTTTAAATGTTTCCATGAAAACATCATGGAAGAATAAAAAGTGCTATAAAAAAATAAAGAACCAAAATAATATATGCTAATTTCTCATGCTAACCATTAAATAGTCGTGAAGTTATATTAAAGAAGTTGTAATTAAGTCATATCTACCACACATTGATTGTATGAAATGACTAAAGCAAAGTCATAAATGAAAGACTAACATGACAAATTGACAAAGCAAGGTATTGGAAATTTCCTAATTGTAGTTTATATGTTGAATAGGTGTGTGTGTGGGGGGGGAATCTAGATCTTCCCGTATGATAGGTGTACATACATTTTTGGTTGCATCAATAGCATAAATAAGACATTTTTCTCCCTATAAATTAAATGTAGTGCTTGCTTTGTTGTATCTTGTTCTGTAAATCCCTAGCATGCCTGTTATTCTGGACTGAAGCCTTAAGGTTAAATTTTATAAACAGTCCAAGAAAAATAGAGCTGATCAGTTTTTGCAAAGTACAACGTTTACATTTGAAAGGGAAGGGAAGTAGACACTGAAAAAACACGTTACAGCTACTACTATAAACAGCTTTAGGCTTCATTAATATATCCGTTTTGATTAATTGGTTGTATAAATATCACAGAACGAAAAGTGGTGAAACATTTTAAAATTAGAGTTGAGGAGTTAAAAGCAAGCATCCTAGAGAAAACATGGTTAAGGATAGTTATATATATAGTATATGTATATACTGTATTATATTTATATATATTTAAATATAAATATATAAAATATATACAGATAATTAAAGATGATCAAACATAGAATAAAACACAGCAAGGAAAAGAGCAGTTGTCTGCCTTAGAAGATTGTTGTAATTATTACAATTCTTGTTCTATTTTGTAAAATGTAAAATTAATGAAATTTCTAAAGGTCAAAACACAAAGTGTCAACATTTGTTTGAAAATTTAACCTTAGGTACTGTTAAAATGCATCTTTTAACCTTAGGTACCTTAAAATACATGTTTTTCAATACACAGCTGGTAAATGGCTGAGAATTACATGTATTACTGGAAGGGCTGCTACACCTGGCCCTTAAAGTAATTATTTTAATGCTTTCAGTGTATGAAATTGCTTTTCAAAATCCCTGAGATTTGAATGCCTCAGTTTTGGTGGGGACGGGGGTGGTAGCAGTGGTATTTAACTGAGTCTAACCGGGAGAAGGAGAGATTCCAGAGGTTATTTTGGAGGTAGGCCTGATGTTGTAGTAGTAGCAATTGCACAACAGCTTTATTTGTTTGTTTGTTTGCTTATTTGCTTATTTTTGGTGCATCCTGCATGGTACTTCTGATCTAGTGATCTTCTGGGAGGAATGCAAGTGGGTATAGTGGCCATAGGGGAAAAAGTAGAGAATATATGGATACAGATCTAAAGTGTGTTTAAAAGATGTGAAATGAATGAAGACTATTAATATCTTAGAAGTAGGAGAGTGTGATTGTTTATACTAGAAAATAACAGTGACTGTTAGCTACCTTAAATGCTGACATATTTATTACAACAAACTTCCATAGACCATTTGATGATAATGTGGAGTCTGCAAAACCCATGCTATAAAAAGTTTTTTACTCTTTAAGATAATACCTTATTTTTCTTAATTCAAATAATTTCATCATAAAATGGGAAATACTTTTAAACTTACTGAAGTGAATATAGGTAATAAAACATTATTTTAAGAGCCAAATGATCCCTTTATCTTCTCCAAAGATAATAGACCTAATTTGCAAATCGAATTATCAGCTCATCTGAACTGTCAGATCACATTGTTAGATAATCAGCCTGGATAACCAAAGTAGTTTCTCTTCCCAAACTGGGTTAAATACTAGATTGAAAGTAACCCAAATAATTTGCTTCTTTTATAAATATAGCACTTTCTTTGCTACTGTCTCATTCATATTGTATACTCATTAAAAATTTGAGGAATAGTTGGTTAGGAGAGGCTTCTTCAATAAAGATCTTGCAACTGTATTTATCTTGAATGGAGTTTCACCTTCTCAGGGAATATTAACAACAAATGCCCTCTTATACAGTTGTTAGTAATGAAATGCAATAATGTAGCTGAGTAAACACTTCAAACATGCGGTTCACATCCTGAGATTTCAGAGATCGAAAAATTCGTATTCTTTTTACTAAAGAATTCAGAGGTCAAGTCGGGTCAAACAATTTTATCTCCAAACTGTTGTGTAAATAAATTACGAAAACGATCAATGAAGATAACTTGAAGCAACTCTCAAAATAGTATCAGTTGACAAAGAACAGATATAGCAATGGCCTAAGACAAAAAATTCTTCATTTTCATTGGTATTTTGCTGTAAGTCACTGAATTGTATGTAATCTATCCGGAGCCATTTTGGACTCACCAGGATATAAACCTGTAACATAAACATTTGTTAACCATCTGATTGTTTAGTGAAAAAATTTTTTTTAGCAACAACAAGAACAGCAATGTCAACATCTAAATAAAAAGTCCAAATTATATGACTGCAAATACGCGTAATTTCAGTTCACTAACCTTTTTTTGTTGGGTCTTTTGTAGAAACCTACCTTCTAAACTTATATTTTAGCTAAATTAACACATTAGAAATAAATTATCTTGTATCCTTGACCTTGAGAAATAATTATCAGTAAAAAAAAGTAACACATAATCTGGACTAAAATAAATATAACCACCTTCACAGAAAACATACTAAATGTAGACTTCTTGTTTAAGTGAACATGAATCAAGGGATCATGATTTCCCAATGTTTCTTGTCAATTTTTTAAAAAGCAAAGGTGGCATAAACCACATTTTTAGTTTCAGGCGTTCTTACATTTAAGAATAACTTAATTTCTAGTTCATTATGAATGTACTAAAGTTTAATGAAAAAGGTGGATTAACTGAAGCAAATAACATTTCCTTTGTGAATGTTTTGTGGATCATATTGCTAAAAAGGTTTGAAGTAAGTAAAAATTTGTTATTTAAATGTCATATGACTATGCAGTACTTTTTACCTTAGAGCCTGTAGAAAAGATTCTCCATCAAGCTCTTAAAAGGGAAGTTTTGTGCCTTTGACCATGATCTACATGTGTATGGATGTGTGGTGTATTGCTTTTATTTCCCTAGATAATCTATTCACTTCCCCCATTCCATTAAGGTTCTTTCATATCCAATGAAAGAGATAATACTATTTGACAGAAAAATATTTGCATTAAGTGCTCTTGCTGGAAAGCATTATTGCTTCTAGAGAAAATTAACTGTCCATATTATATGGCAGTATAGAGTTAGCTTCTTGTGGTATGTAAGGGTTTAAACTAATAAGAATCTCTGTGTCCATGGCATCTGTCATGGCCTTGCTAGTAGTTGCTAGTAGTTATTTATGATTTTGATGTGTATGCTAAATACTGTAATAAACATTATCTATGATAGTCCTTCAGACATTTTCAGTTGGTTTAGAATGAAGTATGTGGGTTGTTTACTGAGGCATTTCACTAGAGCTTGAAAAGATCTGCACTTTCTTTCAAGTGCAGTTGGGCTGGTACTTATCATTAAACTGTTACATACCAATAACAGGAGGTATCACTTCTTCCAACATGAATTTGTTCATGTGCTAAAAGTATTATGTTGGACATTGGGAATAAAAGATGTGACTGCTAGATTTTTCTTAGTAACATGCAGTTTGGGTTTCTCTGTACATTGATTGGCAGCTGATATTTCTTTGGGCAACAAGTCATCAATGTTATTTAATTAGGCATTTGAGAGATAAAGTAGGATGTTCCTATAGAAAGTTGTGCTCTTTTCCTTGCAAGAGGTTCAAAGGAAACTTCAGTTTCATATGTATTAGTGTGAAGATTATTTAGATTTTCAATAGCTTTGTGCTATTTGAAGTCACATTGATTTAACGGAAATACATTAAGGCTCAAATGTGTACTCTCACTATGCCAAATACTTGTGCCTGTTGAATGACACTTACTCCCATCTTTCATATGCAACTGATTTTGAAAAGTCTATTTGTGAAGAAAAACACCTCATGTTCAAAATATATTTGTTATGTATCCTGTGTGGAGAGTTACTGTTCAGGAAGATAAACAAAAGCTACTGAAAAAACATTTCAAAAGCAGTATCTCACCTACAGTAGAACAATATTATCATTTCGACATTCCCAATGATTCTAGATTCTTTTGTATATATTAAATGAGACCATATAGTATTTTAGATAATTTTGACAATAGTATTAAAATAGTGCTTTAGTAGGGTCAAAACAGCAAGGCAAAACCTTGCAGTCTTTTCTAGAAGCAAAATGATACACAAGATATAGGGCTCAGCACTGATTAGAGAACAAGCATATGGGAAATACAGCAGATAAATGGTAGGTTCAAGCGTAATAGTGTAATCAATGTGTTCCACAAAAGACAGGATCACTGAAATGCTTTTTTTTTTTTAACAAAATGATCAAGACCTTGAACATTTTAGATATTTATCTTGTTAAGTTGCTGATTGCTTTGTCAAAAGTTTGCATGTGAATGGCCAAGCTGCAATGTGACTTTCTAGAATGAACTAAAACCAGTAATTCTGAACAGCTATTTCTGACAGATTCTTTATGCTGTTAGTCTTGAAATTAAATAAATCTCAGTGATATAACTAGATTGAATAATATTATTAATCTCAGAAGAAGAGAACATGAAATATTTTTCTGCAACGCTTTTCTTGTTTTAGATCTTATTTGGTGCTGCAGAGTTCAGTGAAGTTATGTCAGTACAAAAAGATTAGTGAAGATTTGGTGATTGGCCCAAATGATGTCAGTTGAATGTTTCTATAAGAATGAAAATAATTAAAGCAAAAGAATCACCTTTTCTAAAGAGATGTTACAATAATGAGAAGAAGATCAGTGTAATTATTAGACATTTGTAATCTAATTAATGGAGCATAGTTTTCAGGACTACAATATTTTATTATTTTAATCTACATAATGTACAAAGTATCAGTTGAACAGAGGTAACTATTTTTAATCTTTGAAAGAGCTGGTTAGCCTGAAAAGTGTGATGCTAAGTGTAATTCTGGTGGGTTAGTATTTATTTGTTTGTTTGTTTATTTACAATCCAAGACCAAGTCACAAAATTTAAAATACAGCACACCATTAATAGATACATGCATAACAATGCATACACATATAAGAGATAGAAACTGTACGATATTAACAATTCATTGAAGGAACCAAATGGTTTTTTATAAGCTAAGGCTATAAATAAAAGTTTTGCTACTGCCTTTGAAACACCTGGATATTAATTTTTTTAGTAAGAGTACCTCAATCTCCTCAGTTGAGTTTATCAGATTCAAGCGTGGGCATAGCTCTGATTGCCAATGAGAGTGTAGTGGGCACTTTAAAAGGGTGTGTGAAACAGACTCAACCTCTGTGCTTAAGCAAATACACACTCAATCTTCATATGGAAGATTGGCATATCAACCAGTTGTTATCCTAGTAGGGAGAACATCTATACAGGCTTGGGAGAAGACCCTCCTGTGTGGGGCATACAGAATCTTATAGAAGTAACTGGGGAGTGTCCAGGAGGAGAGAACAATTCATCTGCATGAGAGATGGGAAAGTTTGGCTCTGTCTACCTGAATGTCTAAGTCCCATAACCCCTGCTTAAGTTCTACGGTTTGTTTCTAGGTCTAAAGCAAGTAGGGCTGGTATTGACAGTCCACACCATCTCAGATCAGTGTAATTCTGGTGAGTTGGTATAATCTGAGATTACAAAGAAAAATAATAGCTTTTTTTTCATACATAAACTTTGGTAACTTAAAGAAAGCAATAATGTGACCACTTACCAAAAAATCATTGATCAAAGGAAATGGCAAACCATTTTGTATTGCTCCCAGGTAAATTGCATGGTTGTATTTGTGTAATCATCTGGAGCTGGGCTCAGGGACCTTACCTTTATTTACATTATTTTCCTTCCTAGGTTACATGCAAGATTCATCTTGAAAGAAACTGATTTTCTAAAACCCTTTCAATTTTAATTTGGGTAGTAGCCAGCCCTAATAATTATCTTAATACTTTTCAGCAACATTCTGATATAGTTAGGCCATATTGGCTAAAGGTCCTAGGAATTGTGGCTTAACAAAATCTGCAGGACCATAGGTTCATAACTGATCCATAGACCAATATTATCTTTCCACTGAGTTCATCTTCTTTTAAATAGCACTATACTCTAGCATTTCTGCTCATACCTATATAATTGTATTTCATGTAAAAAATATATGAGAAAACTATTTGCATTAACAATTCAGATTCTACAGCATCCACATGAATGGAGAAGATCAGACCCAGGGTCAAATGGATATTCCAAAGATTGGGTGATTTTAGTACTCACTTTACCCATCTCATGCATTCCAATTATGGGATGAGCAGCTGACACAGCAATTGCTAAAACATAACAAAACAAAAAAACTACTGTATATCAGAGAGTTTGTTTGTTCCCTGCTGAAAAATAAATCTGCCAAAGATTTTCATGGAATTGTGTCACAGCAGAGTTTATTAATAGTCTTCTTTCTTAGGTCCAAAATTTTCAGAAAACCCCATTTATTTATGGGAGATGCATATGAAATATAGCATTATTTTGCTGAAAATTGTATACAAACATTGATGAAATTACTGAGAGAAAATTGAATCATAGTTACTCACTGCATGATTTATGTATGTATGTGTTTATTTATTTAATTTATACATCACATTTATATAGCTGCCCATATCACAAAGCGAATGTGTAACAAAGGAAAACATCAGGGTTTTTGTTTTCTTTTTATATTTTTAAATATGTCTGGGAGTCTATGAAAATAACCACATATGATAACGAAAATTACAAAAAAGTTCCATGCATGAACTTTTATGAAATACAGGATGTTTCATTTTTTGCAGAATCTTGAAAAATATGTTGTTTTTATTAAAAAAAAAAAAGTTTCTGGAATATTGCCCTAATAGTACAGATAGTAACATTGATGAGATGTATGCTTATCTGTACATCCTTATTTTGTAGCCATGAGAGAGGTGCAATCAAGGACTATTTAGTCAGGATGAGACAGAAATCATAGAGTGGAAGGGACGATTTAGATGACTGAGTCCGATACTAACTCAGTGGTGGAATTGAAATGGCTTCTCAGCTTCTGCTTGAACATATCCATTGAAAAAGAGCCTGCCATCTCTCTGGGTAATTATCTATTAATTATTAATGATTTCCACTTTAGACTTTTTTAATGGGATATCTTGTAGGGATATCTATTCAGATACTGATTTGGGTTTGTATTTTTACTGCTTGCATCTTCCTAATAGATAAGTCATCTTAATGAATTACTATTAACATTTAGCGTTTTTGTTCTTATTAAACCATACCAGGTAGTTGCTAACAATGTTCTTGCATTACTTATTTGGTCATCAAGAGAATATTAATAACTGTGCTGGCTGTTTTAGCTGAACTTGCTATCCTTGTCCTGGGTTTCAGTTTGAAGTATAAAATATACTTTGCCAAGAATAAATTCAGTTGAAGGAAAATTATAATTAGTGTCCTTAAGGTAATTTATTGCTATGCTACACTGGTGAAATCTGTCATTATGAGGTCTAATGCATGTAACTGGCAAATGTGTTTGCATCACATACTTCATATCAATTGACACCCACAACGTTGCTACTGACAGCTTTTCAGGCAAGATAAATGTGTATTCTGCCAAGAGCTATTACTACTTTTCCGAACTGGAGGTGAGTGACTATATTAGGCAAATATGTAAAATAAATTTACTATAACTTTATAGCTTTTATGCCAGGGTGTCAGAATATTGGTATCAACCATTCTGATATATTCAGATTCCTGGTGTTGATGCTATGACACATGACAAGTCTGATCCCCATGCTGTATGAATTTATTTGGTGACGACTTAAAGATTTCAAGATCCTTACATGAAAATGCATGCAAACAGAGGAAACAAGAAATTGTAATGCCTTTTTAAAGGATGGTGTTATCAGACAATTTATTCTGTCCTGTATCTTCTCAGCTATCCTGCTTTGGACACAATGTAGGTTTAATTTTATGAGCTTGCAAAGACCATTACAAACTACAGAGGCATAAAACTGCCTAGCAGGATTACTGCAATGGCACATTGTCAAGATACAAATAGTGGCCTTTCACAGTTGGTGAACTAAGCTATAATGTATTGTTTCAAGTGTGAGAGGGTCTCTGGTAATAAAGATGAAATAATTGTAGCTATAATGAAATACTGCTTCCATCATAATATTTTATTTGGTATCAAGCCTACAATTAATTTGTGTACAGAGGCAAACATGGAAAGAACCATAATTGAAAGCATCATTATAGGCAGTGTTGATAATTTAAACAGTGATGTACTGTATTAAACTGTTAGGCAGTAAAGCAGAGTTGAAATTCTGTATCATTAGAATTTATGTCAAACTGAAATATATAAATAAAATGTACTTCATTGTCACAATAAAATAGAAATATAGAACATTATACTTCTCGGCCTTTTTTTACATATGCATTTTCACTAAATTCTTATTAGCGTTGTTGAGACAACATTTATGTATGTCATTGTAGTTCTGTTTTTGAAATGCAGAAATAAAACTATTGCAGGTTCTTTATTTGTAGATAGCAAAAGTTGTATTATGCACCTTAATTTTAAATATTAATTTTAAAGCATGATCCATGCCTTTTTAAGATTTGGCATGTCTTAATATTATGTGTACAAACTCTGGTTCTGGAAGATGATGGAAGTTGCCTCAGGACATGGAAATTTAATTTGCACAGAAGTGCTGCATGGAAACAGATCTTTCATTTGTCCAGTTTGTTTCTACTACCCACCTTGCTACCCTTGACCTACTCAGGAATCATTTCAGTCCAAGAAGGAATTCAAGTGGAGCAGTCGTGACCATTTCTTGCAATTCAATCCTTTCCTACAGTATGTTTCTCTTTTGATACCATCTTTTTTTTCCCTTAATCATTTGGATATAAATTTGCAGTCTGAGAGTTGGAAAGAGGGAGGTATTGAAATAGTTCATATCTATTCCTAACTAGCATTCCCATGAATGAGAGGGCAGTAGCATCTGAAAGCTATTCGAGACCCACGTGTCACCATACTGTGAAATAGTACAAAGCTGAAGATTATCCAGCTGTGACACCTCCCCCCCTCCGCCAAAAGGAGGGGAGGGTTGCTTGTATTTGTTAAGCCTTTAGGTCTACTTAGGAAAAAAAAAAAGTATAGCAGAAGAAGTAAAACAAATTTATCAACTGATATTTTCAAGAAAAAAAAAATGTGTTTGGGTTACTGAAATACCAAAATCAATTACACACATCAGGTTAGTTACGATCAGCCCCCCTACACCACAGTAAGTCCCTGCTATACCACTTTGAGATCTGAATGAAAGGGGCTATATATTATCAGAATGTTACTTTTTCAGATACTGTTGAAAGCAGTACCTGGGATCTAAAGTTGTATAATCTTAACTCTTGTGCCTATATATTTTTAGTGATTGTTCCTAAACCAGTTCTGAGAACGTATTATTGTTTCACTACTGCTTCTTATTTATACTTAACTTAAATAAATTATTTTGGAACTCCATTTGGTTTACAGCTTGTAAGAGAAATGTAGCTTGTCTGCAGTAGTTTTCTATAATAACTAAGAAGATTTAATTCAGATTTTGTGCAGACAGAAAACTTTCGAGTTTATTTATTTATTTATTTATTTATACATTCGGTTTATAGTCCGCCCATCTCCCCCCAGTGGGGAACTCTGGGCGGCTCACAAAGTACACATATCTATACAGTGAAATCCTACAATCTTTACACACCATTAGTGCTTGTTATGCTGTGCGACCAGCAGGGGTCGCTAGGGGGTCATCCGGGCTTTTCCTCCTCCATAGAGCTTCCTCGCCGCTTGTATCGCTCGTTGCTCACGCCGGCTGCATTCGGAGATTCGGTCAGCACCGGTATTTTCCTCCCTTGCGCAGCACTGCCGGTTCCTCCCATCTAAACGGGAGTACCCATTTATCTACTCACAGATGGAATAGCTTTCGAATTGCTGGGTGGGCAACGAGCTAGGACAAGGGACAAGAGCTCACCCTGTCCCGCGAAGCTGGGCTCGAACCGTTGGAGCGCCGATCATTTCTGACCGGCAACTCCAGCGTCATTAAGCCCTTGTGCCACCACGTCCTATAATACCTATAATAATAATTATAATAAAAATTATTATAATATATTATATTATTATATTATAATATATATAATCTATTATATATATAATATATTATTATATTATATTATTATTATTATATTATTATATTATTATATATATTATATTATTATTATATTATATTAATATATTATAATATATAATTATTATAATAATAATAATTATAATTACCTATAATAAAGTTTTTTTTTAATAATATTTTATTGATATTTTAAAGATACATATTTAAAAGGTAGAAATGAAAAGGAAAATTTGAAATACAAAATATGAAGAAAAGGAAAAGAAAAAGTGAGGTAAAGTAAAAGAAGAAAAGATATGAAAAATAGGTAACTACCAATCTATCTCTGGTCTTAGAAATAATAAGGCTATCATAAGTTTAGTGCTAGTTTGTAATACATTAAGTAGGAATAATTCTTTGTCTAAATATATCCCATTACATTTATAATCTAATCTTCAAATCCCCATGTAAGCTTCACCCCACCTGCATTTTGCAAATAGTCCATTCTTTAAGGTAGTAGTTATTTGAGTTTTCTTTTAATAAGCAAGTCGGGTTATCTATAATAAATTGAACCTTTCAACATGTATACTTTTAAGCAATATTTCAATTTCCATTAATAATTACAAATATTATAAATATTTTAAGGAATGTAACTATTGGAAAAATGCTTTATTACATAGTCAAATTGTTGGACTTTATATTAACAAATGCCTATAAGTATGTTTCTTGATCAGTTTATGCTCCTTTATGTTCTATGCTTATCAAGAAACAATGCAACATTCCGTCTCCTTTAATTTAAATATCTTGCTAGAGCAAGGTGGTATTCAGCAATACTTGTAATACCAATGTTGGTAAAGATAGATGTAGAACATAGGCACACTATAAATTAAGGTATTTGGTGTTATGACAACATGGAACAGTTTGATTGTTTTAAACTGGCCAAAAGCTGAATGAGCAATACTTGTAACTGAATTAAGGTAGGAAAGTAGTTAGAAATGAACAAACCCAACCAGAAAAAGTATCTATATTTATACTAGGGAAGCTAAATTTACAGGCTGGGTTTATACATTGTGCTAAACCATTCTTTTTGTTTGTTTGTTTGTTTGTTTTAAACTAAGCTACAATTGGTTAGATTCATGGCTGAATTTACATAGCAGTTAATGGTTAAAACAGTTAACCCATTATGGGTTAGCACAGAATTGAACCCAGTCATAGTGTTCTACGGCTCAGTGGAAGGGAGGATATGAGAGTGCATTTATAGCCTGGACTCAAAGAGGCAGATCTGGCTGCTTCAATCTAGATTCCGGTGACTGTTACGTTGCTTGACCTAACCTCAGAGTGCAACTAGAAACAAAGATATATGACTGTCACCTTGCCATCTGACTAATGTTTCCTGTTTCTGCTGATATTCATCAATTTAAATATTAAAAGGGGTTTAAAAGTAGAAGAGGTAAGTGTGTGTGTTTGTGTGTGTGTGTGTGTGTGAGAGAGAGATCTGTTAGTTTATCATGAATTGAAATAACATTGTATTCCCTGAAGTCATTAGAAGATATTCCGCATTGGAATAGTAAAGCTGTCAGTATAATTGAATAATGATTACTTAAAATATGTATGAAAATATCATGAGAAAAATGTAATAGTGTTATAGGGAAAATGACAGTGTGTCACTTCTCTGTAAGTGCTACATTTGGATGCAAATGACAGATGCTAAAGGTAAACTTTTTCAACAGCATCCACATCGTAGCACTGAGTAGTTTAAAGAAAAGGTAATATAGAATGACAATATTATTTTAAATTTTTGATACCTGAATAGTTCTTTATTTATATTTAGCAAGTGGTAGAAGTTTTAAATAGCAAAAGTGATATATATTAAGTATATAGCCTGGAAGACATATTAATACTTGACAAACGGAGTCTGGTGGCACCTTTTCTAACAAATTTCATTCTATTTCAGTAATTATACTAAAGTCATATTGAAAAGCAAATATATTTTAGGCTAAAATATTGTAATAGAACAAGACTGGACATATGAATTAATGTTTCACCTCTTCCAACATATCTTTATTACTCTGATATTACCCTGATCTGATTATAGAATACTCTATAATGTGAAATCCAATTTCTGTAGTATTAACAGTTTGAAATAAAATATGTTCTTTTATGAAATAATCCACTCTATTTCCAAACCTGTTTTGGGAAACAGTTTTCAAAACATTTTTTTCTAAGGTCACAAACTATGTTGAAAAGCAGGTCCCCTTTTTTCTCATTTGGAATATAGGTATTTTGAATGCTTTTCTCTGGTACAGTTTGTGATTGGATTGTGTGTTTTCTGTTTTTGTTTTGCTTTATATATCAGTTACCCTAATTTGTCTGAATTAAATTTAATTACCAACCTACATGATTTTATCATCAGCATAACATTTATGTTAAACTGACATTTTGGATTTGTTAATGATATTGTGTATTTTTAATAGCAGATGAAATAAACTATATGGTCAGATTAAATTGCACATTACTTTAAAATCACAGCAGCTGTGTCTGTTTTCCTCACTCCAGAGTAGGCAATAGTAAACATGAATCAGAGATTCAGGGGGTATACTTGTCTGTCAATATGTTCCAGATCCATATAACTCTGCTGCAAAGAATCAATTCTTTGCTCATTTTAAAAAAACCTTGCAATTCTGATTTTTTTTTTCAGGAACATAGTATGTGCCATCGTCATTTACAGCTTTTGGTAATCCTTTTTATGACTAAGCTATTCCAGGACTTAGCGCTAATGTCAAAAGCAAAAATAAAAATTACATATATAACAAGCAAATTATCTATAGCATCTAAAAAAAAAAAAGTTTTTCAAGCATCTGCATTATGTGGTAGCTGAAACCTTTTCCCTGTGCAAGTGTCAGATGAAACATCTTGTTTGTATAACTTTTTATGCATGCCTACAACCTAGAAAATTCATGCCATCTGATTGAACAGATTCCTATCCCTGAGAGCATAAATAAACTAATTCGATTATGCTTACAAATCTGTAAGCCGCCAGATGGCCCTCCCAGATTCTACGTGAGAAATACTCTGCTCCACAAAAGTCATTTTTAAAATTCAGATGTTTTATTTTTTGCCGTGTACCTTACTTTAGCTCATGTTTTATGTGGGTGAAAGTAAACATGCTTAGCTATACTGAAGATTACATTGTAGTAGATCAGCTCATGTTACCTTTTCTTCCACACGTTCACTGTTTTCATGAGTTGAAGGGAAATAATATGACATTCATTTATTTTATTATGCTATTGCATCTATATTTGTGAAAATAATCGTAATGGAATATAGTGCTTAACTTTGAGTTGGCGCAGTGCTACTCCAGATAGGAATATATAGCTGTACATAAGCAATCAATAATGCATACTTGAAAGAAAAATGCATAGTAACAATTAGTTTTCTCACTATTTGAAAACCTGTCACCTTGTTGTGCTTGTTATTATTAATTTAACATTCCCTTAAATGCTGGTATTTTCCCGACCCATAGCTTTACGTGGGTAAAATGAAAGGTTTCTATTTAGGGTTAACTGTAGCTTACTTTGAAATTCTCTACTTAAGCATTCCTTTAAATATTTCACTAACCTAATTGTGACATTCCCATATATATGATTAAGCATCCTTTCTAAGTATGTGGCATATGCACATAACATATTTTTCAGCAGATGGGCAATAGTTTTTAAAATGGGATTGTATCTTAGCCAAGCTAATTCATTATTATTAACCAATAATTAACAAATAACTAATTCAAGATTGTCTGAATCCTTCCTAAAATGCGGTATCCAGAAATGAGCACAATACTTGAGATGGGGTATAGCCAACATTTAATAAAGTGGAACTAATATTTCCCATGATTTGGAAACATTGCTTCTTCTGATCCAGCCTAAAATTATATTTGCACTGTTTTGCAGGAACATAACACTGCTGATTCATACCCACTTTGCGGTCAACTACTACTTCATGATCTTTTTCATGCATACTATTCCTTGTATTCCTCATTTGTTTGTATGGTTGTTCTACATACAAATTTGATACCTTTTCCCCTAAATGCTTAACTTTTTCATTGTGGTCTCATGCTTGCACAGAACCCAACTGGAATCTTCTATAGCTTATAAATTTCTTGGTAAAATCCTTCCCTTGAAATCACACATGAGTAGGTAAGGTTCATACTGATTTTTCTTGTTTTTGAGAAAAGCAATAAGCAAGTTTATTTTCTGAGCTAGAATATATTTTTCCCCTTTATCTATTTTTCTTTGATTAATTTTTATTTTAATCTTTAAAAGATCAATATGCTTACCTGAAGAATTTTGGACAAGATTATTGTTCCTCTTTGTCTTCTAGCCTGGTCTTAAGTCCTAGTATGCAGGTGCTAATGTTGTGCTAATCTCAGCAAGGAAGTTTACTTCCAAAATATTCATTCTAATGCTTTGGGGTAGGAACACATTATAGAGTCTTATAAGCACTGCCATGAATTTGCTGTATAGACTTGTTAATTGTTCCTACCATTTGCAGGGCACTTTTAGAAACAAGCCCTTCAAGTAGCAAACTCCAAACTATTGTAACTCCTTTATTTTACTCCAAAGTTCCTAACATATTCCAGAAGTTGCACAAGATTCTCTCATCTTTTCCCCATATTTTAACACCGTAAAAATTGTTCAGTGAACATTCAAATCCTTTTAAAAGTTTTAACTTACTCAATCTTGAACAGGACAAACAGAAGGGACTCTAACTTTGATCGTTTTCAGAAAGATCCCATAACTAATAAGTCCTGATGGTTTTGATTTTGCATCTACAAGATGTTTCTGCTCTTGTGACAGACATCACACTTGACCCCTAGCTGTACCTGAAAAAGTCACAAACTTTTTCTGCTCCATATGTATAAATGCTATACAGATGTAGGCATAGATATTACAACTGCTATTGATCCTGGAGATATGCCTCATTCACTATACCAAAATGTCCAAGCTCATCCTTTGGAAGGAGATAACTGTATTACTGATTACTTCTCATTCTAGTTGGCTTCTCTATTTATTTTAACTCTTCAGGTTAACCTCTTCACACCTAATTTTCTTTTGGAAAAGTTATATTTTTACAATGAGTGCATTTCTTATATGGTACAATCTTTTAGCATGGAAGTTCAACAACTGTCTGAGAATAAACCTGAGTCCCAAACCATTCTGCCATAAACTTCTCTCAACTGGAACATTTTTATAGAATGAAAGAAGAATGATGCTGGTTTCATTTAAATATCTATCTCCCAATGCCTTTATAGCTGACGCATCTCAGTTGGGTTTCTACTGTCAGCAATATTTTTCCCCTTATCATTTACAAAAATTTTGAAGAGTGCTGGACCCAAGCCAGAACCCTGAGGTACCCAACTGCATGCCTTTCTCCATGTAAACATAGATCCATTGAGAATCACACATTGGGTAAGATGTTGAATCAGCTTGTTAACCCAAAAATGATAGTGGGACAATCCATCATGCATTGTTCCATTTTATCAAGAAGATGACTATGGTCAACTTCATCAAATTGAAGCCTTACTGAATTCTTAATGCCCTACTTCCACAACATTCCCTTGTTCTAATAATCTAGTCATTTTTAAAAAAGCGATAACATTAGACTGGCACAACCTATTTTTAACAAACCCCTGTTGGATTCTACTAATCACCTTGATCCTTTCTTGATGGTCTTTTCTAAGATTTTGTGAGATAGTAACGTCAAGTTGATTGATCTTTAGTATCTGGGCCCACTTTTCCCCCTCTTTAAAGATTGGAACAATACCTCTTCTCCATTTTTGGTATTTCCCCTGTAGTCCGCAAGATTACAGTTAGTAATCATTTACGGTAGTAACTGGTATTCTGAGATCAGTTCCTTAAGCACAAGGGATGCAATCCATCTGGCTACCAGTGACTTCATTCAAAGTAGCTAGGTGTTCTCTCACCACTTCCTTGACTCTCTTGACCTGCATTCTTTTCTGCCATGCATGGTGTATTTTTTGACAGGTTGGACCACTTTTTCCTTTGGTTGAAAGACACTTGCCTTAATAGAAATTAAACAATCAAGTCTTCTCCTGTTTTCCATCATCATCTTGCCATCTTCTCCAACCAGCAGACCAATTATTTTCTTGTTAACCCCTATGTCCTTGAGATGTTAGCAATGGGCATTGCTTGGTTAACTTTCACGATTATGTGAACCACCATGACTAATGACCTGTAGGTTTGTTTAGTACCTCTCAAGATTGCCACGCTAACTTCTGATTTAACCCCATGCCAAATAAGCCTTTTGGTACTTCCATAATTGTTTCAGGAATTGATTTCCTTCTGCAAAATGGGGCAATTAAGAATGTTCTCTGAGTGGATTGTACTCCTATTTTCTATTCTGTTTAGGTATTTTATTCCCAACATAATCCTTACAATCCATATATTCATGACCAGGGTAGAAACACACTTTCAGCCTCTTTGCTTCTGAGGTACTTGGTCTGCACTAGAGGTATCTCAGTATATTAACAATCTGGAACTATTAGCCATTTGGAAGGTGCTTTTAGGATTTGAAGGCTTTCACTAAGATCAAATTGTCCAGATTGTATCAGTTGTGTATCATAAACAAGGTAGCACAAAATCTGTCCAACTTGTACACTTTCTACTTATTTAATATTCCAGCTATAAGTGATGGCTAGAAATGGTTAAGATAGTTAAACTCAAATCCTTTACTATTCATGCTTCTAATGAAAACTCTATTCATCTGGGGTCTGTTTTAAATAATATACTATATTCTGCAATTACCCATTCCATGTGCATCTTATGAAGCATAGAAAATTGTAACATATTTTTTTAAAAAATCGCTCTATGATTTTAAAATAAAAGTGTAGTCATTTTACATTGAAAATCTAGAAAATGTACCTTGTTTGACACATGCACAGTATCTGAAAAGCAAGCATATAGAGATATAATATCTTCATATCCTGTGTTCTGGTAATGAGTCCTTTCATTAAGGAGACATACCTGAAAGTAGAGTATCATATTCAGTATATCCAAGTGAAAATTATTCATACATTATTCAGAGGTAGAATGTATTTGAAACATGCTGAGACGTACAATAGCAAAATGTATTTCATTTGAAATCTGACCAGCAGCACCTAAGAGGCTGATAGCAAAGTATATCTATCTTGCTGTTAACTCCAGTAGCTCAGGCTGATTATGTTATGTACCAAGGAAGTATTTATGAATCTGTACATGATCTTCATATATACAACATAATTTTGTGATTTCTTGAATATCCCCATTTAAAAATATAGGCCTGTATTTAAAGCATGCATGCATGCATACCTACATATATTATCCATTATGTCTCTCCTTCTCTCTCTCTTTTGCTTATGTATCTCCCCCACACAGAGTCTCAAACCACCACAAGCTGCCAAATTCAGGAAGCTATCTGCTAGTAGTCTTAATGGTCCACCCTCCCAATAAGAGTGTTACATTCCAGCAGACATTTGGGAATCCCATTTCAGATGTCTGTGTAGAGGGAAGAGTTTGCAAACCTCTAAGCTGACACTAGAGGATAAGCTTGACTGGCCCCCAGTTTCTGTTTCAGAAGTCAACAAGTTAATTGGTCAACTAAAACTGGGAAGTGGTCTTGATCTTTCTTAGCTATATGGAATCATGCTAACTGGTAGGCTTCTATATGACTTCTCTTTTTACTTATATTGAAAAATCAGCCTTCATCCCTTGGTTGGCTATAGCTATTCCTGTATTTAAGAAAGCAAAGAAAAGCACCCAGCTAATTATCACCTAACGATAATAAAATTATCCCTTAGTATAATTAAGAATATATATGCACAAAGTATTTACTAGAAACTTTTGGATTGGCTGAAAGACACAAATCTTATAGCCAACGAAAAGGAAAGATTTAGAATGGATTGTTCCATGCTAATTAGAGTTTGATACTATTTCCCTGATTGAAAAATATACTCAGTGTCTTAAATCAACTTTGTTCACTTTGTTTGTAAATGTCAAGTATGCCTTTGATTCAGTCTCCAGGGAAGCCCTGTAGTACAAACTTAAACCTTTTACAATTAGTAGATGGCTTCACATCCTCTTATATACATTTCACAGACTGAGGCTGAGATGCAATATGGCAGGTCATCTCTCAGATGTAGTGCTAGATAGCAAGGGACTTAAACAAGGATATATATTGGGTGCATTGTTATTCAATTATTATATCAATACGGTCCCTCAAAATCTGTAAACATGCCCATATCTATTCTGCTTTATGCAGATAATGCAAAGAAGGACCATAAAGGCACCATTCGTTCAGTCAGTCACTCACTCACAGACACCCATACACACATAAATACCTGTAGCTCCTCTTCCCTGCTCATCTAAAGGATGAACTAGAACTTAAATTAAAACTATCTGATTCAATCAGCCCCCTTTATTATTTAAATACAAAGGCTGATTTTAATTGTTTGTTGTGTGAATGGAGTGGCATTTTGAAGATAGCATGTAAAAACTAAATATCATTATCAGGGTTTCAAATCTGGTTTAACAGCCATACTTTAGATTATCAAAACAGTTCTCATTTGGAAGCTCAACAATATTATATTTATTAACTAATTTTATGTTCACCTGTATACATAAAATCAGGCTTTGCACATAAAGCACTTCTAACTTTCAAACTTCTCTTTCATTTACACATTTATTATCTATAACATATTTATATAACTACAAATATTTACTTTATTATCTTCTGATATTTTTATATCCAACGACAGCAATGTGCAGAAGACATTGGATGCATTCGTGACACATTAAACATAGCTTAATGTTAATTATCATAAAGGTGTCTACTAAACAAACTCTTTGGAGTGGTATTGCCATAATGAAAGCTTCCATCCTTAGTGTACTGAGCTGGTGGCATCCTCTTGGGCTTAGCACGGCTGCTTGAGGCATGTGGGATCATTAACCTTCAAATAGTTTGCACAGCCCTAAGGTTTACTTAGTGAATACATGGCTAGGGTGGTTTTCAAGTCCCCATTCCTCTTCAGCCAATATCTAAGACATCGTTTTGCATGGTAGCAAAGGAAGTATCTGATCCACTATGTGGGGATGAGAAAAAGCTAAATCTGTTTTCCACTTATGGGGAACAGCGGTATAAATATGCTTCTGCAGTAATTGGTAGTACCAACCAGTTTTAAGAGGCAATAAAGGAGGTAATCATTAATTTCCTATCTGCATTCAGATGAGAGACTAACTGATCTTTGTGGTAAGATAATTTAGTTAGCCAAAATTATGGATTATGGTTAAAGCACTCTACCATGGCCATAAACTGGCACATGTTTCAGTTGCACACTAGCCAAAGTGCAGCATGGCTTATGTCTTTTGCAAAGATATTTTTGCACTTAAAGAGCATATTTAGGAAGCAGTCTAAAACTAGGCATTTGTTTTTAATGTTAGAATCTTAGCTCAAAAAAATCTTCTTTGGATTATCTCAAATTTCTTTATTCCACCAGTCTAAATTAAATTTAAAAAACAATTTTATTGTTAAACAATTGAAAGTCTTAATTTCTTGCTGATCACACCAAGATTTTGAGAACAAATTTAAATTGAACTACAGATCCTAATCTAATAATTTTTACTTGGAAAAAAAAAAGATTGTCAGATTTTTCAGGATCCTGTTGCATTTTAAAAATGAATTTGAATTTAAGTACATCTGATTGAAATTTTTGATTTTTTTCAACATATTTCAACAAAAAAATTTGATCTTCATTTTAAAAATATTGATAGATAAAAGATATATAACTAATGTCATGCTCCATTTATGTTTTGTACTCCATTGTATAATTTATATAAACATGCATGCAAACTTTGTAATGCAAATTACTAAGTAATTACACCACTACATTTATCACTACCTCAATTACCTAAAGTTAGAGTCAAGAGTACCAGGTTAGGTGCAAATGGTTAGAACTCTATGACTCTGGGAAGGGTTTTTTAAAAATTGCTGAACAATTGGACATCAATCATTCCACTGTCTGGAAGATCATCTGCAAGTGGAGAAAATTTCAAGCAACTGCCAACTTGCCCAGACCAGGATATCCCAGCAAGTTCAGCCTAAGAGCGGAACACAAGAAACTGAATGAAGCCTCAACCCCAGAATTTCACCACATTATCTACAGGTAGCTCTCAACATTTTTGATGTCAAAGTGCAGGAATCTATCATTAGAAAGAAGCTGCACAAATTAGATCTACATGGGACATGTGCCAGGAGGAAACCTTTGCTGCCAGAAAGAACATTGCGGTGAGACTAAGGTTTGGTCATGAATACCTAGGCAAAGACAGGGAGTTCTGGACCAATTATAGAGTTATTTCACCACAGTACCAGAAAACATGTTTGGCAAAAACCAAAGTCAGCATTTTACCAGAAGAATCTGATACCAACTATAAAGCATGATGGTGGAAATATTATGGTTTGGGATTGCTTTGCTGCACCAGAGCCTGGGCAGCTTACCATCATAGAATCCACTAGGAATTCTTGATTGTACCAGACATTGTTTGAAGATAATGTGAGATCTTCTTTCAGAAGATTGAAGCTCAACCAAGAGTGGACCTTGCAACATGAGAATGACCCCAAACATTCCAGTATATCTACCAAGGAATGGTTGAAAACAAGAAATGGAGGGTTCTGGAATAGTCAAGTCAAAGCCTGGCTCTAAATCCCATCAAGATGCTGTGGGGTGATTTGACATGGGTTGTGCATGCAATAAACCTCTGAAATATGATTTAACATATTACAAGAATTTGTTAAGTCATACATCAAAAGCAATGTGTCTGTTCTATGGACTGTGGAATAAAGAATTTTGGATACATTTACTTGTGTCAGTTTCAACTTATTCATGGCAAATTGGGATTTTTGGGGGGAAAGTAGAGGGGTACCAATACTTTTGACCATGTCTGCATTGAGTTGAAACAATCTTTGGCCATTTGAAAGTCACAGTCTTTAACTTGTGTATTAGAAATGCAATTTCAAATAAATGTTACCATTTGAACATTGAGGTTTGCAGAGAAATCATATCAAAGTAGAGGCAAATAGTATCTAATCTCTACATAATATTTTCCTCATTTAGTGATTGTTTGCTTGTTTAGCATTTATTGTAATATTCTCTGTTTTGTTATTTCTCATAGTGCAAGGGTGGCAGATCAGAAGAGAGAGTTAAACTCTACCTTCATTCTCTCTCTCTCTTTTTTAACAGCTTGGGATCTGTTTATTCCAATTAGCATAGATAATTGAACAAGCTTTTTTTTTCCTGCAGACTAATTGACTCCGTTTTTGTATCTGACTTTTTCAATTTGAGCTAATCTGTCACAGACAATATTGATGTGTTCTAAATCATTATGTCCTAATTCAGTCTCTGTAGTAAGAAGGTCCTCTTTTTTCATTATTGTCTAATCACTAGGTTTGTTGAGTTGATGGGCTCCAGAGATGGCATAGTCTATGTGAAATCTTTGTACGTTATAAATGTGTTACCATATATCTATCCTTCTTCCTGAAGAGTTTAGGTGGGATGTGTAGTTTATTTTTTATGTTCTGAATTATGCTAGTGCTGCTCAAAACTTAGGGTGGAAAGTTCAGTATAACTGATTTATTTAGACAGAAAAATACAGACTGGCTCCCCCATGCTCAGTCATATCTTATATGGTCTTTGGAGAAGCATCTCAAATACTATCTCAACACATTGCTATACTACCTTGCTAAGGCTGCCTACCCTCATTCACTTCTCCCTCCTGCTGTCTGGTGGGTGGGACAAGAGACTCAGAAGGGACCCTAGTTTCTCAGGCTGTAAAGGATATGGTGAAAGAATTGTACTTTCAGACTTGCAAGATTCTGTTAATGTAACTTTACAATAAAGTAGAATTAGCTTATCTGGTTGTGTTTCCTCTCTGACCTACCTGGTAAGGCTGACATCAATCTTTCAAGTCTCTTACCTGACCATTCCCTAGGCAGCATCTCTTTGCCCCATCTCCCAAAGTCTTTCCTACATACTATTACAGTGCCATGATCAATGGTATCAAAAGTTGCTGAGAGGTCATGAACAGCTAGGATGGATGTACTACCCCCATCCTGCTCCCCCAGAGATCATCCAACAGTGCAATCAATACCATATTCATCTCATACTTTGGCCTGAATCCTGACTGAACCCAGATGATCTGTTTCATCCAGAGTTCTTTGAAGCTTCAGTGTGACTACCTCTTCTACAACCTTCCCTAAGAAAGGGAAACTGGATGAAAACTGTCCAGGCTGGTTGAGTTGAGTGATGGCCTCTTGGGAAGGGGGTGCACCACCACTTCCTTAAGAGCCAGTAGAACCACCCCCTCCCTCAGGGAAGAATTAACTACTGCCTGGACCCAATCACATGTCCTGTTCCAGGCAGCCTTGACCAGCCATGAGGGGCATGGATCTAATATAGAGGTGGTTGAACCCTGTCCACTTCCTCAGGCTCAACAGGATCAATTTCTTCCAAGATACCTTTGCAAGACTTAGTCCCGGTAGCCTCCATTGGCTCTGCTTCAAGGCTTGCTTCCAATGCACAGCAAATGCGAGCGACTTTATCCATCAACTGCCTTGTGTATTTGTCACAGCAACCCTATAGTAAACCTTGGAATTGCTCCCTCCAATGAATTACCTGAAATAGGGCCTCTGGGTGGCTCTCTGCCATACAATAAGAGTGCAGAAATAATTGCGTTTCACTGCCCTTACAGCCACAAGGTAGTAGCAGCTCTAGCCTGTGTTTGGTCAGGTTGCTCCTTGTAAAAACATTTGGAACATTATACTTCAGTAGGAAGAAATAACAGTCACTGAAATTAATGATTGTAATCCAGTGAAGATTACAATAGTGAGATTAATGAAATTTAGTTATCTCTGCCTATCATGATTTGATTATACAGTCTAATGAATGCTAATCCATATATACATATTAAAGATTATTGGCTCACTTTGTTTTATATTACCATTTTATCACAGAGAAAAATGTATACATTCAGATATACTGTATGTCATTCCAGTTGAAATGCTTAAGACATTCTGGCAAGATTTCCAGATCCATCTATTTATGAATTTATATCATGATTTTAAATTGTTTGGTTATGACAATGTTATTACTCTTATTACTCTTAGCCTGCCATATGCTATTTTTACTCCCCCCACAATAGAGATATATTTCTTGCTTAATTTAGGGACAGGTTTTAGGTAAATCTTAATTGCTACAATGTGTATCTCAGTATGTTTAACATATGGCAATACATTGTTGAATGCAGACTGAACTTTTCACACAGATTACTTTTCTATCCATGTTTGTGTGAATTTTTCCAGTTAAAACTGATTTTTTTAAAATTTACTATAATGTGCAAAAATGGTTTATCTTTGGTGACTGAAGGCCATATTTTTGGGTGCATCAGGCTCTAGGCTGTTGTAAGAGGAGACATTGATTAGGGTCACATATATGTAGAAAACAGAAATCTTTATGGAAGGAATTTTGTACATTTTTCTATAAGATAAGGTTGCACCAATCATAGCTTTCAGCAGTTTCAGACAATGGGAAACCATGCTGTGAATGTCTGTCAATTCTGCATGCAGCCATAGGACCTCAGATTGCCCGTTATCTGTAAAGAGCTTTCCCACCAAGAAAACCATTAGAATTAAGTTTCTCAGATGATGTGCACTTTTAGGTTGTTGCATTTCATGTGCCAAGCTCACTCATATTCTGGGGCATACATAATTTTAAGTAAGATCTATGTTGTCATTCATGAATCATTACCTTATAACAGTCAAGGGGCATATAAATTTCACAGATGCTGAAGATACATTGTTGAGAGCATTCATTCCTACAAGAATCAGTTATGACAGGTAGTTGATGATATGGAATCAGACTAATTGGAGAAGAAAATGGCAACTCATACGTGCTGCCTGCAGCTCAGAGCACAAACTTTTTCTTGCAAACTTACAACTTAAAAAAAACAAAAAAACTCAGATAAAGTTGTAAGTCCAACACAGTATGATCTCAGTGATATTTCATATAATTATGCAATGAAAGTAAATAATAAATTTAACAGATTAGTTTTTATAAGAGTTCCTAAAAACATCTGGATTGAAATTTGTAACATAATCAAGGATGAAAACAATGAAAATATCCTAAAAACCAAAAATTGAGGGAAAGCAAAATATCTTAGTGTTGATATGTTGGAAATAGCTGAAGAAATGCGGAAGGCAAAAGGCAATAGGGAGAGGAGAAGATTTGTCCAACTTAAATGCTGATTGCCGGAGGAAAGCGGGAAGACACAAGGAGTTATATATTATTAAGAACTGCAAAGAAATTGAAGGTCACAACCAAATCGGAAGAACATTTTTAAAAATGAAGGCAACAAAGGTAAAGATGGGGAAAGAAAATGTAAAAAATAGATGGTATGAATATGCATAAAAACTATACTCCTAAATCAATGATATTTGTGATGTTTTGATTATGGAACCAGAATTAAATACTCTGGAAAGTGAAGTTAAAATAATCCTTGAAAATATTGCTAAGAACAAAGCTGCAGAAGTTGATGAAATACTACCAGAAATATTTAAAATCTTAAAAAGAGTATGCAGTAAAATTGACACGTGGTTTTTGAGCTGCTATTAAAGACACAGCAGTGACCAAAGAATGAGAAAAGATCATGTATCTTAGTATCGCTAGTGCTAAAGATTGTTGAAACTACCTGCACTTATTTCACCTTCTAGTAAGATAATATGAAAAATTTTGTACTTAAACTTCAACAATACCATGTACCATGGATTGAGAACTGCTAGAAGTTGGATACAGAAGATACAAGGATACTCAAAATCACATAGCTAGCATCTGATGGATAGTGAAAAAGGCAATGGAGTTCTAAAACTACTAGAACTCTGTAGGCCACAACAAATTGGGGATGGTCTTTAAAACTAGGGCTACTTCAACTATTGAAGAAATTGTGTGATAATCAGAAAATGAGTTAAAATGAAATATAGAGCAAGTAAAGGGATCAAAATTGGGAAAGGATTATGCCAAAGTTGCATATTGTCCCCTTATTTATTTATATACATTATTATCTTAAGTACAGAATATATTATGCTAAATACTGGACTAAAAGAAATATAACAACAATCTCAAATATCCTGATGGTACAGCTTTGATGGCCAGAAGTTAGGAATGCTTTTCAGGTGAAAGAAGAACAAGTCTAAGACTGCAAAACTAAGATTGTATCAACAGGCAATGCCAATCCAATATTAATGATTAGAAAAGTAGAGGTAATAATGTACTGTATCTTCTTAGGGTCAAAAGTTCAAGGAGATGGTGATCCTAGTTCTGAAATAAAGATGCACCTACTATTGGAGAGACAGCTTGTAAGAGATCTAGACAAAATATTAACGTACAGAGATATCACACTGATAATAAAACTACATATTGTCAAGACCATAGCTTTCCTATTTCTAATATTTAGCTTGAAAGTTGAACCTTCCAAAAGGCTGAATGAAGAAAAAACAAACGATGTAGTTGAATTATAGTACTGGAGAAAATTGCTGAGAATAATTTGAACCACCAGAAAAAAACCATTTCAATACAAAAAATTTGGAAATGAACCACAATAATATTCTGAAGAGGAAGTAAATTTCTTGGTAAGAGGAAATATGATTACAGTACTTTAGAAACAAGCTGTTTATTTGGGCATTAATTTCCAGTGGTTTCAATGTTAGGATTGTCATTTTATAGCTTTAATTCAGCCAGAATGAATTGAACTTAATAAAACTATATACTGTTATCAACAAGAAAGCCCATCATTTCTTGATTGAAAAGAAACAAAACTTGATATTAGGCTGGCCCCACAGTGGGTTTTATATATCCAAAAAGAGAATATTTTAGGCCACTGAACATTCTAGGTTATTTTGTACTGCACATTTCTTGCAGCAAGTAACATTTGATATAAATATGAATGATGAACTATAGGCACAGTTACGTTGCTTTTATGTTTAAATCTTTTAAAATAAAGATATAATATAATTGTACTCTTAACTACTTCAAATAGCACATTTAGGATAGTTTTAGCACTGAACTTACCTTTTTCTGTCAGGAAAGAAGCCACATGTCTGATATGATTTTATTAAAATATGAGATACTTCAAACCTGTTGATCTTCAAATGCTGGTATGCTCAGCCAGAATAACCATTGGTAAGATAAAGTGGTAATTCTACTAAAAATCATAGAACAGATTGCCTGTCCTGATAATATGTATTTATATGTTTTAACTTAAAATTTAGAAAACTATATTATATGGAGAAAATATATTACTGAAGACTCAGTTTCAGCCATATATTTCTATATTATCTGTTCTCACTGGAAGTAGTAGATTTGTAAGAACTTACATAGGTGACTGTCTGAAACTGCTATTTAACTGGAGATGCAAGAGTGAACCCAGAGGTACTGATCTGGGTTCAATCTACTGAATGTATTAGAACAGTTTATGATTTCCTGCACCAGTCCAGATATTGCTGAACTCAAGTTAATAGTGAGATATTGTAAGAACTGCAATTAATCAACACCTACAGTGCTGCAGCTTGCCTGTTCTTGTTTTAGAAAAACCAAATACTGTCCTGTGTTACACATGGTAATACAGTGTAAACATATATTTCATGGTATTCTTTCAAAAAATCCAGACATCTGTAATGGTTACTTGTATTTTGAAGACCTATCAGATTTAAGCCATTTCATATTGCAGAAATGTTGTTTGGTAGTAGTTGGTTATTACTGTTATGAAATTATTAATGTATTTGTAATATCTTCAGAGATACAGTGCCTCTCCCTTTCACTTTCTAGATGTTCAAATACATATGAACGAGGAACATAAATATTTATCACTGCATCTTTATTGTCAAATTCCTATATGTACAGTATGCGAAAGCCTTTCATGACTGTAGTCGTACATCAGAGTTTTTTGAGACACTGTATTAAATGTGATTCTGTTGTATATACATGTATGTTTTCACATGCTCACATGTACCAACAAATCATTTCAAACATTAATTGCTAAGATTTCTGGGCTAATTTTATGATTGGAAAAGTCGCTTTACCATAACATATGATAGTCACAAGAACAGCTAAAAAAAAAAATCATTTTCTTTTTTTTGGGGGGGGGTTGGGCAATTTGGATAAGACAAGTATTAATTACAATTGAAAAAAAAATCTGTTGACACCCGAGTTGTCTCCTGAAGTTTGCTTTTCAATTTATTTCATGTATATTATTGTTTCTAGTGGGATTATAGTATATAAGGCAGTACAATGACACTGAGTACCAGTGTCAAATTCTCACACTTCATCTTGTAATGTAAACATCTGAGTAAATGTAGAGTGTTCTGATAAAATGAGCTGTGTTGTCCCCTGATTCCATCTGCTGGGGTTATGAAAGCAAAGACAAATTATCCAATTACTAAGCATGCTGCTTCGGGCAATACAAGAAACCTGCTGATTAATCTAACTTTTATTTTTTTTTTCCTCCATATTGGTCCTTTCCAATAAAATAAATGAAAATGGACTAAAAGTGTTTCCAGCAAGTATGATGTAATTAATAATGAAGATAATTATAAAAACAGTGTGTACACAGATACACTACAAGAGACTTATTTTGAACATTAATGCCACCTACCCCTGTGTATCTTCTTGTACTTTCCATTTTATGGAAACAAGGATATGGGATAACAGGTGGAAACTGGATAACCTGCTGGTTACATGTAAAAGACTCATAATACAGTTTCCTTTAAAACCACAATTTCTACATATGAATCCTAAGCCAACTGCTTTTTCTTAGAAAAGTGTATTTGCCTTTTTAATAGCTAATTACATGAATTATGGAGGAAGACAAAGACTGAATCCAACTGAACACAGGTTAGAGCCGCTGTCAAGGTCTACATTGTGGCAATAAGGGTGGTGAAGCGTCAATACTTCTCTGCCCTTATCGCGCCTGCAGAATGCCGCCCAGCGGCCCTGTTTAGGATCACTAGGTCCCTCCTTGGCAAGGGGGATGTGGGGGTTCATTTGCATGGCTGTGTGGAGGAATTTTCAGAGCATCTGCAGGACAAAGTCGCTCAGATTCATTCCAAGTTAGACTCCGAGTGTGGGGCAGGGTCTGGGGAGATACCAGGGGACCGTTCTTATCCAGTTATCTGGGAACAGTTTGATCCTGTTGCTCCTGAGGAAGTGGACAGGGTCCTAGGGACTGTGAAGGCCACTTGCCATCTTGACCCATGCCCCTCCTGGCTGGTGAAAGCAGCTTGGGAGATAACATGTGGTTGGATCCAGGTGATGGTTACTACATCCTTGCAGGAGGGAGTGTTTCTGGCCACCTTTAAGGAGGCATTGGTGCACCCCCTCCTCAAGAAACCCTCCCTGGATCCTACCGTACTGGACAAACTTCGTCCAGTCTCCCACCTCCCTTTTTGGGGAAGGTGGTTGAGAAAGTGGTGGCTTCACAGCTCAAAAGGGTTCTGGAGGAAACGGATTATCTGGGCCCCTTCCAGTCAGGTATCAGGCCCAGTTATGGAACAGAAACAGCACTGGTCATGCTTATGGATGATCTTTGGCGGGAGTGGGATGGTGGAAGTGTGACCATCCTTGATCTCTCAGCGGCTTTTGATACCGTCAACCACGGTATCCTATTGGGACAGCTCAGGGACTTGGGGGTGGGCAGAACAGTCTTGTGCTGGTTCACCTCCTTTCTTTGGGGCCGATCCCAATTGGTGTTGATAGGGAGCGAGAGGTCCCATCCTCGGCCCCTCCTTTGTGGGGTGCTGCAGGGTTCAGTTCTCTCCCCACTCCTTTTCAACATCTACATGAAACCGCTGGGTGAGGTCATCCGCCACCATGGGATGAGGTATCATCAGTATGCTGATGATACACAATTATACATCTCCATCCCAGGTGAAGTAAGTGATGCCATGACTGCCCTTTCTCGGTGCCTGGAGGCTGTAAGGGTCTGGATGGGGAACAACAGGCTTTGGCTGAACCCTGGTAAGACGGAGTGGCTGTGGGTTAATGGCTTCTCTGTATCCGGCACTTTGTCATCTTTGGTGCTCGATGGGGTGGCACTACCCCAGACAGACCCAATGCGTAATCTGGGGGTCCTCCTAGACTCATGGCTCCTGCTTGAAGAGCAGGTGGCAGCTGTGGCAAGGAGGGCCTTTGCACAGCTTTGGGTTGTGCATCAGTTATGCCCTTTCCTGGATCAGGATGCCCTTCGAACAGTCACTCATGTCCTTGTTATCTCCCAGATAGACTACTGCAATATGCTGTACATGGGGCTACCCTTGAAGAGTATCCGGAAGCTACAGCTGGTCCAGAATGAGGCCACATGGGCTATTTTTGGAGCCCCAAGAAGGGCCCATGTAACATCATTGCTCTGCGAGCTGCATTGGGTACCAGTTTGCTTCCGGGTCCAATTCAAGGTGTTGGTTATTACCTTTAAAGCCCTACATGGCATGGGGCCAGGTTACCTAAGGGACCGCCTCTCCCCTATGTCTTCAACCTGTCCCACCTGATCACACAGAGAGGGCATGCTTCAGACCCCCTCAGTAAAAGAACTCCGATTAGTGGGGTCCAGAAGGCGGGCCTTCTCTGCAGTAGCCCGTGCTCTTTGGAACATTCTGCCCTGGAGGTATGATTGGCCCCCTTACTCCTGGCCTTCCGAAGGGCTTTGAAGACCTGGTTCTGCCACTTGGCCTGGGGTGGGGAGGGAATACTTCAAGCAGCAGGATGGCTAGCCCCATAGTGGCCAGCTGTCCACAGCCCAATTTTCCATCTTCTTGGATTTTCCTTTTTTAGTATTGTTTTTAATTCTGGATGTAGAGTCCCATATTTTGGGGGAGATGGACGGGGGAGAAATCGAAAAAACAAACAAACAAATAATATATGGACATATTCCTGTTCTCATGTTGATTTTGGTAGTGTTATATTGTGTGCATAAATTAAAGATTTTATTATTAAGCATTATTAAAAAAAACAACAACTCTAGCTTGGAATGAATACCATCCATTTGAAAACTTAAGGATTTGATCATTATCAATTCTATTAAATTTAAGGATTTAAACTGAACTGAAATTGTGTTGTTGTTTTTTTACTTAATCCTGTTTTATTACTGTTATTTCAATATTTTTTGTTCTAACATTTTTTGGTATATAACATTTCTAAATTTGTAAATGTTTTAAACATAAAATACTGAAATAATTTGCAAAATGAATCCTAAATAAAATTTCAGATTAATTTTAAATGTTTAAATAGTATATCTGAACAGTAAAAGTGTTAAACTAAATAAAATATTGATTATGGTAATAGCAAGATAATTATTTTTTTATCTTTACCTATATGGGAAAAGAAAATTAAGAATTGCACACTAAATACATACAGTGTGCAAGGATGTTTTAAATATTCTAATATATTACGATTGAATGTAGAAGCATATTTAACATTTCATGAAGGCATGTGTTAGAGTCTATTAATGTGAGAAGATATATCTGCGATTTTGGATATAATTTTTTCATCAAGGTGTGGTGTGGTAATCCACTTCCATAGAAGACTTTTTTCTTTGGGATAGATTCAAGAGGCAAAAGATAACTGAAAAGAGAAACGGCTACTTATATCAATCATCCATACCTTTTGGAGCCGTAAATACTTTGATATTAGGACATTTTGTAAAGTTTTGCCAGTTTATATTCTGTTTAATTGATTTGATACAGTGCTGGTGTCCTCTCTGTTCCAAGCAATTTCAACATTTTCCTTCACATAAATTTCTGAGCATCAGAAGCTTGTTAGGGTGTTTTTGTTTTTTTTAGAATAGAATTTTTATTACACTGACTGACCAGAATTGCAAACCGAAACACATTAAAAATAAAGTAAAAACAAAACAAGATAAAATATTACAATTGGTGGTGGGTTCATAGGTGGACAATCAAAGTCTGCCTAATTTAACAGGCAGTATAACAAAATTGTTAGGGTTTGTGTGTGTGTTGAGGGGATATGTTTGAAAATGAATTCTTGCAGAATTTTAGGTCTTCCTGGTATATTCTTCCTTCAGACACTTGGCAGCAGATTTATTTATTTATAAATCAAATTTATACACTGCCCATCTTACTATTAGTGCCTCTAGGCAACTTAGAAATAAGAAGCATTTAAAAATGACAAAACACATTAAAAGACTACAAACAAAGTTAAAAGACAGAGAGCATCCTCAAGTTGCCAGCCACCCCCAGTGCTAGGAGCCCCCATTGGATCCCCAAGCTAGTTGTCAGAGCCAGGTCTTAATGCTCTTCCTGAAGGCCAGAAGAGTGGGGGCCAACCACACCTCAGGGGACAAGATATTCCACAGGGCAGGGGCAATGGCAGAAAAGGCTCTCCTCCTAGACCCCACCAGTCGAAATTCTCTAACCAACATGGTCCGCAACATGCCCTTCCTGAGGGATTGGGTGTTTGTTGTTATTTTCTTTATCAAAGCTGTTATTTCTACCATGACAGAATTCTCCTTTCATGGTATTAGTATAATTTTATCATTTTGATTTAAAGCTGATTTGAAAATAAAAGCAATCATGTATAGGTATACATTTGATAAAATTTAAACCCTGTTATTTTACCCAACGAATAAGCAAACTTTTAGCCCTTGTGAAAGGGTTCTTTTGAGAAATGATACAGACCACCAACCAAGAGACTGCTGTTATCTTCCTGTGTTTTCAGGGAGGTTCTTATTATATATAAATTTGACAAACTTACTTATTTCCTATCTAATACTTATCAGTAAGCCTGTGTTATGTTATACAATAATTATACTAAAGACTTTATGCATGCCTGGGCATCTACCTAATTCCTAAACAGTCTTATAAACAATTCTGTTTTCCTTTGTTGCGTAAGCCTATAACCAAGCCTTTAGCCACCATTTAGCCACCAAGGTACTGCTATGGTCAGCAGCTGTTACTATCAGCTGCTGTCTGAACTGCTGCTGAAGCACTGGCTTTGCAGTTTCTCAGTCTGTGTGGGGGTAGGGAGAAGAAAAGGAAAAGGTGGCTGACTGTGGGCTCTCAGCATCTCTGTGGGGAGACTGCTGGGCTCACCCTCCCCTTTCAGCTTCTCTGCTGTTGGTTTGCTGAAGTCCAAGCCTGTTCCTCCTTCACCATCAGTCATCTACTAAGCTGATCTCTGCTCCACTCCCTCAGCTGCAAATTCTTCCTCTCTGCTTTCCCACCTAACACAAATCTTTGTCCAGTATACCTACAAACCCACATTGGTGCACTCAGTGCTTTCCTTTCATAGCTGGAAACCAGGTGTGGTCCAGGACGTTTCAGGCTTCTTCAAGTCCCAGGGAGAAAACAAAGGGAAGGAAGAACTCATGCGGGCCATTGCAAGATGTTACTGCCACAGCCCTGATGGGCATATTTAGAATTTTGAGAAAATCTCATGACTTCTTACAAAATGGCTGCTGTGAATGGGGACTCCAACTTTAAAACACCTATATACCAGAAGGCAAATGGGAGAGACTGCTCTCTGCCATATCTCCCTACCATATCTTCACAGAATGGTCCATAGCATCTAAAGTGATCTCTGTCTTTTTTCTGTGTAGAATGTTAGATCTGCCTACCATTTTTATTTCCTAAGAATGACTATGAGGATTTATGGGATTATTTGAAATAAAGCAGATGCTAGAGGCTGGAACTTTGTTTGCAGCATGCCAGCTTCACATTGTTTTTAATTAAAAGAGTAAAAGAAAATTAAACCTTGCATCATGGGAAATATCTGCAGGAATACTGATGTTCATGGGCATCATGCTGTCTACCTAAGCATATTTACTTATGGTGCTCATTTAGTGTCATTTTTCTGTTCCTACTTTTTTTTGCTAGAATTTTAGCTATCATTTGTGTTTCTCTAATCCACTCTGTTGGAATTTCATCCTTCAAAAATCTTTACATTTGTATATAATCATTCCCTCAGTGAATATAAAGCAATGTTTTTCTTCACTGTAAAATATTTCTAATATAAGATTTTAATCTAGGTCTTCTAGAATATCTTATGTGTGAAATTGTTGGCTTTCAAAAATCATATGAAAGAGGCCAGCATATGGTCCAAGACATACTCCAGTTCATCTCCAGGCTTACATGAACCCTTTTATTAATACTCTGAGTGCAGCCATTCAGCCAATTATTAAATATTGTTTTTAAACAATTTTTTATCTAGCCTGTGCTTTACTATTTTGTTGGTGAGGATCCTCCTTTCCATTTTTTAAGATAGGAACAACATTTGCTTTTCTCCAGTCTTCTGTGGCCTCATGAGTTTTCCAAGAGTTCTCAAAGATTAGAGTCAGTAATTATAGATACCTCCACAGTTTCTTCAGTATCCTGGGATGAAAATCATCTGGCAATAGAAGCTTGAATTTATTTAAATTAGCTAAATGTTCTTTTGCTCTGTCCTTGTTTATCCTACACTGCAACTTCCTTCTTTCACTGGTGGCACAGTGTGGCATGAGAGGGCTTCATCTTCCTTTTGAGACAAGGTCAACATAAAATATAAGTTAAGACTTTCTGCTTCCTTACCCCTTTCTCCTTTCAACAGATTATAGTCTCTTTGTTTTTTATTTATTACATAACACGTTCAAACCTGATTTAATTGTTTTGGGTATTTCTTTCAAGCTCTAGTTCATTTGAACTTTAGCCTTTCTGTCACAATCCCTGCAGTTTCTTTCTTACTTACTTACTTACTTATTTATTTATTTATTTATTTGGCTTGTATGCCACCCATCTCCCCCAACGGGTGACTTTGGGCGGCTCACAATAAAAACACAGCTCTCTCCGAGATGGCTAAAAACTATAAATAATTAAAAACATATTAAAAAACCCTAAAAAACCTCCTCTGGTTTATGGCCCTAAAAAACCTGTAAGATGCTGGGGAGGGGGGAGACAACCCATCATCCCACCAGCCATCTCCACAGGTGCGGGCCCCCCTCTGGCCCCCAGGCCTTCTGGCAGAGCCAGGATTTAATACCTTTCCTCCTCCGATTTCTTATGTTTCTTTTTATTTTCAACATTTTATAAAATTCTGTCTCTCTTCAGTTGTTTCCCATTTTAACTTTTAGTGGGAACTGTTTGAGATTTCACCTTCAGTATCTCAGTCCTCAGGATTTCTCATTTTTCTCAGATATTTCTCCTTTGGGATTTCAAGGTACGGGATCTGACCTGCCTTCTTTATCAATTCATCAAAATCTGTTCTACAAAATTTAAGTATGAAATTCTAAAGAGAACTTATTATTCTTCGGAGGCAGAGATCAGTTTGCTTTAGAATCTTAGGCAGTTAAGCATCTTTCTATGTATTTATTAAAAAAGAACAAGCCATTGAATGAAGGTTTGGCATTCTTTAGAAAAATAATTAATTTGGCTTACTTGCTACCATATAAAGTATAACAGACAAAACTGTGCCATTTATAGAACTTAATTAGCCTGCTCTTTAGCTGTTTTTCACATTATGAGAGTTATGTGCTCACATGGAAAAAATTTATCAGAATATAATTCTTGTTCATAATATGAAATTATCACACTATTGTACATGATCAAAGGAAGTGATTTCTGGTCTGTAGGCAGTAAACATGATGAAAAACTATGAAATATATGTATACTCTATATTGCTGGTGTGATTGGGCAGCCAAAAAATTGTTCTTTAAGGAACAGAGTAGGAATTTACTGCAGTCTAGAATCAGGCAAATATCATTTTGGCAATTATGCTGCCTTTTCAAGAAAATATAATTAGAACCTGTTCGCAAAATGAAGTGACAGTAACCTTGGATCATGAAAAAAAGCTGATCTATTGTAAAATTCTATATGAAACAGCTGTTTTCCCTCTAAGTCTATAATAGAATACATCCTGGAAACATTTAAATGCTTATTCATTCAGATCTGGTTTCTGCATTTCAGGATATTGCATGTCTGCTATTATTAGGCATCTTTGTAATAGTAATTCTCCCTTCCACTATCTCTTCACGTTAGTTCCTTTCACTGATAATCCTATTTGTTATTGAATCAGCACTTCTGATGAATGACCTTTTTGAGATTGTTGTAACATTAATAAACATATACCCTACAGAGGTATATGCACATTGTAGGCATGTATATTTCATCAGCACTACCTTAAATATTAACTTTAATTATAGAAATATCCAATGTGTATTTTAAGAGTCAAACACTTTTCCTCTGAAGAATTAATGAAGCCAATACTTATTATACTAATTTGGTCATTTTAGAATTTCATTCTTTGTAAGGGACCTATAATTTTATATGAGCATTTTCTCTTTCTATGGAGTATTATTTTTGTAAAAATAAAAAAGATATTTAGGCTGTGTTAAGAACAAACTAGAATCATAATACATTAGGTTAGTACAATACAATAGTCAGCTAGTTAATTAAAACTTTTCTGATGCATGCACACTCCGTCCTGCCATGCCACAAGCCATTCGATCCACAGTGCATGTCGAGAGTGCTGAAAAACTAAGTTGTATTTATCTGTGGTTAATGCCACTTGCTGGAATCAGGGAAAGAGACCCATGAAATTAGCACCCAGACCCCATAAATAAGCAACCCCCTTACTCACATTTTTCAGTCAGTTTGTGAGGAGGTTTGAAGTTGCTTGAAAAGCTTGTTTGCAACTGCTATAATATGTAAAAACCAGCAGAGCAGTGTGCCTTCCATCTATTCCTGCAGCAAAGGAAGGAAGGAAAAATCTGTTTCTCTGAGGATGTCTAGGACATATAGTTTGGATATTTTACAGCATGCCAGAAACATTTTGCCAAGGATGGAGATAAAATCTGCAACAGATGTATAGTATTTCCTGTATGGAATAAGACTCACTGCAAAAAGACAACGAGACTATATGCAATACTAAAAGATGGTTTATAGCTTTTCTTATTAAGCTGAGATCAGATTGTCCAGCCTTCATCAGTGTGCTCCTCATTATATTTTTAAAATATATAGAAAAAATTAATTTCTTTGGAAAGGCTCAAATAGCACCATCTTGTACAATATTAATTGCCCTACATTGTAGATTTATTGATAATTGTCCTTCCCAACTTTTATTTCTAAAGAACATTGTTCTTATTTCAGGACTCTTTGCTTCAAACTACATACTTATAGGGACTGTCTTGACACAAGCCTATTAATACTTTTTGATCCTTTATTTGAAGAATAAACAACTTGTGGGCTATGTGTGGCTTCCAGCATAGATTGAATACTTTGGTACTCCAAGAACTGAAATATATGTATTTTCTTTAAAAGGTTTAGATCAAGGATTTAATCTACACATTTATAGCTAGGCTGACTTGATATTCTCTTGAAAAAATACATTTTATTTTAGTTCGATTTATTATGAATCCTTAGCCTCCTTTGATCCTGGTAAGAAAAGGATTGCATTCCTTTTAACAAAGCTATTTTGTGGTTAGATGCACTGGTCTGATTTGTGAGGTGAATAGGCTGTTTCCACTGCAACTAATCACAAAAAGTAATATATAACATTGGTGGGTACATTTCTCATCATATGCCCAAAAGATTACCTTCTGGGCTGTGAAAAGGTATAATTGTAATATCACAATGAAATATCAGGGAAAGTGTTTTAATTGAAACCTGGATTCTGCATTCCATTTTATATTTGTTTGCTCTATCAGCACATTGATTGTAACAATTGAACCAAATCTTATCAAATGGAAAGTTGATTTAAATTATTCAAATAATCAAAATGGTGTCAGATTGTAGAAACATAGTGAAAGCATAGTCTGAAATGAGCTATATGGTATATAGAAAATGTTTAAAGCATGGTAAATGAAACACTTGCAGTATAACACATGAAACAAATAATGTTAGATACAGTAAGTAGCATAAACGTAATAAATAGCAAATAAGAAAAAGCATCAAATTGCCAGCTCCCCTTTAAGTGCCTCTACAGTAACTGATGCATTCTAAATATTTAAGCATAAGAAAAGTTCATATCTACCACTCAGTGGAATTTCTTAGTTTTGCTTTTATTTTTAAATTCAGGTATAAAATTTCACAAAATTTTCAACAATTCCTAGATGAGATCGCAAGAGACCAAAAAATTAAGGAATATTTAAGAAATAAGCATTTAAAAAGACCAAGTTTGTACTATAAAGCATATCAGGAGCAAAAGAAAGCCGTAGCGGGTTAGAAAGGAAAGTGCAGTTAGAAAAATTCAGACAATGAAGCTGCCCAATCCTTCATCTTGAGAGAAAACCACAGACATGGAGCTGCAAGAATGTAACAGCATGTGTTGCAATATTTAATTCATCTATAAAATCCCAAAAGATCTTGATTTGTTTTAACTGTACTAATAGGATCATAAATGTTTGTCTAATTAAAATTGACTACTTAGTGATTAACAATGATTATTTCTTTGTTTCCTATGTTCCTTAACTGCCCCCTCCCATATAGATTTCAATATCATAATTAAGAATAATAAATTGTCTACTTCAGGTTTAGGTTCTTGTTTAGCTATCTTGTAAGTTAGGTTGACTTACAATGTTTAATTGCAGCTAGGGATGTCCTCCACTTCCCACAAAGAGGAAATCATTCTGTAGTTTAATAACATACAAATAAAAATATGTATGATATTGGATTAACTAATGCAAATATATAACAAAACAAATGCTAATTTTCAGAATTATAACAATAAAATTACTTTGTCACTGTGACTTAATGTTGAATTTCAGAGAGAAAGGGCCATTCTCATATATATTTTACTTCTTTTGTAAATGACTCCTTTTACATTCAGTAAATAGCCTGTTAGAATACATTAACCATGTATAATCACATTAATTAATGAACCAATATATTAATGCCAGTAGCATATAATGTGGAGCTTTATACCATGTGGTTCTGTTAATAGAGATGTATGAACATATGACAAAAAGGCAGGAAGGTTTGTTCCAAAATATTTGAGCTTATGCAGCATTTGGAAAAATATTGGAATAAAGAGTTCTGAGAAAACACAACAAAAGTTCTGGGGAAAACACATAGTTTCTCTGTAAACTGCATGAGGCAGCTATGGTAGAAAAATTACCAGGAAGTATGGAAAAGTTCTAAGGTGGGAGAGATCAAGTTTGGAAGGGCTGGTCAAGCCTTGCTGGAAAGTATAAAAATACTGTATATGGGAACTTTAGTTGTTGGAGCTATCACATTGATTCTGCTAAAGAACAAGTGTATGATCTCTTCCTAGACCCTCTGCCTAGCATAAAACCACAGTGCACATCCTAAAGTTTGCTGATTGTAACTTCACATTCTCTTAATTAAACCTAGGCCATATGCAGCATTCCTTGCTCATGGTGAAGGACAGAACCAGTGAGCTTTGGCATATTTTACATAACATGACACAAGTGTAACCAAAGTCCAGTTTCACCCCAAGCTTTGATTACACTATTCTGTGCAAGCTAGAACATCTGATCCAAAGATCACACTGCAGGTGAACGTACTGTTGCTTGTATCAGGCCAATTAAGAGATACATGCAGTTCAGTGACACACTCAGAATGCATCCCTGCTAAGAATAGAAAATTACTTTTATCTGAAACTCTGGATAGATTCTGTTGGTTAGCATTAGAGTGCTGGGATAGGTGGGCAAATGATCTAATTCAGGCAAACAGATTCTTATATATTGCTATCTCATTGGACTTTCTGTGACTCTGGCAATTGAAGAGAAAGTGAAACAGGATAAAAAACATACCTGCCCCTCTCCAAGAACATACTCACCTGAAGCTTGATAAAGACTATCTGAGAATTTCATGTAGCTGTGCCATGAAATAAAGGAAATTCAAATTTGTCTCCAGTGAAAACCATTTAGCTGGGCATTGCAGATTGTACATATTTCTAGTCATTTCCTACACCAACAGTTTATCACCTGATATTGTAAATGAGTACATCAGACTCTGAACATGGTATTCAGCTGCTTTCAACTTGTATAGGATACCTCTGTGATGACCAATACATAATGGAAACAGTTACCCTAAAATCCAAGAACCACCTTCTCAGTTATATAATGCAACCAATGCTGATTGCTTTAGGAATTTTTCCCACTCTCTTCTACTAGGATAGAAGCTCACTATGCTGCTTTGGCATATTTCTGGAAGAAAACTATCTGATATAGGCAAATGGAAGGAAAATGGCAAAGATACACAATTTTTTAGTGAAGAGTTCCATTTCTCTCTGTCAAGAGAAAGGTGATCTTTCTAGGATTGCATTATGTATCTCTGGTGATCAAAAGTTTGCCACTCTATTAAATAAAATTTGCCTTGTAAAAAGAAAAGGAAAGCTCTTGTCTCTATATATTTATTTCTTAGATTTATATCCCTCCTTTTCATTCAGGTGCTCAGGGCAGCACATAGAAGCAGTCAATGCTTCTCCACAAAACTGAGAGTGAAGTTGTTCAGTGAACTTCTGTGACCAGCTGGACTACAGCCTAGATAACCTTATGCCAGTCAACTCCTTAACCATTGCACCACATTGCTTCTCAACTTTGAGGTATAATGTATATGTCTACGTTATGCAAGAGACAGTTACAAGTAAATTATGCATTTCATGAAATTAGGTGTATACTATCTGTTTGTGGTGAGAGTCTTGTACTATGTCTGGGGAGATCCAAGTTGAGAACCTCACTCCCCTTGAAGATCATTAGTCAGTCTCTCTTTTCTTTAAATCTAATATACTTCACAGGGTTTGTTTGGTGAGACTCAGATGGTAAGAATGGGGAGAACCAAGCTTCTGGAGGGAGATGGGTTTTAAATGCCACTAATTTGACTCAGAATTGCATTTTTATTTCTTTGCTGATGCTATTTTGGTGATTGTTTGGTTCTTTTGATTAATTTATAATTACAAATATTTTTTTAAAAATCTCTACCAAGTAGTACATTATATGTATTCATATGCTATATCTATGTGGATATAATAATTCCTACTTGCATGACATAGTTAATTGATGCTATATTGTTCACATTACATTAAAATAAAAATGTTCTTGAGAAATAGAGCTGGAATTCAGTTTAATAAGACTCTTTATCACATAAGCTTACATCATTTCTCTCTAAATACATGAGACTTCAGTACTATAAAAAATTATGTCACAAAACATGCTGATATGGAATTTTTCATTGACAGAAAAACAGTAATTAAATCTATTATTCTCCAGAGAAAGCTGAGTGGTATGATGTGCATAATCTTTTTATTGTACTTGGGAAAAAGAAAAGAGGTTTTAAAAGAGATTAGGGACTGAATGATGAGTAAATGGAATTACTGAGAACATCAGCTCCTGTGCTATAGGTGATAGTTGCCAGACTAGATTTGAGGGGCTTTATTCATAGCTTCCTTTCAGTTAAAATCTTATTAGCTTAGGCAAACGATCCTATGTTTCTGCTAAATCAGGGCTTATACTGACATAATATAGTTGCAGTTATATTTGCTGTCCTGATTGTTTACTTTCCTGCATTAATCTAACAAGTACTAAGGCTGGGCTTATGGATGTTCCACTTGCATCATTATTGCTAAAATTGCTCTTTGATGGTGCCCCCCAATCAAAGCAATAATGTTAAAGTAGTTACTACAATCCCAAAGCTTTGAATGTTCAGCCAGTAAAATGATATTTCATGTAAAAGGAGGAATAGTGAGGACAGAAGACTTCTGTTCTGTAGAGAAATGGAACCTGCAGGAACAGACAGAAGGTTTCAGTCACTGATGTGGTTTTTTCACAGTCTGTTCTTGTGTATATATGCCCTTCACTATCCCAGTGAATAAGATACTTGTGGCTGAAAAATGCCTTATTGAGAAATGGTGTGAATACTACACATGTGAAAAAGGATGTGTTTTTTTTCTGGATAAAGGAAGTTCATCTTCCACAATTATGAACTTATCACATCAAGATCATAATGGTGGGAGATGAACTTTCTTTCTCCAGAAAAAAACGGAAGGCTCTTGTTTGATGCCTCAGACTATGGCAGATTTCTCTGATCTGACACCTTCCAGATCATTTGGGAATACAGTTCTAAGATTTCTATCCTGGCATGAAATATTAGCACAATTGGAGAGATTGGGGAACGCTGGCCTGGATGTTCCATGTGATTCTTTGTCCCCAGTTTTTTTTTAAATTTATTTATTTTTAAATTTGTATGCCGCCCATCTCCCCCAACAGGTGATATTAAATGTTGACATAATATACATGTTTCTTAGTGTTTCCTGTATTAAATTATTTTGTTTTCATAATAGCATTTATAATTGATGGCATTCATATTCTGAAAATTTAGAAGTCTTTGAGTAATACTTTTACCACAGTTAATAAAAGTCCCCAAGCAGTTTCTGTCTGACTTCAACTATAAATAAATAGTTGAAGACGATGTTAGTATGTAAAAAGGAATTGGAGAATATATCTGCAATGGTTTGGGAAATGATATTTTTATTTTTAAAGAAGCTTCCCAAAATATTTTAGGAATATGCTGGAAATCAAATCAGTGAATAATGAAGTTTGTTGGTTCATTGCCAATCATCACACATCACATTTAGAGTCAATTGATAGGCTAAGCATGCTTCCACTGTAGCTGCCCTAACTATTCAAGATTTTTAAACAAGTTAAGAATATATTATTTGGAGGGGAGGTTGCTAATATTTCTTTAATAATATTCTTACTTTGTTCTAAGCCTGCAAGTTCCTGTTTACTACATTTTTAATTTTAAATGTTTGTAATTTATAATAATATCCTACCCAAGGAAAGAAACTGGCTTCAGTTTTGCAAGTCAGCTGTAATTTTAAGATAGCTGTTTCGGAATTAGGTTGAACTATAACACATTTCCTGGCTTCTCAAGAATATGTTCTAATGGTAATGAGCAGAATTTATGCTGAAAAATGATGGACAATTCTTTTCCTTACACAGATCATAAAAATGTATGTACATTTGTTTATTCTATAAAGATTGTGGTTTTTTTCCCCTCCCAATCTTTATCCCATTTTATAAAAATACATTTATCAACATTGACAAGTTCTGTTTCTTTCTGTATATTTCTTGTGTAGGAAAGAAATATTAAATGCATTCCTGATAGCATTTAAGGTTAAAATAAAGTTTCTAAAAGAAAAAGGAATCTGTGTATAGTACAGGTACTGCATGATGTACATTTTTTCAGATAAAAAATAATTAATTCTTCTATTAGCCAAAGTGGTTACTGACCTTAAATATTCATGAAGTGCAATAGTCTTACAACAAATCAAATTTAATTAAATGATGCATTTTCACCACTTATAAAAGGTTTATTAAATGTTTATTTGCTCATGCAAATTAAAGCATTAGAGTAAAAATCCACATGAAACTTGGCACTACCAGAAATAAAATTGAAAGATTTTTCAGCTCAGTGCAATACCTTGCCATGTTTAAACTGCTCAGCTTGTCATTTAGCATCTCTAATGAAACTGGGGAGGAGGCTGTTTATTTGCATAATAGGACATAATTTGCTGTGGTGAGGTTTTAATTATTTATAGCTGTCTGAAATATTTAAAATGGCATCACTAAGGAGCATGAAATGTTGGATAATGCCTTCATTTCAGATTTCCTGCCGTTTCCTTTATGGGTCAAGCATTTTATTTCTAATTAGTGTACCAGGCTAGTGTCTGTAAAAACATAAGGAAAACAAACTAGTTTTGGTCTGTTTGCAGTTTGAGAAGTTACAGGCTGCCATGGGTAAGAAAGGAATAGTATACTGTTACGCAGTAAGACAGAACTGCTTAAGTAAATTCTTCGGCAATATATAAGTCAAATAAATAAGTAAAAAATTGCAATTGTGGTTACATGGAATTGACTGAAATATTTTCTACTTACATAGTTATGGTTTTTAGAGAGTCTTAATTTTTAAAATGTATTCCTATTCTGTCTTTTTAAGAGAAGCACTGTAAGTTAAAAGTGAAATTATATTATTTCTGTCATCGTGGACAGGCTCTGTTGGCCAATAAAAATAGAAGAAAAACATGTATACCAAATTCACAATAAGAGAGCTCTTTTGATTAATTTTAATGTATCATTTTCAAGCACTGTGTCTTGTGACTTCCCCTAATGTTAAAGTATCGAACAGTAGAATGCCAAGTTACTGTTAGAAAAGTTTTGCACCTGAGAGAAGCATGTGGGTAGTGGGTTGAAGGCCACATGTCAGCAGACATAACTGGAGCTTGCACTATCACAGCCAGAACTGTTATTGCCTTTGGCCTTTTCTGACTTCCCCCTCTTTGCCCACATGTAATCTTCACACATAGCCTTTCTCATGCATAAATTAATGGAGAAGACTAGCACACAGAGACACACATACAGAGAAGACAGAATTAAGTCTTCCCCCTTTCTGAGCCGATGCTGAGACAAATAATTATTTAGCAAGCTGGAGGCAGTGTGATTTGATGTGGAATTGTGAAATTCACTGGTGACAGCAGGAGGGAGGTTTGTAGGCGTTTATCATCTGTGTGGACCACACTGTCCTTAAACTGCATGCATGCTGCAGATTCAGTTTCAGTGCAATTCAATTCTTTACTTCAATTCTTTGACTGGAATTCATGCATATATAAAATACAACAATAAAAGAGATTCTGCATCATAGTTTTGTGATAAGTACATGCATTTGTCTGAGCTTGCCAGAGTTACCATACTGTAGACAGGTGTGTTTTTCCACTATGTATGTCATCTTCAGGGTCTGTCAGCTAAAAAATGATGGGTATAAAAGTCATCTTGGTTTCCAGGGAAATTACAGTAACTATGGGAGGCTGAGTAAAAAATATTAGTATAAAACATACATTAAGAACACATGCTGTCTAGCTACAAGATAGTTAAATCTGCCCTCTCACACTGCTAAAAGGAGGGCATTATAATGGGATTTGGAGAAGGCCCAGTAATATGGAGGATAGGTGAGCAACTTCAGATAACTTGCAGAGTAGTTTTTTCTAATAGTCTGAGAAAACCTTGTGGTTTAGCTACATTATAACTCCACTGTTTAAATACCTCCTCATCTTCATCTAAATCTTAGGAAGTACTTGGTATAGTAAAAAACTGCAGTAAATTCATAATTTCCCCACCACTTAGATCTATACCTCTGCAAGACTGGAACCGAGTTTTGTGGTTGCTAGTTTGAGCCTTAGCCATACAAATAGATTATTTGGCATATCATGGCTTCTGTTCTGGAAAAGCTAGCTTCATATCTCAGTGCCTCATTGGAAACACATCTGAGATTGTGAAAGACAGCTTTTAAAATGCCAGTCTGTATATTTTACTAAGACTAGAAAAGGGACCTATTATGTCCCATAAAAGGAGTTGAGCAACTGTAAACTGACACACAGCTTAATTTCAGCAAGAATATAATTCATTCTTAGTTTCTGGTAGAACCTTAAAATTGCTCGTTTACTCTTTTGGGCTAGGGAGAAACATAATTCAGATGATGGCTCTCCTGCTGGAGGTATGAAAGAATATTCTGAGATATTTGAAGAACCTAACATGTTCTCCAAACTATAGTTTTGGAGTTATTATTAATAAAAAATAATAATAAAACTGTAGATTTATGATAATTGATAGTGAAAGTTCACTGTTATATTTTGTAAATGTAAGCTTTGGCTAAGTAATATGAAATACTTTATTGATAAGCAAGAAAACAGAAATGGCCAAGAAGAGGTGTATATCGAGAGAGAGAGAGAGAGAGAGAGAGAGAGAATGTTGAACATTTATTACTGAAATAAAAGCCTGTTGTTCAGGCTGAAGTTTATATTTCAAGTTTTAAATCCCAGTTTAAGACCTCATCTTAAGTTTTTCAGGAAGAGAGATGTAAAAGAGTGCAGTGCGAGATCATGGTTTAACAGTGATTGAAATATCAGAAAGGAAGTTTGAAACTGAAGTAAAGTATTGCATTTTTTGTCGAGGAATGGCTGTGTTCATGGATGTAACATAAAAGTCTTATTAAGCAAATATTAATTGGTAGGTATTTTGTAGAGCTATAACTTGGAATTTATTATTGTATTAATGTTGTTTTTGAGTTAAAGTTATTGTGAGGCTTTATGAACCAAATAGTGGAATAGGTAATTAAAATATATAAGAAATTATCCCATTTTATAGGCAAACAGAGGCATTTGTTGAAAACAATTCCATGCTGCTACAGTGTGCACAATTGTAAGGACCAGGAACAAACAGTATCTAGAAGAAATAGTATGTAATATGTGTAATACTGTTTGATATGGGAATGGTATACTGCCTGATAATTTTGTTTTCAATTTCATCCTGTCTATTTCAGATATAGAAATCATGAACACTCATTTGTTTTCTGCTGCTTTTAGATATATGTAAAAGTTCATTTGTTTATTTTATTTTCTGAGACATGGAATATATGAATGGAGAGGGGATATATACTGTGGCCCTCTCTCCTCTGTTCCTGATCTCCTGGCACATCTCCTATTTACAAGTCATGGAAAAGTATTTTCTGGTTTGGGGTTGTTTTTTGGGGGGGGGGTCATCAATGGAATTAGAGAGAAGTTAAGCAAACTGATTAAAAAAGAAATGTTTCAGAATGCCACCAAAGGTAGTTTGTTGGACACAGGTTTATAAGTGTTGATACGTGTTGTACAAATATATGCATAGACATTTTAGTATTTCTGTTTAAAGCTAGAAGCATAACTGTTGCAGCTGCTAGTTTTAATGCAGAGGTGTAAGCAAATGTGTCAAGACAAGGCAGAGCATAAACAAGCCTGGTGAATACTTTAATGAAGTTAAAAGTGCTCCTTGAAAGCAGACAGATGCACAGGCTTATCTCCTAAGCTCTTCGATAAAGGAATTGAAGCTCAGGGGATTGACCATAAAACATACTGCAAAGTTTCCAGTGCTGTCAGGAACTGAAAACTAAACAAAATGCATAACATGTATGGCGCATATACTTTGTATACTTTAGTATTTTATATAATGTTTAAATGAAATTATTAACTTTGAATTTTTCAATAGAAACATAAAAATTTGACAATAATTTTGCCATGGCCAGTTATGTCTAAACCCTTTTTAATACTAATCAGATACCAATAGGACACATGACTATCAGCCTCACATCTCTATAACTGTGGCACAAAGTTTCCTTGACTACCATTTGTAAAAGGCATGTTCTCATGATATTGCCTTCATCTCATCCCTAATCCACTGCAGAGGCTACCTACATTTGTCTTTTATTTTAAAAAATTGTATTTTTCCTTTTTTTATGACTTGAGTTTTTTCTGTCTTAAAACTTCTGCTTTATTAGTGCCTCATTATTGTTTTAACTGATGATGCACTCACAGGCTGGGATCTGCCCAGCTCCTATTGACTACTGTAGGCCTCTGCAGACATAGAACATCTGTACTACTTCTGGGAATTTCAATCCACGGTTGTTTTCTCTTGCCAGATAAACCAGGCATGTGGTTGGATGTGAATATGCACGTGTGTGTATGTATGCTATAAGGAGAATGTATTGCAGCCTTTTGCCTGAGAAGCTTACCAGATATCTGAGAAGGCACTAGGAAGGGATTTATAGAAAGAGCTATGAATAAATTTACATTTTGTAGTCCCATGATGCAAGCCAGTCCACATAATCTTCACCCTTGTGAAGATGCCTTTTGAGCAACAACAAGAAAAAACCTCTTGACCTAAGTCTCTCTACATAAAAAGGATACTAAGTAGTTTCATTTTTTTAAAAAAAAGTCTACTTATCAGAGATAAACTTGAATGCTTACTTGTGCTGGCTTCCTGTTCTAGTGTTGGTGGCACCAATCCTAGTGACTTTCACTTTGACAGGAGGATAAAAAATGACATTGAGTTTCTAGATCCAGACAGTGGTGACTGACTCCCTTCTAACATGCTAAGTCACTAACACATCCCTTCTGTATGAAATCAAGTAGCCTAGGGAACAGGTGATAGCCCAGAATGACCCACAGAAAAGAAGGGAGGAAGAAGTGAAAATTCACTGGATTCTCATAATCAAGTAGTTAATAATTATATGAAAATTAAAATAGATTACAATGATTATTTTTTTCTCTTACAGATCATATAATGCTAGCAAGTTTTGGGCAGTAGCAAGGACAGTTTGGCAGCAGATAATACTTGAGCTAATGCATCATGTTTATTGAACTATTAAATAATGGCATTATTATTTAAATTATATCAGCCATGTGTTTAAGCAGTTTGTGCCTCTGCTCTTTATATCTTTTGAGTTGACGGCATAATGATTGATTTATCAATAATTTTTCTATCACACTTTATCATTAAAACCCTCCTGAAAAAATTCCAAGTGCTATTAAAGCATTGCTTCAATTCCTCTTGTCATAGTGAAGAGTTTTCTCTCCGCAAGATAGTGTGACTAATATACTTAATCCCCCTCTTTCATTTAATAGGATTGCAATCTTTAATCATTTCATGTGTAGTGATCAGTAGCTGTGACTTTATCTGTCCTTGATATTGTCAGAACAGACAATGGCATGTTCTTTTACTCTTCCCTGTGATAAGCTGGAAACATGTAATTATTCATCTGATGAGAATGCTCATTTAAATAGATAATTAATGGATCAACATCTGAAAATGTAAAGGAATAATTCAAAAGCAACTTGCTCAAAGAGTTTGTGTTTGGAAAAAAGTTATGATTATTAATAGCACCGAACTTCTAAAGTATGAAAAATATGTTAAAAATGAAACTATGAGTTGTAGCATAGATTTTACAGATTACAAGTTACATTTGAAAAAGAGCATGTCAACCTCAGTTAGCCATTGTGAAAGTAGGGGTGAAAGCAGCTCGAATAAGGAATGCTGTGAAAAGGTCAATAGGCAACTGAAGAAAAGCCCTTAATGCTCTATACATGTGTACCTCAACTGAAAAATGTCAGACTTTATCATATGCTAAGTGATATATGTAGCACTACTTGAAGTAGTGTTATGTATCATTTAGCACATGATATAGTTTGACTTTTTCCACTTGAGGCACACATGGTTAGTTCCTGTCAAAGAAAAAAGAGAAAATGTTTTTATCGTTTGCAGTTATGCCATTGTTGTTGTTGTTGTTGTTATTATTATTATTATTATTATAGCCTACAAGATGTTAAATGTTAAAATCAATAATTAATTTAGCTAAAACTAAATAATTCTGAAAATTATTTTTCATAAATGTAATAATCAGAGCCTTAATGTAGAACAACTGATAGTTCACTTTCTGTGGTAAATTTCAGTAAAAGGATTGTTCTCATTCAGCAATTCTGAGTTCCCTGCAGAGTATACTGTATGCTTCATTCTTGGTACTTCATGGAACGGATGGTGTCTTGATTTTGAGATCCCATGACCACTTTCATGTACGAACTAAGGGCAAGAAGAAGAAAGAAGATGGAATAAAGTTCTTATGCTAGAATGCAGTGTTTGCCTTTTGCCAAACATAATGCTTTTCATTCAAGCCCAAAAGTTCTGTTTTGGTCTCATCTGTCCACAGAACATCCTTCCAATAGATTTCTGGCTTATCCATGAGGTCTTTCACAAACTGTTGATTGGCAGCAATGTTCTTTTTGGAGAGTAGTGGCTTTTTCTTTGCAACCCTGCCATACACACCATTGTTCAGTGTTTTCCTCATGAAACTTCACCAATGCAAGAGAGGGCTTTATTTCCTTAGATATTACCCTGGGGTTCTTTGAGACCACCTTTGTGTAATCTTTGTTGGTCAACCACTCCCAGGGAGGATAAAACAATGGAGTTGAATTGCCTCCATTTGTACAGAATCTGCCTAAAACAGTGTTGTCCAAACTTGGCCACTTTAAGATGAGTGGACTTCAACTCCCAGAATTCCCCAGCCAGCCATGCTGGCTGGGGAATTCTGGGAGTTGAAGTCCACTCATCTTAAAGTGGCCAAGTTTGGACAACACTGGCCTAAAAGGGCTGATGGAGTCCTTACTCTTTGGAGAATAATTTTGTAACCTTTTCCAGCCTGTTAACATCAACAACTGTTTTTCGGAGGTCCTCAGAAAAATCTCCTTTGTATGAGCCATGAGACACCTGCAAATATCTGTGTTGTGAAGGTCAGATTTTCATAGTGAATACTCAGAATTCTGTTCTTTAAATGAAGCAGGACCTCCCACACTTACACCTGATTATCATCCCACTGATTGAAACACCTGACTCTAATTTCCCTTCCAAATGAACTGATAATCTAGATGTTCACATACTTTTATCACATACAAATATGTAGCTTTGAATCATTTTCCTCAATAAATAAATGAACAAATGTAATATTTTTGACTCATTTATTTAATTGGGTCATCTATCTAGTTTTAGGACTTGTGAAGAGAACAAATCACATTTTAGGTCATATTTATGCAGAAATATTGAAAATTCAAAAGGGTTCACAAACTTTTAAGCAGCACTATGTGTAGGGGTGTGTGTGTGGCATTTCAATCAAAACATATTACTAGGGCATTTAAAACATATGTTTAAAATGTTAGTATGGTAGTTCAATCAAAATCAAATGAAATGCATTAAAAATAAATACATGAAATATATCTATTTATATCAAATAAATTTAAGGATAAAGAGCTGGAACAACAAACTAAAGAAATAACAAACTCTCGATAAGATGCAATGAGAATAATTCTTAATTCAGTTATGTTTTGCTGTTCTGGAAATAGGTGATTACATATATTAATTTCACTTTCATATTCTGATGAACTACATACCTATTTGAAGGGAATTTGTATCTGAACAATGGAAATGGATTCTCTGTGCTCTTTTATTGTTAATAGCCTTTATCCTTTGTGTTTATGGCCCCAGTTATTGAATGGACTTAAGATCTAATGTTACTTGTGATTGCAAACAATTTACTTATGGATGTACACTATTTATTGATTATTATAATGAATTATGCTTGTCCTTTACTGAAACTGTTGTCTAAAGCATTTAGATACATATGTACATATATGAGGTATGTTTTCTTTCTCTTAAAGACCTAAAAAAATAACTAGACATACAAACTAATAGATGTTGGCTAAGCTTCAGGAAAGCATTTTTGAAAAAAAAACAATAAACCCTGATAGTTGGCACCATGTGATAAGAACTCAGCAGATCATTCAAAAATGTATACAGACATAATGAAATATTATCATAGCCCAGTTTTGATTGTTCAGTTGACAGTAAAACTAATGTGTGACCAATTGAATAATTCTGTATGATTAAAAAAGAGAGAGAGTGAGAGCAGTTAATTTGTTTCAAAGGGCCAGCACCAGTTCAAGCATTAGTAACTAATAAGAATTTAAAGTAATAATTTATATGGAATGGAATTTAATAGCGAAAAGACTGAGTGGTTAGCTTTGCGATCAAAAGCACCATTTGTCTGATCATTTTGTTCACACTGTGAAGGGGAAAAAAACTATATCTAATTCTTCAAAAGTGGACAATTAAAGATGGCAATATGTTCTGTTACCTTGCTGACCTATAAAATGTGTATGTATTTAGCCTTTTAAATGAAGTAAGTACCTCAGTAGACATTGATTTGATGTACTAAAAAGGTGGTGTGAATAAACACTGTTTATTTCATATTGGGGGGGGGGAACTTTTTTTTTTAAAAAATTGCCACTTGGACATTTCTTGGCTGTATAATGCCACTTTGTAAATCTTTGAACTGTAACAGAACACTCAAACAATGCATAACCAGCCATTTCATATATAATCAGAGATAGATAGAGAAGTAACATTCATATGAATGTAATTAAACAAAATTTCCTTTAAATGCATAAATAATTTGTACTGGGTTTTCATATGCCACCTCTTGACTGAGGATTTTATGGGAGAAAATTGTTGCTGTTCAGACAGGCATAAATATTAAATCATAACAGGAGTCAAGTTTATAGAAGACATAACCAGGATTCTTTTATCTTTTACTATTTCCACCTACCAATAATTCTAGGTACCAATTAAGTGATAACTAACTTGTTTTTAATTAAGTCATTGAGTTTTCTGGAGAAAAATATATTTGACCCCTAATTTAAAAAGAAAATGGTTATGTTTAGTCTGTTCCTGCTGAATAAGCTAAAGTTTCAGCTTTAAGTAGAAGTTTATCTCATGATAGATATAGACTTTGTCATCTTAAAGTGAGGTATAACATTTTGGAAGCAATTCCCTCACACCCCTTTTTAATGCTGTTTCACTCAGTGTCTAGAAATCACAGCATCATGGATTTGGGAGCCACATGGTTTTCAGTGAATATAAAACTATTTAGGTGCCAAAGTTACTTGAGCTTAACACCTGACCAAAAAAGAATTATTATGGTAATTTACAAAGAGTTCCTTTCCCCAGATATAATGAACTTTTATTTCCCCAGATGAATTGGTGAACTTTAATGTGTCCCGCTTTCAAGATCTTCTAGTGAGAGCACTTTAATAAATCATAATGTTTTGCTATGCAGCTAGTATGGAAATTGATCAATTTTAAAAATACAGACCTCATTATAGGAGTTTGATCTTTATAAATAATTTATAAAAGAGAAGTTTTCAGAGGAAAATATTTAAATGTAGTGCTTATTGTTAATCAACTGGTATGGATTAAATTATCAGGAAATTGCTTGTTAATATGCTAATCTGCACAGGTTCTGAAAAGTACCTGGGTGGATAAAACTCCAAATCCAGTCTAAACATCTGGCTGACTGTGCAACTGACAACAACAACAATAATATGGCTCAAGGGCTCACTGACCTGTCCTCACAAAGTCATGTAAGTTGGTATAGGTGACTATCTTTTTCAGTGCCCGATGGCATGCCAGAAGGCAATGCACACATCCTGGACAGAGTGAAGAAAGGCTGGATGAATTTCAGGATCTGATAGAGAAAAGATATAAAGCTGGCACATTCCTACTTGAAAAGACCCCATGTGCTGTGAGACTAGAAACCAGACCTAGTTTAATTTAAAGATCAGTATCCATGGAATGCTGCTTGAGAATACTTTTGAAGCTTAGTGGGCACAGGGTCTCCAAGAGCCCTAGAAAGCGAAGCTTGTCATTAACTTTTTGTTAAATAGGTTGACTTAAAGATCCTAAGAACCAGCCAAGCTTCTTGGGAAGAAAGTTAACTTTAGAAAATGTTAAAAAGATAATACCAAGTTCTAGCATCCATGGAGACCAAGCTTGTCTCTAAATGTAGAGCGGTGTTCTCAATATATCTTGGAACTGCAAGAAACATTCTAATAAAGTAGACTGAATGGCTTCAAGTATGTCAGGCTTTCTAAAAATACTGACTTGGATGCCATAGAGAAGTTGGAAGTTGACCTTGGCTATGAAGACCTTGGAAGGTTCAAAGATAAAGTGAGCTACTTCCAATGGAAAAAATTTAGGACACTTGAAGAGCTATACTGAGCATCACTTGTCAGATGTTAAAATACTTCTAGACCTTTTGGGTAATATTTTATAACTATTTTATATATTAATAGGAAGCTAGAAGCAGTTATTTTTTCTTGCTCCTTTATAACAAATGGTATAGTTCTGCCTATCACACGTCTCACTGTTTTCCTGTGGAGGTGGGGAACTACTGAGTGTTTGCAATTATTAATGTTTAGTGTTTGCAAAAACTCAGTTCCCTTTTGGGTGAGAAATGCCAGCCTTAGGACCAAAATATAGGCTATTTTAAAAGAAGAAAGTAATACTTTTTAAAAGAACAACAGTAATAAGAAATACATTAAGTTAAGCCATAACGTACTTTGAATAATCTTTCCATAATATAAGATGTGTATCAATCCACTGCAATAATCTAAATATTAAATTAATTAACTGGATTATAAAACTACTAATAAAAGATTAAAATATATACTAAGTAGTAAGGTGCTGACCTAGTGTGCATGCGTGTGAACGTATGTGTATGTATATAAATTTTGTTAGATTTATATATATATCATATCTTATTGATAAACTACAACTGAGCTAATAGAAAGAACAATATAAAACATTATAGAATTGTATATTAGTTGGGCCTTAAATTTACGGGAAATTTTTTTAAGTAAAGCAATGGCGATTGAAAGAAAATTTGCAACTCTTCTGGAAATATTAGGGTTCCTGCCCAAAAGTTGGAAGCAAGTGAAGTAAAACTCAGAGCTAGTGGAACTACTATTAGGAAGCACAGTTATAAGGGTAGGGCACAAGTTGCTAGATAAAGGGGTTTTAAGGAATACGTGGGCTAGATTTCATGTTGCTCCAGGTCACTGGGACAGGTTCACTCTCCAAAAGGATAATTATTGGCTCTCCTCCAAAACTGTAGAAGGCAAGACATTAAGGCGGGCTAAGGAAAGAGCTCTGCAGTGCATTGGGACGGTAATGTTGAAGAAATAATTTGCTGACATGAAACATTTCCTCTTTAAATGTTGCCAGTGTTGGTCATCTAATTCACCTCGGTATGGAAAAGTGTGTGAAGCATCCGCTGCCAGATAGTGCCTCTAGCTCTTGGTAATCCCAGGGCCTGGAGGCTGTACTTGAGAAGCCACACTAGTGTCACTCAGTCTGGATTCTTACTTTCCAAGAACAGGGACATTTATGAAGAAGGATCATGGCAGCCCGGAAGTCACTAGGAAATTGGAGCTTAAACCAGAAATAAATGTATGGGAGCCCTGCATTTCAGTTGGATCATCTCAGTTTCTGAGTGAAGTGCTGCATTTGAGATGTAGCAAGGTACTTAGAATGCTGCTTTTAGGAATCTGGATTGAATGATATCTAAGGGTTTTGGGTTATTATATACACATACCTGGGTGCCATATAATGTCTGGGAAATAGATTTAGCATTGAAGGGTTTTATGGCTGCAGCTATGTTCCTCCTTTGTTATGAAAAATACCTCAGTATGGCCTTAGCACTGTTGTTAGCCTTATCATAAATATATTTAATTTTTTTCCCACTTGAGACCTGAGGATAGAAATGTGAACTGCAAATAAATATAAGTCAGTTCAAAAGCACAAGCTCTTTGGAGTGCACGGGGGGTTTTGCACGGCACCTGACTGCAATTCCTTAAAGCTCTGGCTTTTCCTGGCATCATGCAGCTGCCCTGTGCAGCTGCAGCACAATCTTGGGAAAAGACATATTTGTAAATTATGTTACATGTAAATTATATTCTAAGACTAAATAATGGCAACCTTGTTGCCAAGAAAATTACCTGGATGCATCCATGGAGAAACCAAAAGCTGAGCTTGATTTAGATGAAATGTAATCTTTTTATTATGTGTGAATCAAGTGGCTACAACTTCAACCCACAATAAAATCACCATGGCTTAGCACGGTGTAAAAACAAGTCATTGCTTCTGACTGCTACATTGGCATATTACTAAAGTATTTACTAATGGCACATCTTCAGCATATCATTGGAACTTGTTTTATCTTGCCTAAAGTATCCCTCAGTGGTATGCCAACAAATGATAAACAGATGCTGGCCTCATATAGATAAAAATAATAAGGCTTAAATTATGCTCTATAAAAACAATTTAAATTGCAGAGGAAGAATAAATGGAAAGAAAAAAATAGTTAACAATGTGATTCTTTGGGAACATCTTTAAAGACATTTTTTCTGTTTGAATCTTCAAATGTATTTAGATAATTATTGCATATTTTGCTGTGAAAATTATAAAATTTCTAATAATATGGCTGATGAAAAGTGTTTGGCAGTGTTAAATTTTAAATGCCAGTGGTTGAGTGCTGGCTGAGTATAGATCGATGGTTTACTAATTTCATACTCTTAATTTATTGGTATCAATTGTATAAATAATATTTTATTATCATGTAATGAAAACAAATATAAAAATACTTTAAAATCTATGTAATATCCTTTTTATATTTCAGGAATGATATATTTATTGGATAATATTTACATAGTTTCTGACATTCTACTCCTGAAGTTATTCCAGAAAAATAGAAAGTAGAGCTGTTAGTAGGATGGCGGGTGCAATGAAATCTAGTCATTTCTGAATTTTTTGTTTCCGGCATTAAATGTGTAGAAGTGGCATTATTATTTTACTGTTGTATTTATCTTATGAAGACTAATATAGATTTTTTACTTTCCATGTGGCAAGTACATAAAAACTGCTGCTCAGTCATAGAAGTTGAACTATAAAAAACTAGAAAGAATTTAAGTCATTATTTCTCATCGTTAAGGTATTTATTAGGCTAATGTTGAATATAAATGTGGTAAGCATTGTAAATCAATTTATATACTAAAAATAGCTTTAGAAATGCACTTTCTCTGTATAGATTTGCATATGTGCCAAATGTTTAAGTATACTACATAAATATAAATATTGTTGAAATTTCCTAAGATAACAAAAACTTAAATAATAATTTTCAGTAAACTAAATAGCTTTTTGTATCAGTAGGCAATTACAGCAGTTCACTATGAAAGCTTATAGTTATAAATAATTGGTTAAGGTGTATATTTTGACATAATTTGCATAGATTTAGCATTAATTTATATATGATACCGATAGATATGATTAAATTGAACAAAGCTATTGATGCTTAGTATGTTTTAAAGATATTTGTGAATAAATTTAAAGACAGCATTCATTTTCTGTGCATATCCCCTCTATCTTGCATAAATAGATTATTTATCCTTACTTGGATCATCTCCATCTTGCCAAAATCTTCACTAACTTTTGAATTTGCATTTTTAAAGACAAAGGTATAGCCTGATTGTATGTGTGTGTGTCTATATGTAGTTAAGGTCTTGGACTAGAAATCAGGAGGTTGCGAGTACTAGTTCTCCCTTAGGCGTGGAAGCCGGTTGAGTGACTTTGGCCAGTCACTCTTTCTCAGCCTTACTCACCTCACAGAATTATTTACATTGCCACAGTATTATGTACATTGCCCATTAGTATGTTATACAAACTAAATGTGGGATATAAATATAATAAATAAATGAATAAATAAATACACAAAGAATAGGACCAATCAGATCAGTTATCCCTATTTTCCCTATACTAACTTTCTGTAATGCAAAGAGAAAACAGAAAAAGTGTGAAAAATAAACCCCTATAAAAGCATACTACTCTCTTATATTTATATAATCATAAATGTTTGGTGATAAAATCATTGTTTCAAGTATAGAAGGAAAGACATTTTATTTAATTCATTTGTATGACCACCCCCTTGCCATGTGACTCTGGGTGGCTAACTTTCAGATAAACCAACTGCAAAATAACCAACAAAAATTAAAATATATCACCGGCACATATACCTACATGAATAATAGCCGTCCTCAGTATTTTGTCCTCTGCATAATTGGAAGGAATAAAGTAATATTCCTTTTGCAGATCAAACTTATCTCTGTGTTCTGCAGGATCCTGAGCACTAGCTCATATGCTTCTCTGAGACCCTTTTTTAACCATCATCTGCAGGCAGAAGCCCCTTTTGCCTTGAGACAATCTCATTTGTTCCTTGCTGTCAGACCAGAACCCTAACACCACCAGGAGAATCACAAAATTGGTCAGCTGTCATTCCCCTATGCAGGAAGCTATTTCCTTAATTTACTAATTTTATTAATGTACTTTTCTTGTTCTTCTAAGTCTTTTAACTGCATATAGATTTTTATCTCCTGTCATATCTTATTTGTCATACAATTTTACTTATATACATTTACATACACACAAACTCATGTCTCTACGCATTCATACAATGGTTTAATATTCTACAGGTAGAATTCCAGTGTTTTACTCTTAAAGTATTTTTATTAAAGTCATTTTGTTTTTATAGCTTACACTCTACTTTTAATATCTTGCTATCCATAATTATTGTACTGTATTAAATTTATATGTACTCTGGTTATATCTTAGAAATGTTTTAGACTTTCAAACATTTACTGTATATTATCCTTTGTAAATAAAGTTTACACTTTCTTTCCTAAGCCATGGCTTCCTGCACATTGTTATTTTATTCTGTTTATGATGTCGGTGGTTTAATTCACTCATCAGTCAGGTCAAGATTATTTGTCTACACAAACAACTCACTAAAAATGGACTTACCTAAATTTATACCCCAATAAAATCGGGAGGGAAAAAAACATGTCTTTAGCATCTTCCAAAAGACCAGAAATATCAGATCCATCTGGATCTCAAGGGGAATGGCGTTCCATAGCACAGGCACAGTGATACACAAGACAAACTTTCTAGATCCCATTGGACATTAGAAGATGCCTACCCTATTGGATCTTGTGGAACAATCAGAAATAGAGACAGGCAGTCCTTTTGCAAGTAATCTGGCCCTGTGCTATGAAGAGCTTTATAGGTGACAACCAGCAGCTTGCATTCACTTGAAAGCCTACTGGGCATCAGTGTAGCTTATAAGGCATGGGCATACTGAGGCCATTACATGGGCATACAGAGGTGCACTCATAACTACCAATGCCACTGCATTCTGGACCATCTGTACTTCTGAGTGGTCTTCAAAGGCACCTCTATGTAGATCACACTACAGCAATCTAGATAAATATGACCAAGGCATAAGTGACCGTGATCAGGGCCTCTCAATGCAAGAATTGGTACACAGTAGATTTGTCTATTGTCTATTGAGCTATTGTCCATTGAGCTGCCACCTGCTCCTCAAACAGGAACCAAGAGCCTAGGAGACTCCAAAATTTCTCCAGTTCTATTTGGGGAAGTGCTATCCCATGCACAACCAATGATGGAAAGTCTTCAGAACTGAGGGCCCCTAAAATCTACAGCACTTGGTCTTGTTTAGACTGAACATAAGCCTGTTCCCTCCCATCTATGCCCCCACAGTTTCTACACTCTATGAAAGAACCTCAATGGCATTACTTGATTGGCACAGGAGGAATATGTTTAATTTGATATTATTACTGATCATACCTAATCCTGTGCTGACAGATGACCTCACCCTGTGGCTTCATGTACAAGCTAAATAGAAGTGGACAATGAGTATAACAATATGGACTTTCTCAAAGCAGGAGCTTAGACTTCTCTTTCCCACCAGAAATGACTGGAAATGACCCCAGAGGAAGGAGGGTCACCACAACATCATACCCTGGGTTGGTCCAGAAGAATAAGTTGACCAAAAGTACTGAAGGCTGCTGAAGAGCTAGGATGGATGCACCATCACCATCTTGATCCTTCCATAGATCATCCAGAAGTGTGATCAGTCCTGTCCCAGTACTTTACTAAGGTCTGCAACTGGACTGAAAGGGGTGCATATAATCTGCTTGTTCCAGGGTCCTTTTGAAGCTGCAGCCCAACCACCAAAAGAAAAGATTGGAGGCAGGACAGAAATTGGCCAATACTGAGAATGAAATGGTCAAGGCAAGTAAGTGATCCCCAAATTAATATCTTGGTTGAATTTCAGTCATCAATATGTTGAGGAGCTAGGAAAAAAAGAAAAAAAAATCATTGTAAGTACTTGTAGGAATCATGATAAAGAAGATATTCAATATCCAGAAATAATAGAAATAATCTATTATTATCTATTATTATATGTAACAAATCTATTGTTACATTTATATTGCATATTTTCTCCATAAGCTCAAGGTGCCTTACCAGAGATATATTCTAAGTTTATCTCCAGAAAGTCAGCTGATAAGTTTCCATGGCTGACAGTGGACCTGGAATATCCCCAGCCCAGCTTTTTAACCACTAGACCACATGAGCCATATTGAGTGAGTTAAATTTCAATGATAAAACCATATAAAGCTACTAGGGAATACAGTAGATATTGGCATTTAAACAGCACACACACACACACACACAGTATAGAGATACTCAAGGCTTTGGGAATTTTTCATTATAGTCTCTTTTTCTTTCCAAGAACCTGGATTTGTTAATTTATAGGAATTCTGACTGATTAGATGTTTGGGCAATAACCTTGAGAAAGGCAGACATTTGAATATATCTACAATATAATTTAATTCAGAGGAGCACAATCTGAGTCTCAACTTCTGAGAGTGCAGCCTCTAAAGCCTTTTCAAAAAATTATCAGCAAAACTGTAATTTTTAATATGATGGACTGGAGAACAATTCTTGTTACATTTTGCATACTATTCACTTACTTTTTGGAGTGCAACCTTGTGCCATCTTAATGAAAAGTATAGTAATTGGGCTGAAAAAAATGTTGCAAGAAGGACATAAATTGTAGTGATTCCTTAGCAGCCAGCCAAGGCTCTTTGTTCTTGTCAGCATTCCAGACTCTTATTTTGCTGCTTTCTCCAGAATAAAATAATGTCATCAAAAGTAAAACATGAATACACATCCAGATAGCAGGCATGTATGAATTCCTCATAAGGTCTTCTGAGGTACATTTCTTGGCTTATGTAGTAGAGATGCATCAAAAACAAAGTAAACACTGGTAGTTAGTTAACTTTGATAGTAAAATATCTGAAAGAGAGGAAGGATAACATAAATGGATATACGTCATATATTTCAATAGTATGATAAGGAGGCTTAGTTTCCTTGTACTTTCTTCACATTACTTTAGGACAGCTGATCATCTGAGATTAATGGTTGTGGTTTAGGCCAATTAGGTTCTGAATGTTATTTCTCAGTTTGAAGTGTATTAATAGCTATTTTAAAAGCAAAGGGAAAAAAAACCCAGTTGAACACATTTTACTGAATCTCATAAAGTAAGATGAGAGAGATTGATGTTCCATTATTAGCTTCTAAATTTTTGAGCTGACATGGTGTCCAAAGCATTTATTTTGAATGTTATGGTCTGTTGATAACTGCATTATGGAATTTTTTTTTTTTTTTCATCTAGATATTTAAAACATCTCATAATGTCAACCAAAATATGGCATTACTCACCAGAGAGAAACAGACCACTGCAAATGATGAATGCATATGTATCAATCAAGAATTGTATAGCTTGAGATACCTGGGCTGTTCGCAATTCTGAAAAGCTATGGGTATAGGCTCTTATGCTTTTTCAAACAGTTATCAATAATTGATTGATCATATCGATAATGATTAACTAAAAAAAATTACGTATACTGAAAGTGCAGAGTAGGAACTACAGCTTGGATGACAGCAGTTAACTCTTGGCACAAACTTAACTCCATCTGGGCTGCCTCACCTTTGAGTGATGATTTCCAATCCAGCTGGAAGAAAGCCTAAGGGCTTTACCCAGAAAATAACTCTAATGGCATACTCCCAGCTAATTTTCAAATGGGGACCAGGCCAAAGAATTGATCACACAACATCTCCTGGATTTAGAGCTGCAGTTCAAGCTGATCCATCTTAAGTAGGACTCCAGCTTTATTTGATGGGAGAGTCATAGTATCTTACTATTACACACTGGTAAATATTGATGGGAGTTTATGATGGCATGTTACAATACCCTTCCCTATATGCTTCTACAGGGTAAGTATCACAACACTCCTATAACCTGCTGCATGTGCTCTAGTGATGATAGATAGATAGATAGATATGGAAGAAATAAAAATGATTACACATGTGCTTTTATACTGTAGATTTTATTTGGCTTTATGTCAAGTCTTAATTCTCCTTCATTTTGTAACAATGGGCAATCGTATGATTATTATGTAGCGTTCCTCTTAGCCCAGAAGAACTTTCAGGTCACTTACAGCTTTGCCAAGTTCTGTTACCTTAGCTTCAAGAATGCAGCAGGTGATGCATCTGGAAGACTGCAATCCTCTTACATTAATTAATTGTCTGTCTTTCTGTAATTGTTGTTAGGTATTTTTTGGCTCTAACTACATATTACATAATTCTGTCCTGACATTAAATTGCATCTGAAGACAAAATATAGCAATTCCGTTGTATAAAGAATGCAATGCTTTTTTTTTTTTTTCCCTAAAAGAGTTTGCAATCTTATTGTATTTCTTCTTAGATCATTTTGCTCAGTCTTTCAAGTAGAACTAGGACTGGCTTTTCAGTATAAAAAACAGGAACAGTTAATTAATTGAACATTTATATTAGAGAGAAAAAGCCCTTCCTGTTATTGAAAACTAAATGAACATCTTTCAGAATGTATGGGTGGGGGTGTCCACTTAAACCCATCAAGTAGTTAAAAACAGTTTTTCTTTACTTTCTCTGAGCACCTCAGAAAATTGGAGGAGCTTCAGAGTAGATTTTGGAATACTTCAGTAGGTGAAGAAAGGAGACAAAAACTTAATTGTTCAAACAAACAGAAGTGTGCTTGGTTAGTCTTGGATTTTGCCCTGTGCATATAGTTTATATTACTTGCCCACACATCTGTAAATTACTGTACCTAACCCTTTGAACCCTGGCACCTTTCTCTAAGTCAAAGCCTTCTGATTATGTTGGGATCAGAATTCGTAGCAGAAAATTTATGTCATTATGATTGGAACAGAATGTGCATCTAGTATGAAAAGCTCCCTATCCTTCTCAATTTTAAATGGCTTTTAAAGATAGTTTGCTTCCACATTTGTTTTATGATCATTCTGCTACTTTATTGGTATTTTTGGTTAGTGCTTATAGTCTTCTGAAGTTTTTATACCTGCATGATTTGCTGTCTTCTGTTTGTTTTAAGGAATCAACCTTGGAGAATTCATTTGAAAACTGGGATAGAAATAATTAAATGAATATCCTTAGTAGATTTAGTTATTGAAGGGTATAATTGAAGATATATGTTTGGTAAAAATACATGTAAAGTCCTTACTTGTAAGAAATTGGAAAGAATTTTGGAAACACTAAAATAACAGGGATATAAATAGCAAATTAGTAGAAAAACAGAGCAAAATTCAATTTCAGTATTCATGGGAAAATAATAAACTTGATTTCAATAAACTAAAATACATTAAAATTATAAAAACATGTCACCAAAAGAAGTGTGTTTATTCATTGTTTAATGGCATAGTATGGCATACAGTAAGTGCAACAATGAAACTTGCTGCATATGACAGACTTTTTTAGTATCATTTAAAAAGTTATATCAGTACTTAAAAGTTAAATCAGTTTTATTTATTCAGTATGTATGCTGGAAGACCTCAATATGCTTTATAACAATAAGAACTTTAAAATATTACAGGACAATACTTAAAACAATATAAAACAATCACTAGGATATTGAATACACATGCTATATGAAGCTCTCCGTTTCTTGTATTCTTTATACAGAAGGGCCATGCTGCTAGGGAATTAGTAATAATTAGGTCCACCAAGTCATGAATGGCACCAGGTTGGGATAGGCTGATATACAGTGGCATATTAAATATGGATTCTTGATTTATTTGTAATTATATCAGTTATATTTATAATTGGTATTATAAATAATACCAATGCTTTCCTTACTAAGATACTGCAGATCTATAAACAACCAGAATATGTTATTCTCTACAAGTAATTACTGAAATAAAACTAATTTATATTTTAGTACATGAATTTCTTCAGAATTGCAGTGACTAAAAGCTTAATTTGCACTGGCTGAATAATACGAATGGTCAATCTAACAAACATCCAGAAGAACAAGTAAACTGGTCTAAACTCTGTGTATGTACAGTATTCACACATATACTTTAAATAATTGTTTACACATTTGGAGCTTTCACTGTTCATGTGTGAAATATTAAGCTATGTAGAAAATAGCAAAATATGTCAGCTTTTTTCAAGTGCTGCTGGTAGTTATAGCTTCAGCAGGAATATGGAAGCTGTGGCTAGATGCTCAGCTTCATTGGCTTGTCCAGTTGGAAAAAAAAACCATTTAATTCATTATTTCTAAGCATAAATATTCAGGACTACTCCCAGTAACTGCTAGTTTCTATTAGACTCTTAATATTTCAACATTAAGGGAAATATTGCAATTCTATACATGTTTTACTTAAAATTGCCAAGTTGTCAAATTGTCAAATTAGAAGCAGCAGCAGTGGAAAATAATTCCTGGTGTTTTAATTTTTTCTTTTTTCCCTAGAAGAAACCTTTTTGACTTTCTACATTTCAATAAAATATACAGTAACTTTGGGCTTATTTTTCCAAAGAGATCCTCAGAATACATAATTATAAATAGCTTCAGGTGCCTGAAAGAATCCTTTTGTGTTCCTTTTAACACCTAAGCCATTAAACAATTATTTAGGAGAAGATTGAATTGTCTTGCAAATTTCCCTACTCTTGGAAACCAAACCAGGATGAACGCAAATGAGAAGGGAGTTTGAAAGGAGAATCTCTTGTTCCTGGAGTTCTGGCATGGGTAATTCTCAATTCTTCTCCTTCACCTGTATTTACAGTTCTCATATCTAGACAATATAGGGTTCATGCTCTTATTGCTATGTAAAAAGGATTAAGAATACAAGCATACTACAGTTAATATGGTATTCATCAAAGTCTTTGTGAATTCGCAGTGTTATTTTTCTCCAAAGGAAATCACAGAATTATGTGTACTGTTAATTTAATTGATGTTTGTGAAATGCTTGAAGTTCCCCTTCGTTTATTATATTTTTGGCCAAGGTGACAGCATCGTAGCACAGAATTTTTGTTTCTCATTTTGTTATTTAATGCTAAATATAAACATGAAAGTGAGTGTGTATTTCTATTGTAATATAGCCTAAACTTGATTTTTTGGGGGGAGGAAGGGCATATATGAATATGAATTCTGCTTTATTCTTTTGGTAGTTGTGCCATAAAGATTAACCTTTTCTAGAGTATTTCTACGGATTTAATTGGTTTTATTCAAAAACAAGAGTATATCCATTTGTTAACCAAAATTGTGAAGAGCTATTTGTTTAATTTTGTAGTAGTGCTGAGGCCTGCTGTGTGAAAAAATGGAGGTTCAGAACCTTTTCTGGAAACCGACTGGGTCTCACACACTGGTCTACCTTCTGCTTGGGGTGGCAACTTGATCATTCCTTAGATTCCAGGTGGCACCTCACATGGCACCTAACCTTGGCATGTGAGAAAAAAGCCTTTTCCAATCTATGCTGCTTTTCTGGCTGTTAAAACATTCATATAGCATGAAGACATGATGACTAGAGAATTCAACTTTTCCTCTTCTTTTTGGGAGATACCTCATTCACATTTTAAGTATTAAAATACTGACATTGTGTAAGAATGTGTAAGGAGATAATTATAGAACAGTTCAGCTCATGGTAATATAATAGCTTACAAATTAAAATTTCTGTGAAGAAATTTATTTGTGCTGATGCCTGCAAACATGAACTCAAACATACTCATGTATGTTGTCCTGTTTTTTAACTTTATATTATTTTATTTTTGTATTTATTTTATAACTTGGTTTGTTATGGCATAAATGCTATATAATAAAATTTACTACTATTACTATTACTAAAATCTTCATGAACAGTCTGAAGTGTAAAGAAAGTCAGAGTTTACATACAAAATTTATGTCTTGTATAGAAAAATAAATAAAATGAAACTTAGTGCAACACAGAAAACAAAAATGAAAACCTTAGTGTGCATTCTTGGGAGTACATATTTACCTATTTCTACAGAAATAGGTTTCCTGAAGGCAATTGTCCACATTATGGTGCTAAAGAAAAGCAAACTATAATATAATAAACAAAATAAATATAATAAATATAATAAATATAATAAATAGTATTAGTATATTGTATGTTGTTGTTGTTCAGTCATTAAGTCATGTCCGACTCTTTGTGACCCCATGAACCATATTGCGCCAAGCCTTCCTGTCCTTCACTGCCTCCCTGAGTTTGCTCAGTTTCATGCTCATTGCTTCAGTGATGCTATCTACCCATCTCATCCTCTGCTGTCGTCTTCTCCTTTTGCCTTCAATCTTTCCCAGCATCAGGGTCTTTTCCAAAGAGTCCTCTCTTCGCATTAGGTGACCAAAGTATCTGAGCTTGAGCTTCATTATCAATCCTTCCAATGAGCAATCAGGGTTGATTTCCTTTAAGATTGACTGGTTTGACCTCCTAGCAGTCCAGGGGACTCCAGCACCACAGTTCAAAGGCATCATTCTTCGGCGCTCAGCCTTCTTTACGGTCCAGCTCTCACAGCCATACATTACTACTGGAAAAACCATAGCTTTGACTATGGGGATCTTTGTCGGCAAGGTGACGTCTCTGCTTTTTAATATGCTATCTAGGTTTGCCATAGCTTTCCTCCCAAGGAGCAAGCGTCGTTTAATTTCATGGCTGCAGTCTCCGTCTGCAGTGATCTTGGAGCCCAAATAAATGAAGTCTGTTACTGCTTCCATTTCTACCCGTTCTATTTGCCAGGATTGATGGGTCCAGATGCTATGATCTTAGTTTTTTTAATGTTGAGTTTCAAGCCAGCTTTCGCACTCTCCTCTTTCACCCTCATCAAGAGGCTCTTTAGTTCTTCAATTTCTGCCATTAGGGTGGTATCATCTGCATATCTGAGGTTATTGATTTTTCTCCCTGCAATCTTAATTCCGGCTTGTGATTCTTCCAGCCTGGCATTTCTCATGATGTACTCTGCATATAGGTTAAATAAGCAGGGTGACAGTATACAACCTTGTCATACTCCTTTCCCTATTTTGAACCAATCAGTTGTTCTGTGACTGGTTCTGACTGTTGCTTCTTGGCCCTCATACAGATTTTTCAGGAGACAAGTAAGATGGTCTGGTATCCCCATCTCTTTAAGAATTTGCCACAGTTTGTTGTGATCCACACAATCAAAGGCTTTTGCATAGTCAATGAAGCAGAAGTAGATGCTTTTCTGGAACTCTCGTGCTTTCTCCATGATCCAGCGAATGTTGGCAATTTGATCTCTAGTTCCTCTGCCTCTTCGAAACCCAGCTTGTATATCTGGTAGTTCTCGGTTCACATACTGCTGAAGCCTAGCTTGTAGGATTTTGAGCATAACCTTGCTAGCAAGTGAAATGAGTGCAATTGTGCGATAGTTTGAGCATTCTTTGGCATTGCCCTTCTTTGGAATTGGAACGTAAACTGACCTTTTCCAATCCCGTGGCCACTGTTGCATTTTCCAAACTTGCTGGCATATTGAGTGCAGCACTTTAACAGCATTGTCTTTTAGTATTTTAAATAACTCAGCTGGAATACTGTCATCTCCACTAGCTTTGTTGTTAGCAATGCTTCCTAAGGCGCACTTGACTTCACTCTCTAGGATGTCTGGCTCAGGGTCAGTGACCACACCAGCACGGACTTCAGGGACATTAAGATCTTTCTTGTATAGTTCTTCTGTGTATTCTTGCCACCTCTTCTTAATCTCTTCTGCTTCTGTTAGGTCCCTGCCTTTTTTGTCCTTTATCGTGCCCATCTTTGCACTAAACGTTCCTTTGATATCTCCAATTTTCTTGAAGAGATCTCTAGTCTTCCCCATTCTATTGTTTTCCTCAATTTCTTTGCATTGTTCATTTAAGAAGGCCTTCTTATCTCTCCTTGCTATTCTCTGGAAATCTGCATTCAGTTGCTTATATCTTTCCCTTTCACCCTTGCTTTTCGCATTCCTTCTTTCCACAGCTATTTGTAAAGCCTCATCAGACAGCCATTTTGCTTTCTTGCATTTCTTTTTCTTTGGGATGGTTTTAGTTGCTGCCTCCTGTACAGTGTTACAAACCTCTGTCCATAGTTCTTCAGGCACTCTGTCTACCAAATCTAATCCTCTAAATCTATTCATCACCTTCACTGTGTACTCACATGGAATATGATCTAAGTCATACCTGAGTGGTCTAGTGGTTTTCCCTACATTCTTCAATTTAAGCCTAAATTTTGCAGTAAGAAGCTCATGATCTGAGCCACAGTTAGCTCCTGGTCTTGTTTTTGCCGTTTGAATAGAGCTTCTCCATCTTTGGCTGCAAATATGTAATCAATCTGGTTTTGGTATTGCCCATCTGGTGATGTCCATGTGTAGAGTCGTCTCTTGTGTTGTTGGAATTAGTATAGTACAGTATATTTATTATATTATTAGGATATTATACCATACCATATAATAAATCTAAATAATTGTGTGCTGCTACCCATATAATAGGCTTTATTTTTATTATCAATTGAAGGTCTACATGCTTGACTGCTTTTACTGAAAGTGTTTTAATATTTTTTGTATAGCTTATAAGTTACCTCATTAAAATTTTTTCCAGAAGGTGACATCAGGGGATTCTTCACCTGAAGAGCAGGTAGACACTGTGACCAGAAAGGCCTTTGTATAATTACATCTCATGCACTAGTTGCAGACATTCCTGGACCAGGAAGCTTTGCTTTCAGTCACTCATCCCCTTGTCACTTTGCATCTGGACTGCTGGAGTTCACTTTATATGGGCCACCCTTGAAGACCATTTAGACATTTCAGTTGGTTCAGCATGCAGCAGCCCAAGGAATTATGGGAATGTCTAGCTTTACCCATGTAATATGATTAGTGCAGGAGCTGCACTGGTTGCCGAGTGCCTTTAACATTTAATGCCCTACATGGCTTTGGGTTTGGATATCTGTTTAACTACCATCTCTGGGTTGAATCTACCCGTCCAGTGATATCTGCTTGCTAAGGGTTACAAATTTGAAGGAGTGCCAACTACAGGGACCCATTGTGCCTTTTCAGTTATGGTATTTCATCTGCCTTCAGATATCTGGACCTTCCCACTTTATTATATTTTGAAAAATCCATGAAAATCTTGCTCTTCAGAAAAGAATGCCTGGGTAGTGACACTTCAGGAATGTGTTTGTGTTACTGATTTTTTAAAAACTCTTTATATTATTTGTAAGCCACTGGAAAACACTTGAAGTCTTTGGAAATGGAACTGTACTGTAGCCAAAGTAGTAAATAAAATGTCTAACATGAAAATAATACTAACGATCATTCTGTAAGGGTCCACTAGGCTTGATTAGTTTTATCTAATGTAATCTTTTTCCTCCAGGCATTTATCTACAGTAGGTGCATAGCATGATATCAGTTCCTCTATTACCTAGTGAGAAGGATGCTAGACCTTATGTCCACCTCCTGGAGTAAGAACTGGTATTATGTTTGAAGCAAGATGGAATGAGAAATTGGTTGGTCTCCAGCTATCATTGTTTTATAAGTCCATAGCTGTGACAGACATAAAAAGGAAGCTATTACTCTCTGTATATACAAAAAATAAACTCTGTAATGTTCACACCCAATTTGCCAGTCTCAAACTGAATGGGAGATTAGGATGCAACTTGATTTATCTTAGACATAAGTTAGCCAGTGTGAGAGGAAAAGCTGGGCAGAGTTTGAGATGTATGACAGTGTAGGTGTTAGCTGGCGTCTTAATATTTGCCCATCCTCAAAAGCTTAAGGTAGAAAACTATGGTCCTCCACATGCTCTATTCCAATAACATAATGGGAGTTACAGTTTTCTAGCATTTTTATAACTGACTGTAATTGTGACATATTTCTGAAGATTGTGTAAGACCTTGTCAGGAAAAACAGATATTTGAAGATTTTTTTTTTGTTTTGTACACATTTGTTTCTTGAGCTAGAGATACTGAGAAAAACAAATACTGATTTAATGCGATCAATCAATAGTTTCTGTTTCACCAAGGAATATAAGTAATTCATTATTTCATCTGTTCATAGGCATCTTGTGAGAAATAACATATAAATACTGATGCATTAATCCTTCTCCTTCCCCCCCTCCACATTATTTTTTTCCCCCTAACTAAAAGATCTTTTAATGCTGTTAATTTCATCTGAATTTGTGTTAATCCTGTTAACCCTTCTATTCTTATGTTCTTTTATTCTGATTACTCTTTGAAGCTGCTTTTCTTCTCTGAGTGCTGAGTTTATCCACCATTGCCACCCAGAATTAATATGAGCTAGTCTATAATATTGCCTGCTTGCTTCTTCTTGAGTACCAGTATCAAATGAATCCTATGTAGTGTTGCATGTTAAGACAAAAGCAGTAGAATTTGGTGTGATCCCTGTGTCAGTGTTCCTAATGAAAATGGTTAGGGTCTGAGTTCAAATGGTGTAATTTTTTTTAGTTTTAATTTTTAATTTCATTTAGTTTTAATTTTAATTTTTGAATTAGTCTCAGAATATAGCTGCTAACCAGTGCAACTAGTTTAGCACAGGTGTAATGTAAAATTGTGTGTTGTATTTCTATACCATTCTGGGGCAACTGCAATTCCAACTGTGTTCAGTGACTACCCCACAAAGAACACATTACAGTATTCCAACCTTGATGTTACCTGTGCATGTGACAATACACTACTCTGTTACATCCAACCTGGTTTATCAGCTGAAATTGATAAAAGCCTTACTTGTCATATGTGTCCAGCATCAGTGTCAGATCCAGGAAGACCAGTAGTTCACACATTTCTCCCAACACTGAATCAGCAATAGCTTCATATTGTCTAAAATTCAAATTCAGGTTCTTTTTAGCCAGTATTTACAGCTTGTAGACACGAGCTATGAGCTAATAAGAAAGGAGAACATCTGCATATAACCAACGTGTTGGGAGAAATTAGCTTTGCTGTTAAATATATAATGGAACTTTGGGGGATCTGCATGAGACAATTTGCAAAAGGCTGAGCAGAATTTGTCCAGTGCCAACTTTAGGTAATGATCAGAGCTCTGCTAAGCAGTATTTCAGAAGATACTTGTTGAGTGGTATCAAAATCTGTTGAGAGAAACACAATATTAATAGGTTTTCACTGGTAGAATATTCGAAACATTAGGAAATGATTACCAATATATGAAAACATGATATTAGTTATTGCATGATCTAATGTATCAATTCAAAAAGACATGTTTCAGTAGATATCCTAATAACTTCTTTAAGGCAATGGATAGAATAAAATACTATTATAGCATATTGTACCAATCAGAAACTAAAAAATATACCCTTTAGTCTTAATATATAGTCATCTGTTATGACATTTAAAGTCTGTTACTTACCCCCAAGTATAGCACATAATGACCACTCTCATTAAAACAACCTTTTCTTGTAGCACTTATAATGTTGGACTCCTACTGGTAATATAATGAGGGTAGACTGCATTTTGATTGAGTAACCACTAGGGAGAAATTTAATTTAATTAAACTCATCTTCATTAAAGTATTACATTCAAGTAAAGTAATTATGAAGGCCTGTACAGTATAGGAGCAATCCTGCTGTTTAAGAACAGAGAAAGATCACATTAGACAGATCATAACTTCTAGAAAAGCCCTTCCACCTATAATTATCTTCAGTATTTGAAAGAAAGTGGTGCTTCAGCAACATGCACTGACAGTATTTTCTACAGCATTTTTAATTCATTCTTTTTCTTTATATTGTTACATAACTCAGTCATTGTGTGATATCATTCACACACACATTTGCCCAGTCTTGTATTTTGCTATGTTTGTCCCTTTGTCTAAGGAAGCAAGCAATACCTAAGGTAAGTTTTACAGCTATCCTAACTATTAGTTCAAAAACCATTCCTTTACACCCACAACTTACTTTAACCATTATTTGAGCTTTTGAGACAGTGTAAAAGTTCTATTTCAAAAATTCTCCTGGGTTTAATAATTGAAATAATGAAATGTTGATTGGGAGTGGAATCACTCTACACATTTAATTGTAGCTAAGGAAATATTTCATAGAACTCTAGAACCTTGGAACTGTGGAGCTGGAAGGGACCACGTGGAACATACTGTATAGCCCAAACTTCTGTAATGTGCAGGAAAACCAACTAAACCTTCCTTAATAAATGGCAGTCCTACCTCTTAAACACCTGTAATGGAGGACACAACCTTTGTGAGCAAACTGGCCCATTGTCGATCTTATTGCCTGGGAAAGTAAAAGTACTAAGAAGAGTAAGAAGACAGTAAAAATTTCATTGAGCTAGGATAGGAGGAGCTACAGTGCCTGGAGACAGAGGGGAGGGACTGAGTATTATAGAACTGAAGTATTGTTTTCTGTTGCATACAATAATTCTTTTGGATAAAACTGCAGGAAAGAAAGAATATGTATAAATCAAAAAGTGCCTCTTCAAGACTATGATAGACTATTCCTGTACAAGCTACAGCTCTATCATCGCACGCATTGGAATGCCCTGCCTTCTTCTCATCTTTCTTAATAGAACCATAAAATATTTTATCGTACTAGCCCACATTGGCCTGAATCTGCCATATTTTTATTTTTGATGTGGTTTCCTTAGCTCATTGATTTAATTTGTAAGTTCTGATCAATTTGAATTACCTATTTAGTGTTTTAAGAAAAGAAAAAGAAAAGAAACCAAGAATTATGGAACAGCCAGTGTGTTAAGGGGAATCATATCACATAAAATGAGAAGGACAGTGTTGGAACTGCCACAGATTGTCTGTGATATCAAGTTATGAGGCAAAATCTTATGCCCATCTGGTAGGCTATAAATCCCAGACTTATTCCCAGGTAAGTGTACATACTATTGCAGGCTTAGTTATCTTTTTCTGTAAGTTGTCTGTCTGACTATCTTGCAGTTTTTGCATCTTTGGTCCATTCAAATTTTAAAAATGAACAATATTTAGAAAATGTTCTCAGCATTATTTTCCTATTTACTGAAATTATAATACTAAATTTTCTTCTCTGTTTAGTATAAGTTAAGCATGAAATAATAACCGATCAGGTTTTCAGCTTTGAAAAGACAATCATAATCTGATGAAATAGGATGTCATCTTCATAAACCAGTAAACTTTATTGTAAACTTGCAGGTATGATTGTTTCTCTCCATTTGCAGATAGTACTTTGAAAAGGAAAAAGGCTGTTCTCTTTGGTATACTCTTGACTCTTCACTAGTTGTAAGGAGGTTTGTGAAGAAATTTATTTACACAGAGCTTTACAGTTTTAGGATTGGTTTTTTGGGGAGCGGTGGGAGTTCAATCCTGAAAATAAATCTTTGATGGTGTGCCTATTCTATAATAATTAAGGTTATATAGGAATTTTTTTTTTCCTGAGACTTTTTCAAAGGTATTCATAATTGTTTATCCAATTTTCCTCATCATAAGTGTTTGTTTATGGAATGATGTCTTCAATCTTTGACTCTAAGCAGCTAATAAACAAGTTGCCTGTATGATTTTATTCAGATCATGATGTCTGTAATAGTCTGTTGGGCAAGGAAATGTGCAGGGAAGGATAATATTTCTGGCTTTCCATATTAGCAGGTACCTTGCCTGAGTAGAAGTCCAGTTCATGTAGAAATCTAAACTTTTTTTTTTTTTTTGGTCTTGCTGATGTTACAGCCTAGCATGTAATACTGGGAAAGAATTTATTTCCATAGAAAGGGGCTTTGCAAGTAGGAATGAATTTTTTTCCATAATAAATGGAGGCTATTGCTTTGTCACTGACTTGTATTTTGCATTCTTCTGAAAGTGGTTAACAGTTATAGAACCAGGAATAACTGTATATCCTTCAGAAGGTTCAATATATATTGTACCATTATACATTAGATTATGACATCTTGATGTATTTTCATTACTTGTAAAAGTGGTTGCACAAAAATATCTATAAAAAGGTCATAGAGCAGTGTGTTGAAAGATCAACAACTGCTAGTTCATAATTCGTGATATATACCATACAGACTTTTGAGTAGAGTAGGTATTCCATAATTACTTCACGCTTTTGGTAATAGAAAGCAGCCCTTTCTGTTATATTGCTGTGAACCTTAAAATTGCCAGTTGTCATTAAAGTTTGTGTAAAATATTTTTCTTCTTAAAAAATCCACTCTTTGAAATATAATGGGACAAAATCCACTTTTTTATGGCATCAGACAATATAATCAGTTTACTAATGTGTCATTGTTATAGAAACATTACAAAGAAAAGGGAACATTACTTAAGGAACACTGAAGAGAAAGTTATGCTAAAGTTGAAGTCATGTTTTACATATTCTAACATTTCCAAAGTCTATTTAACTATTTTTGTTTGAACTAGCAACTGGCAAAGCACTCTGAAATGGCCAGATAGATAGCACGTTATGATCTTTGTCTCTTGTACATTTTATATCTTTAATGACAGCTTCTGATTTTATTTATTTATTTTTTACTGTTGGACATCTTTCTTCCTGTAACTTTCCTGCCCTTTCTTGTGAAATGAATTGTTCGTCTGCTTTTCGCTCCCCACCCCCCTTTCAGTCTACAGTTCTGTAGCTGTCCCAGCTACCATTTGCTTTCCTTCCACAGGGGTGCATTCTGGCTGCAGGTCTCAGCTTGCTGCTTCAATTAGCTTTTCAATGGACCCCCTGGCAACTTCCATTGTTTCCTGCTGCCGGTTCTCTTTTCCTGCTGCTTTTTATCACCCTGCTTGTATTTTTGGCAATCACCGAGTTGCTTAGACTATTGTTTGGAGAACTACTGGTTCCCTGCTGATGTTATCACTAATTCCCAACAGATCTTTTGATAATTTTTTTTCTTTCTTTGCCCAATTGTAATCAGGTTTGTGTTTTTTGCTTTAACCTAGATTCTTTAAGGCAACCGCCAGAGATTTCCAGCTCTTAGAAACAGGTAATTCTCCCCAGGTTCCATAGGTTTCAAACAATGCGACGCACACAAAAATAGCAAGACAACACCTCCCATTTTGAAGAAGAAAGCTCTCCCCTTGAATTCTTTGAATGGTATTTTCCTATAAACATTTACCTCTAAAGCTGCAGAGTTAGACTTTCATTGCAGTTGAATTCTTCCGACGACTTGTTAAGGGGTCACCCATGTTTGCAGACTTTTATTGATTTATTGCAGATGGTTGATTTTAAAAACTGTTCTTCATGTTACATGAAAAACTTACAGACTTACCTGTTAATTCCTCTTAACAGAGTATTTTGATTGAACCAATGCTAGATAATTCTTAAGGGAAATGAGAAGATAATGATGTACCATGTAAAATTTATATTAGCAAGTTTTCTTATTTACCCAGGGGAACTTATCAACCAACAGAAATGTAATAGTTCTTACCAACTTTCCTGTGGGATCCTTTTAGTTATTTGTATTAATAGTGTTAGGAAATGAATTTTTGTCAGGTGTGTTCACTTTTAACTTTTTGCTGTATGGTCAAACTGGGAGAAACACTAATTTATTCCTATTCAACAAACCATTTATAGTTTGAAATACTGCTGAGAGGATTAGTTTTATAACCCTGACTAAAGTTGCAGCTTTGAGATATTAAACAAGTAAGTTTAAGGCCCATATCAATACTATTCGATATCTATAATACAAGTTGTAGTTTCTGAATCAAAAGCAGCACATTTTTTTCCCCATTAAAAATAGGAAAGCATTTAGGGACTATAATTCTTAATACTTGAATCTTAATTTCTATTGGTGTCTTTTCATTAAAATACAGGTGAAACTCGAAAAATTAGAATATCGTGCAAATGTTCATTTATGTCAGTATGGCAACTCAAAAGGTGAAACCAATATATGAGATAGACGCATTACATGCAAAGCGAGATATGTCAAGCCTTACTTTGGTATCATTGTGATGATTATGGCGTACAGCTTATGAAAACCCCAAATTCACAATTTCAGAAAATTAGAATAGTGTGAAAAGGTTCAATATTCTAGGCTCAAAGTGTCCCACTCTAAATCAGCTAATGAATCCATAACACCTGCAAAGGGTTCCTGAGCCTTTAAATGGTCTCTCAGGCTGGTTCAGTAGGAATCACAAGCATGGGAAAGACTGCTGACCTGACAGTTGTGCAGAAAACCACCATTGACACCCTCCATAAGGAGGGAAAGCCCCAAAAGGGAATTGCAAAAGAAGTTGGATGTTCCCAAAGTGCTGTATCAAAGCACATCAATAGAAGGTTATGTGGAAGGGAAAAGTGTGGTAGAAAAAGGTACACAAGCAGCAGGGATGACGGCAGCCTGGAGAGGATTGTCAGGAAAAGGCCATTCAAAAGTGTTGGGGACTTTCACAAGGAGTGGACTGAGGCTGGAGTTAGTGCATCAAGAGCCACCACACACAGACGGATCCTGGACATGGGCTTCAAATGTCGTATTCCTCTTGTCAAGCCGCTCCTGAACAATAAACAACGTTAGAAGCATCTTACCTGGGCTACAGAAAAAAAGATCTGGTCTGTTGCCCAGTGGTCCAAATTCCTCTTTTCCGATGAGAGCAACTTTTGCATCTCATTTGGGAACCAAGGACACAGAGGATGGAGGAAGAATGGAGAGGCACACAATGCATGATGCTTGAAGTCCAGTGTGAAGTTTCCACAGTCTGTGCTGATTTGGGGAGCCATGTCATCTGCTGGTGTTGGTCCACTGTGCTTCATTAAGTCCAGGGTCAATGCAGCCGTCTACCAGGAGATTTTGGAGCACTTCATACTTCCTTCCGCAGACGAGCTTTATGGGGATGCTGACTTCATTTTCCAGCAGGACTTGGCACCTGCCCACACTGCCAAAAGTACCAAAACCTGGTTCAATGACCATGGAATTACTGTGCTTGATTGGCCAGCAAACTCGCCTGACCTGAACCCCATAGAGAATCTATGGGGCATTGCCAAGAGAAAGATGAGGGACATGAGACCGAACAATGCAGCGGAGCTGAAGGCCGCTATTGAAGCATCCTGGTCTTCCTTAGCACCTCAGCAGTGCCACAGGCTGATAGCATCCATGCCACGCCGCATTGTGGCAGTCATTGCTGCAAAAGGGGCCCAAACCAAGTACTGAGTACATATGCATGCTTATACTTTGCAGAGGTCCGATATTGTTCTATTTCCAATCCTTGTGTTATTGATGTCATGTAATATTCTAATTTTCTGAGATTGTGAATTTGGGATTTTAATAAGCTGTATGCCATAATCATCACAATTATACCAAAGTAAGGCTTGACATATCTTGCTTTGCATGTAATGCGTCTATCTCATATATTGGTTTCACCTTTTGAGTTGCCGTACTGACATAAATGAACATTTGCACGATATTCTAATTTTTCGAGTTTCACCTGTATATATTTCTTCTTCTGTGAATATTTTTCAAATTGAAATGGATGTTACAAAAATGTTTGGTAAACTCTCCCCCCCCCCCCCCCCATTTTTCTCTGACTTCATCTCCCTACAGTAAGCTTTTCTGAAGCGGACAAATCCCATTACCCAAAGTCCAAACTTTGCAGGAAGCCTTTGAAAATATCCTACAGACTATATGAAATTAGGCTCAGGGTCATGTGTGTTCCAGGGTTGCTGGTTTCTATCACTTGTTAGGAATAAGTTCTCTATCATGTTTTATTTGTTATTTTAAGTTATAGTGCATGACTCCTATGATTAATAATTCCTTTTGGCTTTTCTTGGCTCTTTTATATACTGCTCTGCTGTACACATAAAACCTCACCTTCAAATAATGTGTAGCTGTATTTTTATTTTTGACTTTTAGAGACATGCATGGTAGAATGGACGAGATACCTAATAGAAATGTAGGATACATGTGTTTTCTCTATCAGCTTTGAACTGAAATCCTATTCTGACAGCTAAAACATTCAGGGGAAAAAAATTACACCTATCACCGCATCAACCCGTAGTCTATAAAGCAATTTAATTACAGTTTCTTAATGGTCACTAACCTAGTGGTGTTTTTCTAGGATTAGTTCAGCAGTTCACAACATTTATTTTATGTGGACTACACATATTTATCACATGCAATGCATCATGTGATACTCCCGATAACATCTATGCAAGGCCAAATTTAAATAAAAGTTAATTTTGAAAAAATTGAAAATTGGATATGGCAAAAATCTTGTGAGATTGCCAAACTATCAAAATCTTGCGGAGGTTGACAGACAACATCAAAATTATTGTAAAACAAAATTTGCAACACCTTCAGGATATTCAGGTTAGGAACTATTGATTTAGAGAGATACACAGGCGGTCCTCATTTAGCAACCATTCATTCAGCAACCATTCGAAGTTATGATGGTGCTGAATGAGTGGTACTTACAACTGGTCCTCAAAGTTCTGTTGCCACAGCACTCCCACAGTCACATGATCATGATCTGGGCTCTTGGCAACCAGCCTGGATTTCCGACCATCATAGCATCCTGCAGTCAAATGATTGCAATTTGCGACCTTCCCTGCCAGCTCTCCACAAGCAAAGTCAATGGGGAATCCAGAAGATCACATGAGGTCCTTGCTTAATGACCTGCAGTGATTTGCTGAATGATGGTAAGCGGGGACTGCCAGAACTACTGTCGCTAAGCTTTATGGCCACATGATGTTACGCTTTATAACCACAGTAATGGAAATTCTTGGTGCAATTACCCTTAAGCAAGGACTACCTGTAGAGAGTATAAATCCATTATTATTTACCATGATAATTAAGTAGAAACTTGATCTTTAAATTGACAAGCTGTTAAAGATTGGTTTGGATGGCCCTACAGTAAGGTGGGTCCACAATTGGCTATCTAACCACACACAGAGAGTCAGCATTGACGGGTCAACATCGAGTTGGAGAGCAGTAACCAGTGGCGTCCCACAGGGATCGGTCTTGGGGCCGGTATTATTCAACATTTTTATTAATGATCTGGATAATGGGGTTGATGGGCTACTCATCAAATTTGCAGATGACACAAAATTGGAAGGTCTGGCAAACACCCAGGATGAAAGAATGACATTTCAATCTAACCTGGACAGGTTGGAAGACTGGGCTGAAAGGAACAAGATGTCCTTCAACAGGGAGAAATGTAAGGTAGTACATTTGGGGAGGAAAAATGTAGGGCACACATACAGGATGGGGGACTCATGGCTTGGAAGCTCTACATCGGAGAAAGACCTGGGTGTGGTCATAGACAACAAGCTGAACATGAGCCAGCAGTGTGAGACAGCTGCTAGGAGGGCTAATGCAGTTTTGGGCTGCATTAGGAAAAGCATTATATCAAAGATGCGGGAAGTCATTATTCCCCTCTACTCTGCACTAGTGAGACCACACCTGGAGTACTGTGTACAATTCTGGGCACCATATTTCCAGAAGGATATTGACAGGTTAGAACAGGTTCAGAGGAGGGCAACAAAGATGATACAGGGACTTCAGGACATGTCCTATGAGGACAGGCTGAAGGAACTGGGGCTGTTCAGTCTGGAGAAAAGAAGACTGAGGGGAGACATGTTAGCAGTGTTCAGGTACATAAAGGGGTGCCATAGGGAAGATGGTCAGGAACTGTTTTCCATGGCCACAGAAACTAGGACCAGAAATAATGGGTACAAACTGCAGCTACCTAGATTTCACTTAAATATAAGGAAAAACCTCCTGACGGTTAGATCTGTACAACAGTGGAACAGTCTACCTACGGAGGTTGTGAGTTCTCCATCTCTGGAGGTTTTTAAGAAGAGGCTGGACAGTCACCTCTCGGGGATGGTTTAATTGGTTTCCTGCATATTGCAGGGGGTTGGACTAGATGATCCATGTGGTCCCTTCCAACTCCAAAATTCTATGATTCTATGATTCTAGACCAGTATATGAGTACCTTCCTAGTTATTAGAGTTCAACTTCCATAATTACTTTCTATTGGCTAGGATTGTGCAGCACGTCACATTTAAAAGGAAAAATGTGCTTGGAGTGCATCTTAAAGTAGGTGTGTCCTTTCTCCTGTATCACATGACTGCCTTCTATTACACAGTATGTAGATCAACACAGGTACTACATGTGTGACTAAAGGGCACAGTCTAAAGGTCCTTTTTTCCTATGGATCCAAAGGACCTATCTATTCACAAAATTTCTGCCACCATTTTGGCTTGTTGTTTATCAAAATATGAATTGGTGAGATTGCTTTTTGCAACCACGGTGCTCTTAACTAAGCCAAGCTTACATCTTTGATACTCAGGTAATGATAAAGGTTTATTAAGCCTATAGAATTAACAATTCATTGTTTCTAATAGAAACACTTCCTAATTTAATGTTGATGCTTGTAAAGTAACATTAAGAATAATTTGTGATATTAAGTGAATCCAAACAAAGAAGCTTGTCATTTCTGTAAGCAAGTCATATTTGTCAAATACTATGTTTATCAGACTTATAATATTGTTTCTACTCACATAGGTTTATTATTTTCAGTTGTAACATTTCTGCTTGTTTGCCTTTGTTTGTTTGGAGTCCTTTGTGGCTATATACACATTTTTATGGAAAGATATTTAGGTCTGCTTTAGCTCCTTTTTTCATACACCTAATTATACTCCTGAGATCAGCTGACCATCTGAATGACAGAATATGCATTGTTACAGTGACTATATAGATTATACATTGCTTTTTTATTTTCCAGGATTTTTCGCATACCACATAAATGTGAGAAGCCAAGCCATCTATAAAACTGAAATAACACTGTTATGCAACAGAAAGTTCCAAGTCACAAATTACATGAAGTAGACAGTCTGAATTGGCCATTCATACATGAGACTAGTTTTACTGCCAAACTATATCATCATTTCCTTCAGAATTATAGTATTAATTTAAGAAAGGATGTAAGAGTCAACTTGGTGCTCTAGCTGCATTCAACTTCATGATAATCACCTTGGATTTACAAACTAAATATGGCAATTAATAGAATGACATATTCATTCTACCTCTTTTATTTTTTTTAAAAAAATATTGCTTTTAATCTATAAATAGCAAAGCAACAACAACAACCAGAAATTTAAATACCCAGCTCCCTGAAAAGATGAGAAGAAAAAAGAAAAGTCATCTAAAAATAAATATAAACTCAGGTTTTATGCTTTGACCACAATGAGTAATATTGATCAAACTTCCCAAAACTTCAATAAAATGCCAGATCATATGTAGAAAGTTAAACACATGTATTCTATCAAGAGTTTTAAATCAAATATACTAGAATCTTCATAGCTTCAGCCAAGTTTGCTCTCAATCCAAATTATAGATACACTGATAGTTCCATTTTTTTAGGAACATAATTAAATATCACATTCACATATTTAGTCTTAATTTCTTTTCCAAACACCTGGTTAATAACATTATGAATATTAAACCAAAACAGCATTGACTTACACAATATGAGCCAGCGTTCCTTCCAAAGTATTCCAGTTCCAACATACAGAGATTGAACATCTTTATTGTACATCCTCTTGAGTATTCAATAAACACTATAAAGAACTTTTTGTTGATTTAATTGAATCTTGAGCTTATAGAATATGAATTTAACATTTGTTAAAACGCTAAGGTAGGTGCTGCATATTTGCTGGCTTTGAAGGAGTCCACCCACTGTCATCTCTTTGGGTTTCCTTGACTGGCAGAAGGGGCATAAGGCCTTTCTTTGTATTCCTGTATCCTTGAATATTCTTTGATTGCTGTCTTGGGTTATGTTACATTATTCAATATTACTGAATATTCTTTGATTGCTGTCTCATGTCATTTTCTTATATTGCCTTGAAATAAAGCCTTAAGCACCAATACTGGTGTAATCATTGCTTCTGAATCCAAAAGGAACTATGACCCAATCCTGGTGGACTGGGGACAGAGCAGTACGAGGGTGCAGTATCATCACTATGTCTGTCCTGGTCAAGTTGTCAAGGTTCTGTCCCAGTGCCTAGAGGCTGTGAGATATTGGAGGGGAAGAACAAACTTTGATTCAATCTTGACAAGACTGAGTATCTATGGGTTTTAGGTCCCTTTGTTCCCAGAACCAAAGAATTTCCAACTTTAACGGGGTGGCACTGTCCTGCTTAGTTTCAGTGCATAATTTGGGGGTCCTCCTGGACTCACAGCTCCTACCTGAGGAGCAGATGGCAGCTATGGCCAAGGGGCCTTTGCAAACTTAATCTTATAGCTAATTGCCCCCTTCCTGGATTGAGAGGCCTGCTCAAGGTCAATTTAAGTTAAATGTTTTAATCTTTACTGATGCAGGACTACTCACTGCTGTGAGACTACTATATGCACAAAATGGAAAGGCTCTGAAATACCCACAATGGAAGAATGGTTGGTGAAGATGATGGAACTAGCAGAGATGGCAAATGGAACTAGCAGAGATGGCAAATTAACTTGTTTGATTAGAGAAATATCAATGACTATATTTATTAGTAATTGGAAACCCCTTGTGGACTTTTTTCTGAAAAGAAAAGTTTTAAGCTAATTAAAATTTATTTATTTATTTATTAAATTTTTATGCCACCAACTCCCAACAACTCTGGAGGCTTCACAGATAAAAACATACGGAACAATAAAATAATACAATGATAAAAACAAAGAGCAAAAGATGGCACAAACTGGGTAACAACCAAAGCAAACCCATGTTACCCAGCAGGGGCTTCAGTCACCCTCGTCAAAGGCCTGGGCAAAAAGCCAGGTCATCAAGGCTTTCCAAAATGCCACCAGGATATTTTTGAATTGAAAGGAAAAGAAATAATGTAATGAAAAATCATAAATTATAAATGACATTTCCTGATCCAAAAATTTAAACTGCAATAAATCAGAGGTTTCTTACACATCTTTAGTAGGGCCATAGTGGTTAATAAGCATCTACTGAGATTATAAACATAAATGTACCTTATTACTGCCATTTCATTTCATTTCATTTCATTTCAGGTTTGTTTTTTTTTGAGAGAGAGATAAACATTCTTTTTGAAGTACATATTTTTGTTCTACAACAATACTGGAAAACTTATGAACCAACTTTACTACATCTGCACTTAGGTTAAAAAAAAAAATCTGTGGAAGAATATGAGTTAATGTGCCCCATTGAACAATTTGAATTGCTGACAACATGAAGGAGAGATCCGTGAAAATCATTGTCTTTCTGTTCCAAAGATCCTATTTCTGAATAGAAATAAAATATCACAGGTTACAGCTCTCAGATATTGCACCAAAAGCAGTCTGGGCCACTAGTAAATGAACTTCGAAATAGAGATAGAATGCTGCTTCTATCTCTAGCTATTTGGACTATAGTGAAAAATATCTCGTGCAATTTCATTTCCATATATAGCGTGAAAGACTAATCTCACTCAGCATTATAGGGAATGTTCTGAAAATGTAAATTATTTCTACATAACAGACCCTGGGCACAGGTCAATTCATCTTTATTCTTTTACAATAGCCCATCGAAACCTTTAGTGAATTAGCACTTTGAAGTTGATTTATTCTTTTCTTGTTCTCCATAGTAACATGTCTTTAAGTTCCACAATGCTCTTACCTAGAAGTAAGCTGTGCTTCATCAGATGTTTTTAGAACTGCTATAACATGTTTTAATTGCTATAAAACATAAGCAAATTTTTAAACTTAAAAGCAATTCAAGAATAGACCCACTTAGAACTGTGAAATTTCATAGGAATGATGGTTAATATAACCCTTTGAAGTTCCTCAGAGGTGGAAGAAGCTGATTTAATTTCAGTTCCTCTCTGTGCTGTGTTGCCAAAGGAGGACTCTGAAGAGTGAGAGATATTTTTTTTTATCTTATAAACCACTGTAGGACCCATATCTCACTTACAAACTATTAAGCTAAAATACCTACTAAGCTATTACTTAAAAAGAGAAAGCTAATAGTTACTAATTAAATTAGTGTAGGTAGATACAACAGTTGGGGGGGGGGGACAACCTTCCAAAACTGATGGATGAACAAAGATTGTAGCTAAAGCAGCCACCACCATTAGAAACTGGAAATCCCATATCCTTCTTTCATTTAATCCTCAATTTATTCCTGGAAGCCCAAACAAGTGGTTTGCCATTGCCGGCTTCCTAAGGCTGAGAAAGAGTGACTGGCCCAAGGTCACCCAACTGACTTTGTGCCTAAGGCAGGACTAGAAGTCAAGGTCTCCCAGTTTCTAGCCTGATGCCTTAACCACTTCACCAAAGTAGCTCCCCCTCTCTCTCAGTATAATAGTAATAAAATAAAGAAGGAGTTGCTCACTTCAACAATCAAAAGACAATTGTTTTAATCAGATAATTCCTTGATACTTCTGGCCCATGCTTCCAGGAAGTAGTTGTACCAGTTACGACATTGCAAAAACATAAATACCCATACTTCAGAATTCTGTAACAATATAAACAAGTGATATGTTTATATTGAAACTGCCTGTCATACTTGCATTTTATACCAGCTTTCTATTAATATATCTTTCTTTGTCTTAAATAATATATAATTCTCTTCAGGAGCATGTTATTGGTGCTATCATGCCACCAGCATCATAGTTAGTGTTTATATTTTTCACTTCAGCTACCCAAAGAGATGAAAGAAGGGGAAAAAAAGAGAAATGGGATAGGATTGATTGATTGATTTCATGCCATCAAATCAGAAGCAGGCAAGGAAAAGAAATTTGGCTCATGAGACGGAGGCTGAGGAAGTTGAGGCAATGGCAGGAAGAATGTTCCCCCTACTTTCTTCATTTTTTCCCATAGGATTTTTAGCTGGAAGTGCAGACATTTAAGATGCTTGAGAAATACAACTGAATGTTGTCAGAGGGAAGAATGCTAAGGTAATAATTGGCACCCACCTAGTGCTGATTGTTTCAAAGTAAACAGGCACTCCGATCCTGTGCGCATCAGCCACAAGTGCTTACTGGTTCTGGAGGAGAAGAGTAGGTTTTTACAGCCCAGTAGATAAAGGCTTTTAGAGAAAGTTGGCAGGTCCAAACTGCGAAGATCCAAATGATCATGAAATATATTTTCTGTATCCCTTTGGTAACATCTCTTAAACATCCAGATAATTTCAGCTTAGTCTGGTGGCACTATTTTAGAAAAACTATACTAATCAGATGTATAATTTGACCTTTAAAAACTGTTTCACTTTTTCTTCATATTTGTAAAGTGTTATAGTTTAAGTTTAGAAAAGAGTTCATGTTGAAAAAGAGTTCCATTATAGTTACATTATACAAAAAAGTTACATTATAGAAAATCTATGTCCATATTCACACAGTACATTGTGGTTACTAAATTAATCTATATTCTGGGTTTGCACAATACATTGAACCATAGATTAACCAAACAGATTAGATTTAAGCAACATGATAAGCCACAGAAAACATAAGAGAAAACTTTGTGTTTTTCAAATGCGGCATTAAGTCTTTAATTGATCTGATTAAGCAAACTCCATGAACATAATCTATACTAATTCATGGGTAATAACATAGTTCTCCTTGTGGGTGGAACTGTATCATAGCCATGTCGACCTATTTGATAATGACATTTCAAATAAGTTAAAACTTTTCATTCTGATTTTTATCATAATGACATAATTCTTTCAACATAGCTGCATATCATTCACATGATTTCATTAAATCCATTAGTTAAATGAAATTATAAATCAGGAGTTCCCCCTTCTTTACAAAGCAGAAACTCATTTGTTATATAAATTAGGGAATTATATTTATCTATATCTGTAATCACTTCTTGAGAAGCATGCGGAAAAATAAGAGTTACTCCAATTTACTTGATCTCTGCCCTTTCTGACTGATTAAATTACATAGGCTGGGACAAGTCCTGTGACTAAGGGAGATGATCAGTGCCAACTTCTGGATGGAGTATAAATTTCTATTTAACATGAGTGGGAAAATGACTCATAATTCCATGTTTCTGCAGGATATGGACTAATTCAGTAGTTTCTGACCAGACTATAAGATTGAGAAAGCTTTGGTTATTTGGATATCTTGGTGGCTTTTAGTACCATCACCTATGGAATGCCTATGGACAGTGCGCCTCTGGAGAAATGTGCTCTTGGGAGCAATAGACTATGACTCCTTCTTTTAGATTGCACTGAGAATGTAGTGCTGGGGTATACTCTGAATAGGATGCCATCAGTAGGCTTCTTGATATCCAACATCAAGGGACCAGTAGGTATTGATCAATAATGGTTCAGATGAAATAATACAATGGTGTCTTTGATCAAAGTAAAATTGGACTTGAGGATTTGGCTCAATGTGGGCTGGAAGGAGGCGCATTTCCCTGAAAGAGCAGATTTGCATTCTGTGTGTATTCCTTATTCCCAGCTTTTAGTGAATTCCTATGGCAGCTATGATGAGAAGCAGACCTATGTGATTACATTAAGTATTCCTGCTACAACCATTCTTGAGTTGATTAGGAACAGTTGGGAACCATTATCCATATCTTGATTATATTTTGATTTGTCTTTGCAGTGTGCCTTAGCAGAACTATCCTTGAAAAGAGGAAGCTTCTCTTGGTGCAAAATGTGGCAGTTAGACTGCTAACTAATATATAATACCTAATCATGCTACGCGTGGTTGGAAAAATCTATATTGATTGTCAATTGTTTTCCAGGCATAATTTATACTGTTGATATTAACTTTTAATGCTACTAATGGTTTAGTGACTGATTATCTAAGGGAGTAATTCTCCCATTATGAACCTTTTTAGACTCTTAAGATTTGCAGGTGAAGCTTTTGAAGTTGTCCCCACTGTCAAACTCTATGGGAAAATCCTGTATATCAAAAAATATTCAAAGAAATTATAAGAGTTTCTCAATATTCTTTGGTAAATAATTCCATTGTGGGCTGATTATTTTCATTTTCTCTAATGTCTAAACCAAATAAAAATCAATTATGTTTTCTCTTAATTGCCCTGATTTACTATTTCAAATACTTGAAGCTTGACATGCATCTTTCTTTGCATTAGTGGTATTTAAAAACATGAAATGGTAATTATTACACATTCAATACAAAATATCCTAAATAATTCTTTAATGAAGGTCTATATTATTTAAATATGATTTCTATTTTTAACAATATCAATAAAAGCATTACATTCTATTCAAATAATTTTAAGGACAGAAATATGACCTGGCTCTTCTCCTAGGCTTTGGGCTATAATAGGTGGAGCCCCTTGTTGGGTGCATACTATGTTTGTTATTAACCAGATCTGTCACTTTGTTTATTGCTGTTTTATTGCTTGATGGCATTTTGATGTTATGTTGTGAGCTACCCAGAGTTAATTGGAGTTGGGCAACAGTTGAATAAATAAAAAGATAATACTGAACATAGTCAAAATAGTGTGATTCTCTTTAAGATTATGTCTGTATATATTTATAAGTTTGAACACAGAATAGTCTCAAGTTTTTCCTTTATTCTCTAAGGATTTTTTTTAGTATTGTGTTTATTTTAATTTTAAAAAAGCAATATAAAAAAGCAATGAAATAATGTCACTCAAGTCATTTGTCCCTACAATTTGTACCAAATGTTCAATAAAGACTATTCAGAATGTAGCCTGTAATGCTTTCATGGGAATAAAACCTATAAGTTTCAGTAGGGTATTACTAATCAGAAGAATTATTGATATTAGCTTGTTTCATTAGAACAATACAAAACAATCATTAAAAGCAACTGGTTACATCATTAATTTGTAAGCACATATATTTTACTTCTCAGAACTTTTTTGAAAGAATAGTATTCAGAATCTCTGCATGTTCCTATCTTACAGAGTTACACATAATAAAATAAAAGCATAAAAGCTTCCATGAATGCCTACAGGTTGTACTAAAGTTTAAGATCTCCTAAACTGTTCCTAGCTTGTCTGAGCATGATACTTTCTGACACTTTTATATAACTAGTATAAATATTGTGGTCATAAAATTGTGTGTGTTTTTTTTTTAATTTGCTGCCTTCGTTATATTATTGTGAATCGCCCAGAGTTCCCCCATTGGGGGGAGATGGGCGGCCGAAAAATTTAATAAATAAATAAATAAATAAATAAAATTATATATCTAATGCAATTAATATTATATTTCTATAATATTATAGTTGAAAAATCTCTATACACTCATTAACTTGTCTTAAAAACTAGCTTAAAATGTTTTCATTCATGTCTATGATAACATGAATCAAAATAGAGACATTTAGCTTATTGCCAATACTGAAATTATGCTAGAGTGCTCTCCAGGCCGGTAATTGCAATCTCTCTGGAAAATATATGGCAGTATATTGATCCAGGATCCATCACTCACATCTAGTCAGCCACAGGAGCATACTGACTATGACATTGGAATCTATGGTAGGTAAACAGCATTAGGAAGCATTTGTGCTTTTTATGCTTTCACACTTCTACTTATATATCCATGTGTGTTACTGCTCCGCCATGGGATAGCAAAAAGATAATTTCAATTAACAATGTTTTATGAACATTGTTGCTTATTGAATAAGAATTATGTTCAATTAAAATTACATTATATAGAGTTACATATACCCTGGAGATACAGAGCACTGAATCTGAAAATAATCAGAAATATTTAATTTATAGTTTAAAAATGCATGTGATGAGGAAAATTAACTAGTATGAGGGTCTAAAGAAGCCCCTGTGAAGAATGGAAAGAGATGGAGGATTTTCAGTTTTATTTTTGATACAAAGTCAGATAGGTAGGTAGGTAGATAGGTTTTATTATCATTTGGCATACATACTCATAGAAAGTTGGGGTGCAATTTATCAAACCAGAGAGAAAGGCCATAAAATAATTTATATTAGAGGAAGATAGAAAAGACTATAAGCATTAGTGAAAAGCATAGAAAAAAATTGGGAAAAAATTGCAATTGGATTTTTATACTGGTTCAATTAATGGACCTGGTCTCCTATATGAATGAGTGGACTGAATTAGGGCAGTAGACTTCCTATATTGCCTGTAATATTTCTTAATTGTCAACATGTGTATAGACTTGTGAGTAAAAACCACTTTGGTGATCTATCACCCTGGTGATAATTTAATGTGCAGTTGAGGATAATCTCATATATTATTGAAGGTTCTAAACCATGGAAAAAAAATAATTCTATGATGTTTTGCTCTTAATTCTCTCAATATTTTGCCTAAAAGAGGAAAAACAACAGAACAGCAGCACAATATTTCAGGAATTGTAAATAGGAAAATATATATAGAAGAAAGATGGAAGGATATTCAGAAAATATCATTTATATATTGACAAAAACATTTTGTATCCTGCAGGTCAGTACCTTTCCCATACTGTCTTTTCTCTTAAAGCCTAATGGTTCTCTAAAGCTTTTTAAAAATGCATAGATGGGCATTGGGTGTAACATGCTTCTTGCTTCATGAAATGCCATTAAAAACCTTTTAATTAATTGTCGTTCTTAACTGGAATGTAATATCAACAATAGCACTGGAATTGGCCTTTTTAATTTTTTATTTATTTTGTGTTTTAATAAATGCATGGTACTACAGTTTTTTATTACATAGTTGTAACAATATTTTTATAGAATACTTCGCATATCTGTGTGGTCATGGGGGGTGCTGATGCGGCTATTTCAGCATGTATGGACACTCCTTCCCTTCTCAGACTCTTCCAAAATAGGGAGAGCCGGCATTGCTGAAATCTGTAGTACTTCATAACATATGAATGTTGGTATCCCAGCTGTTGACTTCACATTCATTTTTTCCACTACATCTCAGTAGATCAATAAGCTAACCTTTTCTTCATATTACATGCATTCTTAGATTAATAAGCCATTGAAGAAATAAGTCAAATCTAGACTTAATCGTTCTGAAAGTGGACCAGGAGAATCATTTTAAATATCAGTGATTTCAGCTTGAGCATTGCATTGTATTAGATTTCCCTTAAGATCCATTTATTTCATTATTACCCAGTCTTGTCAGTTTTAATAGTTTTGTTTATTATCCGCACTTATGCTACCCCAATCAGAGGAACTTTTCACCTAACAACAGTAAAAACATGTCATAAAAACATAAAAATTAAATCATAAAGATAGATAATAAATCGATACAGTACATGACAATAATCAAAATATAGTCTTCTCAGGCACCACAAACATATTGTCCAAATGCCCAGTGGAAGAAAATGGTCTTCATCTTTGTTCCAAACAAAACAAAGGAGGCCTGATTGGATTTGATTTAAATAACTAATCAGGAAGAATAAAATTTATTTATTTAAATCATGATTTTTCCTCCACTACTTATTATGATTTCCAGTAAAAGTACATTCTTGTTAGAATAATAACTTAATTTTTTTCAGCTTAATTTTAATTTTTTAAAAATTGAATGATTATTATTGTACCAAGCAGATATACTTGTGAAGTCATAAGAAGGATATGAACCAAAGGATATTTTTGCCCACTATGCTAGGAGAACAATCAAGCTTTTAGTATGCATATCTACATATGGATTTTTACCAATAGTTTAATTAACAATGTTTTTTAAAATCAAAATTGATTAATTCAGCCAAGTCAGCACAGTTGGGTGATGGTCATACATTCAGAATTCAGTTGTGCCTTCCTCTTATTTTGGAATTTGGAAAAGAAAAACAAGCTTTTTTGCCTTTTCAGTTCTCAAATTCTTTCTCAAGTTACAAGGAATTACTGTAAGGAAGAAAAAAGTTTTTTCTACGCCAGCAGGAAACTCTGTGGCTGTTGAAGTTTGGATTAGTACTACAATTATTTCTGAATCCAAAAGTATAAATTTTCTAGAAAACTTCATTAGTCATCAGTTCATTTTTCTAATTCTATTCCTTACTTCTGTCTCTTGCATATATATTCTTCCTCCTTGCCCACATACCAAATTCTCTTGTCATTGGCATTCTTTACCTTGTAGTTTTAGGGAGGTCTGCTTTAGCTTGTTGAAGTATCTTTCATTTCATATATTATTTATTTATTAGATTTATAGCCCATCTTTCATTCAGACGTTCAAGGAGGTGTACGTAATGTTTCTTCTGCCTATTTTCCCCACATCAACAAACATGTGGACTATAGGAAGATGATTAGCCCCTATTTACCCTCTGAACTTTTTGTAGCTGCGGGTGGACTAGAACTTGGGTCTCCCCATTCCTAGTGCAACGTCTGAACCACTACTATACTACACTGATTCTTTGGATTCTCCTAGCATTTCCTGGCTAAACTATCTTCTTTTTAAAATCTTCCATATCACTTCATAAATATATCTGCTTGGTTCTGTGATAATTATTCCATTCTCTTTAATGAGAGTTCACCTTAAAAATATTAACATTAGCAAGTAGAGTATAATTATATTCATATTATATCTTGGCAGTAGGTTCATTTTAAACTCTGATTTGAATTAAAAAGTAGATTAAACAACAACAGCAACAAAAAACTCATTCATTTATGTCTGCCATCCTGGCCTTGGGAGAAAAATGTGATGAAGGTGGGGGAAGACACAGGAAAGGTCTGTTACTATCTTACATATTTTAAAACATCATATAATTTATCTGACAGTAAATTTGAAATTGCTCACCATTTGTCTTATAAAACATTCATAGTACAGATTAGAATATAGCATAATATGATATACCACCTAGTTTTCTTAATAAAGGTTCCTCTTCATCTCCTTATTTAGGACAAAAGTAAGACAAAAAAGTATCATTTGATAAATTTTAATACGATAACATCATAATATCTGCTGACAGAACATCTATTTTTAATTAACCACAAATACATATCTGTTTAACATAGCAAAATGGCCAGGAATTTAGACTGGAAGAAATATTTATCCTTCACTATAGTAATAAGTATTTCAACACAATGTAGGATCATATATTTATTCCTGTGAATTTAACAAGAAACCATGCCACGTGAAAAATTATTTAATTTTCTTTTTTAAATGAATGTGGATATTCATACAGACCAAGCACTGAATAGATTTTGTTTTTGTTCCACTTGCACATTTTAACAGTTTGAAATTTTTACTATTTTACCACAGTAATGGTTTCATTAAGAAGTGCCTGGAGGCTATAATTGATAATCATAAGTAGCAGGAGCCCTGTTTTCTGACCTTATCAGACTGCTGGACAAATGCAGTCTTTCCCTTCAATAATGGATTCTTGTAATCTGATTTGTTTTCTAGTATAATACAATATCCAAGTTGCACACTGTTTTCAACAAAGCCTTTTTTTGAAATAGCAATGTGGGAGGTCAGTAAGCATTTTCTTCTATTGAACTGTAACAATTTTCCAAAATGTCCATACCTAATCAATATTTTATTATATTTTGTCACAAAGTATTGCCCATCTATGCAGGGTTTGTGGGGTAGCCTTTCCTAGGGTTCAGACCAGGGAAAAAGTAATAGAAGAAGAAAAAATGTGGGGAGGGAGAATATGGCTTCCACTTACCAATAAAAAAAAAAAGAATTTTCTAGCCATCATTTCCTGGGTTTCTACATCCTTCCCATTCTGTCATATTTTAGCTTAACATCTGTGTATTTTATTGAATTTTAAAAGGTAGTAAATTATGGAAGACTGTACAGTGGTACCTTGGTTCACGAACGCTTCTGTTCACGAACAATTCGGTTCACAAACAGCTTTGCTCGCAAAATTTTGCCTCCATTCGCGAACTCCGCATCGGGTTATAAACAAGATCCGTGGCCATTTTCCCTGCTGTGACACGTGGTCGTGGCTTCCTGTAGGGAGGGGGACTCTCTCTCCAAGCAATAACCGCCTCCCCACCCACCTTCCTGTCCTCCACGCCAGAAGTCACCTCGGGCAAGGTTAGCGTTCTCTCTCTTCATACTGTACTTTGTGTCATATTTTTGCGGTTTAAAAAAACAACAACATATGGTTCAGAACGGATTAACCGTATTTACATTGAACCTTATGGGGAAATTTGACTCGGGTCGCGACCAAAAATCGGTTGGCGACCAAATTCGGAGGGGTCAGAACGGATTAACTGTATTTACATTGAACCTTATGGGAAAATTTGATTCGGTTCACGACCAATTCGGTTCGCGACCAGAGTCGCGGAACGAATTAAGTTCGTGAACTGAGGTATCACTGTAATTCTGTAGGGGTTCTCATATATATGCTTTATGAATTTAATACCTGAGATGAACATAAATATTCTGTAGCCTGACTTTTCTCCCCTTTCCAAAATAATGCTTTTGTCCTGTGGTCTACTGTTGCACAGTATTATCATTCATTTTGAGCTGAGCCCATGTGTTAACAAAGGTTAATACAAAGCAAAAGTGTTTTCCTTCCTTCCTTCTAGATGGTGCTAGGCTAACTCAAAGTTATGAGACTGCTGGACAAATGCAGTCTCTCTCTTCAATAATGGATTCATACTGTGTTTTGGTTAAGACCATTAAAAATCGTAATGTTCCCAGTAGCTCCTTTTCCAGATGATGCAATCACCAGTTCTGTGACTTTTTTTTTTAACTGAGAGTGATGGGAGGAAACAAACAAACAAACTAACAGCAAGGAACTGCAAGCCCCTGCCATAGCAACAAAGCAATTGAAAATTAACACACTGGTGACTACCAGATCTCTAGTAAATCATTCATATTTTGAATGGTCTACGTTTTCTGAGGACTTCTAATAAATGTCATAACTTACTTCCTGATTCAATCATGAGAAGATAGGCTGGCAAGGAGAGGAGATGCTATCAACTATAGAGCTGGCAGAAAAACACCAAACTCTATCCTTTCAAAAAATAGCAACCATTCATGGTGAGCTTACAACTGATTGTGCAGCTAAACAAAGGTATCCGACTGCTCAGATGTACTGCTCATCTCCCACTCAGCAGCATTGGGTCACAGTTTATTTTGGATTCAGAAGCAATAGCCATACCAGCGTGAATACTGCAAGACATTATAAGAAAATAATGTAATAACATGATACAATAATCAAAGAATGTTCAAGAATAATGAAGAATGTAACATAATTCAAGACAGCAATTGAAAAATATTTCAATATTGACTTATATTCAATACTATAATATAATTATTATATCATTGAATATAATAATATATAATAATATAATTATATTCAGTAATATAAGAATACAAAAAAAGGGAGGGAGGGAGGGAGGGAGGGAGGGAGGGAGACTTTATGCCCTTTCTACCAGTCAGGGAAACCCAGACAGGTGACCTTCAAAATGAGCAAATATGCAGCACTTTCCTGGTTATGACTGCATCAAAGTTCCATTCCATGAAAGGGGGGGGGGGGTAGGTGGGTGGGTGGTGTCTCATTAGCTTATATAGGCTCTGGACCACCATTACTCACACCTGTTTTTGATGTTGTCATCTCTCTTGATTTTGCCAAGGTCAAAGAAGGTAAGTTTTTCTTATCCTGTCCTTGGAATGCTTTGCTATTGCTGCCAAGCATACTATAAACAATACTCCTTAGATAAGATTGGTGATAAGACCATATCAAGGTTTTTGGACTGAAGATGAGAAAGATCATCCTACTTTACACAGGTGTTCCCACCAAGAACAAAGCAAAACAAAATATAACCTAGTTATAACTTTTGGTGACTAAAATCAATGCTTGCTTATATCCGTGTCATATATTCAACCATTACATGGGAATATACTGTTCTATGTACTGTGCATCTGAGGGAAGGAGGTACACACCACTGTCCACTACCTCTTTGCCAATGTTCTGGTAAAACCACCAGTACTGTATCAGTTGGCAATTGCTGAAGAACTAAATATAGTGTGTAAGAAGGTGAATGGCCAAAGAAGCTTTTTCATGCATATATGCCAATGGCCAGCTTGAAGGAGTGAATTCTGACAAATTGAAAAAGAGAGTCTTAGTCTTAAAAAAGGAGAATAAAGAGTAGAGGTGCAGATGAAAGGGAGGAAAAATGAGATTGAAGCATGTATGTCTATCTTTATATCTCCTATCTCTAAGGACAACAGTGTTCTTAATGTAGGCGATCTCTTCAACGTACTCTATATGTAACCAGTAATGATATTAATAGAGGAAAATGGTACAATCTTAGAACTCTTTTGCTTTCATTATCACAATTGATGTGTTGCACTACATACTATAGCTGCCCAGTCATTATGGACAGTTTACAAATTTGCTTGTTCCTTCAAAACCTTCCATCATCTTCATGCTCCTGAAAATAAAAGAAGTCATGAAGAAATTTAAAGCAGCATCACAGGTTTTCCAAGAGATTCCCTCCCTATTGGTTTTATCCAATTATATAAAAAAGACCCTCAGTGCCAACTTTTCAAACTCAAGTGCTACACATGACGACAAACCTGAGCATGAAATGGGATCTATGCCAAAAGCAAAGTAAAAATATATTCCCATCAAGGGCATATTAGAGAATTAGCAGAAAGAAAATATTAAAGGCATTAACTCTTTTGTGTCACTGCCACAAGAGAAAACAATGAAATTACACTCAAAGAAGAGATGTTAACAAATACATTAATGGCAGTGTTCTCTACCTCTGAATTTCTCAGTGTTAACTTTACTGTTAATTTTACTGTCTGACAGAAGTACTGAAAAAGATAGCAGAAAAGTATTATTTATCTTCTTGTTGCCTTTTAAAACTCAGAGATCAAATATGTTTATTATGGTCTTTGACCAGCCTTTGTAAAAATAAACAACACAACAATTTGCTATCAGGGAAAGAGGAAAACAATAAAACATAACTAATTAAAAGTTTGCACAGTTGTATAACATGATAAAGATGTTTGGCCACCTGGCATGTGAGTGCCGAGTCAGCATCCCTTGAAAAGTAAAATAGTATGGCCCTCAAATTTAGAGATGAATGGGGAGATCAGAGCACATCTTGGGGCTTTAAAAATAGAACACCGTAAAAGGACATGAGCAAGAGTTTCTACCTCCCCAGATCCACAAAGGCAAATTCTCTGTAAATAAGGAGTCCCATGAAATCTTCCTGCCAGCAGTGCTGAAGGGAGGGCATCAAAGTGGGCACTGGAAAAGGCCGATCTATATTTGTTTAGGGTTAGATTGTATAGATACCCCACAGTATAGGGCTTGCAGCTATATAACAATTGGCAATAGAATTCAGAAGCACTGGTGATATCATTTTGGCAATCAATGCCCCTAATTCTTTCTTTTGCTATTTGCTTTTCCAGGATTAATTGGCCTAAATATTCTGGAGAGAGGCCAAGGCTGCAATGTTCTTCTATACAAGTACAGTGCCAATGAGATTAGTAGCTGTCTAATAGCAGCAGAGGCATCAGGCCCATAGGGTCAAACATGATTCTGAGACCTGAGATTAGAATCCTGGTCCAGGCTTGGGCCTTAACGCTTGGCACATTAGCTTCAAGCCTCAAGACTGCATTAGAGGTGCATTTGGGGGTACCGAACAGAGTCCTAAGAAAATTTGATTGAATTGCTTCATAAGCCCTTAAGTTTGTATATGGGCCAAGTTGTATCCCATGTAATAGCTGGGCAACTGTTTTAGCCATAAACAGTTTGATTGCTGCTGGAATGTGATTTGCACCCTGTTGCCTATAACATTTGGTTATTGCTTGTGTGTTCTTTTGGGTAGTGGAAGTAGCATAACTTACCTGGGCTATTAATTTCCTAGAGGCCTGAAATACTATGCCCAGGTATTTAAAACATTTGACCTGCTCTAATTCATGGGAATCAATGGTCCACTTGTGCCTTTGTCTTTTGTTGGAGAAAACTAAAACTTTAGATTTATCATAATGATAATTAATTGTTCCTCATTGCAGTAGGATGCCAGGATTCTTAGTGCCCACTTCATGCCTACAGAAGACAAGGAGAGAAGAACTGCATCATCAGCATAGAGTAGAATTGGGAGGTGTCTATCAGCTAATTTGGGTGCGTGCATATCAGCTTTCTGAAGGGCTTTAATCAGACAGTTGATATATATGTTAAAAAACAATGGTGCTAAAATACAACCTTGTTTCACCCCCTTGGCAGTCTGAATAAAGTCAGAAAGTTCCCCTCCCCGGTTGCATCTTATTCTAATCCTGGTTTTATCATATAGTTTATGAATTAGGAACAGGAGACTTTTATCTATAGAGGATCTGCTCAGAATGTTCCAGAGTCTTGCCCTTGAAATATTATTAAATGCTGTCTTGAAGTCAATAAGGGCTGCATATAGATTCAAGTCAGAGTGGCTTGTATATTTGTCTGCCAGATGTTGAAGCACTAGGCAATGGTCTATAGTAGAATGTCTGGGTTGAAACCCTGCTTGTTCAGGGTCAATGATTCCCTCATCAATTACCCAGGTTTGGAGTTTGATGAATAGGTACCTGGCATATAGTTTACTAATGATGTTCAATAAACTAATTGGCCTATAGTTAGCTGGATCATTCCTATCACCCTTTTTATATATGGGGACAATTATGCCTTCTCCCCAGTCATCTGGAATCTTAGCTGTGTAGTTAATATATGAAAATAAAGAGGCCAATACAAGGACCCACCAATCTGAGTTGGATTTAATTAGCTCAGGAGGAATATGGTCACTCCTGGGGGCTTTAACACACTTCAGGTGGTTAATGATATTTTTAACTTCTTGCATGTGACTGGGGGCCACTGTGATAGTGAGGATAAAGATATATCCATCATATAGGTGTGAGCATGTGGATTTCTATAAAGGGCTTGGAAATGATGTACGCAGGTACTTGAGGGGATGCTACAATGCAATTGTGTTGTTATGTGAACAATTTGTTATAGTATGCCAGAATAGGGAGGAATTTTTGGACTTTGTAGCTTCAAGTAGCTGTGACCATTTTTTCTTCTGATCTTGGGTCTTTTTTCTTTTCTTGAGCTGGGCCTTATATTGTTTTTCTGCCCCTTTAGAACTTGGGTAGAATCTGGTGAATTGGCCTTCAGTAAAGTAGCATAGCATTCCAATAGTGCTGTGCTGGCAGAATGCACGACTTGTCAAAGACTCTTAGAATGCCATACTCTCCTGATTGGGTTGGTGTTTGTTTTTGTTACAAAAAGTTGGAGCTTAGTTATAAGATCATGATATGCATCAAGTATTTTGCTATCTTGTGGGATGGTTGGGTCTGAGTGTGCCCCAAAGTTACAGAGGTTTGAAAAGTATGCACTTCCTTCCTCTGAGTGGAACCATTGGGCTATCCTGTCTACAAGGGAGCCTTTTGATCTGACCCTATAAGACTCCCCTCCCATCAAGCATTTTAAATGGGCCTTAATTTGGTTCCTAATTACGCCTTGCCTAACCTTGCAAGTGAAAGTTAAGGGAAGGTGGTTGCTGTTAGACCTCGGGACTATGCCAAAGTGCTTAAGGCAAGGGACCAGGTCTCTAGAAATTATTAAACAATCTATGGTGGATAGCATGTGAGCTGACCAAAATGTATATTGCCCAGGGAAATAATTTTGGACAGAGCCATTTAACATTTGTAGGTTAAGCCTATTTATGAGATACCCAGCTCTACTTCCCAATCAAATAGGGCATAAGATTTATTTGCAGAGGTTACAAGGGGAGAAAGGGAAGGAGAAATAGGCTTACATGCTGTGTCCTGATGCTGGAATAAAGCCTTCAGTTTTAGCTCTCTGGAGGTTGCCGCAGCCTTAGAGTGTTCGAAATGCTTGGAATTTTATCTTTGTGACATCTTAGGCTTCTTCTTCCCTTTGGTCTTTCTCTTTGAATTCTTTTCATTCTTGTTTTGTAGCCATTGCTGCCTTGCATCATCAGCAGGTGTCTGAGGCTGTTGGATTCCAAACTCTAAAATACCAACTAGTCTTAATTCTGAAGTTCTAAAATTACTAATCCTACATACAGGAAACTAAAATTACTAATTGATATTAAATAAAACCACTAAGTAAACTATTTTAAAACTAAAGGAAAAGGTATCTAAAGTAGAAGAGTTAAGAGCTCACTCTTAAAATGCTGTCACTCTGTGGACATGTTGCTCCGCCCCAAGACTCAGAGATTTAATGATGTCCCTTATTGATTATTTTTCTAACATTTCAAGAGTCAAGCTAATCCTTGAAAGTTTTAGTATTAGAGAACAGAGGAGAAATAAGCAAATTCCTTCCAGTGCATTAAGTAAAAAATTAGGCTCTTGAGTCCCAAATCTCTGCAGTTAAAAGAAGCTAACTCATAAGAAGGCATTTTTCTGGACAGAAGCAAGGCAAAGGAGAGCCCTCACTTAGCTTAGTCTTACAGCATGAAAATTAAACTCTTGATTAAATAGAAGATTAATAGCCAGTTGTTTTCCCTTTCAAATGCCCCCAATAGAGTTTTTACTAGAGTAGTTCTCTGTGCAGCACAGAGGTCATTACAAATAGTTAAAAGGGACTTCAACCATTTGAGATCTGAGAATGAAAAACCCAGTTTGCAGACTTCTGGTTATCTGCTGCCTAGACACCAATGGCTGTCACTCTTGCATCATGCCATGAACAGCATTGCTCATCTGCCTTAATTGATATGTTGAACAATATTTTGATTCTAATGAAAATTGGAAGTCAGTGATATCGCTTTATATCTCTCAGTCACTGATAGAATGGTTGTTTCTTCACAACTGCAATGGCATATTCGGAGATGGTTGTTGTATGAAATACCGTATTTTTCCGTCAATAAGACGCCCCCATGTACAAGACGACCCCCATTTTTCCAACCCAAAATTAAGAAATCAATATTTTAAAGATAGTGCAGAACACATTTTTATTTAGTACTTAGTTAACATTGACCTGATACACTCGGTGGGAGGAGGTCCAAACCGTCTCTGCAGCTCTGTTTCCATGCTCTTTTGCATAACTGATTAAATTCAAGCATGAGTGAAACTGCTGATAGCTTGTCTTTGCAGACAGCCTTCCTCTAATTGGTTTGTTCAGCATCAGCTGACGTCAGTTACATCAGGCTCGTGATTGGAGGAAGTCTGTTTGGGAGACAAGCTATTTCACTCGTGATTGGAGGCTGGCAATAGGAGGAAGCCTCTCTGCAGAAACAAAGTATGGGCAGTTTTGCAACCGCGCGATTCTCGGCTGACTTCCTTGAATAAGACGCCCTTCAATTTTTAGGGTAAGGATTTTAGAAAAAAGTATTGCCTTATAGTCGGAAAAATACGGTATTATTTTGTTTTAAAATTGTTGTGTGATGTAAGCCAGTCAGAGCTATTTCAAATTCAGCCATAATGACAAGTGAATAACAAATGCATTAATTCAAGCATTTTAACTGGAGGTCAATATACTTTTGGCAAAGGCAGATCAAGTTAAAAAAACCCCCAAAACTACTACTTTAATCTCCACCCAATTATATCTAAGCATTTCCAGTTCTCCTGGTTTTAATATAATTCTACCGCTGGTTTTCAGATTTAATTCTTCTTACCTACTTTGTTTAAACTGTTATTTTATGCTCTACCATCTCTGTTTACAGATTAGCTGAACACTTTCTAGATATTACAGCTTTCCTAACATACTTGGGGACCCTTGCTGGTTATTTCAATGCAATACAGTGTTTTAATAACTAGCAGTTGCATGCTTTTCCCATCTATATCTTCAGGAGCCAGTAAACTTAACTTTGGTTTTGAAATAAGTTTAAAAGAAAGAAAATCTATTTTGCTTGTCACAGATGCCAGAAAATTAGATGGTCCTATATGACATAATAATGCTTAAGGAAAGTGCACCTTTCTATCCAGGATTAGTGTAAATTAATAGATTATTTGATAGTGACATTTGAACTGTTAATCTGGATCTCAGCTTTTGAAATTGGTGTACACAGAGATGGTGACCATATGCCACTTCTGCTAATACTCCAGGATGATTACATCTTGTTGTGTCTGTCAACTGAATTTCCTGTATATGTCTCATATGATCTGACTATTTGTGGTAATAATTGGAGTGTGAGCTGTAAAAATAAAATTTCTAGGGATTTTTTGGTGGGGAGGAGATCTGATGCTTTACTTAGTTGGTGTGCTGTTGACTATTCAGGACCAATAAAGAAAGAGTATAATTGAATTCCAGTGGTTGCTTTCAAATTATAGCCAAGATTAGTGTCTGTATTAGTTTCTCTACCCCACATCTGTAACTTGAAATGATAAAGAATGTGTAGTTGCTAAGAAGCACTGTGGTAACTTAAAAATTGCATGGAGATTCAGGCCTTCCATCTATTCCTGTCTTTTTATTAAGAAAAGCCATTTAAAAAGTGATAAAAATGGGGGGGGGGGGGTCCACAAGTGTGGGCAGAAGCTAATATACTCATCCCAAACAAAAAATACAGCTTTATTTCAGCATCTGATCAGAAGGCATGGCTGTAAGAGAAACATACTAATAAACATACTATTCTATCTCAGTAGAATTTAGGAATAAATTATTTTAGGTCCATCTTTGTGGTGAATATCTCCCCCACCCAGGTCCTTGCATTTTACATGGAAGCCCCTAAAGAATGCTACTGGAGACTAATGAGGATATCTCTCACCTGATAAAAAGCCCGTGACAAGTACGTGATGCCCACAGACATGGACATACAGTGTGCATTCCTATCCTTAGCCACATTTTTAATGCCATAGATTGTACTGCAATAGTGCTTGAATATTATTTTGCTATCCATAAAAAGGTTGGGAATTAAATCTATTTAATTATTATCCCATTAGGTTACCCAGTACAATAGGCAAACTTTACGCCAAACATTTGTTGCTAAAACTTCGAAATTGGGTACAATAACACTTTAGCAAATAAACAATATTTTGAGAAGTTTGGTGAACACAGATTTTGCAAAATGTTGGCGACATACAGCACATAGGGCTCTTTTAGAGGGGGACTTTAGTTCTATTAGGTAAAAATCTGGAACTTTATATTTAGGCAATTCCAAGTAGTTAGGTTTTTGCTTTCTTTCTCTAAAGAAGAGAATAGAATTACACCTATTCTAATACAACTACAGTGCAACCCTACTCTATTGTGGCCATCAGTGGTCGCAAGGGAGTCAGCTTATCCAGGCTTTCTTGCACCAATGATCTTTTCGTCTGTCGCATTAGTCACGTCCAGCGTCTGGCGTTTATTCTTTCCGCCAGTCGGGTCCAGCATCGGTTCCAGCTTCCCTGCGCAGGTGCCGCTGGTTCCTCCCACCAAAATGGGAATACCTATTTATCTACTCGCAGATGGAATTGCTTTCGAACTGCTAGGTTGGCAGAAGCTGGGATGAGTGACAGGAGCTCACCCTGTCACACAGAGCAGGCTTGAACCTCTGGAGTGCTGACCATTTCTGGCTGGTAAGCTCCAGCATCATTAAGCCCATTCTCACATCATCTTTATTTCCTTCTTCCTAGGGGAGGTTAGAGACTGTCTTGTCTGCCCCTTCCTTCTGGCAAAAATACCAGACTAATTAAGAATCTCCTCCTCCCCTTCCCATGCCATAGAAAAGAGAAAATCTCCCATTTCCCCCTGAGAAGGATGTCTCAGCAAGAGGTTGGAGAATAATCATGTCTGCTTTCAAATGAGGGGAAAGTAAGGAAGCAGATTCCAATTCAGGGTCTCCCAACCTTTGTTCAGAAATTCATTCTGAGGATGCAGACTGGAAAGGAGCAAGGTTCTAAAAACTGACAAACCTCCACTCCAAATCCCAAATTGTCACTTCCCTCTCAGAATCTGAAGAGTCTGTAGATGTCTTTGGCAGGTGGATCCATCTGGAACCCTCAGTCACCTAAATGAGGTGAAAGGAGGAGGAGGCCTGCCACATCTAAGGATGTAATCTGGTCTGCACCTGGACATGGTTTATACATTGGCCTCCTTGTTAGTGTGAGAATATACTCTTACCTCTTTTGCTGTAAGGGTAGCACATCACAGTGATTATCCCTACTCTATGTATGATGCTAAAAACAATTGCTCCCAAATGCATTGTGTCCCAATGCAGCACATCACTTGGAAGCAGGCCAGAAATCTGTGGGTCCTACGGTCTGGATTATTTTTGTTCTCTGCGTACATTTCTATTTTTACCAGGAAACCCAGCCACTTGATTTGATTCTTTCCATTCAAACTGATTGCTTCTTGTTATGAAAAAATTGGCAAGATTTAACCTCCCCCATAATTGTTTAGTGTCTCCTGGAATTCAGAAGGTAGTAAAACAGTGGACTCTGAACGTAGACTGACAGGATGATATGAAGCTAATCAGTAGGTTATTATGTTTTAAAAATCTGAACCCCCTTCTTATATTTACTCTAGTGTCCCAGAATTTTTTTTTTTTTAAAAACTATTCTCATTGATAGTTTTTTATGCATTGCCAGTAGCTGTGGTGGAACTTCTAGAAAATAATGAAAACAATAAAGTAGAATCATCAGCTTCTCATCCTTCTATACTGTTTTTTATTGCAAAGACACTAGAACTATTCATAGTACCCTTATTAGCTAAATTCCCAACACACACTGATGTGTGTGATACAACCCTGGGATTCTTTTGTAGTCTCCTATTGAAGTATTTAGTGAACTTGCTAAGTTTCTGTATCAAGACGAAGTGAGGTACTTCCTCGTAATGTGATGGCAGCTAAAAAAAAAAAAAGTTATCAAATATATGCCAGAAAGCAAAATATGCTACTAAAAAATACATTGCGGTGCTGGGATGGAGGCAGAGAAAGAGTGGGGTTTGCCATCTTTCCAGAGCTCCTTATTAAAGTTTGGAAGAAGGAAAAAGGGAAGTTAAGGTAAAAGGAAACAATGGATATTTGGTTCAAGAGGATTCTATTTACAGTATGTACTAATAGGTAAAGACACGTAATCAGGAAATATGCACTAGATTTTTTGTCTAATTTTGTCTATTTCTCTGTATAAGTTTGAAAAAAGTTAGGAACATTGGTTTTATGTTAGACTTGAATCATCCCTCAAGATATTTTCTTTATTTCTAGTCTCCTGTAAACTTTAACATGATTTGGAATCTCTCCAGTATCTTTCCAGAGATTCTGACAGATTTGTCGTAGACCACTGGCATCTTGCTGTTTTCCAGGAGCCTTGTATTTCCTTATTTAATTTATTTGCAGGTGCTGTATGCCCTAACGTGAAAAGCTGTTTAATTTATCTCTTCCAATACTTGCAGTTTATTATTTAAAGTTACATTTCAGATTTTTTAAAAATGAAGTTTATTTTTGTTTATCTCTTTGTTTTCCAGTGTGAGGAAGGGAAGGCTATATCCTCTAGTGCAGCGTTGTCCAAACTTGGCCACTTTAAGATGAGTGGACTTCAACTCCCAGAATTCTGGGAGTTGAAGTCCACTCATCTTAAAGTGGCCAAGTTTGGACAACACTGCTCTAGTGTCTATAGTATATGACCAAGAACTGACACTATAAAACTCATTTCACCTCTTGTATTTGCCATTTTAATCAACAGAAAAAAAAGCACAAGTGTGAAAACTCTCTCTCTTACACAGGAAGGTTAGAGGTGAATGCCAGGTAAGATACATTCAGAAGATAAATAGATGCAGGAGTTACCAAGTGACTATAGGTAGTCCTCAACTTACGACCATTTGTTTAGCAACCATTCAAAGTTATGATGGTGCTGAACAAATGGTGGTTATGACTAGTCCTAAGAGTTCTGGCCATCCCAGCACCCCCATGGTCATGTGATCACGATCTGGGCACTTGCAACCAGCTTGCACTTATGACTGGGATTGCCATTTGCAACCTTCCTCGCCGGCTTCCCCAGACAGTCAGTGGGGAAGCTGCCAGGGAAGGTTGCAAGTCACTGCAGTAAGTCTCCCCCACCCATGCACCCTCACCCAGCCCCTCTGCACTCATGCCATGCCAAACAGACCAGAACTATGGTACATCCTCATTTCCCAGACTGACTGTCCTTTCAGTATAAAGTTGAATACATGAATTGGATTTTAGTACATCAATTACTATATCTAATTGCACTGTATTTTACAATGATATAGAAATAGTTATTCTATGAGTAACTAGAAATACTTACATACTGTATGAGTAACAAAGGTTTAGCAAAGGTTTTCAGTAGTGTTAATTAAAGTTTGTTCTGTATAGTTTTTCGCTTTTCAATGAGTGGGTGTGGGAGAGTCATCACTAAGAGCCTGTTAATTTTGGGGAGATAGAGCAGAAAGGAACTAAAGTAAGAAGGAAGCAAGAAGACTAGTTAGTAAAACGTTTTCTATCCATAGAAGTTGCATTGTGCAAAGGAAGAATCTGTGTCTTACATTAAATAATGTTTTTGTTCAGTAATTAACACAATATGAGCATTAAAGAACAGTGTAAGTGAACTTTCATCTTATGTCCCCTAAGTTTGACGACTCGCTAAATCTACTCACTTTGTGGTTAGAAACCATCATCATCCTCATTGATACCGGTGTTGGGATTGTGATAGGAAGGAATAAAAACTCTAATTGTGCGCTCTTGCTAAAATGTGGATTGAGCTCTTAGTGCTTATTTTTCAGTAAATATACATACATTAAAAAAAAACATACAATTTCATACTCAGTTTTCAGTGTGTAGTTTGATCCTAAGTGGTAGTATTTAAGTGGCTGTTAATAGGCAATTAATCACTAAACCTCCAGCTATCATGATCAAGAAGCAGTAAAATAGGCTGACCAGACAAATGGGAAATGGATGCTTAAAGACTCATTTATTTCTCATGGCCTTCTTGTAGAAAGATTCCATGGCCCTATGAATTTTAACTGGCTAAACAATTTTAAGGCTTAGCTAATTTTCAGTATCATTGGACTGGCTGGGCAATGTTGTTTATATTGTTACTTTTCACTCTTATATTTTCCTCTTGTTTGATTTTTAGTAAAATAGTTGCTTTTTTTGCTTATTAACTGTAGTTAATGTTGTATAAATATTGATTTCCAAGAATTTCATATTGATAAAAGGCACAAATATATATAGTGTATATATAGTAAGTATATATGTATACACACACACGGACGCACGCACACACACATGCTGTACATATGTACAGGAAAGGCCAGTGTAGTAGAAGCAAATATCTTCTTCCTATATGAGATAGTCAGCATAAAATTTAGCATAAAAATTGTTTTCTTTAATTTGCCACCATTCTAATCTGCGTGTAACAACATTTTAGCTGTTGGAATATTTCTCAAGATTTTTTGTTTGTTTGTTTAAACAAATAAATACACATGGGGTATACTACAATATACTTTATTCTTTATAACTTTATGGTTTAAATATAATATGATTATTTATCAGAAGGCCAAATTATTTGTTTAGCAGAAGAAATAAATATGAAAAACCTGAACATTACCCTTAGCTTTATATGCAATACTGTATGTAGTGTCATTGTGTAAATTGATGTAAAATAATATGGTAATTTCTGCCCTTGAAATATTTGTTTTAAGTTCATTGGTTGAAGAATATTTTAGACTGGCTTTTCAATTACTAAATACTCACGTGTGATGTTTGTGTATAGCAGTTTAGTTGTAAATGCTTATCTGTAAATTATCTGTTTTTGGAATGTTATATTTCTCTAGCTGATTATGAATGAAATGTCCAGTTAATCAAAGGTCACATCATATTTTTTCATAGAAAACTTCAAATACCTGATTATGAAATAGGACTTCTGGATGAATAATTGTTAACATTATATGTATTATTACAATTAGCCACATCATAATGCATTGGAATTTTCAGAAAGGACTTGTAAACAAACATAATGATGTGAACTTGTATGGGTCCCCTTATCTAAGAACTGCTTGTTCACTTTCTTTCTAATGCAGAGCTAGATGAAACTAGAATACTCCAAGTCCATGACAGTTAAGATGTATGGGTATTTATAGCCAGAAATAGGATTTGAGAATCCCTTGGGGAAAAATGATGTCTTTTATTTAGTGAAATTATTCAAAATTAAACAAATGGGAGTGGAAAATAAAAGTGTGAGTTATAAATATATTTCAGGAATTGATCAGGCAGCTGAAATTCAACAATTGTAAATCTTTGCTTCCATGATTTTGTGATTTTAGTTCCCAGAATATCAATCTGTTGATGTTTGTTATCCTGATTTACATCTTGAGTTCTGTTTTTGTTCATATGTCATGGCTCTTGTTTTTCCCTTTTTGTGATCTCCTGACTTTTGATTTCAGATAATTTATTGACTAATTTGCACTCTACCTTTTACCTATAAGAGTAACATTAATCTGCTTCTTTAGTGGAAAACACATGCCTTCAGATTTAGGTGTGTTGTAAGCATTATTCTAAGAACATTTAAATTGTTTTAAGTATCACAGTTTTATGGTATTTTTTAGCCGATATAAACCATGGTTCTCAGCAACTCTGAAAAAAGACGATAGATCCCTTTTCCCATAATAGCTTACTTCCACTGAGTTTGATTTATAAGGATCCACATAAGAATCCACATAACATCCTAGAAGCCAGTAATTAAGATTTCAGGTCCTTTATTCAGTCTCCAAACATCAATCTTAATGTTGTATTCAAGCTATATTTGACTATATATAAAATCACCCTTATGAATTAGGATAGAACTACTTCTGTATAGTTCATATTTGAAATGGACCTCATTGAGGGCCATAAAACAGTTGTGTTACAGCTTCAATTTTGCTTCGAACAGCTTCAGCACTTAAAGAACATTTTTGCCACCTTTAAAATAATGTTTAATCTCCCTAGCAACAATGAGGGTTTAAGTAGAACAAAATTTCCAGCAAGTAACTTTATTTCTGTAGTGGACTACACATAGGCAATTCAAAGCAATTAGTTTCTGGCTTTCTTTCTCCTATGCTTTCCATGTAGCATAGAGAGTGCCAATCTCTTCTGGGAAGGCACTCCAGTCTGTGCTTGGGCTTCATTTACATAACAGCTATTAGCCACATTTACAGTATGACAAGTATCTCTTACAAACTTGATATGCATAATCTGAATGAGCATATTTGTCCAATATGTAAAAGTATACTCCAAGATAGGTGAAGAATTTTACTGACTTAGTTATTTTATAAGTCACTAATTATGTTTATAAAAAGTCAGGTTTAATTTTATAAAAGTTAATCTATATTCTTTAAGCATCACAAACCTGAGTGAATGCTGTTTAAGTTCTATCAATCCTATTTTGCTTTGCAACAGAATGGCCATATCAGCATAGAGAAGGACTAATATACACCTGACAACCAACTACCTGGATAAAACTATTTGTTACATAGATGAAAGACTGCTGTATTATTATGCATGTTAAAGAGGAGGGAGTCAAGGTTACAACTGTTTCATCCCATGAGCAATGATAATTGGGTCTCTTAGTTGATCTTGTGACCTACATGTAACTCTTAATTTGGAGTTGGAATAAAGATTATAAATAATAAATAAGAACCTTTTATCAATATTGGTGGCCATACATTTCTCCTATAACTGTTATTTCTATGACATGATATAAAATCAGTGCCTGGTCCACTTAATACAGCCAGTTCTTCTGGAAATGATTATCCGGATAAAGTTGTTTAGTTAATCACATTGAATAAACTATAAGTATTGTAAATTAAATGAAAATACCCATGTTTCAATCTTCTGGGATTTGGATCAATGTGTCTATAATGATGTAAACATAGATGTCATTTTAAGATCTTAGTGGCTGCAAATGTTCAACTGTCTAATTAAATGCATCACTTCTTCAACTAGTATGGTAAGCCAACCAAGAATACACATTGTAGGTCTCCCATGTATAATATACCTCTTACATTTTCATCTGCTTTTGGGACATAAAGCCCACAACACTAGGTTTGTTTTTCCCCCCCCCATTGTACTGCAAGATTGTGAACTTAAATCCTGTTATATGGATTAAGTGTCACTAACTGCCAGAAGGTTGATTTCATAGCCATTATCAGTTTCTACCAATCCTTTCTAATTGCCTTCTTCTTTTCTTTAAAAGGATGCTTTTACACTGTGTTTTGTTCAGTAATGAAATTTGTGAAGTGACTGATCCAGTGGGGTTCTCTCTCTACTGCCTGTATATGGTACAAATTTCTCTCTTTGCTTGGATGCATTCAGAATAAAATCACAATTTAAATTTAGGTCTCTGATGCCTCATATTAGTTCCTCTGTCATACACTGAGAGATACTGTGATTCATTAATCAGAGTTTTATACCTCATTAAAATGATGTGTTCCTGATTTATTATATTACAAAATAATTGTAACAGACTTTCAGAATAAAATAAATGGGTAATTGAATGGTGTATTAAAACCAATCATTTCACATATTTATTCCTTTTGTCACACACACTTTAGCTCTGTCTGAAAAAAAAAAACCATGTAATTAGGGTAGCTTGAACTTTAAAATTAATGGTAGATGATCACTTTCAGGATGGTCCATTATGATTTGGAATGAATTTACCAAATAAATCAGGTTATAAGAAATAATCATTTCTACTTGACCAACTCTGAAAGTGAATTCAGCACAAAAATCTTCTTCAACTTGTCCCATTCATGTATTTGGCTTTAAAGAGTGTATCATCTGCACTAAACTAATGCAATAAAGTTTGGGGATTTATTCTTAAATTGTTACACTAGCATGGTAACTGAATTTTATCAGGATAAGTGCAAGGAAGGTGGTCATACAGAGGCTAATCATCCATACCATTTTAATATTAAAATAATAGCTTATTACAAAATAAGCTTTTTGAAACTGAATCATCATCTCCTTAACAAAACTCAAGATTATGTTATATGTTCTTATGTTAAGATTTTGATTGGTGGGAGGGTAAGTAAATGTTAATTATCAGGTAGATAGTCCTAATTTGAGCTGCCATAGTTTTTTTGCCACATGATGAAGTATTTGAAATGTGACTCACAAGGAATTGTAATCAATTGTTAATCCCCCATTTATTTGTGACTGATGTTGCTTCTAAATTGGATCAAATCCTGCTTAATTCATGTTTCTTGTAATAATGCTGTCCCAAATTTATTAACCATACATTTAAAAAATCACATTTTGTTGATCCACCTCACTAATAGTATATTTTTAAAAATAGGTAGTTATTGACAGGTGATGAAATGAGATCAGAATGGCTGTTCCAGTTATTAGATTGCTTTTGCCCAGCTTTTAAGTGACAATGATTAATCTTTAGGGATTGGTGGGGGAGGACATTCAAAGAAGGAATGTGAAAAATAGTTAAAATCCAAAGTCAAATCAGTTTGTCAAAATAGTTTATTTCAGTTTGTCTTACTACTCACAGGTAATGTGTTTAAATTAACATGCATAAACCAGTACCTATATCCATCCATTGAAACTACTGTTGAGAATATGTGGAAAGAACAGTTCAAGGAAATCTGACATTAAAAAAAAAAAAAAAAATCCTTAAAATCCCTGTTGAGACCCAGAATTGAGACCCAGAGTTGAGGCAGATAGAATATTTGCTAATCCATCCTGCTATGTCATTGTTGGTGGAGTTAACCTGGATTTATGGAAAGGTTTATAGAACAAAATAAAATAAATATTATAAAGATTAAGAAATAAGGGGGAAAATGTACAGCTGTAGCATTGGGCATGCCTCACAGCATAGGTATTCTGTAACAGGCAAGTAATGTAATAACGAATTTCAAAGCCATGGTTTTTAACCAAGTATTATTTATGAGGAAGATTAAATTAAAACTGGTAAATTCATTCTGGTACAGATCAATATTAATAGTATGTTTTGTTCCTAAAACAAGTATTAAATTAGAATAATACTAGAACATTTGAGTTATTTAGTTCCTTCCCTGTATACATTCAGACTCAGTAACAACTGTTTTTATTTTATCAGATGTAATCTGCCAGTTATGACTAAAGAATGTAATAGACATTGGCAAAGCTGCCTGTTTTGTTTTTTTCTTTTTTCCAGTTGCCCCTTTTTCATTTTTCAGATTACTAGTTTGTTGCATCTTATTTGTACATAATGTTGTAACTTAAAAAAAAAACTGTACAGTGTGTATGCAGTTTTGTACACACATCTCCTAACAGAAATGTTTTGTATGCATGTTGCCCAATGCATATATTTTTTTAAAAATTTCCTCCTCTGAATTTGTTTCACTCTAAATATGTATTTTGATAATATATGATATTTTTATGAATGAGCAATACAAATACACATGTATAGGCATAACAAATTTCTAAGAGTTATAAATAGCAAAATGACACTTTGTTTTGATCCACTTTTTCATTTGGGAAGGGTATATTTGTAAGTCCTTATCAGAGCGTGAGGTACTAAATTGTTGCCCATGCATGGTGTTCAGAGGACTGCCTGCAGCCCTTAGCACTTCCTTTACAACTTCCAGGGCCCTAACATTTTCTATCCTTTCTTTGTATTTTGGGAAATAGGTTAAAGACAAAAACTGTTCACTGCTTAAAAACCTTAAGCCACTCCCAAAAATATTTCAATTTACTCTTTTGAAGTTTTAAGATGAACAGATACCATAGGCCTCAGCACACCACCAAATTTCCTCAGAACCCTAAAACAGGTTGAAACCTCAGCCCTGCCCACTGGGGACATCCTAACATTTTCAGTCATGTTCCCTGTGCGGGTCTCCATGGGGGAGCCAATAAAAATAATGTGATCCCCAGGCCAATTGTGACAGCTAAAACTACAGATACCTCTGTTAAAGCCTGCTCTACATACAAAGAATTATTTGATTTTAATTTTTCTTTCAACAGTATGTGTGACTTAAGAAATATACTCCTATTCAGGTACAGCCAACCTTCCATGATTCTATGTAAGATGCTCTATTTCACTCTTTCATCCAGATTTCTGTTCTTCATTTTTTTTCTGCCAATCAGCATTCATGAGTCTTGTTGATTTTCAGCTTCTTTTTAAAAGTGTTAGCTTTTGCTTAATGTGCTTCTATAAATCTCGACACTCCTCCAAATATGCTGATACTTCCCTGTTTTTCTCAGTAGCTCCACTTCAGCTCCAATCTTGTCAGCCTTCATCTCTCAGGTTAGCTGTTCAAGGGAATGATGATTAATATTCATAGAGTTTTATGATATAAATGGTAACATAGGCTGAAGTCCTTAAATGTATTTGTATTCCAGAGAAACTGAAATAGCTAGCCCTCAGTAACACAAATCTTTGCTTAAAATTGAAATGTCCATTTTTATTGTACATTCCATTAAATTTATTAAATAGACACATCTTCTAAAAATAAATAAAATAGTAGCTTAAACAGACATAACTGCTGTTAAGCAGTGGAGTCATTTTATTTAATTTCCTTACAGTGAGTAAACAGATTTTTTTTTTTTTGTACAAAACTAACAAATCATGGATTTCCAATGAAGCTAGCTGGCAGTTATATTGTATTGTTAGAGATGAAAATTCATATGTATCAAAGAGAAATTAGAGGTTCAATTAAGGTAATATGAATATGTGATATAGATCATGTGACTTCATATTTGCTGTAGTTGTTACTATATCAATGTGTCTAAATTTCAATTGCATTGGGGTAAAACAGGAATTATGTTCACCCAGAACATGGCATTTGTGCTGATGCCAACTGCTACTAAATTTCCATCTTGTCTCTTGCTCTCCTACTGCTTAATGAGATGACTGCTGAAGAATTTAGCAGTTTATGCATTGAAAAATCTGTTACACTGCCAATGAACCATTCTCTCCCATTAGTGCCACCTGTTCCAGCTGTATCTTCAGACAAACATCTGAATACAAAAGGAGACATATTTGTCAACAGAAATCTTACTTTCCCTAACAATAAATCAACCTAGGACTACTATATTTTTCCAGTCAAATTTTTTAAAATGAGACAAGAATTTCAAGTTTAAAATTTTATGTTATATTGAAATAATGAGTGCTCAAGAAAAAATAGAGAAAATGTACACAAAAGAAGATAGAGACCAATATGTCATATGACTGAATTATTAAAAATTATTGAAACAAACGGTAAACCTTGGGGTAGCTGTGCAAGAATGAAAGACATTTGACTAATACTTAAAAGACTCAGCCCCTTATCTACCATGAAAAAGAAAATAAAAATGCTGTGAAGTATTTTCCTAAGCAGATGCCACTGCTGCAAGGCCCCAGATCCTAGTGGACAGATGTTCCATTTGATTTGGTAAAGCACTCATACCAAAGCTCTAGACAGAATCATTTTATCTGGGAGAGTACATATGGAAAAAGGGCTTTTTATTGTTATTTGTTTTTGTTTTGTGGGTTATGTGCATCATAGATTTTTAAAAATATAATTGTATCCAGAAATGGATTTGTAACTAACTTTACTAATAATGTTGCAGCTGCATCTGTATCTGGACCAAGTGCAGTTTTTAAAACATTCAAAAATAAGGAATGAAATTATTTTAGTAATAGGTTACTGCAGCTTGGATAATTATTGCCAAGCTATCTCCTTCCCTATAAGGTTATAGCAGATGTATCAGGATAATAACGTTTAGAGATGCTTCAAGTCTCCATGATCTAATGACAGTGTAGATCAGCAGGTCCCTGTATAATGGAAGTCTGATCTTTTAAGTGATTCCATACAGAGCAGACTGAATATCATTCATCCAAGTGGATACACCACCAAAAAATCACTGTTGTTTTGACTGCACTAAGACTGTGTTTAAATATAACTTGCAAGTTACTGCAGCTGAAACTGATTCAAGAAAGCTACAGATTTCCCTGCGTTGATGAAAAAATATGCTACATACTGTGACATTTCCAACCAAATATTTGGATGATCTTTCCCACTGAGGTCATGCCGATCATAAATTGGGGTGAGAGGGCCTGCAGGCACTCTTTATTACCCCATTTGCTTTCCTCATTATTATCATGAGGCCTCACTGCCAAATGTGACAGGAAAAGGATGGCATGAATCTTTTTATTTTTTATTTTTCCCAATTAGGAATAGGAATGGAAGCAAAACTTCTCCAGGATGCAAATCTCTTAATTCCACCTACTGATACCTTGAAAGTAACCTTGAAAAATAGTTCAAAATCATGCTGCCAAATTTTGGGACATGTTGGTGTAAAAAATCGGCATGATTTTGAATTATTATTAATGTGATTTTGAGGGGTTTTTAGAGTGGAGATGGAAGTAGTGTTCTTGCTAGAAGCCTTGAATACTTAAAACCTAAAAATAAAAGTGGGGAGAAGGTTCTACACCCTCACTGATATCACCTTTGTTGGTGCTTCATAACGACTGGAAGCTCATTTCCAGTTGCTAATACATTGTGTACTCCTGATATTCAACAGTGGAGAAAAAATTATGTAAAATTGAGCTGTAGTTTGCAAGCATTCATCTGCTAGAAGCAGTTTCCTTATCTTACTCACTTATACCGTGAATGTAGAAAAATATTTGGAAAGCAGAACAAAATGACAGTGTCCCTTCCTCCCTTATTTTCTTCCTTTTTTCGGTAAATAGTTATAATATTAGCATTTAATTATTCAGCATTAAAATCTTGTGAACAGGAAATAATTTGATAAATTGTAATATTTCTAATATTATAATCTAACACCCCTACTCTCACTATTCCTGTTTTCTCAGTCTCCATTAATAACTATAGTGACTTTCACTGATTTTCCCAATTTATATTAACTCTGTCAGTCATTCATTTCTGAGCCTTGACTGCCAATCATTCCTTCATATAATTATTATAGCTGGGCATCTCTTTTTGCTACCTTATGCAGGAAAGTTATCCACGGGCATATAGTGGAATTGCGAACCCTCTAAATAGGTATTTATTTCTTCCTGACCCCAGACAGATACTCCCTAGTTGCTAGATTTAATGCCTGTTAGATGTTAATAAGAATGTAAGTTATACTAAGCAGCTTTCCCACAATTCTGTCCCTAATAATTTGTAATTATCTCCCCAAATGGAATAGAAAGTGCTATAGATGCCTCCTATAATGGTGTTGCATTAATTTCAGAATTCACGGCATGATACGTACAGATGGTTTTACTCTCAAAATGCTTTGCAGATACAGTGTATATTGATGCTTCCAGTCACTACCATCTCTTTCCCTGGGCTGGATTTTAAATGGTTATGCATTACTTTTTAATAAATGGCAAAATAGCTGTCTTGAAATAAAATACTGATTTATTATATAATACATAATTGAAAAATTTATAGAAAAGAAGGTATATAGTTCATTTTTAACAGACATTTATTCTATACTGATTAGTAGGTTTTTGGATAATATATATAGGAAAAAAAGTGAAGTACTTTTGACTTTATTATAAATTTTCATATCATGTCTCCAAGAAAAAGATACAGAATTCAAGTAGAAGAAATAATTACAGCAGTGAGTGGTAAGTGCTGGAAAAACTGAATATGGCAGAGTTTTAAAAAAAGCTGTGGAATACACTTATATTGTATTTGCATGCCACCTCTTACTAGAGCAATGCTTTCTGTTTAAAAGTAAGAGCCAAAGTGACCTTCTGCAACTTGTATTATTTCTTATTCTATAATTCTTCTCTTTTTTATTTATTTCAGCAATAGCATTATTTTGATCAATACTGGCTTAGTCATTTAGGTAAATAGACATTGGAGTCCTCCATTATCTGGAACACTGTTAAATAAAATGAACTTGTCCCTGTTTCCTGTAGAAACCAAGATAGGGTCACACAACCCATGAATCTCTGGCAGGGAAATTTGTGGCTAGATACTCCTCCCCTGGGAATTCTGCAGCAATTTCTCATGATCTAATAATAAACATACCATCATTAACCTTAGCTCTTTGCTCCCAATGTTACCAGACATTAATTAGGCAAAGGAACGTCATCCTGGGCAGGAAGTGAGGATTTATCTCTACTTTAGAAAGCGGCATCAAGTGGCTGGGTAAGAAGCATTCTCCTTCCTTTTTAAGAAAAATTTCCCAAGAGCTTCCCCAAATGTGGAGTGTACCATTTATACTCATTAGCAACTCATTTAAAACCCATTTTGTTAGATTGACAGTAGATTCAAAATGATTTTAAGTTTCTTTTTTTTTTTTTAATATAGTAAATTTCCACCATCATTCTTACACTGGGGCAGCTCTTTATGATTCATTAGTGAGCAAAGACAAGCCTGAGATTATGATATTTTATGGGTGAATAGAGATTACTCTGGTGCTCAGAGAAGGAGAAGAAAAATACAAGATTGATTTAAAACTGTCATAGTATATGTTTTATGTACTAAACATTCAACAGTGTACAATTGAAGCTAACAGTTCATAATTTTATTAACACACTTAGGAACCTGCAAAGTGTGACTTCATGATTTATGAGAGTCAGATATTTTAATTAACTTTAGGGGTAATTCTTTTTAAATACATCAAATGACATTTTCACTATACAATTAGCAATAAGGATATTGTATAAATATTAATTTGCATGATGCCATATTATTTGAATAAGCTATTGATAATTATAAATTTTGTGATAAACAAAATGAGAAAATTAGAGTTGCAACTAATTTCCAGTTCAGCAAAATGTGCTGCCATCTTGGATATACAAACATTTCAACAAGTTGGAATTTTTAGTTTTAAAAGATCTTGTGAAATTTTGGAATTGATTATAAAGCTAAATTTATTTTTTTAATTGAAATTCGTCTTTCCATACCCTTTAAAAAATCTTTATGATACTTTGACATGTTTTTAACTCACTAGAATTAGTTGGTGTATTTAGGCAGTCTCCCTAAAATATCTTTCAGAAAGGATCAAGTTTATGTTCCAAAATACAGCATTCCTTCTTTCTGCTGATGATGGATAGAAAAATATTAGAGTTGCTTTTCAGATAAATCTAGCTCAAATATTTAATTTCTTTAGAGTCCTGGATGAGATATTTTGGCAAGTTACTCAGTGTTTCTTTTGGTGGTGATTGTCTCCCCCCAATCTGATCTCTAGTCAGATTTGCTCCCGATTTCATAAACAAAAATACAAAACCTAATTCAAGTTGAAAAGTGGCAAAGCCCCATGATTATGATCATGATCTTGCCATAATTACTGGAAATAAATCCTGTTAGGTGGCCTCTGCATTAGCCTTATTTTCTGCCATTAATACCTCTTTAATTCTCCTCAGAGAGAGGCTTAATTCTATTACTCTCCCAATATACAAGAAAGGCAATAGGCAAAATCTAGCCAACTGTCACTCAATTAGTTCATAATTAGAAAAATCTATGCCTAATTTTTATACTATAAATGCTTTGATTGGAGGTATTTAAAGAATCTTTTGGCTCCCAAATAAGCAGGTTTAAATCAGGATATTCTGCTATGGATCAGTGTGCAATTTTGCACCATTTAGCAGAAAATATTCTAGCCTTACCAAAGGCACCATTTCTGTTGCTTTTATTGATTTAAGGGCAGCATTTAATTCAATTTTTTGTGGGATGCTATGGAGAAAATTAGCCACTATATCCATTGATTGTTGCCTTCTCAGGTTGATAATTTGATTACATCAAAATCAAACAATGAAGATTAGAAGCAATTTTAATAGTGATTTAACCGCCCCATCCCTATTATTTTAGAGAAGTCAAATAGGACTATAGTATTGGCCCCTTATTTTTCTATGTAAATGAATCATTGTCCCTTCTAATCCAGAATTACACACCTCTAACACTTGCCAAGCATTCTATTTCAGTTCTTTTGTATCTGTAACCCAGTGGGCCTACAAAGATGCCTCATCTTGCAATCCAATCAGTTACTCAGAAACTACGGCTCTGGTTTTCTCTAGAATGCACATTAAGTCCCCTGTTAAATGGGAAATTAATAAAAGATGAATTAATGAGATAAAGGACTTCAAGTATATTGGCATCCACTTCCAATCCTCTTGGGGTGAATCTTCTGTTCACCCTATTGGAGGCATCCCTTAAGAAGCCAATTGATTCTGATGTGTTTTATATTTCTACTTGTAAGCCACCTAGAGTCCATGGAAAGTTCAAGTGAGGGCCAGGTAATTGTTCCATAGAGTGACTGGTCAATTTGCATTGAGCCTAATAACAATGCTGATTGAACCATAGTTTAGATTTTAGTAATTTCAATTACAAATTATTTTACAAATTAAAAATTCAGTTATAAATTTATTTTTTGATTTTATTTATGTTAGACATTTGTGGAAGTTTGCATAATATGGTTCTCTCTCTCTCTCTCTCCCTCTCCGTCTCTCTCGTGTTTTTAAAGGATAATATTTTAAACCTATGCTTTTCCAAAGCTGAATTATATTTTTTACTTCTGTCTTTTTATAAATTTTTGAAGATAATAAAAATACTTCTTCTCCCACTAAGTATCTCAAGAATGTGGCTGAAGAGCTACTCTTTCCCATTTGAACATTACTCACCCTTCTGTTGAAAGCTTGGAGCAAATAAAAGACACAGTCACTACTAAAACAGGAACTGCCTAGTTGATACAGAGTGGCAAACTATAAACTGCTACCTTTCAGGATGACAAAGCAGTGGATATATCTGTATATTGGAAAAAACTTCTAAGAAAACCAAAGAACATGAAACAAATGAGAATTAAAAATAATAAGAGCTCTCTGCTGAATGGTAAGAAAATAAAGATTAAAATAAACATAGGATTACCCCGAAAGAGGATGTTAAATATTGTAGGTTTCCATTAAGCTTTTAAGTTGCAATGCAAAAAGGACAGGATAATAATATAAGAATTTATAGAAAACATATTTAATAAAAACAAACAATAAATAACCTATCAGGAATCATAGTCTTAATTTTTAGGACTTTCTGCATGGTCTTATATCTCTATACATTTTTAACATTTATAAAATAAATCATGAATGAAAACTCTTTATTCAGAATTAAATTGTTTCTGTTCCTACAGTCAGCAAATAAATTAATGTATTTCAAAAAAGCCCTAAACAAAATGAAAACTAACTTAAAAGTATGCATGTGAATGAACAATCTTGATATTGATGTAACTTTTTATATATCCATAATAAGATTGTAATCATAACATTCATACAATATTTATTTCACCTGTTCTATGTCATAAAGGATTATGACTTTCATGTAAATTTCATTAAAAAACAAAAGAAATAATGTTGTGCAATAAAAATTATTGATACAAATTTAGATAGTTAGGAAAGCTATTTATATAAATTTACAATAGTAACACATTTGGAAAAAGACATATGTAAATATAGAGAACATGAATCTGGGAATAACAAAGTCCATGGCTGCTGTTATGTAAAGAATGTGCAAAAAAATGATGCCATCTGCCTCCTGCACCTTTTTTTTCTAATGAAATGAAATAATCAACCCAGCATTGTTTAGGAATGGGGAAAGTAGATATTGTCTCCCACCTGTCACATAATCTTCCACATATATAGACCATAGTTATGACTGATAATCTGTCACAGGAGACTGGAAAAGAGTTGACGGAAGAACCACAGAAGTCTTTACACACACACACACACACACATGACAAGGAGAAAGTTGAAATGGGCTAAGGAGCTGGCATGAAATAGATGGAAGAAGAAGGAAAAGATAGCTAGCGAGAAAGATGGAATTACAGCTAGTCTTCACTTAACAACCACAATAGGGACTAGAAAATTGGTCCTTAAGAGGGGTGGTCATTAAGCAAGTCACTACATGACTGGACCTGATTTTACAACCATTTTTATGACAGTCATTAAGCAAATCACATGGTCATTAAATGAATTACATGGTCATTAAGCGAATCCAGCTTTTCCAATGGATTTTTTTGCTGGAATTCACTTAACAACCATGTGATTCACTTAATGACCACAGCAATTTGTTTAATGGACATCATAAAAAGGTTGCAAATCATGATCGCATGACCATGGTGGTGGTGCCATAGTTTGCAACAGTCATAAGTGCAAATACAGGTTGTAAAGCGCTTTTTCCAAGGCCGTTGTAACGTTGAACTGTTGTTAAATGAATAGTTGTTAAGCAAGGACTACCTATAGTCTGTCTTGGACTACTGAACAGACACAGGTCCCTGTATAATTCAAGGTCATTGAAGAGGAATCTGTATGGAAATTACTATTCAGGAAGAAAAGCATAGCATTGGATCTGTCTGTGTAATGCAGATTTCCCAATGAAGAAGGGTATCTGATGGAACAAGAAGATAATCAAGTTTACACTAGCTATGAGAAGTTGCAAGCTAGTTAAAGATCTTGATTAACTCTTTGGAGAATTTAGTAGCAACTACCTTTTACACTAGGCACATTGTTATATTAGCAGGGAGATAGTTAATCTTGGAATGATAAACTAATTACTAATTACTATTTTACAACCTAGTAAAATTACTATTTTACTAGGTTGTAAAATAATATACTGCAGTCCATTGCCTCTTAGAGGCACAAGGAAAGGGATGCTGAAGCACTGTGTGCTACAGCTTGAATGCTTCTTGCATACTTAGCTGAAATAATCTCTCAGAGAAACAAATACTTTTTTATTCTGGATGTTACAAAATTAGAAAAAAACAACTGATGCATAGGAAGTTCCTTGCTTGCTGTCTTAAGAACACCCTCACAGTTTCTCTATGCTTAAATACAAATATATTATGCTAATTACATTTTTCTCAGTTTAATCAGAAAACCTCCATCCAAGAGTTCATTATTTTAAACTCTGATCCTGTATATCTTTATTTAGAGGCAAATTCCATTACTTCTCCAGAACTTGCATTCCAATCAAGTGTACATAAAATATAGAAGGTATAATCAACTTCTTTTCTCCTCAGGTGTATTTGCAGAATTTATATTTAATTCAGATAATCTGATCATATATTTATATGATTAAAATGTTTGATGCCATTAAGTTAGTGTCAACTCTTAGTGACCACATAGATAGACCTTGATCCTAGTCCCATTTTTTTTCACTTTATTACTAAAGCTCCCAGATTATTTGTTTTTTCAGCTATCAGAAAAGTGTCATCAGCATACCACTGTTTCCTAGATCATACAATGATCTAGGAAATGCATTTTTTTACTTGCCATTTTCAACTTTGGCATCCCAATCTCTAACCACAAGCAGCACCTCTTGCTTGAATCTTCTGTTGATTTCAAATACATTTGTCAATCTCCTCTTCTGCATCAGTGGTTGGAGCATCAATGGAGTAATTGTCATAGAATCATAGAATCATACCTTTGGAAGGGACCTTGGAGGTCTTCTAGTCCAACCCCCTGCCCAGGGAGGACTCCTCATACCATCTCGGACAAATGGTTGTCCAATCATTTCTTGAAAACCTCCAGCAATGGAGCACCCACAACTCCAGAAGGCAAGCTGTTCCATTGCTTAATAGTTCTCACTGTCAGGAAATTCCTTCTTAATCCAGGTTGGATCTCCCTCTGATGAGCTTCCACTCATTGCTTCTTGTCCTACCCTCAGGTGCTATGGAGAATAAATCAATGCCTGTGGCAGCCCTTTAAGTATTGGAAGACTGCTATCATGTCTCCTCTCAGTCTTCTCTTGGTTAAGCTAAACATACCTAGTTCCTTTAGCCATTCTTCATAGGATTTAGTCTCCAGACTCCCTATCATCTTTGTTGCTCTTCTCTGCACTCTTTTTAGGGCCTCAGCATCTTTTTTGTATTGTGGTGACTAGAACTGGCACAGTATTCCAAATGTGGCCTCACCACTACGGTGTAGAGTGGTACTATCATGATACTACCCCTCTGTTGATTCAGCCCAGGACTGTGTTGGCTTTCTTGGCAGCTGCAGCACACTGTGGACTCATACTTAAGCAGTGGTCCACCAGGACACCTAGATCCCTCTCATAGGCACTACTGTTGAGCCAGGTACTGCCTATCCTGTGTATCTGGTTTTTCCTGCCTAAGTGCAGGGTTACCTTACTTTTCTCTCCACTGAACTGCAGTTATATTGTCATATTAAAAGGTTGTCACTGAAGTCTAATTTATGGTTTTTTGGCCATTGCATTATAACCCAAATGCTGTGTTTACTGTATCTATCCTAGCTATGAAAACAAATTTGTTTCTTTTTTGTTTTTTATTTTTACTTTCTGAATAGTGAACAATATAATCTTCTGAATGAAAGTGTCCAATTCCAGTCCATTTCAGTCTAGTCCATTTTCACTGATGCCTAAAATGGGAATATGTAGTCAATTAATTTCATCATTCACTGCATTGAGCATGTAGATGCTTCTTACATTACAAGTTCCCACTGTAATTCTGCCTTTCCCCCTTTGGATTTTCTTTTCCTACATCATAACATCAACAACTAGACAACCCAAAGGCTTTACCTAGCCTTATCATAAACACCATTAGTTCTCCAAAAGATTCTCAGCTCTTCCTCAGTAACATATTGAGTGTCATCTGATTTGGGAGTCCATTATCTGGCACAATATTGTCAATTACTTAACACTGGTTAATTAATACATGTGGCTTTCTTGGTAAAATACAGGAGTAGTTACCATTGCCTTCTCCTATGTAATATGAAATGATGCTGTCATTACTAATGTGATCATCCATCTCTAGCATTTTTCTGTATCGCTGCTGCCAAACATTGGTGCTTGCTTGCTTTAACTAGTCACGAGAATGACTTTCACACCTGCCAGGAGTATATACTCTTGATGTACGCTCAAGTTGTTCTTTGTTCAGTGATCTCTATGATCACTGGATCACTCTATGATCAAATGGAGATTCAAATCTGCTCTCTCCAGGCCAAAGCCAGCATCTTAAGATAACATTATAGACACTATAATGGCTATGTAAGCATTTTCACACCATAAATTGATATTACTGATTATAAGTAATAACTTATGACTTACAGCTTACACCTAAAATATTTCCTTAAATAAGCTGAGAAGAAGAATGTCAGACAAGGTGAGATTCTATACACACATTATGCATACATTTCCACTAAAAGTATTTAAGTCCTATGATGACTTGTAGCTATTATTACTATGAGAATTTAATGAATGGTGTCAATTCTATTGTGTAAGCATTACTAATATCTTTAAAACATTTTTGAAAGTTACAGTCCATAACTTCTGAGAATTCTTGGATAATGGATGAGGTGCCAGAAGGCTGAAAACATAAAAATGTTTCTATCAAAAGGAGAAAAAAGAAGAGATCCAGTACTGGACAAAATTATTGAAATAGAACATTAAGTGGTTCAGACTAGTGTCTAAAAAGAATACAATGGTGGTTAAATGCATTTATCACAAATAATCTATTCTATTCCAAAATCTTATATCATTTTTATAGATATAATATTTTTTAATAAAGTATTTGATGAATTCTTCCATGATATTAGTGACAAGATGTTAAAAAGATGATTAAACAGTAAAGGAATTCATCTTCTTAAGAATTATATGCACCAAATGTTACGCTAGTAGTTCTGCATTAATATAAATTGAGTGCCATGAGGCTCTGTCATGGCCTTGTGCTAGGCAGTTGTTTTATAAAGGACTAGGAAGGCATAAAGAAAATGCTTATACAGTTAGATTTTTTTTAAGCTAGAAGATGGGTTGAAACCAATATAATGAGGCTTAAGAAGCAAATGTTCTCTGAGCATGTATGTGTGTACTTCTTTTTCTCATTTTTATATTACAAATTAATAAAAAAAAAAAGCCAAATGCTTGATAGGCTGATCTTGACAGCAGTGTTGATTACAACTGAGTGCAATCAACAAATAAACTGCACCTATTTAAAAAAGATAATGCAGCTTTTTGCTGCATCAGCAAAAGCTTAGCATTCAGATTATAAGTAGTAGTATTTCATTCTATTCTCCACTAGTAAGGCTGCTTAGAATTATTTACTTAGCTTTGGGTGTACATTTTAGCTTGACAACCTGCATGGTATTTGGAAGATGGTGACCAAGATGACAACTAGTCTGTAAACAAGCATCTAAGAAAAAATATTGGAGAAAGCTTACTGAATTTAAACTGACAAGAGAAAATTAAGCAGAAATGAAACAATTTCCTGCTATATGACAGACAGGCATGAAGAAGATGCAGTTGACTTGTTCTTTGTCTCTCTGAAGGGCAGAATCAGGACTAACTGCTGGAGATTGCAGGAAGGCAGATTTTGGCTAAAGAAAAAGAAGGTTGGGGAACCCTTTGTTGCTAAACAATAATTCCTAATACCAATAGCCAATATGGCTAAGCCTAAAATATTCTGAGAATATGTAGTGTGGTATATGGGAAAGGGAACACGAATTCAGTATCCCTATATTAGACCTTTTCTATGATGAAATTTCTTTGTCATTTCAGCTGTCTGACTGAAGGCGGAGCGAGAGTGTAAATTGAGGCCGGTAAAGCCATCTATCAGAGATGCTATAGTGTTATCTTGCCCAGCAGATCATCTCTGAACTTGTTCAGAGAGTTAGTTTTGAAGACTTCCAATTTTTGTTTCAATTGTATAAGATATGTTAATGTTAACTTTTAAAACTTCTTGCAGTACTTTACTTTTATAAAGCAAATGGATGGGACTTCTTTCAACTCAATGAAAATAGAACAGTAGTTTGCATTCATGTAATTTCTTTTTAAATCAGTTATTTCTCCTCTTGAATTGTCTTAGAATATTTGCAATATGCAGCATAAATAAATTTAGTTCACCTCTTAGTTGTTGTTTTAATGTTTGGTTGCTCAATTGTCATGTTTTCAACCTATTTCATGCCTTGAATAACTAATCTTTTTTGAAGCATTCAAAATATAATTTATTGGTATCACAGAGTTATAATCTTTGGGAAGCAGTTAATGCCTTGATTAAATAATAGAAAGTTAGCAACGTGCAGTTCAGATTAAGAAAATCAAATGGTTTGAGGATAAAACAAGTCAGCTGATGTTATTTAACTTTATTTTTGTCATTTTTGGAATGATTTAATCTTTGGTTATTTGTTCTTTATTGCTGGTCAGTGCTTGAGGAAAAGAAATTGTTTTGTACTCTATGTCAAAATCCATTTTTTTTTTCCTAGTCACACCGTTATCAAGAAATATAATGGCTGAGATCATTTATTTCCTTTCCAGCTACTAGAAACATCTTTGGTCTTACTAGGGATTTAAGCATAATGTTGGCTGAGAGACTGAAGTAATATTTCAAAGTAAGTAGGCAAAAATAGTTTTGAAGTGATAAGTGAGGCATTACTTTCTTTCTTTAGAGAGAGAGATGATGCTACACTTTCCTTTAAAAAGCCCATTTGAGATAAAGAATATTAAAGATGAAAACCACAATATATTAGGCTTTGCAAGTCTATGCCATATTTCTGACAGCTACACTATCTATCAAAGAAACTAATTCAGTATTTGTAGGTCAGAGGAAGGGGTATATAATTAAATCATACTGTTATTGGGAATTCCACTATCATTTATTAAATGATGTATTGTCAGTTGCTTATATGGATTTGACACTAAAATGCATATGGTCATGTTATATGTGAATATCATTTTAAAATCATAAAATACAGATCTGTGAATCTCTAGTTGCTATTATGCACTTCCAATTAAACTGACAATTTGAACTTCCAGAAACCCAGAGAGTGCTTAATTGTTTATCCATAATTAACTACATTTAAATATTATTTCTGACTTTGTTTTCAGAAATTGATATAAGACAAAAAAATTATTTGCCTGCTTTGATACATCCAACTTGCCTGGTTCAATACATCAATTTCTCTATACCTGCCTTTCCTAACCTATGCCTTGCAGATGTGTATTAAAACTCACAGCTATCTGGAACTAAATAAATCTTGTAAGGCCAGTATAACTACCAATATCACAATTCTGTATATCCACCTATAGGCGTATAGGATGGCAATTTAGCATTTAGAGTCTTTGTATAAAATTGCGCATCTTAACAGTGATATGTTTTATTCTGTTAAGATATATAACTTTTTTTTTTTACTTTTGTGGTATGCATTTAGTGATTATATTACTTTGTATAAATCAAACTGAGATTTTTATCTAATGATTTAGTTAAACCTTGTGTGATAATTTCACGATGGGGGGGGGGGAATACTAAATACCTCCAAAACAAAAGGGTCTGTTGCTCAGGAGTACTTGTCATTAAGGAGAAATTATAAAACTTGGGAAATAACACTTGCATGAAATGTGTCTTTCCATTTTAAGAATTATTCATTATATGTCTAAAGCATCTTCATCCTTTTGGATGAATTATCAGTAAAATCAAGACAGTGAAATTGTTTTCAGTTCTGTTTGGGAGATAGAGAGTCTTAGAAATGACTGTTTTATGCAATATATTTGCCAGGGCTTAAATATGGGACATTAGATCTGAAAAGGCTTTAACACTTCTGAACAAGAAGTATGGATGCTTTTAAAGGCATTTATGAAAGCATAAATGTCAGAACAGAATTACCTGCTATTTCCTCCAGCACCTATCATTGGATACACATGCTAAAAAGCTATGTATTGAAACTAGTCTTATTTTTGCTAAATTCTGGCCACTGAATGTGAAGCCAAATAAGAGTATTTTAGGTTTGCTTGCCAAAGAATAACCTTTCATGAGTTTAAAAATCTGTCTGTCTATTTTCAGCATGCAATCATTTGTTTTCTGTTAAATACAACATATTTCAGATGCTTAAGGAAAATGTAGAATATTTACAGAGTTTTTCATTGATACTTTTTTACAATGGTGGAATTGGAGTAAAGAAGCTAGTATTTGAATTCTATATACCAGCAAACCATTTTAAAACAATAACCTATAATCCATCCTTCCAAACACATTGAAATCATAGAGGTTATTTATGAAATCCACAAAATAAATCTATAGGATGTATTTATAAATAAATAAATGTTTGATTTAACTTTTTAATTTTATTATTTAGCCTTCCATTTTGAAATATAGATCTTTGGCTGAATTGAAATTAATCTGAAATTTCTGATTGTGAGGGTTCTTTGCTTTCCAAGGACTGGACAGAGCACAGCATAGCAAATATGTACAAAATGTTTATTGCAGCACACACCTTCTCTGACAACAGACTACTGTCCTCCGCCTAGCTAGGTGATGTTGCCCTGTAAATATGTCTTTAATACTCAGTCCTTTAATACTTAGTTCAAGCAAAAGTCTGTAAGTCTGTAAAGTGGCATACAACCTTTGCCTTTTTCCAAATATTCTTACTCTAGTTGAGATGAGGTGCTGCTTCAGTGTGGTTGTTCTTCTTCTGGTTGCTAGTGAGCTTCCGGCAAAGCTCCAAGCTCCAGGCAGGACTCCCACCAGGATATGCTGCTCACCATAGCTTGTGGTCCTGGCAGTTGAATTATAGTCCTTTTGCCTGCTTGTAATAGTTGCCAATCTTCATACATCACTTTCTGCTTCCCCATCTGTATGCCATTTGCTTATCACCTTTCCTCCTACACCCACACACCTCTCTGCTCTGTCTTAGCATTTGTTTTTGTAAGCTAAGAGCCTGGGTGGGGTGAGGCTGCCTCTGTATGCTGGCACATCCTTGAAAATGCCAGGGTGTAGCTCAATTATCACAGACAGCTGGAATGCCAGCTTGGATGCTTGCGAGTAAAGTTTGAGTTAGGGAAATGAGGGAAATGGGGTGAGAAGCATTTCTGCCTGGCTGCAGCTACTTTTACCAAGCACAGAAAGCAACCCCAGCTTCACTCCCTCTCCATTCAAAAGAGAAAGCAGAAACATGATTTAAACATTATCTTAATTGGAATTTTGTGTGTGTGTGTAACATCTCATGAAATGCTTTTTAGTCTCTGCATTTCCATAGGATAACCAGCTTAGTGTAGTGTTTGATGTGCTGAAGCATGAACAGGGAGATTCTGATGGTCCTTTAAGAATGGAGCCAGCCGGGTGAGCCTGTCATTCTTCCTCAGTCCCAAAATCAGCACTGGGCTCTGTGATAAGCTAGCTGAAAAAGAGAATCCTCATTGCATCATGCACTGTTAGGTCTCGCTGTAAGAACTGGATCAACATAGTACAAAACAAGTGGACTTTGCAATGCTTAATTTGAATTTCTGATTAATCCTGATTCTGATTCTAATTAAATCCTAGGCAGTACCTTCTCTCTTCTTATACCCAGTTTTGTTCTCTTTTTTCCAAATGTAATGTTCCTTCCCCAGTTTCCCCCATGTCCTGTTAACAAGGGGCAAACAAGCTACAGGTCCAAAATCACATGTAGCTGCAACTAAAGGTTTCCCAGCATTTCTGTAAATGCTTATTTATCTTCAATTAACACTCAGATTATTTGGACATAAAAGGGTAAGAATATACTGTAGATATAACATTATATTAACCAAGAAAATAGAATATATGCAGGGTATCTTCTGGGTGTGGTTAAGCATTAATGTAGTAGTATAAATAAATACAGCTAAATTTGAAATTTAAGTTCCATAACTACAGATTAATCACATCCAATAAAGTTCTTTTTCATATTGTAATAAAGAAATGTTTTTGTGTCTTGGGTGGGTTATGTAGCAGCAGTTAATTAAGATTCTTCCTATCATTGTATTAAAATATGTTTAATTTTGGTGAAAAGATGGGTGTTGAAGTTATTGTTAATCAAGAATATCCATGTCAGTGTCAAGTGTTTCACAAAGAAGAGGGATGAAAAGATCTAATTTTTCTCAAGTTGGGAAGAGAACTGTGAGAGGAAAGATTCAAGCTGCTGATCTGAGTTTTCATCCTTATGGCTTGTGTCTCCTTGGACTTTAAGAGAGGAAAGGAACACACCTGCACTGTAGAAAGATAAAAAGAGAAACATGATGCCCAGGGTGTGAGTGGAAGAGAGAAAGGAAATTGAGCCAGAGAGATGAAGGAAAAGCCAGTTGTGTGTTGAGAAGGTAAAACTGAACATCAACAGTTTGGTGAGCTAGGAAATGAGACTCAACATCTTCAAAGGAATAAAATTCACCAGAGAGGAAGAAAACAACAACATACTACCCTTCCTCAATATCCTCATCAGCAGAGGAAACAACAGCAAATTAGAAAGCCAAGTCTACCGGAAGACAACACACACTAATCAAGTACTCCATTAGCAAAGTAACAACCCTACCTCCCACAAAAGGAGCTGTGTAAGAACATCAGTGTATGAGCACAAACACACTGCAGAACAACCCAGAACAGCAGAACAAGGAAACAGACCACCTATACAACATCTTCCAACAAAATGGATATCCATGCTACTTTATCAAAAAGTGCCTGACCACTCAACCTACTACAACACAACCAACACAAGCTATGAAAAGGGTCACATTGCCATACATCAGAAACATCTCAGAAACTACCAACAGACTATTACAACCACATGGCATCTCTGTAGCACACAAGCCAACTAAAGCCCTCCAAAACATCTTAAGCAAACCAAAAGACCCAGTAGCCCAAGAAGAAAAAACAGGAGTCATCTACAACATACAGTGTAAGGAGTGTAACAAGCACTATGTAGGACAGACAGGTAGAAGACTTGCAGAGCACATCCATGAACACCAACTAGCAGTTAGAAGAGATGATGAAAACTCCTTAATCTCACAACACATGGGCAGACTTAACCATAGTTTCAACTGGGAAAACTGTCAGCATCTTAAACCAAGCTAAATCCAAAATTGCAAGAGAATTCTTGGAAGCTTGGTATCAGACAAGGCAGCCATCAACAAGCACATAGAGATAAACAACAACTACACACTATTCAAAAGAGACAATAGAAAGGAAAACAAAAGACCAGAACATCTCCTCACCAGCAATCATCACCCAGATAAGCAGAGATTAACACCAAGATTATCATCAGACATACAATCAACAGTAAACAATACCTTAATCAAGGAACTACCAGACGGAAAAAATAAAACAAAACAAACCCCCTATCCCCACCAACATTGACAGGGCAACCCACTGCATATAAACAGTGAGCAAACCCCATCCCATTCTAGCACTGAAGATGTTACCCAGCTGGGTAATGAAACGTTTGCAAGAAAACAACCAAGCTCAGAGAACGCCAAGGACTCCACAAATGAGACTCTGCTGTTTATACAGTAATGAGTGGAAGATCCCAACAGCCTCATAAACCTTTTCTTCTTTTCCCTTTAATGGCATATAATATTAGGCTATGCTTTGTAGTTTTAGAATTATATAACAAATATTTAGGTTCTGTATTAAAGTTCTTTTTGTACTGTGTCTTACTGGTACACAGAAGTAGATAATAGAAACATGTCAGAAAAAGTATTGTAATTGAATTACAAAACATTTTTTTTAAATTTTCAGTGTACTATTAGTGAGCACATTGCTATGTATTTCTGTAAGGATCTTATCACCAGACCTGCCCCACTCAGCTAGGAGAGCCTGGAGTGAATGCAGCAGTAACTGATTGTTTTCAGGAGTTCTTGCTACCACTACTATCTCTTTCTCTCCTCCTAGAACCTGGGAGATAGGGACAAGGCCTTACTGATTAAAAAAAAAGCTAAAGCAAAACATGTGGGCAGCTTAAGCCCGAGAGCATGTTATACAGTTTGCTAAAGGCTATGCTGTCTGAGGTGTATTACTAATTTACCATACCCAAGACAGAAAGTAGCATAAAAAACATCTGTTTAAAATTTTATTCATTAGAAAACACAATAGCAAGATCAGTGCTGGGCAGTGAGGAAAAGGCTTACATTTCAAGGATAAGTATAAACAAAGAAACAGTTGGTAGCCTCATCCAAAACTGAGATTGGGCGTCACGGAGAAATGCCTGTGAAAGGGATATGGCAAGGCTTTGAGTGTATCCAAAATAAAAACTCAAACACATTCCGTTAGCAGCACCTGCAGGCAGAGGATCAAACAGGTTACTCTGACAAATGCATTATCGTACTGTCACTGCACAAAAGCTGCCCTTTTTGTGTGTGCATTATGACATTGCACACATATCCAAAAGGAGGAGAACTTGTGGTGTAATGGCATGATGCTGCTTTTGCCATTTTGACTTAATTGTAGGACCTGCAGACACCTATGCTCTAATTGCTTACTGCTGCTAGAAGTCAGCATCTGATTGAGTCTTTCCTGAATTCTGTAAAAGTCTCGTTCGTAATGATTTTGAGCAAATGCATTCATCCTATCTTTTCCCTGGGGACGCTCTGAGAAAAGCTCCTGTCTGGCTATTTAGGTATGTATGTATGTATTTATCTATTGCTTTTAAAATAATAACAGAAAAAGAAAAAAGGGAACAAAACACAAATAATTGAAATACATGCATTGTCAAAGAAAAAAACACATAACAAGTACTTTAAAAAAAGGTGAAAGGAAACAGAAAAGAGAAAGTATAATATAACAGTAAACAGTTTCAATTCTATATTTACTTATGTAATGCATTATTATGCAAATATAAATATGTTTATGTCTAATACACTGATATAACTATCAGGCTTTTTTTAACCTATTGTATTTTGTATAAATGAATCCCATATTTCATTACACTTGTCCATACAAAGTCTACGTCTGTAGGCAATCCACTCATAAGTGGCAAGTGCAATCAGGTTTTCAATCCATTGAGTGAATGGGGCTATGCATTTATCTTTCCAGTGCTGCAATATCAGTCTTTGAGCCATAGTAAGGGCATGGAGAATCCATTTACATTGTCCAGTTGTCAAATTCCATGTACTAGGTATGTAGTTAAAGAGAATATTATCCTCTGAAAATTTTAGCTTCTGTCGCACACATTTATATAGTCCACTACTTTCTGCCAAAACTTAGTAAGTATAGAACATTGCAAAAACATGTGTTTTAAAGAAACATTATCCTTATTACATCTCAAACAAAATGCTGTCTTAGTCCTTTTGTATACAAAAGTGGTGGTGTCCAATAAATTCTAAATATTATTTTTTGTTGTATAAGTTGTAATTTAAGATCCATTGGCACTCTTGCTGTAGAAGTTAAGACATTCTCCCATTGTCTAGGCAATATAGGAACCTCTAATTCTTTATTCCACTCATTTCTTAGCATCTATATAACAATTTGATTTATTGATATGAAATATCTATACATACAAATAGTAGGGTTTTTTTTAGTTTTAAAGGATTTAACAAGTTGTTCTAGTATCTTAGGTGTCTTAGAAGCTGAAAATGCTGCTGGTTCAAATGATGTCATTAACAAATGTTGTAGCTGTAGATATTGTCATTGGGTTACATTTGATAGATTATATATCTCTTAATACAGCGTATGTTAAAAATTCATCTTCAGCATCTATCAATTGGTTCAAAGTCAATATCCGCTTCCATCCAATTTTTTCATAACACCATCTTTTTCCTAATTTTTGATGTTGGATTTCCCCATAAAGTCAATTTAGCATGGGAAAAGGGGTCAAATTTTTTTTTTTTTTTAGACATTACATTCTATAGCTTTCTGACTGACATAATTGTTTCCAGAGATAGTAAGAGTTCTAGTGTATTTAGATCCTAATACTGTCCATCCAACCAAAGGTGCTATGTATGTATGTATGTATATTCCAAAGTTGCCCAAATCAGAAAATTAACACCAATTGTTGGCTTCCAGTATTTAATACTTGAGAATAGGTAAAGTTGATGATATAGCTCCAGATTTGGAAAACCAAATCCTCTCTCATTCACTGGTAATTGTACTTTCGGTAAAGATATTCTCGGAATGAAAGAACTCTATAAAATTTTTTCTAAAGAATTTATTTTCGAAAATATTCAGATATATGAACTGAAATTCTTCTCAGAATATAAATTAATCTGGGAATAATATTCATTTTGAGAGCATTCACCTTTCCCCAAAAAGAGAGGTTTAATGACTTTCACCTGTATATATCTGAAGAAACTTCTTTATATATTTCATTTATATTACATATTACTAAATGAGTTACATCTTTTGGTATGCACATACCTAAATATTTAATTTTAATAGATTCAGTACAAATGCTATTTTACTAAAGGCATCTATCTTTTGCATCACCACTGGAATAGTAGTGTGAGTTTTAGAGATAAACAGAAGAAAGTCATCTGCAAATAAAATCATTTTGTGTTCAATTGAATTATGTACTACTCCATAGATCTCCCTATATTATTTAATAGCACAAGCCAAGGGTTCCATGCATTTGGTTAATGGGTGAGACATGGTGTTTGCTCAGAAATTTAATGGAATGCTCTTCTTGGGTTTTTTTTTACCAAACGGGGAAAATATTTGATTAGAGCCACTTGTGTGTCTTTAGATCCAGCAGAACCTCTAAAGGCTTGCCACATAGGGTCCCCTTTACAATCACATTGTAGAAAAATCTATAAAAGTTGCTACAATTCAAAAAACTCTTCACATATCAGTTACATTTAGGGTATATTTAGAGCAAGTTTTCATAATTTTCATTCCTCAGAGGCTTATTTGTAAATATAAACAATTGTAATAATTTTACATTTGAGTAATCCCTACATCTCAACATACATAAACATTTGAGTAATTAGTAATATTCTTTTTTCCCCATATAAAACAAAGAAAATATAGTGCATGTGTATGTATACGAGTGCATGTGTGCGCACACACATGCCCACACACAGAAAAATAAAACTTTTAAGGGTATAATATGATTTTACCAATAGGAAAATGGAATTGGATCCCATTTCAGTTGTATTCAAGTAAGTGTTCTTTGCCACCATCTCTCCTCATGACAGCCATCTACTTCCTGCTCCCTATATACAGTGTAGAAGGTCAGGGACCCTGCTGAATAAAGCAATTTAGAGAACAGTATCAGGGTGAATGAGATGAGGGAGTTTTCAAAATTGGCCAGAGAAATTGTACGCGAATGGAGTTCTAGTGGTGAAAGTGCATCTGCATAATTTCCTTTCTTTTGCTGAATCTGTAGTTCTTAACCTGTTTCTGTGTTGTTGGAGGTGCACAAAGATTTAGTAGCAACAGACGAATGAAGAAAGTGAATGCTTTCATCTGCAGTCACTATACTCCTACAATAATATAGGATATTGTTATTTTAATTAAATCCTGCAGCTAATTGTTTCAAAATCAATAGAGGTATAATATGAGTAACTTTGTATCTCTGTGGCGAATAAAGGATTTTCCTCATAATGTTTTGGGTAAGCACTAGAATGGTGTTTCTCTTTAATTAAAAGACAGTCAGGTACTGAATATGTTGCAAATCAAAATACCAAAGAGGAAAGGTTAGAAATCAGGGCAGCAGCAGTGAGACACCAGTAGTTAGACTGTTGCATTAGATTTGTGGAGTTCAAAAAAAGGGTAGAGAAGAACAAAAATAGGACTAGTGGGATAATAGAATAGGAGAAGGAAGGCAGCTAATGAAAAAAATAGAGACTTTACCTATCCTTGGTGGCTTCTGAAATGCAGAGAAAGGTTTTTAGTGGCAGGGGAAATGCAAGTCAACTATGGAGAGCCTTATTTAATTTACAAGACTGTAGAACGCCAAAGTTCTGAAATAGAAACAAACAACCACTATTTTAAGAGAAATCTGTAGTCTGGGTGAATGACAACAAGGCCTATCTTCCAAATGCACTTGTATACGCACACATACATATTTAGGTCAAAGTTCAGGAGCAGTTATCATTAAAAAATAGATGGTAATACATTTCATGCATATTAGCCCATCCAGTCCCTGCCAGACCTGTCTTTATACTGTCCATATGTTGGGATCATAGCAGTATTGTGAACATCTGCTGAATATGTAAATGCTACCCCTTTGGTCTAGAAAGAGCATGTTACAAGACCATTTTACATCTGTGCTAGAAGCCCTACATTGGTTACCAATAGCTTTTTGGATGAAATTCAAAGTGCTGCATTTGACCTGTAAAGCCTTATGTGGTTTGACAATTAGGTGCCTTCAGGACTACTTCTTCCTGCTGAATTGGAACTTTCCAGTTCATTTGTCCCAGGAGAAGCTCTTGGTTATACCCCGCTTTTGTAAAGTAAGCATAACTGAGCCCAGAATATGCTGCTTCTCTGTTGAAGCCCCCGCCTTTTGAAATAGTCTTCCCTTAGAATTAAGGCTTGCTGCATCTAATACTGGCAGTTTTCCCTGACCTTTAGGCCAGGAGGTCAGGTAAACACTGCTGGAATGTGATCTTCTTGATCTGGGGATTTAAAAAAAAAAATATTGAGCACCATGGTTTATATTTTCTTGTTGTAATCCTATTTGTGCATGCAGCCTAAAGTCACTGTTGTGAGATAGGTGGCTGTATAAATCAAATAGGGGGATGGATGGATGGATAAATCAATATTCCAGAAATTAGTCAGGATGGAGTTTTCCAGACAGTGTTAGGTAGTTAGTGTAATGTTGCTACTTTGTAATTAATTATCATCAGTTGGTAAATTGAGGCTCTGCTCATGGTCACTCATGCCTTGGTCACATCTGTAATGGACTACTGCAGTGTGTTCTATGTGGGGCTGCCCTTGAAGAGTACCAGGAAACTGGTGTGCTCCTTGATCAGTGCATATTATACCTCTGCTCTGTGAGCAGCATTGATTATATCAGTATGCTTCCAGGTTCATTTCAAGGTGCTGGTGATGACCTATAAAGCTCTTCATGGCATGAAGCCAGGTCATTTGAGGGACTGGCTCTCCCCAGTTACATCTACCCATTAGGTATGGCAGGAGGGACTTGCTCCGGGCCCTGGATGTTAGAGAATGCCATCTGGTGGGGGCCAGGAAGAAAGCCTTTCTGTCATGGTGACCACCCTTTGGTGGTCATCGCCCTTGAGATCAGATTGGCCCCAGCCCTACTGACTTTTCATAAGGCCTTGAAGACATGGTTTTGCTACTGGACGTGAGGATCTGGCTGTGTGATATAGAGCCTGTACAGTGGGTACATTGATTGTTGGTGATGTTTTATACCTCAGCCTCAGATATTGTCATATGGCTTTTTATGTGGTGTGCGTGTGTGTAACGTTTTGTTTTGTTTTTAATTTCTGTAAGCCACCCAGAGTCGTATATTTGAGTTGGGCAGCTATATAAGTATAAATAATAAATAAATGTATGAATAGGTAAATAAAAGCTGTACCTTTTTTCAGTTATTAACTTTTTGATTATCCATGGATGCTTTAATTGTTGGCTGTTACTGTAAACTTCTATCAGAAGAAGTCTGGTAGCTCCTTTTGAGACTAGCAGACTTTATTAAAACACATACGCTTCTGTGAGCTACAGCTCATTTTGTCATATACAGTGGAATGGTTAGTCTGATATAGTATTTAAGTTGAGACAGATGGTGGAAAGAGGAGATGACATAAGACAAGGTGGTTATGTAAAGGCAGGTGAGACAGATTACAAGTATCTTACCAATTAACAATTGATAATGGTGTTAAAAATCCACTGTGTTTGTTGAGAACTTTTGAGATAGCCTGAAGCCTTTTGACGTATGTGCATTCAGCAGTCTCTTGTTCAATTGTGCTGGCAAAATTTCTTTAATCCGCAGTGGCTACTTTGAGATATGTAATGGAGTGCCCTAGAAGATTGCAATTCTCTGATATTATTTTGCTGTTGTTTTGCATCCTGATCTCAAAATTGTGTCCATTAATTCTTTTATGCAGAATATGGCTTATTTGTCATATGTAGAATCCAGAGGCATATTGCTGGCAGATGATGGCATATATCACATTAGAAGAACAGCATGTGAAGGTGCCTTTAATTTTGTGTGTGAATTCATTGAGATCTGAGGTGGTGCTGTTGATGTAAATGTGGGGGCAAAGTAGACATCTGGGTTAGTTGCAGGGTCTGGTTGCCATATTAGGATCATTATTCTGTTGTTTCTTGTTCCTTATGAAAATCTACTTCAGGTTGGGTGGTTGTCTATATACAAGTCTAGACAAACTACCCAGTGCCTGAAAAAGTACAGTATCATTGTCAAGTATGGGTTCTAGCTTATTAATACTCTTTTTGGATATATTGCTGTTGTTAATTGGTAAGATACTGCCTGGCTTATATAAAACCTGCACCTGCATAACCAATCTGTCTTCTGTCTTCCTCTCCTTTACCTCCTGCCTCATCCCAATTTAAATATTTTATTAATCTAGCCATTCCATTCCATTTAATGAAGCCAACTGTAGATCATGAAAATGTATGCCTCCTAATAAAATTTGTTAGTCTGCGAAGGTATTACTAGACTCTTCTTGATTTTTTTTACCATAGACTAACATGGCTCTTCTCCCTTACAATGTAAGTGAATGTGAACCTGTAGTAGATTATGTAAGTGGAACAACAACAACAACAAAAAGAAATCAGTAGACTTTTTCTCAGCATTCCTCAACATATCAACAGTATGGAGTTGTCTGGAGAGACAACAGTGACAGTGAGAAAAGACTGTGTATTTCATTCTTTTCTTCATAATGTTAAGTGAGTGTGAAGAAAATAATGAAATTCCTGATTCCTGATCTGAATGGAGATTTTAGTGGGTTTAAAAAGGTGCACACAAGCAAATTTTAGGCTGCTTTAAGGGTTTCATTTGTGCTTGTACAGTAATAGTACTGGTGTGAATCTGTGTGTAGAGCAGGAATATGTATGACTCTGTAGCTTTATCTTTAACTCATCTACCTGTGTTGTATATATTTCACACTTTAAAGTAAAATAAACCTTTAATATTTTATTGCATATTTTGGCTGTCACCTCTTCTGCAATGGTTTTATGACTATTCTGTTTTCAGTTTCTTTATTAGATTTTCACAGTGCTTGAAAATTGTATTTTTTTAAAAAAAAAATTTGCTTGAGGTTCCCTAGTTTACACATTGTTACTAAGTTACTTTTATTTGATATTCTAGCAATGGCTATCTGAACAGTCAACCTCTGTTTTTAATGTCATATTGGTATTGCACTGATTACCCATTTACTCATGTAATGAGAGTATGTTTTCCTACGGGAATATAGATTTGGGAAGCACAATATTTTTAGAAGTGTCAGTGTTATTACTGTGGCAGGTAATGAACAATTTGGCAGTCTTACAAACTAATTGAGTTCCGATTCCATGTGATATAGTACGTTCAGTAGAGACTGTTTATCCTCAAAACAAAAAGCAAAAGCAAAACAACAGCAATCCAATCAACACTGGATAGAATACGTGAAGCATATTGGAGGTCTTCCTTAAAGGACTTTTTAAATAATTTTAATTAGATAGAAATCAAGAGTTTTTCACCAATTAATAAAATTGTGGGTCGTTTAGACTGGGATATATGGAATTTATTGATTTACCTGTCAGTAGATAAATTTGAGGATACATTACTTTTAGAAAGTACTTAGATGCAGACAAGTTGAGCTGTAATTCTAAGAAAGCTTTTTCAAAAACTATAATAACAGTAGAATGATACATAACCTTGTGATGCAGTATTTAGACTCCTGCTGGATTTATATTTTATTTGCAAGAGCTCTGATCTACTAAGTATTTTTTTTTTTTATAATTTCAAAATATGCTTTAAAGTTAATGTACTGCAGCAATAGTATAATTCACTGTATTGTGTTTAAATTCTTTGTTCAGCATTTAATTTGTCAATTATGTAATAATTTGTCTCACTGTAATATATCTAAAGACTGAATTTTCTAGAAAGTTGTTTCTTCTCTAGATTTCCATTTTCTAAATCATATCAAGTAATAATTAGTTAGCTATACTTATTTCTTCTGTTATACTGAATTAAAAAAAAAATGAAGTTCTGTGGAGCAAAAGTGAAGTGAATGAATATTTCTCACCTATGTGGATGTAGAATAGAACCTTTTCATTCCAAGTAAAACAAAGCATGAGTTTATTAGTTTGGTACTTAGAGCATTGCTCTGATTGAAATTGATCTCAAGATCAGTCCCAGATATTTAAGTTTAGAAAAAAACTTAAAGTAGTTATTTTTCTTTTGTATTTTACTTGAAGTTGCACACTCACATTTATTGTAGTTTTTGTTTCTATCACCAATAAGCAATAGTAATAATGACTCATACTTCCTCTGGTGCACAATAGCACCCTATTTCCCCAGCATTCCCCAATGCTGGCTGGGGAATTCTGGGAGTTGAAATCCACTCATCTTAAAGTGGCCAAGTTTGGACAACGCCGATGTACATCTATGACATTTTAAATGATAACCTATATAGCTAGAGGTTAATGTTTTGAAGCCAGTTCTGTTTATTTGAATCACTTTTAATTTGTTTGTCCATTTAGATGATTTCTTGGTGTCACATTAATCTTTTCTTCATTTTCTCTCTTTTTTTCTTGGCAATCATTGTTCGGCATTGCATAAAATCAACCAAACTTATTTTTTAAAAAAATGGGCAGAAGAAAGATTTTATGAACTGTTGCATATTATACAAATCAGGGTTTGGAAGATAGGGACTATTACTCAAAACTGTGATCACCTTGCTAGTTTGATCCTGGCTTCCATCTTGTAGAGAACTTAGTCTGGTATACATGAATTATCACAGCTATATTAGTTAGTTGATGTTAGTGTCTTGTGAACACTGATACATACATTATTCCCAGCTAATGTCTTCCTCTTACATCACTGAACCACTGGATTTTTTGCTATTGAAAGAATGCTGCAAAATAACAAGGGTCAAACAACAGGATATGGCAAATAAACCTTGTACCATCAGATTTAATGAAGAATTTTTAACTAAAAGGTCATGAACCAATACACCTTAAGGATAATTGCTCATTACTGCAGTTTAATGGGAATTCATGCATATAGCCTTGATGTGCAAAAGTGTTGGTTTTCTGAAAAGTACATTTTGTTGGGAGATATAAATAGTGCCTATTGAAGGATGATTTGTGTCATCTAAACTGTAGCCTGCAGGAGCACTTGGTGGGTTATAACTTTAATCTAGTTATCGAAGCCTTGAAATGTGCATTAGGCAACAAATGTCAAAAACACAATTGAAACAGATCATTAAAGATTTCTAGGAGTACCAGATAGCAGTCTTGTACAATTCATATGTTTAGTTTAATAGAATAAAATATAATTGAAGTACTCAGGCGTTTAACTTTTTATGTGATTACTTCCTTGATAAGCAATTTCCAATGTATAATAGCTGTTACATATGCCCATAAAATAAGCTGTAATCTTATTTATTATCATTGTGCTCCACATTTTTATAAAATTTGCTAATATCATTACCATATATGTTTTGTTCTGATTTGCCCTTTCATTATTCCATACAATATAGTTTGCAGATGGCATTAATTATTTGTCTAATGAATTTTAGCAATGTATAACCAGAATAACTATGTTAACCAGAATATAACTTGGTACATAGGGCTGTATCTCATCTTCTTCCATATTTCTCACATTTACTAGACTAATTATAGTCATTATTGTCAATATTATAACTGTAAAGCACCATGTATGTTACATTTTATGTAAAGATTCTCTAAAGGCATTATTTTGTTTGAAATTTAGATTTGCTAAAAATGTAATTATACTAATTCACTGTACAAATAGACCTAAATATTTTGTGATACAAACTTCTGAACTTCTGTGCCCAGTACAGGTTTTGTATTTCACTTGTCTCATTTTCTCTATACCCATTAATCAGTGACTCTAAAAAGTGGAATCTAACAGTTCATTAACTTCATTTGAGTGCTTTTCTCTTGTGTTTTATAGGATGCACTTATCCTGATAGGTGATACAGTATCTATCTTTTCCAAATCTAAAATCCAGGGAAGTGCATCTTTATAAATATGGAACCACTGAGGTGTGCTTTCAAAATAGCATGGGGTATAATTATTGATTTCTACTTCGTTGTTTTTCATTTTGATTATGCTCTAAATATTGATATTAATTAATATTTAATTTTTAAATATTGGTGCAAGTTAATTTGCACTCAAGTGGGAATAGAGTAGAAAGCAGAAGTTAATAGCTGACTTCCCAATTATGTTTCGCTTATGTGGTAATTGATATATTTTATGAAACTGCACTTATATGCACTTGTTGCCTCCCAATTACAGTCTTCTCAAATATGCTGTGGATGACTCTCATCATAGAATTGTAGCATAGGAATATTCCATTTAGGCCATAACATCAATCTCCCCAAAAATGCCAGTTAAAGCATCCCCAAAAGATGACCACATAAGTTCCAAATGAACACATGTACTTTCTTGATTAATTGGTTCCACTTTTGATCTATGCTTACTGTTAAGGTTTTTTTTTTTTATTGTTTTGTTTTGTTTTTGGTAACGGTAGCATAGTGTGGTCCACTTTTGATGATCTTCTTCACTAAAATCTTGAGAGAGTCTTTATCCAATGCTTTGCTGAAATCATGCTCTGTCCACCCCATTCACATAATCACTTCGACTGGTCACTATCAGAAAATGAAATAAGGTTTGGTTTGGCATGATTATACTTGATGAATTCATGCCAGCTTACAATCAATGCATTTTTTTCCATATCACTCACAAATGAATGCTCAATAATGCTCCAGAGTTTTACCCAGGATTGACATGAAGCTGGCTAGTTGTAGTACATAGTTTTTCTTTTTCCCCTCTTTTACCTTTTTAAAGTTAAAGAACAATCCTGTTATGGAGATTAGTAACATATGACAGCCCTAAGGTTCTCCACTGACTTCACTGGCCATGTAGGGAATCTGACCACCTAAAAAAGATCCAGTAGGGCAAGTATTGGGAATGTCAGTATTTGTAGGAGGCCCAGAAATTATAAAAAGCCAGTAGACAGAGGTGGAACATGAAGTCAAACTGAAAGCACAAAGAGAATAATTATTATGCAGAATCTAAACCAAATATCTCACATACAAGCTTTACTGAACTAAAGGTATGATAGCCACCTTAATGAGATTTGTTCAGGTTACCTTATACTGGGCTACATTAAAACAAAATGTGGTTCTAATACATAAGCCATTTTAATGATAAAGAGAAATAAATAAAATTGTAATCTCAAACAACTTCTGTAATACAGTTATATCTGTCTGTCTGTCTATTCTCTCTCTCTCTCTCTGTCTCATCTATCTATATATCTTCTAACTTTGTGGGGAAAATATTAGAATAAAGCATAGGAAATTATGTTTGAATATATTTTTCTTTGTGTTCTGTATTCATTACTTACTGTATTATTACCTCCAGATCTCTTCTGTTTCTGTGCTTTACCTCTCTGCAATACATTAGTATAATGGTGCAGTTTATGCTGCTATAGTTAAAATTATATCAGCATTCTTTTTATAAACCTCTACACTTAAGGTATAAACTATTCCACTGAAACTTGCTATGGAATATATAAATGAGGCCATTGCTTTTAATATAAAATTTGTAGTTTAATTTCTTTAATATTTGAAAATATAAATTGTACTTCATTACTCTGTTTACTACCATTTTAATAGCAACAATATTCCTGAATTTAGATTGTGTTCGTAAATAATTTTGCAACCTGAGATTTTGCTGAACTAGCATATTGCGAATGAGGAAGGATATCTTTAAAGAAAGCTTAAATATTTTAAATCATAATCACGTAACCTGAAGGATTAGTAGAAGATTCAAGATTTATAAAGGAAAACATTTCTTTATAGAATAATATAGTGGCCAGTAAAATGAATATATTAAAAAACAATTTCAAAACCTGATTCTTTTATGACTGCATTAGGAAATTTTAAACTTCAGGATGTGGGAAGTTAGCTGGCTTTCTAATGGAGTTACCAAGTAATACACTGTTACATAACTTTACAACCTTAACTCTCCCATTAACATTTGGAATAGTGTAATAATTCCAAAAGGAGAAACTACCTTTTATTTTTTGGGCTGGAAAATGGGAGGCAGTTTTCACATAACAGTAACTATCCTATAAATTTGACTCTAGCCCATTTTTGGTTTCAATTTTTGCCTCTAAATGTGCATTCACTCTAAAGCAAAATCTGAAACACTTTAGATGAAGGATTCTTCAATCTTTATACAAGGTTGAGTGGATAACCAAGTTTTGGTATGGTGGGTATTCATTCTTGAGGCTAGTAAAGATAGGGAAGTGAGATGCTACTATAATAAAAAGAGGGCTCTTTTAAAAATGGTATGGTAGATTAATTCAATAAGGACACAACCCAAGAAGAAACAAGGGGTGAAAAGGATGCTAAGAGAAGATCCCATGAAGGAAGGATTGAAAATTGACAGATGTATCAATTGTACAATGTACCAGGACTGTCCCATCAATGTACCAGGATTGTACCATACACCAATGTACCAGGACTGTACCATACTCCAATGTACCAGGACTGCCCCATCTAATCAGGAAAGGCCAGGATGAGTGCAACAGTGAAAGCTTTCAGATGATTTTATGCCACCTTTTTATTTTCTAACCCTCTGTCAGGAATATCAAAGCATGACCAAAAAAAGGAAAATACCTTCACCTTCCTGCTGAATAAAAGAAAAACACAACAGCAATTTAAGTCCAGTAATTTAATAGTCAGCTTGCAAAGCTTTAAGTTATATGAATTCTGTTACCAGATGGCATCAACATCTCTCTTTAAAAATAGCATTTACTTTATTGGAAAGTTTACACAAGCAAAGAAAAACAGGAATGAACATTGGACATAGAGGAAAGAGATTAGATTTAAAAAGTAAGCTTACACAGTGAGCTTCAGCTATGAAAGGAATCAGACAAAACCTTTTGTGCACATTAAAAAGAAATCTCACACTGCTTACTTATTGCTCCTGGAAGCTTGCTTATGATTTATTTATTTTCTCAGTCCTGGAAAACTCTCAGAAGCTGGAGCAAGCCCTGTCTTTCTTCTCACCATCAAGTCCTATTTCTGGGAAGACTCAAGGACAGATGTCTCTAGAAAGCTCCTTCCTGGCCAGTTAGCCTCATGGAAGAAGAGTTCAATTTACACAGGGAGTTAAAGAAATGTATTTCTTCAGCTCCTGTACCTATTAGGATGGAGTGTGTTAGATCACAGTCACACATACAGTGGCATCATGGAGAGCTAGGACAAGTCATATTGGTGTCAGCAATATTGCAACTCAACCCATCCCCTTCTCTATAGGTGTCATCAAGTTGGAGATAAAGCCAAAGAGATGGTGTTTTCAGCTTTCAAGAAAATGACAAAAGTGGCAAGTTCATGTAGATACCACAACATGTGCATGTATTTTCTGATCCAGTATGAAGCTCTATGATGTCACCTCTAGGAAGCCAAGAAGAAAGTTGTCCACTCACATCCTATTTTATATTGTGCATTAGTTGAAGGAAGAGACAAGAAATTTTCCTCCCCATTTTTGTTTCAACCACTTTAAAGTTTAAAAGGCCCTTGCCCCTCTTCAAATTAGGGCCTGCTTGCTTATTTGTGAGAATTAATTCTTCCAGTTAGGTACCATGTGTAAACTAGCCCTGGCTGCAATGTTGTGCTGTGTACTAGGCTACACAAACATATACAATAGAGATTTTTTTTTTTTACTGTTAAAGCAAGATTTGTCTTTATGCCCTCCCCCTCCTCCCCTGCCCTAGTTAAGTCTATGTAAACTATTTCCCCCTCTCCCATATAAACCCTACTGCCAAAAGTCAGAACAGGAAGCTTGTGTCAGGAAGATGTTTGGAAGCAGCTTGAGGGGCACTATTTAGAAGGAAAATAAGGGTCATAGCAAGATCTATTGGACAAAGGAAATAATGACAGAGATTTGGATTTTATAAAATGCTTGCTTCTCCTATGATAGCAATGGTCCCATTACCTGGTGTCATGGTGGATAACATCAAGGAAGCTTTCCGCAGTTGGGAAGGCCCTCTTCTCTAGAATAAGTGGAAGAGGCATGGTGCTGACTCTGCCTATTCTTTTCTTCTCAGTTATCAACCATGGGGCTAAAAATAAGGATCAGGCAGAAGGGATAAGATTGTTTCTCCTGAATCACAGCCCACATGTAGCCAGTTGTGATGTGGAAGTGTCCCAATCACTTGTCCTGGTGAATCAAAGTGCACTGGCTCTGAGTTCACACACAGCCCATATTGCATTATCTGCATAAGGTGATTCTCTGGACAGCAGCAAAACATATACAGACTATTTAAAAAAAAAAAGAAAGAAGAAGGAATGTTCACAGATCCATGCTGTCGCCTTTGTGTTTCATTAAAAATTCCTTGCTATGGAAAGGTTTGAGTCTATGTGAGTTGGAGTGCATGTCTATTGCCTGTAAAAGAAAGCAAGTAAATAAAGGTAGAAGGCAAGTAAGTGCAAAAATGATTATATGGGTTACAGTTGGATGGACATAAAAACATTGCTCAAGCTTTGAGGTTGTAAATGTAGAAACTGCTAGTGTAATGTTGAAGTAGGCTGGTATATTAAGCTTTTGAAGTTGTGTGCACTTGGTACAATCTCTTGTTCCTGGCAGATATTGAGATTCCACAGTGTGTATAATAATTCTGGTCCTCAATGCTTGTTCAAGCTTGTTTTGGGAGGTACACTCTTTGCATGCCTTTGTAGCCTGTTGATATTTGAGGGTACGATTAAAGATTCCAAAAGTGAAATGCTAAGGCATTTTTCTTACTGTCTGTTAATCACCTTTTCAACTTTTGCTGACTCCATTCTGGGATGGGTACATGCATGGTTGGTAATAAGCGATTCTACTCTGCAGAGGCAATACAGTATTATTTACTTATGCTACTATTTATTCTTGCAAGAGTTATAAGTATCAGGAGCGGCACTTGGCTGAAAACTTAATTTTAAAAGCTTTTTGAAAACAAAAGCAGAAACCCAGTAGGAATCAAAATATATGAGTAAAATAACTTGTGACTGTGTCTTCATGTGGATTAATTCCTACTGCTTTTTATGACTGAAACGCTTGATCCATTTCAAGTTCTGTTCCATTGGAGAAACAGTTCATTAAGATGTTTTGAGTGAGGCTATTTTATCTGAACTCAAAAGCATTATTTTTTCTCTTTTCAAACACCTTTTTCATTTCTTTGCAATTATCTTTATATAGAATGTATCTGACTATATTTTTTCAGGCAATGAATTGGAACAATTAAAACAAACTGAGGCAAGAAAAGATCTTCTAGGGGGTCTTGAGAGATTTGCTAGAACAAATCACCAAGTCCCAATGGCATCTACCACGAACTTTAAAAGAACTCAAATGTAAAATTGCTGATCTCCTAGTAAAAATAAAGTAACAGCTTTCAGATCAAGCTCAGTGCCAAAGGACTAAAAGTATATGACACCCATTTTCAAAAGGGACTCTGGAGAGGTAGGAAAAATTATAAATGAGTCAGGAAATGGGTGGACATGATAATCAAAGAAAAAAAATAATAACTAACCACATAGAGAACATGTCTTACTGAAGGAAGAGCAGCATGAATTTTGCAAAGATAAATCTTGTCTCACCAACTTTATTGAGATCTATGACAGTGTGAACCAGCACTTGAATAAAGGTGAACCTGTCCATACTGTAGTTCAACTTTCATAAACCTATTGACAAAGTTGCTCACCAGAAGCTCTTGAGTAAACTTCATAGGTACAGTGTAAAAGGACATTGCTTTTTATAGATCCCTACATAGTTAAAAATAGAAAGCAAAGTGTAGGAATAAATGGTCAGGTTTCTCAGTGGACTTTCTCAAAGATTTGTGTTATGACCAACACAGTCCATGATTCTGAGATAGAATTAATCAATGAGCAGGCTACATTTGCAAATGATACTAAAAGTGGCAAGTGTAGTTTAACTTAAACTGACCCTTTATTTAAGAAGTTCCCCTTAGCTTAACACTTTCCCTACCCTACCCCACCCCACCCCACTTTTTTTCCTTTATAAAGTTGTTGAGTGAGATCATCTGCTAGCATAGAGTGAGGCATGATCAATCGGCAGATGTTATAAAGTTGTATATCTTGACCCCAGGCCAAACAGATAATACAACTGAAGTCATATTCCAGTGCCTGAAAGCTCAGAGTCTGGATGAAAAGGAACATGGTTTAGCAAAACAAAATGGCTTTGGATTTAAAGTTATTCTTTCACCAGGGATTTTACAACATTAGTTCTTTATGAGGTTGCTCTTCCCCAGATGGAATTTGTGCAAAATTTGTGAGTCATCCTGAACTCTTGGTTCTTGTTTGCTGAGCAAGTAGCAGTCATGCACAAATTTATCTGGTGTGCCTTCTGGGAGACCCTTCTCATAGTTGATCATGCCTTAGTCTCTTCCTGTTTGGACTGTTACAATGTGCTATACAAGAGACTACCCTTGAACAGCACTCAGAAGCTACAACTCTTCCAGAATGCAGCAGTGTGAGTAAGGAGTGGCTTTCATACATATAACATCTCTACTTCACAAGCTGCACTGGCTGCCACCTGGGTTCCAGCTACTTATCATCTGTAAGCCCTTTATGGCTTAGGGCCCATATGCCTACTGGTTCCTGTCTTTGGGCTTTCCATCAGGTCAATGAGAACTTACAGGTTCAGCATGGTCCAGGTCATATCAGTAAAGCAGTGTCACCCTGCAGGACCTCAGAGATGAAACCTTCTCTGTGGCTGCTCCTACCCTCTCAAATTACATCCCCCCTAAAGTCTTCATGGCTGAATTTTGTTGTGTTTTTGGTTTGAAAACCTGGCTTATTCCGCAAGTCCTGGGGCAGGTTGGTTGTGACCCTGCATTTTGATTTAGGTTGCATAAATCAAAATGTGTTTCATAAATCATAAATGTGTCAAGTGTTTCCCCAATGTGAATTTTAATAACTTTATTTGTTTGATTTGTCTTTCCTTGTTCTAATCATAATTATCTATATTCTGTAAATGTCTAGAGTTACAATTGTGATGAGGCAGCCTATAAGTAGATTAAAAACTAAATAAATGCAATGAAACATGGGCTGGGGCCAAAAATGGCAGTCTGTTTCAATTGTCTGTAACTAACAAAGGGGAAAAAAATCTGTGGTCATAGCAGATAGCTCAATGAAGTTATTGATACAGTGCATGGCATAGGTGTGAAAAATGCAGATTCCATGCTACAGATAATTAGAAAAGGGACTGAAAATAAAACTGCCAATGCTGCAATTCCCTGATATAAATTTATGCCATGTCCAACTGTGTTTTTATGATTGCCACATTTGAAACAGTATACAGTGGAGATGAAAAAGGTCAGAAGATGATAAGCCAAATGATAGGAGAGTCAGATACTTTCTTTATAAATTAATGTCTCCCTGTGATACAGTGTGATACAGCCAGCTAGAAAGCAGAGAGCTAGTGTGGCTGTAATATGTAGTCTTGATTGTATTATGTATATATCTTTAATTCATGCCTTGGGTGTTGGATAGAAAAAGAAGACACAAATGTGGAAGGAAGGAAGGAAGGAAGGAAGGAAGGAAGGAAGGAAGGAAGGAAGGAAGGAAGGAAGGAAGGCAGGCTCTAAGCTTAGAAAAATGTGACTCATGGGAGGCATGCTCAGAATGGAAATAATGGAGAGGAAGAACTCCCCCCCCCCCCCCCCCACGCACACTGCTTGTTAAAATGTTAAGTCTAGGGGTTATCCAAGGTTTGATTTGAAGGAGATTTAGAATAGACAAAATAAAATGCTTCTTCACACATTAATAGATTTATCCTGTGAAATCTATTGTTACTTGTAGTGATGGCCTCTAACTCATATGGTTTAAATAAGTATTAGAAACATTAATATGGCATAGTTTCAGCAAGGTCTGTTAATATTACCCTTGAAGTCAGCATAACCTCAAATACCGATGGCAGCGGAACAGTGGCAGGAAAGGGATACACTTCAATTTTCTGCTTGTGAGTATTCCAGAAGCACCTAGTTGACAAGAAACAATATCCAGGACTAACATGGCTCTTACCCTCTGCTGATTCAACAAGGTGATTCCTATTATGTTCTTAAGCAAACATTTAATAATAATAATAACAACAACAACAATATTATTATTATTATTATTATTATTATTATTATTATTATTATTAAAAAATCCCAGGATAAATAACAGCATTTCCATTTACCTTCCAGGGGTAATGTCCTTGTGGACCCAGAACAACCATTTCTTTCTGGGTTTATTTTCCCTAATAAAGAGAGCAGAAACACAGTCTTTAATCAGGGACCTTTGTATTTTAATTTGTAGTCTGCTGCAACTGTGAGAAAGCAGCAACTTGCCTTTCCCTTAATTAAGGGGGCTTTTTTTTTCAAATAATTTACTAAGAATTACAAATAGAAAGAATAAAAGCTAATATAAACTACAAAAATATAGGAATACAAAAAGAGAAAAATACAAAAAAAAAAAAAAAAGGAAAAAGTATAGAAAAAAAGAAAAGAGAAAAAGAGGTAACTTCCCGCTTCATCTCAGCAAGTAAAAACTATTTTAATAGCTTATCAACATCTCATAATACAACATATATTCTCTTCACTCCATAACTTATCTCTTAACTAAAAAACAAAAGCCTCATCATTCATTCTTTATCAGCAAAAGTCCAGTAAGGGAAACCAAATATACCTAATTTTCTATTTTAACCTTGATAAAATAAGGCAAGCCTGTATTCCTTCCCTGAATTTTTAACAATCTTAATTTTTAACCCCTTCAGAAATAGTCCAAGAGCTTGTTTTCTGTTCATCTCTTCTTTAACCAACAAATCTTTCAAAACTTTAACAGACCTCTTTTGTACATCCAGTAAGTAAAATTTGCTCCCTTTTCTATCACTTCTCATAAAGTCCTTCAAGATTTTAACAGACCTCTTTTGTAAATCCAGTAAGAAAAAATTATCCAAACTGCTTTTCTGGTTTAGTAATTGAACATCTCCTTTAAGTAGTGAAACATCCATTCATTGATTTTGTTTGAATATCCAATGCATCTTTCTCCATATCCTTCTCATTGCTTGACACCATTGAATCCACATTCAGATTAATTTCAAACTTATCCATTGTAGCTTGTTCTTCTTCTGTGACTTCATTATACATAATCTGTCTATCATATCAAGTAATTTTATAAACCAATATTCAAACACATTCACTGAAGTTGTTTGCTCCATTCTTTTCTTTGTTAACAAAACAAATTTATTATCCTCTAGCTCCCTCTAGTGTCAAACCTTCAAGGTCCCATTATTGTATTTCCTCTTAAAAGAACCCAAACAATCGCCATTTCCCATGGGAAAAATTATTTTAATTAATTCAAAACTGTAATTCCAAGTGCATCTGAACCCTTAATTCATTGTTATCTTTCCAGAATTTATATTCTATGGACCCTTTTGCTGTTTAAACCAAAAAATATTATTTTTCCAGAACTTTTAAAATCCCATTTAAAACATCTTTCTCCAATGAATACAGTAAATCCTTGCAGAACTAAAGGGTCATAATATTTACAGAACAATGAAAAAAAATTAATCCAAAAAGTACTTAAGAAATGAGGCTCGGTCGAGCTTAAAAGGCTGTGTTATGAATATGAGCTTGATGTTATTCCAACTCCAAGCCATTCACTCATAAGCCAACTGCAAAACAACAGATCCTGCAGTCTGCTCATGAGAAGTGGCTGTCTGGGGTCATGTGGATTATCTCAAATATCTCTCCTTGCTCCAGAGAGATTTTGCCAGTCTGGATCCAGGATCCAGCCACAGTTTTCCTCATAAATGTGGTCCCGCTGTGAGCAGGATATTAATTCACTATGGCACTCACTGAAAGTCCAATTAAGGGGGCTTTTTAAAGCAATCTTGATACCCTTCCAAATTCACCCTAACAGTGTGGTTTAAACCAGGTTTCCTCAACCTCAGCAACTTTAAGATGGGTGGACTTGAAGATGGAGTTGAAATCCATCCATCTTAAAGTTGCTAAGATTGAGGAACCATGGTTTGAACTCATTAATCTCTGTGCTTTGCCTCCCTGTCCTTGCCATTCTTCTCACATCTACTTTATGTGATATTTAATTTCTGCCTTGGATCAGTTGATAGGTTAGAAGTCTTGGTAAAACAAAACTAAAAGCCTTTTAAAATGGTTGGAGATAAATGTTAGAATTTTCTGAGGAAGAGGAATGAAAATAGGCTGAAAAGAGAAGAGAACTGAAGCAGCCAAAGGAAATATATAAACAGCAGCTGTAAAACAAATTCTAGCTTCCTCCTCCTCATTATTTCTACCACACAGGCACAAAGATCACAACATCAGTTTCACATACAGTAATTCATTGGATTGTATTTGAATTTCAAAATAAAGGCAGGATTTCTTTGCTATACTGAAGTTGCTTGGGAAGTAATGAGCCTTTGCCACTTTCAGGCTGCTATTTGACTTACCTGTCTCCATTCTTCTCTACCTGTTGGGTTTCTATATTTTTTTCATTTAAAAAAAAACATTTTGGGTGGTTGGGGAACCTGTTTCTCAATGATGGATCATTCACATAGTCTCACAGCTGCGTTGATATATGTTATATATATCATTATACCAATTTATTTAGATTGACATCAGTATTCCTAATTTTAGAAAAGGTGAAAAATGGAACTAACAAAAGAATATGTGCCGACAAAATTTTTAGAGTTTTCCAGCTGAAACTCCAGGTGATACAATGTTTCTTGTATAGAAGTATAGAAAGAGAAGTGAGTTATTAAGACTATAAGTATGCAATATCTTTTCTACTCTTGCTAGTTGCATACCACTGATATATAATTTAGAAGAACATTAGCATCTATAAAAACAGTGAATCTTCAAAAATAATAAGCAAGGTTATTTTTAGCCCACAGGAAGCCACAATTGTAAAAGGCTACATCACATGAACTAATATTGTTTTTTAGGCTCTTCATATCCAACAATTACCTAAATCTCTCTGTTTTCTTTCTGAAGATATGGATTGGTTTTCAGTACATATGAAATTATAACATTTATTGAACTGCATGCTTGTGGATGCCAACATAATTTTCCATTATCTTTGATATTTTATACACTTCAGTTCCTTATTTTGTACTTCATATTCTTGATTATGTAAGTTAAACATTTAACACCAGTATACTTAAAAATAATAATTGTAAACTTATAATTTTGTACCACATGTTAAATCTTTTAGCATATATATTAAACAGATAAAGCTCTGAATTATTTAGGGTTGCAGGCTTGTATCTAAACCTCAAAAGGTGTTTTAACTTGAGATATGTTGTCTCCACTATTTTGAGGGAATAATATGATAGAATTCTTCAGTTAGAAAAAGTTCATCATCCAGTCCTTTTTTTGAATTGAATTGAATTTTTTTGAATTGAATTGAATTGAAATTAACTCCACATTATATTCTGATCTTCAAGAAAGAAGATCAGAATATTTGCCTTGCTGATTTCAAATTAGCATTCCCCCTACTGTTAATCTAGCATGATCATAGAAATCAAATCAAAGCCAATGTTCTGTTGAATGCCACACCTTTCATGTGGTTAATATAGAAGAACAACTTAAATATTGTTAAAAATAAAATAAATTGATATATGACCCTTCATTAATAAGAGGTGTCAGATATACCAATTGAAAGATATTCCATGAGGAGAAATTTCTAGTGAACCAAATTTGCAAATTATTCATTCAAGATATATTCCTTATGCTATAAATTTAAATGGGGACGATTAAATCTCCCTGTAATTGACAACCAAAATGCCCTGAGTGAAAAATGAAGGGGATAAAGACAGATTTCAAAATAAAGGAGCATATTTTAACAACTTAGTGTGCACAACATAAAAAATAATTTCAATCGGGGGGGAAAAAAAGCCAAATTGGGGAAAGTATGTTAGGTGTAGCTTTTTCCCTCCCTAGTTGACTATAATCTATTACTGTTCAGCGTAACAAAAATGAGTTTCCGGGGATGACAGAAAATGAATCGTTGACTGGTATAGCAAGATTATCTCACAGTATGTTAAATATTTATGATGTAACTATTTCTGACCCCTAACAATTGTGAGCCAGGGTGTATATCTGCTCAGAATGCTCATTGGTAATTAATTTAGTGTATTGTGCATAAAATTAGTAATTAATACTAATATGTATGCATTATGCTGAATTTACTTCAGTAATACATTTGGTCTGTCTGGCTTCTGAAGCAGAATAAAGTAGCCATTTAAAAATATTTTTAGCACTGTAGCTGGCACTAAATGCTATTACAGAAAGGCTGACAGATATACCACATTTTATAAGCACCATTTATTTGAGGTTGTTCAAGGTCAATTATTTTCCTCCAACAGTTGATGGTTTTCTAGTTGAATTGAAATATGTTGATAGATAGGTTATATTTCACAGTCATTAAAAAAAAAGAATCATGTTATACTGAAAAAGTCCCATTTGTTTGCAGTTACATTTACAGCAGTAGAAAATACTTTGCCATTATTTTCCTCTTAAATACTAAGTATTCCATTGTGTTTTTTCCTCCTTTTTTGCAATATAGCTCTTTCTATCCACAATTAGTTTTCTGTTTACAGTTTCTCCAGTATTTTTGCATAAAATACTGTATTGCAAAGCAGCCTTCTTTGATACTTAAGTTTCAGTTGTCTTCCTTTCTACCCAATAGGTTGGCTATAGATATGGGATCAAAGAGATGTGCCACTGTAAGCTGGCTTTTCTGTTCACTTGTCCCACAGAAGCTGATATATCATTCTGAATAAAGTAGGCTGTGATAAAGGGAAAACCCACCAAAAATCAGTTCAGGCAACTGCAGATGTGCCTCGGTGCTTCATTTGGTGAATAAAGGTGCTGTCCGCATATATAATTTCAGTGGGATATCTAATTTTGAACTTTTGGGTACATAATATAAATGTGGAACTTACTTTGTGGACTGCCTTAATTCATAGAAAACAGAGGAAGGAGCAAAGGGGTTCTCTTTCAGTTCGTAATCTGTAGTCCATTGATTTGGACTTGGTGATATTTTTATGCCTGATTGGTTCATGTGCCTAAAAGGAAGAACTAATTCATTCTTGGTTGTTGCATTTGTCTATCATTCAATTTTCATTCCAGATTATGCAGAGCTCTGGGTAAATAATGTTTGTGATTCATGGCCTTATAGGGAATTCTTCTGTAATTAAGTGTGCTTTAAAAAAAAAAAAAATGCCTATGAAGCTAAGTTCTTTGAATGACAAAATTTTGTATTGCTTAAAATTCTTGGATATTTATTGATTTAAATTACCTGTCTATCAGTAATGGATATTTCTAAATTTGTGATCTGGCCTATATGTCAACCCTTCTACAACCTATGACATTCAGAGAAAGTGCCTTGCTGTACTTTGTAATAAAAACTAAAATAAAACCTAAGACCTCTGATTGATGAATGTACTAACTGCTACTGTAAAGGTATTTAAATGTTCAGAACTCCTGCTGGGAAAATTACCATGAGAAAGAAAATTATTCTCCTCTCACCTTTAATTAAATAATTTCAGTTGAACATTACATCCTCAAAGAATAGAGCAGAAGTAATAAACTGTTTCATTTATTACAAAAAGTTCTTTGTAAACAAATGCTAAAAAGTGTAAGAGTTAGGCTTTGATTTTGATGTTCCTTTATTAAATAGTGAAAAAAAAAATCTTGAGTGAAGTTTGTGAAATTTTTATTTCTCTTGTCAAAGAGAAATAAAATCTCCACTCCAGAAATAAATATGGACTAATTTATTCTGCAACTGTGTATATAAATTGTTTGAATTCATTTAATGCAGCGGAATGTTAGTTGGTGGGTAGGTTTGCAATATTAGGCATTATAAAGAAACCCAAGCAGACCACTGTAAAAAACACCAAAACAAACAAAAAAACCTTCAATAGAAGATTATCATATTTCAAATTGACTGTTTTTATACTGCTGTTGGAAACCCTTTCATAATCTGTAATGATCCTATTATGCCATTCATGTTTTGTCATGCAAAGTTTTGTGATGCTATAAGTACAGCTAGTTTAAAGTATGGACGTTTACACACATAATATATTGCATGCTGCTAATTTATAAGAAACAAAATTGATGTTAAGAGATGCATCAAAAGTTTATGAGGTTTTATTTATAAGTTCTAAATATTTTACCACATGAATCTTAAGTTTTCAGCAAGAAGCTATCTCATAGCTGATTAAAATCAGCCTTGCATTACAATTATCAATTTTTGGAACCTTCTTTATCAACAGGGCTGTTGAGAATGATAGAGAAAAAACACTATTCACAGAAGACTTCATTTGTTTGTTTTCAATTCTGACCTTACTATCTGATGCGGAGAGGACTGTATTTAATAAATTGAAGATAAAGAAAAATATTGTATTAATTTCATTTCGCAGTTTATTAAATGTTTGTGGCTTGTCTTTAAAAATGCTTATGACATATTTTAAAATACAATCATTTGAAATCTTCATTCCTGAAAAATTCTTTAAGCAACATTCATGAATGCCAAAGGGCATACTAAGCAGTTGTGAATTTGTATGTCTTTGTATGTACACATATACACACACACATAACTACATACATGAATATCTACTCCCTCACACACTAATTCATAACAGTCTTAGCAAACAAACAAATGGGAACTTTATAGCAAATGTGTGTGTGAATATTTCAAATCAATTCAGAACGAATTGAATTGCCTCTGTATTAAAACTTTGCTTTTGAGCTAGTTATTTTGCTCAGAATGTTTGGAAAATCCATGTCATGGACTAAACGGAAACTATGTTTTAGGACTGACTAGTGGCACCTACAGGAAAAATGTACAAAGTCAATACTGTGGTTGCAACTGCACAATTGCACAACTGCACAAGACCCACCCTTTGGAAAAGTGTTGATGTTGCATGGATATACAAAGGATGAGGCTTCAATTGTGTGATGGGGAAGAGGAAATAATTTTATTCATTATTATTTATAAAGTTCCTCTATTTAGTTTTACAATTACTGGATTATGATCTGCATAAGCATGAGCTGCTATCTCTACATTAATAACATTAGTTAACAATGAGTTAGAAATCCAATATATATCTTTTTAAAAAAATAAGTTTTGGGGAGAATAATAGGAATACTTTCTCTGTGAGATATTTATATCTCCATTCACCCCAGAAAAGATAATAGTGACATATACTGTGATCTATTTTGGGAGAGTTTGCTGAATTTTCTTTCAGATAAAGTCATTTTATTCTCATACTGGGGTGGGCGTGCAGGACAACCATCTATATCTCCAAGGATTAAGATAACTACCTCTGCAGGAAGATACTTTCTTGGTACTAGATGAGCACTCTAGATTAATATGCCCTAAGCAAAAAGTGGGAATAAAAACTAGATAGAAATAGTTGGCTTCACATTGCAGAGGCTGAGCTCCTAGATTTCTCCTAGCAGGGCAAATAACTGTTCTGTTCTTGCCTTCCAGCTTAAAGATGACATTTCCTCATGCTGTCACCAGGAATTGGGTTAATGACATCCAGCTAAACAGATAAGCGATCCAGTCCTGGATCACTAATCTCTATGTTGGGACTAAATTAGAACTGTTGGAGGATAAGTGACATTTGTGATGTACTTCCTCAACTATTCCATGTATGACTTGCTTATTTGTGGTATACTTTTGTAAACGTGTATATTTCAAAAGTGGGAAGTATGATCTAAACCATGCTGTAATCGGAATACATTAGAAAAGCTTTTTTCTTCCATTCATGGTCTCACGTATCACAAGAAGTATGCATAGGTGCATAGCCAATACCTTGATTGGGTGACTGCAGTTAGTTTGAAATTGATCTTGAATCGCTGTTTAAGACTACATTTCAAATCTAGTATATGCAGTTCAAATAAAATGTTACGCCACATGCAGACTGTCACTTCTTTATCACTAGGTATTGCATGGATACAGCAGGTCAAAAACCTGACGCTTTAAAAACATTTCCACATTGAATAACTCTTATTTTCTGCTTCTTTTTGTTCTATTCCATTTTATTCTATAGGTACATATATATACAGTAACACATGTTACACAAAATGCCAAATATAAGTGAGTAGCATTTTATTTTTTGTGTCTTGTTTTTTCACCAATTAGTTGCTGGTTTTCCATGCTTATTTTCTATATTTATCACATATCTGGAATGCAAAAGTCCGGACATCCACTATATTCAGAAAACCTTTAGGGCTTTGCTGACATCAGGTGGTCATCTGTATTTTTGCAGCAGAGTTTTGGTGGCCCTTGAAAAATACTGAATTGTAAAAGGCATGTAAGAATGATAATAAACCTCTAACATGTTATTCAGGACAGCTAATTGTTTTTAAATTGCCTTTTAATTTTCAGGAAATAATAATTATCTTTTAATGAAATTATTTACTTTTAATAATTAAAATAACAATTCTGATCAATAGTGCTAAGGAACATGAAGTCTGCCCTTAATGTATTTTTATTTTAGGAGACCTTAATAATTCACTAATGGCAAATGATTGATTGGCATGATACAAAGACACTTATTTACTTGTAACTTCTAAGAGCACACTTAGTTGTAAAGCAGATGATTAGAATATTATCTTTAAGGAAAAACAATTGATTTAAACTTTATAAAACACAAATTGCTCTATCAATGAGTATAATTTGGGGGATGTTTAAGAAGGTAGAGTAGGAAAGGACATCCTTATTCTTATTTTTATGAAAAGAATACTAATCTAACACTTTTAGGTTAGTACAAACACATAGTTCATTATAAATATTCTAAGAATACTACTTAAAAGTTTTCATAGGACTTTCTTAGGACTTAGGACTTTCTTCCTCTTTTAGCTTCATTATCAAATAAAGATATAAATTTAATCAATTTATATAAATTGTGTTAATAATTGTCCCCATCTTGGAACAGAGCACAGGACTATGAATTTCATTCATAGTATGTGCTGTCTTGTATCGTAAAATGCATTTTTATTAACATAATATTTTCTTTGAATCAGTAATATTTAATGAGAACATCTGACTTTTGGCTGTTTTCTTTCTATGAATAACAATATGCCTGATTTCCTTTTTCTCTCTTTGCTATTTAATGCAAATAAACATTTCAAATTGTGAGATTTGTTTGCCTTTAAAATATAAACAAATTTTACACATGATCAGCTACTTTGATAACATGTAATGACACAGAGAAAGCTAAGTCAACCACATTTGTTCTCCAATCCATTGCAGTATTTTTAACCATACTTCCCAACTTTCTTCGCCAGTTATTCACTGAAAGTAGATGAAAAAATTCAAACTGCACACTAAGATATAAAGCTAGTGTGTAGGGCTATCTGACCTTTCAGTAGTAAAAATAAAACCTATAGGAAAACATATGTGGCCTGATCCAGAGCAGAATCTCTATGAGTCAAGCCTGTTGCATCCAGATTTAGGAACTCTTACCCCATCATACCCAAATACATTCACACAATTTGAAATATGTATTAAAGGGGAAAATGTTCTGTTAATTATTTTTTATCAAGTGTTGAAGCACAAGAGAAGAAAAGGGGAAAAACCTTTACTGTTTATTGGCAAATTCTGGGGGTATAAGTGAAGTTTAGTTCCTTTTTTAATGCCTTCAGTGAACGCTTCTCATAGAATTTCAGGGGTCTAACCTGCGTGCCATTGCTTTGGACAAGCTGTAGAGATTAACACTCACACACAAAATCAAGTAGCAAAAGGATATGTTTCATTTAAGCAGTTTCATAATCATGTCACACTCACTATCTCATGCATGGAAAGGTACATACCTTTTCCACAACTGGGCTAGTCTGGGATCTTGAGCAAAACATTAAAAGATCAGAAATCTTCCAGCAAATTTTTTTATGCCATCCTTCTTTTATTACCTTCCTGTTATTTTTTTCAGCACAACATGCAGTGTGCAGGCTTTGGCTCTGGGTACATCCTTCCTCTTTTCACTGAGGTCTGTTGTCAAGCTATTTTCAGAATCTGGTGCAATGCCTGTCCAGATACCTGTTCACCTAAACCACTTGCTCTTGTCATCTTAGATATATTGGTTCTGTATTGCTTTGCCAGGCTGTTCCTGTCTTTCCTTGGTCATTCATGGCTTTACTTTGGTTCTTTCTTTAGCCATTTCTAGAACACACTAAGCATTCTCTTGTCACTGAATGTGTTCTGCCTCTGGGAAGTTTCTTAGAGCACATTGATCTCCCCTGTTATTTGATCCAGTTTAGCTATAGTTCTCAACATCTTTATCAGTTGAATTTGCTACTATAGATGATAATAAAATAGTGTTTTAGCAGTAATTCATTTCTGTGGCCTTGTTTTCATTCAGTAGCAACAGCACTAAAATTATAAACAGAGAATGCTGTTGTATATTGTCAGACTACTGAGGCATCTGGCTAGTCTGTACCAATTGATTGCAGTTTTCCATATACCATAAAATTAAATGCTGTTAACTGAACTTGTAAAATTCCACAAGAAATTATGTGCTGTATCAGTAAGCTATGGCACTCCCTGCAAGATTATATTGTATTGTTCACCCTTCAGGCGAAATTGAATGTTCCCTATATAAAAACTTCAGACTGTAGAATCCTTAAAATCATACAAAAGTAGAAAAAAGAAGAAACTTTTTAGCTTACACAGAGTTTTTATGTTCATTTGAAATTAAATCAAATATTCAGGGATATTCTTCAGTTTCATGAAGTTTTTATTTTTAATCAGAAAACAAAACTTGTATTGGTGTATCCTCCTTTGATAGGTCTGTGGGTGATGAAATGTCACTCATGTAAAAGTTCCTCCCATGTAAGATTTCAAGCTGTCCTTCAATAATTTATGCAGAATTAATAATGTATTCATAACACATAGATGCAGTATCCTAAAATTATTTATATATACTTAATAAATGTTTTATAATGCTTTTGTGATGTATATTATAAATGATAAATAGGTAAATGTAGATATCTTATTAAATATTAACAGAACATACTAGTTATTATAGTGTAATGGTTGTGAAAAACCATTATTAAAATAGTTAATGGTTGCAGCTAAATCCTTATGGACGCTTACTATATAGCATATAATTCTTGGAATAATCACTTTTTGTTGAGCTGAGGAATGAATTTCTTGCTCTAAATGCTAGTGAAATATATTGAAAATAAACTCATTCCTTATGGTTAGTATATTAAAAATGGCTACAGGCATTAGCTCTTGCAAACCAATATTTTGCCAGCACATTTTTAACCCATTACTTTTCTTGAAGCATTGAACACTAAACAACAAATACATTCCATGAAGATCTGTTTCTTCAGATATCCCAAATACTTAAGGGAAATAATAAATGAAATGGATTACATTAGGTCCTTGTATGTTCTCACAGTAGATATAAGCTTGAATCCAAAGAACCACATTCTCCAGGCCATGAGGAATGTAAGTGGATACCAAACTGCAGTCTACTGAATTTCAAATACTGGCTGTAATGTTTTGTTGTTTTATAAAAGTTATTATTTATAATGACATTTATAATACGTTGCATATCTACACACCAAAGAATAGTATAGTATAGTACAGTACAGTAAATTCTGGAAATGCCTTCTGAGTCCAATGTTGTTCAAACTTGGTGTGGGTAACAATTTACTGTTCCTTTGGGTAGATGGAAAGCTTCAGAAATCATGAAGGGTTGTTTTGTGAAATGTTCCAGTATATATTTTGGTTAGGCTCTAAGCAAGCAGTAGTTGAAGTAGTTGTTAAAAATTGTACCAAGCTTTTAAATGAGTCTGTTTGTACAAAGAAAGGGACAAGTTAACATTTTGATCCACCACTTCAAAGAGACAGCCATTCCTTCATTGATACCAAAGATAACTCCTTTTTTTTTTCCCCCCTTGAAGAAGGAATACTGGCAAAAGAAAGTGGGAAATACTAAGGCCCCCAAAAAGGCTTTCACTGCAAAGTTCCAATTCTGGTACTATTTGACCCTTTGAGTTACAGGCAAAATGAAACTGAGTTTTCCTCTGGGCTAATATATGCACAGCATTGAATGCATTCATGACTTCTGAAATGCATAGATGCTGTTAGTGTGTGTGAACTCAGCCTCAATTTTTTAAAAAAGATAAAATTATCAACAACTTTAAAGATGGGATTTGGAAGGCTGAAGCATCTTTTTATCATTATGAATGTTATTTTTAATAGACCAGTTATCTATAAAATAACTGCTTTTACAAAATTCAAAGACTATTTAGGTTCATTGCTTAACATTCAGATGTCTATAAGTTATACATTTATAAAATGTAGCTCTTCTTTAAATGGAATATATTTTCTTTTTGCATTAACTTAAAAAATAAGTAATAGATACTAATGAATCATTTCAGATTTGCTGTGATACTACCAATCTCTGTTCTTCAGTCACTATAAAATAGGAACACTAGAAGTTAGGAACATTTTAAGCTGTTCATTTTTCATTTATTTTCAAGTACAGTTCATACCTCTTTTGTCCTGACATTGATACTTTTAAGAGCAAATATAAATACTAATTCTGTAAGTTATTTTATATATTCATTTTGCTATTTTCAAGCATTTGAATATAGTAACATCTCTAAGTTTGGTTTTGAAGAACATACAGTTCTACTTTTGTGGCAATGTTGTGTGTGTGTGCACATGCACACACATACCTATCTGAATGTGACCAAATTGGTGGGAGTTTTTCCTTTTCTGGAGAAATTGTCCCATGCCTGAGGAAACTCCCAAACCCAAAGATAACGAAGAAGACTTTATGAAATTTGCTAATTTCACTTTAGTCAGTGTCAGTTGTGAAGGTTTGTGGGAAAAGCCATGGGAGAGAACAATCAGGGCACTGTATTTTGAAGACCAAATATATAACACATTTGCAACAAATCCTCAAATAATGCCCATTATTAACCATAGCCCATGTTGGAACAGGGAAAAACATTTCATCTATACAACATTAAAAAAAACACCAAACTTTTTTTTCCCCAAATGTATATTCTTATAAACAAAATCAAGGTATTTATCTTGGCAGTGTACAAAATTTAATCAGTCAAATTTATGTTGTTTGAAACATACATTATTTTTTTTTTAATGAGAAAAAAGCAAAAAACTAAAGACAACTATTTGGAAAGCAAAGTGAAATAATGAGCATGTAAACTGTGTAGGAACATATAAATCACTTTATCCTACTATCCCATTGGAACTTGTTAGGTAAAAATAAAAATGGACAAAGAATTATTGCACTGCAGTCTTATGAAGAAAAAAAACCTGAAATAAGCAATAACTATTCTAGAGGATAGATGTAAAACTTAAGAAATGTGAGTAATGTATGTTTTAAGTCTTAGTTCTGTTTTATTTGAATCTCCTTTTTTCTGAAAGAATTTAATTGAAGGTAATTATGACTGTGACTATACAAGCAGTAGAATTAGTTGAAGACATTAATGGCATTTTATGTAGTTAAAAGGACTGTATGTTGTAGTACAAGAATATATTTTCAATATTCCATGTAAAACTAGCACTTTAAGAATAAAGTTAAAACTGCTATCAGCTTCTGGCTGTGTTGATGTCTAGTCTGCTTTAAAACTTGATCACGCTGTGGCTCAGTTTTTTGTATCCAAATTTAAATTTATCTTGTCTAATTTCCTATTCCCTTTAGTCAGTCAGGGTGAAGGCATGGGAATTTCTCTGGCTTAGTCGTCAGTCATTTAGATGTAGGCCTGCACAGTCCTTTGGCTCCTCTTTATCTACTCTCTATATTAATTTCAGGGTTTTGTTTGCTACTTTTAGCCATGTGGCACAGTGTCTTGTAGATCAAGCAGTGAACCAGTAGACAGGTTTAGGAAGGGATTTAATTCCGAGGTAGGATTATTGTTACAATAAGAAAGGAAGATTCTGCTGTGTTTTGGGAGAGTGAGAGCACAAGTGCCAGTTCATCACCATCTGTCATGTGTACATGACAGGATTGTATGGAAAACATCACTGGGATCCATCTTTAGCAGAACATATGCATGTGAGTAGAACTGTCTCCATTAAAATTTCCTAGAGCTAGATGCTTACTATCCCAAAGGAAAGAAAAACATGTTGGGGAAGTTCTATACTTTGATTTAAAAAGGCCATCTCCGTGCTGTCTGTCGTCATGAGTGGAAGGAAAGGAAGTACTGTGTTCTTCTCCTAATAAACAGATGAAGGGAAGAACATTTCATGACTTCCAGAGGAAAAAATGGTGGACTGAAGATGGCTCCATGAAAAATGGAGCTGACAACCACAGCAGAATGAAGAGCTGGTGAGTAGATCCTCCATAATTCCTCTCCAGACAAAGAAAGGACTTGAGATCCAAGGACTTGACAGCTGCTTCTTGCAAGGAGACTGCAAGATAACTGGCATGGTGACATGATGTCACGCTTTATGACTACATCGCTTAATGATGGAGTTCCCAGTCCCAATTACTGTCAGGAAGCAAGGACTACCTGTATTAATAGTCCCCAGGAAGAATGTGGCTATTGAAGTAGAGAGTGAATCTGATTTTTGTCTCCAAGTTCTTTGAGAATATTACTCTGTGAGACTTGGTCAGGAATCAGCACTTCGTAGTGCTGTCTGTTGTTTTCAGTTATATTAATTTAACTGAGTTTCATATATTTATTATGATGGTTCACATTTATAGAGGAACTTTATCATTTTAATTTTGTTAACCAAGAAGAGAAGGTAGATTGTACTTTTCTTTCCTTCCTGAAAAGTTTAATCATGGGGGAATATTTACCTGAGTAGATACATTTTAAATGGATATTTGGCATATCATATATCATACAATATAATGTATCCTCATTAAGTGGGACACTCTTCAAAGGCTTTTATCCTATTTCATGAAAAAATAAGTATTCTTGCCCATTTGGATGCCTTCATTATACGAAAATCAGTGTAAATTGCTAGGGAGAACTAGTGAAAAGTAGAAACCTGACAAAAAATATAAGCACATCTGAGAAGAAAGTAAGTGTAGTTTTCGCTGAAGTAAAGTCCCTAAATGCAGTTAGACTGACTTCCCAGCCCAAAAGAAGAAACCTTTTGCATTATGATCAACAGTGTAGTTGATTTATTTCAGTAAAAATTTGGATACATATATACATACAAACAAACATACATATATATATATATATATATATATATATATATATATATATATACACACACACACACACATATATACATATACATATACATATATATATACATATATATATATACTTTGGAACATCTTGCCCCCAGGGGTGAGACAGGCCCCCTCACTCCAGGCCTTTTGGAGGGAGTTGAAGACCTGGCTCTGCCATCTGGCCTGGGGTGGGGAGGGAGGATGTCAGAAATGGGGTTGGCTGGCCCCTTAGCGGCCTGGTGGGGGCCTATTGGCCTCTTGGAGTTTTTAGCTTTTTATTCTATTCTAGTTTTGTAAATTTCTAGTTTTATAACTTTTATAATTTTTAAACTTTTTATAATTTAACTATGTATTGTGATTTTAGTGACTGTAAGCCGCCCAGAGTCCCCCATTGTAGGGGAGATGGGCGGGGACAAATCAAATAAATAAAAATAAAAAATAATATATATATATATATAAAATTGAATTAAATGGAGGGTTTTGGGGTGCTATGAAAAGACCATGGATGTTTAGTTATTTAATTTATTATTTTTTCCCAGTACTTTTACTAAGGATGGGTTAAAGCCATTTTTGAGATTTTTTTTCCCTTTAGATAACAAAAGAAGCTGATAGCTCTTAACTATTGCGCAATTCAACTTGAATAGAGGGGAAGTAAAGTTTAGTGTAGACTTACAGCTGATTTCATTGATTTTGAATGCTTTATTCTCTCTCTGTCTTTCTTTCTTTCTTTCTTTCTTTCTTTCTTTCTTTCTTTCTTTCTTTCTTTCTTTCTTTCTTTCTTTCTTTCTTTCTTTCTTTCTTTCTTTCTTTGACACTAGGATATCTTAGTTGGTGTCCTACTGTATTTCAGCCTAGCTTAATTCCTAGGGTCGTTGTTTTTGCTCCCATGAATTTTTACAGGTATGACAAGATATAACTTTAAATAAATAAATAAATAAATAAATAAATAAATGGATATAAATATATTGAATGAAGGAATAAATAAAATAAGATAATCTACTAAGGTGAAATTCCTGCCCATGTAGGTGTCCCTTAATTGGGCTTAGCTTTATTAAGTGCAGATCAGTCAACTTCAGGGTTGACAATACCAAGCAGGAATGGCCAAAACTATTGGTGGCTTTTGTTTTTCATCTATCTAGCAAGTGGGCTGGTAGCATGTAGGTTGTTAGAAACAGGAATTTGTCTGTGACCTTTTGCTATATTAATATTTGATAATGACTATGATAATGAGTTAGATTTGTATCCTTACTTTTTTCCACAATAAGTTAGCATAGGGCTTCCGGGGACAGCAACGGCGGACTGAAGTGAAAAAACAGTGAACAGAGGAGTCGGTGAAGGAATCAGCTCCTCAGAAGCCCTCTTTGGATTAAGGAGAGGACAAGGATCACCCACAAGTTTGTTCCATACAGAATCTCCCTGTGAAGAGATAATAAAATAGCAAATTCCAGCAGGTCTAAGAGTTCTGGGAGGGAAAAACATCCTGCCGAAGCCATGGTTTGGCACCTTTCAAAGAGACACTGGGTTCGCCTTCTTCCTCTCTTAATTACATTAGAAAGTTGCTTTTTATGGGTTAGTTAGAAGTTAAGAACATTCTGAAGGGCAAGTTTTATTATACCAGGAGAATCTCCTTCTACCTTGGGTGAAAGAAGCTATGTGTAAGTCTAAAGATTAAAAAGAAAAGATTCACAGCAAAAGGGTTTGAAAGGGCTAGATGGAGTTGAAAAATATTTCCTGTGGGGTGTTTAAAAATTACTAAAAAATATATATGAAGATTTTAAAACTAATTGTAAAAAATCCTCCCTTGGGACAGTCTTCTTGTCTGGAAAATAAACAGAGCCTAAGGGGACTTGACTGAGGGAACCAGAGAGAACAACCGATTACATTTAAAGGGGAAGAGATCCATTAGTTCAATGGAGCAATACTATTTGACTATACAAGATATCAAGGCGGTTTGGGAGCAATGCACTCAGAGACTACTTAAAAGACTGTCTGACACTTTAACACAGGATATAGAGGAACAACGGATTTCATTTTAAAAAACAGATTGAGGTTGATTCGAATGTGGATTTGGAGTTTTAAAAAATGCTGGATTATAAAAGTGATTTGGAAAAAGATGCTGTGGATCCCAACATGGAAAAAGATGCTGAAATGGATTTACAGATAAAATCAGCTGATGTCATAATAATTAAAGAGGGCATACAAATAATAAACCAGAAGATCGATTTGGAAAGCTTTTATATTTTGGATTTAGAAAAGGGATGTGTTAAACCAATGAAGCTGTTCCTGAGAAGAGACAAAAAGAAACTATTGAGGCTGTTCCTGAAAGAAGACAAAACGAAAATGATAAGGAATCAATTTGTGGGACATCATTTGTCAGGATTAAAGATTAAAATTTTTAAAAGTAAAAAGAAGGTTTATAAAGGGAAGGGCTGTGGTTTCTGGAAGTTATGAATGGGATTTCTTTTTGGCCAGAACTGAAGAACAAGGTTTTTGGATTTGCATATAAGTGGGAAGAAATTTCTTTTGCTTTATTTTTTAGAGAAAGTGATAAATTGGACTATAAAATTTATTTTTTTGATTAAGGTTAAAATACATAAGTTATTATTTCTGGTAGCCCTAAATGGACTTTTGCTGATTAGGACTGAAAGAGGAGTTTTTACAGTTTGATTGTTGAAAAGAGATGAGATATGGGAAGAGGAGAATTTTTTTATGAAATACTAGAGAACGTATTAAATTACTGAAAGTGTTTATACTTGTCTGGAGGGAGGGAGGAATCGTCTTTTATATGTCTTCCTTTTCCTTTTCCTTTTTTCCCCCTATCTCTTTGCACTTCTCTTTTTTCTTTCTTTACTTTTTATAATGTCCTTACTTTGTATTAGTTTTTTTCCCTTGTATTTCAAAACTCTAATAAAAATTATTATTAAAAAACAAGTTAGCATAAATAGTACTACTTACTCCTATTTTTTTTTACTCAAAAACTCTGTAAGAAGTTTACACTGAGAGATGATGACTGACCAAGAGTCACCAGTGAGCTTCCATGGCTGAAGTTGAACTTTAATCAGAATTTCCCTAGATTTTGTCAAACACTTGACTACTACATCACCATGTTTATTCTCACCATTAAATATTCAAGTAAGAATATTTTGCATCTGAAATGTTTGCTCAGTAAGTTTTGTTTAGCATGAAGGCTTTTCATCTTAGAATGTTTTCATGCTTGTTTTCAGTACTTAAAAATCTAAGAATTGATGACAGGGCTATGTTTTTTACCTGTACATCGTTTTGGGCCATTATTTTTTATAGTAATTTTATTAAAGATTACAATTTACAACAATAAAAATTAATACAAACTAAAAAAATAAATAATAAAAAGTAGAAGGTGCAGAAAAGAAAAATAGAAAAATAGAAAAGAAAGAAAATAAGAATACAGTAAAGAAGAAAAGAAATATATAAAGTGACCTCCCCTTCATCACAAGTATAAACAATTTTAATAACTGATCACCTTCTCTTAAAACAAAAAGAAATGATCTCTTCTTCTCATATCCCATCCCTTATCTATAAACAAATCCATAAATCCTCATCATTTTGGTCCTAGTCAGTAAAAGTCCATTAAGGGTTACCAGAGATAACAACATATCTATTTTAACGTTGATCAAATAAACCAACTTTATATTTCTTCCTTTTACTTCTAACAAGCTTGATCTTTAGTCCTTCAAATAATGTCCTAGAACTTGATTTCTTTTCATTTTTTCTTTGTCTCTTTTCTTTTATAATTCTTCAAAGCTTTAACAAGCCTTAATGTCTTTTTTTTTAAGACTTCAAAACAACAGCATATTCCCACAGGAAGGATTCTTTATAATTAATTCCAAAATCTTATTCCAAATTTATTGGGACCCTTAGTCCATTTGTAACTTTATAAAATCAAAGTTTTAATCACCCTTTTTCTGTTTATTCCAGAAAAAAAAAGTAAGTCCTTAAACTTGTATTTAAAACTTCTTTCACTAAGGATTGAAGGAAACTCACCCAGTGCTGTAAAACATGTCAGTCTAAAGGTTCCTAGTAGCTGAAAATCAATTAACAAGCATTTCCGAAAGTGATTAGAACAGTAAGTATGCAAACTTAGTGTCCTTTTGAAGGTGCCGACCGCAATTTGAGCAAGATGGCTATTCCCTTATCTCCCAGAGCATTAAACCCACTGGAAACCACTGTCTTGCGATGTCCTTGCAATGAGCAGCTGTCTGGAGCACTTGTGGGTGATCCCAAATCTTCTCCTTGTCCAGTGAGAAATTACAGAGTCGGTCTACTTACCATCTCTTCATTCTGCCGTGGTTGTCGGCTCCACTTTTTGAGGAGCCAGCTTCAGTTCGCCATTTTTTCCCCAGAACACATCTTTTTAGAACATTATTGACAATTGTTTCTTTATAAATGAAGGATCTAGGAATAGTTATACGGGAAAGCCATTTTTATTTTTTTCATATATCTTCTGAATAAATATTACTTCCTATAGTAAGAAAAGCATGGTTGCAACTTAGATGCATAATTCTTAATCAAAATTATGGAATTAAAGTTTAATGTTTTAAACCTTAAAATTAAAATGAAGATTTGGGATTTAGATCTACAAAATTACAGGACCAAAATCATCTATCCCTATTATAGCACAATTACAGGTTCTCCATGTATGATTCCTAGCTACCTCTAAACATCTTAAATATCTTATATAAGATACTTTTCACCTTGGTTCAAATTGGCGTACTACCTATTATGGTGACTATAGGCAAATATATTAGTCTGAGGCTAGTATGATTGTATGTGTTCCTACTTGGGTACAGAGGTTGAGTCTATAACTCATGTATCATTACACTACCCATTGTACTGTCCATGGCATCTGGCACCCATAAAATTTTAGTCATTTTTCTGATCAAGACATTACAGTCTTCATTCTGCAAGACGTTATTTAGACAGCCATAAAAAAGTTGCCAAGTTTCTAGCAATAGCTACACCATGCAAAATTCAGGTGATATTCTCTTCTCATTTTTAATTTTTTCAGGTTAAGTTTTTCCTGTATTTAAAATTGTGTATGTTTCATTGGTTTGGGACCATAAATAAAAGAAATTAACATAATTTATATTTTCTGAAATTAATTATATAGGGTACTCTTCAGTCACCTTTGTGCCCATAGTGACGGGAGTCACAGAGATAAACAAGACATGTATGGATTATGTTAAATAATTAATCAGAACAGTGACATGTTTTAACAGAAAACATTTGACTGATATATAGAAGTAGGAAAGACCGCTAAAACAGGGCACTGATAATGAGGAATCATATTTTTTAAAAAGGTATAGTAGGAGCAGCTTAATATTATTAGCAATAGTAACAATTATCATTATTAGCAATAGTAACAATTATCTTATTTATCTCATGAAAAATAATCAAATGTCACATCTAATTTAGGAAGATATTTTCATTCTCTACTAAGGATTCAATTTGCCGACAATTCCTTGGATGTTTCATTAAGTCTGAAACCTTATTCGCAGTCATCTGTGGAGATACCGATATATCACAGCCTTGAAGAATCTGCTCCTGACAAAGTAGGACTTATGTAACTGGAGAACTTTAAAGCAGAGATGAGAAACCAGTAACTCTCCGGGATACATGAATATTCCCTCAGCACTGACTATTCTATTTTAAAGACTACCTAAGAAAATGAATCTGTTGTCTTTTTTGAACAAATTGCATGCAGAGTTTAGATAAACCTTCATATTAAGAATTATTGGTACTGAAAATAATGTTGTTTAAGATGCAGCCATAAACTACATTAGCAATCCAATATTAAATGCAAAAATGAAAAGTGGCCTTCCATTATTCTGGCTTAACAAATCATAGAAATTGAGTGTCACAACAGGAAAAAAAATCAATATTTCTGTTTTAGTTACCTTTTTGCTGACCCTTCATGTATTAGAAAATATATTTTATTTTTTGCACTTGATCAATTATTCTTTCATTTTCCTTTTGGTATCAACATTATAATTGCATTTGCCATCTCTACATGTGAAGTGTGTTTCTGCTTTCATATTTAATATTTTGTTTTCTTCAGTTTATTCTACAGAAGATATATTATTCTAGTTAAAGGGAATTCTGCACACTATCTTTTTCTTTTGAAAATTCACTTTTATTTCATCTTTCTTGTAAATAGTAATAACAAAAAATATGATGCATCTGCAATCATTATCTCTCCCTGCTGTCTTATAATTTATCTAGACTTTAATACCCTAATCCAGACCCAGAAAATTGTATTTATGTATTTGCTTATTTTATTTAGAGGCTGCCTAACTCAATAATGGCTCTGGGTGGCTTATGCTTTTAAAAGAGCATAAAGCAATAAAAAAGGAAAAAGATATATGTTTGGCAAACCACACCCCCATATACCACAAAAGCACAACCAATCACACCAAAACCCCTGCCGCAGAGAAGTCATGCTTCATTGGCCCTGATGGGTGGTATTGTTTGAATGAAGGCACTCGAAGTGCACCAGTCTTATTGGACAAGCAGAAACCAAGGAAGATGGCTTGGGTTCCAGTTTGTGCTAGCTTCACTGATCACAAGCAGCTTGAAGTAGGTATTAGTTTAGATTCCTATGGGAAAGCTTATCTCATAGGATAGAGGATTGGACTGAGCTGGCATATAAAGAGGAAAGTCTTAAAAAGCATACTGGGGAGGAATTGGAATAAATATTTGGAAAAATAGCTTGTAGATAAAGTAGAGTACACAGCAAAAGGATTGTTAAATATTGGATTAGAGAACATTTGGCTGGTGATCCTAAAATGGACTGGGCAGCCCATCGATAAGATTCCTGTCTGATTCCTGATGTTTTCCTGGAAAATGGTGGGTGTATGCTCAATATCGTATTGTGGAAGCTGGTTGGTTTTGTTCTTCTGTTTTCCCTTGATGTGGAACTTACACATTATCTTTTCTGTAGTCAGTATTCATGTGTAGAGTAGTGTCTATTCATGGGTCTGCTGTTATGATTGAAAAATAAAAGAGTACTGTATACCTATTTTTAAAACCATGAAAGCTTTAAATATTTAAGATACTTAATACTTAAAACACTTGAATTCTGCTCCCGAATGATTAGCCATTGATGGAGGGGTCAGAAAAAAAGAGGATTAAAAAAAAAAATCAAAGACTGAAGAAAAGGAAAAACAAAGCATATGCTAGCATTGGTGTCTGTTAGTTCTATCCTAGTTTCACTTATTAGCAGAATATCCAAAATGAGAAGTTATGTATAGTTTGACAAATGAGAGAATTCCTTAGAAAGAATGCTCAAAACCTTTAAAAAAAGAATGATTGTCATGCCAATAATTGGATATAGTGCAAGGAACATTATCACTGGTTAAGTAAGGAGAGTAAAGATATACACTGTTATTCTTGATACATAATAATTTCTGAAGTGTATAATTCAAGTTGTGTGTGTGTGTGTGTGTGTTATGTGTCATTGCAATGTATTTCAAAGACTATTGGCAACACCATCAACCACAGAACTACTTCATATATCAGAAATTAATTTCCTGAAGAGTTGCTTGGTAAAAGAATATAAGCCTGTAGGGTTAATTTTATGGTGTTAGTTCAATAATTATTTATTATTTCTTAGTTTATGGGGTAAAATTAAGTTATTAGACATTAAATTATCCATGAAAATTTGACACAACTCAGGACAGAAGAAATCCTGTGGCTTGCTGATTTTCCCAGTATGAAATATTTGTAACTTCAGCTAAAAAAACTTAACACTATCTAATTATATTTTAAAGATTTACAAGGTTCAGATATTCTATTAGAGACCTGAGCATTAGATCAAGACTTTAAATTTGCATTTATTTTAATGTAGTTAAAATATTTTAATTGGACTGTAGGTTCCAATGGTCTGTGGGGTTTTAATTGGCACAAGCTGCCAAATTGTTTACCATATTTTGTAGCAGTAGGGTGGAAGAAAATGTTCACCTTCCATAATGGGGAAGAGGCAGGCTTCATCTTCAGTAATTAAAATTACTTTATTGAAAATGATGGTGTAATTATAAGGTTATTTTCATGTTCTAATTTGATATTAGGGAATTTTAAACCAACAAAAAATTGCTCAAGCAAAAAATGATTGTTTTGTGATATTCCCAGGGTGAGAAATAATGTGAACTCTGGTTAGTCTTTAACACGGGGCTGAGAGGCAACAGCTTGGTATAACTGTTGACTTTTCTGATGAGCCTGCTGTTCTCTTTCTGCTTGGTTTAATGCATAGCAACCTTATTACTGATTGCTGAATAGCAAAGTATATCATCAACATTAGGAAGATCAATGATAAGCAATAGTTTGATTTGATCAAAACAGCATGATGGCGTTTGAGAAAATAGAAGGGGAGCCCTAGGTGCTTTCCTATAACTGAAATTAGTTCCCAACAGATTTCTGTCTTGTACATTCAGCAGACATAGAGGCTTGTGGTGTAAGTAAAGTTCTCTGTCAATGTTTATATAGCAAGATTTTGCACTTAATCATCAACAATCTTGTTTTGAGTGAGTGGTACCTTCTGTGATACCCTTCCCTGTACAGGCTTATTATTTCTAATTTGCTATTAGCTGTTTAAAGATATGAGAGAGTATGTTCTTGTTCTCTTCATCTTCTTAGAGAACCCAAAATCAACTAAGGACTGATGCTTTATTTTATTTCAGTATTGCTAATTAGTAACAGATCCAAGGGTGGAGAATCTTTTTTGCCAAAGGGCCAACTTCTAATTTGATATTGGTACCAAGGAATACATCCCAGAAGCAGATGAGATTAAAGTGGATATGGCTAAACTCATCCTGGACATCCCTCTAGTGTGATGATCTTTTCCTGTCACAGGATCAAAACACTCATTCTACTACTGCTACTAATAATAGCAGCTATAACAATAGCAATAATAATAATAATAATGGTTGTGGTTTTTTCTTTCACAAGTATCATGTCAAATTCATTGCTCTTGCAATTTCTTTTTCCTAGTGGTTAGCCTCCTTATTAGCAAACTAAAATTGCACTGCATTGTGGTCCTATTTCTCAGGGTCGTTATTCATTTAGGCCACATGGCTTTAACATAAATTTAAGTTTCTGTGGAAAATGGCAAAATGGTAAAAGACAATAATTATAGAGTTAACATAAAAAATAATAATATATCTATATCTATATCTATATTTATTAACAGAATTAATATAGCAAGTGGTCTTTCAAGCAGACAATAAACTGAATCCTACTTGAATTTAAAATGATAATATGAGCATGGGAAAGGAACAAACGATTTTGGTTTGATTGATAGCTTAAGGCAGTGTTGTCCAAACTTGGCCACTTTAAGATGAGTGGACTTCAACTCCCAGAATTCCCCAGCCAGCACTGGGGAATTCTGGGAGCTGAAGTCCACTCATCTTAAAGTGGCTAAGTTTGGACAACACTGGCTTAAGGATGTGTGAAATCCCTTGGGAGGATCTAGTAATTTAGGAACTATGACAGAAAAAGCTGTCATATTTAATATTCCTGAGGTGATAATCTCAATAGGTAGCTTTTTTCTTTCTTTCTTTTTCACCTCTATTTAAACAGGGAGAAAAAAATGGGGGGGGGGGCAGAAAATAAAAAGAAAAAAGGGAAGAAATCAACAACGACATTATATGTATAAGGGCTCATACATGCATATATGTATATAAGGCTTTATATAACAGTTCCAGTAATGGGTGAGTATATTTCACTGTAATTGTCCTTGAACAATAGGCAGTAATTCTATTCATTTTACATTCAGATGTATTTGATACATTGACATATAGCTTATATTATACAATGACAAATCTGTACTTGCTTACAGGTATCCTTGCTTACAGATATTCCCCCCTAAATTTATCTAAATGTACCTAAATTTATCATCAATAACATGTAAATGAATTATAGAAATATTAATCAGACCCTGCGGCAGACTCAGTGGCCAACTCTGTCCTCATAACTAGTCTGAAAACACTATTACAGGATATACGTAATAATGTCACCCATAACATCATGTTTATGTATAATTCCCCCTGTTCCTACATAATACATGTACTAGTTTGCTAACAATGTACCCTGTGTAGCACAAACAAACCAATCTGTATAGTCTAACCTACAAAAGACTTAGAACTGACATTGAAAATGATAATAAAAGTGAAATAAACACTTCAGCATTTTGAGATGATATACCCCTGACATTTTTGAATAATGGAACTTCAAAGAATTTTATTTTTTTCTCAGTTAATTTGTACAAGAATAATCCTATTCTTTCCTAAAACTGTGTTGGAAAAGGCCATTGTTAATAAGAAAGTTACCACTGTCTGTACTTTCTTTATTTAATTTTCTTCTTCCCTCAGGATTTACAATTCTTATTGCAATAATGGGCAAAGCAAGATAAAATTAAATGGTATAGTAGGCTCTGGTCTACAAAAACATATATTGGTTGTTTTTGCTGCAAAACTAACAGGAATACTCCTCTGGAAATCAAAATCAATATTCTTAGCCTCAGTGTTTACTTTAATAATCAGGGATTTTCTGTATTGGCGGTTTTACTTTTACTTTGCCATTTCAGACTGAAATACTGCTACAGGTGTGCAGTCTTACATAAAACTGATTTTTTTTCCCCAGAAAAAAATAGTGCAAATAAAGTGAAATGCTTCAAAACAAAACAAAACAGACAAAAAACACCCTATCATGTTTCTGCTGTTTGAACAAAGTTAAGGATTTTAATCAGGAATGTTGGAAACTGACAAACATGTTCTCATATATAAAATTATTTGTTTGTGTGCAATAAATGCACTTATCACTTAAATCAGGAATGGATGAAACTATTATAACAGAATTTCAGGTGTCAGTAGCAACAGTCGGAACTAAAGATTGATCTGAACAGCAATTATCTCTTTCCCTGAGAAGAGAAATGCAATTAGAGTTAGAAGCATTTATTTTTATTTAAAAAAAAAAAAAGCATAAAACATTTGGCAGCCATCCTCTAAAACCATGAAAAGGTAAACAGAAGCTAGCATTTATTTATTTATTTATTTGCTTGCTTGCTTGCTTTAAAGTCAGAGATCAAAAGAAATAATAATTAATATAAACAAACAATAATTCATATAAATAAGATGAGATTTTAAGTATTAGGAGGGCAGATGTTACGACAAACATTACATGCTGATGATTTTGTATGCAGGCATAAGGAGCCAGGCCGTATAAATCTAAGTGTAATTCAAACCTGTATCTTCTAAAGGGAATTGCAGTTCTCCAGAAGTGGCAAACCCTCATAGAATTCTCAGGTCAACTCTCTAGGAAAAAAGTCACACAATCTACGTTTCAGGCCATTCCTGCATTTAGTTAGGAGGGGTAGTATTAATTTGGAGTGCCGATTACAGCATAAGGGGCACCACAACACACATGTAGACCTGTCCCAGTTGGCTTATCCAGACATGGACAGAAGTCCATTGAGTATGGGATGTTCTTAAATATCCCTCCAACTTGCTTGAGAATAAAGTGCTGAGCTATGCTGATGTAAGTACCCTCCTGTGTGGGATTGTCCCAGCCAAAGAACTACATCTGGCACAGGTTGAAGAGCACAAACCATAGTTCTAATACAGTGTGACTTGAGTTGCTTCTACGGCCGGTATGTCTTTGTAAGTACATTGGTACGTCATGCAGCAGGAGACTCAGTACTTTAGCTGTACACTATTTGACTCCTGTATTAACAAAGTTATTACCTTTTCAAGCAGCAAATCAAGTTGTATCATTGAAAGCTTTATGTGCTTGGCTTTAGTTTCCCAGGAGTATTGAGATGTTGCATCCTTTATTCATTGTTTAAAAACAGACTTTTAATCTAAAATGATTGTTTGATGTACATATAGTTAAAATCATAACTATTTCAGCTTTGAAATAAAGAAGTTATTATTTTGTATAATTTTAGTTATAAATAAAAATGCAACGGTGTTTCTACTTTTCCAGTGGAAGTGGATTTCAGAAGGCAAAAGGATCCAAGTTTAAAAAAAAAACCAGCCAACCCACCACTTTCTGTCTTACTACATATACGTTACTCTTTTTAATATTATCACAACAATCAGAGCTAGTTATAAATAACTTTGTTTTATTGCTTCAGTTTTACTAATTCTGTCAAGACAGTTTTAAACTTCTTTTGTCTCTTGTTTATTTGGTAGCTTCTGTCCTCCTATTTATATTAGTCTATATTTACACTATGTTTACACTATTATATTATTTTCCCATTTACTTCTAATACAAAAAACTAGTAACTCGTAGTTTTTATACTCAAGCTACGGTGATATCTTCATTAGTCTGAAATGTGTATTTATTATTCTTTCCTTTGACTTCCCCTTCTCACTGATTGAATCAAAGAATCCTCAGCTGGACAAATATGTATTGCTATTGGAGCTGATGTCTAGATAGCATTATTTATTTACCCAGATAGTTTCAATGGTGCATTTACAGTACAAGACAGAGAAGTAGATAACAATGTAACTATTGCTATTTTCTGAAGTAGATAATAAGAGTTGAGGTGATGTCAACTTAATAGCCAAAGGTCACTCATGAGGACTGCATTATACAGTGTGCATAATGCAGATGAGTCTAGATTATGCATATTTAAGTGTTGCTCTCAGAGGTTCTTCTGTTTGTTTGTTCCCAAGTACATTCGGTTGTTTAAAAGACACTGCATTGCTGGCTTGTCACTTTTTCACGTTTGTTCTTTATTCTGAAATTCTTAAAACTGCCGAGTCAATTAAATGGTAAAATGTCATAGGAAAGATTAGGTTTTCATTTTTCCTTGTGTAAAACATGAGTTCTATCATTTCAGAAAGGATTTTCAGCTTTTCCATAAAATGCACAAGAAGTCAACCATCTGCTCAAAACCAGTTTACAAGAACCTAACCTTTCTGAGATGGAGTGTCAGAGTTACAGCTATTACATGCTTGTTCTTCCGGTTCTTTATCTTCATTAGCACCCATTTCCTCTGAGAAATGAGTCATAAACTCATGGATTTCTATGAAATTTGTTGGCTATATATTTGCATAATTTTACCCTGTTGTGAACCTTTAGAGAGAGAAATGAACTTTTATTTTTAAAGTTCAGGATGCTTGGAAGAAGACGTACAGGAAAGCCACACAGGATTTCCCTAAGAATCTGTTGTCATTCCACCATGGATGCTGAGGGAATTTTATGGCTGTTTTAGGCATTTGTACTTTAAAATGTAGGCTATTGTAAGGCAGCTACGACCAGAGTGACCTACTATTGTTAGGGATTTGATAGAAATTCAGTACAGAACACCACTTCAGATTTTTGTTATCCTTTTATTAAAGTAAAAACCATGAGCGGTTTTATTTCTTAGCCTCCCTTGACTAGCAAACTAATTGTATTGCATTCCTTTTTAATGGCAAGGTGAAAGCATTTTATTTTCTGTATGTAGGATTCAGCCTAAAGCACAACCAAGCATACATATTTGTTGGGTATGATATAAGTTTAACTCTATTTCTTACCTTACCAATTTCCTAATTTTAGAGTTAAGAAAGGTTCTGCAGACATTGGTGTCAGCTTTCTTTTCTCAGCTAGAGTAGCAGCTGGCTTTTTTGTGGCTGACCCAAACTTTGATTTTTTATCCTGTCATCTTCAACATCATCAAGAGTCTTCTACATTAGGTGGACACATACCTACAACACTTCCCCTCCTTTGTTCTTCAGCATATTGCTCCAGACCAAAACAACTTTCTTTGGCAATTCCAATTTTGTTTAGAATTGCCCTCAAACCAACAACTCTTCAGCTATTCAGATATGGCCCTATTCATTAGAGGTTTACCAGGCCACATTGATATGTAACTAGCTCAGAAACATGGCACTGCAGGGATGTCGCTGTTACACACACTGCTCCCAGGTTCGGCTTATGGTCACTCACTCACACACTCACAGCCTGTTGAGGCACGCGGATCTTGTCAGCCCCCCTTGCTTTCTACCTGGGTTTTCCAGATAGGTGCAGCTGGAGCAAACAGACACACAGCCCTGGTCAACAGCCGGGAAATAATTAGGGATACAAACAAATCACTTCCAACTGAACACTGAGGCACAAGAGGTTCTTTGTAATACACGGAGACCCAGTGAATTTAAAGTAACAGTAAAACTTTATTGGTTGCAAGGTACATTTGCTCTTTCTCATACACAGATACACGCGCTCATCCACACCCATGTCCTTCCCAACTAGGCTGCCAGACACTAGCTAGAGGGACGGAAGCCGCCAAGTCTGGATCCAAAGGTGACTCAGATGACTCAGCTCAGACAACTCAGACGACTCAGACGACTCAGAGTAGGCGGGCTTCGGGACCCCTTTTATCCCCAAAAGTCCTTGTTGGGTTGATTTACAAGTTGATGGGATTGGGGTGAGGGCTTCCGTGTGCTCAGGCCCAACTTCCTCTTTCTGGTTCAGGTCCTTTGTTTTTTCCTTAACGACTTGCTTCCTTCTTATCTACCTCCCGGAAGGGATCCCATAGATAAGTTTCCTGGCTTTTGTCCTCTCTGCTTACGTGCCTGCTTCATCTTTAGGTTATGGCAGCTTCAGCCTAGTCTCACATCGCAATACCAATTTTTGCCATCATTGCTGCAGAAAATAAAATGCAATTAATTTTTAAGAGGGCTTGCACAAAACCAGGCAAAAATTCAATTTCTGTCCAAAAAATTATATGGCAAAACAAAGATGTTAAGAAAAAGCCATATTGTACTACCATTGCTTTTATAATCTTTTTGCCCATTCCATATACACTTAAATTGGCTCCAGATTCTCCAAATTCACTCCAGACCTTGAACTTGTGCCACAATTGTTATTTGAGGGCTATTATCTAAGTATTAAAAGCAGAATCATTCTCACTCTCATAATCATCTACACCTTCTTTTAAAATAACTGTATACAAAATTCAGAAAAAAAAATAGGAAAAACACAAAATGAAAGGAATAAACTCTCAGTATAATAAAATAACATAAAGAGAATTTCTTATTAGAAATCCAGATAGTACATCCCAAATAAAATTAAATGGCTTCCTAAATATAAATATTTTCAAGTTTAAAGATGTATACAAAGAAGGCTTGATACATATGTTTGGAAGCTTCAACTGTTGCAGAATGTGGTGGTACGGGCAGTTACTGGTACCGGTTACCCCACTGTTCCATGACCTGCATGGGCTTCTGATGTGCTTCCAGGTGCAATTCAAGGTGCTGGTTGTCACCTTTCAAGACCTTTGGGGTTGGGGCTGGATTACTTACAGGACCATCTCTCCCTAGTTGTCTCTGTACATCATACCTGATCTGGCAGGAGGGCACACTCTGGGTACCATCGACTAAAGAGTTTCAGCTAGTGGGGCCCAGAAGGAGAGACTTTTCTGCTGTGGCACCCACCTCATCCACCCTGGAATTAGATTGTCCCTGTCCCTGTTGGCCTTTTGTAAGGCCTTGAAAATTAGTTTTGTGCCCAAGCCTGGGGCCCTGGGCATGGGATACAGCCCCTCATCTGGCAGTGTGAGTGATTAATTGGATAATGCCCAGCTGCTGTGTGTTTTATTTTTATATTTTATATTATATATTATATGTACTTCATTTATTTCATTGTAAGCCACATAGCAAATGAGATGGGTGGTATATAAATTGAATGAATGAATAAATAATTTTTTCTTATTTGAAACATCCCAGGACCTCTATGAATATATATGTTCATAGAAGTGAAATTCAATTAAATTCCAAAAATACTTTTGCCTATTTCTCCAACATTTATAGCTTACAGGCTAGTCTCATACTGATTATATATCTGCTGTATCTCACTAGATTTTTCAGAAACCATTTCAGTGGCTTTCTCTGCTGTCAGATGATTTCTACATCCAAAGATTCAGCACAGATACAAATCTGTTCATTCTTTCTCCTGTGTCTTCACCTGAGAGAACCGATCAACTTCTTGTTCACTGGCATCAAACAGGAAATAAGACTTGACTCAGGCAACAAAGTACAATGTAGTGTTGTTCCGCTAATGAGTAACAGACTGTGGCATCAGACTGTGTAACATTCAGAGAGCCTAGCAGCTGTGATGGGCTTCTAAGAAGCACATTGACACATTCTTTTCATCTGATCTTGAATATTGAGAAAATAATACCAGTTAGTACTCAAATTGAGTTGTTGAACTAATAATTAAAATAATTTTAGAATTGGTATACTCAAACACCATAGTTTCACAGTAGCTTTTCTTTTCCAAGAAGATAATTTTCTGTACACTGTAATCAACCAGTGTATTAGGACTGAATAATAGCTTTCGGAGCAAGGATTTGTGAGTTACCTGATTGCTTAAGGGTGACAAATGAAATTTACAGTATTTCTCTCTCTCTCTCTCTCTCTCTCCTTTTCTCAATACATTTTTTCTTCTATTATCCACACTAAGGCAAATTGCTGCATCTATTTATTATGTAGTTTATAATATAATCATGACATTAATCCAAATAATAGTAGTTGCTAAAGATAGCAGACAAAATTGAAATAGATCACTCTGGGACACTTCATTAAGCCAACAGCTTTATTGACCTCTAAAGAAGAGATGCTTTCACATCTTTTTTAAATTTAGATTTATGGAACACATAGTTCATTTATTTGAAAGAATTAAAGTGACTATAGAGATATCAAGAGGAAAACTTTGTGGTGGGGGAAACCTATGTATACGTTTTGTTGTCCTGAAATTTCACAAACATCATCCATTTCTGCACTTGGTGATATAGAACAATAAATTTATATTTTTATCCTAGAACAAAGAAAGATAAATGGACAACTAATTAGTTATCTTAAGCAGTAATGGCATATGACTGCACAGTTGGCTGAAAGACCTAATTAATTAAAAAGGACAATTGTATGATTTCAAGGTTAAGTTTAAATTTGATGATTTTATTTTAAATGTTGTAAACTACCTTGAGTAGGTGAAAAGTAAAAAAGTGGAATTTATTCATGAGATTTGGGGGTAACATTGTAACTACTGAGGAGTAAACCATAGCATATTAACAGGACTGTGTAAAGCTGTGGTAGGGAAACACATAACAAAAGCTAACCATACCTTGTTGCCAAAATTCAAATTAAAATATTCCTGAGACATGGCTGTCAAAATTCCAATAACAGTAAGGAGTGAACTACAACATTTATTTGCTGTTTTGACACTCTTACCATTAACTTTAAAACTGTAAACACCTCATAAAAAAATTATTTGAAGTCAATTTATAATAATACAAACCTGCCTGGTCATTACATTCTGTTTCTGAAGTCTTTGGCTCTCAGGCCTCGAGGCCTTCATTAATAGTGTTCCCATAACTTTGGAATTTCATTCCATATGGATTTGATTTGCCTTTCTCATTATGTTTTAAATTTTTTTTTTAATTTTATTTTTCATATCTGGATTTACCTGAATACGCTGCAATTGTCCCAGAGTTTCCCAGCAAAGTAATTAAAAAATAATAATTCTCAAATATGATTCAGCTATACTTTTTTGGAGAAAAGTGTATTATTCTGTTATACATGTTGCATTGGATGTTCTTGTTTAACTGTTCTATTATTTGGATGTGTATAATGTAATTCTTTGGAACCTTTAAAAATAATATATAAATAATCATGTGTCTTGAAACACAGAATAGGAAATAAAGAGAAAAGTGCAGTCATGTATACAGTAGAACCAGATCTTCCTTCCTTCCTTCCTTCCTTCCTTCCTTCCTTCCTTCCTTCCTTCCTTCCTTCCTTCCTTCTTTCTCTCTCTCTCTCTCTCTCTCTCTCTCCCCCTCCCTCCCTCCCTCCCTCCCTTCTTTCTTTCTTTCTTTCTTTCTTTCTTTCTTTCTTTCTTTCTTTCTTTCTTTCTTTCTTTCTTTCTTTCTTTCTCTCTCTCTCTCTCTCTCTCTCTCTCTCTCTCTCTCTCTCTCTCTCCCTCCCTCCCTCCCTCCCTCCCTTCCTTCCTTCCTTCCTCTTTATTTTTTATTGTATTGTATTGTATTGTATTGTATTGTATTTTACTAGCCACAAATAACACATGCAATTGGCAATTGAGTATGTATTGTCAAGATTTAATGTCAGGTACTCATAGCCATATAAAGAAATGTCAGTCACACAGATCAATTGTTACAGATAGGTAATGGGTCATAATTTAATCTCTCTTGAAAAAAATGTATTCTAGTTATTTTACTAAAATACATCTCTAGTGCATTAACTCACTCTTACTCTCTAACACACACCCATATACACAAATCCATCCTAACATATTCTGATGCTCTAAATTATCACATTTCATTTTCACTTTTGGAACGAGTCTGATAGCTACTATATAAGAACAAACGTTTAAAAATGTAATAATGTTGTACATAATCAAATTGCATAAAAAGCTTTCTGCAAAGTAAGCATTTTCTTTGTAAACAGAATGTTATTTTATTGTCATAACGACTAAATTAATATTAATGAAAGGTTCTGCTATGTTCTGCTATGTTCCCTCTAAAGAAGCAAGATGTTCAAGATGTTATACTGATAAAATCTTCTGCTGACTTGCTATTCTGGAAGGGGCCCAGCAGTCTACTAGAAGTTAAATATTCCAAAGTAGAAGTCAATATGATCTGGCCCCCAAACAAGCCTATTTCACCTGGCACTCCTTGTCTGGAGCACTTAAAAGATTTCCCTGTTAGAAATATTAACTGCTGGGCCACCCCTGGAACAGCTGGTTTTTTGTGGTCTGGAAAAAAATGGAAGTCCCTGGAACATTTTATGCATAGGATCCTATTATGGTTTCTCAATTAGAAGGCAAATAATGAGAGGCAAGCTTTCCTTCAAAGCAAAGACAAAAGGCAATGTCTAGTACAGTCTATAAAGAACAGATAACCATATGTGCCCAGTGTTGTCTAGCAAGTGCCTTATATAAACTAAGTACATTAGATATTATTTCAGAAATTCATATCATTTACATATCATAGGTAAGGGAATGTAGAAAGGGTTCCATGAGATTTGAATGTATTTAGTCATTCTAATCAATGATGTTTTTCTTTATATGCACCATCCTTTATACTTAAAGTAGCTTGGTGCATGGCCATTGTAAAATCAGAAAAATAATATTTCTTCAGTAATTTCTGAACCTAAGTAATTTCTGTTCCATTGTTAAATGAAATGCTTTTTTAACTTGTGTATATCTGAATCTGTTTTCTTAGTCTATATTTCTAAATACTGAAATATAAAATGCATACTTACCGCAAATTCATAATAGCAGTATGATGTATTATGTATACTAGTGCCTCAATATTTTCCCCCCAGCATTTCAATCTGTGTAAATGAAGGAAAAGAGAGGAGAAAGGCAGGGCAGAAATACAAGTTGCTCTTTTCTTCTCAATTAGTATTGTACTATAACAAATAAAACTATTATGATTGCCTTTACTTTTTGCTATTAAATCAATGTATTATTCACTTCTATCAGCATGCATACTATATTTTAAGTTATTCAGCAAAAGTATTAAATATTTTTAAATATTTTAAAAACCTACTGTACATTGCAAAAAAAAAAGGTAAGCAAACAGAAACAAAACCACAAAATTTAAAAATTTAAAAGCCCTAGTAAAAGCCTTATCAAAATATTTTTGCCTGAGGAACTGGAATAAAGGCTTCAGAGAAATTTTAGCATGTTTCCTTCTACTGTATAGAAGGTTTTTTACCTGAACCACTTTTAAGAGAGGGAAATAAATTATCTGTATGAGAGGTTACCATTTAGCTCCTTCTAGTGGACTGCTGGAAGAATCATCATCCTCTCAAATATATAAATAAGCAAAGCAAAACAAAAAAATCCTCAATAAAAATAAATTTAGCTACTGCTTTGAAATGTAAATAAACAAACCAATCCTTGAAACCTGCTTTGCTGTACATGTTGGTGGAATGCTAATTGTTCTGTTCCTTGCATTTCTCTTCAGATAACATTTTAAGTCTTCCAAAACATGTCTCAGTTTCACCCTCAACACATTTTTAGTCATGTCTGTTTTAAAAATGAAGAATAATGGAACCAAACCCATTCAGATTTATTTTTTCATTACTGCTTCTTTATAGGCAATTCAAAAGGAGAGTTCAGGTCTTCATTAAGATTAGCAGCATGCTAAAAAAAGAATGTGGCAAGGTCTCAAGTTTTCTAGAACTCTTTATCAACAGGAAGTTGATGAAATAAAGTAATGGGGGGAAAAATGAATAAATCTAAAAATTAGACCAGATGGTTCAGCCATGAACTCTTCAATCTGAAGACAGTTAAGAGATTGAGTCTGAGGATGAAATGAATTGTTAGTATTAAATGTTGTTTGGTATGAGGTTTTATTATTTATTTATTTATTTAATTATATATATATTATTAGTATATACAAATAAGTACATATATGCATTTATACATACAATTATACATTGTTTATAAAATTAATAATTAAAAGAAAAGAGTTAAAAAGAAAAAGGAGGGGGTGAGGATAACATTTTGAAGGTATCAAAGAATTGCAATTTTATTAAACAATATTACAACTAATTGTTAGGCATAAAGAAAATTGTTTTCCTCCCTGTCCCATACCTTTATCAAATGGGGTACAAGTTATCACCTAACAAGACAGACAAATTCTTGTATACTTCATGATAACGTAGAGCTTACATTTATCTTTACATAACAATTCCTATAATGATTTGCTGTATTTTAGTGACATTTCGTATATTCTAAGGATATCCTCTTACATAAAATGTCCAAAGAACGGAATTTCTTTGCAACATTTTGTAGTGATGTTTATTGTACATACAATATAAGTACATATTGAAAGTATTCCGAATCATTACTTTCTATATAAACTTACAGGAAGAGAGTGTCTTGAGTTTTTAAGGGTGGCCTTCAACATATGTTTTTTTTTTCACCTTGTATCTCCAGGTGAAGCTTGATAGAAGGTATTAGACTGTCACTGCATCTCTAAATTTACTTTGATGCAGACTGGCAGTAGCAATAGGCACTGCAAAACTAATCTTTCCAATAACATATGTCTCCTAGAAGGAGACAAGACTGTGTGTATTAAAAATGGTCTGACTGAAGAAAAAATACATTGACTAGGATTTTCTTAGAGATCTGATATTTACTTTTATGCACTGTTTTCTCTTTACTATATTCTTTTCCTGGTCCTCTGTGGAATGAAAAAAGGCAAGTTTCCCTCAATCTATTTCTGAATTTTGTTTCTCTTTTATTAAAGAATAAGTAATGTCTCCCCTGTGGGATGAGAAGTCCTCCTTCTTGACTCTGCCTCTGTGACAGATAAAAAAGTTAACTAAAGTTACCTCTTCTGTGATCAAATTCTGTCTGCATTCCCTGTTCCTTTTCTAGTCTCACCTTGTGGAAAGGTGACAAAAGAAAAAAAAAATAGAATATATGTACCATAAGATGTGAATAGGTAGAAGAAGATATCTATTAAGGCCCACAAAGTCAAAATACCAGCACTAACTTCTTTCTTACTGCCTTATGTACTATTACCTGGCAGATATAAGTTTCTGTTCTAATGAAATAGCCCTAAAGTTACCAATTGTGCTTCAAGGTCAAGTGAAGATTTGATTCTGAGACTCCTTGTTAAGTTCTTTATCATACTACAAATCTGCTCACAGGGACTAGAATTTCTGGTTTTGAAATAGGGTCCTGTTAATCAGTAAGACACAGATATACCACCCTTTTTTAAGCTGCTAGCCTCAAGGATATCTTCTTCTCTTTAGTTGTTGCCCTAGTTGCATTTCTTTGAAGGTTCTGCACAGTATCTTAGCTGTTCCTAGCACTTCTGGACAGAGAGCTCTGATGTTGTTCCTGGGATCTGTTGGAGCCACTCTCCCAGCTTAGGGGTCACAGCCCTGAGTCCACCTACCACCACTGGGACCACTTTGCCCTTTACTTTCCACATCCTCTCTAGGCCCTCTTTCAGGCACTGGTACTTCTCCAGCTTCTCATACTTCTTCCTGATGTTGCTGTCACTTGGCATTACTACATCTATCACCACCACTGTGTTCTGGTCTTTGTCTGCTACCACAACATCTGGTTGATTGGCCAGTACCTGCCTGTCTGTCTGGATCTGGAAGTCCCACAGGATGTTAGCCCTATTTTTCTCCACGACCTTCTGATCTGCTCCTGGATGCTCTGGGTTTTGTCCAGGACAGTGGCTTTGACACCTCTTTCCGGCTGGTGTACAGTCTCTGGATGTTGGACTTGGGATGGAAACCTCTGTACATTGTGAGGAGCTTCCAGGTCTTCATATCAACAGCCTCCATGCCCTCTTTTGGCCAGCTCACTATACCAACATTTATGGTACTTACTGAATTCATTTAAATATAGTACAACAATTTTTTCACAGAATCTCATTTGTCTAATCAAGACTATTTCAAAAGGCAAATTGTTGTACTATATTTAAATGAATTCAGTAAATACCATAAATATTTTAATGAAGTGCATTCAAATCAAATATATTAGATTATATTCCTGAATGAATAATAGGAATTAAAATACAGTAGAAATAGAGTATTACCCTATGAATTTGTATATTAAATGTAAATAAACAAATGTATATTTAATATAGACATTATTGCCAGTAACTGCATAATCCTGGTGTTCAAGATACCTACATTATGCTTTTTAAACTAAATGATTATCCAAGTTATTTATCTGTAATTTCCTCAGCTAAGTCTTTTGAGGTGGCTGCCAAATCTGTCAGCCATCAATTAACCATGTTGCTATGACCACAGACTGTCAGCAAGATAAATGACTGCAGTAAAAGCAGAACTCTCTGTAGCCCTATTTTCTATTCAAGAAGGTATATATCCAGACCAATTAAGAAGTATGGTTCTCTCACACACAAATTGTATCACAGCTTTAGTCTTTTCAGCCTTTTTCTTTAGTATATTTATTTTGGGCTTTTTAAAAAATGCTATTAGTCTTTCAACCCGCTTGAAGCTAAGTATTGTGAGCATTTTAAAGGTCTTTGCAGATCTAACAAGCCTTGCTAAATTATCATATTTCATTACTTCCCAAATAAAAATATGCTTATTCTGCAGATACTCAAACATTCATAACTCATGTTCCTATAAATATTCCAAGGAGATGTGTCTAGCAAGTAGGTTAATGAAGAAATGACACCTGGAAATAAAGTAACATGGGAACAGGCCCAAAGGAAAATAAACCAGGGAAGGTTAAGGAAGAAGCAGGCAACAGTAAATGTTATGGCCTATACAAACTGAATAATGAATAGTGTCTACATGGATCATACCATGTGTCCAAATGCTGATAAGAATGAGAGAGATTTCAGAGATCCACATTTATTAGCTGAGCCCATGAACACAAAATCTTGGCAGTCAGGAAGGTCCGACAGAAAGGCACATCCAGTCTTGAATCATGTGATCAGTATGCCATTCCTGCAACACGAGCTGCAATGCAGGCAGGATGGATATGTTTTTCTGCATGACTAGGAAAAAGATATCCATTTTTACATAGGAAAATGGAAGACTTAAGATGAAACCAAAAGAACAATTGGCTGCAGAGGGATTTACATTTCATATGCACAATTAAAAGAGAGGTTTAATATGGAATCTTTGGTGCTCTCTGAGCTTGGTTGTTTTATTGCAGATGATTACCCAACTAGGTAATGTCATCTCTTGATGTCTGTCCTATATAGGGGCTGTTATAGTCCTTACAAGACAGGCAGAAGCCTAGCTGAGTGATCCATGAACACCAACTAGCAGTCAGAAGAAATGATGAAAACTCCTTAATCTCACAACACATGGATAGACTCAACCATAGTTTATACTGGGAAACGGTGAGTATCCTAGACCAAGCTAAATCCAAAAATGTTAGAAAATTCCTGGAAGCTTGGCACTCAGACACATCATCCATCAATAGACACAGATATAAACCACATTTACACACCATTCAAAAGAGACAATAAGAAAGCTAAGGAAACAAAAAGTACAGAATACATCCTGTCTAGCAACCTACACCCAGATAAGCAGGGATTAATACCAGACAATCAAGTAGAAAACAATACTGTAATCAAGTAACTACCCAGGAGACAAACAATCAAGCAGGCAAACAATCAAGCAGAAAACAATATCCTGATCAAGGAGCTACTAAGGAGAAAACCACATCCCCACAGCAGTAGCAGGGCAAGCTACTGTATATAAACAGGAAGCAAACCCCACACTCACTCATGATGTTACTTAGTTGGATAATGAGACATCTGCAATCAAACAACCAAACTCAGAGAGCACCAACAACTCCACAGTTCAACCCTGAGCTACGTATATTTTCTTCTTAGAGGTTTAATATGGATAAAAATTTACCAGAGATGGAACAGCATAGAACTGTATTTGAACTAGAATTATGTACAAATGATGAACATGTAATTGCTAAAATGTATAAACTTTTGTTGAGATTTGAAATGGAGGATAATCAAGTTAAAGAGTGCATGTTAAAATGGTCTAAGAATTTTGTTTACAATATACAGATGGATCAATGGGAAAGAATGTGGTTAAAAAGACTGAAATTCACACTGTCTTACCTCCTTGTCTTACAATTTAAGGAAGAACTTTTATAAAATAATATACCATTGGTGTATGTCACCAAAGAAATTATCTAAGATGTACAAGAGTACTTCAAATTGTTGTTGAAAGTGTGAAAAGCATGAAAGGGACATTTTACCATGCATGGACTCGTAAAAAAGCAAAAAAATGTTGAACACAAATACATATGATGATGAAGAGAATTTGTTAAAAATAATTTTTATTGAAAGTTTTAAAAATAATAAAAGATAATACAAACCAAATTCAGAGGAGAGAAAGGAAAAGAAAAAAGAATAAAAAGTGCAAGGAAGGAAAGAAAAGAGAAAGAGTGAAAGAGATTAAAGAAAAAAGAAATAGTTAAAGTAACCTCCAATCTTCATCACAAGTACAGGCAAACTTAATATTTCTCACTCTCTCATAAGGTTATATGCATGTATCTCTTCTTCCTATAATCCATTCCATGTACATTTGCAAATCCATAAATCATTAACATTTCAGTCCAGTTGTCAGCAAAAGGTCTGTAAAAGGATTCCAGAAATTTATCAAATTATACCTTGTTTTAACCTGGTCAAACAAATTGGCTTTAAATTCCTTGTTTTTGCTTCTAACAATTTTAGTGTTTTCTCCATTCATGCTGTCATGTTTTGATCTTCCTTCCTTTCTTTCTTTCTCCCATCTCTGAAATTGCTTCAAAGCATTATCAACCCTCTTTTGTAAATCCATCAAGTATTCAGTTCATGACTTGGCATTTGTATTTCCACTTTAACTGCCATCTTTATCTTGTAATACACATTTTTTCTAGTAAATCTGCATAAGCTTGTTTCACCTCTTCATCCTGTAGGTCTTTGAAAGCATTTTCTTTGACAACTTTCCTTTCTTCTTTTGTAAATAATAAATTCACATAAGTAAACATTATTTCTGCCATGGTAGCTACAAGTCTATGTCCCTATTCTTCAAAAGTGTCTTGAAATGACTCAATTTCACAGCATTATCTATCATTTTGTACAATCCAATACTTACTCTCTAATTCAAAATCGAGAGACACAATTTTTTTCTTTTCTTACATGGAGTCTTTAGTCCCCTCTAGTGTCTAATTTCTGAAATCGTAAAGGCTGAATCTCTGTTGTTAGTTTGATAGACCAGACAAAATGGTATTCCCACAAAGGTATTGTTTATTAATTTAATTTTCCCCTAAATCTTTTAGTAAAAATCTTAAGGTTTCAAATTTTTCTGCCCCCCCCCCCCCATTTATATCTTTCTTAAATTAAATTTTTATTTTTGCCATTTGTTTCTATTTCTTAGTTCTTAAGCTTATGGTTAATTATTCTTTTGTTGAAGAACGAAGGTAAAGTCACCAGGTCGGTTTTCAAACTTGTCATTTTGAAGATCATTAATATCCTTAATATAGTTAAATAAGTAATTTCCAAAAGTGATTATAAAGTGAGGTTAATGAACTCAGTGTCCTTTACAAGGCTCTGCTGTGACTCAAACCCGCAGGAAACTGCTGTCCTGCAGTCTCCTCACAAGGAGCTGCCTTTCAGAACACAAGTGGGTGATCTCCTATTCCCTTCTTATCTAGAGAGGTTCCATGGGACCAACTCGCCGGTCCTTTGGTTAATTTGCCATTCCTCATCCAGAAGTGCCAATGATGCAGAGAATTTTAAAAATTGACATCCAGATGAAACCAGAATTTTTTCCTATTAGGACTTATGAATAGTCAATTGGAAAAGACTTATGGATGATGGATTTTACATATGGTAATGGCAGCATGGTTATTATATGCACAAAAATGGAAGAATATAAAAATACCTGCAACATATGAATGGATGGTGAAGATGGCTGAATTTGTGGAAATGGCTAAACTGACTTGCTTGATTAGGGAGGCAACAACTGCTACTTTTATAAAAGACTTTATGGACTTTTCGATGAAAATGAATAAAAATGAACTGATGATTTCTGTATTTACTGATTAATAAGGGCAGAATATAGGGAGAAGGGAACCATGTTAATAACTTTGAAGGAGATAAATTATTTTAAATATGTTTATAACTGCTCTGAAGATCAGAAGCTGTTTCCTTAACTATCCTTCCGTTCTTTTTCTTTCTTTCTTTTTCTTTCTTTTTCTCTTTATTGCTTTTGCTCTTTATTACTTTTTTCTTTATATTTTCTCTTTTCTCTTTCTTTATATTGTTTTGTTTTTATCTTTTTAACTTTCTAAAAAAATATTTAATAAAACTGATAAATGTGTGCAGCTTGATTATAAGCATATCATTTGAGGCTAATTTCTGACAAGAGTTGGTAAATGTCAGTAGTATTTCACTCTAGCAATTTAACATTATGAGACACTAAACCTATTCATCAGCCAGCAGAAAAAATATGTAAGATCAGGACAGATTTAACTAGGTGTACTTTTGTTAAGTTAAGAAGATTAATGTTTCTTTTTCAGGTATTATTATTTATAATGAACAAAATATGTTAATAATATTTTTATTGTAGCTTTTATCATTCTCAAAATATATTGCCGTCCAAATTACTCTTTTAGTATGTTTTGCTCGTACTTTCCTTACTCTCTCAGTTTTTGAGCAATTTTAAAGTTATGCACAGTAATTGAATTATTGTGCAAACATTTACTTTACATGATTCATTCAAGTCTTATTTGTGAATAAATAATGGGATAAGTTCATGTAATTGTACGAGCCATTCTTACAATTACAATACAAACATACTTGCCTTGCTGCTCATTGATCATACACAGGGAACTTAACAGAACTTCACTGTGCCTTGATTGCCTTCCCTGTTTCCAGTACCTTTAGATCATGTAGAAAGATCACATTGATGGGCATTTTTGGCTTCACTTGAGGCAGAAATATAATGTAAACTTACTGTTACAGTTTCAAAATTTTATATGGTTTCATAAAGAGGCTAAAGTGAGTGTAGGTTTTATGTGTTACAGTTAATCATGCAAATATCTAGGGTTATATATTAGAAAATGCTTGAGCCAATTCAAGCATGAAGTAGCACTCTTTTCCCACTATTTTACCAGTTGCAGGTATTGTTTATATAGGTAAATATTCAAAACTGGTAACATCTTTCAAATTAACTTTCTCAACCTCGTACCTTTCCAGCGGTGAGAATAAACAAGCCATGCTATTGGGAATTTCTGAAATTACAGTTGTCACATATCTAGAAGGTACCAGGCTGATGAGGCCTAAATTGTTGTCTTAGATTCTGCAAAATGAGGGATAGCATGTTTTAAGATTGAAGCAGTTACACTTCACTTACGATTAGAGAGAAGCATAAAAGATGCAATTTTTTTAAAAGGGGATTTGATTTGTCTACAGATTAGCATACAGGTAGTCCTTGTTTAGTGAGCACAATTGGGGCCAGCAACTTGGTCGCTAAGTGATGTGCTTGCTAAGTGGAAAATCATGTGACCATGACTGTGCTTACAATTTTACTTCAAGTTTTCTTTTTCCCCAGGCCCTGCCCTTTGGAATGCTCACTCTGGCACTAGGATAATTAACAAGAAGGGGATTAATTTTTGTATTTATATTTATTGGATAGGAAGGGATTACAAGAGAGTAAGCAGGCACACAACAGGGAATACACATCAAAAGGAATGCACTGGTGCTGGCTGTTTGCCTAGCATGCTCGCAGCTGGGAGCCGCAAGCGTGCTAGGCAAACAGCTGGTGTATTCCCCATTGTATGCCTACTTACTCTCTTGTAGTCCCTTCTCCAATCTCTGCAAGGGGGAAAAAATGAAAAAAAAATGGGTCAGGCACAGAACAATGTGTACTAACTGATTGTTATGGCAAACACGTGACACAGAGAGATGCTGCAAAGGTCATAAATGCAGGCATTGGTCAAAAGTTATTTTTTCACCGTCATAACTTTGAATGGTCACTGCATGAGGCAGTTGGTGGAGTCTATATTTATGCTCTGATTTAATTCTTCTTCCTATCTAGTGGCATCTAGCTTTAATATTTTTAGTTTAGGAATAAGAATGCTATTATATTATTTAGAATATTTAAATGTTTAATATTTTACTATCCTAATCTTATTTCTTTTATCACAGCAGATGCCGAAAGATCCATTGAGACACCATTTTCTATTGAAATGTAAAAAAGGATTACAGGAAACAATGTTTCATTAGGTGGTGTCTCATTATGAGTTGTCTAGGATGGAACTGCTAATTTGGGAGAAGATAGACAGTAACTAATAGTGATTTCTGCTTGACGTGAAAGCAAAAACTAATGCCATCTTATTGTGAGAAAGAAATGATTTATCTTTGTAACTCATCAAGGCCTGAAGTAGGATTACCATACCTTAAGTTCAAAAAACAGAACACTCTTAATAAGATTCTCTGTCTCTCTGAACCCATCGGGTCATATTCAGTGGAGAAATTTTGTCTTAACAGTCCCCAAAGGAATAGATCCAACAGGACAAATCATGGTAACAGAGTCTGAAACAGTGTTTGCCACTGCGAGAGCATCTTATCCTAAATCCAAACCAGATCAAATAATAAGTTAGCACCCAAATAATAAGGGGAAGCTAACTGGCACAAAACACGATTCATTTATTGCTTCAAAGTCCAAATCAGAACTTACATACAAATAATGAATGACAACAAATTGGGGTGAAACAGTGTTGCTTTCTTAAATGAATCAGGTGTCTCTTTTATAAACCAGTTTACAAAAATATAACAACTATCCAGATCTGTGACTTCGCCTCCTGATGTATCAGGGCCATCAGAAAGAAGACAGTCAGACAGATAAGTACTCTGAGAGGCTGTACCAGACATTTTGCAGGGCTTTGAATTCCCTTTAAGAAATGCATTTGTATGAATAACTCACCTGTTTTCCGATTTCCCTCGTCCCGCACTTACACACTATTTCTCTGCAATCTTGTGTTGCTAAATTTGTGAAATCATGAAAGCATGTAAAATGGTTTTTGGAAGAGACTCCTATAATATTCGTTCCAAGTGTGCTGTTAGTATCATGCATACTTCTAATTTACTGCAAAATTGGAAATCATTTAGGATTAATTTTATTTCACTCATTGTAGATTATTGTCCTGACAGCATGTACTGCTGATAATAGAAATGTAAAAGTAAACACATGCAGCTAATATGGAGCACAGTTATTTGTCTTCTTCAAACCTCTCAGTCTTAATTGCTGTTTTCAGCAGCTGTGTGTTCTTATTCTCATTGACAGAAGCAATAGGACTCCAAAATGTCTATGAAGCATTAGCTGTTAACATAGAAAAATACATCTGCTTCTCTCTCTCTTTTTTTTTAAAAAAATCTATCGCTAAGGCTTCTATAGTACTAAATCTCCCCTGCACGCTGTTCTTTCATGTTTTCAATTTTTACTATCAGCAGTGATGCTTTTAGTGCCATTGGAAAGTCAAGCAATTTGTCATCAGAATTATAAATACTGTTTTTGGAATTATATAACAATGTATCTAATAATCAGACAAGATGAGCTTGTTCTTCGGCGGTAATAGATAAAAGGATGTGCCAATTCAGTTTTAACTTTAATATCTTTAAGCTTAATCAAAAGCCAAAAAGATGCAGTGTGTGGTAGAACTAGTGAAAAGAAAGACCAGCAGTGGAGTGTGGAAGATCGTTGAAACTGACGGAGGGAATTGATTGAGAAAGCAGATACTGGAAACATCCTAACCCAGTAATGCAGAGGCAGACGGAGAAATTGTTAGAAGCATATTTGTGTAAAGTAAAGGACTTTGCTTAATATATATCCTGATTACAGGTAGTCCTCAGATTACGATGGCAATAGGGACCAGGACTGCCATCGCTAAGCAATATAGTTGTAAAGTGCAATGCCACGTGATCATGGGGGTGCTGCGGGGGGTTGGGGGAGACTTGGCACAGGCTACACGTAAATTGAGGGAGGCCAGGTAGGACTTGTTTCTACATAAAAGTAGAAACAAAGAACCAATCAGAGACCAGCCCTCACCAACCTGTGTCAGTCAGAAGCCAACTCAGCTAAAGGCCAATCAGAAGTCAGGACAACTGGCTGTAAATACAGGAGCCTAGTCAGTTCCTACTCAGTTGCTTGTGGTATGAAAAACAGACACTTTGCCTCTGAAGATGCCATCCATAGTTGCTGATGAAACATCAGGAAATCTGTTCTCTAGACCATGGCCACTAAGCCTTGAAGCCCAGCATTGCCCAACAGTTACCGGCTGTGAAAGCCTGCACCTGTACATGTTTTGACCCTTGTTGCTTTGGTAACAGATCCCTCACTGGTCTGTCAAGGTAATCCTTCTTTCTCTCTACAGGGGGATCTGGAGCATGCCCCCCCCCTCCTCCTCCTCTTTATTTATTTATTTATCATATTTATATCATATCAGAGTCACACAAGGTGGCTCTGGGCGGCATACAACAATTAAAAATAAATAAATACAAAAAAACAGCTACATATAAAAAACAGTAAAAACACACAAAACAGGAGAGGATAAAATTAATAAGGGACCCATTGTAAAATCTCCCCAGTCCCCTGGGAACCCCAGGCCTGATCACATAGCCAGGTCTTGAGGGACTTATGGAATGTTAAGAGGTGTGGTGACTTGGTGGAAAGGAGAGATACCCTCAGGGACCAGTGGTCCCGCAAATAATCTGGCCCTGTGCCATTGAGGGTTTTAAAGGTTTTCCACTCAAAGATAATATGGAGGATCCATCATGATTACATCTCCCATCCGCAAATGCCATCAAACAATTATATTTTACCAAAGATGGTGGCTTTGAAACTGTTTCAAGCTAAAACCGCAGTCCACATACTGTAAGGACCCCGGGTAGGCCTTTATACTAGGAATAATGCCCCCTAGGTGCTCCAAACTAAATTTCTAAGACCTATACTGGTAACATCCAGAAGAGTTACCAGTGCCCTCCTGAGGCTGGAAACAGGGATGCCTAAAATTGAGATTAGTGCATGGAGGTTGATGTTAAACTACTGAATAGGAATTATACTTTATGCTATGCCATTTTACGTTTGAATGTTGTATATTTGCATGGTAACTGTGCTCACTCTGTCATCAAGAGAATAAAATAAACTAGCTTTATTTATCTCATTCCTTATTTCATTCTTTTGTTTGAATATTTATAACCCACACCACTGGTAGAAATATTTATAACCCACTGGGATCAAATCAGTTAAAAAAATAAAGTTGTAAAACACAGCAATATCAAAACAATACCACTTCACAATTCAACATTCCTTTAGAAGCATGAAGACAGAACTAAGGTCACTGACACCCAAAGCTTTAAGGAATAGTTAAATTCATGTATTGCTGATACAGAAATTTCCAAAGAGGCATTTTATACCACGGGTACCATCATTTTAACTTAACTGTTTCATTCTACTGAATATCACATAGTATTACATATGTAATTTTCCATATGTGCATTTAAATATATATCTTATTAAACCTAGCAAGCCTGCAAATGATAGGAGATTTCTATTATTTTATAAATAGAAATAGTAATGAAAGATGTACTGATGTGGAAAATGTAAAAAAAATAAAATAATTGATTTGAGTTAAGAATTTAGAAATAACTTGCCTGGAGACTAATGACCTCAATTAAATTTTATGTGAAATTATAATTGCTATTCATAAGAAAGAAATGCAAATTGAATATTTGATATGGAATATCATGATACATTTCCTTAGGCTGTATTTATGTTAAATAATATTCGTTATAATAACCATAGAATAGTGCTTAAAAAGGGAAGAGCAAAACACCTTAAGAGGCATGTAAGTGTATTTAAATGAAAAAAACCACATAATTTTAAGAAATGTATATGCAGATTTAAAATATATATATATATGTGTATATATATATATATTGTTGGATTTAATATCTCATGATGCAACTTTGTTCATTCCTCAGTTAAGGCTCTTCACTTTCTTTTAGTATGGCTAAAAAAGTTAACTATATTAGCTGTGATTGGATATAAAGAATTTATCCCATTATGAGAGCAAGAATATAGTAACAGAAAACCTGATTTCAGATTTTTGCTCAGCTACTAAATCCTTGCATGACTTTTAATAATTTTATCAGTGTAATTTACCTTGCATATTGTGCATAATAAGTCTTTCTAGATTATACAGTTTATCCATCTGTAAGTCGGTTCTATCTTATTACAGTGTCAATGTATTTTTAAAATATTAATATTTTAACACAATTCAATATAAAATATATTTTACTTTTTAAATATAAAATATGTATTGCAGATGTATAATTTTTTAAAGAGTATATTTCTGAATACGTTTCATCTCAAATTGGTACTTTTTTTGCAAAAGTACATCTTAAAAGCCCCATCTTTTGGCTGCTTTCACTGAATGCCTGGTCAGCCTGTAATAAGGTCTTGCTAATCCACAATTTATTTAATGATTCATTTATATGATTCATATGACTTTATAATGGATGAGAGGGTTGACCTGGCATTTACTGAGACATGGTTTGAGCATGGAGAGGAGTTCCCTTCTAGGAAATGAGCCCACCTGGGTTTTGAGTATAGCACCAGCCATGAACCCAGGGCAGGGACAGTGGAGTGGCTGTTGTCATCTGAGAGTCTGTAGTGACTTTCAGAAGTACTGCTGTGAGATAACCAGCTGTGAGACCCTGTTGGTTAGCTGGGCTTTAAGGATTAGATGGTGTTGCTGCTACTGTACCAGCCTCCCTGTTGTGTAGTGCTTTCCTTACCTGAACTTCTTGATTCTGTGGCTGGGTTGGCAGTGGAATACCCCAAACTTACTTGTTACTTTTGGGGGGACTTTAATATGAGATGTACCATCAGATGTGGTTTGGTTTGTGGACAGCAGGTCAACCATGGTCCTGACCCAGATTATTGAGGGTCCAATTGACAGCAATAGTCACCTTTTAGGCCAAATCAAATTTTATAAATCATAAGGAAGATGAGGCACAATCATTAAAAAAGCATAAAGGATAAATCAAAAGTCTAAAAAATATAAAAAGCTATAAAATATAAAAAGTATTAAAAACTAAAAGTATATATATATAAAGCGAGAATCTAAAAAATCTAAAAGAAGGGGTAGGAGCATTAGATGAGTGTAGGGAAGCATAAAATATAGTATGTAGACTATATCTATGAAATTACAAAGCACTCTAATATAGTGAACTAGGTGCTCATTAAATCTAGTTTATAAAGTTTAGCCTCAATCACAGGTCATCTTCTAATGAATTTTGAGCACTGCTGCACAGAACCTAGCAACTTTGTATGTTGTAGCAGGTTGGTATCTGAAAAGCAACAGTTGTAAAATTGTCCTGGGCGCCCTGGGTATTTATGTAGTAATGGTGAGATGAGGCTAGTATGAATGTCTCTGGAGTACAGACAATGGAGAAGTACATGCTCTGTTGTTTCTGCGTGTCCAGATTCACAGGGGCATTGTCTCTCCGAATAAGGAATCTTCTTTTATTGACCTTCAAGGACAGCTGAGGGGAGGGCATGACATCATGGTAGAATAGAATAACATGCTTTTCTGTGACATATTATTATATGTGACATCTTTGCTTCACACACACACATCCACCTATCTATCTAGTGATGTAACAATTCAAATGCTGTTGAGAAGAGGGACACTTGTTTGAACTCATTGGTAATTTTAATAGAAATGGTTTGATTTCCATATCTCCTGTAAAAGTATACTATTATGTTCTGATTCTGCATAAGATGATTCTTCTTCTTCTTCTTCTTCTTCTTCTTCTTCTCCTTCTTCTTCTTCTTCTTCTTCTTCTTCTTCTTCTTCTTCTTCTTCTTCTTCTATACTTCTGTGCTTCTCTACTGAAAAAAATGCTAAGATAAAGACAAGAGGTCACTGGTTTTAAATTTCAGGGATTCTTGCTAGAAAGAAAATCTAGCCAAGATCCTTCTATAGCAAAAGTGGGATCTGACTAAGGTCTTCAGCCTCTCAATAAGTCTGTTCCAAACATACTGTTCCTTACATAGTATCTCTTTTTATAAGAATCCATTTGATCCATTTCCCCCCCCCCCCAATTGAACATTACCAGAAAAGTTTGGGGTACTGTACTGGCATCTGGATCTGGTAGTCTCCTTAACTATGGTATATAACATGCTGCTGGGAAGAAAACTACTTTAGGTTAGGAAATTATCTGTAAGCAGCAGAGGTGTACAATCCAAGATCTATGAAAGGCAAGCATCATTGCCCAGGATTATCTGTTGGTGTTATGTACAGTAGATACACATGCTAATATTTATGTGTTTTTTATTTTTTATAAAAGAGATAAGCTACTTTTTATAAAAGAGATAAGCTACTTTATAAAAGAGATAAGCTACTACAGATGGGTATATCTGCTAATTATGCTATGGTATACTTCCTCAGTCTGTATCAATGCTTCTCAACCTTAACCACTTTAAGATGGGTGGACTTCAACTCTGAATTTCTCCAGCCAGCCATGGAGTCCACCCATCTTAAAGTGGCCAAGGTTGAGAAGCACTGGTCTGTATGGTGACTTTAAGTGTGCCAGGATGGGGCTTCATTAATACCAAGTATGCAACTATAGCTGGGAGTTATACCTGCTCTCCTGTCTATCAGCACACAAGAAGAAGATGCTGGAGAACTTGATTAGACTTCTGGCAATTTAGAAAAAAATCCAAATCCCTGCTTGGAGTGTTGACCCCTCTTACTACTTGGTAAGCTGTCATAACTTGACACTTGCATAATCACTCATGGGAGAGGCATAAATTGTTGCAGGAATCTCCTAGTTAGTATTTACTCTCAAACCATTCATGAAATGTGGAATGCTCATATGGCTACCACAAACACAAACTACAGTAAACACAAGGAGCATCTTCTGCTAATTTCTTTTTAGTTGTTCGTAAACTATTATTGGAAGCAAAAAGAATAACCTATGTAAATTTAAGATAAAGCTATTAATCACAAATTTATTTATTTATTTATTTGATTTGATTTGATTTCTATAGATGTCCATCTCAGCAAGTGACTCTGGGTGGCAATAATCGTAAAAACATAAAACAATTAGAAACAGTTACAGCCAATACAAAAATAAGTATATATATATGGTCACTAAGTAAAATTATCACAGATGTCAATATAACCACGAAACAGAGGCCTTAACACACTCAGGGCCCCTGGTCCTGGCTCATAACCAGGTCTTCAAGGCCCTATGAAAGGCCAACAGGGTATTTCTTCATTTCTTTTTAATATTCTTTCTTCTCTTTTTCCAGAAGCCTATCTGTTGTTTTCCTTTTGTGGAGGTCTTGGGAATACATCCATTTTTAAATTACTGTTAGAAATCTCTAAAACTCTAGAGTATGTTTGAAACTCTAGGAGCAGGCCCCTGATCTCTAGAGCAGACGGTGGAGTAGACGAAAACATTTGGCCTTTTAAGGATTAAAATGGGTATCTAAGTCTTATAGGTGCTTAAGGCATCCGATTTCATCCAACTCTTACTTCCAACATAGGCCCTAGCCCTGTTCATTTTTGCAGGTCAGCGCACAACATGCCACCACAAGCCATACATCCTGATTTAAATATTTGTATTTAAGTATTCACATTTCTGTTATTGTTCCTATATTAAAACAATCATTTCACATTGATAAAAACATTGTTTTAATTTTTACAATGCCTAAAAATGTTATATAATTATCCACATTTATTTGATTTACATACTGTGACAGTTTTTGGAAACTCCTATGAAAATAGGGTATTCATATGAAACAGCCATGTAGCTGCTATTTTAACAAGTGTTTTTTCAGACCTTAATACCTTAAAACATCTAATGTTAACCTTAATACCTTAATACATTAAAGCATTAAATATTATTGGATTAATTTTATTACTGAAAAACATGAGGAAGTTAACAGGAACATACATGTTTATTAAAGTTTTTCTAAATATAGCAAAATGTTGTGAATAAATGATTATGAACAACTAATGCAATGTAGGATGTTAGCTGAGAGCAGCACAAAATTATTTGAAACAAGTTAGCTAAAAAGACTAGAATGATAGTGTTTTTATAACACAGCCATGCTTGGGAAACAAATAACAACCAAAACCCCAGTAACAATTTTCCAGATTGCCTCAAAAACATTTAATACATAATGCTTATTCACATTATTTTTTGAAGAAAATTACAAGTTCAAAATAAAAACAGATAACTTATTGTTCAAACAGAAGATTGAGTTTGCTCCTAGATGAACACATTTCTTACATACATGAGACAGAAGTATTAAACTAATAGCAATTAGCAAGGACAATGAATATTCAGGAGATATATTCTCACTGTTTTTTCTTTTCCCAATTTTTAAGGGTATTCCTTTAAAATTCTATTCTTTTAAAATGCAGTATTAATATTGACATATTTGTTATTACTAGGCTTAGTCCTGTTGGTGGGGCCAAAGAAAGATATCAACCCCTAGAATATAGAACAATCATAATTTTGGAAGCTAAATGGCTTGATCATATTATTAATTAATATTATTAATAGCAAATTCTATGATGAATGGCTCAGTTTTCATTTTATGACATCAGTCCCTGAACTGGAATTTAAAATATTTTGAAAACTGCACATTTTATCAGTTTGCAGGATATAAAGCTATTGAAATATTCCTTTCATCCCCATTTGACATTTCATTAGTAAATGGGGTTTAGATGCCATACAAACAGGACACCTTCTGATAAAAACAGCCCTATCTTTACATGTCTGCCTGTGTATATTGAAAAAAAAAGATTAGATTTTCTCTCAACCGTGGCCAAGTAAGAACATAAATTAATAAGGACAGATCTCAGGTCTGCTTCAGAAGTGGTGTGTTTCTTCCATGAATATAACTTCCAAGCAGAAAAAATCTGCAAACCGTATATAATCATTGCACATAATTTATTGGTGTTTATTTTGATATATGTACAAGTACAGAATATCTATATATGGATACAGCTTGGTAGTGCATGTACATAGAGCAAAATAAACCATGCGATTTGTCATATGTGACAACTTATTTGTCATTTGCACAAAATATTATTTCTATTAAGGAAATCTTTCACATTGAAGAAGCTGTTAGTGGCAAGCTGAGAACAGTGATGGAAGCTATTTATTTTCTGTTGACAGTGTTAGTTCAGGCTGAGATCATCTTGTATACTGTAAGTATTGATTTTGTATTGTTTGGATCAGGAGTAGAGAGCCTTTTGCAGGTTGGGTGGGGGAAGCAATTCTGAAAGTTCTGCTAGTCTTAGGAAGCATCGTAATGACAGCAGTGAGGTGAGCAGGCAAAATCCATCATCCTTTGTGGCAAGGGTGACGGTTTCGGAAATGATACTCAAATTACTGCATTGTTCATCTTTCCCGTAATTACTTGGTGCCTATCTGCTGCTGTGGTAATAAAAAGCTGGTTTTCATTATGAAATATCATTTGTACTGTATGCTTAAGGTTGTATATTCACACACACACACACACAAAACCTTGACTTATACTTGAGTTTTGGCAGCTTAGAGTTGAATACGTTGTTCAGCCTTACCAAAAAGAGACAAGTACCTTGAAATAATTGAAACACAGGTGAAACTCGAAAAATTAGAATATTGTGCAAATGTTCATTTACGTCAGTATGGCAACTCAAAAGGTGAAACTAATATATGAGATAGACGCATTACATGCAAAGGGAGATATGTCAAGCCTTACTTTGGTATAATTGTGATGATTATGGCATACAGCTTATAAAAACCCAAATTCACAATCTCAGAAAATTAGAATATTACACGACATCAATAACACAAGGATTGGAAATAGAACAATATCGGACCTCTGCAAAGTAGAAGCATGCATATGTACTCAGTACTTGGTTTGGGCCCCTTTTGCAGCAATGACTGCCGCAATGCGGCGTGGCATGGATGCTATCAGCCTGTGGCACTGCTGAGGTGTTATGGAAGACCAGGATGCTTCAATAGTGGCCTTCAGCTCCGCTGCATTGTTCGGTCTCATGTCCCTCATCTTACTCTTGGCAATGCCCCATAGATTCTCTATGGGGTTCAGGTCAGGCGAGTTTGCTGGCCAATCAAGCACAGTAATCCCATGGTCATTGAACCAGGTTTTGGTACTTTTGGCAGTGTGGGCAAGTGCCAAGTCCTGCTGGAAAATGAAGTCAGCATCCCCATAAAGCTTGTCTGAGGAAGGAAGCATGAAGTGCTCCAAAATCTCCTGGTAGACGGCTGCGTTGACCCTGGACTTAATGAAGCACAGTGGACCAACACCAGCAGATGACATGGCTCCCCAAATCAACACAGACTGTGGAAACTTCACACTGGACTTCAAGCATCGTGCATTGTGTGCCTCTCCATTCTTCCTCCAGACTCTGGGTCCTTGGTTCCCAAATGAGATGCAAAAGTTGCTCTCATCAGAAAAGAGGACTTTGCACCACTGGGCAACAGACCAGTTCTTTTTTTCTGTAGCCCAGGTAAGACACTTCTGATGTTGTTTGTTGTTCAGGAGCGGCTTGACAAGAGGAATACGACATTTGAAGCCCATGTCCAGGATCCGTCTGTGTGTGGTGGCTCTTGATGCACTAACTCCAGCCTCAATCCACTCCTTGTGAAAGTCCCCAACACTTTTGAATGGCCTTTTCCTGACAATCCTCTCCAGGCTGCGGTCATCCCTGCTGCTTGTGCACCTTTTTCTACCACACCTTTCCCTTCCACATAACCTTCTATTGATGTGCTTTGATACAGCACTTTGGGAACATCCAGCTTCTTTTGCGATTACCTTTTGGGGCTTTCCCTCCTTATGAAGGCTGTCAATGATGGTTTTCTGCACAACTGTCAGGTCAGCAGTCTTTCCCATGCTTGTGATTCCTACTGAACCAGCCTGAGAGACCATTGAAAGGCTCAGGAACCCTTTGCAGGTGTTATGGATTCATTAGCTGATTAGAGTGGGATACTTTGAGCCTAGAATATTGAACCTTTTCACACTATTCTAATTTTCTGAGATTGTGAATTTGGGGTTTTCATAAGCTGTACGCTATAATCATCACAATTATACCAAAGTAAGGCTTGACATATCTCCCTTTGCATGTAATGCGTCTATCTCATATATTGGTTTCACCTTTTGAGTTGCCATACTGACATAAATGAACATTTGCACGATATTCTAATTTTTTGAGTTTCACCTGTAAGTTTCTGACTTAGAACATGCAGTTGCTATATTTGTTTTCTAAGCATTTCCACAACTGTTTCACCTTTCAATAAAGGCGAATATATGTAGCTCAGGGTTGAACTGTGGAGTCCTTGGGGCTCTCTAAGCTTGGTTGTTTTCTTGCAAACGTTTCATTACCCAGCTAGGTAACATCTTTAGTGCTAGAATGGAATGGGGTTTGCTCTCTGTTTATATACAGTGGCTTGCCCTGCCAGTGTTGGTGGGGGTGGGGGTTTTGTTTTATTTTCTCCCCCTCTGGTAGTTCCTTGATTAGGGCATTGCTTACTGCTTGATTGTATGTCTGGTGATAATCTTGGTGTTAATCTCTGCTTATCTGGGTGATGATTGCTGGTGAGGAGAGGTTCTGGTCTTTTGTTTTCCTTTTCATTGTCTCTTTTGAATAGTGTGTAGATGTTGTTTATCTCTATGTGCCTGTTGATGGCTGCCTTGTCTGAATACAAGCTTCCAGGAATTCCCTCAGATTTTTAGATTTAGCTTGGTCTAAGATGCTAATAGTTTCCCAGTTGAAACTATGGTTAAGTCTGTCCATGTGTTGTGAGATTAAGGAGTTTTCATTGTGTCTTCTGACTGCTAGTTGGTGTTCATGGATGCACTCTGCTAGCCTTCTGCCTGTCTGTCCTACATAGTGGTTGTTGCAGACCTTACACTGTATGTTGTAGATAACTCCTAGTTTTTGTTTTTTTGTTTTTTCCTTGGGCTGCTGGGTCTTTTGGTTTGCTTAAGATATTTTGGAGGGCTTTAGTTGGCTTGTGTGCTACGGATATGCCATGTGGTTGTAATAGTCTGTTGGTAGTTTCTGAGATGTTTCTGATGTATGGCAATGTGACCCTTTTCATAGCTTGTGTTGGTTGTGTTGTAATAGGTTGAGTGGTCAGGCACTTTTTGATAAAGTTGCGTGGGTATCCATTTTGTTGGAAGATGTTATATAGGTGGTCTGTTTCCTTTTTCTGCTGTTCTGGGTTGTTCTGCAGTGTGTTTGTGCTCATTTGAATAATGTTCTTACACAGCTTCTCTTGTGGGAGGTAGGGTTGTTACTTTGGTAATGGAGTACTTGATTAGTGTGGGTTGTCTTCCGGTAGACTTGGCTTTCTAATTTGCTGTTGTTTCCTCTGCTGATGAGGATATCCAGGAAGGGTAGTAAGTTGTTGTTTTTCTTCCTCTCTGGTGAATAAAATAAAATAAAACAAAACAAAACCCCCACCCCCACCAACACTGGCAGGGCAAGCCACTGTATATAAACAGAGAGCAAACCCCATCCCATTCTAGCGCTGAAGATGTTAGCTAGCTGGATAACAAAATGTTTGCAAGAAAACAGCCAAGCTCAGAGAACCCCAAGGACTCCACAGTTTCACCTTATCATTCTCTATGGACTCTGCATAATGTTTCATGCTAATGTTAGAGCTTGTCTTTGATCTACATCACTTTTGTTTACTTTTTATTTCACTGTAATAGATATTGGAAACAGGCTTCAATCTTGGATCTGTCATGCTGCATGCAGAAAAGATGCTTTTATGAAGTTCCAGTCAGTATGCAAGGTGCTCTTAATATTAATAGCACTGTATATGTTTAGTATGTCATTGCAGCAGGAGATGCTCATATCTTTCCTATGCTCTGTTTTCTGGCTTCCGTGGCTTTAATTGACCATGTTTCTTTACATGCTAGCAAGAGTTGAAGGAAGGCAAGATGAGACTACAGCCCAGGGCATTTTTAATTTGTAGTTAAGTTTTATTTTGTCATTAGTCCTATTAGCAATCATTAAGCAATTTAATAATTAGATGCCTCATTAACATTTTAATGAGGCTACTGGCCATTGGTAAGTGTAATTAAATTAGTTTTATTGTATGATATTTTGAAACTGCGATTAAATTAGCTTTTAGTGTGCTTTTAAGAACAAAAACTATGGAAATCACAGTGCAGCAGCTGACTTGTTAACTTAGGAAGTGTCTATGAAATAGTAATGTGTAGGAGAGAAAGAAGAAAATTCCCTACTGAGGTTAATCAAAAAGGAAAAAAAAGAAATAAAATGTTTCTGCTATCTCTGCCCCAGGGTTACTAATGTATCATTGGTGTTAGCAGTATGTCTGTTTAACATTATTAACAGAGGATACTTTTATATAACCTGTATTTTTTTTTTTTTAGAAATAGTGCCTAGATAATGTGGTATATAGTACTTTATAATTCAGGGGTTAATCCTGTTGTACTTAGTAAGACAAAATCCCGCAGAGTTCCAGTGGAATTTTACAACAGTAGGAGCTGCAGGATATAACCTTATATGAAATCCAGCTTCATTGTATTATTGCTGTAGGGACAAATTTGGGATGGACAAGAGCCAGGGGGAAGGAGCTGCAGCATTCTTACCAGGTAGCAGGAAAGGCTTGGCCCTGCTTCCATAAAATGGACAGGCCAGAGAATTGGGAGAAGGAGAAAGCCAATGAGTGTTCAACTAGAAGGTGTTTGAAGGTGGGTTTCATAGAGAACGTTGGCACAAGTTCAGTATGCTTCCACAAAGTGTTGAGGCAGCTGTGATCTCTGGAAATCTCAGCATGATTGTTTTAAGAGACTTTTCTAGGTTCCCTCTACATATGTGTGCACACACAGCTGCTTCATTTGCAGCCCCCCGGAAGTGCCGTGCCAAAGCTTCGAGAGAACACAACATGCATTTAAAAAGTTCACACTGCAATACATTTAGTATGAAAACTGCTTACTCTTAATTTTACTAAAGAGTGGGATCCAGATTCTACCCTTTTTCTTTTCTTTACAGTCCTACAAGAAACTGGGTGGCTAACTATGCAATCCTACATATACGTAAATGGGAGTAATAATACCCATTTAAAACAGTGTATATATATCCAGTTAGATTTGTAGTTGGTGTGCTCTAGAAAGCTGCTGTACTAAGCACATATATAACGCTTGCAGAATCCGATCATACTTCCTTGGGTCACCCTTCAGATCCATGCATTCAGATAAAAGGTGAACTCCATTCCATAGAATAACAGTAGGTATAGAAAGGGGAACAATCAACACCAGTTATCTGCCAGGAAGTTGAGTTCTTGAATATCTTGCCTGTAAGCTTCAACCTCTTCTACCAGTAGAGTAGAATTTTTTATATATAAAAAAAAACTTTCCACTTCCTATTCCTCTACTGGTAGAAGAGGTTGAAGCTTACAGGTAAGATATTCAAGAACTCAGCAGGGTGCTTCCTGGCAGATAACTGGTGTTGATTGTTCCCCTTTCTATACCTACTGTTATATACATGTATACATACATACATACACATATATACATACATACATACATACACATACATACACACACACACCCACCCTAAAGAATGAGAAAGAGAATATAAACCTAGAGAAAAAAGTGTGGTGCAAGGACCAGCACAGCAACATGTGGAAAAAGTCTTCATTTTTCAATTTTGTTTTTCATATCAATCATAATCCAGAAACATAATATGGCATTGTGATATTGTGACATAAATCCTCACCTTTGGTACTTGCGTCTTGATGTCAGACATAAGTATGTAAGTCACATGAATTCTATCATGACATACTTCTTGTCCATTCTCCCCCCACTCCCCCATCCCCCTCTGGGCACTTATGAAAGGAATTTATAGACCTGCACTATTAGCTACCATTTAATATATTAAAATGTTCTAGAATTTCTCCTCAATAAGATGTGCAAATACTTGTTGACAGGTTTCTGCAGGTATTGTTCAGCATTCAAGCTGTAGTTGTTAGTAACGTGAAATGAATTTTAAAATACCTAAGAATATCACTAGAAAAATTTCTGTTGTTTGTTAAACTTACTTACAACAGTGCAATTATGCAATTTATAAGTTACCAGTCTGCATATTGTGTGAAGTCCATGATTGCTTGAGAAATTACACAGGATTGCAGTAATTAAGAGCATCCATTGCTGTGTTTTGGTTTGTTAATGTTTCTGTGTTAAGCAATATGAAGTCATTTCTGCCATACTGTATTTCATCGTCCTCAGCAGTTTCCATCAGATGCTTGAGGAACTTTCATTCTGAAAGGTATTTGAATTTATTCTTATCAGTGAACCCAGTAGTGCCATTTTAAATCCACAAGTAATATGTAAAATAAACTTCCAAAACCAGATTTTCCCAGGATGGCTTACAACAGAATAAAACAATTAATGTATTCTGCAATATTTCCTGCATCTCCTTTTTTGTCATATGATATGTGTCAGAAACAGAAGCTTTAATTTTGTTCACTTCATCAGACTATATAACTAATGGTAGCTTCCCTTATAAATTATCCTCCATCAAATCACTATAGCTAATATTATTTGTCTTTCTTATACCTGTTTTAAATATTATTCCAGTTTAGAAGATCACCTAACCCACTTTTCCCTAAGTTATGCTCTTCCCTTGTTATAAGTTAAAAAAAAAAAAAACCCAATTCACAGTCAGCATGGCCATATCCGATTTACAGATCTATCATTTAGCCATTTCACTTTTTTCCGTTTTTTCATCTAACTTATCTGAACTTCTGTTGGGTCCTCATTTTCAAATTTCACAGAAAACAGTCACACAAATATTCATATCAGTTTGGACTAAGAGTAATAATTCTATGGAGTCCTTGGTGCTCTTTGAGCTTGGTTGTTTGCAGATGTTTCATTACCCAGTTAGGTAACATTATCAGTACAAGTACAGGTGAAACTTGAAAAATTAGAATATCGTGCAAATGTTCATTTATGTCAGTATGGCAACTCAAAAGGTGAAACCAATATATGAGATAGACGCATTACATGCAAAGCGAGATATGTCAAGCCTTACTTTGGTATCATTGTGATGATTATGGCGTACAGCTTATGAAAATCCCAAATTCACAATCTCGGAAAATTAGAATAGTGTGAAAAGGTTCAATGTTCTAGGCTCAAAGTGTCCCACTCTAATCAGCTAATGAATCCATAACACCTGCAAAGGGTTCCTGAGCCTTTCAATGGTCTCTCAGGCTGGTTCAGTAGGAATCACAAGCATGGAAAAGACTTCTGACCTGACAGTTGTGCAGGAAACCATCATTGACACCCTCCGTAAGGAGGGAAAGCCCCAAAAGGTAATTGCAAAAGCAGTTGGATGTTCCCAAAGTGCTGTATCAAAGCACATCAATAGAAGGTTATGTGGAAGGGGAAAGTGTGGTAGAAAAAGGTGCACAAGCAGCAGGGATGACTGCAGCCTGGAGAGGATTGTCAGGAAAAGGCCATTCAAAAGTGTTGGGGACTTTCACAAGGAGTGGACTGAGGCTGGAGTTAGTGCATCGAGAGCCACCACACACAGACAGATCCTGGACATGGGCTTCAAATGTCGTATTCCTCTGGTCAAGCTGCTCCTGAACAACAAACAACGTCAGAAGCGTCTTACCTGGGCTACAGAAAAAAAGAACTGGTCTGTTGCCCAGTGGTGCAAAGTCCTCTTTTCTGATGAGAGCAACTTTTGCATCTCATTTGGGAACCAAGGACCCAGAGTCTGGAGGAAGAATGGAGAGGCACACAATGCACGACGCTTGAAGTCCAGTGTGAAGTTTCCACAGTCTGTGTTGATTTAGGGAGCCATGTCATCTGCTGGTGTTGGTCCACTGTGCTTCATTAAATCCAGGGTCAACGCAGCCGTCTACCAGGAGATTTTGGAGCACTTCATGCTTCCTTCCACAGACAAGCTTTATGGGTATGCTGACTTCATTTTCCAGCAGGACTTGGCACCTGCCCACACTGCCAAAAGTACCAAAACCTGGTTCAATGACCATGGGATTACTGTGCTTGATTGGCCAGCAAACTCGCCTGACCTGAACCCCATAGAGAATTTATGTGGTATTGCCAAGAGAAAGATGAGGGACATGAGACCGGACAATGCAGTGGAGCTGAAGGCCACTATTGAAGCATCCTGGCCTTCCATAACACCTCAGCAGTGCCACAGGCTGATAGCATCCATGCCACACCGCATTGCAGTAGTCATTGCTGCAAAAGGGGCCCAAACCAAGTAGTGAGTGCTTATACTTTGCAGAGGTCCGATATTGTTCTATTTCCAATCCTTGTGTTATTGATGTCATGTAATATTCTAATTTTCTGAGATTGTGAATTTGGGGTTTTCATAAGCTGTACGCCATAATCATCACAATTATACCAAAGTAAGGCTTGACATATCTCGCTTTGCATGTAATGCGTCTATCTCATATATTGGTTTCACCTTTTGAGTTGTCATACTGATATAAATGAACATTTGCACGATATTCTAATTTTTCGAGTTTCACCTGTATATTCACTTCTATTGGAATAATAATTCTCATTATCCTAAGTCAACATGTAAGCCAGTAAGAGGAGGAAAAAGAAAATTAGGGGGAAAATCGTAATTAATTTTATAACTGCACCAATTAAAAGAAGTCATTTTAGACTATAGTATGATCCCAGTTCCTTAAGCTCAATATATTTGGAAAGAAACTCTCCTGTTACTTAGTTTTTTGGCTCTCCTCTTACATATCAAAGAATTGGGAGCACAGTAAAATGTGTGTGTGTGTGTGTTTGTGTGTATTCTCTCTATCTCTTTCTCTCTCTCACACACACATACACACATAGTAATTTAATCTCTCCAATTACCTGATCAGATATATTTCAGTAGGTATGAAGTAATTTTTAATATTTCATAAATTGATATATCCCTTCTTTAGCATTACATTATAAAACATTTACAATAAACGAAATAAAGTATATATCAAAGGCATTAAATTTAAAAGCAGAAACACCTGAAGTATTAACCATGGGAGTCTAATTAAGAAATGTCTAGGGACAAGATGATTTTAACTAAAGATACCGTTCTATTAGCCATTGGAGGCTGTTTTCATCAAGAAGAGAAAACATTCCTGTGTGGCTTTTGGGAAGGAAGAGAGACTAAATTTAGCAAGATGTGAGTTCAGTGCAATTTAAATTTAAATAAGGTGTTAAGAGATTCCAAACTACAATTCTACTAATGGCTATGGAAAGAGGTATTTATGCAAGTAAATTAGGTGATTTATGTATCTTTGAATAAGTACAATTAAAAGGCTACCATCCATATCTATAAAGGCTACCATCTATACTAAGGCTGCCATTGTATAACTTGAGACAATTTCTTTAAGATATATACTGTAGTCTTAAACAACTAATATTTTAAATAACATTATATATGTAGATATTGGGGAGCAGGAGAGACAACAGGTGTGATCTGAAATGAGTTTGAGTTGGTGACACTTGAAGGAGTAGAAAAAATTATCTGTTCTGTTAGTTTGGCCACCTGTTTATTGAGCCCAGCTCCCTTCTGGGTTTTTAAGGTGGCCCAGGATATAGCCTCTAGTTGAATCCATGCTGTGGTGTTGGCCTCACTCAGAAAGAGGGTGGGTGTCTTCAGTCTTGAAGAGGTGTGTCCCTTCATCAAGAGTACAGCCTTGGACCCAATGATTCCCTTCCCTTTTTGGGAAAGGTTGTTGGGAAGTTAGTTGGTCTGTAGTTGCAGAGAACCATGGAGGGAGCCAATTATTTAAATCCATTTCAATCAGGCTTCAGGATGGCATTCAATACTGAGACAGCCTTGGCTGTACTTGTTGATGACCTATGATGGAGTTGGGATGCAGGTAGTGCATCCATCCTAATGCTCCTTGATCTCTTAGCAACTTTTGATTCCATTGACCACAGTATTCTTATGAACTGGCTGCAGGGATTGGGGGCACCATTTTATGGTAATTCTCATCCTTCCTTCATGAGCAGTTTCAGTCAGTATTGATGGGGGGAGGGATAGGCCCCTCTTAGTTTATGTAGAGTGGTACTCTCTTTCCTCTTGTCTAACATCTACATGAAGCCACTGGGTGATGCCATCTGCCATTTGGAATTCAGTATCATCAATATACTAATGATAGCCAATTATACCTTTCAACTCCAGACTGGCCAAATGAGGCTGTTGAGGTCCTATCCAGTCTGTAGAGAATAAGAAAGATGACCTTGATGGGAAAATGCAAGTTCTGTTACCAAAATGATAAGGGGTGAAATATAAGTCCACAACAGATAGAAAATATTCAGAAGAGGCTCAGGCAGATACCTCCCTAATTCACAGGAGTATAAGAAGAGGGAAGAAGTACAGCACAATTTGACTTGCAAGATTCTATTATTATAGTCAATCTCAATAAAGGTAGTTTTAGTCTTCCTGCAGAGTTGATTTCCTGGTCTGGTCTGATGCAGTACCTGGTGGGGCTGATACAGTGCCTGGAGGTTATGTGAGCCTGGATGGGAAGAACCAACTCAATCCAGGACTGGGGATAGTAAGGCTCTTTGGATCTGAGAAATTTACATCCATACTCTTGGATGAGGTAGCACTTCCCCATTCTTGGACTCACAACTCCTGCACAAAGAGCAAGTGGCAGCTGTGGTGAAGAAGGCCTTTCCTTAGTTCCATCTGGTATACCAGTTGCTTTGTTTTGTGTATTGGGAGATCCTTCAGACAGTCACTCAGGCCTTAGTCACCTCAAGGCTCAATTATTACAATGTCTTCTGATGGGGAGGCCCTTGAAAACCTGTTGAAGCTTCAACTGGTCCAGAATGCAAAGGTGTGGGCAATGATGGGCATGCCTCAGTATGCCTATGTAACACCTCTGCTCTGTAAGCTGCAGTGGTTGCCAGTCTGCTTCCAGGTGTGGTTCAACATGCTGGCTATTACCTATAAAACCTACATGGCATAGGGTGAGGTGACTTGAGGGACTGCCTATTTCCCATGATTTCTGCTGATACATGCCAGCAGAGTTGTATATTCTGGGTCCCTTTGATTAAACAATGCCATCTTGGGACTTAGGAACTGTGCTTCCATTGTAATGAGATTTCCCCTGAAATCCAGTGGGCTCCACCTTGTTAGCATTCCATAAAGTCTTAAAAGACCTGGTTGTTCTCCCAGGCCTTGAAGTATGTCTGTTAGTTTTCCTTTGTCTGTATTGGGTTGTATTGCTTTGGGTTGTATTGGTTTTTATGTTATTTATTAATGAACCACCCAGAGTCAATTGAAGTTGAGTTGTGTCTAAAGTGGTGTCTTCAGCCTTTACATGCATAGCATCTTTCTTCCATTCACTAAAGAAGCCCAGAACTGTTTGGGATTTTACATAAGCATGGAAACAAGTGCTGCTGCTTTAAGAGTTGGGTTTCCTTCAATGGGTGGATTCCTTAAAGCCATAGCATTTTTTCTTCAGACTTACCTTGAAGCCTGGGGGAGAGCAGCTTCTATAATGAATAGAAGTGCTGCACATGTGAAGTCTGAAAGTTAATTCAAATCATTTTCAAGTGTGCACAGTCCTTCTGGTTTCTGTTTTGTTCCTGTTTTCATGTAACAGTTGTTAACATCAACAAGAGCTATGTACCCTTCAAAAAATATATAGGAAAGTTACCTTGGAATAGGTGGAAGTGCAAGCACAGCTCCTGTTTAAAACAACTATGTCTTTTTTTTAGGCTACATGCTGTGTGAGCCTTAAAACAAATGCATCCATTTTGAGGAATTCATATCTGTTATATACATACACTACAACCCCTATGACTAAAAAGGATTTAAATGGACCTTTAATTTGACTGTTAATTTCTAAGAATATCCAATAACATCATAGCATGTTCTCAAATGTTCATGTTAACACACATTTAATCAAGAACATTGCAGCTTAAAAACAAATTAGGGCCAACTCCAAATAAAGTCTTAATATACTTATTGGATTTTGCAGCTATACAAAGTTATATTATTTCATGGTTTTAAACAATACATGCTCAACAAAATGTTGAATCATAGACTATTAAAAAAATCAGCTGAAAAAGAGAAAATGGAATAGAAGAGATTGGCCTTCTTAAATCTCTAAATGCTTATATAGTATCCTGGTGATGAAATTGTTTATTGTGAAATTTAAAAACCTCTCTTTCCATTATGGAAAGTTTCAGACAGGAAGAAATCAAAATAAGATTTTTTTCCCCTTACTTTCCAGCCATCCCCTCTAAAGGGCTCCGATTTGGAGTCGGCAGTCAGCATTGTAGCGATATACTTCTGCAGCATATAAAACAGTGGACTTCATTTCAGGAATAGAAAGATCTTAAAAGGCCACTTTTTGTTTTCTCCATTAGAACTCACTTACTGAATAAAAAAAATAGCTTGTTAATAGTTTGGGATTGCAACATCTGCTTCCCCTTCATTTAAAACACAGCTGTATACAACTGCAAATACAATACACATTGCTTTGCATTCCAGTGTATGCTATATTAACCATATGGATTCTTGCACCAACATACAGTTTTCTTTAAAAATAAAATAAAATGCATCCCATATTTGTGTGATTGCTTTTTGCTTCAGATTTTTCATTTTTAAACATCAGTTTTCTATGGGTGCAGTAAATAGGGAGCAAATTTGTCACTTGGAAGTGCTAAAGATCAGCAAAAATGAAATTGCTGTAGATCTGACCTTCCTCCTTCATTACTGACTGCCAGATCTATAACTGGAAAAGAAGATTAAGGACTCTGTAGCAATATAAATAAGCTATTGAACATGATCTTTTCTAAAACTGTTAGATTCATATGTGAGTATTTTTTTAGTGAGATGTTAACATGTTCCCAGCTATTTAAGTTTAGGTTTTCTGTTATGGAGTTTGTTACTTATAGCAAAAATTGTTTTGCTTAGGGCTATTTCAAATGACCTTTTAAAACACCAGTAAACAGTGAACAGCGACTAAACTCTAAGAATTAGTTGCCCTTGACAGGTAATGCATATTCCCATTGATATCAAATAGGGAATCCTGATAGTTCAGTGAATCAAAATTTACATAAAACTGTATATCAAGATCAGCTTCTTAGTCATGCCTGCATATAGCTCAACTGTTCTTCAGCTCAAGGATAATTTGGACATTTCCATCTCAGTTTGGAGAAAACAGATCTGTATAATATGGGCCATATATAATTTCTAGTTTTAAAAAGTGCAGATAATTAAAGACTGAAATCTGAACAGTCCTGAATTGGTTCTAAATAACTACAAGTAGCCCTCGTTTAGTCACCACAGTTGGGACTGGCAACTCAGTCATTAAGCGAAGCAGTCCCTAAGTGAAATCATGACTGTGCTTATTATCTTACTTCAGCTTTCCTTTCCTTATGACCTGAGAAGTTTGTAAACGCGAAGATTGGTTTCAAAGCTATTTTTTCATCACCGTCGTAACTTTGAATTGTCACTAAACAAGGCAGTCGCTAAATGAGGACTACCTGTATTTTCAGAATAAAAGTGGTGATTTTCACTAGACATCATTACATAGTTCTGGACATGACTTAACTATTATTAAGTATCAGTTCATCTGATGTCTTAAGAACACTCTTCATTATTCATTCCCTGTTTATACAGGTAGTCTCCAGTTTAAGAAAAAGTTCCATTCCCAAGGTCTGTCCTTAAGTTGAATTTGTATGCAAGGTGAAACAGTATTATTGCCTACTGTATAAGTACTATTGTGTAATGAACTTGAACAATTGTGTATTTAACTTGAATTTTGTTACAATAAGCTTCATTCTACAGAACTATGGGTTGTCTGTAACGCAGGCGTTCTTAACCCACCTGTATTGTGAATGTATTCTGCTAAGGAATTTTGTTGGAGTGCAGAAGAGTACTTGAAGCCCCTTTGTTCAGTATACCGTAAGATTATCCATACAGATATGTACAGTTAATTTATGCATAATGTGGTTTGCTTGTTTGTGGTTAATATGCCTCATGAACTCAGCAACTGTAGTTTACACATTTTGTTTTATGCTTCAGTAAACCAGCTAATTGCTGATTAATCAACAAACCAGGTTAAGTTAATGCTGGGTTATAATGCTGTATGAAGTCAGTTATAATGTATTAATAATATTATAAATAATAATCATAATAATGGTAGACATTACGCTATTATATTTAAATATTTTTGTTGTACTGAAACTGCATTTGTTCATAGTGTTTCATGGATCATTGTTAAGAATTTTTATTCCATACAAAAACTAGCTTCTACTGAGAAAACAGGAAAGATCTAGTCCAGAATAACTATTCTAGTACTTCTTGAAATGTCAGTGAATCTTTCAAAAACTTTCGTAGAGATGGTATTATTGGCAGCTCAATAATACATTTTCACAATCATTCAGCAATGCGAATGATTTCAGCAATATCTCATCCCAGCCATAAAACGGCTTGCTAGAATTTATATGTGCTCCCTTCCCTTTCTGGAAGAACTTCATCTGATTACTGCAGCTATAGGCTCGAACTCTCTGAAATGAATAATATATTAAAGGGAATTGTATGGGCTTGATGCCAAGCAGCAATGCTACTAAGCCATTAGATCTGTATTAGAGCAAGAATGTATATGTACAGGTATTTTTGGTGATGATGTGACAAATGGTTCTTCATTGCACATTGCCAATTATAATTACCTAATAATGTTTGTAAAATTTTATAAATCTCATTGCTATAATTGAACTTTAACATAAAATAGCAATTCTTTGCATAGCTATGCTTCAGTACAAATTGTGGAATGATCCACGATCCACCATCACTTCTGTAAACAGCAAAAACCTAGGAATTCTTCTTAGACACATCTTTATTGGAACTTTATATTGTTCTCTTCTTTGAGATGAGATACTATGAGTTCCTAAAATTCATATTCAGGACCAAGATAGACTTAGAGCTTCTATAAGGATGCCCCTGTAGAATTCTCTTTACATGTAAAGGATGCTGTCAGGAATCCATTAGTTGTAAAACATTCTCAGAATTGGAATGTGGAGAATATAAATACCCAAATGCCATTAATGACTGAATGTGCAAAACAGAAGACAAAAAGACTATCACACAGAGGTATAGTAGACGTAGGAAAAGAGGGTGCTGGGTTTGAATTAGGAGGAGCTGTAATTTCTGCAACACCCTTGAACCACTCAGTGACTGTAAATTGCTGGCTGCCATTTCTGAATTTCACATGCTAGCAAAATAATGCTTAGAATATTCCAACACAGATTAGAGCCCTACATGGAAAAAGAGATGCCAGATATTTGAACTGGCTTTAGAAAAGGCCAAGGAACACTAGACATTATTGCCAATGCACACTGGACAATTGAAAAAGCCAAAAAATACCAGAAAGAAAAAGCTTTTTGTAAAGCTTTTTGTCAGTTATAGAAAAGCCTTTGATTGTGTTGATCATGTAAAGCTGTGGAATGTGCTCAGAAAAATAGGAATACCAGAACATCCCGTTGTCCTCATGAGAAAATTATATACAGGTCAGGAAGCCATAGTCCAGACAGAACACGGTAAAACAGACTGGCTTCAGCTTGGGAAAGAAGTGTGACAAGGCTGCATACTCTCCCCTTATTTATTCAATCTATATGAGGAATATATATTAAGGGAAGCTGGATTGGGAGAAGATGAGTGTGGTTTTAAAATTGGAGAAAGAAACATCAATAACCTGCACTATGCTGATGACACTACCCTGATAGCTGAAAGTGCAAAGGATTTGTAAGCCCTATTACTAAAAGTCAAAGAGCACAGTGAAAAAATGGGACTAAAATTAAATATACAGAAGACCAAATTAATGATGGCAGGTAGAACAACCAGTCTTAGAATTGACAATGAAAATATTGAAGTGGTGGATAGCTTCTGCTTTTTAGGATCAACCATCACAGTAAAGGAACAAGCAGTCAAGAAATATGCTTCAGACTAACACTTGGTAGAGCAGCCATGAAGGAAAAGATATTAAAATGACATTATGTTTCTATACCTATAAAGATCAGAATTGGCAAGCCATGTTATTCTCTATGGCACTCAATGGAAGCAAAAATGGGCTTTGAAGTAGCAGGATTGTAAAAATATTGATGCTTTAGAACTATTGGAGTTGGAGAAGACTCTTGAGAATGTTGTAGGTAGCCAAGAAAACAAACTGATGGCTCATTGAAGAAATAAACCCAGAGTTCTCACTTGAAGCACAAATGACCAGGCTCAAATTATCCTACTTGGGACACATTATGCAAAGATCCAGCTCTCTGGAAAAGTCTCTAATGCTGGGAAAGGTAGAAGGAAAGAGACGAACAGGATGACCAGCAGCAAGGTGGATGGACTCAGTTACAGAAGTGATGAGTACACCATTGAGAGACATGAAAGAACAAGTTAGGGATAGATTGTCTTGGAGAAAATCTATCTATGGGCCACTAGGAGTTGAAAACGACTTGAGGGCACATAATCAATCAATCAATCGATCAATCAATTCCTGAATTACAATTTAGTTCCTTTTTGTATTGTTTCATATCTCTGAGCAGCCTCAAAGACATTTGTCCCTGCCTTCATGGCCCTGAGTGATAGTTCTGAACTAATGTTTTGGTATTTAATTTTGCTTCAAACATTATTTTGAAATTAATGTATTATGCCATAAGCTTCATTAAAATAGAGGATTTTGAAGAGAAATTTGAAGTTTTCTATATGGAAATGTTATTGCAAAGTTATTTCAGACATTGGAGTTAATGTTATGCAAAGGTACAGTATTTCAGACATGGGATTTGTGAGATCAGGTAAAGGAGATTATAAAAATGGAAGACTGCTGAATGACTATGACTGGTACTGTGCAAAAGAGGACCACAGAAAGTATCAGCAAGGACTAAATGATGAGCTGTGGGGAATATTAAAAGCAATGATAAGGGATTTGTGCTTCAAGTATTGATTCAAAAAATCAGGTTATCCTTTAAATGGTCCAAACAGCAGAAAGTGTACTGCAGGAAATCCTGCTTTGCTCCCCTTTTCTGTGATGGAGAATCATAATCCCACTGCTTATAGCCATAAACTGAAGGCAGGTGGAAGGGATTGTGGAGATCATGAATGTTCTTCCAGTGCTTTAAAAGCACCATCTGTAGGACTTGGAATGTAGCTTACACCAACTTCATATCCATATCCATACATTATTTACAGAAAAGAAAAATAAGGCCACATAACTTTATGTTGCATGCCAAACAAGGATTGGAAGCCACCTTATAAAGGAGTTTGAAGACTTAAGCATCTTGAGGCATTTGGAAGCAGTCACACTTCCTGGTTTTCATGCAACTGAAAATGCTAAAACCTGGCTTCTGCAGCTTACATGAAAAGAGAAGAAGAGATGTAAGAAAATAGTCTAACAGTATATTATCTCATTTGTACCTTTATGAAACTATTTACTGCTAATTTAGCATAATGTACAAGCTATTTTTTGCACAAAACACTAATAGGAGATGTTATAGTCCATAGATAACTTTTGGTGTCCAGTATTATAGATATAAGTAGTGTACAAACTATATAACTATTTTTAGCCTAAATTATCTACCACTTATATTGGTTCTCCTAGAAGTGTAACAAATAAAGAGTAATTTTCAGCTCAAGTTGTCTTGATAAAAACAACACACTGATGAAAAATTTACACATCAACAACATGTCAAAAGAGAGAGTTATATCCATGATACTATGATGTTATCACAGCTGTAATTTGTATGAATAGAAGCATCATATATGTATATATTTGGAAAGGGCAAAATAGGAAGACAAAAATATCGCATTTGATATTTAATCTGTCATTTCACAATTTCATACTTCATTAGTCTATATTGCTCTAAATATAATGTATCAACTGCAATATAATCTTTTTTTACAGTTTATATTACTAAAACATTGTAAATTTGAGGCTGTTTAGAAGATCCATTCAGTTTTATTGTATTTTTGGCAATTATCAATACTTAAATTCTTTGCACTAAGGTGCATTAAGTGTATTGCAAAGAGTTTTGGTATTGTGGCTGGTGTGAGTCTTCCGGCAGCCAGCATCTGTGACCGGCATCTGTGAGCCAGCATCTTCGCCAGCATCTGTGACCGGCATCTTCAGAGGGCAGGAGCACAGACAGGAGCAGTTCTCTCTGTGTCCAGGATAATGTGACCCTTTTGTGGGTATTTATAGAGATCTGAAGGGGGGGGGGAATTGGGGGGGGATGGGGGGTTTGGGTTAATGAGTGGCTGCTTGTTTTGGTGTCAAATAAGTGTGTATCTTCCTGGGGGTTAGGCAGGGTTTTTTCTTCTATTGAGTTGTTAACAAGTGGCTGCTGAGGGTGATTAGCATGTTCATTGTGTGAACTGTTCACATGTCCTGGTGGTTGAGCTGAGTTTGTTGACCTTTTGCAGGCTGTATTTTTCAGGATTGGTAACCAGGTTTTGTTGATTTTTAGGCTCTCCTCTTTTTTATTGAAACTGTGCTGGTGTTTGTGAATCTCAATAGCTTCCCGGTATAGCCTGGTATAGTGGCTGTTGGTGTTGTCCAGTATCTCTGTGTTTTCAAATAGGATTTTGTGTCCAGTGTGCTTGAGAGCATGTTCAGCTACTGCAGATTTTTCTGGTTGCTGTAGTCTGCAGTGTCTTTCATGTTCTTTTATCCTGGTATGGATGCTGCGTTTTGTGGTCCCAATTAATACTTGCCTGCAGCTGCATGGTATGCGGTATACTCCTGTGGCGGTGAGCATTACAGATGCTGGCAAAACGTTAGGAAACAAAACTTCCAGAACATGGCCACACAGCCCAGAAGACCCACACCAGCCATCGTATTCCGGCTGTGAAAGCCTTCGACAATACAAGTTTTGTTATTATCTCCATTGTCAGAATGTCTCATTACAAGTGTCTCATATTCAATAGTACTGCACAGACAGCCTAATAATTTATCTCTTCCTTTCTAATGTTCTGTTGTTGCAATATTATTTATTTATTTATAAACTGTATAGGCCACCTGACTCCCAATGACTCTGGGCAGCTTACAATTAATTAAAAAAAAAATACAAAACATATATACAAAAAAAGAAACAACATATAACCAAAAAACAAAACAAACCCAGCAAGGGCTCAACCTTCATTCTACCCCAGAGCCTGGAACAACAGCCAGATCTTAATAACTTCCTGAATATTGGGAACCTATTATATGTAGTCCCCCATTTCTTCCATCAGAAAAAAGAAGAAATGCATGCAGGAAAAATGTAAATAATAAACACAAAATTTCAGCAACCTTATCTTGGTAACCAGGGTTACCAGCTCCCACCAAAACCAATCCTGAATATCTCTGTTCCCAACAAAGGTATAGCACATTACATGTTTGTATATCTTTGTGCGTTTATTGTATATTTGCATGTTCTAGCCACAGGGCACAGGAAAAATGGGCAGGGCTAGGAGTAATGAAAAAGCTAAATACTGTTTACTGATTAAAATAAATTGCTTGTATAGGAGGTACTTCATTTGTAAATTTGATTGATCTGTTATGTGCACATAAACACACAAAACATTATCTCACACACAAACTACTTTCTTAAGAGAAAGAGACTATAATTTCTGTGAACTACATACATATGCTTAGGATTTAGTCATGCTTAGTCAGACTGCTGGCTTATTCCCCTGTCAACCCTCACTGTGTGTAGGAGATCATAGTAAGTAATGGAGAGCATTTCTATTCATGGAGATTCTCCACTAACCCATAACTGGGATTTTCCAGAATCCTTATTTCAGTGGAGCTAAAGCAGGCCTTCATTCACTTCCTTATTTGCACCTCATGGCCAGTCACTCTTTTTCAACATGTTCTTCTAAAATTGTATAGTCAGCAGATTTAATAAAAATGCTTTTCTTTTCCTCTCATATTCCTACTCATAACAGAGCAAAAGAATTCTGTGATATTTCCTGTAAGAGAGGACTCTAAACTATTGATCTCTTGTTCTTCAGATGCAGAGCAGCTACCACAAATGGAAGCATGGGAAATTATTTTTTTTAATCTTCTGATACAGAACGTTGAATCTGATGACTGGGTTGTTATTGTTAAATATGCAGACTTCCTTTCTTTCCATTAGAAAAATGCTTCTCCAGATGGATAGCAAACACATGGAGTTCCATGATATGCAGAACTGTAGGAGACACTGAACCACACACTAAAACCTACATTTTACCCTGTTGTACTCATGAGAACACAGGCATCTGGTTTAATCCAGTAAATTATGGTTAAATTTATAATAATTTACTGTAAAAAAAGTATATACACCAAGTCAGAACTTCTGAAGCAAAAAGCTTTTTCTTAACAAAGTTACACATACGATGTTTAGATCTGTGAATGATGGTCAAATCTCTTTTGATTTCATAAAATGTCTCCAGAGGTAAAAAATTTCTCCAATATTTTCCAGTAGCAGCAAGATCAGGAACACAGCTTCTTTGTTTTTCCTAACATTTTGATTTGGTTACTATTTTGCTTCCTCTACCCATTACAGCCCCCCCTCCCCCAAACTGGAAAATATTTGATGAAAAATGAGAAGTGGCTTCCTTTCTTCTAAAAGAATAAGAAGATGAAAACTATCATACATCTACTGATGAAGAATAAAAGTATTATTCTAGGAACAGAAGTAGAGTTTTGATTTCACACATATTATTTACATAGAAATGAGTCCCATTGTGCTTAGCAATAGTTACTTCCATGTAAGCGTATATACCCCTTCATGGATCACTGCCTTGTCATGGCAAAGGGGCTTGTGTAACTCAGTGAAGCCATGAGCTATACCGTGTAGGGCCACCCAAGATGGACAGGTCATGACAGAGAGTTCTGACAAAATGTGGTCCACTGGAGAAGGAAATGGCAACCCACTCCAGTATCCTTGCCAAGAAAACTCCATGGACAATGTTAAAAGGCTAAAAGATATGACGCCAGAAGATGAGCTCCTCAGGTCGGAAGGTGTCCAATATGCTACTGGGAAAGAGCTGAGGGCAATTCCAAGTAGCTCCAGAAAGAGTGAAGCGGCTGGGCCAAAGCCGAAAGGACGTTCAGCTGTGGATGTATCTGGAAGCGAAAAGAAGGTCCGATGCTGTAAAGAACAATATTGTATAGGTACGTGGAATGTAAGATCCATGAACCAAGGCAAGCTGGATGTGGTCAAACATGAGATGACAAGATTGAACGTCGACATCTTGGGAATCAGCGAATTGAAATGGACGGGAATGGGTGAATTTAATTCAGATGACCATTATATCTACTACTGTGGGCAAGAAACCCTTAGAAGAAATGGAGTTGCACTCATAGTCAATAAGAGAGTGGGAAAGGCATTAATGGGGTACAACCTCAAAAACGACAGAATGATCTCAGTGCGTATTCAAGGAAAACCATTCAACATCACGGTAATCCAAGTCTATGCCCCAACCACTGATGCCGAAGAAGCTGAAGTTGACCGGTTCTATGAAGACCTATAAGACCTTCTAGAACTAGCACCAAAAAAAGATGTCCTTTTCATCATAGGGGATTGGAATGCTAAAGTAGGAAGTCAAGGAGTAATCGGAATAACAGGCAAGTTTGGCCTTGGAGTACAAAATGAAGCAGGGCAAAGGCTAATAGAGTTCTGTCAAGAGAACAAGCTAGTCATAGCAAACACTCTTTTCCAACAACACAAGAGACGACTCTACACATGGACATCACCAGATGGTCAATACCGAAACCAGATTGATTACATACTTTGCAGCCAAAGATGGAGAAGCTCTATACAGATGGCAAAAAGACCAGGAGCTGGCTGTGGCTCAGATCATGAGCTTCTAACTGCAAAATTTAGGCTTAAATTGAAGAATGTAGGGAAAACCACTAGACCACTCAGGTATGACTTAGATCATATTCCATGTGAGTACACAGTGAAGGTGATGAATAGATTTAGAGGATTAGATTTGGTAGACAGAGTGCGGGAAGAACTATGGACGGAGGTCTGTAACATTGTACAAGAGGCAGCAACTAAAACCATCCCAAAGAAAAAGAAATGCAAGAAAGCAAAATGGCTGTCTGTTGAGGCTTTACAAATAGCTGTGGAAAGAAGGAATGCAAAAAGCAAGGGTGAAAGGGAAAGATATAAGCAACTGAATGCAGATTTCCAGAGAATAGCAAGGAGAGATAAGAAGGCCTTCTTAAATGAACAATGCAAAGAAATTGAAGAAAACAATAGAATAGGGAAGACTAGAGATCTCTTCAAGAAAATTGGAGATATCAAACAAACGTTTAGTGCAAAGATGGGCATGATAAAGGACAAAAAAGGCAGGGACCTAACAGAAGCAGAAGAGATTAAGAAGAGGTGGCAAGAATACACAGAAGAACTATACAAGAAAGATCTTAATGTCCCTGATGTCCATGCTGGTGTGGTCACTGACCCTGAGCCAGACATCCTAGAGAGTGAAGTCAAGTGGGCCTTAGGAAGCATTGCTAACAACAAAGCTAGTGGAGATGACAGTATTCCAGCTGAGTTATTTAAAATACTAAAAGATGGTGCTGTTAAAGTGCTGCACTCAATATGCCAGCAAGTTTGGAAAACGCAACAGTGGCCACGGGATTGGAAAAGGTCAGTTTACGTTCCAATTCCAAAGAAGGGCAATGCCAAAGAATGCTCAAACTATCGCACAATTGCACTCATTTCACATGCTAGCAAGGTTATGCTCAAAATCCTACAAGCTAGGCTTCAGCAGTACGTGAACCGAGAACTACCGGATGTACAAGCTGGGTTTCGAAGAGGCAGAGGAACTAGAGATCAAACTGCCAACATTCGCTGGATCATGGAGAAAGCACGAGAGTTCCAGAAAAGCATCTACTTCTGCTTCATTGACTATGCAAAAGCCTTTGATTGTGTGGATCAAAACAAACTGTGGCAAATTCTTAAAGAGATGGGGATACCAGACCACCTTACCTGTCTCCTCAGAAATGTGTATGCGGGCCAAGAAGCAACAGTTAGAACCGGTCATGGAACAACCGATTGGTTCAAAATAGGGAAAGGAGTACGACAAGGCTGTATACTGTCACCCTGCTTATTTAACCTATATGCAGGGTACATCATGAGAAATGCCAGGCTGGAAGAATCACAAGCCGGAATTAAGATTGCAGGGAGAAACATCAATAACCTCAGATATGCAGACGATACCACCCTAATGGCAGAAAGTGAAGAAGAACTAAAGAGCCTCTTGATGAGGGTGAAAGAGGAGAGTGCGAAAGCTGGCTTGAAACTCAACATTAAAAAAACTAAGATCATGGCATCTGGACCCATCAATCCCTGGCAAATAGAAGGGGTAGAAATGGAAGCAGTAACAGACTTCATTTATTTGGGCTCCAAGATCACTGCAGACGGAGACTGCAGCCATGAAATTAAAAGACGCTTGCTCCTTGGGAGGAAAGCTATGGCAAACCTAGATAGCATATTAAAAAGCAGAGACAAAGATCCGCATAGTCAAAGCCATGGTTTTTCCAGTAGTAATGTATGGCTGTGAGAGCTGGACCATAAAGAACGCTGAACGCCGAAGAATTGATGCCTTTGAACTGTGGTGCTGGAGAAGACTCTTAAGAGTCCCCTGGACTGCTAGGAGGTCAAACCAGTCAATCTTAAAGGAAATCAACTCTGATTGCTCATTGGAAGGATTGATAATGAAGCTCAAGCTTCATTTGGTCACCTAATGCGAAGAGAGGACTCTTTGGAAAAGACCCTGATGCTGGGAAAGATGGAAGGCAAAAGGAGAAGAGGACAGCAGAGGATGAGATGGGTAGATAGCATCACTGAAGCAATGAGCATGAAATTGAGCAAACTCAGGGAGGCAGTGAAAGATAGGAAGGCCTGGGGCAATATGGTTCATGGGGTCACGAAGAGTCGGACATGACTTAACGACTGAACAACAACAAAAGCGTATATAGAATTAAAGCCTAAGTAGTATTCTTAAATTATTACTAAGAAACTAATGGAATCAAGTGATAATTTCAGTTGTCCTGCTTTTGTCATTCTTAATTCATGGGGTAAAGCTGAAATGGGATTATTATAGTTGTTATTTTTCTTATTTAGGATATAAAACTTCCTTATTAGCTATGGCTACTACTTCTAAGTTTATTGTATTTTAAATTAATGTATTCATGTTTTTGTGACTTTTTTCACAGGCAATAACTTCAAACTGGCTTTGTGAAGAGAGAGATTACTACAAGAAAATAACAGTAAGTGTTTTAGTTCGCTATAAGTTGTTTTAAAAAGATATTATTTCATTTTTGTGGCATTATTTGAATTAATTTTTAAAAGCCGTTATGACTAACTTTCGGTAGCCTACAGAATCTTGTCATACCCCTTAAAAACATTTTGCAGAATGTTAGTACGGCATTGCAGTTTTAAGACAACTAACTGTTCTTTTTAATGTTTTTATTTATTTATCTGAAATGCATTGTAGTCTACCCTGCCCAGCTTTGACTTATCAGCTGAGAATTATCTTTAATGCAAATGTACTGTGGTTATGGTGTTGGACCCGGACAGCTGAAGTCCTTGCTTCATTAGGGAGTTCATTTGGTGACTTTCTGTCTATCACATTCACAGCATTGTTGTTAGAGAGCTAAAAACTTATATCCTCATTTCACACTGCGCTTCCAGAGGAAAGGGAGGTTATAAATGCATAATACATAAATAAAAGAGGCATTTAGGGAAATGGTAAATTGCTTACAAATACAATTCTGAATGTTTGTCTTGTATGTAATTTGGCAATTGTTGAGCTCTGGGATGAAACAAATCCCTATATTCGTTGAAAAACAAACATATTAAAATTATAATTAGCTTAATAATTACTAAAATAAAATACAGTACTGACCAAGATAAAACCTATATTTACACTGAAATACCTTCTGCTACAATACTGTTGATAGAAATTAAAACACTGACTATATAAAAGAGGAGTGTATAATGGTTGCCGGAGACAGCTGTACATAAAAATAAATAATTATTGTGTGAGTTTTCATAGTCATTCATGTACATATACTTCCAGGATTTTTATTTGGATTTGTATCACTCCTTTTCATTTTGTTCGTTTTTTAAAATTTTATCCTTGATATTTGTTTCAGGAAAACAAATACATTGAAAGTAGAGGATTTCTGTATCTTCCCTCTCCTATGAAACATATGAGTTGCAGAATTTATGGAATGTATCTGATGCAGAAGGGATAAAAAGGAAATATGTAGAACTACTTTTTGAGTGTTATCCATTACTAAGCAATATTGTACTTAATGTGAGTGAACCACAACAGAAAAGAAAACATGTTCTTTGCTCGTAGATAACATCTCCATTGCAGTGATCTGTTGTATTTAAAAAGTCAATATAGATGTACTGTAATCCTATCAAATTGGAGTTGCCATCCAGAGGGTGGAGAAAGCCTACGTTTTAAATGGAATGCACATTTCAGATAAAAAAATAGTGAGATCAGTAGAGGCAGTAGTTGAATGCTGCAGCATTCCTACAGCTTTGCAACTACTCCTGCCGTTTGCCTCAATGGCTGAGTTCACCCAAGCTGCTAAATGAAACTAAAATGGAGTTGTGATTCAGTGTGAGGGTAGTTCTACTTGGTGGAAAGAACTTGGCCTGGTGGTTGGTCCTTTGTGGAGCTCTACAGGTTTGGTCCTCCCTCCCCTGTTTTTTCACATATGCATGAAGCTGCTGGATGAGATCATCTGTAGGTTTGGAATATAGTAGCATTAGTATGTTGATATTATTACCCTGGACCTTGCAGAAGATGATATCGGTATCTTGACCCTGTGTGTGGATGGAATAAAACAGGCTGTGATTGATGAAACTTCTGTTTCTACATTGAGGGGATCTGATTGTGGCAGCTATAGTATTGTCTCTCAGAAGGGTGACATTGTTCCTAAAAGAGCTGATCCATCAGAACTCTTGCTTCATAGCTAGAGGGCCTTGGCCCAAATTTGGTTAATGCACCAGTAGCAGCCTACTGAACGTGAAGGACCTTGCAACATCACTCATATTCTTATCACTATTTAGCTGGACTAGTCTACATGAGGTGTCATTGAAGATCTCTTGAAAACTTCATCTAGTCCAAAATGAAACAGGCAAGCTATTGGTTGACATTCTTTGCCATAAGCAAAACTGGCTTCCATATGCAACTCAGAGTTGTTACCTATAAAGCCCTATATGCCTAGGCATCAAGGTACTTTCAGGATCCACCTTCTCCAACTGGAATCAACCCATCCAACCTATGTGTCCCAGGAGAAACTAATTCTCTACTTCAACCAAGCTCATGTGGCTCAGATTCATATGCACTGCTTTTCAATGGCAGCATCTGTATTAACGAACAGTTTCCGCTTATAAATTAGTCCAGCCTCCTCATTGTTAGCTTTCTGAAAATTATTGAAAACCTCACTATTTTAAAGGACTTCTGTGAGTGATGGGATGCTTGTGATGGATTATGAATTACTAATTTTATCTTTTTTATGTGTTTGTTTTAGTTCTTATCATGGGTGTTTTAGTAGGAACTGCTCATTTCCTGCTCTTAATTACTGTAAAAAATTACATATAACTCCAGTGTTCATTACTGTAAACCAGTGAGAGTCTGGTTGATTACAACAGGTATAAATTTGATAAATGAATCAATTAAAAGAGCTCCCTGGCCATTGGATTAAGAACAGCTATAGCACAAGGCATTGCTTCACAATTATTTCTTTTTTTTCCCAAATAATTTTATTACGAATTATACATGAAAAGAATAAAAGCTAATACAGACTACAAAAAATACAAACACTAAAATACAAAAAGAAAAATTTGTGAAAAAGAAAAGAAAAGAAAAGAAAAAAGAAAGAAGTATCTTCCCCCTTCATCCCAGCAAGTAAGGATAATTTAGTAGCTTATCACTATTTCTAAATACAACATAATCTCTCTTCACTCCATATCTCATCTACTGAATTAAAAAAAAGGTCTTAATCCTTTTAAAGCAGCAGGAAAAAATCCAAAGTGATTAAGAAGTGAGGCTCAGTCGACCTTAATGTCCTTTAAAAAGGCTGCATTAATGACTATGAGCAAAGATGGTTCCTCCCTCAACTCCCAGCTGCTCCACCCATAGGTGATCCACATTGATTCCTGTGGTTTACTCACAAGGAGCAGCTGTGCAGAATCACATGGGCTATCTAAAGATCCCTCTTTAATATGGAGAGCATTTCGGTGGCCAAGATCCTGCATCCCACACCGATCTCCATTCATAATGCCATCCCCCTTCAAAAAAGGACATTTAGCTTGCCCTGGCTGTAAACGGAAGTGCTTCACAGTTATTTCTGAGTAATGTATGAGCTGATTTCCACTTGAAAATTAGACTGAAGGGTAATATTCATACATGGTAATACTGACAAAAAAGAATGCTTCTGCAATAGGATTCTATAGGATTCTGTGTACCTATCTATATCGTAGTATGCTATATTATGAAGAGTTGATTTAAGTATAAGATTATAATAAGCTGCACAAAATCTTTAAAAGCCTTGTTTCACAAACTGTGTTCATATAAGCAAAGCAACCTTCACATGACAAACAGCATAATTAAATTTTCACTCTTTTTATTTACAGTATTTCTAAAGGTGGAAAAATACATAAATAGTTCTGACCTCTTGATCTTGCATAGCTTTAGGTTGGTTTTATTGATTTGTTAGTAAGGTTATTTGCAATCATTTCATCTGTTTGTTCCCTTTTCTCACAGCAGGAGTGTCATATTTTTAGAGGGAAAAATTACTTTTCATTTTATTATTGTAAATTTTTACATGACTGCAGTTTACTGGGTTGTGAAATTCAGGCTGGAGATTTTCATTGACAGTATTCTAATCATGTCTGCAGTGTTTGGAATTAATTTATTTTCTTCCTTTTATCAGGGCATTGGTTAACAAATGGTATATCCTTTTTGCTATGTCTGTTTCAATTGTTTGTGTGCCTACATTTTGCCAAAATGAGTTGCTGAACTTTGCCCATTCCTAAATCACTACAACTTCTCCCTTGATAGGTCTGGGAACTGAAAAGCAGGACATAAGTAGTGAAAACAAGTGATCTTTAGTTCCTGTGACAATCTATATTAATTTTTCTCACTTTTTTTTAATCTTTTCCCATTCTGAACTGTCACTCTTCTTCTTTCAGTATATTGTGTGCCTTGAAATCTGCTGGTATTTTATCGAGGTATTTCTACTGATCCAAAAACCTGACACTGTCAGATGAAGAGTTTTCCATCTGCCTTTCACTTTCTCAAAAGTGTTTAAAAAAAAAAAAAGTTAGGGGATCTTCATATACTTGGAAAACCAGATCCTGATTTAATAAACTGGATTACTTTTGATCAGTTTGGCACAGTGGTATGTTCTGACAATTTAGGATTATTTTAGAGAAGAAAATTTTGAAGCTGAACTACACATGTATGCTTATGTTGTACATGATTGCAAGAGAGAGAAAGTGTGTACAGATATATATAATATAAAGAAATAGAGAGCACGTTGCTGAGTTGGTTAGGTAAAAGAAGTAAAACATTTAAATAACAAAATTTTACAAAATATTTAGCAAAATATAATAGTCCACATAGTTATAATATAATAGTCCTCATGGTTGTACTATTGCAATGTGCTTGAAGGCCACTCAGAAGCTGCGGTTGGTCCAGAATGTAGTGATGAAGGCATTATTGACATATCTTGGTATGCTCAAGTGACACTACTACTCTTCAAGCTGCACTAGTTGCCAATTAACATCTGGGTGCAATTCAAAGTGATGGTCATCACCTCTAACCCTGTTACCCATGGTTTTACTCATCTAGTAAGTTCAGGCAGAGTTGCTGTTCCCTGAGTCCCCTTGATTAAACAGTATCATCTATGGGGATTCAGGAGATTTGCCTTCTCTGTCATGATGCCTGCCCTCAGATTTCTAGAGCCATATTGTTCCCACCATGACTATGTTCATTCATATATTAGTTTTACAATTAGATATATTCTAATTCTCTCTATGTATAACCATCATGTAGTCTGCCCATGGCTCCAAAGTTGCTGGAAGAACTACATTTCAGGATCTTCTGAAAGGTTAACAGGGATGGGGCTAACCTCACCTCAGGGGGATGATGTTCTAGAGGGTGGGAGCCACCCAGTTAAGTGAATGCAGTCATTAGGAGTGACATCACATTGTGGCTATTTGGAACATCCTGCCAGCTTCCCCATTGACTTTGCTTGTCAGTGAAGACTGCAGTGAATATCTCAAATGGCAATCATGATCGTGGGATGCTGCAGTGTCATAATTGCAAGCCGGTCGCCAAGCACCCAGATCGTGGGGATGCTGTGATGACCCAACTATGAGGACTGGTCATAAGTACCACTTGTTCAGCACTGTCATAAATTTGAATAGTCACTGAACAAGTAATTGTTAAGCAAGGACTACTTGTACACTCTTTTTTAGTGCTTGGAAAAAAAATAATAAAACAGTAATAAAAAGAAAAAAGAAAGCATTGCAGAAACAAAATTATATGCATATCAGTAGTTTTGTATATCTGTATATGACATTTTACATAGCAGATTCAATAAAGGGTAAACTTACATTTATTTTCACAGTCACTAAACAACATGTTAATAAGTTGCAATAGCAACAGCAATGAGGTCATTGAAAATTAATTTTTGTCTATCAGTTTCAATGTAATAGGTATTTAGTTAAAAAAATACAGGCATTTGAAAATATTAAACTTTTTATCAACATCAAATTAATACGTGTAATTACTTATTCTCAGAGCATCATAATGTAGAACTTTACAAACAAATATTTTAATAAAGCATTATTCCCCTGTCTCCAAACTCATGATGATTTATTCATTCCTTTTCTATACAAAAGCAATAGGGTCCAAAAAATTCCTAAATATTATATGTTAGTTGAATAAGCCATAATTCAAGATCTATTGACTTTTTGGTTATTGAAGTTGAAACATTTTCCCATGTTTAGACAAAAATGGGGATTTTCAATTCCTTCTTCCATTTGATCTTTAAAATTTGCATATCAAATTGATTTATAATTAACACGCATTTATAAAGACCAACTGTGTGCTTTTATGTCTGGTATGATCTCTTCTAATAGCTTAGGGGTTTCTGAAGCTGAAAGTGTCGCTAATCCAGGTTGAGTTGTCAGTAAATGTTATTATAAATACTGCCATTGGGTGGCAACAGACATATGGTATTTATCTTCTAAGATAGAAAATGATTAAAACTCATCATTATCATCCATTACTTGAACTAAAGGAAAAATCCCCCCATCCATCCAAATCTTCTTATATAACAGGATTTTTAAAAAATAAATTTTAAGATTTGAATTAGCCTCTACTATCAATTTAATGTGAGAAAAAGGATCAAAATGCAGTTTTCTAGAAATAATATACCACCATTTTTAAATTAAAAAAAAATTGTAGCAGGAACTCTATATGATCTATTATATTTTGAACTATACAGTCCAATTTATTAAGGTGTTATATATGAATATTCCAAAAGGGGCAGGAAGAAGATTTTATACTAAGTGATGATATCCAAAGTTTAATACTAGTCAAAATATATGTCTAATGGTACTATTCAAGATTTAAAGAATCAAAAACCCCATATTTAACTGACAATTGAAACTTTTTCAAAGCAGTCTTAGGATTAGTGAGTTTTGGAACTATTTTGTATACAGTATAATGATGAAGAAATTCCACAGAAAATATAAAGTGCACTGGGAATTACATTCATTTTAAGGGTATTTATCCTACCACAAAGAGTAAGGCTTAAAGGTGCCATCTTGCAGGACCAGTCCAAGAACAACAATGAGGCAGTCCAGTCCAGTATAGCTTCTTTATTAGCTTGCACCTAATAGACAGAATCTCGCCAGACTAAACGTATGTTAAAGCAACTAGTGGCTATACCCCGTGAGACTTGAGGGAGGGGCCAGTCTCAGCTTCTTTGCCTTATCATGGTCCTGCCATGGGACTGAAGAAGCACTTGCTCAGGAATGCTCCCCCTCCCTCCTGATAACCTTGATCCTCCATTCCAGTATCCTCCTCGCATATCCTTCCATTACACCATCTGTCTACATCCAGTGAAACCTGTTTATGCATCTTATTCATATTTAATATAATTATTTGAGAAATGTCACATGGGATGAGAATACTTAATTAATAAATTCAGTACTTATACAAAAAATGATAATCACTTACTGTATGAATAAACAAAGCTTTGCCTACTGGCATCATTTCCAACTTAGGCCAGTTAAAATATCCTGCAGTTTGCCCAAAACCATTGATGAAGTGCATGAAAGCTGAAATTGAAGTGAGAGGTTCAGTAATGAACAGTAAAATATGTTCAGCAGATAATACCAAGTTATATTCTAAAGGGATTATAATGGTACTGAGAAAAAAATAGGCCTTATAATATTGTCCAATACTACGAGTTAAAGTTTCTAAATAATTATCAAATGTTGCAATGCATCATATAGACTGACCAAAATTGCTGCAATCATTTGAGTTCCCAATTCACAGTATAACATTAAGTATGCTATATGCGTATGAAAGTACTTGCATGTTAATAACCCTGACCAACATATCTCTAATATCATCACAAGCATTCCATATACATTTATTTATAGGCACATCAAACAAGGAAGTGAACAACACCCATCCTTGTTTTGCTTCCATGTCAGTGTTCAACAGTTCTCTAAATATTCATTTATTCTGACATGTTTTGCCTCCACGATATACCAGTGTTACCACATTCAGCAGGTACCCAACTCCATTTTCATAATATAGTCCCATTGTATAGTCCTGTTCCCCTTATCATATGCTTTTTTCTAAATGAGCAAATACACAATAAGTATTCTTTCCAATATTTATCAGTGAGCCACTGAAGAGCAAAAATGGGGTCTGTGTGTCCACTACTCGGCATAAAGCTGCTCTGTATTTCTCAGTGGTTTCCATTGTCACCTCTCATAGCCTTTCAGGCAGGGTTCTGCCAAATGTTTTCACAAGCATTCTTCACAGCTAATCCCCATGCAGCTTTTGCATTTGCTCTAGTTGTGTTTTCTTCCACACAGCTACCTATAAGCAAACCACACCTATATTTTAACATTTCTCCATTTATATCAGGTATACCTTCAGCCTTACAATTTTTCAACTTCCCTTTTTATCACCTTTTTCCTGTGGAATTAAAGCAGTCATTTCAATTCTACTCTTAAATGTATCTTTATCATTCCCATGTAAATCTTTAAAATCTTTTCTCTGGCATTTGCTCATTTCAGTTTTAACATAGATCATTTCATTACTTTTGTATTTTTATTTCCATTCACTCTGCTTGAGGCTTCTTCTTCAGCCCTTTTACATCCCCTTCCAAACAATGCTATATTTCCATCAAAACTGTTTCGCCTTTTCTCTGTCTCTTTTAGTTTTAACCCTTCCTTGCTCTCTTTATTTTCTTTTCTTTGCAACTATTTTTCCTAAGTAAAGATATTGTATATATCTATGTATCTGAGTCTGTTTCTGTGTGTACTCCTCTTGTTCTCATTTTTGCGGCAATTATTTTCTTATATGCATTTTTCTCAACCACAGCCCTTTTTCACTTAAACACATACAGTTTCCATCACCATTACTCTCCCTACTTCTGTAGCACTTTGCCACATTCTATTCTATTCTATTCATTCTGTCCCAAGCAACTTCCACATCAGCTTTTCTTACTTACATTTTCCATTCATTCAGACTGGAGATGGATCCATCTTCTAATACTTCATATGGGACTTGTACTTTCTCCTCTTTTAGGCGTTCTGTTTTCAGTCTTGTTTCTTTCACTTCTTTCATTTCATTTATTCTCGACACTGTCAGATATTGGTCTGCCCCACACTCGGAACCACTTATCATTCTTGTTTGCTTCACTAATTGTATCAATGGTCATGATCTATCATCATGAACAAAACCACATTGATCATGCATTTAGAGTTATATTCATTCCTTTGCTATGTGTATGCATTGAAAGACATGCTTAATTGTGTGTTAAAAAGAAACACCCCTCTATGAAACTATTCATAATCATAACACCATTCTTAGCCATTCTAAGATCTCTGAATAGCCCAAAACGTTTGCTGTACAGGTGAAACTCGAAAAATTAGAATATCGTGCAAATGTTCATTTATGTCAGTATGGCAACTGAACAGGCGAAACCAATATATGAGATAGATGCATTACATGCAAAGCGAGATATGTCAAGCCTTACTTTGGTATAATTGTGATGATTATGGCATACAGCTTATGAAAATCCCAAATTCACAATCTCAGAAAATTAGAATAGTGCGAAAAGGTTCAATATTCTAGGCTCAAAGTGTCCCACTCTAATCAGCTAATGAATCCATAACACCTGCAAAGGGTTCCTGAGCCTTTCAATGGTCTCTCAGGCTGGTTCAGTAGGAATCACAAGCATGGGAAAGACTGCTGACCTGACAGTTGTGCAGAAAACCATCATTGACACCCTCCATAAGGCGGGAAAGCCCCAAAAGGTAATTGCAAAAGAAGTTGGATGTTCCCAAAGTGCTGTATCAAAGCACATCAATAGAAGGTTATGTGGAAGGGAAAGGTGTGGTAGAAAAAGGTGCACAAGCAGCAGGGATGACTGCAGCCTGGAGAGGATTGTCAGGAAAAGGCCATTCAAAAGTGTTGGGGACTTTCACAAGGAGTGGACTGAGGCTGGAGTTAGTGCATAGAGAGCCACCACACATAGACGGATCCTGGACATGGGCTTCAAATGTCGTATTCCTCTGGTCAAGCTGCTCCTGAACAACAAACAAGGTCAGAAGCGTCTTACCTGGGCTACAGAAAAAAAGAACTGGTCTGTTGCCCAGTGGTCCAAAGTCCTCTTTTCTGATGAGAGCAACTTTTGCATCTCATTTGGGAACCAAGGACCCAGAGTCTGGAGGAAGAATGGAGAGGCACACAATGCACGATGCTTGAAGTCCAGTGTGAAGTTTCCACAGTCTGTGTTGATTTGGGGAGCCATGTCATCTGCTGGTGTTGGTCCACTGTGCTTCATTAAGTCCAGGATCAACGCAGCCGTCTACCAGGAGATTTTGGAGCACTTCATGCTTCCTTCCGCAGACGAGCTTTATGGGGATGCTGACTTCATTTTCCCGCAGGACGTGGCACCTGCCCACACTTCCAAAAGTACCAAAACCTGCTTCAATGACCATGGGATTACTGTGCTTGATTGGCCAGCAAACTCGCCTGACCTGAACCCCATAGAGAATCTATGGGGCATTGCCAAGAGAAAGATGAGGGACATGAGACCGAACAATGCAGCGGAGCTGAAGGCTACTATTGAAGCATCCTGGTCTTCCATAACACCTCAGCAATGCCACAGGCTGATAGCATCCATGCCATGCCGCATTGCGGCAGTCATTGCTGCAAAAGGGGCCCAAACCAAGTACTGAGTACATATGCATGCTTATACTTTGCAGAGGTCCGATATTGTTCTATTTCCAATCCTTGTGTTATTGATGTCATGTAATATTCTAATTTTCTGAGATTGTGAATTTGGGGTTTTCATAAGCTATATGCCATAATCATCACAATTATACCAAAGTAAGGCTTGACATATCTCCCTTTGCATGTAATGCGTCTATCTCATATATTGGTTTCACCTTTTGAGTTGCCATACTGACATAAATGAACATTCGCACAATATTCTAATTTTTCGAGTTTCACCTGTATTCCCTCATCCCATTCATGTCATCTAACAGAACACATTTTTTTCCAAAATTCCTCAAGTAGTGGTGAATCAGTCTACTTAATTTTAAAGCGCTTGAGGCACTGTGAAAGAGTTGCCATGTTTTTGGCAAGCACACTGATGTCTTAAATTCTCACTTGTTGTATTTTTCACTAGCATTAATGATTCAGACCCTGAGTGTGCTTTTGTAATAACAAGAAGTGAGGTGTAGGGATGTAAAAGAAATCTGGCATGAATTCCACCAGAAATGAATCTGGCATTTTGCTCCATGTGGCCTCTGTGGTTGCTAAATTGCTAGATTCAAACTCCACTAGTACTATCCTATCCAAAAACCTTTCTTAAAAAAAGGAACTGAAATAAAGATATGGAACTGGGGCATTCCTTATTATGAAATGGAAGCATTTCCTAATCTCAGGAAATCTATATATTTATACTATACTATTTATTAGCTAGGTTTACAATGCTTTTGTATCTGATTGCTTTTTCCCCCCCTCCTTAAACTGTTGCTCAGTTAAAAGCAAGCCACTGTGTCCATAGCAAGAGTAGAGAATAGCGTGCAGTAATGGTTACCTGGGATATTGCTTCATCCCCCAGAACTTCATTTCATTTTTCAGTCCACGTACTCAAAATTTACAAAGGTCTGCAGAGTAACACAAAGTACATAGTATAATCACATACAGAAAGGCACAATCACATAAAACACCTTTTAATATTAAACAAGTGGAAAATGAGTTTGCTTGCAAGCCATGCACTTTTTTTTTTCTTTTCTTTTTGCCAGGCAAAATGGGCAAAGGCAGTGAAAAGCAGAATACCAGAAATTGGGGCAAATGGCCTGCAAGGATAATAGCAGCTCCTAGGTCTTTTGTTTTCAGTTAATATATAATAAAACTTATATCAATATTAAATATCAATATGGTGAGATTGAATGTTTTTCTCTTGAGCACTGAAACTGAACTAGCTTTTCCTTGAAGCTGTTTCTAATTTTACCAAAGTATCAATGTGCTTTGTAAACCTGCAGTTTACAAAATCATGGAATAACACTGTAAAGCTTCTATGGATGAACAGTTTTGCAGGCTAACTAGCAACTATCTTACACAGTGTATGTATTGTCATATAGATAGAATATTATTATAGAATAAATCATAGAATGAATAATATTATAAGATTTCACTTTTGAGGAAAGAAAGGTGTACAGTCAATTTCAGTTCTGCAATACAATCGTATTGGTATTACGGGATTGACTCCTTACACAGGTACAACAACACATAATTTTATCTTGCTCAGAATTGGCTGTATCTTGATTCATATTCAGAAGAATCACGTTATAAGTTATAGCTGCTCTGCAACTGCACCATCCAGAGTATAGATGTTACAAGACCTGAATAAATGTTTCTTCTTATCAAAATGTCTCAGCTTCAGTTGTTTCAAGCCTGTGGCAGGTCGGCTGATAGCTGTCAATGGCTGCATCTTTATTAACTTTTCTGAATGGCTAAGAGATGCTTGAAAGGGAGAATGTGTCTAGACATCTCTAGATCCAGTGAAGGACAATATCAACATCAGGGCACCATTACACAAGTATTTAGCAGCAGTTTAGAAATGGCTTCGTACTTTGTGGTTTAGGGAGCTGATCAGCCTTATTTCTGACTCTCTTCTGATTTATTTGAAAATTTTGTTTTGTTTGCAACACTGCAATTGTGCAAAATTGTATGAAGTGTAGTATATTGTGTCTTTGATGGACTTTGATGTCTTTGCTTTACCTTACCTCCTGACTCCATTACTCTGCCCCAGAGCATCCTGTTCTGGTACTGGTTTGTTGATACCTTTCAGAATGCATTTCCCTTTCTCCAGCCATTATAGCAATGTGCAACTATAGCTACAGCTTTAGGGAAAATCTCTGTTGCAAAAAAAAAGTAAATAAATGCTGATATACTGTCATTTTACCTTCACACCATTTTTAGAAAAGAAGAGAAAGAAGAAAAAACTTTGAACTGTGGAGTCCTTGGTGCTCTCTGCACTTGGTTGTTTGCTTGAGGATGTTTCATTATCCAACTAGATACCATCATCAGTGTGAGTGAGTGTGGGGTTTGCTTCTGTTTATATACAGTAGCTTGCCCTGCCAGTGTTGGTGGGGGTGTGGTTTTCTCCTTGCAGTTCTTGTTTTCTCCCCGATTGTTTGTCTGGTGTAAATCCCTACTTATCTGGTATTGGCTGCTGGAGAGGATGCGTTCTTACTTACTAGCTTTTTTACTGTCTCTTTTGAATGGTGTGTAGATGTGGTTTATCTCTATGTGTGTATTGATGGCTGATTTGTCTGAATGCCAAGCTTCTAGGAATATAATTCCTGGAGTAGAATTCTCTTCTATTGGAAAAACTGCAGCCAGATTTGTTTGTTTTTGTTTTATTTTATATTTTACAAATGACCAGACAGACTCATTCAGTAAGTACTGAAAAAGTATACGGGTAGATGTTAGGAATTTATTTTATTTTATAAGGAATTATAAAAGAATAAAATAAAAAATTATATAAAAATAATATAAAAAATTATAAGGAATAAAATAAATTAGGAATTTATTTTATTTTATTCTGTATGGTATGAGCATGAAGGGGCTTTTGGCTTAGTCCATGACCAGCTGTAGATCAGGGCCATGGGAAACTGATTGGATAACTTTTGCATTCTTATAATGGTAAGATGCAAGATGAACACTAATTGGCACACAAAGTTCCCTGCATGTTCTCACTGTTTCAAGGACTGTAGATGTAAAAATGATCATAGGTTCAAACTGTTCTGAGAGTGATTGGGTAGTAGAAAATTGAATGGAAGTGCCCTATGCCTCTGTGTGGAAAAAAAAAAAAAACAGGAATGGAAATTGCAGTTAGTTCAAAGAGAGTCTGAGAGAAAGAAATGAGAATTAACAATAAGCTTTAAAAAGGTTTGGGAATGGCTAGATCCATTTTTAGATAGAGTCAAGTGATTAAACTGCAAGTCCATCTATAGTCAGCTTGGGTACTTTTATACATTTGAATATTGAAAAATACATTTGAATACTGCAAAATGTCCTAAGCTGCTAGTGACCTCCTCCCAAAGAAACTCAGGTAGATTGGCATGTTTTGATTTCTTGTTTTATTTTTTCATAGAATGATAAGAGTAAAATAATACAATCTTACTCAAGAGAACTTAAGTTCGGGTAAAGACCTAATTGGTCCTATGTTACCCTCTGCTCAAGGGTTCATATAGTAAAAATAAGGTTGTTGAACTAACACAACACTTTTAAGTGATCAGAAATAATTTATTTTACCATTATTCTTCTTTAGATGCATATTGTTTTTTTCCAACCTACTGAGATATCTAAAATGTTCCAGTGTGTGCTATATTATAGTTGTTGCACACATATTATTAAAATTCAATAATGATTATCTTTGTATTCATATAATGGAATTTCAGTTATTTCATTTTTATATTTTAACTTTTCTATTATTCTGACTTCTTCTTGTTAGCATAATTCAATGTGATAATTGTTTCACATTTTAATTGCAATGTCTTTTACCAGATAAACTGAATGTAGCCAAATTAAATGACATGAAGCAGATAAAATTCAAACTGTTTTAAATGTCTACATTTCTCTTTGTATAAATTTAGTTATATAGTTATAAATAGTAGAGGATGTAGCAAAATACTCTAAATACATTTTTAAAGAATAGTGCAAATAAATATTTTAATTTTCATAAGTGTGAAAACTTGACAGGAAAAAGAAACACATTGCAGAATTCACATAATAATCATACAGATATTCTCTCAAGTTAAAAAAAAAAACACATTGCAGAATTCACATAATAATCATACAGATATTCTCTCAAGTTAAAAAAAAAAAGCAGCACATAGAGACTTTAAAGGCTACTTATAAATTACAACTGGTCCAGACTACAGTGGTCCATGTGGTAACTGACACTCAGTGCTTGGAGACTCTAGCAGTGATACTTTTTGGCCCTACACTGCTTATCAATTCACTTATAAGTTAAAGTGCTCGTTTTAACCTATAAAATCCTTTATAGCTTGGCACCTGGATACCTTCAGGACCACTTTTCCTGTATTGGCCTGACTTACTAGAACATCAAGGTAGAAACTCCTTGTGGTCCTGCACTTCCAGGAGGACAGGCTACAAAGCGCTTCTTCTTAGTTGCAGTGCCTAGGCCTAGGTCCCTCCTTGATGGCTTACAGCAGTGTTGTCCAAACTTGGCCACTTTAAGATGAGTGGACTTCAACTCCCAGAATTCCCCAGCCAGCCATGGGAATTCTGGGAGTTGAAGTCCACTCATCTTAAAGTGGCCAAGTTTGGACAACACTGGCTAACAGGAAGTCGTTGAAAACTGAGCTTTTCCACAAAGCACTCCACTGGTTTTCACATTTTACTTTTTATTTTTACTGTTATGGTGTATGTGGTTGTTCATTTATATTATTTTTATTATCTCTGTATATTTTTGTGTGTTTTGATTTAATCATAATTTTTTTTAAAATCTTTTTTTTTTTAATTTTCATATTTTGTACACACTGAGAGTCATGAGATTGTGGTGGAATATAAAATCAGGCAGTTAATAAATAATGGTTACATGACATTTACACACTTAATCAGAAGCATATCCAATGAAGTACAAACTTAACAAAGGATTACTGTATGTAATAATAAAGTTAAATAGAGTACATTCCTGACTCTACATTATAATCCACCCTCAAGGCTAAGACATTATATCTGCTGTATGTGTAATATTTCTTTAAGAATGTGTGCAACTGATCCTTCTTCAACAATGATTTTTCAGGTGTGCTTGTATATCCCAAATATTTTGTCCATCCAGGAGAGGTATAGACACATATGACATCAGGCTTTCTCTGAATAATCAGTGATCCAGAATATATACATTTTTGTTTTATTTTATTTGTTATATTTTTCAGGAGCTGAAGGCAGTGTAAGTACAGTACACTGTTTCCTTCCATTTTCCCTAAGTAACACTGTTATACAGATTAGGCTGAAAGAGAGTAACTGGCCCAAGGTTACCTAGTAGCTTCCATGGCTGAGGATAATCCTCTCCAATATACATGAAGACTTTAGCCACTACATCATATTGGTTTTTATAGATAAATGATGTAGAAGGGAAGAACTGAAGTAGAATTGCTTCAAAAGCAAGCCAAGCTATCTTCTAATTTGGAAAAAATACTGTTTATTGTCTGATCCAGTTCATGAAAGGTTAGCCTATCCTTATATATCACACTGGATTTCTCATATAGTATTTGCTTCACAACTGAATCTTTACCAGTAAATTGGAGGATCCATTAGATTACTGTACCTAGGAGGTGCTCTTAAATCCTGATTCCAGCAAGAACCATATGGCCTTCCTTCTAGTTTTTATCGTTTTTCTTTACTGAGGGATTACTGCTTGCCACTATCTCACCATCTCTGAACCTTCGGTCCAAATTAAATCAATATTTTGGATGCCATAGACAATATGTAGTTAGGAATGAAACATTCCTGCTGCATCACACTGATGAGTAATTAATTCTGCATTGCAGGAAATCAGATGTGAACATAGAATATTGATATGATGAAACTACATTTGGGAAAAATTATGAATGCCATAAATAAGTACAGTTACCCTAACCCAAATCTAATGATTTACTAAAATGACTGTAACGCAATCTTTTCATATTCTATTTATATCTGGTAAGAGGTGCATGTAAAATCACAGACCACCTCTGTAAGAGACACATAGTCTTGTGTACTTAGCATGTGACATGTTTTTCCATAAGCATGCATACGGATGTAAAGTGCATTACCATCATCATCATCATCATCATCATCATCATCATCATCTTTGTGTAAAGGCCCTAACTTTAACTAATTTAACACATATCTTATATATGTGAATGAATATTGCTAAATTCTTGAGATAACTACGAGAACCATAAGGTGCTACCCAGTTAAACAACATTGCCAAGAGAAAATTAACATAACTTCTTCCAAATACTCTTGGAAAAAACTAATCTATATGTGATTTTGTATTGCTTCATTGAAATGACAGAAATAGCGTTTTGTATATTACATAAACATAGAAATACATTTGTGTCACTTAAATGATCATTAAAATTGATATCAAGACCTCCACAAATGCCTTCAATCAACTTTGCTGATCCCTAGAAACTTAAACAATCCATAACAAATAATTATTGTGCCACTTTTATTGCAAGGTCTGTTCTCATTTTAGCCAGCTAGAATCCAGAGAATGTCTTCTAGTGTAGACTTCTTTCCCCCCACAAATAGTTTGGAATTTAAAAATACAACAGACAAAATAATATCAAGATGAAAGCTGAAAGTGTCACATACTAAAAAAGGACCATCCTTTACTTCTGACCTTGCTCAAAGCCTTCACATTTTTTATTTAGCTTGGGTTTTTTTTTAATAATAACTAACTTATTAATAGCAAACTGATATGGAACAGTTCATGTGGGTAAATTTGAAATGCAGTACTATTTTTTTTATATATTTGCTAAAAATAATTATTATTTTTCTATTTGCTAAAACGAATCAGAACAAAAGGCTAAAGGATATGTGTTAAGTAAAGAGAAAAATACTAACTTATCTAATAATCAAACAATTATATGTTAATGAAATAGTTATTGAAATGATTGGATATGATACTTAATTTTAATTTAAAAAAACTATTCTTGCTATCAGCAAAATAAGCTTCTAGTGATGAGCGACTGTCTTAACATTTAGAATTCATTTTGAGTATATGATCTACTATTTCAGAAATTATAAAGGAACTTATTCACAGAATACAGCCTAATTAAAAAAAAAAGGAGCAAGTGAACTGAACATAATCTTGAAAATACAAGCAAAATTTACAGCAGTAAATTTATAAAGCTTAAGTAATTTGACAACAAGAGAAAAGGCTTAAACCTGTGTTGAGGCAATTGTAGGTATCTTGCGTTTCTCAATGCCAGTTCAGAATTAGTAGTCTAGGTCCTGTCTTACAGGATCCAGCCAGCCTCAAGGTAGATCTTGCTTGTTTCAGAAAACCTTTTTCTACAGTGACTTGCATTATAACTGCTCTCTGTCTGAGAAAAGAGACCTGTCCAGAACATCCTCTTCTTTGGAAAAGATGATTAAAAATAGAAAGTCTATTTAGTCCTGTAACAACTGTAATTCCCAGAATAATAGTCCTATGCCTATCTTGGGTAAAGAATGAAATGGTGGGGAAAAAGCAGCTTGGGAAACACATTAAGTTGTTTTATAAAGAAAAAGTTATAAGAGATGAGAAAAAAATTCCAGAAAGATCTGCTTTCAGTGTGTCCATATAATCCCTGCTGGTGTTGTTTGAAATATGGCCAGTATTTAGCTTATACAGAATTGCTTTCTCTAGCAATACTTGGTTATTCCATGGATAAAGAAATATGTATTTTGCCAATTTTTATATGGGTAAGTAAAATACACTATGGGGGAATATATCCCATCAGAAGAGAAATTACTAGAAACTGTACTTGAGGTAACTGGTATATTTGTTACATAGAACTTGAGAAAACACAATGGATTAAGAGTTGGGAACAGTTTCACTGAAGTTTTTATGCCCATTTATTTTCTTTTAATCACAAGCTGTTGTGTGGGCTTCCAAATAATCAGATTTCTTTGGGGAGTGATTTATTTAACAGGACAGAAGATTGGATGGTGCTGGTTACCATCTATATTTTGGAAACTTCTGTTCCATTTTTATTTTTTAAAAAAGAATATATTGCTTTAACAATGGAAGTAGAATGAAGGATGGCAGACAGTAGTGAAGAAATGTATCCATGGGATACTCCTGACAAATCCTCAGCTCTGTATTTCTCTCCCTCATCAACTTACTATCCAAAATTGTTTCTTTTGTTTCACTGCATAAGAGACCGATCTGAGTTCTGTCTATTTAACTGAGGAAGAGACTGGGAAAGAAAAGAATATCACTTTAAAGGTCTTCCATTCAAAAAAAGAGAGTGCCAGCTGTATCCAAGTTATTCAAATTGATTGAGGAAATATTTGTTAAGGCACTTTAGATGATTAGTATTAAGGATACATCATTATCCTGTGCTTGGAATCAGGGATTTCTTTCTTCTCTGCTAAAGCAGTGGTTGCAAGATACTGTTTTGCAATTTCTGGAGATGAGTGAGTTTTAAGATCATTAGGGGAGTTACTTTTCTTCAAGAGTTTTTTTCCTTCATTAAAAAAAAAAAGCATTCTCTCAGCCTAGCTTCCACTGCCAAAAACATTTAATAAAATATATCAGAATGCAGCAAATAAAACAAATAAAAAATACAGTAGGACATATTGGGAAATTAAGGGGTGATCTTAAAAGGATTGTCTGAAAAACTACACTTAGAGGAAGTTTTAAAGGAAGAAACAAATATTTAATAGTTCGTATAAATCTATTAGACTTGCAGTTAAATTTGGTTTTAACCTCTTGCCTATCCATTGTATCTAGCTTTCAGCTATTCCTAGGGCCAACGGTTTTGGAGTACAAAAATCCAGACAATTATTAGGTGGCAGACAGAGATATAACCGTTCTAAATCTTTCCTGCCATCTAGTAATTGTCTAGATAATTATTCCTAAAACTTAAATACCAAAAAATATATACATGCCCAGTAAGGTTCTTTTCCCCATTTTAATAAGTGAATTTAATTTATTTAACATCCAGCTGTTTGTCTAACTGAAACCATTATGAATATTTTGTCTTTACCTCTTTCATTTTATTAGAGGAAGCCTACTTAACAACTACATACTGAAATAGAAATATAATTCAAGCTTTCTTTTCTTTCTTTTGGAACATTCTGGAAAACAGAAATTTATAATCATTCTCATTCAGATTAGAGCTAGTGCAAAATTACCTTCCCCGTTTAGCATTCTATTCATAAGACCAAAGTGGAGGGATTTTTACTACTTTTCCAGACTGAGATAAAATATCTATAGTCATTAGTAATGAAGAAAATTTGCAAGTGTAAGTTAGCAGTAATGTGGCAAGTGAACCCCTTTTGGCCCTTTTCTCAGGGGGAGGAAATAGGTTAGAGTATCAGACATTTCCTGATTTTTCACACTTACTGGTTCTCTGCTCAGGCTGATTAAGTGGTAATCTCTTCACTGAGTTAAATTAAGAAAGGGGAATGTCTATGATATAAAAGAATGTAAGGAGACTTTTACTCTGTCTTCCTAGAAAATTACCTTGCCTTAGCTACTATGGTGGATGAGAAATGACATTCCCTACAAATTACTGATTTTTGTTCCTGTGGTGCCTGCCTCAATTCTTCCCTTTTCCTTCAATTTCCATGACCCTTTAAATGCTATAACTGCATCTCAGGGCATCATGTAATCCTACCTACTAGTAATCATATATTCCATTTCCTTGTTTATTTATCATATCAACACATAAAACATATAAAAACCTCCTCATGAAGAATCAAAATTCCATTAGCACTTTTGTGTCTCTTGAATCTGAGTCAATCTAATTGGGCATGGTGTAAAAAAGAGCCCATGGCAGAGCCAAATCTTATGAAAACATATCTTATCAAAGAGGCAGCCTATTAACAACATAGGATAAAATAGCAGCCAGATGTTCTCTATAATTGTAAGTGGAGACATTTCGGCCCACACACACCTCAAGGGGATATGCTGTTCTACCATATGAAGGCAGTCACGAAGAAGGATTTCTCTGCCCCCCTTCATTTCATATGGCATGGAGACCTTATCATCTCCTCTTGCAAAGAGCATGCAGGATGAACAAAATCTAATTGGAAGAAATGATTCTCTAAGTATATGGATACTGAGCCATGAAGAACCTGCAGAACTATATAAGGGAATGCCAATCACTTTGAACTAGACTTGGAAACCTATTGGTGACCAGTACAGTGACCAAAGCATAGGTGGCATACTCCTAAACCTACTAGTGCCAGTTGGTAGATGCTACATTTTGGACCAATTGCAGTTCCTGAGTATTTTTCAAGGCTACATTGTGTAGTGCCTATTGCAGCAGTATAGTTGCAAAGTGATATCAGCAGGACTTACCATTGTACAGGGCTTCCTAGTCCAGAAAGGCCTGCATCTGGTGCACCAGGCAAAGCTGAGCAAAGGCTTTCCCAACCATCCCCCCATGGATCATGTATATTTAAATAACTTGGGGGAGAGAGTCGGTAGTCCTTTCTCATGACAACTGATTTGAACCATCCAGGAACAAGTGAGAACCACCACAGCACAATGTCTTGCAATCTCAACCCGTATGTTCTCAGAGAACCAAATACCCCCAGATCTGTGATCAGAAAGAGAGGCAATTCTGGATGAAGTTTATCCAACACATTTGTTCTTTATGTAGCCAGAGTTCAACAATGTGTGTAGTGTAACTGCTGTCATATTGCAGGGAAAACTCTGAAGAGCCCCCAGAAAGTCCAGTGGATCCATCATGTGCCTGAAGTGGACCATCCTAACTGGTCTTCCACCATAGCTCAAGTGATGTGACAATGTACTATGAACTAGGAAGTGATTTGTCCATATCAGGGATTTCTAGCAATGCCATCAGTTTTCTACCACATCTTATGTGTGCCAAATTACAGTCTACCTTCTCTTAAAACAGCCTGCCCAAAGTCTCTCTTTGCCCAATGCTGCAGTAATATGTTCCCCACCATCCTCATCTCCCAAGATTCCCCAAACCTCTTCCACATTATTACCACAGAAGCTTCCATCCCTAAGAATATAATTACACAATCTCAAACTTTCTAAAGATAAATCATCGGTCTATCCTCAAGCCAGTTCTTCTTCTCTTCAACTACAATCTACTTCCTCAAAGCCACCTACTTACTCTTTGTAATACCACCTAAGACTCCCTTACCTCCTTCCACCAGTCCATACTGTCATTAGGGCCCTTGGTTTGAGGAAACCCACCACTGTGTATACTCAGTCCAGGGGGGAAGCTCTGTTTCCATTCTTTGCCTTACACCCAAGGAACTATCACTTGCCTCCCACACCAACTTTTTGCTGTAGAATACTGTATCCACTTCTGTGCATTACAGTTTTAAAAGGCTATTGACAAACTGGAATTATTGCCTGAGGAGAATGAAGCTGCACATAAAATAGCTAGAGAACAAGTATTATGGAAAAAATGTTGAAGAAATTGTTTATGCTGTTCCTAAGGAAAAGCCATCTTCTGCAAAATTCCCTTCTTCTTATTAAGATCAGATCAATTCAAATCAGAAAAACAGGGATTTAGATCTTAAATATTAGGAAGAACTTTCAGACAGTATTAGTAGACTATGGATCTACAATATAAAATTGTATACAGTTTAAGAATGAAGGGTATTTCCAGCAGTAAATTATACGGACAAATTTTCTAGTTTTTATTATTGCCATTCTGTAATGACAGTAATAAAGATCACGATAGATAATAAACAACTACTATGCTTTAGTTTTTAAAAGGGCTGGGTCAGATAGAAGACCAAAATCATAAATGTCTTACTTCCTTTTTCTGTGAAGGATTCACACTTCTTAAGGTACTGAATTGCTGGGCAGTCCGTATAACAGGGCTTAATCTTGTTAACTAGAGTAACTAATACTGAACTAATTTTAAGAGGTCAGTAAGTAAAGCACATATATGAATTGCAGTAAGAATAGGTCTTTGGTGAAATGAGTCAAACTTCTGTGTATTCACATTCATTGTGCCCTGTTTCATTCCCATTTGTTTACAAAAATTCCAGAAGTTTAAGATAATTTCATATGACATAATACTTGCAACCGATCACTTTTAGTAACAGAACAAAAGATAGATATTTTCTGAGACTGATGCATACAAGACATCACAGCAACATTGTTTGCCTGCCTGCTCATTTAATCAGGACAGCTGCAGATGTTTATTCACGAGGACTTTGTTAGAACTGAATTTAAATGATAGGCATCTCTACCCTTCACTATCATCAATCCATACATAAAAGTGGAAAGTTTTGCCCTGGGGTATAGTTACATACTTTTTTCTCTCTATTATTATATTTAATCATTGAACAAAAGAAGTATAGAAATCTTACCCTTTGTCATTCCTTTATCCTTTATTCCTTTATTAGTTTGTAGCCTTTATCACACATTTGTCATAACATTATCTACATAGATTTTTTAGTCACTCTTCCTTTCAAGAAGATTTGCAAAAATTGTGGAAATGTACTGGATTATTATAATCATACTCCACAAAAACAGAATTTTATAAAGTCTTTCCTAGGCAATTTGCAGCTCCTAGACAATATGCTCTGTGGGTTTTATTGTTTTAGGATTGTCTCATCCTATCAATATGGCCATTTTGAAATATACTCCTCATATGAAGAAAAATACATGGAGAATACAGTAGAATGATTCAGTAGAATTGCTAATCTTCAATTTTCCCCGGCCAACATGTAGAGATGACTAATGACTATGTATAAACAACCGATCATGCATAGTTTTTGCTTCTTCAACATCTGTGCTTAATGAAGAAATAATAGGAAGCAAAGTAAGCACTATGGAACATGTTGCATTTAGGATCAGTAGTGCAAGCCCAGTCTTTCACACATTACCTAATGGTTGTTCTTAAAAACAGGAAGGATAAAATCAGAGAGACATTGGGATACAAGATGGAAATATTGCCTATACATGATATGGATCTAGATTTGTTTAATATCCTGGCTACTTTTTAAACTATATTAAGCAGCCCTACTGAAGTTAACTGTTTCAGGGCTGTGTGTGGAGTTCCCCGGCTTATGGTCCTGGGAAACTTCAATATTCCTTCTTTGGGTGCAGAGTCTGAGGTAGCTTGGGAGTTCGTGGCCACCATGATAGCCATGGGTGTGTCCCAGATCATCCAGGGATTGGCACATAACAGGTCATACACTGGATCTGATTTTCATGTCGGAGCAATGGCAATGTGATCTGGCAGTGGGGGAGATGTTCCTATCATGGTCAGATCATTCCCTGGTGGCCCTCGATTCTCTGGCACTGATCTTCACTGCAGGGAGGCTGTACTCATTAAGTCAAACTGCCCCAGGGGACTGATGGACCCAGTTGGGTTCCAGAGGAACTCTGGACTGTTTCCAAGGGCATGCTGCACAGTCTGACTGAAACCCTGGTGGCTGCCTGGAATGAGAGGCTGGCTGGGGCTTTGAACTGGTGCTTATTCAGCCTTTCCTGTCTCAGGGATCCCACACTTCCCCTTCATTTATGGAAGAGTTAAGGAAGATGAAGCAGATGAAGAGATATCTGGAGTGCTGTTGGAGGGTGCCACAGAGTGAATCTGACTGAAGATAGGTTAGAACCACTATCAAAGCCCACCTCATGGTGATTAGGGTAGTAAAACATTAATATTTTTTTCACCCTTATTGTGTCCACAAATAGATGTCCAGTGGCCTTATTTCAGGTGACCTGAACCCTCCTGGAAGGGGTGGTTCAGAGCTTTGCCTACAAGGCCACTGTAAAGAATATGCTCAGCATCTGATGGATAATGTCAGTCGGATTAAGGCTAGGTTAGACTCTGGCCTTAGGGCAGGTCCTGTGGAGGTGACCAGGGCTTGGTCTGGCTTGGTTATCTGGAAGGAGTTTGATCTTATTGGTCCTGAGGAAGTCAACAGAGTTATTGAGAGCGTTAGCTCGGCCACCTCTGTTTTAGATCCATGCCCCTCCTGGTTTGCTAAGGCCTCCCAGATGATGATGTGTGGTTGAGTTTTGGGGGTGGTAAATTCCTTTTTAAGATAGAGTGTGGTTCCATCAGCTCTTAAGGAGGCAGTGATTTGCCCTCTTCTCAAGAGACCACTACTGCGCCCAACTATTTTGAAGTCTCAGTTGATCCTAACCAAGTCACATGCTTGCAGTAAGTGTGTGGCTTAGTCCAAATTGCTGATCCAGGAGACCTTCTGTTACTCCATAGCTGCCACTTTTATTACATGTTGCTATCCTGGGTTGATGCTGTGGCTTAGCCCGCTGTTGGGTAGACAGTGTGATGGACTTAACCAGTTGTCTGCATCCTCAGTATTTTCCAGTTTGCTCTGTGACTTAAGCTGTTCTGCTTTATTCTTCTCTTCTGGCAATGACCCCACCTTCTTGGATCCCTTTTAAAAATGCAGTGTGCTTAAATTCCCTAGGGAGAGGCCTATAAGCAGAGAAGTGGAAGGAGGAGCGTGATGCTTTCTTTTGCTGCACATGTTTCCTTCTACAAGACTGGCCATGAAATGTTAGTGGAAAAATATTGAAGTGATTCCATTAGTCTTGAAAAGGAATTCCAGGGCATATTTCAAACATAAAACACATGTTGCCCGTTCTTGCTACTTATTGGAGCCAAGGGCATGAATGGGGCAGGGGGGAGGGAGGGAGGGGTACAGTGGACCCTATGCTTTTTATTTTTAATTTATTTTCTTTATGCATTTCAATTATATGCTGTACATTTGCATTCTTGTCCCATTTTCTCCATCAAATAACCTTGTAAGATAGGTTACTGAGAGACAATTATGGGCCAAAGATCGCTCAGTGATATGCATAACTATGAAAGAATTTCAGTCTAAGTCTCTGTACAGCCTCTCATGCTAATCATTGATGCTAATTTATCTGTAAAGCAGATCTTAAAAATAAAATGTTTTCATTTATAATCAAGTTTATTTAAGTACACTTGAGCATTCCTTAGATATACAGGAATAACTCTGCTCCTATCTTGATAAGGTGGTCATAATCTCTTTCTGCTACTTTACATTTTTGTACTGTAACCTGATGGTAGGGTTCAATAATTTATTATGTCCGGAAGTTGTAAAGTAGTTTTTCCCAAAAATATCTTGTATTTCTATTTGTACATTTTCAAAGTTAAATTACCCTTCACACTACTTTCTGTTAAAAGCATTAAATAGGTAAAGCTGAATAGAAGGACGTTTGAATGCAAACTTTCTTCCCAGCAACTTTGTTACTTAAAAGTTTAACAGTGATAGACATTTATATTCAAAATAAAACTGGTTCTTATTGTTTGCTTATTCTATAGCTCTATGAAGTATCATTCTACTAGTGAGCACAGAAGCTTTTTCATAAAATGTAACTGTATTTTATTGTGTTTTATTTATATATTTATGAACACTTTTGGGTGACTTTTGCCTATAGCATGACTCAAAAATTAAGTGAATGAATTTATGAATCAGTATTCTTAGGAACAGACTCTATGGTTTGTTCTTCTTGCCTTCACACGTGGATAGAGTTAGTGAAAAAAAAGGAAGGAAAGTATCATATTTGAGAAATGACAGATCCTAATTTAAAAACTGATGGTAACTTGCATTACCATCGAAAGATCAGAAAATGTGAATATGCTGTCTTTCACTTTGAAACAATGAACTTTGGAATGTAAAATGTATAGGTATGTTTCCGTTTTCAGTGATAAAGTGAGAATAATGAAGACATCTAACAAAAAAAAGGGTACACCAGACAAAGAGGCATGAAACAAGTAACAGAGGAAAGTGAGGAGAGAATGTTCTTTAAATGCAGGATGCAATTAAAACAATTAATTAAAACAATTTAAAAAAATTAAAACAAGATCCTGGCAGTGACACCTGCACCCTCAAAACATGTAAAATCATCATCATCTTCATCATCATCATCGTTACCATCATCATCTTGCTTTAAATGCAAAAGTTTGTAGCAATTTAAATGCCCAAACAATTAATTAGCCCTTCCTCCCAGTAGTCATTTTAGTTTCTAATAGGGAAGAAAAATGAAGTGAATACTTTGCAGAAATATATAGATGTGAAAGATGTACGTGTGCCTTCAAGTCAGTTTTTGACTCCTGGCAACTGCCTTGATCATCCCTGCAGTTTTCTTGGCACGATTACACAAGTGATTTGCCATTGCTTCCTTCCTAGGGCTGAAAGAAAATGACTGGCCCAAGGTCAAGCTGGCTTTGTGCCTAAGGCAGGACTAGAACTCACAATCTCTTGGTCTCTAGCCTTAACCACTACACCAAACTGGCTCTCTTGTGAAAGATGAGAATATTTAAAAGGTGGGTTTTCTCCCCTAAAATATACGCATTCCGAACATTGAGAATGTCCCCTCCACATTAGATCAGGTGAGGGAAGGACAGAATGATGCTTGCTATGCTCCAGTTTTAGTGGAATAGCTTGCCTCAGAAGATGTAATCCCTGCTCTTCCTAAAAGTATTTCAGAAGATAGTGAAAATAAGCTTTGCTGAATAGACTTAAACTGATAAGGGGTGAGGAGATCCCTGATGGGGTGGGTTGAGTGTATGCTTTTAATTGTTTTTCTAAATGTTATGTGTAGCTTTCTTATAACCACTGGGAGTGCTTGTGGACTGGTGTAGAAATGCTCTAAATAAAACAAACAAGCAAGTCAACAAATAAATAAGTGCATATTATGTATGTTCAAAAAATTAACTCATGTAGGGTGCCATGGATGAACTGTGCCGCTTCTCTTCTCCTACTTCTCTGGTTGATGGGGAAGATCTGCAGGAAGGATGCAACCATGTTCATCACAGCAGGATAAAGCATTCAAAAAGAGTACTTTGCTAAGCATATTACCATAAAGGGAGCAGTCCTCTTTGAAACATTAAAATGCCCCTTTTAAATGCACTGCAGAATCCTACTGTTCAGTTTGTTTCACTGATCCTTGTTGTCCTTTGTGAATTTTTTCATTAACACATGAAAATGATTTGTGAATGTGATTATGTACTAACAGATTATTGCTCTTGACAACTTGATTTTATTCTTTGTACTAGCATGTGACAGCACAGAATTAAGCCTAATTTCCATTGACATCCTTCCAGGATATATTTGTTTGTTTTTATTTATTCCATTCTTTTTAATTTCTTTTAGTTATTATTTGTTACAATGTAGATTCTGTACAATGTTGAATAGTTATGCTTTTTAAATTGTATTTATTTAAATTTGATATGACCTAATAAGAGTGTTGACAACTTTTTCAGTCTTAATCATTGTGACCTTCATCCATAAAACCAAATGCTTTCAAGTGTGGTATCTGTGTTTCATTGATCTGGGACCACAAGCAAAATAAATAATAACAGGACACCAGATAGGGGGAGACCACGTTTTGGCAAAGGTAGAAAAAGAATACACCAGAATCTACTGGTAGATCTCTACCTGGATTGCAACAGTTTTAACAATGATGGATTGATTATATGCCATCAAGTCATTTTCAACTCCTAGCAACCACATTACTGTAAACAGATTTTTCTCCATGACAATCTATCTCTAACCTGGTCTTTCAGGTCTTCCAACAATGCACCCATGGTACTGTAACTGAATCCACCCATCTTGCTGTTAGTCATCTTCTTTTTTTCTTCCACCTTTTCCAACATTAGGGCCTTCTCCAGAGAGTTTTATCAGTAGCAACCTCAACGTATTTCTTCCTACATTCCTGACTACTAAAATGAAGAAAATGGAATTAACTTTTGGTCAAAAGACAAAAATCTCAGTTCATTTCTGATACTGCAATATGCAATTGTTCAGAGGTAGCTTGTTTCATTACAAGTCTGTAATTCTATATTATTTATTTACCTGATATCTTGGAACTTCAGCATCCAAGGCCATTTTAATGTGGATTTTTTCCCCCAGAAGCAATTTGCAAAACATGCAACAATTGTTAACTTACACCCTACAGTGAAGTATCCCAACTTTGAGACAAATTATTTGAAATGTGCTGAAAATATCAATATGAAGGCTATTAAAGGACAAATGCAATAATATTATACAAAGATCAATACCTATTTATTATCATTTCAAAATATAGGACACAGAATAATACATTTAAATAATAAGAAAGCAAAATCCATTTGAATGTTAGAAAAAACTTCTTAATAGTTGGACAGTGGAACTAATTATGGAAAGGCATTATAGCTTCTCCTTTGCTAGATGTGCTTAAGCAAAGGCTGGACAGTCATCAGTCATGAATTCTATACTAGGGAGTAGGTTGGATTGATCACTATGTCTCGGAAAGGGAAATATGGAAGCTTTTAATAACTTATATAATGCTACTTATAGTAACATCATCGCTATGCAGTTATTTACAATAAATATGTAACAAACTATAATCCCAATAACGTTCTGCATTAAGAATTACTAAAATGGCTTCATTGTGGCATATTGATTGCTTAATACTTCCATCTTACTGCCTTTTCCTTTTGTTTCTATGTTTTCCTTTTCAGATTTTTTTGGGTCTTGTAATTTGAAGACAAGTGGAGTGATATTGCCCCCAGCAGGGAAATTGCTGAATGGAAATATAGTTTCCTTCTTTGTTTTCATGTAAAAAGTTAATGCTTTTTGGATAAAACTGAAACTTTAAAAATGATGACAGTCTATATTATTTCTCTATATGTTCTTAAAATTCATTTTCTATAATTTAAACCCTTTTTTAGAGATTTATCTGGGGAAATTATTAGTGTTTTTTGTTTTTGTTTTTTACTGAGGAAGTTTCAATTGCCAGTTAGAGAGGCAGTTAATTTTACAGATTTCTATTTATATCAAAAGGAATATCTGTTGCCTACTAGAAACTTGGATTCTGCATCCCTCATATGTCTTCTAAGTTGGAGGCTGTTATTGTCTACACATTCCTTCTTCTGTAGAAAGGCATGGCAAGAAATAGCAGACAAAATCTAGTTTATTATCATTCTAAATGAACATTTTTGGGAATCCTATAGTAAAAATAGGAATAAATCCTCTTGTTAGAGAATGAGTGTGAAGTATATACTTTAGATCAATCAATAGGGTTAGATGATTGTTTTAATTTAAGAAGTTACAAGAAACCTCTAAATATATAAAATGTGTTTTAACAACTAGATATGAGATGACAGTCCTAAGCATTTTAGAATACCTTTCTGTAGCCTATATATAAATGGTTATTAGACTGTATAGATAGTCAAGAGTATTGGGAGGTTTGGCCTAAGAAATTAGAATATGCATTATGTGGATGTTAATATAACACTTCTTTGACATCTAGTCAGATTTCCATAGACTTAACAGAAATTACATTATGTAGCAGAAATTATTTGGTTTCTATTGGATTATTGTGTGTGTTTCCAGGGCAAAAATATGAGTTAAGCTAATGGTTAGTGACACAGTACAGTACTCAAAATATCACATTGGTCCATACAGTCTTGTATTGTGCTAGTGGCTCCCTTTTGGACAACATTTCTCATAATTTTGATGTGGAAAATCCACTGATTTTTGTAGGGCTGATGTTCTTCTGAGTTACATAGAAATAGTTTGGAAACTAAGAAAAGTTAGAAATGAATATTGGTACATAAAGAAATGACTTCCCCATTCATCAAGACAAGTACAAACAATTTCAGTAACTTATCACCTTCTCTAAATTTTATCTCTTCTTCCCATATCTCATCTCTTATCTATAAGCAAATTATAAAACCTCATCATTCAGTCCTGATCAGCAAAAGTCCATTAAGGGTTACCAGATATAACAACAAAGATATAATCAAACAGATCAGTTACATATTTTTCCTTTACTTTTGACACAGTAACTTATCATTTTCTGTAAAAATACAACAACAACAAAAATCTTGATATCTTATCTCTTATCTATAAACCTTTAAATCTTTAAAGTTTCATCATTCGAACCTAGTCAAGAAAAATCTATTGAGGTCTACCAGAAATAACAACATATTAAGAATCTTGAAATTTAATCCCTTCAAATAGTGTCCCACAAATTAATTTCTTATCGTTTTCTCTTTGTCTCCATTCAGAAACTCCTTCACAAATTCAACACATATCAGATATAACATCTATGTTTTAAGCTTAATCAAATAAGCCAATTGTGTATTCCTTTACTTTTAACACCATAGATTATCACTTTCTCTGAAAATATAACAAAATATCTCTTCTTCCATATCTACAAACAAATTTTTAAAGCCTCGTCATTCATTCCTAGTCAAGAAAAACCCATTAACAGCTACTAGAAAAAAATCATATATATTTTAGCCTTGATCAAGTAAGCCAACCTTTAAAAATTTTGATGTGTATTCCCTTTAAATAGTGTCCCAAAAGCTGATTTCTTTTCATTTTCTCTTTACTTTTTCTCAGGAACTCCTTCATGAGTATAACACATCTCCTTTGTAAGTCCAAGATAAAAGAGCTGTCCAAATCACTTTTCTGATTTATTATATTATATATTTTTCTTTATTTTTTTCTTTTCTTTTTCTGTGCACTTTTTACTTTTTATTTCTGTATTTTTCTTAATTTGTATTAATTTTTTATCTTTGCATTCTTAAAATTAAATAAAAATATTATTAAAAAAAAGAAATGAATATTGGTGTTACTTGTAAAAACATGGGTCTAGTTGGAAAAGAACTCCATCAATTATACAGTGGTGTGATCAACTTCCTTCTATAAGCTGTTTATTGCCATAAGTTTCAATTTGAGGATAATAAAGCTTGAATGCATTTAATTCATATGATTAATTTCATTTTCTAATTATTAAGCTATTTAAAATGCATATAATTTAATTGAATAATGTTACATAAATTTGTATATCAAAAGACAGATAGATTGTTACAATTGAATTGATAGATAATTTCAGTCATTGAATACCTTGGTGAATTTATATGTAAGATCAGATGAGATTAGTATCAGTGAGATGTAAATTGCTGTGAATGAGATGTAAATTGTGATTTTTTTTTCTTTTCCCCTTGCTGTTTGCATATATGTAAAAATTAGTAAGTTAACACATTTTTACTATATTGTTCACAGAAATAAAAATTAGTTTGGCTGAACTGTATTTGTAGTTAGCTGGAAGAGAGCTTTCAAAACATTTTGTGATACAGAATAAGCTGCTGGTACAATTTAAATTTTAGGAAATTGCATGTTTAAGTTCTTGATTAAATTTAAACTGAACTTAAGTGTGTCAAAATAATGAACCCACTTTCAAATAGTTCAGAGGTAGCCCACACTCTTTTTATGTAGATCTTAGACTCAGATATGGGCATTTCCAGGTGAGTTGGAAAAAAATCCTGACTGTAATCCTTGAAAAGTTTTTGCCAATCAATGCAGTTAAACTAACCAAGCAGTTTAATTTTTCATTCCAATGTTTCTTCATTCCAGATAAAAAGCAAAGAAAGAAAATGTAATGATAGGAGGAAAAAATGTTGTTGAGAAGAGGGGCAGGAAGCTCCAGTTTTTCTGTTTTATTTTATTGTAGTTAATAAGCAGATGCAAAAGAAAAGAATAATTCTGAAAAGTATATTATAAACATAATAGATTCTACACAAAAAAATATTGCACAATGCACATTAAATCACTTCAGAATTCTCATTAGGTGTTCTGTATATGACAGTAAGGAAATAGAGATGAGAATGTCAGCTCCACCTGCATGTTGAGGCTTTCTCTGTGATTTTCCAGGCTTCCAAATTACTCAGAGAGCGTTCACTCTTTGTAGGGGCACAAGGCAGGCAAGTAACAAAATATGTAACTATACCTTGATGACTCAAATACTATAAGTATTTACATCAGACACTGGGATACAAGTATATAAAGAAGGGATTTATGTCATGACATCACCATATACATGTCATCATTTTGATATAATTTCAGTTTGCTGCAGATGGCCATATTTTTATAGCGAAAACACTTCACTGTATACAGTTGCCTTTCCTGCATAGAATGAAATGAGACTGATGACAGAAATGGTAGGGCTAGCTTTTTATTCCCACATTCCTAATATCACACATATTAGTATGTGGAATGAAGATAATTGTAGCAGGAATCCTATGTTCCATACATTTTATTATTCTGCTCCTTTCATATAATTATCTTTAACTCAATATAAAGAAATATTATTCAGAATTTCTATTGCTGTTAATTAGAAACTCCTGGTGTTTTGCTTCAGTTGTATTCCAAAACCCATCCAACCATCCATCCATTCAGTCATTCATTTAGCAATTACTCATACACCACCCACTTCCAAGGATTCAGAGCAATTTACTAACAAAGAGAATATATAATAAAATACAACCATCAAGTAACAAAAGACCACCTACCAAGGCAGTCTAGGTTCATGCTGTGCATCAAAGACTTATAGGAAAAATGCAATTGTAAAGGCACACAAAAGGTATTTTTAAAAAACAATGTTTTCACATTGTTATATTTATATATTATTTGGGAATTACAAAATAATATTTTAGTTTTTCATTTCTGCACTTCAGCCTCAAGGAATTAAATTTGTTGACATAAGGTTGAATTTCATGTAGGGATGATATTATAAACAGAGCACTGTTGTGAAAAGTCACAAAATGTTCGAGTTAAGTCATTCATTTAAAAAAAAAAAATAGGCTATACTGTTCATACTATTTTAATATTTACATTTACTAGCATATTTCCTGTAAGGTGAACCAAACATATGAACAAACGTCAATGCTACATATACAGCAAAAGGTCCCTCAAGAAATCAAAGGCAAGCAAAGGGACATTAAAATGTATAGAATTTAAATGTCAGGGCCAGATTCATTAATGTTTTATGTACTTTTTATGCCTTCTCTGAGCTTGAAAACATGGAAATTGAATACTAAATGCAATTTATATTCAAGGATTTTCTTCACATTTCGGTTAAGAAATACATAATTATTTATCCATGCCTGCAGTGCCATAAATTTACAAATTCTATGATTATCCCTTATACTTTTGTTATATGAAACCTCAGAATGTTAACTCAATATAGTTGCTATATTCAATGCTAACTATATTTTTTGCACAGTAAGTTCTCTCCCTGTCTCTCATCCATGCATTTTGATACCTTAAACTGCTTATATCCAGAGATCAGTATCTGATTTGTTAAAAATCATCCAGACTTTTCAGCTGCTACAAAAGTATCATGAATACTGACTATTGAATTACTTCTATAATTCATTGCTATTTTTAAATCTGATACATAAGCAGCAAAGTTAATGTGTCTGAATTGATATACAACATTTCACTTCCCTTTTGATCAACAGCCTCTCCACCCAAGATTACGAACTGCTTAGATTTAAACATAATTTTCAGAAATATCTGAAGTTAAAAGGCATGAATGCTGAACCTAATTCCAACTGGACTGATGTGGTATGGTTTTAATTCACTAGAGCTGAGATGTGTTTTCCCTAATTTTCAGTGTCTCGAGTTGAAATTCCTCCCGCATTACAGAGTTTGAGAGCTTAGTTTAGCATGCAGTGAAAAGAGCATTGTACCACTTGCCAAACAGGGGGAAAAAAAGGAGAGATATTTTGACAATTGCTTGTGTAACACCTGAATGGGGAATAGGGGTTCTGAATTGAGAATACTGAATTGAGGATCAGTAGTTCATCTAGGTGATTCTAGAATGTACTCTCATTCAGTAGCAATTCTTGCCCCAGGTTTTTCTTCTCCCTTAGCAAAGATGTCCCTAGCCAACAGACCATGCAATGCAGCCACATGGAATCTGCATTTTTATTTCTCTTGTAAGTATTTTTAGCCATTTTGTCTGCTATTGCTGAAGCAAATATGAGTCCTCTGTCCCATCATTTGTAAGGAGCAGGGTTTTTTTTTTAATTTTTTTGTTTGTTTCTTTTCTTGTTTTACCCTATTGCAGACTATTTTTTAAGTACTGTCTTTCCCATTATCCTACATATTGCATCTGTTATAATTACTTCTTTTCTTAGGAGTTGGAGTTACTAGTTAAGACTGGTCAACATTTACACAGCTGGTATTTCAGTTGACAATAAGCAGCTTTAAATAGAAGCTTGCATGTATCATTTGTGTTTAGGTACATTCAAGTAAGTTACATATTTATAGATACTAAACAGAATGGGTTGTTTATTTATGAAACCACGCAACTTATTAAAAAATGTTCTACTTTATGAAAATATACTATGCTGAACATCACAACAATACTTGAAATATTTGCATTTAAAAAAGAATGTTAGGTGGTGCCCAGGATCTAGAAACTCCCTTTCTTTTAAAGAATACAACTACAGTTGCAGAATACTTTGTTCAGGAAATCTCCTTAAGGGATGTTGATACAAGAAGCCAGGATATTCTACTTAAGAGAGTTGTCAATTTCTCTTAATTCACTCAGTTCCTTAATTATAGCCTGATGAATTGTTTACTGCTTTTCATTTTCCCATTTGTGAAAGCAAAGAAAAATTACGTAATATCCTAAACACACACACAATGCTTTCCTAGATGTACCTTAACTAGCCCAACAACTGATTCCCAATAATGCCTCTCCATTCTAATAAGCTGGACAGTTTCATTTGATCTTTGCACTTAATGCTTAGCAACATTCTACTTCTCAGCATTAAGTTTATATTTTCCTTCATGGAGAAATAGACATTTGTCTTTCATCCATTTGTCCTATGTTAACAAAATCTGAACTAGGGACCATCACCAACTTTTGCTTAACAAATTTAAAATATGTATTTAACAAACACCACCAACAGCAACAAACACCACCACCACCATCAAATTTAACAACAACATAGGCTAATTGCATAAAAAATGTTGCAGCAGGTTTGCTCTCAGTAATAAGTACATTGGAAGCTTATCACAGCTATATTAGACTTTTTTAAAAAATTCAGGAAGGAGCCAGGCTGCCGAATTCTGATGATTCGTTAACAAATTTCATTAGTGCAATTAGGAGAGTGTGTTCTTGAACCAAAATGCACTTGGGGTTTTAAGTTGTCAATTCCTATTTGAAATTATAGATAATTTGGTAGTTTGCTACGGTATGTCCAAACATTTCTTTATCAATGCTTTTTTTTTTTTTTGTATTTTTCTAAATTCTGCACATAATCATGTGGATCAGTCGTATCTATTATTTGTTTATAATAATTTGTCCCTAATAGCAACAATAGCAATGCCTTTGCTGAAGGGGGTCTTTATTATTAAGTTTCTTTCTCTCCTGCTTTTCAAAAAGCCATACAATTTTGGTTTAAGAATCTTAGATGTATCATCCTTTCTCTTCATATTTAGAAAAGCAGTATTTGATTCCGAAGCTGGTAGCTCTAAACATCAGTTACAATCATATGTGTTTGCTCTCTCAACATTTGAAAGATTCTTTTCAGAAATAACCAAACCCTATTTATTGTCTTGCAGATATTCTCATGACTTTCATGCATATTTGTTTTAAATTACTTGTGTAGGATATCGCCACAGATGCATAAAGATATATTAGCTTTTTCTCATTTGGTGTCTTTCATAGCAGTGGTGATTTCACTGATTAAGAGATTAGTCTGTAGGAAGAGTACATTTGAATGTGAATGGACTCAGAATGCTCAGTGGTACCCAAGTGGGATATTTTCCACATGATGGAGGTGGCTCTAATTATTTGTACTTATTTTGATTGCTGTATTGTGTTTTACCCTTTGGATTATCATCTTATTATCATAAAATGTGCTGCCATGGTAGAAAAAAATAAACGTTATATTATGCTATGGAGAATATTTGGAAATGCTCTTTATAACCATATAAAATAGTTTCAAAGGAAACAGCAACATACAAAAATAATTTGAAAGGATGGAATGATTCATAGTCCTATTTTTAAATGAAGTGAAAAGCATTTGTTGCTGCAAATGCTCAGCTAATACAATACAATGTGTTCATGCTGACTGCAGATTTCATTTAGTGATTCTCTGATAACTTGAATTCAGTACTTGAACTCTATTAATTATGTCTTCTGCTTTGCTTCACATTTACCATGATCTCATATCCAATTTTCTTTGTTTCTTCTATACACTGTTTCAACAAACCAACCCACCCAGCAACTCTATAACTGTTGATAAAATAATAGCCTCAGCAGGGGTTGTGAAAGTGCCATAACATTTACTTAGAGGAAGATTTTTATTGCATCTTCCTCTGCAAATCAGTCTTCCTTGTCTAATAGCGTATAGCACAAGAAAAGATATCCCAATATTTTTTTTGTATTTATACATAGTACACTTTTTGTATTTTTGTTTTAAACCGAATTAAAATAATTTAAAAAGTAAATGAACTAAATTAAATGTATTAAAGAATTAAAGTGTAATACGACCTATTCCAAACTGTTATGTCAGTGTTTTGAAAGATAGTATTCCCTGATAAGTTCTTTGCCAGGGACAGTTCTGTAAGTAGAACAAGTTTCGAATTGAATGAAATGTTTTAGCTGTAGGAAAAGGCAAGTCAGTAATTTGGATGGGAGTAAAGTTTTGTGAAAACGTATTTTACTTGTGTATGACTGTGTTTGCTTTCACTTCATATGGTGTTATTTATTAATTAAAACATTTGTAGTCTGCCCTCCAGATCTGAACACGTGTACTCTGGCATATATCAGAAGCACAATGTCCACAGCAACCAGATCCAAAACGAATGCAAAACCTTCAAAATTAACACATCACCTTGGTGTTAATAATAAAATCTTTAGGAGGCTGTATATATCCCCAATAAACTTCTCTGTATAAAATCAAACATGTTTAAGCTGAAAACTAACATTTGTATAAATTGCTGGTATTTCTTCTTGCTTTGAATCTGAGATGTGGTGTCACAACCCATAGAGGGACCTCTGAGGAGTGGATATTTCATAAGCAGCGCATCAAAGCCAAGAAACCTGTTCTTTGTATTCATGTAACATGTACAGTGCAACAATTGGATACAGACTTCTGTCCTAGATAGACGTCAATGCTAAAGGAGATAAATACAGGAAAAGACACTCTCCAAGTATTTGAAATCATTATTAGTACCTTGAACCTCAGAAATGAGCTGGCAACAGTTGCAACTTTTTTAATGGTATTAAAAAGAACTTTTTATACAGCTTGTGACAGCAGCTGAGCCATCATCTTTATCATTACTTTGGCTTCTATCTTCAAAGAAAGCCCCTTGATTAGCCTAATGATTATTGTTCATTACAATAATCTAGACTACCAGGGTACTTGGACCTCCAGTATTCCTTCAAGGGAAAGGCAAATCCTACCCACAGTATCTTACTTAATAGCGTCCTGCTGCACCTGGGAATCATACATTCCTAAAGCTTCTATTTTGTCAAGATTCAGTCTTAATTTATTGGATCTCAGCCAGTTGCTGCACAGCTACATATACCTTTGCTGAAAGGAATAAACAGAGTTGGACATCATTAGATTATTGAGGGCACCCAATTCCATATACCCTGATACATTTTCCCCAGTTGTATATATACTGTATACTCAGAAGTTAGCAGAGGGGACAAAATACTTACAACATAATTATCAGAGAATCAGATGAAAATTCTGGTGTTGGTCTTATCTGGAAATCACCCACTGCTCTTCTCTGGAACCAACTAGGTAAGTAAAAATGGAATCACTGCAATACTGTTTTTTTTTTTTTTTAACCACCTACTCAGCTTTTACAATATCCTACCATGATTGATAATACCAAAACCCTCTGAGAAATCTGGATTAGATCAACAGATCATAGTTCTCATATGCCATTGTATATACCGTATGCCACTTTATCCAGGGACATCCTCCAAAAGAGAAAATATATGTGATCAGATGGATTGTTTTAAACTTATTTTGCACAATTGTGACCAAGTATAACACTTTTTTCCCAACTCGGGATGGCTATCATTACTTCTGTCCAAAGAATACAGTTTCTTATTTTGGAATAAGATAAACATAAGAAATAGTCATAGTGATTAGTACAGCAGCCACAAGAGGATATTAACTAGTTGTGCATGTGATTGAACTGATGGGGAAATAATTTTTGGTGTCATTTTTTTGGAAAAACAAATAAAAAGCCATTCAGAAATTTTCATTGAATAGCATTGACAGTACTTGGATAACCACATAAGTTTGATGGAGTTATAGCTCCTTTTTCTTCTTCATTGGACTCAGTATGGCACTGTATCATTTCTCCAGCATTTACGTGAGCAGTATCATATCAGAAGATATGGAACGAATTAGGAGGATTATTCTCCGTTAGTACATATGACGTGCTTTACTTGAAGAAACCCTTAATTATGAAGTGGATTACATTCATCTTATATCACACTGGCTACATAAGAAGAATGCTTGCCATGTATAATCTGACTGTTTCACAGTTTTCTGCTTCTGAAGATGTCAAATTATTATTTTAGAATATTTATATCCCATTTAAAATATAGTTTACAATATCAACAAAAAGATCCTTTGGTGAAATAGGAAAACAAATCATACATAGCTTTAGAAACAAATCCTCCCACAACCCCCCTAAAACACATTGCCAAATTTAAATGCCAAGTGCCAACTACAGTAGAAAAAGCCCTAAATAGTAGAGCATGAAGTAGGACTCCTTTGATTATTTAGATAGTTCAGAATAAGAGGTAATTAAATAGGATGATTCCTTTTTCATTAATAATAACTGTAACAATTTTTAGCATTTCTACAAATGAAGTCCTGTGTAGATGACTTAAAGAATGGATGAGGTTTTTCATATAGGTCTTACTGATGATACTAAGAATAAATTAGAAGTTTTCCATACATAGCATAATGCACTGAATTTACAATTTCTATCCTGCAGGACTAGAGTATACTGTTTGCAAACTCCAATACAGATCATTTCTGTTTTGTTTTGTTTTTTGTTCTTACTTTTATGCTAGTCTTTGACCAAAATAAAGAACTGAAAGACCTACATATTTGAGTTTAGATGTCATGAAACACAGCTTTAAAAACTCTACTGATTTATGCAAGTCAGAGCAGAAGATTGTGCATGGAAGTGGGAGGAAGTTATTCAGTAAGGTATATCTTTCTAAATAATCCCTTTCCAACCTTGACCAGTGAGGGAGCAGTGATTTGCATTAGGCATTTTACAATATTCATTGTAATCTTACTATTCTATAAAATAGAAAACTTGCATTAGAGCCATTAACTGGTATATAGGTTGTGGAGTTATCTTTGAATAACTGACACAGGTTTGGTCTCTCTCTTTTTGATATTTATTAAACATTCTAAACATTGTATGTGTACACAATAACATTTTATTTTAAAAGTGGTATTTGTAAAAGATGTTATCCTGTTTGGATTAAGCTGCAGTTTTCCAAAATGTCAGCAGATGGGGTAGGATTGCAGTTTTGCAGCTGAAGTACTCAACAACTAACTTCAGTCTTTTTGTATAATATTATGATAGGTGAGGTGAGGTAATATTTTAATATATTAGCTAGACACGGTGTTGAATAATTCAACTGTATAAATTGGTTTGCCTTTAAAAACAAATATTCCAAATCATTGGCACTTTCTTTCAAAATTGTATTTTAAAATACAAGACAGAAATCAGAAACCAGCACCCTTTATTATTATGAATATATTATTAAACTCTAGGAAGGTTTAATATTCACACTTTGGAAGAGTTTTGGTGAGGAAAAAAAACCCCTCTTTATAAAATGTAAAATAAAAAATCAGAAGGTATTTGAATAATATTTTGTTACAATGAACTTTTTGATTAATACAAAACTCCTAAACCCAGGACTGTAGACTAGACTGGGAAGTCAAACACCGTAAAAGAAGGCATTGATTTCATGTTTATTTCAACCAAAATAGCAAGACAGACACACCTATGTACTTATCAGAAGTCAAGCTTGACGTGAGGAATATTTTATTTTAACATTTCATATATAACAGTAGGGAAAGCAGAATCCATCAAATTCAATTTCACTCAGGTAAGTTTATGCCAACATTATTCTTAGTGAATTACATGACACTCCATCAGTCTGTGAATTAAAAAAAGAAATGTATATACTTTGTGATATTTCTTCCTATCTATACATGTTTGTCCATACATGTATTCTTTCTAATATGTTCATTCACCCACAGTTTTCCATAATAGTTTGTATTTTTGTGTGTATTTACATTTTTGTGTGCCTTTTGCTGAAATAAAATCTATACATTTTTATTACAAGATGCTGTACAAAATTTAGGGAAAAACACATATAAAAATTCATTTCAAGAATGTGAATTGTATAAGCTCTCATTAAAATTGGAAAATTTCTGTCTGTTTACTATATAAAACAAAATGTTACACTTTGTGATCCCAGTCCAAAACAGTTCTTTATTTACACAAGAGATCCAAGTGTACCCTATTGCATTCCTTTCAAATCAGACCACTATGCCATATCACAATCTACTTTGAAACCTCTTGTGAGTTTTAAAACTAGTTTGCCATCTGCTTAAGGTGGAACTCCTATTTGAAAACCCAATTCCAAATCCTTAGTGGGCATGAAGAACTAGTAACATAGTTCTTTGGATTATTATCTGTGCTAATTATCTGGAATAACTACTACCCTCTTGTTACATATTAAAAATCACCAGTGTGGATTGGAATTGCCATTTTGCTCATAACCATGCATTGAAAGGATGGAAATGATCTAGTCTTCCAGTAGTTTTTAACCACTCTGATTCTGAATGCAATTAAATGCTTCAATACAAAGAATAACTAAGAGATTTTGCATAGAACACCAGTTATTTTTAAAACAAATTTCTGGCTGTAATTTTGAGATAACCACAATTTTTAAACAACACCTCCCACTTTAATATTATTTCATAGTTAAACTTTCTTGTCAATTGTCCTTCATAATGTCAGTAATGAAAAGAAGTAATTTATAATGTAGTTAATATAAGCATACTTTTAGTACATATGGGTGGTTATAGATGATATCTAAGAAATGGGGGGAAGGAATGGAAAGAAAAAAATATAACTGTAATGAGTATTGCTTGCTTGTGTCTAGTAAATGAATTACAAGCTTGCATAATTTTGATAATTAGAGAAATACTCCTTTTTTGCAAATTATACACAGATAGGTATTGTATCACAGTCCACTTTCTCTGTAGCTGTGCATTAAGGAACTGGGAAGGCTGGCTCTCTCTCTGGAGATAGAAGATTCAGAACAATCCAGATAGACTTAAGCAATGGAATGAAATGAATAGGATGGAATTTAATAAGGAGAAATGTAAAATTCTGCATATGAGTAGGAAAAGTGAAAGACACAAGTATAAGATAGGAAGATCTGGCTTCTTAGTAGTACATGTGAAAGAGACCTGGAAGTCCTTGTAAACCATGCAACAGCAATATGATGCAGTTGCCAAAAAGGCAAATGCTATCTTGGGATACACTAACAGGAGTACAGAGGTGAAATCATGGGAAGTAATTGTTCTACTCCACTTTGTCCTGGCTAGACCCCACTTGGAATACTCTGTATAATTCTGGTCCCCATGTTCGAAAAGAACAGTGATTGGGAGTTCAAAGGAAGGCACCAAAATAGTGCAGGGTCTGGAAACTGAGCTATATGAGGAAAAGTTAAAGGATATAGTTACGTTAATCTACCGAAGAGGTGACTGGAGGAAGATATAATAACATACTTCAAATATATGAATGATTGTCACAGAGAAGAGGAAATGGACCTATTCTCTTTTGCCCCATAGGCAGGACCAGTACCAATCGGTTAAAATTACACGGAAAAACTTCTGGCTGTACAAGCTGTTAGCCACTGGACCAGGCTGCCACATGAAGTGATGAGTGTTCCTTCATTAGAGATCTTCAAACAGATGCTGGATGGTTAGCAATCAGAGATGCTCTAGAATTTTCTGCCCTGAGCATGGAGTACTTTCTTTCCCATTCTGATTTTATGAGTTTAATAAAAGTACAATGAAGGATAATGTAAGATTATGTTAAGGATTCCTTATGTTGAGGATGAGGAATGTAGTATAAATAGCAATCTGAATGGAACACTGGAATGTACAGTTTGGAATGTACAGATTGGAATCATGATCTATTGTTTACAGATTTTTAAATATTATTTCATTCCAGACCTTTTGTTTTAATACAACGCTGGAAAATTCACATTCATACTCATCTGCAACTTAATATATACATCTTTCTTAGTATAAGTAGTTTGGCCCACAGTTGTTTTAAAAATTCACTACCTCTGATGTTTATTTTTTTAAAAAAAGAACACAAACTAACCCCCTCCATATATCATTTTGGTATGAGCATCTTCCCAATTACAACTTTCCCAAATGGGTGTTTTGCTTCCATTGAAATTCCAATGAAATAGACTTTATTTCATCCCTTGCTGGTACAAAAGGGCAACTAAATTAAGGTTATGCTTTAGTAGTCTTCAGAAATACTAATCAAAGAGGTAAAAGTGATATCAGATTCTTGCATAGACAGATTAATCTTTAAAAGCTTCTCTGTTTTAGAGTCTGCTATGAGAGTGTCACATGCAGCTCATCATATTTTATAAATGTAAGATGTAATCAAGATGTAGTCTGCTGTGCAGCTACTTCCTATTAGACCTAACAGCTCAGTGCACAGGTAGTAGGTCCCTAGTGAACTGTATATATCAAAGTCTAGGAAATTCTTCATTTTAATGAGCTGCATTTTCAGAACCCAGACCTCTCCCAGTTGGAATAGCTGTGTGAGACAAAAATGAAAGTCGGTATTTTCCTTTGAGACGTTGGTTACTAAATGCTGTGAATTTCAGAATTACAATAGAAGCACAGAATTACTCTAAGGCTCCTCTTCTGTACTTGCCTGTTGGGCACAGAATTATTGAACATCTGGTCTAAGTAATAATTTATCAACTTTTCTACATTATATCTCTGTTGTTGCCTCAATAACTTGAACCATACTAATTTAATACATATATTTTATGTTAAATAAATATTATTCATGTCGTATCATTAGCTGTTTAAATGTTATAAATTAAGGTAGATTGGAAATGCTGACAGAATGTTTCTCAACAAAATACACTGGATTCTAAGAGCAAAGATTCTGTGATTTCCCTAAGAATATTTAATGTATGTGTATATATACAAAACATTTTCATCTGATAACAAAATAAAACTTTGGAAAATAAAAGTTATTTAACACAATAAACCAGATTTTTATAGAATAAACAAATGACAATTTTAATCTATCAAGAAAAAATGCAGGGCAAGAAAAAATAAACTATTCTGTTGGATGATGGGCAAATGATTTTATATCTGTTCATTTAAAAAGTTTTGTTTATTTCTTAGAGCTGTTGCTATTTTTAGGTTCACAGGCTTAATCCATAGCTTTCAAAAAGAGAGAACCCAATGCTGTCTTTGAGACCCTCTGTAAGAAGTCCCCTTAAGTATTTATTGTCTAAAAATCAATTCCTCAGTTTTTCAGCATCTTTTTCTAAGCTTATTAATAAAAATGAGATTTCCTTTATATTATCTTTTCTGCACATATAGTACTGTATTTAAATTCCTGGGTAAGCAGCATAGCTCTATGCAGTCCTGGTTTCAGATGTAATATCTTTGTCAGTAGTAGTGCGGGCTAACAACAATTTGGAAAAGGTTATTGCCTATGTCTAATTGAAGGGTTCTCAGAGGCATCTGTTTAATCAACTGTGAAAAAAGTATTCTTGACTAGATAGATCTTTATTCTTATCCAGTAACAGGAGTATTGCATTCTTCCTAATTAAGATTTATTTTCATCCCAGAAATAGTTTCTGTCATTATAGGGGACTCATCACTTGGAATGTCAGTGCACACTGAATCTATAGATTTTTTTCTAAGATAACTTCGGCAGGAATAGAAGCAATATTACTGCCGATACTTCTGCATGAGCTAATTCAGTTACATGTAACAGATGCATACAGCATATTCCAGTCATACACAATAATGCATGCCTGAATTGTAGCCCATTTGGGCACATGACTCTCATGTTCTTTCTTAACTCATTGTGGCATCTGTCATCATCTTGGGTTCATGGCTTTATTAATTTCCTCTGTCAAGTGTAACAGTAATATTTTGATGTCTGCACATTCTTTTTCTCTCTTCTACCTCTATATATACATAGTTTGATGATTGGCCCAAACTACAGCAACTCTGTGATGAAAGTCCAACTTCATACCTCCTATGCTGCTTGAAATACAAGTGCAAACTGAACAAGAAAATTATTTCCCCAATTTGGTCTCTGTCACAGAGTCCTTTTGAAAACCTTGTAAATAAATAGAATCAGGAGCTATTTATTTTAGCACTTCACCCATAACATTGATAACTTGCAGTTCTGCAAGGTGATTGTAACATGTATTCAAACAAATCTTGAAAGCCATTTGCTGTTTTAGCAAAGGAAATGTATGCTTGCCATTGGAGTATCTTAGGGACTAGGCTAGCATGTCAGAAAGCATACATCTGTGGGAAAACTGTATTTAATTCAATTGGACTGACCCATCAGTGTTTCTTTGGCTTTTCAAAGTTAGGGTATGCTAAACTGAGGTACTAGTTGATCTTCCACTGAATGAAAATTGAGTTGTATCCAGAATAGGTATATGGGGAATTTCTCAGAATGCAGCCGGACATGGATTAATTTAACTGTCACTTTGAGAAAGAGTGATAACTGTTGTTTGTCTCCCTGAAGCAGCTTTTAAGTGATATATGACATACCCTATTTTCAGTGCATATCGTAGATTATTGGGTAAGTGAGAAGCATTAGGAATAAGATGTGAATCAAGTTACCTCTGAAATTTTAAGGAAAGCCAAAAGCATTATTGTCATTTTGATAACTCAGGCTAAATTTTGCAGGCAGTTTCCTGTTCTTTCTATCCCAACTCTGAAGGGATGTATGCCACAAAATAATTGTTCATATGAAATTTCACCTGGGATAATGTAGTTCACGCTTCATACTCTCAGTTCAACATGAGTAAGGTTGTTGTTAATTTTACTGCAATTTGTCTGCATGCAATACCATGATCTACAAAAATGAATTACATCATAAAGATATTCACATGGAATGTATAGATACCAATACTCACTGTTGTGAAATCTAGGGAGGCTGTGTAGAAAAAGTGTACTTGATTAAGTGCCATTGCAAATCACTTATTTGATAAAGTTGGACACCAAAAAATGCATATTACAGAAAGGTATGCATTAGATTGAATTCAAATTTGGGTTTCTTTTTTAAAAAAATAATATGAAATTTGACAATTTTATAACAAAATTTTATGACAAAAATTTTACTAATACTTGAGTACATTGCATGCTAATGTGGATCTAGTTTTAGAATGATTTGTAATGTACATCCCTAAGCATGGTGAGTTTCTAGTATACATACGGCCCATGTGGATTTTCCATCTAATTTATTAGCTTCTGTTTCTGCCCCATTACTAAGTCAGTTTTCAGAGGTTCCATTTCCAGAGGAGGTCACTACTAAAAAAATTAAGTTAGCTTTTATTTTTAAATGATATCTGTGCAGATGAGTTAGTGTGGGGGGGGGGGGAGAGGAGAGAGAGAGAGAGAGAGAGAGAGAGAGAGACAATGAAATTAATTTATGACAGAATTTGATTCATAAAAGTAATGGCTTTTCAAGCTACTTACTTTCTATGACTCTGCTGACCACATACCTGTAGTTCCCAATGTGCTTGCCTAACGTCAGTTAAGTCCTTGGACCAAAATCATTTTCTAATCCCTAATCTTAGCCATTGTGCTTTACCAACTCTAATAAGTGCAGTAAGAATTTCAATTATTTTTCTTTTCTTTTTTATTTCCTGTCCTTGGTTTTTTAACAGCAGAATAATTAAATAGGTATTTGTTAGGCTGAAAATAGAAAGTCTTCTCAAAACTTATTACAGTGCTGAAGTTTTGATTGCAGTTTAATCTCTTTTGGAAAAACCGAAACAAATTAAACCTATTAAAGATAATAGCTCTTAGTTAACTATCTTAGTTTTTACATGTTAGTAATTTCATACAGGATAATTATGTTATAGATAATCATAGAATATCGGCAGACTTTTATTAGAAAAGGAAACATAGCAGAAGGAAAAACATATTTTCTAAAATAACAAGGAATGATTACTATGATGAAATTCCAGATTTATAACTTCTTTCAATAAGAATTCAATTTTCCTGTCACAAAATGTCATTTTGTTGTTGTTGAGCTGTGGCAACCTCAAATTACAAGAACCTCATTATTTAAAACCTTCTAAGTACTGTATTTTCATCCTCAAATGAACCAGTCTTTAAAGAGCCCTATTTTCCAATTCAGTCGGGGAGGAGGGATGTCAAAATAGCAACAGAGTCCTTGCAGTAATGCAATCCAATTGGATGTCATATGCGCATACAAAGGAGTGGACTTTTGATTGCAGGGCTGCAACGGTCACCGTAGCAGTTTTGACTGCCTTCCCTGCAAATACTGCTCCTCTGTTCTCAGCACTCTTAGTTAAATAACCAAAACAAGCACAAATGTTTGATTTGCATTTGTACTACATGCATTTGTAGATCACCTTCTTTTCTAATTGTTTACGTAGTTTTCACTCATGTAATTTACTTACAATTAGATTTCCAAATCTTAACTCATATTTTGGGGCGGGGGGGGGTCAAAGTATCTGATGACCAATGATTTCCATCTCAGTATGATTTATGCTTTAATTCCTGTTTCAGAAACTCATTTCTCAGCCTCTCTACTCTGTTTTGGAATAGTCACATCTGACATTTCTGTAAGATTTGTAGGTAAATGTTGGAGTACTATGATGAACTGAAAACTCACAAACACCACATGGAAAACAGACCTACCATGAGACATAAATCAGCCAATATGGCCCTGAGGCAAGTAATGAATGGAAAAATGGTCTGATGTGGCAGCTAGATGTTAATTCTATATGCAGTACTTAGTTTAATGTAGCCATATACCAGTATGTATCCTACTAGAAGCATGCCAATAATAAAGATAGCAGTTCTAAGTGCATGTGTTCTTCATGTACAACTATAACCAATTGCATCCATTATTGAGAAATTAAGACTGATTATGGTGACACCTATTTAGTTATATTTGGACTAAAGTACTGCAGTGCTACCTACTTGGGGCTACCGATAAAGTGTGTTTGAAAATAGCAGTTGGTCCAGAATAGAGCAGCAAGAATGTTGGTGGATGCTTGCAGGCAGAATCATATTTTACCAGTCTTTCAAGGGTTAAACTGATTACCCATTTTTCTTAGGCAAAATTCAAAGGATTGTTGATGACCTTTAAAGTGCTAAAGGCTTAAGAAAGGATTTCTTAGGGACTTTCTCCCAATGCTTGCCTGCCCTTTCCCTAATATCTGATAAAGATACCTTTCTGTATGTCCCAACTGTGAAGAAGTTCCATTTGGCTGAGACAAGAGAAAGGGCCTTCTCAGTGGCAATCCTATGGATTTTTTTTTTTTTTTTTTTGTATCAGGCATCTTTTTGTAATGTTCCACTGAACAGGCAGCATACATTTCAGAAGGCAGTATCCATTTTTGAAGATGTTATCCCCCATCTCTACTTTATAAAATTTTTGAGATTTTTGAATTTTTTAAAATCTTTATATTTGCTCTTTTTTTGCCCCTTCCACTATTCTGTAAGTTAGTAAGAAATAATATTTTTATTTACTTAATTGGATAAAAAGGCAGGTTAAGTGGAAGCTATAATTACCGTTTTTGTAGAGGACATTTCATGTTTACACTATAAGAGTATTTTGGAGTGGACAGCCATAACAAATAGTAATAGTAATAGTAATAATACATAACCTGCCATATATCCCATCTATTTAATGATTTTTATTTGTGTTGTGGGCCCAAAGATTCCAGCCATTCCCACAGAATGTTCAATCCTAGATCCATCAACTCATATGGCCACTATTTTTTAATAACCTTGTTTCATTATTTTATAAACAAATAATTGACTTTCCTCTTGTCTTAAAAAGCAGAATTAAAATGTATTGTGATATTTTCTTTGACAACAAAATTTATGATCAAATAAAAAAATATATGTATACAGATTGTATTGAAGTATGTATACAGATTGTATTGAAGTGATGATATTTGCATACCTACATATATGTTTGTTAAAAGCTGCATCATAGAGATGCAAGAAGTGTGGCCAAGTAATTATCTGTTTTATGACCTCCTAGGTCCCCCAGAGTGATGGGGGGGGGGGGAATCAGCTCACGGATTTTCCCCCCATCAGGCCTTGCATAGGCTATAGGTACTCTGATCCCTTAAAAGTTCCAATCTTTCACATCAAGTCCCTTGAGTCCTTAATCTGCTTACTGTTGGAGTGCAGTAAGCTATATTTTTATGAAGTTAGAATTCTGTTAATTCAAGCTTCTCTTCACATTTGCTTAATAAAACATATGTCATCCTCTTTGGAAAAAGTTGATTAATTCTATTTTTTTTTTTTTTGGATGTCCCCATGTGCTATCTTCACTTGACATGCAATATACATTTCCTTTTCATGTTGTTTTGACTATCCCTGAAGAAACTCTTGTTTTTCTTAGCATCCTTTGATAACCTAAGTTTATCCTAAGCTTTAGGTTTCCTGACACTGTCTACAAATCCAGCTTGCCAGTATGAACTCTTGCTTGGTGATCTGTGGTGGAATTCAGCTTTGTATGCAACCAGCCTTGTGTGCCAGTAACCTGTTGACCACTAAGGGCAGTAGATGTAGAGACAGTTAGCAGAGAGACTCTGCACTTTATTTGTTTTCCTTGTTTAAAATATTACTTTCACTGAACAGGCAGCATACATTTCAGAAGGCAGTATATACATATACAAAATATAAGGGCAGTTGTCTATTCCTGAGGAAGAATGTTTCAGCCACTAAGGATGCTCCCAAATCACAGCAACCAATTAGGCTGTATTCTTCAACCATTGAACCCAGATTAATCTTTACTTAGCCACTTATCAATATTTCTTAGACGTGACATCCTCTATTATTATCAGGATGATGCTTCCAGCCAACATAATATATCTCAGAAGTGACTCATAAGTAAGTGACACTCCTCATTCGTTAATGTGGAAAAACAAATATTCAGTCCCCTTCAGGCATTCATTCAATTAATCAAATTCTGTCTGTCTGTCTGTCTGTCTGTCTATCTATCTATCTGTTTGACCCTTTAAAATGGAACCTTTAAAAAGCAGGATGTCTTAAATTTGCTGAGAATACAATAATTGACAGCAATTCCAAGGATTGGCTGAATCTTCCCACAGACAAAGCACAACATGGTTAGGACTGTGTTCAAACAGCTGACAGTCACTGAGCCATTAAAGATGATTTTAGAACTTAGATCTCTTTTTGGTTGAAATTCAGTACCTTCACTGGCCATGCTTCCCTCTGTAAGGGTAATTATACTCAGTTGTAACTAGCAGTTTAATATTAACATTCTCTACATTCTTGAAATCTCTAGTTACTAACAAAACTCTGACAATTTTAGAGTTACATTTAAAAAAAAAACTTTCTTGCAGGGAGAGATTGTCTTAAATTGAAAGTCAGTTTCAGTGTTTCTAGTTATAAAAGCATATTCTATCTATCTAGCCATCCATCCATTCATCTATTTCTTGGTTCCACTTTATATAGAATTCCTTCCCTAGCAAAATCAAAAAGAGGTTTCAACATTATTATTATAATTTGAATTTATAATTTTAGGTTTTCAGTAGTTTCTTAGTAGTTTGAAGTCCAACTAGACAATATGAATGTTTTTCAGACCTATTAAAATATTTATTATATTTCCTATTTTGTGTTAACAACTTTTGTCAACAGATTCTTAAAAGGATCAGATAAAGTCATTATAAGCAGCTGTGGCTAATAATAATTATTAGCCACAGCTGCCAGAAATGCTGGCTGCCAAATGTTGTTTATCAGTAAGTGACAGATATCATCCATTTGCTCTACTTTTAAACTTTCTTTGCACATCTCATTGACCATTGCCAGAGACAAAACATTTACTTTAACACTAATTACTTTATTGTTGTTGTGAGTTACAAAATCCTACAAGCAGATGGTGTGAAGTTCTACTTCATTACAGGAGAGCATTTCAAATACATTGGCTGAAACCAACAAGAGACTCCTAATTAGAATGGCCTGTACAGATTAGTCAGGCTGTGAAAGTAAGTGGGATGTATCTGGCCTGAAAACTAGGTATCCGTTGTTATAATCTCTTTAGAGGAAGAATGAGAAATGAAGTCTACAACCAGAAATATAGAAATTGTTAAACTCCCATTATATAGGCTTGGAAGAAGTTGGTAAATGTTCCATATGGTTTCAGAAGTACCAGTAATGGAATATAATAGTTTTCTTTTGTCTAGATGTGCCTAAATTATTATTGAACTCTTACTAGCTGCCTCAGTCATACTAAGAATTTGATTACATGTTTTCTCACATTTTGGAAGAACATTACATTTATTAAATTAATACTATAAGTTACAAGGAAAACAAGGAAACAGATAACATACACACCCAAGAAAATCCCAAAAGAAGAGAATATACTGTACAGTGTTTCATATATGCTAGTTTAAAGCCATTAATAGCTTACAGTCCAAAAGAACTGCTTAAACCAAATATATCTGGCATTCCATTCAGCTGCAAAAGAATGGTTTTATGTGCATTATTTAAGATAATACTTTTTCCAAATTTATTTTAGTCTCAGTCAAAAATTCTACTTATTCTGTATTGAACAAAAAGATAACTGACATGTTTTAAACAAATGTGATGATATTAGCCTTTCAAGGTGCCTTTTATTCACACATTGGTGACTCTTCCATTTCCACACCTCTCTGTGTCAGATCTTATATCCAGCAGGATTACAGAGAAATTGATTATTTTTGAGATAGAACTAAATCTCCAAGGAAATATTATTTATGTAAATAGAAACATGAATAGATTACATAGAACAACCAAGGAGATGAGTAATTACCCGTAAGAATAATGTGCAACTAAGTGCCAAATGCAAAATACAAAAATGGATACTGCATGTGGGTTTTTTATATGCTTTATCTTCACTAGATACAGGTTTTTTATTTTTTAAAGTAAGGGGGAAAATGTAATTCAGTCATACATTTCGTACATATCCTTGTGTTCATTTTCCAAATAGTTGTATTTAAATCAGAATAATTTTGGAATTGGGCTCTGGGCTTGATTTCCTATAAGAAGAAAAGAAAAGAAAAACCCTAAAGACTAGGGAAAATTGACAATAAAATTGTTTAAGCCAAACCTAAAACTGTTCAAGCTCATTTGGCATGCAGTCAATTTTATTTTATATATCACAGGGAAAAAAAAAACACAAGCCTACTAACACAACAATAGTTCTCTCATTTGGGGGGCTTAGGGAAGCATAAAATCAGTGGATAAAAATGCATAATACAAAATATAAGCATAAAAATGGATATATCCATGGACTATTAATACTGGCATATGGAAATAAAAAGTGAAATTTAGTTAATATGTTATAGTAACTCTTTCTTTGTGCAAGCTAGCACCACTTTAATGAAGAGAATTTACAACATAAAACAGCAATCTTCATTACTCAGTAATAGCACCTGGATGTATATTCTTAGGAAAGTATATCCACTGATTCACTAGTCTGGCACTAATAGTTTCTGGGCATGCTTTGATTTCTTTCTCAGAAGTGTTATTCTCTAACTATGTTGATCTTACATATAAAATGGGGAGGGGGGCTGATAAAAGAATGTGCTGCTGAAAAATAAAAAACGTCAGATTTTTCTTGAGTTGTTTCTTCTGAGAGAGGTCTGCATTGATTAGTTTGTCTGCCATGTGTCATTCTTATATGGTACATTTATCATTTCTATTCCTGTGAGGGAGCAAAGATATGATAAGATAATAGAAATGAAACTTCAAGTTATCTTTTTAATCCATGTACCTGAATTTACTTCCAAAGTGTGCATTTTCTCTTATCTTAAAAAGTGTTCTATTTACCTTGGAATAACAGTATCAGAAACAGGGAGAGAGAAGAATAAAACAAGTATGGGAAAAATAAGACTGAAAAGGGAAAAAGAGATCACACAAATGGTAATTTGAAACTCAACTTTTTGCAAGCGATTCAAAATCTGCCAAACAGAATATTGAATGTGTAATAAATCTAATTCAGTTAGCAAACGTGTTATCATGGCAGATAGGAATACTTGCAGCCTTTTCACCAATGTTTATAACTATTTCATACATAATTACTTATAATAGTCTTGCTTTTGAGTTACTATTTTAGAGAAATGCTAATAAATTGAACTGTGCAATTGGTATTTTACTGTATCGGTATCTGTCTATAAATGAAATATTCTGTATGTGGTCTAGCACTAAACTATGGCTATGGAAAGAGAAAGCCTTCCTGAGATAAGCTAGATGACAGGTCAGCCTATTTTTCTTGCTGCTGATGAAATGTTTTCTTCTGCCGTAGTCCTGCCTCAGGAAACTTTCTCAGATGACAAAAAGCACCAGTAGGTAGCTTTTCAAGAATCAAAAGCAGTATTCTAGGCTCCAGCATCCATGCTGAACCAATAACAAACCCTTCCATCTCTGCCAGGACACCAGGAGACTCCTCCCAGATCTTGAGTGCATTGCTGTCTGAAGGTAGAAAATTAGAACATGGAGAGGCATAAGAGTATTTTGCTATACTGACAAACAGATGAAGCACTCCCGGTGTTGCCTTTGGCCCCTTAGTGTCTCAGCAAATACAGATTCTGTACAGATACAACTTTTTCATTAGGCTTTTAGTGTGTACATACAATATATGTATTATTTTTATCCATGTATTTATTCTGTCTGTCTGTCTGTCTGTCTACTTATCTACTACCTACCTACCTACCTATTTAATTTTTGTTTTTAAATTTTGGTATCCAACCCAAATGTTCACTAGAGCACAAAGGTAAGTATAAATGAAATAAATCAACATATAAAATTATACAGTAAGTTAAGATTCTTCCTTATTTATATTGAACAGATATCTGCTTGAAACAGCTTACAGTTTTTGTCTTTCCTAATTGTCCTAGCACATTTTCCTCAGTTATTTTTCTGTCTTCTAGCATCAGACAATAGTTTTTAGTAGCTGAGAATTAATTATTATTATTCACAGTCTCAGTAGGTAAACACAATTTTGAGTATATAAAAATTACACTTCATTTTTCATCAAAACTTCATCAAATATGAATATTCTTCTTCTTAGAGTATTTTTCTTAGCAAACATGTAAAGGCTAAAGTGTGTACTGTCCACGTGACCCTTTTTTCTTATGTCCCAGATAGCATAAGGTTCAGCCAAGAGGCCTGAAGGGGAACTGTTGAAGCTTTATAATGGACACAGAAAATAAGAGGTGGATAGAATGTGAGCATGTTGGGATACAATATGCCTCCATGGGATTGTGTTTCATAACATTTCTGTCTTCATAGGTTAGTTAGGAACAATGAAAGAGAGTTAAAATTACTGTTGAATAAAATCTCATTACATGAAAAGGTATAACAGACATACAGAATACTATAAAAATGTTGAAACATTTTTACTATAATAAAACTAAGCATATATTTCTATAATACATTTTTATACAATTGTAGTAAACGTAATATCTTTGGTTTGATTCTGGTTGTTGCATATCACTATCATATTGTTGCATTGTTAATGTGCTTTTGATTAGGAATTGACTAATTCTGAGTATTATTTAAAGCCAAAATAAAATGTTTTAAGATTATGTGTGTGTGTGTGTATGTATGTATGTATATGTGTGTGTGTGTGTGTGTGTATATATATATATATGTATATGTATGAGCATGTGCATTGTCAAGTAAAAAAAAAAAATTAACACAAACTACAAAATGGATTCTTTCAAAACACACCAACATTTTCCCCAATTGTATGATTTCTGTGTATTGTCGAAGGCTTTCACGGCCGGCATACAAAGGCTGGTGTGGATCTCCCGGTCTGTGTGGCCGTGTTCTGGAAGTTTTGTTTCCTAACGTTTCACCAGCATCTGTGACCGGCATCTTCAGAGTGCAGGAGCACAGACGGGAGCAGTTCTCTCTGTGCCCAGGATGGTGTGACCCTTTTGTGGGTGTTTATAGAGATCTGAAGGGGGTGGGGAATGGGGGGGCTGGGGGGGTGGGGGGTGGGTTAACGAGTGGCTGCTTGTTTTGGTATCAGAATATCTGTGTATCTTCCTGTGGGTTAGGCAGGGTTTTTTCTTTTATTGAGTTGTTAACGAGTGGCTGCTGAGGGTGATTAGCATGTTCATTGTGTGAGCTGTTCGCATGTCCTGGTGGTTGAGCTGAGTTCGTTGACCTTTTGCAGGCTGTATTTTTCAGGATTGGTAACCAGGTTTTGTTGATTTTTAGACTCTCCTCTTTTTTATTGAAACTGTGCTGGTGTTTGTGAATCTCAATGGCTTCCCAGTATAGCCTGGTATAGTGGCTATTGGTGTTGTCCAGTATGATTTCTGTTTTCAGTTCAATATTCAGTATAAAAAGGAAGAAAACATCACTGATTTTTATTAAGAGTTACTGGAAGAAAATTTTATATTAACACAATTGAATATTTAAATATTAGATTGAAATTCTGAAATTATTTATTCCTAGAATATTAGACACTTACAAGGAATCTACAGAAAAACTTCCAACTCTATGTGGGTGAGCCGCAAGCTATCTTCTATCATAAATGAGTTCAGCCTGCTACATCAAGGAAATCTTTCACTCCATATGTATTTATATGATCCATGCACATATTCTTTCTCAGATTGTACCCATGTTTCATCTTTGGGCAAAAACATAACAGCTTGGCAGGCTTTCAGAATTCATTTCTACCAAATGATGATGGAATATAGTGCTTTTTTGTGTCACACAGTATTCCAGGGCTGCTGGCCTAAATACTGTTCATAGCCATTAGCCATTATAGCATATACCATAGGAAAAACGTTTGTAAAAGATAATTGATCCAGGATTGTTAACATAAATTTAATAAATAAATAAATGCAACATTTCAAAAACGTAACTAACTTTTTAGAGAAAAGTAGCCTTCTCAAAAAACAGACAAAAACAACAAGAGACAGTTTAAAGAATGGAAGAACAGCAGCAGCAAGATTCCTAGAGGGTGATAATCTAATTTTAAAAAGGAAAATGAGAGAGAGGGAGTTCGTTAACAGAAAGAGGAGAGCACTAGCATGGATTCTATGAAAATGAACAGTGGAAAAGGTAGAAAAGCCTTTAAAATTATTGTTGGTAGTCTTTCTTGCTCATGAGTTGGGGATGGGAACACAGGTGAGATGGAAAATGCAGCCACTAATTGCTGTATCTTAACTTGCCCCAGGTTGAACTGTCACCAAGGTGTTACCAAGGCAGAATAGAGATAAACTGTGGAGACAGAGCAAATTATGTTGGCATATTTTCTGTCAGCTCATGGATGGGAAGAAAGCACATTAAATCATGTCTGGATATGCCCGGAGAAGGCAAATAAGATTATCAACTTAATGGTCAAAAATTTGGGGATGTTCACATAGATAGAAACACAGCCATCTGGATTACAGGGTAAAGTAATTTAGCATATAATTGAAAATTTAGATATTCTACTTTAGAGAAGAGAGGTAAAGCAAATAAACTAATTTCTGAACAAAAAAAACTCTGGTTCAAAGTGGCCTTTTCACTAAGATGCTCAACTCATTTGGGAGGATGATTTTAGTTTCAGATATTTATAGGCAGCATCAAACAGCAGGTTGAGGCTCTGTATTTACTTTTGTTTTGCTTTGTAACTGTTCCATGTATTTTCCTGTTCTATGTAAGTTAGTTCTCTTAGAAGGAGGATCATTAAGTGTTTGTGGAGTTCTTAATGGTTGCATGTGCTTTTGTGTGAACAAAGCTCATACGACCAAATTACAGTCTAGTTCAATATTTTCTTTAGTTCAATCTAATTCTTCCATTTTTTTCTAAAAAAGTATTCTTGTGCTTGGGTCTTATATTATTTATTATTAGATCTTTAATGAATCTTATCGCTTGATAAATCACCACTCTACCTTATGTCCAAATTGCATTTAATCTCTTTCTAAGTAATTTGGAGTGGTTGTGGGGTGTGTTAGTGAGAGGTGTCTGGATGTTGGATGAATGTGCTACCCTCTGCCCAGGTGTGAGGTGGGAAGAGGGTAGGAGTGGATGTGGCCCTCTTCTCACCAGCTAGTCAGAGAGGCCAGTTGAGAGAGGGACCGTGTTAGGGAAGGGGGAGTTGGAGTGACTGAACCCCTGTTGGTGCTGAAAGCAAATAGCTGAAGTGCCACGGGGCACATTCCCCCACCCCCATATTCCCCTATATGGTTTGTGGTATGACAGGCCCCTTTGATCGGAGGCCAGGAGGGTGGGTGGAGGATCACCTTGGGTGATTCAGGGCAGGTATTCAGGCATGGGACATTATGATGGGAGCCAAAGGGCAGGCTGTCCTAGGGGAAGACGCCCCTGATGTGTTATACCAGTGGCATGTTCCGGAATCTGGGCTCAAGCCAGACCATGGTCAGCAGGCCTACAAAGGCCCAGGCTTTCGGCTGCTGCTGCTGAATGCCAGGTCAGTCAATAATAAGCCCCCCCCCTTATTAATGACCTTATTGGGGAGGAGCAGGAGGACCTGGCATGCATTACCAAGACCTGGCTGACACCAGAAGGGGGTGTTGCCCTTTCAGAATTGTGTCCAGCCAGGTTTAGGGTTTAACACCAGCTGAGACCCCAGGGCAGGGGACAGGGTGTGGCAGTGGTCATCCAGGAATCTCTGCTGGCCTTCAGGCGCTCTCCTCCACAAGTTGCTGGATGTGAGGCCCTGTTCCTGAGGTTGGACAAACAGGATCAGTTGGGAGCGTTGCTTGTACCAGCCTCCCTGCTGTGTAGCAACCTCCCTGCCTAAGCTGCTGGAGGCCATCTCAGGGTTGACAATGGAGTTCCCCAGGCTTATGGTCATCTGCCATCCCTGGGGTTGGCCTTGGAGGCAGCTCAGGAGTTTCATGGCTACCATGGCAGCTATGGGCCTATCCCAGATCATTTATGGATCGACTCAGGACAGTGGTCACACTTCAGACATGGTTTTCTTGTCGGAGCAATGGCAGCATGATCTGGTGGGGGATTTTATATTATCCCCTCTGTCATGGTCAGACCACTCCCTGGTGGCCTTGAGATTCTTCTATGCTGCTGCCCTCCTCAAGGAGGTGGGACTTATTCGAATGGTCCACCTCCAGCAACTGATGGATCTGCAAGGGTTCCAAAGAGAGCTGGGGGTTGTTGCTGAGGCCTTGCTACATGGTCCAGTGGAGGCCCTGGCTGCAGCCTGGAATAAGGAGGCGGCTGGGGCCTTGGACAGGATTGTGCCTATGTGGCCTCTCTTGTCCCATTGCCCCCGGGCAATGGGACAATGGTTTACGGAGGAGTTAAGGTTGCTGAAAAGAGCCAAGAGACATCTCGAGTGCTGCTGGCAGAAAACTAAAGACAAGTCCAACCAAACATGGCTTAGAGCCACTATTAAGGACTACCTCGTGGTGGTAAGGTCAGTAAAATGCCATTATTTCTCCACTCTTATTGCATCCTCAGAGTGTTGCCCAACAGCCCTGTTCAGGGTCACTCAGTCCCTCCTGCATAGGGAGGGCTCAGAGGACTATCTACAGCGCCGTGCAGAAGAATTTGCTGAACATTTGACAGATAAAATCACTCAGATCCATTCCCAGTTGGAGGCTAAGTGTGAGGTGGGTCCAGTGGAGATGCCACTGGTGTGTGATCTTACTCATATATCTGGGAATGGTTTGATCCTGTTGGCCCTGAGGAGATGGACAGGGTCCGTGGGGCTTTTAGCACAGCTGCCTGTATTTCAGATCCCTTTCCCTCCTGGTTGGTTAAAGGAGGTGCCTTTAGGGTAGGTACTGGCGGTGGTCGATTTATCCTTGCAGGAGGGGGTGTTCCCAAAGCTGTTTAAGGAGGCTCTGGTCTGCCCCCTCCTCAAGCAACCATTGCTAGATCCAACCCTTCTGGACAATTTTTGTCCAGTTTTGTCCTTTTTAGGAAAGGTGGTAGAAAAGGTAGTCGTGCAGCAGCTTTAGATGATCCTGGAGGAAACGGATTATCTGGACCACTATCAGTCAGGTTTCAGGCTCATTTATGGGACAGAAACAGCATTGGTTGCACTTTTAGATGATCTCTAGTGAGAGCAGGATGGGAGTAGTGCATCCATCCTTGCTCTTCTTGACCTCTTGCATCCTTTTGGGTCAGCTGCTGGAGCTGGGGCTGGTTGGCATAGTTCTGTGCTGGTTCAGCTTCTTTCTCCAAGGCCGAACCCAATCGGTGTTGATAGGGAGCGAGAGGTCCAACCCACGGCCCCTACTTTGTGGGGTGCCTCAGGGTTCAGCTCTCACCATTCCTGTTTAACATCTACATGAAACTGTTGGGTGAAATCATCCAGCACCATGGGATGAAGTGTCATCAGTATGCTGATGATACTCAATTATATATCTCCATCCTGGGTGACCTAAGTGATGCTGTGGCCACAGTTTTGTGATGCCTGGAGGCTGTAGGGGCCTGGATGAGGGACAACAGGCTTCAGCTGAACCCTGGTAAGACAGAGTGGCTGTGGGTACAGGGAGCCTCAAGATCTAGGAGTTTATCATCTTTGGTTCTTGACGGGGTTGCAGTACCCCAGACAGACCCGGTGCATAATCTGGGACTCCTACTGGACTCATGACTCCTTTTTGAAGGGTAGGTGGCAGTTGTGGCTAGGAGGGCCTTTGCACAACTTCATGTTGTGCCTCAGTTACTCCCCTTCCTCATTTGGGAGGCCCTTCACATGGTTAGTCATGCCCTGGTCACTCCCAGTTGGATTACTGCAATGCACTCTACATGGGGCTACTCTTGAAGAATATCCAGAAGCTATAGCTGGTGCAGAATGCAATGGCATGGAGAGTTCTGAATGCCCCCAGGGGAGCCCATATAACACCACTGTTATGTGAGCTGCATTGGTTGCTGGTTTGCTTCCAGGTTCAATTCAAGGTGTTGGTTATCACCTTTAAAGCCCTTCATGGCACAGGACCAAGTTATCTGAGGAGCCATCTCACCCTTGTTATATCAGCCCACCCCACTTGGTCCGGCAGAAGGGGCATGTTGCAGACCCCACCGGTCAAGGAATTTTGGCTGGTGGGATTTAAGTAGAGGGCCTTTTCTACTGTGCCCCCCCACTCTGTGGAACAACTTACCACCTGAGGGGCAGTGTGCCCCCACTCTCATGGCCTTCAAGAAGAGCATGAAATCTTGGCTATGCCAGATGGCCTGGGGGCCAGATGGGGGCTCGTACCAGTGGAAGTGGCTTGTGGGGTAATTGATTTTACCCTCCCCCCCCAACATCTTGAATGTTTTTAGTTATAGGGTTTGTTTTATATAGCCTAACTTTTTAATTAATGAATGTAGGTATATATATTTTTAACTCTTTGTGGGTTTTACTCTAATTTTGAGCCACCCAGAGTGACCCGCTGGGGGAGATGGGCAGCATACAAATTTAATAAATACATAAATAAATTGTATTATTCTTTGTGGGTGGTTCCAAAGCAGCCTTCCTCTTCAGATACTAACTGGGAATTTTGACAGAATGCATCTAATTTGGGAAGTCTATGATATACAGTAATATATTTTTTGTATTTGAGACCTTTTTTTATAATAGTTTTATCTGTATAACATCTTTAATAAAATTAATACAATCTACACAGTATGAAAATATATAAAAAGAAAAAAAATGTGCAGGAAAAAAAATGAAAAGAAAGAGGAAACCTGCCCCTTTATTCCCAGCAAGTATAATAATATTAACAGCTTTCATAATCTCTTAAAATAAAACCAACCATCTCTTCATCTCATATCTCACCCCATTCTCTATAAACCAATCTTTAAAGCCTCATCACTCCATTTTATTCAGCAAAAATCCATTAAGGGTTATAGGAAATAACAACTTAATTATTACAAACCAGATCTAATAAACCCAGTTTGAATCCATCCTTTTACATGCATAGCTCCTTTTCTATTTAAACAAATCCTCCCTATATCCTCTCTTCAAATACATAAAACCTTTAAAACATTGTCATCTGGTCCTGGTCAACAAAAATCCATTAAACATTACCAAAGATAGCAACTTTTTTTTTTTTTAATCTGTTCAACCATGTCCAATTCTCAGAGACTGACTGGACAAGTCAGTGCAGTTTTTTAGCAAGATTTTTCAGAAGTGGTTTGCTATTGCCTCCTTCCTAGGGCTGAGACAAAGTGACTGGCCCAAGGTCACCCAGCTGGCTTTGTACCTAGGTGGGACTAGAACTCAGTCTCCCAGGTTCTCCCCTGATGCTTTAACTACTACACCAAACTGGCTCTGAATTTATTTTATTTTGTTTATTTTATGTTAGCCTTTTTTTTAAATTTATTTTTACTTTATTATTTTAGCCTTGATCAAATAAACAGATGTTATTCTCTTTCCTCTATCTTCCAAAGATCTTTAGTCCTCTCAAACAATGCCCTAATATCTGCTTTCTTTCATGCTCTCTTTGACTCTTCTAGAATCACTGGCATACTTAAAAAGCCCCTTTTGTAATTCCAGTATAAAAAGGTCATATTCTCACTGTGTCTTCTCACAAAACTGTTGACAACTTCAACAAGTCCCTTTTGTAAATCTAATGAAAATAGGCTGTCATTTTTAAATCCACATTCAAATGGATTTCAGTTTTATTCAGTGGAACTTGTTCCTCTTCAGTGACGACATCTAGTTTTCCTATAATAGCAGATATCTATAAAATTATTTTCTGAGCCCAATAGTCATAACAGATCCACTGATATACTTATTTCCTTTTGGTACACTCTAATGATCAGCCTTCAAAGTCATCTTATCAGTTATGGATATAAACATAGAAAGTTTCCCATGGGAAGAATTCTTACAGTTAATTCCAAAGTTATAATTCAAGTCCATCTGGACCCTTAATCCATTTAAAACTTTCTAAAATCAACACTGTAATCACCCTTTGGCTGTATATTCCAAAGGGAGAAAAAAATTGTTTTGTTTTGTTTGCAAAACCTTAAACTCTCAATTAAAACTTCTTTCTTAAAGAATTGAAGAAAAACTCATCCAGTGAATATGATCAAACTTGTGGTTCTAAAGGCTCTCAATTTTTAAAAAGCAGTAGAAGAAAAAAGTAAAATACAAAGTGATTAAGAAGTAAGGTTTGGTCAAACCTTAAGTCCATAAAGGCTACATTGATGGCTATGAGTGCAGTGGAATCCTGTGACTCCCAACTGTTTGCAGGTGACCTCAAAAATGTCAGTTTCTGCTGTCTACTCACAAAAACAAACAAAAAAACACTCTCCAGAGTATGTATGGGTGATCTCAAGATCTCTCTTTTCTTTGGAGAGATTTCAGCAGTCCAGTTCCAGCGTCCAACTGCCATTTTCAACCATAATGTCTCCCACTGTCCACAGGACGTCAGTTCGCCATTTCCTTACCAGAAGTCTCCTTTGTATTTGAGTTCTTGTGTGTTATTTGAGTTACAGACAGAGATACTGAACATAATGTACAAAAATTGCATTGCATACATTTTAATATTCTGTTTAATCTATGTACTCCATTAAAAAAGAAACATGTGGCAAAGCTCATGTTTCTCCTAGAACAATGTCTGGGAAAGTTCCAGGTTGCAGAGCTGTTGAGATCAGTTCTCTCACCCTAAAAATCTGGCTTCTCCTCCCTTTGTTGTAAATTGGACTGGTTCTACTGTTTTTGCTGGATGTGGTTTGCAAGAACAACATCAGCCTTTTCTCTATGATTCTGCTGAAACTAATAAGCCATTTATGAGAAAAAAAGAGCACTTGTAACAGGCAGAATTGTTGTAAGATAATTTACCAATTTGTTTTTCTAACACGATATTGATGATGAACAAGGTATCTAGTTCCATCAGTTTCCATCAGTTTTGCTACTCTGATGCTGCCGAGCCACTGCAGTAATTCTGGATTAAAGAATTAATGATTCATTATCATAGATACAATGATATAGATCACATCCAGTGTAGTCCTGCACTTACCCAGACAACATAACTCTGATCTTTTTAGGAGAGAAGACAAGCAGCAGTGAAGGATGGAACATAATGAATAAGAAGTCTACCTCTTACTGCAGTTTTTTTTTTTTTGTCTGCGCTCAGTCATTACTGACCCTGCAGTGACTGCCTGGACGAATCCTTGCAGTTTTCAAGGCAATTGTTTTTCGGAAGTGGTTTGCCAGAGCCTCCTTCCTAGAGCAGAGCCCAGCTGGCGAGCGCAGGAGGCAGGGTTTCCGTTGCTTCGCGCCCTTTTCAGGCGAGCGCGGTTTCGCGCTTACCGGCAGGCAACTGGTCCCGTCTCTCTGTGCAAGGCGCTGCCAGCATTTTTCCTCCCACTGGAGTGAGAGTACCCATTTATCTACTCACGTCAGTTTTTGACCTGTTGGGTTGACAGGAGCTGCAGGGGGGGGGGGAACAGGAGCTCACCCTGTTAACGCGAGAGGTTGGACTCGAACCGCCGAAGCGTCAGCCATTTCTGGCCGGCAACTTTCAGCGTCATTAAGCCGCTGCGCCACTGCGTCCCACTGCAGTATCTTCTGCAAAAACTAGCAAAAATTTAGGTAGGCCTTTACAAAGAATATTAAGTATAGAAAAATTATGGTAGGAGAGAGAAGATCACTTGTTGATTCTACTGTTTGCCCATTGTCTGTATTAATCTTAATGGACTGTGCTCTTTGGTGTTATTTAAACAAGAAAGAGCACCAAAAGAGAAAACACGAACACAGACCTTCAGATCTTGTTGTCATTCCTTAGAGTCCGCTTACCCTTGCATCTATCATTCTGAAATTCATTGAGGTAAGATGAGTTAAATGTCAGATTAATAAAATATGCCTATAAAAAAGATCAAGTCACCTTTACAAAAGAACTCTGCAAAATGTAAATTAAAATGCAGATATACTTCTTGGTTCTATACATAACCCTCTCCATCTAATGTGATAGTTTGTTCAGTGCAGGAGTTCTAGATCTTGAGTGAATTGAAAGACTTTCAGATAGGAAGCAACTTCTAGGGAAGCATAAAACAAGCCTTTCCAATAAATGTGTTCAAGACCTTTAAGGAATATCTTTAGGTCCCTTCCCAACTGGCTAAATATACCAACAGTCCTTCAACTTTTGGTTGGTGGAGATTATGTTTTCCATACTGCTAGCTTTCTTCGTGGCCCTCCTCTAAACCATATCATCTACTAATTGTTATTCCTTAATTTACTAATGGAATTCCACTAGCTAGAGAGGGACAAACTGAGTCAGCCATTAAAACTAGAAATATTAAAATATTGTCTGGGAAATACAAGAGATATATGAGAGGAATAGCAAGTGTTACTCTGCCTAGAGCAACAAAATACCTCCCTCTCCCCTCAAAACTGTTTCAGCTGTACCTGCAGTATTATAAAACAATCAGCAGGGTAATACAGTAACATCTTTTGAAATGCTGCTTTTTCTTGGCAGGCATGGTATATGAACACACATTTCTTAAGGCTAGCCCAAATTCTATCTCTGTTCGCATGTTTTGTCTCTGATACAGTGAGCAATCACCTTGCTCTCTGCAACATACAACTCAGCAACTCTTAGTTTTTTTATGTCTACTTTCATTCATTTATCATGGCCTTCTCTCTGCTTCAAGGCTACCCCGAGGCATCCTACTTCCAGTCTGTGTCGAGAAGTCTTGACGTGGCCTCGAAGCATGAAATCTGAAAGCATTCTGGCAGTATTATAAAGGCAGCTGTAGGTGACTGAATGTACCAGAAAGAAAAGGATGATTTGATCCTTTTGACCCAGATTTATTGCTTTGGGAAATTTTTTTGTTTGCTTTAGTCTCAACTTTTCCACCCTTACCTGTTCCCAAAAGCTTTCTTTAAAGAAAGGCGTCGTTTCATTATATCTTACTGACATTAGTAGTATAATTCAATAATCAGGCCACAACCATACATTTGCAATAAATACATCAGTATGGCATATTAAGGAGCTTTAGAATGTATTGTTGTAGCCTCATTTTCCCTTGCCACATACTTTCCAGGTGTAATTCAAAGATGTATCCTTTCTGAAAGAGACAGTGAGTGATTAGAATAAATATGTATACCCTACTTTGCTCTATGGAACCACTTGAAAGGGCTATTCAGTAGTATCCAGCTAAACATGCCGTCAAAGATCCTAAGGAAAGTTTCATAAGATTTGTGTGAAACAAATGTATTAACAGTGTTCCCCAAATCAGACCGGAGTCCTGTCTATTCAGCATCTTGTTTTCAAAAGTGAACAGCTGTTGCCTTTGTATCCTCTTTGTGGGCTTCTCTTTGGCAGAAGTTGTTTTGTCTTGTTTTATTGCAGCTGGCATATAGTTTTTTTGTTTTTTGTTTTTGTTTTCCCAGAAAGTATGATATAGTTGTCATGATTTGCACTCCATGTTTTTGTCTAATTCCATTTAAAAGTTGTCCAAATTGGTGGCTATAAACATATCCCTTGGTAGCAATACTATAGTTCAGCCATGTGTCTTATAAAGAAATATTTCCTTTTACCTTATAACTTCACTTGATGACAGGTTCTAGCATTATAACAACGGCAAGAAATAAAGTTTCCACGTATCTTCCTCCACACTTGTGCAGAATTGTGTAGATGTTTTTCATATCGTTCCTTGTTATTATTTAATAGAACTGACTACATTTTCTAAATATAACAGAGAACAGAACTTAATTTTTGTTCTACTGCAATCTCCTTTCAAGTTGAATATTTCTATTTCATATACGTTTAAATTAGGGAAAAATGTATGAATAAATTACTTAACTTTCTTTTAAAAATAGTCACTGTTGATGAATGAAATCATTTTGATATAGTTGTGTTTTTAAACTCTACTCCATAATCCTTTGTAAAGTTTTCTATATTAAATGTGAGTCATAGGGCTAATTGGAGTCCATCTGATTCCCCTTTCCTGAAGCATTTCTTTCAAAACATCAAGAGCTCTATAATTAAGCACAAATTAATGGTGCTTGCATACTATTTATCAAGCAACTAATACCAGAGTTATTTCCTTACAGAGTTATAGTCTTAAGATGAGTAACGAAGGGTGAGAACATTTATTTCCCCCTCACTCTATTTCTCTCTATAAACATAATTAGCAGATTTCCTAATAAATAGAATATAAGCATAAGTGAAAGTGAATATTGAAGAAAACAACCCTGATATATTTTTTTTCCAGGTAAACATTGTCATATTCAATTATATTTGTTGTGGTGCTGAATTAAAGGTATCCTCCACCCCCCAAAAAAACCATACAGTTCTTGTTTTTATTAGCTACATGATAGAGATATGTATACTCTAGGAAGGCCATATGCCTTCACAAATGTAAATTTCTTTCTTAAATTAACCTTGAACTTCTGTGCTGTGCACAAAATATCTTGACTTGTATCGTATGTATTCCTAACTCTGGACTCACTGCTGTGGCTGAATAAAGAAAAAATAATTCAAAACATCTGCAGAAATGATGCCAATATGAAAAATTATCATAATTCTGCAATGTAATCAGAATCGTTTATTGTTTTCAATAATAAGAAATAGGTAGCATCACTGCTTGAAAATTAGAATTCAATCTAAGGCAAAAATGTGGCTATGTTATATAAATTCTTTATATTGTCTGTTTTCCTAAATTTAATGATGAAGTTGAAACAAACTGAAAATTCTTAGTTATATTATGATACTTCTGCTTAACTTCTTTAAGGTTGTATGTGTGATGGGATACTGCTATGTTTTCATTTCTGTTTTCTGCATTAAATGATTAATGATTACAGTTAGAAAATCATTCTTTATTACAGTGAAAGAAAACACACTGAATTCTATTTTTAGGCTGATTTCATAACACTGTATTACACTGTATACAATACAGTATAAAAATTGCTTGAGTCTGTAATTCCGTATTCCCTTACCATGTATTACATCCACTGAAGATATAGAGTTGGAATAATTTGACTATTTTAATCTAGACAAAAACCTTTGTATTGTGTAAAAGAGAAGGAGGGGCTGGGCTGGATCTCTCTGTACATGACAGAAAGCATTTCTCCCTAGTGGGTCTTCTCTGTCTTCTGTCTGGCTTGTAGACTGGCCTGCCATTCCCAACACATAGTTTGTTGAATAAGCCAAATTTAATTGGGTTCTCATTACATATTATTCATAAAACATGGTTTATAAACAACAGTGGCTGCATCATGCTATCAGTTAAATCAAAATCAAGTAAACATTACTGTAATTTAGCACAATAACCATCCAGCGAGAGGAATGGGCAGAAGTGTCGGTTTAGTAGTTGATTCATAAGTGTATATCTTTAGAAAATGTCCAATCATCCCTGTTGCAGGACCTGTACTCATTCACTTCATTATTTCGTATTTTGATGGAAGAAAATAAATGCCCATCCTCTCATATGCGAACCTTCATATTGTGAATAACAGTGCTAACTTAGATAGAAATTGTCAGGCTTTGCTGGCCAGGATTGACTAGTAAAAACAGATCTCTTGAAACTTAATGGTTTGGTTTGCCCCAAGAAGACTCATAGACATGGGTCAGCTAGATTAGTTCTTTACTGTAGATACAAATGTAGTCTCACACAACAGTTATTTAGCCTATTGCTAGTGCCAAGATGAAATGGCTTATACATACTCAGTTATAGTTAAACACAAAGCTTCTACCTTCTACACTTCTCTGAAGCAGCAGATACTTGATGTTGTATTCGGTGAACTTGAAACTAAGAAAGTTGTAGAATGTTTACATTACAGCCATCTCTGGCCTGGAAATCACTTACTCCTGAATTGCCTGTTTCAACCCTTCAACTACTCTCTTTTATATTCTGTCTTTCCCCTTAGTCTGGAAGTGTTTGATGCTTTTCCTACCTCCAAAGTAAAAGTTAAGCCCAAATTTGGCTTGAAGCCACAAGTGAAAATCCATAGGATTTGTTTATGCTATTACACAGAGTACTCCAATAAACATGGCATTCAGCTTTTTAGACAATTGTGTGGAGAGGAACCTGTAGAAAAGCAGATGTGATCTGACAGATTGAAGGAGGCTTCCTAATGATAATGGTCAGCAGAGTACTGTAGGAGGCTTTGATCTAATTTTTCATCACGTTTTGGTTGAGTGGATGGAAGTTTCTGGCATGGGGGAGGACCAGAGGCAATCTGCAACAGGCCTCAGTGATAGTCAGTAGCACTGAATGTCCACAACTAAGGCATGAAGTGGCTCAGTTCTCACTTTTTCCAGGAGAAAAGAGAGGAGAAGACAAAGGTCATATGTCTGGGTCTGCACACATTGATTCTTCTGGCTATTGAGCACACATTCTGTTAGTTAAGGAAGAAGTCTCCCATAGTATCTGCCTGACCAGTTTGATCTAGCAGGGTTGGTGTGCTCCAGGTTCCATCAATTAAACAATGCCATCTATCGGGGGCCTGGAAGCACACCTTCTCTGTAGCAGTGCCTGCCTCTAGAATAAAGTTTCCCTGAGATTCGAATGATTCCCATCTTGCTGGTGTTTTGAAAGGCCTTAAAGAGTCTTTGTCCAGGCCTTGAGAGAGGATAACTGTTGCCCCTTTCTTTTTTTCTGTCCCCTTGTGGGTTTATTTTCTTTGCCATTATTGTTCTTCTGTCTTCTGCTGTTGTGTGTGTGTGTCTGTGTTTTTTTTTCTTTTTTTCTATTCTTCGTTTTTAAATGTTTTAACAATTGTAAGCTGAAGAGAGTCGTTGGGAGATGGGTGGTATAAAAAATTAATAAATTACTACTACTATTAACTGAGTGCAGCATGAAGGTTGGGGGATGCTTGTAAAGTAATAAATGTTCTGGTGCACACAATTAAAAATAAAAATAGCTTGTTCTTGAGCTAAATATGTAAAAGATTTGAGAATTAAAAAGAAGAAAAACATGCCAACTTGACCTATATTAGCTTATGAAAAATTTGTAAGTGTTTTAGTTTCTTGTGATCTGTTTTAACTTCTGTAAAGTATATAGCACCTTTAAGGAAATGGCATCAAACTGAAATAGTCTTGATTACCAAAGATTACTAGTTAAAAACATCATCATTTATTGCAGCTTGTAGGAGCTGATGAGAAACAAATGCACAGGGAATGATGCTGCCCTCAATTTTTATTCTTCCCAAGATGAAATAATATATACCAATTTAAACCACAAACCTGCAATCTGGATAATGGAAAATAGGCTGAAAAACGAATGCCTGCTTTATTTGAAGAAAGAGTGTTGGGGCCTTGGAAACCTAAATAAAGGGACTCTTCCCTTAGTAGTAAGATGAACCTGTGAAATGATAAGACCAACAAATTAGGAATAATGTAATAATAAAATTGACAAAACCCCCAAAATTAGTGAATGTCCCTGATCATAAGAGATAGAGAGAATTCCTATCACAGCACAGTTCAACTAAATTATTAATGAGGAAATATGGTAGCCCAAGTAATTCAATACAGATAGGTCAAAGGCACATTTTTCTAGCTAGAGGCATTGAAAAACTGCTTGAACTTAACTGGTGTGAAGGGCAGGATCTTCAAAAAACATTAATAAATATTTTAATTACATTATTAAGAACTTGTCTAAAATCATGGAAAATATGTTTCAAAAGAACAAGGTGATGCTTTATCATTGAAATAGCAACACTGTATATTCAAACTTTCTACAGTGATAACCAGAAGCATTTAAATATTTATGTCCCTCTCTCACACAGTTTAGATTGCAATACCTCTGGGGTCAAAACTGATTAAAAACACCAATTCTGCAATTCTTTCAATCGTTCAGAAATAATGGAAAGTGAGTAGCGATTCCTAATGTTTACAGATGCCAGGGCTGGTAATCATGGACTACACATACAGAGTCATTCTTCTTCTTGACACAAAAGGTAGGAGAACTGGTTCGAGAGGAGAGGAGGTGGATAAAACATTTATGTAATATATTGTTGGTTAATTCCTTTAGGCAAGCTAACTTTGTATTTGACATGGTGTAGTGAAGATTTGTGGGAGTCTGGGCTCCAGGAAGATTATGCATTCACAGAAACAATGGGGTAGGCAAAGTCTAAGCTTTTCTTAGATCAAACAGATGTTATTTGGCAGACAAAGAAAGGAGTACTTGCTGATAGGTGATAAATGGTGGGAATTTTTGGCTCTGCCAACTATGAGTCTTGTATGCTGGGGAATCAAAGGTGATGCCATACTCATCCCTGTGAATATGAGGATTGCCAATTTGTAGACTGCCTATTTACAGGACTATTGAAAAACATAATGGAGCCAAACCATGACTAAATAAAGAGTTAATTCCATTATGGTGGCATATTAATAGAATTAGTTAATGAATGAATGAAGTTTCAGAGACTCTTTTTGATTGCCAGTGGCAAATTGCAGAGGTTCTGTGCACCGTGTAAGGATCCTGAGTGCGCCAGTCATTATGACTCCCTAACAACTTCTTTCATCCTGAAAAAACTCTGTGGAGAGTCCAGGTTTTCATTAAATGAAGTTAGTAGATGTACTAAGGCTGCATTTGTATTCTAATGCCAATCTGTGTATGACCAGTAATAGGAATGACTAAAAAGTAATGAAGAACTCTGCATATCTTGGCTCAGCTTAACATTTGATTGTCCATCCTCTGAATTCTTGGGGGCTGAATCAAAGAATCATAAAATGTAAGAGTTAGAAGGAACTTTGGACATTATCTAGCCACCCTTCTTTATTTCCAAACAAGACATATCTGGGGCCTTTACGGTATCTGCTCACAAAATGTCCACCCTCCCCATGTGCAAGAATTGATGTTTGAATGGGTAGAATCTTAACAGGGCAGTCACATACATGGTAAACAGCTAAACAGACCTTTTGTTATAGACTCAGTGATGCCTTGGTAAATGTGCTCATCCTTTATTTCATCTAACCATATATTTTTGAACTAGCCAATTAAGACACTTTAATTAGTGGTGTAGTGATTATGGTATGGGGCTAGGACAGGAGAGATCCATGTTCAAGTTCACTCCTAGCAGTGGAAGCTCACTGGGTTTCATGGGATGATTTTGAGCCACTCACTTCCTCTTAGCCCAGCCTATCTCACAGAACTGATGCTGTGGAAATAAAATGAAAGATAATTTCATGTAAGCTGCCTTGAGTTCATGGATGAAAGTTGGAAGAAGATGGCCTCACCAGCAATCATCACCCAGATAAGCAAAGGTTACCACCAGGCACACAATCAAGCAGTACACATATGCTAATCAAGGTACTACTAGACGAGCAAAACAAAACCCCCACCCCCACCAGCACTGGCAAGGCATGCCACAGTGAGCATAGAGAGCAAACCCCAACCCATTTTAGCACTGAAGATGTTACCTAGCTGCGTAATGAAACATTTGCAAGAAAAGAACCAAGCTCAGAGAACCTCAAGGACTCCACATGAAAGTTGGAATATAAATTTAACAAATAATAAAATATTAATGTTGTAAGAACACCTTCAGAATCATGGGCCACGACAACACCTCTGGGTGCAGTGGATTCTATCCAACCTGCTGGGCTGGCTCATTCATCATCTGGGCTAACTGGTCCATCTAGGTTACTACTTGATTTTGAAACTGGTGAAAAGCACTTGTGACTTCATCAACAGTTAAGGGGGTTGCCAGAGGGCCAGTCGCCATTGTAGTAATCCTTGATCTTTAAGCAATGGCTTTCCTTATGTAGTGATAGAAGTAGGAATAGACTAGTTTACCAGGACTTGTCAGGAAAGCACAGTCATCCTGAAATTTATTGGATTACTTTGACTCCTCACTTGATTTGGCATAAGACTCACACACATAGTTTTGATAGATTATAACAGTTACTGCTCACAAGACAAGAATACACAATAGTTGATAACTGTGATGGAATGTCTAAGAGACCCCAGGAAAGACAAGAAGCAAAACAGACTTTTGTAAAAGGGACACTTCAGCTCAGAATTGGACTAAGCTTGATTCAGAGCACATCTCCCTTAATTAGGCTAGATGGGACTGAATCAGGAGAACTATTTTGACAGGCTTTCAAAATTTTGTGGAGTCCTTGGGGTTCAAAGAACCAAGCTCAGAGAACCCCAAGGACTCCACAGTTCAACCCTGAGCTACCCATATTCACCTCTATTGGTTTCAAAATTCTGTTTCATTACCCTATTGAGCAAAAAAGCTCTTTACTGAAGGAAATCCAAGTGGATCTTGTTTCCTGAGTTCACCAGCCTCACAAAGCCTAACAATAGTCCACTATTAGTGCCAAGATGTATATGGATTATGTATCTTTGGTGGATTAAACCTGATGCTTTTTCCTCCTGCTCTTCTGAAGTAATAGATACTTGGTACAGCATTTGGTGTCAAACTCTGCCCTGAGTTGATTCCTGTTTCTAAGTAGATTCAGACTCTAGGAAAATGTTAGCAAAACACATCAAAATTTCATTTGATAAATGGGGCCATGAAATTGAAAGGCAGGATTTCTGAGACTAACTTGAGTTTACTATTTACACACGTGATCAACACTCTAATGCTAAAATGTATACTATAATCACAGTAAGGTTATAATTGCACTATTAATTGCACCAAGATTAGCTATCAATATCCATTCCTTACTTAGCGATAACTTAGCATTGATACATACTAGGATTCACAGCAACTATGTAGCTTTGAACTAGGTCCTTTCAGAGAAATTCTTGGAACTGTAGTAACTTGGAACTGGTATAGACAGACTAATGACATTTTTTACATTATATGCAATTCTCTTGCATGAGATGAAGTAACTTAATCTTGAATCTTGAATTAGTGAACAAAGGCCGAATAATAACAGTTGTGATTCCAGGAACAGAACCGTCTTTTGCGTTTACAGCTTGCAAAATATATCAGTGAAATAACAAAAGAAAACTAATAGGTGGCTAATACTGATTGTTAAGAATTTTGCCTTCTAAGGAAATATAAAAAAAGAATGTAGAAGCAGATGAGGGACAATTCAGAAACTGCTTTTCCTCATCTCTTCATATGCTTCTTTTTTAAAAGGAAGGCTTTGTTCAAAATAAGACATTACTTATTATAAATGATTTATCCAATATGTAAATCTAGTATAATTCTTCTCCAGGAACATAAAGATTTTAGGGAAAAGACATTACACTAATTTTATATTGGCTGATTTTGCTTTCACATTTCTGTAATAGCTGAAAGTAACTGGTTAAAAATAGGAGTCATGAAGCACTATTTTATGATGGAAAAGCAATTGTATACTCTCTGACTAATGGACAGGTGGTACCACTTCCTGATTCTCCATGCTGAATTTCAGACTTGCTCAACTGGAAGTTCAGCTGCTGGTGTGGGCAGGGGCTGTTATATGTGTTTGGTATCTGTAAATGTGGCCACTGTTTACTGACCTTCTGGATCTTCATTGCATTTTTCTTTCACAGAAGAAAATTACATGTGTATTATTTACAAAAAAATCAAAGATGAAGGGGTGAGGAGCATACTAGTTGATACTTTTACAATGTTTTTAGTTTTTTCATATAACATAGACCGTTTGTATTTTAATTTTAATTGTAAGGTTTATATAATACTGCTGTATCATCTGCCTTGTCACTATTTATTTTACATGATTGCAGTAACTTTGGGCTATAAATAATAAAACTGAAATTCAGTTTCTATTGCATGGATTTCATCATCATAGGTTTTTTTCAGGAGAGTTAATGAATGAGGGGAGGGTACCAGGGAAGCTGCTCCCATAATCTATATGACATGGACTTTCCAACTATCTAATGGATCATGTTACAGATATTTTGAAACCATATGAAACAGACGTTAGTTCAATATTACTATTTCTAGATTAACACATCTATTACCTCAGATATTAACTAAAGGGACTTTTCTGACAGGAACCTAAGTGTTGTAAAGTTGTGCTATTTTATTGATAAAACTGGGAAATGAGATTTCATATGTTAAATATGACTCTATCCTGCCAATTCAAAAATGGAACATAAGTTGGTAGAAAGAATGCTCTGTTTTTCCTGTCAGACATTCCAAGAGAAAAGAACACAAGTACAATAGTGAATCCTCCTAAGGTTGAGAAATTATTTCTGCAATCTGTTCATACATAACTCATAAGACATATCTATTCAATATACTTGAAGCCTGATGGGTTTGTCATGCAGAAAATAGTAGGAGAAAATTTCATCTTTCTCACAATAAGCCATTCTGAATTCTTTTTTGACTGGTTTGTTGCATTTTACTTAAATAATTAGGACCATCTGTTCTGCTATTACAAAGTTCCAAACATTGTGGCAGGCGTGGATATAATTGCAAATCATTAAGCATCATTCTTCAAAAATAAATATGTACTTCTAAAATTAACATAGGGAAATGTGTGTTCTTACACAAATGTTTAGACTATATTTGACCCAATAAATACATTTTATCAAGCATTTCATAAGCCTTATGTTTAGAAGCCAAGGATCCTCAGTTGCAGGTGCTCCTTAGTATGATTATTCTTATTTTTTAAAAGACAAAAAATAATTTGAATTTCATCTATCCTTCTTCATATTTTTCTGACAGTTGATTTACACAAAAAGTATATGTTAATAATGCATAAGAGTATCATTTTTAACATACTGAAGTTAATATTATTGGATCATTGTTCTGATTGTTTTATATTAAAATTTTCTTTTGAATAATCTAACATAGAGATAACACATTCCAAAATACAATGATTTGTAAGACATATTACAGTGGTGTGTCTGTCCAATTAAAATCAGGCTTTGGTGTCACAAAGCTCCATCATATTTGGGATGATTATTATGAACTTCATTACTTTTTGCTGGTTTTTGGACAGGGATTTCTTTGCAATTTTTTTTACAGTAGTCCTCTTGAGTGCTGTTATATGTTTTCCAACATATGTTTCTAAGTGCTCTTATAGTTTCCCAGTTTCCCAGTGTTTGGAATAATTTTTATAAAGCAGAATGATCCAATTTATAAAAGTAGTAATATAAGTACATGTGAGACACTAGAAGTTTAGGTTAATTGTTTACATGCAGTTCTGTGAAAAAGTAATGCACTTTTACTGATTTTCTAAACGTTTGCATATCATTGCCACTGAAGGTTATAGAGATTCATGTAGTTACTGTTATACAAGAGATTCTGAGTGATCAAATGATTCCAGAGTTTGAAGCTTGTTTCATTATTTTATACAGTAATTCAATATGTGAAGTGTCCATCTGAAAAATCACTTCCATAGTTCAATCAATGCAAATAAACAGAAAACTAGGGCCATATGATGCCCTGCTCAAAAGAAACATCTGAAGACCTCTATTAAAAAGAAGTCATTGATACCTATCAGTCTGGAAGATGTTACAAACTGACTTACAAAAATACAGTCCTGAAATGGAAAAGATTTGGAACAATAGTTAATCTTTCCAAGAGTGACCACCTATCAAAATCACTCCAAGGTGCAGCATAAAATAACCAGGAATACTGATTTTCATCTCAGTTCTGCCAATTTGTCTGCATTCTCCAGACTTCTGGAACAATGTTCTGTGGACAGCGTGATGAATTCTTTTTGGGAAATAGTACAGTTCACAGACAAGCAGTAAAGTTTTGTACCCCTCTGTTGTAGAGAGGGATCAATTGCATACAAATTACATTTTTCCCCAAATAAAATTGCAGAGATCTATTTTCTAAGGAATCTCTCACTCATTTGCTCACATTATCATATCAATTATGCATCTTATCCAATGGTTTTCTTATGGGGTTATCCTTACAGGTTTCTATGGAGTTACTAGGTTATTAAGCATCTTATTCCTATACCCTTATCATGGTTTTTTCTTTGTCTATAAACTTTTTCTCTTCTCCCACTTTTTCTTTTATAGGCAGGCTTGAATTATCCATGCCCGTGTAAATTATCAGTGCTTAGTTAGTCTTGTCCTAAACTGCACTCCCAGCTGTGGAATAGAGAAATGAAAATCCATTTATACTCAGCCTGGGTTCTAGCTATCTTTTAGCCATCAAAGTTAGCTGTATTGGTTGCTAGCTGGCATTTTTAAGTCTCTTGGTCACATGTCTGTTACCTCCAGTTTGAGCTGCCTCTACAGTTGGGTGTCTCTCAGGTTCTGGCTGGAGGGGGGAAAGTTTGTTACCAGTTCTGGCTGGCTGTTCTATACAAGTTGGCATAGCTGTTGGGCTCTGCCTTGCTGTTCAGTTTGAGACTGCTCACATACTGATGCCTGGTGCCATACATTTACCAAGCTGGCTTTGCCTGGACATCTTGTGCTTTATTTAGCTTTCACCTGCAACTTTTGGCTGAAGCTTCCACCTTTCTCCTTCTCTCCAGCACATGCAATGTCACATTTGAATATGCAGTGAAATGCAGTGTCTTCTCTGCATATGCAGTGTCTCCTCTGGACATATATCAAGGTTTAGGGTCCTTTTGTAGCTGGAGCAAAGTTGTGGCCCAGATAATTCAGTTGCTCCAAAATCCTGGAGAGAAAGAAAAGGAAAAGGGAAGGGAGGACTAATTGTTGATGACTGCAAGGTTCTCTTTCCACAGACAGATGAGTCAAAAGTGGAGATGTTGGGACTATATGATTGTTGTTATGTCAGGTAAAAACAAAACACTGTGTTCTGCAATAAGAACTCATTCCATCTATTAAGTATGAAAATCGTGTCATAGCTTTGTGTCCAATAATTTTGCAGGAGAATATTAGGCCATTTGTCCATCAGCTGACGTGCAAGTGGGTCATGCAGCAAGGTAATTATATCAAACATACCAGTAAGTCTTACAAAATAATGGATGAAAAAAAGACAAATTCAGTGGTTGGAATAACCAAATTAAAGTCCATATATAATCCCACAGGATTATGTGGCATGATCTGAAATGAGCAGTTCATGGTAGCAAATCATCAAATGTTACTGAGCTGAAGCAGTTTGCTATAGAGGAATGGACAGTGATGTGAAAGGTTGATCATTAATTGTAGGAAGTATTTGTTTGAAGCTGAAGCTAAAGATGGTGAAACTAATTTTTCAATCTAAGGAGGAAACTACTTTTTCAGATTGGGACATGCAGGTTCACAAAATAAAGAAAAAAACACCAAACTTATTTTATTATTTGTTCACAGTCTCCTTATAAATCAGTAGGACCCACATGAAGTTCTAATAAGTCTCAGTGGCAAAAGTATGGAAACATTCAGAAAATCTGAAAGGGCACAATTACTTTCCACAGAACTGTTATAAAAGTAGATTTCTTATTTCTTAAAAAATGGGTGGATGGATTCCCAGGTCAGTTTGATAAAGGCTGTGTACTTCAGTCTTTTGAAGATCATAAGGCTGTGTACTTCAATCTTTTCAAAACATGGAACATGTATTACTATGAAGTGTTTGTTGAATATGTACAAGGACATATGCCAAACAGGACACATTTGAGCTGCACTTGTCGCATGAATATTTAATGTTAATAGTGTGTATAATTCAGCAACTGTTACTCACATAATAAATTGAGTGGGACTCTTGAAATAAAATATTCTATAGTTCAGGTGAATAATGATAATGTAGCATCTTTATAACTTTTGGGAAAGAATAAGTATTATCTTTTATGTGCAAAAGATAAGGATACTTCTAAATAAATCCATTAAGTAGGTTGTTATAAAAGAAAATTGCCAGCACACTCAGTCCCCCCCACCCCATCTTACTATTGTGTTCTCTGTTGGAGATGCATGTCCTGTGGCTAGGAAATGAGAAGTGAAGTAGTATGGGGGGGGGGGGGGGTGACTTTTTTTTAAAAGCAGATAAATGCATTTTCTGAAAAATGTATTTCAGAAAAAATGCGCTTTCTCTGGAAACCTTGCATGAAATCTGAAAGTTCTAGCCAGGCTTTTGGTATTTAACCTGGTTTGTCATGTTTTGTGCTGGTCATTAACTGAATAAACACTACTTTATTTCAGGTTTTGCTTTAACTGACCAAGTGAATTTGTTTTAATTGTGTTTTAATTGATTTGATGTGTGCATTCATTCTAATTGTTTTATTTTTATTGAGTCCCATCTACGAACCTACTGATTTAGTTGAGCTATAATAAAAGAAAGCCCCAAAGCTCACCCAATCTTTTCAGTTTTTGACAGGAAATAGAGATAGGATGTTAGTTTTTTGGTTAATGATGGTGATTTGCAACAGAAATTCATTTGGACTGCCATTTCCCACAGTGCTTCAGTGTGAGTGATGTTACATTCTTTTACAGCACTACTTATTTAAGAGGAAAAAATGACAATCATTCTTTCTGAGAAATGTCTTGAATTCAGGGAATATAGATTTAAGGAAGGATACCCCGTCCTTTTCTCTTGTAATTTAAAGCATTTATTGAACTTCATTTGTCTCATCATTGTGAATATTTTGTTTTCTGGACCGTTTTTTAATTTTCGTGTTTATCCTGTTAATTTCACCTGTTTCACAGCAGTGTAATGATATGAAGGAAAGTTAAAGATTTCTTTGATCTGATGCCTTCTAGATTGTTAGCACTAAAATTTCAACAAATTTCAGGCAATGTAGTTAATGAAATCCTGGGTGTTTTATTTCTAACTCAGAAGGACTGCACCAGATTGAGGAACATTGATTTGGGGTCAGAATGCCTTATTTATTATTTATTATTATTATTATTATTATTATTATTACTATTATTATTATTATTATTATTAATAAAGAGTTGATTGATATATTCATCAGTTTGTCATAGTATCCCACTGTTACTCATCTTTTTCAGGAGGGCTAGGCAACCTTTTCACTTGAACATTTGGACTGCTGAGAACCTGTTACATGTTTTCTTAGAAAATATTTAAAGAAGACAAACTTTATGCATATTCATAAAGCCACTGCCATGATGAATATGGTCGATGCCAAAAACACTCTCTTACTTGAAGTCAAAGTAGTGAAGATGCTTCATGTCACCTAACATAGCTCCCAAGAAATCACATAGCATACCAATTTGCCTTTCTTTTTATTTCAAGACAGATAAGCACTCTTCGAAACAAACACTGTATTGTATCAACAAGCCATTTTTTCTTTTCTAAGAATCCTTATGGAGTCTATGTGGAACATAGAGGGATATTTAGAAAAAAAAATCATGCTGGGAACTAGCAGTTTACTCTGCAGTATGCTAGCTTCCCATCTCACACATACACACACTAAGAATCACTGGGGTTATGGAGCTGTACAGTACAATATACAGTAGTTGCTGGAGTGTTGGGTTGGGGTATGGTTGTGTTAGGCACTCGCCTTTGTTTATTTGTTTACCCAAGTTCCAAGAGCCAGATAGAACTTGAGACGAGACTTCATTATCTAACAGAAGTTTTATTGGCCAAGAAACATGGATGACTCAGTCAACAGTGGCAAAAGTGTTGACGAGAACCACACCTTGCAAAACAGACATCAGAGATTTATAGGCGTTTACAAATGTAACGAACTTTTAATCAGATAGTACATCCCCTCATATCCATACAAGGAATTTTTGGGATGGTCTAGGGGAGGGGTAAAGGTGGATCTCAGAAAGAGAAAGTAAGCTCAACTCTCTTCTCCTTTTACCAAGGAAATGCCTACGTCCTTATCTCTCTGGAATGCAGGGCCTCTCTCTTTGCAACTTTTACCAAGCTAATTGCTTATTCAAAAACAATCAGGCATTCAACAAAGAGATAAGGTGGGGGGAGAAAACACTGTTCTTTTTAGAAGGCAAAAGCAAGTTAACCCTTTAGAAATAAGATAGAGTGCACTGTTACATGTATGTTTATACATTATGTGAAATATATATATTGTATAAAATTGTGTATTAAAATAATGCCCTTCAGTTGGATGTGGAATCTGACAAGTCAGATTTTACTGCTCAGTTACAAAACTACTATAAGCTACTCTCTTTCAACACAATGTCTTTAGCAGATGAAGTTTCAAAAAATGTGTGATTTGAGAACTGAAAGAATGTGATATTTATGACTACCGGGATGACAAACAAACGATAAGGAGTCATGACCATTTCTTCTTAGATTCTTGCCATGGTTCTGCATTCATAAGCATTACCTTGAAACCTGGGGCATCATTTCATCTTGTGTTGTGATTTCTTTTATGTATATACCTTTCCCTTGTTAAGTGAAGGAATGTCTAGCAGGCCTTGAAACATGGAGCAGGAAACAGGACTGTTGCAAAAGAGACACTTCAGTCCAGGGATGGAGGAAAACCTGAGAAAGAAACTCAGAGTAATTTATATGCTAATTTGAGCTGGAGAATGATTTTGACAGGCTTTCGGGATTCTATCATTCAATTAGCAATAAAGATATTTCCAAAAGTCTAAGGGATTCTTGTTTCTTGAATTTGCTGTCTACTAAGAGCTTGATATTAATTATCACCTCTTAATTTAACCATAAGATAACAAGAAAGGAAGAGGGGAAAACCTTCAGAATAATTTTATTTAATGTTTAGCAATGATCTGACCTGCTTCACACTCTCTGTGTGTTTTAAATCAACATTATTATTATGCTTTCAGTTGGTCCCAGGATAAAATAAATGTAAATCAGAAACTGAGCAATGTTGGCTCATTTTTGGTTTAAACTTTATCAATACTTGGCTTTTTACCATCTGAACTAAGTCTTAGTGCAAGTTAAGATACAATTCTTCAGCTTCAAAAAGTGATTATATTTTTATTCAAGCCTTTTATATCGACATTATCATTCTTTCAATCTGAATAAACATCAGCATGCATTTCTGGTTAAAATAATTTAAAAACAGCTAGTGCTACAATTAGTAAAAATAGGAAACTTTATTTGAAGCTGTATGGATGCAAAGGTTTTGGTTTCTTTAATACACTCAGGGATATTAAAGGCATTAATTGCATTCTGGATGATCATATAAAATACTCTGATTTAGTTTCATGCTGTGTTTGGAATCTCAGGTGAATTATTTTGTTCCATATCTTTTTTAATACTTTTTTTCCAAATGCAGGACTAAAAAAAATCTGTGCTATGTAGGAATGTCTTCCTGTTGAGTGTAAAGCTCCCATCCTCTTTGTTTTTAATGGCAGCTGTGTGTATTGACTGCAGACTCCTCTCTGCTAGTGGTCAATGCAATACTAATGTAACACTGTTTCTCAATTTCATAGCTATCAATGTTCAGAATGGTGGAAAAAATTGGATACACAAAGAAGAATTATTTTTATTTTTAGACTTTTATTGTCCTTGATGCTTTGTGAACTGCTTTGAGAAATTGGACTCTTTAAAAGTTGGTACACATTTTTATTTTCCAGTTAAGGTTACTTTGCTTAGTAATTTAGGAACCCTATTCCAAGCCTTTACAATATATATTTAAATAGATTAGGAATATCAACTGCCCAATAGTTATGTGTCCTTTGAGCCACCTGCAAATTCTAGCCCATAATTTATCAAGTTTTGAATTAAGAAAAATCCTTTCATTCCACCGTGACAAAAATAAAATAGCTTGCTAGTGCTTTGCAATCTATAGTCCATACGCTTCTCTACATTTGTCTGGCATTTGCAAAAAGAAAGGGAAGCTTATCAGTGACCAGTTTAAGACAGAAACAACAACAAATGAAAGCATGCTTCTGGACACAGGAGCTTTATATCTATTACAAAGTAGTAATAAACTGTTATGGACTCTTCTGATTATGAGACTGAAAAGAAGAACTGGAGGACTCTGGCCCTGTAATTGGGGAGTCAATTACAGGGTGTCAGTAATTGTCAGCCACCTGACAATAATGATTTAGACCTGGCACAGATGACTACCAACTCAGACAAGGAGGAACTGGATACTGAACTTGGAGCAAAACCTTAATCCTTAACATCTATTCCTTTCATGCATGAACAGACCTGGTAAATTCCCCCGGGAAGAGCCTGTCCTTGGAACCAAACTGTATATTGGCTTTATAGGTCAAAATCAGCACTTTGATTTGGACTCAAAAGCCTGCTGGTAACCAATGTAGCAGTCATAAAAATAGATGTAATACTAGCATATTGGCTCTCAGCCATTGGTAATCTGACTTCTGCATTTTGTACTAATGGTAGCTTCCAAATCATTTCCAAAGATGGCCTCATATAAAACATATTACAGTTATGTATCCAGAAGGTGATAAGGGAGTTAGTCATTAGTGCCAAGGCCAGCAAGTTGTCCACTAGCCTCAGCTAGGCCAAGGTCCCCATTGCCCAATCTTTCCCTCAAGCTGCAAGTTCAGGAAAATCCCCAAGTTGCAGACTTGCTCTTTAAGGGAGAGACAACCTATCTAGATTCAAAGACTGATTATCTTGAAGCCAGAATGTTTCTGGAAAAACCAGTAACTCTATCTTACTAGGCTTGTTTCTATAGGCTCTAGATACTGGGCTAGGACTTGAACAACATCTGTGGCTTTGCTTGGTAGTGATGCACAGTTAACTGTTAACAGTGTACTGATGACACCACACCCTTGAATCTTATCCAGGAAGTTCATATAGATATTGAATAGCAATGGGGAGAGAGCTGGCTTTATTAAGCATTCACAAGCTGAACTATTACTCCCCTAATGCTACTGACAGAAACTGAACATTAAGTTAGGATGCCTCCAATCTCTGTAGGTTGTCCAGCAAGTTACTGTAGGTTGTAGCTGATGACAGATTTAATAGGATCGAAAGAAGCATTCTCCCTATGTAAGTTATCCACCAGAGTCAATAGTGATATTTCTTCCTGTCCCAGTCCAGAATCCAGATTGAAAATAATCCAAATAATCCTCTTCATCTGACAATTACCACTTTCTCTACAACCTTCCACAAGAAAAGGAGGTTGAAAAATGAATAGTAGGTGTCAAGTGAGGCTGGATCAGGAGATAGCTTTTCAAGAGAACATGGTGGCATTATTCTTTGTCACAAGGAAGCAGTCACCTTGAATGGATCCAACTCAAAAGTAGTAGTGTTCATACTATAAAAGATCCTGGTCACTGTCCAACACCAGGCAACATTGTGAGACACAAACAAGGTCATAACTGTAGAACTTCTGCAAGAGGCTTTTAACTTCAAGTGAATATGAATAATTATATGCTTGAAAAAAAAATAGCAAGTAAGTCAAAGCAGCCCATCAGAGCATTGATTTCACCATTCTTCCTCAAAATGGAGCAGGTTGTCCTAAACAAGGCTACTGGACAAGAACATGAAGACACAATAAGGGTGGGGAAGTAAGTATGTTTTGCTACCATTATTGTAGTGTAGGCCCAAATATGGGCTTATACCTGTCATATTCATTTCTTGTTTTTTGCCATAGACTCTCTAGCTATTTTTTGCCATAGTCACTCTTCATTTGCCACATTTCCCAGAAGTCATCCGTAAACCAAGAAGCACCCTGGGATCTGTGTGTGAGGAAAGGCCACTTGGGAGCAACCATATTTGAGCCCTGGCTACTTTCTTATTCTGTCTGGCAACCAAGTGTATGGCATAGTAGCCTCCAAATTGCTGGAAAAATCCCCAAATACTGCCAAGGAAACCAGATCCATTTGGTCCTTGGGATGGACCATCTTAACTAACACATCACCCATGTGTAAGTGGAAGGATATAGTTATTTGTAAGAACAAAATACATGGCAAAACCCTTCAACATCATAGACATATTTAATGACCTTGTTCAAGTGAAAAACAAAAGTACTATCAAAGAGCATAAAACCAGTCGGAAACAAGTAAAAAATTAGTCATCAGGCTATGCATAAGGCCTCTTACAATTTTAGTCATCCATAAGCATTTTAGGTGACATCTATTGACTCATCACCTTCTCAGCCTCTATGGGAATATGTGTGATATGATTCTTAGAATGTTATTGTAAAACTGAAAAAAAATAAAAAATAAAACCAAGGAGTAGAGCTTTTTATTCAAAACACATACCTCCTTCCGTCCTTCTGTCCTTCATTCCCACATTTAAGGAATAGAAATGATGACTTTATCAAATAATCTTTTTTTTTTTTTTTTGGCAAGTATGCTACAAAATACAGAGACCTTGACTCCCATACCTGCAGATCTACAGAATGGGGGGGGGGGGGGGGTCAGGGACTGACTATTTAAACCTACTTAGGATTTCCACAATAAATGAACTTTTAAAAAACCAGATAAGCAATGATTTCTTGTGCTGGATAAATGCAAAAGCAAACTAGTCACATGCCAATAATGACCATTTTTTAAACTCTAGAATAATGAATTTTCACCTAAAGTAGCACAGTAAAGCTTTTTGTAACTTATTTTTTCTCTTGCATTGTAACGATATTAAATATTATAGGATCCTTTGAGATTTAAAATAATTTCAAAAACAAAATTATTACATTAATTTGTTTTCTTTAAATATGATTTAAAATTACTAATTCAGTAAGGCTTTTCCCCAGTAGCCTTTAATAAAAAGATAGAGACACGCTTATGGAAAGAATCTTAATTGTTCAGCATTCTACTGCTGTTTCACTTATTTTAGAGCTTAGGTATTGATGAGTAAATTGCTACTTACAGAATTTGGTCCTCGTTCTAATATCTACATTGGATTTTCCCATCCCCCATTTTTTTCTTTTCTTTATTTTTTGCACTTGTAAATACTAAAAAATACTACCAACATAAAAGAAAAACGTGTATTTTATATTGGTTTGGAAAGTGAAAAGTAAAACATAAACCAGATTCATTTTTTTTCAGTTGTTTATTTTTAATTTGTCAATCAACTGAACATGCACTTGTGATCAAAAATGTGACCATCCATGAAATTACAGTCTTTCTAATATTTACTAAAAAGCAGAGCTTTTAATTGTGTCTGACCTTGTATAACAGTTTTATGGATGCAAAATGATGTTGCAAAAATGTGTCTATACTGGTTAAATCCAGTATATTCTTTTATTAGGAAAGCTGTATTACGGTGAAGAAACACATTAAGAAAATGATCAGGTCAGTGACAAAAGAGAGGGGCAAAACTGTTAATGACCATAGCATGCATGATCTTTATCATGCATATTTTAGTACTATAGAGTGAAGTTATCTGGATCACTAATTGAATGGTGTGATTTCAGTCCTACAAAATTGTACACCTATATACAAAATTGTGCAAAAAAAATCAATCAAAATATGCCAATTCTGAGAAGAGTTTTCCTGTGTGTGTATATATCTACACAATCAGTTGTTCATTAACAATTGAGATTTTTTATAGCAGGAAAGAACTCTATCACTGACACCCCCATCAGCCTGCTGGATCCCCCAAAGAAAGTTGCACCCAGGAAGGTAGATAGCCTGGCACCTCCTGTTATTGAATACAGCTTTCCTAATAATATTCCTCTGGATATGGGAGCAGAAAATACCTCTTCTGCAGGAATAAGTTTTTAAATAAATGATTCCAGTTGACCCCCTTTAACTAAAGTTATCAAGCACAGGTGGTTTTGACATGTGTGAAAGTAGGCTTGAAGCCTAACAGTCAAGAAAGTGTTTTAAATGACTTACTTTAAAAAACAACAAAGTAAGGATTTTGTGTAACAGTCTGACTGCTATAAATGACATGAGACTGACATCTGCAGACCTAGGCTAGTTATCTGCAATTTGTAAACTGTCTGTCCAAACAAAGAGCTACACAGGACATTGGAGCAGATATAAAACTACCTCCAAATTAAGCAAGCAACACTTATAAAATAAAGAATCCCTGACATAGCTAAATAAATGTTGCCTCCAATTTTACCTTACTGGTTCCAGTTCTTAGGCCCATTCATATGAAATATGACTTCTTCAGTCAATACTTCTCACTGGTACTCCCAGGCACGATTAACTGAAAATATAGAAAATTCTTATTTTTAAAATCCAATCAGCTGCCCTTCACTAGAAAGGACAGTGGCTGCCAGCAGGACTTTTAGTTAGCTACTAAAAATTCAGAGTCTCCTTAAGAATTAATTTCCTTTAATGTCATTAGTATGCATTCATATTTAAAATATTACGAAAGGAGCTTTCTGTTCAGAGAATCTTCTAGATCTCTTTTACTGCACCATACTATTAATATTGCACCTACAAGATGCCCTGAGCTAGTTTTGTTTGGAAAATTGAACAGATTTCCATACTTACTATATATCTTTAATATTCCTGGAAAGTACAGGAATAGAAAACAAATTGCACCAGAACATATTAGTTACTATTACAGTTTGTATTTCTCTACTGTAGTTTTACTTCTGGCTCTGTACTGTTTTGAAGGTCTCTCCACCAGAAACCTAGAGGGATAATTGGGCAAGAAAGCACTTGAAAGCTTTCAAAGCCTTAGGGACAGAGTGAATGAGGAGGAATATTCAGGATTCCACCAAAATGGATACATACATTTGTTTATGTGGGCCTGCCATAGACTTAGTTCCTGCCATAGACTTTATAGTACTAAAATATCTAAGACACTGGTCCTTCATCATTGGAAAGACACATTATTCTATGGAGAGACGACCTGATATTATTTGCAACTGATAAAGAGGTTGTTTATGGACAATGATTATGTATGGATGATTACGATGAAATATAGCCATCCTTTATTGAAACTGTTATAAAAAACATCATATATATGAGAAGCCATTATATGTATAATTTTGTTGCTGTTGTTGCGTAGTTTGTTTTTCCTTTATTTTTTATATTTTTTCAGTTTTATTAATTAAAAAAAACCATAGAGATACATATCATACATGCACATACAAACACACCCCATATTGTTGTTTATTGACAGAAGAAAAGAAGTTTATAGTTGCTTTGCATAGTTCACTCATTTTATAGAAAACAGACATTTAACAGGGATGGGGAAAATGAATCTGGTTTATGTTTTACTTTGCACTTTCCAAACCAATATAAAATACACTTTTTTCTTTTATGTTGATAGTATTTTTTAGTATTTATTTCTACACATTTGCATGGCAGTTCTCAGTTTTAAAAACAAGTGAAAAAAAGCTGTGTATTCAGCCAAAATGTGTGTATATGCATATGTCATATTTACAGACTTTTGTCCTTCCATCATCACACTTGGAGCTGGTATCCAAAGAATTGTGAATAAAATTGCATGACAAGAATACATTTGTTCTTCTTGGCTATTCATTAAGGCATCAAAAATTGTGGACTTTTCACACATAGGAGCTAGCCAAAGCAGTTATTATAAAACACTGAAAAGATTAATATTCATCTGATTTGCAGCAGAGGTTTGTTGAAATATTTGTCAACTTATTTTTTTTCAATGAAGCAGCAAAAATAAGCACTTTCAAGCAATATGGTCACATTTGGGGAGAAAATTATTTAATGTTCCAATCTTTGTTCTTGATAGTTCTTAAATTGTAAAATCCCATCCCATCCCTAATATGGTAATATATACAATCTTTTCCTGGTAGCTTGTTTGTTATAAAATAATGAAAGATTTTAAACATTTTACTTGCAATAATGGATATACTGACAAAATTTTGTACAGATTGGTGTATATTAAACATCCATTATTTTATAGAAAAATGAGACTGAGAAAAAAAATTAATTGACAAGATCGTCTTTAACATGAGGGCTGAACTATATTTTAAGATGCTGACGTTATAATCCCTAATATATTACATGTCCTCTAAATCCTGGTGGCGTTATGGTTACATATATAATAAACCATACTAAAAGTACAAATTTCCTTTCAACATAAAAGAAAATCATTTGAGTACTAAGTAATTCTTTTCATCAGAATATGTATGAGTTGGAATTTCAGAGGAAGAAATGGCAGATGGAAGACAGCTCCACAAAAAGTGGAGCCAATGATTGCGGCAAAGGATGAAGACCGGTGAGTAGACCAGCTCTTCAAAAACTCTCTGGACAAGGATAAGGTGGGAGATCACCCACATATGCTCCAAATAGTTGCTCCTTGCAAGGCTACCACAAGACAATTGTTCCCGGTGGGTTTTGAGCACTGGGAGACAACGGGAACAGCTATGTTGCTCACAACTGCAGTTGGCATCTTTTAAAGGACACTAAGTTTGCATATTTCCATTTCTAATCATGTTTGGAATTTTCTTGTTAACTAGTTGAAGCTAGTAGAGCTTCATATCGACAAGTCTGAAAATGCTGGGTGAGTTTTCCTTCAATCCTTAATTAAAGAAAAATTTAATGATAAATTTAAGAATGTTAAAAAATGAAATAAACAACAAAAAGCTAAATAAGACTTTTATATTAGAAAGTTATAAATGGATTAAGGGTCCAGATAATTTGGAATAAGATTTTGTAATTAATTACAAAGAATCCTTCCTCTGGGAAAGAGATTTGTTTGGACTTTTGCAAGACAAAATAAAGATAAGCATTTTTAAAAATTGGATACTAGAAGGAACTAAAATTTTTAGTTAAAGAAAAATATACAAGCCTAATTAACAGCTAATTAACTGGGATGTATAAAATAGTGCAAAACATTTTAACATTGAAAATACTGAAGGACACTTTTGAAAAATGAAATCAAAAGTTGGTATCAACTGTGTCAGTAGTGATGTTTGCTTCTATGGATAGACTATGTCCAAAAGATGTTATGGAAGAAATGGCTGATGAGGAACACATTTTATTTGATTATACAGAGATGGCACCAAAAATGGATCTACAAATGATAGGTTTTAAGAATGATATGGAAAAAGATCTCTCACTGGAAATACAAGAAAAACCAGTTGATGTTTTAAAAATCAAAAGGGAAATACAAATAATAAACCAAGAGAGTGACCTGGATAATTCTTTTATATTGGATTTGCAAAAGAGGCTTCTTAAAGCTTTGAAGAATCTTTGAGAAGGGACAAAGAAGAAATGAAAAGAAATCAAATTCTAAGACATTATTTGAATGGATTAAAGATTAAGACTGTTAGAAATAAAAGGAAGGACTATAAAGTTGGTTTCTTTGATCAAGGTTAAAGTAAGATATGTTGTTATTTCTGGTAGCCCTTAATGGACTTTCTGCTGACACTAGGACTGAAAAGATGATGCTTTATGGAATTGTCCATATATAAGAGATGGGATATGGGATGAAGAGATCATTGGTTGTAAATTTAGAGGGGGAAAAGCATTACAACAATTGTTTATACTTGTTATGATAAAGGTTGGAAGTCAGTTCTTTATATATTTATTTCTCTGTCCTCACTATATTCTTACTTTTCTTGCTTTTTTCCCCTATTTTCTATGGGTTTTTTTTCTTCTCATTTACACCTTTCACTCTTTCTATTCTTTCTTTCTTTTAGTTTGTATTAGATTTTATTATTGTAATTAAAATCCTTAATAAAAGTTATTTATTTATATTTTATTTATTTATATTTCACATTTGTCACCACCCATATGTATGGGTTATTGCATATGAATGAATGGCTTTTATCCTGATGAATATTGTGGATCTATATGTCATACGATGTCGTATGTTGTAACACCTGTTTCCTTCTTTTGCATCAGAAAATGTTAAGAACACACAGCGGGGAGGGAATATTTCATTAGCACTAAAGGGATCAAGAATATCATGCAGCATATGTTGATTTAAAAAAAAAACAAACCTGTTATTGAAGTCTGGATGTTTCAATGCAGTTAGTTTGAGAAATATTCAGTGATGGTAAGTGCTTTCTCTGCAGTGTCAGAATCACCTCAAGAAAATGCACTATTAATATATCATCCATCCAAACCTAATTAAACCACTGCTCTACTCCTGAAAGAGTTCCCACATAAACAGTGATAAACAGGGATGAAAGTATAAAAATAATTGACTCTATCTTTGGGCTAGCTTTTTTTTAAAAGTATTTTTGAGAATATCGAGTTGTACATATCATTCTATCTTACATGTTAATTATTTATCATTAGTAGCATTGTAATAACTATCTATATTATGAATTAGTAACTTAAAAGTGTTACGTACCCAGCGCTCATGGCTTGCTTGTATCCTAAACAAAGACCATGTAAAGCTACCAGTACTTTGTAACATTTTATACAACGTATTAAACCTTTAAATAAAGAATAATATTGAAGCTACATTATGGAAATCTCAAGCAAAGAACTGACCCTTGCCTAGCCACTTATACTGATGTTAAAAAAACAGTACTGTAAAATAGCAAATACTTAAAGGCAGTTGGAACAAGACAAATTCATAAATGGGAATGAGGCCCATGTCATGGTGACACTGGCAGACAAAGTGGCAGTGAAAAGCACACTGCACAGTCATTTAAGAAACAGATGATTTTATAGACTCATGCAAGGTTTAACTATTTCAGTATATATTTTCTTAAAAGTGGCTTGTCAGGAATTGCTCTAATATTTGCAATCAGTATGCAAGAAGGATTTGGGATAAAGTTGGTTTTATACATTTTTAATATTACAAGATATTCTATGGGCTGATAACAAAAAAAAATCATAACGGGGTAAAGTAAAAGCAATAAATCTGATCAGAAGTTAAAAATTAGACACATCATGATCTATAGGATTGGGAAGTTGAACATAGCCTGGAAAGATGATGCTGACCTGTCTTTGAGACCAGCTGTACATCTTTAAGAAATCACTGCTAATGTCTGGCCATCAGAGTAGCTCAGAAGCATGCTTTGAAACAGTCAGCTTGCAAGCCTAATTCATGAATGTTACCCTCCTTGTATTCTAATGTGATGAATCAGATTTTTCCTTATCCTTCTCTTCCTCCTCCTCCTCTTGTCAATTACCACTACAATACATAATATCATAAAATATTATAAAACACTATAACTAACATAGTAACATATAAAGTTAGTCTAAAACCTATAAAAATTAAACATAATCTAAAATAATTAAGACAGTTGATATAAATTATACCTCTTCTTCTCTTTTCTTCCATGTTTCCTAGTATTAGAGCCTTCTCCAGAGAGCTAGATCTTCATATAATGTGTTCAAAGTAGGATGATTTTAGCCTGGTCATTTATGCCTCAAGTGAGAATTCTGGGTTGATTTCTCCAATGATCCATTGGTTTGTTTTCTTGGTTGTCGATGGTATTCTCCAACACCAGTATTCAAAAGCATCAATACTCTTCCAATTCTGCTACTTCAAATTCCAACTTTGGCTTCCATCGGGTGCCACAAGGAATGCCATGGCTTGCATGATTCTGATCTTTGTAGGTATAGAGACATCAGTGCATTTTAACATCTATTCCAAGGCCTTCATGGCTGCTCTACCATGAAGTCTGTGGTGTATTTCTTGACTGCTTGTTTCTTTAGTGTTGATGGTTGATCCTAAGAGAAGCTATCCATCACTTCAATATCTTCATTATTAATTCTAAGACAAGTTGTTCTTCCTGTTGTAATTAGTTTGGTCTTCTTTATATGTAATTTTAATCCCATTTTTTCACTGTGATTCTTCACTTTTATTACTAGAGTGTGTGGATTCTTTGTATTTTCAGTTATCGGGGTAGTGTCATCAGCATAGTGCAGGTTATTGATGTTTCTTCCTCCAATTTTAAATTTTCTTCCAATTTTAAAACCAGCTTCCCTTAATATATATTCAGCATATAAGTTGAATAAATAAAGGGATAGAATACATTCTTGTCCTATAATTGCCCTAAGGAAATTTGATTGTACACCTTCATAGAATGTAAAATGAGAGGGTGGACCTAATTGAATCCCATATATAATTGTGCAGTTGATTTGTTCTGAAAAAGTTTAACTGCAGCCGGATCCTTGCATCCTTTAGAATCTTAAGATGGCCTTGGCACTCTTGTATGCTTTTGAAACAACTTAGCTAGTTTGTGCTGTAATTTCCCCATTATTGTAAAAGACAACCTCATATATACTTGTATTGGTTAACTTGTTCATTTGTGTTATTATTAATTGACCATTTGTATTTCTGTCTGCTATTTGAGAAAATTAAAATGTTGATATTGCCCTAACTAACAGTTAAATACTCATCTTTACATAGCTTGCCAGAGTTTTCAGTATATGTCTCGTGTCAACTTGGGTTTGGGAGAATATTATTGTATCATCCATGTACATCAAAATTGGGATTCTTCTATCAGTTAGTTTGGGGTCATGAAAATCTGTTGAATGAAGTGTTTTAATGAAGGAATGTATATAAATATTGCACAGCAATGGGACTAATATACAGCCCTGCTTTACCCCTCTGAATATCTTGATATAATTATAAAGCTCTCCCTGCTGCTTGCGTCTTACTCTTAGCCTGTCTTCTCATATACAGTGGTACCTCAAGATACGAATTTAATCCGTTCCGTGTCTCTGATCACAAGTCGAATTGGTCACATCCTGAAGCACGTTTTCCCATAGGGTTCAATGTAAATATGGTTAATCCGTTCCACCCTCTGAATTTGGTCGCATCCTGAAGCAAATTTCCCCATGAGGTTCAATGTAAATATGGCTAATCCGCCCTCCGAATTTGGTTGCATCCTGAAACACATGTCCCCAAGTGGCTAGGAAATTCCCCAGGCGCACTTTAGTCAGCCCTAGCGCAGAAAAAGGAAGTGCTAATGAAATCTGAGAAAGGCTCCGCGCGCACAGCCGGGAGCGGGAGCTTCCCCCCCACCCCCCGCGCTGATTCCTCTTAATTCCGCGCTCTTTCCTTTGTGCATAGCCCTTGGCAAGCGCTACAAAAGCACACTTAAAGCAATGGGGGGGAAGGCTTATGTAGCGCGCACAGCGGAACGGGAGCTTCCCCACCCCCGTGCTGATTCCTCTTAATTCCGCGCTCTTTCCTTTGTGCATAGCCCTTGGCGCGCGAGACAAAAGCACAGTGAAAGCAATGGGGGGGAAGGCTTATGTAGCGCGCACAGCGGAGCGGGAGCTTCCCCCCCCCACTGATTCCTCCGCGCTGTTTCCTTTCTCCATAGCGACAAAAGCACAGTGAAAGCAATATCAGCGCACTGGGGGGAAAGGCTTATGTCGCGCGCGCACACAGCCGGGAATGGGAGCTCCCCCCCCCGCGCTCAGATTTCTTAGCACTTCCTCTTTCTGCATTGCTTTCCTTGGGCTTTTGTCCTCGCGCTCAGATTTCATTAGCACTTCCTTTTGGAAGCCACGACCACGTGGCAGCAGGGCAAATGGCCACGGATCCGGTTCGTAGCTTGAGGCGGAGTTCGCATGTTGAGGTAAATTTTTGCGGCCGGAGCTGGTCGCATCTCGAAATTTTCGTAAGGTGGGGCGTTGGTATCTTGAGGTACCACTGTAATCTATAGATCAGGAACCAAAACAGTTTATCTATGTAAGAATTGATTAGGATTGCCTATGCCTTGAGTTCGAATCAAAAGCTGCTCAAAAGTCACAAATGCTGCATAGAGTTTTGTTTGTAGAGACATGGTATATTTATCAGCAAGAAATTGTAGCACAAGACAGTGATCAATGGTTGATCTGCCTGCTTGAAAATCTGTTTGTTCAGGATCCATGATGTTCTCTTCTGTGACCCACATATTTAATTTAATAAATAGATATCATGTGTATATTTTTGCTTATTATACTTAAGAGAGTAATTTGTCTGTAATCTGGATTATTTCTGTGCCCTTTTTATATAAAGGTACAACTGTAAGTACCACCCAGTCATCTGGGATCCTAGCTTTCTGATCAATAAAAGTGAATAAGATGGCTAACATTGGAGACTAGCTTTTAATATCAGATTCTATATGCTCAGTGGAACCATATCTATTCCTGATGCCTTCCACTTTTAACTGCAAGTAGCTTCTTTGACTGTTACTGGTGGCCAAACTGGTAGCCCCAATTAGGAGATATCTCAGGTGAAATAGTTCACAGCTGAAACTATTGCTGGATCTGTAAAAATAATTGAAATAGTCTTTTTAAAAACTGTTTGATTTGAATGAAGTGATCGTGTTACAGGACACAAACAATAATGACAAGTGGGCTCATTAGATCTTAACATCTCAGAAGAAAATAAAAAAGACAAGGAATTGAGTCATAATTTACTGCTGATAGATAAAGTACAATGCAGACATTGGTTATATAGACCAAAGCCTCTTAAATAACCACTGGTATAACATATCTAACATATTCCAGTCTCTCTATGTCAAACTAAAAACTACATTCCTTTCTCTCAATCACTAGTACTTTAAGGTTGTGCAATTTGATTTCTAAGGCTATTCTAAAAGAAGGAGAAAGAAAAATGCCTAGTTCCCATGTTTTCAAAGAACAAGCTACAACCTTAATGAGACGTGACATTGAGCCAAATCAGCAGTGCCAGTTTCCCTCGGTTTAGATTACAGCAGTGTCCATATCAAGATAATGACAAAAAACAACTTCCTTCAGTTTGGTTGGGATATGAGACGCCAATTAAGAATATTTCAGCAAACTCTTGAGGGATAAATGGTTGTTTTTTTTACAAATATCCTAAATTGTCTCTTAAGTTAGTTGTAGTATATTAAATTGATTTAAAATAGCAAATCATCCAGTAATTTCAGTTCAAATAGCTGAGCAAACATCTCATAATTTAAAGGCCAAATTATGCATAATACTAAATTCAGCAGTACAAGCAAAGTCATTTTTCTATCCTCCCCCACCCCACTTCCCCAAAGCCAAATAATGTAGAAGATACAGGCAGAAGCATTGTGGGGGGAAGAGGGCTGCAGGTTATGTGTTCATGCTCAGACCATGAAAGCAGAACTAAGCTCACAAATGAACTAATGACACCTCCCTGATAGCTTCAAGAAGTGTGAGAAGTGAGAATGTTCTACGTCCATCAAGCTCTGCCCCATCAGAATCTCACCATGAGTCCATTTGAACTCAGAACTCATGATGACATTCTACAGTAGTAGTGACAAAAACAAAAGCAATAAAAGTGTGATTAGGTGAAAAACCTTTGTTAAATTAAATCCTTTATAGAGGATGTGTTAAAAGGAAAGAGCATATGTGAGGAATTACCAGCTACTCAATGCGCTTTGGTTGGTGCACCGTAGGCAAGAGTTAGGAGGTGGAATACCATTTATGGACCTAGTTTCATGCTAGGAACACATTTAACTGCTAAATATCCATCTATCATAAGTTCAAAAGAAATAATAATAATAATAATAATGATGATGATGATGATGATGATGAAGAAAAAAAAAAACCCTGCAGCAGCCAATCTGGTGCAACTATATTCACAGCTCCAGAGACCAGTTGTGATGTACTTGTCATACCTGGAAGTCATAGGGTGGATCTTCATCCAGACCTGCTTTGGACAAAACATCGAGATAGAGATATGAGAGCCCTTTGGTACATCAGTGGATTTTAAGAGGAGGAAAGGGAACAAAAGTGAGCAGTGTAATTTGTGTGCTGACCTAGTGTTTCAGTTTTTCTCCAATAGCTGAAAGGAAGTTATAATGTCTGCCACACTGTGAGAATGTTGACTGTTTTTTTCTGCTTGACAGGATGGAGAGCCTAACAGAATTAACGTATAACAGTGAATGATTCTCCTGTCTGTTTATTGCTATCTATAGGAAGGACATGGGCAATAGTCACATCAGTTATACATTGCTGCATTCCCCTTCCCTTGATTAACCTTGTCAATGTTCTGTTGAGGCATTGGGATGAGATTTATTAGATATTATATTTTCTGTCTGGAAAGACAGGAAAGTGTTAGCAATGTGTCCAACTTTCCATTTATATAATAAGGCAGACTATGTTGTGTAGAGTACTCATTTAATTTACAAAATGTCCATTTCTTATCACCAGGGTTCTTTTGGCATGTAACCACATACGATTGTCATCAGACTTATTGCATCACGTTGTATTGGTTTACATTATGGTAGCATATGATTGATAGGACATGAGATGGCAAAAAAAGAGGCTATTTTAACATTTTCATTCCACTTACTGAAGTCAATAGAGTAGAAATTACCTATACTGTGACTGAAGCCGGTGCAGAAATCCATCATCAAGGAGTGGGACATGAACTAATGGATTATAGGAATTGTATTATTTTTAAAGCCAATGTGTTAAAATATTTTTGTCATTGGAATATTTCTATGTATGCAGGATTCCACCATCATATCTATCTAGTGATATATTTCATGTTGAAAGCACTTGCTTGTTCCGAGGTACATATGTAACCAAAACCTCTCAGTTTTACTGATTTGTCTTCATTATCATCACGAAAGAAAGTGTGTGTGTGTGTGTGTGTGTGTTTTAATTAAACAGAAATTTGTTCTCCTTGGGCTTTGAATAAAAATGTACCAAATTTCCTTATCTATTTGCACTACCTTGTCTTGGCATCTGTGCTTACATGGACTATTGCATAGATGTTATTGGCAAATTTACAATGTTTTGGTTTAATATGAGAACCTTAAAAGAGAATTATTGATTCTTATACATAAGGATTTGGTGGAAGGAAGCCTCAGGCTCCCATGCTTAAACCAGGTGAGATATGGGAGTGGAATTATTGATTTATAATTGGCAGTGATTTCTAACAGCGTTTATGGCTTCTGCGTGTCATGATGTAACTAGGCTCATTATGTATCTTTCTTATATGATTTTTATAATTAGTAGCATTTTAATAGAGGTGATTTATATTGCAATTGTATGTGTCTCTGAGCCTTATCAGAAATATTCTAGGCCAGCCAGAGCAGAATGGTCTTGCCAGTTTCCTGAAACTGGAGCATTCAGCCAAAACCAATAGAAGAGATTTCCACAGTTCAGCCAAAAGCCATATTAAATGGACAAGTAAGAGGACTGATTGCATTTTTTTCCCTCCATAGCATGAACTATCCAAATATCTAGAGAACAGAAAATAAAAGTATTGGTGAACACCATTCCAGGGCCTTATTTCTACTTAATGGATTTTATATCCTGGGCACAATGTTATATTGCTTTACCAATATAATCCTTCTATGCAGTTTTAATATTTCCTTTCTACCTGCATGTTTGCTTAAATAGAATGCAGCCTCCTCCCACAGAAGTGGAGGAGGTTGCAGTTAGTTAATTATAGATTGTGTTCCAAATTTCTCTTGATTATATGCACTCTGGACATCCAAACAGCACTATACCCTCTCTTAGTGACAATATATAATAATTACAAGTGTTATATCACACGACTTACTACTGTAATCCCAAACATACTCACGCATAAGTAAATTTCAAATTGTAAATTTGTACAAACAAATATGTTCAGTACAGGATTAGAGGATAGACAAAATGTAAATCTATATGAGAGGTTATATGTTAATGAGCACTGTGAATACAGAATGGCAGTCCCTTGTGTTGACTGTATAAACACTTCCTTACATACAATTGGTATTATGTTAGTTCCCAAATGCTGCTGAAATTTCTGTTCTAATACTTACATTTAATAGTTGGATAAAGCAGATTATTTTTTGTATTTATAATAACAAATAACAATATGCTGATACCGAGTGCAATTCCATGCCTATTTCAAGCTTTCCAGGATACTGTGTAAACAATTGATTGCCTCTTCAAGGACAGAGAATGATATAACAGATTGATACTGCAACCCTATACACATTGCTAAATAAACCCCACTGAACACAGTGGGATTTAAGTACAAATAAGCATGCATAGAATTACACTTGTTTAAATCCAGACATTTGGTCTTAATTGCTTTCCAAGAAAACCAGCTTTGCACATCAGTTGCAATAAATAACTAAATAGACACACAGAGAATCAGCAATGAGATGGGGATAAAATCCTTTGAAAGCAGTGGAAGAGGTGAACGGGAGCTGACAGCTTCTATAGAATTATAGACTGGGGAAAAAGTAGTAATGTGTTTGTAAGACTTGAAAAACTTGAACTGTAAGGTAATGACCCTCTCTAATATTTCAGTTATTTCACTAGACACCCTGAGAGGGGCAATCAAGAGGCACTTTCAGTTGATGTTCAGGAAGACCAAGTTATAAATTTTAGCAGAGCTGAGAGCTATTGCAAACAATACCATCTGATTTCAAGTACCACCCATCATTAGAAACATTGTCCTTCTAGACTAAATTTGAAGCAGATTATTTGTACCTTTTTCTTAATAGATTCTCAGAGCCTAAGACTATTTCTGTAACAGATTTTAATTCATATTCACAGTTATTTCTCCATTGTATACTATATAGTGATATTTCTAGTTTGAAAATAAAAGTCTAAATTTCTTAGATGCAGACATAGCATGTTAGTATTTTCACAATTAATAGCATGTAAAGTATTTTTATCATTCATTGATAAGTCCAGGTTTGTTCATGAGATACATTCCTATTCAAGTGTGTGTGTGTGTGTGTGTGTGTGTATTATTCATTACAACTTTTTCCCTTGGAAATATTAAGGCCACAACCACACAATCTCTTCATCTTGCTGTGAGCAGGTTTCACCCACCATTACCTGAGCACTTGTCCTCATGCCTCCACCTGATCAAGGTCAGTCCAAAGCTGGGACTGCCCAAAGGTTTCTAGTGCTCCACTCTAGGCATGAGAGGACAATTTCCATATTATCCTGCTTTAAGAATTTGCATGCAGGCAAAATAGTGTGCATTGATGGGAATGGGAGAGGCAGCCTAAAATAATGCATTCCATGTTAGTAATTGTTGTGGCTCCAGTTTAATATTACAGGGAACATAGAGTCTACTTGATGAAATAGATACATGAGGGGATCTTATGATTGGACTCAAGTAGCTAAAGGAAGCCATTTTCCTCCAGCATGTTTACAGTCCAAAGCCATTATCAGCATGAAAGTTTATGTTACATTCAATGATGTGAGTTACACTATCATTAATCTACAATATGATGTTTTGCATAAAAAAAATGCTTCAATCACTGCAGAGATGCCTTCCTATGATTCCGTGTTGGTGCCTTACCACTAGTCAGCAGCACTAATGCTATCCATCTAAGAGTAGTTGAATAATGCCTAAGCATGTGCTTAAGAATCTCTGAAAACCAAAAGGTATTTGCATTATTGCCTTTTCTGACTCATGCCATGTCTGGGCAATACATCTGCAGAGCATTTTACAACTGTAATCAGATTAGTTTGATTATTCTCATAGTTCATTTTTAAATTGATAATACTCTTTCTATTTTCCTTAGATCAGTTCTTCATTCTCAGCATTTTATCACAATTCCCAAAAGAATTAAAATAAAATCTAAAAACTTCTTTTTATTCAGATGTCCTTAAAACTAATGTATGAATGAATCATATGAATACAATCTCCTTTTTCTAGTTTCTTTAAAATTAGTTTCTAGTTTCTATCATAGGTGTATTATAAGTAATAAATTAATACATTTACATGTTATTATTTCTCTTAGTGCCTCTTAGCAAGTTTCTAGAGAATGTCAATTTATTTTTTATTTACATCTTTCTTTGTATGTATTTTCATTACATAATAGAGAGTACAAATTAATTTTATATACTGAAAAAGCAAGTACTCCAAAAGAAAATTCATAATTTCAGCTAGAGGCAAAAGGGCCTTAAGACTGCAGCTGAACATATTTTCATGGTAAGCATATTTATTGAAACACAGTATTGGAGAAGTTGGAAGGAGCATCTCAGAATTACCTTTCTTTAACATCCATAGCATAAGATTGAGAGAGAAAGAGAGAGAGAGAGAGAGAAAGAAACAAGTTCCAAGCGCAAAGTAATTCACTAATGAGCTTTATTGTATTATGGCTTTCACAGATAGTTGCCTTCATTTATGTCACAGTCTCCATTAACTTAAATCTATTGCTTGGATTAGCTTTAGAAGATATATGGAAGGAGAAAACATTCCAGGCTGAGACAGGCAGACCTTCCAAGCACAGAAATTTCTGTTGCTTTGAAGTATAATCAGAAGATCTCTTGCTCATTGTGGTTCAAGTACAAAACTAGGATCAGGGAGAACCAGGTTCAAATCTACCTCAGCCATAAAAGCTCATAGAGTCATTCTTTTTAGCCCAATCTATTTCACAGGGCTTTTTGTAGGAAAGATTGAAAGAGGGAATATTATGTATGTTGTCTTGAGCTCCTGAAGAAAAAGCAGGACATAATAAACCTAATAAATAAGTATTTCATCAGCTTAGCCCTCTAAATGATCAGATAAATCTCTGTAACTTAGGCATTCTATGAGGAGAGTGGTATTAGTCTATGGTGGCAAAAATTCAGAAGGAGTTTGGTGTGCATCTGATGAAGTGAGTTGCAGCTCACAAAAGCTTATGCCTTTTGATAAAATGTGTTAAAAGGAACAGGTGCTACTAGACTTCTAATCCTCTGTAGTGTCCTGGGACTGAAAAGATACCAGCCATTATACCTGGAAAACTTCAAAATTCTTCACTAGTTTCTGGGTTCTCTTCACTGTTACTTCCTCATACAACCTCAGTTAGCTTGGCTCTCCTCAGCTTCTTCTTACCAATCCCAAGAAATTAAGTCTCATCCCTTCCCTGTTTCTCTGCCATCATAATGAATGAGAGCTTGAATGACTTTTTCTGTCTGCTGGTCATGAAGCCTTCATAGTGCTCTTCCAGAGATATGGCAAACATAGCAAAACTTTTGGCAACTTTAGAGGAAATATATCTGTATGTTAGCCACTGTTATCTTGAGGAAGAACCATAGTCACTCAAAACCTTTGCAAGCAAGAGATTCACATTTCCATTACTAGTATATCCAGGAAAGGCACATTTCACATGAACATCAAAAGTGGAGTTGATGAAACTGCATGAAATAAAAAGTGGAGTGAACAACATGGGTCCAAAAGTCTTGGTAATCAAGGAATCCCATTCACACTCTTTTATCTTTTCATGGGACATTTCATGGGACATTTCGATACTTTGTTTCCAGCAAAGCTAAGAAGTATTTCACCCCAGATTGTTTTTGTATCCCATATAGATTTTTAAAAAAATGTATGTGAACACAAATGTAATGGGCTCAAATACTAGGATTATGTAAAGGACACACTAATTCTGTAGTCCATGACCTATAAGCAATGCCTGTACTATATACATTGCCTGATGCAATCTTATTGCTTGATTGCTAATTAATTGGGCACAATCAAGGAAATAAGGAATTTTAATGCAAGAATTAGGGAGTAAAGTACAGAATCTTGGAAAGTGTGATATGAACCTTTGGTCCTTATTTATTTAGTGAGTTCATAAGACAGCATCTCTTTTAATGTTTTGACCCTTTTCTTCCTAAGCTTTTTGCAGCCTGGACTGATCAGTTGGTTGTTTACATGCAATAATTCTTCCATGATTTTCTGAGCCTCCTCATGGTTTCTTCCAAGTGGTGGAGAGGCACAAATTATTCTAATATACTTTTCTGCAGAATTTATTCTTTCTAGACTAGAAAAATGCATAATAAAATGGTAGGAGGAAGAGATCCTCCTCAGCAGATGTTCTGAGCTACACAGTGTAGTTATAACAAATCTCTTAATTAGCAATCAAGCAATAAGATTGCATCAGGCAATCTATATAGTCATGTAATCTATAATTTATTAGCAATACATCTTTGTGCTGCAGTTAGAAACATGAGGGTATGCCTGTTGACTGTAGCTATCCCAACTTAGAAAGCTTTTTTTGTTTCCTAGACCAGTTCTAACTTGTTGGTCTCCCAGGGACATCAAATCTACTTTCTTCAGTGAGTCAACAGAATCCACTTAACCTTTTTCTCAGCAGGATCAACATGCGCTAACAGCATGGGGTGCTGCAGGCTGGCCTGTTATAATGGTGATTAATTCTGGGTATTACTGTTTCAGTAACTAAGATAGATTTGTTGCAACTGAAAATCACCTTACTCCAACTACGGTTCCTTTTGGGATCGTTCCCACTGAGGAAATATAGTTACTTTCACATTTCTAGCTCAAAATAATAATAAATGTTTTCACAAGATTGTTCACTGCTAATTTTCAAGGTACGGGGCTGGGGGGACCTTTCCCTGTTCTTATAAACTAGAAATTGAGCTATCAGGGACTTTGTGTGTTAATTTCCTTGACATAAAAATAGGAAAGGCTGAATTGTCTAGTTCTATCTATCTTTAACTGTCATATCATTTCCCAAAGTTTGTTTCTTTAACTCTGGATATTTGTTGTTTATTTTCTCAAAACATCCAGGTTGGGAAACTGGTGGGGAAAAGTAGTATGACAGATTCTGATTTTACTGTCTCACATATGTGTGTGTATGTATGTGTGTGTGTGTGTGTGTGTGTGTGTATATATATATATATATATATATATATATATATATACATACATACATATACTGGAGCTTTGCTTCCAAGTGCTTGAACGTTGTTGCCTAGAAAGAAAATAAGAAAGCCAAGGGTATTAGTGTCAACACACTGCATTAATCACACAATTCTGCATATATTACTATATTAATAAATTCTGTGTAACCTGCCCTCCTATCAACAAGCGCCTTTAAACTAAGATAATCATATAGTAAACAAGCAGTAGAAATAAAGCACTCTATCGATTGTTTTAGTTTCACATAAGACTGTAAATATAATATATCCCTGATTGTAAGGAATTCTTTCTAATTCAGTATTCACACTGGCCAGTATGAGTTCATGGCCATTTACACACTGGCCATTTACACAGAATGCATAACACCTTTACAGAATATTTTGATGACTTAGATGCCAGTGAGTCAGGTTCAACATCTAGGGACTTGTAGACAAACGTCACCATCTTACCCTATTTTTTTTTTTTTTTTTAGTAATAAACTGTAACTTTTCTAAGGACATTCCAGGGATTTTGTTGATGCTATCCAACTACCTTATTGGTTGCTTTCCCTTTTTAATTTTTTTCAACTCCATTGGCTACTCTATTACTCTTTGTTCGTAAACAAAACTCTGCTTGTATGAGCAATTTCTTAAATTGTTCAATAATTTTCACATTATTTGTAATCTTTCTTTGGTATCAGTATATACAACAATCTTTTCCAAAATTTAGCCTGCAATCTTGTTCCACATTTATTTATATAGAACTGTTACCTCATTAACTGCTACTTCTTCTTTAGCTTTAGCAGTTCAGCCTGTGCCTTTTTTGTAGGACTGCTGATCTTTCGCCCATCATATCTCACTTTCTAGTGGTACTAGTTCCTGAATTTATTTTCTTTCTGCAAACATTTCTCGCATTGTATGATCTCACTTGTAAAAGATCTCAGTATAGCATTTTTGTCTTTTCTTAATGACAGTCACCCCTATCAAATCTCTTCTGTAATTATTTTTGAATATCCCTGCTTCAGCTATACATTTTCTTATGATTTCTCTGTTCTTATTAGAAGTATCTCTCATTTTTCTTTTCTTGTTATTTTTTCTCTATTTCTTGCCATTCTTGGTTGAAGTACCTTCCTTCTCTTTTCTTGCTTGATGTTGAAAATCTATGTTCAGTTATCATACATCCTTCTTGTTGTCCAGAGCTTTAATCTTTGCCTTTATCTAGCTAGCCTGATAGCTTTTTCTGAAAGCTACTTTGATCTTTTCTTGCTTGAAATGATTTTTCCACTTCAGTTTTCAAGATGTCTCTTATCTCTTCTTATAGCCCTTCGGGTTCTCTTTCATACCAAATCTGTTTCTTACAGTGATCTTATATTCTGCCTGTATATGCTCCAGCTTCAGACTTTCCTTGGTTTGTGCATCTCACATTCTTAAGTTCTAAATATGAAATGAGAAACTCCTCTTTCAATACATCAGTGACCTGACTTCCCTGTGGCTTTGATTTGGCATGTTACCATCTCTAGATCTACTAGATGAAGTTTCACATCTTCCCCAATGGTAGTGCTTTCTGACCATCCCCACTTACCCATCTAAATATATTTATAGAATTTATATAGCTGCTCATCTGATTCTTGAAGCTCACCATACAAGCATAAAAACAAGCAATAACAAAACAACATTACAACAAGGCCAAGGGCCCTAAATGCTATAATGCAATCAACCAGTCCATGTCTACTTACAGCCAGGCCCCAATGTGTGAAGAAAAAGCCAGGTCTTCAAGGCTTTCCAGAAGTCTAACAGGGTCAGGAACATCTGAATTTCAGAGGTGATGCTGTTCTTTAAGACAGGTACTGTGCAACCATGTCCAAACAATGCTTATGGCAATAATTAGAAGCGTTTTCCATTGCCTTCTTCTGGGTTTGATTTTAGAATTCATTCGGCTAGGTGACTTGGCTTCTCTTAGAACTGCAAAGCACTGCAGTTGTAAATTACTTGCAGCTTCTCCCCATCCTTTCCATTTTTATGTGCAAAGATGATTCCACCAGGAGCTCACACTTTATTTCTATTCAGCAGGGAAATGCATTTGTCCTACGGAGAGACAGTAGGCACATAGCCAGTGCTGAGTGCAACAAATAAATGGAGACATAAGGTGGGGGTTCCACATTTGCCCCAGGCTAAATAGTCATAATCCACCAATTCTAAACCAACAGCAAAGGAAAAAGAAAAGAAAAGAAATGTAAAAGATCCCTTTTACAACTTGAAATTCTCTCTTAATTCAAATAAATCACTTTCTACTTCCTTTTTTTCTTGCATGTGGTCTCCAAACCCACACAGAGAAAAAGAGAGAGAACTGTGTATGTGTGAGTGTTTCCAATAAAATTATATGACATTATGAAATCTGTTGGAAAATAAGTGACATTATTGTAGATATCACTTTTCATTTTTGAAATGTAATGATTTCCAGTGAGAACTGAATTCTGCAATACTCTGGTTTCTCTTCAGTTTGTATACATCTTTCATCTTTTACTAAAGTTTGACTGACTGAATTACACATTTGCATCCTTAGCATGAATGTCTTAGATGAGGGCAGGAAAGGTCCTAGGAGAAGAAGAGAAGAAAAAGAGGAACTAGGAAACAGATGAAACGATGGGATTGGACAAATGAGTGGATACTGCAAAAATAGAAGAGCAGATACTGGAGATCAGATTTGCCTTCAAAAAAATAGTTGTTGTTTTGTTCAAGAGATGGGGCAACCAGGCAGTAGAGATAAGTCCAAGTAGAATTGGGGCTTCAGACCTGAGTCCTGAGTACAATGCTACTTTAAAACACCCTGACTTCAGCACATGGAATATGGTGCAAACAAACCTTGATACATCTAAGAAATAATGAAAATAGACTCCTCAGTGTATGAATTAACAAAATAGCAACTTTTGTTTTGCTTGTAAATTTACTTTCTTCCTCTTGTTTTTATTAGTATAATAATAGTGCATTGTTTCAGCTTCAGTCTTGCACTGATGCTTGGCTTATCTGTTTCAGTTTTTGTACTGTATATATATAGAGAGAGAGACTAGTGTGTGTGTGTGTGTGTGTGTGTGTGTATAAATATATATATATATATATTATGGAAGATGAAGTTTATATAAAGAAGTAGATCACACATATAACAGAGAACAAAAATTATATTCAGTCATATTATAAAGAAGATTCTTAGTACTGTTGGGTAATAATAATGGAGTTGTAAAATTTCCTGATTTAATTATCAATGTAGGATTCCTAACTTCAGAAAATAATATTTTTTTAATTAAGGGAAATAAGAACAATACAATTTTTATACATGTACATATAATTCTAAGTTAATTTAAATATAAGATAGACTAACAACTTGAGCTCAAGTTGTTTCTATGGATCATGTAGTTTTCTTTGCAGCAATAAGAATGTAAGTGATATTTTCTTCCTCATTTAAGAAAAAAAAAATGTTGTTGTCTTCCTAGTCTATTTTACAAGCCTGGGATTCAAATCCCTTATACTGTAGATACTAACCAAGTCTGACCCTGTATAACATCAACTAAACCCAATTAAGTACTGCCTTCTGCTGTGTTAATGTAAATATAGTTTCCTTTTTTTTTTTTTCTTGTCTCCTGAAAAATTATAATTTCTTGAGGCTGCATCATAGATGTCTATTCCTAACTACAGTTACTAACTACACTAAAATGATGGCATCTGTATTGCAATGGAACACACACAAATATATAAGTTTGTGTCATGATGCTGTGATGGGCAATTCATCAATTGCCCCTGCAACAGCAATGAACTGTGCTCCAGGATGCAGGAAGAGTTTCATGTCATCTAGAGGCTACTGCTTCTATCATCTGCCTTCTATGAATGGGAAGAAAGAAAGACAGTTGTGAAAAAGATCAGACTTTTTTATGGTGCCCTTGTGATGTAACTAGAAAACATGACTTGGATAGGTAGAGAGTAAAACAAATATCTTGCTTCTCAATGAATCATATAAACTTTCATGCAGGCTTTTAATGATATGGTTTCAGCAAAATGAGAAAAGAGCAGCAAAATACAGCATTAGTTGCCCCTTACACTCTGAAACGGCACTGTTGTCTCAAAAAGCATTCTTCTAAAATGATGCTGCTCTAGGGGGAACTGATGTTATTTCACCAGTAGAAACACTTTATTGCAAGTTCTTTTATGCTTGATAAGTATTTGAAGCTAACTTTAAACAAAGAAGCTGATCAGTAGTTTTATGACTTGATTTGTTTAAGAGCCTAAATAGCTTAGGGAAATGTTTTAGAAAAGATTTAATCCATCCGTGTGGAATAAAGCTCGGAAAATTAGGCAGAATAAATGTAAAATGCAAAGTACATTTTCATGAGTTTGCACTTGAGCTGTTGTTTGCTGACCCAAACTAAAAGTCACATTATATTCTTATTGCCCAAAACTATAGTTTTTAAACCTAAACTTAGTTGGTGCTTTGTAGAAAACAATGATTAATTATAGCTATCAGATGCCTCTCACAATGGCAGCCCATCACTTTGAACTGCATGTGGGACTTCTTATGCAGTTTGTTTTTTAATATCCTTCTTTGCAACAAGTGTCATATCAATATATCATGTTGAGAATCCTGATTAGGAAAAAACTGCAAGTTTGGTTGAAGAACAAGGCTACAAGTTAAGCACGCTCTAACACTAACCTCTTGAAATGAGGAAGCTTAAGTATTTTCAGATCTTTAGTGAATTCATATCACTAAAATTTATATAAATTTATATTAACACACACACACACATTACCTATATATTTTTAGTGCATTCTGTTATTCAATGCTGTGGATTAACTCTGAGAACACAAGCTGATTGCACCCTTTAGGTCACCACATCCAGCCTGCAGGGACTTCAAAGTAGGCTCAGTCACTGTGGGACTTCACAGGGCAACTACCATTAAAAGGTGTTGGTAACAAAGTGGCATTTCCCTGGGACTTTATCAAATGTCAGTTTTTCCAGGGAAAGTTTTCCAAAGTAGCCACCATTCGAAGACACTTCCAGATAGCAGTATGTTCAAGTAGTTATTCCCCTGAGGGACAGAGGAATGAATTTGACATCACTTGCCTAGAGTAATTCCTTATCCTTGATCTAGAATATTCAAAATAAAATTAAATTCAGTAGAATTTAAGTTATACTCAACTGTGCAGAATTGTGACCAAAAATTGCCATCAACATTTCTGGAAATCATTTTAGTGTGGTTTGTCAGGAGTTTCTCATGGGAAGAAATTCATCTCGTTATCTGTACAACAATATTATGTCTACGTGGATCATGTGAAAAAACTTGTTATTGTGTGTTGTGCACGTATACTGCTATTTACTGCCACCTATTGGCGTGTGTATGCTAGTTACTCAGTGGGGGAGTACATACTGGCAATATAATGGGAGGATTATATGCCCAGCCTCTCAGTAGAGTTTTAGCCACCATGTAGTTAGTTTTTATGGGTTATGTAGTTGTAACCAAGTAGTGTACCTCTTCTCTGTGAGTTTTTGGCTAGAGAATTTGTAGTGGATAAGTCTTGGATGGTAAATTTATGAGAAGAAGTGTTTTTTCCTATATTTATATGCAACTTGTATTTTATGGGGTTTTGCATTTTTTTTTATCAATAAACACCAGTTAGTATATATTTCCTGGCTGGATTTCTTTGGAGAACAAAATATGGACATTGCATTTTGTAAAGCTCTCATGCTGATGTGTATTTTTCCTGAGCACATTTTCTGGGAGTATTGCTGCACTCTGCACAACATGGTTTTGATGTGTGCACCTTCTCTATTTGAGCTTATAATTGTTCCCCAATTCAGAAAGCTGCTGCAACAGAAATAAATGTATATTAGTCCGCTACATTATGATATAACAATGGCTTTCAGCAAAACATAATCTGAAACTTAAGTGTTTATTCACCACTTTTTTCCCAGCATTCCAAAGCAATAAAATATTATAATTTTCTCCCTTTTCTATCAATTTATAGTAAGGAAGGAGATGTTGGACATTTAGAAAATGCACATGTGCTGTGTATATTCTCTAACTTGGAATTTTCTGTTTCCTTACTTTATGACATCAGGTTTTGACAAACGTTGTCATTTAATTTTTTGTCAAGGGTGAGAATTGGAACATTTAGATATATAGAGCTTATGGTTATATCTGTTCTTGCTGATAACACTGAACAGAGTTTAGTATTGTTTGTTTTACAGTTTTGTGAGGGTTATTTGGAAAGTAGCAGGCTATTTATTTGTGATAAACAAAATAAATCCTTTATAAACGGATAGATAACTGCATAGATGAGAGAAACTGTGAAATCCAGGATGACTAACTTTCCTCAGACCTTGGCTGTAATTAAACACCATTCTGTAAACCTATTCTTTAGGAATTTAGGAATCTTGTAGTGGTTTCACAGTACCATAAAAGACATTGGCCTTTTGATCTTGCTAGTATGGAGTGTCCTTTGAACTGGTAGAATAAAGCTAATTTATTACAACTTGTTAAAATGTTTACATGATACAAATACTGTGAAAAAAAAGATAAAAAGGTAATGTTTCCGTATATGAAATCATATAATGCATATTCTAGAAAACTAATAGTTCTCGTTTCGTTTAAGGTTCCTTGAGTCCAAATCAGCATAAGAATTTTAGAAAACTTCTCCCTTCTCTTTAAATGGTATGTGTTGACTTCCTCTTTTACCAGTAATATACAAGAAAATGTCATTTCTTCTTTCTACTTTGGGTTGCTGCTTCTCAAACATTCTGCTTCTTCTATTTATTCTATTTTTCAAATCTCTCTTTACTTGGCTTACCAAAAAGCTGGTGGCTAGATTACAGTATGTTTTTAGATAATATAAATGATGCAAGATGGATAAAATAAACAAGCAAATAGCCTGATAATATGATAGAAATAACTCTGAAGTCATCTAATTCAATTCCCTGATCAGCCCAGGATTTGCTGAAGCCGTGTGGACAGAGGCTATCCAACTCTGAAGACTTCCAGTGAAGATACTGGAACTGTTCCTGTAGTTGATAATTGTCACAGTCAGGAAAGTTGTCGTAATATATAACAAGAACTATTTCCCCATAGCTCAATCTATTGGTTCTGCCCTTTGGAGCAAGAAAAAGCAAATGCAACCCTTTTGGATCTGAAGGGGGCTAACTTATCTTCCTTAAGCCTTCTCTACAGCAGGGTAACCACATCTACTTCCTTTGGTTTTTTTTAATAGTAATTTTATTAAAGATTTACAACAATTTACAATGATAAAAACTAATACAAACTAAAAAGAAGGAAAAAATAGAAGGTGAAGAAAAAAAAAGAGAAAGAAAAATAGAAAAGAAAGAAAAAATAAGAATATTGTAAAGAAAAAGAAAAGAAATATATAAAGAAGTGACCTCCCCTTCATCAAAAGTATAAACAATTTTAATAACTTATCACCTTCTTTTAAAATACAACAAATAATCTCTTCTGCCCATATCGCATGTCTTATCTATAAACAAATCCATAAAACCTTATCATTTCAGTCCTGATATCAGCAAAAGTCCATTAAGGGTTATCAGACATAATATATCTATTTTAACCTTGAGCAAATAAACCAACTTTATATTCCTTCCTTTTACTTTCAACAATCTTGATCTTTAGTCCCTTCAAATAATGTCCTAGAACTTGATTTCTTTTCATTATCCCTTCTCACAAAATTCTTCAAAGCTTTAATAAGCATCTTTTGTAAATCCAACATAGGAAAATTATCCAGGTCACTCTCTTGGTTTGTTATTTGTATATCTTTTTCATTATTAAGATATCAGCCAGTTTCTTTTGTATGTCCAGTGTAACATCTTTTTCCATGTCATTCTTGTGGCCTGTCATTTTTAAATCCATTTTCAAATCAGTCTTAATCATATCAGGTAATACTTGTTCTCTTTCATAGCATCTTTTAAACACAGTCTATCTATAGAGGCAGACACTCTTAAAATTAACTTCTGGGTCCATTGTTCAAAAATATCCTTCAGTATGTCCAATGTTAAAATATTTTGCTTCATTCTGAATTAGTAAGCTGAGTTTTGTGTGTTCTTCTCCTTTAATTGTAACCTCTAGTTCTTTCTCATTCCCTCTAGTGTCCAATTTTTAAAGTCTTATCTTTTTTTTTTAAAGAATTCAGAACAAAAGGATTTTGCCATGGGAAGAATTATTTATAATTAATTCCAAAACTTATTTCAAATTTATCTGACCCCTAGTCTGTTTATAACTTTCTAAAATCAAAGTTTTAATCACCCTTTTGTGGTTTGTTCCAGAAAAAAAAAAAAATCTTTAAACTTGTATTTAAAACTTCTTTTGTAAGGATTGAAGGAAACTCACCTAGTGCTGTAAAACATGTCCATCCAAAGGTTCCTAATAGCTGAAAAGCAGTTAGGAAGCAATTTACAGAAGTGATTAGGAAAGGAAGTATGCGATCCAGTGTCCATTTACAGGCGCCGACTGCAGTTTGAGCAAGATGGGTATTCCCTCATCTCCCAGAGCTCTAAACCTTCCAGAGACTGCTGTCTTGCAGTCCCCTCATGAAGAGCAACTGTATGGAGCACTTGTGGGTGATCTCACATCCTCTCCTTGCCCGGAGAGGAATTACAAAGAGCCAGTCTACTTGCCGGATCTTCATTCTGCCGCGGTTGTCAGCTGTGCTTTTGCAGAGCTGTCTTCAGTTCACCATTTCTTCCCCAGAAGTCCCACTTCCTTTAACCATTCCTCATAGAGCTTGACTTTCAGATCCCTCACTGTCTCAGTACTGGCTTCTCTGAAATTGTTTCTGACTAACTTTTTCCTGTTTTCCCAGTGGTCCTTCCTTTCTCAAATCCATTTCTCTTTCGTTCATTCTTGCTTGTTAATAATTTGGTGCAGCAACTGTATTTACTTCTTTCAGCCTCTACTTTTATTTTTCCTAATGTTTTCAATATTATAGCCCCTTTTGTCAGTAGAACTATCGTGTGCACATCTCCCAAAAAAAAAATTATTATTTTTATTAGTTTTATATACCATATTTTTGTTTCATCAATAATCAAAGTATATTCATTGTCTATATGGAACAAAGCAAATTCTTTTGCTAGCCTTGTGTACAGTTTTCATTTATTCATTTAATTCAGTTTATCTGGCTATCCATCTCAACAAGTGGCTTTGAGATTAACCTGAGCTTTCAGTTACTTTACATAAATTATTTTTTGCTGTCATAATATATCAAATATCATTGAAATAGTCATGATTAATCTGTGATATGGTAGCAACCCAGATAATGAGGTCTTATAGGCAGGTCACAGAAAGACTCTACCCTATAGCACTTTAATCATAACAGCATCCAAGCCTGCTGTGAACTATAAACCCAAAAACATGCAGATTAGAAAGCAACAGATTAATTAAAAGGTATATTAATAGATATTAGTAATCATAAATAAATATAATCTTCACATGCAGAAATAATATATCTGTATGTTTTCTTCCATTTGAGTAGTTAAAGTGGTAAGTGGTAGAAGTAGCTACAAGAAAACAGAATGCTGGACTTCAGTGAATGTCAGCTTGGAGGCAGCAAGACAGTTACTAAGTTCATATTTTCTTAATGATCTTAATTCAAAGTAATAAAAGTCAAATTATGTATGATAGTCATTGATTTTAAGAAAGCTTGTGGTTATGTTTTCTAGATGAACATACATGTATACTTCTGCAATTTTGATATGTGATACAAAGGCATGCATTTCTTAAAAATACAGGTCCAATACTTGTATATATAAACAATTAACAACTAGCATTAACATTGAGCATGCAACACATTTAGTACTATTTTAAAATGTCCGCATGGTGGTGCTGATGCTGTAACTTTGGCAGTGTGGCTAGCTGTTGTACTTGTTAACAAGTTGAATGAATTTGAGAATGCTGTTGTCAAACAGATGTTCTTGTCTTTGACACTATATCTCAGTTAAGGTGGGAATGATGAGACCGGGAAGGTTAATAAATTTATTATGTAGCGGAAAAGTTATTTCTCCTTACCTGAGAGACACAAAAGCCTTTATTTTTATACCATAATACCAGCATTTCTTTGTCCATTTTAGCATAGGTTTATGCTAATCCTTTTCATTGCTTGTCATTTTATTTCTGTGCTATCCTCCTTTAGTTATAATCATAAAAAGAAGCAGCATTCATAAAGAGTTTATTGTAGTTGCTGCTAGAAGAATGTTAAAGAGCTCAATAAATTTCAATAAATTTGTCACAAAAAATGCTCTGGATGCTGATTCACTAATCATTCAGCAATGAATACTAAACACAAAAAGTGCTAATTGACAATATTCTGAGATGATCAGAGTTACTCTAGAGAAATGGCAGGGATTTCAATTTTTTAAAAAAGTGTTCCTTACTTTTATCAAATAGAGCAACATTCTGCATGGTAAATGCTGCCTCATTTTTTATCCTCCCACCCCCTCCCCCATACTGTTTCTGCTAGATTCCTTTTCTTCTTCATCTTATATAAGAGCATTAGAATATAGAATTCATAAGGAATATGTGTGATGATAAAGGAATAATTATAATGGTATGCTTGCTTTATTGCTTATCATTTAGTATAACAGAAAATCCCAGCCCTTGCAATATTCATTTGTGGATCTTTCGGGCTCACAAGATCAGCTTTTCCAAAGATCAGTTCATAATTATTGCTAAAAAGTTATGTTGACATTTAAGAACTGGGGATCATTATGCTTGCCATTCTGAACCGGTCAACAAATTTACTAATTCAGTGCCCAAGCTAACACTGTTCCATTTGGCAGCCTCTCGCTAAATCTCTGTGTCACTAACAATGTTCTAAAATTAAGTAGATGTAATGTTACCATCTCTGCAAATTAGTCATTGATGTTCCACTCACAGCTGCAAAACTGATTGCTCACTTTATTCAATCCTTCTGCTTGTTTGTATTTTGGAAGGCCATGGGTTGAGTGTAGTGCTTTTAAAGCAAAACCAGATATAATCCATACAGAGACAAAAAGGCAGCCCAAAATAATATATTTTTTTCTCAGTAAGGATTGCTGTATCTCCGTCCTCTCAGTTGCAGAATTCTCTTATCTCCTTCAGTGTTGCTCACTATCTCACCTTCAATTTCTTTTTTCCTTTCCTTTCCAAAGCTTTCAGCCCATCAATCAATTGGGTTTCTTAAAGGCACTGTCTTCTTTTTCACTCTTTTCTGCTTGTTAGAGGTTGCTATTTGCGCCTTCATTTTATCCCTGTCCGATACACATTTCTCCCATTTTACCTGCTTATTCTTGATTCAGACCCTTTGTTTGATTTTGCTGTGTATATTTCTACACAATTAAATACTAGGGATGGGAGAAGAATTTGTTCAGCTGTGAAGTTAGTTGATTTTACAATAGATAACCACATATGTAAACCAAAACTGAGTGATCCTTTGAAATGTGTACTGCTATGAATGATAGAAAAGTGTTCATATGAAAAATGAATAGTATTAGTGACAACAACATGGAAAACTATATTAAATTTTGAAAAAAATATCTTATAGAAGTCTAACGGTGATGAGCTTCTAGGCTAAGTCTGATTGTTTGGTATCCTAACGTCTGACCAGCAACATGGTGGCGTGTTCAGAGGTGAAAGTGATCTGCTCTGTACTGCATTTCTTGGCAGCTCACAGTCAGCTGAACAAGAACTGGCTTCCAATGACATGGTCCAATTAGAGATTAGTTCTGTTACATACACAAGACCTCGGTTCCTGATCAATTGCCTGTGAACTGCCAAGAAGTGAGCTACAGAGCAGATCATTTTACCTCTGAAGATGCCACCCCAGTTGCTGGTGAAACAACAGGATACCAAACAATTAGACCACAGCCTATTCCCAAAATCACTAAATTACCAAAATTACTAAAATCACCACTGGATTTTCACTTTATCAATTTATAGAAGTCAATTTATGAGGCAGAATTGTATAAACTGCATCAAATAGGGAATGACAACTAAAATAAGAGGGCATTTCTGCATTTGTTTTGTACCACTTTGGAACTGATTCTAGCTCTTATGCCATTATCTGTTTTCAGGCACAGTTTTATTTCTAACTTTGCTCTAGATTATTTGCAATTCCTGCATTCCTTGAATGTCTATAGTTCTGCAGAATGTGTAAACAGTTCCTTTTCCTTTGTAAAAATTAAGGAATAAATTATAATCTAAATCCCTGGGATTACTTTGCATTATTATGAACCTTTCAAAATCAAAATACATACAGTATGTCAACATTCCTGTCAGCCCTCCATGATAGGCCAGGTCAGGAAACAGACTGCACAAGACTTGACTTTACCAAGATAGGCTATAGTAACAGGATTTTGAAAGGCTGACAGCATTTTCCTTCCATCCCGATTATACTCAAGACAGGGTGGAGACAGTTTAAGTTTCTTTCTAATGCTGTCTTTATGTTCTGGGCATAAATTTTGTTTTTCTAATTGCCATCATATAGTTTTATTTCATAATGTCTACAGAAAGTCATGTCTGCGGTTGTCTATAGTTTCATTAACTGCTTGTTTCAACAGCACTGAAAAATAAAGGAAGGACATGCAAAAATATATGGAATTAATAGGCAAGAAATAACGCAATTATTCAATTAATAATTCTTTAATAAGGTGGTTATCCCGTTCTATCTGGGTCATAAGCAGATCCACATTTACTGTCCACATTTACATTCCTATCAAGAAAGAGTAGAATCAGTCTGGGAGTAGATTTTGATTCTGCAATGACCAATGTAAACTAATGAGGAAGGCAAGACTGAAGACATCTGAAAGTGTCCGGCTTTCAGAACAGGGTCAAACAGGCTGTTAAGAAACATACTTACACATAAATGTCAGTAGCACAGATCTAATTATATAAAATTCCCAATCTTGTTGTTTATGGTAATGTTTCACTCATTCTGGAAACCTTTTAAAAGTGATTGGGTTAAGGAATAAAATCAGACACTTGAATACAATGGTGCTGTTCTGTGAATATAAAACTTTTTCTGTATGTAAATATAGAAATTTCAGCACAGTATATCCTTTAACACAAGTCATTATAAAATAATTTGTCTTACAAAAATCTCAAGATGCATAGTAACAAAAGGGTGCAGGTTTTTCACAACACACATCTTCATCCAGAATATACATACATTTATCCTTTTTTCCTAGGCTTGGCACAACACTTCACAGAACCCCTACCACAATTTCTAACAAGCAATACCACCCTATATATTAATATATATTTCTGTGCAAAAAGAAATGCCTAATTCTCTATAAGCTTATCAAAGTGAAGATAGAATTGGGGCAGTGTCTGATGTCCTTAAGTTTGATGGTGTCTTTTCTTGCCTTTTAATTCAGAAGGCAAGATTTAAGTTTTTCTAGCCTGTTACAGCCGTTACCTGTGATTATCTGCTCCCTGCTGATAATGTCCAAGGGATAGTTGAGAGAACTGCACATTCCTCAATTGCTGGGGAAATAGCTGGATAAGTCTGCCAGTTCAGGGAATGAACAGTAGAAGGACCTCGAAGAAGTCTCCACCCTGACATGTTGAAAGATAAATTAGGTTCTAAATGGAAGTAATCTGATTGTTGAAATTTCTGTCTTGGTTAGCCAGAAACAAAATGTATGCTGAATTCTTTTAAAGCAAGATTTGTTGAAAGGGTGTGGGATAAGATTATATTATCCAACCATGTTACTTTCTCATTCTTCAACTTGGAAGATATGTATGCTCTTTTGATTAACCCTAGGGAGGAACAATAAAGCTGAAGCTGGAGTTAAAAAAAAAAAATAGAGGAAGTTAGAGAGTAGAAAACCAAAGTGTGCTCAAAAATGATTTTTTAAAAAAATGAATGCTATGTGGCATACCTGTAAAAATGTGCATGGAAAGAGTAAGTGGCAGATTTAAAGGAGTGCAAAAAAGTTCTGTACAAAGAAAATGAAAAGGTCTAATAAATGGAACAGGAAAACAGAAAACATAATAGACTTTAAAATGACCCACAATCAGGCTTGCGGCTTGTGCCCACTATCAGCAGCCCCCAAAAAAACATGTATGCTCATTAACTTAGGGCTTAGAATGTTGCCTAGATATTTTATCCACTCCTTCCCTCAGTTTGGCCTAGTGAAGAATATGACCATAAATAAACCTATTGCAAAGATTGCTATGTTCTTTAGGTAGATGACAGTGAAAGTATCGTATTTCTTGCACTCAGACAATAGACTAAGACAGTTCTTCTCGAACCAGAGCAATCATAAAGAGCCAGTGGACATATTCTGTATAGTGCTTAGCATAATATTGGTGTGACGTTTGTAATAGATAAGATGAAGGACACAAAAATCTATGGGTGGCATAAAAGAAAAGCAAGTAGGAAAAGATATATCCTTCATATTTCAGAGAGAGAAAATAAAAGACATGAATGCTGTGGTTAGAAGAAATTGGAGATATAAGAACATCCATTAGGTTTTTTTTTTTTAAAAAAAAAAGATTTTATGTGGTGAATACAGCAGTGTCGCTTACTGAATTACTTATGCAAAAGAGTCCTGCAAAATATCATCATTTGGCTATGTAGGATGATAAATTGGGGTGAGATATAGCTGTTCACATTTACATTCCTATCAAGAAAGAGCAGAATCAGTCTGAGAGTGGATTTTGATTCTGCAATGACCAATGTAAACTAATGAGGAAGGCAGGACTGAAGACACCTGAAAGTGTCCGGGTTTCAGAACATGGTCAAACAGGCTGTTAATACCATACATAATGTACTCCTATATGCCAAGAGAAGTTAAAAGTGATAGAATAGGTTATGTCAGTTTCCAAGATTTACCAAACAGTGTTGACCTGTATTTGAACTTTAGATCTCAGTGCTCTTGACCTAGATATGTCAGATGATGAAAAATCTCACACAAAGAAGCTGTGAATTTCCATCATTAGCTATTCTGCAATACCCAAGTGATATTTTTAGCAGTTCCTAAGCAAACGTACTCTAAATAAATGTGAAGCATCATGAAGTAAACATGTAAAATTGTTGCATTTTTAGCTAATAAACTATTTCTGTATACCTGCCACCAATGGTGTGGTATATGAAGTACACGCACTTATATGAAATATTAATATTTATTAATCTACATATATTAGATCTGAAACCAAATTAATTTTCTTACACCTTTAAGTTCTTTCCAAAGTTGTTCATTCCATAACTCCTTAAAGACACCATTTAAACTGTCTAAAGAAAATACATGCATCTTTTAAATCAGATAATGCCAAAATCCTTGGCATTTTTTCCCCTAAAATGCCACTAATTTATTTCTTCAAGAAAGGAATAAAATATAATTTGAAAAGTATAATTTGCATAAGAATCCTATGGGTAAATCTTATTTAGTCTTACATTCTGTTCATAGAGTGGCCGATCAAATAATTACAGGTAGCTGGAAACAAGACTACTGTGGCATTTGTATCTTCCAGTTTTTATTAACAAATATATTGATTCTGATATGAATATATCACTGACAAAATTTTCTTCATTAAACTGTGGAATCCCATTTTAATGTTGTCCAAGTTGGGAACTCTCACAGTGAATTCTACATTCTGACTATGACATTATAGCCATGCAGGGGGACTTTCTGTTTGTTCATTTGTTTGTTTTGTTTTCTTCTGAATCTTCCTATCATTCAGCTTTATGAGATGACATCACATTCTGGTAATTGAATATCAGCCTCGCAGGGTAAACCAGATAGGGGATCACCCCCAGATGAACTAATTCTACTATATTGTAAAGCTACAATGACAAATTTTGCAAGTATGAAAGTACAATTCTCCCCTCCTTTACAAATCTCCTTTACAAATCTCCTTTACAGACTGAGAAACTAGGCAGGGTCTCTTCTGAGCCTCTTGCCCCACCCACTATCTAGGTGTGGGCTATGCTGTCTCTTATCTGATTGTTCCCTAGGCAGCATCTCTTTGCCCTGTCTCCCGAGGTCTTTCCCACATACCATTACATTGATGCATGGAAGAAAATACTTTCTCCACAATGTGCACAATTTTATATATGTCTATAATATCATCCCCTTAGTCATCTTTTCCCCCCCTAACCTTAAAGGTCAAAACTTTTAAGCTTTCCTTAAAGGTATGTTTTTATGGTGTCGAAATAATATTGGTTACTCTTCTTTGCAACTAATATAATCAGAGGCATTTATACCTTTGCTACTTCTATAATATCCTTTTTAATATGTGATGATTTAATCTGTAGGTAGTCTTCCATATGTAATTGTACCATTACCTTTTTAAAAGGCTGTTGTAATATTAGCATGGATATCCATGGGCAGGGGAGCAAATAACAAAACATTTTACAACGTGTGACACCAACTCCATCCCTTTTGTACTAGTGTCATGACAATATGCACAAGTACATAATGAGCAACATTTATGCCGTGACACTACAACATGTTTTGTCATTCTGACAAAACCTCTGTTTGCTATGAGCAACCATGTATAGACAATTTTGGTTTTGATTCCTTTCCTAAAAATTCCCAAGCAAACATAGGAGAACTTTTTTTAAATTTATCCTTAGGGAGAACAACATAATTTCTTCATCTTAGAATAGTATCTGGAATATATAATAGTAATATAATAGGCTTAGAAAGAGCCTTCTGACAAGAGAGTCTTCTATTTAGTTAATATATGAAGAGTTTAGCCTTTTTTTGTGGGTACTATAGGCATATATCAGTGGTTACAAAGATGTGTTGTTGTATCAAATCGCTTTAGCTAAATATGCTAATCTTACACTCCAGTATTGTATACTTACTTTAGCTCAGAAGTATACATTACTGTTATGTGATTCTTGATTTGAACTAACTCCTTAACTGATTACTGACATTAAAGCAAAAGTAATATTTTAAATGAAGTAATCTCACATGAGTCTCTGCTATCATCTATGCAGTTATAATTTCTTGAATAGATTTATATAAGCCAGCTGGGTGCGCTCTAGATATTTTGGATTACAATTCCAAAATTGCTTACAATAGGCTATACTGCTTTTTATAGCAGTAGCAGTCCGACATTTTCACATGTTGCCTGTCCCTGGACTGATGCAATACTTGCTCTGTGGAGCTATCCTTGGAGGTAGCTTAGAAGACCAAGCTGGGAAACAGTATATTATAGCAATTAAAGTCTGGTATTCGCAACTTCAGTTGGAAGTATCTTTGCTTATTTGGAAGCTTCTTTCCTAATTCTTTAGATGAAACTCAGGGCGTCCAGCAAACAAACAATATGTAAAATGATCTTTAAAAACTGAACAGACAATATTCTTTTTAAAAAACAGCAGTTAATTATAAAACTGCCTTGCAAAATATGCAAAGGCTATTGTCATTTATTTATTTACTTATTTATTTATTTATTTTTCAAATTTACAAAAAAAGTATTTTCTAAAATATATAGCTGTTGGTAGTGCTTATTCAGGGAGCAAATTGGCAAATCTCAATTTTGAGAGGTTGAAAATGATTTAATATTTATTCCCATTCTGAACCTTCTGCATTATTTTTTATATACTCAGCTTCATCTTGTGGCTGTGGTCAATCTGCACCTCAAAATGAGATCTGTATCCCTCCATTACTAAAATATAATGTTAAATTAGAAAAATCTTGTGAGATTCCCAAGTCATGTTCTCATGAGATTTAAGATACTTTCTTTCTCATACACAAGACCTGACAAGATCTGGAATAATCACTTGTATTTATTTCATTTCTGGAGTTACTCAGGCCAGATATAGCCATACCCTGCTACTCTTTTGAGCCTCAGTAGCAATTGTCAGAATCCAGGAAGTACAACATATATTTTTTCAGAACCATTTAGCCCAGACTTTTATCAATAATGTTCAATGGAACTCCAGGGATCCATGAGAACTTGATCAGTTCTATGAAAGACCAAGGGCAAAAGACATAAGAAAAGGGGGGGAAAATCACTCAAACACAGCAAAATTTCTATTACTGCAGCTTCGCCCTTTGATCAGGAATTTCAGAATTTCAGAGCACCAAATCCAGCAATCTCTGTCCTATTTACCACCCATCTTGTTTCAGCTGGTGAGAAAACGGTGACAAAAGTTTCTGATACAGGTCTTGATAATCTGGCAGGTTTATAAGAATAAATGTGGTTCCAAAAGAAATGTTCCAAATATCTACTTCCAGATCCTTATTGTATTTCTTATTATTTATTTCTTATTTCCAAGTATCTATTTCCAGATCCTTACTAGAAATAATAATAATAAAATTAGAAATAACTAGTCAGTATTATATCATTTTGCATTAATTGTAATAAAGCTTAGTAATGATAAACTTAATGTGCCCTTAATGTGGCTTTTCTGTGTGCTTCCACAAGAAGTTCAATTTAATGTTACATTTTATTCATGTTCAATTATTCTAAAGTGTTGCTGAATTAACGAGTTCCACTTAGTGTTAATCACTACTCATCTTACACCGCAGCACAGACATTTTTGCTTATGAGGGCCCTCTAGAGTAGAATGAGACAGGTAATTTGAACTATATTAAATTTTAAACATGCATATACAGAGAAAAAAGACAGGAACATGCTACATTCCACAACTTGTCATTTTTAAAATGGAAATTCTTATGTTGTGTTAAGAATAGTTTAGGGTGTTGGTAGGTAACACAGTGCCCCAGATATCTTGTTGGTGTCCTCATTCTGGACCCTATATTTATTATATTAGTTTAATGCGAAAAGGAAAAAGAAAAGAAATAGTATGCTGCTAGATTTTCTACAGCAAAATAAAGTAAGGGAAGGGTGAAACTAATTTTTGCCTCAAATACATGTAATTTGAATAATCCATTTTTATTTCTTGCTAATCATCTCCCTCCCCCACCCCCCCGCATGTGACTTCTACTTGCTGGTTGTCACTTTCAGTTTTCCCGTGGCTAGTTCCAAGGAAGGATCCCATAGAGAATAAAGGTTCAGAAAAATAACTGCATAGAAACTCCATTTTCTCTCATACATTACATTTTGTTGATGGAAAGTAACTGATGTGGTAATGCACATGGTACATGCAATCAGGTAATGAGTGTGCCAGAATCACAATCAGGGATCCTTTCTCACATCAAGACATAATAAAGTGGGTCCAAATCTCCCTATAGTGTGATGTCACAAGCAATCTCCAGGACCATTTTACCTGTATCCCGGAGACCAAATTGCTGCACTGCTGCCTCCAGCATGGCAAAGAGGGAGGGAGGGAGGGAGGGAGGGAGGGAAGGAAGGAAGGAAGGAAGGAAGGAAGGAAGGAAGGAAGGAAGGAAGGTTGGTTCTCAGTGGCCTTAAAAAGCAAAGTATATTGTGCCAAGACTATTCCTACTCACTTTATACATGAATAGGAAATAAACACTATATAAATGTCGTTTTTTCACACATTTAGAGTGATCTTTATTTTTATATTGTTTATGTTTAATTTTTACTCCCTCCACCCCAGTATTGACCGTATAAGCTCAGGGGAAGCAGCCATCAGGTGAAATAGACTTCTGCACAGAATTGATGACAAAAAAATCATATGGCATTGGAAGGAATATAGATTTCCAGATACAACTATCAGGCTAATTTGAAGAGATCTGAGTATCGTAGAAAATGGAAAAAAATAAGGCTAAAATGTCTAAGTCTAGAATCCCTCCTCCAGGCTTATATTGTTCACATCCATAGGAGTGAACTTTAAGTGAAAAAGTATTAGTTAATGTTCACTTTTAAATAGTAATTTTATGAATGTGCTCCAGCAGTTCACAATTTAACAGATGTATAAAAGCAATTACTTTCATGTTCTATCTACAGCAGTTACTTTGTAATGTCTGTACCGTATTTTTCCGACAATAAGATGCCCCCATGTACAAGACCACCCCCATTTTTCCAACCCCAAATTAAGAAATCAATATTTTAAAAATAGTGCAGAACACATTTTTATTTAGTAATTAGTTAACATTTCCCTGATACACTCGGTGGGAGGAGGTCCAAACCGTCTCTCTGCAGCTCTACTTCCATGCTCTTTTGCATAACTGATTACATTCAAGCACAAGTGAAACTGCCGATAGCTCGTCTCTGCAGACTTCCTCTAATTGGTTTGTTCAGCATCAGCTGATGTCAGTTACATAAGGCTTGTGATTGGAGGAAGTCTGTTTGGGAGACAAGCTATTTCACTCGTGATTGGAGGCTAGCAAGAGGAGGAAGCCTGCCTGCAGAGACAAAGTATGGGCAGTTTTGCAACTGCACGATTTTCGGCTGACTTCCTTGAATAAGACGCCCTTCAATTTTTAGGGTAAGGATTTTAGAAAAAAGTATCGTCTTATAGTCGGAAAAATATGGTAAATAGTTTCTCATCTCTTACTACCCCAAGATGGAGCTAAGACAGCACTTGACAGTGTGTTGAATATAACAGACTAAAAGCCCAAAGTAGCCAGTTGATTAGTAGAAGGTCCTTCATTCTGAAGGAAGAATACTTCAACCTTTAAACCTTGTGACTGCTACCTCGCTCTGCTTCCTGTGTCTGGGTGACAAACATTTGTTGAGATAATATAGGCCTTGGTTTCTCTTTACATTGTGAAAAATATAGTATATATTCCTATCCCTTTCAACTATAAGCTACCAACTGTGCAAAATTATTTGTGGCCACACCGTAATATCATATCTTATCTAGCAGGAGATAAAAAGAAGTAATACCTTTAAAGTTAGACTTCTGTAGGCAAAAACCTATGTAAGTATAAAAGTTAAGTTGCACAGATTTAATAAGCATTTCAACTGTTACCACTGGAAGAATCTGGATATATTTAACCAACTGTATATCTGCATTTTTGAAACATTAAATACATTTGCTTGCATTATCCTTAACTTTCAGTGCAATACTGAGTAAGTCACAGAATAAACAACGTTTATTCTGCTGCAGTTTCAGATTTCTGTGGTTAAACACTGTCTGAAAAAAATATCCATCTAAAAATGAAGTTATGTGTTTTTGATTTTTTAATAGAATTGTTATCTAGCTTTGATATTCAAAATTGAATGGTATCTCAATATCCATTACTAGAAAGGACAACAATATAAATCTAGCATTTAGATCAGTAAAACATACAACTAAAATTATGTGGAAATTTTTGAACATGAAATTAGATCAGATCAGAATTTGAACAAATAGCCAAGACTTGTAAGGTGAAAAAACATCCTAGCTCACAAAATCAGGTCAATATACATTTACCATATTTTTCCATCAATAAGACACCCCCATGTACAAGATGACCCCCACTTTTCCAACCCAAAATTAAGAAATCAATATTTTAAAGATAGTGCAGAACACATTTTTATTTAGTAATTAGGTAACATTTACCTGATACACTCGGTGGAAGGAGGTCCAAACCGTCTCTCTGCAGCTCTATTTCCATGCTCTTTTGCATAACTGATTACATTCAATCACGAGTGAAACTGCCGATAGCTTGTCTCTGCAAACAGACTTCCTCCAATTGGTTTGTTCAGCATCAGCTGATGTCAGTTACATAAGGCTTGTGATTGGAGGAAGTCTGCTTGCAGAGACAAGCTATTTCACTCGTGATTGGAGGCTAGCAACAGGACGAAGCCTGTTTGCAGAGACAAAGTATGGGCAGTTTTACAACCGCGTGGTTCTCTCCTCAGCTTACTTCCTTACATAAGACGTCCTTCAATTTTTAGCATAAGGATTTTAGGAAAAAGTATCTTCTTATAGTTGGAAAAATACGGTATGTATCTAATTTGATTGAGAACCACCTGATAAGATAGATATAGATATATATACATACACACACACACATACATACTATAGTATAGCATATAATGTATATATAATAATAATCCACATAAACAAAGAGAAATTGTGCCACCTGACTTCACAGCTTTTTAGAAGAATAACTGTTTCACTAGGACAGATACATTTATGAACATTGCAGTAATAATAAACTATGAATTATTGGTAACGGTAACAAGTATATTAAGCAAAAGTTGATTCTTTTTTTTGTCATTCGGTTCGCTGCAGAAGTGACAGCTCCTTCTTTCTTTGAAATCAACAGTGGAAATTCACGGTATCCCAGATAAACTGATATTGTCTGTGTTCCCATACATGGTTTATTACACCTAGGCCTAAATCTGCCAGGAAGATATGTCTTTGTATATATTGATATAATTTATTGTTTCATTTTTCCCTAACTCAACTGAGATTGGAGACTTATTTTTATTTTGTGATTCAAAATAATTGTTCTGCAATATAAATGCTTAATTAGGTATTTAAGCAAAGGAAATACTATTACTGGCATGTGTTCGAAGTATGTGGGAAAATCCATTTGGTAACATCTGTCTATTTCACATCAGTTTTATTGTAATAAAGAAGAATCTCAGGCCTGGAATTCTGTTCTGAGAATTCTGCATCATTGTGTATTGAAGGAAGGAGAGTTATACAACTTAAAGTGTCAAATAGATTTAAAAACAAAAAGGTTGCTCTTGGCATTTTTGATTAATGAGAAGAGAAATCTAGGAAAACGTTTATTTTATTGGGATGGGGGTTGCTACCAAAGTAAAATTCTTCTTACTACCTAGAATGTAGGACTTTGTCTTACAATATGCCATTTCAGGTTTTTGTCTTCTTATGTTTTTGTTTTTTGTTTATAGCTTATACCACAAATTCCTCTGAAATCCATTGACTAGGCCAGCTCCTTCTAATACTGACATTCTGCTATTTGGGGAGTTTATCCATCCTGTTATTCATGACAGACAGCTTGTACAGTAACATAATTTGAAATTTGGAAAAGGAAGTCTACCTCTGTCTTTTGAATCTTGTAAAATTTTGAATTTTACACTTGGTTTTTCCCACTCCATATAATCTATTGACTTCGTCAATTTTTCAGGATTTTATCTGGGATTAAAATTGGTGGTGTTTGGAAATTAAAAATAATAATAATAAGTAGCATGTTCATTTTGACAATGGCAATTGATCCGAACCAGGAGAGTTTTAACTTTTTCCACTTTTCAAGATCTTTTTATTATTTCTCTCCATAATTGTAGTTATTTTGAAATATGTGTTTATTGCTACCTGTCTTGTTCAATCCCAGATATGTCACTGAATCTTCTGTTATCTGGCACAGACTGATGAACCTCACCTCTCTAAATCACACAGTGATGTGAAACTACGTCTGGGAGCCTTCATATGCTCAGATTTTGATAATACAGAATTGTGTATGCAAAAGTGCAAGAATATTGCACTATATTTGCAGCTATCACATTTCAGTGACATTAATACTAACCCTAACCCTAACCTAAACCCTAACCCTAACCCATACATTTGGCAAGTTGAAGTTCTTTCCTGTTACCATGGAATTTCAATTGTAGCATAGCTTTAATGACTAGAGCTAACATTTCTGCTGTGCTGCTACTGATACTGACCATTAGTTCAGGCTCAATAGTGAATTTTAGTCTTTTAATAGTGATGCATTATATTCAGTCATTCAAATCAACTAACAATATATCAGAAATATACCACTCCTGTCTGTGCTCCTGTCCTCTGAAGATGCCGGTCACAGATGCTAGTGAAATGTTAGGAACTAAAACTTCCAGAACATGGCCACACAGCCTGGAAGACCCACATCAGTCAACAATATATCAGAAAGCTATACTATACCTGTTTACTCATTTGTGCTTTATTTTTTGTACTTTTTATCTGTTTTTTATTTGTGTGAGTATACACACACACACACATACATAGATAAACACACTCTAAAAATTTTAATAAATAAATAAAATATTCCACAGCAGTTCCATCATCGCCTCCTTAACCAAGTATTTTCAGGCAGGAGGTTCTTAGTAACACTTTGAGACAAAAATATTGAGCAACTAATTTGGCTTTTCCTCTTTACTGAGAAAAACATGATGAAAGTAGCTGAGCATGGATATCTGCCCATGTTTAGGCCTACACTATGGGATAAGGGAATCATAACATGTTTACTTCTCCTCTCTCATTGCATTAATGGGCTCTCATCTAGCTGCTTAACTAGGGTCACTATCAGGTTCAGCCCAAGAACAACAACGAAACACTCCAGTCCAGTGTAGTTCCTTTATTGCTTACACACTATAGACAGAATCTCACCAGACTAAATGTATGCTAAGGCAACTAGTGGATATACCCCATGAGAGTCTAGGGAGGGGCTAGCCTCAGCCTCTTCTTCCTCTCATGGTCCTGCTATGGGCTGAGAAAGTGCTTCCCCTTCCTCTGGAATGCAACCCCTCCCTCCTGATAGCCTTGATCTCTCATACCAGTCTACTCCTCGCCTATGCCTTCCATTACAGTCACCAACTCCTTACTGGACAGGAGACAACAAGATCTACCATTTGGGACCAATTTGCATAGCAGTTCACTGATAAAGTGTCTCAGATTCCTCAATGCCTTGACTGTGAATGGAATGGGAAGAGTCCTTAGTGTCTACTGGGGCATTGTATTGGGTTCCCTTTTGGTCTGTGACCTCTGAGGAAGTGGATAAGGGGCTGTCTAGATTATAGTCTGCCACCTGCCTTTTAGACCCCTGCCTGCCCTGACTATATGTGCCTGGGTGGTCCCATAAGCTTTCAAGGAAGCTCTGATGTGCCACCTTCTGAAAAGACCATTCCTGGATCTGGGGGATTTGGACAACTAATCTCCAGACTCCAATCTTTCCTTTTTAGGAGGTTGTTGAGACAGTGGTGGACAACCAACTTTGTAGCCATACAGATGAAATAGATTACCTTGACTTCTTTTAGTCAGAAATCAGACCAGATATGGGACTGTAGTGGACAAAGGGAATGGCCTTGAGGGATAGGAGTAAAAACTGCTACCAAGGCAATGGTCAGATAAAAGAAACCTGAGTCTGGGGCAGAACTGTAACCTTAGAAAAGTCTCAGACAAGCCCTTCCCTAGTTCTTACGAAGATAGGAGAAGAAGGGGGAAGCACATTCAGACTTGCAAGATTCTGTTAATATATATTTATAGTAAAAATAGTATATGCCTGCATGACTTTGGTTTCCTAGTCTGGTCTACCTTGAAGGGCTGACAGGGATATGGATAAAGACAGCATTGGTCACTATTCTTGGTGATCTGTGTTGGGACTTGGATGGGGTAGGTTACCCCTCATTGTTCTTTTGGGCCTCCCAGCAGCTTTTGATACCACTGACCATAGAATTTTACTGCATCATCTATGAGAATTGGGAATTGGAGGCCCTGTTTTGCAGTGATTCTGCTCCTTCCTTAGTTGTCAGTTTCAGTTACTGGTGGTAGAAAAGGAGGAAGAATGGTTGGCCTGATGATCTCTGATATTTAGAGTTCTGGAGGGTCAGTTTTCTCTCCCATGCTTTTTAACATCTGTATGAAGCTGCTGGGTGAAGGCATCCATAGTTCAGGGTACAATATCGTCAATATGCTGATTAGTTTAGGCCAGGCCATAGGAGAGATTATATGGAGATCTGTAGAGAATAAGGAAGATGATCTTGACAGATATATGCAGGAACCGTTTTTACTCAGGCAAAAGTGGCTGAAACATTTTTTAAAGTCCAGAACAAGATAACTTTTAGAAGTGAATCAGGCATATTCCTCCCTAATTTACTGGGGTAGAAGAAGGAGGAGATGGATAGCACAATCATACTTTCAAGATTTTGTTATTATAGCCAATATCAATACAAGTAGCTTTAGCCTTTATATAGAGTTGATTTGCTGGTCTTATCTACCTAATGGGTAGTGCTTGGATAGGATGTGCCTATCCTAGTGCTTGGATAGGATGTTGTCAGCCCCATTAGGTAGATAAGACCAGCAAATCAACTCTATATAAAGGCTAAAGCTACTTGTATTGATACTGGCTAATGTCTGGATGGGAATGACAGACTGAAACTGTACCCAAGTACAATGGAATTACTGTTGTTATAAGGGTTCTCTGTTAATGCCAATGTTGTCTGTGATGGGCAGGCACTACTCATAAGAGAACAGGTTTCTGGTTTGGAGACCAGGTTCACAGCTCCTGCTTGTACAGTGACTGGAAGCTGTGGGTAGGGGGCCTTTGTCCAACTGCAGCTGGTACACCAATTGCAACCATAACCAAAGCAGGAAAACCTGTCTAGAGTAACTCATGCCCAAATACCACCCAGCTGAACTATTGCAATGTGCTTTATCTGGGGCTCTCCTTAAAGACTATTCAGAAACTGCAGCTGCTCCAAAATGTGGTGGTCCACACACTTGTGCTTTCTGGTGGGAACATATAACATCACTTTTGTGGGCCCTGCACTGGTTACCAATAGCTTTCTGGATACAGTTTAAGGTGTTGGTATTGACCTTTGAAGGCCTTCATGGCTTGGCACCTGGGTTAGACTACCTGTTCCAACCATGTAACGAAAAGTGGAAGTGACAGCACAGCTATCAGTACTCACCTTTTGGCTCAAATGTTTCCCAACAGGACTGGTTCCATTAGTCCTGACAGACCAATTTCAATCATCATGGTAACCAGCAATTCTGGGGAAACTTCCCCATTATGGCTTACCACTTGAGCAACTGCTTCTTTTGGAGTACTGTCAGGCTAAAAGAAAAATTAAAGAAAGGGTCCTAGACATATAATTCCAGAAGGAGATCAGCCATATTCCACCCCATGTTATGTAGCTCATACAACTTACAGGTGAAACTCGAAAAATTAGAATATCGTGCAAATGTTCATTTATGTCAGTATGGCAACTCAAAAGGTGAAACCAATATATGAGATAGACGCATTACATGCAAAGCGAGATATGTCAAGCCTTACTTTGGTATAATTGTGATGATTATGGCGTACAGCTTATGAAAACCCCAAATTCACAATCTCAGAAAATTAGAATAGTGTGAAAAGGTTCAATATTCTAGGCTCAAAGTGTCCCACTCTAATCAGCTAATGAATCCATAACACCTGCAAAGGGTTCCTGAGCCTTTAAATGGTCTCTCAGGCTGGTTCAGTAGGAATCACAAGCATGGGAAAGACTGCTGACCTGACAGTTGTGCAGAAAACCATCATTGACACCCTCCATAAGGAGGGAAAGCCCCAAAAGGTAATTGCAAAAGAAGTGGGATGTTCCCAAAGTGCTGTATCAAAGCACATCAATAGAAGGTTATGTGGAAGGGAAAAGTGTGGTAGAAAAAGGTGCACAAGCAGCAGGGATGACTGCAGCCTGGAGAGGATTGTCAGGAAAAGGCCATTCAAAAGTCTTGGGGACTTTCACAAGGAGTGGACTGAGGCTGGAGTTAGTGCATCAAGAGCCACCACACACAGACGGATCCTGGACATGGGCTTCAAATGTTGTATTCCTCTTGTCAAGCTGCTCCTGAACAACAAACAAGGTCAGAAGCGTCTTACCTGGGCTACAGAAAAAAAGAACTGGTCTGTTGCCCAGTGGTCCAAAGTCCTCTTTTCTGATGAGAGCAACTTTTGCATCTCATTTGGGAACCAAGGACCCAGAGTCTGGAGGAAGAATGGAGAGGCACACAATGCACGATGCTTGAAGTCCAGTGTGAAGTTTCCACAATGCACGATGCTTGAAGTCCAGTGTGAAGTTTCCACAGTCTGTGTTGATTTGGGGAGCCATGTCATCTGCTGGTGTTGGTCCACTGTGCTTCATTAAGTCCAGAGTCAACGCAGCCATCTACCAGGAGATTTTGGAGCACTTCATGCTTCCTTCCGCAGACGAGCTTTATGGGGCTGCTGACTTCATTTTCCAGCAGGACATGGCACCTGCCCACACTGCCAAAAGTACCAAAACCTGATTCAATGACCATGGGATTACTGTGCTTGATTGGCCAGCAAACTCACCTGACCTGAACCCCATAGAGAATCTATGGGGCATTGCCAAGAGAAAGATGAGGGACATGAGACCGAACAATGCAGCGGAGCTGAAGGCCGCTATTGAAGCATCCTGGCTTCCATAACACCTCAGCAGTGCCACAGGCTGATAGCATCCATGCCATGCCGCATTGCAGCAGTCATTGCTGCAAAAGGGGCCCAAAGCAAGTACTGAGTACATATGCATGCTTATACTTTGCAGAGGTCCGATATTGTTCTATTTCCAATCCTTGTGTTATTGATGTCATGTAATATTCTAATTTTCTGAGATTGTGAATTTGGGGTTTTCATAAGCTGTACGCCATAATCATCACAATTATACCAAAGTAAGGCTTGACATATCTCGCTTTGCATGTAATGCGTCTATCTCATATATTGGTTTCACCTTTTGAGTTGCCATACTGACATAAATGAACATTTGCACGATATTCTAATTTTTCGAGTTTCACCTGTATTCCAGATGGGAACTGTGCAGATATTTAATTACTTTAGCTTCTCCTACATAGCAAAGAGCAGGACCGGGCTGGATGTTTTACCCTCAGCAATTCTTAATGGGAGATTTACCAAAGCCGCCATGTGTATAAGAATCTGTCCATGTGACACAAACACTGCTGAGACCATCAGATATATGCTTTTACACTGCCCTAAACCAATGTAGTTGAGAAACTTTCATTCTTCCATTATTGGCCAAAATAATTCTATATAAAATCAACTTGGTCATCAGATAGGAAAATACCAATTCCTCTCCATATGCTTCTCTCTCTAAGTGAACAACTTACATAATATTATTCAATCAAACTTATTGAAGGGCTTGTGCGGGTTTTTGTTTTGCTTGCTTTTTGTCTTTGAGTCACTCTTGACTCCTGACAACTGCCAGACAAGTCCCTGCAGTTTCTTGGCAAGAGTTTCAAAAGGTTGGCCATTGCCTTCTTCCATATCGAATAAACTTATATGTATTTTATTATTAAGTACAATATCTTCATTATATTCCATGAAACATGTTGCTGTTACTTCTACATGAATACTGCTTTGCTCTTTATCACATCTTTATTAGCCCAAATCAATCCACTGATGAGGGCCTCTTCATTGAAGGTTATGTCGTTTTATCTACCACTCTGGTCCAGTATAGGTTGGGAGATAGATGTTTCTTGACTTCCCAGTCTAGGCTGAGAGTGAATGACTGTTCCGAAGTCTGGCTTTTATGCCTAAAGGAAAACTGGAACCTGGATGTCCCCATTTCTCCACCACACTCTCTCTCAGACAGACAGACATATATACAGACGTGCATGCATATATATTTATTCTTTCTTTCTTTTCCTAATTGAAAGATAGACACTTGAAGGTCTGAGTATATCTTTAAATCTAATTGGTTATGTTTAATTAGAATTAAAGCTACAGATGCTGTCTTAAAATTAGACACATTCATATAACTTTTAAGACTATTAAGATTCTTTAATCTTTATGAGTGACATCAGTATGGACCCAATTAGCACAGTTTGCAGCCACTTCATAATTCAAAAGAATGCGATCATTCAGCTGGAAGCCCGTTTGACAGAAACTCCATAGTCATGAAGGTAAAAGCTTGCAAAATCACCCACTACGATGGAGAAGCTGTCATTCTTCCATCAGTGCTGTTGAATACTAATGTCAAGGTCACAATAGTGTAATTTTAGGCTGTCAAAATATTGCTGAATCTGATACAGTAGTAAATGTTAAAGAAAGTTAAGTTTGATAAACTTTGATATGGTAAACTACAAGGTTAATTATTCTACACTTTAATGCCATATCTGCAAAGAATACCAAATGAGGAAAGCCTTTTGCGTCATTTATGCATAGTTATTTAAGCATGATGCAATCTAATTAACAAGTTAATTGTTTGTTCTATTCCAAGTGGAGTCCGAGGGGTCTTCTTCATTAAAACTTTGAATAGAACAATAGATGTAGTTTTAAAAAAAAAAAGACATACACAAAATATGTTTAAAGAATTCTTTATTCTTTGAAAATTATTTTCCTTAACTCAGTCATCTAGTTTTATTAAATTTTACAATAAAGATCCCAGACTCTTTTCTTTGATGAGGTTCCATACTATCAGAACTTTATTTTATTTTACTTTACATTAAATAATTGCTTTCTGTGATTTTCACTAGACATGAATGTACTTTTTATTTAAACAAAACACCTCGTTACATTTTTGTGATTGTGTTATTGTTGCCAACCTTAGTATATATCATACTTCAGACATTTATGTGTTATTTTTTGCAATTACTTTTAGAAATTGTTTCTTGATTTTTTTTTTTTTAATTATACGGTTTTATGATGGCATTACACTCTGCCCTGGATATTTTTAAAGACAAAAAACAATTGTAGTTACTGCTTTTATTATCTCTTTTTTTTTTTTTTTTTTTTTTTTTTTTATCTGCTTAACAGTCATTACTGACCCTGCAGTGACCGCCCCCTAGCGGTTTTCAAGGCAATTGCATCTTTCTAGTTTCGGAATTAGACTTTGCCAGAGCCTAATTCCTAGAGCGTCAGCCCAGCTGGCAGCACAGGAGGCGGGATTTCCGTTGCTTCGCGCCCCTTTTTCGGACGAGCGCGGTTTTTCGCGCTTTTACCGGCAACTTGTCCCGTCTCTCTCTGTTGAGCCGCTGCCAGCATTTTTCCTCCACCGGAGTGAGAGTCCTCATTTATCTACTCACGTATGTTTTCGATCTGCTGAGTTGGCAGAAGCTGCGGGTATAGAAACAAGAGCTCACCTTGTTAACGCGAGGCTGGACTCGAACCGCTGAAGCTTTCAGCCATTTCTGGCCGGCACTTTCAGCGTCATTAAGCCGCTGCGCCACCGCGTCCCCCCTTATTATCTCTATCCTGTGCCTAAAGTAATAAAAAGAAAAAGTTTATCATAACGATACAGTGATGAAAGGCCTAACATTATGGACTCAGTGAAAATCTTCCTGTAAATCAGAATCCCAATCAGATTGCAATAAAGCCTGCCTGCAGGATTTCAATATTGGCATACCCTTCCCTCTGCAGATAAGTACTATTCCATTTCAAGTATCACTTAGGCTTTCCATAAGTTTGGATTTTATCTATAGAATAGATATATTTTTATATATGTTATCTTATTTTTTTATAAAGACTTCTTCCATAAACCACTGAATAGGACATTTCCACTAATGACTACATCTTTCTATCACACATGCAAAAAAATCTATATATTATTCAAATTTTTATTAAAAAAAATTAGAAGAAATAAGTAGATTGCACTGATATTTTTATACAAATTAAACCATGAAGGTGTGGGGTTTTTTGGTGGGAATATTTTCTTATCTGTTCCCCCTCACCACAAAATGCTTCTTTGGTTTGTGACTGATTTTACATTGCATGAATATGTCAATGAGAAGTTTCAAGGAATACCTCAGTAGGATTGCTTTTCATATTCACATACAGCTTTGAAAGATGTCTAAAATGACATGTTTGCAGTAAAATATACATGGCCGGGTGAACTTTCCTGGTCTTATCTTGCGCATCAGTAATTCTAAAACAGAATTTGAAGTCTTTGTTCTGATATGTATATATGTAATATTCAAAGACTCCATAAATACAGAGTGATATATTCATTCTTTCCTGGCCCACAGTTAACTTTCATTCATATTAATGAGAGTTAGAATATGCCCTATTATTTTCATAACTTTTTATTTATTACTTGTTGACACATCTCATGTTACCTTAATTAAAACATTAGAAATTTTAAATGTGTAATCCTGTGGATGTTCATATTATTAGTAAATTTTGTGTTGCATTGCTTAATAAAAATTAAAATGGCAAATGAATTTGTAAAACCTGAACATTTTTTTGAATTTGGGTTACATTTATAGACAGCTGGGAACAATTTTTTGCTCAGAATTCCTAGCATAGCCTCACTATATAAATAAGCATTTTATATTGCCCTATTCACATACTTAATTTCTTTCTTATTATAAGTACCTTTATTGCTACTACCACCTTTGCCTTTCCAGATGGTAAAAGGTGACAGAGTGACAGAAAGCCAACAGCTGAGTGGTGGTTGGGTGAAAGTAATTTCATTAAATTTCCTCAGCTGGCAAGCATGGAAAAGAGGGGGATGGCAATGATGGTAATTATAAAAATTATATCCTCTGAACTGTTCCAGAACTTAAGTGTGAACAGAGAATGGTTGTCCCAACATATCATTCCTAGTTTGAACAGGAAAGTTTTAAACCAGTGTTTTTCAAACTTAGCAACTTTAAGATGTATGGACTTCAACTCCCAGACATCTTAAAGTTGCCAAGTTTGAACAACACTGGTTTAAAAGGAGATTGTAATTAAGCTGATTAAAGTCTTCTCCCCAACTGAAATCCTATAAAATCAGAGAATCCTGATCATGAGGAGAATGGACCTGTTGAAATAAACACAGGGACGTTGTCTCTTGTACAGCATCCAATTTTATGTTTAAAAAAAGGTCTGGTTTTTTTTTTAACTTTATTTAATGTATCTGGCCACCCAGCTCTCAAATTACAATTCTAGGCTACTAACATAGGATGACAACCAAAAAGACAAATCAATCAACACAACAGAGGATCAAGCCCAACCTACAATTATTCAGTATTCCACCATTATAGACAGGTTCATCCAATACCCTGGCCAAGGATAAAAGCCAAGTCTGGAAGGCCAGCAGGGTCAGGGCAGTCCGAATATTGGAGGATATCTTTATGAAGAGCAGGCACTGCAACAGAGATGTCACACAGGGAATTAAAGGACATTGAACAAAATAATTCTCCAAACTTACACACTAGTCAACCCTGTGGTTAAAATCCAAACTGACTAACTCCTGAATGGATACATTTGTTTGAACAAGTGCTTTCCTACTTTGCTTTACGGTTTACCTTTTTTCTTTAAAAATAATGATTGACATTTGAAAATACTGAGTAAATTTGAAGATACTTTCAATCATATATATTGTAAAGTGTGGAAGCCTCTTGACACGTTTAATGTGTCATTTGTATTGATGTATTTTCCATGCATTTAAATGACCCGGTATGAATGAGGTGTCTTAATATGTTGAAATTATAATAAATTTCATGTATCAGGCTCATTTGCTAGATTCTTAAGATGTATTAATGTCATTTACTACTCTGAAAAATTACAGAGTTCTATAAATGGTACTACTGAGAGATTACCACAGTACCACAGGCCTATTAAATGCTACAATAATTACTTAAGATGAAACCATTTCATGTAGGAACTATGAGATTCTATATTTTAAATCATCCAAATTTAAGGCATGGGAACCATTAGTACCATGCTCCCACTTATATGCATTTCACCAATTAAGTCCTTTTTCTGGTTACACTGTTTAAAAACTTTCCCTGCGGTGAGTAGCCTGCAGCTTTTGTTGGTCTGTATTGGAGATTATGCAGTAAACCTTTGTATAAACACACACACAGACACACACGCGTATTCATGCATACGCATGCATACTCACTTACCCATGCTAAAACTCTACACCGTTAAAGTCCATAACAGCCAGAACAGAAAATGGGTGCAAAACAGGTCTATCCAATACTTGAGGTAGAATCATACTTTTGAATAAGAGATAAGATTAATCAGCTATGCTTGATTCCTACCAGCTTTACCGATATTATTGATTTCTCTCACTCACAGTGCGTGATATTTACACATGCATTCTTTTATATCATGAGAGATAAGACATGTATGCTGCTGATATTTTTAATGTGCAAATTCAGCCCTAGAAAGGACATACAAGTAGAAGACTGCTCTACTTTTAAAGCTACATTTTGTAATTCAAGTTTAAAATATCCAGTGATTGATTTCCATCAAGTCTTTTGTTGAAATTAAATTGATAAAAAAATTATTACATAGATGGATGCTTGACCTTTTGCCATGGTACACTTGGTAGCAGTTGTTTACATACAGAGAGTAAAATCCTGATCAGTCTGACACTTAGTACAGATTTCCTGCTGCTTGGAAATGTGTACTGTAATAGCAATTCTTTGTTTCTTTCCCCCCCACTCCCCACCCCAAAGGTTTCAGGTTCCTGCTTTACAAGTACAGAGCAAATTAAGAAAAGCAAACGTACACTACAGAAGGCATTAGTTGACAATTTTATGCTATTTTATCTTGCATCCTGTGTGTCCCTAATTAGTTGCTTTGGCTGGAAACAATTTGTCTGGTTCTTTACATACATGTTTAGTTAGTGCATAACTAATAACACAGCTGAATGCAATTAAAGAAAACTGACCTTTTCCCCTATCACCTTCAATACAGTCCCAGATGTTGAAGAAAGTTGTTCTTAGGCTGGTTGAATTAAAAATTGATCTCATCTTGTTAGGCAGAATTGGTTGAATTCAAACACACAACACAAGGGAGATGAAATTATAGCTGATTCATTGGGGCATGCATAGTAGTATATGTCTGCTTAGAAATATTTTAACTATTGATTGCTACTGAGGTAATCAGTTCCCCAAATGATAATTTATAAAAAGAAAGATTATAGGAGACTTTGATTGGCAAACCCACCATTGCCTTGCAGACAGAATGACAGTGAGGCAAGGCAAGCCTTCCATGACATCATCCCGTCCAAAATGTTTTAGGTCGGTAATAACTAGAATTCCCAATCCTATGAAAGTAACAGGTTGAGGGAAGCTAACAAAGAGTAATTCTCAGTTAGATCTATGATTATTTCTTTGTGTCAGATTAGCAAAAGGCTCTAGAGACTATTTTGGGATGTAAACTTTACTATAAGCCAAACAGATCTCTGTTATTTGCATTTTGTATGTTTTTTCCCCCAAATATCCTAAGCTTAAATGCATCTGGCATCTGAAATAGTGATTTAAAATAATATTTGATTAAGATCTATTATGTCTTCTATTGTCCTTTGCAAAGTAAGAGGCAATTTTTTATTTACCTGGTATACAGGGATACCAGATAATGCTTCAGCTTGTACTCTGAGGAATTTAGGAATTTTGCTCTATCTGCCTTTGCTGAGTAAAAGTGCACAATGGCTAGAATGTGGGAGGATTTTCTTATTGTGCTAGCTTGTTTATGGCCAGTGCTAGCTGTTATCCTTTCATTGTCAGGTAAACATTTTCTTCTCTGAAGCATTTTAGATTTTAACCAATGAGTTTTGCAAGTTTAAGTGCCCATTCAGTGTTGGGATGGCAGCTTTTATATACTGTATGTTTTATTTTTATGCCTGTTCTATTAATTGTTGTAGTCTCCTATTTTAATCTTTTTGTAATTTTATATTGTTTTGTAATCCATCTATCCATACAAATTTTTGCAATTTTCAGTGTTTTATAAATGTATAAATTAATATGATTTCTGTAGTTGGATCTACCAAGTCAAATATCCAGGTCACTTCTGTAGTAAAGCAATCAGCTATGGTTGTATCTAATGAGAAGAAAGAAGCAGAGGTATATATGCCAGATAACACCACAGTATATAAGTAATTACCTCCCAGAGTTACAAAAAAACCACGAAAAGATTCCCAAGAGGAAATTTCACTGAGCTGTCTACCATTAAATAAATGTTTTGGAGTTCTGCCATATTAACCTGATGCTTTCATCAGAAGGCATTGTTTTCTTCAGTCCTGTTTAACCAATGTTTTGTTACAACCCAAGTTTTAACAACCTTTAAGTGTCTGTGTCTTGGCATTTCTCAGGCTTCTATTCTGTGTCCAAGACTCCTGGGAAGAAAATTTAGCTGAGATGCTCAAGTAGAGTTTTTCTCTGAGAAGCACAGCTACGAAATTCCTTTCAGACTTGCTTATTGTTGCAGAGAGAGCCTTTGCAATTATCAAGGGATTAGGGCAGAATATGAAAAGCCTTGAAGAAAGCAGCTTTCTTGCAGATCAGGAATGTATGCTGCACAAACTCTGAAACAATCACCCGGGTTAGTGAGGCAGAAGTGTATTAAAATGTTGAGAGTTCAAGAAGGAGGTCCTAGTGAAAACTCCTAATTAAAGAAATAAAAAAGAAAGGTTTCTAAAGAATGTCATTTGATTTCTCCAGGACGAAAAGGGGTCTTTTGAGGATTGCAAATGAGACGACAATGCTGCACCAATACAATGTACTCATCCACTTTCTACAATAAAAGTAATGAAAACTGAGCTTAATGGTACATAAATAAAAATAATTAAATAGAAGATAGTGGTAGTGGTACATTACCTGAATTAATATACAAGATTAAGAGGCCAATAACCCAGAAACAACTTACTTACTTTGATCTTTTATATAAATTAGTATACCCTTTTAGGCATCAATGTGGTACAAAATAGCACTCACTATTTCAGTTTATAATTTTTAAGTATCCCTTTGTGTTTAGTCTTTTATATTAACTATATTTCATTGTTCCTTGAATGAGAGTTTGCACGCAAAATTTGTAATTCTCTTATATTTTTCACTCTCTTCTTTAACAAATAAACATGAGAAACTGGAGTTATTTGATGTGACATTGCCATTTCCTTTCAATGAAAACACTATACTAGTTTAAGGGGATAAGCAACAAGTAGACATTGATAACCTCGGCTGCTCTGTTTACAGCCACTCTTTCCCCTGATACCTGCGTAACACGTTCTACAACAAAACACATACTGACAAAATAGCTGGTTTCCATCTGCTAATATATTAGCTGTGTTGATCAGGATCATTGTGGCACAAAGGCTTTAATACAACCAAATAATACTGTTCCAAGGCTTGTTTGACAGACTGAGAGGGGCATGAGCTCTCACGGCCTCATCCTTTGGTGCCAGTTTCGTGCTGGCATACTGGCATAATCCAGTTTTCAAACAGATTATCTCTCACTGATTTAAACTTCCCTTTCATGAATGCTAAGAGGCTGAAAGCTTGTCAATTTTCCTATTGAGTTTTGTAAATATTAAATATGTATGCCACATAGATAACATGGTGCATGTGTATATCAATGTGTATCAACATATAACTGAATGTATGTTTGAGTCTCCTTAACAATCACCAATATAATCCTGTATAGAAAAAATGTTATCAATACAAAATATATAAATGATATTAAGAATTAATAAATGCTGGTAGTCCTCGACCTTATGACTATTTGTTCAACGTCTGTTCAAAGTTGTGATGGCGCTGAAAAAAGTGACTTATGACCAGTCCTCACATTTACGATCATTGCAACATCCACCCCCCATCAAAATTCAGGTGCTTGGGAACTGGCATGTATTTACGACAGTTGCAGCATCCTGGGATCATGTAATGATCATTTGCTACCTTCTCAGGGGGCTCAGCAAAGTCAATGGGGGAAGCTGGATTCACTTAACAACCTTGTGATTCACTTAACGACCATAGCAAAAAATGGTCATAAAACTGGGCGTGACTCACTTAATGACCACATCACTTAGTGATAAAAGTTCCAGTCCCAATTGTGGTTGCAAGTCGAGGACTACCTGTATCTTAAATGATACAGGTATATAAGTAAAATTATATAAATAATATTAAATATTAATAATAAATATCTTAATAAATATCAACATTTCAGCACAAATAGAACAAAGCAGGGAGATATTTTGGACTTCAGTTCCAATAAGCTCTAGCAAGTATTGCCAGTGGCAAGAGATTGTGAAGCCACAGTTCAACATATCAAGACAGTGGTACTTACCTACATCCAATTGGATTCACATGTTTAAATAAGTCAATGAAAAAATGTATTTTTCCCTTGCCCCATTTCATCACCAAAGGTTTTTAGAGGTATCTATAAGGCACTGCCATGTGCCTCAAAAATATTGCACATTGTCTGAAGGAGGTAAAACCTATATTGTGGAATCATTTGAGATTCCTATATAAGTCTCAGCATAGTAATTACCTAAGTATTGTGTCACTTTCCTGAGTAATTAATTCCTGAAGATGAAATTAATGTCTGCAACAGATGACATCAAAAGCCTCATTGTTCAGAGAATGCAACATTGATGATCAACTGATGTTCTCCTGTCTTGGTAAATGTCAACCTTACCAGTTAGACCAGACAGGAAAGATGACCATATAAACTTATTCTACTTTATTGTAAAGCTACATTAACAGAATCTTGCAAGACTCGAAGTACAATTCTCCCACTATCTCCTTTACAGCCCAAGAAACCAGGGAGGCTCCCTTCTTAGCCTCTTGCCATGCCCACATTTCTGCTGCGGGCTATGCTCCCTCTTACCTGACCATTCCCTAGGCAGCATTTCTTCACCCTGTCTCTTAAGGTCTTCCCCACATACCACTACACTAGATGGCAATATCTGACTCTCTTGGTCTGGGCTTAGAAGCTAAGTATGATCAGGTGTGATTAGTACTTGGATGGGAGATCACCAAAGAATGTCAGGAATGTGGCTAGACTCCAATGCTGAAAGGAAAAAAAACCCAATTCAATGTTACTGTAGTCACCAGGAAGCAAATCTGACAAGAGTGTATGTACCACAGTGTTCCCCTGCTCTTTCACTATTTTGGGGGGGGGGGGGGGAATATGTTATTCTTGGGTTAGACATCACATCTATTATAATAGTGTTTTAACATAAAAAACTTGTACTCCATTTTCACTTGTGTGATAATATGATCTTCAGCTTGAACATATAACTGAGTTGGAAAGGAAAGGAAAGGAAAGGAAAGGAAAGGAAAGGAAAGGAAAGGAAAGGAAAGGAAAGGAAAGGAAAGGAAAGGAAAGGAAAGGAAAGGAAAGGAAAGGAAAGGAAAGGAAAGGGTTTATGCATTTGAACTGCCAATTTATATTGCCTGAAGATTGTAACCATCTGTATTGGTTGTAGAATGTATAACCACTATGGAGAATGTCAGCCTTGACACAGAAATGTAGGCTACATGAAAAATGTGTGGTATAATTAATTATCCTTTTTTAAAATAGGAAGTGAGGAATTAGAAATTACACTGTATAAATCAAAGACCAACAGTGGATTTATACACATTATTACTGACAGTGTGCAGAAGTTTCCAGCTTGCCCATGTAATAGCAAACACCACTATATACACAAGATGATATCCCGCAATGAACTAGTGGAACTCATTCAGGCTCATTAAAACAATGGAAAACAGGTGCATAAAAGTTTCTATACATATTCTGTTTAGATGTGGTTTAATCAGAAATCTGTTTAGGAGTAGCTTTCATTGAAGTAGCTTTCATTGAAATTCCTCTCTAGGATTGTTCATATTGTTGGCCTCCCTCTTTCTACTTTGTTCTTAAGTAGCCAATTTGCTAGATTCCTATTGTTTCAAGGACCTAGCACTGTAGCTATTTTTTTTACTAATTATAATATTTTTCTGCCCTAGTTTTGATTATGAAGTTTCTTTTCATCTTGCACTGATTTCAGTTAGCACCAAAATGGAGAACTAAATACAGTATCTCACAGACTCCACAGTTCAAGTTATTTCTGACAATTCCTTTTTTTAAGATTGTTTCACAAAAATAGTCCATGTAGAGCAACACACATTTTGCTTCTAGAATCTGAATCCAAATGGCATTATTCCACACTCACATCCAAGCAAACACTTCTTTTTAAAAAAAAGGGAGCATTCCTTCCCAATATATAACTTTAAGCATCCCTCGAAGCAAAATATTTCAACCAGTTCCATGAATTGATTTGTCCTGTAGCTGCAAATTTTATTAAAGAAAAAGTTTGTTTTTTTTTAAATAAAAAAATGTTACTACCAATATCATGCTGATAAATATTTGTATAATATTAGTACAAATATATCTGAGAAATTTGCAAATGTTGGCTACATGTCTTCAAGATTTATGTAATCTGTAAATGAATACCTATCCACCACATAGTGGTAACAATACATAAAACATTTTGAATATTGTATAATACTGTTATTCTAATTGTATTGCAATTCATTTTCCATTAAAAATGTAATCACACTCTTTTGATTGTTGCAAAAAAGACTTGAAATCATCAATCTGTCCATTCCAAGACCAGACTGCAAATACCAAAGATATGTGAAGCTCTAAATTACAATTTCCTTATTTAAGGTTCTGGGTAGCTTAATCTATTGTTTTCTTGAGGCATTTCAAGATGGTATATTACTGCAGCTTGGCTATATTTTCCTCAATGAACTAAATGGAAGATTTAGGAGATTTCAGAAAATACCGATTAATGCACCTCACGGCACATTAAATCATCAATCTGGCACCTCCAGATATTTTGGTTTATATCCATATCATATGATCAGCTGGTGGAAGTTGATGGAGGTTGAAGTTCAATATATACAGAGGAAATGAAGTTGGGGAAGATTGTAGTCTGAGAAGATTCTTTCCTTCAAATGACCATTTAACCAATTAAGAGGCTAATTGATAATATTGTCAAGAATATAAAGTACATAGGATATGACAGTCTTCAGGAGGTCTTTTGTAGAGTGCTCTTTCCACCAACTGTAAGAACTGCACCGTCTTTTCTAGTATTCAGGAAGCTTTTAAAGACATTTTTAGATACTGATGCATGATTTATTTTGAAAGATTTCTTTTTCATCTTTTCAACAATTAGTCTTAAAAGATAACTTCTTTGCCTGTAAGCTCTGCAAGGATAAAATAATACAAAAACAGCTTAAGTAAAGAAACAAAGCTATAACTGGACAGTATGGCAAAGGAAGCAACAAAATAAAAATCATAAAACAATTCCATTTTATAATGGATCAAACAGGGAAAAGATAAAAATTAACTTGCCTATTTCATTATTCTTTTTCTTATTTAAAGAGTTACGTTTTATTACTGTTAATTCTATTATTCATACAGTAATCAGATAAAGAAATTAAATCCAGTCTCTCATAACATATAGCAGAAGATTCTTTTTGAAATCCATATTTCTGATTTTAAGATTGTAAATATTGTATATGCATATCGGTTCAAAGAAGCTGTTAAATACAGACTAATATTTCCCTATTATTAATATCCTGATTATTGTACAAAATAAATACATTTGGTCTTATTGGTTTATATTACAAGTCAAACACTCTCCTACATTGCATTCTGTGGTTATGAAACAGAGATAGTTCTTTCATGAAATAAATTATCTGTCTGGTGCATTAAATCTTAACTTGCAGAGTGTCAGACAAAGGGCACCTGAGCCATTTCAGTATCAGTGCTAGATGTTTGAAACACTTCTTTTGACACCAGAGTGCTTTAATTGTTCATGGATCTCTACCCTTTTCAATGTTGCTTTAAGGCATTCTGGCTTAGCTTAGAGTCAGTCAAGCAAAATTGGAGCATCTGGTTGCTGTGTCAAAAAAGCACGGGCAACTTCAATGCAGCACCCTAGTGGATAATTTCAACTCAAAATACAAGCAATACATTAGCAATGGCCAGGAGGCTACAGTGTCTCTTCTTTTGAAATATGTTGAGAAAAAGTGTGAGAAAAAAAAAAAAATCTCAGTAAGTAAACGTTCTCCTTCTGCCCACCTCCACACCATGACTCTTAGTTTTTAAGCAGAGTACTTGACCATTGCTTGGAAAGTTAATTTCAGTCCACTGATTCTCAACTAAGTTATCAGTTAGGATGCCATTTACATTCTTGTAAGATATGACTTAAGTCATCTTACTTCAAATTATATTGGTTATGGAGCAGATGTAACCAAATATTTAAATAAAATTCTGTGAAGTTTTATTGTGAATAATATTTAGAATGGAATTGGTGTTTACTCCTTTGGATGGAAAGGTGCAATGATAATTCTGTTGCTTTGTGAATTCCATTCAGTAATACTTATTTTATTTTTTCTCATAGGTTGCCCATAAAACTTCAGTCTGACTTAATGATTTATACTAAGTGACCGGTAAGCATTTTTATTAATAAATTGAAATTATGCTTATTTTTATTTTATTGCCTTCTCTGGTATAATTCTACAAAATTAAATTATGAAATGCCTGTCACTCAGCTTCATTGAGGGGAAAATTTAAATTCGTTGACTCTTCCTCCTGAAATGGATGCAAAATAATACTGTCAGAGGAACACATGTGACATCAGACAGAAGATTGAGACCTAACCCCCGGGCTGATTACTCCTGCCCCAGGCAGGAAAGTTTATGCATGGCACCAGGTCAACAGGTCAGACAGTTAAATGCTTCAAGATTCTAAAGATATACCCTTCATATCTATCCCTGCCTGGAAGTACAACCTTCTGCACTTCTGACACAAGTCATCTCCAGAGTGTATGCCTGTCTTCTAGAAGAGAACATTTTATTTTACTTTAATGTCCAGAATATGCATAAAATATGATTTTTAAAGAAACTTGCACTGACCTGGATCTTCCATCAGTGAGAATGCTTTTCATAAATTTATAGAAAAAATACTTAACTTATTTGAAAATTCGTTTCATTTCCCTAGGTTTTACACTACTAGTTTAATTAACAGAATTGGATTTTAATAGGCTCTTTTATTTTTTTTAAGTGATAAATACAAAATTAATTTATAGTGAATGAGTCAAGACCCTGCCCCAGTCCGATACATCTCGGTTATGTTGGACCAACTCACAGTTCTAAATTTAACATTTGACGTATATGAAGGGACCAATCTGAGAAAAGTTGAATTAAGTGGTTTCTTATTATTTAAACTTAAAAGTAAGAAAGAATGTGAGGAAGCTGGAGATTCTGTGAGCCTTGTTCTCAGTTTCTCTCTATCTGAGGAGGAACATGCTGTTCCTGAAATGGGCTGTGAAGGATGATCAATGTAGCACTAAATAGTATTTGATAAATAAATGAAAAATATTGAGAAAGGAAAGAGACTCTGAAGAACAACAGCTAAGAATCTACATAGAAAGGAGTAATGAGGATTTGGTGAATCAGAAGCCTAGTTTATGGAACTGACTAAAAGGTAGAGGAAAGAAGACCTTTCTGCTAGGTTAGCCTCTCCTTTATCCAAAGGAAACTGTGAAATATTTAATTGTCTTAAGGATGACAGAAATGCTAAATTTATTGTTAAGGTTCCCATCTTGCCTATTTTTGTATATTTACAACAAATAAATTGACTAGAAACCTTTCACTAGCATGTATAACTACTGGTAACAGGGTTAGAAATTGTATTAAACAGATAAGTCTGTCAACACTATGTATTCTTTTTAATTCAGAAAAAGGTACATTTTTTAAAAAAAAGACTCTTGTCCAAAACTTAAAGATGCTTCAAGTCCCTAAATATAATAATGTCATGTTCTGAAATCACTGAAGCAGTATGGAGCAAATGTTTCTTCAAACCTGAACACAAATTAGGATAAAATGGTACTCCAATGTAGTTGATAGCGAAGTAAAGCTGACATGGCAGAAGAATTGAGGATGGAGGTATGGCAACCTGGCTCATAGGGATTGTCTAGTAGTATGCCATTATTGCTATAACTGTTTCTGCTCCATTGGCATTTAACTCTTATACCCACTGCTCCAGTTGTCACTGGTGGAAACTTTGTGTGTTCATATACATATTCAGCAGTCACAGTTTATAAACTTGTATCAAAAACAACAACAACAATAACACAATCACCCCCCCCCCAAAAAAAGTATATTTGCCTAACATGTGGAGAAAAACCACACTTAAGACCCAACCATCAAAATCAATGCCCCTCGATTTGAAGTTGTTTTTTTTTTAATTAAGTCCAAATTTGCGTTCTCATTCTGTGTTTAATAGCAGCATAAATGTATATTAGGTATATATGATAGCTAGGAGCTGGATTAAATTTATATCATGAAACAAACCAGTGCTCAGATGAAAAACATAAAAGATATGGAACTGACACATTTGGGTTCTAATAGCAAAATCAAATCTTATGCATATACCATTCTTGATAACTGGTGTTTAACATTTTTTTTCACTGGCTTCAAACAGAGGGATGCCTTTTTTCCAATTTTATGCATGACACCTAGGAGTTGCAAAAAAATTTAATCAATGGAATGAATATCTGCACAGATTTCTACCATAATCTATTTTATGTGGAAAACAGCTGTTTGGCTAATAGTTGTCTGTTAGTATTAGATCTAGAAAAAAGTCTTTGGATTTTAAGTAATAAACATAGATTATTTTTTTTCTCTATTCAACTACCTATGCATTTTCATATTGGAAAGACACTTAAGTCTCTCTCACTCTCTTCCTGTTCTTATCTATAAGATGAGGAAAAGGATACCTATGTTTGTTTGAAATTTATTTCATACTTAAAATTGAAAGTGCATGTTCAGAGTTATTGTATAAATAAATACATTTCATTATTACTACTAAAACACATGAATCTCTGGGGTAAAAACATGGCAACTTTTAATTGCCCACAGCAGGACCACACAAGTATTTCAGGACAGCATGTGAGAGAGGATATTAATGCAACTGAAATTGCCAGGAGAACTTGGTGTATTTTCAAGTGCCATATGATCATTTCTCCTGAGAGTCATTTGGGAAATTCAGTGAGTTAAGTAAGTCCCTTTTGTAATGTAATTGGACTAAAGCTTTTCTCATCTGAAAAACCTGAGGAACAGCAATATAATATGTAAGTTGAAACTGTGTACTGTATGTGAAAATGCAGGTTTGCTCTGTCTAAGCAGAGGTGGGGAAAGTGATTCCATCCAGGTGTTTTAGACTTCAGTTACTACCATGGCCAAGCATTGTGGTTTATGAATGAAGTAGGCCAGGATAAAAGGAGTACATCATGTTGTTCAGACCTAAATCAAATGGTCAAGATGCACTGAATACAAAATATGGCATTAAAGAAATAATAATGCCACAGATACTGATAAAGCTCTTATGCTTTGTAGTAGGTGATCATATATGTAATATGTAATGCTGAAAATTGTATCTCGAAGACCTGGATAATAAAAGTTTGCACTGCTGCTTATGCCAGTCGAATAATAACTCCCACAGGAAAATAAACCAGAAAGAGTGGCACATCAACCCTGCTACTTTAGTAATTTAACCTCAAAATACCCTTGAATAGAAGTCAGTTTGTTGTGGTTTATGCATGGCTACTTTGCTGTGCATATCATCAGATAATAACAGTTTAATATTATGATCAGGTACAAGATATTTGGGCATTAGAGAAAGTCAAGTAGTGACTCTGTTCTTGCCAGTGTATTCTGGTCATTCTTCTCCATTCTTTTCCAAATAATGCTTGATAGGAAAAACAGCAACAACAACTGTAATTTAGGCTTATTGGGAAATCATAATGCAATATCTGGCCTGAACTTTTCTTGTAATAATTAACAGTCATCTGCAGCTAGGGATTTTAGCACAAACAACATATTAACAATTCAGAAAACAAAGTTGTTCTCGTGGATCTGTTCCCAGAGAATTTAATCCTTGTTAAATTTAGTGAGGTTTCTCAATAGCCATCTCCAGGATTATGCTGTTGGGGTGCTAACTTCAATATATCACTTTTTGGCAATGTAAATGACAGCTGTTAAGTGCCTCTTTATATCAGAACCACAGGCAGGAACAAAGGGTTAAATCCTGAAATTCTATCTCATGCCCCCCTTTGCTAGAGTTTTACTCTAATTTAGAGTAAAAAAGAAATATATAAATGCCTGGTATTTCAGAGTAAATTCATATTCAGTTCCAAAGATATAATTAAAAAAAAAATCAAATGAAAGATCCTCCACATAGCACTATACGCCACTGTCCATCTTTTTCAACTGTCTCAATTATAAGATTAGTGTTTTAGATACCAACAGTAAATAAATACTTAGTTGGCAACACAATAGATTTATATGTCTAAGCACAACCTCACTATAAGAATATTCTTTAGAACTGTACTATGCTGCAGACCACAAAGGATAAAATAGCATAGTATTTATGGTATTTTTTTACATTATATATTTTTCATATAACGGTGTTGTGCAGAATATGAAACAGCATGGAGGCATGACATTTTATATATGTACAGGTAGCCTTTGACTTATAGCCACTCATTCAGCAACCATTCAAAGTTATGATGGCGTTGAACGAAGGGACTTACAACCAGTCTTCGAAATTATGGCCATTGCACTGCCCCTGCAGTCTCATGATCAAAATTTGGGCATTTGGTAGCCCACCCGCACTTACGACTGCAGGGGCACTTTAACTCCCTCCACCCACCTATCTCCCCCATTTGTTCCCTTTTGGCACCCTGTACTCCATAGGCCCTGCCGGCCTAGCTGACCTTCACTGTCTTCTTGCTCCCACTGCTGACAAAGCATGCCCAGCCTGGCCCCTTGTGAGGCAGCTGCTGGCTGCACGAGGCTTTCTTCTCAATTTTGCGAACAGCGACATATGCGGAAGATGGCTTTCCTTGTGACACATGCGGAAGGTGGCTTCACATGGTCAGCAGTTGCCTTGCAAAGGGCCAGGGTGGGCATGCCTTGTCACCAGTGGAAGCAAGAAGACAGTGAAGGTCAGCTGGGGCAGTAGAGCACAGGGTGGCAGGAGCCTTGGAGTAAGGATGGTGAGAGTGACTGTGGCTGGGACAGCTGGGGCTTCCTAGGGCACAGCAGCTTTGCGCTGGGCTGCTGAGCCAGTCTGGAGCTGGATATTGTGCAGTGCAAAGGGGCTTCCTGGCGCGCCACAGCTCTGGCGCTGCAAAAACCCCAGAGCCGCGGCATGCCAGGAAGCCCCTTTGCGCTGCACTAGGCTGGGGCTGGGTTTTGCAGAGAGCAGTGGGGCTGTCCTGTTTCAGGTCTCAAACTCACACAGTTGCTAGGTGAGGAACTCAATTTACTCAAGGCTGAGCAGATAATAGCAGACAAGGGAAGAAATGTAAATCAACGAAGTCTCTCAGAAAATAAACTTGCCTGGGTGATTTTGCTTTCAACAGTAGTCAAAATCCAGTCCAACGTTCAGGTTGCCAAGTCAGGTTTGTCAGCCAGTCCAAAGTCAAGATTTCATGATTTCTTTTTCTTGCACTATCTAGTGAATATTACTATGTGTACTTTTCCCCATTTATTTCAGTTCAACCCTTTTCTGTGAAAGGATAAGTTAATAGAACATTTGTTGGTGGGTGTCAGCAATATATATGAAACAACTCCATTTTAAAAGGTAATTAATGCCTTTTTGTAATTAATAATCAGTAAATATTATAAATTTGTAAATATTGTAAATATTCAGTATTTGGTTGTTGGGTTGGGGCCATTTATATTTGGGGTGTTTGTTAAACACAAGCAGGGTTTGAGCTATCCATACTTCCAGAAGGACAACATTCCAGAGTGTGGGGGCCTTGGGTCATGCAATCCATACCCCACGAACCTCACAAGGAGGGAGGACCTTCAACAGGATCTCTCTAGATGTCCTGACCTGACTAAATGACCAGATTCTATTCTAGTAAGGCATTGCTGATAGAGATCAATGATGCAATGTATAGGGCTTTAAAGGTAATAACCAGCACTTTGAATTTGACCGAATACAGCAGAATTGGTGCTATATTCAGCTGGTGATGTACTCCTGTCAATAACCTAGCTGCCACATTCTGTACTAGTTATAACTTCAAGGTTATAGCTTCTAGGTTATCTCCAAAGGCAGCACATATAGAGCATATAGTCAAACCAAATAGTGATCAAGGCATGATCTACTGTTGTCAGAACGTTGTAGTCCACGTAGGATCAAAATTGGTGACTAAGGTGTGACCATGAGCAGAGCCTTCTTGAATCAATTGGCTTACAAGATGGATTTGTGCAAAGGCCTCGTCCATGGCTGCCACCTTCTCCTCAAGCTGGATCTGTGAAGCTAAGATGACCTCCAAATTGCACACCAATACTGTCTGGGGGACTGCCACCTCATCCATAGTCAAAGCTGGGAAATCTTCAGATCCATGGGTCTTAAAACTCACAGCTACTCGTCTTGCTAAGTTTAAGCTGAAGCCTGTTCTTCCCCATCCACACCACCACATCATCATAGCCTCCGGACACTGAGAAAAGTCCTCGGTAGTATCACTCGTATGGTAGATATATACAACTGTATTGTGCCTTGTGCCCACAGAAGCTAAAACAGACATGGATCAAGCCTACAGGCAGTAATATTCAAATGATAAACTTCTTTAATTTCCACAAGAACAAAAGAATGCCACATTATATAATGGAATATCACCTCACATACCACAGTAGAATTTGCCATACTGGCATCCAGTTTTGAAGCAGATAATAAGTGACTTTATCTGCTAATCAACATACAAATTCATATGGCATGCTTATAGGTGTTTTATCCTGCCTATCCTTCCACAGAAAGGTCTGGTTATTCTAAATAAGATTTCTGCATTTTATTTCCTACTTTAAACAGTTTAGTAGTACTTTTTCTTTCTCCTCTTAGCCTAAAGAGGAGGAATAGAAAAAGGAAATTCACTCTTTTCCTTGAGTTTCTTAGAAAGCCAGCACCTTGGATCATGCTTCTTCATGTTATTACTCCTGTTTGTCTTTCCCAGCATAGCTCCAGTTCTTTAATGAGCCAGTCTACTCTGCAGATATCCCTTTCCAATTCTTGCTCCTACTGGATCCTCAGTCATACATTTGCTGTACCCACCCTCTGGAACAGCACCACCACCCCCAAATAGAGTCTACTCTCCTGGAAATCCAGAAAGCCCTTAATACCTTTCTCTGTTCCCAGGCCTGGGATTAAGTGTTTGTTCATGTATTTGTGTGTCCCTGTCATATTTCTACTATTTATTGTTCTGTTTGTTTTAGTCCAGTCTTCCTGTTTAACTGTTTAATTTGTTTTTGTTTTTTCCAATTTCTAAGCCACCCAGAGTCTAATGGAGTGAGTGGCCATAACAAATGTAATGTTTGAATTTGAATTGAATTGAATTCCTGCTTCTTCCAGGACTCATCTTTCCAACTGTATTACCTGTTTTCCCCCAGCAGTTCCAGTCCTCACTCCTTCATACATGTACAGCACATCTATCCTTGTCCTAACTGTCTAACTCATCAGGTATTGCTCTCAGAACTGATGTTAGAGCAAAAGGTTTTCCTCATAATAATATCTGTATAGATATGAATAATCTCAGCCATCCAGATGAGGTTTATTCTGGACCAAGTACCCAGGTTGTCAGAGATGGATGAAATCAACTCCATGAAGCCTATCCAATCCAAGGGGGAGTAGTTCATGCCAAGCTAGCTCCTCAGCTACAACAAAATCATGGGCAAAGGGTGGCTTATTAACAAACTGACTTGAAATTTAAAAGTAGCAACACAAATCTAAAGGCATTCATTGGACCCTCAAATTTTGAGAAAGGAGGGATCAAAAACAGTCAAGCACCTAACTCAAACTTTATTTATCTAATTTTTTCAAGTCTCAGTGCTGTACCCTATGAGGCAGACCAGACCAAGAAATAGACTCCACGGAAGACTAAAAACTACTTTTATTTAGATTGGTTATAGTAACATAATCTTGCAAGTCTGATTGTGTCTCTCCTCCTCCCTCTTTTATATTTATGTGAATCAAGGGATGTCTGTCTGAGATGTTTTTGTAATCTTCCCTCATTGTTTGCACTGTTTCCCTTGTTTGTTAACCTCTTTCCACCAATGTCATTCTCTTTACTCTTTGCACCTACTTAAAATCATTTCAGTGGAAGTCCATGGTTTCTTTCTACTTTTCCTACTTCCTTCTCATGCCATACATGCTTTATGAAAAGACAGCAAGATGAGACAAAAAGAACAGCCCATGTGAAGTTTTCCTATTGGTAGGCAAAAGAATCTGTAGATGTTGAGGGCAACAAATACTATAACCTCTGACAGGTTCCTCCTGGGCCGTACTTGTACAACAGTGACTTAGATGTCTAATATAGATATTTGGAATACATAGGAAACATAATAAAGTCTGTCTATATTAAGGTTTCCATTTGCCCTTGCTGAGGCACTGTTCTAGGTAGTATGACTACATTTTCCATGGAACTTAATCCAAATTCATAACTTCAAGAACTTCAAGCGTCCTGCTTGAAAGGAAACTATAATATAATATAATATAATATAATATAATATAATATAATATAATATAATATAATATAATATAATATAATATAATATAATATAATGATAGATGTTTGGAGGGAAGGGGAGAAATATGGATGTCCCCAATATTCCTTCTTTTCATTTAATATTTTTCCATTTCAGTGGCAGTGTTTGAATTATTCTTGAGTTTTTGTAAAATTGGTGTGTAAACATAAAAGGCCCAATGGCTTTGTTATTATTGTTCCAATACTATTAAACGTTCCTAGATTTCTTGAATTGCAATTGCTAATGGATAACTTATCCTTAAAAGTAAGTATTTCAAATAGTGTTGCAAGTTAGACACTGTGGATTTCTCAGAAATGTATCCTTTGTTTACTTTTTATTTTAGTGGGGTACTTCAAGCAGCATGAAAGAGACTTTCTTATGAAATGCCTAATAATCACCAGTTCATCTTTTTTACAAAAATAGAGTATCAGGCACTTGATCAAAACAGATCCAGTATTATTACTTAAGCATTGTACTGAACTCATAACAGCATTTCAGCAACCACTTTAGAATTAGATTTAGTTGCAATCTCAAAGAAAATCCAAGGTCATATTCTGGACATTGCCCGAGTTTTCTATTATAATTTGATTAGGCTGAAAAAATGAACTTGAAAAATCTTACCAAGGTATTAATTCTTAAGTTTGGCTTATCTTTATTGAAAGTTAGTACAGGGCAGTTGATAGCATTGTGAGTTACAGTGTGAGCCATGAAATTCCCAGTTCAGATTCCTCCTCAGCCTTGTCTCATTAAGTCATTCTTAAAAAGCCACTGTATCTATCTTATCTTCTCATAATAAGGCAGGTGTTCCTTCTGCACTGAGACACTATCTGCAGTTTAGGAATTATCCCTTAAGTTGATAACTGAAAGGACCTTTTATAGGGAAAAAAAAGTCACACATAGAAGATGTCTCAGTTTCTCCTCCTTTGCCTTTAAATCTTGCAATTAAAAAAAAAAAAACTAATTTAATTTAATATTTTATTTTTTCTTTTGAGTTCCCTTCTCACATGTCTCCAAGAATCTATAAATCCATTCCTGCCTTTATATTTTCCTCATTTTTAAATAATTGTATATTGATTTGAATGTGCATTAACTGTATGTTTGTAGTATACCTATGTATATGGGCTAAGTAGCAATCTGAGTTTGAACAACAAAATGTGATCTGGAGCTCAACGAGGTATGCGTGTAGTAATGTTGGGATTCCTTTTCCTGATATCCCACAGCAAGGTGTTGAATGTGGACTGTCCATATTGTCATTGCAGAGTTTCAAATTACTTAGGACATCTTGAATGCAAGGTGTATACCATTGCATATAATAGTGGGGGTAAAGTCTGAAGTGCAGGACCTCATCCTGACAGCTCCTGATACTGTTGTAAAAAGAGTAGTCTTAGTAATGCTACCCTTGAGTAGTTATATTCCTTAATATAAAATAAACAGATTTTTCCTCTTTATGTTCTCAAACTTTAGCTGTGCTGTTGTTTTGGCTCATTGGTGTATTATAGTTAAGTTTCAGACATAACAAATTGCTTTCAAATCTGATTCTATTTTCACTCTGACAGGGATTTGAAATTGAAGGTAATATATTTTCCAATCTCATATTACAGCATTAGACAAAGGAAGTTCCAAGTAAAAATGGATTATGGGAGAACAAATAAAGTTGCAAGTTTTCTTCAGTGTAAGGCCACTTTTGAAATTTCACTTATCTAATCTGAACTTGGAGCTTAAATGTAATTTGCTTCAAAATACAGTCCAAAACCTGATCTGGATCTGAACTTTCCTCTCCTGTCAAATAAAGGCATACTTAACTTCATTTTGAGAGAATGGCCAGATGTTCATGCTGCTTTTTTAGTTGATATAAGCAAGTTCACCCCCCTATAACTGAAATCTGGAACCTTATTATCTCTCCTGTGCTTTGTGTGCACGTGTGCATATCAAGCATCTTTTTTTTTTTAAGCATGCTGACTTTTCATGTATTGTTGATAGTTGTAAATGTATGTGATCCAAGAAGGCAAAGTCCACAGAAACAGTCTATATCCTTAAATCCTAATCACAGTTCTATCATACGTTGATTCTTCACAGGGAATGTAAAGACATTGTACAAACACAGGATATCTATATTGTATGCTAAAGTAATGATATTCTACTCTTTCATATTAAGCTAGTTCTTTAAAAGACTTAAACTGAACTGGCCTGGCTTAAAATACCTTATATCAAATTAGAATAAAGTTCCTTTACACAAAGGAACTTTGTTTGTAAAACATGTTGTAGTAGCTGCAATGCTGTTTTTTACACAACAATGTCATCCACATGATGTAGACACATATGAAGTGGGCATAAAAATTCCTATTGTCCTTGTGCAGTAGGACTGGCTAAGAGAAGTTCTGCACGTAATTTACTTATAAATACAGCTGCCCACGCCCATACTATTTCCCAAATCCCAAGATATTAGGCTTAAAACATATAGGATTTAATTATGAAGAAGACAGATGTTATAACATTTTTTGATTCCCATTTAGATAGTTCCCAGATTCCAATTTATTTTCTGGAGGACATGCAATAGCACTAATATGCTTATTTTTTACAAGTCTGCTAATATGTATTTCTAAATTAGTAGACCATTTAAGATATCTACTTTGGTCTTGTGTGACTTTTGCTGTTTTTAACTTTTTGGAAGTTTATGGGAAACTGCAAGTCTAAGTCATACATATGAATTATTTTTTGTACATCCTGTAGGATGCTTTTATTTTGGTTTTGCACCTGTATATGTGATTGTCATCCCATCATAGTTATTGATCTCTCATATTTCCAGTCACGATACATTAACAATCATTGAAACATATCTTCATCACTTATTTCCTTACCAGCATTCTTTGATCAGATCAGAACAGATTTGATTTTTCAGTTAACTAATTTCTCTGCTCTAATTCCCTCTCTTTTACAGACAAAATGAAATAGCCATAGCCCGTAAAAGAGAAACATAGGCATAATGTCTAATAACAAAAATAAATAAAAGAAGCAGACAACATGCTATTATTTTAAAGCAGCCATATAAAAGTCTGTGCTTCAAAATAGTCTTTAAGATGTCAGTTAAGAAAGCAATTGTTTCTGCTTTAGCTCCAAAAGGAGCGTATTGGATATAATATACATTTCCAGCAAGTATAAGCAAATAAAGTTCCACTGATGAATAAATTGGATTACAATACATACAGGTATATGTTGTGTGCTAAGGTTGCACAGCAAGGATGGTGTATTATGACACAATGATAATACTGTGTAAAAAAGCTGTGTAAAAAGTATCCGTCCTAAAAGTATGTATTCCTGGCAATTAATAATATTAACATATTCAAGGAAGTTGAACTGACAGTGCATATGTGAAGTGATCCTGATGCCAGGCAAATCTATTTATTATTTAGGCCATGACATTTTGCACTATCTTTATACTTCCAAATCAGTGTGGGCTGCAGAAATCTCTACAGGGTCTGTCTGAATTTGCAAAACAATTTGTTACATATTTATTAGACAATCCTTCATTCAAATCAGAGTACTGTAAATTAATGCTGTATTATTTCTTTTGTTATGAATTCAGTCAGAGGATATAAGGGCATTAGCAATAGGCAACAATATAATTCCTGATACTGTCACCTACAAATTATGGGAAACTTTTTCCTGTAGAGATTTGGGGGGGAGGAGGGGGGCACGGTTTGGTCTGTGTCAGTGTGTGTGTGTGTGTGTGTGTGTGTGCACGCACCTAAGTACATATGTAAGACTGAGCTTTTCAATTTTACTATTCTTATTTTAGGGTGTTACCATTAAAATAGTATGAAGGTCTTAGGCTTTTATTCATGACAAAATACAGTAATACCTCAGTTCACGAACACTTCTGTTCATGAACAATTCGGTTCACAAACAGCACCATTTGCAAAATTTTGCTTCCGTTCGCGAACTCCGCATCGGGTAACAAACATGACCCGTGGCCATTTTCCCTGCTGTGACACGTGGTCGTGGCTTCCTGTAGGGAAGGGGACTCTCCCTCCAAACAATAATTGCCTCCCCACCCGCCTTCCTGTTATCCATGCCAGAAGTCACCTCAAGCAAGGTTAGTGTTCTCTCTCTTCATACTGTACTGTACTGTACTTTGTTTCATATTTTTGTGCTTTAAAAAAAAATACATATGGTTCAGAACAGATTAACCGTATTTACATTGAACCTTATGGGAAAATTTGATTCGGTTGGCGACCAAAATCGGTTGGCGACCACATTCGTAGGGGTCATAACGGATTAACCATATTTACATTGAACCTTATGGGAAAATTTGATTTGGTTCACGACCAATTTGGTTCGCGACCAGAGTTGTGGAACGAATTAAGTTTGTGAACCGAGGTACCAGTGTAATTCTTGCGGCTTATTATTATATAGTTGTATGATGATACTTTGAACAACACAGGATTGAAAAATCTCACAAAACAAAGAGAAAACTTTATTCTTCACATTGTTTTCTTCTTCACATATTAAAAATTAATAAAAGGAGTTGTCATAAGGTGTGCATATAGATCTTAGATTTTACTAAATTTATTTAAAATATATAATGTTTAATAAATTAATTCCCAACTTATCAGTGTAACTATAGTTGTCAAAATATTAGCAAGTTCTGCTGTCCCTAAAACAACAATTTTGATGTTTCCCATTATTAATGCATTACCTTTACTATGATTTTGCATCTATCAACTGTCTTTCACCCTATCTTTTTCCTGTTAGTTTTTCTTTTCTTTTCTTTTTATTATTATTTCCTATTTAACTAGTTTACAAGGACTCATATAATTAGAGAACTTTCTCAGGTTGCAGGTGCTTGAGAACAAGGGCAACATTGTCTTTCTCAGGTAAGCAGATACTTGAGTCAAGGGCAAAATTCTCTGTATCAGCTGATCTTTCAAGTACCACCTGAATAAACTACTCTGCTTAGTTGTGGTAGTGAACATTGTTTTTATTAACAGTATTGAATAAAGTTTGAATGCCAGTCTCACTGGGAGCATGACCCATAATTTATGTGAAAATATTCCATATAATCCATTTTTGCCTTCAAAATATTTTTGTGTATTTTTATTTTCTTTCTAAAAACAGGATGTAACTTCCTGTTTTACTAAGAGAACTTACTTTGTGATACAGAATATGTAGCTGAGGCATTGCTAATGACATGCCTAGGAAAATATTATAATAAGCTTTTTGATACATTAAAAAGACTTAGGCATTCTTGGTGTGGTTTTTTTTTTCCATAAAGAGTATGCAAAATATTCTTTAAATATTTTTCCTACTATATCTGAAAATAAATGGCTCTGCCACAATTTGCAACAGTGCCATCCATACTTAAAGGAGAGGTATTGAACTGCCTGACTTGCTGGCATAATTTACAAAATGTCAAGCTTCATTGCATAATATATTCCATGTTTGTCCTCAATTTCAAGCAGAATGAGACAATTTGCACTAAGCTATGTACTTCCACAACTGAGATACATTTTACATATGTTGAAGAGGTAATCTACTATAATGTGTTTTGTATTGTTACAAAGGCTTGCTTTCAATTTAATTTTATGCAACTAATTCATTTTGCCCACAAGGACTTGACTGTGCCAAATATTGTTTCCAAAGCCTAATTAAATGTAAAGAAATCTTGATTTCGCAACTGTTATTAAATTTGTGAATATAACAGAATAATATTACAGCCGTTAGTTGTGATGTAGGATATCTCAATAGTCATAATTATAATTCCTCATTCCTGCACTTCAAACATGGTGAAGAAACAAGTGACTATTCTGCTACATTTGTTAACATTTTCTACATGAAATGAGAATTCTTAAAACAGTGATAGTGTAAATAGAAAATGTAGCATAAAGCTTTTTTTACTAAAAGGCAAAAGATTTATATAATCTGAAGTCTACAGGTTACCTGAAATGGTAAGATTATGATAGTATTCAAATATATTATTACAATAGGCCATTTAAAGATAATGTACAGTGTAACTATGTATGCTACATATATCCACAACTTGCTTTTCTGTTTTTAGAAGAGGTGTCAAAAAAGCAGTGTGTTTCATTATGTGTTGAATGATTTTGATTTATTCATTTGTATTAGGCGTGTGTGGGCTTTACAAAATTCCTTGATTTAATTAAGCTTCAAGGAAAATGTTTCCCTTGAAGCAAAATTGTAATTCTGACTTTATCTATGATTTCAAGATTGCAATCCAGTGTCAGGGCAGAGTTAGTGGCTGGAAGATTCTGGCTTAACTTTGTGGACTTACCTGATGGAGGAGCAGGAAAGCAGAGAATGTCAGCAAGATCTGTCATCAATAGGTGCTAGGAGAAATAAAGGAATCCAATTGCTTTTTTTCTGAGAAGATTTCTCTGCCAGAATGCATGAAGGCTTTGATAACAGGCCGTAAATTTCAAACTACCATTCCCACTCAATCAGTAACTGTCAACTGTTATATATGGCTATCATTTCCTGGAATATAGGAGAAATATAGTTCCTAATAATTATTATTCTTGCCTCTATGGGAGCCAAATAAGTAGTCAGAACAACCTTTTTGAGGGCCTGAACACATACAGTTTAATGCTGGAAGGTAGTGAGACGAGAGTTTCTGATGGTCAGGCCAGAGAGAGACAGCTGTAAACAGGGCACAGATAGCACCAACTTGATGATACATAATCAGTCAATCAGTGCTCCTACATCAGCTGTTGACCATAATAATTTTGAGTGGATCATTTCAAAATTGATAAATACAAAATAATACAGACAAACTAGGTATTACAGTAAGAAACAAACTCTTAGGATCAATATATAATAAACACAGGAGGTTTTGCACAGTAAGATATTTGGTTTGTAACATTGCTATGATAGGAAATTTCCAAATGTGATATAAGCTGCAATCCTACGGAGCTCTAAAATTGCACCCATTTTAGTTATTATAAAGTATTAGTAGATATGTTCAACTTTCCTTTCTACTTGCAGCAATATTTTGTTGTTTGTACTATATCAGCAGTGTAGAAAGAGTTGGCAGAAACAATTTTATTACATGGATTCAAAAACATTTTATTTTGCAAAGCCTCTCTTCCCACTTCTTTATATAAATTTATTCAGAATTATATTCTTAGAAAATATAGACATAAGGAGAAACAAATCAGCTCAAGATTCTTTTCCATTTTCTTTAAAAAATATATTTGGAATTATATTGTAGTAGATTCAAACCAATAAGTACATTTGAAGTTTGCTTAAGTATTCCAAAATTTGCAGAAATTCACGCAAGTGTTAAGGATATATATTAAAATTGGCTGAAAATAATGGAATTTTGTAATAGTATGTCCTTAGTTAGGTGGCAAGTATCAAAACTGGTATTACATTTTTCCAAGCCACTTCTTTTCACTCATTTGCAACTTATGTAACTTGAGTTGAACTGAAAGTGCATTCAAGTTTAAAATTATGAAACAAGCAGTGGCATCCATGAGAGGGTCAAGGGGAATCAGAGTGATATAAACAGCATCATGGCAACATCATGCAAGCCCTGTCTCTTTTCTACGTATGTCACAATGTTGCCCGCATGCCCTTAAGGGATGGAGTTTGTGACGTGATACCATAATGCTGCTTTTTCCATTCTGACAAAAGCAACAGGAGCCTGTAGACATCACTGCAAACAAGGCATAAAGAAACAGCATTTTTACATTGCAGTACAACATCTCCCCAGCAATGAGAACATCAATCCTTCCTTATTTTGAATATAAGCAGAAGGTGATGTGCAGTTGATGCAGATGTGGAATAAAGGGATAGTGGACAATCTCAAATAAACTGGAGCTCAGTCAACAGGTAAGGATTAAAGACAAGTACATAGTTGGAGCCAGCTGGACACTTGAGTTCAAAATCTGCATTGGAAGAACCATAAGAGATGCTAGGTCAAAGGCAGGCTGAGTTAATGATTTTAGACAGCACGCAAGGAAATGAGAGTAGGCAGAATTGTAATGCTCAGAAGCCTTTATAGGTGTTCCAGTTGGTCTACAGATGATAATATTCAAGGGAAACTATAGAAGAATAGCTGCTAGGTGTTGTGCTTTGGAACATTCAACAACAATAGTGTGACATTTTGATAGCTCAGTGATTCTACCAACTAAAGATTGCTGTTAATAAATGAGATATAACATTTCTTAGTTTCTTCTATGTATTTTAAATTACAATTTTTGATATTCAAATAGCCTACCCATGTAGACTGACTTTTCTAATAACTTATGATGGGATTTGATCCAACGTATGAACAGTGCAAGCTCTCTTTAACCAAGTACATCCTAAACCTTAATAAAAATATATGTTGCTCAATTTATATTTGGAAGAGGCAGTATTGCAAGTGTGTTCATATGTGTATTCTATATGTAAAGCCTCTTGTAATTTTCAACAGTTATCATTTATTTTCTGCCTAACCTTGCTAGAGGCCATTCCCTATTGTCCATGAGATTTGAGGTGCCAACATGCAAATGCATTTCAATACTTACTAACCCTTGTGAACATGTCTTACTAAAACATTCCCTTCTTTGGACATAAATATCCCTTTGCCCTTCTAACTGTATAAGTTCCTGGGTTGGAAGCAAAACAAAAACAACATTACATCTAACAGTAGATAGAATATTATATGGATATGGTATTTATTATTTTTTTAGAAAAATAAGAGAAACTGATGCAAGTACAATGAATTATTGCAAGTACAGGAAATGGAATAGCAGCATTCTGGTAGGAGGCTACTTCTGTAGTTCTTTGAAGGCTTAGAGTGTTTTCTTCTTATTTGTCTTCATTATTTTCTTGTATGGCTTTTTATATTGTTGCACATAGGTTAACTCTGATTTTGCATCCAGACAGCAATTTCCAAACACAAAAATTCTTTTAAAAAGAACTTGTATGATGGAGAATTATGATAGTTGATGCACTAAATTGAATTTTCTCTTTGAAGCTGAGCAGTAACATCTTTTTAGCCAGCACCCAGAATAATTCAAATGTATACCCATAGAAAATAAGATATAGGGGATTGATTGCTTACATTGATATGTGATCATGCTATCTCATCTGCCAGGAAAGTTTAATAATGAGCCAAGGGTTTGACCTTATTTAAGTTCAGCTGTGATGCCACACCAAATTGGCTACCAGAGATTGTCAAATTAATCACACAATCTAAACCTTATAAAGCAGCATAAACAGTTTTAACCTCAGGAGAATTGCTTAATGTGAATATGGCTGGGTAGTCTAACTGGGTTTTGCAACTATAGTTCTATCCAAAACATATGATTCCTCATGTATCTTACATTACAAGGGTATATAAACAAGCCACACAAGATGTTTACATATACTAGACTATTATCTATTGTTTTTTAGTTATGAAAATCCCTCAAAATATAGGTTAGATTGCATCACCAACCTTTATATTTAATGAAATTAAATAAATACAGATCTGTTGCATCACCAACCTTTATATTTAATGAAATGAAATCAAAATATGAATCAATGTAACAAGTCCAAATAGTAATCAAATGTGTTTCTTTGGCTTGTATTAGTTGAACTTACCCACAGGATATTGTAACACATAACAAAATCAGGTATATACAGTATGGTTAGAAAACTTCTACAGTTACAACTGAACACAAAAGAGTTACCCTTTGGTGAAAATCTGAGTTTATTGTATATATGAACCTAGTAATGTAGTAGTTACTTTAACTCTCAGAACCTATAGGTAACATAAGATCAAAGCCATTTTGGGATGATCCTGCCTCTGTTTAGGTACCTTTTTTGTCAGTGTGGGATCTTCATGGTCTCATATTTTAGAATCTGGATTTAGAATCCAAAGTGGGTAGGGCTGAAATTCACTGAAACATTTTGTATATTAAGGACTTTGGAAAGATGTAAGCCCCCACAGAATGCAAAAATAAAGTTCTCCCCTCTTCTCTGAACTATTCCACTTTTATTTCTAATTTTTTTAAATCTGCAGAATTACAACACTGAAAAAAGAGTGTCCGTATCATTGGACTTCTGCTGATGAAGAAAAACATTATGGGTCTTGGGGACGGGACCCTATTATCAAAATCCTACCAAATATAATAAAATTTTAAAAATAATAATTTAAAAAAGGGAGAAAAATGGCCTCACTCTGAGGATGGGTGACATCCCATGCAAAATGTGTCGCCTTCCAGCCAACAGTTTCCTGTCCCAGATATCAACTTTATTTGTTCATTAGTTTCACATGTAGAACAGTGGAAAAGAAGCTGGTATGTGAAAGGCATTCACTTCAGTAGTTCAATACATGATAAGGACTGTCATTCAAAGAGCCCAGAATGCATGTGTGCTGTTAAAGTCTCCATACATGCAGGTTCCTCTGTATTCTGTAGTGCAAGAAATGAGGTGCACAGATTTTTACTACAGAAATGTGTATAGCAAACAGTCAGTAGTCCTTAACTCACCGTAAACAAACACTTTCTCTGAAGCTATGTTTTTATATCAGCCTTTTTTAGATTTGGAGAATAGTATGGTTTTGTTGCAATGCTTTTAAAACAAAGATTGAGGATCAGTTCATGTCCACAGAAAAAGAGTCTACATTCATTAAATAAATGATTAGCAGAATAGGATCACATGTGCAGAGAATGAGCTAAATTCATTAAATAAATCAATCTTTGTGAACTTGTTGACCTTTTCTTAGATATGTGCAACTTCATAGTCATGCAGAAGTCTTTGCATATGAAGATGCTTAGTGAAGGATGAAACAGCAAGGAATAATTCTGTGTAGATGGCACACCCTCAATGCAGTGCAGGTGCTGTGAAAAAAAAAACTAACATTTTCTTCATGTCTCAGTACATTAAGTGCTATGGTACAATGAGCTAGTTAGCTAGCTTTTTGCCTTTGTATATCACATTTAAACTTACACCGACAACCTTTCACAGGCACTCCTGTTAAAATTGATGCTGCCAAGTAAACAGTTTTTTGGCTGGTTTTTAATGTAAATTTCAACCAATTATGAAAAAGAAGCTGGATGCAAGTCTGCTGAAAACTGTTCGAGTGCTTGAATCTCAATTTACTTATCTTTCTCAAAGAGTATAAGAAACACTTTCAGATCTACTGTTTAGAGAAGCAACTTTTTACTGTTCAGTCCATTTGGAAATGTATTTGGAAACTGAAACAAAACTCTATTGTGGGATAGCTATATTCTTTCATAATGTACTGAGGATTCAGAATTAGAAATTATTACCCAGTCAAATCAGGTAATTCTTTCATATATTTCATGTAGGTTTGTAAAATAAGTATTCTAATGTGGAAATAATAGGCATTAACAATCTTTGTATCTGGTTTCTTTGACGTTTTAAGCTAACAGTACTGTCTGTAATTCCAAAATCCTTATTAATAAATAGTGTCAACAAGAAAAATTACCTATATATACTCATTTTATGTATACCCAGATGTAATAGATCAACTCATAAATCACCAAATTTGTCAGCTTAATAATATTATTCTACATTTTTCTCTTCTAGTCCTACTAGAAAAGATTGACTTTTTAAAAGTTATATTTAATATGTAGGGGTATTAGAAACGTATTGTTTGGTTTTGATTATGAGAGCACTGCAAGAAGGCCATTAAATGATATCAAAGTTTGTAGGCTTGCAGGAAAATGGTGAAAAGAATAGCCAAATCTGGGCTCCAAAACCCCCAGCAAATATTAGATAGCAGGAAAAGTGTTGGAGATAGATTGATTGATTGATGCTGGCTTCTAGTCATCATCTATATTTTTGCCACCCAAATTTTGTGAATCAATAAAGTCTTAAGAAATGACAATAAAACCAAGACAAATGTGGTAAAAGGTACTAATCTAGGCAATGGGGCTAGAAACTAAGCATTTCTGATTGCTGTTTTATAAGGTGGTGCCAGTGGTAGGACTTCTCAGAAATGGCAGATATTTTCTCATTCCCAAGATCAAATCAAGGAAATCATTTACCTTCCCTAAGAAGAGGTATGCATATGGCTTAAAGCTGGAAGTAATATAACCTTGCCCTTCCAAAAACAGATTAAACTGTACCATTTGGTTTTATTTTAATAAAACTACATGAAAGCATATCCTAGAAGCAGGGCTTCATAACCTAGATAGATTGCAGAGGTGGGCTCCATGAACTTGGATGGGAAAAACATTATTTTCACTAATCTCTAACTGAAATTTAGCCTGTCTTGTTATTGATTGAATGGATTAATAAAGAAGCATTCTATTAATATATTACATAACGTTTGATTTTTTAATATTTTGATAATTGTATTTAAAGATAATATTGGTTTCCTTTGAAATACAGTCTATATCTATCTATTTTATTGTATGCATTTAAATAAATATATTCTTATGAGAAGGAATCTGTAGGTTTCACCAGATTTTCAAAAGGGTCTTGGGCACAAAAAGGTCAAGAAACCCTGTCATAGAATGTTTCCATAAAAAAGAGAGAGAGAGAGAGAGAGAGAGAGAGAGACTTGAAAGACAACATCCCAGAATAGCAGCTTCATTTTTTTTTTATATTTTCCCCTTATATCCAGATCTAATTATAACTAGAAAAAATATACTATATTTAGGAAGTGTACATTATCACATTTTTTTTTTTCCTTTCTAGCATTTTTCCTCCAGGTGCAGGGTACGCTCTTTTTTCAGATCAACCAAATGTTGATCTATTGGTTTTGACAGGAATATGCTACTAAATTAAAGAGTATAAATCCAAGAATGTGTGGGTTTAATGTAGAAATAGGTTGTTGGGTGCTTTTTGTTTTTAGCACAGCTTTTCTTCCTACTTATTTAAATTTTTTTCCCAAACAACACACATAACTTTTACTTATCACTTTTGGGTGATTTTAATGAAAAGATTTTAAAAAATTCTATCAACTGAAAATCTTGAGTATTTATAGTTACAAATGTATCAGACAATATAGACATGCATTATATCACAGTATTGGTACCAGGAAAAGTATATCATGCAAGCACAAATTTTATCTGTGTGTCTCCTATAAAGGAACCTTTCTCCTTTTAATATTAATTATAAAGTGACATGAGAAACAATCTAAGAAAAGACAGTGAGCTTTTTTTAAAAAAATCACTAACATAGTATTCTTTTTCCCACATGTCAAAATAGATAGATTCCTACCTTCCACTGTCCCCTTTTCAACATGTCCAGTGCTAGTCCTATCTCACCCGTTCTGTAGCCATTAATGTATCTGAATGCTGCAGGACAGTGATCCAACTGGATGTTAGTATTAATCATGAATATAACCACACACATACTGTAGCTCAACTTAAAAGACACATGAAAAGGAATGGGAATAGGAGAAGAGACCTCTAGTTCCCCGTGTTCCTTGCAGAGCAAGGCAGCTGCCTCATTCACCACTTTTTGGCTGAAAATAAATGCACAGCACCCAGTGTGTCTCTGCACAACTGCTTCAGGGTGGCATGAATACTGTCACTCCTCTCATCACTCAGATGCTGCTGCTGTGCTATGGACTCCCTGACTCCTTCATGACCCAGTCTCCAGGAGGAAACGGAATGAGGAAAGAAAAATCATAATTGTAATATTTCATGAAGCAATGAAAGAGCAGAAACTAGGGGTTGTGGTTGCTGCAGCAGTATATATTTTTTCTTCACCTTAGGGTAGAAGGCAAGGCAGGTCATGTAGTGATATAGAGCATTAATGGAGAAAACAGTCTAACAGGCCCAAGACGATGTGGCTTCTCCAGCTGTGAACTGCTCCTTCACTTAACCAAAGCATATTAGAAAGCCCTGGGTTACCAGCAGTATGAAACATTTTTTGTCCTCGTCCCTCCCTCCCTTCCCTTATTTGTACTCTTGGCTACAGCAGAATCTGATTTCATCCAGACAGTCATCTCCAATTCTTCTGCAGGTGAACCACAGCAGATTCTATCATTCAAGGCAGGCTAAACCATTTTCCTATTTGCAAATAGTTAATCACAGCTTTCCTCCCTTAAGGGAAGCCACAGCCATATTACCACATTTGTAGAAAAGTTATTGCACAACAGAGAGCTAAGAAGGTTGACATTGCTACATCAGCACGACTGGGACCAAAGCAGGGGGCAAGAAATGCAGTCAGCAACCTCCCACTCTTTCACTTGCCCAAAGCATGATTGGAAAATGACAGGCACCATGAACAGGGGAAGAAGAATAGAAATCTTGTGGAACATTGATGCAAAGAACATCTCATTGCCAACTCATTTCTCTGAACAATGGAAGATATTGATTGTGTTCTTAAAGCCTTGCCTTTGTCAAAATGTGAACAAATAGGTTTTGATGAATATGCCAATGCATGAAACCTATTCATGACATGTAGCTAGTAGCTACAATATGCATCTATATAATTGAACAATGGATGGCTTTCTTCACAGGCTGTAGAGAAAAACATTCTAAAAGAAAAAAATGTAGGTGAATAGAAAGATTTGGGGAATGGGGAACTATTGCAACTGATGAAGTCTTGGCTCAGTGACTGGAGCCTCTGAGGTTCTGGATGGGAGACAACAGGCTTAAATTTTGAATACTTGAAAGACCGAGTTGCTGTTTGTTGCAGCTGTATGATGACTCTTGATGGGGAAGCTCTTAGATTAGCTGTGACCTTAGCTACCTTTTGAAATTAGTTGAAGACATAGCTGTTCTGAACGACATTTGAGGCTTGATGCCTGTTTTTTCCAGACTGGATTCTTATTTCTAGTTTGCAAGCTTTATGATTTTGGATTTTATTGGACCATGAGATTTGCTTACTTATTTATTTAAACAACTTAAATAACCATCCAAGAATCCAGTGGGATTGCAAAAATGATACAAATGTGATAAATAAAAATACATTCCTTAGTTTTGTGATTTCCTTAATTTTACATGAAATTATTGATTAATCTCAGTGGATTGGTTGTTTTCTTTTCTTCCTGGGTGAAATGCATTGTAAAATTGAGACTCTACATGGGACATGATTATTCTCAATAACTTTTCCCTCCTTTCCTATATTCTTACCCAGAATATATGAGGACTCTAGCAAAGGATTTGCATTGTTAAGAGATTTTCAGTCCTTTATATCAGATGAGCTTTGAGCACCTCAGGCAGTAACTGTATGCCTTGACTTAAATGCATTTCCATTTTTACTGCTATTTTATCAATCCAAAACTACCAAACTTGGTATATGTGCATTTTACAGTTTAGGGATTATTTTAACAGCTAACAAGGTTGGTGGCTTGGGCATATCTGACTTCAGTTTAACATTCATTCTTGGTCTGGGAATTGGATCTGAATTTACTCGCTTTTAAATGCATTCAGTACCACTCTCTCTATTTCTGTATTATGAGACAGAATGAAACAATGGCACTGACCACTTGCCCTTCATAATTTAGAATACATTAACAATGTTCCCCTGATACTCTTCAGTTTTTCAGCCTATATTAAGATGTAATTCCTACTGCTCTTCTACTTGTTTTCATTGGCCTGCAGTGGATTTTTGAAATTAAAACATTGTGTTACCAAACTAATTTTCTCCCCCGGGCACTATGCATTATTATAGATCTAATCCAATCTTAGTGCAGAATACTTTCTCCATTTATGATTGGTACAATAAAAGTCTGTGGAGACTCTTTTCCTTGACTCCTACTATCAGTTCATCTTCCATTTTCATCTAAGTAATAATTACACTGATTAGAATAATTTCATTAGGGTTTTTTTTTTTTAATGAAAGTAATGTGTAGAATGAAATGACATTTTACACCTTTACCACAGGTATGTTTTTCTGGTATAGATTCTTCACAAGTTTAAAGGAATTGACTATAAACTTGTTCCTTCAAATCTCCAATATCTCTACCTATGAGACTACTAGAGATTTTGGTCCCTTTACAAGTAGAATTTCAGCTTGAGACATTTTTTTAAAATTCTCCTTCTATTGTTGTGACTGAATTCAAGCTTTACAATCAAATCACTTGAAGAAAGTATCCACCTGGGGAATAGGCTTCCTTGAAGACTATAATGATAATTAAATAATTATTTAATTAAATAATAAAGAATAATAGTTTATCATTTCCTTGGTCACATACATCCCTGGATTTCTATCCCTGTTTGATGTGTCCCCATGTGTCAGAACCTCGCAATTAACTTCGTTGATTGTTGTGTAATTGCTAGCTTGCTCAGTTCTGTCCTAGTAGTATTGGGGGGGGGGGGGTACCAGTTAGGGGAATAACGGTTAGTGCAGATGGCTTGGGCTTATCTAGTATTCAGGAATGCCAAGGTCGTACCGGCGTGAGAGCAGACAAAGGTGCCAGAAAGAATGAGGGGCAAAGAGGGGCAAGTAGAAAGGTTAAGAACGCATTGCTTTGTGCGGACTTTTCAGTTTCAGCAATTCATTGCTACGGACTGTATGTTAATCATCAGTAAACTGACTTTCCTTTTGGACTTGCTGAGTCTCTGGAGAATGTTTATTTTTATTTGGATCTAAGAGCTGCAGTGCCTGACACCATGACTTCATGGAGAAGTGTGACTACAAACCAAATGAAACTCCAAGATAACATCACAGGTCCATATAATTACTGTTGTATTTTTGGGAAAGATTTGAAAATTCTAGTTTTGTATTTGATATTTCTTTTAATTCTCTAGAGCAAGTTTGACCCTATAAAGAAGGACCAAAATTGCTCTAGACAAGAGGAAACAGCCTGTTTAAACTAGTTCAACCACTCAGTTTTGAATTCTGCTGTGAATTTGTTATCATTAATCAGTAAAGCATACCAATAAAATTTACTGCTTGAATTGTAATGGTACTTAAATGGACAAAATGACCACTATATATGAATAGTACTGTCTTTAAATTTGTCTTAATTTTAACCCAACATTAGAAGAATGCATTTTATCCTCAAAAGAACCACATAAAAATAATTTTGATGGTAGTTTAATTAAAGAAAGGGAATGTACTCATACATTAAATCCAGAAGCATTATAGGTCTAAAACCTAATTCTTTCTTCTGTCTTTCTGTCTTTTGCTGGTGTGGGACATTCATGATCATGATCTAGGTATTCAGCTAAATAACAAATTGCATCCCAAGGGCTTCTTTTTCTACTGGCAATTGTTATATGCCTATTAATTATTATGGTTCTACTTTTTTTGTGCACCTGTAAGGCAAAATGGGTACATTGATTAATGTTAATTGTAAAAAAAAAATCTAATTTTTTATTCATTAATCAATACTGTTAAAGTTTAGGGGCATAATTTCCTGTAAGTTGACTTGTCACAAGCTTCATTGAAACAATGGTAATTCTCTGCAATATTATTATTCTGTCTTTAATTTCATTTGTATTTGCATGGTAAACTTCCTGGAGGATTGTACTATAGAAATTCCAAGGTACAGAAGGCTAAATTGAAACTTAAGCTTATTTAATAAGGAAAGTTTTATATTTAGCATTGCATTGTAAATGAAAACAGAATTTTGTGAAAATCATTGCAGCTGTGAAATTCCTGTGGATGATGGATTATCATGAAGAGTTTAGACATGCTGGCTCTCTGTACACCTAGTCTGATTACTTGTATAGCTGCAAAGACAGAAATTCAAGCTTGTTTCTATTTTATTCTGAAAAAAAGGGAATATAACCAAAAGTCAATTTATATGTTCTCATTACTGATTTAAATAATGATAATTAGATTGAAATGTGTTTCCCCAAAGTTTCCATTATTACAAATGCCTGCCTTACTTAAACCATATGTTGCCTGAATGTAGAATCCTGAAGCTTTATGTCTCTTCTACAGATCAAGAATTTCTTGTAACCTGCCATATTTTCAGACAGTTAATTCTAGACTTTTCCGTGTTTTCTTTTTCCAGCTAAAGGCAACCTAGATTATTTTATTCTAACCAAGCCTTAGAGAAACTGAGTTCCTTATCTCTTTGCCTGAAAGATTACAACAATCTCTGGGCCCAAGTACTAGTTGTTTCCTTTTGCTGTCTCACTTCTTATCACTAACCCAGAATCTCCAATTCATGAAAAAAGTTTCAGTTGGTCTTCTTGAGCCCTCATGGTGACTTTAACTCCCACTGCCTAATACCCATTTCCACCATCAGCATTACAGAGTTTTTTACATCCTTTTCTCAACTGCTGCCCAATATCTGAGAAAGCTTCTTGCCTAAGAACACTTTATCCCCTGTAAAATCACCCATATTAGAAAGTATCCAGTAACTCAAATCATGATTCCATATGCGCTATGACTTTTACAACCCATTCTTTCAAAATGCCTTTAATTAATATGGCAGAATGCAGAGTTTGTGTGTGTGTGATTTTGTCCTGATGATAAAAAGCTTGTGGGAAGATCTTGTGGTAATGGCAGTCTTTTAATCTTTTTTTTTTTTACTAACGAATATGGTTCCATGGATGTTAATAACAGCTTGCCTTTCCTTCAGTTTTGTCATAATTTCCACTAGAACTTGTCATGCAGAATATCTATTTACTTGGTTCTCATTAACATGTTTTGAATGATGCCTAAAGAAGCCAGAAATATTTGATATGTCTTAATATAGATTTTTTAAAACATTGATAACGGATAACCTATGAACAGAATTATATTTTAATTTCCATATTTTCTGAAGCAAATGATTACAAGCAGCTCATTCACTATTTTTTTTCTTTTTGGCTCTTTTTCATTTTCTTTTTACTAGCACTAAGCAATTTAGCTGTCCAATTTTAATGTTACTGTAATACTTGCAGTGCTCCGTCCTTGTTTATTTTGGAATTTTGCATGCCAATCCATGTGCTCAGTCACAGCAAAAATCATTTAGTGGCAGGGGCCACACTTCTGGGTATATTAATTGATTTATTGTTGAGTGAGAACTGCAGAAAAGCAGATAGTTATGTGATCAGTCCATATTAATGGGCAGCACAGGGATATTCAGAGAGCCTGGGGATGGAAATTTGGTAAAGGTTTAATTTTACTTTTTAAAGGTGTGTTAAATCTATATAATGCCTTACCTATTGTCTTGTTTCATACCCAAATTAAAGGAAATACCTGACTGCATTTTGACAGCATGATTTCAGAGATAGGCTATATACATACAAGCTGTATACATACTGCTAGTCTTAGGTTTTTTACACTAGGGAACAGACTATTAACTGATCTATTTTTTATTTTATACATCCTGTTTTTTTCATTTTGTGTGTGTGTGTGTGTGTGTGCATGTCATGGTTTATTGTGTTAAGAATAAGCGTAGTAAGTTTATATTGGAATTATATCCCAAGTATTCTCTAGTGGCAATAAATTGTTGTGTGAATGTTGTCAATGGAGAAAGATGTAACATGGGTGGGCTGCAACTTTTTTCCCATTATTGTTTTCACAGTTTAAGAAAGCATAAAAGGTCATAGACTGAAAAATATTTGGAGACTCTAAAAATAACTGAAGTATATTTTGTAGTTAATAATAAAATCAGATCTGTAAGTAGAGCCCATCTTCTTTCTCATATTAGGATTCTCTTTAATTTTCAATTAAAAAAGAACCAAGGAGAAGAATCAGAGTAAGTGTTAGGTACATATGTCAAATACTGTTCAGTCAGTTGGGGCTTTATTAAGACTGTGCCGCAGGAAACTTGTGCAGGTATTATAATCTTCCTATCATCAAAAGGTCTATGCTGTTGTTATTATTATAAAGTTAAAAACCAAAAGATGAAAAAATGCTGTTTTTCAACCATCTATCTTAGTTGAAATGTATAAAACCTGCCCAGATTATTATATGTATGAATTATGAAATACTTAAAAATATTTAAATTTTGTATATGATGATGATTATTGTTCACTTTTATAAGTTAAATGCATTTTGATTTTACATAAGATAACAGTGACAGTTTATTCGTAAACTCTTACAAAACCCCAAACATATATTATGAGTTTTAGGAAAACAGCTGTAGTTATGGCTTATTCCTCCATATCACGTAGAACCCAGTTTTACCAAATTTTTGTCAGCTAATAAATTTTCCAGACTAGCAATAAAGAATTGATCATTTTGACCACTGATCTAAAAATACATTCAAAGATTCTGGTGTAATTTTTTGACACTTTTAAACTAATCTGTAAAATATACAACCTAACTGGAGAGCCAGTTTGATATAGTGATTCAGGTGCTCCCAGAAACCAGGAGAGTGTGGGTTCTAGTTGCGCCAGAAGTGTGAAAGCCGGCTGAGTGACTTTGGCCTGTCTCTCTCTCAGTGCACTCCACCTCACAGGGTTGTTGTTGCAGAAGAAGTAGGAGAAGGAAGGACCATTAGATATGTTTTCCACCTTGAATTGACATACATAGACAGAGAGAGAGAGAGAGAGAGAGACAGACAGACAGATAGATAGATAGATAGATAGATAGATAGATAGATAGATAGAATAAAAATAAAGATAATAGAATAAAAACAGTAACTAATAGTAATATACATAGACACATATGCTTAATTCCTTCTTTTATTTTTGTAGTATATTTTTATTGAACATTTTAAAAGAAAAATAAGTAACAAAGTAAAAGAAGGGATAAAAAAAGTAGGGCGCAGGTAAGTAAACATGGAATTTAAAAGTGTGCTAGAAATTAGTTTTTCAGTTTTCCATTGATTGTAAATTGTAAATAATCGAGTATATTGTATCATTTTAAAACACAGAAAATCAATACTGAGCTGTAAACAGAATATCAAGAACAGTAGTCAGCATAGTTTAAACAATAAAAATTTAGGAAATCCTAACAAAGTCCCTTTTACAACAGGGGCAGCCATATAAATTAAAAAAAAAAAAAAGATGAACAAAACTGAAATATTAAGACTTATGTAAAGAGAAACCCAAATTTTAGATGTGATAGAAATCCATATAATATTGTACTCTAGAAATGTTTTCCAAATTACCAAGAAATTAAAATAAAAATGAAAATAACTAACCTTATCTAAACTTAGTTAGCCATTCTTCTCCAGAGGGATCAAACGCCCTGCTCAATAAAAAGCACTGAGAATCCTCGCAGCAATTAGCATATATAGAACTAGCTGAGAAAATATTGTGGAGATATATATATATATATATATATATATATATATATATATATATATATATATAGTTTTCATTAGTCCATTTTGAAACAAATAGACATAAAATAATGTAAAATATAATAAGAATGATCAACTTACCTTGCACGAATACTCAAGGAAAGAAAAACATTATACAAGAAAAAAATACATAAAAAGAACAAACCAAAACTGTGATTACAACTATATCCCACGTTCACCTGATCTTGTAAGTCTTCAAAGAACAACTAAGCTTTCAGTGCTGACCAAACCTGTCTAGTTTTTTTACAAAGGAAAAGATAACGTGACATTTTCTGATTTAAAATTCTCTAAAATTATGTCTCGTTTGGTTTCTTTTCTGCCAAAAAGCTACAGTGCAGTCATAAGGGATGGTTACTTTTTTTGCCTGATGCTTAGTGAAATAGTCACACGTTATAAAATGTCTGAGGTAATTTCACTGTTAGCTTTACTTTGGCTATTCCGAGCTCACTATCCATAATCAAATGTTCAAGCATAGATTGCTCCCATAAGAAAAATCCTAGGGGATGGACGTAGCCAGATTTCCCATGGGGGGAATTAACCGTCTGACTTTCCTGCATGAGGAAAGAAATTGTTCTGCGTCTTCTGTGAACAAAAATAGAAAATTAGTATATACAAAGTATTGCATATGTTCATTTGATTATTACAGACTCGTATGCCAAATTTCTGTGAGCTGCTTCATTTGTGATCAGTGTAGCATTGGTCTGCACAATTGGAGATCTGTTAGGAGCATACTGTATTATTTCCGGACTACCAGTGCAGTTTCCAATTTTAAGGAGACTACACATAGTGGCTTTTAAATGCTATACATTTCTAGAATCTGTTACTCCAAAATACATAAATTTGCAAGCCGGCTATATAAATAGTTTAAACTATACTAGGCTTAAAGAAATAGCTTCTACTATTTCTTTGGTCAGTACAGGTAATCCGGAAGCAATTTTATGTGACACAGGGCACACATTTATCATATATTTAGCAACTCAATAGATCATTATGAAAAATAGCACGCCTATGTTTATTGCACCATTGACTTAATTTTTCTAAAAGTGTTTTTCAGACAATCCTATACATATCTCATTAATAAGTAATGTCCATTTGGTTCAGTGAAGAATTCCTACAGAAAAATTGGCATTTGCTTGGGCCATGGTATTCATTATTATGTTATGGAAACTTTTACTGAAATTAGTGTGTCTTTTATTTCAGCTGTAATAAATATGGTTGTAAATAGTTTGTACAGTCTGCCAAAAAAAAAAAAAAACATTCTTCCAATAAAACCTATTGAAAATTATGCATTTTTGTTTTAAGAATGTGCTTTTGTAAAGTATGGCTTTACAAAAATTGCTTTGTTGTCCTTTAAATTCAGGGTTTTTTTTTAATTTCTGTATCTGATATTATTAAACTACTTGATGATGTTGCAGTAATATTCAGAAATTACCAATGAATGGGGCTAAAAACTATTTCTTCTGTTTTTCTAACTTCTAGAGCCATTGCTATGTCAGTATTTTTCTTGGTTATATTAAGTAAACTATTTTTTTTTTTTACATGTATCTTATTTAGGTCATCAGAGATAAAAGGGAAATTCTATCTTATACCCCTAGTTTGGTCCACAAGGGAAATGAAGAGTTGATAAGCACACATTCAGTTCACTTAAGTGATAATTAAAACAGGAGAAGCAAAACACAAAAGGGGCCATGAAATGAAATTGTCATTGTGAAAATCCAGACAGAATTACATACAGATAGAAGTTTACTAGAATCTAGATAACAGCCTCATTCTTGGATTTAATTTAGAACTGAAAGCAGAAAAAACATGTCTTATGTATGAATATTGTTGCATGCTATCCCCAATTACATTAATCTGGTATTATGGCTTCCTTTACAGTTATCTTCACTGAGAAAAAAACTCTTAGTATCGCCTTTCTTGAAATCTTTGCTCCCTGTTGCTGTTATTTTGTTGCTACTTTAAAAGTATTTTGATGTTAAGGAAAGTTAGCTTAACTTTATAATAATCAGACTAAATATTGGTGTGCCATGCCCATTAATTTTTTTCAAAATTAGCAATGAGACCTTCTATCATTATAAGACTTCCAGTTTGCTATTTCCTTTACCTTCCCTTTCTCATTTCCCAAATGTACAAACCACCTGAGAGCAGAATAATAAAAACAGTAGTTAAAGCTGCAGTTGTAGACTGATACTTCTGGGACAAAATTTCACTGAAGTTAATGAAAGTTACTTCTGAAAAGAGATGTATACTAAGAAACTTCTGGAAAAAAAAGGGGGGGCTCCTCTTAGTTCAAGAGGATGAAAATCAGTTATAGGACCCCTCTAGGCACACACATTGCTCTGTTCCTGATTCAGTCCAAACCTGTTACTTCCCCTGACATCAGCTCTTTTGAAGACCTCAATGGGCATTTATTTGAAACCACAGTAAAGCTGGACCTTCATTTTTTTTTTTAGATTTTTTATCCTACCTTTATTATTTTTATAAATATCTCAAGGTGGCAAACATACCCAACACTCCTTTCTCCTCCTATTTTCCCCCGGAAACAACCACCCTGCAAGATGAGTTGGGCTGAGAGAGAGAGACTGGCCCAAAGTCACCCAGACAGCTTTCATGTCTAAGGCAGGACTAGAACTCACCGTCTCCTGCTTTCTAGCCTGGAGCCTTCACCACTGTAATGTTAAAACTCCTTTAAACAGCCATATGCACAGAACAAATATTGAATGTATGGAAGAGGTAGGGCGCTGGCTATTTTATTTTTATTTTGCTTGGAACTGGAAGGTTTTTGTTCTAGGGAAGAGACGCTGTTTGAGTCTATTTAAAAAAAAAAATCTGTTAGTCAACTAGAGAGACAATTGATTGGATAGTGATGCTGTAGTGAGTGTTTCAAGACCAGCAAAAGTAAAGGAGGAAGATGGTCTTCAAACTGGAGGGTATATTGCTTAATCTTGGTCGCTGTTTTCTCTTGCTTTCCCCTACGGGTTGATGAAGCTGTGATAGTTGGGGCTAATAATTAAAAATGTTGCTGCCTAGGAAAACTTGGAGATACAGGTTGGCTCAGCTTTAATAACTGATGGTTTTCCCATCTCCAAAATTATTTAATGGACATTGTTAGTCTGTTAAAACAGTGTTGTCCAAACTTGGCCACTTTAAGATGAGTGGACTTCAACTCCCAGAATTCCCCAGCCAGCATGGGGAAGTCCACTCATCTTAAAGTGGCCAAGTTTGGACAACACTGTGTTAAAAGATTGTAACTGACTTCACCTCTATCTTGAATGCTAGTACTATTGTCATTCTCTTGCAGCAAGATATAGTTATAGATATATAATTATGTCTTTACTGATTTTTTTAGACAACACAAGAAACCAATCATACTGTACTGAGCTGAGCTTTGGTCAGCGTGAGGGACTGCGTGAAATTCTTACATTAAAGATCTCCATACCACCGAGTCTTCCAGAAGACATATGTCTCAAAATCCTAACAGTTTATCAGCAGGGAAGATACAGCAATAAGAGTTCAGTGGTGCATTTAATGGGGCATAGCCTCCAGAAGCTTTGTTTAGGACTGCAGTCAGAAAAAGTTCATTCAAAATTAAGTTAAATTCCCTTTATTTCTGTTACTTTCTACTGTGCTTCATCATACATTCTTGTCACCTACATGGCCTTCTTATTACTGAATGGGGTGAATTCATCCATTTTCCTTACAGCTCAGTCTACAAAGCCATAGTCAGTTAATCCTTTCAGAAACAACTTACATTCCATATTACAGGAAATAAAAAATACAACACATATTTCTTATTACCTACCATTCATCATATAGGAAATTGTTTTCTGTAAGAAGATTCACAAGTAACATTTAATACACATTTAGTATATTCTAGTCCAGGCAAGCATGCTTTGTGTCTCATTAGTTACAATGGAAGAGGTAAGCATCTATTTCAATGTTTTTAGCAAAAACAATTATTATTACAAGTGTTAATGTTAACATTTTAAGTAATATTTAATTTATTATTTTTATAAAACTAACAAGAACAAGTCAATTCGATAAAAATGACATTGTGAATACATACTCATTCTATAAGTCACAATGTTATATAATAATTGAACCAGATGAAACTGCCAATTGCAATTTTATACTGTTAGTAAAATGTGTGTCAATGTGGGCGTGTGAGCAGTTTCAGAAAAGGAACAGAGAAAAAAAATTGGGGTGAGGGAAGAGGTCTATATAGTATTAACCACAGCACTGGAATATAAAACACACTTTGAAATACAGTGTCCTACAACTTGCCTATTTTATGAATAATACATTCCTTAAAAATAGTATGATGGGGAACCATTGTGAATAGAGGGGGTGGGAAGCAGCACCTCTATGCTTGGGCATTTTCTATTTGTTCCTTTGTAAATACAGAGAAATGGAGCCACTTTGGTGTGGTAGTTAAAGGCATCAGGCTAGAAACCTGATTTGTAGTCCTGGTTTAAGAATGAAGCCAGCTGGGTGACATTTGGCCAGTCACACTCTCTCTCAGCCTTAGGAACAAGGCAACGGCAAACCACTTCCAAAAATATTGCCAAGGAATATTTGAATTTGAGTCGCCAGGAGTCATGATTGACTTGAAGGCACCCAAACAAAAACAAGAACACCTGAGAAAACCTAATGAAACGAGAATAGCTTTTTCTGCAAGTTGACTGATAAACCATCAAGGATATTGTTTAATTAATCTTCGCTGCTTTCTTCTGTTTCCATTATTTCTGTCATTAAAAAACACAGTATCAGAATACTGTACATTAATTTAGTTTAATCTGAACATAATTGTTTTATTACTTTTACTTACAATCCTACCTTCCATTTCTTTTCCCTCCCATCTTTCCTTCTTTTTCTTTTGTATTAATTTACAATCATTTTGTAAATGATTATAGGAAACATTTAAAAGGTATATCTGTTGCGCAGAGTGCAGCAAAAAAGGTCCCAAAAATCCTGCTCTCAGGTAACTTACACATCAGCATGAGAGCTTGCAAAATGCAATATCCATAGTTAGCTTTCCAAAGAAAATCCAGTCAGAAAATATAAACTAACTGGTCTTTATTGATAAAAATGCAAAATTTCATAAAATACAAGTTGCATACAAAATATAGGATATAACAAAGACTTCTTCTCACCTTAGCTTCCAAGACTTAACCACAACAAAGTGTCTAGCTAAAAAAACACTCTCAGAGAAGAGGTACACTACTTGGTTACTAGTTAAGACTACATAACCTATAAAAACCTACATGGTTAACCTTACAAGATAAACTGAACAGGCTGGGCATTTAGCCCTCCCGTTATATTGCCAGCATGTCACCCCCCCACTGAATAACTAGCATACACAATACAGTAGGTGGCAGTAAAAATCATAACAGAATCACAAGATACTTTGTTTACATTAGCTGGACACCTGTTTTTGTATAGGGAATGGGATGACCTTCTTCCCATGAGAAAATCCTGATAATATCTCCTTGGCCAGTGGCATAAATAGCCAAGTCCATTCACAAATTTAGAATTATGTGCTGAAGATTTTCATTGTGTTGTTCAGGCTCCAATGAATGAACAAATGAATAAACAGCATGTCGTTTAATGGTGGGGATGAAGGTAATATCTTTATTTATCTATCAGGGCCACACAGCTAAATTACCAGTTAGTCTGTGTCAGATCCATGACCACCATCTTCTTCCCTTAATCCAACTCCAACTCAGTTTGAAGTGTATGAATTTACAATATAAAAACAAAATGCAGATTCAAATTTCACTAGCCTCAAAAATCACAATTGTTGCCTGCTTCATAACAACCAGAACCTTTATTTAGTTGTACTTATAACTATCGTCTATAAGAATTCTCCATCTGGACCATGAAGCTTTTCCTTAGGATTAGCATTCCCTCCTAGGCTCAACTCTTTTCCCTGCCCAGGTGTCAGGAAAGGGCTTATTTTTTATCTGTTGCAGATGGATATAAATCCCTCAACCTCTGCCAGGGGAAGCAAAGCATTGAAGTGAAGTATTCTAGCTCTTGAGGAAAGGCTAATGCTTATCTAATCTGAAATAAAGCAGAGATCAGATCTGCTCACTTTTTCATTTATTCTCTATCTCTCTCCAAGGTAAGGCAAGTTCCCTTTCAACTGTTCTGCTTGTCTCACTTAAACAGATAGAAATGCATAAATAGTGACTGAGTTTGTGTGAATGTGTGAGAATCTATGTGAAAATCCAGTAGGCCAGTTCTGCTTCATCTGGGCCCTAGCCAAATACTGCAACGGCATGCCTTAGAAAGTTATTCACTAACAGAAAAACCCACACCACAAGAATTTGATATTAAATCTTGACAAATTCATTTTTCTTACTTTCTGTGTCATGTTTAGGATAGGTGAATCAGTGGGTTCGGTTTGGCTACAATGACAATGATTCAATTTCATGGATTGTTGCCCAACCCCCCAAAGTTAGCTAGAATAGTATTAAGTGGAATATTAACCATCAGCTAATATCCTTATAAAATCATGTGGCAAACACCTCTTTGACAATCTGCCAGATATGACACTGTCATATATAAATACACAGTATAAAGGTAAAATTCAGAGGTCTTCCCTTTTATTATTGCATTGATGTGATATGTTTTTACATAATTTGTATATCTCTTATTTTTTTATTATAACTTGAAGTAATATAATGGATATTTGATACTGTTCATAGATGTAATAACTATGATTGATTGATCTTATTTCCTGGCCACTCCTTCACTTACAACTTAAAAGAAGTGCATTTTTATAGGCAGAAAAAATACATGGGAAAATTTCATGGAAAAAAAATGTTTTAATAAAACTTTCTATGATTTTTTTTGATACCCATTAGCTTTCTCAAGTTATTACTCACCATTTGTTGCCTGGTCATAATGACAAAATTTAAGGGTCAGCTGAGAAGTAAACTGATTAAACATAATTAATCAAGAACAAAATAGCAATTTTTGAAAACCCTGCAGCAGTAAGAATCCTAAAAAGAAGTATTTCCTCCACATAAATTGGAGTATCTTCAGACTGCATATTTATTTCACCCCCGGTAGTCCTATACTCCCTTATCTGGGAATACAACTTTCTTTAAAGTGGACTAAATGATTATAGGAAAGGATAATATTCACTCCCATAATTTATTTTTCCTGTTTATTGTTTACAAATGAATATGTACAAAACTGCTACAAAGTATCAATACCAATTGCTGTATCAATTTTGTTGTTGATTTTTGTTATATTTTTTATATAACCTTGTTGTTGTCCAGATCATATGTTTGATAGTTGTGTATTTCACCTTGTAAAATCTATTCCTTTATAGGCAAAATTATCATTTCAATTGAAACATAAAATTATTTTCAAGTAGTCTTTTAGCTGCAGTTATATTTATTTAAAAATGCAGCACAGCAAGAGAAAATAACCACTTCGTATATCTGCCAGTAACACTTATAATGAGCTTAAGTTACACTTTGATGTATGTATACTTATCTTTTTTCTTTAATAAGTGTAGGATAGAATGAAAATAATGACATTTGGAGTTAAAGTGGAAGCTGGATAATTTCTCATAGCTCAACACTGATCTTCATATGTAGGATTTTAATGTATAAAACACCAACAACCTTATGATTCAATAACAAAACGTGTCATTACTGTGTTGTTATAATACCTATATGAAGTATTAGATGTTAGATATACATAATATAATACCATCTGGAAATATTTTTCTGGCCATTGCTGTGAAGTCAGAATACTGTATTTGATTAAACAGACAAGGACTATTGAACTCATAGTCCTCTAGAACTGGGTTACTTCAATGCAGTAACTTACTAAATATTGCTTAGTGCTTTTTGCATAGGTAATGGCAATAGGAAAAAACTGATTTTGTATTAATATTGTGCTATCTCAACATCACCTACTTGAGTTTGTACTGGTTCTTAAATGACTGCAATCAGTCTATCTCAGAAGGAAAAATGGTAGAATCCTGGGTAGCATAACCTGAAAAGTGTGTAAAACAAATTGAAAATAAATTTTCAAAATAAAACAATCAAGATATTGCAATAAATCAAGGTCAGTGGAAAATATTGAAATCAATGGAAATGTCATGGTGGCTTCTGGCCCTATTTGAGAGACAGAGAGAGAGGGAGAGAGGGAGAGAGAGAGATTTCATTGCATCCACTTTATGTATGAATTGTCAATGTAATTAAATGTATTGGTTATGTTAAATCTGCTTGGTTTTTTTAAAATTAATATTTAGCATTGTATACCCCAAATTAAATGATACTTTTAAAGTGTTCTGCTCTTCCTTAGAACTTGATATGTTTGACATTATTATGATATATATTACTTTGCTTTCCTTCTTTTGAGAAATTTATTACCTATAATATTAAATATAGGCTGTTTCTGAATGAATTTACAATCTATGTTTTTGTATGCTCAGCTATAATTAAAATGTATATATTCTGTTCAGTGAAAAACCCTTGAAGATAACTTTTATCCTCATGGTTTATCATATCCAATGAGGAGTTGTTAACTAATTTTGGAAAACAAACTCTTGTAGTTATGCTAATAAAAGAAAGGGAAAGTAACCTTTTAAACTTGATTGGACATTTCAGTGATTTGGTACTATCTACTTTTTTCTGATTAGACAGTATTGTTCTTCAGTAAATTGAGAAATTAGTGCAAACCCTTTAGCAGCTATGTTATGGGGTTCAGATTACTTATTATCTTTCATGAAAATACAATGAACAGTTTAAATAAGTTATATGGAAATATGGATTGAAGTTTTATTAATATGAGGATAATATCCAATTTTGTCTCTCCTTTTCATAAAATCCATATTAAGGTAGGGGATGTTCTCAGTGAACCCTTCTACATAGCATTCTACAGAATGAGCACCAATAGACTGAAAACCAGTCCAGCATTATGGAGGTATTGTGAGTAGGTCTTTTATCTGTATAAAGCACACAACTTGTTTGTACGATCATTATGGTAAAAAATTAAAATTAAAAAATTAAAATTAAAAAAAAAAATTGGAATGTTTGTTTTCTTCTTTTGAAAGCCAGGAGGCATATTTGGTTATTAATAAGTAAGCAGTTATGATTTGATTCCAACTCACATGAGAAGTTGGAAATACACATTGTAGTATATCTAAAATCTGAAAATAGCAAAGAATGATTCTATTGGAATGATTGAGCTCAACAGGGGATTAATATTTTAAATCAGCTTAATTTGCCTTCAATATACACCTGGTTATATATATAGCTGAAGCATGTATTATTTAAACAGCATGGCCTGGATACTTTAGTATTTTCCAAAGTACCTGCAATTTTAACTTCTTTAAGAAACATTGCAGTTGAATGGAAACCAATAATTATGTTTTTAAGGTATTAAAAAAGTAAAATGAGGGTTAGTATTAGTTATATATTTAATATGAGTCAGGAAGAATTGAAATATCCAATTTTTGGAAAATCAATGAGTATAGGTATTAATTTTGAAATATGCTTCTTATGATTTAAAAATGAAATTAATTCACCAGAAAATATTATTTCATGTCTATTAGTCAAAGAACATTTAAAAATGGGTGGTTATTAGAATTTTTATCTTGGCAGTAAAAGAAATTTGAAGTCTCTTTAACATGATTTGGTCTTGTTCTATTATAGCTGTGGTCTCATTTCAGATTAATATATATGTTAACATAATTTTAGGAAGAAATATTATATTTAATTATGTCAGTGATATGTTGAATAATATTCCTAAAATAAGGAAATTGTCATCATGAAGAACTTCTGCTTTATCAAGCTTAGAGTACAACAAAAATAGCATCTTTACATAATTAGAAAAAAAAAAAGTCAATCTCCTGATTTTCAAGAATGGATTCAGAGTGTGAGTTTGTTATTTATATTTGATAACATAATATCCATATTTCATTATTCCCTATTAATGAATTGAGTTGCTTTTATTTGTCTCCTTTTTGTTTTGTTTTAGAATTAATCAATAGGTTATGATTTTAAATTCTTTAATAATTCAACCTTTATAAATTAAATAATTGAATGGTAAATGATTTACAGAATGTTGAATATAGAAATATTAGATATTATGCCTTTGATTTAAGTGTGGGAATGACACTGGGAGTTAGAGTTTCTCTCTAGCAGTGTTGGTTATGTTAACAACCAGCAGCATTTTAGCTCCACAGGCTTAGAAAAACACAAAACAAAATGTCCATCAAGCTATAAGAAAAGTGTGTGTGTGTGGGGGGGAGAAGAATGACACAACTAAATAGCTATGTAAGGCTGATTCTAAGTACACTTTTCCAAAATTCCATCTTATCAAAATCAATGTTTTTTCTATAAAAACTTCAGCTTTCCAAGTCAACTTTTATTACTCTACATACTTATACATCGTTGAAATATCGAGACGTATCTTTATATTGTAGCTTTCTATTGTTTTAATTATTATAAATATTTTGTTTTCCTCATATTCTGACAATGCTGAAGGCTCTTGAACACATGTATGTTACATGCACTCACACAATAGCTAGATTCATATAATGTAATATGCCAAAACCAAATAATCCACATTATGGTTATGTGTGAGTGCAATCAATATTTGTGTGTATAGGAAATCAGTAAACAGCAAGTCACTTCATGCTCGTATTAACAGCTGCATTGATAACTTCTTACTGTCCCATAAAAAGAAATTATTTGTTTAACCTGTCTCTCATTTTAGAGTTAAATCACTTACTGAAACAAAATATACTGTTCAGTGAGTTGATATTGCTTCCGGTAAATTATTATTAATAACAAAATAAAAGAAACAAATAAAATCACTGTGCTGTCTGCCATTATGGAATATTGGCAGTTTCCCTTAAACCTCATCTGAATTCTAAAAGATTGATATCATAAAGAAAACCTTGGAGTTCTTACAGTATGATCCACCACAGAGGACAAAAAAGTTTAATATATATACTTTAAAGAGTAATATAGATACATTTCAGATGAATGTAGTAGAATATACACACATAGATTCAGACATCGAAAATATTCAGTGAAGTAGAATTGTGCTGTTACAAGTAATTTTAACTAGTTTTAACACTAACCTAGAATCCACAAGAATTTTGTCTTTCATTGTGTATATGTAATGTTGTAATATCATATATTACAAGAAAATAATAGCAGAGTAGTAAACCCAACAAAATAAAATGTGTCTCTCTTAAAAGAAAATGTAAAAAAAAAAAAAAAATCTGAAACTTGTATTCCATAGTAATATGCAAATTTCCTTGCTATGATAGCCAATGCTGTCAGCCTTTGTAAGTGCTAGTTTTTAGCATAATACTGTAAAATTAGGTTCATATATGAAAGCAATTAATAAAAATCAAATTAGTGGAATGATATGCTCAAATCTATTAAAATGGAATTTAACAGGTACAAGTCCAATAGAGACAAGATAAGTCACTATCATTTTTCCTAGACAGAAGCTAATAGGAATTTATCTTTCAGGACTGTTATGTGACAAAGGTTATGAGTAATTTAAAAATGTGTGTACAATCCAAAGAAACTAATATAATTAGAGAAGATCAGAAAGTCTTGAGGATTACGCATAGACTATATATGTAGAACATTATATCAGCATGCAGGACCTTTTGTTGTTTTCACATAATTGCAAAGCAACATTTAATTTAATCTACTAATTAAATTAGTGGCCTGATGCTTGACCATTTTAAAACACTAAGGGGAAATTAACCCTTTTAATGCTATTACATGAACTCTGTTATCACCGTGCTAACAATATGCAATGATTGGGCAGGTGGAAGACAGCTCAAGCAAACATCTTTCTGCTTTACTTTCTCTTTTTGGGTGTGTCTCTGGGTACCAACTTTACCAGCTCTTAAGGAGCTTATGAATAGCATGGATTGTATGATTCAATATTGTATAGAAGAGGAATTGAAAATGACAGGGGAATCTTGTGTCGGAAGCAGTGTGCTGTGTAAAGTGCAAAGTACCATGAAGTAAATAGTAATTGTTATCAGTGTTAAATACTTATATTTAAAAAAAGAAGAGTAAAAAAGCACAGTTTCTTCAGTGATATATAACTAATGCTTCCCCCCGAAAAAAAATGAGGGCTCAAGTCAATCAAAGCTACAGTCCTAGAATGTGTCACAAAATTAAAAGGTGCACATTACTTTTAATAAGATTAGATACTTAATTTGTATTATTCATGTTTTAAAAGAGTATTCAAATTGGCTCAGAAATCATACTAAATAAATATATTTATATAAAGCTTTAGGATCTTTCATTTTCTTGTGAAGAAATTAAACGCTGCATTGTTTTCTAAAACCTACTAAACAGAAATATCAGATATTTAAGTTGCAAGAAGTTATGGAACAATTGAGTGAGGTAAATATGATTTGGTGAGACACAGGAAATAGTTATATGTACTCAATGTAGTACAGGAAACAGTTACTTCACGCAGCAGATTCTTGGACTAGTACAGTTGGACAGTCATTTCTCCATGAATGTCAAAGTATGATGCAGACAGCCTTCTAAGAAATATAATTCTACCTACAACTGAAATATATCCAATATAATTGGACTCAGCAAAATGACTTAGTTCCTTGAGTAATAACAGACTCTCCTATCCTGTTCAACATTTTTTAAAATCTTATTGTATGTTTATTTCTTGACTTTCCACACAAAAGAAGGCATTCAAAATAGCTAACAGTCATAAAATATACATAATTAAAGCATTACATGGAATCTGTTAAAATAAAACTCATAAATTAAAATTAAATTTTAAAAATTCAAACCAGTTCAACCAATTAGTGAACAGTGAACAGCTCCATAAAAGCATTTGTATTTGCAAATGAATAAACAACCAAAAGAAGATTAATCAATAGAGGGAAAAGATTACTCCTGTCCCTCTTAGCAGAGAACTAAAAAGATCTTTCTCACATTCCCATCAAACCTGCCTTGATTAGAGGTGCTCCAAGATGGTTTCAAGGTTTGTAAGAACACAGTTTTTCAAATAAGGTTTCCCAAGCTTCTAAATCATAACCAGCAGTTTGAATTTCATGTGGAAATGGATGGGTTGCCAATAGAATATTTCTAATAAAGAAGATGTGCTTCCTATAACCCTAGTGAATAGTCTGGTTCTTGTTCTGGAGCAGCTGAAATTTCCCGACCAATTTTCAAAAGCAGCCTCACATAGTGCATATAATGCTAATATAATTGGATGTAATTAAGACATATGTCACCATAGCTACATCTGACTTCTCCAGAGATGGATGGATACAGATGGTACTCTAACCTCAGCTGTGCAAATGCACTCCTGGGTACATGCAAAAATTGAGTGTTCAAATCAGGGCTGACTCCAGGATTACATCCAAATTGCAAACCAGAATCTTCAAGGGAACTATAACAATATTCAGCACAGGAAAACTACCTCTGCTCTGTTTTGTCTTTAGTAGCATTTATCTGGATTACATTTCAAGTTGTTTACTCTTTTCCAACTGTTTAGTCAAATTAGAATTAGAACAGGATCACTGACTTAATACTTGAACAGTTTCCTTGGATTTAGATAAATGTTAGATAAAACAGATGTCATTAACCTATCCAAATTGCAGAAAACTTTACCTGGCACTTTCATGTATATAATAGAGAACCTGGGAAACAAAAGAGAAGCCTGAGAGTCACCAGTAATTTATTTAAATCTGTATATTTACAACAGCTCTTACAAAGATAGAGCCCTCTGGAAAAAAAAATGGTAAGATAGACAAGAATGAATGAATGAATGAACAAACGAATGAATGAATGAATGAATGAATGAATGAAAACTAGAGCTGTGCAAGAAGTAATTTTTTTTTGAGTCGGGAACAGCTTTTGAAGCAGCCATACAAGTCTGCTTTAATTGTTCAAAAAGAGTGCTTCATATAGTCCCATATGTTCTCTCAAATTTATTTCCACAGGCCTATATTTACTGGGAAATTGTACTATGAATGGCATATTCAGACAGTTTACTTTTACAGTGACAATATATTTGTGCCCACACAATGTTTTGTTCATGTATCGTTTTAATCTCTTGCTCACATTCAGCATGTTATCTATTTGTTTGTTTGCTTGTGTGCCTTAATTACTTCCAATTATCTCTATCTATTTAAAAAAAAAACGATGGCCTTGAGTGATGTTCTTTATTGTTTTGACTATTTAAAACCAAATAGACTGGTTCAATCGACTCCTTAAATACATGGCACACAAAAAAATGCTACCATTAATTACCACTTTAATTGGCAAAAATAGGACTAAATGACTGTCATAATTGATCACCTTTGATTCTGAAAATCCAAAATAATAATAAAATGAATGTATTACTATTTTTGTTCACAACATTTTTCTATGATTAGTGTTTTTCAGTCGTGATTCATTCAAGCTTTTGTCAGAGTGCTAGAAAAAAACCACCTTTCTATGTTTAGCCTTAGAAAAACAGGCACATACCAACTCTTTTTTTAACATATTTTAAAATAGAATACATACTGACATGGCATCTGAACATACCCCTTCTTTTAGGATTCTCTGAGAATGTTAACAGAATCTTTGATACTTTTAAGTTTTAGTAATATCACTATAAATAAATGTATAGTATTCAGACATTTATAGCTTGTATAAGACTGCCAAAAACATCGCTGTTCCAGAAATCTAACAATGTCAGAAGTATATTGTTCTAAGTAAGCTGGAATAATCTATTTTATTCTATTCAAGAGTTTTTTTAGGGGAGAAGGTTCATGCTGTAATGTATCTTTAGAAGTTTTCATCTTTAAGTCTCTTAAACTAAGAATTTCTTTAAATATTATACAGCATCCAATACTTACATCACCACTTTTTTGTCAGGCCTTTCTTTCAGAAATTACTTAAGCAATCTTGTTCAGATTTTTTTCTTGCATATTTCATATATAGATTAGAAGAACTTACCTGTATACACTTTAATTTTTGCACATCTCTTTAATATACTGTCAGTAAAAGTTCCATGAAGTTATGCAAAGCAAAATAGACAAAAAGCAAAGTTTCTGAAATATATTAATATGAATAATCATTTCCAAAAATACAAATGTCTATTAACTTTTTATGAATAGGGCATTTCTAGTTTGCCATTGTCATTTTGCTAAAATTGTGGTTGTAGTTAGCTCACTGGGGTTTTATTATTGACTTCACTGATTTCAGAATAGGTCATGTTATTCATCAGGAAAAACTATGCTTCTGTCCTTTTTATTTCAAAAGGTGTTTTGCTTTCATCTGCAAAAATGGTATTGTTAATAAGAAAAGAATGAACAAGCTACTTCACACTTCAGTGGACCTCTTAACCACTACCATATTGCAATTTATTACGTACTTATAAAATACAATTATTATATCTGAATTATTAAAAAAAATATTTTTACAAAGGAGACAGACATGACTTCAGTGAAAGTGTATTTAACTTCATATATAGTTCTGCACACATATAGCTGAGATATACATAACATACTATATTACTTCTTAGACAATGTATTAAAGGGCACATATTTATCATGGTAGGGGACGCAGTGGCGCAGCGGCTTAATGACGCTGAAAGTTGCCAGCCAGAAATGGCCGACACTTCGGCGGTTCGAGTCCAGCCTTTCGCGTTAACAGGGTGAGCTCCTGTTTCCTCCCCAGCTCCTGTCAACCCAACAGGTTGACAACTCACGTGAGTAGATAAATGGGTACTCTCACTCCGGTGGGAGGAAAAATGCTGGCAGCGCCTTGCACAGAGAGACGGGACCAGTTGCCAATAAGCGCGAAACCACGCTCGCCCGAAAAGGGCGTGAAGCAACGGAAACCCCGCCTCCTGCGCTCGCCAGCTGGGCTCTGCTCTAGGAAGGAGGCTCTGGCAAACCACTTCCAAAAAACAATTGCCTTGAAAACTGCAAGGACTCGTCCAGGCAGTCACTGCAGGGTCAGTAATGACTGAGCGCAGACAAAAAAAAAAAAAATTATCATAGTGTAGGTAAACACATGTATTTCACTTCAGAGGCAAAATTTGCCCAATTAAATTTCTACTTGTGGTTATAATTCTAAAGCATTTAATATTTAAATTGTACAGTAATAGGTTCCTTACATTGTGTAATAGTAATTTTATGCTTCCCATGCATTCTGAGCTATAATTGACACATTATTTGCCCTTTGGGTTTTCCTAAAGTAGAGATAGAAAAGTGGTTGTTCTCCAGAGAATGGATTTCATAATCCCTGACTAGGATCCTTAGGCTCAGTAAGAATATAGATCCCACCAACCTCACCCACATTTCCTTCTCCCACAGCAAAACAGTTACTGTATGTTCAGAATCCATTTTCCTGGAAATAAACTGCATTAATTTCAGTAGCCATACTTTTGAAAAGCAGTTTATAACATTATACTGTACATTTTTTAAAAAATCCTAAAATAAACGGGGGAGAAACTTGCAGTTCATACATTACAGTGGTACCTCGGGTTACGAATGCCCCTCCTTACGAATTTTTCAAAATACGACCAGCTCCAGCCCCAAAAATCTACCTCGACATGCAAACTCCGCCTCGAGCTATGAACCAGATCCGCGGCCATTTGCCCTGCTGCCACGCGGTCGCGGCTTCCTGTGGGCGAGATCGCGGTAGCAAGGAGACGTTTGGTGAGGCTTGTGGTGTGTTTTGTGGCGTTTGGAAGGTTTTTGGTGTGCTTGTCAGCATGGCTCCAAAGAAAATGCAGAGCAGGCTTGGCAAGAATAAGGCTTTGAAGAAAAAAGTGACGATCGAACTGAAGATTTGCCTCGTGGTGCGACCAAATTCGGAGGACGGATTAGCTGTATTTACATTGAACCTTATGGGGAAATTTGCCTCGTGGTGCAACCAAATTCGGAGGGCGGAACGGATTAACCGTATTTACATTGAGCCTTATGGGAAAATTTACCTCGACCAACTCGAGTTGCGATCAGAGTCACGGAATGGATTAAGTTCGTAACTCGAGGTACCACTGTAGTTAAAAGATTAATTTTAGTGCTGGTTTTTAATTAAATGAAGGACCATCCGAAAAACAATAAAATATCTATAAAAACCATATAAGAACAGTAGCAAGCAGCTTGTGATGTTTCTTTTAGAAAAATCTAAGATTAAGGTTCAGCTCTCTGCACATTTAATTGGAAGGAAGCATCCCAATCATAATTCTTGGAAACCATTTATCAAAAAATATTTTTTCAGATACTGAAATATATACCAGAAGCAAAACGAAGAATAGTATGTATGTATGTATGTATGTATGTATTTGATTTTAACCGATCTTGTCAATTAAAGAATATTAAAAGAAAAAAAATACAGTGCCATTTTCCTTAAATACTGAAAGGTGCATCCTAAATGTGAGAACTAGTTATCAAAAGGATACTTGTTACAGGCTTTCTACAAGAAATTGTTAATGAAGAGTGCTTTTACTATGAACTCTACAGATCTGGGATGCTATCTGGGAATCCTTTTTTCCCATTTTTGTAGAGGAGTGCCAAGATAGCCTTGACAAAGTTATGCAAAAGCCACTAGGACAGTTGTTAAGAAAAGTAAGAAAACCAAAAGGAACAGCATGAGAAAGAAACTCAAAATAACACCATCTTGATTTTGTTTGTCATAAGAGCGGACAGAGGTAAGCTTTGCCAGGCTTTCAAGATTCTGTTATTTACTGTATAATAATAAGGTACATTCCTCTAATCCTTGTAGTGTCTGTTTCTTGACCTACCCTACCTTGAAGAGCTGGCATTTATTTTAAAGGGGAAGAATAAATATCAACCAATGTTGCTTTTTTCCCCCTTTCACTAAATTATATAGCTTTAGTTAATGTCCATCTAAAGCTGGATTGTTTTAACTGTGAAGTGTCTCTTCTCCAGACAGTGCTTCAAAGCAAAACTGTTTCTTTCCCTTATAGTTCAGTTGCAGGACTCAATACAACCTACAAAGGAACATTTTTTTTAAAAAAAAAAGCACTCCTGTTTTAAATCATTTCCAGCTGCTAAGAAACAACCAGATGAATTGAGGGATAGGAATGGTGGCATAGAAAAAAGGCTTTAAGAGAAAAAAATATATATATAAAATGCAAACTTGCAATAGCTGTATTATAAATGTAGGGCCTTACTTTTAATATCTACTATAAACATTGGAGATAATTAGATATTACTACATGGCAACATGGTCAGATAATTTTATTATGCTCAACTGTATCCTTCTCTTTCAAAATATAGTCATTAGTGGTGTGATGTTAGTGTAAAGCAACTTTAAATGATTGTGATTTCTTTCCTTTTAAAATATACTGACCTGATTCATTTTTATTTGTTAGACTTAAACCCTATATTTCTTCCAGCAGCTCAAGAATCCATACCCAATGTTCCATGTTTTCTCCACAACAACTCCTCAAGGAAGTTATGCTGAGAGAGAATTACTGTCCCAAAATAAGCATCCGTGATGATGGTGGACTTGAAGCTGTATCTCCTTGTCCAATATCTTAACTGCTATATCTCACAAATTATACTTCTTTGGCCATCCGAAGGAAGTTATTTTTCAGTAGTAGACTTGGTTGTACAGTTCTTAAATCAAAGAATTATCAACATATATAGACAAATATGGTCTATAACATAAAATTAAAACAAAAATGCATATTATATAGACCAGTGTTTCTCAACTTGGGAACTTTAAGATGTATGGACTTCAGCTCCCAGTATAACCAGCTAGCCCCTGCATGACTGAGGGATAGGAGTGGTGGCACAGAAAAAAGGTTTACGGTATGTATGTGTGTGTGTGTGTGTGTGTGTGTGTGTGTGTGTGTATGTGTATATATATATATATATATACACATACATACACACTGTATATATAAAATGCAAACTTGTAATAGCTGTATTATAAATGTGGGTTCTTACTTTTAATATCTACTATCTTTCTGGCTGGGGAATTCTGGGAATTGAAGTCCACACATCTTAAAGTTTCCAAGGTTGAGAAACGCTGATATAGACAATAATTCAAACTTTGATTTATTTTTTTTTTTAAATCACAAATTAATGCAAAAACAGGTTAGTAAAGATGGATGTGTAAAATTGTCTTGAACTGAAAAAAATCTGCTCTGGAAATCACTAATATTTTAAATTAAAAATAGTTTTATTACAGCAGACAATTAAATCATAAACTCTAACCACATATTTATTGTTACAAATTTTAAAAGCTTACAACAGACCAAAATAGGTTATTTATTTAAGCCAATCATAATAAGCTAAATAAGGTACAATATAAGTTTATAACTTTGGATTCTCTCCATAATAAATGAAAGTCCATGAGGGGGACTCTAAAGATCATATAGATTTAAATTTAGCCACTGTTACTACATTCTTCATACTCTTTTCCTACTACTGAAAATATTTTTGCCATTTTCCAATACCTGGCAAATATGCTATTGCAGTTTTTCTTAATACACAGTTTATTAAAAGTTTCCAGGCATATATTGACAGTGGAGATAGAACATAGCAGGTAAATAAATAGAAAATTGTGATTCAAAGTGGTAATTCTGATAAACCATTGGAAATATAATTTCTGTTTAAAGTTTTGTTTTGCTTGTTAAAGCTTCAAGCAAATTACAGTGTATACAAAGCTAGCTACCATTTTGGTATACAAAGCTAGCTACCATTTTCCCTTTAAAGCATTAAGATTATGTGATACATTGAGGTTCTGCAGGTTGTTACAATAAGCACAGTTGAATAAGCTATTGTGTACAATTATCAAATTTCAATATTTTCAAAGTGTACTCATGTTGATATCATAACAGTAGTATCTGCTTTGCGTTTTCTTCATGTCCTGTTGTTATGATTTCTCTTGTTCAGTGAGGTTACTTATTAAACTATTGGATTTTAGCTATAAAAGGAAGAGGGGAGAAAGGGGATGGAAAAAGTTTAGTCTGAACTTATAATTATGTTATCTATAACTTCTTATGCATCAGCTTCACTTTCTGTATACAAAGAATATAGAAATATTTTTATCTATCACAGAGGATAATGTTAGTCTTGATAGCATGATCAAATGGGAAAAAAAGCAGAAGACCATGTCTGTGGAAAAAAAAAATCATGTGGTTTGATTTTTTTTTTCCAGGGTGCTCTGCAATTTTCCACTTTTTTATAGGTAATTTAAGTTGTCTGCTCCTGCTGCCTCGGGCCTGTCTATCCCCCACTGTGCTGAATCAGCATTTAAGAAAGCAGAATTTCCTTTTTTTATATGTGAAGTCAGCAGTCCTTTGCTTAAGAGAAGGTCCTGTTTTCTGGAGTGTCAGTTCGGCACAGTAGGAGAGATGGCCAGGCAGCTTTGCAAATAATAGTTAAAACTTCCTAAAGTAAGTTCTGTATGATTTTAAAACATAAAGGTGGGAAATATAGAAAGAAAATAATATCTGGGGGAAAGTGGGGACTTTCAAGTGCAGGTTATAAGCAATCTCTACTTTAACGCTTCTCCTCAGTTTGAAATTCTGAGAATTAATGTGTGTGCTAAAGCTGCATCTAATACATACAGGCCTGGAAGTAAGTTTTCTTTTCCAAGTTCATGAAGATGACTTCTGAGTAGCCATGGGTAGACTATGCCATCGATCAACAGCATTAGAGATGCTGTTTGCACATGTGGAATTCTTTCCATTAATAGTTTTGAGGATTTATTGATGGCCTTGTTATATAGGTGTTAGAATTAACCCGGGTGAACCCTGTCACAAAATAAGTTCCAAGTACTTCTCTGTTATATGTCATTTCCTTAACTGCAATTAACTGAAACTGCAATGGCTGTCCTGTAGGTAGGGGTTAGCAGGTGTAACAGTATGACACTGGCAATGCTGTTGTGTGTGGTTACGAACAGATTTCTGGGTCCAATTCAAAGTGCTGGCCCTCCATGACTTAGATTTCGTGTATCTGGAGGACTGATTGCCTTTTGTGACTAGTTTCTATCTGTCCTGTGCAGAAATCCCTAGAGGGAATGCCAAGGATTCCTACCCCATGTGAGGTGAAAAGGATGGGAGCCTGACTGTTCCATAACATGGATGGTTGGGCTGCCTTTTCCAATTTCTATTTATTGACCTTTGACACAATGGCTTTATTTAGGAATTTAGTTATGGGGCAGATATTTATCTACTTATATTTCAAATTTAGTCACTGACCATCTCACTCAGAGAGCAACTGGGTTGCTATATGAGGGACGGGCTTGGTTTTTTTATGGCTTCTTTTAGTTTATTGCAAACTGTCTACAGTCTTAGAACTGGGAAGTATACTTTTGTATGTATCAATCAATCATCTAGTCAGAGATGGCAGAAACTGAATCTGGGACATTCTACTGCTTCACCTACTCAGGATTCTATCAAGCAGTTATCATAGCCTTAGGCCAGCTTTAAAATAACTCTTGTAGGTATCAGTAACTTTAGCAGGGATTCATAGCAAGCTTATTTCCAAGTAGGCATGTATTATAGGTCCATCTGATACTCTGAAAACAGATCTTAGGCACTCAAAGAAAGTGGTTGCCATGAGTGGTTTCACAGTTCAGAAAACAGCTGTGAAGCTGACACAAAACACCAGTATAGTACTTTGAGAAACCAAATGTGTAAGGTTAATTTTTTCTTTCTTTCTTTAAAAAAAATATGTTTTAAGCATATTTAGCTGTTATTTGCTATTTGTTAGATTTATATCCTATCTTTCCTTCAGGAGCTCAAGTAAGTTGTACATAGCATTTTTTCCTACAATGTGCAATATACTACAGGCTAGAATATATGTAAAGATGTAAAAATTACAATACTCCCCAGCCAAAGAATCAGAAAGGGTAATAAAAAAGGGGGGAAAATTGATAATATGGAAGCAGGGCATCTAATGCACAAGCTCATTTAAATACAGATTAAATATTTTATGTGTGTGTGTGTGTGTGTGTGTATATTCTCAATATATATATTGTTATTCTCTAGACTGTGCTATTACTCACATTTTGGCTATACAGTGGTACCTCGGTTCACGAACGCTTCTGTTCACGAACAATTCGGTTCACGAACAGCTCCGGTCGCAAAATTTTGCCTCCGTTTGCGAACTCCGCATCGGGTGACAAACAGGATCCGCGGCCATTTTCCCTCCCGTGACACGTGGTCGCAGCTTCCTGTAGGGAGGGGGACTCTCCCTCCAAGCAGTAACTGCCTCCCCACCTGCCTTCCTGTCCTCCACGCTAGAAGTTGTGTCGAGCAAGGTTAGTTTTCTCTCTTTTCGTACTGTACTTTGTGTCATATTTTTGCGGTTAAAAAAAAACAACACATATGGTTCAGAACGGATTAACCGTATTTACATTGAACCTTATAGGAAAATTTGATTCGGTTCGCGACCAGAGTCGCGGAACGAATTAAGTTCGTGAACCGAGGTACCACTGTATATATATTTATAGCCAAATGGGTTCTTAAAGCAAATCTAATATAGACAGAGGGAGGACCCAAATGCATGTCCAGACTACAATCTGCACTACTCAGATTTTTGTGATATGGTTTCTAAAATCAAATGAGATCAAATCAATCTTTTTTATTTATTTATCTGATTTATATGGCTGCCCGTCTCAACAAGTGACTCTGGGCTGTGAACAAAATTAAAATAGAGCAAAAACAATAACAAAAGTTATGGAAGTTAAAATACAGGCAGCTGAGAAACAGCAACACATGTATGTAAACCACCATAGATTTCTTTAACAAAGAATGAAACAATGTTTATAGTAATGAACTGAGCATCAAACTAAGTTTTCATATGCATTTTTTTAGCTAAGTTCATAAACTAATGTAAAATTGATGCCAAGTGAAATTTGCTTTCAGTAAAACGAGGAGCTGCAAAACCAGAATGAATTCTGTTCCCAAATCCACCTGAGTTCTCTCAGTCTACCTTTTGTGCATCATCTTTTGGCCTAAATATTTTTTTAATCTTCTGTCTTTTAATTAATGCTTAAATGACAATAAACAATAAAACACTGATAATAGCATAGCAGGAGCTGTTTATATAGACTAGTCATTTATATTTAATTATAAATGGATTGTACATGAGAGCTGTAGGGTCAGGATAGACCTGTTAGTGCCACGGGCAGCAAAATTTGAAGTCTTAATTGAATTTCTCATAGACAGAGTTGCTCATATCCACTATTGTCACAATTAGTGCTTGCCCATTTTAATTAATACACTTTGAGGATATGGATGGGGAGTTGGATAAGTTTTGGTATCCTTTGGATCCAGTTCTCTTTTGGATGGTAGTAGCTGGGAGGAATATGTTGAGGTAGGTGTTATATTGGATTATTCCTGACATGCGAGGTAATCATTAAAACCTTGTATCATTAGATAAGTATAGGCTGGTATTGAATTTGCTATTTCTTGCCAAGATGGTTGTGAGGAAGATGGCAGAATGACTCTAAGTTCTCCTGAATGAAACTGATTTTATAGATCTGTTTCAGCCCATAGTCGTAACATTGAGACAGTCTTGACTGGCCTGATGGACAATCTGTTGAGGAAGTAGGACAGGGATAATATCAGCCTATTTGTGCTCCTAGATCTCTCAGCAGCTTGTAACATACACAACCATAAAATCCTTCTGTATTGCCTCAAAAAGTCAGCAGTGGGAGGTGCAGTTTTGTTGAGGTTCACCATCTACTTAGAGGAGGGATTCCTAAACCTTTTGCCATTATGCCTCCCTTTAGTGTAATCTTAATGAACACACATCCCCTAAAAATCCAAACACCAACATGAACATAAATGAACAACGAAAACAATACAATGGAACTTTGGGAAAGGTGGATGTTTTGCAACAATGTAACTAAAAGGTTCTTCACACCTCTCCTGGACTCTGTCTGCACCTCCCCAAGGGAGGTACACCTCACACTTCGGGAAACCCTGACTTAGAGAGTAAATTTCCAATTGTAATATTGGGAGTACTGCTCCATCCTATAGCCATTATGCTATGTGGTGCCAAAGGCTTCTATTCTTTTCCCCATCCTGTTTAGTATCTAAATGAAGCCAGTGGGAAAGATCTCAAGATAGTGGGCTGAGTGCTGCTATATTCATGTGGATAACTCCCAGATCTACTTCTGCTTTTCTTCTGAAGAAGCAGTTCTCCAGCTGGCTTCTGCTTAGATTGGACTATGGACTGTATGAGATGCAGCAGGTCAAAACTGACACCAGACAAGTCTGGATGGGTGGTTGGGGAATTATCAGCCAAATAGAAGGGGCTTTGTACTTATATACATACATATAACACCATTTCCTTTTATGGAAAAGAAAATGTTACAGGAAAAGAATAAGAAACAATATCTATATGCAGGCTTTTCCTTTAAGAATAAACTACCTCAAGAAACTACCTCAAGAATAAACTAGCTCCACTAGTAAAATAGTCATATGTGTATAACAGAACAGTAGTTTCCAAAAGTCTCTCTCCATACAAAAAACTATATGAAAAAGTATTATACATCTGCTTATTTTTTTAAAAAAGACTTAATTTATAGATGTCCATTAATTTAATCTATGATTCAGCAAACCTTACAAAATGTTTGTCTTATTCACAAGCAGTCTCGGAAAACAACATCATCTGTATGCAGCTGAATCATTCAGTTCAAATATTTGTTTTATTATATTGCTTTCCATGAAAATTATTTTCGTTTTACATTTATTGCAAACAACCCAGGGAACTTTTAACTGCCAGAAAGTGGGAAACCAAGCAGGCTTTGCTAAATGTGTTAAAATAGGGTGTCTCTTCAGCATTCTTTCTTCCTAACCTGTATTTTCACTGAAGTTTAGACTTTCTGCATTTCTTAGCCCCTGTGGAATTAATTAACTCTATTTCTGGAGGAAAAAAAAAAAAGAGAGGACAATTTAAATGTAGCCGTTTGTAATTCTCATTTTGAACAGAAATCTCTAATCAACAACTGCAGTCCAGATGTGCATTAGTTTACTCTGCATGCTACCTGGCAAATATAGTCTAATGATGGTTTTGATAGAGTAAACATTTGCAAATGGAGAATTCGATTGCTTGCATTCTGTGTGCTATATAAACAAAGCAAAGAAGTTCAAGTTGTGACTTTCTTCATATTGTAATAGAAAACACACTTTTGTATATATTTTAAAATCACAGCTAGTTTTGTTGGATTTGTTACATTCAAAAACAACAATTTTATGAACTTACCCCATTGTGCTTCAGACCAAAACACTTTTTGCCATCCTGATTAGTCTGCCTTCTGACATATGTCCAGTGAAGTGGCTATCACTAAGGAATATACTAGGACTATGCACACTTTGAAAACGATTTGGAAATTCTTTGTGTGAGCACAGTACCTCTTTGGCATTTATTAAAATAACCTGACTTTTTCAGGCAACTACACCAGCCTTGAAAAACTGCTGTTTAGCATTTCAGCCAAATCATGTTTGAAGTGTGCACAGCTGTGAAGCTGGAATACACACCCACACAGAGACACACACACGTGCAGCATACACACATATTACATTCATGCCACATTTTCCTTTACCATTCAAAATTGATGTACCTTAAGTCTGTCTTCATAATGATCCCTAATGCATGTGAGACTCCCCCTTCTTTTTTTTCCCTCCCTTCTAGAAAGCAGAATCAATATTTTTCCTACGATAGAAGAAAAATTGTCTTTCATATTGTATGTTTGGATGTAGATCAACTCAGTGGAAACCATAAAAAATGCAAAAACAGATAACATGAGTCAGAAGAATGCTCAGCATTAGTTTCACTTTCAGATTCTCTCTGTGCAGATTCTTTTTATTTACTTGTACATATTAAATACATATTAGCAGCAGCTCCTTTACAATGATGAATTTCCATACCTGCTAATATGTCACAATCATATTGGGTAGCCCTTTTTTTGTCTGCCCACTTCTACCCCAAGCTTTCTCTCAGACCTTAAAGGCGTAGATCCAACAAAACTGGGAGTTGAATCAATGTTTGGCACTGAGGAAGCATTCTTTGCTAAGCTTAAAGCAATAAATATACCATAACAGGCAATGCAGATTGTTTAGTTACTCTCTTCACTCTGAGAAGCGTCTTTTGAAGGGGCATTGAAGCAGCCACACCAAACCTTCAAATTCAGATCAATTCGGCTCTTGGAGAAAAGAGGAAGCAGCAGCACTGGTAAAAGATGTACGAGCAAGATTGTCTGTTTCTATGTTGGCCATGAATTGTAGTTTGTAGGCATTTGCTACAATGTAGGAGTGTAGTGCAGTGAGGAGATAAGCTGTTATATCTAACTGAATGAAAGGAGCAGAATAATCTTCTGAGAGGAAAAAAAATAAGGGGATTTGATTTAGGGGGGAAAAAAGTGTATTTGTGAGAAAGAGCACTTATTATTGCTGGCCAAGAATGAATAACATGATATTGGAAGAGAATGGGAGACTGACATATTGTATGGATGCTTATTATGTATCTTTATGTGTGGAATGATTCATGCACAGGGTATGAATGCAGCTGCCACAATCTGAAAAAAAATGATTCTGATCTGTTCCTTTCATCCCAGTGCCAGCTACTTGACTTGGCAGTCTCCATAATTTCCTCCAACCCCTCTCTTTAAAGAAAATGTCTTCCTTCTCCTGCCAACAGTGCTATTCCCTGTTCTTTCCAGTGCAGTCCCACTTTTTCTCGTGTACTCAGCCAGCATCACACTATGTGGCCATGTGTGGAAGAGAGCGGTGTGACATAGCTGAGCTTGAAACCAATGGTCTTTTGGGCTTCCTCTTCCATTTGGTGCATTCCAGCACAGCAGTATCAGACTCTGTGGCTGGTCACTGAATAGAAACTTGGTCCAAGTTTCCAAGAAGGGCATGTGAGCAAGGCCAGCTAAGATGAAGGGGCTTTTGTGGTCCTTATTGAAAACTGGGATTTCCCAAAGGATTCCAGGGTAGTTATCAGACACCACCTAGGCAGTCAGCCCCGTGTTACTAAACTGGGTCAGAGGATGCTGACTCATATGGTATGGGCTTGTCCCACTATTGCCCTGCTTCAGTTTAATATTCATATGTTACCAAGATAGTATAATTTAAAGATGCAAATCTACTTTTGGGTGACATATAAAAGACTTACCACTACAATCGTTTATTTATTGAGTCTGGGAGAGCAGGGGGAAAAAAAATTCTGATCTATGTTGGAAAGCTAGTGTGACCTCACATTTACTGTGTTGGATCACTGATATGTATTTACTTTCTCTTTATGAACTAGCTGTCAGTGTAGTAGAAAAACTGATAAGTATTGTTCAGTTTGGTAAGGCTTTGTGTTTAAAACAATAGGGTGAATGATGTAACGTAAATTTTATAGTTTGTCTTTTTTTCTTTTTGTTCCATGTTAAAGTGATAAAAATAATGTTTAAAAACCATAGCCCTAAGAAACCATATAGTCAGTGTCCTACAAAGATGACTGTATTTTTAGCTTACCAGAAACAGACTGTTATAAAATCCAGGTAAAGATATTTTAATCCCAAGCCTTCTATATTCTCTATAAAGGCAGCAGTTGAACTACTTCAGGTAAGAGATTTCTAACAGAGCATGTATTTATTTCATGCATTTAGCACTGATAATTCTTTATAACATCATAATTTTTAATTTCTTTATAAAATCATAACCTTGGTATGTCAGACCTGCAGTGCTGTTATAGGTCATTTTGAACTCAAGAGTATTCTGTTTTACAGTGTTTTGTTAATTAGGAGATTGTGGTGATTTTATTTTCTTTAACCACTGTCTTAAAAAACTGTATTTCTAGAAATTCGCGGTACTAACAGTATTTTAGAAAAGTATAGTTAAAATAATTCAATTATGTCAAGATGTACCCATTGCTCTCTTAAAATTTTATTTTATAACAGCCCTAATATCACTGGGTTGGCTTTTAAAAGGGTGTTTATAGACATGTAGGATTCAGACTTAGGAAAGAAACGTTTAAAATGAGGATATAGAGTTTCAAAGAGCCATAAGAGAATTTGATCCAAAGTCTCTGCAAGGGGATATTCTATAGGTGTTGTCCTGTAAAATCCTTGCAAAGAGGATTTAAAAAAAAAAAAAGCTTTTTTTTTTTTCTTCGGAGAAGCACTGTAACAAGGCAACTTTGCCTTCTCTTGTTGTTTTGGGAAATGGGAGGAAGGGAATGTGGTTGAATGAGCATACCAAGAAGCCTTTGTGAGACACTTTCTCCCCTTGTCATCTCATAACTGCAGTGCTCTCAGAGATAAGTTGACTGCAGAACATTTCTATTTTATAATAACTGTTGTTGTTCTAGGCTATTGGGGTGGTTTTTCCCTATTAACCACCTCTGTTGAAAAACTGTTGTTGTTCAGTCGTTAAGTCGTGTCCAACTCTTCGTGACCCCATGAACCATATCACGCCAGGCCTTCCTGTCCTTCACTGCCTCCCTGAGTTTGCTCAGTTTCATGCTCATTGCTTCAGTGATGCTATCTAACCATCTCATCTTCTGCCATCCCCTTCTCCTTTTGCCTTCTATCTTTCCCAGCATCAGGGTCTTTTCCAAAGAGTCCTCTCTTCACATTAGGTGACCAAAGTATCTGAGTTTGAGCTTCATTATTAATCCTTCCAATGAGCAGTCAGGGTTGATTTCCTTTAAGATTGACTGGTTTGACCTCCTAGCAGCCCAGGGAGATCTTAAGAGTCTTCTCCAGTACCACAGTTCAGAGGCATCAATTCTTCGGCACTTAGCCTTCTTTATGGTCCAGCTCTCACAGCCATACATTGCTACTGGAAAAACCATAGCTTTGATTATGTGGATCTTTGTCGGCAAGGTGATGTCTCTGCTTTTTAATATGCTGTCTAGGTTTGCCATAGCTTTCCTCCCAAGGAGCAAGCGTCTTTTAATTTCATGGCTGCAGTCTCCGTCTACAGTGATATTGGAGCCCAAATAAATGAAGTCTGTTACTGCTTCCATTTCTATCCCTTCTATTTGCCAGGAATTAATGGGTCCAGATGCCATGATCTTAGTTTTTTTTAATATTGAGTTTCAAGCCAGCTTTTGCACTCTCCTCTTTCACCCTCATCAAGAGGCTCTTTAGTTCTTCTTCACTTTCTGCCATTAGGGTGGTATCGTCTGCATATCTGAGGTTGTTGATGTTTCTCCCTGCAATCTTAATTCCGGCTTGTGATTCTTCCAGCCTGGCATTTCTCATGATGTACTCTGCATATAAGTTAAATAAGCAGGGTGACAGTATACAGCCTTGTCATACTCTTTTCCCTATTTTGAACCAATCGGTTGTTCCATGACCGTTTCTCGCTGTTGCATACAGATTTCTCAGGAGACAGGTAAGGTGGTCTGGTACCCCCATCTATTTAAAAATTTGCCACAGTTTGTTGTGATCCACACAATCGAAGGCTTTTGCATAGTCAGTGAAGCAGAAGTAGATGTTTTTCTGGAACTCTCGTGCTTTCTCCATGACCCAGCGAATGTTGGCAATTTGATCTCTAGTTCCTCTGCCTCTTTGAAACCCAGCTTGTACATCCGGTAATTCTTGGTTTACATACTGCTGAAGCCTAGCTTGTAGGATTTTGAGCATAACCTTGCTAGCATGTGAAATGAGTGCAATTGTGAGCATTCTTTGGCATTGCCCTTCTTTGGAATTGGAACGTAAACTGACCTTTTCCAATCCCGTGGCCCCTGTTGTGTTTTCCAAACTTGCTGGCATATTGAGTGCAGCACTTTAACAGCATCATCTTTTAGTATTTTAAATAACTCAGCTGGAATATTGTCATCTCCGCTAGTTTTGTTGTTAGTAATGCTTCCTAAGGCCCACTTGACTTTGCTCTCTAAGATGTTCAGCTTAAGGTCAGTGACCACACCAACATGGACATCAGAGACATTAAGATCTTTCTTGTATAGTTCTTCTGTGTATTCTTGCCACCTCTTCTTAATCTCTTCTGCTTCTGTTAGGTCCCTGCCTTTTGTGTCCTTTACCATGCCCATCTTTGCACGAAATGTTCCTCTGATATTTCTAATTTCTTGAAGAGATCTCTAATCTTCCCCATTCTATTGTTTTCCTCAATTTCTTTGCATTGTTCATTTAAGAAGGCCTTCTTATCTCTCCTTGCTGTTCTCTGGAAATCTGCATTCATTTGCTTATATCTTTCCCTTTCACCCTTGCTTTTTGCATTCCTTCTTTCCACAGCTATTTGTAAAGCCTCATCAGACAGCCATTTTGCTTTCTTGCATTTCTTTTTCTTTGGGATGGTTTTGGTTGCTGTCTCCTGTACAATGTTACGGACCTCCATCTATAGTTCTTCAGGCACTCTGTCCACTAAATCTAATCCCCTAAATCTATCCATCACCTTCACTGTGTACTCACAAGGAATATGATCTAAGTCATACCTGAGTGGTCTAGTGGTTTTCCCTACATTCTTCAATTTAAGCCTAAATTTTGCAGTAAGAAGCTCATGATCTGAGCCAAGATCAGCTCCTGGTCTTGTTTTTGCTGTCTGTATAGAGCTTCTCCATCTTTGGCTGCAAAGTATATAATCAATCTGGTTTCAGAATTGACCATCTGGTGATGTCCATGTGTAGAGTCATCTCTTGTGTTGTTGGAAAAGAGTGTTTGCTATGACCAGCTTGTTCTCTTGACAGAACTCTATTAGCCTTTGCCCTGGTTCATTTTGTACTCCAAGGCCGAACTTGCCTGTTATTCCGATTATTCCTTGCCTTCCTACTTCAGCATTCCAATCCCCTATGATGAAAAGGACATCTTTTTTTGGTGCTAGTTCTAGAAGGTATCGTAGGTCTTCATAGAACCGGTCAACCTCAGCTTCTTCAGCATCAGTGCTTGGGGCATAGGCTTGGATTACTGTGATGTTGAATGGTTTGCCTTGGATTCACACTAAGATCATTCTGTTGTTTTTGAGGTTGTACCCCATTACTGCCTTTCCCACTCTCTTATTGACTATGAGTGCAACTCCATTTCTTCTAAGGGTTTTTTGCCCACAGTAGTAGATATAATGGTCACCTGAATTAAATTCACCCATTCTCGTCCATTTTAATTTGCTGATCCCCAAAATGTCGATGTTTAATCTTGTCATCTCATGTTTGACCATGTCCTGCTTTGTTCATAGATCTTACATTCCAGGTTCCTATACAATATTGTTCCTTACAGCATCGGACCTTCTTTTCGCTTCCAGATACATCCACAGCTGAACGTCCTTTCAGCTTTGGCCCAGCCGCTTCACTCTTTCTGGAGCTACTTGGAATTGCCCTCCGCTCTTCCCCAATAGCATATTGGACACCTTCTGACCTGAGGGGCTCGTCTTCTGGTGTCATATCTTTTAGCCTTTTGACATTATTCATGGGGTTTTCTTGGCAAGGTTACTGGAGTCGTCTGCCATTTCCTTCTCCAGTGGACCACATTTTGTCAGAACTCTCTATCGTGACCTGTCTGTCTTGGATGGCCCTGCATGGCATAGCTCATGGCTTCACTAAGTTATTCGAACCCCTTTGCCACGACAAGGCAGTGATCCATGAAGGGGATTGAAAAAATATGTTTCTACAAATTCACAGAAGGAAGGATGTTTAAAGGGGTCTTTAAAATAATGGGCTACATAAAGAAGCAAATTTGAAAGATTTAAAGGCTTTAACTAAAAATGTTGAATTAGATTCTCTTGATAACTTTTTTTTTTACTGCTGCCATAGAAGTTCAATAATAGTACTAAATGTGCAAATTACTGATTACCAACAGCAAAACTGAGTGCTGAACTGTGTGTGTTCTGTACTACAAATATGGAAGTGTTGTCTTAAAATAATTGTATGATTAATTCATAGAAATTATACACACACACACACCTATTTCTTGGAAGTAATTAATACTGCATATTTTTGTCAAATCACTAAATAATGTATTAGCAGTAAATCCACAACAGATTATTGACATATTAGAAAAAATTAATTATTATTTATGAGAATATAGTAAACATATTAAAATATTTATACTGTGCTTTAAAATTAAATCATAATAGATTAGCTACTAATAGAATAATAAAATTAAATCATAATAGATTAACTACTAATAGAATCAGATAATAATTATGTACTAACCTTTTTTCTTTTCTTCAGTTTACTCTGGAATTCCAATTTCTCCTCGAATCAGCAGGCAAGCAAGCTGAAAGGTTGTTGTACACGTTCATTTTTACGCTTTTTCTTAATACCCACAGATGAGTTCAGTACTTGCACAGAATCTTTTAGAATCTGTCCTGTACTTTTGCCCTTCCCTAGAAGAAACTATAGAGTATCTGTGCATACATCAGAGAATTAGGGCAAGCAGCTTCCATACACCATCACTGAATTTCAGAACTGATTGCCAAGACTTCTTTTTCACATATAGCTTAATCTCCTTTTATTTCTTAATTTCCTTTTTAGGCACAGCATTTATTTTCTTTTAATATTATTATTTTAATTGGTCACCATCACCAACATTATCATTATTTTTGGTTTATTCTTTCCTAATCACATTTGTGAGCTTTGATAGTTTTTTGGGTTTTTTTTAAAGTATGAATTTTCTGCTATAGACAAGCGCTAATTTTTCTGAGCTTTGATAAGAAAATAGATTCAAATAATAACTTGACTCTGATACTCACTGGTGACTTTTTTAGCTTACTTCAAAAGTTGGTTCTGAAGATAAAAATGAAAAAACAATATCCTTTCCAGACGGATTAAAAATTCAAAGGAAATATGCCACAATTGTCTTTCTAGAATAAATAATTATTGGGGGAAAAGAAGCTGGTGGTCACTATTTCCTATGAAGTTATGAGGCTCCAGGAGATCTCTTTTTCCTAGATTCTACTTCATTCAACAGTATCTGTGATTTGGTATCTTAGAACCAAACTGGGCAAGATGTAGGTGATCAGTGAATAGACTTTAAAAACTGGCTAGAAGGAGATTTAGTGCTAGCAATTTAAATGGACCATCATGCCTTCTACTTGCCATTCTAAAAGAATATACAAGTTTTCTCCTACAGAGTGATATTCTTTAAAGCTTGATTTTTACCTTTCAAAAAAGGCACAGTCTTCTGGTTATGAAACAGTGTGAAAAGATCCCTGCCATGTTCACAAGTTGCTGCAGAAGATTCGTAACAGGTGAAATATGATGAACTGTTTGTTTTCCAAAGTTACTAATTCTTTATCTTATTTTTTACAAATGGTTATACATTAACCTTTTCTTCCAAAGCCACAGGAAGTTTCTGGTTAGAAAACTGTATATATAATAATATTATTTATTCTTTGAAAATATTAATGACTTTTTCAGTTGAACTATGATACTCTATAATTTTATTTCTAATGCCTGGCAACAGATTTTTTTACTCTTATGCACATAACTTTCTTATTATTTTTCTTTGTTGTTTGTGTGTTCCCAATTGTTTTCTTTGTTCTACACCCTTGAATCTCTCTTTACACGTTATTCCCTTTTCATGACTGTGGTAATGAATTATGATGCCATTTGGCTAGAAACTCTCCATCTTCCCTGCTGCTTCATCGTCTTGATAATTATATTTCCAACCAAAAAGTATGTCTTGTCTGACACTGCGACCCTATCAACAGACGTTTGCACTGAGCACATGCTGCAGCCAAGCTTTTTATTATATAAATTCTATAATGGGCTGCAGCGACTGAATCATTGCTAATCATAGTCATATGTGTTTTCCCATTTTGTCTTTTGCCAATTTATACAATTAGATTTCCTACTGCATGGCTAACTGTACAGATTTAGTTGATATGCAAAACTGCATAAGATTTACTTTCAGTACTGATCTTTTTCCCATGCAGTGCTGTGGCAAAAATAAAGAGTCAATCTTTCATGGGCATTTGTAGATTTATTTCCAAAGATCATAACAACACACTATCAGTGCACATACTTAAAAGGAGGAAAAGTGGATCTGAATGAAGAAGTCCCTGGACAACTTCAGAATGCAGTTTATATTTACTGGTTTCCTGCCCCTCACAAACATTCCTTGAAAATCTGAATGATGTCACCAAATTTTGTAAAGAAAAATGCAGCAATTATGAGGGGGTGGGGGGGATTTTGCTCAGATCCTATCAGAAAATTTAAGAAGATTGAAAATAAATGGATAACTGGTTCCAATTTGCACATCAGCCCAAAAGGTTACTTGAAACCTTATAAACATAGTACGGTCAATAATTCCATATTTATAATTTTTGCTGTCCTCCTCTTATTTGAAAGAATTCAGTGAAATATACATATTTTTATCCTCTATTTATTTATTTATTCAACTTATACTTTAATAAAGTTTATACTGTGATCCCTTTGAGTATCAGTCTTTCTGGCTCAAATTCAATAACAGCTATCCAGACACTTGACATGGAAAAGCTAAGAATCTTTATTTATAGTAGAATGAACCCATTTAAAGCAATTGTTCAACCTCTTCAATATGACAGTATCGACTCTTATACCTACCGCAGTCTTAATGTGTCACTTTGTCACATTTTCCACAACTCAGTGGACATCTAGCTTTGCATTTTTCACCCTTGGTGCTAGGAGATAGCTGTACAACAGAAGAAATAAAAGGAAGGAATATAAAGTTGGTGTATTTGATCAAGATTAAAACAAGATATGTTATTATTTCTGGTAACCCTTAATGGACTTTCAGCTGACATTAGGACTGAAAAGATGATACCTTATGGATTTATCTATAAATAAGAGGTGGAATGAGGGATGAATAGATCATTGGTTGTAAACTAAGAGGGGGTAAAGGGTTATAAAAATTGTTTATACTTGTTATAATAAAGGTTGGAAGTCACTTCTTTCTTTCTTTTCTCTCTCCTCACTCTATTCTTACTTTCTTTTTTTCTTTTCTGTTTTTTCTTCTCCTTTGCACCTTTCACTCTTTCTATTCTTCTTTCTTTCTTTCTTTTAGTTTGTATTACTTTTACTATTGTAATTAAAATCCTTAATAAAATTATACACACACACACACACACACACGATGCTCACAATCATAATGTATCTAGTAATTGGTATGTAAACAAAACCCAAAGGCAGAGTGGCCCATCTTCTCAGAAGAGATTGGCATCCTCCCCCCCCTCCCCGCCTCATTATACCCAAAGCATGAGAAGAAGAAAGCCAGAAACTAATGGCTTTAAATTGCCTATAAATAGGTTAAACTCTATAGGAATTAAGTTCTGTAGGGATTCTTCCCTCATGCCTTATAATTTCTAAGTATCTTAATAGTGGTCCATTGAAAGGGTGTCACTAGCCCACCAATTAACATAACTTTTAAAGTGCCGTTCAGTTAATTACGGAAGTTTTCATTCTTCTGGCATTTGCATAAAATATTTTTAAAATATATGTCAGAACCACCCAAAATGTGACATTATTTCATTTCTGTGGGACAGCATATTTCAGAAGCAATTGCTCCTAAGGTGATTTGGGATAGGTTACAATGCTAATCTCACAGCTGTCTCTCTTACTAGCACAACTCATAAATCATATGGTGTGTAATAAGAGGAGCAAGTTGGAGAGGTTAGAAATCTTAAGAAAACTGTGACAGAAGTGATAGATGATATGAAGTGACTACATTCTGAAGATATTTTGTTTTTTATAAAAGGGAATATGTTGCATTTGAGATAAGGTCTTTTAGCACTTTCCCCCCTTCTGTGTATCAACTTTGGGAGCTGCATAACACTACTGTAGCTTTTTCAATTCTGAAATATACATTTTGGGGGGGGGGGGGGGGAAGAACCAATAGATCTTAAAGAAGAGAAGAAGAAAACACCCTGAAGCTCTTGCATAATATTACAAAGGTTTCTCTTGAATATAAACAGAGATCATTGACCTATGCAAAATCACATTACAATTAAATACTTTGAGAAAACATCATAGAACAAATGAAATATTTTTATTTGAGATATTTAGTAGAAGTACTTGAATGGACTACTCTAAATACATCTTTTTTTTTCCCCTTAGTTTGGTCACTAATTGAAGAACGACATAGCAAGTGAGTTATCATGTTACAACAGTCAAATAAGATACATAATAATGGCAATAAACTGAGGCTAAGAGGACCAACAACAGATTTAATGGTGTCTTCCATAATAAGTCTCCCCATACTTACCACAAGGTAGACGGTGGTAGGTGAGGGAGGCAGGCAGCAGAGAGGTTTGACAAAAGTGCAGCTCCAGCTGTCCTATAATCTTCAGCCTATCCTACTGTTTTGTTTATAGCACTGGGAAATTATCTGTGTGCATGTGTGTGTGTGTCTACAGGAGATTGCGGTAGACCCTGGTATTTCCCCACTTGTCTGGAGTGCTGATGCAGAGCTTGGAGAGCTGTGTAAGTCCCAGGCACTTGGGATCCATTATTGTCTTTTCTCCATTTCCTTCATTGCCTTTCACTTAGCCCTTGCTCTAAATCATTGAATTGGACACTTCAGCTACCATCATCACTGACATTAGAACCACAGTGGGTTCTGAACAGGGCTTGCAATTGGGCTTGGGAATAACCAAGCTATTTTCCAACTGTTTAGGAGAATAGCTTGGTTAGCCAAGCCCAGATATAAAACAAGCCTAAAGGGATTTGCTTCTTAGTAGTTTGGGAAATTACCTCCTGAGAAGCTTAAAGAAATGGTTTGCTTGCAGTTGTGCAAGAAAATAAGTAAATGAATAATTCCTTTCCCAGATATTGCAGTCATGTGTGGACTAACCCTATTCTAGTGCTCTAGTCTGGGCAATATAATTTCCATACTACAGAGATAATTTCTAGTTATGCAAATCACATGTGGTTTGGGAAATATTTAATCATCCCCTATGCTTTTCTATTTTGAATCCAAATGCCTTTATACCTTCCCATCCCTGCTTTGGAAAGGAAACAAAAATGGGTTGTTCGGCTTTCCCTGTAGGTAACATGTGGTCATACATGAATAGCCTACAGTTTATAACCTGCTTAGATTATTTCAGGGTGTGTGTGGAGAGAGAGAGAGAAGGAGAGAGAGAGAGAATTACTAGTGTAATTAACATGCCTTCTGATTCTTATTCTTATTTTTTATTTTTTATTTTTTTTGTATTTCAGTAGCTTTTTTTCCTAATTCTAACATGCCCTCAATACTTCAAAGTTAAAAATAGACACATGTTTTCATCTAAAGATTCCTTTTGTTTTCCTTCTATTTATTATGTTTTATTGGTGGTTTTTCAAAGCCTCAACTGGTGAAGAATTATCATTTAGAAGCCAGGCTGGCTACTGTTGCTATTTGTTTGAAGAACTCCTAGAAAGACATGCTTGCCTTTCAAATGACATGTACCAGCATATGAGAAATGATATGTGGTATCTTGTAGATCAATCATTTATAAAGGAGCACTTATTTGACCTTGTCATAGTCTACTCTGTCTATGGGAGAGCAGAATACGTCCTTAGGGCGTGGCCTATAAGATCAGAGCAAGCCTTGCTATCCACTCCTCCTCTGGCCAAGTAGAAACAATGCTCTCAAATATTCTGAAGAATGATTCTGCATCTTCATCCTCTATGAATTTGAAAATTTTTATAAATGGGCAGCTTTGGATGCTTGGAGACCATAGTTAATGTTTTTAATCTAGGCAAGGGTACAGTAGTTAAAGCAAGGGTGCAAATTTGCTATGATTGTTAAGATCATACTTACTTTTCCAGTAATTGCGTTTCTTTATGAAGGCAAAGGAAAGTTACACTCATCAAACACACTGACAAGTACACACTATACTCACCAAGATTACTATTGTCCAGACAGAGCTTAGAATGTTGGAAGAAGTCAGGTTGAGATCCCAAAGCTTCTTGATTGCTTCCTGATTCTATCTCTTTATATATATGCAGCCTTGAAGTCCACACCATGGGGCTGAAGGCACTTTTCCTTTTTTGAATTTATCTTGCATCTTGTTCACCATGTCCTTCCAGACATGGAGTAAAAAATAACTGGCTTGGTTATACTCACATCTCCTTTGCTCTATCTCCCTTCTGCACTCCAGCATTGCTTTCTTTTGCAGTTGCTTTTCTTCTCATGCTGTCTGCCTTGGCTAGTTTCTTCTTTTAGGCTCACTGCATCTTGCAACAGAAGTTCCCTATTGCACCCTGGCCTCATTATTTCAGCCTAGGTTTTTTATTATTATGGTTTGTTATTACGGTTATTTATTATTATGGTATCACATAACCAGATGTTTAGACTGGATTTGGCATTTTTGTCCACCTATCAAGTGCACCTGGGGTAGGCACATGTTGCTTGATGGTATTTATTTATTTATTTATAAATCAAATTTATACACCGCCCATCTCACTGTATAAGGGACTGTAGGCAGCTCACAAATAAAAGCTATAAAAACAGTAAAAATCTTACAAAAATATACAAGTTAAAGCTATCATTGCAGATTATTATTATTATGGTTGGTCGCACAGTCAGCCAGATATTTGGACTGGATTTGGCATTTTTATCTACCTACCGAGTCCTTCCCAAGGACCTGGGATAGGCAGATATTGTTGTTTGATGTTATTAAAGGTATCATCGCAGGATATAAGTTGTTCCAAGTAAAGCTGCCCTTTGCAATTGACTGATGGTGATTTTGTCAATGCCGATGGTCTTCAAGTGGTGCTCCAGATGTTTTGGGATTGCACCCAAGGTGCCTATTACTATTGGTACTATCTTTGCTTTCTTTTGCCATAGTCATTCTACTTCTATTTGCAGGTCTTTGTATTTTGTGATTTTCTCCAGTTCTTTCTCTTCTATTCTGCTGTCACCAGGTATTACAATGTCCACTATCCAGACTTTTTTGTCTCTCTTATTGTTAACAATTGTCTCAACAATTGTTAAGTTTGGGGTGTTGTGTGGCAGGGGCTTGTCTGTTTGAATTCTAAGTCCCAGAGCACTTTAGCTTCTTCTGTTACTTTGTCTGTTTTGTGGTTCCACCAGTTTTTGCTTGCAGCCAAATGGTATTTCTTGCAGATATTCCAATGCACCATTGTTGCTACTTTGTCTTGCCATTGTTTGTAGTCAGTCTGTACAATCTTCTTGCAGTAGCTGACTAGGTGATCCACTGTTTCTTCAGGTTCTTTGCAGAGGCAGTATTTGCTGTATTTTACTGCCTTCTGTATTCTGGCTTTGTATGCATTTGTTCTTAAAGCTTGGTCTTGTGCAGCCAGAATTAGCACCTCTGTCTCTTTCTTCAACTTTCCCTGCTATTAGCCATTGCCAGGTCTTGTTGTTATCTGCTTTGCCTGCTAGTTTTTACTGCTCTGGCCTTGGAATACTTTGCCTTGCCATGTCTCTTTTCTATTTTTCATTTGGTCTTTCTTGTAGGTCAGTTTGGTTTCTCTGGTATTTAGTAAGCCTTCACGGTGCACTAGCTTCAGTGCATCTTCTTCACTGCCCTTCAGATATTCTTCCAATGCCCTTTTTTTACTTCTTCAACTGTCTGGTGTACTTGTAACATCCTATGCCCATCTGTGCTCCTTGGTAAGTAGAGTCTGTCAATGTCGCTGCATGGATGAAGGGCATGATTCATTGTTATTTTTCTTCCTATCCAGGGCTTTTAGTTCAGCTTGAGTCCAGTCCACTATTCCAGCTCATTTTATTTATTTATTTTATTTATTTATATATCAAATTTGTCACTGACTATCTCATTAAAAAAATGACTCTGAATGGACTACAGAGAAGCTAAAATCATTTAAAAATACAATATAAAAGAGACCTAAATAAATAAGAAATATAGTCCAAGAGTTTATGCTAATTGGCAAGTAGCTTGGGGAGCGTCATCAGGGCACCAGCTATCCCCAGGGTTGATTAAAATTCTTCTCTGCAAGCTGGCAGAGCCAGGTCTTTAGTTCTTTCCAGAAACTGGGAGGGTAGGGGCCTGCCACACCTCTGGGGAAGAATATTCCAAAGGGCAGGGGTGACAGCAGAGAAGGCTCTCCCCCTGGGCCCAGCCAGCTGACATTCTCTTGCTGATGGGCTCTGCAACATGCCCTCTCTGCTTCAGTGGGTGAGACGGGTTGATGTAATGAGAGTGAGATGGTCTTTCAGGTAACCTGGACCCATGCCATATAGGGCTTTAAAGGTGATAACCAACACCTTGAATTGGACCCAGAATCAAACTGGCACCCAATGCAGCTCCTGCAGCAAAAGTGTTATATGTGCCATTTTAGGGGCACCAAGATTGTTCAAACAGCTTCATTTTTAACCAGCTGTAGCTTCCTGATACTCTTCAAGGGCAGCCCCATGTAGAGCACATTGCAATAATCTAACTGAGATATGACCAGGGTGTGACTGACTGACCAGAGAGCCTCCTGATCCAGGAAAAGACATAACTGGCATACCACACGAAGTTGAGCAAAGGCCCTCCTGGCCACAAGTGCCACCTGCTCCTCAAGCAGGAGTTGTCAGTCCAGGAGGACCCCCAGATTATGCACTGGGTCTGTCTGGGGCAGTGCAACCTCATCCAAAACCAAAGATGGTAAATCCTCGGATACAGAGGGGCTTTCAATCCATAGCTACTCTGTCTTAGCAGGATGAACAGCTGAAGCCTGTTGCACCCCATCCAGACCCCCACAGCCTCCAGGTATGCGAAAGGGTGGTCACTGTGATGGAGTGGAATTATGAAGGCCAGACTCAGGGAGTGAAGCATCCTCTTTCGTCTCCTGAAGCGCAGGGAAGAGATAGGAGGATGAGGCTGGCACCTCCCTGAGGAATTCACACTGTGTTTACTGACTGACCCTGGGAACTAGTTTCAGTCTGGGAAGATTCTTGATAGAGGTTGTAGCTAATAAACTTTGCTGGACTGAATCTGCATGGTCTCCTGGAGTTCCCTGGACTAGGCCTGACAGTCACAGCATCACTCACATCACCTGGGATGGAGATGTATTACTGGGTATCATCAGCATATTGATGATACCTCGTTCCATGGTGGCAGATTATCTCACCCAGTGGTTTCACATAGATGTTAAAAAAGAGTGAAGAGAGTACTGAACCCTGTGGAACCCCAAAATGGAGGGGTCATGGGCTGGACCTCTTGCTCCCAATCAAAACCAATTAGGATCAATCTTGGAGGAAGGAAGTGAACCAGTGCAAAACTGTGCCGTCCACTCCCAACTCCCCAAGTTGACCCAAAAGGATACCATGGTCAATGGTATTGAAAGCCACTGAGAGGTCAAGAAGGGCAAGGGTAGATGCACTACCCCCATCCTGCTCCCACCAGAGATCATCCATGAGTGCGACCTATGCCACTTCTTTCCCATATCCAAGCCTGAAACCTGACTAAAAAGGTATATCTAATGAATGGGATTGCCCAGGTGTTAATCGCCTTGATGGTATTTCCACCACTGAGTTTAGATTTTAAGATCTTCTTCACTCTTCTGATGTATTCACTACTAACTTTCTTCTTGGCTTCAGTGTGCTTGATGTTGTCAGCTGAGGTACATTTTTTAGTGATCTTCATCCAGACTCTTTATGTTATTTCTCTTGGGCATGTTGATTCCTTCAGTTTTCACTATTTCCCCCCTCTTGATGGTCAGGGTAGCACATTTGTCCAATCCAAACTCATTGCAATATCTTGGCTGTATATTCGGGCAGTTTTGAGCAACGATTCCCGTTCAGATGTTTTTCCATACAGATCGTCGATGATGATGATGATGATGATGATGATGATGATGATGAAGATGATAGTCTGGCTTACTATCTTTGGGATTGGGGCTTTCTCATGCATGCAACAAGATGTGTTCTGCTTGCATTAGAGCAGTTGAAAATACCCAGGCACAGAGAAGTAAGCATTTATATTAGAAAAGCTTTTGAATAATTGATCTGCTCTGGCATACATTTGTTTAAGATTTTTCTGGCTTTCAACTAATACTTCCAGTTAGTTATTCACTAACACCTGCTCAGTGGCTACTTCTGAAATCATACAGTAGTCACCTATTAGAATAATGAAGTCTCTAAATCATTCATCAGATCATTTGCATCAGTTGACCAAAAGCAAAAGTGGGTACTTTTTAAAAAAACGTGTCACTTCAAGAATCAGAAATGCCTCAGTAGTCATTTCTGACAATATGGAAATCCAATTGGTGCTAGTATGGAATATGTAGTTGGTCTGTGTCAATCCATATGAATATTTTCTTGATCATCAGAAGCAATTTTTGTCCATTTCAGAGGGAACTGAAGAAATCAGCAAATCCATGTAAGACTATATAACATGAATGTCACAGCTTTTTACAATTTACAAGTGAAATAAGAGCAAGGAACCTTTGAATCACTGATGTGAAAACTTTGCCACACCATTTCAAATAAGAAGCTAGACAGGGGAATTAATGTTGACTGGTTCAGCAGTGGAAATAAAACTTTGCAAACAGAAAGTCTGTATGTGAATGAAATGGGCATTCTAAGCCACAAGCTGCATTCTAAAACGAAAGCTAAAAGCATCCAAAACATATTATTCCATTTATTGTTAGAGTTTGCTGCTTCTGCTTTTCATCCTCCTCTTCCACATCTTTTTCTTCCAAATGCCAATAGGCACTACTCTTTGCCATTGCTTCCTTTTACTCTTTCTCTTTTCTTTTCATGTGAGACATCTCACCTTTTTAGAAACTGCATTATCATCATAACCAGTGATGGCCCCTGGTTATATTGGCTAGTCATACTGGCTAAGCAGAATCAGACTTGGTTAGTATTTGAATGAGAAATTGCAGGACATCCCAAGTTTGTACACAAGATTGGAAAGTTTTTAAAAATATCCATGAAGGCAATGTCCAACATCCACTTTTAAAAAAAAGATAAATGGAAGGGTTCATTTAGTCACTGGGAATCAAGCTCAACTCAAATCATACAGATGAGCCAACATCTTTTACGAAAATACAATCTGTTGACAAATCCTACAGAAATTGCCACTGCTATCCCTCATGTGATTATCATGGAACCACTTGATATGTCTTGTATGAAAGGTTTTTGTTTTCGATCATGTGCACTTTTAAGGTATTTTTCTGCAAGGGAGCAGAATTAAATGTGGCATTTCTTCTTCCCTGTAAGTTTTGATTTCTGGATTTCTCCCCAAAACACCAATCGCCTGAAGACTGTCCCCTGAAGATTAATTTGAGATAAGCTGTGCTGAACTTAGAAAAAAAATTACTCCCAACTCAATATGCATAGGATCAGGCTGTTAATATTCTTTTTTTCTTTTTCCACTCTGTATCCCTTATTTGATGCCATCTTTAACTTCTATTGAAAGATTACATGCATGGAGGAATAGAGTTGTTCTTATCAAAGAGAAATGGCTTTGTTAAAACACGAGAAGCAATTCAAGTAAGCATAAATGCACATTATAAAGAAAAGATTATGCATAAAGATCTGTTCCCCAAGACAAGCTCTTTATGTTTGAAAACCAGTATTTATACACAGGCATGCACAAGTCCTTTGTGTGTGTTTGTAATTGCCAGTTCTTATAAAATTGTTATTGTATACCCACTGTTTCCTGTTTTTGTAATACATACAACAAGTAGGTATAAATTTGGTTTGGTAATATAGAATTATAGTCACATGTTGTACAAGATGTGCAGGATTGGAAGTACTGAGCTGCTTTGCATATTACTGTCTTACTTTTAATTTCTTGGGCAACCACTACAGAATTGAAACAAATACATACTGGCTGCAAGAATAATGCAACACAGAGCTGTCATTCCCTCCTTGCTATAGCCTGGTACAGAGATGAAGTGATATAGTAGGAATAATAAGCAGTCAAGATATGAGTAGTTTCTCTACTGTCTACTTTATAAGTGCATGAAACTGAATGAAATGGGGAGAAAATAGATTTTGGACTTACCGTTATGTACATATGGATGTACATGAAAAATTCCATCAACGCTCTGCATACAGAAATATTTCTAGAATATTTCTAAATGTAAAACCATTCAAGAATATTTAGCATATCTGTCTTGTACATTAATTTCTACAATCTGCAGATGGCTTCACTTTCCTGAAATGACAAGTGGCATTTGGGTTATGTTATGATGTTTCGTAGTGCAATGATGCTTTGTATGACTATATTATTCAGGACAATATGCAATAGTACTATTATTTATGTTATTTATCACATTCATACCCACTGCAGTCGATGAATTTTTTTGTGGTTACCGTAATTAAGAGCAGATAAAAACAGGATATTAAAAATTAAAACATGGTAAGGCTAAAATTGTAATTAAAACCATAAAACCCTAAACATAAAATTATATGAACAATACCACACATCCTAACATCTACTATGAACCTTCCAGAATAACTTACTTTTCAAAAGTTGCCAAGAGTCTCTTCCACGGTATAGGCACTGCCACCAAAAAGCAGCTCTTACAGGACTCTGCACTACGGACTAAACAGAAGTATTTTTAGTATTCTTTCAGTTACAGAGAGAAACATATGCTGTTTGAGCACAATGTGTTCTTCCAACTTAACTGCAAAAGTTCTTTGCACAAGATCATTTTAGACCTCTAGGAAAAGCAGTTTTTCCCTTGCCCAAAAAACTTCTAAGCAGGGAATATGAGAGTGAAGAAAAGAAGTGGCAGACAGAAAAGTGTGTCCTGCCTGCAGTTTGTTTTAGCACTACCCACTACCAGAGAGAATGTGTTTTTCGCAGAAAAGATTCCTTGTCTTTGCTACTGCTTTTTATGACTGTCTGTGCCCTGGCTCTAATAATTGAAATTTAGCTAATTTAGTTGAGAGTGCCTTAGGTAGTCAAGTAATACAACCAAATACTATATTATTAAATTTATATGGCATCTCTGAGTCAAAAGGAACATCTCCAAAATTTTTGAGCGATCGTAAAGGCAGACCTGAGGGAGCAACACTTTCAGGATCTCATTGCTTTATGGCAAAAGCAGTGGTGAGGCATTGTGCCACAGGCTCTACCTGTCTGGGACATGTGTGCATTATCATGATAATATGGGAAGAGGGTGGGAATGCAAAACAGTGCTCCTTCATCAGTATGACTCCCCCTTGCCCTCAGAAGTTTCTGCTCATTTTATATTCACTGAACATAAATAGCTAAAGGAACAAAAGCAGAAAAATATCTGCCCTTTCCCTTATTTGTATGCCAATGATCCGTTACTTATCCTACGTTATAGCACAAACTGTAGCCTGCACTTTTTATACATCACTTGAAGTATTGGCTTGGGTCAATTGTGTTTCTTGTAATGCATCAGTATATAGAATATCAGGTAGTATCAGGGATAAATTGATAGCCCTTCCATTAAGGGCCACTTTTCCATTCAGTTTTCTGTACCAGAAGAAATAAAGCATTGCCTCTTTCTCCGATGCACATAAAAATGATTCACCTGGATGTACTTTCTTCTTATGGGAAGACGCCTTCCCTCAAGATGAGCCAATAAGAGCTCCCATGGCCTTCTACAAATAGAAAAGACCCAGGTTGGCATCTACCAAAACCGTACAATTTTTTCAACGTTACATTAAGGAAAAAAGGCATTGTTGTTAATAGTCTGTATCTGGCTTCAGCTGCACATGTTGACTTAATTTAGGAGGGGAAACCACAACAAACACAAAGTACAGAAGCAGCTTACACTTTTAGTCTGACAGCAGCAGTGAGGTGGGGTGGGCTTCAGAGATGGGAAGGCCCACAATCACCCTGAAAGGCCAATGTAGGCCCACAAATGAGTCCCCATCTGTGTTGCAATGTGCTATCCCATACCATTTCTGAGCAGCTAACCCGTAGCAGTAGCATAAGGTACATAATTTCTATGCATTTTTGTAGCTTTCATCTCATAATTAGTCCTTTTGACAAGCACATTTCATTTAAAGAAGTAATTTTCTTTGAAAAAATGATGTATTTTATACATCCTGAGTATTCTTTATATGGCTCCTAGCTGGTGGGATGCAGACATATTTGCTTACAGTATAGTCTGAGGATTAAATATTCTAGCTTGCATAGAATAGCGTTAGCATATTTGAGATAAAATTGAGCTTTGATTGTGCTCATTACTTATTGGCCATAATGATCCGTTACCGACAGGTATGTTCTTACTTTTAACAGGGAATGCTGCATGTGGTGTGCATATGTCTGAGACTGGAAATCTAATCTTTACCTTCTGTAGCTTACTAAAAAGTGTTATTTGAAAGCCTCAACTGATTAAAGTCATGAAGTGGTAGAAATCAATATTTGTGGCCCTATCTGGTGATAACCATGGCCTATGAAAGATTACAACTTAGAATGTAAGAGAAGGAAATAAGAACATGGGCTCATGAATGAAAAGTAATAAAGAAAAATAGATACAGGTATCCTCATTATCCATAGTCTCACATATTCATGACTGTTATTTAAAGATTACAGCTTGGTATACATGTAAAGATTTATCCACAGCTAAGGAACTGGATAAAGCCTTGTTCCTTACATGTTAAAAATGGCAAACAGACTTTTGCATACATATAAATAATGTTTTTTAGTATTAGGTCATCTTCCCAATATATCTACATTTGTTCCTGTTTCTCCACACAGAGTGCATCTCACAGGGTCAGCCTGGTCACAAACTCTGCACGGCTTTCTCAGAGAAACTGCTGCTCTCCTTTTTCAGAGCAAATTGCTTGGCTGTTAATGGAAGTCACAAGGTCTTGTGTGGAAGGACCTGTTGATTGTGCCACTGAATGCTAGTGGTGCCTGAACTGCTCGTTGACATTGGTGGAAGTCTTTAATCATTTTCCAAGAAACAGTAGTATCTAGCTGTGATATCAAGAGATCACCATGACCATTCTGCAGGCAGCACTAGCTAGAAAAAGTTTGGGAGGAAAAGGGAAGAAGATGAGTATAAACTGTGGACTCTAACCCCCAATTCCCATAGCCTCAAGCTCTAATTATTTGCAGTTTCATTTTCTGCTGTTTTACACTGTAACACCATAACAGAATCTCCCTTGAATACACAGCAAGTTCTGTGTCTGTGAAGCTAAAAGAAAGACAAAGGATGCAATAGATGTGAATGAGGATGATTTAATCTTGTTTTGTGCAATGGAAGGATACATGCAGATAGAGTTTTAAGTTTAATTATGAAGGAAAAGACTAGAATGTATATCAGAAAGTATGAATTGGTATTATCAAGGCTGTTTGAAAATAGGAATCCATAGCCTAGTGATAGTTGTGTTATAGTCCAGTGTATGTTGATAATGGAAAAACCAGATATGAGTTTGAGGGAAAACTCTGAACCAATTTTTTTTTTTTTTATGGTAAATGGATAAAAATATATATGAACACAGCAGAGGTGTATTACTTAGATGTGAACATACATGTACTTTTCTATCCAGATTATCCCATGTTGTAGGTTGAGCACCCACATGATTCATGGAGGGTATAGGTATAACGAATAAGGAACATAGATTAGAAATGACTAAAGCAGTTTAGTTTGACAGTAGAAATGGAGAGAATTCTTGCAAATTATACATACCGTAAATGGTGAAAAACAGGAGCAAGTAGATGAAATTGCATGCTTTGTCTGAATATTTACTAAATAAGCAAAAATGGACAGAAAAATATTAAGATGTGCAATTGCTGATATAAAAGTAAATAGGAAGTATGTGGTCTGTTGCAATAAATTAATGTTTGTTGAAATAAGTGAAAATAGCTATATGTAAGAACATGCCTCTGCCCACTTTGTTATATGGAAGTAAGAGTAAGTATGCTAGGGGTACTTAAAAAGTGCATGTGATAAAACTGTCAGGCCCAGCCCAAGAACGACAACGAGGCAGTCCAGTCCAGTATAGTTCCTTTATTAGCTTGCATCTAATAGACAGAATCTTGCCAGATTAAACCTATGCTAAAGCAACTAGTGGCTATACCCTGTGAGACTCTAGGGAGGGGCCAGTCTCAGCTTCTTCACCTTCTCCCAGTACTGCTGCAGATTGAGGAAGTGCTTGCTCAGGAGTGCTCCCCCTCCCTCCTGATAACCTTGATCCTCCATTCCAGTATCCTCTTCGCACATGCCTTCCATTTCAAAAACAAAAAGAGATGGGGTCAAGAAAGAATGTGTGCTGAATGAATATAATCAAGTCCTCTTCAGGGGACAAAGGGACAAAGGCAAAGGACATCATCACTTAGGAATTTACATTACAAGTTGGAACACAAGTATATAAATTTCAACATTTGCATGATGATATTGTTATACACATGTTGTCATTTTGTCATCATCATGATCCAAAAGTTGGTAATCGGTATGAAAAAAGTACACTGAGGTACTTTGATCATACAGGAGAAATGAATAGGAATCTAATTGCAAAACAAATACTTGAAGGAAGAATAAATGCATTGACGTGGAAGACCAAGGAAATTGTACTTGGATGGAGTTGATGAAATGCTCAGAAAGAATGAGATGAGAAGTTTAAAGAACAAAAGATAATGTATGAAATAGTATATTGAAACAGTAGATGCAAGGATGGTTTCTAAGTAGAAAGGTAGCAGGAGATACAGTGAATACTATTAGTGTAAACTACTTTTACGTATATTTATTTTTCCTTTTCTTATTTCATGCCTTGAATTTCTTTGCCTTACTATTTCTTACTCCTTTGCTGTGCTCTGCATAATGTTATACCTGATGAGTAAGATGGAGGCAATCTTCATACGTATATGATGCATATGTTTAAACTTCAGTTCTGTTTCTTGAATCTAGTATTTGCATCTAGTGAGTTTTTTATGTCCTATACTAGTTTCTGATGCTATGATATTTATGTACTATGATCATTTTAGCATGTATGTCCTTGTACATTAAAACAATCACAAGTATGTTTATAAAACAGACAACAATATTTTCTATAGTTGTAACTGTGATATTTGTATTGTAAGTTATATTTTTAACTTAAAGGTATTAGGGATGTTTGCCATGAACAGAGTAGTAAAACTATCAAAAATACATTGTCTTCAGAAATAACTTATGCTAAAATATGTTACTATAATGAGCACTTAGACAATGAAAATTCTATTATCATTTGAAAATATAAACTTTTTGTTACAACTGATATAAGTGATTACAGATAATTTTATTATCACATTGAACAGTTGACAACTTATGTGACAAAATGGAACGTGTTAAATCCATGTCGACTACAGCAGATCTGAAAATTATAAATTGTGTGTAATAGTTTAATTTGGTGAAAAGTAAAATCTGAAGGCAGAATGTGAAAGAAAGGGGAAAAGGGGAAAGAAATAAAAATTATATTTATTATATTTTGAATGTTCCATGTAAAGAGTTGTTTTATCATTGTTTAATCTTTATATTACATATTTATATAGCATTTAATTATTTAAATTAGGTGGTAAATATTTTGTGGGATAAGGGAATGAAGAGAGAAAGAACAAAAGCACTCTCTTTTGTGATTATAATTTGCTATTCAGCTAATTGTTAACAATTTTTCACATAAATAACTATAGCCTCAGAGTTTAATATTGTGATCATTATCACATTTGTGAATAGCGGCAAGGTTACAAGTGTGTTTGTGGGTGTATTAAAAACATGTAACTCTGAAAGTGTGTGTGTGTGTGTGTGTCTATGTTTCTTTCATTGGAGGATAGATAATAATGATTTGCCACAACTAGTGTTCTCAAATAGCTTTGTTCATTTTTAATGGTTGATTCTTCTTTTGCAATTTCAGTAATTAAGTGTGGCATTCAAGAAAGCATAAATTCTGCTGAGTTACTTAAGTTAGCACCATTCTCCTAGTGTACAATCACAAGAAGAACAAGAGAAAGCAAAGCAAAATTATTTGTTGGATTTTAATAAACTGTTTTGATTTACTTTTGAATCACCTTGAATGGTAAAGTAGTATGGCCTACTCAAAGCATTTTGGTATTATTGTTAACTAGAACCCCTTTTTGAAATTTATGGCATTCAATTACATTTTAGAAGAATTTTAATTACGTGCCTGTAAAGAATAAAGATGCTCCAGGCTCCATTTGTTTATCAGGGAGGCCCTGGAAAAAAAAAAATGAGGCCAGAGCTTCCCAGCTCATAGAGGGGTTGCAGAAAGAGAGAGATGACTTTTAATTCGACAAGTTCAGAGAGATTTCTTAGTTTGACGCACACAGCAGGGGGTCTTTGAGCGCCTGGCAATACTTCAGCATTCTGAGCTTTGAAAGTCTTTCCCTGCAGCTGAAATTGTATCAAAAGCCAATGATAATATTCCCTGCAAGGTAAAGCACCCTATTGAAGATTTCTAGAGCTGTTTATTTATTCATCATAGTTTTTTTTTCCCTTTTAGGACATATCAGGCATATAGGTAATAATTCACATGAATGATATTAAAATGCAAATAAATAAAAGAATCTCTCATTAATCTTTTGCCTTGTTTCTGCATTGGTTGCACGCTTTTAAAAATACTGCCATCCATCCTTTTACTTTCAGAATCTGTATCTTTACTGCAAATGTCTCTTCTTGTAATTTTAATAAAATCATCATTTCTGTCTATCCTCTACCTCCTGCTGGGTGCAAAGGATGTTTATGTTCGTCTCCTTCCAGCAAGCGTGCAAAGTAATTAATTCATTTTACAGAAGGATATTCCAAGCCCTCTTTTCTAATGTAACTTTTAGATATCAGCCTTTATAGCCTAGGTTAACGCTTTATTTATATCCCAAAGTTAAAACATTTTAAAATATTTCTGCATTATTGCTCTAGGAAAAAAATAACAATAGACATGCTTTTTGGCTTGGTTTTCTTTGGGAGATCTGGGAATGTGATATTGCGACAACTTTTCCCTAGTGTAATGTCATTGTCGGCTATCACAGTGCAGAATCAGCCAGCTCAGTGAAGACAAAAAGTGTTGCTCTTCCTCTTTCTGTTTCAAGCACCACTGGTATTCAAAGTGACCTTGCTTTGTAAACATTGGTGAATGACCACAAGGGGAAAGACATTCCCTGCCGATAGAGAACTTGTTTAAAAAATGGTAATAGCCTAAGGGTACTATGTTGCTTGAAACTGCATTAGAGATATGCAACAGAAAATATATATATAGTTCTTTCTCGGTTTTTGTAACCATTTCATATATTAACCAACATTTCTATTTTTAACTTAAAAACACATGCAAATGCTGTCATTATAGAATATATATATATATATATATATATATATATATATATATATATATATATAAACAAATCTTTAGAATTAGAAAATTTTCTCTCAGAAATAACTTACAGGTTTGCCTTGGCTATTTGCTGACAGATATACAAGGAGATCATAGCATGGGAAATATCACAGTTGGGAATATACAGGTGAAACTCGAAAAATTAGAATATCGTGCAAATGTTCATTTATGTCAGCATGGCAACTCAAAAGGTGAAACCAATATATGAGATAGATGCATTACATGCAAAGCGAGATATGTCAAGCCTTACTTTGGTATAATTGTGATGATTATGGCATACAGCTTATGAAAACCCCAAATTCACAATCTCAGAAAATTAGAATATTACATGACATCAATAACACAAGGATTGGAAATAGAACAATATCGGACCTCTGCAAAGTATAAGCATGCATATGTACTCAGTACTTGCTTTGGGCCCCTTTTGCAGCAATGACTGCCGCAATGCGGCATGGCATGGATGCTATCAGCCTGTGGCACTGCTGAGGTGTTATGGAAGACCAGGATGCTTCAGTAGTGGCCTTCAGCTCCTCTGCATTGTTCGGTCTCATGTCCCTCATCTTTCTCTTGGCAATGCCCCATAGGTTCTCTATGGGGTTCAGGTCAGACGAGTTTGCTGGCCAATCAAGCACAGTAATCCCATGTTCATTGAACCAGGTTTTGGTACTTTTGGCAGTGTGGACAGGTGCCAAGTCCTGCTGGAAAATGAAGTCAGCATCCCCATAAAGCTCGTCTGTGGAAGGAAGCATGAAGTGCTCCAAAATCTTCTGGTAGATGGCTGCGTTGACCCTGGACTTAATGAAGTACAGTGGACCAACACCAGCAGATGACATGGCTCCCCAAATCAACACAGACTGTGGAAACTTCACACTGGACTTCAAGCATCGTGCATTGTGTGCCTCTCCATTCTTCCTCCAGACTCTGGGTCCTTGGTTCCCAAATGAGATGCAAAAGTTGCTCTCATCAGAAAAGAGGACTTTGGACCACTGGGCAACAGACCAGTTCTTTTTTTCTGTAGCCCAGGTAAGACACTTCTGACGTTGTTTGTTGTTCAGAAGTGGCTTGACAAGAGGAATACGACATTTGAAGCCCATGTCCAGGACCTGTCTGTGTGTGGTGGCTCTTGATGCACTAACTCCAGCCTCAGTCCACTCCTTGTGAAAGTCCCCAAGACTTTTGAATGGCCTTTTCCTGACAATCCTCTCCAGGCTGCAGTCATCCCTGCTGCTTGTGCACCTTTTTCTACCACACTTTTCCCTTCCACATAACCTTCTATTGATGTGCTTTGATACAGCACTTTGGGAACATCCCACTTCTTTTGCAATTACCTTTTGGGGCTTTCCCTCCTGATGGAGGGTGTCAGTGATGGTTTTCTGCACAACTGTCAGGTCAGCAGTCTTTCCCATGCTTGTGATTCCTATTGAACCAGCCTGAGAGACCATTTAAAGGCTCAGGCACCCTTTGCAGGTGTTATGGATTCATTAGCTGATTAGAGTGGGACACTTTGAGCCTAGAATATTGAACCTTTTCACACTATTCTAATTTTCTGAGATTGTGAATTTGGGGTTTTCATAAGCTGTATGCCATAATCATCACAATTATGCCAAAGTAAGGCTTGACATATCTCGCTTTGCATGTAATGCGTCTATCTCATATATTGGTTTCACCTTTTGAGTTGCCATACTGACATAAATGAACATTTGCACAATATTCTAATTTTTCGAGTTTCACCTGTAATTCATAATTGGGACCATGACATCAACCATTCTGCAGATGTCTTTGAAAGCAGGGGAAGCTTAGGATTTGTGGCTTGTCACACGTCTACTGAATGTAGGAAAAATGGAAACAGTCCTCCATGTAGCATGAGTAGAATCAAAGTTGTGGAGAGATTGAACTCCACCATCTGGTGTCCTTAGCAGATAAGACAAAAGATGTGTATTCCAATAATTACTGCCTCATTCCAAAGTGTATCACAATCTGTAATTATTATCATTGTTTCATCAACATTTTAAAGTTAACTGACCTGTGAAATGACAGCCTTGCATTATTTCACGTGGAACTCTAATGATTTGGAATATGAGAAAACCTTGTCGCCACTCTTCTGAGAAAGAGGCAGTCCTAGTAGTGTCTGAGTTCCCTGTTCTATCACTTTTGAAACCATATAACGACACATAGAAATACAGAATACTTTCTTATATGTTTGTATTGGTGTAAAATATATACCTTTAATTCTAGTCAACTTGTGGCATTTGGAATCCTAAAATGGTCTTGAATTTCTCTAACATATTGCTTCCAGTATTTAATAACAATGCATATGTAAATCATGTATGTGCAAAATATATCTAATAAGTTTTTTTTTCTGAATGACCACAATCAAGAAGATAACTTCTATGTATATTCCTTCCATGTGTCATATCCCTCTGATTTCACTTTTTATCATTTCTCGTCCCATACGTATAAACACATCTGGAGTTCTGTATCAGGTCTAACTAGGTAACAAGTGAGATGATTAAAAACAATCACATTCCTCATGCATGCATAGGATTTTTAAAAATGGTGATAATACAATTTGCTTTTTTAAAAAACAAGCACCTATAGCGTCATGATGGAATCAGGCAGCCTATAAATGTAATAAATAAACAAAATACAATATGTCTAAGGTGTAATTTAGTTCTCAGACTTCCCCTACCTATTGTCTACATTGCATTTGATTTTCCAGCCAACACTGCATGTGAAAAGGCAAGTGTGCATCTGTTATCTGATTAAGATATCTGATGAGGAAGAATGAGATTAATGATAGCTCATGTCATTATAAGCGAAACACTGTTTTTGACAGACGTAATGAGATCATTTTTTTCTCAATTACTATTTAACTTATCTCTGACTCATCCTTCAGATGCATACAGGTTTCAAAATATGATTGCTTGAATACAGGAATAAGCATAATTTTCAAATGTCTGAAGTATTAAAAATTATTGAGCTATTTACTTCCTATAATAATTGGCCTCTGAACTAGCCCATTAATACTTTTTGTAAGGCTAATGCAAAGTATAATTTTGGGAGAACAAGGAAAGAATTTGCTTTCTATCACCCTAGAAAGAGTTTTACTTTACCTTTGTCATTCATGATAATTCCTTGTAAGGACTAATGCTGATATATGGGATTTGCTTAGCAGTGTGTGACACAGAGGAAGGCTACAATTTATTGGTTACAGCTACAAAAGATTTTATGCAACATAAGGCCCGTATCCAAACTTCATGCATTTCCTTCTTACAAGATACATATACTTCTTCCCAGAAAGCCAGAATACTAGAGATGACAAGTTATAAACATGGCTCTTGAGAATAGGTCTTATACTTACCAGTCACCCCTGCGTGGTGAGGCACTTTACTGGGCTGACCCATGACAGTTTCTAGGCCCGTGGTGCCTTTGTTCCAGTCACAAGTTTCACCACTTGTCCATCATCACTCTGATTACCAATGACATCAAATCCAACACTGTTCCAAAAGGTTTCAGCTATAGCATTAGAACAACAAATTGCATGCATTTTAACACTTTTTATAAGCATGCGTGTATGGGAAAGTCCTGTGCTAGATGGAAAAGAGGATGAGACATTCTCCCTAAATAGACTAGGAAAGGACTCAAAATAAAACTGCTGACTTCCAAGTGCTGCCTTCAGGAGTTCCTTGGCCCCAAAAGTTGTATTAAGACTAAATATTTATTACAGTATTTCAAAACAGAACATTTTCCAGTTTATTAATGATTTCTAAACTGAATCTGTTTTTCTAAATATCACATGGCAATAACTTTTAAATAATTATTTTAAAAATATTATATTTGTTGTGTTTCTCTTGGACTAAATAGTAAAAATATATTAAAATATATTGTAATATATTTCTGTGGTTTTCTCTGAAGTTTGTTATGTAAAGATTCTGCCATCAATAAATGTTTTGAATAGTAATGTCTTATTTAGCACAAGGACTAAAGAGCAAATGCATTGTGCTGATGCTGCTTTCCTATTCAAATCTGCATTGGAAACCTATTGCATGCCAGTGTTTAAATAAATATATACACATGCATACTCCACCAAATTATTTTTCAGAAGATTTTACTGAAAGTTAAAAATAAATTGCTTTATAGATATTTGCCACTTTGAAGTGTATGTTTTTGAACTGCACATACAGTAGAAACTTAATGAGGATACTTCCTAGCTGCTTAGAACAAATATTGATTGACTGTTCATATTTGTATTCTAACTTGCTTCTAACAATATAAGAAATCCTCAGTCCTACAGAAGTGCTGCTTTGATATCTATTGAGACTTTATAAAATACTGGTGACTAGATTATTAAAGTGCACTTGTATTTCATTGTAGCTCTTTTTAATGGTGGAAAGAAAAACTATAGGTAAATACACTAAACTGTGCTTAATTGCTTAATCATGATTAGGTGTAGAAAGCATGGGAGAGAGCCTTGAAGCAAATATTCAGAAACTGTTATGTAAACAAAGAGGACAGGGCAAACCCTGGAAAGGCAGATAGTATTAAGAGACTCTGGTTGACCCTCATTCCCTGAGGTATAGGAGGGAAGTGGGGAGAAGCACAATCAGACTTGCAATTCTGTTTTATAGCTACCTCAATAAAGTATAGTATTAGTCTTCCTGTGGAGTCTGTTTCCTGATCTGGGCTACCTCAAAGGGCTATCCTGATGGCATTTCACTGCTAGGAATAAGGTGTAGAGGAAACCCCACTGTGTGATGGGATCAGCCCCTGAAATAAAATGTTGGAGATTGGCAGGAGAGGGGGAGAACCACCCTAAAAGAACACTAAGTCCCCAGTTCAAAACTTGATAGCAAAAGGGGATGGAGAGCAGTTTTGGAGGAAAAGACAAATTTGAGGAGAGGAAAGAGGAATGGAAATACAGCCAAACAGATCAACCTGAGGACAGAGAAGGAAAAGGGACGGAGCCAAACAGTTGAGGAATTTTGGCCAGCAAAATATGTGAAAAGAAAGGATTTTATTTGAAGTGATGTTGAAGCAGAGGAATTGTTTTCTAGAAGAAAAACAAGAACAAAATTCCCCTCAGAGGAGAAAGAGATGCCACCTCAGGAGGCCCTGACAATGTTAACAAGGAGACCTATTGGGTGAGTGAGTATTACTGAATGAGAGATAGAGGTTCTATTAAATGTCCATCCATTTGGAATTGGAGCTGCTTCTCTTTAGAGATGGACAAATCAGCTTCTCTTGGCTTCTCCTTTTCCGTCCTAAGTTTGTTTTGTCCCATTCTTTGCCTATTTGCCTTTTTAAACATAACATTAATTTTGTGTGTATTTGACTGTATTTCTCCAGACACCTACTCTTTTAACACAGTTTTGCCTAATAAAAGTATTTTTGCAATCCATTTTCTACAACATAATTATATGTTGTTTCATCATTGTATATATCACTTATTGCTTAGAATGATGAAAACAGCCAGTATGAGTTTTGAGAGATAATTTATCAATCAAGTTGCCTTCCAATTAGTTTAGAATTGCAAGTTGGTAGTTTCTAAGTCAAAATGTGAACCAAACAGCTTTTATGCTTATCATTTACATTTTCAAACAAGAGTTTGGGCTGTGAGTTTAATGTATTCTATGATGGTTTTTATGTTTTTATATTGTTTTTTCTTGTTTTTAAATTGTTCTTTTTTGTTACTTTTATATTTGTTTTAATTGTATGTAAGCCACCCAGAGTCATATATATGAGATGGGCAGCTATATAAATTTGAATAAATAAATAAATAAAATAACTTTCTTCCAAGTATGTTAAATAAACATATCCAGGTATTCTGCATATGAACCCAGAAAGAAAATACTATACATAATACTGTAAATAATGTAATAAACTATCTAATAAAAAACAGTATTCACTAGAAATCATTTGCAATTTTTGAAAGAATTATTTATTGAAGAAATTAATAATGTTTTAAATTCTGAATGTATGTGATTATTTCACAGTTGTGCTTTGACAAATTGTAAGGATAACATGGTGAATTTATCAACTATATGAATCATTGCAGTTGATTCATTTATCTCCTTCAAAGATTTCTTTAGTAAGAAAAAAAAAAAGCAGCCACCTCATAAAAATAATAAAAGTAAGATTTCTTTGTTCAGAGAAACTTTGGAGAAGATGGTTTGCTTGTTTAGAATGAATTGCCTAAAATTAGTTTTATGTAAATTTCTTTACAATACAGCTTCTTGTGCATTGTGCAATATTACCAAAAGGCATCTTAAGAAATAACTTTTAACTACATCTGACTGTAGAAGAAAAGATCCAGCTAACCAACATTCATGTCCTGTAAGATTCATATTTAAAATTTTGCATATGTTTTATACTCATCCAGTTGCTTGACAAATCTAAAAGGAAAAATTTCAAAGCAATACTAGTACAGTATCTTTAATTAGTTTTGAAAGAACAGTAGTAAAACCTTTAATTGGTTTTGGAAGAATGGTAGTAAAAATTGCTACTGATAAATTTTAGCACTTATCAACAGCAACAGTTATGTTTTGAATCAAATGTAGGACATGTTTAACACAGATCCATATCAATGTGTAATGTATAAATTGGTACAGAATCTGGGCAAAATTTTCATAAAAGTTAAAATGACACTGTGCTAGATTTTAGTTCCCTAATTTTATTTAAAACTGCTTTCTATCAATCAAGTAGTTTACTCAGTCAATGACCGGTAAAATCATAGAACATATGTGGGGAAGAGTGGGCGGACTGACCAAATTGCAGGCCCTGTGCTGCCTTCTTTCCGTCCCATGTGAGCCTTTCCCCCAGTGGCAGCATGGCAGAGTTGCCAATAAAACAGCAACATCGACACAGCCATGAGAAGGGAGGCAAGGCAAGGCAAGGCACGTTTTGCAGCATGCAGCCACCAGCAAACAGAGATGTGCAGCAGATGAAAGAAAGAATGTCGTCCCCCCCCCCCCCCCGGTCAGAGGGAGTGGATAGTCCAAAGGAAAGGAAAAAGAGGTATAGAGGCCCAGCAAGGCAAAGCACAACATGGAAAGGTGCAAGAGCTCTACATACTGGCCATGAACAGGGAAGGAAAAAAAAAAAAGACGAAATCTCAAAAAGAGGGAAAAAAAGACAGAACGGACTCTGTAAGAAGAAAACATTAATGTATACTAGTAATAGTATAGAGCATATTATATAAGTAATTGTAATAGTATGGTATAGAGGAAAGATTGCAATGGTAATAGTAGTAATAGAAATAGAGTATAGGGTTGCATAGAGGTAATAGGAAGCACTCACATATATATTTGTAAGTTTTATACATTACTTTTATTAGAATACCTTTGTTTTGCAAAATGAAAAGCGTACCCATTCCTTATGGGGAGGTATAAAGAAACTATCTGGTCCAGGGTCCAGTGCTTTTGTGTCTCTCTTGAGTCGGGTCAATCTAATTGGGCATGGTTTAAAAAAGAACCTGTGACAATATGCCAGAAAGAAAACAAAAAATCAGAATAAAATTAATAAGGTAATACTAACATAGCAAAAGATCTCTACAGTAAAATACAACTTAAACTACTACAATGGGTGATAACAAACTCTGCAAAATACCACAGCCTGTGAAGTAAAAATACACATTACCTAAAACAAAGTATATAAAGCAATTACAAATCTGTATATTAAGATGTTAAATAAGAATAAGTCAAAAGTAATTAGTCCTGGAGTTGATTATGTTTTATTTTCATTGCAGCAACACAAAATTTGACTAATGCACAAAGTAATGGTGGGTTTCATGTGTTCAAAGGGAAGATTCACCTACAAATTATCTGATCTTCCTGGAAATGTATTTATTAGGGACAGAATATAAATAGATCTAATATCTCTGTAAAATTTACAATGTCATATATATGCAATATGGTTTCGATCTATTTGTCACCACAGGCAAATATGCTCAATTAATAGGATATGCCTTGCAGCAGATGGCTTTAAAAAATGCAGCCCTCAGCCTGGGAAAACTTAGTTCTGTGACTGTTTTGCTGGTTTCCAAATGCTCCTGTTTATCCCGTTCTGCCACGTAGGCACAACTTGTTAGCTTCAGCTTGGAACTCCATATCCTTTGTTCTGTGGGTGAGTAAGTGTTTAGCTTGGTCATAGGCTATTGCCAAGGACAAGAGAAGTTATCTGTGAAAATCAAAGGGATTAGTCTAGCTGGAAAAACTGGATTTTCAACTAATAGTTTATCATTATCTTCCAGGCCCTTTCCAACATTGTGGGCATTCCTGTCTCAAGTCTTCATGTAGAAGACACAGGGAATGGCCTTGAAGGACAGGAGGAAGAGCCTCTACAAAGGCAATGATCAGACAAATGGCTCTTGAGCCCATTCCAAGAAACTAGTTTGAGTAAACGTCTCTCCCTAGTTCACACTTAGTTAAATGAGGAACTGGGGAAGCATATTCAGACTTACAAGATTTTGTTACTATAGCTACTACAGTAAAAGTAGTCCTGACATATATGGCATTGATTTCTTAGTCTGGCCTACTGTATAGGGCTGACGCTTAGCCCAGCATTTGCAGTCCAGCTTTGTGCAGTGAGAATTGATCTTAGTATTTTGTTTGCACTGATTCCAGTGTGTTCTTTGCATAAATTCCTGTCTATGCACCATGGATGATGTGAGTTAATGATTCGGCCTCAAAGAATTTTACTGCCATAGAGTTTAGCTGACCTCCGTTTGTGTTATTTTTTTAAAAAGTGCTTCTTAGTATTGAGGATCTTAGGGCTAACTGCACTACACAATTTTGATGTGCATTCAAAGTGTGAAAAACCACCCCAAGATGCATTATTGGTACTCTATTTTGTGCCCTTCTACTTTCCAGGATTGCTGCCTGGCCTTCATGGAAAAAACCAGAATTTTAGATTTGGGAAAATTAAGTACCAGTTGATTTTATCTGCAGTACCAAAGTATTGCTGCCACTGTTCTTTTCAGTCTAATAGAGGTTTGTGACATTATGGCAGCAGCAGTGTAGAGAAGTATGGGAATTTTACACAGTGCTAGAGCATGATGGACCATCTGAATTATGAAAATGGTCCACCGTAGAACTGACTTATAAATTAAAGGGAAATGGGGCAAGAATACATCCCTGTTGTACTACTTTCTGGATGTATACTATGTTGGAGAAGGGACCTTGGACATTACAGCTCACTCTTAGGGTAATATTGGCATATAACTCCTGCATTTAAAAAAAAAAAAGTCATCTATTTGATGGTTATATTCCCTAATTTTTCCCAGAGGGCTTGTCTAGATACTGAATCAAAAGCAAGTTTGAAATCTAAAGAGCCCACAAAAGGGAACAATTTCTTTTCATGAGTGTATTTTTGTATAAGGCGATGAAGCACAAATATACTGTATGTTCTATTGTGGACCTCACTTCTCAAAATCCTGTCTGCTCATCTTGGATTATGCCCTTTGTCTCTAGCCACTCCTGGAGTTTGTGGTTTAGGTATTTAGCATATAATTTTCTTTTGACCCTCAAGAGGCTGATAGGCCTGTAATTTCATGGATTATTCTTATTGCCCTTTTTATAAATAGGTACTAGTATTGCCATTCCCCTGTCATTTGGGATATAACCAGTCAAATCTATATATGTAAACTGGGATGCTAGCATCGACATCCATGAAATGGAATTCTTTCTGATTAATTCAGGCAGATCAGTCAGCACCTGGAGCCTTCTCACCTGAATCAATCAGGTTATTTATTCCCAGAAACTGAGGGCCAGTTTTCCACTGGTCCAGGTCAATCCTACTCTTATTTGTGTTACTAATTGGGTCCATGTACAATCTTCTAAGATACTCTTCCCAGGCTTGGATGGGCATTTGATTGACGGGAGGGGCTAATGGTTTATGTAATCCTCTGGTAATTTGCCAGAAGAAGGAAGAATCCCTCTTCTTGATCAACTGAATCACTTTCTGCTAGGTATCCTGCATTGCTATTCTTTTTATTTTTCCTTTAGAAGAGACTTGTATTAAGCCTTTAGGTTCCACCAGTCAACTTTCAGAGAGATTGTTTGCTTTTTTCTAAATGTGGTTCCGAATAGCCTTTTCATCTGGGTACAGACATGATCAAACTATTTTATCAAACCCCCATTGCTAAGGTTCCCTTTCTTTAATGAAAGCAGATTTCAAGGTAGCCATTAATATCCCATACAGGTCTAATTATGCTTTTGAGAGTAATTGTCTAACAAGTGTGCTTGAATGTCTAAAATATCAGGGCTGCTAGCCATTTTGCTGCCACTTTTGCACTACTTTCTTTCCAATTTGTACTTCTGTGTTATTATTTTGCAGCACTAATGTGTACACTGCTTATGTTCTTACTAATTTGAGGGGGAGTAACATAGATGATGGTGGTAATTTTCTAATCATTTTCTACCTCCATACCCTGTAACGCATTTAGGATTTCTCAATACAATCAAATAGTTCACTGCTGATCTTCTCCCTGAATAAGTATATTCTGTTGGATGTTTCCCTTCTAGAAAGCCATGGAGTATGCACAACTATAAATGCATGCCTGTCTCTCTGAAACGTAATCCTGCCTAGTTGCATCTTAAATCCTTTGATTCTCTTATATGTAAGGGTCCATCTAATACATCATTATAAATCTTGAATTGGTGGAATAGGAAGTGATCACTTGGCCCCATCCTGACATTTAGATCACCATCAATTATAATTGATGCAGTAGGATGCTCATCTATACAAGTAAAAATAAAATTTTCTATACACTACCAACTGCTGGTAATCTGGACATGCATTTTAAAAGGGAGGATATATGTTAAGAAGACCAATTTCAGCTTGTTTAAGGCACATCAGGGAGGCTATTTCAGAAAGACAAAGGAGCACATTTCAGGTACTTAGCTGTACTAAGGTTACAAAGTCTCCTTTGGATATGCCACCTATGTTACTTGGCATGGCCAAGATTGAATTAACTCAAAAACCATCTAGCTCCACATCCACAGTAGCCAAAGTTTCATGTTAAAAAAAAAAAGTCACATTGCAGGAGTTATTCAAAAAAAAAAAAAAAAGGCTGGACTTTTGTTGGTCCCAATCATCTTGCAATATTCCAGGATGATAGGGAAATTGAGTGAGCCTTCGGTAGGAGTAGCTGGTTTTGATGAGCCAATATTGTAGGGTTGATATTTTGGAGCAGTGAATTCAGGGTAGCAACACATCTTCTGTCTGAGTCTGATTTGTCTCTGATAGATCCTGTGATAGCCCCTGAGGGCCAATTCTCTGACAGCAAAGTTGACATTCTCCAGTGACCCTTGAGTTACACCATTTTTCATTTAGTGCCTCTGAGAACAAGGTAAGTGGATCAAAATGATTCTGTGTGAGGTTTAGTAAAGAAGAAATTATTTGTGATCTATGGGAGTCATGTTGCCAAATTTCCATGAAAGTCTTATTATGCTGCAATACAGGAGCAGCATTAGGAGTAGTCATGTGGTTTTCTTCATTGCTGATGGTATTGGACCTGGGCTGATCTGTAGAGATAATTTTGCAGGGGATTTTCCTCCTGCCCTATAACTGATAGTTGTGAGAGTTCCGCCTTTCCTTTGATTTTTACTGAAATATTTCGTTTCCTTGCTTAGCAAAGCTGTCTCACATGCTGTCAGCCTTACAAGGTAGACCAGACAGGAAACATGACAGATGAGCTAATTCTACTTTATTGTAAGGTTACATTAAAAAAATCTTACAAGTCTGAAAGTACTTCTCTCCCTGTCTCTTTTACAGCCCCAAAATTAGGGAGGGCCTCTTCTGAGCCTCTTGCAATGCCCACATTCCTGTGCTGCAGGCTCAGCTGCCTTTGAGATGACCGTTCCCTTGGTTGCATCTCATTGCCTTGTCTCCCAGGGTCATTTTTACATATCGTTACACCTGCAGATCTTGGTGATAATCCATATTCAAATACTCAAGTATTTGCGTGTGGAGGTGTATCCCCTGTGTGCAGGAGTATAATGTCCTTCAGTGAGTCAGTTGTTATTATCATGCTCTGTATACATGACTTGATATCATTAAGATCCTGAATTAAGTTTCTTCAACGCTCCTGAAAAGGCATGCTAGAAAGCTGTGCCGAATCAGGTTTGTCCTTTTCTTGCAGCCTCATGGAGTTATTCTGAAGCTTATTATGTGGAATAGTATTGTAAGAAACCGACTTTGGTATATCATCCCACTCTGCACTCAAGCTTCCCCTGGCAGGCTTCCCAGGAGTTAGGAGGGAGCAGAGGCAGGTGTTTTAAAATACTCTGCTTGGCACTATTCCAAAGCTCTGTAAAAAGTGCTTGGTCCTTAAGAGCATTTGAGGCAGTATCAGTTGTTGGAAAGACAAGACAAATCGCTTAAAGACTTGACTGTGGAGAAGCCATATTATCTCTATTGGCTCAGTATGGCTTACTTTGCACCTAAGTAATTGTGACAGAGATTTCAAGATAGCCCTTTACCTGCTCCATCTTTGCTAATTTATATGGTTCATTTCTATATATAGCATGACTTTCCTTAGTTATAGTATGTGCATTTCATCTGATCCTTCAATGCTAAGCTTTGTATTTTGATTATTCACTTTAATAGAATATGATATGGTGGCCTTATTCTTAGAAGTTTTTCCTTCCTGCCTGTTTTAAAATTCACACCAGCTGCATTACCCTCTTTTGCTGGGCAAGGGGATCTTTCTCCTATTAGCATTTTTAGTTGCTCTAGCTTATTGTTGGCCTCTGACAGCTGATCAAAGATAGATATGATTATGTGGGCAGTAGGCAAAGTTTTTTTGCAACTAAGGGCACATCTGCGTTAACCTTTAATGAATTACTGGATGGATCAGCTTCTGAGCTCTTAAATTCTGTTCCAGCTACCTCACCCTCTTTCCTATTACAGTTAGATCCTTGTTAGAGGATAAAAGCTTGTCAGAGTCCCAGTCAAATAAGATGTAGTATTTATCAATTGTTGACATAAAAGGCAGAGAACACATCTTCTTTTTATTAGTGCCTTCTTTTTATTAGTCCTTTAGTTTCAACTGCTTTCAATTATTTTGGAGTTCTTCTACAACGCTTCTTGATGCAGCTTCCTTGTGCTGCCTTTGATGTGAGGCTGTTCTTCCGTCTGCCAGGTATGTTGGTGATCTGGGTTAGGGTTACAGATCTCAGTAAAGGTCATAAGACACTTTAAGATCTAAAACACTCAGACACTATCCAAAGGTAAAAAGAGTGAGATAAAATATGACTGATAAAACTGAAACCTAACTAACAGTCTAATAATATAGAGAGGCACAAGTCGTATTATTGGCTGAAGAGCTGTTCATCCTGCTCTATCTTGCCCCCGCCTCGGTACTGCATTTTCAATCTTGAACACTGGCCTCAAAGTAATATTTTCTCCTATAGTCAGTACCTGTGTGTGTGTGTGTGCACACGCGCGCACGTGTAGATATAAATATATAAATAAATAATATGCATGCATTTCATAAAGCTAAAACAGGTTGACCTGCTTAGTAGGGTTCTATATAATATTGGAATCAAAAGGAACAGAGCATGTGGCTGCACCATTTGGCAACTCTGCAAACCAAATGCATTGTTCCACAGGAGCAGAAAAGCAGTCCTGAGAAAATTTGCAGCTGCTTTAAGGAATTACTGGCAAGTGTAATATTAGCACTCCTGCATACTCTGAAGCACCAGTTTCCCTTTGAATCTAAAGCACAGAGCAGTTCTACTGGTTTATTCATGGGTGGAACTCTGCCAGGAAATCTCAGGAGTATAGGCTAAATTAGGAAGCCAAAGGAAAAAACTTCCCAGAATAAAAAGTGGCAAACTACATCCACATTATTCTCAGGAAAAGTAAGTAAGTACATCCATACAATCATCATATGTCAATCTCACCTCACCTCAACTTTATTTTATGCCATCCATACACGCTTTGCAAATTTTATTCATATTTTCTTTTTAAATATGATAATTTCATTGTATTCCAGGAAAATGTCTTGAAAGAAAGTGTTACTATTATTAATAGACCTGGATACCCATGAATAATTGTCTACTTGTAACGCATAGTTCTATAAGAAATTGTGACAAAGCCTGAGGTTGTAATAAATGTTGATGCTGAGTACATAAATTGTTTGGGAAGAGTTGGTGTCAATTATTCCAGAAACTAATTGTTGATACTTCATTGAATACCATGCTATACGGCCCTGCTTTTATTCAACCTTTTTTTAAAGTCTTCTTTTTATTTGATTGGTTACCCAAGAAAATTTACCCCAAATAACATTCTCTTGCCTCAGTGGAAGTAAAAACGGTGTTTGAAACGACTAACAATTTTGCTGCCTAGCCATATTAAAGAAAATGAAGAGGGAGAACTTTACTAATTTTCCACAAATATGTAGGATGAGAAGTTTATTTACCACAAGTAATACAATTATCTTGTGACCTTCGCCTTTGAGCAATGTTACATCAAAATGTAGTATTATTAAAAAAGGCCGCTAATAAGAGGACAAATAAAGCCAGTGATGCAACTATAGCAAAAACAAAACAATACCAGCATATAAAGACAAAGGAGAATAGAGTTTCATTCTCTTCACATCCAGCTTTTCATTCACTAAATTTGACCCCAAGCATGTACATTTAAAGTACCGCACTAATTTCTTCATGAAAGACCTGCATTTTGGAGGTCTCATGCACACACAAATTACAATCTTTGTCTCATTCATTCAGAGATAATTAAAACAGTATACCTGTACCACTTCAAGACTTCTATGGTTGTTACTGTTTGTAAGTTTTTTTGTGAGCAGAGAACATATACACTGTTTGTTGTGCGACATCTTTTCCAGATGTGTTTCAAGTTATCAGGTTAATGGGTGATAATGGTGGTAAGAATGCAAATGATCCAGCTATCTCAGGACTCCATTTCAACTTGCTTAGGGTTTTTTTGCCTAAAGCAAAGAATATGGGATTAATTATAATTTTTTAAATTCAGTATACAAAAGTAGGTAAGATTATTTTCCCTACAATATTTATTGACCTTGGTAGCTATTAAAATGTAAATACATTTTTGAATCAGTATCCATGCAGGTTCTTGGTAGTGTTACAGAAGTTATTTTGTTTTGGTTTTTTAAATTTTAATTTTTTGTTTGTTTTGTTTTTCAAATTCATGATCTAACAATTCTGAAATTTACATGAAGTCATCCATCCGAGTACTAACAGTGTCCACAATTTAATGGAATTAGTTAATCTGAAAATGGATTGGCAACACATCCCATAGCAACAGAATGAAAATTTAACAAAAACCAGCAGCATTTTAAAAAGCCAGATAAAATCAACAATATACCAGCATACTAACTGTATCAAAATCACATATAACTAAATTCAGTAAGTTTATAAAGACATTACAAGGGCTTAATGTTTTATTTTGTTAGGCTTTACGTATGTAATATTTGAGTGTCTATCGACAGAAGAAGACATAAAAATTGTCTGAATGACCTGAAAGTTTTAATTAAAAAGGGTTTTTAAACAAAGGGTTTGTTCTCCATATCCCTACTGAACTTGCAGAATGACTAGCTGTTTCAATGGTATCCATGCCAAGTAGAATGGACTCACATTTCCAATTAGTTTTGTGCTGAAACCATTAAACAAACACAAATAAATCCAATACATATTTAATTATCTCTGAAACATTTACGGAAATGCATTTGCTTTACAATGGAGACAACTATCAGAAGCCATCCTGTATAAAAAAAAGTTTGTGCTTTTTTTTTTTTTTTTTTTTAATCTGATGGGGCTCAACTTGAGTAAAAAGTCAAGGAACTTTTGAATTATACCTTGAAAACCTAAGTTTTGGCACTGTTGTACTGGAAGATCTGCCTGAGACATACAGCAGAATATTCTGGGATATGGTACCTGATGAAGTGGAATGCAATCTACAAAAGTGTCAACAATAATAATAGATTGGTTGCTGTTTTAGTACCACAAATGTTTTCTATTTGTTGCCATGTATTAAAAGAAGTTTTGCTCTGGGAACTTCCTAGCAAAAAAGCAAGTAACTTCTAATCATAGTGCAGGACTGCTCAAAGTGAACTAGCTATTAATAGGAATGAAAAAAAGGCATAAAATAGACAAGTAGCCTTATCAAGTTGGCATAACGTTGCAACCCATGTGGCAAATTTCAGAGTTGAACACACAAAAAAAGACATTACTGTTCTGTATGTCTCTAGTGAGCAACTGAGTATGGAGATAGAATTCTTACTCTAAAAATTATGATCTCTGATACTGCCTGGTTCTCAGAGTTTCTCTTTTCAAGTCAGAATTAGCCAATAATATCTAGGGATATATTTATTGTTGAGGTCACATTAAATAAAATACAAATACGGGCTATTTTAAGACTTGAAAAGACTATTTTTACATAACACCAGGTCATGACTGAATATTTGGGTGGGGCTTTTTTCTGTTGGATATGTAATCTTTGCTAAATATTTTGAAAGGAAGGAATCAAATTAATTGGCTATTTTGTTTTTTTCTCATCTGTATACAGTTGTGCAGCTCTAGCAGACTTGAAAATTGTGCAGAGACAAACTTAAAAAAAAGAGTGCTTTTGAGGCAGAAAATTGCTTTCTTGTAGTATCATCTAAAGCACTGGATGTGTTAAGCCAGCAAGAAGGTGCCATTATGGAGTATGTAGTAAAGTATATCTTTAGAAAACAAAGCAGATATTATTTTCTATAATAGTCAACTACAAAATAAAATACTACAAATTCATGTTAATATGAAGAGAAACGACAGCTTTGTTTTACTTTGTCTGTGGCAGCAAGATATTTTGAGGGCCATGATTCATGATGCAAAAGACCACATGGTGATTTGACAGTGTCTTTATAAGTTCTAAATACAATGAGGAGTGCTGGTTTACTAATTACTTATAGCTTTAATTTTATCTGTGCATCATATCCTCACCTAAATATCCATGTGTGCTTAACTTCTTAAAACAATTTGAGAATACTAGGGAAAAAAAAAAGTAGAGAGGTTAGTTGAATTAAAGTGGTGGCAGAAGGGAGGGAGAGATATACCATGTACATACCAAGAGGTGTAAAGAAATTTTGGACCTATTATCATGTTAATGGGCCAGCTGAGGTTTATCTGGGTATTAATCTTAATACACATTCTCATTCTTTAATTGCTCCTTTGTTACTATAACGGCATTAGCTGTGAATCTGCACAATATTAACAGTATTATGCATTTCTATAGTATGAAGCCATTATACCACATGGGTATTAAAACTATATAAAAAAGTGTCACATGCTTCTGTTTTCAAAGATTTAATATTATTATTATTATTATTTTTAGATCTAAAATGATCAAGTATTTACAATTAAGAAAAGGGGATTGTCCATACATGCCATTAGGGAAATCAGTGCTCTACCTTTCGTTGCTTGCAGATGGAATTGTTGGGAGGAGGAGGGAGAGATAATAAGTCTCTCAAGATTCACAAAGAAACCTGGTGGAAAATGTTCAGCTTGGGAATTTTATCATGTACTTCTCTCCGTTATTGCTATTCTTGGCTTCTCATTCTTGTCTTTATTGGAATTTAGTTGGCTGAGCTTTAGCCTCTTCATAGATTCTGTGAAGTATTTTCTGCATGGGCAAATACTGGTATTTTTCTATCCTAATGTCTAATGATGACAAAAGTTTTGCCAAGTTTTTGATACTGCAAGTCTAAGGCTACTGAAACACTTGGATTTTTTGGATATTCATGTGAACTTTTAAAAGTTTTGTGACAATTCAGCAGTGTAATTCCTTTTGGCTGTCTAGTGACAATAGAAGAAAATACAGTTCCATTTTATCAGCCCCTCAACAAGCTAAAGAGAAATCATGCAATGGTAGATGGCCTCATCATAGCACATTTTATAAAAGTTGAATAAGAATGTTTTAATAGTAACCATCTTTAATTTTTGGAAAAAAACAATTGCCTGAAATAATGAACTGAATTGACTTTACTATTCTGAGTTCAGAGCAAAGTTGAAAGTTTGAACCAAGATTGAAATCTGTGACAAATTTATATGAGAGAGAGGAAACAAACAAACCAACCCTAGAGTCAAACTTAAAATTTTACAAGACTCAAAAGATAGAAGCAGCCTTGCTTTTCCAAATTTCAAACTGTATTACCAAGCAAGCTGTTTGTCATGGTTCACAGAGTGAATTAAATCCCCAAGCATTAGAACATCAATTTTGGAAGGAGCTGACCTAGCTAATGGGCTTCACAGATACTTATGGTACAAGGATGCAAAAGAGGATAAAAACCTAAAAGGACACATCATAAGATGAAGCTTGACAAAAGTATGGAATTCCATGGGTAAAATAATAAGCCCAACAATTTCACCCTTATCTCTCTCCTAAATGCCTTTCACACTGGAGATGACTACAGTTAGAAAAGTTTAATTACATATGTAAACACAGTCCACCCAGACCCCAGGAATAGATTAACAATACGGGAAGAATTACTCAGTGAAGGTCAGAACATACCATGGATGATGTATCTACAAATTGCTGGAAAAAATAAAATCTGACCTCAAAAATGAGGGATGGAAATTAAGAAAAATTACAGAATTTTAAATGCAACTTATTAGATATGATACGGAGACAGAACAAATAAAAACATGTATGATAAATTGGATGCAAAACTTCAAAAAACAATCCTAATACAACAATGGCAAGAGCTGTGGAACAAATCTATACAATTCACTCCAAGTTAAGGTTTGATAGAGAACCAGTATAAAATGTTTTACAGATGGTATACAGCTCTGTCAATAATTGCCAAAATAGACATATCATATGGAAATAAATGTTGAAAATCCCATGAAACAGAAAGAATATTCTACAATATGTGGTGGACATGTTAAAAAAAACAAACACCAAAGTACTAGAAAGATACACGCAGCACCATTCAGAGAATTTTAGGGATCAATTCGAAATAAAACCACTTAAAAAAAAAAGTAGGTATAATTCCAGAACACATCAATAAATAATATTTTAATTTATTAAGATTCATGCTTATGCCTGTGAAGATAAACTTTGTGCAATACTGAAAAAAAGATATAGTACCAACAATATCAGACTGAGAACTTAAACTTGAAGAATATACAGCAATAGCAAAACTAACAGTATACTTACTTAACAGAAATTTAACTAAATTTAAACAACAATGGTTTCCATATAATGTAATATGCAGCAAACATTTAAAGTATGGTTTCTAAAGCTTATGCCAACAGGTACTGCAAATCAGTTGGAGTACAAAGAAGGGGAAAGTCAGAAATTAAATATTGACTTATATTATTTTTTAGGATTTTTTTTCCGTTCCCTCCCTTTGTTTTCTTTAAACATTTATAAACAAAGTGTAGTGGAGATTTTGGCATTAAGTTTAAAATTGTATACTTTTTAATGTGATAAAAACATTTTAATACACTCTGCTTGGTATCTTTGGCTAATGTTATATTGAGCAATAACTGTATAACCACAGTAATTATCTGTTCATTCATTCATTTTTTTTTTTTTGTCTGCGCTCAGTCATTACTGACCCTGCAGTGACTGCCTGGACGAATCCTTGCAGTTTTCAAGGCAATTGTTTTTCGTAAGTGGTTTGCCAGAGCCTCCTTCCTAGAGCAGAGCCCAGCTGGCGAGCGCAGGAGGCAGGGTTTCCGTTGCTTCGCGCCCTTTTCGGGCAAGGGTGGTTTCGCGTTTACTGGCAACTGCTCCCGACTCCTTTTTCCAAGGCGCCGCCAGCATTTTTCCTCCCACCGGAGTGAGAGTACCCATTTATCTACTCACGTGAGTTTTCGACCTGTTGGGTTGACAGGAGCTGGGGGGGGGGAAACAGGAGCTCACCCTGTTAACGCGAAGGCTGGACTCGAACCGCCGAAGTGTCAGCCATTTCTGGCCAGCAACTTTCAGTGTCATTAAGCCACTGCACCACCGCGTCCCCTATTCATTCATAGATAATATCTTTTTTGGAAAGTACACCTTTGTTTTAAATAAAATAAAAAGATTATAGTAAGACAAAAAAAATAGAACAAGCACAGAGTACTGTTGATGTACCTTTTAAAAGAGGGAAATCAATATAGATTACTATCTGTGTATGTTGTATTATTGTTAAAGTTTTAACTGTTCAAAAGAAATCCATGGCAATTTTCAAAAACTGTTGTGATAGGTTTTAGGTGGGGTAGAATCCCTCTTGTGTAAATAAATCTTAAAGAAGCTGTTCTAAAATGGTTTACAGTGATTTCTCATTATTTTGTTTATTGGTACATGCTTGGAAAATAGTCAAATATTTCCTTCGGATTTAAAGTTGTGTGGCAATTTGCAGCACACTGCTGCCTTTGGCTGATCTTGAAAAAAGTGATTAGGGTTAGGATTGATTGATACGTGGATGGGAGACCACCAGGAAATCCAAGAGGCAAACTTCTTCCATATACACCCCAAACAAAGAGATAGATGTCACCATATAGTTATTGGAGATGAACTCTGTACAAAGGAAACTTCATTAACAGGATGGGATTTCATCATTTTTAACAATGTCGTTATTTTTCTGCTTCACTCTTCCTGATTTTGATAATTTCAATGAAAAAAAATCTCATTTTTTGATTCCACGCCAGACTTAACACTTAATGCTTTTCTATAAAATAAGCTTTTATAATAAAAACAGTTTGCCAACCTATGTGTAGGACTTAGATTTCTTTTTACAGCACTATAATTCCTTGTAAGTTGGAATACATGTACTTGCTTTGTGCTGCTTCATACATTAATACATTATTGCAACGTTGTCACTTAGACATTCTTTTTGTGGAGTCCTTGGTATTCTCTGAGTTTGGTTGTTTTCTTGCAGACATTTTGCAACCTGACTAGGTAACGTCTTCAGTGCAATTCTTTTTTTTTAATTTTAATGGGTGGTATTCAAAGAGTATAGCTTATCCTTTGAGATGTGCTGCTTTATACAGTGAGGAAAAGAGACAGTTACCTTAAGATAGCAAAATATTTCGGAGATATAGTGTCATCTCAGGAATGGCTGTTGCTTGAGAGTTTGTGCCTGGAACGATAAGAGGACAACCTGCTGTCTTTTCTTAGTATTTTTCTGGATATTTTAAAAGAGCCATATGCATGGATTTCACCTCAAACCAAAAAATAATTTTTGCCTGATCCTGTGAATATGACTTCTAGTCCTTGGAAGAAGATTTAGGACTAGGTCATGCATATTTCAATATATGGAATCACATACATCAGTTTAGAATCAGATTTGTGAATTGGCTTCCGTGCAACATAAACATGAGTAAGCTTCTTTCTGTTTGATAGTAGTTTCTATTTAACTGGCAGTTCTTGGCATTTAATTTTACAGGGGTCAGTTCTTATTAATGCATTGCACATCACTTATTTAATTTCCCATTCAAATTATTAGCTCGGAATATTTCCACTTTGCCGCTAGTCAGTCTCAGAAATTTAAAAACCACTATACGTGGGCTTACTCTGGAAAGACCTCAGGAAATGTTCTTTTGCAATTGACTAGAGATGTTATTTTGAGGAGGTAACAATTTTAATATGAGTCATTAGAATATGTGTGTGGGTGATAATGTGTATTTATGCAATTCATGGAGATTTCAGTAAAACTATTTTGAGATGTTTTACTGGCCATATTTTTTACTTATAATAAGTAAGCACATAAAATTAATGTGTGCAAGATAAAATGGGCAAGAAAAAGAGACATAATACCAGACTCTACATTTTTTTCTTTTTGAATAAGTAGTAATGCACAAAAAATAATCCTTTTCTGTAGGAAGTTAGATTTCCCAGGAAAGCGGTGGTCCGAAACAGAAGCAGTAATGTTTTTTTCTTAATGGACATGGACAAATCTTGGACAAAGATTTCTGATCCCTAAGTACAGTATAGGGCATGGTCAAAACACTCCATGTAGCAAGCACACTTAGCAAAGACTGTTCCTAAGTTTGCTCAATCTATGGAACTATGTATACAAGGCTGACAATAGATGGAAAGCATTATAAAACTAGAACAAAAATGTAACATTACATGTTGGCTTTTCCCTATTATTTCCTCTCACCAGCTCTAAGAATGAGAGATCATGTTAGCTATCCCATTTTATTATTTGGAAAAAAGCTTTTTGCAAGCAATGCACAAGTTCTCCTGCACATCTTTTTTATATTAAATCATACTGTGCAGATTCTGTGGGAGTAAAAAATAAACTGAAATAACTGTAACTGAAAATTCTATTTAAAATTAGGTACTAACCTGTTCAGAATGTTATCTATCCTTTTTCAGGAATAGGGTGAAATTGAAGCACAGCGATTTTTCAAGACAATAGTAAATAAAAATGTTGTAAACAAAAATTTCTATTTCAAATATTCATTTTATTTTAAATTAAGTTACAAATAAAGCTAGGTGAAATTAAATTCAGTATATTTAGCTTTTATATATTCAGCCAACAGATTATAAAAATACTGCTGATTTAATTTTGCTTCAGAAATACAACTGACACTATTTTGATTATAGGGCATTTGGAGAATTAAGAAAAGTTATTATTTAAGTTCAGAATATGATATAATAATTTTTTGTAGGTATGTCAGCTGTAGAACTTATATGTCAGAGCGCTGCTTAGGAATTGAAATCAACTATGTAACTATGTTCAGTAATTTTGTTTGTTTTGCAGCTAGAACAAACCAAACACAAAATAAATTACAAGCCTATCAGATTGCAGATATTATTTTATAAATCCAGTAAATAAATATATCTGTATTATTTTCACTAAAATATAGTATACAGCTGCCCTTTCGCTTGTGTGATTCTCCATATTAATTATAATTTTATGCCTCCTAATCAGGGTTGACTGGCAGCTGCCTGGACTAATCCCTACAGTGGTTTTCCATTGCCTTCTTCCTAGGCCTGAGAGTGAGTGGCCCAAAGTCACATAGCTGTCTTCGTGGCTAAAGACAAGACTAGAACTCAGTCTTTCGGATTCTAGCCTGGTGCATTTAACTACTATGCCAAACTGGCCCCCTAATTCTCCATATTGCCTTACATTAAAATCACATAAAATTCCTGTTTTAAGGTAAAACATGATTTTGAAATGGAATATTTATTTCTTATGCATAATATTGTATGCATAAGATATAGATTAAGGGGTAAACATAATGGACTTATGAGTAAATAAATTTGATGATGGTGTAGACCAAAAAACGTCTAGGCAGGGTCAAGCTAAATATCACTTCCAATAAGATGAGGATTTAGGGTACACACTGTAGAAAACTTATTGTTGAGTTTGTGCTCTAATTTTAACGTGTGTATGAAGAGCAGAACTTCATTTTATATTCTCAGTTTTGGAAAAAGAATGCATGCCAAAAGACTCTTCTTTTGATCATAGCAGTATGGACTGGAATAGTTATATACCACAGAGGCCATTCTGAATTCAACATTATCTCTTTTAATAAGGTTGTATACTTATTTGTACACAAATTGTGCTTTATCTGCTTATTCTTGCCCTATAGATGCCCTGTTACTATTTACTTCAGTCTGTCACTCAGTTAAAATATACTATTGAGCTGTATTTCATTTCTCCAGTTAAATGTAAAAACACATTTCACCTGAAGTAATTTGCTTTGAGTTGTAGTTTTAAAAAATGTTAAGTGATATTTCCAGTGATCCCCAAGCACACACATTACTGTTCAAGAGCCATGCTCTCTTCACAAGGCAACCCATAATCGTAGGTTGGAAAATTGCTATTATGGTAAGGTGCTGACATTATTCACTGCATGTGGGATGCCAGGGGGAGCCACAAACAAAACCAGACAGCTGGAAGGCTATTTAAAAATGTAATTAAATAGAACACTGAACAAGTGGATAGCTCTGCTTAAGACAACAATACTGATGACACGTTATCTAAAATCTCACAGTACATCCTCCTGGTTGTTTCTACAAGGGATGCTATGCAGCTTGAGCCAGAAAGGCATATTTAATAGTTGTTTCCTTTAAACACACACACACACACATATCTGCTTTATCCGATATTAATGAAAGAAGCCATATTGATTACATGAGAAATTAATGTAATCTGTTTGTCTTGGGAACAGATACAACGGTATTAAATTCTTTGTAGGTTTTCCTACTGTTTGATCTCAGATCTTCAGGTTTTGAAAGAAATATGAAAATTATTATCAGGAAGACAATATTCCAATGAGATAAAGTACTTTGTATCCTTTTGTTACTAAAATCTCAAAGCGCTTTTTATACCTGGAGATATTTTATTTCATCCAGGTCCAAAAGAATTTATTCATTTAATGATCTTCAAAAACTAAAGATTAAAAGCACTGTTGATGTATGCACAAATGAAACAAGGGCTTAAATAATTCAGGTTCATAACTGGAAAAATTAAGATTTATCAAAACCCTGGCAGAATAAAAATGATGTGTTGCAGTCCTGTGTCCGGCTTGCTATGGGGAAATCTGATTTCTCTGCTGGCTGTTTCCACTTTGGGGAAACTCAAAGAACAACAAAGCCAAAAAGAGGATACAGAGTGATTAATGGAAGGTTGAGCAGGACTATCCTACGTTTCCTTGGGGCTACTCCTAAACTGATATTTAAAGCAGCTTTTTTCTGTAATTAAAAATGAACAGGGATAATTGATATAAATGGTAGCCCTATGAATGTCTGAAACTGTAATAGTATAATGTCTGTTTAGAATTTGGTAATATATCCTATTTTTAGATCTTTTAGCCACAGTTCTACATATGTTGCCTGCAGAAAATGTGTATGTTGAGGTTTCACAAAAATCTTCTTGCCAGGCTTGATCCATTTTCCAGAATTGTTGTATTACTCGCCAAAGCGATGTCCTTCTATGGCTCTGTGGTTTAATGTCCTCCTGTTTCCTATCTCTCAGTGGTCTTTCTGCTACTGATATCCTTGAAAAATTAATTCCTTGTGAATATGCAAAGTGATTAGATCGATCCTTGTTGAAATAATGTATGGTTCAGAACTGAGCTATTTACATTTTTTTTATTCTTCACATGGTACCACAAGGGTTTTGGAAGTCTAAAAATCACATTTGAATTAATATTTTAAAGAAAAATATCTTATCTTTTTTCCACATTCAAGTTTCGTGATGATCTTGATAAGAGAAAATAGCATTCCTTGCAACAGATTCATAGCTTGATGTTTGCCTCAGTATAAGAAAACTGACCTGATCTGGACCAAGAGAGTCTAGCTTTATCATTCCATGCCCTAATAATATTTCAGTTGGATCAGCACAATGCACTCAACATGGAGCTACCTAGAAGACGACCAGTTATACAACTGCTTTCAGTTTCATCATAATAAATTAAACCTAGACCATACCGAACCATATTGTCCAGTCTTTGCTTTTCCTCTGGCTCACTGCTGATTCAAAGACTGAGTGCTGACAAATTTCATTAACTCAATGTTGTCTTCCAACTAGGCATTCTTCCATAAATACATAAATCATGTTTTTCTCAAAGATCAAAGTTCAGTATAGCCAAAATTCATCATATGTTGAAAGATTCCAGCTTTGGAGAATATAGTTTTTTAGAAAACATTAGTGTCTTTAACCATTCACTGCCTTTGAAGAACATGGTTCACTGTAGAAGTAATATCTTACCAATTGAAATTACAAATCAACCTTAAAACATGCAGCAAAATTCCTTCAAATTTATTACATTGCATAGAGGTGTCCAAAAGACTCTAAAATTTTTATTTTCCTGACCTATGACCACATTTTAAGTCATTAGAAATAAACCAATATTCCTTAAAGCATGACTGGCCAATATAAGATATTCCAGTTCACTATTCCAATGTCTTACATTGTCAGCCTTCCCAGGTAGACCAGACAGAAAACAGAACCAGATGAGCTAATTCTACATTATTGTAAGGCTACATTACCAGAACCTTGCAAGTCTGATAGTACAAATCTCCTGCCCTCTCTTTTACTGCCTGAGAAGTTAGGGAGGTTCCTTTCTGATTCTTTCTCTTTCCATTATGCAGCTGTGGGCTATGCCCTCTATTTCCAGATTGCTCCCTGGCCAGCTTCTCTTCAGCCCCCGCCCCCTGGCTCTCAAGGTCATTCCCATATAACTTTACATACATATTGTCAAAAAAAAAAATTGAATTTAAAAAAATCATGATGATACATTATCAGTTTGGTAAAGGCCTTTTCCAATGTACTCAATGCCTCCAGAGTACCAGGAGTAATTAATGTAAATAATATACAGATAATAAATGTTGCAAGATGGTCTTGTGGCTTAGTATATATATTTACACATAAAACACATGTAAACTTCCCAAAAATGTATAAAAATGCTGAAAAATCTTCACTATAAAAACTAGACTTTAGAAATTCTAAAAGCTGGTTATAAAAATAAATTTTAAGCCCCCTCCTAAAAGGAGGGATTTGCTTGCCTCACCAGTTCATGTTGTTATATACATAACAAAACATCTCGTTACTCTTAAAACTTTTGAGATTCTTATGTATCTTTTTTTTTTTTCAGTGATCAGGGATTACTACTGCATATCTTGACAGCTAGGGTGCTCCCTCCAGAATAAAGTTCAGGACTTTTGCTGTGTAGCAAAAGGAAGCCTTGTTGACATCTGTCTGTGGCTACAAGTTCAGAAAAGTTTCAAAATCATACAAGTTTTCAGTATTGTTCTCCAGAGCTTATATTTATTTTATGTATTCAGATAAATCTTCTGGAGTTTGGGTGTTTATTGAACGATATCTTTGGAAAAATTGTTTATGTCCAACAATTACCAGAAGAAAAAAAAACCTCCAACCATACTTCTAGTCAGAAATTAAATTTTGAATTATTTACAGCTACAGCAAACAAGGGATACTGCATCTGGCTTCCATTTCAGCTTAAAATGGGATCTGATAGTTAACCCTATCTTAAGCTGGCAGGTGACTGAAAGGAGCACATAGATTGTATCAGGCATTCACTTTCTCAATGATCCAACCACATTCTGTTTTCCTTCTACTCAAGATCATCAAGAGGCAAAAGAGAATGAAAGGAATTTCAGAAAAGCCATCACAGAACAGAAGAAACCAGACAGGCATTCCTTTGTGTTACTTGGGCTCCCAGACCTGACCTTCAAAAATCTAGACGAAAGTGTTAAGATATTAAGCTTTTCAGTTCAATGTATAAATTGAGACCATTGAAATAGATTATTTTCTTCTTCTTTTGTATATGGGATGAAAGTTCTAATTAAAAATATAATCCTAAGAAATGATTCTGATCTTGGTATACTTAAACATTTTTTTTCAAATTCCTTAAATATTTTAACTAAATCTTAACTCCTAAATTTGTCTCAAATACCATTTTATTTATTATTTATAACTTAGGCTTGTTGACTGCTTCAGTTGTAAGTGACTTACAGTTTCAAGCATTTCATTTTGTAACAATGGTTAAAACAATACAATAAATAGCATTATCAACATCTTCACGTGCCCCAAAAACATTCTCCCAGATAAAACAGACGCTACCTCTGTGTCTTCCAATTGTGCTTCACTCCCCAAAAGCTTCCTGATGTTGGAATTAACTTAAAAAGCTAATTTTGGTCTTTTGCTGTTCCAGACTCATTAATACTAGCTTCCTGGCATAGCTACCTTAATATGAATTTGAAATCATGACACTACTATGTGCATCATTTTTCTCAGATGTAATTAGTTTGGTCACCATAGTGTTTTTTAAAAAACTGATATTTTTATTTTTTATCACTTGCTGAACATGATGAAAGGAAAAATCTATGCATTTTCAATTTCAATCGCATGTATGAATGAGCAAATTCTATCACATTCAGCCAAAAGCGTGTGATTTTTTTTCAGTTTCAGCGTAGCCTGTTCAACTTTTATTCATATAAGACCAGTTCTTTTTCAACCTTTGCAATTCAGTTCCAAACTTTTTGGAAGGAAGCCTAAATAAAACACTGTTTTATTATGAATGTCATTCTCCTTTGGAAAGTAAGACAACATACTATATAATACACTCAGGATATAACCCTAGAAATTTATTCTATTAAGAGGGGGAGAGACCTGTTTGTCCAAATTTTATATTTTTTTCTTGGTTTAACAAAATTATGTTTCCAAACACATAAGAGAATATATGTACAGTAGTGTTAGTAGATGGCAAAAAAATATTCCTACAGATAATGAGAAGCCCACAGATAAAGACATACCCTTTGCTTTGGTTGTTATTCATTGGCATTATCTCCTAATATATTTCACAAGATTCAGTAATCATAAATCTAGTAGAATACAGTAGAATGAGTAAATCAACTACTGCTGGCCTTCAAGAGAAACATTTTCCATCTTTTTGATCTGGTAGTCCTAGCTATATCCTTTCTCGTCTTTCTTCTTTTCAACTTAATAATGTCTTTTGTTTAAAGATTATATGTTTACTATGACAGCTACTAAGCTGATTCAAGTAGCAATACAATTCCATGGAACATTTTAGTTAGAATAGAGATTAAAGATTACATTACTGCTGATCTCAAAATGATTTTTCTTCCATGATATCCAATTACATAGAACTGTTTCAATTGTTTCCCCTGTTTCCATCTTATACACAAATAACACATCATCATCATCATCATCATCACCAAGGAGCATAGGTAATACCTACCAAAGAGCATAGGTGGGTGTGGAATGTTATAAGTACACCACACAGTTCAAGTGGAAAAAAGTTCATTGGAAGAATATCTGAAGGACAGTGAAGAAAATGCACTGAAGCTAGTATATACCATGAAGGCTTAGTGAATACCAGAGAAACCAAACTAGCCTATAAGAAAAACCAAATGAAGAATAGAAAAGGGACATGGCGAGGCAAAGTATTACATGACTAGTACGTAAAAAAGTTAACAGGCAAAGCAAATAGCAAGTCCTGGCAATGGCTAAGAGCTGGAAAGTTGAAGAAATAGACAAAGGGGCTAATTTTGGCTACACAACACCAAGCCTTAACATCAAATGCATATAAAGCCAGAACTGAGAAGACAGCAACAGACAGCAAATGCCACCTCTGCAAAGAAGCTGAAGAAATAGTGGACCTGCTGCTGCAAGAAGATCGCACAGACTGACTACAAACAACAGCATGACAAAATAGCAACAATGGTGCATTGGAATATCTGCAAGAAATACCATGTGCCTGCAAGCAAGAACTGGTGGGACTACAAAACAAAGTAACAGAAAATGAAGAATCTAAAGTGCTCTGGGACTTAGAATTCAAACAGACAAGTACCTGCCACACAACACCCCAGACTTAACAATTGTTGATCATTATTGATATCCAATTGTTGATATCCAGACAAAAAAGTCTGGATAGTGGACATTACAATACCTGGAGACAGCAGAACAGAACCTGCAAATAGAAGTAGAATGATTATGGAAAAAGAATGCAAAGATAGTAACAATAGTTATAGGCGCCTAAGGAGCACTCCCAAAACATCTGGAGCACCACTTGAAGACCATTGGCATTGACAAAATCACCATCAGTCAATGGCAAAAGGCAGCTTTTCTTGGAACAGCTTATATCCTGCGATGATACCTTTAACACCATCAAACAACAACATCTACCTATCCTAGATCCTCAGGAAGGACTCCATAGGTGGATAAAAATGCCAAATCCAGTCCAAACATCTGGCTGACTGTGCAACCAACCATCAACCTCATCTTCCTCATCATCATAATTTTAAACTTGTATGCCACCTCTCAGTTACTCTGAGTGGCTCACAACAATCAAAGAAATTACAATCAAATCAATAAAAGATAAAGATAAAAGATGGCAAGCACAATGAAGCAAGGGGTCTCACTCATCTTTGCCAAAGCCCTTCCTTGATAGTACAATTTATAAATCATATTCTCTGAATACTTTTTTTTCCAGGTTAAAGTTGGGCTTTAACCTGGAAAAAAAAATCTACCAATGCTTTCTAGTTCCAGTTGTGACCACTGAAAGTCCCTCCTCTTTTTCAATTGGGCACTTTATATCATGATCTTAATGTTTAGTTGACAGTTCAGCTTATTTTTCATTAAGTTAATTTTCTCATCAGCATTTACATTGTTATAAGCTGATTGGGGGATTTTATCCTCCAGTTTGTAGACTTAATTGTCACACCTGTTAAGGGCCTTTGTGCTGCAACAATTCTGTGGGATTTAGTTAATTCTGCAAAGAACTCACTGCAATTGATTAGCACTGTATTTTATATTGCTTTAATAAAGCTGTAGCAGTGATGTTTCATCAATCATTCTTGTGCTTCCAGATAATGACAGGCTGGTAAGACTTCACCAGCAATGAGTATATTACATTAATTTATTAGGAAGGAGGAAGCTAATGACCTCAAATTGCCAATATAGACTTATATAGAAATATATCTTTTCTGATTTCTGCAGCTAAGGAATTCTAAGAAAATTCATTTTTAATATCCAAATTCCCTAATGCCAAAAATGTAGATAATATAAATAAGAATAAAATAGACAGTTTGGGGGTCACACTGTCAAAATTCATTAGCTAATCATAAAACCACACAGACAGAAATATACAGGTGAAACTCAAAAAATTAGAATATCGTGCAAATGTTCATTTATATCAGTATGGCAACTCAAAAGGTGAAACCAATATATGAGATAGACGCATTACATGCAAAGCGAGATATGTCAAGCCTTACTTTGGTATAATTGTGATGATTATGGTGTACAGCTTATGAAAACCCCAAATTCACAATCTCAGAAAATTAGAATATTACATGACATCAATAACACAAGGATTGGAAATAGAACAATATCGGACCTCTGCAAAGTATAAGCATGCATATGTACTCAGTACTTGGTTTGGGCCCCTTTTGCAGCAATGACTGCCGCAATGCGGCATGGCATGGATGCTATCAGCCTGTGGCACTGCTGAGGTGTTATGGAAGACCAGGATGCTTCAATAGCGGCCTTCAGCTCCGCTGCATTGTTCGGTCTCATGTCCCTCATCTTTCTCTTGGCAATGCCCCATAGATTCTCTATGGGGTTCAGGTCAGGTGAGTTTGCTGGCCAATCAAGCACAGTAATCCCATGTTCATTGAACCAGGTTTTGGTACTTTTGGCAGTGTGGGCAGGTGCCAAGTCCTGCTGGAAAATGAAGTCAGCATCCCCATAAAGCTCGTCTGCGGAAGGAAGCATGAAGTGCTCCAAAATCTCCTGGTAGATGGCTGTGTTGACCCTGGACTTAATGAAGCACAGTGGACCAACACCAGCAGATGACATGGCTCCCCAAATCAACACGGACTGTGGAAACTTCACACTGGACTTCAAGCATTGTGCATTGTGTGCCTCTCCATTCTTCCTCCAGACTCTGGGTCCTTGGTTCCCAAATGAGATGCAAAAGTTGCTCTCATCAGAAAAGAGGACTTTGAACCACTGGGCAACAGACCAGTTCTTTTTTTCTGTAGCCCAGGTAAGACACTTCTGACGTTGTTTGTTGTTCAGGAGCGGCTTGACAAGAGGAATACGACATTTGAAGCCCATGTCCAGGATCCGTCTGTGTGTGGTGGCTCTTGATGCACTAACTCCAGCCTCAGTCCACTCCTTGTGAAAGTCCCCAACACTTTTGAATGGCCTTTTCCTGACAATCCTCTCCAGGCTGCGGTCATCCCTGCTGCTTGTGCACCTTTTTCTACCACACTTTTCCCTTCCACATAACCTTCTATTGATGTGCTTTGATACAGCACTTTGGGAACATCCAACTTCTTTTGCAATTACCTTTTGGGGCTCTCCCTCCTTATGGAGGGTGTCAGTGATGGTTTTCTGCACAACTGTCAGGTCAGCAGTCTTTCCCATGCTTGTGATTCCTACTGAACCAGCCTGAGAGACCATTTAAAGGCTCAGGAACCCTTTGCAGGTGTTATGGATTCATTAGCTGATTAGAGTGGGACACTTTGAGCCTAGAATATTGAACCTTTTCACACTATTCTTATTTTCTGAGATTGTGAATTTGGGGTTTTCATAAGCTGTACGCCATAATCATCACAATTATACCAAAGTAAGGCTTGACATATCTCGCTTTGTATGTAATGCGTCTGTCTCATATATTGGTTTCACCTTTTGAGTTGCCATACTGACATAAATGAACATTTGCACAATATTCTAATTTTTCGAGTTTCACCTGTATTATCATCTACAGATTTTGACAATGAATTGAGGAAAATACAGTAGGTATGTGAAGCACCCCAGAGGCTTGATGTTAATTTAATTATTGAACAATAAATGGATGATATTGGGACAAAAAACCTGCTCTTGCTCTTTTCAGTGACATCATATCACAGTAATGACTTCTTAACCAGAAAAGAAGGCTGGATCTTTTTATTGAAAGTAATAGTTACATTTGGGATTTGAAAAGCATGTTGTGTAAGCATGCCATATCTCACCTGCAGAATTCTTGGGGATCATTACATGGTGGTAAAGACATGTAGAAACTCTTACTCTTCATTGTCATCTTGTTGTCATTGGGAATTTTGTGTCTCTAATAATTGGTTCACGTAGATCTCCAACATGTTATTATAAGTGGCAATGACATTATAGGCTAGTTCTTTGTTTTACAACTATCTCAAATTCTGTAAGAATAATTTAAAAAGAAAGAAAGAAAACTGATGAGTATCAAGGGAGGTACTCAAAGCTTTCTTCTGGTTTTGAAGTAATTCTCATTAAAAATATGATTCTGGGTGCTTCTGGAAAGCTCAGCCTAAATTAACCCTTTTTAAAGTTAGTTTTACATGAAGGTAATTATTCTCTTGCTCTGTTATTCATTCAGTTTATCCATCACTTCAGTATGCAGTGAAGCTTTTACTGATTTCATTGTGTGTTGAAAAGTGAACTGTGTTGTCAAACAACCATTCTACCATCCATCCAATTTGAATAAAGATTGACTAAACTCATACCTTTAGGCCACAGATAAAATGTCAAGTTAGTTTTTCTGTAGGCAATTGCTGTCTTTTGAGATTATCTGTAATTTAGCAATATATTATTAATAATAAAACCACAGAGTCATTTTTTAAAGTCAGTGCTTAATAATAAGCCACTATATACAGTGCTTTTTCAATTGTTATAAAGGCTACTTTCCAATATTGTTTTATGGATTATAACAACAATTATTTCTAAAAGGGATGCACACAGTCTCTACCACATGTGGAATCAAAGTGTGGAAGAGAAGTATATGGATCAGTCCTATACATTCCAATCGCTGCACACCACCATGGTAACCTGAAAAACACCAGTTTGACAGAAACATTTTTTTCCCGTTCTTTTAGTATATACTAGAAACAATTAAGGCTTCACTCCTAGGATTTAGGAGCCACAGATACAAGATTATATAGATACCTTCATATGAATATTAAATGGATGTGAATGTTATCTACATATTTCTCAAGAGATTAAAATACAGTGTAATAATGGGAAAAACTATGGGGGGAAAAAACAATAAAATTTACACTAAGCTACAGTTTGAGGGGAAATTGGTACCAAATGTTCTACAGATGGTATATAATTCTATCAGTGATTGGCAAAATGTATCAATCATACAACAATGAATGTTGGAAATGCCACAACAAAGAAGGAACTTTTACCATATGTGGTGGTAAATATGTTTTTTGAAGAAAAGAGAAACTGTTTTAAAAAATATTAAATCAATCCAAATTGAAATGAGGAATAATTTCAGACATCCAAATCATAGTATCAAAATATTTATATAGCAATTAGCAGTTGTGGGATAAAAAGGGAGGAAGAAAGTGGGGCTACTAAAATGCTTTTCCCTATACTTTTTTTTCTTTTTTTAAAATTTGTTTTTCCTTTAATTATTTTTATAATCATATTTTCACTTCAACCTTTGCTCTAGTGTAAAGCTGTATATTATTCCTTTCCTTTCCTTTCCTTTCCTTTCCTTTCCTTTCCTTTCCTTTCCTTTCCTTTCCTTTCCTTTCCTTTCCTTTCCTTTCCTTTCCTTTCCGTTTTTTGTTTTATCTAATTAATTAAAAAAGATATCAAAATGGTAGTGTATGGACCTCTGTACATTTATTCATTACTGAATTTCCCATGTATGTTCCCATGTATTATTTTACAATTTAGTACTGAGACTGAAATATAATTAAATGGTTGATATGTAACAGTAGTATCATGTGATCCTTTATTTTCTCATGCATGATAGTATAATGCCAACATGACTTATATGAACAACTAACCAACTATATATTCAACTTCAGTACAAAGGTGCACATTGTACAGATACTTATTAGACTAAGGATGAATTGTTGTGCATATATTCTTCTGTCTTTTCCTCCTGCCTTTTTCCATGTACAATATTAAAAAGCTTCTGAAGGTTGTTATACCATTTTTCTTGTTAAACATGAACAGAAAACTATTTATTCTTAGAGTAAACCATTAAAGTCAGTCAAATGGGATGAGACAAGAACAAAGCACCCTGCACCCCAAGAAATAATTGTTCATTACAATTACACTTTTATATATGAATTAACTACTGGTTTTCCTAAGATTATTATGTTAATATATTTATCAGATCAGATTTGAATTAACATGCAGTTAACATGCAGATGAACACCTTCTTTACTTTTGTGCCTGTAACTGTCAACTTTTTCATCTTTAATCATATTTGTTTGCATTTTTAATGCAAAAAAAAAATCTTTTTTTACAACTATTTTGCTAAATCCCTCTCTCCCAACTTCAGAAACCAAAAATGGACTTTATCACCATTCCTCCTGCAATCATTGGTGGCTTAATAATGGAGGGAGGATGGTAACAACAACAAAAAATAACCTAATTCTGCTCTGTTTTATACAACCTCTGTCAAGAGAGGGACCTCCTGCATTGCTCGTATCAGCAAGTACCGGGGGGGGGGGGGGAAGGGGGGAGAGGGTTATGTTTCTCAAAGTCTAATATAAAGTAACCTCACCTACTCTCCATTCAAATTCTGTGTACAATTCACTCCCATCAATGTCAAGTCATTCTTCTTTCATTTGTACCTTAGCATCCAATCTTTGTGGATAATGGATTAAAAAATACAAATATTTTGGCACAAAATTATTTAAGTTCTGCATTCTACAATACAGTTTTATTCAAAATCCATTTTGAATTGTTTAGCAAACAGTGCATTTTCATTTATCATAATAAAACTTTTTCAGTAATGTACACAATTTGGTCTGAGTAAGATATCTTGCCTGTTCTTATTCTTTTATACTGAATGATAGTCTAGTATCCAGTGGTTCACTAGAAACATATTAGGGAGATTTCAAGCAACTACCACGTGAACAGATCATCTTAGTCCTAGCAATGTGCTTTTGAGTGTGACCAAAAAAAAAATACCAGTACCAATGGTACTGATCAATTTTCCATTTATCTTTCCATATACCTATCTGTATAATCTGATGGCACTTGTCAAATCATGTGCTTCATAGAGATGAATATTTTTCTTTATATGAGAAAAGTTAATGCCACTTCCTTGATGTTCATGATTTACCTACCTCCCAACTAGTTGTTCTTTATCATTTTTGAAAGCACTCTAAGATAGGCATGAAATAAGTGGAAAATTGTGCTATAGAACGTGCAGAATACAAATTAATATATCTTACAAAAAAACAAAAACAAAAAAACCACAACCCAAATGCAAATAGATTTAAATGAGTCCCATAGTAGTATTATATTTTAGATTTACTAAATACTAGATAAACTGAAGAGGGCCAGTGAGCTGTCATTTTCAAAATGAGCATATTTTATGTTTCATTTAGATATTTCATTGAGGAAAACAGAACATTTGAAACTGCAGGCAGCAAGATGCCTTAGGCAACCAAGCATATCAAAATAAAGCACATGGAGAGGCTTTTACTACTCTTGCTATTTAAATAACTATTTTTGTGAGCTTATTAGCTACTAGTGATCCCAAAGGAGAAATACAATTAAAACTTAATCATACCAAAAGCTGGGATTCTTCTGATTCAGCGAACTTGTAATCTTTTATATTTTAGCAGTTTACTTTAAACATCTTAGCTCCCAAAAGAAAAGGCACAGAAATGAGTTTCATTTGGCTGTAGTGCATTTCCTTTGAACTTGCCTGGCATATATTACTTTCTTTGAGTCTTTCACTTGTTTACATGTATTTAAGCCTTTCAGGAATTCTGAGTGTCAGGCTTTCTATTTTCTTACATGAAAGTGAAATATCTGCTGTGCCCTTTAAAGATCATGTTGCACATGGTCCCTGGGTATATTCACTTTTTCTATGCACTGTACACACAGGCTTTAGAGGTATGAAGCTGAATAATTTGAAGCAGCATCTTAAACATCAAATAAAGAGTTAGAAATTGTCCCATGCTTGATTGAGACAAAAGTTGTCTCAAATAGCCTGTCTGTCTGTCTGTCTGTCTGTCTGTCTGTCTGTCTGTCTGTCTATCTATCTATCTATCTATCTATCTATCTATCTATCTATCTATCTATCTGTAGGTGGTATTTTAAACAGAGTATCTTTACTTCAGATATTTAGCTAAAGCTATTTTAGTTACCCACAGTTTTCTACCATCACCAAAGAAGGATGATCTGTATGCATAGGCTGATTTTCCATATTGATTGAGATACCTAAAAACATGAAAAAAATCACTCCCCACCCCCACCTGCATAGTATACAAATGTTAAAATGTGCAGTAATTTTGCAAAGATTTGCCTTGCAAAATGTTTCATTTATTTAGTTTTAAATGGGTATGTCAGTGGGAACTATCAAGGAGAATTAACACACTACACAAGAACTATTATGATTACTATCCGTTTTTTTGGCAGCAAGCCATGAAACAAAACAAATTAAACTATTTCAATATTTGGGCATAGTTTCAAGCCTTCAGTAGGCAAAGTACTAATTGGATTATATGGTACAAAATGCCCAGAAATCAATGTCAGCCATGAAGTCTTTTTGATGGCTGTGATAGTGTTTCATTTATCCCATATTACATTGTGTGTGTGGTAGTCCTTCAGGTTCAAAGAAGACAGACTGCCACACAGTTCATCTGTGAACACAGAGGTGACTCTTCAACCCCAGTCTGGAAGCACAAAGTCTAGCACAATGGAGGCACTGGAAGTCCATTGTTGCAGTAACTGTAGGTATTCTTCTGTGATGCCGCTCACAGTTTTTGGCAACGCCTGTCTTTAAAACCGGTGGAGACTACAAGGCACAGGGCTCACCAGTGGGTTCTATCAGCAGCCATAGCTTCTAGTTCCCTTGCCTGGATGTCACAGTGGCATAGGGTTCCTTTCACAGTGTCTTTGTAGTACTTGCATGGTCAACCTCAAGGTCTCTTCCCAGACTCCAGTACCCTATAGAGCAACTGAGGAGGCATATAGTGGTCATCTATTCTGATGACATGTCCCACCCACCACATCTGGGCTCTGATAATCAAGGACTCAATGCTGGTGGACTCCACATGATCTAAGACCTCCAGGTTGAAGATACAGTCTTGCCAACAAAAGCCAAGGATGGAGCGAAGAGCATGCATGTGAAATTTCTCCAGTTGCTTGATGTGTCCTCAGTTCAGGGTCCAGGAGTCACATCTACATAGAAAAGAAGGGATAACTACAGCATTGTAGAATTTCAGCTTTGTGGAGATAACGGATGTTGTATTGGTTGAGCACTCTAGTATGCAGCTGCCCAGATCCTGGCTGGCCTTGCTGATCCTGGAGTCAATTCTTGGGCACAGCTCGTATATGGTACCTAGTTTGGCCATATAATAGCTTTGCACCTTTAGAATCTAAACTCCTCAAAATTATCTTCGAAATATTGTATCCAGTTTATTGCTAACAATCCTTTACTGGAGCATGTGAAACCAAAGGGGAGACAAGATAAACTTTTTCATTTATTAAGGGTTTTTTTTTTCCCCTTTTCCCTTTAGAATTAGCTAAACAGAGTTGGCAGGCAACTCTGACTTGATATGGAAAAGGTATTTTGAGCCTAAATCCTTCAGTATGGCTTTTCATGGGAAACTCTATTAGTGTTGAGCTTTGAGCAGGTTAAGATAGTACTTAAACAATAGATTGTGTATATGAAAGTAACATTTGACCAATACTGCTTCCCAAAAGGTATACTTAGGAGAAGTCAGTCTTTTAGTTTTACACTATAGAGATACATAAATCACCATATACTTCCAAAATATAGAACAGCATTAACATTATCACTTACTTAACATTTCATTTATTACCCACAACTGTATTATGAAAATTCAAGAAAAATTCATATGCAGCCTGGCTTTGTCTTTATGATGTGTTATTAAATCAACCATTTATTTTCTTTTACACTGCCATTTATAAACCTTGTTATTTTTAAGTTTATTTCTTACTGTCTGAAGAAATTAATTCTTCAAGTGCTATAAAATTTTGTATCATTGCCTGTATAACTCAGGACTAACCTATCATTTTTGTGCCTTTGTTTTTATTATTCATTTACTTTCTTCATTATTTTATTGCTTGTTTGACAGAGATTTTTCTGGCAGTTGCCCATAGTAAAAAAAAAAAATTTTTTTTTGCACAGCTTCAAGATTGAATGCTGCCTTTGTATCACCTCCCACTAGTTCTAAATCTTTATCTTTTGGCTCAGGACTTATTTGTGGAAAATCAGCTCAAGCCAAGTAGAGATGCAATTATTATATCTTCTTGTAGAAAGACTTTGAAAAAAATGTATTATTTAATGACAATTTCGAACTCTGACTACATATTGAGATCACAGAATCATTCTCACAAACTCATCTGGTCAAGATATTCTTATAGCTTACAAAGAATTCATATAGGTCTGTCAACAATTTTTAAGTAACTGTATTATAAGCATATAAATAATTTATATAAGCTTATATAATAATGGTTTGAGCAGGTACATTAAAGCAAAGAAAGATCTGGTTAGAAGGTCATGCAAAATAAAAAGAAGAAGTAAAATATCTGAGAATACCAAAGAAAAGAAGAATATTTAAAAAATTATGGCAGCAATTAATGTCAGCAATGGAGGGTGCATTTTCATAAACTAAATGCAAAGCTTAGGGGACTTATTTCCTTCTAGTAGAAGAATCATTATTAGTATATGTCCTAATTACTCTTTCAAAAGTATCTAAATTTATCAACCAGCTGAAAACTAGTAACATGCTCAGAATAAATTCCATTCATCTTGAATTGATTAAAAAGAATCCTGAGAAATGCGTATGTGATGGCTACCAATACAAATGGCTTTAAGAAAGAATTCAGAGGAAACAGATGTCAACTGCTGTCAGTTAAAATTGTTTTATATTGTATCTATTATAAGAATACCACTTCCTGAAAAATGGAAGTAGGAGAGAACTATTGAAGCTTTCTATCAGCACTTGTGGAAGTATAATGCCTTTCTTCTTCACGCATTCATTGTAGGTATATTGCCTTCAATGCAGATTTAAGCAACATGCCTCAGTGGCCATAAACAGATTTTGAGACAATAAATGTTTAAAGTTCAACATGTATTGCTAGAGGTACTTCATTCCATTGACACCGGGCCTCCAGAAATAATACTGAGTCAGTAAGGACTCCTAAATGCAATGTTTTAAGGGGAGATGATTGCAGTATATAAAGATCAGAATTAATCTCTGGCTCGTGCTCAGTTTGCAGGTCTCTCATAGTCATTTTAACCAGATTTCTTTCATATATTTCATGCATATGAAAGAAGTGCTTACATAGTGCTCACAGCTCTTTTTGGGATGAGCAGTGAATGGGAAATATATATCTGAAGAAATATGAAAATTTCCCTACAAGAATATCTTACTTTTACAATCTATGCACATGTGATAGATAATGATAAAGTCCTACTGAACTCTGTGAATTAACTTCTATTCAGAATATGCGGGAGTAAGCTATGTATCATTTTCTGGATTTAATGATGGTGTGAATGTTGTATAAACTATATACAATCAAGGGAAGAAATACAATTAAAATGACTCCAAGAGGATATTTTACCTTTAGTAATTTTAATCAGGGATACATTTCCATAAACACATTTTTCTGTAAACAATTTGCAAGAGAATGCATTTCATGCTGTTTTAACATGCTGAGACCAACTTTATTCTGATTCATTCTGGTCTTTTTAAAAGCGCCAAAAAGAGGAACCATTCTGTGCTTGCTGGAGGGCATCGTGTCACAAAGATTAGAAAACTATAAAAGATTGTATACTGTCTGATACTGGCCTTAAAACGTTTAAAAATTACTTATTTTCAAACAACCCTTTCAGATTTTAAAAAAACTCATAGAAATATATATATATATATATATATATATATATATATATATAGAGAGAGAGAGAGAGAGAGAGAGAGAGAGAGAGAGAGAGAGAGAGATTTATATAGTCATAGTTTCTTTACATGCTATATTTTTTTTTCTCAGTGTTATGGATTCAGCAGTTATTTTGAAAGATTTGCAAATTATTCTGTCCGAGTTGCTCTGTTTTTGACCCAGATTTAAACCTGAAATGCAGTGAACTCATCTCCCTGTCTTTCTGACACAGTGGTAATTTCCTTTCCTTTCTAATTAGTACAAGTCCCAGGAGGACAAAATAAAGGATTAATTCAAATACTTGCCTGAACCACAGTGGCTCCTACTCTATATACTGCAGGATATATTTGTAATACTTTTTAGCTATTTGGGCAAGATAGTTTAGCTATCTCAAACTATCTTGAGATAGTTTCCGATCCCATTAGTTGAGAAGAAGCCTTTAATCCCCTGAGAACCCTGTAATTAATTCCAGGAAGAGCCCTTGTGAAATATACTAGTGAGTGCTTTTGTTAAAGAAAATTAGAAGTCTATGAATAATATCCATTTGATGCAAAGCAACAGAAGAATATTATTTTCTGTATTTTTAAGCCTATATTTGATGACCCTGTCCATTCTGTGCCCAGCATATATAACAAATTTAGAAGTACATCAGTACATTAAACTGCTTTACAATATTGATCTGTTTTTTCCACTGTAGTTTATTTGTCCGTTGGCTGGTAAGGGAAAGAACAGCAACTAGAATCTTCTATATAAAAGTATATTCTGTACCTCTGAGCAGCAGCTCCACTTCAGTAACATCAATAGTGATGGATCTGAGTTTTTGTTTTTCCCTTAAGTGGTTCTACTTAACATACAGCCATTCTGATTATGTCTCTCCTGATGGCAGTTGTTAGAATTTGTTATTAATTCACTTGTTTCCCTGAGAAATATTTATTACAAAATGTTCTGATTGTGTATTTATTTTGTATTGGGGAGATAATATGAGAAACTCTATGAAACTCCTTTTTTTTTCTAGTGACAGATTACTGAAGCCAAAAATATCAATTGGTTGTGGAAGGCTAGGGTATGAAGACTACTTATGTTTCTCTATCCAGTTATGCAGTTACTAAACCAGATCTATGGCTTCTGTGGAAAGAAAGTATTGATCAAAGATCAAATAACAGACTGATTTTGAGAACCACACTCTTTCATATTCTGTTTACCACTTCTTGTAACAGTGCATCTTCTGATTTATCCAAACTGAGGACCTGGCTGCAAATTCCACTGTATGTGGATATGGAAGAAGCCACTTAGAACAGTCTAGTCTCCATTCCCAGCTTCTGTTAATCCAGAATTCTGTTGTAGGAATCTTAAATGAAAGCAACCAGATAGTATGAAGGATTTTCTCTTCTTTACAGTAATTTATTTTTGGATAAAGAGAACTGATTAAGGAAGCATAAGAAGGAACTCATGTATATCAAAAGAGGTTTGAGGGGTTTGTAAGCTTAAAGATTGTCGGTCCTACTAGCATTATCATACCAAATACAATTTTATAATTAAGCTTAATCTCCTCTTGTTTATTCTAATACTAATATAAGATCTGTTCATTTTCCTGAGTTCTCAAACCTATGCAAGTTTGATAAATTTACTTACAAAGCATATGCAATCATTTTCAGCTCAGTTCCTAGTATCTGTCTTCCTGTAGTCCATATGAGATAGGGGTTAGGGGGTTGTTTTTGTTTTGAGCTCCTATTGATGAAAAATGCATGGGGTACAATGATCTAATACCTCTTGAAAGCACTGTTGGAGGTTAACTATCACAGCTGTTAGTCAGGAGCCCCTTTCCAAAGCAATTCCATTGTGTTTGTTGTTGTCCAGGTGCATACATGTAGAAGTAGGACCGAGGGAATATTTTCTTTTTAGAAAAGCAACTTTAGAATTATGATGGCCAACTTTCCCATCTGCTCTTATCATTAGTGTATTGACCTTGGTATGAAAGAAGTTAGCTGCCAGTTGGAGTGGAGGACAGGAATGTTGTCCATATTAATGATTGACCTCATGTTTATCTTTATCATGTGACTGTTATATACTTCTACTATACAATGGAAGTAATAGAAGTATATGATAGAAGGCTTCCCAACATAATGGTAGATTTTTTTTTCAAGAAATTTGGGAAATTCTGTAATTGATTTACTATATCAGTTTACAGTTTGGTAGACTCAATATTCCCCCACTTCCTTGATTATCCCTGTATCCAGTCTGGTGGAATCGGTTAGCTATCAGGCTGAATCTGTCCAAAAGGTATGTTTTTTGCAAACCTAACTGACCTATGCAATTATTAGTCCTGCACTTTATCTCACATTAACATTATTATCACACTCAAGATCTATGGGAACTTGTATCTACATTTGTGTTACAGAAAATGCTTAATTAAAAGGAAACTAAATTACTCCATAAGGTTGCATAAACATTCTGTCTCTATAATTCCGTCTAATTTTGAGCAGAAGAAGCTTAACTGTATTTCAGTTATATCAATTTTACCACTAAAAGTGTGCTCAGCTTTAGTCTCATTATTTGAAATTTATGCAACCATTAACATAAGAAAAAACTATAATGTGAAATTATTTATACATATATTCCTATATATAACTATAATGGTGAAAAATCAAGATGGGAGATTCCTATTACATATTTAAATCCTTATTGTGATGTCTTGTGCATTTTAAATGTGTTATGACTATCACATGCTAATAAAAAAATGACATAATAATAAACTTTAGACTTTATAATAGACTTTATTGAAACTATATTTTTCTTTCTATTAAAAGTGGTGTTGTCAGGTTCAGCCCAAAGAACTCCAAGAGACAATGCAAATACAGTTCTGTTGGAGGCTGGTGTGGATCTTCCGGGCTGTGTGGCCGTGTTCTGGAAGTTCTGTTTCCTAACGTTTCGCCAGCATCTGTGACCGGCAACTTCAGAGTGCAGGAGCACAGACAGGAGCAGCACAGAGAGAACTGCTCCTGTCTGTGCTCCTGCACTCTGAAGATGCCGGTTACAGATGCTGGCGAAACGTTAGGAACATGGCCACACAGCCTGGAAGATCCACACCAGCCTTCGTATGCTGGCCGTGAAAGCCTTCGACCATACACAGTTCTGTTGCATTTATTAGCTACAACCTCCAGACAGAAAATCTCCCCAGACTGAACCCTAGTTCCCAAGCCAGCCAGCCACAACACTGTGAATTCCTTAGGGAGGTGCCAGCCTCATCTTCTTGAACTTCCCACGCTCCTGTTGGAGGCTAAGAACACACTTATTTCCCTGAGCCTGGCCTTCATAAGTCCATTCCATCACAGGGGTCTTGCTTACTATCATGTCATACTTCAGGTAGCATTCATCAGGCATTATCTTTATCACAATACCCTAACTAGAATATGGGCTTGGAAGTTGTTTTTATAACTATATATAGATACTAATCACAAAAGTAAATGCAATCTTTCAGCCTCAGTAGATTGTTACATACTGTTTGATTGACTTTCTATTTGTTCCTTTATGGATGTGCAAATAATTAATCATTCAATCTATTACACTTACCAAGTAAACATTTTTTTTGTCTTGTGGGAACTTAAATATGACACTAGCAATGGTCTGCAAACACTCCCTGTCATTCTCTTTGGGCTTTGCTTTTTGAATTACTGGCTTGCTTTGATGAAAATAAAACTTTTTGCTTATCAAAGACTGTAGCTAATAGGAGCAGCTTTGAAAAAGCTTGTTTCCTGCATTTTAAAAATAGTCTTATTCATTAATTCTGAATACTTAATGAATAATAAATAAATAATACACTAAATAAATAATAAATAAAATAATAATAATAATAAAATTAAATAATCACTCTGATAACCAATGCAATTATACACTTATAACAAAGTTAAATACATTTTCTTGCTTATTATTTCATAGCCTCTCAATGGGGAATGAAATTATTAGGTAAATGGCTGAATATTGTTCTCTTTTTTCAAACATAAATGAGAAGTTCTTGATAAAATATATGCTTTTGTTTAGTACAACCCACCATATTGCACTATATCCAATCTGCTGGATCATTTTTAACAAAAAATGTTTGTGGGATATTTTTAAACGTTCAAACTTGAACGTTATTTGAGGATACATTAGTCTTTCACTAGCTTGGTATAGGAGATATCTATCTTATTGCTTCAGGCCATAAAGTAATTGCTATCTGAAATTGAGAAGGAATTCCTTCTCTCCCACATGTGGTGTACCTCTGAAAAATGTGTTTCAGGCTTTTTCAACTTGCTACAAACTATGGGTTATAGGTCACTGCTAGAAGCAGGATAACAACTGGATGTGCTTGGCCAGCATTATGTTCAAAAAGTCACCTCTTAAATTCTTAGACAAATTTAGCACACAAACCTCTCAAGAAGTGTAGAAGAGTTGCAAAGATGACCAATCTTTCTAATGTTAGATTGATCACACAACTTATTTATCAAATAATACAATTTTATCTCCATACTGAAATACTGAAACTGAGATTTTCTTCTGTGTTTTTCTTCCCATCTGAAGTGGGTGAAAAAAGAGATAAGCTGCTCTATTTCCATTTTAAATTAACTACAGTGTGGCATTTTGATCAAAGTCTAAACTACTTGGTAATTTTAATTGTGGATTGTTGAAACAGCTTCTTAAATTATGATTCAATATTATCCCAGTTGAGTAAACGGTAGATGCAAAAGCCGTTATACAAGATTTGTATAAAGCAGGATTCAAAACTTTACTTTCAAATACTTACAGAGTATTACATCAAGTGAAATAATTCAATTTACTAACTGCCACATCTTTCAAGCAATTAGCCTGTAAGAGAGCCATCACCCCTTCCCCCCACACACACAAATCATATACAGAGAGAGAAATCTGGGATACATAATCTGATAGCAAATCATAACTGTCCTCATCAAAATGTAGATGGTAGGAGATCAGTGTCTTAAGAAATTTTTCTTGCACAAATATAAGAGGCAAGTAAGAAATGAGTCAGTTCTTCAATAAGGTGACCTGTTCAATTTATATGCCACAATATTAACCAAGTAACTTATTTTTAGCCTACTCTACCATGAATCAAATCTAGAGACTCTGATGTAAAAAAAAAAATGGTGTTTCAGGTCCCCTAAATAATGCAGGCATATCCTTAAATAGGAGTGCTGATATGGCATCTGATATTTTAGTACTTCAAGGCCCTGGTTAAGTGGTTAAATATATGTGTATATTAATCAAGGTTTTGTGAATTCAAGTTATCATATAAGATAGATCAAGTTCTGCCTGAAGGAGTTCCTGTCAGAAGTACAATCATTTAAAAAACAAAAATGGTTCTATATAATTCCAGAGTCTGGATTAAATTAATATTTCAGAATATACATTTTGAATAAAACCTTTCTCTGGTAAACTTTAGTGGCTGAAAGCAGTCCTTTTTTAAAATAAAATCTAAAAATATTTATGCAGTTGGTTTCAAGAGGTGATTAATGCTTCTTTGAGGGAAGGATGGTGCCACCTTGAGGGGGGTAGGGATGCATCCTCAATACAACCAATAACAGAGAACTTTTACCCAATCTCCAACCTCCCTTTTTTGGAAAGTTTTTGGAGAAGCTAATATGACTCAGAGAATCCAGGAGGAAATAGATTATATGATTTCCTTTAGTCAAGATTCAGGCCTGGGCATGACACAGAAACAGCACTGGTTCCCTAAATGACCATATCAGGAAATTGAGGAGAAAGTGCACCCAGTCAGTTTCTCAATGCTTCCTCCTGGACTGCCTATAAACATTAAGAATAGATAGTAATACATTCCAATCATTCTGCTCCTTTTCCAGCAGAAAGCTCCAGTTGATGTATGTGAGGGATGAGTGTTCAGGCTTTGGTTGCTCTAGTATGGGATTGTAGGAGGATAAGCAGCTCTGTCTGAAGGTTCCCCCACCCCATTTCCTAAGAAACTGCTCACCCATGATGTTGTCTCCACTGAGTGAGAGTGGTGTGACCTAGCAGTTCATCTTTTATGACATACCTGGGTAACAATGTGTGCTGGAAGTTGAAAAAGGGACCTTATGCATATGCATGGAGAAAGACCTGGAAGAAGGAAAAAAGAAGATGAGACAATATTAGGATGGTGCTAAGATCATGTAGGACAGACCAGATCCAGAAAACCTCCCACCCTTTCAGGCAATGCATGTATGAGAAAGCAATTATATAGGAGGTCATATGGAGAGAACAGTGCAAGGTACAAGAATTTAAGAACCATGGCCTGCAGTTGGAAAAGGCCAGGAGTAATAAAGGGAGGGAAGCTCCAGGCTCCAACATGAGTTGGCTGGAAAAAGGCAGTGTGAACAAAACTAAACTCCTTCCCCAGGAAACTGACAAAGTTTTTGCTACCCTGCATCTTCCCAGTGGATGAATGGGGCATTTTAATAATGGGAAAATATGTAAACACAGAAAATGGCAAAATCCTGTCTCTACCAAAACCTGGAAAAAAGGTGGTTAAAAAAAAAAAGACATGCCAACCATTGAAGCATGAGGGAAATAGTGGTGGGAAAATTCATCAGATGTGGGCTCCAAATAAAGTTTAACTGTATGTCTGGGTATTTGGGGCACCCTCTTTGTTTCTGTCTTGCCTTTGCTCCTGCACCACCTTGCAAGGAACCCATGAGAGATTGCTGCCCTGTTCCCTGTGCTATTTAACATCTTTTGAAATGATCCGTCAGGTTGGGATGAGTTGTCACCAATACTCTGATGTTACCCAGTTCTGCATCACCACCATAGGTCAGGAAACCATGGAAGTCCTGATTCAGTGTCTGAACACCATGATGGATTGGGTCATCAAAATAAGCTTAAATTAAACCCTGAAAGACAGACCATTCTGGCTTGATTCCAGGCCTAAGGCTAAATGTGGATGGGATCACACTCACTCGAAGGTTGCTACTCAAGTAAAAGGCTTGGCTTGGGAGTCCTTTGCCCAGCTTTGGGTGCTGCATCAAATATGGGCTTTTTTGGTTTGAGAAGCCCTTAAACCTGTGAACTGAACCCTTACCACCTCAAACTTAAATTACTGCAACATCCTTTACATGGAACTGCCCTGAGAAATAACTCATAAGTTACAGTTGGTTCAAAATGCAGTGGGAGGAGTAGATTTAGCAACATTACACCAACCTCCAATTACTGCATTGGTTACCAATAGGCTTCTGGACCCAATTCAAACTGCTGGTTTTACCTGAGCTATGTGGCTCAGCACCCAGGTACCTATAGGATTATCTCTCTCAATTAGAATTAGTTCATACTTGGGGTTCATCCCAAGAAGGGCTGATGAATGTTGCCATAAACCATGGGAGACAGGCAGTCCCTCAACCTACCTATACCAGAAGGGCTTTATAGATGATTGCCAGCACCTTGAATCACATCTGGAAACACATTGGCAATCAGTGCAGCTCGTGAAGCAGGGGTGTCACTTGGGCATGTCAAGGCACGTCCATCATGCCCATGTTGCATTTCCTACTAGGTAAAGCTTCCAAGTGGTCTTTAAGGGCAGCCCCATGTCAACTGTGTGGCAGTCTTTTTTTGAACAAAGGGACTTGTTTACCATTGAAGTGAACTGATTGTGGATTCTGAAGTCAAGGTAGAGCCACAAGGACATGTTCGGTCAGCAAATGCTACAGGTAATGGCCATTATGTAGTCTGTTTTCAGAAACTGATTGATGTCAAAAGAAGTCAGAGTTGCTGTATTATATGAATAGGCTTCTGTCCAATATATTATATGGGAATGGGTATGTCAGGAAAACATACAAATAAATTGAATGCAGCTGGAATTGAGTACTTAAGAAGTGTATCAGGCAATACAGCATCTTTTACCAGCCTCAATAGCACTTGTTTTGTGCAGATGTATTTAGATTATTCTGGTCACATGTTAGGATCTTATTTCATTATTAAATGTAGTTTCTGAATAGCATATAGTGGTAATACTGAACTGTTTTATACTGAAGGGAAAAGAAGTATTTGCATCTGGCAACCACACCTTGAGTCATTCTAGGCTTTAGAGTCACGGTATGGTGCATTAATTTCTCAGTTTGTAATTTGCCAGCTGCATTTAATGGAACCAATTTTCATTACATCTGTTCTGTGGTTCAAAGAGCTGTTTTAGTTGCCAAAGGGGGCCAGCTTCACACAAATTCAGAGAGGGTCCTAATATTTCTCTTGAAGTAATAGATAACTGGAGAAAAAAAGCAACATATTATTTTTACTTAAGTAAGCTCTATATTCATGGTTTACTACTGTAAGATTCTAAATTAAAAGTGTTGTAAAATCCATGCCCTGGAAATATATATTGACTGTATGTCATTTTATTTCATAATAACTAGTGATTTGAAAAGACAAACAATGTGAAGTATGTTTATTGTTCTAACAAACTATCAGTGTTGAGGAATATTGAAGTATTTATAGAGAAATATATGTAGGAAAAAGGCCTTGTACCTAAACATTTCATGGATTTCGGTGCTGTATTATAGGACAGACCAGATTTGCCATAGGAACTCTTATGCCTTGTGCATACATTTAATTCTCATAAAATCTGTAATAATTGTATAAATGCAAGGTCCCAAAATGACAGGAACTTTCAATAGAAGAAAAAGGGTTTTTCTCATGGGCCACAGAAAATTTGAAATGTTCTACTACACTTTGAAGCTCTAAGCATCAGCCATGTGAGAATTATAAAGCATTAATCCTGAAAAGTTTTCACCTGACAATCATGAGATAGTATACCTATGTGTAAAGTGACTCAATTTTACTTCCTCAGGCAATGTCTTTTTAAAAGAAGCTTCAGAAATGCTATGCATCATGTCATATTGAAAGTATGATCTTGGAATGGCTAAATCTTTTTGAAATCACTGAAGTCTATATTATAACTGTATTTATGGGAAAAGTTTCAATGACATTTTTTAACAACAACATCAAGACTTCCTATATTGCAAATTGTATTTTAGCTGGTTCGACTGCTTAAGCTAACCTTAACAATTAAATCAAATAGCTGATATTGCGCTCTTTCCTAAAAAAATGAACAGTAACAGTAATAGTTCAGGAAAATTTCCATTAACAGCTGCACTGGGGAAATAAAACAATAAAAAATTTTGCTCAAGACTTCCAAAAGATTAGGTAGTAAAAGTTTCTAGCTATTCTACCATATTCTCAATTATTGAGAAAAATAATAATTTTAGAGTTGAAGGAATGCAACTATAATATTCATCACAGATTATACCCTCCAACTCTTCTTAAAATGTCCAGTGGAAGGGAATCCAAACACCTTCTGAGGCAGTCCTTTCCACTATTACAGACCCTTGCCACCAAGGTCTTAAGAACAAGAAAATGGGAGGAAGAAATCTTTCCATTTGCAGGGGGAAAAAAATTTTTTTTTAATGTGCTTTGGATTCCATTTGCTGTGCACAAACTGAATTAGGAAAGCCAATTTTTGCTTAGCAGATTAAATTTATGGCAAAATGATCAGTTATCTATGACTTTGTTCATCAAAGTTGTTGAATAATAAGATTAGAAAAGATTATTGCATCTTCATCTTAAAAGGGATTTTTATCTGAACATCCTTTGGGCAATCCAATAAATCTAAGGTTTTTTTTCCAATAAATCTTGTTTTTAAATCATAAGAAAAATATTTAATGTTTTTAAAGCCTGAGACTATTAATCTTGTAATATACTCAGATTCTTTATTCCGAATTCCTTGTATATTATGCAAATTTATGTTTTTTTAAATTGCTGCCTAGCAGGCTAGGGAGAGAAAAAACTATGTGGTTGCTAAAAGTCAACATCAACTTCATGGCATATAATTAAAATATTGGACTGTTTGTTTTTTTTTTATAAAAAGATTTTTAAGTATTTTCTAACATGTTTAACTTACCAGAGTTTTAGAGGTGGCTAAAACTTCTGAAGCAATCAAGGAGGGTAATTTTATATATTACAATTTGGCTTTTTTTTTTTTTCATAAAATATATTCCTTTTGTAGTTTTGAAAGTCTTAAAACTTATTAATAATAAACTTATTAAGAGCAATTCAATCCTAGTTCTTTAATGACTGTCAGACACTAAGTGTATAAAGTTATAATTTGTTATAATTCTTCTGGCATAAACAGCGGATACATTCCCTGTAATACATATTCACGTAACAATTGTAAATTGTGTTTCATTAGCGTGAGTGATACATCAATGAGAGCTAAAAAAAAGGGGGGGGGAGTGGGAACCATAACTGTGATGGAAGGCATGAGCGGAGAGGATTCTGGAAGGGAGCTTCAAGGTTACAGGGAGGGGGAGTGACATTCCAAGCATCACATCAGCCCCCAGCTAGACTGTGTGAAAGTAAGGAAGAAGAGACTGCCCCCCCAAGGGCTTAGTGGTTATAGTTGCTTTCATTGGGGAATTAGAGGTAGTCTGGCGAGATTCTGTCCTTTAGGTACTAGCAAATAAAGAAGCTGAGCTGATTTCCAGACTCTCTCATGTGATTCTTGGGCTGAACCTGACAATAGCTTCTACAAAAGTAAGGTATGCAACATGATAAGCAGTGTTGGGTTGGGAGGAGAGATACACTTGGACATGAAGTCAAATGCTGTTGCAGTTCTGCTCATATATTAGCAGTGGCTTGCCTATCCTGGCTCAGCAGTGTAATAATCAAGGAGCAGGAAAATCTTGTGGCCCTACCTCCGATGGCAAATTACATTCACCCAAACTCCTTGAGAGTAGTAACATTATGGCAAGGGACATATAAATGGATGAATATTAGTGAGTTAAATTAAATACTTCTGTTCCATTTGTTGATCAGAATTAGTTTTCTAACTTATCTTCTTCTCTCCTAACCTATTGTTAACCTGAGCATACAGCCTCCCTACAATAGAAGGCAATAGAACATATTCCTAGTAGCCCCAGTTTGGATACAGTTACCTTAATGAGAAAACAGTGCTGGGAAGCTGCAAATATCAGTATAATAATATACTGTAGTAATATTAGTATATTTCTCAACTCTGCACTAGAGTTGTGTAGAGGAAAACTATTGGAAGACTTTTGTACATCGAGGAGACAGGACTGGTGTGCCACAATTGTTTCTTCTGCTCCTGGGGTCTCCTGATCCATAGTAGCTATAAAGCTTTATTAAGAGTTAAATTTATTTAGCTGAATGATGTTTTGCATGAATGGTTACTAGCTAAGGAAGGTACAACCTTGGAATTTGGGGAGTATACCAGGAGCGATAAAGTTGGCTGCTGTCCACCCACTTTAGGTTTTAGTTTATCTTTTGGAGGAATATGAAATATCATTAGACGTGCAAACAACAGGTGTAATTAATTATCATGCCATCCTTAGCTGCATGTAGTGATCCTCTAAGTTAAGGATAAAAAGCCTCAGAGTCCCGATCTTGTGGGCTTTGATGTAGACCTAGTCCGGATGGGTGCTGCATGCTGGCTGTATTGGGGTAACTTTGTTATCGTTACTGGGGCTCCTGATTGAAGAAAGCTGCTTGCTTGGTAATGTATTAATGCAACTGATAACTCACCTGAGCATCAAAGAAAAGGAGCTGGTAATAAAGATCATTTAACTTCTCTCCACTTGTGTCTTCATTGCTTCTGAATCTTATAAAAAAGGAACCATCGCCTTTGGCAAAAGAAGTTGAGAAATATACTAAAAGGGTAATGGGGAGGGGAGGCTTCGAACCAGTAAACATATGCAAGAGTTGTTAAAATACATACTATTGTTAAAATGCATTCTGTCTCCTGTACTTTGCTTAAAACTTTTCCCAAGATATATGACCCCAACTTTACCTACGGATAAGTATCCCTTCATTGAAATTTGGTTTCTCAAAGAACACATTAACCATAATCTGAGTTTGATAAGTGATCCGTTCTCCAGATTTTGTACACAAGAAACTCCACTAATATAGAAACTGCTAATCTATATTTTGTTTTATATTGTTTATTTCCAATATCAATTTCATCTCTTTTGATAATTCATTGATATAATTTTCTCTGCATATGAAATAAAATCATTATTGTCAATATTCAAAATAGTTACATCTGGTAACATAACTACACTTATGTACAGTTAAAATTATTACTATGACATACTTTAACAAGGTATCCAATCTTTTGTACTGTTTGCACTGGGCCATCCTAGCAGGAAATTTTATATAATTTGCAACAGCTGAAATCTATAACAAAAGCAAACTCTTCCAACTTCTTAACTTTGTTGAACCAATCTATTTCTTCTGACTTCCCTTGTGATTTCACCATAAAACTTCATTCATATATATACATATACATACACATATTTCTACAATTTGTACTACATTCTTCTTATCCTGCCTCATAGTTGTAGGTTCTGCCATAACTGTATCATTTTGTGTTGCAATCAGAATAGCTTTTTCCAAAATCAAGTCTGTCTCCAGTAATAAATGTTTCATAACCTGCTGGTTTCATTTGCTATTATTACAATGTTAGATAGTCTCATCAAATCTGTCAAACCATCAATATATGATAGTATAGATTTTCTACCTTTCTCTTCTTGCTAGTGGATTTTATGATTTTACCTACCACATTTACTTCTGTGGTAGATAAAATCAAACAAAAGCTGCTGATGAAGTTACATATTAATTAGCTGTGAGAGGTTAGTTATAAAATACAAGCCATCCTTCTATTCCCAAACAATGCACATTTTTTTCCCAAAATTTCTTCATCATTAATTGTTAGTGAATAGTTCTTAGGCATCTGAATCCCAACAGGAAATGCAACTGATAACTCACCCGAGCATCAAAGAAAAGGAGCTGGTGGGTCCATTGAAAAAGAAGCATTCTTCCTTCATCTTCAATATATTATATCTTCCAGGCAGTTATAAAGTTCTCAGAAACATTTAGTAGAAACAGGCAGTCTCTACATCCAACCTAAATCTCCCCCTTTGTAGCTACTTGCTTTTTCCCATCGGTTTACTTTCCAAGCCCATAAAGGCACAGTAGACAATTTGTTTAAATAATATATATATATATAATAAAATAAAATAAAATAAAATAAAATAAAATAAAATAATGCACCACAGTTGGGTCATAACTGACCCCTATCCTATCTGACAGCATCCCTTCCTAAGGTGATCAACTTGATCTTTGGGATGCTTTGAGCCCTCCCATAGTGCTGGGGCATTTCATCCTCTATGTGTTGAGGGTTAGGTTGCATGGAATTTCATGTATATCCCAAGTCATTAAGGGCCCAGCACAAATTGAGAGGCCACATACTATATCTAGTTGCTAGCTTAGAAGACTTGAAATGTAATCTGATAATGGAGGATATCATTTAGATTTTTTACTCATCAACAATTTGAAAAGATTCATAGCAGATTCAGAGAGAATTCAGCATCTTGAACTCATCAAAATAATAGCAAAGTGTCTCTGGGCATGTTCAGGTGGTTTCTTTATCAGTGAGCAAACATGTTTTTCTCTTGTAACAGCAATGGCAGCACTATCTGAGTATAGCTGATTGCCCAAAACTTTAGGCAGAGTTGGAGCTTGGATGGAAGACTATCAGAAATCCCTGGCTGTAGTTTAGACTGGGAAATTGGGGGGAAAAATATTTCCATAAAAAGGCAGTGGAAAACCATTTCTGTATTACTGCCAAGAAAACTACATAGATATGTCTGTGTAGTTACCTGAAGTCAAGCTTCATTCAAGGAGATCTTTACTCTTTTATTCCCTTACACCAAATATCTATAGAGATGGCTGGAGTTTCCAGGCGATGCAATTCAACTTTACCAAACAGAGCCGTTTGTAAATTATGGGAAAAAGGTGTTTCAAGCTGTATCTTAGATCCTAACAAATTAACATTGCATTTACGTATTCTTTGCTGTATTTTGTGAATGCCAAATTGCATGAGCCCAGATAAGAATATGATATATTATTGTGTTCAAAGCAGTGAGCCTGTATTATTTCAGAATTTTTTATAATTGTTCTGCAAAATATTTTAATAATCATGATCTGCATTCTGTAAGTGTTCAGAGGTACAGTGATCAATTTGTCTCAAATGTAGAGGTGTTTGTCTAGCTTCTGATACTGGACATAACACTGGAAGTCAGCAGGTGGTCTGCTTATCTGCTCAATCTTGTTGGAAAATATGAAACATTAACCTGTAGATATTGCTGGGCATCCACTCTTTTTCAGTAGTGTTCTGCAAAATGTTATGTAGGAATAAAAGAAGGTGTATATATGGCTTGTTAGCATACTTCTTAGCCATTCCTGCACACTATGGGATTATTGAATCTAATTTTTTTATTCTGACCCCAATGAAATGGGGATAGTTGGATCAAACATGCTTCCATATATGTAAACTAGCATTAGTCAATTCTCCTGAGAGTTTTAATTATCATTCAAAGTTTGAAAGAGAATGAACCTTGGAAATTATTTTAAAAGAAGAGAAGAATTTTGCAGAAATGTTCACAGATGAAATGTGTAAATATCTTGTCTTTCATTGTACAATCAACTTTCTACTGGCTTCCTGTTCACTAAAGGGGAATCCTATCCTTGGGAACTATCCAGGGACATTTGCAGTAGTGGTAAAAAAAAAAAAATTGTCAAGATGGTGGCTGTGATTATGTGATTAAAATTCCACCTTTTTTATATGTGTCACCTGTGGGGCATAAAGGGGTGGGACTACAACTGCACAGTTGTAGCCACATTTTGAATTTTTTGCCCATCACCCCATGGATCCCCTGAATGTAGGATTTACCAATGTTTCTACAATATTTTTCACCAAGCTTCCCAGAACCAAGAAAGGAAGATAGTTTTGAGGCTAAGAGATCATTCACTTTAAATAAATAACTATTGTACCATTGGGATTTTGAGATATTTTCAAACCCTTCATTCCCAGCTATGTTTGGGAGAAAAAACACTTGAGCAATATGACTTCAGTGTTTTTTCTTCCCTAAATAAAGCTACCTTCTCCTTACTACTATCACTATTTCATATTTCTTGCTTCTTCCTGTTCCAGGGAAAAAAGGGTGCTGTTCCATATATATTTTAACTGTCTTCTCTCCAGATTCATATGCTCAAAGCAGGCAAATTAAGAAAAAGAACCTGTCTTTGCATATATTAAGGCATAGTTTATTGAATAAACCATAAGTAGTTGGTGTTATACTTCATGCTAGGCTATAACCCATCACTTATACGTTCACAGAGTTCACAGAGCAAGCTAAGCATTACTCTCATTATGATTTACTTCAATGAGTAAACTTGGTCAGAGAAAGCAAATAGTAGCAGAGGCAGATTGGTGGATCACTACCGGCTAGTGTGTGGACTCCAAAATTGTTAACTGGGTAATCTCTAAAAGCTGTACACATTTAAATCACTTTTACATGCCAAAGTAAATTATTTAAAATATGTTTGAATATACTGCACATTAGATATGTTTCACATATAAATACTGAACAATAGTGATGAACGTGCTGATGCATTTGTTTAATGTTGGATGCAGTCCCCTCTAATATACAACATAGGCAAATCTTGCAAGAAATTAAATATGTTTCTTGATGTATATTTCTCTTGATAAGTATATTTTCATTTCTCTTAGTAAGTATATTAATTATATACTTTGAGTCATATTACTTCAAAATAATAGCTCAAGGTGTTTTACTTCTGTCTACTGACTTAACTGTTTCTGAGGTCTGAGTTACTTCAGATAAGTTCATTTCACAAGCCAATTGATTCTGCAAAAAATTACTTCCAAGTATTTTCATTCTGAATATTGCAGTGGTGACTAAGTGATTTGGGCTGTGTAAATCAAGTGAAATCCAGTTAGAATCACTGATTCCATTCAGAAAATCAGCTTGATCCAATTTGGGCATATGAACCAAATAGTCAAATCAGGTCAATTCAATTCTGTTTTCAAAACTGATCTAAAAAAAAAAAAGGAATACACAATAGTGTCTAAATAATTTAAATTGCTACATACTGACTGATTCCATGATTCAGAGACATGCTTTTTTTTCTTTCAAGAACATCTCATTTCCTGTTATCCACAACTTGTCTTTATCAGATATTTCTATATCTACTTCACATTATTTCTTTTGATCAGAACACAAAAAGAGAATAATGTAACTTGGATGTTTTCATGGTAATAACTTTTATTTTATTTTAGTGTCCCTTTAGGAATACTGATGTATTACTGTTTTTCTTAAAGTTCTGAAGAAGTCATTAAATCTACAAGTTGAACTGGGGCCAGTTTATTTAAAGGACATCTGCCTGAAATTATGCTGCTTACTTGCTCTCTCTCTCTCTGTTTATGTACCCGTAAATATAACCATTTACCCTTAATAGTAATACTTTTTGTAAGACAATTTTCATAGAAAACAGATACAGCTGTAAAGCAGAATTACATCAAAACTGTTAGTGATGTTTGTCTCTGAGCAAACCTTCTAATGATACTGCAAGTCTTTTTTTTACTTTTATTTTAATAATACTTTTAATAATACTTTTATAATAATACTAATACTATATAATAATAATAATAATAATACTAATAATACTTTTAATAATACTTTTACTTTTATTTTAATAATACTGCAAGTCTTTTTTTTTTTTTTTTTTGTTACCATTGTTAAAATTGTTCTTTGGTCATGTTAAAACATCTTTAGAGCAATTAGCTTTACTTCACTTTTGTTTTGTTTTTTCTTTTGCCTGCCCACTTCCCACTGTGTCTTAATAACTATTTCTGCAATGGCTGTGTGCCATGACAATTACTATCTCCTCACGGTTATCTTAGGAGTTGGATTCTACAAGCATGTGCAAGAATCAAATGTATGTAAACAAACAAAAAAATCACGCACATCGTTCCTACAGATAGGAGCAATTGCAAGAAGCAGGACTATAACCATCAATAGTGAAGAAGTACAGCAATGTACAGGAAGCCTGAGTTGTTCTATTTGTGATTAAGAGTCTGAATTCCCATCTATGGATGGCAGATCAAAATATAAATATGCAGGTATAATTTTCATGGGCTAGAATAAAACATATGCTTAAATGTAATAACTTTCAGTGCTTTTTTGGCAGTAATTAAACAGGTGTGGATTAGGAGAAAAGGCAGAATTGATTTAACTTACACCTTGTTCACTCTCAGCATATGCTCCTAATTAATATTCATTCTGCTGTTTCTGAAAGCCATATACTGTAAGTAAGAAACATTTTGTCATCAACGCTGGAAAGTATTAATTAGTGATTAATTAATTAGCTGCATATTAAATTGGAAAATACTTATGCAGGATGTGTGAACCATGCATTTATAAGATCTGCATACATTTCTCAAGTTTGTATCATGCAAATTATGGTGCATTTTCTACAAAAGTCTAAAAAAGAGCGATAACCTTTTGCCCCTAGACTTCAGCATACTTGGAAGAAATATGTTTCTTAATTTGTATTGGTGTATAATTGCTATTCATCCAATACATTGACATCAAACACTTGATATTTGATATCAGTGATATTATTGTAGAGTCATATAAAATGTGTTATATATTAATGCTATGCAGGTCTTGAGATTCAATCTCCAAAATATTTTTGGGAGGGTATATGAGTACAAAAGTAGCACCTGTCTGCAACACCTTAAACCAGCTGTGCCAAAGATGTAACTGTACAAAAAAGCGCTACATTTACACTTTCACAAACTCCAAATCACCTTTTGGAGAATGAATCTGAAGTATTGCACTGCCCTTTTATACTGATGTTCTAGTCATGATAGTCCTTGATGGCCTCTGATCATTCATATGACTAGGAAGTATTGCTTTCATTTTTCACTGACATTGCTTTCTATCCATGTGGGTCATTTTCTCAGTTAAATCTGATTGCTAAAGGTGTAAATAACAATAACGAAAGAAGAAGTAAATAGTATCCCAGAGGAATAACAATAATGCTAGAATTGCTAGGAATTCAATATATTTAGTTTTTTTTTTTAAAAAAATCTAAATAATATTTTATATATGTTCATATTCAGTGTAAATCTATAATAAAAATTCCTGTAAGGAATATATTTAACTCTTATTTAAATAAATGAAACATGATGGTTAGGACCATCAATTCATTGTTTCAAGCCTCCAAACTAATTTTTGCAAATTCATAATTTCTCATAATTTAGTGTTAGGTTTTTCTTCCATTTGGAAGTGAAAAATGTAATCCCTGAAATAGGCTTAACATAATTTATAAAACAGGGCAAACTCCTACCAAAACCCAAATGGATAAACATTGAAAAGTTCTTACTCTACCCACTTTACAATATATCCTTCCCCCCCACCCCCAGGCAGGGATTCTTGCTCACCCTCATAATAGGTGTCTTTAGGACACCAGGTGGGGATTGTCCTTGATGAACTGTGGCAGCTGAATACTTTAGAATGCCTTTCCCAACCTGTTGTCCTTCAGGAATGCTAAAATACACTTCCGCATTTACGTTGCATGAATAGAACTGTGTTGTACTTTATTTTTTATTACATGGCGTCTGAAACAACCAAAAATGAAGGGCAAGATGTGATAAACTTGCTATAGTTTTGCAATTCTCTATTCTTTCTCTGTTTTGTTTTGTTTTTTTATGAGCACTCATGGGACTTCTCTTACTAATTTTTTATCTAAGGGAGTGATTCTCAACTTTAATTTTTTCTTTATATCTCTCTCCTATCTTTGGGTTGGGGCAGTAAATATAAAACATGGAAATATCAATTCATCCTTGGCTAATAATAACTTAAAACAAATTGGCTTTTGATACAGTACTGATGTTGCCTGTCATTTAAATAACATTTAGTTTCACAAAGTAGATTTGTCTCTGATAAATCAATTTCAGACCAAAAAAAAAATACAAACACAATTGTACATTCTTTCCAAAGAAACATCAGAAATGGTTTTTAAGTGTTGAAGGTTTTTTTTTTATTGAATGAGTAAAAGATACCTTAACTCTTTTCCTATTTCTTTTATACTTACAGGATATTATGTGCTTGTACAGTGCCTGTGCTTGGATTGGTAGTGACATAATTTTGATTGCCACTAAAAAGATCTAATGGTAGACACCTTGAATGCAAAACTTCTGATGAAAATAAACTTAAAGGTCTCAGTATGTTCATATCAAATCAATTTCTATGAATAAATTTCAAATCCAAATAAGTTGCATAAAACTTGCCTGTGGGAATTAAGCTTTTCAGTTATCCAATGAAACTTACACTGCCTATTCCCCACTGCAATTTATTTACATACTTGCTTGCTTACCTGGACAAATACATTGTTTGATATCCACAGAGAAAGCCAAGAGTTGGCTGTAGCTCATTCCTGTCATGATAAGCCATGATTTATTGCAACATCAAAATGAAGTCAGTATGTTATCTATGGTTATAAGCACTGAAAAGCTGTACATTTCATAATATTTTTAAAAACTGTCTTAGTGAAAATTTAGTAACAGAAACCTTAGTATACTGTCATATTTTAGAAGATAGATTTCTTTTCCTAGTACTTATAGAGGTTTATCATAAATAATATAAACTGCCCTGTAATTGACATAATATATTGCTAAGTACTTTTGCCAGGCAATATTCTTTTGGAATTTCTTAAATTGTTTATGCATGGATAGTATCATTTTAAAAATTTACATAAGGTCCCATTGTAATGCAAATTAACTGGAATCATTTGAATTTTATTCTTGCTCTAGTGCTTTCCTCAAATTGTTAAAGAAAGGACTTCTGCAGTGATTTATAAGCACTAATATAAGGCAATACATTTAGATAGATTTAATTAGCTTGGCAACATAGTTACATGTTTTGATAGTGTTTCATAAGCTTTCTTTTCTCACACCACAAGTCTTAACAAAGATTTTAACTTCTGTTCTTATTTTTCAACCTCCTCAAATGAAAATATTACCAGCTTTTTCCTATGAATATTACACGTAACTATGCAAAACAAATAAACAACATCTTGTTAGATGTTATAAATAACTATTATAATCATGCGCACTGTAAAACTGAAATATATCTAACTTCATGTCAAACCTCATCATCCTTGTCACATTCACAGCAAACAGTATAGTGTCCTACTTGTTTGTCATCCCAGCAAATTAAAAATTTTAACTATCAGCTGCTGCAGTTTCCAGATTCCATCCAAATACAATACAGGCATCCAGCTGGGATTGTTGTAAGGCCTCCTCAGTATGAATCTGAAATATTCAGTCTATATTGAAATCTGAGTCTGAGGGGAAGTGAAACCTCCTAGCTATCTACACACACAGCCTCCCAGCTTTTTCCCATGACATTTTTCATTGCTCTGGCAATGAAGGAAATAAAAGATATTTCTGTTCTCTTCTTATCTGATGCATGGCAAGCTGCTAGGTTGCTCATCAGACACCAGCAACATAAGATAATGTAGTGTTTCTGGCACCACTAAGCTATGTTTAAAAGCCAATAGTGAAAGCCTAGCAAAAAGTTTTGCCTTGTTAAAGAAAAGGCTGCATGATCACCAGTTGCTTTTAAAGCCTGGCTTAAAAGGGTCACTATGGCATAGAAAGTCTTACAGAGCTTAGTCCCAAGATGGTTACAAAATCACTTATTCCAGTACAGTCTTTGGTGTGCTGATAGATTATTAATAAGGCATCTTTTGTAGGATATGTTTAATCTCAACAACTAATTCTGCTTTTCTGTGGTTGGGTATATAATGCGGAATTACTTGTTGTTAAATTGAGGCCGCCCACCTTGTCATAGTTAGGAAGAGGTATAAAATCTTATGTATGTGTCTGTATGTACATGTACATATATGTATATGTATACATGTGTGTGTATCCTAGTTTTTTCAGATACTGATGTTTTTATGTCGGTTATGTTTTGATTTTAATTTGTGAATAATTTTATCATTTTTTTTTCTAAGCTCCCTAGATCCGCTGTAAAACCTTACTGGAGGTTTTGAAACAGAGGCTGGATAGTCATCTATCAGGGATGGTATAGCGAATCCTGCAGTATGCAGGAGGTTGGGCTTGATGACTTCTTCCAACTCTATGATTCTATAATTAAATGGTATATGCAGTTGCTAAATAAATCAATATTGTTTGAATTATGCTTCCATGTTCCTATTTAATTCAAGATACGTTATGGCATAATTCCCTTAGTACAAGAGACAACTGTGGTTGCAGTTACCTCAGAGATTCATCCTAATCCTTTTCATTAACATCTGTATATATTAACATCTACAAAGAATTTCAAGATTCAAATATAAAGGAAGTATAGTTGATCGTAAGATTTAATATGTGTCAACAAGTGTGTTACAGCTGCAAAAAATACAACTGCAATTTTACTTTCAATCCAGATATAGCTTCCGTATGATGGGAAAAGATAATCCAATGTGGTATAATAGTTTTGGAATATGAGATGTTGGACTCAAATCTGTTCTCAGCCGTGAAAGCTCACAGGATAGTTTTAAGTAGTCTCTCAGCCTAAGCTAAACCAGAGCCTTGTTCTTAGAAACATTGGAGAGCAGTGTTAGGCTTTATATGTTCTTTTTAGAAACTGTTCTGTCAATAAAAATGTGTATATATATCTATGAAGGCATTGTTGTGCAGAGCGCAGCAAAGCTCTCAAAAACTCTGCTCCCAAAAAAATTACACATCAGCATGAGAGCTTGCAAAATGCAATGTCCATATTTTGCTCTCCAAAGAAAAATCCAGTCAGAAAATATATACTAATTGGTTTTTATTGATAAAAATGCAAAACTTCATAAAATACAAGTTGCATACAAAATATAGGAAATAACAAAGACTTCTTCTCATCTTAGCATCCAAGACTTATCCACAACAAAGTCTCTAGCTAAAAAATACTCTCAGAGAAGAGGTGCACTACTTGGTTACTAGTTACAACTACATAACCCATAAAACTACATGATGGATAAAACTATACATGACTGACAGGCTGGGCATCTAGCCCTCCCATTATATTGTCAGCATGTACCCCCCCACTGAATAACTAGCATACACATGCCAGTAGGTGGCAGTAAATAACATAACACAGTCACAAGATACTTTGTTTACATTAACTTCCCACAGTAGATGAAAAAAGTTGTTGTACAGAGGACGGGATGACTTTCTTCCCATGAGAAAATCCTGACACCCCTCTCCGCCGGTTCTCGACACAACAACACATGTTACGGAATAATACAGGCAACTGATTACAACAATACAAAAACAATTTACATTTGCTCTAATCCAAGGTTTGCTAACATTGCTTCATGTTGTACAATAGGCAATGGTTTGGTAAATACATCTGCAAGATTTGCTTCAGATGCACAATACACAAGATCGATGAAATTTTCTAACATAGCTTGTCTCACATTTTTATACTTTACATCAACATACTTTGTACGAGCTCTAATGTTTTCTGTTTTAGCTAACCCTATGCAGGCTTGTGAATCTTCATACACTGAATAAGGTAATGACACTTGAATGTTTAAATCAGTGAATAATTGATGAAACCATCTTAATTCACAGATTGCTTCTGATAAAGCTGCAAATTCTGCTTCTGCAGTAGACTAGGCAATGGAGGTTTGCTTCTTTGCTTTCCATGCAATTGTAGATTCACCAAATTTATAAACAAACCCAGTTATGGACTTTCTGTTACTTTCTTCTGCAAATGAACTATCAACAAAAATTACAGGCTTTTCTGACCCACTAGTTGACATTTTAAGACAAAGGTCTATTGTACCTTTTAAATATCTCATTAATTTTTTCAATCCTTGCCAGTCATGTTCTGTAGGATTAGCCACCTTATGGCTCAAAATCCCAACAACATAGGATACATCAGGACGTGTCCATTGTGCTAGGTGCAGTACAGAACCAATCACAGAATGGTACATTGCAGGTGTTTCATGCAACTTTTCACATGTTTCATTTTTCAAAAAATCACAAGTCATTGGAGTTTTTACAGGTTTTTCATCTGACATTTCCATGTGTGTTAACAACCGTTCTATCTTTTTCTTTTGACGTAGATAGATTTCTCCATTTTCAGCTCTATGCACTTCAATCCCAAGGTAGTATCTTAACATACCTAGATCTTTCAATTTCCGCTGGCAGAAAACTGGGGACGAATCAGACCGAACACAGGTTAGAGCTGCTATTAAGGCCTACATACTGGCAGTAAAGGCGGCGAAACGTCAATATTTCTCCGCTCTTATTGCATCCTCAGAGTGTCGCCCTGCAGCCCTGTTTAGGGTCACCCGGGTCCTCCTGGGAAAAGGGGGGGTGCGGAGGACTACTTGCAGGGTCGTGCAGAGGAATTTGCTGAACACCTGATGGATAAAATTGCTCAGATCCGTTCTCAGTTGGAAGCCAAGCGTGGAGTAGGTCCAGAGGAGTTGCCCAGGGAGCGTTCTTGCCCAGTTATCTGGGAATGGTTTGATCCTGTTGTCCCTGAGGAAGTGGACAGGGTCCTCAGGGCTGTCAGTACGACCACCTGTGATTTAGATCTGTGTCCCTCCTGGTTAGTTAAATCTACCAAGGAGGTGACCTTAGGGTGGGTCCTAGCGGTGGTTAATTCATCCTTGCAGGAGGGGGTGTTCCCGAAGCCTTTCAAAGAGGCTTTGGTCTGCCCACTCCTCAAGAAACCATCGCTAGACCCCACCCTCCTGGACAACTTTCGTCCAGTCTCCCACCTCCCCTTTTTAGGGAAGGTGGTAGAAAAGGTGGTTGCGCGGCAGCTTCAGAGGATCCTGGAGGAAACGGATTATCTGGACCCCTATCAGTCAGGATTCAGGCCCGGTTATGGGACAGAAACAGCATTGGTCGCACTTCTAGATGATCTCTGGCAAGAGCGGGATGGGGGGAGTGCATCCATCCTTGCTCTTCTTGACCTCTCGGCGGCGTTCGATACCATCGACCATGGTATCCTTTTGGGTCGGCTGCAGGAGTTGGGGTTGGGTGGCACAATGTTGTGCTGGTTCAGCTCCTTTCTCCAAGGCCGAACCCAATCGGTGTTGATAGGGAGCGAGAGGTCCAGCCCCCGGCCCCTACTGTGTGGGGTGCCACAGGGGTCAGTGCTTTCAACGCTCCTATTTAATATCTACATGAAGCCGCTGGGTGAGATCATCCGGCACCATGGGGTGAGGTATCATCAGTATGCTGATGATACCCAACTATACATCTCCATCCCAGGTGCCCTAAGTGACGCTGTGACTGCCCTCTCGCGGTGCCTGGAGGCTGTGGGAGCCTGGATGGGGGACAACAGGCTTCAGCTGAACCCTGGTAAGACGGAGTGGCTGTGGATACGGGGAGCCTCAAGATCTAGGACTTTGTCATCTTTGGTTCTTCACGGGGTTGCACTACCCCAGACAGACCCGGTACGTAATCTGGGGGTTCTCCTGGACTCACGACTCCTGCTCGAAGAGCAGGTGGCAGTCGTGACTAGGAGGGCCTTTGCACGACTTCGTGTGGTGTGGCAGTTACGCCCTTTCCTGGATCAGGGGGACCTCCGCACAGTCACTCATGCCCTGGTCACCTCTGGGTTGGACTACTGTAATGTGGTCTACATGGGGCTACCCTTGAAGAGTATCCGGAAGCTACAGCTGGGGCAGAATGCGGTGGCGCAGACAGTTCTTAATGCCCCTAGGAGGGCACATATAACACCGCTGTTGCGTGAGCTGCATTGGCTACCGGTTTGTTTCCAGGTCCAATTCAAGGTGTTGATCATTACCTTTCAAGCCCTTTATGGCATGGGACCAGGTTATCTGAGAAACCGCCTCACCCTGGTCACTTCAGCCCATCCCACTCGGTCCAGCAGAAGGGGCAGGTTGCAGACCCCACCAGTCAGGGAATTTTGATTGGTGGGGTCTAGGCAGAGAGCCTTTTCTGCTGTAGCGCCTGCCCTATGGAACATCCTGCCTTCTGAGGTCCGGTGTGCCCCCTCCCTCATGGCCTTCAGGAAAGGTATTAAATCCTGGCTCTGCCAGAAGGCCTGGGGGCCAGAGGGAGGCCCGCACCCGTGGAGATGGCTGGTGGGATGATGGGTTGTCCCCCTACCCAGCATCTTACAGGGTTTTTTTAGGGCCAAAAATTAGAGGAGGGTTTTTAAGGTATTTTTAATATGTTTTTAATTATTTATAGTTTTTAGCCATCTTGGAGAGAACTGGGTTTTTATTGTGAGCCGCCCAGAGTCACCCGTTGGGGAGATGGGTGGCATACAAGCTAAATAAATAAATAAATAAATAAATTTAAAATATTGCTCCATTTGCTTGGCAAACTTTTTTACCAAGTTTAAAGAACTAGTAGCAAGACAGAAATCATCAACATAAGTGAGAAGTATTGTATAGTCTTTTCCAGTTCCTTTGGTATACACACATTGATCAGCTATTGATTTCTTGAAACCAATTTCCAACAAAGCTTTATCTAAACATTGATGTCAACATCTCCCAGCTTGTTTTAATCCATATAATGCTTTACGCAATCTGTATACTTTCTGGGAATCCTCACATGTGTAATCTGGAGGTTGCTTCATATACACAGTTTCATGAAGCTCAGCATTTAAATAAGCTGTATCTACATCAAAATGATGTACAACCATATCTCTTTGTGCAGCTAAGGCCAACATTACACGCAATGACTCAGGCCTAACTGTTGGTGCAAATGTAAGATTATAATTCACAAACTGTTCTTGTGAATAACCTTGTGCAACCAATCTAGCTTTATACTGAACAGTATTATCAGGTAAAAGCTTTTTTCTAAACACCCATCTGGAACCTATGGCTTTTTCTGATGCAGGTAAATCAACAATCTCAAAAACGTTCTTATTTACTAATGCATTGAACTCAGTATCCATAGCTTCATTCCATTTATCTTGCTCTTCAATCGGCAAGGATAACATTTCGTGAAAATTCAGTGGCTCACAAGTTATTTGACACACCCTGACTTGTTGAATAACAAATTTTTCTGGTGGAACACCTTTTGTTATTCGTGTTGATCTACGTGGAATCTCAATACTCTCTTGTATTTCCTCTACTTTCTCCTCTTTCTTTTCTACTTCAGCTAAAGCCTCTGCTTCTTGCTTTATCTGCGGAGCGGGGGGTGCAACAGGTGGTGTTTGCTCTCTAGCTAAATCTGTGTGTGACTGCAAAAAAACTTTTGAATTTGCATGCAGCCTTTGCCACTCAGAAGGCTCTTCAAAGTTAGCACTTCTGGAGATAATGACTTGGTCTCGGTCCAGATAAAACCGATAAGCTTTTGATTCAGAATAACCAACAAATCTCAAGCGCTGTGTTTTTGGTTGGTTTTTCCTTCTTTGAGACTTAGGAATTTGTACATAAGCAAAAGTTCCAAACGTACGCAAATGCTTTAAGCATGGATGTTTACCATACAGCAAAAAAATAAGGAACTTCATTCACAGCTGAATTCCAGTGTCTATTAGTAAGAAATACTGCTGTTAAAATTGCTTCTCCCCAGAAGCGGGATGGCACCTGGGCATCCAAGAGCAAACTATCCTTAATTACCTTCAGAACGCCGATCTTGCGCTCAGCAATCCCATTTCCAGCAGACATGCCCACATTTGTTAATCTGTGGAAAATGCCTTTCTTACGTAGCCAATTTTTAAACTCAAGACTCATAAATTCACCCCCCTGTCTGTCTGCAAACTCCCCACTTGATATCCATGTCTTTTTTCAACCACAGACACAAATTCTTTGAAACGAGAGAATGCTTCAGACTTCTGTTTCAACAAATAACAAAATGTGAAACATGTTTTATCATCCACTAAAACAAACATGAATCTTGCTCCCCCTTCACTTGGAGGAAACGGACCAGCTAAGTCAGGATGCACAAGAGCAAATGGTCTTGTAGAAATCCTGCTGCTTTTCCTGGCGACAGGGGCGGATTTTATCTTAGATTGTTTACACACAGTACAATCAAGAAACTTAGTACACTTCTTGAATCTCAGTTCTGGATACACTTTGGCCATTTGTGACAAACACTTCCATCCAGGATGACCTAATACTCTATGATAATGATGGATGCATTTATCATGTAAAGACACATTACTAACACAACTTCCAATTAACACATCTTGTTTAGGAAGCATTTCATACAATTGATTAACCATTCTCCCTCTAGCACACTCAGCCCTCTCTTTTGTAACATAGCATTCAGAACCTCGGAACATAACAGAATACCCAATGCTAGTTAATACAGGGACACTGAGAAGAGAAAAATCAAGTGTAGGAACACAGAGTACATCAGGAGCCACTTCCCCCAAACAAGGAATGAACACTTCACCTTGCATGGTTACTTTGGCTACAGAACCATCAGCCAAAATAACCTGTTGAATTTTAGGTTTACATTTAGTCAATAATAACTGCTCATTGTTTACAATGATTTCCCTACAACCAGAGTCCAGTAACCACTTATCAGCATAACGTTTGTCTCTGTTAGAAATCAAAGCAGACACCAGTCTAGTACTCCCTTGTTTCTTAATTGGTGTTTTTCCACGATGAATGAACCTTCTGGAACTCTCAGCAGGCTGATTTTTCACAGGACAGTCTTTTATAAGGTGCTTGGTAGAATTACAACAAAAACATTTTCTCACCAAATATGCACATTCTGTGCCAGCTGGAGAAGGTTGCTGCTTTACGTTATCAAGTCTTTTCTTAGAATTAGTCTGCATATCACGTGTGCATTGTATTTCTTGCAATCTACTGGTTAGATATTCTACAGTCAAATCTGCTGGCAGTAAAGTCTGTACAGATTCTACGAGCATATCAAACGAATCATCCAGACTTGAAAGAATTATACATGCTCTTTGTTGCTCGGGGAGGATCAGATTACGATCTGCCAGCTCAGCAAACAAGTTTTCATCTTATTCAGGTGCTCAATTACATTAGCTCCTGGCTCCAATTTAAGGTTATACAACTGCTTTGTCAAACTTACGATAGCAGATGAAGTTTGCCTCGCATAGATCTCACGCAAAGCCACCCAGCATGCGTTAGCAGTTTCCAAACCATGAACATGCACCAATTCTGAAGACTCAAGTCCCAAAATCAAATTACCATATGCACGGTCCATCAAGGCTTGCTCAGCATTCGTGGGTGCCACTGGTTGTTTACATAACACCAAAGCCCTTCTCTCATGAAAAAAGATTTTATCTTTATATTCCATGTCTGGTAATTCTTTGAATTCAACCTTTCAAACGGAAGGCTCACTGCTGCAGCTGGAGCTGCTGCCATATTTCACTTAAAACAAGCACTCAACCACGGAAAAAAAATCCAAACCTCAAATGAAACAGTCACAGGCAGGGTAATAAATCCATAAATCACCCTTCACTCAGGAATTTCAGTCCTTGCTTCCAGCACTCCTGGCTTCACGCCTTGGACATCATTCCTGGAACCTCACACCTGGAATCCGTTCTGGAACCACTGACCTCAGTCCTCAGTCCTGGGCACTTGGTCCTGAATCTGGATCCTGGGTCCCCTCTGGGCTCTGAGACTTAGCCCTGGGCCCATAAAATATAGGAAATAGCAAAGACTTCTTCTCATCTTAGCATCCAAGACTTATCCACAACAAAGTCTCTAGCTAAAAAATACTCTCAGAGAAGAGGTACACTACTTGGTTACTAGTTACAACTACATAACCCATAAAACTACATGATGGATAAAACTATACACGACTGACAGGCTAGGTATCTAGCCCTCCCGTTATATTGTCAGCATGTACCCCCCCCACTGAATAACTAGCATACACATGCCAATAGGTGGCAGTAAATAACATAACACAGTCACAAGATACTTTGTTTACATTAACTTCCCACAGTAGATGAAACAAGTTGTTGTACAGAGGATGGGATGACTTTCTTCCCATGAGAAAATCCTGACAGGGATCTGTAAGCGAGTGTGTTTATTCCCTTGTACCATTCAAATATCAGGGTAACTGAAACAAACGATAGAAGAGTGTGGGAGACATTTTTAACTGAAGAGATGAAAGCAAATGCATGAATATCATGCCTGACATAGTTCAGAGTTGTGGTTCAAAGTAGGGCGCAGTACTATACTACTGCCTACTTCTGTTACCCTCATTCTTCATATGACTGAAAACCAATCTATTGATGGAGAGGAAGGGAGAGGAGAAGTAGTTCTATTTACTTAAACTTTTGGGGAGTAGGAGGAAAATAACAGCATTTTTTTTCCCTAAAAATGACTTCAGTGCTTTTTATTCATTTATTTTATTTTTATTTTTATTCTTTTCAGATCAGATTAGGGCTATGGAGACTTTGGTTCATTTGTTATTGGGGAAAAAACTGTACCAACTTAATCAAGCAAGAAAATTACCTCAAAAGCTTACAAGATTTATAATGCTTGGGAAATAAAACAAAACAAAAAAAGGCAATTCAAAACCTAATGAGACATTTTAGGCCTCATTTACATCTATAACCTGACCCATTTCTGCAAAGTGGTAATTTCATAATTTACATACTAAATGCTAGATATTTATTCATCCTTAACCAAAAAGATGAGATTACTAATACTATAGCACAATTAACATTATTCTACACTCCATATTGCCACATATACAAGATGGCTACTTTTATGTATTTATATGTTAATACATTTGAAACTAAATTTTATTCAAAACGTCTTAGATTGTTTCAACATCAGATACTGTATTATGTTAATAGCTGTTCTGATGATAAAGCAAGAAAGCTATATGGTATAATCTTTGGTAAATCTGTTAAAGAGCTAGAGCATTTGTCATAACTTCAGCAAAATATTTGACTTTGTATATCGAAGCATTTTATTCTAAGTTGTAAAATTTACCAATGTTTTATAGGAGAGGTTATTCAACAAGATTTGTGTGTGTGTGAGAGAGAGAGAGCGAGCAGTTCTTTTTATTGTTATTTAGGTATTAAGCTCAGTACTTGGGTTTGGCAGTAAATCTCCCATCTTCCAAACTGGCATGCATCACCAACACCTGGCTAGCCATTATTTATTTATTATTTTATTATAAAAGATTTTTATGGCCACCCATCTTAAACAACTCTGAGCATCTCACAGCAATAAAACTATAAAAACCATTAAAACATATAAAAACTAAAAATCTGGCACCTTGAGCAGGTGCCCCAACAACTCTCTGCTGGTTCCACTACTCTACTCCAGTGTTTGGGTAAAGAGCCAGGTTTTAATGGCCTTCCAGGAGACTAAGAGGGTGGATTGCTGGAGGACCATATTTTATAAGGTCGGGGCAGCCATGGAAAAGGCACATCCCACTAGATGGCAATATTTCAAGGAAGGGACCTGGAGCGTGCCCATCCTATCAATCTAGTGAGACAAGCAAGTATCCTCAGGGAGAGGCTGTCCCGCAAGTAACCTGGCCTGGTGGGGGGGGGGGGGGGGGAGGTCCCCTCTCTGCAATGTGCCCATCTGAGTTTAGAGCATTGCACCAGCTGCATTCCCAGAGCAGGTGCAGGGGAGTAGCTATGGTTTTCTGGGAAGCTCTGGAAGTCCTCGGGGCACTGTTCCACATATAGCTGTGGAGCTCCATATACTTTAATATAATGGACACATTTTAAGTCCCTTCTTTGAAGCAATGTCCTTTTTCCTTGAAACACCTGCCTTCTGGAATGATTTCCCCCTACCCACCCCAATATATGGCATTCAGAAAGGCATTAAAACTTGGCTCTTCCATCAGGCATTGGGGCCAGGATGATTTATTCTCTCTATATGACCAAACAAATTCAACATACTTTTTTTTTCTACCATTCACTTTTATATTCAAAGCAATTTCATTCATCACACATTCATTCTTGACCCTATCTCTTCTTGTTTAACCACACACACCTTAAGTGCCCCATTTCCATTATATTCAACTTATTTGTATGTTTCTCCTGACACACCTAACTGTCAGAAGTGCTCTCAGTTTCTCCACAAAATAGAGAAGCAAATTTTAAGCTATAGGGAAGTAAACTTCAGTTAGCCATTGGGAAACAATTCATAACAAGAAGTGCTATTCAGCAGTGGAAAAGACTACTTCAGGAAGTGGTGGATTATTCTTTGCTGGAAATATTTAAACAGAGGATGGACACCTACTATCATAGTGGATTCCTGCTCTGGCAAGTGTTTGAAGGATTGAGTTTCCTTCAAATCCTTACATTATGTTTACCTAACATCAGCTTCTTGAAGTGCTCCTAAGATTGGGATTCACTTAATAAAAGTTTACATCATAAGAAAATAATATTTCCAAGGACAGTGCTATGTAAGAGAAACATATTACTTTTACTGTTTAATATATATTCCTGGAATATATTTAAGCTGAAATTCTGGTTCTGGAAATAAGTCAACTGAACTCAATGGGATTTATTTCTGATAGCAATGTATTGAACAGTATTGATGTTCATTTTCACAGAATATCCTGTTACAATGTCACTGTTTTGTGCTGAAAACTGAAACTAAACTTTCTTTTATTTGTAATCCTGATATATTTATCCTGAAATAAATCCTGATAGATTGAGCATATACAAACCATCTCCAACAGAATGCTGCTTACATATAGCTAATAGTTTAATCTTGTTGCTTTGTCATTTTTTATGAAGATCAGTGACTTCAGGAAATATTCATAAAGCATGACATTATCATCATAACATGAAACAGTTGCAGGTAAGATAGACAGATAAGTAAATGTGGTCTAAAATAGAAGGCATGTGATTTTTAACACATTCTTAAAAGAGTGTATTCATGCTGTTTTTATTGATTTCCAACCTCCCCTTCAGTATAAGGCACAATGCTCATTCTACATGCTAATTCAAAGACAAATTTTGAACTTAAAAAGATGAATGCCAAATGTGGAAAGAAATCTTAAGGCCACATTAGTAATCAAACTCCCACAGGTGGATTATCCCATATAATGAAGTAAATTTATTAGTAGTAGTAAAAATTAATGGAGCCTGCAACAATAATGTCATATCAAATCTGAAATCTTATATGAAAATTGGGAAGGACAGAAAGACTATTGATGGCAATAGAAAGATGAAATTAGAGTTAGGAGAGGTCTAGGTAAGGAGTACAGAATCATAGTTGATTGGTGAAGGGAGTATCAGATAATTTTGTTCAACAAAACATGCAGCTTATGCAATGTTCTGGTGGAACAAAAATTTTTTTTTAAAGTTACAAAACTTTTTAGTAAGTTTTTATTAATTTGAATATGAACTAAACTGACACTTCAAATCATTTTCCCTCCTTTCCAAATGTGCTTTAGTCAATAGCATCTTTCAGCTTCATTCTACCTAAGGTTCTAGTGTCATTGGCACTTATTCCTATCGTTTAATAGCCTAGAATCTTTGGAATCTTTGTATTTCTCCTGACTGTTTCTAATCTGAATCTTGAATAACATGCTGCAGAGTTCAAGAGTTAGGCAACACAACAGGAGTCTCCTTGGATATCCACGCATTTCTTCGTATTGATATAGTAAACTTCCCACATCTAGTTTTTCCATAGCTTTACAATGTTTTATTTTTTATAATAACTTTATTATTTAAAAAAAAAAACTAACAAGAAAGAAGAAGATGAAGAAAGAAAGAAATTAGAAAAAAGAGGATACTAATGATCAAGAGTACAGGAAAAAAGAAGAGAAGAGAAGAAAAAAGAAGAAGAAAGAACTGACTTCTGACCCTCCTTGAAACAGATATAAGTAACAATATACATCAAACTCTTGCTCTAAATTTACAACTTAACTTCCATTATTTCTATTAACCCATATTATTTCTCATCATCAAATCCATACAACATAATTTCATTTTTTTCTGTTTCTCGCAAGAAGTCCAAAAAAGGTTTCCAGTTAAGCTTTACAATATTTTAAATCCACAATTTAAAATAGATTTCTTGCACACGTTAAATGCTGAAGGTAAAGCCCAAAAAAGGAGATACATACTTTATAGGAACCTGAAAGATGTCACTGTTGGCTTTCCCTTCATTTAAATAATTTCAAATATTGGGCACCATTTCAGAAAATGCCTGTGCCATGTAGTTATCACATGATAATCTGAAACTTCCATTTCAAACAACTTCTTCTAAAGATTGTAGCAGTAATCCAGATGTGTAACAGGGAATATGTTGAATCAGTTAGTTTCTAAAATTGTTTAGGACTTTATTTGTCAAAAACAAACCTTGATTTAACTCATCATTTGGCAACCTTTGCAGCTGTTTTAATGCTAGTTTAATATCTGCATAACTAGGAGCCTCATTCACTGGCTGCCATATTCTGTACTTAGTATAGATTAGCCTTATATAAAGCACATTATAAATCAAATGTGTGATTACTATTACATAAAATCTGATTTTGTCATTGAGCCTGAGGCCCTGGATAAATGGCTGTGCCTGTATCATGGTTGGCTGCTCTATATGTTATTTATAATTTTGTTATGTGGTTTTTATCTAGTTTTTAGCTATTGTTAGCTACCTAGAGTCATGAATTTGAGATGAGCAGCCATACAATTGAATAAATAAATAAACAAACTATAGTTTAACTTTTATTTAGAATCAATTATATGATTGATTTAAAAATATAATTTCCTCTCAATAGACAGAAAAGTGAAAAGATTTTATGGAAGTATAGGAAAGATGTTACCCTCTTTACAGAATATAGCAGCTGACAAGAAATGACAGTCCAAATGTTCTTTTAATTATCTGATAAAAATGAATATACTATGTCAAGTACAGTCTTAGTCAAACATACAATAGATCCATAGAAACTGGTGGGAGTTGGTTGTAACTCACTTAAAGCATTCAGATTCCAACTGTGTTATTCATCAGAATTGTTACCAAATATCTATTAAACATCCATATCCTAACTTTTTATTAATTTTCTTTTTCAACATCTACATTTTTGCATTTTATGCCAATAAATGAATAAATTTATATTTACGGAACATACTTTCTTATGGAGTTTTTTACCACTGGAAACAGTTCCTTACTTTTAAGAAACCTATTTCTGTTCAGGCTGCGATCCAGCACTGATTTACTGAACTTGCTGGGATTATTGTCCAAGGGAAAATGTATGAGATTGTTCCAGTTGCCTTATTGCTTAGAATTTTCTTTCTCTGGCAAATGCCCAGCATGCCACAACTCCTTACAATAGCCACTCAGTAGTGAAGTAGACATGTGCTGTGGTGGGTGGAATATTATGGAACTCTTGTTATAAAGCAATGGTACCCCACAGTGTGATTTGCATCATGCTGAGTGAGACGCCTACACTTTTCAGCAGTTGGTTTTGCGTCTGTAATTTATTGCTCCAGAAACCATTATAATAACGCAAGAAATGCCTCAGCAAGCGTGGAGGGTAGAACACATCACAGTCAGGCTGTAATAACTATTTAGACTATTTAAACTCACTCAGCTTGCTCTACATTAGAAAAACAAGCCCTATTAAATTATTTTATATATTTTTATTGCTATTTTGGCTTCATTGTAGTTGAGATTGAACACCTAATTACATTTCTGAAGATAAAAACGTATGGAAATAATTGTTTGAAATTACTGCATTAGGTATAAAAACAGGTGGGAAGGAATTTGATTTTTACTTTGTAGATCTCTGCTGCTATATAATCTAGCCCCAAAAATGAAAGCCTGATTGATCTGAGTCCAAAAAGTAAATCTCAATTTTGTGTCCTTTAAAGTAACATTTAGAATTTTTGTGCTAGTGGGCTTAACTGAGACAAGGATGGTAAGATGTACAGGATTTTGTTTACACCTCTTGAAACTGCAGATGCCCTCCTCTACGGCATGCTGTATCTGAAATTTCATTATTTCATCACCTCCTTTTGTTAATTCCTCTGTGCCTCTTCTAATGCTGCACCCCTTTCATATCTGTGTTCCTTATTATCACTTTGCCATTGATAAGGGAAGCATATCACTGCATTTTGTAGTCCACAATTTCATTGTTTCAACATGAAGATGGCATAAAGTACATCCCTTTGCATGTAGGAGTGAAACTACAGGTGGACCAAATATTAAATTTATTTTTATTATAGCAGACATGTTAAGGCTAACTGCATTACACATAATTGACAGTTTACATTGGCTTGCTCACTTCTTTTATGTTCATTTACAATACATATGGTGAGGTTTTGTTTGTTTGTTTTCCTCTATTCTATTTCTGCAGGCTTAGCTGGCTTTTCTTTCTACTTTTTCATCTCCATTCTTGATCAAATCTAAATCCCAGTCCAAACTTATTGATATTATTTCAGATATATAATTTAAAAACTGTAGCCCTCATGGATTAGAATTTTGTCATTCTATTGGTGTTCTTTTAAATTGTTATCATGTACTGGTTCCATCCTAATGACTATTCTCTCTTTTTTCAGGAAAAAAAAAAATCCTTTTGGTCCTATGAGTATCTCTTTTGGTCATTTTACTTGTGTCGTACTATTTTTGTATTACTTGATTCCTTCTCTGTGCTCTTTCCTTTTATATTTTCTAGTTAATCCCTGACTTTCCCTAAACAGCATTTGCATTTTATTTATCTTATCCAGTTTTTCCATGGGTGAAGTTATAATCTTAGTTATGTTAGTATCTTCCACTTCTTTTTTCCAAAACATATCCATTCCATGATAACAACTTGTATCATATACCCAACAAGAGATTTTTAGCTGACCCTTCTATTTCTTTTTTTAAAAAAGTGATCAGCTCCCATATAATATTACAATTTCTAAAATACATCAGACATGGTCAGTTAGATTCTGAGGTTTTGGGGTGCTTTTCTTCACCAAGCATACTCAATATTCTTAGATCATATATATGAGAAATCAGTACAGATTTTCTATTTCCTTAAAAAGATTCTTGAAGTGCATTTATTTTTATGGGACCGATACTTAGCTAATGGAAATCATCAGCAAATAAGAGATGCACGTCTAGAGCAGAGTAGAAAATGCCCCTATTGCTTGAAGACATTTTCTATATTTTTCAGTCTGGAAAAGGAGTCTTAGTTTGGCTTCCTGTTGGCAAACAGCAAAAGTTTAAAAAAGAAAGGGAGGGGGAAAACAATCCCCAAGGAAGTATGAAAAAGGCAAACCGTCTAGGATGGATTACATAGTTTATTTTTTATTCCTTTCTGTTTACTATATTGCATCATTCCATTACAGTTTGTGATTATAACCTTCCCCTATTCATACATGTCTTTCCACGAATATATACTTTCCAAAATTGTTTTCAATTTCCCTAACAATTACATTATTATACAGTTTCTGAGCCAAGAATTACATCAGGAAGTTTTAAAAACCCTGTCAAATTCAAAGGTTAATTTTGTTGAAATTCTCATATTAGCCTGTAAAGTGGTAATTAGATTGGATTGCCCCAAAATGTGAAGCAAAACTATCTCTCCATTCTTAATGCCCCACCAAGTCTATCTGCACAGAAGGCTGCCTTATGTGTTTTTTGGTGTGGGTTTGACATTTCCTATATAAATATGTTAAAACTTGCATATGAGTCGGTGCACTTTTTACTGCCATTGTGTTCCCATTGTTTTGTTTCATTATTTAGATACTTATGTGACTTCTCATAAAAATACTTTTTATCATAGCATTATCAATAATAATCCAAGCAAACATTCCTAATTATGGAAGCTTAATTTCTCGTGATAACTGATAAATAATAAGAATCTTAAAAATAAATAAATATATACATACTTGTGATAGGTATTTGCACAAGCAGTTTGCTATCCAGTGATGTAGTTTACTGTTCCTCAGATGAGAATTTTTCCCATAGCTATATACAACTCTGTAATTTTTTTTCCAGTATATTCGATTAGTTAATGCATTATGGCTTTTAAAAAAATCTTAAGTTGGCACTATTAATCTTTACATTATAGACATATTTGGATTTCTAGCCTACCTCATCTATGAAAGCTAATTTTTAAAAAAATGAACGTAACACAAACCCAATGAAATGAGTAAATTAAAATGCATTTATAAATGGGTCCGAATCCTTTATTCTCACAAAATGAATTGTAAAAAGCAATCAGTATTTTAAAGTTTCCTTTGACAGAAAAAATGTTTGCAGAGCAGTAATCATTTCCTCACATTTTCTCAGTCAAGCCATGTTCTTTTCTCTTAGATCAAAGTATATTTCCAACTGGGCATTAAAATCCACTTAAACTGCAGCAGCTCATGCTTGGTGTGGGCAACTCTTCTACTCTATCTATCATTTGATATTAAGTTCTCCCACTGACGTTTTCAGCTTTGTAAATCCACAATAATTCTATCAAATGTGACATGCATGTTGGATTGTTTTTTCTTAGCCTTTTAAGAGTTTCTTAGCCTTTTAAGAGTTCCTTCTCTCTTTTAGTAACTGTAGAAAGTCCTCCTCTCTTTTAGTAACTGTAGAAAGTAAGAATAATTACCTGAAAGAGGAAACCATAACATTTGGCTGAAACCTCAAGTCTAAGTAACTTTTTGATAGTTTCCAATTAATGCATATTTCCATGGGTTCCCAGTCCCATAGAACATCATGGGGAGCAAATGCTAACTTCAAGTGCAGAATAGCTAATATTTTCTCTTTGGTCAGGTAAAAAAAGGGAGGAAAGGCAGTATTGCACTTGTTTAGGAAATTTATGAAATATATGTTAAAGAAAAAGACTTCTCAGCTAAGAACATGGAGCTTTTCTCTAAAAGCATGCTTTTTTTGTTTGTTTGTCTGGAATGCCCATCTAATTATCCAATGTTCCAGATCACACAGGCATTCCAGGAAACAATATTGCCAAGAACAGGCTTATATCATCAGAATCTATCATCAATGACAAGGCCACCACGTAAAAATCATCTCCTAAATACTATCTGACCAATTTTGTTCAAAAGTTTATTTTACAATGATTATATGGTATTCTTCTCAGGGAAGTGAGGAGTAAAACAGGACCAGTTCAAGCAGCACTAATTTTCCCTTTATAAATTTAAACACTATGCAGCTTAGAATGCACTACAGTAAAATGGAGGCACCCCCAGTTCTGAGCTGCTTTGTGGAAGTTTAGTTAATCTCTTAGTTCTGCCTCACTTAGTACCAAACTAAACGTAATGTACAGCTACATTTATTTTAGCAATTTGTTGTTGGAGGGTGTACAATTTTACTTTATGAAGCCGGGGAAGCTATTTCTTCACTTCCTAATCATATTCAACACACAATCAAATCCATCTATGGAGCTAAACAATTAGTCCCAGTGAGATTTTTGTTTTGTTTTGTTGCAGTCAAAGACTGTTTATAAAATAGACAAACTGTGCAGATATTGGATGACAGTCCTAACACATGGCTTGTTGGACTATAGTGCCTGTGTTCACACATTATGTTAAGTCTTAAACAAAGGAAAGCTTACCGTTAGTACTCACCATACTGAACTGCTAGAGAGCCACAGGATGTTTCTGATGACTTGATATTTTTTATTTCTTTCTTTCTTTCTCTTTCTTTCTTTCTTTCTTTCTTTCTTTCTTTCTTTCTTTCTTTCTTTCGTATTAAATTTATATGCTGCCCATCTCCCCCAGAGAGTGACTCTGGATGGTTTACAATTCATAATAAAAGCTAGAGGGATGTTTGGAGTCTCACTAAGAAGGACACAAGTCTTTTGCACTGCAGAGGAAAGAGAGATAATGTAGGCAAAGAAATGCAAGAGTTGTTAGCAGAGAAAAGCAACAATAAATGACATCTCAGCCCTGGAAAGATGGGAATATGACAAAGAGATTCAAAATAACCCTGTCTTGATTGTGTATAGTATAAAAGAGGACAGAGGGAAATGTTGGCAGGCTTTCAAGATTCTATTATTTTATGCAACAACAATATAAGAGACAATTGCAGTATCTTTTTCCTGACATGGCTTACCTCAAAGGGCTGATACATACACAGATACAGACACAGTATAACCCATTTCTTAAAATCAATTCAAGTTTGTGTGTTAAATCTATCTTCCTAACTGGATTAAAAGTCTCCTCTATATTCTAGCTGAATTCTGACAGTTGAATTCTATATTAATTTTAAAAAGAATATAGAATTAATTAATAATAAGTAATTATTTATGCATAGGCTTCATATCTATACTTCTGGCATTCCTCTTTTACTTTTAAACAACTTGTTAATTGTTTTGCTCTATACTGGTTTTTGAAAAAATAAACTTTGAACTGAACTGAACTGAACTCTCTATATACAAAAAAAGTAATAGCAATTAATTCAAATTATGACATTAGAAAGGAAAACTCAGGGAAAAATAACATAATGATTATCCCAAGAATTATTATTGCTAAGATATATATTTGTTAGATACTTGCCAGATTACTACCCATTTACCATTAGACCAAAAATTTTTACAAATATCTGCATTCTCAATAAAATAACATAAAGTGAAGGTTATTATAAAGGGTCAGTATCAATCTAAAATTTAATTTTAAACATTTGCCTGTCACGTTGCTTTGTTGGCAAAATGAGTGAACATATTTAAAATTTCAAATAACATGGGTGATCTGGCTTCTGAGTGACAAGTTGCAAAGGGCTTTGGAAATTTATGAAAGAAGTATCAATGTATTTTTAGTTCTGAAAGACAGGTAAACGTTTTCTCTCCTCACCCCACCCCAAGCTGTCATTCATACTGGAAAGAAAGTGGATAGCTTGAATGTTCTTTAAAGATCCAAAGTTACAGCGGATGTTGCCCATTCTTAAGCTGAATTTGCCTCTTGTCTACAGCAAAAACTCACAGTGATCTGTTCCAAATGAGAACCACCAATTACATTTTTTTAATCCATTACAATATGGGAGAGAGCTGTTTGGTGTAGTGGTTAAGGCACCAGGCTAGAAACTGTGAGCTCTAGTCTTGCCTTTGGCATGAAGCCAGCTGGGTCACCTTGGGTCAGTCAATCTCTCTCAGCCATAAGAAGCAGCAGTGGCAAAGCACTTCCAAAATCTTGCCAAGAAAACTGCAGGGACTAGTCCCGGCAGTCACCAGGAGGCAACACTGATTCAAAGGCATAAAAAAAAAAATGACGTGGAATTTAAAACAGACCTGGAGAGGAAGATTTTTGCTGCTGTTGTTGTTCTTAAATTAGGTGGCAAAACAAATGTCACACAAGGTCAGATCGTGCATTTTTTAAAAATTAAATAAAGGCTTTTCTATATTGCAGCCTTCAGCTGCTTTTCTCCCATGTGTACATAACTGGTTTTGGTCATGGTAATTGCTTGATGTTCCTGTCTAGACTGTGTTTTCTCCTGCACAGGAAGAAAAAGAAAGAAAAGAATTCCATTCCACTTTTTTCAAAAACACCTACTGTTTCCTTGTCCCATCAATGAACATATTTTTACAAAAAACACACATACACACACAAAAAAGTTTTTCACCAATCCACTGGTGAAATTGTTAAAAAAATTAAGTGGACATGGAGTTCAGTGACTGGAGGGGAAGGATTATTTTCACAATAGGTGCAGTAATCAAATGAAGTGGAGGTATTTGCTTCCAAGGAATCAAAGTGTGGCTTGCAAATCAAATGCAATAGCTTATGCTGGCAAAAGATGGAAAACACTACTTTTGATGTGAAGACAGAAAACACAAGCAGGCATTTCACTAGCTGCTGGCTAGGGTGGGTTGCAGATGTCCTAACTCTGCCTTTTTAAGGGTTTGAAGATCTGAATTTTATCCCAGCTCAAATGGGGTCCAAAGGATTTATAAACCTGCTAGGTATGACCCTTCCAATTGTTGAACTGCCTTTCTCTCTGGTGGAATTTGTATTATGTTCTGTTACATTTTTATCATTGTTTACATTTTAGTGCGCTGGAGAGGAGGGCTATATGAATTCACTAAATGGAAAGATAAATGGCAGATGACTATGGAAATGGTGGGTGGCTTGGGCTTGTGCTAGAGTAAGCTGGAAATTCAGATCTGCACAAAAATAGAACAGCAGTTGCATGATGCGTATGTTATAGCGTAGTACAGTGTTTCTCAACTTTGGTAACTTTAAGATGTGTGGACTTCAACTCCCATGCTGGCTGGGGAATTCTGGGGGTGAACTCCATACATCTTAAAGTTACCATGTTTGAGAAACACTGGGTTAGTACATAAGCTTCCTTAAACTCATAGATTTATAAAAAATACTGACACCTAACTCTGTGTAGAACTGGATTTTTCATGGCGTAGGTCTGACTTTGTGCTGTTAAAGTGATCACATGCAGATTCTGAATATTCTCATTTGAAGGAGACCTGGATATCTATCTATATACTACTAAAACTCTTGTGTTTGTTTGTTTGTAACCTTCAAGTGTGCGAAATGGTGCATCATAGGCAACAATTTTTGAACCAAGGGACCTCAAATGGACTAACTCAAAGAATCAGCCCAAAATACACTCCTGTGGAATTGAAATTTCCACAATGTTCAGACCAGTTTTATTCACAAAGTTGTGGCCATTGCAGCATCCCCAGGGTCACCTGATCATGATTTCAGACACTCCTTGACAGCTTTCCACAAGCAAAGTCAATGGGAAGTCAGCAGGAAGTCAGAAATCACTCCTGCTCCCACTGCTTTTTGCCCGCCTGTGGTCATTCTGTTTATCTGTTTAGGTAAGTAAATATTGACTTATTATTGAAGTTCATTTGCCACTACAATTATTTTTCTATTTATGATATATTCTTCTTAGATGATCACAGGACCATCTAGCATTGGTGTTAAAAAAAAATATGGTCAGCCTAAAATTTAATGTTCATTCTGGTCACATCAGACTGCACTACTTTGGTCTCAAAGGATGACCCAACGAATCACAGGGTTCTCTATTTTCCAATATAAGGAAATTAAAATACTATGAATGTGTGTGTATGTGCATATGCACCATGTATGTCTGTGTGTATCAGGACAAACATGTATAAATCCTTATAAATATAAAACAGCCTTAAAATTATTTCTGTGTCAGATTGAATGCAAATGTTTGCTAGGGTGTCCTTTTTAAAACTCTAAAAGCTTTAAAAAGCCAAGCTTTAAAAATCAGATATAACACTTTTCAGTACAGATAGTCGTCACTTAACAACAATAAGGACTGGAAACTTTATTGTTAAGTGGGGTGGTTGTTAAGCAAGTCACCATGGCCATAAGTGAGTCACATGATCATTAAGTGAATCACCATGGTTGTTAAGTGAATCTCGTGGTTTTTAAGCAAATCACGTGGTCCTTAAGCAAATCCAGCTTCCTCAATAGACTTTTTTGCTGGAATTCGCTTAATGATATGATTTGCTTAGTGGCTCTTATAAAAAAGGTTGCAAACCTGCATGACCGTGGGGGGTGCAACAGTTTGCAATGGTCTTAAGTGCAAGTACAGGTCATAAAGCATTTTTTCTGAGGCTGTCATTAAACGAATGGTCATTAAGTGATGACTACCTGTATTTCCAGTTTGAGATCAAAGACTGGGTAGTTTGCTTCATGGGGTGGGTGATGTGGAAGAGCAGCAAAAATGCAGCTCCTGTGCTTCCTTCTTTCCTTCCCATTTGAGCCTTTCCCCCAGCATCAGCCCAGCAGAATTGCCAATAAAGCTGCCAGCTTAACACAGGTGATGGAGGAGACAGGTGTTTTAGAGCTCTAGCAAGCTGAGTACAGCAGCCAAATGATGGTGCTTTTCCTTCTGAAGGAGTGGATGGTCCAAAAGAGAGGAAAAGAAGTATAGAGGCCCAGCAAGACAAAGCTCTATGTGAAAAAGGTGCAAGAGCTCTACATGCTGGCCATTAACAGAAAAAGAAGAAATCTCAGACAGAAGGGACTCAAGGCAGAACAGGCTTAAGAAAGATATGTGGATGCATATTAGTAATATTATTACTAATAGGGAACAGTATATAGGTAATTGTAATAGAGTAATTATAATTGAATAGTAATAGTATACATCATGGTAATTGTCATAGTAATAGTAATTATAATAGTAATAAAAAAGTAGAGATAGCAATAGAAAAGAACATAGGAAGCACTCACTTATCATTTTTATATGTTTGTTTTTACAAAATAAAATATCCTTTGAACTCTTATAGGGAGATATGAAGAAACCAAGATCCAGTGCTTTTGTGTCTCTCTTTAGTCTGGGTCTGTGTAATTGGGTATCACTTCTCATCCCTTTGACTAAGATCAAGTGCAGCCTAATTGGGTACAGTTTAAAAAAAGAACCCATGACAGGTGGGTGTGTTGTAATAAGTTATTGTATAAACATGTGTGGAATCCTATGGTATTCTCTCATTCTGGACTCAGAATATGCACATCACCCTGCTGCTTTGCAAGCTGCACTGGTGGCTAGTTGGCTTCTGGGTGCAATTCAGGGTACTGATTATCACCTTTAAAGCCCTTCAAAGCATAGGGCATGGCTATCTGTGGGGCCACCTATCTCCAGTTATCTCTGCTCATCCAGTACGATTGAGCAGGTTGGATGCACTCTGGGTGTCGTCAGTTAAACAAAGTAATCTCATGGGATCCAGGAAGTATGCCTACTCTGTTACAATTCCTGCCCTGGAATGATCTTCCCCCAGAGATTCATGTGGCTCCCACCTTATTTCACTCAGGAAACTATTGAAGACCTGATTGTTCTCCCAGGCTTTGGGGACAGGGTGATTATGGAACCCCCTTTTGACTTTTGCCTGTATGTATGTATGTATGTATACATACATACCCTGATTTGTTTTGGTCTTCTAGGAATATTTTGTTCTTCTGGTCAGTTGTATCTTTTATATACTTTTATATATACATTTGTTCTTAATTGTGAACCACACAGAATTGTTTGGGAGTCAGGCAGCCTATAAACTAGATAAATAAATTCAATTCTCACAACAGACCACATGCTACTGACTGCCTTTCTACAGCATCTGCATTAAGCATCTCTTAAAATATCCATAATCCATTTTTCCAAATTTAATAAACCTTCTACCAATATTTACAAATTCATCTATTTGCACGTGGTTTTTTTTTTCCTATTTATATATAACTTACAATGATTCCTTCTATTTTCTCTGCAAAACATAACTTCCCCAGTCTTTGATCTATACATTTTCAGATCTGAGTACTTTGTTGCATCATATATATAATCTCATGTTTATTGTAAATCATTTAGGTTCCCAATATGGCATCTTCTGCATGCAAAACTATATAGACATTCACATCCTCAGTCAACATACCTTTAACATCACCACTGGCATTCCTTATGCATTTATCCATAAATATCCACACAGTCAAGGAGATATCACACATCCTTATCTTTCATACTATTCAGTGTTGAACTGTCCACTAAGTGTTCAGTTTATTCTCATATATTTTACTTTGGTCATATACTGAACTTATTACATTTCAGCTAATTCATTTCTTCAATCACTTTCACTAAATCAACAAACATGCAATAACATTTCTCACATTCAATACATTTTTCAGTGATTTGCTGATGAACAAACTCTGATCTACTCATGGTGCACTTCCCAAATTTTGTTTTTTAATTTCTTTGACTTAGTATTCTTACTTGTCTTCTGTGCTCTGCATGCACAACATTGCCTACCCTGGAAGAGATTGGAATGGGGGGGGGGGGGTGTATACCAACAACTTTCTCAAGCATACTTACACTAATTACACTGTGGTGTTTAGATTCATTCTTGCTACCTTTTTCCAAGGATAGAGGAATAATTATTGCATTCTCCCAATCACAATCATCTGGCACAACTAAAGTCTCCATACAGACGTTAAACAAGTTGCACAGTCACTCCATCAGGACATACATTTTTACTTTAACATTTGTCTAACTTCATCATTCCTTTTTATCTTTTTTTTTTTCCCCAAAGTACACTGACGTGGATAGCATTTCCTCAAATTACATTCCTTTGACATATCACTATAATTCTCAGACATATCTCTATTTTTAATTCTGTTCACTCCGCTGGAATCTCCTTGTTTATCCCCATTTACCTACTTCATTTTTGTTTAAATTGAAATGCATAAGATTAGTCTGCATTTTCTCTGGTTATTTTAATCTTAAGTATTGCTTTCTTTACCTACATTCTTTGCAGATATCTTTTTCACTATGTACACATCTTGCATCATGCTCTTATACACATTTGTTTTTATTCACAATCTCTTTCAGTTCATCATTTGACCAAACACCTTTCTCAGGCTTCCCATTTACTCCACATGCTTCTGTGACTCTCTGCAACATAAATACATTACAAGCAATTTCTACAGCTCTTGCCTTATGCCCACTTCTGTTCATTCTGTTATCTTAATCTAATTTATATCACATTTTCATGTAGAATTTGTACTTTTCTTTCTGCAGGGGTTTACTTCTCTTTCATTTCTTTCACTTCTTTCCTTGTCTTCTATGCCCATTTTTTCTCAATTCACTCTTGACACTGCCTTTCCCCAAACAGAGCCTTTCATCGCTTTTACATCCTGTAGTAATTCTCTTAATGTTTCATCATAAACAGCCAAATGCATTTTATTCATTCCTTCACCATGGGGATGTACAAATACTGAAATTTAAACCATATATTCAAAAGAAGTAAACTTTTTTCTAAACAGAATAGTTGCTATTCTTATTCATTCATTGGTACTTTCTTGTCTCATTTGCACCATCCACTCATGTTACATAGAATATATTTTTTTCGGATCACATTAATTCAGAGTGTTTAATTTTTTTTTTTTCAAAATTCATCTCTGGTTATTCTAGTATCACCATTTACTGGAGCATAATGTGCAACTATCACTAGCCTATGCTTTCCTACTTTCATATGATTCCACAATCAAGATAGCGCTAATTCATACAGGTAGTCCTCAGGTTACAACGACAATTGGGAACAGAATTTCTGTTGGTAAGCGATGCGGTCATAAAGTGTAATGTCACGTGACCGCATCACTCAGCAACGACAATCTCAGCAGTCCCGGTTGCTGTCGTAACTCAAGGACTGCACGGGTCATTAAGTGAGGACCTCATGTGACTGTGACATGGGAAGAGGCAGGAGTCCCAGGCAAGCAGGCCAGAGCTGCAGGTGATAGATACAGGCAGGTGAGTGTGTGCCATGGGTAGGCACTACAAAGCATGGGAAGGCAGGCACAATGGAGCACACGTGGGCAGGCACTATGGAGTATGGGCAGGCAGGTGGGTGCTGCGGGAGGCACTACAGAGCGCAGGTGGGCAGGCACTATGGAGAGCAGGTGGGCAGATGCTACAGAGCATGGGCGACCAGGCGGGTGCCATGGTCAGGCATTAAAGAGCGCAGTGGATGGGTGGGTGCCGTAAGCAGGCAGTACGACACACGGTGGGCAGGCAAAAAAGCAGGGAGGGCGACTTGCGATCTCCTGCTGGCTTTCCCATTGGCTTTGCTTGTGGGAAGCCAGCAGGGAAGGTCACAAATGGCAATCACCCACCATCATTTGTGACTGCAGGATGCTCCAACCAATGTAATTGTGAGCCATTTGCCAAGTGCCTGAATCGAGATCACATGACCACAGGGACAATGTGACAGCCAGAACTTTGAGGACCAGTTATAAGTCCCTCTCATTCAGCACCATTGTAACTTTGAACAGTTGCTGAACAAGTGATCATGACTCAAGGACTACCTGTACTTTCTTATATACATTTTAGTTCTTTTATTCATACCAGTACTTCACTTCTACACTATGTAACATTCGTCCTCTTCCCCTTATTTTCACAGATTCATAACTCCCACAGATTCATAACTCACAGATTCATAGCCGCCCAGAGTCCCCCATTGGGGGAGATGGGCAGGGATAAGTTTGAGAATGAATGAATGAATGAATGAATGAATGAATGAATGAATGAATGAATAAATAAATAAATAAATAAATCTCATTTTCCCAGGCATTGGGGTTGAGATGTTAGTGTAGGGGCTCTGGTATAGGTATATATGATTAGTGGTTCTGCAGTTTTACTGAGCCTCGATGTAGGTTTGTTTGTTTGTTTAGATTATTTGGATTAATAATAAATAAGTAACGTTTCCCCCCCCTTTTTTTTCATTTCATGATCAGTGCAGGCTCTTTACCATTTGCTTTTACATTCCAACTTGCAATCTTCCATAAGCCATGGTCATCACCAGCTATACTGATCTTTGTCACCTACTATGTATTTAAGCAATTGAGGCATTCAGCTAATGCTTTTTAGTAAGATAGAGAGGATGTAAACTAGGTTAGTAACCTTAGTTATAACTATGCCTAATAAGGAGCATTCTCTGTTAATGGTGAATAATATAGTGACTGGTTTGGGTATATTTCAGATAGTATGCCGCGAGTATAATTAAAGCCCTGATTTACTCCAGGCATGCTTGTGCTATTTTTTGCAAGCTAGGATTTCTAATCCAGAGACTACCTTGCAAAACAATATATGGTTACCCACATCTCACCAACTAGAAGGCATATGCCTGTTTGTCAGAACTGAACATGCAGTATATCTTATTCAGCAATAAAACATTCAGTATAAGAAGCTTAGCCTTCTTTCTTTGCTGGTCTTAACAATGGAATTTATTTAAATATCCACTATTAACTATCAGTACTGTTTCATTTTTTGTAGCCTCCCAGTGCATATAGTAGTCTTATTTTGTAACCTTTTATTTATCTCAGGATGCTAAGAGTATTCATGAAATGTGCTGTGTTAAACCATGTGCAAATGGATTATCAGGCAAAACACTCCTTTATGTATAATGCAGTATAAAATGGGGAGCAGCACTGGGTATTTTGTTGCAAAAGGAGAGTATTAATTGACAGAAAAGGGAGAGTATGGAATTGAGCATGAGGGAGAATGCAGATTTGTATTCTTTCTCTTGAGACCCAGAGGTGTCTCTGGAATAATTTTGCCACTGTGTCACATTTGAGATGTGAGAAACTTTAACAAAGAGGAGGGCTTAAGGTGAAAATCACTCTGCATCGTAGATGGCATTATCTGCTGTTTTAGCTGGGCTGGAAACTGCTGAAAAAAATAATCATTTTTGTGCCCTTGTCAGAGGCTGGGGCTTGAAATAATAGAAAATCAGCTTTACTTGAGTCAGATAATCATTACAAAATGAATTTTGCTCTTCACATGTTCAAAGAAGTAATTGAGAGAAAATATTTTAGAGAAATGATGAATATAAAGTTAAAGCTTACTTGGATGTAGAAAATATTAAGTGCTTCTAATAATTAATCTGGCTGTGTGCATCTGTAAATTATCTGCCTTGATAAAAAAAGTAGAGGAATACTTTTAAAAAGCTTCTCTTGTCTCGCCTTCACATACACACACAAATATGCACATTCACACATAGCATTTTGGAAGCTCCTTTTCCTTAGCAGTCACAAGGGGCATCCAGTTAATCATACTGAGATCTCTCCCTTAATCCTGTAGTTGCTGATTACCCAGCAGGAGGTGTAGTTCCAACAGGATAAGTCAAAGTGGTGTTGCCTGTTCCCTGGAGAGGGACATCCTGTAAAAACACCAAGGTTGAGAACTGTCATACTCACAGCAGTAGGTGCATTTTCCTCAGAAATTAATGGAGCAAACTGGGCAAAAATAAAAAAAACATGTTTTTAAGCTACATCTTCCCTAGAGTAAGATGCAAATTCAAAACCCCTTTGAAGCACTGGAATGAAAGTTGAAGATAAGACTTTTTTAACACTGATGATACAGGCAAACTCCAGCACTGCAAATGTTAAATTGAAATGGATGATAAGTGGGGCAGATGTTGTTCATGCTGGCTTAAATACAGTCATAACTCTTTTGAGAGTTAGATAGATGACTTCATGAAATCTTACAAGCTTAAAACAAAACCAGAGTGTGGTAAAATAAAGCCAAAACTATCGGGATCATTAAAGGATAGGTAAATGACGTGATACTTCAAAACTGCTTTTAAGACTGTTGTATGCCTGGAAGATAAAAACTGTCTTTAACATCATAAAATACCCATAACCAGATAAATCTCAAATTATAATAGGCACTGTAATTATGATACTCAACAGAGCTCCTTTTCTATGGGAAAATGTGTATCACTGATTCTTAACTTAGGTTTTGTGAATTGATAAGTTTAGTTTTCATTGAAAATTGAGTTCTAAAATGTTTGGGAATCAAGGGATTAATAATAGTAAGGTCAAAAGGGTCCAGTGAGATTAAGTGGTGTGACCTATATTACAGAAACTAACTTAATCTCTTCCAGTTATTACTCTCTTAAACCTAGTATATCCTATTTGGCTCAAGCATAGCTTTAAAAGAAGTTCTAATCTGAGAAAATGTACTGTCTTCATTAGCAGTTTGTTCTGTTCATTAATCACGCTTGCTTTTTTGAAAGTATCTTTATATCTAATTTGAATTCCTAATTTGAATAGCCTATGTAGTTATTGGTTCTTCTTGTGCATTTTTCCAATTTAAATGAAAGACTTCACACTTAACTAAATTTATGTGTATGTATGCTTGTGTGTTTATGTCAATAGCATTAACTTCTTTTCAGTTTTCTCATGATCCTTGATGTTTAGTTTTAAAAAAACAGTAATTTTCCCCAAATGATATATAATTTATGGAAATTTTTGTAAGATTCTTTTTATCTAAACAAAATCATGTGATAATCATCTACATCCAAATGTTCTAGTGTCTAATAATCTGTGTCCTCAACGGATTCAAATCTTGTTTTTTAATCATTTGTTCTTTGTAGTTTCTTTCCAAGCATATTTCCATCACAGGAAATCAATGTGGCCATCTGTTCCATCCTCCACAAGGCCTCAGCAAAAAGGGACTATATAAGTAAATGGGGAAAGGAGGAGTTGCATGAGTGAAAGTAACTGTGTGTCTAGTACTAGAAAATGCAGTTATTCAGGGACAGCATATTGTTTGATTCTTTACTATTAGACTGTCCTTCCTCAGTCTGACGTCCTTCATATTTATTGGATCAATTCCCAGCCGGCATTGGCCTGAGAGGCTGTAAACTGGACCTGCTATTTTGTCATTACCTTCCTGAAGGTATCAGGTAGCGGTGTCCTTTGGTCCCTGAGCTTATTTACAATTGACCTCTGCATCCTCTCTCTTTGCATAAATATAAAATTCTGTTTGTTTCCCAAGGTTTTACTGGTTTTCAATGGGCAGTTGAGATTACTTAGGAATACAATCAACCTGTATTCCTTATTCTCCTTTAAGAAATGTTTCAGAGTCTTATACTATAGCTGCGTTGCAAAACAGAAGTAAGATGCTTGATTAAGTAGTTATTCTTAAGTAGTTATCCTTAAGTAGTTAAGTAGTGTTTTGTTTTGTTTTGTTTTGTTTTGTTTTGTTTTGTTTTATTTTGTTTTGTTTTGTTTTGTTTTGTTTTGTTTTGTTTTGTTTTGTTTTGTTTTTGGTGCCTTCAAGTCAATCTTGATTCCTGGCCACTGCCTGGGCAATTCCCTGCAGTTTTCTTGGCAAGGTTTTTCAGAAGTGGTATGCCATTGCCTGCTTCCAACGGCTAAGAGAGAGTCACTGGCCCAAAGTCACCCAGCTGGCTTCATGCCTAAGGTAGGGCTAGAACTCACGGTCTCCCAGTTTCTAGCCTGGTGCCTTAAACACTACATCAAACCAGCTCTTTTGCTTATACTATGCATTTTTATTGCTGCAAGCCAGTATGGGAATAAATAGAAAGATGTCTTAGCAATGCTTTGGATCTGTACACTTATTCTCAATAAATGAACTTTCTTTTGAATCAATATTGGTTGCAAGGAAAGTTACTGGATTTGGGATCAACAGGTGGCAGTTCGTTACATTTTGCTAAGACTCAGCAAAAGCGCGCCAAAAGCTGTTTTTCTTACTTCCCCCCCCCCCCCGCCCAATGGCTGCGGTTCTGCCATTGTAAAAGGGGGGGGGGGGGAGAAGGAATGAGAAACCGTTTAAAGCAGATGGCTCCTTATCACAGGCTCTGGCATGCTCAAGGCCATGCCAGCAAGGGAATCAGGAGACCAAGAACTAAGGGTGATGTAAGGGGGGGGGGGGGAGGGAGTAAGAAAAACAGCTTTTGGCACGCTTTTGCTCAGTCTTAGAAATGCTTTGGATCTGTACACTTATTCTCAATAAATGAACTTTCTTTTGAATCAATATTGGTTGCAAGGAAAGTTACTGGATTTGGGATCAACAGGTGGCAGTTCGTTACATTGGCAAACATTGAACCATTGGGCATGAAAAGTTCCATACAACCACTAGACTGCAGCAAAAAAAATCAGAAAACTCCTAAGTCTTTGCTACCATCCAGTAGTCATTTGGATATTTGTAGCCCAGATATAGTAGCCTCAGTCCTATGCAGTATAATGAATCAACATTTGATTTTGTTACTAGCTTTTGGTGGGGTTCCCAAGTGTTAATTTTGTTGTCCATTTTATACCAAAGCCCAATATCTGCTGTTCCCCATTTCCTTAGCTTTTTATAAGAATTGTTAGATCTGGTTAAGCACTGTATCTGTCCGTCTTAGTATAGCTCACAGCACTTTTACACACTATCATCATTTATGACAGAGCAATAGTTCATATAAGCAACAATTTAGATGAGTTAAACCAATATCAACATTATATAAGCATTAATTTTCTAATTTTTCCTGATTGGGCAGTAAGTAAACGTAATTGTTACTTATACCAATATCCTCAATGCATTCAAGTTGAACAGGGGGGGAAATGAAGAAGTCATAGGGAAAAGCAATTGTACCTGATGTTCAATTAAGTAAAACATTAGCAGTGCTGTTCTTTTAGAAATGATGACATTCACAAAAGTAGTGAAATGGAAAAATTTAAGTGGACTGAGGATTAGGGAGAGCTGACCTTATTATGATCTCTTATTGGCACATATTGGAATTGCAAGATATTGGCTTTGTTGAGCACACTAAGCATATCTCATTGGGCATCCCATCCCACAGCAGCCTACCAGATGCTTACAGGAAATCCATAAACAGAAGGGACAGTGTGATGTGCTGTCTTTTCAATAGGCACAAACCCTAAGTTCTTTGAAAATAGGGTTCAGGTTATGTTTATTATCTCTACATGATAAATAGAGTTTGAGTATTATAGCCATTTTGTTGTATACCAACAAGATTGGTCCATAAATGTATAATTCATATTAATTAATTTTATGAAGCACATTATTACTGAACAATTTTCATGATTTTGATAAATATAAAGGAAACTAAGAACTGAAAAGAAAATTAAAAGTTTGTATATATCAAGCATAGGGATGGGCATATTTTCCTCACTTAGATACATTCTGTCAACTCTAATTTAACGAGGGAGATTATATATATATATATATATATATATATATATATATATATATATATATATATAAACTCATTCTACAGTTTAGATAATTGTTTTCCATTTTATTTTGTTTGCAAATCTGTTTCCACAATATGCATTATATATATATATATACATACATACATACATGAAAGCAAGGGTAGCAAAATTATTGCATCCATTTTTTTTTCTATATAATGTTTTGCTGATTTAAGTAATTGCCTCTATTTGTTGATAGAATAACACACAAAAGAGAAACTTGCAATATTGTAACACTACCTTTTGGCATGTGTTTGTATATAAGTAATAGATGAGAAAGACAATTGAATTGAAAAATTAAAATTAAACAGCAGTCTGCACACAATTATAAATAAGAGAAAAAATCAGGATCACTTGAAAACTAAGTCTAATAATTTAGAACTAGCCTTCCATGAACTGTTTAGAGAATTCATACAATATTATTTTAATAGATCACTGGTGCATTCACATCACATCACATTACATCACATCACATCACATCACATCACATCGATTACACTCCTCAATTGCCCACAAGTACACTACACAGACCCTCAAAAAGCACAACAAAGATTTTTTTTGTATATTTATATTGAAATACAAGATTTTTTATTCAAGGGCCCCCAAATTTTTACTTTTGCTGTCTCAACCTACACTTCAATCTGTTCTCCGTATTTCCTCTTTCATTCTGTTTAATCAGTGAGATTTTTAGTTCATTTATATTTCAATAACAATAGCAATAATAACAATATTTCTATGCTGCCATTAGCATTGACAAAATCACCATCAGTCAATTGCAAAAGGCAGCTTTACTTGGAACAGCTTATATCCTGCGACGATATCTTTAATATTATTAAACATCTGCCTATCCCAGATCCTTGGGAAGGACTCGATAGGTGGATAAAAATGCCAAATCCAGTTTAAACATCTGGCTGACTGTGCAACCAGCCATAATAAATTTCTGTGCTGCCAATTCCCAGTGACTCTGGGTGATTTACAAACTGTTAAAAACATTTTAAAACAAAAAGCACAAAACAAAAAAAACAAAGATGGCAGAGATAAAAAACCTGGATAGGAATGAAGAAAAGGGGCATCAATTGTCCTTGCCAAAGGCCTGAGAAAGGAGCCAGATCTTCAGGGCCCTTCGAAACCCCAGTAGTGTGGGAGGCCATTTGAATCTCAGGGGAAACCTCATTCTAGAGGACAGGGACTACTACAGAGAAGGTGCAGGATCTATTCAAGGGTCTCAACTGATGGCATGATTTAATCAAAAGAAGCCAAAGTGCACCAACCCTGCCAGATCGGATTGGCTGGGCAGATATTATGGGACACAGGTGGTCCTTCAAGTAACCAGGCCCTATGCCATGTAGGACATTATAGATAGTGACCAGCACCTTGAATCACACCCGGAAGCAAACTGACAACCTGTGCAGCTTGCAAAGCAGAAATGTTACATGGGCATACTGAGGCATGCTCATATCTGCCACACCGCTGCATTCTGAACAAGCTTCCAGGTGGTTTTCAAGGACAGCCCCATATAGGGTGCATTGCAGTAGTCAAGCTGTGAGGTGACCAGGGCATGAGTGACTAAATGAATATATCTGTCTGAATATATCTGTCAGGTTCAGCCCAAAGAACTCCACGAGACAGTGCAGTACAGTTCTGTTGCGTTTATTAGCTTTACCTCAATATAGAAATCTCTCCAGACTGAACCTAAGTTCCCAAGCCAGCAAGCCACAATACCCTGAATTCCTTAGGGTGGTGCCAGTCTCATCTTAAACTTCCCACACTCCTGTTAAGGGCTAAGGAAACGCTTATCTCCCTGAGCATGGGCTTCATAACACCATTCCATCACAATATCATATATAGTGTAATTGGCATAGAATATATTAACTCATATAAATGAGTTGATAGACGTGCACTGCATATTTATTAAAATATCAAGAAAAAAATCTTTGTTGTGTTTAAAAATATATATACTGATCTGGCCGGCATTATCATACTATTATTAAAGCAGGAATAAGAAAGAGTGAAGACAGACATAGAATGGTTTGATCTTAATTTATAATAATGTAATCTAGACTTCATAAATATTCAATTTGTCTTGAATGTTGCATGACTATAGGGATTTCAGACATTACTCTAACCTTATAGCATCCATTTTTCCTAAAATTACATCTGTGTGCTCCTGGCATAATATTTAAATAACAGAACAGCATGGATAGAGACTAATAATGTAAGTTTTCATTATGGCATTGGATATACACTATCCTGGCAGAAAAGTACAGGTCGTGTTCCTCATAAGTGACTAGGTTTTTGTCTGTTACCCATCCATAAGGGAAAAAAAATCCACTGAAAGAACAGTGACTATATTGTGCAACTTGCCCATAATATTTCTTGAAATGTAATTTTTCATAGTATTTAGAGAACAACCACCACTCACAATATTTGCTTTCACTTAATGACATAGAAAGCCAACTGAAGGTGAATGCAGTTTGCTTTAGAATGTTGCCACAGCAAACTCTAATTGTAGAATTTTTGACTCTGTGTTATAACCTTGAGTGTTCTAGGATATACATCACTCAGGAGTCATAACACATAACTTGAATCCACAACCATGTATTTCAATAGGACATATGCCAATGACATTGCTGTATTTATTTTATGAACACAAAGGAAGTTTTATTCTAGACTATACCTGCAAATTAGATTAGACTAAAAGGAAAAAGAAAGATAGCGATGGGCTGACCAAGTAACAAGAGAACCAGATAGAATAGATTTAAGACAGCCAAAAATAACAATTTGTTTTGTTCATACATTCTGAAATTTGCCTAATTATATTTCATCCCTCATTTGTAGATAATATTCATATCAAACAGACACATATTACTTGTGCTCATTTATGTCAAGTTATAGAACCAGCTTTTCCCACAAGTTCTCTCCTTAATGTACTACAGTGTTTAAATTTAGATACTGGGGACTCCCTCTAGACAACAAGTTATTAAAACATCTGCCTTTCCATAAGTGGCTCTGTTCCCTGCCATTCCACATGTCCTTTTCTACTTCACCAGCCAAAATTGCCCAATCTAAATTTCAGCTCAAGTGTTTGATGGTGTTCATGCTGAGCTCAAACTGTTAGTACATCCCTGAGAGAATAGAAATTGAAACAGGGCTTAATCTAAAATAACAAAATAGAATAAAGGCTTTCCTTATAAATATTTTGTATATTTTTATGCATATTTTCCCAGACTTTTCATGAAGGCTGTTAAATAGATAACTAACATGCAGAATAGGGACAATTCTAATGCAAATGTCAGCAGCATGTCTATAAAAATATGTATTTATTTATTTGTTTGTTTGTTTATTTAATTTATATAGCTGCCCATCTCACAAATGTGGGCAGCGTGCAATACATAAAATCAATAAATATCGTAAAACACTAAATAAAACAAAAAGGAAGATGATAAAAACTCAAGACAGTAGTTAAGATCACTTAACATCACACAACAATCTTGCCAGCTTACCATGGGACCCCCAAGGTTGATGGAAAAACCACATCTTGAGGGCTTTATACTGGCATACATCTTTCAAGTAATTGGCACAGCCTGTTATCAAGTTAGTTTTCTCTACTACATCCAGTCCTAACCATGTGACATGGAAATGGTTTCAGGTGAATTTCACAGCATATTTTTTTTTAATGCTTTTTTTAATTTATTTACTTACGGTCTAAGACCAAGTCCCAGAATTTAAAAATACAGCATATATTGCAGTGATGTTGGCTGTGAGATCAGAATATTATATTCCAGCTTTAAATAATAGGGATAAACAAATCAATATCGATCCTATTTGAATTGTTGATTTGATTCAGAATGTTGAATCAATTCTATTCAAATAATCAGATTTGGAAAATGGATTGCAATTTTTTTTTCAAAGTGAATTGATTTTTCAATAAAAATTGATTTTTCAAGTAAAAATCTCCAAACTAAAGATTTGTCTAGTTTTGCTAAAGAGAATTTAACACCTACAGGTCTGGAATCATTATACATTTTATATTCCTAAATTTTATTGACAAAAATATTCAGTTGCTATTAGGTATTGCTTATCTTTTTACAGTCTACACCAAATAATATGCTTACAGTCATCCTGGCTTTTTCAACTACTGGGTGCTTCTTCTTTGCAACATTGTGTCAGGCTTCACCCTACAGGCCGGAATGAATCACCTAATCAAGTTCACAATAAATCCAGAAACTACAGATAAGTAAGAAAGAGTAAGCCAAATCCCAAAAATTTCAGCAACTGCTCTGAGTCAAAAATTAGTCCTTCATATAGTAACTCTTTGTTTTCTTTCCTACTTTCTATAACTACTTGGTCCCCTCTTTTAGGTGCATTGCAATACATAGGGTACCTTCAGAAACTAATTTTAGTTAAGTTTGAAACATGGCTATAAGACTGGTTATAAGCTTATCGTGTAAGTGACTTGCTGTCTTCACTAGCTCCCAGTTGTCTCTTATGCTGTAAGGTTCACTGTACACGAAGGACAGTCTAATCTCTCTCACATGTGCCTGTCTTTTCTTTCTTCATTAGAAGTCCTTCTGAAAGAGTTATTCTATGATAGTTTCTGCAAAAGAAATTACTTGGATTTAGGAACATAAGAGAAGGAAAAATATTTAGCTGTGGAATTAAGAACAAATTCTATCTAATTCACCTTTAACTGCTCAGCAATAAGAGTTGGGCAAAGATCAGTTAAGCGAAAGCCCTTTGAATAGGGCCCAGAAGAAATGGTAGTGGTGGTGTTAATAGATTTGTAAAGAATATGGTCCCCCTTTTCTAAAATTTTGGGGATTGTTTCAGATCAAAGTCTGAGTATCATCACCATCACTAGTCAAATTTGCATCATGTCTTGTCAGACATGGTGTTCATTGGTTAATGCAAATTAATTTACCTTGTCTGGGTAGATAATTGTTATAAGATTTTAAGATACATTCAGGAAAGTTCTTCTCTTTGAAAATGTGAGAAACTTTGATATCTTTGAATGACATTACTGAATACTTGTCTATTAAACTGTAATAAATTGTAAGGTCATGTTCCATAATTCTAAAAGTAACAACATAAATATGTTGTTCACTGAGTAAAAGATTGATTTTGTTTATTGATTTACTTTTTCCATTAACCCTAACAACACTTAGTGGTGGTGCATTTTAGAGTCCCCTATATCTGGTGATTTTTTATTAACCCTGGATAGAGTTACATTCTCCCAGGCACAGTTCATGCACAATCTGGGGGTCTTCCTAGACTTGTTGTTCATGCTCAAGGTACATATCCCAGTTGTGGCCAGAAGTCTTTGCACAATCTTGTGTGCCAGTTGTGCCTGATCCTAGATTGTGAGGTGCTGATCACAGTCAGTCGTGCCTAGGTCATCTCCCAATCCGGGCAGCCTGCATCCTGCTGGCCTTTCAGAAGGCCATGAAAACTGGTTATTCCCCAGGCACTATTCTGGTGTGGGCATGGGTATGTCTGATATTTTGATACAGAGATTTTGTCAGAGACCTCAAGTTAGTTTAAATAGTTTGTGAATATGGTTCTGTTTTTATCTTGTTTGCTGCACAGAGTCCCGTTAGTAGATGGGCAGCCATACAAATTTGTTAAATAAATCAATAAACGCCCTTATAATTAGTAATATTTTCTTGCTAGATTGCAATGATGTTATGGATATTTCATGGAATTATACATATGTGTAGATTCAACAAGAGCTTGTTGGTTTGAATTTAGGCCAATATAGTAGTTAAAGTTAATAACCATAGCTATAGTTATTATTTTTTAATGTTCTTGTTAGTCAAAACAATATATAACATCATACGAAGAAAAATAAATTTGACAATGCATACTTTACAACGCAAAAATATGTCTACCTGTCTACTCCATAGTTCTCTGAAACATGTCCCATGGCATCACAACACAAGCCCCATTAGCTTACAATGGGACAGAAGTGTAAAAGGACAGTTTGCATCATGACATCACAACAATCTCAGTCATTTTTTTGTCGTCATGGCTAGCAGCAGATGTCTATAGTATACTAAGAGATATGTTCAACTTCATTCGAGTAAGTGTGATTTAGATTGGAACACTAGAAACTTTAAAGATTATTCAAAGTTTTTTTTAAACCACAGGTTTTTAGGTAATTGAAAAGCTTATAGTTGTAGTATGTATGACTTTCATTGAAATATTTTTTATTATTTTGTCATTTGCTATACCCTAATCTATTATCTTTCCTATATTTTAATTAATGTTCCACGGATTTGGCATTTGTTTGAACAAAATGAAATCTTTATAAATGTTAATTATCTGCAATTCATACTGGCCTGATTAGTGTTATTGTCTGAATTTTTTTAAGATTGTCTTTTTTTTTCTTTATGAATCTTCAGAATCATGATTCATGCCTAGAAACCAGTTATTTTGTGTTCCCAGCATTTGGCTTTTTTTCATCCTTGCAGTTATAACCCGATAACCTGGTTTCATACTGTGCTTTAGCACAACAATATAGTGATCAGACTAAAGCAGCACAGTAAGTAGGCACATTAGCCATCCTTTTGCTTGATCACTTGGGAGAGATTAAATTTATTCATTTTCTGAACAGATAATGAAATATTTAGAACATGGAAAATAAATGGGAGCTGTGCATTCACATGCATTGACGTGCTTGTTGCAAATAGAATATTAGATACTAGACATGTAAATTTCTGCCAAGAAATTTGCAACATTTCAGCAGACATTTTGGTAAATTTGCATTTGGTTTATCTACAGTGAAAGCCATTCACTTTTATTGAACTGTAATTCTGGCAGTTTACAATATTTACATGCTGTGGTTAAATTGAAAATCACTTCTTAATTCAAATTCCAATCTAAATGTACTTCATAGTAATTAGGACTTTGTTACTGACACTGGGGGCCTATTGATTTAATGAAAAACGTAACCTTACAGTAAGTGCTTAATTAGTTGCTTCAGTAGAGTCTGTGCTGTCTCAAATTATGGGCTTGAGAATCAGGTGGTAATTTGAATTACACCACATAAACTATTCAAACTATTTTTAAATTGACCTAACAGATGAATATATTTCCATGCAGTAATATTTTCATATGGCATGAAAAAATGCAGTTTGTGCCGACTACAAGCTCCAGGCTCATAGATTATATTCCCGAAGCCAATTCTTGATCACCAGGTATATTATTCTTTCTCTCTCAACAATATCTGCTGTAATATCCCTTTTGTTTAACAAAGAACCTACTAATACATGGTTGTAGTATTAACATTTTTCCTGAGTAACATGTAGAATTCCAGTTCACCTTGCCTGGATAACACAACATCTTCTAGGACTGAAATTACAAATAAAACTATTAATTATTTATCTGTTTATTATTTATAACATTTATATAGCTGCCTATCTCACCTAGTAACTCTAGGTGGTTCATAATAAAAATATAAAAACATAATCATACATAGAAAAGACAATATTCCAGTGTAAACAAGTTTCCTAGAAACTATCACTTAATCATTATCCCATACATGCTGGGCTCAATTAACAATGTGCTCTTAACACCTGCAGGAAAAGCCAAGTCTTCAAGCTTTCCAGAAGTCTAACTGGGTCAGGGCTGTCCAGATCTCAGGCACTTGCTGTTCTATATGGCAGGCACTACAATAGAGAAGGCATTTTTCCTAGATGAGTTACTAGCAGTGCCACATCACACATTTAACATAATTGGCATGGACTTCAAATTTTTCCTCAGTGCCTCTTTTTGGACATGATAATTCTGGAAGACATTCAGAGATCAATCCCTTTCAAGGGAGGACCTGGAGTTTCATAAGATTCTGTGTATGGAAGTCAAGCAAATGAAGGAGTAGTATCTAAGAAGATTTTTTATAATCATGTCAGGTCAAGATAGGCATTTTTATTAAGGGGAAAAAATGAATTCCAGACAAATGTAGGATGGGAGAGAGAGAACTAGATAACAAGTATCTATGCAGAAGAATATTACATAATTGTAGAGATTAGAACAAAGACAAATGTGAAGTGAAATGAAATGAAGTAGTGAGTTTAGAAGTTTATGTGTTCACTTGTTTCTGGAAATCCTTTATTTCCCCAGGTGTGTAAATTCAGGTAAGAACATTCATTGATCCAGGAGCCAATCTAACAGTCTTATAACTAAGGCTTCTTGTGTGCAATAGTTTCATACACCATTGATTTAGCTTGGGGAATAATTACTTCTTATTCAGAAATTGCAGGGAAATTCTCTCAAACTTAACCAAAATTTTCATGCAGTGGGAACAGGTCTATTTAGTTAGACAAGTTCTGTACTTCTGAAGTATACCTCTAATTTAAATAGACATCGAAATGTCTTTGTCCAAAACTGCCATCTGAAAAATTTCATCTTCCCAAGATGTACATCTTTAATATTTTATTATGATTGCTAATTAGGAGATAAGCCCTCCAATGGTACGGGCATTCTTCTTCCCATTTACTGTTTTTTTTAAAAAGTCATAAATTCTATAGCACATTGTACATTCTCTTGTTTGCTTCTAATTTGAACCATATGTCAATATACATCTTATTTAGCTTTGTCAGCTGCTGCTGTTGTCTTGCGAGCAGCTTTAAAAAAAATTCATCCTGTTTTTTGGTGTGTGTGTGTGTGCACGTGTGTGTGTGTGTGTGTTTAATGTAGACAAACATTATGTTGTAGAAGCCAGCATTAAGAATGCTTGTGGACTGTTTTTCCTGTGAAAACTTTATAGAAGCAAACCATTCTGTCCATACGATATAAATTAATAACCTTGGACAATGGTTATACTTACTGTTTTCTTTATGTTTCTGCAAGTAACAGAAAAACATATAGCATTCTTAGTTTTTATGCAGATAAATACCAACAATGGTATTTTGTACATTATTGGACTACTTCTAATTAGATTTTTATACTTTTCATTCACAAAATATGATGTATTCCAGTTCTAGAAATAACTACATAACCTACTCTTCCTTGGTGCTGGTGACTGAGGCACACACTTACTAAAAACACACCCAAACCTGAAAAAGATGTTGTGGCTTTTACAGTCACATCAATAAACATTCATTAAAGCAGCCATATATTTTAAAGCTTGCAAGGAAATCTTTAATGAATAATAGAGAGGTGCTCTGCTTGCATAAGGTCCAAAACACTTCTTTCATACATGCACACAATCATTTTATAGATATTATATAAGAATACCATATAATGAAATTAATACAAACATCTGTTAAAAATGGGAAACAGGTAATTATAATATAAATATACAAAATTATCTTAATATTCATTTTCCATGATTATAATAATTGCTGAATAAAGAATAAATCAAGTGAAAGCCATGACGCTGAAAGTTGCCGGCCAGAAATGGCTGACGCTTTGGCGGTTCGAGTCCAGCCTTCGCGTTAACAGGGTGAGCTCCTGTTTCCTCCCTAGCTCCTGTCAACCCAACAGATCGAAAACTCACATGAGTAGATAAATGGGGACTCTCACTCCGGTGGGAGATAAATGCTGGCGGCGCCTTGCACAGAGAGACGGGACCAGTTGCCAGTAAGCGCGAAACCGCGCTCGCCCGAAAAGGACACGAAGCAACGGAAGCCCCGCCTCCTGCGCTCACCAGCTGGGCTCTGCTCTAGGAAGGAGGCTCTGGCAAACCACTTCCGAAAAACAATTGCCTTGAAAACTGCAAGGATTCGTCCAGGCAGTCACTGCAGGGTCAGTAATGACTGAGCGCAGATAAAAAAAAAAAAAGTATAATACAAGATAGCCATTAAGAAGCTAGACTCACAAATTAATATTTGTGAGTCTGGATTGTAGACTTCCAATCCAGACTCACAAATATTAAAATTACACCATAAATACCTTTTTTCAAATTATTATTCAATTTATATGTTTGCCTATCTCAAAAATACGACTCTGGGTGGCTAACAGAGAATAAAAAACAAAACATCATAAAAAAAACAAAGCCAAGATAAAACCAGCCAACTTCATCAGCATAACCAAGTTATGGGCTCAACCGTACAACCCAGGACCCAGGCTCAGCAACCAAGGTTTTTAAGGTCTTACAGAAAGCCAGTAGGGTTTGGGCAAATCTAATATCTCCAGAGGGCAGGCACCACAACAGAAAAAGCTGTCTTCCGAGGATCCGCCAGATGGTGCTCCCTAACAGACAGGGCCTGGAATATGCTCCTCTTGATCCCCATTCTCTCTAAACTAAAAGTGCAATTAAGTAGAATATTTATATTGCTGTGTGACATCATACTGGACCAACACAAGAAAAAGAACTTGCTTTGGGGGTATTTGAACTTTTGTTTCATCGTTGATTGTTTTGAAGGTTGCTTTCACTTTTTCAGTTTCCACTAATCAAAACAAACAGAATAAGAGATAAGCAAGAAAAAAATAATAGTTAACTTTACTGTTTTTCTTTTTACACACTTAGCGGATTTTGCTGAGTTGCATGTGCTTCTGAGGCTCATCTTAATGCTTTTACTCAGAAATAACAATATAATTCCCTGGAAAATGGATTTATGACGTACCACTCTTGGCACTATAGTTAATCTTACATTAGTTTTATTTTAAAGCACACTTTTTATTGGATATATAACTTGCTTGTAAACATTCGCTTCAGTTTAATAGATGCTTTGTACAGGTATCACCTTCAAGAAATAAATTATTTAGTAGCACTTCAGTATATTTCAAAATATGAGCCATGCTTGTACCAAAATGAAACAAAGTTAAAGTATTATTTTTTTCTAATCACATTACTTTTATTTTGGAGGAGAAACAAATCCTGCATTGGATTCCTTTACTTTGGGTGAAAAGCTTCTAACAAGAAGCATCAAGATTTACAACTATTCCTCGCTATAACACTTAAAATAAAAAAAAATGCTGAAATCCACTAAACCTAATATAACTTAGGCTTCCTGGTCCCTGTGTTACTGTGCACAATTTCTTATACAGTATATCCTCACGTAAACTTCTGACATTTGAATCCAGCAATTCCTGTTCCCCATTTTATCCTTCCAAGCTATACTTCCTACTTTTATGCAGCTCCTTTAAAACTTCCAATTTCTTATATTCTTTTCATGTTTTCCCTTTTCTCCTCCTGTCTGTTTTCTCTGTACATCTTTCATGTTTTGTTTTCTTCCCGTGCTCTTGCTTCTGATGTATGCCAACTAGCTGAGTCAGGTACTTGGTAAGGGTTTTCCTATCCTCTGCTCTGACATCTGTTGACTGCAGTAACAAGGAATGAACTTGCAATATCTCCACATTTCACAGAAAAGGTGTGAATTGTAATTATAATTCACAAACACAATTACTATACTTATCGCTGCAATTAAATGCATCCTACCACGGTGGTTTGCAACTAGCATCAGCAATCATTCTCTCTCTCTCTCTCTCTCTCTCTCTTCCTCCCTCCCTCCCCCCCCCCCACCCCATCATCTATCTATCTAGGATAAGGAAGTTTATATGTGCTGTTTCTACATATGCAGTGTTGGCTATGAAAAACACACAATTATTACTTCATGTTAAGTGCAATTTTCTGAAAATAGGTAACTTTAGACAAGGGCTATATAACTGGCTGTTCTCAGGCAATTACCATATGTGTTCAAAGTTGTACTTTCTGTTTAACATCCGGAAAACGATGACTAGATTTATCAAAATAACAAATGATATTAGGTGAATTAGTTTCTTTTCCTGTGATTGATATAACTGCACTAAACTTGTAAGTATATCAATCGCGCAATATGGAAAATAAATATTTATTTAAAAGTATATTTGATTTTCTGAACATGTTGCATTTAGCCATGTTAAATGAGATTTTGAAAATATACTATGAAATGAGAATATACTTACTACATAAGTGGGAAGTAATTCATTAAAGCAGACCGATGTTTTCCGAGAATGTGAACATTTGTCATACATAGAAAGATTTCAATTAAATTCCACTAGTTTAAATAAAATTGAAAACATCCAGTTGTTAAAATGGCCAGTAAAAAGAAATACTAACATTCTGTACAGAAAGCCCGGATCTGTTGGTTCTGGTTTTTGTTTGTAATGTAGGAAGGCACAGATAGAATCTTCAGCATATCATAAAAAGGATTCAGGGACTAGGGCTGGGCAAGACCCAAGTCTGAGACCATGTTGACATCATGAATTAGTGGGGCTAGTATTATCAGGAGTAAACCGACTGTCTGATTCAGTAGAAAAGAGTTTCACCCAATCAAAGAAGAATTGTGGATGTAGCATATTTTAGAGTAACATATGTTACAGTCTGATCAGCATGTTATCTAAGATATTTTGAAGATTCAAATTTGAGAGGCAGATTAAAACACAAACTCCAAAACAACGAACTCCACGAACTCCAAAACAACACCAATATTAGATGTCAATAAGATAGTGACAGGCACTGGAACAATATTGTTAATAGGTTATATTTATTTGGCTCAGCACATTAATTAACACTAGATTTGCAGGAAAAAGTCTACTTGAAACTAACATGCTGGTTGCATTCATTAAGACCACTGTGTGATTACAATGAATGTAATATCAATTAATAACAATGTTATTTTTACATGTTATCATTATTTTCTCGGTGTGATGCTGTTTTATTTTTACAGACTGTGAAGTTAAATGACAGTCTAAATTTGCCAAGTAAATTAATAGTGCATTAATAATCGATGGGTGGGCCAACGTCTAGTGAGCACTTAAATTTTACTGACACCTGGATACTGGGAGATTATCTTCATTTTCATGTTTCAGTAGGAAAATGAGTCACACGAAGTCATTTTAGACTTAATTAAATTCATCCTATTAGTTTATATTCTTTAAGCTCTGCACACTGTCCCTTAACCTAAATTTTTGCTATCCCTATAGACAATTCTAAACATGTTTCTTATGAATTTATGCATTTTTCTTTGGTTTACTCTTCCACCCAATATTATGTTCTGCTGATTTCCATCTGATTAAGAATACTGATACAGTGCAGTGTAACACTGGTTCTGATCTCGCAAGGCACTTCTTGTGTTAATATATATAAATATTGTTGCCTTTTTGCTGAAAATAAATTATATTCTGCATTAATTTTTAACAATTATTAACTATTAACAATATTTAACTATTATAGCAATTATTGACTATTTAACAATAATCATCATACTTTATTATGGACAAGGTCTAGGAATATTAAACATTAATATAAACAGTAAAACATTAGATTACATTAAGGTGAGTAACAAATAAAGTGAGTTATAACTATGGGAGACCTTGCATTAGTTGCTATATTACTTTCAGTGCCACTGCACAGAATTTTCATATAACCTGGGTTATAAAGGATTTGAAGTCTGATAAAAATAAACTCACATAAGAAAGTTATCCATTCTTCCAGGTTATTATTGAGCTTACTATAGGTATTGTACAATTCAATAATATTTAAAAAGCATGTTTATATAAACATTCAGTGGGTGTACTTCTACATAGCTGCAGAAAATTGGGTCCTTAAATTTGTTCCTTTACTCTTTCAGAGAGTATCTATAACCTTATTAACTGTATACTGAATGTGGAAGGAAGAGACTACAGCACTGCTTGCATTGAAATATTGCCATATTTATTACTATTAATAGTAGTAGTAATGATTATAATTTTTTATCATACTGATATAATTTTTATTCAGCATTAAACAAGCTTCAGGAGTCTAATATTTATCTAATAGGCAATTCAGAGAACCACTAGATAGAAGCAAAGGAAAAGTTTTCTGTATCCTTTTGCTGCCATCTAGTAGTTATCCAGATTTTTGCAGCTACCAGATCTGGTAGTCCTTATTCAGACATTTAACTTATTCAGGTGATGAGCACAAGTGGGAATAAGAAACATATTCTATTCCACTTTCTTTTATGTCTTGTCATACTCTATGAGTTGGAGGTTCTAATTAATTCTATGAGTTGTGCAGCCTATAATGAGTTATACAATTCATAATTCCAGAATTGTGCAGCACAGACCCTTATCTATTCTATTCAGCCAAATAAGTAAAGAGAAAAAAATGTAGTAAGTCTAAAATCATTTTCTCAACATTGAGAACAATTAGAGGAAACCAACAGTTCTCTTCAGGGGCTGTTTCCAACAACCAAATCCAGCAAGAGAGAGACAGTGAACAACTGCTGCCCTGATAATTGCACTGATGACATAACTTAAGAGCTAGTCTCCATGCTTACCTTGGGATTATCTGATTGGAAAACCCACATGTGATCATTCCATATGAGATGGGTTTCTGATAATGCTCACCACTGTAGACAATCAAGCTGTAACCACTTCACTAATGTCACCAGCACAACTTGAGGAGGGCTGTTCACCATTAGATGTGTGGTGGTTGTACACCTTTTGTAATTCCAGAACAGGACTCATCTCCATAGAGGTTGACTCTGGAAAAAGCCCTGGAAAATCCAGGTTCAAAACTGCAAGGAATATCATCAACACGTTTGTCCTCAGCTCCCTTTTTATCTCCACAGAAGCCCACCTGATTCTGTTTCTGAAAAGCAGAATTGTAAGCTCTGTATTAAAATTAATAAAGAAAGTCCAAAATTCCTGAATTCCCCTAAATTCCTCTTCAGACTTAGCAAATAAAATCACAGCTCTGTCCATGTACTTGAAATAACGCCATCCACAACTATTTGTCTATCATTGCAGTTTTCAGCCTTTCCAAAAATATAAAGTATGCCCATGAGCACCAGAGTTTGCCTATACAAGATTAAATAAATGTTTTGATAGAAGCTAATGTAGGAAATGAACACATCTTTTAGAAATATGTATAGTAGAAAAAGTTGTGAATATGCTATTGCTATACAAGTTAAGTCCATGCAACTGTTACACATATGATTCTATTTTAATGTCTAAAAGATGCATGCTTCAGTGTCTATGTCCAAGAAATTTATTGTGACACAAGCACTATAATTCAGCATTCATTTGACTGGAATTTTAAATGAAGTACTTATTAACTCCTAGATTCTTCATTAATTAGCCAAGACAAATAGCAAGACACTATTTTTGTGAAAACTATCACCTAATACAAAAGAGAAGTATCTTCTCACCCTGACTTTATAAATAGAATAGATTAACATTTATACGGTAGAACATCATTTCTAATTTTTAAAAGAAACTTTCACTAGTTTCCAAGAAAAATGGTGAAAGTTTGGTTTGGACCTTATGTTGATCAAGTAGATTGTTGGGACAGGAAGAACAGAAAAGGAAAGTATCAAGCTTGGAATAAGTTCCTAAAGTAAAATATCCTTCAAGTTGAGCTTGTCTCCAGATGACATCATGGACATGTCCATGTAATATTCTTGACAACATTATGGAAGTGGTTTGCCATGATCTTTTAAACTTCTGTAGAGCCCTGAAGTTTCTGGCAGTCTTCCATCTAATGAGGCCTGACCTTGTTTAGTTTTTGAACCCAGATATGGCTGGCCAGAGCTGCCATTTACTCATAAATTCATTCCCACATGAATTGAAAGTTTCCATTCATAGCTTGGTAGAGGTTAAACCAAAGTGAGAAACTGACCTTTGATCCAATGCATTGTGCAAGTTGATAACAGTAAAATTAGAGAACTTTAAAAACAATAACACATGATCTTATGGCAATGTCAAAACATCAGTCCATGGTTATCATTTCCTCTACTTACCTCTTGAAAATCCTATTCTTTCTCCTAATTTCTAAATGTGTGGCATCCATATTTTTATTTTAACTACCATTTTTTCCATACATATTCAATATTCTTTGTTTTTCCAGCATCTTAGCTTAGCCTTCCAAACCTTGGTTTCCTCCGGATATGTTGTCCTACAGCTTCCACTATCCAGCTTCATTCATTCATTCATTCATTCATTCATTCATTCATTCATTTTATACGGCTGTCCATCTCAAACAAGTGACACTGGGTGGTAAACAATCATAAAATTGTTAATCATTATCACTCTGATTAGGGATTATACTGCAGTCCACAACGTATCTAATGGGTAATGGTTTATGTCTTTTTTTTTTTCCTTTTCCCTGTTCCAACAGCCCCTTCTATTTAAAAATTTAGGGTACTGATTTATACCAGATGTGGTCTATTACTTAATGTCACCCTATACTGACTTTTTGAATAGTATTTGTACAAGAGTCTTTCCCAGCTATACCTAGAGATAATACCAGTAGCAGTGCTCTAATGCTTAGCTGTAGCCTGTCTATTTTGCATTTTTTGTTTTTTTCATTCTGAAACAATTCCTTTTTTTTTTTTTTACCGGCCCAGAAAAGAGAGCCTTGCTGGGTACTGGTATTCACCAGTATTAGTGTTGTTACTGGAGTCAGATTATCATGACATAGACATGCCCTTGTAGTGGTTTTTAAATGACATTTGCTCAGGTTGTTGTCCTTGTCTCATCCCCATCCTGCAGAGAAGCAGCTTAAAGTTCTACTTCCAGTAGTGTTTATTGTCTTCTCCCAGCTGAATTTTTGCCATGTACACAATGTAGGACATTTCATTGACAGTTTGGTTGATGATATTTATATCTAGAACTTGGGATAATACTATTGGTCACTTTTAAGTACAAAGCATTTCTTTAAGAAACAATATTTAGATTAGTAATTAGAAATGCTATGTTTGTAATAAACTTAAACAGAATGTTGTCTGGTTAGTACAACTCCTAAATATTGGGGGTAGAGGGAAATATAAGCAAAAGGTAAAATGTGAGAAAAAGGGTTATAGACCTTCCCTGTCAATAGATATAGTGTAGCTACTTTTCCACATAGAAGTAAATATAGGAGTAAATATAGACTCTCTCTATAAATAGATATATTGCAGCCACTTTTACCACATGATTTATTATTTCTTATAACTCTGACTTTGGTTTTCCTTCCTGAGAAATGATTTACATGTTAATAAAATCCCAGAATCTAGGAAACCTTTTTTTCAACCTATTGTGCAAAAATATACACAAACATGTATAAAACCCAAATAGAGAAACTGAAAACTTTGAATAATGAATGACATCTGTTCTTGGATTGTTGCTTTCTTTTTTCCTTTGTACCACTAAAAAAAATAATAATTAGCTGAATACATTTATACTGTATATTTCTGATATCTCTAAAATAACTCAAAACGTTTTCTCAGGTATATTCATTGAACATTTTTTCTAAGAGATGATATTTTTATGAAAAATTTAAAGTGAGACATTTTTGTTTAACTTGTGTCAGAAACTTACAACCATCTTTTGTGTTAAAAACAATCAACAGATACTTCACTTAGAGACAGAAACAGATCTGAAACAACCACACATCTTTAAAAAGTTGATATAATTAAGATTAGAAAAATGTACTTTAGAAGACACAGTTATTTAGGTTTGCAAATACATTTTGGAAGACTGAATCATACTAGACAGCGATAAAATCAGTCAACTACTTTGCAGATTATTTATTATAATTATTTCCATTTTATTAATCACATTTTGACTTCTGGAAAAAATGAGCAAAAACTAAGTTGGTAAATGGTAAACGATTTATACAATCTGAAGAGAAACCATAATAACATTACATGTTGCACTTACTATCAAATTTTGGTCACAAATCTCATTCTTGACTTGATGATATTATTGATATTTGTACAATACATATTTATATTTGCTTTTACTGAACCTGTAAGGCTGGCCTCAGTCATTTCATACTTTGTACACTTTAAGTGTTTTTATACTTAAATTGAAATTAGGTGTTTGTTTATTTATTTCATATCCTGCCTTTTGTACAGAAGCTCAAGGCTGCATACATAGTGTTCCTTTCTATTTTTTCCCACAACAATAATCCTATGGGATAGATTGGACTGAGAGAGGATGACTTGCCCCAAGTCACCCAGTGAGCTTCTGTGGCTGATGGTGAACTAGCATCTGGGTCTCCCTGATCCTAGTCCAGCATCTTAAATGCTACACTACAATGGATCTCAGCATGTTTCTGAATTTTGTCTAGTGTTGAATGCTATTGAATGTCCCGTCTAGTGTTCAATCAAAGTTTGATTTGATTTAAATTCAACTCCTGTTGGCAAATATGCCACAATGGGAGGGAAGTGTTTCAATGTAGTCTGGCTAAGCTAAGTGTAAGTCTGTATAACTAGTTAGAGCAGAAAGTAAATTAGGAAGCAGATTCAGATACCTTTTTTTACCATGAATCCAACCTGAAAAAATATGGAATCTAAATTAAGGTTTTGGTTGAATAAGAATGAGAGAGTATAAGCCTAGTTGCCCTGAAACTAGACCCAAGTTCCCTTTCCCCCATAAATTGGTTCCACTCTAAATTATTTCACACTTCTTTTTTTTCCCAAGGAAACACAAAACAGACTGAAAATGTAGGCTGCTTTGTTTCATTAGGGAGGATGGATTAGCATTAAAATGTGTTATGTATATTTCAGCTTAGCATTAGAAATGTATTTTTCTGAATAAACAGAAACCCTGAGTCATAAATACATATATCCTAGAAGTTGGAGTCACAGCTATTAATATATGCTGTTTTACATTTCTAGGGCTAAGATAAAAGAGCCAGCATGGTGTAGCGGTTAAAATGTTGGATTAGGATCAGGGAAACCAGATGTAATTCCATATTCAGCCATGGAATTTCACTGGATGCCTATGAAGCAGTCACCGTCTCTCAGCCCAGTCCATCTCACAGAGCTGTTGTTGTGGGAAGCAATTGGAGGAGGAATTGTTTTGTAAACTGCCTTGAAGTCCTACAGAATATAAACTTTACAAATAAATAAAATAAACATAATAGCAGTCCTGAGGCCTAAACATTGGACAAAGCAAACCTCTTGCTATCTTCTCTCTTTTATGCTAGCATTTCCTGTTGCAAGAAGGTAGAAGAAAACAAGGAATCCTATTTCATGAAACTGAGGATCCATCAGCTTTCACATCAAATTAATTAAATATAAGATACGAAGTGTGCTGCTATCACTGAAGCAAGGGTTTCCTAGGCTGATATGTTTACAGGTTTCTTCAGAACTGTTATTTTTTAATGAACAGTCTAAGTCATATCCACAGTTGTTTCCATTATTCTTTCCATTGGGTGAAGCCCCAAAGCCTGCTAAGCATTATTTATATGGTACTTCTGTTCTGTAGAACTCCTGGACATGCTTATACTGAAGTTAATGAAAACAATGACATACATATTAGGAAGTTGCATCATAAAAGGAAATCAATTACAGAGAACCAGAATCCTCCAATTAATGGAAGAGTATTTGAATTTGGACCCAAAGAAGGGGGGAGGACAGAATTTTGAAAGACTTCCACTGAACCACATTGTTCATCTAAATTGGATACTATTTTCCAGTATTACTTTAGTTCGATAAAGTTGAATTAGAGAATTAAGAGTTCATTTTTAGAATGGGGCATTGGTCTTGCTTGCTATAAAAGCTTCTGCCAAAGGCATACAACAGTCCCTTCTGTCTCATTTTTAAATGAACAAAATGGGGAGTGAAATTATTTAAAGCTTTGAAGAATAAACTCCATCTAGAAATGGAATCCATCATCAATCTCTGCAGATTTTAAGGACCTATCTCATAGTATAAAGCATGGTGTATGATTTATGATTCTTTGCTAGCCCTCATTTATTTATTTATTTATTTATGCAATTTCTATAGCCACCTGTCTTAATCCAAGTGACTCTGGGTGGCGAACAATTTCAATCATTAAAACAATTAAAACAATTACAAATTATACATATAGGCAGCTGAGAATTATCATAATAATCACATAAAAATTAACAGCATAACAAGGTAACGGGGACCCTAACACTTTTAGGACCCCAGGCTCAGCACATAGCCAGGTTTTTAAAGCCGTACAAAAGGCTAGTAGGGTTGGGCCCTCCTGAGCTCCAAAGGAAGAATGTTACAAAGGGCAGAGGCTATTGCTGAGAAGGCATGACTTCTAGTCCCCACTAGCTGACATTCCTTGGCTGACAGGGTCCGTGGCATCCTCAATCTACTAGACTGAATTGGATGGATAGAAGCTATTGGGAGAAGACAATCCCTTAGGTAACCCAATCCTAAGCCATGCAGGGCTTTAAAGGTGACAACCAGCACCTTGAATTGCACCCAGAAACACACTGGCAACCAATGCAGCTCCTGTAGTAGTGGTGTTACATGTGCCATATATCTGGCACCATTTACAACCCATGCAGCTGCATTTTGCACCAGTTGAAGCTTCCAAATGCTCTTCAAGGGCAGCCCACGTAAAGTGTGTTGCAGTAATCCAAATGGGAGGTAACAAGGGCATGAGTGATTGTGAGGAGAACCTCCCGGTCCAAGAACGGGTACAACTGGTGCACAACCCAAAAGTGTGCAAAGACCCTCTTAGCCACAGCTGCCACCTGCCAGAACAAGCCACAAGAGCAATATACCTGTGGCCCAGTCCCTGTGAGCAGCCCTTTTCTTGTCTCCCATCATATCTCCCTCTACCCATCAATACTGACATTTTGAAACCTGCTCTCATCTCTTCAGAGCCCACCTTTCTCGCCTGTCTATATAGCTCCATGTCCCAGCCTGCTGTCCCCCTTCCTCATACACACAATCCAGCTACCACCCAACCAAGGATCCTTTCTTAAATTACAGGGTTTGGCATCAAGATTATCAGCACAAGGATCTTCAAAATGTCTTCTAGCTCCAATTAAAGTGGAGGCAAATATGGCTACCCAGCTGTGTGGGAGGGGCGGGACTGCACCTGCAGGCACTCCAGCAGCCACAGCCAGCCTAAACCTTCCTGCATCTGCCACAGCAAACCCTCAGCTCACCTCCCCATGGTGACTACAAATGTACAGCCAACCCCACACCTCAGCAGTCCCATTTGCTTCTTCTGCAGCACAGCTTTCATCAGTGGGGCCTCTTCCTCATTGGCATTGGCATCAACCTCTCTCCCACCACCACACCTCCAGTCTCTGCCACCCACCTGAAGCTCTTCCCGTGCTAGGCAATCGACCCAGAGGCCTGGCAATCCATTGTCCCTGACACCACCACTGCCAGCTCCAACCCAACTTCCATCACCACTGGTTCTAATCTCTCTGTCCCACCTCACCAGGTAAGGGAGCAGGCCCTTGGTGCCATGTGCACTCCCTTCCCAGTCTGTTGGGCCACTGATGCCACATGTGCTGCCTTACCAAGCTGCCAGGCTGCCCAGGTGAACTTGTTACTCGTCCAGGCCAAAAAATCCACCAGTCCGATTTAGTTTGCTTGGAAGACAATCTCCAAGAATGCACAACAACTCCAACCACAGCAACATGCCCCAGATCATCCACAACATATTAAAATCTATCCACTAACAGCCCCTGTTCTAATTGCATGTCCTGACTCAGAGCCATGATGGAAAAAAAAAACATTGTGGACCGATTTAAGTGGAGAGTATGGAAAGACCTTACTCAGTATTTTCTCAACTCTGCCAAAAATGGAAGGAAATAATGTATCCATAGTGGAGTTGCATTCTGTTACCTGCAGTTAAAAGAAATGTTAAGACATTTTCTTGGTGCTTTGTATTGATGTAACCCAGTTATTCATTTTAAAACACAAAATGTTTTTTATTTGGTGTCTGTGTGATAATGAAAGTGTGAAAATGTAATGTTTTAATGTTCAGCTCCAAAATTTCCATTATAACGTTCAACATTTGACAAGTGAAAAGCAAAAGATTTATATGATCTGAGGAGACACCAGAGTGCATTTGTTTCCACCAAAAGAGGGGTAAGGCAAGGGTTTCTAGGCCCCTTACTTTTTAATTTGTACATCAATTCAATAATTCAGGCTCTCTCATCTTCTGATTATCACTCTCCAATGTTAGCAGATTGTGCAGTTCCAGCCTTGCTATATGTAGACGATGTACAGGCATACCTCGTTTTATTGTGCTTCATTTTATTGCGCTTTGCAGATATTGCGTTTATCAAACAGCATCGCATGCTACAGAGAAATCTCTTGTGAAGCAAATTTCATTGTCTTATTTAATTTTTTTTTTAATTAAGGTATGCATGTTGTCTTTCTAGACATAATGCTATTGCACACTTAATAGACTATAGTATAGCATAAATATAATTTTTATGTACACCGAGGAACCAAAAAAATTGTGTGACTCACTTTATTGCGATATTTGCTTTATTGTGGCAGTTTGGAGCTGAACCCACAATATCTCCAAGGCATGCCTGTAGTAATTTTGTATGTCTCCCAGGTGAGAATGAGAAGGACATTGAGGACATTGGCTTCCTTTTGCCTAAAGAACAATGTGTAGTAAATTATCAAAACCTAGTTCTAGTGTTTGCATGACACAACAGTAGGTTACATAAATGGCAAATTAATGGGACACCAATAGAGCAAGTACCTACTTATAAATATCTTGGGGTGCAGTTCCACGCTTCCTTATCTTCAAGTGCACATTTCTCTAATGTGGCAAATGTGGTCCAACATAGCTCCACATCTGTCTTAAGATACTTCTATTCAAAGGGGGCACATTTTATTCCTGCATCTTGCAAGGCTTTTCTTGCTAAGGTCATCTCTCAGCTTTTTTTTTTTAACTTTATTAAATTTAAAAACAGAAGGATTAAAAACTAACAAGAATTAATAATCAAGAAAAGGAGTAAAAGAAAAGAATAAAGAGAAAGGAGAACAGAAGTGCAGAAAGATAAAGCAAAGAAAGAAAGAAAAAGAAATACAAAAAAAAGAATGACTTCTGACTTCTTTTACAGCAGTTATAAGTAAAACTTACATTAAACTCTTACTCTAGGATTACAACTTGACATCCAATTTTTCTGTAAGCTATTAATTTTACTAATCAAATCCATGTATCATAATTTCATTTTTTTTCTGTGTCCTGCAAAAAGTCCAAAAGGGGCTTCCAATTAGCATTAAAATTAGTCAATGTCTTTTCTCTAATCAAAGCTGTCAATTTCGCCGTCTCAGCTAGTTCCATCAACTTTACTATCCATTCTTCCATGGTAGGTAATATTGAGTCTTTCCACCTTTGAGCATATAAAAATCTCTCAGGTTCTTTATGATGTTCCAATTTGCATTTTTACAAAGTTTAATATTGTGGAAGCTGTCAAGTCCAAATTTATAAGAGCAATACTTGCAGTTCCAAGATGCATCAAGAATGCTCTTTTATGGTTAGAGACAGGTTTGTTTTCTGTGAGTGCCAGAACCTGGTTCTATCTCTTTAATTTCTGGTTGAAATTGATTTTTTCTCCTGTGGGTCTGGCTCCAGTGGTTCTTAGAGACCATTTTAAATCAACCTAGCTAACAAAAGCTAATAGCAAACTCCAATCCTTAGGACTTCCTTTGGAAAGTGTCTGTCCATAAGGGCTTAAAAATGCCAGGAGTCATCTTAAACAATGTATTTGGGATATTGATTTTCAAACCAGTTTAAGCCTAGTATCCAACCCTACAGTTTATGGATTCTTCTTAAATATGCACGTGCCATCATTTCATCTCTCTTCAATTCTAATTCTGAAATTTCATTGTGCTTTCACCTTGGCCAGGCTGGATGCTCTGCTCTCTCAACAGTTCTGTGGGGATGGTATAGAAACATACCTTTTCAGTAGTGCTTGTGTCCATATGGAGATGGCTGTGTGGAATCCCTAAGCCAGATGCTCCTTGTTGTTTTCTCTGTAGGGAATCAAGGAAGATATGTATATTTATTCTATTTTAAAAAATCACCCTTGTACTGAGCACAATGTCTGTCACTGCTTCTATCTGACCAGAACCTTGACATGTCTTTCTGATTCTGTGCTATCATTTGTTGTGTCTGTCCTATGTACGGTTGAAGTTTAGCACAAATTTTGGTGATTGCCACTGCTATTTGTACCACAGTTACTATAATAATGTACTTTATGTAACTTTATTACATTTTTTATTTTTATCTTTTTAAGTTTTATTAATAATTTCAGGTCTATGTATTTTATTGTTGTGCTTTCTGACCCAAAGGCCATAGTAAAGGTTCTGAATTTTTTTTGAACAAGTATTGATAAGTGAGAACAGGATATTTTGGACTTGGGAAGTTTCAGTCTTAAAATAATTTGCATATGATCTATCTATCTATCTATCTATCTATCTATCTATCTATCTATCCATCCATCCATCCATCCATCCATCCATCCATCCATCCACACAGTATCTGTAGGGAGATCATTCCAGAGGTCAGGAATCTCAATACAGTAGGTGTGGTTCCTGGATCCTAGAAGATGACATTCTTTAATTGATGAAATCTGGAGTGCACCCACCTTGCTTGGCCAAACCTGATGGGTAGAGACTAGAGATAAGTTGACCCTCCTTTGAGGAATTTTATATTCAGAAGAGGCACTATTTGAAATATATATTGTCTCTATTGTATATTAACATCTTCTATTGTATATTAACATCTGTCCCAGTTTGAGGAGAGGTTTTGTTTTGCTCTCAATATAAATAATCAGGTCTTTTAAAAATGAACAATCATAAAGGCTGTTTGAAATTTGATGCTTATCAAGTATTCTCAAATGTTCAAATATTATATTATTATTACAGAAAAGAATAGAGGTCTGAGAGTTTCAGTTACCAACACCTTTTTATTATTTTTTAAACTAGGAAAAACATTTCAAATAGCCACATGAACAAATGAAAGCATTCACTTGTACTTTTCAATGCCCCAAAACAAATCCTATGTATACAACCAGGTAATACTTCCATATATTAAATTGAAATTTCTCTGTATCACACTGATGCAAATGGACATGAATTTAATATTGGGGGGGATATTCCTCACTGCATCTTATTGTTTTGACCTATATGTTTTTGATGATCCATTTATGAAGGTTTAGTGCAGCTTATTCAGGGTGGCAAAATGTTTTCAATTTATGTGGGCCTTATGTGAGTATTTAAGTAGGACATAGGTTCCCATTACATCTCAAAAGGAAATGTTATTAGTTTTATTTTCATTTTTTCATTCTTTATCAGTCAGCTGAATGACTGAATTACATAATATGTATAGAAAACAACAGGCTTCTATTGTGCCTTGAATAATCAGATGTCTCAACAATTTTCATGTCTGTGGCCCAACCGTACTCTTTTCACACTTCTTTTGTGTGAATCCAAAACTGAAAAATAAATAAAAGCTGAAAACAACAACATCGGCTTAAAGTAAAAAATGCTTTATGTTGTCCCCAGTGGTAAACATCACACCAGAGAAAAGCTTCTGCTCTGGGGTACCACTAATTAGGAGAGCATAGGCAGGGAGCAATGCACATTTGTCATCTGGTATTACATCATAAATGTGAGTCGATCAGCGTTAAATGCAGCTAAGTGGCTGGCCCTTTACTATAGGATTCCCCCCCCCCCATATCTGCTTATCATTATTCCTTAACCACAGTTGGAACCTTTCCCACTTCCGCTTATTAATTCATTTGTTATTTATGCATCTCTGATCTTTGTGACACATTTGTCCTTTGGCCTGACATCAAATCATTTTTAATACATGATCTGTTTAAAGGTGGCCTTTGCCCAGTGTTCTCCCTTGCAAATCCCTGACACGCTCACATATACGTTTTTATTGTTCTCACATATTGCTTATCACTCTGAATGATTACTGCTTTGAAAGCACAGCAGATGGGGTTCCTGCTTTGTGATGAAACAGATGAGATGCTCAAATCGATTGCTTTATCAACAATCAGTTGTAGATAAAAATCATTTTAATGAGGGAAATTAATGGTGTTTGCAAACATGATGTTAATTAAACAGCATTGCTTAGGCTTCCCTCTTCTTTTTTTCCCCTTGCAACACAATTTTTGTTACCCATGACATCTTTCATTATTGACTCATGCCCCAAAGAAAATGCGATTAAAATCTGCTTTTGTTTGATGTAGCTTTTATTGAAGAAAGGAATAGATCTTTCTGAAGCGTCCTGGTGAGATGAAAGTCTAATTATCTCTGCAAATGAAAGGAAAAGCTTTAATTAGGTCTGCACTGAATCTCTGCACTGTGAATTTGTGCATTGTGATGGATGGAGCTTACATTTCCTCAGTGGCTAAGGTTGAAATAATGAAAGAGGAGGAAACGTAACCTGCTCCCATGATTCAGCTGGCAAGGTTGTGCCGGAGGTACACCTGTGGTACATGAGTGTGCCCAGAGCAGCTGCCATAGGCCATGTTTCAGTGCAAGGCATTCAGCTGTTCTACAGCCCCCTCCTGAGCTTTGATCTTTTCTCAGACAGCAGGGGACCTAACAAATCAAGCTTTTCATGTTTCACTCTTTCACTCTCCTTTGCTTCACCATTCACACTCTAAATCCAAAGGGAAAGACAAAATATTGTCTTTTTCTGATGCTATAATGATCAGTGGCTTACATGACTCGAGTGAGCTTTTTGCCTCACATGAGCTATTTTAAGATTCGCAGGGCAAAGAATGGGAAGGGGGAGATAACAAATGGATATATATCTTTTCCTTTCCTTTTTTATTTTGATGGTTAATTAACTCACTGTTTATGATTTTAACACCCTTCTTGAGCATAATACTTAATTTCCAGATGCATTCTTTTTCTGTAGGACTCTAATGCCTACCCCGGTGAGAAAGGTGACATTTAAGGATATTGTTATGATTCTAATGGCCCCAGGAGAAAAATCTAAATGATGACAAATAATGCAATAACCCAATTTTATACCATCTCTACTCTATTTTTACTACGCTGTATGAGGCTTACTCTGTCTTCCTGTAGTCCAGCTGATAGCAGAAGGTCAAATTGCTACTTATTCACATCACTTGCAGCTAACACTTTCTTTGTCGGGAATCATAAAGCACCTTTGACATCAAGGGCAGCCAAGGGGATTACTTGCACACCTTTCCAGACAGGATAATGAGGAAGATAGGAAGATAGGAAAGGGAACTGAAGACAAATTTGGATCAGCAGGAGCACGCTGACCTTTCATTCTTGTAGTCAAAGTGTTTGGTATTGTTTTAGAAAGAATTAGTGTAATTGCCCGCCTTCTGCAAAAGCCAGGTGCTCCCCAACAAGCTAATCATGTGGAAAAAGGGGAATGTGAGATAAATAGGATGATTGTGACCCTTATAATTGTTTTCTTAGCTGGTTTGGAAATTAAAATGTAGTCCTGTTTCTCAGTGTAAATATTTTTTGTATTCAGTTGGAAAGCCTCAAAGTGCTGAAAATGAATGTGATTATATATTTCAACAATGCAGACTATAATTTAGTCTCTGTCAAGAAAAGTCACATTTTTTTTCCTCATGACTTTGGCTTTTTATTCTTCTATTTCAAAGTTAGGACTAAGTTTCTTTGCACCTAAGCTGTGTATGCTTTTGTAATTGGCTTTAAATATTCAATGAACCATTTGACAATTTAAAATTTCCCAGTGTAATTTTATATTTCTAGGTATGTGTTTTAAGATAGACTTGGCTTTCGGTTAATATGTTTTTTATTTCTTTGTTTCTATTTTTTAAATTGAATTTATAAGATACCATCCAGGAAACATTACACTGTATAAATGTTGTGTTATGCCTGTACAATTATAACCAACTTGGAGATGATGGGTATGCAAAATTACTATCACCATAAATAAAAATTTTAAAAAAACACCCATAGAAAGATGCTGTCTGTAATCCATACATCAGATGGGACAATACTGGGTGTGAAATGAGTCCATATCAGTATTAAAGCTTAATAACTGCTGCAAAGCGGAATATTGATATAATAATTTTCTGAAAGAGAAAAGCTTTTGCAGGATGATCTGTATAGTAATAGAATTTCCAATATCCTGGTAAGTCTGACTCTGAGCAAATGTGCTTTAGACTAACGTCTCTTCCAGTCATGATTTTAAGATGTAATATGGCCCCACTATATAAAATAAATTGCCCAATTAAATTACCCTCACTATTAGACATATATAAACTATGAAAATGAAATGAGATATTTGGTTGCCTTTCAGGGAGTGGAAAAATTTGAGAGGAGAAGCAACTGGTTTGCCTTTTATGTTTGTTTTGAAAAACATTGTAATGCCTCATTGTGATCAGTACATACTCCAGTTCCACAGGCACATGTCTGTTCCCTGAAGAAAAGTGACTATCTTGTAGCATATTTCTGTGAACATTCTGGACTACAGAACATGTACTGAAAGCTTCAGGGAACCTTGCCAACTGAGGGCAAGATCTCTTAAAAGCTGGAGAGAGAAAAAAAAAATAGTCACTTCATTTGAACTTCAGGAAGCTAACAAAGTAAATATTTTATACATTAAACTATCTCCCCTCCCCCACTTCCCAATCTTCAAGGATCTTTATCTTTTGTCTCAATTTCTGAAGATGCTGAGCCAAAAGATATGATCCAGCTTTAGTGTGAGCAAGTCTTTAGTATTAAATGGGTGTGTTACACATGTCTGGTAAATCTTTTACTTATATGCAGTGGATTCCCTTTGATAAAAATACAGGGGAACAATGAAGTACAAGACTACACATTTTTATTAAAGATTATTTAGCTAAACATAGAGACCAAAGTATAGGTGGTTCTCTCTGAGCCTGAAATTATTTTAAAGTGCTGCTAAAAAAATGGGCACAGGAGCAGGATAAATAAGGATAAATTATCATAGACAGAAAGAAAAGAAAGAGATGCAAGTTGTATTCATAAATACCCATTCATTTTTTGTCAGATATAATAATCTGTGCAGATTTAAACTGTATATAGCAGTGATGCTTAAGTAAAATGCAAAAAAATGCACCATTGAAATGCTGCTGGATTGCGTATTTTCAGATTGATTCTGTCCAACAATATGCATCAAATTCCTTGCAATCCTTCTAGTTGCTATCAGTAAACATATTGTAGCCAATAAATGAATAGCAGGTTGTCTTTTCTTTGGCAGGAGGTCGTGGGTTGATGGCCCTGGTGAAAGCATTCCATACTACCTATACTTTATTGAAGCTGGCATGAGTGTATCAAATTGAGGATCTGAGCCAAACTGTGATATATATGGTAAGATTGCATTCTGGGACCTGATTTGATCTAAAATGTGTACAGCTTCACAATTGAAATTATGGTTGAACTTATCTGTATGATGTGAAATTAATGAAGTTTCATCATGACTTCTGATTGCCAATTGATGTTAATTATCTTGTGTGTATTCTCTAACTGTTCTATTTGCCTGTGACAAAAGTGTCATCCATATACCAAACCCATATTATGAATTGTATGTGTGGTACTGAGACTTCCAACTGAGTGTTCCCTGCTGTGTTTGGTATTTGTCTGTCACACTAGAAGGATGTGTTTATACACAGGTTCGTAAGTCCTGATATTTCAATTTTTGTATGATCTGATAAGTTTTGTGTGTTATGTAGGGATCCTACAACTGATACTTTTGCTAGTTTGGGATTAATGGATGTCAACAGTGCAATGACATTAAATTAAACTATGATTTCATGTTCCTCTGTTGTTAAATCTTTCGTTTTCTTGAAGTACTATACTGGTGAATTGTTGGAATGTTCAATCCCAGTCTGTGTTTCTTTGTAAATTGCTTGGTTATATTGTATGATGGAGTCCTTGGCAATGGTACATTTTGGTAGAGTGATACGTCAGGGTTGTGCATTTTAGAGTGCCCATAGAAGCACGGGAGAATTCGTCCACAGACTTTCATAAAACATTACTCTTTATGTCCTTTTTTTATTAGATCTTTGAGGATTTTCTTGATTAGGTGGTCTACTTTTTAGATATAGTGTGATAACTGTGGTTTGTCCTTTGTTTGCTAGGAGGATTGTGTTGATTTTGACACTCTTTAGTGTTTTTAGAGCTGCTCTTTCTCCTGCCTTGAGGTGGTTCTGTTTCTGTGTCTGTTTTGTCAGAGGTATAATTGTCAAACATACAGTACATTTTTGGGGGTACCAATTGGTTAGTCCAGCTGTTGTGAGTAATGGTTCCAGGGCTATAAAGAATTCTAGTTGGTTGGCATTCTCTATGTTTTAGTTTAGTCCATTATGGAGGATGCTATTTTTTGAGGTAGATATAATGCAGCTGAAGATATTTGGCACCCATTTTGGATCAGTTTCATCTTTTCCTGATTGATTCTCAATTTAGTTTTTCTTCTTTCAGCTTGTTTTTCATGAGGTGATTTTGATAGCCATTGTTAGTGTCTTTATGTGTTCTAGTTTGTAGTTTGTTTTCATTTCTGTTTTGTCATTAATGCTGTGTTGGTATTTATGTAGTTAAGGTGAATATCCACTATTATCAGATTCATCATTTTATTCCTGTTCCGTTCTGATATTTTTTGCACAGTTTATTGGAGATCTGCATCTTAGAATGGTAGGTAAGACCTGCTGTTGCAGGTAAGAGTTGCAGAAAAGAGTTATGTGCCTCTGGAAGCTATTTAAGGCCATGTGCTGTTGCAATAGAATATACATAGCTCAGAGTTCAATTGTTAGATTCTATTTTTTATGATTTAATTTTTTGTCAATTTTCAAAATATAATTTAACAAATGTTTTAGTTGATACTAATTCAACTTTAATTTATTGAGAAGAGCTGTTTACTGCTTTCAAATCAGAGCTTTTGATTAATTTATTCTATTGTCTATTTCCCTGTGTATATGCGTACCTACATAAATGTTTGTGTATTGTGTATATACATACATACAGAAATGTTTCTGTATATACAATTTTCAGAGAATAAGGCACATTGGACAAAACATTTTTGCAAGTGATGTTGCATATACATGACAAAATTGGTAAGAGTTTAAGTTCATAGTATCACAGCATAATTAAGCTGCGATGTGTTTTTCAATAGATTATTGAGCAAGTCATGGTGACCTTGTTCACATTAAACCATAAAGCATAGTTTTAAAGCTATAGTAGGTAGATTATTATGATGAACCAAAACAAATATAACACATTATATCTGATGTTATGAGTCCAACCATTGGCTTGTCACAACTCATACAAATGAGAAGAAATATATTTTCTGATCTTTAGAGATTAAAAAGAATCAAAACTGAGATTGGTAGAGGTGATGTATGCTCCTTAATACAATTCTTATTGATAATATGTAGAATTCTTGTTATTTCACTGATAACTATACAGGTCCCTGTAATATGGTAGTGGTACTGAAGTTTGGTGATTATAAAGGTATTGTCACCCTCTGGGGGAGGTGGGTAGCTTATAAATTTAATAATAAATAAATAAATAAATAATAGTTACTTTTTTAAATGATTTCTAGAGTTGTTTAGAGAGAGAGAGAGAGAGAAAGTGTGTAATTTTACATCACAAGCATATTCTGGCACCCAGCCAACACTGGCTAATATTGAAAAAGCTAGACAGGTAAGGCTGATTAAAATTTTGATAGGACACCACCAGGAAATCTAGGTTCTCTCAGGGATGCAATGGAGGCAATGTCATTAAAATATGTTTCTTAAAAATATTTATTAAGGTATCTTTTATGCTGCCCTGAGTGAGGCCTGAGAAAGAGCCCTAATGCTATAATTCATTGCACACTTTCCTTCAAGGAACCCAACTTAAGATCGGACTTTCTTCTAAATAAACATGTACAACATCAATCTGCATAAAGCAGTTTGTGAAGATGAAATGTAACATAACATCACAATAATTTTAACCATATAAAATAATAAAATAAGGAAATAGATACCTATTAAATATTAGCAAAATATTCTTTTGAAAGTGTTAAAAGGGTATTTAATTAGATATTTAACTCGAAGACTGTAGATGGACAAATGCATTTACTGGTAAACCCCTTCCCTTTGTGAGAACGTACAGTACCAACCTGATACAGAATGTGATTTCTACACTGCATTCCTTTGAAAGCCCGTGAAAAATGTGTTTTAAAAGAATTGCTCTTTGAGCTGTTATTCCAAATCTTAGCTTCATCAGTCATTATATGAAGTAGGAGTGAAGATAATTTTAAAATATTAACTCCTATCACAATACATTATCAAAGTTTTTTAAAGTCAAGCAATAATATTTTTCCTTTTTTAGGTGTCATAAATCATATCGCTTCTGTAATATTAAGTCTTGCTCAGTCAAATTATTTTTATTCTCCCTTTCCTCAGTAGCATAACACATTTCTTTGCTTAGCTGTTCATATAGCAATAAAAAACACAGTGTACAAGTCAGTTCTTTTCTAAACAATGTGAAATACATACATATTAACAAAGCTTTCCAAGCTTTATGTTCCATTTCAGGAAGCATTTTTGTATGGGCCAGATAGGTTTTCAGTAAATATGTTTCAGCGTCTTACGTGGTATAATTACCTACTTAGGCCATATTGTTCTGCTTTTTTTGTTGATCATTTTAATATGCACAGCTTTAAAATTATATCCTAATGGTAAATCTGTGGGAAATCAGATAGATATTTGCTGAGATAAATATTTATCAAGCTGCTGAATGGGAATAAAAATCAGAGGAATTAATTTACTACTACCTACTAATTTTATATATTTCATCCATTTCAAAATGAATACAACTTATGAGTTAAAAGCAATGCTAGCCACGCAGTCTCAGCAGAACTAGAAACGCTGTATTCCTTATACTGCATCTAGCCATATAGACTCTAAAACACTTTAATTAGAAAACAAAGGAAAACAGAATGCGAAATTATCAGCAGTTTGGCTACCTAAAAAAGATCAGTGAGGCTGGCTTTGTAAGACATGTGCTGTAACTTCATGAACTTCAAGAGAAAGGTTTAAATGAAAACATGAATAAATGCGGGGTTACATCTGTCACTGCTCTCTTTCCCCAAGTGCACTGAATATTCTAGTAATATCTGATGCTGTAGTATCAGTGTGACCTGATTTCAGGCTGTTTAGGAGAATCCTGGGACCATCATAAAAAGGGGGAGAAAGGAATCCCAAGGAATATCAATCCCAATAAAATTAATTTTATTAGAGCCTGATGAGTTTTGGAAGTATATTCCTTTCTCAAAGGTATTCTAAAAATCGAAATAATGCAAGGGAGACACTAATGATTATGCAAAAAACTTGCAATATGCATGTTACAGTATTTATAAAAATAAACAATTCTCTTTATGTATCTCCCCACTAACCCAGTTTAGTGCTTATAATATGATATTCTCGGCCTGAAGTTATTTGTAAATATTTGTAAATATATCTATGTGTTAGGCTTAATTGTCACAGACAATAGTATTGCTATAATAAGCCCAAGTATAAATATCTACAAATAACATGAACATCTTAAAATATGTTTCACATATAGACCTCTTAAATAAAAAGCAGAAACTCAGATACTCTCTTGGAGACAAGGTAAAGTATATAAATATTTTACCTTCTAGTGGATTTGTAAACCAGAGCAAAAAACAACTAAAAGAAGCCATACAAGATCAGAAAATGTGGAGAGAGCTGGTCTATAGAATTGCCGAGAATCAGACACAATTGAATGGAGAGCATCATCATCATATTTATAAACAGATGACTAGCATGGTATGCAAACTGAGTGGGACACAAAGCTGATTTTGTTATTCTATAGTGCAAAAAAGGTATTGCAGGCTGTAAAGATGAGGTTTTCAAAGAGAAAGACTGTATATATTCCTTAGCCTCCGGGAATTAGAATATTGATAAATAACATCCATTGATTTCTTTTCATTTTAGTAAAACAATCTCATCATCACCCTCATAATGTTCGATGACTCAGAACCACAATTCTGAGATGTGATTTTTGATTTCTAGAAAATGTTTCACTGAAAGAACATCTACTCTGGTTTTCTTTTGTTGTTTACATGTTTTCCAGTTCTGATCATAAGAATTCTAAGGGTTTTTACCACATAAACATTGGAATGGGCCACACAATAGGATATATAACGTGGAAAATATTGTGAACTCTTGCAGATAAAGTCTCTGTCTACTGCAAGACTGATGAAGAAAGTTACTTTTGTGTGTATACTTGCAGTGAGTGTAATAACAACAGGGAAAATGTTCTTAAGAAGAACATACTGCAACAAATTTGTTGTGTGAGCAAGGATGGCTAGATGAATCCATTTCTGGTCCATTAATCTGTAAAGCCATTCCATCCCAATTCGTGATTAATCTGCATTTTTGAAAGTTCACAAATTTTCATATAATTTAGACATAGGTAAACATATTTTGAATCAGTATTTGTAGATGTATTTTCTTTCAAAATATGCATATTTATCGCAGGCATGAAAGCTAATAGATAACTTTATATCTGCAGATTAGTCTAAGAGATGCAGATCAGGTCAATTTATACCAATATTTACAAAGAGAAAATTCCAAGAACTATAAATTCTTTATGAGTAATGAAGATACATTTCCAGCAACATTGTAAAGTTTGACAATAACAATAAAATACTTGATTTTTAATAGTTTAATATCCTTAAGCATTCTTTGATATGTATTAAAATTTAAACATTTAAATTTATGTATTTTTACACTAACAGTGGAGAAGTAGAGACTTGTTTGGTTAGGAGACAAATTAGCTGGTGTACGGTTTTATCACTGTGTGCAATTCAGAATATTTTGCAAATGTTTTCCTTAAACTCTACTTACAAAAATGTTCTTCCTTGTCAAATGAAGGTTGCAAGCTTTGGGTGAAACCAATCCTAGTGATTTGTGTTTAACTAATAAGAATTGCATGCCACCCTTGTGAGATACACAAGCATACAAACTCCTGTGCCAGAAGCCATACTCCACTCTCCCACCCCACCCCCACCAGCAGTTCAAGGATACATGTATTAATTGATTTAATAACTACCGTTTGAAATTAAATGACTGTAAAATAAGGTACTCAGTATATACAATTAATTGATCTTCCATCTGCAATACCAACTATTTTCTTTCTCACACACAGACCACCCACAAATGGGCACACATTCCCTTTCATCCTTTCTGCAGAAACAGAAAAAATCCAGAGAGAGAGAAAGAGGGAGAGGGAGGGAGAGAGGGAGGGAGAGAGGGACAAAAAAGGATGGATATGAGATAAGAGAAGTAGCAGCACAGAGAAGGAAAGAGAAAGGGAGGAATAAAACTGACCAGCGGCTAACCTGGAAAGAAACAAGTTATAGATTTAGCAGCTATAAAAGGTAAAATGAAAATGATAAATTCAGCAGACTCCACCCAAGCAATTTAAAGGCATCTGTGCTTTTCAGCAGAGCTATCTGCAGTCATTTGCAGATCCTCATACTGCAAATATTCAGAGGTGTTTTTAGTGTGGGGTTCCTCCTGGACTTACAACTCCTGCTTGATCAACAGGTGGAAGCTATGGTTGTAAGAATTTATTCATGAGGATCAATATGGGTTTTTACCTAAAAGACAGTTAAAGGACAATGTTAGAAATGTGTTGGACATTTTGGAATATTTGGAGCAACATAATGAAAAACAAGCTGCATTGATTTTCTTAGATGCAGAGAAGGCCTTTGACAATTTGAACTGGGCTTTCTTGTTCAAGGTTTTGGAAGATATTAATTTTGGAGAGAACTTTATAAAAAGGGTAAGATCGATTTACACTTCACAGACAGCACAAATAATCGTTGATGGAGCTTTAACAAAATTCTGTGAGATACAAAAAGGAACAGAACAGGGATGCCCACTGTCTCCTCTCTTGTTTATTTTGGTTCTTGAAATACTGAATATAGATATAAGACAAGATGAGAGGATTGTGGGAGTAAAGATTAAAAAAGAAATTTATGAGTTAAGGGCTTTTGCAGATGACTTGGGTCTGGAAGATTCTTTAAAGGGATTTGAAACATTAATGGGCAAATTAAAAAAAATTGATGCATTAACAGGTTTCAGGATTAATAAATAGAAGACAAAGATATTAACAAAAATGTGAAAATAGAAGATCAAACAGAATTGATGAATAAAATAGGTTTTAAGATTGATAAAGTAAAACATCTGAGTATCACTATAACAAATATATTGTGTGTTATTTCAAAATAACTATGTTAAGACATAGAATGACATTAAAAAAGACATTTAAGATAGGAGAAACTGTCAGGATTTTCTCATGGGAAGAAAGTCATCCCGTCCTCTGTACAACAACTTGTTTCGTCTACTGTGGGAAGTTAATGTAAACAAAGCATCTTGTGACTGTGCTGTTCTAGTTACTGCCACCTATTGGCATGTGTATGCTAGTTATTCAGTGGGGGGGTACATGCTGACAATATAACGGGAGGGCTAGATGCCCAGCCTGTCAGTCGTGTATAGTTTTATCCAACATGTAGTTTATGGGTTATGTAGTTGTAACTAGTAACCAAGTAGTGTACCTCTTCTCTGAGAGTGTTTTTAGCTAGAAACTTTGTTGTGGATAAGTCTTGGATGCTAAGATGAGAAGAAGTCTTTGTTATTTCCTATATTTTGTATGCAACTTGTATTTTATGAAGTTTTGCATTTTTCTCAATAAAAACCAGTTAGTATATATTTTCTGACTGGAATTTTCTTTGGAGAGCAAAATATGGACTGCATTTTACAAGCTCTCATGCTGATGTGTAATTTTCCTGAGACCAGAGTTTTTGAGAGCTTTGCTGTGCTCTGCACAACAGAAACTACAATTGTCATTGCTGGGTAGACTTTCTGTGATAAATGTCTTGCCTAGAATAATGTTTTTTGTTTCAGACAATACCTGTTTTGACAACTGATGCACCATAAACAGTGGCAAAAGGATATATCTAAATGTGAGTGGCAGGAGAAAAAAACCACAAGTTAAATATAAGGTGTAACAAGATGCAAAGGAAAGATATGGTTTACCTGATTTGAAATTGTATTTTGCAGCTTGCTGTTTGGTTTGGATGAAAGAGTGGATGTTGCTGAGAAATAGAAGGCTTTTGGAGTTAGAAGAACATGACCTGAGGTTTGGGTAGCATGGATATTTGTGGTACGATAAAGTCAAGGTTACTGTGGATTTTAAAAATTAGCATGTTAGACGTGCCATATTGAGAACATGGAATAGAAGCAAACCCAGGTTGTGCCCCAAAACACTTTTGTCGCTCTCAGCACAAGAAGCGTTTTATACATGAGAAATGATAGAAATAATAGGCGAACACAAATGGCTAACTTATCGTGAAATACTGGAATCAAGAGTAGAACTGGTAGCAGAGGGATATCATTGTCAATGGTTGTCTTCTTTACAATCATTAGAAAGATTTAAAGTAGGCAAAAGAATTTATGGTTTTGAATAGTGTAAGATTGAGTTTGAAATAGAATTGTGTACAAATGATGAGCATGTAATTGCTAAAATGTATAAACTTTTATTGAAATTTGAAACAGAAGAAAAAGTGAAAGAATATATGATAAAGTGAGCTAAACTTTTGGTTATAATATACAGATGGAACAATGGGAAAATATACAGCTGCAAGGATTGAAATTTACACAATGTTATCATCTTAAAGAGAATTTTTATAAAATGATGTACCATTGCTATATGTCACCAGAGAAATTGTCTGGAATGTATAAAGGCACTTCAAACTTATGTTGGAAATGTGAACAACAAGAAGGAACATTTTATTATGTTTGGCGAATGTATAAAAAAGCTAGAAAATTCTGGATTCAAATACATACACTGATTCAGAGGATTTTAAAGATTAATATGCAACTGAGACCAGAGGTTTTTCTTTGGTATTGATGGACAAACAGTTGGACAAAAGTTATGGAACTTTGTTTTTGTACATGATAACTGCACAAAGATAACTGATGATCATTTATTTATCAACCATTCAAAGTTATGATGACGCTGAAAAAAGTGACTTATGATTGTCGCAGCATCCGTGTGGTCATGTGATCAGAACTCAGGTGCTTGGCAACTGGCATGTATTTACAATAGTTGCAGCATCCTGGGGTCACATGATCACCATTTGCAACCTTCCCAGGGTGCTTCTGACAAGCAAAGGCAATGGGGGAAGCCAGATTCGCTTAATGACCACATGATTTGCTTAACAACTGCAGTGATTCACTTAAAAACTGTGGCAAAAAAAGTCATAAAACTGGGCATGACTCACTTAACGACTGCATCGCTTAGTGATGGAAGTTCCGGTCCTAATTGTGGTCGTAAATTGAGGACTACCTGTATAGAATTTTTGTATAAAACAGAAAAAAATGAACTTATGATTTATGGTTTTGACAATTAGACAGGATGGATTATAGAAGAAAGAGAGTTATGTTATAACCATACAGTAAGAGGTATATTTATTATTGTACTTATAACTGCTGTAAAGAAGATTGGAAGCTACTTCTTTGTATGTTTTCCTTTCTTTTCTATTTTTCTTTTACTTATTTTTTTTCCCTTTCTTGCACTTTTATCTTTCTCTTTGATTTCTTTTTTTTTCTTTTTCTTTCTTTATATTAGCTTGTATTAGTTTTTATCTTTATTTTTTAAAAAATCTTTAATAAAAAGTACTGTATATGTATATGTATATGTATATGTATATGTATATGTATATGTATATGTATACAGTGGTACCTCGGTTCACGAACTTAATTCGTTCCATGACACTGGTCGTGACCCGAAATGGTCACGACCCGAATCAAATTTTCCCATAAGGTTCAATGTAAATACGGTTAATCCGTTCTGACCCCAAATTTGGTCGCCAACCGATTTCTGGTCGCGACCTGAGTCAAATTTCCCCATAAGGTTCAATGTAAATAAGGTTAATTCGTTCTGAACCATATGTTTTTTATTTTTAAACCACAAAAACATGAAACAAAGTACAGTACAGCACAGTATGAAGAGAGAGGACGCTGACCTTGCTCGAGGCGACTTCTGGTGTGGAGGACAGGAAGGGGGGTGGGGAGGCAGTTATTGTTTGGAGGGAGAGTCCCCCTCCAAAGGGACATCGGGGAGATCTCCTTCAGGGGTTTCCTCTCTTCTTTGCCTCTTAGCTGCACGCTCAGTTCTGGGGAAAAATCTGTCTAAAATCATTTGTTTTTTCCTGCGCTGCATAACCCTCTGGAAATGAGAGACCACATTATCATTCATCAGATTCAACACTCTGTTCGTTACAGTTATGTTGGGGTGGTGCTTCTCAAAGAAGTCCTGGCACGCATTCCATTTTTCCATAATGGATTTAATCTCGGCACTGCTCACCTCCTCCTTGTCTTCCTCTTCCTCAGTGGAATGCTCCTCACCAAGCGCTTTCTGTTGCTCACTCTGGAGCTCAGCAAGTTCTTCTGTGGTCAGCTCCTCCTTATGGTCCTCAACAAGCTCCTCTATGTCTGCACCATCAACAACCAGACCCATAGTCTTGCCCATGGACACAATCTCCTCCACTACCTCTGCATCAGACCCTTCACGGTCACGTTCAGCGACACATTCTGGCCACAGTTTCCTCCAGGCTGAGTTTAAGGTCCGGCAGGTGACATCTTGCCAGGCTTTGTCAATGAGGCTGATGCAGTGGAGGACATTGAAGTGTTTCTTCCAAAACTCTGCCAGAGTCAAGGATGTTTCCTCAGTGACATTGAAACACCTGGTGAAGAGCACCTTTGTGTAGAGCTTCTTAAAGTTGCTGATCACTTGCTGGTCCATGGGCTGCAGGAGAGGTGTCGTGTTGGGGGGGAGGAACTTGACCTTTATGAAGTCATATTCGGCATCCATATCGTCCACCAAGGATGGAGGGTGTGCCGGGGCATTGTCCATAAGAAGAAGGCACCTTTCAGGCAGCTCGTTCTCGGAAAGATATTTTTTAACGCTGGGTGCGAACACCTCGTGCAGCCATTCCATGAACAACTGCCTTGTGACCCACGCTCTCGCATTGGCCCTCCACATGACAGGCAGTCTGGCCTTGTTCACATTCTGTTCCCTGAACGCACGAGGGGTCTGGGAATGGTACACCAGTAGCGGCTTAATCTTCAGGTCGCCGCTTGCGTTCGCACACAGCAAAAGGGTCAGTCTGTCCTTCATGGGCTTGTGCCCTGGCAGTGCCTTTTCCTCCTGCGTGAAGTAGGTTCTGTTTGGCATCTTCTTCCAGAAGAGCCCCATCTTGTCACAGTTGAACACTTGCTGAGCGACGTATTCTTCCACCTTCCTGAATTCCTCAAATTCCTTCTTGTAGGCTTCTGCAGCAGCCTTGTCAGAACTGGAAGCCTCTCCATGTCTTGCCACACTGTGGATGCCACTTCTCCTGCGGAATTTCTCAAACCAGCCTCTGCTGGCTTTAAATTCCTCACTTGCTGCACTGGTAGAGGGGTTTTTCTGCAGTAAATCACTGTGCAATTTCCTGGCTTTTTCACAGATGATAGCTTCACTCACGCTATCACCTGCCAGCTGTTTCTCATTCAGCCACTCTAACAAAAGTTTTTCTACCTCTTCCAGCACTTGTGGTCTCTGCTTGGTTAACATCGTTACTCCTTTTGCCACATCAGCTCCTTTGATGGCATCTTTATTCTTCAAAATAGTCGAGATTGTCGACTTCGCCATCTTGTACTCCGAGCCCAGATCAGTCACACGAATACCACGATCGTGCTTTTCTACAATTTCCTTCTTCAATTCAATGGTTATTTTCTTCAAACTCTTATTCTGACCAAGCTTGCTCTGCACCTTTTTCAGAGCCATGCTAACAAGCACACCAAAAAGCTTCACAGGACGTCTGTTTGCCACTGCGATCTCGCCTACAGGAAGCCGCGACCACGTGTCACGGGAGGGAAAATGGCCGCGTATCCTGTTCATCACCCGATCTGGCATTCGCGACCGGAGGTAAATTTTTGCGGCCGGAGCTGGTCGTGACCCAAATTGTTCGTGAACAGATGCGTTCATGAACCGAGGTACCACTGTATGTATATGTATATGTATAAACAAACAGGTGGAAGCTATGGCCATTGTCGTACAGTTATCCTGTATGACAATTGTAGCTATTCCTGGTTCGGGAGGCCCTGATCACCAATCAGCTCCCACTTGGATTATAGTAATGTGCTGTACGTGGGATTGCCCTTGGAAAGCATTCAGAAGCTACAGCAGGTACAAAAAGCAGTGGCCCTGGCAGTGTTGGGTGTAACATGATGTATCAGGTAACCTCACTGCCTCAAGAGCTGCACTGGTTACCATTTGACTTCCAGGTGCAATTCAAGGTGCTGGTGATCACTTTTAAGGCTCAGACTTGGTCATCTGAGGACCACCTTCTCCCATATTCATCAGCCCATCTAAGCAGTTCAAATGGGACCAGGTCCCATCTATACGGAATTCTTATCTAACAGGACATTGGAAGCAGACAGTTTAAATCACTAGCCCCTTACTTTGAAATCCTGTCCTCACAGGGATACATTTTTCTCCTTCTTCCTGGGTTTCAGAAGAGTAATAAAGACCTGGCTTTTCCACTTAGTGCAGAAGGAGGATATTTTGTGGGTGGAAATAGTGGGCACAAGACTTTTTATTTATTTATTTATTTGTTTATTATTTTGATGTTGTGAATTTTGTTTATATTATAGTATGGGGTTTTTTTTTATGGGCAGCACAAATAAATCAAATGAAATAAACATCTCAATTTTAGCCTTGATTTTTAAGTTAAATATTCTTGTATTTCCTGTACAACACTATTTGCTTTTTAGACACATTATCCTTATCTCAATCCATTTCAACTGTCAGTATAGACACAAGCTTAAAGATTTTCAAAGAACAACAGAACAGAACTATTGATAACTGAGTGGGATACAATCCATTTCATTTAAAATGCTCCTTTGAAAGCCAGCATGGGTAAACAAAAAGAAGAGAAGATATATAATTACAAAGAAAAAACTAATACATTTTTCTCCCAAGGATCTGCAACTATTGCATCTTAACATATAATGCTCAGAGCTTTTCTTTTGCTCTCTTATGTTGATAGCTAACTGCAGGGCTTAAGTGTAGCTTCTTGGGCCCTAAGGTGAATCTTTCGGGTGTCCCCTCCCATTCTAATATTAGTTGTCAGTTAAAGAACCACAGACAGGTCTGTTCTGGTACCAGGGTTTGGTGTCAGATTTAAGATACAGCTGTAAATCTCTGGTCGTAATAACTCAACCCTGTATTCAGGAACTAGATAACAGCAGATGCTTCACTGTCTTGATACTGCTATACAACAGTGGCATCTGTAAGGGGAGGGAAGGGAAGGGTCAAGGAAAGATAAATGAGGGAAGCAGAATCACATAGATCTGGTACAGGTCTTTTTCTCTATGCATTATTACATCACATGTACAAAAGAGGCAGAGCTAATGTGACAATGGCATGATACTGCTTTCATTGTTTTGATAAAAGTGCTGAATCCTATGGATACTTCTACCGTATAAGTTACTTTATTGTAAACCAGAAAGAATTGTATGTACTGTATGTATGTGTGTGTGTGTGTGTACACAAACACATACAGACAGACAGATCTGCCATATATTAGAAAACAGAAATAAACCATTGTAGACACACACACAATTTTAAGCTTAAGCATTCTTTTTCACCAATAAACTTTTAGCTGTTCTTTTCTAAGTCTTATGCAAAAGTACTGTCTGGTCTGACCAGTTCTAGTTCCTACTTTGCACATAGCCACTCTTAGAGAAAAACAGCAGTAGCTGAGGCTGAGAATAATCTCCTGGGGGCAGAGTAGTACCAGCTGCATCAGTATCAGGATTAATCAAATCTGGTCCAAAAAAATCTGGATAACCACTGGATGGCAGAAAAGAGTTAGAGATGTAGGCACTGACCCTGGCTGCCATAGTCACACTTCTACGTGCTGTTCCGACCTGACACATTTTGCCACCCTTGGCAAATTCTGAGATTTCTCAGGGGCATGATTCAGTCCTGTGACAGACCACAACTAGGTTTGGATTTTTTGAAAAGATTTGAAGGCCTGGTGAAGCTCTCTGGGGCCTGCATCCCCGTGAAGATCCCAATCCTTGATGCCGTTGGCTAGTGCATTACAAAGGTCAAGACATAACCTCTCCAAACCTTGCTTTTTATAACCTGGATATATTTTGTTTCTTTTTTCAGGTTTCACCTGAATTAATGTCTCAAGGTAATCTGTAACAAAGCATCAATCTTCATTAGTTATCATAATTTGATGTCTATCCTTTCTTGCACTTCAATCTTCATTAGCATGTATGAGGAAAAAAGTCTCCCAGTGGGTCCACAGCATGTGTTCTTGTATTTTACTCCTGCCTCTCTGGAGTCCTTAGCTGCTCAAGAAAAAAAGGGAATGGGGGGAATTCAGTAGCAAGCATATGTTACCAGTCTTTTTATCTGAATGGTTCCAATTATATACAGTATATTAGTCTGAATGCCATAGGCCAGAAGAGAAAATCATCTCTATGCATCCATGGGGCTAAGGTAAATGTCCTGAGCATCTGCTACCAACCTCAAATTGCATTCTGTAGGATTAAGTGTGAATTATATTTTCTTGTGCTAATTCAGTGGCACCAAATTTCTTATTCCAGATCATTATTTTTAGCACTTTTTCATACAAAACTTATAACAGTATGTCAACTCCCTTAATCTGAACAAAAATATTTTCTTTTGAAATATATAATTAATTCATGTACGGTACAAAAGACTATAAGCCTGATACGTATGCATCACTTGATTGCAACCATATTGATTCTAATCATATGGAATGCTTAATTTAAGAATTTTTCTGTGACAGCTAAAGGTAATGGATATAGATAGCAAAATGAATGAATCTATCTCCTTTTTTTCCCATGTAAGACATTTTCAGCTTTAACCTAAAGCTTGCTCCCTCACAACCCATGATACCTATACTTTAAGAAGGAAATTATAACAGCTGGTTGGAATATATTTGACATGAAGCTGATACTTAATCTAAATTAAACATTTGAGAGATAAAATCATTTATTTTCAGTATCAAGCCATTAAATCTACCATTCCTTCCTTCCCTCCCAAAGATGTCTAGGTTGTCATTATTCCAATGCTGGCAGAATTAAGTTATGGATGTGTGTGTGCATCAGGAATAAGCAGCACTCCAATTTAGTTTATAGTCTCTCATTAATGCACAGGAAGAATCTGAGTTTGATTATACTCCAGCACCAGCACTGATTCTGACTTAATGGCAATAGGTGTGCTGTGAATTCTGCAGTAATGAACTTTAAATTTGAGTATTTTTTTTTACAGGCAAACATGACAAAAAACTTTTATGCTGACATGGAGAACCATTAATAAATATACTAAAGATAAAATTCTGTGGTTAAAATTTGGACAAAGTTAAATTCCTTAGGTAGGTACACAATGAATTTGTGCCAATTTTAAAACAGAGATTTTAATTTGAAAACCAGAAAGCTTGTTTTAATGTGCCAGCATAATATACATAAGTCAAGTCCAACATTTGGAAATGTCTATTATTTTTATGAACATAATGCTTTGGCTTTGTTGTACAGCTGTATCTTTTCAGCACCAAAGCTCTGTGGCAAAAAGAGATTCAAGTGCTATTAAATAATAGGATTACTTGACCCAGAGCTTTCTATCCAATATGGGTTGCTCTGGAAGTAGTCCAGTCTCATGGATTGCCCAGATCCAGAATGGAGCTTCATTTGTTCCATTTGCCTAGCATAGGAAAAACATAATTGGCTATAACTTTAACAGAAATCAGCTAAATAGGAAGAAATTTGCAAATGATAACGTTTTCTCTAGGGATGAAGAATGCAGCTTTCATAGGAACCTTTTGAATTCTTTTTTTACAAGTGACTATGATGTTAATGTTTGGGGATAGAATGAGATAATTATGTAACCTATTCAATGTAATCAACTGTCTCAGGGAACTTTATAGTTTGTCACATATTCTAACACAATCGTTCTGAGCATTTTGTTATACTCTTATTCATTTCTCTTTCTATACCCAGTGCTTCCTACCAGTATGTTGTGATGGACTGATTGACACATAGTCCAACCTCTTAAGTGTTTGCCTATTGCCACAGAGAAAAGCAAGGGGAAAAGAATAAGAGGAGACTGCTCATGTTCTCTGCTGTGCTAGGGTTTTGTCCTTATATAAAGACAAATTTTAACCAAAACATTAGGTGGCAAAGTCTCAAGTGAGCCTCAAAATAAACTAGTCCAGATTCCTGGCACAATAGAACATTGGAGACACACAAAAGAACACTAAGAATAGCTCTAATGAATCTGAATTGGACTATCTCTAGGGAACTTAAGGCTTTATAATAGCAGATCCATGAACTGTAACGCAGATGGCCTAATGCTTTAGCTTTAAATACATTTAGGGATACCGTATGCAGTTATAATCAGTTGGTTTTCAGTCAGGCTGATACTCAAACTAGAAGGTTTGCAGAGATAACAGGACACAGCTTTGATAAACTAGTTTTATTACAGATACTAGGGAAGCCATAATTAAAGCAGAAAACCAGCTACTACAAACAATATAATTTAAGCCATATATTGTTGTTCAGTCGTTAAGTCGTGTCCGACTCTTTGTGACCCCATGAACCATATTGCGCCAGGCCTTCCTGTCCTTCACTGCCTCCCTGAGTTTGCTCAGTTTCATGCTCATTGCTTCGGTGATGCTATCTAACCATCTCATCCTCTGCCGTCCCCTTCTCCTTTTGCCTTCAATCTTTCCCAGCATCTTTTCCAAAGAGTCCTCTCTTCGCATTAGGTGACCAAAGTATCTGAGCTTGAGCTTCATTATCAATCCTTCCAATGAGCAATCAGAGTTGATTTCCTTTAAGATTGACTGGTTTGACCTCCTAGCAGTCCAGGGGACTCTTAGGAGTCTTCTCCAGCACCACAGTTCAAAGGCATCAATTCTTCGGCGTTCAGCCTTCTTTATGGTCCAGCTCTCACAGCCATACATTACTACTGGAAAAACCATAGCTTTGACTATGCGGATCTTTGTCGGCAAGGTGACGTCTCTGCTTTTTAATATGCTATCTAGGTTTGCCATAGCTTTCCTCCCAAGGAGCAAGCATCTTTTAATTTCATGGCTGCAGTCTCCGTCTGCAGTGATCTTGGAGCCCAAATAAATGAAGTCTGTTACTGCTTCCATTTCTACCCCTTCTATTTGCCAGGGATGGATGGGTCCAGATGCCATGATCTTAGTTTTTTTAATGTTGACTTTCAAGCCAGCTTTCGCACTCTCCTCTTTCACCCTCATCAAGAGGCTCTTTAGTTCTTCTTCACTTTCTGCCATTAGGGTGGTATCGTCTGCATATCTGAGGTTATTGATGTTTCTCCCTGCAATCGTAAGTCCGGCTTGTGATTCTTCCAGCCTGGCATTTCTCATGATGTACTCTGCATATAGGTTAAATAAGCAGGGTGACAGTATACAGCCTTGTCGTACTCCTTTCCCTATTTTGAACCAATTGGTTGTTCCATGACCGGTTCTAACTGTTGCTTCTTGGCCCGCATACAGATTTCTCAGGAGACAGGTAAGGTGGTCTGGTATCCCCATCTCTTTAAGAATTTGGCACAGTTTGTTGTGATCCACACAATCAAAGGCTTTTGCATAGTCAATACATATACATATGTATGAGAGGTTAAAATCTTACCTCTCATTTTTCACACCTGTGTATCTCAACAGATTAATAGTTACTCATTTCTCTTTGGCAGAAGTGACTGATGTATTTTCATTGTAATCAATCTGTCTGGTCCCAGGCTTTCTGTTTTTGATCTTGCCCCATTCTAACCCTCACATAACTGCTAGTGCTAGAGAATCATCTTCAATTATATAAATGATTGGAAAATGACTCTGAGGTATTTTAAAATGTCAGTTTGTTTTATATTATTCTTTTTATTGTCCAGTTATAGTGCAAATCAGCATACTGTTTGGTGAACATTTTGCTTTGGAATAGTTGATAACCAGCTTTTTCTTGTTAGAGTAAAGATAGAGCTTGATAGGGCTAGAAGGTAGGTACTGTCTTAAACCTATGCATATCATTGGAATACAGAAGAATGGAGACAGCTTTATTTATCAGCAGCAGATAGTAAAACTCACTTTTATATAAAATCTGAATTCTAGATTAATATCTAGATATTAATAGATATTAATAGATTAATATCTAGAATTAATGAAAAGATAGGGACCTAACCATAGTTTGACCCTTTTTTATATAGCAGTTGGGGCCATAAGACTTCTGATACTGGCATACCTTTTCTTAAAAAACATTTAATAAACAGCTATGGACCAAAAGAGTAAAAAAAAAATCACTTAAAGTAATTAAAGACACACACACACACAAAAATGTATATACATAAATACACAGACATACATACACACACACACACACACACAAATGCTGGCCTTTAGTGCAAAGCAAAAGCCAATATAATGTGGATAAATCAAACTCATCAGGAAATAACGTTGTTGTGAAGGGTATCAGTAATGTTGTGAAGGGTATCAAGGCTCTTTTTGTAGAAGGGTCAAGGTGGTCAACGAATGTAAAGGGAGTGGATGGAAACCTCAGACTTATGTGGTTGTAGATCAAACCCACTGGTTTCTTATACAGCTAAGAATTTTGTGATCTTCTTAGAAGTGTCACTAAGTTGATTTTGACTTGTGACAGATTAGAAAGCTTACTAATAAATGATTCAAATATATCAAGACAGCAGTGTGATATAAGGAGCTTTAACACAAAGATTCAACCTTGTCTAACAACATGCAAACAAGATCCTGGTAAGGAATGTTGTGTAAAAACCATTGAGGTCAGGCATCAAATTGTGCCCTTCAATATGAGAGATGAAGAGTATGATAATAATATCCAGGTATGAGAAAAAGAGCATCTGCAAGCATATAATAGTGAAGATGTGAGAGGTTTGTTTATTCATCTTTTATTGTGTCAATGTCCAGGACTCTGTTTGAGCTCTGCCAAAGCTTTATTTGGATCCATAGGGCATACAGCTAGGCGCATAGCCCACAATAAGACAAATCGTCCTTTTTTTTAGGAGGAGGTGAAACTATCCAAAAGTGCAAACTGGAGCATGGACTCACCCCACAATGTTTGTTTTAGCCAGAATTTAAGTTGGCAAAAGTCAGGTGGACTTCAAAAGAGACACAATGATGTTCTAGCTGCAAGTGTTCATTCACAGTAGATCAGGGATATGGAGAATAGTCTTCCAAAAGTTCAACTGAATTATTAACAGGGTAGAAGTTTCCTTGTATGCAGTGTTGTGCACCATGTAGCAGCAAACTTAGAATGTTCTCTTTAAATAATTTGATTGCTGCAGGCACATAGTTATTGCTTTTGTGGCTTGCAAATCTGATAATCTCATTAGAGAGTTTTTGTGCTCTTGATAACAGCTCATTTATTTGGTGATTGTAGGAGATATATAATTTGAGATGAATACCTAAATATTTAAAGTCCTTTACTTGTTCAATAGGTTTATCACTAATTTTCCAATTATAGAAAGGGTTAAAACACTTTTTAGTGAACACTAGTACTTTTGTTTTAACATAATTAATTTCTAGGTTTCCCCTAGAACAAAAGGATGTTATTGCTCCTGGGCATTGTTTTAACTCTGATTTGCTGCTGCATAAAAGTGTTCTCCAGCAGCAGCATTATCAGCCTGAGAAAGAAATGGTCAATGGAAGAGGCAGCTAACTTCCTTGACAATATATCCTGAGGAATTGAATTCAAAGCCATCAAATATATAAAGGCGGTGTAAAGAGAGCTTTAATATTTCTTGCCCAGATGGTATAAGATTGTACACTGATCAACTGTCAAGCAACCTGGTCTGGAATCTGCTTGTTCTGAAGCCAGCTGTTCTCCTGGATCATGCAGTGAGCAAGTTTATAACAAATATGTTTTGTATACGTTTTGAGCCTGGTAATTATATATAGAAGTTTCAGTAAGTTGATCTTGACTTGTGACAGATGATAAAGCTTACTAATAGACTAACTGGGTAAAAGCTAGCCAGGTTGTTCTTAAAGATTAAAGGCCTTTGTTAAAGATTGGAAGTGTGATGGAATAGTCCCAGTCTTCAGGTAGCAGCAAGGAGTTGCTGATAGTTTTAAGTATGGGAACTAGCATAAAGGCCCATCAATTAGGTTTTATTTTCAAGAATTCCAGGGGAATTAAATTCACTCCTACCATTTATCATTCTTCTATGGGAGACAAATTCAAGGATTTTGAATGTGAAACAGGAAGCACTCAGGGAGTGGTCAGAAATTGGGAATGCTAGCTTTTCTCTCCTGACTGACGTATCAAATAGGTCATAGTAGAAGGTGGCCCAAGTCTCAAGCAGGATAGAATTACTAGAACTGGAACTAAGTATAGCAGCCACATGGGATACAAGATTCCAAAACAGACTATGAGTTTTGTCAAGAACTGGTTGTTAGAGCTTTTCCCAGTTTGCTAACAGCTCTGTACTCCTTTTTCAATAAATAGAAGGTTTCTCAGAAATGTTGGAGATTATACTATTTTACAGCTGCTTAGGTGGAAATTATGCCAGTCCTTGCTGAGACACATTCTTTGCCAACCCAGAGTTTGGGGGCTCTAGGATAATTATTCTGTGCAGGGGTAGACCTGTACTTTAAACAAGTCTACACAAAGCCAGTAGTTTCTTGGAATTGTTTAGGATTTTCTGTGCATCCTTTGCAGCACTCATAGAAGGTTTTAAGCAAGATGCTTTGGGAGAATTTAGAAATTGGATGGCAGCACATGCAGATTTCTTTTATTGTATAAATTGGAAATATGTTTCAGATTAGAGTTCATCCAGAGGTTCTTGACTTCATCTCAGGGTAAGGTTGTAAAAACTTATTAAAGGGAGATGGTCACTGCCTAGGTGAGCGGCTACAGTAAAGCCTTCACAGTGGGCTGCAAGATTGTATGATGTTAACATATAATCAAATATTGTTGCCTCTCTGGCACATCTAACCTCATGAATATGTTTTCATGTAACATTGCAGCTTGACAGAGAAATGGCAGCCTATCATGGAAAATACCATGGAAAATGCCTTTAAATTGATGAAGGCATCAGAGAGGGCAACTCATGATAATCATCAGCTGGACCTTTTTGCTTTTCCTATCAGGACAAAAAATGGAGTGAGTCATCTCCCAATCAGTTCCAACCATTATCTGTACACAGGGCCATCACATTTTATATTTATTGGCCAAGGATATTAGCTAAGGAAGTACTACATGGTTACACTTCTGTTCCACTACAATCCATGTGACATCCATTATATGATAGGCAAACTTTCTTCCACTATCTGTTATTCTCCCACCATTAATATATGAGGAAGTCCCTCACTATATTTGTAATAAAGGGGAAGTAACAGTAAATCATCCTGGAGGGTCAATATAATATTAGATGAAATAATGTGTTTGAAGTGTTCTGAAATATACAAATGTTTGTTAAATAGTGGATATAAACAAATAAAAATACTTACCCAAAAGCTGCTCCACCTTAGTTACATGCACAGGTAGACCTTGCTACATCACCGATACTTTCTGTACTGTCCTTCACCACAGTGATTCCTACAATATTTCAACATTCTTTATTCACCAAGAACTCACGTGCAGTGTCAAACTGACTTTCAACTTCATTAGCTATATTATAAGACCTGGGTTTCAGAAGATAAATGTTATTTTATGTGAAATCTTTTTTTTTCCCCCTCCCTCCACAAACCTCCCTGTGTGCCACACTGGCAAATAATTTTAGTGTTCAAAAGTATAAGCTTCCTTTGTTTGCCTGTTCTTTGAACAAGCAACACAAGACTTGTTAGAAGTATAAACGGAAACCACTAGTTTTAAGTGCTCCTTTAATGTATGTCTTTTTTCATTTCATAATAAAACAAGTCTTTTAAGTTTATAAAGAGACTTAAAATGCTCTTTTCTTGCCTCACTACATTTTCTTCAGAATACCCTATATATATCAAGAATCACAACTTTCATACCAAAATATTTTACATATAACCCACTAGAAGTCTGCATATATCATCGTAATGATACTTTTTTCACAAAGTACATATGTCCTAAGGTGACTAAAACTAAGTGGTGTTCTGTATAGTCCTTATCATTAGGAATGCTTCAGATTTTATTTAATGCATATTAGAAAGGAAAGTGACATTTCCGAATTCTGTAACTAAAGGGCACATTAGAACACAGCCTTTTTTCAGTTTATCAAGTTTGTGTTATTGGTGGTTCAGTTTGTGCCACTTTATCTCAATCTGGCCAACCTTGAATGAATACATAATGTGAATTAAAGCTTCATTTTCCAGGTGGATATTGGCTGTCCAGCTCAACCCCTGTGACAACTATTCCAATAGTTGCAGTATAATCCAAATTTTTGACAGATATCTTTCAAGTACTATACAGTATCCATAATGTTGATTTCTGCTGTGAGGTGGAAACAGTTAAAATTGAGACTAAAATCTGACTAATTTTCTTTGTACATTAGCTAAACTTCCTACCCACAGGATTGACCTCTCTGACATTAATAGATGATTATAATGCTAGGTGGAAGAGATGCCTTAGAGAAAAATTGCATTTTTATGGTCTTTCTCAGGAAGTCCTTCTGGCTATGGTGTATAAACACACCACGACGCTACTGATACAATGTGTTCTGGACATGGAGAGACAAGAAGTTCAGTCCTACCTTTCAAGAAATGTTTTCCAGAGCAAGTAATCAGACCTGCAAGATCAGATCTGAAAGATCCTGAAATTTCATCCTTTTATATTGGCTTAATTTAATACTTTATCTTCAGCTGTCCTGGAAGGAATATACAATAAAGTACCATACATTCGTCATGTGATACAAGTGATGTAGAATCTATTGCCCATGTGTTACTGTATTGCTGATTTTATAGGAACATTAGAGGCCATTTTATTTCCATTTGATCGAATATCCAAACTGCACTGATTTATTTTACACACAGCATGTGTAATCTTTTCTACAGCATAGAACATACATTATTTATTATGATCAATATTCAATACGTTACATTAACATATAACAAAATATAAAAACAATTACATCTATGATAATCAGAGAAACATCATTTGATGATCTGTCTTGACTGCTGCCACAGAAAATCTGGCCACAATATTTTGTCATTAGAATCAGAAAGTAGAAACTTTCAGATACCAAATATCTGTATGTTGTGTATGTTGTTACAAAGTAGGTGTAATAAGAATTACAGTATAACAATACTTGTGTGACAGTTTCGATTTCTCCTGAACTGCATGAACAAGTTCTGTAAAATAAGGGGTTTTTTGAGTATGTACCCAACAAGAAAGCAGATTGCAGTGTATTATGCCACATGTGAAATAAGTCCTTCCTCCATCTAGGGAATCTTGAGAGATGCCAGGTACCTGACTGGCCTGCCAGGTCCCTTTGGTATCCAGGTTCTATTGTTGTATGTTGCTCCAACTGGAATTCCATATCTTTTAACCTCTGAAGCTGAACCTCAGCTGAAATACCATAGGAACCTAGTTTGGATTTTACAGGGCCATTTCAACTTGAATTAAATTTTCTGCCCATATAAGAGGTAAAAGGCTGGTAGGGAAAAAGTATATTTTTAACCCATAGCTACTTAGTTAGCTCCAGGCCAGCACCTCAGTTTTAGGCATCCCCATCTTAAGATATTAGATATACATCTTTGGTCAGCTAGGATTGGTCTTATGAATGCCAACTGCACCACTTCCATTGTATTTTTGGTGGCATTGCTGCCCACCTGTGCTCCATACAAATTCTGATTTAGCCTTAAAAAGCTTGAGGGCAGCAGCAACTAACTCCTCCCCCCCCCCCCCCCCCAGTTTGATAGGAAAAAAAAACACCCTCTTTGTGGCAGCAGAGAATTACAGTGCTGCCTAAGACAGGGTTCCTCAACCTTGGTGGCTTGAAGATGTGTGGACTTCAACTCCCAGAATTCCCCAGCCAGCCAGGTTGAGGAATCCTGGCCTAAGATATGCAATTATGATGTGCTTTTCATTAACCTTTGGTATCCAAAACCACTTCTAGATAGTTAAGTATATGCATCTGCTCAATCTTGTTACCCTCTGTGATCCACATTCTTGGTTTAGCTCTTTCGCCCAAACCATGAATTTTTAAATTTATTATAGTTAACTATAAGCTTATTTTTCCTTGCTGTAAAGGATAACAGCTTTCACTCCTTTTTTTATTCCAGTTGAGGTTTGAGATACAAGGTTTTAAGATCTGTGTACAAGAGGATGGATATCTGCACCCTCCCAATTTAGGGGCATGAAAATCCAAGTTGTTCAGGGATAAGGCCATGGAACAATACACAAAGTGAACAAGGAGAGTGCCAGGATGCATCCTTGAGGGATCCCTCTATTTATAGCTATTCTGTCTGACAGGAGCCCTGTTGGAGAGCATCTTACTTACAAAAAATTATTAGGGTACAGATTTAGAGTATTATCTTTTGGTGTTGCCAGATTTCTAATAAAATCAGACAAGGGGTGATTACTTCTGTGGCTTCATAAATATGTAAATTTTAGATTTAAGTTTTTCTTCTTGACTTATGCATCTTAGATCTAACTGTCAGTTTATAGCCAGAAATATAGATTTAATAGGAATTACAGAGTTATAGTATCATACTAACAACAATATTATTTTAGTCTTAAGATTTATGGTATTAGTGGAAATAAACATTTTGTTTTATTCTATTTGACCAAACTCATTTTAAAGCCCAGGGCTTCTGGCTTTGATTATTTTGGTCTAACCAAATTGTTTGGCTGATTGTGTAATGCTATGCTGGTCAATGACCAAATTAAAGATTTTGATTTGATTTGATTTGATTGATTTGATACTGGAACATGGGCATTTCTTGACACAGTATCAGATTTCTCATCTAAAAGAATGACACTGAATAGGACTATGAGGTAGGATCAAAAATTATTATAGAACACAGTAGCTTGGAAATATATGACTACCAATAGCCTAATAGGTTTGCATGGATCCCTTTACACACAGTTTGAAAAATAAAAGAAATAGCACTGCTACTTAGTCTAGGAGAACTGAATTCACGGTAATGAAAGTTTAAAAAAAACTTTCCTTTTCATTTCATTTTGATTAACCTGGTTACATAGTATATTATATGATCAATGGAATGTTCTTTCAACATATAATCATCAAAGAGTGTTACTTGGGGTAGTACATGTGAGAGGTATAAATAATGGAAGAGAACAGGGGGCCATTAAATACATTATTTTGTTTTTTGTGCTAGGAGGCTGCTTTACATAGCAGGGGGTATCCTTTTAAAAAAAGAATTCTGAAAACTGCTTGTTTCAGCCAATTCAGGACTGTAAGCCCTGAAGCTCTGGAAAACCTTGAAGATTTAGAGATGGTCAATAGTGAGCCTTATCCAGGCTTGCTTGCATCTCTAACTCACGTATATCCCCAACGTCAACCACACTAAAAAATTCTTAATTTGGCAATTACAACCAAGTCACCAATTATTCAGTTGTGCTGTTTCATAAAGCTTGGATTCATAGAGTACAAAACTTGTTAATTCTAATTACCAGTTGGTGTAGAGAAGAAGAGAGAGTTACCAGAGTGTTTAAAACATGTGTGTCCCTGACTATAACAGTGTTGAAAAGCAGCTGGTTGTGTATGGATAATTACCGTGACTCAGGGTGACAGACCACTATTGTTTATCAAAGTTGTGTGTCTGTCTGGTATACTGTTCAAACATAAAGCTCCAGTAATCACATCCAAAAAGTCTTGTTCAGCCAGCTGCTTTGTTAAATCTCATTGCCTATTTGTTCAAATGTGCATTATCTTCCTTTGTCTGCTTCAGTGCTCATATTGTCATAAAGGCAGGCGTATGAAAAGACTGGTCCTTTCAATCCTAGATAAATGGTTCAAGTTTTCCATAAATGTGCAACACTAATTACTTCTGAAGTTTTACAAAAATACTGCCATTTTACAATGTTTGCCATGTTCCATGAAGTTTGATCTTTCTTTTATATTGATATAAATAAGAATTAATTGAGCTGAATTGAAGCCAGATCCCCTTTTAAGTAGAAACCTTCTGCAGTTGTGGTGTATTAGAAACAGAATTCTTGATCCTTCTTTAAGCTGAAGCCTAACATTATTTTTGCAATTAAACAATAACAAAAAAAAACTCCAAAAGAAGTCACATATATTTTACATTTTGAAAACCTTGCAAGGAAGACTGAGGAGGCTCTTCCCATCCTTATGAATGAAATATTTAGAAACAGACTTGTTATGAGTAAAGTCTCATCATTTTAAACATAATGATCTATTTAACTTCATTTGTTTATCAAAAGCAACATGTGTACTGATGGTGCTTATCTAAGCAACGATAAATCCACCTTGACAACCATAACATTAAATTAATATTTTATTCAAAAAAAATGTTCATTTATAGCCTCACACTGTATATCTTAGCCCATGATCCAGTAATTTTTAGACTAAATAACATTTCTAATCTGTTAAGTGAGAAACAATTGTGCAAAGGAAGTCAGTATCCTACCTTTTCAGCCTGATCTTTGCAAATTTGGACAGAACTTTCAGAATTTCAAAAAACTTAGCAGCATCACTTCAAAATGTAACAGAATGTTCCTCTGTGGGGGAAAAAAAGAGGGGAAAAAATATAAAAATGGCATGTAAGGAAGAGTTAGATTTCTTCTCTGACACTTAGATTTAATCACAGAGACTTCATTTCATAGGGTATGAAGCACCTTTAAATATGTGATTCCCCTCCTAAATGTTTAAGTTGTACTGCCTGGACCCCACTATACAACTTAACTGAGAACTTGTTTTCTGTCACTGCCTATGTGGACTGAGAATATAATATCCTGTTGTGACTGCATGTGATTGTCAAAGCTGTCCTTCAGGATCACTTATTAATTATATTTCTCACTTAGTAATCTTTGATGCAGTTTTAGACTCTGGAAAACACTATTTGAAATCTATGTTCTGAGATTAAAAAAAAAAAATTATCCTGGGCTTTTAAGATGTCTCCTCCTCCTCTTCTTGTTCAGACATAGCATAGCAAACAATGCAATATTATTCATGATTATATACCAGGAGATGTTTTCAATTTTCCATTGCATATAAATTCATTTAAAAGAATCATTGAATTTTGGAAAAAAGAAAGAAATTACTAGCTCTATTTACACATATATGAAGGAAATACCCTAGTCTCTTCTTTGGTGAAATAATCATTTTTTTAAATGAATTCTTCACAGAAATGCTCAAGAAAAATGTTGACAAGAAGGAACTGATATAAAGAAACAATACCAAATTTGCATGCATAAATAATAATGTATGGATTAAGGCTTTATGGGAAAAATGATGCTGGAACATGGGTTGTTATATGTATCAACTAATTTACATATATAGAAATCACAGTTATAATTGTTTATCATAAATGTTTATGTATCATACTTATCCCCAGTAATGGCGAGAAGTGGAATATAACAGAAGAAAGCAGTGCCATGCCATTTCTGATGGCTGCCAAGAAAAGTATATGGACAGATTCATGTAGTCACAAAAAGTCAATCTTGACTCCAGATAACTGTTACTTTCCAATTAATAAATATTTCATAAATATTCAGCAAGAAGGAATATGTTTGTCTTCTAACAATACTTAGGATTGTAAAAGTCATAGGATGCAAAAATAAAGGGAGAGAACAGTGGTTAGTTATATGAAATAACTATTAAGTTAGAAGCCATTGAGATATGGGAATGATTAGATTTTACTGAAAAATCACTCTGTTGGAGAAAAAAAGAAGAAAACTTAGTCCAACCAAATAGTTGGAGATAGTATCAGAACACTGAAGAAATTTAGTACTTGGTAAATTTCTTGAGATGTATTTTTATTTCTTTGTTTTTTATTTTATTCTATACAGCTGCACATCACACAATAGTGGGTTATAATATGTAAAAACCACAGTGGTTTTTAAATTTTTAAAAATATCAAAGTAACCTGATGTAGAGTATGGATAGAACAACTCACAAAAGGCCATAGCTGGAGATCCTAAATACTGATGCTAAGCTGTATTCATATCATGTAATCAATTTCATATGGCTTGTATAAATAAATACACATTTCTCTAAATTCATGTAAAACCAACATTTCTTCAACTATGAGGCTCCTATATTATATGTAGGAGCTTTGGAGATATTATTTTTATTTTTTTGTAAAGACCATGCTATTTGTCTTTTGCCTTAAGGACTGCCAGGAGAAATTAACAGATTTAACACTGTTTAGTTTACATTTTGTAAGCTATCTTTAGTTTTATGTTTATTGAGTTCGACATGAAAATAATGTCAGGGGAAGAACATTTTTATTTCATAATGAGCAGTAGACAATATGCAGTGCATTTCTAAATAACACCGTATGCCTAGATTACAAGGGTAAAAGCATGCACTATTTTAACTATTTAAATGCCAGCAAAATTAAAATTAGAGATAGACTTTTAAATGTGAATTTCACATGCTGAAAGTAGGAAGTCCAGACTTATTAATAAATCATTCAACCATCTTCCACCAATAAAAAGGATAGTACAAGTATGTACTTTACAAGAATCCTTCTAATCTAACTCTGAGCAGTCTTTTATGCATAACTGTTTTCCCTGTTTAAATCATATTTTTAAATCTCAATCAGGAAAAAGGGGGGCGCACATGTCTTGCTTAGAAAAACATGCACAAAATATCTTAAGCGTGCCATGATTTATACAGAAAACAAATAATTTGGTTTGCTATGGTTCTCTTTAATCTTTCAGATAGCACAAGACAATTCAGAAGTGCCCAGACACTCTTAAAAATATACCAAAAACTATACCAAAAAATTAAGAAGACACAAAGCCTCATAGGGAGGCTAGCAGAAAATAATAAGATCTTTTAAGGTTTTTTTTTATTCATACACACGTGTGATAAGGATAGACATATAGATGAAATACAAGTTTCAACTACAGGCAAATGGCACTATTATAACAAAAATATTTTTTTGTCTGGGAAGTTACATACTTGGTTGCACCTGCTATAATATAGTTTTGTTTTATTTATTTATTTAAGGTTGTTCAGCTCTTCGTTTTTTTTTATAGCGTTGTTTTCTCTTGTCTTTGAATTTTCATAGACAAATAACTGAGAGCAGTGAGAGCCAAGCTAAGCTGAGACATGAAGGAAGAGTTCTGTATTGCTTTTTCCCTGCCGGAGTCAGAATCTGAACTATTTCTTCCACTCCTGGAAAAATACCCATCCAGGATCACGCTCGTAATCCAGCTTTTTCCCCAACCTACACACAGGAATGCAAATATATTTTTAACAAACTTTAAAGTAATGGGTCCTGATAGCACAATGCTAGCCTAGAGCATGGCAAGAGCAGGCTTAATTTCCAGTCTTACTCACTTTTCCCTCTCATACCCACATACCAGCACTTGCTCAACAAAATTAAGCTACAGAATCCCAAACTGCACCATTCATGTCTAATTTGGCCCTTAGGTCAAACCTTATATTTGGAGGCCCAAATAAGGTCAAATTTGGAGGCAGTTTCTGGACAGAATACAGCTTTGGGCAGTTTCACCTTGGTATATGTTTTCATGTCATTTGCCTTTATTTTGCCTTCATTTTATCATATACATAAAGAAGCATTGCTAAATGTGGAGATCCACATTTGTAGAATGATGCTATTTTTCCTTTTGTTCCCCATTTTCCTTCCTAGAAAGCAAAATACACCTGAAGATACCCTCAAATATTTTAGAGTGTTTTCATTCATTTCAAAATAGAAAGGAATTCTGTACCATCTTTCTTACAAATAGTCTAAACTCAGAAATATTTCTGTGTAGACATGTAAGGATTGCACTGTGAATTCATCCTAAACTCACTGCTATAGCATGACTTAACCGAGATTTTGATTGAGTTTTGTCCCACATACAATTATTTGTAGAGCTGTAAGCTAAAAGACTGCATTTGTCCAATCTTTTTAATATATTGGAATGATACTGTATTTAAAAGCAATGCGTTAACACTATTATAGTCATAACTGTGTGCAGTGGTGTAAAACGAAGTATGTTTTTAAGAAGCATCCTAAGCACAAGAGTATTAAACTATTATTTCTCTGTTGTCAGAGAAATAAACTTGAAATGACGGCAGTTAGCTGACTAAATAGCCCTGCATATATTAGGTAATAAATAAGATGAATAAATAATTGAAATGTTGCATTATGTGAGCATCATTGTTTACTTTGGGGGGGGAGGGTGGAATATATTTCTAGTAACCTTAAAAACTGATTTTGCATCACTAAATCATCATAATGAAGACAAGGTAACTAAACGACTGCCTAAAGCTGGATTTGCTAATTTATGCATACTTGTAGTTAATACTTTATAATACTTATAAAAGTACAAATAACAATGTTTAGACAAATTTATGATGGGCTTTACATAGCTTAAGCAATCAAGATTCTTTAAAGAAGGAAAGCCTGTATCTAATGTATGTACCCCATTGTGTTTTTTAAGAAATGTCACATATCAAAATAAAATGTTTTATGCATTTGTCATTTGTTAAAATCTTGTTAGAGCATATGTGATTTTTAGTAGAACAGAAATTACCTGCACTATTTTATAATTACAAAAACATTAGCTTTCAGGTATGTTCTTCTTCAAAGAAATTAATTTTTAAGTACTATGTATAAGTAAGAATTGTGATGAACACCGTGGTTTCACTGTAACTCCAAAAGATGTGGCAAACTCAATAAGTCATGTAAATGCTGGTTATATATGACTCCTTATACACGGTGACTTAACACTATGAAGAATCGACCATTATTATCACCATGCCCATTCCAAAAATAAATATCTGTATAAAAGTGGTGTCCCTCACTGGAAATGATGAAAAATATAATCTACTGACATCTGGATACTCAAAGTAGTGAGCCATTATACTAAATGCTTGAAGCTTATTCTGCATTACAAGGTGTTGCTAGTGACCTAACCTAACACAGCTGTGGCCACATATATTTCACACTATAAAGCCAGGACATTCATGTGAGCGTTCTGGACAACCCTTGCTTCCCTTAATGTCAGTTTTCTCTCCAGGCATTCATACACTGAACACAAACGCCTGCAGGAAAAGAGCTTTGCTGGCTTCCATATGACCCTGGATCCTGTTTTGCACAGAATTGAAGTGATGTACTTCCACATTAATAAGCTTTCATCTGAAGACATTCACAGTAAACTTAATAATGCTAAAGTTAAACCAATGTTATTTGAGTAATATCAACAAAGAGCAGGCATTATCAGATATGTTCATATGATTATTATTTTATTTATTTATTTTGGGGGGGGGGGATACCTTTGAGTCAGTCTTGACTCCTGGCAATTGCCTGGACAAGTCCCTGCGTTTTTCTTGGCAAGGTTTCAGAAGTGGTTTGCCATTGCTTGCTTCCTAGGCGGAGAGAGAGTGACTGGTCCCAGGTCTCCCTGCTGGGTTCATGCATAAGGCAGGACTAGAACTCACGGTCTCCCGGTTTCTAGACTGATGCCATAACCACTACACTAAACTGGCTCTCACGTTCATATGATTAGTGCTCTGTTTTTAATAATTCATCAGGGCCGTAGACCACTTTTCATGCAAATCTGCATGTGTAAGAATTAAAAATGTCTTATAAGAGATTTTACACGCACACACACACACACACATACTATGACTGCCCTATTCTATATTTTGCATATATTTATATACATATATGCAAAATATAGAATAGGGCAGTCATTTGTGCAACAGAAAAGATATGGCTTTATGGAAATCTGTTTAAGGGGGTTTATGTTCTTCTTAGTTGTGCCCTATCTTATGGGACATATTACACTCAGAAGTATAGGCAGTTCTAACCTCCTTTGATTTCAGGAAAAAGTTAAAGTGATACTGTTCTTGTGAGCTATGATAGTTCAGTGTTGTTTTTTAATGTTATTATATTTCAAAATATTCTAATCACACTCTAATCAGTCTGTATGGATTGGGGTAGCCTGTATCTACTGCTAAATAAGTAAATACCCATGTCGTTTAATTGTTCTTTCTGTGGCTATTGGGAGTAAACATAAATAAGGTTAATTGAAATGACCAAGCAATGATAAATTATTAGGCTTTTTTTAAATTGTTCCAGAAGTTATTGAACCATGGAATTTGAAAGGAAAGGGTAAAATTATCAGCTGTAAGTAACTGAAACAAGGAAAGCAAACCTGATTTAATTCCACTTTGTGTGAATATCAATATTTTAAAGAAAAATTACAAATTGTTCATCCACTAGCGCATAGTATTGCCTACTTCCAGGCTTTAATAAATATCTGAGTGTTCAGTTTTCATAAGGTGTGGGATGTGGAGCAGGAGCCAAAGGGGAAAAAATCTGTATTTTATATTCTTACATTTGACGATTGTGCTATCTAGAATTATTTTATGACTTGTGAGTTCTTCAATAAATTCATAAAGTACTTTTTTTTTTTTTTTTTTTTTGATGTCTTCAAGTCAGTCTTGCCTCCTGGCGACTGCCTGGACAAGTCCCTGCAGTTTTTTTGATAAGAGTTCAGAAGTGCTTTGTTACTGCCTCCTTCCTAGGGCTAAGAGAGAGTGACTGGCCCCAGGTCACCCAGCTGGCTTTGTCCTTAAGGCGGGACTAGAATTCACAGTCTCCTAGTTTCTAGCCTGGTACCTTAACCACTACACCAAACTGGTATTCATACAGCACAACATTTTTCCAAGTTTATTTAAATACTCTAACCAGATTCATGCTTCTAAAACCGTGCTTGGGCTCCAGTTGAAGATCATAACTTTGCACCAACGACCCAGATTAAATGTACAAGTATTTTTATTTCTAGTTATAGATTCAAGTTTTACAGTGATGATCTTTAACGTTTTTGGAAGCCTTGTATCCTTTACCTTTTATGCTTTCTGATATTTGTTTTAGTAGTTTCTGTTTGTGTAGTTGATATATGAAATTTAGGGTTATGCTCTAAAAATAGGACTTCATATTAACCCAATCATTGATCACAGCTACTTTTAACATAATAGAATTGATTGTATAGTTTACTATATCCTTAATACTTGTTTTTGTTTAAATGTGCGGGTGTACCTAGTACCTAAGTGTATTAAATATTATCTGATCCATAGTCAGTCTGGTAGCTTAGCAGAATAGGATTTAGGAACAGTGACACCCACATCCCACCCAGCACAGAAGTCTACTGCTGAGCAATCAGTCTCTATTCCAATTTTTATTTCCTTTTGTGGTAAAACTGTTGTTAGTTGTGCGCTGTCTGGAATATTTTCTTTCCTTGTCAAAGAAACTTCTGCTTTTCTATCCTTATTCTCAGCAAGCTTGAGAATTTATTTTAAATCACTATACTCACTATATTGTGAGAGGTGAAAAGGTTGCTACTGTTAGTTTCATTCTCTTCCATTGCACTGCTTCTTATCACTGTAAAACCTCCTGTGCTGTCCATATTTCAGAATATGAAGAAAAGAAAATACTTTCTTCATGTAACTCCCTTGGGATTTTATCAAATTCTTGGGAGGCTGCAGATAGCTGGAAAGATAATTTTACAGTGAAAGTAGGGCAGTCACACACTTAACCGTTGGTCACTTTATAATTAAATGAGTGCAAAAAAGGAGAACTTTTCTACCAAAAGCAAATTCAGTTTTATCAGATTAAATGAGAACTAGTAGGAAAGTACAAAAGAGTTTTCTGAAAAGCACTCATTACAACATGAAAACCAACTTATACTATATGAGTCCTAGAACTCTTATTCTGTGGTCTTTTTCAAAATATCAAGTAAAAATTATTGCAGTTGATTCAGGATTATTTAGAGCAGGTTGGTGCTGACTGCAGGGGGTGATGGCTTGATATGAACTTGTATTTAGTTTTAGTTATATTTATATTTTTATTAATTCTTACTTGTACTATAATGGCGTTTATTTTATTTTATATTATTCCCTTTATACTTGATATGGTCAATAGACTAAATCAATAAAGTTGAACTGAACTGCTAGCATAAGTTATAAAATAATCAATTAAAGTAACAAGAAATAGCTGTAAATAGCTAGGAAGAGTCATCAGATTATCTAACTATAGAAAATGTGATATATTATCATTAAATTCATCCAGGAATTTTTTGGTAGTAATTTTAGTAAGTGAACAACCTACATTTTAATTAATAAACTATAGGCAAAAGGGTTTTTTTTACTTATATGTTGCAAGAAGTCAATGCACACAAGTTCCTAACACAGGTATCAGATGAAAAAATAAAGGGAAGACGTGCATTTAATGTATTAAGTAGGACGGTTACCTGGCCTTTATTTCTGACCAGTTTTTAGTCATAGAATGGCAAGAATGCCACCTGGATTGTTGAAGAGGGTGAAATGCCCAGCTCAGTTCAGTGTGTGTGTTTGTCTTGTAAAAAGTTAATCATGTAGGTTTTTATGGGTTATGTAGTCTTAACTAGTAACCAAGTAGTGTACCTCTTTTCTTAGAGTGTTTTTTAGCTACAGACTTTGTTGTGGTTAAGTCTTGGACACTAAGGTGAGAAGAAGTCTTTGTTATATCCTATATTTTGTATGCAACTTGCATTTTATAAAGTTTTGCATTTTTATCAATAAAGACCAGTTAGTTTATATTTTCTGACTGGATTTGCTTTGGAAAACTAACTATGGATATTGCATTTTGCAAGCTCTCATGCTGATGTGTATTTTTCCTGAGAGCAGGATTTATGGGATTTTTTGCTGCACTCTGCGCAACAGGTTATGGGCCCAGATACCAGGGCTCAGAGCTCAGAGCTCAGAGCTCAGAGCTCAGATCTCAGATCTCAGATCTCAGATCTCAGATCTCAGTACTAAGTTTCAGAGTCCAGAGAGGACCCAGTATGCAGAACCAGGACCAAGTGCCCAAGACTGAGGACTGAGGTCGGTGGTTCAGGAACAGGATTCCAGGCGTGAGGTTCCAGGAATGATGTCCAAGGTGTGAATCCAGGAGTGCTGGAAGCAAGGACTTAAATTCCTGAGTGACGGGTGATTTATGGATTTATTACCCTGCCTGTGACTGTTTCGTTTGAAGTTTGGATTTTTTATCTGTGGTTGAGTGCTTGCTTTAAGTGAAATATGGCAGCAGCTCCACCTGCAGCAGTGAGCCTTCCGTTTGAAAGGTTGAATTCAAAGAATTACCAAACATGGAATATAAAGATAAAATCTTTTTTCATGAGAGAGGGCTGAATGTGCAAGAGGGAGAATGGTTAATCAATTGTATGAAATGCTTCCTAAACAAGATGTGTTAATTGGAAGTTGTGCAGGTAATGTTCCTTTACATGATAAATGCATTCATCATTATCATAGAGTATTAGGTCATCCTGGATGGAAGTGTTTGTCACAAATGGCCAAAGTGTATCCAGAACTGAGATTCAAGAAGTGTTCTAAGTTTCTTGATTGTACTGTGTGTAAACAATCTAAGATAAAATCCGCCCCTGTCGCCAGAAAAAGCAGCAGGATTTCTACAAGACCATTTGCTCTTGTGCATGCTGACTTAGCTGGTCCGGGAGTGAGTGAGGGGAGTGAGGGGAGAGCAAGATTCATGTTTGTTTTAGTGGATGATAAAACACGTTTCACATTTTGTTATTTGTTGAAACAGAAGTCCGAAGCATTCTCTCAGTTCAAAGAATTTGTGTCTATGGTTGAAAAAAGACATGGATATCAAGTAGGGAGTTTGCAGACAGACAGAGGGGGTGAATTTATGAGTCTTGAGTTTAAAAATTGGCTACGTAAGAAAGGCATTTTCCACAGATTAACAAATGTGGGCATGTCTGCTGAGAATGGGATTGCTGAGCGCAAGATCGGTGTTTTGAAAGTAATTAAAGATAGTTTGCTGATTGACATTCAATTGCCAACCAGATTTTGGGGTGACGCAGTTTTAACAGCAGTATTTCTTACTAACAGACACTGGAATTCAGCTGTGAATGAAGTTCCTTATTTTTTGCTGTATGGTAAACATCCGTGCTTAAAGCATCTGCGTACATTTGGAACTTTTGCTTATGTACAAATTCCTAAGTCTCAAAGAAGGAGAAACCAACCAAAAACACAGCGTCTGAGATTTGTTGGTTATTCTCAGGAGTCAAAGGGTTATCGATTTTATCTGGGCAAAAAACAAAGTTGTTATCTCTAGAAATGCAAATTTTGAAGAGCCTTCTAATTGGCAAAGGCTGCATGCAAATTCAGAGGTTTTATTGGAGTCACAGACAGATTTAGCTAGAGAGCAAACACCACTCATTGCACCCTCCTCTCCACAGATAAAGCAAGAAGCAGAAGCAGAGGCTTTAGCTGAAGTAGAAAAGAAAGAGGAAAAAGTAGAGGAAATACAGGAGAGTTTTGAGATTCCTCGTAGATCAACACGAATAACAAAAGGTGTTCCACCAGAAAGATTTGTTATTCAACAAGTCAGGGTGTGTCAAATAACGTGTGAGCCACAAAATTTTCAGGAAATGTTATCCTTGCCAATTGATGAACAAGATAAATGGAATGAAGCTATGGATACTGAGTTCAATGCATTAGTAAATAAGAATGTTTTTGAAATTGTTGATTTACCTGAATCAGAAAAAGCCATAGGTTCCAGATGGGTGTTTAGAAAAAAGCTTTTACCTGATAATACTGTTCAGTATAAAGCTAGATTGGTTGCACAAGGTTATTCACAAGAACAGTTTGTGAATTATAATCTTACATTTGCACCTACAGTTAGGCCTGAATCATTGCGTGTAATGTTGGCCTTAGCTGCACAAAGAAATATGGTTGTACATCATTTTGATGTAGATACAGCTTATTTAAATGCTGAGCTTCATGAAACTGTGTATATGAAGCAACCTCCAGGTTACACATGTGAGGATTCCCAGAAAGTATACAGATTGCGTAAAGCACTGTATGGATTGAAACAAGCTGGGAGATGTTGGCATCAATGCTTAGATAAAGCTTTGTTGGAAATTGGTTTCAAGAAATCAATAGCTGATCAATGTGTATTTACCAAAGGAATTGGAAAAGATTATACAGTACTTCTCACTTATGTTGATGATTTCTGTCTTGCTACTAGTTCTTTAAACTTGGTAAAAGAGTTTGCCAAGCAAATAGAGCAATATTTTAAATTGAAAGATCTAGGTATGTTAAGATACTACCTTGGAATTGAAGTGCATAGAGCTGAAAATGGAGAAATCTATCTGAGTCAAAAGAAAAAGATAGAACAGTTGTTAACACACATGGGAATGTTAGATGCAAAACCTGTAAAAACTCCAATGACTTGTGATTTTTTGAAAAATGAAACATGTGAAAAGTTGTGTGAAACACCTGCAATGTATCATTCTGTGATTGGTTCTGTACTACACCTAGCACAATGGACACGTCCAGATGTATCTTATGTTGTTGGGATTTTGAGCCGTAAGGTGGCTAATCCTACAGAACATGACTGGCTAGGATTAAAAAGATTAATGAGATATTTAAAAGGTACAATAGATTTTTGTCTTAAAATGTCAACTAATGGGTCAGAAAAGCCTGTAATCTTTGTTGATAATTCATTTGCAGAAGAAAGTGACAGAAAGTCCATAACTGGGTTTGTTTGTAAATTTGGTGAATCTACAATTGCATGGAAAGCAAGGAAGCAAACCTTCATTGCCTTGTCTACTGCAGAAGCTGAATTCGCAGCTTTATCAGAAGCAATCTGTGAATTAAGATGGTTTCATCAATTATTCACTGATTTAAACATTCAAGTGTCATTGCCTTATACAGTGTATGAAGATTCCCAAGCCTGTATAGGGTTAGCTAAAACAGAAAACATTAGAGCTCGTACAAAGTATGTTGATGTAAAGTATAAAAATGTGAGACAAGCTATGTTAGAAAATTTCATTGATCTTGTGTATTGTGCATCTGAAACAAATCTTGCAGATGTATTTACAAAATCATTACCTATTGGACAACATGAAGAAATGTTAGCAAACCTTGGATTAGAACAAATGTAAATTGTTGTTGTTTTGCTGTAATCAGTTGTTTATACTATCTGTAACACGTGTTGTTGTGTCGCAAATGGGCTGAGAGGGGTATCAGGATTTTCTCATGGGAAGAAGGTCATCCCGTTCACTATACAAAAGCAGGTGTTGAGATTACAAAGTATCTTGTGATTCTGTTATGATTTTTACTGCCACCTACTGTATTGTGTATGTTAGTTATTCAGTGGGGGTGTCATGCTAGCAATATAACGAGAGGGTGAAATGCCCAGCTCAGTTCAGTGTGTGTGTTCGTCTTGTAAAAAGTTAATCATGTAGGTTTTCATGGGTTATATAGTTTTGAAGTTGTAGTTTCAAAACTCAGTTTTGAAGGCTTGTCTTCAGTTTCCATCAACAGTATTCTGAAGTAGTGTTTTTCAAACTTGGCAGCTTTAAGATGTATAGACTTCAATTCTCAGAATTCCCCACCAAGCATGCTGGCTGGAGAATTCTAGGAGCTGAAGTCCAAACATCTTAAAATTGCCAAGTTTGAAAAACAATGTTCTAAAGTATGTCAATCAGGTCTGCTTTTCTTGTTTTCTCATCATTATCCTGTTTTTAAACAGTGTTATTAAATAATATAAGGTAATAGTATTGACACAGAGAGGTGCATATGTGACCATTACAAATGTGACAACTAAAAATAGATGCCGTCTGGGCCATATCTGGTTAACTCTAGTATTTCAGAAATGCAATGAATGTACATTAGTTGCTTCTTTTTCATTTAGTTTTCATTCTGTTATTCTTGTGGGCTTAGTAGAACTTCAGAATATAAGAAGGTCACTTAATTTTCTGAAAAGAATTGTAGAAAAATCACAAGAATCACAAGTTAATAGATTGATGATTAATGTAACATCAGTTTACATTTAGAACATTTAATACTCAGAAAAAAATCATGATCAGAACCTGATTAACAGTAGTTCATATGGTATTTTTCTGTTTCTTGAAAAATAGGTAATTGGTTTCAGAAATTTTGAATATATACTTGTGACAGCCATTCTGTCTCTAGTGAGCAGAATGCACTAGTGTGTTTTTGTTCTGTGCATAACTATTAATCTTATAATCTAATCTTTCCACTATTCATGCAAATGTCAATTCCTTAATAAAATCAAGCTTAGTGATAAACAAATTGCTGTCAGGCTATGCATGATTACTGTAACAATAATAATTATGAATGTTAATTGGAAAACCTGAGGATTGAAAAACCAGAATAATTTTACAGTATATTTCTACTCAGAACTAAATCTCATTAAGATATAGATAATTTATTAATTGAGCTTTCTGTTTATTATATTGCAGCATGTATTAAGCAGCTTCTTTTAACCATTTTAGACATAATTTTAATGTTTTACTTTGTTGTTGTTTTTTGTTTTTTATTACTGGCAATACGTGCTAATTTTACTTCAGAATAAATAATATTATTAGAATATGTTAGTTGGAAGGGAAAGAATCTACAAATAGTTATGATTTGTTCTGTCTGTCTCTCTCAGTTTCTTCTGTAATGGCAGTATGTTGTACCATCCTTGGATGAGAGACTTGGTTGAGATTTCCAGTGTCTGACAAATGGAATTGGTAGTGGAGAAGTAGCCTCATTGTTGGTTGTTAAAGGAATAATGGAGCAAGATCAATTAATTAATTTTATTTATTTCTATAGATATATGGCATATGGTGACAACCAGCTCCACTGCTGGGCTGCAGCTCTAATACCTCTTATCATCTAATTCTACCTGCCAAGCAATCAGAGCCTTGAATACTGCTTAAACTCAGTAATGGGCTGGTTAAGGGAGAACATCTTAAATTAAATCCATACAAGATGCAGTACTCTTGGATGAGGAAGAATCTAGACTTTGGATTGAGGTGACCCTCTCTGTGTTTGGCTTTGTACTCTGCCAAATGAAGCAGTGTTCACAGTGCAGAAGTGTTCCTTGACCTCCAGCTGTCGCTGGAATTGCAGATAATTGTAGTGGCAAGAAGCATATTCATACAATACAGCTAGTACATAAAGTGTAAATATTTCTGAGCACCTCTGTAGCAGTTATTCACACCTTGGATACAACTTATCCTGATCACTGCAATGTACTTTAAGTGGGACTGCATTTGAAAAGTGTCTAAATATTTCAAGGGATCATGTGATTCCTGCATTGGAACTTCTGTACTTGCTACCAATTTCATACCAGGCACAATTCAAGGCACTGATACTTACCTTTAAAAACTTTCCACTGCCTTATCTTCTGGTATATGGGAAGGAATATGCTTCCTATCAAAATATGCTTGGCTTCTATTCTCCCAGAATTTAGGAGGGTGGCAAAAACATATTTCTTTTAACTGTTTTTTTACTGTGGATGTATTAATTTAAATGTTTGGTTTTTATTTTTATTTTAATTATATTAGTGCTGCTTTGTTTATATTTTGTATATTATTATTGTGGGCCACCTAGATTGTCAAATAGGTAGAAAGGCTGGATATAAAATCAACAATTAACTTATTAATAGTTTTTATACTTTTCATTTAAAAAACTTTTTAAAAAATGTTGACAGCTACAGTTACCAAAAAAATAGCTTTTAGTTTAAAAAGAAAACCACTTTTTTGTATATTTCTAACTGAATCCTAAGCAGTGAACTGACGTTAGGCTGGTTATATCTAAATGCTTCAGACCCCAGGGGCTGGAATGGGTGTTTTGGTGCTTCTGTTGTATTTGGTGGATTGGAATGTATTTAGAACTTACTTTAACCTATTCTAATTTTGCATTTCCTTGATATAGTAGGATGGAGCAAACTGAACTGTGCATTACTCTAATCTCTTCCAGGTGGTCTATTTTTTTTTATTAGGGTTGTGCCAATAAAACATTGTCTAATGTTATTTAGTATTCTAGTACAAATCTAGATTTTAAGTGCTGCTTAGTTTCTGTATTTTTGTTTACAAAGTTAAAATAATGAAAAGGCATTATCTTTAGCATTCATTGCAAAATATGCCTATACAATATGTCTGGAGTCCATTAGGATTGGGTAAGGTTGGAAATTTTGTTAAATAAATAAATGAAGCTAAAAACAAAACTCAGAGACAACAGGAGACTGAATACTTCCATTTGATGATTTTATTATTTAAATATAATAATGCATGTTCCAGTTGCTGCCCTTCTATGTTGTGTCATCACTTCTTTCTGTTTCTTTACAAAAAGAAGAAAAAAAGGTGGAATGGATCAACAATGCTTTATAATCAATAACTCCAGAAACCATTTGTCTGAAGTTATGGTGAAGTTACAAATAATATAGTGCATATATACATATATGAACAAGTAAGGTATATACAATTCCTTTAATATGCTTTATCCTGTACAAGTTAAGCATTACTTACAGTACAAACCATATTTAAAAAGCCTACACATTTTTTAGACACATACACAGTTCAGACAGGATTTTCTTAAAATGCTTTAGAATGAAACTGGCATGAAATCAGAAAAGAATAATCTTAAATGGTAAGTGTAGATATGCCCTAAGTGTGCAAGATGCTGCAAAACAAAAGGAAGATAATGTGCTCACAATCCTACCTTGCAGTTTTATGCCTGTGTTTTTATATAAGCTTTAACTTCGTTGTCTTCTTGAATGTATTTCATTACTATCATGATTGGAACCACCATCTTGTATCAGTACTGCTATACTTCAATTCCTAATAAATTTAAGTGGTGATGAGACATCCAGATAGCTTCATACATGTTTTTTTAAACTTTGCTATTTCAGATATTATTAGTGTTCCTAGTTCACACAATAGAACAACTGATAGAAAAGTTGACAGGCAAAAGTCTTACAGTAATATAAACAGTAGTTTAAATCTTTTTTCAGAGAGTTTCTCAGACAAAAATCTCAACATGTAGTATAACTATATTCTGCAACAAAAATGCTGTGTGAGTAGCAGTTAAAACATTTGAAAGCAATGCAAAAACTATTAAACCAATGTGCAATTTCAAACTGAGAAAAAAATGTGTCTTGGAATTAAGAAGCTACATGGTTTATAGGTTCTGCCAGACCTTTGAAGATATTCCTTTAGGCCTGGAGAGAATATCTGTGAGTTCTTTTAACCCCCAATTCTTTGCTGATGCCACTAGTTTAATGTTTCCAATAAAACTGTGTGGATTTGTCTGTGTTCAGTGGTTTCTAAAGTATTGCTGTTGGCTACTGAAACCCTTCAGTGACTTAATACAGAGTGTTGATTTGGATTCGTTGTGCAGAGTTGAGATAGTTCGGGTTATGAATCAGTACATGGGAAAAATCCGTATGGAAGATCAATTCCATAAGTACTTTTTAACAGCAACAGACATATAGTTTTTTTTAAAGCAACAACAACACTGAAACAAGGCCACAAGTGCCAAAAATATGTCATATATCTCTATGTTGAAAATACAGGAATAGCAGAATAGAGATTTTAACTTGCAAAGAATGAGACAGGCAGATGTTCTGTCAACGAAATGATCATTGTAGAACAGAATTAGATACTGTGCTCAATTCCAGACATTTGTGTGCCTTCTTAGCCATTCTTCCTGCAATGTACAATTTCTATTTTACATTCACTGTTCCCTCATCTAAATGAGTATGAGACCTACTGTGGATTACAGATCACTTATGATATGTAAGTAATTAGAAACTTTTCTTAATGGATATAAACATGCATGTTCATGAACAAAGGAAATGTTTAAAGAAACAGAAGTATATTTTTAGCTCGGGAATCAATCAGTTGATAAAGAAATGTTCTGTACCATTTGTTCTTGTAAAATAGTACAATTTAGTGTGTTCATAGTGTGTTAACACGTTATTCACAAAGATATGAAATGTACTATACAAGGTTAAGTTGCTAACCTAACAGAAAAATTTGATGAATACTGATTCAGAAGTCAATTTTATTGAGGTTATAAGTAAGTGTATATGAGATTACAAATAAAACCAATAAAATTGTAAAATGTTAATTTAGTAAAATATAGAAGAGATTCAATAAAAGCAATTGTAGCAGGAGGGAATAATAGTACTATAGATAATAATTTTAGTAGCAACAGAATTTTCTGTTCAGCGGTTTGTAAATACTGCTTTGATGTAGCTATGAGTATATTTTTTCCTATTCACTGTGCTGCTCAGTTGTTTGCTCTTCTCAGTGCTTTTTGGGTTTTGCTCCCCAATTCCAGTTTGTGTGGAGGAATATTTAAAATCAAGTTAACAATCAGATCATACAGAGTTTATTGTAGCTTTCCTTCAGGCAGCATACAGATGCAGTAAAATACCAGGCACCAAGCAGCGCCCTGCAAAATATCTACCTGCCTGTGTCATATCTGAACAGAAATGAAAGAGAGAGAGAAATGGTCATTATGAACAATACCAGAATGTGACAAAATGCTGCTAAGCACTGCCTGCTTTCCTCTCATGTGATTTCCCATATGGGCAAATTGTTCTTGGAAGATGATAATAACTGAAAAATAACTGGGAGTGAGACAGATAAGGTTTTCAACACACACACACACACACACACACACACACAGGGATTTTCCACACAAGTGGAAAGCAGGAAGAAAGAAGTGAAAAGGGGCTGATGGCATGTTGGCACCAGTGGCCAGCTGGTAGCTAATAGGTTCTTTAGGATTTGGAAACAATAGGCTCAGACCAGGGAGAAATGACCGAAAGAATGTTATTGAATAAATATTAAAAAAAAAAAAAAGAAACCAATCAATGTTCCTTCAGTTTGCCAGGACCTGAAAGAAATGGCAGTAGTCAAACCCCCTTGAGCCAGCAGTTGTGTAGTATGTTTTCTTCCCAGGTCTTTGGGTCTAGACCATTGCTAAGGTTCAAAGTGTCTAGGGGCTTTTCCATATTTTTAAACTTTCCTAAGGGACTCTGGGGGACGCGGTGGCGCAGCGGCTTAATGACGCTGAAAGTTGCCGGCCAGAAATGGCTGACGCTTCGGCGGTTCGAGTCCAGCCTTCGCGTTAAACAGGGTGAGCTCCTGCTTCCTCCCCAGCTCCTGTCAACCCAACAGGTCGAAAACTGACGTGAGTAGATAAATGGGTACTCTCACTCCGGTGGGAGGAAAAATGCTGGCGGTGCCTTGGAAAAAGGAGTCGGGAGCAGTTGCTGGGAAACGCGAAACCGCGCTCGCCCGAAAAGGGCGCGAAGCAACGGAAACCCCGCCTCCTGCGCTCGCCAGCTGGGCTCTGCTCTAGGAAGGAGGCTCTGGCAAACCACTTCCGAAACACTTGCCTTGACAACTGCAAGGACTCGTCCAAGCAGTCACTGCAGAGTCAGTAATGACTGAGCGCAGATAAAAAAAAAAAAGGGACTCTAGGAGTACAAACAACAATACCAGGAGATTACTTCATAGCACAGCTTATTGGTGACTTGGTCACAATTCAGACAATTGATCCACTCCTAGGGATATTTTTAAGTAAGGATCCCTAGCAGAGAACACTTGGGGATGGTCTGATGACATATCTTTGTGGTAGGGTGAAATACCTGGATGGCGGAAAGTGGTTGGGTCTGTGCCAAGGTCATGGATTTTTATTTTTTATTTTTTTTTAGGGAAGGCAGATGACTCAGCACAAGGCCAAGAATACATAGGCAGAATGCTAGAATTCATCTATACAGTAGCAGAGTAAGGAAAATCAGAGAAAGTGGGGTTTTATATTTCACATGCTGCAGGATACTTAACCCTACTTAATGTGGAGTGGAGTGGAGGAATGACCCACTCCGCCAAGTCCAGATATCCTAGCCAAGGGACAAGGAAGAAGACCATGACAAAAAGCTGGAGCAGCTTGTGAAAGCATAGAAAAATGCTCTCACAAGCATTTAGGAGGATAATGTTATGTGTGTACCAAGATTCAGATGCTGGACAGTAGAACTTTGTGAGTTAACTGCTTTGTTTGGCAGCAAGACAGCCAGGACAAAAACTGACAGACATTCCAGTATCAGTAATTGAGATAAGAATGAGAAGAAGCTATAATAAAGCACAAGTGGAAAATGAAGGAAAGAGACTTGAGAGGGAGGAAAATTAAGTAGATTAAGGCTTGATTTATTATATTATATTTCTTATACTATACTGTACATGCACAACAATGCATACTATTTTGTAAATAATATTTTCACCTGTATATTAGATCATGCTACTTTATTAGCATAGGTATCATAGTGTCCATAATAAAATCCTTTACTTGTTTAATTACTGGCTGTGTGTCAATAAGTTGGGAAGATAATTAACCCTCTGCCAAAGATCCTTATTCAAGATACTTTTTTTTTTCAACCATGCCCCGATTTTTCCTCTCTTCTGCAGGTGTCAGATTAGAGAACTCATGGTGTCCTTCTTATCTTAATTGTTGCAAGTAACAGCATAGATAAAAACTTCAAAGGCAAGATGATCTACAATACAAAGATGCAATCTGAAAAACTTACTAAGTACTGTGACTTTTTCTAAGCATGCATATAGAGGAATTTACAATAATATGGTGCAAATTCCTGAGATTGCTAAGAAAGAATAATTACAAATAATCTCACCTCTCTAAATAAGATGTGGGAAAAAAAGGTGGTCTCTGAATAAGTCTTTCTAGACAGGTATATCATGTGTGCAAAGGAAAAAAAGTGGAATACACCATTATCTCCTTGCCAGTCTTCTGTGGTGCCACTAAACAGGGCTGGCACAAGGAGAAGGCTAGAATTAGAGTTGAAGTTTTTAGAAAGGAAGAATATAGTTAGTGAACCAAGATGGATTTGGGCAGCTTTGGCTGAAGACCTGCAGGCTCCGTAGTGAGTTGAAAACCACTGATGAGCTCCAGGGAGATACCAGTTATGTACAATTGAGCTGTAGAATGAATAAATATCACTGGAGATGGGAAGGACCAGATGTCAAGGGATCTTATCTACTTGACCAGAGGAAGAAAAAATTTGAAGAAGGCTCAAGAAGATTAATGTGAAATGAAGAATTGACAGCTAAACATAATCAATTGTTAGAGGTCAGCTTTAGCAAAACTATGCATGTAGCTATATTCTAATATAACTACATAATTCACACTAACTTAAGCACATTGATCTCAGAAGAAGTATTACTGTACAGGCAGGGAAAGGCAAGTACACCAAACTCTTTTAAGGCTGCAGCTGTAAGAGAGAATTGGAAGAACAGGTCTGTTTGTATATCGGCTTGAGATATACCACATACATGATTAGCCTTTCAAGGCTGATAGAGAAACTAATCCTTTCTATCTTGCAGTATGACAAATATAAGAGGAAAAAGGTTAACAAGAACATTTTGCAGGTGGAGTTTGTCCGGTTTATCCTGACAACTCAACCCATCCAAACTATTATAACACATAGCTAGTCATATAGCTGTTTTTTGTCATACATGAACAGTGAAGTGAAGAAAATTATTGGCTTACTTTTCATCTCCTTCTGTGATCTAACTAGTACATTGTAAGATTTGGCTTCTTTGAAATTGTTTATTACAGAGCTGTAGGGAACCACAGAGGTGACCTTGGACAAGGAATTTGATGCTGTGCTTTCTCCTGCATCCTCCTTATACCAAGGAGAATCAAGTCAGGGTCACTTTAAGTTTCTTTCTAATGCCTTCTTCCCTTCCCAGGCTTAATTCAGGATTTGCTAACTGCCATCCCATTCCTTCTCCAAAGTCATCTCTGTGGCTTCCTAAAGGGAATATGTGTATGTGAGGGCAAAGAAAAATCAATGGGGCTTTCAGCTACACAGTATTAGATGCAAACAAGAGAAAAGCAGCAATCTGTCACACATATCGATTCGTGTTTTGAGGAGGAATATTGTACCTAGCTCACTGCTTACTTTTGAATTGATACTTACATTTGGATAGACGTTTAGCAATTATTTCTTCTGAGTAAACATGCATAAGCTGCGGTTTGCAAGAACTAATTGTGCTTATGTCTAGACTTATTTCTCTGCATTTTTAAATATTTATATTTGGGTTCAACTTTTGTGTGACTTTAAAAGGTAAATATTTATTGTCTAATTTTATTTTCAATTAAAATTATGTGGCCTATATTATTGCTATATTGTCAACAGTGGCAAACATACCTCTCCAATCTTTACTAAATATAAAGTCTTGTTCAACAAATGTCACCTGTAACTTTAATTAGAAGCTCTTTTTTTGCTGCTTCTGCCTGTAACTGCTTCAGTGTTATTAGTACTTTACAAATTGTTGTTTCTAAGTAATTAGCTTTTGTTCCAGTGACTCCAGTGATTTTTTCTCATTATTATTATTTAAATATTATTTAAATAGCAAAATAACATTAATAAAAAGGAAAAGCCACTACAAGCCATTTAAGGTATTAGGAACAGACTAAATAATAGCAATTCAGCAAAAATATCAAAGACACAGTGACTATGGGTAATCCTTATTTAGCAACCAGAATTGAGACTGGCAACTCAGTTGTTAAGTGAAGTGGTCACTAAGTGAAATCACGACTGTGCTTATGATCTTACTTCAGCTTTCCTTTGCTTTACAGACCTGTGAAGGTTTCAGCTGTGAGGACTGGTTATATTCATAATAACTTTCTTCCTGATTTCTATTTCTATACGTAGTCCTCATTAATGACTGTCTCATCTAGTGACCATTTGCAGTGATGACAATGATAACAGTATTCTTAGAAAATGTCAGTTGCACTTTACCAACTGTCATTGCATAGGCTAGGAATACATTTTATTTTAAATAGATAAGAAACAGCTCACTACAAATGAATGGAGATGTTGAGGGTGAAACTACCTAGGCTGCAATTTTTATTTATGCTCAAGCAAATGTGAATGGTGAAATTCAGATCAGAATCATCATCTACAGAAAAACTGGATTAAACCACCCTTCTCAGTTGTTTTGTTTGGCATTCCCTGCATGAAGATCAAACTTGGGGAAGAAAGTTAAAATCCACGTCAAAAAAGGGAGAAGATAAGTAGCAATTACTAGCCCCAAATAAGTTTTCCCCCCTTTATTCTAATTCCCACATAGCTTATAAGCACCATTAGAGTGTGTTAATATGCATTATTATTGTAGTGACAAATAATACTTTATTGGAAGTAAACACCAATGAACAAATATATCTAAATTTTATATTTGTATAATAATATATAGATAATATAATAAAATGAATGCTTTTTATTATGTTACCTTAATTATGAAGTATACTTTGACTAAATAACTGCAATGAAAATGAATATGGAAAATTGTTGGGGCTAGAGACTGTGTAACATGATTTGCAATGTCTTCTTGGGACATTCTTACAATCTCAAGTGTGGTCAGAGGAACATAACCTTCTTAATGAAATTATTGAAAATATTACTAATGAAACAAATCCATTGAACTCTGAGACTAAAAGGAATAGATAATAGTTGGAATTATGCCAGTTCTGTTGTTGTTGTTGCTTTAACTTAAATGAGAAATACTGAAATATAATATTGGAATATATTCTAAATCAGTATTCTTATTTGATGAACTTTATTATAGGAAATACCTTGTTATGATATTTTACTTACAACTTGTGGTTTGCTGAATCAAATTGTTGTCATATATGTATTGTGAGTTCTCAGAATTTCACTATACTTATAGTTTTTGTTGAGACTGTAGTATTTATTGAACCATAATATATGACTAATGGATAATTCACAATTTTTGCAGGTTTTGTATAATTACTAGTGTTTTATGAATGGTTATTTGGAGCAAGAGATCAACACTTTAGGCTTATTATAGGTTTTTCAAAAGCTTAGCATCTTAACTTTTTGTGAAATGTGCCAATATGAAATAATGCCATCTTAGAATACACTGTATGATATATATGTAGTATTTTAGGTTATAAGGTAAGTACAGAATGGCACATAAGAGTGATGTGATGTGGCTGCTCTACTTATTGTTATAGTAACTGGTTCTGACACTTCTGGTATATTTGCAATGGATTGATCATGAATATAATGAACCATTTATCCTCTGTCCTGCTTCAAAAGGGAGTTAATATGAAAATTATTTAAAGCAGATTTTTCAGATGAAGTTGAAGTATAGATCCTACTGTAGACATCATGATTAGATCACGTTTGCATATATATGTTTGGCTTTTGGTGGAAATAATAGCTAACTATCTTTACAGTACAAGGAAGTAAACTTGTAAAAAAAAATCTATTTTTGCTACATATTTCAACAAACCATAACAATAAAAAATAGCTGCCTCATCATACAGAGAGGCAATGAGTGTGTCAAATAATTTCCAGATATCTCCTTTTCTTTGCCATTACCCCCTATATTTCCCCCTGTATTTCTGAAGGTGTATAATACTGCTGTAACATGTAGAAGTGGAGAAGCCCACCTCCATAACACTAATATCCTGCTTCTAAATCTGGACTCAACTCAGTGAATTGAAAACTATGTATGATTAACTAATGTTGTATTGCACTATAAGTTTTTTTTTCAGTTTCTGATCCAGTTATTCTGGATAAGAATCAAAGGGCTAGAAGTCAACAGTGGCAGAATCATTTGTCCAACAGCACTTCTCACAACAGATTCACTCCAGGAAGTGAATCTTAATGCTGACCAAAGCAATTTGCAAATTGACCCAAATTGTTCCAAGAGGTTCCATTCAGCATGGGAAGACATAGCTAAAATATTGTATGATATCATTTCTCTGAGTTACCCCCTGGCCCTGAAAAACCCTCTTTCAGTTGCAGATGACTTCATCTTCCAATTTCTAATTGTGACAAAGGTTCTTTCTAATGGATATCTTTTAAAAATTAAAATCACATGGAAAGACAATGTTATTAAGACCAGCACTGCATGTTAGAAGAAATCAGGCTGAATGTCCTTATTGAAGCAGTAGATAATACATTAGCCATTAAGAAAAAGGATTTTATTTGGAAGTCTGCATGAATTTTAAAGAAAAAAAAAAAAGATCAATATTTGCAAAGCTTTTAGAGTATCAATTTAGATTGATATAATTATTACTGATAATGCTTTTCCTCCCGTATCAACTTAGAACATCATTCCTGTTTATTTATTTATTTTCTTTATTCTACCAAAGTGATTGCATAAAGCAGTAAGTTATATTGGCAGTCACCAATATTTATTTCTATTATAATTCTTCATTTCCTATAATGCATAATATAAAAAATGTAAATGCATAACATTAAGAAAAAGGAAGTTACTCTTCTACCAGTGAAGTACTAGTGAACTTCTGAATTCTCATATGCTCTCTTCACTTAGGCTAGCACTGAAGGAATGAATGAGGAGTTGGATTGTACAGATATTGATAATTAAATGATACAGCCTAATGGTAGATTATTACATTCTGAACCTCTCTATTACAGTTTTATTTAGATGATCGCTCATAGCTTACTACTGTTGCATAAAGACATCTTCAGTTTTATTTTGGGGAGAAGCCTTGCATTTTTTTTTCTGAATGTAATACACAATAAAGAGGAACGACTTGCTTTACTAGGTTTTTTTGTTTCATTTTGTTTTGTTTTGTATCATTCTTGTTTCCCAGTATTAAGATGATGATCCCAGATACCTTATTTTCTCCATTCATGAAAGTATACATCAAGCAGCAGTCTTTGAAAAATTGAACATTCTGTCCTTGATGTTTTCATTATTTTGGAAACTGTACAGAAATAAGGAATATTGTAACATTATGAGACTTTCAAAATTTACATGTTTCCATTTTCTAAATATGCTTTGACCTTTTCTTGCTCCCCCACAACTTGACTGAAATGGTGTTAAAAGTTCAGATTTGTCATGCAGTTAATCCTTGATGAATATGACAATGTGTGTGACATGTCTAAAAAGGTTTGGTTTAGCAATAAGAAGTTAATGCTGGTCACATTTTTAACTCATTCAGGTTCAACTTTTCTGTGGCTGAAGAATCTGAAAGAGACCTTTTCAGATCAGTGCTCCAAATGATGCCATACCTTACAGTGCTTCTTAACCTGATGAACACTGGTCCATTTTTTAATTAAGAAAGTGGTATGTATTGTTTATGTTTAATTTCTGACAACTAGAGGGTTCATTAATTGTTTGAAATTGTACTATTTATGATTTTCTCCTTAGGTATCTTTGAAATATAATTCTATTAAGTTATCATGCTAAAGCAAAGACTTAAGTGAGAAGTCATGCCAATTCATGCCATCATAAGTGGAGCTTATATGTCTGTATATGGAGCTTTCACATATATAAAACTCTAAATATTCTGTAGCTGCCAAGTCTGAGTCCCAGTTCAAAGGGCTGAATTTTACTTTTAAGCCAACAGAAACGTCGTATATCGGTTATTTCTATTTAGTCAGTAGATACTTCAGAAAAGGTATTGAAAGATGTTTTTTCAGCATAACTTCTTATATTGCTTTGGCGGATTTCAATTTTGAGAAAAAATAGTTATGATTTTGGTGATATATAATTTTACTTTGGTAGGTTTCAGAAATATGGGATGATTAAAATAAGAGAAGGAACATTTATTTACCAACCACTAAAATCAACAATGTTGGCACTTAGGACTTTCCCATTCCTTCTGTAGAGAGGTTCTTGCTGAAAGATAAATGGCCAGCTCTATCTTACAGCTGCATATAAGAGGCTACTTTAAACATGTTTTCAATTTCTAATTGAAACTGTTTTATTGTATTGTTAATCATTTGAAAATTTATTTTCACTGGCTTATTTACATTCTTTCAATTTGTTCTATCTATATAAATTATATCATCTCTTGGAGAAGGAATCTTCCACTTCCTTTATCCCTTCTCTTATACCAATAAGCAGTGTAAAGGACAATACTGTACCCAGGTCTATGGATTAGAAACAGTGCTTTAATCATATATCTACTTCAAAGTTTGTACCAAAATTTAAAATGCACATAACTAAAACTGGCAAAGGCCCAATGATGTTATGGCCATCTAAACTCTTTAGAATCCCTGCCTAGCTGTAACATTCAACCATTAGTTGTATGCTGTTGTTTCATTCTTTCTTACTTTTTGAAATTCCTATCATTTTATTCAAAGAACTCCTCTATAATGTTAACATTATAAAATCAATGATTACTTACAGAGTCCTTAACAATAGGAAGCTCTATTATGCACACAGAGAAAACAAAAGGAGCCAATGAATGTAATTTTAATTTTCATTATATTTCCACATCCTGTTGATGCCTTCATCATATTCATTCTTCTAGCAGAACATTGAAGGGTTTAGGGATTACAAAAGCCTGTAAGTGCAATGGAACTGAGTTATAATTTAATTTAATGTGAAAATAAACCCCTACCTATGTAAAATTAATAATGTAACAACTTTCTAAAATAGTTTTAGAACTTCAAAATAGTTTTCTTTTTTATAAGGCTTAGAAGACTGCCAGCATTCTGTTAATAATAACAGTATTGCTTAAATAGTATAAAATAAATGCACTGTAGGACCACGATACTGAAGATATGAACAGCTAAACCAAGTATAGAATCATCCTGAAATGTTCTCTGTCAGCAGAACAGGGTCTGTGACCTTTATTCAACCTCTTTTCCGTTAAGGCATTTTACTTTCACTTCTCTATCTAGTGTGTCTCTATTCACATTTTGTAGTTTGTTTACCTAAGAAAAAGTTAACATTGAAGCAGCAGTTGAATTTTGGTAGGTTCCATTAAAACTCAATGGCTATTAAAACAGGAATTTATGGATCAATGGTTCTGTGGAAATTAAAATATTGCATCCTTGTTCTGCTTCCCATTCTCCAGTCTTGTAATCAAACCTGTAGACTTTTTTCAGACCACTTGTTATCTTACCACAGTGAACTCATATTTATAACAAATGTATTAATAAAATACAGCCAGTGACCAGCAGGACTAAGTGTCTTAATAATTAGATTGTATAGTAGTTCATTTTCCTTTCCTCCTTTAAGATGTTTATATATTTCTAAGTTACTTTTTTTCTGGAAGCATGTGTTCTAATTCTCCTGATGGTATTTTTAAAAAGTAAGAAGCTTACTCCTGGAGACTACATGATTTAAATGTACCTAGGAATCATCTATTTTAATTTCATATACATGTTAGAGTATACTGCATGAATCAGAAAAATAAAATATTTAGTGATGGCTGGAAAAGGTTGCTGTCAAATATAAACACTGAACAATTGTAGAAAGTGCTAGTAGACCTAATGATACCCATTGTGGTCTGTCTCCCAAAATAGCATTTTTTAAGTCAGACTAGGATGTTGAGATATCTCGATAAGTCCAAGTTCAATTCATGTCACTGTTACTTATTGTGACATATTCTATTCTGTCAGAATTTTTTCAAAAATAAATTAAAAAGCTGGAATTAGCATTTCATTTATATATGTTTCCATCTATAATTTTTATTAATGTACATGTTTTGAATGCAGCATTAATTAATGCCTTTTTTACTGAACTAACTCTGATACACACTTTTTAAAATATAACTTTGTGAATAAAGACTTGTGCAAAAGTTAGTAGAGTATGAAGAATGCTAATGGAATTCCACTGAATTCTATAAGAGTTGTTAATGAGTATATTTAGGATGCACTGGAAGGCTACAATCTTAGGCATACATATCTAGGACTAAGGCTCATTGAACATAGTGAGCCTTACTTCGGACTACTAGCAAATGTGCTATAAATGTTAAGCAGCAGGGAACAAAAAAAAAATCAACTTTATCCAAATATTATTCAAAATGTGCTAAAATCACTAATGCAATCATATTAGAGCAATGAAGTTGAAATAGCTGCTTTATTGTGGGAAGAACAATAAAGAAAATTGCAGTATGAATACTGGTAATATATCCTATCTCTAAAAAAAATGGAGTTCTGAGCAGTTGTATTTATGAACTGAAAAGAACACCTCTTTATCAAAGAACCTAAAACTATTCTCATTCTCCTGGTTTGCCATGCCTAATTATATTATATATGTAATTATTAATATGTAATTCTAATTGTCATGAGAATTAGTTAGCCTGTTGCTATTTAACTGACCCTAGACTGGATATCATTATACAAAGAAAAGTGTGCATATCAGATGATGATTATGATGATAATGATGATGTTGATGATTGTGTGGTGCTGGTGGTAATGATGGTGGTGATTACTGCTACTACTATTTCTCCCATATGGAAATGCTGTGTGTCATAGAGAAGACTAGGTTAGAGATCAAATTCATCTACTATGATAGAGGAGCCTGAAGGGATCCAGTGTACCTCTGACTTTAAAAATATATCAAGAATAATGTAAAAATCAAGAACTCTTTCCCAATAAAATTCTAGGAGAGAAAAAACAGAATACAGTACTATTGATTTAAACAAGGCAGCAAATTAGGTTGAGGACAAAACTAGTCAGGAGAAATACAATAATCAGGACAAAGGAGTGAACAAAGCCAGCATAATAGGTCTGTGTAAATCATTTAGAGAGGCATTTCACTCTCAAGATAGTCCTCTGGATCTTTTCTTAAAAGTAATTGAAGCCATGATGAAAGCTTGCTGTACCAGATATGAGGGCTTTCAGAATGTATGGTTTTATTTTTCATTTGGATCCTGGCTGTGCGGGTTGGACTTGACAGCCTAAGTGACTTTCCAGACCATCTACAAATACCTCTGCTGATCACACCATGAAAACTGAGCCTTTGCATGACTTTGGAAGCTTCACCACTTCCAGTAGCAGAACTAGAGAAGCCTAGCAGATAGGTTTGTACAGTCATACCCTACAAAAATGGAATATCATTTAAATTATAAATTTAAACTGAATTGAAATTCAATTAAAATTAACTAATGTAATGTCATTTAAATGATTAGATCACTGATTTAATAATTTTACATTTCTGAAGAATTAAGACAACAAACCTTTGGTTTAGTAGACATTGCTTTGGTAGACTTCAGATACAATGGAAAACATTTTCATCCAGTTTCTTGGGGAAACAGCCCCCAAAGTAGGTACTACTTTCCTACAAAATAGGTATGTTTTTTTAACACACTTCATATCTGAGTTCTTGGTGAAGGACGGAAGGCACTAGTGAGATCAAATGAGCTATAGAAATGGCAGAAGGCTGGGTGGTATGTCAGGGTGGTGGCATCAACAGTTGCTGATCTGACAGAGGGAGCCTGGGAAGATCAGGTGTTTGGTATGCCTGGGAAGCAGATGACAAAAAAGAGAGGGAGGGAATCGTTCGGTAGATCAAGTGATTGAAATGGCAGGCTGGTGGACATATGTTAGGCTAATGGCAATAGTGGCAATTTCCTTTCCTCCCCCTGATTCTTCCCTGACCAACACTTCTTTGCTGACAGAGAGTTGACCTAATGCTGGTGCAAAGCATGATGTTCCCTATGAAGTCTGTTTTCATAAGGACCCATAAGCAGAACCACTATTGTGACCTTGTTCTAACAAGAATCTTACCATGCTGGATTCAATTTCCTGTATATGCACATTTTGCAAAAAATAAATAAAATAAAATGCTTATGCTTCACTTTGCACTAAATTTTATAACCCTATTATGTCAATGATTGCACCTGACATGTATTTGCTCATATAAAATTATGAAAAAGCAAAATATGTTTTAGTGAGTTCTAAATAAGTAACATTTCTTTCCACAGAGATCTGTGATGGATTAATGTTGTGGCATTGCATTTTAATTTTTAAATATTTGTTACCATGTATTCAGATTTTAATAAATACGTAAATTAATGCAGCATTTTGAGTTTTAAACACCCACAACAGATTTTTTAGACTTCAAAGAATTTAATACTGGTATATAAAAGGGCTCTTGAAGAAAACTATTGTAACATAAAAAAAATAACTGCCTCAATGTGCCATATCGTTTTGAAAGTGTTTTATTACTTTAATTTCCTGTCTTAGTAAAGTAACAAGCAGCATACCAGAAGATACACTGTTACAGTATTCACAATTTATTAGAATGCTTAAGGTTGTTGAAAATGTTATGTGAAAAAGAAACCCAACATTTAGCTGAAAAAAATTGGATAAGCTCCAACATTAACATTGTAATACTTTTCCATGGAGTACTATCTATGACTGATAAATTGTCTAGTGCATGTGCATTTATAATAAATCTGTGAGTTTAGATCTCTCAGACTTTTGTAAGTTCTGTACATTTCTGAAATTTTATTTCTATTTCATTTGGAAAGTACATCTGTGATGGCTTCTCTTCTGCTTCTATAAATGAAAGTTGTTTTTCTAGCTGAAATGACCCAGTATATACCTTTATTTTAATTTTGTATGCATGACTGTGAATTCCCAGGGGTGAGGAAGTGTCAAGCCAGAATGGTTGTATTTAGCTTGTTTTTTTGTTTAAACCCTGTTTTTTAGAAATTGATACACTTTCTAAGTGACATCAGAGCTTACAAAGGTAGAAGCTTATTTCAAGAGATACAGTCAGTTTTCATTACAGAAAGTGTATATATACGGAATACAGTTATTGAGATATGTTTTTAATGTTGTTTTTAATTGTTTTAATATTTTGTATTGTTTGTATGATTGTTTTATACTGTGTTTTTGGTATTTTTATGTTTTAATTGTAAGTTGCCCAGAGTCATGAATGTGAGATGGGCAACTATATTAATTAATTAATTAATTAATTGACTAACCTACAGAAATATAAATTAAAAATTAATTCATAAATTCATAAATTCCTGCAGTTATTCTTTAGCAGGCATAATAAACTATTCAATGGCTTGTTCTAATATATGTAGTAGTTATGCAAACATCCAATTAATACAAGTTATATGTTTATCAGGGCAGATCAAGAAGTACATAGAGTTCCTTAATCCCACCACTATTTTGCTACCAAAGGATTACAAAACATTGTCCAGAAATGGACTGTTAGTATTTCTACAAAACCAAACATAAAAAGATAATGTAGCTTAGCAGAATTTCACAAGATTTGATTTATAATATAATGGTCTTCAGTGCATTTGCAAGCTATGTGAGTCATTTGTGAACTGCTTTTATCTTTATTGATTATATGTGAAGGTTTTTTGGTTGTTTTTTTTTTAATCATGCTCATTCAATATTTCAATATCCCCAATTATGAAAGATGGAAAGCAATCATATTGGACATGGACTAAATGAATATAGCTTTTAAAATGCTGTAATATTACATTGAATTTAAAGCAGTAGATTTGTTGACTAAGGGCTAAAGTACAAATGAAAGCCCTACACTGTTGGTATCTTTGGTTATCTATGCTACTCTTTAAAAGAATAATGATTTGGAAGTTTATTGCTAACTGAAGCATAAAAAATTTCTTCTAGACTTACCACAGACCATCCTGAGGCATATTAGATGAGTCAACTAGAGTTAGTTCAAAGTAAATTGCTCCATTTTCATCATGAGCACATCATCCTTTCAGTCAATAGACTGCAATGGCATATTGTCAAGTGTTTTTTTTTCTTTTAAGTAACTATCCTAATTATTCTATTTCAAACCATATTCTTGAGATTCATAATAATTAACAGTTTGTCAAACATCCTTGCTTTCTGATCCTGATCTTTTGTATTGTCTTTAATTCTAAAAACATTTTTGAAGTAGTAACACTGAACTCAGAGCATTTCTGGAAAAAAAAACCTTAGATTTTTTAACAATTGAAATGTGTTTTATTTTAATAATTCTGATTAAATGTATCTATACATTCTGTACTAATAAATCATATGGGTCAGTTCATTGTCTACATTTTGGTTTCTCTGACTTTTATTATCTCCATGTGCATTAGGCTGAGTAATCCATTCAGGCAGATTATAGAATTCTTTTGTATAAGAGGAATTTCTGTACGTCTTGAGCTATAGTTGAAAAAAATATATATATATAGCCCTTGTGAGCCATTTGTTTCCTTGTATCCTTTTATCTTACCTAGTCCTGACTTTTGGCTTTTTGTCATACGTCTTAGTTGCTCCCTTCTTTCTTACTGCCATGCTTTCTGGTCCTTGAGTGTTGGCTTCTGTCTTTTTATTGCAGCCTGTTAATGCAGTTCTGTGCTTCTGGTTTATCTGAGATTGCTGGCAAAATCTCGTATCCATTTCTTCATTTTTCATTATAATCCCTCAGGCAAATAAAGCTTAATGCCAACAAAAATTCTTTTGCTTCAGATAAGACCAGAAACTCCCAACTCAAACCATGGTCTGATTAAGAGTAGGCATCATTTGTTAAATTTTGACATATCACATTACAGAGGAAAACTGGAAAAACCAAAAGACCTACTTAGTGTATTCGAAGGAAAGAGAAGGAGTGAAGAGAATGAATGAATGCGCCCCACCAGTTTTCAAATCATGACATGGTATTTGGAATGTGCTATGTCCCTGTTGATCCTATGTGCACTTGGCTGGTCTTCCAAGAGATTGTTAGCATGAAGAATTTACTTACAAAACTAAAACCAAGATTACAGTTTTCTGTTTTGTCTTATTTATAATCAGGATCCCTATGCATTTCAAAGTCAAGTACAAATAACTACACAGAGAACAAAATAATTTAGATGTACAAAAGAAAAGTGATAATATGATTTCTAAAAGGCCATGATTACAACTGATCTTTTAAGAGTTTTTTAATCACAATACTTTTAGAAGTTTACCTTCCCATTGTCTCATATGACAGATGCCTAATGTGCTCAAAATTCCCAAGCATAATATGGAACAATATGTATCCATTAACATACAGGAAAAAAGCTGCATCCCAAAGCAAAAATGTGGACAATAATTGTTAAATCCATTGCATCATATATTAACTTCAACAGTACTGCAATAAATTGATCCCTTACATATCTGCTTTGTATTTAAAATGATGGTTAATTCACTTTAAGGTTCAATGATTTATGTTAAAAATTATTTGTTGCTAGAGCTTCTTCTATAATGTCACAAGGAGACAACATGTTGAATGTCTGATTCTATGTAAAATATTAATTTCTGAAGCACATAAATTGTAATAATAGAAATGATAGAATTAATTCATTGCTTATTACATGAAAAAAATAGCTTGTCATGTCAGAAAGTAGACAACTTTCAGTTCATTTAATGAAAAAGGAGGTTGCATTTCTCCATTTCTGAGAAGTGTAAATGTTTATTTAAATGACTTTTGAACTTCAATATGCAAATTTAAATTAGGCTAATTTGTTTAAGAATCAATGCCTCCCCCATTGCACTTTGGATTTATGGTGAAATTTCAGCAAAGGATATGCATAACTTAAAAACAAAAGCAGTATTTTAATGGCATTACACATACATTTGTTTAGGTTCATCCTTCTAAAGGAACAGTACTTTCACTGGAGACATGGAAATTTATCACTTGCAGAACTAAGCTCTTTGGTGAGCTGTTACAGTTAATCACAATACAACAACAATCTGAGTGTCAGTTAAATCTGATTAGCTGTGAGTAACTAATCATAATTTAGTTGACTGGGAGTCTGTGAATGTTTTTCCCCTGAGCTATCTGAAAGGCTTCTGCTCAAGTTGGCAGTTTTCCAGATGTATATAATAGTAGGATCAGTGGAGGCTTGCAGCATCTCCAGTTTTCTTAAATAACCAATACTATCCTTCATGAATTTTCCTGACTGTTAAAAATTATTCTCCTTGCAAATGATCTCTGTTTAATTTCCTCCCATTTTTGTACAAGACTATCTTCAGTCAACTCCCCACCCACCTATCTGTGCCCCCCCCCATTTCTACCTTTCTGGCCATCCTGCACCCTGTCTAGCAGGGCGGCAAGCAGCCGCAGAACTGGGTGGCTCTGGGGCTGCTTGCCACATCCCGGGGAGCCACAACCACCCCAGCCCAATCCCAGCCACAGTCATCCTCACTACCCTGCACTCTGTAATGCCTGTCACCCTGCGTTCCACCACCCAGCTGGGCATACCTCTTTAGCAGCAGGAGCAAGAAGACAACAAAGGTCAGCTGGGGCAGCAGAGCACAGGGCAGCAGGGGGCCAAAAGGGCATAGATGGGGGGAAGATAGGTGGGTGGAGGGAGTTGAAGCGCCCCTGTGGTCATAAGTGTGGCAGGCTGCCAAGCACCCAAATTTTGATCACGTGACCACAGGTATGCTGCAATGAACATAACTTCAGGGACTGGTTGTAAGTCACTTTGTTCAGCACTGCCATAACTTTGAACGGTTAATGAACGAATGGTTGTAAGTCAAGGACTACCTGTAGTGTAAACATAGTTAAAATTCGTAGATGCTGCAAACTATTTAAACTATATCAGATACAGTGCTTTCTGTATTTATATTTTCAGTGCCAACAATAATATCAATAGGACCAGAGAAATAGACAGGTTCCCAGAATGAATCATTCCATGGGCTTTAGTATCTTAATGACAATAGTATTACATTTTTTTTTAATCAAGTCAAAGCGAAGATAATATTGTTTTTGTAGTAGTGCTTTGTATCCAGATTTAGTGTCATACTTTGATATTCTGCACTATATAATCTTATTTCTATAATGGTACCATTGCTCTACAATTCCTCTATTGTTTATTTTTGGTCTGTATTCTATTTTCTGCAAACTTACATTGGGCAGTTGTTTTTCATTTTTTCCCCTTTACATTTCAGATTATGATTACAGGTTATACAAAACATACATACATTGATTAAAGCCTTATTAGGAAGCTATGACCTTAATCAAAGAAAAACAGCTAAGTATGATCTGGTCTTTGCCCCTGTACTGTAAACTTCCCAAGTTTACCTGTAACTTTTAAATTGGGATAAAAACCATGTGGTTACAGTCTTTAGTTTATTTGGAACTTCTTCAGGGTTCCAATATATATTCAGCGACATCTTTAGATGTTACCTATCTACTCAGAAAAGGTACACTATATATCCATACATTCCATGCACAGTTGCATTTAATAAACCACTTTGAATGACAAGAGCACCAAAGTTTCTTCACTACACTGTTAAAAAACAAAAACAAAAAGTAGCAAATTGTGTATATGCCAATTCTGAGCCATGTTTTAGAATTTTGTTCCACTTAAACAGATACAGTGAACAATAATGGAAAACAAAAAGGGAAAACTATTTATTGCACGAAAATTGACTGGGCCTGGAATGGAGGCAACCAACCAAAGTTAATACCAAGGACTTCTCATGAATAGTTTAAACAGCTAATTGAAGAAAATGACATACTTTAGTGCAATGAGAAATCCACCTCCAAAATAATAGTAGCTGTGTTTCCTTAATTTAGGTGTGTGCTTTTTAGCTTCTCACAGTGTCTGCATTTTTAATATATTCAGAAGGTTTAATATGAAATCTGAAAGCTCCTAACTATTTAATAATTCAGAACTGCTGGATACTTTTTTTTAACCAGACTTCTAAAAATACATTTATAAAATTTTTAAATTATTTGTTTTTTATACATTTTTACTATTTGTGTACTTGAAGAACTGGAATCTATAGCACTGTATGTTACAGGAGTACAGAACAAGTCCTTACCTGATGATTGAACTTGAGGCTGATACTGCTGTTGTATGCTATGGCGAGTTATGTCTGTTTAGTATAAATGAGCATGTGTACACTTAATAGCTCATTGAAATGTGTGTCTTTTATATTAAAGTTTCAAGATGATAGTGATCCTATGAAGTCCATCTTACTTCACTTATTTCATTTGCGGAGGGATGAGGGTAATAAAGCGCTGAAGTTTTGTTAGATCATTTTTATTATCTTTGGGAATAGAAGCAGGTTGCATTTTTATTATCTTATCCTTGGGAATAGAAGTAAGTTGCTTATAACTGAAAAAAATTAAGATCTATATGTTTTAAAAATTATAATTTCTATTTCCATGTTAGTAAGTTAAGCCTTGTTATGACAGAATTGTACAGTTTTAGTGGACTCAACTGTTGTATAATCATAGTTTTGCTAAGATGCTTTATTCTTTTAAAAATGTTTTATACTGTTTGTTAGTTGTAAGCCTCTTCAGATTTTAGAGGATGAAAGATATAGATTTATAAATACAAATAAAAAATAAGAAACCCTAATAATGAATAAAATACTTCAGTCACCCATTGATCATTTAGATTTTGAAAACCAAAATGAGCATTAAAACTTTTCAACCCTTGTGAAATAAGAAATTAGCATGATTGATGATAGAATACAAAATATAAAGTAAATAAACTTGCTGATGACTTTTTAAAGTATTTTGAAATCATCTCTTATAGATCTTAGAGAAATGTCAGTCTCAGGAGTGTTGAATGTCAAAAGAAAACAAATCATATTGTTTAGACTAAAGATATTTTTCAAGGTAGAAGGGTGAAAAATGATGAGAAACATATTTCTTTGTTATGGTTTTATATTTGTGCAGCAAGATGAAGTGAACTGTACCTGCTGTTCAGTCACGAAGACTAAATTTGAAAAATAAAGTTTTAACAAAGCTAAATCATACTTAATTAAATACTATTAAAATATTTAAGAGTTCTAATTACAGGAAGTTTTCTTCTATTTGGGGCACTTCTTTTTAACAAACTAAGCACATTAGTATTGAGGGAAAGCTGACATCCAGTAAATCCTATTCATTCATCCATTATAAGGAATCTTCTGGTCACTCTTTTTAACATATGGCTTAATTGGGTGTTGGAGTGGTAAGTTTTGAGTTCTCCTTATCATGTTATATTTTCTTATATAAGGTTTAACTACATTGTAATTGATTTATTTGGCTATTTACTTTCATCAAGATAACTAATTTGTATATAAGGAAATTATCAGTATTAGGGTGAATCCACCTGTGCAGGGAAAATCTCATTTGAGATGGGTGATAGCAACATAATAACATGGTTGGGCAACCCACTAGTGAGAACATTATCAGCAATGTTAAAGCTTCATTATAACAAAAGAGAAATTGAGGACTATATATCAAAATAGCTTTCTCTGTAAATGTAATACAATTCATTGGATACTTTACTAGAATGAACTATATTGTACTACAAGGCCTGTAGTACAATATGTTCTGTGCATTAACAAGTTTATGGCTGGTACAATATGGCCTTGGACCATAGTATCATTTAGCATTTTAATAAATGAGCCTTTTGAATGGGGTTCTGAATTGTAGTTTTTATTTCTTTGAATTGCAAGTTCTTGATACTTTCAGTGTGTAAGAAAGCAAATAAAGCAAGGTATTCTTATGTTTGTCAGTCTGTGAGTAATACAAGTAATGTAATATTGAAGTCCGAGGCTGTTTTTTCTAATAATCAGTTGGTTAAACACTTGATGTTCTTTCCAACATTGGAAGAGTTGATCCAATGTTGAGTCCTTTTTGAGAAATAAAACATACCAAATTTTACCTGATAGCATACCAGATATATATGTCATAGAGGAATTCAGTTTTACTTTTATACATTGGTTTTGATCTGCGTGAAAAATATATGGATCACTAAACAGACATATTTCTTCTATTTTGGTGGATACTATTAAGACAGGAAAAGAGAGAGTTTCTTACTGTGAATAGTTTTTTGAAGAAACTTATACCAGCTAGAGTCTTCATGTTAAAATTAAAATTCCTACTTTCTTGAAGTAATATAAAGCACTTGTTTCAGCAAATGTTCTTTTTAACCACTTTTTCTCTGAATTTCACTAAAAGAACTGGGGCGTTAATTACCCTAACAATATTAAGATTTTAACACTATGAATAGGCTATTTTATCTATTATTCAAGATTTCCATTTCTATGATGATGTCAGGAGAATTGAATTTCTATGAAAACTGATGAGATTTGTTCAGTTTAGAAACATAATCCCACACTGAGTAGTCTCAGAATTGTTTTAACTAATTTTGTTGTCACTTTTTTTCCAACAAGACTCCCTAGTACTTTATTTGAAAGAGGAAGTTTATTTTTTCATATATTTTTGAACATTTTAAGAGAAAAAAATGTTTAAGAGAACAAAAAAGAACAAAAAAAGAGGTAGAAGTCTAAGATACATGTGAAAAAACATGGGATTTAAAAATATCATGGGAATTTTTTTTTTTTTTTGGTATATCATTAATTAATTGTAAGTAACTGAGTATATTATATCATTTTAAAAACTTGAAGATCACTAAAATCACTAAACAAAATGTCAGTATCAGGAACTGTGGTAAGTACAATATGAATCATGCAATGAATTTGCGAATAATAAGTTCTGCCATACTGCTAAGAATCTACTCTAATATATGAACTCTTTTTTATCTGTGGTATTAAGATTTTATGTAGAGAGAAATCCAACTTGTAGATGGGGTACAAATCCATGTATTAAGTTATAATCTAGAAATTAAATTCTGTGTCAAATTTATTTTTAAGATACAAAGTTGTTCTAAACATCAAAGCATACTCCCACAATTTGATTACCCATTTTTCCATAGAAGGGATCAAACATTGTTTCCAATAAGATGCGTAAAGTACAGTATCTGCTTAAGTGTCTCCATCTCTTCTTGTATTATTCATTTGTACCTTGAAAACATCTAGTTTTTACAACGATTAATTTAAAAAATCTTATATGCGTTTATTTTTGTTTACTAGTTTCCCTAACATACTGAGCTTTTAATTCAAATTTCTCTGCACACTTTTAAAATACAAATTTCTTTAATGCCATTCTTTGTTTTATATTTCTCCCTAAAGTGGTGGTGGTGGTAAGGATACTATTAATTTGCCTACTGCAGACATTTCTTTTTGTACAGTACTTTTTTAAAATATTTGTTATTCCGTCTGCTGCCATGAGAAACTATGGTTTTTGTTTTGTTTTTCAAAATCCATTCCCACAAAAATCCACATCAATTTTATTAATATCTCTACTGACATCAATGTTAACATTGTCTTTTCCCAACAGCCTTCTTGTCTGCCTTTTCCTGATGAGAGATAAGTTAAAAGTTGGGAGATTTGCAGTATGAACCTGACAGTGATAAGTAATAACATGATTCTAGCTTTCTGCAGATGCTTTTCCTGCAGGATGTTTAGGGGAAGAGCTATGGATTTACATAGAATATGAACAAGAATGGCAAGGATGTATTAGTAATACATATATAATATCATTGCAAACTTGAATACAGTAGAAAGCAAAACTTCATTTATCTAAGCTTTAAGAATTGTGGTCAATTCTATGTTTGAATTATGGTTAATTCAGTGTTAATGCACTGCTAATTCAATGTTAACGCACTGTGAACCTGCCACCTTTTTCCTAAATGTTTTTCATAACTATATGGCAAGCTGATACATAGTATTTTCCATGCTTGGAATAGGTATACTTATAAAATTAGCTGGCACAGATTTGTGAAAATGTTGTTTCTTTTACTTACTGCATATGAAAATCCAAATGTTTCATGAACAGATTAGAAAGAATCTGTTAAAACAATTCAAAGCTGGATAAAGCAATCAGGTTATTCTGTCCCTAAAGTTAATTATATCATATTAAATAATATTGGTTGCGTTTTCAATGAATGAAATGTCTTTTTCTTTTCTGTGACAAAGTATAGTGAATGAAATAACTAATGGAAAGCCCAGAATTATTTACCTGCTATATACCCATCAGCTTCAGCTTGTGTGATATAAATGGGATCAGCTGGGACTAGGCAATAAGTAAGATGTGACAGAATTCTTATTTAGCTCTTTTTAAATGACAGAATATGTCTTCAGCCAGCCCATTAGTAATGCCAGCTACAGCTCCTTGAATTGTGGATTTTAATCAATGCTTTCATTTCTTGGTACCTGTCTGGCAGAGACTATGTGGTCTTTAAGGGATTTATTGGATCTGAGAAGAACTGCAAGAACTGGTTAAAATAGATGTGTCACATTTTTCTTTGCTCCAGGAAGATTGCAGTTAGTTTTAAAAAATAAAGATGAGACATATCTGTGGCTATTTTTTTCTTACCAACATTATATATCCGTACGAGAATTCTAGCTTTCATTTTAGAAAATAGAAATAAAATGCAACATATTACTTACTTATATTTTAAGGAGGAACATCACCTTTCAGAGCGAACTGAAAATATATATAACACGCTGCACTGTAAAATTTGACATGAAAATTGAGAGGTTATATTATAACACAGTTAAAGAACACAAATATAACTATCACTCCTATGTTTCCTGTTAAAATCTTTGGGTCTTTGAATCAGTGGAAGTTGCGACAGAGTGTGCATTAAAGGTCTCATATAAATTTTATATTTACTGAAAGCTGTCTTAACTGTAGTATTTTAACTACTGCCATCAAAATAAATGATAATGCCTTACAGAGTATCACTTTCTCCTTTCCAACGTATAAACATGAAACTGACATAAGCCGTAGAGATAGGAAGAGATCTAATAAAATAAGAATTAACATGATTGTGGCAATTACTTATAAGGGAAAATAAAACATTGCTTTTCAGAAGGTAAGATATGATCGCTTGTCGCAATTTTTCAGTAGTTAAAATTAAATGTGTTTAATTACAGTCCTAATCATTAACAGAACTTGATTAAACAAACACTCACTAGCATTTTCCTCAGATCAAATTTCTGTAACCTAGCCAGTTGTTCACAACCAAAACTGATGCAGTACAGCAGAATTTCTTGGCTTCAAATGTTTCAGTTTTTAAAGGATTTCTCCCTCAAGGATTTCTCCTTCAAACAGACAGCAAAGGCCTGCCTGAAACTTCTGGACTTAAAGCTTCACAACCACCTCATCATGCAGCATTTTCACTTTCTCAGCTACCATCTCCATGTTTCAAGTTTTTTTCCCCAGGATGATTTACTTAAAATAGGAGGCTTGCACTTTTCTCAGTTTTCATCTTCTCTTCTAATCAATAATCAATAGATTCTTGGGTTTTTTTCTCTTGCCCAAATCTCTTACCAATAATCCTTTTCATATTTCTGTTAAGGCCCTTAATCTAGTGATCATCCAGTAGTTTTAGATAACCTAGCTATCAAATATGTTGATCCCTTGATCTATCTGAATTGAATTTAATATCAATTATTTAAACTCTTATATCAGCTGAAACTTTAGCGGACACAATTGTTACGTGACATGCAGAGCAGTGGGGCCAGGCTTCTGGGATTAACAGTGGAGTTGTTTATCCCAGCATGTTAATATGACATAACATAAACTACTTTTCTTCTTTAAGAAATATTTCCACCCAACATTGGATGATGGATATGATGGAATTTCCATTAAGGATCAACTATCTGTTTGGCTTCCACAGCTATTTTCAAAAGGAGAAAAGGAGAATGTAAAATATACTGCAGCATGACATAATGCTTTGGAAACTGCTATAGCCAAATGAAACTTGGGCACAGGCGTTCCCAAGACTGCTTGACAGTGCCAAGGCTAATGGGAAAAATGGAAATAAATCTTGGTCCCTGACTTCACACAGTTTAACTTGACTGCTAGCTCAAACTCAGGTGAAATCTGTCAGGCACACGACATTGGCTAGATGAGCATCTTTATTGCAAGTTAGAGCAAAGCCACACTGCACGGTTGATTGCCCTCTGTCAGCATGAGGATTCAGCATCTTTCTTATACCCACAACAGTTAAAACAGTTTGCTTCTACCTCCTCTGACCTTTTCCATCCTTCCCATGTTAAAGTCAAGCCAAGCCAAGCTGTTTTTTTGTTGCTACTACAATAAAATACCTGCTGTGAGAACTGTTGATTCTTGACTTACATCTCATATCTTCTCCTTTTCCATTCTGTAACCAGTTCCCTCCCATGTGCCAGGAAGGAACAGGAATCACCTTTTCTTTCCCCTGACTCAGACCTCAGGACAGGGGAGAAGGGTGTTCCCCTTTTGTTGTATTTTTCTGGTGATAGGAGGGGCTGGGAAGTATCATAAGATATTCTGTTCTCCATTTTCTGCTGCCTCCCTATTTTCCTCTCTTTTTTAGATAATGAAGTTCCTATCAGTCTAGGGTGTGTAAAGAAAATGGAAAATGTAGTCCCTGTGCCTCACTTCATGCGATGCAACAAACTCTTCCCGCACTGTCATATCTCTTCCTGTACAGTTAGAAGTGCTGGCAACAGCAGAAAGTTGGGACCAGTCAAGATATCAGCCCTTCAAGGCAGGCCAGGTCAGGCCAGGCCAGAAAACAGATGTCACAAGTTTGACTGGAACTATACTTGATCTGTGTAGCTATAGCAACAGAATCTTGAACGTCTGGCTGTGTTTTCCCTTTCTCCCTCTTATATGCCAGTGAATTAGGGTGGAGCCAGTTTGATCTTTTTAATGCTTTCTCTGTTTTCCAGGCTGTATTTGTAATTGTTTCTATCTAGTTTCTCCAAGGTCATCTCTGTGACTTCCTACATAGGAAGCTTGGCTTTGTAAGGATATTTCAAATGAAAATGGTATAGAATTCATATATATGCTGCCTCCAAGAGCATTCACTGTTTGGGTAGCCCTTCTAGTAAATGAAATATTCAGATCTGTCCATTCTCCATTGAGATTCTAGAATGAACTCTTTTGAATTCCTCCTTATCATCTTAAAAATTGATAGGGCTGGGGGGAATAGGGGGCAGGAAGGGTGTGCCCAAAACAGAAGGGAATGATGGATAACTGGATGTATTTTTAGTGGGGCCAGATGTAATATCCAACAATAATAAGGGACAGGAGGTTTCCTGTCAATGGTTGCCAGAGAGGGGGCTTAGTGAAATTGGGAAGATCTTCAAGGAGGGGCTGAGTATAACAGCCAGCTTCTCCCTCAGGCTTTTTTTTTCTTTTTTCTTTTTTTAATCCATACTCCTGGAAAATGACATTTCTTCAAGTTGAAAAACAGCAGCCAAAAACAGTGCTCTTGGGGTCATTTTGACTGGGAGCCCACTTCTTGGTAGAGTAGCCCCAATCCATTTGTAGATCGTTTGCCTAATGGTAGACTGGTGAATTTCTAAGGTCTTTGAAATCACTTTGTAACCCTTTCCAGCTTTATGTAAATCAACAATTCTTGATCACAGATGCTCTGAAAGCTCTTTTTGGCGAGGCATGGCTCACATAAGCGTATTCTTCTTGTGCGGAGCAAACTCAAAAAGTTTGAGTGGTTTTTATCAGTCAACGTAGCTCTAGTCCACACCTCCAAGGCTTAACAAGACTCCAGGTATGCTAACACCTGACTCCAATTAGTTTTTTTGAGATCAACTCAAGGGTTCACATACTTTTTCCACTAGCACTATGAGGTTTTTATGATTGTTCTCAATAAAGACATGAAGGATCAGAATTGTTTTTGTGTTATTATTTTAGGCACATTATATTTGTCAATACTCTTGACTTAGATGCTGGTCAGATCACATTTTATGACAAATTAATGCAGAACACCATGAAATTCCAAAAGGTTCACATACTTTTTCTTGCAACTGTACTTTAATACCCATTTAGTTAAGCACAGTTGCCTGTGAGAATATGAAAAAACTGAAACATCATGATCTATTATACTGCACTTTTTGTAGAAATCCCTGTAAGAGATTTTGCTATCCCTGCAGAATGGATGAGTTTTATATTAAGCTGCTTCTTTCAGACACAGAACATTCCATTACCCACATGGTACCCAAATAGCCACAATGAAAATGAACCAACAGATGATGCAGAAATGTCCAACCATTGTTTTACTGATCTATCTATTTTTGTAATTTTGCTGATCATCAATCATAAATAAGAACAATTCCTGGAAACATATTTTTGTGAATTTAAATCAGGGAATTAATACTTTAAATTTTAAAAATGGCAGAGTTGAAAAGACTGGTGACCAATTCACCTGTAAAAAGAATTACTCAAGTTTCCAAGCATAAATTACATTGGTGACTAAGATCAGCCTCCAACAGCTTTCATGGAAACATCTATAATGAGATTTTATAAGCCTGAAATTGAAGCTGCTTATCATCTGAGTTTTCATTTCTATTCAGCTCAGAAATTTAGTCCTGAAGTCTATGGAATGGAGCCTTTAATGGAAAGCAAAGAATATATTGATTGTTCTAGATTTTCCTCTGCAGAAGGGTCAGAAGCAGCTCACCAGAGCCTATTTGGCAGTTACATTTTTAAAAATGGATTTAAACTTTTTTCCAGCAATTTTTTTCATTTATCCCTGGATATTGATTTCAAACATTTATGACCCAGATGTTCCCGAGAAGTTTAATTTTGCTACTTATCAGAGCGGGATATGCTTCCTGGCTTAAGGATAGAATTCTGTATTATAATTTCAGTGTGTCCCATCTAGGAATCCTGATGAACTTTTGTGCTTTTGGTTTTTTTTATAGTTTTTGCTCTATATTTCTTTTTTTGCTTTAGGGTATCTATTTTTCTGGGCACACGTATGAAAACATTTTCTTTCTCCATATTTATTTGTTTTCTGTGACCTATCTGCACCTATGGCTTTTTCCCCACTAATGACTTACAGCATCTTCATAGCATCACTCAACCATCACTGAAGTGATATAAAGTCTGTCCTCACTGATGTTTTGGCACAATGATTGTTCTATAGAACATTATGTAGCTTGTGGGATATGACTTAAACATATAACTTTAAAAAATACTTTAGTCCAATATTATTCCTCTTTTACTTTCATGGAATTAAAAATCTTAAATGTCCTCTCAAAAGAAAGCAAATATCTACCAAACCTGGCAGTGTAACTTGAAGTTGCGCAGCACTGGGCTTCAGGATTTAGTGACCATGGTCTAGAAAACAGATTTCCTGACATTTCACTGGCAACTGAGCAACAACCAACATGGCTCCTGTCTTTATAGTCAGGTGTCCTGACTTCTGATTGGCTTTTAGCCAAGCTGGTTTTTGATTGGTCCAGACTGGTGAGGGCTGGTCCTGAAGATTTTGTTTTTGTTTTTACAAGAAGTTCATATTCTTCCATAAAAAAAGATTTCATATCTAGGGGAATGGTTGGCTAGTATACATAAATGAAATCCAAAATCCACCTCAGATATAGTAATTTTGATTAACAAGCACTCAAGCTTTATGATGGAGTAAGAAATTAGCTACCAGAAGGTTATTTGTTAATGTTGGTAATTAAATGTTTTAATTAAAATATTACTTTTGTTTATTATATTTTACTAAGAATTTTCCAGATATATTACCTGCATATTACATACATAGATATTTTGCAATCTTTTTACTTTGGCTGTGGCTCAACTAATTAGAGCTGGAGATTTTATGAATTTTAATCTTTTACTAGATGATCTGATTCTTCTGGATGAGAAGTAGTACAAGCTTCAAGGTTGGAGTCCAATTTGATGTATATACAGCAATTTAAATCCTTCACAAGAGTACACTTTTTTTCTTTTTCCGGTTGAATATCAGAGTTGTTTTCAACCAGATTAATTTATAGTATCTCGATTCTTAGTTGACTGGATTAATAAATATAACATAATACTATATTAGATCAAGCCCCACTAATGTTATCAATTACTTCAAAGTCTTATCCTCTTTTTTCAACATAGTACTTAAACTTTTTTTTTTACATAATAGATGAAACAATAGATTTTTAATTATTATTATAAATATTAAATGTTTTTATCAAATGCTGTACTACTTTTATATTCTTTGGGCTGCTTTTAAACTGTATATAAAGCTCATACTGTTGGTTGTGCTTTGTGGAAAAATAAGAATGAGAAAGTTAAGCAAGAAAATATGAAGGAAAAAAATAAGGAATTCTTATACAGATATGCAAGATGACTTATGCCAGAAACATTTAAACCCTTTATGAGTGTTAAACAAGTATTTAACACTCTTTATATACTTCAAGCAGAATATTCATTAAATCATATAAAGCAAGGATATCAGAAGGGAGATGAAAGACTTTTGAATTACTTAACCTTACAGCAGAAGCAACTGCAATAGTGCAATCTTATCCCTACTATAGTATTATTGATGCCCAGATAAAATATATGATGATTTTGACTGAATAATAATAATTTTATTTTTACTCTCAGTTGTTTAATATTGAATCAAATGTAACTGAGGAAAAAATTAATATCTTCTACATAATGTAGTTTGTCCCAAATTGCATATGATTAAGTTGCCTATTTAGCTGTACCTTTATCTCTCCAAAAAATAACAGATATCGTTTAAGCTATGAAATCAGATAAGCTACATATATTCTTTGCTGCAGTACTATGGATGTCTATTCTGATAGCTTTTAAAATAAGGGGGGGGGGTTGCCCCAATGGCCTCTGGTGAGCTTATATAATTATGATTTTGAAAACTGGTAAAGATCCTGCTGACTGTATAAAATTCTCATCCAATTTCCTTGTTAAATGTTGATGCAAAGATATTGACAGCAACCCTGGATTACCTTTGATTATCCATCCTACCTAGTCTGGTTTTATAAAAAGATGCCAAGCATCTGATATTTGATTACTAACTGAAATCAGAAGTTCTTGTTATTCTGGACGTGGACAAAGCCTTTAATAAGGTGTAGTGCTCTTTTTGAAACAAATCTTGCCTAAATATGGATTTTCTCTTTTTTGATTTGAATCAATATGTGAAATTTTACTTGTTTTTCTGGAATTATTGCGAACAGAATTATCTCTTCATCTGTTAAGAGTCTCATGGGACTCATCAAGGGTGTCCTTTATCTTCTCTTATTTTTAATTTGATATTGAACCCATTGGCCTGATTTATTACACAAATGGAAGGCATTTGAAGTATAACAGTGGCTTGAGATGAGTACAAATTGTTACTATGTCAGTGATATATAATTGAGAAAAACATATTTTCTATAACAGAACTTTATATTATTGAACAGTTGGTAATCTATCAAGTTACTAATTAATTGACATAAGTCTCACATACTTATTCTAATATTTCTATAGAAATGTGCAAATACTGAGGTTTAAATTGCTGCTTGAGTTCTATTGAATATGTGGAAATAGTTATTCTAAGGAAATGTGTTTTTTTAATAAAATTTGTGAATTTTAAATTTATTATTTACTCTGTTTCAAATACAAGTTGACATAAAATCCCATTAAGTTTATCAGAAAGGTATTTCAAGAGTGATGCATTTACTAAAGGTGGTCTTATGCTAATACCCTGATCAAATTTAGGATTTTTTATGGGACGGATATGCCCCTAGAATTTAATTACCTAAATTATAGCTATCATATAATGATGGAGGAATTACTTTCCTGACTTTCATCTTTATCATTGTACATATATTTAAATTCAATTTCCTCATGGAATCAAAGGGATCAACTAAAAAGAACACTTGATGGACGCAATTAGAAAGTTATGGGACCCATTTGACAAGATGGAAGTGGCTTGGCTACGTTTTTGGCTGCAGCTCCATTGTACTTTGTACACTAAAGCCATTTTTAAGAATTTGGGATGAAAGTATAATTTCAAACGTTATTCACATGCCTGGCATTCTTAGATAACCCAAGTTTGAAAAATGCAGGCAAATCTTTGGGGAGCTGAAAGAATATTAATACTTTAGATCAATGGATTGTCAATCAAAATTTAAACCATCTTGAAGTTTTACAAGAGTAATTTGGCATCCTAAAATTTGACAGTTGCAAATTGTGAAGCTATAGCCAATCCATTTCCAGGACTTCTAGAAAATGTAAGTGTCAGGCTATGTAAAGTTGTAGGAACTCCTGATAACTTGTGCTTCATTTTTTTTTAAAGAACTTTATTAAGTTTTAAAAAGCAAAAGGATAAAAACTGACAGGAACTAATAACCAAGAAGAAGAATAGAAATCAAGAAAGCTAGAAATAAAGAAACAAAACAGAAGTGGTAGAAAATAGAGAAGAAAAAGAGGAAAAAAGAAATACAAAAAGAATGATTTCCAACTTCTTATATAGCAGATATAAATGAATCATACAATAATCTCTTGCTCTAAAACTACATCTTAACATACATATTATGTATAATCTATTAATTTGACTAATCATCAAATCTATATATCATAATTTCATTTTTTTCTGTTCCCTGCAAAAAGTCCAAAAGGGGCTTCCAATTAGCCTTTAAGTTAATCATTTTTTTTTTCCTCTAAGCAAACTTGTGTTTCATTATCAGCCCTGGGCATAAAAGTCACCCATCAATAGACTGAACCATAATAGGAAGCTGAACTGGCAAATTGGGACAGCAATGGCTAATTCCATAAAGTTGTTAATCATGCCTATTTTAAAGCCTGTAACTCTATTGTAGTGGCAGCCTGTGTTTTTTAAAGATGATGGATGACTATTTCCCAGTAGGTACCTCTGCAAGTCTGTCCCAGCCTGGGAGCCATTGGAGGCTAGAATCACCTGAAAAGCCAAGTTTTGTGTACTTGGGGTAGTGCTGGCAAAATGGTCCCCTTCCCCACAGATACAATACTCCAGAAGGTAAATGGCACAGTTAGCAGGGCATTCTTGGGCAATGTTCTGCATAGTAAAAATATAGGCCTTTGTGTCATAGCATAATTTGTTTTGGAAAGTCAGTGCAGCTCTGCAGGCTGCCAACTGCCTGGGTTCAGTTTCTGAAGTCTCTGATGAATGGGTGGAAAGTCTAGCCTTTCTCACTCTAGTTCATATTCTGAGTTAGTACCTGAAACTCTGTAGCATAGCCCCCTGCTGAATGCCTGTCCTGCCCTTGATGGCAGATGTCATAGTTGGCTCTGACTTGATGGCCAGAGCACAGAGTTAAGTTTTAGGAATGACACAAAATTGGGATAGTTGTCCGGGTCAGGCTTGATCTGAACTATAAAAAGAGTTGGTCATTTTGCACCTCATTCAGCCATTACGCTGATTACAAACCCTACATAGGCTTTATCAGCTGGGGAGTCCTCTGGACTCAGAAAGATGTAAAGTTCACATTGATTAAAAAGCATGGATAGGATGTTTGAATTGCCATCATATTTATCTGACATGGAAACAGGCTCTCAGTGTTAAACAATGCAGAGGAGCAGCTGCGGGATCAGCCTGGTTCCATGCTGGAAGAGTGGCCATCTGTGATGGTGGTTGATTCTGATTCAGTCCCATTTGCTGAGCTACCTGTTTCACCATCTGAGCTTTTTCCTGTACATAACCACCTGGATAGGTTGCTTGATTAATAGTCAGCAGAGTTGCCAGAATGTCAGTAGCCATTATTCTGATCCTTGATCTGCACATGATAGGGCTACTCCTGTTATATTATAGGGAAGGCAATCAAGCTGTCAGACTCCCCAGACTAGGACTAAGCAGTAATTGTCAGGTTCCAATTTGACATGGTTTAACTTGGCTGCTTGGCTCATACTTGACTGAAGTGTTTCATACAGACACACAGTATAGCTAGATTAAAATCTTTATTTCAAACTCAAATGAAGCTAATTTTAATAGTTGATTGCCCTCTATCAGCATGTTTTCCCCACATTCAATGGACTCTTTGCCTTGGGTTTCATGGACCTGAGAGCAAGTGATTGTTCATTATTGACATAATTGATATCTTTGCCCTTAGAATCACTGGCTCTCAGCTTGTCTCTAACATAAATGGGATTTGCAACAAAGTATTGATGTATTCCTATTAAGGATTCCAAGCAGCCAGCTGCCCTTTTCCAGGATATTTAATTCTGTTTCCTCCTCCCACAATAATTTTCTGTTCCCTCCCCAAGAAACATTTCTTGCCAGTTCAATTGCTCAGTATTTTTTGACCTGGTTTGTTGTTGTTGTTGTTGTTTTTTGAAGGGGAGGTTGTCCCTTAGGATTTTTCCCTGAATGATTTCTTTACCTTGGTAGAACTTCATATTTCCCTGGCCAAGCAGACAGCACCATCATGTTTCCCTATGGTTCATCATGTCTACCCCCATTTCTGTTTTGGTGTCTTAATGACTATGTCACGCTATCATTTAAGTAACCATGGTGAATTTTTTTCAGTGTATACAGCTTCTGTTCTCGAAAACACCAGATGCTTAGTGTGTGACAAATGGTTGGTGATTAAATTTGTTTCTGCTGTATATATTTACAAGCTTACCATCTATATTGATCTCAATGTGACTGCAATGATAATAAGCATAGTAAGAAAAATGTTTGTCTTAGTTCAATATATTCAGGATTAGCAGATTGCACTAAGCTATAGATTACAAACTGTTAGAAGTTATGATAAAAAGTCATCATTAACTTGTTTTGAATACTGCAGTACTTTTGAATAATCAATATTACATTAAGACATTTCTTTTCTGAAAAATCAGATTCCAATAAAGACTTATATCATGTAATATTCTGTTAATAAAACAGATGGTGCTTAGTTTTTTAATTCTACAGGCTCACATTATATAGCCATCATCTAAAACAAACATAGTAATAATTCTCATAAACATCACCACATGTGAGCATGCATTTGAAGTCAAACTAAAACAGTGAATGGTTAAACATTATGTACCTTTTTAGTCCCTTGTCCTAATAGGCAGTTATGCAATTCTCTGGTGATAAGTAAAAAGATTGGTGCTGTTACAAAATTAATTGTACTTAAGCAACAATTAGTATCTATTACTAATGCATACTGTATGATACTTACTGGGTTTGAAAGTAGTCACTACCATTAGCCCTTTCTTTTCAGAGTCTTTTTCATGTTATTGGGGCCAGTTAATGTGTTGCTGTCCCACAATATTCTCTAGTTAAATGGTAATTGCTCTATTGACAACATTACTGTACATTTCTGACACATCATTATTCATACTTAACCACTTGACCTGGAATAAATGTTAAAGCAATTACCGCTGAGAGTTTTTCTATGAGAAAAGTGAGGCAAAGTTTAGAGATAATCAACATGCAAAACCGATCATGATAGCAATTGGAAAAATGGCAAATCCTATTAAACAGATTTTTATTAGCCAAGTTGATGCCAGTAGATATTATCTGGCAATTTAGTCTTATTAAAAAGAAAATAAAGCATCTAATTGTTTACTATCCTGGAACTTATTGCAGTTTGCAATTTGCAACAGAAATTAGGTTTTATGTGGTTCATCTATTTTCTCACATTGCAGTATGAAAATTATTTGGTACAATGAACATCTGCTCAATTCTCTTGTCAGAGCAGCAACTCTCACAACAACAGTTTCTATATGTATATTTATATTCAAATATATTTATATTTTTACCTCTATTTCAGTGCATATATTTCCACAAATTTCATTAAAATGAATGTCCATTTCAGTCAAAATATAGTATCCTTTGCTGTGTACATTTTGCTGGTGCTAAGCGTCTGTTTCTTTTTTACCTTATTGCAGAATTCATCTCAATTAAGGGAGAGAAATAGATATCATGCTCTGTTTCTGAGAAAAATAATATTTTGTCAACAAGTTCATTCCATTTTATCTGGCAGTCAAATTTCGTTTTGTGTGAGCAACACTCTGTTGGATCTTACCCTGAACTTAGTTGTAGTACTTCCCCCCCCCCCCCTTTACTTTTTGGTTTCAGAATAAAAGTATACGGACTTCCCAAGAACAAAGCTTTCATTTTTACTGACTCCATCTTTACTATCTGCTTTCCTTAAAAGCACCATTAAAACACAGGTTACTAACTATTGAGATGTCATTATTGTTGTTGGGGAGCAAATTGTTTTGGGTAGCTAACAAAGTTGCAGCGTTTGGTATGTTATTGAACTATTTCTTCAAGTTTCTTCTTCTAAATTAAAGAAGGTAATTCTTTGAGATTTTAATTAATAAAGCTCTTTAAAAAATGCTTCCACTTTTCAATTTTTGGGGGGGACATGAAGCAGATCATGTCTTTTATGGAATAGAGATAGCCAGTGGCACGCTATTAATCAGATAAACACAAGTTTACAGATTTTTAACATTCAAAATTTTCATATAACCTAATTGAGCATGTGCTTATTAGAGTGGTAAATTTAATAAGAAGAACTTAATTGTTTAAATTTCAACTATTCATGTTGTATTATTACTGAAGAGACTTATTTTTAGATATAAACCAATAAATGTGAGTCATAGTTTCACAGGCAGGAATGGAAATTAGGATTATAGGGACATGAATCTCAAATACTTCCTCACAGGAAAAAAAAAAATATTCTTAGTAACCTCAGTGCACTAATAACTTGCTGCTATTATATTTCTTTTACTTTCATCCTACAATGACAACTACAGATGAAGAATATAGTAAAAAGAAATAGGCAAATGTTAATGGAGATACAAAGAAGTAGATTTTTTCATTTAGAAGAATGAAATATAGCTTGTCACTATGCAGATATGAGAAGGAGTAAGATATGGGAAAAAGCCTTTTTTGCACAAAGGTTTAAATGAACTTTTGAAACAACTTTTCTATACATGTAATTTGGGGTACTTGCACAATAAATTATAAGGCAGATTTCCCATTCAGATGAGCAAAAAACCCACGTGTATGAAAATATCTAGTCTCGGAAACTTCTTCAGAGGTATAGCCAACATACTGCACTCGGCACTCTGCATTAGTGAAAGTGGGAATAATAATTCAATAATTTCAGGTTCAACGTTATAGATTCTACAGTATATTTAACATGTATTTAAAAAGCATGACCCAGTAGAGGAACTGGTATACTCTTTGTAATAGGCATAGTATACAAAGATAAAGACTAGGGAAATAAGTTAGTTAAAGTTTATTACAGCTATAGACCAGTATCTTAGGGAAGTTAGTGTTTGCCAAATAAAAGCATAAGGAGATATTATAGAGTTTGCCAAGAAAACTCAAGTGTTGGTGAAAATCTTGGCTCTCTGTGATGAAATGAATAGCATTATAGTGGGAATGGAAAAGAAATATAGCTTATGTGATTATAATGAAATTGTTCCTGCGTAAAATCACAAAGAATTTTACTTCCTGATCCATCATAGGGACAGACTCATTGTAGAATTTTAAAATAGGGCTTCTCCCAGCCTACATTAAATAAAATTATAAACATGGGGAGAAGAGTACATAGGTCCATAATTTATGAACTTTTTTTTTAGATTTTTTTAATCCTACCTTTATTATTTTTTATAAATAACTCAAGGTGGCGAACAAACATAATGCTCCTTCCTCCTCCTATTTTCTTTACAACAATAACCCTGTGAGAGGGGTTGGGCTGAGAGAGAGTGACTGGCCCAAAGTCATGCTGCCAGCTTTGTCATCCTAAGGCGGGAATAGAACTCCCAGTCTCCTGCTTTCTAGTCTGGAGCCTTAACCCCTAGACCAAACTGGCTCTCAAAATGCAAAATGTTGCATTTAGAGCAGCACATTTTCAATAACTAGCTAAACATTCATTTCTTCCTAAAAAGTTCATAGGTGTCCAACATATGTAAAACAATAATTTTATCTCTAAAAATACATAGTAATATGCAGAGACCAAAATAGCTTTCAGGTGACATTCATATACTCTGTACTTCAGTTCCGTATTCCATGTCCATATGCTTGGATTTTTACATTGTATACTCAATATATTTTACCAATAATCATTATAAGGTTATTTTGTAAGAATGTGTTTAGTTACCAGTGCAAAGAGATTCTGAGCCACTTAGGGCTGCTGGCTCATATTTGCCCAGTAGAACGTATGATACTGCGAACGATCTACACTTTTTGGCAAACTATATTTATGCTGCAACTCAGCAAATAACAAAATTCATCACCTGATCCTACTGACTGTTCAGTGTCCTTAGCATGATAATCAATATTTTATTAATATATCATCTGTTCAATATAAAAAGTTCAGAACAATGTATAATGAAAGGAAATAGTTTATCATTGTACAAGCATTTAAAACAGCAGTTTTAGACCTGAATCCTAAACATGGGGCTAACAGGCACTAATATACTGCAAACAACTCCCTTGGTGCAGACCAAGCTCCACATCACATCTTATTTTATGTTTTAAATTCTTTTAATTAAAAATAAAGAAATGGGAAATTGGTATGCTGCAGAGCAAAGCACTAGTCTGAAGCATAATCATTATTTTTTTGGAATGATTTCTTAGAATGATACATGTATCTTGGCGACCTTCTTAAAAAGAAAAATCACAAGATGCTGTAGCCCAGTTCTGTTTGGAGGTGAGCCCACCTGATCAGAACAAATGACAAAGATAAGTTGGATGGTAGAATAGGATTGTACAATGGGATGTTTCATCTGGATACACTGAGATGCTCTGCTTCACCAAGTGTCAAGGTGGGGCCAACGTATCTCAATCAGCCTTCTTATCTCAGTGATAACAGCTTCGTACTGCACATATGTAGAAGTCCACATGTCGGGTGGAGTGAAGCAGAGCAATCAACACTGCAATAACAGAACGAAGAGAGTTCTTCTCACATCAGAAAACTTTGCCAGTTCCTGCAGGGGGGAGCTTCTGCATGCATTCAAACCCACTAATTTCTCCACATTCAACAGCACAGTGGCATAAGAAATATAGCCAACAGTCAAGTTTTTAAAGGATATGTGTACATTTCTTCCACTCAATCTCACCCTTTCTCACACTCATACTGTCTCACACTCATGCACATTTCCTATGAATTTTTCCTCCAGTAGGGTTACATATCCTGAAACAAAAGCTGTGAAGTCTTCAGAGAATAAATAGATTTTTTCCAGACTGTGTCTTGTCAATTTAACTGCTTAGCTATTGCACTTGACAGATGTCAGAGAGATATTCATATAGCGACAAAAACATTTTCTCTTCTCCCTCCCCCCACCACTTTATGACTGTCTTCCCATTCTTGTCAGGCAGAAAAAGTCAAACAATGGGAAAAATTGACAGTTAAGAAAACTGGTAGAAATGGTGGGAAAAAACTGTTTCCACCACTCTTTGACATTTCATCAACTGTTGCCAGCAGGGAATAGCAATAAAGAGTTCTTTTTTGCTACTATTCCCAGACTATTATCAGCTTTAAAAAAACTGAGTATTGTAAATGTAAAATAATGCCTCTTGGCCTATATTCCACCTTTCACATGACATCTGAATGTCATTTTCTGGTTTCTACGTATGTAGACATTTAGGCTTGGATTAAATGCTACAAAGAAAACTTGATAATGAGAACATAGTTTGAATATTCTATATATTCTGGATAACAACCCTTTCCAAATTAGTTAATACTTTATTTAAACTTGTTCATTTTTACCCTCTCCATAATGTAAGGTGGCTCACAATAAGTATTATTATTCTGCATGCAATAAACTTACTGTGCCCTCTATCTGAAATGCTGTGATTAAACTCATAGCTGCTGTATGCTAACTATTCTGGTCTTCTTGAAGAGAATTTCCTGAAACGTTCTTGTATTATAATTTAATATTAAATGTATGCATATGACAGGGATTATAATAAGTTTACTTTGATCTAATTTTTCTTAGAAATCATTTTTCAGTCCAGAGCCTGCCCACATGACTTGCAGGACACTATCATTAAATGAAACACATTTTAAATATTCAGAATTTAAAAACAGAAAAAAAGTATATGCCTCTAATGCATGACTGATCCCATTAATGTTAGTTAAGTATATGTAATTAAGATCAGGATTCAGCAACACGTTAAATATAAATAACTTGGGCCAGGTGATTGATAGAATGGCATTCACTAAGGTATGGATTTTCATTCACAAAATCTCCTTGTCTCCAAACTGCTCCAAGACTAAAGACCCTCTGGAATAGATTTGTAGGTTCTACAGAGATTCAGAGGGAAAAGAACAAGAAAAAACTTGTTTTGCAAACAGAAACATATTATCAGATTAGATACTTTATGTTAAAATATTCCTGTTTTATGTTGATTCACATGTGTTTTGTACATCCCTGCATATCTTTATGAGTAGACATTGGCCCAGTTGTTTTAAGAATTGCAAAGAATGAGCTATGCAATAGAGCACTAAATGTGGATTAAGCTTTTATTCAAAAGTATTCTCTGTCCTTTTCCATTTTTCATATCTATTTAGTATGAATACATTTTATTTCCACTGAGAAATGGTACAAATGAACTGTACAATTCTGGGTCCTGACCTCTGTTCCAATACGGTCAAGGAATCTCATTATATAATGATTCAGGATTTTAATAGGGACTTTTTACCACTAATATTCAGAATGTAAAATTTTATAGATAAGTCACATAAAGCCTAGTTTCATTTTTAATGTACAAGACTAAAATGTGTTGAACAATTAACAAATAACTGCTCTGTTTTCTCCTACAAAATTACAAGCAGCTGGAGGCATGCCCATTCTTAAAATCCACACATCTATGTAATTCTGGCTTTCCCTCCTCCTATTACTGTAGCGTTGTGAACCCTGTTGAAGCCATTTAGTAATTTGAGACATGTCAAAGAAACTGGCAGCCTTCTTTAAAGCCATTTCCTCTCTTAAGCAGAAAAGAGGAAGGAAAGAGTGCAATCAACAGATACTTAAAATGCTAAGATGCTTGGTTTAAAAAAGTAATTTTCTACCCTTGATTTTAGGTTACCCCATCAAAAAAGACTAGCTAATGTTAAAATAAGTAATTCACACAGTTAGATTTGGTAAAGTAAGCTTCTAAGAAGTAGTTCTACAAAACATGTGCGTATTTTAATTTATATAGGGTTCTAATTTAAATAAATTGAATAGCAACAAGATGCATATTTCTATATTGAGAAATACTGTGACCAGGAGACTTTGTGCCTCCTAGCCAGTCTGCTGTCCTGATGCTTTGACTATCAGTGGTGGTTTCTTTAAATGTTAGACTTGGACATGAAAGTCCTTCAAACAAAGAAGACCTTCAAATAGAAGACAGTCTTTTATAACACTGTGTCTTCTTTATTTCAGTAAGAAGAATGCATTCAAACTCTACCAAAGATAACTATAAAAATAATTATCATTATCAAATAATGATTTGTTGTTAGCAAGTTACTGTCTAGTTGGATTAGAGTTACCAAACAATTGTTGTTGTCTAGCCTGAAATCCTGTTTCCAAAAGACTGGTCAGATATTTTTTAAGCAGGGCATGAAGTCAACAACAGTTACCCCTGGTCTGTATATAGTGCATGGTATTCAAAAGTATACTACCCCTGTAAATGGAAGTTCTATTGAGCGATCATTGCTAAATTGAAAGCTCTGTCCTGCCTAATAGATTTTGGTAAGATCTTTAAAACTAGTTCAGCAAAAAGTGATTACACTGATTTCATTAATGTGGCCAGTCTGGTTTACCTTTTGGTTCACACTGTGACCACCCAGATGCTCCAGAGAAGCTCACAAGTAACAACCTCTTCTCAAGTTGTTCAGCAACTGGCATTCCATGGCATATTCTCATAACAGTGTAAGTAATCATATGAAGTACATTGTTTTATAATCAACTACTGAAACTATCAGGACAGTTAAAACAATGTCTGTTTTAACTGTCCTGATTAACAGTTTATCATCCTAATTTAGGATAATAACAGAATATTATCCTAAATTATATTGAAAAAAGTATGACGTACTTCTTTCAACATAATTTAGGATAATATTCTAAACTAAAGGCATATTTGCTAAGGAAAGACCTGGGGAGTTTGATGTCTGATTAAATAACCTGAGGATTAGGTGCATATTCAAGATTTGACTGGATGTTATTGAAGTGAAAAAACAGTGCATGTAGAAGATAGAATCAGGGAATTCCTTATAATTGAAGGAGATGAAGTCCTCTCATCACAGATAGGTAGCATTGTTTGAACCACTGACTTTGTATATTCTGTCTTATCTAACATTTCTTGAAAGGAGAGAAAGACACCAAAATGAGAGACGCTACACATTCATCTGTATGGAAAGAAAAATAAAGTGAAGGTTTTAAAGCCATCCTCTAGAGGGCAACACAATAATAAAAACGGAAATAAACCCCTTTTCTAAAGCATATAAAAGTTCTGTAAGTAGCTAATACATATGAGAATTGTTGAAATTGTTGGTAGCTAATGTGTAGGCTTTTACTATTATATCATCCCAGAAATAAATCTCCTACAGTATGTTTTTGTACAGATGTATTCTCTATATTAGATAAACCCATTACTTCACAGGTGTAAACATCAGACACAGTGCTTCAGCCTAGTTTACCCAATTCATTTTCAAATTACAAAGGATTAATATTTTGACTATTTTTTTTTTAATTAAGCCAGCAGTAAGGCTAACACAATTGCTTGGTGCAATGCATTTTCAAGAGAGCTGACTTCCTGAATTCTGTAGTATGTCTGTGGATTTATTTATTTATTTCTGAATTTTGGTTTTGGTTTTGGCTGAATCAAAGCAATGCAATAATGGCTTTTAAAAATTGCCCAACCCAACTTCTACCCAGTACCAAATGTCCTCAGTTTCCAAGATTAGCCAAGATTGCTGAGGCAGATGTAAAGGCAAAGAAAAAACTTCCTTCAACTCATATCTGATTCCTGGTGACAACATGGACATGTCCATATAAACTTTTACAGCCCTATCCTTGGTTACCTTTTTGAAAATCAACCTAGTCAGTTACAAGCTGTCTTGTGTAAGATGGATAATACAGAATTGGATACTGAGAAAAAATATTTTAAGCATTGTAAGAAGTGCTCTGTTCTTTAGATAATATTGAAGTAGAAATGGAGAGGGAACAAAAATATTGCAAGCTATAGGGAACACAGGAATCAGAATCTGTTACCAAACTTTGAAAATAAATGCTGAGCTGCAACTACACCCTTATCTTAGATGATGTTATCTGCTTATAATTAAATCCACCCAGATTAATATATGTTCTGTTTGCCTCACTGACATTATAGATGTATTGAATGCCTATAGGCAGAATGAATAGTAGATTAAGCTAAACCAATGGGAAAATTATCTGGAAATTCTCTTGATCAGTCTTCAGTGGAATGAATGGGATTTTGAATAATAACACAATAGTGGAAAGCTAGTGGATTGAATGTGTATATTCATTGCTATCTAGAGGTTGTCTGGATTTTTTTTTTCAACCCAGATATAGTAGTTCTACTGTAGCAGCTCACATGGTAAAATGAATTTCCATACATAGAATAAATACCTTCCACATATATAAAACTATAAGTCACTTATTATTGCCAGACCCAAAATGAGATTACCACCTTAGTGAGAAATAGGACCTGTGGAATTAAAGTAAGGGAGAGGAGATCCTAATTCATATTTCACCCCATAAGTTTTCTAGGTGAGAATTGACAATACATAATTCTGTTAACCAGCCTTCTCCAACTAATGTCCTCCAGATGTTTTGAATCACTGCCATTATCCTGAATGTTGGCCATAATGATTAGGTTCATTATGGAAATAGGAAGTGTAATTCAAAATATATGGAGAGTAAAAAAATAGGCTATTATAAGCCTTAGTCTCACATTTGTGATAAATAGATAATATTAATCCTTGTTTTTCCCTTTCCTTTCTTTTTCTTTTCTTGAGATGCTTTTTGCATTTGAATCATGATACATATATTCTAAGAATTCTGTTGAAGATATGCCATTATCTTTCAACCTATGCATTCTTATTATTACAGCAATTGTGCAATCAGGTATGAACGTAGTGTAACTTTTTTTGTGTACTGCAATTGAAGTGGGGTCATTCCAAAGGAAAATTCAGGAAATGAGGTAATTACTTCAGAGTTGTTTCTCTAAATCTCTTTGCTTGAATATTTCCTAAGATGGAGCTCTGCCATTAATTCTCAAGATCATAATAATGCTTTGCAGCAATATTTCTTGTATTTAAATTCACAGAGTAATTTTGTTGTGCGGTACAGGTGTAATTTTGCTGCCACTGCATAGGCCTCACACTGTGTAAAGACTCTGTTTCCTCAGAGCAGTATGATGAAATTTCCAAAGAAATTCAGTACCCTCAGCATGAAGAGAACAACAACAGTAAAACTATATTCATAGTTATTTGGCATTGTCATTTGAAAATGCATTCACTTGGAATAAACAAAAGATGTCCAATTTTCTTTCTTTGCTTTGAAATTGTTTACTGAATCTACAGGTAAATAGTGTCAGCTTTTGAAACAGCAGCTTACACGTGAACTGATGGTTTATGCTTATTTTTTTTTCCCATGGGTAGGATAGAAGTAACTAATTGAACCAATCAGCATAATAGGGAAGTATCAGTTTTAGAGAAGTTTCAATTCACATGGTTTGTGAATGGTCTATTTACATATCTTCTGACTGTCCACATAGCTTCTATATATCTAATGCATAAATCATGCTTTTTACTTGTCAAGGCACCTAGACAATTGTACAATAAATGTATCAATTAAAACTTAATATAAAATGAAATAGTAAGACAAAACCCATAAAATGACATTTTAGGGGAGTGTTAAATTTAAAGAATAGCCAAGCAAGGTATAATATTAAAAATCTGTTAAATTAAAATCAGCACCTTGAACCGTGTCTGGAAGCATAATAGAAACTAATGAGATTACTTCAACATCACTGTAAAATTAATAACAGTTGAATAATGTAATGGTAAATCATTGAGATTTCCTATCATTTTCCTTTCCTAATATGTTAAAAAATTAGATACAAAGTCCGTAATTCTTCAAACAACTTACCATTTCAAGAACATTCAGATTATCCAAAAAGTTATATTACTTTAGAAGTTCAACAAAGTATCTGTTCAACATGGAAGTGAAGTGAACCAAACAATGTCCATGAATATATCTATTTCCTATCATTTCTGTTGAGAAATGATTACCAGTATTCACAGGAAAAGGGAAGGGCTGCAGTTCATTGGTTGACTCTCATTTGCATGCAGATTCTCATATTTAATCCCTAATCACTCCTACTAGTGTTGGGGAAGATTCTTCTGTAGCCAATCAGTGTAGATAGTACTGAGCTAGATGGACTGATAGTCTGACTTGGCATAAGGCAGCTTCCCTAATTCCTAGAATGACTTGGTATAAGGCAGCTTTCTTAGTTCCTAATTTAGAACACAGGGCCCTCTTCCTGATAAATCATGTGATATTCTTAAATATATAAAAAAGCTGGTGTTGTCAAAGATACTTTTCAGGCTGCTATACAGTTTATTTTTGTAATGTAATATGATGTTAAGCAACAAAGCACACATATACCAGATGAAGGACAGAGGTGTTATTGACGAACACACTATGCTATTTGTTATAATCACCTTCTACATTGCAGTTTTTCCCCCTGGAAAAGTTCTTGCAGATGTAATAGTTTCTACAACAGTTTAGAAACAGATAGTTTCTACAACATGCAAGTCCATAATTAATTCCAGTAAAAGTGTAACCCAGTTTTATGGATATGATTCTTATATATTAGAAAAAGAACAAAGGTATTATTGTTGGTCATACAGTCAGCCAGTTTTTTAGACTGAATTTGGCATTTTTATCCACCTATCAAGTCCTTCCCAAGGACCTGGGATAAGCAGATGTTGTTGTTTGATGGTGTTAAAGGTATTGTCGCAGGATAGAAGCGGTTCCAAGTAAAGCTGCCTTTTGCAATTGACTGATGGTGATTTTGTCAATGCCTATGGTCTTCAAGTGATGCTATTATTATTATTATTATTATTATTATTATTATTATTGAAATTGAAAGCAATATGAGAAAAAATAATTGATAAGTTTAGGAATAAAGGAGAAAAAGTAGAAAAACTGTTTTTGAATAGGAACAAATGCTGGAGAATTTAATCAATTAATATGTACCAATTGACTTCATTCTATAAACTCTGGTTTTTCCACTGCTCTGTTTCTATAATGTTATAGTTTGGGCAAGTGATGTGCTTCAAAGAAAGAAAGGGAGGGAGGGAGGGAGGGAACAAACTATAGAACGTAGTTGATATCTAGGAAATATATTTTAGGTAAGTTCTAGATCATCACAGGTTACATGATTAAGTAACATTGGAAAATCAACACAAAAAACAAATCTCTGTGCTTAATGGGAATAAGTATCCTAGCTTCCTAATTCAAAGTAAATTGATTTTGTATATCGATTCATAATGTCCAAATAAATGCTGCCCCTAAGTTTTAATTAAGCAACAGCTCCTTTTAATGGGTAAAAGATACCAATCATAAATTTTAAAAAAAAATTGTCTTCAGTCATATTTGTGGTAGAAGCAGTTTCAGAAAGTGACCAGTTAGATGCTGTGTTTTTCTCCTACTAATTCGAGATTATTGATGTTTTCAAGCACAAAGAGATACTGATGCATTTATTCCCTTTGCACACACAGGAGATCTATAATGCAATTTAGGAACCATGTACTTTAGCTCCATTTTCAGCTAATTGATCTTGCAAGGCTTGCCATGTCTAAGAAAAGATAGAGAGGAACTTTAAAGAAGTTCGGCAATTACAGACAAATTAATCAGAGTACACTTTCTTCTTTTGAAATGCTATGAATGCTAAAGAAAATACTCTTTTCTGTTATCTGACATGTTGTCCAGATGAAATGTAGGACAAAATTATTGACTGCATTTTATTTCAAGGCATTAAACATAGCTATTTTTTTCTCCATGGAAGGAGAAAATTCATCATATAAAAACTGAACATAACACACCGTAATAGGTGCAAATGTGCTGTGCTTCTATTTATTTAAAATACAATAACTTGCAGAGTTGTGTTTATATGAGGATTAGCACCACTGTATATATTTTAGACAGGAAATAGAATTTAAACAAAGCATTTATGCCTTACCTGCCCTAGGGCAAGTACAAGGAACATTAATATTGCATTGTTTATATGAAATATTTTATTACAACATATATTTATTACCTACAAACGTCTAAACATCAGCAACTGCTCGTGCATAGCATTCCAGACAATCTTTTGTTTTAGAATGAGAGTTTTTCCTCAGTGCATATTTTTCTCTTTTAGTGACTTCACCTGTGACACTATCAATAATACATATTTATTTAAGCAGTAATATTATACAATGCTATTTGTATGGTACATTATTTACAGATAGCGATCTCTTGTGATGTGTGCAAGTAACATTTTTCATAAAAATATAAACCAAGTAAGTGGGGGAGATATAAATCAGTTTTTCCTATGCTGGTACCTTTCCAAATTCCCACTCGGAATAGAATTCTCAGAATTGTAATCCTAATGTAACAGGATGGGGAAGACTGGTGTCCAGACAGAGGGCACTTTTATTTACAATATTTGCAGTAGGACATAATTATAATAACTTTCAAAATAATTTCCTGTGGTGCTTATAAATCAGGACAGTGCAGTTTTTATGCTGATGGATACTCCTGGAATTTTAAACGCATTTTGTGGAACTTTGAAAAAGAGTTGCTTTGTAGTTCTCTTCACAAAATGGCGATTGCGGGCCTATTGCCATTCAGAAAACAGAAAGGTGGCCCAATTGAAGAACTCTGAAAAGCTGTTTCCTTCATTTCTAAGACCTCTTCCAGCAGTAGCTGGAAGAGACTGCTCCAGTTTGGACGGCCAGTTGAGGCTTTGAAGAAATCTGAAATGCCTTCTTGAGAAAAATAATGACTTTTTGCTTCAACAAGGAGAATTGTTTTGCCTTCACAGCATCAGGGGTTCATTAAAGTATTTCCAAGCCACCTTCCATCCATTTATAAGAAGGCGAAGCAGTGAGGTTTCTCTCCAGCATGCATTACCTCCCCTTCCTTTGATGTTATTTATCATTCCAACTTACTTTTTCTTTGTTTCAACCAGCTACTGTTGTAGATATGTTGCTGTGCCCATTCAGAGATAAAGCCTTTTCATTTTATTAAAAACTGCTGTGAGTTAAAGGCACTTTACCTGTTGCACAATGTTATGTTAAGACATCTATTTCCACTGATGGATATAGAAGAATCATATTATACTACCAAGCATGGTAAATGAGACTCGCAGATTATTCCAGCAGTACAAAACCATCAAAAAGACTAAGATTAAATTAGTCTGTGCACTGGCAATTTGTTTAACTCCATCTTAATTTTCTGAGATTCCAAGATATGGGCAGGCCCACACATAAACAGGAACGCTGTCAACCCATACATATATGCAAGCTACATCACAGCTTGCACTCACCCCGTGTGCATATATTAGGAAAGAACTACTTGAAAACTTGTTCTGATCTGGATGCTCATATTGTGGACAGAAACATAAGTAAGATTCTGGATAGTTAAGTGAGCGGTTAGAAACATACAGTTGCCAAAGGTTGGATTTGGGTACACAAGACATTAGTTAAAGGCTGGATCATATTGATAATTGCATGTGAATCAGATGTAATGGAGTGGGAAATGGAAACCAGGAAAAAAAATATAGCTTAGACCCAAGGCAAAAGAGTTAAAAACACTCTCAAGAGGATACTGGGGGGAAAAACATGTAACCCTTAAAATCACAAGAGGCTTGACTATAGCAGATAAGATTTTTCAGACACAATACTAAGTCATGATTTTTGAATCATGCTTTACAGTGGTTGAGTATGCGAAGTCATCATGCTAAGTTAAAATTAAATAAGCCACAAAATGGCTTAAACATAATGTATACATTCAGCCAGAGAAAGAAGTGAACAAAGGATACTGTATTAGATTGAAAAAAGAAACCAATGTACTGAACAGCAGGAAGCTGATTTAACAAATGATTGGTGGGTGCTTTTGAATTTGGGAAAGGAAATATATTCATGATTGGGGTATAGAATGCAGTCCTGCTTCCTCCATGTAAATAAAGAAGACAGGAAACATCCGTGTGTTTTAAAATGATTCTGAAATGTCTTCTTGCTTGACTTTGCAATTCATTTTAATTCTCCTTCCCACCTCCACTGAACTTTATAAATATTCATGCAGACATGCAAGATTTTTTTGGACAGTTTGTAAAATCATAAGCACATCTAATCTGCTCTTCTTTAGTTACTGGTTGGTTGATTAATCGTGTGCGGTATCTTAGTGCTCCTGATTTAGGTGTCAGTTGTATTGCAGCCAATGCTTTGGTATAAATATTTTCATTGCTATGTTCTAATTATTTTATTTGTGGAAGCCATTTTGAGAATGATAGCAATTTAGAAAATAATACAGTGAGTCTTTAATTATTATGAAACAGGATTTTAACGTATTATAGTTATTATTTCTTTAATAACTGGTAATTATGTATAATAATGCATTAATGAAAAGAATTGACCTCAAAGTCATGTTCAAGTTGCAAGACTACTATTGGGATCCATATTATAATGGGGCATGAAATGATGCTTCTAGACCCATGTGCTTTTTTCCTTGATCCTTTCCTTGACCTTAGGGAACTTGAAGTAGCTTATTGTGGTAGTTTTCCGTGCTGTAATGAAGTTACCTGGAGGTTAACCATCTAAGATTGGAGATGGAAATGGGCAACAGCTGAAGAGTTGCAAACTTTTCCAGACTCTTTTGCTGGCAAGTTGATATTGGTGGAGGAGGTTCAGAACCACTCCCCAGAACACTTTTGAGACACTGTTCACAAAGTCTCTCCCATTAAAATTATAGGACTCTAGTATGCAAATACATTTTAAAACAATCTAGCAGTTTTAGTTTCCCTTTGGTATGTGTTGTACAGCACAGAACGAACTGTATCTTAGCTGTTGGTACAAGCAAAGTAGGAGCTTCTTTCTCTATTGACAGAAAGTCACCAAACAAGGTTCACAGGCCTGATGGGTATGAAATATTTTAGGAATTATAGGGAGCATTGCTGCCAGCAGCATATGCAGGAGGTAAGGAGATCAAAGTGACTCCAGTATTGTCATACCCCTTTTCCATGTGCTACATCAGCTACATCTCATGCACCCCCAAAAGGGGAGGAGCTTGCAACACTTCTTGCATCCTACTAATGAAGGTGAGACACTGCTGATTGTTGTAACGTTTTTCCTCCATGGATCAGAAAGGTCTCATCTAGAAACCATGCAAATAGGTGTACAAATAATGATGTTTTACTCTGCAAGAAAAATAGTGAAAAATTGCTTTCAAAAGTTTTTTGTTAATAAATTGATGTTATTGCTCTTGAAAACTAAGTACAGGTTTGGAAGGGGTACAATATTCTCACTTGCTGTCAAAAGGAAGACAGGGTGAAAAAATGTGTGGTTAATACCAAAGTGATGAGAAATCTGCTTCATTTCCTGAAGCATTTTATAAGTCAGAAAGACAGCATTTACAGGTGGAAAGAAAGTTACATGTTCTGTGTTCCAAAGTATATTATATCTCAGCTTCCATCTTTTTTCCAATAATGAGTTTCAAGCTGTTCTTTTTTTTTTTTTTTGGCCACAGAATTAAGACTTTCATTATTCCAAAGTATTTTAATTTTTTCCCCTCTTTTTTTATGCTAACTAGAACAATCATTTGACAGCCACAAACAGTTATCTTTAACAAAGTTGGCCTTTGATACATCACCCAATTTTTTTCAAGTGAGAATGAAATTCTATGTAGGTTCACTTCAATTAGAAATAAGTCGTCATTAGCATTCCCTGGCATTTACTCATAACCAAATGCATAAAGGATTGTAGTGCAATTTGGAGAGGAAATTTGCACTATACACATACAAAATTATCTAGCACACCATTGTTCCATTTGGATCTTTTCCTTGGAGACAAATGTATTAAAGCAGAAATGGTGTAAAAATGAATAGTGGAAAAATAATAGGAATACAGTATTGTGCTTGGTAGCTATATTGCATTCCTTTGAAAGTAAAATTGTAAACTAAATATCTGAATATCTTCTGTGTAACATTTCTCAATGTATCAAAGTAAACTTAACCAGTTATACTTATATCTCCAACAGATAATCCTACATTAATTACATATGAAGCAGGAACATTTGTTTCTTAGCACTGAGTGAAATTAAAGTTAAATAAAATCCTGAAAACTGCTAAAATATTCATGAATTAGTGGTCCAAATTGAATGATTTCAGATATAATTATAAACATCATTTTACTTTCCTCTTTCTTCATAAACAAAAAGAATATGTCTTGGAAAAAATAGTCTTAATTATTTTACTTTTTAGTCATGTTGAAAATGATAGAGTGTTTTTAGAAGTATTTTATCAGTATCTTTAATATCAGTGATGGATCTAAATTCATATAAAAATATATGTCACATTAAATAGATTGAATTATTCTTAAACTAGAAGAATTTAAACAATACATGAAGGTTAGGTTTTTTTTAAAAAATTAGGCTTATGATGATGATGAATGGCAAGTTATGGGAAAGTTTTGTGTTCTGTCAAATAAGCACTTTGGTCCCAAGTCTTATGTGAATCTGAGGACCAAGCTGAATGTAATGTCAGGAAATCCATGATTAGATTTCTTTGTTTGATTGTTTGTTTGTTTTTGTAACTATAAGAGCTATAGAGATTTCCAGTTGGATTGGGGTCATTGTGTGGAAGAAGGAAGGCTAGGGTTTTTTTCTCCCTATCTCATTTTATAGCACATACACACAGAAAACACACACAGAAAGAAACTCGCAAAGGCTTTTTTGTCAAATTAATCCTTCTTCAGTTACACATCTGTTCTTCCAAGTGAAAGATTCAATTTGTTCAAACTATCACTTAGAGTAGTCTTTCTTCCTTTTTTGGCTATAGGGCTAAATGCCTCTATACCATGTAAAAAAGAAACTTAGCTTCATCTATAGCATTTACAGGTAAACTGCTCAGTTTGGGTTGAGAAATTTTTCTCTGTAAGAAAGCTGTTGTTTTCTGAGCTTAAGTTTCTTATGGGCCTGCACGTACACATATGGTGAGATACGAGGACCGTGTATTCTATCAATAAGAAGCCTGTGACACATTTTATTATGCACTATCTGCTAAATAAAACATATATATATATATACGTCTTGTAAATTTAAACAGTTTCTCATACAACATGCCTTATGAAGCTTTTCATACCTTAAAATGTCCAATACTTTCCTTAGGTAGTGGGTGTATTTTAGAGTTTTTTCACTTTTAAGACAGCAGAAATTGCTATCTTTTTACTGACTTTTCTTGACATTTTAGTAACAACCTTTCTTTGTGTGTGGAAGACAATAAAGTAGGATGACAAATGAAAATCCAACAAATAACATCAGCGTGCATCCTTTCTTCCTGACTCACCATGCCCTTTTCAATACTTGGGCAAGCTAGATTCACTGTATTCAACAATGCACAATATAAACTACTGTTACAGCTATTCTTTGAGGCCCAGCTGCCTCTGACTGCTGAAATTACTTAAATACAAATTAGTGTTGCGCAGATTCTTGGCAGCGCAGATTTCCAAGTCTGCTAAAAATACTGTCTTTGGAAAAAGCACTCACAACTGCTTGCCTTTTTCGACTTTTTTCTCCCTAACAGTTAAATACATTACATATGTGTATATGCCTATATATAAACAACAAGGACCTATACATACATAGAAACTAAAGCAAGTTTAGAAATAGAAAAGCAGGTATCATTAGAGAGAAATATATGTTCTATAGTTTTTTGTCCCTAAAGAAGGTAATAACAGTCACTTGGTGTATTGTTGCTCAAGACTCATATGGGGACAAGTCATCATGATTAAGTTTGATTCCATGGAGGGTTTATCTATATCTTTTTATTATGATGGTTTTTAAGGATGCAGATCTATTACTTATTATATTACAGAATTTATTTAACAATTTTACCAAGGGGAAAAAAAATCCTACTATCTTATAATTATCCTTTATTTCCGTATGTAATTATGTGTTTAATATATTTATTTTATTTATTTATTTTTATTTATTTATTAAATTTGTATGCTGCCCATCTCCCCCAACGGGTGACCCCGGGTGGCTCACAATTATTTTTATTTATTTATTTATTCAACTTGTCCCCACCCATCTCCCCACAACGGGGGACTCTGGGCGGCTTACAACAACTAAAATAAAAAAGAAATAATTAAAATTATAAAAAGTTTAAAAGTTATAAAAGTTATAAAAACCAGACTTTACAGAAATAAGGATAAAAATAAAAATAAAAAGGCTAAAAGATCCAAGAGGCCGATAGAGGCCACACCAGGCTGCTAAGGGGCCAGCCAGCCCCATTTCTGGTATCCTCCCTCCCCGCCCCAGGCCAGATGGCAGAGCCAGGTCTTCAAATCCCTCCGAAAGGCCTGGAGTGAGGGGGCCTGTCTCACCCCCGGGGGCAAGATGTTCCAAAGGGTGGGGGCTACAGCAGAGAAAGCCTACCTCCCGGATCCCGCTAGTCGAAGTTCTTTTACTGCAGGAATCCAGAGCATGCCCTCTCTGTGAGATCAGGTGGGACGGGTTGAAATCGTGGGGGCGAGGCGGTCCTTCAGGTAACCTGGCCCCATGCCATGTAGGGCTTTAAAGGTGAAAACCAACACCTTGAATTGGACCCGGAAGCAAACTGGTACCCAGTGCAGCTCACGGAGCAAAGGTGTTATATGGGTCCTTCTTCGGGCCCCAAAAATTGCTCGCGCGGCCGCATTCTGGACCAGCTGAAGCTTCCGGATACTCTTCAAGGGTAGCCCCATGTAGAGCGCATTGCAGTAGTCTATCTGGGAGATAACAAGGGCATGTGTGACTGTTCGCAGGGCATCCCGATCCAGGAAAGGGCATAACTGGTGCACAACCCAAAGCTGTGCAAAAGCCCTCCTGGCCACGGCTGCCACCTGCTCTTCGAGCAGGAGCCGTGAGTCCAGGAGGACCCCCAAATTACGCACTGGGTCTGTCTGGGGCAGTGCTACCCCATCCAGAACCAACGATGACAATGTCCTGGATACAGAGGAGCCATTAACTCACAGCCACTCTGTCTTGCCAGGGTTCAGCCGGGGCCTGTTGTTCCCCATCCAGACCCTCACAGCCTCCAGGCACCACAAGAGGGCAGTCACGGCATCACTTACCTCACCAGGGATGGAGATATATAATTGAGTATCATCAGCATACTGATGATACCTCATCCCATGATGGCGGATGATCTCGCCCAGCAGTTTCATATAGATGTTGAAAAGGAGCAGAGAGAGAACTGAACCCTGCGGCACCCCACAATGGAGGGGCCGAGGATGGGACCTCTCGCTCCCTATCACCACCGATTGGGATCAGCCCCGGAGAAAGGAGGTGAACCAGCACAAAACTGTGCCACCCATCCCCATATCCCTGAGCCGTCCCAATAGGATACCATGGTCGACGGTATCGAACACCACTGAGAGATCAAGGAGAGCAAGGATGGTTGCACTTCCACCATCCTGCTCCCGCCAGAGATCATCCATAAGTGCAACCAATGCCGTTTCCGTTCCATAGCCAGGGCTGAAACCTGACTGATAGGGGTCCAGATAATCCATTTCCTCCAGGACCCTTTGGAGCTGCGAAGCCACCACTTTCTCAACCACCTTCCCCAAAAAGGGGAGGTGGGAGACTGGACGAAAGTTGTCCAGTACAGTAGGATCCAGGGAGGGCTTCTTGAGGAGGAGGTGCACCAACACCTCTTTAAAGGGCACTGGAAACACTCCCTCCTGCAAGGATGCATTAACCATCGCCTGGATCCAACCACATGTCACCTCCTGAGCTGCTTTCACCAGCCAGGAGGGACATGGGTCCAGATGACAAGTGGTGGCCCTCACAGTCCAGAGGATCCTGTCCACTTCCTCAGGAACAACAGGATCAAACCGTTCCCAGATAACTAGGCAAGAACGATCCCCTGGTATCTCCCAAGACCCTGCACCACGCTCGGAGTCCAACTTGGAATGAATCCGAGCGATTTTATCCTGCAGGTGCTCTGCAAATTCCTCCGTGCGGCCCTGCAAATGAACCACCAGATCCCCCTTACCAAGGAGGGACCTGGTGATCCCAAACAGGGCCTCTGGGCAGCAGTCTGCAGACGCAATAAGGGCGGAGAAGTATTGCCGCTTCGCCGCCCTTATCGCCACAATGTAGGCCTTAACAGTGGCTCTAACATGTGTTCGGTCGGATTCAGTCCGTGTCTTCCTCCAGCGGCACTCTAGGCATCTCTTAACCCTCTTCAGCACCCTCAGCTCCTCCGTAAACCACAGGGAGTGTCGGGGCCAACATGGCAAGAGAGGCCACAAAGGCATGATCCTGTCCAAGGCCCCGTCCGCTTCTCTATTCCAGGCAGCAGCCAGGGCCTCCGCTGGACTGTGCAGCAGGTCCACGGGAATATCCCCCAGCTCCCTCTGAAACCCTGACGGGTCCATCAGGCACCAGGGGAAGACCAGTCGCATGGGTCCAGCCTCCCTGTGGAGGGGGGTGGCATAGGAGAAACTCAGGGTCACCAGGACGTGATCTGACCATGACACCAGGGAAAGCTGTACATCTCCCCTCAGATCACTTTGCCATTGCTCAGACAAGAAAACTAAATCCGGCATGTGGCCACTATCTCTTAAAACAAAACCCACAAACAATTAAAAATAAATACCACATTAATTAATTAAAATGAATTAATCAATTAAAAAGTCAAGCTATAAAGCAAACCCGATATATAAAAACTAAAAACATTCAAAATACGGGGGGGGGGGGGGGACAAAATCAATTACCCCACAAGCCACTTCCATTGATGTAAGCCCCCATCCGGCCCCCAGGCCATCTGGCATAGCCAGGATTTCACGCTCTTCCTGAAGGCCATGAGAGTGGGGGCACACCGCACCTCAGGTGGTAGGTTGTTCTACAGAGCGGGGGCCACAGCAGAAAAGGCCCTCTTCCTAGATCCCACCAGATGAAATTCCTTGGCTGGTGGGGTCTGCAACATGTCCCTTCTGCCAGACCAAGTGGGGCGCGCTGATATAACAGGGGCAAGATGGCTCCTCAGATAACCTGGTCCTGTGCCATGAAGGGCTTTAAAGGTGATAACCAACATCTTGAATTGGACCTGGAAGCAAACCGGTAACCAATGCAGCTCGCGTCACAGCTGCTCCTCCCCAATAAAGTCATGAATAAGGGGGGGCCTTGTTATTGACCGACCTGACATTCATCAGCAGCAGCCAAAAGCCCAGACCTCTGTAGGCAACCTCCCTGCCTCAACTGATGGAGGCCATCTTGGGGTTGGCAGTGGAGTTCCCCAGGCTTATGGTCTTGGGGGACTTTAATCTGCCATCCTTGGTGGCCTTGAAATTCTCCTATGCTGCCCCCCCTTCAGGGAGGTGGGACCTATTTGAACGGTCTGCCCCCAGTGACTGATGGACCTGCAAGGATTCCAGAGAGAGCTGGGGGTTGTTCCTGAGGCCTTGCTGCAGAGGCCCTGGCCACAGCCTGGAATAAGGAGGAGGCTGGGGCCTTGGACAGGACTGTGTCTGTGCGGCCTCTCTGGGCCCATCACCCCTGGCACTCCCTGTGGTTTACAGAGGAGTTAAGGGAGCTGAAAAGGGCCAAGAGATGTCTTGAGCACCGCTGGCAGAAAACTAAAGATGAGTCTGACTGAACACGGGTTAGAGCCACTATTAAGGCCTGCCTAGTGGCGGTAAGGGTGGCGAAATGTCATTATTTCTCCACTCTTATTGCATCCTCAGAGTGTCATCTGGCAGCCCTGTTCAGGGTCACTCGACTTGGGACAGTGGTCACACTCCAGACATGGTTTTCTTGACGGAGCAGTGCCAGCGTGATCTGGTGGGGGATTTGATATTATCTCCTCTGACTGGCTCCCATCATAACATCCCACGCTCATCACCACCTGAATACCTGCCCTGAATTGCCCAAGGTGTACCCACCCTCCTGGCCTCTGACTTAAGGGGCCTGCCATACCACAAACCATACAGGGCAAAAGGGGAATATGGGGGCCAGGGAATGTGCCCTGTGGCACTTCAGCTATCTGATTTCAGCGCCAACAGGGGCTCAGTCACTCCAACTCCCCCTTCCCTAACACGCTCCCTCTCTCAACTGGCCTCTCTCACTAGCTAGTGAGAAGAGGGCCACATCCACTCCTACCTTTTTCCCGCCTCCCACCCAGACAGAGTGTAGCACATTCATCCAACATCTACACACCCCACACCAACACACCCCACAACAACTCCAGTTCCCCCAGCCTCTTCTCTAGGGGCTAAGGGAAGCCCCTTTGCCATGTTATGGGCTAGAACCCAGAACCCCCAAGGTCTCAATGTCTCAATGGGCTTCGGGAACTGTGGGTCCTCGGGTTCTGGCCTCTGCTCCACCGTCACCATCAGGTCTGCCTCAGCCTTGCCCCTGGTGCTCTCATCGCTACCGTCCCACCACAGTCACCACTGCTGCTGAAACTAACAGGCACTGCTGCTGAAACTAACAGCGTTGGGCTTGGGCCTTAGCCCTGCAGATATTCCCAGCCCAGCTGGACAAACTCTCGACTCCATCATCACCACACTCAGACTCAGGTGTCATTCCCGGCCCAGTCAGCACGGCCTCGGCAGCTGCCACCAGGACTCTCCCATTGCCACTGCTACAACCATCGCAGCCACCATCTTCCCCCTGGGTCCAAGTGCCACCTGCTGCCACACTTGCCCCCATTGCCCACGTCCTCTCTTCACCATCCTTGTCCCAGCCACTGCCACCACAACTATCCTCCCCATCGCAGCGGCCAGCATTGGATGGAGGTAATGCCGGGGGTTCTCTACATTCACCCCACATTCACATGCAAATCCCATACCTCCGATTCTCCTCAACCCCATGCTGATTATGGTTGGGAGATGGTAATTGCTGGTTATGGCTGGGAGCTATGCAGCAGGCGTCCGCTCCCTGCCCCCATCTTGATATTATATCAATTTAATAACTCTACAGGGCCAATTGGTCTTTTCAAAGTCCTATTATGATGATTTAATGTTTAATAAGTTCTAGAGCATGTTGGCTAGGGAATTCTGGAGCCGAAGTCCACACAATTTAAAGTTGCTGAGGTTGAAAAACATAGTTCTAGAGTTTTAGCTGTAGCTGATCAGAGTAACTTCAATTTGTATGTTTTACTTCAAATGTTTAACTTTTCGAATATTTCAAATATTACATACTTTATAGGAAAAATGTTCTTAGGACCATAGTAGAAGGAAAAAACCTAATTCCAGGATCTTTGACAAACACTGCAATATTACTAGAAACATCTGACTAGAACACCTATATATTTCCTTGTGCAATTCTAATTAAAATTAGAACCATTGAAATCAACGGGGCTTGAATAAATTAGACCAATTTATTTCTGTAGATCTATTCTGACACAACAAACAATGCTAAGACAAAAGGAGAGACGCAAAGCATAATGAAGGCCAGTTAGAGGTCTATTAAGCCAGAGCTTTGCTGGCAAAAGTGCTACATGAAGGGAATATTTTTACCTAACATTTTTCAAAATGTCCTCCTATCTAGTTACAATAATGGCAATTCTTACATCACTTCTTGGGCTGGTGTAGCTGATGGGTTCTTTCTGCTTTTCTGGGAGAACAAAGAAGATTAGGATGTCTTTGGAGTGTGTCCAAAAAACATTTCATTTTGTGGCTTACTGTTGAAGGAACTAGTTCAACACCTGACATGTAACAGAGATTCTGCCATAGCAGAACTCCATTCTTCCCCCTGGCACTGTTCTTCTGCCTTGGTGATGCCTGGCAAAGAAGCAACAGAGCCATCAAAGTGATAACTAACCATATACTTTAATTTAATCCACAAGGGAATCAAGAATAATGAAATTGAGAAGCTGAGACAAATAACATTTGATGTTTTTATTTTGTTATATTTAAAAAAAATACATTTGCTTAGTGTTCAATGTCTGTGACACACAATGAAAATGAAGTCGTTTCTATATGTCAGTTAGGTTCTTACAATTAGATTGGCATATGTGATTTATTGGCATTTTCTTTTTAAAAATTCTCTCTTTGGAAAAATACATTCTTGTTACTAAATAAGAATATGTAGTGTAATATAATGTAATAGTGGTGTAATATAACATAATTATTATGTGAGTCGGCACTGAAACTTCCTGTTAGGTATTTTCATACCAAAAAAAAATGTTATGATTGTTCCCATGTAACATGTCAAACTAGCAAGGTAGCTAGCTAGATGATCTTTATTACTGGTCACTGATCAGTGAATTAAACAATCAACTTCATAAAAAGAATAAAAGAACAAAGTGTAGGAAGCCATGACATAAGAAAGAAAAAAATAATCATTATCTAAAAAGGACAATACATATGCCTTGAACTCTAAAACACTTCTAAGACATCGACAAGAGTTCCCATGATATTTAATTCAGTAAATATCATATGAACTTCATATGATATTTAGATATAATAAGTATGGATAGCAAGATATTAAAAGTAGAAACTAAGTGATAAAAACAAAATTACTAAACTAATTAATAAAAATATTTTAAGAGTAAAATACTGAAATTTTACCTATTAACTATTAGACTAGTGAGTATATATATAGAGACGTGAGTTTATATGTAAAAGTATATAAGTAAAATTATATTTGTTATCGCCCATTTCACTACAGAGCGACTCTGAGCAGTTATGTGTCATGACCTCAGAGCTAGGCTCCAAGATGTGGGTGGATCAGGTCCCACCAAATGCTGCACCCACTGATTCAGCAGCCACTGAATTTAAACTTCCATATCTTGTATCAAAGGCTGTTAAATACTCATGCCCTTTTTTCATTCCAGTTAGGTTGTAAGCACTTCTCAAGTGTAGTTTTGTAAATATGCATGCTTTGGGTAGCCGGTCTAGTAGACTAGAGATAAGTGGGAGTGGATAATGGTCTCTAATTGTCACTTTGTTCAGGTTTTTGCGGTCATGAACTGTATGCATGTCAGCTCCCTCCATTCCCTTCACATTGATTGATGCTTCTCTATCTTGTTCTTTGGTCACAAAGGACGTGGGTACTGATGCTGGGGAATTGAAAGGGTGAATAAATCCTTTTTTGATGTTGACATCCAGATATTTCTTGAGGATGGCTAACTCACAGGTAAACATGGGATACTGTCTCTTTGCTGAGATTTGGGCCCCTGGGTTCAAATTGATGGTGCAATCCCACACCCAGTGTGGGGGTAACATGGATGCCTCTTCCTTCCCAAACTGTCAGGATTAGCCCATGAAACTCCAGGAGACAGTACAGATTCAATCCAGCAAGGTTTATTGGCTTCACTCCCGTTACAGAAATCTTCTCAGAGTGAGAGCAATTCCCAGGGTCACCCCACAAACATCCTGCATTCCTTAGGGGGGTGCCAGTCTCATTCTCTTATCTCTTCCTCTCTGTTCTGGGGATAAGAGTATGTGCTTAACCCCTTTCGCTCTAGCTGTCACACAAACACATCTGTGTAGTCTGCATATTTTTCTGGCAGCGCTGATCCTCCCTTGTTCTGCAGTGGAGTGGGGGAAGCTTTCACTGCTTGTAAGTGATATTGTTGGCATTTAGGGGAAGGAAATGAGCATGTCCCCTGCTCCCAACATGTAACTGGGTCATGCAGCTGAAGCCATTCTATACCCAAGATTATGGGCACTTGCAAGGAGGCAGTTACATAGAGTGTTATGAACTCTTTGTGATCTTTGATTGTCAATTGCAAAGGAACTGTGCACTGCGGAATCGGTCCTGCCCTTAGTGGCTGACCGTCAATAGTCTTGACTATAATTGGGTATTCTAGAGCTTGGATTGGCAACTTTAGTTTCTGTACTCTTTCTATATCTATGAAATTAGCAGTTGCCCCAGAGTCTACAGAAGCAGAAAGTTGCACCTTCTGCCTGGAATCTAAAGAAACAATAACAGGAGTAATTATATATGTTTGCCTTTTGTCGGCTGTCTGAGCTCTCCTCAAATGGTGGATGGCCCCCCTTCAGAGCTCCTGGAAGGGAGGCTGGTAAAGTTTCCCTGGGGCTCTGTTTGGGAGCACGCTGGGCACTTGCTGGTTTCATGCTCTGTTGATTTACAAGTTTTGCATCTTATTGCTGTAACAGCCACTGGCGTTTTCATTGGGCACAATCTTGCTAATGTGTACTGAGGCCCCACAGTAAAAGCATAGTCCCTGATTCCTTCTTCTTTGCTTCTCTCATGATGACAGGAAACTCTTGGCTGCACCAATTTGCATGGGTTCTCCCATGCTAGATTCTGAGGAGGCCATTGGGAGGGGTGGTATGGGGGAAGACAGATTGTAGGATCTCGTCTCCTTCCCGTTCTCTTCCAGTCAAGCATGTATAATTACACAATGCTGATATAGCTCATCCAGGTTATTTGGAGTGCCTTGTCTCACAACTTCATCCATTAGTTCATTGTTCAGTCGTTCCCCGAACTGGTCAATTATGGCTAAGTCATTCCACCCTACATTGCCAACAAGTAATTTAAAGTCCAAAATATATGCGCTTATTCTTCACTGTGCCTGCTGGAGCTTTCGGATCTCTCGACTAGCTGTGATTCTCTATATCAGATCCCCAAAGTGTCCTTTGAGTTTATGCATGAAGTCTTGATAGTTGTCCAGCACCGGATCATTCCCCTCAATGAACGGTATTGCCCACTTAGCTGCTGCTTCCTTCAGCAAGCTCAGCACAAAAGTCACTTTGGTGCAATCAGTGAGAAATTTCTGCCATGAACATTTCACATTGAGTGATGAATGTTCGGAATTGATACCAATCCCCTCCGAATATCTCCAGCAAGCTCCCATGGGAATGCAGGAGCATTGGCTGGGACACCAGCAGTTGTGCTACTGCAGGCTGAGGTAAATTCTGCCCCAGCTGCTGTGTTAGTTGTGTCATGGCATTCTGTAAATTGGTCACCTGTGCATCGTTACAAACACTGCTCCCAGGTTCGGCTTATGGTCACTCACTCACACACTCACAGCCTGTTGAGGCACGCGGATCTTGTCAGCCCCCCTTGCTTTCTACCTGGGTTTTCCAGATAGGTGCGGCTGGAGCAGACAAAACACACAGCCCTGGTCAACAGCCGGGAAATAATTGGGGATACACACAAATCACACACTCACAGCCTGTTGAGGCACGCGGATCTTGTCAGCCCCCCTTGCTTTCTACCTGGGTTTTCCAGATAGGTGCGGCTGGAGCAGACAGACACACAGCCCTGGTCAACAGCTGGGAAAGAATTAGGGATACACACAAATCACTTCCAACCGAACACTGAGGCACAAGAGGTTCTTTGTAATACACGGAGACCCAGTGAATTTAAAGTAACAGCAAAACTTTACTGGTTGCAAGGTACATTTGCTCTTTCTCATACACACACGCACGCGCTCATCCACACTTACCCACGTCCTTCCCAACTAGGCTGCCAGGCACTAGCTAGAGGGACGGAAGCCGCCAAGTCTTGATCCAAAGGTGACTCAGGTGACTCAGACGACTCAGAGTGGGCGGGCTTTGGGACCCCTTTTATCCCCAAAAGTCCTTGCTGGGTTGATTTACAAGTTGATGGGATTGGGGTGAGGGCTTCCATGTGCTCAGGCCCAACTTCCTCTTTCTGGTTCAGGTCCTTTGTTTTTCCCTTAACGACTTGCTTCCTTCTTATCTACCTCCCCGAAGGGATCCCATAGATAAGTTTCCTGGCTTTTGTCCTCTCTGCTTACGTGCCTGCTTCATCTTTAGGTTATGGCAGCTTCAGCCTAGTCTCACAGCATCTACTTGCTACTAATGTTAGAACAACGCTGCTGTGAGAACCCGCAATATTCATTTCCCAATAAAGATGATTCCCTTGAGACTCAGATAAGTTCAAACAAAAGTTCATTTATTGAGAAGAAGTGTACAGTCTCAAAAGCATTGCTGAAACTAAAAAGTCCGCGCGCGGCAACCTTTTCTTAACCTTTTTTCCCTTACTCCCCGCTTTCCATCCCATAGTCCTTCCGTCTTGTTTCTCCTGGTCTCACGCTGGTATGACCTTGGCATTCCTGGGAACAGATAACATAGTATCTGCCTTTAATGGTGTTTCCTCTGTCTCCCTCTCCCCCACTTCTTAAAATGGCAGAACCAAAACAAGAAAGCTAGCAGCCATGATTAAGTAATTGCAAGGCTTCTGACAGCTGCTGCCGGATGCTCAGTGAGTAGCAGGGTTCCTTGAGGATTGGAGGCCATTCTCAAAATTCTTCTCTTTAGAAGAGAGTATGAGACTTGCAAGATTGATGTCAGCCTGCCCCCCAGGTAAGCCAGACAGGAAACCGACTAGATGAGCTAATTCTACTTTATTGTAAGGCTACATTAACAGAATCTTGTAAGTCTGAAAGGACAAATCTCCCACTCTCCCTATTTACCACCTCAATAGTTACGGTGGGTCTTTCCTAAGTTTCTTTCTCTGGCTGTTACTCTATTACGGACTCCTTTCTCTTTTATCTGATCATTCCCTAGGCAGCATCTCTTCCCCCCATCATCCTCATATTGCATCACAAGAGCTGCAGGTTCCAAGTCACAGCTCTGTTCAAGCTCTTGCCACCATTGATTTTGGGGCTTCCTGCAATTTTATAAATGCTGCTTTTATGGAACAGGTGGGCATCCCACTGTGCCAGCTTGAAGTGCCAGTGATAGTGGAAACCATTAAGGGACAGCCCCTAGAGTCAGGCCCCGTTACTATGATCACTGCACCAATGATGTTGCATATGGAGCAACACCAAGAACAACTCCAGTTCTTGGTCACACAAGTCATTGAGTTTCAGATTGTGTTGGGACTTCCTTGGTTGCATCTACATGATCCTGTGATATTCTGGTCCAAGGGAACTCTGGCTTTCGCAGGACAACAATCAATCACATATTGAGATTCTGAAGACCACATAAATACTTTCCAAGATGGAACAGGAGGTTGAACAGCTACCAGTCAAATACAGTGACTTGAGTGATGTTTTCAGTACTCAAGAAGCTGATCACCTTCTCCCATCACTGGCCCTATGATTGTACTATAGATTCGGTACTAGGAGCAACCATTCCCAGGGGTCGCCTCTATCCTCTTTTTGAACCAAAAACAGAGACCCTTCAAGAATTTCTTGACAAAAACCTAAAGTGGGGGGTTATCCAGCATTCCACTTCCCCTGCAGGAGCCCCTGTACTGTTTGTTTAAAAAAAAATCTGGGAAGCTCCATCTTTGCTGTGATGATAGAAATCTGAATCAAATCACAATGTGCAACTGTTACCCCCTTCCATTGATCTCAGACCTACTGGAATGGCTACCCTCTGCCACCATCTTTACCAAGTTATATCTCCATGGAGCATACAATCTGGTCCAAATCAAAGAAGGAGATAAATGGAAGACTGCCTTCCAAACCAAGTTCAGCCATTTTGAATACCAGGTCTTGCCCTTTGGCCTATGTAATGCTGCTGCAGTCTTCCAGCACTTGATGAATGATATTCCTGGATCTCATGGAACAGTTTGTTATTGTTTACCTTGATATCCTGATTTACTCACAGTCCTCTCAGGAACATACCACCTATGTTAGGACTGTCCTGCAACGATTTTGGGAACATCATTTATATGCCAAATTGGAGAAATGTGCCTTTGACTTCAGAGAGGTTGAATTTTTGGGATATCACATCTCCGTTCAAGGCCTAGCCATGGACCCAATGAAAGTTCAAGCATTGCAGAACCAGCAGCCCTCTCAGAACAAGAAAGATATGCAGCAGTTCCTGGGGTTTGCGAACTTTTACCGTAAGTTCATCCCAGCTTTTTCACAGATCACTGCACCCCTTTCAGGACTCATTTGGAACAAGATTCCCTTTAGTTGTGGCCCTGAGGCACAGCAGGCCTTCTAACACGTCAAAGAAATATTCACTTCTGCCCCTTTTCTGCAACACCCTGACCTGCAAAACCCTTTATTGTGGAGGCGAATGCCTCAAATATTGCTGATGTGGCCATTCTCCTTCAGCCCACAATTCACAATCAGCCTCCTTTGCCATGTGCTTTTCACTCCCATAAACTGACTCCAGTGGAAGTTAATTAAACAAACTGGGAGAAAGAGCTACTTTCTATTAAGGATGTGTTTGAGACTTGGTGGCACCACTTGGAAGGGGCAAGGTATCCAATAGGGGTATGGACAGACTATAGGAAACATGAACACTTGCACACTGCACACAAACTTAATCAAAGCAGGTCCATTGGTCTCTTTTCTTTGCACAATTCAACTTTGTGGTGTCTTATGTGCCAGAAGAATGTAACAGATGGGCTGATGCCCTCTCAAGGCTTCTGAATTATGGATATAAAGCATCCAAAGAACCTCTGACCACCATACTGCATCCATAAAACTTTGCAGCCATCTTGGGACCCACTCCTTTGACCTCATGCATTACAGAGCATCAGGAAAAAGATCTATTCACCCAGGTCCAACTTTACAACCTCCAGACAAGCCCAGACCAGCCTCGTCTTTCTCTATTCAGTGCAGAGAATGGACTCCTACACCACCACAGTCACTTATACATACCTCCAGGAGAGTTATGGAAGGAGATCTTGCAGTTGACCCACAAGATTCCAGTGGCAGGATACTTTGGCCTACACAAGACCCTCCATTTGGTCACCCATGATCTTTATGGCCACGGATGAAAGCTGAGGTACATTGGTATGTGACCACTTGTCCAACTTTTCACCAAGCTAAGAATGTTCCTGGCAAACCTGCTGGCCTCCTGCAACCTCTGCCAGTGCCCTCAGGTCCTTGGAAAGCCCTTTCTGTGGACTTCATCACTGATCTCCCCTGCTCTCAAGGATTCACCACCATCCTTATAGTGGGCCATCATTTCACTAAGATGGCCAACTTTAGCCCATATGTTGAGGTCCCTACTGCCAAGGAAACAGCCTCCTTGTTCCTTCAATAGGACTTCAGGCCACATGACCTACTTGCCTGTATTGTCATATATCAGGACATCCAGTTTACCATCAAGTTCTGGAAAACTGTCTTTCACTTCCTGGAAGTCAAGTTACACCTGTCCACCATTTTCCATATGGAGCCAAATGGAGAGGCAAAATGGGCCAGTGTTGTACAAGAACAGTACCTCCATTGTTATATCAGCTATCAATAGGACAACTGGGCCCAACTCCTGCCCCTTGCTGAATTTTCTTACAACAATTCCTTGTGTGCCTCAGCACAGCAGACCCATTCTTTGCCAACTACAGTTATCACCTCCAGTTCTTTCCTGCAACTGGATCCTCTTCCTCACTCCCCACCATTGATGTAGTGCTTTCGGAGCTGAAGGCTATTCATGACACCATTCAAGACTACCTAAATTTAGCCAAGAAGCAGTGCAAACATTTTGCTGACCACCACCATCAAGCAGGGCCACCTTTAAAAGTTGGTGATAATATCTGGCTGTCTAAAGAATCTGCCATTACTTGGCCATACTAGGAAACTAGCTGTATGATTCATAGGGCACTTCCTTATCATAGCACAGATCAACTCTGTTGCCTACAAACCTCAGCTTCCATCTTTATATCTGATTCATCCTGTTTTTCATCGCTCACTCCTGGTTTTGGATACCTTACCACACCCTGCTCATGACACTCCTGTACCTCCTCCACCAGTAATAGTGGAAGACCATGAGGAATGTGAGGTAAGCCAAATTTTGGACTCCCAGTGGTACAGGGGATGATTGCAGTACCTCATTGACTGGAAGGGGCATGGCCCAGAAGAACATTCTTGGGAGGATACCACTACTGTTCATGTTCCTTGTTTGGTCACTCGATTCCATCAGCATTACCCAGAAAAAAGATGTAGCTGCAAAAAACTATAGTAGCAGTATTATGTATCTGCCATCGATTTTTATTATGTCTCAGTTCCTTTGAGAGGACCATAATTTTAGTTTTGGAATAGTTAATTATAAGCAATTGCATACAGGAGCATCTCTGTTGTTTATAGGGGGATGGGATTCCTCTTTGCTTAAAGGGGTGACTATTAAGTTTGTATATGTATATCTATATGTATATGTATATATATGAAAGAAAGAAAGAAAGAAAGAAAGAAAGAAAGAAAGAAAGAAAGAAAGAAAGAAGGAAAGAGAAAGAAAGAAAGAAAGAAAGAAAGAAAGAAAGAAAGAAAGAAAGAAAGAAAGAAAGAAAAAAAGAAAGAAAGAAAGAAAGAAAGAAAGAAAGAAAGAAAGAAAGAAAGAAAGAAAGAAAGAAAGAGGGACAGGATGCAGTTGTGATTCATTCCTTTCTGGATGGGAGTATGTGCAGAAAGCTGGCCATTACTGCTGCATCTAATGCCAGAAGATTCAGGATTTGCATATTTAATTGGGGACTAGATGGTGACCTTATTGGTGAGAATACCTAGTGAGGAGCCTGAGGGTCTACTACATTTGATTACATGCTAATTTTTTATGATTTTTCCCATTTGGTAGTCTCATTTAAAGTTGGACTTTGGCCAGTCAGTGACTACTCTCTACTATTGCTATATTTGGGCCTTAGCCCTTACCCAACTTCTTGGGACAGTCATGCCTGAGCTAGGAACAAGGATACAGGCTCAGACATCCCAAGGCTCAGATAGTCCAACAAGACAGCCCAAGAGCAGCACAACTACTTCTTACCACAAGTCAGAGCCTAGATGTCCTGAAGTTCTTGATAGAGAGCTGAAACCCTTAGAGGTTTTTACCATGTTCAACACATTGATACACAAGCTTTAGAGGTCACTATCAGCATCCCATGAACAAATCCCCCCACTTTATGCAGAAAAAACTTGGAATACTAGCCAAGACAGATTTAGTGGCAGCCTTCAAATGTTATAAATCCAGTAACTTCCTTATCACTAGGAATCAGTTTCTAGATCTTAAATGAAGATATAAACACTTAATAAAAAGAAAGAAGCAAATATACAGACCAAATAATTGGGAACAACTTTTCTAAGTCACAAGAAAAAACAAACTCTACTGTCTGCTGGAAGAGCATTAAAAGCATTTCAACCAATAGGTTGTGCTGGCCCGAAGATAAGATTCTACCGGAGAGGTGGGAGAGAGTTTTAGGCAATGTGCAAACTTTCCCCAAAATCAGTCTGTTATCTCAACTTACCCTCCAAATAGTATTACTTCTTAGCCACCAGCCTTCCAGCTAGAAATGGTCAAATTAATCAGTCAATTAAAAAACAGTAAAGATGCGGTGGCGCAGCGGCTTAATGACGCTGAAAGTGCCGGCCAGAAATGGCTGAAAGCTTCAGCGGTTCGAGTCCAGCCTCGCGTTAACAAGGTGAGCTCTTGTTTCTATACCCGCAGCTTCTGCCAACTCAGCAGATCGAAAACGTACGTGAGTAGATAAATGAGGACTCTCACTCCGGTGGGAGGAAAAATGCTGGCAGCGGCTCAACAGAGAGAGACGGGACAAGTTGCCGGTAAAAGCGCGAAACCCGCGCTCGTCCGAAAAAGGGGCGCGAAGCAACGGAAATCCCGCCTCCTGTGCTGCCAGCTGGGCTGACGCTCTAGGAATTAGGCTCTGGCAAAGTCTAATTCCGAAACTAGAAAGATGCGATTGCCTTGAAAACCGCTAGGGGGCGGTCACTGCAGGGTCAGTAATGACTGTTAAGCAGTTAAAAAAAAAAAAAAAGCTCCTGTTAGTGATTTGATACCTGCTGAACTATTAAACAGTAACATTGATTGTTCCCCCCCCCCCCGCCTTTTCTGGCATCTTTATTCACCCACTTCCATAATACTTTCCATATGACTAAAACCTGGAACTGTTCTATTACTGTTCCTCTCTTTAAGAAAGGTAACTGCACAAACTGATCCAACTATCACCTGATTACTGTCCTCGGTATTCCCAATAAACTATATGAATGGTTCTTATTTCATAAGCTTCTTGACTGGTTAGAACAGGAGGAATTTCTTCCTGATGAACAATCAGGCTTTAGGGAGGGCTGATCAAACATTGATCAATGTGCTATCCTGCAGTTTTTGGCAGAGAAATATGCATGCACCCACACGCACACTCCCTATATGTCACTTTTATTGATCTAAAATCAGCATTTGAGTCTATATCTGGAGAAAGGTTCTGGTGGAAGCTGTTGCAATCATCTATAGATCAGAGGTTACTCTGCCTAATTAGGATGCTGCATGATAATACTACCACCCAAGTTGGATGTGTCAAGCTATATTTATTTTATTTGCCATAGTGATGAGGCAAATGTTGTAAAATTTTAATAATTAAGGATTTATTTCTGTGTTAAATACAGTGAAAACTTTTAGTTTACCTGGGAGGTTAAAAAGGACAGAAATACTTCCTTTTCAGGGTGAATGAGCTATAGAATTCTTAACTTTAAATACGTGCTCTATAATAACTCAGACCTCATGTATTAATATAGATGTAATACCTTGTAAAAATGGAGCAAAGTAAAACCATCATTCCTTTTATGAATAATTCTAATTTTATAACATTCTAATTTTAATTTACCCACTGAAAACTGCTTTCCATCATTATTCAAAGTGACCCCTTTTTCTTTTGAAATACCTATATTAAAATTATTGGGTGGAATATATAGTTTAATTTTGTAACCTCAGCAAATTACTACATTGGGTCAGAGCTAAGGAAACTCAAGAGCATTTAGGAATTGGTGTTATTGACTCCTTGATGAATAGAATAGAATAGAATAGAATAGAATAGAATAGAATGTTTATTATGGTCACAATCCAGAGTTCATGCTCTGGTGCATATGCAACAAAGTTTGGAAAATACCAAACTCCTATACCTGAATATGAAAGTTACACCACAAAAATTCATTCCAGAATGTGTCTTGCTACCATCATTTAAAAAAATAAAATCAGAAATTTGGAAATGATGCAATGAAAGCCTGAACAGGAATATGTCATCTGGTAGTTAATAGCAGTTTAAAAATAAAACAAACTATTAATGCACTTTTACATGTCTGCTCTGCATGTTTTCACAATAGGAGAAGTATGCAAGTAGTTGATGGATTATGAATATGGTAAAAAATGAAGTTACTCTGAAACAGCTTTGAAGTTTTGTTGATAGGTGTCAGTGTCCCACATATTCTGTGATCCATAAATGTTGATGTTATTCTGATGAATATACCAACTTCAGCAATTCTTGTTGTAAGATGGACAAGGTTACATTTTCTTCTCTTCCCAAACAGGGTTCTCTGCTTTGGCATGTATCCTTTTAGGAGACATTATTAAATGTCTTTATATTCTGAATTATTCAATCTACTGAGCTAAAGATAAAAAAGAAAAGTGCTTTGGAACCAACTGCCTTTCCGTTTCCAATGCACTTTCCTGTTCGCAGAACTTCAGCAGCCAAATAGAGAACTCACCAGTGAAGGGCATGAGCTGCTGTGAAAAATGAGGCCAGGGTAAATGCTCCTCTCTCTCTCTCTCTCTCTCTCTCTCTCTCTCTCTCTCTCTCACACACACACACACACACACACATGCCCATAACAAAGATTTTTTATAGAACAGCCTCGTTTTGCAAAACAGAGACAACAGGGCTTCCTTGGCCAATCTTAAAAAAAACTAAGCCAAGTCGGAAACCCTAAGCAAATAGCACGGTTATAAACTAAAATGTGGTGTAAAGAAATAAGTGCTGTAAGAATATAATGACCAACACCTTCCTATTATTGCTGCAAAAACTACCGGTTGCAGAGATTAACTTGAAGGACATTTTATGTAGGGCATCTTTTAAAAAAAAATCTTTTAATTGTCATCTTGAGAAAAAGTGAATACTGAGATAACAGTAAGCTGTCTTTGTGTTCCTTGCAAGAACTGAGTTTCTCACCTTGAGGAAAAAAAATGAATATAACTGTGTAAGTATATGTATGCAGGGTCTTGTGAAAAACTCCACACAGATGCAGTGGTATGGATGTAGTTTTCTCCCTGCAACGCTAAACATGTGATGTCTGTAAGGAGCTAACATCACAAAAGAGACAAAATCAAGGAACAGCAGGCTTCCCTCAAGTGCTCATATTGAGTGTTTCAAACTAGTAATGCCTGAATAGGTCTAATGTGTTACTGCCTCTGGTGTACCAAAAGTTGAGCCATTTTAATGCTATTCCTTCTACTAGCTTCATCATACAGCACAGAGTATTTGTGTATTTTTATGTAATCCTTCTTGTTTTAATAAAAGCCTTCCTTTCTACAGAATTCACAATCTATATATTATTTCTTTGATACTTTAACCCTTCAAAAACTGACAGTGTGTCATCATTTTTCCATTGCAATCCTTTTCTTTAGTTGAAAGGCAAAAACAGTACATATCAGTTCATAATTTATGCCCATTTGATGCAGTTGTATTTATGTACTTTCGTATGGCAAGTAAAAAATACAGAGAAGCAGCTTTTGTAACAGACCATAAGTCACCTCATCTGAAATGCAAGTATAAGGAAAGCTGTAGAACATCTTTATTCATTCAGTGGAATATCAAGACAATGGATTGATATAAAGTACAAGTACCTGATCTGAGCTCTGATAAACCTGCCACCTTTTGTCATAATCTAAATCCAAAGATTTAATGCTACCACATTGCACGTTCCTTCATTTTCACTGGATTTCCCAAATGAAATGTCATTGTATTTGATGGATATCATTAAAGACAGTTTGATGTATCTGGGCTCTGCTGTGAGAGAATAAAAAATTCAGGTTATGATAGTAAATTTAGATGGAAATATTTCAAAGTCTGAGAAAGAAGAGTTAAGGGAAATTAGGGACAATTTACTATTTTTCTCAAAGAAAAAAAAAGAGAAGATATATTGAAGGCTTGAAGCATTATAGATAACACAGTTTGTTTTGTAAGAAACAATGTTACTATAAGAGTGTTATCACCAATTGTAGTTCTCAGAAGAAATAAAAGAAACATCCATAAGCATGTTAAAAATTTTATCCAAGGTTTTAAATGTATAAATTGCTGTGAAAAGGTTGTATACAAATATTACATGGGACAAAGTGTAATTACAGTGTCTGCTCTAATTGTGAAAGCTGGGCTCATTCAAATTACAGATTAATCATGTAAAAGTGAACCAAGAAAAAAACAAACAAGAAGGGAAATAATGTAGCTGTAAATCATGTAACTAGGCTAACATGAATCACTGAAAACAGTACCAGCTTCTGTGATTTAGATGACATATTAAAAATGGCCCTTCCTGGATTGACAGTTATAGGAATACATGATAAAATTATTCAGCACTGGTATGTTCTCTTCTTACCATTTGTCATCTTGCGTCTGATTACTTCTAAGAATTTAATTAAGGGGGCAACTGAAGCTCACAGACCTTCAGTAACTCTGACAATCTGATGCCTTTTTAGACCTTTTAAAAGGAAATGTATGCCTTGTTCAGAGCTCTGTTTGTGTTAAATGTTGCATTCTTCAAAACGTATTCTCTTTCCTTTGCTTGCTTTTAGCCCTTGATGTACATAAAGAAAGTGGGATTTAAAAGCTGCATGGAATAGTCAGCAAGGCAATAAAAGTAATGAAAGATTAGATACTGCTTTAAATAAACAGTGAATGGTAAATGCAATTTCTATATGTCAACAAACCAGATTAGTCTTTTATTTGCCAGCTGAAATCTACAGTAGTACATTTTTCAAATATAAAAATTTCACAGCAGTTGTAGATCTCTGAATTATACTGCTTTGGTGATGTAGAAACCATTGTAGCTTGGCAAGTACAGTGCTGAAAAAATACCTATATAACTGAGTCACAGCTTAAGGAAAATGAGGTTTGCGTGACTGTAATTAGAGCTTGGGATTCACTTGCAATTGTGCTGCTGGTTTGTTTTTAGGATGGCACAGCATTTTGTTCATCTTCACTGAAACAGAGGCTGATTTAAGAAAAAAAAAATTGCTACATCAATTCTCTCCCCCAGTTGTTTTTCCTTGAGAAAATAATAACCAAGAACTGTAATGAAACCAAAATAAAGCAAATTGAAGCATCACTCTTGAAAAATAACCTGGATGTAAATTTTTTAAGCAGTTAAAAATATCTTAGAAGCACTCTTTGTCTTTTAAGGTTAACTTCAGAATAGCTTTGGTGTTCTAAGTGACTAAATTAAAGCTTTTTAGTGTTTTCCTTTGTCTCTCAAAACAGAAATTAAATCAGATTTAATTTGTTTTATTTGCTAACACTATGGAAGTAATTATTGCTGCAGTGTTTTTAATTGTTTACAAATAGGTGCTTGACTTTAACTTGTACTTGCCTTCTGATTGCACATTGTTCATATTCCCTTTTCAATTGTGACAAAACGTTATAAATTTAAGTATTTAGGTTTATTGAATTTTGAAATGAGGTGATTAGTCGTAGAATGCATAAATAGTCTGTTGCAAAGCAAAATGAATTTTATGATTGACTGTGCTTTACAGGTTCCCTTGGAACCATTATGTGAAAATTGCAAAAAAAGCATTTAGAAGTTATCATATTTATAATCAAGGATATATGTGTATATTGTCTGTAAACATATTCCAAGAGGAGTAATTGTTGAGTAAGTATTCACACAATTGATTCTTATTATCAAACCAGCTATATGTTTGGTATTTGAAAGATAGGAGTATGCAATATTAAATTGTTATAAAACATTTGGGAACAGTTGCTCTTTTTTATAAATTAAGTTTTCCCCTCTAAGAATATATCATATGTTCCCATTTATTCTAATAATAGTCTATCAAAAAGATTACCAACTAGTGATTACACTGAAACCTTGAGGCAATATTGAACATAGTGGCAATAATTTAACTATTTCCACAGTTGAGAACTGAGCAATTCATCCTGCTTTAAACAATATGTACAATGATTTGGAAAAAATACTAATACTTGTTGTGACATGGTCATCTACAAAATTAATCATGGAGGGTTTGATCAATATAGCACTAGTAGAGTAAATCTGTTAAAAATGTTGGAATAAATTATTTGAGATTAATTCATTTCTGTCAGTCTACAATTCTGTGTGAAACAAAGCTGTATCCAGCACATGGATTGTACATTAGGGGTGTTCAAAACATTTTGAATTCAAAATATTTCAAGCTTCAAAAAACTGCAATATCAAATTAGGTTGGTTCAACTATTCTAAAAATGTCTAGACTTCAAAATAAGTATTTTGAGCTTGAGATACAGCTATTTAAACTCAGAATATTTTTGAAATGGTCAGAGCAACCAATTTTGCACCCCCTATTCTACACAAAATAAGAAGGGGTATTTTATCTTTAAGGATACCATCACTTTCAGATTACTAATTGTCAGTTAATTTAAAACTGAAGCAGAGCAAGATATTTCTGTGATTGAAAATGTATATATTACAATGGAAGATACTGCTGAAGGTGAAAAAAAAGTTGTGCTTCCTCTTCCATTTTATCACTTTTCTAACTGGAATAGACTGAGAAGGCAAAATAATAAAACCAACTGATTGAACTGTCAGTTTTGGATAATTTTCCTGTTATAGACCTGTAGAATATAATCAGATGCTAAGCTTTAAATCATAAATTGCAAACTATAGTAGTTAGATATATTTGTTTTATTTGTATAATTTATATCCACTATTTCATTATTAAAAACAATCTCAAGGACATTATAATAAATAACATTAACACTTCATAAGTTAAAAGGAAAACACAGTTAATTGTTCAGTAATAATTCTAAGAATCTTAACTTAAAATGCTAAAGCATGGACAAGATTAGCATAGGTTCAGTAGCAGCACCAGTCTAATTAAAAATCAGTTTGAATAGATATTTCTCAAAGTGGCACAGATGTTTAAAAAGTTCAGTACCATTATAACTCGACATTGAAGGAGTTATCATACTGGGACACTTGCATTAAGATTTCCCTTTGTCAGCCTGTCACATGTTGAGTTTTCTACAGATACACTCTAAAGGATATATTCACTAGATCGTAAGTAGTCAACAGGTACTTATGGGACAACATATGATGCCCAGATAAGCAAGTCGTATTATACCTTAGTAGGCTATGTGAATCAAATCCTTAATGTTATTTTGTAATTTCTGGCAACAGAATGAACTAAGAATGGTTATGTGTCATAGAAATTGTATCCTGTGAGGTTATGCTCACCTTACTTGTAAGACACATTTTTATATCCTTTAGAACCCAAAGTCTACATGGAAATTTGGGGGGGGGGGGGAGTTGGCATCCCTAGTGTCTGTTAACCAAAAGCCGCCTTTTTTGGGGGGGGGTTGCCTATTTATGATTCTTAACACCAAGAAAAGGAATAGTTTCCCAAACATTTTCAAATGAAATCATTCCTTTTATAAGAAATATTTATTCTGCCCACATCCTTTCTTTTTGTTATATGCCACATTCTCTCTCCACTTTGTGACGAACAATCTGCTGCTGCTCCTGCTACAATGAAGTTAGTTTAAAACTTAAAGTTTAGTAATAAGATTAGTAGCTACCTTAACTGCAGGCTGCAAGATGTCACAAGCTTCAGTGATGATCTAGAATGAAAAACGCATTGAAAGTGTTACAGCTTCCAAATAAGAAATTTGAAACAAAAATATTTTAAAGATGGCCAAGACTCCAGAATGACAAAGCTACAGACTTGGAAAGTTTATGAGCTCTTCAATTATCACCACATGTTGAAATTGGATTATTTTTTTTCTCTAAAAGTCTGAACTTTTTTATTTTTAATTTGATTTTCTCACAACCTTTCTTAGAGGTGAAACTTTATAGTTATATTTAATTGGGTACCTGCAGTTCATTAGTAGCAGCTCAGTGAAATAATAGTAGCTAATCTCACAAACTGTTAACATTCATGTTGACCCTGCAAAAGGTAACAAAGGTCATGCTTTAGTTTGACAGAATTGCCTATTCACCAAGAAAACTGACAGAGTAAAGTAATCTTGATTTGTCACTTTCCATTAATCACACTATTTTTCTGTTAAATGCTAGCAGATAATTGTTACTAAATGCGATTTGCAACACCCTGTGCTGCAGTTGAAGGGCCAAAAATAGACAAACAGATAAAAACATTGTTTAGCTTGCATGCAGCAAGTGTTTGCTATTCAAAGGTACATCATGCATAAACATTGCTTTAGTCATGAGCTGACACTTATAAAGCCTTTGCTATTTTCAGAAAGCCCTCAACAACTAAGGGCAAACCGTATTACCTGCCTTGTAAGGCCGCACATTATAGAAAATACCCAGTGTTAAAATGCATTAGTTTTCTTGATTATACATTTTTGTGTCATCACTATACCCCCCCCAATATATATATATATATATATATATATATATATATAGCAATATATTTGCATTGGAAATCTGTCTTTAAGTAATTTATGTTACATAGGATAAATATTGTATGATGAGCTTGGTTCAATTTTTTTTTTTTTTTTTTGGTTAACAAAATCAAGTTAAATGAAAACCTATACAAGTTGCTTTGAAACAACTGCTTTCAAATAGGATTTGTAGTTTTATAAAGTGACATGCTTGATATATTTCTAACTATTCCAAAATGAAAACAAAAAAAATCCGTATTAACTGTATGGCAAGATTTTACCTCTGATATTGGAGCTAAAAACAGATCTGTTTCCAAGGCTGCCATTCATATCTTTTCAGCTTGGATTGTGATAGAAGTATCTGTTAGGTACCTTATCTAAACAGCATAGCTCTGCTCTGCTCAACCACCTGTGCCGTGTTCATCTATAACAAAGAAAGGCATCCTAATCACGGCATGTGAGGAGAAAGAAAGATTCCCAATTTTTAAAAAAATGGCAATTATCTGATGCAGTGGAAGGATGAAGAAGAATAATCAAGAAGGCTTAGTTGGCACTTGAATTTCCAATGACAGCATCTCATTTTAAATGGCTCAAACATAGGCATTACATCACTGATGCCATAAATGCCCATCTATATAGATATAAATGTATATACAAACATATTTGAAGAATCAAATATAGACATTGGAGACTAAGTTTCTTTCGTTTCATCTTCTGTCTGTGAAAATGTATGGACAGCAAAGAATATTTCCAGCTCTGAAGAAACCTTCCACTGGAGGACCTTTTGTGACCATGCTATTATCTTTCTGGTGCTAGGCAAAGTTGTTGTTTATCTTCCTAGGTCTTCCTAGGCCCCCTAATAGATTAATCATTTTAATCAATCTGTTAAAACTCTTATTTTGAAGGAGGTCATACACATGTTTAAAGGACAATAAGATAAATAGGTAATTGTAAATAATAGATAGGAGGATAAAGGATAAAACGTGAATTCAGAGCAACAGGACTTTATTGTAGTAAGAATCTTTAAAAGGAAAGCAAGTACCAAATTTGTCTATAGAAACTTTAATACATTATTTATATTATTTACTGACATCTAAGGATGGGTAAGGGATTCCTTCTCTCTCCCACTATACCAGAAAAGTTTAATCTACAAGACCACTTCTAAGGACTGCACTGATTAAGGTACCGTAAATAAAATATTTTTATTTTATAGACTATATTCCATTTCTGCCTTTATATTTCTTGCAGGGCTACAGTGATTTAGAAAACCTTCTTCTGAATGTTCATATATATTTTATTCATTTGCTGCTTTGCCGAGAATAAAGGCTGCAAAATATGTAAAGCCATACTGTATGTGAATATTGGCAAAAATATCCTTCTATCAGCAGCTCATATAATTCCATATAAAACGTCTTCCTCAGAGCAAAAGCTATTTCATTCCATTGAGGGGAAGTTTGGATTATTTCCAATGTGTTGTTCCAAACCTTGGTGGATAAACAGACTCAGAGACCATACCAGCAAAGTTAGCCATTCTTGATCTGAGTCTTAGAGCTTTGATTTGATTCTGATCCCTCACCATACATTATGTGTTCAGAGATATGTACATTTGAATTTTGGAGGTAGCCTGCTGATTTCTAAGTAAATAGGAATTTAGGCAAGCAACAGCTTTCTTATAATTATCTCATTATAAAGTGCCTTGCTGGATCATACCTTCAGAGTATGAACACTGAGTGATTCTAGGACATAGGTTTGTAGGCAAAATTATCTACACTTATGTGATAATTTACATATGTGCTGAGAACTTCTGACTTTACTTTTCTCTGTCTAGCAACTAGAAATGTTAAATTGAGATTGTGTCAAAGAAATTGCAGTGCACTACAATGATATGCAGTAGCTTTTTTTTCTTTTTTTTGTCTTCTACTAATCAAACTTCTGGCTTAATTTTGCAATGTTACATTGTCCTAGGACTGGAAAGCTGAACAGCAAGCATTCTAGCTTGATCTATTAGTCAGGGCTGCTGCCTCCTAGGAAGTATAATATGACAAAGGGAATATCCTATCCTAATACATCAAGGAAATGCTGCTCCACACTTACTTTTCTTCCTCCTCCATTTTTCCCCTTTTGTATTGTATCTATTAGATCATTTTTCTGTATGGCCCTGTGCATTTTAGAAGCTTACTAAAATAACAATGACAGCATGAAGCAATGGAGATACTGTACTGAGTGAATACGAGTTGAAGAGATGAAGAATTAATTTGGACAAAGCCAGATGTTGGTAAACACAACAGAGATTTATTTGGAGTGTAGAAGATCAGAAGTAAAAGAGGTTACAGGGAATATTAGCACCTAAATTGTAGAGGCTTGCTGACACAAAGAGACACCAGAGTTGCCTGAATGCCAGTTCTCGGTCAGAGGAAATTATGTGGTGAGGCAGCATCATGAGCAACAACCAGCTGAGTGGCAGTGATCAGTAGAGTTGTAGCTGTGGTGGCCAAGAGGCAGCCAAACATCATGGCAACAGCTGAGGTGGTTATTTATTTACAAACTGAGATGACCTGCTGGAATGGAGACCTCTGGAGGTTTTGCTCTTTGGATGAGGATCACCAGAGCCTCAGCAGCCCCCACTGAGAATGGAATCGGTTGGATTAGATCTGAATGTTTTCCCAACTGTGTTTGTAACTCTTGAACTGAGACAGAGAAATCTGGAACAGCAGTGGTGTACCTTGTATATTCTCTGGGATCAGGTGGAAGGAGAGGGGGGAGCCATGGTGGAAACTGCTGGCATCCTCCTAAACTTGGGTGACTGGTAGAGAATTACTGAGGAGTCTCTCTGGTGCTATTTTTACTATTATTATTGGTAGTACTAGTATTTTTCTTGTTTATGTATTGTAGCGTAGTAGAGATTCCATTATTAGAACACTTCAGGAGGATTGTGAACCAATGGGGTCAGCTATGGTGTGGCGATGGGGCATAGGTTGGACTGGGCATAACAAAAGGAGGATCCTGTTAGTTATGGGGTTTGTCAGCCATCATCATTAATCATATTGCTGGCAGCCAATATCTCTGTAGAATGCTGAGATACATGAAAGAATCAAACAAACAGTGATGGTGTTTGGGGCTTTAACTGCATCATGGACAAATGTGTCCTGGTTGTGGTGAATCAATGAGATGCAACATAAGGCACTGGTCTCACCATCATATAGGGAGAAAGATTAACTATTTGATGTGAATCCCCACTCCCAGATTGCTGGCCTTACACCTGGGTCCCAGTGGTTGGATCACTGGTGATCTTGGCCTCAAGCTCCTGATGGCAAATTCCAGGTACATTTGCAAAAAGACCTTGTTTATCCATCACTTCAGTCTAGCTGAACCTGTGGACCTGATATGTATTACCAGACTAAGACTTACTGTAGAAACACCACACTTTTTCAATATGACAATGAATATTACAAACAGATTGCATAGCTATGGATTCACCATTATCACCAGTGCTATGTACTTCTTCATGGCAGACCCTGGAAAAAAATGTTTTTGTTACAGTCACAAAGAAGCAAACATGTACCAGAATATACTGATGACATTATGTGCTTTGGGATCACAATTAAGATCTAAAAGAGTTTCTGCAATACGTAAATCAACAAAATCCAGCAATAAAATTTACAATAACAAAAAAAAAAAAAACCACTTTTTTCCCAAATCATCAAAAAAGCCTAAAAACATTTACCAGTACTTTAACTACCATTCAAACCCACCCAGAATGAGCCATGATTGATAATAGGAAATAAACTAATATCAGATACAATTAGTATCAAGATAGAAAATAGGGCATTGTAAAATAAAAATATAAAAGAAGGCTTCAAGAAAAATAACTACTTCTCAAAACGATTTGACATAAAGATGCCAAAACCCAAAACAACAAGCAAGAATACATTGTGACAGACACTCTGTCATATACATATACACATGGTATATATATGGATCAGAAGAAGTTGTCCAAAGTATAGTTTTGTCTAGTAAAACACATCAAGATACAAAGGCTGGTGTGGATCTTCCGGGTTGTGTGGCCGTGGTCTGGAAGTTCTGTTTCCTAAAGTTTCGCCAGCATCTGTGACCGGCATCTTCAGAGTACAGGAGCACAGACAGGAGCAGTTCTCTCTGTGCCCAGGATGGTGTGACCCTTTTGTGGGTATTTATAGAGATCTGGAGGGGGGGGGGTATGGGGTGTTAATGAGTGGCTGCTTGCCCAGGTGTCAGGAGATCTGTGTATCTTCCTGTGGGCCAGGCAGGGTCCCTTCTTCTACTGAGTTGTTAAGGAGTGGCTGTTGAGGGTGATTCGCATGTTCATTGTGTGAGTTGTTCGCATGTCCTGGTGGCTGAGCTGAGTTCGTTGACCTTTTGCAGGCTGTATTTCTCAGGATTGGTAGCCAGGTTTTGTTGATTTTTAGACTCTCCTCTTTTTTATTGAAACTGTGCTGGTGTTTGTGAATCTCAATGGCTTCCTGGTATAGCCTGGTGTAGTGGCTGTTTGTGTTGTCCAGTATCTCTGTGTTTTCAAATAGGATTTTGTGTCCAGTGTGCCTGAGAGCATGTTCAGCTACTGCAGATTTTTCTGGTTGCTGTAGTCTGCAGTGTCTTTCGTGTTCTTTTATCCTGGTATGGATGCTGCATTTTGTGGTCCCGATGTATACTTGCATCAAGATACAGTTCAAAAATGCCAACAAAGTTTACCCAAAAGACAGGAAGAATTGTCAGATCCCCAAGTCACTCTGCAAGAAAGTGTATATAGCAAAAACAGGGGTGGGGGGAGGTGGGAGGGCAAAAAAAAAAAGACCAGGTTAGAATATCAGAATGCAGTGAAAAACGAAAGTACCCCAAAAAGTAGAGTCACTGAACGCTGCATAAAGTGCTGCTTGCAGACTTCCTTGGGAAAACATGAAAAAGATAATTTTTAAAGCCCATAAATAAAAAAGGAAGATCACAGAAGCAATCAAAATGGAAATACTGGCTCAGAGATAGATAGATAGATAGATAGATAGATAGATAGATAGATAGATAGATAGATAGAAGAACATTGATTTGGAAGGACATGGAAAGCAGAATTCCTTAGGCAATAAAAAAAACCATGTGACACAAAAAATGATGATCCATCTATAGTTAACAGACTATATGTTTACTTACCCGGATGACGGCATTTGGTTTACTATCAAAATGTGGCTTTTTTGTATGTTTACAGTTGTGTAGTACATTTAAAAAAGGAGTTTTTTGTGACTAAAAATGGCCAATGAAGCCAAATATAAATTTAATAAATAAACAGTAATAAATACATTGTCAAGCACAGTGAGATGAACACAAGTTGGTATAGATATTGCTTCCAGTGTTAGAAAGATAAAAACAGAACACTTCTACAGAATCTTGTTGGCTAGAATGTTGTTGGCTTCCCAGTCCTCAAATAACCTTTACTCCTGAAAAATCCAGTTTCTTAGGTGAGAGTTGCGTTTCTAGATTGTATATAAAAATTATTTTAGATTGTCTTATTCCTTTTCATCTACATTTAATATGCAGGGAATAAGCTGATCCCCTCTGAAGCTTTCAACTTTTCTAGTATAAGTTGGCATCTTTCAGAGCTCCATTGTTTTTTCTATGGCTTCTATGATGTAAAGTCATCTGAAGTCAGCAGAATAAGCAGGAAGGATCCCAAGTGCTGGCTTACATTATGAAAAAATATATATGGCTATCTAATTGGTCCAGTTGGATAATTTCAGTCAAGTTCTGTTTTTATCTAACAGCATCATTTTGTATCAGTGGTAAATGTAGCAAGAGGACAAAAAGACTACAAGATCTTGATAAATGAGTATTCTTTGTGATTATCTTCTTAAAATGAAACAGTGACATACTGAAAATGGTTGTAAGAGAGCAGGATTTATACTTTGACACAGAACAGGTATTCTACAATGCTTTCATCCTCTGAGGTTATAAATGCTCTGTGGTCTATTAAATATGCTACGAACAAATTGATAACAGTAGTCCATCTTGGGGATCTTAAACTGCTACACAATTCTTTTTTAATGTCCTGTAAGACAAACTGCAGCATTTTTATGACAATATTGAATCTCCTTCAGAAGATACGAACTGTATGTGGCTTTAAAATAAGTCTATTTTATTACATCCTGGAATGGCATTTCACAGAAGGTAATAATCTCTGTATTTGAATTTTAATAAAATAATTTCTCCAGTTCCTTTAGGGTCTGCACTTCCCTCCCATCTCCAGTTGCAAAATCTTCCACAGAGCACACATGGAACAGACTCCTCTCCCCACCTAACAATCTGAGTAATGTCCTTTCTTATTGTCACAATTATGACCTCATACAAGGTGAAAAATTCTAATGTATAACAGTTTATCACAGGGGACACCAAGTAACTCCTTTCTCTAAGGATATAAGCAAATTAAATTTGTGCATTCCACTTGAATAGAGATGTCCTGTCATGGGATATAAATATAAAATAGAAAGAAATGCCAAATGCACTGGAATCTTATCAAGCTCAGACAAGTATTCTAATTGTATGAGAGAAAAAAGAACTGCAATAACAAGGGCCCTTAGTGCCTGCAGGCAAGTCTTTGATTTTGTACCTTTCCATCTTGTAGCTCTCTACACTGAATACCCTTTTCAGTTTAACTTAAAAGACCTTTAATAATTAAAAAAAAAAAAAAAAACACCGAGTGGTGCTACCTTATTTAATGTGAGAGGCAGGAATGTGTACCAGTCAATGGTAATTTTTTGTTCCTTCCAAAATAGAAAATATGTTCACTGGCAGAAGTTGAATACCAGCCTTGTTGATTTTGTAAAGGCCAGTTAATGCTTTCATATTCTGATGTTTGAGAGGGCTTAAATACTTGTAAAACTATCTGTGTTTGGTTTGAATGTTGTTACACTGACTTTGTTTAATGAATAGAGTTGTACCTAGAAAACTAGCAAACATACCCATCCATATATCTTAGCATACCATCTTATTGTACAAGAGTAAGAGAGAACAGCTAAAAAGACCTTCTTTAAGCAGACATGAAAGTAGCCAATCACTAGAAAGGCTTTTACTTAGTATGATGTGTAAATCTAGCCATTGTGATTTGTAAACTATAGTTTGTGGCTTCATATTATGTGAGGCTAGTGTGGTTTGTTCATCGAATTAGAGTTAAAAGAAATCATGATTTAGCACAATACATGAATTAAGCATTATTTCTCAGAAAAACAAGGACGTTTATAAAAATACCCAGAACCTATTTTCATGTATAATTATTAATTGTGTAGCTGACTGGCAAAGACAAAACATACAGTCTTTTAACACATAAGCAATACAAATAAATTTCTAGTTTTATAACTTTTATAATTTTTAAACTTTTTATAATTTAACTATGTATTGTGATTTTAGTGACTGTAAGCCGCCCAGAGTCCCCCATTGTAGGGGAGATGGGCGGGGACAAATCAAATAAAAAAAATAATAAGATCACAATGATTGCTCTGTCTGGAGATTCCAAATTAAATTAAAACAAAAACTTCACATTGGTGGGAAAATGGGAAGGCCTGGGCATATGACTGAATGAATGCATTTGCCATAACCCCACTTTCAGGAGCCCAGTAAGGCCCAGAAGAGAACTTAAGAATATTATGAGTTAAGTATTAGTATTCAGGACAAGGTATCAGAGCAGCTTTTCTGTTTTTCAATTCTGAGAATGGAACCCTTTTATTATCTGATAATTCAATTCTACATCTGCTGCAGTTTCTTAGCTACACTGAAGTCTATGACAGCCCATCAGGAAGGGACCAAACAAATAATGGGCTGAACATTCATGCTGAGCTTTAAACATTTAAATATCCTTGGCAATGTATATAAATGATAATAGCCGCACTAAATTAAGTGTTGCCTTTATGCCATAAAGTAATCTTTGGAAAACACAATTAAAGGTGCTAAGAGCCCTTTGGGTATACTATCTTTCTTCCATCCTATCTGCCTTCCATGTTCAAACAGGCAGAGTTGGCATGCCCTACATCCCATACAGTAAAGAGAGTCATCGGATGGGACTAGGAAGCATGTGTTCTCTGTTGCAGCACTTGCCTTCTGGTACACCATCTTCCCAAAATACATCTGGTCCCTACCCTGGCTATGTTTAAAAGAGCCTCTCCTCAAATTGGCTCTTGACCCAGGCCTTAAGTTAGAGCAGCTGGCAGGCTCTGTGTATTTGACTGTTTCAATAATAGTTTTTCTTCCAGTGTTGGGATTCTTTAATTGCGTTTTATTATTGCTTTTATTGTATGCTGTCCAGAGTAGCCATAGAGTTGGGTTGCCTTATGCATTTTGAAAATAAAAATAACATTTCTTCTAGGGATATATGCAGCTTCTGTGGTGGCCAAAAAAAAAAAAAATTTTGTTGTCCCTGTTCACACTTATATAATAACTATATAATAACTATATAATAAAAATAAATAATTTACTTCCTTTAAAAAAATTGTTTCCATTGAGGAAACGTTTAGGTCTATGGTTACATGGAAAAGATAGCTTTGTTCACTCCCATTATGTGAAGATAAATATACTGTGTATAATTACTGTAGAATATTATAGAATAAAATTATAAAATAATTATTATAATTTAAATAGATGCTTTTAACTCTGCAAGGAAAATTTCCATAGTGAATAGAGATTTGGAAGTAATTTTTTTCAGGAGTGTGTGTAAAGTAAGAATGAATTTCCTTTGCTATTGGCCATTTTTCCAATTCTGCTTAGTGGACAAGGCTGCTTACATTTTTTTTTAAGTATCTAAATTGCTTTCATGTAATTACATTAATTAGCTAGATTAATGTAGCATAGCTAGATCCTCATACCAGTACAATGGAAGGACTCATTGGGTGAAAGGACAAGACATTCTTATATTTTTATAGTTGTGTAGAAGAGAAATTTTTGTCAAAGATTTTTTTTATATACTCAGCGAAAGTTGGACTTTGAAAAAGCAGCATAGGAAAAGTATTGACGCTTTTGAACTTTGGTGTTAGAGAAGACTCCATGAACAGCACAGAATACAAACAAATGGATCATCAAATAAATCAACCTGGAATTCTCACTAGAAGCACAAATGACCAGGTTCAAATTATTCTACTTCAGATACATTATTAGAAGACCTAGCTCTCTAGAGAAGGCTCCCATTCTGGGAAAGGTGGGAGGAAAGAAGAGAAGAGGATGACCAGCAGTGAGATGGATGGACTCAGTTACAGTGGCAATGGGCACGCCATTGCAGGACTTGAAAGACCAGATTGGAGACAGATCATTATGGAGAAAATGTATCTATGTGTTCACTAAGAATTAACACCAATTTGATAGCACACAATCAGTTCATCAATCAATATACAGAAAACTTGCATCTGATCATCCACAAAGAATGTCCAGTGCCATTAAGCAGTAAATGTGTTTTGTATGTTGTGCCAAGTCACAATGTAGTTTGGGTTTAATAGGATGTATGAACTGAGCCATACAATAAACCATGATTAAACAAGGTGTGAACCCTGTTCAGATGTCTGAATGATGCACTAAAGCAGAAGAAAATAAGCATATGTCCCAAACAGAAGCATAAATTTTTTCCAGTCCTTTACCTCTAAAACTATTTTGTTCTGAATTATTTTTAAGCAAATGAAATGAGTCAGAACATGCAGGAATGTCATTACTGTCATTTCCAATTACTAACTTTTCAGCATGCATTATTTACACTCCTGCTTGGTAATTCATTACAAGCTGTAAAATAAATCACTAAGACTTTTCTTCTTTTGCACAGAAAGAAAGAAATAGTAATAAAATTTAGCACTTAGAGATGAATTATATAAAGCAATGTTGAAAACTCATGAAACTGATATGCAGAGGAAAGGCTTTTTGTGAAGTTTAACTGGCCATATAGCTTAATCAATATTACATTTATTTCAAAGCTTTGGCAATGCACATATTTTATGTAAATGCTTTAACGGGTGTGTATATGTGTGTGCGCATGTGTATGTGCACACTCACATGTGTTCCACATTTGTAATCAAGCCTGTTGCTTCTAAAAGAGAGAGAGGAAAGAGAGAGAAATTATCTGTGATGTAATTATAAACGAGATTCCGTAAGTATCGTCTCTTAATCCTTAGCTTTTATCTAAGGAAACATATTAACAAAATACTGTGATGGTTACCTTTTTTCATTTAGACCACTATACAAGGTTCTCAGTGAGGCTGCTTACAAATCAAGTTCTCAGTGAACTGATACAAATCTGAAATCAGTATGAAATGATTACTATACCAATACCTCACCTTATGTATTAGTTTTATTCTGACACCAGATGGCACTGTTCACACAGATCATGTTCTCACAAAATACCAGTTTAGGAATTTACACCCTATTTCCTTGGGCATGGTGGAAACCCCATGGATCCTCTTGCCAGAATCCCCATCATCTTTCAAAAGAACAATAACTGAATACTCAATATGTCTCAACTTAATAAAATTTATAAGTTTTGAAGTCAGCATCTTATGTAATTAGCCAAACCTTCCTTGAAATTCTTGGATCAGCATTACCATCTTTCTCAAACTATATATGGTTCTTTTTTGTATTGTAAGAAAAAGAATTTTGTATTTATATATATGAAAGATGCTCAATTTTAATGAAAACAGATTGTCTTTTTAAGCTTTGTTTTAAAAGATTTTCAAAAATGGGATTAGGCATTTGTTATTTATTTTAGTTTTGAAGTAAGAAAAGAAATACATCCAAAAGTATAGTTCAGTGTAAAAATAACAGACATGTGCAGCATAAAATGCAATCACATAATATAACATTATCCATATATGCTTTTCTCTTTGTATGTGCTGTATGCTGAAACAGACTGCTTCCAACGGTTATATCATTCTGATTTTAATGTATTTATGATCTAGATTTATATCTCAACTTCGTTTTGTGCAACCTAAGACCTTGTATATAATGCTTCATCCTCCTGTTTTCCCGACAAGGACTTCATGAGGTGGATTGGGGTAAGAAGGAAGGACTCGCCCAAGGTCACCCAGCCAGCTTCAACCGTAAGGGAGGACTTGAACTCAGTCTTCCAGTTTCTAGTCCAGTACCATACCATTACCCCAAACTGACTCTTCTCTCAAAAGAATTGGTCAAGTTTGAAAAGTTTGCAATGGAAGAAAATCTACTTTTCAAAGAAATGCATTTTGCCTATTTTATTTATCCCTTTGAACTGGCTTGATTAACTTGTATTTTGTTCCTAGGGAATGATGTTGAGTTTTCATGTGTTAGAGGGATTTCCAGGCAGAATCTCAAGAGATCAACTGAATGCAGTAATTTAAATAAAGGGTGGGGAACTTGTTGCCAACTAGATTTTTGAACTACAGCTACCAACATCCTTCATCATTGGTACCTGGACCATGCTGGGAGTTGTGATTCAATCACATCTGGAGGCCCATAGCTGCTTCTTTCATAGCTTAGATAGTAATGTAGTAGAAGGATGAATAAATAGACCACTATAAAGATATAATTCATTAGGAATATATATATATATATATATATATATATATATATATATATATATGCACATACATACATGCACACACACACATGTGCGCACACACACACACACAGTATATATAAAACAATGCACATATATTATTTGATTGTAATTTGTATAAGAAGGAGAGAGATATGTATCTTGGACCACACATTAAACGAATGACACATTGGGAACCACATATTAAAACATATTTTATGTGTGGTCAGAATTCGAAAATAACATATAATACAGCTCGGTACTTGAGTAAAACAATACGGTTGAGATCTGCATATGTAGGGTTGATTGGTGTAAATTGTAGGGGTAACACGGAAATATGATTTGTAGTCTCATTTGTATATTTAATCACTGTATTTTATTGCTATTTTATATAATTTGTTTTTACATAGGGTTTTACATAGGGTTTTACTAATATTTTGTGTCTGAAATTTTGTATTTTGATATGGCCTAAGGGCTAATCAATAAACTTTGACTATATATATATATATATCATATATTCCTTTTGTGGAAAGTAGTTGATGTGAAATGCCTTTTTAAAGTCTTCCCACTATAATATACACTTTCCTAACATAGGCAATATTTTGCCTATGTTAGCCAACATATAATCTCATACAGGACGCTGCACTTATAGGATCTCTTGATGATCAACCTTCACTGGAACAGTAAAATGTAAGCAGGGAGACTTTGAGTCTCTTTCTCTTTTTAAATATGAAATGAACAGTGGCTGTAGTAGCTAAATAACTGCACTGATTTACTGGTTGGAACTCAACTATTTCAGAATTAACTTTTTTGGCGAATAGGTTTGACAGGTAGCAACTTACTCTTCCAGTGTCATGGCGTATGTGTGTATCTGTCATTTCAGTGGGGAATAATTAAAACTATTTTAATTTATTTTTGCTATAATGATTTTAATGTTACTTTCTCTTTCTTTCTTTGGATTAATGCAATATTGCTGGATTAAATACACATGATACTAGTTGTCCTAAAATTGACAAAAGGGTCCAGGTCTTTTAAAAAAATAAAGTTATTCAAGATAAATAGTTTGGATTTTTTTTGTAAGAAGCAGCTGTACATTTTGATGCCAAGTGATCTTACTGGGGGGTGTCCTTGCTTTAATCTGTTACAGATAATTAGTTACAAAAGCCAGACAAGGAAAATTATATGAAAGCAACATTAAGAGAAATAACCTTGACCTCATAATACATATTTTCTGGCCACATTTCTAATTTGCAACAGTGATCACAGCTGTACAATTTCCAGACATGACTCATAGCTCAGAGTAGTCTCTGATCCAGAAGAGAGGTGCCAAACTGAGATTATTCAGATTTCATCAGCTGTAAAATTGATGTACTTACATTCAGTTTCATGAGCTTAGAAGCTTTATATCTGATACCTGTTTGCTATTTATTACTAATGGAATAAAAAAAGTTCCTATGCAAAGCTCAGGGAAAGACAGGAAGTTCTAGGAAGGGATGAATGAAAGCCCCCAGATAAATTGGGAAGGTGGGCATGGTTAAACCTGAAGAAAATCATAAAATATTGCTTATATACAAAGCTGCTTCATGGACCTACCATCTTCATGATCAACTGCATTTTCACCAGTTCATGGTAAACAATACTCATAATGAAGGAATTATCTGAAAAGTTATATGGAAAACAGAATGCTTGTCGAACAGCATTCTTATAAAGGCCATTTAATATCATTAGTGGATAACAAATATTTCAAGTTAACAAAAATCATTTTCTGCAAGAATATACCCAAGTAGTTATATAAAAGTCTATTGCAAAAAAGCAATTTTAACAGAAATGAGACACAACATTAAACCAAATTATTGTGCTCTTAAAAGAAATTTTTGATATATTCGTCCTCCAAAGACTATAGGTTGATTTAGTAAGCAAGGGATAAGATTAAGCATTATAATTCCATTTATGGCAGTTTCAGGGCTTGGTTGTGATTCATCTATAAACATACAAAAAGTACATCATTCAGATAGCTGAAATGTTTAGTTGCCATGAGCTGTGTCCTTGCACAGGAAAGACAACTCCATAATGTTCATTGAGGTAAGAATTTGGAAAGGGAATGGAATTGACGTGGACAGTATAAAAATCTGGTAGAGAATAGAGGAGAATTATAATACAGAGAAAATTTTCTATGAAGCTTCACAGAATAGAGAAAAATAGAAAAATAGCTTTAAACTATATTCAATGGCCTGAATCATCAATTCTGGCAAAAAAAAAAAAAAAATAGGAAACAGCCTGATTCCAGATGAAATTTAATTTACTGACAAATAATGAAGCCTATTGTCCTAAACTTATCAATGTCTGAAAGCTAGCTGTAGCAAAAGGAATGGTAGTGAGCCAATGGAAGCAAAACAAAATATCCAAAGTTCAGTGTGATGAATGTATGGGATGGGGAAAAAAAAACATTCTTCATGTGGATTTTTCCTACCAAAATCAAAATTCAGACAAATGTATAAAAAAAAAAAAAAGTCTATTATTCACCCATGTTGAAAAATCCAGAGCAGGATAAATGAGAATAATGTAGAACTTTATATTAAAATGAGTTTAGTAAGAATACTCAGACTTGGCAACATAATACTTACCTTCAGCTAGGAAGTTGTCTCTTTCTGTAATGAACAGTTGGTACTCTTAACAGCTACAATTTAATAGCTCCTTAAAGAGCAGTTAACAAACAAAATGAAACAATAAGAGATATTAACACTTTGGGGATATCTACACTTACTATAGAGGTAGAGTTTTGTGTTTTTAAGCAAGTGGAAAGGGAAAATAATTGCATCATGTATCATCCATGTTCAGGCAAGTTCATTTTCCTTTTTTAGAATGAAAGATGCTTATTTTTTCTTTTTGTGAATTTTGTGGAACAGTCTAGTTAAACTATTTTTAAACAATGGTTAAACTTGTTCAGTAAAATAAACTTAACCCAAAATGCCTATAAATGATAAACTTGTCTGAATCAATTGATTCAAGAATCAGTTGATTCAAGAATCAGTATGTCTCCCACTAGGTGATAAGTCTTCACAATATTCAAGGGAAATATGCTTCATCAAATCCCAAGAATAATTTGAAAAATATGCATTCTTGAAAGCGTTTTTTATTTTTTAAATCATTCCAGGGGATATATTTAAATTCTAGCCTTAATTTAACATGATTTTATATTTCATTCCTGGGCTTTTCTCCAAGTTCAGTTTTCTTATAGTTTGTAGCACAGATGGAGAGAGTGGTAAATTATATGCCCTCTTTACTTTTTTAAAAATACATTCATACATTTTTTATCATGCCTCTCCACCTGTTTGATTTATTTCATATACTTTCTGTCTAACCTAATATTCACATAACAGTGTTTTTTATTCAGTATTATATGATTGAAACCTGGCTATGTCCTCTCTTCTTATCTGGTTGTGAATTATTTCCAGTCTAGCTTTCACTTATGCCTACTTTTCTTTTCATGACAAGCGCAAACCTGTAGTTGTATAAGTTGTTTACAGTTGATTCAAGTTAGTTTTTAACTGAAAACAAACACAATTTAACTGAAAAACTGTGCTAGGGCAGGACTCCAACAAAGAGAGAGAGAGAGAGGGAGAAAGAAGGCTTAAACCTCAAAAAACCTGCATGTCCCTTTTGTGCTGCTAATTGTTTTATAAACAAATTTGGTGCAATGGAACTTGTTTTTATTGCTCTCTGAAATATTAAAGTCCACCCCCCGGATCATAAAAGGGTTCTGTCACCCTTACTTTTATTTTTTTAAAACCCTGAGGACAATATATTTATTACAAGAAGTAATCCAGTTGTTTAACGGTCTCCTTTCCTCATTGCTCGGTTGCCCCATCACCAGAATGGGTAGGAAATCATTTCTGGACAACAGAAACAGACAATATCACCATATTTTTTTGTTTCATTCCCATCTGGGGAGATTGGAGTAAAACCCTTCTAATTCAGGTGACCAGTAAAATGATAAAATGGTGCACCATTGAAGGGTCTTTATTTCTTTCCCCAAGGCACAGGGAAAAGTAGGAAACTCGGGAAAGAAAAAAGTAATTTAAAAAGCAACATTTGTGTGGGTTTCAAACCAGCTACTTTCTGTTTACAAAGAAAGAATTATAGCCATTATTCTATTAGAGCACTTGCAGTAAGGATAGGTCTAAAAAAGAAGGCAGTAAGAAAGTACATTTTTAAAGCTGTTTGTCATGGTGACATGTATGTGGATTTGTATGCTTTAACTTTATTTATACATGCAATTTAACTTTATATATGTACATATTAGACAAAGAAAGTGAGAGAAACAGACAGATACATACGTAAGTGCATGTGTATATGTGTATGTGTCTAAAAAGACTTGGCCACAGGAAGGGAAATGATTGTCAATGAATTGCTTTCCTGGAACATAAAGATGGGAGGACACAAGAAGAGGGGAATTGTCCAGTGAAAAGACATGGTAGCCTGCATTCCAGGCTGAATACTCTGCAAAATATCTCAGTTCACACAGATTTTCTTAATCTGGTTTAGAGTCAGGTCAGCATGAGTACAGGACAGTAAATGCAGATATATGCTATGATATCAGGTACCAAAAATGAAATTCTAACTTGATTTTTAAAATGATTATAGAGAAACTTACTTGCCAAACTTCAAAGATGTCCTTGATAAGAACATATGTTCAATGTAATAAATTTAACTAGAACATAGACACCTGTACATCAGAATCTATTTTAGAATATATTGAAAAACAGCATCTTTTCCTGAAGTAGAAAAGCAACAGGGCATATTACAGTCATTTAGGAGTGACATTTGGAAGACATTGTTGAGGCAAATGCTAGCATAGCCCGTGAATAAACATATATGAAACTTTTATCCTAAGTCATACTTGTCCAGTTATAAAGACTAAAACATTAAGCTTAAAAGGTATATTTAAAAAAAAAAATGATTAGAATCTAGCAGTTTATAGGAAATTAATTATTGAAAATCTTCTTTAGAAAATTTGATTTTTACCTTCATGGTTACCAAGTAAACTTTACAGCTGATGGATCTGACTCTATCAATAAATATTAACCCTCTCCCATTTCCTTAGCCCATCAATCTTCTGATAAACATACAACAGAATGCTATAGTGGTCTCCTCATTTTGAGTGGCAAGTTGTTTAGAAGAAGTTGAACAACTGAGTTTTGAAGAGAGATACAGACTTGGATCTTGCATATGTCCTTTGACAGCTTACTTTAAAGAAGTATATAGCAACTTTGGGGATGAAAGCAAGTTTGGTATAGCGGTTAAGGCTCCAAACTGGAAACCTGGATCCCGTGAGTTCCAGTCTCCCCTTAGGCATGAAACCAGCTGGGTGACTTTCGGCCAGTCACTCTCTCTCAGGAAAAAGGCAGTGGCAAACCACTTCTGAAAATCTTACCAAGAAAGGGACAAGTTAGGGATTGGAATAATTGCATATGTTGTAGGGGAATTCAACCCTTCATCCCCTCTTGCTGGGCTTTGACCCATATTTTTCACAATTTCTCCTGCTGAGTTTATGATGTGTTTCAGTCAAGTATTTGGGCAATGAAAATTGCATGCATGGGAAGTCTGGGAAAGTAATACATGCATATTTAGACCTATCCAGAGGACATACCCACTTTTTCCTATCACCCATGCACAAATAACTGGATAAGAGTAACTTAGGAGGAGAACAAATGTAAAAACCATTTGACTTTTGCTATAGCTCAGGACTATATTTCATGTTTATTTCATCTGACAACTTTAATATCTGAACATAAGAGGTATTTTCTAAGGTGCTTGTAATCCATTTTGGTTTTATATAATTTGTAGACCTGGTGAGTTCATTTTTCGACTGAGTTATTACTGAAGATTTGCCTGCCTGGCTTAAGGAAATCAGAGTATCATATATGTACTTTTCTCCCTTTTATTGGGCCTCCCTGGTCCTAAACCCATATTCTAATTTCCATGCCACACTTCCTCTCTATTCACTTGAAAATTTCCAGGTTATGCTTTTATGTACAATTCTGAAATTAATTTCTCCAGGATCTGTATGCTATTCTCTCTTACTTACTATTGTTCACTGTTGGCAGGCAAAGAAAACAAAGTACTTTTGAGTTAACGTTCTTTTTATGGCTTGCATGGGCTCCTTTTTTGAAGGAGCAGAATCCCATATCTTAATGTCTGACTCTTTATTTCAGAAACCTTACTGTTACTATATGTCTAAAATAAACCTGACCCTTTGTCTAATAAAAGAAGACCCTTTGACTATATCCAGCAGTCTGGATATATGAGGCAACCTGCCTACTGAGCAGTAATTTGTTCTTTTGTGCTCTGGGTCCTGATCCTTGGATAGGCCATTTAACAAGCCAACATTATTTTTTCTTGCCACACTCAGACAAATGAGTTGCCATGGGATAGAGAAACTGAACCATAGAGAGAGGTGAGACACAGAGCTGCAGGATATCTACTCTTTGCCCTCACCATTCTTCAGCTCACTGTGCTGCCTGCCAGCCTTCTAAAATTGGAATCCAAGCTTACCACAACTATGCCTGTAAGAGAAGAAAAACAAGATAAATATCAACGTGCTCTCCAATGGTGCACTTGTTGAACAAAGATGACTAAGTAAGAAACTAAACAAGTTAGGTTCCACTACATGTATGTTAATATGGGAAGTTATAATAGGAATTTAGCAGTGTATCCCTTTTTAAAACAAACATGCACTGCTTTCTTACAACTTCTGGTAAAATTTCAGCTAGTCCTGTCTTTAAAGCACTCTCATTGTCTATGAATGTTTATGTTACATAGCTTGTTGTTAAAAATACACCTTCCCACTCTGGTGCTTTCAAGATGAATTAGACCATTACAACTCATATCTTCCCCAACTAGCTTGGCTCCTGGAATTGTATTCCAATACCACTATAGCCCAGCAGATTGGGGAAGGTAATACCATTATTAATTCTGAAATTGTCGAGATGACTGGGACAGAAATATGTGCATTTTTTCTTAAGATATTATATGCACAAAAAGAAATAGGTAACAACAAATAATATATATGGAGTTAGGATCCAGGCTCTAAAACCCAGGATACATGATCAAATAGGATGGTGTATGAGTCTTATTATCTTATAAAGATTGTCTGATCCTCATGGAAAGAGTAGATACATCAAAGTATTTAATATGTAAAATTAAGTATATAATATCTCAGTATCCAAGTGTGTGAGCTAAGCAATGTTCCATAGAGTTCTCCTCTTAACAATTCTTGTTTTGAACAGTATGTGGAATATTTGCACAAACTCACACAAATTAAATTACAAATATAGACAGGATGTAATAAATTGAAAGGATAATGAGGGAGACAGGCAGCAAAATACTGCAGCTGAAGTTATCACATGCAAGTGCATTCCACATAAGAGGTCGTCCTCTTTTCTTCTTCATTAGACTCATCAGTGTTTGTTGTCTGACACATGCAAAAATATTGAGCTACAGTTGCATGATTAATGATTTCTAGTGTCCACACAGGCACTGTTGATTGCACAGAAATCATACCAAAGTAATTCCAGATTGAGAAATTCAGAAACAGTTTACTGTTCCCAAAACTATTGAGCACAAGCCATTTTTTGCATGTAAGATGCAGTATACTACTGTATATATATTAGATGCAGTTACTATATGTATTATACTATTATACTATAATAGTATAAGGTATAATATTGTAATTGATATTCTGCTCTCTCCATGGAGTTTGTATGATGAAGTTTTTATTCTAATAATAAGTTTTTATCTTTTTACAATGCCTGTTTTATTCACTTGTTATTTTATTTTAATTAGTGTACACTGCCCAGAGTCACTTTGTGAGATGGGTGGCTGGCTATATAAATGTGATAGATAAATAAATAAATAAATAAATAAATAAATAAATAAATAAATAAATACTATATTACTATTTAGTAATAGTATATGCATTATACTATTATACTTTTTTAAAGTCTTACTTGGTATGTGTTAACGTCTGTAGAAATGATTAGCATTATTCCAGAAACAGAATGGTACAGTTCATTATACTGAATATTTTTAGCCTTATCTTTTTCAGAAACATGATATAAAGTAATCCTATTGCATAGAAGCCCTTGTCAAGCCATGGTCACATGGATACTGACTGCAGTCTGTGGACTCTTCATCTTTTCCTACTACTTTTGCTTTATCATAATCCATCTTTGACTGCACAGAACCAATCTTACATAATCCAAAGGGAGCCATCATAGTACCAACTTGCAATGAAAATTAATGAAAAAGTGTATGAATGGATTTCAGAAACTCTTAGGATAGTTGTAACAGCCAGAATGATATGGCATGTGAAAACTATTTTGAAGAAATAATTCAGACTGAAGAATGCGATTAGAACAATAGTGCAGGCCTTCCAGCGAAACACACAGAAAGTCATTAATACATCAAAAGATACCAAATGGGAACTTCTTTATTGCATCTCACTTTCCCTAATTTGTAAGTGAATTTTTTTCCAGAGCATCTTGAGCCAAACAAGGTTTTTCTGTACGAGGCTAAAAGATATATTTATTTCATGTGACAAAAATACATATAAATGAATTCATCTAGTTCTTATAATTATTTCATGGCAGCACATGATGCCCGATGGTTCCCAGCATGACTCATTTACAATATTTAGTACTATTGTGTTGACATTCTGCCAGGTACTTGCTGATAGCTATAAGGACTTTTCTTGTTGAATTTGATTTTTCTCAAAGCAGGTCACAAATCTCAGTCACAGTTCAGTAGATCATCAAGATTTCATTGTTTGAGTTAGCCTTTTTTTCCCTGGCTTGCTTACCAAGCTGCAAACTCAGAGTTTGGGTTTGGAGAGAAACATGAAGGGAAGGCCCAAGAAGGCAACCTGCTGCTAATAAATCAGTTATAATTTGATTCCAGTTCTGACACAGCTGCACTTGAATGACAGCAATTTCAATGCTTGTAAAATACATATCTTTGTTTAGAAGAACAAAGATTAACTGTCGCTTCTGGAGTTTGATGTGTTTTTATTCCTGTCATATTCTTAATCAAGAGTTACAACTGACACGAAATATGCTAAATGTAACTAGGAAGAAGCTGCAGATAATAAGACTCTCAATATAAGTGAAAATGACAGAACACTAATGCATTTCATTTTTTTGTTCCCATGCTTTAAAAGAAAAATCTGCCTATCACATTTGCATCCAAAAGAAATCATAGGTAGCATGGAAGAGAGAACAAAGTATTTTTGAGTATCTTGTACACATAAATACTTAAGGCAGTCACACCATTCTCTTGTGCACTGATGTATTATTTCCAAGTGGCAAATTAAGACAGGTAGTAGCCATGGTGTTGTAATAAACTGAGAATGTGGAAAGGTAATGGGTATCTCTAAATGTTGGCCAGTATGTGTCAGGGAGCGCAGCCACTGCTTCTAAGAATGCCCCCACCAAGCTGTTTAGATCAATGGGAAATTCACTTTTTATAATGTCGTATGCAGATAAGGCTTTCAAGTTCCAGGAGCTAGATTCCACTTGAATGTGCATAGTCATTTCATTTCCAAAGGACATGGCTATGGCTTATCCATGAATAATTATGTAATTATTCAAAGCAGCCTTTGCTCTGAAAGGCGATTCTTGGACGGAACTTTCAAAAACTCCTGGAAGCCTTTGCTATTTGAGAAAGGTCCCCCCCCCCAAAAAAAATACTTATAAATCAGCAGATGGGAGCTGTGACTAGGAAGGCCTTTGCATGGCTTCATCTGGTGCACCTTTCCTAGATCAGGAGGCCCTTCAGACAGTTACTTGCACCCTGGTCACCCCTCAGCTTGAATACTACAACAGTTATATAAGGGGCTGCCTTTGAAGACCACCTGGAAGCTTCAGCTGGTCCCCAGAATGCAGCAGTGCAGGCAGTGATGGGCATGTCTTGGTATGCCTATTTAACACCTCTGCTTCACAAACTATACTGGTTGCCAGCTTGCTTCCAGGTGTGATTCAAAGTGCTGGTCATTGCCAATAAAGCCCTTATAGGGCAGGTTACTTGAAAGATTGCCATTGTATCTGTCTGGTTACTTAAGAACTCCCACAGGGTCTGATCCAATCTGGCAGGTTAGCACACTCCAGGTTCCTTGGATTAAATAATGCCATCTATCAGGACCCCAGAAGCGTGCCTTCTCTGTAGTAGAACCTGCCCCCTAGAGTGAGGGCCACCCCAAGATTCAGATCACTCCCACCCTGTTGGTGTTTTGAAGGGCCTTGAAAATATAGTTCTTCACCCAGGCCTTTGATGAAGATGATTGAATCCCCCATTGGATTGTTTGGGTTTGTTCATTTTCATTTCTGTCTGGTTTTGTCATCTTTACCATCCTTTACTCCTTTGTTTTTGTTTATTATGTGTTTTTTTCTTCTTTGTAAAGCTTTTTGCCTGTGAACAGCCCAAAGTCATTGGGAATCAGGCAGAGTGTGTGTGTCTGTGTGTATGTATGTACAGTATATGTATATTTTTAAAAAATTCCCTCTCACCCCTATGGATGGTATGTGTCTTCCTCAATCTCAGGTCCTCTACCAGAGGCCTGGGAGTTTGGGGGTTCTGCACAGTATCTTAGCTGTTCCTAGCACTGCACTCTTCTGGACAGAGAGCTCTGATATTGTTCCTGGGATCTGTGGGACCCACTTTCCCAGCTTAGGAGTCACAGCCCCGAGTGCTCCTACCACCAGTAGGACCACTTTGGCCTTGACTTTCCACATCCTCTCTAGTTCTTCCTTCAGGCTCTGGTACTTCTCCAGCTTCTCATGCTCCTTCTTCCTGATGTTGCTGTCACTTGACACTGCTACATCTATCACCACCACCGTCTTCTGGTCCTTGTCTACTACCACGATGTCTGGTTGATTGGCCAGTACCTGCCTGTCCGTCTGGCTCTGGAAGTCCTACAGGATCTTAGCCCTGTTATTCTCCACAATGTATAATGTGCCATCAAGTTGTTTTTGACACCTAGCAACCACATAGATAGATTTTCTCCATGACAATCTATCCTAACCTGGTCTTTCAGGTCTTCAAATGGTGCACTTACCACTACTGTAACTGAGTCCATGCTCCTTGCTGCTGGTCGTCCTCTTCTTCTCTTTCTTTCCATCTTTCCCAGTATTAGAGGCTTCTCCAAAGAGCTAGGTCTTCACATAATGTGTCCAAAGTAGGATAATTTAAGTCTGGTCATTTGTGCCTCGAGTGAGAACTCTGGGTTGATTTGTTTGATGATCCATTAATTTCTTGTCTTGGCTGTCCATGGTATTCTCAGCAAACTATGAGAATGACACAGTGATTGGAAGACGTCAGTATACATGCCAGTACCAAAGAAAGGAGACTTAACAGAGTGTGCAGACTATCATACAAAATCCTTAATTTCACGTGCTAGTGAAATACCGCTTAGGATCATCTAATGCAGATTAGAGCTCTGCATGAAAAGAGAGATGCCAGATGTTGAAGCTGATTTCAGAAAAGGCTGAAGAACAGGAGGCATTATTGCTGACTTACACTGGATAATTCAGAAAATCAAAGAATACCAAAAAGAAATTCATATATGCTTTGTTGTTTATAGAAAGGCCTTTGATTGTGTCAACCATAGTAAACTGTGGAACATCCCTAGGAAAATGGGATTCCCAGAACATCTTGTTGTCCTCATTCAAAACTTATACACAAGTCAGTAAGCCACAGTCTAGATGGAATGTGACAAAACAGACTGGTCCCAGGTTGGCATAGGCTGTATAGTTTCCCATTATTTATTCAATCTATATGCTAAAGATATATAGAGGGAAGATGGATTGGAAGAAAATTAGTGTGGTTTTAAAAGGAAGAAGAGACATCAATAACCTGAATTATACTGATGATACTACTCTGATCGCTAAAAACATATGTAACATGCCAATGCTACTAATGAAACTCAAGGAGCACAATGGAAAAAGGCACTAAGATTGCATATAAAGAAAACCAAACTCATGACAACAAGTATGGCAACCTGCTTTAGAATTCACAGTGAAGATACTGAAGTGGTAGATAGTGTCTACCTTTTAGGATTGACTATCCTAAAAGCAAATTGTAAATTGTAAAGCAAATTTTTAGATGCAAAGTGGCAACTATTACTGCTGAGTCAATGGTCCTATTTTTCAGATTCCTCCAATTAGCTAGAGAAGCATATCAGTACAGTTCTGAATTAGTACTGTATTTTGGGTTTTCTAAGAAAATTGTAAAGAGCCCCTGCAGTATAATATAAACTTTTAACTTCTGTTACACTGACCCCCATTCCCCCCCACTCCCACTCCCACCACCCCCAGAAAAAAAAAGGTACAACTTAAGTATTTGGTCATTTCTTTGGAGAAAAAGAGCTCCAGATGTTCATGGTACTGGGCATAATTTGTTTGCAGAATCAATGGAGCTTCTTCATATAGAAAATGAATGAATTCATGAATGAACTTCACTATGAATGAGGCTCAGAAAAGGACAAATCTCCAGCTTTCTCCTGTACGCATGTTCTCAAGTTACCTTATTATTTAGATGAAAGAATTTTCACAGAGTATCTGAAAGGCATCTTGTGTTGTCAGTTTCAGAACTGTTGTGAAGTTTATAGCTAGCATGCTGACTACATAATAAAATGTAGCACATTACAGTAGCAGTAGCAAAAAAAAATCCTTTTTTTTTTAATATGAAGAAAACATATTACATTATTTGGGGATAGCTACTTAATCTACTCACAAATTCTAACACATATTCTTATTGGGCAATTTGTCCTTGAAACAACTGTCTTTATTATTAATTATGCCATATAAGAGGTACAATATGCACCTTGGCTTCTCTCGCCAACCGTCTGTGATATATCCATGATAAAATCTTGTTTTATTTCTGAGTTACATATTTTTCCCCTCCTGAATTTGTCTCCTACTACTTTCCTGGTTGCTAAGGCCTTTTAATGTCCTTATTTTATTTTACTGTATTTATTTAGCCACTAACAAGCTAATTTGTTCTTATATTTCCAAACGCAAAGTTGCTCATTAATTCATTTTTCCCCTCCCTTTTGCTGCATATGAGCTATTAGCTGACATGTTTATTTTCTAGAGTCTGGACCAGCTTTTAAAATTTGTTTTGCCTCCTTTAATTTATAAATGTTATAATCAATTATTTAGGTATTGTTTCCCATGTGAGTCCTCAGCAGAATAGATGATAGCCCCCACACAGGCCATTCAAAGAGACCAGGCGTCTCTGAAGCAGCTGACACAAGTGAGCCCAGCTAGCTTTCAACCTCTCTTGAGGGCCAGTATTGAGGGCCAGGCAGCAACTGCCCATTCCGTGTATCACTCAGCCAATGGAAAGGAAGTGCGGTGCGCGTCTGTTTGCTTGCCTTTGCTGAGTTTGCATTGTTTTGCCCATTGCCTATTCAGCCTCAGGATAGCATTGAAAGAAAACGCTGGCCATCAGAGAGAAATACCATCAACATGTAATTGCATGCAATCAGCATCAGCTCAGCATCAATAATTAGGCATGGACCAATAATAAAGATATAATCCAGGCCTATCAGGGAAAATGAGAGTTGTCCCCATGTTGCACCATTTTAGGATTCAGGCATACATTTGTTCAGGAGAAACTAACTTTATACAATGAAGCTATGTCATTAACTATTAAAGTTAAATATGAGACAGAAGAAGGTATTAACAATGTCCTTTTCCTCTTCCTTCCTGAAATTTCACAAAAGAATTTTCTTACTTTGCTTATGACGTGCTGTCTTTTGAATCTAATTAAAACTTTCTTCTTGGTTCCTTAGGTGGAAAGAAAACTCTGCAGAGATGAGTTCTTAATTAATGCACAGGGTCCTTGCGAGTCCCACCTCTCAACAGCAGAGACTGACATCCAAGGATACATAAATTACACTAATTGAGCTTTACATTGACACAGTCTTTCCACAACCAACTCATCAGAGAAGGTAAGAAAGCAGACCAGCATAAAATGTTACTTCACTATGCTTTTATGTTTTCCCTTTGGGAATGGAAATCTTTCCAGATTACTGAACATGTGTTAGTACAAGAAACAGATTTTTTTCTCTTTGCTTTTAAAAAATAGTTTTTGCTTTTTATTTAATACTAAGCATTTTTAATATAAACATCTACTAACCATACTGTGATGGATGCCAGCAGCAAAGTGTTACAAATCAGTATCTTTATGCAAATAATCACTTGGCAGCATTGATTCCAATATTATATTGGATAGCAATTGAAATTCTTTTAACTAATAAATAGATGGGAATTAAGAATGACACAAAAATCATTTTTGTCAGCATAGAAAGGCTATACAACTTTCCTCAAAATTCTCCTAAATCATACTATCATAGTTTAAATGAGAAGACACAATTCCTCCTCCTTAACACTTCATTTGTCCAAAACAAAACCTTTCATTGGCCCATATACTGCTTCGCGTTTCAAAATCCTATCGTATAACAAAAGATGTGATTCCTTTCATAGCTATGGTTATGTTTTACAAGCCTCATGTCTATAAGAGTCTGCTGTTCATGAGGCCAGAGGGAGACCTAGATTGCAGCTGGCTCTTCAGGATTTGGGGGGCAATTTGCTGCACAGAAGCCAGATTTTTTAAAGAAAAGAACTTGTTGAGGGGCACACTAAGTAAGAGGCCAGACAAAAGCTCTTGAGAAGCACAGGATAATTCTCAGGGTTTGTGGTAATTCCAGAGAGTCACAATTGCTGCATGCTTTGTCCGCAGCCAGAATCCAGGCAAAACAGCTTACAGAATTCCCTGAAATGCAGACTTGATTAGGCAGCTGGGAAGATTACTGGGTGACATGCTACATGCCGTTGGTATATTTATAGAAGAATGTGCCGGACTTTTTTTTTAATTTGTTTGTTAGATTTATATCATTTCATATGAGTTCTACTCATATGTATTTTTTTTAAGTTTAGCAAGTTTATAACACTGTGCCATCTTTTAAAACTAGATAAGGTGGTCTAAATCTGCAAAATGCTCTTATTTAGTGTCTTGTTGCTGAATAATTTATGGAATACCAAAGGATAATTGTTACGAACGCCTATAAAGCACACTTCCATAATATTCTCCCTTTAGTTTTAGACCAGCTGTCCAGCTATACCGTAAACTTTGATCTTTTTGTAGTAAATGTTATTTAAATAATGTTTGAGCTACATTCATTAAATGTAACAAGACAGTTTCACTAAGATTAAGACTGCAGCGCAATGCAGTAAGGCTGAAATCGTTAGACATTTGAAGGGAGAGATACCAGCTGGAACAGAGTGGTTAGAAAGATAGGATGGAAGGAGCTGTGTAATATCAACATAGTTCTTGGTAGAAAGTAAAAAAAAATCACAAAGGGTAAGTGCTGGAAACCATCAAGCAGGAAAATGGATGGAATCCAAAACATGCCTATTTAAAGAGAAAAGAAAAAGAAAAAGAAAACCTTCCTTTATGGCTTAAGCAACAGTTCAAGCTATAAAGATAATCTGTTTGGTCTGGGAACGTGGCTTTTGTCCAGATTAGCGCTTTTGTCTAGATAACTTAAGATCATCTTAAAAGGGGTGTTTGCTTTCCCCTGTTTTGACATTTCTTTTCATTCACTAAATTTTTTCCCAGTGCCTTATGTTACATTATCAGTGATAAGCATGTCTGACTGGTAATGTTTCACTGCCAGTCTGGAAGTTTCAACCAGTGTTTTAAAAGTATTTGGGGGGGGAGGTGATAGGTTTGATATTTTCTAGAAGGTTTCTTGTTTAGGTGGGGGAAAGCTGACAGTTTAGAAAGATCAAATGGTGTCATCGTCCACAGCAAAGTATGTACCACTGACTCCCAGAATCTAAAGATATGCCTCGCTCCTAAATTGGAAAATTAGTTGTTCTAATTCATATCTGGCTCAGAATGTCCTACTTGGTTCACACTCTTGTGTATTAAAGACAATTCTACATCATGACTTATATTTCTGAACTGAGTGACTCTTAGTAAGACATCCAACTAAATAACATTGCTTTAAGAGATCTGGATTGGAATTGACAAACAAAGTTCTAGAATCTGAATGAAGAAGGGAGGGAGGGAGATTGACTAACCTCTTTATTTTAATCAGCTCTCAACTAAATGCTTTTGGTCTGGCATTTTTAAATAATTATATAACACGTTTTGCAAAAATGTACAGAAAGTTAAAATAACTTCATACATGTGAAAATGGAAATTGTTAAATACAAATGTAACACTTCTTTTAAGAGACATATGTACAGGAATATGAAAGCTGTAAAAATACAGATTGAGATATCATACTTTCTGAATGACCTATTAATATTAATATTATTTATTTATTTATTTAAATTTATTGGCCACCCAAGTCCAATGGATTCTGGGTGGCATACAAATCTAGGGGGGAAAACAAACTAAAAACATTTAAAAACATTAAATCAGATGAACAGCCCAGGCTAAAATGACAATGTCTCTGTTTTCTTGTACTTGACCATGATCAAACCTGTTTCTATTTGGTTTCTGACAATCATTTTCTAACAAGCAAAAGTTTAATATACCAGCATTCCTTCCACTGTATTAAATGAATTGTTGAGCATTAAAGAGAATTGTTATTGTGAATACATAGCTTCCTTAATCAGCAACTGCACAACTATACTTACAACTTTTAATCTGAAAAACCTAAACTTTTGTCATTCCAATACTAATTGCATCAGCAGCCAATAGCAACAACATTGTCATTATGTTACTTACACCAGGCAGAACTGAGTTTTTGAAAGTTGATACTACAGTGTGTAGTGCTTGTTCACACTCTCAGAAAACTCAAGAAAGTTGTTGAGACAAGATTTACCTTTGCAAAATTCATGCTGCTTTTCCTTCAGTAAGATATGTTCTCTATGTGGTTAGTTATTTTTTTTTCTTTGATTATCATGTCCTCTAATTTGCCTGACTCATTTGTAATTTTTCCTATCTTTCCAGAGTCCCTTTTGAAAATGGGTGTCATATACTTTTAGTCCTTTGGCACTGAGCTTGATTTGAAGGCTGTTACTTTATTTTTACTAGGATATCAGCAATTTTACATTTGAGTTCTTCTAGAGTTCTTGGTGGGTGCCATTGGGACCTGGTGATTTGTTCTAGCATAATATCTCAACACTCTCTCACTCAATAACCTCTGCAGTCAAGGAAGGAGTTTGAACAAAGATCTGTTTGATCCGAACCCAACCCCTTAACCATTATATCACACTGGATCTTCTATTCATTAAGATCAGAGCTTTGGAAGAAGAATACAAACTCTGGACAATCAGTAGACACATTCCCATCTATTCTAGATCATTTGGTCAAAAGCTTCGAATATACATGATTTTGTCTTTTCAACTACAGCTCTGTATAATTTGGAATGGTTATGATACATTTAAGTTTAGAAGACTAGTATATATTATTGTTGCCATATTTCTTACATGTTGTTAACACTTTCTGAAGACTATTTTCACTTAAAGATTATAAGCATCTTATGCAAATAATCCTCTATTTCTACTAACAAAGAACAAATGGCTATTTGAATATTTGAATATTTGCAGCACCAAATAAGATATCATTTCTGTTAGTTTACTCTACATAATTTTTGGCATAATCTGACATATTGCAGTTTTGTTTTTATTTATATGAAATGACAATTATCTAGCCTGGAAGATTCATTGGGTGTGCATGCCTTTGAGTTGGTGTTGACTCCTGGTGACTGCAAGGTTTTCAGAAATCATTTGCCAGTGCCTGCTTCCTAGGGCTGAGAGAGAGTGGTTGACCCAAAGTCACCCGGCTGGCTTTGTGCCTAAGGCAGGAACTCATGGACTTCCAGTTTCTAGACTGATGCTTTATTTGTTAAAGGAAAATTAGTGTTCATTATTTGGTTGCTAGCTTTGCTTTAAACTTAGGTTTTTGCTTACAGTTAAAACTTTTTGGATTAATTCAAGAACATTTTTTTTCAGTTGAACTATGAAAAAAGCTTGTCAAATCATGTAAATAAGTTTTTCGTTAAATATGCAATTACAAAATTAAGGTCAATAGTCTTTTATACTAACGGAAGTACAAAGCAAATATTTTATAAAACTCACATGGCATACAGCTTCTCTAGGAATTAGTTAGGAGGGGGGGAGAGAGAGAGAGAGAGAGAGAGGTAGAGAGATAAGAAATTTAGTATTTTAAAAGAGGTGCAGTTTATACAGTCTGAGCCAAACTTCCATAAGGCTCAGCCCTGGATTTATTTTAAAATACCAGAGAATTCTCTTCAACTCAAAACAGGATATCATCTCAACATATGTAGAATAATGATTAAAAACATACATGCCAAAAGTGCATCATCTAAAACACTTCAGCTTGCTTACTGTAGAGCCTAGCTGCTATTTGACTGATCGGTGATAAAACAGCTATCCAGAAAGATAGGAAGCAGTAAAAACCAGTAAAATAAACCCTAAACTGAACAGGAATAGCTAGGGAGCTGAACTGTGATGTTATATTCCTTTTTACCAAAGCAAATTGCAAATATTTCATTTTTCATAGAAAGTTAAAATGTTAGGAATGACAAGTATGATAACAAGGGTCATTGTTCTTTATATTTACTTACGTAATAACCATTGATAAAGCACTGAATTCTGACTGTATGTGACAATTTGAATTACACCATCACAGATAAAACCCCATTCTTCCAAATCAGACCACGATTCTCCAGAAAAGCAATTAACATTATAAGATTTGGAATTGCATTTAGGATTGTACTGTACAATCCTAAATGCTCAATTATTTCATAGTCCCTAAATAATCCTTCTGATTTCAAAGATATTTTTGCAAATAGACAACGTGTAGATGTCATCACGAAGGAGAACCTTGCTGATTTTATCTAGTCATGGAAGCTAAGCAGGGTTGGACTTGGTTAGTATTTCTAGCAGAGACCATCAGGGAAGCCAAACGCCAAAAGGAAAGAGATCGTTATTTCCCCAGAAAATTATATGCACTTGGACATGGTGGGCATGAAGTTAACAGAAGTCAAGATTGACTCCAGGAAGGAAAAAAAAAAGTGTATATACCAGAAAACAAACTACATTTTTTGTTCACACAAATGATCAACCTGTATACTGACAAGAAGAATAGGCTGTAAAGAAAAAAAGTCAGATTTGTTATAGTAACTGTCCAATCATTTGTCATGTTAAGAAGGAGTTCGCTTTAATTAAGCAGTAAGGCATGACAGGGTGTGAATTACAATCTAGTAATTCTTATTCAGAATATGGTTGGGCAAGAGGCCAAAAGCCAAGTGCCATTCAGAGCAGAAGGCAACAATTATTGCTCAGTGCTTTATATTCAGCAATACACTATTGAAATCTTTTAAAAATTGTTTTATTTTTTAACAAAGGAAAGGTGCAAACGTATTTTTCCAGGACAGCCACATTTTTCACCCATTCACCCACCTCCTTTCTTTGGAGGTCGTCTCATTTGGAAAGCCTTTAAAATTCATCTCAGGTCACATAGAAGAGTAAGTTGCTTTAAAAACCTGCATTTTAAAAATCTCTCTTTCTAGCAGCATCAAAGGGGATGTCAATGGGGAGAGGATTGAACAGCAGGCAAAAGAATGCTCCCACTGACTTTATCTGCTACAGAGCCCTGAAGACAGTAAAACTTCAAATAGGGGCAATCATTTTGAAAAAAAGTTTTGACTTGGCATAGTTTTTCTTCCTTCTACTCAGATGAGGCTTCCAGTCACAGAGCGATTTTTCTTCCCTTGCCACGTATGCAAAGCACTGCCCCTTTCAAACTGTGATAGCCAATTGATATCAATAATTCCTTTGAGAAATTAATACAATTTGATTAGTTTCATAGACTTTAATATCTCTGCACGTGTATTATAATGGGCACAGACTAAAAGGGATCAATTTACTACCCTTCAGAAATGGGGACTCTGAATTGTTGAAGAGTGCCTGATTGAAAAAAAAAGGCAACATGTTATGTTTGATTAAGATTATTTAGAATTTACAGTAGACCTTTGCATTAACTGAAAGGTGGTCTCTAATTCTTTCAGTTCTAACAAATGCCTTTCAAGCAGAAATAAGATTATGATGTTTCAATTTAAATTTAATTTTGCATAGTAGTACATTTTCTAAGAAAGAGTATAAGAATATAGAATTTTATCTTAAGAGTAAACCAGAATGGGTGGGTTCAAACAATATAGCTACAAAGTTATTCGTTTTTAATTGAATGAAATATGTAAACATGACTATTTAGTTTAAATGGACATACTCATTCATAACACAATCGATTGTCAGGGGATGCATTCACAAGGAAAGGTAATCCAGAATTTTATTGCTAGTGCTACTGGGTTAAGGGGTACTAGGGTCACTACCATTTGAATTTGAGTCAATGGACAGAAATAGAGGGTCATCTGCTAACAGAATGGAGATAGCCATCCAGCTGGAGAAAAAGATTTTTAGGAGACTTGCAGAAGTCATGGTGAGTGGAACCAATATATTTGGCTTTAGATAGATCACATTGATTCTATTATGTGTAACTGGAGTGGCCAGCTGGTTTTCTTCTATTGTCACTGTGTGGATTAGCTAATCAGATGGCAGGAAGTTCCATGGATGAGAAACAAAGAATGGAAATGGGACTTCATCCTGGAGGAAGAGCACAGGAGGGGATGGTTAGTCCTTTCTATACTTAGGCCTGGGTAAGAGTGAGATCAGTGGGGAGAACACTGGAGTGTGATCTGTGGACTAAAAGCAAGGTAACAGTGGAGTGAGGAAGCATATGTTAAAGATTCCTGGGGCTGCTGGTTTCAGACAGCAGCCTAAGAGGAGTGTGGGGGGGGGGGGGGGGGCTGTTGTTATTGAAAGGTTCTTGTACTTGGAGTATGATACAAGCACCAGCACTTGGTCTGTGGGAGATCTTTGTGTGGGTGGGTTAGGGGGACCAGGGTGGGCTGAAGTAGGAAAGAAGAACTGTGAAAGGGATGAACTGAGGTAAATATGGGAGGTATTAGTCATGCTGTAACATGGGAAACTGGACTGGAAATTTAAGGCCAAACCCACCTTTTATCTTTCTGAACTTGTATCAGGTGTAGGTTGTTGAATTGTTGGGATCTTTAACCTTAAGCTGCTGTAGCTAAATGTTAGGCCTGTAATAAATTCATTCTTATCCATGACTTAGTCCTGGAAGACAGGGAAGACCTACCATGATTATCAAGACCTGAATGGGCAAGAATGAAGTGGTACCTCTGTCCATGGTCTACAGCACCTGCAACTCCATGGCTGGGAAGAAGCGGTAGCCATAAATCTGGAGATTTTGATGATTACTAAAATCATTTCAAAGAATGAAATGAAAAAAGACTATACTGTGATGTCATAATGAAAAAGGTACCAAATAGGCTGCAATTTCTACTTCTACCTTTAGAAATGTGCCTTTCAATTTTGATTGCATGGAATTTTACTATATATATTCAGGAATGTGGCTGAAATATGAGATACCGACTCCCTACCCATGCATGTCCACTAAACAATGTCAGAAAGCATGTTTTGGTGAATTAAATATAGTTATCATATATTCACAACTTGTTAAATTAAAATATATATTGACATTATATATTGACTTGTATATAAACACACAAAATATTCAAGGAATTTCTTTGGGGAACACCAAAGATAACAAAAATACATCAAACTATAATGATTTGAGCTGAGGAAATTAGCAACCCAATTCAGATAAAAAATAAAGAATAAAATGCAAATTAAATGAAGCACTAAATAAGTATTAGCAGTGTAGAATAGAAAAAGTAAATGAGAGCATTTAAATTAAGTGAAGAGCTTAATTTAAGCTTGGCTGGCAGGTTTAATGATGTTTTGATCTTAGGCTTTAGTTATTTTAGTTCTCCTAGACTGTCAGCTATGGGTAGCTTGGTTTGATTGGAAAAGGGAACTTCCAGACAAATGTTGACTTTGTCACCTATCAAATTTCTCAATTAGAATTTCTTGAACCAGTTTTCTCATCTGCCAACCACTTAGGAATGTCTCTCCCTACTCTTCCTCAGCTTTGCATCAAACATATAACCTCTTACCCTTAGAAGTTCCTCTCAATGTCATTTTATGATTCTGCCTATCCTTCCTGGAAAGATAGACAAATCTTGGACTTTTGAAAAAGAATCACTGATCTACAAGAACTTTGTTTTATTGGAACTGTCAAAGCAGTTATTCGGGGCTTCTCTTACTGCTTAGTGTCTCTGGATTTTTTTTAAAGCTTTGTGAAAATAGAGGACAAAACTATAGGAATGGTCTTTAGAGATTACTTTTATAAAGGTTATAACACGCCTTAATTGCTTTTAACCACTGAAACAGAGACACCCTGAAATAATGGCATACGTTGTTTGACCGAGAAACTGGGAAACAATTCTTTTTTTAATAGTAATTTTATTAAAGATTACAATTACAACAATAAAAACTAATACACACTAAAAAAAAAAAAGGCAGAAGAATATAAAGAAAAAGTAGAAGGTGCAGAAAAGAAAGGAAAAAAGAGAAAAGAAAGAAAAAATAAGAATATAGTAAAAAGAAAAGAAATACAGTGGTACCTCAAGATACGAATTTAATCTGTTCCGTGACTCTGATCGCAAGTCGAATTGGTCGCATCCTGAAGCAAATTTCCCCATAAGGTTCAATGCAAATACGGCTAATCTGCCCTCTGAATTTGGTCGCATCCTGAAGCAAATTTCCCCATAAGGTTCAATGTAAATACAAACAGTTCTGAAACATATGCATTTTATTTTTAAACCACAAAAACATGAAAAAAAGTACGTAAGGCACAGTATGAAGAGGGAGAATGGGGTGGGGAGGCAGTTATTGTTTGGAGGGAGAGTCCCCCTCCAAAGGGACATCAGGGAGATCTCCTTCAAGGGTTTCCTCTCTTCTTTGCCTCTTAGCTGCACGCTCAGTTCTGGGGAAAAACCTGTCTTAAGTCAGTTGTTTTTTCCTGTGCTGCATAATCCTCTGGAAATGAGAGACCACGTTATCATTCATCATGTTCAACACTCTGTTCGTTACAGTTATGTTGGGGTGGTGCTTCTCAAAGAAGTCCTGGCACTCATTCCATTTTTCCATAATGGATTTAATCACGTCACTGCTCACCTCCTCCCTGTCTTCCTTTTCCTCAGTGGAATGCTCCTCACCAAGCGCTTTCTGTTGCTCACTCTGGAGCTCAGCAAGTTCTTCCGTGGTCAGCTCCTCCTCATGGTCCTCAACAAGCTCCTCTATGTCTGCATCTTGACAACCAGACCCATGCTCTTGCCCATGGACACAATCTCCTTCACTACCTCTGCATCAGACCCTTCACGGTCACGTTCAGCGACACATTCTGGCCACAGTTTCCTCCAGGCTGAGTTTAAGGTCCGGCAGGTGACATCTTGCCAGGCTTTGTCAATGAGGCCAATGCAGTGGAGGACATTGAAATGTTTCTTCCAAAACTCTGCCAGAGTCAAGGATGTTTCCTCAGTGACATTGAAACACCTGGTGAAGAGCGCCTTTGTGTAGAGCTTCTTAAAGATGCAGATCACTTGCTGGTCCATGGGCTGCAGGAGAGGTGTCGTGTTGGGGGGGGGAGGAACTTGACCTTTATAAAGTCATACTCAGTGTCCATAGCATCCACCAAGGCTGGAGGGTGTGCCGGGGCATTGTCCATCAGAAGAAGGCACCTTTCAGGCAGCTGGTTGTGGGAAAGATATTTTTTAATGCTGGGTGCAAACACCTCGTGTAGCCATTCCATAAACAACTCCCTTGTGACCCACGCTCTCGCATTGGCCCTCCACATGACAGGCAGTCTGGCCTTGTTCACACTCTGTTCCCTGAACGCACGAGGGGTCTGGGAACGGTATACCAGTAGCGGCTTAATCTTCAGGTCGCCGCTTGCGTTCGCACACAGCAAAAGGGTCAGTCTGTCCTTCATGGGCTTGTGCCCTGGCAGTGCCTTTTCCTCCTGCATGATATAGGTTCTGTTTGGCATCTTCTTCCAGAACAGCCCCGTCTCGTCGCAGTTGAACACTTGCTGAGGGATGTATCCTTCCGCCTTTATGAAGTCTTCAAATTCTTCCTTGTAGGCTTCTGCAGCAGCCTTGTCAGAACTGGAAGCCTTTCCATGTCTTGCCACATTGTGGATGCCACTTCTCCTGCGGAATTTCTCAAACCAGCCTATGCTGGCTTTAAATTCCTCACTTGCTGCGCTGGTAGAGGGGTTTTTCTGCAGTAAATCACTGTGCAGCTTCCTGGCTTTTTCACAGATGATAGCTTCACTCACGCTATCACCTGCCAGCTGTTTCTCATTCAGCCACACTAACAACAGCTTTTCCACCTCTTCCAGCGCTTGTGTCCTCTTCCTCGTTAAGGTTGTTACTCCTTTTGCCACATCAGCTTCTCTGATGGCATCTTTATTCTTCAAAATAGTCGAGATGGTCGACTTCGCCATGGTGTACTCCGCGGCCAGATCAGTCACACGAACCCCACGATCGTGCTTTTCTATAATGTCCTTCTTCAGTTCAATCGTCACTTTCTTCTTCAAAGCCTTATTCTTGCCACGCCCGCTCTGCATTTTCTTTGGAGCCATGCTGACAAGCACACCAAAAACCTTCCAAACGCCACAAAACACACCACAAGCCTCACCAAACGTCTCCTTGCTACCGCGATCTCGCCCACAGGAAGCCACAACCGCGTGGCAGCAGGGCAAATGGCCGCGGATCCGGTTCGTAGATTGAGGCGGAGTTCACATGTTGAGGTAAATTTTTGCAGCCGGAGCTGGTCGTATCTCGAAATTTTCGTAAGGTGGGGCGTTCGTATCTTGAGGTACCACTGTATATAAAGGAGTGACTTTCCCTTTCATCATAATAACAGGTATTAACAATTTTAGTAACTTATCACCTTCTCTTAAAATATGATGAAAGATCTATTCTTCCCATGTTCTATTTCTTATCTACAAACAAATTCCATAAAGCCTCGTCATATCGGTCCTGATGTCAGCAAAAGTTCGTTAAAGGTTACGAGAGATAACAACATATCTATTTTAATCTTGATTGAATAAACCAACTTTATATTCCTTCCTTTTACTTCTAACAATCTTGATCTTTAGTCCCTTCAAATAAAGTCCTAGAATTTTATTCTTTTTTTTTTTTCATTTTTTCTTTGTTCCTTCTCACAAAAGTCTTTAGAACTTTAACAAGCCTCTTTTGTAAATCCAGTATAAGAACTTATCCAGGTCACTGTCTTGGTCTGTTATTTGTATATCCCTTTTAAGACATCAGCTGGTTTCTTTTGTATGTCCAGAGTAACATCTTTTTCCATGTCATTCTTGTAGCCTGTCCTTTTTAAATGCACTTTCAAATCAGTCTTGATCTTGTTGGGTAGAACTTGTTCCTTTTCCATAACATGTTTTAAACACAGTCTATCTATGGAGGCAGACACTATTAAAATTAACTTCTGGGTCCATTGTTCAAAAATAACCTTCAATACGTCCAATGTTAAAATATTTTGTTTCATTCTGTAATTGTAAGTTGAGTGTATGTGTTTTCCTTTAATTATAATCTTTAGTTCCCTGTAGTTCCCTCCAGTGTCCAATTTTAAAGTCTTATCTTATTATGTTTTTATAAAAACAAAAGCATTTTCCCATGGAATGGATTCATTATAGTTAATTTCAAAATCTAATTTCAAATTTATGTGAACTCTTAGTCTGTTTGTAACTTTCTAAAATCAACGTTTTAATCACCCTTTTGCTGTTTATTCCAAAAAAATTTTTTTAAGTTCTTAAACTTGTATTTAAAATTTCTTTTGCTAAGGATTGAAGGAAACTCATGTGGTGCTTTAAAACCTGTCACACAGACAGAAATTTTATTTCAGTCAGTGACCAATAAAAATGCATTCAGTAAAACAAACAAAGCAAAGTTAACCTCTAACATCAATGACTATTGGCAACCATTTGTGGGCGAACGTAGCGGAATTTTGCTACTTTTAGAGAGACGGTTTTATCCTGATTGTCTAACAACTAATGGAGATAAAAATTACCAGACTGCCCCAGAAATTTAGATAAGAAGGCGTTATCAACTGGTGGTGAATGTCCCTGTAGAACTGACAAAATAAAAAAACATGGGCTGTGGTTTATATAGCACCCGTGTCACAGGGGTGAAAACTTGTGGGTCCAAAGGTTCCTAATAGCTGAAAAGCCATTAACAAGCAATTTCCAAAAGTGATTAGAAAAGTAAGTATACAAACTTAGTGTACTTTGAAAGGCACTGACTGTGCTTTGAACAAGATGGCTATTTCCTCATCTCCCAAAGCTCTAAATCCAATAGACACCACTGTCTTGTAGTCTCCTCATGAGGAGCTGCTGTCTGGAGCACTTGCGGGTCCTCTCCTTGTCCAGAGAGGAATTATCGAAGAGCCAGTCTACTCCATGGCTCTTCATTCCACCGTAGTCATCAGCTCTGCTTTTTGCAGAGCTTCATTCCACATTTTCTTCCCTGGAAGTCCAAACCAGGAAACAATTCTTGACTGGATTAGCTCATAGGGAAAAGAGAAGATTGTATACAAGGTTGATTGTTTCGGTTCTCCCTAGCAGTATCCAGGTACTCAGGAATGCACACAAATTAAGGCATAGATTTATTACTTTCTTCTCCAGAAAGAACATTTTAACATTTCTTTAGAAATCCAGCTTGGTAGCATAAGACACTTTACTGAACATATATACCTTTATTCCTGGGATCCAGGGGTAGATTGCATTTTTAAACCAAGCCTTAAGCTTAAGTGCAATATTTTGAACATGTACATGAAGGAACAGTTGCCTAAACAAAACTATGGTATGAAGCACTAAGAATTGTACCGTTAAATGTCTCAGTCAACCCAAATAGATCCTTTCATCTTGAACTGAACCAGCTACATAGTCCCATGCTGATTTGAACTGCTATAGCTCATAAAAAGCCTTCACCAATGGATAGTGAGATTTCAAAGACTCAGTTTTTCTCTTAGCTCATACAAAATCTAAATTGGAGAAAAATGTTCAGGTATCTCCACAGGTCCCAGACAAACAAAAATCTTTTCTTGGCTGAAGAAAAAAAAAAGCCCTCTTTCTATTCACTTTGCTGAAGTAGTTCTTAGGGAACTATGTCACACATAGTGCCTGGGGAAGGGGAGGTTGTTTGTTAAAGAGGAAAGGAAGGAGTAGAAAAGTAAGTCCTCTAGCTGGATATCATGAATAACATGAGGACAAAGAACTGGTAGAAATGAGTAAGAGTTTTTTTCAGATCCTTAAATTAAGTTTGAGAAATTATGAAATTGAACTTGTGAAGATTGCATGGAAGTCTTCACATATGAAGCTTATGTAATGACTAAGAGATTGCCATCAGTATTCTCCAATAATATGTTTATTGCTTTGTTTATATTTAGGGAGGAATTGTGCCATATACAGTACACTCAATTTTTTTAAAAAAGAGGAAGAATAACAAGATAAAATTACTCAAACAATACAGTAGGCTAAATAAACTATTCCATATCCAGACAGCATATATACAGCATATTTATTTAACTGATTGATTTATATAGCCACCCATCTCGCAATCACAAGTCAAGATTAAAAACCAAAAGAATACAAAAAAAATAATAACAAACAACAATAGCACGACAATAACACGATGGCACCCAAGGACAGTGAAGCTCAAACCACATACCCCTAGTCATGTCAAGAAAAAAAAACACAGAGATGGATTTGCCTAACCTACAGGCCCAAGGAAACATTCAGATTTTCAAGGATTTACAATATGCCATCAGGGACAAGGCCAAACAAATCTTGCGGAGGTGGGTATGATGTCCCAAAGGGCAAGCACTGCCAGAGAAAAGGTCCACTTCCTGGGTCCCACCAGATGGCACTGCTTAATATATGGGAACCAGAAGATGTCCACCCTATTGGATCTAGTGGGTGAGGAAAATGATTGGAGAGATGCAGTCCCATAAATAACTTGCCCCCAGACATCAAGGGCTTTATAGATGGTAATTAGCACCTTGAATTGCATCCAAAAGTCTACTGAGAGCCAGTGCAGTTCATGAAGCAGCAGTGTAACATTCGTGCAGCAAAGTGTACCCATAACTGTCCAAGTGGTTTTAAAGGGCAGTCACATATAGAACTCATTATAGTAATCCATGTGGGAGGGAACCATGGCATGAGTGACTATGAGCAAGGCCTTCCAATCCAGGAAAGAGCATAATAGGTGCACAAGACAAATCTGTTCAAAAGCCCTCCTGGTCAAGGGCACCATCTGTTCCTCAAACAGGAGGGATCTGGTGCAGTGTGGTCCCTTTAAGAACTAAAAATGGAAAAGCTTTTAAACTCAAATTACTCAGTCTTGCTTAGTTGAAGCCTGTCTTTTCCCCTTCCACACCCACAGCCTCCAAGCACCAAAGAACTTCAATAGCATCACTTGGTGGATCTGAGATAGAGATGTATAATGGGGTATAAGAACCTTGCCCAAGCAGCTTCAGGTAGATATTAAATAGGGATGGGGAAAGAACAGAATCCCGAGGGACCCCCCAAAAAAGGGGTCTCAGGTCAGATCTCTCTCCCCTCCTATCAACACCAAATGGAACTGATTCTGGGGGAAGGAGGAGCAACACTGATTCGTCTTGCCCCCGCTCCTGAATTGGCCCAGAAGGAAACTATGATCAAAGGTATTGAAAACTGCTGAGAGACCAAGGACAGAAAGGATCCTACCCCTGCCAGATATCATCCATAAGTATGATCAATGCTGTTTCAATCTCATATCTGAAACCTGACTAAAAGGAGTCCAGATACATGATAGATTGGTAGGTAGGTAGGTAGGTAGGTAGGTAGGTAGGTAGGTAGGAGATCAAGTTAGCAGTACTAGAAGCACCCTATAGCAGTAGCAATCACCCCCTTACAGCATTAGCAATCCAACAGTTTCTATAGACAAGTCAGACTATAGAAAGGTCTAGACAACCCGTGACCCATTGGGCCATTGTTTCAGAGATATTTCCTTACCTAAACAGAGAAACAGAATGACCAAGGGCAAAAAAGCAGTGGGAGTGTGAGCGACTCATGACTTACTGCTGGCTTCCCATTGACTTTGCTTGTGGGAAGCTGGCAGAGAGCATCAGACTTCCTTCCTTCCTTCCTTCCTTCCTTCCTTCCTTCCTTCCTTCCTTCCTTCCTTCCTTCCTTCCTTCCTTCCTTCCTTCCTTCCTTCCTTCCTTATATTTCAAACTTGTCACCACCCATCTCACTGCAGAGCAACTCTGGACAGTTTATACTAAAACAGAATAAATGTTAATTAAAATAAAATAAATATTAATTAATTAAAATACACTACAACTTCTTTCCCTCCCTCCCTTCCTTCCCACATATAATATAGGTTTGCATTGTTTGTCCTCCCATCACAACCCCCAGGAAAGCCCTGGTGAAGCCGCCGCCTCCTCCTCCTCCTCCTCTTCCTCAGCTGACCTGCAGAACTGCCTCTCACTTCGCTGGGGGGAAGTGGAACAAAGGGAGCCATGGACCATGAGGAAAACTGCATGACCGCTCCTCATTCTGGCATGTCCCTAAGGGCCCCCTCCCTCAAGGGAGGAAGAAGGCTCAGCTGTCAACCTCCTGCACCCCCCAGCCAGCCCTACCTCGCCACCAGGCATCCGAGTTGCTCCCTTATCCTTCCCTCAGTGCCCATCACCTTTAAGAGATTTAAAATTTCGGCCTCAGTTTCAAAGCAGCCAATCGCTACTCATCCATCGGGCCTTGCTGCCAGTTGATTGGGTGCAGAGAGCAGAGGGAGGCAGGAAAAAGGTCATGGATATGCCAATGATGATCATGTGGCCTGGGCTGATCACGGCAGTACAGCAGCACTACAGTGCTGAAGTGGCCACAAATATCTCAAATTTCAATCCCATGGGAGTAATGGGTCACATATTTTGGACACATTCTGTAAGTTAGCCCATTTGAGGTACCTTGGTTCAAAAATTGTTGCTCTATGATGCACCGTTTCACCCAGTTGAAGGTTATAGACACAAGAGTTTTAGTCATATATAGATGTGCTCTCATCAACCAATCCACCCTAATGTTTAGCTAACAAAGGTGTTATCAAACAATAGAACATAAGAGACTGATTTGATCAGTCCCTCTGGATGGGCAAAAACATGTAAGTAGCTGTTATACCTTCTTGGTAAAATCATAGATAGCAGGACCCTGAGTCTGGCTGAGGAAAAAGCTATCCTATATGGGGCATACAAGTTATCAGTAAAATAAATGGCTGGGGTAAAGTTTTCCACACAAACCTCCTTTATGAAACTGAAGGGTTATATTCTAGCCTTTCTGCAGATCAGGGTCAAGGACATGTTGCTTTTACTCTAGGTTAGGTCTTTCAAGACCCAGTGAGGTCAATAACTGCACTGAGCAGCAAAGGTAAATATGTACAGTATATCATCCCATGAGAGTGACTGATATAGGCACATGTTTAAAGGGATTGTGTTTATATTACCTCTTATTCATCTCTCTCTATATACATTAGAGACCTTTGCAAAACAAAAACAAAAAAATTTAAAAATGCAGTAATAGAGTTTGTAGTTGGAACATGAAAACACCCCATTAAATAATTATTGCACTAATGTATTATTACATTAAATAAATTATTCTACAATAAACAGCCTTTTCTATGTGCTTTCTTTCCAAAATAGGAATATATTTGATTTGCATGAACATATCTCTTAGCAAGAAAAGGGAAGGATTTGGATAGGGAAAGTAAAAATAGTTACATATTAATTAAATAACGAGCCAGATTTTATTCCATCTGCCATGGAGAGTTTGGAAACCATTTCCTGATGCCATTCACACTGTGGAAATCTAAGGCTTCAGTGATGAAATCAAAGAATCAATAATAAAGTTGGTTGTTATGATTTATTTCCCAAGTTACTTTGTGTGGTATGTGAAACAACCCATGCAGCAAAAATGGATGTTTGTCCATTTGTTTCATGGTTAATGCCATGCGTATAAAGGAGATTTTTTTTCCTGACTGAATATCAATGCCATCAGCTTCTTCAGGTCACCTGAGCTACCTTGTATCTCAGAGAAATAAGCCAGGTATTCTGGATATAAGTTATTTCATGCAATAGTAGCATACTTTTGGAATGAGCTCTGCTTTATAAGGTCTGAAGCAGCATATGATACTTATTTCACCACAATTCAAAAAATGCAATTCAACAACGTAAGTAGTGCACATATAGATTTTATATGTATCATTATCGCTCTATTCAGTGTACTCTCTTGTACCTTCATTAGCAAAATCTGAATTATAATGTACTTAACTTCCTGCTTTCTCTTTCTCTCATACATATACATACATACACTCACATACTTACATGCACACACACACAAATCAAATTCATAGAAGTGCATTTCAAATTCTACGAATGGAATGACATTTACATAGTGATCCATTATTCTTTTTTCAAATTCCTTTGTACACAGCACAAGCCAAATGTCAGCATGGGACCAAAGTACTTTTCAACCCTCTTCTCCCTTAATATTACTCTACTAAAAATCAATGGCTGCTAGTCATGATGGCTGCATTATTATCTCTGCTGTCAAAGGCAGTATACCTCTATATTGCCAGTTGCCTCTGCATGCCAGTTTGGAAAGGATGCATACATGCATTTATATCCTTCTTGCAGGCTCCTATCAGCATCTAGTTGGCCACTGTGGGAATAATGTGCTGAATGATAACCCTTTGATCTGATCCAACAGGGCTCTTCTTATGTTCTTAGGGATGCTTGAAGAATTTGACCTTGTGAATTCCAGTACAACTGACTTGATCTATAGCTCCTGGATTAATGTGCAGATCAGAATGCACTTATCACATCGTTTGCATTTCATTAATGTTCAGACACAGTTTTCAGTTCAAAGGTCTATAGGATATGCGTATTTTGGTGTCAGGTTTAGAAATGGGTATTCCAGGAAAGAATGCATTAAGAAAGACATATTTAATTATAGAGTTTAATGCATTTAAATTTAATTTATTTTAATCACATTTTAGAGCAGAAGATAGGATAACTGATTTATCAATGAATATATCTGAAAGTGATATACAACCAAGTGAATTGATCTGACAAACTTCAAGAAAATGTTATATCCAAGTATTCTAAAGCTGATGGTGAAAATATATAGGCATTATATGAAATAATTACTTACGAACATTTTCATTTTATATATAATATTAGATAATATTCATAAGTAATTATTTCATACAATGTGTGTGTGTGTGTGTGTGTGTGTGTGTGTGTCCATTGTATGAAATGAATATATATATCCATAATAGTCTAGCACTACTGGTTAAAACAATATAAACCCTCTGTTCCTGCAGTATATTTCACTACTTTTTCACAAATTGTTTCTTCTGCTTTCTGTTTTGAATACCCCTGACTGCTTCTTGTTGGTACAATTTGGATCTAAAATTAGATAAGTAGAAGTGGCACCATCTGTCACAGTTACAGTAACAATCTAAACAAAAGTCTTTTGAAATGCTTCATCCCAGGGTGAAGACAGAATATACTGTCTTTGTGTTCAGCGTGATCACTATGTTTTCTAACCTTGTGAGAAAACTGCCTTGTAGTAGAAATGCTACTCTGGCACTCTGCTCATAACTCATATTGCCACCCTTGGTCTGTGCTAACATGGCAGAGCTGGAGGTAAGCTACAGCAGTGTAAAATATATTTTCCCGTATTTTCCAAGTCTTGGTTAAAGAATTTGTATTTAAATGTAATACGATTTTATAGTCTTCTATGGTAGTTGTTCTGTCTGCTTAACTAGTAATGCATAATGTGGATCACTGACTGATATTTGACCAATCTCTTTCCATTGAATTTTAGCCCTAGTGCCTGAATATTGAAGTGCTCTTGTATCCTCTTATTAAATTCTGCTAAAGTTTTATCACAGCTTAGGATAAAGTAAGTACGCTAGTTTTGATGCAACACGATGTAACAGATTTTGAGCCATTTATCTTCATGGAGCGAATTCAAATCTATCATTCAAGGTAAGATGAACCAAAGAGGTCCCCCAAAAGATTCGTTCTGCTCAAGACCTTTGGTGGGGTAATCTTGCATCAGCCTCCAAAGAAATGCAGCCTAATTCTCATTTCATTAGAGCATGTGAAATTGAATGAGGGATGCAGGCTATTGTTTTTAGAAATTTAGATTGTACAGAATGCAAAGCTGAGATCTTCTTGTAGATACCCAACTGAGTTCCATATAGCAATATATCCAGAACATTGTCCTTGAATAACTTATTGGCAGCTGGGACAAAGTTATTCTTAAGAATGATTTTATTGCATCATGCAGGCCTGACCTTCTGAATGATTGTCATCATCCACCCTGCAATAAGGGTTATATCCTGGAATATTGCAGGATAGTGTGCCAAACAATCTAGCCCATGTTTTGTAGAGTATCTAAATCAATTCATAATAATATTTTGGCAAGAGTCTTGGGATGCTTAGCACTTACCTTTTAGAGGCTTTACCTCCTATTCTTTGTCAGCCAGCCAAAGTCTAAAGGGTGGCCACCCTCTAAGGGGAATCAGTATCTTATTATTGCATGTTCAAATGCTGCCTGTATCTCTGAGCAGTGTTGGTGTTAGGCCCAGTTTTCCCTGCCATAAAATATATGTTATGTATACCTAAAGAATGGCTAAACTCCATTACCCTTCCAGTATATAAAAAGGAGACAAATGCAACCCCCCTAATTATGACCTAATCAGGCTTATTTCAGTAATTAACAAATTATATTCCAGATTTTATCTCATAAGCTTTTATATTGGTTGTACTCTGAGAATATTATAGTTCCTAAGCAGCTGGTGTCAAATCCAAACACTATGATGAACCAGTATATAATTCTGCACCACCTAGCGTAGAAATAAAATCTCTCAAATGGAGTTCTCTATGTTTCTTTCATAGATATAAAGGTGGCCATTGACTCCATTCCCCATGATAAACTCTGGAGAAAATTAGCAGCCTCAAAAATTGATAGGCATCTCCTCAAATTGATCATTCAATTACATCAAGGCACAATTATGCCATAGAATTGATTTTTATTATTTGATTTCTTCACTAGTTGCATAATACCTAACACTGATCACCAGGAGTTGCTGGATAGAAAATGAATAGAAAAATAGGGGAGCATTCCAGCTTTGTAATTCCTTATGCCTTCAAAGTCAAATATGTCAAAATTAAAGAGAAGGCTAGCAAATGTGATTCAGGGGAGCAAGTACAATACTAATATTCATAATTTCCAAAATTCTCAGTACTTTCTTAATTGATCATTTCTCTTCTATAAATCCCTTATCACTCTGCCTTAATAAAATGATAGATTCTTCAATGCAGTTACATACTTGCATGAACAAACTCAGATATGAATTTATCCATTGCTGTGGTTGCTCTTTTAACACATTGTTGTTCATGATCACATGGAGAAATGCAATGGTGTGATATGGCACAAAGTGTACATGTGTCTTTTGATATTTTTCAGATTATAGATATTTGCAGAACATGGTAAGGAAAAGTATGTTGGAATAAGCCCAAGGTGTTCAAGTATGGGAGTAGTTAGTTTAGGTCTTCAGTAAGCTGAGTATGATAACATCAAGATATATATGAACCAGTGCTCTAAAGGCCAAAATGTTTTAAATTCTCTCAGTCAGATGAATCCATAAGCATACAGAATTTGCTTTCTCATCGTCAACCAACATCGTGTTTCATAATTACATAAAATAATGAAACTGATCATGGTCTACTACAACCAAGAAAAAAGTTTTCCTTTAAAAAAGTGTTACAAATTAATGCTCAAACAAATTGGAAGTGTGAAGGGAATATATGCTTTAATAAAATAATAATAATAATAATAATAATAATAATAATAATGCCATTTTAATCAGAAATAGAAGTGATTTTATGTGGTCATTAATATACATCTTTGTAACACTATTTTGTTATGCCGATCCTAGCAACTCAAAAACTTCACTTTACTAAAATCTGTGTTCTTCATTTAAAAACAAACATAGGTTTTACGTGTTGTTTCAGATATTTAAAGGTCTGTTTTTAAAAAAGGGAAGGAGTTCCCCACAGCCATAGAAATTTCTTGCATAAGCAAGCTTGAATCTAGGAGTAACTTTTTTCAGCATCGTATGTGGTGCTACAGATTGGAGTCTGGCTGTCAAAGGAAGATTCCTTTCCTGAAGGGAGCAACAGAGTACCAGTATAACTGAAGAGCTTCATCTTTGATGGTTCCATGTTAAAGTTCTTGTAGAATTCCACACTGTCATACCATGAACACATTCTTTTTAGTCAAAAAAAGGGCTATGTCTGTTTGTTTCTCAGTTTTCTTAAACATTTCATTCATACTAACAACTTTCAATTAAAATGTCACTGAAAATAAAAATAATGGTAATAAAACTTCCACTAAATTCAGAGTGCAATATTCGAGAAATGTCCTAATTTCTAGAAAACTTCACTTACTGTTTTTCAGTACGCTCATCCTGTTTATATAAGATAGCAGATTAGAAGACAGTGACTTTCAAAGATGAAATGAAAAAAATTGTGCACACCATTCATGTTATTCCTACTAAAAATTAATACTTTTTTCTGTAGAATTCTGAGAAGAAAACTGAATCCTATAGTGCTCAGGAGGGATCTAGCTCTCTAAGGAAGCTTTTTAGGGAGCAGAAAGAGCTTCATGAAGAAGGAACTGAAAACAAAACTTTCCCTCTGCAAGCTTCCTTAATTTATCTTAAGATTCAGGCTGCAGCCTACTGCTCCCTTACTTGGAGACCATAGAAATCATTGTTGGGTGATGATTCCTTGCCTTTGTAGGAGCTGGCTTGTGGTGTATTGCAATGCCATCTGTCACTAGTACTGTTAACTTCTACTTGAAGTCTCTAAGGGTGATTGTCTGGAGGTTTGCAATGCAATGTCATCAGTATGCTGATGACTCCCAGCTCTGTTTTTTTGTTTACATTGGGCTCTGGTACAGGTCCAAGATTAGTGTCTGGGGGCTGCAACAGATTGGATGTAACCTAGCAAACAAGTAGAGTCCATGAATGGAAATTCTGGGCTCAACCACACAGCAACTATGGTCATATTGCAGTTACAGATGGCAAATGGTTAGCACTTAACTGACAGTGACAAGGAACCTGATTCTATTCTCTGATTCCCATATTTCCCACATATTCTCATAAGGATTTGAATATTGTTGGCATTTCTGTAAATCAGTGTTGTGGGATTTAATTTGGAGAAAATGATCCAGTCAGAAACACATGTTAAAATATCGTCTATCACATACAGATTTGAAATTTAGCATTGTTTCCCTTCCCTTTGGATCCCTTCAACTGTGCATCTAAGCATTGGTCAGATGGCCCAGGCTTCATCATTGTAACATAGCATTTCTGGTTTGTAAAACAAGGACACTTTATGGGTTAGAATTATATACTGTATCCTTCAAAATGGCCTAAACAGCCAAGAGAAGTAATGGGAATGATTAAACCCTGTCACTTGGGGTTAGATCTGGTGCATTCCTCTATATGACAGGCTGTGACAGCCAAGCACCATTGGAGCAAATCAAATGACTATGACAGTTTGCTGTGAGCAGAGGTACTGTCAGAACTCTTATTATGAGCAAAATGCTAGGTTTATCAGCCAAGGAAGTTTTTAACTGGGCAACGCAAAATTTATTTTCATAAACTTCTCCACAAATAGCAGGATTGTGAACTATCGCAGTTGATATTTGAGACAGTGAGTTGCCACATAACTAGTTTGTGACACATACACATAAATGTCCAATGCTGTGTTTGCCACATGCTCCTTCTTTCAAAGAAAGCTGTCTTAAGTTATTGCTACTCAGTTATAATTCAAATATAACTTATCATTACTTTGTAATTGCTGTGTCTGCTTGTTATTTGGAATGATTACAGGCAGGCTGTCAGACACTCACAATGTCCCTGTCCCAGGTTTGTCATATGGCTACAAGGCTGGCTCATATTTCAGATGTATAACATCTAGTCACTGAACAGAGGGTATTAGCGTCATGAGTGCTTCAAATGCATCATTCTAATTTAGCAGAAGGGAGATTAGAATGAACTGAAAGTGAAAGCCTGTCTAAGGAAGACAGCATTTTTAGTTATCTGTCTTGTCAGTTTAGAGGATGTACAGAACCATGAACATTTCATCCCATACTATTAGCCGGCAGCATAGAGTTATTTATGATTTAACCAGATACTTTCTTCAGAACTCCACCTGGCCAATGTCTACCACACATGAAACTCTAGGATATCATCTGTTTTATCAAAAATATGTTTTAACTTCACAAAGGCAATATCCTGATGAGATTCTTCTGTTTTGATTCAGTTTGCTTGCTTGATTCATTTTTGTCTTGATCAGTGTGTCACTCTTATTTGCATATTTTAATACTGCAAAGTAAAATGTAAGCTTAGTTTACATAAACATATATAAGAACATATACTTTAGTTTAAATACATTCTAGTCTGTTTGGAGGTCTTGCAAGAGCACATTAAATAACTCTTCCTCCCCATCCCCTTAAGCACCAAGATGACCTTGGTTGATCTTGAAAAAGGTAGCGTGTTTGGACTTGATTAGCTCTTGGTGAAACTATCAGGGATGTAGGAGAGAAGGGCAAACCTCTTCTGTATTGTTGATAGGGAAAACCACATGGATGTTCCATCTAGTCACCAAGAGTCAATCTGCTTGAAAAAGAATCTTTATCTTCTCTGCACCTTCCCTCCTCTAAATGTATTCAGGGTTATAGTGTACAAGCTATTCTTCTTCAGCTAGCAAAATGTATGTTCTCTTCTACAAAAATGAAATAAAATAACCCATGTTTCTAAAACAGATTCTGATAAATTGATGAATAGTTAACTAAACTAGGCTACAAAATTGCAGGCTGTTTTAAATAATGCATGAAAATGTTTGAGTATTTTTAATATTGTCTCTTATTTATTCACAGTACGAAAAGGCTCATATAATTCCATTTTTTTGCAGTTATGAATGAAAAAATATTTTAGAGCTACTAAATTAGGTTGTGCTGGAAGAACCCACAGTTTTTACTTCTTCCTTTACAACTTCCACTGTTTTCTCGGATCTATGATTTGCAAGCTGCTATTATTATTTGTGTTCTGCAATTACCAAAAATGACATCTCCCCTTCCTCAGCCTCAAGCTACAACTCTGAAATGAATAAATGCTGTTTATTGTGACAGTCTGTGTTTTGCCTGTGAAAAAATGACAGACTCTACTACTGACAGCCAATTGCTGGTTTTTCACTGGTTTCTAGCCTGGGTATCAGAAAATATTCAAAATTGTGACAAAAGATAACATAAAATAAAATGGTGAGCAAGAATCTCCATGATTTATTTTTCAGCTGTTTTTTTTTAAGATTACTTTAGTGCATTAGATTAGCACTTTTAATACAGTTTTTTAAAAAGTTAAAGTCAAGTTAAAACAGCATTTTTACCTAACATTACACTCTGAATAAACATGTAAGTACATAGAACTGCTAATGAGAACTATTAGTTCAATTTGTGAATTCTAGAACAGTGTCTATGAAACCAGTTCTGGAATGTTTCAGTTTTATCACTATAAGACACTATACAGTATCCTGAACTACTGAAGTTCTGTATAAATGCCTGAGAGTAATTGAAAGCTTGAAGTGAATTAGATTTATATATATATATATATATATATATATATATATATATATATACACATACATACATACATACATACACACACACACACACACATACATACATACACACACACACACACACACATGCATACACATATTAATCAAATTACAGTGCAAACTTGTGTATTTACTCAGTATAAGTTGTACTGCATTTCCAATACATTGGGTAAACATTTTCCAAGGCAAGTGTGACTAGAATGCCTGCTATATTATATAATTTTGCTTGCAAAGTAGACTAAACAAATAAATACTTTTTTAATATTATTGATACTATAATATTTTGGACAAATGCTGTTTTCATAGATTTCACTACCTAATTTTCATGCATCTTCTTTCTCTTCCTGTATATTTTACACATCAGTAAGTATAAAAGCCACAGCCTTTATACTAAAGCCACAGGTACAAAGGCATGATATTAGAAACTCAAAGTGCTTCCTCCTTTTTCAGCTTCCTGAATGTTCATGTTTATAATTTAAGGGAAAAAAAAGGGAAGGGAAGGAAAGTAAAATAGATGTTGTTGCCAAAGTATCTCCATTAAAAGCAAAAACAGAAATTTCACACTGTTTCTCCATTTGGGGTGAAACAATCATTCAGATACAGTTTTGTTGGGGGGAGGAACGTTTTCTCACCACACCATGCCCAGTCCCCTGCCTCATCATGTTTCTCCATGTCTCCTTAAATCGTTACCATATTATTTTCAGCCTAACACACCTTGTTCATTCAGCCCCTCTTTTAGTCACATAGTGTCAACCTTGCAAGGTAGTCCAGATAAGAAGCACATCCAGGAAGACTAACTCTGACTTTATTGTAAGGTCATATTAACACAATCTTGCAAGTCTGAAAGTATATATCTCCCCTCTTGCTTTTACAGTCCAATAAACTAGGACTGAGATGTTTGCCATGTCCACATACTTTCTGCAGACTCAGCTGCCTCTTGTCTGACCATTATCTAGTCTGTGGTTCTTCCTCCTGTCTCCCAAGGTCATTCCCACATACCATTACACATAGCAACCTATTTTATTTTTTGGGTTGGGTTGGCCTGGGTTGGGTTGGCCTGGGTTGGGTTGGCCTGGGTTGGCCTGGGTTGGTTTTCTGGGGCAAAGGTAATGAAGATTTTGCTTGTTATGGATAGTGTGTCTTGTTTCTGTATATGTATTTCAGGACCCACAAAGGGGAAATTACAAAGGGGAAGGTACTACGGATGTACCAGAGACTTCCCCATTTTCTCTTTAATATTTCAGGCATATTACTTTTGGACCTGAAGATTTTATATACCCATCTTGACTTGATAAAACTTTCTGGCTCCATGATTGTGTCTAATTCCCCTTTAAAGCTGTCTAAGGTAATAGCCATCAATACATCTTGTGGCAGCAAATTCCATAAATTAATGATATGCTGGGTGCAGCAATAATTTCTTTTTCCTATTCTGACCTCATCAATTTAGCTGGATGCCTCTGCATTCTAACTGCACTAGATGTGTTTTGAAAAGTGTACTTCAGCTTTAGCTTCAGCTTTTATTTCAAAGGAAAAACAGTTGTAGAATCCCAATCTAAGCTGTGTTGTACATGGATCCGAACAGCAGAACAGGTTTTCTCATGGAATACCAGTAGAAACCTCTAATCCATACTGGAAGTACAATTTGGATTAAAGACTTTCTGCTTTTCTTCCAAGAAAAAATAGTCAATATGAAATAACATGCAATTTGACTCCTGTGCCCTACAATTCTCATATATGGCAGCAACTTGGAGATGTAAAGCTTTGTGGCTCTTTGTGGCTATTATCCTGCTTGTCCTGCTTGAATAATGATTTGATAAACATGATAGGTTATAAATTAGGTATTCTAGAGATTTAGCAAGCGTTTACTGCCTGTTTTATATATTTATGCCTACACATATTGATAGAGATATAGATGATAGGTAGGTAGGTACGTAGATCGATAGATTGATAGATCGACAGATAGATGAATATATAATTCCAGTCACTGGGAAGTTTGCAATGTCTTAATTATCATTTCCTAACAGTTAAAGAGCTTCAACCCTTCAGTCTCTGTATGTGCTTCTTGAAAGTGGTAGTGATGAAGAAGCAAGTATAAGGAATGGTATTGAACATACTTTAAAACAGTCAACAATAAAATAAATAGTAACCAATAAAATATGTACTTTAAATGGTCAACATACTGGTTACTTGAGGGACCATCTGTTGCTCCAGGTAGAATCTGCCTGTATTACAAGTCTACAGTCCACAAGCAATATGCTATCAAGATCCAGGTGACTCCCACCCTAATAGCATTCTGGAAGGTCTTAAAGACCTGGCTCTTCTCCCAGGTTCTAGGCTAGGGTGGTTGGAGCCCTTTGTGGATATATGACATGTTTTTCTTGTTGATCAGTTCTGCCATCTGTTTTTATTATATTTTTTAAAAAATTAATTCTATATTTATCTTTTATTTTTATCCCATGAGCTGTCCATAGTTGATTGGAGTTGGGTGGCCCCTCAGATGAATAAAATAAATAAATAAATAAATCACTTGCTGATTTAATAGAAAGGTGCCATTTGTTGTGAAAAGCTTCTGTTATCAGTAACAGTGCCTCAAGAAATGCACTACCAATTCAAGTGGTCTTGATTTTGAAACAGAAATACAAAATCTAAGGCCTAAACGTGGTTCTAAAAATATATAGTGTGAATTCATAATTTGCACAATAAATTCAGAAGCCAACTTCCTGAAAGTGCTAATGATTGTATGAAGTAATTTTAATGTGAGAATATGACTGTTTGCTTTACATTTCATCAGCACCAATTGACAAAAGAAAGAAACCCCCCATTGTAGCACTCAGTTCTAAAAGGGGCAGTAATTTATAGGGCTTCGTCTGACTCAATCTTTTAGCAATTCAGACCTAAATATTCTTAATGAGACAGTGAGTGGGGACTGTTCTGTAGAACTGACACAATGATCAGGCATTAGTATGAGTACAGTTGAATATGTAACAGTGTCTATATTTCCTTCGATACTTTCAAGATTGATTGCTGCCTGCCTGAATAGGCATAACTTCCTATTAGTTTTAAATCTTAATGTTAGGCTTTGCAGCTATTTGTAGAGAATCTGTACCATCTAAGTTTAAATGCAGGGATAGACCCTCTCACATGGGAAGGATAAGTTTTAGGATGCTTATTCAAATATTTCCAAATAGCTATGCCGTGCTTATATATAGGCATTTTCTAATTGCTCCTCTTGCTTGACTTAAAATGTGTTGCAGCAAAAGACAGGGATTTTGAAGTTCCCTCATGTAATGATGCATTCCTATCCTGTCTTCCTGCTCCCCCTTCCCAAATTGCAAGCTAGTCCCAAGGAAGAAGGGGGATGGTCCCACTGTACAAGTGAACTATTGCTCAGATAATTTTAATCAATAGTTAAGTCAAAATTTTGAACAAAACATACATACCTTGTTGTTCCTGATACCAGTTAGATTTATTTACTGTCTAAAAAAAGAACATTCAAATCACATGCAATTTGAAAATGTTTGCAATTTCAGCAGTTTTGACTTTTCCCATTTAAAAAAAAAAACTCACAAGCATCTTGCGATTTGCAAATACTGGGCTGTTGACCCGTACTTTAATTTAAAACTCATCAGTGTTCAGGCAGATGTAAATATAGCAAAAAGTCAATTTTTCACATAGAATAGACACATGACTTCATTTCTGTGCAGGAAAAGAAACATTTGTGTTTGGGAGCTTTTGGATGTTCAGCTCAGCTGGCCCAAGAACTATAGATAAAGAATAAATTATTTGAACGCTTTTAAAAAATCAGTATAAAATGAAACAATGTTGAGTATAGGTTTTAACAAAGTTTTTGGGGGTAAAATCTGGCTAAAGATGGCACATTTATATATTCTCCTAAGTTTGATCTTTAGGGAATTAATGATATCGTGGTCTATTTACATCTATATTTCAGAAATTTAAGAAGGTTTCTATTTTAGCCAGTACTATGCTGTTTTATCTTGGGAAAACCAGAGGAGGCGGGTTGATGGAATCCTTACTTGACAATCTCTGGGTTTGAAAGATGCCCTGCCAACTATTTTTTTATCACCTGCTGCACGGAGCTATAATAGTACTTAGCATTTCATCTTTATTCCATCTGTGTCTGTCACTGATCCCCGATAGTTCTTCACATTCACAGAGTCTTGGTGAGGTCTTTAAAGTTTAGCCAATCACAAAGACCAGAAGAAAATCTGATTGATGATGTGATCTTCCTCTGACTGCCAAAGGAACAGGTTTTGTTGCAGCAGTCACTTGGGAAACAGATTCAGACCACATGGTGTGCCAAAATACATGCTATATAAAAGTACACTCAATAATCATTCTGTTTGCAGATATTACGATGACAGAGGTCAATAACTAAATAGTCAAGATGACAGAGCTTAGTACCCTAAGCAACAGGGGGAGAGTGGAAGGCTGAGGTTCAACGCTCCAGCTGTTTAGCACAAATTCTCACTTTTTTTTCCTATCCAGGAGAAACTGGATGGGATTGCTATATAATCAGACTCTACCTGAGAAATGTTCTTATTTTGTGGAATATAATAGTCCTGTTATGTAAAAAAATAACTTAATCAGAAAGATAACTTAAGGTGCAAATATGCCATGAATAATTTTTGCATTTGGGTGCTATAAAGTACTTTCTTTATTAGAGACATGGCTTGGGAGAAGCCATGATAACAGAACATATATACTTTATATGCAGAAAGAAAAGTTTCAGATCTCTGATAGAAAGCAAGTGCCAGTCAGAGTACCCGACTGCTGGAGGATCAATGCCCTTTATTATATAAGGACAGTATCATGTAGGCTAGCCTTTAATTACTTTACAAATGTTCCAATTCTTTTAAAATGTCCTCTTGCCAATGACGGAGAGTTATCCTCATGCTAAAATAAAGTTTATCACTGGACCAGAGAGAATGATGTTCCTGTGCAAAATAGATGATTGAATATATAATAGTTGTTTTCTTGTCGATTTGCTGCTTACTAAATAATATGTGAAAAATTCTTTTTCTATATAAATTCAGGACACCATGGAAGGAGTTAAATTATTTTTTTATCATCACAAAAAATTCATGTTTAAAAATTATTTACTTATGAATATTAATGTTGTATAGCAAATGAGGCAAGAGCCTTATAAAATCAAATATACACGTGAATAGTTTTTTTAAAAAATAATGTAGCAAAAAGAGGGTTAGGAAATTCAGCAGCCAGTTTGCATAACTAGTTCAAGCTAATTAACTGGAATAGAAAAGGATTATTTGGTGAAGGGAGAATAAAAAAAGGCAAATTGTTGGTAAAAATGGGGAAGGAAGAACAATACTGGGAACACAAAGTGCTCAAAGGTGAGGAGAACTTGTAAAGTATTTCAACGTATTTATGGAACTAAGGAAGATTCAAATGAGTGAGGTGGAAAGGTTGCTAAAGGCAACAAGTCAGGCACGAGAATAAACAGAAATAATAAACATGAAATTGATTCTGCTTCTAGCAGTTAACGTTAGATGGTTGTAGACTGTTGTAATTCAGCATTCAGAAATGAATACAGTGGGGCTATACAGATAGGTCGCGATTAATGTGAGTTTGAAGAGTGCGATACTTGATTTAGTGTGAATTATAAATTGAGACCAGGTCATGTTTCTTGCAAGCCAAAATTCAGTTAATGCAAGGCTAATGTACATGCAGTTGCGACTAGCACATGCACAGTTGCCATTGAGGTTTTAGATGTTAATCGTCCTGTATGCAAAACGGAGATAAGGAACATTCCATTCGAGAAAACTCAAAAAAAGAAGCTCGTTTTGAACAACTACAGCAGAATACAGGGGATAGCAGGTACACTTTGGACATGGGTTTATTCTCCAGCTTGTCCTATGTTTGCTTGATTTATTTATTTTAAATATTTATGACATCTATCTGGAAGATCCCATGGCAGGTTATAATCCATTAGAAAGCAATAAAAAACACTAAAACCATGTAAAAAATAACTGAAGAGTGGTCTGCATAACAATCTTGCCACCACTTCCTACATTGCATGACAAGGATGTTTTTGTCAGTGTAAGTTTACCTTTAAGGCTGATACTTAGATTTTTTTTTGTGTTTATTTTGCTTTCTATAACTACTCTGTGACTTTGTTACAAATAAATTTAAGTTGTAAGTATATTCTTTTAATCTTTTACTGTTATTTTTAATTAATACACATAAAAAATTATGTTTAAAAAATTTCATTGCCTATTTCCATCAGGCTGGAACCAATTACTCTATTTTCTATAGAAATATCACTTCAAATAGTGCCAATTTGATTAATGCGAACATTTCGTGGGATTGATTATCAGCACTAATCAAGATCTACCTGTATTGTGCTAATGGTATCTCTTTCACTGTGATGGAATGGTGTTATGAAGGCCACGCTCAGAGAGATAAGCATTTCCTTAGCCCTCAACAGGAGCGTGGGAGGTTTAAGAAGATGAGACTGGCACCACCCTAAGGAATTCATGGTCTTGTGGCTTGCTGGCTTGGGAACTTAGGTTCAGTCTGGAGAGATTTCTGTCTTGAGGTGGAAGCTAATAAACACAACAGAACTGTATTTCACTGTCTCGTGGAGTTCTTTGGTCTGAACCTGACATTCACATTGAGCAGGAAGGTGTGAAAGACAGATTTTAACTGTGTTTGACTGAATGTTAGTTTGCCAGGATGAGATCTTGATCACCAGCAGGACTATTACTATGTTACATCTGAATATGCATTCCCTTCAGATTTCTCATTCAGCATGGAGTAGGCAGTCTAAGATTTCTTCATGAATACAATTTATGAATGGCTGAATAAAACTCTACTTAATATATTGGTTAGCACATAGTAAATCCAAAGTACTAATTCACTCTGGCCACATAGAAATTCCTTTGCCTTAATCTTCTTGAGAGCAAAAAGTCCCTCTCATATATCAGTAGCAGGGTTCCTCTTATTTATTTATTATTATTTATTAAACCAATTTATATAGCTGCCCATCTCACCACAGTCGACTCTGGGTGGCGTACAACAGAGCTAAAAACAATCAATAAATACATTAAAAATACCTTAGATAAAGCAGTAAGATTGGCTGAGCAACTTGTTACCCACCAAGGATGAACTGCTGTGTGTTAAAACCATCTACCTTCTGTTCCCCTTTTCCAAGCCAGCATAAAAACAACCACTGGTAAATATATTGCTGGTGCATGTCACTTAATTTAGTTGGCCAAAAGTGGTCTGCAGCAGAATTTGCTATCTTAGGTCATGTCTGTATTACTTTTTTTTTTTCTTCCAAAGAATATACTACCTTGTTTATAAAACAGATTCAAACATCCATATTGGTATAAGATTCATCCAGAGTTTTCTCTGAGTCAGATAACAAGTAATTTGATATTTAATGAATGGAACTTTTTCTGCATTAATATACTTAGTACCCTTTCATTCCAGGTGTGTTCATAATGATAGGTGATTACCATGCAAAGGGATGTCACGCTCACCATCTAAGGATAACCAGCATCATATGAAGAAAAGAAAGCTGAAAGTTAATAACTTAAATGTTTTATGTCTTTATTTATATAAACAGCAGATGTGCCAATTAAGAATACTTTTTTTACTAATGGGAGTTAATAACAGAGGTCATCTCATCTTAATTATCCAAATAATTGAGTTACATAGGATCATATGCATATACCAGGTACAAGCATAAAAAGCTTTATGTTCCCTCTCAGAGAAACAGATATACAGTAGATATCTATATAGATATAGATATATAGGATAATGGTGCATGTTTGGGAGTTTTTATCTGAAGAGAAAAAAAAAATTGGGACATCCGAAGGATGCATAGTATGAGAAAATGGATAGAGGTAACACTTTATTTTTTCAGAGTAATTGTATTAAATATAATTACAACAGTAAAAACTAATACAAACTAAAAAAAATAGAAAAATAATGAGAAAGAGTAGAAGGTGCAGAAAAGAAAGAAAAGGAAAAAAGAAAAAGAAAAAGAAAAAAAAATGAGGATATAGTAAAGAAAAAGAAAAGAAACATGGAAAGGAGTTACTTCCCACCTTCATCACAAGTATAAACAAGTTTAGTAACTTATCACCTTCTCTTAAAATATAACAAATTATCTCTTCTTCCCATATCCCATCTCTTATCTATAAACAAATCCATAAAGCATTGTCATTTCAGTCCTGATGTCAGCAAAAGTCCATTAAGGTTACGAGAGATAGAAGCATATCTATTTTAATCTTGATTGAATAAACGAACTTTATATTCCTTCCTTTTACTTTAAACAATCTTGATCTTTAGTCTCTTCAAATAATGTCCTAGAACTTGATTTCTTTTCATTTGTTCTTTGTCCCTTCTCACAAAATTTTTCAAAACTTTAACAAGCCTCTTTTCTAAATCGAATATAGGAAAATTATCCAGGTCACTGTTTTAGTTTGTTGTTGTTGTTGTTTTATCGACTTTCAATCTTGACTGATTTTTCCATGTCATTCTTATAGCCTGCCATTTTTAAATCTACTTTCAAATCAGTCTTGATCTTGTCAGGTAGAACTTGTTCCTCTTCCATATCATCTTTTAAACATAATCTATCTATAGAGGCAGACACTCTTATGTACTTAAGGTCAGATATTCCACTAATGACCAAGATTAGCAGAAGAGGACCAAGAGAGGGGTTGGTTGATGGTACATGGACAATTGCCTATTTATTTATTTATTTATTTATTTATTTATTTATTTGACCAATTTATATAGCCGCCCATCTCACCACAGCCAACTCTGGGGGGCATACAACAAAGCTAAAAGCAATAAATAGATTAAAAATATAAAAAGCAAAATAAAACAGAGAATAAAAGGATGTTAAAAATAAGGGAGCCACCTCACTAATTCCCCCGTCCCCTGGGGTCCCCAGGCCTGCTGGCATAACCAAGTCTTAAGGTACCTCTGGGAGCTCAACAATGACAAGGTCAACTTCACCATAGGGGGCAGAAGATTCCACAGTGCAGGTGCCATAGCAGAAAAGGCCCACCACCTGGGGCCTGCCAAATGTAGCTCCTTAGGTGATGGAACCCATAACATGCCCTTTCTGCAGGATCCAGTAGGATGGGCAGATGAAATTAGGGAGAGGCGGTCCCTCAGATAGCCGAGCCCCATGCCTTAGGGCTTTAATAACATATTTTATTCACTTACCACAATTTAATATAGAGAATAGAGTAAAAACATTTTGATGAAAACATACAGCATAGGCAAGAGCAGTATAATACATAGAGAAAATACATATCTGAAGTATAGTTAGTGTTCATTGGTAAGATTTTATTTAAATTAATTCTCTCTGGAAAAAAAATGAGACCTCTCTTCAGATGGTTTGGCAATGTTACATGTTTAATATGCAGCCAAGGTCGGAAAGTGAATAATATTTTCAGCTGCATAGGGAATAATATAAAATATGTTAATATTTTATACAATATGATAACTAATACTTTTATATTTGTGTTTGGTCATCTTACATAAAATACAAAAAAATCAAGTCCACAAGAAAACATTTCCTAGAAAAGATTGAGGGACAATAACTTAAAGCAAAGTATGCAACATTCAAAATAACTGTATGTATTCTTCTGCATTATTTCAGTAATAAACTGTAAATATTTAATTTATATAATACTTCTTAAGCCTAAGAGCTAAGTGGAAAAACTTATTTAGATGCACACATTTTGTATATGAAAATTACAACTGAGTTCAAAGTTGTACATAAGGGTTGTCAGCAAAAAAAAAAAAAAAAAAAGTTTTGGCATCTGGAGGAAAAACTTTACCTAAGGGCCCTTAAAGTCTAGATTGTTTTATATCTCTTAACTGGATTATGCAGTCCCAACATTAATATTCTGTTTGATAATCTTTCTAGTGATCATGATGCAATCAGGTAGATTAGACATTATGATGGCCTTGTTAAATGATAACAAAATACAGGTAGTCCTCGTTTAGTGACTGCCTCACTTAGCGACTGTTTGCAGTTACGACGGTGATGAAAAAGTAACTTTATGACCCATCCTTGCATTTACAGCCTTCGCAGGTCTGTAAAGCAAAAGCACATAAGCACAGCTGCAATTTCACTTAGCGACCACTTCACTTAACAACCAAGTTGGTGGTCCAATTGTGGACTACCTGTAGATCGGAATGAAGGCAATATTAATATGTGTGCTTATGTAAACACATTTGTTCAGGTAAAAACCCTGCTTTTTGGGTAGAAGAATTAATATTCCCCGAAAAGAGGATTGTAATTGCTACTTTTATGCCATGACCAGATACAAAGAACTTTATACATGGTATGGTGCTTTCCTTAAAAGATGAGTTAGGCTCCTTTACTTATCTCTTTTTTTCAAGCAAGGCAACTGGTCATAGTGCCAATGGCAAAGATATTATATCATGTTGAAATGATCTCATTAACCAATGGGACAGGTGGCCATTTCCCTAACTCCCAAGATTCTCATTTGAAAGTAGATGACATAACATTGCCTCATTCCTATGAGGCATTCAATCCAAATTTACAAAAGCCAACAGAAAGCAGCCTAGCTGCTAAACAGAGCTACAGCAAAGATTTCTTGGATTGTTAAGAAAAATAAAAAGAAATTATTTTCCCCTCATTTGATAGATTTGTATATTTTTCAACAAAGCATTCTCACCTGTACCCTGAATGTAAGAAAAATATATAAAATACTTAGTCCGGCACTAATTCATTTTATATATAGAATCAATGTTCCATTTAATAAGCTTCATCTAACTTTGTCATATAGCCCAGGTACCAAATGAATAATATGGCATAACAGTCTTCATTCCACATTACTAGTATTGCCAGCAAAGCTTGTTCGGCTAAAGGCCAGGTAAGACCTTTGGGAACTTATAATACTCATCTTACAGAAGTGACAGGCATTATGAGATCCTGAATTATTCACCATCTTAGATTAAAATTTCAACCCAAGCAGAATTTCTGTCTTAGTTCTCCTAAGGGGCTTCCATGTCAGGAATGGAACTTCTCTGCAGCCCAGGATCAGGCAAAAGAGTTAGCAGCTCCAAAAATGCCCCACTGGAGGAATATAATTATTCACTAATCCTTGGAGCATAGGGAGCAATAGTGGTGGGTTATGTTTACTCACCATCAGAAATTCTTGTAGCTTCTTTAAATCTCTGCTCTCAATTAAATGGAGACATCAGGTTTTTTGCTGGAATTTTACAGAGGTTTCAGGCCTTGTGATGGTATAGGGACCATTTCCCCGCTCCTGAAAAGATTAAGAGGAAGATATTATTGAGTACGTGTTTTCACATACCTTCGTTCTGCTTTCCTGTATAATTTAATTTAGTTTAACTAAAATAATCCAAACCAAAAAAAAATCTGCTCTATCATATTAATTGACAACTATCCAGTTATAATTTTTGACAATGCCATTGAAACTGCACTAACTTAAACCAGTAAGAAGAAAGAAGTACAGTTTTAAGGAATGATATCCGTTGTTTTCCCAAATCCCCAAAGGTCACAATAACTATTACAATAACATATACAATGAAAGAAAAACATTCGGTCTGAAAGTTATCCAGATTTATAATATTTTGTTTTAAAAAATGAAGTTTGGAAATGAGTTTTTCCATTACTGCAATTTGCCAGGAACATCTGGCAAATTTCAGCAAATGAGCACAATTGAAACCAAGTGATAGAAAGCTGGGTAGCCAAAACAGAGGAACATTAACAGATGGGAAGCCCAAATACGGCTGCTCAAGGAAATATGTTTGTGGGCCAGGAGTAAGAGCAAAAGAGGAAAGAGGAAAAGCAAAGAGAAATTAAGGGGGGGAAAAAAACCCTGACCTTTAAAGAAAACAGATATCTACTGGGGAAAAAAAAAACAAACCCCCTATCCATATTCTACTGCCAAAAGTGGTATGTGGCTAATTGAAGCAAAGTTGAAGTTAAGAAAGCCTTGGAAGCAATATGAATAGACAAAGAGGCACAAGGAGATAGATTTTCACATACAAATTAAATCTTCCGCTCAAAGTCTTTAATAGCGTAAAGTAATTCTGACAAAAGTGTTGATTAAGCTATACTAAGAGATCTGTGGTTCTGAAAATAATTATATATTGTTGTCTCAAAGCAGTACTGTTTTGTGAGTTGAAAGTCCATTTATTAACAGTCAAAAAAGATGAGAATTATAATTTATTTGTATTGAGCTATAGAAAAATATCATGAACCTGTTGAGTGGCAGCAGTTGGAACTCAGTTCTAAAACACAATAATCATTCATTTTGTTATGAGAGGATGAGTTAGTTCCATATATGCTTTAGTTACCATAATGGGTACATTTGAGCAAAGGACACAAACATTATCAAATGATTTATTATGATGTGATAGTAGGAGATAAAATATTTATGGTCAGAGATGTAGTCACAATCATTCTGGGCAATTAAAACTTTCAAAGTTTGAAAGACACAAGAAGGCACTAGACCCATTTTGCCATTTACTTTGGTTTTCTTCTTTCAGTGTTTTTATTTTTTTCCATCATGGCTTCTTTGCATAATGTACATTTGTCAGCAGAAGAAAATAATTTGATTTAATGAGTCTGAATCTAACATCTTTCCTGATTATTTTTTTAAAAAATATTATCACTAGTACTAATGCTACTTACATTTTACTACTAATACTACTACTATAGGGTAACTCTATTGTTTTCTTGCTCTAGGTTATGAAAGAGTTTATTGCATTAATTGTGCATAAAGAGGTGTTGGTTTTTCATTAACAACTGAAAAAAAGTATATTCAGTACTGAACTTCATTCAAACGTTCAGTCCTAATGGTGATATTACAGTAACCTGAAAACAATGCCATTATATACCTTTTGAAGACACACAAAAGGCTACATTCTCAGCAATAAGAGCACAGATCTTTGGCACATAGGCCCCACTCAAGGTCAGATGAGAGTGGGTTGGGATGGGATTGTAGTGCCTGTAGGAATTACAAGGAATTACAAGGACTATTATTGCCTAGGCATGCCATAAATATATATGAATAATGTAACTATAGGACAAAGCAACTCAGCGTTGGCTGGGAAGCTTCAGACAGGTGAAGACTTTTATGGGAAGTCTCTACTGGATCCAAAGCCACTTGATTCCTGGATCTACTGGATCTACTGGATCCAAAGCCACTTGATTCCTAAATATACCCTCAGATTAGGCCTTCAACCTATACCAGTAAAAGGCAGATTGAAATTCCTTTCTACATTCTCAATAGAAAAAAATATATTATTACTTTTGAAAATTTCTAGATGTTCCATCAACTACTAGATGTACAAATATACATTTTTAGAAGGCAACGATTCATCAGGAAAATGCAGAAAAGCAAACAACCTCATATTCTAGGAAAAATGACTCTCAAGATTCCAAATGTGGCAGATCACTTCCCGCAAAAGTCTCCACCTGTCTGAAGCTCCCCAGCTGATGCTGAGTTGCTTTGTCCTATAGTTACATTGTAAATTCTGAACTTAAAAAACAAAAATACAATTAAATGTACATGTACTGAAGTCATGTACATACATTAATCCAAGGATTATCTGCAGGGTATGGTCAGTGGCTGGTGACAGCTAGGGTTACCAGACGTCCAGCAAAAGGAGGACACGTCTTCCTTTTTGTCGTCATCTATTGTCCAGCTTTTTAAGTATCTAACTGAGCTGCCTCTTTCTGTGACCCAGTGCATCACTAGTAAGTGCTAATTGCAAGTTAGCAAGCTCCACCTGAAATTAACAAGACCTTAATCAGTTATACACTGAAGGCTTTTGCCACCTAAACAGCTGATGTGAGTGCACTAGGCAACAGCCAGCACTACCACAGTCCTCTCAATGTGTATTCCCCATTGTGTGCCTGTTTACTCACTTGTAACCCGTTCCTCTCCAATGGATATAAATACAAATATTAAATAGTGTGTCCTCCTTTTCTCCCATTTGTCCTCTTTTCCAATTGTCCATGTCCTCCTTTGCCTGTTCAGATATCTCATAAGCCTATAGTTAGCTCTCCCTAGGAATTGTGAGGTTGTGAGAGGGCAGCTTGGTCACTAGTTGCAGGAATCAGTGGGCCCAAGCCACCACATTCTTTTGAGGTATCCTTGCATGCCTCACTAACCATATTTTTTTTAGTATCTCTTTCACAACATTGTACACATGTGGATGTGAACCTCGATCAGACTCCATACATAAAGCATGAAATATGCTGGGAGAGCCATTGGTAGAGGTGTACTGTAGAATAGAGGAGGAATTTCTTCAACAAGAAATGGTCTGTTTTAAAATAGAGCTGTGTAGTATTAATATTAAAGAAGAAAATTGTTATTTTTGAATATTGCTGGGATCTTGTTAACTATGAAGCAAATTCACTAAATTAGTGAAGACTTAAGACATTTGTCTCATACAGATGCTTAAATGTGCATATTTGAGCAAGGCAACTAGTTTTTCTTACTTTCTTTAGATTTCATTAAAGATAACTTATTTAAATCTTAATGGACCACTTCTCACAGTAGGAAAGGAAAACAGTTGTGTTAAGTAGAATAGATTTTTGAAAGGGAACTTCCTTATTCTAAAAACAGAGGCAGACTGCTCTCAGCTAGTTTATTGTTATAACCCTAGTTTATAAAACAGGCACATAAAACATAATACATGAAATATAACACAACCTCCCTCAATTAATTAAATGTAAATAAGATTATAACAAAATCTTTTATGTATATCAAAGGTTATGACGCAACATGACTAAAATAGGTGTAAAACTAACTCTAAAGCTGTAACTAATCCATAGGTCTAGAAGGTCTCATAGGTACATATTTCTTTATAATTTTAAAAGACCACAGAATATAAATGGTTACTTGAAAACTACAAAAATAGAACAAACATTAGGGTATAGTTTCTAATATAATAATTCCTGGAAAGAGACATCCATGTAGGAACCCTATCATATACACCATACTCTTATGCTTGTTTCTTCTGTGACCAAAGACCACCACTTAGGTTTTATATTAATCAGTCCTGAAATTTTTCCTGTTGCATTAAACAATCACCAGTACGCTCTGAAGCCCATTTTTTAACCGGACTTGATTTCCATATCATCAGCTTATGCCAAGATGAGTACTTTGCACCTTTCAAATGAAGGGGTGTGTGGGGAATGACTGTGCCTCCATGGCTGGAACAAAATCATTAATATAAAAATTTTACAGGAAGAGAGCCAATAAAAGCTCTATGACTCCTCCGTTATTAATGTAGAATCCAGTAAGCCCTGTTGAACTTGAATACAATTTTAATAAAGTAAACTCTAGTTGTAAGGTAAGAGTTCAATTCAGCCTGAGAAGCCTTTTTTTTATGTATTTAAATCTCTATCAATAGCTTATGTGAGTTCAATAAATAGAACATCAAGATGTTGTTTACTGTGGCCATTAATATATGTTTGAATCAAGGCCTTTAGATTAATCATGTTTGTGGATAGACAATATCAAGAAATATTCTTCTCTTGATGCAGTTTAATTAGCCAGGGTAAAGGAATATACACACTGAGAAGATGCCTCCACATACATTACTTTTTGAGATTTTTAACTCACAGAGAATTGGAACTAGTGATAAGTTGTATCAAGATCATCAGATAATAAAATGCTGTCAGAAAAATCCATTCCTAGAAGTAAATATGGTTCATATTTCTTTATTTACCAAAAGGGCCTCTGATAATTGAAAAAGTCATTTGAGACAGATGGCAGTATTTATATTCACCTATTTAACCTCTTCTGAGAAAAACAAATGAATATATTATGAGATTAACATTAGAAATGCTGTTTTACAAATTGTGGCTACTGCCATACTTTGAAACTCCTCTACATAATACTTTTCTATATGGGTTTCTTCAAACATCTTTAAAAAGTAGACTAGAAAATATCTGTTACAGAGTAAAGTAAAGGATTTTTGTCAAATTGGAACTTAAAAGTAAGGGAAGTCTTACTGAATTAGCCCATCATACTTTGCTTTGCAAAGCACCTTCACTTCTTCACACGGACCTTCATAAAGCACAACGCTCTCTAAAATTTTGCACTGACCTTATTTGTAGCTGAAAATTTATTTTATTGGCGCTCAACATGTTTTAGAAAATAATTCCTTTCTCAAAAACACCTTAAAAGCAGAAACATCAGAGAAGCAAGCACTGCAACTTAGGTTTTAATATTATTAAAAAGGGCTATTTGCCTTATAAATACCCTGATTCAAGAAGCGTCTGACATAGGATAGCCTCAAGCTGTTAATATAAACAGTCCAGTGAATATATTTATAAAAGACATATACTCTTATATCTGTTCATTTAGCTGAAATACCACAGAGAATGTAGTTATATAAGCACAAACCTATCAATAAGGAAGTTGAATCTTCTTATTTTATTTATTTATTTATTTATTTGTTTGTCTGTCTGTCTGTCTGTCTGTCTGTCTGTCTGTCTAATTTATATGGCCGCCTATCTCACAAAGCCAGTGACTCTGGGCAGCATACATCAGAACTCTTAAATATGTTGCATGGGTTTACCCCTGATGCAAATAAAAAGTAGAAATCAAAAGACCCACACACAAATAAAATGAAGCACGCAAAGTATTTTACCTGTGAACCTGCCTAGTTAGTAGCTATCATACTAGCAGCCATCGATTTATTCTGTATGGATTATCTCATTACTTTTAAAGCCACCTAAATCAATGGTTATCACCACACCATGTAATACCAGTTGCATAATTCAGCTATGTGTTAGGCACAGAAATGTGATCTTTAAAATATTTTGAATCTCTTACCATGCAATTTCTTGGATGATAATGGATTCTACTATTATAAGAAAATAAAATAAATTGCAGGTTATTTCCACAGTATACACGTAACTTTATGGCATGTGTCTCCATTCTCCTTTTTTCCTGTTCTAAATAGTCCCAAATATTGTACTCTTTCTTCATAGGAGGGTTGCTCCTAATTACATTTCCTACATCTTCCCAGTTGAAAGATAGTAGATGAGAACTATACTTATATTTCAAATGACTGATGCTGGAATTCTGTTTTGTTTTATTCTCTTACCCAATATGAAAATGTTAACCACTTTATCCCAGAAGATTTTGTTTCTTTTTTCAGGGCTTCCTACAGGCATTACTCTGAGGAGACCCACAGAGCAACACATTATAAGCTGGCTCCACTAGCTTACCAATGCAGGCTCCAGAGAGTTATGTGCTTTGGTGCAACAAAGCAGGTGCTCCAGATGGTGGGTCAAGAAATAAACAGTTGGGGTCTCAGCTTCAATTTTCAGCCCATTTCAGTCCACCACCTAAAGCAGTCACTTCATTTCCCTAGATAGTTAGATCCTTTAGTCTCTGTCAATAAATTAAAAAGAAATACACTTTTACTCATCACTTACTGCAAGCAAACAATTTGCTTTTTGTTCCTGGATTGTATAGGTAAGGCAACTGTTACTGAAAATGAAGAAAGGAAAGTCCAACCATATTATTCCAAACTCTGATACAAAATAAAAACTCTTAACATTTACCTCTTCAAGCGTCTTTTAACCACTCCTTTTTCCTTCTGGAATTACTTGTCACGGTTGGGGAAGGCATTTTGGCTTAAGGGACAAATTGAATTCAGACAAGAGCATCTGCCATCAGTAGTAAGGTATACCCCATTGCAGCCATACAGGCCCAACTGTGTTTGTCTAGAGACAAACACATAGAAATGTTCCCATGGCGATTAGGATTCGCTGACATCAGTGGAAACTTGACAGCAGCACTGGGGCCATTTTCTTCCTGGGTGGGATCACAGAGGTGGTGAGAAGAATCTTAGGGGTTTTCTCCCCAGTAATGTTCTGTCTTCAAAATCTTACTTAGCCCTTAAAACAACCATTGCTGACAACCACTGAAAAGAGCAAGCTTTGTGCGGTCAAGGAAAAGCTCTCCTTTCTAATCAGCTACTAAACAGAAATAGGTTGGCTAGTCCTAAGAAATCCCAGGGTGAATGTGACCATGAAAATCCACCTTAAGGCAGAGAAAGTCTTAACTAATTAGACTGAGTCCTCATGTACTTATAGAGGGAACACCAACATATGTGCAATTTTTAAAAATTACAATTGTTTCTGTATTTAAACTAAATTATTGTTGTTTAAATAGAGGCTGTCTTTTAAAGCAAAATTTCAACACAGTCATTGTTGTAGGTGGATCAGTATATAAACTGTGCTGTATATGACAGACCCCACTATTTATATTTCTCCATTGTGAGAATTCTCCATTTATTCTTACTTTGCTTTCCTTGACTAGTTACTTCTCTAAAAGAAGATATCTCTTATGCTGTGACTGCTAGCTTTGCTCTGGAATCTTTGGGATTTTGTCAGAAGTAGTTTGAATTTTTAAGTAAACACTCATGATTTGACATAGCATTTGTATGTGAATGTCTAAAAGGAAAATTAAGGAGGAGTGCTTAGAGGGTTTAAAATTTTATATGGTGGTTTCATTTGAGATCTTTCAGTAAAAAAATCAAAAACTATAAATGGAAAGATTATCTATAAAAACTTGAATGTGGGATTATTGTAGGACCTGTCAAAATAAATAGAAAAATATTTTTCAGTGTGTAATTATATGTCAAGATTAGGTAGCTAATGGACTTTTTGTAGGCACATCAAGGTCAGAGGAACAATTACTGTTTATGAATTATTTGAAATCCTTTATAGCCTTTTCCAGTTAGTTTTATAGCATCTGTTTATATTAGACATCTTTGCCATTTCACATATTTCTTCCCCATTGTTTTCTGCTAAGAGCATTGTAGAGCATTTTGTCAATTTTGTACTTGTTTGCAAAACCTTCCTTTATTTCACCAAAGAGCTTGCAATTAGCCCACTTCTTCCTATTGAGAAGCATCTTTGTAATAACAGCTTTGCTGGCAGATCTTTTGTTAGGCAGATTTTAAAATCAAGAGGCTACAAAGGATTGTGGGGGGGGAGAGAACCAGCCTTAGAAAAGTTCAACAAATCCCCTTCAAGGTCATATCAGTAAAGATTATAGAGATTTTCTACTTCAGTAGGCATTGCAGCTTTTGGTCTTTCCTAGGTGCTAATTTGGAACTATCAAATTAATAGAATAGAGTCAACTTGCAGAAGATGATTCCCAAATCTAAGGAAGAGCCTGAAATCTTATTTTCCATGTTTAATAGTGTCTTTTTCCCCCTGCAGCTTGCTTTATCACTTCCTTTGAAGCAGTTCACAGTATATACTTTGACAGCCACTGTTTGTGAGAAGTGTAAGACTGCAGCAAGCATCCCCATAGCCTAATCCATCCAGTCACTGTTGGTCACTGATCCAGCTGCATGCATCAGCTTAGTACTCAAAAGGGCATGGTAATTCCCTCCTTCTGCTTTTTCTTTCTTCGAAGGCAAAATCTTCACCTGGTGTTTTTTATTCATGCATTCTAATTATGATGGTTGCCATCATCAGCCCTGTGGGTGACAGTAGAAATTCTGTGAGCCAAGACCTAATGCCACTGCTTGTTAAGCGACCATGTCAGACTGATTTTAGGGCCCATTTTGCAGTTCACCACAGGCCTATCTAAAAGCATCAGGAGCCTCTGTTTAGCAGGACAGACTCATTGTCTTTCTAAATGTCTCCTTCTGATAAGCAGCTCCAAATATGGTTTATTCACTTTGGATTTGAAGGCACAGTAGGGAACTTAGTTTGCAGAGCAGATACCAGAAAATGCTTAATATTTTCACTTGGTAGAAAGATAAATAATCCATTTCTGAGATTTAATAAATACAGTACTAAACTATATTTCACTCACGCCCAAATAAACTCTTTACCTAGGTTCAAAAGTTTGAAATTAAAAGAAGGCAATTCTATTATTCAGAGAAACCTCTCTTACCTGCTGAAAGAATGTGCTGGGATCACATCTTTACCTAATGACAACAAATACAGTTGAGCGTAGATGTTTCATTACAATTACTCAACATTTTCCCGTTATGCTGGCATTTGAGTTACGAATGTTGCTGTATTAACGACAGCCAATTTCAGATATTGCCTTTTGTTTATTCAAGTGCCATCAGCTTTTAATATTTGGTATTTCTCACCTCTCCTTTAAAAACTAACATTTTGTGTGTGTGTGTGAAAACTATTTACTAAGATTCGTTGTATTTATAGTTTGAAGATGCTTAGAAATAATATTCTTCATGTGCAATATGTAATTTGTTTTAGAACTGCATGCATAAATGTTTTGATTAACAGTAAAGGCTATTTGACACATGCGGTGTGATTATGTTACATATTCAATTTTCTCTAAAGATAACATAATACTGCCACACTGCACAACTATACTCAGAATGAATGTCTGTGATCTGCTGTGTACTCCCTCTGGAAAGCAGCCAATGGAAGTTACAGCATATCATTATGTTTATACTTAGGACCTATTCTTATGACCAATTCAGCCCTGTGGCAGCTACACTTTTCAGGCAGCCTGAGATAACTTCCAGCCGTGTTGCCACAGGCTGAAGTACACGCCAGCATCATGAGATGAATTAGCATAGAATATTAGCAGTTAAAAACTATGACAAAATTCAACTGAGCTGAGTTTTCAGCCTGTGCTGAATTTTGTCCATAGTATACTAGTAAGAATCTTGTGAAAATCAGTCCTTATTCATCAGGTGTCTGAGCACAGCCCCAAAAAACCAGCCTTTATTTCTGTTAATCATTCCTGTTATGCATTAATACTATGCAGACATTAGAAAACAAACTTTTCATTATCCCACAGGGGAATTTAGGGTAACTGAACACATGTTTGTTATTTAACACAACTCAGTACTGATTAAAATAGCCAGAAATGTGAGGAAATATGGTTATCACAAAAGCATTTTTGGAGCATCCCCTTACATAAGGAGTGGTGATAATTTGTTGGTTCTGTCCCCTTGTGCAGCACAGACATGCACTGCAGGAGGAAAGATTAAAAGTTGGCAGTCTTTCAAAAGAGAGGGTACTTTCATATTTCATGTTTAGAGGCACCTGAGGGCTGCACTAGACAAGACAGAGAGGGGTGGGGAGTACTTGTATTTGGGGGATTCATGAGAGGTCAGGGGTTCTTTGTATATGAGCATATATACACTTGTTTTGGGATACTAAGTTTATTTTTTATATATATAATTTTATTTTAAAAAATTAAAAAGGAAGATAAAAACTAATACAAATTAATATAAGGTAGAAAGAGAAAGAGAAAGAAAGAAAGAAAGAAAGAAAGAAAGAAAGAAAGAAAGAAAGAAAGAAAGAAAGAAAGAAAGAAAGAAAGCTAAAAGTGCAAGAAAGGGAAAAAAGTGAAAGGAAAATAGAAAAGAGAAGGGAGAAAATACAAAGAAGTGGCTTCTGATCTTCTTTACAGCAGTTTTAAGTACAATTATAAATTTACCTCTTATTCTATGGATACAGCATAACTCTCTTCTTTCTATAATCTAGCCTGTCTAATCATCAAAACCATAAATCATAAGTTCATTTTTTTCTGCTTTACACAAAAAGTCCATAAGTCCATCAACACAGATATTGTCTTTTCTTGATCAAATAAGGCAATAGCATCTCGGGATGCTAAGTTTAAAAGAAGTTTTCATGCCAAAAATAATGGGAAATTGTGCTACTGTTTCCTGGTGAATTGCCACCAAATTCTGTTCTTGATTTCTGGTGATTTTTTTTTTTTAAAAAGGGAGTTCAGATCAGAAAGTACATGCACCCCATGGTTTCTTAGCCCTGTATTAGGCTTCCTTCTTGCTACAGGACTATAAAAGCAATATGTCCCAGATTTTTAACTGTGTTATCTACCAAAATTAAATCCATCATGATATGAACAGGCACGTAATGCTGGCTTGCATTTGCATGAGAAGCACTTGTTTGGGAATATCATATACAGCAATTTCAGATTTTGTTTTTTCTTTGAAAAAAATGTGGACCAATGGTTGAGTGCATGCCCTACCAAATTGGCATGGTCTGGATCAGACTGGATTTAGACTATTACACAGATTCCTGGCTACACATATAGAAGAGGCTTCCCACTAAATGAAATGGAACAAACAGTAGTTGGCATATGGCATAAACAAGTTGAAAAACAAGCATCTATGTTACAGTCAGGATGAAACAAGAAATGGCATTAACTAAAGACCTGTGCATGCTCCTGGCTATTATAGGGAACTTTTTTATTTCACCAGGCTGAACATTAAGTGCTATAAAGAAGTTCAAATCTGGTTCCTTTTAATTTCAGATTTGTCTCCCTGGATGCCCATGCAAATCCCTCTTTGTTCAGTTTGATGTCATTTTAAGTACATGGACAGAGAAATATTCCCATGCCCGTAGCTAGGGCTGTATACCCATATACACTTATTTAAAAATAAGTTATTGAAAAACAACTTCTCCTTTACCCTTGTGCTAAATTAAGGATTGAAACCCCTGTGAGCAGGAAGCATGCACATGTGTTTTCTATAAATATATGTGTATTTGTGCACATATTCCAGTGTCTTTGCCTAGGTAATAAATGAATGTATCTGTCATTGCTATGGAAAAGCATTATTTCCTAGTCTTCAGCTCTTCTGGATAGAACCTGGGAACATAACCTCTGCATGTAGGCTAAAATCATTATGCTTATTTCTGATTTTTATTAAGATTCATTAGATTTTAGCCCAATCAATTTTTGATAGATCACTGTTCTTCTATTGATTAACGAAGATGCTGGACAATGCATCAAGCAAGTAAGATATGCTATAGCAACTTGCTTTATTTCTGGCAAGGGGGCCAGATTAGAAATAGATTCGCTCACTCCATAGAATATCTTACTGCCTGAACACATCACCCAAGTACTGTTTGGTCAGTCTTACAAGTTATTCTAATTAGAGAATGATATTATATTTTAAATTGGCATTTAACATGAAAGCCCACTTTTCAACAGCACCAAGAACAATTCATCTGACACAAGAGACACATGTGTTTCTGTTGAAGATACATAAGTGTAATTCTTCTCCCATATGTGTATGTAATGCTGTGTAAGATTTGGGCCATACATAATGTATATGCAACACCTTCTGTTTACTGACCATAACTCACATTAATGGGAAAGATACTTGCCAGAAAAAAATATGAGCTTCCACATCTGTACCTGAATCTGAGCCACAGGGTTCAGATTATTAGGTGCCTAACTTATATAAAAATGTATTTTGCCTCTGACAACTTATTTGTATAGTTACAAGGTCTTTGCTATCTATATTTCTGTAATGGAAAAATATGTATCACTGTCATCAAAGCACATTTCTTTCAACACCAAGGGAAAACAGGCAATAGACAAAGCTCTGAAACAATCGTGAAATGCGAAGGCAAGATGCAAACAATGCTCTGGCTTAATGGATGATTCATGATGTAGCTGTCCTGTGAATCATGCTCTCTTTCAATGCCAGTTCCTAAACCTGCTATTTTCCTTCCGTTATATCTGTTAGTTTCTCTCTCTCTCTCTCTCTCTTTTTAATCTGCACTCAGTAGTTACCGACTCTGCAGTGACTGCTCTTTGGATGAGTCCTTTGCGTGTATGTATGTATGTATGTATGTATGTATGTATATATATATATATATATATATATATATATATATATCATATATGTCTGTGTGTGTGTGTGTGTGTGTAAATAATCACAGATAAATATAGCTGTATACAAATACTTAGGCATATTTAATTTAATGTAGGAGCAAATATTTAGCTTCATTTTTTAATAGCTTCTCTGGTTGGTTGGTTGGTTGGTTGATTAGTTAGTTGGATTGTATATTTTAAGGGAAGTGCCAATGAGTTTTCTGTTCTTAGCAAGAATTAATTCTCCCAAAGCACTGTGAGTGGGCAAACTGTGATGAACTTTTCCCTGTGTTTTAAAAGTAGATCTGCCATCTATCATGGTTGCTGTTCTTACTTCTTCTTTTCCCCACTTTGGAATTTACAGAAAAACAGGCTATAACTAGTGACTTTTTTTTTAACAACCTGCCTGACTACATTTGCTCCAAATCATCTTTTAAAAAAAATGAATAGCACAAAATCTTTGTGAACATCTCAGTTCTGGGCACAGAGGAATCCTGTAACCTTGTAAAACCACATAATTGGTCCAATGCAGACAGTTTCCTTGAGATTCAATATTTGGTCAAATCTGGCACATAATCCTAATGTGATTCCAGAGATTAGGAATGGGTCAGTTTGTACTGAAATTTGCAAAAATCTAACACTTAAAACTTTGGTGTATCCTTTCCTCTCCTAAAATCCCATTTACAATTGTATCAAGGTAATGTATTTTACCTGTATTTGATAAAATAGTATAATAGTACACACAACTGATTTTGCAAAGAAAGTGAAAAACTTAATATAATCAATAGTAATGGCTACCTGGCAATGTTTTGCACTGAAGTCAGAATGAACATAATTAAGACCACATTGTCATCAACAACTGATCACACAATCTATCTTTTATAATGGTTTTAGGGAATTAAAGACTAAAATGGGTACTTTAAGCCTTGTAAAAACTTAAAGCATTATTTGCACCCCTATAAAACCCACCCTCACCCCAAATCTCAAACTGTTTTTTTTTTTCTTATTTTAGGTGGGTTTAAGTTATAAAATAGATACCTGAAGCCTCTACAGGGCCATGATGTCACCAGCCGTGCCCTCTATGGCCTTCAAATAGGGCACAAAGACAAATTGCTGGCTAAGAAAGGTTGTTCATCCCTGTAGTATATCAGAGAAACAGGACTGACTTTTCCATACCATTTCATTTGTCTTTCATGGCCATGTTCAAAGTAGTACCCATTAATCTTTGTACCTACCCAGTGTAGGAGGCACATTGGAAATTGTTAAAAGGAAGAAGCTGATACTCAGAAAGCTCAGGTAATCTAAAAGTTCTACAGCATATCTTTGTACAAATAAGTGATTAATGATCTGCAAGGAGAGGAAAAATAGATGATTCCAGTATCACGCCCATTGGGTTAGGTGAATTAGCTTTATCATTTCCTAATTTTTGTATTAATCTTAAGGTTCCATTAACATAAAGCAGATATTATTATTATTATTATTATTATTATTATTATTATTATTATTATATGCTGATTTTATTTTTTTTTCTTTTTAAAGAAAGCAATGGTGGCAGTGATCTGTCTTTCCAATGGAAAGAAGACAAAACTACTCACAGGTTCTGGAGTGAATATATCATTCATTCATTCATTCATTCATTCATTCATTCATTCAGTACCTGCAATTAAACTTGAAAGAGATAACTATAATCCTCAGGGTGGGATAAAATGAATAAACAACCTGATATTCTAAAATAAAAGTGATATATACATACTTGTTGCTATCTCCAGAAATTAATTAACAAGAAATACTTTGTAAGTGTGATTGAATTAAACAATAAAAGAAATAATATCAAATTAACTCAGGAAACAGCTAATGGTCAAATCTTCAAAGAAGAAAGCATCCACAGTTTAAATCTGCTTGGAAAGGACAGCAGATACTCTAACAAACTATTTATGCCACATTTAAATTATGAGCTATCTAGCTCAATGATGTCACATTTATTTAATAAAAGAATTATCATTATTTGACAATTACTTTTACAAAGTTCCATAAAACCTGGTAGATATTATTTTCCAATTGTATTAGCTAAGCTGTGCAAGCAAATGATAATCCTGGACTGCTGTCCAGGGGACTTAAAGAATCTAAAAGAAATTTGCCGAAGTAAGAAAATAATACCACTGAAGTACATGAGGGAATTAAAGTTTAACTAATCTCAGTCATGGAGAAGAATTCCAATTGCAAGAGTCCACAGACAGTAAAAAGAATTGTCTAAATACAGAAACTAGATGGATTTTAGCTAATATAGACTCTCCCAGAAAATTACCACGCATGGGCTGATACATTTACTATTTAGGTTCCTGTAGTTCTCTTTATTTCCCTCCTTGCCTATTAATTATTCTGACAAGCATCGATATGAACTAAAGTTCATACCTGCTCCAGAGTAGTAAGAGAAGCAAAGCAGCTATATTACTTCTCCCATGCTGCATTACCAGGCTGGAAGCCAGCTGCCTTTCTTAGGGTGGCCAGCTCCCCAAGGGTGAACTGATAAACCTCCTATCTAGCACCTATGACTATTTGCAAACATTTTGTTGCCAAACTTGCTCAGATTTATCAAAGTCTTGATTCTTCATTGGTGGAGTTCAAGGTGCTCACTGTGAAATGTCTTCCTTGTAGACCAATGAAATAAATAGGGTGGCCTGTAGCATAAACTCTGTCACCTTTGGACATGACACATGTCCCTTCCAACTCCTGTACAAGTATGGGTGAGGCTGTGACTGGCTGGATCCAGAGAGGGTCTGTGCTCCACTTTAGGAGGTGACGTTGCCCGTGGCCTTGAAGGACCCTATGGTGTGCCCTCTCCTTAAAGAGTTTGCCTTGTATTCAGCCATAAAGTCTTCACTTTTGAGAGGATGTTGTTGACAGGGAGGTAGGGAACCCGTTATGGAACCAGTGCTGGAGTAAGCAGATTATCTAGATGCCTTTCAGCCAGAATTCATGCCTGGGTATGCAATCAAAGTATATTTGTCACCCTGGTAGATGACTTTAGTGGAGATCTAGATGGAGTATATATCTGTTAGACCTCTTAGTAGCTTTTTATACCACTAAACATGATACTTTTCTGAGATGCTTGTGAGGGATAGGAACATTGTTCCCCTCCTTCCTCTGTCAGAGTTGCTAGTTGATGATTATGAGGAAGGAAAGATCATCCCAGTGACCACTTATTTGTTGAATACCACAGGATTCAGTACTGCTTTCAATTCCTATATGAAGCTACTGGTGAGGTTATCCATAATTTCAGGGTACAGTATTTTCAATATGTTCGTGATACTGAAATGAAATCATCAGCTTGGACCCTGCCAAAACAAAATTAAATTGTTGTTTGTTCATAAAGGCTGTCTACTCCAGAGTTCTTTCTTGAGTGGGTAGCACTCTGTGACTTGGGGGTCCTTCTGGACTTATGGCTACAGCTGGTTGGAGAGATGTGGTCTCTGGCCAGGAGGTTCTTGATAGAATCTTTGACTGGTGTACTAGCATAGCATTACTGGAATGAGAGTATTTTCTCAACAATTACTCATGTTCTCATCACTATCTCACTGGACAACAGCCATCCACTCTGCATAGGGTTGTCTTTAAAGATCACTCGGAAACTGTGGTTGGTGCAAAATGCAGTTGCCTGCTTATTAACTAGCACTTGATGCCACAGATACATTAAACCTATGCTGTGGATCCTGCATTGGTTACCAATAGATTTATAGGTACATAAAATTGTGGCTTGGACTTACAAAACCCTGTATGACTTGGTGCTGGAGTACTTACAGAACCATTAGTGATGTCCCCAGGGGCGGGGGGTAGCTCAGTGAAAGTCCTGCCTCTTTGTATGTGTATGCAACATCAACTGGGTGAATGGATATGGTTTTTATTCTAGAACACCTGCTATTAACACCTGCTATGGATGTTTTAATGATTGGATATTGTGGATGTTTGTGATTTTAATTAAGCTTCATACTGCTGAAGGTTTTTAAGAGAGTGGTAGTATAAAAATTTGGGGAATAAACAAGTAAGGAAGTAAATAAATAAATAAAATGTAGGAAAGTGGTTTGTATAGTATAGGTCACAGTAGTGGCTCCTTCCTGTTCAAGACCCTTGGGTTCTTCTCCAACTAGATAAACAGACTGAGTAAGCAATTGGATGTGGGTTATATTTGCTAGATAGAATCTGTTTCTGTTTTGCTCCTTTCTCAGAATTATTTGTGTGGTCAACAACCTATTTGAAGGTTTGCAATTAGTGAAAAAAGTTACTAACCCGAATGTCCTGCCATGTATGCTGTGGCTCTAATAGGACAAAATGACAAACCAGGTTATCTGCTCCTTGGGGCAGTTACATCACTCCCATGATCTGGCAGTGATCAGCCATTTTCTAAGTTCTCCCAACCGCTGGGTTGGAGGATGGGACAACTTTTTTGGAGTGGGAAAAAATGAGAACATTGTGGCTTGACCAGAGTTGGCACAACCACAGAATTCAATAGTGCCCAGAGATCCCTTCACACATCCAGAACCTATATAGTAGTCTTGAGTAAGAATTTCATCTGTTTTGTTACTATTTTTATAAGAATGCATCACATTCATGAATTAATAAGAATTTGAAGTATTAAAATTTTGAATGAGGAAGAAGCCAAACTGATAGAATTGTCTATTCAGAAATAAGCTATGTGTGCTTAACTTGCTATAACTTTTATAATCTTGGAGTTGTCTTATATATTATTCAGTTGGATTTGTATTGCAGAATTAGTATGACCATATTAGCAGGCAAATAAGAGTGTGCAAAATGTTTTGAATTCAGAATGTACATTTTAATATTCTGAGTTCAAAACTAAGTACAATTTTTTTAGTTTCAAGGTAAAGTAAAACACACTGTATTTGTTCCACCTTTGGAACAAAACATACTTTTGAAAGAGTGCTACCCTTTGAAATGTTTTGCACTGTTCTGTGATTGAATGTTTGTGGCTTCTGATTAAGATTCTTAAAACAAATCTTGCCTGGGCCAGTACACCAGTAGGAAATAGTCTTGTCCCTGTTGCTATTGGCTTAGGCTAGATGGGATGATTGGAGGGAGGGTGAAGTGCTGGAGTAAAGCAGTCAGCATTTAAGAGAGAATGTATCTCAGTGAAGAGCCATTCTGGATTCATTCTCTGCTGCAGAGAAAGAAAAGAAGACTGCTGTGATAAACAGTTGTGACTGGACCAATACTATTCCTGATGCTGCTAGTGGTAAGTATATCTGGAGATTGCTTACCTCTGAGACAACATCCACCCAATTATAATTTAGTGTTCTGTTGTAGTTTAATAGTGTACTGCTTGGGAGTTGGAGAGGAGAAAAAGAGATAATTCCTACTCTCCCTTGTTTTTCAAATCATACCGAGCTTCTAAATCTTGCTTGCACATATGTTTAAAGCTGGTTGTCATAAGAGCCTAACTATTTATTTATTTCAATTTATATGGCCACCCATCTCATCATCCTGACTCTGGGCAGCTAACTGCAGTTAAAAACACAAACCACAGTAAAATAACGGTTTCATGGTCATGAACATTTCAGCCAACACACACAAAAGGCAGCTTGTCAAGCACAGTTAAGTATCAGCTGTGTTGTTCACAAACTGTACCTCATCATATGGAATAGCCCTGGCCTGCATAGGCCTACAGCAGGTTTATCCCGGTAAGGGCAAAATAGTCTCCAGTGGTCTTATTAACAAATGCCATAGATTCACTGTTTATTTCTATTCCATTATGAAGATGAAGTGGGTTCTAGACTAATTCTAGATTGAGTTCAACCAGCAAATGTTCTGTTACTACGACCTTACCCAGTGGAACTGCACCTACCTGTTGTTTGAGCTCACTGCTGAAACAAGGCAAGAGACCTGATCTTGTCAACAAACTTTTTAAGTGCAGAGACACTCAAGTTCAGCCACATTATAGTGGCTTTTAGTTCTTTTTTTAGAAAAGTTCCTGGATGATCTCCTAGAGAAATTGGACTTCAAGGACAACCAAGTTCTGGCAACACAGCTTCACACTGGAATAATGTGATGGCTGAAACCTTTGGCTAATGAATAAGGATTGTGCTTACCAGCCTGTGTGACCCAAGTGTAAAGGAGATCATAATAGATCATTTCTTCTGTTAGAGGACACTCCTGATTGCAAGTGGCCCAGGTTAAAGAAGGGATGCCTTATCTAGGAGGAGCAGGTTGATATGCCCAGTAGACACTCAACTCCAAGCAACATCAACAGCCAAGACCCCAGTCCCAGCGCAGGACTCTTGGCAGGCCCAAACATATTAAACATTTTTGGAGGCACCATGGTTGCTGCATTACTGAGGAGAAGAGAGGCACTGTTGCCTCAGTTAGCAGGATTGGTGCTCACGTTGAGCAGGAGGAAGGCAAACCAGCAGATCTGTTCTTGTTCTGGTCAGTCAATGCTAACTTTTGCAACAGTGTCCAAAGTGAAAGAATGCTGTCTAGCATAGATGTCATGGAACTCTGTTTCTCATGCCTGCAGGCTTCACGCTTGAAATATTTTCAGTTTTATTTAATGAAAACTCAGAATATTCAAGCCATTTCAAATGTTGTTCAGTTACAACTTAGCCAAATATTCTGACATAGCATTTTGAGGCAGTTATTTTGTTTCAAGCAAAACACATTTTCTGTGTATTGTACCAACACACAGATACACATGGCTCTTTCTAGATGTGGAAAAGCTGCACTTACTGATTTTGGTCTTGTGTGATTTAGTTGTCCTTGTCAAATTTTGCCAAGATATACTTTTCTTCAGAAAAAAATATGAAAATGACTTGTGGTTAAAAATGTGAAAGCCAGTGAAACTGAAAAATTACTCCTTCTGTGTTCAAAATAGCTAGCTCAGGAGTCATGCTGAACAAGAGATTTCTCAGGATTGAAGTAGAGACTGAAAATCCAGCTGAAAAAATTAGTAATAATGTATCTGGAATTCTTGTACATAAAGTATGTAGAGACATCCACTTTTGTATTTTCTAGATAACTTGAGAGTATTTTGATCTTGATTAGGGCAGTAAACTTTTTAGTTCATGTTTAACACCATTCACAGATGATATAAAAACAGTTGTTGGTGAAGCCTTTATCTTACTTGAAAACTGTTAAGTTTTCCAGGTGAGTAGTTTTAGCTTTCATTGTGTTGGCGTGCTGTCTTGACACCAGGCTGGCCATCACTTGCTTGGTTGTTAACTTATGGCACAAATAGTTCTCACTGACTGATGTTTTAAAACCACTTTTAGGCCCAGTTTTGGCTCCATGGTTTCTCTGTAGCTGTACAATTGAGGAGAATAGTTTCATTGATGTGTATTATTGTAGCCACTGAATTTGTACAAAGTGGAATTTGCTCCAGGAGATTGTTTGTACCTGTGTAGATTTTATGGGTATCACTATTTAGGTTCGAGCATAGAATAGACTGTGGAAAGAACAATTACTTTTGAGATTTTCTGAAATTTGATCATTAAATGTCATCCCCAAATTAACTTAGATCAAGATATTGCTCATCAGTGCAATTTAACATGATTGTTTCTTTACCTACTGTTGCTCTGTCCTAAAATTGATTATTCACATCATGGTGATATTTTGTATTGTCAATCCAAAATCATAATGTACAATGTTTATTACAGTCCATATTATATTTTTTACACAACATAGTTCTATGAATCAGGAAGCATATTAGAAATAAATATTGGACCATCATAACATATGCATTCCTCAATCCATTATTTCCAGCCTCTGGGGCTCTATCAAATATTGATGAAAATCTACTTTTTAAAAAATTTAAATATGTCTGAAAGGAAGGAAAAGATATCAAAAGTTCCATTTGCATGAGACTTGGTTTTTCAGTCATCTGTCTTCAATAATTCTGAAACCCTTAATACTACACTATTATAGCCATTTATTATCCTAATGCCTGACCGCTTCTTCATGGCAAATGTATCTTCTGGTGATTGGAATATTGTTTGTACATCCTCATAATAGCTATGATGTGAAATATTTAGGCTTACTGTGACTAGATATTTCAATGACTTACTTCAGGACCAAAATGTAACATCAAAAGGAGGGCAATACTTTTACAAAAATGGCAACAAAAGAATATGCAAATTTTGGAATTCTCCAAAATTCTTCTCTGGGCAATAGTGCAGCTTCCGTATTGCTGATGCATGCTCTCTTGCAACATGGGTGAAAGGGCAGAGGATCTTAGTGAACAGATATGCTAGAGACAAGGCATCTCTAAAAATCATGCATCCCTTCCTAATGCATACATTTTTTAAAAAATATACCCAGAACTCTGAAGTGTGCTGTCTTCTGAACCAAATCTGTATTTCTTCCTTATCCCAAGTATCACTTTTGCAGTGAATATACAGTGATTCTCATGCCCAGTTTAGTGAGTGCATCTCACTAACGTAGCTGGTAATTTCTAAATCAAGGCAGTGAAACTTAATTTGAGCAGTTGTTCTGTTTTGCTCTGCATTCTTTTTCATTGCTCTTTTGGTCAGCATCTCTAATGTGTTGCTACCCCTGGCCATTGCAATGCATAAAATAGAAAGTAGAGTTCCTTATGTGTTCCTGCAGGAAATGGAAGGATTCAGATAGCCCTCTATCTAATGTCAATTGGTTTTATAGTGTATGTGATTACTTGTTTCCCCTGCATTAATAAACGTCTCAAATATTAATTGCAATATACGCACTTGCATAGACCAAACTGAGACTTAGTAAATGCTGTAATTGGGACATCTCAGTGTTTCTTTCATTGCTTTCCTTCACCCTCTAATAATTACTTATCTGGAAACTAGAATTGAGATTGAAAGCTCCATCTGTTTCCCTTCTGGTTGGAAATTCCTTAAACTGGCAATTATTTTGATAGGAAATAAAGATGCCAACTTTTCCACTAGTTCAGATTTACTAAAAAGACACCATAAAATCCTCTGAAGTTACTACTTTGTTCATCGTGCAATATTGCTCTTAAGGCAATATTCATTTTTAACATCTATAGTCCTACTAGCCATCCATGAGTTTCAAAGTGAAAAATATTAGACGCTTGCTTATCTTTTATCTTGATTTGAAGCCAGCACAGATTTGTGCAGCATACGACCACTGTCATATTTGGTAGCCTTTAAATCAATACCTCATCTTTTAAACACCACCTGAAAATCTTGTATGGGCTGCCATATTCCTAGGCATCCATGTTTCAGTTTCCCACTGGTTCCCTTTTTGTCCTAGAATGCTGGCTTGCCTTGTCATCACCGAGAGAGCAAGAAAAAGTAATTGGACTGCTTGTTTAGGATCAGTGCCACTTCTGATTCCTCTGAAGTTGAATGGTTTTGAAAGAAGCAGTAGGCTGAAAGGAGGAAATTAGTATCAGTGAAGAAGTACATTTGCCTGGCATGCTAAATGCAGCATTAGGGAACAGAGCAAAGGGGTATCAGTAAGACACAAAGCAATGAGATATTACTGGCCCAAATTTCATCGCTTGCAGTAAACCTAAGTTTGGGTATAGCATCAGGCCAAAATCCAAATTTTCACTTTGACAAACATCTTCCTTGCTGCAGCCAGCAACTACCAAAATGGCAAGCCACAAGCAGGCCTCATGAATACAGATCACAAACTTACTTGCCATGATCAGGCAAGGGAGAATTAACCCTCAAATTGGACCAGGCCATGAGACTGCTTCCTCCTCAGTTTAGCCCCTTGTCAAGGTCCACTGTTCTGTCCATGCCACAAGTGGGCCATGTATATACGGCTCGGCAAAGTTTCAAAATTGCTAAGCTGGCACATGGTCCACCATTTGTGGCATTTTGGGCTAGTTCCAGTGTAAAGATGAACAGATAGGAAGGGCCTGTGACAGAACAATGGACCCTGGCAAGGGGCTAAACTGAGGAGGAAGCGGCCTCATGGGCTGGCCCAATTTTTTGCATTTTGCAACCTATTGTTTTTTCACTATAAAGTACATCCAACTCCTGTCATCACAATGTGGAATTATGACATTAGAATCCCGGACAATCTTACTTCCTTCTAGTCATGTTTAGGAAAATCACACAGCATTTCTGCTGTTAGGCAGCTAACACAAAACATGCATAGAAATGCAGCTTCTTGTACTCTGGACTTATTGTAAGGGTATTCGGATGTTGCTCCCCCCATATTGCTTGATCCTGAGTCAGTTGTTTACCCCATCACCCCATGATCAACATACCTCAGGAGACTGACCCTGGTATGCATTGGCAGATTTAAAATGATTTGCTCAGACTGTTCTTTTTCTTATTCCTCAGTACATATTCCCAGTTGCAAATCATTTCCATTCTGCAACAGTAGCAAGGTATATCTTCATATAAGAAACAAAAGAAATCCTCACCTTAACCACTGCATTTTATATTGTCAAATCAGCAAGTAAAAAGGAAAAGCTCACTTCTGTATTTCTGTTAAATGCAGTAGGGAAGTCTCTCTTCTTAAATTTGTACTAGTTGAACTACCTGCCATATATTCTTATGTGTTCAACACTGCATGCCAGATGTTTCAACAGTATATTCTGTAAATCTTAACACATTTTCAATATTAAATGGCAGTGGACCTCTTTCAAATATGTTGTAACAAGCTACAAGCTTTTGCATTAAAATAAACATTTAAATGAATAAATGCAATAAACTCTGCATCTCATACTATATTGCATATCTTAGCAGGTTTCTGAAAAAGTACTATGTATAATGTAATATGGCCTAATGTTCTAGTAAATGAGGTTCTTTATTAAAGTCAGCTATCATTACAATTAGAAGTTTATAAACAGATAATCTGTGTGTCCTCTTTTTATATTCTACTGTAAGCAAAAAGCCAAGAAAGAAATCTAGAAGTTTAGAACAATAGAATAGATTGAGCAACTCCTTGATCAAAGAGCTCTGAATTGGGAGCATCCCCCTTCTTGACATTGGGGAATGAGAATCAGGGTTATAGTCTGGAGAGGCGAGAAGCTTTAAATCCAAAGAATCCAATCCTTTCACAGACCTCCAATGCACTCCCAGCACAAGGCAAAATTTAGATGAAACTGTTGTTTTATGTGATTTATATAGCCACCCATCTCACACAAGTGATTCAGGATGGCTTACAAGATTAAAACACAAAAAGAACACCACACATAACCCCCAGCACCCAAGGATAAACAATAACTTCACTCACCATCAGTAATAACAGAGCTCATCTACTGTAGAGGAAAGAAAGAATGGCCTTGAGGGACAGGACGAAGAGCTGCTACCAAGGTAATGGTCAGATAAAAGGGGCCTAAGTCCAGGGCAAGAATGTAACATGAGTAAAAATCTCAGGCAAGCCCCTCCCTAGTTTACACAAAGATAAAGGGAGGGAAGGGGGAAGAATTCAGACTTGCAAGGTTATGTTGCTATAGCTTTACAATAAAAGTAGTACTGACTTGCATGGCATTTTTACCTAGTGTGATCTACCTGAAGGGCTGACATGAACCCACCTGACCCAAATGCCTGGGAAAACAAACAGGTCTTCAGTGCTTTGCAAAAGGCTAGCAGGGTTGGACATCTGAATCTCAGAGGGCTGCTATTCCACAGGGCAGGTGCTGCATTAAGTCCTATCTCATATACTGGTTTCACCTTTTGAGTTGCCATACTGACATAAATGAACATTTGCACGATATTCTAATTTTTTGAGTTTCACCTGTAAAGTGCATTAGAGTAATTCAAACAAGAGATAATTAAGGCATGAGTCACCATGAACAAGACCCCTCGGTCCAGGAATGGGTGCAGTTGGAGCACAAGACAAACCTGTGCAAAGGCCCTCCTGGCCATGGGTGCCACCTGCTCTTTGAGCAGGAGCCAAGAATCCAGGAGGAGCCCCAAACTGTGCATCAACTCTGACTGGAGAAGTGTACCCCCATACAGAGTTAAAGATGGAAAACCCCCAGAGTCAGGAGTCCTTAAAACCCACAGTGATTCAGTCTTGCCAGGGTTCAGTTGAAGACTGTTCTCCCCCATCCAGACCTTCACAGCCTCCAGGCACCGGGAAAGGACCTTGACAGCATCACTTGGTCAGCCCAAGGAGGAGATGTATAACTGGATATCATCAGAGTACTAATGATATTGCATCCCATGGCAATAGATTACCTCATCCAGTAGCTTCATGTAGATGTTAAATAAGACTGGGAAAGGTAGAACTCTGAGACACCCTGCAAAACAGGGGCCTCAGGCTTGACCTCTCCCTCCCCCACCAATACCAACTGGAAACTGCCCTGGAGACAAGGGAAGAACTACTGTAACAGTGTTTCCCATTCCCAACCTCCTGAGCCAGGCCAGAAAGATACCATGATTGATGGAACTGAAAGCCACTGAGAGGTCAGAGAGGGCCAGGTTGGATGCACTACCCCCATCCCAAGCCTGCCAGAGGTCATCAAGAAACACAGTCAATCCTGTCTCAGTACTATAACCAGGCCTGAATCCTGACTGAAAAGGGTTGTTGTTGTACTTAGAAAAGGACAAGCCAGGGGAGGAGGAAGAGTTTCAGATATCTCTCTCTCCTGCTGGTATTTTTCACATTTGATTTGACAAGGCCTTATGGCCTTATGGACCTCATTGACAGTGACAGCATTGCAGAGCAAACTCTCCACCACCACTACCCCACAGGCATAAGTTTTTTTTCTTAGTCTCTGTCAGTGCATCTATCACCTCTGGCTCCTCTCCTAGTGATTCAAATCTTCTTTGCCTCCTAAATTAGCATGTCTATCAAGACCTTCTTGTTACCGAACAAGTAAACAAGTTATGCAACTAAGGCCTATAAGCTTTTATGCATCGAAGGAAGCCTGAACCATATAGGTTCATCTTTATTCAAGTGTTAATCCTAATCTGAAGCCATGCCAAACAGTAACCTGTACATAGTCTCAACACCATTTTAAGCAATGTGCTACAAATACTCTAGACCTTCCATGCCCTGATATTTTCTTTCCTCCAAAAACCATTTGAGTTTTCCACTTGATTTTATATTACATTATCTTGCTTACATTTTTTTTTTATCACCACTCATCACCTTTGGAACCTTTGTGTTTTTTGAACAGCTGCCATGCTCCCAAGTTTCCTCTGGATTGGACGGTACTGGTCTACTGGGACCAGTTCAAGACCTATCTAAAGAATGTAGCCTTTCCCCACAGAATTTTCCAAATGGATAGTGGTAACCATCACATTTTGTTACAATTTGTCCAAACAGCTGTGCCCCCTTCTGAATCACATTCTCTATCAGAATGGTTCATTTCTGTACTATATAATTGTGTCAGTAAAATATTATGTTTTACTTAGAAATATATTTTTGTTATTATTCAATTTACTTCCTCTCAAGTCCAGCTATGCTATTTTATCATGGGGGGAGGGGGAATTGGGGTCCTAGGAGGGTTAAGCAAAGTATGCTGGGAGTGTACACTAAAAGTATATACTCCTAACAGTGTCACCCAAGATGTAAAGGTCATCCCAGCTGCTCAGCTAAAACAAGAAGGCACCTATTTTGGGTAGCAGCAAGACAGAAAGATGCTAGAGGCAGAGGATCACTTTAATGACAACAACAAAGGCATAATTTCGCATTGCCAGGGAGGAGCAATGGTGGACCACTCCTGTATTTTATTGAGAAAACCAGATAGATAGACAGTATAAAATGATTGGCATCATAGTGCCAGATGATGGCCCCCTCAGTCAGATGGCACTCAATAGGCTACTGAAGAAGAGCTGAGGATCTTTCAGAGTATAACTGTCTTTTATGATGCAACTAATTGAAAGCCTTCAGGGTGTGTAGTTGCTGATGCTGCCATACAGGAAAGAAAATCTGAAGCTACAAAGAATTACAATGATAACATGAAGCACCAACATGGGAAAGCTCAACAGTGAAAGATGAAACCGACATCTTAGAAATCAGCAAATTGAATTGGACTGGAACTGAACACATCATACTGTATACTACTTAGGACATAAAAGCAATGACTTTGCTTTTATAGTCAGGGAGGATACAGCAAAGATAGTACTTGGGTACGAGGCAGTCAATGACCAAAAATATCAATTTGACTTCACAAGCAGTCCTTTAATATGACAATTACCCAAATTTATGATCCAATCATTGAAGCAAATAGAGGAAGTTGACAGGTTTTATGGTCAAGTTCAATCTGAATTTGAAAGAACATGCAACCAAGATGTGCTGTGTGAGAATGTCAAAGTAGGAAATAGTAAAGAAGAAAACATAGCTGGACCATATGGCCTACGAAACAAAAAGGCAACAGAAGAACAATTTATCAGTCTACCAATGTAATAATTTCTTCCTTGTTAATACAATCTTCAAACCACCAAAATGATGCCTATATATATGGGCATCACTGTATATATAGTATTTCTGGAGTACACAGAAATCAAATTGACTATATTATTGGTATAAGGAAGTGGAAGAGTTGAGTTATAAAAGCGAAGTTGTGGCCAGAGTTGACTGTGGAATGAATCTCCCGTTGGGGGAGATGGGCGGCATACAAGTAGAATAAATAAAATAAATAAATAAATAAGTTCCTTATCAAACACAAAGAAGAAAGCCATCCAGTTTCCATGATATGAGCTTTAGTATATACTCATCATTTTCATGGAGAACTTCAGTAATCATTCTGAAGTCCTGAATCTTACAGATAGAGAATGAGAGGAACTGTGAGATGAAATCAACGTACTGTAGTGTGTTAAGATGAATATGAAACAAAACAGTGAAAGACCAAGAAAGAGAGAAAGCAAATTGGATGTCAAAACAAATGGTAGAAATTGGCAAGAAGATAAAAAAACTCAAAGCCAAGAAAAATAACAATCTCAGGAAGGAACTTAACATAGAATTTCAGAGTGCTGTTAGAACAGACACGAAGCAGTATTACAATTACATCTGTAAAGACGTTGAAGATGGAAACAGACATGGAAAAATAAGGAAAGCCTTCCAAAAGTTTTCTGAATTCAGAAGGAGGTTCCAATCTTAAATTGGCATGCTAAAGAATCTCAATGGAATGATGTAACTGATTGAAAGATGGAAGGAGTGTACAGCAACAGAAGAAGAAATACTAATGGTTCTAAACAAACTATGCCAACAAATCTGGAAAATGACACATTGGCCAACAGATTAGAAGAGGTCAGTCTACATATTAATGACAAAGAAAAGAGGCTTAATAGAATGTTCAAACTATTGTACAATATCCTTAGTTTCACATGCAAGCAAAATAATGTTTAGGATCATCCAATGTAGATAAGAGTTGTACATGGAAAGGGAGATGCCAGATAATCAAGTTAGTTTTAGAAAAGGCCAAGGGACAAAGTCTTTATCACTTATACATGCTGGATAATTGAGAAAACTGAAGAATACCAGAAATATAACAATATGTGCTTCACTGAAAGGCCTTTAATCATGTCAACCATGTCAAGCTGTGGGATGTCCCTAGGAAAATGGGAATCCCAGAACATTTCACTGTCCTTATGCAAAACCTATACACAGGTCAAAAAGCCGCAGTCCAGTAAAACATGGGGAAAAAAGACTGGCTCCATTTCAGCACATGAGTGAGACAAGCCTCTATACTTCTTATTTATTCAACCTGTATGCTGAATACTGTATATATTGGACGAAGCTGGATTGGAAGTTTAATATGCTTTTAAAATTGGAGGAAGAAGCATTAATTAACTGTGCTATATTGATGTTATTTATATTTCATTTCATTTCATTTTTTTTTACTTTACTTTACCTTATTTTATTTTATTTATTTTATTTTAATAGCTGGCCATCTCACAATACAAGGATTAAAACCAAAGGCAAAATCAGGCTATAATAACAACTAAAAGCAACAGGATAAACAGACAAATATGTGTAAGGTCTAAACGCTATTCTGATACTGCTCTGATAGCTGAAAATGCAAATGATCTGTAAGCTCTAGTAATGGAAGTCAAGGAGCACAGTGAAAAAAGGTCAGTTATAATGGCAATAGGTGCACTGTTGGAAGGCCTGAAGGACCAAGTTGGGAACAAATCATCCTAGATGATCTGGTCACTAAGAGCTGACATCAACTTGATGGCACATAATAAATCATTCAGTCAATTAGTTTGCTTAATTAATAATTTCTGTCTCTGAATCTTGGAGAATAATTATTTTGTTTGGTTTGGATTGGATTTTTTTGTTTTGCTTTAGTACTTTATAACTTTCAATATTATTCTGCACATATTTTCTGATAAGTCCCTTAATTCAATAGGGCATATCCTTAGTATGTTGCTATAGCATCATGGCCTAAAAATATACTCTCTAGACTATGCAGCCCTTCAGATTTGAATTTAAAAAGTGTTTCAGTGAATCTGAGGTGTTGACATACTAACTGTCATGGCAACTTCATCTTATTCTGAGATCATGGAACTCACCTCTGAAATTGTAGCAGGATCCCAGGAATAGATGTGTCTAATTCCAGGAATTGCCAAGATGCACCATACACATGCTCCAAAGGACTTCAAATTCAAAGGGCAGCATGGCCCTATTATTATTTATCTAAACTGAATTTTCAGAGCACTCAAAATGAGTGCTACTTCTTTCCCAATTCCCTTTATCTATTAATTCAATTATATTTCATTTTTCTACATTTTTCTTCCATAATGGAACTCAAAGTAGCATATATTTATTTCTAAGGCAGAATGTCATATTCACTGATCACAGGCAACCTACTTATTTGAGTTAAAGGTGGCTGCATTTGGTCCAGAAGGAGAACCCTTCAAACTGTCTCTGCATACGTTATTTGTAAGTTAGTCAGAATGTATGTATTTGGTATATGGCTATCAGTTCTCAAATTCACAATTGTAGAAGAAACACCCTCAGGGAGAATCATTTTACAATATGGCCCTTATCCCAACAAACTGTTGTAAGAACTTTCTTGAATATTATCATACCTATTGCCCTGCTGAATTTATCTCAGGATCATAGTTGGGCATATAATTCACTACTGGACTAATGTTTTCCCTAAATAACAGAAGCAACACCAAGTAGAAATGTTTACTGGTTCCTAACTTTAATCAAGGATAAAAGGGGATGAAACAAGCTATAACCATACAATATAACTTCATTGTCTATGCCACTATTTCTTAAACGTTTTACTCTTAGGACCCCTTCCCACTTTTAAAAATTATGGAGGACCTCAAAAGAGTGTTTGTATAGCTTATATTTACCGATATTTACTATATTAAAAATTAAAATTGACACATTTGTAGAATATTTATTTACTGAATATTTATGCAAAAATAACAATATTAAACCCATTAGATATTAACATAAAGTATTTTTTGTGAAAAAAAACCTTTATCTTTTTAACAATAAAAAATAAGAAGAAGAGTGATGTTGTTTTAAATCTTTGCAAATTCTTCAGTATCTGACAAATAATTTTGATTTTGCGGACCCCGGAGAGGGTCTTGGGAGACCCTCAGGAGTCCTCGGACCCCACTTTGGGAAACACCAGTCTGTGCAACAACTGCTTCAGAGTGACATGTGAAAATCCTCATGGGAGACGTGACCGTATGAGACTAAAATATGTTTGTGGCTAACAGGATGCAAAGAGCGGACTTTCTTTTCCTAACGTAAACTGGTTCAACCTAGGTATGGAATGGTATTCCAAGGGAACCACCTAAATTAATTAGAGAACTGTCTTCCAATGGCTAACCAAAATTTTTTTTTTTTTTAATTACTATTCTGCTGGCTTCAGGAGGTAATGGTTTTTTCCCTAAGCTCTGGCATGACACTGAAAGTATAAGCTTGTACAATACTACCTATGTTTTACTGGCAGTTGATAACAAACTCGCTTTGCCATATTTCTCACAGCTTTCTTCTGCTGTGTTAGTGGGCTTCTATGGAAACACACATTTCAGTTTGCATTAAATCTCACCATTACAGCAGGATCTGGGGCATTGGAAAGCATCCAGCAATGTGGCTGTTGACTGGTAACAAGATTTAGTTTCCTTTATAGACAGATTTGAAGCTGCAACTGATAATTCCCTCAGTCATAGACGCAGATTTACCTTGTTATCGATTTATTTAAAAATGTATATGCTGTGGATCAAGCCAGCCCAAGAATTCAACAAAAATATGGAAAAGAAAAAGGAATATAATCTTATAATAATTTTAAATGCAATAATAAAAAAGCCAAGTAATATCATATAAAATGAATACATGTAATTCAGCCAGTCTAAAACATGTTCAGAACTACAGTAATAAAACGTAAATAAAATAGGAAGCATTAGTAATAAAATATGCCAATAAAAAGCTGTGCAAAAGAGATGGGTTTTCAGAGCCTGCTTAACTACCACAACTAAGTGGGATAACTGCATCTCTTGAGAAAGAGTTCTATATGGCATGGACACTGCTGAAATTTGAAACTCTTCTAATTAGAAAAATAATTTATATTTACTGTGTGAACATTTTTGGAGTGAAAGAAGGATCATTATAAATAGACGGGGAACTTTTATTGTGGAATGTTGGCTGACATGTGAAAAAGGAAGATGATAGTGGTGGTGGAATGGAGTATCCTGTCAAAACGGTAACTTGGTATGTTAAAGTCCAGATAAAACATTTCTACTAAGTGCAAACACACTTCAACATTTTATTGCAGGAGTTGCTTGAGAAATGTTATAGTAACAGCTTATTAAAACCATGTTTTGTTATTTAATATTGAGTAATCAACAAAAATGTGTCTTATGTAGAATTATTCCATTTCAAAAACTACTTAAGATGCACTAGCAAAAATGTTTTACAGTTTGGGGGGGATGCAAAGTTAACCATATTTATTGAACTTTAGATTATGGTCTGAATTATAAACCCCATTTGATGCCTTACTTAAAACAGCCGCTCTTTTGTAATCATTAATAGCTTTCTCAGTCTTATTTTGTATTTAATTTTTTCTCCTGTCTATTGAAAGATCTATCAGGGATAAAATTGCAGTTCTGCTACAAGCACAAATAGGTAAAGGGCAATTCTGATGAAACTGGTGCATTAAGAAGCCAAGGGATTCATATTAGCATCCAAGACAATTCTGTATTTTGTTGCAGCACCCAAAGAAAAGGCTTGACACACACGTATCCAGAACAAATTCCAACTAAGACCTGCTGTCGATGTGACTGATGAAAACAACTTGACATTTAAGTATTTCAACTGCCAGTTTATCACATGAGTGGATCCAGTGATTAGTTTCTTAAACAGATACTAACAAAGACAGAAACTGAAAGGGACTCATGTACTTTACAGAGTTAGTTGCAAAGGGAATGGCAACATGCACACATTTGCTTAGATGATACAAAATTGGATTTGTTTCCATGTTTCAAGACAAATGACAGCAAGAAAATACCTGTCTGCAGTGGAGTGAAAGTTTAGCTATAATCATGCATGCGTAATTGCACACAAACTCACACACACTGGAACACTGACAATTTACCTCTAGGACCACATTTATATGACCTAACTTTGCATTCTAAGCTACAACCCAAATAACTTGTTAGATAGACTGAAACCATTTAATTTGCTATATCTCAGTGCCGTTAAATACTCCTTAGGACTGAGGTAGAAGCTACACACTGTGCGTGCAAATCCACAGAAACTTAGTGACTATACAAGAGATTTTTCATATGCATACAATGTTATCACCTCAATATAAGCTTTCATACATACGCTAAAATGTGGATGGATTAATAATAAAACTATAATCCGTCAATGGATTAACAATCAATTTTTGTTGGGCCACCTCCTTCAACAGATTGTTAGAGTTCTTGGAAAACACATGGACCTTTGGGCAGTCTAGCAAAGTGCTTTATATATTCATGAACTATCAGACACAAAACAGGACTGCCTTAAATTCAACAGATCCAGAACATTCTTTCTTTTCCAATTTAAAACCTATTAATATATCAGGCAATACAATACATAAGAATTCAGCTAATGTTGTTTTCAAACAGTAATGGTTTTACCCAGTAACCAGATGTTCTACATGTCTAGAATCCTTTCTGAGAGTTCTTGCTATTAAAGGAATGTATGTTTTGCAATTGGTAAAGTCTTCTATAGAGCAGGAAACTCCAAGAGTAGAATTTACTAATACTTATTTAGGACTCACAAACTTTGAATGGTATGTAACAAGTAGCAATTATTAAGTGAATTAATATTTTGTATATGGTGACAGGAAGTTTGAAATGCTTGAATGAACAATAGTTTGAAATTACACAGAGATGCTGAATATCCACAGCTGCTACCACTGCTTTCCTTTCTACTTTGGGGAGACAACATTTTTATCAGATTTATGATAATTTTTTCCAAGACTTATCTAGTCTATTAAAAAAGTAAAAACAGGACAACTGAAGCTATTTGAATTCATACTAATTCACATACCTAATACTAGAAATGTGTGTGCATGTAGAGTAACATATACATATCAGTATGTATATTCATATGTGCTTTTAAGGCTGCATTGTCATGATGTAGTTACAAAAGCTCAGATAAGTCATAATAGTTGCAAAGCAAATATAAAGATATATTAAGAAGCTACTTCAAGCACTCAAGCCGATTATACAATTCTAGGCAACTTTAAATAGAAGCATTATTACTGCTTATCTGAATACCTGTAGAGAAGATGCTACAAACACATCTATAAGGGGGAAAATGCTATGTTGTGGATACTGCTGAGAATATCTTCTCTTCTTTTTATGCTTATTTAAGATCTTAATAGGGGACACTCAAAATTCACTCTTGATGCACAGGTGTAGCTACATTTTGTTTAACCAGAGACTGTACTTCCTCTTTCTGTCCTACCTGGACATTTCCAATTATGTTCTAACTTTACTGGAGTGGATGGCACTGCAGTTATACCTATTTTTTAAATCTGAGATTTGAGGTGAAATTTTAAGGGTTGAAATAACTGGGTTCTGGGGCTACAAAAGAATTTAGTATACAAGTGGAAACTATCCTTCAAATAGCTTGATTACAGTCAAGACTTTAAAGGTTAAGCCCTAGATCTTAAACTAGAATTGGAAGCTTACTAGAAATTAGTGACAGTTGGCCCACTCAAATTATTATTATTATTGTTGGTCGCACAGTCAGCCAGATGTTTAGACTGGATTTGGCATTTTTATCTTCCTATTGAGTCCTTCCCAAGGACCTGGATTAGGCAGATATTGTGTGTGAATGTTAAAGGTATCATTATTGCAGGATGTAAGCTGTTCCAGAAAAGCTGCCTTTTGCAATTGACTAATGGTGATTTTGTCAATGCCGATGGTCTTCAAGTGGTACTCCAGATGTTTTGGGATTGCACACAAGGTGCCTATTTTTATTGGTACTATCTTTGCTTTTCTTTGCCACAATTGTTCTATTTCTATTTGCAGGTCTTTGTATTTTGTGATTTTCTCCAGTTCTTTCTCTTCCATTATACCTCCAGTGATGCACTATCTTGGGCTCCAGTGTGAGGCACTACCTTGATGCGGTTGTGGGACTTGAGTGCTCCAAGGAGCACTCCATGATTATTATAATGGTTGATCGCACAGTCAGCAGATGTTTCGACTGGATTTGGCATACTTATCCACCTACTGAGTCCTTCTCAAGGACCTGGGATAGGCAGATGTTGTTTGATGGTGTTAAAGGTATCGTTGCAGGATATAAGCTGTTCCAAGCAAAGCTGCCTTTTACAATTGACTGAGGGTGATTTTCTCAGTGCCAATGGTGTTCAAGTGGTGCTCCAGATGTTTTGGGATTGCACCCAAGGCACCTATTACTAATGGTACTATCATGCTTTCTTTTGCCATAGTTTTTCTACTTCTATTTGCAGGTCTTTGTATTTTGTGATTTTCTCCAGTTCTTTCTCTTCTATTCTGCTGTCTCCAGGTATTGCAATGTCCACTATACGGACTTTTTTGTCTTTCTTATCAACAATTGTTAAGTCTGGGGTGTTGTGTGGCAGAGGTTTGTCTGTTTGAATTCTCAAGTCCCAAAGCACTTTAGCTTCTTCATTTTCTAATACTTTGTCTGTTTTGTGGTCCCACCAGATCTTGCTTGCAGGCAGATGGTATTTCTTGCAGATATTCCAATGCACCATTGTTGCTACTTTGTCGTGTCTTTGTTTGTAGTCAGTCTGTGCGATCTTCATGCAGCAGCTGACTAGGTGGTCCACTGTTTCTTCAGCTTCTTTGCAGAGGCAGTATTTGCTATCTTTTTCTGCCTTCTCAATTCTGGCTTTGTATGCATTTGTTCTTAAGGCTTGGTCTTGTGCAGCCAGAATTAGCACCTCTGTCTCTTTCTTCAACTTTCCTGCTCTTAGCCATTGCCAGGTCTTGTTGTTATCTACTTTGGCTGCTAGTTTTTTTGTGTACTGGCCATGTAACCCTTTGCCTTGCCATGTCTCTTTTCTATTCTTCATTTGGTCTTTCTTATAGGCCAGTTTGGTTTCTTTGGTATTCAGTAAGCCTTCATGGTATACTAGCTTCAGTGCATCTTCTTCACTGTCCTTCAGATATTCTTCCAATGCCCTTTTTTCTTCTTCACCTGTCTGGTGTACTTGTAACATTCCACACCCACCTATGCTCCTTGGTAAGCATTATGATTATGATTATGATTATGATTATGATTATGATTATTTCAAATTTGTTTTAGCTGCCCAACTCCAATTGACTTCAAATTATATTTTCCAATTTCCAGATTCTCCCCAGAATCTGGATGACTTTATTTTAAATTTCATTTAATTTCATTGCAGTAGCAAATAACCTAGTACCCAAAGCTAGATATGACAATGGTAGTTAGGATTGTGTAGAAGCCAGAACTTGGTGGGGGGGAAAACGTTCTTGGCCAGAACCATTAGCTATGAATCTTCAGTGGCCAGTCTAGGATACCTTCTCCTTCCCCACCCCCAAACCACATGCTTGGGGTAAAAGAAAATCAGTTTCATTGAGAACCAATTTTTCATCATGGTTTAAATATTCCAGTTTCAAAACTCACTGAGCCACTATCTTCCCTGAGTTAAATTTCAGATTGTTCTCTCTCATTATCTATCCCACTACCATAGCCAGACATTTGTTCAGTTGTTTCACTTCCTTTCTTGGATTCTTAGGTTAAAAACCTTAGGTAGATATATGGTGATTAGCACACTGGTTATAATGAAACCCAAACATCCAAAAGTTTCATGTACAGATTGAACATCACTGGAGGTGAAATAAAGCCCCGTTGCCCCAGCCATGAACCCAAGATAAAAAATTAAATACACTGATCATTGAAGAATTGTGACCACTACAATAGTGTGTCTTCTTATCTTAGAGCTGTTACAGAATAGTTGGTACAGAAGAATATTATGATCACTAATGCCAATGAAGAGGTTCAGGATAAGCAGGAGGTTTATACTACTGCTATCCTAACCCCAGTACATGTCATCCCAAATTCAGGCCAGAACTCAGTAATGGATAAAACTACTGCAGTGTTTTAAAGTCTCCCCAGACCACTGGAGTTTAGAATCCAACATCGTCTCCCATGCCTTGTCTAAGAAGAGAAAACTTCAGACTGGAGATGACTTGTTTAAGTTTTAAAGAACTGATACTGCTTTCTTTAGTAAGGATTGCACTATTTATTTTGTAATGGCTATAGGAATTACTTCTTCCTTAAATTGTTACCTCTGAGTTAAAGTTTCAATTCAACTCTATATAGAGAAAACCAAAATATTCAGTTTCAGCAGTTTACTCTTTGGGGCATCCTTTTGAAGCTGAAAGCAAAATTCAGAGAAATATAAGAATTAAAGATCTATATCATTAAATTGCTGAATGAACTATTTGTTTCCCTATGCATTTTAAAATTAATCTAATCAATGCATTATTCATAACAGAGTTCGATCTCAGTTTCTTTTCACTTAAATAATAATTTACACTTGTACATATGTAATGTTGCAGCTCTGACAGAAAAGAGCTACAAAGGTTGAATGACTATTTTAAATTAAATGCAAGGAAACCCCTAAAGCCATCTATCCACTAATTTTTGCAAACTCATTCTCCAGTAGGCAACATTCCAGTTGGCTACACTGATCAGTACAGTGTATGTTAAGAATAAGATATGAAATGTCAATAGCCTCAGACTTAAAACTTCATTTTAAGTCAGGAAACACCTGAAAAATTTAGCATAAGTCCTAAATAGGTTTCATATAGCTTAAAACGCAGAGCAAGATTTCAGAACTGCTCCCCCAAATTAAGGAAAACAAAAGAAGTATCCTGTCACTCTACTCATTGTGTCCTTACATACCTTCCAAACATTAAGTACATCCTTCATTTGTCAAAAGGCTGCCACTCTAATATGAATGAAATCTTCAAAGCTAGCACCTCAAAAGTTGTGGATAAATATGACTCTTACAGGCAGGGTTGGCTTTAGGCAAAATCCGAGTAGGCATTGGCCTAGAGTACCAAAGTTTAGGTAGCACCAATGCTGTCCATCCTTCCAAATCATTCTGAAAATGCAAATCTTCGCATCATCAGGAAGTGGCACCATAAGTCAATGTGGCCTAGGGGCACCATATACTCTTGAGCTGACACTGGTTAAAGAGCATAAATGTTATAGTCAGCTTCTCAAATTATGCTCTTTAATATTTTCATTTCTATTATTTTGTAAATGTCCATGTCACATGTGCTCGGTTCACTGTTGGTACTGATGCTATGAAGATATAAAATATATAACAAAGTTGGTTTGAAATAAGTATGGGAAGCTAGATGTATGCTGCATGTTTTCAATAAAAGTAAGGATGGAAAAATAACTATTCCCCCTCCTTTTTTTTTAGTTAGGCATTGTTGCTTACAATAAAAAATTAAAAGACACATACAGAAGCTCTCCTGCAAATGATGCTCAGGATAGTAAATAGGAAAGTTATACAACACCCCAGGGTTGTTCAAAACTCAAGGCAAAAAAACACTTTGTTATAAATTTCAGGTACAAAATAAAACATGGCAAAGGCTAAGTAGTGAAAATATTCTGCAGAATATATATATTTTTCATAGCCCACTCATGGCTCCATTTTCACTTATGGCTCCATTTTGAAATGTCAAATAGCTGTGATACATCACTCATATTTTCTGTATACTAGTCTAATGGTCCAGCTGGATTTTAAAACACAAACTGGAAGTAGAAGAATCAACAAAGTCAGAATAAGGAATGAAACATGGAAGAAAACTACTGTAGAAGTTTACTTCTCACAACAGGAACAAATCACATGGGGACAGAGGATCTCTATGTGGTCACTTTGTTCTATGTTGTTCTGCATCATTGTTAATGCTAGTGGTAATATGCAGAAACAGGAAGCAGTGTGTTGCTCCCACTGTCCAGAAAATAAAGGGGAAAGAAAAGAAAATACTTTGTATGGTGGGGACTTTTAGCAAAGACATTTAGAGATTAGAGAAACTGGTAAGATGGAGTTTTCTTTTCAAGCTTTCAAGGCTCACTGAGGTCTCTGTTTTGTTTTGTTTGTTAAGACTAGAATCTTTATCTTTGAATCTTAAGTGACTTGGGCAGTTGCAATTCTAACCAAGGTCTTGCTTCCTTAATATAGTTGGTAGACTTACATCCTAATGAACGCCCCACTGCATTCAGTAGTTAACATAAATCAATATGAATTTACTTCAGACATCATTTACAGGCAGTCCTTGTTTAGTGACCACAATTGGGACCAGCAACTTGGTTGTTAAGCGAAGAGGTTGTTAAGTGAACCACAACTGTGCTTATGATCTTACTTCAGTTTCCTTTGCTTTACAGACCTGAGAAAGTCATAAATGTGAGGATTGATCACAAAGTTACTTTTTCATCACTGTCATAACTGTGAGCAGTTGCTATACAAGGCAGTCACTAAACAAGGACTACCTGTGTCAATTACTTTTTATAAAAACTGAAACATTGACCCTTATATCTGTTCCAGTTAATAACTGATGGTGGAAGCATTGGTGGCAAGTGGAAACTAGCTTTAACAGCTGCTGCTAGTTTATGGTCTATGGCAGTTAGAAATGTTATGCAAATAAAAAATAATTCATTTGATACATTTTTCTGTGTCTGCTGAATAAAGTAATATCATAGTTTTACATTCACAATGAAAATTAACTGTGTTTGTACTTCAGTCTTTGAAAAATTTGTTCAACCTGATTCACTTCTGAATTAAGAACATTTCAGATGGACAATCCTCTGGCACCCAAATTCTGTTCTGTGCTTTGAAGTTTTCTTAGAGCTATATTTCAATCCCAAATTCTGAGGTAAACTGGGCTTCTCTCAAAGAAAAACAGATTTCAACTGGAGGGAAATAGGAGTCTTCTGAAATACTCAAATGAACCTAAGACTCCTTAGAATTTGTGGAATATTTCAGAGATTCAATAGAACATAGTCAATATTTCTGCAAAAAGCTGATATTTTTTTCTCCCAAGCTATTCACATAAAACTAGCTCCCGGTTCAGATGTTCCACAGGACATGTAATAGTTAATGACGAGGCTGTCCATGCTATCCCCATAATACATGTCTTCTCTGCTTATATAGCATCACCTCAATCTTCACTTCATGTTCAGTTGGGAGAACAGAAAAAGAGCTGCACTTGGAATTTATTTATTTATTTATTTAATTTATTTAGTAGATTTCTCTCCTGCCCACCTCCCCTACAATAGGGGACTCTGGGTGGGTTACAAAGACATTAAAACTATATATATATATAATACGTACCATATATACAATTAAAACAATACTAAAAACAAAACAAAACAAAAATCCAAGAAGATGGAAAATCAGGGCGGGGACAGCCGGCCACTATGGGGCTAGCCATCTCCCTGCTTGAGCTGTTCCCTCCCCACCCCAGGCCAAGTGGCAGAACCAGGTCTTCAAGGTCCTTCGGAAGGCCAGGAGTGAGGGGGCCAATCGCACCTCCGGGGGCAGAATGTTCCAAAGAGCGGGGGCTACCACAGAGAAGGCCCGCCTTCTGGACCCTGCTAGACAGAGTTCTTTTACTGAGTGGGTCCGAAGCATGCCCTCTTTGTGTGACCTGGTGGGACGGGTTGAAGTCATAGGGGAGAGGTGGTCCCTTAGATAACCTGGTCCCATGCCATGTAGGGTTTTAAAGGTAATAACCAACACCTTGAATTGGACCCGGAAGCAAACTGGTATCCAATGCAGCTCGCGGAGCAATGGTGTTACATGTGCCCTTCTTGGGGCTCCAAAAATAGCCCGTGTGGCCGCATTCTGGACCAGCTATAGCTTCTGGATACTCTTCAAGGGTAGCCCCATGTAGAGCGCATTGCAATAGTCTCTCTGGGAGATAACAAGGGCGTGAGTGACTGTTTGAAGGGCTTCCCGATCCAGGAAAGGGCATAACTGATGCACAACCCGAAGTTGTGCAAAGGCCCTCCTTGCCATGGCTGCCACCTGCTCTTCAAGCAGGAGCCATGAGTCTAGGAGGACCCCCAGATTACGCACTGGGTCTGTCTGGGGTAGTGCCACCCCATCGAGCACCAGAGATGACAAAGTCCCAGATACAGAAGAGCCATTAACCCACAGCCACTCCATCTTACTAGGGTTCAGCCGAAGTCTGTTGCTCCCCATCCAGACCCTTACAGCCTCCAGGCACTGAGAAAGGGCAGCCACGGCATCACTTACTTCACCAGGGATGGAGATGTGTAATTGCGTATCATCAGCGTACTGATGGTATCTCATCCCATGGTGACGGATGATCTCACCCAGCAGCTTCATGTAGATGTTGAAAGGGAGCAGGGAGAGAACTGAACCCTGTGGCACCCCACACAGGAGGGGCCAAGGATGGGACGTCTCGCTCCCTATCAACACCGATTGGGATCGGCCCTGAAGAAAGGAGGTGAACCAGCACAATACTGTGCCACCCACCCCCAATTCCCTGAGCTGTCCCAACAGGATACTGTGGTCAACAGTATCGAAAGCTGCTGAGAGATCAAGGAGAGCAAGGATGGTCGCACTTCCACCATCCCGCTCCTGCCAGAGATCATCCATAAGTGCGACCAATGCCGTTTCTGTTCCATAACCGGTCCTGAAACCTGACTGGAAAGGGTCCAGATAATCCGTTTCCTCCAGGACCCTTTGGAGCTGTGAAGCCACCACTTTCTCAACCACCTTCCCCAGAAAGGGGAGGTGGGAGACTGGACAAAAATTGTCCAGTACGGTAGGATCCAGGGAGGGTTTCTTGAGGAGGGGGTGCACCAACGCCTCCTTGAAGGCAGCCGGAAACACCCCCTCCTGCAAGGATGTAGTAACCGTCCCCTGGATCCAACCACATGTCACCTCCCGAGCTGCTTTCACCAGCCAGGAGGGGCATGGGTCAAGATGACAAGTGGTGGCCTTCACAGTCCCCAGGACCCTGTCCCAATCAAATGAATTCCTAAGGATCCTATATTTTCCATGTATTTATACCAGTGTGTTTGTGATGCAGCTGTGCTCAAGACTCCCAAAAATTGATTGAAGGTCAGTACCACCAAAAAGATTCTTGCACATACTGATACTGTCAGTAGTTGTACTCTCTAATGCAGATTTATGGAAATCCAGCATATCCCTACAACTCAAGTGAAACAAGCTCAGCCCTTGATCTCTGTCATTACTCCATTATGAATGGTAACTCTCTACAACTTAGAATAGAGGGACACATACAACTTCCAGGTAGCTAGAGAATGTAGTTTCAAACATGAGGGAACAGGGAGAGGGATTGTCTGGTCTTTCACCATACTTTCCTTATTTCTCATTGTTTATTGCAAAATACAGTGTTAATTTAGGATTTTAGTTCTTCTGAAATTCAACAGCTACTTCTCCTGTACCTGGAACAGAATAGGGAGCCACAGCTCTGAGAATTTTATAGGCTCACAGAATTACACTGTTGTAGAAAGCATTACCCTAATACTGGTTATGTTCATAACATGCTTTGAAAGCAGATTCTGTTGATTCTTTTATTGAATAGAAAAGAGGAACCCTAACAGGACAGTGATGTATGAGAACAAATAATACTGATGTTTTACTCTAAGCAGAAAAACTAGAAATGGATTTAAATCCATAGACTCCAGTCATTGACTATTGTCAGCTTTAGCTATCTGATACCCATTTAGAGATTAGCTAATGATAATGTATATTATCTAAAGCAGGTTTATGGAAATTCATCAAGTCACTACAACCTGTCAACCTGTTCCAGTTCTTAGTATCTATTGTGATACTGGTAAGAACACTAGAGAAACAGTTTCCAATATGGAGGAGCCAAATCCTATCTGATATCAGTGTGAATTAGTATGTATAACAACATGAGGAATATAAAAATATTGTGTAGATGTCATAAGGAATTGTGCAACAATTGTGCAGAGGTGCAAACATTTCCACATTGTTTCAGGCAGCCTCTAGGTGTTCTTTGTAGACAATAAAATAACCCTCAGGATCATCACATCCATGTAATGAAGCTTTAGCCTGATTTGTTGTTGTTGTTCTCTATTCTATTCTTCAATTTCATTATTTCATTATTTATTATAAATAAATTATATGGAAGCTACAGCCTGTTGAATAATCAAGACTGAGAAAGTACTTGAAAATTCAAGGAGCTATACAATGGACTTCTTTATTAGCAAGTTCTTTGTAGTTCCTTATCAGTCAAGTGGGTCTTATGACTGTTCCATTTTGAGAATTCTTTTTATTTGAATTTATACACAAAAACTCCACATATCTGGGGAAAAATTTTTTTTTTGCATACATGCTTACTAAAATAACAGGTGAAGCACTCTTTTTCTGTGATGTATGCACATAATCCCATTAAATGGACAGATTCATAATTGATAGACTTGAAATTGAACCTTTTCCAAATAAAAAGTGTATAATGAATTTTTCTATTCCCAGACATAAGGTTCAGTTTCAAGTCTGTCAATCATGTCTCTGTCCATTAATGGGTTTGTGTACACACTACTCAGAAAATAGATAGAAATATCTGTATTTCGATTGGCTGAAGCCCCTTAAATAATTTATATATGAATATAATCTCAACATTTCTTTCTTGATGAGCTTCCCTTCTTGATTCATTGATGGGGAAAAAACCCAATACACTAAGTTGTTGATAGTAAACTCTTGGAGAAAATATTCTGTGCTAATACATTCCTACCACAAGTATTGGAATTCTTGAAAAGTCACAGAAATTGAAATTATGAAACCAGTGAAGGAAACGATTGCATGTAATCACCCTACTCTTTTTCTCACAGCTGGACTCTATGACAGTTTGATGGGTTCATTGCAGTTGGCATGGATTGCTTTGGCTAAACTAAATAGCAGCTAGTTCCCTTGCCTTTGACTGCACTGAGATTAATCAAAAGCTTTTGAAGTAATAGCTTTTCGTATCCAGGATAAAAAACATTTTGCAGATGGGTGTGTTTTAAATACAGTAGACACAGATCTTTCAAGATCAGTGGACTATAGTAATAAAATTCTGTTAGGGTCTTATTCTTTTCCTACAACAATATGAAAAGTGAAAAACAGGTTGACGGGACTGAAGTAACTCACATGCTTTTTCCCTTCCACCAACAGATTTCATCACATTTTTCTAAGCTATCGGCACCTAAGTACTTGTAAACATATGAAAATGAAAACTTTAGAGATGCATATAAGGCATAAGGGTTATATTGAAAGTAACATTTATTATTTATTTAGTGTAAATCTATAAAATTATGATGAAATCTTTACTCCTCAAGTGTTGTTGGATTATAACTTTCACTATTATGTATCATTAATAGCAGAAAATAGATTACAATTACTATTCAAGCTTTAGAAAAGCAACTCCCCCCAAAAGGGAAATTTAGATAACCCTGGCTCCATTTACTCATATCATGTTGTCCTACCCACCTCACTCCACCCACTGCAGCAAAGAAAGCAAGTGTTCCCAAAGAAAGGGGTTAGTAAAAGAAAAAAATAAAGAATCCAATGCATTTTTTTAAAAGTGACATCACTAATTTGGTCGTCTGTCTCCAACCAAAGAAGCAAAATATCCTTGCAAAAATCATGGATGGAATGACAGAGATAACGGTCTCTTATTATTTTTTCCTTCCATTATATAATCCCTGGCTGATCATGGGTATCATATTTAATGGCTAGTGATACACAAGTTTTTTATTGCTTCCCATGTTATTTATTAATGAGCTCTTCTTAGCAAAAAATCTTTGGTCTGACTCTTCTCAGAAAAAAAATCAACCATTTTTTACTATGGATCAGGTGGGACATTCAACAGTGCTGAAATGGACAGTGCATTTTTAAGCACCTGTAGACATTTTAAATTGTGTTACCAGAGAGATGAGAGTAATGAGATCAATTACATGTCAATATCTTTACAAATTAGAAGGACTCAAGAGAAGAGAAATAATTAAGAGTCCAGAGGGAATGAATGGAAGTGAAATAACTAGAACTATATCAAATGATGCTAGAGTGAGTTAGTTCACAGCATAGTCAGTAATACACCTTGCTCCAACTTCATGTATGCTTTCTTCAGGGCTTTCTGCATTGTTGATTAGTGGTCTCATTGCAGGGACGTTCAGCGTGTTCATTCATTTTGATAGGAAAGATCAGAATTTTTTTTATTCTTTTCATTAACATGGATTGCATTAAAAGCTTTAAATTAAGGAACAATCCTGAATTCTGAGAAAAAGTAAAAGGCAACAGTATACATTCATGGTCATTAAAGGAGGCTCTCATCCTACATTGGAAACCATCATATATTTAGCTGAGAGATCCCAATTGCTTGATTGTTCACCACCAATCATATCAATGAAGAGGGGGAAAAAACCATCGTCCTTAAAAAGGGAAAATTAATAATTCAATCTGTGCCACTTTGCATTTTGGCCTTCAGCCCTCTACCCAGTTATTAGTTATATCCTTTCAGGATACTAAAGGATGTCTAGCCATGAATTAGAAGATTCAGCAACAGAAATATAGACATGTTTCCTCTTAATCTTAAACCCTCTGCTGAGTAGGATGGACTTATAAACTTTGATAAATATCATACTCAGGACCATCTTAGAAAGGTAGCTAGCAGAGAACTTGAGATGTGGTTGAAATGCTCGGCTCTCAAAATGCTTTGATCCATATAATACTGTATCAGATGCAAGCTGCAAACTAAGGCTGTTTATAAGACAATCTAATATTTGGATGCCCCATCACGAAGAGTCGTATAAAAAGAGATGCCTTCCCCATCCCCAGTTTTCTACCATTTATGCAAAATTCATATTTTCTTTGTTACAGGTAAATACTTGGTAATATCCAAGTAAGGATAAACATACAAACAGCAATAGGCATGCAAGAAAGAACATATATTCTTAATCTTTTGACAAACATTTGAAAGTTTCTGTTACTATCATATTTTAGAATGTTATAACATAGATATTTCTGATATATTTGTCAAATTTCTATAGGAAATGTCCCTGAGTTCCATTCAATCAATGAGGCTACACCAAAGTAAACAGAATAACACTACAGCCAGAATCCCTTAAAACGCTGCTGAAAAATCTACTCAGGTTTCCCTTAATTCAAGACTGCTCCTTTATATTTCCAAGACAGTTAAGACATTTTTTCCACATTATTTTTGTATTTCATTTCAGATCCAGAAGAATCTGAAAAGGCTTCTTATCAAATTGTAAAAATTTGGTTTTCAAACACTTTTACTTTCTTACTTTCTTCTTGCTTCATCTGATACCCCTTTTCAGGGATCAGTTCAACCAGGATCAATACCCTCCAGGTTCCTTCTATCTGAGAATGCGGTCTGATAGGACCTCAGATACATACATTCTCCATCTATGCTTAGGAACTCCCTCCTACAAAGATCTAGTCTACTCCTTCCTTCCTAGGTTTCAGGAGAGCAGTTAAGACCACCTAGCTATTTCACCTAGTCCAGGAGGAAGGAATGTTGTGATTGTTAGGGCAAGCTGGCACACATAAGACTGTATGTTTCTTTTGCTTTCGTTTAGGTATGTTGGGAATTTTGTCACTTTTGTGGTGAGTTTATTAATTATTCCTGGAGGGCTTTTCTTGTTCTTATAAAGCTCCTGATTGCTAGCTTCTCAGAGTCTTCAGGAATGGACAATATAGAAATAAAATTATGATTATGATAGGTATCTGCCTCATATAATTAGACACTTGCAGTGAGTTAAGGGGGCCTCATGCTGGGGCTTTTAAACCACTATTTCCATTATCTCCATTCAACACAATCATTCCTTTTCCTCCTCCTCCTCTTCCTCCTCCTCCTCCCTCTTTTTATTATTGTTACAATGGTACCTCAGTTCACAAACTTAATTCGTTACACGATTCTGGTCGCGAACCAAATTGGTCGCGAACCGAATCAAATTTCCCCATAAGGTTCAATGTAAATACAGTTAATCTGTTCTGAACCATATGTATTTTTTTTTAAACCACAAAAATATGAAACAAAGTACAGTACAGTACAGTATGAAGAGAGAGAACACTAACCTTGCTTGAGGCGACTTCTGGCGTGGAGGACAGGAAGGCGGGTGGGGAGGCAGTTATTGTTTGGAGGGAGAGTCTCCCTCCAAAAGGACATTGGGGAGATCTCCTTCAGGGGTGGCCTCTCTTCTTTGTCTCTTAGCTGCAGGCTCAGTTTTGATGAAAAATCTGTCTAATGTCACTTGTTTTTTTCTGCGCTGCATAACCCTCCGGAAATGAAAGACCATGTTATCGTTCATCAGATTCAACACTCTGTTCATTACAGTTATGTTGGGGTGGTGCTTCTCAAAGAAATCCTGGCACTCATTCCATTTTTCCATAATGGATTTTATCACATCACTGCTAACCTCCTCCCTGTCTTCCTCTTCCTCAGTGGAATGCTCCTCAACAAGCGCTTTCTGCTGCTCACTCTGGAGTTCAGCAAGTTCTTCCGTGGTCAGCTCCTCCTTATGGTCCTCAACAAGCTCCTCTATGTCTGCACCATCGACATCCAGACCCATACTCTTGCACATAGACAATCTCTTCCACTACCTCTGCATCAGACCCTTCAAAGTCATGTTCAGTGACACATTCTGGCCACAGTTTCCTCCAGGCTGAGTTTAAGGTCCGGTACGTGACATTTTCCCAGGCTTTGTCAATGAGGTTGATGCAGTAGAGGACATTGAAATGTTTCTTCCAGAATTCTTTCAGAGTCAAGGACGTCTCTTCAGTGTGTACAGCTTCTTGACATTGCAGATCACTTGCTGGTCCATGGGCTGCAGAAGAGGTGTCGTGTTGGGGGGGAGGAACTTGATCTTTATGAAGTCATACTCAGTGTCCATATCATCCACCAAGGCTGGAGGGCGTGCCGGGGCATTGTCCATTAGAATAAGGCACCTTTCAGGCAGTTGGTTGTCAGAAAGATATTTTTTAACGGTGGGTGCGAACACCTCGTGTAGCCATTCCATGAACAATTGCCTTGTGACCCAAGCTTTCGCATTGGCCCTCCACATAACAGGCAGTCTGGCCTTGTTCACATTGTGTTCCTTGAATGCACGAAGGGTCTGGGAATGGTATACCAATAGTGGCTTAATCTTCAGCTCGCCACTTGCATTCGCACACGGCAAAAGGGTCAATCTGTCCTTCATGGGCTTGTGCCCCAGCAGTGCCTTTTCCTCCTGCGTGATATAGGTTCTGTTCGGCATCTTCTTCCAGAAGAGCCCTCTTTCATCGCAGCTGAACACTTGTTGAGCGACGTATCCTTCCGCCTTCATGAATTCCGTGAATTCTTTCTTGTAGGCTTCTGCAGCAGCCTTGTCAGAACTGGAAGCCTCACCATGTCTTGTCACACTGTGGATGCCACTTCCTTGAGGAATTTATCAAACCAGCCTCTACTGGCTTTAAATTCTTCACTTGTTGCGCTTGTAGAGGGGTTTTTTTGCATTAAATCACTGTGCAATTTCCTGGCTTTTTCACAGATCATAGCTTCACTAACGCTATCACCTGTCAGCTGTTTCTCATTCAGCCACACTAACAAAAGTTTTTCCACCTCTTCCAGCACTTGTGTCCTCTGCTTGGTTAATGTTGTTACTCCTTTTGCCACATCAGCTCCTTTGATGGCATCTTTATTCTTCAAAATAGTCGAGATTGTCGACTTTGCCATCTTGTACTCCGCAGCCAGATCAGTCACACGAATACCACGCTCATGCTTTTCTACAATTTCCTTCTTCAATTCAATGGTTATTTTCTTCAAAACCTTATTCTTACCATTCTTGCTCTGCACTTTCTTTGGAGCCATGCTAAAAAGCACACCAAAAAGCTTCACAGCCACTGTCTGTCTGCAACCGCAATATCGCCTACAGGAAGCCATGACCATGTGTCAGAGCAGGGAAGATGGCCACAGGTCGTGTTTGTCACCCGATGCGGAGTTCGCGAACAGAAGCAAAATTTTGCGAACGCCACTATTCATGAACCGAATTGTTCGTGAACAGAAGCGTTCATGAACCAAGGTATTACTGTATTTTAAATGTATTATAGCTGCCCACTCCCATAGATTCTGGCTGGCTTACAAATACAAAAGCAATTAAAAACATACAACTCCACAGCAGCCTGGACTACAACAATCATAAAAATAACAAATCAAACCAAACCAGGGGCCCCACAAACATATTTACTCTGGCTTGATACAAAGCCGGGTCTGAATCACTTTTTGGAACCCCAAGAAAGAGGGTGCTGTTTGTATCTCTGGGAAATGCTGTTTCAGAGGGCTGGGGCCACAACAAAGAAGGACGCCATGCTTCCTCAGTCCCGCATGTCTAGGAGATGAAAGAAAACAGACTGAAACCATATTCAGTGAGCCTTTTTGAACATGCTTGAATTGCCAAATCTAGTCTTGACTCTGACGTCTATGCTGAAAAACCTTTCTCAGAATGCCAATGGATACAGTGAAAACTAAAAAAAACCACCCATATTCTACTGATGTAAAGAATTGGTCATAAAGAGAAAGAAAAACTATTATTTATTTGGGGAAAATATGAAATAAAACAATGTGTTTATCTACTCTGGATATTCAAACCAAATATATATTTCCATTTGTCATACACAAAAAGAGTAAATGGCCCTTCATTGACTTTATTGCTTCAAATATTTACACTTTTATCTGCTTAATTTCACACATTTATACTCTGTCAGAATCATTAATGTCATAATAATTACAACAATTATATGAATAATGTTGTTTCTACGCATCATTGAAGAACTACTGTAAATGATGGGCAAAAACATGTACTACAGTGACCTAGGCCATCAGTTCCAAGTTGTTCATTAGGAGCTTAAAGATATTTCTTTTGGATGGATAGCATGTATTTCTGTAACCTGCTGACATATCACAGAATTAATAATCCAACACCAGCTTATTTAATGAGGGAAATAAATCGATCTTTCGTGTTATCTCTTCTGGGCAATTGGCAAAATGTCAGCTTCTTAAGCATTTAAAAGGAAGTTTGATGTAATATGTTTAGAGATGTGTGTTATTTTTCTTCAAATACATTTGATGCCAAAAATATGGTCAAGGAAATGCAAGCAAGGCTACAGAAGTGATTGTGCCGAACAAAATGCCAAAGTAAGGGCAGGGGAGTTCATATAATAGGGTTGGAATAAATCAGGAGGGAGAGGAAAGTCAGCTAACCAGGGGCAATAACCACTATTTCTGTCCTAACAAGCCAAACAGTTTCTCAAGCCAGTTCATAGGTCCAGAAGACTAGAAGGTAGTCACAGTCTATGTGAAAGTTGGTTTATACAAAAAAAGAGTCCAGGGTCTCAGATTCCACTGTGGAGATGCAATGTGGTGGAAAATAACATTATTTCCAGCAACTATCTCCGCTTCTCCAACTGCCTTATAAAGCTCCCTGAAACCAGCCCCTCAGTTGGTGTTCACCATGGTTCTGACTGCTGTTTTCTTTATAGATACAGAGGCAGAAAACATTTAACAAATGGAACTTAATATGGTTCAGTATTATTCCTGTTTAGTGTTTTAGACACCTAGCCATTTCTTCTTTCATAACGGTCCATCCATTTCTCATTCTTTCTCTCCAATCATCTGTTTTCTGTGGTCATCGAACATGCTTGGTCCATATTTGGTTATTTTTTTTCTCCTAGTAGTTTTTGTGTCCTTTTGAAACTTTGAACTTCCTGCAACAACTGTTGTCCTGATTTTGTGTATAACTAATGATTTTTGGTTATAGAAGGATCCATATATGGGGGACTAAGTTCTCTATTTGAGTATATTTTCTAATCTATCAACCATGTTGGATAAATTATAATGGAAATTAAGTCCAACAGATATGGAAAACATCAGGATGATAAATGAGAGAGAGAGAGAGAGAGAGAGAGAGGAATGGACAAAATGTTAAATACAGTCTAAAGTCTCTTTCTGTAGGAAAGCATATAGAGATAAAAAAGAGCTACTAGCTATGAAATATGGCCAATAGTCATTTGGCCAACCTTCCCAAACCAGCACTCTCTAGATATGTTAGGATTATGACTCTAAAAATATTTTGCAGTGATGGCCAACTAGTAATTCTAGGAGTTATAATCCCAACACATCTAAAGGCCACAAAGTAGGGAACTCTGACCTTGCCATCATAGACCACTATGACTGGCATACTCTGCACTGACAGTCACTCTCCAATATGTAACTTTTAAAACTTTTTTTCAAAACATAGCAACTTTCAAAAATGTTCATTTTGTTAGTAATATAAAAATGTCCTCTGCTCAGGTTAAGGACATCCTGAACTCTAATTTTGGCTTCCCTGTTCTTCCACTAGACCCGTACATATTTGCTTCATACTATAACCATATGTAGATGGGTTTTTTTAAAAATCTTTTCTATGTAGTTTTATCTATTATACGTATATTGTACTACTACTAAAAAGGTGGATTTTTTGCAGAATCATGGTAATAAAAAGCCATTATGCTAACAGTTTATATTGCTTCAGTCTAAAAATATTGAACCCAAAGCACAAGAGAAAATCCTTTCACATCTAAATGGCCTCAGGATTTCTGACCCCACTAAACAACAAATTGAGCTATATTTAAATTACTTCATGCTTTCCTTTTATGTAATCACATTTTTGTCATTTTCAGATACCCAAAAGCAGTTCATAGCTACTCAATATTATAGTATTATGAGAAAATATAGTGTTAGAAATGGTTCATATTAAGCAGAGATGAATGGATAATAAAAATATTTATTTTAACCACTGTCCATGGATTTTTCACATGAAAATTTGATAGCTCACTTATTGATAGCTGTTTCATGACCCTCCAAGTTAACTTTCCATTTAAAGCTGACAGTCCTATGCATTTTAAGCACTCCCTTAACCAAAAGCATATAACTTCTACCCATCCTTTAGTTTAATGTGAACAGGGAGAAAGGGGAGAAGAGGGTTGGGTTGTTTGTGAGAATATTCTGTTTGGAGGCTATACATACAAATTTTCTGTAACATACATTTTAAATAAATAACTAGTGTCCAGAGAAAGATAATTAGTCTGAGTACAGATATTACTGTGAGTTTCCAGGGAATGATATCAGATTAAGATTCAGGAAGCTGGTATCAGACTAAGATACCAGTTCCTTGAATCTTAATCTGAAAGTACAAAAATTCTCTAAGTAAATGCTAATGAGAAACCTGAAAGTACAACATAAGTACAATATCACTTCGCCATTTATATTCCTAGCAGTTAGTCCTGAGAGAAATACTGCCTCCGTTGCTGAAAGTAATCTATAGCTATTATAATTATTCCCCATGAATTTATCTAATTATTCTCCCTGAATTTATCCATATTTCACAGTTAGCTATGCACTGTCTCAAGAAGTACTTGCCTTTTATCCATCCTGAATTTCCCATCATTTAACTGTCTTGAATTACCTAGAGTTCAATTATCATGTTTGGCAAATAAAAAAATATTCCTATATATTTGTCCACATCATGAACTATATAATTTTATATACATTTATCATGTTCTTCCTTTCTCACTTTTTCCCTAAATTAAAAAGCTCCAAATATTGTAACCTTTTTTCATTTAGCATTTTTAGGTGGGGCAGTCAAACTCTACACACTGTTTTAAATGTAGTTGTATGATAGATCTGCATATAATTAAAATATTGGCAGTTTTATTTTATTTTGAAAACTTTTCAGATCCCCAAAATAGAACAACTAGCTCTTTTCACAGCAAAAGTATATTGAGTGGAGTGGAGTGGAAAGATTGCTTAAACAAGTGTAGGAGGAATAAAAGGGAAAAAAAAATCTCTGTAGGCTATCTCTCCTGTTCGTGACCTGTTCCCCCCCCCCACCCCCTCTCACAGAGTGGAGAGATTGGAGAGGAAGGGATTACAAGAGAGCAAGCAGACACACAATGGGGAATACACTGGGCTATTTGCATAGCACACTCAGGGCTTCTGGCATCACCACATTCCTTTCAATGTGTATTCTCCATTGTGTGCATGTGCTGATGACTGCCAAACTAGATTGCTGTGTGGGTTCCATATAGAACTGCCTGTAAAAATAATTTTAAAACTTCAGAATATTGGTGGTGTAGAGAATAAGGAAGATGACTTTGGTGGAGATATGCAAGCTTTGTTGCCAAGGCAACAAAGGGTAAAGCATTTGTTAAGTCCAGAACACCCAGGTTGGAAGTGGCTCAGACAGACATCTGAGGTGGAGATGCAATACAATCAGATTTGCAGGATTCTACTACTATAGCCAATCTTAATAAAAGTATGTAACAATTTCATATGACAGTATATTTTGCACTAGCTCTATTAGTTGCCCAAGTATTTCTGATTTTATCTTGAAAATCCTAAACACTTTGAGTTCAAGTGTTCAAGGGTTCACTCTGAGTTCAAGGGAGTGATTTTACTTGTTTCAATGATTCTGTGTTTTAAGATCAACAACAGTGAATTTTTCAATTTTCCATTTCCTCTCCTCACGTGCAGAGTATATAATATAATCTTAAATTGCCTGAAGTATACTGATAGAATAGTTCTTTTTTCATATGACGTTTACACACTAAAGTTAAATGTGTCATTTAAATTAAACCTTACCGTGTATCTCATAAATATATATCTGATACATGAAGTAACCCAGCCCTTTTCCCAATTTGCTGATTAGGATAAATAAAAACACTTTAGGAATAGTTTCAGAGATAAATTCTTTTCATCCATTAAAAATGCTTGCTGGCTTGGGAAGTTTGATTGAATCTGGAGAGATTGATGTCAGGTTCAGCCCAAAGAACTCCACAAGACAGTGCAGATACAGTTCTGTTGCGTTTATTAGCTTCTACCTCAAGACAGAATCTCTCCAGGCTGAATCTAACTTCCCAAGCCAGCAAGCCAAAACACTGTAAATTCCTTAGGGTGGTGCCAGTCTCATCTTCTTAAACTTCCCATGCTCCTGTTGGGGGCTAAGGGAATGCTTATCTCCCCGAGCGTGACCTTCATCCAACCATTCCTTCACAGGTCATGAAGAGTCGGACACGACTTAATGACTGAACAACAAATCAGGATTTACAAAATTAAATAATAAAACAAGACATCCAATTTTGTCACCTTTGAAAAGGAATATATTTAGTGTTGTTCTCCTGTCCTTGGCATCAGCATCTCCTTCTCCATCTGGAGGGCCTACTACACTGCAGTCTGTAAGGAACTCAAGCAAAGAACAAACACAGCCCACTGGTTCTCCATTATTACTCTACTGCCTGTGTTCACAATCCATTCATGCAAAACAGAAGTCACGGTTAAGAGTCAGCCCCTCTAACTAAAAGGTATGTGGCCAGAGATAAGTTGCTATAAGCATGTCACTTCTAACGCAGAGGTATGTGGGGGAAAAAGAATCTAATTTCTTGGATTTGCTGAGGAGACAGATTGTTTTGCCTCCTTGTAATATACCTTTTATAGAGTACTGGAAAGTCTCCAGAGGCAAAATTCAGATTGTCCATATATGTCATAGTACTTATCATTTGATGGTAAGGCCATGATCAGAAAAGTTGCAGGTCTAGAGTTATAACTCCATGCCATAATTTGCAAACTTGTAATCCTCAGTGATCCTTACCTTCAGTTCTGCCTGCTCTTGAGCCAGTGCTAACCTCAGGCAATTGCTGCCTAAAGCAGCACTAATTTGATGTTGTTGTATCATTCAGATACCAATCCCTGCCTTTGTTCATCCCCCTACTCATGGCTCCACATAAATAATGTGGCATGAAAGGACTGGCCCTTGTTAGTCTTCTGGAACAACTCATAGTAGCTTGATTTTTGGTGGCCCTTTAATCTGTTTTGATCTTTTCAGACAAGTCAAACTGGATTATGATTTTATAAAAAAGTTACATAGGGAGTTTCAGCCATGATTGTTTTTATTTCCAAAGTTGCTAGATCTGAAAATGATAAACACTGTTTCTATAATATTCATGAATCATGTGAATTAGGTAAATAAACAATGGTATCTCTTGTTTAAAAGTAGTGAAGCAGAAATATGGCAGGTCAAATGATTTCTTTGATTCCTAGTTAAATCACATAAATGTATTTCCAAACATTCCATTGAGGCTGTGAATGAAATATTTGTAAAGGGCATTGTCTCTTGTAATCGAGTCCTCCTCCTATAATAGTCACCACATTTGACTCTAAAAGGTCTCCAGGGAGAAAGATTAATTAGATTTCAATTGTGTTACAGAAAAATGTACTTTACATAGTTGCACTCTAGAAAGCATTATGGTGTTTCTTTAATGTGTTTAAAAATTCAAAAATGTTTTTAAAAGCCACTTAAAAAGTCAAGCTAAAGGCAAGCTAATGGAAAATCGTGTCATCCTTCAAATTGATGTATGCTCAGTTTCATGAGGCCTTACTCGTTGTATGATGATAGGCAGATGCAAAAGGAATCTTTGTGAATGATCACTGAAGTTTTTCAAACAGACGATTAGAATCAACAGAAAACTAGAAAAAAAAACTTGCTGTTCTGCCATGAATCTAGATTAAAGAGACAAGAAATACAAACACACTGAAAAGTAAGATCACACAGTACAATTAGAGTTAGCTGTTTATGGATTGTCTGAATGTAATTTATTTTTACATCTTTCTTTTTTTTTTCCTTTCCTTTCTTTTCTATATAAACACACACCATTCAGAAAGTATCTTACCTAACTTTAAAAATCAAATACTGAAGAAATGAAAAATTCCACCTAAAATTTCACTGTGATCCTCTGCTGCTTAATATAGTACTTTCATACAAAGGTTCTGTAATAGCTTGAGCTGATTTGAGTGTTTGCTTGTCATGAAAATGCCATGGATATTCATGTCATGAATAGAAGAAACTAAAATCAGTAAGAACAGAGAGCCACTGTAACCATTATGGAACCCCATAGAGGGTTGATAGTTGTGTAAGTCTTTCAAATTATTATTACAAAGAAATGTGGCTGTTGCTCCTCCTCCATCTCCTTTCCCTACCATCACATGTGAGCACACATCAGTATCACACTACAAATCCCAAGTAGTGGCAGTCAGTGCACTGCTTTCCAACATTTTGAAAGGTGTACCTTCAAATATGTCTCTCTTACTCATGCAAGAACTTAGGCTCATGTTTGGGGAATAAATATTTTGGAAATAATTGAGATCCACTTCAAGAAACTCCTCAAAGACAACATGTGACTGAGGAATATAGTCTGGTACTAGAGGAATCTTATCTCTGTCTTTCTCTGCAGATCTCTTTTCCTGACAGAGTACAGACTACCCTTAGGCCAGTAGAGGTAGCTATAAAATTAGAAGGCTTGGCAAATTTAGAGAAGGACATGATGTGTATCAGGGACTTTGGTCTAGATCTGGGATATAAAATATGTTGTCTGGGGCACAGTGTATACCCCTGTATGCTGTTCTTAGAGGCAAAAGAGACTCATCTGATTGTTATCAAAAGAAAACACCGGCTGTCCAAAGATATTTGTATCTCTGAGAATTCTTCTGGGCCCCAGGTAAATCCCTGAGGCATACTTAGAAAATGAATTGGTTTGTGGTTACAGCCCAATGCCACCTTCTCAAGTATGCCCAGAAAAAACTTACTCTTATGTGTGGTAGATAGAAAGCAGATCAAGAATTTATACATGGGACTGAAAGAAAGTGATGGAGATTGAGAAGATTTTATATTTTTGGCTTTGCTGTCCAGATGATCCAAGTTGGCCTGTTTTATGATGGTACACGTTGTGCTTGTCTGGAATTTTGAGGAAAATGAGGTTGTACGTGGATATATGTGTGTGTGTGTTTCTCTGAATATTTCCAGTCTGCTTTCTGTAAAATTAATCATGTTTTATGGGGGGAAATGCATAATATGGATTTGGGGGCTAAGACCGCATTCCTATCTTGTTCTCAGTTTCTTGGCCAAGTGACTTGCCTCTGAACTATATCAGTATACTTTCTGGAAGATGGATATTGGATCAGAAAATAGTAGATTTAAAATAATGGATTTGTATTTTGGAACTCAGATCATATTGCTGCCTTATATTTTTAGGGCAACTTGTTTTTCTTTAAGACTTCCCAATGTGCATTTTGAGAAATTAATGTTTTATAATTCATCGCTATAATCATTTGATAAATAGATAACCCTTCGTGTCAGCCATTTTGTGACAGTACTCGCAATATTATCTCGACATTCCCCCTTATGGACTTTTTGCTGAAAAAAGATGACCTTGTGATTTATGAGTTTAAAGATTAGAAACAGTAGACTATGGAAAGAAGGAAATTATGTTGTAACCTTAGAGAGAAGGGGTAAAATATAAATGTACTTGTAACTGCTTTTAAGAAGATCAGAAGCCACTTTTGTATAAGTTTTCCTTTCCTTTCCTTCTTTCTTTATTTCTCTTCTCTATTTTTTTCTTTGTATTTTTTTCACTTACTTATTATTTTTCTTGACTTTCCTTATTTTTTTCTTTCAAAATTTAAATTGTTTTTATTCTTTTAAAAATTTATTTTAGGTATATAATTATCTCAACATTCCAAAAGCTCCTATCAGCCCAAAAATGGGGGATCTTGGTCTAGATAATGAACAATCCCCTAATGTTCTGGGGAACCAAGACAGAGCCAAAAACTGAGGACATACAAATACTTTATTAAAAGATATGAAGACAGACACATCATCCTATCAGTGTTCAGTTGCAAAATACAATTTACTTAAGGCTGCAGAAAGGAAAAACAAAGGATGACTATGAAGCTGAGTCAAGATAGAGAGAATGAGACAGATATGACAGTGAACCTAAGAATCAAGAATGAGTAGAGAGAATAGCATTATAAAAAATCAAATGAAAAGAAAGAGACAGATCTTACCTAGCCAGTCAGTGAAGAGCAGATCCTTAGCCAACCTAGCTAAAGTCAATGAAAATGTGCCTGAATCATAGTAGGGCACCTAGTGGGTGGTAGTATGGGAAGTTGGGTTTAGCAGCATGGATCTATGCAAGATCTGTCTCCAAACAACCACTTAGGCCAAAAGCCCAAAAGCAATTAAATTTACTGAAGTGACAAAGGTGTGGAAATGCTAGGAAATGCATTTTGAAAAAGTAAGTTACAGATGCTTTAATGAGTTTTAGAGGCTGGCAAGAAGGAACTCTTGCTATTGTGAATCAATCATTGGCAGAAATCTTGTTCAGGCATTATGATAAAACAGGGTGTTTGAAACGCTAGACAGGGTTTTTAACTGCTTTCTGAGAAAAAGTAGTAGCTTATTTGATCATTATCAAATTTTAAGTAAGCATCTCTGAAGTGAGCTGCTGCTGATGAAAACTTAGTATCTTCAGCACTAATCAACTTTATTGGGACTTATCAGACTCTGTGTCTAAATTTTAAGCATGTTTATCTTACTATTACTAATGCACAAAAATCTTCCTCCTACTATTAATAAGCTAAAACCATTCTTTAAACTATATTTGTTCTTTCTTTGAGCAAGGCTACTTTGGTTCCTAAGGCTAAGCCAAGCAATTTGGTAGGCAATGTAAAAGAATGTAGAGGAACCTTGAGGAAGAAATAAACAGTTAAGGGAGGAGAAATGGCAACTAAATCTAGGAAAATAGAAAACATGGGAAAGAAACACAATCCCAACTGAATTCTGTTGGGACAAAGAGACTCTGACAGACTTTCAAGATACTATTATTACTCCCTAGAATAATAAAGTAGCATTTCTGCAATTCAAGTGCTGTCTGTTTCCTGGCATAACCTATCTTGAAGGGCTGACAGCATAGGACTTCTGTTTTTTAATACAGATATTCCTTGCTTACCAACAGTAATTGGGACCAGAAACACTGTCACTAAAAGATGCGATCGTAAGGCGCAGCCTCATGTGACTGCACCAACTTACAACAGTAGTTCCAGCAGTCCCAGTTGCTGTTGCTAGGTGAATCACATGCAGTCACAGCATCCTACAGTCATGTGATTGCCATTTGCAACCTCCTGTCAGCTTCCCCATTGCCTTGTTGAAAACAGGCAGTGAAGGTCGGAAATGGCGATCCCATGACTGTGGGATGATGCAACATCGTAATTGTGAGCTAGTTGCCAAGTACCTGAATTGCAATCCTGTGGTTGTGGGGACACTGCAGTGGCCACAACTATGAAGATAAGTCATAAGTACCTCTCATTCAGTACTATTGTAAGTTCCAAGTCACTGAATGAGTGGATGTTAAACAAGAACTACCTGTAGATCAATTTTATTTTTAGGGATATTTTATGCCACTTGTTCAGAATTATTACACATAATCAAGTTTCACAATTATATGGCAAAAAAACTATTTATATTTTCTGATAACATTTATTAAATATTTCTTACTGGCAGATCAATCTGGATAGTGTCTAAGAAAGCACTGACTTATGCAGATTTCATATAACATCAGATGTGGATATACTCCAAAATACTAAGAAGAATAAGAATTTCTAGAGATTTAAATGCTTATGATATCCACAATAGACCTTTAATGAAATAACTGTTTCATGCTAAGTGATAAACAGTGCCTCACTATGTATAAGATTGATTAAAAATTTTTCATGTTTAAGGGCGTGTTGTTTTAAAGATTTGTTGCCCAGTGTTTTGTAATATTTCTTTCTAGTGTACATTAGTGAACTGCTGAGCAATCTTGATAAAGTATATTTCATTAATATGTTGAAAACATAAGCTGGTCATTACAATAAAGTATTTACCAGATTTTAAAATCATTTAACTATGCAATGCTCACTTATTAGTTATATAGAAGAAAAGTTGGTTTTTAATACAAGATTTTAGAAATCTATATATGTGTATCTAATATTCAGTAAACAGTAAATGTTACATCAGGGACACAAATATCATTACTCTGAAAAATTACTAATGGCACGATAATATGAAAATCAACATTGACTGATCATCGGTCATAATTTGTTTTGAATCAATGGCTATGATCTGCTATCCAAATGGAATTTGTTTATTGAAATTGACTCGTGTGTAATACAGTGCTTTATCTATAAGCTTTGTCATGCATGACAAACTGTCAAGTCATGGATGAAACCATTCTCTGAGCTTATAACCTTATGCAAACTTAGAACATCAGAGACCACAAATTCTTTGGTGTTGGCAATTTATATACCAGTCAGTACTTGAAACTGTAAGTTGTTTCTTTGGCATACAACAAAATAATGTATTTTCATTTCCATTAGCAATCCCTTATCAATTTACTTTGAAATATGCCTCATGGAACAAAAAATACCGTAGGTCTGCCCATAACTATATACTATAAGATTGTGCTGTAAATCAATTGCATTTAATATTTCAAATACTGATTTACACAATAGGAAGATGCATTTTTTCTCCCAAATACTTAACTGTGAATTGAGAGGTTCAGGGGATTTTCTTACATTAACTGACAAGAGTGGAAGAAAAAATTGAGCAAGAGGTGCAAACGACTGCAGATACAGCTGCTGAAAAGCCTGGATATGTTTAAAGGTTAGCCAGAACATCTTTCCTTCCTAGTCTAGTTACCCTTTCTCTACCCCATATCCATCCAGTTTCATTCACCTTTTTCTTTGTCCTTCCCAATGGAGCTTCTCTAGCCTATAACTATCTTGTTGCCTCCATTTCCTCCTGTCCATTTCCTGATGGCCATTGTTGAACAGCTCTTACCATTAGGAATTTTTTCTTGATGTCCAACTGAAATTTACTTCCTTGTCATTTAAACCCAGTGTTTTTTGTCCTGTCCGCTAGAATAACTCTGCACAATTCTTCTCCATGGCAGCCCTTCAGATACCTGAAGATAGTTATGTCTCTCCACAGTTTTCCCTTCTCCAGGCTAAACATACCCATGGTCTCCAACTGTTCCTCATTACTTTTAGCTTCCAGGCCCCTTATCTTCTTGATTGCTTTGATCTGGTCATGTTCCAGTTTATCAGTGTCCTTTGTAAAATATGATGCCCAGAACTGGACCAATTTTCTAGGTGCACAATAGAGAGGAATGAGAACTTCTGTTTCTTTTGATTCTCTTTTGATGTGGTTTAAGATTGTATTTGTTCATTTGTTCTGAAAATACATCATACTATTAATTCATATTTAGCTTGCATGTTTTTCTGTGTTTATATATTGTTGTTCTATCTGCCCTTTTGTGGGGGCAGGGAATGTCCTATATTCAGGGTTGCCTTTTTTCAGGTAAATAAAATATGTTTTTCCAGTGTGAGCATCCTCACAAACCATGTAATTCCATCTAATTATTGGGAATGGGAAAATGAATGGACATATTCTGAACTAATTATGTTAAGATCTAGCAAAACTGAATAGATGCCTATCTACTTCACTGCGTTCCTGGTGAAAGAGAATTCCCATAGATATGATCAATCTACATGAGTAAATAATACCTTGCTCATATTACCTATAATCTGTAGGACTAGGAGTACTTTATTACGGTCACCAACCAGGATTCAACAAATTAACAGCAGATGAAACAGAATAAATTATTATAGTATATGGCTAGCTCTTCAATGCAATCAAAGGGAGTCTGGTTTTGTAAATATAGCAAAAATTGGCCACATGCATAGAAACTGAATCTTACTGGTCTGATAATAACAGCTGTACACAGACTAAATCAATCTTACTGGTCTGATAATAACAGCTGTACACAGACTAAATCAAAATTGCCTGGGTACTTTGTTAAACAAGAAGTGACAAGGTAAACAGTTGCATCCTTATAAAAACTGCAATATACAAGGACATGAACTATGGATTCTATAGAACCTTCTCCACAACTGCACAATCTTAGCTCATATGGGATGCGGGGGAGGGGGGATCTGTCCTTAATAACCACCATAGAGAGCACATTAAAGCATTGTAAAGCATTATATTAGTGTAATATAATATAGATATCTTGCTGGCCTAAAGAAAGAGGCATGGCTGCTCAGGAAAAAAAATTCATGGCTAGGACAGTTTGACCCAATTGGGCTTACAGATCTTGAACATGTTGCTTAAGTGCGATGAGTGCTAGGTCATAACCAATCATCAGGAGATCTCCCAAGACAAAACATAGTATTGGAGTTTTTGCAGAATTGTCCAGCTCCAAATTGATTCATAGTCGTCTGCAATTAGGAAAGAGCCCAGACTTTCTGAAAAGAACAGTAATTTCAACCAGTGTGCAAGAATACAAATCCATATGTCTGTTATTCAATCCTAACTTCCTTCTTAATACTACATGGGGAGTACATGAAGCCACTTAAAATATACTCCTTAGAATTTTGGTTTGGACTTTTTGCAGTGGGACAAAAGAACTGCAAGGTCCCAGCTGACCACCAAACGATAATTATATCCATGCTTTGGCTAAATGAAGGCTTAGCGCTGCTGGGATATGCTATACTGCCCTAGTAAAGTGGAAAGACTATATACTGCCACAGTTTTCTGTTTATTTTGCATGACATAATTTTGGAGTACACCAAGTTTACTGGACCTATGGAAGATCATGCCCAAGTATTTGAAGATTTTTACCACCTCAGTAATCTGGGCATTTAACCACCACATGTACATTCTAGATCACATTGTGAAAATTAGGAACTTTGTTTTAGAATACAGGTAGTTCTTGTTGAACAACCACTCATTCAGTGACTGTTTGAAGTTATGATGGCACTGAATGAGGGGTGCTTATGACAGGTTGTCATAGTTGTGGCCATTGCAGTGTCCCCATGGTCATGTGAATATGATTCAAGTGCTTGGCAACTGGCTCACTATTATGACGTTGCAGTGTACTGCTGTCATGTGATCGCCATTTGCGACCTTCACTGCCTTCTGCTGACAAGCAAAATCAATGGGGAAGCTTGCAGGAGGTCACAAATGGCAATCACATGACCATGGGATGCTATGACTGTGCAGGATTCACCTAATGATGGCAACTGGGATTGCTGCAACTGCCGTCATAAGTAGATGCAAGCATGTGACATCACACTTTACAACCACGTCGCTTAGCGATGGAGTTGTCCATCCTGATTACCATGGGAATTACCTGTAGTTGACCTTGAGTGCTTCCTCAGAGCAATAATTAGCTAGGGCACTCAGGGTTTGTGGGCTGAAATATTTTTGAGAGAAGGTCTATATCATCTTCATACAGTAGGCTGCAACATGCATCTTCATACAGTAGGCTGCAACATTTCTAAATATAGTGCTCTAATTTAGTTGTTCAGGCCACAAAAGAATCAATATAGAGATTAAACAAAAGGGGGGAAATACTGTACAAACTTGTCTCACTCTTCTACAGGTTGGGATCGTTTTAGTATAATTACCTTGCTTACTACAATAGATCTTTATTCTAAAATTCTCTTAAAAGTTATGCATTAACAACAGCAATCTTCCACCTATAAAAAGTATTTATGAATTTACCCTACAACCTTGTTCTGGAAATAAAACCAAATGTGAACCTAAAGCCAATGAATGTAGTTCATGCAGAGCCTGGCTTGGAAGAATATTTTTCAGCCAGATGTTGCAGTATGAGGGCAAGGTCAAGGACAGAATGTCCAGCTCTAAAGCCTGCTTGCTCATCTGCCAAAATATGCTCTAAATTGATCCAGTCAGCCAATTTATTGTATAGTTGTTTAGCATAGAGCTTACTTATAATGCTTAGAAGACTGATGGGCTGATTACCTATAATCATTAAAAGACTGCATTCTATCCATCTGGATTAGTGTTTTGAAAAAAGGTAGCCAATCAATCAGTGTGGAACAAATGTCCAGAAAATGCTGGCCTTCAAATGCTGGCCAATTCATTTTATTGGCACTACAGGCATTTACAAAATACAGAAAATAAGAAAATAAGGATATAAATACCTGGATTAATTTACCCACATATAACAGATTTGTATAAATACACATAAATACAAAAAACTGTCTTTGCATATATAGGCTAAGGGCCCTCTGCATTATGTCAAATTCTGGATTCAGAGTAATATTATACTCTAGCCCTTTTTAGTAATTTATAATTTTATAAACTATTACTGTAATTACAGAAGAGGAAATGAGTATATACTATGTCCAACCTCCTCACTCTCTAAAGCTAAATTGTAAATATATTTGGCTGAAAATAGTTACAGTTCTCCATGAGATCAGATTTTTTACATATTCTAGTCCAGTGAGTGATCTTAAACTTTCACTTGGAGTGATTACAGTTCCTTTACAGAACAACCCTCTCCATGGTTAAGTTGGAGTGTTGGGTTTAGCACCAAACTACATAGCTTCATCTCCCTAAACATCTCCATATGGCCACCCTGTTGTTTTGAAATCAATTAAAGGAAGCCTCATTCTTACTGCTTTCATTTTGTGGTCCCATCTTGTCACTTTTATTCCCTCATAAATATTCAAGAAAGCAATAGGAGACCAAGTGTCCCTCCTCCAAAGAGCTCACACTTTTAGCTGCTCCCTATTTTGGACTATTTCAATGTTTTAATTAGACCTGTTCTTCTTTGCTGTTTTTCAAGCATCAAATCATGGTTCCTTTGTTTGACTAAATCAAATCCTCATAAATTTGGTCTGTCAGTACCAAAATTTCAGTGGGGAACTGTTTAAATAATAAAAGAATGTTTCAGAAAAAGCAATGTCTATGAATGAGTATATTACTATTGCTTCAAAACTGGCATGTGGAACAAAGCTTTTCCCTTGATTTGTGATGCTTTCCGTTACTTTCTAGTAATGTTACTACTGCACCTCACAACTTTCCATACTGCAAATAGGAGAAAAAGACAAGGAAGAAACCAGTTCAATTTAATCCTTTTTGATAACATTTTATATATCTATGCCTTACAGCAATATGGCATGCACTATGAGGAATATAAGCAGGATACATGCTATAAGAGTAAGTGAAAGCATGTCACTGCAAACAATTTGGACATCAAGGATGGGCTTTAAAACCCACCATTCCTAAAAACAAATATAGGCCAAAGTGGGGTTTACTCCTTCAGGTGACATAATTATATCACTGTGTCCCTCTATTGCAACCCCTAACTCTATCCCTTTTAAAATTGTCTATCTCTATATACACACAGAGAATAGTTTCATGAAATATAGATAATACATCATTAACAAACAATTGCATCATAAAGTTTCAATGTCCTCAGTTATTTTTTCTGTTTCTAATAAGTTATAAAGGTTTGGATGAACTACATTACACCCTGGTCTGTGACAATATTTATATTCACATGCAGGCATAAGCAAAAATAATGCCTACAACAAATTAGCTTATGTAAACATTATAGTCACAACCCATGAGAGTTAGTTGCATCAAAGTGTCCCTTTGAAAGCAGTGGAACTAAAGTGCTTGGTTAAACAAGTTAAGTCCCATTGATTTCATCTCCTCATTACATGTACTGCTGTGCTAAATATCCTTGACCTTATACAGGCTCTGTGGGTTGTATCTTTTGCATACGGTGGTTTTTCTAACAACCTTTCTAGCCTGCCAGGAGCTCAAAACATTCAAATGATTTACAACCTTGACTTCTGTGCAAATTGGAATCCTAGTTTTGAAGATGGGCAAAACTATTAGAAATATTTTCTAATATTTATATTAAAATGCCTCTATACCCAGGGAAAGGATACAGAGAGTATAGATAGTTATTTATATGAGAAATGGACAAAGATACAATGTTATGGACTGAAGAAGAGCTTTTTTTAACTGATTTGATCCCAGACACAGAGCAAAGCAGGTTGATCAAGTTCGCTCTGCAGGATTTTTTGAAGATATTGAGACACACTTAGTATCAAACTGATATCAGATAATGATGCAACACTATTTTATTGATACAGGATAGATTTACATAAAATAAAAAAGATTACTTAGGATAAATGCAGAATTTGTTTCCTATTCATGCATACTGTTACAAAATGGATCGACTATTTATTCATAATTACATAAGAAAAGAGCAGAGAGCCTTGCTGTAATTCTGCTGCCTCAATATGGTATTACCTTGTTAATTAGCTCCCAAATATTTATTTACCTTTGTATATGCTTATAAGCAAGACCTGATCTGGTTGTTCATACTGCTTAGAACAAGTTGTTGTTGTTGCTGTGTTGCTATTAATACATTTGCCATTTTGTTGTGTTTTTCTCACCATATTCTGAGACTGTTCTTTGTTTACCTTTCTGTTTTATCCAGTTTTGGTGGTTCAGTTTTGTTCAATCCATAAGTTGGTATTTCTGATAAGCAAATGGAAACATACAGGCCTACTTGCTTATGATTGATTCCATACTGCAGTCAAACAGCCTGTCTGACATCTAATTTGTTCTCTTTTCTAATGAAAGAACATTATGGTTATTCATAGTGTCTGTTTTCTCATCCTTATTATGGCCATCTCAAACATTTCCACTTATTCTTTCATTTTATAAAACAACAGCTGTTTATTTATTTATTAGTCATTTGCCCATATCAGGAAACTATAAATGGTACTAAGAAAAATGTAGAACATATTGATATATCATCACCACTGAGATCCATCGTCTTCTGGTCTTTGATATAAAAGACACAGCCCTCCTGGTAATGCACAGATTCATTTCCTGCAAAAAGTATAACCATTTATCCTGAGTGTCCCAGTATGGCTTAGCTTTTAAGTAAGGACCTAAGCAATCAGCCTTTACTACAGAATATAGTTTACAATCCAAGAATATGTGGAATGTCTTCCACACCTGCAGCAATAGATATACACAATCTTTCTGCAAAAAGAACTCCATAAAACCTCCCATATCTTATTATAGAATCAAGTTGTTCAAACCATGCTGTAGAGAAAGCTCTTCTAAGACGTGTAAATTGTTAAAAACTTTTCTATCTGGAACACTGATTTCTGTTGTGCCACCCATTTCAAGGAGGTAGCGTATTTAAGAGATGCTATGTTGTCCTGCTCCCACATTTTCATAGGTTATAACACCAGAATCAATATCTGTCTCAGGTGAGATAACTACAGCTAGCAAAGTCAGCACTTGCTCAGAGTTCACATATTTGGACAGGGCCCCATTTTATCCTTCTGCCCCAATGTACCTCTGTGTGGAATAAGACCCACCTGTCATCTGAGGTATGGAGTCTAAGGTCTGAGTCCTATAAAAATGTACAGCAGCTGGTTAATGATCACTATCCTCTCTTACATAAACATATATGTCAGAGAAAAGAGAATGTCTAAGACACATATATAATGTAGCGGACTACTTGATTTTCCCCAGTAGTAAGTAGGATAAACAAAGCTTTGATCCTTATCTCTTAAGATCTGTAAGTTATATTTCCATACTAGGGCTAATAGCTATAAACCTGTAGCATTTCTTTCCGGTTTCTAAAAGACCACAAGGGAATTACAGAAAGGAGTTCTCTATAGATTGCTGATACTACTGATATTGATATAATCTTATATGGTTCTGAAAAAGATGAGATCGCTTCTTCCACAGGTCTTGCACTATTTATTTTACTGATGTAATCATATTCCTAGTATGTTGAGCTAGAGCTGACATATGTAAGTCAGTTTCATGGTCCCCTTGACACAAATCTCCTTCCTCGGGTTGTGGGTTCAAGATAAAATTGGGTACTGCTACTTAAGCATGAATTAAAAAGCTGGATGAAGAGTTCTGGTGGACAAAAAGTTTAATTTGTTATCTATAATAGCCATATGGCTTCTGTCTATTGGGGACTTCTGAGCACTGTTATGTACAATTACCAGTATGACAGAGGTTGATTTACATATTGCCTGTCTCATGGCAGGTTTATTACACATGAAAATGGCTTCTGTAAACTCAGGCCTTTTGGCATAGCCAGCATACACATACCTCAGATTCAAAGCAGGTTAAGGGACAAATACCAAACATATATAGTATATAAAAGCTGTTGCCTCTGAGAACTGTAGATGCACAAATCATTTAGCCCAAGAGCCGATAGTTTAAGCCAGCTCTAAAATTCCAGTTATGATCTGATGACTGTCCATACTTTACCTTCCCTCTCGGGGCGAAACATCCTTGGAGACAAAGATTTTGATTGAGAAAGTCAAATAACAAATAAATTGGGACTGGGATACATAGCAACTTCCATTACTGCCTTCATCTTTACAGAGCACATTGATCACTATGATTACAGAAAGTCCTCCTGCATATGCCAAGAACCACAAAATCCCCATTGCAGTTACTTGCAGGCATGCCTTCTTACTGGTACAAGCTGTGCTCCAGTATGTTCTTCCCACTGAACTCGTATGTTCAATTATATCTTTTAGGAACTACTGAAGATTTACTCTTCTCCCAAGCCTTTCCTGTATATAGTAACCCTGTACTAAAGGTCTTTGTTTCTGCTTTCTTTCTTCTACTCACTTTTAAATGGGATATGTAATTTTTATACTGTTTTAATTTACTGTTTATATTTTGCTTTTTCATTGCTGATTGTAAAACACTTATGGATTTGAAACAAAGGGAATTTGTATATTATTATCATTGTTATCATCATCATTTCTTCTCAGCTTTCTGAGTAGCGTGCACAAACAAAAAGAATCTGAAGAAAGGTCCCATGTGCTAGCCGTGCAGAAATTATATCTTGAGACCTGGAACACTAAACTTTTTAAAGTAGAGAAATAAACTGATCTGCTATTTTTTGAATATATTCAATGGTATCAGGCTGTAGTAAATTATTTATTAGTTTAATAAAGGCAGGAGGATTCTAGAAGCTTATCATGGTAGTGTATTTTAGCATGCCTTCCAATACATATTTACCTGGAATATCTATACCTTACTCCTAAGTCATCAATAGTACTTTCAACATAATTTAAATTATTGTTTGATACATGATATTTACATAGAGATAATAATTTGATGTAATTCATCATGATTAATTTCTGTTTCAGGAAGATTGCATTTGTTTCTCATAATTTTGGAATATAAACTGATCTGCTATTTTTTTAATATACTGTATTCAATGGTATCAGGCTAGTGAAGCACATAAGTAAAATTTAAGTTTATATTCAGAGGTATCAGGCTAGTGGAGCACATAAGTAAAACTTAAGTCATTCTATTTACAGTCTCAGCATATGAATATATTGTCCAGTATGTCATAGAAAACTTGATCAGGCCTTCATTTGGAAGGTAGCTTTGAAACATAACATAACAATCATTTGCAATGCAATATATATACTATACACACACACACATACATACATACATATACACACATACATACATACATACACACATTACACAAACCTACATACATACAGTTATTTAAGTTGACTGACAACTTGATTTTATATACATTCCTCGGACTTGCATTTTACTTCCGTGTAAATGTGTATGGGACAGCCATTGTTTTTAAAGGCAACTCATTTCTTTCCAATTACATAAATATAGAATGTAATTGTTTGTCTCATTGATTTCAGTGGGACTAAACTGGCTCAAATCCAAGAATTTTGACTTAATTAGGTTGCAGATTGGGCTGCTGTTTTTCTTGTATACAACTCTAAATTCCACGGGTGAAAGTGATTCAATCTGTTTATTCCACTAATGCAAGTCAATCCAATTTTGGCTAATTACCAATTTGAAGCTCTCCAAATGGCAAGAACTGTATGCATGTTCATAGCTCTATTAGCCAAAGAGTCTGTGTATAATAAGACTCCCTTCATGTCTTTGTTAGATCACAGCTTGCAAGCTTTTGTTCAGTGTTGACACAGTGCTGTCTATGATTGATTTTTGGCATGGTATCAGTTTTTAATCTACTTGGACTTTTCTTCCCCCTTGTTCACATTCTTTCTTATTCCTCTTCCTCCTCCACTACTTTTTGATCAAGTTCTCCCACAAAACAAAACCATGAAAAATTACAAGTTTGGAATAGAAGGCTTCACTTCAGTTAGTGTTACCAGACTGTAGTAAATTACTTTATAATTTGATGATAGGAAATAGATACTTCCATGAAAAATTTGGTAAGATAAACATTTTGACATGCTGTAAGGATTCAGTTTATTTACTTTAGAGATCCAAACTGTATTTCTTTATCATGTCATAATAGGGAGTATGGTTGGTTATCTAGCTCATGGAAGTGAAATCCCTGAATTTTTAATTATACATTTCATTTAAAATCTCTGCAAGGATAAAGTGACAAATCTAGGAGTAAAGGATTTTTCTTCTTTTAGTAAAAGCCTGTCCGTCTGTCTGTCTGTCTTTCTTTTTTCTTTTTTCTTTTTTCTTTTTTCTTTTTTCTTTTTTCTTATTCAGACTGAATCTGAAGCCACCAGAGATTTCAGTTGTCATTTGAATGAAACAATGCATTAATATATATAAAGTTCAGGAATTTCTAGGATACTTAAACATTGTTAACTTTTTCGGAGAGTAAAACAGCTTTTATCTGTCCATATAATTCAGCCTGGAGTTGGGTGAAACTGAAAACAGCACCATGAAAGGATCCTTGAAGTACTTCAGATTCCCCAGTCTGGCATCAAAAACTGTGCTGGTTGAGAGTTCTAGAATGGCCACCTCCACACATCCAGGGCTGTCAGGTATATGCGATCATCCAATGCCATTCTAGACAGTTGTTTAGAAAAAGCTTGGCAGAACTGCATATCCTTAGCTCCTTAGAGCTGTTCCTGTCTTTAACAAAGACACTTTCAATACATATGCCTGCACTAATCTGAGATTGGTAGTGCCCCTCTGGCATTGTAAGATTTTGGATATAGCTTAGGTGCCAAGCAGATTAATTATCAGTTCAATTCCTGTTTCAGAGAAACCTCTGAAAAGTCCATATTGTAGCTCTCTGGAGCTGTGGGACAGACAGTTTTCAGTTGGTGCTAATTCCTACCTCATCTGGCTACATATAAGTGATTTCTCTAGCAATTTTCCACTCCCTTCCTCAGGCACAATACCATGATGTCTTGACACTTTCCACTCTGTTTTCCTTAGTTGTTCTGAATAGCACTGTTGTCGTTCTCCCCCTTTCCATATGGTTGGCAATTGATGTTCATTTTTTAGCTTGCTTTTCCCTTCATGGCCAAGGCATAATGAGGAGCAAGACAGCAGGGAGCTGCCAGTTTCTCAGCCTCTCATGGGCTAGTTGGAGACTACTAGCTAGCAACATGGGAGGATGGAATTCCAACAATATTGACACTCACAAAGCAGGACAAATTGCAGAAGAGTTTATGAAACATGAAACTGGTGGCTGCGAGTGTGCCCAGTGTTGAGAGGTTAACAAGAACAAAAATGATTAAAACTCTCTAAGTTGTAAATAGGAATGTATTAATTTCACTTCACTCAATGTCTATTTTACTACTAGAATATTCACTCTGACTCTTAATTTTGGGGGGAAATCCTTCTCAACTTCCTCTGTATTAGCGTGTAGCTAACATTACTGTTTTAAGACCAGACCTCTGTTTAATATAGATGACAGACATGAAGTCTATCTTACTATTTTGAGCATTTTCTAGAACTGACAATTATTGTGCTCTGGTGGCCGATGCTTTGTGTTCAATTAGAATCCCAAAGGAGTGTTAAGAAATACCAAATGTGTTCATGTTGTCAGGTTTCACTCTAATCCAAGCACTTTTATGCCAGTTTACTTTTGTAATTCATCCAGCAGCAATGAAGTCATAGTGGGGAGAGACTATCTAATCAATTCCATTCTAACAACAGAGACATGGTTGCTCAGATGTATAATGGACAGTGGTGATAGACATTCTTCTCTTTGTTATGAAGCCCCTGGGCCTTCACTAAACCAACACAGGACATGAGAACATACAAGCTCTTTAAAAAGCCCCAGGTGACATTTCTTCAGGGCTCAAACAAATTAAGACTTACCAGGTGTTCTCATTCTTATTTACCCAAATATGCTGGGTACATGTTGAGAGAGGAAGAGTCCTGGATTAGAAGTACTATAAATTGTGATATACTATTTGTTAGAAAAGCAAAGAACAAACTTATAAATATTATATTCCCTAACTGTGGGAAGAACCAGTTACAGTCATGTTTTGAGCAGAACTTTATTGTAACATCTGTTTTATCACAGAATATGGTAACTTTCAGTTCAACAAGGAACTTGTTACAAGAAATCTTTAACAGCTCTTTGATATATCTAAATATTTTCAGATCTGTTTGTTTATATATCACTAATCTTTTTATGGCCTAAAAATTGAATAGCAATTAGTTACATTTCATGTTAAAGTAATCAACAGCACTTTATCTGTAGAATTGTGCATTGAAAATTAACAAATAGAACCATAGCAGAGAATAATTTAAAATATTTTAAAGATTTAACAATGAAAAAGATATGAGTATTCCCTTCATATTTATATATATTTATATTTCATTATGTATTTTTCTTTTTTTTCTTTGAAATGAGCATATGAAGTCAGGTTCATAAAGAAGAATTCAGAGAATTAAAATAAATAATTAATTTAAATTCAGTCTGTTGCGTTTGGTCATATATAAAAATTTTACTGAAGTAATGCTAATTATTAATATTAGTCTAATTATATAAAGTACATAGACTACTATTCAGAACCAAATTGTGAAATATGCCTGTTAGAAACAGCTGAGCCCTAGCAACTCTATGCATTTCTGGGAGTTTGCTTATCAAATGGTTGTGGCTGCTAAGACCAATTAGAAACGCTACAAGAATATTGGTCCTATAAGTAGGTGACATCTCATTCTGATCCATCTGGCCAATTCAAATGAAAACACATTAAGTTCTGTTGTAGAAAAAAAATATTAACACTGTATCTGTAAGCCAAAATCATTCAAACAATACTAGGGTGTGTGTGCTACTTTCTAACCAAATATGCCACAGACTGAAGTTAGTGAATTTGATTGCTCCCCAAATGGAAAATGGAAGAAGAGGGCAGAGTGATTTAAATTAAGTATCCATCTAGCAACTATGTACTATATAGAAACCAGCTCAACTAATCTAGAATTTCATAAATTAGTAGAAAATTTGCATGGGGAAAATTTTGGATTTTTTTTTTCATTTTTCCATTTCCAGAGTGAAAGAAAAAAATGATACTGAAATACCATTATGATATTTTATTATTGATGATTGATTGATTTCTAAGGCTACCCACCCACCAAACAACTCTAGGCAGCTTACAAGGGTTAAAAACAGTAAAAACCCAACAATAAACGTTAAAAGACAATCATTCATGTAGGGATAAGGAAAACCTGCCATTTTTATTGTCCAAATATGAGGAAGGTTAGTATGCCACTTAGTAAATACAGGTAACTTATTTTTTTCACAGTTAATTTCTAGCATTATGGTCTGGCAATATAACTGAGGAAGTAAAGGTCATTAAATACCTAGGTATCTATTTTCATTCTTCTATCTCCTGGAAATTTCAATCCTCAAATCTTATGCTCCATGCACAAAAAACTTCTAACAAAGTGGCTGTTAGATATTGTGTTCATCTCCAAGCAATTGCTATGTGATCTGGATGTGGAGGGTATTACCATCTTCCTTTTGTCATGGTCAGATCACTTGCTGATCCAGTTGTGGTCGACTGCTGCAGGGATGGACCCATTGGGAAGATCTACCCTAGGCATCTTATGAATCCACTTGGTTTCCAGTGGTTGCTTGGGGATCCTTCCAATGCCCAATATCCAATATTCCCTTTTTAGCAAATGTTGCTGAAATGGTGGTTCAGGATCACCTATAGAGGTGGATTATTTGAACTATTATCAGTCAGGGTTCAGACCCAGGCATGGGACAAAGACAGTATTGGATAGTGTGTTTGTTTTTGTCTTTTTAGACCTCTCAGTGACCATTGGTACCACTGGTCAAAGTATCCTTCTGGACCAGCTGTGAAGGTTGGGGAATGGAGGCGCTGTTTTCCTTTCCTTGCTCAGCAGCCATTTCACTTGGTGGTGATTAGATAGGGAAGATCAGCATAGTGGCTGCTGTCCTGTGGAATGCAACATGAGTCAGTTCTCTCCCCTCTGTTATTTAACATCTACATCTACAGTCTCTGGAGAGGTAATTCAGTGGCTCAGGGTCTAGTATCATCAGTATACAGATGATACCCAGTTCTATACTGCAATCCTAGTTGTCTAAGTCTTATTCCAGTGCCTGGAGGTTGTTAGAGTCTGGATGAGACAGAACAAGCTCAAGCTGAACTTAAATAAGATGGAGCTGTTGTGGTACATCTATGTTTTCTCTGGATAGGGCTGCACTGCCACTGAAGGAGCAGGTCCACAATTTTGGGATTCTCCTGGACTTGTGATTCCTGCTGGATCTGCAGGTAGAGGTTGTATTCAGGAGGTGTCAACCCTCAAGGTAGTCCAGACTAGGAAGCCAGCATTATGAATGCTAACACTACTTTTATTTTAAGGTTACAGTAACATCTTGGAAATCTGAATGTGCTTCCTCCCTCCTTCCCTTTATCTTCATGAGAATTAGGGAGGGTCATGTCTGAGATCCTTTCTCAAATTACATTTCTTCTCTGGACTCAGATTTCATTTATTTGACCATTGCCTTGGTTGTGACTTGTTAGCCCTTCAAGTTAGTTCAGACAAAAAGCACAACCAGGATCATCAGCACTATCTCTATTGTAAGGTTACATTAAGCAGAGTTTTGTAAGACTGAAAGAGTCTTTAGTCTCTGGAAAATTAAAGAGAGTCCCTTCTGAAATATTTCCCATGCTTTTCCGCTGCCTATGGACTGAGGTGCCTCTTATCAGACCATTGCCTAGGCTGCAGATCTTCCTCCTGTCTCCCAAGGTCATCCCCACATACCATCACATTTCTCTTTTTCCTGTTCCTCAAGGTTATTCCTACTTCCTATTACACCCAGCTTTGGCTGCTGTGCCAATTGCCATCTTAGTTGGAACAGTAGGACATGACTACTCATTCCTTCATCACATGTTTAGATTGCAACATGTTCTACATGAAGCTGCCTTTAAGCACCACTCAGAAGTTTCAGTTGATGCAAAATGTGGCACCCAGGCACTCATGGATACTGGTGGGCACATGTTACACCTATCTCGTGGGTCCTGCATTGGCTTCCTATTAGCTTCAAGGTGCAGCAAGTGCTGGTTTTAACCTGTAAAAACCCTTTATGGCTTAGTGCCAGGTTACCTGCAAGACTGCATCTCTCCACTTGGTCAGCCCAACCACTTAAATATTGCAAGAAGCAGCAGCTAGCTGTCCCTCATTTCTAGGAGGTCATGAAGGCCAAACCTGGAGACAGTGCTTTTCAGTAATGGTCCTACTCTGGAATGACCTCCCATGGGAGTTCAGCTGATTCCAACATTATCCACCTTCTGAAAACAGTTGAAAACTAGAGGTCATTTGGTGGCTGGTGCCAGTTACTATTTTGAAGTCTGTATCATATTCGTTATTATGTTATTTTTATTTGTGAGCTGCTTAAAATTATATATGATTGCAATGGGCAAACAATATGATTAGTTCATTAATTATTATACAAAGCCTATGAGAAACAACTATGTGCTGCAGCAATTAAACTTTTGAAAACTAAAATACCATGTTTTTGCTCTATGTTGCACAATGTTCTGTGTATAAATATATCCTTGTGTTAGATGCAGTTCAGTCCAAATTTCTGAGAATTCTACTTGAAATGTTGCAGATGGCCTTCTCCAGCTCAAGCTTCGATGCATCTCTGTTGAGGACCATATGAAGCTGTGCCAATTAAAGTACTGGCACAAACAAATCTATGGACATGAGTTCCTAATCCAACTGGTTTTGCTAGACCAGTTTTTGGCTTTCTCCCCAATAACTATCTAAGCTCAGCTTAGAGAAAGCCTGATAGTTATAACACTTCACAATGAGCTCATATATTTGCCTTTCACTGTCCCCAAATAGTTTTATTATATACTTACAACTTCACATAGGAGGCACTCACATTTGTACCTTTAGACACTTTGCCCTCAATGTTATTGACTAGAAGATTCAATAATATCCCCTTTCCAAAATGTTTATGTACATGATCAAACTCTGAAGGTGAGACAGTCGCGCATGTATTCTTAACATGCTCTATCACCCTTGGAGGACAGAGCTAATCTCTCTTCTAATCACAAATTACTAGTGACTGGTCTCCACAGGCAATTGTGTGTCTCCTATTAAACAACCAAGAACACAAGGGATCAAGATATCTAGGAAGGTTGCTAAATTCTGTGCCATACAATAGTGGTCAGAAGCTACTACATCTTAACATACTATAGGTACTGGAATGAATGGGCTTTTTTATCTTGGATATTATGTGTTTTAACATTGTTTTCTTTCTTTTCTTTTTGGCTTATGACTGTAAATTCTTTAATAAATAAAGTATTAGAAAGCCATCAGTGTTGGAAGGTGTGATATGAGTCAATCAATTTTTAAAAAGCCATTCTTGTGACTAAAGGGAAAGGTCTTTTTGAGAAAGGAAACTATCTGATAACAAATCTAACCAAATATAATTCCAAAAAAAATTAGCCTAAATAAAGTAATCTTTAGGCCAATGGAGAAAAAAATGAATGATTAGAAATTTGCCATTGTTTTACCTAAGCATAACAGGATAGGCATCAGCTGAATGTTGGATTTAAAAAGGGTCACTTTACTTTTTCATAGCTCTTTCATACAAACGAAACACATTTATTTATCGTAACAATAGTTTGCAGTCTGTTCTAATTAGGGCAGAAGACTCTATTGAATCCCTCAATAATTAGTTTATAATTCACATATAATGCAGATTTTGTGCGAGTCCCAAAAGACAGTCAGAAACATGAAGTGATGGAAGTCTTACATAAGAAAAAGATAAAATATTCATAGTTCATTGATTAATGCACAATGAATTGGTCTTACTCAATTTGTTATGACATTTACACAGCGAGTTTGCCTCCAGATAGAAAAGTCCAAATGCTCATGAGTTCTTGTGAATAAATAAATAAATTAGCTATTAATTACTAACACTGGTATTATTGCATTATTGGAAGTGCCTATTTTTTTTCTGCTTCAGAATCTTTTCATATCTTGGACTTGACTGATCTGTTTCAGAACTGCATTAACATATGTCACTTATATAATTAGTAGAGTTGCTGACTTCTTGCTTTGAATCAGAACTAATAAGTGATCATTTAGAGTCTAGGAATTTGTGTGTGTGTGTGTGTGTTTTAATACCATTTATCACTACAGAAACATGGCAAAGGAAATAAGTTGCTGCTTATGAGCAAGGAAGGAATTATGAATGTAAAGGAAACTAATACTAGCTACAAAGTCCATAAACAAAAATAATTGAAAAGAGGAACTCAGATACTCCAAATTAAATAGCCAATGATGTGGTGTAGCAGTGTGAGGCTATAGTCAAGCATATGCTATTTTCAACAGAGCAGCTGGAAATTTGCCTTCATGTGAATTATTGGTTAAGTTTCCTCTCTCAGTACCAACTATTCCTTTGGAATCTAAAGGGCTGTGAAAAATTATTTGTACTTTGGACATTAAGAGAGATAAGATCTTTGTAGTGATATCTAGGTATGGCAGGTTGAAACTGGATCATAAAAGAGTTAAGTATTTAGTCAATATAACCTTTTATTAAACTTGCCAAGCATTTACAGCCTTAAGATTACAAACTGTGCCCACTTTAGGGATTGAGGGCAGGTACTAGCAAACTTCTTCTGAACAAAGATTTTATTCTCATGATTATTCTCAGACTTTTTCCACATTACTTTTTATATTGCCCATTATATTTATCAGTCTGTGAGAAATGTACTATTGAAGAAATATCTCATTGTAGACAATCTCTTAGCTTAATTCACATGAAAAACAAGCTCATTTCCCTTTATCTGAATTGGTGAAGCTCAGTCACAGAATGTAGCTCTAGTTGTACCCTCTGCACAAGAGATTTGTCTAAGTCATGTAGAAATGGAAGAAGGTGTGGAGGCACTGTGGGTTTCCTGTTTTAATTGTATTTTAATCTTTTAAGTTGTTTTTATTGTTTTACATTTTGCAATGTTAATGAATGTAACACCCTATGGCTGTGTAATAAGTAAATCTCAACCTCTATCAGGTTTTCTCTTTTTTTTTTTTTTGGTACATGTATTCTAACATTCTATATCTGAGATAGTCTCTAATAGTGTAGCACCACGGATAGGATGGCATCTATCAATGGAATGTCATTTTCCTTGGCTCACTATTTATCTCCCAGTTTGTTCCAAAATAATGGGGTATCCTCCAGAGCAGCATGGAGGCCATGGGGCAGAAAAGTAAAATAAAGCAGAGAAAGAAAACCTGTTCCTCACGCAGGTATCCATATGGATCATCTCTGCTGCAAAATGTATTTACAAAATACTAGTGCTCGGCTGAATAAAATTTCACATAATTATGGTCATTTTGTGTGGAATTTTCAACAAGGATTGTAAAAAATTGTGAGGAAATGGGGCTTATTATTAGGTTAAGTTACCAGAGATTTTCATTTCTTTTCTGTACAAAAGATCCTTATCGCTTTGACAATAATAATAAATATATAATATAATTGTCAAATAATGACAATATTCCCAATAAAGAAAGCATTGCATTTATATCCTAATAACATTTTCATTAACAATTAACATTTTCCTTCATACATTTGTTATTCAGTCATCAAGTGTCAGTAGAGAGCTGATGTCTTGGACAACCCATGAATTCCAAATTTCCTTAACTTGATTCAGAAACAGCTTTCATTTTAAATGTTAAAAAAAGTCATTGCTAGTGTGTGCCATATGCACCGATACAGCTTATTGCATTAGCCCCTGAGAATTGTAGTTATGAATATTAATTATGGAGAAATGCCTTAGAATTCAATTACATTTTATTCCAAAACAAACAGATCTGGGACAAGAAATATTTTAGATAGTGGTATCGGGGCTTCCTGCCAGGTATTGCAATAAAACTTTCTTTCAGTTCTACATTCACAAACAGACACAAGAAAGCGAGAAAACTTTTATGGCGAAGAATTGGAATGAAGAACTTTTATGACAAAGAATGAGAAATTATTTTTCAACACCAAGCTATGTATATTCTCTTCTAAAAGAATTAGAAAGCCATACATACAAAAAAGTTTTTTATACATAGCATACAGGAAGCTTACTATAAATGTCAGTCCCAAGGTTAAAATCCTGAATATTTTTCTTCTGCCTTTTGAGCCAATGGACTTTTGGCTGCCCTTTTCTCAGCCTTGAAGCTCTCTGCTATCTGATCCTTGTTTACCAAATGCCATCTTACCAGCCTCCTTCAAGTCTCAGGAGATAGGATGGGGTGATAACTTCTATGAAGTTTCCCTAACCTAGTTCCTCCAGATGTGTTGTGATTACAACTGTCTAAATTCTTAATCATAATAGCCATTGGGTATACCAACTGGGAATTCTGGGAGTTGTGATTCCAGCACATTCAAAAGACTTCAGACTGGAGGAGGCTGGCATAAATATTCACAATAAATAATTAATAAAATAAATCCAAACCAAAATCTGCTTAGTCTTGTGAGCTGAAAACAAAGTTCACAGTACTAAATTAGAGCAGCCTTCCCCAACCTGACTTGAAACAATGGGAATTTTCCAACACATCTGGCATTAGATTGAAGAAGGCTGACTTAGAGTTCCAGACAATGTAAGTGGTTAATACTAGTATAACACTGCTCAATTAGTTGTCCATGTAATATAACAGCAATCAGTGGTAGTTTGAGAGGCTAAGAAGATTAAAGGACTTTTTTACATGTACCTAAAGGTAGAGCTTTGGGGATCAAATTGCTGAACTTACATTCTCTGGATCACATTTTGCATTCCAAGTAGGGAAACTGCTCAGGGAAGAATTGCTTGATTCATTATATAAATATTCATTATAAGCAAGATAACTTTGTCTTCCAAACCAAGAAAATTTACACTTAAGCAATATCAATATGCTGAATCAGATATTCCCCTCTCCCCTGCCTCCAGATGAGTACCTGCACATTCAACAACAATCTCTCTCTCTAGACTTCAGAGACCAGCTGGCTTTTTCGTTTGTTTAAATATTTGAGGACAAAATAACAAGTATTTGCTTATTATAAAATATTACACTAATAATGTAACTGGACAAAAGCCTTTGAAAAAATAAAAGACAAAAGAAATTAAAATGTGTTTAATTTGATCTGAACTAGTCTTTTTTTCCCTCCAGTACAACAGTTCTGAAGAACAATGCAAAGGAATAATTCAGAATAAGATGGTGTTCCTTTCCTTTATTTCATATACAGAATGCGGCCATTCACTTAAAGGAGTGAGGTCTTTCCTTCATAGGTGAGAGCAACGAGTTAATTTTCCAACAGAATGAAATAATGGAGGGACAAGTGGGAACAATTCCCAGTTTTTCCAAACATCTATAGTATGGTTTAGTTGCACGAATCATGTGCCTAATTGTAAGGGTAGCCCTGTTTATTTTTGCCTTAAGTCTAATTAACCTTTGATATAAGACAACATTTGGGAAACAAACGGCACTTTTTTCACCCAACCAGCAGACAACAGAATACATAGTAGATTGTATTTCATCTGTAATCATTTAGTTAAATCTGTTCTAAAACCATATTTTTTTATCTACCTCTTCACTAAGTTAGACACAACAATTCCTTGTTGTATCCATTCAAAGTGCATTTATAACACTCCAGAGGAATGTTGGTAAAACAGTAATATCTATAATGTCTTTTCCCCAAGATCCAAGAGACTGCTTCACTGATAATACACCTACCTTTACTTTTGAAAGTTAGTAAGAATTCATTTTCCCTCCCATCCGCCTGCTCCTTCAATAATTATCCCCATGGCTTACATTCAGCCTTTTAGTATTTTAGTTTCCTAAGGCTATGCATATTATACCAGCTTTTCCATCTTGGATAGAATCACCAGAGCTATCTTTACCGACTGATGTCTAATGGATCCACTCAGAAATTGAGATTCCTCCCTTGAGGTTGTAGTTTGTCCAGTTATTACTCAAGAATGGCATACTTAATCTGCATCTTGTTCGCTCTGAAATCTTCTTTTATATGCTCTATGTACTTATATGTTTGCTAAGACAAATAGCAGAATTGAATATGTCAGCTAAGAAGGAACTCAGATCTAGTAACTTCTCCAGTTTCAATATTTGTCATGTTACTTACTTGGCAGGGAACTGAGACACTTTCTTCACAAAGGCTTGACATTTGATTGCATATTGATGTAAGAAACCTCAGTTTAGCTTCATTTAAGCTATTACAGTCTTTATGACCATTCCAAATAACTGAAATTGAGACCCACGTGGATTCCCTTTATTTATATAATATATAAACAATGCATATTCAAGTTTAGGTTCAACATTCAGGAATCCTTGATGTTGAATTAGACCACTGATTACTGGCATGGACGGAGTTTTCTTGGTAACAGTTTGGAAATAGTTTGCCACTACCTTACTCCAAAATACTTTTTAAATTTCTAGTCTAGCCTTTAGCTTTGGGGTTTCATGATAGTATCCCATTCAGTTATTCATGAGGACTGAACCTATGTAGCTTTTGAAGACAAGTCTCAATCAGCCAAGTGCTATCATCATAGGTTGTATTCTTATTAATTATCAAGTGTTTGCATTAGATAAAATGTTTCTTTGCTACCCAAAATCAACATTAAATTTTGGATATGAGTGTATCAGAAAATAGTTACTGAACGAGATTTTTTCATATCTGATTAATATAATAAGCTTACTTAACGAGATGTCATATCTACATGGGAAAACAAATGAATATATGTGTTCTATTTATGATAAGAAAAACATCAAATATAGCTTCGTACATAACAGTGACAGGGATTATACCCTAGTTTAAGTTTGATTCTGTAAGAAATAGCCATGGGCCCACCTTTCTAAGAAGGTTTTGTCATCTCTACTCTCATCCATTAAGTTCTAAAGCAGTTAGGTTCCATTTTCATTCTACCACAAATCCACTAGTTTCCCCTCCTGGGCCCATACTTTGACTTTTCAGATGTGGATCTCCCCATTTTATTTTCTATGAGGATTCAGTAAAGCGTTCTCTCTTTAAATTGCATTAAATTTATTACATTGAACAGTTGAGGGTCTTATTGGATTGTAGTGGGATATAAATGGATTAAAGAAAATAACATTACAATTTTATTGAATTAAATGAGTTTCTAGACAAAATTATAATTTCTCTAATAACTAATTCACACACTTATCAAGCTAATATTGTTTCCACTAGGGCTGTTTAAAGTATCTGAAAGGAATGTTTTACATGAGATGTTGGTGTGAGCTAAGCACAGAGTTTTATAAAGCAGCTATGTCTTCTGGAAGGATTACATGGCTGCTTCAAAGGCTTTCTTCTTTTGCATGTGCAGACACACAAAACACTTTCAGAGGAAATGTGTTACAAACTAAGAAAGGAAATAATTAAAATCTCACTAGCAGACTGTTCCTGGTTTCACTGGTCCTAATTCCTCTTCAGCCCAGTTCCACTAAATGTAGAAGATAATGTATTTTGGATGTTCCTGTCTAAAGCTCAGAGGTACAGAATGCAGCAAACCTTGAGTCAATCCTGAAGCAAAAAGTGATAGCAATGCAATTGTGTGCTGTTGCATATGGGGAAGGGTTTAATAAGAAATTCCCTTATTCAACCAATGAAGCCAAAACTCTGAATAAAACAATTAAAAATTCCAAATAAAATTCATATAGTCAGCCTAGTAAACTCTTACTTGTTACTTGATTGCTTGAGATCTTAAGTTTCAGCATATTCAAGATACATTCCAGAAAGGACAATTAGAAAGAGACCAGACAGGCCACCTGCTTAGATGTTATTAGGCAAGCCCTCTTTGCTCATTCTTTCTCTCTTCTCTTCTTTCTTTCTTGAGGCTGTAATTTATATATAAAAAAAATACCTCTCTGTGGGGAGATTGGTTGTTGCTTTCTCAAATCAAGGGAAATGCTCCATCTCTGATGTTGTGGGTCTGGCCAGAAATATCAGAAATTAACTAGAGACACTTACCTTCCCACAGCCTTTGGTAGAATTATACAGGTGCCCTTTAATTTTCGCAAGCTATATCACTGTATAAATTGAATTGTATGGGAAAGGTTTGTAGTTTTTGTTTTGTTTTTGAAACACTTAATTCCATTTATTAAGGCTTGTGACCAACTTACTCTATGCTTTGGGGGTTCACTATTATGCCTCACCAAAAAGCAATGCTTTGTTAAAGATTGCTGGTGAAGTGAACATTTGAATGTTGCATTCAGAGCCACGGGAAGCTCTTAAACGCTGTACGGACCCTTCCACTTAATGCAGCTGCTTTAATGTTGCAAGAGGAATGCTTTACTCACATCAACTTGATTTACAAAGCATCCCTTTCACATGCTTTGCACTATCCCTACTTTCTATATGTTGGTAAAATGTAAATATTCCCTTCTGATTCTAAACATATGGGTGTGTGACGAAACTTCCATAGATACATGCAGCCAGTGTTAACAAATTAGATAATTTACATTTAAAATTATTCATCTCTGACCTGTATAAATAAATGCCATTTATCCCCCTTGTATTTAATCATTGTTTGACGTTAATAATTACAATTTAGTGACAACTTTCTGGAAGGCTCCGGAGACTACAGTCAAGGCATGCTGGAGTCTTAGTCTGCATATCTTGGTTGAAATGCCTTTTCCAGTAAATAATTCAAGAATTTCATTTCATTTAAATAGTTATTTTAAAGTACTTGAATTTCAGGTTGCTTTCAGTAATTAAATCATGGGCAAAAAGTATTGCAAGTTACTCTGATTCTTTAGTGTTGTTGCAATGGTCATTACCTATTATTCTTTAAAAATGTGTTTCTGATCCACTCACACTAAAAATACAACATCATTACAGTAAATATTGGAGAATTCATTGAAACTGGATTTTTGTTAAGTTTCTTGACTTCATTTTCATCTACTGGTACTGTTTTAGCATAAATACTACATTAAGCAATGTGCTACAGGAGGTCCTTCTAGTGTTTTCTTCCCATAGCTATTGCTTTAGGCTTGCATTGCCAACTAGATCTGAAAGTGATGTAGTTCTCATGTGAAAGAAAAGATGAATCTACTACTTTTAATTTTAAAGCATTTGTCCACTGTATGTGGAAATGAATTAGTAAATATCCCAGATGTCCCCATAATTTTGACTTTATTCAGCTCTGTACATTGTTAAAGTTTCCATGTATAGCTCTTTAAAAAGCAAACTGATATCGGGTCATACCATAATCCATGTTTATGTTCATGTAGTTGTTCTATGAAGTCTTTTTTCATGACAACACTAGGGTGGGCATGTTTTAGTTAATGCATAAGTAATGTTCAAAACCCATTTTAGCCAATTCCTGCTTTACTAGCTGTATCTATACCTCCTCTTTCAAAGCAACTAACTAAAACTCCAAATGCAGCTTCTAGTCTATTGCCATAAAATCTACATAATCACTTCTGATTTTTATGAACTGTACTTTTCATTGTAATATTTCTCTTTCCTCATAAACCTTATGTCACTCAGACACAGGTTGCCGTTTTTCATGTCATCTATAATTTTTATTGCATTCCATGTTTACACTCAGGTTTTGTTTTGTTTTTAGTATTATATTTGACATTCCTCTTGGGGCCTGACTTATGCTAGATGTCCTTTCCAGTGATAGAAAGAGTGCTCTCCTGAGCAAATGTGAATGAATCCTGGTACCTGGAAAAATGAGGAAGCTATATCCAAAATGTACCTCAGCAAGTCAGAATGCTTCAAATGTTACACTCTTAGTAGATGACTGCAATAAACTTGCCTTTGAGATAGCAAATATTTGGTTAGCTCTCTCTTTCTTCAGTTCTGTGCAATATACTTTGGACTGTGACCACATGAAAAATGACGCATTCCTCTGTTAAGGACATGTAGCCCTGCCAAAACTCTGTTTAGCAAGTGCAGCGCAGTGAAACCATTTTCTTTGGTGAGGTGTAGTTTTGAAAGAAAACTAGTTTTCTACCACAAAAATACTGCTCAAATGTTATAGGAAAAATTATAAAAGTCAGATGTCTGGTCACCATCTAAAATTTAAATGTAAACTATCTTCATCAGTCTCTTCATTGACTGTCAATTATCTTGTTGCAAACCTTGCATCTGTTGAAAAGTCAGAGAACATTAAGAAATAAGTATACATTTTCATTGAGATCACATCTTTCCATCTCCATGAAGAATCCCAGCCATATAATTATTCACAGACTTGGTTTCTAGCGCTAAGCCCCCTTTTGAAGGATGGATGGATGGATGGATGGATGGATGGATAGATGGATGGATGGATGATGTGACTTCAAGTTGATGTTAGCTCTTAACGACCATGTAGATATATTTTCTCCAGGACAATCTGTTTTTCCAACTGTGAATCCATCACAGCTATAATTAAGTCCATCTACCTTGCTGCTGGTCGTCCTCTTCTTCTTCCTTCCAAATGAAATATTACATTACCTTATTTATTATTAGGCATATTATCTTTCTACCCACAAAGGGCACTGAAAGCAGGTAAAACTGTACATGTGTGCATGTGTTGACATACAAATCTACCACTTATTCTGGTTGCACAAGAATGTTATTTAAAATGACTTCATTTTTTCCCTGCAAGAAACACTTGAAAACAAGAAAATTTTCCTGTACCAACAGTCCACATTAAGGGTCCCCCCCCCCCCCCAGAAAGACATATACCATTAATTCTATGCTGTCTTTTATTTATGGAATAGAAAATGTTCCCTAAAGTTCCTATTGAACAATTTCTATGCCAAGCATTATTCTACAAATCTTTTGAAAGATAGTGAAAACTTTTTTTTTCTCAGACAGGCATTCAGAGTGAGATAATAAGCCTAGTTTGTGAATTTTCCCTTGTACACATTAGATTTTATAAGGCTGGTGTTAATGTTTTATGTATTTTATGTATGTATGTATGTATTTATTTATTTTGCAATTTTATGGTTTTTATCTTAGCCTTTTTAGAGTATAGAAAAACAAGACTGAAATAAATAAAATATTGCTTCAAACCACTGCAAGCATGCACTTATCATGAAGCAAATAACACATTCCTAGGCGGATGACGAAGGGAGTCCATATCCAGGTTTGACGGATGGATACACAATATTCAGTATGGGTATGTAGACCACAAGCTTAGAGGGATGAGGACAATAATATGTTCCCTGGATTTTTTTTATTAGAGCTGCCATAGGGAAAAATATTAACTGTGTATCAGCAGTTACATAAGTTCCTTCGCAGGGGGTGCAGGGTTGTCTTGCATGTTCCCTGGGGAGAATATTAGATCATTGCTGGAAAAATCATCATTGCATCATACAGCTCCCTTCCGAATTAACAGCCAGTTCCTATGTTGTTATTTTAGGGTTAGGCTTCCTTAAGTAATACTGATTATCTAGATTCTTCCAACCTGGTACAATTCTGGTTTTAGAAGGAAAACTGTGGCTTGTCTTTGCTTCATTCAACTGATATGCAAAACTGCAATCATGTACTAGTAAAGGCAGCTCTGGCTACAATGATCTATGCCTTTAGGATATCAATGGATAGATAGTAACCAATTCAAAGAAGACCAATCAACGATGGAAGGAGTATACCAAAATAATCTACAGTAGACATTTTAACATCCAAGATACCTCAGAAGATATTCCCACTTACAAGAACCTCTAGTAGTAGAAGATGAAATTAGATCAGCAGTCTAGTCATTACCAAGTTGGAAGGCTGTAGGGACTGATGGAAAACCCACGGAAATATGGCAAGCAACAGAAGATGAATCAGTCAAGGTTCTAACCAAGCTATGCCAGCAAATCTGGACAACAACACTGTGGCCCACAGATTGGAAGAGGTCAATCTACATTCTAGTACTAAAAAAAAAGAGACTTAACAGAAAGTGCAAACTATCATATAGTACCCTTAATTTCACATGCTAGGAAAATAATGCTTAGGATCATCCAATGGAGATTGGAGCCCTACGTGGAAAAGAAGATGCCAGATGTTCAAGTCAGCTTTAGAAAAGGCCAAGAAACATAATATATTATTGTTGATGTCTACTGGATAGTTGATAAAGCCAAAAAATACCAAAAAGAAGTCAGTATGTGCTTCATTGATTATAGAAAGGCCTCCAATTATGTAAATCATGTCAAGCTGTGGGATGTGCTTAGAAAAATGGGAATCTCAGAACATCTCATTGTCATCATGCAAAACCTATATACAGGTCAGGAATCCATAGTACACACTGGCTGTAGGTTGTCAAAGGAGTGAGACAAGGCTGTATATTTGTGATGGAATGGTGTTATGAAGGCCACGCTCAGAGAGATAAGCGTTTCCTTAGCCCTCAATAGGAGCGTGGGAAGTTTAAGAAGATGAGACTGGCACCACCTTAAGGAATTCACAGTGTTGTGGCTTGCTGGCTTGGGAACTTAGGTTGAGTCTGGAGAGATTGATGTCAGGTTCAGTCCAAAGAACTCCACAAGACAGTGCAAATACAGTTCTGTTGTGTTTATTAGCTTCCACCTCAAGACAGAAATCTCTCCAGACTGAACCTGAGTTCCCATGCCAGCAAGCCACAACACCGTGAATTCCTTAGGGTGGTGCCAGTCTCATCTTCTTAAACTTCCCACGCTCCTGTTGAGGGCTAAGGAAATGCCTATCTCCTGAGCATGACCTTCATAACACCATTCCATCACAGTATAATCCCCTTATTTATTCAGCCTATATACTGTATATTAAGGGAAGCTGGATTGGAAGAAAATGAGCATAGTTTTAAAATTGGAGGGAAAAGAAGCAATAATGCACTATGGTGATGACATTACAGGGAGTCCCCGGGTTAAGAACGCCCGGGTTACAGATGACCCATACTTAAGAATGGAACCAATCGTAGCAAAATTTGAATTAAATACACAATGATTTGCGTTAAATACACAATGGTTCAAGTTCATTACACAATACTACTTATAAAGTATTATACAATAATACTGATCCAGCTTACATACAAATTCAACTTAAAGACAGACCTTGGGAATGGAATTCTTCTTAAACTGGGGACTACATGTATTCTGATAGCCAAAAATGCAAAGGATCTGCAAGCTCTAGTAATAAAAGTCAAGAAGCACAGTGAAAAAAAATGGAACTAAAATTAAATATAAAGAAGACTAAACTAACAACAAGTACAACATCCAGCCTTAAAATTGACAATGAAAATATTAAAGTGGTAGATAGCTTCTGATCAACCATCAAAAGTAAAGGAACTAGCAGTCAAGGAATATGCCACAGACTAGCACTTCGTAGAATAGCCACGGAGGCCTTAGAAAAGTTGTTCAGATGCCATGATATGTTTTACCTTCAAAGATCAAAATCATTCAAGCAATGGTATTCCCTGTGACACTGTGAAAATTGGACTTTGAAGAAGCAGGTTAGAAAGAGTATTGTTGCTTTTGAAATTTGGTGTTGGAGAAAATTCCTGAGAATGCCATGGACAGCATTATGTGAAAACATAGCTTGCTGGAGTAGGCTGTAATGCTGGGAAAGGTAGAAGGAAGGAGAAGAAGAGGATAGCCAGCAGCAAGGTGGATCAACTCAATTATAGTGGTGATGGGTACACTGTTGGAAAACCTGAAGGACCAGGTTAGGAACAGATCATCATGGAGAAAATCAGCTGTGTGGTTGCTAAGAGCTGACACTGACTTGATGGCACATAATAGTATGTACTATATGAGACTGCCCTTAAAGAGTGTTCAGAAGCTACACATGATGCACATTTTGCACTGTTTACAAAATATGGCAAACAGACGTGACTAAAAATATGTATGTTACACCAAGTATATGTTATACTATAACTATATATAATATCCTCGGTCTGAATATATTTATTGACACAAATTGACTTCTAGATTTATTGCTTTTATTTTGTAATATTTTTATAGCTGTAGTAAATCAAATCAGTTTTCCAATGAAAAATAGCATACACATCTTTCTAATAAATAAAGAACAAATGTAATAATATACTTACTTCCTATTGGTTTCTGAGCCCAATTCAAGATGTTGGCTATAATCCGTAAAGCTCTAAATGGCTTATGGTCAGTATACCTAAAGGCCCTGTTCAATATTTACATCAACTCTTCCTATCTTGAGGCCAGACTACAACAGGCTTTCCCATGAAAATTATAAACTGACAGTTCTGGGGAGGACATATTTTCTGTACAGCCCTCAGAGAAGGAAATAAAAATGGAAAATCTAAGGCTATATATAGATTAGGGCTGGGTATGGGGCTTGAGCAAAGCCCAAATGATTTCATATGGGGGTCATTTGATATAGATAGTCTGGATTGAGACTCAGTATAGGGACCAATGTATTTTCACCAGAAAAGATAGCTAAAAGATGGTACTTTTGGAAAGGAATGTCTTCAAAATTTCCCTCACTCCTTACATATAGGCACTGCTTGTTCTGACTTTCTAGACAGCGGGGGCCAAAGTTCAGGTGGTAGAGGGAGCACTTATAGTTTCTATAAAGAGCTCCTCTAAGATAGTTTTGCTCAAAATACTTGAAAGGAGGAAGGGATTTAAAACCATTTCTTAAAACAAAGAATCTGGCTGCAGTACAGTTCTTTAGAGCAGCCAGGCTGAAGCTATTCTCAATTACAGAATACAGGTAGTCCTCACTTAATAATCACAATAGGGACTGGAAAATTGGTCATTAAGCAGAGTGGTTGTTAAGCGAGTCACCTCATGACTGAATCAGATTTTACAACCATTTTTACAATGGTTGTTAAGTGAATCATGTGGTCATTAAGTGAATCCAGCTTCCCCAATGGACACTTTTTGCCAGAATTTGCTTAACGACCATGTGATTCACCTAACAACCACATGATTTGCTTAGCAGTCATCATTAAAAAGGTTGAAAATCACAATCATGTGACTGTGGGGGGGTGGTATGACGGTGTGCCACGATCATAAGTGCAAGTACAGGTTGTAAAGCACTTTTTCCAAGGCTGTCATAACTTTGAACTATCATGAAATGAGTGGTTGTTAAGCAAGGACCTGGAAAGGAAAGACATGTTACTAAGGGAGGTAGGAGTTGTTAACACTGCAGGGATAATACTCCCAATAAAGGTGAAATTCACAATAGCCTATCTAAACGAATCTGAAATGAATCAAGCTATTTCCAGAGCTAGGGATACAACCCTTACAGGATCTCAGGTGGTCACATGTAGCTCTAGTTTAGACATTATTTGTCTCTAAGAACAAGTGGAAGAAAACATTTCTCAGTCAAGGGTGGATACTTCTTTATTGTTCAAGAATCAGAAAACTGAAGGAAGAAGATAACTGCATAATTGCTACAAAGGCCAAGCAATAAGCTTTTTAAGCCAAAAAAAGCAGTTACACAAGTTTTGGAATTGTGGCTGCTTTCATTATTTGAAAACAGGTATTTTATACCTCCTTCCATGTACAAAGCACCTTGTTTGAAGGGTTGCCACAACTCAACTACAGTTGAATTTAAAATTAGCCATATGACTTGTCTATATAACCTTACAAGCTTCTGTGCTCTTAGAGTTGCAATATTTTTATTTTAAGTAATAAATTACATTTTACCTTTATTATTCTCTTCCACTGTATTCCAGAAAGTTAAACACTTTCCAAATTGTAGTATGCACAAAAAATTGGCACATTTGCTTTAATGTGTGGATACTCTGCATGATCAGTGCTTCGATTTGAACCCATTTTGAGAACACCTGCTTATTACAGTAATAACCTTATACATAGATGAACCACAGTTCTTAAAATCAAAAGAACATGAAAAGGGAATCTTTATCAATTCCAGCTGTGGATAGAAGACACATTTTTAAAAAATTAAAAGAACTTCCTTTCAAGGCTACAGGTTCCTACCTGTGTAGCAGACTCCCTACAATGTTCTCATTTAAGGGTCTGACATGAGACTTCACCTGCAAAGTTATCCATTATTGGTTGGCAGTAGATAAATCCATCAAAAGATGTTACAAATAAGTAATAATGTATTTAAAAACTGACATTATCCTATTCCCATCAGGAAGTAGGAGTAAATAGCCATCACTACATCACATTTGCAAAAAGAAAACTGTTTGGAAGTAGATATTTTTAAGGTTAGCATCTTTAATCCAAAGCTGTGGCAGCAAATTTGATAATTCATAAAATGGTAGTCTTTATTGGTCATCTCTTTTGCTCACTACATGTTTTTTCTCTTACATGCAATGGTATTAAATCAGAGGAACAGGAACAGGAAGGTTCCTTGCATTCAATTGCACTCATTTTATTATTATTATTGGGAACTGCTAACAACCACCACAGATAGCACATAAAACCCTTGAAAGAAAAACAAACTCCCAGAAGTGAAACCCAATCTAAGGATGACATTAAAGAATAGAAGTAGTACAGGCTGTCCGATATTCATGACCTTCTTAGTCCAAATATATTCTTTCTTCACCTTTGCCCCTGTTCCTTACTATCTGAAGGTTTCATCTGCATGCTGACAACATGAAATCTATAGTGTAGCTAGTAACTAGCAATACTGCCACTGCTATCAAGAAATTGCCTTAATATCTACCAGCATCTACCTCTGCTGGTGGTGTACTGGTTTCTCTGCCAGCCATGTCTATATACTGGGACAAACAAGAGGAAAAATGGATAGAATTTTTTATTCCCTTTCCTGCTTTTCCTACATTTTCTTCACCCCACACAAATCTTTGTTTGTTTGTTTGTTTGTTTTAAAATGGTTCTATCTGCCTTGCCAGAATTATGAATCTACTAATCCAGACTAGTCATCATGAGAGGCTGCTATGGGGCTTTCGAGAGGTAGACAGAGTGTGAACTAGGCAAAAGGCTTTCTAGTGGTAGCCCACATTGTGTGATGGGTTTTACCCTATCAGTGTTTTGTGCACTAGCCAAAAGTGTGTTATTTCAACAGGTATTTGTCCCTTGGATAGTTTCAGGTGGCTGTGAAGTTTTTGATTGCTTACTGGGATTTTCAATAATCCTATATTATATTGATTTTCTATTTTCTTTTTGTTTATGACTTTATTGTAACCTGCCTAAATGTCCCTTTTAATTGGCAGGCTATATTGTAAATAAATAAGTAAATAATCATGGGGCTGGAAACAACTATTTAAATCATAAGTCTAACCACCACAACTATGATTTCCTCTACTAGAATCTGCCTTCCTGTAATTTAAATCCATTATTCTATGTCCTGTCTTTTTGAATGATACAGAACAGATATTTCTCCTTCTGGTAATACCGCTTCAGATACTTGAAGAGTGCTATCAAATTCTAGCCATAGTCTTCCCAAGGCTAGACATTCCCAGTTTCTTCAACCTCTTTTTGTAGGTCTTTCTTAGAATTTGATTAGCTCTTGAGTTCTTAATTCTCTTCTCAGAACTTGTTCTAGGTTTTCTAAATAATTTGTAAAGTGTATATAATATTCAAGGTAGGAACTGATCCATGCAAAATATAGTGGAACTGTTGTTTTCTGTGATTTAGAAACTATGCTTCATATGCAGCCTGAAATTACATTTGCCTTTTTGTAGCCACATCATATTGCTGAATCAACTGGTAGTCCAATATCTTCATTATTTGAAGTCATGAATATACATTCTATATCCTTTTAATTTCTGTTCCAAAAATTTTATATTTGTTTTAGTTAAATCTTCTTCTGCTATTTCCAGCCCTGTGCTCTAACTTATCAAGACCATTTACAAATTTATCTCTTTATAAGAGCATAAAAATAATTCTGATGGATCAGGCCAAGATTTATCTTAGTCCAAATTTTGTTTCTTTCAGCAGCTAGCCAGATCCTTCTGCCGTAGTTTCAAGTAGCACATGGAGACATATGCCTCCCATCTTGGGCAACAATAGAAAAGCATAATGCCCTGAAACCAAAAGTAATTCTGAATCTTCAGTATTCCAGGGATTAGCTATCCCACCCAATTATATGTTATTCACAAATTTGATAACCATACCTACCATCTTCTTTTCCAACAATCCATTATAAAGGTTGAAGAGATAGAACTCAACCCTGAAGCTTGCAGTACTCCACTTAATACTTTTTTTCCCCTTCTTTCACTGGAATATTTTGTAGCAGTGTTTTTAGAATATCTTTTTTTAGGAATTTCCAGCCATATAGAGTTCCTTTGACCATTAGCATTTTCTAGCATGGAATCGTAAGTATCATCCTTTTCTTGAAATCAAGGTATGTATTTGACTATATTTGGACAAGGAATATCAAGAATTCCAGCATACATGGTAGATTTCTCCAATTTTCCTGCCACTTCCAGTTCATTGTCTTCCTATTGTGTAGTGTCAAATCAGAGATCCATACATATATTCTCTTCTATTAGATCTCTGATTGTCTTTTACCTTCTTCTACCCTCTGAAGGAAAATGTCAACATGACAGAAATTCCATGGAAATCACCTGCTTTACAGACTTTACCTTCCAACTACTTTAGGGTATGCTCTATTAAAGTTTATTAAAGTCAGCTATAACTTACATATTTACCCTTTATCTTGTCCTAAATCAGAATCAAATTTAGGAATAGCTACAAGTTACTACTCATATAGGGACTGTGAGTGAAGCAGCTCTATATGGAAAGGAATGATAAGAAAAGACTTCAATTAGCTACATCAAGCCTTTTGGAGACCACAGTTCCTTCAATGTTTTGAGAAGGGTGCATCATTTTGCCAATGCACTTTGAAAAGCACTCCCTTCAGATGCTCACACAGCTCTACTGATTTGTACAAAAATGTCACCCCAAAAGAAAAACAAGAAAGCCAGAAAACTAGCAGCAACAAGACCATGTATGTTTAGAATAGCACTGAGAAGACAGGAGAAGAGAATGCAACAGCCATCTCATTGTGTTAGGGGCTAAGTCTCTTCCTCCTTCCACTTCTCCTGGGAACATAGCAGAAGGGGGAGACTGAAGTTCCACAAATGCATAATTTATTGTAAACAATGGTGCTTTCATTTTTTTTAATCTAATGAACAAAGTCAAATACAGTATCTTTTTGTTGTATATTTCCCACTAGATTATCTTTTCTGTTACTCAGTCTATGTGCTCAGTGCTCTAAATGAATCTGGCTATTTTCTGTTGTGTTAATTAGGCACATCTTGGTAATGAATCTGTTCGTCAACCTATTCAAAACCATAATACGAAATAAGTGTTGGGGGTGGACTGCTTGAATGAGAGTGCTTGAACATTCCATTGAAATGAAGTGTTCAAGAGTTCTGTCATGATACACACACTTTAGGTCACTTGCTGAAATGGAAAATACTGCCATATGCCCTTTCCATTTCTATGTCTGTTTCATAGACATGGGTGATAAACACTGCTTCATCTTTAACAGTAGTGCAAAGAGATTGCTTTATCTGGGGATCAAAATGGTATACAGACAGATCTGAAAGGTTTCTAAAAATAATTTTTAAAATAGTGAAACATTAAAAAGGGAGAGAAGAAGATGCATTCTCTTTTGACTTGCCCCAAAGTCAGTGGGATATGTGAATGAAATTTCATATTTGGTGTGTCATGGTTTAATTGAGTATATCAGATGAACTTGTCAATCTTTAAGTCAAACAGATGACCACAGCTTGTTTATAATACAAAACTGGTCCTATATAAAAATAACAGAAGCAGTAGCGTGAGAAGGCAACTATGTCTACCCTATAATAAATGCATCCTCTTCCATCTGCCCACCCAAAATCTGTGGTGATTGCTACAGAGGAAGCCCACACAAGGAAGTATTTAGTGATGCATGGGTGAATACCAAAGGGAGGGTAAAATCATTTTGGAAGTTATTCAGAGCTTGTGAGATACTTTTGTTCCTTACATCCTATCTTTCTCTCAAATCTTCTTATAAATTTGACCCTATTCCTCTATACGAGTAGATTCAGTTATTCACTTAGCTTTACATCCTTTACTCTTTAATACTGAGCCTCTCAAGCATCTGTCTGCTCGCATGAAAAAACTGCTTATTGCCATTGCAAAGTGAATGAGGAAAGGAGAAACGAAGCCTTATTGCACAATCTCCATTCCTTCACCAATTCTGCAAAATAGAATTTATTTCCTATCCTTGGCGTCACTTTGTATAAAGCCGTTCACTTTTCAGATAATTTTTCTCCTCCATTTACTTTAGACAGAAAAGGGCTTTTCTTTCCCACATTTATCTGCTCAATAGGTGACGACATTCTGTATTGCTAGAAGTAAAAGGGAAGGAGTGATCCTGCAATGGTTTCAGTTCTCTACATAGCTAAAGAATTAGTTGTTCTGTACATGAACAATTTGTACCTGTACAATGTGAATGACTGAATAAATTAAATAAAGCGTGTGTTTTTTTTTTTTTAAACTTGAGTAGCTTGTTAAGATTGATGGGTCTTCTTTAAATGTCTGGAATAACAGTCAACCAGTTACTGCAAAACAGTAATTTTCTACCATTATTACAACACTGAATATTTTAAAGAATTTTTTTTAGTTTTAAAAATCCACTAACATAAAAATTTAAGAATTATACATGAATAGTTCAGTATCTTGAAGACAACTGAACCAGTAGATATTTATACTAATATTTTCACACTGATATTTCTGAAAATAAGGACATAGTTTTCAGTCTATTTTTGTGTATGATATTTTGGTGGCAGGCTTATCTTTTAACTTGAGAGAGAGAGAGAGAGATCATACATACATGCATGCATGCATACTGTACATACATCCTAATCCAGGAAATGCAGTCTGTATTTAAAACACATACCTGTTTAGTATCCTGTGAATTAGCTTATTCGTTAATAGTAGCAGTTTTGAACATGGCAAATATCATAGCCTTATGTGGTCTCACACATCTCTTGATCTTCATTATCATACCCAGAATACAGAACAAACTTAAAAACAATCCCGTATGTAATTAACAAATGATACATTTATCAACTGCAAAAGAACTGAAGAAAAAATCCTATGTATTATGACTATTGGGGTGTGAAGTGTTGCAGTTAATTTAACTGTTTTCCATGAATAAGTTTCTTAATCATTTTTTCCTTCTGTCACATTGTAATCCTACATTGAGCAGCAACTTTTACAGAGGCCCCTGAGGACAAATCCAAGGCTTTTGGGGTCTGCTTGCAGCCAAGGAACTAAGTTATATTTTACCCATACTATATATGTGTGCTTCTACTAGCCCCTTATCAACTAACTGATAGCCACTGATTTATTAGTCCTTTGCATCAACCCTTGTCAATCTATGGGTGAGAAGAAGGTCACTTCTAAATGATTGGCCATAGAGTGTAAATTGTTCTGATAATTGATGTCATGTTAGTAAGTTGCAACCAAAACAACAAAGAATCTAATTGTCTTCCAACACTTCAGGAATAACAATGGCAAAATGACTTTGTCTGGTCCTAAATGATATTGTTGATTAAAAAAAAAAATAGAAGTAAAAAAAGGAATGATTTTTTCCTAAGGAAGGATTGATTTTGATTCAGTTCTCATAACTGAAATAGTTTTCTGGGTGCAGAATTCTAAGTCAAAGATGTTTGTGCCTACCTTTGGATCATATATCTTGAAATTCTAGTAAAACAGTAGCAGCAGCAACAAAGTAAATATAAAACTTGAAGTCTATCTGGCCATGATTTATGCAATTCCTTATTCCTTGGTACTCCTCATTCCTATTTCATCACTTCTTCTTCAACTTGCTTCTTTTTGTCTGTCTATATGTCATGTTCTGAATGTCTTTCTTCTATCTCTGAAAGTAACATAAATGGTTATAGAGCCCAAATTGAACGGACAGAGAAGTAAGAAATGTTGTAGAGTGGCATTGATATAAAAGGTATGAGGACACTAGAGTAATGACAGGTTAGAATAGCAAAACCTCTTAATATCAAAAAACATCTTACAGTGTATTTCTTGAATTCTTTGCCAGTCATTCCAAAGCTTTGTTATTTTGCTAAGTGATCATTTTGATCTGTTAATGAAGTCATTGGTTATCAGTATATTATACTAGAAATGTCTATGAGATCTTTAGATTCACATGGGTTTGTGCTACATTTCTAGAATTTTAATGTATTCTTCCGTAACTAGCTGAGGATGGTATTACATATATATATATACAGTTATACAGGAATAGAGTATGTTATGTGCAGATACTGCATATGATACAGATTGCAAATTAAATAATTTAATATTTAAATTGAAGAGCAAGTAATATTTTCCTTGGCAAAGACAGCAGTTTTCTGATGAATGTTTTTAATTTTAAGAGATGTGTAGTACACAGTATAATAAAACTGACAGTTTGGGTTAAAGATGTTAGCCTCAATTCACTTGAGGCTTTTGGAGAATTTCCAGGTTCACATTTATAGGATAGAAGTCCACTAATTAACCCAACCAACTTTCTCCTTGTTTTAAATGATATCTTATTCCCCATTCAGTAGCTCTACTGCATTTGTGCCAATTTTTGGCATATTCAGAGTTATTATCCTAGTTAATATAATATTTATAAAAGACTCAAATATATTTTGAATATGGGGAATTAATATGGGAATTATAACTGTATTAAAATTAAAATTGGCAATATGTTTGTTTCTACTGAATATTCAATTAAGACATTTGAAATAGTTGGTTTTCTGCCTTTAATACTAAATTGTCTGTGTCCTTCCTTCCTTCCTTCCTTCCTTCCTTCCTTCCTTCCTTCATTCCTTCTCAGCTACTTATATTTCGAGTCTCTAGGATGCAGAGAATAATAGCATTTATCTCCAATAGAGCTTCTCTGTACCTCATGGGTGATGCTTTAAATAGAGAAGAAGCTGTCTCAACTGGCAGACAAGGAGTTGTCCCTATGTGCATTTGTTTCCATCCTGGCCTACATTGTTGTTAGTATTTAATGTGGTTTCTGCCCCAATTCAGTCTCAAATCCACTTTTATTTGTCCACCTTTGTTTGATGAAATTACTGATAGTTTTCTTTTTAAGTTACCAAATACTTAGCTTGAAAGAGATACTTGAATAGGAAGATCTTTGTTCAGTAAAGCAAAGCAGTATTTATACTAGTTTTCTTTTCTTTATATGTACATACTATTTGCTAACCTTTCTTGAATATATTTTGTAACATATTGTTCAAAATTGAATAATTTAAGCACTGGACATGAAAATGGAGGATTGGTCCTTCCTTTCCTGGACAGTTCTTTTCTTTGAGCCTAACTTATTCTTCCTAGTTTTTTCTAGCATTCCATTCTTACTAAGGAAAACAACATTACAGAGGAGTTGGGATTCTACATGAGAAAATATCTCCATTCACAAATTACACTAAACCATAAATCATGGTTTACAAACCACAGTATGCAGATTTATACTTCATACTACATTAAAACCAACAAACCACAGTATGGCTTGGTGTAATGTGTTAATCCAGCCAGAAGATATAAAATCCCAGGACTGATAGTAGTGGGCAGTTTGGGTGACTGGTTCATAAGCAAAGGAAAGCCTAAAGCCCATAAAATGGCCCAAATCAGGAAGACAGTCCTCAGAATAATGCACTTAGACAGATTGGGAAGAACAGGAATGAAAAAATGAGCAGGTAAAGAGACAGAAAATAGGAAAAGGAAAGTTAGGTATCTTTAGCAGTGCAAATACACTATGGATGGCTTTGAGTAAGATTCTGCTACTGTAGCAAAGTCTGGAGTTTGCATGGCTATATTCAGAATGAATGATCTCTATTGTCATCTGCTTCCCTGGTGAAAGAGGAGCATACTTACCATATAGCACCTTTAGTTCTTTTCCCTAACTTATTCAGTGAGCAAGAAGCTGATGTCTTGTTCTCAGTGCTCATGAAATGAGTCCTGTGATAGAATGCTACCCACCATATTAATCATCCTTGCTATGATTAATACAATTGGCCTTTCTGTGTATTCCTGTGCCAGAGAAAGCAGAGCCATAGGCCACTTTGGAGAAACATATTCTTTACCTGGCATAAGTTATAATTATAAAAGCTCACTAAGTAATATTAATGACTGGATTTAATGAATTCTGTGAACTCCTAGATAAACCATGCAACAATATATTCAAAAGATGACATGTTTAAAAATACTTGTCCAAATACTTGTCCAGTCCAATGGAAAAAAGTATAGAAACAAACCAGAAGAAACAGACAAAAGGGAGATCATTCCCTGAAATTAAAATGTAAAGGTAAAGCTTCCTTCAGGTTAAGGTTTTCTTCTTATGACATACTACCTAGCTTTACAAGAAATAGTTAAAACATTAACTCTAAAATATCTCTGTTACATAGTGAAGCTTTGTGTGATGGAATAGAATTATGAAGGCCAGACTCAGGGAGGGAAGCATCCTCTTTCGTCCCCTGAAGGGCAAGGAAGAGATAAGAGGATGAGGCTGGCACCTCCCTGAGGAATTCACTCTGTTTTCACGGCTGCTGTGGGAACAGAGTTTCAGTCTGGGAAGATTCTTGAATGAGGTTAGCTAATAAACACTGCTGAACAGAATCTACATGGTCTCCTGGAGTTCTCGGGCTAGGCCTGACACTATGCAAGCTTTAGGTGGTGTCGAGTAAAGGAAATATGGCGGGAAACAAGGGGTGGGCCGCTCATGGGGAAGACAACCTTGGTGCCTTGTACCAATCTCGTGCTCTGGCCCCTTGAACTCAACCCATTTACCTGGTTAGCAGATCTGTGGAAGCCTGGGTTTTAGGCTGCTGCTCTTAAATGCCAGATCAGCCTGTAATAAGGCTTCCCTTATCACTGATTTGATTCTTGCAGAGAAGGCTGATTTGGCTTGTATTACCGAGACCTGGCTGGGACCAGAGGGTGGGGTTCCTGTTTTGGAAGTATGCCCAGCTGGTTTATCGAATATGGCACCAGCCTAGACTGCAGGGACAGGGAGAGGGTATGGCTGTTGTCATCAGAGAATCTCTGGTGACCTCCAGGGGCATTGCTCCACAAGTGTCCGGTTGTGAGACCCTCTTTCTTAGGTTGGGCTCAAGGGACCAAATGGGATTGCTGCTGCTGTACCAGCCTCCCTGCTGCATAGCAGCTTCCCTGCCGAGCTCCTGGACCTCACTGCAGGGCTGATAGTGGAGTTCCCCAAACATATAGTTTTGGGGGACTTCAATCTGCCATCCCTGGGGGCAGAGTCAGAGGTAGCTTGGGAGTTCATGGAAACCATGACTTTCATGGGCCTGTCCCAGGACATCCAAGGCTGGACTAGGAATAGTGGTCACACACCCAATTTGGTGTTCTTATTGGAGCAGTGCTCATGTGATCTGGAATTGATGGACCTATCTTTGGTCCCTTTGTCATAGTCAGATCATGCCTTGGTAGCTATGAGCTGCTCTAGGGCTGTAACACTCTGCATGGAGGCAGGACCCATTAGATCAGTCCTCCCCCAGTGACTGATGGACCTGGTTGGGTTTCAGAAGGAGCTGGAGGTTATTACTGAAGATCTGCTGCGCAGTCCTGTCGAGTCCTTAGTCGCCACCTGGAAAAGGAAGGTGACAGGGGCTTTAAACAGGATTGTGCCCATGTTAGCTCTCCTGACCTGTGGATCTCATCACCCCCCATGGTATATGGAGGAATTGAGAGGCATGAAATAGATTAAGAGATGTCTAGAGCACCACTAGTGGAAGACAAAGAATGAACTCAACCAAACATGGATAAGAGCTGCTATTAAAGCCTACCTCGTGGCAATTTGGGCGGTGAAGCATAAATACTTTGCACTAATTGTGTCTGCAATTCTAATCTAATCACCCAGCGACCCTCTTTAAGGTGACCCATTTCCTTCTGGGGAAGGAGGATATAGAGGTCTACCTGCAGGGGCGCACTGAGGCATTTGCTGATTTTCTGGAAGACAGAAAATTGGTTCCCAGTTAGACGTCAGTGTGGCTGTTGATCTAGTGGAGGTGCCTGGGAAAAGCCCTTGCCCAGTTACCTGGGAACATTTTGATCCTGTTGCTCTTGAGGAAGTGGACAGGATCCTAGGGAGTGTGAGCACAACCATCTGTGTTTTAGTCTCATGCCCCTCCTGGCTGGTGAAAGCTTCCCAGGATGTGATATGTGAGTGGGTTCTGGTGGGGATTAATGCTTCTCTGGGGAGGGGGTGGTGCCTCAACCTTTTAAGGAAGCTGTGGTCCACCCTCTTCTTAAGAGGCCAGCACTAGATCCCATCCTGTTGCATAATTTTCATCCTGTCGCCAAGCTTCCCTTTTTGGGGAGGGTTGTTGAGAAAGTGGTTGTGCTGCAGCTTCAGAGGTTCTTGGATGAAACCTATTATCTGGACCCTTTTCAGTCAGGGTTCAGGTCAGGATATGGGATGGAAATGGCATTGGTTGTGCCTTTTGATGACCTCTGTAGGGAGCAAGATGGGGGTAGTGCATCCATCCTCGCTCTACTTGACTTCTTGGCAGCCTTCAATACTATCGACCATGGTATCCTTCTGAAGCAGCTTCAGGGGTTGGGAGTGGGGGGCACTGTATTGTCATGGTTCACTTCCTTCCTCTGTGGCCATTCCCAGTCAGTGTTGATAGGGAACAAGAGGTCCAGTGCTCAGCCCCTGCTTTGTGGGGTTCCACAAGGTTCAGTACTTTCTCCACTTCTGTTTAACATCTACATGAAGCCGCTGGGTGAGATCATCCATCACCATAGGGTGAGATATCATCAGTATGCTGATGATACTCAGCTGTATATCTCATCCCATGGTGAGTTAAGCGATGCCATGACCTCCCTCTTGCAGTGCCTGGAGGCTGTCGAGGTCTGGATGGGGAGCAACAGGTTGAAACTGAATCCTGGCAAGACAGAATGGCTCTGGGTTTCGAGTTCTTTGGTCCATGGAGAATTGCCACCTTTGGTATTGGATGGGGTTGCACTGGCCCAGGCAGACCCAAAGAGTTATCTGGGGGGTCCTCCTGAATTTGTGACTCCTGCTTGAGGAGGAAGTGGCGTTCATGGCCAGGAGGGCCTTTGAGCAACTGCAGGTTGTGCACCAGTTACACCCTTTCCTGGACAACAGGCCCTGCTCACAGTCACCACATCCTAGTCACCTCCTGACTTGACTCCTGTAATGCACTGTACATGGGGCTGCCCTTGAAAAGTATCCAGAAGCTTCAGTTGGTTCAGAATGCAGCAGCCCACATAGTTTTATGCAAGCCTAGATTTGCACAGGAGCTGCATTGGCTGTCAATTTGCTTCTGGATCCAATTTAAGGTGCAGGTTGTCACCTTTAAAGCTTGGGGCCAGGTTATTTGAAGGACCACCTTTTCCCAGTTTCATCTGCCCGACCCACCAGATCGGGGAGGCAGGGTATGTTACGGGTCCCTCCTATTAAGAAGGTCCATCTAGTGGGACTAAAAGGAAGGTGTCAGGTTTAGCCCAGGAAACTCCAGGAGACAGTACAGATTCAATCCAGCAAGGTTTATTTGGCTTCACACCATTTACAGAATCTTCTCAGACTGAGATCAGTTCCCAGGCTCAGTAATCAACATGACTAGCATTCCTCAGGGAGGGGCCAGTCTCATCCTCTTATCTCTCCCCCGCTCCTCTGGTGATGAGAGCACATGTTTCACTACCCTTACTCTATCTCTCACAGAAGGGCCTTCTCTGTGGTGGCTCCCTCCCTGTGGAACATCATCCCCACAGAGATAAGGCTGGCCCCCACCTTGATGCTTTTTCTGCAAGGCCCTGAAGACATGATTTTGCCAGTGGGCCTGGGAATCCCAAGTCATCCTGGAGCCAATCAAATGGCTAGTGTAAATGTATTGTTGTTGCCAGGAGGGGGGCGGGTGTAGTGGGTTTTGTATTTGGGATTTTTATTCCTGTAAGCCACCTGGAGTCACTGTAACTTGGGCAGCCATATAAATTGCTTAAATAAATAAATAAATAATAAAAACAACACCATCTGACATTCTGGATACTGAATGAAACTTCTCCCATACAGTCCTGCAGTAAGTGAAAAAGAACTTTTTTTATGCCCCATGACCTGTTGAGGACAGCATAAGGAGAGGAATATTCAATTGTGGAATCCATGTGAAGTAATCTTGCCCAGACAGATCTGGCCTTGTCTATACTTCTATAAGGCAGAAAGCCTTTATTTATATATTTTATTTGATCCCTTTTTTAATATTGCATTATTTATATTGCTTTTATTGTACACTTGCTGTAATCATTTTGATATTATATGTGTTTCAAATGTGAGTTAGATTGCCTGGTGTTTAGAATGGAAACATAGGATAATGATCCCATAGCAGACAAACAAAGCAATATCTTCAGAACCTTCTTTGTAAGGAATATCAATTCTGTATTTTTACCAAATCTATTAAAAATTTAGGTATGTGTATACTAAAGGATATAAGTCAGTTAGCAACATGTAATGTAAATAAAATATATAGACAGGTTTATTCAGATATCGATAGATGGGAGTCATTAAACCTTATCCTTTGGGGAAAGGTGAACACTCTCAAAATGAACATTATTCCTAGATTAATTTATATTCTTACATGAATTCCAGTTTGTATATCTGGAAAATATTTTCAGAAAATAAATTCTTTGTTTAGAAAATTTCTATGAGGTTTTTCAATTCTGAGAGTATCTTTACAGAAAATGCAATTATCTATTAATGAGGGAGGATTCGGTCTTCCGGATCCAGAATTATATCATCATGTTTACCTATTGTCAAGTATTAAATACTAGAAGCCAACAAGTGGTGTTAATTTTCTGATTTGGGCAGCTGTGCAACATGTACATATATAACACCTTTGGTCAGATGGACAATATCAGGATCTCCATATATAAAACTCTAATATCTCTGGAAACAGTTTTGCCAGTTAGAAAACTATGGAATGGAATGTCTAATAAAAAAGAGTTTTGACATATTTTCCCATGCCAAATTGACTTTATGGGGAAACCCAACTTTAAAAATTGGGAAAAAGATGATGATATGGAAAAATTGGATGGAAGTGGGGATATTGACTTTGGACCAACTGATAGATGATGAATATGAATTTTTAACGTACTCTGTCTTAAGAGATAAATATCATCTATCATATGTAACCCAATGGCAATATTTACAGCTACAACATTTGTTAACAACATTGTTTGGACCAGCAGCATTTTCAGCTTCTGAAACACGTGAGATATTAGAACAACTTGTTAAATCCTTTCAAACTAAAAAAAAAATACTATTAGTTTGTATAGATATTTGTTATCAATAAATCAATTTGATATAAAGATGTTAAGGAATGAGTGGAATAAAGAATTAGAGGTTTCTATATTGCCCAGACAATAGGAGAGTGTCTTAACTTCTGTAGCAAGAGTGTCAATGGACCTTGAACTACAACTTATACAACAAAAAATAATATTTAGAATTTATTGGACTCAACTACGTCTGTGTAGAAAAGGATTGTCAAAAACAGCCTTTTGTTGAAGATGTAATAAGGACAATGGCTCTTTAAAGCATATGTTTTTACAATGTCCTATACTTACTACATTTTGGGAGAAAGTAGTGGACTATATAAATATGATTGTTTGACAAAAGCTAAAATTTTCAGAGAATAATATTCTTTTGAACTATATACCTAGTACATGGAATTTGACATCTGGACAACGTAAATGGATTCTTCATGCTTTTACTATGGCCAAAGACTGATATTACAGCATTGGAAAGATAAATGTATGGCCCCATTTACAGATTAAAGACCTGATTGCACTTGCCAGTTATGAGTGGATTGCCTATATATGTAGACTATGTATGGACAAGTATAATGAAATACGGGACTCATTTATACAAAATACAGTAGGTTAAAAAAAAAACATGATAGTCATATAAATCTATTAAAAATATATATGTACTTAAATAATATCTGTATTAGATAAGCATATATAGAATTGAAATTGTTTATTGTTATAGTGATATATTAACAATTTTTTCTTTGTTGTATTTTTTTTCACTTTTTTGTTAAATAATTTTTATGATTTTTTTCCTTCTTTTTGTAATCAGAAATTTAAAAAAATAAATAACAAAAAAGTTGCTCCAGGGCATGGAGAAACAAACACTTCTGCAACCCCACACCCACACAAAAGGAACATAAATAAATTCCTTTCATCTTCTCCCTGTCCCATTCATGCTGCAAAGACATGGCAAGGTGGCTGATTTCAGGAGCTAAGAGGTAAGAGGCAAGAGTTCCTGTAAATGGGGGAAATGACAGCCATAGGCACCACAGAGCTGCAGTTTTTCAAATAAAAGACCACTTTCTCTTGATTTTAAATGCACTACAGCAAAGTCAGAAATAAATCAGCTTAGCTCTCAAACACTATAGGATCCTGAATTTTTAGATTTTCTCTAGTGGCCTTGTTTCATATCTCATGACTAGTGTAGGTTCACTGAGTGCATACACAGTCTAGGACTTTCTTAGTGATGGCATTTTATCTTCAGAACTCTTTCATCTAGAATATTGAGTTAATTCTCTCTGTTCCTGCTTCAGGCTAAGCCAAGACGCAATTGTATCAGTGTACTTTTGGTCTTGACTGCAGCTGACTTTCTGGCCATCTTTCAGCTTCTTTCTTTCTTTGACTTTGCTGATCAGTGATATTGTTTTTTCTTGCAATGGAAGTCATATATGTCATATATATGACATATATATATGTCTCTGTGTGTATGTGTATGTATATGTATGTGTGTGGGTACATATTTTTTTAAGGTTTACATTACATTACTGTTCAGTAAAATATTTGTATTAAAAGAAATTAATATTTATAAAAAATATAAAACATACATGCAGTTGAAGAAAATATTTCATTTCTGCTCTGGTCTACCTACAAATCTAGAAATCACTCATATTTTTCAGATAGTACTGTTGTTTGTTAGTATGCTTCACATACAAACCAGTTCTTGCTTTTTTCCCTGTAGTTAGACTTTGATTTTATTATTTTCCTTTAAATAAGAAAGGCCATGGGAAATTGAGAATCACCTTTTTTATTTTATAGCATATCCAGAATACAACTGATTTAAAAATTAAAGTAAATTATGATATAAGGAAGTTAAATTCACACAAGGGGTATTTATTATTTGCCATTTTAATCAAGGGGGAAAAAGACACCTACAAGTTAAATTCATATTTTCACAAGAATTCACTTTAATATGTGCAGCAACTCTGACTCACATTTTAAATCACTGTGATTTTAAAAATAACAATTCTTGAAATACAATTTCCTTCTTTAGTGTTTTAATTGCCTATTATTTTAGAGTCACTTTTACTCATATTGCAAGAATCCTTAATATTTGTGTACCCTCATTTTTTTTATTATCATGTACTTTATCCTATGAAAATAATGAAGATTTCAATAGTAAACTGCACAGGTGGCAGTTTTGCACATAATTTAAAATTTTCAGTAAACTTATGAAAATTGTGGAGTTTTTCTTTGTTAAGGAAGATTTCTGGCAAAATAAAACACAAGATAACAAAACAAAAAGGCATGCTATATATTACTATATATGCCATGTACCCATTGTTATTCATAGTTACTTAAGTAATAAATGCTGTTGATGTATCTGTAAATTCTTTAATTTGTCAACTAGATATATTTTCAAATAATTTCAGTTCTTTTAGATGCTAATGATATAGTCATCCTCTCCACAGTACAAGTAAGCTTGAAGCAGAGCCTTTGCACCTTTGCAATATATTATAGAAAGAAAAGGCTTGCTATCAATTACTCTAAGAAAAGAAGTAGCCTTCACTGAAGAGCTTGCTAAGCACCCTCGTTGCTAGATAATAAAATACACCATCACTGAATACAATTACTCTGATGAGGAGAAAACTTGCCTTTACTTGGTCAAAACAGTTCCAGAAGTATCTAGGAATCTACCAAGCTTGGTGCAATTGTCAGTGTTATTAGGAGATCAACACTTTAGATTTTTCTGTTATTATGCATTAAATGTTCTGATTTATCTCCTGCACCATGGATAAGAGTAGCCAATATTCATTTTAAATGTTTAATTATTTCCCTGTATTATTGACTTATCTGTTTTTCCATTTTGTTTCTGAGTTATGTATTTTAGTTGGCTTCACATTCTTTTATACTTCTTACTCTCTTTGTTTTGTCTTGTTTTGTAATTTATCTTGTTCTTGTTATTTGATCTCTGATTATAAATATAGCTATTTTAAATAGTATGACACTATTGATTTGCAGATATGTTGTAATTTCATAAAATGAACTATTTTAATTACCAGATTGCTATTGACCTTTAGCTTAACATTCATTATAAATAGACAAATGGTTATATTATAGAAGATTCAAAATATAGCAAATTATTATCATTAAGAATTTATACTAGCCTAAGCATGTTTTTTCTGCAAACATCTCCCAAATTGGTGGTGCCACAATTCTAGAATAACTTCTGGAAAGCTACGTGCTTAATGTCTATTTTATAGTTTTCAGCAGCTGTCTTTTTTAAAAAATGTTTTACACAAGGGAGACTCAAATTACTTAATAATTATTATTTCATTATTTACTACTATGGAATCTAGTAGATGAAGGGTAATACACAAATGTCTTAAATAAAATCATTAATTAGCAATTTAAAACACCTGCTGAGAAATTTGAGGACATTGTTTTATAGATCATTGTTAGTATTTTACAATAGTATCTGATAAGATTTTAATCTAATCTATTGTATTCTTTAAATATTAAAGAAAACGTTTTTGTTTGGATTTAACCATATAAATATAGAACTTTCATTGGATGGGTTTCAGTAGCTACCATGATGTATCCCATGTTAACCCTTCTGAGAAACCATTCAAGGTCATATCATAATGTCATTGATTTATATTACCATATTAGACTTTTGTGTTATTAAATAAATGCTGAGAGCCAGTTTGGCATAATGGGTAAGGCACCAGGCTAGAAGCTGGAGCTGGGTGACCTTGGGCCAGTCAGTCTTTCTCAGCCCTAGGAGGGAGGCAATGACAAACTTCTGAAAAACCTTGCCAAGAAAAATGTAAGGACTAGTCCAGGTAGTCACTAGGAGTCAAAAACTGACTCAGAGGCACAATAGATAGATAGATAGATAGATAGATAGATAGATAGATAGATAGATAGATAGATGATAGATGCTGGTCATATTTGATGGTAGATTTATGTTTTAAGATATTTAATTCATTTCAGGAGAAAAATGTGTAGTGGTGGCTGTGCAATGTCAAGTGATAGCTGTTCTCCCGCAATCTTGGGTTTTTCTGTTTTTCTGTTTTTTCCTTTCATTTATGTTTGAGTGTTTTATGATTTTTATTGTTATTATGTTTTGTACGCCGCCCAGAGTCACATTTTGTGAGATGGGTGGTTATTTAAATCTGCTAAATAAAATAAAATAAACAAATAAAATATCTCATGAAATCCAAATCAGCTGAATTTTTCTTGGATATCTTGGGAGACAAGAAAACCAAGTTGTTTTGTGTTACCCTTTCTTGCCTTGGTGGGTGTCTGTGAAGTATAACATATGTCAAAGCGACATTAACAACAACATCAAAGAAATGATTTGCAATATATTGTCAAAGTGTTATGCATAAATAGATTAGTGCTTTTGATCTATTTGATTTTTTGCAACCAATCCAGCCATAATGTTCCTTCAGCCATCAATTCTTGTAGCTATTTGGTAGATTCTATAAAGATACATTGTGCCTTTTTCACATGTGGTACAAGCCTTGGTACACCCAGACAGTTCTGAAAGGATAAGGCCCACTTCAACTTCCTCTCTTCAAGGACAGCATGTGTCAAGATTCCAACTTAGAACAATTAGTTGTCTCTAGATTTCAAGCATAGTCTTGAAATGGAGAGTAAAAGTCTTTTTATCCTTACCACAAGTGACTTTAAATGCACTGAATCATTCATCTTCTTTTTACTAATTTTATATAAACAACTTTTATATCAATTATAACTTTTTCACATTTGAGCATAGGCAAATTAGGCTATTAAGTATAAAGAATAAATCATCTTTGGATTTTTTTAATACCATCACAAATTTCCTTTATAAATACAATAGCAAAATTTCCCTTTTTCTGCTTTATTTGTGTACTAAATAACATAATAAATGGAATATGATGCTCTTAAGAATTCAGATCTATTGTGAGTACAATAATAAAATCTAAAAGTGAATATTTGTGGAAAATACTTCATTTCATAATAAAAAAAATCATGCCATGCAAATAGTAGCTCCTCTAAACACACAAGAACAGCTGATACCCAAAGAATGATCTGAAGGCACATGTATTAAAAACATAAAATAAATGAATTCACATTATAGACCCATCTAGAATAGCTGTATTTTGGTGTATTCTCTCTTGATGTGCTATTGTTATTAGTAAAAGTTTGCAAAACATTTCATTAAAATGTTTTGAGTTCAAAGTATAATATTCTGACCTCACAGGAAATGTTTTGATTCTATTCTGTTCAACAAAATTGTTTCAAACTGTAACTTCTTGTGATGTCAAAATAGTTGTTTCAAGTTCAGAACAGTTAGGGAAGGCATGCCAAACATGGCTTCTGAGATTCTTCTCCATCCCTTAATAAAAGCTGTTCTTTGGACTATGCAAAGGAAGAAGGCTTAGAAAGGAGTCAGCAACATTCCAAGCCACTGCCCAGCAAGGATGCTTTGGGGGGTGATGATGATGATGATGATGATGATGATGATGATGATTTTATCTAGATTTTTTGCAGTCTCTTGTGCATCCAGACCGTTTCTTGAGTCCTGAACACCTTTTTACATAATTTCTTTCCTCGTGTTGATTTTAAAATATCTTATGTTGATTTCAATAATATCAAAAGGACATTCTGAAATTAAAATATTTCAATTTTGAAATGTTTTGTATACCACAAGTTATTACAGCTTTGCAATACTTCAGAAATAAATTGGAAAAGGTGCTTTGTCATGCAAATGTAGCGTGCATTTGCAGCTCTTTAAAGAAGAATACTTTTTCACAGGATTGTATGGTTGCCCTCTGCAGCTGCCACATGATCCCAGGGGAAAAAACAACAGTATAGATACTGTTACATCTGTGCCCCTACATTCTCTGAACCAGAGTTTTCAGTACAGTATTGGAGTAGAATCTGAGGTATTGCACAATCCTATTTGTTAATCGCTCTTCCCCAATTCGTCATGAAATTTTTTTCAAAATGCAGTAATCCTGTTGTGATGAAATGGGTTCTTCTCGTGGCAGTCCTTCCAGAACTCCTCTCTTCCCTGCTCTTGTTAACTTACTATTCAACAACAGCAGTAGAGTCTTAATAGTATCAGCAGACAGTAAGTAAATGCTTTTGGACAGTTAACCTGTTCTTTACAAGACTGAGGAGTTACCCCAGTCTTTATATTCTTTCTCCTTTAGGATAACTTCCCTACAGGGCCCAAAAGTTCCAGCTGTTGTGGTTCTTCTTTGAATGTACATAACTACAATACAGAACAGCTTTCTTTGTATCCTATGTCCAATATAGTGGTATGCGAGTAAATGTTAGCACTGTGCAGGACTTTGGATTCAAAGGGAAAGAATGCTTTGAAAAACATGTGACCATGCATGGAGTGCTTGGTGGCATTTCCTTAAATCAAACACATTGTTTTCCAGAATAATGCTGCAGTTGCAGTCATACTATGCCAAAAAACACAGCCCCTGTAAGGATTTCCCAACAGGTGTTATTTACATTCCACTTTCTCCAAAGCATTCTTCTGCTTGGAATCCAAAGTGTCACACAATCCTAATAAATACAATCACTTAATAGAGACCAAGAAAAATAAAATGAAACACAAAACCAGAATTTATATGGGCTTTTTTAATGCTTAGGTGCCATGTGGTTTGGAATAGGCTAGATGTCTGTGGTGAGTTTCCTTCTCAATGTAGCTCCCATATGCGAGGCATTAGTGTGTATTTTTAGCTTGTCTCAATTATTACTGAGAAATAACACTGTGAAAATTCACTATTTCATGGACTGATTCAGGAAGTGTTATTTTCTTTCTCTTAATATAACTTAAATGGCCAATTTTGTCTTATTTGTAAAGACTATTTTGAGAGCTCTGATAATCAGAGAAATTAGTTTCATTGGCCTCTGACTACAGATAAAGTTAACCTCAAAGATAACTGAAGCTTGCTTAGGTCTCAGAATCCCATCCTGTTTTTGTCCTTTATATGAATTGAGATTGCATTGTAAAGTTCGTAAGTGATTTTCCAAGGCTTTTTAAAAGGAAGCATGTATTAATATTTTAAACTGAAATAATTGCTTCTTGCTTAGCAATGGTTTTCATTTATGAGTGTTTATCCGAGGCAAATGGAAAGTTAATCTAAGTTAAAAATGGGTTCTTTAAATAGCTCTAATTACATTCTCTTTATATTTGTACATTTTAGACACTTAGGATTTAATCGGTAGCAGTTCTAACAAACCCTAATGTTTATTGGCTGGTTTTAAATTATTGTTATAAAATGTCAGTTGAATGAGAAAATAAATTATGTTTTGGGTACTATTAAACTACATAAGTAAAAAGGGACCAACAATGAAAAATAAAATAATAGGGTTTATTTTTCATTTTTTCAGTTAAAACACAAATAGAATCCAAGCCACCTGAAAGGAAAGATTATACTTACATCATCATCATCATCATCATCATCATCATCATCATCATCACCATCATTATTATTATTTAAATTTATATGCCAACCAACTCCCAGAGTCTCTGGGCAGTTTTACAAATAATTTAAAACATGAAAAATATGACAATAAAAATAAAAAGAAACAAAAAGAGGTAGAGATGTCAGAATAACAAACATGGTGGAAACAAAAGAAAACAACCTAAGTTAAAAGAAGGCTTCAGTCATTCCCACCAAAAGCCTGAGTAAAGAGCAAGGTCTTCAGGCCCCTTTGAAACATCAGCAGGGTGGGAATCATTTGGATCTCAAGGTGAACCTCATTCCAGAAAGTAGGCACTGTGGCAGATGATGGCCTTGCTTATTTGAAGGAACCCAGAGCATGCCAAGATTGAATTAGCCTGGCAGGTACTAAGGGAGATAAGCGTCCTTTATGTAAGAACTATAATGCATTCAAATAAAGGACGAAAACAGGATGGGATTCTGAGACTTAAGCAAGCTTCAGTTATCTTTGAGGTTAACTTTATCTGCAGTCAGAGGCCAATGAAACTGATTTCTCTGATTATTTCTTCATAAAGCAGCTAATCATTCCTGTGTTTCCTTATAGATCCCCACTCAGCAATTAGACCCATTGGATTCCCAAGGGGCAGAGAATCCTAAAGTCAAGTGTGAGCATTTGAATAACAATTCCCAAACCCTGATGATCTGCTGCCCCGGGAACAGAAGTGACAGTGTAAAAATATTCACATTATTATCTCCTTCCAGATGTCTTTTTTAGTGGGGAAAGCTGAGAATCCTTTGGCTCTTTAGCATTCGTCAGCCCACCCCTTCTCCAGCATACTTGATAATTTCCTGACCACAGAAAGGCCCAACCTCAGAAGCTATTGAGCAGGAAGAGGGAAGATCCTCCTTTTTCCAGTCTGAAGAGATGGATTTCCAAGAAATCTTATGGCTCTGGATATACTATACCTGGCTTATTCTATAACTGCATAAATGTAGGTTCACGGTAGAAAAAAGACTGCAGATAGAAACAGTTCTAACAAAATAGCTTAAGAATTATACAGTTAATTAATTTATACAGAAGAACTGTGTGATCTCTATTAGGTGATACATACCTTGATGTAACTGACCGTTTGGTGGGACATCACTACACAAATTATGTCATTTGTATCCATTTGTATCATTATCTGAATGATAGAAATTGAGTCAAATGATATAAATATAACATAAGATAATAAGTACCTCATCTGAATTCCTTCAGATGCTACAATCCTGCCTGCTATTTTGATGGAAAATAAGCAAAATCTATATTCACTGCACTGAAATCTGCTTAACAGCTTTCTGTAAAATTGAGGTTTTCCTGTAGTTTACTTAGATTACGTCAATCTCACATATGGGACATTGGATACAGCAGAAGAAAATAGGGAAAATAATTGTATTCTGCCTATGATTTAAAATAGTGTTTTCTAAAAAAAATTGTAAAGGTTAATTGTTTAGGGTAGGATTATATAAGTAATTGCTTAGGGATGGAGAATTTCATGTGAACCTCAGTTTAATCTCAGAAGCCCCCAATTCAGATTTTTAATATGAGTAATCAGTCCTAACCTGCTACCTTGGGAGAGAGACAGTGTCAGAGAGAAAAGAAAGTGTCAGAAAAGAGAAAAATAGATGCTGAGAATAAAAATGTCATAATAATAAAGACTCAGTGCTCCTATTTCCTTTTTACTCTGGTCCTGCCCCTGTTTAAATTTCCCTACCACTGTTATATGATCCCCCTCAGATTATTCCCACAAGAGTACATTCCTCCACAGAAAAAAAAAGAGGTCACTCCCTGATTTAAGGTAGTTAATAAAATTTGTTCCACAGTAATCAAATTCAGCTTTCAATAAACCTTAGATTACAAAATAGATCAAGCCTGCAATTCATACACAAAGGTGGATGATGGTTGCTGTTGTTATTATTATTATCATCAGAAATGTACAACTAAATGCCCACACTCACAGTGAATGAAAATCTAAAATTAATATGTTGAAATACTATTGTTGAACTGGAAATCAATGGGTTTGTGCGTAATTTTAGTTGGGGCTCTCTGGGCTTACGGAGATATTACCAGAGATGTTTTTTGTAGAGGTTTTGCCTCACATTCCCGCAAGTCTTCCTCAGTGCAGTGGTTCAGAAGTGGGGATCATCTTGCAATATTTGCAGCTTGTGAAATTTGAATTCTGTGCAGTTAGTTGTGATTGGGGGCTTGGCAAGTACTGGTGGACTGGTGATTGGAAATAGGGCCATCTCATCAGTCTGTTGTGTATGGTTTGAATCAGGCCCTTGACTTGATGGTAGACTGTGTCCAGTTCCAGTGATCTATGAAAGGTTCTTTCATTTGAGTGTCAGACTTCCAAGAATTCCCTGATTCTTCTGCTGTCTGCATAGTCGATTATTTCTGTACCTTTCCAGTTGTTCATAGTGAGGACGTGAGCGGCTATAAGGTATTTCTGGTCTTGGTTCATTGTCAGGCAGTCTTTGATTCTTTGGTATAGTTGATATCCTCTCTACATGCTACAGATTTGAATGTTAAGGCAACTTTTCTGAAGAAGTATATCTTTCTTGTAGTCTTTAAAACAAGACTAAACTATATAAATGAATGTGATGTTTGCACTTTAACCATAGTACCATGCCTTAAATAAATCACTGTCAGACCCTTTTAAAGGATGAATGAAACATAGTCTTCTAATTATTTATACTGCAAAGTATAACTTTCATAGAAGCCACCCTTTCTTCTTCTGTTTACACTGCCAAATCCACCTAAACCTTATGTAAACCAAGACATTCAGAAATGGATGCCAAAATGCAGATGGACTATGGTAAGCCAATATGTAAAGAGGAGGCTGTCTAAAAATTTATTTTGTCTGCTTGCCATGTTGCACTGACTCTGAACATAACTGTGCGTAATAGATTCTGAGTACAGTCTCTGTGGACTTCATCCAACATCACATATACAAGTTAATGACCAATTGTTATGTTTGGTTGTTGCTAACTCTTTTTTTAATTGCTACTCTAACATGAAAATACATGATTAATTAAACTCAAATCCCAGTTAATTGTGTAGGCTTCTTTTCTTTTCTGTATTTTTTGTTTGTTTGTTTGTTTGATGACAGGTTTTTTTTTTAAAAAAAAAAGCCCTAGCCCATCATTTATGTATTTTTTACAATGGTTCTGTAAGTTGAACCTCATTATCTGTTTTAGTTAGAGCAAGGAAAAAGAGAATGCTGCTTAATTTTAATATTGCATAGATCTACACTAACCACATTTATAATTGCTATAAGTGACGCTAATTTACAAAAGTGATTAAAACTCCTATATCAAAATTATATGACAGAGGTGATGTTGGTTTATTAACCTCTGACCATATAAATTGGTCTGTGCAAATCAACCAAACTTAGGTCAGGAAGATATATTATTTTAAAAATCTGGGATTTGATGAACAAAGATATACAGTTGCACAGTATATTAATAATTCTAATGAGCAATTTTAACTTAGTAAGATTGTGTTTCCATATTTTTTACAAGATACATTGTTCTGCAATATCATTACTATCTTATCTAATAATTATCTGGATTTCTCCTTCACCTATCATTATTCCCTCTTTCAAAAGAATAGAATACACTTGCTTTCAAAGAAAACACAGTCTAATCATACACACAAACAAACCAGTTAATTCCATTTTTCTGAACTTACATTGTGGCAACGCAGAAGTTACATTCCTTACGGATAAAGGGCATGAAGTCCATGGGGACAAATGGGAAATCAAATCTTTTTTTTACCTGAACACACATTCTTCATGGAATTACAAGATCTAATGATAGTTCTAGTATAAACTTAGAGTCATGTAAATGTTTGCACATCATAAAAAGGATAGAATTGTTTATATGTTCTTAGTACATGATTACTTTGTAGGGACTAGCAATATAATTGCTATTGCCATAAATTGCATTTATGGAAGATATGCCTAAATATTTGTGAAACTAGAATTTAATCACAAAATATTTGCCTCAAATTAATAAGTTCCCCAAATTAAAATATTTGGTAAATGTAACTTTCCTTAAATCTTTTTTATCTTTCTTGGATTATATTCTATTATTTATTTTAATAGTTTCCTTATTATTTTCTAATTTGTGTACTATTTTAGAAAAGTGTAAAAGCTGAAAACAAATTATGAATTTCTAGACAACAAAGTGTATAAATAGATAACTTTTATTACAGTAACTGACCAGCAAAGCTTATAAACAGTCCCACGTTTTCCAAAGTGGTTCCACAGTACTATCTTTTAGTTGTTTGATTTTGCTATTATTTGCTAATGACAGTGAATAATAGCAAAATCAAATAACTAAAAAAGATCAGAAATAATTTAAAATAACATATATATCATAGAAAACAAAACAGTATAAATATTGTGAAAATGCTTCCAATTCTCATGTTGGAAAACTAATTTTCCAAAGTTCAATAGAAATAAAAAGTAGTAATTAGCTTTCTGATACAATAAATAGAATTGGCTTTATGGCTATCTATGGAAAAGGCGTATCACAACAAACTTCTAGCTTCCTTTTATTAAACTGATTAAAAATCTCAGGTTCAGAAAAAAATAGGGAATTCTTACTTTTTCTCAATATTTATTAATTTTATTTATTTATTTATTAAACTTGTCCCCGCCCATCTCCCCCCAATGGGGGACTAGGTAGTCATCAGTTGATGACCACTCATTCAGCAATCATTCAAAGTTGCAATGGCGCTGAACAAGTGTACTTATGACAGGTCCTCAAAGTTCTGGCCATCACAGCATCCCCGTGGTCACGTGATCAAAAATTGGGGACTTGGCAATCGGTTCACACTTACAATGGTTGCAGCATCTTGCAGTCATGTGGTCACCATTTGCAACCTTCCCTGCCAGCTTCCCACAAGCAAAGTCAACAAGGAAGCTGGCAGGGAAGGTTGCAAGTCACACTTGCTGATTTTTCTCCTGGGGAGTTCATACTCTGTAGTGCATGCCTGCCTGTCTGGCCACACTCACACAGCATCGCAGCCCCGTCTCCCCTGCCTGGCCCTACTTGCACGGTGTCACAGCACCTCCTCCCCCACCTAGCCACGCTTGTGTGGCACTGCAGTACAGACCCCCCAGCCACATTCCATTTCCTATCAGCTTCTCCATTGACTTTGCTTGTTGGAAGACGGAAGGAATTCGCAACTTATGGTCATGTGAGGACCTTGCTTAACGACTCGCAATTCTCGCTTAACAACAGCAACAGGAACTGCTGGGATTGCTGTTGCTAAGCAATGCAGTCATGTGACATCATGCTTTACGTCCACATCACATAGCGATGGAAATTCCAGTCCTAATTGTGGTTGTAACCCGAGGAATATCTGTATATTAGGTATGGAAGGCATTCAAGAATAGCTGTTATCAGAGATAAGCTGGACTGAAACTACATAGGGGCTTAAAAGATTACAATAGCACTTCAAATTGAGTTTTAACAATAATTATTTGATTTTTATTCAATTAATACTATGGTGCTCAGGCTGAAAAATAATAAAGATCAAATGCAGAATAAATTAAAAGTACTGTAAAAGAAATGACATCCTAACAAAATTACAAACCTTAAAAAATTAAAATAGTATTATTATATAAAATCTTTTATTAAATTTCAAAATAAAATAAACTATAACAACATGTATTTTCTTTAAAAATAAAGAATACAGGAATTCTAATCATTTTTTCTTGTTTTTGTGACAAGGAAAGCAGTTATAAATGTGGGTACATTTAGAAGGGCCTCTTCTCCAGATCTTACAGTTAGAATCCTAACAAGAGACACATTTCCTCTGATATCAAAAACATAAAGCATTTGGAGCTTTAAAGTGTAACTCCATACCTTGAATTGTGCGTAGAAAGCTCTTTCAGTTTTGGTATGATGTGATTAGCAGCCTAGATGCCAAATTTTGCACCAGATAAAACTTACATTGCTCTTTGAGGAATGATCCTTGGAGAGTATAATATAATAGTCTAAAATAACCTGGAAGTTTGTGTACAAAGGCTAGCTAGTTCAAAGAATTCAAGTCCATAAAGTTTGAACAACTTTCTGAAAAAATGTTTAAAGTAATTTTATTGAAAACAGTCTTATAATGAGTCAGATCATTAGTCTATCTATCCACTATTGTCTGTATAATCTGTTCCCATTCTGATGCTCTCCAGATGCATTCCTCATCCTCAGTCACCATAGCTTTTCAGATTATGGATTAATGAATGAAAATCTAGCTTTCATGACCTGTTAGTTAAAAGGCAAAAAAACCCCACCCTAATTAACGTTTAGCTGTTCTCCTTCCACTTACCCTGATAAATGAAAAAATGTATTTTAAATGTCAACTACTAGTGAACCAAATCTGATTCAAAAGCGTATATGTGCATTATGTTTCCGCATGGGTCACGATTTCTAAAAGGTTATTATCAAAGTATGCATGTGGTACATAATTTGATTTATCCTTGATATCAATTTTAACAAAATGATATATTGTGCATTTTAGTTATCATTAGCATTTTGAGGAATTCTCTTTCTTTTGAAAGTGACAACTAATTCAAACTGTGCAAAGTGGCATATTTTTAAAGTGAACTCTATGTCTTTTTCCTAATTTAATATTTCAGCTGACATAACACATTTTCAAAATTATTCAGAGAGATTTTAGAAACATATGACTACAAAGCTAAGGACATCAAATGAATAATTCTGTATGTTTAAGACTGTCCATCATTTGCAGGAATGTACTGTAATATGGCTGTTCACAAAAGTATCTCAACTTACTTGTCTGAAATGTTTAATGTTTTGCAAAACATTTAATGCACTGCATATTTTGATATAGTTTGCAGCCTCTAATGAGGAAAAATGCAATCCAGCACATTCTAGCAGTCCATTGTTCCAGTTATCTGTAATCATGGTCCTAGAAACCAATCTTACCAGTCAACACGATTTCTAAAGCCAGTCATTCACCTTCAGACCTTCAATATTTCATATTCCATGGATAGGAACCTCACCTGGGCCCCCAAATTCTTGAGCTTCCTTCCTTGATCTTGAAAGTCTGGAATGCTACAGTTGTAAAAATTCTTGGCAGTGTAATAATTCTTTGTCCCTACAGGGATTAGCAGGAAAGATCATTGTCAGTGGACTTGTTAAATCTTGGAATTTATCACAGAATCATAGAGTTGGAATAGTCATTTAGGCCATCAAGTTCAACCCCTTTTCAATGCAGGAATTCAAATTAAATAATTCCCTAACATCTGTTTCAAAATATACAATGAAATAAAGCTGGGAAATTAGTTCTACTGCTGAACTGCCTTACTGGTAGTTTGTTTGTTTGTTTGTTTTCCTTCCCTACCATTCAGTCAGAATCTGCTTCCTATCATTTATATCTCTAACTCCATTCCATTCCATGCTCTGGAATGAAAGAATGTACAATTACATTCTTCTGTGTGACATCCTTTCAAGTATTTGAACAATGTTATAACACCTGCCTTCTTAATTGTCTTTTCTCAAAACTAAACATTCCCAGCTCCTTCATAATTTCTTCATAAGATTTAGTTTCTAATCTCCTGATAATTTTCATTGCCATTATCTAAACCTATTCAAATTTCTATGAACCTTCTATGAATTGTGGGGCCCAGAACTGAATACAATAGTCAAGGTGAGATCTGATCAAAACATAATAGAGCAGAATTAGCAAATTATCCTTCGCTGATGCAGCCTAAATTTACATTTGCCCTTTTTTTTTCACCCACATAACACTGCTGGCTTATATTCAGTTTGCAATCAACTACTGTTCAATATTCTTTTTTCATAAATAATATTATCAAGCCAAGTATACTCCATCCCATACCTGCACATTTGGTTTTTGTTTGAAAAAACAAAATATAAATCATAGTATTTGTCTCTGTTAAATTCTATTGTTCTATTGTTTTTTGCCCATTTCTTGAACTTATCAAGATCATTTTGAATTTTGTCTTCTATGATAATAGGTATTCCACCCAATTTTATAACCACATGTAGATTTGATAAGCACCTACCCCAAATCATTAACCAAAATATTGAAGAGTAGAGTATCCAAGACTGATCCCTGTGTTGTGACACCCCAACCAATATGTCTCTCCAGTTTGATGAGGGACCACTGATGAACACTCTTTGAATACAATTTCCTAGCTGGCTGTATATCTACTTAATGTTCATGCCATCCATCCCACATTTAATTATCTTGCTAATCAGCATGTCAGCAGGTACTTTATAAATGGCTTTGTTGAAGTCAATCTATGAAGGAAGTTAACTGATCAAAACTGAGGCATGATTAGTGTGGCGAGATTTGTTCTTGAGAAAGCCATGCTTAATTCTGCCAATTACTACATTGTTTTCTATATATTTCCAGATCAATCTCTTTATGATCTGTTCCAGAATTGTCCCATATTGATTCAAACTGATTGGTTTGTACCTTTGCAGGATTTTTTTTTTAAGATAAAGACAACATTTGCTGTCCTCCATTCATCTGGAACTTCACTAGTGATGATATTTACACCAAATTCTCATTGGTGGATCTCAGTACTTTGCTTTAATAAAAAGCAAAGCAGATCCCCATGTGAGGCTAATTTAGTTTAGTTTTCTATGTTTAGTTTTTTATTTTACTACCTTTTAGTAATTTTATTATTATTCATTTTATTGTATACATCTATCTTAATTTTTTTCAATCACTCTTAACTTTTAATAAATGCAATTTTAAAAGGTGCTATGTGCTGCAGTTAGATTCCTGAAGTTCTAAAATATCAGGAGAGAGGTAGTATGATTCTCCTGATCTTGATCTTAATCTCTCAATAGCTTTCGGTTCCATCAATCATGATATCTTTTTGAACCACCTCCAAGGGTTAAAAGTCTGAGACACTGTATTACGGTAATTCTCCTTTTTCCAAAAAGGACAATTACAGTTGTGGGGGTTGACCAGTAGGCCCTCAATGGAGGTGCTACAGGACTCCACGCTTTCCCCACTCAATATCCACATGTAACTGCTAAACAAGATCATCCATCAGCACCATCAGATTTAATTAGTATGTTTATGACACCCAACTATACATCTTGATGCCTGCCAAATAAGGGTTTCTGTCAAAGTGTAGTCCAAGTACCTTCAGGCTATTTGAGTATGGAAGGGAAGGAACAGGTTGAGATTCAATCCCAGCAAGGTGGAATGGTCCCTTCCTTTTGGCTTTTAGAAGTTATGGAAAATTTAGCTCTTCTTCCAAACCAGGGAGGCTGGATTGCTGCAATAGATGTCAGTTGTGAGATTAGTTTCCTCTATTATTGTTATGTCTTTAATCATGACTCCTGGTTCCATAGAAATAGTTTAGCTTTTTTTTTTTTTTAACCAACTATATGATTTTAATCCCAGTTATGAATTGGGGAGTTGTGTGCCACTCATTGTTGGTGTGGTCTATAAGGTCTGTAAATAAATAAATAAATAAATAAATCCAAAGTGACTCATTGAACCTCACTAAAACTGTAAAGTTAAAATAGCTTTAATGTCCCATTTTAAGTATTAAGATTATATATTTGGAGGCTTAATTGGGAAGTTGAACAAATTCATCAACCAATGATAATACCCTTAATTGCTCACAGATGCTGATCCTCTCATAAAACTAAGCATATTCAAGAAACATTTCTGAGATAAAAGTGAATTCCAGAAACATAAAATTGAACTGTCCTTGAGCAAATTGATTTCTTTTATGAATGGAACTTGCATATTACAGTTGTGTGTGTGTGTGTGTGTGTGTGGGATACAGTTGCATTTGGTTGGTTTTAGTTGATTATATTATCTGACAACCTTTTTTCAGAAGTGAAAATCAAGTGGAAATCACTTATATAACCTGATATTTGATCATAATAAGTATTTTTAATTTTTAATAGCTATCTTTGATTGTACTATGACTGGATATATGAAAATCCAAAAGCGGGACTGGATTTGGGGACATTCATATCTCTGTAATTTTTCCCTAGCTGTCATACCATTCTAGGAAAAAAGACTGAGGTGGTTTTATAATCTATAGGTTGCCAGTGCAGCAAATAGTTTTTGCCTGCTAGTCATATTGGAAAAAGGCAATAGCAAAACACATGTATACTGTCCCCAAGAAAACAACATTGATGTGTAATCACCAGGAGTTGAGCATGACTCAAAATAGCCATTGGCTATATCCATACTGCCAGCTTGTCTTGTTGCAAGTATGGGCCACCAGTTGTTTCTAGAAGGCAGAAACTGATATCATTTTACTCTACTCACCTGTTTTCCTGCTGCACTTCTAAACTACTTTTCCAGATTGTGCTGGCTCAAGCTTTGCTGTCTGGTTTACACAATGTGCTTTACTTCTTGTAGGCAAATCTCTGTACTTTAGCTACTGCATGCAGTAATAGGAAGCCCCCTTAGTCAGATCAGTAGTCACTGCCCAGCACTGGCTTTCTAACCTCTATTGTAGCTACTGTTACTTATGGCATTCCAGTAGCAAAATGGAATATAACATTTGCCTGACATGCAGAGGGTCTGTTCCTGTTTCAAAATTCAACAGAATCTCTTATATTGTTGTGGTTTTTTTTTAAAAAAAATACTATTTGTCTTTCCCTGAGTTACCCACTTCTCCGCTGGACTCTTTTTCAAATGTCAATCAATGTACCATTGGGGGGAAAAAAGTAACATAGAGTTACTCACTCTATTATATGTACTTAACAAGATTATGAGTCTGAGGGCAAGATGTACTACAGCAGGCCAACCAGTAAGTCCAAAATTGGCAAATAGACCTATATCTGTACTGCTTTAGGTAGATGTCACTGTAATGTTAGTACTGACAGCACTGACCATTGACTTTATTTAATCTCGTTGGGCATAAAATGGAACAAATTCCCTGTTTTATGTATCTGAGCTTCATGCTGAAATATTCAGGGAAGCAACACACTCACATTGCACAGGTTGTTCTGAATGTCCAGAGTGGTTCAGCAGCAATTCTTTTTGCATCTCTCTCTCTCTTTCCCTTTTCCCTGTTTGGAGATGTCCAGCATATATCAGCTACAATGAAATGTTTCAAAGTCAAGAGATTGTGCAACTTCTATATGGAGATCACCAAAACTAACTATGTTAAACTAGAGAGAGTAGAAATCAACTTTCTTTTTTTTAAAAAAATAATTTTATTTAAGGATTCCAGTTATACAGATAAAAACTAATCCAAACTACAAAAAATAAAAAAATAGAAAGAAAAAATAGAAAGTGCAGAAAAGAAAAAAAGAAATATATAAAAGGAAGAATAGGAAAGAAAGAAAAAATAAGAATATAACAAGAAAAGGAAAGAATATATAAAGAAGTAACTTCCCCCTTCATCACAACATTAAACAATTTTAATAGCTTATCACTTTCTCTTAAAATATAACAAACAATATCTTCATCCCATATCACATCTCGTATCTATAGACAAATACTTAAAACCTCATTGTTCAGTCTTGGTCAGCAAAAGTCCATCCAGGGTTACCAGAAATAATGTCTATTTTTACCTTGATCAAATAAACCAACTTTATATTCCTTCCCTTTAATCTCTTCAAATAATGTTCTAGAACTTGATTTCTTTTCATTTTTTCTTTGTCTTTCTCACCAAGCCTTTCAAAACTAACAGGTCTCCTTTGTAAATCCAAGATAAGAAAATTATCCGAAACACACTCCTGGTTTATTATTTGTGTGACTCTTTTACTTATTAAAACATCAGCCCATTTCATTTGTATATCTAGTATTTCATCTTTTTCTAGAACATTATTGTAGCCAGTCATCTTTAAATCCATGTTCAAATCTATCTCCATTTTATACAGTAGAACTAGTTCCTTTTCCATGACATCATACACACACAGTCTATCTATTATGACAGACATTCTTAAAATTAACTTCTGAGTCCATTGTTCATAAATGTTCTTCAGTACATCCAATGTTAAAAGTGTTTTGTTCCATTCTGTGTTAATAGGTCAAACAGGCGTTCTTCTCCTTTAATTATAATCTTTATTTCCTTCTGGCTCCCTCTAGTGTCCAACCTTCAAAATCCTATCCTATCATATTGTTTTTTTCCCGGAATTCAAAACACAAGCTGTTTCCCACAGGAAGGATTCTTTCAATTAATTTCAAAATCCCATTTGAAGTCCATCTAGACAATCAATTTATAATTTTCCCAAAACAATGCTCTAATCACCCTTTTGCCATTTATTCCTCAAAATTGCTAAGTCTTTAAATTCATACTTAAAAATGTCTTTCATTGAGGATTGAAGGAAACTCACCCAGTGAATGCCATCAAACTTACCGTTCTGAAAGTTCTTAACATTTGAAAAATAGTAAAAAGGTAATTCCAAGGGTGATTAAAAAATGGGCCTTGGCCAAGCTTTATATCCATATAGGCTATGGTACAACTGTGGGTGTAGTTGGAATCCTTCGACTCCCAGCCACTCCACTCACCAGCCGACCACAAAAACTCTGATTCCTGCAGTCTATTCATGAGAAGCATCTGTCTAGAGTACATGTGAGCAGTCTCACAATCTCTCCTTTCTTGAGAGAGATTTTGCCAACCAGGATCCATCCTCTGGCCACCGATTTCAGCCATAATGCTGTCCCTGCTCCTTCAGGGACATCTAGCTCACCATGTCCTCACCAGAAGTTGGAAGAAATCAACTTTCTAAGTTCTTTCATGAGATGAAATGTATTTCTAATGTTGACTTGCATCTCGAGCAGGTCTTATAAAAATGGGAAAATGACTAGGTTATATGTGTTTAAATATTAGCTAAAGGTTAATTTTCAGCCTTAAGATCTGATATATTTTATGCTGACAGATAAATATTATTATTCATAGAAATAGCAAATAGAAGGCAAATTACAAAAAAATGTGATTTTCCGCTGACATGCTGATATCCCTGAGACAAGAACAGCTATAGTAGTTCTGAAACAAAGGATTCTTGATACAGAATTACAAACCGACTTACAAACAGTAATCTCCAGCCGAGAGTACAACTGGGTTATACCAACCTTTATTTTAAATCAGGGTTGTATCTTGACAAACTTACAAGAATAAATTTCATAGGGTTTAAAACTGTTGTGGTTTGATAGCTTGCCATCAGCAGTGCTATAGGATAAATTTCAGATAATCCGCTATGAAGAAATGTTTTGCCCTTGTAAAGATGGGAGTGTTAAATCTCAGGATCAAAATTACTTGGCTGTAATTTTTACATAGACATTCAATAACTATATACTGAATATTAACATTCTTCTTAGAACATTTCCTGGACAGATAGAATGTTATGTACAGCAGATTAAGATACTAAAATGCCACTTGTTATTGCTAATATTGTAACTGTACCTTATAAAATCCATGCTTAACAAAGGACACCAAGCACAATCACAGGACGTTTTATTACATGTGTTATATAGTGTTTTTGTGTGGTCTGGGTCTGTGTATTTGTTCCTTGCTTGCTAAGCAAACATTATATTCACTACTACAGTACTGGAGAATACCATTTGTAACAGTAGCTGCAGCAAACATTTAGGGAGCCAAACCTAGGAAAATGCAAGAAAGGAACTGTAAAAAAACAACAACAACTGGTTGCTGTACTGAATCTATGTGCATTTTGATACTTTAAAGGAAAGGACCCCACAAAAGAAAATGATTGGCTACTGATTTTCTGGCACAGAAAGTTGTGAGGGCAGAGCAGCAGGAGAATTGTCCATTCAGGCCTGCGATAGCTGGCAGTCTGGACTGAACACCTGGTAAACTGCTCCAAACATTCCAATTCAGAAAGAATTTTCTTACGCTGGTTTAGAGTCTGGCCAGTGTGAAGATGGAACAGGAGCAGTTTAAGGGTGCAGTATAGTATTCCCCTTTATCTTCATTGCATGTAAAGCAAATAAACAGGGTATTCAAACGGGGACACAGTTGATAGTATTTTGAGCAGCCTTTGTCTTAGAAATCCATAGAGCCAGTGGGCAGCAGAAACCATAAGCTGCAAAACTACTTAAGGTCTCTCAACCTATTTTAAATAGAGCAGAACAGCTGTTGCCTATAAGTTTAGTATATAATAATTAGGTAGATCAATATTATAAAAAAATATTAGCATGCCTTCAATGGATACAGAGTAAATGCAATAATATATTGATGTGCACATTGCTTGCTTAATGTTTTCAACAAACAATACTTACTCTGTGTGTGTATGCGTGTGTTTTAATGCTATAAAATGTAAAATTGACCTATTGGATTACATCAATTATAGAATCATTAGTAGCATTTTTGCATATTTTAATTATGGAATAAAGCCGAACCTACCTGAAAGAATAAAACTGATGAACTGCAAAACAGCTACTGCCATTATGTATCATTTATGTAATGGTGATATTAAATCTATCAATATCTCTAAAGTGCACTCTAATGCAGATAAGATATTGCGGCTAAGTTGCAGAGATTTTCCACAACTACAGTGAATCCAAGATCAAAATTGTAGCCAAGTATCTCATACACCATGCCAACTTTTTATTCAGCGAGTACACCTACACTGCATTTAAATTCCATATTAAATACTTTATTAATTAATATTTCAATATTTTCTTTGAAAAAATATTAAAAATGACTACACAAAAAGCATTCTCCAGTTGAATAGCAATGTATTTCATGAAGTTTGAGTTCACAGCTAAGACTTACAAAACTATAGTACCTATATTTGCATTGTTTGCTTGTCTAAGCCTGATGAATCTGTGTAGAATATCTATTTGAGATCCATTCAACTTGAGGAAATTGCTTATTGTGCCTTTCTTGTCACTAATGTGTCCATAAAGCACAATATCATAGCTTTTGTTTCCACTATGTCTGCGAAAAGATTGGTGTACTGATGGCAAATTCTGAATACAGATGTATTTGTGCCTTATCTATATGAAATTGCTTGAATACTTCATGCACTGTTGACTATTGTCAACATCTGACTGAGTCTCAGCTATAAATCTTGAATTAGATACAGGTCAGGGAATAAGCATAGATATAGCAAAATGTTCATAAAAACATGAACATTAAATAGTGAAATAAGATCAAACCACAGTGAGTATTAAAAGGCTATCACATTTTGAGTACTTAACTATATGACAGAGGCAGGAATAGTTTTTTACATAACTGATTAATTCAAAGTATTATAGATCTATAATAATGATAACTTATTTGAATAGCTTTACTTTGCAATTCAGTGTATATAACAAAAATAAAAACAGGAATAAATAACAATATAAAGAGGGTTCAGTTGAGATCTAAAGGACTGAAGAAATAAACACTTTTTTATCTGGAAACAAAAGCAAAGTGGATAACAGGCAAACCTTACTGCAGACCACATTCTGAAGTCACAATACAACACTCCCAGATTCAGCTACAAAGACAGGCAACTTTGTTTGTTTGTTTGTTTGTTTGTTTGATTGATTGATTGATTGATAGGCTGCCCAACTCCCAAACAACATATAAAGCATATATACTTAAAAGCCTTCGAGAGAAATAACATCTGGCAAGTTTACATGGAATTTTAAACCTTAAAGTAGCACTTTGAGTTGTGAACAGAAATAGATAGCAAATATGTGCAGCTATTTCCAGAAGAATGAAATATGCTCTGAGTCAAAATTAAATGAACAGTTGCTGTGATTTGAGATAATTGCAGTTTCAAAGCAGACTTAGAAAGCACTCCATAAAAGTCTGTGGCAATCCAGGTGTTATGGCCTTTTGTGGGTTCTTCGGAACTTAAGACAAAGCATACAAGACAGATATTATTTTTCTACATTTTTATTCATCAAATAGAGCAACACAAGCCTTTAATTTAATCCTAGGTAGCATTCCTTTCTGCCTGCTGTTCTACCTCATGGCACAGATAACATAACTAGTAAAGCAATCAGCAGCAGCAGCTATACAGTTTAAAATCAGTTATTTCTCTACTGGAAATAAAGCTTCCTGCTCCTGGTAAAATCTATCTTGCTGTCTGTGTAGTCTACAGTGGTAGCTAAATGTGAGTACTGTTACTCCCATATTCTATCCCTATTTCCTATTTAAAGTAATTACACCAGATGAAATTCTTTCTTTTAGGTGTAGTCTCTTTATCTGGCTGGCAGAATGAGGACTCTTCTCTGTCTTCTTTAGCTTTCCACAAAAGCCATCTGTGTAGGTCTGTCCCACAGCAATCCTCTTTTTCCTTCAGTGAGTCTTTGTATTTCCCCCACTCACAGTCACTTCAAGAATCCTCCAAGATCTGGAAACAACAAATCTTCAACAGCCAACACTGTCTAAGTTCATCTTGGTTTGCCAGCCATTATTACTCCATCTTTCCTCCTCTCTTCCCAGAAGACTTTCTGTTTAACATCTCCACCTGTCACTTCTTTCATTCCTGGTCAACAGTAGCTGCCACTTTTCCTACGGGAAATATTGCCAGTAGGAACATTATGAGAACCTACACTCTCTCTCTTACACTCAGATTCTACCTACCAGCTAAAAGAAATAACATATATGGCTAGATGCCAGCATGACAAGATGCTACAGCAGTGTTTCTCAACCTTGGCAACTTGAAGATGTGTGGACATGCTGGCTGGGGAATTCTGGGAGTTGAAGTCCACACATCTTCAAGTTGCCAAGGTTGAGAAACACTGTACTAGAGAGCCACGGGCAATAGCAGACTGTTACATCAAACACCTATAGTAAATAGTTGTGGCTAAGCTGTTCCTGAATTGAGACTGCAGCTAAATGCTGTGCCTCCATTTCATCATGGGCTCACCCTTTTCATGAGCAGTTTTTGTTGCTGCAAGGCCTTCAACTGGAGCAATTATTTTCCCTTCTTGTTATCAGCCTTTTGGACAGTAGAAGTAAAGACAATCACATATTACCTTTAAATTGCTTCTTGGTGTTTGAAGGGTAAAAGTGTGGAACTGCTCTTGGGTGACTGAATGAATTATATCAGAGTATAATCTACATCACAGGATGATTGTGAGGTTAAAATTGGGAGACATACTACACAACCAGAACTGTAGGGTAATTTCCTCTTTAGTCTTTCTATTTTCTCTGGTTTCAGGATGATTCAATATTTCAGTTTGATCAAGTTTCTTCTTTCTAACTTTCCTAAATGGGCTCTACATGAAACTTCACCATCATCTCATAGCACAGCTTGCTTCTAACTCAGATACCAGCTCCAGAGTTTTTCTAGCTGAGTTCTTTCAAATTCAAAGGCTTCCTTCTGTCTAAGTTTTGCTCCCTTCAGCTTTAAAACCCACTCCTGATACTTATTCAACATTTCCTAAATGGCATGTCTAGCTGTCTTTTCTTGTTTTAAAATATTCTAATCACCAATCCAATTCTTCACTAATCTCAATTAACTATATCGTAGTTATTTTTAAGCACAAGCTTGAAATCTCCTGTTCATAGCATCTATAACCAAGATAGCCACACTATTCATTATAGAGTACCATTATAGAGTAGCCAAACGAGGTCATTCTCAGAAAACAAATATAACTTGTAAAAAATAATAAAAAAGAAAAATAAAATGTTTCTTCACAAGTTTGCTATAGTACAGTATATGAGCTTAAGCTAACAAAGCAAATGCTTTCTGATTCCCCCTTCTTTCTTCTTTTTTTTTTTCTCAAAAGAGTTATGATCATGAAATTAGAACACATTGCATGGATTATTAAGGAAGGATATTATATGTGGGTAGCCTAATCCTAAATATCCAGAATTATCAACATTTAGCTGAGCTGATACTAAGTTGGCTGGATATTTACTAATTTCAAATTCCTCCTAACCCAGAAAGAGATGGGAAGTTTGGTGCCTCTTTTGGATTTCCTACATTGGAAGTTTCCAGACCTATTTTTTTCCCTGGCATTGTGAACATTCACCTAGTTTAGCTGGGATTAGAATCATAGAAGGTTGAAATGGTTAGAAGGGATCCTGGAGATTAACTTTGCACAGTTCAGTACTAGAGTACTCCAATGGACAATCATCCAACCTCCTTTTGTATACTTACTGTATGATAAAGGGAAGTCCAAACCTCTTGAGACAGTCTGTTCAATTGTTGCAGTTCTTACCATCTGAAAATTTCCTGAAGTCCAATCAAATCTACTTCCTTGTAATTTAAACCCATTGTTTCTTGTTTTGTCTAGAACAACACTGAACAAGTCTATCCATGCAGTCTTTCCATGCAGACACCAAAGACAGCTATCATGTCTCCTTGCAGTTTTTTTCCCCCCTTTCAACCTAAACATACTTCCAACCAGTCCTCATGAGTTTTTCCTCATGGCTGATTTGGTGATTGTAAAGATAGACAAGCAAAGGGTTTTGTTGTAAATAGTTATAGACCCCCATGTAGAGCAAATTTTAGCAATCCAAGTGAAAGGTCACAAGTGTAACTATTATTAGAGACTCCTCATCCAAAATAGGCGGGAAAAGCCCCCTTAGCCACAGCCTTTACCTGCTATTCTTGCAGAAGCTGCAAATTCAGAAAGATCCCAGGTTATAGATTTGTTCTTTCAGGGGCAAAGCCTGTCCAGAGCAAAATATGGAGGAATTATAGAACCAACAAAGCCACTTTGTCACTGGGATTCATCATCAACTTATTCCATTCCATAGAGACCAACACTGCATTCCATTGCATTTCCTATTCAGCCTGGGGTAAATGTATAAAGCATACTGATGGTATTTCCCCCTAAACAACAAATGTAGATGTTTAATATGTAGACATAAACAGAAGTGGGGAGAGCAAGCCCCGGGACAACCTACGTTGAAGTGCCTGAGCACTCATCTCTCCTTCCCAACTAACTACAGTCATGTGAAAAAGGAAGTACAGTCTCTTTGAGTTCCATGGTTTTACATATCAGGACATAATAAAAATCATCTGGTCCTTAGCAGTTCTCAAAAGTAGGTAAATACAACCTCAGATGAGCAACAGCACATGACATATTACACCATGCCATCATTTATTTTACAAAAAGAAAGCCAAAATGGAGAAGCCATGTGTGAAAAACTAAGTACACCTTATGATTCAATAGCTTGTAGAACCACCTTGAGCAGCAATAACTTGAAGTAATCATTTCCTGTATGACTTTATCAGTCTCTCACATCGCTGTGGAGGAATTTTGGCTCACTCTTCTTTACAACATTGCTTCAGTTCATTGAGGTTTGCGGGCATTTGTTTATGCACAGCTCTCTTGAGGTCCCGCCACAGCATTTCAGTCGGGCTGAGGTCTGGACTTTGACTGGGCCATTGCAACACCTTGATTCTTTTCTTTTTCAGCCATTCTGTTGTAGATTTGCTGGTGTACTTGGGATAATTGTCCCATTGCATGACCCAATGTCGGCCAAGCTTTAGCTTTTGGACAGATGGCTTCACGTTTGACTCTAGAATACTTTTCTATACAGAGGAGTTCATGGTCGACTCAATGACTGCAAGATGCCCAGGTCCTGTGGTTGCAAAACAAGCCCAAATCATCACCCCTCCACCACCGTGCTTGACGGTTGGTATGAGATGTTTGTACTGATATGCTGTGTTTGGTTTTCACCAAACGTGGCACTGTACATTATGGCCAAACATCTCTACTTTGGTCTTGTCTGTCCAAAGGACAGTTCCAGAAGTCTTGTGATTTGTTCAGATGCAACTTTGGAAACCTAAGCCATGCTGCCATGTTCTGGAAGCAGTAAGGGTGTACTTAGTTTTTCACACATGGCTTCTCCATTTTGGCTTTCTTTTTGTAAAATAAATGATGACATGGTGTAATATGTCATGTGTTGTTGTTCATCTGAGGTTGTATTTACCTACTTTTGAGAACTGCTAAGGACCAGATGATTTTCATTAGGTCCTGATACGTAAAACCATGGAACTCAAAGAGGGTGTACTTTCTTTTTCACATGACTGTACCTTGGAACTACCTATTCAGGAAGGGGCAACCAGTGCAAAATAGTGCTGCAATTCCCAACTGTTGCATGCAGCAAACAAGGATATCATGGCTGTTGACACTGAATGCTGCTGAAAGATCAAGCAGGACAAGGAGGGGCATATTCCCTCACATCTAGAATCTGCCACAGATTACAGTTTCTAACCCATCAGGAACCCAGACTGAAAGAGACCCAGATAATGTGCTTAGCATATAGTCTTTCATGACTGCTGCTCTACCACCTTCTCAATAACATTCCCTAAGAGGGAAGGCTAGAGAGTGAACAATAGCTACACAAAATAGCCTTTTAAGGAGGTGGTGCACAACTACTCAAAGAGGCATTAATCAGTCAAGGTCATTTCCTTATTCCCTCACCAGCAGCTGGCCCAAGTCAAGAACAGGCAAGGATAAATGCATAGGCTGTGGAGATGATTTCACAGAGAATTCTGTCTATGTTTATGGTCACATCCACACAGGGATTGTGTGATTTTGACTGAAGATGATTTTTCCATGTTCCACCCCAGAGATGGCAAGAAATCATGCCACCCTAAATCTTGCTGCCCTCATAGCATGTCTTCACGTAATACCTAGAACTGGTCTGTGCTGCACTAACAGCTGTGAGAATGGTTCTTTAGGTTAAAATTCCAGCCCTGGTTATTGTCATCCAGCATGAAAAGCTTTCTCCAACTGGTATGTACAAGTGCTCCAGTGACTCTAGGCATTGCTCTTTTTCCCCCTTATTCTTTCCTGCTGTCAATCCATTGAACTTATTTTTTAAAAACTTCCTTGAAACTATGGCTTGACTATTCAACCTATTGACTACTAGATGGCAACAAACCATTAGGGTTTTAATTTCTTGGCTGCCCTCTGAGGCCATTCAGGTTTGTGCAGCCAGTGGATAAAGGCCGCTGAAATGCTGTAGTTTGAGAAAGGGGTTTAGCTCTGGAGATCAATGTGAAAGCTGTAAACTACCCTAATAATGTGAGGAGAGGAAGTAAGCGAGGGCTGCCCTGGGGCCACTACCAAAGGTATTCACTGCAAGGCATGCTACAGAAGTACAAGAGACAAGTACCAGGCACGGGCTGATTAGTTTAATGGCTCTGCACTCTCTAGGTTGACCATTTAAAAAGAAAAAGAGAGTGCTTCAAAAACCAAAGTTATGCTCTGCCTTGAACTTTGGGAGAAGACAGAAGACAACTGAGGAGCAAGTTAAAATGTTAGGGACCAGACAAAAGGAAATGGTCCCACAGGAAACCAGCAGGGCCCATGGGAACCACAAGATTGTCAGCACTAAGATGCCATTTCAGGGCACTTTCCTGATGCACATCAGCGTGCCCTACATTACCTGCACATAGCATCTAGAACAGAACACCTTAGGGTGTTCTTGGGCTGACTTAGCTGCAAAAGCATGCTGAGATACAGACAGAGGCATGCAGACATGTGCTTGGGAATTGGTTAGTTAGAATCCTCATACCAGGGTGGGGAGGCTGTGTGTATTTGCCCTATGTCTCTCCTCTACCTACTGATAAGCATCCATGGGGATGGAACCACCTCCCATCTAAATTACATTTTATATAGGCAGGTAGCTTTCCTAATTGCCTGGAAAATAATAGATACACCATGGAACACAGGGTGATTTTCTTCATATAATGACCTTTTCCATAAATTCCAGGTACTCATGGTGAATTTCAAAGCCCAGAAATTTGTGTTAAGGATGGATATAGATCACCAACTGATAAGAGGCCTTTTGGACACAGCAGTATGCCTTGCTAACTCACTATTTGCTTCCACTTAGACATTTCAGACATAACTTCAGCATTTTATGACCTAGATTTTCTTTCATTTTTACATGGTTTTATAGCTTTGGGCATTTCCCCTGAGAAAACAGTGTTCAGGGATTTTAGTATATTTTCATACCATACATGATTTTTTTTTTTGCCATATCCACATCCCATTTCACTGATTTTTACAAAGCTTCTTGGTGTCACTTTAATCCTTCCCTATTTTCAGCTTCCTGTTCTCATTCTCCACCAGCTCATTTTGCTATTCTCTTTCTGTCAGATCCCCTGGGGACCATGCTAGCTCCAGTTTAACTTCATGCTTTTTCTTTTCCTTTCACCTAAATGTTGCTGATGTGCAGACATAATAAGCCCAAGTAAACATGTAGGAAGCAATTTTCATACAAGTGTGTGTTTGAAGGAGAATTCTGCCCCAATCATCAGATGGAAGACTACAGATGCTGTTAGTGAAATTATCATTAATAAAATTAACAGTGTTATTAGTGAACTGATTACTCGTAAAGTGAGAAGTCATTTTCATTCATGCTGAGATTGTAATGTACTTATTTTCCATTTGTACAGTTACAAAGAGATTGATTTTTTTTCACCCATACTTAAATGCAACCACATTTACAGTACAATGGATACAGTTAATTCTAATAGATATTACTGTGTATAAGGAACTTAAGTCTGATGTTCTTTTACCCTTGAAGCAATGTGCATGTGACTAGCCTGGCTATAGGGAAATGACGGTAGGGAACACAGGCTTCACATAGGTTTCTACTGCTCATGAGACTATTAATTTCCTCTGAGCCGGATTGGATAAGTAGGCTGAACAAAACTCTATTTGGAGCCCGTTGCTTTAGATCAGATGAGGGCAAATGGTACATTGGTCTCTAACTAGATTTGCAGTAGATGAGCAAAAAAATCTGACTTCCTGTTGTTTAGCAGTAGCAATAAAATGATGGCAAATGAATATCACCCTGGATTAAAATGAACTTTATATTTACTCTGTGTTCACTCAGGGAACCCTGAGTGCCTCTCTTGATAGGATGTGGTCAGAAGTAGTCTGCCTGTACTTATTTCATCTGCTGCTGTTCTTCTCTTTTTGAAACAGCCTGAACTTTTTTTTTTCTGTAGATCCATGTTTCTGTGTTGTTTAAGCTGAGCTGAAGTATTTCATATTCAACTCTGGTCACTCACAATGATTTTTTTCACGTAAGGGTTTTAAAAGTGTTCATTTTGGCAAACCATTTATTTTCAGGCTCTGAAGGACTAATGACAATCTTGCCCTAAATATATAATCAAAATGAATTACATTTGTTTGTGCACAAATGACTGTCCAAAGATTTTAAATCTGAATAATAAATTCTCTTTGTACCTGTAACTTTGAGCAGCACAACAACAAAGCAGATAAGAATACATTTAAACCCATTTTTCTAGCAGAATCTGATATAGGTACACAAAGAACATTGTTCTATGTCATAGAGAGACATGAATTTTTGCTGAAATAGAGAACCTCTTCAAATAATAATAAGTACTTGATAATAAAAAAAAAAGGATGAGAGAGAAAAAGACATAAAATTAGGATGGACAATTTAGGTATAAACCATTTTGCGTGCATAAACCATTTTAGTTTAGGCAATTTGCAACCTACTGATAGCAGTGGAACATTATAAATTTAGTCTTTTTTTTTATATTCATGCATGATGCCAAAAGCAACTTTGGCTTAGTTTCTTTGCATTAATATTGAACATGTGAATACATGTATATACAACAAAACCACAAAAGGTACCATTTTAAAATCAAAACTGCAATCTAACCATTTACTCCATGGATGCTGGAAATGAAAACTATAGTGTATAGGTAAACAGCATAAATATATTTAAAATTCATTTATATCTACATTATTTCTGGAACCCTTCCTATTCTGGAGCAATTCTGTCTGAAAATTATGGAAAATTATGGAAAATAATGTTATGAAGAATATCAGCTTGAATAAAATGATTTTGGGGACATCCATATGTTGTGTAATCAGCACTCTGACCTTTTCTTCCTTATTACTCAGGTTCCACTGTGCTGTAACATCTACATTGATTATCATAAATATCTTTCCTACCTCATGGATAGTATGTTCCAGTAAGATATGCAATGCAGGTGTGAGTATTTTGCACTTCTTAGTAGACACTAAACCTTACAATTCAAAGGTGATATAACTCTGCACAAAAAGTATCCATACAGCTCCATACATAAGATGAACCATTTGTTAAGTTCAAAGTGTCTAGCTATCTTTTTTTAATTCAAAATGCTTTACATATTTACAACAATCTGTCTTTATAAACTGTTATGAGTTTAATCTTTTATTAACTTTTATTAATGGCTTTTTCAATTGTAATTCTTTACCAATTCCATTCTTTATAGATAAATAAGGTTTGATATCCCTACCCACAGTCATCAGCACACTTATGAAGAACTACTCTCCGTTGTTCTTGCCAGAATAATCAGGTGTCTATTTAATTCACTACTATTACAGATTCAGTATCAACTCCCATGTTTATTTCTTCCTCAAGAATTATATATGGGTTACATTATGATACATACTTCTTGCCCTTATTATTAAAAATATAGTTGTAGTCTTTGCCTTACTCTTTTAAATTTTATAACTGTACCAGTTACACAGCCTATTTACCTTCCTCATTGTGACTTGAGGAGCAAAGGAAAGAATACACTTTTAAATTTAAATTTATTTATTCATATACAGTCCCAGACCAATAAAAATAATGCACAAATGTCTCATATCTTCTTAAAGATGGATGGACAGTGGTTTTCAACTGCAACTCAAGCGGTGCCTTACTAATGGTCATCTTGTTTAAAGCTAATGGAAATTGGAATAGTACAGTATCTGAAAGGCTGCTTATTTCTGGTGTGTGAGTAAATAATAAAATTTAAAAAGGACACCTAGGGGATCCAGCTAGTTTCCAAAGGGCTCTTGGGGAACTTCCCAGCCCTCTGGCAGACAGTTCTATGCACTACCTGGTGAACAGCTGACAAGAGGAGGCAAACCAGATGCTGAACAGTACTGCCCCTGAGCAGGCCCTCTTTCTGGGTTAGTTAACAGAGGTTCTTTGGGAAATGAAGCACCAGAAATGATGCCTGGAGGGCCAGTGGAAGAAGAAGAGAAATGAATCCAGTTGAGCATGGGTACATGCCAAAACTCAGGGTATGCTATAGTGGATAAGGGATATGAAGCACTTGTACTTTTACTTCTTTATTGCATCAACAGATAATCCAACAGGCTTGTTTAGGATTACCAACGTATTAGGGAGGGATCGATATAGAAATCTCCCACCTAACCAGTGTGACTATTTGCGCAACATTTTTCCATTTTCACTCGGATTCACCATAGTCTTGACTCCACACAGGCAGAGTCCTTGTGACTAAGGCACCATCTTGCCATATTATCTGGGACTCCTTTCAGCCTGTGAACTAAATGGAAATGGATCAAGTGCTAAGTTATCTTTATCCTGCAAGCAGCAGGTGAAAAGATAATGTAATGGTATGTGGGAATTACCGTGAGAAATGGGGAACAGCCATAGCCAGGGGAATGGTTGGATAAGAAGTAGCTTAGCCCGCAGAGGGAATGTAGGTATGGCAAACATCTCAGAAGGGACCCTCATAGTTTCTTGAGCTGTAAGGGTAATGGGGGGAAAATGTACTTTTAGGCTTACAAGATTGATGTCAGCCTTGCAAGATAGTCCAGACAGGAAGCACACCCAGATAAACGAATTCTACTTTATTGTAAGGTTACATTAACAGAATCTTGTTATCTTATACATGGATGTTTCAAAATTTTCTTGTATTATATACTATAGAAACTGCCAGGAGTCATTAGATTGTGGTGAGGAAGAAATCAAATCAAATAAATAAAATGCATCTTGTATCTCTTACAATCTCTTGTAAGAATGCATCTTCTTGTATCTCTTATCCATTATTTGATGAATTACAAAGATGCAAATGTATCTCTCTGTTTACAGTAAGAGCACTGAGTAAGATCCTAGCAGAATATGTTTTATATGCAAATGCATAGGATTGGACTGGTGTAGAAAACACAAACGTTTATAGAACTTTGTATATTAAAGGTAGCTCAGTTCAGGGTAAAATGTTATTTTGTGATAATCATAGATAGTGGTTTGATTTCCAGTTTGCAGAAAAACTGCAGCTAAAAGCTATTTGCCTGTTTTATTTTCAATCAGTTGATCTTTCTAGAATCTCAAATGGTAACTGACACAATAGGCCTAATTATGTTCTATCAGTTCTGACATCAGTTCCAACCAGAATGTATAATATGCAGTACACAGACAACCCATAGAATCCTTCAACTTCCCACCTTCCCAAAGCTGTGCTTGTTTTTGTTTCTTCCTCATTTGCACCACCAAGATGTGCCACATTCCTGACCTGTAACTATGGATTCCAGAACATCCGACAGCAGACATTATAGAGAATTCAATTATCATTTAGGCAATAAAAATAAATTTGAAATATAACACTGGAACTTACTACTTTAAAAATGATCAAGGAACAATTTGTTTTAAAGTTGGAGCAGATAGAAACATCAACTGATTTCAAAGGTGAAGAAAGATAATTTAATGAGTGGGAGGATTGTATATATGACTATGTAGCTATATTTACTACATCCATGTGTCTATATAGTGCTTATTAACTATATTTACTCTGGTCCTTCTCCATTTTCCCCAGCCCATCCTTCATAAAGTCCTTTCTAATTTCCCAAGAACCGAATGCAATCCTTTCCCCATAAATGATTGTACCATCTATTCTTAATCACATATCTGTCAAACCCTGATTTCTGGACCTGGCTTCCTAGTTTGCCAAATCATAAATGGTTAAACTTTCTGAGCAATGATTTGGTGTGACATCTGAAGTAAATCCAACATATTTTCATTCCATATCTAGCCAAAGTCATTTGCTGTTAAAACTGTTTAAATTGCTGGCTCTATTTCTTCTTCTGTTGTTCTTTATTTTGAAAACCAGGCAAATAACACGCATGTGAGGGAAGACATCCATAGAATCTGCAGTGGAATTTGTATCTGACACCTAGAAGCTACTTCTGATGCTCAAATGTTTTGGAATTAAATAAATACAATATATATATTGTATAGTGGTACCTGGCGTTACAAATTTAATCCGTTCCGTGACTCTGATTGCAACTCGATTTGGTCGCACCGTGAGGCAAATTTTCCCATAAGGTTCAATGTAAATACGGTTAATCTGTTCCGCCCTCCGAATTTGGTCGCGCCACGAGACAAATTTCCCCATAAGATTCAATGTAAATACATACGGCTCTGCATTTTCTTTGGAGCCATGCTGACAAGCACACCAAAAACCTTCCAAACGCCACAAAACACACCACAAGCCTCACCGAACATCTCCTTGCTACCGCGATCTCGCCCACAGGAAGCCGCGACCGCGTGGCAGCAGGGCAAATGGCCGCGGATCCGGTTCATAGCGCGGGGTGGAGGTCGCACGGCGAGGTAAATTTTTGGGGCCGGAGCTGATCGTATCGCGAAAAATTTGTAAGGAGGGGCGTTCGTAACCCGAGGTACCACTGTATATTATATATGATAATACAATCTCTATCACTGAAAAATACTGAATTTTTTTCCATAAAGGCATTATCTCAATTATAAAGAACACGGAGGAAAAATGAATGATTTTTTTTTCTTTTTACCATTTTTCTTTTTCTTGTTTATTTAACAAGAGCTCTGAAAGCATACTCAAATTTACAGAATGGAAGTTATTTAAAGCATATTTTAATACACCCAAAATTTATTTCATATACAGTGCTATAACCACTTTAAAGGGACTATGCAGCTTGAGAAAAACATTATGAAAATAAATTAGACAGTAATCATTGATGTATTTCTTCCTAATTCACAAATATTGAATTGAGATGATTTAATACATTATATTTTAATAATGCAGCTCTCAGGAATGGCAGAACTAGAGCAACTAGTAGTATTGGATATATAATTATGAAAACAAATGAAAAGAATGACAAACCTTTGGAACTCATTTTTCTTCCTTTTGTTAAAATCTTCAGATTTCTATTACTACTGATTTGTAGTGCTGTAGATCACATTTATTTCATTTTCACTCCAGAAATGTATTGTGCAATTTTAATGCCCAGGGATTGAATTTGAATATATATTCTACAGATTGTTCTCCATAATTACATTAAGGCCTATGATTTAGGCCTTGTTTTAATCATACTATAGCTTAATTCAGCTTTTCAGGTTTTGTCTTTCCGAAGTATGTTAGAAATCAGTACTGTAGTCCCTGAAAATAAAATGGATTCTGAAGTATAAATTGTATCCTCAAACATCTGTGTTGAGGACATACTCATATTAATCTATTGTTTTGACAAAGAAAATGAACATTTTATAGAACAAAGTGCCTTTGTAATTTAAGCTTGCTACCCAGTAAAATGTGAATGTTTAAACACTGCAAATGTTCAGATAATTTCAAAATTTTGGTATGAAAGCTTCATTAAGGTATATAAACTAGTACTGCTGTCAGAGATGGCATTAAGTATTCAATAAGAGTAGACTTAATGCAATTAATAGCAATTAAAATTATACTTTTATGATGTCAGCCACCAACACTGGAAAGACATAACTGCCTATAAGGACTTTTGCACCATATCTTTCCCCTAAAACTGTCCAATTTATATGAAAAATGCCAAAAACATATCCCATATGGGTGCTATTATCTTCTTGGATTTCAAGAAGTAATCTATCTTATCCTGCATGTGCACATTAAGCTAATTTGCTTTAATTAGTTTTTTTTCCCCCCACCCCCATTGTGTTGATGCTAACCTTTGGAGATAGAGTTTTAATTTTTTATTATAAAATCAGTACAAACATTCAGTACAAAATGTCTTGAAGGTAGACTGTTTCATTTGACATGCTTCTTCATACGTGCTGCAAACCTGATGAATTGCCTTGAAACTACTGTGTAACTTTAATAGTTAAATAGGAAATACTGAAAGTTTCACATTCCACCATTGCAGGGAATTTCAGCCTGCTTATAAATAATCAGTCAAGTTAAAAACATGTTACACTTGGTTTGTATCAGTTTAGGATGAAATGGTAGGTTCTAATTTGCCCAACAGTGTTTTCATTTTAATCTGGCCATTTATACAGACAGGTTCTTTTTGCTTATAACAACTTTATATATATATTATAACAGCTATAACAACATTCATTATAGTTCTGTGGTGCTGCAGTCCAACCAAACATTTTAGGTCTCACTAAATTCAGTGACACAGATCAGGAATGCAGAGGATTCTGTTGTTAATCTTCATTAATCTCACATTAAAATTAATAATATTTTACATTTGTCAAGTGATTTTATGTTTTTTTTTCTTTCATTCAGGAGAGCAAGAGCTCCTATGGAGGTACAATCAGATGCAATTAAACCCAATGAACACATTTATATCAACAATCAGTATAATACTTTAATAGAGGGCTTAACAGTACACGATAGGAACAGGACAACACTGAGCTATTTTGCATGAGTTCTTGTAACTGAAGAACATTATATGTTGAGTCTGTTGATATAATGTTTGAGCACGTTCCTGAAATTATACATGTGTGATGTTTCACTAATTAAATGAGAAATACCTGCATGGAACAAAATAAGAGGCCAGGGATTTAAAATACATTCCTAATAGTTATTCTTTGTTGCCATTACAAAAGTTAATGTATGTACTACATTAAAACAGTACTGTTTTAAGTATCCTCATTTCTGGAGTTCAAGTACAAGAAGGGGGGGTTGTTTTTGTTTTGTTAATGAATTGATATTCTCAACAGCAGGCAATGAATTGGTTCACTAGATGAAACCACTAGTAGCTACAACATGGCCCTCAAGGGAAAATGGAATTTTCTAGCTAGCACTATTCAAGTGCCTGATTGCTGATTAGATAGTTATCTGGGATGCATTCAAACTGCTGACATCAATAGGGCAACTATCAATTAGCAATTGTGTGCTTGTATAGTGCTGGCTGTGGCATCACCTCTCCCTGGTTCTTAAAGGTAAAGAACTTCCCCCCACTGTCCTCAGTTGCTAAGAGTTTTCTCAGGCAAACTGGTTCACTGATTACCATTCAGTCTCTTAAAAAAAAAAGTGGTCTGCTCACTAACTTTAGAATACCTTGACCATGCCATCTTCCCCTCATCTGAACCTGTATTAGGGCTATATTCTTCATGTTGTTGAATAAATATACTCTTTTTGTATACAGTACTGCCAAGTTCTGAAGTTTAGCAGGATTTTTTTTTCACTTTTGAATAAGAAGATTTTTATTTAAATAAGATACCACATACATTTGATTGCAGGAAACATAGAAAAAGAAAGAGTTATCCTAGCATAATACCTTTAAAAGCTACTGCATCATTATCTTCTCATGTTTTTTTTTCCCTTACTGAATTCAAGGCACATAGAAAAACCAACTGCCATCCAAACACAGTCAAATTTCAACTGAATTAAATCAGTTCAGCCATAGGATGGAGAAATATATAGGCTATGTTGCATCTGTAAGATCCCAAATAGGGGGAAATGGGGGGAGAGGGGAAGGCAGTTTTCCCTGGGGGATGTCTCGTGAGGAAAGGTTTTCTGAAACAAGGCCACAGGTCTTTCTTGCATTCATCTTTAAAATACTGCCTGAGTATTTTATACAGGTAGTCCCCAGTTTAAGAACGAGTTCCGTTCCCAAGGTCTGTCCTTAAGTCGAATTTGTATGTAAGCCAGAATAGTATTATTGCATAATACTGTATAAGTAGTATTGTGTAATGAACTCAAATCATTGTGTACTTAGAGTCACTTTGTGTGAGATGGGCAGCTATATAAATATGATAAATTAAATAAATAAATGTAATTCAAATAATTGTGTATTTAACTTTAATTTAATTATTTTATTTATTTATATTTCAAATTTGGACACCGCCCATCTCACGAGGAAGATTTTGCTACAATAGGCTCCATTCTTAGTATGGATTGTCTGTAACCTGGGCATTCTTAACCCAGGGACTATCTTGAACTGATAATATTCTGTGTACCTTTTCCAAACATGCAGATCTTCTCAGAAATATACTTACATATATTGAACGGATACTTCCAAAACTGTGATTGTTCAGGTGGCTGGCAAGTTTGATTATACCCCAGTTCCTGGCCTTCTTTATATGTCATTGATGGGATAACTTATGTTCAACACCAAAGTATCCAGAGAGACAAGACAGAGGAGATTCCTGCCATCTGCTCTATGTTTTGTGGCCAAAAAAAAGGACAGGGGAAGAACTGCATGGTTATGTTTGCTGAGCGTAAGGATCAGTTTCAGAAGAGACTGCAGGGTGGAGAAGTGTGAAGAAACTTTCTTAATCTCCCCTGCACTTTGTTAAACCAACTGCTGATGGCTTTAGCTTTAGTAAGGCAATCTAGAGGTATTCCAGATGCCTATTTTATCAGATATTCCAGATGTCCTGCTTATACAACATTGACTTGTCCTGATGATGTCGATGGTGTCCAGTATACAGTTTCATAGGTAATTGTCTCCCATGTCTTTCATAGTTGCAGGAGGTTAAACTTCTGGACAAATAAAGGTTCCTATCTTTTTATGGAGAAAACAGGCAAGATCCTTCCATGCTCAGATGCTATCTGGGACAGACAGATTGGGCAGCAAGATCAGTTACTGACTGTAAAGTTAGTCAGCAAGTATCCCAGCATTTTCCACCTACTGCAGTGGAGGCAACATATGAATAGCAGCCACAAGATACAGATATTAGAAAATTAATATAATTGCATTTAGTGCTGTACTCACCAAGCTTGGAAAATAGCAGGTACTTCTGCTGCTGCCGTTGCCTGTTACACATTTTGCTATCCCTATGAAACAATTGCTGCTGTAATCCTACTAAGAAGTAGGCCATGCGGAGCTGGCTACTGCCCTGTCATATCTTAGCACAAGGATCACAAGGAAGGCCAGCTGAAAGCAGTGGCACTTAATGGCTGTGTAAGATTACAAAACACAATGTGTGGAATCTGTGGTTTGGACAGAAATTGGTGAGGATGAGCTGGTGTTTCAATAAGTCACCAATTATACTCTTCACTCTCTAATTCCTCCTCCTGGTCATAACTTGGTTGGGCTGCAGAGCCTGATACACCAACCGCTTTCATAATAGATTATAATACGAAGAAGAGGGAAACCGTTTTTTTTTTAATTGCAAAGTACTTTTTCATATGTGTTATTTCAACGTCTAGGAGTAGAATCATAGAGCTTTATTTAATAAAACAGACAAATGCTTCATTTTCCTAACTCTGTTTCATTGCCTTTCTGCAACATATTTTTTTCAGAGCTTGATTTTCATTCATCTACAATACTCAGATTCCTAGCTTCTTATTGATTTAAAAAATATTATTTTATTATTTTAATGCATAATGTTCCTAAGATTATTAATTTTAAAAAGAAATACGTATTGTTTCAGGGAATTATATGTTACCTGCTATTATTTCATTAACAATATGAACAAGCAGTTGGATTAAGTTTTAGTTTCTGCAATGTGTAAATAAATAGAAATGACAGTTCGTCAATGTACTGTTAATTTGTCAGAGCTAGTTGATCTATAGCTGGGGCTAAAGTTATAGTTATTTCTTTTACAGAAAATATATGAATGCTGAAAAGCAAGTTTTGCAACTCTAAAAACCACAAATTAGATTTCTTAGGGGCAATTTTGTTCAAAACAGATACATAATTTCCACAGAGACCAATCCCACATTTTTTTGGTCTTCCATTTGATTGGCTGTAATCCCCCAACCCCCATTCAAATAATAATGCAACGCTCTCTAGGGTACGAAGAAAAACAATACTTGCCATTATGGATAAAATTCTTGCCAGTAGAAATCAGGTTTTGGAAGTAGAAACATTAGTAGTTCAAGATTCCCCAGGTTTTTTGTTTGTTCATTTTGTCACTGCAATCCACAAGGGACAGGGGAAGAGGCCAATCGCCCTCTTCTAATAGCTGGTGTTGGTTTTTGAATGTTGCTCTTTTGATAACTCTCACATGCATATAACCTGTTATCAGTCTGTTGTAATTATGATGTATCATCTCCATGATTTGCCTGTTTGCAGCCTAATATATTTGATAGCTCAAGTGAGCTGCTCTGCTTATAATTGGATGTCTGCTATTGATATGGGTAATGGATCTCTCCTATGAAATGCAAGCAGCAAATACATACTCAGCATGGAGGTAAATTAAGTACCTGTGCTACCTGGGAATCAGCAGGTAGCTCAGCCTCATGACTTAATATAAGGATGTATTTTTTCGGGCATCTCAGCACATCTCTAATTGCAATTATATTTTATGCCCTTCTTGTCAGAATTCTTAGAGGAGAGCTGTATGTATAAATCTTTTAAATACAAATATAAGCAGATGAGCATGAAAGGTTTTTATTGAAGATAGAGGTGCTTAAAAACATACTGTTTGGTCACCTAAAATCCAAATCAGTTAATTTCATTTTTAAAAAATAATACTTTTATTGAACTAAAATAGCCTTTTAAAATCATGGGTTTCCTGATGAATGAATTTTTATATTTTCACCTGTACTACTATAGTCTGCTTGCTCTTTGCTGTGGAAATGGCAAAATAAAATAGCCAGATTACAAGGCAAGAATCTGCCAAGAAATGCATTGCCATGAAATTCAGGTTTCATTTAGCCACCAGACTGTTGTGAATTTATGTAAATCTGGCCTCAGAATATTACTTTATAGATCGTGCATTTACAACAGAAGGAACATGGTGTTTCTTCCTAAGGAAACTGCATTACTGTAGAATAAAATAAAATGTTTTCAAAACAATTACAAGTGATGTTGCTGCTTGGCATTCTGTAAACTTTTCCTGTTGTTATCAATAGCATTAATACATTGATGAACATAGAATACTAAAAGCAAGTTTTCACACAATACACTGATTTTTTTGGATTTTTTTTTTTAATGTAAGGATAGAAAGATGGCAGTTATGTGCAAAGCTGGTAAAATATTGATTTTATTTCTCAGGTTCTCAGTTCATTTTGAGTTCAAGGTTGACAAGGGCAATAATATCTTGTAATCGTTTATCAGTCATCATACTTGTCTAGGGCACTGTTTTCCAACAAAACCTTTATTGGATTTACAGGCATTCCTCTTTTTGTTTGCTTTTCCTGTCTCACCTTTCACAAGAAGCAAGAGAAGAAAATTAACCTCACTGTCCCTAAGTGGTAGTAAAAAGATTCTTTAAAAATACATGGACATGTATTTGATAATTAGCATAAGCTTTTCAAACATTTGCTTGGTTTCTTTCAGCTAATCCAGTCACGGATATTGTACAGCAGACCATCAAATCTTTCAAGGCTTATACCTCACCCCACCCCATCCCTTTTTTTCCCTTTAGCATTCTGTAAGGAAAAAAAATTCTGTGAGAAATAAGTTATCCAAAACCGAATATGTTTTTTTTTCCTTCTGTGAAGGTAACATTTAATTTACTCTAGATGACTGGGTATGGTAACCCGATTAGAACTGAATGTCCTATAAAATAAAACTCTCCTCATTTTGTATTAAATTTTACTAAAACATAACTATTAGCAATTTATAAAAAATAAATTCTACTGGTATATAATTGGGCTTAATGTTATCACTGCATTTCTCCAAATGCAGGACAAAACATAATTTTGCACTTTGTTCAGTTGAAATAATGCTGCAGTGATAAAAATACGTAGTTCACTAATTACAGTTAAACCATAAGTACCAAATATTACAACGGACTTCCAAATTTTCAATAAATTTTACATTAAATTCCACTATCATTTAACTTTACTTAGTGTGTGTGTTTTAATTTTAAACTTTTCAACCAGATTAAGATGTTTAAAGAATGTCTTATTTAGTTGTGGATCCATGCCAGCAGTTGTTTGCCTTCTTTCCCAAAACATTTTTATCTCTTGACTGCCTGCAGAGGATTTCTGTCTTCTCTTGACTAAGCTTCACTTATTGCCTATATGAATTCCACATATTCTAGAACCATACATTGTCTTGGATTGAATTCTAAAAATGTGCTTCAGAGTCGATGAAACACAAACATAACATCTGATCTACTGTTCTTTAAAGCAGCTGCATCTCTTCCTGGAATAGTGTGGCAAATGCAGAGGGTAGACACTCAATCCTGGAAAAACGTGGCTGCTTTAAAAAGTTGTAGCCAGGTGCCATGTTTGTACTCCATCCATTGCACTGGTCTAATACATTCCTTAGAAAGAAATGTAAAATAAAGATAGAGTATAGGTATAATACTTTAAATCTTTGGATGCATTTTCTCTGTTGGGAGATATATTAAATGGGAACATAATGGAATTTAGTAGCATCTCATAGGCCAGTAGTAAACAATGGGGATCTGAATTCCTCCCCCCTTCATTTTTTCGCAACCCCTTTAATCCCCTAAAATCATGATACTTAAATTCAACATAACTGATCTCCAGAAGTAGCCCAAGCCACCAAACTCCAGCCTAGGAAGTAGCCCATTTCAACTTATTCTGAGTTTCACAAATATGAATTAGGAACAATAATCCTTGCAGATAGTGTGTAAAAATAATAATAAAAGTAACTATGTCCTTTCAAATTAGTTTAATGTACATAGACAAAGGTGAGAAAGAAAAACACATATATGTTATTTCCCATTATTTTACATAGAAGGAAAAAAGGTACTAATGCTTGAATTATTACTGGATAGATAGAGGGGAAAGGAACTACAGGTAGTCCTTGACCTACAACCATTCAGTCAGTGACCATTCTAAATTACGATGGCACTGAATGAATGGTGGTTATTACTGGTCCTCGGAGTTTCAGCCGTACCAGCAGCCCCGTGGTCACATGGTCATGATCTGGGTGCTTGGCAACCTGTTCACACTTACGAGTGGTTGCCAAGAGTCCCATGATCACATGATCACAATTTGCAACCTTCCCTGGCAGGGAAGGTCACAAGTCACTGGGGTTAGTGTCCCCACCCCCAAACCTTCTCCCAGCCCCTCTGCTCTCATGCTCCACTGGCCATTTGTGCACCCCCATGCGCCCTTCCTGACCCTCACTGCACCTCCCTCATACCCCTGCGTGCTCTCTGTGACCCACTCTGCACCCCCGCACACCCTCCCTGACCCACATGGTGCCTCTCACACCCCCCCACGCATTCTCCCTGACCCGCACAGCACCCTCCCTGCACCAGCCTGCACCTCTGATCTTCTAAAAGGCTTCTCCTGCAGCTCTTCTGAGCCAGCTTCATAATGAAAGAAGCAATTCTTTAGATACTCAGACTCTAACCACTTAGGGCTTTTAAGGTCAAGGCCAACAGCTTACAGTCTGCCTGGTAAAATATTTCCGCATCATATGATTGCTGTACCTTGCCCCAGTCAGCATCCTAGCTGTTCTATTTTGTACCAGTTGCAAGTTCCAGACATTTTTTGGTGGCAGATGGTGGTGGCTTCATCTAGAGTGTCTTGCAGGTTTCAGAACAGGATGTGACCACTATGTGGATAACTTTAGCAAATCCACATCAAGTCCTAGCCTGCTGCATCATGAGTAGCCCCATGAAGACCCTCATCTTTGGTTATTTATTTATTTATCAAATTTATATGGCCACCCATCTCACACAAGGGGATTCTAGTAGCAAGGTCATGATACATACCAGTTAGCACTTTCATCAAAGATTAAATTCTGTATAATAGATAATTTACCAGCAACTTACCTGTCAATAAATAAGAGGAGTTTTTGGCTTGAAGGGGCCACATTCACTGTTACCTTTACTTCCTTACTGAGGCTACAATTTGAAAGGAAAAAAGGTTTAGCCCACAGCTGCCCTATCTTTTCCAGCTACCCATAGGGTTACCTGATATCTGAACAGGCAAAGGAGGACATGGATAATTGGAAAGGAGAACAAATAGGGAGAAAAGGAGGACACACTGTTCAACTTTCTTAGCACCTGCAACAAAAATTACAGCAAAAGACTTCCTCCCCAAAAATGTACATAAGCCTACAGGTACATGAAATTACTTTCTCCATCAGATAGACTGTTTATCAATCACAGGAATGTGTTAGAGCCAGTTAGAAGGCAAAGGCCTTCAACATGTAACTGATTAAGGTCTTGTCAATTTCAGGCAGCAGTGAAAGCTGGCTGGAGGGTACTAATCAACTAATTAAGATCACAGAGCAGAGCTTGTTAATTTGCAGTTAGCCCTTATTAGGGAAGTGCTGTGCCACAGGAAAGCTGCTCAGGAAGCCAGACAATATTTGATTTTAAGGCTATGTCTGCTGAACGGAGGACATGAGGACAAAAAGGTTGACATGTCCTTTTGCTGGACATCTGGTAACCCTAGCTACACGTAGATTGCATCTTACACTATTACCTTCAATTATTCATTGTGGCACCTTCAGCTTCAGGGGCTCCAAGGGGGCAACTTCCTTTGCAGTTGTTCCATAAGTAGTCACCCCAACCATGACAACTTCACCATTCCTGGGCTGGACTCATTTGAAGTCCTAGGGCTAGGAAGTCAATGGACAGAGAGCCTTTGGTGGAACATGCCCTCAAAGGTCTGATCCTGCAAGAAAAAAGCTTTTCACAAGCAAATAGCAGGTGGGCTGACAGGCAGCCAGCCAGCCAAATAATCTAGTACATTTTCCTTTTCTCCCACCATCTATCTGGACCATGTAATTAATGAATGAATTAGTTCTTCTGATTCTCCATTTGTAAGACGGTGCTACTCCAGGGCAGTGTTCATTTTAAGCTTCAGATGATAGTGTAGTCATTGCTTGATTAGATACAGTTTCTACATATGAATGTCAACAAAGGCAATTTATTTCCTTTAAATTAAAAGCAATTTATTTGCTTCTATTTATAAACTAATTTATTTCATTCGTTCATATAAAATATGTTGCATTGTTTAGATGGTATTTTATTATATTAGAATGCTGCTTAAGTATTAGGGATTTATTTTGGCTAATTTTAATCTAAAAAGGAAAGAGTGCAAGTTACTCTTTAAATCTCACATTATCCTTTGTAGTTGGTTTGTATGTATACCTTGCTCTTTTGTTTAAAACAGAGCAGATACTAAATAATATACAAATGATTTCTTTGCACTTTTATTTTTGTGTTTTGGCTATTTTCTGATATTAAAATATTCAGAAAGCTACTTTATAGAATTCACAGTAAGTGTAGATACTTCCAAGCTAATCACTAGAACTAGTAATATTGCACAACTTTTTAACTTCTGTTAATTTAATTAGTAGCAAGCTATACAAGAAAATGGAAAAGGCAAAGGGTCTTGATTATCCTGAATATATTTTGAACAGGTGCTCATACATACATCACAGGAAGGACAGCTCTTTAATGTTACCCTGTCATATGATACCAATTATTTTAAGTGTGTGTGACAAATCATTGAGACACTATAAATGGGAGGTTGCATCTCAGCAGGTTTTACCAGTAATCCTGGTGAACCAGAAAGAAAGTGTGTGGGCAGAGCAGTATCGAAGGAACAATATGCTGTGAAAATATTCTCATTCCTTAAGGATACTTGCATTTTAATCAATGGAATTTTGTCATAAACGTTGTGCACTTTGATTGCTCTCTAATAGAAGGACCCTATGCATGTTTATGCAGCACTAAGTGCTTTAATGTTTTGGGCGACATCCCTACATAAAGATCCAAGGACTTATAGTCATAAAGTATATTTGCATGAAACATAATTGCTGGGTAAAATGGTCTTGTATCTATAATCTGTTCCATAGCTATTATTACGGATGTTTGCTAGCTCTCAATAGCATTAGTAAATGTATGCTAAGTAATAAAGAAAAGAAAGAAAAAACTTATGAGGCTTATTAAAACTGTATACACAGATTTGAACAGCAGTAGAATACGAAATAAAAACATATAACCTACACATTTAATTTGCTTTTTAATGGTGTCTCAGGCAATGAGACAGTAAATGTAGGTAAAAACTGAAAATAAATAAATTTACTAAATAAATATGAAATATGGAATCCAAATTAAATAAAATAAATAAATATAAAATATGACATATTTATTATTGTATTCAATTTGGATGCTGTCTGACTCTGGGTGGCTCACAAAAATAAATAACATAAAAACAGCAGAATGCAAAATAATAATAATAATAATTAAGATAAAATGAATAAGAAACTAAATGTTTATATCCAAGCCATCTATATGAAACTGACAATATCTTTATTAGTTAGGAAGTATAGACTGCCTCATAACTAAACACATTGCCCCTAGATGTGAAAAGAAGATATATAGTCTGTAATTAGGGTTAAACGGACAACTTTATGAAACCGAAATCACACTGCAGACAGAAAGGCATAATATTAGTATCATTGTAGCTACCCCATTCCCCTCCCCCTTCTCTCTTTTGACTCCATGACTCTAGGAACACATTAATTTTTGAATTTCTGTCAGCTATTAAAATCATTGAACCTCTGACAAGAAACACAACAGGAACTCTACTAACAGTTCTGCAGCATGAAATAAATGTAATTGATTCCTCAATCATGGAGCCATCAGAACTCGTTATTCCCATAATTCCACTGCAAAATTCTTGATTTGTTTTTCTCTTTGCTGATAATGGTTATAATTTTTCCTGAAAATTCTATTTTTTGTTGCTTTTTAAAAGTAACCATGATAAAACTAAAGGCGAACAAGAACAATGGTTCAGGTAGAAGAGGATTATTCCTCTCCTTCCTGATTATTCTCCAAAGGGAATAGGGCATTAAAGCCATTTTAAAAAGCAGGGCCGATTTCAATTTTCTTGCTTTTCATATGATTTGACCCCTCATTACTAGGAGCGCTGGGAATACAGGAAAGCATTTTTTGCTATTTCCATCCATGAAGGAAAGGATGATAAAGCACACCTGCCCTCATCATGTACAGAAGCTGACCAATATAGTAGTTACATTTCCTTCAACCAGCAATGGGGTAGTATTCTCCACTACATCTGAAAGCTGCAGATTAGCTTATGGTTATAGAGCAATCTGTCTCCCAGTGCCTTATAACGTTCTCCAGCATTTACTGCTACAGGCAGTCCCTTCCCTCTGCTTCTGATAGATGAGGCACAGAAAGAAAGCTGAGGTGACAGGATGAATGTGGAGAAGCCCTGTCGATCAACTGCAAGTTAAAAGGAGTGCTTTATGTTTTATATAACCATGATGGTGCTATTTTAATATGACTAATATTTTCAGTGTTTAATATTCTCTCACAGTTCCCATTTTTTTGTTGTAATCTTGTGAAGTATGCATTAACTTCGCTTGCCCTTCCTGCCTTTAGATAACACACTTGCTGAGTCTCAGAGCCAGAACAATTACTGTCTTTCCCATTTAGGACTCTTTCTTTTCAACAGTAGATAGAACAAATATATTGCTTTAAATCCATGCTTGTAAAAATACAGCGTTAATTGGGTCAAAATAAAATGATGATAGACATAATTTTTAGGTTATGTGTATTCATAAAAAAAATATTTCCTGAAAGAAATGGTACAAGACTACATTTGTGTAAAACATATTTGACGGGCTTATAATATATTTTCTATAAAATGTTCCAAAACACTGGTAGGCAGTTTATATACTTATAAAGCATAATTACTAGTGGGAGAAACAGGGGCAGATGATCAAAGCTGCATCAGCTGATTCAATTCAAGTTCCACCCCTATTGTACTTGCAAACAAAAGGGCAGAGCTTGGGTTGTGATGGTATAACACTGTTTTTGGCATTTTGACAATAGTGATGGATCCTGCAGACATCTCCATAATTTACACAAAATTTCAACTTATTAGAAATAATACTGGTTCTTAAAAATATACAAAATACATGCAAAATGGATTTTCCAAAGTCCTTGATTTTTTTCCCCCTTTATCAATGTGTTTTATAGATTTTATGGACATAAGTACCTCTCAGGATACCTGGCATAAGCAGAAAACAAAGGCAGTGTTTGGAAGGAGAAAAGGTAAGACAGTATACTTTATGATGTTAGTGTATTTCAAGTTCAATTATTTTTAGTAACAGTAGACAAATAATAAAGCTATGAAACTCTTATTTCACCTTTAAAATATGGCATTGCTTGGTTTTATTAAACATTAAGGTCGATTTTCATTTTAATAATAACTGACAATCATTTGTGAAAAACTCTTGTGACTTTAGAGTAATGATTATTGTCAGTGAGTTTGACAGTGCTAGAAAAAAGTTGGCTGTTTCAGTCTTTAAATTTAAGTATTTAAGGGGCAAAGAAAACACGATTGAATTCTCATGTTGTGAACAACTAATGGAAACTGTTGGGAAAATACCAGTTTAGAATAGGAAAAGCGTTTAGCTGTTTTCTCCATACCATTATCCCAATGTAATTTTTTCTACTCAAGAACAGAACTTTCATGTTTTTTTTTCCAGGAATCACCGGGCGGGGGGGGGGGGAGGGATGAACATCTGTGTATTTTAATCCTGTAGGCATGTAACTGGAAGGGAGTAATTTGGATCAGGAAATTGAGATAGAAAAAAATAATATTCCTCTCTTTTTCTTTTCTGTATTAGGGCCCTTTGCAGTTAGACTAAACTTGCAGGTCTTGATTATGCTGAGCAACATTTATGCAATAACCATGGAGATTTGAAGTTATACGTGGTTTCATGTCCCCTGCTGTACTCTCAATTAGTTTTCTCAAAACCAGACAAACTCTTATAAGTGCAAAGCTTGTGAACCTTGAAAAAGGGATAAATAGGATTCTGTGAATCCAGTATATTAACTGTCTCACCAATATACTTTTCAAAGGTTTATTTAAAATTGATGAAGAGTTTTAACTCCAAAAGGCATTATACTAGGGAGCTACAAAATTACAATGTTTCTGCATTCTCTATATTCTAATCATTCATTTCATCTAATCAACCAAATGACAAGTTAGGTTGTTGCAGGAAAGTGAAGAAATTATTGAAGTGGGACTTCATATGTTCCTCCTCAGCAATATCAGCTGCACTGTTATTGCTGGAGAGAAAGATTCAGACTCCTTTTTCCAGTTATCATGATGCAGATGAAATTGTTTTGTGTCAGGAAGTAGTTTCTTGGAATGTGCATATGCTCATGACTGAGTATCTTCTTCTATCATCTATCTCTCAGTGTATCTCTGTATCTCTCTCTCTCTCTCTATTTTGCTGATTTCTTTAAGTATTACTCCATTAGGACTTAAACATACTTATTGTAAGTATGTTTAAAAGCAGACTGTGGATGCACTATGTGGTAGATATTATCCAATGGATGTGGAACAGCAGATTTCCATATATGCCCATGCTGTTATGCAAAAGGGCCACTTTAATTTACATTATCCAGTCTTCTACTTTGCAGCAAAATGATGCTATTTTAGAAAACTTGGATTACTGTAACTCCCTGATGCTTTGTTAAAATTATAAGATGAGCTTCGCAAGGGAATGTTGCTTTTTCTAGAAAACCTTTGACCACTAGTGCAAGAATAATTCTGCTAAGTTGTATAGAAACTTAGTAGTTTGGTTCCTATAACCTAGACATGGACAGGAGTTAGAACCACCACTAATGTACTGGGGAAGAACTATATAAAGAACTGAAGTATTTCTTTGCAAATAATAGAATGAGACTATTGTAATTCAGTCAAAGATTAATTAAATAGGGTACCAATATTGAAGATAGTAATTCTCAAATAAATACACTTTCTCAGATTAGACTGCAGTAATCTCCCCTATTAACTTCTAGGGTCAGTTGATTGCTTCAAGCACTACTTACAAATTCTCTCTGCTCAGACTTTTCTTTGAAGGTTTCAGTGCAAGTCTCTGTTGCCCATTTGAAACTCCACCATTACATTACGTACTGCTTCCTGTTTTTCTTTTTTCTTTTTAGCCATTATTCTGGTCTTCATTTATTTTCCTAACAAGTTTTTCTCAGGTTGAAAGTCTTGTTTCTTTTTCATCTTTCAGCCACCAACCTTAATCCTATTTCAACCAATCATTAACTTTTTCCAATTCATCTCCCCCTATTCAGTTATTTAAATAGTCAGCTCTAGTCTGACTATTCTTCCATAGTCTTCTCTTCCATAACAATTCAAACAGACACAACTTTCCTAGGCCTAACACACAGTACACCAAAATATATAGTTATAATTTCTCTCAGTGGTTATTCACATTATGAACCAGAAAAAGATAAAATTTATCTGTCCATACTTTAACCTAACTTTCAGAATGTATACACGTAGTTTCACAGCCTCACAGAAGTGTTGATATAAAGGGAAGATTCCAAATAATAGAAGAGTGATTTACGCAACACATACACCTGCATTAGTCATTAGAAATTTTGTTAACAATTTTCTTAGATATATTACAGGGGAAATAGTTATAGGTTTTTTAACACATGCAGTGTAAGTTATATAATCATATATATTGTTCTATATTCATTTTGTAGCATGACTTATCCCAATTTAGAAAATGAAATTTTATCATGTTTTACCATGTTAGACTTTTTTTATTCCCAAATTATAAGAATCAAGATGCCCTAATCATACAAAATGAATTCCCAATTTCAGAATGGGCTAACTTGTGTAATTGTGTAAAGGCCCTCATGCCATAGCCTAGTCCTTGCGCAGAAGTTGTGAGTCCAGGAGAACCCCCAGATTGCACACCAACTCTGCCTTGGAGAGTGTGACCTCATCCAGAATTAATTATGGAAAATCACTAGATACAGGAGATCCTAAAACCCAGAGCCACTCAGTCTTGTCTGGGTTATGCTAAAGCCAGTTATTCCTCATCCAGACTGCAAAGCCTTCAGGCACTAAGAAAATAATTCTATGGTATCACTTGGATGGCCTGGTGCAGAGATGTATAACTCAGTATCATTGATAGTTAACACTGGACCAACAAATGACTTCATCTAGCAGTTTCATGTAGATATTAAACAAGAGCAGGGAGAAAGTTGAGCCCCATGGCACCTCATAAAGCAGTGGTCTAGGCTGGACCTCCCCCCCAACTCAAACTGGCCTTGGAGGAAGGAAGAGAGCCACCCAAAAACCATTACCCCACTCTCACCCTCTCAGCTGGTCCAGAAGGATACCATGATTAATGGTATCAAAAGTGCTGAGAGATGAAGGCAGAGCAGGATGTGTATACTACCCCCATTCCAGAACCATCAGTGGTCATGAATACATGTGATCAATGCCCTCATGGTATTATACACGGGCCTGAAATCCAGCTGGAAGAGATCCAGATCATCCTTCACCTGTGTTAACTAGTTGATAATAGTTTATTTATTTATCTTATTTATATCCCACTGTAATCTAATCAAGATTTTCAATAGTTATGCATGTAGACATATACAATTAAAATGTACATGGTAAAAATTAACAAATTTAAAATTAAATGTAGTACTAAAACAACAAGGCTGTTCAAAAGAGCTCTCCTTTAAGTCATTTGTGGAAGGCAGTTAGGTAGGGAACCATTCTAATTTCAACCAGGAGGCCATTCCAAAAGCCAGTGCTGCTCCTGAGAAGTAGCACTTCCTGGCCTCATTTTCCAAAACCATGGAACTACAAGCTGCTTCTCCTAGAAAGAAGGTATAAATCAGGCTGATTCTAGCTGGAGAATGCAGTCCTGAAGGTATCCTGCCATAGTGGGCATGGTAACTATATTGTAATATTTTATATACATGTTAGACATTATAACACTTTAAATTGCACCCAAAGCTTATTGGTGGTTACTATACAGCCAATAACGTAATATGCTGCCAATGCTGAGTGTTAGCGAATGCATGGGCTGCTGCTTTCTGGACCATTTGTAGCTTCTGGCTGGTTTTTAAAGGCAGCCCCAAGTACGGTGGATGACAGTAATTTGAACAGGTAGCAATCAGGACATGTATATGTATGCCAGTATATGTAGGTCTTCTTGCCCCAGTGTTAATCCCACTAGATAGACCAGACCAGGAAATAAATTCCGCAGGAAGACTAAAACTACTTTTACTGAGATTGGCATAATAACATAACCTTGCAAGTCTGATTGTGCTGTATTTCCCTTCTCTTCTTATACTCCACTGAATCAGGAAGCATCTGCCTGAACCACTTCGGAATATTAATATATTTGTCAGGGCTTAAAAAAGGGTTTCAGAACCCTTTGCCCCAGTAAAGGTTCTTGCATATTTCCATCAAGGTCATTTTCCTTACTCTCAACACACAGGTAGTGCTGCAACTGGCACATCACCCAAAGCTGGACAAAGGGTCCCTATTTCTGGCTTTCACCTGCTGTTCAAACAGGATCCATGGGTCCATTAGGATCTCCAAGTTGTGGATCTGCTTCTTCATAGGTAGTGCCTTCCCATCAGATAACATTGGAGCAGACAGAGAGTTCTGATGTATAAACAGTAGCCATGTTTTGCTTGCATTCAACTTTAGCTTGTTCTGCCCAATCTAGACACTTACACCCTCCGGGCACCAGGACAGTATTTCAACAGCATCTCCAGCATGGAGCAGGGTCATAATATTGAACCTTGAACATCAAATGACCTTAGCAGCTTCATGTAGATATTAAAAAGGAGTAGGTAAAGGGAAAAGGACTGCCGGGCCACCAGGCCAACCTCTCCCCCCCGCCACTGATGGAACCAGCTGCTGTGAAAGTAGCAGAATCACTGCAGCACAGTACCTCCAATGCCCCACACACACACACACACACACAGACAGTCCAGCGGGATACCATGTTTTATTATATAAAAGGCTGCTGAGAGATCTAAGAGGACCATTCAGGTCCCAACAAAGATCATCCAAGTGATGACTTTTGTCTTCATCCCACTTCCAGGCTGGAAAGGATCCATAATCTTTTTCCTTTTGACTGTTTTGTAGTTGCTCCCACACCATCATCTCAACAATCTTCCCTAAAAAGGCAACAGTCTTCCCAAAAAAGGGAACTGAGACCAGTTACTGTAACTAACATCTCTGAAACCAAGATAGGGGCACACTTCAGTCACTTTCAAAGCTTCTGCAAAGAAGTGTTGACCACCTCCCAGATCCAGGTAACCATCTCCCCCTAGGCTTCCTGCAGAAGCCAGAAGGATTCAGCCTGCAAGTGGCAGAGAACATCCTAGAAAACACCATATCCACTTCATCAGAGGTTATAGGCCAGAAAGAGCACTAGATAACATGGCAAGACAGCTCCTGAGTTATCCCCTGTGGATATGAAGAATGGAGTTAATCTGAGCAACTTTGTTGGCAGAGGGCTGTGCTAACTGGTCATAGCAGCCAGGCAGAGATTTTGATATTGGCTTCTCCCCAAAAAGGAATTAACCATGCTAAAAAAAGGCTGAATGAGAGGCTGCCAGTGCAATAACAGAGAAGTAAACACAGTTCATACATACTTAGTCAGATCTACTTTTTGTTTCCTGCAACAACACTCTAAGAATTGTTTCAGAGGTGCTCAGTACACCAGTAAGCCTTCACAGTTTGCCACAGGCTTAAGAATGCTTTCCACAGCCCCTGAACTACCCCAAAAAGCTTCCTCACATATCGTCATATCATCGATTTTCCAATGAGCTCTGAGCTGGCTTTGGTTCTATCATCCACCAGCAATGCTCTAGCCATAGTCCCTGCATAGTTCATTGTTGAAATTCCTTGATAAACTAAGGAGAACTGCAATCTGGGCAAATAGGGAGGGGACACTTAGGAGCCAGTCAGTCATCAAGGTCTCAAAAAAACATTTACAGACTTGGTGAGTCTTGGCCTCTTGCTCTTCAAGTTTAAAAAAAAAAAAAGAGGAGGTCCAAAACAAATGTTATTTACTTATCTATCTACCACTATTTATAAACTTCCCCAATCTAATTGATTTTGAAATGTGTACATGAGAAACCAAAATGGAATATCTCAGCAATTAAAACAATCAAAAATAATAAAAAATCCAAACTTGTAACAAAAATAAGTATTGGTAGAAATACTAATAATAATAAGTCATGTATTAAATACATGATGGCATCTTTTAAAAAAAAGATTCAGAAAGAAAATCACTGGTGAGAGATGAAGTTTAATTCTTTTTGCCTGCACTCTACTCTCAGAAATGTTTGGTATCCTCTCAAAACTGCTATTTGCACTGGGAATTTTTTTTTTTAATGCCATTGGAGGAATTTTTATCATTTGAACATCTCTGTTTCCCTGTTTCTATTATATGGTTTTGAACCATTTCTGTAGTACAGATCATTAATTATTCTTTCTCCTAAAATTCAGAAAATTTGCCTACATTTTATAATGAAAGTAATCTTTTACTGTGAATGTGACTTTTTCAAAAGAATGATTTAAAGGCAAGGAATGGGAAATGGGGAAATGTTTTTAGAGAAACAAGATTTGTCTTAATAAAAAATTGTGGATACTGAGGCTTAAGAAGTCTTGGACAAAGTGTGCTCTGGTGGGCCACTACTGAAGTTGGCAGGTTTTCTTGGCAGAGATGGCAAAAACACAGTCAAAAGCTGGCTGGGAGCTATCATTTTAAATTCCCACAAAGCCCCTGAATGCTCTGTGTAGTAACATAATGAGGCAATATGGGAATTTAAAACAGATTTTCACATATTCAGCTGCCTAATATGGTATACCCAGGGCAAATAACCACTTTGATAACTTCTGGTCTCTATTACAACACCGACAGCTGCCCTTGGTTCATTCACTTTGGCAACAAACCATTACCTATTTAAACAGTGGGAGCATAACCTATATTTTATGGATGCCTGCATGCATTGAGGAAAGCTATTCTCATGATTTCAGCATGGTAAAAATATTCACTTCAAGAAGCACCCAGTAGATCTTACAATAATGAGTATATTTTAAAGAATGATTCTGAAATGCATATTTAGTGGCTTCCTAATCTGTGTTTTTACTTCTATTGCTGGAATCTGCAACCATTCATGGGGGAGGGGATATATTTGGAAAGGTGGGTATGGCCAGTGACAAAATATTTATATCCCAGAAAACAAAGAAAGCATTGGACTGCAATTTTTTCTAAGAATGACTGCATTTACAGGTCTAGATACTCTACGCACCATATCTGAGCTTGGTAATTTGCTTTCCAAGTTTTGGAAAGTACAGGACACTTGATCCAGTATATTTTTATCCCTGGGCATTCTGTTAGGAACCCAGACACTAATGATATTTAAATGAAAAAGGTTAAATCCAAGTGGTACTATTCCTTCTCAAGCTATTTATGAACTATTTTGTATTATGAGATTGTTGACATTATGCTTTCATTATTTTAAGATCCTCTGCTTCAGATATATGACAAAATAGTAATCAAGTGTCCTTGGAACTTGGATGCATCCTCAAGTTACATACCAGATATTTATCCTGCTGGGGTAGAGGACTCATCTATTTCATTGCAGAACCTGAGATTCTGACAAGACTTGTTCTCTGTCATTCCAGAATGCAAGACATGGAAGGATAGATTTAAGTTATGGAATGCATATGCAGATTGAATGTCCCAAATACATCATTTTAAGAATAAAAACAGTGACAAGGAACCCAATTACCTAGAGATAGTGGGCTTCCCATAGTAGATATGTTCAAGCAGAAGCTAGTCAGCATCTGTTAAGGATGTTTTAATTTGGATTCCTGCAAATCAAATAAGCAGGCAGTTGGAGAAGATGGCCTAAACACCGTTTCCAACTATGTATCTTTGAAATAGCTAAATGTCCACAATTTCATATGTGAGGAGGAGTTATTTTATTTAATTGTCATATTATTGTAGTAGATCTCTATAGGAAAGGGCTGAGCTCATGAGAGAAAGAGGCTAAGGAAGTTCTTCTCCTGTTATATCATGTTTTGCATCTGGAATTCACTTCGGTATGGTTTACAACATTGACCTACCATCTGTATTTCTTACTTTAATACAAGCAATGAAAATTTTGAGTGCTACTGCTTCTGCATTTTAGTTAAAATATTTAGTATAAATATATCGTAAATATTACAAGACTGCTAATCTAAGAAGTAAAAATCAGTGCAAAGTTGGAATTATTAGACAAGATGGTCAGCTGTGGCCTGATTATTTCTGTAGAAACTCAGCATAAAAACTAGATACTAGAAACTACAATGTTCTAAGCACAAAAAGCTCAGCCTTCTGAAACATACATTAAAGATGCACATTTGGAACTGGAAAATTAATTCCTCAATTAGATTCATATCCAAAGCAGAAATCATACAATGAAACTTAAATTACTGAAACCTTACTTAAAATACCATTAGCTGTTATCTTGTTAAGAGACTTTGACACATTTACTAGAGAAAATTCTTAATCTGTTCTGATATTTTTCAATAGTTTAGATACCCTTTTTAATTGCAGAAGTCCATCAAGTACCCACTGGATATTGGGAAGTGATTCAAATACTGTATCAGAGTTGGATTCACAAATTCTCTCTCTCTGTGAATTCCTTAACACATGAAATGGATTGCAAGATTACATACATACATTATATGCAAGTATAAAGTGTAGGGTAAAGTAGTCCAGAAAATATAAAATATAGGATTAAAAAAGACTGCATTCGAAGACTAAAAAGGCAATTTTTAGAAACTTGTAACATAGTTATATCGTGTATGTCCCCAGTTTATCTGAAATTTCTCTTCAGGTAAGAACTTTTTATTTGCTTATCAAGATTTTAACACATGTTTTGCACAGACCATCTAGCCACTCTTTCCCTATGCCATTAAAATATTAAAATACAGTCAGTCGGCTGGCAATAAATGAAGGTGAGGGGAAAAACCTTGAAATCCACAGCAAAGATTAGTAATATCTGAAAGTGGTTTAGGATTCCTAGTGGGATTTCTCCCTCTTTTAATAACAAAGTGCAAAGGGAAAGAATATGCACAGCTTACTTGTCTTCTTATTTCTTTTGATCTGAAAGAACAATCAGATAAGGGTGATTTCTGAAGGCAGTTGCCCCCAGTGATAACCATCACCATCAACAGGAGGCATTCCAGGTACTGTCACTGGAGCCTTCCATGTTCAGAGGATGGGTATTTTATCTTTTTATATTTAAAAAGTACTGCTGGGTTTTCTGTTTATAGCATACATTGGATGATGAGTATGTAGAAGAAAAATGAACCTTGAAGGGGAATAAAGTCTGAACTTCAGAGACTGTCAGAGGGAAAGAATAATTTAAGGTTAAGGTGGGAAATCTCATGCACACACAGACACATACAAAAAAAAAAAAAAGGCAAAACCTGTGTCCAATAATGGAATAAATAAACTAGTGTTATGCAGCACACATCCAGGGTTAGCTGACCATTTTTCAATCTCTTCTTATGTCAAATATGAAAAAAAGTTGAACTCTGATTGATATTAATCCGTATAATATCTGATTGATATTAATCCGTCAAAGGTTAGTGTCAGTAGAACTAAGAAAACTGAACATAGAAAGATGTTGCCAAGATAACAGAATATCCTCATCATAGTGTTATGCTGGACACATTCCTTGTTACATATTGACACTATTATGCATATTTTTTTCTACATCTTCATTACCTCAAGGGCAATAGTTAATTGGACATTGTATTATGGTATGTATTGTCTGTGTTACTCAACTTGCTATTTGAATTCAGAGATGTATCCCATTAATGAACAAGTCTTAGCCGTCTAAATACATACATTTCCGACAACATTTATCTGCATAATCGGCCATATTTGGGGCAGAATTAGCCTTCGTGCAACCATGTTTTGGGCCCAGAAGGAGCTGCATAGCTCCAACACTACCATCAAATGTTAGATTATAGTGGAATGGCTTGAGCAGACAACTGGCAGTATGGCGGTACATGTCTCATTTTGCTTTACAATGAAATGGAAACATGTCAAGAAGACATGTAATTCAATTAGACAAGATCACAGCATTGAAACACTAAAGTATGCCACAAATGTATTTGTTTTCCTGTCTATTAATGTTTATTTTAGCAATATGTGGCAGAAAAACAGCTAGAGAAAAAAAATCCTACATAGTTATCTAGAGCTTATTCTGGTCCACTAGATATAACTTAATCAAGTAGTTATTGGCAACTTGATTTAAATGAGTTGTAACATGTTGACTAGATGTTTCTGTTGTGTGCGTGTGTGTGTGTATGTGCATGTGCATCTGACCATAGTGGTCTGAGATAAATAGAGATTCAATTTTTATTTCTTAATGTCTTTCCATTAAGATTAGTTTACACACAGCTGTATTTCTGTTGAGTGATTAGTAATAATGATATGACTCTTAATGCTGTTTCCCTCTGAGTACAGGTAGTCCTTGAGATATGACCATTTGTTCAGCAACCATTCACAGTTACAACGGTGCTGAACAAAGGGATTTACAACTGGTCCTTGAAGTTCCTGCTGTTGCAGCACCCCCATAGTCACATGAACAAAATTTGGGTGTTTGGCAACTGGCTCACACTTACAACAGGTTGCAGCATCCGTGGTCACGTGATCACCATTTGCAACCTTTCCTGCTGGCTTCCCACAAGCAAAGTCAAGGAAGGTCACAAATCACTTGGGTAAGTCTCCTCCACACCCCCAGCCTTTCTTCACTCGCATGCACCACACCCTCCTTTCCTCCTTTGCTTGCATGCATGCACCCACGAGCACCCTCCTTCCCAGGCCTCCCTGCACTTGCAAACATGCATGTACCCACAGCATCCTCCTTCCTGGGTCTCCCTGCGCTTGCACACACCTCATACCCTCCTTCCCCAGCCTCCCTGTGCTCAGACTGCTTGCACCATACAGCAGCACCCCCTCCCCCAACTCACACATGCATCGCTAAGCGATGCGGTCACATAATATCGCACTTTACAACTGCATCACTTAGCAATGGCAATCCCAGTCCTAATTGCCATCATAACTCAAGGACTACCTTATTTAATTTGGAATCTTTAAAAAGTGTCATTATGAGAATATGATTTCAATAAATAGCTGTATAAATTCTGTAACTGTAACTATTCATATGTATATTTAAAAAAAAATCTAAAGTTGTAGAAGTTGTAGAAAACAGCTGATATTTTGAGAGGATAGATGGAGATTTTCAGTGTTATCAGAAAATTGAAAATCTGGAAAGTCTTCCACCACCTCATGTCCCCAAAGCCATACTCCTATCCACAAGTAAAAGTTCAGAGTAATACATTATGATTCATTTGTAATTTAATGATTTTTACCTTCTGGACAAACTGAAAAATCTTTAACACACTTGTCCTGGAACTGGACAATATTGTCAGAAACACACATAAACTGTTACTGAAATGTCTTTTCTTGAATACATTTGGCCACATTCAATTCATTAAAATTATAGTGAGCTGTAGTAAAAACTAAATATTTATCAGTGGATAAACATTGCTTTTACAATTGTTTCTGTATTGCTCTACACAACCTAATTGTCTCTTACTTTATTTGAAGCATGATACACATGAGTATCTGTAGTCTGCCATGCAATTCCCATTAAAGGTATAGAATATTGTGATGATGAGAATCTTGACACCTTATGGGAATATGCAGGTGTTCAATTGTGTGTACTATACACAGTCTGTCATCAATACCCAGCAACATCCCACATTTAATTGCTCATATTTCTCATATCACACCTCTACTATACCTTCATTTATAAATCACTGCAATGCTCTCTGAAGGAATGTACATGTGAACATTTTCTAATTTGCCAGTTCAGAACACACTGTGACATAATATGCTTCTGTGAATTTCCTATATTACTATCAGTTGCACTCTTAAAACATTGTATTATATAAACAGACACACAAAACAGAATTAGATGACAATGAACTGGCATAGTACTTAGATCTCTTCAAGTACTGATATTAAAAGAGAGTCTTTTCAAGGGCTGTACTGCTAAATAATGTTTATCTGAAGAGGAACTACAGATGGGAAAGAGTTAAAATCCCCCTTTGTGGCTTCTATGAGCCTAATCATTATTCTCCCCCAGCTGGTGCTATGTGCATTTTTTAAAATATTCACACTAATTGCAAAGATGCCTTTATCCCATCTGATTAAACCCTCAGTTATCCAGATGTGAGCAATGACCTCTCAAAATCAGCATGCCACCTATGACAGTTTGGTTTGTTAGTGGACTATCATAGCCTGTTTTATTATCCTGCCATGTGAAAAGTTTGCAAACTCAAGAATGGGATAGTACACTTTCCTTTCTCATTTTTCCCTATTTTCCAATATTTTGGAGATAGTCAATAAATTAAAAAATATTCCTTCTGTTCTCCTTTTTCTTCAAGTATTGTAAAATGGAATCATACTAAGGATGTTGCTAAAATTGGATGTCCTGAGGTTTAAAAAGATTAAAATTGCCCTGTACTAATGAGGACAAGAAAATAATCAAATGAGGATACTGAAGAATATCACAGATGTATCACTTTCCTGCCCAAGTACCAGATCTTGCAGTTCGTAAGATGCAGAAGACTTGTGGTTCAACCAATGCTAATTATTTGGCCTGCCCACATAGCACCCTATCCAAAGTTATGTAGTATGCAAAAACTAGTCAACACTCCAGAGGTTATTCCAGTTCCTAGTTTTATTATGTTACTTTTCTATAATAAGTTTATTAAACATCACAATTAAAAAGATAAAAGCTAGTACAAACTAAAAAAATAAAGGTGTAAAAAGAAAAAAATGAGAAAGTGCAGAAAAGGAAAAGAAAAGAGGAAAAATAAGAACATAGTAAAGAAAAAGAAAAGAAATACATAAAGAAATTACTTCCCCCTTCATCACAACTTTGTGGTGATTAGAACTTTGATTTTAGAAAATTACAAATGGACTAAGGGTCCAGATGGATTTGAAATAAGATTTTGGAATTAATTATAAGAAACCTGATAGGATGAGGCTTTGAAGGCTGGACACTAGAAGGAACCAGAAGGAACTAAAGATTACCATTAAAGGAGAAGAACACTTACATTTGACTTACTAATACAGAATGAAGGAAAATATTTTAACATTGGATATATTGAAGCATATTTTTGAACAATACAAAATTGACCCAGAAGTTAACTTTAAGAGTGTCTGCCATTATAGATAGTCTGTGTTTAAAAGATGTTATGAAAGAGGAACAAGTTTTACCTGACAAGATTGTGACTGATCTGAAAGTTAATTTAAAAATGACAGGCTACAAGAATGATATGGAAAAAGATGCTACATTGGACATACAAAAGAAACTGACTGATGTCTTAATAATTAAAAGGAATATACAAATAACAAACTAAGAGAGTGACCTGGATATTTTTCCTATATTGGATTTGCAAAAGAGGTTTGTTAAAGCTCTGAAGAATTTTGCGAGAAGGGACAAAGAAAAAATGAAAAGAAATCAAGTTCTAGGACATTATTTGAGGGGACTATAGATCAAGATTGTCAAAAGTAAAAGGAAGGAATATAAAGTTGGTTTATTCGATCAAGGTTAAAATAGATATATTGTTATCTCTGATAACTCTTAATGGACTTTTGCTGATCAGGACTGAAGTGACAAGGCTTTAAGGATTTGTTTATAGATAAGAGATGGGATATGAAAGAAGAGATCATTTGTTGTATTTTAAGAGAAGGTGATACGTTACTAAAATTGTTTATACATGATGAAGGGGGAAGTCATTTCTTTATATGTTTCTTTTCTTTTTCTTTACTATATTCTTACTTTTTCTTTCTTTTCTATTTTTTCTTTCTATTTTTTTTTCTTTTCTGCACGTTCTATTTTTTTCTTTTTTTTCCCTTTTTTTAGTTTGTATGTATTAGTTTTCATCTTTGTAGTTTTAATTGTTAAAAAAAGAAGAAGACGACCCATCCAGTATGATCTCAACTGATGAGTTTTCTCAAAGTTTTGTATTCTTGAGAAAATTTATATGGATGTTTGCAGGTAAAGACCACTCGGATCTTACTATAAAATAAAAGTGTTATCATGCTAACATAACATGCCTTTTTAAAAAAGAAAATTATTTCTTTTGACATTAAAACTTAAGGTGAAGGGATTTTAGATAAAGAGTGAAGTTAGTTATGCAAGCCATGAAGAAAAAATTCCAGAATCCATATTATGGCAAGACTATTATTAGGCCAACTCAGTTATCACAGAACAGGATGTAAATTTTCAGTGTGTCCAAATCTCAAGCAACTTGATTAATGGAGGAAAAATAAAAAAGCACCTAAAGTTCAAGCTACGAAATTCCACAGATTTAAAATGAGGTGTAGGATGAAGCCAAAGTCATTCATATTAGGCTCTGAGATGATTTCACATTATGCTGAGGTTTCCCAAGGACTGCTGGCCTGAAAAACAAAAACTGATTTAACTCTACTAGTTGGCAGAATGAAATTGTTCAATAATGATTTTGCTATCATATTATAACCATTATATTACAGTATATATTATTAACTATATTATATTAACTATATTATAAATATTTTTTGCAAATTTTTTTGTTAGTAAGGATGTACCTCCAATTTTGTCAAACTGTTCTATTACAAGACTTCATTTCTATCTCTTTAGTATGCTCCAAGTCAAAAGAATTCTACCAGTTTCCCAGAATGGACGCATAGAAGGTGCCAAAATAAAATCTTGCTAGATGACCCTTATATGAATTCCAATCCTTTTTTATGAATTAACTATATATATGATGATGTGAATAGTTCTAGTACTGTTCTCCATAGTCTTCTACATTCTTGTCAGCAGTACCTTTGTGAATTTAGAAAGGTTAAAGTACTTAGAGAATATATGTTTCAATTGTGGAATGCTTTTTTAATTGTTATCTTTTATTATGTGTTTTTATTATATGACGCCCAAAGTCAAGTTCTGGAGATGGGCAGCTATATAAATGTGATATGTAAATAAATATAAATAAATAAATATTACTGAAATGAATAATTGGTAGCATTAAATTATTGCAAGGTAACATTTCAAAACCAACACACCAAGCATTTCCTTGCCATTGTGTGTATTGCAAGTTTAATGAGTTGTTAATTTTGATTTAAGCATTCTGGGAGAGTAATTTAAACCAAGCATTATTGTGGAATATATGATACACTTTGGAATCTGCAAAGCACAATGAGCTACATAAACATATAGATAAATGACTTGGTAAAGGGGTCTCATTTTACTCTGAAGCCTATCCAACATTCAGACTACTTAAAGGATTTACACTTATTTGCTATAAAAGGATTCGTAACACAGGGCAAAACTGAAATATATAATGATGGCACTTTATGAAATACAACCAATCAAGTTAAACTATCTACAGAAATGTTAATTTCACTTCAATATTGTATAGGAGGCTAGATTAAATCATAAAACATAAATCAAAAATGTGTAAGGAAATATTAGAGAATTAAAAGTAGTTCTTATCAGTTTTTTTTTCAAATCTCTTTAGATGTTATTTTATAAATGATTAATATTTAATTTTATTTTCCTAGACATATTATTTTACTTCATAAAATACAATAAAATCATTAATACAAATAAAACTACAATATCAAATTAATTTCAAAAAAGTAACCAGAAACTGAAAGGATCATCAAAGACTAAACTGCAGGGACTAAAAATAACAATGAAGAGTAAATAAATAATTCCATTTTAAAAAGATAAAATAAATCTAACACTGCCTGTTCATTAGATGCTAAAAAAGATAGCAATTGAGCATGGGGGCAATACAGAGAAGACTCTTGTTGCTATATTCCAAACTTATCAGAGAAGGGGTTTTTAAAAGATTGTGCAGTTGTCCTTAGGAGATGACCGACTATACAGCAAGATGATGTTTATATATAACATTGACGGAAATGTATAGTATAGCCAGATGATGTTCATCAAGTTCTGAGTTCTTACGTTTATGTATTTATTTACAGGACTTATATGGCTGCCTATCTCATATAATTACTCTAGGTGGCTCACAATAATCCATAAAACAGAGTTAAAAACATACCCGTCCCCCCAGATGCCAGACCAAAGATCCTCACACATACGAACCTAGTAGGATGAGCAATTATCCTCAGGGAGACGCAGTCCCGCAAGTAACATCATAAGAGCTTCATACCAGCACTTTGAGTTGGGCTCAGAAATGAACTGGAAGTCTTCACAGTAAGACACTTAAGATTCATATTTTATATTAAAAGAGATGAGGAATAGGGTTTTATGAATTGCGGTAACAGGTGTGAAATTGAATAGTTTAATGCTGTTAATAAATTGTTTACAGGATTTTTTGGTATTGCTATCATGTCTCAACTAAATAGCAATATAAAAAAGATTAACTACCAGGTACAGCATTAGCATCTGAATTAGGCACACTTTGGTGGGATTTGGGAGGCATAGAATAAGTGTATTCATTAGATAGGCTTTATTTGGAATAGGCTGAGAAAGAATGTCATCGAACAATTGTAAAAGGAAATAGTTATACAATACTAATCATCCTCAAATAATTTAAATAATATTTTTTTCTGTTTTCATGATAAAAATATGCTTGATAGTAAGATTGCACCCCATAAATTCATCAGATTGGTTAAAAGAAAAAAAGAGGGAGACAACTTTAGGTTAAAAAGTTTAATCAATGAAGTAGTGATAATCAGAACTATTGTGATGGAAAGGACTTATGAAGGCCAGGCTCAGGGAGATAAGCATGTTCTTAGCCCCCATCAGGAGCGTGGGAAGTTCAAGAAGATGAGGCTGGCACCTCCCTAAGGAATTGACGGTGTTGTGGCTGGCTGGCTTCGGAACTAGGGTTCAGTCTGGGGAGATTTTCTGTCTGGAGGTTGTAGCTAATAAACACAACAGAACTGTATTTCCATTGTCTCTTGGAGTTCTTTGGGCTGAACCTGACAACTATAGTTATTAAAGATGTATTTTAAAGGTGGTACAATTTATTTATTTATTTGTTTGTTTGTTTGTTTATCATGTTTATATAGCTGCCCATCTCACACAAAGTGACTCTGTACAACAATTAAAAAGAATAAATACATAAAAACAATTACAAATAAAAAACTATAAAACTATACAGCATTGCTACAAATTACCAATACTAAAATAGTCATAGTTACCTAAATACATACTTACCTAAGTCAAAATATCATATGTGAGGATTTTTCTTAGTTTAGCTTTAGTTTGGTTTTAAAGAGTCCAAAGATCAGGTGTTGATTGCCACATTCTGAATAACTTTTTATTTCATTACTTACATAAAATTGCCAAAAAGGTGGATGTAGAGTGAATTTATTAGTAACAGCATGCACAATATTTTGGCAGCATGTGGTAGCCAAAGTCTCAAGTAACAAATTTTGAGGTTCCCATTTCAGGCATTTTGTATTGTTAATGCTATAGAAAAGTTTCATTCTGACTTACCTCAGACACTGGTAAGCTTGGGAGACAAAACATATCCACATTTTAAATTTTCTTATTGATTTGTTAAAGTAGTCTTTATTGATGTTCAGTTATTAAACCATTTCTGACTGTTCATGACCTGATAGACATCGTTTCTCCAGGATTCTCTGTCAGTAACTGCTTTTTTGAGTTCCTATAAACTCCTGACTGTCATTGGTGATAGTACCTAAGCATTTTCTCTTCTGTGTCCCTCTTTTTTGATTGCTTTCAATTTTTCCAAGCATCAGTCTTTTCCAGTGATTTTGCATGATGTCTCTAACATGTTTTAGTTTCATTATTAGTATTTCCAGTGAGTAGTCTGGTTTTATTTCATCTACTATTGAATTATTTGTTCTTGCAGTCCAAGGTACTCTCAACAATTTTCTCCAGTTTAAAGTCATCAGATTAAGTCGTTCAGCCTTTCTAATGCTCTAGCTTTCATAGCCATATGTAACAAATTGATGCAAAATACTATCGATCCTCAGAAACAATTACTTTTTTGTTAGGGAAGAATTTACATATTTTAGAGAAGTTTTATGTCAAAATAAACAGGGTCCTCCAGGGTTTTTAGCTTCAGATTGGGCGAGTTACCATTTAAGTGATCTAAACTGAGAAGTGTTGGAATTAGATTTGCAGCCAAACCACTTGAGTTGCTATTGCCTTTGAACTCAATTGGAATATAACACAGCTGTTGCTTTGGTAGCTCCTCACAGTAGGTTTCCCGTGCTGACAAGATGAACAACTTGTTTTCACCCTTAGTGTTCAGACACTGGTAGTATTTTCAGTTGTATAACAATTAAATGTGAATATGGTATCATTTAACTTGTGATACTACAGACACACATTATCACTGCAATTCTAAAGAAAAAAGCAGAAGTGTGACTTCGCCTATGCACTTATTATGGCTTGTCACTGTAGACTTATTAAGAATAGTTTTGTGTTGTTGCTATGTGATATAAAGGTTTGCCTCAGAAGTATGTAAAAGGCTACGGTTGGTTCCATTTGAAATGCCAGATGCCTACTTTATTATTACAAGAAAATGGCAGTCAATTCCAATCAGAATTAACTGTGAACATTAAAGGCTGGAAGGACTTTGGCTAATCACTATAATGTTTCCAACAAATAAAAATGAAAATATAAGGAAATTGAGTTAATACAGCTTAAAAGTTCACATTCTTACTGGATTATATTAGAAGACCTACAATTTAATTAAATTATATGTAACGATTGGCCTTACTTGTATTAATACGATACATTTATATAATAGTTTCCTGATGAATGCATATAGGTGGTAGCAGGACTGCTTGGGTTATTCTGCAAGAAAGACCCTTGGGAACTTGTAAGCTTGTAATCTTAACCAATTACTTAGTTTTCGTCTGAATATTTATATTGGTTATGAAACCAGAGGTTGCATACAGCAGTGTTCCTCAACCTTCGCAACTTTAAAGTATGTGGACTTCAACTCCCAGAATTCCCCTGCCAGCATGGCTGGCTGAGGAATTCTGGGAGTTGAAGTCCACATATCTTAAAGTTGCGAAGGTTGAGGAACACTGGCACACAGTTTTTACTTGCCGCCTTAATACATTGAAATATTGTCAGTTTTACATCACTAGGTCTATAGCTGCAATTTTCCTGAACTGCCTGATGCCTTTTATATGTGTTATATTTCCCAGAATATCTGGGAATTTGAGACTCCAACATATTGATGTCTGGAGGGGACTGGTTTGGGGAGATTGATGTGGAAGATGCAGTCCACCTCCATCCACACACACACAGACACACACAGACACACAACACACACATTTTCCATAACTGGAGTTCCCAGTTTTCTCTTCTTGCAATAGGAGCTTTTCAACTGTTTTTAACTGGGCATATTCCACTGTCATTTCCTTCTTTTATTGATTATAGTGCTTCTGTCTTTGGCTTATTCTTTCCTCTATATAGCTCAGGACTTTCATTCTTCTCTCCCCCCTCCCCCCCCCCCCCGGCCTTTTGCTGTTTAGTGAAAGCAGGAAAAGCTGATTTATATTCATTCATAAAACGTTTCTAGTGGCTCAATTTCCATTCATTCCTCAGTAGGAGACCATCTGGAGCTTGCTCTGTGGCCTAAAAGAAAGGTAGGCAAGAAAATGAAACAGGCATATTTGCTGCCAGAGCAAACTATATAAAGCTAGAATTATAATAAAACTATGGATATAATAATCTCTATTGATTATTGCAAGAGGATATGAAAAGTTGTTTTGATCATTTGCAATAATATTTATTACAGTTCGATCACTTACATTTCAATTAAAACATCTGAAAGGTTCTGAAAATACATACAGTGCAGTAGGAAAGAAACAAAGCTGTTGAGAGGTTAAGATTCTGTTAAAATAATAGGTAATGAGGATCTTCCTGTACTGTAGTTACAGTAGATGTGTAATGCAGGAAAATCCTTTCATTTGCTTGGAAAGTATTGCTTTTTCTATTTAAAATAATGCATTCTGCATTTCTGTGTGAACACTTAATAGTTCCTTCACTCCCACCCACTCCACACTCATTTGTGTTAAGAAAAGAAATTGATTGCTTTTGAGTAATTTACGCATTGCATAAGATCCAGGCTAATTTTAATTTTCACTTTGGATTTAAATTTATGTTGAAATAAATATTGTACATTGGACAAAAAGTATTTATATCATTCATCAAAACACATAACATCCTACTTTAACACAGCAACTAACACAATAATTCTTAACTAGCTGTAAATCCAGATTTTTTTTCAGTGACTCCCACCTTGGCAAGGGTGAAACTTTATGTGATGTTTTATTTTCTGAGAAGACTCTGAGTAAGCAGAAAAGCTAATATCATCTCTTTTCATCTAACATTATGAAGTTTAAATGACATTATTTTAGAGAATAGTGGAAAATGACCTTATTCTGTTCTACAAAGCAATCTGGGTGTACATTTGTAATAAAAGAGGTTTGCCACTTTTAAGTGGGGATGGGGTCATGTTGAAAACTGGATGCGTTCCACATGAGGTTTCATCCTAAGAATATTTTAAGACTAGCCCTTATTTATAGAAACAGATGTGTAAAAGTATGGCCTCCTACCACTTTGTTTCTCACAGCTTGCTGCAAAAAAGTAAACCTTTTTGTAACTGCTAGTAGAGAATTAATTCTCCAGAATTCTCCAGTTCTGTTTCACAGTAGCTTTTAGAGCCTGACTGTACAGAAAGGAAGGGCATTATTTGATTGTTTATTGTTGCCAGAGGAGCTAGCAATGGTATTTAAATAATGATCGTCACCAAGCCGGTAGACATTAGGCTTTGATCAAATATGCAGTGCATAACTTCTCTGATAGATGCTGATGTAGCCCATATGGTCATGGTTGCTGAAAAGTAAACCCTGTGAACTCAATAATTCCAATCTGCATTGGTGGAGGATTGCAACTCTCAGCATCCTATCCTGGATGTTAGATGGAACTGGTAAGTGGATAGGTGTGCACTGGCAATTGTATCCTGATTCTGTGCCATTTGAATCACATTTGGGTAATGTTTCTTATGTCTGTAAAAACTTGGATTCAAATAATTGCTTAGATTCATATTACAATAATTTGATGAAACTTGATAAAGTCATTGAGGAAATCAGGTTAACAAATAAATTTTCATAGTCTTTGGCTTATCTATTGTTGCCATTGGATTTCCGGAATTCTAGAGATTTAAGTATTTTTGTAAAATGCTTTAAGTTTACCAAACAATGTATTCCATTCCATTCCATTCCATTCCATTCCATTCCATTCTCTCTCTCTCTCTTTTTTTTTTGTATCCAGAAAGTATAGAATAAAGTGTGCAAATGAAGTAGCTTTCCAGAAGCATGTGAAATAGATGAATAGATTTATTTGTTAATGCTGAAATGTTTTTCTGTAAATGTTTTTCTTGCATATATTTGCTTTGAAGGTTAGTACATGAAATCCCATAAAGTTGGTATGTATAGTCCCATAAATTCTTGAATCAAAACTGAGTAGAAGATAAAAGTCTCTTGAAATAGCAAACAGCTCCAAAAGCCCATCAATAGCCTTAATAAGATGACAACATTTAGGGCAAGTTACAAATCGCCAGTGCAACAGAGTGTAGATAGAATTATCTGGCCAAAGGTTTTTTTAAAAAATCTAAATAAATGTGCTTAACACTCATTGGAATGAGAAGCAAGGAAGTGAAAGGAAAAACAAATGTGCATTATACATGGATTTCTGCAGGGCTTTGAAGTACTTTGTGGTACACAAAAAGCAATTGTCTTCTTTACAGTTTTGCTGTAAAACAGTTTTTTGATTAAACACTGTATATATTGTGTCTTCAATCTCAAGAATTGATTCATATCACATATATTAACATTTTAACTTCCATAATTCTATTAAAATTAATGATGTCACATTGGGTTTAAAACAAAAACGGGGAATAAACAGTGGTGTTTCAGATCTTAAAACAGCATGAAATTGTCTGGCTGAAAGCTTCCAACTGCTAAAAATATTTTGAAGAATGTTATTTGATTCTGCTGCTTCTACTATAGGTTCATATGGCGTTTGCATATAAAGGCTTTCTTTATGATGGGTCTAACAAAGGTAAAATTACCTTCAACTCCCTTGTCTTCCAATACCACAAATATATTTCCTATATATTCCTGGACTTAATATGCATACTGTTTCTAGGATAAGAGCTACAGTAATTCTAATGTAGAAACTGTAATATAGATGTTTTATGATATGTGGCTTATATTAAAGCAATAGGAAATAACATGTCAGATTTCTCATTAGTAAATTGTTATAATAGCTTACATAAAATGAGACAGCCTATTAATATTTTCCTTAGATTCACATTTAAAAGAAAAATACTGCTATCTCTGTAAGTATCCTTATGATACACACAAAGAAATTCATTATACTAAAATGATCTGGCATGTCTAAACTAGCTTGAGCTATATGAAATTTTAAAGATATTGCTGAATATCCATTTTTTAATTTTAGTAAAATAATGAAAAGCATATTTTATTTTAACTTACAAACCGTGTAAATGCTAATTGATATGAAACATCTAGTTCTGCATATCTGTTGCAACTTCTTTTGTGGTATTAAAAACCATTTTTCTTGTTATATATTTAACTCACATTGGAAAAGCAATTTAAAATTCCTATCCATGCATCTACATTTCTGTTACCTGCCTGCTCAAAAGAGCCTTACCAATTTTAAAAAATCTACTACCAGGTTGCAAAATTTGCATCTTATTTTTGCAGACAATATCATACAAGCTAACTGAATGGGAAATAGCAATATCACAACATACACTAATTTTTAAAAAGAAGAAGAATTTTTACTTGGATAAAATAACTTCTGTAGTACTATTAAAGAACATAGTGCTTGACCATTATTAAGGACGATACTAAAGCATGCCAAATATTTGACCAAGAGGGAAGAAGTAACAGTCCAATTAATTATAATTATTCATTTTTTCCCCATATGACTGTTTTTCTTTTCTTGTGGACACAAAGTTGTTTGAAAACAATTATATTCACAACTATAGTATTTATGCCTGTAGGTTAATACTTGTATACTATCTCCCGATTGTATTCCCACATGTTTCTCATATTTATTACAATTAATATATAATATATGGGTATCACAGCTGGAGATATGTTCAAGATGGATAGTTAAAAAAAGAAAAAGAAATCTAGCATTTAAAGAAATCTAAAATACATTTGAACCAGATGACATTTCATTTAAACATTGTCCAGTTAATGTTTGGAAAAAGTCAATAAATAATTTCCTTTTTGCTGTGGTTAAGTCACATTTGTATTTTAATATTGTGTTATTGTCACATTACTGCCTTAAGCTTACTGTTTAGTATATACCAATTTTTTTCTTAATACAGATCCATACAGTCACTCTCTTTCTTTCTTTCTTTCTTTCTTTCTCTCTTTCTGTATGTATGTATGTATTGGAAATAAGCATCACCGTGTTCAGTGGGACTTTCAGGTTCAGTAAACACTGAACTGAAGTTTTAGAGATAAATTAAAATTAAATACAAACCAGTGTATTATAGTATCTGTTTTTAGATACAGTGTTGAGCCATTTAAAAACAGCAATAAATGTACAAAATTTTTCACTACTCCAAAAGTATTTTTGATTGTTGTGCATGCAATGACTGTAAGCCAGTACAAGGAGCCTTGTTACTGAATGCATTGTCACATCTGCACTTAGTCCAGCCAAGTCTCTGTTGCTATAATATTTCCAACTGATAATTTTCTATTTTGTAAATCTGATTTTGCAGGGATATATTTTATTGCTTATTGTTCTTTATATGTTATATTAGGACTTAGTGCAAAGAATTTAAAAAAAACCTGTGTTGCACATTATGTTGTTCCTGAGGAATACTTATGCAACTTCCCACAGTCTAACAGTCATGAAGCAAAGCTTTTCAACTATAGTATGTTTCATCTTTTAAGCAAACCCACATGCCAACATAGCACAAGCACTTTGTCCCATAATGACTTTTTAGCTTCTACAGCACCTATATGCTATGACTGCAGACTATATTAATATTAATGAAAAAATGGAAGTTTTAGATTTAGTGACTCTTGTTCCCTCCCTGCACCTCTCTTATGTTAAATCCATTAGCAGAGATGCCTGTACATTAATAAATTAAAAAAAGAACAAAATGGGTCTCCATTCAGAAACTTGATCTTTGCACTATTATGCCTTCATATGACCACAGTGATGTTTGAAATTGACCTGCATGCTGTTGTTATCTCAAACACAACCTCATAAAATTCTTATTTTTCTTATATGAAATGTGCTTAATTATACTGATCTGCTTTTGATGTCTGATAAAAATGTGAACATTGTTCTTTTTTAATATTATAATTACCAATAGAATTCAATAAGATACTCCCAATTATAAGTCCACAATTTTATTTTTCATTCAAAGAGGCAATATTGGTTCAACTCATTTCTGTATAGCCATTTAAAAAAAAAAAAAAAAAGAGGTGAAGTAATCCCAGTAGAGTTAATTTCCTATAGTTTCATGATTAGAATTTACTTTAGGTCCTTAAAATTGTGAAACCTGCCTTATAGTAGCAATATTGCATTAATTATTAACTTTGATAGATATTTAAATTTATGTCCACTTAAGTGTAAAAATAAGACATGCATACTTGCTCCATTTATATTTCTTTTTCTCAATGAAGTAAGTGAAAAGATTTATAGCATTAAAACAATAGCTGCACCACTTGTTTGCAAAATCTTTATGTCAGTTTGTTACTATGACATAAACAGGAACAATGTGTTCAGTATTAATTTTATATCAATTTGCTCAATTCATAACTCTTGAATTTATGAAAAAGCCAATTTGATTTAAATTCATTTTGCAAAGTACAATTTGTAATATGCAAAACGTGTATATTGGGTGACAGTATATACAAAAATGAAATATCTTAGAGAAAAATTGTTGCACAAAGTGTGCACAATAGCAAATTTGAGTATAAATTATATGCATTAGGAGAAATATATCTGAAAATGTTTGGGGATATTTGCGCCAATTCTTTCTCTGAAATTTTTTAACTAATGCAGAAGTAGGCTAAACAAAATAAATTGAGAAGTTGGCTAAATAAAATGTACAGATTTGCCCACCTATATACTGTAATAACTAGAATACAAATCCTCTGGAACCAGGAAGCAAATATCCACACATACATGCCTATATTTCAGTTCCAGGAATCATTGTAATGGGTAGTTCTCTTCAAGAACATACAAAAAATGATGTTTTATGCAGTAGAAGGCCAATTCCAAAAAAGAATAAGTGCAAAGAGGGGTTTTTTTATATCACCATCATTTAGATGTACAGTGTATACATGAAGAATAATTATAATATGTTTGTGCAATTTTTCATGGCCACTATTATAAAGTTGCTACATAAAAAAAAAAAAAATCCTTCTCTCATGTTGACCAGGTTATTTAGACTGGTTGAATCTACCTGTTGTCCAGGTAGGTCAGAATGAGCTCATATTTTTATTAGCACTTTTTGAAAATTGAATGCTTGTGGAAATGACAATCTTAGTTGCATAACACTCAGTGCATATATTGAAGATATAAAATTCTGACACACTATTTTTCTCATGGTTGATATATAAAAAGAGATATTTTCCTATTACTTGTAGAATGCCTGACAAGATACAAGATTTTCTTTTTACTTTTTGAAAATAAATTGTGTCAGGAGGCTAAGATTTTGAACAGAGGGATAGCATCAAGTGACGGAGATAAATATTTTCCCTATTGATTATTTTTCACTGCATAGGTCCTAGTTCAACTTTTTTTTTCCTTCACAAGTTCAAAAAAGGAGTTTAGGATTAAAATAGCCACCAAGGATACAGTGACAACTCCCTTTTCCATTCACCCACTAAAATTGCAATCTTAAACAAGTTTGTAAGCTTCATTAAACATAGACAGTTGGTCATAAGTTTGTGTTTGCTGTAGAAATGTATATTGCCCAATTCCATGGATTCAGGGTAGTTTATAAACAAAGTTACTGCTAGTAAGTATGACAAATCTTAACGGCATAAGCCCTCTTCTATATAAAGTTGTCAGATCCCTTTTAGTTCTAGTTTAATTTCCTTGCTAACAGCAATATGAAAATCCTTATTGTTTATTGTTTATAAACTACCCTGAATCCATGGAATTGGGCAATATACATTTTAATACAACTTCATATAACTTCAGTTTTATCTCATTAAAGTTTATATGACTCCTAAGCATCAGTACGATTTTTTCCAGTTTTGTGTAGAAGCCTGAACAAAATGGGCTACTATGATAAATAGCAGACAGGTGCTATGCTTGTGTGAGGTCCAAAGTACTTCTTCTAAATCCTTTTGAACTATGTACAGCTATCATTTATATTCATTTTTACCTGAGAGATGATGCTTTTTGCCTGGCAGTTTGTCAACATAAAATACAGTCACCAAATTGTACGATTACATCTATTCATATGTTATGTATATATATGTACAAAGGACTGTTCCTGTGATACACACAAACTCCAAGTATTTGTACATCATAAAGAAATGAATGGAAACATTTGTGTATGAAGAGAACTTGCTTATGTAAACAACTGCAATCAGAATCAGTTTCCATTAATTCCATAAATAGTTGACCCCTAATCACTACCACTTGCCTGTACATCTTTTTTTGCCTACAATTCCGAATCTTTGCTAATAAGAAACCACAGCTGACATTAAAATATAAATATAAGTGAAGCATACATAATTATTCTTTACATGTTAATTAATAAGAATAGAGCTCTTGACTATCTTACTTCAAGTAGCGATTTCCCACTGTTTATGCTGAGCATCCTATCTCCTCTTCAGGAAAGCCTTAAGCTTTGAGAAAGTGACTGTTGCTCTCTGCCTGCAGCTGTACCTTCTGTCTTCTGTCAGTAACACCAAAGGAAAGAGGCCCTTTCATACAACTTGGGGAAAACTCAGTCTCTTGAAGCTTATTCCTTCCTCTTAAGGACTCATTAGGCATTATAGTACAATTAGGGCAATACTTATGTGAGCATATAATGGTAATTGACTAGCTAATAATCTGTATTAATGGAAACAGAAAAAGAATGTTTCCTTTGATAGCTGTGCGATTTCTGTTAATCCAGGACATTTATAGTATTTTTCCTTCCTATCCATGTCCTTTTTGCTTTCATTTTTTTCTTCTCTTGCTATATATTTCTTAAAATGAGGAGGTATGGTTCCTTAAGACCAAAAAATCATACATAATTTATTAATATTATGGCCCAGAGGAATCTACAACGTATGGTTACTTCCATCAGCAAGGATAGTTGCTCTAAACCCTCTTTTTCACTAGCTACTTCAAACTATCTGTTCATTTATGTAAGCAAATAAAATAAAATGTCTTAGCTCATTCAGGTTACACATCTTCTTTTCAGGTTTTCTTTTTGATATCTGCAATGAATGGCTCCCCTTTTTATGCATGCTGTACTGATCATTAATTTCAGAGTAACCAATAATAGTAATGATAGATTACCATAATAGCGAACCTCCCTGATGTATCTATTACCTGCTACACTTCTGATATAAGCAATATAAATGTTCATGATATTAAATAAATTATATTTGTTTATAATTACATTTTGAAGCCTAAGTTTACAAGTGTGACATATGCTTTTATTTATAAATAAAATTAGTAGCACTGCAGTACTATATACTCATACCTGGAAGAAAGCGTCACAATTAATAGAGATTGTTTTCTGAATAAACATGGATAAGTTTGTGTTTGGAAGCATTTTCTAAGAAAGTATTGGTACAGTTTTAATTTAATCCTGCAATTGCATTTAAATTTAATTTTTAAAACTTGGAAGCTATGGTCTGTATGAGATGTTGATTGATAGAACAGTGCTAATTGTCTTATCAATGAATACCTAATAAATTAAACAAAAAAAATGAATAAAGTTATTACTCTTATTTTTCCTTTATTCAAAATATTTGCTATTTTTTGTGTTCACTTGCAATCATAATGATCTCTTATAGCCAATGTGTTTTTCTCGAACAATAATTACAGTAATTGCTGAATAAAGGGTTAATACAAAACATAAAGTATGGTGTTTAATGGAGAAATTTAAGAGCAGATAAAAAATATAGCATCCCACATATTTCTCCATAATTGTACAGTCCTCCAGAGATAATGGATATCATTATCAACGGCGCCTGTCCTAGGAAACTTGGCAAGGTTATGATTGTTTGTTACAGCTTTGGTTATATTAACATACACATTAATATTTATAAATATTTGATGTCATGTTAATTTTTCATATAAGATGATTTATGTAATGTTGCTGTGCTCTGTTAGAGGGCATTTACTGTAGGCTTCAGAACGGAACTGGATTGATGCATGTTCTTTAAGGGAACTTGACCATATATTACTATACATATGTACAATGAATCATTCCAGGGAAAAGTGATTCAAAAATAAATTATATAAATTGTAGAAAAGCTCCATTAACATTTTAAATAAAACATAATGAAAAAGACTACACTAAAGTATTTCATATGTCTTATTAAATAGCAGGCCTTTCTATCAAAGAGAGCTGAATTTAGTGAAAGTTTGTGTCTAAATAATGTATTACAAATATTTCATGCACATTTCTTAATTTGCTGTACATCTTAAATTAAATTATAATGAAACAAGGATAAACTCTATTCTGGTAAGGATACATGTGTATGAATAGAATAACATCTATTGTTTCAGGTGAATTACTTTTTAATACTAGAATAGTGGAAATCATAACAGCATGAAGAATGTACAACTCTCTTTCAGTGCCTGCATGAACTTTACTCCATGAATGTTAGTTCTATTGTAGAGTTACAACTAAGACAGTTTGTAGAAAGTTTGGGAATTGAGTCAGTGGCAAGAAGACTGTGGTTTTATAGTCACATATTTATACAAACGTATTAACCATTTACATCAAGCAGGAAACCTGATGTTTCAAACTTATTTTTTATAATATTATATTAGAGTAATGGTGAAAAGCTTCCAGCCTGCAAGCCAGACCCATCCAATCAGACCTCCTCATTGAATTTGCTGATGCCCTACTACAGGTCTGTCCTCCTCCCTCTTGAGAGTCCCTTGGAAAGAGTAAGGGAAAGTAACTCTGCTGGGAACCACCATTTCTAGGTCACACAGTGGTCCTTAAACCAGCAGTTCCCAAACGCTTTCCTCATGCCTTCCCCTTGTTGCTTGCAGTGCTTCCTGAAGAAATCGTTTCCTCTTTATTGTTCCTCAGCAAGAGCAAAAAAAGAAGACTATGTAGCTAACACCATTTCTCTCCGTGCAAAAAGGAGACTTCTTTCTCCAGAAATGAAAGGAGTTACTCAATTCCTTGATTAAAATTAGACATTTTCTAGTCAGGAAATAGAGAAGGAAACAGATCAAGCTGAGAGAAATTTAAACCTTTGCCCCTGCAGTGCCTTCCCAGTACTACTCAGTTACCTGTGGTGTGTACTTGGTTATAAATATATGTGTATGAGAGAGATAGCCCAACACGTATGACTAATTTTAGCATCTAGTTAGCAAGTTTTCCTGGATAAAATATGCTCCTTGGGCTAAAAAGTTTCCCCTTTCTGATCTAGAAGGCTTTGTAAATTCTTTACATCTACTGCTGTTATAGGTTCCATGGGGTGGAGTGGGGGTGATGCAAATGACAATATAAGCATCATAACGCTATTACACAAATGAAGCATCTGACATACTTGTATAGATATCATGACACACAATGGTAGGTTATTTAGCTTTTCTAGCTTTTTTTTACTTTTTTAAAAAATGCATTAATTGATTTTTTAAACTCAGATGTTGTGATGGTTTTAAAGCTTTTTCACTGTTCTCTTGTTAAGATTCTGAGCTCTCCTGGAAGAAGAAACAATAGAAAGTGAATGAATAAGTAGATAAAATACAGTGGAGTGCATCCTTTTTTGGGTTGAGGGCTACACTCCCTTAAGAACAATTTTGATAGGCTACATTGAGGGCTACATTCCCTTGAGAACAATTTCAATGGAAAAAGTAGTGGGGAGGCCAGAGTCAACATGGTCTCAACCTCTTTTGTTTTCTTTTTAACACTCTCCTTTGTTACTTTGACATCTCTTTCTGTATCTTTCTGATACCTTATTCTCTCATACCTTTTTCTTAAGGCAGCTGGCTGCCAGAAAAGAACAAATGACTTTTCTAAGAAGTATTATTTTTAAGGACTACATAAAATTAGACCAACATCCACTGGATACCCATCCCTGCTTTAATAACTCCAAGTAATGGGAATCTTCCTTGCTGTTGTAACAGAAATACTATTCCTAATCAGCATTGCTAAGAAAAAACTTCTAACCCCATTCCCTAACAATCAAGGTCGCTCATTTCCTGCTGTTTGTAGAAAGGGTGGGAGTACTATCTTACCCATAGGGATAACTGAGTGAGTAAGCTGAAAGCCTCTCTTCCCACCAATCCTGATTGGGTTCACTGGTAAAGAAACTGCCCCCTAAGTGCCTATTGAAAATTTCTGTTCTCCTTCCATATAAGCAAGACAGCAGCAATCTGTTTAATTAATTGCTTTAGATTAACATTTTAAATGCCACCATTCAAAACAGAGTTTTATCAGAATGGTTTACAACACTCAGAAACAGGTTTTACTAATCTAAGTACCTTTTAGATGTATGGATTTAATTCTTGGAATTTTCTGGATAGCATTACCATTGCTGGGAGAGAGTTTAAAATATGTCCACTTTCTATTTAATGGACACGCTGAAAAGAATAATGAGTAAAAGTGTTCTAGTAAGAGGGGTAAGAGAAGCACTCATAGTAAATGATAAAAATCAGCTAAAGGACAGTAATAATTTGGCATCAAAGACAACTGCCTTTCTGCCTTTGTCTTCTGGAAGGATGATCGGGTTTTGATCCTGAAGCATTAAAACTGTTTTTTCTTCTGCTTTACGATGCCCAGTTTTGTTCTTTTTTTGGTTACAGTTATTATTGTCATACATTTTCACCGATCTCATTGGAGAGTTCAATTCTTCTGAGTGCTGCTTCTAATGCTGCAAATAATTCTTCACAGGACTAGTTTCCTGGGGCATGAAAAATCCAAGACAGTCTGTGACAATGTACACAGCTGCTCAGACACAACAATGTAACAAAAATGATGCATGAACCAGTAGGCCTCCTCTGTGGGAAATATCAGTGTGGGCACCAGGTACTGAAAAGCTTGAGATGTTCATATAGATTAGCAAAATAGACTAAAATTCAAGTACTCAGAAAGAAAAGACTAAATTATATACAAAGTATGTATACATTGGTACTTTTTTGGATTCCAATATTGGGACTGTGGAACTTAATTTTAAGAAGACTTTAAAATGTCTAAAATTGAGCGAGATGGATTCTATGCACTTGGTTCAAGAACTTGAAAGGAGTGGGAGAGTCATGAACATTCCCTTCTATCCACATATGTTGTACATATTTAAATAATATCTGCAAGAATAGAATTGTTTCTTTTCCTTTTCATTCTGTCTTAGCAGTGTTCACCATGTTCTTGTATGCATGGGGTGATATGCTTTCAGTCTTAATTCTTCCATAGTAAGTCATGATTAAGGTGTGTCCATACTCAAATAGTCTCCTGGAAATTGAGCATGCTGGTTTGGAAATATTGAGCATGCTGGTTTGGAGATGACTAAGGGTTTATGAGTTAAAGAGTGAGAATTTCCTTCTCCCCAGTAAGTAATATAATTCACAAGAACTAGTTTCTTCAGAATAAGGCTATCAGCAAATAGCTGCAGGTGTTGGCTCCCTAGGAATCCTAAGAGAAAGTCCTTATTTCCTTCCGCTTGACCAAACTGGATATTCAGAATAACCAAATAATTAATATTCTGAACTGCCTGACATATTTATCTGATGTTCTAATAACAGCTTTACTCCTATCAAGGAATAGTGGAGACTTCTTTTTTTGTCTGAATTATAATAGATTTGTTGAAAAGCCTAAATAAGGATCCAAATTTTCTGCAAAGGAAGATGTGTGTATGTATAATGTCAAGAGGAAATATCAAGCAACATTCAGATACTTAATATTGTATTGTAGTCATTCAATATTATTTGTATACACAACAATATTGTTACTTGAATATATATACATACATACATACATACATACATTCTATTCAATATTGAATATATAGTATACTCATGGTTTAATGCTGATTACAGTTTTTACTTTCAACTCGCTTCAGGCCACGTGCACCAAGAGTTCTCCTTTCCTACTTTACAGGAATGCTGAAAGGAAAGCTACATTCAGCAGTGTCCACAGAGGTGGGCAAGGGGGTCAGACTGGCAAAAGCAGTGCCATGGTGCAAGCTTCACCTGTTTTCTATGTATGTTGCAACATACATAGAAGAGGCAGAGCTGACAGCGTGACATAGTAACACTTGTTTTTATCATTCTGACAAAAGCAGTGAGATCCTGCAGACGCTGCCAGTTAGATTTGCTGGTTTTCTTTAATCATTTGAAAGATGTTAATGGGATGTCAGGTAGAAACCTAGTAGGAATTTATTCAGACATATTTATTAAAAATATGTATCACAAATGTTCAAGAAAGCATGGCAAATTCTAAGATGTAAAACAAAATCATCAGAATTATACGTATCTGTATGTTTCTAATTCTTTGAAAGAAAGGAGCAACTGGTATATGTTTACAGTATAGTAACTACCAATAGTATGTGATCTTATCTTTCCTCACTTTTAGCTTCAGCATCTATTCCCTATTTTCCACATAAACTAGTAGTTGATGAAGATCCAAGTCAGTGAAAGTTTGTTTGTTTATCATCCACTGTAATACAAGACCCTCCCAGCCAACTGGCACATTACATTGCTGACATTCATCTTCTCTAATAGAAGCAGCCTATTCTTTTGAGCAGTATAATCTTTATAACTTTCTTCTTCCATGATCAGTGGGATTACAGAAATTGTTGCCACTGTAGCCTGAAAATACTGTTTCACAGAGTATATTGTTTTTTCAACTGGATCATTTGGATGAAAGAGGAAAAAATAAAAATAAGGCTGCATTTGTTTTAGGCTTCTTTGAATAATGTGTTTCTTTGCATAAAGCAGAGATAGCAGAAGGCTTGAATAAAAGCTGGTAAGGATGCAGTACTCCTATCAGTAAGACCACCCTATTACAATATTGCTGTGCAAAGAAAGAACTCAGTCAGCTGCTATTAACTCAGTAATATATTTAAATACCAGGAAGAACTTTTAGATGATAATACATTTTTGGAAAATGCACCTCCAAAATTCTACTTACGTTCATCAGTTTGAATTCTCATTGCTATGTGCATACATTTTAGGAAATGATATTTTATTAAAATATTTGAATATTCAAGTCAATTTCATCTATGTGATCCCCTCTGTTTACGATTTTCTCACTAACAATAAATTTATACATTTATATCCCACAATCAAGTTCAGTTGAATTCAATGTAAATATTTTACAAAATACAAAATATAGACAAAACACCAAGTACTCTAAAAAACATGCAATTAAATGAAACAATCCTTAAAAAAAAAATGGAAAAGAAAGAAAGAAAGAAAGAGAGAGAGAGAGAGAGAAGAGAAAAATTAAAACAAGCAAAAGACAAAAATCTATCTTACATACTTGGCACAAAACTAGGTTATTTGCAGGATTGCTTATCTCCAGTTATATTGTCCCATTCCACACACACTTCCAGACTGGGTATGCGCCAGATCCTTCTCTGTACCATGATAGACTTCAGAAGCCAATTCTATTACCTTTCATAAGGCATTTCCCCCCCAGGCATATGGGCTAGGATGTTAGATGTGCCCATCTTGGGATATGGTGTGATGTAGTTTGATAGCTGGATTGTATGGTCATTTGATTTTTTATTAATTGATTGAAATAATAAGTGAGCATCAAGAGAGGTAGTAACATAAACATCTATAGTGTGATAGAAAACTTTGAATCAAACTTATGAATAAACTCCTATCTAACTATTCCACATTGGAGTCTCCATTTATTTGTTTAATCAGTTTCTTAGTTGCATTTTCTGATTATAATTCAGGAATGGGGATTTCCACTAAGTAAGCCAGATGAAGTTTCTGAAATCTATCAGTCTGGAAAATCTCTCCTCCTCTTCAAACTTTCTCCTCTCTTATTCCCCAAAGCCTTCCCCTTTAATATAAGAAAAAACAGTCCCTTTCTCTTTCTATATTGAGACTTTAAAGGATCAGATATGCCAGGCAAGGGAGTGGTTAGAAGGTAGTCTGGAAAGCAATCCAACCAATCCTGGTTCCTTAACCTAATTCCTTCCATCATAGTTTTCTGAAGGAGGTTTACAACATAAATGTTGAAATTTAAAATCAATATTAATAAAATGATACCAAGCAGAAATAATTTAAATGAAATTGGATACAAGAAAAGTAACTGTTAGCAAGAATTGTCATAAAACTTTGCAATTAAAAGCCAAGAGAAATACATGATTGGTAAAAACACGACTCAGACTCTAATAAACAAACAAGAGAGAAATGAAAGCTTCCGAGCACTTATTCTACAGCTACCCATTTTGGCCTGCAAAACGTGGTCTTTGTATCTCTTTGCTGCTGTCCAGATTTTTTTCAACCTAGATCTGGTTGAAAATGTCTGATGATTACATTGTGGTTTGTTCCAAGTTCAAGTCCCTCAGCTGGTTTTGCTGTAAATTATAAATAGATTTTCAGGAGTTAGAAAACAGTTGAGCACAGTGGTTGACAATAGGAAAGTGAACCATATTTGCATTAGCTAGTGTAAACCTTGCATCCAATGAAGTAAGCTATAGCTCAGAAAAGCTTATGCCTTTTAACAAAATAAAATGTGTTGGCCTAAAAAGATGCTACTAAACTCTTTCTTACTGTAGGCGTTTCTGACATCTTTATCTCAGTACCTTCCCAATGCAAAATGGTAAGTGTACTGTGGAGACAAAGGGATTGTGTTGATTTTTTTATTGCTTCAGAATGAGGGCACAATTTTATTATGCCAGAGAGATTCATGATTGCCAAGTTTTGGCTGCTTTCCATTCTCAATATTATATTAGTAGTGAAAATTGTTTAAATAATAGGTTATGGGACACTAGATATTTCTTTTAGCAGCTATCTTATACCAATTATCATGCCATGTTTACTATATCATCTAGATTTATAGAAGGAATAGTGTACCTTATTTGTTCACAGAATAATAAAATATTTGACAATCACATAAAATAACATTTAGGTTTGAGAGTTATATAACTTAAACTAATAAGAACCAAATCTTCATTTATTTTTGGTGAAATTGTTATAGGGAGCTGTTCTTTATACGAATGCAAATTTTATTTCCTGGCTTACCTACTTCAACAAAACAGCAAGTATTTATTTATTCCAAATGTAATAGTACTGCCTTATTGGGATCACAGCTGCTGCTTCTCTGATTCAGTTATCTTTCGCAAATAGGCTTTTTGCTTCTATTAGCTCTCATTCTTTCAGGCATTTCAGTTGTCTGTTAGAGCTCAAATCTGAAAACAAAAGCTGCCCCTGCATTTAGCAGAGCTTGTAGAAATCTTTATTTCAGGGCTACAACCTGTGTGGGCCAAGGGTGCCACGGCCTTTTTGTGGCCCTCCCAGCCCTCCAAAAATGGATGAGCCAAATGTTGGGTCCTTTTGTGCAGCTTCTGGAATTTCAAGGGGAGGTTAAAAGGCAAAATGGGTCCTCTAAGACTTGCAGATTCTTAAAACTCATGATCTACCATTCAAAATGGAACTAATTGCTTTTGGAGCGCAGCTCTCAACGTACCACACAAAGCCTGGGTATGGTTGATTAATTTATTATTTATTATTATTGTATATATAAATATATATATAACACTATTTTAATATGTATGATTCACTCACAGCAGCTTAAAGCATTTAAAACCAATATATTTTAAATATTTAACATTAAAAAATCAGAGTAAAAAAACACAGAAAGTCACAAAATATTTAAAGAAGTTTGAAAGCAGGGAAAAGCAAGAGACGGCATTTTCTAAAATGTATTACAAAGGAAGTTCTATCGGCAGTATGGGCAGGCTTCCATTCTGGCCTTCCGAGGTAAAAGAGGTCCAGAGCTTAGGTACAGCCACTGAACAGACCCTTTTTATTTTCTCAATCTTTGCCATAGTTGAAACAGAAAAAGCCCTTTACATTAGGGCAGTTGGAAGGAAGTGACCCCTGAGGTATCATAGATTGAAGCCCTTTATTGCTTTAAATTATAAAAAGCAATCATAAACTTTTTGAATTGTGCCCAGAAGTGAACTGGGAGTCACCAGTAAAGAATGTAGAACTGATATTACATGGTCATGTCTGGCACCACCCAGAACATTCTTGTAGCTACCTTCTGGCCCAGTTGCAGTTTTCAAAGATTTGGGATTGAAGGTAATCCCCAATATAGCAGGTTGCAATAATTCAGTATAGATGCAGCTGTGGTATGTGTCATCCTAGTTAACATCAGACCTCATCAGGAATGGATGAAGCTGGCATACTATTGTAAGCTGGTCAAAGGTCTTTCTGGTTACTGCTGTCATATGATAGTACAAAACTAAATCCAGAAGTAATTAACCCCTGACTGTAAACCCAATTCTTCAGGAGAACAATCCCAAACCAAACAGTTTGAAATCATATTCCTGAGTCCATCTGCTTCTTTGCTTTGGTTTAACTTTTAATATATTAGATTTCATCCAGACTATTACTGTTCTCAAAACATCAACAGCTTTCCTAGTGGTAGATGAAAAAGAAAAATAGAGCTGCTTATCGTCTATATATTGATATAAAATATCTTAGTTCTCTACCCAGTGATTTCATAGTGGACAACGCTGACCCTTGTAGAACATAATACACTAGCATTCACAGAGCTGAACAAGAATCCCCCAGCATCTCCTACTGGAAACAGCTACACATTCTCACACAATGAGCAGGGCTATCTTGCTGAGTTCCTAGCACTATACTGGTCATAGTGTATTTATTTATTTATTATTTGATTTTAAGGCTGTCTAAGAGACTCTGGGCAGCTTACAATATTTCAAATACAAATATGCCTGGACAAAACAATGATAACATTAAAAAGACTTAACAGACACTACACAAACAGAGATCGTATAGCAAAAAGTCTGGGAAAACTACAGGTGTCAAATGCCTCCATGGTTGTAATGTTGCTACTGTTTGTCTCCTTTTCTTCCTGAGGCCAATGGCAAATTCATGATATAATCGTAACTAACTAACTAACTTCAGTATTGCTTAAGCCTTGTTCACGATCCATATGCAGGGAGATTTTTCTGGTTTCCTGTTGCTTTTGCATAGTGCTTTTGAGAATCATAATATTTAATATGGAAACTCCTATTCACCAGGATCTCTGAGACTTTCCCCCCACTCTTTAGTTATCCACTCATCCTTGAATCAGCACAAAACAATTTGGCATTTGCTACCCACATTGCCAGTTGCTATCCTGCCTCTGTTCTGTCTGTTGCCAAAATACACTACTAAATAGTGTTATGAATTGTAAGTGTGTTGCTCATTGTAGGCAAGATGATGGCCTCTCCTCTGGATTTGTTGTAAGTTTCCTTAACCATGGGAAAGGAAGCCAGTGGGGAAGACATCTGCCAATAGGGGAGTGCAGCACAAATGGGCTCAGAACTCTACCCGGACTTCTCCAAGCTGGTCTGTCTCCTTTGCCCCCAAATCTAATTTGGGCATCTCCCACATTAACATACCATGAAATAAAGCAACATCTGGGAACAGGCCAGAAATAGACCCAGAGAAGAGGGAGGCAGATAGAATTTATTGTGCAACTAGTTAGATCCTGTAGAATGACAGAACTGAAACTCTATCTAGCAGCTAAGCAACCAGGTTTTTCACTTTCCATGGAGGAAGTAAAATATACAGGAACTAACGAATAAACAACAAAGCCCAGTTCAATATCACTCATTATTTTCCAGACATTGCAGCAAAGCCTGATCACTTCTCCTTTACCTGGAGAGAAACTGATTCCAACAATGGTGGGTGGGAGAGAGAAAACAGCTATAAAAGTGGTTCAGGAAATCATGTCGTAATAGGACAACTGCTTGAAGAGAAATAGCTGCAGTGGAAGCTGGCCACTAACTGTGGACAGAGGGCATGCCCACTCGTCTCAGCAGTCCACGCCTCTGATCATGCCTCCATTCCTACTCACCCTCCCCTAAATCTCCTCAGCTGATCTACTTATGGACCAACATGGAGCTGTGCTGTCAAATAGGTAAACCAGGTCTCTGAAAAGCTCTCTGGCCCAAAGCAAAGAGGAAGTGCTTCCTTGGGCATAGAGCAATGGAGGTAGGCAGTTGTAGCCTCCTTGCTTTTGTATTCTGATGTCACTTGAATTCTACCTCTACCTCATTTCTACCTCTTGTTTTTGTTAGTTTGTTCCACCACCATTCTTTTTTTTTTTCTGGATTCCACTGTGGCTGCATAAGTTATAACCACTTTAAACTGGCCCTGGTAATCTTGTATGAATCAGCTGTTACAAAATAACTATTATAGATTTACAGGTAGTCCTCATTTAGTGACTGCCTTGTACAGTGACTGTTTGCAGTTACAACAGTGATGAAAAAGTAACTTTGTGACCAATCCTGCATTTACAACCTTCACAGGTCCGTAAAGCACAGGAAAGCTGAAGTAAGATCATAAGCACACAGTTTCACTTAGCGACTGCTTTACTTAACAACTGAGTTGTCGGTCTCAATTGTGGTTGCTAAACGAGGACTACCTGTAGTTTTCTATTTGATTTAAATACTTTTTCAATAGACATAGTTAAATTTGCAATATGATTGTCTTCCTATTAATATGGGAAGAAATTCTAGTTTTCTGCCATTTGTCTTCAATCTGTGCAGTTCTGCTACAGTATTTCAGCTATATAGTGGTGAATCTGTGAATTCTTTAGAGAAACGTATTTGTGTTCTGGGATAGTTTCATCTATCATTCACCCATTTCTTTGCCGTTCCAATGCTCAGCGACATCTGTTTCACGTTTCTCTAGGCAGACAAATATGTTCAGGATCCTAAAGCTTTATCAACATGATCAGAATCATGTATCAGTGTGTACCTAATAGGTCACCCATGGGGAATTGTTGTGCCATTATCTTGACAAAAAGAATTTGACCTGATTATCCTAGTCCATCAGTATATTTTCTACAAAACAAATGATGTAATTCAATAAGGAGCTGTCTCCCATTAGAATAAAATCCATTATAACCTTACAATTTACCATTAAAATGAGAAATAGTATTTAGAGCAAGGTCCAACTTGTGCTGACTGCTTTCATGTGAATTTTACTGATTTACAATTAGGTCTGTGTAGAGAAGTTTCATGTTTAAAAAAAATAGAAAGGCAGATTGTATGAAATAAGAGTTGAAATAAGAAATGCTCATAGTGAGACAAACAGGTTTATTAAATTTTACAGGCATGGGGGAATGAAAAGGCATTTTGGATTAAACATAAGGGTTTTCTTTCAGATTCATAGTATATCTATATAATACATTTAAAATGCATCTTGGAGTATCTTACTGATCATATGGCCGCTAATTTAGCATTTCATGGAGTCCCATTAGAGTTGCACATCTCCAGTTAACATCAAAGGCTTCCATTTTTCTGATCTTTTTCTTGTTTTTAAACTTGAGATGTAGAGGAAACACATCTTTCCTTTGTATCTTCTAAAGCATTACATGCTGGATGTAAGGAAGCAAATTACATAATGTGTGTGCATTGTTACAGGCTAATAATTCAAAAAGTATATAAGGCAAGCAGCTCTAAGGAGGCATAAAGCTCTCATACCCCACTATATTTTATATAGTGATCTTGTACTATCACCTGGCTAGGTGGCGGAATCTAGCTTACCTTGACTGATTTTAAAAACAAGCAAGATCCGACCTGGTCAGTACTTGGATAGGAGACAACCATGAAATCTCCAGGCTTTGTTCTGAAACAAAGGGAGGTATTGAGAACCAAAGCTGGGAAGAGCAGCCTCAGAAATGATCTCATTAGAATCCTCAGGGATCACCTGGAAAAGGGATCCAGGAATAATTGAGACATAGGGAAATCTGTTATAGGCAACAATTACCTCAGGAAAGATAAATAAAAATATATTGCTATGATATTGTGTGAGATGGTTTTTCATTTCTTTTTCTGTTTGGTGTTATGTTTAATTTATTGTCTCTGATACTTAGTGTATCTATGCAAGCTTAGTTATTATATGCTTGATGCCTCTTGATATCTTTGAGCAGCAGATCCATTACACCTTGTGATCTCTCCTGGGCTTTTATTTTTCCTTCATAGCCTTTATGGAAGATTCCTTTAAGGTATTGTTGGTGATTTTAGCAGCACTGTATTTTTCCCCAAGTTAATTCTTTTATTGCATTATAAGATGTGAATAATACATTGTTAACGCTATGATGATTTAGATAAGTTAAGCCTTTAAGGATAAGGAAAAACGTTTATATCAATGTTAAATATAATTTCTAAAATGTTAATGAACATAAGGTTGCTTGAATTGTACAATCAGTGCTAAGTATACATTGATAAACAGTTGCAAAAAAAGTTTAATTTGGTTAAACTTTAGTTAAACTGTTGTTGTAGATATATGCTGTTAGTTTTACTATTGCCATGTATTCTCCAAGTTTAAGTTGCCAGTCAAATAATGTTAGTGTTTTCTTTCTTTGCAGCACTGTATTTTTATTTCAGGCACCATTGAATGTTTTTACATACAACTACCCAAAGTTAAAAATGAATATTTACATTTATTTTTATTTTTCTTAATAAAGTTGATTTTAAATTATGCCTTGTGAAACTGATCTAATTCCCCAAAAGAGAAAGAAATGGACTCCCTAGTCATGTGGCTCAAAGCTACAAGGGCCAGGTGGTGGTGCTATGGAATGTATTTCATTTTTATCCTTTTTCTTTCAATTTGTCAGTAAGGCTCATTACTGGTTGTGGGAGTCCTGTATATTGGAGTTGTTTGTTTGTTTGTTTGTTTATTTATCATATTTATATGGCCACCCATCTCACAAAAAGTGACTCTGGGTGACATACAACAATTAAATAAAACAATAAATATATAAACACAATCATTATTAAAAATAGAAAACAGTTATTATTAAAATACAAACCACCAGGTACAAGAGAGAGTAAATATTAACCACAATAATGGAGCCATCTTAGAATGTCACCTGGGACCCCCAAGCCTGATGACATAGCCAGGTCTGGAGGGACTTTCGGAACACTAATAGGGATGGAGCTAACCTCGCTTTGGGCAGAGTGAGAATGTTCCATAAGGCAGGTGCCACAGCAGAAAAGGCCCACTCCCTGGGACCTGCCAAGTGTAAGTCCCTAGCAAACAGGACCTGAAGCATACCTTCTTTGCCAGATCTAATAGGACGGGCAGATGTAACTGGGGAGAGGTGGTCCCTCAGATAACCCGGTCCCATGCCATGAAAGGCTTTAAAGGTTAAAATCAGCACCTTGAATTGGACCCAGAAGCAAACTGGCAACCAATGCAGCTCTCGCAGCAGAGGTGTGACATGTGCTGTTCTGGAAGCACACCACACCACTACATTACTGCACCAGCTGAAGCTTCTGGATACTCTTCAAGGGTAGCCCCATGTAGAGTGCATTACAGTAGTCCAATTTGAAGGTTACTAGGGTGTGAGTGACTGTGAGCAGGGCCCCCCAATCTAGGAACAGGTGCAACTGGCGCACAACATGAAGCTGTGCAAATGCCCTCCTAGCCATGACTGCCACCTGCTCCTTAAGTAGGAGTAGTGAGTCCAGGAGGACCCCCATATTGTGCACCAGGTCTATCTGGGGCAATGCAACCATCCACCATCAAAGATGGCATAGTCCTAGAACCAGCAGGCCCCAAAACCCAGAGCCACTCAGTTTTGCCAGGGTTCAGCTAAAGCCTGTTGTTTCCCCATCCATACCCTCACAGCCTCCAGGCACTGGGATAAGACATTCATGGCATTGTTTAATTTGCCAGGGGCAGAGATATATAATTGGTTATCATCAGCATACTGATGATACCTCACCCCATGGCAATGGATGAGCTCACCCAGCGGCTTCATATAGATGTTAAATAGGAGAGGGGAGAGCACTGAATCTTGTGGCATCTCACATAGTAGGAGCCAAGGGTGGGACCTCTCCTTCCCAATCGCCACAGATTGGAATCAACCCAAAAAAAGGAGGCAAACCAGCACAATGTGCCACCCACCCCCAATCCTCTGATCTGATCCAGAAGGATACCATGGTCAATGGTATCAAAAGCCACAGAGAATTCAAGTAGGGCAAGGATGGATGCACAATCCCAATCCCGCCCATACCAGAGGTCATCAAAAAGCACAACCAATACTGTTTCCATCCCATACCTTGGCCTGAATTCTGACTGAAAGGGATCCAGATAATCCACTTCTTCCAAGATTCTCTGAAGCTGCTGCTCAACCACCTTCTCAGCCACCTTCCCCAAAAAGGGGAGGTTAGATACTGGATAAAAATTGTCCAGTATCATGGGGCCCAGAGATGGCTTCTTGAGGAGGGGACGAACCAAAGCCTCTTTAAGAGGTAAAGGAACAACCCCCTCACTCAAAGAAGACTTAACCAACACTAGAACCCATTCACACGATACCCCCCCCCCCAGGCCACTTTAACAAGCATGGAACTAAAGGGCAGGTGGCTGAGCTCACAGTCCTAAGGACCCTGTCCACTTCCTCAGGTCCAACAGGTTCAAACTTTTCCTAGATAACCTGACAAGACCCCATCCCAGGCATCTTCTCTGGATCTGCAACAAGGCCAGCATCCAGCTGCGAACAAATCCGAGCTACTTTGTCTGACAGATGCTGAACAAATTTCTCCACACGCCTCTGCAAGAGATTCTCCAAGCCTCCTCTACCCAGAGAGCTCGTGTCATGTGGAACAGGGCTATAGGGCAGCTATCTGCAGACGCAATAAGGGCAGAGAATTACTGATGCTTTGCCACCCTTATTGCCACAAGGTAGGCCTTAATAGTGGCTCTAACCCATGTTCGGTCGAGTTCATCCTTTGTTGAGCTCCAGTGATACTCTAGACGTTTCTTCTCTTGTTTCATCTCCCTCAACAATTCTGTGAACCGCGGACAGTGATGGGATTCCTGAGAGGCTGCATGGGCATGATGTGATCCAGTGCCTCAGCCACTCTCTTCTTCCAAGTGGTGAACAAGGCTTCAGATGGACTGTGCAGCAGACCAGCAGTAATAGCTCCCAGCTGCCTCTGAAACCCATTTGGGTCCATCAGTCACCGGGTGTGGACCAATCTAATGGGTCCAGCTTCTCTGCAGTGGATAGTGGCACTGGAGAATCCCATGGAAATCAGGGCATGATCTGACCATGACAAGGGAGACACCAAAAGCTCCCCCAATTTCAGATCACATAGCCACCGCTCCAATAGGAACACCAGATCTGGTGTGTGACCACTATCCCGTGTTAGGCTCTAGATGATCTGGGATAGGTCCATGGCCATGAACTCCCAAGCCATCTCAGACCCCACTCCTAGAGAAAGCAGATTGAAGTCCCCCAGAACCATAAGTCTGGGGAATTCCACTGCCAACCCAGAAATGGAGTCAAGGAGTCAAGATTAGTGAGGAGGATGCCCAGTACTGGCAACCCCACTACAAGATATCTGGTGGCAATACTTCATCCTACTGGCTCAGCATTGCTGCCACAATCTTGTAATTTCATATTAATATATCTTGCCTCATTTGGATCATACAACTATCCACTTGTTAACTTGAGATTAACAACTCTTTGCTTTTCTTTGCCATGTATTGAGGATTCAATTTGTGCTATTCTAAATAAAAATTTGCAGTTGGCAATTGATTTTAGCACCTCAGGAATGTAAAATATAAAAAAAGAGAAACATTCTATTGAAATGCTCAAAGTGGATATCTGAGTTCCTGAGTAAAACCCACTTATCAGGTTTTAATGAGAACAGGGTGCTATTTCCAAATAAACATGAGCCCAGAAGTTCTTTTTAATTAAACAATTTGAATCAAAAATACATACATACATACATACACACACACACATATATATGCATATATATATATTCCAAGTTCTCTATAGAAGCAGGGGTCTACCACACTAGACAGGACCCAAGGTGCAGATTGTGCAAAGAGGCCTCAGTGACAGTCCAACACATAGTGGCAGGGTGTAAGATGCAGGCAGGAACAGCGTACACTGAACGGCACAACCAAGTAGCTGGCATTGTGTACAGGAACATCTGCACAGCATATGAGCTAGACCCCCTCCAAGTCCAGATGGGAGATTCCACAGAAGGTTGTGGAGAATAAAAGGGCTAAGATCCTGTGGGACATCCAGATCCAGACGGACAGGCAGGTACTGGCCAATCAACCAGACATCGTGGTAGTAGACAAAGACCAGAAGACAGTGGTAGTGATAGATGTAGCAGTGCCAAGTGACAGCAACATCAGGAAGAAGGAGCATGAGAAGTTAGAGAAGTACCAGGGCCTGAAGGAGGAAATAGAGAGGATGTGGAAAGTCAAGGCCAAAGTGGTCCCAGTGGTGGTAGGAGCACTCGGGGCCGTGACTCCTAAGCTGGGAGAGTGGCTCCAACAGATCCCAGGAACAACATCAGAGCTCTCTGTGCAGAAGAGTGCAGTGCTAGGAACAGCTAGGATACAGTGCAGAACCCTCAAACTCCCAGGCCTCTGGTAGAGGACCTGAGATTGAGGAAGACACATACCACCCATAGGGGTGAGAAGGGAATTATATATAAAAATTAAATGCTCTCCCAAGAGTTTAAATACTGATACAGACCCAAAAGATTCTGACCCCCTTTCCCTTTCAAGATACAACTGAAATTCTAAAAACAAATTTACTACTTGGGAAATTTATATGCATTCACTATACATTTCAGATTGTAGGCATCATAGTGCAATTCTTATACTGCAATTCAAAAAGCACATACTTCAGAGCAGTCGTAAAGATTCCAAAAGGATGTCTTTGGAACTGCTGTTGAGCAAGTAGTGAGTTCACTGTTGGCTCACCTCATTTGCAGAGATATCTTGGAGGAAATCAATAGGCAGAATTGTATGAAAATGTCAATCCATAAAGATGAGAAGAAATGGGAGAACAAATAATGGGGGAAGAGTTGTTTCCCACCTAGCAAATTCTTTATGCTTCCTGTGCCTTATGAAACACTGCTAAATAATTCAGCTGACCCTCTGGATGGGCAATATTCAGTAAGGACTTTTAGTTCTGGAGGAGCATTAAGGTACATTATCTCATGAGCTGACATGAACTTTATATCCTTGAAACTAGGACAGTCCATGTCTGTCTAATACAGCAAAGTGCTTTTTCACATTCCATAATTTCTTAAGATTTCTCAAGAATTAACTACCTCTTTTTTATTCATAATCTATACGATATGAACATGATAAGCAATAATCTGTGATATACTAAATTTTTAAAGCAAGGTTTAGAGATTTCTGTAATTTGATTGCTGTGCTCCATTGAGTTGATAACACATCTTTTACATTGAAGAGTTTTAAGTTACATACTCCATTCTATCAAATACAATTTACTAGAAAAATCTACGATATAGAGAAGACATATTACGACGCTGAAAGTTGCCGGCCAGAAATGGCTGACGCTTCGGCGGTTCGAGTCCAGCCTTCGCGTTAACAGGGTGAGCTCCTGTTTCCTCCCCAGCTCCTGTCAACCCAACAGGTCGAAAACTTACATGAGTAGATAAATGGGTACTCTCACTCTGGTGGGAGGAAAAATGCTGGCAGCGCCTTGCACAGAGAGACAGGACCAGTTGCCGGTAAGCGCGAAACCGCGCTCGCCCGAAAAGGGCGCGAAGCAATGGAAACCCCGCCTCCTGCGCTCGCCAGCTGGGCTCTGCTCTAGGAAGGAGGCTCTGGCAAACCACTTCCGAAAAACAATTGCCTTGAAAACTGCAAGGATTCGTCCAGGCAGTCATTGCAGGGTCAGTAATGACCGAGCGCAGACAAAAAAAAAAAGAATACTAAACTTACATTAGATTCAGACTGTCCTCCAGAATAGTGGAAACACTGCAAAACAGATGTTAATTTCCCCAGCAAGTTCAGAACTTGGAATTATTTCTTTTTAGCAATTCATTGCAGTAGTGCTGTTGTGCAAACTCACAAGAATATATTAAAAGTGAACATATATTGTGTGTTATGCCAATCTGTTATGCTATTAACCCTGTATCTAATAATGGCAGTCAGGGGCTTCAGAAATGTGTGCATGGAGAATGAAAATGCTTAAGACTTGAGCACAATCTGTTAAAATTTACATAACAAGAAATGGAATTTAAGGTGACTCACAAATTGATCCAAAATTTGGGATTTAGGACACATCCTTGATTGGACCCAAAGACTTATACAACTAATTTAATTTGTCCAATGAAAGTTTGGGAATACAGTATTGCTTCTTTTCCTAGCTCTTTCTCCCACATGACAAAGTTCTTCTGAAGTGGAGGGAAACTCCCAAAGTAATTCACTATTAAAAGAAAAAGAGTTCTTTGAGTTGGTCTGAACGTGACCAACTCCAAAGAATCCAAAGGTGGTTCTTTGAGTCCGAGCCACTATTTTAAATGACACTTAATACATTTGCTTAAGATTCTGGTTTGAATTCACAGAACTTCATCAAGTGTGGGGTTGGCTAGTCCCTTAGTGGCCTGGCGTTGCTGCCTTGAACCATCAGCCTCCTGGATTTTTTCCTTTATTTTTGTAAATGTGAATTGCTATAGGTTTTAATTGTATATTTATTTATTGTTTTAATGTGTTGTGAGCCGCCCAGAGTCCCCCATTGGGGTGAGATGGGCGGGGGACAAATTTAATAAATAATAAAAATAATAATAACTTCCATTAGTGTTTATGCTTATAATCAGCTACTCCTACTGAATGCATAATAACTTTCTACTGTGCTATTTTTGTCTTCTTAATAGGCTAAAGATTCAGGGATATCCTGGTATCTTATCACAATTTTTATTTGAAAACTCTTATTATTGTTGTTGTTATCATTGAAAGCTCATTTGATATGATACAGAGTTTTCAGTCATTCAGATTTGTAAATTACAGGCATAGAACAGCATTCAATCACTTAAGCAAGTATTTTTGCTCCCAGTTAAATTTGTAGCATATGTCACATATGATTTTGTTATTTTTAGGGTCAGCAAAAGCATGTCTAAAGGAACCACCAACATGAGTCAAGGATGCCTTGCAGATTCTTACTGCCTGCTTCCTGCATGCCTTGTATTATTGTCACTCAACCTACACAGATGCACTCCAATAATTAATAGTAAACAGGGTGGAGAGAACTTTTTAATGGTCCCCTACTTGAGAGCTTGTGTTAAAAAAAAAAGAAAGAAAGAAAAGTTCCCATGAGTGAAGTATAAGTTAGCTTTTTTCAAGAAAAAGAAAAGGAATGAATTACATTTTTCTTCTTGTCCTTTAAATGAATAGCATAGTTTGGGTGAAATTATCAGGCAATTGCATGCCTTTTATGCAGATAATGCTATTTGATGAAAGCGGTGTTTTGATCTGCGAAGGATAATACAGATCCAGGGTTGGATTCATTGGTAAGAGTAAAGCTGTCTTCTGTGATAACTTCATCTCAGCATGAGGTCAGACGGGGAAAACTGGGATGGGGGATTAAAAAATGACACAGTCGGAGCAGTATTCAGTTCCCTGCTGTGCTCCTGGCTGCACACTATAGCTTATGTTTCTGATCTGTTATGGTATTGTCTGCTTTTCTCTCCCAGCGCAGAAAGAGATTGCTTAAAAGTTTTCTTTTCTTTTTTTTCTGCTAGAGGGATTAGTTCAGTGCAGCTTTTTTAATTAAAGAAACTGTATCTTTTTCAAGGCAATTTAAGGCTGCAGTAGAAGGCCATCAGCATTCATAACTTAGTACTATTAACTATAACAAAGAGTAGCTGCACCTATTAAATTTTAAAATAGGAGCCAATCTGTGGAATTTTAGGGTTAATAATGGCTACTTACACAAAATAAGTAGCACTGAATGAATTATTGTCCAGAGCTAGCAACTTCAAATATTGCACATTCTATTTAGCTAAGCTTACTTTATTAAACCCCTAGGGCAACAGAGTGTTTTAATTGCATAAATGAGTGAAAATAGTTTGGAATGCTTTTCTCCTTTGCTGAAAACTTTCAGGGAGTATCTCCCAATTTAAACACTGTGTGTAGAGATATACCAGGAACACTTAAATTGTTTTGTACTAAGAAAAAATAAATTTGCAGTTTGATTTCACCAAGGTTAATAGGTAGAAACCTCAAATATTTCAGATAAGGCCCCTATGATTATCACTTTTCCAAGGTGCTTGTATTGCAACATATGCATCCTCTCCTAAATTCCTTGTCAGGTCAGTTAGAAACAGTTCTCCTGCCAATCAGTAAACAGAATATATTGTCTTTATATGGATAACAAAGCAGAAGTACTAAGTCCTATCTATTTTACAACTGCATCTTTTTATTTGGAAAAACAATATGTTATTAAAGTTCACCAGTTGCTAGAACAATACTTCATGCCCAACAAAAACAAAATAAAGTCTACTTTTCTCTCAATTTTTCTCTTTTGGCTTTTCAGTCAAGCTGCTATGTTTGTTGCTGTAAATCCTTTTTGCATCGTAATGGGCTTTGAGAGCAAGAATTTCATCTAAAACTGGTGGCTAATAATGCTGTTTGTTATATATTTTTCACCCAAACATACAATAGGGAAAGAAGATTACAAAGAAACCTTTATGATGACTTTGAAAAATGCAAATGAAAACACAATATCATAAATATTAATATAAATTAGTAGCTACTATTATAAATAACAGTATAAATTGAATTTATTTGATATTAATAACTTATCTATGAAGAATGGTAACACTTCATATTAGTGCTTTATAATTTTTGTATTAATCCTTGTAGCAACGCTGTGGCGCTGCATTCCCATATTCTACATAAGAGGTTGAGCCTGAGCAAGAACAATTTGCCCAAATAACTGTGATGCCTCACCATGTGCACAAAATCAGTAGATGAGTAATGGGTTTTGTTCTCTTGACCTACTTTGTGTTCCCATCGTAGAAATTTGGAGCAGGGGTCTGATTATAAGATATATGACAATAGGTCTTCAGAAAGTTATTTCATTTTTAACTGGGTGAGAGGTTAAAAAAGGGACATCCGCTCCATGTTTACCAATTGTTCACAATTATGTTTTCTCTTGAACAGTGATACAGAATGAAAATGAAGATGCAATCTAAAGATTGTATATACCTATTTTGCTAAGGCTACAGTAAATGTATTGAGGACTTACTTGCAATCATGTTTTCACCATTAAAACATAAACACATGTGTCTTATCTGAGATGCACATGAATATGCACTCTCTCTCTCTATATATATATATATGTAAAAATAATATCATATGTAAGGATATCCTTAATTTTTTATCCACAATAAATACTTTATCAATAAACATTTACCTAGGAGTATATTCATTGAATATAATGGGGCATATATATACTTTTATTTATATTGTTCTAATACTAATTTTCATTAAAGCAAAAACCAGCATGGCATATAGCAGTATAGATGATATATTACTTCAAAATTAATATATTTAAGGAAACATCAATTAACAACCAGGACAAAATACAGCACACAAAAATTTACAAGGCACTGTACAATTAAAATATCTGTGGCTGAAATAAAAGTGTCTTTGGTGACAAAGTATGCTAAAGTTGGTTCCAGGTATACATATTTAAGGAAATACATTCCCAAATTTATTTCTGTCAACGAAAAGGTTGTTTCCTTTTTTAAGTCTTATACTTGCCAAATCTAAAATACATAAACTCCATTAAGATTTTAAGACTGGCAGTTAGGAAATCTTACATGTTAAGATACAACATTGTTTTTGAACAGGAGCAGGACCTTTTCAGTTGTGACCTCACAACTATGAAAATGGTTTTATTCTCAGTTTGGAAGCAAGTGAAAACATCTTGGTTCCACTAGGAGTTCTGTTGTTGGATAACTTTTACTTGTAGCTTTTATATTATATATTTACATTGTTTAAATAGGATTTGTATTGTATTCCATTATTTGTAATAAATTGCCTCATGAATATTTTTATAAAAAGATAAACTAGAAGTATATAATGGATAAATCAGTAAATAATTGAGATTATTAAAGTTATAGCTGTGCAGAAACAGCTATGTTATTTTAAAAAGCTGGCATGTTTTCCAAGTCTATTATAGTGTACACAAGAATGAAAGCAGGAGAAATATTTTGATTATTTTCTTCTTTCATGCTGTGTCTGGACTATGTCAGATTGGTTCTTTTATGAATCCATAGTAAAGAGGGTCAATTGTTGGGTGAAACTAAAGTACCTCACTTTCTCCAAAGGTCAACCTTATACAGAGTACTTGTGTTTCCAGTGGAACACAAAGTAATGTAGCAGAAAAACACAACCCCATTTAAAGGTTGATTTGTATGATAACTAGTACATTCAATGGCTCTAGAATCAGTGTATATAGGACCCTAGTTTGCCTTAATTAAGGTAATTAAGACATATTCCTCATTGCAGACAGCCATTTAATTTTATGGTTTTGTCAGTGTCCAGATTAGAATGCTTGTTTTCTAATATTACCACAATTTTTGTGTGACTTAACTACATTCTTTGAAGTATGACTGGCAGCTTAAGCTCAGTAATATTTTAATGTCATATTTTTGTTGTGCAAATTTTTTATGATCCTTCACTAATAATGCAATAAGCTGATCATTCCAGTACACTGAAACTTACTGGTGAAATTCTGCTTTATTTGACCCCAACCCATTTAGTGACTAATTCTCAACTTCTAGCCGAACCATTCTATTTTAAACAGATTCATTGATTTAATTGGCTTAAATCTTAGTCCTAAATAACATCACAGATTAGTCTGCTTTTTAGCTGGTGGGTTATCAATTGGGACTTATATTGTGTAGTCATATTTTTCCATTAAACTCTGCTCTTTCTCTAAAGAAACATTATATTTATTTTATGATGGTATTCTTCGGATTCATTGGTCAGACAATGAACTTGCAGAGTCAAAAACCAATACAGGTAGATTATGCAAAATCTTTAGGTAGGCAGAGAGAGACTTGTCTCATAGGAATGTTCCTGTAATTAGGCATAAATAAATACCTATACTGTAGCTTTTCTTTTCTTTCTTTAAGTTAGCAGCAGTAATGTATAATTAGTAAGGGAGAGAGTATATTTTGAAAGTGTTTGTGAAGGCTGAAACCCCACAGATCTAGACGAATACTCTCAGATTTTGCAAACATGGACAAAAGGCAGAGGTTAGAGGGGAGGTAGAAAATGACCAAGCTTAGCTGTAATTTTCCAAAGGAAGTCCTAAATAGGCTGATCCAACTCAGGAATAAAGAAACATGAACCTAACTGTTCTGTACAAACGGGAATTGTAACTCACATTATAAAGTCAGCCAATAAGATTGATGGAGCATCTAAAACAAGACTCTCACCCCTCCCTTTTCACTTCTTTTTTAATATTATGCTTTATCCTTATCAACAGTAATGACAGAGCTCTTTAGCTCCCACCCAGGAAATCTCTGATCTTATAGTCTTTAACCACAACTTGACACAGACCCCCAAAGCAAACTTAGTGGTTAGAAACAATTTCCTCCAATGTGAGTTGTCTTATAATGCCATTTTACATATGATGGTTTCTTTACAAGCATTTGAGTGCCTACAAGCATTTGAGTACCATAAAAACAAAGAGAGAGAGAGAAAGAGAGACAGATGGCCACAAGGATCAAGCCACTTTAAAACAGATAGAGGAAGTAGACTGAGATGCACATCAAAAAGAAGGGCACAGTAGGGCAACTTTACAAGTCTGGAGAGGACATGCCAGTGCCTGGCATTTTTCTTCTCATTCTCATTTCACAAGTAACTTCGGGCAGGCAAAGCCAAGGTGTCTTGCTTCCAGGTCTGCTTGGATCCTGCAGTTTGCTTTCAATGAAGTCAAAGGAACTGAGAGATGTGCCTTGCCATTTTAGCGCCAAAATGTGTGTGTGGAAAGCCTTTCGTCTGGCGCTACAGTAGTTTATTTGCAGCTGGGGCAATGGTGGTGGGAAAGGAAAGGAAGCAGCCTACCAAATTAAGGTATACACTGGACTGTTGAGAATATATTTTTTAAATATCGTGTTTTAAGTTTAGACACGTCCATTGGCAGACTATAAGCCAAATATTAGCCAGATCAGATTTGAAAGAAATGTGACTTAACACCCTTCAACTTAGCTTAAAGGCAGAAGCATAATTAAACTCCGGTAAGCTTCATCCTCCACTAGTAAACATTTCCTACGATCCTCCATGCATTACTTGAAGCAAGTCCGAGAGATTTTGGGAAGAAGTTAGACGTGGGCTGTCCGCGCCGGTGTCGGAATAACTTTAATGCTTTTCTCTTGTAGGGGAAGGTGGGCAAGGAGTAGGTCTTCCCTGATAGCTCTCTATAGACCAGTCGATAAAATCCCGGGAATATCGGAGGAGATGCGAGGGAAACCGGGGGCGTCTCTGATGCCCGGCGTGTGTGTGGCAATTTGCTTCCCTCGGAGCTCCGCGGCGTCACTTGCACTGCTATTTCAAGAGTTGTCTGCGGTTTCTTTCTTACACCGAGAACACGCACACGCCGCCTCTCCCCTCCGTCTCAACTATTTTCTGGGGATCCAGAAATTTCTTGGCGGAATTTTCTCAACTTCAAACGTTTCCCCGTGTTAGTGATTTTCTCAGGAGGGCTTCGACGGTTTTCAAATTCCAAGATACTGGGCGCTCAAAGAACTTGCTAATGTTCTTTGAGGAACCTCAAAGTTTGTTTTTTCCCAGCTGGCAGGCTCTTCTACTTCCTCCTCCTCCTCCTCCTGATCCACCCCTCCCCTTTAAGGGTCTCCTTTTCTATTTCACCTCTCATGATTTCACTCATAATTTGAATACCATTTTGAATTAAACAAGTTGGCAAGCCTGCAACTTTCGTGCTCGGGTTATTAGAGATCTGTAGCGTTTAGTGTAGTGGCGAAGGGATGCTGGTGGTTGGAACTGAATGTTTTGCGCTTGTATTTTGTATGTGTGCGCGCGGTGCGTATGTATGTATGTATGCTTGAAAGCCTTACACTGTATCCTATCCATTGCTCTTTTCCTTGTCGGAAAAAGATAGTATGTGGTCAGAGTGATGTTTTTTTTAGTCACTCAGCCGGCAAAGTGAGTGACAGATTCAGTCCATCGCCGCCGCCACCAGTTATGACCCAGCAACACAAAGTAAACTATTAAAAACATCTTATTTTCTCTCTTCGTTTGTCCAGCTGGATTTCTACCGTGCCTGAGCAGCAGCAACTTTTTTCCCGCCATCACCGTCCTCTTTCCTTTTATGTCTAGCATCGAATCTGAAGAAGAGTTCTGTGAATCTTGGAAGCTAGTTCCCTGCTCTGTAGCATATACACGCTCTCGCGAAAGTTTCTGGCGCTCTCTTTCTTTAATGTCCTTCGAAACGGGGAAAGGGCGGGGGTGGGGGGGAACAAAGCAGGCGGCACCAGAATTAGGAACACGGGAAGATGGCAGTCCGACCCTTCAAAGTTTAAACCTACTTGCTCAGATGTTAGCCTTTGTTCCCAGATTAATGGGGTTAGTCACCATTACAGCCTGCACGAGAACGGAGAAGCGTGCGTGAAAGATGCTTTGTTTTTCTAGATGAAAAGGTATTGAGGAGTATAGCGGCTAATCAGAAGGGCTGAAGATAAGAAGAAAAATAGTGCACTTTTGTCTTTCTTGGGACGGGGAGGGAGACGCAACCTGAGAAGCGGTGACCAGCTAAATTACAGCTGACTTTGAATGTAGTTCATCCTCAGTGCGGCTGCCCCGTTCGCTGGGCCGCAGTCTTCTCAGTCTCAGAAGAAAGTACTTTCTAACTACCTTGTTAGGAAAGGGCCGGCGTGGAGAGCAACCTTGTCAGAGCATAGCCCCCGGGCAAGGCACCCTCGAGTGGAGCAACAGCCCTGTTGACTTCACGACCGAGCAGTAATCTAGGCAGTGGCCACATCGGGGGGGATTGGCCGTTGCCTCTCTCCAGAACATTGTTGGACTTCGCAATCTTCCCAAACGCAGCCTGGAATTCCCCCGCGGTCGCCCATTCAAGCCCTGACCAGGCCCAACGTTGCTTACTTTCCGAGCCCAGACAAGGCGGCTGGGCGCTGCAAGCAGCAAGCACCACGTAGGGAAGGCAGCCGAGTTCATGACAGGGATGTTTCAGTTCGCTCAAGGAGGAATTCCGGCTCTTCCGAAAGCGTTTTTCAAACGAAGAGTTGGTGCGAGCAGCGCCGGGCAATGGGGGAAGAGGAAGAAGCTACGCTCCCCTTTGCTACACCTTTGCCCTCGCAAGTAAAGATACGTTAATCTCCCTCTTACTTGGGACTAAGTCTCGCTGAACCCGCGGACCTTATTTCTGAATAGACTTATATGGAGTCGCTTTGTTAGGTCCCGGCATCATTAGAGCGGAGCGCGCAGCGCACGGAGAACTTGCTGCCTTAATTACAGCCCACTTCTTTGCTTCATCACCAGTCTCTGAGCAGTCACTTGCTCTCCCACCCTCGCTATAACAACTCAGCTGACCTAACATGCCCACCTATGTAAGAGCCCAGGCGACGGGAATTAAAACCCAAACGTTAAACTAAAAACGAAGTCCTGATGAACAATAGGAGAGCGCCTTCCCTCGCCCTGAGGAGCGCCGAGTCAACTTGACACATTTAGCCCATTTGTTCCCTTTCCACCCTTCAGGAAGTGCGAATCAAATTACGGGAGGGGGGAACCTCACAAAGAAGCACCAGCCTCGTGTCCTAATAGTGAGCGGTGCATCGAAGCCCTCTCTTTTTTGCTCGTCGGCGACGGTGGGCGAATATATAATGAAGCGGTCTAAGTTCATTAGTGTTTGCAATCAGCGGCACTCAGACACCCTCATCAGGGCAGAAAGCTGCGAAGAGCCATTCATCAGCGTGAAGTGTTGTTCATGGATGACCCCTAAATCATGGCACTAGTAGTAGATGCACTGATTGGACACAGCATGGGAGACTCAGCACTTTGTATTAGCCAAGAGAGGCGGCGGGGATAAGAGCGGGGGGCGACGCGAGAGTGGTTCAGTCCAAATGACAGGAGGAGGCAGCGGAAGAGGCGACGCGGTGCACAAAACTTAGGCGGGGAGGGCGGCTGCGAGCTTGCCAAATGCCGCAGCAGAGGAGCCGGGAATTATAAATGGCCAAGTCCATTCTTCGCCGCCCGGGCTGGGGAGATGGATCTCCCCGCGCTTTATGGTAGGCGCCTCTTTCCTGCGTGTGCGCCTCTCTCGCTCCCTAATAAGGGAGGCAGGGGCTGAAGCGACCGCCGCCGAGCCCGCTCTCCCTTCGGAGTGCCCCCCCCAGTCCAACGCTTAGATTCGCCCGGCTGCGCCGCCGCCGCTCCTCCCCCCTCCCGGCTTCTGTGGCACTTTACCGGGGGGCTGTGTTCTTCCCTTCCACCTCCTCCTTTCGAGGACGGGCGAAAATAACAACAGTAGTGACAACAACAGTAAACTCCCGAGTCGGAAGAAGGAGCGCGCGCTCCTGAGGAGGCTCCGCTCCCCGCGCTGCCCCCGCGCCCGCCGGCGCCCGGCAGGACCGGGGACGGAACTTGCAACACTTCTCTCCTTCCCCTCCCCCGCCCCCGCCTTCCCGCGACGTCCCCCGTTCAGTCTGCAGAGCGGGCGGTGCTGCCGCTCGCCGCGGCGCTGCCGGGCTGACTGAGGCGAGCGGAGGCGGAGGAGGGAGAGTCCGAGCTGAGGCGCCCAGGGTAAGTGCTCCGTCTCGCGCTCTTTGTCGGTCCTAGCGCCCGCGGGCCCCTCTGGGAGCCGGAGGAGTTGCGGCGAATAGCCGGGGCGTGCGGGGACGCCCGGGCGCCTTGCTCCCCTTCCCAGTTCTCTGGACTAAAAATCCCGTCTGCTTGGCGGAGCTCCAGCCCCGACCTGCCTCAGGTGGGGCTTCCTTCTCCTTGGAGTTGCCCGGAAACTTTTTTTTTTCTCTCTCTCTCTCTCTCTCTTTTTGTCTTGTTGGGCTTTTGTTCCGAGGCTCTTTGCCAACGGCTGCGGAGGGGATTCGGTCCTTGTCCGAGAGGAAAAGGGAAGAGAGAAGTGAAGACGGACGGAGTTTGGGGGGGGTGGGCTGGGGGGAGCCGGGAAGGAGCTCTCCCTGCTTCGTTCGTCCTCTCGGTGTCGGATATGCCCGGCGTAGCAGTGCTCGGCGAAAGGGTTTGCCAGGACTTCTAAGTGTAGATCTGGTCTGAAATGGAAAAGGAGGACGCCGAAGAAATGGCAACCAGGGTTGTTGGAGAGGTCGCCAATTCAATTTGATGCCTTCAACTCCTAGTGAGGCAGCAGCATTGCCCTGACCGGGCGACCCATCTGTTGAAATCCGCGTTGTTTTTGCTATTCCATCGGTCTTCCGTGTCTCAGTCGGAGGATTTGGCACTTTAGGATTCAGCAGGTTGCACTTCGCTAGTGAACTGAGCTCCAGTCACCGCAAGGTGTACACACGCGTTACTTAACCGAAGCATTTTCCTTCTGTGCCAGTTAAAGTCTAGCTTTCTGAGCTGTTGGATTGGGTGTTCCAGATAATGACAAAACGACTGTACAGTAGCTGCTGAGGCATTTTTATCCTGTTCGCCCCCACCCCCTAGTTTATTAGTTCGGACGATCGGGTATGAAGAAGGTTGAAGGTCTGTAAAAGCCTGTTTTGCTTTAACTTATGTAGAGTTATGTACGGTGTGTATTTTATGGTGTGGGTCGTCTCTGTTCTTACCTTAAGAAAATGTGTGTCAAACCTTTATAGGCAGTACCGATTCACTGGCTAGGCTATTCATTTTTCAGGTTAAACATTCATAGTTTTTACTTAGTTTGTCTTTACTTTCCTAGATAAACGCACAAGTGTATTCTTATCTATCGGTGAGAAAACGCCAATAAATAAATAAATAAATGGATTATTTCTGCAGTGTTTACTCTCATCAAACTTAGGTAAATTGTCTATACTCTAACTGATCGTTAACTTTTTAATTATGCAGCATTAGAAACCTTGAAATTTTGCAGTAAAATCATACCAAATTAAATAATTATATATATATAAGGGGGGGGATATAATTCATTTCTCTGGCTGGATTCCAATGATATAATCATATTGTGATTTGCAGTAAATTAAATTAGTTTACAATTTTATGTATGTAAACCTCAGTAAATAAGTGAGGCTAACTTTTGAGGTTTGCAGTGTCAAAATGTTTGCCTTCCTAGCCAAAACTATTATTCTAATATGAACTGAATATTTTATTGATTTAAGAATTAAATGCAGTTAAAGGTGTTTAAGCTTTGTAGTTTAAAATCTTTCTAGTGTCAGTGTATATGTTTAGCTAGAGTTATTGGCAAAGCCATTAGGCCATAATAGGAATTCTTAAAGATGTGCACACAACCTACCTCAGTACCTAGGTAACCTTATGTTACTCTGTTTTGCCTGAAATAGGAGACTGCTTACTCTGTTCAGCTTCTCATGTCCACGTGCAAGAAACTGAATTGACTGGATTAAACTCTATGGTGTCCACTGGAATGTTGTATGTTACTTGGCTTAAGATGAAATAAGTCCCTTTCTGTTAGACTGAGTGTAACTTTTGTAAATTAGAAAACAGGAAAATTCTTAAATGTGCTGTGCATAGGGAACAGTAAAGTAAGGAAGAGTTACATGTAAGGAAATATTAAAAAAAAAAGTTCTGAATCTTTAGCTGTTCATTTTGGAAGAATTTTCCTTCAGAAGTTTTTCTCAAGTATATACTTGAGTATAATACATTGAATAAGGAAATGATGTATATATTGCAAAACGTCTAATGCATAGATTAGGACTAGTATTGCTAGAGTACTCATAATCCAGTTAGTAAAGTATTAGTATTTCATTTTAATTCTTTTATCAAATCAGTTATTGTGGTTTAAAGATTAAAAAAAGACTTTTGGATTATACCCAGCCATTCTTAATTTTTTTTTAGAAAAAATTAAAAGTGTGAATTACAAGAGAGAATACTAAGATTTTGAAAGGCTTATTGGCTGCCTATTTAGCACCACCCCAAAAGAGTAAACATAGAGTTAAATGTTGTTATAATGCAAGGATGTATGGGGAAAAAAAAGTAATTCCTGTATTTTATCCTAAGCATAAACCAAGATCCCTGTTTTGTCAGTGCATCAGTCAAGTCTCAGAAGCAGTCTAATACATGGCTTTGGGAAAAGAAGGCCTTACATATGCTACTGCTTTGAAATGTATAACTCAAAGAAAACAAATATTTAACTTAGCTTTAGGAAAAGCAATACTATTTAACTATCACAAATGTATAGAACTATTATTCTTTGAAAACAAATTGACTACTATATTGTTACCACAGTTATTCTCCTGCTGTTTTCAGTACAATTAGATGAAAACAGTATACTTTTTTTTAAGGTTGTGGCAGAAGAATACTAAGATCTTTGCATACGCACATGTAATTGAATATTGAGAATTTTTATGAGACACATTAAATATAGCTTTGTATCACTAGTAGAATAATCTTTTCACACAGGCATGATTAATATTTGCACAAAAAACAAATTTCATCAATATTGAAATTTTTGTTTTGTCCTCTCACCTGTTTCTATGAAGTTTATTTTAACAGATGTCGCTATATAAAGGTTCTTAACATTTGAGGTGGAGAAAAGCAGCCTTCTCCCTAATTAAGTTAAATTACACTACCTTTCATAAAAGATGGTTACTGTACCTTTAGTGTGGTATTCTGATTTTTGTTTCCAAAGAATTGAATTAGCCTAGTTCTAAGAGTATGACTTGTAATTTTTCATTTAAATTACTTAATATTCAATGTAATATAAAATGTTTACGGTTATATATGATTCAGTGTTACGTAGTGACATTCAATTTTTGTCAATTTTTTAGTAATTAACTCTTAAAAGTCATATTGAGATTGTCAATTACCCATTTTTAAGAAGCTGATTTTGAAAGTTGCTAAATCTGGACAGCACATCAGCATAGAAAGAGCCTGTCATTTTTTTTTCTAATTGAAAAACTAATTAATTATATCTCTTAAAATATGATTTACTTATTCTTTTGTCACACCAGTTTTCTTCTTTTTTTAATAATAGAGATTGTAGTTTCTGAATGATAGTAGTAGTTTGGATGGTTCATCCATTTTACATATAGCATTTTACAACATACTAGTCTGGATCCATACCTGCGTTTATGTTGAATTAACTTGTTGTTGATGATAGCAACCTTGTTACATCTTGAAGTCACTTGTTTGGAAACAAGTGTTAAAGATTTTAGGATTTTTCAGAGTGCTGGGTCATGCAGCTCTGATCTTATGTGGCCTTAAATCTTCATAGAAAAACTGGAAAGAAAACTAGTTTGTTTTTTCTATATTTATGTTGATCTCTAATTCAGAATTAGAATGATATATTAAGCCAAAACATGATCTATTTCAGAAACTGATGATAATCTAATTATGCACTTACACTTATCATCACAAAATAAACATTTCCAAGAATAACATGAAAACATTAGTATCAGTTGAAGTCACCTGTTATTCATAAGTTAACTGTTTTAACATGTTGCTAGACACCGTGCTAGCATTGAAAAGCAAGGTATAGAGACATGTTTTTTCTTTCCTAGAAACAGTAAGGGTAGTAGATGCTCTCATTCCTGCTGTGAAATTTGCATATTTTTCCTTTCTCTGTGTTCTGGTCTCAGCTCTGTCAGTACTTGGTTACAAACAATTTTTTTTTATTATGAGTTTGGTAACTATATATAATTCCCTTAAAATATTCTTTTCCAGGACAGATTAAAATCCATCAGTATTTTAAAATAAATCAGAGGGTACAATAATTAATTCTAACAAAGCAGGTATTTAAATGTTCTTAAATGTGGGTCTTTTTAGTCATGTGATACAGGATTTTTATAAAGTTATGTTTTGTATTACATGTATGTTGAGGTATAATTTTTAGATTATAAGTTTCAAAATGTTTTATTTAGGAAAAGTAACACATATTTGAAAAGAGCAGTTTACTTCATTTAGACCATAAAAATATTGAAAAAGTAAAGTGGATCCTGACTGAGTTCTTTAGAACTCAGTATTTCTATAGAAAATATGTTCAATAAATGTATAAAAATGCTTTGCTTTTTCATACTGAATATATTGATAATGTACAGAATCTTGTCCAAAAGATTAAATAGACTGTGTATGAAATTATTTAAAATATCTCTGTTAGGTAGATGTTCTGTTAATTCTATATAGTTTCTACTTAAAAACATTGGAGTTATTAAAATATTTATAAAAGAATGGTATAAAAGCATAATCTTTCTCCAGAAACAGTTAACTTGATAACAAAAGTCTAGCTACTTATTTTCTGTCTTAATATCAAGACATGGGCAGGGGGAGAGGAATCTTTATACTCATGCATTGATTATGGCACAAACTCAGCAGAAGACAGGTTGATAGTTACTCTAAATGTTATTTGTTTCACTACTTTAGCTATGCTAATTTATTCCATTAATTAGTGGTAATATGCTATTGTATTATAAAGCTGAAAAAAGTGATTAATTTCAGAACTGATAAATAAAAACCACTTATATTAATATTCATGAAAGAACTTAAAACTAAGTATAATGTTTGCATTACCTGATTAGTATAAGGCATATACTTCTGTTCATTCTTGCATTTTATATGTTTACAAGGAAACATATTTAAAGAAAGAAATTCAGCAAAATATCCATATGAACAAATTTTCTTTTAAAATTAAAATTTATGGCTGAATAACCCAGAATTTGTGCAATAAATCATCATGTGTTTTTATTTCTCTTTTTTCCCCCCTATAATTATAGTGGTAAAATTTAACTGTACAAACATATATTATGGTTATTTATCTCACTGAATTTCTGCTGTGAAGGTATATCATTTTTTGAAAAATACTGATTTAATTCATATTGATATAACTTGAGAATTCATATCAATAGGTCATTGGTGTGTAATCTTCATTTAAAGAAATGAAATCACTAGTATGTTTCAAAGATTGTAGTTTTTTATTTGTGTGGTTATAAATATTATTTAAAATGCCCACAGTATTGCTATAACTATTCCTTTGTGTTCATAAGTCTTTTTAAAAATATTAATAAGGAGCATACAAAGCTGTCACATGAAGAAAAGACTACTTTTCTCAGAATCTCACTTAAAAGAAACTGAAAACTCAGTTTTACTGATTCCTCAAAGGACTATGAAATACTTAATATAGCTTTAAGGTTGTAATCTGGTACATTTTTGAGGATAAGTATATTTGAATTAAACTGGTATTACTTCTGAATAGACATACATAGGAATGCTCTATTAAATGATGAAACAACCCAGATGTGTGCCTGTTTCCCTCATTACTGCCATTTTGCCAAGCTGTGGAAACAGTTTTGTTCAGGTGAGCTTTTGAAGTTTAATGATGGCTGAGCTACTGCTATTTCTTTTTATAGGTTTTTATACATTTTGAGAGGGTTATTTTATTTTGTATTGGTGTTGTTTATTGTATAAGTTATGCTTTTGTACATCTGGAATATGATATATAGGCAATGCAAAAAACCTGTAAATAAACACATCCTGTGTAAAGTGATTAAAAGTTCTGTAAATCAAGCACTGTGAGGACAGCTGTATTAAAATATTTAATCATTAATTATAGAATATAATGGATTTACTTAGGTGAAGAATGTGTTCTATGGCTTTAAGCAAACGTTGCTTACTTTAAAACACATTGAATTTAATAGTTATTACTTCTGAATAAATGTTTGGATTCTTGCAGGACATTCTTTCAACATTGTTGGGTTTGCCATATAATGGCTGTAATAAAATTTAGGACCCACTGATTGTAACAGAATATAGTAGAACTAATATAGTAGCTATGGGAGATGAGAGAGTTTCTCAGGATGGAGAAGTCATACCTGTCAACAATTAACAGTCACTCAGCATAAGGCTGAAAACAGGGTAAACAATCCATTAAATCACAGGGATGGTAGAAGAAACAAGTGCTGGAATTGATATGAATCGATATACAGTTGATAGTAATATGGAATTACACCTTCATGTTGACTGAGGGTGATAAACTGTTTTATAAGTTTTGCCTAATTCTTATTTAACCATATTGTGTTGTGTGCGAAACAGTCTTAAATGGAGTATGAGCCAGACCCCTAGTCAGACAGTATCACACAGTAAGCGATGAGCTTGACAGCAACCATATATGCCAATGATACTAGTTAGAGCCATATGTATATTCAATGGGGGTGTAAATTACAATTGGGTTGTAGCATATTACTGTTGTTGCTGCAAGCAGTATGAGTTTTAAAATAAGAGCTACCGTGTAAATGAAAAGACCACTGTCTATTTCAAATTTGTTCTGGGAAGTGATATAAAGAAACAAAGATTTCAAATCAAGTGCTATTTTTTTTAAATCAGAAAGAAATACATGCAATTCATTTTTGTGTGTGTGTCAGTTGTTTGTACCTTGGGCAGTAAAATTGAAGGAGTATGTAATATAGTGCTTTATAGAATGAACAATGAACCAAGAAGACTATAGTTCAGTTTAGATGTAGAGGCACTGGTGGCCTTAGCCACTAAATCACATCTTCCATTCCATATTTATAATGTAACAATACCTCTGGCTTTTAAAGTAAGACTGATAAAAAAAATTACTGGTGGGAATCAGCTTACAGTCACTAGTAGGTCATCAAAATATAGACAGTCATAATGGATAGCAGATGCATAACATTAGTTTTTGACTGGGTGGGGTACCATTTTGTCTTTTTCATTTCAAAGTGTCCATTGCAAGTCATTAAGGTCAATGTTACATAAATTGTGAATTTTAAAATCACAATAGTATGAAAGTTTTTTTTTTACATAAGTTATCAAATAGAATATATTTAATTGAGGTTTTATTCCTTTGTGTTTTAAAAATATTAATAACAATCTTAATTTCATTTAGAAAGTAGCAGAAATATGTGGTGCTCTACAAATATACTTGGTTGAATATTATTGCTAGAAGGCTAAAAATCTTGATTGCTTTTGTAATTGTGGCTAAACTGTATTGATATGTGCTTCGGTACAGTCAGAATATCTTCCTGAATTTATAATCCAGTAATGGTAGGTTTTAAGCACTGAAAACAAGAACAATATGTCACTAATTCCTCAAAAGTGAGCATTTATTTTAATTGCTTATATGTCCAAATATAGTGACATTCATATTAAATTGCAGCTTATTAAACAGTTAACTTATTAACAGTTAACCCTAAAAACTGGAATTTAGACATATTTATTCAGCAAAGTATTGTCACACTTTCCAGTTACTAAAATACAGATTCTGCTTCCAGTGGTCTTCCCTTGTCCCTGATATATTGTTGACTAAACTTTCAGAATGAAAATAAAAATCCAGTAGAATTGTTCTGATCTTCCCAAATAGTTTTAAAATAGATTACCAAGAATATAACTTTAGAAATAATTTGAAATGAAATTGCTGCATTGTAGTTATTTTGATGTGGCCAATTCTGTTGTAATTTATACTACTTTGATTTTGTTTTTTACAAGGCATTAAATAGTTCATTATAATGCAAGTTTGCTTTACTCATGCAATGAAATCAGAAATTAAATACTTTTTAAAAAGTTAAAACATAATAGAAAGTGTTTTACTTAACAAAACTGAAATGGAAAGCCAGTTGCTTCTGTTTAGAGCATATTTTTTATGATTTGTTAGTACTGTCTAAAATTTAATTGAGGTAAGGGTTAGCATTTGATCCAGTGTTCTATGATATACTGTAATAAAAATTCAGCACAGGCACATCTTCTGATTTTGGGTGGAGTAATGGAGGAGGACCAATTTGAAGTTCTTTAACAGGCAACCACCCACGCTCTGTACAACACACAGTTGCTCTTGGTTGGTTCATAAGGCAAGTAAGGAACCCTGTAACTTTAGAAAGTGGAAGCATCATAAACTGCTCCCCCAGTTTGAATATTTTGTAATATGAAATGCTGAAAAACAAGGCTAAAATTTTACAGGACAGATTACAGTATTATGACTTCAGGTGAGACTTTGGCTTTGGTTTTCTTTTATCTGTAATAGCTTAATAAAAAGATGTTAGTGTAGTGAGAGTGAATTTGTGTAATGTTGCTCCACTTTATGTTTAGCTTAATTTAATAGTATTGATTCAATAATAGGAAACAGGTTCACAGAAGTCAGATCCGTGTTTATACAGTATTTTGTAAATTTGAATTCTTTTGAAGCAGCTATATAAGTTTTTAAGCTAAGTGACAAAGTAGGATTTTCTCATGCATATATAGTTAAAATATGAAGGCATAACTGGGCTATATTCTCATTAATGATGTTTATTTTTTTCTATTTTTAAGAAGCTTTGGGTTCCAAAAAATTGTGTTACAATTTTGATGGTTAATGGAAGCTGAAGATATCATGTAATTCATCTTTTGAGGAGGCATTGTTTTTCATTTAATAGGGCCTAATTAAAATATATGCACATTAGTATTCTGTTGATGTTTATTCAGAAGTAAGGCTTTCTATGCTTAGTAATAATGTTTCTTATAGAATTAAACCTGTTTGAATTTGCTGCCACTGCCGCCGAATACTTTTTTCAAGCATAGATAATAAATTCTAACCACTTCTGTGAATTCCAAGTTTCATTATACTCTAATAAGTTATGATGTAAATTATTTCCAAATATTTAAAATTTCAGTGGATTTTTGATGTATTAAAACAGAAAAGTTGGACGTTTTTGTGGTAAGATAAATGAGAGTTGCCAAGCTCTCTTTGAAAATGCTAATAATTCACGGTACTGTATATTAGAGGATAAAGTATTTCATCCATTTGTAATATTGTCTTAAATGGAAGATCTTTAAATAATGGAATAATTATATCTAGCATATGATGGATAATTACTGTTACATTTTGTACACGTTATCAACAAACTTGCATTTGCCTATGGAAAAAATGTTTGAATATGACAGCATAAATGTTCTTTAACTTGTGAGTGAAACATTGTATCTTAATATACACACACACACACACACACACACACACACACAAATACAAATGTACACATATCCTTGAAATATAATGACTTATAACCACAAGTATAAGGCTTTGTTGCTGAAAATACTTTAATAGTGACCTTCATAGTGGCTTAAAATGTTTCAGAGAATAGGTGTTCTGCAGAAAGTCAGATGATACATTAATTAGAAGAAAGTTGAATAGAGAACATAGAGATTTTAGGTGTATTTTATGTTGCATTCTTTTATTTTAATCTTTTGCAGAGAAATTTCAGTACTCATTTGAGCAGCAGGTAATTATCGTGATCCTATCACTGCGTTGTAAAAAAAAAATTGTCACAGTTTGGTAACAATTATGGGCAGAATAAATTCACAATTATTTCTTTATTAAGAATAAGCATTATTTTGGTCATTTTTTTGCCTCTAGGGCTGGATTGATTTACTCAGGTTTTTATGTCCTTAGTTATTACTTGTGCTTAACTGAGATGCAGTTAAACTTAGAAATATTACTGCTACTTGTTTTAAATGTGAGCTGGTATATTTTGACAATAAGATAATCTTCTGAAGAATTATATATTGTGCCATGTATTATGATACAGTATAATGACACAGTACAATTTTATCCAGAGTTGTTCGCGGTTTAATACATTTGTTTCCCAGTAAGAATTCTTTTTTTAAAAAAATATTTTTTGTAGCATGTATATGATAAATGTGATTAAGAGCCGTATAGTTTTCTGTCCTTGAAGTAGAAAGAAAAGTAGAAGTTTATGTACTTTTGATACAGGGTTTAGAGTTTTTTCCACCCTTGATCTTGGAACACGTATGCTGCAAGAGGTTTTGTTGGTGAGTTGGCATAACTGTACTCAGTAACCGATAGTGACTGCACTATTTATGATATTAATGCCTGTTCCTATAGTGATTATTTCCATGAGAATAATGGACTAGAAAATATATTACTGAATAGTAGCTTCATAAATGGAAAGATGTGCCAGAGGACTGGGGAGCAATTTCTGTCATTAAGACTTTGAAGTCATAGGAATACACACTTTTTTTTTTTGTGCAAAAATGCACTCATTACCATTACACTTTTAAGATATATGTGATTTATAGAAAAATTTCTGTTCCTTGTAGCAATAATATGGAAAAAATAAGTATACAGTTCCTTTTAAGCAGATGATACCAAAGTTGTATATATTCAAGGAGATTTCAGAAAGCAAATTGAGATGACAAGTAGCTAAAATGTACTGAGTATTGTAATTCTGTTGTATCTTGGCAGAATCCTGAGTGGGCAGTGCACTTTTGTGTAAAGCTATGCTGAAAATAATGTTGAAGGAATTTAGCAAAGTATGCTATAAAGAAGAAATACCACAGTTCAGTTACAAAGTCACAAGAGCTGTCCTGCCATTATACAGAAAGTAGAGATTGTGTCAAGTAGCTAATTTAAGCAAATGTCTTTCTCTATATACATCTGCCTGAGTATTGATCTGTTTAGTATTAGGCCAAGTTACTGTTAACGCTGGTTTCATTTTAGAAACAAGTGATAGATAATTTATTGTTAGTCTTATGACCATATCAAAAAAATAAAATAAATGTAAAATACAAGGTTTATTTCCAAGATTAAATAGGTAAAAGAAAATAGAATAATGGAATACATGTGTGCCTAATACAGTCAATGTTCAGATAAATACATTGCCTTTATATGATACCCCAGTTTGTTCAGTTTAATGTATTCTTAGCTGAACTGCCTTGTCTATAAACTCAGCAGTTCTGCTAACAATATTAGAGCCCAGGAGGAACTAGGATAATTTGCAGTTCAGGTATTTTTTTGGTTTGGAAGTATAACCAGTATAAAGATCTTTTTTTTTTGCCAATAATTCTATGTCTGTTTGGACACTGATATCTAGGAGACTCTGTTAAATATTTTCCTTTGCCTGAGAAGTAGTTGAGAGTAAATACTGGGTGGAAAATAACTGCTGTAAAATAACTTTGGTAAGTTGACTTACCCAGGAGGTGGGTTGAGTCATATTTATCTTTTCATCTAAACATATTTTGGGTTTTAGAAACAAGTGAAAACCTAGCTATTCATCCAAGTTTGACTGTGGATATTTGTTGTGTTCATGTGGTTGTGTTTTTATAACTTTATTGTTGAGTTTCCATTTCCATCTATTTTAATTAGTTTTTACAAACATTTAATACCATTATGGTCCAAATGAATTTTTAAATGGCTGACTTAATGATAAACCCAGAAATTCATAAGCTTCTTTTAAAACAACAAACACCTTAACAATACTATTCAAGGAATTCAGTATCTAGAATATGCACCATAGAAGTCCATATTACTGGTGACCACTTTTTTCATCACCCAAGCAGAAGAAAGGTGTGAGACATATTGTGAATAAAGACTTAATGTCCAATAGAAGGTGGTTTGTCTTAAAAGAGGTAGTTGTGAAGAATCTCTGAGTAGTGGATGTTAGCAAATTGTATTAACATAGTTGTTTTTGGAGACAGATGTTCCTTTAAAGACACTGGTGTTCATCTTACTGAAATATTGAAATAAATGCTCCCATCTTAATATTCTAGTAGATTGATATAGAGGAGGAGTACTTTAAGCACTCATTAAGTAGAAAGGTGAAATATAAATCGAATAATTTTGAGGTACAAAGTTAATTGAGGGTTTAAAGATTTAAGAAGATCCTTGAGCAGTACTCAGAAACAAATGTTATCTTGTTTCAGAACTAGAGATGTTTCTTTCGATCAATCCCAGCCAGCAATTTGGCTGTTCTAATTTTGTACTGAGTTTCCAAGTCTTCAAATGCAGCTTTTTTATATAATTCCCAAACATGTCCAGGCTGTGCTTCAGTATGCTAGTATATAAAAGGGCTTCATGCTATGGAAGGCATTTCAGCCTTTAAACCCTACTTGGGACTAGAATGTGCCATTTCCCTTAGCTAAAGTGATGTACTGGGCTTTTTATAGCATGCTAAGGACATCACCCCAAAAACCATTAGGGCCAAGCCCTTAGTTTTTGTTTTTAATTCATACGGAGTAAGCTGGTATGTTCAGCCTTTTGAAGATACACTTTAACCCACTCAGCTTCAAAAAACAAATAAAACAGGCTATTCTTTTTATACCCCAGGCATTCAGAAGGGACCTTCTGGGAGCTGCAGAAGGAGTATTGCAGGATGCTTGGGGCCCACTCACCATTCACTTTGCGACTGGGCCTTACAAAATGGGTACTATTTTTGTTGCCTATAAAAGGTTTTAGAACTATCAGTCAATTCAGTCATCAGAAATTATAATTCTTAATTATTATCTGATGTTATACAATGTTATCCTCTTATACCTGAACATATTTATTTAAATTTTATGCATTTTTCTATTATCACTAAAACAAATGCTGATTTTTTATGTAGGAATCCAGTGAGTTAATTTGGGTGCCTTAACATTTCTGGCAGGATTTTCAGCTTTGGAAACTGAAAGCCCAATCACTTCCCTTTGGAAACTGAAAGTCACCTATCTCCAACAACAGTTTCAAAAGAGATTGTCAAAAGATGTGAAATGGGTCTACTAACCAAAAAGTACAAGGTTTTGGTATTAGGCATATGAAATTCATTCTGTTTATATTTCTGCATGTGACAATTTTGTATGCAGCTATTTTATAAAAAAGTATTTAGAAATAAGCACTGTTTGCTTTGTAAGCCTTAGCTAAGTGTCCATGATTAGGAACGTAAAACATTCTTACTGATATTAAAATTACTATATAGAGTATTATCTATTTGATATAAACAGAATTCTATTTCAAGGGCTCCTTTTTGGAAGGGAATTTATATGGCTATAATGTAATTAATATATTGAATCATTTGTTAAAGTCTGCAGAGTATATCCACAATAATTTATTAGACACAATCTTATACCAACAGGTACTGATTTCCTTGTTTTTCAAGTACTGTAAGGTTGAGTAGAAAATTCTGTCTTTTTTGTTCTCTATTTCTGTCTTACAAAATTTTGATGCTGGCTACACAAGGTTCTGAACACATTTCAACTGAATTTTTAATGTGTGTTTTATTTGAACCACAATATATTCTGTTTGTGAATCTTACAAATATTGGATTATATTTATGAATTGTTAGATAAACTTTTAAGTTCAGGTCTGACTTTCTAGATGAAACTTAGTTTCAAGGTTAGCTTAAGTTGAATTAGACTATTCTTTTCATAATTATTATCAAATGTCAGGTTCAATTATTGCTATTAGAACAAATATATGATTTTAACCTGTCTTAATATTGTTACTGAGAAATAATATTTTCAAATTAAGAAATAAGATTGCTAATTGTAAGGCATCATCAAGGTATTAAAGATCGTAAATGCTTCATATACCAACATGTAGAACAAAAAAGTATGTTTGAACAACATCACTCTGGAGAGCAAACAGATGCTGTATTTTTCTATAAGTTATCAAAATATTATATTATAGTTGGCTAGTATGAGGGTTTTAAAAGGTAAACACATGTTTGCAAGGTTTCATGGTAGACTAACAAGCATGTTTTAAGTACAATGTCATTAAAAATGACCTGAGCCAAGCAGCAGTGTCAGTATGAGATCTGAAGCTGCCCTCATTCTTTTGAGGTTATCTTGCTGGCTATTTTTTTTTTTTTTTTTTACAAATCAGGATATAGCAAAAATGCCCTGGATGCAAAATTTCCATTTCTATCTTAATTTTTCTATAATATTTTGTACATTTATTTTAAAATTAGAATATAAATAAAACCTGTTCTTGAACACAGGAAATAATTCTAAACAATAGGTTGCATGGCCCATATTTATAAACAATCAATTTATTGCAATTTTAATTAAATTATGTATACTGTATTACTGTACAATATTCAGAATTTTAAGAAATAAATGCTTATTTTAAAATTTTACATTAGGCTCTGTTAGTACTGGAGGTTTTATCGCTTCTAAATTGCTGACAATATTTCTAGCTACTTTTAAAAAAATGAATGTTAATATAAATGTTTTATCTGTAGAAGAATAGAAATATGAAATAAATTCAGTAGATTAATTTTTTGCAGTAATGTTAAAAATGTATTTGCCATACAGCAACTGAGTTCTACAAGCTATTTGTTAAGTACATTAGAAAAGAACATATATGTGTGTAGTATATTTAATGTACACTAAATACACTATCATGAAAGTACTAACATAAATGCATTAATAATTTCTCCAGTTGTGTAAGAATCTGATACAACATTCAGCTGCTCAGTAGCCAGTGAGGTGCATAATATCACATAATAATGTTCCAAAGCAACAAGTATTCAAAGGCATATACTGCGTTTGATATTGGAGATATATCTATATTTATATAGATACCCATAAATGGCTTTCACTAAAAAAAATTAAAATATTTTTTATTTAAATCATATTTTAAAATTTAATTTATTTTTAAAACTTTCCTTAAAATGTTTTGTAAAAAACCCTAAACATTCCTCAAACCTAACTTCTAGTTGTATTGTGTTTGCTCATACAGAGGTGAGAAATAATTTAACAAACCTGGTAAATGACTATTCCTTAGAAGTGCAAAGTAAAGAAGATGAATGAATACAGAATTTGAGATGACAGAACAATACAGTTTAAAAGCTAGTGATAGTGATGGTTGTTCTTCTAGCTTGCCCTTATAAAAATATTCTCTAGACATTTATAGCAATTCATTGAACTGTTTCATATTGTAATTACCTTGTGTGTATGTATGTATACACACAAGTATTAACTTGGCGCTAAGTTGTTGTCTGAAAACACGTTTCAAACTATCAAAAAGTAATTGCTTTATATGTACCTCCTAAAAAATAAAATCTGCATCTCTCTGAGTACTTGAATATTTACATAAACAAGGTACCAAGCAAGGTAGGGTGTAAATTCAACAATAAATAAGTAAACAAACTGAAGAATGTGTGTTCAGATTATATCAAACAAGAAGAATTCACTTTAAAAAAAAAAGATTAAATCTTCCTGTCTAGTGAATAAATTGTGATTTCAGGCATTAAATACTTCTGCAAATTGTTAATTTTCCCAAATAAATCAATTTGATTTAAATTGAATCCACACTAATAATACATCTGGAGTAACAAACCTTAACAATCTTACCCTACAGCAGTTGATCAAATTTCCTTTCAAAGATATCCACATTGAACATTTATGCCTTCTCATAGTGCTTTGTCCTAATTATTTGGTTGCCCTTTTCAAACTTTACTGTGTTTGTTTATTTAGCCATTCTATTTCTATCATGCTTTAGGATGCTTAAGGCAGCAAAGAACAAATACAGAAGTACAAAAATGATTTACAAACAAAAAAGCAACGCAAAGATACTTTATAATACACAAACCTAAAATCATTAACTTCACTCTTGCAGAATATATGTGTTTTAACTACTCTTCAGAATGGAGAGAACGAGGGCCAAATGCTCTTCTTGAAAAGGTCAATTCGGTAGCTTGGTTAGGACATATCTTTAGCCAGGATGGGACATGGTTAACTGAACATACACTCTGTCCATATCTTTGAAACCTTAAAGCTAAAGTAATCTAAAAGAATAGAACAAGTTATGGCCAGAGAAAAATAAAATATTCCAAATATGATCACATCATAGTTCCTTGCTGGAGTATTCTAAAACCAACTAAATTGTATCAGACAGATTTTCTGGGATCTAAGTTTCTTGCAAATACACTATGTCATGTAATTTTAGTAAGTTTAGGGAATCTTTGTTAGTAGTTTAAGCATTCCATCCTGCTGTAATCCACACTATCTGGAAGGATAAGTTACCTCCAGATTCCTGACTTAGTTGCCATTTATTATGTTCAGTCCTCCTGCTGTTTACAAAAGCTGAAGGACATGTTTCATTTATAACTTGGGCACTATTAGTATCAGTTTGACTTAGCACATGGTAGGTTTGTTTTTATTTGTTCTTTAACAGAAATAATTTTGTGTCTTAGGGTAAGATGATCATTGGATCAGGGCATGGTATTATTTTAGCTGAGATGTTTAGTCTGACCTCATTGGTTTGCTTATTAAATCCAAAGGGCAAGTTTAGATTTGTATAAAGATATTATGATATTGGCAGGATTTTTAAAAAAGTAGTTTTCCTAATAACCCCCAATCTGGAACACTTACTGTTATATGTGAACCCATATATGGTTTGCCAAAGTCATTTACTATTACATAGCTATTAAAACTATACTCTATAACTCAGCCTTTTATAAACAATAGCTAAAATAGCTTAAATAGCTCATGTAAACAATAGTCCATTACTTGAAATGTCATGTGAACTTATCTAGTGGTGACTTATTCATGGTATATCCTACACTGTCATTGCTTTCAAAGAGGAAGGGATCTTGGGGAACTGTTCTGTTCCCCAAGATCCCTTCCTGGTCAATCACTTTTAGTTTATGTTAAACTATTTTTGCTCAGTGCATCAACATAGACTTTTCACTGATTAACTACAAATCACTTATAAACAGAAGTTTACAGGGAAGGGAAGGGCAGCATACTTCTTAATTGTATTATGAGAATTCACTGCATCCTGTTCTTTATTTTTAACCTGTCTTTATTTCCTATGATTGTAAGATTATTCAGGAGTCTTTGGAGAAGAAATTTGTTTACTTGGATGTCAAAAGGTTTTAGATAACACCTACTGCCTCATGTATATTCTCTTAAAGAAGGCTTAAAGTTAGTGAGAAAGTGTTATTTTGCAAAAAACCATGCAATTTGCAAAAACACTTTAGGTTATGAAAAGCATTTGTAATGTTACTGCAGCCAAACTATAAACTAGCATTGTTATAGGATACATATAATCCTGCTCTAATAACTCAGAAATTAATCATGGGGACTGGAGGTTGTTTCTAATGATTAAATAAGAATATAAAATTTAGCAGTTGAGAGGAAAATCAGGAAAGTGACTGACTGTGAGGCTCATGTTCCACAAGTACTGTCAATTTATTCTTGGCATCCTCAGTTCAATTCCAATTGATTGTTACCCTGATAGTGATCATCTTATGTTCATTGTAAAATTAGGCATTGAAGAACTGGGTCATTTAAGGAATGTTTCACATTACTTTACCTTAATTCAGATGAAGCTCTACAGCTTTGGCACTGTTTCTAACTGGGCTGGATGGCTTCTGCTTTTTTATATGAATTTCAGTTCCTAATATCTAGCTTCCAGGAGGTCCTGGCTAAAGCTGTAGACAAAAATTTCAAGGCTAAGAATAATTCCAAGCTTTGGTTGACTACAAATGCATTGAAACCAGGGCTAGATTAGTCGAAAGCCTTAGGTCTTATAAAGTCAACAGCACCTTGCCATAAATGGGTATTGTCTTAGAGAGGAAGAAATGTTACAAGCACCCATTAAAAACAATACCAAAAAGCTGCAGGTCCTGAACGATAACTGGAAAAAAGTTGTCCTGATATTAAAATAAAGTCTTTGTAGTCCCTTCTTTACTGAAATTCCCTATTGAGTCCCACTATATCATTTTCTCTGAGGTCAAATATACAGTGGTACCTAAAGATACGAATTTAATCCATTCCGTGACTCTGATCGCAAGTTGAATTGGTCGCATCCTGAAGCAAATTTTCCCATAGGGTTCAATGTAAATACGGTTAATCCGTTCCGCCCTCCGAATTTGGTCGCATCCTGAAGCAAATTTCCCCATAAGGTTCAATGTAAATACGGCTAATCCGCCCTCCGAATTTGGTCGCATCCTGAAGCAAATTTCCCCATAAGGTTCAATGTGTCAGCCGGCGCTGCACGGCTAGGAAATTCCCCAGGCGCGCTTTAGTCAGTTTCACTGCTCGCAGAAAGAGGAAGTGCTAATGAAAGGGCCACCTGGCGCCTCTTCACTAATCTGTTAATGCCAGAGGAATTGAGGAAGAGCAATCAATGTGAGGAAAAGCTCCCGCTCCCGGCTGTGTGCGCGACAAAAGCCCATCGAAAGCAATGACCATGCCAAGGGCTATGGACAAAGGAAAGAGCAAATTTCCCCATAAGGTTCAATGTAAATACAAACAGTTCTGAAACATATGCATTTTATTTTTAAACCACAAAAACATGAAAAAAAGCACAGTGTGAAGAGGGAGAATGGGGTGGGGAGGCAGTTATTGTTTGGAGGGAGAGTCCCCCTCCAAAGGGACATCTGGGAGATCTCCTTCAGGGGTTTCCTCTCTTCTTTGCCTCTTAGCTGCAGGCTCAGTTCTGGGGAAAAACCTGTCTAAAGTCAGTTGTTTTTTCCTGTGCTGCATAACCCTCTGGAAATGAGAGACCACATTATCGTTCATCATGTTCAACACTCTGTTCGTTACAGTTATGTTGGGGTGGTGCTTCTCAAAGAAGTCCTGGCACTCATTCCATTTTTCCATAATGGATTTAATCACGTCACTGCTCACCTCCTCCCTGTCTTCCTCTTCCTCAGTGGAATGCTCCTCACTAAGCGCTTTCTGTTGCTCACTCTGGAGCTCAGCAAGTTCTTCCGTGGTCAGCTCCTCCTCATGGTCCTCAACAAGCTCCTCTATGTCTGCACCATCGACAACCAGACCCATGCTCTTGCCCATGGACACAGTCTCCTCCACTACCTCTGCATCAGGCCCTTCACGGTCACGTTCAGTGACACATTCTGGCCACAGTTTCCTCCAGGCTGAGTTTAAGGTCCGGCAGGTGACATCTTGCCAGGCTTTGTCAATGAGGCTGATGCAGTGGAGGACATTGAAATGTTTCTTCCAAAACTCTGCCAGAGTCAAGGATGTTTCCTCAGTGACACTGAAACACCTGGTGAAGAGCGCCTTTGTGTAGAGCTTCTTAAAGTTGCAGATCACTTGCTGGTCCATGGGCTGCAGGAGAGGTGTCATGTTGGGGGGGAGGAACTTGACCTTTATAAAGTCATACTCAGCGTCCATAGCATCCACCAAGGCTGGAGGGTGTGCCGGGGCATTGTCCATCAGAAGAAGGCACCTTTCAGGCAGCTGGTTGTCGGAAAGATATTTTTTAACGCTCGTGCAGCCATTCCATAAACAACTCCCTTGTGACCTACACTCTCACATTGGCCCTCCACATGACAGGCAGTCTGGCCTTGTTCACACTGTGTTCCCTGAACGCATGAGGGGTCTGGGAATGTTATACCAGTAGCGGCTTAATCTTCAGGTCGCCGCTTGCATTCGCACACAGCAAAAGGGTCAGTCTGTCCTTCATGGGCTTGTGCCCTGGCAGTGCCTTTTCCTCCTGCGTGATGTAGGTTCTGTTTGGCATCTTCTTCCAGAAGAGCCCCGTCTCGTCGCAGTTGAACACTTGCTGAGGGACGTATCCTTCCGCCTTCATGAAGTCCTCAAATTCTTCCTTGTAGGCTTCTGCAGCAGCCTTGTCAGAACTGGAAGCCTCTCCATGTCTTGCCACATTGTGGATGCCACTTCTCCTGCGGAATTTCTCAAACCAGCCTCTGCTGGCTTTAAATTCCTCACTTGCTGCACTGGTAGAGGGGTTTTTCTGCAGTAAATCACTGTGCAGCTTCCTGGCTTTTTCACAGATGATAGCTTCACTCACGCTATCACCTGCCAGCTGTTTCTCATTCAGCCACACTAACAACAGCTTTTCCACCTCTTCCAGTGCTTGTGTCCTCTTCCTCGTTAAGGTCGTTACTCCTTTTGCCACATCAGCTTCTCTGATGGCATCTTTATTCTTCAAAATAGTCGAGATGGTCGACTTCACCATGTTGTACTCCGCGGCCAGATCAGTCACACGAACCCCACGATCGTGCTTTTCTATAATCTCCTTCTTCAGTTCGATTGTCACTTTCTTCTTCAAAGCCTTGTTCTTGCCACGCCCGCTCTGTATTTTCTTTCGAGCCATGCTGACAAGCACACCAAAAACCTTCTAAACGCCACAAAACACACCAAAAGCCTCACCGAACGTCTCCTTGCTACCGCGATCTTGCCCACAGGAAGCCGCGACCGCGTGGCAGCAGGGCAAATGGCCGCAGATCCGGTTCGTAGATTGAGGCGGAGTTCACATGTTGAGGTAAATTTTTGCGGCCGGAGCTGGTCGTATCTTGAAATTTTCGTAAGATGGGGTGTTCGTATCTTGAGGTACCGCTGTATTTACAAGGACAATGTTATGTCTTTGCTTTTCTCTGAAGTTATTACAAACTGGGTCCTGGTGTTTCCCTGTAAGTCTACTAAACTTATTTTACAGATAAAAACTTCAAAGCCATGGGGAGAGACTCATCTCAACTGAATGTTGAAGGTGAACATGGATTGGTGAACACCAATTATGGCAACAAATGCAGATAATTTATTTTAGATACCAGCAGACTGGAACACACTAATTACAATTACATTATATATAAAAGGACAAAAGAATACCCCATCAAAATGTTGTCCAATAAGTTTGCTATGCATTCTAAGTAAGCTGTATGCCTGGCACCTTTTTGAAAAATCAATGGATTGGATGTTGCAAGATAGCATTTTGGCAGTGGCGCAAACTGGTTTCAGGGAAGGATGATCAACTTTCAATCAATGCCCAGTTCTCTATTATTTAGCTGACAGATACATCTTCTGTCCTCTGGACAATTTTTATATTGCTTTCATTGATCTCAAAACAGCTTTTGATTCAATACCCAAAATAAGCCTTGGGAGAAATTGGCTGCTTTCTCCATTGAATGGTATTTCCTAATTTTGAACATAAAAATTGCATGAAAGCAGGTTTGTTGTAGCCATCCAGGGAATTATTATTATTTTCTGCCTTTAATTACTATTAAAAAGAAGTGAAACAAGGATGCCTCTTGACATCTATTTTTTTTTTTTTTAGTTTTATCTGTTATATGGTGCAAGTCTTTTCAGAACCAGAATTTTACCTCCCTAGATTGGCCAGTAGAGCTGTCTTTGTTATTTTGTAGGGAGATTTTTACACATCTAAAGTGGCCTTAGGATGTATCTTTAGGCACATTCACTCTATTATAGAGAGGAAATCCTAGTCACCAATAACAACAAAAAAGTTGATTTTCCAAAACCACTGTGATTTACCATCCTAGAAAATTTATATCTATCCAGTCACTCTGAGATCTTTAAATGTGTGAGGGTCTCTTCTGTTATCATCTGTACCAGTTTTACAAATAACATTTTATATTATGTAAACTGAAAGTTACAACTATATCCTGGGGCAGTAAAAATCTACAGGGCAAAGTCATTTGGTCTGTGATGATTAGATCTGTAAATATGATAATTGGGCTAGTCTTGAATCTATCTAGTCTAAATATTTAAGGGCTTTGATGTGCGTATCCAGTTTAATATTTATACAGGTTTATATGTGACTTTGTTGCTTAAAATTTTGGTGTAAATTAATATTCCCTCCCCCTTTGATTTTACAGGATAATTTTACATCACAGTCGTTAGGTATTAATTTAAAGCTAAAATTATCATCTGCCCAGTATTTGACTTTAGTTGACTCAAGAACGTCTTATGAAAAGTGAATTTCTGGAGCAGATCTGCAGAATTATTTAAGTTATAATTCTATCCTATATATGGTGGGTATTGTATGGAAAACCATTTTGAGCTACCCCTTATCTTGCTAACATTCTGTGTCCAACTCATAGGAGAGCACTGGTTTTAGCCAGATTTGATGTTTTGTTCTCATCACTGATGGAAGAAGATTTAACAATCCTTTTCAAGAGCACCTCTGCCCCTGCTGTACTGGGTAAGTTAAATCATGTACTTTTATACAACCTGACAGGATGATTTAATAATGCCTTTATAATCAATAAGCATAGACATTCAGAAAAGGAAATTATTTTCTTTCTAGCTGATAGGTCAATTGCAGTTTCTTAAAGGTTGCAGAATTCTGTTCAGTTGTGATTTCCATCAGCTATGCAATTTTATATTTTATATATAAAATCTGTAATTATATATGTTTTCTGTGTCACATCATTTTCGTTTTGTGTATGTTGGTGTATGTATTGTAGTCTCTGACTATTAATTTTAAAAAATCTATGAAATTGTCTTGTTATAATAGCTTTAAAGGTAAAGATAACTCCTTGAATTGGGGTCAACTCTTATTGATAAATGGGCACTATCATATAGCTTTTTGGCAAAAATACACATGCATTGTCTTTTTCTCAGCATTTTTTTAAAATTTCCCAATTTGTCCTGTAGCCTTGGATTTCTTAGTGGTCTTCCATCTTAATATAATCAGCTTCAGAATCCTTAGCTTTTTTTTAGATTAGCCAAGGTCAGCTAGGTCCTGCCATCTGCTCTGAATATAATAGTTATTTTGGCTATATTCACTATCATTTTGCTTCCAAGGGACAATTCAAAGCACTGAATAGATTTTAAGAAGCTTGGAAAGACAATTTTTTCTGTCCTTTCACCATAGAAGTTATATAACGGATAACAATATCAATAATAGTATATACCTTTATTGTAGTGAAACAAGAGAGAGCACCTTCTTAGGCTCTGGAAATCCCCGATAATAGATATTTTCCTTTTAAGTAATAAGTAGGAGTTGGTTTTTAATTAGTGAATATTTTTATTTCAGACAATTTTAACTGATTTACATTTATTATTTTCTACTGAGAGCCAGTATAATGTAATAGTTAAAGACACCTGGCTTGAAACTGGGAGACCATGAGTTCTAATTCTGCCTTAGACACAAAGCCAGGTGATTGATTTTGGGCCCAGTCATTCTCTCTCAGCCTTAGGAAGAAGGTAATGGCAAACCATTTCTGAAAAACGTTGCCAAAAGTGTTGTCCATGTTGTCACCAGGAGTCAAGACTGATTCAAAGGAAAAAAAAAAGCTATTATGAGTGCTGCTGCTATTATCATCATCATCATCATCATCCCATCCCTCTTTCTATTTCTTTATATATTTCTATAAATTTAGCCGTATTTATTTATTGCTGGTATATATTTTTTATTTCTGAAAGCACATCATATAATTATAGAAGATATTGAATTCCTAGTGTAATTACTGAAGTTATAAAAGAATTGACCTTTTATCATTATATTTGAAAGTAAATATGGAGTAAATGGTTTGCTATTATTAAACACACACTCCTTCCAGATGTTTGGTGTCAGTTTCTAAATATGTACAATCTACATGTTATGAATAATTCATAAGAGATGTTAGCGATAACATAGATTTATATGTATGTGCATATTATGTTTGGTTAGTCTACAACTAACAAGAATGTGCTACAAATATATTATAAATGGATTCCTTTGTAAAATAGATTCAATAACATATCAAGAGACATATTTTTGCCTAAATCCAGTGTTCTATATATATTGTTAAATATGAGCAGCTATTACAGTACTGAACTTAAAAATATTCAAATATTGTGCAGTATTCTAAAATATAGCTTTTGGAATACATAAAGTCCATGCTTAATATTTCTATTCAAACAGTAATACTGTTTGTGTGTGGTTTGTGTGTTTATGTGCCTTTGAGTCAGTGTAGACTCCTGGCGACTGCCTGGACTAGTCCCTGCAGTTTTCTTGGCAAGATTTTTGGAAGTGGGTTTGCCATTGCCTACTTCCTAGGGCTGAGAATGACTGGCCCAAGGTCAGTCAGCTGGCTTCATGTGGAAAGCAGGGCTAGAACTCACAGTCTCCCGGTTTCTAGACTAGTACTTCACCAAACTGGCTCTCTGTAATACTGTTTACTTAACCTAAAATAGACTTTAATAGATAAAAACTTTTCATTAGGTACATTTTCAGTTTTCTGTTATTTCTTTATACAAATGGGCAGCTTTTATTTATTTTATTTTATTTTTAAAAGAGTATATATTGCAGAAGACTAAATAACAGTATCTTAAGGAAAGCTAAATGCAGCATTGTTGACCTTTCTGTTTATTAGTAATGGAAAGATACATTTATGCTGTAATAAAAATTTCCAGCATTTTTCCACTAGTTTTTGCTAACAGCACTGATCCTACCCATTGGGGCCAAGAATATTTAATCCTGTAATGCTGACATATATAGCGCAGAGCCATGTCAGCTACAGCTGTTTCCAAACATCAGTAACAAAATTATAGATAGGTTTTGAAGCTTCCATGGTGGAAATGAATACATTTGAGGATTCAACTTGCTGACAGTGTTTATGTAATTTAATCTTACCATCTGGAAGAGAGTAAACATTTTTTCGAAAATTAAAGTTAAGAAAATAAACCCCTTGTGTTTAGATTTAAATTTAGTTAACTTCATTAAAATGTAAAATTACAAGTTCATTGTGCTATGCATGGAAGATTATTATTCAAAAACCATTATTTAAAAACCACATCAACCATGAGTTGACACCAACTCATTTGTAAAAAAAATCTTTGAAATCATTTGTTACAATTTTTTATATCATTTTTTACAGCAAGAACTTACTAAACTTTCTGCTTTTATGTAAAATGTGGTTGAGGATTATGTCTCTAATAGTCTATATTCCTTCAAGTATCATGAATGCTTAGGTTCTGAAAAATTTTATGTGATACCATTGTAACTTTATATATACAATATCAGTCTAGCTTTTAGGGTACAGCATGATACAAAATAAACATTTTTATTCAATAATTTCAACAACTTTAGATATATTTATATTATAATCTTAATTATATTTCCTTAAATGTACACTTCTTCACAGGGCTTGCATATTGGTGCCTAACCATGTTTGGAGTGTTACAAATAAACATTACCTATTAATATTCTTTGATTTAATTTTCAAGCAGATTTAAATTCTCATTTCCCATTTTCTGCATTTTGTTTCTTTTTGTGTCCAAATACCTCATCCAGAGCAAAAGAAAAAAAAAGTCTCTAGCCAAAGTGAATGACTTTATTTTAGCCTGAATCTTTCTGGGAAGAATATACATTTTTGAATTTTTAGAATATAAAAAGGGGACTTGAAGGTGATACTTTTATGCTTCATTCTGATTTTAGTGATATAATATGGTTCCATTCTTAACATAAAAATAAAGCAGTGTGAGTACTTGTATCTGCATTATACTACCTGATTTATGGATCATTATGGCAGCTTATCAAATAAATAAATTTAAAAGCAAGAAATTATGAAGTGTTTTTTCCTGATAAACAGGACTAATAGTAGCGTAGGTAGGCTGCTGAACATGAGAGACTAATATACAGAAATCTCTTGATCCTCCATAGATGAAATACAGGATCCTTTTGCAGTTATAGTTTAAGTAACAGTAAAACAGTGAACACAAGACTTCTTTATTGCTTTTGTGCATGTTAGTCTATCATATCAGCTTTCAAAGACTACAAAGCTAAAATTGTGGATATTTCAGGAAATCAAATGGGACTACATTGAAAAGAAAAAATCTGTTTGATTTTTGGAAAACAATTAGAAAAGTGTAATTCACTTTCAGTTTGATTCAAATACGATTTGTGCCATGAGTTCAGTACATGTTCCTGGGTAAGCTATTGTGTGCCTCAGTTTTTTTCACCCAGGAGAACAGGGATGTTGTAAGGATTATGGTTCAATAAGTCAACCAGAAGCACTTAACATCCCTGAGAATGCTATATAAATGTTGGAACTTCCTGCCAAGAAGATTAGGCTGGTTTCTCTTTGCTATTTTTACATGTTTGCTCAATCTTTTGATAGAAAGACAGGCTACAAATTTGTCAAATAAATACTCATTGTAATAATCATCCATACTATTTCTACTGATTTTATATGCACAGTAGTTTAAATCAGAAAAAGAATAACAAAATAATGATACATTTTGGAATAGAGAAACACAAATCATACCTAATGTAATGCTCTTAACAGTATATAAAGCATTTAATTTCTCTCAGCCAACAAATGCCCCTTGAAATAGCATTTAACTCTGAAATCAGATGATTTTAGCATTTTAGATTATCCTAATAAATAGTTTGTGTTCCTGTTCATAATTATATATGTCATTTCTTACTTTATATCTGAAAATTTGTCTTTATAATATTGTTGAAATGTATAAAATAGTAAAACAGCAGTTGATTGAAAAAATATACCTATTAAATTTAACAAATAGTATTAATAAAAAGTAGAATAACTTCTAAAGATAAATCATAAAGTAAGGAAATCAGGCATACGCAATCAAATTAGAGATTGGGAGTTACTAGCAGTATAAAATAACGGAGCTAAATCAGATGTCAACTTTGATATTTAGTAGAAGTCCTAACTGGATAGGATTAATCTCCATTAAACTGTGTATGTTCCTTTGAAACAGGTGATTTAGAAACATGGGAGTGTGTATTTACTGACGAAATAAAGTTGCCATATTCTTTTTATGAGCTCACATCGCTATTTTGGATCCTGCTTCTGGCTTCTCCTTACTACATATTCGTGGAGTTATTTAGGAGCAGCTTCTAAAGCAGATGTGTACCTTTTCTAAAGATACACCTGCTTTACAATGCTTCTGATTGGAAATGAATTGGTGAAGATAACCGTTGATGTGACAGTTGTCTACAAAAATAATGTTTCATATTTCTCATCACTATGGTGATATAGTGGGGACAGTTTGATATTTTCAGTATTTCAGCTTTTTGTCCCCAGGAGTTGGTAAAGAGATGACAGAAAATATTCTTTAATATTGTGGCTTGATCCTTTGTGGAAATTCCCAAAATAGCTATACCAGAATCCATAGAGATTGATCTGTACTTCTGCAACTATATTTAATTCCTGCTACAGAATTTTATTAATAATGGAACATGACTACCATATGGTCCATTGGGTTGGGCAGCTAATATAGTCAAATAATTTGTTTTAGAAAAAAATGGGTAAGAGCTGTGGATTAGGCACAGCCCTATCCAAAATTTGGTATTTCTTTGATGAGATGAGTTTATACTTTAGTGTCATAAGTACTTCTGCAAGCATTAAATGCTACAACAGTATTAGCATTCATGCAACTTTATGTCACATAATTCAAAAAACCCACTTATGTTACTGGTTCCTTGTCAGGAATATATCCAACGTACAGTTTCTGTGTTGGTTCCTAAGTTCTCTTTTACAAAGAAAAGAGTTACTTTTGACTCTGGAAGGGACTCTAATTGTCAAACTACACATAAGGACGTATGAACAAGTGACAACTTTCCAGACAATTCTTTATTCAGCCATTAGTTTGACTCGGCAGAAGACGCTTTAGATTAGAGTGATTGCCCACTACAGAACAAACAGCTAAAACCCTTTATTTATTTATGCTCCAGCATGTAAGCTTTTGATTTCTTCTTTCCTCCTCTACAAGTTAACTGATACTTGGTAGTTACTAGGTAATTTCCTTGGTGGCCTTGAATGGCTGAGATAAGTTTACATATTGGTCCTCTCTAACCTGGGAATTTCTGATTTGTACCTTCACCAGCTTCAGGTCTTATACTACTTTCTCTGAATCTCAATATAGCAGGTGCCTATCTCCCTTCTGATTCTGGGTGGCTGGAGGGCATTGGGTTCCTCCTTCAGTTTCCATATTTTCTGCTAGAGTTTATGTGATCTGCACTCTTTCAAACCTGTTTATCATCCCTCTGATCCAAGGACATCAGAAAGTCATGTGGAATTTCCATTTCTTTGACTGGAGTAGGCAACATCTCCCTTTTTTCAGGCCTTGCTATATTTCCTTTCTCATACTAAGGACAGTAAGAAGCAGTTTTCATTTTTTCTTCAGCTGGAGTCTGTGAGATATCCCAGGAGATGTACACCTTTCTCCTGATTAAGGATATGAAGGAGAGGGTTTCAGTTATTCTTCTTCTTTTTCAGGTACTCAACCCATCCTAGAATTCTTCCCTTTATCTTCAAGAGAGACCTTTTCAGGCTGTCAGTTGTACAGCTGTCTCCCTTGTACTCTCCATTAGTTGTATATCAGCCCCTCTCTCTTCTTCAGAGTGCAGAGCTGCCAGTAATACAGAAACATCTGGCTTCCTAGAAGTTATGTGAAGAGGAGAAATCCAGTAGAAAGCTAGGCATTATTTCTAATATTGATGGAGTAGTCTTTCTAATGCTGATGGTCAGGAGAACAGTTGTAGGATGTTTTGGTACAATTCAGTAAGGAAGTGCTGAGAGGGTTTGAGTTCCTAGAGAAAATAGTAGACCTCTGAATTGGTGGAGGACTGAAACATTTGGCAACAGGGATGGGTAATAGCTACAGGTGGCCTGAAATAGCAACGTCTGAGTAACTCAAGCATAGCCAGAAGATCAGACCAATTGTCCTGCTGGAAGTTTACATGGCAGCAGAGATATTGCTCTAAGATGTTATTAGTCTTCTCCGTTTCTCCGGCCTACTGTGGATGATGGGTAAATGATAAATGGAACTTTAATGGTTGAAATAAAATTTTCCAAAATTATGCATTAAATCTGTCAGAAATTAGATAACCAGGCCAACTATGGTACTAGAAAACTTATTGAATGAATGTATAAACTGTTTTGGGGCAGGGGGGGAGACTACAGCAGGGAATGAAATGGGTTGTCTTTAGCACATAGAAGGTCTTTTATAAAGTCCAAGGAAACTGTATCCCCCCTGTATGGCCCTTTGAGGTTGTCAAGATCAGGAAATACACTTCAACAAAAAGACTAGAACAGAACTTTATTGAGATAGGCTATATTAATAGAATCTTGCAAATCTGAATGTGTTTTTCCTCTCTTCCTCTTATACTCCAGTGAGTAAGGGAAAGCCAGCCTGAGTCTCTTCCTAATACTGCCTTTTTTCCTAGGGCTTAAGGAATGCTTTTGACCTTTTGTGTTTCTGTAACAGCTTCTGAATATATCCCCCAAGACCATTTACTTGCTTCTCTACACCCCAAGTATCTTTTGCTAATCAGAAGATTGTCATTAGTGGGACAGAAAGGAACATAAATCTTGACATCTACCATTTTGTGAGGCTGTCAAAAGTCTGGAAAGGGAGATGGTTCAGTTTGACTAGTCGTTGTGGCCTAGCTTCAACAGTTCTCTAAAGGAAGGAGAAATATATAACTGGTTGTTCTGGTGCAGTTAACCCTGTTTCTAAGAAAAGAGGGAGGGAAAAGGCAAAGGGCCCCTATGCAGTGGCTCTATCTGAATCCTCACATGAGGGTCCTATTCACATTTTGCTCTGATTCACTCAGTTAAAGAAGCAGGCACTTTTCTGGTACCAATTCTTGAATGAGGAGTCCAAAAATTTGTGGGAAATAGAGATTGGAGGATTGGTAAGAAATGTTCTAGCTATTGATAAAGCATCAGCCTGCTGGTTCAGTAAGTTAAGAATGTAGGTTTAAGAAGTTAAAACAACAACAAAACAACTCCAAACGCTTTTGCCCATCTTATGTGGTGCTGTTGGAGTTTGTGAGAAGTTTGTAAGTATACCAAATTCTTGTCAGTTTGGATCTCTATAGTAGCCAGTGCCTTGGAGGAAATGACACCAGTGCTAAAAGCGTTCCTTAATAGCCAGCAGTTCCTTATGAAAAATATCATTGTTTTTTCCAGGTAGATTGCTGTAACATAATTTCCTGATAGAGAAAACGACTAGTCAAAAAATGTACAGGTTCCTTAAAAATCTTATCCCTTGATTACACATCAATCTTTTGGCAGTTGCCTGAAACTGAAAATATTTCTTCCAGTAAAGATTTGCACAGAGCCTCCTTCAACAAGATTCATTGAGATGAAAAAGGTAGAATTATATGAAGTTCTAAATTGTTTCAGTTTAGAACTATTTTAATCTCCCGATAACCAGAAACTTCCTTAATTTCTTTCTAAATACTTTCCTATGAACTGGTAAGGCGGCAGTTCTTTTCACTGATATCAGAGGAGCCTGCAGGTGGCCGTTTACAAAACTCTTTCCTGATTTATTCTGTGAATCAATAATTACCTCTAATACATATGCTGCAGATAGTAAACAGTCTTTTAAAAAGCAAAGCCTTCAAGCACACTTTGGCAATTAAAAAACTACTATAAAAAATTAGAAATTTTTCAAGATAAAAAATAGACTTTAATTGCATTTTATAATTTTTTTAACCTGATTATCATTCAGTAAATAGGTCTTCACTATTCTTAACAACTTCAGTTTTTTTACCTAAAAAATACTGCAGATTTTTACCTAGTTATATGGAGTTATAGATATTCCTTATCTTGAAAGTTATAAAACTGAATATAAGGAATTTCTTTGTTTCTCAATACATGAGGAAAAAAGGTCTATGTTATTAATGGCATCGAAACTATATGTTCAAATTGTAGCCGATTACATAGTGTTTGCCACCTAATTATTGCCTTCACAGTTGTGGAGTATCTACAGTGCTCAAATTCATGTAATTCTGAAATTCATATGAATACAAGAGAAATGTTTACCATTAAGCTATATTAATAAGATGACATACTTTTAATTTGAGATTAAATCAAATCTTTATTACGGTCACAGACCAGCATAAGAAAAGTGGGGTATAGTTATTAAAAATGTATAAAGGATACATCGAATAACAATTTAAAATCTAAAAAAAATGAAAAGCTAGAAGATATAAAAGATGTATGAATTAAAAACTAAAAGTATATATAAAAAGCAAAAATCTAAAAGAAGGAGTAGGAGTATTAGATAGGTGTAGGGGAGCATAAAAAGTTAATATGTGGAAGACCCTGTCAAGTTACAAAGCACTCTAATAAGGCAAAGCAGGTGTTCATTAAATCTAGTTTATAGCACAGATGAATTTTGAGGGCTGCTGCACAAAACCTGGCAACATTGTATGTTGTAGTAGGTTGGTATCTGAAATTGTACACCATCACAGGGTGGTGTAAAATTGTCCTGTGTGCCCTGGGCATTTATGCAGTAATGGTGAGATGATGTTAGTACAAATGTCTCTGTAGTACAGGCACTGGAGAAATACATGCTCTGTTGTTTCTGTGCGTCCAGAGTCACAGGGGCATTGTCTCTTTGGGTAAGGAATCTTCTTGTATCAGCCTTCAAGGACAGCTGAGGGACGGGCATGACATTGTGCCAGAGTAAAGGCCCTTCTGTGTTTAAGTACTTTGAGTTTAGTTAGGTATGCCATAGGAGAGTCAGAGTAACTGTTGGATTCACTAGCAATAAAGTTTGGGGTCCTGGCTAGATCCATTTTGTGCTCCATGTCTTCTGCATGCTGTTTAATAAATGCCTTGGCCTGATCATATCCCATGCTGAATAGAAGATGTGGAGAGAAACTCAAGGATGAGATTTTAGTTGCTACTTCCTATTTCCATGTGGATTAAGAATCACTCATGGGGTAAGGCCAAGTGGGAAAAAAGAGCTTGAGCCAATAGTTGAGTATGGTCACCCACACTCTACCTCCACTTTCAAGAACCCTGTCTCTGATCTTAAAAATTTGGATTGTACAAGTTCTAATGGTGCAAAATTGGAGAAAGGGCCTAGCTGGGAACCATAGAGAAGTTGTGTTATTGGCTTGGTTTCAAATAATTTGAGAGTTGCAGGTATGTGGTGGCCACCTCTTGTCTTAAGGAATTTAAAGATGGTAGATGAGTTCCCCTGTGCATTTTCAGCAGAGTAGTTCCTGTGGGCTTTCCTACTGCAACCAAAATGAAGGACTACTTCTAGGTACTGTAATTAAAACAGGAGCCATGCTTAATCTTGTGGCCGTCTATTTCTCAGGAATGGCTCTTGAGCCTTTTGGCAAATGCCATGATTTTAGTTTTCTGATACTTGAGTTCTAGCTGGTTTTCCTTACAGTACTGTGCTAGTGCTTTCAGTGCTCTTTTAAGGCAGTAGGTGTTCTTGAAAGTATTGCTGTGTCATCTGCATAGAGTAGAATAGAGATGTGGCCTCCAGAAAGTTTTGTCTGTGTTGTAGAATGGCTCAACGTGGAGTTGCTATAGAAATTGAGTAAGAGTGGGGCCAGTATGCAGTCTTGCTTGACACCTTTTTCAGTTTCAGTAGCACTGGTAGATAGCCCTGAGGGTTTCATTTCACTTTGAGTGAGGTCCCTTCATGTAGCATATGTATTAAATGAAGTAGACATCTGTTAGTTGGGAATGCCTCCAGCTTTTCCCACAATTTAGCTTGGGATATGGAATCAAATGCTGCTTTGAAGTCTATGGAAGTGGCATAGAGGGAAGTTGTGTTGTGGGAGGAGTATTTTTCAATGAGATGATGGAGGACTATGCATTAATCAATGGTGGACTGGCCTTGCCTAAAACCAGCTTGCTCCTTTGCTAGTATGTTTTCTTGTTCCAGCCAGTCCTGCAATTTCCATTGTAGGTATCTTGCACAGAGTTTGCTGATTGTGTTGAGGAGACTAATTGGTCTGTAATTAGTAGGGTCATCCTTTCCCCCTTCTATATATATATAGGGACAGTGATCACAAGCCCTCAATCCTTGGGGACTGGGCCATAGGTATCAGTGCAGGTAAAGAGTGGAGCCAGAGTAGAGGCCCAGAAGTCCAGGTCATTTTTAATAACTGCTGGAAGGATTAGGGGTTGTAGTTGGGCAATAAGGTTCTCAATCTCTGACTTTGTCACTGGTTCCCACATTGGCAGGATTTTTATAATTCAGCTAGGGCATCCACTTTCAACAGAGGTGTCCATGTAGAGTTCCCAAAAGTATGCCTCCCAGGTCCCTGGAGGGATGTGACAGTCCACCATTGGAGCTCAGTGTGATATGCCAGAATGAGGTTGAATCTTTAGATTTGACTTTTAATTTGAACAACAAAGTAAGCTACAATTGCATTTAAAAAACCCACAAAATCAATATTAAGTGTTGCTATTTAAAAATCAATTTTTCTAAATAATATAGCATGGGATTTTCATTAGTTGAAATGAAAAAAAGATTACTGTAAGAAATGCCAAATTTGAATCTGAAAATAGAAATAGGTGTTATGTGTTTTGGAGCAAATTAGGATATGTACATAACTTTACCTTTCAGTTTCTTAAACAAATAAAAATCTTCATGAAACCATTAGGTAGGCTCATCTATTGGTTCAGGTTGAGGTATCATCAATATGCAGATGATGCCCAGTTATGTATCTCCACCCTGGGCTGTCCAAGTGATGCTGTACAGGTCCTGTGTTGGTGTCTAGAGGCTGTAGAGATCTGGGTGGAGAACAACAGGCTTCAACTTAACTCAAGTAAGACTGAGTGTCTTTGGGTTTTAGGACCTCCTAGTTCTGGGGACATTCCATCTCTTGTTCTGGATGTGGTTGCAGTACCCCAGATAGATCCTGTGCACAGCTGAGGGGGTTTTCCTGGATTTGTGGCTCCTACTTGAAGAGCAAGTGGTATCTGTGGCCAGAAGGGCCTTTGCACAACATCATGTTGTTGACAGTTGCACCTGTTTCTGGATTGGGAGGCCCTGCTCACAGTCACTTATGCCTTAGTCACTTCCTGATTGGATTACTGCAATGCATTCTACATAAAGCTGCCCTTGAAGAGTATTTGGAAGCTTCAGCTGGTGTAAAATATGGTGGCATGAACAGTTATGGTTGCCACTCATTCAGCACATGTGACACCTCTGATCTGCGAGCTTCATTGGCTACTGGTGTGCTTTAGAGTGCAATTCAAGGTGCTGGTGGTTACCATTAAAGCCTTTCATGGCTTGAGACCAGGTTATTTATGGGACCATCTCTCCCCAGCGGGGTCTACCTGTCCTGTTAGATCTGTCAGGAGAGGAATTCTCCAGGTCCTGTCTGCGAGAGAGTTTCATCTGGCAGGACCCAGGAAGATAGCATTTTCTGCCATGGCACCTGCCCTCTGGGATATCACCCCGCTGAGATTAGACTTGCCCCGACCCTGCTGTCCTTTTGGAAGGCAATAAAAACCTGGCTTTGCCTTCTAGTCTGGGGCCCTGAAAGTATGGGTGAGCCTGTTTCATAGTTAGTTTGAATGTGGGATGTTATGAATGTTCTCGGCTGCTATTTTATGCTATTTATGTTGTTTTTAAATTTTGTTCTTTATTCTTTTTTATTTCATTTTTAATTGTTAGCTGCTCAGATTCATGTATATGAGATGGGTGGCCATATAAATTTATGAAATAAATAAAACAGCATTTGTTTCATTCATAAATATCCTGCAGTTACCTCAGCATCCAATCTTTCCCTGTTTCTATGAATTGTTTCAGGGTACATGTTATGAATAAAATGTTAATGGAATTTTCACATGGGGGATATTTTATCTGAATGAAAAGATTTTTTAAAATTAAATTTTATATGTGGATTAAATTTATGCTGCGTTTTCAAGGAGAGTGGTCATTCATGCAGCTGCGTTTGTATTATATACAGCAGCATGCTTACAGATGTCTAATGATAGTGTTATATGCATCTGGCTGCTATTGCCTGAAGTAGTATGACATTATTAGCAAATGAAAAATGGACTACATATGAAAGTATACATATCCTTCAAGTTAAGCATGAGTCCTGGTGACTTCATGAACATATCCTTGTACTTTTCCCAAGAAATCTCAGTATAGATGAGATTTAGTATTTTCTGCCTTCTGGATTTTTTTTTTAAATTTCTCACTCTAGTTACATTCATAGTATTACCTTGTGGACTCTTAATCCAAATACTAGCCATGTGTGTCTCTACTTAGCTTTTCAGTATCAGCCAAGGTAACCAATTTAACTAAATAATATGCAATTAACTTAAACATTTTTTAAAGTTGCAAAAATGTAATTTCTTTAAAATCAGCATAAAATATTCTTCTGGTTTTAGAGACTGATACTCTAATTATAACTGAAACCACAATTCAGAACGTAGTTACACAGTATAGTAATGACTGGAAATGGCTTAATCTACACATATAGAAATTTTACTATTTTCAAACTGTGATTTAAAAAGTGGTTAAGATTTCTTTAATCATGGCCTAAATGGAGGATTGAATGTCATTCCATCATGTAGCTATTATGGAAATCTTTTTTAGGAACTGCTTTGGTTGCCTCTAGAACTGCTCCACAAAACAACTGCAACTACTTAAAGGCTTGGTGTGGGTGTTTTAAAACCTCTTGGTAGGTTCTTGGCCTGCCTAGATGTGCCTAACAGGAAGAGAAGGCTCAGAGCAGCTGTGCCTGTTTTTGAAGCTAATAGCTGCTCTGAGTAGCAGATCCAGCTGGTGATTGTTCTTGAGTGAATATTTGTACAATTGATAGCTTTACAGCTGAAATTAAGGAAGTATCTAGCAACTTCTGTAACTGTAGTGGCAGTAACAGATAATTTAGAATATTTATATGGCTGCTCAACTCAAACAATGTGATAGGATAGCATCCAGCAACATTAAACAAAAATAATACATACCACTAAAGCAAACTAAAACAATTAGATGGTGATGAAGACTAAAATATATTGTATCTCACCAATTGAGAACTCTACTCATTTAACTCAAGTGTGAAGTCAAGGCCAACTGTATATTGGGACGGGGGAGCATTCCAAAAGGTAGGAGCTGAGACTGAGAAAGCATACCTGTTGGGTAACTATCTGCACTGCTGCATTTTGGGCCAGTTGAAGTTTCTGAATGGTCTTCAAGGGTAGTCCATGTAGAGCACATTGCAGTAATTCAGTCGGAGGTGAAGGTGTGAGTAACTGTAAATAGCCCCCCACCCCTTCACCTGGAAGTCAGGAATGGTGGAGTCCTTGGGGTTCTCTCAGCTTGGCTGTTTTCTTTCAAACGTTTTGTTACCTGGCTAGGTAACATCTTCAGTGCTAGGATGGAATGGGGTTACATTCTGTTTATATACAGTGGCATGCCCTGCCAGTGTTGGTGGGGATGTGGGTTTTGTTTTGTTTTATTTTTTCCCTCTGGTAGTTCCTTGATTAGGGTATTATTTACTGCTGATTGTATGTCTGGTGATAATCTTGGTGTTAATCTCTGCTTACCTGGGTGATGATTGCTGGTGAGGAGATGTTCTGGTCTTTTGTTTTCCTTTTTATTGTCTCTTTTGAATAGTGTGAAGATGTTGTTTATCTCTATGTACCTGTCGATGGCTGCCTTGTCTGAATACCAAGCTTCCAGGAATTCCCTCGCATTTTTGGGTTTAGCTTGGTCTAAGATGCTAACAGTTTCCCAGTTGAAACTATGATTAAGTCTAAGGAATGGGAGCAATTGCTGTGCAAGATGAAATTGGATAAAAGCTCTCCTGGCCATAGTTGCTACCTATTCTTCAAGTAGGTGCTGTGTGTCTAGGAGGACTCCCTAATTGTCTACTGAATCCAGCCAGTATAGTACAATCCCATTCAGGGTCAAAAATGAAATTTCTCCAATTTCAGAACCCATGGGGCCCAAAACCTATAGCTACTCAGTCTTGGTAGGATTGAGCTAAAGCCTGTTCTCCCCATCCATACTTCCACAGCCTCTAGAGATTGGGACAAAATTCTGACAATTTTAGTTGGATGGCCAGTCATTGATACACTTAGTGTTAAAATGAAGAGGCTAGGAATCAGGGATACTGGAATTCCAGTGAAAGAGATGAACCTATCAAAACTGTGGCTAGAAGCCTACTTTGGAGAGCAGGGGGTGGGGTTGTGGTACGGACTTCTTAGCATATTCCATTCTAAAAATTAGTTGTCATAGCTTTTGTATCAATTATGAATTGACCTGATTTGTTGAAAGATGCTGGGCAGAGAATTGAATATAGAATTTTGAAATTAAACTGATTAAATCAGCTCTTACAGAGCTTACACATATTTCCTTGGTGAATTTTCAAAAGCCTGGTATTGTCTCCAATCAACAGAAAAGTACCTCAGGCCTTAAATTAACGTGAGAGCTGCTTTTTATTTATATATACCCACATATATACTGACTTCTCAAATTAAACTAGTTTCTTAGCTAGTCAGTGGTGCATGGCTTTGTCTATCAGAATAAATTTTAAAACTGCACTCTCTCAACTGGAGTTGACAAAAACCATGAAAGCTTATCTGATTCTGTGCTGTTCATGTATACAGTATTTAAATGGACAGAAAATGGAGTAATGCTTTGGCAATTACCCTTAGTGTACTGGAATGCAATTTTAGGAGCTGAAATCTAGAACTCTGTAATGCAACATGACTAATACAAAACAAACTTCTAAGTAATTACTCATGTACTGAATATAGAATTCTATGATAGACCAATATTTATTTGAAATGAATGAAGATCATGTTGTTTTCTAGGATGCAATTTCAATTCTTTGTTAAAATATTGGTAAAAAACCCATGTATTACATTATTTAAACTATTGTGAGATATGTGACCTTTTTATAAGTTGGTGAGCTTATTATCGGATGCTTTACTTTTAAACTAGAATTAAATTTATAAATTCTCTCTAAAGTTAAGTTTGAACTTCTGTATTAGCACAAACTTTCTCCACTGATACACATTAAATACAGTGGTGCTTATAAGTTTGTGAACCCTGTTGAATTTTCAATATTTCTGCAAAAATATGACCTGAAAAAAAGATCTGTTTTCCACACAAGTCCTAAAACTAAAGAGAAACCAATTAAATGAATCAAAAACATTATACTTGATCATTTATTGAGGAAAATGATCCAAAGCTATGCATGTGTGTGGCAAAATGTGAACTTTTGCTTTCATTAACTGGTGTGCCCTCCCCTCGGGCATCAATAACTGCAACTAAACATTTCCAGTAACTATTGATCAGTCCTGCACATCGGCTTGGAAGAATTTTAACCCATTTGTCTTTACACAACAGCTTCAGCTCAGGGGTGCTGGTGGCCTTCCTTGCATGAAGTGCCTGCTTCAGGGACTTCCACAATATTTCTGTAGAATTAAAGTCAGGACTTTGACTTGGCCATTGCAAAACTTTAACTTACTTCTGCTTTGGTTATATGACTTGTGTGTTTTGGGTTGTTGTCTTGCTGCATGATCCCACTTTCTCTTGACCTTTAGTTCATGGACAGATACCCTGACATTTTGCTGTAAAATTTGCTGGTACATTTCAGAATTTGTAGTTCTGTCAATGATGGCAAGCTGTCCTGGTCCAGAGGTAGCAAAGCAGGCCAAACCATGATATTGCCACCACCATGTTTCACAGATAGGATAAAGTTCTTATGCTGGAATGTAGTGTTTGCCTTTGCCAAGTATAACACTTTTCATTCAAGCTCAAAACTTATGTTTTGGTCTCATCCGTCCACAGAACATTCTTCCAGTAACCTTCTGGCTTCTCCACATGGACTTTCGCAAACTGTACATGGGCAGCAGTGTTGTGTTTGGAGAGTATGGGCTTTCTCCTTGCAACCATGCCACACATACCATTGTTCAGTGTTTTCCTGAGGGTGGTCGTAATGAATATTGACATTCGTCAATGCAAGAGAGGCCTTTAGCTCCTTAGACATTACCCTGGAGTTCTTTGAGACTTCTCAGAGTATTATCTGTCTTACTCTTGGTGTGATCTTGTTTGGTTGACCACTCACCTAACTTTGGAAGGTTAACAGTAGTGTTGAATTGCCTCCATTTGTATAGGATCTGTCTGACAGTGGACTGGTGTAGTTCAAACTCTTTGGAAATAATTTTTTAACCTTTTCAAGCCTGGTGAGCATCATCAAGTGTTTTTCGGAGTTCCTGAGAAATCTCCTTTGTTTGAGCATGACAAACTTGAGTTCACAAACCTATAAGCCCCACTGTATGTGAGTGAGAGACGAGTGGACATTTGAAATGTCTGGTATGTTAAAGACTCATTTCCACTAACAAATAAAGAATGAAAAAGCAATGTGTTGTGAAGAATTACCATAATTCTCTGTTCTTTTAATAAGGCAGGACCTCCCAAACTCACACCTGTTTATCATTTCATTGGTGAAACATCCGATTCTTAATTTCCCTTTCAAATGAACTGATAATCCTAGAGGTTCACATACTTTTGCCACACACAAATAAACTCTATCTTTGGATTATTTTCCTCAATAAAGAAATGAACAAGCATAATGTTTTTGACTCATTTGTTTAAATGGTTTTTTTTTAAATCTAGTTTTAGGACTTGAGTAGAGAACAGTTCACGTTTTAGGTTATATTTATGCAGAAATATTGAAAATTCAAAAGAGTTCACAAACCTATAAGCCCCACTGTATGTGAGTGAGAGACGAGTGGACATTTGAAATGTCTGGTATGTTAAAGACTCAGTTCCACTAACAAAGAATGAAAAAGCAATGTACCATGGAGCTGAATGTTTTGATCAGTTGCTAACAGTAAGTTCTTTCTAAAAACTCTTTAAGAGCTAGACAACTAAGCTGCATTTGCAGAAATGTATCAGGTTGCTCACAACCTTTCAACGCTTTAATGGAGTAGAAGACAAAATTCCCTGTAATTTTCTTAGTGTTAAATGCCATTTCTGTACTAATTTTAATTATAATTTTGGAGCTGACAAGAAGTTCTTTTTATTGGCTGATGATTCTGGAGCCTTCTCACTGAGAATCAAATAATATGGGGGCGGGGGGGAGAGAGAGAGAGAGATTTTAAATTTGAATGTTAGCTAAATTGAGCATTCTTAGTTTGGTTTGGATGAGGTATGATTACTTACTATTTTAAATTAAATCTTTAATCTCAAGTCTTTGTCTTTCTATATCATATTGTTAATAATTTGCAGACAACATAAATTCTGGATGCCTCAAAAAATGGGATAAATGGGAGGTGCTAAAATGTTCATACAGGTGTTTCAAAATTTTAGAGAAGAGTTGTAACTTGATGGGTAGGTAGTGTTATCTTTGTTAGATGGCAATATGAGGATGGACATAATGGTTTCTATCTATGAAAGACAGTCTTACAATAACTTACAGTATTTATGCTTTGTGCCTGATCCTGTGCTTTACGTTGAACACATGATAGAGGCTAAGCTTGGGTATTGCTAGTCCTCTTTCCTTTGACTTCTATTTAACTATATTAGAGAATTTAGAATGCTTTTCTTCATTGATAAATATTTATATAAGAGTTTACCAGCATTTGAGCTTATGTTTGAATAGATAATAGGTATTGACTGAAGTAGAAAATAAGACATATAATTCTTATTTTTTTATGGGTATAAACTCTAGGAGTGATATTTTTAATGTGCTTCATTTTTCCATGTTAGTTTTTTTTCCCCAGTAGATATTGCTAAGCTTTTTTCTTACTAGTATTCTAAAGCATTTGAAAGAGGAAAATTGAGTAACAATACTAAGAACTCCTGAAGTTTCACTGTCATAAATATAATTTGTTTTATTTATCATCAAGTCTGATGTATGATGAGATATAATTCAGAAATTTGGAAGTTAAATAATCTGTACAGATAGGTCTGTGTTATTTAAATAAAAATAATTTTCTCTAGCATATAATTATGCCCCCAGCTATTCATTAAGTTCCACCTGTTGCACTAGCAGTGTTCCAGTCCAAAACTGGGTAAGAAATATATTACATGTCCACATAAAACCACCTTGGCCATATTAAATTGTTCCAATTTCTTCAGTAGGATGGTCAGCAATTTGAGTTTTATTTAGAGCATAATAAATCAGCATCTGGATTGATTACAGGTAGTCCTTGACTTATGACCTTTCATTTAACAACCATTCAAAGATACAACAGCCTGAAAAAAAGTGACCTATGACCGGTCCTTGCACTTATGACCGTTGCAGCATCCCCGTGGTCATGTGATCAAAATTCAGGCGCTTGGCAACTGGCATGTATCCCGGGGTCATGTGATCACCATTTGCGAACTTTCCAGGGGCTTCCAACAAGCAAAGTCAATGGGGAAAGCCAGATTCGCTTAACAACTGTGTGATTCATTTAATGACCACGGTGATTTGTTTTACAACCACGTCAAAAAAGATAATAAAATCGGGTGTGACTCAACAACTGCATCTCTTAGCAATGGAAGTTCTGGTCCCAATTGTGATCTTAAGTTTAGGACTACCTGTACTGGAAAAAAAAAATGATTTTTTTTCATAATTAGAATAGCAGTATTTCTTGCATTACAACAGTTTTCTGCATAAAACTGATGATCAGTGTTTAAGAAGGGACCCTGTCTCTTTTTATGGTTGGTATCTTGTAGGAATACAGGCAGTCCCCAGGTTAAGAACAAGTTCCATTCCTAACTCTGTCTTTAACTTGAATTTGTATGTAAGCTGGAACTCATACTTAAAAACAGACTGCCTATTAAAAATGACGGACTGCTGAAGCCGCATAGTGCTTTCAGGAACCGCTGAAAACAGACTATATATTGAAAACGGTTCTGAAAGCATTGTGTGGCTTCAGCGGTTTGTCAGCCCAAGGAAGGAGAATGCTGTCCGCCGTTTTAAGTAATAGGCAGTCCGTTTGTGTCTAGGGGTTGTCCTTAAGTCAGATGTCCTTAACCCAGGACTGTCTGTACATTGTTAAGTCTAATAGAAGCTTTTCACAGCAGTTTCCATTCTGTTAAAGTTCAAAGATACTTTCTTTAACTGGCACATCTAAGTATGAAAGGTACAGTTTAAAGATATAAATACCTGTAGAAATCATACATATATTTCACACATCCATAACCACCAGTTTCTTGTAGCAGTTAACATTAGCAAAACATAACTCTAAATATAGTTAAAACATGGGAGTCAACACAAGTTTCTAATAAAGTCCAGTTCCTTCACTCTCTACAGAGTAGTAGTGCTCTTAATTAATAAAATAGTGATCTGGCAAACAGTGGTAGAGCAAAGTAATAACACTGAAAGATGGAGACATGAATAAAATAGAATGAGTAGAAATATGAACAGAGGTAAGATTAGATTAGTGATTTTATACTGGAGAGATGGTCATTAAGTTGTCTCATTTCTTGGGGAAAAGAATTAGACAGCTATATTGCCTTGAGGTAGCTAGTTAATGTTAGTTACAGTTTATTTACCATAAGTCATTAAAATATCAAACACATTATGGTCAGATAAAAGCAAAGGGGGGGAAAACAAAGACATTAATAGAATTACAGATTAGGCAGAAAGAAATCAAGCAGCAAATATTGTCAGTAATAAACCTAAAGCTACCTTACATCAATCATAATTAAAATTTGGCAACCTTCATGGAGATTTCTGTAGACCTGTGTGCTAACAAAAATAGAGCATTAGCCTTATCAGATCAACCAAAGTAGGAGGTTAACAGAGGCCTTAATAGTCCACAGCACTATGATATATAAAAAGGACAGCACAATAGAATATGGAAAACTCTGTTGATTGCTTCATCAAGGAAAATGCACAGGGAATATTGTGGCAGCATATTGTTGGAACTTTATTTCAAGACTGTTGATGGCAAAGCACTGAGTCTCTACAGGGCAAAGGGATGTTATAGAAGTAAAAGGTAAGGAGAAAGGTCTACCACATACAGTATATTTTCGTTGGATTTATAAGAATCTTTTCTCTGTGCAGGTCCAGGTCAAGGACTTGCTGTTAAACCTCTTGAATGGTTTTCTCAGACCCTGAAATCATCAAAAATTGAACTGATATGCCATAATAATTTGGGTTCAAGGCTATGGGTTTTTTTCCTAAGAAGCAAGTTGGGCCAAAGAACCATCTGAAGGGGCTAATTTTAATCAATAACTTAGGAAGTCATATAGGGGTGTCTGCAGGAAGCTGAGGTTTCATCAAGGACGTTTCATCATAATGTCCTAAAACATGCATTAGGACATTATGACGTACGCTCTGCTTCTTACATACTAGTGTGCAACTTCATGGTGCAAGTAGACAAATGGCAAAATTAAGGTTGTAGCACATATTTCACCATTTGTCTTCCCCTTACTACAGATGCCAGTGATCTCATACGAGCCTCTGTGGAGACAAGGTTGAGTTCCAGGTGAAGGGCTATAGCCATATAATGAACAACATGTTGTAGAGAGCGATGAAGATGGCCTTGAAGGGGGATTTTCAGAAGCCATTACAGAAAGAACAAGGGCAGAAGCATTCCTTAAGACCTGGGAAAGGAGAAAGTATTAGGAAGAGGCTCAAGCTATAATAGGTATAAGGGGGAGGGAAGGTAAAACACAAGCAGACTTGCATGTTTCTGTTACTGTAGTCTATCTTAGTTGAATAAAGTATGGTTCTAGTCTTGTGGAGTTGGTTTCCTGATCTGGTCTACTTTGTAGGGCTGACTCATGTAGCATAATTCATGACAATTTACGATTCTGTTACTTTCAATACTTTTTTATCTTTAAAAGCACAAAGCTATTCCATAATAAAGAAGACTCCTCAACACCTTGACCCTAAATAATGAACTGCGACAGGGGTGAAACTGTTGCTACTGCAGCTAACAAATCAAATTATGATATTCGGAAAAACTCTGTCCTTAAGCTGTGGTTGAGGCCTTCCTCCCCCCATGTAAAAAAACAGCAACCATTATGAATCACAAAAATTTTAAATGTCTTTCTCCCATGAAGCCACTACACTAATATTGTTTAGTTGAATGTTCTGGAGCAGAAGAAATATGTCCAGATTGTAAATTTAGCAATATTGTTTGTTCAGAGAGTATTGTTCCACCCAGTTCTTATACTTGTGCTTTAGTACTGGTTAATTATGTTATTCTTCCTTGAAACATAGTAAGTTTAAAAGACCAGCTTGTGTGAGATGCCTTCTGCAATTAATCAATTCAATTTAAAACTTTTAATGTTAGGTATGCTGTCTGGATATAAGCATTGAAAAAGCTCCACTTATATGCCTTTGTATTCCCACATTTCAGAGTAATCATTGCTTTCATTATTCCTTATTTTTGAGGGTAATATATTACTTTAACAGTGTCTCAGTTGTGAATTCTGTATTATTGGGCAAAATACTCCTTATGTATGTTCAGTATTCTTATTGATGACCTTCAGAATCAGGAATAAGTCTTTAATCTGAGTAATTAAAAAAGTGAACACATTATTCTCCTGTGTTGAAATCTCATAGACTCTAATATTTGATCTGCTGTTGTGATTTTCCAAATTTTAAAGCTTTGATTGTAGATCTATAATAGTTTCTGTGGTATATTCAAAAGCTTTTTTTTTCCTGTCTCTCAAGAGAAATAGAGTCATCCAGTGCAGAGGCCGCCATATCTTCTGTCATTTTTGTGAAGGCTTTATACAGTTTTCCTGTCTTCTTGAAGTTCTTTTTAAAGCTGTTAGAAAGAAGCTTTGAATAATTGTCTAGTGAGTTATCATCCTTAGCTGTCCTGCTTTTTAAGGCTTTAGGGGCAGAGGGAATCATATTTGCAGGAGAAGCTAGCAGTAGAAGGTGAAAATCTGTCTTTTGATAAAAACAACAAAAATCTTAAAGTGTTATCTTTAGGCTGATCCAGGCTATGTTTCATTATTCTGTATTGTGAAAATATGTAAAGTGAAAAATGAAAAAAAAATGCTGTGTTTTAATAGGAAAAGTGTGGATAGAAAGAGAGCTCAAGGCTTATGTGTTTATTTTGGTTGATTGCTAGTTATATTATTCTTCACCTTCCAATACCGTTTAGATTGTTTCTCTACTCTGTCATCTATCTAACCCTAAATTATCCATGTCTGTTTCCCAAAACTACATGCACTGTTTATATTTGCACATCATGCTAAGCTGTAAAATGGTTTGCTTACTTTTACCTAGCATGGGTTAATCCACTCAATGTGCTGAATTCACATTATGCTAAATTATGGTTTGTTTTAACTTTGGTTTGTTGAATAAGCTATAATAGTTATAGTGCTTTATTCAGAAAATAAAATTTGATTAACTGAATTGTGGCATTAAGTGCAAAAGGCATGGATCTGTGTTATACTCTTTCCCTCTCCAGCATTGCCACAGGGAGGAAATCTGAAGAGGTTATACATGAGCATAAGACAATTTATAAATCATGATTAGGGTCAGGCAAAGTACTAAATTGATCTTAATTGAGAAAGAAAGAATGGAAGCTTTTGAGTTCTTTTGAGACTATGCCAAAAGAGGATGGGAAGGTAACCAACCTAAGACTTAATTACATACTGCAAAATCTTATTCTAGCATGGCTCCAGATAAGCATTACTAATTCAGATTGATTAGTGGAAGCATACAAAATAAATAAGAAGGTAGTATCTTTTTCAGTTTCTTATGATCACACATAGGAGTAAGAAGAAATATGTAGAAAGGAAGTATTTATTAAGCTTTGATATTCATTATTCCTAAAGGGATTTGTTCAAAAGGAAAAGTTTTGACTTGTGAATATTCTATATGGAAAACTTCATATGAATGAGAAAAAACATCTGAAACTGGAAATCAGAGCAGCTCACACAGCTGTGACATTACATGGGTGAACAATACTCTGTATGCTGCTACATTCTGGATTGGTTGAAGCTTCCAAATACTTTTCAAGGGTAGCCTTATGTAGAACAATTGCATAACCCAAATGGGAAATGACCAAGGTGTGACTGGGTGTGTGCAGGAATGGGTGCAACTGGTGCACAAAATGAATGTGAAGGTCTTCTTAGCCATAGCTACCAGCTGCTCTTTCAGCAAGAGTCATGAATCCAGGAGGACCCCAGATTGCCCACTGTCTGGGTGAGTATTGCCCCATCTAGAGTTGATGTAACACCTCCAGAAGCAGTTTGTCTATGGTGGAGTTGCAACCTGTTGAACTCTGTCTAAACTCTCATTGCCTCTAGGCATTGGGTAAACTCCTTGATGGCATCACTTGTACAGCCCAGGACAGAGATGTATAACTGAGTACTACCAGCATATTAATGATGCTCATCCATGCCACAGATGACTTCATCTAGCAGCTTCATGTAGATGTTAAATAGTGGAAAGAAAGTTGAACCTTATGGTATTCCACACAGCAGAGTCTAGGACTAGATCTCTTCTCACCAGTACCAACTGAAACTGACCTTGGAAGAAGAAGGAAAACCACTGCAAAATTGTGCCTCCCACTTCCAGCCCTCCAAAAGGGTACTGTGAGCAATGGTATGGAAAGCTACTGAGAGAACCAGAACAGCAAAGATGGTTGCACCACCCGCAAAGCCCTCCAGAGATCATCAACAAGTGCTACCAATGCTGATTCAGTACTATAACCCAGCCTGACCCACCCTGTCAACAACTTTCCCTAGAAAGGGAAGGTTGGAAACTGGATGAAAATTGTCCAATCCTGTTGAATTCAAGCATGGCCTTCACTGCCTCTTCCAAAGCATATGAAGCCATCGCCTACCGCAAAAAAACATTCACCACAGCTTGAATCCAATCACATGTCACCTCGTGGGAGGCCTTGAGGAAAGGATATGGATCTAAAACACAGATGACAGAACTGACAGGCTCGAGGGCCCTGTCCATTTCCTCAAGACCAAACAGTTAAAAAACTGTCTCCAAATAAGCAAAGAAGAATGTGCCTTATTGTACATCCTTAGTCAGTCCACAGGACCTGCCCAGCCAGAATTGGATCTGAGAGGATCTGAACAATGATAAACAGATGCTTAGAACAGAGATACTGCAAGAGTTCTCCAGGCCCTTCCTTATTGAAGGGGATCTTGTAATTCAGAGCAAGGCCATTGGCTCACTATTTGTAGATGGGATAAGAGCAGAAAAATAAGCCTGTTTTGCCACTCTCATTGCCACAAGGTAAACCTTAATAAAAGGTCTTACTGGTATTTAATCAGATTCACTCTTTGCTTTCTCCAGAGCTGCTGTAGGCATCTCTTGTACTGTTTTTTCTCATAGGTTTACTCAGAAAACCAGGGGGCCCTTTGGGATCCATGAACACAGTGTCCTCACAGGCATGATTGAATCCAAGCCCATTCCAGGCTGCAGGTAAGGTGTCAGTCCTCCACAGGACAAGTCAGCAAGACAAGTTGGACATTTCCTGGAAAGACAGTGTCTCACAGAGTATGTCTCTCAAATAATGACAGATAATAAAGTCCCTTATCCTTTTATCAAGACATCTTGATGAAGCTTGGCATGCTTTGGCTAAATAATTTTTACTAGTCCTTGTGAGAGGCTACCTGGCTCAGGCCAACAGTCATTCATCTGAACAACTCAGATACTGGCTCCTCAAAACAAATTTCTTCACCATTTATATAAACAGTTGTTTCCTTGCAGTATTCTTTCCCTTTCTGATTGTTCTCCATGGATGAAGAATATGTGAGCTCCCCAAGAACTTGAATTTCCTTCCTAGATCTTCTAAGACCATGTGGTACAATTTTATTCTTTTCTGTACCATGATTAGCAGAAAGAGATTGTCAGTGGCCTTGGTTAAGTTTTAGAAGTTACTCTGTCACATTTCTGATTCTTGCTTGAAAGCACATTTCATGAGCTGATAGTCTAATCATTCTACATTTGTTTTGATTCTATATAGTACTGATGAATCAAACTCCCACAATTCTTGAAGAGCAGTTATTCTTAAAAGAATGGAATTATATTCTTTCTGCCTTTGTTCTTCTTGTTTCATATTCTGCATAGTCTTTTTTTTTCTATCTGTGAAGTCTCAGACCCTTTTTTCCCCCAGGTGCTGAAAAACCATTTCCAAGTTTCATTGGTGCAGAATATCTTCTACATCTCTTGTCTTTGGTTATTACTCTCATCCACTGGGTTAGCTACTTCTGTCAGTTCCTCTTGTAATGCCTTGGGTTTTGTTTTGTTTTGTTTTATCTGAGTAATCTCCATTTCCTTTATTGACTGCTTCAGTCCTTTGACCTTTTTTTCAAGAACTTCTACAAGCTTGCACTTCTCCAGTTGTGTATCATATTGGTTTTGGGAAAGAACATAAGCTGCAAACATTAAGTCTTATATCCATTTAGCTTCATTTTTGCTTCAAGAAACTTTTTTTGGGGGGCGGGGGTTCTCAGCTGTCAGGTTACCCAAATACCCAAATTTATTTGAGGCTTTTCCTTAATCTCACCAGATACACTGACAGATTTCTGTTTGTTTTCTCAGTGACCTTGGTTTTTAGAACCTGGCTGCCATTTATTTATTTATTTATCTATCAGATTTATATAGCTGCCCATCTCACAAATGTGATTTGGGTAGCATACAATAAAAAGAACAATAAAGCATATATTAAATAGTCTTTAAAAACAATAAAAATTACTCCCATAGCCTCTGCTTACTCAGTAGGAAGCTCTTGGTCACCTAGCAGTTGTCAGGGGACAAATTTATTTATTTATTAGTCACATTTATATAGTTCCCGATCTCACATAGTCAGCAGCTATTCATATGACCTTTTCACATTGAAATGCTACTTTTCATATTTAGTATGAAAATATTTAATATTGCTTTAGACATAGTGTTGGTGAATGTGCATTACTTCTTTTCTCTGTTAATAATGGTGATAAAATGGAAAAAAATTAAAAGTTCTGATTTTTATGGAGTATCAATAAAAAAGGTTTACTGAAATTAATACAATATTTTGCTATATAGGTTTTTCAGGATTTTGCCTCTTCTGCATATCCTGCTCTGTAAAACATACCGTATAAATAATTTATAATAAACAATCCTATGCTTGCCTTATCTGCTCTTCTTCCTTGAATTTAAGGCTTTGAAGTTCAGTAAATAATTTATGGTACTTATTAGAGTAGATGAATCAAGCAGTATCCTTGATCCTAGATGTTTTCTGTCATTGTTTCTGAGGAATATTTTAACGTGATCTCTCTGATAAACAGGATGATGGGGAAAACGACATGATATATTACAGAGCATGATTTATATCATAGGAATGCATTTTTTTCTCACTTTGATGAATAACATGCTAATTTGTGTATCTTCATATTTTTAAATATATGAGATGGAGAATTTCTGGCCATGAAAAAAAAAAAAGGTCAGTGTGCCATTTTAAAATAATGTTTAAATAAATTTTGAAACTATCATAGACTGAAATGAATAATTTTGATTATATGAAGTAAAATTCTTGAAGGCATCTTGCTAAATCCAGTTCTTGCACACACAAATTCATACAAAGTGTCTGCTAATAGTTAAACTCTCAAAATAGCTGTGATACCAAAAATAAAAAAAGTGGAAATAGAGTGAAAAATATCATTAAAATCAGTTATTTGATATTTGGAATAAATGGGATAGCTTTTTATTCTTAACACATTCACACAGAAGCAAGTCTTACATTAGTGAGCTAGGTTTAAATGTGTTATTTTAAAGTGATAACTACTTGAATACCTCAGCTTTTCTACTCAAGGATGGTCTCAATAAAAAATATTTGTTTTACCATAGTCTGGATTGTATAGAAGTCAGATTTGTGTCAAATATGTTAACATAATTCTAGACCATAAATTGTCAAGTAGAATTCAGGGTTGTCTAATCTTAATTATTCTTTTCTTCTAATGTAATGAATACGTCCCAGAAATGAGCTTGGGCCTTTACATAGAAATGTATCCTCCAAATTTTTTTCAGCCCGAGAACAAGGTACAGGGGTAAGGTTCTTCTTACCTCCTACTTACTTTTGGTCCTGGAGTCATCTAAGGTTCCCATTTAATCCACATACTTCAATAAATCATTACATGAGCATTGTATTTATATGTCAGTGACTGTAATCGCACTCTGCTCTCAAGATTTAAAAAGGAGAAAAGAGGAAATGGGTTGTGAAATATACTGTAGAATTTGGAAAATCTGAGACATCTCGCTGGTATCTAGTCCATTCCAGATACCCTAATTGTCACCTTGTTTTCATGACTGGCAAACTCTCTGTAATTAATGGGAAGGGTTCTTTCAAAAGTATATAGCTTGGGGTTGCTCATAAATTCCTTGTCATTTGAAGAAACAGTGACTTCTATGATTTGTGTCCTTGACAGGATGTCTTGTCATTGTTTATATACTGGTGATCTCATATTTAGATAATTGTAATGTAGTCAGTCAGGAGGCTGCAGCTGATACAGAATGTGGCATTCTGATTCCTGGATGTGATATCTGTATTTGGATATGGACCTATTTTGAAGATTTTGCTTATGGCATAAATGGCCATAAGTACCTTGGGACCAGGGTATGAAGTAGAATGCTTTTTACAATATATATCTGCACAATTAACAACATCATCAGAAGCACTTCAGAATGGTATGATTTGTTTATCCATTCAATTAGCCACCCATCTCAATTCAAATGACTCTTATATACAGTCCACCATCCCTTGAGCTGTTGAAGAACAGAGATACAGATGTTACATTATGCCATGCCCCCATGTACAGGGTTTTACATGACTTCTACATGCCCCTCGGGGGGGGGGCGAATTTCTCTATTTTCATACAGCATATATTTTGTGTGGTATTTTTGTTTACATTGACCACCAGGAGGCATTCTTCTCATAAATGTTTTTAATTTATTGTAAGTTTTCATGCTTATCTTCTTATAATTTATTTCCTCATTTTAGTATTTGAACTATACTGTGTCTACCTGTTTTAATATAAAAATGTATTAAAATAGAATAAATACTTACATGGGCACATGCGTTGTTTGCGTTTCACTTTGAAGCAGATGGGATGTATTCCGAATATGGAAGAAATTAATATGTGTCCTTGCTGTGGTCAGATGACTTTCTGATCAGATTGTGTACTGTTGTTACACTGAACATGTTCAAGGACAGAGAATCTGTTAGGATGATCTGCTCCAGGATTTTCTTGGTAGGAATCTGCTTGGTTTCCAGATGGTTCTTGGGAAATTTATATTATGTGCTGAAGTTTTCTTTGACCTATCTTCTGGGCACTAGGGAGGCCTGACAAATGGAGAACAGTTTATTTATATGTATATGTCCTCACAATAGTAACTCATTCCTTGTTCATCTAATAATTAGAATCTTGCAATTTGCTCTGTATGGGGTTGCTTTGAAGAGGACTCAGAAACTTATTGGGGAAAACTACTCTTGCAGAATTACTCCTAGATGTTCACCGAATTATTAACAGTAGCAATAGTATTGGTATTAGTATTCATTTTAAATTATGTGAGTTCTGTTTTACATAATTATATAAATTATGTTTTTGACTTTAGAGATGGCTGACTTTTATGTGTGCTCTTGTACACTGCCCAGAATCAATATATTGGGCCAGTCTATAGATGTTGTAAAATGAATAAAGAAAACGACAAGATTTATTTTAATCACTATGTATCTGCTCCCTTTCACAATTCTACTGAGATTCTTGGCCTGAAAACTCAGGTAATCAATGCTATAGTAAGATTAAGGATTAAAAAGATTCCATGACAGGTTTTTGAACATATGGTGGTGTGATGGAATGTTTGTTCAACTCAGAGAAGGGGCAGGAGAATGCTGAACTGTTACCAAAAAAAAAAAAAGTCCTGGCAAAGTAGAAAGCATGAAAAAGAAACTCAAATAACTCTGCTTGATTGTATTAGGTATACATTGAATGAAATAGGGTTTTGACAAGCTTTGAAGATTTTAAGATTCTTAGTTACTCTTGCTTCCTGATCTTGCTTACCTTGAAGAACTGACAGGTGAGGATTCAGCAGCAAAGAGCTCTAGAGGAATCAGGCTATTTGGACTCCTTTTGGTTAGGATTCAGGTCTGGATAGCAGTCTGGTGAATGACCTTCATCAGGACCTTGATGGGACTACACCCCTATTGGGTCTGTTTGACATTTCAGCAGTTTTCTGTACCATCAGTCATGTATTTTATTGGACTGCCGACAAGAGTTGAAGATTGGGGTACTTCTTTGCAGTGTTTTCATTCTTCCCTCAGTGAGCAATTCCAGTCAATGGTATTGAGAGAGGAGATGCCATCCTAATAGCAACTCTCTTGTGAGACATACTTTTTAAAAATAAACATTTCTTGATTTTTTTATTTTAAATGTGAATTTTAATGTTTTAAATGTGTGCTCTAAATTCTACAGACTGTTAGAAAGTCATTGTGCAATGCTTTTAGTTTTTGATAAGAATTGCATGCCAAGAAATAATTTATGTGTAAAAATGTTCAGTTTTGCTGAAGGCTTTATGAAATAAATTGCTTTTCTACAACTCCAGATAATATATTTGTATAATTGCCAATGTCATTTTAATTCAGTGTCATAATGATTAAAAATTAATCATCTCCACGTTTGTTCATTCATGAAGTTGGGAATGTAACTATTGGCAGAACCGTAGCCAATATGCAAGAGTCAAATTATTTCTACCAAGAGGGCTTCTTAGACTTTGCTCTATTTACAGATGGGGCAGTATAGTCAAATGTTAAAGTTTTCTTAATTTTTTGTTGAGAACATAATTCATCTTAATTCGGAGTATTAACCTAGTATGAAGGCTAGAAAAAGCAAACACTCTAGAGAATATATTTTCCTTTACAATATGTGATCATCCTTATAAAGGTACATTTACAAGAACAGTAATACTTGATTTGAGTCAAAACTTTGCCCTGAGTATATACTTTAAAGCTCTTTTTACGGCTTTCTGTATTTTTTCTAATAACGTTTATTAGTTTATACTGTACATTGACTTTAGCAAGGCACAAGACTATCTCTGAAGAAATCTCAAAGTCAGATCATTCCATTATACATTAGATATATTAAGCTCCACAATTTGCATTAAAAGTTGTGGGTAAAATCTGATGGTATGTTTCTGCTGACAGAACTGCTTATATGAATTGAAATGGTAAATGAATAATTCTTCCTTCCCCCTGTAATTCTTTCTGCACTCCCAAATGTTTCTTAGGAGGATCTTCCAGCCTTTGAAAACCAACTCTGAGATAATGCTGTAGTGGGAAGGAGAGAGAGAAATCTATTGACATCACATTGGTTTTGATCAAAGCGATAAAAAGGCTTTCTGAAATGTTTCTAGATCAGAGATTGGTCATGGAATGGAATAACTCCACATCATCCTTTATTCAAACTGTTGCATAAAACTTTACATATATACAACTATTTTATATATATATACAGTACTGTGCAAAGGTTTTAGGCAGGTGTGAAAAAATGGTGTAAAGTAAGAATGCTTTCAAAAATATAGTAATTGTTTATGTTTATCAATTTACAAAATTCAAAGTGAGTGAACAGAAGAAAAATCTAAAATCAATATTTAGTGTGACTGCCCTTTGGCTTCAAACCAGCATCAATTCTTACACTTGCACACTTTGTACACTTGCACAAAGTCAGGGATCTTGTAGGATTAGAGTCAGGTGTATGATTAATCAGTTATACCAAGCAGGTGCTAATGATCATCAATTTCATATGTAGGTTGAAGCACAGTCATTAACTGAAACAGAAACAGCTGTGTAGGAGGCATAAAACTGGGTGAGGAACAGCCAAACTCTGTTAGTAAGGTGAGGTTGTGGAAGACAGTTTCATGTCACAGGTCATACACCATGGCAAGACTGAGCACAGCAACAGGACACAAGGGAGTTACAGTGCATCAGCAAGGTCTCTCCCAGGCAAAAATTTCAAAGCAGACTGGGGTTTCAAGATGTACTGTTCAAGCCCTTTTGAAGAAGCACAAAGAAACGGGCAATGTTGAGGATCATTGACACAGTGGTCGGCCAAGGAAGCTTAATGCAGCGGATGGAAGACACATCATGCTTACTGCCCTTCGACATTGGAAGATGTCCAGCAGTGCCATCAGCACAGAACTGGCAGAAACCAGTGGGATCCAGGTACACCTATCTACTGTCCAGAGAAGTCTGACCAGAAGTGGTCTTCGTGGAAGAATTGTGGCCAAAAAGCCATACCTCCGACGTGGAAACAAGGCTAAGCGACTCAACTATGCACAAAAACATAGGAACTGGGGTGCAGAAAAATGGCAGTAGGTGCTCTGGACTGATGAGTCCAAATTTGAAATATTTGTCTGTAGCAGGAGGCAATTTGTTTGCCGAAGGGCTGGAGAGTGGCACAATAATGCGTGTCTGCAGGCAACAGTGAAGCATGGTGGAGGTTCCTTGCAAGTTTGGGGCTGCATTTCTGCAAATGGAGTTGGAGATTTGGTCAGGATCAATGGTGTCCTCAATGCTGAGATATACAGGCAGATACTTATCCATCATGCCATACCATCAGGGAGGCATGCGATTGGCCTCAAATTTATTCTGCAGCAGGACAACGACCTCAAACATACAATGTCATTAAGAACTATCTTCAGCGTAAAGAACAAGGAGTCCTGGAAGTGATGGTTTGGTCCCCACAGAGCCCTGATCTCAACATCATCGAGTCTGTCTGGGATTACATGAAGAGACAGAAGGATTTGAGACAGCCTACATCCACGGATATCTGTGGTTAGTTCTCCAAGATGTTTGGAACAACCTACCTGCCGAGTTCCTTCAAAAACTGTGTGCAAGTGTACGTAGAAGAATTGATGCTGTTTTGAAGGCAAAGGGTGGTGACACCAAATATTGATTTGATTTGGATTTCTCTTCTGTTTGCTCACTTTGCATTTTGTAAACTGATAAACATAAACAATTACAATATATATTTTTGAAAGCATTCTTACTTTACAGCATTTTTTCACACCTGCCTAAAATTTTTGCACAGTACTCTGTGTGTGTGTGTGTGTGTGTGTACATACTATATTTATAAATTGTTTTTGTTTTTGTTTCTTTTTATCCCATTCCATTCCTCCATTTTTTTCTTTTTCTATTTTTCGTTTGTTTAAATAAAGGCATCTTTTAAAAAAAAATGTTACCAGAATACTTCCCTTGTCTCACTTTTAAAATATTTTATTTTTTAAAAAAAGGGAAGCTGGCATGCTGCAGAGCACTAGGGTCTAGCATTATCTTTATTTACAAAAATATTTTAGGGTTCCTGTAGCAGTTTTGTAGGCATTCTTATAAAACAGAAATGTTGAATGGATGCAGCACTGGCCTTTGTTTGGAAATGAAACAACCTGCCAGAAAAATGAAAAAACTAAGTAGTGGAAGACCACATTCCTGGTACTAATGGCAATATGAGAAAGAACCTCATCAACAAAACTTCAAAATATCCATTTGTCAGATTGTTCATTACAAATGAGAATAAATTGGAAAGACTTTACAGCCATTTGGAAGGGATTTCTCCAAAATAATATGTATTAATATGGGGAGGATTGTCTGTAATTTGTGGGTTGTAAGCAAACCCTTCACTCCATGTTATGGCTCCCAAAGCCCTATAGTTTTGTGCAATCAAAATTTGGCAAATTACAATTTATTTATTTACTTATATGTCAAATTTATATCACCGCCCAACTCCCCCACAAGGAGGGACTCTGGGCAGTTCACAACAATTACTGGCCATGATAATGTTATTGGCTTAAAATAAATTAGGTGCTTCATCTTTTTTCTTCCTCCGTAAACTTATCATTGTCAGTGTCTATATTACTTCGTTACGGGGGACGCGGTAGCGCAGCGGCTTAATGACACTGAAAGTTGCCGGCCAGAAATGGCTGACGCTTCAGCGGTTCGAGTCCAGCCTTCACGTTAAACAGGGTGAGCTCCTGTTTCCTCCCCAGTTCCTGTCAACCCAACAGGTCGAAAACTGACGTGAGTAGATAAATGGGTACTCTCACTCCGGTGGGAGGAAAAATGCTGGCGGCGCCTTGGAAAAAGGAGTTGGGATCAGTTGCCGGTAAACGCGAAACCGTGCTCGCCCGAGAAGGGCACGAAGCAACAGAAACCCCGCCTCCTGCGCTCGCCAGCTGGGCTCTGCTCTAGGAAGGAGGCTCTGGCAAACCACTTACGAAACACTTGCCTTGAAAACTGCAAGGACTCGTCCAAGCAGTCACTGCAGAGTCAGTAATGACTGAGCGCAGATAATTTATATATATATATATATATATATTTATTCATTGGGATACAGGGTCCCGTCCCCCCCCCCCCCCATTTTGTGCAGAGTGAGTAAGCAGGCCAGATAGTGGAAAGCAGTGCTAAAAGGAGCATTAGGGCTTCTTTTTCAACATGCCATTTCTTTTTCACTTTCTAATTCTTGAATACCTATTCACTTATGCCAGTTCAAGAGTTTATTCTGGCAATGCAGTTGGGTATCAAACTAAAACAGATGCAGCAAAGTTAGAAAAATAACTAGGTTGGGCCATGTCTATGAGAATTTCCATCCCCCGTGTAAGGGCGTGGCAAGGAGAAGATGTGAGAGGAAAAGGGATATGGAGAGTAGTAAAGTAACTGAAAACTCACTAGCTTTTAAACTTCCGTAGAACATTTTGCTTGAGGATGAAGTCAAAAATCATTATTCTGTTTTCCATTGTTACGACATTGACTGGCTTTGATGAACCCTCTACTGAGGGGTTAGGCAGAAATCATTTTATAGTTCCTTATGCCATGGCATAACTTTGGCCAGTCAATCTCCTATGTGCTGGTTGGTAATGAATAATTAATATTTTTGGTATGTTATTGAAATTTTTTTTTGTGTTCAACAGGCTTTCTAAGACAGAATTCTAAAATTCTATAGTTTTGGTTCTTTTTCTTAATGTGCTGATAGATTAACTGTGAAGACAGATGCTGGTATTTCTGCTTGTTCCTTATTTTCTTATCTATGTGTGTAAGTAAAAACCTTGGAAATCTGTTTGCTAAATCATGTGGTAAATAGTCTTGCTGATGACTGCAGAGTTGCTCTGGGGCTGCCGTTGTTAAGTACTTATTACAGGAATCCAACCGGGTAAATTAAGAAACCTGTGTTTTTGCTTGTTATTTCAAGACTTTTATGCTTGGCTTCTGAAAAGCCCCTTACAGGACCTCATGACCTAAAAAAAGGCTTGCTGTTTTGTAGTCAGGGATTGCCTTGTGAAATCTGAATCATTGACCTGGCAACAATGAAAATTATTACCTCCAAGGGAGAGTTTAGCTTTTGTTATTTTTTAATGCAGTGTTTGAATGTCTAATATTAAAAATGTATGTGTAAAATAACTATACAGCATTGAGGGTAGTTTTATAAAAGCACATTAATAGATACAGTTAATTGATTTCCCCCATCCCTTTGTAGTAGCTGTTAAGGGATTTATATTATATTTTACTGTAAATAGTTAAGAGTTTTCTGATTTTCAGTACAAATAAATTTGTTTCATACATGTTTTAATCAAAATATAAATGTATGGACGTTTAGACATTATGACATTTGCTGAAATAAGATTATGCATAACAATAATGCTGGGAGCCTATTGAACCATGGAAATTCAGAGAGGAAGTACATTTATACAGTGACAAGCATAGGAACTTCAGCCAAAATTCTGGATGTGCATTGCAAATATATTTTTTAATTTTTAATTTTTAATTTTTTTTTTTACTTTGTAAAGTAAATAAAGCAGGAAAAACATAGGGTTGGAATAAAACAAAAGTATCACTTAGGTTGTTTCAAAATTAAAATAAGGATAGAAAATAGAGAGCAAGAACAATATGTTTTCATTTATTAGTAAGATTCCCTCACCCACTGTACATTTTTTTTAATTCATGGTGGGAAGAAGGTTTTAATAGAAAGTGAAGAACACGTCAGGCTTCTGCCTCTTATTATTGCACATTCAGTCTCTTCTTCCCTGATGTATCTAGAAAATAGTTGGAAATAAATTTTTTTTATTGTGAATCCATTCAACATTTAACATCATTGCTTTGCTGTGATTCAGTCTTTTTTTCCTTTTTGTGCCAACTGCCTTAATTTATATCTGTAATTTTTCTTTCCCTGTATTTTAATGAGAAATAAATGTTTTTTTCATCAATTGTTTGCCATATGCATTCTCAGTAATGTTTGCTTTTACACCTTTCCCCCCTCTTCAAATACCTTTTCAATTCAATTCTTTTTCATTTTCCAGTTATCCTGTTGAAAAAATACGTTGAATTATGAAGTATTATACCTTCAGGGTAAAATACACAAAATACAAACAGATTCAGTGATAAATAGTAATATGAATAATGAATAATGGCAAATTACCCATGCTGTAATTCTATCTTTAACAAAGTGATATGTACTAAGGTCAAATGTGGACTTTTTATTTGCCTCAGTGAGGTAATCCACTTGCAGAAAGATACATCTTCCATAATGCAAGAAACATGTATGTGAAATAAGTATATTATGGAAAACAAAAACATCAAGAAAAATAGTAAAAATATTGCCATCTGTTTTGAAATATAATTATCATTGCTTTTAAAATTTATCAGGCATATCTTAAGTTAGTTTGCTGCCAATGAGGATAGAAAAATTCTAGTACGTTCTGAATACTTCCAGTTGATCTACTGCTGAAAGATGTTGTTCACCCACCCAGTAGGTGAAGAGAGTATCAAGGGCCTCTTCTCTATGCTCAGGAAGCTACTACTGAACACAGATTGATACTATTGATACAATAATCTTTACATTTTGTGCTCTTTTGTATGATATAAGATTATCCTATTAAAGGAGCTGATTGAAACTGCATGTGTATACGATAAACCTTTTCTCACTCAAAACACAGATTTTCCACTGCTGAGGTGTTAAAGATAAGATATAAACATTTTAGGAATATGGATATGGATATTATTGTAACTGGATTTTTTTTTTGTTGTCATTGTGAAATAATGGTTGATGGCTATGTAGTAGTTTCTGAATATATGCTCATATGCAATATTGTTAGAATATTGTTACAGTTATAGTTTCTATTATAAAATTGAAATTAATGAAGAGACATAATTTTGTCATTTTGAAGTACATAAGATTTTAAATTATAAACCCATTTTTTTGGATAAAATTGGATGATAAGTGGAATAAAATGTGTGATATCATTTGGATAGTTCCAAGTATATTTCAGATTTTGATTCATAATTCTTTTTAACTTAATAGTATACTAATACACTACGTACAGATTGATTTAAGCTTGTCTGACATAATGAGAGCTACTACTTTTGGAAAAAAAATATGAGACCATATGTTTCTTAGGTATAAAAACATTGATTACATTTTATAGGAATAACACAAGTGCGAAAGATACTGAAAAGAAATCACTAGTGGCTAAGGCATCAGGCTAGAAACCAGGAGATTGTGAGTTCTAGTCCCACCCTAGGCATGAAAGCCAGCTGGGCGACTTTGGGCCAGTCACTCTCTCTCAGCCCAGTTCACCTCACAGGGTTGTTGTTGTGGGGAAAATAGGAGGAGGAAGGAGTATTAGGTATGTTCACCACCTTGAGTTATTTATCAAAATAATAAAGGCAGGGTAAAAAAAATCTAAAAAAAGTTATATGCAGCTGTACTACTCAGGTGCATTTGTGGTTAAATCAAAACAGTGCCATATATTCTAAATGCAGTCTATATTTCAGTAGATAGAAAACACAGTTTCCTTACATATTCCCATCTTTTTCACCTGAACTCTTGACAAACCATCACAATATATTCTATGCTTTTCAAACACATATACAGTTAAAATAAGAAAAATCTAATGTAGAGAAATGCAAAATTATTATTTCCTTAAAGTTCAAAAATAAGCCAGAAAGTCAGCTGTGAGAAAAATCAATAAAATATTGGAAAGCCAAAAACAATTATATTTGTATGCCTTTTTATTTAAATGTGGAAATTCTTAAGTGCATGCTGTCATATTTGTTTCAATTATTTTTCAGCAACTAAATAGGAATAAGGTATAGAAAGAATTTTGTAATGAATAATAATTTTATTTTTCTATTTTGAAGGTATCTCTCTTTCATCTTTTTTTATTTCAATTACTCTAGAATTTGTTATCGATTCATAATCCTCAGAATTCATCTTGACTGTTGCTTCTTTCTGCATGTATTGTACACTTTTTTGAGTAGATTTAGTGTATGCAGTATTAACTGCATAATTATGGATTTCTTCTAACATAAAGAAAAATATACTTAGATTTTTTTTTTATTTTCTAGCTCATTAGAGGTATGTGTATACTACTAAAACTCTTGTGTTTGTAACCTTCAATTGGGCAAAACAGTGCATCATAGGGCAACACTTTTTCAACCAAGGTACCTCAAATGGGCTAACTTACAGAATGCACCCCAAATCTGGGACCCATGACTCCCCTTGGATTGAAATTTGGGAAAGTTGTGGTTGCTTAAGCATTGCTGCGCTGCTGCGCTCAACCACGGTCATGTGACCGTCATTTCCAACACTCCCTGCTAGCTCCCCCAAGAAAGGTCATGTGGGGCAAGAAGAGATATAAGTAACCCTGGGGTTGGCTCCTGCCTTGAAGATGCTCCCCAAGCCTAATAATTTTTAGTTCACCATCAATATCTTGGAAGATATTTATTATTTGTAGGGATATTGTTATATTATACTTTAATATTTATTCTTTTACTGTAAATCGCCCAGAGTCACTTCCAGTGAGATGGGTGGTGACAAATGTGAAATATATATAAAGTCAACGGGGAAGTCCTTCCCCAGCCTTCCTGCACTCCCACATGCGCATGCATGCACCCACCAGTGACCTCCTTCCTGGGCTTCCCTGCATTCGCATACACACACATACCCACCAGAATGCTCCTTTCTGGGCCTCTCTGTGCTCACAAACACCCTGCACCCTCTTTCTCTGGCCTTCTGGTGCTCCCACACATACTCACCAGCACCCTCCTTCGTGGGCCTCCATGCATTCACACAGACGCACACACCCATCAGCACCCTCCTTTCTGGGCTCTTTGTGCTTGCATGCACCCTGCACCCTCATTCCCTGGCTTTCCTGCACTTCCACACTGTGATGGAATGGACTTATGAAGGCCAGGCTCAGGGAGATAAGTGTGTTCTTAGCCCCCAGCAGGAATGTGGGAAGTTCAAGAAGATGAGGCTGGCACCTCCCTAAGGAATTCACGGTGTTGTGGCTGGCTGGCTTGGGAATTAGGGTTCAGTCTGGGGAGATTTTCTGTCTGGAGGTTGTAGCTAATAAACTCAACAGAACTGTATTTGCGTTGTCTCTTGGAGTTCTTTGGGCTGAACCTGATAGACACAAACATGTACCCACCATTGCCCTTCTTCCTGGGCCTCCCTGCACTCGCACACACGCACTTACCAGCACCCTTTTTTCTGGGCTTCTTTGCCTGTGTTTATACACACACGCATGCATCTACCAGCACCCTCTTTTCTGGGCCTCTCCGCTCACATGCACCTTGTACCCTCTTTCCCCTGCCTTCCTGCACTCCCACACATGCATGCATGCGTGCACCCATCAGCCCCACATTTCTGGGCCTCGCTGCACTTGCACCCACTCACATGCATCCTTCACTCTCCCCACATGCGTTGCAGCACCCCCCTCCACCAACTTGCATGTGGCCTGCCAGGGTCTCCCACTGCCCTGTGGCATCCCCATGCTCCTTATCTGGGACTCCACTTCCCCCATAGTGGGACCCCCACAGCAGAGGTATCTGCATATCACACTAAGCCAAACTCAAGGCCAGAATACAAATATGATTTACAACACAAGTGAGTGTGTGCGTCAGTGAGAAAGGGAATGGCATTTAATGGCATATACTATATATTTATAACAATGGTTAAGAAAACAGGTTAAAACTGGAAAATTAATGTTTTAGCCTTCATGTTTTTCAATTGCTGTACTGTAAACAGCAACTTTTTTTCAGTCAGAGGAGCTGAAAAAAGCAGAAATCAAAGCATTTTTCTTTAAAAAGGTTTGTGCGTGTGTGGGTTAAGCCATTCCAGGAATTCTGTAAAAATCAGCATGAATGATAATGTTTTAAATAAGCAAGATAAATATTCAGCAGTGAATTTCACTGAATTTGATGGAATTCATGGAAAAGTGTTTACAGGTTTATTAGATCATCCTACAGACAGTGTAGGAACAGTTTCTTTGAATTCTAGCAGTTTATTCCTGCTATTCAGGATTTAAACTTTAAGTGTAATGAACATAGTTTTCAAATATGTCACTTATGCTGTGCCCAAAATCCTACATTCCAATCTGCAAATTTAATGTATTTTTATTCATTGAACTGGTTGTTACATAAGCCTCTAATGCTTTATAAATCACTCAACAACTTTCTCTTTTGGAGGAATAAAGCAGTTTTTTTTTTTAAGTTTCAATTCTACAATAGAATTTAATTAGAAACATTAGACAAATGGCTACCTTAAGCTTTCTCAGATTTTTTAATGTGCACATTTAATTTTAGTGGAAATGAATAAAAAAGTAACATTTTAAAAACAATTTAACATACATATGTCTGTGTGTGGGTCCACACTTGCTGTCTCAGTCTCTTCCTCTCACTTCAGTATTATAATTAAAGTTTTGCCTGATCAAATATTGTGAATCGTGAGCCCTTGGTGAATTGAGATCGTATACCCATAGCACTTTGTACCTCTGTACGTACGGTAGAAAAGACAATCAGATGTACAGAAAAGACAAGTCAAAAGCTGGATGTGAAAAATTTTGGATATAATCCAAGAAATCAGGAGAGGGGATAGTTATAATCAAAGCTGCAATACTATGTCAAGTTTACATTTGAGTTGTCATTTTGTCTACAAAGATCAAATCCATTTTTTCATTAAAAAAAAACTAAACCACCAAAAACAATGGTAATAATTTAAGCATAATTTTTATAATGATAAACAAGTAATTCATTAAGGGCCCTAATTTTCATGATAACTCTGTTTAGTATCTCTGAAATGATTACCCAGCAGGCTGCAGTGGTCAGCCGCAGTTACGTGATTATCATTTACAACGCTGCCTGCCAGCTTCCCGCAAGGCAAGCTAATGGGGAAGCTGGCAAGAAGCCGGAAGTCGCTCCTGCCACTGCTTTTTTGGCCTTGGTCATTCTGTTTCTCTGTTTGGGTTAGGAAATATATCTAAAAGGATGACCCAACAGGTCACGGTTGTCTAGTTTTTAATAGAATTAATAAAGTTCTCATACTATTTTATTGTATTCAAACCACAGTACTCATATGCCTTACTATCAGTTATTATCTACTTTGTATGCCTTACAATCCTCTTATCAGATTAGTCCCAAAATGGGAAAATATGCCAAGCATGATTTCACCTAACTTCTAATTTTTCTAACCTTAAATTTGTCTGTTAAATTTTTTAAAATTTTAGAAGGCTATTTTTAATATTTTTTGTAAGGTCCATGAAAATTATACATATTCTCACTCACTTCTAATTACATGCGGTTTTACATTTGTTAATATACATTTTCCTTAATATGACATTTTAATGCATATTTTACTTCAAAGTATAACACAAAATATATAGATATTCCTGTATAATTTTATTCCAGTTTGCTAAAAGTTTGGGAAATCCAAGTTAGATAAGTATGAACCAAACAAATATCTACATATGCATGTGCACACTCACATTAACATAAACACATACTCCAAAACTATTGATGTTTTCAAAATCTCAGCTTTTAAATTTTAGTCCGTTAAGAACAGTCAAGGATATTAGGGTAGAAGAAAGGAGCTACTATATATTATTTCATTCAATTTATTTTCATACATTTGTCTATTTTTTAAAATATCACAAAAGTAAGTACCCTTAGTTTCTTTTGCAACAAATGGCCTTTTGAATTACTTATAAATGATAGTCGTAGCAATCACATGTGTGCATTTCCATGGCCTTTAATTTAATTTTCATGTCTGCTGTTAATTTGTTTGGGCCATACTAACAAAACAGGTATTAATAGCATGGTAGTCAAAACAACAGAATGAGTTATCCTAGTTTCCTAACTTGTTTTTCTATACCAAATGAAGCTGAGATGACAGCAAGGCATAATATAGTTTTGTAGCTCATAGCAGTTCAGCTGCTTATCCTAGTTGATAACTGTTTTCTTAAGAGATGGTCATGTACCAGATATTACTACTGAACATTTCTGGATAGTAAAAATCAATATCTCTCATGAACATAGAAACCAGGATTGGCAGTATGTAAAGAGAATGCTACGGACTAAATACCAATCATTGACCCAGGATCTTGCTACAGAATTCACAAGTATATGAAATATCACAATTAATTGGTGGAAGAATATAAAAATTATTACATGGTGAATACATTATTTTTAGGGATTATGTTTACATGACAGATATTTCAAGTTTGTATATATTAATATTTGTATTTGTGATCTTTTAAAAATCTTTTGCAAAATTGTAGTTATTCTGATAATATTTAAATCTTAAAGCCAATTTTCTCAAATTAGTTTATTTCAAAGATGGTTTTTTTTTCCTGGAAAAAAGGAAATGTTCTCCAGTACCCTCTTTTAGTTCTCTCTCTACTCATTTTTGTGACTCTTTGGAATATACGTAGGAGGCTTGTGGATCTTGCATGTAGTGGGTAGTTCAAGCTGGAACAAGAATGCAATGGACAGAATAGTCTTGGCCAAGATAATTAGCTGGTATCAGAGGGACAGTCCAGTGTGACCAACCAGGTACATTTCCTTTCACACTTCACATAACATTTATTGTTGTTGTTGTTAGATTTTTATCTCTCTCTCTCTCTTTTATTTGGTTAACTTAAGGTGGCAAACATACTTTATTCTCCTATTTTCCCTACAACCACAACCCTGTGAGGTGGGTTGGGCTGAGAGAGAATGACTGACCCAATGTCCTCCAGCCAGCTTTCATGCCTAAGGTTTCCTGGTTTCTAGGCCAGCACCTTAACCACTACACTAAACTGGCTCTTTGGCTTTGACAGAATGTATTTTTTCTATTTGTACTGCATTATGTGGCACCTCCTAGCCATACAAAAACAGCCCTGTTCTGGTAGCTGTGTTTTGTTTTGCTTTGTTTGCTGAGTGAGAAAGATTACCCCTTTAATTAATTTCAGCTTGCCCACTGCATTTTTTTTGTCACTTGGCTTTGAGAATTGCTAAATAAAGGTTGCTTCTATAGTTTGTCTTATAATATTTTGTTATTTATATATTCCTCTTTGGGACTAGAATACAGTTGGAAAGGAACAGATAGCAAGTTGGATTTAATATTAAAGAAATTAATGTAAACAGTTGCCGAGAATGAGAATGTAGTTTGTAGCAGGTGGTTTTATACATTATTATATTATAGAGTTATAACATGAATACTTACCTAAACTATCTGTCTAGCTTGAATGTAAATAAGTTAAGGATTAGTGATAGGAAAATAAATTTAACTTCAAGTTTGTCAGTATCTTCCACTGATCTTGGAATTATAGTTTATTGCATGCCTATTAATGAAGTTAAAAGCTGTGTAAGTCTTAGTTTTATAGCTTTGTTTATCTATCCAGCTGCTTGAATTTGCAGTTTCTTGTATTGCATAGTCAAATGCAATATAAAATTGAAGTATATATTTAGAATGAAATTTCAGTGGCATCCAAGAATCTGAAAAATTACTCTAAATCCCAAACATTGATTTTCCTTGCTTTAAAATGATCATTGGGTTTTTTTTCTTGCACTTGTCAACTTGATTAGTCCATGACTAATATTTAATCACAAATACTAATACTTATTATTTATATTGTTGATTTAATTGAATTTATAGCTTGCCTTTCTTCTCTGAGGAAACTCAAGATGACACACAGTAAAAAAAATAAAATAAAATATAAGCACTTAAACTCAGTTATCACAAAATTCAGTTTGAAAAGGGTTCTTATAGAATAAAATCTTGATTCTTTTCCTAAAAGAGAAAAAGAGGGAAATTGGAATGATTTCTAAGGGATTGGAATTATATTGTGTCACAGGATAAGAGCACCTCTTCCATGTGACTTACAGATGGATCTTGGGAAACATCATTTAGCTTCTCCTGCTGACATTGTCTGCACTGGTTCATTTTGAGTTAGGCAGTCCTTTATATAGCTAAGCCTGAAGCCATTTAAACTGTTAAGAACAAAGCCAGCAGCAACAAGTGCAGGTCTTTCAACATAGAAATAATATTTCTTTGAACTGATCAGCAACCTGACTACTGCCTTTTGCAACAGATGAAGTTCCAGATACTCCACAATAGTAATCCCATATAAAATTCGCCACCCAGAGTTCCTTGGATACATGGGCAGCTGTATAATTTTTTAAAATAAATAAAATTCATTACATTACTCAAATATGGATGTAACTAAACCATAAATAACAGTTGCCTGACTTAAAACAATCCAGTTAAGAATACTAGATGCAGTCATGGAAACTTATTCTTGCCACAGCTATCATAGTTGCAACTCCCAATATATCTCACTATCCACCCTCCTAACCAGGGCTAGTGAAAATTGGAATTTGTCCAACACAGTCACACAAGCTCCCAGTCCTGCTTATTGTCAGTTATCCTCCTTTAGTGCTTTTAGGGACATGCATGTCACACTCTTCTCTTTGCTGTCCAAATACACAGGATCACAGGATTTCTCCTAGCTTGGAACTGGGGGTAGCTGGAAAAAGTTTGACACATAGTCCAGATCCACAGTGGGTATTAATGAAAGAACAAGTCCTCATACAGTCAGTAGGAACAGGGTTTTTTTTTAGGACGTAGAAATAATCTGTAAGTAGTAGTAACAAAGTATATTGGTTTACGAAATCAAAGATCCACATACTAATATTCACCCTCAAGTACATATACATAAAAACAAACCCTCTACACTAAGCTGATCAGACACTAGTTAAGGGACTGGGAATCACCTGGTGAAGACACAGGAATGGAACGCTTGCTCCAGTGTTGCTGGGCAGACTAATGCTGGTCTGATGTAGAATCAGCTATATCCCCACACACGCTATATTTAATAGTTATCCAGTCAGATACATTCAAGATTTGGACAAAACTTGCAGATTTCTCAGCCAGTATGGCCATGATCAAAGGACATTCAGCGTATAAGGAAGATCCAGATTTATGTGGATTACTGTTAGTGGCATAAAAGCAATTTTTTAACACACACACACACACACACACATACCTGAAAGGTATTGAATGAAATGGCTGCAGTAGGATTTAAAGAAGGTGTCAAGAAAACATTGTCAGTTATTATGAACATGGGAAGGAATAGTTCTAAAAAATCACACCTATCAGTTTCCTTTGAAGAAATACCCTGCTTGTTAAAAAAAAAAAAAATGGAATTCAAGTAACTAGACTTATGATTGATACAACTATATTGTAAACAATATTTGCATGCCAAGGTGGGAAATGAATCCAGTTTATACTTTTTATCTAAATACAGCAATTATATTGTGCTACTATCTCTTGTTTTTGGCACAGTTGACACCATATAGTAAGACTATGTGTCTTGTTTTATCATCCAGTTAAATTACAGCATGACTCTGTTTAATTTTCTTAATTTCACTCAGCAGTTATTCACCATGCAAAAATGCTGGAATAACATATTTTCCTTAAAATTCTTTATTAATAAATTTACAGTGTAATGTACATTCTACATGAAACATTTTCCTTTTAAGTTCAAAAGGAATATACTTCATGGAAACTGGATGTAGGATTGAAATCTTGTTTGTGTTCCTATTTAATACAGCCTTGGTGAGTGAAATGAGAAGATCTTGAGAGTTTCTAGATAAAATATTTATGGCATTTTCTTACTAGTCGTATTAGTACTCTTTCCATTTAAGTTAGAAAAAGTGATACAAATTTTAATAAAATAAAGCTGATGTATATTTTACATTTTTTTCTCAAAAGCAAATACTGATAATAACACCTTTTTTATTTCTTTCTGTATTCTGTTCCCATTTTCCTCTTTATTAGTAAAACAGAATGTTAAATTAATACATAGGAAAAGTATTGGTCCAGAAAGAATATGGAAGAACTGTACATAATTTTTCATAAAATGTAAACACAACTTCTATACTTTTTTCATGACTGTCCCTACCCATGTAATTTACTTTCTGCTGATCCTACATTGGCATTTCACTATATGATAAAAATTGATCAAGGATGAAATTATGAGATGATGCCATACTTCTACATAGCCATTTTGGTTTGGTTACACAGTGTTGTCACTAAAGGTTGAGGTAAGCAATCTTGATCTCATTGTGAGGGAGGGAGTTGCTTAGGTAACTTGGCAAACCTTTCTTCCTATTGGAAGTCTCATTATTTGCTTCACAGAGGAGCACAAAGCATTGCTTGAGTTGTCTTTGCAACCTGAAGGTATGCTTCCTCTGTCTCTCCCACCTTCAGAGTGATCAAGATGGCCTTAAGGTTGGGCCTGTTAATGAGTTATTTATTTTGTACCAACTTCCTGGAAGCTTAAGGCTAGAGTTTTTGTAGCAGAATTAGTTTGTGGTCACCAGCTTTATTGTTTTGCTTTTACTGATTACTTTGAATTTTTTTATTCTTGTCACAAGAGGTGGAAAATTAGGCATACTCTATTTGTAAGGGTAACTGCAAAAATCAATTTGCATTTCAAATACATGATATATAAAATATTGGTTTCATGTTGCATATTTGCTGATTGGTAATTGATGTTTTAATGCAGCCTCTTTCAAACAATAAATTAGAAGACGTAAAACATAATTGTTTTTTTAAATGTTCAGACGTTCAAACAAATTTAGGCACCTGGAAAAGCTTTTGCCATTCTTCTAGCAGATCTTCTTTTGCCTAAATAAATGCAGACCTTTAATTTATATAAAACTGTTTCTAAACTAGTTCAATATGTAGTTTTTCTAAAATTCTGTAATACAAAAATGTATATGGCCTGCTTTTACTTGTGTGGACAAATAATATAGCAAAGAATATAGAATATTACTTTCAGGATTTATACTTTGTATTCAGTAATCGGTGGTACGCTGGAGTAAATTTGATGAACAAAATCACACACACACACACACACACACACACGCACACAGAGAGAGTAAAACTAGGTGGGTCTTGATAGTTAAATCACTTACTGATGTTTTTCTTCATAAAATATCTTCAAGAGACAAACAGTATTTTCCGGTGAGCGTATTTCAATGCAGAATGACTGAAGTAGAGACAGTATAATCTTAAATTAATGATTAGACCAATAATAAGAAACACAAGAAGTTCAAGCCTCTTATTAGCGTGAAATCACCTGACAGGTAAGTAGCGCTAGCAATAATAATGTTTTATGATATTTTTTGATGACAAAATTGCTAACTAATAGGATATACTTTGTTTGCTAAAAAGATTTAGAAGCGTAATTTAAAAATACTTTCCTATTCTGCTGATTAATAATGGATCTTATATAGTGAAACATTCAAAATATGTTTGAGTATTTATACTTAGTAGTGTTTGTATATTTGTATTTATCTCTTTTGATACAGACATGGTGTCTTTCATTTCAGGGATAAGATTATAAATGTCCCATTTTCAACTTTTATAAACATCATGGTTTTTTTAAAGTAGGGAAACAGTATGCTAGCATGGAAATAGCTTGACTAATTTTGTCAGGTTAATACATTTTCTCTTGTTTCAAATTTCAGTTTATAAATGTACATATGTAATGATTGCTAGCTAAATTCAAGAGTTCTTTTGATTGTAATGTTCCATAGTTTCATTATTACAATAATTTGATACATTCTCAATTGTAATTTTTAATTTAATTTTCAAGTATATTAGGAAAAAGTGCCATATTTCTCTTTCAATTCAATGAAAGAGAATTACTGTTGAAATTTCTTTCAAAAGAGAACAGGATTTCAATCAGGTTATCTCAGGAGTATGGTTTTTTGCACTTATGTAATAATTTTATTATTCTCAAATGGAAAAGGTTCCTTTTGAGCAAAGTTGGGATTAAGAAATCTTGACTTTACAAGTGGAATGTATGGTAGTTCTGCCTTTACTTCTTCACTTGCGTCTCCAGTATCTTATACTTAAGTGGAATCCCAAGGAAAATTTTTGAATTAATTTTTTTAATAAGACCTGCAACTAGCAAATCTCAACAGATATTAAACAGCAAAACCTAAAACTAGCAACAAAGCAATAAAATAAGACTAAATAACAGTAAAATGAAAGAGCCAATATTGACAAGTTCTCTGTTTGTTAAAGAGAAGTGTATATATATGTGTATATACACCTATATGTACACACACACACACATATATGAGAGTATATAGTGAAAATGAATTGTATAGCCTAGGAACTTCTTAATTAAGAAGGAATTTATAAAATTGATCCAAAGATATACAAAATGAAGGAGAAAAAGACATTCTTAGCCAATAAGTGAAGAAACCTAACCATATGCCTGTCTCTATTTTAGTTACACCAACTTCTCAATAAACTAGGTAGGTATATAGACTATTTTGAGAAATGGCCCTAATCTGTTGTTTCCTAGCAAAAATGTGTTGCTTCTCTTTCTGGAAGAAGCATATATCCACTGTGAGTAGTAGTTGTTTTATAGTTACAGTTTTCTTTAATTTTTCTAATTCCTTTTTAAATCTTTGGCCATTTAATATCAGGAGGAGATCTAAAAATGCAGCCCTATAGTCTCTTATAGTTGTGGGAACCCTATATATGAATGATATTTCAACTTGTTTCCTCTCTAAAATTCTAATTTTGAATCTGTATAGCACTGCATACAAAAGCAAGATGTTCCATATTAGATTTGGTCAAAATCCCCAGGTTGGCTATGCGGGCAGGACATGTAGAAAAAAAAGAAAGCATCATAAGTTTGTACAGTGACAAAATACTGTTAGTGAGTATCAACACATAAATGACATTTTGGATGAGTAACTAGAAAGTTCATGATCCATATCAAACCTTGGGCTATTGTTTAACTTTCTCATACTTAAATCTAACCTTAGTTGTAAAATCCTGTGATTTTCTCCATTGTCTGTCCTGTTCAGTCCAGATAGAATGTAATGTTTACCTTTAATGAAACTCTGTGTTCAGCGTCACTTCATATAGTCTTTTGTTTCTTTCATGTTAGTGTTAGAGTAATTTTAAGGAGACTACGAGAATGTATGGTAATGTTTTGAAATCAGGTATACTATTTTCTGATAGAGACACACAGATAGACACTATACAGCAAAACTAACAATAAACCAAGTACCTATTCTTCTGTAAAGTTCCCTGATTGGATACAGATTTCCAAGAGATTAAGCATATTTAAAATTTAGTCAGTGATGCTGACAATTCATAAAAGGCACTTATAATACACTGACTTTGCTAGCTTAGAAAATGTCAAAATACTTTGATATGTAAAATGCAGCTTGCTCTCAAGAAAGGTCTGGATTATTAATCCGTATTAGTAATTAAAAATAATGCAGGTATTGATTATTTGTAAATGTTATATCTTTCGGGATATACCTTGGAGTTAATTATGATAGTACTGTATTATTATCTCAGTCTGGCTTTTTGAATTTGTTTGGCATCTACCCTAATATTCATATAGCTATAATGTCAGTGTTGTCTTTCTGAACTGTGTTACATATTAAATTATGTTTCTTCTAGGACAAAGAGACAATAATATCTGTAAATGCAATAATGTGATTCTTTATAAAATAATTTTCAATCAAGAATGTTCCTCTTGAAAAACCTAAACTTTATAGCTCATTTACAGTTCTTTTATAATTCCCTTATAGTGTAGAAAGGACTTTATTGTTTTCCATTTAAATTATTGTTTTCATTTATTCATTTTTAATTTGTTCATTTTGATTCTTATCATACTTCCCCTTCTTGATTGAGTCATATAAAGATCTTTGAAACAGCAAAAAGCTTCCATTAACCTCTGCCAGTTATTTTATACATATTATACATGTAAGCCATCAAAATGTAAACAGTTCCTAAGAACTGCTCCAGGGATTCTGCTTGTGCATCTTTGCCAGATTAATTATTATGTGAGCAGGCATGAATGCTGATCAAAGTAAAAAATTAACTAAAAGATTTTTATAACCAAGAAGTTACTGGAGAGTGTCTTCAGAAACCATTGGAAATGTTACTTCATATGAATTCTTAATTAAGGAAACAAACTATTAGTACAAAGTCAAGAGGAGACAATGAAATAGTAATTAAGCTTTTAAGCTTTTGACCAATAATCAAGCTTTTTGACAATTATGTTTCCTATGTTAATAAGATACGTAGGAATTGAAAAAAAATCTTCATAACTTTATAAAACCAAAACCTTGAAATTAAGGAAGTTTGCTTAGAAAGGTGGTACTCTTACGGTAAAATTCTTTTATTTCTGACAGAGGCCTAGCTATTACAGTCAATTGTTTCTTTTTCCTCTAATCAGAGAGGGTCTGTCTTTTGACCAGTGGTAGAAGGTTTTACTAGTTGTGTAGTAGGAGCACTTCAGAATTTCAGAACTGTATCAGATCAAAGTCTCTTTGTTTCCTGCGCCTATCCCTAGAACTTCACTGAATCACTCTTCCACAGCCTAACCCATCTCACAGGGTGGTTGTTTTAGGGAAAAATTGGAGAAGATAATGCTCTGTAACTTCCTTGAGCTTCTGGAGAAAAGGTAGGATATAAAATCTAAGAAATAAATAAATTAATATATATACACACGCAGGTAATATGTAAATATTTTCTGATTTAATATAATCAAGAGAGACCAAGTATGAATATATTAATTACAAGCTCCTTCATGACTCTTTCTTGGTTTAATTTTTTAGCCATCTTTCATTTGCTAAGTGTTTGCACAAATTGGTCCTTTGCTTACCTGAAGACAGAAGTATGGAAAAATTACATCCAGAATTTTGTCAGTCTGATCTTGAGACAAGCACAATCCTGTACCTCAGTTCTTTTATATATATCTTCAATAATTAGAGAAAAAATATTAAAAAGAACACTGGTTTATAACAGATCAAATGTTTTCAGTGATAACTACCTGTATCAGTTTTTTAATGTTGTATTTTAGGAGATTAGCATCCAAAGCATATATAAGGACTTTCTGTGATAGCAAATAGGTATTTGAATATAAATTTGTATATGCTTCCTATAGTTGTATAGAATAATTAAATGTACAAATTTGAATTATATTAACATGCATATTCTTAAACCTGTGAGAGCTAGAGCGAAAGGGGTTAAGCACGTACTCTTATGCCCAGAGCAGAGAGGAAGAGATAAGAGAATGAGACTGGCACCTCCCTAAGGAATGCAGGATGTTTGTGGGGTGACCCTGGGAATTGCTCTTACTCTGAGAAGATTTCTGTAATGGGAGTGAAGCCAATAAACCTTGCTGGATTGAATCTGTACTGTCTCCTGGAGTTTCATGGGCTAATCCTGACAAAACCTGTGCTAGTAAATACATATTTCTCTCCTTCAACGTAGAGCATAATATTACGATATTCTATTTCTAAAATGTTCACAAGAAAACAAAACTCTTTAGGAGAGTTTCCATGTTTTGAGGTTATAAAGTTAATTAAGACATTGATTCAATTTGTAAGCAGCCTTGAAGAAAATCTAGCTAGCAATTTATTTTTGCCTAGTTGAAAGGTTTGTTATCAATTAAAGCTTCTATTTTAAAAAGTTTCCCTGATTTTTATGTTACTTTCCTATCTATATATATGTAGTGAAAATAAGATCTTCTCTGTATTTTTATTTCATATTTGTAGTTTATAAATTGAGAGGGAATGGTAATTTCAACTCCCAAATGTCTATTTACATTCTCACTTTCTTTCTCAGCTTCTCTTTTTGAAAAGTCAACCCCCTTTTTCATTTAATTAGAATTGTCTGTATTCTGAGTGAGAAATGAAATCCCAAATTTAAAAATGAGCAATTGAGCTGGAAGGCAATTTCAAAGCTAGGAAAAATACAGTAATGAATATATCACAAAAAATTATGTTTTTTGGAACCCAAATAATTTTGGTTTCATATGCTTGATTTTTTTTTTAACCCCTTCAGCAATATTCTTTCTTCCACCTACATGAAATGATAACTGGATTAGTTAGATCAGTTATGCTGTCCTGGAAAACCTTGAGGCTAAATTGGAAATGCATCCAATATATCTCTTGTGTAAATTAAATTTTTGATTGTTTTGATGAGGTATAATTGCTTAAACATGACAGTTAATTTGTGTTTTGTATTCCTACATGGAAGCTTTAGAGAAAGTATGTTATCTTGATACTGAAATGTCTTCAGTACTGGAGGCATATATTTCAAATTTAATTACAGTCTCCATATTTTGTAGACTGCCAATATATCATTCTTTGAGGAGTTAATAGTATTCTAAATTTTGAAAATAGATTTTGCAACTATTGGCCATAGCCTAATAAGCGAGTGTGATTTTGGTCAAATTATGAATTATAATTCCATTTTTACTTAAGCATCTATATAATTGCTAAATATATAAATTATTGTCTTTTTAAAAATCTAGGTAGCTTGGGTCATATTATATGCACCAGAGGAAGGTAATATTTTGGTTAGGTATCAGTGGACATTATTCTTCTGGATGTTTAAGTTATCCTAATGCTGATTATAACAGTTACTCTGAAAAGATATAATTTGATATTTAGTTTAAAGGTTACAGTACTTGAGCAATAAATGGATTTCTCGTATAACATCAAATCTGTATACATACTCTTGTTTGTCAGTGGTTTATTCAGGATATGGATCTATGCTATGAATAAAAACCCATATACTTTATTCCATTGATATTCAAATTAAAAACTTTATTTTGCAATAATTTATTTACAGATTGAAGTAGTTTTCCATGAAGTGATTTGTTTATGAACACACCTAGACTAGCTATTTTTCTTTCTTTGTTACACATCTCATTTGCAAATAAGGCGATCTTGCATTCAGGTAAACGTTTCTCCTTATATGTATTTCTTTTTCCTTGATTTGTATGCCCTAGTAAAAATGGATGAGTCCAGGATTCATGTTAATGGTTGATTTCTTCACCTCTCCATTATCTTCTTAGTTTAATTTGCTATGCCAGTTTGTCGATAATGGCTACTTCGTATTGTGAAAAAAATGTTGGGCCTATCCTATATTCAACACTAAAGTACAGAAGATGCATTTGAAATACTACTATTTTAGAGAACATAGCGTGTTTAACTAATTATCCCAGAGTCATTCATAATGTTTCCTTAATGTTCTTCACTCTGGAATAATTAAAAACTGCTGTTGGATCAAAAGTACTGCTGTGATAAAATTCAAACAAGGATATATAGTAAATACAAAGTTTCTTAGATCAACTTCATTTAGGAGGAACCTGTTTTTTTAAAAAAATGATAATGTTAAAATTGGCATTTTCATTGAAAAATGTAACAGTTGACTGAGCTTTATTTTTGCTAAAGTTAAATACATATTTCTTTAATAAGCATGTTAGTGTACATCTTTGCTTTTACCACCTTTAAAATTACTTAAGCATAGATACGTAATCTTTTCTGAACAATAGACTCCTGCATATTTGTCTTCATTTACTCCTGCTGGAATTGATTCTGTACAGTTGATAAGAAATGTCAGACAACAATGTGTCTCGTTAGGCAGGCCATCTGCTTGTTTCATTGCCTTAACATTATGATTATCGTATTTCAGAAACTATTTGGTTTTGAAGTGCCAGGTAATATGTTTTTAGTCTAGTATAATTAGTGCATAATATGCACAATTTCAAATCATTATCATGTTTTTTTTAATAGTGAAATTTCTGTAGTATGTTCTAGTACTGATATTTATATGCATAACTTTTATAAATTTAAAAACAGCCTTTTACAATTTTGTACATATTTTTCTGAATTAAAATGAAAAAAAATTATTTCCAATTTATATGATTGTGTTGCTTCTCTGATTGCAATAATAATAGTGATAATAATATTCCTCAAAGGCTAATGAACAGCAGACACAATTCAAGGGAAAAGGAGAGTTTTTATTAGAATCAGTGATTGGAAACACTCAAGGGAGAAGAAATACCCACCATCTAGTTCCCAAATATTTCCAATATGTAATAGATGTTCTGGGTATATTCCATACTGCAGATGGAAACTCTTTTTCATTCATTTCACTGTGGTCTCTCTTAATAAGCATGGATGGGACAAAATCCAGAGAATTTCTTCTTGCTTTCCAAATCATCTGTGGAAATTCTTTTAGGGCAAGCAGATGTTTCTGGAGGGCAATGACAGATGATGTTGTCCTCTGTTCACCCCCCATTTACCTTCAAAGCGACCTCAGGATATGTTTCTGTGTTCTGCTTCTGAAGGTTTTTTTTTTTTTCCTCCTGAAGTTCACTTTTATGTTACGTTGTGTTCCTATCTGTTTGGCATAATGCACTCAGCTTGTTGCAGGCCAATCCCAGCAGGTCACTAGCTACTTTACATGGAAAAGACACCTTCAGCTGAGGTACAAGTGTTTCACCCAGCTCCCAGATAACCATAGGGGATCGAAAAGATGGGAAAATGGTAAACCCCTCAGCTTGTTATTAGTGTTTTTTAAGTCTAGGGGAAAACTAGCTACTCGAGAAAAGAAAATTCATTAAAAAAAACCTTGCTTGTTATGCCTGCATTTATCTGTATTTTGATGCTTTAACTTTGTATATATATTTAACTTTGTGTGTGTGTGTGTTTGTGGCATAAATGCCTTCCTGTCCTCTTTATTCTGTGGTGAACTATGCCTAAAACAATGCATAAAACAACTTACAATAATGTTAGAAAAAATTAAGAAAACAAAATATTTAGCAGAATTCCAATATAGTAACAGTTGTGTTTCAGAACATTTAATTAGTATATGAATTTGTATTTCAGTACGTCAGTTAAAATATCTCATGATTAAATATTGAAGTGATATCTGATAATTTGTTTACTGTTCAATAACAGGAATAATATGCTTGGCATTTCAGATGTAATTTCAGAAAATGGTACATTATAAAAGTATGAAGCAAGGCGATATATCTCATTTTTCACAATCAGTAGGACTTAATTCTTTGTAAAACAAATTAACAAAGAAGTTAGAGACAACATCAGCGAATCAATAAAATATCTCATAGCAATACATTTAAAATTAAATATCCACCATATTAAGTTTGTTACTTAAGCAGAAGGCTGACATTCCTTGCTTTCTTTCCTTCCATGCCCATCTTGAACAAAAAAACCCCCAACCACCACCCTATGCCATGATGACTTCAGAAAGAGTAAATCTTTATATTCTGCAGCGGGAAAACTATTGTCTACTCTTAGCTTCTACCTGTTAACTGTGACCTCCACCCCATTCAGTTTCTGGAATGGTGGAAACTGAAGGGTCAGATATACTTTGAGACCATTAATTCATGGAAAACTGTTTAGGAGAAAATCTGTTATTTCTTGTGAAACTGTTTTATTATGTTTTGCCTGTTATGCCCTTTACCATAAATCTTCTTTCTTGATGGTCAGTCTATTTTTTTCAAGAAGGTGTCTTCTTTGACAGATCATAGTTTCTCTTTTTCTTGGATAGTGGTACGTTCCTACACCCAAACTGTATCTATAGGTACGGTGCAGGGTAACAATTGTAAAAACTTCTGTTCTGGCTATGATTTGAGAGCGGCTTGCTTTGCTGCAACTCATTGCCTTTAACTCCTAAATGTGCTTTGACCTTGACTATTGCCAAAGCTTTCGGATTCTGGATGAGATCTAGAATAGCACAAATTAACGGGCCATGGGCTATATTCCCTGGGCCTATCTTGAATCAGTACACATGTTAGCTGATTCTGTCCCTACATAAGACAAGGCTTGTTGATGTAAGGCTACTAGTTCTGCTACTTGGGCTGAAACGGGGGAGGTCAATGCTGTCAGCTTCTATAACAGAATGTTCTGTGGTGACTGCATAGCCTGCCTTGTGCTCTCCCCCCCTCTGTGATGAAACTAGTACCATCACTGTAAATTTCAAATTTCAAGTCTGCATTAAGAGTAGGTTCATGGTACCCTCAGGCAGCCATGGGACCTGTTGGTAGCCCAGAAAATAAGTGGGCCATACAGTAGTGCAGAGGACCCCTCAACTTTTCCTTTTTAAAAGTATTTTTTCCCTTTTTTTTTTTTTTTATTTTACTGCCACCTGAGAGTTCAACATGCTCCAGTAGGCTAAAACACAGCTCAGTGGGGTGCACGGCCCTGACTTCCCATTCTGCTTTTCATTTGCCAGAGGCAAGCTACTTTTCCCATGGTTCCCAGATTTCTCAGACCTTTCCTTCGGTTCGGGGTGTGGCCAAGCACCCTCTCCTTTCTCGGGAACCTTCCTCTGAGTGCTTCCTTATTTCAACCAAACACTCAGTGCCTTGCACTTTGGTCATCTCTGGCTGTTCCCCTCGCGGGGTGACGGAACCACGGGTCAGACCTCCTCACTCACTTCGCAGACAAATTCCTAGTGAAAATTTTCTGCATCTCACACACACACTTGCACACAGCACTCCCCAAAACACCTTTCCCAGGATTCCAATTTTCCACTTACGTTTTTCCTTGACTTGATTAGTCCCCAGTAGCAGAAAAGAGCCTCCTAAATAGATGTTCGGGTTCAGGCTAATAACAGGGTCTGCCAACCACAGATCAGTGTGAGGTCACTGGAACAAAGGAATCCAGGAGCGCTGTTGACTTCGTCACTGATCCATGCCGGTTTCTCCTGGAAGCCATGCAGAAGGCCATCAAGCCACAAGGGAGCTCGCTCGTGGGGAGCCCAATGGTGAGCCACCCCAAAGGAACAACGCCTTCGAGCCCCACGTTGGGCACCAGAAAATGTAAGGTTTGTAGACCTGAATCCTAAGGAATTCAATACCAAGAATTCAGGTGGAGGCTCTTAAAAAGAAAACAGCTCTTTAATCAGCCAGTTGAGCAGCTGGGTGGGCAGCAACCCAGAACACAGGCAGAGAAACTTCTGGGCAGCTCCACACCAACAAGATTTCTCAGCTTTGCTTTTATAGCTTTGCAAAGACAATAGATTGCAACTGATAAGGCAGTTTAAGGCAGTTTGAACCAGTGTTCCCCCCTTTACCCTCAAGACCTTTTCCCTGCGCTCTCCCCCCTCAAGGTCTTCTGTGTACATGTCCTTCAGGCAGTTCTTCCTAGCGCAAGCAAAATACAAAGGCGAGATAGCAAAAGCCAGGCTAAGAAAATTCCTCCCCTCCTTCCTCCCCTTCAGTTCTAAACTAAATTAAGAAGAAGAGCTGCAAAAAAGTACCAAGTAAGCAGCTTTTAGAAAAACAGCTTTTTTTCACTTTCTACCTATAACTTCTGCCGCCCCCCCCCCTCCCCATCTTGCTATGCGGCCTTATTGTGACTGGGAAGGAGAGGAGGGTTTTCCTGGGAGGGATGAGCCAAGAACATTGGGTGTGTTTGCCAACAGTATACAGGTGAAACTCAAAAATTTAGAATATCGTGCAAATGTTCATTTATGTCAGTATGGCAACTCAAAAGGTGAAACCAATATATGAGCTAGACGCATTACATGCAAAGCGAGATATGTCAAGCCTTACTTTGGTATAATTGTGATGATTATGGCGTACAGCTTATGAAAACCCCAAATTCACAATCTCAGAAAATTAGAATAGTGTGAAAAGGTTCAATATTCTAGGCTCAAAGTGTCCCACTCTAATCAGCTAATGAATCCATAACACTGGCAAAGGGTTCCTGAGCCTTTCAGTGGTCTCTCAGGCTGGTTCAGTAGGAATCACAAGCATGGGAAAGACTGCTGACCTGACAGTTGTGCAGAAAACCATCATTGACACCCTCCATAAGGAGGGAAAGCCCCAAAAGGTAATTGCAAAAGAAGTTGGATGTTCCCAAAGTGCTGTATCAAAGCACATCAATAGAAGGTTATGTGGAAGGGAAAAGTGTGGTAGAGAAAGGTGCACAAGCAGCAGGGATGACCGCAGCCTGGAGAGGATTGTCAGGAAAAGGCCATTCAAAAGTGTTGGGGATTTTCACAAGGAGTGGACTGAGGCTGGAGTTAGTGCATCAAGAGCCACCACACACAGAGGGATCCTGGACATGGGCTTCAAATGTCGTATTCCTCTTCTCAAGCTGCTCCTGAACAACAAACAACGTCAGAAGCGTCTTACCTGGGCTATAGAAAAAAAGAACTGGTCTGTTGCCCAGTGGTCCAAAGTCCTTTTTTCTGATGAGAGCAACTTTTGCATCTCATTTGGGAACCAAGGACCCAGAGTCTGGAGGAAGAATGGAGAGGCACACAATGCACGATGCTTGAAGTCCGGTGTGAAGTTTCCACGGTCTGTGTTGATTTGGGGAGCCAGGTCATCTGCTGGTGTTGATCCACTGTGCTTCATTAAGTCCAGGGTCAACGCAGCCATCTACCAGGAGATTTTGGAGCACTTCATGCTTCCTTCCGCAGACGAGCTTTATGGGGATGCTGACTTCATTTTCCAGCAGGACTTGGCACCTGCCCACAGTGCCAAAAGTACCAAAACCTGGTTCAGTGACCATGGGATTACTGTGCTTGATTGGCCAGCAAACTCGCCTGCCCTGAACCCCATAGAGAATCTATGGGGCATTGCCAAGAGAAAGATGAGGGACATGAGACCGAACAATGCAGCGGAGCTGAAGGCCGCTATTGAAGCATCCTGGTCTTCCATAACACCTCAGCAGTGCCACAGGCTGATAGCATCCATGCCACGCCGCATTGCGGCAGTCATTGCTGCAAAAGGGGCCCAAACCAAGTACTGAGTACATATGCATGCTTCTACTTTGCAGAGGTCCGATATTGTTCTATTTCCAATCCTTGTGTTATTGATGTCATGTAATATTCTAATTTTCTGAGATTGTGAATTTGGGGTTTTCATAAGCTGTATGCCATAATCATCACAATTATACCAAAGTAAGGCTGGACATATCTCGCTTTGCATGTAATGCATCTATCTCATATATTGGTTTCACCTTTTGAGTTGCCATACTGACATAAATGAACATTTGCACGATATTCTAATTTTTCGAGTTTCACCTGTATATTCCCAGCAGGTCACTCCAGCAGCTCAAGCAGGCACGTATAGCAGCAATATAGGAAGATGCTAGAAGCAGATGATCACTTTAGTGACAATGGCAAAGGCAGTTCATATTGCATGGGAGAAGGCAATGGTAAATGATTCCTATATTTTTATCAAGAAAACCACATGATTGATGATATAGTGCCAGATGATGGGCCCATCGGATCAGATGGCACTCATTGATAGAGAACCAGAGGAATTGTGGAATGAACTTAAAGAAGTTAAGTATAAATGTGATAAGAGACTACCAAGAATGGGGGGGGGGGGGGCTAAAAAGCAAGCAGGATGTGTAGAAATGCTAAGAAGAAAAGACAAAGCCAAGAAAGGAACTTAACAAATAATTTTAGAGAGCTGTTGGAAGAGACCAGAAGCAGTATTACAACAACATTATAAAGACATTGAAGAGGGAAACGGACATGGAACAACAAGGAATGTCTTTCAGGAGGTTCCAACCTTGAATTGGTATGCTAAAAGACAGTAACAGATTCAAAGGAGATTAAACGAAGATGAAAGGACATACTGAGATACTGTACGCTGGAGATGTCAACATCCAAGAAATCTTAGAAGACAGTCCATACTTAAAAGAACTTCTAGTAGTAGAAAATGAAGTTAGATCAGCAGTCTGGTCATTACCAAGTTGGAAGGCTGCAGAAGCTGACTGAATACCACAGAAATATGGCAAGCAACAGAAGAAGAATCAGTCAAGGTTCTAACCAAGCTACGCCAGTGAACCTGAGAACAACACAATGGCCAACAGATTGGAAGAGGTCAATCTACAATTCAGTACCCAAAAAAGGAAACCCTGATATTACTAGACCTTTCAGATCCTCCTTGACTGTCAGGGTAGTATCAGCATAGCCCAGGTTATTATGTTTCTTCCTGGTTGCCAAGCACCTGAAGCACAATCACGTGACTATGGGGCGCTGCAATGGTCGTAACTGCGAGGACCGGTTGTAAGTCATTTTTTTCAGCAATGTCAAAACTTCGGTCGCTAAACAAATGGTTGTAATATGAGGACTATCTGTATTAAGGGAAGCTGGATTGGAAGAATATGAGCATGATTTTAAAACTGGAGGAAGAAACACAATAACCCGAGGTATGCTGATACTACCCTGATAGTCAAGGAGGATCTGCCAGGTCTAGTAATAAAAGTGAAGGAACACAGTTAAAAAATGGGACTAAGATTAAATATAAAGAATACCAAACAAATGGCAACAGCTATATCACCAGCCTTAGAATTGATAATGGAGACAATGAAGAGTTGTTTTCAACTCCTAGTGACCACATACGGTTTCTCCATGAGTGTTGAGTGTTGTATGCCTCCCAGAGTCACTCTTTTGTGAGATGGACGGCTATATAAATATGTTCAATAAATAAATAAAAATGACAATATGTCCTTAACCTGTTCTTTCAAGTTTCCCAATGGTGCACTTATTGCCACTGTAACTGAGCCCATCCACATTGCTGCTGGTTGTCCTCTTCTTCTCTTTCCTTCTACCTTTTCCAGCATAATATGTCCAAAGTAGGATAACTTGAGTTTGTTCATTTGTGCCTTGAGTGAGAACTCTGGGTTGATAAGGCACTTGATATATATTTAATTGTTGTTTGATCTAAGACATTAATATATTTTTAGGTAGCTCTTGTCACATGGAATGCCAATTATTGCTAATATGTGGTGACGTGATATTTTCAAATAGCAAAGATCCAGCAATCCAGACAATTTAAAACCTAAAGATTTCACTACCTGTACTGAGGTTTTCACCTCTGTTCTCTTTGTTAGAAGTGTTGATTTATATAATAGATGTTTAAAATGTTATTTCTAGTTCTGGACATTTTTGATGTCCAAGTGTCTTTGCAAGTTCTTTTGCTATTGAACTGAACTAAGCTGTGAAACAAGTAGTATTATATCCTTTCCCCAAAGTGTCTGACTCTGGAGAATTGTTAACATATATCAGAAAGAGATGAGCAGATAGTCTCATATTTTTCTGATTATTTGTGATCTGAGATTTAATAAGTAGCCTAGTAAAAGGAAGCAATTTCCCTTTGAATCTGGTAGATTCAACTAAAAATCAGAACAAAAACATTAAATATCCTAGAATAAGAGTAGAATATTGCTTGTTCACTTAAATCATTTTTGTAAGCACTATTGTGCTTTATATTTTTATCATCACTGCTGCTGAGACAGAATCTTTTTTTTTTGGTGTGCGTATTCTTATTAGATATTAAAAAGGTATATAAACAGCCATAGAAAGAAACAAGGGATAAAAAGTAACATATGTAGGAATAAACAAGAGATTTTAAAACATTATGGAAGTTACAGTTTTCTAGTATATCATTGATTACAATATGTTATATCCTTTTAGAAGACTAAAATCGCTATTAAACACTAAGCTAAGAATGAATATCAAGAACCATGGGCAACACAGTATAAATCACTAAGTAGAATTATGGACTATAATACATTCAATCTGTATAGTAAGAATCTTAGATATCTTGTAAAACTGAAATACAGGTGCAATACATAGAGAAACCCAAATTTTGGATATAGCTCAAATCCATGTATTAAGTTGTAGGCTAGGAATGTTTTCTGGTTTGAGTTGAATTCTGTGTCATATGTCATATGAAACAATCTCTTTGATAGCTGCACTCAAGATGTGGAAATCTTGATTCCAGAAAACTTGTATCTTGTCTGTTGTATATCTGGCATTTGATGAACATTATTTTAATATACTCTTAATGTGTAGAGCACATGGTGACTTGCCTACTTTATGTGGAAGTTGTGGGCATCACATACCTTGTAGATAAGCTACTAGATAGTGCTGGAGAGGAGGCAGTGGTTCTGGTCCATGTTTGTAGCAGTGACATTTGAATATAAGTTAGGCCAAATTTAAGCTGCCAAGTATGAGATTGAAGTCCACATTGCCAAGACAGAATTCTGAAAATTCTGAAAAACCTATTTTATATGCAGGCCAGCTGCTCAGGAAACCTCAGGTTCAAGATGTGGAGGACAAAATGCAAATTGTTTAGGCAAAGAGAAATGTAAAATTTTGATATATTTGGAAATATCTATTTCTAGTAATGATTTTAAAATAGGCCAGATGAATATCCTGCGGAAAATGCTTATGAAATTCATAACACAATAAATATGATCCATCATTTCATGGTCGTACCATTACAGGGACAACATCTTTGACAGATTGGGATCTTTTGAAATCTACCATATAGCATTAATTTGGCTTTTGGAAAGGCTATTCTGTATTTACTTAAATGTGGTGCAACGTTGCTACCAATCCATCAATGGAGAGACTGCAATGAACCAGTCAACACCTGACAAAGAAGAAACAGTGCAGTTCTGGGCACAGCTATGGGACAACCCAAAGAAATACAAGGATGCAGCTTGGATAATGGAGGTGGATAAGAATAAGAAAGAAGCTGAAATGAAAGCACTTGTAATAACAGCAGAAATGGTGGAGGAAAGGACAAGGAAGATCAAGAATTAGTCAACCCAGGTGAAGATGAACTGCATAGTTTTTGGTTGAAACATCTGACTGGTCTGCACTCACTCATTGCCAAGCAATTTAACAACATACTACAAGAAGGTGAAATTGAAGATTGCTTAAAATCTGACAAAAGCTACCTGATAATGAAAGATACAACAAAAGGGGCAGCACCAGGCAACTACAGGCCAGTTACTTGCTTATCAGCAACTTTCAAGTAGCTAATGCAGTCCAACAGCATCTAGTTGAAAACAAGCTCTTTCTATATGAGCAGAAAGGAAACCTCCCAAACAGCAGAGGAATAAAACAGCAGATCCTAATTTACAAGATGATTTTGGAAAACTGCAAGAGAAGGAAAACCAATTTGAATGTAGCTTGGATTGATTACAAGAAGGCATTCAACTCCCTGCCACATGATTGGATAATCAAGTGCCTACAAATAACAGGATTCAGTAGAAAGATCAGAAGCTTTATGCAAAGATCAGTGGCATAATGGAAGACACAGTTATTGGTCAGTGGTGATAGACTGGGAGAGGTTAATATAAAGACAGGAATCTTTCAAGGAGACTCACTATCACCACTACTGTTTGCATTGCATTGATTCCTCTGTCAGCAATACTGAACAAGTCAGGCCATGGCTATCAAACATCAAAAACATCTGCCAGGCTATCTACCTCCTTTATATGTACGATCTGAAGCTGTATGGAAAAACAGCATCTGAAATAGAACTGCTGCTCAGTGCTGTCCGAATATACAGCCAAGATATTGCAGTGGAGTTTGGACTGAACAAATGTGCCAAACTTACCATCAACAGGGGAAAAATAATGAAAACCGAAGGAATCGAGATGCCCTATAGAAATAACCTCAAGAGTCTGGATGAAGAAGATCACTATACAAATACCTGGGCACCCTTCAAGCTGACAACATCAAGCACACTGAAGTCAAGAAGGTTAGTAGTGAATACATCATGAGAGTGAAGATCTTAAAGTCTAAACTCAGTGGAGGAAATACCATCAAGGCAATTAACACTTGGGCAATTTCAGTCATTAGATACATAGCTGCAATAGTGGACTGGACTCAGGCAGAACTAGAAGCCCTGGATAGGAAGACCAGAAAAATAATGATAATCATGCCATTCATCCACGCAGCAATGTTGACAGATTCTACTTAGCAAGGAGCATAGGTGGGCGTAGAATGTTGCAAGTGCACCAGATAGTTGAGTAAGAAAAAAGGGCATTAGAGGAATATCTGAAGGACAGTGAAGAAGACGCAAAGAAGTAGTATACCATGAAACCTTGTTGAATACTAAAGAGACCAAACTGGCCTACAAGAAAGACTAAATGAAGAATAGAAAAGACATGACAAGGCAAAGTATTCCATGGCCAGAGCAGATAAAAACTAGCAGGCAAAGCAGATAACAAGACGACCTGGCAATGGCTAATAGCAGGAAAGTTGAAGAAAGAGACAGAGGGACTAATTGTGGCTGTACAAGACCAGGCCTTAAGAACAAAATCATGGTCAATTGCAAAAGGCAGCTTTACTTGGAAGAGCTTACATCCTGAGATGATACCTTTAACATCACCAAACAACATCTGCCTATCCCAGGTGCTTGGGAAGGACTTGATAGGTGGACAAAAATGCCAAATCTAGTGTAAACATCTGGCTGACTGTGCAACCAACAATAGTAATAGCATCTCTATATCTTGCTCCTTATATCAAGGTTGATATAAAATCTAGCAAACTAGAAAGGATTGGAAAACAAGTTTACTCTGCAGAATCATTCTTTAAATCTCTCTTCAGAATATATAGGACAGATGCTTGAGCCTTGATTGACTTTTCAGGGAAGGAATCAGAACAACTAAAGCAAATTGAGATAACAGGAAAAAAGATGCTGAGGGCATATTGAAAATCTACATAGTGACAAATCACTAGGTACTTATGGTATCCACCTGAGAGATTTTAAAGTTCTCTAAAAGCGAAATTGCTGACCTCCTAGCAAAAATATATGACTCGCCTCTCAAATTGAGCCCAGTGACAAAGGACTGGAAGGTAGCCAGTGATACCATTTTTTAAAAAGGAACCCAGGGGAGGTTTGAGAAGCAATAGGGCAGTCAGTTTAACATCTGTTCCAAGCAAACTACTGGAAATGATATCAAAGGAAAAATCAGCACAAGCCTTCTGGAAGGATAATCAGTATGGATTCTAAAAAGGTAAAGGCCGCCTCATCATCCGTCTAGACTTTTTTTGATTGCCAAGAGGCATGTGGATGGAGATGATCTTGTTAACACTCTACATTTGGATTTTCCATGTACTTTCCTTGACCAGGCTTCTCATCAAAGGCTTTTGAATAAACTTAACCGTCATGAGTTAAGAGGGCCTGTCCCTTTATGGATTGTCAATTGTTTAAAAAGCAGAAAGTAAAGAATTGGCAGTTTTCTAAATGGCAGTAATAGTCCCCCAAGGATCTTTATGGGAATCAATATTTTTTCAATATCTTCATAAATTAACTTGACTTAGGGGTAAGTGGTGATCTTGACAGTTTTGCAGGTGACACAGAACTATGCAGGGTGGTAAAAAAGAGAAGTTACTGTGGTGAAGAACTCCAGAAAGAATGTCTTCAAACTGGTTGAAAGGTTAACCAAATGGCAAATGTGGTTCAATTAAGCAATCGTAAAGTGATGTGCATTTGGATAAAACCCCTGCTAATTTATATACATACTGATGGAGTCTAAGCCGTCTTTTTTTTTTTCAACTTTATTGTGGTCTTCAACCAACATGTGTATATAACACATACTGCATATACATAAAATACATGAAATATACATTAAAATGGCAATTAAAAGAAGTTAAGAGTTAAAAGAAGTTAAAAGAGTTAGAAGGAAAGGAGAAGATTTTAAAGATATAAAAAAATGTAGTTTTATTGGACAACATTTGTGCCTCACTCTTGTAGCAGCGAGCCAAAATTTGGCTACATTATATTCTGCTAGAAGATAGGGGACATATCACTGGTCATCTCTGCCTAGAAATTCCTTTGGGGGGGTTGAAATTGTACATCACGTAGATTCAAATAGAAATTACAGTATAAAAGATACAAGTATGATTACAAAATTATCTCTTACTCTTTGGTTACCAAAAAAAAGCTCTCTTTTTTTCTATTATCTAATATTTTCTAATCAAAACCACAGATCAGAAGTTTTTTTTTTTCCTGTTTCATGCAATAAGTCTATAAGGGGTTTCTAGTCAGCAGTAAATGTAGATGTTGTCTTTTCTCTAATCAAAGTAGTCAATTTAGCCATCTCTGCAAGTTCCATCATCTTTACCAACCATTCCTCCATTGTGGGTACTTTTCCACTTTTGAGCATATAATAATGTCGCTGCAGTTATTATATCTAAAAACAAAGTTCCATGACTTTTTTCCAGCTGCTTATCCATAGTCCCAAATGAAAAGTCTCTGGATTGAATTGTACATTAGTCTTTAAAATCTTCTGAATTAGTGCATGTATTTGAATCCAAAAATTTCTTTTAGATTCTTTGGCTTTTCTACACATCCACCAAACATGATCAAATGTCCTTCATGTTGTTCACATTGCCAGCATGAATTTGAAGTACCTTTATACATTCTAGATAGTTTCTCTAGTGTCATATACCAGTGGTACATCATTTTGAAAAAAAAAATTCTCTTAAGACTAGTCACTAGAACATAATGTAAATTTTAAGATTTTCAACCACATACTTTCCCATTGTTCCATTTGTATATTATAACCAAAGTTTTTAGCCCATTTTATTATACATTATTTCACTTGTTCTTCTGTGTCAAATTTCAACACAAGTTTATACATTTTAGCAATTACATGTTCATCATTTGTACACAATTCTGTTTCAAACTCTCAGTCTTCCATTGTTCAAAACCATAAATTTTTTTATTTACTTTTAACCTTTCTGATAATTGTATATAGAAAACCACTGGCATGTATGTCCTTCTGTTATCAGATCTTCTCTTTATTTTATTTTACATTCCCCTTGAAAGAATTCTGATGTATCACAATGTTAGCCATCTATGTTTACTTATCATTTCTCTTCTATAAAATGCTTCTTGTACTGAGAGATAGAAAGGTGTTTTCAGACACAACCTAGATTTGTATTTATTCCCTATTCCTAGAATGGCATGTCTAACATAATGATTTGTAAAGTCTACATTAACCTTAGCTTTATCATACGACAAATATCCATGCCACCCAAAACTCAAATCGTATCCTTCTCCAATAACCTTCTGTTTCTCAGTAACACCCACTCCTTCATCCAAGCTAAACAACAGGCAGCAAAGTATGGTTTCAGCTTAGGTAGATCCATCCATGCCACCCAAAACTCAAATCGTACCCTTCTCCAGTAGCCTTCTGTTTCTCAGCAACACCCACTCCTTCATCCAAGCTAAACAACAGGCAGCAAAGTATGGTTTCAGCTTAGGTAGATCCAATCCTCCTTTCCTTTACAACTTGTAATACCTTATATTTAACTCGTTTTTTCCCTGCCATATAAATTTAGATATATCCTTCTGCCATTGTTTAAATGGTATATCAGTTATCAAAAGTTATTGTCTGAAACAAAAGTAACATTCTAGTAAAACATTCATCTTAAACAGTCATCTTAAATTCTCCCCAACAATGACAATTGTAATTTCTCCCATCTTAATGTATCTGTTTAAATTTCATTCAATGTCTTAACAGAATTATTTTGAAATAATGTACAGTTCATGTTTGTCATAGTAACACCCAAATATTTAACCTTCTTCTCAGTCTTAAATCCCATTTTCATCAATTATGTTTGATCTTGTATTGTCATATTTTTGTCTTCTGTTTATTAATCTTAAAACCTGCTAATGTATCATATTCTTTTAATTTACTCATTAAGAATTCAATTTCTTTTAAAGGGTCTTCCAGAACCAACACCAAAAAATCTTCAAAAGCTCTTAACCTATGTGTCTCTTTTTTAATCTTTAAGCCCACAATCCTCTCAGCTTGTCTTATGTCTCTGTTCAATATTTCAAGAACTAAAACTAACAGGAAGGGGGACAGTGTGCAATCTTGCCTTGTTCCTTTTTGTATCTCACATGGTTTGGTTAAATTTCCATTAACCATTATTTGTGCCATCTGTGAAGTATAAATCAATTTTACCCATTTTATATAATTCTTTCTAAAATCCATATCTTCTAAAACTTTAAACAGAAAAGCCCAGTTCAAATTGTCAAAAGCCTTCTCTGCATCTGAAAGGATCAATGCAGCTTGTTTTTCATTATGTTGTTCCAAATATTCCAAAATATCCAACATAGTTCTAACATTATCCTTCAATTGTCTTTTAGGTAAAAACGCACATTGATCTTCATGAATAAATAAATTAATTTACCTTAAGTAATTTTAATATTTTTCTCAGAAGTCCTATCCAACTGCGCGGAGATCACTCCATTCCAATCCCCCATCAAACACCAACTTTCATAAGAAAAGTCTATTAATCTCTCCATAAATTGTTTATAAAAAAAATCACTTTATCCTCATTTGGGGCATAAATTCCCAACACATTAGTCTTAACTCCATGTAAATTAACTTCTACCCCAACAAATCTGCCACGTTTATTAGTCAGTACAAGTTCTGGTTTTAGTTGGGGGTTAATATACAAAACAACTCCATTTCTCTTTTTAATATCTGCTGAAATAAATTCTTCACCCAAAGTTTTACTTTTTTCTGATGTGATTCTCTTGTAGGCAAATAATATCTTGTTTTAATTATTTCAAATAATGAGGGTTGTTTTTTTTTTCTTTTGAGAAGCATTTGCTCCTTTTACATTCCATGTTAAACTTTTGTGATCATAACCAGGACAAAACTTTAGAAAAATCAATACCTGGAGCACCTAATTCAGTATCATCTTTTTCCAATTCCTGTTGCAGCTGTTGTGATTTTTGTGTAGTTTCCTGTGAGCACTCCATTTGCATCTCTTCCAATTCGCCTTTAAAACTTTCTAAAAATTCTCTCGCCTTTTGAACACAATCTATATACTACTAAAACTGTTGTGTCTGTAACCTTTAACTGGGTGAAACGGTGTGCCATAGGGCAACAGTTTTTGAACCAAGGAACTTCAGATGGGGTAACTTACAGAATATGTCTGAAATCCAGGACCCATTACTCCCATGGGATTAAAATTTGGGAAATTTGTGGCCACTTCAGCACTGCTGTGCTGCTGTGGTCAGCCCAGGACATGTGATTGGGCGTATCCCTGACCCCTTTTCCGTCTCCTTCTGTCCTCTGTGCCCAATGGGCGAGTGGCAGTTGGCTGCTTTGGAAACAAGGCTGAAATTTGAAATCTCTTAAAGGCAGTGGATGTTGAGAGAAGGATGAGGGAGCAACTTGGATGCCTGCTGGCGAGGTAGGGCTGGCTGGGGGGTGCCGGCAGTAGACAGGTGAGCCCTCTTCCTCCCTTGAGGCAGGGGGCCCTTGGGGACATGCCAGGATGAGGAGCAGCACTGCAGTTTTCCTCTCAGTCTGTGGCTCCCTTTGTTCCATCTCCCCCCAGCAAAATGGCAGGCAGTTCTGTGGGTCAGCCAAGGGAAAGGAGGAGGCTTCACTGGGGCTCTTCTGAGGATTGTGAGGGGAGGGCAAATGGCACAAGTCTATATTATATGTGGGGACGGAGGGAAGGGAAGGGAGGGAGGAAGGAAGAGGGAGGGAGGGAGAGGGAGAAGAAGGACAGAAGGAAGGTGAGGGAGGGATGGAGGAAGAGGGAGGGAGGAAGGAAGAAGGAGGGAGGAAGCGAGGGAGGGAGGGAGGGAGATTTCTGATGTTCCCTGCCAGCTTTCCACGAGCAAATTCAATGGGGAAGGCAGCAGCAACTTGTAAGTAACTTATACTCCCACTGCTTTTTTACCCTTGGTCATTCTGTTTCTCTGTTAAGTAAGGAAATATCTCTGAAACAATGACCCAATGGGTCACAGGTTGTCTAGTATACTACTAAAACTCTTTTGTCTTTAACCTTCAATTGGGCAAAACGATGCATCATAGGGCAGTAACTTTTCAACCAAGGTACTCAAATGGGCTAACTTACAGAATGTGTCCAAAATCCAGGACCCATGACTCCCCCTTGGATTGAAATTTGGGAAAGTTACAGCTGCTTAAGGGCCACTGTGCTGCTGTGTCTCCATGCTCAGCCATGGTCACATGATTTTCATTTCCGATGCTCCCTGCCAGCTCCCCACACGGAAAGTCAATGGGGAAGCTGGCAGGGAAGGTTGCATCTCCTTCCCCAGACTTTATGTGCTCCTACACACGCATGCATGCACCCACCCGCACCCTCCTTACTGACCCTCCCTGCACTCTCACACAAGCATACACCAGCACCCTTTCTGGGTGTCTCTGTGCTTGCACGCACCCTGCACCATCTTTCCCCAGCCTTCCTTGGCTCCCACCAGCACCCCTTTCTGGGCCTCCCTACACTTGCACATATGCACACACCCACTCACATTCACCCCACACCCTCTTTCCCTGCATGCACTACAGTACCCCCTCTCTGCCAACTTGCATGTGGCCTGCCAGGGCTCCTGACCCCCCTATGGCAGCTCCACACTTCTTACCTGGGACTTCCTCTGCTTCCCCCACTGCTTCCCACCACAGCCGAGGTATCTGCATGTCACACCAAGCCAAACTCAAGGGCAGAATACAAATAGAAATATGATTTACAACACAAGTGAGAGAGAAAGGTAATGGCATAAACTACATATTTCAATGATTAAGAAAACAGAAAGGTTAAAACTGGGAAATTAATGTTTTAGCCTTCATGTTTTTCAAGTGCTGTACTGTAAACAGCAACTGTTTTTTCACTCATAGGAGCTGAAAAAGGCAGAAATCAAGGCAATTTTCTTTAAAAAGGTGTGTGTGTGTGTGTGTGTGTGTATTAAGCCATTTGATGGAATTTATGGAAAAGTGGTTACAGGTTTATTAGACAATGTTTGTAGGAACAGTTTGTATGAATTCTAGCAGTTTATTTCTACTTTTCAGGATTTAGACTTTAAGTGTAATGAACATAGTTTTCAAATACATCACTTATACTGTGCCCAAAATCCTACATTCCAATCTGCAAATTTAATGTATTTTTTCTTTGTTGAACTGGTTATTATATAAGCCTCTAATGTTTTATAAATTACTTAACTTTCTCTTTTGGAGGAATAAAGCAGGGTTTTTTTTTTTTAAGTTTCAATTCTACAATAGAATTTAATTAGAAACATTAGACAAATGATTACCTTAAGCTTTCTCAGATTTTTTAATGTGCACATTTAATTTTAGTGCAAATGAATAAAAAAGTAACATTTTAAAAACAATTTAACATACATATGTCTGTGTGTGGGTCCACACTTGCTATCTCAGTCTCTTCCTCTCACTTCAGTATTATAATTAAAGTTTTGCCTGATCAAATATTGTGAATCGTGAGCCCTTGGTGAATTGAGATCGTATACCCATAGCACTTTGTACCTCTGTACGTACGGTAGAAAAGACAATCAGATGTACAGAAAAGACAAGTCAAAAGCTGGATGTGAAAAATTTTGGATATAATCCAAGAAAGCAGGAGAGGGGATAGTTATAATCAAAGCTGCAATACTATGTCAAGTTTACATTTGAGTTGTCATTTTGTCTACAAAGATCAAATCCATTTTTTCATTAAAAAAAATCAAAACTACCAAAACAACAATGGTAATAATTTAAGCATACTCTTTATAATAATAAACAAGTAATTAAAAGCATTAAGGGCCCTAATTTTCATGATAACTCTGTTTAGGTAAGGAAGTACCTCTGAAATGATGACCCAGCAGGCTGCCATGGTGAGCTGCAGTTACATGATCGTCATTTACAATGCTGCCTGCCAGCTTCCCGCAAGGAAAGTCAATGGGGAAGTCAGCAAGAAGTCGCTCCTGCTTCCACTGCTTTTTTGCCCCTGGTCATTCTTTTTCTCTGTGGAGTAATATCTCTGAAATGTTGACTCAGTGGATCACGGGTTGTCTAGTTCAGTCTAAATCTCTGCTGTTTAAAAGTAGAAATCACACCTTCCAATTTATCCTATCAAAATGGGATCTTTTTCTGCTTTAATTTTTCAGCTAAGAAGGCATATTTTTTTTTATGTAAAATTCTAATAGAAATCTGTTTCAAAACAATTACATCTGCATTATCCATTTTCAATCCTGTATTAAAATGCTGCTGCAGAACTTGATCCCTTGTCTTCTAACAAAATGCACCAAAACATCCCTTGGGACGTTTCTTGTTCTGGCAAATCTAGAATTTCTTCTATAGACTTTATCAGTTTTTGTCTCCATATCTTCCTCTTCCCAATCCAGAAAATGTGGCAAGATTTTAATAAACTGTTCTCTAATATTGTCATTTAAAACCTGGAATAGCTCTGAATCTCAAAAACAATTCTTTCTCAGTTCCAATAAAGCCAGATTATCTAATTGTCTTTCCAATTCTCTGTCCATAACTTCTGTCTTACTCTCTAAAATTTCCACTTTATCATTGATTTGTTTTACCTCTCCAGATACTTGCTTCATAGAATGTTCCATCTTTTCAATATCTTTTTTCACCTTCTCTATCAACTTTAGAAGCTTTTTCAAAAGCTTCCCATTTATTTCCCATTTGTTCAAATAATTTCTGAAGCAAAACTGTTGTAACTATTTTTTCTGCCAGTTGCTCTAGCGACCCCTTCTGCCCTCTCTTGCCATTCCTCTCATAGATGCCATTGTATATTGTAGTCCAAAAGTGAAAATATCTCAAGCAAGCAAAAGGAAAAGGCAAACCTCCTTTTTTTCACCTCCATTTTATCTTTGTATGGCTTTAACACTTTCAATCTAATGACTCTTCATAACTTCAAGCCACAACACACACCACATCTCCATGGCAACAAGACATCACAGTTCATTACCTTATCTTTTGTTATGTAGAGTCAGCCAATTAGATAAAGTCTTTAACAATAAACAAAAAGCATTCCCACAAAGGTCTGGCCTCTTTAACTGTCTCAGTACAAACTTATACCAAAGCACTTTTGTCAAAAATAAAATAAAAATAATAATCCTCTGTATTTGCTGCAGAAAAAATCAGAAGCTTCTTATTTCTATTTCTTTTTATCTTTTTTTTTGCAGCTTTGTCCATTCTTCTTTTTTTCCTCTCTTTCTTTACTTTGTATTCATTTTGTTAGTTTTTACTTTCTTTTTAAAACTTTTAATAAAATTTTTTTAAAAATCTCCTTTTACCCCTATGGGTGGCATGTGTCTTCCTTAATCTTTGGTCCTCTACCAGAGGCCTGGGAGTTTGAGGGATCTGCGCAGTATGTTAGCTGTTCTTAGCATGCACTCTTCTGGACAGAGAGTTCTTACGGTGTTCCTGGGGTCCGTTGGAGCCACTCTCCCAGCTTAGGAGTCACAGCCCTGAGTGATCCTACCACACTGCAACCACTTTGGCCTTGACTTTCCACATCATCTGTAGTTCCTCCTTCAGACCCTGGTACTTCTCCAGCTTCTCATGATGTTGTTACTTGGCACCGCTGCATCTATCACCACTACTGTCTTCTGGTCCTTGTCGATGTCTGGTTGATTGGCCAGTACCTGCCTGTCCATCTGGATCTGGAAGTCCCACAGTATCTTAGCCCTGTTATTCTTGTGACCTTCTGTGGAATTTCCCATCTGGACTTGGAAGGGTCTAGCCCATACACTGTGCAGATGTTCCTATACACAATGCCAGCTACTTGGTGCTGTTCAGTATATGCTGTTCCTGCCTGCATCTTACTCCCTGCCACTATATATTGGATTTCTCTGGGGCCTTTCTGCGAGGTCTGTACCTTGGATCTTATTTAGTGTGGCAGTGTCAGGTTCAGCCCAAAGAACTCCAAGAGACAACGCAAATACAGTTCTGTTGCGTTTATTAGCTACAACCTCCAGATAGAAAATCTCCCCAGACTGAACCCTAGTTCCCAAGCCAGTCAGCCACAACACCGTGAATTCCTTAGGGAGGTGCCAGCCTCATCATCTTGAACTTCCCACGCTCCTGCTGGGGGCTAAGAACACACTTATCTCCCTGAGCCTGGCCTTCATAAGTCCATTCCATCACAGGTAGACTCCTGCTTATATGGATCTGGTGCTTAGTACCTGTTCTCGTGCTGCTATGATAAGTGCCCCAATGGTGTCTTTTTGTCCAGCCCTTTCCAGCCACTAGTAGTATTTCCCAATATCAGCCACCTCAGCTATCTGTCAGTGGTATATCCCACACAGGTTCTTGTCTTGCCATGGCACTTCCTCTGCTTGAATTTACTCCCATGTCTGCTGCTGCTTCAGGCATTTTCTCAGCAGCTCATCTTTGGGTGCCATCTTACTGATGAACTCCTGGATGCTCTGGGTTTCATCCAGGAAAGTGGCTTTGACACTCACCAGTCTCCACCTGCCCTCTTTCCAGCTGGTGTACAGTCTCTGGGTGTTGCACTTGGAAACTTCTGTACATTGTAAGGAGCTTCTGGATCTTCACATCAGCAGCCTCCACTTCCTCCTCTGGCCAGCTCACTATACTGGTAGGGAATCTGATGACTGGAAGAGTGTACATGTTGACAGCGTGGATCTTGTTCTTCCCATCGAGCTGGCTCTTCAGGATCTGTTTTATCCTTTGGTAGTACTTGGATGTTGCTGTCTTCCTTGCCGCCTCATCATGGTTCCAGTATGACTGTGGGATACCAAGGTACTTATAGCTGGTCTGTATGTCTGCTGTGTGGCCTGCTGGTATTTCCACTCCATCAGTCTTAAGTACCTTCCCTCTCTTTACTACCATCCGGCCACACTTCTGCAGTCCGAATGACATCCCAGTGTCTTCACTGTAGACCTGTGTCAGGTAGGTCAGCGATTCCATATCTTGTTAAGTCTTAACATGCAGCTTGATGTTATCCATGTAGAGGAGGTGGCTGATGGTAGTTCCACTCGTATCCATATCCAATCCAGCTCAGGGGATTCAAACCTATGCAGAACAGCAGCAGGGACAGTGCATCACTTTGGTATATGCCGTACTTGATGGTCACTTGTGCGAGCTGTCTTGAGTTGACTTCCAGTGTTGTCTTCCACAGTCCCATTGAGTTTTTGAGGAAAGTCCTTAGTGTTCTCTTGACTTCGTATAGTGTCAGACATTCACAGAACTATATGTGTGGCAATGAGTCGTAGACTTTCCTGTAGTCAATCCAGGCTGTGCTCAGATTTGTCTGGCTACACCCTGAGTCTCAGGTGACTGCTCTGTCTATGAGCAACTGGTGTTTTGAGCCTCAGGTGTTGTTCCCAATGCCCTTCTGAGCTGTGCTGATGTACCGGCCCATATGGTGCTGTAGCGTGGTGGCTGTGATACCTGATAGGACTTTCCATGTTGTGGGGAGGCAGGTTATTGGCCAGTAGTTGGGTGGTGCTGTTGTCTTGTGGTGGTCGCTTATGATCATCACTGTCCTTCCTTGTGTTAGCCAGTCTGGTTGGGAGCCTGCTGCTAGCAGCTGGTTCATCTGTGCTTCTAGGAGTCCATTAACTGCTGTTACTTTCTTTAGCCAGTAGGTGTGGATCATGTCTGAGCCAGGTGCTGTCCAGCTATTCATGTTTTTGACCCTCTGTTGGATATCTGCTACTGTGATAGTGACTGGTTCCTGTTCTGGAAGATTGCTGTGATCTGCTTTCAGGTCCTGCAGCCACTTTGAAGTGGTGTTATGTGTCTTCTCTTTCTCCCATATGTTCTTCCAGTACTGTTCAGTTTCTGCTATTGGTGGTTCTGCTGTTACTGTGTTGTTGCACAGCAGTTGGGAGTATACGTTGGATGGTTCTTTGGAGAACAGGGCATTTTTTTGGCCTCTGCTTCTCTAGTGTATGTTCTTAGCCCAGAAGTCAATGCTGTGAGTCTTTGTTTAGCAGTCTCTAGGGCTTCCAATGGAGTCAGGCCCTTGTATGTTTTCAGTAGCCAAGTCTTATTCTTATCCTCCACACCCTTTGGAAGTTCCACCAGCTGACTAACTTCTCTCTGAGTTGCCTTGATCTTAGCCTGCAACCTCATTTTCTGGGGGGGATGGCATGTCCTGATCTTCTTCTGGATCGTGTAGCTAAGCATCTCCAGGATTACAGCAGTTGTAATATATACCAGTTCATTGGTTTGAGTTATGGTGGTAGTAGGGATTGTCATGAGGGCATCTTCTAGCATACTATCTGAGGGTACTTTTCCACTGAGCCTTGATAATCAGTCTCAAGGGTTGACTGTAGCTAGTTTATCCATGATCTTATGCCTCATATCAGCTGCTGTGTTCTGTAATGGAGGGGGTGGCAGTGATGTTCCAGCTTCAGGTTTTAGCTGCACATCCAGTTGTTCTTCCAGGTCTTCTTGAGTCCAGGATATAATGTGTAGTGGTCTGTCTCAAGTTGTGAGAGCAGTTTCCTCTTCACTATGTTGAAGTGTTGGGTAACTAGCTTTTTCTCAGTTAGTGTGGATGTAGCTCTTCTATCCATCCATAGTTCCCTCATACATTTCATATATCCCCTCTCGTTAGGTCTACTGTTGTAGTAGCATTCCATCATTTCCAGGTTCTTTGTCTCATCCATGTATGGTTTGTTCCAGTAGCCCACTTATCAGATTGTCCTGATTCCCCAACATCTGGCGCGGACCTTTTTAATCTGAGTGACGTCCAAGCCTGCATGACTCTGTTAGTTCGTGTTACTCTCATATTTGGGGTAGGCAGGTGAAGCATTAGGGGGTCTTTGCCCAAGGAACACTACTGGTAAAGTAGGTACCAGTCGAGATTTGAACCCTGGTCTCCCGCGTCAAAGGGCGGTGCTCTAACCACTACGCTATTCAGGCACTCTATAAAAATATATAATATAGATAGTATACAGTGCAGTAGGACATGCTGAACATCCTCTATGGAGTGGGAATCATGGGGAAAGTCATTCATGGAAGGGAATTTTTAGGTATTTAGGATTAATAATTGCTGTAGGAAGTGTGTTGAATCTAGCCAGAGCAAAAGTTCTGCATTGTCTCTTGTGTATTAAGTATTAGAAATAATCAGCTGGCTTGGTGGTAAAAGACTGCTAAGCTGATATCATGTTGCTATTTGAAGGATCTTCTCTTTCAGTGGTCTTTTTGCTTGGTTGTATCCCATGCTTTGTATTGCCTCATTAGAGAAAACATAGGTTGCCAGTTTTTCTCTAATGTATACCTTCCAGGTGGATTGGAAGTTATCCCTGTTAACCAAGAATGTCAGGCCTGTTGGGTTAAATGGTAGTTTCAGCCAGTAATTAAAAATAACAATCCAGTTTCTGGGTTCTATCTTTTAATTCCTAATTGTACAGGTAGTCCTTAGTTAACAACAGCAATTGGGACTGGAATTGCCATCATTAAGTGACACAGTCATAAAGTACAACATCACGTGACCCGCCACTTTTACGCGACTTAAGCGAATATCACTTAAGGTCGTTAAGCAAGGATGTCATGTGGTCACCATTTGTGACCTCCTGCCGGTTTCCCCATTGACTTTGCTTGTCAGAAGTTGGCAAAGAAGATTGCAAATGGGGGTCACGTGACTACAGGATGCTGCAATGTCATAATTGTGAGCCGGGTGCTGAGTGAAGCTGCAGTGGCTGGAACTCTGAGAGCCAGTCATTAAGTACCACTCGTTTTTCACCACCCTCACCATCATCAAAAGAATATTATCTGCAAATCAACAGAAATATCTGCCATATTTGAAAAGCAATATACAGAGCTGACAAAAGTTTAGAAGAGGCAACCAAAACCTGATGGGGCCTTGAAGACTAGAATGTTTGAACTTTTTCACTTAGAAAAAGGGTGGCTAAGAAAGGACACGATCAAAGTGCAGAAACATGGCATGGAGAAAGGAGATAGAAATGTCTTCCTTTTTCTTTCTCAAAACATTCAAGACCAACGATCATCCAGCAAAGCTGATAGGAAGGAGATAAAGAAGAGGAAGAAAGAGAGCACTTCTTTACATAGTGCATAACTAACCTGCAGAAATTGTTACCTCAAAATTTTGTGATAGCTGCTAGCCTTTAAAGGGAGAATGGATACATTTGTGGAAGAGAGGTTTATCAAGAGCTTTTACTTTTGAGATTCAGTACTATCTCAGCATTGGGGCAGCATGCCTTCAGATACCTCTAACAGAAGAACAGTTGTGGACAAATGATATATTTCTATCTCCTGCTTGCAAGCACCCTAGTAATGTGAGAAACAGAATACTGGAGTAAGATGGGCCTTCCCTTGATCCAGCAGAGCTATGATTTTGTTCTTAAGTTTCTGCATTTTTATATATTCTTGATTAAGAGTTATGGACCATTTTATGTGAAATATCTTTTTTATCAAATTATAACTTACAACTGAAATAAAAATATTTCATGGGACATGGCTTGCTACTGAGCAAGATGGCTGTTTGAGAGGTTTTTTCTTTCTTTCTTTGAATTCTTTGGATGTGTTTAAATGCAAATCTGGATCATTTTATTTCAATCATTCCACATACTATGGAAAAAGTAGGGGAATGAAAAAATGGTGCAAATTATCTTGTTGATAAGCAACTTGAAACTCGTATTCTCAGTAAAAAGGCAGTAGAATTTCATCGTCTACATTTCTTAAGAAGGAAGATAAATGGGACAAGAAACAAAACTAAACCAACACATACAAACAAAACTAAAACAGCATAAAATGGTTCTTTGTATATCCAGAGAAAAGTTCCTAAACAGACTTAACTGCATAGTGAAGGGAAACCTGAGTTTCAGTAGGCTGAACATAAACTATTTTCTGTAGTTGAAAAGTTGGCTGATATATATGGCAACCAACACAGCTGCTGTGAGTCTGAACAAAAAGTGCAAAAACTTATGTTTTTCACAGGTATACAACTTTGGACTGAAGACCTAGAGATAAAAATGAAGTCTAAATATACCTATGTGTGGAATTAAGGAAAATTGGGAATTTTGAGGTTACTGAATTCTATTGCTAATAATTTGAATGAATAAGTCTATTTGTTATTCAGTTCTAGTTTTTAAGGTACACATCATGCCTATAGAATACTGGGATGGTCTCATTGATGTCAAGCTTAGCTTGATTTTATTGTCACATAAAATGCAAGTAATGCTTGTTTTAAACAGTCTCCTAAAGGAATGGAGGTACAAATATACCACAATTTCTGTGTAGAATCTAAAGTAGCAAAAAGAGCTCTGTGTCTCTACTGAAACACTTAAGCAGGTATCCTTGAAATTTATTATTTTAACTTCTGATAATGCACAAGCCAAAACTACATCTCTGTGATTGCACGTTAGGTTTTGAAGTTCCTATTGCCTTTTCTTTGAGAAACCTTTGGCTTCTCAGGCCCTTACAGTTTCTGAGCTGAATTGGACAATCAACAACACGCACAGGAAATGGTGGAGAAGCAGCAACTACTTCATACGCCTCTGATTTTATAATGAACAGAACAATTTCAAGCTTAATATGACTCTTCCACTTAATGTTGGGAAGAAGATCTTGCTGATCTTTTTCTGATGAGGGTTCTGATAGCTATGTCTGTGATTAGTTGTTAGGGATACGTCTGAATCTTCAAATTCAGAAGCTGAAGCACTTGACCAGTCTATGTCTCGGCCAGTGTATCTGAGAAGACACAGGTGTAGCCTGAGGCAGCTGATTTAGGGCCTAGTGACCTGACATAAATTGCTAAGAGAAGATCAAAGGGAAGTTAAGTCATTTACAAGAAAGAAATAAGTGTGACTCAGCCAACTAGTCAGAGATACATCGAAAGAGATAGCTTTTGTGGTTGCCTCTTTGTGCCAAATCATGTTCTAATGTCCTAATTGTAATTATTTGTTCAATGTTTGGATTACCTAGAACGTTGGACTGGAAAATTATTGTTCTTGCATCTTCCTGACTTTTAAATTTGTCCCCAAATTCCGTTACAAAAGTAGGTCTTGTGCATGTTTTCTATACAGAAAGCTTTGAATTTGTAGTGTGCTTGTGCTACTGAGTTTGTGTTACTGAACTGAAATATTTACAGCTGCAGAAATACTTTGAGTTTGTTATTAGAAGTTGGATGTGTGTGTGTAACTGACAGAGGTAAAATGTTATGTGTATTTCCTAAAGTGTTGATGCTTGTGATGCGATAGCCTGTGGATATTCATAGTTCTGTTTTTTTTAACAAAAATACTGTTTTTGTTATGTAGCTGGCAAGAGTTTTTGTATGAATAGAGTACTGATGCTGATTCACCAATTTGCTTATTAAAGACACCCAGAGAACTTAGAAATATCTGTATAATAAATAATGTTAGGTTTCATTAAGGTGCTCTCCTTTAATGTCAGTGGACTAGAGAGAGTGTTGTTAAGAGGCATAATATGTTCAGTATAATCAGGGATAATAACCCAGCTATTTACTTCCTTTAGCAAACTCACTGTAACAAACCTGTTAAATCTCAAGATATTACTGTTGAAACATCCAAAGCCAGAGAAATGGCACTTCTAATTACCCATAGATGACCATTCACATAAGAGGATTCACATAGTGGTCCTACTGTGTGAGCAGATTTGTAATAAAAGTTTAAAAATAACCCTAGGTCTAGTCCACCTTCAACCATGGAAGCTCACTTGGTGACTAAGTTAATCACGCTCTTTCAGCTCAATGTATCTTACGTGGTTATTGTTCTAAGGAAAAAAATGCAGCTCCTGGAAGAAAAGAAGTTTATCAGTCTATTCATCCATCTTCTGACTCAGAAATAGTAGTTCCATTTTTTAACTGATTATTTGGATAATTTGACTCTTAAATCTTGGCAGTCATTATTAGATGAGAGTTAAAGTATTTAATCCTAGATACAAAGGTTTTTCCAAACCAGCTGCCAAAATTTTCAGATTAACAATTCTTTCACCTAAAGATGATTAATCCATTGCGCACCTTAACTCTATACAGTGGTGTTAGTGAATATACGGTGATGATAGTGAATATCCAGAATGCTGTTCTTTAAATAAGGCAGGACCTCCCATACTCACACCTGATTATCCATTGATTGAAACACCTTACTTTAATTTCCTCTTCAAATGAACTGATAATCCTAGAGTTTCACATACTTTTTTCAGACACAAATGTATATCTTTGGATCATTTCCCTCAATAAAGAAATGAGCAAGTATAATGTTTTTGACTCAGTTGTTTAATCGGGTTCTCTTTATCTAGTTTTAGGACTTATGTGGAAAACAGATCACGTTTATGTCATATTTATGCAGAAATATTGAAAATTCAAAAGGGTTCATAAACTTTTAAGCATGCTGTATATCCTTCTCCCTAAGATACTGCTCATATTCCTGAATCAACCTGCTTTTTATATCTTCAACAGTACAAAAAAACTCTAAAATAGAACCAGTTCCCTTTCTGTCATGCACCTGTTAGTTTGTCTTTAAAAGTGCAATGGCAGTGTGGGAAGTTACAACTTGGCATTCACAAAATGATGTTTTATGTCATAATTCAGTGATCCAGAACTGGAGAGAGTAATGTATTATGGGACATGTTTCCAGAATGGTTAGGATTTTCATTTCTGAAAGGTATAAATTAAAAAAAAAAAATTAACACTAAATACAAAATTTCCTCCATCAGTTATAGAGGATGACAGGATAACAATATCAATACTATAATATTGATAACAGTATCAGTACTGTAATCAATCAAGGATAACGGTAATAGTTTTCAATCAAAAGGATAACAACATTTTATACGTGCAAGATACCTAATATAAATATTCAAACACCTTTAATTTACTTCCAGCATTAATACTATAAGTTAAATCCTTTAGAGTGCTACCCATAGCATAAAAAAGAAACTAGTTCCCTATCAAAACATGTAAGATCAAAATGGGAGATATTCTAACTAAGGCATCAGATTTAAAGATACAGTTAAAGAATTGTATGTTTCACTTTCTAAATCAAACAACCTATTGTCAAATATAAATAGGAGTTTGTAGCATTAATAAAACTAAAGCTACTGCTTTGGAGAATAAGGAAGGTCTTTGTACAACTCCACCTGATCCACCATTTGTGCTCTTTCCTAGATCAGGGAGCCTTCAGACTTATACCCCTGTCACTTATGCCCTAGTCACCTCTATTTGACTACTGCAATGCTCTCTACATGAGGCTGCCCTTGAAGACCACCTGGAAGCTTCAAGTGGTCCAGAATGTGGAGGTGTGAACAGTAATGGGCATGCCTTGATATGCCCATGTAACACGGCTGCTTCGAGAGCTGCACCCAAAGCAAAGTTGCTAATTTGCTTCTGGGTGCGAATCAAGATGCTGATGTTACCTATAAAGCCCTACATGGTATAGGGCCTAGTTACTTGAGGGGACCACCTGTCTCCCATAACATTTGCTTGGCCGATTTGATCCTGCAGGGTTGGCACGCTCTGGGTTCCTTCAATTAAACAATGTCATCCCTCATGACCTTGGAAGCATGCCTTCTCTGTAGCAGCACCTGTCCTCTGGAAAGAGGTTCCCCTCAAGATCTGGATGGCCCCCACTCTGCTTTTGTTTAGAAGAGCCATGAAGACCTCTCTCTTCACCTAGGCTTCAGCGAGGAAGAGTGAGACCCTTCACTTCATCATGCTTGCCATCTTTTATCTTTATTTTTGTATTGATTTTATTATAATTTCTTTGATTGTTGTGAGCCACCTAGAATCATTGAGAGTTGGGCAGCATGTAAGTTAAAAAATTATTATTTTCCTTAACAATACTAGATCAAGCAAGGAAATAAAAACGGATTCAGTAAGTAAAAAATTGTAATTGATGACATCACTAGTGAATTTTAAAGCAGTTGTGGCCTACTTCTTTTTTATCTCCCCCTGTGGACATGTATGATATTCTGGTTGTAAACTTCTTAAATACGTTAGATTAGACACTGTATAACATAGAATGTGAAGTAGAAGCCTTTTGGCTGATTCAGCAAGACTCTTATGATGAGACAAATAGCTTAACCATAATTATTCATGCTGTGGTGGTTTCTTTTTTACATTAATGCTACATACCATACTTTAAAAATAGGATGCAACTATCATCAGGTCCAAAGGTAGTATTAATAAGCATGGAATCCGCAGACTTTTCAGGCAGTGGGTGCCCATACAATCACAGATTTCAAAATATCAAAATAAAAGCATTTAAATTCTTAAAATGTAGTCTAAAAATGCCCATAAAATCCCATGTGAAAATATAGAGATTTTTGAAGATTTGGTCATGTCATATGAGATTTGGCCATTTGTAACTCATCATCGTAGAGTCTTCTTCAGGTGTCCTATCCAATTGAATACAATTTTGTGGGTACTAAAAAAATGAATGTTTTTAGTAGCCTTATAGCTGACATGGAACACCCCCCCCCCCAGGCTCACATCTAACTACAGATAGTCCTTGCTTAATGACCATTCAGCAACCATTCAAAGTTACAACGGCACTGAATGAATGGAACTTATGCCTGGTTCTTGAAGTTATGGCCATTAAGTGCCCCCAGGCACATGATCAAAATTTGAGCACTTGACAGCCTGGCCACATTTACAACTGCAGGGTGTGTTTCAACTATCCCCACCTGCCTATCCCCTCGATTTCTGCCCTTTTGGCCACCATTCATTCTCCCACCCTGCACTCTACTGTTCTTGCCGCCCCCGGCTGACCCTTTCTGTCTTCTTCCTCCCACTGCTGACAAGGCGCGCCTGGCCTGGCCCTTCATGTGGCCTTCTTCTGAAGCTGTGTGCAGCCTTCTAGCAAGGCTTCAGGAAGGCTGCATGCAGCCTCAGGAAGAAGACCTCGCATGGCTGGCAGCTGCCTCACGAAGGGCCAGGGTGGCAGGAAGTCACAAGGAGGTTCTCGCTTAATGATCCACAGTAATCAACAGTGGCATTGGGGACTGCTGTGATTGCTGTCGCTAAGTGATGCAGTCACATGACATTGCACTTTACAGTTACAATCACTTAGTGATGTAAATTCTGGTCCCGATTACTGTTGTTAGCTGAGGACTACCTGTACTTTGTGGAGACCGGTTCTATATAATATACCACTAAAAACCTTGTTGGGTTAATAAGTTAGAATTATATATTTTTTAAATAATTATAATTTTACACACATTCACACACATATACAAAGACAGACAGTGACATAAGTGACATATTGTTTATAATTATTTATCAACATTGTAAACTGCTAGAAGTCTTGTTAGACTTTTGTGGCATAGAACAATAGTAAAACAAAGAATTAATGTATTAGATTGAAAATAAGGTACAATAAATATATTTGGCTAATTTTTCTCACTAATAATTGATCTCAACAAAATTATAAAGCCTTTTGGCTGCCATTCTATAACGACTTGCAGTGGAGTAAGCTTAATTGAACTGAATTTGTTTTGAATAGACAATAGTATTTAAAGTGATTTAGAAGAAGTGCTTTGGACCCATCACATGCACAGCCTCTCTCATTTTTTCATATTTACATACATCTTCACATTTTTTTTTCAAGTTCAAAAAGAAGTCTGAAAAAAGTTAGCCACTTCAGTAAATATTGATGCTCTCACTTGAGGTCAAAGCATTTCCTCTAAATCATTTTTATAATATGCATAGCCCTAGTAGATAAGCATATAATGAAGCAAAAGTTATTGCCAATCCATCATTATTTTGTTAGGTTATCATAAGTTTTAGAAGAAAAATAATAGGAAGCAGTGTGAATATCTCCTATTATTCCAGGCTTGTTTGTTTTTCTAACACAAATTAAAGACTGAATGACAACAGTATTTTTTCCCAAACAAGCTTAATAGAGATTGCTCATCAAATTTAGCCCTAAGAACCAGGTGAATACGTTAATATTTATTTTAATCTAGCTAATTTAAATCAAAGTATTGCTATAAAGCCAGGCAGATTCATTGGAGACATGTTGATTGTGTTGGAGAAAAATTTCTGAGTTTCCGTCAGTAGTCTTCTCCCTTCTCAGCCGCCAAAGTGACAAGGTTTAGGTCCGTCCTTCCACTCAATCAAGATACAATTTGAGGAGTCTCCAATACCTTTAGTAGAGTCTAGTCAAGCCCACAAAGAACATGTTTGGCACTATTTTCTCAGGCAAGACCCTGAACACACAACAAGCTTTTATAGTCATTTTCACACAAATAGTTATAGGTAGTATAATCGCATTAGCTAATGCATGAATTATTCCATAAATTGGCCATTGTCTAACCTGGAAGTTCCCTGCTTACAGTTTATCTTGTGCATGCATTACAAAGTATCTGTACGGCCATTGCAAAATACAGTCAATAACAGTGGAGATTTCCAGGTGTCTACAGTTTTCATGTTAGTAAAAGCAGTGATTTTCTGAAGACTTTTCCTGAAGAGAGGAATTTGTGTATGCTACTATATGTGATATTTAAGCTCCTCAGTTCCTTAGTGGTTGCCCTAATTTCATACTTCCGTACAGTTACTTTAACCACATCCTTGCACATACTAACTGCCAGGGTCAAAGCACAGTAACATTATGGCAGCTGTCTTGCTCTTTTCTTCCATATACCTCTTACAACTGGCATTTATTTATTTATTTTTTCTCAGTGAATATAGTCTTATTGGTTGTAAATATTTGAAACAGATTTTAAAGGACTGGATGCTGGATGTAATCACTGAAATCTTTCATTTACCTAGGCCTTTATTTTCTGTACAATACACTAGACAAAAGAAACTATTAGAACATTCAAATCCAGCACTGGGAGTATCATGCAATCAAACTGGTATCAAGGTAGAAACTTTAGTGGCTAGGAATGTGGAAGAGACTGACCTTGTTCTCTCCATGTTGGCTTTATGCTGAATGAAACAGATGGGATTCTAAATTATTCACATCACTGAAAGCTTATAACTGTTAGCATTGGTGACAGCACTGCAGACACATTTTAATTTTTTTTTTTTTGTCCAGATGTCTGACCTGCTAAGACATGAAAGATTTTCTTTCCTAAATTTCTTCAGCTTCCTCTCATGAGATATGCTCACTTTGTTTGCATTATATCTCAACTGGTCCAAAAGGGTCAAGTTAAGATTAAGCATTTCTCCATGATTCACTAGCACATGACATGATTTTTAGAATGGGTGATACTACAAAGAAATGAGTTCAGAATTTCAGACAGTGTAAGATTTTACTATATTCTGATGAAATTTGTTTTCTAGATGGAATATAGATCTGTATTTTTAGTTTCATTTTATTAATACGCAAGTGTGAGATCCTGTTTAGCTTTTCATAAAAGAAATAAACTGGTGATTATATCATTAGATTGCAGTATTAATCTATAAAAGTTCAAGACTAGAGCTTTAGATTATGTTCTGACCTGTTTTTCTTGGTATAAGGCCCTTCTTGACTAGTAAACTTCTATTTTGATGGAAACAAAAGAAGATATGGATCATCTATAATTCCTTTGTATTGTATTACATTTTATTACATTACTATTATTGTTATTATTTGTATTTTACTGTATAAGACTGTAAACTGTCTGGAATCCTATCCGAGTGAAGTGGTGAATAAATTCCATAAATAAATAAATGCTACATACCGTATTTTTCCGACAATAAGACGCCTGCATGTACAAGACGACCCCCATTTTTCCAACCCAAAATTAAGAAATCAATATTTTAAAGATAGTGCAGAACACATTTTTATTTAGTAATTAGTTAACATTGACCTGATACACTCGGTAGGAGGAGGTCCAAACCGTCTCTCTGCAGCTCTGTTTCCATGCTCTTTTGCATAACTGATTACATTCAAGCACGAGTGAAACTGCCGATAGCTTCTCTCTGCAAACAGCTTTCTCTAATTGGTTTGTTCAGCATCAGCTGACATCAGTTACATCAGGCTCGTGATTGGAGGAAGTCTGTTTGGGAGACAAGCTATTTCACTTGTGATTGGAGGCTAGCAATAGGAGGAAGCCTGCCTGCAGAGACAAAGTATGGGCAGTTTTGCTACCGCGCGGTTCTCTCCTCGCTAACTCCCTTGAATAAGACGTCCTTCAATTTTTAGGGTAAGGATTTTAGAAAAAAGTATCGTCTTATATTTGGAAAAATACGGTACTTGGGGAAAGATAAATCTGATTAAGATAAATTTAATTCAAATGTTAATTTAGATTTTGAAAGACCTTCCCAGATTTATTTAGTCACATTATCTTAAACATGTTACAGAATATTGAATGCATTTCTTTGGCAAATCTTACAAGATTTTTGCTGCACAAATTACTGTGACCTGTTGAAAAAGGTGGATGTCATTTTCCACATTTTCACACTTATCCTTGAGTATTTGTGCCCAGCTTTGGTTATTGGTTAGAATAATTGTTTACTGGTTAGAATTCAGTTCCTCTCTGGGCTTAACTTGAGAGCTATTATCTCACCCACTTGAAATCCTGGCAAGTATTTGTTTTAAACTACTGATACTACATTGTGGTAGAATTTGTGTTGGGAACAGCAACAATAACATCAGGCAGAAAGCTATCAGTTGTATCTGCAAGAAAACTTGCAGTCTCCAGGTTTTTTGTCCACTACCTTAACTACTATACCAAACTGGCTCACTATAATTATTATGGTTGGGGGAATCCTAGCATTATCCATTATAGGAGGACTTGGAAGTATCAGGCTCTCTGCTGCTGACAAACTCATTAGCAATGCTTTCTAAATCCCCATCAGTAATGAAATATAAAGGCTGCTTATTATATTACAAATTAATTTAGAAATAGTGGTTTCACATCTGCCAGAGCTATGCTATAATTTTATTATATTACTAAAGCTTCATGTAATTCTTAGAGGGATGGTTTTACAGGTAGTCCCCAGTTTAAGAATGAGTTTTGTTCTCAAGGTCTGTCCTTAAGTTGAATTTGTATGAAAGCTGGAACAGTATTGTTGTATGATACTGTATAAGTAGCATTGTGTAATTAACTCAAACCATTGCGTATTTAACTCGAATCATTGTGTATTTAACTCAAATTTTAGTGCAACAGGCTCTGTTCTTAACTATGGGTCATCGGTAATCCGGGCATTCTTAACCTGGGGACTACTGTATTTAATCACAAAAGTGGTGCTAACTATCTGTAAAGCCTACTTGAGAAAACCTTTTGTTTCTGTGATTTCATCTGTTTCTAAGATAATCTCTGGAGATTTACCTATAGTTGCAATGGCTTAATCTGGTAAGTAACTCAGGTTTGACTTTATAGCTGCCCAGAATTCTGGAACGGTTTCTCTACTGACTTGAGAGGATTGAATTCTTTTTCAGCTTTTAAAAATACCCTAAAGTATACATTTTAAAACATGTTTATAATTGTTAACATTCATTTTGAAAGTAGTTAATTTTAAAAATCACTTTGAAAAATACACCAATGTAATGGTTGATTTAAAATATAGAGAAAGAGACAGGGAAAAGCAGAATATTAGAACAGAGTGAATATAAAGACTGAAAATTGCAGTGAAACACTTTATACCTTTACAGATAGTCCTCGCTTAATGACCACAATAGAAACCAGAAAATTAGTTGTTAAGCAGGACAGTTAAGTGAATTGTGCCCAATTTTACTACCTTTTTGGCAGCAGTCCTTAAGCGAATCTCATGGTTGTTAAGTGAATCATGCGGTTCCCCATTGATTTTGATTTGCAGGAAACTGGCTGGGAAAGTCACTAATGGTGATCATGTGACCCAGGGATGCTGTAACGGTCGTAAGTGCGAGCTGGTTGCCAAGTGCCTGGATCACAATCACTTGACTACAGGGGTGCTGCAACAGTTGTAACTGCGAGGACCGGTTGTAAGTCCCTTTGTAAGTCTCTTTGTTCAGCACTGTTGTAACCTTGAATGGTCACTAAACGAATGGTTAAGTGAGGACTACTTGTATGTCCTATCTAAATAGCCTTACAACTACAAACCACAAATTTGCACACTAGATGCACGTGCATGTGTGTATTCAGTCTGAATCAATGCACTGCAGGATGAAGGCCTTTTCATTGAAGATTATGGACCAATCTACCTACTGGTCCGGTGCAGGTTGGTGTGTTTTGACTTTCCAACCTAGGACTGAGAGAGATTAACTAGCCCAAAGTCACCCAAGTTGACTTTTGTGCTTATGGGAGGATTGGAATCTGAGTCACCCTGCTCCCAATACCCTACCACTATATCACACTGGCTCTCATATACACACATACACACATACATTCATAAACAGTTATACTATGAATCTGTTGGATATTGAACTTAGATTAAACAAGGTGAAAAGCTTACAAACTTTATACATCTTGATATGTCAAAGTTTCTGAATTGTTCACGCTAGTAAATTGGAAATACTGTATGCATTTCCTACATATCTAGTAATCTCTTGTTTTATAGTTTGATTATAATATATGGGATATGAGAGATTTTAAAAATTAAAAACTCATAAAATTTAATCTGTATCTTCTTGAATACAGAATGTATCAGGCCTACAAAAAAGCCACATCTGTTAGAAAAATTGCACCTCCTATAAAGAGATTATGAGGGAAATATTTAACCTTTTCGGTTAAGAGAGAGAGAGAGAAAAAAAATCAAGAAATCCATTTAAAGCAGAATCACTGATAAGGACTTGATCCAAAGCTCACAGCCACTGTTATAACCATTTCAGTTGTTATAGTACTAGCAGTAGTAATAATTTGCTTCATATATGATTTATTTTTAGATTCAATTTATTTTCTACACATTTCATTCCATAATAGACATTAATTATCAATAATTTTTGTAGATCAGTTATTCTGGTAAATTAGGCTAATAACCTAGCTTTAACTGAAGTCTAAATATATTGTCAGATAAGCCTGTTAATCTAAATTTATGCTTATTTGATATTCTGACTTCGAAGGCCAGCATGGGAAAATCAGTAATTAAAAAACAGCCTAGTATGGCATTTGTAAGTGAGAATCAATGTGTGAAAAAAGGATTAAACACCTCCTGTCATAACTGCCCACCTAAGGGAGTTTGACAACATCTTTTCACTATAGTGGCTTGCATTCTGATTAAAGCCTGTTTCTCCAGGTTTTTCTACAGGAATAAGTTGCAACCAGCAACCATCTATATGCTGTTTTTCTCTAGGGATCTCCTTAGAGAGCCTAGATAGAAAGATACATGGGAACAAATGAATACCCTCTACTCACTTTTCATATACGGTTGTTCCAGCTTTCTAACCAGACAATTACAAAATATTTGGGCAGCAGTATTACATCTTTTTGGAACATCTCCCCCCAAATTCCCATTGTATCCCTATCCCAAATATATATTGTTTGTCATGCTTATATTCATTTTTTGGCTTTGGAAGCATGAATGGAAATTGTATTGATCTTAATTTCCATCTTAAGTCAAGGGGGGGTTGATCATTAAATTAGATTAAATTTGACACTATTAGTCAAGGTAATGATTGGGGTACTTGGAGCAGGTTAGTAGAGTTTTGCTTCTAAAATTGCTATTTTATTGTTGAAGATATATGAGTATGAGCCAGCCATTAAATTTACTATTTAATCTCTGCTATCATACAGCTTTATGTGAAGCACTTCATTTTTTATAATTGTATCAAAAAGAGATTTATCTTTGCCAGTCCATCCTGCCTGTATAATTTCTTCTGAAGGACTCTTGACAGTATAACAATAAATAAATCAGGCTGGGAATCCTCTTCACTCTGACTTGTATGTGGATTGCAGATAGTAGTAATTATTCAAGTTTATCTACAACTTGAGTTGTTTTGTCTTTCTTATTCAGTGGGTTTATTAATTACTATTCACGTACCATAAGCCCAAATCTATATTGGGTGGCAGCAATATAGGAAGGTGCTAGAGGCAGACGATCACTTAAGTGACAACAACAAGGCATCATTTCATACTGCGTGGGAGCAGCCAATGGTAAATCACTCCTGTATTTTATCAAGAAAACCACATGGATATAAAATATAAAATGATTGATGATATAGTGCCGGATGATGGGCCCCTCAGGATGGATGGCACTCAACATGCTACTGAGGAAGAACTGAGGAACTTTTGAAGTAGTAATGGTGTTTATGACATGGATTCTGGAAGTCTACTTGCTGATGTTGTCATACAGGAAAAGAAAATCTAAAGCTGCAAAGGCAGAATTACAATGGGAACATGAAACATAAGAATCATGAAAATGGGAAAGATCTACACAGTACAAATGTACTTAATTATCAGTTGACATCTTAGGCATCAATAAATTGAGATGGGCTGGAATTGGATACTTTCAGATCACACTATTAACTAAGGGCATGAAAAACAATGATATTGCTTTTATAGATAGGAAGGATATAGCAAGAACAGTTCTACAATGCAGTCAGTGACCAAATACAGGTAGTCCTCTTTTAGCAACTGCCTCGTATAGCAACTGTTTGCAGGTAGGGCAGTAATGACAAAGTAACTTTGCAACCAATCCTTGCATTTATGACCTTCACAGGTTTGTAAAGCAAAGGAAAGCTGAAGTAGGATCATAAGCATAGCCTCGTTTATCAACTGTTCAAAGTTATGACAGTGTAAAAAAAAAAAAAAAAAGCTTTTATGACCGTCACATGATCTGTTCTATTCTCTGCCCCAGCTATGTCTTTATTGTTACAACTCAGCATTTCTGGCTCCAACAATAATATAGTTAATTTAATTTCTGTGTACTGCATTTGGTGATATTTATGTATATAGGTGTCATTTTGGTTGTTTGGACTATGTTAGCAATGAGGATTGGCAGAAATTGATTTAGTCCTTCTCCTGATTCGTTTTGGTTTCGCAGGCCACGCAGTCCAACTACATTTTCTTCCTCAATATTCCCAACTTTGGTATTCAATCTCCAACCACAAGCAGCACATCTTGCTTACATATTCTGTCAGTCTTAAATTGTACTTGATTATAAAATTCATCAACCTCTTCTCCAGCAAAGGTTGGAGCGTCAATGGTTGGAGTCCCAATTTGGATAATTGTGATTTTGAAGAGCTGGTGCAACCAAGCTGCACCAAAAAAATTTAGAGGACAACGCAGTGGCCAACAGATTGGAAGAGGTCAATCTATATACCAATACCAAAGAAAGGAGGGGTTTTTTTTGTTAGATTTTTTTTTATCCTGCTTTTATTATTTTTATAAATAACTGAAGGTGGCGAACATACCTAATACTCCTTCCTTCCTCCTATTTTCCCCTCAACAACAACAGTGGGCTGAGAGAGACTGACTGGCTCAGTCACCCAACCGGCTTTCATGCCTAAAGCAGGACTAGAACTCACAGTCCTTTGCTTTCTAGCTTGGTGCCCTAACCACAAGACCAAATTGGCTCTCCAGTTAATTTAACAGTATGCTGTAAACTATGATATGATTCCTTAATTTGACATGCCAGCAAAATAATGCTTAGGATCATCCAATGGAGGTTAGAGCCTTACCTGGAAAGGAAGATGCCAGGTGGTCAGCTGGATTTAGAAAAGACTGAAGAACCTGAGACTTCATTGCTGATGCATGCTGGATAATTGAGAAAGATATCAGTAAGAGCTCCATGATTATAGAAAGGCCTTCTCTTGTGTCACTCATGTTAAGTTATGTAATATGCTTGGAAAAATGGGAATACCAGAATATCAAATTGTCCTCATGTGAAACTTAGTTCAGGAAGCCACAGTATAGACAGAATATGGCAAAATAGACTGACTCCATGTTGGCAGAGGAGTGAGAAAAGGCTGTATATTATCCTTATTTGGTCAACCAATAGGCAGAATATATATATATATATTGAGGGAAGCTGGATTAAAAGAAAATGGGCATGGTTTTAAAATTGAGGAAGAAACATCAATAACCTGTACTATGCTGATGACACTACTCTGATAGCAAGTAATCTGTAAACTCTAGTAATAAAAGTCCATGAGCACAGTGAAAAGATGGGACTAAGATTAAATGAGAAGAAAATCAAACTAATGGCAGCAGTTTCAGCAATCAGAATAACCAATCAGTCAATTTAGACATACCAGTCTATCTTTGACAGTATTTCCTTACAACATAGGAAATTAGAGGATATACAAAAAAGGAAACACTGTTTTATTTCTCTGATGATTAAAAAAAAATAGTAAAGTCAAAATCACATTTCATTTCCCTTTTCACAAAAATGTCAAATTGTCTTGAATAAACCCCTTACATTTTGTATCAAACTATTATCAAATAATTCCCCAATGTTTGACAAATGGTCACCTCTTAATGTGTTCCTGAGTGTTCCTTTTCTCATTTTATTTGCCACAGTAATCCTTAATCTGTCTTTTATTTGCTCCTGTATAAGTGTTTCAAGATTGTATTGCTAAGTAAATTAGTTGTCAGTTTCATGGAGAGTTAGGATTACTAGCTAACATTCAAAACTCTGACTTTGCCAAAAAAACAAAACAAAACAAAAAGAGGGGAATATATAATATCCCAATCCATGTGAGCTAGTATAATTGCCTTGTTTATAGAGGGTTACTTGCTTATATGTTTAAGTTTTCAGTAACTATATTTTCTGAAATGGCATATTTGAGTATAACTATTTTGAAGAAATATAAGAAAACATATTTGGATATAGGGTCAGAAGTAAACTTAACACTGTGGCTTTCATATGCATTGAATTAATTTAGATTCAGTCATGGACATATTTTAGGAAAACAAATTATGTGTTTTGCAGTTAATTGATTCTGAAATGTAAGAGTAGGCTGAGGTCTGGAAATTTTCTTAGGATGGACTCATTACAAGGCACTCTTAGATTAAGAATATCACTATTAAGTATACTTCATATTCATGTATAATAGGATAGGCTTCTGATACTAGGTTTCTAGATATGATTATTTAAAGTGTCAATGTATTAAGAGTCATCAGTTTAGCTAAAAGACATAGCTATAGATTGTCTTATGTACTTATTCAGAAAGTGATTTCTTGAGTCAGTTGATTTGTGACATATATCACTTTGAATCAATGAAGTGAAAATTCTATCACTCCTTCATGTGTTTTAAATTTTTCTGAGTGTTTATTTGTAATAGGTTTTATGGATGATTAGTTATGTGAATTGTTTCAGGAGGGGTTCCCCTCCTAGTGGGACCATTTATTACATTTCTTTTTTATAAACTTCAATTTACATTTAAACATTTCATGTTAAAGCACTGGTACTACTTTCTTTTTTCCTTTTTTCTTTCTTTACATTATTTGTGAAAACATAAAACATTGGGGGAATAATCTCTTTCTTAAAAACAAATTAGTCTAGATGGCTATAATTAATTACCATTCCACAAATTTATAAGGCATAGGCTGACATAGTGTTTTAGCTTCAAAATAGGCATAGAATTGTCTGCTTTTAGGATTCTGTTTAATTGCTCTCTTCTGGAAAGTTGAAATGGTAATTTTATCTAATTTTTTAATCATTTAAAGCCCTTACTGGGTTGCAGGAATGCTCTACATGTATTGTGATTTCCGCAAAGCACTTTACAAAGTTACTGTAGTAAGGTAGCTATATGGCATGACATTTAAGAGGGTACATAGTGTACTCTAAAGTCATATTCAGAAGTACTCACATATGGTTGTTCATCAAACTGAAGTGAAGTATCAGGTGGACCATGAACTCTTCAGTATTTTTAGTAATGACTTGGGCGAGAGGTGAATGAAATGCTTTTCAAATTAGCACATGACAGAAAATTGTGTGAGATCGCTAGTACACTATAAGACAGAAATAAAATTCCAATCTGCTGGCCATTCTCCAGATTTGCTGGCATAGCTTGGTTAGAACCTTTACTGATTCTTCTTCTGTTGCTTGCTATAGTTCTGTGGGTATTCCATCAGTTCTTGCAGCCTTCCAGCTTGTAACATCTAGTACTAGGGGTTCTTGTAAGTAGGGAATATCCTATGAGGAACTGAACAGTATTTCAGTATACTCCTGCCTAGGTTTGATTTTTCAGTTGGTTACTATCTGTCCATTGGCATCCTTTAGCATAAGAATTCAAGTATTTGAGATATTTGTCTTTCTTGGCTTTAGCTTCTCGGTAATTTCACAGTTTGTTCTCACATCCAGTTTGCTTTCTTCTGTTTCTGTGATCTTTGGCAGTCTCTTTTCACGTTCACACTTAACGACTTCTTTAAGTTCACTTCCACTAGTTCTCTATCAATGACGTTCAGGGCTTCAAAGTGTTCTCCTTGAAAATACTGAGTATATGCTCAATATAATTTTGTGTAAAGTGGTTGGCTTTCTTCTTCCTCTTTACCTTAAGTTGGAATTTGCACATGAGCAGTTCATGATCTGTTCCATAGTAAGTACCTGGCTGCGTCTTTGATGCTATAACTGAGCATCTCTACCTCTTTTTAGCAATGATATAGTCAATTTAATTTCTGTGTACTCCAGTGGTGATGTCCATGTTTATGGATGTCATTTTGATTGTTTGAAGACAGTGTTAGCAATGAAGAAATAACTGGAGTGACATAAATTGGTAAGTCATTCTCCCATTGCATTTTAGTTTTCTAAGCCATTCAATCCAACTACATTTTCCTCCTTAATATTTGTAACTTTGGTATTCCAGTCTCCAAACACAAGTAGCATATCTGGCATGCATATTCTAGTCAATTTCAGATTGAACTTGATCATAAAGCTCATCCACCTCCTCTTCATCTGCATCAGCAGTTGGAGCTTAAGCTTGGATTATCATTATATCAAAGAGCTGGCCATGAAGTGTAACTGTTATTATATTCAGTCGTTGATTGCATTGTAGCCAAACATTGTTCTTGCTGTACTCTTCCTAATTATAAAAGCAACACAATTTTTTCTTTATTTTTCATGTCCTGAGTAGCAAACACTGTGATCTTCTAAGTGAAAATGTCCAGTTCCAGTCTATCTCAATTTGCTGATTCCTATGTCAGTTTGCAGTTGTTTCACTTCATCTTTCACATGTTAACCTTTCCTATGTTCATGATGTAATTCCCACTATAATTCTGTCTTGCACCTTCAGATTTTCTTTTCCTGTATGGCAATATCAACAACTAGATGTCCCAAAGGCTTTAATCTAGCCATGTGATAAACACTATTAGTCTTATGAGAGATCCTTAGCTCTTCCTCAGTAGCATATTGAGTGCAGTCCAATCTGAGGGGCCCGTCATCCAGCACTACAGGATACCATCAATCATTTTATATTTTTTCTCCATGGGGTTTTCTTGGTGAAAATTCAGGAGTGGCTTCTCCCACATACAGGTGGTCCTCATTAAGCAACCACAATTGGGACTGGCAACTCCATTGCTAAGTGCCACAGCCTTTAAGCGGAAAATCACTGACCACAATGGACGTATGATGCCACTTCCCATTTGGTTATTAATCGAGTCACTAAAGTCATTAAGTGAGATATCACATGACGGCCACTTGCAATTTTACTTCCATAAACCTGCTTGTTGGAAGCCAGTTGCGAAACACATAAATTGTGATCATGTGACTGCAAGACACTGTGACAGTCATAAAACTTTTTTTTAACACTGTCATAACTTTGAACAGTTGATAAATGAGTCAGTCTGTAAGCGATGATTTCCTGTAGTATCATATGATGCCTTTGCTGTTGTCACTAAAGTGATCATCTGCCTCTAACATCTTCCTATATTGCTGTTGCCCAATATAGGCACCTGCTTGCTTTAGCTGAGCAGATGGAATGAGCTTTACACCTTTAGTGACCCTGCTGGGAATATATATTTTTGGCATATACTCCTGCAGTTTTTCGCTCATCCTTCCTAGGAGTACCCACCTACCATGATGAGGGAGCCCAGCAGGACTTGGAATAAGGTGGAGTTGATGTTTTACTATAGTTATAATTAGTTGCAATATATGGGCAATGCTAGAGTATTAGCCAATATTAGCCCATTAGCCCATTTAATGCTACTTAGTTGAATATAAGAACCAGTTGCTTGCTAGCTTTGAAATGGTTGCGATGTATACAAACACAGTCTTGAATGGCATAATAGTTAGGTGGATCCATCAGAAAAGAATCCAGATAGTTTGGTAATACTTGTATTAGGATCAACTAGAATGGCAGTAAACAGTCTGATCAACTAGACAGTAAACCGTGTGCAAGTGTTTGCATTCCCAAAAATTAATAATCCAGCAAGATGTTATACAAATCAAGAAGAAGCAAAGTATTCAAAATATTAGGTCAGATGTTGGTTAGAATGCTAATGTTTTCTGTAAACTCAATCTATTTGTCAGTGTTAGGTTCAACTGGTGTCAGGTTTCATACAACATTCCAGAAATTGATTGTTTAAATTCCAGGAATGTAAACCATTGTATTAAAATAAGCCATTCAATAGTTTTTGAATTGATATATTAACAATTCAATTTCAGTCCAACTCATAGTTACTGGATTGTACATTTGATTGCACAGATCAAATATAAAACTTAATTGTTCATTTTTCATCTGCAAAGAGCATTATCCTGGTAAATGCTTACTGGATCACTCCCATTTCAGTCCATACAATTTGATCTCTCTAATTCTGCCAGTGAGAACGGCCAAGCAAATTATAGGCATTTATTTACCTCACTTCTCCTGCTCAGAAGCCAGAATTATGGTTTGATTATGCAAAATAAACCATGAAAAGAGCTTCATTAGTTTCTTTTGCCAGTGCCATAGATGGAACAAACCAGGCAGGAGCAGTCAAATGCATTAGCGGTGTGACAGAATTCTTCAGAATTGGGAAAAATGTCATATTTGAGTATGGACAATGAGAAACAAGCTAACAGAGAATTCACAGTGCATCAGACAAATGGAAGGCAAAAATTAAGCTGCATTAACTTTTTTAAAAACAAAAACGTTAAAATAATGCAGATCACATATATGATAGGAAAGGGAACATGGGAGATCTGGATTTAATGCTGATACTGCCTACAGGTTATTTGAGATGGCACAATTTTATTTCCAACTGTTTCAGTGGGACTTACTCCCCACTAAGTGGATATAGAGTTGGAATTTAAATATGGTAACTCCTACAGCAAAGAGACACATACCTTGCACAGAATATAAAAACAAATAATAATATATATGCAGTTCTAGACATATATGCTTGAAGAATTCAAATAAATACAAAAGAAACCTTGTCTCTCTAGCATAAGGCTGGTTATGTTTCCTACATTTGCTGTATTGTCACCGTGACAACTAGAAACTTTTGGCTCACAAGTGAAGGCTTTCATCTATAGAGGTTTTTTTAACTAAAGTAAACAATTTCAAACAGCATAACTCTGTTATGTGAAATATTTTTAAGGATTTGCTTGTTTCAGACATGTAAATTGCATTGTAATCTCATGCATTACCTATACTAAAGTAATACACTAAATTAATATTAAATAAATGTGTATAATTTTCATGAATAGATTTTCATTTTATGGGTTAAAAATAATCTGATTTGTTATTAAAAACTGCTAACATTTTATACAGCCCCTTTTTCCATACCAGTATAGGAAAAGAGAGACAATATTTGGGTATCTCCTCTTGGAATGTGATTCTCATGACAGAGATAAAAAAGTAAATGAAAACATACTGAAGTTTGACTATGGGATCATTTCTGCTTTAAATCAACAACTTACAATTAACTAGACAACCATTGACCTATTGGGTCATTGTTTCAGAGATATTTCCTTACGTAAACAGAGAAACAGAATGGCAAGGGCAAAAAAGCAGTGGGAGCGTGTGCGACTTGTGACTTGCTGCCAGCTTCCCCATTGACTTTGCTTGTGGGAAGCTGGCAGAGAACATCAGAAATCTTGCCCTCCCCTCACGACCCTCAGGAGACCCCCGTGTGACCCTCAGGAGAGCCTCCTCATCAACTGACCTGCAAAACTGCCTTTCACTTTGCTGGAAAGAGGTGGAACAAAGGGAGCGGTGGACCGTGAGGAATACTGCACCCATGCTTCCCATTCCAGTGTGTCCCCAAGGGCCCCCTCCCCCCAACCAGCCCTACCTTGCCAGCAGGCATCCAAGTTGCTTCGTCATTCCTCCCTCAATGCCCACCGCCATTAAGAGATTTCAGATTTCTTCCTCAGTTCCAAAGCAGTCAATCACGACTCGCCCATGCAGGCCTTGCTGCCAGCTGATTTGGCACAGGAGCCAGAGAGAGGCAGGAAAGAGGTTGGGGATCCCTCCCTCCCTCTCTCCCCCTCCCTTCCACATATAATATGGGCTCACACCATTTGCCCTCCCCTCACAACCATCAGGAGAGCCCCAGTGAAGCCACTGCTGCCGCTGCCGCCTCCTCAGCTCACCCATGAAACTTCTTGCCATTTTGCTGGGGGCAGGTGGAACAAAGGGAGCTGTAGATCATGAGGAAAACCACACCCCTGTTGCCCCTTCCACTTTCCCTCCCTCCCTCCACTTCCTTCCCACATATAAAATAGGCTTGTACCATTTGCCCTCCTCTCATGACCCTCAGGAGAGCCCCAGTGAAGCCGCTGCCGCCACCTCAGCTGACCCACGGAACTGCCACTTTGCTAGGGGGAGGTGGAACAAAGGAAGCCACCGACTGCGAGGAAAACTGCACCCTTGCTCCTCATTCTGGCATGTCCCCAAGGGCCCCCTCCCTCAAGGGAGGAAGAAGGCTCACCTGTCAACCACTGGCACCCCCCAGTGAGCCCTACCTCACCACTAGGCATCCAGGTCACTCCCTCATCCTTCCTCAACACCCATAGCCATTAAGAGATTTCAAATTTCTGCTTCATATCCAAAACAGCCAATCACCCCTTGTCTGTCAGCCCTTGCTGCCAGCCAATTGGGCGCAGGGGACAGGGGAAAGTGTGAAAGAGGTTGGGGATAAGCCCCTGACAATCACGTGACCTTGGCTACCCATGGCACTGCAGCAGTACAGCAGTGCTGAAGCAGCCACAAATTTCCCAAATTTCAATACCATGGGAGTAAAGGGGCCTGGAATTTGTGCACACAGAAAAATAATTCTGTCAGGTCTGCTGAAGAAGCAAAACATCTATAACAAATCTTCAGTATTTCAAGAAGTGGCACTTCCTTTGCAATATTTTCATAATTAAAGGCTGCAAATTATTTGCATAGCCTAGTATATAACTCAGAATTTGGGTTGATTTTTATATGAAAGTACAGTATATATAATTTGAATACTTCTTCAGTATCTTTCTCCTATTTTCTCAGACATTCATAAAGTGTAGGTGATATAATGCTGTAACCATTCTTTAATATGACAACCACAATTATATCTTATAATGACCCCTTTAGGCATTTTCTTTTGTGTGTTTGATTGGGAGGGGAAGTATAGATACATCCTACTTTTGTCCCATTGATTATCTTTGATAAAAGAAAGGAAAACAACTTAGAATGAATGTGTTCACAATTTGACAGGTTTCTGTCAAATGTGATGTTGCCTAGAAAAGTACAAAATGTTTCAACCCCAAAACAGTCATTTTGATGTTTTGAGCACACTAAATAAATAAATAAACCCATCCGTTGATGTATTTAATTTAGCTATATATTGTCACTGGCCTATATTCAAAGAATAGTATTTAGTGATTAATACTTATTTCAACATATATGTGTTCTGTGTATGCTTCTATCCATGCCCATTCTCTGTCATTGTCAATGGCAAGTTTCTCTGATGGACAGTGAAAACACCTTGAAAGTTTTCTTTTTTATACTTCATGCAGGCACAAGCAGCACAGGAAATGAGCAAAAGGTTCTCCTTTATTTCTGCATGCAGCCTTGGCAATAGTTAACCTTATGTATGAGATAGATGAAGAGGTACTCGTGCAGGGATTTCATAGCTGACCGAAGAGATAGAAATGACCACCTAGTTTTAACCAGATATTTCATCTTGATGTATAGTATAAGCAGAGCGAAATTCATTTATTTTGAGATGTAAACATTACAAATTAAATTGTCAGTTATAATTCTGCAAGGTAACATGTCTGATGTTTAGGTACTTAGTTCCTGGGATGTGGTATTTGTGAAAAACATTAAAAATATACAGTCATGTGAAAAAGTAAATACACTCCATTGAAATTTTTACTTTTTCAACATATTTCAACATACAGATATTTGATCTTCATTTCAGTAAGTTAAAGGGGATATAATACAACAACTATGCATCATTTACATATGTAATTTAATTAAACATTAATTGCATGTGGAAAAAGTAAGTTCATCCCTATATCTATCATCTCAAATACCTAAAATTAGAATCAGGTGTGCAACATCAGGTGCAAATGGTTAGAACACTGTTAGAGAGAGTCTGGGAGGAACCTTTCTTATTTAAACCTCAGACATTTAGTTTGATTTGCTCTTTGTTGCTGAGGTGTGTAGTATCACCATACCTAGATTGAAAGAGCTCTCTGAGGCCTTCAGTAAGAAGGTGATAGATTTCTGTGAGTCTGGAAAGGAATTGTAAAGAATTGCCAAACAATTGGACATCAATCATTCCACTATCCAGAAGATCATCTACAAGTGGAAAAGTTCTCAAACAACTGCCAATTTGCCCAGGTCAGGCTATCCCAACAAGTTCAGACCAATAGCAGAACACAAAATGCTGAAAGAAGTCTCTAACACTCCAGAATTTCATGACATAATCTACAGGTAGCTCTTGCCACTATTAAAGACAAAGTATATGAGTCATTTGTAAGAAGCTACACAAATTAGATCTACATGGGAGATGTGCCAGGAGGAAATCTTTACTGTCCAAAAAGAACATCAAGGCAAGACTGAGGTTCGCTCATGAACACTTAGACAATGTACTCTGGACAGGTGAGGCAAAGATAGAGTTACCATATTTTTCTGTCTATAAGACGATACTTTTTTCTAAAATCATTACACTAAAAATTGAAGGGTGTCTTATGCAAGGAAGTAAGCCGAGGAGAGAACCGCGTGGTTGCAAAACTGCCCATACTTTGCAAACAGGCTTCCTCCTATCACTAGCCTCCAATCACGAGTGAAATAGCTTGTCTCTGCAAACAGGCTTCCTCCAATCACGAGCCTTATGTAATGGACGTCAGCTGATGCTGAACAAACCAATTGGTTTCACATATTATTTACTTATCAAATTTACCAATATCCTATATTAAAAAAGAAAAAAAAACTTTACATGTGTTGTACTTACTTTTTCAGATGCCTAATAAAGCTTGTCAGGAAATACCTTCATTACTACACATGAAAATCTGAATCTGCTATGCAAGAAATGAGTCTCTTGGTTGATTATAATAACTGGATTGTCAAAGTGTTCCAATTACTCCTGTTAAATAGCTTATAATTTCTAACTTTTCATTCTTAGGCTGGAGAGGCAATTGATGACCCTAAAAACATTGAAGTATGTTGAATTAATCGATTTCTGTGAGAAAGAAATCAGGAATTGTTAATACTCAATTAAACCACTAAGAATTTTCAGTTGTGGATAGGAAAGTATAATTTCCTTTATAAACATTGCATAAAGGACTTTATAAATCCACTTCTACATGAGAGAGAGAGAGAACTCGCATAAGAGCTACTAAACCCTGAAAATAGTTAAATTCTCATCCTTAATGATTAATTATAAATATTGGTAAATTTGATAAGTAAATAATATGTTTTAAAAATATTACATATAAGAAGGTTTCATTATAGTTTTCCTAATATTATTTCTACAATACACATAACATTTATCTAGAATATTTACTGTAGCTGACTGAAAGCAAAATTGTTTTAAAATTAAATCTAGGAAGAACTAACTAAATAGCATGTAAATGCCTGTGCGTGTGTGTGTGTATGTCTGTGTTTTTAGAGAGAGAGAAAGAGAGATAGCATGTCAGCTGTTTCTTTTTTTGGAAGTACAGTTTTCCTAGAATTTGAAGAAAGCTCCTTACTTACATTTTCATATCCAGAAGGGAAAATGTACTATAACTAAGGGGACGCAGTGGCGCAGCGGCTTAATGACGCTGAAAGTTGCCAGCCAGAAATGGCTGACGCTTCGGCGGTTCGAGTCCAGCCTTCGCGTTAACAGGGTGAGCTCCTGTTCCCCCCCCGCCCAGCTCCTGTCAACCCAACAGGTCGAAAACTCACGTGAGTAGATAAATGGGTACTCTCACTCCGGTGGGAGGAAAAATGCTGGCAGCGTCTTGCACAGAGAGACGGGACCAGTTGCTTGCTGGTAAGCGCGAAACCGCGCTCGCCCGAAAAGTGCGCGAAGCAACGGAAACCCCGCCTCCTGCGCTCGCCAGCTGGGCTCTGCTCTAGGAAGGAGGCTCTGGCAAACCACTTCCGAAAAACAATTGCCTTGAAAACTGCAAGGATTCGTCCAGGCAGTCACTGCAGGGTCAGTAATGACTGAGCGCAGACAAAAAAAAAAAAAACCCTATAACTAAAATGCTTGTTCATTTGGATGATAAACCAAAAAAACAGGAACAATTTTCTCTAAATTGTAACAGAATAGAAGTGTTACCTGAAAATCTTTGCTGAACCTGAACTAGAACACATTTGGGGAGAAAGAATATTACCAGTTTAGAAAAAAGGTTCAAACAACAAAACATTTGATTCTAAACTCTGATTGCTTTAAGGGTTGGGTTGGAAATTTGAAAGGAGTCCCATTTCCCCTTCATGACAGTATTTGGTCATGGAAAGAATGAATAAGCTTATAATACAAATGTGAGTTGATAGAACTCATATGATATTGAATATATTTGCATATTTTTTAATTGATAGACATTTTTCAACAAACCTGTTATATTGTTGAATAAATATTTTAAGGTTTTCTAAAAGACTGTTCAATAGTAGGAAAAGTCCAGGTATTTGAGTCTTTTATTTCAGAATTAATTATATAAATGTTAGTAGGTGTGTGCATGCATGTGTGTAAATATATATGCTCACATATACATACTTATATACACCAGACATATTCTCTATTTAATCCTGTTCCAGGTGAATAATTGAATGTACAGAAGAATTCCAAGTGATATGATCTGATGTGCATACAGAAGGAATGAAGCATGGATGTGAAAGAACGCAGACCTTATTGCTCCCTGACAAAGAGCAGAAGAGACAAGGAAAGGCGTTATACAAACTCTTCTACAGAAAATGAAGAGTGCAGAGTGCCTACCCAGAAGTCATACAGTTCAAGTGAAACCTTGAAAGCTTTTGATCATGATTCTTCCAGACTGCTGTATGGAAACCGGGTAAAAGATTTGGTCCCCAGGGAGTCTGATGAATATAGCAGACAAGGTAGGCAAATAGCATTAATCCTCCTTCATGGATGTATACACTGTCCTCTGTGTGGTCCATTTCCTCATGTCAGTCATATAAATGATTCACCAGTGGTATATCATACTACTGCTATATTGGTCTCAAACTTGAATGTGATTATTCATGTTAAATAATTATTTATTTTCTATCTGTGTGCCTTATCAATATATGAAAGGTATTTTGGGAAACACTTCAAAACATCTACACATTGCTGTTTCTAGGTTCTGATATGCACATGCGGTTACCTGTTTTCCAAAAGTCACATGGTAAGGGATTTGGTAGCTGATAAGTCAATTGAAAAAGTATTTTGGTTTCCATATCAAGTATAATACTACTTGACGATTAGGAAGTTACTGAACTTTTCACATAAATTGCACAATTTATAAGATTTAGTGTTCTTATATATCATAAGCAGGCTTTGCAGAAAAACTCTTCATGCTCCCTTTATTGTGAATAAACTTCTTTGTCTAGCTGGATTTCCAAAACATGAGCATCACAATCTTACAACAGACTGTTCAGGGTCTGTTATAAATCAGAATTACTAAACAATGTAAAAGGATTGCCTCAGAGTCCTCTTTTGAATCTGCAACCCCCAGTTGTTTATTTAACCTGATTGATTGATTGATTGATTGATTGATTGATTATGTGCCATCAAGTTAATGTCAGCTTTAAAAACCACCTGGATAGACCTTCTCCGAGATGATCTATCCCTAACCTGGCCCTTCAGGTCTTCCAACAGTGTACCCATCACCAGTACAATTGAGTCCATCCACGTTTCTCTTGGTCACCTCTTCTTTCCTTTCCTTCTGCCTTTCCCAGCATTATGGATTTGTCCAAAGAGCTAAGTCTTTGCATAATGTGTCCAAAATATGGTAATTGAAGCTTGGTCATTTGTGCCTCAAGTGAAAACTTTGGATTGATTTGCTCTATGAGACTTCCCTCTACAGAATCAAAATTTATCAAACAGACTGAGATACCACAGGATACAAGACACAATTAAAAAGTGTATTTTACAAAAGCAGCTAATGATTTTTTTAGAAAATAAAATTTAATGACCCATCTGAAAGAGGAAAATAAAAAGTTATTTTAGACTCCCCATTACCTGGCACAGTAGGGCATGCCAGACCCTCAGACATTGTTGTTTTATTTAAGCCAGTTCTAAAATGAGATCAGCCGTATTTCAAATTCATACACACACAGAGAGAGAAACACATACATACACACACAGAAACACACATATACATACCCATTGGGGGAGATGGGCAGCATACAGATTTAATAAATACATACATACATACACAAAGACAGACAGACAGACACACACATACTTAGGCCAGCATGACATTCTGACCAAAATCAGGAAGGAATGGTGCCCTGTCCAAGAAACAATAACTGTCCTCATACTCTTGTGAGAGAGTTTTATTTTCATGTCCTTTCCTCTTATATGCAAAATTTACTAACAGAATTGGCAGAACAACAAAAAATCTAATAGTGCATATGAATGCTAAATAAAGAGGCATGAAAAATTTGACTCTGTATGTGTTCTTTGAAAAATCCTGGCCAAATTTAGTCAAGGATTCTATGCAAAGTTCCATTCATATTTCATAGTCACACCTTCATAGTCTTAACTGCTTGTCATGGAGATAGCAAAAGAGATTACGAATAATATAAATTGCAAACTTGTGTTTGAATTCTGTATATGTTGGAGTCTCCTCTGGGCTCTCTGTCCCTTCTGATTTGTTTTAAGTTTATATATTATAAACTGTCGTACTCATCATTCTTAGAAAATAAAGTTGTCGGTAGCTGACTATAGTCTGGTACTTGTTCTTTTTTTTTCCCTGAAATATGCATAGTCACTCAGAAAAAAAAGTGAGATGGAGGTGGCATTGACTATCATAAATGGTGTGTATGTGGAGAGGGTGGAATGGACTCGCACCTCTGCTCCCCCACAGCATTCAGCCCAAGAAGGAGTACAAGATGCGTGGTCCAGTTGATCCAGTTTGGGAGCCAATCTGGGCCCACCGATTGAAAAACTGGTTGAAAAACAGGTCAAAAGGGGCAAGTGATTGCAGAAACTCACCCATTATCCACATAGTCCGTCCTTTCACTGTCTTTATAGCTCTCAAATCCTCTGCTACATATAAAATGTCCTCAAAAAACATAACAGTCCATCTAATACACAGCCTGCAACACACATCCGCCACTCTTGCCACCATCTTTTTGCAAATCAATATGCTTTGCAATACAACCACTTGATAATTGTTCATATAGTTCATGTCCATCCTCTGCCTCCTTGGTTATATCTGACCAAGAAAAAGAACAGATATAATTACATGCTATGTATTAAAATTAATGTGCAGTTTAGCTATACACACTCCTGCTCCTGGAATACCTGCTCCAGGCCAGACCTGGATCTTGATAGTTATCTTTCTTCATTATGGTATTTCAGTGGTTCCCCAGCCTCTTAAACCAATGTACATATTTTACATGGGCAGATTAATTCTGCAGATTAGAAATCTTCACCTTTTGGGGCCAATTAGCTCATTTGGAATTGTGAGAGGAATAAATTACAGGCATGGTGGCAGTGACCAATGTAATGGTATGTGGGAATGACCTTGGGAGACTGGGTCCAGAGACACTGCCTATGGAACAGTCAGATAAGAGATAGGATAGTCTGCAGCTGGATAGTGGGAGAGGGAAGAGGCTCAGAAAGGACCTTATCTAATTCCTCAGGAGTAAAGGAGACGGGAGGAGAATTGTACTTTCCAACTTGCAAGATTCTGTTAATGTAACTTTATAATAAAGTAGAATTAGCTGATCTGGTTGTGTTTCCTGTCTGGTCTACCTGGTAAGGCTGACATCAATGACAAAACCCATTTAACAAAATACACGTCTCAGAATAAAAAATTAAGTGCTTGGGTACAAGATGGGGAATATATAACTTGATGCATGTGTAGCTTAATAGTAGTTGTGAAAATGGTTCTGAAATAGTAGATTGGAAAGTGAAAATAAGTATTTTGATATGGCTGCAAAGAAGGGAAATGCAAATTACATTGAATCCCAGAAGTATAGTTTTCAAATCCACTTTATAAATAAATAAATTATTCTGAATTGGTCTGATCTCATCTTAAGTACTGCATCCAGTTCTGGATACCATACTTAGGAAGGATTCAGACAGACTGGAACACATTCAGATGAGAGGAAGAAAGGATGATCAGGAAATTAGAAATTAAGTCTGTATTAAGTCTCTGTTGTTTCTATTAAGAGAGACTAAAGGAATGGGGGGATAAGAACACTCTTCAAATACCTGAAAGTATATCAAATGGACAGCGGTGAAGACATACTCTCCAGAATGCAAGGCACAAAATAATGGATTTAAGTTATAAGTAGGCAGTTTCCAGGTGAATGTTAGAAAAAAGAGTACTAGCAGTTTAACAATGGAACCAATTGCCATGAAAAGTGATAAGCTCCCCTTCACTGCATATGTTCAAGCAGAGATTAGAAAAACATCTATAGGGAATCTTTAATTTGTATTTCTGCATTAAGTATTAGATTAGACTATGCTTGCTACCACTTCAGTTTACTTGATTTTTTTTTTTGCTGGGCAGGTATGCACATTTCTAAAGAAAGCACTTTATCCACACACAGTGTTCCAAGAATGCCTCTAGAATATGGAACCTAGAAACATCCTTGGGAATAAAATGTTGGTTAGTAGTGGTGCTTTTCAAGATCTTGCTTTTTCTTCTTTTACTTAAAGGAATGTTTAAAACAATAATATCAAGTGGTGTCCACATGTGCCATACTAGAGACTCAGGTTGTAGATTCTACATTTTAATTTTTGCATTATATACTTCCTTCAACATTTTAGTCTTTTTTTTTTCATCCCTCCATCTTAATTTGTCTTCTTTTATCGTTAATAGCCTATACTTACTAATTCTTAATAACTGGTTCTGTCCTATCTTAATTGTATTTATACAATTCATTCTTCATCCCTCAATACATCATTTCCAATTCCATAATATGGCCAAAGTTTGAAAAGAGCCTTATGAACAATAAAAAAAAAATGCAAAAGGAAAAGAAGCTAGTTAATGAATGTGTATAAAATGTATTGAAGTATATAGATTATTGGAGGACTTCTGGGGAAGATGGCCAACTGAAGATGGTTCTGTGAAAAAGCAGAGCTGACATTTGCGGACTTTTTTAAGGAGCCAGTTAGCAGATCAGCTCCTTTGATCCTCTCTGGATAAAATAGAGAGACGTGAGATCACCCAAGCTGTTTCTTCTTATGGTTGTTCCTTTTCCTAACAAAGAGACCACAAGACAGTTGATTTCTGGTGGGGGGGGGAACCTGAAGTTGGGGGAATTCACCATATTTACTCTAGCCACAAACAGAGCCTTTCAAAGGACACTACGGTCATGCATTTCCCTTCTAACTACCTTCGGAAATTGCTTATAAACGGCTAGGCTAACAGACTGTCAGGTTTAGCCCAGGGAACTCCAGGAGACCATTCAGATTCAATCCAGCAAGGGTTATTGGCTTCAACCTCTATACAGAAATCTTCCCAGACTGGGAGTAGTTCCCAGGGTCAATCAGTAAATACCGCTAGCATTCCTCAGGGAGGTGCCAGTCTCATCCTCTTATCTCTCCCTCGCGGTTCGGGAGACGAAAGAACATTCTTTACCCCCTGAACCTGGCCTCTATCTTCCCATATCCCCACACAGACACCTTCAAAGGGACAAGGCTGAAAACACCCAGTGAGTGAATGTCTTCAAACCTTAGGGCAAGAAAATGAAGATTTATTTTTTATAACTTTTAAGAATTTAAAATAAACAGCAAAAAGTAAGACAAAGTTTTGGCTACAGAAAGTTTTAAAAAGATTAAGGGCTCAGAAAACATTGATTGAACTTTGAATATTAAGACTTTGAAATTATTTTTAAAGAATAAATGGATGCTTGTGGGAAATAAATTATCATGGTGTTTAGAGATATCTTCGAGGAACTCCAGTGAGGACTGTGTTGAGACTTTGAAACAATTATGGCAGCTGTATTGTGTCTTTTTGGGAACAGTCTGCCTTCAGAACAAGATGTTACAGAACAATATATACAACAAATTCCATTTGAGAATAACATGACTGAAACTTTGGATAAGAACCTGCCATCAGATACAAAGAGAAAACTGTATGAGGTTTTAAAAATTAAGAAGGAAATAAAAAAGACAATCCCAGAGAGTAATGGGAATAATTCTTTTTTGTTGGATTTATAAAAAAGATTGCTTAAAGAATGGAAGACATTCGTAATAAGGATCAACAACTACTGGGAATGGATTACAGAGAAAGATTGTTCTGTATATAAAAAAAAAAGGAATATAAAATCGGCTTATTCAATTAGGGTTAAAATGGGGCATGTTGTTACTCTGGATGGTTCTTTTGGATTTACTGATATTTTGACTGGAAAAATGTGGTATAATGGATTTGCTTATTTGGTGTTTAAATTCTTTACTTTATAGCTATTTTCTGTATCCTAATTGTTTAGTATCTAAATGCTTAGTATCTTTTTTTTTTTTTTTTTTTGAGAAATTAGCTCTTTTTGCTAGGTTAAATTGTATTCCTTTTTGTATTAGGATGCTGGGATTACTTTATATTTGTGAATAGTTTAGAACTGAGATATGGAATGTTTATTTGAGTGGGATAGGTTGTTATTATATTGGTTATCCTTGGAATGATTGGCATTTAGAATGGCTTATGTATTGGAGTTTTTTTTTTTTTTTTAAGGAGAAATGTTCTCTTTTTGTTATATTAAACTTTAGGTTTGGTTTGCCTATATTTTGTATGCCTTTTAATTGGGGTTTTGCTTATAGTCAAGAGTCAAGGTGTAGAAAGTTGAGTTTTATATTTGTTAATTAATTTTAATATTTTAGGGCTGTTTGGACTTTTTGCTGACAAAGGAGAAGATGTTGCTTAATGGATTTGTTTATTATTAAGAGATGGGTTTATGGGATGAAGAGTTTGATATTTCTTAATTTAGAGGGGTAAAGAAAATATGAAATTGTTTATTACTTGTGATGAGGGTGGGAAGTCGCTTTCTTAAAAGGGGGAAAATTTTTGTATTCTTTTTTCTTTTACTTCATATTATCGTTTATTGTTCTTTTAAAAATCTTAACAAAATAATTGAAAAAAAAGAATATCAGGATTTTTCAGAGATATTGAAGGATCAAAATTGTGTGATAATAATGGATTATATATATACACAGTGGGACTGTAGCACTCATACATAAGTGGGACAGATTATTTATGTACAGTATATTGTTTCAAGCTGAGTAATAAAAAGCTTGAAGTCAAAAATTAAATTGTGTAGCCATGACTAACAGCTTACATAGGTGAACATTAGATCTGTGGAGTCTCAAGGAAGATTATAAGCATGTATGCTGGTTTAAATGTACATGCTAGTTTTATATATCATACTAGGCCATAAAGTGTTTTGCCTTGGCATATAAACACAGTGATTGTTGTTTGTAAACAGTGTTTTATAGCTTGGTGAAATATGTCAGCCCACCTATTGTAGCTTATATTAACAAATCATGTCTTAATATACATTTTCAGGCTTTGATAGCACTACTTCCTTTCCTAGACACAAAGTAAAGTATCTGTTTTGAATTTAAGTTATGCTAATCTTGCGTGCCATTTGATTGCAGCAGGATATGGTCAGTAAATAAATAAATAAATAAATAAATATTCATTCTATTCCCAAGCAACACTGTAATTTTTATCAATTTAGAATTGATGAAACTGCACAAAAGCTAAATGTCAGTGATGATATGGAAGTATTTAGTGAATGTGCAGAAAATCCCAGATTTTAGTCCTTAAACAACCATCAGTAATCTATATAGTGTGATTCTTGTTTAAACAGTTGATTGTGTACTGATTCATTCTAATAGCCTTCACACAATTTACTTACCACTATGACTATTCACTGTTGAGACACTTGCCTTTTTCCCTCCATGCATTTTGTTCTGCTTTGTATTTGCAACACAGTGATAAGTACTATTTGATTTGTAGCTAATTGCAACAACTCTTTTCATTATTTATGAGTGTCTTAGAATCCATTTACAATTCTGACTCAGATAAAACTGATTGCAACAACTGATATGACCACAACAATAAAGTAATTAACTGGCTCAGTTAAAAGCTACCAAGGTCTAGGACATTAACTCTGTTTGCATTTCATGAACCACACAACCATATGTATGTAAACTCTTCAGTTTCCTGTCCTTTTTGAATGTGCTCATTTCTATAATTTTGTGATGTATACATATATTTACATATGCCACAGAAAGGTATAGAAGAACAATATTAGATTACTTGTGGGAAATAATTTTTGAAAAAGTAACTACTATTATTATTGCTACTATTGCTATTAATTTATTTCCTATTTTTCTTTTAAAGTTACTCCAAGTTTCAAAAATTAAAATAAACTATGAAATATAAAAACCATACGAATAAGCATAAACCAGGATTAAAATCAGGAAAATTGGCACCCAAATAAAGGCACACAATGTTAAACTATCAAACTAATATAAAACATAAACCCATGTTAAAATAAAAAGAACTTCATAATTCATAAATTTATTCCTAGTTCCTGTCTTTAGTCATTGTTTAGAAAATATTTGTGTCTGGTTGTAAAATTGCAAGCATGCTATTTATTCATTTCATAGCTTGCAAGATAATTTTAAATAAAGGAGGGGGAAAAAACTTTGCAGTCAAAAGGCTTTTCTTCATATCAAATACTACTTTTTGCAAAATGGTACATACAATGTGAAATATAAAATATTGGATTACAGCTGTAAGAATCTTTTAATTTCCTTTTTGGTAGTGAGGTGGTTAAGGGTTTTTTTGTTGCTCCAGGATTTGCAGTAGCTTAGGGTGGACACTTTATTAATTATATTTTTTGCAATCTTTTACTAGTCAGCTTGAGGGGGTGCTCTGCTGCATGTTCTCAATCCTTCTAGGTTTTCAGAGATGTATATAAATATTTTGGAGGGATTGAAGAATGGAAGCAGTGATCATGAGAAATGAAGAAAATTAAAAGAGTCATCACAAACTGGCAGAGTTAAAATGGACATATTAACTATAGCCCATGTGGATTTTAGGAACAAAACTTTAGATAGTACTGGAAAACATATATAGTTAATGTGATCTTAATTTAATTACTCTTTTTCTAAGAAAATAAATAGAGTCTCATGTTTTGTTTTGTTTTTCTTCCCTAATTAGGACAGAATTTTACCCTAAGACAGTTAGGAGTTTGTGAACCAGCAACTCGAAGAGGACTGGCATTTTGTGCTGAAATGGGGCTTCCCCACAGAGGTTACTCTATCAGTGCAGGGTCAGATGCTGACACTGAAAATGAAGGAGTGATGTCTCCAGAGCATGCCATGAGACTTTGGGGCAGGGGGGTCAAATCAGGCCGCAGTTCCTGTCTCTCAAGTCGTTCCAACTCAGCCCTTACTTTAACTGATACTGAGCATGAAAACAAGTCCGACAGTGAGAATGGTAAGTCTGTCTTTATGTGTGAAATTAAAAACCTATTTCAAAATTTTATGTATGCAATCTTCATTTTTAATTCTGGCTATAATTTCTAAACAGAATTAATTGAGTTTATCAAGAAAATTAATCAGATATAGGTCACTTAAATTATATATTTTATGAACCAGATTGAAACTTTGCAAAACGGTAACTACTTAAGTCTTAAGTCATGTCACTTGTTATTCTTGATAGAAGAGCAAAGAAGGAAGTTGCTGAAATACGTCCCAAACCTAGCTTCCATTGTAATTTGGAATAATGAGATAAGTGAATTTACAGAATAGGTTACGACGAAGGCTCATGGTACTGAATAACAAGTTGGGTCATGCTGTAATCTTGTAGTATGACAAGTATAATTGAAATTTTGGAAAATGGGAATCATACCCTTTTGTGTCTTATGTTCTAAATTACTATGCAAGTTAAACTCTCAAACATTTTAAATCCACAAACATTTAAACAAAATATGTAGAAGTAGAATTCCTTTATACATTTTTATCCAATTAATTGTCAAAGCAACAGGATTATTCTGGATTAGATAAAATACGGTCTGCAGGTGGCATACAAACTCTGAAGTATTATCCCTAATTGCTTTTTCATCCTAGTGGCTTCATAATTTTATGGTAGAATATATGCATTGCATAAAGAAAGACCTATATAGACAATAGTAGATATATGGGTCAATTGTCTGACAGCATAGAACAGTTTATAATAACTATAAATTAATATATTTTGAACAAAATAAGTTTCCTGATGTACCAAACCCTTATTTTTGATGTCTTTGGACTATTGTTTCTAAAAAAAAAAAATTATACAGACTTTTATAAGAATTTAACTCTTTTTTAGAGTTGTATAATGGTTACCAACTTTTAGATCATATATATCCATGTATATTTGGAAGCAACATGGCCTGCAGAAATAAATGTGTGACTTTTCCCAGCATGGAAATGATGGCTGCATTCCACTTATAAATCTAAGCTAATAATGATTTTGAAAACTGTAATCATTTCACTGGGATTAGGAATATCAATGCTGATGAATGCAGCTTTTGAAAGAGAATAAATATGTTTGGGGAAAAACTTATGGGAGAAAAATAAATTTACAACCCAGTCTTATCCCAAAATGTAGATGTTATGAAACAAGAAGGATATTCTATATATCGTATGTGTAATAAAAATGGAAAACTAATTAAAGTAAGACTGGTGAAACTTTCTGCTACTTCTGATTTAGTGCAAGATTTAGAGACAGACATAACTGTAGGGCAATGGCATGAGAAGACATTTTTGTTGCTCTTAGCACTCTTCAGTACAATTCATTGCCCAGCTAATAGTGAGGGAAAAAAAATAGAATCAGGCTCTTAGGGTCAGGAACAAAAAGGCAAGTAACAGTAAAACTTTTGAAATACTGTACTGTGTAAGCTTACAGAAAGTGTTTGGAGAACACTTTGATATTTTCAGTAGAAAATTCTACCAGTATTATTCATTGCAAGATTTGGGGGAGATATTGTATTTTATTTAGATTTTTTTTTAGTGAAACTCAATCATATTTTTACATGGTAAACCTTAAAATTGAGGTTATTGAGTGATCCTGGAAAGGTGGCCTAAAATGTGGACTAAACTTCTGGATGAAATATTATTAATCATTTTCTGGCCAGGATAAAACTGTTGGGTTTGCATCTGTAACTTATGCATGAACTTACGTTTTGGAAGAGATATGAATGAAGATATTCATGTTTTGGAAGAGATAAAAACTATTAAGTGGGTTCATGTAAGAAAATAGATATATCAGTTTTCATACAACAGACAAAGTAAGTAAATCTGTTCTCTGAGATGATAACATTTGACTTTGAGTATCTGCCACATCAGAAGTAGCAAATATTGATTTTTGTGCATTTTCCTGTACTTTGAAATATCTAGTAAAGCATCCTAATTTTATAAGGATTAGAACTATTGCTTTTATTCACAACAGCAATTTAGTTAACTTGGGAATAATTCATATTAAAATAGATAAATCAAGTGTTGATTTTCCTGGAATGTCCTTCTTTAATTCTTTTAACTCATTAAGGGTTCAGCAATCTAGTTCTGGATTCCACATTCCTTAGACAATTTACACCCTCTGTTGTAGATTGTAACCCTCACAATCTTCACCAGCATTGGCTTGAATATATGAAGGATGTAGGGATGCTCCAGATGATAGCCTTACCGCATAATATATACAGTTTTTGCTCAGAATATAAATGTTTTTCTGATGGAAACTATTATGTTACTGTAATATTCAAAGTTATTGGGGAAATTTAAATTTCCTACTTCTCTCAAATACAATATTTTACTCTGCTTTGGATTTATTCTGCTTTATAGCATGTGTTTATGGGAATATACAGCAGATTGATTTAACTTCTGTTAATTGTGTAGAGAAACAGTTGTCTTGCTCTCACTCTCTTTCTCAATAGTATGGTATGTCCTACCTTAGCCATATTAAGAGTGGGATTTTGTACCCCAGAAGCATAAATGGTGTGTGTGTGTGTGTGTGAGAGAGAGAGAGAGAGAGTTGAAAAGGTCTCTTAAGTGAAAATTACAATTTCAAGATGTCAAAGAAAAGTTATTTTAATAAGCATGCAAGTGAAATTGTTATGGAGATATCAGGAGGTTCTATGTATATTAGAACTATGTGTTGAAGTTAACAATATCAGAAAAGAGGGAGTTTGGACCCCCCAACATTTGTCATTAATTAAATAAATAAATAAAACAAGAATATGTTTGAGAAACCTTTCAGTTGTGAGCACTATACAAATTATTAGGTCAGGGGCTCAATTTTCATTTTACCTTGTTTTTTTACAAACCCCATTTGCAGTCAAAATTCTTCCTTCCACTCATCATCTTCTCCATGTTTTTCTCCCTTCCTGTTTTTTTTTTTACCTATCCCTCATTTGCTGTTTTGCTTCCTCAAATCATTCATTTTTTCCTATCATTCCACAACCCTCTCCCATCTATTCACCTACACCTTGCTTCTCCCCTTCTTCCAAAAATTGCTAGTAGGAGACAAAACTAAATACAGGACAACTACAGTGGGGAAATCTGTAATTACAGAGAGTAAGGAAGATTATCTTGATAGAGATGTGTAGAAGCTGTTGCCTAGGCAAAAGGGGCTAAAACATTTTTTAAGCCCTGAATGTCCAGATAACATTCAGAAGTGACTCAGAGAGAGACCTCCCTAATTCACTGAACTTATAAGAAAGAGGAAGTATAGCACTTGCAAGATTCTATTATTACAACCAATTTCAATAGGAGTAGTTTTAGCCTTCCAGTAGAGTTGATTTCATGGTATAGTCTACCTAGTGGAGCTGACAGTGACATAATGTGAATTTTGTTTCTTTATTGAATTGCTTGATTTATATCATACTTTCGCCAAGACTTCTATGTGGTTTACATCAGAATCTGCATTTTATTCCCACAACAACTCTAGGGGGTAGGATGAGCTGAGTAAGAGAATGACTGGCCCAAAATCACTCAGTAAATTTTCATAGCTAAGGGTGCATTTGACTCTGGGATCCCCTGGTCCTAATCTAACATGTAACCACTACACCACACTTGCTCTTGCTTGGTGTTCCTATCTTAGTAACATCAGTCTTAATAAGCTTGGGTAACTTAGTAATGAAAATACGTTGGTTTAGATACAGGCAAGCAATCTACCTTTACCATCAATTCTCCCAAGTGATGTTAGAAGATTTATGACTTAAATATAAAATATTGCATCCGGCATATAACAGAGTTCTGGATCTCTGTAACTTCAAAACAGTGTTCTAATCATAACATATAAATTGTGCAAGAGTTTGTAAAGGAGATTATTTGTGTCCAGCATTTTAATATGTGGTGCCAGTCATTCTGTTTCAGTGACAGCAAGTGCAACTTCAGGGCTGAATGTTCCACTGTCACTAAGTAGTGTAATCTTAAGATTTTACTTTTTATGAACAAGGACAACTTCTCTGAGCGAGAATTATTCAGGATGAATGTTTATTGTTTCTGAATCTGAAATCTACTAATTTTACATACCTATACAACTTGCTGCAATTCTACTTTCTGTCAGTGTTTTTCTTAGCTTTTACTTAAAGATACCAAACAGCAAGTCAAAAGATGCTGTTACATTACTCAAATATTAATTATATCCATATATAATGTTGACATAGAAGGATAGTTTTCAGGTTACATGCAAAAGAAATATGTAATTCTTTAAAGATTCTCTTTTTATCTGTTGGATTCTGAACAGATTTTAGCAATATAGCTTTTCCATTAAAGCCGAAATGATTATTGCATAGTATTGGAAGAATTTAAATCTTTACTCACAAAACAGCTACCAGACTGAAATACTTTAACATATTATATACTCAGCAGCATACCTGTTGTAAATGTTTTAATTTAAGTGCTTCTCTAAGGAATGCTCAATTCACTATCTCAGTTATTGCTGAATCAATAATGCTGTATAAAGTTGGATTATTTTCCTTTAAACAGCAGGATTAATATTATAGTTGATGAGTACTTTAAATATATTTTATGTTAGATTAATTATTTTCTTATAATAATTATTTTAAATTCACATACTTGTTAGTGAATTAGTTTCCAGAAAGATAATTGATGTTTGTGTTGTTTATGCTATTCCTCCCCGGACATTTACATTTAGAGTATTTCACATGAAAATTTAGTATTGTCCTTGGAATTACATTGACATTAATGCTAATAGTTTTGCCAACATAAGACTAGGAAAAACATGATGGTAGATAAGTTTGTGATCCTGGAAGGAATAAAAGAATACGATATTTAAAAAAGCAACAAAGAAGAACAAGAGAAAATGAGGGTAGAGGGGAGAAAGAAATAATTATCTTGGAGCACAAGTTTTTTTGGTGTTTTTTTTTTTTAAAGAGTGGTGCATTTTATCAATTTTTGGAAAAATCCAGTGGCACAAATTAGTAATAGTACAGTGCTGATAAACATGCTTACAATAGTTGCCTTGCTGTATTCTTTGATGAATTCTGACTTGTGCTTTGAAGTTAAACAGTCATCAGAAAGTTACAAAATTGGCAGATTTTTATATACTACTTTATAGAAAACAGATATATGTAAATATCGTAGGCTCAATTATTACCTGATATTTTATATATATGGGATGCTATATATATGGTGCAGGACTAAATATATGCTACTCTCTCCCTTACATCCGTAATGTATGAAGTTTAGCTCTAATTTCTACAACCCCTCCCTTCACCTTGTACACATTCAAGCACAATTTTTAAAGTAGAAAAATGTTACAAATTTGGCAGCTGTATATCCTTGCAGAATGCCTATGTCACATGTTATGTAGTAGATGCTGACCATCTGCTTCTTTGCCATGGAAAACTTCTTGTTGCCTAAATAAATGTCTTATCTGCTACTTAGATTATCATATGTTTATAGTAAAAGGCTTATGGTGTCTTAATTTCTTGGTTTGAAGAAGGTTTAAATAAACTGTTATTTATGTTATAACATTTTCAATGCAGCTTTTATGTATTAATTAAAATAAGATCCTATGTGTAACCATAAAACTAACTTAAAATGAATCTACATTTATGATGGCTTTTGTAATACCAGTTCTGTTTCTGGAATGTATATATGTGAATATGATTTTATATTTTAAGATAGTTTGCTGCCCAGAGTCATTTGTTGAGATGGATAGCTGTACAAATTGAATGAGTGAATAAATAAAGATGTTGTATGATGTGAGATGACAAAATGCAGAAGATATTCTTTTGGTATTTACTGATTTAAAATTAAACTGATGCCTTGAAAAAAAATTGCAAAGATACTGATTGAAATGCTTAAGAAAACTTTACAGCAACAATGAGATTGAAAAAATGTGTGTTACATATTTTATGCAAGATGATGCTTAACAATGTTTTAATTGAAAAAAAAATTTCTGGCTAATTTTGCTTTCTTTCACCTTTTTCTTTTAATAGTCTACAATATATTGCTACTCAGTTTCACTAATTAAAAAGTATTTTGGTTGGGTACTTGACCAAAGTATCTTAACATAATACCTAATTACTTTCTAAATTAAATATTGGTTTAATTTTTCAGGTTGCAGTGAAAGCAAACCATAGTGCACACCTATAGGACTTATGTGTGCCATTTTGATTTCAGATGTATTTCTGATGTCCTTGAAAAATCACAGAGCTAGCAGTAAAATTGTTTTAATTAACGAATTGGAGAGTAGCAAACCTGCTAATTCAGGGTTGTTGATGTAATTATCACTGGGCCAGGAAAGAAGCCAAAAGAAAAGGCAAGAACAATAAACTTTGTTATGTTTTCATTTGAGAAATAGCTAAGTACCTGAATTGTATCTTGTGTTTAGTTTTCTAGAAAAATGTTTTCATTTGCTAGCCAATTTGATTTTGAAAAAGAAATCTTTTATATAGACACACACAACACACGCTCGCACATATACAGTTACATTATAATGCTAGAGAGTTAATTTTATATTTATTTTCTGTTTCACTGGTAAACTATTAATATGAACACTCATACAGTATTATCTGCCTTTCCTTATACCAATTTATTTTTCTGGGAGAAAAAAAGGCAAACTGCAGAGAAATAAACTTCCAGAACATAGGAAGTTTGAGAACTGTTTAATTTTTTTTTTCCTTTGCATTTTGCCTGGGCAGCCAGCCCTTTCCCATAATTAATGCTTGATTAAGTGAAACAAGGTGTGAATGATAATTCTCTCATCTATGCTATAAAACAGTAGAGAAGCCAGAAAGATTGGCCAGAGAATACTGATAATCATAATATTCTTTAGTCTTTTGGAACACTAACAATTTAGAAATAAATATTAAACCTCAAAAATTCAGTTACACCATAATGTAGATGAAAATAAAATATTTATTTCCTATGAAATACACTTGGGAGAAAGATTGAGTGACAGGAATTAGAAAACAATTCCCTTGCTCCCATTTGAGTCATCTTTATGTGGAGAGCAGTGCTTCTATGGGAAATGGATTTTAAATTTGTCCTTCATGAGAAAGCACTTTCAAAGTGCTTCCATCTCATCCGAAACAGATAAAGTATGGGTTATATGATAACATACAACATGTTTCTTTGCTGATGATTGGCATTACTTACAAAAAATATAAAAGTGTTAAGAAAGAAAACAATCCTCTTAATGTTAGTGGCTGATATATCATTTCTTCTGCATTCTAGGAATAGAATGCTTGCTTTAGCTTCCATGCCAAAATGCAGTTCACTCTCAGATCAGCACTCAATACAGAGACACATAGGATTATAGTTTTTTTATTACAAATAAATGAAAATATATTCTCTTAGGAGCAAAATGCATAGCTCATGCTCCAACACAAATAAAGATAAGGGTTAACACAGAGAAATTATTCTCATCTTCTCACGTGTCAACTGATTGCCAAGTTCACAATAAATGAACATGTGAGCAAAAGCCCTCCGATGAATTCTCCCATACGCATATACTTACTCCCTACATAGAATCCCTTCTACATACATACACACACTTATGCACACATGCATACACTCAATATTAGCAGTAGTCATTATCTTTATCATAAGTTGTAGTAGTGTTATGTATGACTCTTCAGTGAAAGAACAGGATTGTGTATTAAAGGATACTCTGGCAAGTTTGAAAGGAAAAAAGCACAAGGATGCCATCCAATTTGTGAGAGAGGATAATCAGCAAAACATGAAATAAATGGAAGAAGTATGTGGAAATATACAGACAGAAGTAGCAGTAGGAGCTAAGATGGAAAAAAGAAATAGAAATGGTTTTTATTGCTAGTAGAAGAAGTTAGAAAGGCTGAGAGACAATTGTACGATTAGAGATTGAAGGAAGAGATATAAAAATGATGGGGAAGGAGGAAGAAAGGAGGCAGCAATAGGATTTCGATGTGTCACAGTAAAGCCCAAGAATGTTGGTGCTAGCATAGCAGGAGTATCGCTGATGGAAAAGTTTACACCAATGTCATGATTGGCATAATCTTTCTGTCCTGTGAAAAATCTGTCAGTGAGATGTGGGGTGCTGGGATATTCAGTCCAAAATTTTCCTCACCATTCCCTACCACTGTGATATACTACTAATGGAACACTTACACTAATGACACTTTTTACCACTGTATTGGGGAATCCTCCATCAGAGTATTGTGTGTGTGTGTGTGTGTGAGAGAGAGAGAGAGTGAGAGTGTTCAGGGTTTGTATCCTAGGACTTCCCCATTTATGAAGAATCCAGCTAGCATATAATTAACAATATAAAATGAGACCTTTCCAAGAAGCATATATAGGAGAGTACTTTCCTATCACCATTTTTACCTCCTCCTCTAAAACACAAAAAAATTGGTAATATAACTAAAATAAGAAAGCCCTGATGTGTCAATATTTGGCAGCAAAATCTTGAGGCATATTCCCTGAACCATGGTTATCTGTGACTCTTAAGTTTTCTGTGGGTTCCCAGGATTTGATAGAAGTTCAGTGCAAGACAGTATTTCTGAATTTTTCACCTTTATTGAACAAATAGCATCTGATTTTGATTTCCCAACTGAAATTTGCAAGTGTAATTTACAAATAGACAGTGCATTCTATTATTTCCCCTTTCTGCTATCCATCTGAAGATAAGCATAGCCACTTGCAATTCTAAATTGCAGAGTGGCTGAACTTTTTTTCCCTGTGCTCCTGAATATTATGTAGCGTAAGTGTTTTTTATCTGGATATGTGTACGTTTTGTAATACTGAGTTAATATGTATGTGTGTTTCTCTAAGTCTACAACCTATGTACTTTATAATTTAGAGCAATTTTCTGTATGTGGAAAATTCCAAATTCCATGTGGCTGACAGTTCAGCAGAGCAAATACAGCCCAATCCAATTCAGGTTTCCCAGCTCACCTTGATTTTTTGGCAAACACATAGATTTTCAAAAGACAGAGCTGTCTAGGACCATTTTCATCTCCAGCCATTACCTTCATTACCTTGTGGGAATGCTTCCTATAGACACTAAATATGCTCTACTTCTAGCTTCTCCTTAACAGCGAAATTAGCATAGCAGAGGTTTGTTTGGGTTTCTGCATGGATATGTGAACTGCCAGCAGACAGCCATGAGTAAATGCAAGCTGTTGTACAATTAGGCCTCCACCTTCTGTTATGGCAATCTTATTGTTCACTCTTTTAATTCAATAATTTTCTATTATGCTTTTGTGGCTTTTAAATATTTTATTAGTGGCCTCTTGATTTTATTAGTGATATACTTCTTGTAAAAAAATCCCTTGAATGTATTTTTGTATAGATCTGTAATTTTCTTGGATCTCTCTGGTGTATTGAATTCCAGTTGACCATATATTGTTAGGATAGTGAGTAACAACTTAAGACCATACAGAAGGGGACAGTGGATCATTCTTACCTTTCAAAATGTCTTTTTGCATTGTTTCTTTTATATAAAAGTCATTCCATTTTTTAAAAGGAAACTTTATTTTTTATAACTTATTTGACAGTAAGTGTTAATCAATTTTATGTTTGGCATTCAAGCTGAGCTTCAGTATTGTGGTTTGATCCAAACAGTTAGGATACTTCCCTTTGAACTTTGAACTACTTCTCTTAGTTTTAATTAGTCAAAATCATTACCTTGGGCTTCCTTGGTAATTTACCACTTAACTATTACATTTGGTTTCTGTGAACAGGAATAACAAGTACCACCACTAGTTCAGTAATGTTCACATTTAGTACTAGGTCCTGGGCTCCACTTAGGATTTTCAGGATTGTCTCTCCTCTAATTGGTTCAAGTTGTATTTTTTAAAAAAATACCATACAGATGAAGGAAATGAAGTATTAATGTGCTATTTTGTTTCCCCATGCACCAGGTACTTTTTAACCAAACTGGTTTAAGAATAAGAGATTACGTTTTTAAAATGTCATTGTAGTATTGTAGTTAAGATTTTGCATTGGAACTAAAGAGACCCAGATTGAAATTCCATTTTTTATTATATAACTCAGTGGATGATTTTGAAAGAGACATTCTCAGATCCTGAGATATAAGTGTATTAATAATGCTAAATAGTAACAATCACAACAATGTTAAGACCATACATTTTACTATTATGTTTGTGTGATACTTAATTACGTTTGTAATTGAGCATACCTCCTGTCACCAAATCTAGTTTGACTTTGGGACCCTGAGATGTTGCTTCCATTCAAAAAGACAGCAATGATCTAATACTAGTAGCTTCATTTATATGAATTATGAGTTAAACTGATTGCAAAATGGATTGATGTACATATGTCAGCAATGCTGACATTGTATGAACACTTCATACCAAAAAAATTTATCAGCTAAAAAAATTATGTTGAGTCTGGCAGACAGTTAATGATTTTTTAAATTAAATAAATAAGTTGAATGTTTTCCAAAAAAAATCCTCTTAATATTTTAAAATAAAGCAAAATATATCAGTTAACTCTTGTCAGAATTCTTTCCTTGTGCTGTAAATTAGGGACACTTACTCCAAGGAGCAAGTATATAAGAGCTGTAATAGTATAAGTAAGTTTATTGTGGTACCCTGGGTCATAACATATAGCATATTATAAAATAGAATAAAATAGCAATATAATAGTAAGATTATAAAATGAAATAAAAAGAATATTAGATGTAAGAAGTTTAAAACAAGATAAAGCCAGAGCTACAACTAAGAACTTAAGTATTTCTTTCTAAGTTTAAATGATAGCAGACCAAAAGTAGCAGCCTGACTGCTAACAGTTGGAAACACGTCTGCAAGAAGAGAATTCAATTGTTTAGTTTACCCTTTAGTTTACCTACAATGAATAACTTGGCCCTAATGACATTGTAATGAATAATGCATAAAAATGAATAATGTCCCCACTTGACCAACTCCATGTTGTTTGACAGGGCACTTACAAAACCTTCCTTTAAGGTATGCTGAGGACATGATCTGCAGGTATGGGATGTAAAGGTCCTTCTCAGTGAAGCACTAGTAATATTAACTAGGTATTGGGAGAGGCTTCTATATTGGTGATGATATCAAAATGAGAACTTGAATGATTGTACTGCAGTGGCATCTTTGTTGGCATCCCTTTCAAAAAGCCTATCTAGCCTATCTTTTTTCTCTGTTCCGAGCTATAATAATATAATATAAGTGTTCCTCAGAAGTTTAATAAGGTTAAAGTTAAAATCAAGAATTTCAGCAAGTATGCTACTTTTAAATGAGACACTTATGCATAAACAAATTAAGGCACCATACTCTTGCCCCTTTCCTCTTTCTTGCAAAGGCAAGAAAGTCTGCATTTGTTTCCTTTTTTGATAATTTTTTCAAATGTGAGAGGTAACTGTCATGTTTCTTATTCCAGGAACAACATGATAAAATATAAGGTTAAAAGAAAGAGTGGAATTACAGACATCTAGAAACAGAAAAGGGCTTAAATAACCTAACTATGAGTATACAGCTAATTTATATAACTTACATATCTAATTAAATCTTAGATCAGGAATAAACAGTGTTTGCCTTCTAGTCCAGGTTTATTATCTTAAATAAATGGGCACAGAAAGAAGGCTCCTGATCAAGATGGCCACTGATTAAGTTGGGAGTTGCAGTGGAAGAGGTATTTAAATCAGTAACAGGTTTGGTGTTTAAGTTTCAGTTCTAAATTTAGGCTTGCAGTCCTTTGGCTTTGGCTGCTGCATGATCCCAGGAAAAAACTATACTGCTTTAAGGAGTTGCAGATAGATGCTACATTTGTGTATGAATGTACTACAGAGTCCATTTTTGGAACTGAACCCAAATGCTGCAAAGATCTATTTATATTATTTCCCTTCAAGTTGAATTAGCAGTATGCTACACAAGTAATATTATTAAGATTAGTTTTAACATTACAAAATTAGTTTTTAATTATCATAGACCTTTTTCTTATATTTCTTAGTCAGAATGCCATACTGAGACCTAATATTGTGTTGTGATTAAAGTGTTGGTCAGGTACCCAGGAGAACCAGATTGAAGTCCACCTTACCCTTGAAGCTCCCTTGGCAACTTTGGGCCAGCCAGTGTCTCTCAGCCCAACTTGACTCAGAAGGTTTTTTGGGGTTGTATGTGTGGAATAAAAGGAAGATATATCACATACACTACCTTCAGCCCCTGAACTAAAGGTGGAATATAAACCCATGGTCAAACATATCTGGATGATACTAAATTGGGGAAAATTATATTTGGTTTTGCTGATAATGCAGGTTAGACTGTGAGGGATTATGACCGCCCCCTCCCCCCCAAAAGGATTCTCTTCATGGTATATGAACTGAAAAGGGAAAAACATACTTCACACCAAAATCCTACTTAACATGCCTAAAGTAGCTCTTAAATTCCATTATCTTCCTATTGTACTATGCATATATAAGGGGATCAGTATAGTCTCAAAAAGTTTTTGAAAGACCAATGTATTTATCTATTGAAATCATCTCCAAATCTTCTTAAGATGTTTTTATAATTTGGCACACCTTTAGATCTTGAAAAAAAATCCTCATGCATTCTCCCTTATGAAACAAGTGAAGCATATTTTCAAAGAAGCTCTTGGATTTTAGTTTTTATTACATTAATAGATTTTTAAAGGTTAGATGGTGTGTTTTTTTTGTTACTGTGTTGGTACTTAAAGGCAATTTCTACTGAGTATCATGTGGGACAGTTAAGACAAAGATAAGGACATATTTAAAATTTTAATATTGAAGAAGACTATCAGGAGGAAAAAGTTACTAAGGCATTCCCCTGTGCTCCCATTAATTTGTATATTATCAAGGACCTGGTTATGAATATGGTTACTGAAGTAGGCATGTAATAAACAGAATATAATTGAATTTTCAATCTTTTATCATGAGGGAATAATTTTCTTACAAGACCTCTGCTCTGTCTTCTAGCTAATTGTCAGCAGTTATTCAATATTACTACATAAATGTCATCAGATTGTGCAAGCCTTACCCTCCCACCAAAAAGTGATTAAATTTAAAAATCCATGGCTCTACAGTACATAGTATTTTAATTATTTTAATCACATATCTTTGTTGGCACATAGTATATGATCTAGAGTTGTATAGTTGTATAGAATGTAGAAAAACAAGGTTTTTCAGTGATTATTTCACGTGGAGAACTCATCCGTATGAATGTAAAATGTAGCTTAGAGGTATCTTTCCATGTAGAAAATCCCGGTTGAATTCCTGGTATATCCACTTACATAGATATTAAGTAGCATGACTGAATGATGATACTGCTTCTAGTCATAATATGCAATGCTGTGCTAGAAGTTGAAGGTTTTAATCCCATTTGGTATATGTAAATATGTACTTTATTTTGAGTATAGGAGCCTTCTAGTAATATATTTTGGACTACAAGACTTTCAACAATAACAGTACCTACAATTTTCCTTGACATACTTTATTCTGAGTAAGATTTTTTGGATGGAGGGATATCCATTAATTTTAATCTTTACCCATTTTTAGTTTTTAACCATTAATTTTAGTCTTTAGTACAGTACAAAGCAGTCTTACTACCAACTTCCTTGTTTGTGGGAACTAGACCAAATCTTTATAGGAATAAAACATTGGCTTTCCTATTGGCTACTGATGTTATTCTTCATTTAGACCTTAAAATGTCTTTTCAAGTTTTGTAAATCTTGTTAGTCATTTTAATAACCAATCATGATCAATTATAGTTTTCTTTCTGTTTCCAGCTGTATCCATATGAACAGCTCAAGACCCAGCATGGTATATTAGTTAAGGTGTTAAGACTAGAAGCAGGGAAAGCTCTGTTCTAGTCCAGCTGAACCACAGAAGCTCACTGGTGACTTTGGGCCAGTCTCTCTCAGCTCAATATTGTGTTTCATTCAGGAATGTTTTTCACATAAACATGCAGTAAGTATATAAAACCCTTTGTTAGGGGAAATCCAGTTTAAAAATGCATATAATTACCAGCTCTTTGAGTTTGTACCTCACAACTGGCATCAAAACTCTGCTCTTTGCTTTATTGCATGCAAGTGTTAGTAGCAAGTTGGACTTTTTATTATGTGATATATATTTTTATGAAATGTATTCATTTTATAAAGAACAGCTAATATACTGTAAATATATAATTAAATAAAGTACATCCAAATCTGCAATAAAGTACAAGTTCTGGAAACAAATCTCATGTAGTGAGAATAGTGTAGAATGAGAGACCACGCTGCTGGGATGTAGATTACTGACACCACTGCTGCCTTGATTAGAATTGATTCCAGTCAGCATTATTAAATAATTAGCATACTATAGATCAATAGTAGTTATTGTGTCAAATAAGCATATGATTCTCAAAAAAACTATCCATGCAGACACATTCATCAAGGCCATTTCTTGATTTAAATGTTTACCTTATTATATTTGCTTGCCATGCCAGAAAAACTTTTTTGCAGTACTGTTATAGCATTGTATTTTGTTGCGAAACTAAATAAAGGACCAAAGAGATCACAAGCAGTTTTAGATTACAGAATGTATATAAAAAACAAGATAATTTTTTCATTACAATTTTAAAAATGATGAAAGCACACAACTCTGTTGCATGTATGTCTGTGCATATAGATTCATATGAGCTCCAAAGTTTTCTTTTGTTATATATTATTGTCAGCTAGACTGTTACAGTACTATAAAATATATGTGCTAAAATAGATGCATGGGATGCAGGACAGCTTTGAAGAAGTGAAAAGAGATGAAAGTACTGGTTTTGTGTTTCCACAAACCTGATCTTTTCCACCAACCACATTTTCCACTTGCACCATGAAAAAAGAGTTCTCAAAAATGTATGTTTAAAAAACATTTATAAAAGCCAGATCCTTTTGGTAAGAGATTAGAAAAATGAGCCAGGTTAAGATTTTATGTAGAAAAAGAAGATAGGAAGCTGCTTCCAGCCAGTGGAAATTTGATTTCAAAAGAAAACCCAGCAACTTTCAAACCTATGATTCCTGCTGTATGAATGCCAACTATAGTTGCTTAAAATTCTGTATGGTGGATGGCAGTTACTTCAGACTTAAAAGCTAAAATTTACAGAGATTTTTAAAACCACATTTTGTTTAATCACATGTTATACTACAAATGAGACACACATTCCAATTAATAGAAATAAAATCGGAAATAGAATATAATAGAATGGAATAGGAATAGGAATAATTTCTAGGTTGATAGGGAATGTAGTGCTTGCACTGTGGACAAATCTATATAAATATCTTACATTATATCTCATTATTGTTATATGTGGTAATATTAAATGCTGTGACATCTAAAATGATCCTTGGATCAGTTTCCCAAAGAACAGATCAACTTACATTTTACTTTCATAGCTAAATATCTTTGAATTTTGTTCTGTTCTGCTGAGATATTAGAAGATAATGATGAGATAGTTTATTAGAAGATGCATTTCTGTTGTGCTTAATTTCAGTAATGATTATTGAACATTGTACATACATATTAGAGATACTTAGTTTAAGAAAATAAACACTTAATTTTTACTACTAAAAGGAAGACAATTTTTATTCAATAGTATTTACTAGTAAATGTATGCAGCTATAGATTTGCAGCCATAACTCTCTTGGTTGTTAAGGTCCCTTATTTAGGACTACCATATCTGAGCTGCAAAAATCTGGATTATCATTAGATAATAGTAAAGTGTTTGCTGCCATTCTAGTGGTCATCCAGATTTTTACAGCCCAGATATTATAGAGTTACCTTTGAGAACTCAGCTTTGTTTAGTCAATTCAGAGGAAGATGCCTCATTTTAAAACAAAACATTGCTTGGCTTTTAGTTTGCTCAAGACTTACTATGCTTATAGTCAGAATGTAATATGATAAAAATTATAAATAAAAAAATAATAATATTTAGCTAAACCATTTTAGATGAAAATGTTATTCTTTTACATGTAAATCTCAAATGAGTTGGTTCCATAAAGTCTCAACTGATTCCATATTTGCCAGCCTTTCTGCCTGGCATTCTTTAGATGAAGATTTTGAGGGTAGAACTATGTGCAAGGCATAGGCTTTGCCTCCTAAGTGCACTCCTTCCTTAAACCAGTCATTTCTGTTTTTCACAGCTCCCATTCTTGTTGGACTAGTGATATAAACACAGCTTGAATCTTCAGGATCATTTGACTCACAGTAAACAAGGAAAATAAAGATTAAGCCAAACATAGGTATAACAGGATAGGACAATAATGTAGAATGACACAGTAGAATACAAGTTCCATCTAAGCGAAAGACAGTTTAACAGGTTACTTGGTATTAGATTGTACACAAAAGTCAGATTGTTTTGAAACCTTGCTGTGAAGCTTCAGGTAACAGTTTGCTTTTATTTTGTCCTTTGTATATATGACTTGTTCTACACTTCTCCAAAGCAAAAAGGAAAGACAGGATTAAAAACTCTTCCCCTATACAGTGGACCTGTCATGGATCTGGATTGTGATCTAATGTAACTGTTTTAAATAAAAGCTGGGAAGCAACAAATAGGGAAGTGATCACACACATTTAATTCATTGCCTATTTTGGCCAATAGAAATCCAATACAGCTGTGCAAACTGTTCAGGCAAGATGCTTTGCAGTGTGCAGAAGCACAAGCAGTGCACCCCTCTTTGAATAATTTAAATAGTTGTGTTCATTGATTAAAAAAAAACTAATTTGGGGACTGGAGTATAGTTTATTTTAGATGGGATGGCGTTACAAGGTCTGAAGCTTGGAAGTGCTCTTAGACTGTTATTTAACTCTTAGATCAGTAGCAGTGGTAAGGAGTGCTGACTGGATATGGCAACAATTACCCATGCATTTTTTTCCATCACAGACCATTGCAAGGTATTCTACTTTACCTTACCCACAAAGTGGGTTGGAAGCTTTAACTGAAATGGGCTGCTCCTAATACACAGTACCAGGATTGTCGGTGGCACTGGTTGTCAGTTGTTTCTCCAAGCACAATTCAGGATATTGGCTTTAATAATTAAAATCTCTAAATTGTTCATCTAACTATTTGAGGACCTGCCTATTTCAGTGTAAACCTATCTGCCCTTGAAAATATGTAGAAGATGTTTTCTTAGAAATGCTCCTAGTTTCAAAGGCCACACAGAAGATGAACTTCTCATGTTTTGCCCCCAAACTATGAAATGCACTGTGTCGGTGTTTGCCTTTAGTCCCCATTCTCTCAGCCTATATTAAAATAACTAAGAATTTCTTCCTGATTCAGCCAACTTTTAAACATTTGGTCAATAATGATTTTAGCTGCTGCTGCTTTTAACTGGGTATGTACAAGTTCTGTATTTTATTTATTTTTGTCAACTGTATTGAGCACCAGAAGAATAAAAGGATTTTGTAGAGAACAGTAATGCATTATTTAGTCTTACAAAGGACATCATCCACAAATCCTTTTTCCTAACAGTAATCTTGTTTCATTGATAATTTTCTGTATTTGAGGAGGTTATCAGACACTCATCAATGAAACGAGGTTACTGTTAGAAAAAAGGATTTGTGGGTGATGTCCTTCATAAGACTAAATAGTGTACTGTTGTTCACTACAAAATCTTTTTATTCTCATTCAGCTGGTTTGGACTATCTTTCTGTTTAATGCTAAGGTTAGCTTAGCTTTGGGATAATTTCTGCAGTCTTTGTTTCTGTTCCCATGTATCACCTTGAGCTATTCCACTTCTATATCAGCATCTTCAATATATGCACACTCAGCCTGCTTATTTCCATAGTTTAAGACAACTGAAGGGGTTGTCTTTAAAAATATATCTAATTCTGCAAGATACCCTCTCCCAACATGGCTTTCAACCCCTTTAAAAAAAATGCATGTCTAAACAAAGCAAACATCACTTTAGTGATGCAAAAAATCATAAAACAAAGCTCAGTATGTATCCTATTGGTTGCGATAATATTGAAAAGTGGCTTTTGCACGACTACAACAGAGATCTCAAATCAATAACATTAAATGCTATATTTTTTGCTCCAAATTAAATTTTCATTCTCACTATTATTAGAATTGTGCAAGTATGGGTAATAGTGAACTCTGGAGACAGAGGAATAAAATAGAAAACAAAGAGCAGAGTGTAGTGCGTCCTCTAAGCCATTTTTCATGGTAGAGAGAAAACACCATTAGTAGCGGAAAGGTTCTGTGGCCTTGACAGCTAAGGAAAGCTTTTTTTTTTTAAATCATCATTAAGTATTTTATTTTAAAGAGAATTATGAAAACAAATGCAGTACAATAATGCTTCATTCTTGTTCTTAATGTTTTTTTCTGCCATATGTTAGGATGGTATTGTTCTGTTCCTTATGTGCAGTATATTGCACAGCATGGTTTTCTCATACTGGGTTGTATTTCTGTAAGAAAACATGAGATTTTTGAAATATTGTATCAATGTTTTTCTTTTTTGTGTTAAGTTATGCTTACTTGATTACAAAGTTAAAAGTCAACTAATCTGGGGTTTAGTTACTTTTACTTATTTTAATGAATTGGTTTTACCCAGTAATGCAGCAAGAAACTTAGAACTTCATTAAGAGCCATATGGAAAATAACACTATGCCCATTTTGGCTAGTAAAGAGGAGTGCAAAGCAATTGTATATTTTCTCCTAAAAATCTCAATTTGCTAATTAATTTTTCCTGCATGATACACTGATTTACAGTTGTAAGATGCATGGATAATGACAGTACTATCAACTAATTTTCAGTACAGTGGTAAATAACACAACATCAGTGTCAGAGCACTTAATAAGTGCAATCCTGGTGAATTTATAAATTGGGCAGTTGCAGTAAATAAAATAAATACTCCCAGGAATGTAAGAACATAATAATTGCCCTGCCAGCTTAAACCAAGACCTATCTTAGCCCAGCATTTTGTTTTCCACAATTGCCAACTAGATGCTAATAGGTAGAACATTGGGAATTATTCCTGCCAGTTGTTGTTCCTCTGCAACTGGCATTTGGAGGCATGCTGCATTCAAGAGCAGTAGTCCTTAATAGATCTGTTGTCCATTAATTTATCCAGTCACTTTTTAAAGACATCCATATTAGTGACCATCATTACCACATCTTATGGTACTGAATTCCACTGGTTATTTAATTATTTCGAAAATAAGTCCTTTCTTTTGTCTGTTCTATCAGCTTTATTGGCTGACTGCTAGCCGTAGCATTTGTTTTGAGAAAGGGAAAAAAATTCTTGTCTACTCCCTTCAGATGAATGATTTTATATACTTTGATTATTTTCTCCTTCAGTTGTCTTTCTTCCAAGGTAGATTCCCCAATACTCTAGTCTTTTTCATAGGGAAAGTGATCAAGTGCCCTGATGATTTTTATTACCCTCCTTTGAACTTTTTCCAGAGCTGTTAAATTTTTCAAATGTGGCATGCAGAATTCCGATGTGTGGATTTTTATAGGAGTATTACAGCATTAATGGTTTTAGTTTCAGTCTCTTTCCTAAACATTCCTAGCATAGAACTTATAATTTTCATAGCTGCTGTACAATGACTAGTGTCTTCATTTTTTAAATTCATTAAGAAAATAAACAGAGGAAAAAATAAGGGGAAAAAGAAAAAATAAACCAATGAAATTACAAGATAAATTGTCTGTGTGTGTGTATGTATCTCTCTCTCTCTGTATGTGTGTGTGTGTGTGTGTGTATGTGTATCTGTGTATAATATATATAGAGAGAAAGGGAGAGAGAGAGAAAGGGGGGGGGCTCCTCATGGATAAATGAGAGAGGGTCATCATCTTCATTAATCTATCCATTATGATCCCAAATTCTTTTTCCTGGTTAGTTACAGATATGCCAGACTCAATCAGAATGTATATGAAGTTAGAGACATTTTGTCCCAATATACATCATTTACACTTATTTCAATTGAACTACATTTGCCATTTGGCTGACTATTCAGTTAGTTTTAAAAGGCCTTTCACAGTCCCTTTGGTATCATTTACAGACTTTGCTAGTTCACTGCTCCCTCGCTGCTTACCCTTAGGTCAAAATCTTTTATGAAAAAGTTAAACAACACCAGTCCCAACACAGTTCCTTGTCTATGCTTGCATGATAGTATCTAGTCACCTTGTCTTCTGTCAGCATTTTCTCCTCTTGCCTTTGATTGTTCCAAACATCAGGATCTTCTCCAATGATTCTTGCTTTTATATTTAAGTGTCGAAAATATTTAATTATTACTGCTTCCAATGATCAGTCTGATTTTACTTTACTTAGTGTTGAATGATTTGTTCTGCAATTTTCTGAAACACTGTTAAAAGACATCATTTTTTCTTCTTGCTGATAAACCCAATTTCACAGTCATATAGCAACCGGGAAAACCATATGTAACTTTGTTGTCTGTGTAATGTTTCTGCCCTTTAATATTTTGTCTACATGTGTCATACTTTCTTCCAAATACCAGATGTTTCCATATTTCATGACTACAGTCATTATCTCTGAAATTTTGGGACTAGGAAAATAAGATCCATAATTACTTCAACTTCTTTTCCCCCTATATTTGCACTGAGTTGGCATTGCTTGTTGACATAATTTTAGTTTTTTTCTGGAGACTGGCTTTTGCACACTATTCTTTTACCTTCAGCAAAAGACTCCTTAAATCTTCCTTTCTTCAGCATATTTGAGGTTGTTGATATTTCTCCTGAAATTTTAATTTTGGTTTCTAATCCTTCTAGTCCAGTTAGCAATTAATTAAAGATGGGTTCTTGTATCCCATGACTGCTAAATTTATTCAGCAGCCATTGATGATAAACTTTATCAAAGGCCTTTTGAAAATCTAGGTACACAATGTAGACCATGTACACCATGTCAGTAGTGACTTATTATTTTCCAGATCTCAACTTGAGTTCCTTTTTAAAAATTGGTGTCATATTGGCGACCTTCCAGTCCTATGGTATTAAACTTGATCTCAGGGAAAATTTACGTATTTTGCTAGGATGTCAGCAAATTTACATTTTATTTATTTGAACATTCTCAGAAGAGTGACATCAAGATCTGGTGGACTGTAACTGCACAATCACTTGAAATATGCTAGAATATCTTCTTTTGTTACCTCACTTCGCTTTACTTGTTCTGATTTCCTTCCTGAGGAGATCAGTACAAACACAGTTATTCACCCTATATTACCTGTACTAAAAAAAGAAGCAAAATTTTATTTATGTAATTATTTATAGGATTGTAGATTACTATATTCTATCATCTTGTTTAATTCTTTGCATGTAATGCAGTGAATGTATTGTCCTTCATAAATAACAATATTGCATTTCTAATATCATGCAAGACATGCTAAGAATAGAAGAGTTGCTAAATATGCTGCTGTGGAATTGAAATACTTTTCTTTAACATGTTTTAAGTTTTTCATCTCATTTATACCAAATTAACCAAACCTATTGTTAAAATATAAGGAATGGGATTCCCTGTCACTTCAGGAACTTCATTAATGTAAAATAGATCAAATTTTCAAATCCCAAAGTGAAAAAAGTGATAGAAATATTATCCATGGGAATCACTACATTCCTTTAAGTATTTAAGGGTATCATTTTCCAAGTTGGAGATCACTATTTATTCATCTTTGTTGGTCCTTTCAGTGACTTCCATTGCAGGATTAAATATTGAATGGAGGCAGACCAATATATAACTCTACTAGAAGGCTTTTCAAGCTTATACAGGAACTCTGTGCATCTAAAACATCAAAAGTAATTGTACTGTTGATCTATGTTTTAAAAATAATCTCACAACATCATTAACACATAGATTTATATCCATGATTTGACACTTCCAAAATAAATGAGTGAATGCACCAAACATTTTTATGAATAGGATTGTTAGTGGAGCCTTTTCTAAAACGTATAATCAAAAATTTAAGCAGTTGGAGAACTCCATAAGGGATGTTTCACAATTCTTGTACATTTCAGTCAGAGTTGACAAAGCCATGTTCCAGCAATAATTCTATACATTGATTTCTTGAGCTAAAATACTTCCTGTTGCCTCTATTCAAGTTTTATCTATTTTAAATCATTCAGTGTTTAACTTTTCATGATGTTCATGATAAGCTTAACTAGTTACTAGCTTCATCTCATTGTTTAATATTTTGCTTAATTTTGTAATTTGATTTCCTCTGAAACAGTAGTTATTATGGATTACTACCATTGGGGAAAATATTTCTTAACAGAGAGAGCTTTCATGTTACAGTAAGATTTCTGAATTCTTCTGGGATGATCAGTATAATGGTACATACTGATTGATCATTCCTGCTTCACTCTTCATGCCAATAGGAGTGGATAAATAAATTACATCTACTTCCATGCTTTGTGTACCATGATATATGAACCAGGTTCCTGCTTTTCTTTCCCCAAAAAGCTAGTAATCAGAAGCCAGGGATAAGGAGAATAAGACAGAGTTCTTGATTTGCCTGTCCTGGTTAAAAAATAATGGCAGGAGAACTCAAACAAGAGTAATTTAGGAGCTACATATCTAAACTGTTTAGATATTTAAGTCAGTACTCCAAGGAAATCTAACTTTCATAATAATAAGAATGCAGTTATAGAGATATAATTAACCATATATGCTTTAGATATCTATGTGTATTTTAATGCAGTATACTACATGAACATTGAGCTATTTCATCAGGTAGTTTTTTGTGTGAGTCTATAGCAAGTGATAGCACCTAGCCAACCTTGGACAATCCCCCATACTTAATAGGGTCAGACTTAGTATTTTTAAGGAGGACCACTAGAACATTCCAGGGTTATAGGCTAAACTGGGGAAGAGAAGAAAACATCTTAGAAGAAGACATTGCAAACTACTTCTATATTGCTGCTGTGAAAACTACATTTTTGTGTCCACATTGCCACCAAGAATTCAGCTCAGCTCTCAGGAGCTATTACCTTAATTGTATATTATCAGATGAGGCATCTTTTTCAAAATACTGCTGTGTTTCATTATATTGGGGAAAAGGGATTCTCTTAATACAAGAGTGATCTCGTCTTGTCTTGTGTCAGAAATGCAGGAACTGGAAGGGAGGTAATTATTAATCTAAATTTTAAAAAATTAAAAACTTTAATAAAATTATAGGTTTATATAATTCTTGCCCAGTGCTGGGTCACATTGATGGCAAAGGTATTTCCGATCAGCAAGTCATTCTGTGTGCATTTTGGTCCCAAGGGGCACTGCATAAGATGGATAATTGTTTGAATAGCACCATATTCACAATAAATATCCTTGTTCGCAGGAAGAAACCCCCATTTTTCCATTTGATCTTTAGTTCTACCCAAACCAGTGTGCTGTCTATTTAAACATCTCCAAACCGTCCACTCCTCCTCCGAACCTCCAGGCAACTCCTCAAGTGGTTCTATCCAATCGTAAAGATGTTTTGCTTGGGATTTCCATCTTTTTAATCGTTCTGTTTGAGGTGTGGTAGCAATCTCCTCGGCGCAATCTAAAAAGCTCCTCCTTGATTTCAAACTTTCTGTGGGAGGTACTTGGCCAAATAATGGGTGTGCCGGATCATGTAACACGTTTCCATACTCCATGTCTTGTGCCATGCTCCTTCTAACACCTGGCGGGGATATTCCCGCCAAAATATACAGTTTGTCAAGTGGAGTGGGGCGCAAACATCCAGTAACAATACAACATGTATCACTAAGCGCCCTATCCACATGTATAGTATGCACAGATTGTCCCCAAACAGGGCAGAGGTACTCTGCTGCCAAGTAACACAGTGCAAGGGCAGCCATTTGTAGAGTAATAGGATGGGCACCCCAGGTAGTTCCAGCCAACTTTCTGAGGAGATTATTACGGGTGGAGATCTTTTGCTTTAAATTGCAACAATGTCTTTTAAAGATTAATGTCCAACCCTGCATTCTGGGTTGGAAGGATTATCCAGCAAAAAATTAAATTCGCGGTTACCAGGGGCACCACTTGGAGGTTGCTTCCTTGCCCCCACAAGAGTGATGAAAGTGAATCAAGATTCTTCCCTCTTTCTCCCAAAACTACCTACGAGGGCATTACTACCCCCACCACAAGAAAAGGATTTCTGAAGATAGAGAGTGGGGAAGAATGACAGAGAAGGGAAGGTAATGACTGTCTTCCCAGTCCTCAGGCTATTACTACCAACTGCATCAGATTCTAGAAGTTTGTATGTTTTTTTTTTTTTTATTAAATACTTCATGATTTTCATATTGCTTGAAAGCCACCTCAAAAGGATGCTTATTCTGAAATATGAGATAAAAAGTAGTTATCTCTATTAATTATATTAATAGTAATATAACAATAGAAAACACAAAGGAATTCCCAGAATCCAATATAATTATGAACACTACCAACACAATGATTTCTCTGTTTTTGTACTGGACAGCTTATTTCTATTAATACTGTACATTGAAGCATTCATTACAGGTAGTCCTTGCTTAACAACCATTTGTTTAATGACCATTCGAAGTTATGACGGCGCTAAAAAGTGACATGACTGGTATCTGAAGTTACGACCATCGCAGTGTCCCTGTGGTCACCTGGTCACCGTCTGGTGCTTGGCAGCCAGTTCACACTTACAATGGTTGCAGCGTCCCAGGGTCACGTGAACACCATTTGTGACCTTCCCAACCAGCTTCCAGCAAGCGAGATCAATGGACAACCGTGTGATTCACTTAACGACTGCATGGTTTGCTTAACGACCATGTGATTCATTTGACCGCAGTGATTTGCTTAACAACTGCCACAAAAAAGGTCGTAAAATCAGGTCTGGTCATGTGATGATTTGCTTAATGACAGCCTAAATTCCAGACCCAATTGTGATTATTAAGCAAGGACTACCTGTATCTTGAATGTTGATTAATTGCTTTTTGACCATGTAATGAGATAGGAAAGCTCATATTGTAGTCTAGTAGCCCAAGAGGCTTATTTACAAATCAGGAATTCCTCATTTGTAATATTGTTTATGCATAAACTTAATCAACCAGTTGTTTTCTCAGGTTTACTGCACACACAGACAATATAGGGGAAATAATATACTTTACAGGTAGTCCTTCACTTACGACCACAATTGGGACCAGAACTTCCATAGCTAAGCGATGTGGTCATTGAGTGAGTCACATCCAATTTTACAACCTTTTTTGCTGTGATTGTTAAGTGAATCCGACTTAACGTGGTCGTTAAGCAAATCTGGCTTACCCCCTTGACTTTGCTGGTCAGAAGCTCCATGGGAAGGTTGCAAATGGTGATCAGGTGACCCTGGGACGCTGCAACTGTTGTAAATACATGCCAGTTGCCAAGTGTCCAAATTTTGATCATGTGGCTGGGGGACACTGCAATGGTCGTAAGTGCGAAATCCAGCTGTAAGTAACTTTTTTCAGTGCTATCATAACTTTGAACAGTCATTAAACAAATGATCATAAGTTGAGGACTACCTGTACTTCATACAATTATAAAAAAAAATGCCTATGAAATGTTTTGGGGCATTTGAATTACTATTACTTGTTCATAAACTTATAGTAATAATGAACTTTTTAAGCCTTGGGTCACTGCCTTTTGTATGCCCTATTTTTCCCTTTTCAAAAAGGCAGGTTTTCTTGGGCTACGAGACAATGTAAGCTTTATTGATGATATAGACATACCATCAGCATTTGGGAGGAAAGTATTTTGAGATATATATTAGAATTCTTCAGTCAAGAAAACTTAAATATTAATTATTATGACATTTGAAAGGAGTTTAAAACAAATCAATTGTCATTCAATTATTGCAGTGAAGAATTTTATTCAAACAATTTTAACATGAATTTGTACAGGCAAAATTAAGGGATTGCGAGTTAAATATTACTGCAAAAACAAAATCATTACCAGGACATGATTTTTGGAGCAATAATATTACATATAAAATAAATGCCATCAACTTGAATTCTGTTATCAAAGACAATGGTCACATGATGGTGAAATTTCAGTTAACTGCTTTAGCTTTTGTGTTATTCTTCCATTAAGCTTAGTAGCTGTTTACATGATTATTAGTAGTATATAATATCTCAAATGTGCATAGTTTAGAAATCTTCCTATGTTTCCCATTTCCTAAGTTAAAAATGCTGCAGTACTTCTTGCTTGCCTTTGTATTCATACGGTGATGGAATGTGAGGGTGACTTTGGAAGATGGGGGGAAGAGATGCTGCCTAGAAATGATCAGATAAAAGAGAAAGAAATCTGCAACAGAGTAATGGCCAAAGAGACTTAGGAAGGACCAGCTGTAACTACCCAGGTGGTAAATAGGGAGGGCAGGAGGTTTGTACTTTCAGAGCTGCCAGATTCTGTTAACGTAGCCTAACAATAAAGTAGAATCAAGCTCATCTAGTCATGTTTCCTGTCTGGCTTACCTGGGAGGGCTGACACATACCTTTATATTTTGACTAGTTGTTTAAGATGTTTGTTTTTTCACCCTCTCTTGGATTTCTCTACATTTCCAAAAAAACCATTAAAGTGTTTTAAAGATGGACAAATGTATTGCTTTCTAGGCTTTAAGAAAAGAAGAGCTATTTTGATTATCAGGATGAAAGCCTGTAGTCAGCATTCTGTTCCACAATGGGAAGCAAACATAATCAGGTATATAACAAATGTATTCAGAACATATTGTCTTTGATACTGGAGGTATATCACCATCTTGAATAGTGGTCATTGAGAGATGCATGCTACGTGGGTCTGACTGATCTTTTGTAAGGTTGCCCAAACTGGAAATCTTCTGTACACCTTGTGGTAGTGAATTCCATAGTTTTATATACACTAAAAATATATTAGAGTGATATTTAAATAACCCCACTCTCTCCAAAACATGCATTATAATGGCCCACAATGAATAAGTTTTACATCCCTTCTTCCCACTCCGTTATGAGTGAATCAGACACTGTGTCAAATAATTTTTCAATCTCCCGTCATTTAATCTTATTGAAAGACCATGCATTCTAGTAGGATAAAAATATTTATATCCATTTTCTTCTTTATCATAACCTTTTACTTTATGTTTTTTCTAGATTACTACCTTTCAGTCCAAGTCTGACTTCATAGAGGATCTCCCATCCCCTGAATATTATAGCTAGCCTATTCTGTGCCCTTTTAAGCTTTGGAATCCTGTTTTGAATTGCAAAGACTATCACAGATACAGTTTGATAATATAACTGATTTGTTTGAGAAATTATATTGACAGTTAAATGTTCAGTTTTGTTCCAAATGATCTCTAAAAATAGATTTTATCTTTTTATTGCAGATGCTCATTTGTTCAAAATTTTAACTAAGCTTTCCATCAATATCTCTTTCTTTTTCAATTGCCATCAGTTCAGAATTTAGTTAGGAATTGTTGCCTTTGTGTGTAGTGTATTTATTTTCAGTGAATCACATTTGCTATTTTTTATGGCTATTATCCCAGTTTGAAGACAGCTTCTAGAAATCTTTGCCACATGTCTTTGTTTTAACTCCCCCTAAATAATTAACTGCACACATGAAACTTCAGATGAACAAGCTAAAAATTATTGTTCCCAGTGAAATTTTTTCTATCAGAGAAACTTTGGGATGGCCAAATTATCCTTGTTAAGCATTTTTGTTGGAGCATATCACAAGGTTGGCTTGGCTTTGTTTATCCTGCACTTTGCCATTTAGAAGAAGATAAGGGTAGGTAATTTTTCATTTAGTAATTTTCCATTTAGAGGGTAGGATAAAAGATGATAGTTATTTCCCACAAGAAGAGAGATTACTTTCTATACATCCTGAATAGACAAACAGCCTTCCCTAAATCTCTGCTGCCCTCATGGCATTTTATTTATTAATTTTTAAACCTACTTTTCTATTCATAAAGCAAACTATGCTTGGAAAACATTTTTCAATCCAGGCATAAAATGATCTTAGTATTGTAGAACAGTTTGTAATATCACTTTAGATTTGGCATCTGTTGAGGTTTCTGAACAGTCCTCTGCAGAGTTTTATCCAGACTGTCAATCTTTGGGTGTGGATAGTCCAGCCCTTGGGTTGATGGTATTTTTTGTCTTAATGCTTTTGGGAATATGTTCTCAAAAATCCATTTTTTATTCAGTATTGTCTACTTGATTTTATTTTGTAGACATTTGTTTTCTATCTTTTTTGATGTAAATGCTTTGTCATTGTTCATTAACCATACAGTATTGTGCTTTAGTATTGTGGTTTTAAGTAATATACAAGAATTGTGGAGACTTTTCTTTTATCGCTTTTCTCATTTTTCACAAGTTTCTACTTTAGATGTAAAATAAGACTGTGTTGGACTTGCTTGGCAGTTTTCTACTTACATATAGTATACGTTAATTAATGTATATTACATCTTATAATATTATGTTTCTAGGCCCAAGCAAAACATTCAGAAAGGCACATCATGAAACCATCTGCTTGGAGCACAGAGGTCACTGCATCTTTCAAAATCCAAGCATAACTTCTTTAAAGCCCTTCCCGGCCTTCTAAGTACACATGCTGCATATTCATTTCTGGCCTTACTGTGCCCATTTTTCTAATATGTTTACAACAGTTATATCTCACATTATGAATGGAATTAAATCTGCAACCACTTGTCCTATGAATGATTGCATTACAACAGCGTTTATGTAAAGCAGCAGTCCTAACATCTAATAAGATTAGCTCCCTGCTACTTGCAGTCTCTATTTAGCTGGTATATTAGTGTTTCAGAAATGTTCAGTACATGGAGTTCAGTACATTTAAAAACTGAACTCCATTTAGTTTAAACATACCATCCAGAAGTCACTGCTAAAAGCTGAATAAATATTTTGTCAATTGTAATAAGTTTGAGCAGTCTTCTTTTTAAAATGCAAGTTCTTTTTCTCTAAACTTCAGTATATTATATGGTTCACTATTTTTACTTGAGGTTAAATTTGTCAAGTATTGCAGATTAGTAGATATGCTACATTTTTCAATCTGCAGCTCACACAAATATTAAACACTAAGTAAAATCAACCACTTGGTTAAAATCATTTCTAAAAAGTTTATTTGGAGGTTCCTATTATGCATAATTTATGTACTACATTGGTATACCTCTGGTACATCAGTTGGCATTGACCAGAACATCAAAACAACAGAGTCTGAAAACATTTTTCTGATAAATATGAATGGAAAGGAACATTGTATGGAATACACGGTCATGAAAGCATCTTTCTGAGATGTTCTGGTTTGAAACCCTTTTCATTGCCATAAAAATTTGGTACTAAAAAACAAAGTGTACAGTGCCTACCCAACCAAATATGTAGTACACAATTTGAGAGAAGCCAAGATTTGCATTAAATTAAGACTACAGCATTCTTGCTATTCTAGGGTATTGGCCACTCAGATGCAGTGGTGGATAAGACTGTAAATGGCTACTTTTCATGATGGTTCTTTCTTGTGAAAGAAAGTGAAGAAAGCAATTAAGTGATGCATTATTGTGTTCACATTTCTTAACTTTTTTTGCCTCATGCTCTGATTTATATTTACATCCTTTTTCATGTACATATCTAACAGCCTAATATTGAAGAGACTATTATCAAGAGGTCACTGTATGGAGATTTATCACAGACCTGATTTGGTAATTTGTGAAGCTTTGTTAGATAAAATGATAAGGCAAATCCTTAATATGCCAGTATCTAGGCATGGATGACATTATGGCTAATTATAATATTCTAACACAATGAGGCTAACCTTAGAGAGTGAAATTCCACCAAAGTCATTAAATTATATCACCTGAAACAATAAGTGTGTGTAGCCTCCACTCCTTAATCCAAGTAGATACTTTTTAAAATATTCAGCATTTAAACCAATAAATCAGTATCTTTGTTTCCAATTATAAGAATTCATTGCAGCTGCCAGTTTAATATTATGGCATAAGAATTCATCATCCACATCTGTTGTTGCCTGGCCAAAATTGTTCCTTGAGATTACGCATGAAAAGAATTAAAGATGTCAGTTCAGGAAAGGAGAACACTAGGAAAAATACAAAAATAAAATTATTGTTTAACTGTAAAAATATGTATGGCTGAAATTAGGACATTGGTAGGAATTAAGGAAAACACACATTTCTGGTAAGGTGTCATCTATATTAGATCAAACGGTATTTGTAATGGTTATATAATACAGTCAATTTAGATAAATTGTAGTTTTATGTTCTCATTAGTAAATGGTGCTTCTGAGTACAGGTAGTCCCCAGGTTAAGAATGCCCGGGTTACAGATGACCCATAGTTAAGAACGGAGCCTATTGTAGCAAAATTCGAGTTAAATTCACAGTGATTCAAGTTAAATACATAATGGTTCGAGTTAATTAAACAATATTATTTATACAGTATTGTACAATGATACTGTTCCGGCTTTCATACAAATTTGACTTAAGGACACACCTTTAGAACAGAACTTGTTCTTAAATTGGGGACTACCTGTATACAAGTGATTGTATGGTTTAAAATTGTATGATCTAGGAAGTTTATATTTAACCTTTGCCACTTTTTAGCCGATATTGGCCGTATGTTTAATTTTGTTAAAATTGTTTTCCTTACTACAGATACTTGTGGACTAGCAATTAGTTCTCACATTCATAACGTTATATTTTTGTTTATTGCCTGATATTTGCTGCATTGTTATTTTTCCAAAATTTATATTCTAGAAATTATAGTTTATTGCTATCTAACTTTTCATTTATTTTCTTGCTATTGCTTTCTGAATAGTAACCCATATATAAAAATATCACTAACATTGGCCTTTGTTTTGATTGTGTTGCTTTCTATTTAGTAAATCACTAACAAGTAAATCACATCAAGAAATTTTCTATATTGAAGATAAATATTAATTCTTACGGCACTAAATACAGAGAGATTTGCGACTGGTACCCAAGAGCCATTCCTGGAAAATAAATGGCAACAAGATTGAGCAGGTCTCCTGTTTCAAATACCTGTGGGTAGTTCTTCATTTTGCCAGCAGTAGGAAAGCCAACAGGGGCTATATTGCTTGAAAATACACAGAGGAGCTTACCTACCATTCCTTAAGATAAGAGGTGGACACCACATACCTGCAACTCTCAAACTATTTGAAACCAAGCCAACTTCTCTGTGGTTCCCAGCTAGACCCCTTCTCCAATTTTGCACCATTAGAACTTGTACAACCCAAATTTTTAAGATCAGCCCTTCAAGTTCCTAATTGTGTCTCTAATGACACCGTGCAACTAGAGAGAGGCTTCTTGAAAGTGGAATCTAGAATGTGGGTGACCATACTCAACTATTGGCTCAAGCTATCTTTTTTCCCACTTGGCCTTGCCCCATTAACTATGAATGATTTTCAGTCTGCATGGAAATAGGAAGTGGCAACTAAAATCTCATTCTTGGGCTTCTCTCCACATCTTCTACTCAGCATAGGATATGATCAGGCCAGAGCACTTATTAAACAGCATTCAGCAGACATGGAGCACCAGTTAGACCTAGCCAGGACCCCAAGCTTTATTGTCAGTGAATCCAACAATTAGTCTGCCTCCCCTATAGCATACCTAACTAAACTCAAAATACCCTAAGTAACCCTAACACAGAAGGGCCTTTGCTCTGGCATTATGTCATGCCTTTCCGTCACGTATCCTTGAAGGCCAATAAAGGAAAATCCCTTACCTGGAGAGAGAATGCCCTTGTGACTCTGGACACACAGAAACAACAGAGCATGTGGTTCTCCAGTGTCTGTACTACAGAGATATTCGTACTTGCCTTCTCTCACCATTAGTGCATAAATACCCAGGGCACACAAGACAATTTTATACCACCCTGTTGCTTTTCGATACCAATCCTGCTACAACATACAATGTTGCCAGATTCTGTGCAGCAGTCCTCAAAATTCATCAGATGACAACTGATTTAAAAACCATATAAAGAGTGTTCAAGAAACAGTGAAACCTCAGTTTACTGGACCTTTATGCAACAGATTACCTAGCTGGGTAATGAAACATTTGCAAGAAAAGAACCAAGCTCAGAGAACCCCAAGGACTCCACACGCAACAGATTTTGCATGCAATGTACCACATTTGTCTTATGATTTTCATAATGATGTAATTATGCAAAATACATTATTTGCATGATTTGTTTGATGACATCATTATGCAAGTGGTATAATTTGTGTTATTTGTGAAATGTCACCATCATGTACATCATACTCTAGGTTAAAATGTGGCCCCAAAGTCTTCTCTTTAATGGCAATGTAGTTTCAGGTTAATGTATTGAAATAAACATATTAGAGTGAGTATAGTCTTTGAAGTATTTTGAACATTCCTAAACATGTGGTTGGGAGTATGTTGTAATGCTAGTCAAAGGTGTTGGTTCCTAGCTAGGATTCAGTAGTTAAAAAATGTATCCTGAAATACAACTTGGGACATTTTAGAAAAGCTCTCAAGCAAGCAGGTATGAGCTAGAAGAGTAGTGATGGATGCTGAACTGGTGCGAGATGAGGATCTTGAAGAGGTTGAAGAAATTAAATAATGGTAGTTGCCAACATTTTAAGAAAACAATGTTCCTATGCATCACTTGATAATTAGGAACCACCATTTGATATTACCTGAACACTCTCCAGGTCTTGTTGCATATATGAGAAGAGCAGTGAACTGGGCATATATTTGCCTGCCAATTTTAAGTATTTTGATAAAACAATGTTTAATCATTTGAAGGTAATTTTACAACTGTAGTTAAATATAGGCAAGGATTTATTTTACATGATGAAGTTAACTACAGGGTTTTTTTCCCCCTACTCTTGAAAGATAATCTTCCCTATATTAAGAAGTCTGGGAATTAGTATATTTATAATTAGTAAAATATTGTGCACTTGTTTAGAAAATCCCTTGCTAATGTAACTTATTGTTAGTTCTGGAATATATTTTATAGTAGCAAAGCTTTTTATTTAATAGTTCTGACGGTACAGAAAATATGCTGTATATAAAATGTATATTTTTTTTCCTGTTCATATCAGAATCAAGTGTATTAAACTAAATTTCACAGCTCTGGGTTCAAATATTATGGAATAAGTGAAATTTGGGATTTTAGCTATGTCTTGAAGTGTTTTGGAAGTATGTCATAAGACACTGGGTATTCTTTGCCACTTTTAAAATGCCTTCAATTTCCAGGAAGGTTCAGTCCCTCTAAATGCAACTTTGATGTTATGATTTTCTCAACAGGCACTGCTCAGTCCACCCTATGTTGGAATACTGCATATCATGATGAGGATCTAATCCTGATTGGAGATACTGAATGCCACGAAAATACAAGTAAATAAGAATAAAGATAATGGTATAAATAAATGACAGTAAAATGCTGCTTCACACGTTTATTACATTTCAGTAACCTTATATTTATCTTTATGATAAAATTGGGTTTTGGCACTTAAACTTATAAGTAAATATAATTTTTACAACAGGGAATTATTGTCTGAATTGTCTTGCTAGGAAAGCATGCCAATGAGAGATAAGCGTGATCTGAAGTACAGTGCTAGAATGTAAGATTAGGAATCTGTTATAATTTGACCTCCTGCTCAACATCCTTCAGATCGAATACCATGCCTGATACCCACTTAAATACCATATGTAGCACATAGAAACATTTTGAAATTTATTACTGTATTTATTTATTGTACTTTTTCTAGAACCTAGTAACAGTTCTGTTTTCAACATCTTAGTAATGCATGATTTTACCACCAAACTTCAGGAGCAAAATCACTATGATTTTTCATTTCTTTCTTTAAAAAAATAACACACATGGTAGCAATAAGCTTCTGGGAGACAAACAGCTGTTTCATCGTTAACGCCCAGCCCCCAAATCCACAAAACTGTGATTTTAGGCTCTTTTTGGGTTGGGGAACAAAGGTAGAAATTAGAGTAGTTTGCCTTCTAAATTTCCTGGTTGTCTTTTTTCCTTAACCCTCCCCTGAAAAGGCAAAAAAACAAAAAAAACAAACCCAGTCTCAAAAATATACCCCACTCCTGGAATTGAGTATAACATTCAGCCCATATGATTGCAACTTAAAAAAAACAATAATATTGCTAATATAGTATTTAAACAACCATTGAGATATTCTAACTTGTGTTACAGACAGACAGTTTTTCTTTATAATGTTTGGTGTATCCTTTTGCATATATGTTTCTGTAGGATCAAATTATATAAAATAATATGCATAGGGATTTTTCACTTTTAATGTTAATTTTGTGAAGGATACTCAATATATATATATTTTTGGGCAGTCTCAGTATTTCTGTGAAAATAAATAGTTTCTGAGATTTGTTTGTGTGTAAACGTGATAGTCATTCCATTTCCATATTTAAGGCAGAAGAAACAGTAATTCTATTAAGTACAAAATCCACTATTGCACAGACCAAGGTCAGCTTGAGATTTAGACAGTATTGAGATATGGGCTGGGACTTCACAAGGCATCAGAGATCACGTATTGCAGTTTGAAACAACCTTATTCCTACCAGTAACAAAAGGATTCCTGCTGCTAAGATTAGCAGTGCCACGTATATGCTAAATTTTCATTCAAATATAGATATAATCCTAACGTGAAACAAGCTCAGCAGGGTGTTGCCACTTACGGGGGTTATAAATATAAAACTAGAAGACACACACACACACACACACACACACACGTGAACTCATAATTGTTTTATACCAAAAAAAAATTCTGAAATTTATGTTGATTATCTGAGAGAAAATAAGATTAATCACTAAAAATAACTTTTTAAGAATATACAGGCATACCTCAAAGATATTGCAGGTTCAGTTCCAGACCACCGCAATAAAGCGAATATTGCAATAAAGTAAGTCACATTAATTTTTTGGTTTCCCAGTAAATATAAAAGTTATGTTTACACTATACTGTCGTCTATTAAGTGTGCAGTAGTACAATAAATAAATACAGTAATAAATAGCATTGTGTCTAAAAAAAACAATGTACATACCTTAATTTTAAAAATTCTTAAAATAAGACAACAAGGAAATTTGCTGCATCGATTGACTCTTCCTTTCACGAAAGATTTCTCTGTAGCATGCAGTGCTGTTTAATAAACACAATATCTGTGAAGCACAATAAAGCAAGTGCAAAAAAAAAACGAGGTATGCCTGTATATAGGGCCATTAAAATCTTTCTTATATGGACTGCTATTAAAATCTATAATCATTTTCATGTATTTATTAGATTGATCTTGCCTTTCATGACTATATGATCTCACTACAATTCTTATAAAATGTTAGTGTAGATCCTAGTGGCTTATGCACCATGGATGAAACTTACCTAGCTTTTCTCTTTTGGTGCTCGGAATTATTATAAGGATTCATTTCTTGCTTAGGTTCTTAATTAGGCTTCACAGTTTGTGTATAAGGAGAGGAAAATCAGAACATGTATAACAGTAGCAACCTAAAAAATCAGGAATTTTTAACAGTAAAAAGAATTGATCTGTCCTTTATTTCTTTGTGAATCACTATCAGGATAGTCCATTGTGAGAACAGGACAGTGCAGCAATTTTGTCCATTTTATAATTTAAACTATGCTTCAGTAATAGTTTTTAATACTATATTGTAAAGAAGCTGAAATTGATTTGAATTCTTGTTGACTCAATATTAGGAGTTTTATATTTGAATAATTTCTGTAGAAGTTCTGTTTCACCATTAACTTATTATTGAGGCAGGCTCATCGTTTTCTCAGATGTACTTTATTTGTTGTTGGTACTATATTGAGTCACCATTTCATATGCTGATTATAATGCATTTTTATTGTTATGTTGTTTGTTTATTTACATTTTATTATTGTTTTCAAATTTAAAAGAAATGAGAAAGGCTACAGTACAGAAATTCATAAATGTTCACTGTATCCAGAACTGAGTTTAACAAAAGGGAACATAGAGAGTTTTCTATGGTTTTAAAATTTTAATATAACAGAAAAAGTGTGAGGTCATAAGCATTTGGGAATAGATGTTAATAATCTCTTCTCACCATGACTGAGATTTCATGTCTTACAATATTTGACAAGAAATTCATCTGTGGGTAGTTTCTGACAATAAGAAAGGCTCCTGTGAAAAGGATGGATTGATAATATATCCCAAATATATGATTACCCTGTCTTGTTTTTTCTGTCTGGAAACAGTGTTTTTCCTATGCTATTTATTCATACCCACCACAATAAAAAATATATTTGTTAATTTATAATCAAGACAATACAGTAAAATGTCTATGGTAAAAATTAAATGTAAGTGTAAAACAAACTAAACACCTACCCGATGCACACAAATTCAGCTCATAACCAACGGCATCACTTTGCACCCCAAAGATTCTCTAAAAGAGCTGGTTTTTCATAGAAAAAGCAAATAGTGTGAAGACCAATCATATTTGGGGCGGGGGGAGTGGCAAAGGCTCTTCCACAGTGCAGGCATGCCAACAGAAAACAATGTGTATATACCTCCAGCCCCCTGACTTTCCCAAATTGGGGAAACATCAGCAAATACCTCTGGTTTACATGGGTAGGACAAGTCAAACCTTTTTTTGGAGAAGACGCTCTTCCATGTATTGCAGTGCCAAGTCATGTAAGGATTCAAAGATCAAAATCAGCACTTTCATTTGTACTCAGAAGCTAATGGAAAACCCATTCAGGTTGTGGAACACTGGTATAACTTGTTTATGTTGGCAAATCTCAATCAACAAATGAACCACTGCATTCTGAACCAATGAAGCTTCTAGGTGGTCTTCAGAAACAGCCCATGTAGAGTGCATTACAGTATTCCAGATGTGTTGTGATGAGGTATGAATTACTGTTTCAAGGTCCTTTTTAATTTATGTGTTTAATGTACACATTGATATAAGCCACAAAACCTTTGCCAGAATGATCGGTTTCCTTACTTTTGTAGATTTTATATCCTAATAATTTTTGTTTTTAATCAATTACTCACTTGCTTTGCCTGTGAGTCTTTATCTTTAAACTCCAAAGACTCATACATTTTATCCTTCATGTATGCTTTCTTGCAAGTGATATTAATCTGACATCTTCTAATTTTGTAATGGTGGTTTTGCTTATTATTAGCTTTCCAAAATGTGATGTCATGAAACGGTTTGAACTAGAGGCTTCTCAGTCTGTTGTTGCTTACATGCTTGAGTTCTTTCAAGTAGTTATCCAGCGCCCTTCAAATTTAAATTCTCTTGACTGATACGCCCAAGCACTGGGATCTAAGCCTATTTTGCTGGTCTTGCATATGTAATATATAGTGTTTATGAATATAATATTTTGCAGGGTCTTGATTTTACCTTTTAACTAGTGAACAATTGAGATTTGGTTTGGACAACCTGTATTTCCCAGTGTTGTTAGTGCTATTATAGTTAGTGCCCATAGTATCTGCCTGACTGGTTTGATCTGGCAGGGTTGGCATGCTCCAGATTCCATTGATTAAACAATGCCACCTATTGGGACCCTCGAAGCGCGCCTTCGCTGTCATAGCTCCTGCCCTTGGATTAAGGTTCCCCCCGAAATTCGAATGGCTCCCACCCTACTGGTATTTCAAAAGGCCTTAAAGACTTGGCTCTTCACCCAGACCTTTGGAGAGGGCAACTGATGTTCCTTTCTTCCTTTCTGTTCCCCTCTGGATTTACTTTCTTTGCCATCGTTGTTCTTTTGTCTTGTGCTGTTTTTGTGGCTTTTTTTATTGTTCTTTGTTTTATGTTTGAACAATTGTAAACCACCCAGAGTAGTTGGGAGTTGGGCAGCATATAAAGGAAATAAATAATAATAATCACAACTCCTCTTACATCACCTCTCAATTTATCTTAATATACTATGTTTCTAATTCCTAGTACTGTTTAATATTGTTATGACAATACATAATTACAGCTATGTGATATGGCCCAAATTACTTTGTTGTTGAACTCCTCCATTGAGGCATTGAGTTGTAGGCTTTCCTGTAGTCAATCTAGACCGTGCTCAGATTTGTCTGTCTAGAACTTGAGTCTCAGGCAACTGTTCTGTCTTAGAGTAACTGGTGTTTTGAGCCTCAGATGTTGTTCCCAATGCCCTTCTGAGCTGTGCTGATGTACTGGCCCATATGGTGCTGTAGCATGGTGGCTGTGATGCCTGATAGGACTTTCCATGTTGTGGGGAGGCAGGTTATTGGCCAGTAGTTGGGTGGTGGTGTTCCCTTGTGGGGGTCTTTCATGATCAGCACTGTCCTTCCTTGTATTAGCCAGTCTGGATGGGAGCCTGCTGCTAGCAGCTGGTTCATCTGTGCTGCTAGGAGTCCATGCACTACTGTGAATTTCTTTAGCCAGTAGGTGTGGATCATGTCTGAGCCAGGTGCTGTCCAGCTATTCATGTTTTTGACCCTCTGTTGGATATCTGCTACTGTGATAGTGACTGGTTCCTGACTCATCAGTCCAGAGCACCTGCTGCCATTTTTCTGCACCCCAGTTCCTATGTTTTCGTGCATAGTTGAGTCACTTAGCCTTGTTTCCACATCGGAGGTATGGCTTTTTGGATGCAATTCTTCCATGAAGACCACTTCTGGTCAGACTTCTCCGGACAGTAGATGGGTGTACTGGGTCCCACTGGTTTCTGCCAGTTCTGTGCTGATGGCACTGCTGGACATCTTCCGATGTCAAAGGCAGTAAGCATGATGTGTCTTCCATCTGCTGCATTAAGTTTCCTTGGCCGACCACTGCATCTACGGTCCTCAACGTTGCCCGTTTCTTTGTGCTTCTTCAAAAGGGCTTGAACAGCACATCTTGAAATCCCAGTCTGCTTTGAAATGTTTGCCTGGGAGAGACCTTGCTGATGCAGTGTAACTCCCTTGTGTCTTGTTGCTGTGCTCAGTCTTGCCATGGTGTATGACCTGTGACATGAAACTCTCTTCCACAACCTCACCTTACTAGCAGAGTTTGGCTGTTCCTCACCCAGTTTTAAGCCTCCTACACGGCTGTTTCTGTTTCAGTTAATGACTGTGTTTCAACCTACATATGAAATTTATGATAATTAGCACCTGCTTGGTATAATTGGTTAATCATACACTTGACTCTAATCCTACAAGATCCCTGACTTTGTGCAGGTGCACAAAGTGTGCAAGTGTAAGAATTGATGCTGGTTTGAAACCAAAGGGTAGTCACACCAAATAGTGATTTGATTTAGATTTTTCTTCTGTTTGCTCACTTTGCATTTTGTAAATTGATAAACATAAACAATTACAATACGTATTTTTGAAAGCATTCTTACTTTACAGGATTTTTTCACATCTGCCTAAAACTTTTGCACAAGTACTGTATATGATTGTATTATAGGAGAAAGCTATGAAATAATTTGTATAATATGTATTTATTGCTGTAGTCTTCCATATGTATATGGATATAGAATATAAAAATTCACAGCAGAAATGAGAGAGTATCTCTTAATATAATCTAGCCCTTTAATTGTTGAATATTCAACAACCACATTTTTATGCAAAATAAATCTCTTGACAATAAAATGAAAAGGTTCCTCTTCACATTCTGTTCAGCTATTCCAAAATTATATTATCCATTTACATTATATTGGAATTCGTTATTTCTCTTTCATAGAATCCTATAGTTGGAACTAGTCATTTTGCTGAGTCTAAACCCCCACTCAATGCAGGAATCCAAATTAAGGTTACTTGATAAACTGCTGTCTAGCTCTACTTAAAAGTCACCACTATTTTCCTGGGCAATTGATTCCAGCATCAAGTTGCTTTTTGTGCTATAAATCTAATTGTAATGTTTACCCAACATTCAAAAAATATTTTTTTTCCAACATAGGGAGAATTAGATATATGTCCTTATTTATCAAGAATCTATATGATTTTCTTATATCTTTCCCTTGTAAATTGTTATACTTCGTTTTTTTTTTTCTTTTTGTGGATGCCTTGTTAAAATAACATTAGGATCCAGATTTTTCCTGAGTCAATGGAAGAGAAAACCATAAGTACTTTCTAGCTATAGTGCATATTCAGGTAGTCTTCGGTTAATAACCGCTTGTTCAGTGGCTGTTTGAAGTTACAACAGTGATGAACAAGTAGTGGTTATGATCAGTCCTCAAAGTTCCAGCCCTCCCAGCACCCCGGCGGTCATGTGATCATGATCTGGGCACTTGGCAACTGGCTCACACTTGCGACTGTTGTAGTATCCTGCATGATTTGCAACCTTTCCTGCTGGCTTCTCACAAGCAAAGTCAATGGGGAAGCCAACAGGGAACGTCGCAAGTTGCTTAGGTAAGTCTCCCCCACCTGTGCACCCTCTGCACTCAACACCGCTCCTTGCTGGTCACCTGTACACCCTTGCACACCCTCCCCAAGCCTCATTGTGCTCGTGCTGTGCTTCCCTGGCCACTCATGCACCCTCCCCCACCCAGCAGCAGCCACCCCAAGCTCCATCATGCTCATGCCACACTTCCCCTACCACCTGCACACCCTTGCACACCTTCTCCCACCTGGCAGCAGACCCCAAGCCTCCCTGTTCTTGTATCACGCCTCTCCACCACCCACACATCCTTGCACACCCTCTCTGAGCCTTGTTGCACTCACACCGCTCCTCTACCACCAGCCGCGCACCCCCCCGAACCTTGCTGTGCTCACGCAGCGTCTCTCCCACCACCCACGCACCCCCTTGCTCCCTCTCCCACTCGGCAGCTGCTGCTTACCTGCCTGTTGGCCTGCTTGCAAGCCACCTGGGACTTGTAACTTCCTGCTGGCTTCCCTACTGACTTTGGTTGTTGGAAGCTGGCAGGAAGTTGTGAGGAGACGCTTACTTAATGACCCATGGTGCTTGCTTAACAATGGCAACGGGGACTGCAGATATTGCTGTCATGAAGTGATGCAGTCACGTGACATGCTTTCGACTGCATTGCTTAGCAATAGAAATTCTGGTCCCAATTGCTGTTGTAACTTGAGGACTACCTGTACATATAAATGTATTAGTTGAACGCTAAGTTATCACGTAATATGTAAGCTGTCATTTCACACAAACCCCCTACCAAGGTTTATTTTTAATGTCTATTAAACACTCGGAGAACTGTATTTTTTCTAGTATTCTTAAAAGAACTAATGCCTGCTTTGTATTTAAATTAGCGTAGAACCAGTTATACTAAAGTAGCAATAATTACACAGGCAGTGAAAGGTCATAATCAATATGTAGGACTTGCTAAAAAGTGGGTAAAATTCTTGATACAAGAATAGGAGCATTGTAGGTTATTTTTTGAGGATATCAGTTTTATTAAGACAAATCAGTAAAAAAGAATATTTATTTTGAGAAAGAGATGCTACATATTTAAAATATTCTACTGCACTATTACCTTATGAATATGGTCATGGATAACTCTAAGCACCAAATATTATATCAAAGTTGGTCTTTTTTTCTTTGTCTAAATTGACACAATACTTCTTAAATTCTTCGTATGCCTGGGAGCTTCTCAGGAAAATGTTTAAAAACTGGCCCTTTAGATTTTAGTGGCCACTGCAAAATTACATTTGACGATTAAAAATTCCTATTTTTAAAGATACCACATTTACTAAATTTCATTTAATTCTAGATTGTGAATGTTTATTTAGCAACAGTTCAACAGACAACTAGTAAGAAATTATAAATTTGTTTGGGCATCCACCTTAATTTAGCAACTGTTAAAAAGAAGACAGACTTCCAAGCGCTTTATTTTTAACATGAAGCTGCAGCATGTTTTGGATTTAATTTTACTAGTTATAAAACTTACTACAGCAATTGCCAAATCATAATCTTTATTCTTTTTTTCCATTATGATTCCCAAATGTTCCTCTATGCCAGCTTGAAAGGAAACACCTCTATACCTTTTTCATATAGCACTTCTGGGTTTTGGTTTTTGGTTTTTTTGGTGTTGGTGGTGGTTGTAAATGCTATTTTCTCTCCTTTTTCTGACAAGAAAAAGTCTTTGTCCAGGATTTTTAGCAGACTGAAATTCATTAAATAGCAAATTTTAGCTCTGTATGTCACATTATCTTGCTATATGCTGTGACCCTAATGAAGAGTACCAGAAGATTATCAAAGTTTTCAAAATTGTTTCATTTACAGAGTATGTGAATGCTGAAAGAAACCATATGGAAATGAATATATATGTATGTATGTATGTATGTATGTAAACGAGCTAAGAATATTAATTCCATTTTGCTTCGGGTGGTTGTGTGGATGTTTTTCTTGTGCTTTATGGTTGAAAACAACAGATGACTAAACGTTAAGCAAAAACATTATTTGAAAACCTGAGTAACAAATAGAAAAACAGCCTGAATAGTGTTATGAAATTAATCTCTCCTTGTGATGAGATGAAAGCGATCGTGAAAATAATCATAAAAAGATATGTGTACATTGTAGAAAATTAACACACTAACCTCCTCTATAATATATTATCATATGTGATGTAGCACAAAACAGAAACATATATTTGTACAGGCTCCTACATGTATCCTCAGAGGAGATGATTTAGAAATTAGTTAATCATCCTCCATATGTTATCTTAATAAATGCCAATTACTTTCATCATACTTTACCATCAAGATAAACTTATTTTTTTACAGGGATCTGCAATTATGCCAAGACCTTCACTTGTTTTTGAGTAGTGTGCTGGAAGGGAGGAGCCCTCAAAAACTGAAATGAAGTGAATAGGATCAGGATGAACACTAACTTTATTTAAATAAAGTAAAATTTATATAGTTATTTTATACATACTTATTTGTGTATTTATCGTTTTCTCTAACACATTAATAATTACAATTTGATAGCAGTATCTGGAGGACTTTGGAGACTACACCAAGGCAATGGGGATGAGATGCATACAGCACTAGCTGATCTGCTTTATTATGAAGGGCATGAGCTTTAATGAGCGTTAACTGACAAACTCCTCACTTCCATTTCTTTTGGCAAATTATGGCAAGGCAATTGGGAACTCTCACTTCCATTTTTTATTCAACACAATTTAGCATTGCAGCTGAATCCAAAACAGTATGTAAACCTAGCTGTGCTCTCTCAAAGCATGTTAACTTCATAACTTTGTTTGAAATGAGCATGTTTCAAAGAAAAAGTAGTCAACCTTAGCTACAGTTTGTTAATTTGGATGAAATATTAAATTGAAGTTAAGCTTTTATATTTACAGCCACAACAGAAGTAGATGGAGAAATAGAGACCCAAATCTAGGACACCATAGCCTTAATTTACTGATGATCAAATACAGCAGTAAATTAAATAAGCATGAGCTGTATACCATGGTAGAAAAGCTAGTGAGTATAATAACTTAGGTTGATAAATAACCATAATGGTTTACAGGATATATGATTCAAACATTACTTTTTTGCTTTATGTTCACATAGAAGTACTTGCATAAGTATTTAGTCCTGTGACTTATGTACTGTACAGGAAGAGTTATTTCTTGTTAATAATATATAAAGATAGTGCAAATTGCTGTGCCAGCATTATATGGTCTCCCTCTAATATTCCATTGTACGTGAGACTGAACTCTTTGCAGTTATATATCAGTTGGGTAGCATAAGAACAGTTCATTTTGTATTATAAATTTGTTTTTATTAATACAAAACAAAACTTTTGAGTCTATAAAATTAGCTAAAACAATAGAGATGGACCAAAAATCTAAAGCCCTAAAGGTGATTTGCAGAATAAATAGAGATTAACAATAACAAGCTTTATTACATATTTTATTACATTAATATTATTTATTAGATATGAACTCATGTAAAATAGCTATATCATGCAAGCAGAGAATATTCTGGTCATGTTACTTATGTCCAAGAATTTTGGTATTATTGAAGAAAATCAGTATTGTATTTTTTTGATGGTTAGTAACATGTTGTTCTTCCTTTATACTGTGTTCTAAGTCAGTGATAGGATTGTGGCATAGTTTTCACAGAATAAAATAGATGAGCATTAACTGCCAAATTAGGATTGTATGAGTCTAGCTCCTGAAAGCATTTAACCAGGGAGTTTATATAGATATTGAACAAAAAATATTAAAATACATCTAACCCTGTGCAGTTGTAATTGGCTTTGACAGCTGTTTGGTACTGTTACGCCTAACTCTAGGGCTAGTTCCCCCCCCCCCCCATATACTTTATATAAGTAAGAGCAGGTGTTTATCAATAATGGAGCTTTTGAGTTTGTCCCATAAATCCACAAAAACTATGTACAGATGTTATTTAGAATTGGATCTCTTAGGTGTTGTAAAATCAGACAGTGATTTACTGGGAATCTCCCTTCCCTAGAAGAAGTATCAGGTAAAAAATAAATTCATAAGACTGGAACTGCCATGAATGATTTTAGACAAATAGGTAGGGTACATTAGAAGAATGATAGTCAAAAAGGTTCAGAAATATAATGAATGGTGAGCAAATTTGTGGTGCAGATAAATGATAAAGAGCAGTGTTCAACTTGATAGTCTTCACAGCCACATCACCAAAAAGTTTATAACTGCAGGCAGCTTGGTTGATTCATTTCTGTGTGTATATTTTTGTGGATTATATGCTAAGTATATGTATATATTTATACCTGTGGAAATGAATCTCTCATTAAATTCCATAATGACTTCAACAACTTTCACCCCACTGTCAACCCTCGGCCTAGACCTTCTGAAAAAGTCTACCTTATTAATGTCACTGGAAAGCTACACAATGGACACATAAACACTGTATTACACAGGAAACCTACAGATTGCCATGCATGCCTACATGTTTCTAGGTTCCACCCAGAACACATCACCAAATCTATCATCTACAGCCAGGCTCTGTGCTACGACCACACTTGTTCTGACCCACTTGACAGAGATGCTCAATGGATGAAATTAAACCAGGCATTTAGAGACTGAACTACCCCCAATGAGATCAATGGACAAATCAATAAAACAATTTCCAGGGAGGACCTATTAAAAGACAGAGCACCAAAATTGAACAACAGAACACCACTGGTTGTCACTTAGAGCTGATAGCTCAAACCACTCAAACACTTTATGAATAAGCTACAAACCATACTGAACAATGACACTACACTTTCTCAGGAAGTGGATGGCAGGCCCATTCTTGCATACAACCACCCAACCTGAAGCAGATTCTCACAAGCAACAAGAAACAACAGATGATGCCAACAGATGTCTACTTTGCTCCCACATCTACACCACATCACAGGCCCTAATCAGCACATATACAGTATTAATGGCATCTTCATAAGCTCTTCCTCTGCTGTGATGTATGCCATCATCTGTCAACAATGCCACTCTGGATTCTATGTAGGAAAAATTGGACAAACTTTGTACAAAATAATTAATGGACACAGTAATATCAGAACATTTCAAAATCCAGGACATTCTATGGCAGAGCTCAAAGTGACCGTTTTGGAAAAATTGGACTTTAACAGCACCATTGAATGAGAAATTGATGAATTCACATACACCAAAAGGCTTCCAATAGTCTTAGAAGGTCTGAACAAACACAGTGGGTTTTTAATGGATTGCAGTTGTTAGTTGATAAGATACTTGTAATCTGTCTCACGTGTAACCTGCAACTGGATAACCAACTGTCTTCCCCTTTCCTCCTCCTACCTCACCCCAATTTAAATCCTCATCAGTCTACCTCTGTGCATCTGATGAAGTGAGCTGCAGCTCATGAAAGCTTATACCTTTGAATAAAATATGTTAGTCAGAAAAGGAGCTACAGACTCCTGGTTTTTTGCCACCATAGAGTAATGTACCTGTCCTCCTACAATGCTGAGTATATGTACATATAGATATATTCATAAACTATAATATTCAACTTAGTAAAAGGAAATTATTAGTGAACTGGCAAAAGGTGAGTTATTTCAGATTTTGCTTGGAGAGATCTGTTTTCATATCCCTGATCCATCATTTCAATCATTGTCTAAACCTACTTGTCTCACAAATCTATAAATATAACGCTTTTGCTGGGGAGGTAACTCCTATATCTGTATGCCCGCCTTACCTCGTTGCAGGAATGGTGGGAATATTACAACATTATGCAGCTCAGCCTCATTTTGATTCATAACTAATTATTCAGTGAAGTTTTAGGATATAATAGAAATGACATATCAATAGGGTAATCTGAAAGGGGATGAAGAATAGAAAGACAAAACTTTATGGGGAATTAGGAGATTTAATCTGTTTCAGCAAAACTAGAAGTACCGTGAAGATTAACACAATTATTATGCTGTAAGTTTTTATGGACCACAGTCAACTTCATGGACTGTATGTGGATACACAGAATACAGTATATCCTAAGAGATTTGGATATAAACAGTGTTGGAGCCGGGGCACACTGGCTCATGAGAGCTGATTGTTAAAGTTTCTAGAATTTTGTGAGCCAGTTGACAGGAGAGATGAGCTTTGACATCCAGTGTGCCAATCAGCTGTTCTGTGGCATGGTGATGGCAGTGGAGCTGGCAAAGCTGGTTCTTAAACACTTATCAGCACACCATTACATATAAGCACCCATTTTGGAGAGAGGGAGACAGATAGTAAAATGAGAGGTAGGGGAAATTAAATATGCTGTAAATGCTTACTCTTGTTTATTCTTCACTTGAACACATCCAGTCAAGGGGAGTCTACCACCTCTCTCCGTAATAGATTCATCATTGAGAATCTCTTATTGTTACGAATTATTTTCTAATGGTTGATAAGAATATGCTTTCTTGTAATTTAAACTTAAATCTGGAATGAGAGAAAATGGATCTTGATTTTTTTGTGTGTGATAACCTTTCGGGTATTTGAAGAGGGCTATCATGTCCCTCCTCAGCCATCTTTTCTGAAAGTGAAACCCAACCAGCCCTTTCAGTTACTCTAGGACAGTTTCTGTTCGCCATATTATCCTTCTTGCCCTTCACTGAACCTGTACAAATTTTTCTAAGTCCTTTGTAAAAGTATAGTGCCCAGAATTAGATATACTGCTCAAGGGCTACAGCAAAATATAGTAAAATAATTATTTTGTGAGACCTGGAATTATGCTTCTGTTGACACAAGCTAGAAAGCACTTCACTTTTTTATAGCCACGCTGAGTCATTTCAGATTGAAATCTGAATATTATACAAGATCTTTTTCACAGGTATTGTTACCAAACTAGATATCCTCCATTCTAAGTGTATTTGATTTTTCTGTTACTTTCATCCCATTTCTCTAATTTATCAAAATAATTTTGAATTATATTTCTGGTTTTTTTTAGGTTTTTAGCTATCCCACCCAGTGTTGTGTGATCTGGAAATTAATAATCTTTCATCTACCTCTTCATCCAGATCATTAATACAAATATTGATCCTAGTGGCATTCCACTTAATACTTCTCTCTAATTTGATGAGGAATCATTGAGGAGCACATTGAGGATACAATGTCTATTTTGTTATCGTGCCATCCTGTTCACACTTACCTAGTTTGATAAATAACATGTCATGGGCTATTTTGTAAAATGTTTTTCTTAAAGATACTTTAAGTCTAGAGCATTACCATTCATGTTTGAAAAATGAGATAGTGTTAATCCGTCTTGATAGATCCAAGTTGATTTCTGGTAATTATCATATTGCTTACAGATCAATCTCTTTATGATCTGCTTTAGAATCTTCTCAGATATTCCTGTCAGGGTGACTAGGTTACAGTTTGCTGGATCTTCCTTCTTTTGTTTGAAGGTAGGGACAACATTTGTTCTCTTCAGTCATCAGGCACTTCGCCAGTTCTAGGATTTTTCAGAGAGATGGGTTTGATTAGACTAACAGGGAGTACCTGCCAATACAATGTGTCTGGTCCTGGATATTTAAACTCATTCAAAGTAAGGAGAGATTGCCTGACCATTTGGGGGGGGGGGGGGCTTCAATTCTGCACCTACATCCTCCTCCACAATTTCTCTGGTGCTACACAGAGTTTTCTTGTTAGAGGTCTGAACCAAAGTAGGAACTGAATAGCTTTGCCTTTCTTTATTACTTGTTAGTATTTGTCCATTGATCCGCTGGTATACTAGTTCTTTTCCTTTTATTTTGAATGTATTTTAATAAGCTTTTTTGTGTTATTATTAGCATCCCTTGCTAACCTCATCTTTCTCTAAGCTTTTGTTTTCCTAACACCATCTGTCTGTACTCTTCTTTTGTGACTCAGTTTTCTTTCTCTTTTCTATATGTCTCTCTTTGTTTTCAAGAGAGTTGTTGTCAAGCTTCACTAAGGTTTTTGTTTAGCTACATTGGTCTCTTCTGCTATCCTTACCATAATTGTTTTTTAATTGATTGTTTTATTTTAAAATAATAACAAACAAGGGAAAAAAACCCACAAAAATAATTATAATGCAAATACATGAATTCTCAAAAAAAAAGAAAAAGAAAAGAAACAACACATAAAGAGTGCTTTTAAAAAAGGGTGAGAAAAGAAAAAAAAGTATAGCATATCATTACAACTGTTACAATTCTATACATATCTAGTGTAAATATAATTCAAGTACATATATATCATCCTTATTATAATTGTTTGATATTAAACTTTTGTATCTCCTTCTACATTGACTAAGATTAAGTATGGATAGCTGATCCTCTTGTGTATTCCTCCGCCTTTGAAGGCGAATTGACAAAATTGTCAATAAGGCAGGTCAGGAATAATCTTTAAGGATCATGCTTGGCAGACATGCCATTAAATGCCATGAACTTATGAGTTCATACCTTTTTGAAAGTTCTACATTTCGATTTCTGAACAGGAATGGATATTCTTAACATATAGTGCATGGTCATCTTCCCTCTCTTCTTTTCCCTTCCCTTCCCTTGAAATACTATTTCCCTTCCCTTTAATTACTATTTTCTAGCCATGACAGGCATTCTAACAGATCTCCATTATAGTTATTAAATCATATTTGTCTTTCTGTACTAAGACTTCCAACATACCTTGTTTATTTCCCGTTGTCCAAGGTTAAGAGAATGAATTGTTGTCGTTGGTCACACAGTCACCCAGATGTTTAGACTGGATTTGGCATTTTTATCCACCTATCAAGTCCTTCCTAAGGACCTGGGATAGGCAGATGTTGTTTGATAGTATTAAAGGTATTGTCACAGGATGTAAGCTGTTCCAAGTAAAGCTGCCCTTTGCAATTGACTGATGGTGATTTTGTCAATGCCGATGGTCTTCAAGTATACTCCAGGTGCTTTGGGATTGCACCCAAGGTGCCTGTTTCTATTGGTACTATCTTTGCTTTCTTTTGCCAAAGTCATTCTATTTCTATTTGCAGGTCTTTGTATTTTGTGATTTTCTCCAGTACAGTAGAGTCTCGTTTAACCAACCTTTGCTTATCCAACATTCCGTCTTATCTGACGCCCCTAAAAAAAACACAACACCACGCATAAATCAGCGACGAGAAAAGTGTGCTGCTTGTTTGCGAGCGTGAGTGTATTCTTCCTTGTTGCTCCTGATGGTGCGACGCCGCAATGCAAAAATCGATTGCAACAGGCGCAGCGGATCGGGGTTTTTTTTTTTTTTTTAACTGCACTCAATTGTTACTGTGTGTTATCCGACATTTTCACTTATCCGACATTCTGCCGGCCTGTTTATGTTGGATAAGCGAGATTCTACTGTACTTTCTCGTCTCTTCTGTCTTCAGGTATTGTAATGTCCACTATCCAGACTTTTTTGTCTTTCTTATCAACAATTGTTAAGTCTGGGGTCTTGTGTGGCAGATGCTTGTCTGTTTGAATTTTAAAGTCCCAGAGCACTTTAGCTTCTTCACTTTGTTTTGTGGTCCCACCAGTTCTTGCTTGCAGACACATGGTATTTCTTGCAGATATTCTAATGCACCATTGTTACTACTTTGTCATGCCATTTTTTCTAGTCAGTCTGTACGATCTTCTGGCAGCAGCTAATTAGGTGGTCCACTGTTTCTTCAGCTTCTTTGCAGAGGCAGCATTTGCTGTCCATTGCTGTCTTCTCAGTTCTGGCTTTGTATTTGTTCTTAAGGCTTGGTCTTGTGTAGCCAAAATTAGCCCTTCTGTCTCTTTTTTTAGTTTTCCTGCTCTTAGCCATTGCCAGGTCTTGTTGTTATTTACTTTGCCTGCTAGTTTTTTTGTGTACCAGCCATGTAATACTTTCCCTTGCCATGTCTCTTTTCTGTTCTTCATTTGGTCTTTCTTGTAGGCCAGTTTGATGATGATAATAGTGACGATGATGATGTTGATGATATTTTTATCCCACCATTTAAAAAAAATTTGGTCAACTCAAGGCAGCAAACATACTTAATACTCCTGCCTCCTATGAATGTTATGAACTTATGAGCTAGTGTGTTTTCTGATTTTTCACTGAGTGATATATGGGGTCTTATTTCAGCAACACTGAAATCTACTTTTCCATAAGCATTTAAGTCTCTAAGACTTTCACTTCACACTTTTTTCCAACCAACAACAGAATTTGGTTTAAAGCAGTATTATTTATTTATTTATTTATTTTTCATATTTATATGTGCCGCCCATCTCACTATACAAGTGACTCTAGGCAGTATTACTGATAAAAAAGTATAAAATCCTAGAAAAAATGTATAAGTTAAAAACTACAAAAGTTTAAAATTAAGCTAAAAAATTAAAAGTACAATGCAAACTAAAAAGGTGCAGAGAGCATCCTCAGGCTACAGCCACCCCCAGTGCTGCAACCCCCCATTGGTCCCCATACAAGTTGGCAGAGCCAGGTTTAATGCCCTTTCAGAAGGCCAACAGAGTGGGGGCCGATCTCACCTCAGGGGGCAAGATATTCCAGAGGGTGGGAGCCCTGGCAGAAAAGGCTCTCCTCCTGGACCCCACCAGTCAAATCTCTCTAGGCGACAGGGTCCGTAACATACCCTTCCTGCTGGACCAGATGGGATGGGTTGATATAATGGGGACTACATTCCCATAAAGGGCTTTAAAGGTCATAATCAATACCTTGCTTTGGACCCGGAAGCAGACTGGCACCCAATGCAGCTCGCACAGCAAAGGTGTTACATGCGCAGTCCTAGAGGCACCTATAACTGCCCATACTGCCGCATTCTGCACCAGCTGTAGCTTCCGAATACTTTTCAAGAGTAGCCCCATGTAGAGCTCATTACAGTAGTCCATATGGGAGGTGGCCAGGGCATGAATGACTGAGAGAAGGGCCTCCCAATCCAGTCTTAATCAAATTGCCATGGTTTGGCCAAACCCATTTTTACCAGTCCTTGTTAGGTGCAACCTTCCTCATGTCAACCATGCATCTTGTAGATAATTCAGTCCTTGTTCCCAGAACCATGTCTCTCCCTTTGTAACTGCATTGCCAGTTATTGATTTGCAGTATTCTTTTCCTTTCTGGTCTTCTTTTATGGAATGGAAGGGTGAATGCAATATCACCTGAAGCTGCAGGGAGCTTCCTTCCAAGATTTTCAAAGTCCAGGGTGATACAGTTGGAGTTTTGTGCAGCATCATTTGCAGGAATGATTAGGATAATTTTCAGCGGACTTGGTTCTGTCACAGTTCACTCTAGCAGCTGAAGTGTCTAGTCAGCTTACATTTGTTTACATTTGTTCCAATATCTTGCAGAATCAACAACTATCATGACTGTTTTTTTTTCTGATAGTACTCAACTGCATCCTCTCTTCAGGGATCCACTGTCAAGTCTCATGGTCTGTAGTGTCTCTTTATCTTTATGATGCTCAAGAGCCAGTTTAATCGGCAACACTGAAAACTGTTATTGAATTCCAACAGAGCAGAATACCTCTATGTCTCTTGCTCCTGGTTTTTACTCCATCCAGTGGGCTTACTCATTATTATTTGAAAGATAGTAGTAGATGGACTTACTGACCCAGGATTCACTTTCTGTAACTTTCAGTGGAAAGAATACTTTTTTTTTATGTTCAAATTTTTACATAAGAATCATAAAGAAACAAGTTTTAGTCTGTAAAATTATCTTGTAAAGTACTCTTGAAAATACACTACCATCCAAATTCTACTGCAACATTTCTAATGGTAGGAAATTTATACTTTAAAAATGTGCTCCTTAAATAGAGGGTACAGGTGTTATACCTGTAAGAGCCAAAAACATGTCCAAATCTTTTGGAAAGTTGGAGGCTCTCCTATAAGGGACATTAAATAATCTCCACTGTTGAAGTAATGCTGGCTGTAGTTGCATAACTGATTCTGTGCCACATACAATCAACATGAGTGTAGCAGCTAAGAGTAGAAAGGGATGTGAGAAAATGGCAAGTTTCTGAAAGAGAAAGCAAGTTGTTCTAAAAAATTCTAAACAGCAAAATTTTTAAAAGTGGTCCATCATTATAAAGTTAAAAATATATTTAACCATAGTTTCTGAAACCAAGCTCTTTGAATAATCTTAGTAGTACTCAACAGATTCTTAGACATCAGTCTTTATTATCTTTTGAGGTATAATTATCTGTTTAGAAAAACTGCTTTGCTTCATCCTTTTCCCTAGGGAGGATTTAAAGTGTTTGTTTTCTTATAAGGTACTTTGAATGGATGCTATGAAAAACTAATCTTTTGTATAACATAGTTTTCTTGTTAGTTGAAGTAAATGTATTCTTGATTTCAAACTGTGCTAAATTTGAAATATTAAAGATTGATAACAATTTTTCTTAAGGTAGGTCTGAATTTGTAAGTTTAAATCTTTCTAGGCAAAAGTGATTGTTGATCTAAAAGTCCATTCATTGACTCATGAATATAATTTGTTGTAAACTAATACAATATTGCATATTTTAAATATAGCAGAATGTAAGTGCATCATTTGTAAAGAAGACAACTTAGAACCCTGTTACTTATACTAAATGTCTGGTACTTGTCTTTCCTTTTCCTCTGAATTCTGAATTAACAGATTATTTATTTATTTGTGTTCAAAGGTAGGACCAAGTAATTAATTAAAACTGTTTTCACATTTATGAAAAGCAGAATTGGTCAGGTTTGCCTTGAAAAATAAATTTTGGGTATGAATTAAGCAAATACTTGGTATAATATACAGTATTTAATTACTTTTTTCTAATTTGTACATTGAGAGGTCACTTCTGATTAATCCCATATACATCTGAAAGAAGTACTTCATTTGTCACAAAATTCTGTAGGAGAGGCTGTGTGTTTATGATAATTCCAGTGAATAGAGGCAGAGAAGACCTAGACTTCAGTACCTTTAATCATTTTATAGAATAGCACATTTTTTATCAATTCACAGAAGAAAAGCAGAATGTGCATGAGCTGTGGAGTTTGCTACCTACACTGAATATGGGGCATACAAAGTATTAAGTGTAAGAGTTAACAAGGCAATAAAGAGTTCTGTAGCCCAGATCTGTTACCTCTGTCTTTGGGCAGTTTTCATAGTAAGCTCTAAAAGTTAATTGGTTCAGCCATAGCTCCAAAACAAATACTATAAATATAGTATTGTTACATTTCCTTTAGAACTTTTTCACCTTGCCATAAGAGAAACCTACAGGTGAAACTCGAAAAATTAGAATATCGTGCAAATGTTCATTTATGTCAGTATGGCAACTCGAAAGGTGAAACCAATATATGAGATAGACGCATTACATGCAAAGCGAGATATGTCAAGCCTTACTTTAGTATAATTGTGGTGATTATGGCGTATAGCTTATGAAAACCCCAAATTCACAATCTCAGAAAATTAGAATAGTGTGAAAAGGTTCAATATTCTAGGCTCAAAGTGTCCCACTCTAATCAGCTAATGAATCCGTAACACCTGCAAAGGGTTCCTGAGCCTTTCAATGGTCTCTCAGGCTGGTTCAGTAGGAATCACAAGCATGGGAAAGACTGCTGACCTGACAGTTGTGCAGAAAACCATCACTGACACCCTCCATAAGGAGGGAAAGCCCCAAAAGGTACGGGACGCGGTGGCGCAAGGGCTTAATGATGCTGGAGTTGCCGGTCAGAAATGATCGGCGCTCCAGCAGGTTTGAGCCCGGCTCCGCGGGACAGGGTGAGCTCCTGTCCCTTGTCCTAGCTCGTTGCCAACCCAGCATTTCGAAAGCTATCTGCGAGTAGATAAATGGGTACTCCCGTCTTAGATGGGAGGAACCGGCGGGGCTGCGCGGGGGAGGAAATACCGGTGCTGCCCGAATCTCCGAATGCAAGCCGGCGTGAGCGACAGCGGCGAGGAAGATCTACGGAGGAGGAAAAGCCCGTATGACCCTCCTAGCAACCTCTGCTGGTCGTAGGATAAATTGTATAAATATGTGTTAGATATGTGTACTTTGTGAGCTGCCCAGAGTTCCCATTGGGGGGAGATGGGCGGACTATAAATCGAATGTATAAATAAATAAAATAAATAAATAAATAAAGGTAATTGCAAAAGAAGTTGGATGTTCCCAAAGTGCTGTATCAAAGCACATCAATAGAAGGTTATGTGGAAGGGAAAAGTGTGGTAGAAAAAGATGCACAAGCAGCATGGATGACCGCAGTCTGGAGAGGATTGTCAGGAAAAGGCCATTCAAAAGCGTTGGGGACTTTCACAAGGAGTGGACTGAGGCTGGAGTTAGTGCATCAAGAGCCACCACATACAGACGGATCCGGGACATGGGCTTCAAATGTCGTATTCCTCTTGTCAAGCCGCTCCTGAACAACAAACAAGGTCAGAAGCGTCTTACCTGGGCTACAGAAAAAAAGAACTGGTCTGTTGCCCAGTGGTTCAAAGTCCTCTTTTCTGATGAGAGCAACTTTTGCATCTCATTTGAGAACCAAGGACCCAGAGTCTGGAGGATGAATGGAGAGGCACACAATGCACAATGCTTGAAGTCCAGTGTGAAGTTTCCACAGTCTGTGTTGATTTGGGGAGCCATGTCATCTGCTGGTGTTGGTCCACTGTGCTTCATTAAGTCCAGGGTCAAGGCAGCCGTCTACCAGGACATTTTGGAGCATTTCATGCTTCCTTCCGCAGACGAGCTTTATGGGGATGCTGACTTCATTTTCCAGCAGGACTTGGCACCTGCCCACACTGCCCAAAGTACCAAAACCTGGTTCAATGACCATGGGATTACTGTGCTTGATTGACCAGCAAACTCGCCTGACCTGAACCCCATAGAGAATCTATGGGGCATTGCCAAGAGAAAGATGAGGGACATGAGACCGAACAATGCAGCGGAGCTGAAGGCCGCTATTGAAGCATCCTGGTCTTCCATAACACCTCAGCAGTGCCACAGGCTGATAGCATCCATGCCACGCCTCATTGCAGCAGTCATTGCTGCAAAAGGGGCCCAAACCAAGTACTGAGTACATATGCATGCTTATACTATGCAGAGGTCCGATATTGTTCTATTTCCAATCCTTGTGTTATTGATGTCATGTAATATTCTAATTTTCTGAGATTGTGAATTTGGGGTTTTCATAAGCTGTACACCATAATCATCACAATTATACCAAAGTAAGGCTTGACATATCTCGCTTTGCATGTAATGCATCTATCTCATATATTGGTTTCACCTTTTGAGTTGCCATACTGACATAAATGAACATTTGCACGATATTCTAATTTTTCGAGTTTCACCTGTAAATGTGCTAGAATTGTTTTGGGAGTGGGGAGCAATGTATAAGCTGGAGTGCTGATAGTAGTTTTTTGCAATTGACTAGTCTGGGGAGAACAGTCCAACAGCAAAGATCCTTGGCAGTCAGAAGGTGAGCACTAGCTCAATGGGAGTGGGGGGGTGGGGGCAGAGTGGTAGCTGTTCAGAAGTACCCTCATTTCCAGTGGAGTAATTACTGCTTTCTGTTATTGAAGGAGTTCAGTTTGAGAGCCAAATTCAGTAAATCCCTTTTGTTTTTTATAGTTTCCTCTCATCTTTGCATGTTTTGTCTTAAATTTTACATGTTCAACTTCTGAATATTCTTCCATTAAAGTGTTCCTTAAAACTTTCTTTTGAGACAGTTGTTTTGTTATAGCAACATTTTTAAAGTTCCTTGATGTTAAGTGCTTCTTTTCCACGTCTATACAATATTAGAATATTAGTGAAATGTTGCCCACTGTTTGCATAATCTCTGGGTAGCTTTTGCATTAAAGTTCACTTCTCTTTTATCCCTACATAATACTATATCAAGCCAAAGTCCTGTGCTAATGTCTTTATTATCATTCTCCAAATATTCTAAAGCAGGAAATTGCCCAAGTGGAGTACACAGTCTAATTCTTATCCAGGAAGATTTGTTTTATTGAGATTCTTTGGAGCTTGTTGAAGGATAGGCAGAGGGGAAAAAAATCTGTTGGAACCATACAAGCTGTGGACTCTAGAAAGGTTATTGAAAGTAGCATAATCTTTTATGGCATAAGACATATTTAAAGAGGTAATTATAGAACTACTTGTATGTTCTTTGATTTAAGTTTTGACTTTAAACTTCATTAATATTAACAAGTATACAGGTAGTCCTTGGTTAATTATGGTAATTTGGACTGAAATTTCTGTTGCGAAGTGATGCAGTTGTAAAGCATGATGTCACATGACTGCATTGCTTAAGGACAGCAATCCCAGCAGTCCCTGTTGCCATCGTTAATTGAATCCCACCAGTCATTAGGCAAGGATTTGCCCTGGTACAAGCCATTCCCAGCTTGGCCCCTCTTAGCTCCAAGCCTCAGAAAGGTAAGGAACTGCCTCCTCTTGAACTCCCACACCTGCCCATCTCTGCCCATTCCTGCTGTGGCCATCTGCCCCTAACGCCCAGCCCAGCCCTGCCCGCCACCACCATGCCGCTGCACCATGCACCACTACTGTACCAGCTGGGGCCTCTTTGTGTGCTGCCTTCTTTCACATCATGCAGCTGGGGCTTCTCTCATGCCCCGCCCAGGGCCTCCATTTGCACACCAGCCAGACCAAAGAAGGCAGCATGAAAGAAGGCTCCAGCTGGTACAATAGTGGTGCTTAGTGTAATGGGCATGGCAGCAAGCAGGGCTGGGCTGCAGGGGCAGCTGGCAGCGCCGGGTAGGCAGGCGGTCAAATGCAGTCGTAAATGCAGGTGGGTGAAATAACTTCGGTCACTGAACAAATGGACCGTAAGCAAGGACTACCTGTATTACAGTTAGAACACTCATAAGATTAAACAGTAAAAGGCTAAGGGCCCAAATATATGTTACTTAAAGTTACAACCTTTATCTGTAGCATTCCTGGAGAGTCAGACTCCAAACCAGATGTGTCAGTAGAAAAAAAAAGTATCTCATCAAATCAGGATAGACAGATGATCAGCAAGAGTGTTATTATGCCAGATTGCTAGGCTTGGTACATACAGCAATGCAATAAAATGTGAGAAACTCAACCTTTCCAAACAGAAGCATTACAGGTCTTGTAAAGAGATTATTGTACAGTACCTCTCCTTCAGATAGTAGATAATGGGGAAATCTTTTTCAGAAGACTAAGAGGTCTACTGGGATAGATCCCTGGTGTTCTGTTAAATTTAAGACAGGTTTATATGTTTACAGCAAGGGTTGTAATCCACATTTGCAGAAAGAATTTTAGCTCAGTGAGATGGATGGATGGACAGACATCTATGCCAAAAGTTCAAAACCTTTATGTAGAGGTTCGCTGTAGAAGGTACATGACACTGGAAACACTTGCCAATCATTGTAAATAATACTGAGCTAAATGACTAGTTGTTTCATAGATTATAACATATTCCCTTAACATTTATTGGATTATGAATCCAGTGTAACCAGTCAATTATGCAAAAGTTGATCAGGTGGAAGATATTGTTTTGGTAATGGGTTGTGTTTATTCTTTTGATACCCATCTTTGATTATGCTTTTCCGACCGTTCTCAAAGAGGTACAGAACATTTGTTCCCAATACCAGTAACAATGCTCATAAAAACTATGCAGTGTTAGCACAAGTTATATTCTATGTTTTTATTAGTTCAGTTGTTTAGAAATAGAGATCAGAAATTAAAGTTGTTGGTTGAGAGGATGATCACTTGATTGTGTGAAAATTTCAGTATAGATAATTAGAAAAAGTTTATGGGATAAATTGGGTAGTCTTGTGGATTAAAGTAATAGAAATAAAATGAGATGTAATAGTACAAATTAGAAGAATATTAAAAGAAAGTATTTGGGGGCCCTTGGGAGTTAATAATGAGTTTTTCTGTTATCTATGGGGAACTAGAAGCAGGAAGCAACAGGAAAAGACAAGACCTGGGGTCTTATTTAATCACAAAATGATTATAAGCTACCATAGTATGCTATTCTAAAGAAACAACAAATACAGCTCTATAGTGTGCTAGACCTTATTTTATAATAGCAATAGGGACAAGTTAGATAATGCAGTTTTATCATGGTCAATTACCAGATTGCAATTAAAATAAACTTTAGTAGAATTTTTTAAAAAAACGTACATAATAAAACACTACAGTAACACTTCAAAGCTGAATAAGTAGTGAATGGTGCATACAGAGGCATGCAATTTAGCTACTGTCAGGTAAATACAGTGGAACCTCGAGTTACGAATGCCCCTCCTTACGAAAATTTCGCGATACGACCAGCTCCGGCCGCAAAAATTTGCCTCGCCATGCGACCTCCGCCTCGCAATATGAACCGGATCCGCGGCCATTTGCCCTGCTGCCATGTGGTCGCGGCTTCCTGTGGGCGAGATCGCAGTAGCAAGGAAGCTTGCTCCACGAGGCAAATTTCCCCATAAGGTTCAATGTGTCAGCCGGCTTGCACGGCTAGGAAATTCCCCAGGCGTGCTCTAGTCAATTTCACCGCTCGAGCCCTAGCGCAGAAAGAGGAAGTGCTAATGAAATCTGAGCGCGCGGGTGGGGGGGGGAAGGCTTTTGTCACGTGCGCACAGCCGGGAGCGGGAGCTTCCCCCCCTCTTCCTCAAATCTTTCCTTTGTCCATAGCCCTTGGCGTGGTGCGCGTGGCAAAAGCGCAGTGAAATCAATCAGCGCGCAGGGGAAAGGCTTTTGTAGCGCGCACAGCCGGGAGCGGGAGCTTCCCCCCCCCACTGATTCCTCTTAATTCCGCTCTTTCCTTTGACAAAAGCGCAGTGAAAGCAATCAAATCAGCCCTAGCGCAGAAAGAAGAAGTGCTAATGAAATCTGAGCGCGAGGACAAAAGTCCAAGGAAAGCAATGACTACGCCAAGGGCTATGGACAAAGGAAAGAGCGGAATTAAGAGGAATCAGTGGGGGGGGGCCACACGCTGATTGATTTCACTGGGCTTTTGCCGCGCGCACCACACCAAGGGCTATGGACAAAGGAAAGATTTGAGGAAGGGGGGGGAAGCTCCCGGCTGTGTGAGCGCGCGACAAAAGCCTTACCCCCCCCCGCGCGCTCAGATTTCATTAGCACTTCCTCTTTCTGCGCTAGGGCTCGAGCAGTGAAACTGACTAAAGCACGCCTGGGGAATTTCCTAGCCATGCAAGCCGGCTGACACATTGAACCTTATGGGGAAATGTGCCTCGCAGAGTGACCAAATTCGGAGGGCAGATTAGCCGTATTTACATTGAACCTTATGGGGAAATTTGCCTCACGGCGCGACCAAATTCAGAGGGCGGAACGGATTAACCGTATTTACATTGAACCCTATGGGAAAACGTGCTTCACGTTGCGACCAATTCAAGTTGCGATCAGAGTCACGGAACGGATTAAATTCGTAACTCGAGGTTCCACTGTATTACAATAGTGATCAGTCAGTAGGTAACACAGGTAGTATTTACTACCTGTAAGAATAAATACAAAATACTACCTGTATTCTCTGAAGAATGAAATAAATTAGCAGGACCTGCCAATCCCTATAAAGCAGTGTTTCTCAGCCAGATCAGCTTTAAGATGAGGATGCTGGCTGGGGAGTTCTGGGAGTTGAAGTCCACACATCTTAAAGTTGATCAGGTTGAGAAACACTGCTATAAAGTGTAGAGACTAAGGGAGATTACCTTGATAGACATAAGCTCCATTGTCTAGGCAAAAGGCACTGAAGTATTTTTTAAGTTCAGAAAAGCCAGATAACATTTGGAAGTGGCTTAGACAAACACCTCCCTAATTAACTGAACTATAAGGAGGAGGAGGAGGTGCAGCACAATCAGACTTGCAAGATTGTTATATTAGCCAATCTCAATAAAAGTAGTTTTAGCCTTCCTGTTAAGCTGATTTCCTGGTCTGGTCCATCTAGTGGGGCTGACATAAAATCAACATCATATGACTCTAAGGCACCTGACCCACAGGGATACCAATGTTCAGAATAAGAATGCTGTGAAATCCACCATATAGCACCAAAGAAGGCAGACCACTGAACTTTGCAAAACACACATTTATATTTTGAAACAATTCTGTTAACAAGAGTCAAAGCTGATGTAGACCTACTTTTAAAATCCTCATAATTCAAGGAGCTGTGATCAATTTGGCAATCAGAATTTCAGCTAAATTGTCTGATAAGTTTTTTGGCACTGCCAAAACTTAAAGGAAGAATATTATAATTGAACTTTTCATCATATGTTTTATTTATCCCAATTTAAAATAACTTTAAAAAATGAGTGGGGTAAGACCTATTGGGGAAAATATATGATGCTAGGCTCTGGCCTTCAAAGAAATTTTTCCACCTCAGAATAAAAAACTGTATTTCTAACAAAACTGGGGGCAGCCAATAATAGAAATGTTGTAATGTTTTTAGTACAATTAGTTTTCTAAGTGTATCCAATACAGAATCTGATAGATAAATTTAGCTTCAAATATATTTCAGAACAGGCCTCCAGGACAAAATGAACCACCTCTCTTTACATGGAAAAATAGAAGAGTTGCAGTCATACTCGTTTGGAGATAAATGGTAGAATACTTGTACCTATTTTATGACAGAGAGGCATGAAAGAACAAGCCAAGATATTTACAAACAAATATATATTCAGTGCTATTCCTATTAACTTATTAGGTGTATATCTTTTGAAGTTATTTTGCAAATGTGATCACCTCGGTTTTCTGGAAGTTAACCAGTTTTTCAACTTTGCCAAAGATAGGTAGAGACTTCAATGTCCTTATTATGTGTACTATGAGGCATACAAGATTTCTACATTGTCAGTGTGCAGTATAATTGGTACTGTTCTACCTGCCAGAAAAGGATAAAGACTTGGCTCAGAAAAGGTCTGCACAATTAAGTTAATATATAAATTGAAAGGAAGATGGGCTAAATATAATCCAGCCTCACCCATTAGGGTGGTGATATGGTCCAACACATTACACCTAAAACTGAAATAGTATATAGATTTTTGGTAAACATTAACAGCCTTTTATCTGTCTGTGCCAAGTTTGTCCCATAGTCTCTCTATAGATTTTATATTAAAAATCGACTTAAAAATATACAAAAGCTACATAGAAAATTCCTCTGGGAATCAATGTGCTTTCTTCTCCCAGATGATGAAGAATGAAACATTGGTCTAAACCTGCTCTGTACACATTCAAGGGGGTAAAAGTAAAGATTTGTTTGCATATAATTGACTAATTGTGTCTAAGAATAAGTCTAGACTTAGGAGCAACTAACTTGCTACCTTCAGAGTTTTAAAATGGGATGGAAATTGTGTGTCCCCATTCCTCAGGGAGATGGGCTTCATTGTTGATGTGTGTAAAAAGGGCTGCCAAAACACCCACCTGTAATTTCCTTTCATGATGGAAAAATGACCAAGCTTTTGTTTCAGGGCAGTGGCTATGTGATCTGGAGTTGGGGGATGTTGCCATCTGTCCCTTGTCATGAATAGATCATTACCTGGTAACTCTGGAATTTACCATAGCACACATCCCTTTCACAGGCCTAATGGATCCCACTGGGTTTCAGAGGGAGCTTGGGATTTTTCCTGAGGTTTTGATAGAAGGTTCAACTAAGATCTTGGTCGCTGCCTGGAATGAGGCGGTGGCAGCCTATGCAGATTCTCTCTGTGTGCAGATCCCAGTATGACCCCTGTTTTTCAGAGGCCTTAGGCAGATAAAGTGACAGAAGACAACTAGACCACCATTGGTAGAAAAGTAGGAAAGAATCTGACCAGATGCAGGTGGCAGCCTTTATTATAGCCTTCCTTATGGCAATAAGGGTAGCAAAAAAAGCTTATTTCTGTGCCTTATTGAGTCCTCTGAGTGTTGCTGAACAACCCTGTCCAGGGCAACCTGGTCCCTTCTGAGTCAGGGTGGAGCATCTGTGGGGTTGCTGTGAGGGCTATTCTTGACCCTTGGCTGGTAAAATCACTTGGGTCACTCCAAGTTGCACTCCAGCTGGGCAGGTCTCATGAAGATGACTAAGGCACAGTCTTGTGATGTTATCTGGGAGGAGTGCAAACCTGTTAGTCCCAAGGAAATGGACAGGGTCCTCAGAGCTGTAGGTGCAGCCACCTGTGTATTAGATCCATGCCCCTCCTGGTTGGTTAAAGCTGCCAGAGAGGGGCCATGTGGGTGGATCCATGCAGTGGTAAATGCCTCTTTGAGAGAGGCTATCCTTGGATCCAGCCAATATGGGCAATTTTCATCCAGTCTCCAACCTTCCCTCTTTAGCTTGTTGATGACTTGTGGTGAGCTTGGAATAGGAATGGTGCTCTGTCCTGGCTCTCTTTGATCTCTCAGTGGCCTTTGATAAGATTGAAGAAGGTACCATGGTATCCTTTTTGACAGGCTGAGGGGGTTGGGAGTGGGAGGTACCAGATCTCCTTTCTCCAAGGCCAGTTCTAGTCGGTGTGGGTGGGAGAGGAATGGTGAAACCCTAGATCCTTGCTTTTTTGTGTGTCTCAGGGCTCTACCCTCTCATTCCTCCTTTTCAACATCTAGAAGAAGCCAGGTGAGGCATCATTAATATGGGGATGATACCCAGTTGTATATCTCTGTCTCCAGCCATCCAAGTAAAGTTATTGAGGTTCTTTCCCAGTGTCTAGAGACTATGAGGGTCTGAATAGGGAAGAACAGGTTGCAGCTCAACCTTGCCAAGACTGAAGGGTTATGGGTTTTGGGTCCCCCAGATCCAGCAGTTGGAGGGTTTCCATCTTTGGTTCTGGATGGGGTGGCAGTACCCCATATAGACTTGGTGCACAAACTGGAGGTTCTCCTGGACTCTCAGCTCCTGCTCAAAGAGCAGATAGTAGCTGTGGGCTTTAAACAACTGCATCTTGTGCACCAAGGGGGGCTTTAAACAACTGCATCTTGTGCACCAGCTGTGCCTATTCCTGGACCAGGAGAATCCCAGTCATGGTCACTCACACCTTAGTCACCTTCTGATTGGACTACTGCAACATGGTCTACATGGGACTGCCCTTGAAGACCACCTGGAAGCTTAAATTCAAGCTACAGTGCAGTGGCATATGTAGTTATGGGTGCATTTAATTTTGCCCATGCAACACTGCTACTCCACGAGCTGCACTGGCTTCCAGTTGACTTAATGTGTGGATTCAAGGTGCTGGTTATCATCTTTAAAGCTCTACATGGCATAGAACTATGTTACTTGTGGTAGTTGGGTAGCCTTATAAATCTAGTTAAAAAATAAAATTCTGGTGTTTTTCCTAATTTCAGCTGATAAATAAGATCCCTGACCTCTGCTTCAGATAAACAGGGCCAAATAGGGTTCTTGGAGGAAAATCTCTTTAGTGACTTACCATGAAAACCTGCTATAGGAAAATTTTGGAATAGATTTCCTAGGATCTGTGGAAACTTTACAGGACAGCCTGGCCATTTGATATAAAGAAACTATTCACAAGATTACAAAAAGTTGTGTGATTTTTTTTTTTAATATGGAACAGCAATATGAATCTGCCACTCCTCCCTTAAGACTTCATTTTAAAACAATGTTGAAGTGTTTATAGCTTTTTTTTAATGCTTGGAGGGAATGGAGATAAACAGATGAATTGATATGAAATAATGTGAGAGCTGCTATAAAGGCCTTTTAGGTTCTTCCATCAAACCTGAGCTTGATTCTATTATGTGGATGACTGTGATCTATTGAGAATTTCTGAACAGATAATTTTGTAGTGAATGGATTATGACTTGACAGTGTGCCAGTATCTGCTTGGCCAATGCTGCTGAGCAAATTTGAGAATGAAGGTGCAGAAAGGTTTATTGTCAAGAGTATCTTTTACTTTGCCAGGTTTCAGCCATTTAGGCTGAATGTGATTTTGCTCAGATTATCTAAGTGGGCAGGGGTTCTATTCTGAGAACGTCACCTGCTCTTTTATGTTAAAATTGAGACTAAAGGGAAAAGATCACAGTACTGTTTACGGAGTCATAATGTTCCCTGGTGTTTCTGGATTCTGGCCATACTTTGCTTGCTAAGTTCTGATAGTATGTTTCACAGTATAGGCTTGTTTGTGCTAAACTAGCTGTAAGAAACATTTCTTTTAGTAAGGTAGTCTCGGGTCTGAATATTGATACTACTTTGGAAACTCTTCACTCTGTGGGACCAATCTCATAACTAATTAGGTTACAAATACTGCAGCTTCCATCACCAAGAAGCAGCCTCTGCCACCTACAGACAAGCTGAGGCATTTTTGAGCAGAATAATTCCAGGGAAGTAGCTCTGTTAGCTTTTGCAGCATTTATTAATAATCTTATGGCATCTCAAAGATTAACACATTTATTACTGCAAAAATTTTTGTGCATTAGGGCCATTTGTAAGGTGACAAGAGGAATCAAGAGATAAGAAATACCCAGGTGCTTGCTTTTTTTGACAGGATTGGAAGGACAGTTCTTCCTTAGAACAATTTACACTGTGTTTGATTTATGCATAGATGGTGAATATATAGCTTAGTTTGGAGGACATGCCCATAGTTCAAATGGACAGACACAAATACACATCTCAAATGGAGTTCTTCAATGCTAGCTGCCTCTTTTCTGATCTTTATATTGTTGATAATGCAATATCTTCAGCATTGCATCCATGTTCGTCTATGCAAATTTTTACACAAATAAGTAAGAACGTCCTTTTTAATAGTGTCAGTGGACAGGAATTATTATATGCATTTTGGTTGTTCAGGCTTTTCAGAAATTGAGAAAAGATGGCCTTCCAGTGAGGATTCATGGCGAAGTAGATATCCCTGAAGGAGCATGGATGGCATTGCAGCAGAGATTAGCAGCCAGATGGTGAATTCTGGCTGGCGAAGTCTCTCTGGAAAAAGGAGAGATTGTGAGATCACCATTTGTACTCTGAAGAGCTGCTGCTCATGAGTAGACTGCAGGAACTGAAGGTTTTGTGGTCGGCTTGTGAGTTGAACGGCTGGGAGTCAAGGGATTTCAACCAAGCTCGCAGCCGTAATGCAGCCTATATAGACATAAGGCCAAGCCTCATTTCTTAATCGCTCTCAGAAATTGCTTCTTAACTACTTTTCAACTATTAGGAACCTTTGGATCATCAAGTTTTTTATAGCACCGGGTGAATTTCCTTCAATTCTTAACAAAAGAAGTTTTAAATACAAATGTAAGGACTTTAAAAAATTCTTTTTTTGGAATAAACAGCAAAAAGGTGATTAGAACTTTGATTTTGGAAAGTTACAAATGGACTAAGTGTCCAGATGAATTTGAAATAAGATTTTGAAATTAGTTATAAGAATCCTTCCCATGGGAAAATGCTGTTGTTTTGATTTCTTTAAAAAAAAATAATAGGATGGGACTTTAAAGGTTGAACACTAGAGGGAATGAGAAGGAACTAAAGATTACAATTAAAGGAGAACACTTAAATTTGACTTACAAATGCATAATGGTGCATTGTACATCTTGAAGGATATTTTTGAACAGTGGACCCAGAAGTTAATTTTAAGAATGTCTGCCTCTATAGATAGACTGTGTTTAAAAGATATTATGGAAGCAGAGCAAGTTTTATGAGACAAGACTGAGACTGATTTGGAAGTGGATTTAAAAATGACAGGCTACAAGAATGATATGGGAAAAGATGTTACATTGGATATACAAATGAAACCGGCTGATGTCCTAATAAAGAGATATACAAATAACAAACCAAAAGAGTCACCTGGATAACTTTCCTATATTGGATTTACAAAAGAAACTTGTTAAAGTTTTGAAGGATTTTTTGAGAAGGGACAAAGAAAAAATTAAAAGAAATCAAGTTCTAGGACATTATTTGAAGGAATTAAAGAACAAGATTGTTAACAGGAAGGTATATAAAGTTGATTTATTTGATGAAGGTTAAAATAGATATGTTGTTATCTCTGGTAACCCTTAATGGACTTTTGCTGACCAGGACTGAACAATGAGGCTTTAAGGATTTGTTTATAGATAAGAGATGGGATATGGGAAGAAGAAATTGTTTGTTGTATTTTAAGAGAAGGTGATAAGTTACTAAAATTGTTTATACCTGTTGTGATGAAGGGGGAACTGATTTCTTTATATATTTATTTTCTTTTGCTTTACTATATTCTTTTTTTTCTTTCTTTTCTATTTTTCTTTCTATTTTTTTCTCTTCTGCACTTTCTATTTTTTTCTTTTATTTTTTTAGTTTGTATTAGTTTTATCTTTTTAATTGTAATGTTTAATAAAATTATTATAAAAAAAGAAATTGAGAAAAGATAACATGCAGTTTACTGATCAGCATTTTGAGTGTAATATAATTCTAGCATTCCTTCCTATATTCAGTAAAGGAAGGATAGCCAATTTGGTGCCTATGGGCTAATATGTCTGTAGATACTTCCCTTGATATCTGCCAGACTCCCTGTTCTACCTGATTAAGAGTTTTGAAATAATCTTTTAATTAACAAAAAAAGATTGGATAGGAAACTAGCATGCTGCAAAGCACCTGCCTCTAGCATCCTCTTTATTTCCAACTGTGCCTCCAGGCATGATGGATAGCTGCAGCTTCAATCTGGTGCTTTGTTTTTAAATGTGTTCACCTGCCAAGATGAAAAAAACAAAGATAAGCTGGGGCAATAGAGAGTACTGTAGATAGGTGGGTGAATTGGGGTGGGGGGGACTTCACCAATTTACCTTCCAATGATAAGGCAATCATTCTGTGAAAACACCTACAACATACACTTAAAATTTCAAATGTATATTCTAGTTTACCTTGCATACTGAAGCATAAATGTATATATATTTATTTGGGCTCATTTTTATTACATAAGCTGGTGGATATTATATTTCAAACTACTACTTTAGAAGTACTACCTATCCTAAATCAAAAATGTAAATACATACATGAACTGATGTGTAATCTAACAAAGATGATGTTGATATGGCTCCCTGAAACTAGTGAGAGAGATGCATTCATATGCAGTGTGAGTGTATGCTAAAACTCCTTTGGTATAGAAGAATTTCTTCAGTTTCCTTGGGGCTAGAAGCCATGCTCTAGCAAACCGTAAATATTTCTGAATGCTAAATTAGGCCATATAGACTTCCATAGTTGTGTTCACCAAGAACAAGGCTTCTGTGCAGTGTCACCAAAGTTCATTCTTTTTCACTGATCAGAGAAAAGAATAAATGTTTACGTTGTGCAACTCAACACAGAAAATTTAATTGCTTTTCTACAGTACATTGAGATACCAATGAAAATGAATTCTACCACATTGCTCTAACGTGCAGAAGGAGACATTACTAATATTGTATTCCTGCAATTTCCAAAAGGCTGAAGCAGAAATGTGAGAACTTGCCTCTGCCTGTCCGACGTATCTCCTAAGTTATCTGCCATGCAGAGGAGTATGGTAGAATCAATATTAGCCAATATGTAAGGTGTGGCTTGTAAGGTAAACCAAGATCTGTGGGCTTCTGGCAACATTATTTTGTTGATTCCCCATCATCCCATAAAGGCACAAGGGTCTGGCAATCATGATGAAATACATGTATATCAAAACTCTGCCTACTCTCCCATCCTTTTTTCATTTTAGAAACATTTATTTTTGCCTTTGTCCTTTTCCCCATAATTTATTGTGCCCCTTTTGCTATCACTTTACCATAACTTCCTTTAACCTGTTATCTTTTGAGATTATTTTCATAATACATTGCTTCATACAATTTATTTCTGTAGGTCTTTCCACCTGCCATGATCCTTTTGTCTAGGAGTATAGTAGTTTTCCCAATGGCACTGAGAGGTTTCTGCCTGCTCTATTTCTTTGACATTACCAGAGCCTCCATCCCTTACAAGATGGAGCTTGTCAGAACTATGATGTCTTAATATTATTTCTTGTGCTACTATTTATTCCACAGACAAGAAAACCAGGTTCATGCTAGATCAAAATAATATGTTTGGGTTAATTTAAGGAGTTCAAGATGCAACCATAATAACTGGCTTGTGTTCTTTGAAAGAAACTAACATTATTATGTGCTTGAAAGCCAAAGGCAAGTAATTAAATCATGTTAATGTTGCTTTTTTAATTTCATAATTGTGACTAATAGAGTTTTTTAAATCATCTGTATTGTTTGGGAAGAATTATGTTATCTAGTAGTGATTAAGACACTTTTTAGATGTTCTAATTTTGTACTTCTTTAGATTAAATTTAGTGTCTTGATACTTTCATGCACTGAACATTTTGGGAAATTAAGGGGTCACTGATAGTTGAAAAGATGTTGGTAAGTTGGTTTCCATTGGTGATAGTCTAGCTTCTGGAGTAGAGACTAAGATGCTGTACTTTGTACTAGTGCCCTCACCACTGGTTTTAATTGAACAATGGGAAGAGCCCTTTGGTTGGCTACCACATAGCCAACACTGAGAGTTTAAAAACATAAGATACTTGGGCATAGTTGCAAGGCAGGGTGCTGTTTGGAACACTGGTTTTTGTTGGCTTGTTTTGCACTCCTCCGTGGGTTAGTTGGATTGCATTATGTAACGTCTTCAGCGCTTTAACTTCGGTAGTTTTCACTGGTTTTAAATTGTTTTACAGGTTGTCTTGATGGAAATATTTCTGTAAATATTCTGGATGTCCAATGAGCTATAGTGTGTTGAGGGTTTTTTAAGGGCATCTTTAGCTTATATCACATAGCATCTGAATTTATCACTTATTTCACCAAGCTGTTGTCCTTCAGATGTGATTACCTGTGACGTTTGGAATTTCTGTTACAATAAATCTGCAGGGTAGAAGAATTGGAAAAGCTGTCATAGAATGTTAATAAATATATTTGTATTAATGAATCTGAATTCTGCTTTGAATTATTTGAAAATATTTGAAAATTTGAGAAATCTTACTTTTTTAATGACTACGTTTTTTTCCAAATACTAAAAAATTCCAAATTTCTTAGTTGTATATTGTACAACATACAGAATAGAAAATTACAAAAGACAGAATTTCAAAAAGGTGAGGATATGCATTTTGAAAGAATAATTTTGAACTTTCAACGTATGAAAAGCACCCCTCAAACCTCATGTGAAACCAGTGGAAAAGCATAATGCAGACAAACTTGGCTTACATGTACATGATGTTTACATACAGAAGGCTGAGATGAAAGATTGATTAGATGAACAAGAGAGGAGAAATATTTTATATTTATTGAATATTTTAAGAGAAAACACACATATATAATTATATAAACAAGAAAGAAAAAAATGACAAAAAAGTAAGGAATAGAATCAGCTAAGTAACAAAGAATTTACAAATATGATAAAGCTATGATTTTTTTCCACGTTCATAAGTGATTAATGATTACCTGAATATGTTTAATCCTCAAAAATCACTGTTAAACTCTATGCAGAATACAAATATCAGGAATACCAAATAATGCAGTATAGATCATAGAATAAAATTGTGAGATTATGAATTGCGATAAATTATTTTTTAAAGAAAAAGTAAAAAACCAAAAAGGGGTTACTATTAATATGCAAAAAGAAATAAAAAACGATAAAAATTATAAGTGCATAATTGTCTCTGTGTTACAATCCTATAATCTCATTATGAGGTCGTATCCAGATGGCAGCTGCCTGTATTTTCCATGTGGGAAATGGGAATAGGCAAGTTCCTGTGTTGCAAATTAGCCTCCAGAGCTGTACAGCCCCCTGTTGGTTGATTGGATTGGTGGGAAATTAACATAGGTTGAGCAATAGGTTGAGCATTGTGCACACATATGAGCTAATTCATAGATGGTTTAAGGGTCATATCATAAGGTTGACGGGACTTTAATTAAGGTTGCTTTTAGCCAAATAGTATTGAAAAGGCTAAATTTAACTAAATGAAAGCACTTCACAAATTATCTAGGAATAACACAATTGTCCAGATCCTGCAGAAGAATCACGTTTCTCCTGTCCACTCAAGCAGGGGGTGAGACAGAACCAGGACCTGCTAATAGTCCAACAGTTCCTGACAAGCTGGAGCTGCACGTACTCCAAATGCCAAGGCCGGTTCTTTCCTGCTAATTCTTCTGGGGTACAACCCTGCAACCTTCAAAAATATTGCCACGGGCTTCCACTGGCGCTTCCTCACTCCCTGAGGACGAGTCCTTCCTTATGAGGAGGTCTTAGAATTCAGCGGCAATATTCTGGAAGATGGCAGGTTTTTATTTTTCGTCTAGGCTCCTTTAAATTTCTGTAAAATTCCAACTCTCAGATTCTGTCTTTCCAGTGCTGACAGATCTGTGCCAATAATCCTCATGAGAATTAAGCATGTGTATTAAAAATGAATCCTGTTCTCTCTCATCCATTTTGCATTTTCTGCAACAGCATGAAGCACTTTATTAGGGCCGCTATATCTGGACTGCAGGAATCTGGAGGACCACGACCTGGCAACAGAGTGCGGGTTTTTGTGCCCCTTTGCTGCTATTTGATGGTTATCCGGATTTCTGCAGCCTAGCGTAATATAACCTGGACCGGTGCAAATACTACAGGCTCAGAAAGGCGCTCGCAGCTTGTGATTATCATGTATCTTTAAGGCTGTTTGCGTCTGAGCAGCGCAGAAGCCTCAACCCGACAGGCACCCTTCCCGAGCCTTAAATTTGCGCATCTTCCATAGCCCCTCGATCAAAGGAGTTTTGCAAGGCGCCCAGTGGGAAGAACTGGCTTCTGCAGTTTCAGACTGTCGGAGAAAATAATTCTTAACGGTCAAGGAATTAAGTACTTTGAGTAATGCATGCTCGGTTTAAAGAAAAAAAAGAAAGAAACCAAGCACCCGTCCTTATCAGAGATTTAATTTGTTGTCCTTTTCGTTATTTTACACTTTTGCTCTGCCACAAAAGCTTTCCGGGTCCGGCTCTGCGTTTCTGCAAAAGGTGCTGCTCGGCTGCAGCCCTCCCTTCAGTGCGATAGCTTATCTGGGGTCGGGGGCTCCGCCAGTCTCTGCACATCTGAAAGAAGCGGAGAGGTACGTTTGGGGAAGGCGAAAAAGCGCGAGCCGCTTCTGGCTGCGCTCAGGACTCCGCCGCTCTGCAACAGTCCGAGGAAATGGGGGAAATCTGGGGCCCCGTGGCTTGGCAAGGGTTAAGCGATGCCAACCCCGCCCCCCTCCCCTGCTTGGATGTAAACAGAGGAGCCTCAGCCTATCATGTCTGATTGCTGTTCTGTGCCTGAAGAGAAAGCCAGGCTCTGTAACATGATACATTATAGACTGATTCAACTTGGAAGGGCTGCGCTCGGCTCGTCACATCCAGACGGCAGAATCACCACGGAAAGGTGGGTGACTGAAAAGCTACCCTTCTTTGACCTTACAGCTGAGCCAGGATAAAGTGCGAATACTTACTTCGAGAAGACCCAGTTAAAATATTCGAAACAGAAGCGCTAGTGCTGCTGTAGGTAAATGTGCGGATTTTTTCTTCTCCTTTTATGTATGTTTGTTCCGATGCGGTGTTAGAAGGGGAGGAGGCTGTTCTCTTGGAATCGGTGCAGAGGTAATATTAGCGTTGGAAATGAGGTGGCTTGTTAACCCCTGAAGAGCTAGATGGAGATCTAGCAAAGGAGCAGCTTAACTTTATTTCTCGACGTGCTAATGATCTTACAAAAAGCTGTTCTGTTACTTAAGCGGCTCTTCTTCCTTACAGCACTTTAACATCCAATGAATTCTTGAGCGAGGGTGTGATAAAAAATCACAGATTATTCCATTCAAGCCTTAGAATAGCACATCTGGTCTTCATTACTTTCCGATGGAGCCAAGATTGGGTTGAGTTCCTTAGGCTTTGGACTTGATTAGTGCGAATGTGTCGTGGCATTCTCAAAGGGTAGTAAATATTTCTAATTAAGGAATCGGCTGCCTGTAAAAATAACGGACCTCACGTATAGCATGACTGGTGTTTTTTTAAGATAATAATTATTAAGGAGAAAAAATACTCAAATAATCCAACTTTATAACTGCAAATATAGAAAACTTTAATATAGAAAAGACTTTAATATAGAAAAGACTTTAATATAGAAAACAAACGTTTATTTAGAAATAATTATCAAGTGTTGCCAGTAAATATAGGACATTTATTATATTATTCGGAGGAGGGGGAAGCATATCATATTTTCTCTCCACACTTGTAAATCCAGTGTTCTTATTTATAATTCTTTTTCCTTTTCTCCCATAATTGCCATGGGATATGCAGACGATGTGATCCTGTCACAAAGTAATTCTGTTTTTAAAGCTTAATATAATTACATTCATTGCCTAAAAATTGTGTAGCTGTAGACTTGATCCCTTTCCACTGAAGTGGAAATACTTTAGTAATTGAAAACAGATTCATGTCTGGAATTGTATAAACCACGGTTCTTGTTTTCAAAAATAAATCTTTTGTTCTCCAATTCTGAATGTTTGAAGAAAGCATTAAGAGTCCACTGTTTGCTCATTGTTTTATACAATCCTTATGAAATGAGAAATGCTGAAAAGTAAATGTAAGAATTCATCTTATTTTGAATAGCCATTCAGTAATGATCATAAAATGTGTATTGATTTTTTTTAAAAAAGCTATTGTAGTAACATTCTCATGTGAATTGAAAGCAGTGCTTTTAATACATTTCATCATAATTTTCCCAATGCAAATGGAACTACAAACTGATTTAAAAGTAGGGGGACCTTTAGGGGATTTAATGGGATACTGATCTACTTCTACACAAACCTAGACAGCTGCTCTTAATTAACTTTGCTTCAGTTTCCTGGACATCATTCTTGAAAACTACTCTTTCTAAAATGTTTTTTAGTTCAAGAATAGTTGGGTATAAACTTTGTGGGCCTTCAGGCAAAAACTAATCCCTGCAAAGTAACCTGTTTAGGAATTTGGAAAGTAGAGAACAATGAAGTTAAAGAGTAGGGCTATGTTACTATTCCAGAACTATAAAGAAGCAAACTAAATGGCATAAAATTATGCAGGAAAAGTTGCTGGTTGGAAGATTCTGTACATAGCACATTATACATAGTGTATTCTTTGTACTGATTGCCTCATGGAATGAATCAATATTACTTTTTGTTCTTTTTACAGACAACCATAAAGGTGGGTGTATATTTTTGCATATTACTCCTAATGATAATGTAACTGCTAATGCTTCTAAATATTGTTTGATAGCCTATTCAGTAGTTGGAGATTTTGAAATTATTGTGCAAAAATACCACAAAGTTGAGAAATACTGGAGAACACTTAGATGAAAATTTTCTTCCTTCATTTTTAATATCTCTAAACATTCATGTTAATAAAATAATTTATATATCTGTTTTATGCACTTTCCCCTGTTGCAGATATTTCTAGAGAAAAGTACTAGTTAACCCAAATTATAATCAGGAATAGGAGAAAAAAGCTTGTCTGGACGTTTCATTTTTGTTGTTTTTATAATTAATAAGTTTTCGTTTCCTTTTTCTTTCAGTAAAATGCTGAAGAACATTCAAAATTGCAGGATCTAAAATGAATGTATTTTACACAGTGTGGTAATAGCTGTGTTAATACAGTGATCTGGATAATTAATGCCACATGACATATTGCCTGCTTCATTCAGGTATTCATTCCTGTATAGAAGAGAAGGGTTGCTAAGTATCCATCACTACTGGAAGTAATGTAAAATGACAGAATTTTAGGTCCATATTTTTGCATTTATTAATGTGTAATTAGTGGAGGAAGGAGCCCTTTTCAGTTATGATCAGCAGTTTAGGCTTCAGAATTAAGACTTGAAGTTTTGAAATACAAATTGATAACTCATATATTTAAGCAACCTCTCTACAAATATATGCTGGTATAGTGAAACAGAATATGGTCATTCTTAATAGGAACTTTGTTTTCCCTATACCATAACAAAGTGTTAATGTGAAAGCACAATCCGCTGTAAAGGTTTTCAATGACCTGCTTAAATCCCACTGAAAAGGAGAAATAGAACAGCAGCAGACCTTTTTAAGCAGAATCCTGTTTCAGAAGCCTGTAAGCCCATATATTTTATTTTAGACTGAAAAGGTTAGAAAAACAAATTATTTTTATATTGATGGCAATTCATGAAGTTGATCAAAGATCTTGATAACATTTATCAAGGTAGTTGTTTTACAGGTCTTTTTAATTCTAAACCCTAAAAATTCCAAAAAATTAGAATTTGAAATTTTTTAAAAATCAGTATTTGGATTTATTGTTTAATCTTCTAAATATGATTGTTTATTAAAATTTAAATATGTAATGTAACACTAAATCTTGTTCTATTGGGAAAAACTCCAGACATTCATACATCCAAACATTTTATAGGCTGTAAATATATTTGCAAATGTTTAGAAAGAAGTACATCCCCAACCTTTTTGCATATATGTTTACAGCTGTAATTGCAGAGCTACGGAGAAATGTGTGTTACATGCACGAGCACGTGTACATATTTCAATATATAAAATCTTTTAGAATTTTTGCAGAAGCAATTTTATATTTTGAATTCTGTAGTTTCAAAGTTTGTGTACCTTCAGAAGTGTGTCCAAGAAAAGAAGGATGGATGGATGGATGGATATAATTTACGCTGGAAATCGGTGATCGTGAGAAGCCATATTCACATATTGAATACCTAAGATGGAGAAGCAAATTTTAGAATAGTTTGGTAGTGTCATGTGAAGTCAGATGGAATAAAGCCTACTACTGAATACAAATTAATTTTACACACCCTGAATAAATTCATAAGGATCAAACTGCATTGATTTTAATGGAATTTATTTCCATATCAAATGCCTTTAGGATTAGGTGGTTAGTAGTTGATTCACATGATTTCATTTTACTATATTTGTAGACAAGTGAGTAACAAATTCATTAAGAAAATTATGTTTGGAATGTTTAGTAGCTTCACTTTTAATGTTTTATAACTGTAAATAATGTGCTTTCATTTTAACCCTGTAGTATTTTTAATTTGACATCTTAAAGGAATAACAGAATTAGTATGAACTATCACTTGTATATGAGAGAGCACAACAAATACCTCAGCACAGTGGAAGCTGCTTCTCAAAATTTCCCTGAATTTCAAAAATAATTTTCTCAGCATTAGAAAATTAGAATATGAAAGATAATCATTTTGGATAGCTATTCAGAAACCCACATGATTATGGACTAATTTGAATGTAATCTCAGTTGTGCTTCCTTTGTTACTGAAAAAAGAAAAAAAGATGCTTCTACTAAATATAACAGATTTTTAGTTCTGTTTTTATATCATTTTAATAATACTTGTTTTTAATTGTACTGATTTTCAGCAAAGCTGGTTTTTCTGTTTAAATGTTGATTTTCTTTATATACTTTGAATCTCAAACTATAAATTACACATATTAAAAAAAATTAGGCCCAGCTTCTGTTGACTGTGATTAGCTCTGCAGTTCTCAGATTTATGGCTCTAATTCCTGAAGTCTTACTTAACAAACAGGATTTGGTAAAATACTGTGAAGACAATTTTGACTATACTTTATATATTATAGCCATCTTAAAAACCCAAATTCAGTCAAAAAACCCATAGTGGAATTTTAAAAAATAAATGGGTAAAAGACATTATAGGACTCACCTGATTCTATGTGTGTTTTATTTCTTTGTTTTTAATTTGTAGATGTGAAACTATTAAAGGGTTATGATGTGTTAAAAACTATTTTACTTCTCTGTAGACAGAAACGAAATTATAGGTTTTACTGAATTTTGAATGTAGCGTAATAGCTGTTAAAAAGTGAGAATTGTTATGTGTTGCAAACTGGTTCATTTTTTTATTAAGAGGGAAGAATAATTTCTGTGATTCTTCATTTTGTAGGATAAAATAAGTTATCATAAAAATGCTTCATAGCCTATGGAAAAGATAAGGAGAACATTAGCTTATTAATTAATTAACATTAGTTCCTGATGTAAGATTTGCATCTACAAATAGGAAATTGTGCTTACTTGGAGATTATTCAGGTTAAAACATAAAATGAGGCTGTTCCGATTTGTAATATACTTAAAAGCAATATTTAAAAAATATAGATTGTAATTGCACTTCTAGTTATGTACATTTTAAATTCTGTCATTTTGAATGAAACATTAAACATACTTAATTAGTCTGCTTCCAAATTTCAGAAGTCATTCGGATATTTTCTGTGAACTTTGGATTCACAAAACATGTTTAGTCAATTGTGACTGACATGAATTCTCATTAAAACCTCAAGTGACTTCACTGTTCAGATATCTAAAATGTAAGTGATTTGAAAGCTGTATTATCTCAAACATGCTTATTTTTAAGTAATTTACAAAATGACTATGACCAGATGCTTAAGAACTTTACATTGTTAGCTGTAATGTTAAGCACATTTAAAGTTGATGGTTTTTTGTTTTAATTATTTGAATAAGCCACAGCTGAAACATTTAAGTTAAAAGTATACAGTGTGATTAATAGTATTGTTGAGCAGAAGGTAGCATGGCTAAAATTACTTTATTAAGTAATTTGGGTTTTTTTTAAAATGATAAAAATAATAATTATGAGTAATTGGAGATCAGAACCCCTTTTCATTTATTCTACTGAAAGAGAATAGTTCTTATCTCTAATTAAATATACTTCTTCCTCTATTATTACACCAGAAATGTACTACCTGAGGCCCTGGGGCTTCATATGGCTCTTTAAAAGCTTTGGGTGAAGACCTTGAATCCCCTCCTAAAGTTGCCTGCACATTGTAATTTTTTTATTTGATAGATTGGATAAAACTATTATATACATCAGGAATAATTATGTAAATGGTAATCAATTTTTACAAACATAAAATTACTTCATTTTAGTTTTTGTCCCAATCTTGATTACTTTCAATAGGGCAATTTCTAGCATAGTGCCAAAGTCTAAATGTGCACCTCAGTCTAAAAAATGTTGTATAACCTAAATCAGACTAAAGGGAGATGTTCCCATTAGCATGATCGGTATATGGTTGACAATTACAATTTCCATTCTTAATCCATCAGAACACAAATGCTCCATTGGAGAAGCCCTCTTCAAGAGACTTTCTATAGATGGTGATACCTTATGGTTTTAGTATAGAGAAGTACCATTCATACACTAATAACTGGGTGCTAATAACATATAACGTTTTTTGTGTTGTAATAAATTGTCAGTTTAAAAATGAAAAAAACTTCAGAGCTTGCTTTATTATGGATTCAGATTTTATCATAGTAAGGAATGTGGGTCCACACAGTTGTTCCTTAGCCACAGATCCACTTAGTCTCTGATCATAGCCTGTCTCAGAAATTCATGTAGAAAGTTCAGCAGTAACAACAACAACAAAAATCCTGTTCCTAGACATTTTCCACTGTAGCTGGGGACTTTCCAGAATAATATTGATCAATAAAAACATAAATATATCACCACAAGGAGGCTAGTAAGTCTCAGAAAAACATTAAAATACATTAAAGGATTGTTAAACAAAAGTAAATAAATAAACCATTACTGTACATCCATGCTTCCTATCAGTTTTTGTGTAGCTATGTATGCTTCATGTTCTGGGTAGGCTATAGTGATAATTTTGTTCATACTGGATATGCTAATAGAAGGGGAACTAAAAAGAGTACAAATATTGTACATAGTTATAGAAGAAATATGTGATAATTTTAAGTTGTGCAGAGAGAAGGCTTAATATTAGCCCAGATGATGTCTCCACAGCATTTAATGTATGACATTTATAGATATGAGATAAAGGGTTGTGTTTTCCCAGCAATTCAATATTTAAACTTGAAGGAGGGAAAATATAATGTCTATGCTTCACATACCCTTACAAAATGTTAGCTGGTATAAATTAAAAACAGCTGCAGATCTCAGTTGTAAAAATAAAAGAAGCAATAAAATAATAGTAATGAAAAGTAATAAATTAATGTATTAATACTAAGAGTGCTCTTGAGGTCAGTGTGAGGGAAAGAAGCCAAAATTAATTAGGATTTAGAAGTAAATTATTTATTAGAAAGAATATTTAAGAACTGAGTTGGCCAACACAGTTACATTTTGAAGCAATATAGTTAGAAAACTATTGAAAGAAACTTGCAGTGGTACAAAACGTTGGAGAAAATTCCATTTTTAAAACATTATTGTTAGATAGTGAGAGTTGTCTCAAGGGAATTGGAGCATAAAGGCTTTGGAGATTGCACAGTGCAATGTATTGAGAATGAGGAATACTGCTTTTTTTCCACTGCAAAATAAGTCTTTTCAGTATCTCCATAATTAACATGGCCATAGTCCTACACATACAAATAATATTGAAGTTCATGGATTAGGCTCTTTGAGCATACATTAGAACTGAGCCAAACATTAAAAAAATAATAAGATGGAATAGAATTTTTAACATACTTTCAGAGAGTTTTTTCAAAGTACTGTTGTACTGATCTCAGTAAGCAAATGATGTTTCCCAGAAATTAAGATGAATGCATTAAGTAATCCTACATACAGTTGAATGTATTCTACTGGTTGAGTGCATCATAAGATTGTGAGTATGTTTTGTAGAGGAGAGCTGTGTAAGCCAAAAATCAGGACTCTGGTAGTACCTTTTCAGAGTAATATATTTTATTAAAAGGCCTAAACGTTTGTCTCATGAAAGCTTGTGCCTTTTAATAATATTAATTAATCTGGAAAGGTACTACCAGACCTGATTTTTAAGTGTATGTTTGCATATATATGTCTTAATTTTGCCAGGCCTACTGTTCTAAAAAAGTAGATCTTTTAAAAAATTAAATATGTAGATATGTGTTCATGTGTTTGGCTTAGTGGAAAACATTGATTACTGATTATTGTGATTTTTGACTGCGTAGATTCTGTGTGGAATTTTTTGGTACCCTGTTTTTTTAATTCCTAACATTGTGAAATCTTGTAACAGCACTACAGTTGGAATTGTTGGAAATTAGTAGATAGGTTGCATGCAAGTGCTATAGTCAAAGTGCAAACAAAAAGTTATGGATTAAAAGTATGGACCTTATATTACTGCTTCCAGAATGTCAAATGATGTATATATTAATTCTGCAATTCTGTAGCTGCTTTCTTGGTAGTAAGCTGTATTCAGCTCAGAGGATCTTTTTCCTGCAAAACTTACTTAGGGTTCTGTTATTTCTTAGGGTTATGTTATTAGTCTGTAATCTAAAGTTTTGTAATTAGCTTGTACATTTATTTGGCAGTATGTCTCATTAAATATATGGTAACACATATTAGTACACCTGAAAAAAATAGCTATCGATTGTCTTGCTTAGATGTATTCAAAATTCAGTCTCCAGTTCTAATGTAGTATTGGCACTAATGTAAATACAGATAGTCCCCAATTTAAGAACAAGTTCCGTTTCCAAGGTCTGTCCTTAAGTCTAATTTGTATGTAAGCTGGAACAGTATTATTGTATAATACTTTATAAGTAGTATTGTGCAATTAACTCGAACCATTGTGTATTTAACTTGAATCATTATGTATTTAACTTGAATTTTGCTACAACAGGTTCTGTTCTTAACTAAAGGTTGTCCGTGAACCAGGAGTTCGTAACCTGGGGTACCTGTACAAACATTACATTTAGAACTAAAGTTCAGAGAAACATTTAGATAATAGTTTTTGTTCCTGTATACAAATTTTGAATAAATACTGTGATGGAATTTTTCCTATAAACTTACTTATCAATATTCCAATATAGTACATTGAAACCAGAGTTGTTATATTAAAATTATTATTAGACACTGAACAGAATAATGAATATTTCATCTGATATATGTATGTGTACATATGTATATACTGTACATGTTTTGCTAAAGTAACTGGAAGCAGAGTTACTTGGACAGTGATATAAATCCACAGGCCATAATTTTCCTGACTGCTAGATACTGCATTTTTGTACCTGACTGGAAAAAAAAAATACAGGTAGTCCCCACTTTAAGAATGATTTCCATTCCCAAGGTCTGTCCTTAAGTTGAATTTGTACATAAGCCAGAACAGTATTATTGTATAATACTGTGTAATTAACTCAAATCATTGTGTTTTTAACTCAAATTTGCTGCAGTAAACTCCGTTCTTAACTATAGGTCATTCTTAAACTGGGCATTCTTAATCTGGGGACTACCTTTAGTGAAAAGTCCCCTTGGCTACACGTCTGAGGTGGTTCAAAGCTCAAATAAGGCAATCCTAGGTCATGCTTTTGATAAATTAAAGTTCCGAGAAGTCAAGCAGTATAATTAATATTTTGCTTCTGAGGAAATCATATCCCAAAGTTTAAGGGTGATAAAGAACCCAAAGGACAGAATATTTTTGTAAAATGACAAAACATTAATAAGATTTCTGGTTAATTATTATTTCTAAGTGCCCTTTTTTGCCATATTCAGACTACTTTGTGGGTAAAATCCAACATTGCACAAACAAAAACTCTGTTTCACCTCTGAATGCTTGTACAGACCTTTTGTACAAACTTCCCAATCCTCTTAAGCAAATTTTGTTTATTTGTTTCTTTATGTGTTTATGCAATTTTTCCCCACCCCAGTCCAGAGGGGCTAAAATTTTTATGCAGTTTAGCCAGTAGGAAAAATATTTATTTATTATTGTTCTTGGTATCTCCTATGCAGATCTTGCTGTGAAAATTTTTCAGGATCATGCTTTTTATTTCTAACAAGATAAATGTGAAACTCCTATAATTTCACTTCTCAAGTGTTCAAATGGCTATATTCTTTATAATACTTCTTATTGAAAGCTGTCCCCTATTGTGTGTGTGTGTGTGTAGCTTTTCTTTTGAAGTTGCAAGCAAAGTTAAGTAGCTCTGGTTGCACACACTTATGGAGACAAATGAGACAGCTTTCAAAGCTGCTGCACGAGGCTTGCAAAGGACATGGCTGTTTTAATGCTTTGAAAAGAGGTGCCTTGTTCTTGCTAATGCATTGTGAGAAGCTCTTTTGAATGCATTCTATAGCCCACATTGATTAAAAAATGTCTCTAATACTTTATAAGTACTTACTCTGCATTTTAGTTTTTGTAAAATGTACTGAAGATTTGTTAACCTGTGGCAGTAAATTAATTTTATATAACATAATGAGCATTTAAACAGTAATTATCCACTTTGTCTAACTTTTTAGATGAGATAAAAACATATTTTGTACCCCTATCCTTTTCAAACGATTCCTAGCACTTATATAATGTTGGAGTATTTTCTAAATAATTTGTTAGAAAACTGAATGAGAAGATTTATTTCTCAGTTTACTTATATGATTGTTTTATCCTGTTACGATTGTCAAAACGTTAGAGGCAGAGAAATTTTAGACCTTGCTGGAGAGAATTTAAAGGTTAAAAAGGGTCAGAAAAATATCTTTTCATCAGCAGAGAATGACTTTTACTTTGGAGGCTTCCTCTCAGCTTTTGGAATAAGAATGAATTTGGTTGTGTATACACGGGATCCAAGCTTCTTTATTTCTCTTTTTTGGACTGAACATCAAACCTATAGTAGACCTGAGCTGGTGTGGGCATTTTTCTTTTCTGTTGGCTTCATTAGAGTAGCAATTTCATCAAGACAAACCACTGGTTGGGAGGGAGAGACATTAATGAGTTAATAGGGTTTTGAAAGTTCTACATAAAGAATGAGAAATTCTGGTCTCCCCTACCTAGATGGTCAGTTTGCTTTGGCTGCCCTGTGCTTTTCGACACAAAAGGTGCAATGTGTGCAGTTTTTTAGGATCAGTGCTAAAAAAAAAATAGGCAGGGCTAGAATCATAAAAGTAGTTGACTTATTTTTTAATAAAAATTAAAAAATAAATAGTTGATTTAAATTAACTTTAAATAAATAGTGTTAATATAACCTTTTTTCCTTTAGGAGGAAGGATTGTATTGCCTTCCTTCTCCAAACCTGTGAGTTAGGTTTGGCTGAGAGAGCATGATAGCCCCAAAGGTACCTAGTGAGCTTTCGTAGCTGAGGGTGGACTTGGTCCTGGGTCTTCCTGCTCCTAGTCTAATATCTTATTCTCTAAATAACAATGCTCGTAAAACATGAAATATGTAAGTGTCTATATAATAGTAACAGGTAAGTTGTAGGAAAGTTGTATTTTTTGCACAGCATACTTTGATTATTGGCAGGGATATATTCTGTGAAAAGGTTTAGATTTTTAATGTTAATACCAGTTTGTGTGTGTTGTCTAGCATAGAATTTCTTTGAAGAACTGAAAAAATTGTCTCTGATTATGGCTAAAGCAGCATTACACAGAGCTCTTTTTTGTTCATTAACTTTATAATGGGCATCAACCTTTTTGAGTTTGCTTTCTAGGAGGAGAGCTGTGTTAGTCTATGGTAGCCAAAAATCATGAGGAATCTGGCAGCACCTTTTTAGACTAATAAATATTATTCCCTATGCTTCTCATAAAGTAAACTGTAGCCAACAGAAGCTTATGCTTTTTAACAAAATTAGTTATTGTGAAAAAAGTGCTACCAGATTCCTCTTGATATACAATCTGCTTGAGAATTAGCAGATGCAAAAGTACTTCATAAAAGGTGTCCCTGCTATAATTCTAACTTCTACACAATAAATAAAGGTTCAAAGGCCTTAAGCGTGTTCACATGACACATTAGCTTGTAGTTAACTGAACTGTGATTTAGTCAATCCAGTTTTCTAGGTTCACATGACATGAACCATAAATGAACCACAGTGGCCATGCTCATACAAGACAATAGGCTGAAATGCAGTTGGATAGCTTATGGTTCACTGTGCTGTGCAAATACAGCAGGAAGAGAGAGGTTCAGAATAACTCATTTGAGCTTCATAGTTGAGTGAAAATTTAAACTTGAAGTTTTTCCAACAGTAATAATACCTTACTAGCTCCTGTGAATTGGAAAGCATAACACTTGGAAGATCTGCAGACATTTTTTCCCTGTCTTTCCTTCCAAAATGAAAGAATTTTAGTTTCCAAGAGTGCTTAAGCAATGGTAGATTTGCTGAAGCTGTGTACAAAATAAAGATCTATTGAAAGAATACTGAGTGTATTTTCATGTTGTTACAGGCTATAAAAATTTTAAATGATTTGTTCTTTAAGCTTTGAAATTTATTTAGTGTGATTTAGGTAAAGATAAAGACTTGTGATCCTTCAAATAGAGTTCAGAATGACTATGAAAATGCTTTGAAAGAGGTGCTTTGCAACATGCAGGAGCATGAAAAAAAAGGCACAGCAAAGTGGTTATGCACGAACACATATGCAGAGATGTCCAGAAGCTGCTTTCAAAGTAGCCACATGGGCCTGTAAAAAGACACGGGTGCTTTAACAGTTTTAAGGGAAGTGATTTGCTCTCCTGCATATTGCAAAACACTTACTTTAGAGGATTTGCACAGCCTTACAGGGTATTCCCTATGTAGATAGCCATATGGAATTTAAAAAAAAAAAAAAGAGCTTGCTGTTAGTTTTTCTTGGTAAACATCTCAAGAGCATCCTGGTTTTTAAAAAAAATTAAAGTATGTGGTTTATATATTTTTATTGCATCTTTTTCTTAGCATACCAGTGCCTTTTTATTCTTATTTCTTTTAACTTATTTATTTATTGCAATTGTAAGGCCACCCAACTCCATGACAACTCTGAATGCATAGAGTATTAAAAACAGATTAAACAACAAAGAAAGAGCGATAGACCCCAGAAAGAGTAAAACAAACACCTTGTCTAATATGCAGTATTCCCACAAGAGGCCCATCACCTCATGTAGCTTGAGGCCTGGGAAAGAGCCAGATTTTAAGGGCCCATTTAAATAGGATCATAGTTAAGAACAATTCAAATATTTGAGAGATGCTGTTCCAGAAGGCAGGCGCTATGATGGAGAAGGTCCACATGCAGGGCCCATCAGATGATACTGTTAAATTGACAGGACTTGACGTATGCCAACTATTTTGAATCAAACAGGATGGGCAGTCACCGTAGGAGGCAGACGGTCTCTTAAATAGCCAGGCCTTATGCCATGGAGAGCTTTTTAAGTAAATTGAATCTAGAAGCCTACTGGTAGCTGGTGCAGCTCAATGGAGCAGAGTTAACTGCCCATACTGCCCTTCTGAATGGTTTTCAAGGGCACTGAAATACATTGCAGTAGTCCACCAATGGTGGCCAAACCATGAGCAAGTATCTGGAGGGCTTCCTGATCCAGAAACGGGTGCAATTGGCTCACAACATAGTTTGTGAAATTTGCCACCATCTCCTTGAGCAGGTGCTGTGAGTCCAGAAAAAAATTGAAAGCATTCATTTTGAGCATTTGGTGCTTTAAGCACTCTACTCTGCCCACTTGTATTAGTAGTTCTCAAACAACTGAGTCAGATATACTTTCTAGTTATGTAACTGAGTTAAATTTCATTGCACAGGGGATCTTGGGTAAATAGCTACCTAAGCTACCTCTTCCTTTCTTATTTGTTAATTACTGTACTCCTACAAGTACTTTTGCTGATTTATTTTCATATGATATATTTCTCTTTTCAAGCAGAAGGGGATTCACTGACCTGCGTGGCTAATATAAGGGTATTACTTTGGATTGCAATGTTTTTCCAGTTGCTACAACCCCTTATGTTTGTTCTCCTGATTTTTTTCAACTCAGCTCTTCATATCCAGGCATTCTGGTTACACCAAAAGTTTCTATGACCTTTGGATTATTTGTAGAATGCTGCAGGGTATCCAAACATCTCTAATACTTTGACAATCATCTTATGCGATACATGGACCAGGTTTGTAAATGAACAGGATTCTGCATTGGTTCATTAAACTGCAACAAAGTGAAATGAGGGCGTCTCTAAATAATTTCAGTGTACTAATATTTTATTATTCTAATATTTGATATTTTGAATGCTGTTATTTCTAAGTAATTCAGACTTGTTTACTTCTAAATAGTGATGGATTTACATGTTTATGTTTTGCCAGTGCTCACTGTGGCTTTCCTATCCTCCTCCTCCAACTTTATACAGTCATGTGAAAAAGAAAGTACACCCTCTTTGAGTTCTATGGTTTTACGTATCAGGACCTAATGAAAATCATCTGGTCCTTAGCAGTTCTCAAAAGTAGGTAAATACAACCTCAGATTAACAACAACACATGACATGTTATCATTTATTTTACAAAAAAAAAAGCCAAAATGGAGAAGCCATGTGTGGAAAAACTAAGTACACCCTTACTGCTTCCATAGGTATGAAGAGGCTAAGTAGCAGCCAGGTGCTGCTAATCAAATGCCCCTGATCAACTGATCATCAGCAAGTGTTACTACCTCTATAAAAGCCAAAGTTTTAGGAGTTTGCTGGTCTTGAGCATTGAGGTGTGTATTAGCATAATACCAAAGAGTAAAGACATCAGCAGTGATCTTAGAGAAGTAATTGTTGCTGCCCATCAATCTGGGAAGGGTTATAAGGCCATTTTCAAACAATTTAAAGTCCATCATTCTGCAGTGAGGAAGATTATTCACAAGTGGAAAACATTCAAGACAGTTACCAGTCTTCCCAGGAGTGGATGTCCCAGCAAATTCACCCCATGGTCAGACTGTACAATGCTCAGAAAAATTGCAAAAGATCCAAGAGTTGCATCTCAGACTCTACAGGCCTCAGCATGTTACCATATTTTTCCAACAATAAGACGCCCCCTTGTACAAGACCCCCATTTTTCCAACACCAAATTAAGAAATCAGTATTTTAAAGATAGTGCAGAACACATTTTTATTTAGTAATTAGTTAACATTTACCTGATACACTCGGTGGGAGGAGGTCCAAACCATCTCTCTGCAGCTCTATTTCCATGCTCTTTTGCATAACTGATTACATTCAAGCACGAGTGAAACTGCCGATAGCTCGTCTCTGCAGATGTCAGGTTTAGCCCAGGAAACTCCAGGAGACAATACAGATTCAATCCAGCAAGGTTTATTTGGCTTCACCCCATTTACAGAATCTTCTCAGACTGAGAGCAGTTCCCAGGGTCAAACTACAAACTTCACTAGCATTCCTCAGGGAGGGGCCAGTCTCATCCTCTTATCTCTTCTTTGCTCATCTGGGGATGAGAGTCCATGTTTCACACCCCTGCTCCACACTCCCACAGCAGACTTCCTCTAATTGGTTTGTTCAGCATCAGCTGATGTCAGTTACATAAGGCTCGTGATTGGAGGAAGTCTGTTTGGGAGACAAGCTATTTCACTCATGATTGGAGGCTCGCAATAGGAGGAAGCCTGCCTGCAGAGACAAAGTATGGGCAGTTTTGCAACCGCGCGATTTTCGGCTGACTTCCTTGAATAAGACGCCCTTCAATTTTTAGGGTAAGGATTTTAGAAAAAAGTATCGTCTTATAGTGGGAAGAATACGGTAAATGTTCAAGTTCATGACAGTACAATTAGAACAAGACTGAACAAGTATGTTTTGTTTGAAAGGGTTGCCAGGAGAAAGCCTCTTCTTTCTAAAAAGAACATGGCACCAGAGCTTAGGTTTGCAAAGTTGCATCTGAACAAATCACAAGACTTCTGGAATACTGTCCTTTGGACAGACAAGACCAAAGTGGAGATGTTTGGCCATAATGCACAGTGCCACGTTTGGTGAAAACCAAACACAGCATATCAGCACAAACATCTCATATCAGCCGTCAAACACGGTGGTGGAGAGGTGATGATCTGGGCTTGTTTTGCAGCCACAGGACTTGTGCACCTTGCAGTCATTGAGTCGACCATGAACTCCTCTGTATACCAAACTATTCTAGAGTAAAATGTGAGGCCATCTGTCTGATAGCTAAAGCTTGGCTGACATTGGGTCATACAACAGGACAGTGATCCCAAGCGCACCAGCAAATCTACAACAGAATGGCTGAAATAGAAAAGAATCAAGGTGTTGCAACGGCCCAGTCAAAGTCCAGACCTCAACCCGATTGAAATGCTGTGGCGGGACCTCAAGAGAGCTGTGCATAAACAAATGCCCACAGACCTCAATGAACTGAAGCAATGTTGTAAAGAAGAGTGGACCAAAATTCCTCCACAACGATGTGAGAGACTCATACTCATACAGGAAATGATTACTTCAAGTTATTGCTGCTAAAGGTGGTTCTACAAGCTATTGAATCATTATTAATATTATTATTATTATTATTATTATTATACATTCTATTTATTCTCCGATCATCTCCCCCAATGGGGAACTCTGGGCGGCTCACTGAGTATACAATTCTTAACAGTGACTTACAATTCTTAACAGTAACTACAGTGATATATTACACTATGTGACCAGCAGTGGTCACTAGGGAGTCACAACATATCCGGGCTTTTTCCTCCTCCGTAGATCTTTTCTCGCCACTCACGTCAATCATCGCTCATGATGGTTGTGTTCAGAGTCCGGTCCAGCCCCAGTATTTTGCTCCCCGTGCAGCACTGCCAGTTCCTCCCACCGAGATGGGAGTCCCCATTTATCTACTTGCAGATGTTTTTGAACTGCTGGGTGGGCAGAAGCTGTGACGAGTGACGGGAGCTCACCCTGTCATGCAGAGCTGGGCCCAAACTGCTGGAGTGCCGACCATTTTGACCGGCAAACTCCAGCGTCATTAAGCCCTGCGCCACCACGTGCCTAAGTACATGATAAGGTGTACTTAGGTTTTCATATGTGGCTTCTCTATTTTGGCTTTCTTTTTGTAAAATAAATGATGACATTGTATAATATGTGTTGTTCATCTGAGATTGTATTTACCTACTTTTGAGAATTGCTAAGGACCAGATGATTTTTATTCTGTCCTGTACATAAAACCATAGAACTCAAAGAGGGTGTACTTTCTTTTTCACACGACTGTATGATTGTAGTTCATTGTAAAATAAATTTTGTTCCATTGTTGAAATTTAGCATTTTTTGGATGAAGGTGCAAGACACAGCAATTTAAATCTTTTATCTGTAGTGGATGAAGTTTTAATGTGAGGTTCACAGTAAATCATTTTGTTATGTTAAACTATTCTATCTTTTCTATATTTCTCCTGCCTTGTAACCTCACACAGTATATAAAATCATACTTGGCCCAAAGATCAAAATACTAACTTGGTTCATATATCATGACAAGCCAAAATATGCTTTGCTATATTGTAGCTTAGTGTGTTATATGATCCCACTAAATTGCAGTTAGTTGATTAAACAGTGTTTAAGGCCAAAATAATATGACAGCTGTCTTGTGCTTATAAGGACATGGAGCTCTTACAGGATGTTCAATAAGTATTTCTCAGGACATATTTCTGATTCCACAGTGAATCCCAGACTCAGTATTTCAAGCTGCGACTGAAATCAGTTGGAACTTGAGCAGAAATAGCATGAATTAGCTGTTGGCTTAAATTAATTTTCAGTCCAAGTAATTTGGCTGCTCTGACTCTTCTTGGTGAAAATCATTTGGTGGAACCGGAGGTATTGTGAACTTTCACTGATACACTGATCTCAGTGAGTTTTGAACAGGCCAAATAATTGTTTAAGCAACATGCTAGAAATGTTAACATCCAAAATTATTTCAGCCAAGCTCCACTTTACTTTATGCCAGTGAGAAAAAGCATAAAACCTGCCCATTGTATGTTTAATAGCATATCCAAAAATAGCAGAAGAGCACTTACACTGGCCCATTGTGATGCCCTTCTACCTGTACTTTTGGAGGAAAGGTTCTGCAACATTCATAAAGAACATCTTTGTAAAAGGAAATTTAAACTGTGGCATATACTGCTGTGCTGCCTCTTTACAGAGATATTCAGGGTATATATATATATATTTCTCCAGTTACAGCACACTATTTAGACAGAATTGAGGATAACTATAACAGTCTTCTATTAACGGATTAGTAGGTGGAGATCTCAGTAGCGTAGCAAAGAGTAAGTCTAATCCTTGCTTTATGTTAAAGTATTTTTAAATGTGTTTTGGTATATTATTTTAGTTACATGATGTTTTGATTTTGATTTATCTATTACTTTATTTTTAAGTTCTGATCTGTGACTATAATAATAAACTAAGCTATGTTTAAGTTAAATTATGGCTTTATTCCAGTGTAGAATAAAGATTTAAAACCATTTGTGAATTCAGGTTTTTTTTTTACTTTTTACTTTTTTCTCTTCATTTCTACTTACTTTTTAATTTATTGCAATGTTTTGGTTATATTTTAATCTCATATAAACTGCTTTGAAATGTTTATATAGGATGCATTATAAAATATATATTAAATAATAAATAAAATATCAGAGAAAGTTCTGTGCTGACCTGGAAAACAAGACTAGAATTCCACTGCTGAATATAATTGTCACTGTATGAGTTCTTTCAGGCAAGTAAAGTAGGCAATTCTTAAATTATGAAATGATTAAATAACATACTGTTAAATAATTTGATGGAAAATTAAGTTCCTTTTCTTAAATGAAAAACAACAATCTATTAATTTTTTCAATTAATAATATTTTTCACCTGAAAAAACATATTACTTATGAATATCTTTAAAGAGATTGCATATGGTTTGTCTTAATTATAACCACTCGTTACCATCATAATCATCATGAATCTGCCATGCTCTAATGAAATTATTCTAAAAAACCAACATCTATATAAACAAAAAATACAAAATGTCATCAAAAGATAATTGTAGTTTACTGAAGCGCATCTGAATAGTACCAGCTTGAAATTTGACAGGCATATTACTTGCTGTAATTAGCTTTGATGCTTCAGTATTTAGACAGGGGGACCAAATAATCCTGGAGTAAAATGAAATATTCTTTTAATTGGTGTACACACATTTTTTAAACAGGAAAATTTCAGAAGAAACAGAAAGTAACGTTTAATTTACCACCAGATCTAAAACTGGTTAGCATTTTGAAGATGTTCTAGTTTCTAGTGTAATTGCCCCATTTTATCAGATAATAAGCTATAAGCCCTCCGACAGCAGTCAAGATGGAAATACAAATGGAAAAAGCAAGTTGATCAGGAATAGGGATGCAAATGATCATGCAGACAACATGAAGGACCGAGATACGAATTAGCTAAGTCCTAATGCATAATGTGTAGCATAATGGTTTGTAAATTTTGTTTATGGCTTAGCGTTTGCAAACTAGGCCAACATTTAGTGCAAAGTATGGCCCTAAATATTGAGAAGTAGATCCTGGATTAATATGTGGAAATCGTAGTACCCCAAAGTTCTCTCAAAAATGTATTTCTCAGTGACTGTAAAATTCTCTGAAGCTGTCATACAAGAGAATTTATCTCCTTACCTGAGAATCCCAATTGGACCTAATTTGTATGTTCTGGGTCATCTCACCAACTTGAACTTCTGTTGGAAATAAATCTGTATGTTAAATTACTCATAATCTCTTTTATGATTCTGCTGATCCCTTTTATGACTAAGGCCTAAGCTATATTCCTAGTTTCCGTTCAGACCCATTTCTGATGTTGGTCAGGCAAATAGAGGAATGGGAATTTTAAAAACCTTCAATTTGTTCTAGTACTAATTTCTGGATGATCCAGTGTAGTTTTAGCTTTAGATACTTTTTCAAAAGATTCTCCCTTTCAGTTCCTTCATGGAAAAGTAGCTGTGCCTTTGTGGGGTGGGGTACAAAGGAAATAAGGAGAATCTCACAAGCAAAGAATCTTCCAAATCCAGTCACTCACCATCCATTTCAAGGCAACTGTATTTGTTCTGTCCCTGTAATAACCCTGTCAAACTTGTATGGGCTAGGGTTATGAGAGAAAGAATACTTCACGGAGGAATGCTGGACATTTTCTGAAAATACGAGCTTCACTTTGTGATGGATCTTGAATTATGTAAAACAATGGATATTGTTTGTGAAGGTTTTTTTTTTGGTAGTAATTTATAATTAATATATAAAATATTAAGTGCAAAATTGCTACTGTACCTGATTGAAAAATATATTGCATTACTTATGCATTATATCACTGTTACTTATGTATTGTATACAGAGTTTGCAACTGTGGTAGGAAAGTAGAATTAAATTTTAAAATAGTTATCATTTCTCTAAGGATCGGCCAGAAGAAATACAAAATTTGGCACAGAAGCCTTTTGAACTTTGTCTGAATCTCTTTGCTAGTGTTTGTATTATACTACTCTTAGCTGTTTGCTTTCCATTCACATTTGTTGGATCCAAATCTATCTGCTTTTGGATTTCTAGTATAATGTAGCAGAGTATGTCCTGTACTGAATCAAAACCATTATCTCTGTGCAGAAGTGTTCAGTAAGCACAATCACTCTGAACAACAACAAAAATATAGCCTTTTAATCAAGTATGTTTCAAAATAGGAACAGCTCACTTATCTGTGTTTCTTACCATAGTTGTTGTAGCAGCTGTCATATTAGAACAGACCTGCCTGAAGGATAACATTGCTATATATTTAGCAGCTCTTTTGAGCATTCTGTCCTGTAAATTCCTTCAGAGCCTTTGTAAAAATCATATTCATAAAAATGTTTCACCACCAGGCGTCCACTGGCAATATCCCAACAGTGCCAATAGGCTACTTGTTACAGTAAAAATAAGTCCTCTAGCTGGTAATGCAAGATTAACCAAGTTCTTTTCAAAAAGACTGTTCAGGTAGTCCTCAACTTATGACCAGAATTGGGATCAGAATTTCCATTGCTAAGTGATGCAGTCATAAAATATGATGTCACGTGACTGCATCACTTAGTGATAGCAATCCCAGCACTCCCCATTGCCATTGTTAAGTGAATTCTGCCAGTCGTTAGCCAAGGACCCACCCAGCCCCAAGCCTTAGTAACGTAAGGACTGTCTCCAACTACCCCCACCTGCCTATTCCCCCCATCTCTGCCCTTTTGGCTGTCCTACACCCTGCTTTGTGGGGCATCAAGCAGCCCCAGAACTGCATGGCTCTGGGGCTGCTTGCCATGCTGCTGCTCAGGGGCTTCTTGGCGTGCTGTGACTGTGGAGCTGCAAGAAGTCCCTGAGCCAAATTGCAGCATGAAGCCCTTCACAGCACAAGTCCCAGCCCACCCCAGCAGTGTGGTACAAAGTCACAGCCACCACTGCCAGGTCCTAACCGCAGTCGCCTTCACTACCCTGCACTCTGAAACCCCTAGTGCCCTGCATCCCACCACCCCAGCTGACTTCCGCTGTCTTGCTCCTGCTGGTGACAAGGTGTGCCCAGCCTGGCCCTTCATGCCAAGAAGCCCCTTTGTGCCATATTGCTGGGCTGGGCTAGGGCTGGGCTTTGTCGCACACCACAGCTTAGGGGTGATGTTAGCCCTCCCAGGTAAACCAGGCATGACTAGATGAGCTAATTCTACTTTATTATAAGGCTACATTAATAGAACCTTGCAAGGACAAATTCCTGCTTTCCCTATTTACTACCTGAGTATTTAGGGCGGGTCCTTCTTAAGTTTCTTTTTCTGGCCATTACTGTGTTGTGGACTCCTTTCTCTTTTATCTGATTGTCCCCTAGGCGGCATCTCTTCCCCCATCTTCCAAGGTCATCTTAACATTCCATCACATCCTGCTTCTTCCAGCCCCAGTGCTACAGTGCGCCAAGAAGCCCCTTTGCACTACACGGCTGGGTTGGGCTGGGGCTGCTGCTGTGGCTCCAGGGTTGCAAAAAGCAGCTCCTGAGCTGTGGCACAGTGCAAAGCCCAGCCGTAGCCCAGTCCAGTGGCGTAAAGCCATAGCTGTACCAGTTCCAGCCGCACTTGCTCTTGCCCTCCTGCCTCCCTGTGCTCTGCTGCCCCAGCTGACTTTATCTTCTTGCTCCCACTGCTGATGAGGCCTGCCCGGCATGGCCCTTCACAAGGCAGCTGCTAGCCATGGAAACCACTGTGCGCAACCTGGGGAAGAAAGTCTCAGGTGGCCAGCAGCAGCCCCATGAAGGGCCAGGCTAGGCATGTTTGGTCAGCAGCAGGAGCAAGAAGATGGCGAAGGTCAGCTGGGTCGGAGGAGTGCAGGGTGGCAGGGGGTCAGAAGGGCATGGATGGGGGATATGGGTGGGGGGAGTTGAAGCGTTCCTGCAGTTATAAGTGTGGGCGGCTGCCAAGCGCCCAAATTTTGATCCTATGACCACGGGGGGTGCTGCAATGGCCATAACTTTGGGGACCAATCGTAAGACACTTCATTCAGTACTGCTGTAACTTCAAATGGTCACTAAACAAATGGTCATAAGTTGACGACTACCTGTATGTATATATTTGTAAGTGCATGTGTGGTCTTTTTGCCTCCTGCCCTGAGCAGTGCCAGAATGTTAGAGTAGCTTTTACTTGATAGCTTTGTGCAGTAAAGGAAACTGCTATACTGAATTTATGGTTAATTCCTTAGAGGTTTTGAGAAACTGGTTATGTATTCCTAAGGATATTTTGATCTGCCCATTGTATATGACAAAGAATACTGTCAAAATGAATTGTTTCCAATAAATCCACAAATTCATTTTATCGCCACTTGTATGACTGCATGCAGGCTGGCCCTCTTTGAAAGGAATGAGCTTCAGCACATTTCTGTTTTCATCTTCTGATGATAATGTTCTTCAGTTGACAGAAATGTTGTAGATAGATTTGGTTCATGAGATTATCTTTAACAGTAACTTTTAAAATCACATAAGCAAAATTGGTGCTATTCCAACTAAAACTTGGGTACTGAATTATTAATATAAAATTAGGTAACTTAATTTTACTTCACTCTTTTTTTATCTTTTCCTTTAATGAGGACCTACTTTTATATATTCAGAATTCACAGAGAATCTCTGTGCTTTAAATGACAAGTGCTAACAGGCAAATGTTCATTTATAAAGTTTTCTCTATCATGTGTTCATATTAGTGGCTGTAATTTATTATTCCCTAAACAGATGGGAGTTTAAGATTTTAACAGCTATAGCATATTGAAAAAGGAGGAATACAAACCTTTTTTTTTTCTTTGTCAGGAAGAAACAGAGACATAAAATTGAAAATGTCATTCTAAGTATGTGTAGGTGGGGTGGAAGAAGATGGATCATATATTGACCTGCCAAATGTGACAGCCATTCTATAAGTTGTGTATGAGAGATGAGTACATATAAAATTTGATTCTTTTTTGTCATTCTTGATTTATTATAGACAGATTTAACTATGCTGCAGGCTGCTGCAGCTGTTGGGACAAACGTTAATGATGTGATAATGAGTTGCACAAAATTTAAGACCACATTTAGATTGTTTAGGCCTGAATACCTCTAATCATTCTCTTTACCAGATGAAACTTTGCACTTGGAAGTTCTTAAGGATCTACTGCTATAAGAGTATATACCTCACATGCGAAATATACTATGATATATCCTGTAGATTTTCCATTTTTGTCATATACAGATCATTAAGTTAAATTAAACTAAGAACCCTAGCCACTGATTCTTTTTCTCAGAAAAAATTAATCTGTTTTTAGTATGTTTTTTTAGAGATTTTTTTCCCCTGTAGTTTATCAGACTTTGCTTTCAGAACAGAACTATTTGAAGAGATTTTCAAATCATTTGTGTGTGTAGAGCAAGAAATTCTCTTTAAGGAATTATTACCTTAAGGTAATAAGGAAGGCTGAATAACTGGATGGATAAAAATAAGTAAAACTATTAGATAAAGGTTTCCTAGAAGAAAATTTCCCAGTTCTAATTTTTGATCTTATGATTTTCTGAAGTATTTAATAAATTACACTTATGGACACACACTTTCAGTCACACACATCAGAGATGTAGACCAAATAATTTGTGGAATCAATATTTTCCATGAAAATGTTTCCACTTCAGCCAAGTTTGAAGTGTACTTTTTTAAAAGTACTTGTACTTTTATTGCAAGAGAAACCAGATAGGTCTTAGTAACTTGTGTTTTTAGAATTTGTGGTATACAAAGAACTGGTACCAAGAAATGACTCCGTATTCCAAATTATTCCTGCAACCAGTCAAAGCCGTATTCTCAGCAACAGTGTTTTTTGGATCTAAGCTTTAGTAGTATTCACTTTGCTGTGACCAGTGTCATTCTCCATCAAGAAACTTAAAAGTACACCTTGCTTTTCAACTATTCCAGAGTGGTTTATACAATTTTGTGAAAATCTGAGGTTTTGCCTGCATCACCTCTATCCAGGGCAGGAGACAAAATAATTTAGAGATTGCTTACTGTTTTAATATGGTTCATCTGTCAACAATTTTTTGGAGAAGATAATTCTGGAAATAGCTAAGAATGTTCCTGGCATTTGCAAAAAGTGATGACAGATGTTGTGGATTATCATGCCAAAGACAAGTTTTGGAGCAAAGATTTCATCTGGCAGGTAATGTAGAACTTATCACTTCTGACAAAGTGGAAGAAATACTACAGAGCCAGACAGTTGTCCAGAGTTGCCATCAGGATTCTAAGCAGTTCACCAGAGGCAGTATCTTATGAATGAAGCTGGCAGGCTTTCAGTTCAGTTAAGACAAAAAGAGGAATCAAGTAACAAATGAATGTACTGCTAAGCTGGTTTACAGTTCTGAAAATCTCTTGCTTCTAGAGAATCAGTTATAAAAAGAACAGTAAGAAGGAGCTTACTGGTCATAGCATAATCAAACTTTTCTCTTACCTATATGAACAATCCTACGTAGATTTCCACTGAACTTTCTGACCAGTAGGAGGGGGAAAGAGGTGATCCCTCTCTCACCATGTAGTGAATACTGCTACTTGGATGCTTTTCTTGAAAGTTTTCCTACCCTCCAGCAGTTTTCAGAGAATATATTGTACTGCAGCAAGAGAGAAAATTTTGAAAATTTATGATAGTAGAAGTGCCCCATTGAAAAAGGCCTGTCTACAAGGGGCAAGTACCACATCCAGGCTTATTTCATTATTTACCTCAAAACTGCAAGTTTGTTCTTGTTTTGAACTGCAGGCAAAGTTGTATTATTTAGACAAGATGGCAATTATTATTAAGGAAATATCTTTGAAAAAAAATGGTTATACTGGATGTACAGTGCATTTTATATAAGCAGTAAAAATTAGGCAATTTAGTATAGAGGTATTCCTTGTGTTATGACCATTTGTTCGGCAACCATTTAAAGTTACAACAGTGCTAAGCAATGGGAACTTACGACGGCTTCTCAGAGTTCTGGCCGTCACATTGTCCCTACAGTCATGTGATCACAATTTCCAATCTTCCTTGCTGGCTTCCCAGAAGCAAAGCCAACAGAGAAACGAGCAGGAAGCCGGAAGTCACGATCACATGAGGTCTTTGCTTAACGACCCACGTGGAACTCGTTTAACAGCTGCAACTGGGACTGCTGAAATTGCCATTCCTAAGTGATGCAGTCATTTGACATCACACTTTATGATCACATTGCTTAGTGGCAGAGTTCCTGGTCCCAATTGCCCTTGTATCCCAAGGACTACTTATAATTGTAGTTTTTATGACTATGGTAAATTTGTATATGTATATTTTGTGCATGAAGATGAATTTCTTAAAATATTAAAAATAATTCTTTAGAACAAAGTAATTAAGTACAGGGACTCCTCATTTAGTGACCACAATTGGGACTGGCAACTTGGTAGCTAAGTGAAACTACGACTGTTCTTACAATCTTACTTCAGCTTTCTTTTGCTTTACAGACTTGAGAAGATTGTAAATGTGAGGATTAGTTGTAAAGTTACCTTTTTATCAGCATCATAACTGTGAACGGTCGCTAAACATGTCAGTTGCTAAACAAGGACAACCTGTATAGGGTTGGGAGGGTTGTATTTTAAAAATACCCCTTATATGTGTCATTGTAGCATTACATTTGTTGATCATTCACAGCAAAGTTTATTAAATCTTGGAGTTATAACTATATTTTAGACAATCTCTTTTGCCCTGGTCACCTCTCAGTTGGATTATTGTAATGCACTCTACATATGGCTGCCCTTGAAGACAACCTGGAAATGAAAACTCTTCCAGAATACAGCAGTATGGGCAGTGATGGAGTCGTGTGCATTGTGCGCATGTGATCCTGGTGTTTTGCAACTGCACCATTTACTAGTTGGTTTCCAGGTAAAATTAAACGTGCTGGTTATCATCTTTAAAGCCCTTTATCTGATGGACCACTTATCTTCAGTCATCTCTGCCTGTCAGTCCAGTCCAGCAGGGTGGGTGCACTCTGACAATGTCATCTTGCTGGACCCAGGAAGTGTGCTTACTCTGTTGCAGTACCTGTCTTCTGGGATGATTCCCCCCCTCCCCCCAGATTTGTGTGGTTTTCACCCTTAAGTCATGCAGGAAATTACTGAAGACCTGGTTGTTCTCCAAGGCCTTGGCAACTGGATAATTGTAGAGCCCCATTTTGTTTTGATTTGTTTCTATTTTATTTTGATGTGTTTTGGTATTTTGGTCTTCTGGTGAGTTCTATTTTTATATATTTTTAAATGATTAGCTATCTGGAGTTGTTCAGCAATCTGGCAGCCTATAAATTAATTAAATAAATATATAGCAAATTACCTGCACTACTAAAAATAAAGTGTCAGCATATGAAAAAAAAATTAAAAGTATAGAATATTACATAGACAAGATGTTGATATTTTTTTAAAGAAACCTTTACATCTCTACTGTATAATTTTGAAGAAAAGATGTATGTCATTTGTTAAGTTAGAATTTGAACATTTGATAAAGCATTGAGGTAGACATTACTTTTGAAACTGAGGTACAGGTAGTCCATGCTTAACAACCATTTGTTTAGTGACCGTTCAAAGTTATGACGGTGCTGAAAAAGGCTACTTACAATTGGTCCTCACACGACCATCGCAACACCCCCAGGGTCGTGTGAACGCAGTCCAGGTGCTTGGCAACCAGCTCATCCTTACGATGCTTGCAGCATCCTGCAGTCACATGATTGTCATTTGCAACCTTCCAAGCCAGCTTCCGGCAAGCAAAATCAATGGGGAACCATGTGATTCACTTAACTACTGTGGTGATTCACTTAATGACTGTGGTAATTCACTTAACAACCACTGCAAAAAAGGTCATAAAATTGAGTGCAGTCATGTGATGTCTCACTTAACAACTGCCTGGCTTACCGCAGAATTTTCCAGTCCTTATGATTATTAAGAGAGGACTACCTGTAATGGCTCTCACTTGCATATGAAGAACAGTATTTTGGAGTACTTTCATTATATGTATGTATGTGGGGGGGGGGGGATGGATGGATGGATAGATAGATAGATAGATAGATAGGCATGTCTGTCTGCAAGAAATAGATTTACATGTGAATCTTACAGATTTCTGGGATTTTTTAAACTTTTATTGTTAAAATTAGTGTAAAAATTCGAATTGGCATATCACATGTTGTGATAAAAGATGAATATATAGATTAGCTATGTCAGTGTGATTAAGACTTCTGAACAGAGTACTGAAAATACTAAGATCCTCACAATCCTTAGACGGAATTTTAATCTAGTTTTGGAGTTAAGAAACAATGCAGGAGGTACATTTCTTAAGTAATTGTTTTAGATAATTATTTTTTGTCTTAAACATTTCAAAATCTATCTTATCTGATTAATCATACACTATATGAAAGTCTTTTGGTCCACTTTTTATTTCCTAATCTATTAAACTCTGATAATATTTGGTAATCAGCTAAATAGGATTTGAAGAACATGTGACAGTCGTATAGAAAAAAATTATTCTCAGACATATGTTAGAGATGTCTAAATTCATGCAAGTAGTCCTTGCTTACTGACTGCCTTGTTTAGTGATCATTTGAAGTTTTTGTGGTTGAAGAAACCAGCACTGCTACTAATCCTCGCATTTATGGCCGTTGCAGCATCCTGCAGTTATATGATCATTATTCGGGCACTTCACAACTGGTATGTATTTACAACTGTTGCAGCCTCCTGCCATTACATGATCGCCATTTATGAGCTTTACAAGCAGTTTCCAACAAGCAGAATTAATGGAAAACGTGGAAGTGAGATTGCAAATCACGGTCACATGATGTCTTAACAGCCACAGTAATTCACTTAACAATGGAAGCAGAAGTGACGTCCAGGATAGTCACATGATTTTTCACTTAGTGACCACAGGACTTAGAAACAGAGTTGCCATTCCCAATTGTGATTGGTAAATGAGGACTGACTTTGTATATAAAGAAACTAAAGTTATGGAAGGAATTACAGTTACTGCAGGAAACTATATCTAAAGATACTGTTTGCTTTGGAAATAAAGTTTCCTTGGAATGTAATAAAAAGTTTAGCTGTCAAATATTTTTTTAAAGTATAGATTAAATATCTTCATATTTTTAAGTAGGAGAATCTTTATGGTCTAAAAAAGGGATAATAATATTAATATTTTCCAGTGGTAACTATGAATGAAGTTGTTATTCTTGTTAATCACTTATCAAAAACAGCAAAGCTTCTAATTCTGACTTGGTACCTACTAACGTGCTAAAATCCTGAAGTGAATAATGGAGTCTGCCTTAGTGGTAGTCTTCTTGTCCATTGATAAAGAGGCATAATTTCCACTGACTAGTCTTTATTATATGAAGAAAGAACAAGATCCATCCTTGGGAACTACCCAATTATAGGTCTGTTCCATATGATTACTAAACTTTACCTAAAGCATCAAATAAATAACATGAATGAAAAAAGATACAGTAACTGTAGAAAAAGACAAATTCAGGCCTTTTCTGACAGTTGCTTTATACGCTCTTATTTAATATATATAAGAATTTTAATTTATTTAATATATATAAGAAAAGTAAGGAGTTACATGCTACTTTTATTGATTGACATGTCACATTTCACTTGACTACTTGGATCAAAATAAATATCAAACTTGCATCAACTTATAATCTTATCTTCCTTTCCCAGTTCCTTCTTTGCCGGCTTGCTGTAAAAAGTCAAGGGGGAAGCCAGCAGGAGGTCATAGACGGCAGCCATGTGATGTCCTCACTTAATGACCTGCAGTGATTCGCTTAATGATGGCAACCAGAAGTGCTGGCATTTCCATTGTTAAGCGGTGTAGTCACATGATGTTGCACTTTACTTTCCATCACTTAACAATGGAAATTCTGGTTGTTAAGTGAGGACTACCTGTCCTATAAAGGAGCAATGCTGGCCTCTTCTGTATGTACCCAATAAATGCAGATAAGTAACCAATCTTGGCTGCCTTCAGTCCCATAGAACAGGAATTTAGATATCCCTTGTCCACGAACAGTCTGCTCTATCCTAGGTTCCTCCACTTGTACTCCAGCTACATCACAGGTAGTCCTCGCTTAACGACCATTCATTTAGTGACCATTTGAAGTTACAATGGTAATAAAAAAGTGACTTACAACCTGTGCTCGAAGTTACGTGATCGCAATCTGGACTCTTGGCAACCAGGTCACACTCATGACAGTTGCAGCATCCTGGGATCACATGATCATTTGCGACCTTTCCGGCCAGCTTCTGGAAAGCAAAATCAGTGGAGAACCATATGATTCACTTAATGACCACATGATTTGCTTAACAATGCCATTCACTTAATGACTGCCACAAAAGTCATAAAATCAGGTCCGGTTACGTGATGATTTGCTTAATGACTGGATCGCTTGGCAACCTAAATTCTGGTCCCAATTGACTACCTGTATCAACTTAATTACTCTCATCTCCCTCGTAAATTTAAGTGACTAATTTGTCTCTGTGAGAGGGCTATTTCCATACTCATAGATCAACTGCAGCATCAACAGTTACCTAAGTGTGAGTGTTCTTTGTTTTCCAAGGACTGGACACACCACAGCATAGCAATTCTGTATAAAATGTTCTATTGCATCACACACCTTTCCCAACAACAGACTACTGCTCTCCATCTATGTCTCAATCCTTTAATACTTAGTTCAAGCAAAAGTCTGTAAGTCTGTAAAGTGGCATACAATCTTTGTCTTTTTCCAAATGTTTTTACTCTAGTTGAGATGAGTTGCCGCTTCAGTGTGGTTGTTCTTCTAGTTGCTACTGAGCTCCCGGTAGGACTCCCACCAAGATATGCTGCTCACCATAACTTGTGTCCTGGCAGTTGAATGATAGTCTTCTTGTCTGCTTGTAATAGCTGCCAATCTTCAGATGTCACCTCCATTTCCCTGTCTGTATGCCATTTGCTTATCAGCTTTCCTTGTACACCCATACACTCCCTACTCTGTCTTAGCATTTGCTTTTGTAAGTTAAGAGCTGGGGTGGGGTGAGGCTCCTCTGGACATTAGCATGTCTTTGAAAATGCCAGGGTGTGCCTCAATTATCACAGGCAGCTGGAATGCCCACTTGGATGTTTGTGAGTAAGGTTGTGAGTTAATGAATGAATGCATGAGGAAAATGGGGTGAGAAGCATTTCTGCCTTCCTGCAGCTGCTTTTTCCAAGCAGCAACCCTAACTTCACTCCTTCACTAAGATTTGGTAAATTCAACCAGTGCATTTGGAAAATACCTGAACTGTTTTTCTTCACAATGTTTGTTGCCCTCCTCAATCCTAACTGACTCTAAGCAGGCTATAGCAAAGTAAAAATAAAGGCATTAAAAACATATATAAACGATTGAAATCAGCAGTAAGAATCCTAATATATCAAGGGTGCCATTCTCTTAACCCCAGAGTCACATGCCTGCTGGAATACTTTTGTTTTGACCTGTTTCTTGTACCTGGGTTGGGTATTTTATTTGGGTGGTTATTTTTGTTTTGTTTTTTGTGTTGTCAGTGATGATTCCTGGCAGCTTCCTAGACAGTCCCTAGAGTCTTCTTGGCAAGATATTTGGAAGTGCTTGGCCATTGGCCTCTTGCTAGGGCTGAGAAAGGGTGATTTGGCCAAGGTCACCAGCTGGCTTCATGCGTAAGATGGGACTAGAAGTTAGGGTCTCCTGAATTCCTAGCCTGGTGCCTTAACCACTATAACCACTATACCAAACTAGTTTTTTCCTTGTCTTTAGCCTTTGTTAAAATTATATAGGCATCTGAAACAAATGTGCTAATCCCAGAGCCTATATAGTATAGCAACATAACATGTCCTTGTGAATAGTTGGCTATGCTAGAAACAAAAAGCTCTTGAGAAATGTGGCTGATTTTACAATAGCTTTTATGTTGAATTTTTTACATTTGTTCTCCTTCAGCAACTTCCTCAAATTTAACCTTCAATTTTACTTCAGGCAAAATTCAGTGACAACTAGATGAGTCAAATTACTCTGTTCTGAGAACAGTCATTCTTCTTTCTGACATTCCTTTTACTTGGTTTGAATGTACTGTGGATATTCGTAAGGATAATAGGGTTCACAAATTAATCTTATATTTTGGGAGAATCCATCCCCTCCCCTTTGTCCCATTTGCAGTGGTAGCCAAATAATTCTTATAGTAGCCCATTACAATTTCAGTACATTTTTATGTCCATTGACATTAAATAAAGGCAGCTAGATATGTTTATGTTTCCATGTAAAGTCCTATGTAAAAATGCAAAGATTATTTTTTGTTTATCATTTTAAGAGTCTGGAAATAAGAATCTTGATTTTGGGTCTATAGAGTCATAAAATAGCACAGTAAATCTCTTTTCTTTTGATATCATCATAAGGAAGTAAATTTATCTGAATTCTATATTTCCTTTAATAATTATTTAACATTATTTAACATTATTATTATTATTATTAAAATTTATATTAGATAAGTGAAAGTTGAAATATTCCAAAGATATAGTGGGTGTAATCAGGACTAGCCTTTCAATTACTTCTTATATTAGTTTATTCATTTGTAAAAATAAGATACAGAATGTATGTTGCTAATGTTTACCAGGATCTGGTGACTTGTTATAAGCAAATGGACTTCTATGATCTTATTGTCATTTCTTTCAAAATTATAGGTTTAAATTCAATGTTCCATCTTTATAATGGCTTGAAAACTGGAACTTATTTTACAGTTTGTAATTCAAAATATCAGTGTCATTTTGCTAATATAGTTTATGTGCTGCTGTCAGTTCTCAGTGAATATTTTAGGAGATATGCTTCAACAAAGATGCATAGTAAGCAATGTTCCATGCTATCAGTGCAGTCAGGAAGCTTTACTTTGTCTGCATTTTGTATTCTAATGGCTATGTTTAATTCTTCATTTATAGGTAAATACAGTATTTCTGGAACAATGCAAAATGTTTTCTATCCCTCAGAATTTTTTTTTAATTCATTAATATTAGATGATAAACCTCAATTTTATGGCTACCTGAAACGAAATTACAACTTGAAACGAAAATTGATGGCTAGTTCCTTGAAGTTTTCAGTATTGTCATTATTTATGATACTTATTGGAACTGTGTGCTAGATGATGATCAGTGAGTGCTTTCACTTTAGTAAGATCCTAAAGTATTTGGGTCACTGCTCAGTGAAATACTTTTAGGTGTATGTATCTTATAAGATTCTATATGAAAGTATTATGTCAGGTAACAAAATGAAAATATGAAAGTTGGAGGTTTTTTGCATTGAATTAGTTTATGTATTTGTGAATGTTGATAATGAATTTATATACTCCAAAAGAAACAAACTAAAAATTCCTAACTGGTTTTATTATATTCATGTAGATTCCTTTGTAAGAATACAGACGTGATTTGTCATCTTCTTCCATATCAAACTCTGAATAGCTTTTTGAGTCCAGCCGAAGTATAACAAGAGCCACATTGAAATTTAATAATTTAGATCAGTAACCCTCCAGATATGTGGGACTAAAACTTCAGAGGCCTTGCTGTGAATTCTGGGATATTTGCCCAAATTTGAAGGGCACTGAGTTGTGGAAAGCTGATTTACTTTATTTTTAACCTCACAAATGTTTGTGTGGGTGTATATACATATACATACGCATATATATGTATATAGTGTACTTGTTATAAATAATTAACATGATGTGAGGTGAACTTTTGGATATGTCGAGAAGATATTTCTGGGAAAGTGAAGTAGGGAGGTAAAATGAAGCAGATTATCTCAGTGCTTTGATGCGGCATGAAAGACAAATGCATTACTTTTCTTTGATGCAGTAATTCTTTGTTCCAACACTCACAGCTAAGAGTCTCCAAATAGTAGTTCTGCTTTGACGGACACGCATACTTTATAACATGACTCTAGTTGAGGAAAGTTTTATTTTGTTAGAATGACTTATTGGTCAATGAAATGAAATAACAGGCTTCTCACTAATTTATTTGCATTATTTTCCTGGTAATGACATTACAGGTAGTCCTTGGTTAATGACAACTCGTTCGGCAACTGCTCAAAGTTGCAAAAGTGCTGAGCAAGTGGTACTTATAAGCAGTTCTCAAAGTTCTGGCCGTCACAGCACCCCTGCAGTCACATGATTGCAATTCGGGCACTTGGCAGCTGGATTGCATTTACGACAGTTGCAGTGTCCCATGATCATGTCATTGCCATTTGTGACTTTCTCTGCCAGCTTTCCACAAGCAAAGTCAATGGGGAAGCAGCAGGGAAGGTTGCAAGTTGCTCCTGTAAATCACTCCCACCACTTTTTCTCCCCAAAAGCCTGCTACTCTATAGCACATGTGTGCCCAGAGCACTTCCCCGCCTGCACTCCATAGTGTACATTTCCCCAGCCCCTGTGGAATGCTGCAACTGTTGTAATTGGAAGCTGGTTGCCAGGCACCCAAATTGTGATCACATGACTATGGGGACATTGTGACAGCCGCAACTACGAAGAACGATTTTAAGTTCCCTTGTGTCAGGCCCAGCCCAAGAACAACAATGAAACGGTCCAGTCAAGTATACTTCCTTTTTGTGCTATACCTTATAGACAGAATCTTGCCAAACTAAATCTATACTACAGCAACTAGTGGATATACCCTGGGAGATTCTAGGGAGTAGCTATTCTGAACTTATTCTTCCCATGCTCCTCTTGTGGGCTGAATTGTCTTTTGTTTCCTTTCCCCTGCTGGAATGTACCCCTTCCCTCCTGATAGCCTTGATCTCCCACATCACTCTCCTCTTCATAGATACATGCCATCACACCTTGTTTAGCACCGTCGTAATTTTGAATGGTCTCTGAAAGAGTGGCTACTGAATGAAGACTACTTGTATAGATAAATATAATTCAGTCTGAAATCCACAGTTACATGATAATAGTTTGAAATTAGACCACCTTGTTCTTTTGAGTCCTGCAAATTCTTGAATGAAATCCTTGGCCATTTCTAGTACCATCTATAGGAAATATATGATATTTCTCTTATATTTCTTTGGAACAAAGCTCAGCTGGTCAAGGTGTACTATCTCTCTCATTCATTCATTCATTCATATATATATATAAAACCTTTAACAAGATAAAAGCAATACAAATATTAGAAAATAAAGAATACTTTATAATGAATAAATAAAGAAATTTAAAAAGAAAAGGTTATAAAGAAGTAGCTTCCGGTCTTTTATAGTGGTTATAAATCCATTTTATTTATTTTTTTATATAATTTTTAAAAGAAATTTTAACAAGATAAAAGCAATACAAGTATTAGAAAAGGAACAAAGAAAATAAAGAATAGTGAATAAGTAATTAAAGAAAAAATATAAAGAAAAGAATATAAAGATGGTCAGGGTATACTATATTGATTAGAAAGTCATTTAGTCTCTTAGCAAGAATTAGCATAAAAAGCTTGTAATCTACATTCAGTAGAGAGTTCTGTATGCTTCAGGATGAGTTGAATATTTTCCTTTTTTACAGACTTTATAAGAAATCACTGAAAAGGTCCCGCACTTTCTTCCACCATGTGGACACCCATTTCTAGAGCTCTTAACAACCACTTTGCTTTGACCATCCATATTTTAGCATCATCCTCAAAATTTGACAGCTTAGTGTTTAACCCCTAAATCAAGATCAATTACGATCAAGTTAAAAAGTACTGATCTCAATACAGATGCCTGAGGGACTACATTTCTTACTTCCCTCCATTGAGAAAATGCTTTGTTTTCTGCTTTTTAACTATTCAGCATTTCATAAAAAGATAGTTAATAGCTGCTAATCAACAGCCTTTGATAAGGATTTTTGTCAAAGCAAATCCATTCATAATTCTGTTTCTATCCTCAGAAAAATCTAGAAGATCAACAAGATAGGATTTACTTTTATGGAATGTGTGGTGTTTTTCTTTCAAGAAGGTTTGCTCCTCTATTCAGGTAGTTATTTTTTCTTTGCTAATTATTGACACCAATTTATCTGAAATGGATATTTAACTAACCAGCCTACAATTTTCCAGATATCCCCTGATCTCTTTTTAGAAATGGGTGTCACACTGGCTGTCCCCTGGCACTGCACCCAATTTGAGGGAAAGACTGCATATTTTTTTGCTAGGAGGTTATCCACCTATGTATTATATCTGACTTCTGTATGTACACCGTATGTACACCTATATGTTATGTATGTACACCTATGTGTTATATCTGACTTATTCTTACTTCTGTAAGAATTCTTGGATGGATGCCAACAGGGCCTGGTACAGTGTTTCCCATTCTGAGTGCCAACTGCTGGGTGGACTTTTAACTTTCCAAATACCAGCCTGATGTCCTAGAAAAACTTTAGCTACTTCAATTAGCTTCAATTATTTTTATTCCCTTCCTGACAAATTCAGTAAATGCCCAGGTACCTATCTTATATCTTCTGTAGTAAAGACCAGAGCAAAAAATTCATTAAGTTTCTTTGAAAGTTCCATATCCTCCTTAAGCATCCCTTTCACTCCTTTGTCATCTTAGCAGCCCAAGTTCTTCCCTGGTTGGTTTTCTGCTTCAAATAGGTTCAAAGCAGAAAACAGTGATTTCCATGGAGTCCTTGGTGCTCTCTGAGCTTGGCTGTTTGTTTTGCTTACAGACGTTTCATTGCTCAACTACATAACATCAGTGCCTACTTGGGTAAGAAACGTCTGTGACAAACAACGAAGCTCAGAGAGCACCAAGGACTCCACAGTTCAACCCTGAGCTACGTATATTCTGTTCTGTGGGAACAGTGATTACCTTTAATGTTTTTGCTATATACTCCATTGTTGTTGATGATGATGCATTTCTTAGAATCATCTTAGTCCTTTTCTTCCAATTTGTTCTCCTTTTTTCTTTTGGACAGGTTTTCCATTTCCTAAAGGAAACTGTCTTAAGTTTTTAACTTAGAAACTATGAGACAGTCATTCTGGCCTCTTCCTAGATTTGATTGACTCTTACATTGTGGAACACTTTGTTGAACCTTAATGATTATGGTTTTATATACTCTTCAGGCATTATGTAAATTGGCTGTCTCTGCTTTTCTTTCAGTTCCTTTTCACCAGTCCAATTATTTTTTAGAAATGTCCTTTTTTGTAGTAAAATGTGACGGTGTTGAATCCTGATGGCAGTTTCTCTTTTGTATGTATTCTGAATGCAGTTGTATTCTATTGGTTTCACAGTACTCACATCTCACATAAAGTCATGATTACCACTTAGAATTAAATTTAGGATTACGTTCTGTTTGGTGTTTCTTAGATCAACTGCACTAAGGCAAAACAGTTAGAACATTTATTATTTAGTCATGGCCTGAACATGAATGTTCCTCCAAGGACAAGGAGGAAGATCAGGGAGGGTGTTCTAACCAATTAATCCTAGTCTCACCAACAGTGCTTAGAGATTCTGATTCCACTGGAAATGTTCCTGACCCTACAAACTCTGACCTTTAATTAATTACTAAATCACCTAGCTCATGGTAGCATCATCCGCTTCAGGTAGAAAAATAGGACACAAAAAGAAGTGCATGTTTGCAGGGATAAGCTCACAGCAGGACTCTTCATAAGTAAAGCATGATTTTGAAATATCAGGCTCTGTATTTGGATGGATAAGTTCCAGCTGTGCTGGGGCAGAGGCTGACAGCATACGTATATAAGACTTTACCAAGTGCAGTTGAGTGCTGGAATGACTTCCTGCTAATGCTCATTCTAGTGAGTCTCAGACTGTGTTATGTACAATTATGTATGACTTCTGGAATCCTTGATCTGCTTCACCTTTACTGTGCTATTCCCTTGCCCTTTGAATCAAGCTCAGCAGTGTCTTGATCCAAATTGAGTAAGACTGACAGCCTTGCCTTGTGCATTAATTAAGAGTGCTTAATTAATTTATGACTTGCTGAAAGCCAGCAGGCCAGGACACATTTTAGAACTTAGTTTCTAGCCCTCTGATCATCCTTTATGGTTGATAGGTAAGAGAATTTGCTTGTTACTGTTTTTAAAAGATTTAAAATAATAACACAATCCAAAATGGCTTCATAGACAGAATGTTAGTTATCGTCTGACCACCAGCAAGCAGTGAAAACATGGGAAGGATGTCTCTGTCAAATATACCCCTGTGCATTACTAAAGCTTTGTTCTGAGCAAGTGCTTGCTATGGGCAGAAGATCATCAAAAAGGATATTGCTAAAAAGTTTAACTTCATTTATTTTAGTTCTTGGTTGTGCCAGAACCAGTGTTAGTGGCTGAAGGGAATAGAACTGAGAAATATGGTCAATTTGAAGTCTCCCTTTGATAGCAATTAAGGCAACCTCTGTAGTTTTAAAACCAGTGCACAATTCAAAGTATCCTTCCAGTTTAGGAGTGTCTTCAAAAAATTGTCCAGACTCATTACATGAATAATTATGAATTATATTTGTAGTCATTTCAATAACTATAAAATAACAGAAAGAACAACATAATGATAAATAAATATTAGTGCCTGAACAGTATCTGATAGGGCTGTGCAAACCAATTCAAGCAGTGTTTCAATAGCTGCTTGAAGTATTGAGGCACTGCATCCTTTGAAAGACTCATCATGGCTAGTTCTAGGGCCTTGTTTGGCAGCAGTCCCTTTGGAATTTCTCAGGTAGTGTGGGAAGGAACCAAAAATGGTTGTGCCTGAACACTGAGAAGACACATCGCCTTCATGTTTTAAGCAACATGTGCGGGGGGGGGGGGTCGATCATTTCCCAAAGCACCAAATGGTTTGTGTAGTCCTAATATTTGATGAATTTTGTATTTTCTTTTTACCTCAGTTTCCAATTTTTATTTTCTGAAATGATAAAATAATTTTTCCCAAGTATTCTACCTCTTCTTTCCCTTTTTGAGTCATGTACAGAGCATGTATGAATACTGAAAATGTTGTAGAAAATTTCAGGTATCCTGAAGCCTTTAGGTTAATCTTGAATATTCAACAGCCAGTGGAGTTATTCTAAAGTGATTTGGTGACTATTAAAAGCAAATGGTTTACTAGGTAATTGCTAATTTACTATACCTGGTTTACTAGGTATTGCTGGTAGTCCTTGTGGTTATGGATAAGCATGCAAATAAAGGTCCATCACTGACTTCTCTTCACTAAGAGACTTGTAATTATTATCTTAATTATGTTACTTATTGCCTCTGAAAAGGCATGAATAACTTGTAATTTGTGTGCCAATGCAAACTATTGCTTTTATTTACTTCTGATGTGTTCTCCTTACTTGCCAGTCATAATTCTAGATACAGTTACTTTTTTAATTACAGCAATAAAAAAAGAAAACCAAGATGTGATCTGAAAAAGCTGATTATGCTTTTCTCTGAGCTCTTCATTTTGTCAACTACTGTAGAGACACTCATAGATTCAAAATATAGAATCTCATGTAAAATTGCATATTATGGACACATATCCTGCAGAAAATACTGTTGAATAAAGGAAAAATGAAAAATGGGTCCAAATTTTGGGAATCCTATATGACTTTCCTCACCTTTTGTTGGAATTGATACACACATAATATCCAGAAGTGTTAAATACACTCATTCCTTTTCCCAGAATGTAATTAATGTAGTGTCAAAAGATTTCCCAAGTGCTGCTGGAATCCAGAAGAAGCTGTTAGTAAAAAAGATTAGTGCAGTATTAGGTCTATACATGTTGAAATGTATCTGTGATTAGTACAGTAAAATTTTCAATAGGATGATAATGTTCATTAGTAATATGGACTAACCTCGACTAAACTCAAGATTCATGTCAGGTTCAGCCCAAGAACAACCATGATTTTATTTTCTTGATGCCCAGCAAATTCTTCACATGGCCCAATAGAGAGTGACCAAGTCAGTAGTTAAATAGGATTTTATGAATATGCATTCCAAAACAGATCTTTCAGATTTTTTCCCATTTATTAAGAATATCAGAGTAAGTAAACGACTTTAGATTTCAGTCCTTAGCAAGAGTTAGCAAGGATAATTTACTGCTGGGAAGGCAAGGTCAACTCTAATCCCCCTTCTTTCTCCTACCATTTGAGATTAAAAAGACATTGCAATATAACTTTTTTCCCCCCTGGGCTCCAGACTACAGCCTAAGTTTCCTCTAAATACTTATGTTTTCATGTTGTAATGTTGAACTGACATGTATTTATATATTCATAGCTATTTCTGATTATTCACATTCTACTTTAGAGACAAGGAAAGGCTATGTTGGTTGCATTGTTTCTCAGCTGGACAGAGGCCAGCTCCCTCAGGTCTGGCTGGTAAAAAATTTTATGTTTCATTGTCTTCAATCCTCAGATCATCTGCATTGAGTAGAAATGTCCTGTGGGGCATTCTCTTTTTCAAATCTTCAGTAAGTCATCTTCTGTTTTTTTTTAAATAATAATTTTATTAAAAATTGCATTATAGAGATAAAATTAATGCAATCTACAAAAGATAAAAAAGAAAAAGTGAAAAGTGAAAAAATAGAAAAGAAAAAATTGTAAAAGAGAAAAAAGAAAAAAAGTATTTTTTTCCAGCAAGTATATATAACAACTTATTACCATTCCTTAAAATACGACAAACGATTTCACCCCATATCTCACCTTATTCTCTATAAACATATCTATAAATCCTTATCACCCATCCTAATCCTAATAGAACTCTTATCTATAGAACAAAACCTTAAAACGTCATATTCCAGTCCTAGTCAGAAAATATCCATTAGATTGTCAAAAATAACAACCACCTTGCTATTTTAACGTTGGTCAAATAAACCAACTTTATATTCCTTCCCCTTACTCCCAGATACCTTGATCTTAAGCCCTTTCGAATAACACCCCAGCACTTGGTTCCTTTTGATTTTGATTTTGTATTTTCTCACAAGATCACAAACATTAATCTCTTTTGTAAATCCCGTATAAAAAGGCTGTACAAGCCTTTCTTCTGATCTATTATTCGCAAGTCCTTTTTAATTATTAAAACATCAGCTGGCTTCATTTGTAGGTTCAGTTCACCTTGTTCTAACCCTAACCCTTCTTATAGTCTGTCATTTTTAAGTCCATTTTTAAGTGAATTTCATTCTTGTCCAGTGAAATTTGTTTTTCTTTCACAGCATCATCTAGTCTTTCAATAATGGCAGAAATCTTCAAAAGTATCTTCTGAATCATTTTTTCACACATCTCTCTGGATGCATCCATTATTTTTTTTTGCTTCTGGTGCCCTCTAGTGTACAACCTTTAAAGACCCAATTTATCACATTTTTTTTCCAAAGCTTGTAAACAATCACAGTTTCCCATGGGAAGTATTTGATAATTAATTTCAAACTTATATTCCAAATTCATCTGGATCCTTAGTTCATTTTTAACTTTCCAACATCGGCACTCTAAACACCCTTTTGCTATATTCCAAAAGATAATATTTTTCCAAGTCCTTAAAATCATATTTAAAACTTCTTTCTCTAAGCAGGAGACTCACCCAGTGGATACAGTAGAAACTTGCCAATCCAAAGGGTCTTAATATTTCCAAATCAATAAAAAGATAATCCAAAAAATGATTTAAGAAATGAGGTTCAGTCAAGCTTTTTGTCCTTAAAATGCTGTGAACAACTGTGAGCTTAGGTGTTATCCCTCAACTCCCAGCCACTCAACTCATAAGCTGACCACAAAACCATGATTCCTGCAGTCTACTCATGAGGACTGACTGTCTGGAGTGCATGTGGGTTATCTCACAATCTTTCCTTTCTCTGAAGATATTTCACCAGTCCATATCCAGCATTCAGCCACGATCTCCATCGTAAACACCATCCTGCTTTGGCAGGATGTCTGGCTCACTGTGGCACTTACCAGAAGTCCCCCAGTAACTCATCTTCGGGATCTTACCAGGCAGTTCTGTGAAGTGTTCTCTGCAGTTGCCCTCAAATAAGCCTTCATCAGGATAACACTGCCCTATCCAGTTCAGGGTTAGCAGACAGAATTGCTGTCTACTAAAACCAACAACAAATTTTCAGCACGCACTCTTTTTTAGATCCATTTTAGGATTTGCCAACCATTACATCCCCTTCATCAAAGTTCTTATCTCCAGTTATTCTTGTCAGATTTTTCTGTGTTGTTTTCTTTAATACTCTGATGCCAGCTCAATAGCCTCTCCTATTCTGGAAAGATTTTCTTACAAGAAATTGCACAAATCCCTAATCTCAGCTTGTCTTGTCAGCTACTGAACACAAAACATTTGATTGGGTATCTGTGACAGCTATCAGAAAACCATGGCTGGATGCAGACTGTCACATCCCCACTAGAGTCTCAGGAAGTTCTCCAAGTACCCTCTAGGAACCAAATGGATCCATTAAATAGCTGAAGTGGACTGACTGAATTGGTCCCTCTTCCTTGTAGAGATTGATAGCACTGGTCAACTCTATAACAAACAGAAAGTGACAAAAAAATTGGTGTTAATTTCTCTCAACTTCAGACCACATTGGATGTACTCTAAGCTAAAAACCTGGCCAGCTTCATGAGTTGGGCCTCCGATAACTTAGGACAAGCTCTTAGTTGTGAAGATGACCATGAATTTCCCAAATGCCTCCAATCCCATTTTCAAGGAATGCAGGTTGAAGTGATGCTGAGGTCAAGCAGTTTGGGAGACATGCTGCTGTGCAGAATGGGGGTAGTAGAAAAGCAGCAGTCCCAGTTTACCTCTTGAACCCAACTTAAAAACAAGGCTCATACACCATTATCCGCAGAATTATGCCTCTAGCCACCTGCGGAGATTCCTGTATCATTGTTGCCACTTCTCCTGATGCCCTTTGGGCTTGTGGCTAATGCCAAGCCAAAACCTGGATGAACAGATTTCGGAGAAGGGAACACCTTCTTCCTCATCCATGCAGGATTCAGTAACATGTGCCAAGTCAGTCTGCCCTCATATCCACAGTCAGATAAAGGATAAAGAGGGGTTTATTACAGTGAGACCTGGCAATCAACAGTAGCCACAGACTGAGCTCTGCAAAAACTTGGTAACCTGGCTCTCAAACTGAGATCAGCAGGCCTGAAGTATAATTGGTCTCAGATATCCAATTTTCTTTTCCTGAGGGCAGCCTACTTTCTCCCTCCATGTCTTCTGTCTGTTACTACATCAGTCGTTATACTTTATTTTATCTCTCCCTTAAGCTCCATTATCTCTAGTCCCCGATCCTGCCTGAAGGAGGCTTTAAGCGATCTTCTCTCCAATATCACACTCCATCCCCTCTTCCTAACCACTTCAACCAATGACTGAATTGACTGGGTTACTTAGCTTGTGCAGGAGATTGGAATTCATATCTAGTCTTCTTTGGTTGTCTTCTTTGGTTGTCTTACTCCCAAAGAAATGCTTCCCTGCAAGAATCCACTGTCACCCAGGACTGTAATTGGGGGAGGGGGGGAAGATCCCTGATCTGTTACTCCAGGAGCCCCTTTTCTTGCAAACTGACACACTAAACTCCATTCCTGTACCCATTCCACAACTCACTTTTGCTAACTTTCACTACTTGCCCTAATTTTCAAATATATTCCCTTCTTGCTTCTAAACCATTACTCCTTCCTCAGCACCAACTCTTGACTGAATCATTGAAGAAACCTGGACACAGCTACCTTATTAATAGATTTTAACAAACTTTCCCATCCATTTTCAAGTAAAAAACTCCATGAGAAATGTTTGTAAGTACTTATTTCATTCATGTGCCTTGAAATTAGGGTCGTATCTGTTACAATGCGTGAATATTCTTCTAGAGAGCGATTGCTGCAGCTGCTAGGAGCATTGATATTTGTATATTTTTCAGCTTGGTTCTTCTAGAATGCCGACGAAGCTAATCTGCCATGCACAATGGGAAGAATAGTGTCACATCCTTTCCTTTCCTCTTTCCTCTCCTCTCCTTTCCTTTCCTTAGAAAACCAAATCAGAAACCATTGGTGAAGACAATTGAACATAATCTTCACAGAAAAGTATGTCCATGAACACTAAGGAATTTGCGAAGGGAGAGTAGTGGAAGCTGTCTTTTGTATTTTTAAATTGATATTTGTGAGAGAAAAAAGGGAGAGTATGAGTTGTCCGGGTGAATTATAAAACCCATTCTGTGATCTCCCCCTGATAGTACTGCTCATTATGTTAAACAGTGTTGCTCTTAAACCCTCTGTAGTTTTCATTTTATGTGCATTGGCCTTCATTTGCTGAAATGCTTCAAGTTCACAGCACTAAAGTCATTTTGAAAACAGGATGTAATTACAAAGGTTTCTTATGCTTACCCACTGCTTTTTGGGACCAATGTAATTATCATTACATGTGGATACTGTAAATTGAATATCCCTTGCCTAATTACATTAAACTCAAGGGTTAGCTGCTTAAGCATCCAAATAAAAAAAGTTCACCCTTTGCTACAAACAGTAGAATTGGTCTGTTAGTTAAGTTGACCTTTAAAGCTCAGCATTTACATGATATTGTCAGGTGTACATTATAAAGATAGCTTATAATGAGATCTGTAATGAGTAACCCAGTTATAATGGACTTTTCTAAAAGTTCATTTATTCAGCATTTTCTAATGACAGGATGAGATTAAAGTTTTAATCTGTATATGTCAGGCCCTTTTAAGGAATGAATTTCACTGTTCTTAGTTCAACTGCTGAAAGTAGTTTAATATTACGGCTCAAGCACCACAACTTGACATTACTATAAATGTAATGAATTAGCCCTGCCTTTTAAATCTATTGAAAAAAAAAGTGTTTACTTTGATGTAGTTTTCTATTTCTTACTCTTTTATGGATTCATAGAAACACAAGTGTGTATGCATTCAGCAACATGAATTCTTGACATTTTTTTGTGTGACCTAATTTTAGCAGTAACATGCTATGTTGTTATGAATGTGATACTGATAATTCTGGTGCTTTATTAAGAAAAACACAGAAAGTATTCTACAGAGAATTGTTATTTGATGGATTTCTGCTTGTTTAGTCATTAAAAATATTACTCATAAATATCACCTGCTATTTAGTGTTGTTTCCTCTGTTCTGACTTCATTAAAATTATGCCATTCCACTGCTGAAGCTTTTTTTCCCCCAAGTATACTTCCTGCTGAGTATCTTTTATGAGTTTTCACTTGAAAAACAACAGCCTGCTTTATCTGGGACAAGTAGCAAAGCATGCATTATAAAATAATGTTTATATTGTGCATAAACTGACTAGAATTTTGATTATATAAAATGAGTGCCAAAGTAACTTTTGTCAAAATAAACAGGTAGGGGTTAGAATTGCAATATCATAACTATTTTGTCATTTTATGTATTAATCTGCTGTCATTATGCTGTCTTGTATAATTATACTTCGTTGATTTAATTACAAATTATTTTGTCTTGAATATGCTCTGTTAGTTGTAAAGTTCTACAGATAGTATTTCCTATTCTACAAATTATATTAAAATTTAACATATGAATATGTATTTATACACAATAATGTAATATCCACCTTACATATGAAACTGTACGTATTAAGTTTATTTACCTATAAATATATAGCAGTTTCATAATATCAGAAATTAAACATTAACATACCAAAATAGAGAAAGATAAGAAGGTAGAGTAGAGATTTAACCAAAGCTGCCAAGTGGTATTAATAGTGCAGATAAATTATTCCATTGTGATGAATTACAAAGAATTTTGAGACAGACTGGCTCTCAGCAAATACAGCGGAATGCATGAAGTCCTTTTTCTTGCTGATTCTTGGCTCATCTGTAATCTAAGATATAAGGAGCCAAAAATAATTTCCCATCTCTTGGTGAATTACTTGTTTGGAAAACTCTGAAACATGATCCCACGTTTCTAAACATTTTTACTTGCAAGTGCATTAAATTATTACAGTGGGACCTTCAAAGATGCGGCTGGAGCAACTGCATATCCCTACCTTTACTTTCTGCTGCAGGTGCTTGATGCTGGTAGAATCATGCTGAAATGGAATAGCCCTGTGACACAAACATGGGACAACTAGATTGGTTGCCTCACTTGTTATAACTTCTAGCCAGGTCTTTGCTGTTCTGCTTTGGGGACTGCTGACATACTTCCTTCTCACATTCAATTAACTGATCTACCAAAGGAATTCCATGATGTAGTACAGTTAAGTTTAAAAATGTCACCAGTGGAAAATAACATTAAACCCCAATCCTCCTAAGTGGACATAGAAACTAAATCTGAGAAGTGAAACAATACAAAGGCTTGCTGGAACTCAGCATACACCTAGATTAGCCAAAGTTAGGCAATACTTACTTGTGCAGGACAAAGTACAAGCTGTTGGTTCGCTTGCAGTTTTTGTTTGGTCTAAAAAACCATTCTGCTGTACAAAATTTTTACATACTGTGGTATGAGAGCCTGCCTTGTGCTTCTTAAATCAGTGGCACAAGTTTTCCCAGTGCTTGAGGTAGGTGAGCCAATGATTTCCTCTTGTGATATTGCAACATTTTATATTCAGAGGCAGAAAGATACTTTAGAGCACAAATGTAACACCTGTCTGTGAGTGCTTAAATCAGCAGTGGCTTTTCTTCGGATTGTTTGTCTTACCTCCATAACTGCCATGCAAGTCCATGAAAAGATGCATTTGTAGACATGTGTGTTGGTGACTCTATACACTCAGAAGCATCTTTCTGACTCCAGGTCCTAATGATGTACCCTATTCAGTTGCTCACTGAGAGGCTCTTCAGCTCATTGGATAAGAAAGTTAGAAATTTTTTTTTACAAGATTGAAATTTTTTTTTACAAGAATGCAATGAAAACGAAATGCCTGCATCTTCATGGACTCATCTTTGAAGCCAGAGGATGTTGAAATATTCATTGTGATGTCACAGCACAAACAACATGATTTGCATACTTTTGTCCAACAATGGGACACACACATGAAAGCTAGGGTTTCTGTCATGACATTGTGATGTATGTTTTTCTCATAGTGGTTTGATCTGGATGCCTATATCCAAAACTCAGAGTACCTTATGTATTAATACTTAGCTTGATTTGATCATCTTATGTCTAGCACTCTTGTTTATCATCTTTTCTTAGCTTTTATTGTTCTTTTTGTATTTTATACTATGTTGCATTGTTATGACATGCAGTTATAATAACAAACCTATTTACTTACTTACTTACTTGCCCAAACTACTGCAGGTTATATTAATTTGTAAGGAATCACATGATCTAGATATTATGAATTGTTCATTTCAAAATTGGCCTTATCATAATTTTTCTGTTCTATGAATGACAAATGAAATAAAGAGACTGAATAATGGTTATTTGTAGAAAGTCTTCAGTCTGTATTAACAAATCCAAATAGACACATACATACTTAAAGAAGAGACTCCTGATGAATGGTTCTGTGTCAAGTACCAGGAGGTTCATTTTAGTTCTAGAAGGAAAGGGAACCAAGGTAAGTGGAAAAGAGAAGGTATCTGATAATCTCTTTAGAACTAGATGAGTTACATTATGTGCACTAAAAGGAATGAAGTGTTTACAAACTAGACAAACTTTTCTATACCACTTCCCATTAAAAAAATCTCAAGGCAGTTGACAAGCATTATAATTAACATTTAAAACACTAGGCAAAAATAAAAGCATACATTAACAAGTGTTTAGCTTTAGCTTTTATTATGAGAGAGTGAGTTTATTATAAATCTTATCTCACTGGGACTGAAATTCATAGAACTTTAAAATTAATAGAGCACTATATGTGTGTATTCAGTCTCAGTTCTTCTAGGATCTTGTATCAGTGAATGAAACTTTGGGAGATCTCTAGTCTTGGCCTGGCTGTATTTTCATTTTTAATTACAAAATAAAACTGTTCTAAAAATAAGTGTTAAATGAATAGTACTTTCTTAATAGAAATAAGAAATTCTCTTTAAAGAACAAGAAAAAAACAAATACTTCTATAGGAAATATGATATCAGATTGAAATAAAGGCTGTATTTCAAGTTAAAAAATAGTTCTTCAACATATTTTAAAATTCTTTGTTCTTTATTTTATGAGCTTATTTATTCTAAGTCTGGTTTTCAGCATACTTCCAAATACTTGATTGCTTTTTTATTTATTTTTATGGCTAGATTTGCTTGTTGATCTTGGAATACAAAAGAAGAGTGATTCATGAAAGCAACAAAAAAAATGAATCAGGAAAGAAATAGGGGAGTACAATCCTATTGTTAACTCCTTTTACTCTTGTATTTCTTTTTGGCTTTCAGTTCTTTGACTTTAGTATCTTGTTGGCGTGCTTAGGACAGCGTGGGATTGGAGTACATACTCTGCAGTGGTTGTGCTCCTATCTGTCTAAGCACAATCAAAAAGTGATATTGGAAGATTTCTGCTTGACCCTTTTGGAATTGTCTTTGGGGGGGGGGGGCTAGAAGATTCCATTATTCAATATTAAGAGAAATCCAGGGAAGAGTCATGTAGAGGTTTGCTGCTAATTGTCTTAATATGCTGATAGATTCTGCAGACTCTGGTTTGGATATTACAAATGTGGGAGAATAAACTGAAGTACATTGGGAGTATATTTTCATTTCCCTTTGAAATGGACTTCATAACCAAACTAATTCTACAGTTTTATGAACTGAATCTTAGATTAAAAAAAATTATTAAAATGTAAGCTGTCAAGTTCAGCAAACATTTTTCAAAGTTGTACAAGAGGTACATAGTACATAATAGAACGTTGCTAACAGTAGAAATGTCAAAAATGAGCAACCATATTTTAAGTTGTAAAGTATTTGCTAGAGATCACTGATAGAAATTTTTTAGGGTGTTTTGCTGTCTGGTCAGTCAGACAAAAGTTCTCACAACTTGTTTTCTTTTCACATTGACCAGACCCATTTGAGGAGCAGATTGAGTTTTGTTTTGTTGAGGCAAATCAAATCAAATGATTTACTTTGAAAGGCGAAGCCCTACTGGTATATTCAGCCTAATCCTAGTATTCAGCGGTGAGGAATTGCTTACCTCTTATTGTTCATATAATTCTCAGCTTCATTTTCTTTTGGACCAGTTCCAGTGCAATATCTAAATATCTCTTCTAAAATAGATTTTTAGGCTCACACACACAGCTGACGTTCAGTGCTACTGTTTCACAAACTCTCTAAAATTTTGGCTGTAGTCTGTGCAGTATAGAAGTTTAGACACCTAAAATAGAGTTAAACTACTTTAATTTAACTGTTTTTGTTTGTTTGTGCTTTTTGTCCATCGCTTTCATATGCCTTTGCTTCCTTTTGGCTGGATGCTGTTGAAATATGTGGAAAGTGAGCTTGTGTGAAGTCTACACGGTTCCCTTTCTTACCAACTTAGGATTCCTGTTACCTGCTGTTTAGCAGTTTTTGAATTATCTGTTTCCCCAATTTTACAAAAGTCACTGTTCTAAAACCAGTGCTATTGCCTCATTGATAACAGTCTGGGTGGATGAAATTGTCACTCCAAATACCATTTAAAATTGCCAACCAAGGTCCTCACTTTAAACTAGCCTCAATCTAAAACACTGTTTTTCTTTCTTATATTTGTCATTGAAGTGTTTATTCCATTATTAAAAATTAGCATAATTTGATGTATCTTTTATGCACAAAGTAGAAAAATGTTTTGTTTCAAACTTGAAATCAATCAGCCATATATTTAGAACATTTCATTAGAATATTTCAACTGTTATATGTTCTGATGGAGCAAAACATGGACTGTGTCAAGTGTTCTATTTTTTGTTGAAACAAAAACCGCCCTTGTTTCTTCCCACCCTTTGAATAATTAAATCATGTTTTGTTCTTAGCTTGCAAAGAATCTGAGCATAGGTGTCTTAAATTAAACTTGTAATGCTCAAAACTATCATTTCTACTTCAGAACACTTCAAGCTTACAGTGATTAAAATGTTTGCACATCTCCACTATCTGCTATTTTCTAAATAAATTACCTGAACACCTTGAATTAGCATCCTTTGAGTGTTTTGTTAATAACACCCATTAGAAAATACTGATATGCATGGCAACTGATAACAATCCACTGTAATTGTGCTGAATATGTTTATATCAGCAAATAAAGTTAAAACTGCAACTGGAATAGTAAATCTGCTGAAACTAATGAATCGTTCACTTCAGCTAATATAAGTGTGCCTTTTGAAATTTTTATTTTATCATTTATAATGCATTGTTTTATGGAGAACTCAGATGCCAATATATGGAAGGTTGGAGCCTTAGGAACAGCAGCTGGTAGTGACATTCTTCATGAGACTGATCAAGAAACTTATTTGTTTCCTACATACCCTATGGCCACTAGTGTTTATAATCAGATATTTATTGCAGGTAGGATATTAAAATTTGTAGTTAGTTCAATGCTGTGTGTAAATCCTGTCCATATTGTAACATAGAAGTGAGAATTGAGTATGTCAGAATAAAAAGTTGCCTAACAGTGGGAATAGGTTACATAAGTGTGATAAAACAAGAAAAGATAGGGTCAAGAATGGATAGGTTGAGAGGAAGGGAAGTTTGGGAAAGCGTAGTTAGAAAGAGTTGATGAGATTTCCAATAAAAGAGATGAGAAATTTAAGAGAGATTAGAACAAAATGCAGTGCATAGTTTGCAAGAATAGAAAGTTATTGAAAAGTATAGTGTACAGTATAGGTACAAAGGTATAGTTAAACTTATTTTCTGTAATCTCATGCCTTAAATTTGTTTTACTTATTGCTATTTACACTTTGCATAATGCTGATTACCCAAAATGGAATAGCCTGATGGGTATGCATAAATTGTGACTTGAGTGGAGAATATTCAGTGCTCAGTAAGAATGGAGATGTGAGAGCTAGAGCGAAAGGAGTTAAGCACGTACTCTTATCCCCAGAACAGAGAGGAAGAGATAAGAGAATGAGACTGGCACCTACCTAAGGAATGCAGGATGTTTGTGGGGTGACCCTGGGAATTGCTCTCACTCTGAGAAGATTTCTGTAACGGGAGTGAAGCCAATAAACCTTGCTGGATTGAATCTGTACTGTCTCCTGGAGTTTCATGGGCTAATCCTGACATCAGTCTTCTCAGAGTCAGAGCAATTCCCAGGGTCACCCCACAAACACCCTGCATTCCTTAGGGAGGTGCCAGTCTCATTCTCTTATCTCTTCCTCTCTGTTCTGGGGATAAGAGTACGTGCTTAACCCCTTTCGCTCTAGCTCTCACAGGAGAATATATTTACTCATTGGCTGGTATACTTATTCTAGACTTTTTAGAAAATATGCATATAAGGGAGAGTGAATAGTGAATATTTCCCATTCAGTATATATAGTTTTGAACAGAAATTTAATATTAGATATTTTGCACATTTCTACATAATATACATAAGTTTCATGATGCCCTTTTCAGAGTTTTGTTCATTTGCTATGAAACCATGGTAGAATATACTGAGCAGTCCCAGTACAGTGGTACCTCGGGTTACGAACTTAATCCGTTCCGTGACTCTGATCGCAACTCGAGTTGGTTGCAACGCAAGGTAAATTTTCCCATAGGGTTCAGTGTAAATACGGTTAATCCGTTCCACCCTCCGAATTTGGTCGCACCACGAGGCAAATTTCCCCATAAGGTTCAATGTAAATACGGCTAATCTGCCCTCCGAATTTGGTCACACCACGAGGCAAATTTCCCCCAAAACACACCACAAGCCTCACCGAACGTCTCCTTGCTACCACGATCTCGCCCACAGGAAGCCGGGACCACGTGGCAGCAGGGCAAATGGCCGCGGATCCAGTTCATAGCTCAAGGCGGAGTTCGCATGTCAAGGTAAATTTTTGGGGCCGGAGCTGGTCGTATCTTGAAAAATTCGTAAGGAGGGGCATTCATAACCCGAGGTACCACTGTATATAAGTCTAGTCCAGCCTTTCCAAAGGAATGTAATACATTCCATTTTCCTTTTCATGTTTTTATTTTACATTGAAAATGCACTCTGTCCAATCTATTCTTGCATATAATTTGTGGAAGGGTCACAACTTAGATGTGTTTAATATTAATTTGTTCATTATTTGTCATACAAAAGAGATGGGATGATGGATTCGTTACAGACTGAAGATAGTGCTTAAGAAATAATGTTTATAATAGGCAAGAATATTTTAATAATTTTTGAAGCTCTGATTACATGTTTTTGTCACTTCATAGACTTTTGGAGTAGTATATTGCTTCAAAAATACGTATTTTGATATTTTCATTGTCTTGAGTAATTATGTATATGCTTATGTTAAAATGGTGTGTTTTCTGCGTACGGCATATGTAAGAATACAGTGTCAGAATGTGAAGGAATGGTTGGATGAAGGCCACGCTTGAGGAGATAAGCATTCCCTTGGCCCTCAACAGGAGCATGGGAAGGTTAAGATAAGACTGGCACCACCCTAAGGAATTCACGGTGTTTTGGTTTGCTGGCTTGGGAAGTTAGATTGAGCCTGGAGAGATTGATGTCAGGTTCAGCCCAAAGAACTCCCCGAGACAGTGAAGATACAGTTCTGTTGCATTTATTAGCTTCCACCTCAAGACAGAAATCTCTCCAGACTCAATCTAACTTCCCAAGCCAGCAAGCCAAAACACCGTGAATTCCTTAGAGTGGTGCCAATCTCATCTTCTTAACCTTCCCATGCTCCCGTTAAGGGCTAAGGGAATGCTTATCTCCTCGAGCGCGGCCTTCATCCAACCATTCCTTCACACAGAATGAAACATGCAGGTAGTCTTCACTTAACAACCACAATTGAGACCAGAATTTCCATCGCTAAGTGATGCAATTGTAAAGTGAGACTAAACTTTACATGACTGCATTGCTTAGCGACCACACTTCTGGTTGTCAGCTTTAACCAAGAATCATGGGTTGTTAAGTGAGTACCCATCCCAATCCAACCCATTCCAGGCTTGGTCCCTCCCAGTCCCAAGCCTCAGTAAGGTAAGGGACTGCTTCCAACTCCCCCCACCCATCTATCTTCCCCCCATCTCTGCCCTTCTGGTTGCTCTGCACTCTGCCTTGTGGAGCGGCAAGCAGCCCCAGAACTGTGCAACTCTGGGGCTGCTTGCCATGCCCTGGGAAGCTGCAGCTGTCCCAGCCACAGTCGCCCTTGCCACCCTGCTCTCAAAAACCACTGTCACCCTGCGCTCTGCCACCCCAGCTGACCTTCACCATCTTCTTGCTCCAAAACGCCCCTTTGCAAAAAGCTCCTAGGCGGGGCTGGGCTAGGCCTTTGCTTCATGCTGGGGGGGGGGAGCCAAAAACCCAGTCCAGCCCTGCCAGAGGGCTAAGGCTGGCCAATTGACCTGGCAGCCAAAAGCAGGACCAGTCTACCCGCCTTCCTGAGAAGGAAAACCCATGGAAAATGGAAGGGAGAGGGTAAAAAGGGGCCGCAAGGGCCCAGTCCACCTCCCTGGTTTAGCTGGAGGACCCAAGTTTTGCCATTTTACCTGCGGGGGAAGAAAAGGAGAAGAGGGAAAAGGGGTGCTGCTTTTTTTTTTCTGCAGCATGAAGCAAAAGCCCAGCCCAGCCCTGCCCAGGAGCTGTTTGCAAAGGGGCTTTTTGCAAAGGGACTTTTTGGAGCAAGAAGACAGCAAAAGTCAGCTGGGGCAGCAGCATGCAGGGGGCCAAGAGGGCATAGAAGGAGGGACATAGGCGGGTGGGGGGAGTTGAAGCACCCCTGCAGTTGTAAGTGCAGGCGGACAGCCAAGTGCCCAAATTTTGATCACATGACCATGACGGCACTGCAATGGCCATAACTTCGGACACCAGTCGTAAGTCACTTTTTTCAGTGCGTTCATAACTTCAAACGGTCACTGAACGAATGGTTGTTAAGTGAGGACTACCTGTATTGACTTATTAGGAAAGGGACGTGTTCCTTTTTTTAAAGAAGCTAATATAATAGTGTTCTGTGTATAGTCCAGGATCATGGTTGTTCTATATCTTACTTCATGAGCATGGATGGTGAGACAGTTTGCAATTCTTAAGATTTATGTGGGTGTAATCACTCTAGATGCCATGATGGACTGAATTTTAACTCAGATATTTTACTAATTCCAAATAAGACAGAATGATCAGTAGACAAAGTGAAGTGAAACGTCTATTCTGGATAGGATTGTTCCCTCTCTGAATAATGAGATTTGCAATCAGGGAGTGCTACCCAAAATTGTTGTGAAAGATCAGAAGATTACAATGATCAGCATTTTTCCCTGTTCTTGGCTGGTGTGCCAATTGTACCCTTTCCTAAAGAAGTTGGGTCTGGCTGTGCTGATCTTCATCTTTATTATCTCTGTTTAGTTTGCAACTTGCTGTATGTCAGGAGAGCAAAAAGCTTGCCTGGAGCCTTGAAGCATTTTTACAGCCCTTTGACTGGGCACGAATGAAGTTTTTGGATCTTTTTTTGAATCCTAGGGACTTTATAGAGTTGTAACCATCAAAAGGAGTCCCTTGAGCTTATTAGAGGCTTAAGATACACATTGTATTCCTTTAACTCTTCCTTTAGAGCATCTATTCTTCCTTTCTTTTTTTCTTAAAGGCCCATTTTGTATCTTAAAAAGCTTAAAGTCCAAAAAAATAGACCTTTGGCCCAAATACTTCAGCTGTCCTTCAGGAGGAAAGGCTGCAGTGCTTCCCCTTTATCAGTAGAGGGCATTGAAACATTGCAAAACAGCAGACGGTGTGTTACTGTGCCCTCTACAGATGAAGGTAAAAGTGCAGCTTCATTTGAATACATCTGTATGAAATACCCTGTGACCAAAACACGCTTAAAAAAAAATCAAATACAATTTGAAGATTAAATATCTTAAAATATGAAAAGCTTAAACGTTAAATATAAATTTTAAAAAATGAAAGAAAAAATAATCCTACCTATTTTAGAGACCCTTGGCATGCCAGGCAAATATTGCTATAGCTCTTGAGTTGCCAGAAGTTGTACACACCCGCATTATGTGGAGCTGCCCCTTAAGGAAGCTCAACAACTAATGCAAAATGTGGTTATTAGACTGCTTACAAATGATACATTTCATCAGTCGCTCTCCTAGTTGCAATTGAAGCTAAAGATGCCTCCTCCTATATGATGTACTTGTTTCAAAAATTGTTTGAAAGAAATGCTTCAGGTATCTTATAAGACAGTACCTGTCTGCTGTTCTGTAAGGGAGTCTAACTTTTGTCAGGTTCTGCTTGAGCCTGAAAAAACATGTTGCTCTTTTAATGCATCAACTAGCATAGCTCTAATATGAACTTGCCTATAAATTTGAGATTTGTATTGCTGCGTCCCTCTGTCAGGAGAAGCTAGCTTGTAGGAAATAAGAAGAAACCTTTAGGCACTTACAATTATCCCTCAGACCGTATTGGTGTCAACTATTGTTACTGCTATTAGTGGTATTTATGCACTTGAAGGACAGCATGCATTTTCTGAAAGTAAAATAAATTAGCAAGTATTGTCCTTGGCCTTTTTAATTAAAATGCCTCTTTTTTGCATTGCTTTTCTCTTTCTCTTTTAATTTGTATGCATCTGTATGTGTCATTTTAATTTTTAAACTAATTATAACATTGCTGTTACATATTTGTATAAACATATATTGTGAATAGTGGAATCACCAGGATGAATTCAGAATGGAAGAATTTATTCATCATTCTTGATAGATATAGCCACTGTATTCCAAAAGGGAATAAACTAGAGAGAAAAACTTGGAAGATGTAGGGATGAAATTGCTGGTTATCAAATCATATTTAGAAGATAGAAGCTTTGAAGGACAGCTTTGATCTTCTCTTAAGAAAAGATCTCCCAAAACTCTATATACCTATTTTAGTTTTAATCAAAAGCAATTGTAAATAATTAGTCACAAAAGCTTTAAAAGAAGCTGACTCCTTTCAGAATGGAGAAATCGGGGTCCCTGCCTAGATTTCACAACAGAGTAGTTTTCTTAAAATGTAAGAATTGTTTCCTTTATTCTGTTTAATTGCCTAAAGGCAGCTTAGCTTCAACAAAGACATTTTGGAGGGAGATTTTACTGGCCATGCATCAAGAAATATTGTATAAATCTGCCAAACCCGACACATTTCCTTATGTTTAACTTGAGATTCACGCTGAATTCTGTCTAGCTATGCAGGCTTTTACTTTGAAATAGTGCACTGTGTTTCCCTTGCTAGTTTTTTTCAGAAGTAGCTATTGGGATGTCAAATTAGTCTAACTCAACATATGTTAGTCACTCCAGCAAGTTTTCTTCTTTCTTTGCCTTTCATATGTATGTGCTTTTAGAAGATGGAGCAAAACCATGCTTGATTGGGAACTGCATAATTGCATAATGTGTCCATCTTTAGAAACTGACAAAGTAGCAACAGTTGCTCTTTTAATAACATTGGCTATAATATCCAAAATAACTTAGCATTTGTTTTCCTGATATATAGAAAACAATGTTCACAAAATTAATTATTCCTTCAAGTTGGACATAAACATCAAGCCATTAAAATGAAAGTGTTCTCCTAATTTAACTAAGCTAGTCTGATCAAAAATTGGCTTAAACATTTCTGAAGAAAATAATACTTCTGAAGTTCCAGTTGGCTATTTTAGTTAACTTCCGTAAACAACTAATACAGCTTATTTTGTTTCTTTTACCCTTTTCAACAGGGATACAGTAAATATGCAGAAAAGTATTAAGCACCTTAAGTTTGCACCTTGAGCAGTTTCAGGAAGATATATTCTATTAATGTATCTAAAGGAACTATTGAAACTTATTCTTTTCCTAGCCATACTTCAAACCAAATAAAAGAATCAAAGGTGTAGAAAAGGAAAAAATAAAAACTAAAAATAAATAACAGGACTTTATATGTGAGGGCGTGGGAGTGTCTATCACAGTGGGAATCTGGGTTTAGGAAGGAGGATCAAAAGGAACTGAACTGACTTGCAGAAAGGTAGAATCTTTTTATGGGGATTGGTAATGGAATATAAAAGATTCAGAAACTCAGAACACATACTCAGGATGAACTAAGGTGTTTAGGAGACAAAAAGGTGCAACTGCAGCAATGGTGTATTATCTCATTTTCTGCCACAGGTTTTGGACCACAGGGTCTTTGGAACCAAACTACTGCTGTGAATTCAAATATAGACTACATTTATCTCTTTTCACAAAACTGATAACTTTGCACACTTATCAGTAAATGTGCCATTTTTTCCCCAGTATCTTAGATACAAAATATATCTAATTGTATGATAGATACAGCTATGAAACTAAGTTACTGTATAGTTGAGAATTCATTGGAATTCAGAGGTATCTGAAATTTTTAAAGTATATTTTTATAAGGTTTAATCAGTCATTAACCACTATGCTAAAATATTATTTTTTATTTTTTATTATAAACATTTGCCTGAAGAAGTCTCCATTATAACTACTGTGTGATGACTATTGAATGATCTCTAACTATCCTAACTTAAGTAATAAGTGTTTGTTAGCATATTTCCCAGAGGGAGAGATTCACACTAAATACAATGTTTGCTCAGTATTAAAACAGTTGATAACAAGGTCTGTGCAGTTACAAATAATAGTGCTTTGTGTGTGATCTGCCACAACACTTTTCAGTAATGCTATTTGCATGTAGGGTTTTAATTAACAGATAACTGTCACCACAGGTTGACTACAGAAGGCTCTAGTATCCAGCAGAGAGATAAATGCCAGTGCCACGTTACACGGGTTGGATAGCATACAGGAGGTCTATAATATAAAATGGATTTATAATTAAAAGCCACTCATTACAAAGTTATAAAAGAAAGGATGCCCGCAACCTGGCGATTTCATGGTAGAAGAGTATCATATTTACCTGAAAGGAAGATAAGCTTGAGTTTAAAATGATTTTCCCTCCAAAGGAAGAGTAGGTAGAAGATCTTTGTGTCTGTGTGCATATGTGTGTGTGTATGTGTGTGCACATGCACGCATGCACTTTGCATACAAACACAGAAAAAGGTCCTGTGCAGTGTTCAGCTTCTCCTTTCCTTATCGATTTAGGGTTGCCAATTCTAAACAGAAATGATCCTGAAGATTTTCTCTTCCCATAAATGTGTGAAGGAAACACTTAAATATACCATATATATGTACGTGTACATTTGTGGGTCTTCAAGGCTTTCCGGGAAGCTAGGAGGCTAGGGGCCTGACGGGAAAGGGTGTTCCAAAGGGCAGAAGCCACTACTGAGAAGGTTCCGTACCTAGGTCCTGCTAAATGGCAAAATTTAACAGAAGGAACCTGGAGTGTGCCCACCCTATCTGACTTGGTGGAATTTGCAGATATCCTCGGAGAGAGGCATCCCACAAGCAACCTGACCCTGTGACATTCAGGGCTTTAAAGGCAATAATCAGCACCTTGAATTTCACATAGAAAGAAACTGGAAGACAGTACAGCTCATGCAGCAGAGGTATAACATGGGCAAACTGTGGAGTGTCCAAAACTGCACACACTGCTGCATTCTGGACCAGTTGTAATTTCTGGACGATCTTCAAGTGTAGCCCCACGTAGAGTGCATTGCAGTAATTCAGCTGGGAAATGATTTGGGCATGAGTGACTGTGAGCAAAGCCTTTCAATCCAGGAATAGGTACAATTGGTGTAGAAGATGAATCTGCACCAAAGGTCCCTCTAGCCATAGCTGCCACCTGCTCCTCAAGCAGGAGCTGCAAATCCAGGAGGGCCCCTAAATTGCACACCAGCTCTGTCTGGGGGACTGCAGCTCTAGCAAAAATCAGAAATGGTATCTCACCAAATTCGGGGGGACAGAGACCCAGAGCAGCTACATTTTGGTAGGGCTGAGTTGAAGCCAGTTCCTCCTCATTCAAGCCTTTATAGCCTCCAGGCACTGGGCCAACACTGGAACAGTGTCACTTGATCAGGAAGGTCAAAGATGTATAGTTGGGTATCATTAGCATAGTGATCATGCTGCACCCTGGGCCATCAGATGACCTCTCCCAGCAGTCTCATGTAGATGTTAAAGAGGAACGGCAGAAGACCCATGCACTGAGGTATCCACATGGTAGGTGCCCAGGGCTCAACTACTCCCCCACCTCCCACTAACAGTGGAACCTGCCACAAAAGGAGGAGAACCACTGCAAAACAGCGCCCCCCACTCCCAAACCCCAGAGCCGGTGCAGGATACTGTGTTTAATGGTATCAAAAACCACTGAGAGATCCAGGAGAACCAGGGCAGATGCACTACCCCCCTTCACAGGTCATCCAGAAGGGTGACCAACACAGTCTCACTGCTATAACCCAGCCTGAATACTGACTGAAAAGGTCCAGATAATCCGCTTTATCCAGGCCCTCTAAAGCTGAGCACCTGCCACTTGCTCAACAACCTTTCTTAAAAAGGGGAGGTTGGAGACAACACAAAACTTGTCTATCACAGTCAGGTCCAAGAAAGTCCTCTTGAGAAGGGGGCATACCTTTATTCTTTCAAGGCAGGTGGCACCACCTTCTCCCACTATGTAGACACAGACACAGACACACACCCAGGGTTAAGAACGCCTGGGTTACAGATGACCCTAACCCTAAGAACAGAGTCTATTGTAGCAAACTTCAAGTTAAATACACTGATTCAGGTTAAATACACAATGGTTTGAGTTAATTACACAATACTACTTATACAGTATTATACAATAATACTGTTCAGGCTTATGTAAAAATTCGACTTAAGGACAGACTTTGGCAATGGAACTCGTTCTTAAACTGGGGGACTACCTGTGCATACATACGTACCCCCCCCCCCCATATATACATACACATACAAGTACACACACTTCCCAGGAACCATGCTGTAAAAAAAGGGGGGGGGGGAGAGAGATAAGGCCAGGAAAAAAGTTTATTGATCAAATTAATAACTCCTAATTAAATTAATTGCCTGTTAGCCATTTCTCTCTTACTTAATGTGTAAGGAAAATCATTATTATTTGTAGTTTCTAGATATGAGAGAATATAATACATACAGAAAAATCTTATCAGTTCATTAATAGGGAGAATATTAATCCAAATCTCCCAAGTTCTGAAAGTTGTAAAATAGGTTGTTGTTACTCAGTTCGGTTAAAGAAGCAAGGGCAGATTTTCAAAGGCTAGGATTATTTAGAACCACCATGATAGGTCAGCTCTAAATCACTCAGTTGTAATCACATACTGGGCCAGTAGTCTGGTCATATCTTCACAATCCTTCCTTCCTTCCTTCCTTCCTTCCTTCCTTCCTTCCTTCCTTCTTTCTTATGTAGCCATTTTATAAAATGTAATAAAGGTTACTTAGAAGCAGGGAAACAATTGATTTATAGAGAAAAATTATTAAAGTGTTCAGAAATCTCCTTTCAAGGTATAGAAGCTTTAGAATATTCATGTATCTGGGTTGATTCAGCAAGTACATCCAGACGTACCTCGCTGTGGAGCAACCAGCACACTTAAGAGCCTTGTGTTCAGAAGAATGTTGTAATTGCAGTTAGAGTAACATCATGGAGAACTCAAGAACTGCACAGCTGTTACAGTATTATGTAACCCAGTAAATTCAACTACAGAATGCATATTAACATCTTGGGATTTTATGTACTATGTAAAAATAAAGTTCAAGTAATTTTATTTAAAATCAGGCCATAGTCACTGCCAAGACAATAATATGTAAGAATTTGGTAAAGTCACCTACTCTATAAAGTATTACTTTTAAATAGTTCCCAGGCTTGGGGTCAGGGTATGTGGGAAGCCTGTGGAATCTTTTCTGAAATTATTGATGTTGCTTTGGAGTCAGGCAGCCTCAAAAAATCTAAGAAAGAAAGAAAGATTAACATTCTAAAAATCTAGGTAAATTGATAGTTAACTTAGGGCTGGATCTCATAACAATTGGAACTTGCTCAGAAATCTTAATTGAAAAGTGTTCATCAATTATTCCTCATCAAATGACAGTCAGATATTGAGTTGGATGCCACAAAATTCTGTTCTAGGCCTGTACACTAACATTTTTACTATTGGTTTGATATGGAGAGGGAACGTTTACCAGGTTTGCTGATGGCATACAATTGGATAGGATAGTTAATACCCTGAAGACAGAAACAAAATTCAAACTGATAGTGATATATTAGAAAAATAGATTGAAAATAATATAATGAAATTTAATACAAAGTTCATCACTTAGCAAACAGAAATCAAATGCACAAATATAGATTAGAACTTAACTGGTTTGGTAATGGTAGTGGTGAAAAAAATCATGAATTTATTCCAAGGCTGCATACACAGAAGAATAGTTTCCAAACATATGAAGTAATAATTGTTTCATTTTGTTTTGCACTGATCAGACCACACCTCTAGGATTGTGTACAGTTCTGGAAACCATGCTTTAAAGATTGATTCAGGCATACTTGAAACAGTTCAGAGGACAGCAGGGAAGCTGATCAGGGGATATTTGAAGAGGGATTGAAAGAATTGGGAACGTTTAGCCTTGGGAAAATTGAGAAGATTACAGTGCTCTTTGGGTACCTGAAAAGGGGGTGCAGATGTTCAAGATCTATTTTCTGTCATTCTAGAGAGCAGGATGTGGAGTAATGGCTTTAAGTTAAGGAAAGCAGATTCTTCTGGGTTGATATGTAATGTTTTTTTCAAGATCATAATTTGGATATTGTTTTAGAAAATCCATCCCACTAAGTGATTTTCCAGCTTTCTTTACTTTCTCTCTTCTTGCCTGGCACAGAGATCTTGCTTCTTGTTCAGCAAAGAGATTCTTGTGTAGAGTAGTCAGGCCTGGTCCACCTCCTCATCCAGTTCCTTCTCTCCCTCTGGCAGCTTTAGCTTCCCATTTTGTCATCCATATCCAAGTTTTATCTCCCCTCTGCCCCAGTCCAGGGACTCCAGTAACACCTCACAGAGTACACCAGTGAGCAGAGATTCCTGGAGAATGGTACTGCTCAGAGCAAGAGGCTTCCAAGATACCAACTGTGTAGCCCAGCCCACTAGGCACCACTGTTGCCAGGAGATCCACCAGATCAGGTGACCTGGCAGTTCCTCTTTCCTTCAAGCTCTTCATCTAGCTTACAAGTCTGTGCAGGACTTGTTGGACAGTATCCTGAACACTTCTAAAGTATTGTGCAAAAGAGGCTATGGAGAACTGCTTGCAGCTGATGGGCTGGGAACCCTGCTATAACCATTCTGTCATTTCTTTCTCCACATGCACAGACAAGGGAATGAACACTAGTTGTATAACTATTTAACCTATGGATCTAGAACAAGACTGTCAAGCCTCAAGATTAGACATGGAATTAGTATTTCAAACTGGATGTGAATATGAAGGAAACATGAAGTGTAACAAACTTAAAATTTTTTTACAAGTACAAGTGATTTCTGCATTTACTTGTTTAGAACATTAAACATGTAATATAATCCCTTCCACTATAAATTTCAGAGAATTGTAAACATTTCCATCACATGCTGTCATAATTTTGTTTGGCTGTGTTTTATTAAAAGATTTTTTAAAATAGTTACACGAAGGTAAGCAATTTCTGAACTATTTCTTGTGTTATCCTATTTTTTTAATATTTTTTCCTCAGGTCCTTCCATGCCATCTTCTTCATCTAGTCAATCTGTTATTGAACATTTACATTCCCCTCCTCCATCTCCAAATCTCCATGACAACCAGAGATGGTTGCTAAGTACTAGTGCTATCCAGCCAGTTCAGGACTCTGACACTGATGAGGACTATACTGCCAGCTCTTACCTAGTACAGACCGGTCCTGTTTCAGTTTTTGCCTCAGGTCATGGTAAGAATAGGACATCTTGTCCATAGTTTTTCTATTGCATCTTGTAATAAAATATTCTGATAAAATAATAACCACTTTGTTTTTTTTAGTTTATGTCTGAGAACGTATATGAAATGATACATAGATTTATTTTGTTTATTAAACAGAAAAAAGTAAGAAAATTGAATTATCTTAGCTTTTCCAAAATTAAAATAAAATAATCTAGTCTAGATACAGTAGGGCTCTAATTATAACAGCAGGGTGTATTCTTAACTCTAGAGATTTTTGGAACTTGCCAACATTTGTCTAACAGTGCAGTCCAGTGTCTACTCAGAAGTAAACAATATTACATTCATTGGAGTTTATTCCCTGGGAAGTTTGTACACAGTGACAGCCTTAGTTTCTCTTATAATTTGAAGTAGACCTTTCAAAATCTTTGGGTTATAAGTTAGTTATGACTAATTAAAGTTCTGCTGCTAAGAATAGGTTTACTTTAGATACAGGCACACATACAGCCAGGCTGACAGGAACAGATTTCTCTGCTCAATTCTCTCCAAGTTTCCCTTTTAGATTCTTAGAAATGCTCTAGAGAGGACCAGTGGACCCTTCTGAGTAAGGTAGCCTGGGAAAAGGAAAGGAGAGTTTTGTAAAATGGGTTACATATTTTATCCTGAGGGGAGCTTCACTTAAAAATGTCATGGGCAGATGTACCTCCTTTCCCCACAACATAGCTCACCCTACTCAAGCTTCCACAATATTCTGTACATTATTTTCAGGGGACCAGAGAGGCTGCCATTGAAAAGAATTAGGGGAAAATCTGTCAGGCTGTCTGCATGTACCTAAATCTGCATCCAGTATAATAACTTTCATAATGTACATAATTGTTGGAAGTTAGTAAATTTAGGGAATTTCAAGTATTTATACAGATACTAATAATTCAAAGTTCTCATATTTTGTACATGAATGGTCTCAAAGGCTTTATAATTCCTTATAAAGTATTGCTTTAATTGATCAGGTAGTTTCTTCTGAAAAATAAACATCCCAGAAAATCTAGCACTGAAAGAATCTTTTTGTCGTGTTTTATCAATCAGCAAAGAGCAGTAAAAAAAAAAGAATGCTGCAACTCTGAGCCAGGTCAGCTGTTTGTTAGATGGTTTCATCAGGCTCTTTTCATCTTTTACCGTACTATATTCAGGTCAGTAAGGGATGCAAATCAGCACAACTAAGTGTTATTTTTCTTCCTAACAATATTTCATTCAACTGAAGAGAACACAGGAGACCAGCTTCCTCCTCCTCCTCCTCCTCCTCCTCCTCCTCCTCCTCCTCCTCCTCCTCCTCCTCCTCTTCTTCTTCTTCTTCTTCTTCTTCTTCTTCTTCTTCTTCTTCTTCTTCTTCTTCTTCTTCTTCTTCTTCTTCTTCTTCTTCTTCTTATCATCATCATCATCATCATCATCATCATCATCATCATCATCCAATTCCAAAGTTTCTGGTGTTTCAGGATAGTTAACTCTTGCTTTTAATATGTTCATTCCAACTGTTGTTCAGTGATAGAGTTGAAAGGAACCTCAACAGTTATCTAGTCTAATTCCTTGCTCAGAGTAGGATCCATTAAAGCATTTCATAGAGATGGCTATCCAGCCTCTGTTTAAAGGCCACACCACTTCATGAGGCAACCTATTCCTCTTGTTGACAGCTCTTACCATCAGAGAAATTGTGCTAACATCTAACTTGAATCCATCTTTCTATGTTATTTCAAATCATTCATTCTGGTCCTGCCCCTGGCAGTTAACAGATAACAAGACACTTCCTTTTTATATAACAACTCTTTACATATCTGGACTGCTGTCTTATCTTTTCTTCTCAGTTGTCTTCTCTGCTAAACATACCGAGTGCCTTTAACTGATCTCATAGGATTTAGCTTCCAGTCCCTCACAATTTTTAGTAGTCATTTTTTGAACTCATTTGTTGATGTCCATTTTAGATTATAGTGCCCAGAATTGGACACAAGATTCCAAGTGTGGCCTGATCAAGGTAGAGTAGAGTGGAATGATTACTTCTGGTAATGTGGACTGTCAGGGAGGTCACTTATATGACTAAATTATTGTAATGTGCTCTACATGGCTGCATTTGATGATCATCTGGAAATATGTGGGAGTGTGGAGCAGAGGTGTGAAACATGGACTCTCATCCCCAGAGGAGTGGACAAGAGATAAGAGAATGAGACTGGCCCCTCCCTGAGGAATGCTAAGGATGTTTGTAGTGTGACCCTGGGAACTGCTCTCAGTCTGAGAAGATTCTGTGAATGGATTGAAGCCAATTAAACCTTGCTGGATTGAATCTGTATTGTCTCCTGGAGTTTCCTGGGCTAAACCTGACAAAATAGTAACTGATACAAAATGCAGCAGTCTGTGTGCTTATAGAGTAGTCTTGTTACTGTCATGCAACACCATTGCTGAAGGAGCTACATTAGCTGCTAGTGTGTTTCCTAGTACAGTTCAAGATTCAGTTCAAATGAAGACCCATCAGGGACAGGGTATTTGTGAGACTCCTTTTCCAAGGTAGACATTACCCACCCAGTTTAAGCAAACAGAAAACACTTTATGAGTATCCCTGCTTAACGTGAGGTGAGACTGTTTTAAAAGGCCTTCAGAGATTGTTTATTCCCTCCATTGGACCATATTGCCTCTTAAAGCAACAGTACTTCCTGCTTTCACCATTACACTTCAATCAAGAATGAACTTAAGCGAGGATAAATATCAAGAACCATGGCCATAAATCATATAAAATTATAATCTACAGTACAGTTGAGTCAAAACTGAGAATTTGTTTTTCTTAAATATCCTATGAAATTTAAATACAAAATTTATACATAAAAGAATACAAAGTTTGGATGAGCTATAAATCCATGTCCTAAGTTAAAGTACAGGAATGGTTTCCACCCATGCCATGAATTTAGGAGTACTCCAAAGTCTCAGACATGTCCTTCCAGAATTACCATTGCAACAAAGTGAGAGCCAGATGGTTTATGACAGAGTAGTTTATTCTTGCTTTCATTCAATTTCAATATGTTTTTCCCCATCCAATTCCTTAAGCCTCCAGGCACCAGGTCAGGATTTCCACTACATCACCAGACTGGTTTAGGGTGGATAAGTACAGGTGTATGCAAAAATTTAGGCACATCTGGTCAAATTGTTTATTTCAATTAATTCCTAAGAGCATTAGAAGCGAATGTAACCTCCATAATGTCTTTTGGCAAATTTGAATGCATATTATTGTTTACTGCAGTCGATGAGATCAAATTGGTCTATACAACCACTCCTTATTTAGCAGCTAGTTCATTTAGCAACTATTTGCAAATACAACAGTAATTGCAGTTGTTTAGAGCTTCAAAATAGGAATATAATAAATATTAGGTACAGAAGTTTGAACTCTATTTCAGTCAATATTTTATAACACTTCTTTTAGCAGAAATAAACATTTCCAAATGGTTTCTGTTGTCTTAGTTTTATAAATTTACTCCTAGTTTACTCTTAGTTTCCTAAAAGTCTTTCTGTTCTTGTTTTTGGGATTTTTTTTTCCCACTCTTCCTTACAGAATTCTGCTAGTTCTAAAATATTCTTAAGTCTTCATGAACTTACTGCATGTTGAGACTTTCTCATAGATTTTCAGTAATATTCAAGTCTGGGCACTGTGAAGGTAATTCCAAACTCTTTATTTTCCTTTCTTGCAAGTACTTAATGGTTGATGTGGAAGTGTTTTTTTTTTAAGATTGTTGTCTTCCTGAAATATCAAACCACTTTTCAGTCTCAGTTTCTTCACTCACTGTGTGTCATTAGATTGATTTCCAAGAAAAATTCTGCTAGAACTTTCCCAAACCCACAAATCATTCCAAACAACCTGCTGTGAAGTTTAGCTGACACAGGAGTACTCCTCAGGTCCATAGGCTAGTGTGGCTTTTACAACAATTATCTACATGAAAGAGTTGTTAGAAGAAGACTTTTCTCCAAAAATCATCTGAAGTATATAAAATAAAATTTTAATAAGTCTAAAATGTTTTGAAACAAAGTGCTTTGTACTTATAAAACAAATATTGAACGGTTTAGCCACAACCATATGAGATACATTTGGAGGAAAAAGGATGTTGCATTTTCAGGAAAAAAAAAACTTGTTAACTGTTAAGCACAGAACATAGTTTCATTAAGCTTTGGGATTCTGTGGGACAGGAAGTATTGTGCAGGTGGAAGGAAAAATGGATTCAACTAAATATCAACATATCCTAGAATCTTTTCTTTTCTAATACCATGACCCTCAACTGGAAATACTAATAAAAATGCTACTTGCAGTTATTAGTCTCTAGATATCTGTTGAAGGTCTCTTCTGACAGTGTTATTGTCCCCACATGAATCATTACAAATGAATAGTTCTTGGATTTTAGGAGTCTCAGCAGCTTGTTCACTACGGTACATCTTGGATACAGGTATCTGGAAGATACCACACTTATCCTGATGTTATTATCAGGTCTGCACAATGCATTCCTCTCAGCAGAGAATGATCTGTTACCACAACATGTTTTTTCTTCCTCAGAGTGGTACTTGGGTATCTTCTGCACTTGGGGGACCAAGTGATTCCTGTCCTACTCTGTGAAGCTGGACTTGGTGAGGCTTGCTCAGGTGGCTGTGTATTGTCTTACACAGTGAGATTTTGATTCCTGTTGCTGAACTCCCTTGGCACTAAATGCTTCCTGATCCTCTTGCTTCTTTGGATTATGTGCTTCCAGTTGTCTTGCTTTTGTTGTTCAATTGCTTCTGACTCTGTAACCTGCCAATTTGCCAAAAGTGTCCATCAGTTTCTGCTTCTTTGAGTTCTCATAAGCTCATGTTTGTGTGCATCAATGATAGTATCTAGACATCATATCTTTTTTGTCTTGTCTTCAATTGTTCAGTGAAACTTGCCTTGGAATTATATGTCCATTTAAGGTTTGGCTTCATTATTAGTGCTTCCATTGGTTTTACAGTAGTTTTGCTTCATCTGTTGTACCATGATTTGTTCTTCTTGCAAGCAAAGGTAATCTCAACTATTTTCTCTGGAATCATAAATTCAATGACATCAATTTTTCTTCATTAAGAGTTTCTGATGACCCAACTTCCACAGCTATACTTTACAGCTGGGGAAGCCATAGCATTGACAATACCTACCTTTCTCAATGTGTGATGTCTCTGCAATTATATCAGCAGTCATTAGAATTCTATTCCACCATATCCTATTGTTTACCCTCATTTGTTCTGTTTATTTATTCTGATGCTAATAAAAGCCTTTAAAGCCAGCCAGCAGTTGGACAATTATGGGAGAGAATAAGATATAAGAAAAAAAAAATATAAACATGGCTTCCTGTCAGCCCTCCCAGGTTAACCAGACAGAAAATACAACCAGATGAGCTACTTCAACTTTATTGTTAGGCTACATTAACAGAATCTTGCAAGTCTGAAAGTACAGATCTCCCGCTGTCCCTTTTTACCACCTGATCAGTTAGGGCAGGTCTTTCCTAAGTTTTTCTCTGTCTGTTATTCAGTTGCAGGCTCCTCCCCCTTTTATCTAATTGTTCCCTAGGCAACATTCCCCCCCCCCCCGTGTTCCAAGGTCATTCTCAGATTCCATTACACTTCCAGTTGATAAATGACAAAGCTCCAAGTTCCATGTGTCTTTAGGAGCACATTGCATAAATAGATTGTTGTCAGTATATTTGACCTATATCCATGTAAAATATTTTTTAAATTACTAGCATTAAGCTTGGTAAACTCTTTATTTTATAATATCAGGCTATGTAACTATCCAATTTAAAAGCATTTAATTTGCAATTCTGGGCAAATTTACCAGTAGTATACATGCACAGTATTAATCAATATTCAAATATAATAAAAATTAGAAGTAATATGCCTAAGATATGTCATTAATATGAGGTAACTTATATTACATGATAGAGATTGCTATTGCCCTGATAACAGAGTAAATATTCATATTAGCTGAAGTCCCTATGCACATTATTGTTTATCCAGTTCATGTGGTTTGTTTTTCTTTATGACTAGGAAATGTGTTTTTCAAGCTGAGCTTGACCCCTGGTCACTACAAACGCATACCCATGAAATTTTGTTGTATGGGGTTTGCTATTACCTTCTTTCAGTTGGTTTTTCCCCCTTTCTAATCTAGTTTGCAACCCTGAAATCCTTTAGAAGTTTCTCATGCAAGTACTAACTGGCCAGTGTTGATAATTTTCAAACCCATACAAGAACAGCCAAGAGAATGTTTTAAATATATATTGTTCAGCCCCTTCAAAATGAAAAACTTAAAGAGATTAAATGCTATGCATTCTATATGTAATAGTAATCACAGCCATCCTTCTTCCTTGACAATTTAGTGTTGCTCTCTATAGTTGTTATGTCTGAGACACCAAGAAATGCATTCTAATATTATTTTGTGAAAATCTACATATATTCCCCATTAAAGATGAGTTAGTTTGTATCATGTTTTAAATGAATCTCCATACATTTGAATTTTCAAATAGTCTTAAAGAGTAATCTATATGGTGACTTATTTGTTAGGAAAATATGTAATATAGTATTGAATTACTTCCCATCTTGGTTAGTACTAGTAAATAACAAACAGTAAACTGGGTGTTTGTTTTCAAAGCTGTACACAATAAAAGACCTGTTAAAGTACTTACTCAAATTTTAGGAAGTACATTGTTCATAAAGTTTGTGGCTTCATTGCCTATAACTAAATGCTACAACTATGGACAAAAGATGAAATTGAACTCTTAATGCAGGAAAGCAAAATAGGAATGATGCCATGTTAATCCAAAGGATTGAATTTGGTGGCAATATTGAGAATATGTTCCTTAAAATAAGTGGGGGGGGGGGGAACAATATGTTGTGTGATCTACTACTGATCCCCCAGGTGAGGAGAGGATATGCATGATTCTTTCCAAAAACAAATTGCAACTCTTTCAAAGAGGCATGAAGTAGAAGCAGTGAGGATGTTTAATTGCTCTGGCATCAGTTGGGAGACAAATTCTAAACACAGTCTTTCCAGGAGATTCTTAACTTGTGTTTTCTGACAACTTTCTCCTTCAGAGGATGGAGGAAGATATACAGGATCAACTGTTGTTGATTTAACACTAACTAAATGGGGAAGACTTAGTTAACAAAGTGGAAGTGACCATAAAACTTTGTAAGAAAACGTGTAATCAAGCATGGACTTTATCTTCAAGAAAACAGATTTTAATAAAGTCAGAACAACAGTAGCAGGATTTCATGGCAGGAAAAGCTAATGAAAAGAGGAATTCAAAATCAATAGAAATTCCTGAAAAATGAGTTCCTAAGATCACAATCTCAAAAAAATTCAAATGAGGAAAACAAAAGGGACAGCAGACGAAATCAGTGTAGTTGCAGAAATACTGTGTAGCAAATTGAACAACAGAAGGTGTGTATAGGAGGTGAAAAGAAGTATAGACACCAAGGAAATATATACATAGCTCAGAATTGTAGAGATAATGTCAGAATGAGTGACATCTCACTGAAGAGTGAGATGAGGTACAAGATGAATATACAAAACAAAACAAAAAACTTTGTTTCCAATATACTCAAGATAAAAGGAAAGAAAAGCAATATACTAGTTCTTCACAAAAATGTGAGAATGCTAACAAATAAAAGACAGACCTATTCAACTTCTGTTTAGCCTCAGTTTTCTCCAATTAGGAAATATGCATTTCCTCAGGAACTATAGAGGATTGAACCTTGAGGTAGATAGAAACATAGCCAAAAAATGCCTTTTTTACTTTGAGTTAAAATTTCCAGGGCCAGGTAATTACATTCTGCAGTACTAAAAGAACTAGTTAATGAACTGGCCCAAACTATATTGTAATCGGCATAAGGAGTAGTCTTGAGGAACAGGAGGAAGGGCTGCAACCAAGACACCAGTCAGGTAAAAAATCTGAGTCTGGGGCAGAAATGTAATTTGAGAAGGTGTGTCAGACAGGACCCTCCCTAGTTCCCATGAGGATAAAGAGAAGGAAAGGGGAAGTCTATTCAGACTTGTAAGATTCTGTTACTGTAACCTTATGATGAAAGTAATATTAGCATTCATAACTTTGATTTCCTAGTCTGGTCTGCCTTGAAGGGCTGACATGTATATATCATCTTTAAGAAATCATGGATGATGCTTCAGATAACTGAAAGAGAAAAATGTTCCTACCTTCAAAAACTGAAAAACAAGAATCTGAGGAATTACAGTCCACTCACAAATTCAGGCATTTGTTATCAGGCTTCATTTTCATTCTCAAAAACTTCAAGTTCCCAAAACAGTTAACAGTGCACACAGAATTTTTATGTTGGTTGATGGTTGTCTGTAGCATCTGATTATGTGACTGAATCTCATGTTGCTATACAATAGATAAAAGCAAAGATGTGATAATAGGGTTGTGCAGCATTTTGGATTTGAAGGCAATATGAAGAGCATGAACATAACATCTGCCTACAATTCCTTAAAGCTATTTTTTTTTTCTTAGAGTCATGCAGTTCCTCTTGCAGCTGACATGCAATCTTAGAAAAAGATGTATTATATTAGGTTACCTAAGTAGTATGCATAAGATGCCACCTTCACCTTCCTAACCTAGATATTGTTGAGTATACATGCAAGATTATGACTTGAGGTACTTTTTAAAACTAGTTTACTGAATTTTCAAGGCTGCAATTTACTCTGGGGTGTGTGAATCACCAGAAGAAGCATTATACAAGAGTTGACATATAGTTGAAAGGGTTTAACCATGCCAAAAGAAGCAAGTTGGATTTGGTTTCGTTTTGGGTTTCATTTTGTTTTTTTAGGTATTGCTTTAATGTATAATAGTGCTGCTTCAGTATAAGGATCGGTTTGAAGACTAGCTACAAAGAATGATTCAAGCAGAATTCATGGAACTGAACCAGTAATTGAAAAAAGAAATGTTTCAATGAATGTATTACATCCATCTTTGTTTCATTGATTGATGTTCTGACTATGCACTGGTTCAGTTCAATAAACAAGGAATGCTTTGGGCATGGGCGTGGTTAACAAGGAAGTATCTATATAAAAGATAGCAGCCAGCGTTGTCTGGTTGCCTAGGTAACAAAGGAAAATATGGTGTGTTTTGTGTTCACAATATGTTATTCTGTCTGTAGCAGAGTCAAGACACAAATTATTTTGTGGTCTATTCCATAGCAAGCAGGGTGGAGAAATAGTAGCAGAAATTTGGAATTACCTTATTTTCTTGTGATGGGTCCTATTAAACACAGTGCAATTCATTTCTGAATAAATAGGAAACATGATGTGGATTGTAGCCTTCACCTCAGTGTATTTTTTCATGTGAATGAAAAAAATAGTATTCCAATGGTTAGTGAACTGTGTCATTGCTAGTTAATCACATAGGGAAGTGTATGCTTTGCTGAATATTTGCAAGAAATGTTTGCTGTTAATTGTGTACATGTAAAGTATGTTTCACTTACACACATCAAAGGAAGTTTATGTGGCAGAAAGCACATGGAGGTACAGATCAATTATTTTTTATCCCAAATTGGGAATTATTAGTAGGTAAATAGGAGGACATATTATGATTTCATCTGACAAGGTCTTCTCTGTTGGAAGAAAGATTTTATCCTAATTTGTATTGAAAGCGTGTAAGTCACAGCGGTGTCTATCATAAGCCACAATGACATGTATCTCATTTCATTATTTCACAAAGGATACAATTATGTAATTATGTTGTGATATCTGATGCAAGTACATAAGTTGCATTATTTGTGGGATGACATCATAATGCACATACCATTTTCCTTTCTTGGCTTCTCTTATAGACATCTCTGGTAAGAAAGTAATTATTTGGGGGGTAAAGTATAAAATTATCTAATCTAATATAGAAGGAAGCAAAAAAAGCTAACAGAAGGGAATGGGCCTGAATTCACACAGGGTAAGGGAAACTGAAAAAGAATTCAGAACAAAAGAACTTGTAATGGCCTTTTAATTGAGCTTCAGCGTTAGCTAGTGAAACAGTTGTTCTTTGTCATTTTTAGGGTAGCACTACTTTTTGGTATATTACAGAAATGGCAGAAAGGGAAAGTGGGTATGTCACTCATATTTCCTATAGAATATATTTATGTACAGTCTTCAGTTTGTGTATTTTAAGAGTGTATGCCAATTTTCAGCTAAGACTTGAGTTCAAGGGAACTCAATACTGTTAAAATGATAGCAACAGAAATAATAGTAATTTTTTAAAAAATAAAATCTTCATTCCCCATGCAGCTAAATTTCCTCAGAGAAATTTGGAAAAATTTTAATATTTAATTTAATTTTATTATTAAAAAAAAAAAATGAGTGGGAAGTGAAAAAAAAGCACTCCTGATCCTCATATACTATCATTATCATCATCGCTATCCCTTGTCCCCAGCATTGATAATTAAAGGAAAAATATAGGCAGTAGATGCATATATTAAAAATAAATAAATTGGATTATCTGTTTCACTGTTTATTTAGGGAATTGATTAAGATTGTGACTGAAACTAGCTTTAATTTATATAAGTAAACTTAAATTGATGCCAAATTATTATTTTATTTGCTTTGTGAAATGAATTTACTGCAGTCCCTGATTTGTCCTATAACTTTAATTGTATGCAAATTTATTTACAGCAGTGCATTATTTCAGTTACAAGCTCCTTTTCACTTATATAGTGGTACCTCGAGTTATGAACTTAATCCGTTCTGTGACTCTGATCGCAACTCGAGTTGGTTGCAACTCGAGGTAAATTTTCCCATAAGGTTCAGTGTAAATACGGTTAATCCGTTCTGCCCTCCGAATTTGGTCGCACCAGGAGGCAAATTTCCCCATAAGGTTCAATGTAAATACGGCTAATCCGCCCTCTGAATTTGGTCGCACCAGGAGGCAAATTTCCCCATAAGGTTCAATGTAAACTTATTCTTGCCAAGCCCGCTCTGCATTTTCTTTGGAGCCATGCTGACAAGCACACCAAAAACCTTCCAAACGCCACAAAACACACCACAAGCCTCACCGAACGTCTCCTTGCTACCACGATCTCGCCCACAGAAAGCCGTGACCGCGTGGCAGCAGAGCAAATGACCGCGGATCCGGTTCATAGCTCGAGGCGGAGTTCGCATGTTGAGGTAAATTTTTGGGGCCAGAGCTGGTCGTATCTCAAAAAATTCGTAAGGAGGGGCGTTCGTAACTCGAGGTACCACTGTATCTTCTTTTTAGCTATTCTATTGTAATAGGTTCAGACAAACAATATGTAGATGTGTTTATGCTGGGAATAGCCAGATGCTTAGAGAGCCAGTTTGGTATAGTGGTTAAGACATCAGGCTAGAACCCAGGAAACCATGAGTTCTAGTCCCACCTGAGGCATGGCAAATCTACCATGGCTATTTTTGGCCAACTAACCCAGGGTACATGTTTCAGTTCTGTTGCCTTGATGATAGGGGTGATAGGGAGTTGAATAACTTTATGCATTTGTTGTAATTTCAGGAAAACAGTGGATATTCAAAATTTGTCCTTTTTTTGATATCTAAGTGGGGAGAGAAACCACTATTGTTCTATCCACTGTGAACTCATTCATCTTTCTCCTGTTGGCAATATATGTTGATGTGTGCTTGGAAGGAATATCTTCCAAATTCCTAGATTTGTTTATTTCTTGGCTTCTTCAAATGCACAAAAACACATATAAATATGTTTCTTGACTCATCAAAAGGCTGCCACATAGTATTAATGTCATTTTTAAGAGGCTGGGATTTCTAGAAGAGCTTCTTTGTACATTTTTTTTTTTCTTGTGTGTTTTATTTCTGGTATTCTCTTTCAACTGCAAATGCAACTTCATAAACAAGTAATAAAATGAGATTTGTGTATATATTGCAAAAATATTCATTAGGATGATATAACCTTAGTAAAAATGAAACATGTCTATTTCATGCCTATTTTGCCCAAAATATGTTAAATTCATTGATACAACACTAGCACAGATATGTTTGAAGCATATTTCAGTGACAGTGACGATGCTGAGTATTTTATCATCTACACGCAAAGATCAATATGTTTAAATACAGTTAAAATGATTTTTTTTGTTCAACTTGCTGAAGGAAAATAGAATACCTTTTCCCAAGTCCTTCCCAAATTATTTTAATTATATTTTCTCTTTCTTATTATTGACTTGATGAATCTATCATACATTGTTTTTCTGTTAATCAGTCTGCCAAAAAGCTGTCAGCACTGATCTTCCAGTGCAAAAAAAAAAAAAATGTACAGTTCTGTTTAATTAAGCATTCAGTCGTTCTGCCAAGAGCAAATTAAAGTCCCCCCTCATTTCAACTTTGTCTCACCAAAATCAAATTATACAAAGTGGTGGGCAATTAGTTATAATAAAAGTGCTGGATATTAAATTTGCTTTCCATTTAAAAAAAAGTTTTTTCAATCTTTTATTTGAGTGAGATGTCAAAAGCAATTATTTATTTACTAATTGTGACTGCACCATTCTGTCTGTCTCAGTATCATTCCAAGAAGGGTTATCTGCCTTTTGTCAATAGGAATTTAGAACAAAACATATCAGCAAGTGCATAACATCATGAAAACTGATAGCAATAACCATATTTTACACTTACATTGAAGTATAAGATCGATTTTCAGATAATTCATAGTTATAAAATGTTAAGATTGCTGCTTGATTAAAGTCCGTAAATAAGTTCCTGGGTTGTTATAAGGGAATGTAGATCTGACCTTGGGAATAGAGAAGGAATGAGTAAGCTGTTAGGAGGGAACTTTGAGAAAATAATCCAGAGAAGAGAAAAGTATGAGAAAGGTATTCAAAATAACCCCATCTTGATTTTGTTTAAAATAAAACGGGGCAAAGAGAAATTTGGGACAAGCTTTCAAGATTCTTATTATTTTACCCTAATACAATAAAGAGCACTCCTGGAATCTCTTCATCACTGTTCCTTGATCTTGCTTACCTTGAAGTGCTGATGGATATTTAAAAAGATGACTGAGCAAAAGTTACCTCATGCATGGAAGCTTGTAGACCAGGGATTCTCCAAATCTAGGAGGTTGTGAGCAAATTTGAATGGGTCATCCTCACACCTGTTCCACACATGAGATCTAAACAAAAGGATTTTCTTCCGGAAATCTTACTAGTCATGGGAGCGGCTCCTGCAGTGGCCCCAACCCACTCTAAAGTAATCTTGTCAGGAGTGAAAACCCCTTACGGACTTTTTGCATAAAACAGAAAAAAATGAACTAATGATTTATGGTTTTGATGATTAGAAAGGAGAGATTATAGAAAGAAGAGAGTTATGTTGTAACCACAAAGTAAGAGGTAAATTTATAATTGTACTTACAACTGCTGTAAAGAAGATTAGAAGCTACTTCTTTGTAACTTTTTTCTTTTTTTTTCTATTTTTCTTTTATTTTTTCCTTTCTTGCACTTTTAGCTTTCTCTTTGATTTCTTTTTTTTTATTTTCTTTTTCTTACTTTATATTAGTTTGTATTAGTTTTTATCTTCCTTTTTAAAAATCTTTAATAGAATTATATGAAAATAATCTTGTCAGGATTGAGGTGCTCTTGACTAGTTTTATCTTACCTTTCTTCCAAAAGAAACTCTTTCTGGGTAGCTTTACTCTGGCTCCTGGCACCAAGCCTGCATGCCCACTCCAGGCAGCCATCATGAAGGATCATTTTCCTGTAAGTAGTAGAAGAGGTGCAGCAACTTTGAGTATGCAGATCTGGCTTGCATATGCACAGTGGGAGTCTTTCAGAGCATGGATGGACAGTTTTATTCATAGGAGGTGTTACAGCATAACAAGTTAAGAAACTCTGTGTAGGCTAAGTCCTTTCTACGAGACAGACAAATTCATGGCTATATTCAGAAAGGAAATAAAATTTAAACCAACACATAATAAAATATTCATTTAAATTTATTTACATTTATCACTGGATAGACAGTTCCAATATAGTGTCACATGGGCTATTGAAATTAGAGAAGTAGGCTTAGTAGTGCCCATGGAGTAAGCCAGAAATCCTCCCTATACCAGTATCATCTCTTAGAGATTAAAAATGAAATAGCAAAGAGCTTTAGCATACATCTTTCACGGTGGTCCTGAATTTATATAATAATCTAGTATATTAGGGATAATAACATTGCTGCAACTTCCAGGAAGGAAGCTAGTATAAACCAATCTAAATAGATGGTTTTTCTCATTTCTACACAGATCAACAGATACAGGGGGCAGAAGCAAAATGATTCAAAATAATTGGACAGAATAATGTAGGTAGAACTTATTTTGATAGAGGTACAAACAATATGAAAAGAACCTTCTTGAATTAGACCAAAGACCCACCTAGTCCAGTGACCTGTTTCCCAGTTACACGATAGGAAGGCAAGAGCTCATTTCTGTTTACTTGTTATTATGAGAGGTACTACAAACTTACTTTGAATATGAAAGAAGTGAAACTTCATTAAAAAAAAATACAGGATAGAGTTATATTAACAGTATTTATGCCACCTGAGCATGAAACTGAGCAAACTCAGGGAGGCAGTGAAGGACAGGAAGGCCTGGCGCAATATGGTTCATGGGGTCACGAAGAGTCGGACACGACTTAACGACTGAACAACAACAACAAATGTATGCCACCACAATTGCTAGTCTTAAATGGAAGAGATTTTTTCCTGTATGAATATATTTATTTCATCTTCACTGGGAGTAAATATAACAAGCTCCTTCCATTCACATGGGCTTTCCCATTGGAGTTGAACATTATCGCTCCACTCTCTAAAAGTTCTTTATTAGTGAACAAGTAGGTGGGATCAAACAATTTCCAATTTATTTACAAGAAAACTAATAGACATGTACATTAAATCACCAAGAGTCAAGCTCAGTTCAAAGGAGTCTTGGGTTATATTGAAGTGAAATTTTATAACTGCTGCAGTTCTGGGTATGATTGAGTAACACGATTGATTAGCACTGTTTCCTTTTCTATAGCCAAATGGTGTGCTAAGGAATGGAGGGGTTCCTTAATATGTCCAGAGTTGATTAAAAGTAATCTGGATTAGTGGGCTGCAACATTGACTTTATTATTCATAGATGTATAGGTAGTTAGCATGTCTACAGACTGGGGTACAACACTAGTTAATCTTCCCACTTTTTAAGGTGGGAAGAAAAGACCTACCTATGATTACTATCTGGGTTAAATACTACTAATAACATCTATGTGAGAAAGCTACTTGGAAAGTTGACATACTGACTGGAATCAGAGATTATTCTAGCAGAAATGCAGGCAGGTTTCAAGGCAGGTAGGGAGTAGAAGAGGGAGTTGTGATAAGCTGCCTAGGTGGAGAAATATTACCCCCAATGTAGACCATGTTTCAAAGATGAAATTATGAGAGAAATTACTTGTACTGACAGTTATTTGATTACTTTACTAGATGTGTGAAAATACTAATTTTAGATTTAGTGATGGCAGCAGTAAAGACTGTAGAAACCAAATTTTTTAGGAAAAGCCTATTAGCAAACTGTATCTTGAATGTGGTTCTCTGATAAGAAGCAGGATTGACAAATGTGAAAAACAGAGCCTGTTTAAAAATAATTAATTACTGGTTTAGGTTGAGCTTCTACCTTCAAGGTCTAGTCCTGTTAATGCTAGTTCATCACTTTTAGATACAGAAGAAAATCATTTATATTTGGCTTGTTTCTAAAATGCTTTGAAAATAGAACATAAAATTAATAACAGAGCTAAGACAGAGAATAATTCGTGTTGGCCTACAGAATGATAATAATAGAATTTCCACAAATATAATAATTAGAAATAGGTTGTTAAAACCTCAAAGGAAGGATATTCCAAAAATATTTTTATATGAAAAAATTTTAGAGTGTTTACCTTTCTTTTGCTTAATATCCTATTTGTAGTAAGCTTTACCCCAGAAGAAGAAAATAGTGAAAAATAATTGTGCTCCAAAATTTGCAGTTTGGGTTAGGGATAAGTTTCCCTGAAGCCTGTGCTAAAAGAATTAATTTTAGGATTCTCACACAAATGTCCAGTTAGGGTTAGAGGTAACCTGCCTTTATGCTAAAAACCAGCAGGATGGTTAAATTCAGGATTTTTATGGATAGTGAAAGTCTTACATTTTAGCTTAGTTTTACTCCTAGACAAAGGTTTAAGGAAAAATTTATGCTGACCCAATATGTTTGTTTAGAGTTAAGCTTCCTTAACATCACAGCTGAAAACTGGCAAGCAGTTTAGATTCAGAGTGATTTTTTTTAAAACTAGTGGGAATCTTACATTCCTATTTGTGGTCAGTTTTTTGATTGAAAAAAATAGGGAAAATTCATTCCAAACCAAAATATGCAGTTGGTTTAGGGTTGTTTCCTTGATGTCAGTGCTTAAAAACTGGTAGAATGGGTGATACACAGAGAGAGGGAGGGAGAGTTATGTTTCTGTTTTAGCATAGCTTTACTCCTGCAAAAAAGACTTTAGTCCTAGAGAAAAAAATTAGAGAAAATACATAATATATTCAGTTGGCTTCCTTGAAGATTCTTCCAAAAACTAGCAGGAAGGTTAGATTTGGGGTGATTTTTTTTTTTTTTTAATGCATAGTGCGATTGTTACATTTCTTTTTTTGGTCAGCTTTAGTTGTTGAGAATAATTCATAGAAAATACATTGTGACCAAATATATGCATTTAACGATATGCTAAAATCTAGCAGGATGGTTAAATTCACGATGATTTTTTAAAGATAGTAGGAGTCCTATATTTCTATTTTGGGTGAGTTTTACTCCTGGAGCAAACATATAATGACGAATATCTGCAATTGAGGTTAGGTCTGAGGCTTTTTGAAGCCTGTAGTAAAAAGCTTCAGAGTTAGATACTAGATTATTTTTTTATGCATAGTGTAAGTCTTACATTTCTGTTTCAGGTCAGTTTTTCTCCTTGAGGAACAATTAGAATAAAATTTATTGAGACTAAGTATGCGAAGTTGGGGTTTAGGTTAAGATTCACTGAAGTCTGGACTAAAAATTCCAAAGCAGTTATATTATATTGATTTTTTTTATGCTTAGTAGGAATCTTAATTTTTTCTTTTTTGGTCATTTTTACTCCTGGACAAAATTTTTGGAAAAATACATCACAACTGATAATTCTTCAATTATGGTCAGTGTAAACTTCTATGAAGGAAAATTCCTTCCATTAGTAAACTTTCATTAATGTGGTGGTTCACTGAGTAGCTGTACTGATAAAGATCAAATTTAGAGCCTTGTTAAGAATAATTAATTATTGGTTTACATTTGGCTAGAAGGCCTAATCCCCTTATTTCTAGTTGATCATGTTCAGGTAGAGGACCTATATTGGGTTTTCCCCTTAAATGCTTGTAGGAAAGGATATTAAATTAAAACAGTACTAAGGCAGTCAATTTTTATTGATACACAGATAGATAATGAAATGTTTACAAATACAGTGTATGGTAATATGTTGATAACTTGGAGGCAGGATATTTTGAACATCCTTTTATAGGAAAATATTGAAGAGCATTTACCATGATTTGGTTTAACATCTTTTCCTTGGCATTTCTAGAAGGCAGATATTATGTGAGCTGTTTATTTGCAGACCAGAATTCTAGAACTGCATGGTAAGTTGCAGAATTGGGTCTGACTATTTGTTAAGTGATGGTGTTACTATTTAGGTAAGAATTAACAGATGCAGTTAAATAGAGTAACAATCCATATGCTTGTTAGAGTTTATATTACCAAATTGTATTTGAATATTATATTCTTCTTTGTATTGTCTCTTGGGTGTATAAACTTGAACATTGGTCAGTAATGGTAAGAAATTTGAATTAAATTGATGTGGTCAAGGCATTTTGGAGATGTTTAGCCTGTCTCATAAAGTTTTAGCCTATCCCATTTTAAATGCTAGGCCAAGAAAAAGTTGAGCCACTGGATTGAAGGAGAGATGAATCTGTCTCTGCAGAAAAAGAAGATGGGCATGTACCAGCCATGTTGAAAGAGATAGTATGTTGTCTATTCAAAGAACCTATCCTGAATCCTTGTTAATATTAATTGAAACACTAAATAGTTGTAATTCTAAGTGATTTCTTTCCTTTGAATATATACTATTATTCTGTAAATATGAAAGAGTGGCCAAAAGTATATAGGAATACATGTATATAAACTCTACTAAGAGATTCGCTATACGTTTTTGAGGTTATTCTTAATCTTTCAGATTCCTTAGTTTAAGCACTGCTTACTGACTAATATATTAGAACACTATTGAATGTCAAAATATGTTTTAAAATCAAAGGGCAATAATTGGCTATTTTGAAGTCTCAGAACTTACAATTTAACGATTACAATTACTTTGATTTTCTCAAGAAAACTATCATATGTAGTATATGACCATTTTAAAACTTATTTTGTGGCCAGATGTATAAGGTATCTCCATTTTAAAAGGGTTTTTTTCCCTAACATTGCTTTAACAAAATAGTTGTAAAATTAAAATGGAAACATTCAGATTATAGTAAAAATAGCAATGACAAAAAAGCCAATAGTTCAATAATCTTTCACCTTGTATACATTTCTTCTCCAGTAAAAGCTAGATAGTTTTGAAAGAATAAAATTTTCTGCTCTTATATCTTTCAAGAAATTTCTCAATTCAGTATCTTTGTCTGGATGCACTATTGACATGAATCTTGCTGTCACTAACCCATTAAGAACACACTGAAATAGTACCTTGGTTTTTAAAGAATACAGAGTTTGACTTGAAGGCACATCAACCTCCTTTCCTCATGCTAGCTCAAGGAGTCCTATTGTCAGATGCAGTGGCCATGAAAGCAGCAATTTTACAGCACAAAAACTCCAATAACATTTACTGCGGTTGGCTGAGATTGAAATGCACACAGACATTGCTCAGTCTTTTTTTAAGCACCAGTTTCCCTTGGCTTCTTGACAGTTTGTGCATTTCAAAGAGACAAATCCTTTAAGAAGAAAGAGTTTTCCTTATAACTTGCTGTGGGGTAAACGGACCATTCAGGCATAGTTTATTGCATTACATAGTTGACTGTGTGCTGCTGAATGAAACACATAATTGGCAGAATTATTTTGATCATTAGAATTCATAAATATCAGATAACTTTATAAGCCAGTAGAAGAGGATTTGGAAATAAGTGATAATTTATCACAAAATTGTGCCCTGTTGGTAAAAACAATGTAGCCATTTTTTTTTATTTTGTGGCAGATTAATAGCTGTTTCAAAAACAAAGGGAACTCATTGATTTAGAATGTATTGAACATATTTAATCCTCCAGTAATCAGCTGGACAAAACTTTTGCAAGTCTGCAGTTATCTCTGGAATATATTAATAAAGTCTGCTTCCTTTCTTCCCTCCTTTATGAATCCTTATTTATGTCATTCGAATTGCTTGTTAGCTATAATGGTTGGAATTCATCAGGTTGTAACTGAACTGGGATTTTAAATAATTTTAAGGAATTTGTAATATATATAAAGGAGACATCTTCTGTAGCATATGAAATATCCCAGTGTAGACAATTCCAATATTATAAATTAAAAATTATAAGGCATGATTTGGATAACAAATATTTTTAAAAATAATTTATTTATATTAATATCATGTTTACATTTTGATCTGTCACCAGTAAAGTATTATAATGGTAGGTTATTATAAAACAGTTTATACTTTAATACAAAAACTACTTAATTTTAATGAGGGCCTTAACTATACAGGTAGTTCTTATTTAGCAACCACATTTGGGACAGCAACTTGGTCGTTAAGTGAAGTGGTTGCTAAGTGAAACCACACCTATGCTTATTTATATTTTTATATTTTTATTTATTTATATTTCAAATTATGATCTTACTTCGGCTTTCCTTTGCTTTACAAGCTTGAGAAGGTCATAAATGTGAGGATTGGTGATAAAGTTACTTTTTCGTCACCGTTGTAACTGTGAACTGTCACTAAACTAGGTAGTCCTAAATGAGGACTACCTGTAGTTACCACTTATCCCTTTAAAGTAACGGAAACAAGGGTCTAATCAATCCTAGCTACAGATTCCTTGTATTTTAAAGTTCATTTAACTCCAAGTTAGAAAATGGGATTATATTTTAAAGTTTATTTTAACATAATTCATTCTTACTTTGATATTTTATTATATTAAGCTCTCCTTTTTCTGTTTTTATACTCAACACTTTTTCCCGTCTTGTTTTCAAAAGATAGGAATTTATCTAGATAAGCTGCTCTTGTTGCAACTTATCTAGATAAATTCATGGATGCTTATTGTTCCTGTCTCATAAATTGAAGGACAGCATATTAAAGAAATCAAAGGATATCACTATAAAATGGTGCATGAGAAGCCAATGTAGAACTTAATTTCATAAAAGAATGTGCACTTTTTAAAAAAGAAGTTGGCTTTACAGTAATTATATATGTGTAGAATCCTCCTTATTGTTATGAAAGACATCCCATGGACATGCATGCTATTAAGACTTTGTCTTTTATATTTCATGTCATCAGTGTGCTTGAATTTTTTAAAGAGTTCAGTTGACACATTTGATTTCAGTGCTACCAAGTGTTATTGTTATGCTGTCTGAATATAAAATAGCATGATTTAGTTATTATTGAATAAAATGGTGACTACAGCATTTGACTCGTACAGTTGCTTCAGATAGCTGTCAGTATAGTTTGCCATAAATGATATTAAAATGATGGGATTTTTATTTGCATAAATTGAGTTCTTTATTCAGAAATATACTCAGGGTCCGAATGTATTATTTTTTAACTGAGTTTGCTCTTACATACACTCAAACATTTTCTGAACCAGTTTTAAATGGTATCTAAGGTAATTTACTTTTCTGGGTTGTTTTTGAATAGCTTCACCTCTGCGGAGTTGGAAAAAGATAAGAATAAAAATGACCTTGAAACTCATAGCCACCATGTGCCTGTAGCGAAAATGCTTCAGAAACCAAGTGAAGCACTTCTAATGAATTGTGCTTTTGATTCTTTGAATCTGCACAGCATCTCCATCACGTTTTTACAGTTGGACTCTTGCTGTAATTGCTACTGGGATGAAGTGCACAACATGGGGTGTTGAAACTAAGTACTTACATTGTCTTACTTCCCAAATATATATGACCTAGTAGGAACAACAGACTTTATGAATTTCACACTTGTATATCTTCATATTCTTCACTTACTTGTGATATACTGCTGATTTGTCAGCAGGCACTCTAGATAGAGGTGATAAAACCAACAAATCTAAAAGGTGTTTTTGAAAGCTGCTACATAACCTTTGAGTACAAAAGTCTTGTTGCAATATTCCAAGAGCATAACATTAACTACAGATCATGAACTGCATATGCTGGAATTATGATCATATTCTCAATAGGACAAATTGTGCTATAAATCATTTGTAGCCCTTTGTGAAATTTTGAATTTTTTTTAAGCTACCATTTGATTGCAAACTTTGGAAGCCTCGCTGTTTTATTTCAGAAGCATTAAAATATTGCAATAAAATAAAATGTAATCTTCAGAAATTATTTCATCAATACTTGAATATTGTAATAGGTAGTGAGCATAAAAATAGGAAGGACAAGAAATGCAAGAAATGTTTATTTTATTAGATGTTACTCAGTTGGCTCTCAGTATTACTGTTTTGAAGAGTGAGCCAATAGTTACCTTTCTATAGTGCTTATTACAAAATATAATTTAAAAAATAGTACAGGTAGTCCTCAGGTTAAGAACACCCAGTTTCTGGACGACCCATAGTTAAGAACAGAGCCTATTGTGGCAAAATTTGAGTTAAACGCACAATGATTCAAGTTAAATACACAGTGGTTCGAGTTAATTACACAATATACTTATATAGTATTATACAATAATACTGTTCCAGCTTACATACAAATTCGACTTAAGCACGAACCTTGGAAACGGAACTTGTTCTTAAACTGGGGACTACTTGTATATGTATAGCATGTATATCATAGACATACATGCATGATGTACTTTTATACAAAATTATGCAAAGGTAAGACAAATTAAGTCATGAGATTAAAAATAATGAAAGGAAACATAGTTAAATGTAGTTTACATTGATATCCTTCATTTTATCTCTGCATGCCTTCCTATCTTTGCAAACCATTCTTGTATCCACCATATCCATGCGCTGCTTCATATGTTGCTTTTGCTCATTTTTCTGTTTGAGGATCTAACCAATTCAATTAAACTTTAACTTTCTCACTTTCTCTCCAATCCATTTACTCCTTCATATGTTTGTTTAGCTCTTGTACCCTTCACAAATTTTTTTGGTCTTTCACCAATAACAAGTAGACCAGTCATACTTTTCAATTCATTCCTTTTTTATGTGTATAAACGGATAACCTTATGCTGAAATGAGATGCTCAAAACAGATATTTTTCTCAATACACACTTACCAAACATCCCCATTCTTACCTATTTTGGGGCTCAGAATGAGCCAATAACTTTTTTGTACACTCAATTTTTATTTCATATATGCCATAACATTCTAGATGTGCCAGTTTTTTTGTATGTATATACCGTATATATCGCATATAAGCCTATCCATGTATAAGCCAACTCTCGAATTTTTAACCAAATAACCATTAAAAAATGCACCACCCATGGGTAAGTCAATCCTCTAAAGTTTCATGCTTTTTAATTTTCACAATTGGCTTATCCACAGATAGGCTTATACATGATTATATACAGGATATATGGGTATTTAAGTATTTAAAATACTTTTAAAAAGTATTACCCTGTATACTTTCAGATAAGCTCATCCATGAAGAAGCCAAACCCAATTTTGGGGTATATTTTAGCACCTAAAATTCTTGGCTTATCTGCAAGTATGTATGATACATATAAAAGCATACTCCAGTTTGTGTTTTGTCCTATGCAGAACTAACTCTAATAGCATCTTAAAGAACTGTATTTTACAATGCATACATACTACAATACATACATATCATACATTTATATTCTGTAAGATATTATTTTTCTAGATACTAATGTAGCATGGGAATCGGATCATATGTGATCCTTGTGTTTTGGCTCAGTGGCCTTTGTGTCAAAATAATCTCTATTTTGTTTGGGTTCACAGCAAGCCAAACTTGTATAAACTCTGATGCTTTATTGAGTTCTGAAATGAGTGGTCTTTATAAGATCTTGGCTAAGTATTCTTTGGGGGACATTGTTCCACTTCTGGTGTTGGTTTTAAATAGGTGATACCTAAGTAGATGATATAAAAAATCAGTGATTAATTCCTACCTAAGGAAAACAAGTGATAGTACAAATAATAATACTTCTTTTAGCAGGATTCCTTGCGGATACAATAGGAATACTTCAAACTTAAAGAGCAATTCAGTACATTTCAGGTTTTTATCAAGTCTGTTTTTATCGATTGGAGAGAGGACCAAGATGGGACACCTGGAACATAGTACTTACTTATATGTATATGGTGTTGTAGTGGGAACCATTAAGAACTGAACAAGCTGCTATCTGCACAGCCACATTGTTTCAAAGCCATCTCTTGACTTTGTTCCCTGGGCATGAAAAGCTTGTAAGTTGTTTATAGCTAGATAAAATATTCAAATATAGAATACCATAATTCTGATCAGTGTCTGTTTATACTCTCTTTTTCTAAATCTATTTGCTTCCCTTCCACAAGAAAATGAGGTAGAAATAGCAGATTGATCCTGGGAATGTGCCAAAGGATAGAGTCCGTTTTATTCTTACACCCCGGCTTGTACTTTAAAAAATACATTTATTTCAGGAGACATTGAGTGAAATTTTCCTCTTGCTTATTTGTTCACATCCTTCTCTTTCCAAATCAGAGTAATTTAGAAGCTAGGTGAATGTATAGACTGAACCTGTCAGCTACCAGTTATAATCTCTTATTACATGTACTCTATTGTTCCATGCGTAGCTTGTCTTAAAAGATAAGATAAATTATGGCTCACTTGCCAGTAAGCCAGAGCATGGGCATGAAACTCTTTGATCTTAACAAGCAAGAATGCCCAGTGTGCCACGGAAAATTGTTCTGCAGCAGCTAAATTTGGTAACCTGAAAAATGTATGTATTTTTGAAAAAGGGACTTTGTAGTCTATAGATTTGGATGATATTCCTCTCTTCAAACAAGCTCCCACTACATCTTAAATAATGTGAGGATGAGGAGACAACTGCCTTCATGCTTTTTTGGGGTTTTCCTAATAAGGAAAGTTCAAGAAGAGACTGCCTAAACATCTTCGCACTTCGTTGTTCAGTTGTTAAGTCGTGTCCGACTCTTCGTGACCCCATGAACCATATTGCACCAGGCCTTCCTATCTTTCACTGCCTCCCTGAGTTTGCTCAATTTCATGCTCATTGCTTCAGTGATGCTATCTAGCCATCTCATCCTCTGCCGTCCTCTTCTCCTTTTGCCTTCCATCTTTCCCAGCATCAGGGTCTTTTCCAAAGAGTCCTCTCTTCGCATTAGGTGACCAAAGTATCTGAGCTTGAGCTTCATTATCAATCCTTCCAATGAGCAGTCAGAGTTGATTTCCTTTAAGATTGATTGGTTTGACCTCCTAGCAGTCCAGGGGACTCTTAAGAGTCTTCTCCAGCACCACAGTTCAAAGGCATCAATTCTTCGGCGTTCAGCCTTCTTTATGGTCAAGCTCTCACAGCCATACATTACTACTGGGAAAACCATAGCTTTGACTATGCGGATATTTGTCGGCAAGGTGACGTCTCTGCTTTTTAATATGCTATCTAGGTTTGCCATAGCTTTCCTCCCAAGGAGCAAGCGTCTTTTAATTTCATGGCTGCAGTCTCCGTCTGCAGTGATCTTGGAGCCCAAATAAATGAAGTCTGTTACTGCTTCCATTTCTACCCCTTCTATTTTCCAGGGATTGATGGGTCCAGATGCCATGATCTTAGTTTTTTTAATGTTGAGTTTCAAGCCAGCTTTCGCACTTTCCTCTTTCACCCTCATCAAGAGGCTCTTTAGTTCTTCTTCACTTTCTGCCATTAGGGTGGTATCGTCTGCATATCTGAGGTTATTGATGTTTCTCCCTGCAATCTTAATTCCGGCTTGTGATTCTTCCAGCCTGGCATTTCTCATGATGTACTCTGCATATAGGTTAAATAAGCAGGGTGACAGTATACAGCCTTGTCGTACTCCTTTCCCTATTTTGAACCAATCGGTTGTTCCATGACCGGTTCTAACTGTTGCTTCTTGGCCCGCGTACAGATTTCTCAGGAGACAGGTAAGGTGGTCTGGTATCCCCATCTCTTTAAGAATTTGCCACAGTTTGTTGTGATCCACACAATCAAAGGCTTTTGCATAGTCAATGAAGCAGAAGTAGATGCTTTTCTGGAACTCTCGTGCTTTCTCCATGATCCAGCGAATGTTGGCAATTTGATCTCTAGTTCCTCTGCCTCTTCGAAACCCAGCTTGTACATCCGGTAGTTCTCGGTTCACGTACTGCTGAAGCCTAGCTTGTAGGATTTTGAGCATAACCTTGTTAGCATGTGAAATGAGTACAATTGTGCAATAGTTTGAGCATTCTTTGGCATTGCCCTTCTTTGGAATTGGAACGTAAACTGACCTTTTCCAACCCCGTGGCCACTGTTGCGTTTTCCAAACTTGCTGGCATATTGAGTGCAGCACTTTAACAGCATCGTCTTTTAGTATTTTAAATAACTCAGCTGGAATAGTGTCATCTCCACTAGCTTTGTTGTTAGCAGTGCTTCCTAAGGCCCACTTGACTTCACTCTCTAGGATGTCTGGCTCAGGGTCAGTGACCACACCAGCATGGACATCAGGGACATTAAGATCTTTCTTGTATAGTTCTTCTGTGTATTCTTGCCACCTCTTCTTAATCTCTTCTGCTTCTGTTAGGTCCCTGCCTTTTTTGTCCTTTATCATGCCCATCTTTGCACTAAACGTTCCTTTGATATCTCCAATTTTCTTGAAGAGATCTCTAGTCTTCCCCATTCTATTGTTTTCTTCAATTTCTTTGCATTGTTCATTTAAGAAGGCCTTCTTATCTCTCCTTGCTATTCTTTGGAAATCTGCATTCAGTTGCTTATATCTTTCCCTTTCACCCTTGCTTTTCGCATTCCTTTTTTCCACAGCTATTTGTAAAGCCTCATCAGACAGCCATTTTGCTTTCTTGCATTTCTTTTTCTTTGGGATGGTTTTAGTTGCTGCCTCTTGTACAATGTTACAGACCTCCGTCCATAGTTCTTCAGGCACTCTGTCTACCAAATCTAATCCTCTAAAACTATTCATCACCTTCACTGTGTAGTCACATGGAATATGATCTAAGTCATACCTGAGTGGTCTAGTGGTTTTCCCTACATTCTTCAATTTAAGCCTAAATTTTGCAGTAAGAAGCTCATGATCTGAGCCACAGTCAGCTCCTGGTCTTGTTTTTGCCGTCTGTATAGAGCTTCTCCATCTTTGGCTGCAAAGTACGTAATCAATCTGGTTTCGGTGTTGACCATCTGGTGATGTCCATGTGTAGAGTCGTCTCTTGTGTTGTTGGAAAAGAGTGTTTGCTATGACTAGCTTGTTCTCTTGAAAGAACTCTATTAGCCTTTGCCCTGCTTCATTTTGTACTCCAAGGCCAAACTTGCCTGTTATTCCGATTACTTCTTGACTTCCTACTTTAGCATTCCAATCCCCTATGATGAAAAGGACATCTTTTTTTGGTGCTAGTTCTAGAAGGTCTTGTAGGTCTTCATAGAACCGGTCAACTTCAGCTTCTTCGGCATCAGTGGTTGGGGCATAGACTTGGATTACTGTGATGTTGAATGGTTTTCCTTGGATACGCACTGAGATCATTCTGTCGTTTTTGAGGTTGTACCCCATTACTGCCTTTCCCACTCTCTTAATTGACTGTGAGTGCAACTCCATTTCTTCTAAGGGTTTCTTGCCCACAGTAGTAGATATAATGGTCACCTGAATTAAATTCACCCATTCCCGTCCATTTCAATTCGCTGATTCCCAAGATGTTGACGTTCAATCTTGTCATCTCATGTTTGACCACATCCAGCTTGCCTTGGTTCATGGATCTTACATTCCACGTACCTATACAATATTGTTCTTTACAGCATCGGACCTTCTTTTCGCTTCCAGATACATCCACAGCTGAACGTCCTTTCGGCTTTGGCCCAGCCGCTTCACTCTTTCTGGAGCTACTTGGAATTGCCCTCCGCTCTTCCCCAGTAGCATATTGGACACCTTCCGACCTGAGGGGCTCATCTTCCGGTGTCATATCTTTTAGCCTTTTAACATTGTCCATGGGGTTTTCTTGGCAAGGATACTGGAGTGAGTTGCCATTTCCTTCTCCAGGGGACCACATTTTGTCAGAACTCTCTGTCATGATCTGTCCGTCTTGGGTGGCCCTGCACGGTATAGCTCATGGCTTCACTGAATTACACAAGCCCCTTCGCCACGACAAGGCAGTGATCCATGAAGGGGATCTTCGTACTAGTTCGAGCTTATAGATTTACTGTGAATATTTCAATATCAAGTCAATCTCTCCTCCCCTCTTTTGTTTTTTTGTAAGGTTTTTTTCCTGGTGAATATTTAGCCTGCATATCTACATGACCTGAAAATACTATTGCCATAAGATGTTGAGATTTTTTCCCCTCCTAAGGCCCTCACAGTTTATCTTGCTTTTTTTCTTAACTAGTCTGTAATTGTTTGTATGGAGGATTAATTTAGAATTGAAAGAAGGATTGCTTTCTTTTTCTTGTAGTCTGTAAGAAAAGCAAAAAGAAGAGGTAATTTGTGCAAAAAGTCTAAGAGTGCTTTCTTTCACATCTTGGATATTGAAGCTTGCTTTCTTTAAAAATTGCTCAATAGACCTGGAGAAAGTGGAAAGTACAAAAATTATCAATTAACTGTGTTCATTCTTAAGCTGCTATAGAATGCGTATAACTTTTGAGAAGGGCCAACTGAAAGTGAAGTTTACTTCTGAGTATAGTTCTTAATGTGGTTGGTACAGAAATGTTTTAAATTCATGATATGTAGTTATTAACAACCTACATATAACTAGAAGCTAATTTAAAGTATAATCCTGATAATATAATTGCCTAAAAGTAAGGTAAGGTAAAAGTAAGATATTGCTACACAATAGCATTTGCCTAGTAAGGTAATCCAGAATTTGTAGACTGTTATAATTCTAGATTAAAATATGAATCTGTTCTTTTAGATAGATAGCTGTCAATCTACATTGTTTGTCATACAGAATTTGCATTAATTTCAGTAGACTTTCTACAATGTTCTCATACGAACTTGTAAAAGCAGCAAAACTAGATGGGTTGTACTTCATACTGCCTTATATTTGTTTGTCTTCTCAGTATGTCAGATCTGTTACATTTCAAACTTGTAAAACAAATATGTTATTCTGTTTCTGCTTAATAGAAATCACAGATATTTTCTTTCTCTACTTTCTTTTTACGTATTTCATTTCTTAAACATAGGGGACTTTCATAGCACTAATTAAATTTGCATTCTTAAAATATACCTAGTAGTAAGCCCTACCGAGAGCCAGTTTGGTGTAGTGGGTAAGGCACCAGGCTAGAAACTGGTAGACTGAGTTCTAACCCCACCTTAGGCACAAAGTCAGCTGGGTGACTTTGGGCCAGTCATACTCTCAGCCCTTGGAAGCAGGCAATGGCAAACCACTTCCAAAATCTTGCCAAGAAAACTGCAGGGACTAATCTAGACGGTTGCCAGGAGTCAAGACTGACTCAAAGGTGCCCCCCCCCAAAAAACCTGGACTGGGGTGATGAAGGGGTGGGGTTATCGGCCCTTCAAGGTAGGAAAGGTCAAGAATCAGGCACGGCAGAGATTCCAGGAAAGTTCTTTATGGCTGTGGAGTTGAATAACAAAATCTTAAATGCCTGCCAGAGTTTTTTTTGACCCATCTTATGCCAAACAAAATCAAGGCAGGGCTGTGTTAAGTTTCTTTGTCATGCTTTCTTCTTCTTCAGTACTAAGCTATTTTTTCTGAAATCTCTCTCTCAACCATTCACACATTCTTTCCCCATTCCCAAGGCCAAGCATAAAGGATTACAGGGGTTGGACAGAAAAAAGCCATCATTTATGCACATGCTCAGAGGCTGAAAACCACTGTGGACTGTGCTCTGCTGAAGAGAAGAATGCAATAAGATGTGGACTACTGCAAGTAGAATATAAACTTGTCTGATGGCTGCCTCAGGCAACTTCATAATAGGTGAAGTTCAAGGAGGGAATCAACTTCTCTGCATAAGCAGAGGAGATGAATGTACTGATGCTTGCCCAGTTAGTCTAATCCACAATGTTAGCAGTCCTTGAACTGAGAATTAAGGAGAGGAGAATCTGCCACCTCTTAAAGAAAAGTCCATAACTGCTAGTGATGGGACCCAGGAATATCAACAGAAGGTCTGTGGTACCAAAGAGGCTTACTTCAGTCCCAAGCATGTTATTGTGTGGAACTACTTGCAACATTATGAAGACCTTTATTACATTGCTTTCACACAGCAAGGCACAAACAGGAAAAACAAGAAGAAATTATTTTGGTATCAGCTCTTAAGCACTGATACAGATATCATCAATGTAGGCTCTAATTGAACTCAGACTTTTTATGCCTGTTACGTAAGCTCACATTATAACTAGCTGAGACTTCCATCCTCTTTCAATGGATCTTTATAAAAAAACTTCACATTAGAGAGAAAGCTGTTTGCTCTTCTACACATCAAAAACAATGCCATCACAGGGGTAGCCCAGGTCTGGGATCCACAGCACGCTATGCAAACAGCTTACAGTACTCTCTTGAAATCTGTCTCTCCAATCTCTTTGCTCTACGGGGGGGGGGGGGGGGGGAAGGAAAAAAGTGAATGATTTTTGTAGGCAATCTCTCGTTTGCTTGATCCTCCCCTCCCCCACAGAGCAGAGAGATTGGAGAGGAAGAGATTTCAAGAAAGTAAAAGTAAGCTGTTTGCTGTTCTACACATTGAAAGCAATACGATCATGCTGTCAGTGGGAAAGGGTCAGGCAAAGGAGAGATTGTCTACAGAAATTGCTTGTTTTTTCCTACCCACCTCCCCGGGCATAGTTTGGGGTTTTCACTCTTCTTGTGAGCCACCCAGAGTTCAGTTTTAAGATCGGCGGCCATACAAATCTAATGAATGAATGAATTAGACTTCTATACAATAAATTTCTTATTCTTATTGGTATTAGAGATACTCTATATATTTAGAGATATTCTATATATTTTAAAACCTACTTCAACCTAGAAAATAAGACAAGACCTTCTGCTCCAAAAATTATCTGGCCACAGTTATCTATGTTAATTATTGCTGATTTATTGAAGACTTGAGAAGAAACTGATCTTTAATTTTCGGATAATGAAGCATATTTATTTTGGTCCTTGACCATAGTAAGATTCATTGAGTTCACATAACATACTTATCAGTGCTGGGATAAGCATACAACCTAAAACACCATGGCCTTAGGTTGTTTTTGGGTTAGAGTAGTCTCACCCAGTCAAACATATGCAAATACCATAGCCCTGGTAAAAGTAGGGCATTTTTCACAACTCCTTTATTTATCCCTTCAAGAAAAATAGAAAAAAAAAAAAAGCTAGAGATATAGAGGAGTTGAAAAAGCAAATCTGTTAAGAACCTATTAAGAAGATCTGACCAGGTAAGAGGCTGGCTGATAAATTATGGGAAAAAAGATAAATACTAAATATAATTAATAAATGACAAAACTAAATAGAACCCCTCCGCAAATTTCAGCCACCCCAAAAACTCAAAGCCTAAAACGTTAATAGCCCTTTGTAAATACAAATGTGGTTGAAAAGGACTTCTCCCCACCCAAAGCCTCAGACCCTAGTGATATCACCACATCAAGTAATTACTAATCACTAAATTAAAGAAAATAGCATAACATGCTTCTCACCAACACTAAATATTACTCTCTGGTCTGTGGTGCCCCTTCTGTGTTCTTTCCCTGGTTAATATCTGTATAGAACCATTGGATGACATCATTTGTGAAATGGGAGTATAGTGACACCAATACATAAATACTAGTCCATCTCTCTGTGTCCCATGTCATTCTAGGAGATAGTTAAGTTTCTTGGAGAAGATAACAACAGTACATAATGGATCTTCTTGTTGAAGAGGATAAAGACTTTCTATAGGACAGCAGTTAAAAACTGAATATAAAGAAGACTACATTTTTTATCAGTAGAGTTGATGGGGGAATTGGAGTTTTTCCTGTGATATATGGGATAGTAGTCTCCTTCAAGCTGAAGGTAGTTTGGTGTTCTTCTGGATTTAAGGGAAGCAAAAAACAAACAAAAGCTTGTGAAGAGACTCAGTTAAATGTCAATCATAACTGACTTTATACTCATTATTTTGAAATACTGATTGAAAAGGGAAGGCTTTTTTTACAAAGAACAAATGGACTGAATGCTAACTGTTAATTGTGCTTCATATCTAGCTTTCAATAGCTAGATTTTGTTTGTTTCCAGCCAATGGTATAAAGTAATGCACTAAGACATGCCTAGAATTCAGTAAAATTCAGGCAACTTCCATATGTCAACCATAAACTCAGCAAAAAGTTACTGGAACTGTATTTCTTTTTCTCATTAGAAGCTTTTTCTTATCATTAGGATTACAGTAAAAGAAACAGGAATGGATTCAACCAGTTTTTATTTCTTTTTCAACCTTATTTTGTAACTTTTACCAGGCACAGGTAATCCTTGTTTAGTGACCACAATTGGGATCAGCAGTTTGGTCACTAAGTAAAGCGGTCACTAAGTGGGAAATCACCTGACCACAACTGTGCTTTCTAGCTTGAAACTGACAAGAGTAATCAGTTTCACACCACCTACCTTTGTTTGCCTCCTAACCACTTCCCTGCCCTTTGGAATGCTCACCCCAACACAGGATAATTAACAAGAAAAAAAGTAATGTTGTATATACATTTATTGGAGAGGAAGGGATTAGAAGAGAATAAGCAGGCACACACAATGGGGAATACACATTGAAAGCAATGTGCTGGCACCAGCAGCCATGAGCCTGCTCAGCAAACAGCCAGTGTGTTCCGCATTGTATGCCTGCTTATTCTCTTGTAATCTCTTCTTCTCCAATCTTTCTACTCTGTGAGGGGGGATCAGAGGAGAGATTGCCTACAGAAATTGCTTGGCAGGCCCCTTCTTTTCCAGGGGGACGAGAGGAGAAGAGGGGCTGTGGTTGGCACAATGGAGAATGCAGCAGCTGTTTGCTTGGCATGCTCGTGGTTGCTGGTGCCAGTGTATTGCTTTCAGTGTACAGGTGAAACTCAAAAAATTAGAATATCGTGCAAATGTTCATTTATGTCAGTACGGCAACTCAAAAGGTGAAACCAATATATGAGATAGACGCATTACATGCAAAGCGAGATATGTCAAGCCTTACTTTGGTATAATTGTGATGATGATGGCATACAGCTTATGAAAACCCCAAATTCACAATCTCAGAAAATTAGAATAGTGTGAAAAGGTTCAATATTCTAGGCTCAAAGTGTCCCACTCTAATCAGCTAATGAATCCATAACACCTGCAAAGGGTTCCTGAGCCTTTCAGTGGGCTCTCAGGCTGGTTCAGTAGGAATCACAAGCATGGGAAAGACTGCTGACCTGACAGTTGTGCAGAAAACCATCACTGACACCCTCCATAAGGAGAGAAAGCCCCAAAAGGTAATTGCAAAAGAAGTTGGATGTTCCCAAAGTGCTGTATCAAAGCACATCAATAGAAGGTTATGTGGAAGGGAAAAGTGTGGTAGAAAAAGGTGCACAAGCAGCAGGGATGACCGCAGCCTGGAGAGGATTGTCAGGAAAAGACCATTCAAAAGTGTTGGGGACTTTCACAAGGAGTGGACTGAGGCTGGAGTTAGTGCATCAAGAGCCACCACACACAGACGGATCCTGCACATCGGCTTCAAATGTCGTATTCCTCTTGTCAAGCCGCTCCTGAACAACAAACAAGGTCAGAAGCGTCTTACCTGGGCTACAGAAAAAAAGAACTGGTCTGTTGCCCAGTGGTCCAAAGTCCTCTTTTCTGATGAGAGCAACTTTTGCATCTCATTTGGGAACCAAGGACCCAGAGTCTGGAGGAAGAATGGAGAGGCACACAATGCACGATGCTTGAAATCCAGTGTGACGTTTCCACGGTCTGTGTTGATTTGGGGAGCCAGGTCATCTGCTGGTGTTGTTCCACTGTGCTTCATTAAGTCCAGGGTCAACGCAGCCGTCTACCAGGAGATTTTGGAGCACTTCATGCTTCCTTCCACAGACGAGCTTTATGGGGATGCTGACTTCATTTTCCAGCAGGACTTGGCACCTGCCCACACTGCCAAAAGTACCAAAACCTGGTTGAATGACCATGGGATTACTGTGCTTGATTGGCCAGCAAACCCGCCTGACCTGAACCCCATACAGAATCTATGGGGCATTGCCAAGAGAAAGATGAGGGACATGAGACCAAACAATGCAGTGGAGCCGAAGGCTGCTGTTGAAGCATCCTGGTCTTCCATAACACCTCAGCCGTGCCGCAGGTTGATAGCATCCATGTCACGCCGCATTGCGGCAGTCATTGCCGCAAAAGGGGCCCAAACCAAGTACTGAGTACATATGCATGCTTATACTTTGCAGAGGTCTGATATTGTTCTATTTCCAATCCTTGTGTTATTGATGTCATGTAATATTCTAATTTTCTGAGATTGTGAATTTGGGGTTTTCATAAGCTGTACGCCATAATCATCACAATTATACCAAAGTAAGGCTTGACATATCTCACTTTGCACGTAATGCGTCTATCTCATATATTGGTTTCACCTTTTGAGTTGCCATACTGACATAAATGAACATTTGCATGATATTCTAATTTTTCGAGTTCACCTGTATATTCCCTATTGTGTGCCTGCTTGCTCTCTTCTAATCCCTTCCTCTCAAATCTCTCTCCTCTGCAAGGGAGGAAGAAAAGAAAAACGACATAGACACAGGACAACGTGTACTGACTGTAATGGCTGTCACATGACTATAGGACCCTGCAAAGGTCATAAATTGGTCATAAAGTTATTTTTCAGCACCATTGTAACTTGAAACATTTGCTGAACAGGGGGGTCAGTAAGCGAGGACTACCTGTATTATTCAATATTCATGTTTTGTAAATATATAGGAACAAGCTAAGATATGATTTCTTTGTCTTCTTTCTCTAATAATTTTTTTCTTAATACTTAAATGTGTGGCTTTTAAAAGTTTCTCTCAATTTCCTAACAATTTAACTGAAATGAAATAAAATGTTAAAAAATATTAGAAGGTATTGTTCTTTAAGAACTAAAAAGATCATTTTTTGTACTAAAATTACATAGTGAGATGGAATATAAATGTATTCATTTATCTTCCTTTCATGAAATATGCAGAACTTTTTTATGGCAGTGTAATTGGAAGGAAGAAGCTTAGTGGAATTTAGACTACAGTGCTAGATAATTCTAATGCTAATATAAATGAGGCTTGTTTCCTTCATAGTGTAAAGTGTAACAGTTATACACTCTGGAAGAATTACCCACATTTGCATACATTTTGGTATTTTGCTTATGTCTCATCAACCTTGATGCTTAAATCAAAGAAGATATAATTTGAGCTGCTACATTAGCTCCATTTTGTTTTTCTTTTGTCTATCTTGGCAGCATCACAGTAAAAGGGTTTGGCGGGTCTTTGTTTTTTATTGTATGGCTGAGCCACAGTATTTCACTTTGCACTGACCTTAATATTCATCCACTGGAGAGAGCCCTTCTTTGACTGGCTTTCCATTAGGCAAAATTTTAAGGTCAGCTTGAAATTCATTCAGCCGGGGTAATTTTAGCTCATAAAAGTATAACAATGAAGAAGATAAATACTATATTTTCATTTCTTCTCTTCCTCTAAAGAAAACAATAATATTTGCATTTAAAGTACATCAGAATTTCTTTGTTTTCCTTTTTGGTTATATAATTTGTCATAGAACCTCCCAGAGTCACTTCCTCATGAGATGGGTGGTATCTAACTTAGGTAGGTAGGTAGTAGGTTGATTGATTGATTGATTGATTGATTGATTTCAAACAAATGTTGAACAAGATTTTTCTCCTATGGAAACATTTTGAGTAATTTATTCACCTTACTGCATTTTAATTAAAAAGGAGAGTGAAATATAAATCTATATTTTTTATTAAAATTTAGATAAAAGCCAGTTAATAGAGAACTAAAAAGATATACAAACAAAAAAGAAAAAAGAGAGGAAAAGAGAAAAGAAAAAGCAAGACATATAAAAGTGACTTCCCCCTCCTTCCAAACAAGTATAAACATTTACAGTAACTTAAAACCTTCTCGTTAGTACAAAAAAAAATCTTCTTCCCATTTGTCATCTCTTAATAATAGATTGGTTTATTTTTTATAATTTCTCTATCTTACACAGCAAAAGCAGTAAGAGTACCAGTAATAATATCCCATATACTTTAACCTTAAATAAATCCATTATGCATTTTAACTATAACTTTCTCTAATAAGTAAAATATAAAAGATTTATCCCCATAGGCATAAAAAATACCAGTAGTGGCATATATCTTAGACTAAATCAGATAGGTCCCTTTTACCTTCAAACCTATAATTTTCTCTAACAAACAGAATATAGAAAGCTTATCCCCATATGAAAAAAATCATACAATCCTGGTCATAATAAAAGATTCCAATAGTAACAACCCAGAATCACAACTTATACAATTTAACCCTGATCAAGTAAGTCCACTTTGAACTCCTTTTTCTTTTTTTTAAGAGGCTTGATCTTCAGTCACTTCTTCAAAAAAAAGTTCCACATAATAATCTCTTGTCATTTTCTCCCTGTCTGTTTTCATACTTTCCTTCTGTAGATCCAAAATAAGATGGCTCTCAGAGTCACTCTTCTGATTTATAATCTGAATATCCCCTTTAATTGTTAAAACAACATCTAGCATAACTTGTAGGTCCTCTGCAGCTTCTTTCTCCATGACACTGTTATAGTCAAACATTTTTAAGTCCCTTTTCAAATCCACAGCATCATTTTTTGTGTCCTCCATATGTCTTCTATATCTCTTTTATAGGCTGACAGTTTTTTAAAGTCTATTTTAAGATCCCTATTCAAATCACCCTCAGCCTCCATTTTATCCAATAAAATCTTTCCTTCCTCCTCCTCTGTTAACTCCACTTTAGGAGTATCAGAAAGTTTTAAAAATAAGTCCTGAACACATTATTCCCAAACTGACTTATATTCTTCCATAGTAAGATTATATTCCTCCATTATGTTAGTAAGTATTTTCTCCTTTAATTGTTCTCTGGTTCCCTCTAGTTAACCTTCAAAGCCCAGTTTTATCTTAATTAATTAATTCCAAAATTTTCAGCTGTATTCTTATAAAATTTAAAGCAGTCTATAAAAACTATTCTTTTAAATCCATCTGATCCCTTAACTGTCCACAGTCAAGATTCTAAACTCCTTTTTGATGTTTCAAAAAAAAATTTTTTTTTTCCTTTTTAAATCTTTAAACTTACTTAAATCTTCTTTCTTCAAGGATAGAAGGAAATTCTTCCTGTATGCAGCAACTTGCCTTTCAGAAGGTTTTTAATTCCAAATAAACTGTTAATAGGTAGTTTGCATTGTCAATTAAAAGAGGAAGTGGATACAAATCTAGTGTCCTTTTGTAAGCTCTGCACTGCGGCTTGGGCTCAGTGTTTCCCGGGACTCACAGAAGGCTCAACTCGTTGGAGATCACTAATTTGCAATGTCTTCACAGGGAGCCTCTGTAAGGAGTACTTGTGGGTGATCCAATCATCTCCTTTGCCCAGAGATGGTTCCAAAGAGCCGGAACCTTTGTCAACTTCTCTTAACTGCTGCGGCCATCAGCTCCACAAAAAATGGAGCCATTTTCAATCCACCCTTACTTCCATGGATGCCCCAAATCTATAATCTTTTTTATCATCCAGACACTTGGCATAACAATTATATTGTGCAGCAGTGGTCATTTCATTGTCTCAAAGGTGCTCAGTCCCTGAATTGAAACAGATTAAATCTGAAGAGAAGATTTAACTGAATTTGAATTACCTACTAGATTCTGATGAAGGTTCCATGATTTTGAAAAAGTGAAATATCTCACATATTTAACAGTTACAGAAATCACCAAATTCAATATAAAGGTAACAAAGGACAAAACAAACACTTACTATGAAACTGTATTTTATGCAGACTAAATAATGGTTTGTTCAGTTCATTACATTCTAATGTATTGTATTGGCTAAAAAATAACCAGAATGCTGGGAGCTATTATAACTTTCTTTTCTCTCTTGAGTGATTCCGCCACAGAATCACTCAAGGAAGAAAAAAAAATTAGCATAGTGGTTCTGATCCCAATCTGAAAGTTATCTTAAAAATTAACTCCAGTAAAGTCAGTGAAATCATACATCAGAATATAAAGCCTTTGAGAGACCTAGTCCTCAGTCCAGCCTTAAAATTTTAGACCCCTGCTATGTTCTGGTTTTAGATTCAGTTCTGTATTGATTGGAGAAGGGAAAACAGACAGACTACTAGATTTGGAATAAAAATCCAGGCTAAACTTTACATTTTTGTAGCATCTTTACTGAAATGTTGATGCCAAAATTCTTGATACAACTTTAATGCACTTATTTTCTGCATCAAATATTGGGGAGGATACATAAGAGCAGAGCAAAACTGAAGTCATGTTGCATGGATTTTGGCTGAAGTATAAGTTTAATGACCATTTATTGATCAATAGGAGCCTCAGTGAATGGAGAGAATTACAGGGTCCTTAGATTTTTTTTCTTCTGTATAATACAACTGTAGAGTTTATTCATTCAGCGGTAGTATGTATCCACATACAATTATATGGTAAGAAATAGGTAATCTGGGCATAACGATTGTAGATGTAGTTCAAAGGTATTTATTTAGTGGACAACCGATAGTTTTAAGACTGAAGGTAATATAAGTCTTTAACTTGGTACCCACCCCCCACCCCAATTCAAAAGTTCAGAAAGTGCAGCCGAGGGCTATATGTGGCCTGCCAGCATTACTTTTGTTACTATAGTCCTCCAGTATGGATGAGGCCAAAAGTTGGGACCCTTAGTTTGCAATTGCAGTGTTTAAGGAGTTTTGCAAATGCTTAAAGCCTCCCATTTCCCCTGATAAATTCCTGGAATCACTCTCTAAACAGATCCTGATCCTCAATATGCCACACCAAGCATGGTGTGGCCCTTGAGCTGATGAAAGTTGCTCATTCCTTTTCTATACCAGTCCTCTGTTTCTAAGTCTATAGGATTTACCACCAATGTCTAATCCCGTTTAGTGTATTTCTGTCTAGTTCATGTCACTGAAACTAGTAAATGTTATGGGGCCTTTTCAGATATTAAAGAATATCATACTTTCCCACTATTATGTTAGATCTAGAGCCACTTTCATACTTTCATGTGCACATGATATGAAAAATGAAGTTTTGCTATCAGTGGAGGAAGGGATTGCTACAGATAAGTTATTTTGATTTGTCCATTGGTAATGTAATAAGCTTGAGCTATATATTTTGATTCTAAAGATGATAAAAGTTTTGTTAACTTAAAAGTATTTTCAGCACTTCTGCAACCACATTATCCATAACATTGACAGTTTATAGATTATGAAGAATTTTGTTTGCTATGATATTGTTGTTGGTAAATATACAGTAGACACATTATTGTGATTAATTATGTGTAGATTCCTGACAGCAAGAAATAATAAATACATATATATACATATACATACATATACATATACATGTATGTGTATATATATATATATACATATATGTGTGTATATATATATATACATATATGTATACATATATGTATATATGTGTTTGTGTGTATATATATATATGGATAACCACAGATTTTGAAGACTTAAGGTAATTTAAATCCCCACCCCCCACCCCGCAATTCAAGAGTACAGAATGTACAACGCAGGACTGTATGTGGTCTGACAGCATTATGTTTGTTACAACTACCACCTTGCTAAGAACTAGCTTCAGTCACCTTGCTGAAAACTAGCTTCAATTGATATTGAACATTACTCAATTATAATTAGCCACTCCATTGCTCATCAGTTCATTATCAACTCATCAGTTTTTACACAAAACGTTGTTGTGATGTTTATCGAATGAAGATAATTTATAGAGTGGAATATACATTTTTTGCTAGCTTATACTTCAGCTTTGGTTAATGAGATTGTTGAACTACGTTTAACTAGTGTGTAGCAAACATGATATCTTTTATACTTTGAATGCATAAATAACTTATTTTTCCCTGCCCTAGATAAATTAATGTAGTTGTACGCTTCTGTGATCCTTCATTTTGTTGAATTTGGGCCTTTTTCCAATCATTCACTGTAGCTGTTGTCTTGAAATCATTTAGGCTGGATATTTTTTCCCTTTATTTAGCATCCAAATGGAACTGTCAGCCAAAAACCTGGAATGCATTTGGCCATAGCCCCTTCAGAATCATTCAACGACTGACTGACATTTCACTAAGAATGAAAAGAATCCTTCACATGTATCAATTAGACCTGCCAAAACCTGGCTTTAAAAGGTGCTCCTGCATCCCTAATAGCTATATGGAATGAATAGGCTTTGACAGCTGTGGCTTGCCCCGTCATTGCAACAATGTGACAGGAAAAACTACACCTTCTGAACATTTGTCAGCCACACAGTTATGAAAGGCATAGTAATTGGCCACCGTAGTCTCAAGTGTAAAACTGCTTACATAGCTTTTGCCAATTGTCCATTATTTCTATCTTGGAAGACTCAAATGTTCAAATAAAAATCTTGGATCACGAGTGTAAAATTACCTTTAGAATCCCAATAACAAGGCAACAAGTATCTGGCAGAAATAGATGCTAACCCAATGTAACGTTTCCCATGTTAAAGATTTGCTGATGTGAAGTGCTGTTCTGGAGTTATTCCAGATACAGGATCTTTATAGAAAGAACAGGCATCAGTGTTGATCCATTGCCAAAATTACCGGATGCTTTTCAGCATGATTATATCTTGATCGTGTAAGGCCTGCTTGCCTTTTCTTCTCTAATAACCACTCTCATTCTCACTTGGACTTTTCAACAGTACTGTATCTGGCCCAATTGTAACATACAAAACAGAGCTCATTTTTGTAGAAAGATAGCTCTGTTTTGCATTACCTCAGTGTTATTATTAGGAATATACATGCTTTGAAAATGATTTGGAAGAAGTGTTTTACACCCTGCACAAGTGTACCCACAACACTTCTCTATAGTTAAAATAGCCTGACTCTTTCAGCTTCCATGGTATCTCCCCAAACGGAATCCAGTATGATTTTTAAGCAGCTACACCATTTTTTCTGGCTTATGAAAAAGTCTGAAAAAAGTTGGGCTACTTTAATTAATAGTAGAGGGATGTTGTACCTGTGCCCAGTTTGAAGCACTTTATCAGAATCATTTCTGAAATTTGCAGTTACATTCTGTTAAGCTATACAGTAGAGATATTGTTCTCTGTGATTTATTTTACAGTAGCCTTAGGCCTAGTTCCACACTGACCTATTTCAAATCAAACCCTGTTGAATTCAGCAGCATAGAAGTTTGATTAGCAATAATTGATTAAATAAATAAATGTAGAGAAGTATAGGACTGTGCTATTGGCTTTCTTAATTGGGAATTTATAGTTGCCATAAAGGGAGTTCTATCTGTCTCTTCCCCCATTAAATAAAATAATGAGTAACAGGATTCCTTTCATCTCCTTTGTGTCACTGGTGCTTTTATTGTTTAAAAGAGGTGGGGGATATGGTCTTGAAATGCTAGAATACTGTACTGTAAAACGGTACTGTATAAATATCCAAGACTTTGCTAAACAAAAGTGTGTACTGAGCAAGCTGATGTGTTAACTAGGAAAAATATTAGTCTGTTCTTCAATCAGGAGGCAAAATTAGTATTCTATATATAGAGACCTAAGATGTGGTTTCCTGTTGTGCAGCTGATCATTTTATATATATTTTCATATAATGATGAAAGTTAATTCTCTACTGACTGATAATTAACTTCTAATCTAAATCAGATAAAGTTTTAAGTAGATTCTTTTTAAAAGCTGTTGTGAGCTTTAGTCTTTTAAATTATCCTGAAGCCCTAAAGCTTTCTATACTGATTTTAATCACATGCACCAACACCCACTGGTGTTGATAAGGGTAAAGCTGATTAATTGTATGCTACCTGAATAGTAACACTTTCTTCATATGCTTTTGTTGAAGTATTTGTAAGCCAGACTCTAAGAAAAGCTTGAGGATATTTTACGTTTTTAACCTTGTTCATGCCTAAACTGTGAATATTTGTTTGCCAGCTCACACTGTTGTTAGTCTACAACTATTTGATACCTATTAAAATCTATAAGAAAAAAATACTTTTTGTAAAATAAGGCAGAAAAATACCTTAAAGAATGACCATGTCTATAATGTCTGCCATGTGTTTCTGTAATATATGCAAGGTGAAAAAAATCCTCTTAAATATAGAATATAAGATATTTTGAAAACTAATGCTAGTTATTGTTCTTTGGATTATTTTTATTGTTGGTGAGAGTCACAACTTCTTTATACCATTGTTGTGATGACAAGATTCTCTGATTACCTGTGACTTGCTTTGAAACATAGTTATATCACATAGTGTGAAATTGGAAAATCTGTTCTGTATGTGTTCTAATGGATGTAACGGTCATTAAGTATATGAGTCTTCTGACGTTGTAATCAGATGTGATTCAGTCTGTTAAATATCCATGAAGCAACATCTGCTTCACAGAGTGACCTTCTGCTAGAGAATAGTTAGCATCTATTAGCAGATCATAGTGCAGATCTGCCTGATTTGAAAGGCACTAAACTAGGATAATCTCCTGCTGTTTAGCAGCAAAATTGCAATAATTTATTGCAGTAAAATAAAGCTTTTCTTTCCCTTTTTAAAAGACTTTTCATTATATAATTATAGGGATTATATGCCAAAACTTTACATTCTGTTGAAATTACCTGTTTAATTTCAGAATTGGCTTTAAAAAAAAAATTTTTTTTTAAGCCATAAGATCATGTTAGGGGGATCTGTCATGTGATTTCCTGTAGGTGTTGATAAGAGTCATTTAAAAATTGAAATAAATTAAAAACAAAAGGAGTTGTACCATCTGCTCTATATTAATTAGATCTTTGCCTATCAAGGGTAAGCTTTTAAAGAATGTAATTGAAGCCAACTAATAGAATATATGCTGATATTTTAGAGAATGGGATATTAGTTTATGCTTTAGCTCTAGCAAAGATAAGGATGATCTATAACAAACTTTAATTTTCTTTCTTCTCAGAGCAACCTCCAAATAACCAAGGCCAGTCGACCCTGCAACCTTTGCCACCTTCTCACAAGCAGCATTCAGCACAGCATCACCCATCTATCACCTCCCTTAACAGAAATTCATTGACAAATAGGAGGAACCAGAGTCCGGCCCCGCCGGCTGCTTTGCCCGCCGAGCTGCAAACCACACCCGAGTCGGTCCAGCTGCAGGACAGCTGGGTCCTTGGCAGTAATGTGCCACTGGAAAGCAGGTAATCCTTTAGGACCTTTAAGACTGTAGTTATGCTCAACATATTAGAAACCTGAATTTGTGCTTCCCTTGTTCTGTTAGCACAGCTGAAATTTTAATTTAGCATAGACAAGTTCAGTGCTGTCACCTTGTCCCAAAGCTGACATTTTAATTTAACTCTTCTTATATGTACATAGTTCACACACAACACTAAGCCATTATGTAGTGTATTCAATCTGGGGTTAGCATACTATATGTACCCAGACGTTGTGGCAGTTTTTAGGGCTGTGAAGGAATGTACACCTGACCTTGGGAATGGCGAACGAAGGAGCAAACTATTAAGGGGGGACATTCAAACAATATTATTCAGTCCAGAGAAAGAGGAAAGTATAAGAAAGAAACTCAAAATAACCATGCCTTGAATTTGTTTAGATGGGGCAGAGAAAAAACCTGCCTGACAGGCTTTCAAGATTCTGTTATTCTGCTGTTCAGCAATAAAGAGCATTCCTGCAATCCCTGCTGTGCCTATTTCTTGACCTTGCCTATCTCGAAGGGTTTAATACAATGTATGAATCAGACCGACTTAACGACTGAACAACAACAAAATGAATCAGACCACTCTCTATACAGTCACTGTATTATCATTATCTGGAAGCATGTTTCTCAATTTGCTTTACTGGGCTTATATGCTGGTCTAATGGTCAGACAACTCTTAGTTATCATTAAGAATTCTTCATCTTTGGTAAATAAGAATTACAGCAGTAGGATGATAATGGTGCTGTTAGAGAAGCTTGTATATCTTTTAGCAACATAGATACTCTCTGCTTTTCCTGTTTTGCATCTAGTGCTTATTTCTGCTTGTCCTTTGCTTTGTATTTGGAGGCATTCTTTTGTTCTGTGACCTTTCATTTTTCCTTGGCTACCACTACAGCAACAAAAAGTTTGCAACACATTAAAGGCTAACAATTTACTATCACATAAGCTTTATCACAATCCATTCATAAGATGCATGGAATCTAGTCTCAAGAAGAGAATGTTATAAAACAACGGTTGAGTGGGGGAAAAATAGAAGAGGGAGAACTTGAAAAGAGAAGTGAGAGAATAAGTTTACATAATGACCATAAACAAAGTATTATTTCATTGATAGTACATATTTTGGGACACTACAGTGGACGTACAAGAACCAGCTTATGCAGAAAATCCATTGACTGCCTTACAGGAAGAAAAGTGAGGTACAAATCATATAAATAAAATAAGTAGATGCTCCCAGTTCTCATCTAGAACATATCAAATAATCCACTGTTCACAATTAAGCCTTATAAAATGAACATATCTATTTGGACAGTCCATCAAAGACCCACTAAGGGATTTACCCCATGCTTTTCTCAAACTACAAACCTATCCAATTAAATTAAAAAAAAAAGATAAACCAAGCCAGGAATAATCTACTTAGAAGAGAAACGGAAAGAGAAAACAACAGAACACTATTTGTTGCCATAGAGCAGCCAAGTAAAACCACTCAACTATATCAGCAATATTCTATAGCCACAAAATGCATAATTTTATAATGCTTTCTAAAATACTGAAACTCCTAAAGTTTTCTACCTTTTGATTTTTTTTATTAATGTTATTTATTCTCCCTATTCCTGTCACTACAGATTTGGTTCTGCCTTAGTTAATGACATTTATTTATTTTATTAATTAAACAAACTTATATAGCTGCTCATCTACCAAAATGAATTCTAGGTGGTGAACAAAAATGTGAGAGAAGTCTGCAAAACTTTCCCATTTTTTTCTAGTTCATTTGAGGAAGTGGGTTAGCTCTTGAGTAACTTTTTCCCACAGTCAGTATCCTTCAGGGACTTTTTCCATTGATGCTCAGTAAATCACCTAAGGTGCTCAATGGATAAATGAATAAAAGCAATCCAGGAGCTGGTGTCTTACGGGATCCCAAGCATCACAGCTATGCCGCCCACAGATTTAAGAGCTCTGTTCCCCAGAGTTACTTGCCAAAAAAGCCAAATCATAACTAGCAACCTAACGGGACAGCGCAAACACTAGGTTTACCTAGTGTTGATGAGCCAGTGATAGTCCAAACTGAGAAAAGGTACTCTCAGACCCCAGCAGGTACAGGATAATTCACTAGGTGTCCACTCTGGAAATAAGGCCTGTAAACTATTTCTTCCATTTTTACCAAAACCTCAAATATGGACATATGATCTCCCAGAACATGATGCAAGTGTTGCTGAGAGAGAACACCAATAAATGGACCAGAACACCCAAATTGCCAACAGTTGGTATCGGAGGTAGTTTACACAGTGGGAGATGAATCTCCACTCGAAAGCCAATTTGTCAGCAAGCCTTTCTTGGGAAAGAAACTGTTTGGAGAAGTAATTAGATCAGATAAGAAGAAATCCTTGCTTACAGCCCAAAGGAGGAAAGAAAACTGATACAACACAAGTCCTGCATCCTTTTTTCATACTTAACAGTAAAACCCCTACCTTCTTTCAGCCTGCAAGCAGACAAAAAAATACACTGGAGATGCCCCTCTCTGAGGGTCCCATCCTCAACAACCAAAGCATCCATCCAATAGCCAATGTAAGGAGGCAAGAACCAAGGTACATTCTGCTTAGTATGATGCCATTATGTCCCAGGTGGCTGTGCACCTGCAGAAATTGTGGCACACTTGGAGAAAAACCTGCCAGAACAGATGGGCTTGAGAGATGACTCAGTAGAATATGCACTGGAGTTCACAGGACTGGAAGTTCACAAGAGTTCACAAAAAAGTAAAATCCATCCAAGAACAAACATAAATATTTCAGCATAATAAATACTTAACTGGAATAGGCATACCCAGAAAAGGTCTTCACTGTGTTTTTTCTGTTGTTTGTACAGTGAAAATGAAGACCCTGAACCTTGGACCCTGGGAATAAATTCTTCAGGCCTCTCTGTGCTAAGTCAGATAATTTTAATTATCAAGTACATCTAAGTAAGCTGCAGTTGATATCTAAGATCCCAGGTTCAGTTTTGACTCTTGGCTGTTTTTATACTTATTTTTAAATATATAACTTGGGCCTGTAAAGTCCTTAATAATACCCTTATCTTTAGGTTAGTTATGACTAGATGCCACTTAGAGTCATTACTTTGAAATGGCTACCCATATAAATTGTCTAAAGAAATAAATATTTAGAATTAATTTACTGTTCTATGTGTTGTGTAGGCTAGTAGGTGTACTGACCATGCTAGTCTCTTCTCTGCAGAATGAATGAATGCTTTCTTTGTTCTCGTTCTCTCTCTCTCTCTCTCTCCTCTCTCTCTCTCTCTCTCAACTTGCTGATTTGCTTGAACTTTTACATTTGCCTAAACTAATTTTCCCCATAGCTTTTTAAAATGTAGAGATATAAATTTCCAGAAAACTTAAAAGAATGGGGAAAATGTTTTCCTGGGGATATTTTAAAAATGAGTATTTTTTTACTTATTTAGAAAAAATCCACCCACCTATTGTTGATCAGTAGTCAACAAGAGGAAGCAAGTCTATGAACAAGAAGAACTGAGCCCTTCCTCCTTTGTCACTGCCTATGGAATAAGAAATGCATTTTTGTCTTTCCACTGAGCATTACATTGCATAGGTTATCCTAAAGGACTAATGATCTGAAGATGCAACTGTCTTTTCTTTCCATTTTAACTATAATTTAAAATAATAGGAAATATTGCTTAACCCTTTTAAAAAGGGTTGGAAAAAATTTTTGAAAAAATGTTCCTTGTATATTAAGTCAAGTATTAGTATTTGATTTAACTTTTCCCAAGTTAGTGAATCAGCAGTAGGTACAGTCTAAAGAGCAAATAAATGTGTACCACCTCTTTAATGGGTGGACTTATAAATCTAATGTATTATTGGTTAGACAAAAACACCAACAAACAAAAACTCCTAGGCATGGAACTTCAGATAATCATGGATCTTTTAGACATAGTATGACTAACTCTGATGTGTTGTTTATTTATGTGTTAACTCTGATGTGTTGTTCATTTTACCATAATACAGTGGTTTGGATTGGCCTTGTTGTCACAGATTGATCAGAAAAACCAGGGATGGGCCATTCAGAATTTCAGTCTGGAAAGCAGTAATCCAGTGTGCGTTGCAAATTATGATATGACCTAGTATTTGAGATGGACAGTTTAGCCCACTTGATATGTAGAGTTTAATAGGGCTTATGAACACTTGGTCCACCCATGTGACACCTCTGGTCTGTGAGTTGCACTGGTTATTAGTTAGTTTCTGGGTATAATTCAAGGTGCTGATTATCATACATAAAGCTCCACGTGGTTTGGGATCTAGTTATTATAGAACCACCTCTCTCCAGTTGAGTCTATCCATCTTGTAAGTTATGAGAGAGTGGACCCTCTCTGAGTCCCTTTCAGTTAAACAATGCGAAAGGGTTAAACAATGATTATATGGGTTTCTAGAAGTATGTCTTCTCTGTCACTGCTCCTATTATATGAAGTACCATTTACCCAGAGGTCTGTGACCCATCCCTACTCTATTTTAGAAAAACATTGAAAATCTGGCTTTTCAAACAGGCCATTGGCCAAGGTGTTTTGTAATCCTGCTAAGGGTTGAAGTTGAAATTATTTTTATATACTTCTCCAAAGCATCATTTATTTTCTGTATTTGCTTGTTTTAATTGAGTTATTAAGCTACAGAATGCCTGATTAGGTGGACTTATAAATTTGAATATTATTATGTATTATTATTACATGTTCTCAGAACCTCCTCCAGGACTTTATGGTTAAAGTAGAAAAATATAACCAGAAACTGGGATCATGGTTTATAGTTAAGTTTCTTATCTTAGACATGGTTCTAGAAGCTGTCCAAGTGCACACTGTAAGTTATTAAACAATTACTGTTTTTCCTCTTCTAATCTTTGGACATAAATGCAGGAGGCCTCTGGATAGCAGGAATACAGCAAGCCATTAAAGTTCATTAATTATGAATTCTACTTGGTTTATCAGGATGAGAACAAGTCAGAGCAAACCTTACGTTTTTATGCTAACCCCATGTTCCAATATTATCTAGGAAATTAAAAGCTTTCATTTCCATTTTTATTAATTGAAGGGTGTTATATTATGCAATCCCAGCAAATTGTGGTTAATCTTAATTGTGATTTTCTTAAAATAAACAAGCTTAATTATTAATATTGCTGGGTTTAGACACAAATCTGAGCTTATGACAAAAATGGAAAACAACGTTTCCAGTTTCCTCACAGGTACAATGAAGGAAGAGGTATAAGTGTCAAAAGACATTGTGATACAACATAACTTCTGAACTGGTCCATTATGTTTATTAGTACATAATGTTTTGATTTTCAAATTATTACTTTTGTTTCTTTATCCTCCTTTCTAAGAAATTCTTAGATTAAGTTATAGTTTATTTAAGCATCCTCCTAAATGCTTTTTTAGTTTTCTTCATATAATTTGTGTTTTCCTTAAAATTCAGCTTTTCTGCGTAGCTTCACTCTGCTGGATAAAAAGACAGGATACAAATCAAATATGCAGTAATAGTACTTAAACAATTTGTGCTTATTCAAAAACCTTGTCATTTAATTATACCATCATCTTGTTTGTCTGGCAAGACATAGTCAAGAGCTATTTGCACTTCATTAAGAAAGCATTAGGAAGCTGCTTAGATTCTAAGCTTATCTTTGTATAAGGAGTCTGCCCTTCTTGTAATTTTGTGCCTAACTCTGCTCACCCCTAAAATCTTCACTTTATCCACTCAACTTTGAATCATTAAAGCAGCTGATTTTGGTAAAATATGGCAAATAATAATTTGCAAGTTGGTGAGTGCAGCTGCATTAAAGCTACTTCTGGCTATCCCACATGCATGTCCCTGCACAGCCCTTTGTTTTTGCTAGAAGTACTGTAAGTGCAGGCAAATGCACTCAGAGACAACCAGGATGGTTTTTGAAACCTGTGCACAACACTTCCAAAACAGGCAGCTGCTTTAAAAATTCAAAGAGAGATGCTTTGTTCATGCTTACACATGTTGTGAAACACCTCTTTTAAAATCTTTGAACAGCCTGCTTGATAGCAGTTATCTCTCTAACATCACTATGGTAATGATTCTGACCACAGGTTACAGAGCAAACAACTAGTGTTTTCCTTCTTATCCTCTCCCAAGTTTTCATGACTCTCTGTAGTATTAGATTTTATCATCAGAAAAAAAAAAATGAAAGGCAAAATGATCAAAATGCTACATGCTACATGACTTCTTTCAGAAAGGAATGCAAACATAGATCCACATTCCTAATTCTTCATTACAAAAGTGTCAGGATGAGACACCTTATTTTCCCTTTCTGGGAAGGGAAAATCCAGGAATTGTGCCAAGCCAGGAATTTTATAAAAAGTGGAGAGTCAAAGGAAATATGTTTATTTACCCAAGGCTGTTGTTAGCTTTGGGTGGGCGGCTGCACCAGGACTGCCTTTCCGTCCTCTTAACGAAAAGCTAACACATTCCATTCCGTTGATAATGATTGGCTAAATCTTTAAATTAAAAGACTTATAAAATCTTTTAATTTAAAGATTTAGCCAATCATTATCAATAGAATGGAATGTGTTAGCTTTTTGCAATAGTTTCTGCTCTATGAGCATGAACATCTTTCTTCTGTGCAGTCCTTCCTTCCTCTCATATTCTGCTAAAACAGATGTTTCCTTATCTTAAAGTTATGGCAGATGCCTCATTATTTATAGTTAAACAAATGTCTCTTTATCTAGAGCTAAAACAATGGACATTTTATCTTTCCTATAAACGTGTTTTTCTATATATAAGATACATGTTTTTCTTATTGTAAACATGAAAGAAAAATATTCCAACAAAAGTAACATAGTTCCTTTCTGACACCAGAGCATAATAGCTAGGTATCTAAGAAAGAGGTTTCAGACAACCAGTCTCTGAAAGAAGGAATCAAAAGACCCATGTTGTTTGACAGGCATTATATAAATTAGTACAAAATCTATTACTGTATGAATCTCTATTAGAAATTCTCTTTCTCTTTGTTTAGTTTAATTTATTCCACAAAACACTTAATTAACACTTAATTGCTCCATGGAATCAATTATATTGTATTTGGTATAAGGGACAATTTGTGATCATTCTCAGTGTTCTTTGAGAGTAGACAATATTCAGGGTAATTTCCTAATGTTGAATTGTTTCCTTTCTCTAGATTCTACAGTAATTACTTAGAAACATGACACTGTATTCAATTATTTTTTAATTTTATTACTTTGCAAGGAGGAAAGTATTTAAATAATTAACGGCGGGCCAATATTTCAGCACATTGAATTGTTTAATTAGCAAGCTAACAGTTTCAAGAAAGTGAAACTTACTTATGAAAGGTTTGGAAGCCATAAAAACTTGATGAGGTAATATATGCTTTTATTGGTGTGATTTCCAATGAATTTCTGGAAAATATATTAATTTTTTAAAAGCAGGATTACATCCATTTATTGAAGGCTGATTCCCCACAAGAGTATAATCCAGTTGAACAGTATATAAACATTTAGAAAGGTAATATTAATGGGAAGGAAGAGAGGGTTTTTTACCAGTCAGACTGAGCCTCCTGAGATCTCTCAGTCTGTCCCAGCTGGAGAGTTCTAGTTCTGCTACCCAAGACTTCTCCCTTCAACCCACTCTGAGAAAAAAAGGAAAGATGCTATGGTGCTCTCCAACCAAAGGGTGGAAATATAGAACTTAAGAAAGGTTGTTTCAGTACTATAACATAAGGGGTAGATATGTAGCTGTGCAGTTTTAATGAGAAATAACTTTATAAAACCTGTGAAGCAAAATCTTCATATTAAAAATTGGAGTTTAGAGGAAAACTGAAATAGAGGAAAAACAATCACACAGAAAAGAATTTCAAATAATATCAATGCAGTAACCTTAGATAAGCTAGTTACCTACTCTCTTCTTGAATAACTTATTGAGTTCCTGTCAGACACTGCAGCTCTCAACCACAATAAAAAGAAACCATCTCTGGAAACTTACCAAGTCCAAAAGAAAATCATTTTTTTGAGGGTTAACATACAGTCCATACTAGAGATTGCTGAAACTGAAAAGCCTGTGCACACCAACACTTTCTTAACCCCTCTTTCTTGCCCCCCTTTCTCCCCTCAGTCCTTCTGGTGCCTTCTTCTGCTCTCACGCCAGTACCTTGGCATTCTTGAGTACTAGATAACAAGCCATCTGCTCTAACTACTATTCACCTAACCCCCCCCCCCCCAGTGCTATTATGGCAGAACTGAGCAAGCTAGCTATAATGCTGGTTAATTGCTTGCGAGGTTCTGACAGTTCCATCATATGTCCATTGCAAAGAAAATAGAGATCATCTGGGCTTCCTGCTTGAATGTTCATAGGCAAGACTTTATCTTTCCTCCGACTTTTGAACTCTTCTTTCCTCAGACTGCTGTGTTTTGTTTTGTTTTGTTTTGTTTTGTTTTGTTTTGTTTTGTTTCGTTTCGTTTCGTTTCGTTTCGTTTCGTTTCGTTTCGTTTCGTTTCGTTTCGTTTCGTTTTGTTTTATAGAATGTGGTAGGTAAAAGAAAGCTAGCTGCTTTCGGCCAATCAACAGCCAGTCTCCCCCAGTCAAGGATATTGCTTCATCTATGAAGTTATGGGTCTAGCCACTGAATCAAAGTTATCTTGAGGCTAATCCCACCTTTCTAACAACTCTTGGTGGAATTATAAAGGCGTAGTGTGGTATTCACCGGTTCTGCCTTTATAGAAATGAGAGAACATAGAACAGGCTGTTTGAGAAATAGGAGTTGAATTTCAGCCATTAAGGCATCTCAATACATGGTTAATGGATCAGATGCTTCAGAAGGCATTGCCACTCCATACAAAAATCTAGCTGTCGCAGAAAGGAAGAGAAGGAAGACTTGTAGTATAGAAAGGTCTTATATTTTTCACATAGATGATTACTTCAAATATGTTCTATTTCGCTATTTGTTTTTCAAACATTTTGCCAAATTAGGTCATTGCTAATTTTATTCAGGTTTTTAGGTGCAGTGCATCGAAAGGAACCACTGAAGCTCAGCGTTCATTACTGTTCCATTCTGTACTGATATTGTTCAAATTGTTCATATTTGCCTAAGATAAATATGGCATTAGGCTTGGGAAAAAAACAACCTTTCAGGACATTGCTTATCATAGTATTTTTTTCTTCTTTTATTTTAAGATATATTACAATATTTTCTCATCCAAAAATATCTCTATTCAAAGTAGCTTACAAAAATATTAAAAGTTAATACATCATCAAGTTAAAACTAATAGCAAGATTAAAGCAACACATACGTAAAACTAATACTAATAATAGTATCCAATAGCATAATCATATCTTGTGTTTTCATTTATCACTTGCGCCTAGATAAAGAGAAATAAGATCTCAGCTCTCTAATTGCTGTTTCACATACATTAAGCTCATTATGCTTCTTAAGACAGTGGCACACCCAAGAGGAACTTAAAGGATAGCAGGTTCATGAGGAAAGAAATGTTCTTTAACACTGCAAAGTCTCAAATCATTCAAGATTTTAAAGTTTCCAAATACATTCAGAAACCATTGGGTAGTGAAGACAGTTCAGCAATGTAGAAACTGAACCACTGTTTACCTTGTACTGTGAAAAATGTCCAAACTAAAGTATTATCCTGTGTGTTCATAATCCTATGAATATAGTGTTTTTGAGATAGGAGAAGGATTTAAAAAATAACCAAACCCCACAATATTCAGATTACGGACCAGTACTAAGATACATGTAACACTGTGATATCATTAAAATCTTACAACCATACAGTACTTCACCCATATTTAATGTGTTCTCTTTTTCCCTTTAAATCAGTTATTCCACATGGTCAATCCACTTTCGTAAGCACTACTTAACAGAAATGAGCAAATGTATGTTTATATATTTGTTATGGAAACCCCCCCCCCCCCCAAGTTGCAGGTACCTGGCAGATGAAACACTTCATTTGAAATTTTTGAAATTACTGTTAGCTGGTATTAATATAGTTAATTAACTAACTATAATTAATCCCTGTAATTTCAATTCTCTTTTACACAAAGGAGAAACTACTGTCTTCCTTTCTGCTTTAAGTATTGTAAAGGAACAGGATTTTAGATATGTTATAATGTATCTCCTTTGCTGCTTCTGGGAATTTAAAGAATTAGTACAGCTCCCAAGATTGTGTCTAAATATTTAGATACTGCATTTTACTACTTTTTGATGCTTTGCAGCATCAGCAGTAATGGGATTTTGTGCATTAGCATTCATTTTCTTACTTGAGTTCAGGTAATATGAAGTGTTTGTATGCATTCTATGTATAATTACATGCACTGAAACTGCAACAGTTAAATCTACATAGAAGGCAATATTAGACTCATCAATACAAAATAAGCAACAGATACTATCTTTTCATTTTGTTCATTCTAATCCGAAATGTTCAGTGGTAATTTTCTTTTCTAAACGTATAATCAAACTGCTAGAATACTTTTCTGCTGCAAATTTATTCTGCTGAATGGTTCTTGTATATACTTGATTATCTAATTTACCATTCGTAAATGTAGGTTCATTTGGATAAAAAGGCATTAAAAAGTAAGGAAAGGAAGCTGCTTAAGGCTAAACTCTGAGGATTTTATTGAAACTCTAGTTTTTTTTCCAATTTTATATACAATACATATTCCTCTGTGGAATAAAACATACATTACTCTCCAGACTGCAGAAGAACAAGTTCATTTTTTGGAATGAGGGGTACATGTGGTTTATGAGTGGTATACTGGAAAAGAAAGGAGAGAAGAATAAAAGTGGGTAATTAAAATTCCTTTTTAAAAATGCAATAGCATTAAGTTTACCAGCACTAGGTTTACATTTTCAAAACATGGAACTTTGAAAAAGCTGCTAGAAACTACTTGCTGACTTTCAATGCCATAATGCAAATGGAAACTAAGGGGATATAGGGACCACACAAAATCATGATTTCAGGTGCAAGTGAACCATTAGTGGCCCCTTTTCTACAGCCTATAGCAATAATTTATTCAGTTTTTCTGATGTTTCCTTCTTTTAGTCACTTTAAGTTAAATAATTATTTTTAAAATACAGGACATTGAGAAACCATTAAAACATAGTCCAGCAACAAACTTCGTCTATTTCAGCAGATATAATTGATTTAATTATATAGTTGCAATTCCAGAGTCTCAGCTGAAAAAGTTTGCTTTGCAGTTCCTGACCATTAATGATGCCCAGTGTTGAAATTTAGGAAATATCCTAAGGCATAGAAGACATACTTCATCCAGTAGGAGCTCCAAATTATCTCTAAAATAACACATTTGATCAACTTGCTTGAGTCTACCTCATGTGGAAATTTCTGGTTATATGAAGATGTACAGAGTTAAATTACTAATGGCTAGTCTAAGACCATAATAAAGCTTATGCTATACTGTGTTGTGCAGTGCAGGGCAATGCAATGCAATGCAATACCCAGAAGCTAAAATGCTCATTTGATAATAAGTTTATCATAATTGCCAGCTGTTGCTTGACCAGAAAGGAATAAACTCTCATTTAACAAAGGAAGTTGGTGGTATTTTTCACAGAAGTGAAAGAGTGAATATTCAAGTGGAAGAGGCCTCTATCGCATTCTCCTTACTTTTGCTTGGGGAGTGGAAACTACCTGTTTGTCAAATGCTGTGTGTGTTATTTTTCTGCCAAACAGAATAATGACTCAGTACATTCCACATGTGAGCTTCTTTATCTACCATGCAAACCCACACTGATGAAAAAGGAAAGATCCCTTTCTGTCATTGCAGAGGTTGTACAGCAGAGGTGCATGCCTGAGGCACCAGAGCTATATACAACCCTCAGGTATCTTGGGTGTAATCTCCAACTCCAAAACTTGCTACCAAATAGTAATTTTAGGGTGATTTTTACTGTATTATAAGGACCAAATTGTGAATACGGAATTAGAAAATATTCGTTTTAACTACAGTTAAATTTAATTAAATATACACGTAAATGAAGTCAAATCAAATTTAGGTTTTGTTTAGGTCAGCCCGCTACTCTTTAGAGACCATTACCTGGCATTTCATTTAAACACCAAATGTAGCCCTTGGCCCCCAAACAGTTGCACATTCCTGCTCCAGAACATCTTTTAACTTTTGCCTATAATGGATAGTGTAAACTTATAAATTGAGCATAAGTTCTGTAACATTTTTGGAGAAAGTAATTTGAGGAAGATGTTGCTGTGATGATACAGCAAGTAATAATGCACCATCCCTCGTAGTACTAGAATATGAAGAACAGATTGACCTGGATGTCTTGCTGGATTCTGCCAGTTGTCCAACAATTATCTTTACTCTGACCTAAGAACATCAGCAATATCTATAAGAGTTTACTTTTACCACATTCTTAACAAGAATAAATTATTTCTCATTTTTTTCTCAACAAAAAAATGCCTGCAAAACTATAGGAAAGTATAGTGTGAAGCAATCTATTGTTACATCATGTAGATCAGACTAGACATCACATCAGTATATCAGTATTACTTCTAATAGATTTGGGGAGTAAGGATTTCAGCAGTTTTTTAAAAATGCATACAAGGTATTTCTGTTATTGGCCATTTTTTTTGCAGAAACCTATTATATAAGAAATTTTACTAGGTGGTAGCACCTTAGCTGAGTTTGGTTGATCTCAAAAAGCTAAGCAGAGTTGGTCCTAGTTAATGTTTGGATCAGGAGGTAAACAGGAAAAGCATTGGTGTAGGCTAGACTAAAAAATTACAGAACATCACAGAAGAAGGCAGTAGTGAACAATTCCATTTTTAAATATATTTTTTAAAAAATATATTATGTTAGATTTATATACTGCCCCCCTCCTGTTTTCCCCACAATGGCAACCTTGTGAGGTAGGTTGGACATTTTGTCAAGAAAACTCTGTGTGAAGTTGTGAGAGTTAATTCTTACATGGTCAAAAGTATAAAACCGAATGGTAGATCAGACTGTTACCAAAATATGGAACAGATGGAAGCCAGATCACTTAAAGACCTTAATTTGGAGCAGGCCTGGGAAAGGTATAAAAAATTGAACAGTGATTGAAACATAAATAGAATTTTCATTTGATACTTTGCAGTCTCTGGCATTCTTTCATAATGACTTCATAGTTTTGCTGCAATAAATCTGCTTTTTTGAGCTATCGTGACCTACCAAATATATTCTTGCAGTATTTTGTTTTGCCAGCTGAGAGGTTCCTGACAGAAGTCAACGGGAGACTAGCTTGGCCTATAGAACATTTATCTTTATCTTATCATGTAAGAATTTTATTTTCTTATTCTTGAACTCATGGGGCTTTCATAATATGGGGAATATTTATCCAGTTGGTGGTATGAACTATATTCTCTTTCGCTGGATATATAAGCTATTACAGGTTCTTTAGAAAATGTTTCCAATTAATTTGATTTTATCAAATTAGAAAATCATGTTGGAAGCATTAACAGCACCAATCAACAATTCCAGTAACCTTTTCCACCCAATACTTGATACCTGCAATGAAAATATTTAATATAATGTTTAAAAGTACTCGTATCTGAGTAAGTATTAAGTAAATACACATGAAAATTTAACAGGTAACACACTAAGAAAAGAATATAATTAAGCATTTTACAAATTAACTTGTGTACATTTTAAATATATGTATTTTTTTTCTGCAGGCATTTCCTATTCAAAACAGGAACAGGGACAACACCACTGTTCAGTACTGCAACACCGGGTTACACAATGGCATCTGGCTCAGTTTATTCCCCTCCTACACGACCACTACCTAGGAACACCTTATCAAGAAGTGCTTTTAAATTTAAGAAGTCTTCAAAATACTGTAGCTGGAAATGTACAGCACTTTGTGCTGTTGGGGTCTCTGTGCTTCTGGCAATACTGCTATCTTATTTTATAGGTAAGCTTGCATTTTTATCATCATTATAAACCTGTATTCCAGTACTGCTGGAGATCTAGATCTATATGGAGATCTAGATCTAGATAGTAGATATACAGTAGGGTCAGCACCACACTGTGTAATTTACAGGTAACTTACTAGCAAGTGCTGGAAACAATAAATATCACTAATTTCATTAAAATTTCTTTATAGGGAGTAGGAAATACCTGCATTTTGTAAGTATTTTCCTGCAAAAATGACATCTGAAATGCCATTTTAAAAAATTGAACTATAATTTAGAAATGCTCTACCGTTCTGTTTTATGAGGGATGGCTATAATTCAGCAGCCGTTTTTATACTAAAAGTATAGCACATTGGCTATACACAAAATAATTTACTTCTGACAAAAAGCCTGTAGGCCTTCACTTTTTTAAAATGTCACTTATACATAAATAATGAAATGCATTGCTTAATTCTTAAGTTTCTTTTTCCCATGCTTTGAAGAATAGTATCATTTTACAGAATAAGTAACTCATGATTGTGTATATTGTAAAGTCGACTATATACTGTAGCAAATTAATTGTAAAATGCAGTGATATAACTCTGTATCAATCAGTGCATTACACCCATAGACTGCAATTATTACACAAACAATATAACAGTGAAATGTCAGGTTTTACTGGCCTCACTGAAATGTCTCTGAACCAAATAAAACATTCTATTAAGCCCTAAACATTCTGAAATGTTGAAAGCCTGTGTTGAAATGTATTTCTTAAATTTAAGCTCAGTCCAAAGTACTAACTGAATAAAATCTTTGAAGTAGACCATTGTTGAAGCTGAAGCCACTGAAAACAATTCTAAAATGAAATAAACTAAAAATAAAATAGCTATTCAGCAATAGAAGAAATTTCCTTTCCATGCTGGTTGAATATAATTGCCTTGAGATTATTGCCACTCTCCCTATTACCTAAGAGAACCAAAGAGTAGTATGGGACTGACTCTGATGTATGCATTAGGACTCGATGCAATAAACAGCTATACTGCTGGTGAGAAGTTTACTAGACTCAAAGACTTCTGGTTCAGAGTATATTAGACTCAAAGCCTTCCATTATTGCCTGTATAAGAAAAAGTGTAGCTACCAGAATTGGTTTATGTTTATATTTTTAGTTAGATATATAGTCCAACCTTACTCCATACTCTTGACCTTACAGAACCTCAGGACAATGTAATTCTGTGTATAAAACATGTCAGGCTTGTTTTGACATTCCAGAGTGCAGTTGGGCACATTCAAGTGCCACTGATGTCAGGCAATGAAATTCTAAATATGCAGTTAAAAGGTCCTTATTTATACCTAGAAACAGATGTACGTTTGGTTAAAAGTGATCTAAATTTGAATTACATTATTGTTTTAAATAAATTATTGTTTTAAATAAATAATATAATTAAATTGAGATATGTATTGTTAATTAAAAGTTTTCCATTAACTTGAAGGCATTTAAATATACTCAATTACTGTGCTGTACCTATTGTAATGCTGTCTTTTCTCCACCTCAGTTTCAAAACAAACAAGGCTGACCCTAAGTTTGTCTTACATTTTGATCTTATGCTAACTTTTCTAAGCAATGTTCAAAAGAGGTGGGGGTAAGAGTTGCTTACTCTTTGTAGTTCCTAATGCCTTTTGTTTCATACTTGGCATTGTCTCTTTTGCTATAAGCAAATATTAAATCTGTAATTCTCATTCAACAAAGATAATTTCTTTTTCTTTGACAGACAAACAATGACATGTTGTATCCTTCCAAAAGGAAAGGAACCTCTTCAGTCTTTGGACTTGCCTTCTAACTGTTGATAGAATCTAAGGCTCCTAACCTAGATTGGGAACATTCAGAATTCTTTTTCTAAGAAAAAAATATTCCCATCTCATGATTTCTGAAGCAAGGATAACAAGTTAGGAAGGAAGATAGGCATTTGCATGGCATATTGATGTCTATGGGCACTCTCTGTGAATATCCCATTGACAACTTTGTGGTCTAGGGAAGTCAGAGTTTTTTTAATGGGTGGGGACTATGCCTTTTCTTTTTTAGTTCAGTGGCTGAGGCACACAGGAGGCATATTGGGTGACAGATGAATTCATTTGAAGAAACAAGACCTCAGTGTTTCTTCACTACCCATATTTCGGAGTTTGGAGAGGGGGAGTTATAGCTGAAATAGTCATCTTAAATCTGTTGGAGGTTTAATGCACCTTCTTTTTGTTACTTGTTAAAAATAAGAGGGAACCATTCTACCTATTCATGCTAATTTGCTGCTATTTTGGGGAGCCTCTTGAACCACAGAAAACAGATTTGGGGGGAGGATGCAGTTCATTGTCTGTGGGATTTCTCCTATTCTCTGAAATTTCCTACCATGGGGAAGCTATTTTTGCCTGAATAAACAAATTGGAAGATGAAATTGTTAAATTCTTTAAGTTTTTTTTTTATCATTCCTGGTGGGAGATCAGGGACTAACAAGCTTTTCTGGCATTTTCCAGGGTCCCTGTCTTCTCAAGTAGCTACAGAATATTGTCACATTTGGAACTTTGGAATAACTAGATTCAGGCTATGCAGTGATTTAAATTTTGTTGGGGCTTGAGAAGCTGTATATAAAAAGTCTGTGTACTTACAATTCCTCTAAACATCTCTCCATGACAACCATAAGAGATTGCTTGTTCTCTTCAAAATATGAAATTTTTATGACTTACTTGACCTTAAATCTGATCCAGTTTCTTTTGGCAGGCTATTAGCTCTTTTCTTCATGTTATGAGGATTTCTTCTAAACTTTTAATTCACTCTTCGTATAATTCTACAATACTTCTTTGTTCTCTTACTTATTTTCTGGATATGAACATTCTTCTTCCTAAAACATCCACTTTCAAAGCATAATCTGAAAGTGTCTGCTGCTAGATTGCAGTATGTTTAAAATATACAACATCTCTAGCTAGCAAATCAGAAAGTAGCTCTGGAGTCAAAAGTTCTCTTGTTAAGGAGTTTCAGCCAAAGCCTCAACTCTTTCAGGAAAAATGCTTACATTCTCACTTGATACCATGCTCCCCAGCAATGCAGCTGCTTCTTCAGGAGCTGGAACAGTAATAAGTTGTTCAGCTGAAGCAGGTGTTCCACAGCAGAAGGAGTCAGTTGTTTCTTCTGCTTAGAAGGATAGTTCAATTAGTATTCCTGCTTACCAGTTGTTTCTGATAAGCAGTCAAAATACTTTTTTTCAATAATTTATGGAAGGACTAACAACCTGCAACTTAATACATCTCCGTCTTGCCAGAAGTCTAAACTGTTACTGAGTTCTGTGCATGTTTCTGCTCAGTTTCTGCTCAGTTAGCTGGCCTTTCACAGATCCAACAAAGGAGTCAAGCAGCAGACTGAGCCACCTCCAGAAGATGTTATGTAAGTCTTGGCAGAGACTTTTTTTAGTTGAAGTGAAAGCAGTCTACAATTGATCGGTGTGTCAGAGAATCCAACCATTTGGGTAATGATGTCAGATTCCTTCCCTTGCCAGTATTCTGTAATTGGATTAAACACTTGTGGATTTTTAAGCTACTGAAATATCTATCCATCTGGTTACTGGTTATGTTCCATTGGAATCATAGAATCACTGAAAGTTTTTTTTTAATTTTCATCAAACCATCAAAGAAAAGTGTGATTGGAGAGCAGTATTCTAAAATTTCTCAGCTGTTTCATGAAACTAAAGACTTTGTCCATAGAGGCCCTCAGATCAGCTCATTAGAGAGATTTATCAGCTTTGATTTGGCATTGACCTTGTCCGCGTTCCTTTTTGTCCGTATCTCATATTTACTTTATTTACCAGTTGAAACTATTCCAGTACAAGGAGGTCTGCTTATCCATAGCCAAAAATCATGGCAGCCTTTGTTCTTCATCCGAAAGTAGAATATGCACATTACAATTGTTTTGTGACGAAAAACATGTAATTGCTTCTTTCAAAGATATCATAGTTGTACTGGTATCAGGTTAATTTTATTCCCAGAAGCAAGTATACAAAGCTTTCCTTTGCAATATGATGTCTATAAAATCCCCATCCTGATTAATCTGATCTGCCATCAAAATCCATTCATTTACTAATCAGCTTTGTTCCATGGGCATGGCACTCCTGTAGCCGCTCTTATTTTATCAGACCCAGATAACATCTCAATACTGCATAGCTCTGCTTCAGAATATTATGACTTCTGTCCTCTGATGACTGGACCCATACCATCTGCATCTGTTCAGTCTGTTGTGTTCAGCAAGGATGAGGCTGGAAGGGGTGGGACGCTAATTTTTTGAACTTTGGGTTAAGAGAGAAATCTTTGGAAATCACATTGAATCAAGATAGATTTATTTATTTCTTTGTTTGTTTGTTTGTTTGTTTATTTGTTTATTTGGCTTGTATGCCGCCCATCTCCCCCAACGGGTGACTCTGGGCGGCTCACAATAAAAAACACAGTTCTCTCCAAAGATGGCTAAAATCTATAAATAATTAAAAAACATATTAAAAATACCCTAAAAAACCTCCTCTGATTTGGCCCTAAAAAAAAAAAACGGTAAGATGCTGGGGGGGACAACCCATCATCCCACCAGCCATCTCCACAGGTGCAGGGGCCCCTCTGGCCCCCAGGCCTTCTGGCAGAGCCAGGATTTGATACCTTTCCTGAAGGCCATGAGGGAGGGGGCACACCGGACCTCAGAAGGCAGGATGTTCCATAGGGCGGGCACTACAGCAGAAAAGGCTCTCTGTCTAGACCCCACCAATCGAAGTTCCCTGACTGGTGGGGTCTGCAACCTGCCCCTTCTGCTGGAGCGAGTGGGACGGGCTGAAGTGACCAGGGCGAGGCGGTTCCTCAGATAACCTGGTCCCGTGCCATGAAGGGCTTTAAAGGTAATGACCAACACCTTGAATTGGACCCGGAAACAAACCGGTAACCGATGCAGCTCACGTGACAGCAGTGTTATATGTGCCCTCCTAGGGGCATTAAGAACTGTCCGCGCCGCCCCATTCTGCACCAGCTGTAGCTTCCGGATACTCTTCAAGGATAGCCCCATGTAGAGCACATTACAGTAGATTTGGTTATGAGACAAAAATAATAGTGCCAAGACGGATGTACTTTCAGGCTTTGCAGTATCTTCTGGGGCAGCACTCTCTTCTGCACTCCTAACCAGTACCAAAATGTACTTATCAGAAAGCCACTTGGCAAGTCTATTAACTTTTATATGTCACTGTAAGCTTGATAAGTTCTCCTCAGAGAAGGCTTCCTTTGAGAATAGAATTCTACAAGAAATTGTATAGATATTTCTTCCATAGATCAATCCTGTGGATCACTGCTTGCTAATATCATGTGCATGCCTACCAGTAACGTCTCTTGCTTTCCAGTCAAAAGATGGAGTAAGGAATGTAGTAGAAAGTACTGTTTCTTCATAGACAGGTTTTTGCTATACATTGTAGTTTTTCCTCTGATCATTTTGTTCTTTGTTTTTTTTTCTAAGTTGAATTTATTTGATAGTTATAGGCATATCCTAACACTGAAAAGATTATTTTTTTAATTTCATTGGAACAAATCGGAGACCTTCATTTGGGTAGGAAAAATCAAAGCAATGAATATAGGATGAGAGAGATCACACTGAGTAACAATATATGCAAAAAATATTTGGATGCCTTGGTGGATCACAAGCTGAACATGAGCCAATGTTTATGTAGCTGCAAAAAAAAAAAAGGCGGGCCTAGACATCCTCAACAGAATCATAGTATCAGGATAAAGAGAAGCCATTGTTCTTGTCTGTTCTGTGTTGGTCAGATCACACCTAGAATATTGTATCCTGTCCTGGGCACTGCATTTTAAGAAAAATATTGACAGACTGAAGCATGCCTAGAGGAAAAGACCAAGGTGATAAAGATCTGGAAGGAAAAAAAGCTTACGAGGAATGGTTGGAGGTATTGTACATGTTTAGCTTAGGCTGTTGCTGTTGAATGACAGCTCAGCCTATAATAAAGCTGTATTCATCTACAGTGATAGTAGATGAGGCAGCCAACCTGGTTTTCATCACCAAAACCTGGGTGGACCAGGAGGGGAGGTTCCCTCTCAGAGATATACCCACCTGGGTTTGGGGTCTGCATCAACCATGACTCTGGGGAAGAGGAAGTGGGGTGGCAGTTGTCGTCTGCAAGACATTACTGGCTTTCAGAGGCTGTGCCCTGCAGATAACTGGGTGTGAGAGTCTCTGAAGTTGTGTTTTAGGGAAAAGATGGAATCGTTGCTGTTGTACCTCCCTCACTGCTGTACAGTATCTTCCCTGCCTGAGCTGCTGGATTCCATTGCTGGGATGGTGGTTGAGACCCCAAGGCATGTGGTTCTCAGGGACTTCAGTCTACTACCCAGAGATGTTGAGTTGACGTGGCTCAGAAGTTCATGGCCACCTTGGCAACCAAGGATCTGTCCCAAGTTATTAGGGATTTGATGCATATTGGAGGTTACACATTAGACCTGGTTTTTGTCTCAGGGCAGTTGAAATGTGATCTGGTCTTGAAGGACATAGTTATCAGTCCATTGGCATGGTCAGATCACTTTCTGTTTATTTTCCAGTTAGCTCATGCCACCCCACCCCACAGGTGACTGTTAGATTGGCCCACTTCGAGTGACTGATAGTCCTGGTTGGGTTTCAGAGGGACCTTGGGGTTTTCCCTGAAGGTTTGGTGGGATGTTTGGCTGAGACTCTGGGGCCTTAGACTGGATTAGGGCCTTAGACCGAATTGCCCCTTTGCAGCCTCTTTCCCTGTACAGATCCCAGGACATGCCTTGTATTTCTAAGGAGCTGTGGGAAATGAAGCACAAGAAGAGACTCTTGGAGCACCCTTAAAGGAGGATGAAGAATAATCCAATGGAGCACAAATAAGAACTTATATTCAGGGCAGTAGCATTCTTATTTTTCTGCCCTTATTGTGTCTGCCAGTAACTGTCAAGTTTGGGTGACAAATCCCCTGCTTGGGGAGGGATGGGCTGCAGGACCATCTGCAGGGCCACTGTGAGGAATATTCTCACTATTTGGCAGATAAAGTCACTTGGAGTCGCTCAGAGTTGGACTCTTACTGGATACATCCAGTTGAGGTGTGCAATGTATAGTTATCTAGAGCACGTTTGGTCCTGTGACTCTTAGGGAAGTGTACAGGGTTCTCCAGTCTGTTAGCTTGGCCACTTATTTGTTAGGTCTAGATCCCTCCTGGATAGTTAAAGCCACCCAGGAGGTGACATGTGTTTGGGTTCATGCAGTGATGTTGTCTTCTTTAAGGGGATGCCCCCCCCCCCCCAGCCTTGAAGGAGGCTGTGGTGCACTCTCTCCTTAAGAAGACATCTCTAAACCCAACATTTTTGCAGAAGTATCATTCAGTCTACAACTGGAGTGGAGAGGGTGGTTCAGCCTCAGCTCCAGAGGACCCGGGAGGGAGGGAGGAAGGAGTACTAGAGAAATAATGTTTTAGCGACCGCAATGGTGACCAGCAACTCAGTCATTAAGCAAAGTGGTCACTAAGTGAAAATCATATGACCACAACTGTGCTTACAATTTTACTTTAGTTTTCCTTTGCTTCTTGCTATTTCCTACAACTAAACTGGAGTTCTTTCTCTTGCTCTTTGAGGACATCTTGGTATGGAGTAAATAAGCAAGTGAAAATAAGAGCAGAGAGACTCTGCAAAGGTCGTAAATGTGAGGACTGGTCACTAAGTTATTTTTTTAGCAGCATTGTAACTTTGGATAGTCACTAAACAAGGCAGTCGCTAAGTGAGGACTATCTGTATTTCAGCTGATGGCATCCTAAATGTCAGGAGTGGCACTTAAGGCTATGGTTTCAAGGTCTGGATTCCATAAAACATAATGTAGTGGACTATGCTTGCTCAAATGTGCAATTAATAATGTGAGTCATTTAATGTGAAATAACTTTATTTAGCTATTTCAAAGTGGCATACATTAAACAAACAGTGGAATAAGAAATTTTAGACAAAAATCAGTTGTTACAACTTAGATGACAAGTTATATTTGAAGACCCAGTTAATAACCATTTCTAATGTGGTACAAAGGCTTTGCTATAATTGTCATGTGTCAATATATATTAATAAAGTAAAGGTTGAAAGTCGATTAGAATTCTTCACTGTGATAAAAACTGGGCAAATGTTAATTTATGTTCACAAAAATTATCCAGGTAATTAACAAATAGGCACACTGTGATATAATTGATATAGTCATACCTTCTAGCATAAATATAGAGATTTCTCAGAAAAAAATCTTTAATATGCCAAGCTGTATATTTATTTAAAAGACAAAATGAAGAAAAATCAGCAAAAATATAAATGTAGTAACTATATCTGTTATTATAGAGAAGACTAAAATAACAGATCAAGAAACTTTATTTCCTAGAGAAAAGCATCATATTTGCAACCTTTCAATTGTGCAGCTATTTTGGCTATTTAGCTCAGTGATAGGATATGCAGTGAAATAATTTGTCTTATCTCTTATCGTGTCTCTCTAAATTTAACAACTGAAGCCCTCCATAGGTATAAATTGGAATATATCCTGCCCAAATTGATCTTGTCCCCTTCAGTTTCAGACTATGCCATATTGAATGTAAATATGTACAAAGAGTTCTTACTTATTTCATTCAAAAATAAAAGAAGCCACTGCTTGTGATTTTGAACTTTCATAAAAGAAGGTGTGCAATCGTAGAGACTTTTACTTGCATTCAGGAAATCTGAAAATGAGAGCATGAAAGAGAAACAGATAAAAGACTAGGATACATGCCCCGTGTGCCTCCTCACTTTGATTTCTTAAGTGACTAAATGATTCAGAGATGGAGAAAAATAGAGCAGAAACAAAAATAAATCATTTGTTATTGCTATCACCATGTAACTTAGATTTGTAAATGCATGTAAATAAGACATCATAAACATATCCTCCTTAAATAAATTAACATATTCTTATCTTTTCCTTTGAATAAGTAAGAGAAAGAAATTGAAGAAAATAATTACATACACTTTTAAGTATATTTAAATGCAACTGAATACTGATTTTCAGCCAACAAGTCTTTAAAAATAAATTCAATCTTGAGTAATCCTTTTTAAATTTAATTTAATTTAATAATCCTATTTAATGCTGCACTCCATTGGGTTTTTAATGCAAAAAAGTCCTCTTCTTCTCCCAACCTTTGACATAATAACCCTATAATTTCATGGTATGGATTATTATACTACATTAGAGGGGGAACTGGTTGAGTTTCTGTGGATAAAATGAAAATAGAACATTAGACTTATTATGAAGGGTTTTTTAATACAATGGATGCAGTGTATCTGTATCAGGTTTGCTCCTTTTACTTGCTCCAAAATGCAAAATCAGAATTTTAACCAGTATTCCAAGCTGGGGGGGAGGGGAACACTATGTAGTAATGAATTGATCAAAGCCTCCAATAATGCATAGGACAAGAAAAGCCTACCAAAACTTACATAAAACCAAGACCATCTGTTTGGATGTATATATATATAAATTGTTATTAAAATATGAAATGGAGATAGAACAAATCAAAAGTTGTATGATAAAGTGGATGCAATCCACTCACGGTGCAACAATGGGAGGAATTATGGAAAAATCAATAAAATTTACTCCAAGCTACAATTTAAGGGAAATTGGCATAAAATGTTTTACAGATGGTATATGACTCTGTCAACAATTACTAAGATAGATCAGTCATATAACAATAAATGTGGAAATGCCACAATAAAAAAGAAACATTTTATCACATGCCGTGGCCATATAAAAAAACTCAAATATATTGGAAAGAAATACAGCAAAATATTCAGAAGATTCTAAAAATTAAATTTGAATTGGAACCACAAATATTTCTGTTAGATATAATTCCAGAAAACATAAATGAAAAATATCAGAGTTTACTAAGATACATGCTGATAACTGCAAGGACAAATTTGGCACAACACTGGAACAGACAAACTTCTGGAAGACCAAAATTGGAGAATGTGCAGCAATGGCCAAACCAACAGTATATATCCATAATAAAAGTCTAACCATATTTAAGCAGGAAGGGCTGTCTTATATACTAGATATCATACAGCAAATCAAATTTAGATATTTGTAATATGGTTTCTAGGGAAAGAGTTATGAGACCAATAAAAAAAATGGATGACATGATTTAAACAGAAATTAGCAGTAACCCTCAATGTACGATATAATGTACAAATATTTAGGTTAGCATTGAGAAACAAATGGAAGGAAAGGAAGCATCACCAAAAATCTTTCTATAAGGTTTCTTACTTTATAGCTGTTATTCCTTACTTTAAGCTTTCTAAAAATCTGTCAAAAGCTTAAGGGAAAAAAAAACAAAAAAATAGCCTACCAGTCTAAGTACTACCCAAGTTTACTTCATGAAGAGAAGAAACACCTCCAAAGGTAACCACAGAAAATGTCAGAATTCAGGTAATCCTTCCCTAGTAGCAAGGTTGAAATCAGTCCAGGGAGAAGCAAATATTTTAGTTCAATATGAAAAAGGAAGCTTCCTGGAAAGACCCATTTTCCTATAATATCCTTCCTCACAATCAGATAGGAGCAGAGAGGCAGACCTCATCAGAATCTGTGAAGTTTTTTTGTTTTTTAAAAAAATAATTAGCAGAGGAGCCCACTTAACAAGAGAAAAGGGGATTATCACTGATGAGCAAGAAAGTGGCATTTTCCACCTTCATTCTCATTTCTCATTTATACTACCTTTTAGGGTGATGGAGAATCTGTTTAGAGATTCTTTGTTCCTCAGGAGGAGAAGCTGCTAGCCTATAGGGATGTTCTGAAAAGTCTGTAGCAGTGTACCATGAAAGAAAAGTTTTCTCTCCCAGCGATCAGGGAGCTCTTATAGTGACTCCAAATAATTTGCTGGGCTATCAATATTATCCAAAGCTTTCTGAAAAAACAGGGGAGTAGACTAGCTAAGAGTAGATGTTGGAAGAATCCTGTGACTCTTTTAGAGCAATTGAAAGGAACAATCCAGTAATGAATAACCTCATCTATATAAACTGTAGACTCTCTCTCCTTTTCAAGAAAAAATGCCCATTAATTGTAATTATTTTCTTGCTTAAAAGAGAATGCCTCTGCACTGTATTCTTCGACTATTTCTGTTACATGTAGTTAAATTTTAATCTAAGTGTAAGACTTTTCTTGCTGATGAGTTATTTATTAGTTCATGAGGAAGAGTAAAGTATGATTAACATGGTGCCATCAAAATCTTTAATCATAATTGATGGGCTGTGATTGTGGGAATTTTTATTCCACAGGTGGAGGTTGAGAAAGTAACTGCATCCTTGTAATTGTAATTATCAATCACTATTTTAATAAAATATGTTCCAGACTTGCATATTGTGATTAAACTCTGGTAAATAAGAGCCAGTTCATGAAATGATTGAATATGAAACTCTTTTCTTTTGGGCTTGGAACAAATTTCTGTGTGGAACATTGCATTTAAAAGTTCTAGATTGGTTACATTGTGATGAATAAAGCTTCAAACAGATTAACTGTTCCATGTTCTGCCAAAATAAACTGAAAATTTCCAAATGTTTCAGCTATACATATACTCGCTTACTGACTGCCTCATTTAGCAACTGAAGTTATAACAGTGCTGAAAACATAACTTTGCAACCAATATCCACATTTATGACCTTCTCAGCATCCCTCAGTCACATAATCACCATTATCATCAGTGGGCATTGTCTTGTGCCTGACCTGGTGTTTTTCTTTTTTTTCCCACCTTTGCAGAGCAGAGATATTGGAGAGGAATGGATTACAAGAGTAAGCAAGCACACAATGGGGAATACACAGTGAATTATGAAGTTTAACATAACAAAAAGAGACCATTTCTCCTTTTAAAAAAGAGCAAACTCCAATACACAACCCATTCCAAATGCCAGCCATTCCAAAGAGAACCACCCCCAATAACAACCTGTCCCACTCAAATAAACATTCCATGTCTCAGCTCCAAACTATTCACAAATATTGAGTAATCCCAGCATACTAATACAAAAAACAACTAAAATTTAACATAATGAGCTAGTTTCTCCTAAAAATAAAATTTCACACAATTAGATACTAAGCATTTAGATACTAAACAATTAGGATACAGAAAATAGCTATAAAGTAAAGAATTTAAACACCAAATAAGCAAATCCACTATACCACATTTTTCCAGTCAAAATATCAGTAAATCCAAAAAGAACCACCCAGAGTAACAACATGCCCCATTTAACCCTAGTTGAATAAACTGATTTTATATTCCTTTCTTTATATATACAGAACAATCTTTCTCTGTAATCCATTCCAGTAGTTGTTGATCCTTACTACGAATTTCTTCCATTCTTTAAGGAGTCTCTTTTATAAATCCAAGAAAAAAGAATTATTCCCTTTACTCTCTGGGATTGTCTTTTTTATTTCCTTCTTAATTTTTAAAACCTCATACAGTTTTCTCTCTGCATCTGATGGCAGGTTCTTATCCAAAGTTTCATTCATGTTATTCTCCAGTGGAATTTGTTGTATATATTGTTCTATAACATCTTGTTCTGAAGGCAGACTGTTCCCAAAAAGACACAACATAGCTGCCATAATTGATTCAAAGTCTCGACACAGACCTCATTGGAGTTCCTCGAAGATATCTCTAAACACCATGATAATTTATTTCCCACAAGCATGCATTTATTCTTTAAAAATAATTTCAGAGTCTTAATATTCAAAGTTCAACCAATGTTTTCTGAGCCCTTAATCTTTTAAAATCTTTCTGTAGCCAAAACCTTGTTTTGCTTTTTGCTGTTTATTTTCAATTCTTAAAAATTATAAAAAATAAATCTTCATTTTCTTGTATTAAGGTTTGAAAATATTCACTTACTTGGTGTTTTCAGCCTTGTCCCTTTGAAGGTTTCTAGCTTCATTAAAGCCATTAATAAGCAATTTCCAAAGATAGTTAGCAAGGGAAGTACACAAATGTAGTGTCCTTTGAAAGGCTCCATTTGTGACTAGAGCAAATATGGGGAATTCCCCTGTCTCCAGCTCCCCCCCCCCCCACCAGAGATCACTGTCTTGAGGTCTCTTCATGAGGAAAAGGAACAACCACAAGAAGAAACAGCTTGGGTGATTGTGCATCTCCCTCTTTTATCCAGAGAGGATCAAAGGAGCCGATCTGCTATCCAGCTCCTTAAAAAAGTTTGCAAATGTGGGCTCCACTTTTTCGCAGAGCTGTCTTTAGTCAGCCAACTTCCCCAGAAGTGTCCTGTAGTTTACTCAATTTAAGTATTTCATATTCAGTTTATTTATTAAACGGGTGCTATTATTGTTTCTGAAGTTCCATGGTAGAGCTGTGAGGAGTTTTAGAGGGATTAACTGTGGTTGTAATCAATTTTTACAGGAAGATTAAGAAATTGATACTAGTTGTTTATACAGTCTTTGCAATAGCAAGCTTGAATGTCTCATTTGTAAACCAGTGGAAGTATGCTTTAAAAAATGTAATAGTAGTTTCCTATAATCCTAAAATGAGGTTAATAGAGCACAAACATTTGCTTCATATATATTTTATGCCTCAGACAGTGCTTAATAGAAATGAGTTACAATTACCTGTTCATTAGAGAAACAACTAATTGGAACTCTTAATTCATATGACTTGGTCTTATCCTATTATAACATTTCTAGTCAACAGCAATAGGATTGTTAATATGCCTACCGGAGGGTAGGTTAGGATGGAACTGATACAGACATGATACAGCCAGTAGGTAAACAAATTAGGGATTTTATTCTGGACGCTGTGATACCCATGCTAACTGATTATGCTGTGATTAATGTAATATTAAATCATGCTGTGATTTAATATTATATTCAGATGAAAATACTATTTACGAAACCAGTATGTATGGAATAGTGCAAGAAATGTAAGAAATAAAGTCTTAACCTAGTTAATTTTCTCTCTCAAGTTTCTTTCCCTTACTTTCTGCTTATACTTTATTATGGCTTCTTCTTCCCCTCCTTATCTCAGTCTCTGAATATTCTCCTGGCTCTCTTGCTGCCAAACAAAGCCTTTAATTTACAAAGTTCTGCAGTCCAACATCTGAATCCCTATATACACAGCACAGCCCATCCTCACAAGCTGCTCCAGGCTTTTCCTCCCAGTCTTCCTTCATGTCCCAGGGCTGGAATCTCTGGGCTTGGCAGGTTTGGTTATTCCTCAGTTCCATTTTCACGTTAACCAGGTGACATCCTCTCCAACAACGTGTCCTGCAGCATCTGAAATATATCATCCTCCCCTTTCTCTTCTTTTTATTCCTCTTTTTATATTCTATATATAAGGAGTAAGTATAGTGCCACTTTACAGGCACATTCTAGCATTTTCCTCTTTTCTGCCAACTTGCTCTTGGTCTTGTGCTGAGTTATCTGCTTCCTAAACAAAATCCATGACTTTGGCACAGATCCACCCACTTTCCTCAAACTGGGTACTTCACCCTGCTATAGTTCCTTTGGATCAATTGTGATGTGTTAAAGATGCCCATATTGTTCTTGGCTACATCCACAGTATTTGGAATTCATCAAGATACCAATAACTGGGCTTTTGAGATATGGAGGTTGGCTAAAAGAATGCTCATACAACACTGAGAGGAAAAATCTATGTCTTATTTTCAGCAGTCCATTGCCAATAAGTGTTTTCTGTTAACTTTTGAATTAAGGGGTTGGGTTTTGACAGAAATACAAAGAATAAGACTTTGGAGTGATATAGCCAATTTTTTCTTAGTTGCTCCATTTGTAATATAATTTGCCAGGCTTGCGTTTTCATTTTAATTACAATTATGTTTATTAAGTTTTAAGTTAATTAGTTTAGCACAATGAAATGTATATAAAAAGAGATAAAAAGGTAAGTGGCTGTTAAAGTATAAAAGCAGATGATAAGCTATCAAGCATTTTTAAAATTATAAATACACAGTGAGACTTTTCAACTTCGAAAGATACATTTTCAAATGAACATTTTTCTTAACAAAATTGTTTTCTGGATTCCGGCAGTACAACAAATAGAACTTCCCTTTCTGATTCCATAATAGAGAAATCAGTTATCAGAACAAAATTACATTGTTTTGCAAATCACCAAAAGCATTTTGACAGAGTGTGTGTGTGTGTATATCTCTGTATCCATCATTTTTAATTTACAAAAAATTGCAATACTACCATAATCTTATGTATTATGAGCCACGATTAAAATTTTAACTTGATACTTCGTGAATCTATGTACTTTGTGAGAAACCAAGACACAGATTTAATTTGTTTAAAATGTACTATAAACCAATGATAACTGCACATTGCAAATAGATTTCAAATTCTAAGCACTCAGAAAAGCACGTAGCACTTTACTCTTTCAAACATTCAAAATAGATTTTTTTTCCATCCTTGTCCTTTCACTTTTCTATAACCTTTCTCTACATTTTCAGCTCAGCCCATTTCCTAGTAATTTAATAAAATAGTCAAAGAGGTTACTTAGTGAACAAACAGGTCAGGGCAATTTTAGGAAATCAATTTTTTATTTAGAGGAAAAGTTTTTGCTACCACCCTTCTGTAGGAGATTTTTGATGATCACTATAAAATATATGTGGAAAGAACATAAATGTTTTACTATAACAGAAGTATAACAGACAGCTCTCATGGAAGCACTTCACATACTTACATTGAATGTGTCTTTCATTATGGTAGGTAAAGGCTAATAATTTAACCTATGTATTATTGAGTAGAGCTTTCAAAAATAATTGAGTTCACCATAATTTATTTCTAAGTTCGTACATACTGACTTGCAGTTACAAGGCTGTGAGTATATTTGATTCTCACATGGAATATTGTGATAAATAATGAGTTACACCTACCAGTGTTTAGAAAATAATAATGGCGCATTCAGTAAACTTGATGTGAACTCATATATAAATGCTTTTTTTTTTCAATCTATGGAAAAGTTTGCTGTAATCACATTTCATTTGCAATTTCATGTTTTCATTTCATGTTCCAGATAGAGTAATAGTCTGAGGTGATATAAAATCATTCAGTGCCTTTTATTAAACTAGATTACATTATTATGGAATATTTGTTGTATTTGTTGCTTCCATCTTTTTATGGAATATTAAATAATTGTATTCTCTTTATTATTTGTGAATTGAAATGCGCCATGTAAATTTGACTACAAAGCAGAGAATTTTAGCTAACTCTAATGTTCGAATGATACATTCATTTGACCTTGCTATATTTGGCTCCATAAATCTTTGTAATAGATTTCATTATTTTTAGTCATCAACATGTGAAAAAGCTATTTATCATGCATATTTTCAATATGCCTAGCCATTTCACAATTTTCTTTGTAGCTTGACGTGCATATATAAGTTTGTTTGACTTATATAAGTTAGAGAATGATCATGAAACAGCTGGGCCATATGGAAATGATATACTGTAGATGCTTCACTGTACTCATTGTAGCCTGTGTGTGTAGTTTGCTGCATATTTTTTTTTAAAAAAGAAAGGTAGAGAAAAGATGAAAAATAGTGGATATATTCTACATTTTTTTGGTTATGTCTTTGTAAATTCTTGTTTTATCTGCAGTTCTGTTATAGTACATTCATACTGTGTTTTAGAGTGGGGGAGCATTGTGATATAATCAGAGAGAAGCCATGTAGGGGCTATTTCTAACTGCTGTTCTTTCATTTTTAAAAAATAAAATAGCATTTTTTGTACATATTTCAAATACACAGATTAAATGTTTAAATTCTGTTACATGCTTCTTTGGCTATGAACCTGCCCATCTATTTAGATCAGTGGAAAAGGTCTTCCTGAAGATGCCCTCACTGCAAGAAACCCAATTACTGGGTATGTGGGAAAGGACTTTCTCTTTTATAGTTCCTAGGCTATGGAATGAGCTCCCTAAGGAGGTGCATTTGCCTCCCACTCTCACTGTTTAAGGAGGCGATAAAAACAAATAGCTTTTACCAAGGTTTTAATTATTAATTATTTTAATAACTGCTTTTAATTTTGATTTTGTCCTTTTATGCCTTGTATTTTTCATTGTAGTAATCTATCTTGAGTGTTGAGATAAACAGGTAGGCATATATTCGGCAATAAATAAACATTTAAATATTTAAATGGCAATAACCATGTGCCTGTATGTGTGCATGCGCATATGTATGTGTATGTAAAATCCATTCATGTCCTTGTTGGCCTCAATTGTAACTTTACTGTTATATGATTTGGTAAACTACTACTTCCTTTATATGGAACAAATAATTAAATAAAATGGAAATATGGTGTATTGGAAGACAAAATAGCTAAACAGTATGGGGAGTGAAAGTGATTTATTTATTTATTTGTTTCCTTTTTTGTGCCACCTGACTCCAGAACAAAGAAAACATTAGGGGTAAACTATTCCGAGTAGGGCATTGGGAACAGAATGATTGAGGAAAAACAGTGTCTCCTCTTTCCTTCTAGGAAAAAAATTAATCAAGACTGAAAGTGAGTTCAAACTGGAAAGTGGGTGCCTAAATGTTGGTGAAAATAAAAAATTACCCAGTGAGGTTCCAGAGGGAGCTTAGGGTTTTTCCCAAGGATCTGATGGGTGACTGAGCTGAAGCCCTAGTCACCTAATGGCTCGATTATTGCAGTTTGTTCTACACGCGACTGCCTTTGAAGACCACTTGGAAGCTTCAATTAATGCAATGTTGTGGTATGCCCATATGACCCTTCTGCTCAATAAACTGGACTGGTTACTGATCTGTTTCTAGAAGCTATTGCAAAATGTTGGTTACGACCTATAAAGCCTTATATGGCAAGGGGTCAAATTATTTGAGAGACCGTCTGTCTTCTGATTCGAGCTGACAGGGTTGGCACAATTTAGGTCCCTTCAATTAAAGATTGTCATATTTTGAAACCCAGAAGATACACCTTCTTTGTAGCAGAGCCTTATCTGTGGAATAAAGTTTCCCTTGAAATCTGGGTAGCTCCCATCCAGATAGCATTCTGAAGGGCCTTGACCACCTAGCTCTTCTCCCAGACCTTGGGCTATAGTGGTTGGAGCTCCTTGAGAGTTTTCTTATTGGCCAGATTTGCCACTTTGTTTTTGACTACTTTCTTATCTCTTTACTGGTTTGTTTTTGAATTGTATTGTATGTTATTATTTTGTGGCATTGTGAGCCACCCACAATCATTTGGACTCAGGTGGTGGCTAAACAAAATAAAATAACAGGAACAGCATAGAGTCCATTTGAGTTGGGCAGCTAATAAATTTAAATAAATAATAACTTCTCTATCTCTCCATCCTTATGTGTTTGCGTGTATTAGATGAAGAGCAAGCAGATCCATTGTTCCACTAGCTGTTTCTAAATGTTTGTGAAAAGACCAATGTAGAATATGTATGAAGTAGTATATCATTTCTGTATACATAGCAAAATTTAGAATTAAATTAAAATCTTCTTGACATATTATTTGCTTACATTCTCACTAAGCAATTTCCTTTGAGAATTTTTTTTTATAGATTTTGTTAGGAGAATCTGTTTACAGAGCTGGGAACTATCTGTATCACATTTTGTATATCAATGAAATTACAAATTAATGGATTCAATCTTTTCACAACTATATATGTGAGACTGGGATCATGAATTAAATTTATCATCTAGATCCTTTCCAGTTGTTATTCAGCCCTGGGCATGGAATGGAAACCAATTTGCCACTTCTCTGAATGACTTCCTGTAGGACCTGGAGGGTGTGTTACATTTCTCCTGGTCTTGTAGTATCTCTCAATGGCATTCAGTACCATTGATCATGGTATCCTTATGGATTGTCTGCAGAAGTTGGAGATTAGGAGCACTGTTCTGCAGAGGTTAGTTTCATTTTGAGCAGTTCCAGTCTGTGTTAGTGGGTAGGAGAGTTTGAGCTATTAGGCACTTTAGTATGGGTTCCTTGTTTTCTTTAACATCTATATGAAATTGCTGAGCAGTAAATATGGCAGTATTTCATGGAGGCTGTGAGGGACTGAATGAAATGGAACAGATTCAGACTGAATCCCAGCAAAATGAAGCTGCTGTTAGTACAAAAGCTTTCAGGTACCATGGATGTTCCTTCTCTCATTTTCTATAGGGCTGCATTTTACCTGATTGCTTGTGTGTTTACAATCTAGGGGTTCTTCTGAATGCACAGTTAACTCTGGAACAGTTTACTCTGTCAGAATGATCGCCTTTTAGAATGGCCCCATCTATTAACATTTATGAAGCCTGTAAAAATGGTGGAGAGTCTACAAGATCTTTGGTGTGGAGATCCCCAATTAGATGGAGAGCACTGGTACAATTCTAATTACAGTTTTAACTAATTACTTAATTAGTTTTATAACTGTAAGCCACCTAGAGTCTTATTTTATATTTTTATTTATATAAGTAAATAAGTAAAATGTTTATGAAGCTGGATTCAAAATAAAATTCATTTTAGTTAATTTAGTTAATTACAGCTATTTGAGTTTCTTCATCCCTTTCCATTTTCTTGTAGCTGAGAGCAGACATTACGTTACATGCTTAATATGATAATCATATTAAGCTGTGGCATTAAAAATTTAACTGGCTTATTACTGTAAGACTGGGCAAGAGGAGTAAGAATGTCATGGATGGATGGATGGATGGATGGATGGATGGATATATTTCTTAATTTCATTGCATACCTTAACATAATTATTCTGAAATAGCATACAATGCGTATTGGACATGATAATGCCCAGATATTTTACTTTTTGAAAGATCTGAAAACCAGTTTTTCAATCAGTTCTTTTTTATCTTCCATCCTCATATTTTTTTATTAACAGTTTCGTTTTCTCTATTAATTTTAAGTCCAGGAAATGCACCAAATTCCTTCAGTTTTTCCATTAATATATCTATTCCTTCCAGGGGATTTTAAACCATTAAAACCAATTAAAGGAACTTGTAGCACTAGTAGTTACAGCATTCCAAAGTATATTGTGGGAGTTATTATTTATACTTTTGTCTAAGATGATGATGTAGAACAAAGTTTCACTTGCATTTTTCTATTATTGAAAAAGAAAAACTATTTTAGCAATTTTTAGGGGAACAGCTTGAAAGAATGCAAATATTTTTATTGACGTTAAGAGGCAACAGCTCAATAAACCTGTTTTGTGCTGTGATGTTTCACTATAGTGGAAACACCGCAGATAATCATGGCATAAATAGAGGCATTCCATTCCTACTGCCACCTCTTCCAAATTATAGATGTTGATCCAGAAAGCAGATATAAAACAAGAATTTATACATGGTAATCTAGATACCAAAGCCAAGAATGGGGAGCCAGGAAAGGGGTATAGAGGAAGCTCTTGTTAAGTAAAATGAAATCCTGTATAGTTGTGAGCAAAGAAGTAATGACCTAGTCTGACAGTCCTTAGCTTGATGTGCTATAGTAATATGCTACTCTTCCCATCTAAGATGATATAATTTATCTATGGCAAAATAAAAATTAAATTCTATTTTCTGAGACTAAAAATACTGCTTTGATCATGGACATTGCCAGTACAATAGATTGGTGAAAATAAAGCACAATTCATGCATTGAACCTCTTGGAAAAAAGTTTTAAGATTGTTCCCCACAAATACCAAGCAGTAATTGATACGAATGGGCATCCTGTCATTAAGGTATGTTAATCCATTAAAAAAAAAAAAGCCCAAAATCTGTAGTTCAGTTGTACCTTTATTAAGACCAATAAAATGGCTCAAATGTTCTTGAGTTCTGAGTTCTCAAGAACTTTTCTTCTGGCAAATTGTTAACAGACGAAGTGAAAGGAACCGTAACAGGAAAGTTCAGTCAGGCCAAATATATCAGCCGTGAGCTCTGCAGTTCAAAATCAAAGTGGAAAACAGACTGTATTCCATGTATTATCCATGGAAGTTCTCATTGTACTGTATGAGATTAAACCTAGCTTTAAAGGACCACAAAAATAGTTTCTGACCTCAACGTTTTGTTTTCACCCCAGAACATATTTTCCCTTGTAGAGTTTAGGAACTTAGTTGAACGATTCCAGTTTGTTCTGAGCCAGCAGCAAATTCAGATGTGTTTGCGTGAGGCTACATGTAGGGTTTGCTGACTATTATTTACTATGTTTCCTGATTTCTTGTACTTAAAGAATTAAGGTCATGTTCAGAAGGCAACATTCTGCACTTCTTCATTTAATTTAAAAGGTGAGCTGCTTTTCATTCAACAGTGTAGTGTTTATTCCCAAATAAACGTGTTTACCCTCCGACCAAAGAAGCGAACTTCTTTTGTTCCAGGAGACACGAATAATGTTATGTTTACATTGAGTTTAAAATGCAAAACTGTATGTACTTGAAATATTTGTTTTTTAAAGTACAGTTGTCCGTATAATACATCAGGAATGTAGCTTTATGTTTTAAAACTAAAATAATTCTGGCCATCTAAAAATGGATTAGGGAAATGTAAGGTCATTAAATCCAAGGTGGAAGTTACTAAATTGCACCATTTGGGAAGGAAAAAGAATGGATTAGGTTTTGCTTCTATTTCTATTAATGGAGAATTATGCAGTGGTAGAGAGATCCTGCATTACTATTTCATGGCTAAAATTAATTTCTGATTAATTTTTATATGTCCCTTTAAAGTTTATTTAATAGTTACTATGTTTCCTAAACTAGAAATAAAGTAAAACAATTAAAGGCTTATTCACATATTCATTTATATTGTATTTTAAAATATAAATGTTGGCTATAGAAAATCATGCAAATGTATTCATTGTTCATTATAGACTTTTTTTTAATCCCAGTATAACTTGTAAAATGATATATTTTCTTTACCAACAGCAATGCATCTATTTGGCCTCAACTGGCAGTTACAACAGACTGAAAATGACACATTTGAAAATGGAAAAGTGAATTCTGATACTGTGCCAACACACACTGTATCATTACCTTCTGGTGAAAATGGTAAGAGAACATCTAATATATGTTTAGCTTTTTTTGTCCCAATATATCAAGTTTGTTAATAGTCAAACTTGACTACTCTAGTCCCAATATATCAAGGCTCTGTTATCAAAAATTTAAAACCATAGTTTTATAAAGCTGTCTGAATGACTTTGAGCTAAGCACTCTCTCTCAACCCCACTCTACCTCCCAGGGTTGTTGTGGGGAAAATACTTTGAGATGTACAAAATAAAGGTGGAATATAAATCTAATGACAAATTAAAAAATAAGAAAATATATTCAACATTTTAAAAAAAGAGAAATAGTATTATTGAATTGGTTCTAATATTAAACTTAGGTATTTTTTGTGGTTGTGAAGTCATTCAAACTCAGTCAATAATAGGTCACCCACTCATACACCCATATATGTTTAAATTGGAGATAGTGACAACAATATTCAGTTTGCATGATTATTGATACCTTACATTCTGCTGGAATTGAATGAATGAACAAATTGAATCAACTACAAATAGAAGGAACTTGGTTCTTTTGGTCCTTTTCCTGTTCATTTTTAAATGCTGTTTTCCTACGGGTGGTGGCAACCATCAGTGTTCTTTTAATGTAACTATACACAACAAAGGATGTTGTGTTTTTGCTAAACCATGTACGTGTATTTTTCAGCTAGGATATGCTTCTTCTGCCAGTGCTGCATTTTCCTTGAATATTTCCTTGGGTCATGAACTGAAATAATTGATATTTCTCATTGTATGTTATCTGTCCTTTATGCCTTTTCATGCACAGTAGGCCATTTTCTGGGTGTAGGAATAATAGATGGCAGAAGTTATTCAGAAGTAACTATTTTATTGAGATGGCTCCAAAGAAAGGATAAAGTTTTAATAAATACCACAGTTTAGTATAATAGGACCCAAGTGTTGTGTATGAAGTCCTGAATGTCTCCAGGTGAGAAAAGGGATCTTCTCAAGAGTTCTGGATTTCTGTTGCTACAGGTAGTCCTCAACTTATGACCACAATTGGGACCAGAATTTCCATCACTAAGCGATGCGGTCGTAAAGTGAGATATCACATGATCACATCACTTAGTGACGTTAATCCCCCTTGCCGTCATTAAGCAAATTTCAGCTGTCATTAGCTGAGGACACATTCCAATGCAAGCCATTCCTGGTTTGGTCCCTCCCAGCCCTGAGTCTCAGTAAGGTAAGGGACTGCCTCCAACTTCCCCCCACCCACCTGTCTCCCCCCATCTCCGCTCCTTTGGATGCCCTGCACTCTGCCTTGTGGGGCAGCAGTTGGCCCCAGAACCATGTGGCTTTGCAGCTGCTTGCCACCCTGCGGCTCAGGGGCTTCTTGGCACACCACAGCTCTGGGGCTGCAAGAAAAAGCCCCTGAGCCACAGCACAGTGCGAAGCCCAGCCCCAGACCAGCTTAGCAGCGTAGCACAAAGGGGCTTCTTGGTGGAAAGAAAGCAAGAAGACAGCAAAGATCAGCTGGGCATGGCAGGGCCTGTGGAGCTGGCTATGATGTGGGACTTAAGGCAATACTCCTCAGCAGCAGTGGTGGCTGCACTGGGACTGAAGTAGAGGCCTGGGAGCAGTGGCAGCCGGCTGAGACTGCTAAAGGTTCCAGGCCTCTAATTCAGCCCCAGTGCTGCTGCCACCACCAAGGAATGCCACTATGCAGGGTGTCCAAAAGGGCAGAGATGGGGGGAAGATGGGTGGGGGGAGTTGACGCACCCCTGTGGTCATAAGTGCAGGTGGGCTGCCAAGAGCCCGAATTTTGATCACATGACTGCGGGGGTGCTGCAATGGCCATAACTTCAGGTACCAGTCATAAGTCCCTTTGTTAGCGCCACTGTAACTTCAAAAGGTTACTGAATGAATGGTCCTAAGTCAAGGACTACCTGCAGTTAGTATTGACAGTACTGACTTAAAAGAATCAATTTTTTTATTCAGTGTAAGGCATTCTTTGTTTCTAGCTCGAGTCAAGTGAGACAGACTGGTATCTGGGAGTGAATTTAAACTATAACCATCTTTTAAGGCATTGTTTCTTCTGTTTGCACTGTTTTCATGTCTGACCTTGACAATTACCTACATTCAGAAAATAGTAGGAACACATGAGGGAGTCAGTAAATAGCCAGAGGTCAAAACACAGGGGACCACATGACCAAAAGAAAACAGAAGTCAATGTTTTGTACAGAATCAAAACTGGAGAACAAACATTGAAATTCCAAATGCCAAGGTAATTGAGAGCATCAGGAGCAAGACTTCATACTGTTACATACCAGCAATGCAACCTAGTATTTGGGATACATTAATAACCAGTTATTTTCCTGCACCTCCTCCATTCCTCCTCCAGTAATTTCAGGAATGTAAATTCTTTCTACTCTAATTTGCATCCTAGGTCCTCAGCCTCTGCCTATCTGCACAAATAAGTATTTGCTATCATGGTCTCAGAGATTGCCAAATACTTCTAGCTCAAGTTCACATAGAAGCTGGCCAGCATCCTGTTAAGCTATTCTTAAATAAGATAGCTGGCTTCCTTCTCCAACTCAGTCCCATTTCAACTAGAAATGGAATCTTTTTGTTTATTTTCAGCAATCCTTTGAAATAGCAGTGCATCTTGAACTGCCTCCTGTTCATTCAGTATCTCTTAAATTAGATTGATTTGTAACACTGGCTGAGATACCTTCCAAGAACCGCATTGTAGTCACAGGGTAGATATTAAGAGAAGAGCTTTGGAATTTTAATTTCATCAACTGAGGTGGAAGTACACTTTAAAATAAAAAAATGATAGCATTTCTTGGCAGTCTTTTGAGTGGGAATTTTGCCCACACACTCAATTGATTTTATACCTCTGCTGTGGAATATGTCCTTGAAATTTTGGAAAAGACAAATCAATATAATGATTTGAGATAGCCTCCAGTAACTAATGGGGTACAAAAGTTTTCTGAATGTCTTGTGAGTCTTTCCAGATAATCCAGACAGTGTTTCTGTCGAGACCCTACCTCACTATGGAATAGCGAGGTAAGACAGGTTATTGATACAATTGCACTTAAGCATTATTAAGTATTAACTGCCCAGAGCCGCTGGGAGTTGGTGGCATATATTTTTCTTCTCCGTTATTGTGGATGCCAGAAGGCCTCCTGGAGACTTTTAGGAAATGAAGCTGCTCAAGAGAGAGCTAGAACATAAATGGAAGAAAGCGTGTCATGAATACAATAAACGGGTGTTACAACACATTATAATGCCTGTTGTGACATTTAAGGCTGCAGACAAACCTTTTTTTGTAGCCATTGTTGCATCTTTGAGTAGATGTCTAAAGGACTCTCATGTTTTGATGTGTGGGAGCCAATAGATAATTATTGTGATTAATTTGCAAGGCATTTGAGGGATAAAATCATTTGTGCATGCTGTCAGAATGTCAAAAATTAAGACTAGTCCAAATTAGATGTACATTGTCCAACCTAGTGTAGTTTTATGAGACCAGTTTCAGCAGCTGGTGAAGTCTGAGGATGTGCATCCAGTCATATGCTCTGGTGTATCTATCCTTCATAGCTGATTTAGTGACTGAATGGATCCATTGTACAGTAAATGTATTTCCATCAGGCTTATTCATCAGAACCTGGCAGTAGTTCCTAGACACTGGTGAGATTCCAGGCAATGGTATAGGAGAAAAGAAATTGGCCTACAAAGAAGCTGCTTTTTAGTGCCAATTCTGGTTTTCTGGAACAGTTTCCCTCTGAACATCAGATTTGTTCCATCTTTCAGAATCTTCAGAAGATTCTAGAAAGAGTGTAATGGTGAGTGGGAATGACCTTGGGAGATGGGGGGAAGAGATGCTACCTAGGGAATTATCAGATAAGAGAGGGCATAGCCCGCAGCTGCATAATGAGCAGAGAAAGAGAAAGGAACCTCCCTAACTTCTCAGATGGTAAAAGAGACAGCGGGAGATTTGTACTATCAGACTTGCAAGATTCTGTTTCGGTAGCCTTACAATAAAGTAGAATTAGATCTTCTGTTCATGTTTCCTGTCTGGTCTACCTGGGAAGGCTGACAAAGAGTTTCCACAAGATTTTGTAGAATAAGAAGATGCCATCTGTGGTTGGGATATTGTTGTGGTTCTGCTTCTAGTGATTTGTATTTGTAGCTTTTCATTTGTTTTATTTATTATTTATGTTGTATTGTTTTCTTCATTGTGGATGAGAGAGACATGAGAATATGATCTTGTAGATTCTCCTTGATGACTATAGTATACCTATAAGCCAGTTCTTTTGTATTGGGATTGTTTCTATTTGTACCTGGAAGGCCATATATGGGAAATTATATTGGATATAGATATTGGATTAGATATATTTCTGTTCTCTGCTGCTGTTCAACATCTATATGAAGCCATTCCCAGTTCATTAGGAAGTTTGGAATTATCAATATGCCAATAGCACCCAAATCGTTTCCTCTGTATAATCTGAAGTCATCAAAGAATGGGCAGGATTTAAACCAATGTTTTTCAAACTTGGCAACTTTGTGGACTTCAGCTCCCAGAATTCCCCAGCCACTATGGGAGTTGAAGTCCACACATCTTAAAGTTGCCAAGTTTGAGAAACACTGGTCTAGACTGATGTTTAGATGCATTGAACAGCTGAATGGGGATTAACATATAAGGGTGAATCCTTACAAGCCATTTCCTTGTAAAGAAATTAAAGAATTTATGTAGTTTTGGATGGGATTGCACTTCTGAAGAGCAGGTACATAACCTGGCAGTGGTCTTACAGACCTCACAGTTGATTGAAGCCCAAGAAGTCTACATTATAAGTAGGGGTTTTTTTGTCCCCAGTTCTGGTTAGTTTGCCAGCTGCAGCTGTTTCTTGTAGGGATAACCAGAGAGGACTATTGCAATGTAGTATATATGAGTTGCACTTGAAGTTGACCCAGAAGCACAGCTATTGCAAAAACTCATAGCTAAGTTGCTGACCTGGGCAGTCTACCATAAATTTATTCTGAAAGGACTGCAGTGACTGCCAGTTTGCTGCTAACCAAATTGAGTATACTTGTAATGATATTAAGATCTGTTTGGCATAGAACATGGATATATGAGATGTGTGTACTTCTCACCAAATAAGATCTAATGGGATACCCCTTGCAAATGCTACATCTGCCATGACCGATCTTGTATTGAGACCCAGTTATGCAGTTTCTTCCTTGTTCAGTTAGGGCCAAGCTTTTTAACCTTCTGGAGACAGCTGAACTCATACCTGTTTACTCAGGCATTTGATTTAATTGGTGCTGCTTTATTTGTCTAGCCTAGAATGCTATTCTTGTTTTATCTGTTACATTTAACGGTTGTTAGAGGTTTTATTGAATTATTATTTTTGTTTTTATTGTTTTTAATTCATTGTGAATTATTTGTTAATCTTTAACAAATCATACCCTGCTTTGGAATTGTTTTTAATATGAATGCACTAAATATATAATGACACAAATGTGTTAATATGATTGTACCAGTTTTCTTTTTGCTTTTCTTTTTTACCCAGGATAAGATTTATAAACATATGTAAACAAAACAATAGACTGAATCCTGTGAATTATTTGGGGGATAAAATAGAATCAACACAGTGTAAATTAGTAAGAACACAATTAAATTATTTGGTTTTTAATTTAATATGTATTTTTAATGGTAATTTAAAATTGATGAGAGATTTGAAGACAATATAAATAAGAACCTCATTGCTTCAGAAAAAAGTGATAAAAAAGGAAAGTGAGAGCAGACACATCAAGGCTGAAACACCTGTTCTGCTAGGAGCAAACCCTATCTCTAAGGGAAGTTTTCTTGAACATCTGCTCAATTTTGTGGAAGACAAAACATAAAGCATCTAAATTGATTAGTGTGTTTTTTGTGGCCTGTTTATCTTTATTTGAAGTGTCTTAGGCTATATTTGTGTCATACTGGAGTTGTGCATCTCCCTCCTTTTGAGTGCTATGCACAGCTAACCCCCAGTTCCCAAGGTCTGTCCTTAAGTCGAATTTGTATGTAAGCCAGAACAGTATTATTGCATAATACTGTATAAGTAGTATTGTGTATTTAACTCAAATCATTGTGTATTTAACTCGAATTTTGCTACAGTCTCCGTTCTTAACTATGGGTGCCTGTAACCTGGGTGTTCTTAACTCAGGGACTACCTGTACTTTCTTAAAAGTTGTATTAATGTATTCTCTTCAGTTCATTTTTTCTAGATGATATACGAAAGTCAAACACTACTAATTTTGTTATCGGAGCTTTTCAAACTGAAACCACATAACAGGATTATATTTTATTGACTTTTTCTGATGTTATCCTTTCTGAATTCATTCACTTTAGGCTAACAAATCAATATTTTTTAAATTGAAAAGTTGATTTAAATGGTTAATGAATAGAACATTTGCTGTATCATTTTCTTTAAATACGATTTCCTGTTCACATTTTACAGATGAACTTTGCATAACTTTGAAGGAAGATGGAAGCCTGTTATAATCAGTTTTCTGTCCATATTGTAGACATGAAATGATTCGGTTTCCTATCTCTAACATTTTCTAGAGTCTAGATATTCAGACAAAGAAAATCCATCTTTTCTCTATTTCTTTTTACATCAAAACTTGCCTCCTATTTTATTATCCATTATCTCTATCCTTAGGTGGGTGGCTTCCTACTTACAGAAAAGAATGGGAAAATCTTCTGGGTATTTAACACAAAATCACAAACTAAAACAAGACCTATGACTAACCATGCAGACTTATATGAAAGTCTGCATGGTTAGTCATAGCTCTTGTTTTACCTCATTTCACCATATTTATTGATGTTTGAAAGTTTATAAAAATTGGGGCTTTAATTGTTGTTGTTTGTCCTTTTAAATATTTGGGAATAGTTTCCCCAATTAAACTTTTTCAATCTCAGATAAAATCAGTGTAAAGAGATTATTACAAGTTCTGTTGAGCTTATGGGGAAATAGTAATTTAACAAAAATAATATTTAGAATGGATATATTTAATTAGAGATATTTCTCTATTAAGGGACGCGGTGGCGCAGCGGCTTAATGACGCTGAAAGTTGCCGGCCAGAAATGGCTGACGCTTCGGCGGTTCGAGTCCAGCCTTCGCGTTAACAGGGTGAGCTCCTGTTTCCTCCCCAGCTCCTGTCAACCCAACAGGTCGAAAACTTACATGAGTAGATAAATGGGTACTCTCACTCCAGTGGGAGGAAAAATGCTGGCAGCGCCTTGCACAGAGAGACGGGACCAGTTGCCGGTAAGCGCGAAACCGCGCTCGCCGGAAAAGGGCATGAAGCAACGGAAACCCCGCCTCCTGCGCTCGCCAGCTGGGCTATGCTCTAGGAAGGAGGCTCTGGCAAACCACTTCCAAAAAACAATTGCCTTGAAAACTGCAAGGATTCGTCCAGGCAGTCACTGCAGGGTCAGTAATGACTGAGCGCAGACAAAAAAAAAATAATCCTCTATTAATATTTGGTACCATTTCAAGCAGGTTGTTAAGATACTGTTTTGTTTTGTTTTGATGGGAAGGACAAATTCCTTTATTTTCTTAACTTTAGTTTAGATAATCATAGATGGAAGTGATTTCTTGATTTTGGAAATGGAAATTTCAACAAGCCCCGTGCTTCTTAATTTTTCATCTCAGGACAAGAATAAATGGGGTAGCAATCCATGCCCACTACTACCAGTCAATCAACTTTCAGAAAACCAGCCAAAAAGATTATTTTTAAAAACATTTTAAAAGCCCCATTATAAAATAATCGAAGCAATTGTTTCTTGTATAGTCAGACAGGTATTATTTACCTTGGAGGGATGCTAATTGAAAGGAATATGTTCTTTTTTTAAATAACATGCTAATCTTCCATATTTCCTTTCAACTATCTCCAGGGCTGGCTGCCAAGTAGAAAATGAATCACAGTCAGTCTACCAACACAAATGGAGATGCATTCAAAAATATTTTAAACTTCTCTTCCCTATTTTAATGTACATTGCCTAAATGTTCCTGACAGTCAAGAACTTGACTTTATTTATTTTGTAAGATTTAGTGTGGTTTTTGTTTCTTCACTGGCAAACTGCCAAAAAAACCCAAAATAAAAAGCTGTAGCTTCTGCTTGTTATAGTGATAACATTGGAGGAGGAGGAGGAGAGGGGGGTGGCAATAAGTACTGTTGCCCAGTAGAAAGACCTCACTAGGGAAATGCAAAAGTCTTCCTTTCTGGCTAAAATAAAAAAGAGCAAACATGGATCACGCACACATACATTCACTCGGAAGGAAGGAAAGAAGGCAGGCAGGCAGGCAACGAACAAGCCAAATCAACAATAATTGTATCAGTAGCTCACAAGAGAATGAAAGGTAGATGCACATGTACACACACATCCCTGTGCATGCAACCCCAAATTCAATAGGCCAGTCCAAATTAAGCAATTTATTGTCGTTACATGTTAAAAGGTACTTCAAAGACTTCACAAAAGTTAATTCACAGAGCATGGTTATCACCAAAATTTGAGTAAGTGAACCAGACATTACATAAAGAGTTAGTCTTTGCAAGCCCATATGTAATTAAGTAGATTCACATAAATCTCATCCAGTATGAGCATCACTAAGGTGCTACTCAAGGACTAGAAGTGACAGCAAGCTGAACCATATGACATTTTATCTGGTATATCTTTCTTAAGTGTTGTGAGACGGTCTCATCCTAGTCTGATCACTTCAGGAAAGTTATTCATTTACTCAGAATAAAAACTAGGTAAGCTGCTATTTTAAGAATAGTACTTATCCCTTACTATCAGCAGTGGATTAAGAATGGGTAGAGGGAAGACTGCTGTCATTCATAGGTAGGGTGTGGTAAGGCACCTAATCATCTAATGGCAGGTTGGGAACATCCAGCAAAGTGAGATTGGTTTTAAAGAAAATGAATAGTTTATTAATTGATTAGTCTTACAACCATATCAAAGAAAATAAAATATAGAACCTGTAGAAATACAGGTTCTAATTCCAGGGTAAAATATATAAAAGAAAATGCAATAATAAAATACATATGTGCTAAATATGAAGTATCAACATTCAGATAAAAACATCACCTTTACATGATATCGCAATCTGTTCAGTATAACAGGTTTTTAGCTGAACTGCCTTGTCTATAAACTTGGCAGTTCTACTCACAATGTATAAGTTATTGCCCAGGTGGAAAACTGTGAAATAACTTAGGTAAGTTGGCTTACCCAGGAGGAGGGGGTGAGCCATACTTACCTGCTCAGGTAAACATGTTTTGGGTAGCCTATCAGGGTCCATTGAATGGATCCTCTCCAATAAGTAAAGACTTTAATTATTAGCTGTTTATGGTGTGGATCCCTGTTCCTTCCCTGACCACAGGGGCTGACATGTTTTTATCAGTTCCCAGTACGCTTCTTTAAAAACGGGTCTGGACTTGTTCAAGTGAGGTAGCTTTTGTAAGGCTCCACAATTCCATACCATAGGTCAGCATTGGGACTATTTTTGCCTTAAATACTTTCAATATGGGGGGTCAAAGTACCTGAGTAATTATATTTAAATAGTTTATATAATATTTTGGTACTTGCCTCAGCCCTTGCTGAGTTTCTTTTAAAATGATTTACCCATGACCCTGTGGTCAGGCCACTCCTAATTAAATGAAAGAATTCACTTGTTCAATAGGCTGCCCATTCAGCTGCCAGTTATATTTCACACTTTTTTTGCTAAATACCATCACTTTAGATTTGGTTTTTTGACAATTAAAGAATTGTCTTCTATTTTGCTCAAAAGACGTTTTGCATACATCTTAGTCACAATTCCAATAAGGCTTATGAGTCTATAATTTTTTGGGTCACCCTTGTCTCTTTTTCTATATGTGTGGACTATAATGGCACCTTTCCATCCGATTGGAATGTAACCTATCTTATTTATATGGGAGAATAGCCCTGCTAACAATCGGGCTCACCAATCAGTATGTGCCCTGAAGAGTTCTGGGGTTAGAAAATCTTCTCTAGGGTCCTTATTAGATTTCAGAAATTGAATAATACATTTGATTTCTGATTCTGACACTGGAGGTCGGGGGGGGAAGGTTTTCAAAAGCTAAAGGATCAATGATTTGCTTATGTGGAAGGCCTTGGTTAGGATTAGTAAATAAATTTGCATAAAATCCTCCCATAAAAAACTTGAAGCTGGAATCAGAATTTCAAATTGGAATTTACATTCCTTCAATAAACCAGATATGGTATTCTAGAAGAAAATTGAGTTTGACCCTTTTGCTGAAATTTCCGGTTCTGACCATATTTTAGCCATGTAGGAAGCTTTTTTTAAGGCTATCACTTTCTTATAATCACTAGATTAGCCTAATTTTTAACATTTTAGCATGGTTTCTTATGGTAGGGTGTCCCTGAGCCTGGTACATCGCTTACCTCAGTAACATTCTGGTATGTAGGCAGTCAGACTCAAACCAATTTGAATGTATTTGCTGTTGATCTCTGGTAGGGAGTTTATCTGTTAAGAATTTTCTCAGTGAAAGAGACTGATCAGCATATCAGGTCAAGATTTTATCAGGAGCTTGGGTAGGAGAGGAAATTGAGTTTCTCCAAGTCTGGGCCTATGCTGAGTTCACAAAGATGGATATTGTCTTAGTATCTACTCTGGCCCAATTGAGCCTTCTATTCTGCCTCACTTCAAGATTAGCTAGTAGCTTCTTATCCTGAGGTATAGATATCTAGTATCAGATCTGCCTTGGAAATGGATTGTGATTGGTTGATTATTGCTGTCCTCCCTCACATGGGTTTGGATGTCTGAAAACAGCCCAAACTTGTTTCGTGTAACACATAGATAATCTAAAACACTGCTAGAGTTTCATGAATAGTATGTAAAAGGATATTACAGGCTAGTTGTGAGCCTGCCATATTTCTTTTGGGCTTTTGTAGGAATGTAGGAAAATGTAGCCCTAGCAGATGATTTGGGGCATGTGTCTATTTTTATAAGTGTTGAGCTAAGGGTGTCGTCCTTGTAACTCAGTCCTACTCCACAGCCAACCTCTGTTGGTAACGCACAAAGATTTGAGTTGCATCTTGCTTCCTCTTGTCTATCAGCCTCAATTTTGTTTCCTACATTTTTTGTGTGTAGTATTTTATCAGGAAGCAGGGGGAGTATGGTAGAAGCTACTCCCGAGGACTCTTTGTTGTTGTTTTCTGGTGTCTATATTCCATGTTAAAGCAGGAGGTGAACCAGCAGATGGTCTCTCAAGATAGGTACTATTTTCTTGGGCAGCTGGGGTGACCAGCTTTATTAAAGGTTTAGCAGCTTTACATGTTAATGCTAATAATTCCCTCAGATCATCTAGCCTTTTTATAATACCCACTTGTTCAGTATCTTCAGTACTTGTTCAAAGTATGAAAGAGTTAATCAAGTTTGTTTCTAAGGGTTCTTCAGAAAACTGACTTGCTGTGGGAGGTACAGATTGTTTGCTCAGGCTGTCTCTTCTCAAGGACAGTGGTGATAAAACATCCTTAGAGTTACCTACTTTTATGTTGCTACAATTAAACTTGAAAGTAGAAGCACTCTTATTGCCAAGATGAGTTATTAATGAGCTGACTCCCCTTGTGTGAAACACACGTATTGGGAAGATCTCAAATTTGCTCAAAAAAGGCTTCATTTTGAACAACATGCTGGCAATAGTAGGATGTTTAAATGTTAGGAGGATTCGTTTAGAGTCTCTCCTGGATGGAAGCCATTTAACCTTCTGCAAATCAATCAACTGCCTTTCACAGTGGAGAAGCTGACTGAGGGTAAGAATGGCTGCACTTCTTGATCCTCATTTTCCTCTATTTATTCTTTTATTATGGATTTGTAGAGTGATCTGATTTGATTGTAAGTAACAGTTATGACTTAATTGCCTTTCATCCAATACTTCCTGAGAGAGTGGTACTTGCCTCACAAGCTCCTCTGGATGTAGGCTTAGATCTCTTAATTTATTCCTCACTCTCTTTTAGGTTCCAAAATAGGATCCACCTTTCCACACCACCATTATCTGCTTTTGAGTCACAGTTGTCTCTGGATGAGCTTGTTTTGACTGACTTAGCAGTATTTGGATGGCTCTGTTTAAGTTTAATAAGAGACTCTTACAATGTCCACTTTGTTGTTAACTGTGGTTAGAAGCTCAAAAATTGACAATACTATTTATACCATCGGTGGGCATTATCTGGTTATAAAATCAGTAACATTTTGGTTTTTTAGGTCCTCATCCCCTTCTTGTATAAGCCTTTCAGCAGCTGGACAGATGGCTGCAATCTGTGAGGGGGGAGGTTCCTCAGGGATAGATCCCATTCCAAGAGGTCATATCTATTAGAGAGACTATCAGGAAAAGTAGAGGAGGTTTGGTTACTTACAGCAAGAAGCTGTTTGCTTTTTAAATAACTGTCAACTTGAGTTGTTTGGTAGGCTTAAGTAAAGTCTGAGAAGCAGAATGTGAATACTGCCTCTTCTTCCTTTTCCCTATGACAAAAATGGTAAAAATACAGGTCTCCAGTAAAAATAATAAAAATACAGGCCTCCAGCAGAACAAGAATAAAAAGAAAATGAAATTAAAATGGAATGGAATGGAATGGAATGGAATGGAATAAAAGCAAAAGAACTAGTTAAAAATTACAAAGTAGCTTTAGAGGGAGCTCTTAACAGCAGATACTACTTCGATGCCATCTTTCTAAGATATTCCACCGAGGCAGCATCTAGAAGTGAGTAATGGATTATTAGCACATTTTATGCATTCAGGAACATTTTCTTGCTCAGAATGCTGGTTGGTATACAGAGCTTGGCATTGGTTGTCCCAAATTGGAGGAGATCCATCCTCTCATTTTTCTGCAATTTGCCTGGTAAGGCAGAACAAGGCATATTTTATTACAAGGATGGAACATCTGAAATTCCATATGACACACACTTATAGTTGCCATGGTGTTTTGCCAGCTCATCACATATTCACACTTTAATGCAGACATCCAAACAAAACCTTTATGCTAATGTATGCCAGCTTTGCTAAAAAGGAGAATAGAAATAGTCTAGTTTTCATAAGAAAGGTTCTCATTGGAGACTAGAGGAGCACAGAAGTAGCCTTGACAGAAGTATCCAAGAGCTGTTAGGAGAGCCATTAAGAGAAAGTAAGCGACAACTAAGTCCTGAGAAAGGAGGGGACATGAGAAACAGACTCAAAATAAACCCACTTGATTTTGTTTGCCATAAAGGGGGGCAGAGACAAACTCTGGCAGGCTTTCAAGATTCTGTTGTTATACTTAAACAATAAAATACATTCCTGCAGTCTTTACAGTATCTTTTCCGACCTGTCCTACCTTGAAGGGCTGACAGGACAGAAATGAACTGGCTTTAGGGATCTTAAATAATCAACAAGAGGACTCTGGGAAAAATTAGGAAGGAGAACTGGAATGGAGATTATGGCTGACAAAATAGATCTAGACAGTTTTAGCTAATTAAGAACAAGTTGGTTTAGAAAGTCTGGCTGGTGAGCTTAAAATGGGCTGGCCAGCATTATACTGCTGAACACTTACTATAGGTGCAAGGAAGCCATGTGCACAGCTGGTTGAGATCTGAAGATCACTGAAGACCTGCAGAGGAGGCTGCAATGTACGGATGTGTTTGCTCAATGCAGAAAGCTTCCCATGGGGTTGAAGAAGAGAGAAGAAAGGAAGAAGATCAAAGGCTTTATAAGCCAGAGAAAAGCCAGCTGCTGGCCTGATTGAGAGAGAAGAAATGGCCATGAATCTCTGTAAGCCGTCCCTTTAAATTAAGAAATTGGTTGGGCTAGAAATAGATTAGCACCCACATATATTAAGTTCACATCATAATTTACAAATATATACACTTAGAGTTGCTTTAGGATGCAGTCTTGAGTACAGAAAAAAATCACTTTGCAGTTTAAAAGGAAAATGGTTTCTCTGTGTTATTAACTAAAGTTTGGGAGGACAGAGGAATTCATAATTGATTGCAGAGCAATTAGTTACACTTACCAAGTGAAGCTACAAAAATGAAATTGTTTGCTGCTCACTTAAATATGTTTCTTAATGAAAAGATTTTAAAAAATCAGAAGTAGAGTTTTGCATTGAATTTCCTATCAAGTCATGTGAACCCACAGGATGCTAAAGTCACAGCTGCTTCAAGCTCTAAACAGTTTGTACTCAAGTCATTTTACACACCCCTGCTAGCTAGATGTTATGAGCGTTTAACCAATGGGCTGAATGTATTTTGCTGGCTGTAACTAACAGTAGAAATGGAAAGAATCTCTAGTTAGCTGTGAGCTCCTGTCAGTGCCAGCATTGCTGGAATATATGTTAATTTCTGATAGCCATCAACATTGATTTACATTTTGTATCAACATGAAAATAAAACTGCAGGTGTGTGTGGGTTTTTTTTAACTGGCTTTGATTAGTTAGTTTTTAAAATATAAATAATGCCATCTCAGATATCTCAGAATGTGTGTATATTCAGTATTGTATGATGTACTCTTGATTAACTATAAAGCTAATGTTACTTTCTAAATGCTGCTCGTGATTATATCAAATTGTGTCCTGTAGCAAGCATTGTTCCTTTTGTAAATCTTGATAAATCTTAAACACTTTAATATTTACTGGTTGATTTCTTTAAATTTTAATCATTTGTTTTGACTTTGTGGCATTGTAGGGAAAAAATTATTTTCTTTAAATGAAGAACTGCGATAGATATTAATGTAAGTAATACTTACATTAATATCTATCACAGTTCTTCATTTACAGAAATACAGTTCTAGAAATATAGTTAAGTAATAGTTATTACTTACATTAATGTAACTAACATAGTTATTCCTGAAATAACTATATATCAGTTTTGCTACACTTTCTCTTCAGAATGAGAAAACAAAATCACAGATCTGTGGAATAACACTACAGGTAGCTTTCGACTTGCAACCACAATTGGGACCAGAATTTCCATCACTAAGCAATGCAGTCATAAAGCAATATATCACGTGATCTCATCACTTAGCAACAGCAATCCCGGCACTACCCATTGCTGTCATTAATTGTATTCCACCATCATTAGCCAAGGACCAACCCCAGTCCAAGTCATTCTGGGTTTGGTCCCTCCCAGCCTTGAGCCTCAGTAAGGTAAGGGACTGCCTCCAACTCCCCCCACCTGCCTATCTCCCCCCCATCTCTTCCCTTTTGGCTGCCCTGCACCCTGCCTTGCAGGGTGGCAAGCAGCCCCAGAACCACATGGCTCTGCAACTGCTTGCCACACTGTGGCTCGGGCTTCTTGACCCTCTTTACCCCTTCGCTCACACAAGCGCCCTCCTTTCGCTTCATTCACTTGCATGCACCAGCACCCTCCTTCCCCCTTTGCTCGCACACACCAGCACCCTCCTTCCCCCTTTGTTTGCTCACATGCACCAGCACCAGCACCCTCCTTCCCTCTTTGCTCGCTTGCACACATGACCTCCTTCACTTGCTCAAGGACTCTCCAGGGGCGCTTCTGGCGCACATTCTGCAGCTTACGTTGGAAGCTGCTGGCCATTCGTGAGGCTTTCTCCTTTCTCCTGCAAAGCCCCAGAGCTGCAGCGCAGTGCAAAGGAAGCATGGTGTGTGCAAGCAAGCGAAGGGGGAAAGGAGGGTGCAGTGTATGTGAGCAAGGAAGGCTGGGGTGGGTGGGGGAGAGTTACCCAAACGATTTGCAACTTCCCTGCTGGCTTTCCCATTGACTATGCTTGTGGGAAGCTGGCAGGGAAGGTTGCAAATGATGGTCACAAGATCACGGGGTGCTTGGCAACCAGTCATAAATGCAAATGGGTTACCAAGCACCCAGATCGCAATCACATGACCGCGGGGGGGGGCTGCAACGGCCACAACTTTGGGGACCAGTCATAAGTCAATTTTTTAGCACTGTCATAACTTTGACCACTTACTGAATGGCCATAAATCGAGTACTACCTGTAATGTTCTGCAATTGATGGGAATGCAGTTTGAGCAGGCATGGAATTATTGTATGTAAAACAGGGACAATGACTCTGGTTAATGGCCAGAATTATATTATTGTACCATATGCTATTTCTCCAAGCTTTTGCTCATCATTCCCCCCTCTCCTGTCATTTGCTATCTCAGTTAGTAATTTGACAGTTCTAACCCCAAACCTGGCCTGTTCCAAATAAAATAATCACAGGCTTCATGGGAAAAAATTTGCCTTTAGCATTTATTTGTTTGGCTTCTGTATATTTAATATAGCAAATAAATGTAGTTTGTATGCAGATATCTTTCTTATTTTCAATTATTTCTCCTAAAAAGCTATTTATAACTGTGACAGCATCTTAAAGAACAACAAAAATAGATTATGTAAATAGAAGCTTTTGTCTAAAGTTACAGTTTGCCAAATTCAGTGAAAGAGACCTAAATTTGGGGGTTTATGAATGTGTTTTACTTCTCTTGATTACTTTTTTCCCAAGGCTTTATATTATTTTTTCTCTAAAGGTTTTTTTCCTTCCTATAAACCATAAAGTCTTGACTCTTTTAATCCTCTTTTATAAAGAATACTGCTATCTGCTTTGGTGTTTTATTCTTTTCTGTTCTAGAATCAGTCTATAATATAATCAGAAATAATTCATAACAACATTCATTTTCAGTAATAGCAGCATACTGATGATTTCACAGAGCTTTCCACTCAACCCCCAAATCTCCTCTCTGCAGCCATAACTATTTCAAAACCCATACAAATCTATTAGAAGTATACATAAACCTAAACAAATGTGTTGTGTTTCAGAAGTTCCACTGGACTGTTCTGAGTGGCCAGTTTGGGAGAACCAAATTTGACCATATTGGTGGTTCTGGCTTACCTGTCACACTGCCGGCAACCAACCACACTCCAGCAAGCTAACCTCTCCTCCATCTGTCAACCACTGTGCTTTCAGTTCTCACACAATATCCAGTTTTCCCTTCTCTCCTCTACTTTCTATACTATTGTCTTTCCCGTCCATTCATCCTTCACTGAATTTGGCAAACTGTAACTTTAGACAAAAGCTTCTTTTTACATAATCTATTTTTATTGTTCTTTAAGATGCTGTCACAGGTATAAATAGCTTTTTAGGAGAAATAATTGAAAATAAGAAAGATATCTGTATATAGACCACATTTATTTGCTATATTAAATATACAGAATTTATTTATTTAAAGAGTAATTTATCCAGGTGGCAAGAAACCTGAGAAGTATTTCAAGGAGACTCTATCTTAATTAACTCACTATAAATGAGGGTGGGAAGTTCCTCTTAAAGTTTCCTTTAATAGTGTATTTTCCAGAACTGGAATTAAAATCAACTGAAATCTGTGTAGTTCTTGCTTTCTCGATCTTGCCCACTTGTGTTAAGCTTCTCTTCCCTCTCCAAAAGGTTGCTTGTCCTCCCATAATGGCTTTATTTACTAATTCTTTTCTGCATATAAACAGTTCCCACAAACTCTTGGGGACAGACATATTGGCCAAGTTGAGCACACAGCCACATATATAGAGTTAACACTGTATTATTCTTTTTTGAGAAGTTTAAGAGATGTATACAAAATAGAAATATTTTATTTTTTATCTTGTTCTTGCCACTTAGCATGTCATTCTTAAGAAGAAAGGTTTGAACTACTTTGTCTTCAAATCCCCATCAGCGGTATCAAAGTCCATTTCTAGCCAATTAACTGTCAAAGTTACAAAGTGGATTTTTTCCTTATTCCATGTCACACTGAAGAAACTTTCTACTGGTTGTATATGCTGATTTCTGAAATAAATATTTAACCAACACACCCTCCATCCTGTTATTTACTTCTTTGGAGTAGTTGTAAATTTTATTCTCTCGACTGTTAAGCACTGTTTTTATTTACAGCATTCTGACTAACATTTTTGTAGTTTTATCCACTAAGCTATGTCTAATACTTATCTAATTTATATAGATGCGTGAATTGGATATTTGTATCTAAATTTTTTCCACCCTAATTCATATAACAAATTCAACAGGTTATAGAACTGAGAAATAGGAGCATTGTTATTTATCTTCTTTTCCCTGAAGGCATTTTTCGCTTCAGTAAATTTTTATTCAGTACAGGAGAGTGACGTTTACCTGAATTAGGGAACTGTTAAAAAGAATCACCTATAAACACATTGCTGTTCTGAAACTTGTTTCATTATTATCTCTTGCTGTTTCTGACAAATTATTTTTAATTAGGTAATGGTAACATGCACTTTTAAGTCATATTTATAGATATTATTAAAGCAGTACAGGAAATAGAAGATGGTCTTAGGAAAAGGAATGTAGGTTTTGCTCTGAATAGGTTTCTCCTCTATTCTGGATGAATTCAAAACTGTTTTTACCAAATATGAAAGCACCTCCTATTGTTTGTCACCAGCACTTCCTGAGACTATTTAATTAAGCAAAAAAAGGGGGGGGGAGTGGAGAAATATTTCAAATAGCAAACACAACAATACAAGCACATCTGCACAGTCTGAAGAAATATTTGCATATGTAGCATGATACTGAAGTTAAATATTTTACAAATGAAAAGCTTAGTATTTATTCACTTTTTATTCTGAACATGAAATATCTGTGTGTCTATTAAACATAAGAACGCTACATTACACGATCATCTCATAAAGTGTTCTGCTTCGTGGTTGTAGAATAATAAGGCATAATAACAGTTGGCTTTCAATTATTATTTGTGCTATGTTGTTTCTGATTGCTGGAATATGTTTGCCTATAATTCTTCTTGTGCTAGCCATATGTCTAGATAAACAGAGTTTTGAATTCTTTTTGGCTTAAATAAATACATTATATGGAAGGTGAAAGATTCCTAATATACAAATGATTACTATTATAACTATTGTAGTGTAAAACAAGGTGCACAACTTCCACTTATTGTTTTATTACATATTTATATAAAAATGTGTGTGTGTATGTGTGTGTTTATATCTTAATTTTTGTTTGTAAAAAATATTATACTTTAAAAAATTATAAAACCAGAGTTAATGTTGCCTAACAAAATTTAGACATAGATACATAGTGAATAAAAAAAATTAGATTAATAGTTAACAGAATGAAAATACAGTACATCCTGTAACACTTTATTAAAATACTCTTTAGGGAAGTCGTAGGACTTGAGTTTGAAAACATTTAAGTAAATTTCGTTGATTTGCTATTTTTTTCTTTAGCAGTTCCTTCAAATCTTTAACATTCACTGAATGGTTTTGAATAATAGTTTACTTGAAACTAATCTAAATTTGACAACTTATTGAAAAAAATGATTACAAGCAAATATTTAATACTTTTCAATTTTTCAGGTAAATTAGGAGGATTTGCACAGGAAAACAACACTATAGATTCTGGAGAACTTGATATAGGTCGAAGAGCAACACAAGAGGTTCCTCCTGGGATCTTCTGGCGGTCACAAGTCTTCATTGATCAACCACAGTTTCTAAAATTCAATATCTCCCTTCAGAAAGATGCTATGATTGGAGTATATGGCCGAAAAGGTTTACCACCTTCACATACTCAAGTAAGAGTTGTTTTTAATGAAAGTAATGTTCAGCACTTCACATCTTTGAAAATTGGTTATTATTCTGGGTTTCAATATGTGATGGTTTATTTTTATTATTATTATTATTTCATATATTGTGCCAAGGTCATAATAGTGACCCGTCTGAACTGTAATTTTACAGCACACATACACACTTCTAAAAAGCAATTTCAGAACACCCGAACACCTGCATACATATACTCCCCTTCCTCATAGAAGAAAATGTACATTTTTCCAGAAATCTTAAGGTTTTTAAAATATACTATTAGATATAAATGCAACATCATAATGATAATTTGAGACAGTTATTTTGATAAATTAAGTTCAACATTGTTTCTTTTTAAAATAAGTATTTTAGCAATAAGCATCACAGTTATTTCTTAGTAAAAATCAAAGGAACTTGAAATCAGAAGATTAGAAATTTTAGGGATAACATTTATATGTTTATTCATTTATTCCTTAAAAATCTTTATGACTGGCAGTTACTTCATTTTTATTTTCTTTTTGCTATAATGCTCTTAGAAGTTATGTTTCGCAGCACTTTTTTTCTGTGTTTATAACAATATTCCTAGATGTAGCTGAATGGCTGCCTCTTATATTTTTTGTCTATGTCAGAACAATCTGAGATGCCCACAGCTCTGTTTTCTCAGACATCACAAATAAACCAACCTGAAGTAATTGATAGTGGCTGACTGTTCAAAAATAGTCAATGGTAGTTTCAAGTTGGTATGACACATTCTTAAAATGTTGGTTTTATTGCAATCAGGCAGTCAATATGTTTACATAAAGAAACTACAAAATAACAAATGACTTTGGTACTTTGAGGCAAAAATGAACAAACTCTGAGAGGCGCTTGTCTAAATCTAACAACTATAAGGATTTTTTCCATGGAGATAAAAATTATGAATAATACTTAGCTGCAAACAGCAGCAAAAACAGCAGCCAGTACACTATCTCTACCACAAAGATTTCCAAACTTTATGTTAATAAAAGGTAGTTCTGATGCTAGTAGAATACATATTGAATGTTCATAACTTAATACATGTTATTAAGCCCAGTGTCCCTATCAAGATTTGGAAGAAAATTATGATGATAAAATTAAGCAGATGGCAAACAGAAACGAAAAATTATGTTAATAGGGAATTTAACACTGCTTTATTGTTGTTTTTTAATAGTTCTACATCTGCTGCATCAACAGGGTTGATTATTTTTTGTAGTACTCATTAATCAGGGCGGTGCTACTTTACAATCACATCCAAAGAGGAATAAAATAAATTATTATAAACAAATCCTGTGAATGATCCGCCCCACTCAGTCATTCTTTGATATTGAGATTTAAGTATTGTGATTAGTCTGGCCTCTGAGGTGTGCTGTTCTCATCTTTTCACTTAAAAATCTGAGCTATACAACTTCTGTGTATGGCCAAAAGAAAAAACAGTGAGGAAGCCCAGCAGTGTCTGTGCTGAACTAAACAGTAGGAATCTTACTTTTGACAAACTGGGATGTGAAGGGAATAAATACACTGAGAAAGAGTCTTTCTGTGGAGAAGACCATAAGAGAATTTGCTTGAAGAAAGAACTATTTTAAGCAGGTTTTCTGGTACTTGCCTTTAAAAGTCGCAATCCCTGACTAGAGACCTTTAGTGGACAGGCGCTTGCAATCCTTTGTCATCTCATATCAACAAAATGATTAATGGTGGTTGATACCTACCTTCCCTGATGCATTTAAAGCTTTTGCTTCAGCCATTACAGGAGCATAATAAGCTGCAGCTTGTGGCCAACTCTAAACGAGGGAGCAAGATCTCATGACACTGTTTGAGAGAGAGCAAGCAGTCATCCTTCATGAACGCCTATTGAGCTGTCCGCCAACATTCAGCAAACTGCCTGTAGCTCATAAGTTACCTGATGGAGATCTCCTCTTTAAAGACAATTTATTTTCCATCACTCTGATTCCCATATGCAAAACCTTGAATAAAGGTGTCTATCATGTTAGAACCTGATCCAAACTTATCCTTTAATGCTATTTAAAAGCATATTCTAGTCTCTTTCAGACTTTTCTTTTTTGTTTTTTTTATAGTTTGTGTTTTTATCACTGTTATTAGCCACCCAGAGTTGTATGCCACAAGATGGGAAGCCATATAAATCTTTTAAATAAATAAATAAATCCCCACTCCATGGAAAATGCAAATTTGGCTAGCCACTTTCGCTTATTTGGAAAGAAGCAAGATGTATGAACAAGATATGGCTAAGTATCTCTGGAAGGGGGACATCTTTGTGGCATCCAGGTCTAAAATCATTTAAGTTTTTACAGATTAAAATCAATTTCTTCCTTTCTTATGAAATCATCATCATCACAGGGGACAAATTTCAGCGACATATCCTTCATTAATTCTCAAGTAGAGAACATGGAGCCATGGAGAATAATATGGTCTTGCTAAATTTCTGGAAGCTTGATCTGACAAGGATACAAGAAATAAAATTACAGAAATTTATATTGGTTTTAGAATGAATGAGTATAGTGTTAATGTATCTAAGCCAGGTGCAAGACATATCCTTAAAATGAAAGAATGGGTGCCTCTGAATTTGTCATTTTACATAACAATATATTCTTAATACACCAAGTTTTGTTTTTATTTTCAGTCACTTAACTTAGATGAAGATAGCCTACTTCCTATTGTTACACAGGAAAATATACAGGTGAAACTCGAAAAATTAGAATATCGTGCAAATGTTCATTTATGTCAGTATGGCAACTCAAAAGGTGAAACCAATATATGAGATAGACACATTACATGCAAAGCGAGATATGTCAAGCCTTACTTTGGTATAATTGTGATGATTATGGCGTACAGCTTATGAAAACCCCAAATTCACAATCTCAGAAAATTAGAATATTACATGACATCAATAACACAAGGATTGGAAATAGAACAGTATCAGACCTCTGCAAAGTATAAGCATGCATATGTACTCAGTACTTGGTTTGGGCCCCTTTTGCAGCAATGACTGCCGCAATGCAACGTGGCATGGATGCTATCAGCCTGTGGCACTGCTGAGGTGTTATGGAAGACCAGGATGCTTCAATAGCGGCCTTCAGCTCCACTGCATTGTTTGGTCTCATGTCCCTCATCTTTCTCTTGGCAATGTCCCATAGATTCTCTATGGGGTTCAGGTCAGGCAAGTTTGCTGGCCAACCAAGCACAGTAATCCCATGGTCATTGAACCAGGTTTTGGTACTTTTGGCAGTGTGGGCAGGTGCCACGTCCTGCTGGAAAATGAAGTCAGCATCCCCATAAAGCTCGTCTACGGAAGGAAGCATGAAGTGCTCCAAAATCTCCTGGTAGACGGCTGTGTTGACCCTGGACTTAATGAAGCACAATGGACCAACACCAGCAGATGACCTGGCTCCCCAAATCAACACAGACTGTGGAAACTTCACACTGGACTTCAAGCATCGTGCATTGTGTGCCTCTCCATTCATCCTCCAGACTCTGGGTCCTTGGTTCCCAAATGAGATGCAAAATTTGCTCTCATCAGAAAAGAGGACTTTGGACCACTGGGCAACAGACCAGTTCTTTTTTTCTGTAGCCCAGGTAAGACGCTTCTGACCTTGTTTGTTGTTCAGGAGCGGCTTGACAAGAGGAATACGACATTTGAAGCCCATGTCCAGGATCCGTCTGTGTGTGGTGGCTCTTGATGCACTAACTCCAGCCTCAGTCCACTCCTTGTGAAAGTCCCCAACACTTTTGAATGGCCTTTTCCTGACAATCCTCTCCAGGCTGCGGTCATCCCTGCTGCTTGTGCACCTTTTTCTACCATACTTTTCCTTTCCACATAACCTTCTATTGATGTGCTTTGATACAGCACTTTGGGAACATCCAACTTCTTTTGCAATTACCTTTTGGGGCTTTCCTCCTTATGGAGGGTGTCAATGATGGTTTTCTGCACAACTGTCAGGTCAGCAGTCTTTCCCATGCTTGTGATTCCTACTGAACCAGCCTGAGAGCCCATTGAAAGGCTCAGGAACCCTTTGCAGGTGTTATGGATTCATTAGCTGATTAGAGTGGGACACTTTGAGCCTAGAATATTGAACCTTTTCACACTATTCTAATTTTCTGAGATTGTGAATTTGGGGTTTTCATAAGCTGTACACCATAATCATCACAATTATACCAAAGTAAGGCTTGACATATCTCGCTTTGCATGTAATGCGTCTATCTCATATATTGGTTTCACCTTTCGAGTTGCCATACTGACATAAATGAACATTTGCACAATATTCTAATTTTTCGAGTTTCACCTGTATAAATGTATTACAGATTACCCCAACACTGCCAGTGGACTGTGTTCTTCCTGCCCATCCCTGATCTCTGCAACATATCTCTAACATGTATTGCATTACATTTTTTCACATTGCAGAAAAGTCTGAAAAATAGCTTAGTCCAGGCTAGGTAATGAGATTTCATACTCTTAGGCTTTGAAAGGTTCCACCTACTTTTTCATAATTTGGAGAAATAGATTAGTGATTAACAAAGAAACTTTCTTTAACTTTCTGTACTAATTTTGGAAAAGTTGATGCTGTAGTAAACCTTTAATTATCTATTTGTTACTTTTAATAAAGCAGGTGCTTCTGACAGCAGTGTGATATCTGAAACTGATAAAATAGCTTTCCTATTTGTATCTTTTTTCTTAGGATTTTAAGAAAGAAATATAGAGTCACCGTGTTCTTGAAGGATTGTTTAAATTATTAATCAACGTATTCCCTATTTTTATATTCTTAGTTGTGTCCACATATTAAGATTGTTGTTTCTCTTTAGCAGACTGTATAAATCACGTTGATAGAATTCAGCCATAAACATTTGTTCTTAAAAGCATACCTCCAGGATATTTTGAAAGCTGCTACCGAGTTGTGTGTTATATGTTTCTTCAACAATTTACATAAAATGGACTCAAGGCACCAATAATCTCATTTGGACATATTTTTAAAATGATAAACTTATTACTGAGAACAATATGAATATATTTTTGAAAATTAATGCCATAATGCACCAATAGGTAACATAGAATGTGATGCATTTTTTTCTCTTGCAGTATGACTTTGTAGAACTTTTGGATGGAAGCCGATTGATTGCAAAGGAACAGCGTAACCTTCTTGAGACAGAGAGAGCAGGTAGACAGACAAGATCTGTTAGCCTTCATGAAGCAGGGTTCATCCAGTATTTGGATGCTGGGATCTGGCACTTGGCTTTTTACAATGATGGAAAAAATGCAGAGCAGGTGTCTTTCAATACAATTGTTATAGGTGAGTATTCACAATATTCGTTAACAAATTATACAATTGCACTTCTTACTTAATAAAGATCTTCCCTTTGAATATCTCAAAGCTTCTTTCTAACATAACTTCTATTTTAAATATACACAATTATTAAATTAGAAATACAATTCCATGTTAATTACAGACAAAAGATATGAAATGTACTAAAAGATATGTATGACATGTAAAGCTCTACTATGAAAATGAACATCTTGTAAAACGATTCAAAACTCTTGGATTTTAATTTTAAAAAACAGCATTATTTATTCTCTTGAAGGCATAAATACACTAGGCATATGCACTTCCGAGGATGTGTTAATTTACTGACATTTGCAGGTTATCTAAGGGGGGTTCTCTGCTGCTTTTCTTCAGTGCACTGAACATGCATTGCTGCCTGTTAGAATTTGTCTTCTTTTGGTAACTTTCAGAGTCTGTGGTTGAATGCCCTCGAAATTGCCATGGAAACGGAGAATGTGTTTCAGGATCATGCCATTGTTTTGCTGGCTTTCTTGGCCCCGATTGTTCAAGAGGTATATAAACTGAATTGTTTCTTAAATAAGTTTAAATAAGAAGCAGAAAAACAAGTAGTTAGTAAGAAGCAAGAAAAAAGATTTTGAAGTACAACTTGTCAAGATGTTCCTCTGCCTCTAAAGCTCGATTGAAAAGAATTATGTTAAGTTTTCTGTCATGTTTTATTTCACAGCAGCCTGCCCAGTATTGTGCAGTGGCAATGGGCAGTACTCCAAAGGACGTTGTCTATGCTATAGTGGTTGGAAGGGTACGGAGTGTGATGTGCCTACCACCCAGTGCATTGACCCTCAATGTGGGGGTCGTGGGATTTGTATCATGGGCTCTTGTGCCTGCAACTCTGGATACAAAGGAGAAAACTGTGAAGAAGGTAAATAAGCAAATATTGACTTAGGACTGAACTACAATGCTTTAAAACATTATACGCTATATTCCATTATAACATATTGTTGATCTAAACATAAGACAACATTAATTAGATACTATGATGTTTTCATTTAAACAGAAACAAGTATTTCTATGTGTTTCATTCATACTTACAATCTTTCAAGCATGTTAAATACAGAACTTAGTATATTTCTAGAACAGTGAACTTTAATTGGTTAACTATTGCATTTATAAGTGCAAGTTAATCTGTTTTAAGAGCATGTCCTTTTTATCTGAGCTGAAAGTAGAAAAAAGCTAAATGCTTGATAAAATACAGATTTTTTTTAATGAAAAGGAGTTTTTTAAATCTTCTATTAACTGAACAACTGAAATGACTGATTTAAGAGTATTACACTAAAATGGCATAAACTTTGTGTTGTACTAACTGAATAATTATAAAAACTATTCTACTGGAGAAAAAAAAAGTGTGATCATTTTTGCTGGATTTATTTAGACAGAGAAAAGCACAACTTTCCATTCTCAATCAAATTGATTTTATTGATCAGCATGCACAAAGTAATACAATTAAGTCTCTGGAATTAAATTTTCAGACCATTGACCCTACAAGTGTAACGTTTTATTGAGTCAAATTGCTAAATTAAATCTCATCATCTAAAGCACATTAAAGGGAATTAAGAAAGATAGAGCTATGCAACTCATTTATTTCCTAAATAGGCTGTGGGTCAACCTGTAGCCTGCCTGCCTGCCTTTTTTGGATGGAACAGCTACATTTCTAGATTGGGTTAATTTCTCTTGTCTTTTTTTTTTTCTTTTTGCCTACACACAGCCAAATTCCCCCTAACATCAGCAAAGAAACATGTGATACTTGGGAAAGGGAGAGCAACAACTTTGTCATTCCTCTACTCCAGGGAGAATATTAATTTACACAGCAGACAAAATAAATATTTAACAGAACATTTGTTATGAACAGTATAAATTAAATGACTGCATTGTTCTATTTCATAATGCACAATGATGCTTAAGGGATAAGAAATGAATAAGAGGATACTAAAAATAGTTATGCTGTAACTGGGATCTAAAAGTAAAGACTGGTGTGTCCAAAGTTGAATTTTAATCTTGTTGGACAAGCTAAAAAAACTGTAAATGGAAGGTGTGTCAAGAACTAATTCAGCAATTGGGAATTGTAGAAAGTAATTGGAGTTTTTCTGGTTATTTGGCAGATTATGAGTCTGTGCAGATTCCTGTTCAAAATCTTCTAGAGTTCACAGAATTGGGTGGCATGAGCCACCCTCCCCCCCACCCGAAGCATACTGTGCAGCTCCTGCCAAACACCTCTAGTTTGTTTTCAAAGTGACACAGCATTAGCATTGAGCTGATAGTATTTTCTATTTTTACGTATTATATTGTATTTAACTTGTCTATAACACTTCTTCAAATGTTTCCTTTCCTAGCTGGAGAATTACTCATTGGGACTTTTTGTCCTCCTGTCACAAGTCATCTAGCTTTCAGCTTAACAGCCTTAAAGGCCCTTTTTTTCAAATGCTAACATTGCAGAAACAAGGTTCTTTCCTTAGATGATGTCAAGCCCTTCAAGGCAAACTCAGGAAACAAAAACCACTTGGATTTCTAGAGGGATCTTTATTGCTAGTAGGGTATTGTAACAGAAATTTGAAAGCCTACTAAAGTAGTTCTCCAACTTAACTTATACCTAGCCTAATTAAAGCAGAGTAAATTAGTCCTTTCTCATGTTTTCCCTTTTCCTGAAGTCAGGAATCTTTTCTGTAATAGGCTCCCCTCTCCTTGTTCCATTTTTTCCCCAGTAATTATATTAAAGATTATATAAAACAGATAAAACTAATACAAAAACCTAATACAAAAACACATTAAAAAAAATATTAAGAAATTACAGAACCCCCCCAAACAAGAAAAGAAGGAACTTCCCCTTTCATCCCAGCAAGTATATTCAACATTAGCAATTTATCACTATCTCTTAAAATACTACCAAAGACATCTTCATTCCATACTTCACCCCATTTTCTATAGATCTATCTCTATAAGGAGAAATCCTCAGTTCTCCTTATTAATCAACAAAAGGTGTAAAAATTAACAGACATAACTAACAACATAAGCATTTAGTCTCCCTTTCCATTTAAACATAATCCCCCTAATCCCTGTCTTAATAATCAAAATTTAATCCCAATTAACAAACACTACAAAAAGATAAATAACCATTAATCATCACTAGAGATAGCAACCTATTATTAATCCCAATTAACAAACATTACAGAAAAAAACCTGTTAAACATTACCAGAAATAATAATATCTTATTTATATACGAAAAATAGTAACATAGATATTACAAACTAACCCAACTGAACATTTCCAAAAAAAACCAATCCAGTCAAAATAACCATTAAACATCACCATAAATAGCAACCCATTACTTAACCATAATCAGATAAACTAGTTTTGTATTTTTTCTTCTTCCTCCCATCAACAAGGACAGTGCAGCAGAGAGATAATTGCCCATTATGGGCTCAAAGCCTCCTAAAAGGTCCGTGCTGCCCAATCCCAAGCAGAGAAAAAAGGAAGTGAGTTAAAGACTGTGATACACTCTAATATCTTGTTCAGCAGCCTTGGGAGCCTTGCCATATCAGTCATTTCAAATATTGCTGCTACCAGTTGCAGCAGCGCTGTAAATTTACCACTCGCTATCATCCAGTTTTACTAGTGACCCCTCAGACCCAGGATTTCATTTCAGAAGGAGATACTAGCAGCACATCTCTTTTTTTCTGGGTCCACATGACATCAGGTTTTTCACAATTCTTTTCAGTGGACTCATACTCTTTGGAGCAGCCAAGATATGGTGAGGCAGACTATTTACACATGTTAGTCTTGCATTGGTTTTTGCCACCTAATTATGCTCTGAAAGAAGCATGTAACAGACAACTTCTTCTATGCTTCAGGTTGCTCCTTCAAGGCAGATCTCACATCCAGGATCTAGCCTGGCATATCCCTTGCTCAAAGATCACTGTCATCACTCTAGCTAATTAGGCCCACACCTGCACTGCACTGTCTGCTCATAAACAATGTCCATATTGACTACTACACATTATAGGATTTCTTTAGCATTGTGGCTGTAGAGTTAATTTTTCAGTTGATGCAATTTCCCACACTTTTCAATGCCATTGATCTAATGACAGATGTACTTTGTTTTTCAATATTTTGTGATGACACAGCCAGCTGCTAGCAATAAAAATTGAATCTGTTTCTAATGTTGCACTGTATTATATGTTTTAAGAAATGTAGACGGCATTCCGACTTCAAGATTAATTTTAAAATGTTCTGTAATTTCCTAAACTTTACTAAAAATGTTTAACATACAACCAGAAAGAGTAACCAATTGGAGATTGCCATCAACACTGAAAATATGTGCCAGTTTGCTTATAACTTAACCAACACAGTGTAAAAAAAGATTGTGACTAACATAGTACAGGTAGTCCTCAGGTTATGATGGCAATTGGGACCGGAATTTCCATCACTAAGCAACGTGGTTATAAAGTGCAATGTCACATGACTGCATTGCTTAGCGACAGCAATCTCAGCAGTCCCCACTGCTGTTGTTAAGTGAGGACTGTGCGAGTTCGTTAAGTGAGGACCTCACATGACCTCAATGTGGGAAGAGGCAGGAATCCAGAGTGCTTGCTTATGCCACTGAAACCATGTCCCAGGCAAGCAGGCTGGCAGGCGAGAGCTGTGGATGAGTGCCATGGGCAGGTGCTACAGAGTATGAGATCCCCATGCAACCTGGGGGCTTCTCAGGAGAAAAAGCGGCAGGAGTAACTTGCGACTTCCTGCTGACTTCCCCACTGACTTTGCTTGTAACCACCATAATTGCAAGCCAGTGCCAGGTGCCCAAATCACAATCACATGACTGTGGGGATGTTCCAACAACAATATGCACTATACTTCATAGTTAATCACTAACAGTTTTGCATTCATTTTTGTTCTCTCAATTATATATATATCAACAATTTTGTACTCAAGCTATTCTTTTTTTATTTCCTATATAATTGAGTTGTGTGTTTTTCATAATTGATATTTTTATTATTTTTAGTCTGAAGACAATATTTGTTTAGTATATATATATTTTCCTCTGATTAGTAAATAAAATAAAATAAAATAAAGATTTTTGCCAATTTAGTTCTTAAACATTCCAAACAGGGCGCTGCTGAGGTACATAACTGATTTCTGTGAATTCAAAACTGTATTGCAGAACTGTAGAACTGTAGTGATAAGTAAGCAACTACATTTTTTAAAATTGCTGGATAGTTAATATAACTAAAACTGAAACTGGAAAGCAAACCTGAGAACAGTTCAAGAAGTGGTTCTTTCAGTGTAACTTGGGGGAATTAATCTTTTGCTTACCTGTTTAAGGTTTTTGTAGAGGGAAGGGTCAGATGGTTGTAATCATGCTAGTGATATGGGTGGGGATTCAATATTCTGTTTCTTTTCACAATTTTTTAGAGATAAGCTCTCTTTGTTTCTAAACTATGTAATGCCTATTTTAGCAATCACTCTCCTCGTTCGTGGGCACCCCACAACAAAAATGATGGAAAGTACACCACTGATGAAACATGCCTATTTAGAACATTGCTAAATATACATGAATTTAATTTGCAAAGGTAAAATTGCAGAAATTGTAACTTAAAGCTCCAATTCTTTTGTTATTAGATATCAGTGATATTAGAATGATAATTAGTGTCAAGATACATGTTCATTACAGGTAGTCCTTGTTTACCAACTGCCTCGTTCAGCGACCATTCAAAGTTACGACAGTGCTGTCCCTCAGTCACGTGATCACCATTACAATCAGTAAGCAGGTACACAATGGGGAATACACATCTAAAGCAATGCACTGACACCAGCAGCCACTAGTACTCTACGCAAACAGCCCGGTGTATTCTCCATTGTGTACCTGTTTACTCTCTTGTAATCCCTTCCTCTCCAATCTCTCTGCTCTGCCAGGGGGAGAGGGAAAAAAACAAGCAATTTCTGCAGGCAGTGTCTCCTATGTCTGACCTGTTCCCCCCACCCTCACAGAACAGAGAGATTGGAGAGGAAGTGATTAGAGGACAGTAAGCAGGCACACGATGGGGAATACACATCAGAAGCAATGCAGTGGTGTCGGCAGCAGCTACTGCATTATGCAAACAGCCTGGTGTATTTCCCATTGTGTGCCTGCTTACTGTCTACTAATCCCTTCCTCTTCAATGAATGTATATACAAACATTAACATTCCCTTTTGGTTAATTATCCAGTGAAGTGAGCATTCCAAAGGGTGGGGAAGTGGTTAGGAAGCAAACAAAAGAAGGTGTGAAACTGATCAGTTTTGTTAGTTTCAAGCCAGAAAGCAGTCGCGGTCACATGGTTTCCCATTTAGTGACCACTTCGCTTAGCAGCACAGTTGCCAGTCCCAATTGTGGTCTCTAAACAAGGACTACCTGTGCAGACCAGTTTTTAATTCCAAAAAAATATGAGCTTCCCTAATCTAAGTTTGTATCGCTGTATGCAGGGAAGGTTTTTCAAGGCTTGCTTTCTTTTCATCCATTTCCTTTCTTAAATTTGGTTTGTCCTGAGCCCTTCCACCACTGAAAGATTATTCAACTGGAAGGACGGTTTCTCCCTCTAGATGAGTTTCAAACAGAATCAGCTACTATGTAAACTGCAGTTTACTCCTTAGGCATAGAATTTGCAGATATCAGGAAGTGGGAACATATACTGGGGGCATGAAAGAGAATTAGGGAGAACAAGTTTAACTAGATATGATACTAAGTTAGCAACTGTTCCTGCTTCATTTAAGTTTTTATTTGTTGGCATCTTGCTTATGTAACTATCCTGTTCTATATTCCATACATCTGTCTTTTCTAGACCTCCTAGTCATTAGAACATGTAGCTTTGTACTCTGTTATCCTTTTGATGTAACTGGAGTGAGTTTGGGTTCCCCCTTTTCATTTTTCAATACCTAATAAAAGCTTTATGCACTTTTTTTTTTTTTTTTGCTATTTTATTCATGTGTAATATGAGTAATGCAGCCTGGCAAATAACAGTGGAACTTACAAATGCAAAACTCTTTTTTTTTTTAGCTGATTGTTTAGATCCAGTCTGTTCAAATCACGGCGTATGTATCCATGGAGAGTGTCACTGTAATCCAGGCTGGGGTGGTAACAACTGTGAAATACTGAAGACAATGTGTCCAGACCAGTGCTCTGGCCATGGCACGTATCTTCAAGAAAGTGGCACTTGTACTTGTGATCCTAATTGGACTGGTCCTGATTGTTCTAATGGTAAGGATTTGGAGGAAATTACTTTGTGCTAATAATATTAAAAACTTCCAAAATTCTATAGTGCTGCATTTGATAATTTTCAGATCGCGTTACAGCCAAAGTCTGTCACCAATGTAAATATTGGCAAGAGGAACTTGAAAGCTTTTATTTTCCATAAACACAGTTTCTTGTATCATCAGCTGCAATCCATTGTATTTAGAGTTAACAGTTGTTAACTTTAAACTGTAGTACACAATTTGAGACCCCCAAATCCATTTGGGGTCCTCTGAAAACTTTTCTGAGTACAACTGCCAAAATAGTATCATTTTCTGCTATTTAATGTGGAGAAAACAAATGTTTAAGCTCCAAAATGGATATAATATATACATATAAAGAAAACAGAAGGGGGGGGGAGAGAAAATTATGGACTCTCTCACATAATAATCAAATCTGCTTTTTTTTTTTTTTTTTTTTACATCTGCGCCAAACCCCTACAGTGTTAAATGCAATTCCCCAGCTACCAAATTTCAAAACCAGCTAGGTTCAAACTGTGGTTTCCAAATAGGACTTGTTCGAATTAACTATACTTAACTTTAACCAGAGTTTCTTGTGCAATACTAGAAGCTGTGGCTAATTAATTTGGTGCTCATACATATGTAGCAATAGCCAAAGAAGTGATCCTTTAAAATGTTTAGCTATTACTTTGTATTATGCTAAATTATCAATAGCATTGATTGACTTGATGATATACACTTAAATATTTTCATACTAAGATATCTTAACATAAGCTATTCTCCTTGTCAGTGCCACTAACTAAAGTCAATGTGCATTATGAAGGAAATTTGCTAGGTTCCCTTTCATATAATAAAGTTGGCAGAAGTGTAAACAAGAACCTATGGAATCTAATTCTGTCTATTTCAGAGAAAACTTGAGACATGTTCAGGGTTTCAGAAAATATATGGGAAGAGGAAATAATATGTGTTTTGAATCAATGTTATATTTTGGGAAGTTCTTCAAGAAAACAGTAAGCACATAAGGCACCATAGGACCTTGACCCGGCACTCTCCTCGTATGTGTTCATCAGTTCCACTCACCTTCATTCAGATCTGTTACATCCTTTCCTTTTTTTCTTAGTGTCACAGAAACATCTATTTTCCTTTCATTGATTTGATTTGTTAATTTATGCTCTTTACAATTTTATACCCATTACATTCCAAGTCAAAATTTTCCATATCCCATAGTCATTACCAGATGGGTCAATAAATATGGATCTCGGCCACCCATCATGACTTTGATTAATCAAGGATTTTGCATGGTTTTTTTAGTAAGATAAAAAGTAGCTTAGGTTACCAGCCTTAGTCATACCCATTTCACATGCAGCATTCCCTATTAACAATAATGACACAGTACCTATCAATTATGGTATATTTTTGCCTCAGATTTAATCAAAGCTCAGTTTTATCCTAAGCATTCTTGTGGTATTTCATGCAAGTTAGGATTTCTAATCTAAAGATTAACTTGGAAACCAACATGCTTTGCTCATATTTCATCAACTATGAAATGAAACTACTTTTGAAATTAATTGAAAGTTGAAAATCTCTTTTCAAAAACATGAAGAATAATATTTCAGATACTTTGTATCCAATCAAATCAAGATGTTTCAGTTTAGAAAAATTGTTAACATCCCAAAAGAGAAAATAATAAGCTGTTTTGTTTCCTTTTCCTTAGTGGTTGTCCATTAATTAGCACTCCAATTCCGGTTTTTCTAAATTAACCCTAATTAATAAGCTCATTACAAGGACTGACATACCTTGCCTTAAAGCACATCTGCTAAAAGCGGATAAACACCTTCTCTTTAATGAAAAATTGATTAGATTGAGGAGAAAAGGCAAGTCTTTGGAAAGTAAGAGTATTCTGAAGTTAATCTATCCAAACATCTCATAACAAAAAAATCCAATTCATAACATAAAACTTGATATGAGGAAAGCTTTACAGGTCAATATTCATTCTGATATGTATACTGTCAACATTCTTGATTGTATGCTTGATGTTCTACAGTGCTTTGAAATAGAGTAAGGTAGTATGAATGAATCTTTTTCAGGCCTTTTTTTTTTTTTTTTTTACACTTCAGTATCTATTGCAAATTTCTCTCTTTTCAGGATTGGTGATTTGGTTTATAAAGAAACAGGAAATTGTTCCAAGAGACTTCAAATGTGTCCTTAGGTTATGTTAGATTGTATTTTCCTCATGATACTAGCTTCATAGAAACAAAAGGAAAATTAAAATTCAAACAGAAGGTTTTTTATATTTTGGAGAATAACATATTATGTACTCTTTATTGTTACAGCAGTTAGTTGGATTTTCCTGATTCACAGTAAAATTTAAGTTAATCACCCACACCCAGCCTTCTTTTCCATCTACTTAAGACATAAAATTGTTTGTGCTCAAAAGCAAATATCCAAATGACAAAAATTTATCATACTCAGTATAAAGGTCATTAATGTTGTACATCTAAGATATTATTGTTCAGAATGGTTCTATTGATCAGTGACTGAAATAAGACCTAAAATTAATGGAACTTCAGCATACAAAAATGCCAAGAAAAATCACAGCATGTAACTGTGATGAAGAGAAAGGTTGCTGTATGTACATCATGTATGTATATTTCGTGCAAATGTAATATATCCACTCCCCAAATAAAAAAAATATCTTGCAGTAATGATACAGGTACAGGAAATTAGTGGTGTTTTAACTGAAAAAGAAAGATACAGTCTCTGAAACACTGTTTTTCCATTCTACAAATTGCCTATACAGAGTCTTCATGCTTACGGTTTTGAGATTATAAATACCATAAATTTCCAAAAAATACAACCACAGCTCTTTTTAAAGTTATCATGAGTCAGAAAGCCAGCTTATCTTAAGAAAGATGACTGTATGGAATTCACCACTGATACTGTTACTGTATATCTCAAAAGTGCCTGAGATAACAGAACTTAAGCAAAAGGTACATATAACCTGATTCCAAAATTGATGGATTCACATTGTATAGTATCTAAGGTCAAATATTAACACAACATTGTAGTGTTTTAATTTAAAACAGTATCTATTTGCATTATAATTCCCTGTTTTTCAGAACATGTGACCACACTGTTTACTGAAAATAATCTACAAATCCTCGTAAATTTATACAAGTGCATAATTTCAGATTACAGTTATTCCTGAGAAATATGTGATCAGAAAAATGGTCACATATTGAAACAGCTCTAAGATAAGTGAAGAAATCATTAGAGAGCTATCGCTAGATCTGCTGAATAAATAATCAAGCATTAGCAAAGATGTAACTTCTGAACCACCTGAAATAAATTACTTGATTCTATTTTCAAAGAGCATGTTTCTGCTCATATAGCTGGATTTTGGAGCTTATCTAATGTGCTCTTTTTTTCCTTCTGCCCTCTCCCTTCCCTTTTCACCTACTATTGCTTATTTCTATCTCAGAAATCTGCTCTGTTGACTGTGGTGCTCATGGTGTCTGCATGGGTGGAACATGTCGATGTGAAGAAGGTTGGGCTGGAGCATCTTGCAATCAAAGAGCATGCCATCCTCGGTGTGCTGAACATGGAACATGTAAAGATGGGAAGTGTGAATGCAGCCAAGGCTGGAATGGCGAGCACTGCACAATTGGTATGTTGACTGAGCTTTCATATGAATCCTCAGTACTGGACTTTAAAAGCATGAGCTACTGGATCTCTCTGAAATTGAATATAGCACTTTGAAGCTTGTTCCTTCAAACAGAATATTTTCACTTACATCTTTGTAAAGAAATGCACATTTTAAAAAAGAAAGTAAGTATATAATAGATCATCAACCCTTTCTAGATAGCTTGTCCCAGATAGGAGGGGCAAGAATTTCATTTCACATTTTCTCAATTTTCTCTCTAGATACAGAAGATATTAGCAGAAGAAACTTGCTTTTATTGTTTGGACTCTTAAATCTCTAGCTAAATGAGTTCATTCGCACTAGCTTTTTCTAATTTTTAGCCAGTAATAATATACTAATTTTAATGTTATCAAGGAAAAGGAAAGGAAGGAAATACTATATAAGGAAATAAGCTGGAACTTGGCTGCAAAATAGCCTAGCAGACTGACATTATTTTTGTTATGTTTTGTTAGCCAGCATAATGAATTATGTAGGATTTCCACATAGCTTTCTATTTCAGTGTTGAAATATTGAAAATGTGCTGACTTTCAGCATTTCCATTTGTATAGGGTTTTTTTTAACAAGAGTAGACATCCTGTGTTTTACATCCTGAATATCATACTGATACAAAAGAAAGTTGCCTTTGATTAGTCACACTATATAAAAAGTAACTCTTCCCTAGAATTCAATTAATATTCCTCTCTAAAAGCTAGCCTGTGCCTAAATAAAACGTTGATCTCTGATCTCAGCCATTAACCATCATATAAAGCAGCAATGAAAAATTATCACAGTGATTCTCCACATTATCTCCATATGTCTTTCTCTTTAAAAATGTATGTGGAATAGGTTTTAATATTCCAGTTACAAACTAAATAGATTTTTTTTTCTGTTAGCCTCACTAATCTTAGCAGCACACTGTCGGTTTATACTTGTTTAATGGATTATCTGCTCTGGTATAATTTTTTTCCAATACATTGTAAAAGTAGTCTTCTGATTTTCATCTATTTATTCCATGTCCATGTAATTATTGCACTGCTGCTTTTGCAACACAACAACGAAAGTTTTGAGTAATAATTCTGATAATGTTGTAGATATCACAGTGGCTTGGCTTGGGCTTCTGTTTATTTGCACAAATTGCCTAGTACAGCAATAGTATATAGTTTTCGGGTATCCTTCCATCTTATAAGAATTCTCAGCATTATGTCAAAACCAACTATTGAATTGTGAGTTATAATTTCTGCAAAATTTATAAGAGATGTTCACACAAAATACTTATTAGCATGTTTTGGATATTCCAGAGATCCAATTTTATTTTTAAAAATCCATGTTTAGTTATTTAATATTATCAGTGCATCTGTGCTGCAGTGTATAGATTGATAGCAACCACACAGAATAAAGGATTGATAGAAAACTAACGACAAAATCAATTGGATACAAAAAATGTCCTCTAGGAAAAGGAGTTGATTGGATTTGTATGGTAGTACATATAGAGAAAGATTAGGGAAAAATAAAACTGTGCAGAATGTAACAACAGTAAGACAAAAAATACCTGACTCTTAAGAATTTCCAGTAAGTCTGCAATCATGGTTCAGTGGAAGTACTGCAAAAAGTAACCTGGAAATTATTGTACTGATATTTTATAGCCTAAACAAAAATAGACACATTTGTACAATTTACAATTAGAGACACTTCATAAACCAAATAATAGAATACACCAAATATAATACATGCATTAGTAGAATTTGGGTGCACTGCCTATAAGGTACTACAATCATGGCAACTGGCAGGAAAAAAAAAAGGGTAAGACTGTAATTCTGTCCAGACTTTAAATGGATCAGTTTATTTTAATACTGTTTAGCACTTAACTCCCAGCTGTTAGTATTTCATTTTCAATTTTTTAAACTGAATGGCTACCAAACATCACAGGAAGCTTAGTGCAGAATAGAGGCATACTGACTGGCATGCCTGCATTTTTTCTGAACAAAGCATGTCTTTGTGATCAGTAATGATCTTGCTTCCCAATGCAATAAAGAACTGGAATGAAAACAAATAGCTGCTCTTTTGTAGTTTAAAGGAATTAGGATTTCCCTATGGCCAGATTACCATTTGAATTGCCTGCATATACATGAAAATCAATGTAGCTCAATAAACAACTTGATGTTTAAAGCACTATTAGTGGAGAACACCTCAAAGGACTACCTTTCCTTAAATTGGAGACATGGGATTTGGGGGGCTTGGTAATATGTCGCATCCTGCGTACAAACAGAGCATCTAATTGAAAATGAGGCAGAAAGGAAATTAAACATTAAACATTAAAAAGAAATAGAAGTTCTCACTTTGTACAGCAGTTTGCAGTCTAGTAGCACTATATGTATTGTTGCATTGCGCATGGTTAGAGCTTTCACACAAACTAATATGATCATAGAACAACCACATGAACCATGCTTTTTTTCTAGCTTTGGGAACAAGCTTACCCATTGTTCAATGAAACATAACACAGAGCTGTTTATTTTTCCAAAAGGATAGCTGTCTGTGTGGGAAATGAAGCATGGTGAACCAATGTGATGAAAAGAGAAACAGAATGGCACCATGTTCTCATGTATTAAGGTTAGTTTGGTGCATCAGTTGAGAAGGCAGCAGATTCTAAGGCATTTATTACTTTTGCAACTATATTCATGAATCCTTTCTCTGAACTGTTGTGCCATTTCAAGCTTATTTTCAATACCTGTTATGCAAAAGTCTAGACCTGACCAGCACATAAGGTGTAGTTGGACAAAGGTAGCAGAACTTGTTCTCCATTGTTTCAAAGGACAAGTATCAGCATGCAGAAATTTTTAAAAAGTTGTATTGTAGCTAGACGTTAAGAGACACTTTCTAAATATAAGAGGTTTTGGCAACAGAACAGGACTTTCTTGTGATGAAGTACAATTATTTTGTTTGCAATATTTACATGATGGATAAATTACCTTCTTTTAGGGATGCTATTTTTTGCAGATTCTAAATTGATGAAGGCCTAGATGCATGATCTCCATATTTCTTCTGCTTGTTGTCCAGCATTATGGTTTCTTTCTGTATTTTGTCCACTTGATCTGTACATATAGAAATGATTAGCTATACTTTTGATCAGGGCAAAATATACCCGTTTTTATATGTCAAGTTCATAGATCATTCAGGTTTAAGAGTACATAGAAAATCTACAGTTGTCTAATTTGTAGTCTTCTTTATTTATATTTCTAGTATGGTTGTTCTTTTTTTTCAATTCTGTCTGAGATTTGGAAATAGACATAAATTTAATATCAGAAGTGATCTACTTCAGAAGCATTAGGAGCATTCATGAGGCAATTTTTATATTAAATTTAGGTGTTTCACGAGGAAAAAACCTCTGAACAATCCTGTTTTTTTTGTTATTGTTTATTTTTAAATAAAAAGGAAATAACCTATATCTTCAACTCTGAAATAGTTCCATTTAAAAAAAAAAACAAAATAAATGATTATGGTTTAAATATAAACAAATTTAAGCACAAGGAATATCAGTGTTTTTAAGTGATATTTTCAATTTAAAACGTAGGACCATATCTATGCATAACTTCAGTTTGAAACCACCAGTTGCTTGTCCGTGTAGAACTGATTATCAGGTATTAAAAATGAACTAACAAAACTTCCTGATGTTTGCTACAGTGTAGAGCTTCAAGGGTGCCCCATTTTAATACACGTTTGGAACAGTGTGTGAATGGATAAGGCTATCCATTGATAGAATTTGCCTGCAACCTAGTCACTTAAGTCCTGCGATGCATTATAGTTATTTAACTGTTAAGTTATGGAAACTTCCGCTCGGATTTATTCATGGCATGTATCAGATAAGGGTTAGGCATTTGTATTATTTTAGCTGGCTAAGTATGTCTGTGTCTGTGTGTGTATGAAATTCATTTTTATACAAATTGTACTGTATTTGTCTTGAGTTGTTGTTATTCCAATAAGGAAGCTAAACTGGGTGGATTGATTTGGTTTTCCTGAAGCCTATTTCTTAACTTTTTCAACTAGGACACAAAATGAAGCCAATTTGTCTGAGGTATAGAAACTGCCTCGAAAAATATGAAGAAGCTGGAAGGAATAGATGACCGGGGGGATTTTTCAAGATTCTGGCTGCTAGCACAATTATTTGAAAAAAAAATCAATAAGAAGCAATGTTTAGTACTAAATGTTATAAACAAAAATTAAGATTTTAAGGAACTGCTTGCTGCCTTAGGACTGATCTGTTAGGCAGTCTGTTGTTCTTTGACTCTACCTTAACCTTGCCAGATGAACTGTTAGAACATTTGGAACATTCGTTCTTTTTCAGTTTTTCCTTACACATTCATGTAAAAAGAAAAAATGAGCCCAAGTTTGTGCTTACTCTACATATATGTTAGTTGTCTTCTGCCATGATGGATTTAAAAAGGCACAAAAATAGATTTGCCATCCTCTTTTATATTAATAAGGAGCAGCTAAGAAATAAAACAAATCATTTCTATTTATATGAGTTCCTTGACACAACTATTCTCTTTGCAATTACAAGAATAACAGTGTGTTTATCAGTTACAAACTGACAGTGTAAAACTTTATACAAATAGTAAGAAAATAGTTTGAAGCCGAAAATTGCAGACATGCTGTGAGTATGTTAGCAGGAACTACTACAAAGCAATTGATATATATGAAAAGACAGAATGTTCAAAAATACAGCTGGTCTTGCATTCTACAAGGTATGCAAGAAAAAATGCAATCTATTACAATTGTAGGTTCAAATTCAGAATTATTCTTACAGCTGCAGAATTAGAAAATGATAAGTAAGCATTCTCTGCAGGAAAAAATTAAAAACTGTCAGCACAGAACTTGGAGTACTTCAGAAAAGGACAGTATTTTTGATAATAAAAGAGAAGATCTGGGCAAATAGAAGTATCGTCTGTCACATTTGAAAATACTAGGTATTGCATAAGAAACAGAAGATAGCACATGAACTGAATTTATAGGAATGTGATTACAATTAATTACAATTAAAGGAGACAAATTGGCTCAATGCAAATTTACACTGAGGTTATGAGAGACACTTTAACTGAACCAAGATACTGCCACAGATTACATAAAATATGTGTGCAATCATATTATGGTATGCAGTCATCTTATTAATGATTTAACATGCACACAAATTACACTGGAAGGTCATATTCATAGGAGCCTACTCTGCTTGAATTACGTTCTTCATTTGTGCTCCTACTCTCTACATTATTTTTTAAAAAATCTTGTTTTCCTTTTTCATTATGGTTGACTATGTTCATGCATCAACTTGTAATATCAGATGGTAGCGTGATAAGACAACTGTCTTTTTTGTACAATAGCAAACTAATTAACATACACATAGGCACAACTACATTAGCAATGTAATTTAATATTAAAATTAAAGGGAAAAAGTAGAAAAATTGCCTGGAATATATGTTATAACCAAAGTAACTCTAAAATATTTGATTGAATTGCTTTAACTCCTCTTTTTTGCCTTTTTAATCCCCCTCCACCAACATAAGATTAATTTAGTGCCTAAACAGTCCCTTGTTGCAAATTAAGTATAGGTTTATTTTTTCAATGTTAGACAATAATTCTGTTGTCCATTCTCCAAATGTGAATATCCACAATTCTTTATATTTGAAAGACTCCAAAAATTTTTGAGTATATAACCAAGAGGAACATATGCATCCTTAATGAACAATTAAGTCACCTTGTGTGAATGTATCCTTAATGAACAATTAAGTCACCTTGTGTGAGATGGGCGGCTATAGAAATATGATAAATAAATAAATAAATGACAATTATCAGTTTAAAGTAATATTAACAATCCTATAGATTTCAGCCCAAAATATAGCAATAATATGACAAACCCAAATCATATAATATTTCAACTTCTGAATTGCAAAGTAATTGCAACCAACTTCTATTAAACTTTTTCTGAGGTGTCCAGTATAACAAATAAAACAATTATGTTGTATTAACCTCATTTTAGGATAAAAAGATGCTAATTCTACATTGTTTCAAGAAAACTTGCATCGATTTATAAGAGAAGGGCATTGAAAGCTAACATAGATAATCAAATCCCATCTTATAAAAATAGATTACTGTCTTCTGAGTCTCAACTGATACCTCTAAAATTGTTAACATATGTTGAACTTCAAATATCTGACCCATTTCATCTGTTCATACCGCCTGATAATATCTAATTGATGATAAAGAAAAATAGTACTTATATTGGATCTTGGAATATGTCATCTGAAATCAGTGGGACTATAATAACAATTTTGGATCTAATCCATTAATATTAAATAATGATTTATAATATGGTGATAATAGAGCTACTTTTATAGATGTAGCCCAATTTGTTGTAGGGTTGAAATTGAACTTGTCAAACTAGTCCAGTTATGCAGGAGGTATACGTGCCTATGAATACTTTTTACTTTAAAATCTATTACATTCATTTTCATGCTTTTTTACTTCCATCATTTCACATACTGCATATTTCAGTTTCAATATATAACTCTGTAATTTTCTTCAGTTATATAATAGCACTAGACAAATGTTCTAATCTGTATTTAAGCCTGTTCAAGGAATGTTTTATTTAAACTAAACTCATTTGAGCAATGGATATTCCAGTTCCATGAATTTCTGCAATTCACAGTACACCAGTACAAAAGTGGCAATTTGTATCTATAGTTTAATTTTAACAAGTGAAAAAAAAAATCCAAGCTGTTACTCTTATCAGTCAGAATTGGATTCAAATATGTTGGTGACACAAGTTGCTCTGCGGCAGCAAAATTCCCTTAAGGCTTCTCTTGTTGATACAGTACATTTGCACCAGTGTGCTGATAAATTACCGCTATGGCGGTGATTGCTATTGAAACTTCATAAGCTCTACACACAGCTCTACCACCGGGTCATTCTAGTTTATTTTTCAGTGCCATATGATATTTTTCTAATGTATCAGTCATTGTGCTTTAATGCTTGTGGACCAATTCTGAGTTTTATAGAATTTTCATTGGATTTTTGCCTGGAAATCCTATTGACATTCCACTAAGTGGCAGACAGGTATTTGTTAATACAGTGTCAATTATCATAGGAAGCTATGCAAAAGTCAAGCTGTTGTTTTTTTAATCTAACCTTAAACATGAAATATTATGGTGGATAGAAATATCTTGTAATGGGTATGAATACACTAATATGAATAAGAATGCATAATACCTCACTGAAAAACATGTCATTACTATAATCCTTTATGATAAGGTAATCAGTAATAAAACAGTGCACTGAGTACCAATTAAGGACCATCAAATCATTGGCTCACCCTGATTTAAACAGGAGATGATTGGAATAAATGGATTTAATATAGGCTTCTTCACAGGCTATAGCTATAATAACTATTCTCCCCAATTGAAGGTAGCATATGTAAATCTAATAATGTAGGGACACCAATTTACAACTCTAATTGAAGACTAATGAAAACTATTCAATTTTAGAAAGCCTTCATTGAGATCTCTTAATAAAACTTACTAGTAAATGAAAAGTTCATATTAAAGAACATGTTGTAAGCAAAATTACAAAAAAAGGTACTTTATTTCTATTGCTCTATTTATTCATTCTATGGTGTTGTATTAATTTACATTTTATTATAAATTGAATCCCAGTAAATTTCCACAATTTTTCCCAAAATTCATATTAGAGTTTTTGAATGGTACCAAGTCAGTGTGCATTTTCAGCCATAAAGTTCAGCAAAGTTTTTTCCCAAGGTTTGAGATACGGATTTTATAAGACATTTCATAGCTAGTGAAATTAACAGAAGTACATGATTTTTATAGTAAAGTTTTATGTTGTTCATGAGGAAGTGATATAAAGTTGAGAAGTGATAGATAATACTTCATCCTTTTTCTGCCTTTTACTTCTTAGCACAATTCCCAGCAATTTTTCTACTAAAAAACTCCAGGTGTGTTTATTCTTAAAAAGATGATAAAGCACACATTCCGCTATTCGTTTGCTTCATATCATTTCCTTCACAGTTTTCTTTTCCAGGAGACTAAACATACTTCTTTTCAGTGCCTACTTTAGTCCTTCTAAGGGCAACTTACCTATGTGATTATTATTTGATGTGGTGTTATATTATTAATCCATTTCTGTAATTGAACTTTTCACATTCCAAAGAAGTGATGACTCAATAGGCATCTTAATATTCTTCTACTATTCCATCATCTTCCTTTCAGCACCTTCCCATTCCTGTTTAAACCTGGCATTTCATCCTAGTGGCAGTCTTAAGACATCCCTCCTTTTTCACTTTCCCCTTTCACTGGATCCATTAGTTTCATATCTTTGGTCATAAACTCTCCTCTTTCACCTTCTCCAACTCTATGCATTTGGCTGTCATTAAAGTGGATAGCAGTGTTTCTCTAATGCAGTAAAGACAACAACATATGTAATACTGTTAATATATAAACATTTATTATGATATTGATTTTCATCAATCATATCAATTCTTAAATTTGCATTTTAAAAAACCTGAATAAAATACATCAAGAACTGAACTTGAGAAATAGTATAATCTATTCGTCCATAGTTGACGGAGTTCATCTTTTTCAGGCTTTTGTGCTTGAGATACTCCTGAATTTCTTACCAGGTGTTCAAGCAATAGCCAGATACTGTATTTGCTATTAGTGTGTGTGTATGTGTGTGTGTATTCAAATTTGTTATAGCTGCCCAATTCCAATGAACTCTAGGTAGTGTACAAAATAAACAAAATCCATTAAAACAGGTAAAATAAAAACCACCCAGACAGCCCAGACTCAAACAAGCTTAAAAGCAATACAAAACAAATAAAGCAAAACAGGGTCCCCCAAAATACAATAATTCATTAACCCCAGGCCTGGGACCAAAGCCAGGTTTGAAGAGCTTTCTGGAGCCCTAGGGGAGAGGGCACTGTCCTTATCTCTGGGGAGATGCTGTTCCAGAGGGTGGGGATCATGATAGAAAAGGCATGCTTCCTCAGTTTCACAAGATAGCAACATTTAATGGAGGGACCTGGAGAACACCCACAATCCCAGAACATACTGGGTGGGCAGAAATGATTGGAGATAAACAGGTCTTCAAATATCCAGGCTCTGTGCCATACAGGTAATAATTTTATAGGTAATAACCAGCACCTTGAATTGCACTCAAAAGCTGACTGGCAACCAATAGATACATTCTTTGTGGCAGATTCTTACCGTTATTCATTTAGAACCAAATTCTGCATTTGGTTTGTGTGAGTGTTCTTAGCACAGTAGTTTCAGGTAGTACAGTAGACTGCAGCCATCCTAAAAGTAATGCATAATCAAGCACATTTTCGTAATACTGCACTACCTGTCCTTTTCCTTTTGGCTAATTCTAATTATTCCTTACATTTCTTATAAAGTTCTAAATAAATGTATGCATGTACGTATGTTTTCTGTTGCATCCGTGCTTCTATTCTCTTGATAGTTTTTGCATACTATGTTAGGTTTGCAGAGGTACAGAGTTAGGTCAGTCCTTTTTTTGCTATGTGCTGTATAATCAATGGAGGGAAGTTTTTATGCAAGTGAGTATTAAAAACATAATTGCAATTCTGACTGTAAGTTGTACAATTTTCTAATTATAAAGTTGTACATCCCAACATTCTACTAAGTCTACCATTTCGTTCTGCATAATCTATATGTAATAGATTATGTAATATAATTCTGTATAGAATTCTTCTTAAAAACAAGACAAACTTAATTATACTTACATTGCCTGAGAGTAAATTCATATGTGATAATTAACTGTACAACATGATTATGAGAATTAGGAAATAACCATCCTGGTCCCCTTGACAAATAACATTGTTTGGCAGTTGCCTAAAGAACTTTAAAGTTAATAAACTTGATTCACATTGATGATCATTTTATTTCAGGATGTTAATATTGTCCATTATTGTGATTATCAAATAATGTCCAACATATAAAAACAATACAATATAATGCATAGTTAAATAAATCACACTGACTATATAATAATGACTGGAAAATAAGGCTCGTTATATTTAAGTTGCAATATGCAGTTATTTAACCATTGCCAATCCTTTGAAAATATAGACCAGTCTGTATGTGAAAATGGTAACTGCCCATTGTAAAATATCTTGAATTTTTGAAAATATGTTATATGCTAAAATTATATTGCTTTTACCTGCAACGTTGATTCACCTTCGAATTTTAAACAATTAGTTTCATCTGTACTACTCCCAGTAAGAATAATGTATTTTGTTTTGCATAATTTAGCTACATATATCACAGAAATTGACAGTTCTCAAAGTGGAGGGAATAAAAAGTGCAATCTCCTAAGAACCTGTATTGATACCAGGATTTTCTGAGTTATTTATGAATTACCTGAATAAAGGGGTAAGCAATAAAATTCCCCTGTTTGTGAATCACATAAAATTATCCAAGGCGGCAATAAAAATGTTAATTGGAAAAGCTGCAAAACTGTTTTTTGAACTGAAAATGGCAGCTATTATTCAGAGTAAGTAATGTGATCACCTGGGGAGATTAAATAGAAAAGGCTTAATTTCATATATTCAATGATGGAATATAAGCAATTATTTACTGACCAGAAAAAGGATTTACTGAGGGAGTTACTGTAGGTAACTCAATGCTATGAAAAGGATGAATTCTGTATTAAGGGTCAAGAGAATCTAAAATCAAATTGGAATGCCATTAAACAGATATATAATGCAGCTACACACTTGGAATACTAGGTATAGCTTTCATCATCCCACCATTTTTATAGAGTTAAAATCCAGATAGATGTAGAAAAGGAAACTCTGAGTGTTTTGGATGGAACGATTTTATTTCAAAAAATATTATGATGAACAGAATTATTTAAAATATGAATAAGAGATACAATAGAGACAATCAAGTGTGGACAAAATGGAGAGAAATTTCATCTATCTTTCAAAGCTAAAGCTAAGCTCCATTTTAGCTAAATGGTGGGAAATTGGTATAAATACAGGGAAATAATTCTTTACCCAGTGAGCAAAAATTAAGCTCCTACAAGATACATCGGTGGCCACCAACTTAGAAAATTTTACAAGAGGATTAGAAAAATTCACAGAAGAACTATCAGCGGCTAGTGGTCATGCTGAGTAAGTACTTTCTTCTGAATCAAAGGCAATCTCCCTCTGAATAGCAATTGTTGAAAGTACAAGAGTGAGAACAAACTTTTTATGCTTTTCTGTAGAAGCCCATGAGGAAAAATAGGTATACTAGATAGACCTTTCACCTAGTCCATTAATTCTTTTATATCAGAACTGTCTCTTACAACAGAACTGTACAATTCTAAGAAATATGGGCTTTTAATTTAATATTGGCAGCAAAAGTCACAAGCCACATGAACACACTAAAAAAAATTAAAAATTAAAATTGACCATGTTTTTGGATAAATGTAACTAAAAAAGGTACAAGCCAATATATCTGAAGTCTGGACATAGATTTTAATTGCTGAATGTCTATGTGATTTTATATTTACAGTGGAAAGAATATTGCTCTTTATTGAAGGACCTCTCTTTTCAGTGAATCACTACTTTTTTTATTCGTGAATTCTGAAAAAATCCATTCTATATGATTGTTCTTAAATGCCTGTTCTTTTTCTTTTTAATTCTCAAGCTCACTATTTGGATAAAATAGTTAAAGGTACTGTATATTTGCTCTTACTTGACATGCTTCCATGTATCTCTACATGCCTCCATATATCTTTGTGTATATTATAGCAATCATCCCACTAGACTTGGCAAATGCAACATATACATACTCATGAATTACAGATTTCATTCACGTTACTTTCCATGTGACTTGGATAAGAGAAGACTTAATGTTTTTGTTACCTGTTAACATTTTTACTAAGCAGTTTTTAAGTTTCACAATGCGTGTATAAATGGATTCACTTTGATGGTCTCAGAAGCTGAAGATTGCTAGGTATTTGTTGTTTGTGGTTTTTAAGCATCCCAACTGGAACAAATGTTGAATTATTCATATATATGTAAAAAGATGAGAAGGCCCCTTGATCTGGAGATTTATAACAGATACATGGGTTCAGGTCTGCTACAGGAAAGAGAGGTGGAAGACATTTAATCTTTAAGCTCTGGATTCTGCATTGAAGTACCCTGACATATTTTTAGTACTGCCCACTAAAGTTGATGACTAGGTGTTTAAATTTATGGAAGCTCATTCACTTGTGTAAAAAATAATGAATGACCAGTGAGCTTTTTTTTTTAACTTCAAAGAAAAAAATCATAAGAAAATCTCTGCAGTTTGGAAATTCTATTTTGCATGGGAAGTTAATACTTGGACACAAAGTTAATCTAGATAAGCACTTTTTAAAAAGTAAAACCACTAAACAGCAAATATCTCCATATCTTCAGTTGTTGGTAGAAGTCTGGTGGATTTTATTTATTTATTTTTATTACCATTGATGCCCCCCCCCTTTTTTCCGGATTGCCTTTCTTCTATTCCTTATTTGTGCTTTTCCATTAGAGTATGGCAATATCCATGACAATATCCAGGCTTTCGTAGAATTATCCTTAATTGCATCAAATTGTCTGCAGTACCTTGACAATAGGACAGATAAAGGCTGCGTGTCCTATGTAGTAACCAAGAAAAAAACTATTTCAGAAGTAAAATATATCCTCTGTGTGTATAGTTAAAACGTGCAGATGGCAAAAAATGCTAAAGGAAAAGCAGGCCAAATATAATCTCAGCCTGGTAGGATGACATGACATCCATAACAATAACTTCATCATACCTTGTCATGAGATGTTACTATGATTCCATTTCAATTAAATTATTGTTTAATTTGTGCTACATAGGTAAATAAAGGAATACATTTATAATTGTTTTAGCCTAATAGGCACAGGAACAGATTCTTTCAATAATATTGTAAACCCACTGGAAAGAATCCTGCTCTAGATCCCAGAGATATAGACAAAAAAACTTTAAAAGGCAGTGGAACAACGTGTATATTATTCTGTGTGGAGTAAAAAATAAGTGCTAAAATATATGATTTGTAGCCAGTTGATTATACTTCTGCTTTATTTGCTTATGTGAATGTCGTACCACACTCATAGATAAGGAATACTAGAATTCTACATATCTATATTTATATAAACTGTCATCATTCTCATACAGGTCATGTTGGCTGCATGCCAGGTTTTCATCAGTATGAAATGACAGATACTGTTTTTGATATAATGTTAGATTTAAAAAATAGATCTTGGATATATTAAATAATTTTAATTGTTTCCCAAATTTTCCCTCCTTGGCCATAAAAGCAGACAAGATAGGATATAAAGGTAACAGAACAAAAGCCTTAGGGAGATTGTCACAAAAAAAAATCACTCTCCGCTCTCTGTCTTGAAGCACGTCACTACCGTGTTTTTGTTCAGTCTATCAATGTTTTATTGTGGTCCTTATGGTATTTCATTTTGTCCGTCCTAAATACTCAAATACGCACAGCTATTACATTTAGTTGGAAATCTTGTTGGTCCTGTCCCATCCGTATGCAGCCTGAATCCTAATGTTTGTTAGAATAGATGCTAAGCTGCTTCACTATTTCCTGGGCTTTGCTTATTCTGTGGAAAGGAATGTATTTTTGGCATAAAGTATAGTCATAAAATTGACATATACTTTGTGCAATTATTTAATGCACTGTAATTTCACATGAATATACGGCAACTCTGAGACCAGATGAAATTAACATTCTCTTTTATTGAGTACCAAGGAACACACCTTCTTCTGAATTTTAAAATACTTCTTTAAAACAAGGAGCTTAACAAAATCTACATCAACAAGTAACTCATGATGCAAATATATCAAATCATTATTTGTTCTTAAGAGTAGAAGCTCTGTTGTTTTATCTTGACGCTATGTTGTGTGCTGTGGTGCTGTTGCCTGCTGTTTCACTAAAGAAAATGAAAACATGATTTTGTCTGGCCCGCAGGTATTTAGTGGTTTTTTGGATATATTTCCTGCCTGCACAGGTAAGTGGTGTCTCAAGTGTCAGACAAATCAAAGATGCCACTTAGTTAAGAATGAAAATCCCAGTTAATGTTGCTGTTACTCTCCATGTGCAATTACAGTATTTGTGCTGTTCTAAAGGCCTGTTCCCAGTAAGTGTCCCTTGTTCGTATTTTGATTAGATTGAAACGTTATTATAATATTTAAATCACATGAAGTATCTTTTTTGTCTGTTTTAACAGAAGGATGCCCTGGCCTGTGTAATAGTAATGGAAGATGTACTCTTGACCAAAATGGCTGGCATTGTGTTTGTCAGCCTGGATGGAGAGGAGCAGGATGTGATGTCGCCATGGAAACTTTATGTACTGACAGCAAGGACAATGAAGGAGGTAGGAGGTGTAGAGCAAAATTCCTGCACTGCTAAAAAATGTAAAATTATTGGCTTCCTAATCAGGTGAAAAAAATACTGCTGTGAGACTGATACAGAGCTTTTACTACCTGTGATGAGATACATGCAGAAATGTGCTTCAACGTTTATTGCCTTCATTTAGTATGCTATCAAATCCTTAAGTGCTGGTTACAGCAAGCAAAATGTGTACATCAAAACCCATTAGTGAACATTAGATTATAACTGGTAGTATTTATATCAAAGGGCAAATATAATAATCCAGTGAACTTTATCATAAAAGTGCATACCAACAAAAATAATTGTGAAATCCATTTTCAGATTAAGTTTTGAAGATGTTATAGGAGTATGCTGAGAAATAGCTTCATAAAAGCTTCTCCTTTTTAACTGCCTTTTATCAGCAAAAGTCTCATCCCCAATACTGTATACAGGTAGTATTCAATTTATAACCATTCGTTCAGTGATTGCTCGAAGTTACGACAGTGCTGATGGAATGGTGGTTACCACTAGTCCTTGGAGTTCCAGCTGTCCCAGCACTCTCATGATTACATGATTACGATCTGGGCACTTGGCAACCTGCTCGCGCTTATGACCGGTTGCAGCACCCTGTGATCACATGATCACCATTTGCCACCTTCCCTGCCGGCTTCCCCAGAAAGTCAGTGGGGAAGCCGACAGGGAAGGTCACAAGTTGCTGGGGTAAGTCTCCCCACCGGCGCACCCTCCCCAAGCCCCTCTGCGATTGCGCCTGGCCAGCTACTCTCACCCCCCGAGCCTTGCCAAATCTCCATGCCACTCATGCACCCTATGCCTCTCTCACATACCACCCTCTCCAACCCTCGCTACACCTCCCTCATACCCTCATGCACCCCTTGCATCCTTCCCCATCTGGCAGCAGCCCTTTACCTGCCTGGCAGCCTGCTTGCAAGCCACCTGGGACTTACAAGTTCCTGCTGGCTTCCCCACTGACTTGGTTGCGGGAAGCCAGCAGGAAGTTGCCTCGTCTAACAACCATGAGATTTGGGTAACGATGGCAACCAGGATTGCAGGGATTGCCATTGCTAAGTGTTGCAGTCGTGCTTTATGACTGCATCCCTTAGCGACACAAATTCCAGGCCCAATTCCCATCATAAGTTGAGGACTACCTGTAACTATATTAACTATATCTTTCAACATTTCCACCAACTTGTTTAAAATTGAGGTCTTCTTTACCCCTTTTGAGTCCCCTTTCATATTTTCTGATAGAAGCAGAAATATTCTGTTCCCCAAGTTACATTCAAGTCTTTATTTCTCTTTCACCTCTATGTAGACCATTAACATAACTTCCTTTGCTGCTTTTTCAAGTTGCTCTTCTCAGTATGCCTGGTTAAATTTTCTGAAGTTGCCTATCTCCTCCAGCCTCTTCTTGGCTGCCCTCTCTTTCTTAAATCATTATAGTTGCATTTTCACCTTACGTGCTTAAGAGGATGCTGAGGTACATTTCTAGTTAACCATTTCTTTACATCTTTATGTTACTTAATTGCTTAAGACAAGGTCAAATGCATATATGACTTTGTTCAGATCTAGACCATATATATTCCAAACATTATCCTCATTTTGTGGCAACTTTTAATTGTTTTATGTTTACCATATGAATTATTTTAAGTTCTAGGCTATCCACACATTCAATAACAATGGAGAAGTAAGGAACGTTAAATGTAATTAGGCTGTCATGTGCTACGGTCAGAATCTAAATACAAGTGAAAATACAAAACAGATGAACTCTCTGTAAGAAACAGAAATGTCTAATAGTAGAAAAATATTGTTATAAAAGCAACATATATCTTAAGGATAACAGTTTAACACTGGATTGAATTAAATACATGGTAGAACGCTGATCTTGGATCATAACAAATTTAACCATCTTCTATGATGCTGATTTTCAGTGTTACTTAAAAAATAATGAGGAAAATCTTGAGGTTAAGAATTAAGTATTATAATAAGGAAACAATAGATAATTCCACTTATTAGCATAATAAATTTTAATATGTATAATTATCAAATAAACAGTATGGACATTTATTTTCCTTCTTATGCAGAAACACCATCTTACCCAGTAATAGGTGTCATTTAGTATTCAAGTGAATGATCCTGCTGAGTGTCATTATGTGTATGCAAGGAATTAAATAAAAATCTATTACTTTAATTCCTCCTTTGTCTCTAGGTAGATAATACTTCTGCAAAAGACATTACCAAATTTTTGAATTACATTGGTAGGCAGTACAAAATCAAGTCTACCCTACTGAATTCAAAAGCCAAAAAAAAAAAAGGTAAAATTCACCTTGTTAAAGAAATCTCAGCCAGTGAATCCCATGAATTGATCACTATTTACTTACTTAGGTATCCCTAAGTTCACTGGTGAATAAAAATAATACAGTAGGAAAATTATTTAGATGATTTAGATACATGTTGTAGTATGTGCCATCTTAAAAGATGCACCAGGAAAAGATGTAGCCATGTTGGAAAATAGGGGAAAAAGACAAAACCCATACAATGGCAGGGTTGTTATTGTCACAGATCTATCACAACATACTGAACAAGTGTTTTAGTTCTCCAGATTTTAGACCTTCTCATACTAGGTTGTAAGACAGATCTGACAAGTGAGATCGTAGGCTCTGGCTTTTTCTGTTGGAAAGTGATGATAGTAGGATGCAGTTTAAAGCAAAAGAAGAGCATGCATGCATTTATCATGTCACTTCAACTACAGCATGTGCCAACAAGTTTATTTTAGTCCTACCAAGCTTCTCAAGTGCTGAAGCAACTGCACATCTATTGTAGCATGTTTGATAGTGAAAATAGAATAAATGAAATAGAATGACCATTACAGCTTTTTTTCTTATTCTTCACCATTCTGAATTTCTAAAATCAGAATAAGAAACTTGAATTCCCATATCTTATTGTTCAACCATAAATAAACCTCATCTGCATTGAGTAAGCACAAGATCAGTGCAAGATAGTAGGACCTCTTCTTTTACCTATCCTGTCAACTGCTAATTTAAGGAATAAAAACGTATCAGAGAACTCACTAGTTACCAATGAAATAAGACCCAGATAGTTGAAGATTCTGGTTTGTTCCAAAGCTGGTCACTATAATTTCTCAGATCAAATGCTGCTGTGGTTCATACAAAGGAAAGAATTAGGGCAGATTTATTCATAAATAGCTCTGCTTAATTTAAAGCAGGCAGGGGCAGGTTTGTTTGTTTTAATGGAAGCTACATATATTTGCAAGGACACTGACAATGTGGTATATGACAAATTACATTTTCTTACCATCTAAATCTTTCACTGCTTGCCAGCAATATATAAGTATGTAAACAAATTTTTATGTTAATTTTATTTAGGTTGCTTAAGATTTAATAATAATATTGATGATCATCATCATCTTTTGTTATCTTCTTTAATGGAAGTTCTATTTATCCTTTTCTTATTTGAAAGGTTTCAGATAGCTCCTGATTATTTTGTACTTTTTCCCTGAACAGTTTCCAGTTACGTTCTGAAATATGAAGATCAAATGGATTAAGAATGTTCAAGAAGTGGATGACACGTGTTTTAAATGGGGATGATCTCTCAAAGTGGTTCTCATAAACCCTTGCAGTTGCAATTAGCTACATCTAATAATGATAATTTAATAGCTGTGAACATTTTAGTTTTCCTTTGATTTTTTTTAATTCACTCACAATTTTTTATTAAAAATTGAATAAGATTCCATTTTTGATCCAACTACAAAGGAGCAATGATATTTCTAGAAGCATTTCACCTCTGTTTTTTTTACACATAGGCAATAGAACATTTGATAAAAAAACACTAGGTATATAAATACAAGAGGGGGGTTTTTTTGTTGTTGGGGTTTTTTTTTTTTTTTTTGGTAATTTAGAAGAAGCCAGATTTATAACTATCCATCACTCACTTGGGCAAATAGCTGATAAACTTCATAAAAACATAAGAAACAGCATGGCTCTGTTTTGTCTGGTGAAAAGGAGATTCATTTCCTGATTGATGTGAGTGGAAAGCCCTATAAAAATGTATTTGCAGCTGATTAGTTCAAAAGATACCAATCTCATACAGTTTTATGACCGCAATCCACATTCTGGATTTACATTTGCTTTTTCTAAAGTAGCAAAGATAAATGATTAAATGTTAGCCTTTTATTTTGATAAATGTTTTAAATATTGTCTTCAGGATAACAGAGAGATTTTAAAAGACACAAATGTAAGTTTCTAAAGAAACCAAATATACATCTTTAGAATCAATATACCAGATTCCAAATTTGGGTAAAAACAGATTTTAAAAATAACACATTCTTGACAGCAAAGACCAAACATCTTCTTGTCTGTATCTCCTGCCCACTCATTTCCAAAGCAGGGCTTAGATTGAATCTGATGCTGGTTCCTGTAGTGGGCAATAACTGTCCCCAGTTCCAGTCCTTTGTGCTCTGGAGAACATGCAAGACTATCAACTCCAGCAAAGATTCCCTGAATCTAGGGATCTTTTTCTTTTCATCTTTCTTTCTTATTTTTCCTTGTTTTTCACCTACCTCTTCCTTTCCTGGAGACCAAAAACAAGGTTCAAGCAAATTCACTGACACCGAAGAACTTTTGTGACAGCTGTGGACAACCAGAGGCTGACCTCTAGCAACACACCAACGGGCCGCCTTGCATCTCTGCCAGCATTGCCAGGAGCATGCCACATACCATTCACAGTGGCCAGAAGGCCTATCGGCATGCTTCTACAAAGTCAAATAGTCCTGGCACTGGAGGGGGTGAAAGCTGTTGGCCCTAGGTACCCATTTCCCAAATCGACTGCCAAGGAAACAGCTTACAATTTCCTGACTTGTCTCTGTTGAGTAATATCCCCTTGAAGCACCCTGGTCTTTCATACTTCATATGCTCCAAAGAAGGCCAGTCAAGCGGTGGCCACAATGAATGCACCAAGGACCACCCTTCAAGAACAAGAGGTACTATCTTGGAACTCCCCATCCTCTTGGAGCAAGATGGGAGAAAGAAGAAAACAACACTCCCCTTTTTCCTCCTCCTCAAATTCCAATCTCAAAGGGCATTATCACAGGGGGAAAACCCAGTCCACCAAGCAAGGAAGAAGTACCCAGTCCCTTAATATATTACAGGCTATTCAGATACCTCCCTTTAGGATCAGTCAAATGAGAAATGAGAACTCTTCTTAGGAGGAGAAAAGATAACTAGCAGACAACCCCTGAACTCACCAGGCTTTTCCAAAAAGTGGACTTCTCACAGCTGCATAGGAATATCTGCAAGAGTCCAAATCTGAAGGAATCAGAAGGTGTGCATACACACATACACACACACACACACATACACACACTGATCTAATGGAACCACTGGAAGTACGGGTTTTCCCTTATGCCTTCCATTTCCTGAGGCCTGTAATAAAATCCTTAAAACAGGATGGGGAGCTTTGGAGGTAGTGAGGGGTGGCAGCGTCCTGGCCTCCAAACACGAAACTTTTCCATGGGCATCCCTAGACCTTGCTAACTGCCCCTCAGTAAGTGTTCCTATGGCAGTTCCTAGTCTCAGGAATCTTAGTAAATTCTGTAGAAGATTCTATAGCACAGGGTGCGTGAAACTAGTTAGGGAGCAGAGGCAATGTCTCTGCTTAAATGTCTTCAATATAACCTGACCTCAAAGATAACTATATGACTTTCCCCCATTTCCCTTGCCTTGGTGATAATGATAGCTTATAGTTAACCCAGGAAACTTAGTCAACCTGTTACCATTCCAATTATGGAATATCACAGCAACATCCCAAACTTGCTGGCCCAAAGAAGATTGAACCTCTCAGACCCCATCATAAATAAATACGAATGACTGAGTGGGACCCTCTTGCCAATCTAGGATGAAATAACAACACCTTACAGTACCTTTGAATCCTAAAGAACTTTCACCATTGGCATATATGAGTTTGCATGATGAGCCTTCTGCAGATGGGCCAAAATAAAGAACCCTAGTACAGTTGGGTTGTCAGCTTTCAACATAAACCAAGTCAGGAAACAGACATTGCAAGAAATACTAGAACTCTACTTTATTGATATAGGCTATAATAACAGAATTTATTTTATTTATTTATTAAGCTTATATAGCTGCCCGTGTATTAGAAGGAATCTTTAAGCCCAACAACATTTCTCTTTCTGTCACTCATACTAAATAGAGTATAAGCAGAACTATTTTGAGTTTATTTCTCACTCCTTTTTCTGGGCTAAGTTCATGTTTTCTAATGGCTGCCACATATTTTTTCCAAAGTTATCTTTGTACTCCTCTACATCATCTCCCCCATTACAACTAGTCTCCTCTGCCCTGTGCAAAGAAAACACTAGTATTATGAGAAGGAGCTACAGACTCATTCCCCCCAGCCTTGCTTGGCAGCTCCCCAATGTCACTAGGCAAGCCCTGCCTCACAGAGACAGACTGAGCTGCAAAATTCACCCCTCACTTCCTACTGCCTTACAGACTTACACCATCTATCATCAAGAGGCTTTCAAGATTGACATCAGCTCTTCAAGGTAGACCAGTTCAAGAATCAAGATACCGCAAGTTACAGTAGAACTCTATTATATAGGATATAATAACAGACTATTAAAAGTCTGTCATCTGGGCTATTTTGAGACACAGATCTACCTGTCTTCAGTAGACAGATCTATGCTAAAATAAAATAGCCAAAGAAAGAGGTTACCAGTACAGAGTACCTTTGCTCCAGCAATCTATCACTTGGGCAACTTGAAGGGCAGCTGAAGTAGCCACCTATATTTACCAAGCCTGCCCCACCATACTTTAAGGTGAGCAATTGGTGTTGCTGTTTCCAAGTGGCTGATGATGCTGGGTTGGAGAGGAAACCAAGCTTTGGGAATACCAATTGCTGCCCTTAATGTGTCTCCAGTAAAACTTTAAGGACGGGACGTAAACCTTGTTTAGGATGAACATTAGAGCTCAGCCATCAGGGCAGCACAAATTACGTTGGCATGTTTGTTGACTCAAAAACTGAAGGAATATACCTTAATGTAATTTCCCTTGGGAGACTCCTGCCCCATGGGCCTCCATGTCTTACTTCATTAAACACTACAGGATGAATTTCTGTATTTCAGTCAAAACATTTTTGGCAGGAGCATACTTCAGAAAATAGTTCCTAGCAAGAACTGGGGGCCCTGGATGAACAATTCCACTCTCAAGGACATCTCTGGTATCTTCCACTATAGGATGACCTGGCTCCACTGAACTTATTGTGAAGCTCCCTGTTCTACAGCAGGATAGGACAAAAAGAACATTGCAGTGTCACAAGGCAAGCCTTTTGTACACACGTCATGACTCCACATGCTTGTATGAAAGGGACAGAGCTTGCAATGCTGCTTTTCTCATTCTGACAAAACCTGTAAGCTCTTGTGCAGGTCCATGATTCAGACCATCCACATATTCTGAGAAAGAGGTGAGAGCACTTTTGAGCTAACTGTACATAGTTTACATGTCTCTCCATTTTTCCTACTCATTTTTGTTTCACAAGCGCTCTTTCTGGCTTGTCATTCCAAAAGTAGGCATAATAATCTTTCCTTTCATCAGAAGCAACATCAGATCTAATCTTAGCCCTGCCTGTGGAATGAGTGGGAGGGAAATATAACCATAGGATGCCCTAAATAGACATGCATAGTTTATTTAGTAACACCACCACAAAATAGATGTATAAACCAATACATATGAAATATGTGAAGTCCTTGGCGCACTCAGAGTTTGGTTGTTTGTTTGCAGACATTTCATTGCCCAACTAAGTAGCATCAGTGGGAGTGATTGTGGAATTTTCTCCCTGTTTATATACAGTAGCCTGCCCTGCCAGTTTTGGTGAGGATGTGGTTTTCTCCTAGGTAGTTTCTTGATTAAGGTATTGTTTTCTGCCTGATCACTTGTCTGTTGTTATCCCTGCTTATTTGGGTATTGGCTGCTGGAGAGGATGTGTTCTGGTTTGTGTGCAGCCAATACCCAGATAAGTAGGGATTTACACCAGACAAACAATCAGGCAGAAAACAAGAACTGTGAGGAGAAAACCACACCCCCACCAAAAATGGCAGGGCAAGCTACTGTATAGAAACAGGGAGCAAACTCCACATTCACACTGATAATGTTAACCTAGTTGGGTAATGAAACGTCTGCAAGCAAACAACCAAGATCAGAGAGCATCAAGGACTCCACAGTTCAACCCTGAGCTACATATATTCTCTTGTATGAAATATTTTTACAACTTATTCCTCAAACTGCATTGACACGTGTGGCAGTAATATTTGGAACTTACATATAAATGTATTTAGATTCTCCATCAAGTTGGGGAAAAGAGGACAATTGCCCTTCCCTGTTGTTGCCTCTTATATAATGTCAAAATCTGGTGAAACTTTAGGAACAGATATGTTATAAGAGGGAACATGAAGTGGTATGTTTAGCCTAAAGAAGAGAAGGTTAAATGATTAACGGTCTTTAAATACTTGAAGGGCTGTCACAGGAAAGAGGGTATTGATTTATGCTTCATAGCTCCCAAAGGTAAGACAAGAACAAATAGTGGAAGCTTTACAAAGAGAGTTCCAAATCCAGACTAAGAGTAACCTAACCATGAATAAACAATGAAATGGCCTGCCTTCTGATTTGGAAGCTCCATTATTGGAGGTTTTCAGGGATGGTTTGAAGATTCCTGCCCTGGGCAAGGGGTTGCATTAGAAGACCTCCAAGGTCTGTCCAATTGTGTGATTCTGTTAGGAAAACAGAGAGATAAAAACCCGCAGTGCCTGAGCAGATGTACATTTACACAACATTGGATTCAGTACATAGTGAAAAAATTAATGAGTGTGCGTATGTTGGCAAAGCTTCTGCAATGGCTTCCATTCATAAATATTTTTTCCAGAATTGGCCAAGGTATTATTGTTACCAACATTACATGCCCATACATCTTTTAAAAACAGTATTATTTTTGCGAACTTTTCTTTTGAAAATTATGTTGAAAGGTTTTGTGTAGATGGAGGATCAATTTGAAGTAAGTAAGTAATTTATTGAATTAGACTGTACACCCTGTACACCCTTTTGATTGATTCATTGATTTATTACGTGCCATCAAGTCGATGTCAACTCTTAGTGATCATATACATAGTTTTTCTCCATGACAATCTGTCCCTAACCTGGTTCTTCAGGCTTTCAGTGGTGCAGACATCGGCACTGTAACTGAGTGCACCCACATCCTTACCTGGGTACATCTCATTCATCTTTGTAAGATATATCAACAGGCATTTAATAGTTTGCAATGTTAGTTTTGTGGTTAAATTTTATAGAGCTAGTTTTTTCATTCTCAGATAGGTATACTTTTAAATGTGAGGAGAAACTTTTTGTTCTCGCTTATAGAGTTTTAAAGAACTGATATTGAAGACCCAAAGGTGATGTGTGTTTTTCAAATCGTCATGCGCTCTATGTTTTTCCATGAATATACTAATCAGAAATAGCATCCAGGCTATTTTTTTTATGTAAGAGACTAAATCAAATATAATTTTGGTATTTTCATAAGAAGCTGATTGGGAAAAAAAAATGGACAGACAAACATAGGTATTTTCGTAGTGTTTCACAATGAATTCTAAGCCATAATGTGGTGGTAGGGAGTTGCTTTAGGGAAAGGACCGTGTTGTGTGTCAAGCTATTTCAGCTTATTCAAAAACTGGTTAAAACATTACTTTTAGCATTATGCATGAACACAGCAACGTGATTAATCTTTTTAGATTGTTACTATAACATAATGTCTTTAGATTATTATTATAACATAATGTCTTTAAGAACAAGTTAATACATGTTTTCATTGCTGCCGTTTAACTTAGTAGTAGCTAGGAACTTAAAAAAGCAAATTAGGTTCTGTATTTTGCTACATTTTTAATATTGGGTGGTAAATATTTTTAGCCACTCACTGAATATTTAAAGGGAAGGTTTCAATGGCTAAAATCTACAACAAGAATGATAATGACATCACACAATTGAGCAGGGTTGTGATTTTGTAGCAGGAGTTTTTGTGGTTTTGAACATTGCATTTCATAAATACTTTATTTCAGTATGTTAAGCTAATGCAATAGCTTTCACAGTTGTTATCTTATTCTTGCTGAAAATTAGCAGAAAAATGCATCTTTTAGTGCTGTGCTACCAAATTTCATCAGTGTGATCTCTGGAGATCTAGAAATGTGGTGTAAGCTGTCCTGAAAAACTCTGTTTTGAAAAATGGCATACTATTTTAATAAATAAAATTGATTTGAGGGCTACATGCCAGCTACCAATTCTCCACCCTTCACTTAAAGTAAAGGCATTGCTTGCCAAAAGAGATCTGCTATGCATTCAGAAGTGAGAAGTACTGAATAAGGTCTTCATAACAAAGAAGATTATGTGTTATAGACAAGCAGCTAATTCTATGTTCTTTGGACATAAATTCTTTGTGATCCCTTCAGCAGAACAAAAAAATTTAAGTATAATACCTGACCTAACTCTAAAATAGAGGTTTAGGGTGGGGAATGGACATTAACATTCAACAAACATTTATTTCAGTTTTTAGGAGCAGTTCTGAGAGTTCTGATTAGAAATATTAATTAGTGATGAGTAAATGGTCTGAGTGAATAAAGGTAGCATATTTAGATGAAATATTGGGGGGAAAAATACAGTATTAAATGAATTGTAATTTAGAATGCATAATCATATAACATGAACAAACTGTGAAATCAGTTTTCGGATATGTACATTATTTACCAATCCTTAAACTTGCAATATTAATAGAATTTTATCCGGAGGTTGAATGCAGGCATAAGAGAAGGCATGAAGATCAAATTAGTAGTAATTTATGTTAGATTAAAACATAGTGTAGCTGAGATTTTCTGTTTATTAAACTTTCAATTAATTGTCATATCTCTTTTCAAGTTTATAATTAATTATTCATCAAGCCATGCCTTCCAGAATTTCACAGGTTTCAATCCATTTGTTGCCTGAATTTGCAGTAGACATGGGGATGTAAAATACCTAGATATTGTTAATTAGCATTCAGCATTAACTGATTTCTGTTCAGATACCGTTTGATAAGTAGAGATTTATTTTCATATAAATGAGTAGGTGAACTTAACATTTGTAGCAGTGTAGCCTTTCTTCTACAGGTAAAAGAATCCATCTTCATATAAAGATTCCTAAATATTTAAAGCTTAGTTGCAGTTCAAATGCTTTAAATAGACTCCTAGAAACAGAAAAGCTGGAGGTTATCTAATTCTCCTTCTAAAAAATTAAATAACCTCTCAGAAGAAAAAAAAAAACCCTATCATTTGGAACTTATAAATCAAACATTTACATGCTACGTCTCTCTATGTTAATGAAAGGAAATTTTCTACTGATATATTTTGAACACCTTAAATTGTATCAGTTCTCAAAAAATTATGTTTGTGTTATTAATATGTTGATATCTTTTTTAAAACACTGGAAATCTTTTTTCTGATAATTTAAAGGAGAGGTTTTAGTCACACAGCACATACTTTGAGATAAAATTTTACCAATATTTCTGAATGAAATTTGGATTTGAGACATACTTTTCTGGTGGAGCACATAGTTTTCATAAAGGAAGTAAATCTCAGGTTAATTGATTCAGAATTGAGAAAGATGACCCTCTCTAAAACTCTGAAGAGCTGCCTCCCATCAGTGTAGACATGATTGGACTACGTGGATCAAAAGCCTGATTCAATATATGGCAGCTTTCTTTGTTTCTAAATGTCAGTATTTTCTATTTAATCATATCAATGGACTTTATAGAAATCATCTACACTGCTATACATCTTTCATGAATAGATGGCTGACGCTACTCAGAGTTTTGACAAAACAACGTCATTCATTCTGTAATAATCTCTGCTCTTTATTTTTATTTGCTGATACAATGATTATTATGAAATATACTGTATCTTAAAATAACAAAATACTGAATTATTTTGAAGCTGCTATTTTACTATAGTGTGTGACTTGTTCTTCTAAATAATAACTCAGCATTCTCTGTCAGAGACCTTTGTACACTATTCTTATTCGAAAGAGTCAGTGTGGCTCATGGATCATATGCCCTGTATAGATCTTTATGTGTTATTCCTAATTCCTTTTTATTATAAAAATTGTTTCTTCAATGATACTTGGTTAAAGAAAGAGAAGATATATACTGAATTTTTTACATTTATTAATAAATGTAATAAATAAATACATTTATTTCCCATCTTCCTTCCATGACATAATCTAAATTCTCCCAGTAATCAGGCCCTAGTGAGCCTGAAAAGGCTTCTGCATTCTATTAAATATCGATGCTGTATATATAATAGCATAGAATGTCCTACATTTGTGAGAGCAGTCAGCTAATCATACAGAGTAGCAAGAGGCATAGGTATTTCCTATATTCTTAGTTTGCCTGTGTTTCACCCATCCTATCAAGAATGTGATTGTTTATTTGAGAGAATCTCAGAGCAGGTATCACCAATGAACTGTTGCCATTAAGAGTAGATTTCCACTCATGCACATGAGCATACACAGATGTACATGTACACACGTACACAGAGAGAGAGAGAGAGAGAGATTTGCAACATTACTTCCCAGTTGCTGCTTAGTACAAGATAAGTCCTTTACATCATCGGATCTGCCTAATTTTTTTTAAGAGTCTGAGCTTCTAATTTTTTTGCATATTACTTTGTGCAAATGTTCAGTGCAGTGATCATCTAATTGCTCATTAGGGAGAAAATTCTAATAAATATTGCTGATTTTCTTTTGACTTGCCTGTAGATGGATTAGTTGACTGCATGGATCCTGACTGCTGTTTGCAGAGTTCCTGCCAAAACCAGCCTTACTGTCGAGGATTGCCTGACCCACAAGATATCATTAGCCAAAGCCAGCAATCACCATCCCAGCAAGCTGCTAAATCCTTTTATGATCGGATCAGTTTTCTTATAGGACCAGAAAGCACCCATGTAATTCCTGGGGAAAGCCCATTCAATAAGAGGTGACTGCATCATTGTAGTATGAAATAAAAAGTAGTATCTTAAGGGCTTTTTTACATTTCTAATGCTATATTTTTTTCCCAGGATAGTTGGAAAACTGCAGACTTTGAACTTCATACTGTGTGGCTATTATGTACAAAACTTCAGACAGTGGTATTACATTACACATCTTTTCTTGTGTGTGGTGTCTTAAGTTCTAGTAGGACATTCCATTAAGGGTTCTGTAAATCTTATTGACCCAGCTGATTTGAGTTAGCACTGTTGGAAATATATCAGACTGATGGTGAAAATACCTCTGAAGGGAAGGCAGCAATGCACTTTTAAAGCAAAGCTCAATAAATAATATAAATTATGAATTATTGTAATAACACTGGTAACTCTATGACAGCATATTGCATAAGCTGTCTGTATGGTGCTTTGTACAGCAGTTACACATTTAAAAATGAGCTTGTAACAGAAAGCAGGTGTCCTGTGCCTTACTGAGAGAAGGTAGGTAATTTATACCAGAAGTCTTCAATCTAGAATAATTTAGCTGCATTAATACAGTTGGACACAGTTGATTAAAAGTATTGGAGAAATGTTTCTTAGAACTCCCTTAAATTCTGTACTTTGCATCCCCTAGAGATTTACAGCTTGCCTAAAGACTAAGAAAGCACTTTTCTTTAGGAAAGTGCAAAAGATAGGTCCTGATTTTAAAACATCATTACTAATTTATTCATTTTACACATTGACTCAGAATGCTTTGGTTGCGATTCAGAAAGTCTTGTATTTGAAATCAAGGAACTGTACACAATAGTGAGACATTTACAGCATCCTCCTCCCGTTGCGGCATATCATATAAATTGAAAAAATACATACGTACATACTACAAACTGAAATTCATGGAATTAGCAAAAAAATTTTATCACAGCTCAGCACTATTTGGAGAATGAAAAAAATCATGTTATATACTGAGGGTGCATTGCTGCTTGAACTTCTCACTGTTGGCTATTGATTTTGAAGTACTGTTTTTCTTGATTGAATAAAATCTACTACCAAGTGAATGTACTCAAATTTGTTGTTAGAAAGGAAGATGCCACAGTTCAAAAGGCTAAGGCTGAAATTCTAAATACATTCAACATGGAATTAGCATTTTCAATACAATAAATTTCATTCTAAATAATCATGCGTAGGGTTGCACTATCAATCATTGTTTGGGCATTTCATATATTATAAAGAAGGATACCAGATTTGAAATGGACCTTTAACAACAAACTATAGCTAGGTACAACTGTATTTATTTGATGCAACTTTTTGGCATTCAGATTTTGCATGTTCACATACATAGTTAAAATGTCCTGGAAAGAGTCACTGTAAATAAATAAGAGCTTGAAATGAGATTGAAACTAAATTGTATATAATGCTGTGAAACTAATATAATTAGTGTTTATTGTTGAGCAAAATCTAATTTGTAAAATCACTGAATGATCTATATTTGCATCTTTCTCCACAGTCTTGCATCTGTCATAAGGGGCCAAGTATTAACAGCAGATGGAACACCACTAATTGGAGTTAATGTCTCCTTTTTACATTATCCTGACTTTGGTTATACAATCACTCGTCAAGATGGAATGTAAGTTTTATGCATTTAAAGTATGGCAATTTTACTTCTAATATCCTTGTATCAGAATCATTGCACTGATAGGTTGCAAGACAGCTGACTTTCATAGGGTTGAAACTGATTAGGCTTCAGCGAGTGACCACCAGGAGAAACCAGATTTATAGCCTAGACTGGGAAGTCAAAAAAAAAAAAAAAACCCCAAAGTCAGCAATGGCAAACCACTGCTAAGAAAACTACATAAACATGTTCCTGAAATCACAAGAAGTTGTACTAGGCTTGAAGGAGGTGTTACCATTAAACCTTAATTGTATGTATCAGTGGGAAAGCTGTGAATTTAAGATGTATTACTAAATAATTATCTGGTTTATCTAGGTTTGACTTGGTGGCAAATGGTGGTGCATCATTAACTTTAGTGTTTGAACGATCACCATTCCTTACTCAGTACCATACAGTCTGGATTCCATGGAATGTCTTCTATGTCATGGACACCCTTGTCATGAAGAAAGAGGAGAATGACATTCCCAGCTGTGATCTGAGTGGATTTGTGAAACCAAATCCCGTAATTGTATCATCACCTTTATCTACCTTGTTCAGGATCTCTCCTGAGGACAGCCCTATTATTCCTGAGACACAGGTATAATGCCATTTAAGTGTAAAGATCTTGGGGGGAATAACTGTAATGCATTTTTCAGTCATTAAAATAACAACAACAATACATAATTTCTATTGGTCTTATCAGCATGCTGATTAAAAAGCTTTAAGTTTATAAGGGCCTGGTATTTTCAATACTCAGCTAATGTCTTAATCTTTCTATAGTTTATTCTGATCCCTTGAACTCTCATTAGCTTCATTTTAGAGTTAAGGATATGTGGTCCCATAGCACTCCTGTTTCCTGACACTTTATCTTACTATTTTCTGACCAAACAATTATATGACACCTAGTAGCTTGTGTGCCTAAAAGAAATCCCACATTTTACATTTACATTTTTACTGTCACTATGTGACCATGTTATTCCTAGCAAACCTGCCTATAAGAGAGGCTGCTTTTGAGCAAGTGTGCTTATTGAAGAGAGTTATCTCTACGTCATTTTTCGAAATACTGAAGAATTTGGATGAGGAGAGTTGAGTCGATAAAAGTTTTCATTCCTGGTGTTCTTTTAAAGGTCTTTGCCAGTACTTTTGTTGTTTGTTTATTTTTTTTTAACTGAAGCAAATACATTTATGCATTTATATTTATATTTATTTAATATCCATCTACTTAACCATTCACATTATATTACAAATGCTAGGAAACATTTGCTCATTTTTATAACTTGATATTCATTTCATACCCATGTACATGCATTCACAAAAATGCTTTTGAACCCTTTCTTACATATACATAATCACAAAGATGAGTGAGTCTCACGCACATTCTGCATATACACACATTTTAGATATTCTCTTGCTTTGGAATGTAAGTCCTTTCCTTAATACCTCCATAGTGTTCACTAGGGAGGCTAACCAGCATTTCAAAACATATTTATGAAAATATGTTAATGCTAAGGGAAAATCTACAACAACAGATTGTTAGTTGGCTTGAAAGCTGCTTTATCACTGTTCTGTCTATCTATGTGTTCATTAAAAAGTAGCTCTCAAAACTAAAAAGACAGCACATGGAAAGATAATCTCTGGTAAGGTTTTAAAAACAAAGTCAGTGGTTAGAGAACTACCTGCCCATGTGATAGTTATAGCCCATATTGTGTCTCCATCTGGCCTGCAGACCCTGTTGGCACATGGGCTTTAAGCAACTTGCTTGTAACCATTTCAGCTGTTTGGCTGAAATGTGAATCCTACTCTTTCCAAAGATAAAAAGTAGCTTTTAACTGCCAGTGCCTAATGAGTGATTTTTCTTCAATACAATTTTAGAAAGCTTTTCTTTCTAGGAACTTAGTCAGGCTTCTGAAAAGATTATATGAAATTTATAGTGTAGGTTTTCAAAGTTGTTGTTTATCAGTGAAATGACTTCTGGATAATGCCATGACACAATAAATTTATTGCCAAGTTCAGTTTCAGATCTGTTCTCAAGAAGCTGGCTAATAAAACATCAGCACATAGTAATTGTGTCACACAGCATTACCTGAAAGTCACTTCCCAATTAGATTGAACTGTTCCCAACTGCATCCCAGTCATGATTAGGCTTCTCTCAGAATCTCTTACTTGTATTTTTTTTTTTAATTGTACATTTAATGTCACATATAGCTTGGTCCCCAACATATTTCTTATGATTAGTTTCCTTCCTTTAGCAGTTTCATTTTGAAGTCAGGTCATATATTTTTCCCTGAGCAAATGTGGCACATGAAATAATATAAACAATTATTGTTTTACACATTAAGAAGGAATTGGTGTATCCCGTAGGTTGGAACCATGCCTGGTTGTGCTTAAAACAGTGTCACTGAAACGTTAGTCATGACCATTTTGTTCAAATGATTTCAGTGGATCTATCTTAGATCACATCTATATTGAATTCTCTGTCTAATATATTTAGTCAGGGAGAAGTAGTGATGATAGAAGATTTTGTGAAAAGATACAGTGTGAATGATACGGTGATTTTTCACTATATCCTATCAATGCAGCAGTGTAGCTAGTTGGTAAAGACAGTATTATATATAGTGCATTTTGGGACGGGAATTCATCCTATAGGTTTCTTTGCAAAATTCATCGGTTTGAATGATATGCCAAGAAAAGTATTTTTTTAGGTGATTAACTCAGTCGCACTAATACTTTGTTATTTAATTGAAAAGCGTTTATATGCAGGTAACTAGATTCTGCCTGCAAATCATTTTAAAAACTATGCAGTGGGGGGTTTTTTCCTGAAAGACTATATAATACAGCAGCAGGCCTGCACAATTCATAGAGGGGAAAAGGGCAGATTAATACCTTAAAAATAATTGTGGGCCACAAAAGAATAGCTGGCACACTGATTAAGCTGTTTGGTGGCTGGAGGTGCAGTGGCAGCAAAGGAGCTGGCAGTATCCATGAGGTCTGGATGTATTGGAGGCGCTCGGCAGCATGTCCTTCAGGGTGGAATTGGCTGCAAACACCAAGGCAGCGGCAGATCCTTCCTGGTTTGGCAGCAACAGATTGGTTACTTTTAAAAAACCACCAGTGGGCAGTACAAGGCTGTTTGACAGGCCAGGTGCAGCCCACATGCTCTCTGTTGTGCACGCCTGGGCTAGATGTTTCTTTCTGCACTAAGCCTTAATGCACTGGAATCAGGTAGCAAAGTATGCTAAAAAGAAGTATTATGTTTTTCTCAAAATTGATTTTTTTTAACAAAGAAATCAAGAAAAAATATATTCCATTGCTTCAAAAATTCTGCAACTCTACTGATAACCGATCCTGTGGCAACAGTATTTTGGAATACTGTACTTCTATATTACTCAGGCAGCTAAGAGAACCGATAACTCCAGATGTTTGTTTATTAGAACCACCTTCTTAAAATACCTTGAATCAGTTTAAATTTATAAACAGAAAACCATAACAATCATTTAAAATAATATAAAGCATGAATATTACAGATGGATGGGAGAAAGAAAACAAACCTGTGGGCTGAACTGCAACCCAACATCCCTCACCATTAATCATGCTGTCGGGGACTGGTGGAAATATAGTTCAACAACATCTGAAGAGTCGTAGTTCCCTACCTCTTTGTTTCAGTGTTTAAAGAGATACATTCCTAAGTCAAGCAATAAGGACTGCATATTTCCAGTGCTTTACATTCTAAACAGCTTGATGTTGAGCATTATAGAAACAGAGGCATATTTCATAGCATTTGTGGGGGGAGTATAGAAATGAAATAAGTTATATTCCAGAGGAACTTCTATTGTTATTCTAGCATCCTTATACCACAAGCAGAAGGAGATTTGCAAGAGAATTCCTATGAATAGTATGAAATGAGACTTGGAGTATTATGGTTAAGACTGAATATTTCTAAAACCTGAAGTGGGAATTAATAGTTTTGATGTTTTGCCATATGGTGTGAATGCCAGAAAAGGACACACAAAAACTGTATTTGTCATTTGCTTGCTTCAAATCTGTATGTATTTTCATCTTTGTTTATAAATAACACTTTAATAAATCTTTAAGGGAAAAAAAAGACTGAATTACCCAGTCATCTGAAGGGTATTTGCACTGATATCCTACAATTTTTCATCTTCTTATGATCCTTTGGGAAGCTATTTGGAGAGTTGTAGATCAAAAGTCAGGAGAAAAAAGTTCCATTCTGTGAATTTCTTTCCATTCTTGATTCTGCTGATACAGCTTTAACTAAGTAAAAAGAATCTCTTGCCTTATAAATACAGTCATCTCACAAATCACAAATGATTAGGAGGAGGGGGAGGGGATGTTCTTAATGCATGTCCATCAGCCCATTCATGTTTCCTCAAGGTGTTCAGTACTCCTCAAATTCATTTGGGCTTCTGACCTTATAGTAAATATGAAAAGAATATGCTGGTGCTCATTTTCTCAAATATATTATTTTTGTATCTGGTTTTTTCTATGTTTATTTTTTTTAAACTTACCTTCTTTGTCCTCACATCAGCAGATTCAAAGTGGTGACATTTATTTATTTACTATTGAATTTATACTTTGCCTTTCTGTTTATTCCAGCACTCAAGGTAGCCTACAACAATAAAAACATAGGGTATAAATCTTAATGAAACTAATAAAGATAAGGTCAAAACCAACATTGAAATCAATCATTTAAATAAATAGATCTTTTTGGCATCTTTCTTAATAGTGGGAGAGGCAACTACATCTCCTTCAGAGTGTATTCCATAGCCTGGTAGTCACACAGGAAAAGGTCCTTTCCCAGGTACCCCAAAGCCAAATGTTTGGCTACAAAGACATCTTCAAAAGGGTTTCTCCTCTTTAAGTAACACAGGAAATTCATATGGTAGAGCAGTTCCACAGATAATCAGGCCCTAAGCCATTTAGGGCTTTAAAAATCAACACTAGCACCATATATAGTACTTGATAAATAACTGGTAACCAGGGCAGATCTTTATTTACAAGCGTCATTTGATTTCTGTTCCTTGCACTGATCAACTGCCTCATTGTACACTGACTGCAGTTTCTTAGCATTTTCCATGTAAAGTGCATTGCAATAATAAATTTAGATTGCAACTGTTCCTAAGTCTGACTGGATCAGGAAGACCTAGCTATAATTATGGAAATACAGTCCTTGCCACAGCTGGGAATCAAGGAGAACTCCCAAACTGTAGACCTGCTGTTTCTGGGGGAATACAGCCCCATCCAGAATAGGCGTCACCTTAGTTCCAAAGTCTTGGTTTCTCTTTCCCAACAGCATCTCCATCTTGTCTGGATTTAATTTCAGTTTGTTCTTCCTTATGCAGCCATTACTGAGATGAGGCCACACTCAAGGGTGCTGATTGCCTCCTTGGAATTAAAAGATAGGGAACAGTAGAGTTGGGTTTTACTAACATATTGATGGCATCCCAATCCAAAGCAAGGTAAGAATCATGCAAGCCATGGAGTTCCCTGTGACACTCTATAAAAGTAAAAGTTGGACTTTGAAGAATCAGGATAGGAAGAGTATTAACGCTTTTGAACTTTGGTGTTGGAGAAGACTCCTTAGAATACCATGGACAGCCAAGAAAACAAACCAGTAGATCATCAAATAAATCAAACCAGAGTTCTCACTTGAGGCACAAATGACCAGGCTTAAATTATCCTACTTCAGACACATTATGCGAAAACCAGCTCTCTGGAAAAGGCTCTAATGCTGGGAAAGGTGGAAGGAAAGAGAAGAGGATGACCAGCAGCAAGGTGAATGGACTCAGTTACAGTGGCAATGAGTGCACTGTTGGAAGACCTGAAAGAACAGGTTAGGGATAGATCATAATGAAAAAAGTCTATGTGGTTGCTAGGAGTTGAAAACGACTTGATGGCATATAATCATTTTTTTAAAAAAATCCAAAACTCCAAACCAGCTGTTTCAGATAGATTTTAAACAGTATAAGAGACAAAATAGAACCCTGTGAACACTGCTATAGGTGTCGAAGAACAGTACCCCAGCACCACCTTCTGAGCATGTCCTAATATAAGCTGGAATCACTGTGAAACATTGCCCACAATACTCAGCTGTGCCAGATGGTCTAGATGAATATAATATTTGAAAACTACAGAGATAAGTTCTGGTAGGATTGCATTCTACTTATCTAATTTCCAGCATACTTGACTTTTTTTGTACTTGATTTCCCTTGTGCATAATTGGGTGAGTATGGTTTTTGCAAGCGATAGATTGCTGTGGGTTCCACAGGGCAATTGGTGTTTGATACAATGCTTCACCAAAATGTTTTGTTCATTGATACAACAAATCCAGTATACAGTTCTGGGCTAGATCAGATTGCTTTGTCTAGGTTTTCTTTAGTGACCTATATCTGTCAGGTCATATTCTCCAAAGTACCCTATACGGGTAGTGAATAGATTCATTCTACAAATAAGTCCTCCTGTTTTTTTATTTCATTGGTTATTGTTGGCTTGCTGCAGCATTGCTGATGAATGGTTTCATTTCTTATGCAGTCTATCAGGTGATGCAAAATTTCCTTTGGAGAAACTGCATTTCCCTTTTTGGATCTCTGGTTGTGGAAGTGGCGGTGATTTGGCCCCATATAATAGCACTGGTAATATCAGTGATTGATGGTGTATATGGTAACATTGGGCTTCCACTGTAAACATCAGATGAGTGAAGCTGCAGTGGCAGTACCAATTCTGTTTCTCATTGCAGCTGTTGAGGCAACCTTCTTTTCCATTACTGTAGAGTCTCACTATTTGAATTCTTGTACTTGTTCTGATTGTACAACTACAAGTGAGCCATAAGTGGTCAGTAGATTTGTCTTTTCCACACTGATAACTAGTCCAAATGGCTGAGCAGGGATTGTCATGAAGATACCAATGGCTTTCATTTTGTCATCAGCAAAAATTGCAATATCATCTGTATACATGAGGTTGGTGATGAACTCTCCTTAGCTAAATTCAATTCCACACCTATTTATGAAAACTTTTCTTATGATGGAATCCATTGTAGCAAAATTGTAGCATTTGAGTATTCTATTGTAGCAATTGAATAGCAATGAAGACGGTGCATACCTGGCACTGAAGTACAGGACACATCCAGCACTGTAATCAGGAGGTGCACTTTGCCATAAACCACAGCCATAAACCACAGGCTTCACAGTCACTCACCTCTCCTGTGAAAACCAACTGGAACCAGCCATAGTTCTGTAAAGACTTAATGAAGGTAGAGCAGTAAGCATTTTCACTCTTGTGGAGTCAGATTTCAAATGGGCCCCGAAGAAGATGCCATGTTTGATCTGATTCAAAAGGAGAGTTTCTCCATTCATGTGCCAACCCTATATTGGTTGCAGAAGGTGATTATGTTCCATCAAACAGGACAGAAAGTACATGGATTTGAAGAATGGATCTGAGTAGTAGCAGTAATATTTACATAGCACATTTCCCCCCAAAGGAGTGTGTATGCTATCCACCCTCAAGAGCAGGTATTTCTTCTTTGATGGCACCAATACCCAGTCTAGATCCAGCTTTTGAAAAAAAACTTTTGAGTTGTTTAATAATATGTGAGGCTACCTAAACTATATTCCAGTTGCTATGAAATATTTTCTTGCAACTATGCAAAGTATAGTCTTTATTTTGTCTCAGATGCTATATATATATATATAGGAAAGCTTCCGTAGGCAATATTTTAAACAACTTGGTAACCATACAAAAATATAATTGTAGCTAATGCCGTAGGAATTAGAAATTACAAAATTAAAGATGTGTATGTTTGCAATTTACAATTTAAAGTGAGGTACTTTCACTTTCTTTTTCTAAGCTTCACCATATAGTACATATTTTCATCACCATCAGTAGAAAAACCTTTTTATGCGAAGGAATCTTCCCTTAGATTTGTCATACTTTTTTTTTTTACTTCTAAGAAGTGCTTGTTAAATTCCATATTTTTTCTTACTTTTTTAGAAGTAACCCTTTTTTAGAAGTGAATACTTCACTTTTAACACTTTTTCTCCCTTATGCTTAATCTTCCTTTAGTGTACTGTAGTACTCTTGTTAATTTATTTTAAAATCAGCATTTTATTTATTTGTTTGCTTATTTATTTTACAAAAAGGACATGCAATCAAACAAATAGGAATCGTGGATTGTTCACTGTTCTGTGTATCACTCAATTCCATTCTCATGTCTCCTTCAAATGGTGGTCTCTCATTGGGCCTGTACAAAAGCACAACCAAGCCTTAGCAGAAGATATGCATTTGGAACTGAACAGGGAACGTGGAGCGTAGTTCTCAGAAATTTAGATTGAATTGTTTCTAGGGCTTATAAGTGGAGAACTATGCACAGTCCAACAGCACTTCAAATAATTTGCTGCAGAAGGATATTTGTTGCCCTTGTAACTTCCAAATTTAATTATTACATTGTTAGCTCTTTACACCCACGATATAAGCTTGCAAAATATTTTCTAGGAGGTAGAGAATAGGAATACTGGAGAACGTAAACTGATTTTCCATGTCTTGAGGCTGTAGCTTCAAAGCTTTGGATATCTGAATACCAGTATTTTTCTATTCAATTATGCTATTTTAAATTTTGTTAAGTTTATGCCACTGCCCTATTATTAGGGAGAAAGTTTTCATTTGCAAAACTGATACATACTGTGCTAGTTCGTTGCTAGTTATAGATTACAAAACATGTATATTATTGCTTCCTTGTTAAATTCTTGACCAAGTTGTATTTATGTAAGATTTCTATATTCAACATTATTTTTAAGAAAGAATCACTCCATAATTATTTTATATGAGCAGGATATATATTTTTACCCATTTTATTTCAGATAAATTTGTGAATTTCAAAGACAACAATTCCTGCATCATTTCAGAAGCTAGGAATGAGCAGCTTCTGTGTGTGTTCCTCTTTTGCCCCTTGAATCATGGAATGACTTCAGCACTTCAATCATGCTCGATAGAATTACCAGAATCTCAAGCCAAGATCAAAATGCAGTTTAAGATTCTGGCTAGTAAATTGTGGGTTAAACAATTTGATTCAGGAATGCAAAAATACAAAAGGAGCAGGACAAAAGTGCTAAGTTAGCTAATTCAGTGCTCATTCCTGGTCTGTTAAACTATAGATAAAGAAGTCAAGATTAATGCAAGCAAACTTGTTTTTTGAACAATTTGTATAATATGAGTTATTTACAATATTTCTGTATTTGCTACAGTTGCATAGGGAATATGTTTCTAAAAGTATCTGCACTTACACATCTTGATAAATCTTAAATCTCAGTAAAAACTCCAAGTATATTACTATTCTTAAATGACTGCTACTTTATATACAAACGCTAGGTTTATGACTATAGTTTTTAACCAATTACGTGCACTAAACAAATAGCAAGCTCTGATTAATTTGTCAATTTTTGTTTCATATTTTAGGTACTACATGAAGAAACTACAATACCAGGAACTGATTTGAAATTGTCATACTTAAGCTCCAGAGCGGCAGGGTATAAATCTGTACTTAAGATCACAATGACACAGTCCGTGATACCATTTAATTTAATGAAAGTTCATCTCATGGTGGCAGTAGTGGGAAGACTTTTCCAAAAATGGTTCCCTGCATCCCCAAATTTGGCTTATACATTTATATGGGATAAAACGGATGCATATAACCAAAAGGTCTATGGTTTATCTGAAGCTGTTGGTAGGTTTTGTTTGTTATTAGGCTCTTTTGAATATGTTAACATTACATAGGAAAGATTATATTCAACAATATAATTCGTTGTTGATTCATTAGTTAGAAAAAAACTTAAAATTATGCTGTAAGTGAAATACAATATTGCAGTCTGTTGTACAGAATGAATGTAATGTTTTTTTACATACAAATACACAAATATGAAAGGAATAATCATATTTAATTTGTAATTGTTATATTGATTGTGATAATCCATTGTTTTTACATTGGGGAAAGTAATACTTAGAAATAACTGCATTGGGTGGATCATATCTGAAGCTAACTTACATGAAGAAAGGTACATTAGTTTTTGCAGGAAAAGCTTTAAGCTGCCATGGTGCTTTCAAAATTGCCTTAAACTTGCTGTTCAGCATCTGATGCTTTTCAGCAACACAGAGCCATAAAATTATTTCATGGGAACATCAGTATATCACTATATAAGAGCTTCTAGCTTTAATCATTCTGTACATTAATTGACTGAATCTCCAAATACTGGAAAATTTTGATAATTAAATGTCCAGACCTGAAAATAGGCAAGGCCTAGGATGTCTGAATATGCAAATAAATAAACATTTATTTGCATATTTATTCATTCTATTTATATCCTTCCTTTCCTCCAGGAGCTGACAGTAGGCCACATAATGCTCCCTCTCCTGTATTCTCATAATAACGACCTGGTTGATAGGTTGGGCTAAGCAGAAGTAAAACTCCAAAATGTCCCAGTGAGTATCCACAGCTGAAGGTAGTTGAACAAGGATCTCTCTAGTCCTAATCCATTATTTTAACTATCACAGCACACAGCTATTCCATACATACATTCGATATGAAAAAGTTTTATTTAAAGTGACTGTATTTTAGCATAAAATTATGCTGGGATCTTTCAGAAGTAACACACAGAGGATGACAATCAGTGGAAATGTGTTTCTCCATTTTCTAAATAGAATTTATGGGATCATAATCGCCTCTGTTGGTGGATAACAATCACTGGATGGAACAGACAATTTTTAAAAACTACATCATTCGCTGTACCATTTTCAGAGGACTGACAGTTATAGAATTGCAAGAAAACCAACTAAATGTCTGGTAGTTTCTAACACATTATTATGGTCAGAGCTTTTCTGAGTTAGGATTTGTTTCATCATCTGCAGGTTCAAATCCAACTTCAGCCATGGAAGCTTATTGGGTAACTTTGGTCCAGTCACTCTCAGCACAACCTGCCCTATGGAATTGTTGTTGGGAAAAATAGGAAGGAAGTGTTATATATACTGCCCTGAGCTCCTGGAGGAAAGATGGAATATAAATCTAGCAAATGAATAAATACTATATTCTACAATATCTTTTGTACACAAAATGTGTTGGTTTTCACATAATTCTTTTGTTATGCTTTTTATTGAGGTCAATAAACAAGAGAATGGAATGGTAATTGTGATCTTTATATCTGCCAATGACTAGCTACTATTTCTTTACTGAATTCTGAATCAAGGATCAGTGCCTTTTTCAAATATCAGACATCATTGTCATCTTTTAAAAGAAATCTTTAATTTCTGAAATTTAATTTCAGGAGTCTGTGGGTACCACATGGCCAGCTTCTGTTCTGAATTATATTTTTATAAACTATTTTGTTAAGGTTTTAACATGCATATTTATTTAAATGTCAACATTTAAAAATTAAAATTAATCAGATATAAAATATTTAATAGCCTCTTGTGAGCATTGTAACCCTATCATAGTAACAGTGTAAAATAAAAATAAATCATGAATATCAAACATTGCATTAGTTTAAAGTAGAAAAATAATTATTTTATTATTTATTTCAGTATCTGTAGGTTATGAATATGAATCTTGTTTGGATCTAACACTGTGGGAAAAACGGACAGCCATTCTACAAGGCTATGAATTGGATGCCTCCAACATGGGTGGATGGACACTGGATAAACACCATGTATTAGATGTTCAGAATGGTGAGTTTTATTAATCTTACAATGGTATGCAGTGCATATTAATTCAAAAGTACTAAACCGTATTGGATTCCAAGTCTGAACAGGATTGCACCTTTTTTTAAAAAAAAGTTGATAATCATTCTCTTGGAGTACTGTTATTTCTTCCTTCAATTATGTGACTAATTCATTATTTTGAAACAGAAGCATAAATCATTTATATTCAGAATTAACAGTTATCCTTTATTTTAAAGTTCAAATTTACAAGCATAGTTTAGCCCATGCAAACACCATGAAAATATTCCTTTTTTGTGTAGATATGAAAATACCATATTGCTCTTTTTTGCCACTGCAGATCAGCTTAATTTCCACGGAAGAGTCATGCACATTTTTCACTCTCTTGTCTGATTCTGTCTCCCCAAAGTTACTCTATTGCAGTGTATACAAATGGATTGAAATACACACACACACACACACACACACATGCGCACTGTTCATTCATGTATTTGTATTTGCAGAGAGAAGTATTTTGTAGAAACAGCAATGATACATAAGAAAATGAAACAAATCATAAGAGGTTGGTAAAGGAATGCCTCCTCCTTGAGAAAATATCTAGGTGGTCACTAAAAGTGGACACCAACGTGATGGTACATAATCAGTCAAAGAGAAATCACTCGTGCTGATTATATAATATGCAAACAAATGAAGTTTCTTAGATAGGGAAATGCCTAAAATATTGGGCCTTTCCTAGGAGATGTCACTTTGCCACTTTCAAAGGGGTGTTACCATGACACATAATAGAAAAGAAAGAAGCTGTCCAGCCAATGCAGTAACTCATGTAACATGTATGGTAAAAGAAATTAAGCAGTGGCCAAGAACTTATTCATGCAATCGTGTTTCTTGAAGTATGTGTATGTTCATTTTATTATTTTTCTGTTGAGTATTTTCTGCTTGTAAATCAGCTTCTGTGTTTATAGATGTGCTTAGGAGACAGTTGGCAAATAATGTCTTTTGAAAGTGTAATTGAATAAATGAAGTGACTGGGATGAATGGGCTGGGGAAATGTATTGCCTTGGAGCAAATACAGTGGCAGGTGTTTATGTGGATATCCTGAATCACCACAATAGTCTAATGTTCATCTTTTCCTTTTTTAATATTAAAAGAGAGATGTGAAGGAACAATTTTTCAGTGTAATGAAACAATAAATCAGATGGTATAGTGCTGACCTGTATGAAACATGTGATTAAATTTATAGAACTCAGGTATTTAAGTGACGCTGCAGGTTTCCTGATTGTCAAAAAAGATGTAATCATAGGAGTAGGATTTCAGATTCCATTAGTGTACTTTTATCCTAAGTATTTATGAGAAATTGAATTCCATATAATGATATGCTCTTCTGTACATGTTTTCCCTGTAGTTACAACTCTGGTAGTTACTAGAAAAATAACTAGCAGAGCCTAAGACTATATGTTTATGAGAAATATTTACCCAATGAAAAAAAAAGTAGCTTGGATTGGAAAACTTCATAAATATATTTTACTGGTAATGGTAAACTAATAGTAATAGTAAAATAATTAGAATGAATATTGTTTTTTAATTTTGTACAGTCAGTCAGTGAAGCTAATATTGCTACACAGTACAAAGTGACATGCAAATTGCATGATTTAAATTAGATTGAGATTTATAATGGAACAAATGTTACAATAATAGCTCACCGTTCTTGCAGCAGACTTGGATTGACTCATTAATCTTGATAATAATGAGGAGAGAAGTCTGTCTAACAGACAGTGTTAACTGTGAATGTCTACATTAGGTACATATCTTACTTCCCCACATTTCCTGTGAAGGTCATAAAAAATGATGCTGGCAAGGTACTTTGTCTTTTTCCAATGATTGTTGATGCCTTGGAGCAGAACTAGGTTTAAAGGGCAGGTGGCCTGCCAAAACATTTTTGTTATGTTTGACATATGAGAACATAACTGCAGATACATTATAAAACCAGACTCTGCTACCCAAAGTAAATTATTATAAACCCATTTTGCAATGTGAAATTGAGGCTGTCAGAAAAGTGCTTTACAATAATAATTTACTGATACAAGATTTTGATACGTAACAGCATGTATGTTTGCAGTTTATTCCAAGAGAAGAAAGAATGTGAAAATACTGTTCCAATCCAACATTCAGTCAAGACTAAAAGAAGAAATGTGCATGCAAATGAATTCTGCAGTTATCTTTTGCATTCCAGACTGATAGGCAGGACTGCGTACACAAAGACGCAGTCAAGTAGTCTTGAATAATACCAGCTATCTGGAACAAAAAAAGACAAACATACATTTGGATTCTGTCCAGAAACAGAAGAGTGTTGCTAACAGGGGTTACATGCATAGCTCTTGTTCTTGGACAGTACTTTCTAGACCTGAAAACCAGCTGTACAGCAGCTGTTTGCATATGGTTCTGTTCCCAGTTGTATTTGGCTTATTATATGAAACAAGTCTAAATATAGAATAATGTAGGAGGGGTTCATAACCAGTTATATAAATATCCTTCTTATTCTGATTACTTGCTGAACTAGCTGTAGGTATAAATAGTTGAGGGCAAGTTATCTAACAATACCTTGTTACCCAGAGTTACAGTTCTCAATTGGATTTGAAAGGGCCGTGTCCATTGGAATTCTAAAACATTGCTTCCTAGTATTTGCCCACAAGGCTTATGAGCAAGTATTGTTGAATTTCATTGGTATGTGCTCAAATACACTATTCATATGTCAACATCTGTGAAATGCAATTACTTTGTGAAATTTTAAGCATATTTAAAATTAATCTGCTTATAAATAGTTATTACAAAGTCATGGGGAATCATATTTGTGTTTTCTTAAGGAATCCTGTATAAAGGCAATGGGGAAAATCAGTTCATCTCTCAGCAGCCACCAGTTGTCAGTAGTATAATGGGTAATGGCCGACGGCGTAGCATTTCTTGCCCAAGTTGCAATGGTCAAGCAGATGGCAATAAACTTTTGGCTCCAGTTGCCCTAGCTTGTGGAATTGATGGAAGCCTATATGTAGGAGATTTCAACTATGTTCGACGGATATTCCCATCTGGAAATGTAACAAGCGTACTTGAACTAAGGTATATTTTTTCCTAGTTTTAAATACCTAATTTCAGAATACGGTTGTGATGAATCAGTAGTGTCTCTTTATCCAACAGAATATAAAAATTCAAATGGTGTCAAAATATTATTTTACTCACACAACTATTCAAGTATTTAATATATCATAACCATTCAGGTGGTCAAACTAATGGAACCATGTGTATAATGGTTATAGTGTTCGACAACAACTGGGTATGCCAAAGTTCAGGTCCACTTTCAGCCATGAAGGTTCACTGGGTGACTTTGAGCCAATCACTCTCTCTTAATCCAAACTATTTCACACATTGGTTGTTGTGGGTAAAAATTGGAGGATGGAGCGCTGTGTATGCCAACTTGAGCTCCTGGAGGAAAGGCAGGATATAAATCTAACGAACAAATTAATAAATAAAATTACAGTTAAATTCTTACTAGCAACCTTACCTATTTTCTGTTCCTTTATTAAAGCTTCCTTTTAACTTTTTCCCTCTAATACTGTTCTTTTTGCTCTTCCTTCTCTTGCCTACCCACCAAGAAATAAAGATTTTAGACATAGGTAAGCATTTTAAGCATGTTCATACATTTTGTTCAGGCTATTATTGGCTTTAAATGAGTAAATAAAGTACTACAAAAGCTGCTACAAACATTATTGCTTAAAATTATTCTGACATAAATCTTAGTAAGTATAAGGTGAAAAATTACTACTGTTCATTATTAGTCAAATTACTTTCACATCCCAATTTAAACTGTTTCATTTTGAAGTATGACTCCTTAGGAAAAGCCAAAATGTAATGTTTAAAACAGATAAAACAGTGCTTCATTGTGTTTATATATTCCTGGTCTGCTTTTAGGATATTGACTATTCTTTCAGTGATTTCCTATCTGCCTCCGACCATGCTCATCAGCCACTTCATTCTCTTTTGGGGATCCTGAATACCCACAGACAGGACTGCCATGCTGCCTTTTTGTGTGGAATCCATTTACACATTTGACTTCTAGACATCAAGGCTTGTAGTAATCACGATATGGAGCTACGCATTGCATGCACATGTGGAAACATGTGTTGCCTGGGTTTCAACAGAATAGAACAGAGAATGAATGTTTCAGTGCTGTGATAGAAAACCTAATTTATGAAAGGTCCTAGATTTAACCTCTGGCATCTCTAATGTGTCTGAAGGTCTAACTTATAGGATACTTTCTTATGTTCCTAAAAGCTTATACGCTTTCACGTATTCTGGTCCAGATCAAAATGAGAATAGAACAGTACAGACAATATTTTCTTTGCTGTTAGGGGATAATATAATATAATTTATAAATATAAACTTCCATTACCTGGAATGAAGGGAGAATATGATAAATTCTTTTCCAGGCCAAATATCATTGGTATGTGCCACAGCTGCTGAATGAGTTGTATGAAACACAGAATGATACTAAAAAGCCCTCCTTGTTTTTGTGCATTCTCACTTCATCTTTATTGTGAGTCATCAGCCCATGTTCATAATATAAAAATCTTTATAGATGCATATTTCTTTTTTTGATGTTCTGCTTCTGTTGAAATTCACTCTGCTTCAAATGGATTTTTTCATCAGTGATGACACACTTTTACACTAAAGAATAAATGCTTCATAGATGTAAAAATTTTTCATGACTTACTGTAAAATAATATTCACACTTATTTTAAATTATAATCAGATAGTCAGCTATTGTCACTGGCCCTCACTTTACATGTTCTGTGATGATTCAGGGGGTTTTCAGTTCTAAATTTCTATGCCATCTACCTATTTGCTATTTATTTATAAAAAGTATAAATAGAAAGTGACACAAACATTGTAAAACTTTAAACTCCCAATTATACAAATCAGCCTTTATTGCCCATGAAAGCAGAACAAAGAAGGAGTTAAAATCATCTCCTTGAAGAACATGTTCTTGAAACAGGTTGCTCCAGGCAAAAGCCTGTATCTCAAAGTACCTGGCTTTAGTAGGTAGTAGGATATGGCATGCAGCTACTGTAATGACCACAAAGCCATAGGCAGACCAGCATAGATCCAGGAGGAATTGCTATGACATATTTTTGGTCAGGAAAAACTGATCTACAAATCTTAACTCCATATATCTCCTTCTGAATGATTCTAGCTCTTTTGGTGAGGCAAGTTAAAACTTTGGAGGCTACAGCTAAATATAGACACATCTTCAGTGCTTCATGAGATAAGATTCTTTGTTGGCTAGTGTGAATCTGCTAAAATGAAGTTTCTTAAAGGAGGAAGCTGAATATGTATTTCTGGCTCAGCCAACTCAACTTTCTCTAAAAGAATGAAAAAAAATTAAGCAAAAGTACCAGGTATACAAATGATTTTCATTACACCAAAAGGAGTCTGGAAACACCTTTTTCAACTAACAAATTTTATTAAAAGGCATAAGCTCTCATGATACTTAATAAAATTTGTTAGACTCATCCTGATTTTTTGCCACCATAAACTAAACTCCTACAATTTTATTACACCAACAATTCTCTAATGTGTGCATTAAGATATAGATGTTATTTAAGTAGAAAGCAGGAAATGTCACGTATTAGTCCAAAACACTTTTTTTGAACCTGCCAAGATTTTTATTATCAATCTCCATTGCCTAGAGATTGTGTCAGGCCTCCAAAATCTATGAATGGAACTTATTTTTACTTCTCACAGACAATGCTAATGGTTATTCTATAGAGATTCATCCATCTTGGTTAAGACAGACACTGGCACAGTTCAAATTATTGTCAAAACTGAATTAACACTACAGGTAGTCCTCAACTTAATGACCATTCATTTAGCAACTCTTCAAAGTTACGATGGTGTTGAAATAAGTGACTTATGAGCAGTCCTTGCACTTATTATCACCACAGCGTCCCTGCAGTCATGTGAACAAAATTCTGGCACTGGGCAACCGGCATGTACTTACAATGCTTGCATCCCAGGACCACATGATCACCATTTGTGACCTTCCTAGCCGGCTTCCAACAAGCCAAATCAATGGGGAACCACATGATTCACTTAATGACTGCAGTGATTCACTTAATGACCGCCACAAAAAGATCATAAAATCAGGTGCGGTCATGTGATGTCTTGCTTAACAACACCACTTAATGATGAATTTTCCAGTCCTTATTGTGGTCGTAAGTCGAGGACTACTTGTATAAAGGTTACTTTAACCTTGTCAGGAAGCCTCCTCTAGAATTCAACACATACAGCTTCAATAATAATAAAGCTCATAAAGAAGAACAAGTAAACCAATGAATACTGTTGTAAATTTCTGTCAATAAAATGTTCCTTAGAAAACAATGCATGCAGAATGAACAGATTTTAACAAATTATTTTAACTTAAGATAAATTATAGCAGTGTTTCTGAAATAATGTTCTTTGAACAACTTGAAGGTTATTTTAAAATAAATTATTCATTTTAATATCCCTTTTATTTTTCATCCTGTTTTTAAAAAAAGGTCATAGTGTTCTTCATTGAAACATGATTTTAAAGGTTTATAAAACAGAAAATTGTTACTTCAAATATATAATGTAATAGTAGTCTGTATATTATTATATATTACATATAGAACAGGTAATTGTATTCCAAATTACCTAAGCAATGTGCATGGTAATCCAATTTTTGTGGCTCATTTGTGGAATTACCAGAAGTTCCTAATTTATTTGGCATAAAAGAAGTGGGGAATCTGGAGCCTTCCAGATCTTGTTCAGTACTAATTCCTATCAGCCCTAGTCAATATTCCAGTGTTAAGAAATTGTGGACAAAAAATTCTGACAAAATAGAAGCATTATATATTTATTTTCTACAATTGTACTCATGATCTAAAATTATTTCTTACTGTGTATTTTATCGTATCCTTTCCCTTTTTATTTCTCCTATCAGATTATGGAAGACTTGCTTAAATGATTTCACCATTTCTCTACCTTACCTTTCTTTTCTATACTTCTGATGTCTGTTGCCCATTTAGTCAGCTGTTTTTTTTTTTTGCTTCTGACATTTACAATTCTTTACTTCAATACAAACTCTTGCCTTATTCCTCTTTGCAAAATCCATTTTAATTTGACCACTCCTATTATAAAATGCCCTTCCAGTCATTCCTGTTTTAAATGCAAAGTTTATTTTGAAAGTGTCCCTTCAATCTATTTTTGTTACGAGTTTGGATTCTTTTTTTTTTTTAGGAAAATAGTTTTTATTCCCTAAATTGTATTGTTCTTTTTCTCTTATACACATACATTTTTTTTTTCAAATCCATGCCCATTGGTCTCTCTGAATTCTCATTCTACACATATGTATTTTTCAATTAAAGTAGTAAATCCTTGTATGGGCTATAATACTTAAGAATGCAACTGGAATCCAATGTAACTCAATGTTTTACCACAAAAATACTCTTCACTGACGAAGAGGCAGATATTAGAATCTAGTTTTCTGTGTGTGACAATTTTTTTTAAAAAAAGCATTCAATCATTTGGACCCCACTTTCTATTTCACATGTTTTTAATAATGTAAATGAGTTTTCAGTTTCTCCATCCATAAAATCCAACAAAAAGTAGCTTCCCTTAAAATACATATTCTTTGAGTTGTCCTCTTTCACCATATAAATAACAGTCTTTGGATTAGTATGTGTTCACTTTGTTTTTCCAAGTTTATGTAGTATGGTAGAACAAATAGTCAAATTCCACCATTTTGTGCAAGTTAAATGTTCTATGATTAAAATTTAAATTTGTTCTCCAACCAAACCGTGTTAAATTATTATCCAAAGCTGAATTTTATATCTGTATTTTATTATTATGGTGATTAAAGCTTTGGTCTGTCTTTAGACAAAGGAATGCTGTTTTCAAAGGCTAAGCACATTAATGAAAAACTTTAAAATATGTATGAAAAGGCATACATTTGATTCATCATATTATTTACTGTAACCATCATTTTATGTTAAAGAATTTGCAAAAATGTGTTTTCTAGTTAAGAGAGTTGTTATCAGATTCAGATATATTATTGCTTAAAATAAAATCAAACTAAGCTGTCATAAGTTTTGGTGCTTCGCCAAAACCAGTTCATAATTTAAAAATACTTAAGATGTCTCCAGTTTAGGCTTTTATTGTTCAATTGCCCTGCTGCAGTAATCAAATTTTACCAAGACTTAAAATTTCTTTTCCATTCATATTTCTGTGCCTATTAAAAATACATATTAATAATTATTCAAAACTTGTCTCTACTTCAAAATGTAATTTAGTCACAAGTTGTTTATGTTAACCTCTGACACTCTTTGCCAACAAGATTATGTGCAATGTGTTATTCTAACACTGTTATATTTATATTTATGAAATACAAAGCAATATTTTTAGAACAGATGCTCAGATATCACCAAAACTATTGGATACATGTTGGTAGCACATTTGCAAATAAATTAGAAATTGATCTGACTGATACTAGGGCTTTGTGCATTAGCAGGCAGTCTAACATTGCCAGCTGTATATTCATTCTTTTAACTTGGATCTGGTGTTATTGATGCAACTAGTTAAGCTTTTGGATTGTGTCTTTGAGCATCAAATATATTCAATGAAGTTACTTACTCATTAGGAGAGAAAACTTTTTCTCCAAAGCTTATTGAGCCACAGTACATGCCATATATTCTTTTATTTCATAGAAAAATATGGTAGCATATTCAAAGGATTTTACATTAAAGTTTGTGATATTTTGAAAAAGCTGAATTTACTCATAAATATGCTGTCTAATATATCAGATCATGCCCAATGGTAAGAAGGTGCTTTTTGATCAGAAGGAGGAACAGTATATTATTTATTTATCAGTAATATGAATCATGTATTCAGATGGCTTAGATTGCTTATGAGAAAACGATAAGGACACAAGAGCGATTTAACTGAAGAAATCCAAACCTGATTATTTGAAACTAACATTCCAAATATGTTAGAGTTGTCTTAGAATTATACAATTAGACCAGCAGCTCTAAGTGTGGTCTGGGGATCCCTGGGAGTCTCTGAGACCCTTTCAGGGGGTCCACAAAATCAAATAAATATTCTAAAATTTCTCAGTTTTAATTTCTAATGTAGTAAATATCGATAGATATAACCCACGTAAACCAAAGCTCTTTGGGGTACTCAACTATTTTTAAGAATGTAAAGGGGTCCTGAGACCAAAATGTTCGAGAACTGCTGAATTAGACAGACAAAGTGAAATGGGATTATCATTATACTAAAAAACCTTGTTTTCCTTTTTGCAGCAGTAATCCAGCTCATAGATACTATCTTGCAACTGATCCAGTCACAGGAGAATTGTATGTTTCTGATACAAACACAAGAAGGATTTATCGCCCAAAGTCACTTACAGGAGCAAAAGATCTGACAAAAAATGCTGATGTAGTAGCAGGGACCGGAGAACAGTGCCTTCCATTTGATGAAGCAAGATGTGGCGATGGTGGCAAGGCTGTAGAAGCTACTCTGATGAGTCCCAAAGGTGGAGGAAACTGAAAATTTATGCAGAGAAAAATATACAATATAGTCAGCACTCATGATAGCATTTAACACTGTCTAGTTCTTTATTCAATCCTGTACTTATATTTTATTTTCTGAATGGAAGAGCCTTCCATAACTAAAGTTGCAAAAATGAAGACTTTGATTTTCTATCACTGCTGAATTGGTTTTCATTATCATGCATTACAAATGTTTTTCACATACTGCCAGTGATGTCCATAGAAATCCAGAATGATACCTAAAAGATGGCATGCATGTGATGCCATAATCATGCGAAAGCCACAATTACATGCTTGCATCATAACCTCTAATGCAAGTACATAAGTCATATCAGTTGTATGATTACATCATCATGCACATGTCATCATTAGTCCATGTATGTCATTCATGCATGCTATAAAGAGTTTGTATTGAGGGAACATGAAGGGTCCAATCTATACTTAGGCACAGTGCTTAGCAGAGCACAGTGCTTTATTTTCATATGTGATATGCCAGTGCACCAGATACATCTGGTTAGAGCCCATAAATTAGTATCATAAATGTTACTCAGTGATACATTGAGCCAGTTCTATTAAATATTTAGGTTCATTCTTGGTGTTTTGTGAAAAGTCATAAAAAGCCAATGTGTAAAGAGGGCATAAAAAAATGTTGATTGTTATGAAAGAAAATGATGTAGTATATTTGTATTTGTTTGTTTTACTGAAGGAGTGGCAGTAGATAAGAATGGATTAATCTATTTTGTTGATGGGACTATGATCAGGAAAGTGGACCAAAATGGAATAATATCAACATTACTTGGTTCAAATGATCTGACTTCAGCGCGACCACTAACATGTGATACCAGCATGCATATCAGCCAGGTACTTTTAATGAAGATCTCTTTGTTCTTTTGAGATAAGCCATTTTCCTTTGAAGCAACCTGTGCAGTTTGTACAATAACAAGACCAGCATCTTCTTTGCTCAGTCCACTGATGAAAAAATAGGTACAGGTCTAATCTATTCATTTACATAGTCTTTCCAACAAATACAATTCCTGGCAGGAGACAGGGGAAAAAAGAGTTAGGTTTTTGTGGTATGAAATTTCCTTCTACCTGCAGTAAAGGGCTAGTTTGTTTATGCCTCATGCCTATGAATTCTGCACAATGAAAAAGCAAGACAATAAACTATGTGATAAGATATTGATAGTTATACTCATAACTTTGGTCACTCCTTAAAATAGAAATTACTGCCTTGCAGTCTTAAGCATATTTATCATTAGTACATTGTGTTGAATTCAGTAACCCTGTGAATGAACTTCAGTTAAACTGTTTATTAGTTAATTCTGCAAAATCAATGTATATCATCAAAGTGAAACAGTTATAAAATCATAAAATCCAAGATTGTATACCTTGCATCATTTTAGATAAATTGAGAACAAATATCTGCAAGATGGATTGTAAAAAAGATTGTACATGTATTAACAAATATATTAGAAAGCTACAGGCCCTCAAATATACTTAGTACAAACATTTATTCATTATTCTAGTGTGCTGTGTGCATTTAGTTATTTATTTCTTTGCTTGCTTGCTTCTTCGCTGTTCTGTTGTAGGTCAAAAGCTAATGTAAAAATCAGAACTGTGTACCTGAAAGCAATTTAACAGACAAAAATCAAGAAAGACTATCAACCTTAATAAATCAAAAACTATTCTTGTCTATGCATAGCTCAGATGCAGCACCTCCTAATAGGAACTGTGTTTGTGATGGCACAATATTTTGCAACTTTCCCAGAGATTTTGCTAGACTGATCTTTTAATAAAAGGCTCACAATCTCTGGTATATTTTTAAATATTGTCTTTTTTCTCTAGAGTTCTAGAATTCTTCCTTTGCACTGCTGGGAATGTAGGGAGACAAGCTCCATTACTATTGTGTGGGAGTCAGACCTGAAGGCCCATTTGTTTCCACAGAAACGACCATTTAAACAAATCTAACATTAACTTTATTAATTATAAGTTTAAATTGTTTAATTCATTCATACATACAGGTTCAGTTTTTAAAATCAAGTTGCAATGTTTCCAGACCATTTATTTTTTTATTCTAAGCCTAATTTTTTTCACCTAAGTTCAGTAATTTGAATTGTTGTATCACTTAACACCATGCTCTGTAATTCTGTGTAATTAAAAAAAAACAGACAAGTATTTCAAAAGTAGTAGCTAGAACTCTTTTAAATTTCATTCAGAAAATTAATTTGGCTAAAGCCAGGTTAACTAATCTGTTAATAAATTGTTCTTGCTTTGATAAGGTGCGTCTGGAGTGGCCAACAGATTTAGCTATCAACCCAATGGATAATTCCATATACGTGCTGGACAACAACGTAGTGCTTCAGATTACAGAAAATCGGCAAGTCCGTATAGCTGCTGGAAGGCCAATGCATTGCCAGGTTCCTGGAGTGGAATATACAGTGGGAAAACATGCAGTGCAAACTACCTTAGAATCAGCCACAGCTATTGCTGTATCTTATAATGGGGTGCTTTACATAACAGAAACAGATGAAAAAAAGATAAACAGAATAAGACAAGTAACAACTGATGGAGAGATCTCGTTGGTTGCTGGAATACCTTCTGAATGTGATTGCAAAAATGATGTTAACTGTGACTGTTACCAAAATGGTGACGGCTATGCTAAAGATGCCAAACTCAGTGCCCCTTCTTCCTTAGCTGTATCACCTGATGGAACATTGTACATTGCAGATCTTGGAAATATTCGAATAAGAGCTGTGTCAAAGAACAAACCATTGCTGAATTCCATGAATTTTTATGAAGTTGCCTCTCCAACTGATCAGGAGCTCTATATCTTCGATGTCAATGGCACTCATCAGTACACAATGAGTTTAGTTACAGGAGACTATTTGTACAATTTTAGCTACAGTAATGATAATGATATTACTGCACTAACTGACAGCAATGGAAATACCCTTCGTATTAGGCGTGACCCCAATCGTATGCCAGTAAGGGTGGTATCTCCTGATAATCAAGTCATCTGGTTAACCATAGGAACAAATGGTTGCTTAAAAAATATGATAGCACAAGGACAGGAGCTAGTCTTGTTTACATATCATGGCAACAGTGGACTCCTCGCAACTAGAAGTGATGAGATTGGATGGACAACATTTTTTGAGTAAGTATAAGGTTAATGTATGCCATTTTGGAGCCTGCAGAGGTTGATGTAATTGAGATCTGATGTATATTAATAAGTCTGATCAAGCAGTTGTTAGAAGAGGAATTGTGCTCGCAAAGCAGAATACACAATAGTTTTTCTCTCGAAACATTAATCTGAATTAATTATACTAAATAAGGTTTTACTCCAATTTAAATTAGTTACATTTTCACAGCAATATACTTTTAGGCAAGCAAACTACAGATAATACGTGTGTACCAGTGTAGGGAGGTTCATTATGGTAAATGAGGTAAATGTTTCTCTTTTATTTTCTTAATCTTAACACATCAAGGTATACATTGACAAATTAAAATATGGCCAATCTGAGAGCACGGTATTTTCAGTATTTACTATAAACTGTTTGGGATTATTGAAATCACCAGAAGTGTTAAAACATAGCCCAAAGTTAAATATATATTTTCCTAACAAGGTTCTTCATCATCCTTCCAATTATTTTTGCGTGTTTTTAATGAGATAGATTTATAGCAGTATACTTCATAAACAGAATAGTTTTCTGATGGAAGAACCATTTGAGTTGCCTAGCCTGCGATCAGTTTGGTAGATATCTGTTTCCCTGATAAAAAATCCAGGGTGATGCTGTAAACAAAGCTGCTAGCCAAGCTAGGTCAGCCAGTCCCATTAGTCTGATATAGAAAAGCAGCTAACCAGTCTTAAGTTATTTTTGTCAGGTGTTGCAATAAACTACTCTGGGATAGAAAGTATGAAGATAAGCTTTGTTGTTTTCTGTACTGTGTTGAGCAGCTGTCCATAATTGTTTGCACTGGTTCCAAGAATGTTGCTTTCCTCAGCAAAATGTCATTGTCTGCTTCTTTCTCAATTGTTCTATACATTTTCTTATGAAAAGCAATTCAGATTATTAAGAACCCTGCTGGATTGGATCCCAAATCCATCTAATCCAGCATGGATTAATTCATGTATTGTTTCCATTTATAGCTAGCCAGACACCACCTAGGAAGCAGAGTCAGATTCTGAATAGAACAACAACTCTTTCTGTGCACCTCAGACAAGTGCTATGACTTATAACTGACAATAGCTGGCAGAAGATCGGTGCATCAAGATAATAATATTTCAAAGCAGCAGTATAAACCTGAACTTGAAGCAGTATAATAGACATAAACCTAAATTTCCAGTGTATACTCGATGAAAAGTAATAAGTGGAGTAAATTATATTTAAACATTGCTAGATAGCAACAAGAAAGATACAGGAATGGAAGCTGGTTTTTAGGCTGATACAGGATAGGATGTGAAAGAAGAACATGTAATAGAATTAAAACATTCAAAAGACAATAGAAGTTTTAAAAGAATACAAGAATCTAAATGAGGACAGAAGAAGGATGTGCTGTGATCATAAAGATATGGAATTAGGTGAGTGGAAAAATTAAACAGCCCTTTTAAATGGATTAGGGCACCAAATGGGCACTAATGGAGTTGTCCAGAAGCATATTGCCAACCCTATGTTAATTTAAAGAAATTAAAGAAATTATTCTGCTCTTTCCTTTCCAGTATAGCCCTCTACAAGCATCCCAAAGTTCTCTGTTCTTGTCCTAACAATATGGCTTATACGGGAAAGAAATGAATGGGAATCATTTCTTCCATGCACTTTACTGCCCAATGCAGGCTGAGTCATGTAACCTTACATACAATATCCCCTATTATTCAAAACGGCCATCTGATGCTTCAGATAAACTTTTGTAGGTGTGATAATGGGAAATTTATCTTGTGATCTGAATATAGCTTTTCTTTTGTTAAGAGAAACCATCCAGAAATTCATATTATTCAGACACGTAGCTTCTTTCCAGAAAACAACTGAAGTATGATTCTATTATGTAAATCAGTTAAGTGTCCTTCCAATAAATGTATGAGGATTGGCATTTTTAAAAAATGCATCCAGACAACCACCTTTTTAAATAATATGAAATCTTAATATTATTTTTGTTATAAAAAGATGTATTCTGAATTGTTATATTCCAGTAGCTGAATATAAAATTAAGTCAAAGTGCATGGAATGGTACATATTGACCAAAATGAAAATAAAAAACAAGGTAAATATTGCTTTGATCCTACTTAAAAATTCAAGTAATTAAACCATAATCTGTCTTATTTTTACCGTTTTCTTTTAAAAAGTATATGTTGCCCAATCCATTTGTGGCTCTTGGCAGCTTATAAACATTGATATAAAAGCCAAAGTAAAAAGCCATTAAAGCCCACTTAACAAGGCCTTAAAAATAATAATGAACTTTTGGAGGATCTCACTAAAATATGTTAAGTCCTTCCAGAACTATAACAAGGAATGTGGCTGTCTCAATTCCAACAGCAGTAGAAAAAGCAGAATTAGCAAAAAGTATGGTGTAAGCTATATAGGAATTAGCAGTCCTTCAAGTAACTTGGGCCCAAGCTACATAAGGTTTTATACACCCTACTAAGCACATTGACTTGGGCTCATGAAGCACTTGTTAACTGGTGCAGCTGGTTCCTTATTTCCTAGAAGTACTATTCATCATCTACATTATTGCATTATGGAGCAGTTGCAGTTTCCAAACTGTTTTATAGTGCCAACTCAAAAAGAGCATTTTGCAAATTCTACCCCTGCAGAATGAGCATACCTAGTTTATCAGGCAGTGATAATAAAAGGCCCGCTTTGCCACTAACATAATGTAGCTTTCAGTACCAGTCCTAAGAGGACCTAGAAGGTGCACATCTGATCCTTATGAAGTCTAGCCCTCAGAAAGGGAAACACTTTTATCTTGTATAAATTCTGGTTTGGCTTGTTCTCCCACATTTAGCCCTTTATAGCTTACTGACATTCAGAGGACCTCTAAACATCCAAACCCAAGTTCATAGGAAAGGAGAAGTACAGAGGAATATACAGGAAGCTTCAGCCATGCTAACTTGGTGTAGATTATTCCAAATCAGGATGCAGGGGGTACTTTCAGAAGAGTTTTCGATCTCCCCAAAGACCATCATCTCTTGCTTGAAGGTCTGCTGTCTCGGTGTCTTTTTTTTTTTTTTTGGACTTTCAATCTGATGCCACCAGCACTGTCGTATGTTGGAGGAATATAATTTTATCACTGTCATTGTCTAAGTTTGGAGAGGAAGGAGATGGCACCTGTGCTGGGGCCTGGCTATTTGGGACCCTGATGGAGAAGCACACAGAGAATTGTGCCCATGTTCAAATTATAGCTGCAGTTTAGACCTGCCAGATGAATGCACAGAGGTTGTGGAGAGCCACAAGCAGAGTAAACAGGACACAAATAAATTGGAAAGAGTCTGTATGCATGGATTTCCCTTTACACAGTTAAACTAAACATGCATTAGTCCCATTAAAGGCTTATTCATGTTTTATTTCCAGGGAAAAATCTTAAGCTGCAGGAAGTCCTTCCCATGGCAAGAAAAGGTTCAACCCTTTCATTAAACATGCTGTCTTACTGATTATACTATTTCAGCAACAGGGAGATCCATAGTAAAATACATGACAACTAAGTTATTTTCTCCCAACAGTGGGGTTAGAGTAAGCATGGCTGAAACTCATTATGTTGAGTTTTCTGTCCTCAGCAGTAACATCTGAACTCACCTTTAGATTAGTTAACTAAAATGCAGAAGGCCCTCAGAACTCTATTTCCTGTAATGGATGAGTTCTATTGGGAAGTGGGGTTGGTTATTCTGAAATAAGGAATTCCTGGCAGACAATTCAGGCTCTCCCTTAATATGGTCCCTATTGACTATATTAACACCAAAGATTTCTTGTTCACCAAAAACTATCACTTAACTTTATTGCTAAGAATCTAGATAAAAGTTTCAAGAACTAGACACAAATGCTATTGCATTTGTTCTGGAGTTCTCTACTGCAGTATTGAGATATGAAATACAATAGTCCTTGAACTATATGTTATCTTTAAACCTTAATAAGCTGTTTCTAAAATCACTGGATCTTTTATCCATAAACTTTTTACACTTGCTCTAGAAATGATGCATACACTATTATAAAGACCCTGTTGTAAATACAGACAAGGTTGGGGGGGGGGGGGCTGTTTTTTGTTTTTGTTTTTTTGTTTTGTTTTGTTTTGTTTTTTGGCATGTAGAAATCTCCAGGGTGTCATAATGACAGAATAGTAACACTGTTGTGGGTATAACCCACAGAACCATCACTGTAACATGCCAAAGGGAATTCAATTGAAAGGCCTCAGGGCTTTAAATGTACTTTTGCCTCTATCTGAGATAGTGTGGATTTTTTTCCCCCCATTATCCAGGGCACATTTTGAATATTTCAGTTTTACCTCATCTCATAGTTCAAAAATATTGGAGAAACTGTAAAAGGATCATCTCTGTAGTAGCATACATACTTAGTATTCTTGATTAATAAAGAATGCTATGAGAGATTTGCATTTGATTGCTAATTTTCAGCAGCTTGACAGTAAATAAAGTTTCCAGCACCTATATTGAAAATAAAAAGAGCCACTTTGGTGTAGCGGTTAAAGCATCAGCCTAGAAACGTGGAGACCGTGACTTTTAGTCCTGCCTTAGGCACAAAGTCAACTTGGTGACCTTGGGCCAGTCATTCTTTCACAGCCCTAGGAAGGAGGCAATGGCAAACGACTTCTGAAAAACCTTTTCAAAAAAACTCAGGGACTTGTCCAGGCAGTCGCAAAAAACTGACTGGAAGGAACCAAGAAAAACCCCCTGAAAATAATAGCTGTACTTTACTAGCTCTCAGGCAACGAATACAAGAATAGCACTGTTGGATTTTGTGAGGCAGTAGCCATCTCATCTGCCCACTCTTTGCAGATACAGTGAGACAAGATATTATCACAATAGGCAAGGAAGTAGGTAATATTGGTGGAAAGTTCACCCCTAAAATTTCATATTAGAATATTTGCCATTTAGGATAACTTATTACATCAACATACACCATGTGATTGCAAATGCGTATTTAAAATATGGAGATGTGAAAAATTAACAAATAGCTATTAGAACGTAAGATGATTATTCATATCATGTTTTGTCTTAGCATGTTCTGATGCAGTTAAGTTTTCATACAGTAGAATCTATTTTATGTCCCAAATCATTGTTCAGGTTCATTTGGTTGTATTCCTTTGGCTGCATTCATACAACACATTTAGCCTGGTTTATTAACTAACTCATTTTATTGGGTTTGCACAATACATTAAACCATATATGAACCACATGGGTGGGTTCAGTACAAAAAGTGACCAAGCTTAGCAAGTTTACATGAATGCAGCAGCCCAAATTTTGTAACATATCTGCTTAAGCATGTTATGTAACACAGCTAAGTGTCTATAAAGGATCATAATGACCAATGGAAGGATGAAAATAAGAAATGATTCTTATTGCCACAGAAATATTTTTGTCCCTATCAGAATCAGTATCTTTGGTTCAGGTTATATATATAGTAGCATTCAGTGATAAAGCTTTTTCCTGAATTCTACTAGACCAAAGGTGGGAGCACTAGCTTACCAGGCCTGATCCCAAAGGCGGACAGAGTCAGATTTGATTAGCACTTGGATGGGTGAAGCTGGATTGGGTCATTGAAAGAACATTGCAGAACAAGATGAGGGTAAACCATTTCTGTTTTGCTGCCAAAATAAATGTCAGGAATGTGGTCCAGGAGTCACCAAGAGTTGAGTTTGACTCAAGAGGATCTTCTATCCTATAAAAATAAATATTATAATTATCAATTAGCAAGTAAATATTATTTCCATTGTGTTTGCAAAGGCTATATAGGTAGTACTCAATTAACAACCACAATTGGGACCAGAATGCAGTTTTAAAGCGAGATGTCAGGTGACCGCATCACTTAGAGACTGCAATCCAGGCAATTCCCCTTGCTGTAGTTAAGTGAATTTTATCAGTCGTTAGCCAAGGACTCACCCCAATCCAAGCCATTCCAGGCTTGGTCCCTCCCAGCCCTGAGCCTCAGTAAAGTAAGAGACTGCCTCCAACTCCCCCCACGTACCTATCTCCCCCCCTTCTCTGTCCTTTTGGGTGCCCTGCACCCTGCCTTGTGGGGTAGCAAGCAGACCCAGAACTGCACGGCAAACAGAGTTGAAGTGCCCCTGCGGTCATAAGTGTGGGCAGGCTGCCAAGTGCCCGAGTTTTGATCATGTGACTACAGGGGCACTTCAACTCCCCCCATCTCTGCCTTTTTGGCCCCCTGCTGCCCTGTGCTCCATCACCCCAGCTGGCCTTCACTGCCATCTTCTTGCTCCTGCTGACGAGGTGTGCCCGGCCTAGCTGCTGGACCCTATGGGGCTGGCTTCACAGGGTTGTAATTTCTGGCACAGGTCATAAGTATACTTTTTCAGCGTTGCTGTAATTTCAAACAGTTGCTGAACAAATGGTCATTAAGCGAGGACTGTCTGTATATCCTGATGTGGTAACTATATTTTTACAGGTGCAATGGGTGCCAGATATTCCAAAGGTAGAGATCTTGTGCCCACTTACTAAAAAATCCACACTGGACCTCAGAATTCTTAACAACCACCAGCAAACTCTAACAAAAGCATTTGAGAGTAGAAGTAATATAGATGCAAATGCTCTTAGAAGAAGCTGAATATATAGACATTATTATATGGATTATAGGACTGAATCGGCCTTAGTCATCTCTGTTGTGAGAAAGACATTGAATGTAATACTATTTATCTTCCTCTATTTTCTACCCATTTTGGTAATGTTGATCACAGTATCCTTTTAGATTGATTGTGCCTTTGGAATCTGAGATAGTGATTTCATTCTTAGCTTCAGGGCTAAATTCCAGAGATAGCATTGGTTGAGTATAATTTGGCCTCATGGCAATTCTGCAAGCTTCCATTCTGCCCTGGGCTGTTTAGTATCTGCCTAAAACCATTAGATGATTTGAAGTGAGATATCATTAGTATGCTGATGATACTCAGTACTGTTATTCCTTATTATCTGAGTCAGGGGAGACTGTACATCCATTTGACCAGCAGTTGATTGCAGAGATAAATTGGTGAAGGATTAGTGAGCTAGTTTAATCTGAAGTGTATGTATATATTGTGGTTATTTACTTATTAAGCAAATTTATATAGCCACCCATCTCACTGAAGCGACTCTGGGCGGTGTACAATAATTAAATAAAAAGACAGATATAAAAACAACAGAAAAAATATAAAACCACATTAATAAATACCATAAAAACCAAAATGACAAACCACAGGGGAAGGGAGAATAAAAATGGCCCCCTCAGCAATGGAGCCATCTCCAGTTCCCTGGGAGCTCCAAGCCTGATCACATAACCAGGTCTTGAGGGCCTTTTGGAATAGCAAAAGGGATGGCGCTAATCTCATCTTGGGTGAGAAGCTCTTCCATAAGGTGGGCACCACAGAAGAGAAGGCACGTCTCCTGGGACCCACCATTAAATGCAGGTCCTAGCATGGCTTCTCTGCAAGATCTGATGGGGCAGGCTGATGTAACCAGGGAGAGGCAGTCCCTCAAATAGCCCGGTCCCATTCCATGAAGGGCTTTAAAGGTTAAAACCAGCATCTTGAATTGGACCCGGAAGCAAACAGGCAACCAGTGCAGCTCACTGAGTAGAGGTTAGGTGATTCTGAATGAGGTTGCATTTAAAAATCAGATGCATAGAATCAGAATCTCCTTAGAGTCATTTTTATTATTGAGATTTCCATGACTTAAAGAGTTCCTTTTCCCAATTCTAGCCAATTTGCCTGTTATAACCATTTCTGCACAGGAATACCCTGTGACCCATGTGCTGGAAAACTCAAGATTGGATATTGGAGTGGGTTTTATGTGGTGATACTTTTAAACCTCACCCCAACCTGCGTTTATTCTGCATATTCAAAATTATACAGCTAATTTGTTGAAGAGTTACCTACTGTGAACATACTCTCTGCCTGTTAGAATGGAAATATACTGATTGCCAGTTTGCTATAAAGCCAAGTTCTAAGTGGTTTTGTTGACATATAAAGCCCTACATGAGCCAGGATACGATTTAGCTGATGGATGTCCTCCTCTCCATATCAGTTGGGAACTCAAGACCCAACAAAAATGTCTTCTTCATGGTATTTTCTTTGCCAGTGATTTGTTATGTATCAACACAGCATTTTCTAAAGAGACAGTAACTTCTTCCATGATTCTGTGCCTTGTAAACATTTCACACTAGCTGAAAACCATTAATTGAATTGATGCTGCTGAATATCTTGTTATTCTTGCTGTCTTGCTTTTAAAGTCTTGTAATTTTATGGTTTAAGAAGTTCTAAAGTTACGGTTTTAATCCCATTTGTGCCTCCTCTTTAAGGTTGCAGCAGCTATAATGAAAAGCTGGTAATAGATCTTATAAATGAACATCCCTTTATGCTGACTTTAATTACAACAAATGGAAACATTGTGTCCATGCAATAAGTTGTTGTTCAGTCGTTAAGTCGTGTCCGACTCTTCGTGACCCCATGAACCATATTGCACCAGGCCTTCCTATCTTTCACTGCCTCCCTAAGTTTGCTCAATTTCATGCTCATTGCTTCAGTGATGCTATCTAGCCATCTCATCCTCTGCCGTCCTCTTCTCCTTTTGCCTTCCATCTTTCCCAGCATCAGGGTCTTTTCCAAAGAGTCCTCTCTTCGCATTAGGTGACCAAAGTATCTGAGCTTGAGCTTCATTATCAATCCTTCCAATGAGCAATCAGAGTTGATTTCCTTTAAGATTGACTGGTTTGACCTCCTAGCAGTCCAGGGGACTCTTAAGAGTCTTCTCCAGCACCACAGTTCAAAGGCATCAATTCTTCAGCGTTCAGCCTTCTTTATGGTCCAGCTCTCACAGCCATACATTACTACTGGAAAAACCATAGCTTTGACTATGCGGATCTTTGTCGGCAAGGTGACGTCTCTGCTTTTTAATATGTTATCTAGGTTTGCCATAGCTTTCCTCCCAAGGAGCAAGCGTCTTTTAATTTCATGGCTGCAGTCTCCATCTGCAGTGATCTTGGAGCCCAAATAAATGAAGTCTGTTACTGCTTCTATTTCTACCCCTTCTATTTGCCAGGGATTAATGGGTCCAGATGCCATGATCTTAGTTTTTAGTAGATAGTAGATACACACAGACACACACACACACCCCTACATTCTGAATTATCTTTGAAGTTTTTTGTTGTAGCCTTTCCAAACACAAAAAATGCAAAAGATATTGTCAGTCCCTTAAAATCTTTTGTCTATCATTTTGCCTACAAATATACAGCCACACTAGGAAAAGAAATTAGAAAGCCCTGTCTCATTCCCAAAATATAAAGTTACAATAATACAATTCTTCAGAGTGCCTAAAAAAATTTAACATATATTTAGAACATTTCAAGTATTCACATAAACTCTGGAAGGAACTCTTGGCTCCTGGCGTGTAAGAGATAGGTAAATGTTGTTATCTAGAGAAAGGAGGAGACATCGTTGTTTTCAAAATCAACAAAGTGAAGTGAACTTCAAAAAGTACCTTTAAAAACTGCTTATTAAACTATTCCTGGAAATTTATTGTGCTTGACATATTTTGAGGAAAACAATGTAACCCCGAGTGAGGGGAAATGGTGAGATGGGACATTTTATTTCCCAGAAGTAAAAAATGAAATGAAATGAAGTGAAGCAAAATATCTTTTTGCTGATGTTGTAGCTTTGCAGTTGCACCCAATCCAATTCAGGAATAAAGCAATGACATATACATTGAAAGATTAATCTAAAAGAGCAGATGTGATTATTTAATCACTATTGCTTTGAGACATCATCACTTTAGAAGCCAGTTCGTACTTTTTAACAGTGTTATAAGCTTTCTTAATTAAGTTTGTTAATGTGTTGTGGGGTAAATGTAGAAAATTAAAAAATAAATAGGTTACTCAGATAATTTAGGGCTAGAGAACCCAAGTTCCCTTTCCTTTCCTTTCCTTTTCTTAGGTTAACAGAAAGCTATTTGTACACTTAACTAAGTCAGTGAATATTTTAACCAATTTTTTTTTAATTTGCCCTGTTAATCATGCAAAATAAATGTATATTTCCACTTAATAACTGTAAGAAGCAGGATATTTTATTTGATACAATTAAAGTCCCTTATATTTATTTGATATAATTAAAGTCACTTATATTTAGTTCTTTTGTTTAATTCTGCCTCCTAAAAATAAAAATGTCACTATATGCCAAATAGCTATGAACCTATGGAAAATTTGATATGTTTATCTGTCAAATACCTAGACAGATGCCCTGAAGATTCTCTACTGATAAGTTAATTAAGTTCAGCTGAAATTTCAATTTTCAATTGAAAAGCAAGGTGGAATTTGTTCATCAAATAACTAGACAATTGTAATAGCTTTATTCATCCTGTTGTCCTGTTATACTATACCAGAACATCCATTTCAGATCTACTGTTTTAAATATCTGTTAACACTCATCAACAGTGTATAAATGTATTTCAGTCTTACCTCATTATCTAATTTACCTCTGTAATTTTCACATGTTTTTGGAGGGCAAGTGTGTAGCTTAAAATTTATTTTGCAGAAATATCTATACACAGAATATTGTAGTTCTGATTATGTACTGCTTGGTTCTAGACATGTTTACAAGATTTTCTCTAGAGGCATAGGTCTAACTTTGGTTAAATATTATAGTTCAGTAGACTGTCCATCAATTCAAAAAGGAATTCCTAGATGAGAATAAAATTTAGAAAAAATGAGTAAAATTAGAAAAAGATTTTAAGCTGGGTAGGATAGCAATGCCTTCAACCAGAATAGAAAAGTATTAATATCAAGGAATTGGCCGCTTAAAAGGCACGTAGATATGAAGAAAGGCAGAAATGGCTTAGATGGAGAAGAATATGAAGAGGCAGTACAGAGACAACCAAGAAGCAACTGCTATACATGATGTGGCTTTTAATGGGAAATTCCTTTGCGCTTTTTTTGTCTAGTATAAAATCTGTGAAGTACAGAAAGAACAAGATAGTGTTGTCATTTTGTAGGACTGAATGGGGTTGATGCCCAGTCTGAGGAGTTGCCCTTTAAGAAGGTAGATCATGTCTTTTCTCTGTTGCTTGGCATGTTAGAGCCATTTCATGTCCAGCACTATAAATCTTATCCCTGATTGGTCTTAACCTCAACAGATTGCTTCTTGCAGTGAAGTTCCTTAACCTACACATTTCAGTTAATTATTTAATTGATAGTTATATTGCTGCTTCTGTGTACAAGTATTAGGAATTGGCAATAACCCTATACTGCAGTTTTCTAGTCCTCCAGCTCTATTATATTTAAGTAAACAAGGGGTAGGTACCAGTAGAAAACTGTTTTCTCTCTAGCTGTGTGCTACAAGTGGTATTTTATAGATATTGTTTGCATTTATTTTACAGAGAAATAAAATAACTAATAAGCATGGCATAGCCACGATAACCCATTTTAACCTGGTTGTGAATTGTACTAGATTAAGTTGTGAAACCTTTTAGAATGGTATATCCAGATCCAGTTGTGAAATTAATGAAATTTACAGGTTGTCCCTTAGAATGTGCAATTAATAACAAAATCAAAGGAGAGATAACTTCTTAATTTTTTTTTTAATTGTGCATATCCAACATTTCAAAGAGCTTCCACAGAGGCTATTAGTGTGGTCCGTCATTCATTACAGAATTTCAGTTAAATTAATAGCCACAAATTGTTTGCAAAGAAAAAGAAGTATAGCTATAAACCTATGCAGGGAAAAATGCAACAGAATAACACAGTCATCTGTGGGTGAGCTATCAATCTAATCTTGAATTTGGAGTAGCAGGCAACACTTACATAGTCCATATGTGACTGAGTATGTCAGGTGTCCTGAATATGCATACAGAACACTATGTAGCCCTTTGCCTGCTGCTTTTCAGTAGAAGGTAAGGTGAATCGTATCATCCTCCTACTTGAAAATGTAGGGTCGATGATGAGAATAAAAGAACACAATGCTAAAGTACATATTTCTACATAGACCCTGACCCCCAAAATAAGCATGTGCTTGATATCAGCCTGCCTATCCTCTTTTTTTTAACCTCTGTATTTATATAAGGCTAGCTTTACTGAAGTATTCTATTTAGGACAAAGAATTAATTACTTGAAGATCACTGCAGACCAAAGTGGGAGCTTTTCCCAATACACAGCTTTAAATGATGCAAATCCCTTAACTACTAAAAATTGTCTTGAACTAGAGATTTTAAGGAGGAAAGCCTTGCTCTACTTTGCAAATGATCAGACTTATCTTAACTAAAATTTGTTAGAAATATTATTAGATACTGAAAATAAATGTAAGAAATTATACACAAAAGGTGATCAGTTCTACAATAGAGTGTTGTTTCCTCTATTTCTGGATTTCAAGATATGCATATTATTGCTTTATGTAAGTTATACAGAAAAAAGGAGATTTATTATGTCAGTCTGGTTCTAGGAATACTAAGTACAAAAATCATTCAGGAAATACACACACGCACACAGAGTATTATGGTATTATGGTAGACATACCGTGAAGGAAAAGGAGATTAAATAAGCAGTGAACAGGAGCATTCTATACTGAAATATTTTGTTACAAGTCCCACTTGTTCCTTTTATATTAACAATTTTACCTTTTTCCATTCAATTTTTTGTTCCCAGTGTATATATTATGATAGCACTACAGTATTGGTGCTTCTAGTACAGCTTATTGTTGTATAATTAAGAATGTGATGCTGTTAGGAATGTACATGAACAAGTGGGACTTGTTCACTCTCTTCATAGAAAGATAAGGCCCATGCTAAATTTTAAAAAACCACTCAAGAGAACAGATACAACATTTATATAAAAATGAACTAAATCTACCCTTATTATAGAAAGTGAGTTTGGAACATGAAGCAGTTTATCCCTACTAAACCTATTCCTTTTAAAATAGCAAATTAGATTGCAGTAGGATTTGGTCACACTTTGAAGAGTCATATGCAGGACTAGATAGCCATTTGTTTTTTTCTTCCACCAAGGGTTCTGTATGTTAAAAAAGCTTTCATTAACTTCAAAGCTTGTTTAAATTCTTCATTTCTTCATTGTGCATAATTCAGGCACAAACCCCCAAAATTCCTCAACAGTGTTACCAGGAGAGATTTCCGGTTGATTTTAATCAGTAAGAAAAAACAATTCTTGCTTCTGATGGTTTTATTTATTTGTTGGTTGGTTGCTTGGTTTATTTATATATATTGTTTTAGCTATGACAGTGAAGGCAGATTGACCAATGTCACCTTTCCAACTGGAGTGGTCACTAACTTACACGGAGAAATGGAAAGGGCCATTACTGTCGACATTGAATCATCTAGCAGAGAGGATGATGTCAGCATCACTTCAAACCTATCCTCAATTGATTCTTTCTATACAATGGTCCAAGGTACGTCAGCAGAATTAAATGAAACAATATTTCTTAAAGAGACAAAATGAATTAAAGCAAAAAACAATATTATATTTATTACAACTTGTGATTAAGAATAGCCTGAAAGGGAGGTTAGCTGTATTTAGTATAGTATTGTCAGGTTTAGCCCAGGAAACTCCAGGAGACCATACAGATTCAATCCAGCAAGGTTTATTTGGCTTCACCCCTTACAGAGAATCATCCCAGACTGAGAGGAGTTCCCAGGGTCAATCCATAAACATCACTAGCATTCCTCAGGGAGGTGCCAGTCTCATCCCCTTATCTCTCCCTCGCTCTTCGGGGGATGAAAGTACATTCTTGATCCCTCTCACAAGTATAGGGTTAAAGCTTTAATCTTCTATACTATACATACCTATTTAGAAGAAAATTCCACGGACTTCAGTACTGTAGGACTTAGGCTACAACCCTATGCTTGTGTCCCTAATTTCTATGACTACACTTTCATTGGTTGTGGATACAATCTGCAAGTGAAGCTTTAAAAAAATATTTAGTCACATTGATTAAAAACCTTCATATACTTTCCATTTCTGAAATGAATCTGAAGATGCATATAGATGTAAAAGATAATGCTTCTTACAGCATATATTTGGCATACGTCGGAATGTGGATCAAGAAGTCATCTAAATAGTAAAGCTGAGATGCCATACAGCAAAATTAAAGGATTCAGATGCATTAAAAAACAAGCGTTGTTGGCTTGGTTTCTGTCATGAATACTTTTGTATGAAAAGTCATGGTATAGGAATACATACTTGTTTTGGTTTCATTTCAGATCAGTTAAGAAATAGCTACCAGATTGGATATGATGGGTCGCTCAGAATCATCTATGCCAGTGGCCTGGATACACACTACCAAACAGAACCACATGTTTTAGCAGGTACAGCCAATCCAACTGTAGCAAAAAGAAATATGACTCTTCCTGGAGAAAATGGACAGAATTTAGTGGAGTGGAGATTTCGCAAAGAGCAAGCACAAGGCAAAGTCAATGTGTTTGGCCGAAAGCTCAGAGTAAGTGACATTTCTAATGCATTTTTAGTTTAAGATGAATAGTACAGAAGTCATAGTGACAGCTTTCAGTGCTTCAAATGTACTTTTTTTTTTTTTAGCAAGTCTTCTGAGACCAATAAGATAAAAGGAAAATGGAATAGTCCTTGCTAATATAATTTGAAATTAGGTAATGGCTCAGAAGGGAATATCTTTGTTCAGCTGCTCATATTGCTCTATGTATTTCCAGATTTGTTCATAGGACTTGTAATCCTCAGTTAGTTTTACTTCATTAATTACCATTCACATTACACACTAAATACGCAATCTTTCCTATGCAATCCTATATTTTTCTGCAGATACATGGATTGATCATTTTAGATGAGACTCATTAACAGTATTTAGGTTAATCTTAAATATTAAGCCATAGTCATCAACTGTATAGTTTGTTTATTTTTTTTAAAAAAAGTTTATAATCCTAGATGTATTTCATTTCACTGAATGTATAGTATGTCCTAATTGGTGAAATGTGTGATGTGTATGTGTGTGTGTGTGTGTGTGTGAGAGAGAGAGAGAGAATGTTGGTTTGTGAGCTAGTGCCTAGACTAGAGATACTAGCTTTCATACAAAAGCATGCTTGGGGAAAAATTGGGCTTTAGTTGTGCTTGTAGCATACTATTGGAAATCTTCGGTGTATGAAAACTGATCTGTACTGTCCCTACTGTTAGCAGGGGATCCTGCATATGGCATAGGTGTGATTAAGATTGGTAACCTAACCAACACCATCTCTATCTCACTAAAACGTTCTATGGAAAAGCCTCAATTTACGAAACCATGATAGGCAGCAGAGGTCAATATCCGTGAGTTCATCTGTGACAGCCATGGCATATGGAAGATTGCAACCTGGAACCTAAAAAGTGTAAATAGAAAAGACATGAATTAAGAAATGAAATGAAATGAAATGAAATGAAATGAAATGAAGAGTGACGTCTTGTGTACCTGTGAAATTAAGAATGGAATGGTGTCAATAAATACAAGCATGGAAGTTACTTTTTTTAATTAATAAAAAGGCTCAAACATATACCAGAAAGTATGAATTGATCTCATGTTAGTTGTTGAAGTTGATTAAAAGTAAAATTTGTAGGTTGGTGATAATTATATATTACTTTCTGGTAAATGCTGATTGGAGATAAGATTTGGGGAAATCGTTTAACATACTGAATGCAGCCCAAGGGAAAAAAAATATTATTTTAGGTCAGTGATGGCAAACCTTTTGGGCTCAGCATGTCAAAAATTTGGAAAATGCCTAATTTGACTCTGCTGGCATGTCACCTCCTCCCCCCTGAACAAAAGAGAAAGAATTCTTTAGATATTAGTTTTTTTAAAAAAAAACACAGTCCAATCATGTGTAGTGCTATGTATCATATAAAGAAACGTCAAATAATTACAAAAATGAAATACGAGTAAAACAAACTCAGTTTCTTTGGTAACTCAGACAGGGAGATTAGTTGTTGGGTGTTGGTGAACATGGCACGTCACCCAAAACGTCGTGGCATGTCACCTTTGACACACATGTCATAGGTTAGAGTCTATCGAAAAAGACAACAAAGTATGGAAAAAATGTTTAAGCCATTTGGACATCGAAGGATGAATGAGTTTGGTGAGCATCCATTTACAAAAAGGTCTGTTTGTTTTCAATATGTCATTGAAGCATAATACACAGGAACTGAATGCCTCAGAAAGCATGACTGATATGATTGTTTATTATTAAAGATTGAGACATTAGTGAAAGATACAGGGGAGATGAGAAGTTCTGAATGTGGGGCAGACGATTATTTGACAGCATCAAAAATGAATCAAGAAAAAATACACATGAAAGAAAGGAAGTGAATGTATGAGTGTACGTATATTACTACAGGAAGAGAATGTATGAGTTGTGTATGAAAAACTGGCAGAAGATAAATTAATCTCCCAGCAGAATGAATATAAGGAAAGAAGATTTGGAAACTCCCTGGAATTAATTGAGAATTATGTTAAAGAGTACATTTTAGAGAGTTGTATATAGTGATATGCTAAAGAGTTAATGTTCAAGAAAAAAATGGAACAAGAAGTCATAAATTCTATGAGAATGTAAGCAAATGGTAAGGTTGCAGGTGTAGAGGTATAACTAGGGAGTCACTAAGATATGGGTGTTGTTTGCTTATGGAGTTGCTGTGTCATATTTTTGCTGATTAAATAGAGCTTTTCCATCTTTGCTTGCAAAATATATTGTTAATTTGATTTTGGGGTTGTCCATCCAGTGATACAGTGATTGTAGTTACATATTCATCTAGTAGATTTATATACTGCCTTTCATTCAGGAGATCCAGGTGGCATATGCAGCCCTCCTTCCTCCTGTTTTACCCACAACAAAACCTTGTGAGAGTATGTTGAGCTGTAAGTGTGCCTGGCCTAAAGTCACCCAGTGAGCTTCCATGGCACTGAGGGTAGAATAGAATCTGGATTGCTATAAACGTTTTATTTTCTTGACAAAATTCTACTAGTCTGTCTCCTGCTTTATTTCATGCATCAAAATCAAATTATCCTATTATTACAGTGGGTTTTTTTTTTAACTTCCAATGTTTATATTCCAGTGCCTTATATTTAGGATGATGTCTTTTGGGGGGGGGGGGGGGGCATTGTATGGGCAAGGGCTAAAAACCTCAATTTCCTCTTCTGCATCTGTGATTCGACCAAGGATTTGAATCACAGTAATATTGATTGGCTTTGTGTACCTCGGTGGAAGTTTACTAAAAATGAGAAAGGAATAGTGACATTTTAAGATATGCAAATCCTGCTAGAAAGGAAATAGACAGTGTGTGTTCTTTTGCAAGTAATGAATGTGTATTGAAAGATACTTAAATGTTTGTGTATAAGAATGTGCTTGTAGCCATTTTGATGTATGGAAATTAAAAATTGGGTAGGTCAAGAGAAACATAAAAATAAGCTGAATGCAGTGGGAATGGGTTATTTAAATCAATGTGTGGTAAAATAAAAAGAGATAGGATCAAGAATTAATGAGCGTCAAATAAATGTGAATCCAAAAGTCAATGACAGTACAAAGTGAGGTGGTTGGTTAGATGGTTTAGTCAGAGAGGAAAATTGAATGAGGATTAAATTACAAAAATATATCTGAAGGTAGAATGGATTGGTCAAGAGCAATGGAAAGGCTGAGAAAATTGTGGTTGAATAGAGTTGATGAGATCTTGAAAAAAGAGACAAGTTGGAAGAACAAAAGGCAATGTGACAAGTGATACACAAATGCAGTAGAAGCAAGAGTGGCTTGCAAGAATAAAAGAATATGGAGAGCTGTAGTGAATGGTTTGGTGAAAACTAGATTTAGGTATATTTCCTTCTCTTCTTTTTATCTTTTGCCTTTTTCTTCTCTTATGCCTTTGATTTGTTATTTCTTACTCCTTTTCTGCACACTTTCCAGAAAAGCATACATTTGTACAATGCACATGTACTTAGAAAGCTTTCAGAAACGTTTTTTTACCAAAACAGGATGATAAAAAAAAATGTTGTAAACAATTTCTATTGTCCTCACTTTTGAATACTTGAATTAAATTACAGTTGCCTAGAGGATTATTGAAAAAGAATTTGAACAGTGGGCCCCAATTTGGAATAGATTTTTCTGTCTGCATTCAGATAATTGAAGACTGGAAATCCACTGTCCTTCTTAAAATGCTTTCCTTTAAAAAAACTTCTGGAATATAATGAGAAAACTTTGGACTCTTTTATTTGTATTGCCCAACATAAATCATTTATTATATCTCTGGACTACCTAACAAAGTAATTTTAGTAATTTTATATTTTAGTTTACAGATCTTACCATCTCCTGATAGGTTCCAGAACTAATGACATTGAATCATTAATCCATTTTTCAATAGATTTCGGTTTTCTAAATGTAGTAGATGTCTTTGCAGGATTTTGACATGGTAAAACCTGGCAGTAAAGTAAAAAATAGAACAGGAAAGATCAAACAGAAGTAAAATAGTGAATAGAATAGAACAGAACAGAACAGAACAGAATAGAATAGAATTTAAAATGCAAACTTATCATTCTTCTGTCTTTTTTGTAATGAAATAATATAAATGCTTACTCTTTATATTACATGCTATAACATTTTTTTGTACAAAAGGAAAGCATTAATTTTTACAGCTTCTTGCTGCATTGGATTGCAGAAACTTACCCAACTTCCTGATCCTAATCATATTTATTTGCAAATGACCTCTAGTTATTTAGTAGAATTTACCAATAAATCAAGATGTTTTTTTAATATGGAAATTTTGTTGACAAAATGCAAATCCCAAACTCCCACTGGGCATGCAGAAATTGGCTAGACAATTTTATAGTTCTTGGCCATTCGGTCGAAATGACAAAGTACTTTTTTATTTATGAAAATCTGAATAATTTATATCTGTTTTAAGAATATTAGTTTTCTCAGAGTTTAAACATTTCTTTCTGGCTACAAGCAATGCAGCTCAGATGATCCATTGGCCAGAGAAATTATTCCACAAAATTCTTCATATTATATTCTATCTGCAATATAATACACTTTATATAATTAGAAAGTAAGTCAGCATTCAAAATTTCTTATCTATAAAATAAGCTGATTTCGTTATGTGAAATAACTGTCAGTGTCTATTTTTTATGATCAATTTGAAAAGCAGTTATTACATTTCATCAGCATATTTGTTGGCCTTTTATTTTGATTTTTCATTATTAATATCATAGTGATAATTCTGCTATATCTCTGTAATAACCTCTGTAAATCTTGCTGAATATTATGAAATTTATCAATGTATATATTGTTGAATTATATTAACATTTAACTAAATTCTATCACCATTAATTGAAAACATTTTGAATAAATGTCAGTACATCTTTATTTAATGAAACCTTTTAAAATAGCAACCTAATCCCTGGCTGTTATACTAAGAAGCTGCTAAATTAATTTACTGACAAAGAAAATCAATCATTGTAAATGATCTTTAAACAATGGCATTCAAACAATGGCTGATTCTATAAAGAAATAATAAGCAACTCATGCCCAAACAAAATTATTTATTTTGTTGTCTTATTTGTTTCATAAAAGGTTAATGGAAGGAACCTCCTTTCAGTTGACTTTGATCGGACTTCAAAGACAGAGAAGATTTATGATGATCACCGTAAATTTCTATTGCGGATCGCCTATGATACATCAGGACATCCAACCCTCTGGTTCCCAAGCAGCAAGCTTATGGCTGTCAACGTTACCTATTCATCCACAGGCCAAATTGGTAGCATCCAACGAGGCACCACTAGTGAAAAAATAGATTATGATGGACAGGGAAGGATTGTATCTAGAGTATTTGCTGATGGTAAAACATGGAGTTACACATATCTTGAAAAGGTACTCTACTAGCAATTGGTATGTCAGTTTGCAGTTCAATTCGAGAATTATTGCTGCATAAAATAGTAAAAATACATTGCTGCATGAGATTTGCAGTTTTAGACAGGGAACAAGGGGTGTGTGTGTGTGTGTGTGTGAGTGTGTGTACTTTCCTCCAAGAGCTTTCAGTAACATACATGGTTTTTATGGTTCATTCCCCCAGTCTTTTGTATCTTCACACAACCCTGTGAAGTTGGCTAGGCTGAACAGTAATGATTGATCCTAGTCATCTAGTAAACTTTCTCACTCTGTGGGTATTTGAACCTAGAACTCTTTGGTCCTAGCCCACAATTTCACTGTTGCACTACATTTAAGGAAAATCCATCCCAGAAACCTGATTGAGATATATGTAAGATAAATTTGATTTACTGGTATTTACTAGCATGTCCCCTGTGGCTACAACTTCATGGAATTTAGTTATGTCACTGAAATCACTGGGAATGAATTATACATTTCTGGGATTTCAGTGAGATTGAAGCACACTCAGATGGCAACCAGTATCAGTGTATTTGGGCATACTGCGTGAGTGTTGCTTATCAGCTGTAAGTTAACAGCCTTTGCTTTCTCAATATTGTGATGAATATTGTTTATTTAATATCCTATTTTTTCAAATGAAGTTATTCTTAAGGGTGTCTGTTAATACAGATAAAAAAATTGAAATGTAAAATTCACAGTAATAAAATCAAGAGTCAGCTGTAGCTTTTCCAGTCTAAATCTGAAAAGGGGAATCTAAAAATCTGGAAAATTTCTTTTTTTACTTGGCCTCAAGGACAGCATATTCAGTACCAAGTTAACCTTCTGAGGAGAGAGTTCTAAAATGCAGCATAAACCTAGCAAGTTAAACAATAATTTCTCTGTGTCCATCTCTTTGTCTTACTTTCTCATTCTCTCGCTCTCTCTCGCTCTCTCTCTCTCACGTCCTTTCCTCACATTGGTCTGGCAAAGTTTGTCATTTATGTTCTTGGCCCAGAGTTAGGGTTTTTGCCCCCAATGAAATATGGTATTATACCAGTGCTGCATACTTAATTACATACTTCCTAGGATAGCAATACTGAACAAAGTATAAGAGGTATTTTATCATTATTTAGCTTGATGTCCTTTAGGGGGGACAGAGCAGAATTTGCCTTAGGTGGAAACAGCCAACTGACAGTGACAGATGTTGAGAGTTTTATACATCTTCATGTGAATAATATAAAATAACAGTGGTAGTGATGTGTAATGCCAAAGCTTTACAAAAGGAATCATTTGGTGACTAATTAACTCTGCAAAATTTGATGTAAATAACAAGCCAATTGCTTCGCCCATCTGACAAATAGATATAAAAGACGAGGTTCGGGGATCTTCAGGCTAGTAAAATTCTCACTAAATTATCTCTAATTACAGGAGTGAAATTGTCTCCTCCATATGTTGTTCCCTTCTTGAGTTGCTGGCTTAAGACAGCCTCACTTTTGTTGATATTAAACATGACTTATCCCAGTCCATTGACAATCTGCTGTTTGGCTGTGAGTGCTTGATAAAAGGATGACTCAGTCACAGCAAGAGCACATTAGGAATCTGGAGCGACTCATTATAGATCCTCTTACAATTAAGTATCCAAATGAATTAGGCAATTACCAATATGTAAGGTCAAGGATTACTCAATTTAAATGATGATGATTTAGTCAAAAACAGTGTTGCTATTCTACCAATAGTTTTGGCACTTGATTAAACTCTATTTTCTCTTTTCAGTCAATGGTTCTCTTACTGCATAGCCAACGGCAGTATATCTTTGAATATGACTTACTGGATCGGCTTTCTGCAATAACCATGCCCAGCGTAGCTCGCCATACTATGCAGACTATCCGTTCTATCGGCTACTATCGGAACATCTATAATCCTCCAGAAAGTAATGCCTCTGTCATCATGGACTACAATGAAGAAGGACAGCTGTTACAAACTGCTTTCTTGGGCACAAGCCGAAGAGTCTTATTCAAATACCGAAGGCAGACCAGGCTTTCTGAAATTCTATATGATAGCACAAGAGTCAGTTTTACTTATGATGAGACAGCAGGAGTTCTGAAAACAGTAAACCTTCAGAGTGATGGCTTTATTTGCACCATTAGATACAGGCAAATTGGTCCATTGATTGACAGGCAGATTTTCCGCTTTAGCGAAGATGGAATGGTAAATGCCCGATTTGACTACAGCTATGACAATAGCTTCAGGGTGACTAGTATGCAAGGTGTTATCAATGAAACTCCATTGCCTATTGATCTCTACCAGTTTGATGACATTTCTGGAAAAGTTGAGCAGTTTGGAAAATTTGGGGTTATATATTATGATATTAATCAGATAATTTCAACAGCTGTAATGACTTACACAAAACACTTTGATGCTCATGGTCGCATAAAGGAAATTCAGTATGAAATATTCCGATCACTTATGTACTGGATTACAATTCAGTATGACAACATGGGCCGAGTAACTAAAAGAGAAATTAAAATAGGGCCGTTTGCTAACACCACCAAGTACGGTTATGAATATGATGTTGATGGCCAGCTACAGACAGTTTACCTTAATGAGAAAATAATGTGGCGCTACAACTATGATTTGAATGGCAATCTCCACTTGTTGAATCCAAGTAATAGTGCTCGATTGACACCACTTCGATACGATCTGAGGGACAGAATCACTCGACTTGGTGATGTTCAATACCGGTTAGATGAAGATGGATTCCTGCGACAGAGGGGTACTGAGATATTTGAATACAGCTCAAAGGGCCTCCTTACCAGAGTTTATAGCAAAGGCAGTGGGTGGACAGTGATATATCGTTATGATGGACTTGGAAGACGAGTTTCCAGTAAAACCAGCCTGGGACAGCATCTTCAATTTTTTTATGCAGATCTCACATATCCAACAAGGATAACTCATGTGTATAACCACTCAAGCTCTGAAATCACCTCTCTCTATTATGACTTGCAAGGACATTTATTTGCCATGGAGATTAGTAGTGGAGATGAGTTCTACATTGCCTCAGACAACACTGGCACACCACTGGCTGTTTTCAGTAGCAATGGTCTAATGCTTAAGCAGATTCAATACACAGCATACGGCGAAATCTATTTTGATTCTAACCTTGATTTCCAGTTGGTGATAGGATTCCATGGAGGTCTTTATGATCCTCTAACCAAGCTAATTCACTTTGGTCAAAGAGATTATGATATTTTGGCAGGCCGTTGGACTACACCTGATATTGAAATCTGGAAAAAAATAGGGAAGGATCCAGCTCCTTTTAACTTATACATGTTTAGAAATAACAATCCAGCCAGCAGAATACATGATGTGAAAGATTATATCACAGGTAAATTCATACATTTAATGAAGTACAATTGTGTATTGCTTTTTATTAAATTACATTATATACATCACCCTGGAATTACAGCATCTGATAGCAATGTACTGTAAACTTAATATGAGAAGGAATATACTTTAATAAAGTAAAATTGCACGTGTATTCTAATGTGCTTCACATAAGTGAGAAGTACATACAGTTGTATAATATAAATATATTTATATTTATAAATAAGTATATCATTTTCTTAATTAAGTCTGGGCTTTTGTTTCTATAGAACATACTCAGAATGGTCACTTTATTTCCAAGCAGGAATTTCACTGTAGCTAATCATAGACATGGACATAGTCAATTAATAAACAATTAGGCTAAGGATTATTAAAAATCCTCATAATAGGCCTTGTTCCTTGTTTCTACAGAATATTTTATCTCTTAGAGGATTCAAAAGAAAATGGAGTTTTGATGTTTCCATTTGACTAAATGGTTACCATGGCAACAGTTTATAGGCCTGCAAATTTATTGTATATTGTGGGTGCTATTATACCAGGTGGCAACTACATCTAGGAAACTTACTAGGATTTGTTACTTGCATGACAACATCTTGGATGTTAAAAAGAAACGTTTTCCAAGCACTCATCTCTCAGTGGGAAGAGTAATGTGCAAGTATTCCTTTTTGCTGTTTATGGCTGCGTGTTCATCTGTAGATTAAATAGTCCTGCTCTTTAATTTACATAGTTCTATTACGCTTTCAAGTCCTTAGGCCAAGAAGTCTTGTATTTTAATGTTTAAGCATTTTTGTATTAAAAAAAAAAAAATTCACAATATACTGTTGATAATTATACATCTGGACACCGTTGTACTCTTGTGCGATTTCCTTCCTTCTCAAGAAATGGATTCAGGTTCATTGTAAATTCATTTGAAATATTAATGCCAGCTGCTCTCAGTATCTAAGAATAGTGCTTCCCTTTTCACAATGAATTATTTGCATAATTTATTTGCCTAATAATAATGCACTTATATGATCCTAGCATGTACTAGGGAGAATCCTGCCACCTATGCCTTACTGCTTAACACGTTTACGTTGCAGCAGCGGTAGGGATGGGTCATAGTCACACTGCAGAATTCCATAATTGGAACTATGTCAAAGGACCAAACTTATCCCAAATTAGGATCCTTAAGATCTTGCTAATTCACTGAAAAGACTTTTTCTAAAAGATGTCTACTTTTTTTTTTTAATAGTCATGATCATATACTCATAGCAATATTTTTCCTGAATGGCTCCTGCTCTTCCTCATTGTCTTGCAATAGTTAAATTTATACGAAACTCAAGTAAAATTATTCCTGATTTCTAGATTGATATAATGTTGAAATTGGGATGTGAGGGCTTAGTGGCCCTAGTATGTTTATGAAGTTGATAACCTTATCATCTCATAGAGAAATTGTGTGGAGCAAATGGAATCATATACAGTGTGTGCATTGTGATCCAAAGAATACATAGTGCTTCAGATTATTCTGGATTGTATAGATAATGTGTTGAAAAAATAGCTTCACTACATTTCTTTCTCTGGCTCATTAGTTGTGCATATATAATCTGAATCAAGCAATATAAACTCTGCAGACTAGATCCATCCACCCTTTCTAATCCAGAATGGATAATAATGGACTTCCATTTGTCAGAATGAGGATACTTTTAAGCAAATAAGCTGTAGCCCTGGCAGGGATTTCACCACCAAATATATTTTAAAGCTCAAAGCATTATCCAGTTTCACCGATATTCATTCAAATTCTACTGCACTAAATTCAATCAAATATTGAGGGACATGTGATGCTTTTCTCACTTACTTTATAATTGCTTTCTAGATGTTAACAGCTGGCTGGTGACGTTTGGTTTTCATCTACACAATGCGATCCCAGGTTTCCCTGTGCCTAAATTTGATTTAACTGAACCATCCTATGAACTTGTGAAGAGTCAGCAATGGGATGATGTACCGGTAAGGGAAAAAAATGAAAATTAAACTGCAACAAAATATAATAAAAGGTTCTGTTAAAGTACTAAAAATACTTAGAGGCATATATTGAATTTAAAAAATTAAAATGTACATGGTAGAGATGTTTCTTGGTACACTTTTGTCCCCAAACTATTCACATAACAGATGTTAATTCTGTAAGGAATTTTTTTGTCCATTTACTAAAGACTAGGTTTAAATTTCAACATATCCTAAACTGAAGTGAGAGGGAGGAAATGATTAATCAATAAATAATAGTATTTTAAAATGCTTTTTTTTTAGAATTATAACATTCCCAGTGGAAGCTATAGAGATTGGACTGATAGCAGCACCCTGCCACCAGGCAAAAAGTGAACAATGTAATAAAAAATAGAATGTGAAAGAAACAGAAGAACAGGTGATATAAATTATGCATACTGTACAGCAGTACAATTTTACTTGTCTTTAATATTAACCATGTTTTATATGTGAAGATAAAATATTGAATATAAAATCACCCTAGGTAAAATGTACTACATTATATAGAGCCCAAACTCTATAAAACTCCTTGTTTAAAAAAATATACTGCCAAACAGAAGTATAAAACTAAATCATTTTCAAAAATCAGTGGAATGTAAAATAGAAAGTCATGTCTACTATTTAGGAAAACAGCAATTATAAACTTTACTCAGAAATCAAAAGGCCACGGACCATCAAGTTCTCAGGTACCAGCAACAAACAAGAAACTTTAAACAGTTGTTTGCCCTTCAGGTTTATTCTGAAGGATCCTGTGACTTAATAGGCTATTAAAATAAAGAGTCAAGACAGTTTCATATGTAATATAAATCAAGAAACACTGTGTATTTCAGCTTCCCAAGTGATGTTTTCACAGCAGAAATCTTAGTCATACCATTATAAAAAATATTCCAGCTTAGGCTTTTCCTTCCCCTGCATGCAGAAACTATCATGAGTGCTGGGAAGGGTTCATACAAGGCCTTCCCCCACAAGGGATATTAAATCTTGGGATGAATTTTCTGATGCAGTCACTGCTATCAGTATTTAATACAGTTGAAGTGCTGATGTAAAAATGTTGTGGAGAAAACTGCATCTTGCTCCTTTTCTCCTCCTCGCTCGCAGCCCATTTCTTCCTTTTACAAGTTCACTCAACTCTTGGTCAAGGTCAATGTAGACAAAATGTGGTGATGAGATCACTGGAGGCCTTTTCCCTCTCCCCCACCCCCTTCAGTGATCGCAGTGCAGCCAAGATGACTGTTTCCCTGTTGAAGAATGCAAAATCACAATGCAAAGAGTGTCGAGAGAATGGAGGGAGGCAGATCCCAAAGGCATCGTAACAATGGACAGGAGAGATTAGGAGGGAATAAGCACAAAATGAAGTTGTAAACGAGGATACAAGAAAGGAATTGGAGAAGAAACACAGATAGTATGTATCTCCATGCATCTCTAAAGCCTCTGAAAGTCCACCCAGCATAGAATGCAACATTCATAGCTTAGGCTCACATAACAATTTAAAAGTGAATTTCTACTGTGACATGAATATCCAAAAAGGAACCTTCATCTCCTGATAGAATATCTGGCTACATCCTGCCAAATTGAAAGCAAGACAAAAGTAGTGTATCTTGCAGCCTTTCCTAAAAGAAATTAAAGAAGTGGAATGCCAGTGGGGAAAATTATTTCAGAGATCTGGTCAGGTGCTGCAGAGCTGCTGAAAATGCAGCATATTACTGTGGAATAGATTAGGTAAAGAGATAAGAGTGGCCCAAAACTGCTACTACCCCATTTCACTGCTGCCCAAGGATACGGCCGCTGCACGTTTATCACAAGTTTCTGTATCTGGTACGTCTTCTGTGTGATGACATGAAAGTTCAAAGATTTCAGGGGAGGAGCTTGCACTCCCCTTCTGGATAATGATATAGCACAGGAAAAAAAATTATTCCTGATAATAAATAGACAACGCCAATTCACCTGAACCAATATACTATATATAAGCAAGCACGTGACTCTCATGGTAGGCCTTCCTTCATTTCTGCGATGAGGAAAGCACTGAAGGAAACCTCTAGAAAACTACTGATAGGAATACAGGTAATAATTCTTTTGGTGACTATTTGCATTACAAGATGTCTCTGTTTTTAATTCTGTAGCAAATCAATTCATTGCATCAGTCTTCCTATCTGGACAATATTGTACCTTTGTACTACTTCATGGTGTGTTAATTAACATAATAAATACTGATACAAAACGTAGTGAAGTGTAACAGTTCTCTAGGTACAGTCTTTCAAATTTTATTTTGGTTGGTTAATTATCACAATAAAGATTGATGGATTGACTGAATCCTTCTTTGGAGTCATTCAGTGCTGCTTTTTAAATTTCTTAGTCAAAAATGATAAAAATATTGAACAGATCAAGCAACGTAGGACTTGTAAGAATGGAATCCAGTCTGTGAATTCAATTAGCTGCAGCAGCATCAATTGTGGCATATCATATTGTCAGCTGCAGGCACTGTGCCAATAAATGCTTGACTGTTGGAATCTACAGGCTAGAGACAGTTTATTAAAAAAAAAAATTGTCTTTTCTTCTTTTCAGCCAATTTCTGGAGTGCAGCAAGAAGTGGCCAGGCAAGCAAAGGCTTTCCTATCCCTGGGAAAGATGGCAGAAGTCCAGATCAGCAAGCGCAGACCTGGTGGTGAGAAATCCTGGTTGTGGTTTGCAACCGTGAAGTCTTTGATTGGAAAAGGAGTAATGCTTGCTGTCAATCAGGGCAAGGTGCAGACCAACGTGCTTAACATTGCAAATGAGGATTGTATCAAAGTGGCAGCTGTTCTGAACAGTGCATACTACCTGGAAAACCTGCATTTCACTGTGGAAGGGAAGGACACACACTACTTCATAAAGACCACCTCGCCTGAGAGTGACCTGGGTACGCTGAGATTGACAAGTGGCCGGAAGGCGCTGGAGAATGGCATCAATGTCACGGTTTCCCAGTCCACCACTGTAGTGAATGGCAGGACTCGTAGGTTTGCCGATGTTGAAATGCAGTACGGCGCGCTGGCTCTTCATGTCCGCTACGGCATGACGCTTGATGAGGAGAAGGCACGGATATTAGAGCAGGCTAGGCAAAGGGCTCTTTCCAATGCCTGGGCCAGAGAACAGCAGCGCGTGAGAGATGGAGAGGAGGGCGCCAGGCTATGGACAGAAGGGGAAAAGAGGCAACTTTTGAGTGCTGGCAAAGTTCAAGGATATGATGGGTACTATGTACTCTCCATTGAGCAATACCCCGAATTAGCTGACAGTGCTAACAATATACAGTTTCTTAGGCAAAGTGAGATCGGAAAGAGGTAACACACTGGTTGAGCTTGGCCTGCCAAAGAGACAGACTCTGTGCCAGTGTCTTCTAAGAGGGGAGACCAAATGGTTTGCTGCATTACTACTTGAGCCTAAATGTACATCTTTGCTCAGATTTTTCTGTAGCACAATCTGAATGGACTCTACAACAAAGAGAGAGCCTTCCAGAAGAATGATAATATTAAAAAGAAAAACTGGAGTTGTTGTTTTTTTTTTTTTTCTGAATGACCTTAAAGGTGATCTGCTTTAAAGAATATGTTTACATATGCATATCGCTGCACTCAAGTTGGACTGAAAGTACTAAAAGAAAGATCTAAAGAGTTTCCAACTGGCTGCCTATTCCAGTAACTAAGAAAGAAAGTGATACAGTGTTTCCAAATATTACTAAATTGTTGACTTTTGCTTACAAGAATTAGTCTCTTTTCTCCTCCTCCTCCTCCTCCTCCTCTTCTCTCCTGCTCTCTTCCTTTCTTTGCCTAGGATGTGGTATATAATCTCTGTTCATGTTAAGAGGGGGGACAAAAACTCTTTGTGTATGGACACCCCAATGGCTTTAAACAGTGCTGCTTTTTGAAAGGACACTGGCACAAGCAATTTATGCTACAGTCAAAATTTAGTAATGGATTTTACGGTGATAATGGGGTTTGCCTTGGGGAAAATGGCAAATAGAATTCTTGTCACAGAGAAGCAAAGGAAGCTTGATTTTTTTGTAAATTATGTGAGACAAGTTGTTTATGGATTTTTATATGAATTACAATTTACTGTACATCAAATATTAGTCTCAGAGGAGTTAATTTATGTAAAGTGTTTAAAAAAAGTTTATACTTAAATAAAACAATAAAAATGTGCAGTGTGTGAATTTTTTAAAGGAATTGGACCTTTTATTATGTTATAGCTGTACAGTATAAAGAGTTATATTGTAGAGATATAACAGTGTATAACGAATGGACAGAAGTGTTAATATTTTTGTATTAACTTTAACATGGTGCATTTTTCTCTTTTGATCACTTCTGAGAAAAGATGGAGGAATCACAAACTAGAAAGCAATGGGGTTGTCGCTCTTTTTCCTTTCTCTTTGCTTGGCCCCCTGGCCAGCACGGTTTCATCAGTCACTGCTAGAAGGAAGAACAATTCAGCAAGACTCATTTGTTATCATAAAAGACTTTTGTAGGCTGGACATGCCTTGTTCTCTTTCAGAGCTCAAGGTGCAATTATTCTTTTTACAGCTTTGTAATGTGTGTGGGTTTTTTAACAATATGGGGTGTAAAGTTGTGTTATGTCATAAAAGGAACATTTCTGTACTTCTTTACACAGAAGTAAATTCCATTGTGGGATTTACTCTCCAATGAATAAGTTTAGGACTGTAGTCTCAGATATTTAGCAGTTCATGAAGACAAGTTGATGCTGTTCACACACACACACACACACACACACAAAGGATCTGTTCTCAGAACATGCTTAACTGAGTCAGTTGGAGGTTTATTATATCATGAAAATACTACATCCGGTCAGCCATGTCTTGGGAATTTCTGAACATGGGGTTAACTAATTCTTCTGTCTTCTGAGAATTAAGCAATGTCCTATAGAAGCCTCACAAAACAGGGTCTTTTTAGGTACTCAGTTTCTATGATGTTAGTTTCCATACACACATCCCACGGCCACAGGAGAGAATGAAAAACAGGCAAAAATGGGCAGAAAATAAATAACCTCATGATGGCAACAACTCTGATCACACCATTGTTATTTTTTTCTTAAATTTTTACTCCAGCTTGCAAAGGACAGGACAGGAAACGAGCCGTCCTAACTGCCTGTTGCCATTGTGTGATGGTGAGAGAGCAAGAACTGGGTAGCTTGTGTCTTGGGAAGAGAGCCCACAGTTATATCTTCCAGGTGGCAGGGCCTCTGCCTTCGTTTGTTTTGGGGGGAGGGGTTTGTGTGTGTGTGTGAAAGAGACATACTCAATTCTCTCCTGGAAGAAAGTAAAAAAAAAAAAAATAGCATTACTTCTAGCTGGGGAGATAAAACAAAAAGTTTCCTATACACTAAAAATTGCTATAAATTTGAAAAGACACCCAAGAAGTGAGAGTTTGAGGATAGTATCTAATCAGCATCAGTGGGTACCATATTGTTTGGTTAAAACTAGCCTGTAAAGGATACATGTGTTAGGACTTGAGATGTGCTGATAGCAGAATTTAATGTAAGCCATGTGTAATGTATAATTTTCTTAAAACCAAGTTAGAGTATCAGATCTTTGCTGCGGAATACCTGAAAGAGCAACCAAGGGGAATGTTTCTGAATAGATTCTAAGTATGTCTCCATCATCGATAAATAACCATGGTCTGTTTTCCCAAATCTGGGATTGAAGGAGGGGAACATAATTTTCATGCCAAACACTATCCTTGCACAGGCTTGACCCAGCACTTTCTTATTAACAAATGAATCAAAATGTCTGTGTCTCAAGAAGTTTACCATACCCACTTTAAATTCTGTAATGTCTACACACTCACATTTTTCCACTTAGTTCATTACTGCAGAAGTTTGTGTAAAAACTTGAGATGCTCAGCTTCCGTTAAAGCAAACTCCTTCAGACACACAAAAAACATTGGCAGTTATCTGCTAACCCTCTTACAGAAAAACACATTAAAACAATATTTTGATCCCCATCCCCATCCTTTTTATAAATATAGTAATACTATTTACTTGCAATTGGGCTGTATGTTGCATGATTTGAAAATGCATTTAGACTTTTTATTAGTATTAGTATTGCATAATTTATATGTGGGAAGGGGAAAAAAAGGGAAAATCTGAAAAACCTAATTTCTCTCTTAACATCCTTCATGCTATTTTCAGCAGCATATATTCAAAAGTATTATTTATTTTGGGAAAAATAGTTCATTTTCATTTTTCTGTGCTCGGAATTCAGGATACTAATAAATGCCAGGTAAATATATCTTAAACATATAAAGGGAGTTATATAGTTGAAATTTTAAAAAATGTTTTTTCTAACAGCTTTCTGCACTGAGATTCTGTAATAGATACAGGTGCTCTCAGTTATACAGTATGTATCTTGTCAAACAGTTATCAGATGATCAAGCAAGCCACAGTATTATCTGTGTCCCTTTGGACACAACCTATAGAATAGCTGACATTTAGAACAAAAGCTGTTATTTTATTACATTTAAAGTGTAAATAAATAGTTGATTGTTATTTTTCAGCCACACAAATAATCCAAATTTAGAAACTAGGATTAACAAAAGTGCTGATCAGTGCCATTATTTCTCATCTCAGTTTAAATCTCAGAAGTACAATGTGTTTGTAGTTCTGTTAGGTAGAATTTCAGAGCATTGTTTCAAAGCACTGTGTTTTCTGTGCATTGGGCTCATACTAAAAATGTAGTTGAATGCTATTCTGTTGAAATACTGCAACAGATCCTGTGTATATCAAGTCAGAATGGCACTAAGGTTTCTGTTGATGTGTCCTTGTGCGTTCACAAATAAACCCAGACTTTACCTGTTGAGGCTCAACTTGGATGATGGCCAACTAGCAGCTTTCTTCATAAGTCTTGGTAGGTCTTTTGATATGCTGATATGCTCCTACATGACACAGTGACTGTGGGGATTATGTAAACAAAATAAGTTTTTTTTTTAATGAAAAACTGTATTAAAGTAATTAGCTTATGGAAATTCAGAGTATTTTAGGCAAAGCCAGTCAAAATGTTTTCATGCAATTTTGAAATGTATTTTTTGTCCAATTTGTATTGTTCATTTGCCTTCCAAACTTTATATGTATCCTGAAGTTTTCCACAACTTGATGACTATAGATTGCATCTAGGCTTTCCAATAAAAGCCAAGCCAACGTGTCTGTGTTTAAATTTGTTTTCTTAACTATGTCTGTCAGACATTATAACTGTGTTATTGCTTTTTGTTTCAACTTGTAGATGCAAAGTGATCTGGTTGTACTAGTATTGATTTATTTGCTCCACAGTTGGGAGTTGTTTCCCGCACCTTCTGCCAGTGGCTCAGACTGCTAGTTCAGCAAGGCAAATCACGACAGGGGCTCTCCAGAGACTGACTTTACAGAAGCATTAACTATACCTCCCAAAGTTAAGCTTCGCAAACTTTAAAAGAAGAACCTTGAAGTGTGTTCCTTTCATGCTAAAAATAACAGGACTCATTGAACTAGCTGATCATAAACAATAATCTTGCACTGGGAAGTGGTATCTTCAAATCATTCAGTGTGTCTTATGTATGACAATGGTATGTTTTGATATGAGTTGAAGGAGGTGCCTTGCAATATGCTTGCTTTGTAGTGAAAGCTGCAGTTCGATAACATGTCGAGCAAACACAAATCATGTTACCTGTCTGGCTAAGTGTGGCCCTGCACACATAAACACGCTCCAACATTAAGAGAAATTAAGTCTCCATTTTAAAAGGAAAAAGACTGCCACTAGACTTACAGCTTTTTGCAAATAACAAATGATTTATGAATAATTCCAATTTGTATATCACTTTAGGTTGTTCATTGTCTAATTATAATCCTTAGGTAGCTCTATCATATTAGCTCACATGTTAGATAAGGGGACTGAATGATGGTGACTTGTTTATGGCCACCTAAGGAATTCACAGAAGAGATGAGACATGATCCAATTACTTCCTGATTTGTATCACTTCTTGTAGGTGTCTCAGCTGCAATTCTATGCCTGCCTTCAGCAGACACATTAAAGAAAATAGTGATTTATTTCTAAAATGTTTTGCCACTATTGTATGTTTTTGATATAAAACATGTAATGTAGGCTACAAAATGTAGTCCGGAATGTTAATGGCAGAGATTATAAAAGTTATCTATTAAAACACCATTTATGATATATTCATAAATCCTAGCAAGAAGCCGAAAAAATCACAAAATCTATACTTCAGCAAAAAATGAAAGTTAACAATTGGTTTAATAAGACAGACTTTCTTACCAAGCAGTTTCCATGTCCTGGTGCAACAGATATAATTCCCAACTCATAACAGCTATTGGGCTAATATAGTGCTGTAAGATCAGCCATAAAGCCCATTTCCAGTTTAGAGGCTCGAACGTAAGGCAAGCAATAACAGTTTGATATAGGAATATATGCTACACTGATTCATGAGCAAGTCTTGCACAGATATGGCCATTAAAACCAAACTCTTCAAAATTGGCAGGGCCAGTTGTAACTGACTTCTTGTTTTTCTCATTGGGCCATTTTTAGTGTCTAGATTAATTCACAAAACCAGATTGGATATGTTAAGTAGCTTCTGTAGCAGTATAAAAGGCTCTGCGTTCACTGCTTTGGAAACCTAACACAAATCATGCTTGCTTGTCTCACCGCTGATTAACTGTGCCCTGAAGGTGAGTTATTTACAAGTTTAGCATATGGCCATGGAAGGGTGCTGATCAGCTCATCACCACTCAGACTCAAAGCTCCATCAGATACTGAAGCTTCTCTTCAGGATCCACCTCCTGTGCCGCTTGCCTGATGAGGACGGGCCCTTCTCGGGTTGCTTTAAAAAAGGTGTGGCTAGTTATAAACATGCTTTTGAAATGTGCATTTGATGTGCTTGACCTCTCAGAGGACATCAAATGCACATTTTGGAAGCATGTTTATAACTAGCCACACCTTTTTTAAAGCAACCCGAGAAGGGCCAGTCCTCATCAGGCAAGCGGCACAGGAGGTGGAAATTCTTCCACACACACTCTGTGTTCCCACCACCCAAAAAGCACAACCTAAAAGGAGCTCTTCGCAAAGACCTAACTCAACTATCTACAGTTGTTTTGCTAAGGAAAGGGGATTATTTGGTTTTGCCAAGAAAAAGCGTGTTTGGCATTAGGGCTACGTGGTGATCTGATAAGAAGAAAAAGCGATGGGCACAAATGTCACAGCTGTCAGCACCTTCTTCGATCAAAACCATCTTCACTGGATCTCATTGTTGGAACTGCACAGTTCCAGGAAAGAATGTGGCTTCTTTAAGGAATTGCTGGCAGCTGTAATCTGAGCCTGCCGGTATGGCTCTGAAACACCTTTTTCCTTTCCCCTTTTGTATTCTGATTGTTACACAGACCTATGGAAGGCATTCTTTAGCCCTAAAATGAATTGGCTACCTCAAATTAGACAATAGTCCAGATAAATCCTATGCAACAAGGCTTTCTATTTGAGAAATTACTCCAATTATGGTTGCATGTCTTCCCAGTTAGGGCTCAGTACAAGAATCATCACTGGAATTTATAAATTAGGCATTTGCTTCAGGAAGAAATATAATTCAAGAAAGCTGCATAGAAGACCGCAGTTATAACAAATAACTGTGTTGATGCTATTATTTCTTGCACACTGAGCAGAACATTCATACTTTCTTTTCTGTTTGAATATTTTTATTATGGTCACTGACCAGAATTGCAAACAAAAACACATTAAAAATAAAAATAAAGTAAAAACAAAACAAGATAAAAAAATACAATTGGTGGTGGGTGGGTCAGTGGATAATAAAAGTCTGCCTAATTTTACAGGCAGTATAACAAAATGTAGCTATGTTCAAGGGAACTGAATCAGACTGCTCTGATGACAACTGTACATAAAAAAGATCAGAATTTCCTGGGTGTTTTACGAGGTAAGGAGTTATAAGGTGGGTCCTTGAGTCCTTATAGAGGGGTGCAGCACAGCAGGATATGAGCTCTAGTTTCAACAGCCCCTTGTCCCCAGGGGGGCACAGTCTCAGCTCATAGGGGACTTTTTTGTATCGGCCCTCCAAAACGGCCGTGGGGAGAGCATTGAAATGTGCTAAAGTTAGTGCATTTCAGAATTTGGAAACAGTTTATGTGATGTAAGTATCTTGCTGGTTTGTGAAAAGGGGCTTGGCTGCTGAGACAAATTTCCTTAGGTAGAGCATTTAAATTTGCTGGCACTCTGACAAATAAATGCAAAGGTCTAGCCAACAAAAAGGAAACTTGCCTCATCTGTACTTTGTAAAGCTCATAAAAAAATTAAAAGCCAGCTAAATTTTGAAATTTAACGGTGGCTGAAATCTTTAGCTTTAAAGGGGGCTTTTATTCTCACAGACCAGTGTTCTGAGTTTGAAATATTTGGTAATTAACACTGCAAATTGTTCAGGATGTTAAAACAACCAACTTCTGAAAATTTACTTAGCTCTATATGCAGTATTATTTGCATTTTATTTATACTGTTAATCTTCAACATGTAAAAAGCATGTATTTCATAGCAAAAGAAATATCCAATAGGAAAGTTGCATTTTTTTGTTAAAAGAAAAAAAGGTATGCTAATATTATGGTGTTTTTTTAAAATCCAAAGACCAAATATCATCAAAAACTTGAGGGGCTATAAAACTGGCTTTTAAAACTGGCAGGGTTGGCATGCTCCAGGTTCACCCAGTTAAACAGTGGTATTGATCAGGACCCCAGAAGTGCCCCCTCTTGGTAGCAGTGGCTTCCCTTTGGAATGAGGTTGCCCCTGAGATTCGGGTGGGTCCCACCCTACTAGTGTTTTGGAGGCCCTTGAAAACCTGGCCTTTGGTGAGGATGATCGAAACCCCCATTTTTTGCTCCTATCCAGTTTTTCCCATCTTCCCATCTTTTATTCTTATTCTTGTTCATTGTTGTATTGTTCTATAGTTTTTAAAATGTTTTTTTTTTACCTGTGAACTGCCCAGAGTCATTGATTCTTTATGAACCCTAAGTAGCTTAACTGACTTTTTTTGGTGCATAATACAAAGGAAGGGGTTGACTGATGTGTAAAGACATATGTGAATACAGAAACACAAGTTAAGCATTTCAGACATGAGTAAGGGGGATACATATGAATATCCCAGTATGCGCAAGAGTCTCCTCTATAAGCAACTTTCCACTTTGATGGCAGTACAGTACGAATTCTTCCAGAATGATATGGTTAGTTAACTAGTTAGTTTCAAGAACCAATAATTAAAAATACATCAACTAGAGCGGAAGATGTGAGAGAGAGAGAGAGAGAGGGAAGATGCAAACTGATTGATATTTAGCAGAATCAGACTTATCACCTTTTTTGTATATTTAGAGTTTGATAGAATTAAGCTAATCTTTGGGGATACAGAAAAAATTGTTTATAGCAGTGAAAAGAGAGACTAGAACAGATGCCCACCAAGCAGGATTTATTTTTAGAAATTCTGGTAGGATTGGAACTTTACCCAGAACTTTACTTTTTTTCAATGGAGCTATTACTTTTTGATTCTCTGAGGATGAGACTGGGGGCCATTCAGGAATGAGGTCAGTTGCTGGCAGGATATGTGGCAACCTCCTAAAAATGCTTTAAATAAGCCACGGAAGTGTCCAGTCTGTCTCAAGGGCTATTTAATTAGTGCCATTTGTAGGATTGGATCTTGATGAAAATTAATTGATTGATTGATTGATTGATTGATTGATTGATTGATATTTCAAATTTTGTCACCGCCCATCTCACTCAGAGAGCGACTGATTGTGATACTAAGTACCAGAATTGACAGTTGTCTTTACATTTCAGAACTCAGTGTAACCTGGTCCAGTTCTCTAGTTCATAGCTTTGTTTCTTCTCCTTAGTAGGCTCCTATAGACCTTTTTTTTTTAAGAGAAAAAAATTTTCATGTGAAGGAAAGACATTATTTGTTCCTGTAAACTAGGGTTACCTGTGCTCTAGCTGAGACACACTCACTATAAAACCAAGGTTTGGATCCCCTGATAGATTGAGGTAAAGGAGAAGGTTGATCGATTGGACTGTAAGTGGTCTTGAGCAAGGCTAATGATTTGCTGAAAAATGAAACTTCATGAGCATGTTGGCTGCAGTTATAGAATATCTAAAAAAATTAGCAGTCAGATCATTAAAAAACTGAATTGAGATTGTAGACAATTTAGAGGAACATGCAGGCCTAAAATATCTGTCAGTAGTAGGATGAATGCTATGCTGTGTTAATTTTGTTTTATTAAATCAAGTGCAAAGTTATCCACAAACAGTAAGTGGTTACTGTCTAGACCAAAAGCCACATTAAAACCTTTGCAATAAGATGTGAATTCACTAGATATTGTGAATTATATATAAATATAAATATAGTGAATGACTATATCTAGATTACATGATATGGGTTTGTTTGTATGAGCATGTGTATCATTTGGAGATAAGAATTTAAATTCTCATACCTACAGAGGTTAGCTGGAGTATTTGCAAAATACTGGAGTAGAAAGGAAATAATTTTTGTATATATTTCTGAAATTTGGTGGAAAGATTCACTTCTAAATTTAGCTTAAAAAAAAAAAGTAGAGAACCTATTATAACTCTTTAGTGTTTCTGAAAGATAAAATTTTGTTTTTAGTGAATAAAGTTTAATTGAATAAACATTTATATATTAGTGATTTGGCTTAAAATTACATCATTCCTAGATGTAAAGCTATCAATAATATAACGTTAGTGTTAAAGGGATCCATGAAGCCCATGAAGAGGTGGGGGCAACAGAAATGCTCTTGATTGCTTCATCAGCCTCTTAACTGCAGCTATGTTGCACCTTATGTAATGTCACATATTGAAAAACAACTAGATCTGAGGCTTTATCTTAACATTATTACAGAAAAATTCCTGTAGTGACTACCAGCAAAACATTCCAGGAGGTGAAATTACAAGATCTAATTAATCTGAGACATGAAGGAACAGAAACCTCGTGCTTGACCCCCTGAGAATGTGCTGTTTCCATCCTTCATTGAAATTGTCCCAATACAATTTAGTAGGCAATGAAAGCAATGGGTTTTCCACAGGAATTACTTAAAAACCTATCTGGTTTAATAGAAAATGGGAATGTTTCACTAGGTTGCTTGCTTTAAAGCCACTTGAGAAAATTCTACAGGAGAGACAAAATTGTCTTTCACATTTCGGCAAAAGGGTTGTTTTCCAGTTGCATTCCAGGTATGAACTCGAACGGTGCTCCTTTGAGTTGTTAAGTGGTCCTTTCACAAGCTCTACGTGGCCTCTCTTCCAAATATCAATGCAACCTGACTCACAGAAAGCATCCCACACATAAGGCAAGACATCTGAGCTCACTTGTGCAGAAACAGCCATGCAGCAGGACAATTTAAAGCTACCTCTGTCTCTGTAATGGAGCGGTTTGTGCACATCGGCCTAAGTCTTAAACGAAAGCATCCCATTTGTTTCTGCTGCCCCGCAATCCCGCAACAGCTCTTGCAATGTCCTTCATATGGCAGCCAGCTAGCTAGCTCGTTCCTTGCCCTCCAAAACATTGTGCCCCCACTGGTGACTTAATGCCTTGGCCCTTTATACCCCCACCTTTCACACTGTGCCCCCAAAGTGCTTCCAGTTCTGTAAAAAACAAGAAAAGGGCAGCACGCTTGGTGGGAGCACCTGCCCAATTTTGCCTATGTTTGGCGGCTCAGCTGGGATGGGCCTACTTAATCCTTAGATGGGAGAATCTCCAGAGAATCCCACAGCTTCTGAATCCCAAAACTGAGGGGAAAAAATGTCCCAGAAGAAGGCATTTCTGCACATAGCCAAAAGAAAAGCCAAAATGCCAAAACAAAAGACAAAAAGAACCAAGCCTGATGCACATGAGACTTTACTCATGTAGAGGGAGAAGTGTTTCCAGCTGAAATGATATTTTAGCCATCCGTCTGCAGCTGTGAGGAAGGATAATAACTAGAAAAAAGGAGCTTTGATCATAGGAAGGCCTGAACAGAGAGAAAGATTTGACTCCCCTCTGTTTGCCATGTATGTTTCCCTTTAATTGCCTCCCAAGATGACACTTTATAGGACTGCAGTGGCAAATTGATTCTGCACACTCATTTGACATAATTACATCTAGTTTGGTCCAGACTGCAGTAAAGCTAGTCTCAACACAGCGCACAGAACTGCGGCTCTTGACAGCAGTGCCAATATCATCGCCAGAAAGAAGTCATTTCTAGAGGTTCCAGGTTGTAGTTACTGCAAGCATAAACTGGAAATCCTAGAGAAGTATCAGTGCATTTATTATCAGGGTACCAGGTAGCCTCCCCTTGTAAAGAAGCATGCCTCCTTGAGCCATTCTGAAACTTAACATTGCAGACCAGCAGTTCACAACAGTCTTGCCACTTCCCATTTCAGCTAAAGCCATTTAATCTTTTACTGCTGTTATTAAAACACTATTTACAAGCCCAGAAGTTGTTAAATACATTAAAATAACTGTATGGGTTCTTTCTCTGTCTCTTACACACACACACACACACCATTTTATCTGGATTAAATTGGTTCTGGACTTTAGAGAGGCTGATTTTAAAAAGAATCTTGAAAGACAAAAGTAAAAAAGTACTTGTGTAGGAGCATATTGTTTAAAAGACTTCCTGAAAATGTGATGTTGTCCTGACATTTCTACCATTTTTCTCCTTCAGAAATAGTAAACATCAAGGGGAAAAATTGCAAACAGGGTGAGAGTGAAAAAGCCAACCTATGGTAAGACCTGAATAAGAGCATCAGTCCGACATGCTTCTTTCAGGGACATTAATCACTTGGGGGACCTCTGAAATGGGACTTCACCTTCAACCTGTATGATTTGCCCTGGGACCCAGAACAAGAAAACTGAGGGAGCCATGGTCTTTGACAGAAACTTGTATTTTTAATATTGATTAAATTGCATGTGTTCCCCGTGGTTTAGGGAAATGGTTACATATAAACGTGCTCTCTCTCTCTTCGAACTCTGCAGAGGGCTGTACCCCATTAGCAGCCTTATATTTTCTCCACATGCCTTCCACCACAGATGTGACACCAGCACCCCCTAGCGATGAGAAGAATGTGGATGAGTCTCTAAAAGTAGTTTGGGAAGCGGGGGGGAGGGGAACCTCAAGCTATTTGAGCCGAGTCTGCATTTCTTTTGCTATTGTTTGAAGAATTCTAATTATCCTGCATTTTAACAGCTTAGCACTGCCCACAGAGTTTCACAAATAAAGGCTATTACTGCTACTTCATGCTTCAGCTCACTGATGCCTGGGCCTTACGAAGAGGAAAAAAACCTTCTTAAGATCTCTTTTCACCCCCAGCAAAAACTTTATGGAACAGATTCTTTTCATCTGCTAGATCAAAATGGAGCTGCTGCCAAGAATTGTTTTTCTGGTCAGATGAATGTAGCAGGTCCCAGCATGAACTACCCCTGCTGCCATTTAGCTGTTCAGGCTACAAATTGCCAAGCAGCAAAGAGGCCAAAGGAATTCTAAAAATCCAGGCGGAGGGAGGAAGATTAATTTGTAATATTAGCCATATAAAAATGGGAGCTTCTGATAGACATAAGGCTGTCACCTACTAAGAAACACTTGGCTGATGTCATGTTTGTCTCTTTAAAATTCTAGATTCAGATGAGCAAAAAGCACCGCCCTACAACAACATTTTTCTCGGACAGACGCTAGCGCTGATGTCCCACCCAAGCCCACCTCTGCCTACTAACTGCATAATGAACACCTGGAGGTTTCCAAATCACTTCAGAAACTAGGAATAGTACGTTTGATAATGCTTTGATCTCATTCAGTATTGTAATTTGTTGTACTTATTTCCAGTCATGGCAATGTGATCAAAGTCCTTTGTACATCCGTGCAACATTAACATACTTACCAAAGGGACAGGACTTCCTGACTTTTTGATTCCATCCCACCTCACGGATGCCGCAGCTGTATGTTTTATAATCATAGTTTTGCCAAACTTAATGTATTCATTTGAAACATAAGTGCACAGGATGTGCCTATCGTCTTCCCAAAGGGGCCCATGTAGTAGCATTGGCAAGATAAATAAACGAAATCCTTGTCACATTCCTGTAATAATTAGCAAATAATCTTACCACTTCAGAGAGGAGGCCAATGACAAGTATTACCCTCTGAGGTTGGTTATTTGCTTGCAGACGTTTCATTACCTGAACTAGGTAATATCATCATGACGTTACCTCGTTGGGTAATGAAACATCGGCAAGCAAACATCCAAGGTCAGAGAGCACCAAGAACTCCACAGTTCAACCCTGAGCTACAGACGCTCTCTTCTATAGGAACAAGTATTACAGCTATAACAAGAGCAAGTGTGGTAATCTTTCAAGTATACAACTAGCTTTGAGGCCTTGCTTAGTCGTGGAAACTTGATGGGTCAGTCACTTTCCCCTGTCCAGCCTGTCTCAGAGGATTGTTGTTAGGAAAAAGCTGGATGAAGGAAAATTATGTACACAACGCTGAGCCCCAGGAATAAAAGCAGAAGGTAAATCTAATTAGGAAATAAATAAAATTTTACAAAAGCAAGCACATGATGCTTCTGATGTTCAAAATGGGCCTAAGATGAACGTCCTTGTGACTGCTTTCCCGACACTGTCGTAACTTCAGGATCTTCATGTGAGTAATCTTTGTCTCTGAGATCCGTCCTGCAAGTATGAGGGAGAGGTTTTCTCACCTGTTAACTTAGTGATGAGCTCTCCTTCTCCTTCCCTTCCCTACCTAACAACTACACTAGAAATCTCTGCCATTGGGAAAAACACTCTTTTTCAGGCATTTTAGCCCACTGTTGCTTTTTCAAATGCATTTAATGTTTAGCTGCTGATTAATTCCTGTGAATCATTTTAAATTGGACACCAGCCTGAAACTCAGGATGGGCTGCCTTGCACTGGAGGGCAGGAACAAAAGGCGTCACCCCAGCCTCCTGGAAGGGTGACCTTCACCCACATTTTCTCCATCCAAAATTTTAAAATAGTCTTTTCCCCTCTCTGCTCCAAGTGGCACAGTCCTGTCCACCAGCTCCACTTCATTCTGTCCTACACCAAAGTCTTCCTTCCAACTGGTGGCTGTGCTCTGGCGGGTGCCTTTTCCCCCACGTCCTGCCCCCTGCTTTCAGTGGCCATTTGGGGCTTTTGCTGCCTTCCATGAAAGGCTGGACTTTGTTTTGTTCTTGTCTTTTACTAGTTTCAGTGGTGGAAGTGAAATTCTGGTTCTTTTCTTTGTTGAATTCTTTTTCTTGTTCAACAGAGTAATGGGCATTTCTTTGATGATGATGATGATGATGATGATGATGATGACGACGACAACGACTAGCTGAAATTGACATGCATTCTGTCAAATTTCCTCTTCCAGCCCAGGTGACCAGAAGAGCCATAAACCTGTGGGGTTTTTTCCCTCCACACTTGTCTCAAAAGACCCGCCCACAGAAGGGAAGCGATTGGTGCTTGCTTTCCTGGAACGGGTGGGAGGGAAACAGAAGCAGGGGGCTCCACCAATCAGGGGCCATGTTAACCGTGGTCTTGATGGAGCTCCTGGCCATCACAACGACCAAGTGAGGAAAGGGATGCAATCTGGAAGAGGTTTCTTAAGTCGGTTTCATGGTTGGTTTACCAATGGGAAGCACATCTTCACAAAAGATTGTTCATCACCACTTTCTGTTCCCTCACAAAGGTTAGAAGGCTTGGCTCTAAACACGACACACTTCCAGACAGCCATATTAATTTGCCAGCACCACCTCCGGGCATTTCTGTCAACACAATAGCCACCCCATATGTAGCAATTATTTACGCCCTCCACTTGTCACTTCCACTTAGGAGTTCATTGCAATTTTACATTTTTAATCCTGAATCTACCGCGGTTGCCAGTACAGGAGCAAATGCTGCTGGTTTGGGCTGCAGGGACTGTCCCTTCCATTCATCTCCTGCTTGGTCAGTCGTTACCCAGTAGCTGCGGTGAGACTTCTTCTCTGTTACGGGTCAAACCTGGCCAGAATTATGAAGTTGGTATGACAAGACATTTGCATCTAAGCGGTTTACTGTACAAGTCATTGGGGAGGGGAGCGACGGGAGGGGCATAGAGACGCGTGAGGGCATTTGTGCTCCATTGCTTCCCAATCAGGGCAGAAGCAAAAGGCTGGCTGGGGAATTCTGGGAGTTGAAGTCCACGCATCTTAAAGATGCCACGGTTGAGCAACACTGCTGTAGCTCCAGAAAAGGTTGACGTGCCCATAATTAAAAGTGGTTTAACATCCCCAGAAATCAGAAAAAGCTAGGCAAGGCAGAAGCCTTCTGATGTTTTTTTAACATTGACAAGGCTTAGGAAATACAAAGCCTAGTGGTCTGGAAAAGGCTCACAATGGTGTGCCTGAGGCAGGAGAAAGCGTTTGCCTTGGATTTTTGATTTCCTGAAATATCGCTAACAGCACATCATCAGTATTGTGCTGTGGCAATTATGTCTTTTTATAGCACATCGCTTCCTAACGTGGGATACAATTTAAAGTCTAAACATACCAATCCTTCTAGCAGATAGCTGTTAAACTGTCTCCAACCAAGTGTCCATATACACATACTGCACTAAAGCCATTTAATTTGCTTAACATCAGTTCACTTGCAATTAATATGCCTGCCATAACAAGGCCCATAAAATCGCTAGCAGTAGGGGAGTGAAATGATTATAACATTTTTCCCCTTTCAGCAATACCCATCTATTATCTGAGCTCTGTCAAATCTTTTTAAAGGTGGAAATAAGAAGCTGAGCAGCATCTGAACAGCTGTTGTTTACTGAAGCAATAATTAGTAACAGGGATGGCATTAAAGTACCTGCTACCTGAAATAACAGCTAAACAGCAGATGAACGCTCACACGTGTGCCCCCGACCTCCTGGCTAGGCAGACCAAAACAACTACCCATAGCAAGAATAGGCTGCTGCTGAGATTTCTTAATTTGTTTTATTAAACATTCAAAAGCTTCCCAGATGATTCTGCTCATTTAAGACAGACCTGCTTGGTGCCACATAATTAAATTCAAGTCATCCCACTTGACTCTACATGCTTCTCTGGATAATTACTAGTTCAGTGCGAGTATCTTTGGATTCAGGCAGATATTCCAGTCCATCTTCACAAGATAATATCTAAGCTGGGAACATTTAGTCCTTGTAAATTAAGCTGGGGATTAAAAATGCAATCTTGAACCCCCCTCTCCCGTTGTACAAATCCAGATCAAGGTACGCAGTTTGGGGCATATACCAAGATTGAAGAGTACTGATATATCCCAGAGCAAATCTTTTTTTGCTCTTCAGACTACAACTCCTGTCATCCTTGGCCAACACATTTGAAGGCCTTTTGTTTATTTATGTATTTATTTGTCACATTTATACAGCCACCCATCTCACCCAAAGCACCTCGGGGTGGCCTTGACTTGGAGAAGTCTGGCACTGGCAAGCCAGAAGCAATTTGGACATTTATTACTGAATATGGTTTGTTCTGAATGAATTACTATTGCTAGTTAAGCAGCTCATTGGTTGAGGAAATATTTCTCTGATGGCTGGAGATCTCTCTCCAGTGTTTAAGGAGACAACAGGGAGAACCTGAACAAGCTGATTTTCTACCCTCTATAAAGTTTCAGCAGGTGGCAACACCTAGCTGACTATGGTTGATGCACCTCATCCCCCATTAATGAATGTTGGATCTGATTCTTGGATGGAAGACCACTAGGAAATCCATGGGACTGTAAGCCAGCATGGAAAATGAAAAGATATCCCCAGAAGTAGCTGTAGCAACCCATTTCTGCAGTGCTGCCAAGAAAAGTATGTGGATGTAGCCATACAGCCACTAGGAGTTGATCTTTGTAACTAAAGTCTTGTGTGAGAGAAAACAGTATTTGGGGACAGAAAAAGGGATAATGAAAGGGAGATGAGAGAAGAGGCACTTTGCGATTTGGAGACTCTTTCTTTGAGAAATGTGATTTTTGCAGGCTGATGGCTGCTTGATAGCAACGCGCATGCAATTTGCTTCCACTTTACAAATGCTGATTTGTAAAAAATCACACCTGATAAAAGCCCTGACTCTCTGTTGCCCACTTCTCCAAAGAAAGATAAACCTGGGCAGCGCTGTGTCCCCTAACTTCGAACGTGGAAGGCGTGTTCAGTGCTGTGGCCAACTGGCCCATTGTGGATATATTATTTTAAAGCAGCATTTTTCAAACTTGGTCACTTTAAGATGGGTGGACTTCAGCTCCCAGAATTCGCCAGCCAGCACTTGACCTCTTTGAAAACATTCTGAAAAAAGAATTCGGTACCAAAACTCAGCTCAGACCTTTCATACAGTTCTAGTGGAATAAATGGTTACCAATCTTGTTATTACAGAAAATCCATAAGATTGAAAGCAACCTGTTCTGGGAAATGAGAAGAGTAAAATGCACAAATGAGGCAATGTTCGTTTTCTTTTTTCAATGTTTATCAAGTGAAAGTAAAACTTTGCACTTAGGCAGCTTCTTGCTCTGAGTGCAGGCGAAGGACGCCGAGGGTAAACAAGGGACTTAGAGGCTACAACCCTTTCGCTTGCCACGTGGACTGAGAAGGCATCGGTAGAGGGGTTTTCCCCTTTTAGTGCCCAGGAGAGAAAAGTCCTGAACCCAGGTGATACATATTCATGCCCGTTCAGGGCATTCCCAGTTCTGGGAAATCTGATCCCAGGGCTGACCCTGTGCACCTCCACAGAAGTAAACGAGATAATAAGAGCGCTATGTAGAGCTTATTTAGGCAGGGAAAAATCAAACTGGTAAATCTTCTGTCTGTGTTGTAACACTGAGTAGAAGTCATTATGAAATTGACTAGATATGATTTTCTTAAAAAGAAGGATTGTAAAATTGATTAGAAACAGGCACACTCAGGAAATTAATGGAATTTAAAGCCCAATTTGTATCCATCAGGGATTGGCAATGTGGTAACCATGGACACTGATGTGAAACAGACATCTTCTGTCGCACCTGACAACCTTCCTGCCCACCTGACCTTACATTTTTAAAACTTAATTAGAAATTATAATAAATGGGAAGCTAGCATGCTGCAAAGCACCAGCCTCTAAGATCATCCTTATTTAAAAGTCTACGTTCTCAGAAAATAAAACAATGGTTCTGTCTGCTTAGGAGGGGCCCACCTACCTAGTAGGAAGACAAAGATGGATCCAGCGACAGGGAAGATACCAGTGGACTAGAAGGAATGCATCAGAACAGCTCTGCCAGTCTGAATTTTAACTGGTCAGAATAGCTGGAGAAGGGGGGTGGTTGGCAAGAGGATAGGGGATCAATATTCCAATAAATAAATACATCTTTCCTTCCTCTGGGAGATTGATATTTCCATGTCAAAAACAACAAAGTGCCCAGTTTCTCTCAAAGCTGGAGCTAAAATACCCTAAGAGACAGTGCCCAGTGGCTGTTCAGGGAGAGGGACTTGCCCACAGCAGGCCCTGGCAGCCAAGAGAAGCCAGCTAAATCTCTGCCCATCACCAGCCTTGTCACTGAGACACCGCAGATTGTTGTCAGGGCAAGAGGGGAACTGCCACTTTAATGACAGAACACTAAAGACAACTTCAGGGTGCCTCCAGAGCAGGGTGGGAATGAGACACAGGCAATACCATGAGTACATATCCCTCAAAAATCGTGTCATAGGCAGACACAATTCTACCCTTTATCCATCTTGGCTTTAAGAAGCAAGCAAATGGCACAGCTTATTAGAGTAAAGACAGCATCTGTGGGATCAAAACTCTCTGGTTGAGAAGAACTAAGTAGAGATTATCCTAGTCATCTAAAACAACCTTTTTATATCAGTGGGACTATCGAGGCAGGACTCTGATGAACAGCCCAGGACCTCTTTCAGGAGAATGTGCAGGAAGACCCTGAAACATAGGATGGTGGGCTTCCTGCCTTTTTGAAGTTAGGGAAACTCATTACTGTCAAGAGGGATCCCTGTTAGTCCATTAAGGCAGAGTCTAAAGAAGATGATACATAACATAGGTGTTAGGTTATTAAAGTTGCATTGCTGGAAATCTAGTTGTTCATTTTTCAATTGATACTTTTGTAACATTTGACCAACACAAGCGTACATTTTCCTGCATTGGTGTGAAAAAAATTGTGCAAAACCCTGTAGGAAATAGATTTAACCACTCACCTGTTAACCTAAGTTGCACAAATATCAACAAGAGTTAAAGATACTCAAGATGATAAAGAAATATGTTGTCACAAGATGAAACAGGCTGCCTGCGGTTCAGACATGATGTTTCAATTAACTTTTAGAGAGAAGCAACTCAAAATGTTTTCAGAAGCCTGTCCTATCTCTCAGTCAGAACCAGACAAAAATTTAAGTAAACACACAGTTAGTAACAGCACTGAGTAGCAAAAAGGAACTCCTTGATAGCAACCTGAAATTAAGGTGTATAAGTAACCTGGAGTGCACAGTATTGGGTAGCAGAGAGCTTTATACAATGGAAAGAATGCATGGAGCACTAAAGTTAGAAGTCTGTGTTTTGTAAAAAAATTCTTGAGGCTATTGCCTGCATGAAAGGAAAAGATAAGCTTTATTTAGGAAATAACATAGTGATAGAAAAGCCACAGTTCCTTAAGTCTAGCTATAGTCTTAGTCTTAGATAGACTAAATTATTATGGTCTATCTCAGAGCTTGTAATGTTCTTTCTTCCATTACGGAGAGAAAGTGAGAACCTGCAGTATACAGTTCAGGGACAGAAAATTGAACTGAGAAAGGAATGAAATAATGAAAGCCCTGAAAAAATCAGTCTAACCAATACATCTTAGGTAGAGGCATGCAAAGTGTGGGGCTTAGACAAGGAAGGGAGTGAGTGAGTGAGTTCTTCTGCTAACCGTCTCTACCTCTATTGTTTTAAGCCGTCTGTGGGTTTATAGGTGCAGAACGCTGGCACGTGCAAAACTGAATTCCAGCACACAACCTAGACCTGACTCGTAAAAGCATACTGTGCATTGAAACCCTCAAGACGAGCGGCCGCTGCACCACAAGGAGTAGAGTGGCATCCTTTCTTCAGAAATGCAAAACTGTGAAGACTACCTCCTCAAACTACCTTCTCTTTGAGAATCTGCTCCTTGAGAGGAGGACAGAGAATCTTGCCTCCTGTAAGTGGAAACTTCCACTTTCTGTCTGCCTTGTGAGGTAGGCCAGGTCAGGAATCAGAGTCTGCAAGTGCTGTTGGAACACTATTGTTGTAGGGTATATAGCAGGAAAGCCTTCCAGAGTTTGTCCTCTCTCATGGCAGACAGAATCAAGGCAGAGTTATTTTGAATCTCTTCCTTATGTTTCTTTCTTTCCCAGGCTGAGATTTCATTTATTGTCTTTTTTAACTGTTAGTGGCTTTCACATTCCTTTGCTGTCTCTGCCTCCCGCTATGGCAGTTTCTCAGCTTTGATAACTTTAAGATGTATGGACTTCAACTCCCAGAATTCCCCAGCCAGCAAGGCTGAGAAACACTGCACTACAGTAGGGGCATCTCAACCTGACAGAGAATCTCTGTAGTCAGGATTGCCTGCATTCTTGCTTTGGGCACAAGGGATAAAACACTGATAGAGAAAAGAAGAAGAATAAAAATCTATCCAAGATGTTTGCAATGGTGCATTCCTTGTTTTTCAACATATCCGGACCTTGGATTCTGTGTTTCCCCCAAATGTGGTCTGCAGACACAACAAAGCATACCTTTTCAATTTGCTGCACAGGGTTTCTTTTGCCAGTATTAGGCACTTCACTTCTTTTCTAGAAATGCCTTTGGATGTTTGGCTGTGTTCCTGACTGCAAAATTAAGAGCAGATGAAACATACACTTCCATGAATCCTACAATACCAATCTTACATGCTCCAGATTTATCTACTAAAAATTCAAGAGTGGAAAAAACCAAGTAGATTAATTTTTGCCCGACCTGAGGATGTCTTGAGTCAAATGCACATTTTCAGATACCCTGCCCTGGCTTTTCTCTTCTGTTCTCTTCTGTTCTCTTCTGTTCTCCTCTTTCCTGGGAGGAAAGATAGCTCTTCAAACCACCATCACCATTAATCTTTAGGTGTCCTAAAGATTAACAGAAAGCTGTGTTTGGTTTGGTTGAATCTAACTATCAGAGATTCTGCAACTATTACCATAGCTTTATAATATTTCAACAGAATCAGGAAGTTTCTTGGATTCTGACTGCAGCTTCTCCTCTACATCTTTTTTTCCCCTTAATGTTACTGTTCACCTTCATGCCATTCAGTGAAAAAGTGTGTGAAGTTTCTGGGTTGTGCTGGCATTCCTCTGGAGTGAGAGAAAAAATTGATCTTTAAAGAGGAAACAGAGTCAGTCACTGATTAAAGTGCAGCTTTAGTATGCTACTTCAACACAACTGTGTGCATCTCACATGGCACAACCTGATTAGAAGCATGTCAAATTTCAAAGATTTCTATACCAGCAAACTGATCATCAGAATGCTGAAGGTGTAATAGCTACTGACTTAAAGTACAAGATGCGATTGAAATAAGTGCAGTAAATCCAATTATTTACCTGGACGTTGTCCTTTTATTATTTTATTGAGTTTTAATAGGTTATTTGGCCCTGTTAGAATCTGACACTGGTTTCTTCCAAGAGGTAGAAGAGAAGCAAATATGAAGTGAGGGGACCACCATGTCTATCACTTTAAAACAGATGCCTTAAAAACTCTCATAGCAAATGTTCCTTCTTCTGGCCAGCAGTAGAAATGCAAAATTGAAGCATGGGGGCTGTCTTGACCCACAGCCAGAACAGATGTAACTAAATGCACCCCAAATCCAAAGAGCAATACACATGCAAATTCCTGCCCATACGACTGCTAGAGACGCTCAGGGAATTATTCAGCTTTTCCAGAAAGGCCCACCATCCAAGCTGTAACTGGAAAGAGAAATCAGCACTACAGAACAATGGCAAGACAACTTGAGTATTGTGGATTTTATGCAAGCATATTCACCTCCAGAAAAATGCAACCCCCCGCAGAGTGAGCAAGGGGTAAAAGCAAAGAGGTTATTGCCACCTGCCTTCAAAGCTCTGCCCCCCAAAAAGAGTGTTTTGTGTTTAATAAGCTGATGGGTCCTTGGCAGGCGAGTCTATCTAAGCTAACACTGTGTTTGCCTAGGAACAGTTCGAGTCAATGGCATTTTCAATGCCCTGCATACCCATCGCAGCTAATGCGGCTCCATTAGGGTAAGTTGAGGTGATGGGATTTGTGGGGAGCAAAATCCACCTGCAGACTGACACAGCTTCTGCCAGGCAGTGGGTAGATCAGGCTAATGGGGTCATTCTCCCAAGCAGAATTTTACTGCGTTTTGTGTTGAATAGGTGTTGTATGTCTCTTTAATTTTACTGGGGTTTGGTGAGTATTCCATTTTGAACTCATAATTTTGACATCTCATATTCTGCAGGAATCCATCTGCAAAATTAATCCAGAGATGGGGGGGGGGGCTTCAAATCTCATGTTGCATTGGGCCTCCAAAGTCCATAAACTGGCCCTGATTTTATGCTAGGGAAACCAGAATAGGACTGGCTCTAGATTATGCAGCTAGTAACCCCCTGTTGCCTGTACTTTAGAGAGAACAAGCCATTTTACTTCTACTGCATTTTTAATTGTAGACAAGAGAAATAGAATCATTTCCAGATCACACTTTCAGGGCTAACAGGTTGCCCCCAAATGTAAATTTCACCAAGCTTCTTCTCCCATGGTGCTGAGTTAATTAAATGTGCAATTACAAGCTCCTAGCTTTTCAAGATATGATGGAGAGCAGGTCTCACTAAAGCTTCATATTGACTTTTTAATGCATATTGTATTGCTAGATACAATAATATCACTGTTAGGAAGAAGGCAGCTTACACAGAGCAGAATATCTATGAGCAATTTTCTGTAGATGTATTTACAATGGAGAAACTAAGGAAGTCAAGCAGTAGTTTTTCTGGAACTGTTATCAATGTCACATGTAAGTGGTCACTTATTCAACATGTAGTTTATTGCCATGTCTGCAAGTGCTGTAGTTATTCTTTTTTTCTGGATAAGTCTGCTTTACTTTTAATTTATTTACCGAGTACTTCAAACTAGCAAAAATACCAACACTGACTGTCACTGGATGTTCGAATAGGACTGGTCCCAGGTGGCTTGGGAGATGAGATGGAATGCTGGCATCAACTGTATTTTATTCACAAAGTAATCAATACAGTTTAACACAAATAGTCCTTGAATTCTCTGAGCTGTTCTTCCCTCTCCCTTCTCTCATTCTGGCAGAGCTTCATATATTTATTCCTAGGTTGTTGTGGTTGTTTTTGTCTGACAGATGTTTCACAACCTATGGAGGGACACAATTAAGCATGATACCAGAATCCTTTTATCAATATGCTGTTTTTTATACCCAGGTTGGTGAGCTATTTTTCATTGGTACATAACTATCTGAATGTGGACCCATCTTTCTGAGGCAGCTGCTCTTCTATCCCTTGAAAGTACAGATACCTGTCATAAAAATGTAGTCTAGAGGCAAAAGTAGGAATCTGCTTTTTAATAATTATTTATTCATACCGAAGGGGACTCTGCTCTGTAAAGTGGCTTAGCTTAATTACATATCAGTATTCAACGTTCACATCAAGGCAGATCAGAACAGAAGAACCAAATTGCTAAAACTCACAACACAGAGCAATCTACTTTTCTTAAAACCTTTCCCAGTAAGACCAAAAGAGATAGAAAGTACTAAGATAACTTTTGTATGGAATATAAACTCATACTTGTAACTCAGATTGCGACATGTGACTTATCTGTATTCAGTACTAAGGTCAGTCTTCATCTGTTAAAGCTGATTACAGCACGTTTTTAGTAGACATATAATTATAGTCCTTTATTATTGCAATACTCGGTACACTACGCTCTCCTAAGTACTGCACATTATTGTAACGTACGGCTCTTTCAAAACACCACAGGAGTATTTCTATTAGGAAAGAAATAAAGTGGTTGGTAAAAAGGGGTTCCATGCACTCCAAGCCACTTCTTATCAGACCCTGTTTTGAATGGGTTCCTTTTCTCGATATCTGTTGACATTGAGAGTACATTAACTGTCCACAGCTGCACACATCACCTTATACAAAATATAAACTGACAATACCTAGCATCTCATAACATTTTAGAAATTTACAGTAATTTGGTCAGATTCAGCTATTTGACCAAAGCTATTTAAATTAGAAAAAAGGGAATGTGTTGGGTGATCTTGCAGTGCTTTATCAAACAATAGATTGATTTCTAACTCCAATTCGTTTTTCTCTAAGTGCTTATAGATTAGTTATTTGCTTTGTTATATGAACTTCAGAAGTACAGAAATCAAACAGGCCTGAAGTTTATGTATTGGTTATTCACCCATTATGTCTGGTAAATCAGTCCACATAAGCCTCAGTCAGAGTGAAATCTTTGTACGTTCTGGAGTCCCTTTTTAAGTGTGAAATCCATATATTAGATCTATAAAATAGATAGCATTGCTGTTCTCCCGTTTAACCATTTGTTTAAAATCTAGCTACTAAGGACAGAAGGAAAATTTCAGCCCCCAAATGTATCATAATAGCCCCTCAGGGTCATAGAGTAATTAGTAGCTTGACATGGAGACAGGTAGTAAGCATTGTCTGCGGAATTAAATGCCCTCCATTTTTTATATATATTCTTCAGATGCAGGCTTGCAAGAACTAAGCTAGCTTACTCCATTTCTCAGTGCATCACCAATATTAGCTATAAAGCCCCCACAAAAGCACCAAACAAGCAGTATGAAAAAGCTGCTTTTGAGAAAATATAAATCGTTAAGTTTTGGCAAATGTGACGTTTTACATAATTTGGGGTAGCTAGTAAATTAGCTGTCATGTTTTTTTTCTGTGTACTAGACAAAGAATCTTCCATGTCTGTAACTACTATATGAAAGGGAGATTAAGAGCTAAATTTATTCTTATTCATTGCATTTTCATGTTTGAAATATGTCTTCAGTTGACTTCTAGGTAGAGATAAATTCTCTACTCATTTGAAAGATGACAACCTCCCTTTAAGGTTGTCAGAATAGTTAATAAGTAGCTATTCAAGTATGCTTTGAAAATATGTTTTATTCGAAGGTGAATTATTCACAAACGATTTGCTAACAAACGATTTGCTAACAAAAAGAATATTCTAAAGATGTGGTACAGTTTTCTTTTGTATTTGTTAAGTTGTAAATTGTGCAATGAATATTTTATCAAATGGAATGTGTCCTTTCATTTAGCTATTTGAAAGACTGTTACTGATTAGTTTGCCATTGGAATAGTTGTCTTCATCATCCTTTTATCATCATCATCATCATCATCATCATCATCATCACCATCATCATTTTGCAATTTGTATGGCTTCTGCCATGTTCTTGCATATTCTACTATGCCTGGTAGAAGAAGGATACAGAAATAAAATTGGTTAGAAAGCAAAGTAAGTGACTGAAGACTTAATCAAAAGTAATAGAATTCACACAGGTCACTTGCACAGAATTACATTATGGTAACTGAGTACAATCAGAAACATTGCAGTGTGGGTCTTTTTCCATATGCGTTCATACATCTCCTCAGAATATCGCAGCTATCTTTGCATCTCAAATGTTTTCTCTAAGGCTTCAAGGTGTAAAAGGCTTTCAGCTATAATAATACGAAGTATGAAATCAGAAATTCTCAAATATTAGTTTGAAGACTCTGAGGAATTTGAGCAATGATAAAATTGGTGGGAAAATCAAGTGAAGAAACAAGCAAGAGATCATTAGCCTCACCTGCCTTGCTGAAACTCATATTATGGCAAGATCATAATAAAATGCCTGTATACAAATTATTGGATAATAGGCACCATTTGACTGGCCTGCATAAAAGTCTATTCTGCATTTCACAGCGATATCTTTTATACCAATGCCTTGCTTCTAGAAAGTATGTTATATGATCAGCATCTATTAATTTAAATCCTAATTAAATATCACATAGCATTTCTATTATCACTTAGTACTTCTCTTAATTGCATGAAATTCCTCATACAGAGAAATTTCTGTATGACTGCAACAATCGCCTTTGAAGATGTCTTCTAAATCTACTCCTGTCCATCTCCCACTCCCCTTCCCTTCCATGTGTCTTTAGATTATGTAATGTTCTATCACCCAATATTTCATATCTTATAAAAGAACCAAATCAGATATTCCTACTGGTTAAGTCAGTGTGTACTGTACAGGCAACCCATGCATTATGAGCTGCTAGTTTCTTGACAATCTCGCTATTTTGTAAATCTTGATATCTCACTGTTTTTCAGATCTCAGGGAGGCAACAAAACAGCCAATTTACTGAACTGCCATTCATAGCTTGATTGTGTATGAATTATGCAGGCTTGATATACAAGTCTGAATATATACCCACACATGATTTTGGCATCAAAAAATAAGTTCTGCTATATTCCCATGCTCAGCCCTGCCCCCAGATCTTGTCCTTACAGCGATTAGGAACGCTTAATGCAACTTGGGGGTTCCAAATGAACTTTTTAGGCAAGGCTCCAAACAGAAGCCGAGGGAAGCTGCAGATGTTTCTAGCCTTCATTTTCTCTCCCAGCAATTGCTTTAATGGGTTGGAACTCCTGGGAGACTATTTGACTTTTGCCCAGACTCATGCCACGCTTTTTTTAATGCTGATTGTGCAAAAGCTTAACGCTGTCAACAACCTGCATTCAGTAGTTTTTCAGGTAAGGAAATAAAGTGCCATCTGATCTGTCAAGAGGAAGGTGGAGATCTTGTTTGGAAAATGAAAAGCAAAAATGTTCTGTGCAGAATCAATAGTCAAATCAATACCACGCCGTCCCGCCGAAAGCTCAGTTCCACAGTGGTCTTCTTTCCACTTCCCCGCTCCCTCATTACTGCAATCATCCATTAAAGGGATTGCATGATACATACATTGCCAGGACCACATCTTTGGTAAGTGTTTCTGTAGCAATAGAGTAATGATTATTTTGCAGTATTGCATTTTAATAATTAAAATAAAGCACTGAACATTACGCTTGCTACTCTGTGGGAAATGTTTCCCAGTAACTAGGGCCCTAAGAAAGCATAATTTACATTAGCAGAGAGATGCTTCCACAGAATAAAAGCCTAAGGTGAAAATCTAAAGGTGACCCTGACTTATTCACCCTCTTTCTCAAGTAGAATCAACGATCAATGCTTTAAAAACATGTTTTTTCCTCAAGGAATTATTGCATTTCCACATCTGCATTATGCACATAAGGTTTGCATAAAGCATCAGTAAGGTTAGAAGGGAGAATAGATCACACTCCCTGAAAAGGAGAAGGATACAGAGGAGTTTATATGAAATGCAATTTTAAATGTGCAAGATTTTTTTAACAGACCACAGCCAACCCAGAAGTTACTATCATATTTCAACTTCTTTTGCTTTGTGTATCATCTGTGAAAGATGCCATTCTATGTGAAATGTATTTTCAGTGCTATGCTCACAATTGATTTCTGTAGCTTTAACATTTGAAAATGACTATTTCACAAGCTCACTTATCGTGGCCAGAAATAGAAGAGGATAGGTCGCTGATCTAAATCTTTAACAGTTATGTAGAAAAGGGATTTTCAGCAGGCACTGTTGGCCATGCTAAAAATGCTGAATTCTTTCTTCTAAAGAATTAGGGAAGATATAAGAGCTCTACCTTCACTTACATCTGACTATCATTTTCAGTTATTATTAATACTGAATTAATACTACAGCAGCCATATCTGAAACTTCCTCTTTCTTTATGATAATGAGGATATCTGGCACAACCATTAGTCTCAGGACAGGATCTAAAAGCAATTTCTAAAACTAAACAGAAGCGTATGTGGTCATTGCTTGAATTTGAGACCACCTGAGAAGCCTACACATCATCTTGACTTCCATTATCAGATTAATTATTATGACATCCAACATTACACAAAATTCAGTCCTAGAGGATTAATTTCCACAAAGACTGTGAGCAATTAAGAAACATTAAGCATTCATTCAAAACAGCAGGAAAATCTCCAATTGCTTCTTAACTTCCCTGATTCCCACACAAATGAGAGAAGACTGCTTATCTCACAAAGCCCTTGGCCAAATTAATGGGACAAAGAGTGAATAATGACTATATACAATGGCTGACTAATAAGTGAAGCCAATATTTGGGGTCTTTTCCAAAAGATGGGATTTTTTAAATCTTCTGGTGAAGCTAATACATTCAGAAACAATTCTATTTCAATATAATTTCTCCTTTGCTTCAAAAGAGCATGCATGTTCTCCTGGACTCATACTACTACTTCAGGGTATGGTGGTTTTTAAGTACCATGTTTGGGAAATGACAAGGCTTTCCCCTGATGCCAATTTCACCAGAATCTGGGAGAGAGGAGAGGAAATTGCTACAGTTAAAAATTAACAAAACTTTGCTCAGGTTTTGTCAGTTTTATTAGATATCTGGGATCAGGATGATCATATGAATACAGATGACAAGGCAGAGAGAAATTGAATCATTCTCACACTGTCATTAACTAGATCTTGATGAAATTGTACCTCAAGCATGTTTTGTAGCTGTACTGAACCATATCTGAAAAGACAAGGGCTGGGTGGAGTTTCATCCCTCACAGGAGCTTCAAGAACTGTGGTATCATTTCAGGGAGATGGCACATAATTTGTGAATAAACTTGTGTAAGCTGATAATGTGCATTAAGTGAAGTGGGAAGGATTATTAAAGCAGATGGAAATGCACATGCAATCAGCTTTAGAAATGTTAATGCAATGCAAAGTCAACAGCATTTATAAAGATAAAAATATACATTCTTTTATACCAGCCATGTCTCTGATTCAATACTTTTCATAATGAATCTTGAATATCATCTCTCTCCCTCCCTCCCTCCCTCCCTCCCTCCCTCTCATCTAATCTATCTATCTATCTATCTATCTATCTATCTATCTATCTATCTATCATCTATCTATCTCCCAGATTTTTATCCCACTGCAGTCATGTGACTCTTGGCAATATAAAAACATAAAATTCCACAGTACAGTTAATAGCTAATATATAATAAAGTGATCAAAATCACAAACAATATAACTCTAAAACCAGAGCTATGTAAATAAAGCTTACGCATTTTATTAAGTGGAAAATGCTCTCCTGAAAAGGTCCATCTCAACTTGCTTTCAGAAGGCTAGGAGTGTCTGAGCTAATCTAATTTCCTAGGGAAGTCTGTTCCATAACACAGGGGGGACAGAGAAGCACACTCTCTTCACCTCAGCCCCACTAATTTCATGGGAGTAGAGAATTACAAGTAACTTTACCCAAGATGCTTATATTGGATGGGACAGTTCTAGCTGGAGAAGGCAGTGCTGGTTGGTATCATTGCCCCAAATCATATAAGGCTCTATGAGGCACAACTACTCTTTAAATTGCACCTGGAAACCTCTTGGCAATAATACAGAGCCCACAATACAGGTGTAATGTACTTATGTTAGTTTTAGTAGAAAAATCTATGCCTGAAACACTAGAGAAAACTAGAATAGACCCCAGCCTGTCTGTATAAGGTATTAGCCATAGCTATTAAAGGAGATCTGTTCCTCTTTTTCATCAGCTGTGGTCTTTGAGAAGATCTTCCAGGATATCCTAATAGAGCAGTCAATGTTCAGTATTTCATCATGCACAAATAAATAAATCCCTTTTGCATTGCAAATATATTTTGCAAATACATACATTTCCCGAAACATATTGGTATGATGCAATTTGTTATCAATTTTTCAAAATCTCAACAACTTTCTTCCTGTAACCCCTCTGCCTTCCAGAAATACAAAATTCAATTTTGCATGCTCTGTGTGTGGATGGGTTCTGAACTTCACACAAGTGCATTCTCAATTGCAAAATGGCTGTTCAATTGGCATAAATTGAAATAAGAAAGACAAAGGATGTTGCTTTAATCTAGGAAACTACTCAGTGAAGCGCTTACCATGTTTTTATGTGCAGGTTTCATTAAAAAGCTCAGGTATGATTAGGTTTTGTATTATCTTACTAATGCTTCACGAACTTACTAATGCTTCATGAACAAATGAAAAGAGCCATTGACTGTCTATTAAAGTGTAACAAAATTACCGACAAGGAAATGGTTGCATAGCAAAGCTATAACAATTAGTGGGAGTTTAAATCAAATATTTTACATTTATCTCAACAATGAATTATTTCCAGCTCTGCTTCCATTTAGGTTGTTATCCACATTACTAGCTGAGATTGAAAATAAATTTTCCTCTTCTCTAACATCTCAGTTCTCTAAACCCACCACTGCAAAGACCAGCAGAATGAAGAAAATGCTGTATACTGAAACATAACAGAATTTTTTGAACAACCCAGATATATAGAATTAAAATTCAGTTAGTTAAAAAGTACAATTTATTCTTGGGAGGATAATACTGCATAAATATAAAATATATTGTAAATGACTTATATATACTTCCTTATTGTCCAGGACAGTTGGAAGGCAGGCTATAAATGCAATGTGTGGCATTCAATATGATGGTGATTACTCATTTAGGCACAGAGGTCATCACTTGAAATTGCACTCATTAGTGACGGATTTTCACATCCAGTTGTGAAGGAACTTTTAGACAGGACTCTTTTTGGACAACTTTATTTAGAATGGAGCTCACTCTATGATATCCAAAGTAGATATTCAAAACATTTGCTAGAGTGGTTTAGGCTGCTTCAGGGAAAGCCTTTCCAGCCTGTACTCCTCACATGATGACTATATCAGCAAGTGTACTAGGTTTTCACTTTCCTACCGATTGGTTGTGCTTTTTTTTTAATGGATTGCAAAATTTTGGAGTTTTCTTTCTCATCATTCTCATCTTTTTTTCTTTGCTGTATAACAAATAGCACTCAATTCAACAAATGCATACAAATGGCCTCCATTACAATTTTAATGTCCTCATGGAATTGGAATGAAAGAAAAGCTTAATATAAATCTTCTTTAAATAACCAGAACATTAATTCAGACAGGGACCTCGCCACCAAGGCTGAGCTGGAGAGTTCACTGTCTGCTGTCCTTCTCATAAATTAATTGAGGTCGCTTGGTGAACAGCGAATCCTGGAAGGAGCGTATCTGTCAAGATTGCAGATTGTTTTTTTTTCCTCGGAGTTTGCAAGAAGTCACAACTTACAATACCTTCATTATGTCAATGAGAATGGCTTCCCAATTGGAAAGAAATGTGCATTTTATTCCATGAGGCCCAAGATTTATAGAAAAAGCAATTTCCCTTCACAGTCAAGTCACAACAATTCCCATCCCCACACAAAAAAAAGTCATTTCACATCTGTCATTGTCACCTTTTTACTGACAAACGTGTATTCTTTCAGTTTCATGTGTACTGAAGAATTGTGACATTTAATGGCCCACTAAGGTTAATCATAGGTGAGTGCATATACCGGATGGATATTGCTAGGAGGGAGGTATCCTCTGGCTTCAGAGAAATTGAATGATCTGGGTATGTGATCTGGTGTCTCATACATTTCTGCAAACATGGGTAGGTAATATTTCAGTTCCATCTTGGGAGTCTGAAAATGCACCTCAAAATGTTAAAATATACAAGGACTGTGACCTAAAAGATGAGGAAGGAAAGAGATGCATACTGCGCCCTCAAGTCTAGTTGGCTGCTGCTTCTCTTTCTGACTTTCACCACCACTGTGCACTTTCAGGCAAGTGTAGAACAGCTTCTGGGGTAGGTTTAATTTACTAGTTTCTGTCACAATCCTGAACATTATGTGCACTGACCTTGTACTTGGATACGTGGATGCAAATAGACAGTTTTCTCAGGGCAAAGTGCTCTATTAGCATTCATTAATGCTAATGTTACTCCTCGATATAACATAAAACTCTTAATGCCAAGTTATTTGCTGAGGAGCAATATAAAAATTGCTACTCCACAGCGAGTCTTAGCCACCTGCTGATCCAAATCAGCAAGGAGATAATGAAGTGTGTGTCTGCTTCCTTTCATTACATAGTGACTATCTGAAAAGAACCGCAGTTCCAAGGCTGTCTCCTGAGGCTTTATGAGGGGCTGGAGACAAATGAGTTTCCTTCCTCTCTTCCGGCAGGCCAGCAATGTTTGATCTCGCTATCGAGTTCTCAGAATGGCTAGTTTAATTTTTTTTTTCTCCTGGATTACTTGATTCTTTTTCCACTGCTTCATTACAGAACAGTTACATTCAAATAAAAGCTCTTGTTTTCTTTAGCCCACAGCTTTTTTCTGGTCTACAGTATCTGAATACTCTCTGTATAACTCCCAGGGAAATGCCTCTTTCTGTAAATTACTCTGAACTCTTTATTCTAGTCAAGTGTGGATCAAGTTATTATCACAGGCACATAAGCAAGATAAACCTACTGATTTTAGAACTAGCAAAGGACCTTATTCTTTATTTTATAGTATGTAAAACTCAGTCTGATTCTTCCTCCAACTAGCATTGACCCAAAGGCCAGAAAAAGAAGGAACTCAAACCAAACTTGTGTTTCCTGTATTTTGTTGTTTATCTTTTAAGTCTTCCTCTCAGGAGCTCAAGTCGTCATACTTGGTGCATCCTCTAAGTTCACGAGAGAGACAATGACAGGTAAGAGAGAAATTTGTGAGGGAGTGGCAATTTGAACCTGGACCTTGTAAACACTCAAACCACTACAACAGTTATTTTGTACAACTAAATTCACTTCAGAATTTTAGAAAGAGCACTTTTGCTTCTATAATTTTTGGCTTAGCAGTCACCAAAGCCAAGATATATCACATTCCTTCGTAGGTGCAGCAAACAATATTGCCCCCTCTCTTCTGATTTTGTCCAAGGGAAGTTCTCTAATACATTGCTGCATAAACCTCATTTCTATCTTTTTTCCCCAATACATATTTCACACTTTTCAGCATATTAAAGGGCAAGTAAACCTGACATTTCCCTATCCCTGCATCTCTGCACAAGGGTTTATCAGTTAGAATAGCTGCCTCTAAAACAGCTGTAGAAAGGGACAATATCCATCCTATTTTACCTCTCTCTCTGAAATGTGTGAACTACAGAAGGATTCCTTTCTAACACTAAAGAAGGGAATAGATTCAGTTTAGCCAAAGAACATATAACGCTTTAAGTCTTCTCTTATTTTTTCTTTAATGTTCATAGCTTATGGAAGAAGCCTCGTTCAATCACTCTCGGACACTACTTTCTGAGAAGCAGTAGCGCTCTGCTGAGGAAGGATACAAAATAGATTCATAGGTCAAGATGAATTCTTACTATACATGGAGTTTCCTATAAGTGCAACTGCAACCTTTCACAAAGATGGCAAAACAATTCTCACACAACTTGTAACAAATCTCAGTTGATTAACCATATCCCAAGAGTAACCATATTCTCAGCATGAGATATTGGAAAGGCCTGAAGTCAACAGGCTGTTTTCAGTTGGGATATCTCCATTCTGGCAAAATTATCCAGTTCCCTAGGCCTGTTTTTAAAATTAAACTTTCTCCTTTCCTATCTTTGCTATGAATTATGATATGGGTGATCTTACCCGCTCTGGCAGGAGATGCGTGCTCCAGGTGCTGTCGGCTAAGGAGTGTCAGCTGGCAGGGCCTAGGAGGAGAGCTTTTTCTACCATGGCGCCCACACTTTGGAACATCATTCCCTCTGAGATTAGGTTAGCCCCGACACGCCTGCCCTTTCCCAAGACCCTGAAAGCTTGGTTTTGTGCCTGGGCCTGGGGCCCCAGATGTATGATACTTTACTTTGTTGATGTCCATTTTATGGTGCTTGGCTGCTATGTGTTTTTTATTTTAATATTATGTATTTTATCTGTTTTTATCTATTTTATTGTAAGCCACCTTGAGTCACGCATGTGAGATTGGCAGCTATATAAATCAAATAAATAAATAAATAAATACAAATATGCACAGAAACCGGAATAGCTATATATGTTCAGTGACTTGGAAAAGCCACAAAATATTGAGTGTCAGTGAAAACATAAATACAACGGAAGAAGGGGGAAGGGGGAACTGGCATGGCTGACTGGCTATAACATAGTTTGAATAGAAGTCTTCCTACTGGGGTGGAACTGTCTTACAACATTACATGTCTTCTTCTTGTAGAATTCTTAGAATATTTAACTCCTAACAATTAACATAAAAAACACAGTCACAGACTGTGAATGATAAAATACTATAGATGGATTCCAATGTATGGAGGACTGCTGTAAATTGCCATACTCCTTGCAGTCTGATAATGTATTGTATTGGTTTTAGCTAGTTTGTAGAGCTGCAGAACTACTGATTATAAAGCAGTAATCCTGGATTCAAATACAGTGGTACCTCGCGTTACGAACTTAATCCGTTCCATGACTTTGATCGCAACTCGATTTGGTCGCACCGCGAGGCAAATTTTCCCATAAGGTTCAATGTAAATACGGCTAATCTGCCCTCCGAATATGGTCGCGCCGCGAGGCAAATTTCCCCATAAGGTTCAATGTAAATACGGCTAATCTGCCCTCTGAATATGGTCGCGCCGCGAGGCAAATTTCCCCATAAGGTTCAATGTAAATACATACGGCTCTGCATTTTCTTTGGAGCCATGCTGACAAGCACACCAAAAACCTTCCAAACGCCACAAAACACACCACAAGCCTCACCGAACATCTCCTTGCTACCGTGATCTCGCCCACAGGAAGCCGCGACCACGTGGCAGCAGGGCAAATGGCTGCGGATCCGGTTCGTAGCATGGGGCGGAGGTCGCACAGCGAGGTAAATTTTTGGGGCCGGAGCTGATCGTATCGCGAAAAATTCGTAAGGAGGGGCGTTCGTAACCCGAGGTACCACTGTATATGAATATTTTCATATATGGTAAAGGATGTACATCATTTACCGGAAGGCGTTTTGAACATGCTAAAGCTTACTGTATGTGAACAACTAACATGATTACTATTAGCATACACAATAATGGTCTGTTGTTTCCTATTTAATACCTTCTGTCTCCAAGAGATAGTGGAATACAGCAGTTGTGCGTGATGTGAACAATATTGCCAAGGCTACTGCCAAATACGAGTGGCAGAATTCCTTAAGTTAACAGTACATTGGAGATAGCCAATTTATTTAGACTACTCATTCTTATTTTAATTGCTTACAAAACACTAACAAGCTCTGAGAAGATTCAACCCCAGCTGTGATGCTTTGTAGCTTCACATCATGATGCTGCATTTTCCCACCATGACTCTGCAGCATCATGTCATGAAAGTAATTACAATACTATTTATTTATTTTATTGCAAGCACTAGTATTATTCCCAGTACAATATTTAACAGTTTGAACAGTGCTTGTGTTTTTAAATGCAGATAATCATGTCTTCAGAGTGAGCATCAAATAAATATGATAGTGAGAGCAAACAAATTTTATTCAGGGCGCGTTGTGGTTGCTGAGTTTGAAACAGTTTTTACTGACCTTGTTGATTTGAATTTATATTGCTTTGGGTTTTCATGATGCTGTTTGAATTTGTGCATATGTATTTTATTTTATCACATTTGTAAGACACTGTGAGATCCCTTTGGATTAGTCAGCATGATATTAAATATTATAAATACAAATGTAAATACTGTTTTACTTGCAATGAATTTAGCACAGCAGCCAATTTGTTGGTGAATATGCCTAAAAGCTGAGAAGTGTGTGTTTTCTGCAATCAGTTTTCATGTCTGAAATATGAAAACAAATATAATATAGTATCTAAATCAGTATGCAAACATATTTTCAGAAATATTAGCAATCAGGCTTAGCACAATTGCTAATAAATATAGAAGGATCATTCAGTCTTTATTAAAGGAAGTTAAGTAGCTGAACAAATGAGAAGGCTATTAAATAAAATCTACTTTGGTAAAAGGCATTTGGCTGGATGCAGCTAAAGATTTTGGGAAATTGGAATATACTTTTATAGAGGACCTATCGGGTGGAAAAAGAATTTTGGACCCACATTTCTAAACTTAATAAACTATGCCAATATAATAGAAGAATAAAATTGAATCCACTTCTTTAGTAAAACTATATGAACATATAATGTTAATGTAGTATAAATAGGGAACATCATAAATGTGTTGATTTGCTAACGATGTGGCATTAAACTCATCCAGAAAACTCCTTCAAAATAACCATGGAAAAAATGAAAGCACATAGAAAGACACAGAGCTGATAATTAATGTTAAAACTGTACATCAAAATGTATGGATTTAAATATGGAATCAAAAGAAGCTGGATGATCAAACAGAATATATTGTATGAAATAAAAGTTTGAAATATTTAAGAAGGTTTCATTCTTTCAGATGACAAAATTATTAAAATTAAATTTCGAGGCTCTTATAAATCAAATCGGAAAGACAATTCAAGTATACTCAAATAATAGTCTAGGAAGGATTTCAGCCAGATTAAAATATTGCCCAAATATTTATTTTAGACTCTCCCTATAAATATTGCCACATAACAATTGGCAAGCAGGCAAAACATTGTAAATACTAGATTAAATAAGAAAGCTTATTTAATAAGCTTTCTTATTTAATAGGAATAATATTGAATAGGAATTCAGAAAATTGAAAGGACAGGTATCCCAAACTTGATATCCTATTATGAAGCATCTTGGTTGAAACAATTCATTGTATTAATAAATGATGACAAAAAATAATTAAGATTCAAGGAAAAAAAGAATTCACCTACATTTATGGTGGAATGGCCCAAATAACAGCAGATATGTGTAGATCAGGTGCACTGCTAGAGTTCTCTGAGCTTCAGCTTGAGAGTTAGGGTTTCTGAGTGTGTCCCAAACTCCTGCACTGATAATGTTCTCTAGTAGGATAAACAGTTACCCTAATAACTAAGCTCAGACAATGTAACATTGCAACATTGCCCAAATGTTAAAAAACTTTGTAGGACTTTTTTTCAACTAGCCTGTGATGCAAATATAGCTTTATCACCTCATTTACAGATTCTAAAACATTAAGGCTAAGGAATTGCTTGTTTTCCTTTCTATAAGCATAATATCTTACATTGGACTTATGGATCAGAAGGTTTGGACTGTTGCTTCAGCTGAAACATTGGCCAAGCAATTAAGACCATAAACACTACAGAACAATGCAGTAGATGAATATTAGGAAGAGTGGTATACCAACGTTTCTGCAGGATCCAGCATTTTCAAAAAAATGATGTTGTTGCAATGCAAAGTTGGCTTTTTTTGTACCTATGTGGAACATGTGTACCAAAGAGATAGAGCTTGTATAGTATCCGTGCAAGCACTAGTATTATTCCCAGTACAATATTTATAACAATAGTCATCATTATCATAATAATTCAAGATAATGATAAAAAGGTAACCAATGGAAAAAATCTCTTTGAGAAGTTTAATGTGTAATATGCTTAAGAGGTTTGGCAAATTTGCAAATAAAGTGAAATAAATAAAAATAATTTTAAAAGTGTTGCATCCGTTTCTTTCTCAATTAATAAGAAGTAACCTAGGTTATTATATCAACTTTTCATAGATGACAACAATTTATAGAAACACCGTATGTCATGGAATCATAATATGGAAGAAGGAAAGGGAAAAGGAGACAGACCCTCTTGTATGCAGTGTTGTCTACATTACAGGGATGTCAACAAGGTATGGTAAAAAACACAAGATGGTGGCCATGATGGTATAATCAAAGCTCTGCTTGTTTATTACGTTCCCTCCCTGGAAATCACCACACCACCATGCCCACCATGATGAACCAGTACAGATGGACCTAAGGGAGTCAAAAGAACTAGAAGAACTAAATTTTAACTAGAAGACCTAAAGTGTATTATTCACTGGATACTCCTGGTGTTTTTCCAGTGGACTGCTTCTCAACTACATGCTGTTATTGTTCTTATAAAGAGTGTTGGATATTGACTAGTACAACAGAACATGTCTTATATTCTGTTTAAAAAATGCATACCAAGCATTACTAAGCACAGATTAATTATATTCCAGCTGTTGGGACAACAGCTAACATGTGTACTTCTGCTTTGGATTCAAAGCACATTGGTGGACCACCTCAAATAGATTCCAGTAAAAACAGAGAGAGAGAGAGAGGAGCAAGTCTGAGGTAGCCAGTGATTGAACAAGTGAGCTGATAAATGAAATATAATTCACCAATGTGGGAGGTTGCTGCTGTACATTGTTTGTTTTGCACTGAAGGTATGCAAAAATGCATTCAAATCCTCTTCCAGAAGAAGTGCACCGATGGTTGTAAATAAATGACATCCTTATCTGCAACTTCAGAAAAAAGGGGAAGCTAGAGTACTTGGCTTAATTTAAATAGTCCCTGGCCTTCTCTTCAGAGTCATGGCTCCTAACTGATGCCAGAATATGATGTCATCCATCTAAATTAGCTCATAGACCTACAGTTGTGCTTTTCAGTGCAGACACCATTTGACATCTATGGAAAGCCAAGGACAAGGGCTTTGAGCCTTTGCTTCTTTCTATAATGAGGAAAGCTTAAGAGGGAACGATAAAAATAACAAAGGTTATAGCGTTCATTAAGAGACTGCAAAACATAAGCATAATCAAATTGAGCAGGGTAAGTTTTAAATATTTCAGGACTTTTCCCCATGTTTTAGCTCTTTAGGTTATCCTTAATGTATTTATTGCTAAAGATGGTAACTATATTCTGGCTAGACTGAAATTATTTAGAACTAAGTAATTACCCAAGTTTTATATAGATCTCAAATTGGTATTTATAAGGACTATCAACCTCCATGAATTGTACTGTCAACCTTTGAAAGTGCTATATTTGGGATGTCCCCAAGGTATCTGAAATACCATCCTGCCTACAGAAACAGGGCTGCTCTCGCTGAGATCAGAACTTTGCTCTACCATTTATACTTTTGGTTCAGGCTAGTTTTTTCCCTTAAATCCATGCCATTACTAATTCTCTGAGGTAATCTTAAATCATCCTGAAGAAAAGGCTTAACTGCAGTTTTCTTCACAATGCAGGTAGTCCTCAAGTTACAACAGCAATTGGGAATCGAATTTCCATTGCTAAGCAATGCAGTTGTAAAGTACGACATCATGTGACCGCATCGCTTAGTGACACCGATCCCTGCAGCCCCCACTGCTATAGTTAAGCAAGGATCGTGGGTTGTTAAGCGAGCATCACCTTACAACTTCCTGACACCTTCCAACAACCAAAGTCAGTGGGGAAGCTGGCAGGAAGTTGCAAGTCCCAAGTGGCTTGAAGCAGGCCAGCAAGCAGGTAAGTGACTGCTGTTGGGTGGCAGAGGGAGCGAGGGGGTACGCAGGTGGCTGGGGAGGCGCAGCAGAAGCACGGCGGGGCTTGGGGTGGCTGCTGCTGGGTGGGAGTAGTTGTGTGAGTGGCTGGGAGGCACAGCATGAGCACAGCGAGGCTCAGGGAAGGTATGCAAGGGTGCGTGGGTGGCAGGGGGGCATGGTGCAAGCGCGGTGGGGCTTGGGGTGATTGCTCCCAGGTGAGGGAGGGTGTGTAAGGGTGTACGTGTGGCTGGGGAGGCCTGGCACAAGTGCAGGGAGGCTTGGGGAGTGTGCACAAGGGTGTGTAGGTGGCCAGCAAGGCGTGGCGTGGCGTGAACACACGGGCTAGGGGAGACTTACCCAAGCAACTTGTGACTTCTCTGCTGGTTTCCCCATTGACTTTGCTTGTGGGAAGCCAGCAGGGAAGATTGCAAATTGTGATCACATGACTGTGGGACGCTGCAACTGTCTTAAGTGTGAGCCAGTTGCCAAGTGCCCAGATCATGATCATGTGACCATAGGCTGCTAGGATGGCTGGAACTTTGAGGACTGGTTGTAACTACCACTCATTCAGTACCATTGTAACTTTGAATGGTCACTGAACGAGTTGTTGTTAACTGAGGACTACCTGTATTTTATCTCATTGGGATTAGAGAGGACTAGAATAGCTGTTAACTAAGGAACATTGGACCCCGATCTTCCAAAAGTCAGGGTTCCTCAGGATGGAAATGGGTAGAAGTTTGATACTGTTCAGCTAGACATTCAACCTTTCTTGAATCTGATTCCAATGCAAGCAATAACTGGATTTTGAAATGTTGGGATTGAATTATTAAATAGGCAAGCAAATATTATTCATTTATGAATGCAAATGAGAAAAAAACACTACTGATTTTTTGTCTGTAGTATATTCTTTTCTTTCTCTTGGATGTAAAGGCAGGCATTGCAAAATGGTGTTTGTAAGAACAAACTATAAAATTCCAAAGAAATGATTTAGATCATAAGTTTTGTTCCTTTAAGTAGAGGGACACCAGAACTATCTTCAAAAGTTGAAAAATACTGTGCCATAGCAATCACTACCAGAAGATGCTGGGTCTGACTAAGGGGTCCACAATTCCCATGCTAGCTTATGAGGCTCTTTGTTCCTTTCTACTATTAATGATACTAATATTATTACCATTACTATTTTACTTCTTCCTCTTGGTTTTAATATCTGCTTCTTAGTAGCAGGATAAGAATTGTTTCATCTGCTTTATCTGAGTTCTTATTGTTCTCTCAATCTTGTTATTGTAAAAGTAATAAATAAATGACAAGTGTCAACGTTTGGCAAGTTCAAATACTCTCTCTCTCTCTCTCTCTCTCTCTCATGTCCATAAATTCTTGAAGTAATTTTAAACCTTTTAATAATCTGCTATAATTTGTACTGCTTGTAGTAGAAGACTAGAATATAAATTTAATTAAAATAAAATATGTCATAATTAAAAGAACAGCTAGTATTAATTTGTATCATATTTCTAGCAACTCTCATGCACCAGTAAGTTTGGCATTTTCAAATGAATGCCAGCAGAAATCTGTTTATACTGTATGTGAAGTTCTCCAAACACTGTTTCCTATGGCCTTAGCTACTACTAATACTAAGTTATACCTGTGATTCTTACGGTATACTTGATACTGGAATTACTTGCCCCAGATATCCCACAAGAGACATTTAGATAGCAAGGGTTTGCTACTGAGGCAGTAGAGCATGGATGTCATCTGAGAACAAAAGCTATAACCATGAATGCTGCTGTTGTTGCTGCTTTGTTAACAATCAAACAAGCAAAAGGAAACAAAAACAAAAACAAAAACAACCAAGTAGGATATCAAAAAAAACTGGACAAGAAGCACATCTGGGAAAACAAATCTTCCAGCCCTTGTCGGAGCTGATATAAGATGAAATATTATTTGGTAGAAAGTGATGCATTACACCTTAAAATGTGCTGAAGAAGTCAGGAAGAGTGAGTTATGGCTGCCCATACCAATTTAGCAACTAAGAAGAAAACATCTTACATGGCCAGTGGCTCTACTGGAAGACTAATTTCATCCATTCAAATATTTTTATGAGCTAGCAACACGCTTTCTTTCCTTCCTCAACAGATAATGAGTCTACATTGTCTCTCTTGGCCTGAATCCTGTTGGCCTTTGCCTAGAAGGTGTTGGTCTGTAGATGATTTTTAAAAACCTACTATTTATTTTTTAACCATTACTATAAATCTATGTATAGTTATATGAAAAGGTTAGACTTCGTATTTGTATCTGTGCTAGTAAACCCTAAAAGTCACAGAGACCCATTCAGTGGATCTGTGGGTTTTAATAAGTCGGATTTGCCAAAAAAAAAAAACACCCATAGAGAGTCAACCTATTTCAGTTGTCCTCCTTCACATTGCTTCATTCCATTTGTTCTCTCCACTTCTAAACAAGGAAGCCATTCCTAAACCATATAAGATATATGTTACGGATACATCCTTAGCAAATTTGTCTCTCAGCAGGTACTAGAAAAGTTGAAATCTATTACTAATTAATTATTTGCAATCTCTGGCTACAATATCATTTTTATTTTTCTGTCCCATTCATTTTGACTCAGGCTGCCCACAAGGCTATAGAGAACTCTTCTAGACAACCCTTCCGCTACCCAGCTCTGCTGACTTCAGCTTAAAATGTACCACAAAACTGTTTCAACTATTTTCAGATCAGTTTAGATGTCAGGACTATAAACATGGGTATGTTTCTATGTTTGCAAGTCTAGATCTTGCAAAATACCAGCCGTTGATCGGTGATTGTTGTTTTGGCCACTTGCTGAGCATAAAAACTGTCAGCCAAACAGTACGCGGCTTGCCATCCACCAACCTCATATTCATAAAATAAGGGTAGGTTTTCTCGTTGTGCTTCTTTGCTTTCATGGTGGCAAAATGCTGTTGCCTTCCAAACTACTAATGCCACCAGTTCTGCAGTTGGACTCCTTTATTTGATTAAGCCAGCAAGCTGTTATGATGGAATCTCGGGAGCCAGAGGCAAGGATCCAGGGTGAGCCAGATCTCCTACAATGGGAACATGGAAACATTCCCATTTCTGAAGTACATGGATATTATGCCTCCAGCACAAAGATATATCAAAATTGCAAACCCCCGTTATGACATTATTTGATCAAAGGGAGGTTCATCTGCTCCCGCTCCTAGGACTGCATTTGCCTCTAGTAGACCTCAAATTTCTTGAATTTCTTTGTGGGTGTACAAAATGTATTCATGCTGTACTGTTCACCCTCTTTCTTTTACATCTATAAATTTTGAGCAACTTGCATCTTGGTTATTACATTCTAGTCACTGGAATATTGTCACCATAACTAGTCACATTGTTTTACCTTCCTGTACCAGAAGTTCAAATTAACATTATTTATTATTCCTACTTCAGTAATACTCCTATTGTGAGATTTGCTGGGCATTCTTATACTTTTCCCAATTCTCTGAATCCCTATCTGTAGAAGTTAGCTTTGTATTTATCTCAGGTTTTTGTTTCCATCCTCCATATGATTTGAATAAAAGCTCTCTTGATTAGAATTGCCATGCTTCTGCTAAATGCAGTTTTCCCAGCCCTTGAGAAGGATAGCTTTTTGCCAGAAGTACTTTGTTAAGAAAGCTCTTTGACCAGGGTCCAAACACTGAAGCTCTTATGTTGGCAACATCTGCCTAGAAAACCACAGGACTTGTAGTGACTCATATCTACCCAAAGCTTACTGCAGTACATATATTTATCACTCATCCATTTCTTCAACAGAGCTCAAATACTTGCATGAATCTGCCAAATGCTTTATTGGACCAGATATGCCTAATCAGAGTCATATTTTTTAAAAGTATATCCTTTCTCTACAGCTCAAGCATGAACTATGTGGGGGATGCAGAATGGAATTAAATGTGGAGCATGTAATCTTGTAAAAGAACTTCTGCAACAATTACAGATTTCTTGCTCAGAATGATTCCTAGGGGACATCTTACACCTTTCAAATACACTACATTAATAAATGTTTATTTGTATTTTTCTGAAAGAAGTGTATGGCACAAAATAATGCATATAATGGACATACTGTCACAGGCTAATTTTAAAACATCTTTAAGTTAATTTCAAATAATATTCACTTTGTCCATTATTAGTATGGTTCTATACTCTTTGGGGGGGGACCCATTCTCCACACTACATTCATTTTGAGCCAGGCTGATGATAACAGAGCCCTGAGGAAGAGGATTCAATTGGATAGCAGATGGCTGTTTAGTAAAGTTTTAGAAGATAGCCTTTGCACAAAAATTAGCACTCTGAAGAGTCAAGTCAAAACAGAATGAATTTTTAGTCATATTAATTCCCTTTTATTTCAGACAACTCTAGACAACTCTGAACACCACTCATGCCTCCTTTCAAAGAAGAACAAAATCCTCTGTACAATCCCAAAGTTCATGGACATCATTTCCTTGCTGGTATATGTTGGGTTAATAGATTAACAATATTATATTTGCCTTCTGGGTATTTATTGGTGATTTCAACTGTTAAGATTTTGTTTCTTACTGTTGTAAATTTAGAACAAAATTTAGTAAAACCTTTTAAGTATTTGCTTTCTCTCCTTCTTGAAGAAAAACAATTAGTCATCCTTAGTACTTTTGCTACCTAAAGTGCAGTTGTATATTCTTTGACATTTATACAGAGTTTGTATTATAAGAAGAGTACTCTAAACTGTCTCTCCCTGCTTGGCACACATTCCTCATTAAAAGTCCTTTGTTCTGTCCAGGTCCATTCATTTATTAGGCTATGTTCATGTGTGTTTGTATCATGTATTATGCATATGCATTTTAAGCCTAGCCATTAGTCTTAATTTTAAAACTTAAACCGCTATTTAATTAACATTCATTTTGGCTGCAATCCTAAATTATTTTTCATGAGATAATCCCACTACATCTATTATAGACAGAATATAACACAGAATTAAGTCTCTAAGTAACCATTCAGCTCAAACATATCTCCTTCTCTCTTTCCATCCATCCATCCATCCATCCATCCATCCATCCATCCATCTGCCAATGGTAAACACCAGGTCTAAATCTTGTTATTGGGTGGTGGATGAACATGCAGACATGGTGCATATATATCACTGAAACATGGATGGGTGAGGATAGTGATATTGCCCTCTGAGAGATCTGTCCTTTGGGTTTGGGGTCCTTCAGGATCCTTAGTACCTGCACAATGACTTCAAAATCCATGCTGTGGGGCTGGGTCAGGAAGAGCTTGGAAGTTCACGACCCTTGATAGCTACTGTCTTTGACTCAGAACAGTTGTGCAGGGACCAAAATATGGAGGGTATTATAACTAGCCCTTTGCTGTGATAAGATGCCTTCCTGATCCAGATGTGATTGATAGGTAACCACAACTCTATGGGGTGAAAAGGATGCTTTGAAGGGTGCACCCCAGGCACATCGTGTATCCAGATGATTTCTGGCTAATACCTGGGGAGGTTCCCAGTGACCTTACTAGCAGTTCTGTTGAATGCTTGGTTACCTATTGGCATCCATGAATGACTTGGGCACTTGGCAAGATTGCTCTTGAGCAACCTCTCTTGTGCACTGAACCCTGATGGTCCCTTCTAGAACTGAGGAGTTCTAGAAGATGAAGTGGCAGAATTGACAACTGTCACAATGGAAGAGAAAAAGGAGAAAGAAACGGACCAAACATGGCATGAGCATAAGTTCAAGCCTAAACCAAGGCAGTAAGAGAGATGAAGTGCCTTTACTTCTCCTTCCTTATTGTGTTGGTGGGCTATTGGACAGTAGCCTTGTTTATGGTAGCCTTTTTAGGGAGGAGGCATCAAGAAGAGCTCCTGTCTGGCCACTGTATCAGTTTGACAGTGTTTTGTCAATAAAATCATTCAGATTTACCAGTTTCTTGACTCTTCACGGACAGAGTCCAATGTGATTACTGGGGCAGTATCTTGGTATATCTGGGGCTTATTTCGGCCTGTGAACTCTAAGAATGTGGATAAGATGCTCTCTAGTCCGTCTCATCCACCTATGGTTTGGATCCATGCCCTCCTGGCTGTTTTGGGTGCTGGAGGGTGTGGGATAGGCTACCTCTGTGAGATTAATGGATAGGTCCCCACAGTTTTGGCTTTCTGAAATCTTTTAAAAACCAATTTATTCCAGAGTCTAGGATTAAGATGCCAAATCAGACTCCTTTATAGATATTTGCCTTTGCTTTTATGTTTTAACCATGCCATGGATGCTTTAAATGTTTGATTACTGTAACCATCAAGAGTCTGGTGATTGCAGCAAGTTTCAATTGACAGATAGTTATAAATTTCTGTGCTAGATCGTGATCTTTTAACTGCAAACATTAGCGCTATCTAGCTCAGGTGGAAGGGGGGATTAAATGTGGCCCCTTTTTGCCCAAGAGAGATATTAAAACATATTTTTTAATCATTTATGGGTCTCCTAGGTTAGAATAGGAGGATGCTATGCTTTTGAGTCCTAATATGAATTGAATATTGCACTTCTTAAACCCACAGCTGTGATTTTCTCTAATGCCATCCGGTCATAGCTGCATTGCTGTCATTTTTCATTATGTTCAAAAACACTCATACTAACATAAAATCCCACTATGCAAAATAATATGTGGTGTTAAATTGTTATTGAGGGACATAATGGTCTTCCTGTATGTCAAGGTATAGAAGGATTCTACCAGTGGGTAGAGGTAAATATTACAATTGCCTAGGACAAAATTATGAAAATTACTTATATTAATAGCAGCTTGATTTAGAACAAAATCCTACAAAGATGAATTTGAAAATTTTATAATCCCAGAAAAGAAAATATGGCCATTAGATACATTGCACATGCTGGTACAGCTTCAAATACAGATTAAATTCTGAATTTATAAATGTACTCTTTTATTTGTCATTTATATTTGCATCAAAGTAGTTATCAAATCTGTGGCAACAAGTGCCATTTATTTTCCTTTACTCATATATTGTTTCTGTAAACTAAACAATGACCACACATAGTTTTTATTCTGTATTTCTTCAGTATTGTTATATCATAATTGATATAGATGTTAACTTCATTTCCCATGTTAATTCAAACCTTTCCAGACCCTGGGAAGATCAGACATGCTTTAATGAATGTTGCTCCTGGCTTCTTTTCAGAAAAAGGCTCCACACTCCCTCTCCGCAACCTGGCTGTCTCCTGTGCTGCAGTCATCAAGACTCCCCCCCCCCAAATCAAAACAGACAACCCATACAGGTAGACATACTCTTGCATTGCTTACTCCTCACATCTCCGCATGCCCAGCTGAGATGCCTGCAGTCCTAGACGGATGAAATATAGAAAAAGGCATTTGCCTGACATGCGTACAAGAAGACATCTTCAACAAAGCTTATTTCTCTGGAGAGTGTAATGAAACCTCAAGGAGTACAGAATCACTGGCAGTATTATCTTTAAACTGAGAAGAAAAAACATTTCCAAAATAAGACTTTTAAAAATTATTGTAGTGTGTGTGTGTATCTGTATATGGATCTAATGCAAAAACCTAAGACTGGCATGGGTTTGGACTAGTACTGAAGTTCTGATATGAAGTTTGAAGCATGAAGTTTGTTTCTTTAGGTCAGTGATTTTCAAACTTGGCAACTTTTAAGATTGTGGACTTCAACTCCCTGAATCACCCAGCCAGCATGATTCTACAACAGAATCAGAGTTTTGGAATCTACAGGTAAGAAGGAAAGAATTGGACTGTAAGTAATAGGGCTGTCCACACTTTAAAATGATTTGTAAGAAGTGCTCTAGACCTCCCATCAAAACAGCACATCTCTGCTATTCATTATACAGCCTATGTCTTCTTTCAGGGTCTTCCATGTGGCCCTGAAAAGAAGATGCTACTCCTTTAAGAATCACTTTAATGAGTCCCTAAAGTGGAAGGCTGAAAAAAAAATGTTGCTGCTGTAAGCGGTAGCAGAAAAGTGTTATACTTGCCCTTACGGGCCTGAAGCACTTTTTTCTTCCTAGGTTCAAAGTATACACAGCCCTAGCAGATACTTTATTTCTTTCTAAAATCTAACAAAATAAATCTAACAAATCTAACAAAAATAAAAGTTACTGCATTACAAAACAATTACATAGATACTTCAGGGTAGAAGACACGGCAGAACCACCAAGGGGTTCTTATTTTGTGCTGCAATTGTTCATTAGCTGATTCTGATTGGAAATCCTAGCTGATTTCTAACCTTACTTTTTTTGACCAAGATTATTAAGTTCTCTGTTGGCCCCAGCCCCAGTCATTCCTGATTTACATCAGTTACCTGGACCTTTTTTTCCTATGATTTCCAGCCAGAGGCCATACCTGAGATTGCCTTGGACACCAATTTGATTATTTTTGTAAAATTGTTGAGTTTCCTTGATCTCTTGATACCATTTCAATATTCTTCTGCATGTACTGTCCTGAAGGCAGTAACATGGATTTGCTGTGTGTCTCCTATTAAAGACTCCAGAAGGTGGTGTTGGGAGTTCTCATCCACAGAAACTATTGTCTCTCAAGTTTTTTAGCATATCTATGAAAAGCATGGAAAGAAGTTTAATAAAGAGAACTAAACTGTCCTTAGCATTATTGACAATCAGTTTTATGTAGTTCTTGAATAACTGTTCAGTCTCAATTAGTAGGTTGAAATAAATTGAAGTTTAATCTATGCAATTTGTAGCTGCTTCTCTTAGGATGACTTAAAGCTGAAGAAGTGGTAAAAATGCTGGTTTCTGTCAGCCCTTCTAGATAAACCAGAATTGGAAACCAAAGTTATGAATACTAAAACTACTTTTATTATAGGGTTACAGTAACAGAATCTTGCAAGTCTCAAAGTGCTTTCCCCCATCTGCCTTGATTTACAAGAAAATTAGGGAGGGTCAAGTCTGAGATGTTTTCTCAAATTACATCTCTGCTTTCAACTCAGATTTATTTTATCTGACCGTTGTCTTGGTTGCAGCTCTTTCTCCTGTTCCTCAAGGTTATTCTCACAGATTATATCAACCAGATTTTCTTTCTGGTGTCTGACTGGCATTAATTAAAGAATATTCTATACATAACTTATTAGCTTTCCTAGAAAAGTTTCCTTTATCCAGGTGGGTGGTATCCTGATAGTTAAAGTCTCACCTAACTATTGTAATGAGAAATGTTAGCTAGTAGAATAATATAATACTTCAGAAATTAATTCAGAGGACAAGTGGTCTCAACACACAGTATTCTCTATTGCCACCCTGATCGAATTAATTATGAAAGGATTTGCCAGACAGATCTAATTTGACAGTACGAAGACTTTCTTTTTTAAGCAGACTTTTAATTTCAGTAATTTAAGTTAAAAGCAGACTTCTATGAATCTCCAAATTAATGCAAATATCTGTAGGAGATGATGATGATGATGATGATGATGATGATGATGATGATGATGATAGAGAGATGATAGATAGACAGACAGATAGAGGGATAGGTTTGTATGTGGATATTTTCACATACACACCTAGGAATTTGACATTTGGCCAAGCAAAGCACCAGCTCCAATCACTTTATTTCCCAGAATGCCTCTGCTGCTAGATGAGCCCTAAGAAGTTGGAAAATAAAAAGGGGTTTGCTGTCTCTTCATCCAGCCCAACCATCCAGAAAAAAAGATAAAAGTTTGCCTGAGTGGGGAAACAGGGAATATCTGAAGGGCTAGCAGGAGCGGCAGAAAATGTCCAGGGAAAAAGTGGGGAACTGAAGTGGTTTGGGGGTTTGTCTGTGATGGGTTGATTTGTATATATAACCTTGGCGGATTTGAGTGGGTGTAAATTTATCCTTTGCTTGGGTTTTCTACATACGGTATCTTCCATTTGCTTTCTGGTATGCTCTGCTTGGGGTGGGATAGATGATTTGACTTTTTAGTTTATACTGTAATTTGGCTTTATACTGTCTCTTGACCAAATAACTTGCCTCTGCACTATGGGTTTGAAACAGAAGTTGTGGGTTTTTAACCTTAGCAGTCTGTGTAGCTACTGTGTGGCTGTATGGCTACTGGTCAAACCATAGTAGCCATTTTGTGAAAGTCTGTTTTTCCTGCAACAACCATTTTGTAAAATATCCAGGCCATACTAAAAATGCCATTTGGGTGAACATCCACACGGTGTCTGTATGTCGTGTGCAATGGTGACATGTGCATCCTGTCTGATGCAAATATTTAATAGCAGCATTTGCATGTCATGACATGGATGTCATTGTTGTTATGTCATTGTGGCTTGCTATTGACTCCTATGTCCCTTTACCCCAAGCCTGGAAGCTCCTGTTCAAGGGGATGGTTCTCAAACAGAATGGCTTCTAAACAAAAAAATTTCATGTGCACAAATGTTTCCTATAGGCAGCTATTTTGAAATCCAGAGTTTCAGACAATATACATTCAATACACATATACATTGCTTAAGAAATCTCTGAAGTCAGAACCATCAAGTGGGAAGACCCATTCCTAGACTTTAGTTGGTAAAAGCAGTAGCAGCACTGTCTTAAGGTCTTATTAGGTAATCTAGTACATGCATGTACAGTGGTACCTCGGTTCACGAACTTAATTCGTTCCGCGACTCTGGTCATGAACCGAATTGGTCGTGAACCGATCAAATTTTCCCATAAGGTTCAATGTAAATACGGTTAATCCGTTCTGACCCCTACGAATTTGGTCGCCAACCGATTTTTGATTGCGTCCCGAATCAAATTTCCCTATAAGGTTCAATGTAATTACGGTTAATCCGTTCTGAACCATAAGTTGTTGTTGTTTTAAACCGCAAAAATATGACACAAAGTACAGTACGAAGAGAGAGAAAGCTAACCTTGCTCGACGCGACTTCTGGCATGGAGGACAGGAAGGCGGGTGGGGAGGCGGTTACTGCTTGGAGGGAGAGTCCCCCTCCCTACAGGAAGCCGCGACCACGTGTCACGGGAGGGAAAATGGCCGCGGATCCTGTTCGTAACCCAATCTGGTGTTCGCGAACGGAGGCAAAATTTTGCGACCGGAGCTGTTCGTGAACCGAATTGTTCGTGAACAGAAGCGTTCGTGAACCGAGGTACCACTGTATATTAGTAAAACATTTATTACATATCACAAAATTATATGCTTATCAAGTACTTTATACTGTATGTAGTAACATGTTAACTACCCCTGCATGATACAACTAAGATAAAGCCAACAATGTAATTATTTTTTTAACTGTCTGACCAGCTGAAATGCATTGTAAAATAAAATCCCAGACATTAATTGAGGGTGCAACTATTTTGTATTCCTTCTAATTAAGGGAGTAATGGCAAGGGAATAATGACAATAAAAAGATTGTGCCAGTAACTAATTGAATAAATTCCATTACATGTATTTTATTCCTCAGTCCTTATTTAGGGTAGTATACATTTATATTATTGGATATAAACAAATGTCAAAAATAGCCTATCAAAAAATTCAATATGAATAGCCTGCAAAAAATTAGTTTTCAACCTTCCTCTTTATAGCATTATATCTTTGAAGATCAACACAATATTAGAGTAGCCACAGTGAGATTCAATCTCTTTCTTGCCTGTCTCTCCTTTGAGTATAGCAATCCTTTTGAAAAGTACAGACCTTTCGTGTTATCTATTGGTAATAATAGTCAGCAACATTCCCCTTCATTTCATGTCATGATGCTGCAACTGTCAATTAATGTCTTACAAGCATGACCTTGTATATATGGAATATTTCCTCTATAGGTAACCACTTACAAACACACTATTAACAGAAACTGGAAGAACTCACCTCCTACCCCCATTCCAAATTTGCACAACACAATTCCATTCATTCTCTAGATCAGGAGAACTAACAACAAAGCAATCAGACATTTAATGTCTACAGGCTTTGATTAACCATATCCTTCTTTACCAGATAGCTGTAAGTAGAACTCTTAATAAGGCAAAGACAATCTGCTATCATGCTTCTTAAAACATGATAGCAGAGTTCTTAATGGAAGTATGTGCTTTAAATATTTATTTGTTCTGGATATAAAGAATGTAAAGAGCCTCAATATTCTTCTCATGCTATCAGTAAATCTACAATCCCTTGATAGTATGGCTGTCTAAAAGGAGAGATTTTTTTAAGTACCAAAGCATCTGGAAATGCTGAATTGTATGCTGTATTGGTAATAACTGGTGTGGAAATTGCCATATATTGGCCTTGAAGAACAAAATTTATTATTTTCCAAGAAACTGCATAGCACTCCAGCAGCTCTTCTGCCTGTTCCTATGGCGTATCATTTGGATTATGAAACAGGCAAACTGCAACTCTCCAGATAAATTGGGCTAAAACTCCCAGAAATCTTGATTATTGGCTATGCTAAATTGAGTTCAAAAGACTTGCACTCCAAAATGTAAGTTGCTTTGCTAATTTCCTTCTTGAAGAATTCTAAAATATCTTCCACCTAAAATATACTGGATTACTGTCCAGAAAGAGCTAACAGAAATGCCTACTTCAGTGCTCAGGTCTGGATCACTAAGTCCCTTCCATCTCACATTTTAAATTAAAAGTGTGTTCCTTGAAAGCCACAGTTTTTGAACCATTATCATTTTTAAAATGTAACATATTTACTGGATACATTAGCAATTTATTTCCTATTTTCAAATTAATGAAAATTCCTTTAGTTTTTCATAGAATCATTTCCTGTCATAAAATGAGCTGATAATATTAACACATTTTCCACTATGACCATAAGATCTTTCTTGGAACATCTTTTGGCCAATTTGCATTTATTGGTGTGAGAGTATGACATTAACAGCAGAATATATGACTACATTTGCGTTTATCTAACCACCAGTAATTTATGGATAAGCAAAATAGCACCAATCTCAGTACAGATCATATTTTCACCCACACTGGATGTGCTCCATATAAGAAGAGAGAAGGCTAGAGAAGGAGGTTTAATGACAAAAACAAAATCCAAGGAAAAGCTTTTGCTACTGTAAGGTACTATATATATAGCCTAGTATGTTTTTTTTTATTGACAAAATACACTGACTAGGAGATCTTTTATCTTTCAGTTTAAGAACAATGACTCCAGAACTACTCAACATTTACATTTCTTTAATGAAATTAGCCCTCTATTTCAAGAATGGCTCTCCAAATATAATTGTATTCTACTAAGCACAACTAATATGACCAATGATTGAAGGAATTACATTATTTAATTATGTCACAAATATTAAAAATAAACTTTGCATATGATTGAAGAAACAGCAGTGTTTAGAGCCAAGCACAGAGAGTAATACAATAATAATGAATCTATTTCACAAAGTAGAAGTTTTATAACACTGGTATCATGCCAAATTACAAAATGTCTTAACATACAGAATGATTTCAATACAAATATATATACCAAACTTCACAATACATGTTTTAAAATGAAATAATTTGAGTAACTAAACATACATAAAGCATTTGTTGTCAAAGTCAAATAAAAGAACCTATACTGAAAGATTGTGGTAGCTTTAACCAATGTTTCTTAAACCTATGGCCCAAGGCCAATTTTTAGCAAATAAAAGCAAGCTGAAACCATGATCCATTTGGCATGTATAGCCTCAATATGGACTAAGCCTCTTCATTTTCCTTAGAGGAAAACACTGATTACCTTAGAGGCTGGTTTCAGCATTGTAAATTATTAGATTGTCTCCCGGAGGTTTAGACCAGTAGACAAGTTACGTTTTAGGTACAAAAATCAGCTCCAAAGAAGTCTTATTGGTTCTAATGATTTATTCACATCCTCTAATCAAAGTAAGATATTTGGGGGCAGAAGGGGATGAAAGCTATTCTAAAATTATATCCAATGCAAAACATTTTCAAGTATAACTCATACAGAACACCGCAAGAGAAGCAATTAAATAACTGAATGCCTCAAAGTGTAGCGTATTGGCAGGGATTTCTGTTATCAAAGTGTTTTGTTGCATAACTGTCTAGCCAGTCTGGGCTAAGTTAAACTAGGACATGTGTTCTTACAGTTATATGCTGCTGAAGTGATTCTTCAACTGTCATATTCATAGAGTATTAGTTGTGATTTTACTTCCCTTCAGTCAGACGAGTTATTGGATAATTGACACAATATATTGAATGGCCTTTGTATTGTTCACCCACTAATCCAAATCTCACATACAGTTTCATTTACAGAAGGTTTAGTAAAATCCCAGAAGTCAAAGTTTAAATGCATAGCAGGGAAAGCAAAAATGTTAAAGTTCTGACACATTCCTTAGATGTCTGCTTAAACTGTAGTGGCTATTAAAAAGTTATGCCTAACTTCAAGATGAAAGGCATTAGCAGCTTCTAAGAAAAGGATAATCACAGTCTTCTAGAGATTTAATTAGATGCAACTCACAGAGGCTTTTGACTTGGTTTGCTGTTAATTGAATCAAAATCAATGATGATCTTCCTGCACTTTGGTTTGAATTTTCTAAAAACAACAAAGAAAGAAGGAGGAATATTAGCTAGTGAAGTAGTTAAACATTTTGTTTGCTTTGGCTCCCAACTAAATTTTAAGAAGGGAAAAGCATATCCTTGGATTCATTCTGTGTTTTATCTCTATAGGAGCCAATTATAGTGCACCATACTGAGAGATACCCGGACAAAAAGGACTAAGACAAAAAGACACATGGGGTTGCTTAGTCTGTATGTTCTTCAGCTATTGGAGTTCATAAATTAGCCAGGAGTTAGAAGTTAGAATTTCTAACAACTTAGCTCCAGGGGGCGGCATCATGTAACATTTTATATGTTCTTTCCATGCCAATTTTTAATAGAAAACTTCCAAAGTTTGCTTCTGTAGTCTTAAAGGAAAGGCAGAAAACACTGCATTATGCAAGGGAGATAAAATACAAACTACTGAAGCTAGAATGATTTTAAGGCTACAACTTTAGAACCGTAGATTTAATACCACCAACAAAGCTCATCCTTTTACATCATTAGAGCATCTGCTGCAGCAATTAGCAAGAGAGGTATTTGGGGACTTTGTATATATTTTACAATCTACTAGTACACAGAAGAATATGCAAATAATGTGGATTTAGTATCTCATTAAGCCTGACAATTCAGTACTAGAGATTAAGCCTAGCCATACCCTCACAAATCAATACAAAAGGCAGAAATAGTCAATAATGAAGGATATGTTTGGGAGAATGATTGTGCACAAGCTTTATCCAGCCAATTGGTCAGAAATGCTGGGGGCATGCCAGCCATGGACAAATTTTAGAAATATCTCACACCAGAATGACTTGTGCCCCTGCTGTACCAAGTGTTTCTCACATATATATATAGCACATTATAGGTGTGTTTCAGAGCATTTTACCACTGTCATACAGAATTTTATCACTTCTTGTTTTCTACTTTAGTGTGGTAAATAAGTCTAAAATGTTCTGTCAGAACTGTTGAATGTACAAATTAAGTTCCACAATTTTCAAATTCTGAAGACTGAAAAGTTAGATTTCTATCAAACAATAGGAGTTGAATCCATTTACCTCCTAGTGTCTTTCAAAATCTATCTTCATTTCTTAACACTGTAGTTTTAAAGAAAGACATTTACAAGAAATGGCTTCAGAGATTGCTTTAGACTGATTATTTTCTTGAGATAAAACTGTTTCCATTTGGAATTGTTTTATTTAAATATATTTTTATTTAATAAAAATATATTTGGTAAATAACAATAAGTTTCGTTCTGAAGTATATACAACAGATAGGCTATATGGATATGATTCAGAGACATTATAAGCATCAGAAATAATCGTCTTAGAAGCATAACTTGCCAATTGCTATTCCTTTCAACGTAATCTCTACGTTACCTACCTAAACCCTATTCATGCTGCCGCTTTAAAAAATATGAGATATTGTGTCATTATCATGCTGATGACCTACAGCTCTCTACCACTGTCAAATCTGAGTGAGGTGTGGTCATGCATACCCAAGCCCAACACATTGCAGTTCAGGGCTTGAATGTAGAGTGAATGAAGGCAAATAAGCTACAATCATGGCAAGACTGAAATTCCGCGGGCAGGTAGTTCTCAGGTTCTGGAGCTGGATAGTTCGTCTTGGATGGAGTTGCATTCCCCCTGAAGGAACAGGAGTAGTAATAGTGTGTACAAAATTCAACAGGAGTGTATCTGTTTGTTTAATCAGTGACGTCATCAGGTCGCTCCGGAAGTGACACCATAAGGTTTTGCGGGATATGACGTGCATAACCCTAACCTTCCCCCGGATATAATGTGCATAACCCTCCTCCCCACATGATGCCGCACTCATAAGGTCATAACCATAACTAGACATGACGTGTTGAACCTAACCCTATCATCAGGAAAGGTGTGATGGTCAACCCTAGGGTGTCTGATTCGCTTAACCCCAAACCTATGGGCATTCAAATCAAAACTAAGTGAATAACAGGACCCTAGGCTGCGCTGTATTTGGGGAGCAAACCCTATCTAGGCCTTGTGAAATAAATAATAGCCTAATGATGCTTTTAATTTTGTGGAGTTTTAAAATCAGCACCTGAATGCAGGAAGAGGAGATCCTAAAAAGGCTTTATTTCTATGCAGTTTTAAAATCACCCCTCAAACACGGGAAAAAGAACTTTTTAAACCACAGCAGCCCCAGAATGATTAACCTAACCCTAACCCCAACCCATATCCTAAGGGAAGTCAAAATCACAGACAGCTTTACCTTTTGTAAAAGCTAAAGATACATAGCTTGCAAATTTTAACCTGAAATAAACATGCATGTGCATGCGTGCACACACACACACGTTTGCAAATTTAACCGATAACACAAATACACTCATACACGTAAACATTTTGAAGCATGACCTTAATAAAATTTTATTTCCACCCCTCTCCCTCCAGCAAAGCCAGGAAAATTTAAAGGAGGAGCCAAATACTCACACAAGCAGCAGCCAACCAAGCAGCAAGTATTCCAGAGTGATACTCATTATTGATATGTCTAGACGTGTCAGAGCCGTGATTCTGGGCATGCGCAGGCATGCTTGCAATGGATGGGAGGGGATGTATGCATGTCCAGACATGTTCTAAGCACATGACTCAATGATATGACATTATCTATCTGTGCAGGTGTGTTTGGAACAGATGGGACGTATGCACATCCAGGGTTGTTAGAGCCTGTGATTTTGTCCGTGTGCTACAGGCCATTGTGAAAGTCAACGGTTTAAGCTCTGGCTTGCATTTGAAAATAATATGGCAGACCCTGATGGTGATTTGTTTGATGTAAAATTGACCCCCAAACCTCCAAAACGTGGATGCAGAATCAGAAAAAACCTGATTCATGTTGCTTCTTTGATGAGAATGCTCAGGATGAACTTATATCTCCTTGTTACTGCAGGTTCTGTAAATCAATCAATGGTAAGTAGAAATAAACATTAAGAAAAATAGTATTTTATTAGTTGAACTGGTAGCATAATTCTATCTTATTTCCTGTTTGGAAATGAAACTGCCTCAAGATGCAGGATTGACCCAGATTCTGAAAGGTTCTGTTATCAGGATCTTACGTCATTGTTTAATGGGATGTCTACAGGAAGATGAAGACCAAGTCGATGGAGCCAATGAAACACAGTTTATTCAAAGTTTATGCAGTAGACTTTCCAAGCCCGAAGTCCTGTGGATCACCACAACCATTTCCAGCAAACTGGATAAATTATATTTCACAAGAAACACACTGTGTGAACTCTGGGCATTCATACAACATATTGAGAAGAACCGTAATCCACTTTCAGTAATGTCAAACATTGAGGCTGAGTTACCTGTATCTCTGAACTGGGTCATATGTTGGAATGTAACAGAAATTAATTACAAGAAACTATTAACAACCACCCAGTGAATTTTATAATAAATATATATTTACAGGCCATGTGAAATCTGCTTTATTTCTTTTGCTAACCCTTGTTTAACCATGTCAGATAGTAAACACAGAGATGCAATTTAATCACAACACATGTGATATTATTCAAACAGGCCTTCCTGGGGGTTAGGGTCAGGGTTTTGATTGGTTTTGCAAAAGGTGTTAAGAATTCAGTGTCTCTGATGCAATTAGTGTGTGATGTCAACAACATGTATAAAGTACTGTAGGAGGCCCATACTAAAACAGACAGGAACACAGGAGTCTTTATCCAGCTGTCCATCTTGCACCATTTGCTAGCAAAGCAGACCCATTTCAGAATGGATGTGACTAACGTAAGTAATTTATGACTAATTTTAAGATATAGGACCTGTTAGATGCAATACCATATTTATAACTTTTTGTTGTTCTTGGTTTCTTTCATTGGAATGAAGTCTCAGACTCACAATGCCTGAAAGCCTACAAAGGTATTATTTTTCCTTTCATACAAATAAATTTCAGTAGACTCACGTAAAATTTCTGCAGCAAAACTGATCTCTGCTTGTCTCTATTCTTTTCCTTCAGAATGGGAGGAAGATCAGCTCTTTGCCAATTTTCCAATGCCCACAGATTCACAATGGGCTCTACAGTTTATGGACCCCCAGCCTTCTACACCCCATAGAGCACAGGGTCATTTAAAAGGTAAAAATATCCACATTGTTTTATCCAAAATGTAAGCAGGTTTCAGAAAACCATGAAGGGCCATTATATGTTTATGAATGCTGCCAATATTATTTATTTATTGGGTTACTGTTGTTTCTGTTGTTTTATCCAGAGCCATCCTGCAAAAAAGCAGAAATGCATGGTGGTGGATTTCCTAGACTCCCCAGATAGTATCAGCACAGAGCGGTCTATACCAGAACCCCCGCCAGCCAAGGAGATGCAACAGTCAGCAGGGCCAAGCATCACAAATACCCAGAATTCAGACATGTACCTGGAGAGTATTCAAACGTGGGAACCATTTCTTAATAATTTCAATGCCGTGGAACATTACATTTGTTATAGATTCGTAAACCTTGATCATATTCGCCCATTCACACAGGCTATAGATGTTATTCATAATGAGATTCAGATTCTTTTGAACAATATTTCTAGGGAGATAAGACCCAATTATTTTGTTCAGCTCCGGCTGGATGCAGAGGGTCTAAATCAACCTCTCTTTTCTGTCAGGAGACATATGGATGATTTAAATGCTGATGTGTTCCTGAGCCAGGCTGAAAGCATGCCACAGAGCAATGTTGAAGTGTTGTGGGGTGGCAATTTACAACTAGTGGTTACCATCATGAAGAACAGAGAGGGGGGAGGACTAAGTTAAGCACAGTACTATTCACCAGGGTCCTGGAGGAAAAAAAGATACCATCTGATTGATTTCAATGTGTAGAGGGAATTTTTGTGATTTGCTGGCTGTTTGTTGTATTTGTTAGACACCGGGTCGTTTACAAAGCAAGAAATCATTACTAGAGCCAAGGATCTCCACAGCAGATTGGGCATTTCCACAGAAAACATGGTCAACTTTTCACAAGTACACCTCTTTGAAGAGTATCTAGGTACAACCATAAAGATTTTGTTTTATAATCAAGGAGGGTGGTGTTTTTTTGCCACAGGCAGACCCCAACAAAAAAAAAATGGTGTTTATATTGTCACACAACAAACATTACTATGGAATCAAAAACATCAAGGGTTTTCTGGGTGAACGTTCTTTCTGTGAATTCTGCTACACAGGATACCACCACCAATTTACTCATGACTGTCAATATTTCTGTCGTGCATGTCTGAAGCATGCATGTCATGCGGTGAATGTGGAGAAGACAAGATGCTGTAAGTGCAAACTGTTTTGTTGCTCTAAGGCATGCCTTGAAAGACACATACAGTTGGCAAAGGAAGGAAAAATTGTTTCTAAGAATAAGGTGTTTTGTGGCACGCGTGGTGTTTATGTCTTTACCCCTTACAAAAAATGTAAGAAAAGCAAGTGCGGACAATGCTATGAGAAAGTAGATAGTGCAGAAGGGCATTTATGTTTTCTGAAACCACTGCCTCGACCAGAAACAGGCACGAGGTACATTATTTATGATTTTAAATGTTGTCAAGAAACGGGGGTACACATACCAAATTATGTCTATGCCATGGACATGCTGGAGGAAGAGGATGTGATGAGGTGGGAATGTTATGGCAATAGGTGCTTGGATCAATTTGTGAAGAAATTTATAAATTAGGAGTTTACAGGCTGTACTTTTATAACTCACAGTTCCAAAGCTTATGACAGTTATCTAGTCCTGAGACAGCTGATCTGTGAAAAGGTCCAGGATGAACTTTTAAGTCAGGGTAGTAAATTGCTATGTATTACCCTGCCGTACTTTAAGATTTGGTTTATAGATAGTCTCTCCTTCTTACCCCTTAAATTAAGCAGACTACCCAAAGCTATGGGATTTTAGGGGAACAAGGGGTACTTCTCCCATTTGTTCAATACAATGGACAATCAAGATTATGTAGGGATGCTCCCCGATGCCAAGTATTACAGCCCTCAAACCATGATGCCCAGGGAGAGAGAAGAATTTCTGAAATGGTATGTTGCTAATACAGGTACTGTGTTTAAACTAAAAAAGGCCCTGGCTTACTACTGCAGGCAAGATGTGGAGATACTGAGGGAGGCTTGTAACCGGTTTAGGGGGCAAGTGATGAAAATGACAGAATGCAAGTTTCTCACAGGGTGTGGGGGAGATGTTACTGAGGAGATTGAGACTTGGTGCACTGACCTCTTCCAGCATGCAACACTGGCCTCAGTCTACATAGCTCACTATCACTTCATGTATTTGGAGAATAACACCATCGCATTAGCTCCTTTGGACAGTTACCAGCAGACCCAGAAAAGGTATTCTGCACCAGCCATACAATGGCCGATGTATACAGCATACACTGAGACCCTCAATATTCAGCACGCTCTGCAAGGAGGTGAAAAGCAGGTAGGTAATTATTTTTTGAATGGATTTGCTATCATAAATGGGACCCCCACAGCCTTTGCATTTAATGGTTTTTTCTTTCATGGCTGCCCTGTCTGCTACTCAGCAAACACCTTCAACAGTTTACTTAATTCAACCTATGGGGCTCTGCACTACCATACTAGGGTTAAAGAAGAGTACCTCTGGGATCTGGGTTATGCTGTGCGTAGCATCTGGGAACATGAATGGGTTGCCTTGCAGGAGACTGATGCATCTTTGAAGCAGTTTCTAGTTGAGAATAAGCTCCCAACTCCTTTGAATACACGAGATGCATTTTTTGTTGGTAGAACAAATGCTACATGCCTGTACTACAAACCAAAACCTGGGGAACAAATCTTATATTACGATTTCACCAGTTTGTACCCCTTTGTGAACAAGAACAAGGAGTACCCAATTGGCTGTCCACAAATCATCTATCAAAACTTTGGGGACATAAAACAGTATTTTGGACTTGCTAAAGTTAAAGTATACCCGCCAAGGAATCTCTATTTCCCAGCCCTACCCCATAAATCTGGGGGCATATTAATGTTTAGTCTGTGTGCAACCTGCACAGAAAAGCAGCAGGTCACTCTATGTAAACACAGTGAAGAAAGAGCCCTGACTGGGACATGGTGTACTGTTGAACCAAATGTGGCTTTAGAAAAAGGTTACAGAACCTCAGAAATCTATGAGATCTGGCATTTTGAAAGAAAGACATGTTATTTTCAGGCTACATTAATACACATCTCAGACAAAAGCAGGAGGCCAGTGGTTACCCTGAAAACAGGGTGCAAAACAGAACTGGATAAAGATCAGTATATTCGGGATTATGAAAAGATGGAAGGTATGCGCTTACAACGTGAGCATATTGAAGCAAACCTGCTAAAAGGCAGATTGCCAAGCTCTTTTTAAATTCACTCTGGGGTACGTTTGGGCAGTGCACCAATCACACGACTACATCTGTGGTGACAAACCCTGAGGAATTATTCAGATATCTTTTTGTACCCTATTATGAAGTTTCCTCATGTGAGTTTGTGGACACAGAGACAGCAGTTCTGATGTGGAAAACAGCCAAGCACCATCCAACCAAATCCACATGAACAAGTACATTCATTGCCAGTTTTACAACAGGTTACGCACAGCTAGAATTATACAGGCTACTGGAGAGCTTGGGTGAGAAGTGTATGTATCATGACACCGATTCTGTCATTTTTATTAGTTTTCCTGATTACACACAAGGCTGCCTGCTGGAATGCTGTAAATCTTCATTCCCACTCAATCAATGGGATATTTGGCACTGGAGGACAGCAAAGCTTCCGCATGACCCAAGCGCACTCCTGGTGCTACTTTTACACATTTTACAAAGAGAGAGGCCAACAGGAGTTGCACTTTGTAATTCTCATTACTGTCTTTCATCAGACAAAATTCATTTCTGCTTCTTGTGAGTTTGACTTTCACATCAACCCTGTTAATCAGCAGCTTGTCTTGAAAAAAGAGATCACTATGCAAAGGTCCAAGCAGGTCCCATTTACGACTTCCAGCTATGTGTCCCGCTCTCGCTCTGAAGCCCAAGTTGCCTGCAGGTGTCAGCAGAGTGCCCTCCTTGAGGGTTGAGTCATCTTTGTAAAAACCCCCCCCAGCTGTAAATTGGGTTCCCAGGGCATCAGTGCCAAAATTCAGAACCAGTTCAATGTGGCATGGTAAGAATAACAATGATGGCTCTGCGTAATGAGATGATCTCCCAAGGTTACATCCAGCTGGTTAAACAGTGATGCTATGGGGTAGTTGGCCAGTGCCACCCTGGCACCATCACCGATATCTGTACCATCAGCCTTTACAATCTTGCAACTCACATACAGCAGGATGCTGTTTAAATCTGTGTAATGCTCACCATGTCCTGTGATAAAAAAAATTCCAAGAGTGCATAGGGTGATATGCAGATAAAGGTGGGATCTTGACATACATGCTGTTTTCAATACTGGTTGTGTAGGTGCCAGTTGAAAAAGATCCAGTTCTTATTTCATACATTCCTCTGAAGCCTCATGGGGAAATGGCATTTTGTATTAGAATATGTCTCGTTTGTCACAGCGCTTTCTCTTCCGTGCACATCTCCTCTTTGTATGCAGGGTTTTTTTTCCACAATCTTTCTCTTTTTAACTGGAATAGGCGACCCCATTGCATAATTCTTCCTGGCCACAACCATACTCGAACAACCTCTCAACAACACGGGATACAAGTTGTCCTGCCACATCTCTGACAGTGTTCTTAGCTGCAGATTTCACATGTGATTTAATGATTTCTAATCCTTTCTTCAGAAATGGCATTGCTTTTTTGAAAAAGTCCAAGGGACACCCCCCCTAAACCTGTCCCATACATGACAGGGGTTCCTTGGAAGCCTGCAAGGCCATGACCAGCTTGTGCCGTGTAGTAGGCCACATAGTCTTGGGGGCTCCCATGCTCCTTGATCATAACCATCCTTTGCTTTTCTGAGGCCTAAAATGAAGCTTCACAACCACCTTCCCGTGATAAAAGTGGACGTTTTTGTTTTGATTTCTACAGTAATGGTGTCGATGTAATGCTTGCTGACCAGAACATCATGCGGTTGATCATAGGTCACCATAATGAAATCATTGTCTTGCCCCTGCACAGGCACGCAATGCAGTAGTGGTACATGGAAGTCACCCACTATCTGGGGTTCTACGATGTCTGTACTGTATAAACGTATAAGGTATTGAATCCTCTGATTACATCTGCGGCAAAGGGGAATTTTTTGGCGTGGAATCCTGGGAACAAGCCTAATATATGACCAAGTTCTTCCCCAACTGGATTGCTATATGTTCTACTTCCTGTAAGACTAATTTTTTGAACCACGAGATCATACTGCAGGGTCATCTCAGGACCATTCTTGATGTCTGATATAAGCTTGTTCATATTTTCTACCAGCTGTTCAATGCTGGCATAGTACTCACTTTTCAAAGAAAAATACCACATCTTTTTTTTGGTAAGAATTTCAAAATGTCCAGTTGAAGTGTTCCAACTATGTGGGTACTGTATCTCTACTAGTCCTACTTCCCATGAACCTGGAAGATCCAATGCCCTCGCTAATTGAATAATAAAATTAGAACTTTTGTTTCAGGGAAAAGCAGCAGCCAAAGTGTTGCTGGGAAGGGTGATATAAAACCCCACCATATCAAAGATGGCATACTTCATTCTCCTTAACCCAACTGCTGAATTTCTCTGGCCAGCCTGCCCATCTGACCAGAATCTATTTTTTCCCTGCCCTCTTTTTCTGATCACTTTTTCAATTCTGTATATGCATTGTTGGTTATCAGGAACCTTTTGGAGCTCCTCTGGGTAAAAAGACCCCTTTACAGGTTCGTCAGCGTAATCTTTTAATCTATACACCACTCTTTCCCTTGTCCTCAGTTCTTTGATGATGAATATTTCATCCGTATAAGTTTGTTGATAGCCCTTTTCAAATTTCCCCTTCAGTCTGGATAACCTGACATGATCACCCACATTAAAATGTTTTTCCATTCTTTTACTTTTTAAAACATCCCCATACAGTCTTATCCACACTTCCCTTTCGTTAGACAAGTTTACGGTATTAGGAGCAGTACGGATGCTGTGATGGTGTCACTGTAACCCTGAAGAATTGCAGGTAAAATGTCTATGTACCGCTGGATGTTTCTAGCTGTAAAATATCTCCAGAGTTTATTTTTCAGGGTACGGTTAAACCTCTCTATAACGGCTGCTTTAGTCTCACTATGGGTGACAAAATGATGAATGCCATAACGTGCTAAAAGCTTGTATTGTCGAAGGCTTTCACGGCCGGCATACGAAGGCTGGTGTGGATCTTCCGGGTTGTGTGGCCATGGTCTGGAAGTTTTGTTTCCTAACGTTTCGCCAGCATCTGTGACCGGCATCTTCAGAGTGCAGGAGCACAGACGGGAGCAGTTCTCTCTGTGCCCAGGATGGTGTGACCCTTTTGTGGGTATTTATAGAGATCTGGAGGGGGGGGTATGGGGTGTTAATGAGTGGCTGCCTGAGCCCGGTCGTAGCAAATTTCTACATGGAACATTTTGAAAAACAGGCTTTGGAAACAGCACCCGTTACCCCATCAGTCTGGTTCCGGTTTGTGGATGACACCTTCGCAATTTGGAGTCAGGAGGAAGAAGAACTAGAGAAGTTCCTGGACCACCTAAACAGCATCCACCCCAATATACAATTCACGATGGAAAAAGAAATGGACGGCAAACTTCCATTTCTAGACACTTTGGTCATACGCAAACCAGACCTCAAATTAGGACACAAAGTTTACAGAAAACCCACCCACACAGACCGGTATCTACACAAAAACTCCAACCACCACCCACGCCAGAAAAGAGGCATTATCAAAACCCTCATGGATCGTGCCAATCGGATCTGCGAAACCCAATTCCTAAACTCTGAACTTAACCACCTTAATTGGGTCCTGCAAGCGAATGGCTACTCCAAGAATGAAATAAAAAGAGCCATCAAACCAAGAAAACAACATGCGACTGAAGAAGAAAAACAGCCACCCACCAACAAAGTATTTCTGCCCTACATCAAAGGGGTCACAGACCACATGGGAAAACTGATGGAAAAACACAATTTCCAAACAATCTTCAGACCCACCAGAAATATACAACAAGTGCTAAAATCAGCAAAAGACAAAAGGGATCCCCTCACCACCGCAGGAGTATACCGCATACCATGCAGCTGCGGGCAAGTATACATCGGGACCACAAAACGCAGCATCCATACCAGGATAAAAGAACACGAAAGACACTGTAGACTACAGCAACCAGAAAAATCAGCAGTAGCTGAACATGCTCTCAGGCACACTGGACACAAAATCCTATTTGAAAACACAGAGATACTGGACAACACAAACAGCCACTACACCAGGCTATACTGGGAAGCCATTGAGATTCACAAACACCAGCACAGTTTCAATAAAAAAGAGGAGAGTCTAAAAATCAACAAAACCTGGCTACCAATCCTGAGAAATACAGCCTGCAAAAGGTCAACGAACTCAGCTTAACCACCAGGACATGCGAACAACTCACACAATGAACATGCTAATCACCCTCAACAGCCACTCGTTAACAACTCAATAGAAGAAGGGACCCTGCCTGCCCCACAGGAAGATACACAGATCTCCTGACACCTGGGCAAGCAGCCACTCATTAACACCCCATCCCCCCCCCCTCCAGATCTCTATAAATACCACAAAAGGGTCACACCATCCTGGGCACAGAGAGAACTGCTCCTGTCTGTGCTCCTGCACTCTGAAGATGCCGGTCACAGATGCTGGCAAAACGTTAGGAAACAAAACTTCCAGACCACGGCCACACAACCCGGAAGATCCACACCAGCCTTTGTGCTAAAAGCTTCTTCAGAGGAATATTTAAGAACTCTTTACCAGCATCTGTCTGTAATTTTCAGAGTGCACGTCCTGTTTCAAAGATGTTCTGGAAGGCAGCTGCGACCTCTCTCCCTGACTTATCAGATAAAGGGTAGGCCCAAGCATATTTAGATGGCACGTCGGTAACTGTTAAGATGAACTTTTTTCCATTGTTTTCCTTAAAAAATTTGGAGACATCTATAAGATCAGCCTACCATTGCTGATCTATGCCAGCCACACTGTTTTATTTCTAGGAAGTTAATCCTTGCAGGTTTATGAAGGGTATAAGCATCTTGTCCTGAAAGCCATGTCTTGACTTGCTTCATGGACAGGTTTTTATCATCCCTTCTTCCCTCCTGAAAAAGGGAATTCACACCTCCATAGCTCCCCACACAACCAGGTGTGTAATAAATGGCCCTCAGGATCTCTTCATACTTCATTATACCAAAAGAACTCCGACAAATGATCGCACATTGCCTTTAACACATAATTTTATTGGTAATTCAGAGTTCAGAGGGGCATGCCTACGCCCTCAGAAAAAATATCCCTCATCATCGTCTTCATTCATCATCATAACAGCCATACAAAACTGGTCTGAGGTAATTATTTTCTCTATCATAACCACGGCAACTGCTTTTGGTGCATTCTGTTAGTAGAGGTCTTGAGTCGACCCATGTGCTGGTAGGTTTCTCTAACAGTGTAAAAAGGTCTGCAGAATCTTTATTCTTTGGAAATAAAGAAATTTCTTCACCTCTTTGGAATCTGAGGCTGCCATATTATTTTCAGATGCAAGCCGGAGCTTAAACCATTGAACTCCACAGTGGCCTGTAGCTGACATGTCAACAACTCAGCACGCGCACAAAATCATGAGCTCTAACAAGCCTGGACGTGCATACGTCCCTTCCCATCTGTTCCAAACACGCCTACGCAGAGGGATAATGTCACGTCATTGAGTCATGTGCTTAGAACATGTCTGGACGTGCATACATTCCCTCCCATCCATCGCAAACATGCCTGCGCATGCCCAGAATCATGGCTCTGGCATGTCTAGACATATCAGTAATGAATATCACTGTGGAATACTTGCTGCTTGGTTGGCTGCTGCTTGTGTGAGTATTTGGCTCCTCTGTTAAATTTTCCTGGCTTTGCTGGGGGGGGGGGGTGGAAATAAAATTTTATTAAGGTCATGCTTCAAAATGTTTACGTGTATGAGTGTATTTGTGTTATCGGTTAAATTTGCAAACGTGTGTGCGCACGCATGCACATGCATGTTTATTTCAGGTTAAAATTTGCAAGCTATGTATCTTTAGCTTTTACAAAAGGTAAAGCTGTCTGTGATTTTGACTTCCCTTAGGATATGGGTTGGGGTTAGGGTTAGGTTAATCATTCTGGGGCTGCTGTGGTTTAAAAAGTTCTTTTTCCCGTGTTTGAGGGGTGATTTTAAAACTGCATAGAAATAAAGCCTTTTTAGGATCTCCTCTTCCTGCATTCAGGTGCTGATTTTAAAACTCCACAAAATTAAAAGCATTATTAGGCTATTATTTATTTCACAAGGCCCAGATAGGGTTTGCTTCCCAAATACAGCACAGTGTTAATTATTCACTTTACTTAGATTTTGATCTGAATGCCCATAGAATTAGGTTTGGGGTTAAGCTAATCAGACACCCTAGAGTTGACCATCACACCTTTCTTGATGATAGGGTTAGGTTCAACATGTCATGTCTGGTTAGGTTTATGACCTTGTGAGTGCTGCATCATGTGGGAAGGAGGGTTATGCACATCATATCTGGGGAAGGGTTAGGTTACGCAACTGCATCATGTGGGGAGGAGGGTTATGCACGTCATATCCGGTGGAAGGTTAGGGTTACACAAGTGATATCCGGCACAACCTGATGAAGTCACTTCCAGAGTGACCTGATGATGTCGCTGATGAAACAAACAGATAAACTCCCACTGAATTTAGTATACACTATTACTACTGACAGGCATGTAGCCTAGCACTTCTAGTAGATTCAGCTTTGTCACTGGAGATCCAAGTAACCTCAGTAGCCAAGAACACTGTTGGCAATGTGAGCTGGCTGCCTCTTCCCACATGTGCATCTGTAGCCATCTTGCTTTGCCAGCAGCTCCAATGGAAGTATTGTCTATGCATCCATATAGGCAACCCGGAAAACCTTTTGAGGCAGCCAGGCTGAGCCTTCCAACGAACACAGTTATCTCAACACCTCAAGGATGGCTGCTCTGTTCACACTAATACATTCTGCAAAGTGTCTCTTATCCAGACCATCCCTTGATTTTGCCATATGTGCTAATTATAGTTAATTTTAAATCTTTTTAAAAATTGTTTCTATTCAAGTGTTTATTCTATTTACAGTAATCACTGTAAACTACTTTGGTGTATTTTTAATTAAAAAGCAATAAAGTGTTGCAAATAAATAAAATTATCTCTCTGCACCCTGCATTTTCTATTTCTGACACCCTTTTTTCTCTTCTGCTATAGGTGGTAGGCTGCTGGGCAAAGGACAGATTGCTCATTAGAGGTATGAATTTATCTTTTGTGAAAGATTTTACCAGATCTGAGGGCTGCATGAGACCCCCTGGTCTGCAAGATGCTCACACCTGACGTAGATGGCCTTCAATGACCATTTTGGCTTTATAATTCTGTATTTTCACAGCCATCTTCTTTATAGTTGAAAACATGCTTTAGTGACACAGTGAATATGGCACTGTTTTCAGTAACTAATAAAGTCGTAACACATTTGTACAAAACACAAAATTGTACTAATGTTTGTTGTTTGTGAACAATATATGTTGCTTTTTTGCAGAACAGGTTGAATAATAGCACAGACGTACAATACAATATAGAAAGATGGTAAAAATGCTTTGAACAGAGGCTATTGTTTCCACAATAATTCCTTGTATTTTGGCTTATTAAATCACAATCATAAGCCACTTTTCTCTGTAGATAGGTTGGCAGACATATCTGCTATATTTTTCAAAGAAACCAAATATGGTCTACAATTTTCTGCATGCTTGGGTTGTATGAAAACTATAGCAGCGCGTCCGATACAAGAAAATCAGTTCATGAAAAACAGCTCATCTCTGCTCCTTCTATATATAAGAATGCATAAATGGCTCTGGAAAAAGTTTGCAACAATCAATCACTTTCCTATTATTGTCCCCACCCTCCTTTGACTGTTAGTAACATCACTATCTCAACTTACATCATGCTATATATAAAAGGAGAAAGAGAAATTACTGAGGAGAGGCAACAGATTCCTTCATAAGTTTAAGATGCTGCAATAGCAACCCAATGCATATAAAAGGAAGATTGGGGATGGGGGGTGTGGGTTTAAGAATTCATATCCCCATGTGTTGACTCACCTATACAAAATTCCAGCTAGATCGAACAAGCGCCTTGCAGCTACCATTTCCGGAGTATCATGATATTTATCAGACATAAAAATGACTTCTTTTATACCTAGAATAGTGAAAAAACACCAGAATTGAAAACAGAAACATTTTAGGTATAGGCCAAGAATAGTTCACTAAGACATATGGACAAAAACAAAGCATCTGCTTAGAGATGTTCATTAAGGTTTCCACACCAGCAGCTAAAGAAAAGGAAGAAAGGACTCTTGTACAAATCTCTACCTGCCAGAGGCAGCAACTTGAGCTCTGCTGATCACTGACATTATATTTTAATTACTGTAAAGGGAAAACTCACAGATTCTTTTGGTATAAGCCCCTCAGTATGTTTGACTCCATAGCCAAGCTTTTATAAAAACGGATTGAAATGTTTGCCCAGAAGTAATTACATGTTTAGAGATTCAGAGATGTTGTAAGCATGGGGAATATTCCCCATCTTAGAAAGATCACTTGTAAATTAGTATCCTCTTCAATGTAACCTCTACATTACCTGTGTATTCCATTTACTTTAAACCCAACTATTTAATGCAACCAGTTAAAAAATGCAGCATGCTGATCCTGCACATTATAAACAAACTAAAATAGGTCATCTAACATGATAGCAACAACTACAATCAGCATGACAGATCTGGATCATGTATTCTGTAATTTAGATGTTGCTATAACTAAAAATATATTTGGAAAGGAGTAGTGTTGTTAATGAGGCAAAAAATTGTACTTGTAGCCTCGAGGCTATAGGCTTTAAAAGGGGAAAATGTAGCACTAGGATTTCAGGGAGCGTAATACAAATAAATTATTTTTTTCTATCCTTACTTAAGCGACTATTGGGAAGATATATAAAGAAAGCTATAGATGCCACACATTCAGCAATAAATTGTAAATATGAAATTGTTGCTACCTAAACATTTGCATTTCTGTATGCAGATGAGTAAGTTATTACTGTCCATCAGTGAGCAAAGAAAGACAGTTCTTCTCTGAAGAACATCCTTAAAAACATAATTTTACATAAATTCCAGGCAAATTCAAAATCCTTGTATCTGCTGCTTCCTCCAACTCTCCATATCTCATCACTCAATCATTAACAGACAGAGCCAAACCTAATTCTGCTCATATCTTACTTTGTCGAACAGTCATATTAAGGTAATGCCCTGCCCGTACAAAAAAGACAGAGATAAATGTAATGTCTGCAAAGGAAAGTCTGCAAATCAGTGTTTTTCAGACTTAGCAACTTTAAGAAAAACATGGATTTAAATGGTGACTGGTTTAAATGTTTCATTTTTGCTTATACACAGTGACAAATGAGCACTAATTGATGTGGAGTATTTTGGAATCCTTGCCCCACTCCGTGTTCTATGCCTCAACAGTTAAGAAATCAGTACGATTCCATTACAACTTCAAAGGTTTCACTCATATAAAAATGTGGTGAATAAAACTTTGATAATTGCCTTTAATAATCGACTAGCAATCATTATTAGCTTTTATGTACTTTTATCTAACTTGCGGTAAAGATAGAGACTTCCTCAAGCTGAACTCAAATCTTGGTGACTACGTGGACACCTCTACACACTCAACATTCTCTGCTGCAACACCAGGTGGTTTCTCACTGACTGCTGTTTTAACTTCCCAGTCTAGATTAGAGCCTGGGACTTCCCGGTGATCTTCCATCCACATATAAGTCAAATATCACCTTGCATAGCCTTTTGGCGTTAAACAGGATAGTTAGGTGCTACCACCTGATACATATCATTTTATTTCAGTGATTGTTTTACAGGGATAATATAATTTGGGCTTATTATATAACTTCCCTTTAATATACATCATAGCATCGTTATACAATAAGCTAAATTTTGTGCCATTGGTGTAAAGCATATTAAACATATTCTTCCTCTCTGCATTTCAGCCATGACAAGCTCCTATGAAAATAATGGCAACATTTTCCCTTTGATTTACTAAAATTTTAATTAACCAAGACAATTTGATTAAGTTATATGTTTGGATTATGCATATAAAATATTCATTGAAACAACTCATTTATATGCTAACTAAAACCCTTCTGTATGTACCAGAGAATATTTTGGAACTCAAATGTTTGTTCTGCACTAAAAACCTATTTCCAAAATTCATTTTCTCTCAATATTTCATCAAATTTTTAAAAATATGATGAGGAAACAAAACATGGAATGGGCCTGTGCAGATGTGAACAATGGATTTGGTCTCCATCCCAGTGATGCATGTCTTTTTTCCTAGAAGGACTGAATTCACTCTTGGAAAAGGTAACTACATGGGAAGCTTGGTAAAATTGTCAGACCTGTAGTCTATCAAGCTACTACTGTGCATACTGACTGACAGTAATTCTTCTGTATTGAAGCAGACTTTTTCCCCCCAGAACTAATTGGAAATGTCAGGAATTTAACTAGATATCATTTATATACTAAGCACGATCTCTAATAAACTACAGAACCTCTCCAGGTAAGGAACTGGAGGCAATGGTGCCATAAGGGCAGAGAAGGCCTACCATTGTTGACAGGAGGTAGTCTGACCCTTACTGTCAAGGAACCTGCAGAGAGGTACATACCACAACCCCAGGTGGATAAGAAATATACAAGGATTCTCTCTGAATACTGTCATAAGGATGGGCATTTTACCAGTATCTGATGAAATCTGATGAAAGGCCCAACTGTCAAACTAGCACAACGGCAGCAGTGGCAAAAATGTATAACTATTGTAATGAAAAACATAATTATAAGAGAGATCCTGGAAGTCTTATGACATTTATGACAAAAGAGATAAAAATCTTCAAGTGCTAACCATGTCTGATGTTCAAATTAAAATGTAACATATACATTCCCAGGAGATCTTATGTCACACAAAGTTTATTCTTCCCTCTCCTCCCCTTATATTCTATTCACAATGTGTCAGAGCAATGTAAATTGACAGTAATGATATGCAATGTCTGCACAGTTTCTTGGCAGCTGTTGGGCTAGGAAGTTACAAACTTAAATTAAAAACAAGCTAAGAATCACAGAGGATGCAATTAGTACTGGAAAACCTGGCACCAGTCAAGGATAAAAAACACAAGGAGTAACTTAAAAGTTGATAGTGCAATTAATTTCGATCTAAACAGTGGCAATTTGAAAATCTGTGATTACATATCCACAAACAGGCAGCACATGGATGTAGAAAATCAAGCTAGCACTTTTTCTTACCTGCCTGGATGATGAGCTTTGCACATTCATTACATGGAAACAGGGCAACATACATGCTGCAGCCTTTCACATCAGCAGAATTCTTGTTCATTATGGCATTCAGTTCAGCATGACATACTGATTAAAAAAAAAAAAGAATCCAACAAATATTATGTGTGTTCATTAAAGGAAATCATCAATTTAAAACTTAACAAAGTGTTAAGCTGCAAATACCTGATTCCTTCCAGAAGCAAACACCAATATAATTTGTCACACAAGAGAAATTTAGCGGGGGAGAGAGACGAGAAATACTCCAGAAAACCAAGATCGATGGAGGTCAAATGGTCTGGCCAGGCTTGTAATGAGGAATGAAATCATTAAGCACATTAACAGGGCCATTCACAAACACCTACAGGACAAGTCAAGGCCATAGGCTGAAGGCTAAGTAATTTTAGCCGTCCTAAGTGTGCCAATATGTCATAGCGCCATTGCTCCCAGAGAGTATCTAATTGCCTACATAAAGGAGCTCATTTAGGGGTTTACGTGCATGGATACAAACATTCTTTTGATGAGGCACATCCACTTTGTGTTCCTGAGAGCAGAGAGAATTATGATGAAAAAGCAAGTGGTTCTGCCTTCCAAGTAAGATAACTGGCAACTAAGGCTGAGAAAAGATGACTAGAGCTAAGAACACCATTTAGAAAATCATTCTGCCCTATTACTACCATTATTAACGCCCAATAAGAATTCTGAAACACAATTAAAACCGGTATTTGATAACCAGACCATCATAAACAATCTCAAGATGAATATTTATAAATTCCAGGAGGCACAAGATTTTATAGAGAAACTATAAATTTATCAGGAGAAAATGTATTCTTTTGGCAGTATATATGTTAAACAAATTAGCAATGATTTGCCTATTTGTGATCACTGTCTGCAAGCAAAGTCTTGTGCCAAAGATGGCAAATTCAATTATCTGCAGCATGTTCAGTGGGACTGGAAGTCATTTTAGTTTCACACATTGTTTGATATATTGGCAGCAGGAGCTGCTGCCTCTGATGTACAAAACCAGTTCTATGATTCTTTGGGTGTTGGTCTATGTAGTCAAATTCTTTAGAAAGATTTTTCTAAAGACCACTGAGAAGCAGAATCCTGTGGAGCAAAGATTTATTATGCTTCTAGGATAATGCCATGCAAAGCAAATTCTATGTACATGGATTTCAAGATATTCTTTGTATAATCAAGCTCAGCTTGTCACTCTGGTCGCCCCTGCTCCCCACCCCACCGCTGACTGGGCTGATAATTCCCACAGCTCCTAGCCGGAACAGTAGCTGCCAGCTGAGAGTTCCAGAAGCTGTAGTCCAAATACATACATCTATAAAATATCAGAGTGGGGAAACTTTGGCTAGTCAGTGAACAACAGTTATATTTCTAAAATGCATACATTACCATTATGAATATTTACAATTTGATGGGAGCATATATTAATAATGAGTGTTCGTTTCTAAGTAGCATTTATATTTGGTTGGTATGCCCACATAATCAGCAAAATTTTACTTTGCTTGCACTAGTTCTATGCAATGATTTAAAGATACATTTTAGGAAATTAAATATTATAACCATTCTAAATCCACACTAGTATTAGGAGGCAAATATGCTGAGAGTTAACTTTTACACCAGAGGCACATATACCTTTTCTGTGTCTTCCACAATGTTGCTTGGGTATCTGGCATAAAAGGCTCCAATGTTTTTCTCTATTAATGCAGAACAAAGCAGTTAGGTCTCAACTGGAGACCAAATTGTGTGATAGAAGCATACAACAGTTGGTATAAACTGTATCAATATATAACTGTTGTGCTGGGTGAGATCCTTTTTTTAGAGTACTGTTTCTAGTTTTTTGTCCAAAGCGTGACTATATTAGTTATATTGCTATATTTTTTTATTTGAATTGTGAGCAATGAACGGTGCATATAAATATTGGAAATACTAACATGAAGTACAGCTCTGAAGAACAAATTAAGGCAGAAGATATCCCAAATATTTTGAAATTTTAAAAATGACAGCCAATTTTCTATCTAGCTGGGGATGATCAGCATTTTCTTTAGTCTGATATAAAGAACATTAACTAGGGATTAAGTTGGGGTTTCCCAGACTGTGAGGTGTACCTCCCTTGGGGAGGTGCAGACAGAGTCCAGGAGAGGTGTGAAGATTTTTATTTTTTATTCTTTATTAAAACTAAAGTTTCGTTGTATTGTTTTCATTGTACATTTGTGTTCATTTTGGTGTTTGGATTTTTAGGGGAGGGGTGTACATTAAGATTGCACTAAAGGGAGCTGTGATAGCAAAAACATTTAGGACCCCCTGGATTAAGTGAACATACAGCATTCCTACAATACACAGATGCTATTTAATAGTACACAACATAAAAGTCGGTAGTTAGCATTTATTTGTAATTCATAAAGTTTTAAAACAGTCTCCAATTTTACACTAACAACGTAATTCTACACTTAAGAATTTTAGAAGAACCTCCATTAACTTCAATATGGTATACTCCCAGATAAGTGCATACTGAATTCCAGCACAGTAATTTATTCAGTAGCTTTATAAAAACACAGTGACAAGGGTATTAATTGCACACCTCTGGTTATACAAGCATCTGAAACAACCCTTGAAAACACATTAGAACAGCTCCTAAGTTCATTGAACCTGCTGGAAATCTTGCCCTTAAAGCTCCCATCAGTATCAGCATGCCCTGTGACACTTTCCTTAGTGTCCAGCACACTCCCTGATTCTTGTAATTAAATTAAAAACAAACCAAAATTAGCATGCAGCAATACAAAGTACCAACCTCAAACATAACCTATATTTTCAACAATGTCTCTGGGCCCCACATAGACTCCAAAGATACTTTTAGTAAAAGGTTTTGTCTTGTTTGCTTGAAATGGTCTGTCAGAATCATCCCAGGTTGGCCATTTTTAATAAAACTCAAAACAGCTGAAGTATTTTATCCCAACCTTTAAAAAAAACCTCTCAGAACATACAGTATTTATGTTATTCTGGACTCAGAACACTCCAAATGGCCCATAGTGCTTTTGGCGTTATTTGGAATTAATTAAATAAACAGACTAGACCTTTCTGAGAATGTTTATTGTTTGTATGGCAAGGGAAAAAGCCAAGGGTTAAATATAAAGTCCTCCAAGATGCAAAGAAACAAGGATTGGGATTGCCTGATTTAAAATTGTATTTTGCAGCCTGCTGCTTGGTTTGGATGAAAGAGTGGGTACTGCTGAGAAATAAAAGAATTTTAAAATTAGAAGGGCATGATCTGAGGTTTGGATGGCATGGTTTTTTATGGTACAATAAAGTTAAGGTGTAGATTTCAAAAAACATGATAGAAGTGCCATATTGAGAATATGGAATAGATATAAACCCAGATTGTGCCTGAATATGCCTTTATGGGTCTCAGCACATGAAGCATTTTTTAGGAAAGAAACAGCAGGTAAAGAGAAATGATTAACCTATTGAGAGTTGTTAGAACAAAAGCATGGAGAATACAAGATGAAATCAAGAGAACTGGCTGCAGAGCGATTTAGTTTTCAATGGTTTTCATACACACAGTTAAAAGAAAGATTTAAGCTATGTAATAGTACATTTGGAATTGAGCAACAGAAGACAGAATTTAAAGTTGAATTATGTACAAATGATGAACATGTAATTGCCAAAATGTATAAACTCTTGCTAAAATTTGAAATGGAGGACAAACAAATGAAAGAGTATATGATAAAATGGACTAAGAACTTTGGACATATTGTTGGAACAGTGGTTGAAAGGATTGAAATTCATATTAGATTATAACCTAAAAGAGGATTTTTATAAAATGATGTACTGCTGGTATATGACTCCAGAAAAATTATCCAGAATGTATAAAGGTACTTCAAATTTGTGTTGTAAACATGAACAACATGAAGGGACATTTTATCATGCTTGGTGGACTTGTAAAAAAGCCAGAAAATGTTGGGTTCAAATACATATACTGTATTTTAAAGACTAAGATTCAACTGAAATCAGAACTTTTTTTTTTTTTAAAGTTGGGATATAATGGACAGACAACTAGAAAAAAACCAGGGAAGATTATTTTTATATATGATCACTGCTGTGAGACAACTTTATGTACAAAAATGGAAAGATTCTGAAATACTCACAACAGAGGAATGGTTGGTGAAGATGATGGAACTAGCAGAGATGGCAAAATTAACTTGTTTGCTTTACTACATGCATTAGCAACGGAAACCCCTTATGGACTTTTTGCCGAAAAAATAAAAAAAATGAACTAATGCTTTACAGATTTGATTAGAAAGGATAGATTATGAAAAGAAGGAAACTTTGATGTAACCTGAGAGAGAGAGGGTAAACTATAAATGTAATCATAACTGCTGTTAAGAAAATTGGAAGCCACTTTATTATTCTTTCTTTTTTTCTTTCTCCTTCTTTTCTGTTTCTTTGTTTCTTTTTCACTTTTCTATTACTTTTCTCTATTTCTCTTATCTTAAAGTTTGTATTGTTTTTACTCTGTGGAAAAACTACTTTAATGAAAATTATATATTAAAAAAAAGAAAACTAGAATTGGCCACTTTGAATTCAAAAGGTTTTGTCAATAGGCCATTCTCATTCTGGCAAACATTTTTTTGAGAGTACCCATTAATTCTCTGAAAATTCCAGACATGACCTCCAGACAAAAAATAATTAGGCACTCTGTCTCATCCAGTACAGAACTTAACAGTATCAATGACCACAGCAATCCAAAAACAAAGGAAGTTTGGATTTCAAAAAGAAACAAGTCTGTCCTTTGGAAATAAAGAAAATGCAAATCAGATGCAAAGTAATTATACCAGGGCTCTACAGCACTTTGGATTAAATTCCAGAAACGTGCTTTGGAACGATTCTGCAGCTCCTAGGTAATCTTAGGAAAGGACAAGTTTCCTTTAAAGACTTGCAGACTGGTGCTATGTTAATGCTCTGAATGACATCTTTGGAATTGGATCCAAAATGCTGCAGAGCTTTACTTTATACATTAATGCCATCCAGGATGAATTAGATGTTCACCTTAGATTTTGAGAATATTGGGAATGCCTCCTGGGACATCTTTTATATGATGTACTTTTGTCATAACATGAATGATTTTTCTTTCAAAAAAAGAAAAGTTGAGTTCAAAGTGGCCAATTCTTTCTTTTGAGTGGACATTCTTAGCATCTCAGATTACTCTGATAGAAGGATGAAATAGACACACAGGTAACAGACCAGTAAATACAGTAGGAAGTCTAAGTACATCCAGGTTGGAGGGGCAGAACACACATCATGCCCTGAAGCAAAGCCACTATCTCTGAACAATATATAATACTGTTTAATTTTAGTCCAAAAATCTAAAGGTCAGATACACTAAATAATGTAAAAGAGGGGACAAAAATCACCAACAAAACAAAGAGATCAAAAACAACAAAACAAAAAACTGCCTTACCATTAAGTTCCTTTTCTTTCCATGGAGAGCATTCATAGCTGGACTGCTTTTCTCCTTGCTCAGGTAGGTAGGATTAAAGAATTTTCTTCTATGGTCCACAGATGGCAGTAGAGAGCATTCTCCAGACTAGTTAAGGGACTGACAAGCAATATCGGAAAGAACTACACAATGTTAAGGTGGAAGAAAAATAGGGATAAAGATAGGTACCACAGAGGTATTCAGGAAAAAAAGTCTTATATTCACTAAAAGGTAAACTGGGATACCATCCATCCACAGAATTATTTCGGAGTGTGTGTGGGGTGTTCCAGAGGGCAGGTGTGACAGAGAAGGCATGCTTCCAAGGTCCTATAAGGTGACACTGCTTAAAGGATGAGACCTGGAGCATGTCAACTCTGCCCAATCATACAGACTGGGCAGAAGCCACAGAAGACAGATGGTCCTTTACACAGTCAGGCTCTATGCTACAAAGAGTTTTATAGGCAATCACCAAATTGCACCTACACTAGTTTTACTAGTAACTACTGCAACTCACGGAGCCAAGGTGTTATATGAGCTTGGTAAGATATGCCCATAATTGCCCATGCTACCATATTTTGGACCAGGTGCAGCTTCTGAGTGATTTTCAAGAGAGCCTCATGTGCAGCACATTGCAGTAGTCCATGTGTTAGGTGACTAAAGTGTGAATGGCTGTCTGATGGGCCTCCTGGTCCAGATAAGGGTATAGTTGGCACACAAGATGTACTTGTGTGAAGGCCTTCTTAGCCACAGGTGCTACTTGCTCTTCCAGACCCCCAAATTATGCACCAATTCCAAACTAATTACTTTGTTCTCTATTTATATCCTACTTTACTGATGAGGAAAGGGTTAAATATTGGCCACTCATCTTTCTCTTTCAGACTAGCTGATAGAGCATTCTACTTTATGACACCTTTAGTTCAGTTTAGGTATATCAGCCAGCATTACTCTTTACTAAAACAGCAAATCTTCAGTTGTCACCACTGTTCAATTGTCCATTTTAGGTTGTGCCAGCCATCAGACCTCCTCCATCACAATTCTTCCAATTCTTTTTTCTAGAGTTCACAGAATTACTTTATAGGAATCCACTTCTGATGCCTGTTCAACAACCCCCTTCTACTTCTGTAAGAGCATTCTCCTATGGGAAAGTAACTCCCAATCTTAGCTTCTCTTATCAGCTACATAGCATTAAGTATCTGTTTGGGTATCTGTGTGAATATATGAAAAGCCAGACATGGCTGAATGCAAGATATCACACCTATCTCTCCATCCTTCTGCAGGAAATAACTGTACTTGGTTACAGTCAAGATCTAACAACTTGCCAAAATGTCTACGCCTTTTGGCACTGAATACTAATACTGTGCCTGACTTGGATTTCACAATTACATTCTAGGTCTTGAGCTACAAATGTCTGTGCTCAGCCATAAGGCCAGCTTGCTTGTGAGAGGAGGTCACTTTTCAGAGACCCACAGAGATGAGGGAGCACTAAGCTTGGAAGGGGAAAGCTCACTGAGTACTTATCTGATCCAGCTATAGTTTGAAGTGGCCCTGTCAATCACAAGAGGGGAGGGGGCATTCATTATGCCCAATCTACAGATCCCTTGGCTCCTTGAAGGGATTGGGGATGACCCCATAATTCCCGAGAAAGCCACTTCCTGCAAAGCTATCAAAGATAGTCCTTTGGGCAAGAGTGAAAGAAAACCATCTGGATGGGTGCTTATCCTGGTGAGATGATTGTCAAAAAACCAAGCTTAAGAATGGCAGCCCCAACCACCTAAGAATTCTCCTGTTGTGTCCAGGGAAAGAGACTTCCTGGGCTATCAGAGACCATGGAAGTCTTGCAAGAAGAAAAAAGTGAAGAAAACATCAATATAAATTGAGATAAAAGAGAAAATTTAATTCAGAATTTTTGTACCAGGCTGTTTACAAAACAGGCACGAAATGTTTAGGTTGTTCACTACTGCCATCTAGAAGCTATAAAATAAAATTCTTTGATCCTGCCTGAAAAGAGACAGGCACCCCAGGTAAGGGTGCCTTCTGTTCACATCAGGAAAAATAAGGACCTAATTTAATCATTACATTCCTTACCATAGGGATATTTTGTGTCAAGTTTACTATCTGCTGTTCTTGTCCATGGTAGGAGATCATCACTGCATCCATTAGGCATTCCGTTATATCCAATTCCCACAATCTTGTTTTCTGAATTCACAATGCAAGCACCAACCTAAAAGAGAACATCTAATTTACTGTTTCACTACTGTCACCCATTTACCTGTTGACCATGACCCGGATGGGTCTGTGATTAACACAGGAGTATTAATTGATGCATCAAATTTATTTATCAAATTTTGAGGCTGCCCAACTCCTTGATGGCTTGCCCAACATTAGCCCAAATTAAATTATTATTTTTATTTATGGGTAAATAAAAAGAAGACAATACATATAAAAAAGCTCACAACCAACCTGAAGAACAGAACACCAACTACAAACCAACTGCAACTAAATAGGGCTCCACAATCACCCTATCTCAAGGCCTGGGAGAACAACCAGATCTTTAACTATTTCCTAAAGGTTGGGAGTCACATGAAACTCTGGCAGGGGGATATAATTCTAGAGGGCAAGAGCTACAACACAGTAGGTGCACTTCCTAGGTTCCATAAGATGATACTGTTTAATCAATGGAACCTGACACACCTACCTGCATTCATCCACCTCTAGCATTAGAGACTCAAGTTATCTCAATGTGCCTTAAACGCTGGTACTTTAACTGCAGACCTTCCTAGACAGAGTTGACCTAGTGATGTTCATCCACACATACAATGCACTGTATATATGATGGCTTTTCAAGCCTGAAGTTACAATTGCAACTAAAATTGCAAAATTTTGCAGGTGCTAAATCAGAGCGAGTATTAAATGCACATCTGATCAATACTTTAAAAGCTGCACCAGTTTCTGGGGAAAAGTCATAATGTTATTGCTAATCTTAAAGACCCACATGGATTAAGACCTGATTATGTTACAGCAAGAATTCTCAAACTGAGGGTCAGGATGTCAGGGAAACTTATGAACAATTTAGACAGAGGTTTTGTTTTTTGCATTTGTTCTGGGTTTTTTACACCTGATCAAAACTACCTGTGGGCTTTGCTGCTTACTTTATCTGCTTGCCACTTTGGGCAAACTGACTGCAGCTTACCTCTCCAAGATCCAATAGACAACTGCAGTTCTGCCAAGCTGAGAACCCCTTTGGTATACTGTATAAATTAAACTTTAATTATTAAAACTGAATAGCATATTTATATCTTGCTCAACATTAGCCCAAATTAAATTATTATTTTTATTCATGCATGCAGTCACACAAATTCAGTTATAATTTCTGGGGTCACAGTGCCAGAAACTTTGAGAATTCCTGTATTACAGAGTAACTTCACTCAATGTAATGTTTTTGTACACAAAAACTTTCAGACGACGTTCTCCTTAAGAGGTCCCCATGCTGCCTTTGCTCCCAAATGAAAAGGTAGCATATAAATCAAATCAAATTAATAAATAATAGAGCGAGACAAATGGTGACTAGGGAAAGTATACAAGAAAAGACCGATGCTGATTTTTATTTCCAAAATTAAAACATTTCAGAAATATTTCATCAACAATATAAGTTCGCAACACATGAATGCTAAACCAAATGCAATTCAACCTCAGCTATCTAAAACTCTAATATCTATGGTGTATGGCAGGGTTGGGAAACCTTTTGGATGCCTGGGATTTTTTGAGAGGCCAAGTTCAGCAGTGGCTGAGACAACAATACATGTAGAAGGGCATATTATATTTATGCATAGGGCCCAGACTTTCTGGGATGGTTAATAATGCTACGATAGTTTATGAGTTCACTTCAACATTAATAGAAAACCCTCCACAGCATTCAACAATCATAATCCCAATTTAGCAGTAAGTTTGGAGGGGGCCACAAAAAAAGGATATCAAATGCTATATAGTCTGGGGCTACCTGTTATAGGGCCAAGGCAAATTTTGCTTGACTCATTCAAATTATATTACTATTGAAAGGAAATGAAATAAAGACAAGTTCCCTCTCCCAAAAAGTAGTTCATGTTAGCACCTCCTCAATAAATTATAGAAAGGAGTTTCCTTCATGATAAGTTGGGATACCTATTGAATGGCCAAAGATTAACAGTACAGATCTAGTCATGTCTACTCAGAAATAAACCCAAATAAGTTCAATTCAATGTGATTACTCCCAGGATAGTGTGCCTAAGACTTCAGCTTCATTGACTTATTTCAGCCTCCCCAAATGCCATCTTCCTACCTGGGAATTTGGATCCTTGCTTCTTTGTGCTGACAAGAATGCCACAGCCATGAAATATTCAGGCCACTCCAAATAATCATCTCGTTTTTTACAGGTCATCTCACAAGCATACCTATAGAAATTACATAAAGTGACAATAATGGTTGTGGTTGGCATGAACTGAGTTTTTTTTAATTAAAATCTCTACAAGATGCACTTTGACCCCAATGTTTGAATCTGCAGAAATAAGTCAATTATTGCGATACAGAATTTCAGAGTGGCACCAGAGTTTAATTAAGTACAACTAAAAGAGCAGTATCTGCCCTTGGAGGTTACAGATTCAAATCAAAACTTTAATAGTCGGAAATATTGGTGTTTTATATCTGCCTAGTGGCTTATGAACAACATTGCTTTTCAGACCAAAAAGGCCAAAAGGAGACTAAATTATGTCATTTAAAACTGCAATTTACAGTCTTTAAGTCATGCAGTGTTAACTATTATCTATCCCTCAATATTATCTTCTTTGGAAAAATATGGGAAAGGTTACATTCCTTGCCCCAGCGTTACTGACTTTAAGCTGTTTGAATAAAGATACCCTCAGCCAGCTATTCTTACAGCAAGCATCTGGTGCAATTTCATTTGTTACAGCTAAAAATAAACAGTGAACATGAAATATCTTTCCACTGAATGTTTCTTGCACTGTCAATGCCTGCTAATAATGATTTTCAATTATAACGCTCATAAGCAATGTTGATAACGTATAATCCAATGTCAGAAGTCAAGTGTTCCATTTTGACTGCCTTTGTTGTAGAGTCTACAGACAATAATAGCCCATATTTTACTTTGCATTTTAGTAAACATGAATAAGCAGGTAGAACAATGACCCCAAAAAGCAGCATTTAAATAAACTCATTTCTCAAAGCATCACATACTTTCAAAGGGAACAGCACTATTTTCTAATTCTCTAGATAAATAAGTATAGGTTTCTGAGAGTTGAAACTGGGTTATGACTTGTGAAATATTTTGCTATTTATACTCTACAAACATAAAAAGACCTGGAAAACACTAATTCAAACTGCCTCCACTATACAATGAAGACAGTCATATTCTTTCAACTCTCAAAAAAAAAAAAAACCCTATCATTTGATGCCAACTCTTTGAATGCCAACCTCATTTGATGCCATTTAATCATAGTATCTAAAATCCAGTTTGTACGTTTTATGTCCATCAACACTTCTCCCATGTCAGTACTAATACCTATCTTATTTGCCGTATTAATATATTAATTAATGTCAGTATTAATACCTTCTCATTTACTGCTCCTTATAAAACTACACAGATCTTTCATTTTAGAAGGTAGAAACTCATTTAAAAAACCCTGTTGAACTGAATTAAAAGGATCATGGAGCCCACTCTTCCATTTTACTTCACCTAAAATACTTTAAGTATTTTCTCTATGCTTAAAGACTATACTTAAAATAGACTAAGATGGTGAGCATTTGTCCTCACACTCACCAGAAGCTGAACCTGACTTGAGGGCACCTAAGTAACTGAAGTTTTTTTAAAAACACAATAGGCACTGGAAAATATACTTAAAAGTAACTTCAAAGAAGCATAAAAACATAACTCTGGATTTTTCTGCTGCACAGTGAGCTCTGCTTTGCCCATGCCTTTGGTCCCCAAATATAAGATTATTTATTTACTAAAAATTTCTTTATCAGAAAAATTCATATGGCCACCCATATTATATAAAATAACCATAGGCAGCTAACAAGCAGATATGCAAATAATAAAATATACAATATTTTTTAAAAAATCTTACATACCACTAAATGGAATAACAATATCCTCTCAAAAACACAAATGGTGGGCTCACCTCCCATCCTGACCCAACTCCGGAGGGAAAGGCTACATCTTAAGGGCCTTCTGGAAGACAGGGAGGATAGGAGCCCTCCATATGTCAGGGGGAGGCTGTTCCATAGGGTAGCTGCAGCTACAAAAAAGGCTCATTTCCTAGGTCCTACCAGATAACAACAGTTAATAGAGGGTCCTGGAGCAAGCCCACCCCAATTTAGTGGGATGAGTAGATGTCATCAGAAAGAGTTTTAAGAGAAAGCCTTCACTAATGAAGAACAATGTTGCTTTTCAATATTTTTTCCTCTTAGAGAAACCCATTTGAAGGACAATCATTACTTTAGCTTAAACTAAAGTGTAAGAGATACACTCTAGAAATTGGACTTAGATAAAACACTAGTCAAGATGAGGCAATTTGTTCATTACCTTATGATAAAGGATCAGTTTAAACGCTCAGGTAAGCCTAATCTTGAAATTAAATCAGACATTGCTAAAATATCAGAGTTTAGTATTTCAGGATTAACAATAGTTGGATTCCAACAATTTATTTCCCCATCAGAACATATTTCAGTGATTGCTAAGTCTAGAATCTTCCTGAGATGACTTTTTAAGGATCGGGGTGGTTTGCAGAATTCTTAGAATCTGTCCTTTTTTGAATATTGCATATATCAATCTGCTTTCTTCTTTTTAAATTCGAAGCACAGGATATGAATGCTTCATAAAATAAATAAATATTCAGAAATGAAATTTCAAGCTGAGTTACTTTAGATGTTCCTGAAAGCATTTCTGAAAGGAAAACAATATGACAACATTTAAAACTCTGCGACTGTTCGGTTAAATTCAGGGGTTGCATATGTGGAAGAAGAGCTCTTGTCTCATTTTTATTATTTTCATCCCACTTTCTGACTGTCCTGTTTGTTCAGATCAGAGCAAATCAGAACTAGCATTTTCTTCCTAATCCTGCAAGTTTATCTTTGAGATCCACAAAAGAATAGAAAGAAAGCATTCAATAAAGACTTTACTGAGCTCTCTTTAGTTACATTTATGTATTTCACAGCCTATGTAAATGTCAACTGAGTCTTTACTGCGGCACTGCCTAAAACAAACTGATTTTACATCTGTAAAGGACACTTTAAAACATTTTTTTCATTTATCTAATTTTAGACAGGAGGGAATTCTGAATAAAAATAATTGAATGGGAAAGCCAAAATTTCAGAAATCAAAGACCTCCAGCAACACAATACTTACACTAATCTTATATTTAATCCCTAGCAATTTAACCTGCTGAAGGAAAAGCCCTTTCCTCCAAGTTGCAAACAACCACAATTCTTTAGATTTGACAACAGCAGGCTGGATAAAGTATTGCTTTTGTCAAGGTTTCCTGCCAGGCAGGGCGACAAAACTGTCTGTGCTCTGCATTCCCAAGCAGGATAGATAAGTGATTTTCTTCCAGACATAAAGGAAGCCAGACATATACAGAAGTTACTTATATAGCATCACACAGAAAACCTGCTATCTATCTATCCATCCATACATCCATCCCAGTCTCAAGATTTAAATCCCGGGTTTCCTTCTCTTGTATTTTTTAGTTAATGGAATTTGGTTTCACTTTTCTTGGCCCTGATGTTTTCTGCCATCTGTCCTGTTTACAAAGGTGCTCTCTCTGGTGTGAGAATTGAAGGGGGGAGGGGGTTCCCACATCAACAGCTTCAACACTTACAATAGGGGTTGGCAACCTGTGGCCTGTGGGCCAGATGTGCCCCCCATCCAAAATCATCTAGCCCATAGTCCCAAAAAGAAATATATTCACCTATTCCATAAGAGAGAGGGAGAGAGTGCTCACTGTTTCCTTGAGCTAAGCAGTGAGTCCCCCTAAAATGGCAGCAGCAATAGCATGGCCTTTGTCCCCTACAATGAAGAAGGTTGATGACCTCTGCCTTAGAACTTTTACTTAGAACAAGGCTATTTTTTATTAGAAGGTGACTTGTTGAAAAAAATGCATATATTCAGTATCTCGTTTTCTGTTGTCCAGAATGCAATACAAACTATGCCTGAAACTGATCATTTTATACTCATAAACAGGATAAATATTACTAACTGCCATTCAATCATATTTTATTGCGTTATCAGCTCAGGGACTCAGATATATTAAGGCTTTGGCAATTCTCCACCTATGAAATACCATATTCATCAATTTGGCTAGATTTCTTTGGACATTAACCTTCCTAACTCAATATTCAAGGGTATCAACTATTTCCTTTACTTTGGAACGTTCTTTTTTGCTTAATCAAAATGAAATATTTGCATAGAAATGCTTTTTTTAAAAAACTAAAATTGTTATTGTTGCTAGTACCTGTCCAGAATTTTGAGGGAAAATTATATTTAAAAATATAATTAGTTTTCTGGGTCCCAGATTTTGGACAATAATCAGACCCTCTTGAATACCATCAATATGTTTTTTTTTCCTTGAAATGCATCATGAGCTATGCATTTCATTATTTTTAATTTTATCTATCTGGGAAATTATTACAGCAAAACTAATTTTATAAGCTTTTGGAGGAATAGCACTCCCAAAGATCTCCCCTCTACAGTCATCAGAGGTGTTAACATTTCATTATGTACTCTAATTGTGCATGCCCTTGAGCTAATTTTTGAGGCTGGTCCTATTGTGTCCGAGTAGAGGATACTGTACTCCAGTTCTAAATTCTAATGCTACTTATCCTGAATCCTTCGGTCATTCGATTTTCAGTAATAACCAAGACACTACACACTACTTTCTCTCCAACCTGCAAGCTCCATAAACCATATAAATACAATACAAATCAATCAATCCACAACAATCAACTGCAGGCCACGAAATAAGTATCTGATACATTTCTGCAATTGCTTAAAATGCATATTTGAATTTCAGTTTGATTTCTGCAATGAAATGTTACTGTGTTAAGCAAAAGGACTGTTTCAGCCAGCCAGCAAGCCATGCCATCTCCAGCATATGCCATTAAATTCTTCTCTCTTCTCCCCAGGCCCACCAATTAATAAGCTTAATTCTCACTGGACTGTTTGTTATTTTTTTGCCCTTTACCATTTTTTTCTCCTGATTTTTTTTACTTCTGCAAACTTGGGATTCAGCCACGTTTGTTCATTCTTAACTTGAATAATTAAGAGAATAAATGGGAGCCTACAAAATAGGTTGCACTGTGACCCACATATACCCTTCCCTCTTTGTGTTTGTGAATACACACTTCTGGTTCCCTCCTTTCTGTCACTCTGCCTCCTGCACTGCAGGCATCTGAAATCAAAAGGGAGCTGCACAAAATATAGCGAAGACAATACTTCTGTTTAATTCATTAAAAATAACGAAGCCCAACGTTTGGGAGTGGGTGAGTGGGATGAGAGACGGAATAAATTAAAAAAAAAAAGTTTCCCATTTCACAGAAAGGAAAAAATGATTTCACTGGGCGTGTGTTAAGTAGGCTCTGGAGGGACCCCATTCAATTGCCCAAGCACGTACAAGTGTGTGTGCAGGGGAGAGGGGATCCGGGGAAAAGGCATTATATCTAAGCAGCCACGGTGGACGCACAGGTGAGCGTGAGCAGGGAGAGCAGCGTTATGCGAGTGCGCGACCCATCGGCAACCCGTGCCCCTACCCATTGAGGGAGCTGGTCTGCGGCTGGCCGTCAGCACTCATCGCGTCTTATCCAGGTAGAGAACAAATCACGGTCCCTCCGGCGTCCACTTTCCTACGGAGAAATACGCCCTTGCAGCTTGGCGCCAAAACTAGAACCAGAGGTGGCGGGAAAGGAAGGCGGAGTCCACGTGGCGCAGCTCGAAAGCCCCGCCTCCTTTGACTACAGTACTTCCTCAAATTGGACTCAAGCATGCTGAAGTCTTGAAGTCCTTGCGGACTACATTTTCCAGAATGCATTGCTCTGCCGACTCTGGCGGACCACCTCGGTATGGAAATTGCGGCGCAAGGGAAGTTGCGCGGCGCAGGCGGGAGGGTGGCTACGACTTTTGTCCACTAAAATCTAATTTAAAGGAGGAGTACAGCGTTCCCAAGGGCCATACGTTATCTCAATTACCTTTATGCTGTGTTCTTCAATAAATGTTCTTTATTTAACCGCAGTGGGAACCTCCAGCTGCATAGGACTGTACCCCATAATTCCCCGTGGTTTTAACCAATATTATAGTGGCTGGAAATTGTAGTCATCTGACTTCCCTAGTATTTTCAGGCTACATTGAGTATAATCATACTCTTCCCATGCATTATTATTATGACATTAAGTGAAACAGCTTGGTCATTTTTTTTGAATGTTACGCTCTTGTGGGCCATATAGGTTATTTACAAGCATATTGCACTCCATTGTATTCCCTTCCTGACTGCTCCTTAGTACAAGTATGCAACTGGTTTGATTTGTAAACCTATTCCTTACAATTGTAAGCATTAAAAAAAGTATCACTTTATCACATGGTGACAGAATTGGGCTGAAACTTTTTGTTGCTAAGGCAAGGGAAAAACATGGTTGACCCTATTGTTTAGAAACTCAGAGGTGCAGCAATAAACTCTTACTTATAGTAGGGCTACCATATTAGAGTTGCAAAGATAGTTTCTTCTACTTGTTTGGTAGCATCTAGTGGTGGTATGGATTTTTGCAAGTTAGATACTATGACTCTATAAATATTTGGAAAATGAGAAAGACTATTTCTCCACTATTGATTTAAAGTACTATCCACCACTTCTGCTTGTATCAGTGAAACACTGCAGTCATGAAGGTGGTGGTCTGGCTCCTTGACTCCATCCTATCTCTGTGCCTTCTATATCAGCTTTGATACTGCAGTGTGCTATCTTCACTGGTCAGTGTGCCAATACTACCTCCTCAAGTCATCTTCTTTCTGGTGTTTCTGCACAAATCAAGGGTCTGTAATAAGAATGGAGTTCCTGCGTTACTCTGATATCATTTCTGATTTGCACAGTTCAGCTTTGCACCAATTCACCATTGCCTTCTGTTTTCCTTTCCTCTTCCTTGTTTTATTTTTAGTGGCTTCTATGGCATATTTTATGAGATCAAAGGACATGAACATTTTGGTGAGCATTAGAGGAAATGTGAAATTGACAGAGTCTTTGGGCATTTGGAAATATTTTTTATCACTCCATTTCTGATTTTCAGTACATGTCATTGCTTTGCACAACCATTTTTTTTCCAGAATGTGTTGCGGTGGGGTGCTGTGCTTGTGTGTGGTGGATGGGTGGGTTGTGGGTGCAAAAAGAATGGAACCTGTGTACAGCCAAATATCCTAACAATTTTATTTAAAAACAAAGCATTAGCAGAGAATCCTAACTGAGAGGACAAATGCCAGAAGAGTAATGCTAGCAAATGCTATGGCTACTATAGCTGGGCTTCAAAAATCTGGATGATGACTTGATAGTAGAAAAAATTATGAAACTTCTTGCACCCATGTAGCTTCTGGATTTTGCAACCTAGATATAGTAGCCCTAGGAAATGCTGATTAGTGACTGGAGGGAAGACATCTTGGCTATACCAGAGATGTCCACATCTGTGGCAACATCCAGAAGCAGGACACCTGACCTAGTTGTTTCAAAAAAGACTGCAAGGTAAAATAGATTATACACCCTGTTGCTATGGTGGGACCCTCTTGATTTAATCAAGTAAAACTACTTTGAATCTACCATGCAGAATGATGACAAAAGACTGAATCACATTGAATCACACCTGAGATCACATTGCTAACAACCAGTAGATAATGGAAAAGGCAAAGACCTCAAAAAAAAAATGTTTCAATGTGTAGATCACAGGAAAGTGTGGGTCATCCTTAAAAATATAGGTGCAGCAGGCCACCTCACCTGGATTATATGATTTCGGTTAAAATGGAATATGGAACAATTTAACTTATTTAATTCATATCCATCATATATCGTAAGAAATTCTAGATTAGAAGAATTAGGATTTGGAATTAAAATTTCTGCAAAAAATATCAGCTCTGTGGATAATACCACTTTGATGGCTGGAACAAGGAAGACTTAAGGAATATCTTGTTGATGGTGCAGCTCAATACTGGGGGGAAAAGCTAAGATTGTATCGACAGGCAATGCCAGCCCAATGCAGACAGACAAGAAATTAAGTAGAAATAAAAGCAGACGTTATCTTTCTAGAGTCAAAAATTCACAAGGATGGTGACTGTAGCCAGGAAATAAACACATATTACTTGGGAGAAAGACAATAATAGATCTAGACAAAAAATGCAGAAATGATAACAAAGATTCCTATGGTCAAGGCTATGGTTTTCCCAACTGTAACATATGGCTGTGAAAGCTGAATAATCAGAAAGGCTAAGTGAAGAAAAAATGTGCCTTTGAATTGTAGTACTGGAAAAAAATGTGGAGCACACCTTTAGCTGCAAGAACAAATTGTTCAGTGCTAGATAAAGTAAAAGAGACTGCTCATTGGGAGTGCTAATAATGAAGCTAAAGCTTAGCTATTTTGGACACATAATGTGAAGGCAAGAATCATTGCCAAAGACTCTGATGCTTGGAAAAAGCAAAGGCAATCGAAGAAGAGGCTGACAGAAGAGAAGGTAGCTAGATATCATCACTGATTACACAAGTATCAGCTTACAGGAACCAAAGAAGCAGACCATCCTGGTGAAATGATGTCCATTGTGACATAAGTAGTTGGAACAACTGAACAACGGCTAGATAAGACTAGCATTGGGTAATAATGGAGAAACATTAGGATTGCAGAGACACAATGCTGCTGATTTAAATTATGAGTTGGAAACACAGCATACTTTTTCAGTCCCATGAATACAGCTGGCCAGCTTAGGAAGTACAGAGCAGGCTGAATAGTATACATAGCACTGCTGTTCAAGATAATGGCTGGGTAACTCAAGATGAGCATCAAGAGAGCTGTTTTTGCCCCCATGAACACACTGACATCTAAGACAGTGACCAGAATGCCTAGTGGTAGAACAGCCCATGATTGGGGCTAAACTAGACTTTATGACAACAAACTACTCTTGTACGTGAGTCAATTTGCTGTTAGATTAATATAAAATGGAAACCTGGGCATTTAAAACATAATAAAGGAAGACTTTGCAGGGTGCCTTTTTGCCACTTTATTACTGGCTAAAATGAGTCACTCCGTTATTTGTTTTAAATCAGTTTGGCATAAACCACGTTGTTATGTTATGTACTGTATACTTCTCTAATGCAGGTAGTAATTCATCTGGGATGGTGTGATTTGATGTGCATTAGCATGGTATTTTCCATACATGAGCAGCTGTTAGTATAGCATATACATGTACTGCCATAAATACAAACTTGCGGAAGACATTGGGTGTGTACACTTGTATATAACTTACTTCATTAAATGTGATTACTTGAAGTGGAGTGTGTGAACTGACTGCCCTGAGAAACATTGTTTTAAGAAATGTGTCTGAAGAAATTTTAAGGCAGTACCTACAGAATTGAATCTGTGCTAGGACAGTCATAAATGCAAGTTATCTATGTGCTTCAACTTCAAATGATATGTGAACCAATCTATTATCAATTGAGCCACTGTGCTAGATAAGGAAATGTGTAATAGGTGCTCCCACAAAATGGCTGTTGTCCTGGGTGTGCCCATTTATTGCCATCATTCTGCAAATATTCCTTCCCTCCTGAGTGCACACACTCTTATAAGTCAGGCAATGTACATCTGGATCTCATACTTAAGAGCATCCAAAAGCTCCATGTAGCATCCCTGGAGCCTTGTGCGAATTCAGTCCCATGCTGCCTGTATGAGGTAGCAGAGCAATCAAGTTCTGACAGCAATCCCATTCTGCATGTGTCAAGAGCATAAAAAGTGGGATAAGGGCCTCACTCCATGATAAATTGAAAGCTTGCCCACTCACTACTATCAAAGAGAAGCTCATTCTTCATAAAAAGGGAATCGCACAAATCCATTTATCATTTTAGCGGGTCATGGCATCACAGTGTTTAAGAACCCCTGCCATAACCTTTACAGAGTGAGAAAAGGAGGGTGTTAATCTCTAACTGGGACTGTGACAATGTTACTAAAACATGACTCTTTAAAGCCACCTTTACACTAAGGCTGTGCTTTGAAGTATAGGTGAAGGCAACATAAATCTCAGATAATTTCTTTGCCCTTTTCTTTCCTTTTTTGAAAAAGCTCTTTCATTGTTTGATTTATTCTTTGTTCTAGAAATAAAAGGTACTTGAGAGGAAAAGAAATACTTTACATCTGTGCACTTGTGATTTCTCTAAGTGTAAAAAGTTTGAGGAACAGCCATTTGCAAAGAAAGTTGCATTACACGAAGAGAATCATGATATAATCTTTAACAACTATTTACAGTTATATATTATGTCCCATCAAGTCAGTGTCAACTCGTCGCAACCATACAGATAGGCCTTCTCCAGAATTATCTGCCCCCAACCTGGCCCTTCAGGTCTTCTAACAGTGTATCCATACACTATCTATATGCCTTACTGCTGATCATCGTTTTCCTTCTACTTTTCCTAGCATTATAAACTTTTCAAGAGGTCTTGCATAATGCATAACGTGTACAAAATATTATAAATTGAGCCTGGTCATTTGCACCTCAAGTGAAAACTGTGGATTGATTTGTTCTATGATCTATTTGTTGCTTTTCTTGGCTATTCATGGTATTCTCAGGAGTCTTCTCCAACTCCAAAGTTCAAAAGCATCAATATTCTGTGTTGCTTCTTCAGAGTCCAACTTCTGCTTCTATAACATGTCATAGGAAAAAATAAAAATCCCTGTATGATTCTGATCTTTAAAGGTATAGACAAATCACAGCATCTGAATATCTTTTCCAAAGCATTCATTGCTACCCTACCAACTGCTAATCTGCAGCGTATTTCTTGATTGCTAGTTCTTTTACTGTTGATGGTTAATCCTAAAAATCAGAAGCTGTCCAGCACTTCAATATTATCAGCACTTTGAGGTTGCCCAGATCAGGAAACAGACTCCACAAGAATACTAGAACTATACTTTATTAAGTTATGCTATAGTAATAGAATATTACAAGTCTGATTGCATTTTCCTTTCCTCCCTCTTATACCACAGGGAGTCAGATAGGAGCCAGTATGAATGTTTTCCTAATACTTCTCGTTTCCCAGCGCTCAAGGCATGCTTCTACACATTGTGTTTTTGTAATTTTTCTGAATAGTTTTATCTACGTCATCTACGTGACTCTCTACAATATCTTCATTGTCACTTCTAAGGCTGGCTGCTATACCCATTGTTGATAGTCTGGTCTTCTTTATATTTAATCTTAGTTCCATTTTTTTAATGTGACCCTTGACTTTCATTACTAGAGCTTCCAGATCATTTGCATTTTCTGTTGTCGGGGGTAGTGTCATCAGCATAGTGATGTTTCTTCCTCCAGTTTTAAAACCATGCCCATATTCTTCCAATCCAGGCTTCCTCAATATATAATCAGCATATAGTTGAATGAATAATGGGAGAGTGTAACTTTAATAATGAATACAATTTAATACAGCAACTAATTGCAAGCAACAGTTGCATTGCACTTTTTCTTATAACATATATGGTCTGTGCCAAAAAAAAAAAAGAGTTAAATGCCCAATTTTGTCTATAAAAACATGTATATCTCAGTTTTTGATTCCAGAGCCCTCAAGGCAACTTGCAATTATAAATAAAAATGCAATAGCATACCAATAAAATGTCATAATTAGAATTGTGTTCTATTGACTTGCTTCTTCTCATAACAAGTGATTACAGAGAATCTGGAAATTATTGGTATTTCTTCCCAAACTATGAGCCTTCACAACTATTAGTAATTTCATGCTCACAGAGATCAGCTCTTAATTGTTCTGCTTAGAAAAGATGATTACCTAGTGATTATCTTTATAGTGATTAGTTTTCAAGAACAAGAAGTCACTTTCCATGTAACATTTATACCACATAATAGAGAGGTAGATGCTCTTATTAAAGTATATTGATCATGGATACTCTGATGAGTCTACTATTGAATGCAAAAGGGATTATACTGATAATGATGATCATGATGATGACAATGATGCAACAAATATGACTCTCATTTAAAAAATTATTCTTTGAAAAATAAAATATAAGTGAAATAAGGAGTTTGAATGTACTGGATGACATAAACTTGATATGAGGAAAGCATGCTCAACTAAGGACCCATCCACATACTGTACTCTCCTCTCCTAGAAGGAAAATATTCCACTCACCATTTATGTCCTCAAATCACCTTTATCTCATTGTCCGCTGCAAAGACAACTCAAAGTCTTTAGATGTTCCTGTGCAGAAGTGACGTTTCCATTTTATGCCAGCACAAAACATTCCATGTGGACAATTTAGGCTTGAGATGACACAGTCAGGATTGGCAGTCAGCTTGGCTCTTCCTTCCATCCACTCACTGGCTCTGCTCTGGTTCTGCAGCACTGTTTGGGCTGTGAGGGAAGCCTGGATTTTACAGCCACTTTCTTTGCAATTTACTTTTTCTTTCCTAATCAGTAGATTGACTGTGCAACCCAAAGCACTCAACATAAGGATACTACAAAGACACAATTTCTTTTTTTGAATACCCGTTCCATCCATGCCATGCTGGGGAGTGGTCCAGAGGAGCTTTCTGTACACATTGAGTTAGAAGGTGGGCAGGGTTCTTTCTTTGTTTTATCATTACCCTGCCTGCAAGGTGAGCAGACCCCAGCATCTGCAGCCACTTTATTTGCTGTATTTTGAAGGGTGAGCCAAACTATCCCCCTATATATATATATATATATATATATATATATATATATATATATATACACACGGCAGTAACCTTTCCTCAGAGTCCCACTCTTTAACAGTACTAATCCAGATGACCAGTAAAAGGCAACTAATAGAGAAAAAAAGCCTTTAACTCTTTTCTGCCACTTGTAATCAATAGATAATTTGGTTGATCTTGTGGAGAAAAATTATGTGGATGTACCCAAGAGCATTCCACAATTTAATATGTCTCCGAGACTCCAAAACCTGAAGAGCACTTAAACAGCAACTGCATCTCAGCAGTACAAATCAGGGAGACCACTATGTTGTAGTCAAGGGAGACAAACTCTCTGCTGCCGCCTAGTAGTTGGTAAGCTGCATGGTATATACTGACAGCAGCACAACATGGTCCAATCTGGAAGCACAGTCAGAATGTGCAATGGGCCCTCCAAGATTTAGGACTGTAAGTGTTTCCTCCCAGGGAGGAAAGCCTGGCTATCAAATAACTACATACACTGATAGCTGAACCACAATGGTGGAAGTTTGACATATCCAGAGACCTCCATGCTAGGAAAGGTTGCCTTACATCAGGTAGAATTATTAGAAAACTACATGAATTGTATCTTCTCAGTTGTGTTTCAATCAAGAAGGTGCATAGGTAATTCCTTATATGGATCAATACTGCCTAATTCCAGAGCCTATGGCTCCTAGTGTAAGTATATCCTTCTCAGTTCTTATAAGATTAACTTTCTGTTCAAATCTTCCATCCTATAACAGGGAATATAAAACAAAGAATATAAATCAATGTGCTCATACTAGGCTGACTTTTCCCTCAGCAGAATGTCTAAAGAAATGCTTTATTCCTATTAATCGGGTGCTCCATTAATTTAGCTGCCACATAAGAATCTTCTCCTTTCTCTGAGGAACTCAGAGTAGGGAGTTGCCATTGTTACCTTCACAGTAATGATATACAGTCATTGGGGTGAGCTATATTAACTACAGTAGGATTAAGAGACCCCAGATCTCCTCAGTCATAGCCTTTCTGTCTACTTCATCCCTGATCTTCTGAGCTTTGCAATACTGCTCATAAGTACACAAGTGAACAGAAAGGATGCACTATTTTTCAAATCAGTCTAATAAACTCAAGCAATTCAAAATTGCTTTTTTGCAAAGGGGCAGCAGGAAGACTGATTCTTCCCATTAGTAGGAGACGGGATGAGCCTTCAAACTAAAGTCATCTTGTGCACAGAGTATGTTGCTTTTCAAATCCCATTCAGCTCTGTAGCATACCAGGTGTCCTCAGGAGCAAGTCACTGTCTCTGGAGTTCTGAGAAGATGAACAAGGATAGCCAATATGTGCTACCATAAAGTCAGAAGAAGAGCTACACAAATGTGATCAATCAGTCAATAACATTTTTAGCATCACAATGAGAAAAAAAGATAGCATACAGCACAGGAGGGTTATATGCTAAGTTACGGGGCAGACAGAAGACAAAATACAGTAGACAAAATGCTGCAGCTTTGCCTCTGCAAAATGACCTCTGTTGTTAACGCCAAAGAACGAGGGCTGTTACATCAGTTCCTAATTGCACAAATGCAGATATTATTTAAAAAAATACTTCTACTCACTATGTTCATATTAAGAATATCCCAATCTGTTATATTGAATTTGCAGAAAATTAGAATACATGTTTATTTTACTTGCAAGGCTGGACATACTTTTCTTTGTCAACATATACACCAGAGGTGCCTGCAGGGTATAGTTAAAAAAAGTCAAGACGGTAGCTACAATGGTATGATTGAAGTTCCACCCATTTTTTTAATGCAACACACACACACACAAAACAGCCAGAGCTTCTATTGAACCATTATAGCCTCCATCTTCTTGATCCTACCCTGCAGATACCCTGGCATATATGTAAGTAGTATTGAAGGAGAGGACAACTACACATAGGGGTAGGTGATTTCTAAGATTTCTTTTTGGTATCTAGGAACCTCATTGTGGACATGACTAAGGGTTGCAGTTGGAGTGATGATACAAAGTGGGTGGTATCAGCATTTTCTAAATACAGTGGTACCTCAAGATACGAATTTAATCCGTTCCGTGACTCTGATCGCATGTCGAATTGGTCGCATTCTGAAGCACGTTTTCCCATAGGATTGAATGTAAATACGGTTAATCCGTTCCACCCTCTGAATTTGGTCGCATTCTGAAGCACGTTTTCCCATACGGTTCAATGTAAATAGGGCTAATCCGCCCTCCGAATTTGGTCGCATCCTGAAGCACATGTCCCAGGCGCAGCGGAGAAAAAGGAAGTGCTAATCAAATCTTTCCTTTGTGCATAGCCCTTGGCGCGCCCGACAAAAGCACAGTGAAAGCAATGGGGGGAAAGGCTTATGTGGCGCGTGCGCGCACGCACACCCCACTCATTCCTCCCCTCTTTCCTTCTGCAAGCGCACGCACACCCCACTCATTCCTCCCCTCTTTCCTTCTGCAAGCGCACACACACCCCACTCATTCCTCCCCTCTTTCCTTCCGCGCGCGCACGCACACCCCACTCATTCCTCCCCTCTTTCCTTCCGCGCACGCACGCACACCCCACACTCATTCCTCCCCTTTCCTTCTGCAAGCGCACGCACACCCCACACTCATTCCTCCCCTCTTTCCTTCCGCGCGCGCACGCACACCCCACACTCATTCCTCCCCTCTTTCCTTCTGCAAGCGCACGCACACCCTACACTCATTCCTCCCCTCTTTCCTTCCGCGCACGCACGCACACCCCACACTCATTCCTCCCCTCTTTCCTTCTGCACACGCACGCACACCCCACTCATTCCTCCCCTCTTTCCTTCCGCGCACGCACGCACACCCCACTCATTCCTCCCCTCTTTCCTTCCGCGCGCACACGCACACCCCACACTCATTCCTCCCCTCTTTCCTTCTGCAAGCGCACGCACACCCCACTCATTCCTCCCCTTTCCTTCTGCAAGCGCACGCACACCCCTCATTCCTCCCCGCTCTTTCCTTCCCCGCACGCACGCACACCCCACTCATTCCTCCCCCTTTCCTTCGCAGTGAAAGCAATATCAGGCGCTGGGGGGCTTCCCCACGCACCCACCCACCCCCGCGCTGATTCCTCGCCAAAGGAAAGAGCAAATTTCCCCATAAGGTTCAATGTAAACACAGTTCTGAAAATACAGTATGCATTTTATTTTTAAACCACAAAAACATGAAAAAAAACACAGTATGAAGAGGGAGAATGGGGTGGGGAGGCAGTTATTGTTTGGAGGGAGAGTCCCCCTCCAAAGGGACTTAGGGGAGATCTCCTTCAGGGGTTTCCTCTCTTCTTTGCCTCTTAGCTGCAGGCTCAGTTCTGGGGAAAAACCTGTCTAAAGTCAGTTGTTTTTTCCTGTGCTGCATAACCCTCCGGAAATGAGAGACCACGTTATCATTCATCATGTTCAACACTCTGTTCGTTACAGTTATGTTGGGGTGGTGCTTCTCAAAGAAGTCCTGGCAGTCATTCCATTTTGCCATAATGGATTTAATCTCGGCACTGCTCACCTCCTCCCTGTCTTCCTCTTCCTCAGTGGAATGCTCCTCACCAAGCGCTTTCTGTTGCTCACTCTGGAGCTCAGCAAGTTCTTCCGTGGTCAGTTCCTCCTCATGGTCCTCAACAAGCTCCTCTACGTCTGCACCATCGACAACCAGACCCATGCTCTTGCCCATGGACACAATCTCCTCCACTACCTCTGCATCAGACCCTTCACGGTCACGTTCAGCTACACATTCTGGCCACAGTTTCCTCCAGGCTGAGTTTAAGGTCCGGCAGGTGACATCTTGCCAGGCTTTGTCAATGAGGCTGATGCAGTGGAGGACATTGAAATGCTTCTTCCAAAACTCTGTCAGAGTCAAGGATGTTTCCTCAGTGACATTGAAACACCTGGTGAAGAGTGCCTTTGTGTAGAGCTTCTTAAAGTTGCAGATCACTTGCTGGTCCATGGGCTGCAGGAGAGGTGTCGTGTTGGGGGGGGAGGAACCTGACCTTTATAAAGTCATACTCAGCGTCCATAGCACCCACCAAGGCTGGAGGGTGTGCCGGGGCATTGTCCATCAGAAGAAGGCACCTTTCAGGCAGCTGGTTGTCGGAAAGATATTTTTTAACGCTGGGTGCGAACACCTCGTGCAGCCATTCCATAAACAACTCCCTTGTGACCTACGCTCTCACATTGGCCCTCCACATGACAGGCAGTCTGGCCTTGTTCACACTGTGTTCCCTGAACACACGAGGGGTCTGGGAATGGTACACCAGTAGCGGCTTAATCTTCAGGTCGCCGCTCGCGTTCGCACACAGCAAAAGGGTCAGTCTGTCCTTCATGGGCTTGTGCCCTGGCAGTGCCTTTTCCTCCTGCGTGATGTAGGTTCTGTTTGGCATCTTCTTCCAGAAGAGCCCCGTCTCATCACAGTTGAACACTTGCTGAGGGATGTATCCTTCCGCCTTCACAAAGCCCTCAAATTCTTCCTTGTAGGCTTCTGCAGCAGCCTTGTCAGAACTGGAAGCCTCTCCATGTCTTGCCACATTGTGGATGCCACTTCTCCTGCGGAATTTCTCAAACCAGCCTCTGCTGGCTTTAAATTCCTCACTTGCTGCGCTGGTAGAGGGGTTTGTCCGCAGTAAATCACTGTGCAGCTTCCTGGCTTTTTCACAGATGATAGCTTCACTCACGCTATCACCTGCCAGCTGTTTCTCATTCAGCCACACTAACAACAGCTTTTCCACCTCTTCCAGCGCTTGTGTCCTCTTCCTTGTCAAGGTCGTTACTCCTTTTGCCACATCAGCTTCTCTGATGGCATCTTTATTCTTCAAAATAGTCGAGATGGTCGACTTCGCCATCTTGTACTCCGCGGCCAGATCAGTCACACGAACCCCACGATCGTGCTTTTCTATAATCTCCTTCTTCAGTTCGATCGTCACTTTCTTCTTCAAAGCCTTATTCTTGCCATGCCCGCTCTGCATTTTCTTTGGAGCCATGCTGACAAGCACACCAAAAACCTTCCAAACGCCGCAAAACACACCACAAGCCTCACCGAACGCCTCCTTGCTACCGCGATCTCGCCCACAGGAAGCCGCGACCACGTGGCAGCAGGGCAAATGGCCGCGGATCCGGTTCGTATCTTGAGGTGGAGTTCGCATATTGAGGTAAATTTTTGCGGCCAGAGCTGGTCGTATCTTGAAATTTTCGTAAGATGGGGCGTTCGTATATTGAGGTACCACTGTATATTTATTCTGAGTTTGGAGCTGTTTGTATTATACACATTATCTTAAGCCTATTTTAGACCTATACTCCATTTGCTTATTTGTCTCCATCTCAGCCTGGCAAGAAATCAAACCATAAATTTTTGATACCAGGGTTAAAAATAGCTCCTGGGGGCCACAAAAACAGAACTCTGGGGCTACAGTATGTGTACATGGTCTCAGATTCCCCACTTGAGATGTACAGAGAAGTGGAGTTCATTGTGAACAAATTATGAAAAAAATTCTGGCTTCCATTTATCGAGGACTCAAGAATCTAGTGGGCCTCGAGTATAGAAATAATACTAGGAAGTTATCCTTGTACAAAATACAGCCTAGTGATAGTACTGTCAATTATTATCAGAAAGAAGCTATTTGAGACCATGAAGCAAAGGGTTAATCTATGGAAACTGTGGAAAAAATGTGGGACCATAACCTAACTTTCTTGGGTCTTACTTTCTGGGTATATTGGAGAAAGAGATAAGTAGTATCAATAGCTTGTAGAATTTTCTTGGTATCAGTAGACACGACCCTTGTTTCGCCAAACTGCTTCAACTACATGAGGAAAAAAAAAAGGCAGCTAGCAAAAGTATAAAGTCTTAACTTCTTTTTATGAGATAGAGCAGTGATCAGCTCAAATGTTCCAATAGATTGAAAGTATAACAAACCATAAAATGTGGTGGTCTGCTTCCTGGATATACAGGTGAAACTCGAAAAATTAGAATATCATGCAAATGTTCATTTATGTCAGTATGGCAACTCAAAAGGTGAAACCAATATATGAGATAGACGCATTACGTGCAAAGCAAGATATGTCAAGCCTTACTTTGGTATAATTGTGATGATTATGGCGTGCAGCTTATGAAAACCCCAAATTCACAATCTCAGAAAATTAGAATAGTGTGAAAAGGTTCAATATTCTAGGCTCAAAGTGTCCCACTCTAATCAGCTAATGAATCCATAACACCGGCAAAGGGTTCCAGAGCCTTTAAATGGTCTCTCAGGCTGGTTCAGTAGGAATCACAAGCATGGGAAAGACTGCTGACCTGACAGTTGTGCAGAAAACCATCATTGACACCCTCCATAAGGAGGGAAAGCCCCAAAAGGGAATTGCAAAAGAAGTTGGATGTTCCCAAAGTGCTGTATCAAAGCACATCAATAGAAGGTTATGTGGAAGGGAAAGGTGTGGTAGAAAAAGGTGCACAAGCAGCAGGGATGACCGCAGCCTGGAGAGGATTGTCAGGAAAAGGCCATTCAAAAGTGTTGGGGACGTTCACAAGGAGTGGACTGAGGCTGGAGTTAGTGCATCAAGAGCCACCACACACAGACGGATCCTGGACATGGGCTTCAAATGTTGTATTCCTCTTGTCAAGCCGCTCCTGAACAACAAACAAGGTCAGAAGCGTCTTACCTGGGCTACAGAAAAAAAGAACTGGTCTGTTGCCCAGTGGTCCAAAGTCCTCTTTTCTGATGAGAGCAACTTTTGCATCTCATTTGGGAACCAAGGACCCAGAGTTTGGAGGAAGAATGGAGAGGCACACAATGCACGATGCTTGAAGTCCAGTGTGAAGTTTCCACAGTCTGTGTTGATTTGGGGAGCCATGTCATCTGCCGGTGTTGGTCCACTGTGCTTCATTAAGTCCAGGGTCAACGCAGCGGTCTACCAGGAGATTTTGGAGCACTTCATGCTTCCTTCCGCAGACGAGCTTTATGGGGATGCAGACTTCATTTCCCAGCAGGACTTGGCACCTGCCCACACTGCCAAAAGTACCAAAACCTGGTTCAGTGACCATGGGATTACTGTGCTTGATTGGCCAGCAAACTCGCCTGACCTGAACCCCATAGAGAATCTATGGGGCATTGCCAAGAGAAAGATGAGGGACATGAGACCGAACAATGCAGCGGAGCTGAAGGCTGCTATTGAAGCATCCTGGTCTTCCATAACACCTCAGCAGTGCCACAGGCTGATAGCATCCATGCCACGCCGCATTGCGGCAGTCATTGCTGCAAAAGGGGCCCAAACCAAGTACTGAGTACATATGCATGCTTATACTTTGCAGAGGTCCGATATCGTTCTATTTCCAATCCTTGTGTTATTGATGTCATGTAATATTCTAATTTTCTGAGATTGTGAATTTGGGGTTTTCATAAGCTGTACGCCATAATTATCACAATTATACCAAAGTAAGGCTTGACATATCTCGCTTTGCATGTAATGCATCTATCTCATATATTGGTTTCACCTTTTGAGTTGCCATACTGACATAAATGAACATTTGCACGATATTCTAATTTTTCGAGTTTCACCTGTATATAAAATGAGAAAGAGAAATTACTGAGGAGAGGCAACAGATTCCTTCTAGCCCAAGCCAACTTTCATGCCTAAGGCAGGACTAGAACTCCCAGTCTCCTACTTTCTAGCCTGGTGCCTTAACCACTAGACCAAACGGGCTCCCTAAACATAATCATGAAGCCAAGAAGGCATCACTAACACAGCAGTCATACATGCAAGTCCTGACCCTTATCTTCAGTCTGAGATCTTCAGTCTCATTGACTGTCTATGGCAGCTTTTTTTCCCCCTGCCTTTATTATTTTTATAAATAACTCAAGGCAGGGAACATACCTAATACTCCTTCCTTCCTCCTCCTCCTTCCAATATACATGAGCTGTATATCTATTTCAAGGAATATACTGTTATCTTTTGAAAATAAATATTTTGTCCAAGCTCTGTAAAACCATAGTCCAGAATGCATCAAGACTTTAATTTTTCCCCTTTTAAAGTTGATTTGTTAACTTTTTATACAAGTTTAAAGTTTAGTTATTCCACCATAAGAGTTCAAGGACATGTATTTCATTTATTACCATAGGGAGAATATACAGTGAATAGACTGATATCATCTTACTGTTTATTCCGAAACCCAACAAACTTTTTTTTCAAAGCATCAGCTGCCTTTTAATCTTCCTTTTCTAATTTTAATGTCATGTATCAATTTAGAGATTAAAGCAAAAGAAATAGATTGGATTTGCCCCTTTCCCAAATTAGGATGACCAAGACCGTGTGGCTGAGGCCCCTCCCCCATATGAAAGACTTCTATAAACACCACGTCTTCTATGATATGTATATTATATTATTGTCAACTGTGCATATATACAGCAATATCAAAAATTTGCAGTTAATGCAACTGATTAAAGAAAGCTTATGAATATATATATATATATATATATATATATTAGTCTTTATGATGCACAAGGACTTCTGATGTGTTTTTAGTTTCATATATTCTTCTACAGCATTAAATGCCTTCCTGCTACCATTTTATCCTCTAGCTGGGACTGGTAAAATTGGCTGCAACCTCTCTGCTGTTGGAGAAGGCAGTGCTTTTGGAAATAGGAGAGGTTTGCCTCTTAGTTCTCAAAAAAGACCGACACAATTTCTTTGGGTTTTTTTTCTAAGCAGAACAAAGCTTTCAAACAAAGAGCCAAATACAGTACTTTTATACAATACAATATCCTTTTGATAGGAGGCAGCTTTAAAAGGATTGAGATACATCAATGTAGGATGGCCATCATTATATGTGCTCTCCTTATCTGCAGTATGAGTATCTGCAATTACAAAATACATACCAGGGCTTGTTATCTTTGGTAAATGATCTCACGCATCCATAGTTTCTAGTGTGTATTTGCACATGTGCCAAATGTCACCCAGGCTTTTGTGCATACATAAAGTAGTCTTTTCACAGCCTCATTATCCACAGTTTCATTATCCTGGTTGTTTGGCTGGAAGGGACACACACCTACAAATAATCAGGACCATCCTGTATAACAATATACTGTTGCCAAGTATGGAGAAATTGCTTCTACCTACCAACCTCTGAAGACACCCATTTCATCAAAAATGAATAACAAAACTTCCCTCTTTGCAGTCTTTACATGTTTTTGTTCTAATTTAAAAAATGACATTCTAGTTCTCAATGCTTGTATTGCTTGAGCTAAAGCCTGTATGATCTCCCATATCAAGTTCTAAAAATAATCTTGTTATGCTCGTGGACTGTCATTCTTCTTTACAAAGAGTGAGTCTTCTGGCATAAGCTCAATGGAATTTAATCTGAAGTACACTTTTACATATACAACTGTCTTTCTAAGGGCAATTTCTCAGTGCAACCTAAGCTGCTTGTCTTCCATGTTGCTCCCAGCTATTTCTTAAACCAACTTCAGGATTACAGTGAATTGGCAATGGGGCTGGGCTGGGGCATCTTTCATGCAATTTAGAATGAGAATGTATTTCCACATACATTTCCCAATATTTGCTAACAGACTGGTTTAATCTAAAAATTAAAAAGTGACAAAGTTCTCATTTACTGCAGTACATGTTCTCTTTGTACAACTTCAGTTCTATAAGTCTGAAATTATAGAAAGTCAGATATCATATATATTATTTTAAAGTATTTTTTTCATTAATACTAAATAAATGTTTGGGATTTTTTGCCATTGATTGATGAAATCCTTGCTTGGGATCTTAAAAATGGGCCAAATATATGCATAAGTCATATTATGGGTGCCTGTGGGTGGATATATATCTTTGCCCTATCTAATATGCCCTACCAAAATAGTTAAAGCTATTTTGAAAATGTACCTGATTTGATGGTATATCTATAACTCCATAAAGCATACTACAATTATAACAACAAGGAATTATTCTTCAGTTGGAAAGATTTTCAGCTGGATTTTTTTAAAAGTGGCTTTTATGTAGTGCTCTATAGTGTTTAAAGGTCTAAGGTCTAAAACTTGGAGCCTTTGAAATGTACCTTCACTATCTTAAACAATGTTTTAGCAGAACAACAGTGTGGAAACCTGGAATTATCTAGTGCACTGGAATCAATATCAAACAATATTTCTCTTTGAAAGAAATTTAGAAAGAGTAAGAGCAATATAAAGTGAGACCATAACTAAAGAGCTGTATATAGAAGCTTCCTATAAAGGAGGACAAATTAGTTGATGTCTCTAGAGCAAGAAGACCATAGCAAAAAACTAAAATGTTATTTATGTACCCTAATACTTTATTACCACTATTGTAGGTCACTAAACTTTATAAACCATATCCAACCATTTTGATAGCAATTTATAAGCTAACAATGGTAACAAGGCAGTAAGGTGCTTTAATGTACTAGCTATTTTCAGAGACACCTGGGTTCAAACATGGTTTAGGACATAATAAAATAGGATTGCTTATCTCAGTCTGCTCTCTAGTGGACAGTGATACATAAAACTAGCATAGAAACACAAATATCTAAATAGAAATACACCTCATATTTTTCTCTGCGTTATCATTGCATACATACCTTCTCTCCTGATTTAAGTTAAGGAGAATTACATGCTTCCTCTACTAATTGGATTGAAGGAATTGGTCCTAGAGAAATACCATCGCCTGATAATGATTCTCTCATTGTCAAAACTCACTCAGCAAGCCACCACCAGTAAAATTTTGGGCTGGCCAATCCAAAGCCCTAATAAGAAAAATAGACCACATCTTATGGGTTATCAATAATAGCTAACAAGGCAAAAAGTTCAAAATATAATTTGAGTTGTATTATTGTCACAGTGAAACCTTTCCGCAATCCCTTTCTTTGGGAAAAAAAATAACTATAACTGTCTCTATATGGAGGAAAAAAGATAAAGCCATTTAAGGGTTGTGTTCCCTTTAATTAACTGATACCTTCAATTACCTGTGCCTTATTTTCTACCACCTGTGCAAGCTTGAAAGAAAAAAGCTGCTTTAATGAATAGTGGAGAGGTGCTATGCTTATATGAGGCCTTAAGCACGTCTTAACCATTTTCTTCAAAGTACGTTTAGAAAATCCTATAGAATAAGGGTGTCAAGTATAACTAAAAGAAAATAAAGCAAAATCAAAACTTCCAAGCTGTTACCGCTTTCTATTCATGCTGACATGAATAAGAATTTATTTCAGAAAGATCTGATTATGTATACTTGTTGTGGGTGGGCTAGATGTATATAGATAATGGAAAGCAATAATGAATTTAGTTTGAATATCAAGTATCAGAAATTTTGGAAGAGAAATTCCACTGAAAGTTAAAACTGACAGATTATGGTTGGAAAGTGAGGGGAAATGTAGAAAACATAATACATAAAATTAATTCAGTTAATGGACCCCAGGCTCTAACATTTATGAGCAAACAAACCTTCAAGACAGATGTATTAAGTTACTGTGTCACAACTTTATAAACCTTGAAACGGTTGGGCAAGCCTTCCCCTACTTCATCAAATCCTGCTACAATGCTCTGAATGAGCTTGCTCTGTGCTGCTAAAAATTGTGAGATTTCTCTGGGATGGCAATTCCAACCTCCCCCATTTAAAATACATCTTGAAAAGAAATTGAAACATGCATTTAAAATTCAACCTGTGATATAAACTGAGGCAATTTACCAAGAAACTATCAGCTTTTGCAGCTTGTCAGTTTCTGACCTGACAATGAAATATTATATATCTAGAAACAAGATACAAATTATATGAGTGTAACTTGGACTCATGTGAGCTCATGCTTTTAGCCCTGAAGCTGAAAAGAATATTAATAAAGCCATATGTCTTTTTGCTAATTGTCCAATTAAAAAAAAGATCTGCTAATGTAAGACAATTTTTGATGGATGTCATGTTCTGTTGCCAGCTGGCACTAACCATTAGCCTTCTAAAATAGTTTCTTTTTCAAAAGAAAAGTGGAAGAAAAAAGACGGATGAACTGCTAAAAACAAATGAATGGGACAATAGAAAGATATTTGATTAAGGTCTTGCTGCTTTCTAAAGTAAGTTATTCAGCTTAGATTGCTTTAAAAATCTAATTTGCAGCATAATACAAACAGTAATGCACAATGTATTGTATACATATATATTAATTTCTATTCATCTGTAAAATTTTACATGTAATAAAGCATCTTGAATATGGCAAAATTGTGAAACAGAATTTTTAATGTTTTCTCTGTATTTGCAGCGTATACACATTTATATTCCCTGTAACAGATGTAGAGTAGCAGGGTTACTTGTTAATGTCACGATAGCTATTTACTTACAATATTAAAACTACTATAATCATTAACAACAGCAACAACAACTTATTGCAAGATCAGAGTGGAGTTGGAGATACAGCAGCAAATCCAATATTGCTAGTAGCTCCATGGTCAACTAGGAAAATATGGAAGCTAGATAGATGTAGAAGATTCTGATTATCATTCAGTTCATCTACATTTTTCACAGAGATTGTAGTTGAAGTGAAACATTGTGAGAGTTTTACAAAACCAGGTAATCTATATTTGTTACTGCAGGCTATGCAGTAAGACCAGGTATACAGCAAAGTGAAAAAGTTGCTAAGTAGTAGAATTCTTGTTGTAGAATGGTAAATATGCAGAGAGATTAAGGCAACTGAAAACCTAGGTCCTAGTAAAGAAACAGGATTTTGTTTTTTGTTTTTAAAAGTGCTATAATAATAGTGATTTAATTCTTGGTGTATTTAGAAAATCCTTTCTTATTGCCCTATATTTCAACCTTCCCATTTTCTGATTGCTGGTGAGAGCTTACGTTATTTAATGTTTCTCCATAGAATGTTACTCATAGTATTGCCAAAAGTATCTCACATAACATAATAGAATAAAAAAAATTGGAAGACACCTTGGAAGTTTAGTTTAATTTACAGGTCATTATAATCTTCATTTCAGGATATAGCAACAGTATTTCTGACAGACAGCTGTTCAGTGTCTATTTAAAACCTGCCCCCATCAGTCTCTATTTGGGCAACAATTGTGACAGAGTTTTTCATCATTGCCCCGTTGCCTAGTCACTGGAATACCCTCACAATTATTTCTAGAGAGCAGAAATGGATAATTTACCCTCTGTTAATCCCCCACTCACCATCAAAATGGTCCCAGAGCTCTTTTTTTGGTTGTTGTTCTTTTTCTTTTTTTTCCTTTCTTTTTTGCTCCATTTTCAACAGGTTTCCATGTTAAGTCAGTGAGTGCTCCTGTTGATTTGGGATAGTGGATCTTAGTCTGTTGCACCTTAACCCTAGCAGTTTGTTAGATACTTTGCAGAAGAAGGAACATCCCTTCAGCTGAGTCAATGCTTACAATACTCTTTAATACTGTATCTCTTAAAGCTGTTTTCTACTGTGAATACTACAGGTGAAACTCGAAAAATTAGAATATTGTGCAAATGTTCATTTATGTCAGTATGGCAACTCAAAAGGTGAAACCAATATATGAGATAGATGCATTACATGCAAAGCGAGATATGTCAAGCCTTACTTTGGTATAATTGTGATGATTATGGCGTACAGCTTATGAAAACCCCAAATTCACAATCTCAGAAAATTAGAATATTACATGACATCAATAACACAAGGATTGGAAATAGAACAATATCGGACCTCTGCAAAGTATAAGCATGCATACGTACTCAGTACTTGGTTTGGGCCCCTTTTGCAGCAATGACTGCCGCAATGCGGCGTGGCATGGATGCTATCAGCCTGTGGCACTGTTGAGGTGTTATGGAAGACCAGGATGCTTCAATAGTGGCCTTCAGCTCCGCTGCATTGTTCGGTCTCATGTCCCTCATCTTTCTCTTGGCAATGCCCCATAGATTCTCTATGGGGTTCAGGTCAGGCGAGTTTGCTGGCCAATCAAGCACAGTAATCCCATGGTCACTGAACCAGGTTTTGGTACTTTTGGCAGTGTGGGCAGGTGCCAAGTCCTGCTGGAAAATGAAGTCAGCATCCCTATAAAGCTCGTCTGTGGAAGGAAGCATAAAGTGCTCTAAAATCTCCTGGTAGACCGCTGCATTGACCCTGGACTTAATGAAGCACAGTGGACCAACACCAGCAGATGACCTGGCTCCCCAAATCAACACAGACTGTGGAAACTTCACACTGGACTTCAAGCATCGTGCATTGTGTGCCTCTCCATTCTTCCTCCAGACTCTGGGTCCTTGGTTCCCAAATGAGACGCAAAAGTTGCTCTCATCAGAAAAGAGGACTTTGGACCACTGGGCAACAGACCAGTTCTTTTTTTCTGTAGCCCAGGTAAGACGCTTCTGACCTTGTTTGTTGTTCAGGAGCGGCTTGACAAGAGGAATACGACATTTGAAGCCCATGTCCAGGATCCGAATGTGTGTGGTGGCTCTTGATGCACTAACTCCAGCCTCAGTCCACTCCTTGTGAACGTCCCCAACACTTTTGAATGGCCTTTTCCTGACAATCCTCTCCAGGCTGCGGTCATCCCTGCTGCTTATGCACCTTTTTCTACCACACTTTTCCCTTCCACATAACCTTCTATTGATGTGCTTTGATACAGCACTTTGGGAACATCCAACTTCTTTTGCAATTCCCTTTTGGGGCTTTCCCTCCTTATGGAGGGTGTCAATGATGGTTTTCTGCACAACTGTCAGGTCAGCAGTCTTTCCCATGCTTGTGATTCCTACTGAACCAGCCTGAGAGACCATTGAAAGGCTTAGGAACCCTTTTCCGGTGTTATGGATTCATTAGCTGATTAGAGTGGGACACTTTGAGCCTAGAATATTGAACCTTTTCACACTATTCTAATTTTCTGAGATTGTGAATTTGGGGTTTTCATAAGCTGTACGCCATAATCATCACAATTATACCAAAGTAAGGCTTGACATATCTCGCTTTGCATGTAATGCGTCTATCTCATATATTGGTTTCATCTTTTGAGTTGCCATACTGACATAAATGAACATTTGCACGATATTCTAATTTTTTGAGTTTCACCTGTATAAGGCAAGAGTTATAACCATTGCACTATTAATAGTATTTTTGAGAATGGTAGCTCTAAAAGATATTAGAAGGAACAGGGTAATAAAAAAGGATTCTTTTTTTTAAAAAACCTGCTTGTTGTATCAGCATATATGTACATTTTGATGCTTTAGCTTTGTATGTACTGTATAAGTTCAATTTAACTCTGTGTGCGTGTGTGTGTATGTCCAGGAAGACTCACCCACAGGAACGAAAACAATTGGCAATTGCTTTCATGGAACAGAAAGGTGGGAGGTTCAGAGAAGAAGGGGAACAGCCAATGTGAAAACATACTAACCTGTAATACAGACTGAATATCTTGCAAGCTGTTGCCAAAGTGTCTTAAGTTTAAACAGAATTTTCTTAAACTAGCATAGAGTCAAGCTGGCATGAGCACAGGACAAGAATAGTTTAAATGGTATGTGGAAATATGCCCTGAATTGTTGTGTAGTCTAATGCTGTGGTCAAAAACATGGGGATTTCTATCTAGCATAACATCTTAGTCTGAACATGAGTAAGTGCCTGGTTTAAATAATTAAGTATCAGTATTTGACTTCTATCTAATTCCAATGCCATTCAAGTCAGAAGTTGGCACTGTTGAGGTCAGAGAACAATTTCAAATGTTTACTAAGTTTACAATGGGTCTACTTCATAGCCTAAAACCATCATTTTGAAAACAGCTTCAGTTTCAGTGTCTGTAACACAGATAAACCCAATTTCAAATAACGTCTTAAAATATTTTTTGTTTTTATGAATGAAAAAAAATCAATACTCCTGAGAGTCAATCTATATGCAAACAAATTGTATATAATGGTGTGTTGTAATAAGAAGCAACAGAATCTAGTATAGCTGCCTTAAGCATCCATTTTAGAGATCTAGGACAAAACTGAACATCAGTTACACTATTGTGATGCCCAAATAAGAATGTTTAATGTATTATCTTCATGCTGTAGCACTTAACGCTGAATTTTGAGACAATGGATGTGGATTCAAACTCTTAAGTTACACTAGATGTTTTCAGTGATATATTAGTGCATTTCACAGGCTGTTTCCTACTGTCCTTTTTCCTGAAAGTGAAATTTGATTTTCTTCTGTTTCCAGGAGTGAACAAAGCTCATCACTGTAGCCTTAGATTAGAGGTTAGTATCAAGGAGAAATCAGTAAGCAAAGAATCCCACAAGGCTTTGAAATACAATTAACACCACATATATTATCAATCTCTCCAGGTCAGAATTTGTCTGTAAATCACAGACACTCGACTTTATTTGGTTTCACTAGGCTTGGCAGAAATGTTTCATACTCTTCACAGGGTGCAGAATCTTTATTGCAAGCTACAATGAAATCATTTTAAAGAGTTGATTGCCCTCTATCAGTGGGAGGATGCAATTCCCTCTTGTACTCATTGCTTTTTCTTCCTGCCTTTCCCTCCTTTGAACAGACTTCATAGTTTGATTGCATTCAGGAAGTTGCTGAAGACTGAGGTGTTCCAGAGAGCATTCTAACCAGATTGGGCCATCTTCTGTTGTTGTTGTTGTTTTTAAATTTATTTATTTATTTAGGCATTGTTATTTTGCAATTGTTAAGATTTGAGTTTATGTCTATTTTTATGCCCATTGTGGATGTTTCAAACTGTTCATTTATACCACGTAAGCTGCTAAGAATGAAACTGATTGTGGCAGAATATAAATGCAATAAAGAAATAGCTTTGATGCCAAGGAGTTGCTTGTTGACCTAACTGACATCATCTTCTTGAGAACTGCTGGCCTCTGCTTACATCACTCATACATGTATAGCATTAACTGTTAATTTGGCCCACTGCCATGCAAACAGAGTCTCTACATCAGTCTTGCTTAATTTGGCTGCCTTCCAGTTAGTTAGACTTCAGCCCTCAGAATTCACAATGGTCCTGACAGGCTCCCAAGTTAGAGGCAGTTGTTCTATGCTGTAGTCAGTTTCAACCTTTGTTCTATGATTTCACCACAGTTCCTAGAAATCCAATCACATTCTTTTCAGCATCCCTTCAAAGAGCAGTTCCTGATGAGAACAAAGACTTAATCTAGTCCAGCTATTTGTTCCCTAAGCAGCTAAATGACACATGGCATAAAATGAGCATGGTAACTGCCCCCAGCTCATGTTCAGTTGTGACTTGTATTCCGTGGCATTAGATGTAATATACAGCCATCAAAAATTAGCAGCTACTGGTAGTTTTTTTATCTGCCCTGAATGTATTCAATCTTCTTTTAAAACTGTCTAGTTGCTGGCTATTTCCAAATCCTTGGTGTAGTATAATCCATAACTTTTTTTTCTGTTCTGAATTTCTTCTGTTCATCTTCAAAGAATGATCTCACATTCTGGTATTATATGAGAGGGAGAGGGGGAAGGAAAGAAAGGCTTCCACCTCTTCATGCTGGCCACAAGACTGCCAATTTTTATACATATGTGATATCTCCTCTTACGCATCTCTTTTTCTAAACTGAAAGTGGTATATTTAAATTTTTTATACAGATATTGGATACCTAAGATGTAGATATTAATTGGTATACCTTGTTCTTTCTTTCCTGATTATCTTGGTTTAACCTCTTAGGGGTTTTTCTGCATATCAGCTTTGGTGCCTAAGACGGGAACTAGTGTCATTTCCTCTTTTTCTGCCTCCTGTTCAAAAGCTTTGCATTAATTTTGCTGCCATAGGAGGCCACAATGCTGGAAGGCGGATGATCTCCTTACTTTCTGCTCTTTCCCCAACAGTTTTCATTTTGGATAATTTTACAGATAGATGGTTGTGCTTATCTTGAGAATGTAATTCTTTTATAAAAATTTCAGTTCTGTTGATACTAATTCCAAACTCAGTTCCTTCACAGATTCAGTGCATCACAAACCTCAACTCTGCCTTAAACAATGAAAGATACTTAGGTCTTAAGTACAGGTAGTCCTTGACTTACGACCACAATTGGGACCAGAACTTCTATCACTAAGCAATGCAGTTGTTAAGTGAGTCATGCCCGATTTTATGACCTTTTTTGCCGTGGTTGTTAAGCAAATCACCGCAGTCGTTAAGCGAATCCAGCTTCCCCCATTGATTTTGCTTGTTGGAAGCCCCCTGGGAAGGTCACAAATGATGATCACGTGACCCTGGGATGCTGCGAGGACTGGTGGTAAGTCACTTTTTTCAGCACCATCATAACTTCGAACAGTTGTTAAATGAATGGTTGTAAGTCAAGGACTACCTGTATGAGTCTAGAAATTTGGAGAAAAACAAGTGTATGAAAAAAGGGTTCCATAAGACTAAGGGGTACTACATTCAGTTTAATGTCTTCCCTCAACCCCCCCCCCAGAAGTCTAATTTATTTATTTATTTATTTTTATTTATTTATCATATATATCACCACCCATCTCATAAAACATGACTTTGGACAGTATACAATAAAAACTATAAAATGACTATTAAAAAACATTCCACAATTAAAACATTAATATTATTAAAAGGCTAGGAGAGAGCATTAGATATTACAAAGAGTGTAACCACCTCATTAAATTACCATTTCCTTCAGACTCCCAAGCCTGTTGGCACAGTCAAGTTTTGAGGGACTAATTATTACTAGTGCCATCATAACTCTCTCCATGTAGGCACTGCTGAAGGCTTTTAATGTTATGCATGTATGGTATTTCTCTGGTTATTGGAAGCTCAGCATTTGTCCCATCAGTCCCTACTTCCATGCTAGGAGTTCTAATACACAGGAGCAGAATGACATTGTCCCATGCCACTATTCTTAAGATCTCATTTGGTTTTAAATATTTTTGATGCTAAGCCATGATTGGCTTTGGTGTCAATGGAATCCTGTGAGTTGTTGGGCTGTTTTGGGAAATAAGCATCTGGAAAAATGATCTGAGATACAGCAGTAACTTCAGTGGGAGTACTTAAAAGTTAAGCCACCTGTTTTTAACACTGATGAGCACATCATATCAGCAGAAAGGAACTGCAGCACAAGCATAATTTTTCTGTTGGTGTAGGATTGCCAGGAGAAGAGAATTTAGGACTGCAGAAATCCTGCCTCCCTTGGATAGGTGCAAGGACAGGGATATGGTTGCACTGCATGATTAAAATTTTGCTGACATCACATTTTATGATTTTTTTTCTCCCCTTCCCTTGGTTTTTAATTAATAGGACATTTATATGAAAACAGAATCTTTGTTTCTTAGGAGCTCATCTGCTTCTGAACTTGTCGCAAGCAGAATGGTATATTTTCAGGTGAGCAATAAGGAGAAGGAACAGATGTGCTCTTAAGAAACAAAGATCTTTTTGAATGCAAATTTAGTTCTAATAAAAGCAGGTGAAGATAAAAACAGAAAATACATCCTACAGAAAATAATGGCATTTTTAAAAGAGACAATGGTGTCTCACAAGAGCAATCTCAATGTGGAGTGTAAAAATTTAAAACAGAATAAAACATAAAAACACAGTATAAAATCAAAGACATATGAGACTCTGGAGAGGGATGAAGTAGGAAGGATTATGACTTTTATTGGGCTAAGTCCCACTGGGGAAAATATTCCTTTTATTTAAAAAAATACCCAAAACTAGAACCCAAAGAATTCTATTAAGCTTACAAACAGGTACAGATGCTGGTTTAATAAAGTATCTTCTTTGGGATAAAGACTTGGGCCAAATACACTCAAGCAAATTCTAGGTTATTAGCAACATGCTGGTAGGCAGAAGATAGATATTATTATATGGCAAGCTTTTCTGCTGGTCAAAATTAAGCTGTCATATCTTTTTGCTTCAATCTGCTTGTCATCCAGATGTTTGCAGCCCATTTACGGAAACCTAGTCAAACTAATGAGTCAGGAAAACTTTGAATACTGGAAAAATTGTGTTGGACCACAGTAGTGGTATTTTTGTTTCCTGCAATAACCTTATTGTAGTACCACACAGGATACTGGAGGAAATTAAAATTGCAATTCCCACCCATGGGTGAGTTGCAGAAGTGGGCTACTTGTGACCCATGAGTCCTCTCCATTTTCCCTATGAAAGTCCTAGTAGAGTCATCTTCCTTTCTGAAAAACTTTTCCCACTTTCCAAAACCCCATCACTGATGGCCAAGTTATTATATCTGCAAAGATGATTGGATTATTCTGTGTGTCTCATTTACAAACAGGAAAATGATAACGGAGAAAGAGACCAAGTTTTGACTGTTTGGGCACTGACATCATTAAGCTTCTGGGTGCTGTCTAGGGAGAATAAGTATTCCACTGTGTCATAGTCTTAAACCAAAGAAGGGGGAAGCTTAAAGGAAGGTCACCTATTAGATTGACAGCATCTTAAAACTCAAGAGCAGCAATAAGGGCTTATCCACTCATCCAGCTTGGCCGAGAGTGAAGATGGCTCCTTTGCTGCCAGTTCACCAATAGAGTCTTCTCTAGAGGCATTCCCTATGCTGTGTCTGTCTTCCCAATGCTTCTGGTTCAGGCAAAACACCTACTTCATTGTTAAGACAGAAAATGGGTTGAAAATGCAATCTCCCTGCTCCTACATTGGATAGCAACACCTTAATACTAATATGTAGAAATTCTGTGGCAAGGCAGAATTATTCAGATTTTACAATGTAAAGGTACATAGTGTACGCCCATGGTAGGGAAATTAAAACAAATAATGGAGGGACCATTCTTCTTTTGAATACAGAGGAACAATGGAATACATCGAAATGCATTTGGAATGCATTTTATTCCTGAGAAAATAAAAATGATGGCTGCCAGATGGTGGATATTGCTACTGGCCATGACAAAAATAACAAAAAAGAAGAAAAAGCTAAGGGGGGAGCATAAAATGGAATGCAAGTAGCAAAACTAAAGCAGACTTAACCAATAAGTAACAAACTAAATGCGATTTTAATGGAACAGTGCTATTAACACCTAATTATCGGCAGTAGAAAGATCTGCAAGTATCAATAACATGTAATTGCATTTGTATCTGCAAAAATAATGGCCCCAGTGCTGCAAGATTGACATAATAGCCACAGATAGAGAAAATGGCAAGTATGCAGACTTTAGGAAGGATCTAAACAAGTCTGGAGCTTATGGAGGCTGGAATTTGGAATCAAGTCACTGTGAGTGGAATACCCACTTTTTGGGAACATTCTGGCTACTTATTCTATTAATCTCTTTCAAAGTGACATCCTTGAAGGCTTAACTAGCAGTTCACCTGAATGGAATAGGAGCAGATTGACTATATAATTCAAAAAAATAAAATCTTTTCACATTTATGAACTGAAAATATTAACACTAATAAAAAGAGAAAACAAGAGTCCCATTTGGCATGGCTTTATTCTGTAGAAAAGGCAAACATTTGCACATGGCAAATCACAAATGGATAAAAGCTCCAATGAGAACTTCATAAGCCATCTGCTAGTTGCCTAATGAGGCCAGTAACTACCATTGTTTACAGTCAAACACTGGGGGTCATGGATTTTTGCTATAATGAAAGAGTCAATGCATCACTGCTGAAAGAAAAAAAGTACTTATCCGTGCAGAAGGCTAATTATAAATACAATAAAAGAACAAATTATTCCCCCCCCCCCCCGAAATCTGCTCAGGTCTACAGAGAAATTGAATTTGAAAGGCAAGATACAAAATCATGAAGCCTGTTTTGTTTTCCATTGGTCCTAAATTTCTGATGACACACACTAAATCATTTTTTTTTTCCTTTCCATCATCTGCAAGGATCATTTTCTTCTAAACCTTAGAAGGCCCATGTTCTTTGCATAGTGTTTGGAATCTAGATTTTTTTTCTGGAGGTACCAGGGCTCTAATATGCACATGGAGCTCTCCATCTTTGCTGCAACAAAAGGGGCAATTCTATTTGTGTTGATAGGGTTGACCATGACACAAAATATTATTTGTATTTATCTGATTTTAGCTTGTACCTGGAGGAGCCAAATATGATTTACATAGTATTCTCTCAAGTTTTTCCCACAACAACAATCCTGTGGTAGGGTAAGTTGAACAGAGAGAGAGAATGACTGTCCCAAAATAAGCTTCCATGTCTGGGGATGGACTTGAACCCTGCACCTCTCAGACCCTACTCCGACGAATCTTACACTAAAAAAACTTCTAGGGATAACAGAAAACAAAAGTCTTTTTCAAGTTAAGCTTAACTCTTTGCAACTATTTTGAAGTTTTTTTCAGCAACAATATGGAAGTGGTTTGTCAGTGTGGTTTATCAGTGCCTTCTTCCTGCATATTTTTTCAACTTCCCAGTCTAGCCTGCAGCCCTGGATTTCCAAGAAGATCCCTCATCTAAGTACTTCCCTGGGCTGACCTAGTTTAGCATCTGAAAGTATATACTATTTAAATAATATTTTAAAATTTAAAATACTTATGTAATGCCCACCAGATATGGGGTAGGGAGTAAGGTGTTGGACTAGGAACACCTTACTTGGCTGTGGAAGCTCACTGGTTGATTTTGCCCCAGTCATTCTCTCTCAGTCCAACTTACCTTATAGGGTTGTTGTGGAAAATCAACTGGAGGAAATCAATTGGAAGAAAGGTGAGATGTAAATCTGAAGTTGAAGCTGCTACTGCAGTAGACTATTCAAACTGAAAATTTAAAGACTGCTAAAAGGAAGCCAATATGTAATATGAAAAAATGCAGAGACAATTAGGTTGTCAGTAAGTCTGATCTGTTTCAGGTGATTTTCAAGAGCCAATCTGTAATGAACTCTTCATCATTCTAAAAAAAATTCCTGCAATTTCCCAGTAGTGACTAATCTGAATCATTCTCAATGATTTAAAAAACATATCCCATTATTAAAATGTTTTAAAATTTTCAGAGTCATGATCCAAAGATTCCTCAGGAGATATTTTTTACAGATTACAGATGTAAATTTGCATTTTGACAGCTGGAGAGCTGAAGGAATCAATGTTTCATCTAACTGGAAACTGTAGATGCCTTGCACGCTAAAATAAATGCCACAAAGTACAGTTATGGAATTCAAAACTGGATTGTGTGATCTTTCAGCATCCCTTCCAAGGTGGTGATTCTACTCTCTTTCTGTAAGCGGGTCCTCTGTTTCAGTATGTTGTCTGGGTATTCCTTTTCAAAGCCCTGAACGTGTTGATAGTCTTTACAAAGTTGCTCAGTAGCTTCTTTTATAGAGTACAGCTGATGGCTTTAAGAGTGGCCAATTGCCATTGATGATTTTGGAAGGGAAGAACTATATTTTTCCATCCTCTTTATCTTTTCTTTTCTTGGTAGGAAATGCCATTTGTGCTTATGTATCCATGTCTGTGTGTTCAGAACAAGGACAGCCATCCTCTTCTGGCTGCAAACTGCATTATTATTATTCTTTTATTAGCTGTTGCAAATTGGGTCATGGGACTGATGTGGTAATGTTACATGGGGGGGGTAGTAGGCCTGGAATATGGGGTGTTTTTCAATTTGAGGTTACTTGGTAAACAAAGGTCTACAAAGGTTTAACACATCTATTTTGCTGCTTATTTTTAAAAAGGGGAACCATTTTAATTTAGAGTTTGCCATCAAATTTTGTAGGTAGAATGGTTTGCAAATTGCTCAGCCCTGGTTTTGAAAGACAGAATAGCAATTCTGGAGGTAGACTAAATTTTTGGACCATAAAAGCATACTGTCTGCTGAAAAAACTGATATGAGAACAGTCAATCTGGGACATCTCTCAGAGTGTTAAACTGTCTCATTTTCTGCTTAAAATAAAAATAACTGTATTTATTCCAGAAAGAGAACTGATTCCAAAGTACCATATTCCAAAAAGTTCTCATCACTCAGCATACTAGAATACTCATGAAAATACTCAGCCTACCCGATGGGATGGTTCACAGCTGACTCCTGCTTAAATAACATCTCTCCATAGGTCATGTTACGGATCTACATATTCAGCCGTGAATTCTAAGAAAGCAATAGGTTTGTGCATACTGGACAACTTGCATTAACTTACATTGGTGAATATTTCTGCATTTTGGAAGAACTGTCCGTATTACATACAGAGAAAAGAAGCACTACTACATTTGTTATTTATGACGAATACATCCAGAACATGTGTTACTATATTTTTTGAAAAACAACTAGTATTACAGGAAAAAAATGACCAGGAAAGATGATTAATACTGGTTCTCCTTTTTTAGTTTAAAATTTGTTAGGAAACACCTAACCTTACCTTTTAACTTCATAAGCTCATTTTTACTGATTTAGAAACTTCTATCAAACCACTAGAGAATGTTAGATTCCATTTATAAAGATCAAAAGATAAAGATCATGCACTGTAATTAGATCATCAAAATATAAGCCACTTATTTGAATAATGACTTGGTCCTGGTCTCTCTTTTTCTCCTTGTGTCTATTTAATTGTTTTCTCTATAAAATGCATGAGACAACACTTATTTACCTAAATTACAGGGAAATGTGTGGGGATGTACTTACTTATCTAAATTATAGGAGTCATTCAAGGATTAATTAGTTAATTAATGTTTGCAAACTGCTTGAAATGGGAAAATGTAGTCAGTGAGTGTCAATTATTAAATCACAGGTTTATCTAGCTTTGTAACTGAACCACTAATAAAGTAAGTTACATAATAGTTTCAGGTTTGAAAAGCCACTCTTACTGTCTAAAAGATATAAAGGTTTTAATTAGCAACAGTTCTGGAAAGTGCTTTTCAAGAGAAAAAATACCACTAAATATTATTAAAGGTTTTCCCTAATGAAAACAATAACAAAATATAAACTCTCAAGATATAACTGCTATTCTGGGATCTATTACCTAAGGGTTTATTCAGTGGGAATATTAACTGTATTTGACAAGTTTTTCCTGCAAATAATTATATTTGTTGCATAAATGGCAAATAGCAAAAACTATATGCAGTATAAATGCTATAATTTTAAACAACATTCAAAAGCAGTAGATTAAAGAACCATTCCTATTGAAAAAAAAATCTAATGTATCTTAAACCTCTGCTGCAAAGAAACTTTTAACATATATTATTCTGGCTGTGCAGTGCATAGTAATGCTGAATTCTTAATGATACAGTAGAAATAAAATGGAACAGCAGAGGATTTAGTCCAGTCTCTTATAGTTGCAGCCTCTACTTGTGAGACATTCCAGTATACTTAACAGAGCCCCTTTTCCTGGCCACGTAAGCCCAGAGATACCTAAGGATCTCTTAGATGAATGGGAAGTCCCACATTCCCATTCTCTTCCATGTGCTCTTCCACTTGCTTTGACTCAGGACATGAGTTCCTTGAATTGAGAAAAAAAAGGGAGGATGGACTTACATACATAGAACCTTCCATTCTGTGCTTTTGGGATAGCTCCCTTAGCACAGCTTATGTGACTGAAATTGGGGACAGTTGAAGGGAGAGGTCAGTAGTTAATCCCCTTTCCCTATTCTTAAGTTCCTGATTTCTTGGAAAGCTGATACTGTATTAAAAAGGAGTCTCCTTCAAGAGGAACTTGACCTTTGCCAACTTCATGGACATTTTCATGTGCCTATCTGGCCAACAGTATGAAAGAGGTTTGCCATTCTTCCTGGAGAAAGAGAGATTATTTCTCAGTCTAGCCTAAAGCCATGATATTACCTGGAGATTTCCTTTCCAAGTACTAACTAATTCTGCTTAGCTTCTGAACCCAGTGAAGTCATCAAATACTGATATTGTGCAGCTGTATGATATAAAGAATGGGTTTCGTTCCACTTCCTCTTGAAAGTAAGTTGACAGGTAATATGATAAATACTCTTATTAAAAGTTCATGACTGAAATTATAGCTTGTTTAGTTCTGATTTATGCTTGATTAGCTACAAATGCTTTGAACTAAAATAATTAGCTGAGCTGATATGTGAATGGAATAAATCTGAAAACAAGTTGTAGTATGCAAAGCTTCCATATTTGATCCCAAGAAAACTACATGTATATGTCCATGTAATTACTGGGAGTTTTACCTTGATATATAAATGACTACAGGAATTTTTTTAAAAATCAAACAAAGTCTCCTACTTACATGTATTTAATGCATGTGTGCATTATTAATCCATTTTCTTAATCTATCCCCAGTAAGTGAGAAATACAATCTTAATTCATTTGGACCCCAGTACAGACTATTTTTTAATAGAAGAATACATTTCAGGGTGATATTTATAGAATGGATTCATACAACATGCTAAGACAATTTGTGAAATGTGTGAATCCAATTGTGGTTTATTCAATAAACCATAGTTAAACCATGTAACAGTAACATTTTAAAAATGAACTACTTTTTGAGCTCTGAGTGCAGCCCCAGAGTCTGTTGCAGTTGGGTAGCCAATACATTTAAACAAACAAATAAATAAAATTTTTGGGAAAAGGTTGCTTGAACTTGTGCTGGATTAAACAGTTCCTTTGAAAAATGTCCATCTAGAGCTATTTTTTATATCGAAGTCCACATGATATAAAATATATCCATGTTTTTCAGTCTTGTTAGTACAGTAATTAATGTTTTCTCTTTTTTGAAAATTTTTATTGTTAAAATAATAGAATATAAAAGATAACAAGAAAAAGAATAAAATGGAACCAATAAAGTACTAAATATAGATTTTTAAATAGCATAGTGAAAAAACTTTCTATTAACACCTTTCCCTTCCCTTCATATCCCCAACCACTAGCCACAATTTAAATATTTATGCTTTAGATTGAACATTAATTATTGTAGTTGATTTCTATTTAAATCCCAGAAATTATATCCCAAATGTCTAAATCTGCTTTGCTGTGAAATGTGTTGAATATAAGAAAACTATTCCTGCCTGAATTTGGTTAACCTTCTATTATGGCTATTTTGCCATTGCAGCATATTCTCCAATTTTGAACTCCCAATCTGATATCATCATCAGTTTTTCTTTTCCAATGTTGTGTCCAGGTTCCAGGTTTGTTCTTGCTATATCTTAGTAAATTATGATATTTTTCATATATGTTTTCTGGAATTATACCTAATAAAAATATCTGAAGTTTCAGTTCAACATTTATTTTTAAGATTTTTTTTTGATTTGCTATATTTATTTTCAATACTTTTGAATTATTTTGCATCACCATCATATGTGGTAAAATGTTCCTTCTTTGTTATGGCATTTCCAATATTTGCCTATCTTGGCAATCACTGATGGAGCTATGTATCATCTGTAGGACTTTTTATACTAATTTTCCCTTAAATTGGAGTACATTTAATTGATTTTTTTCCATAACTCTTCCCTTTGATCCACTGTGAGTACTTCTCTCAAATTTTGCATCCATTTTATCATACAATTTTGAATTTGTTCCATCTCTGTATCATATTTCAATAACGATTAGAAATACATCCCAATAGATTACCTTAATTTAGTATGAGTATGTCAAATTCTGTCATCTTTCTCAAGGTCCCTCATTTTTTGAGATTACTTTTATTTATCCAAATATTTGCAAATGCATTAACCATGGTATATATTTTTTTCCTTCATTGAGCAGTTTCTGTTGTGTCTTTAATCTGTTTTATGAATCCAGATATGTCATGTTGGCATATGTAATGTCTTTTTTGTTTTTGTTTTACTATACTCATCCTTGGAGTAAAAAGCATTTGACGGTGATGCTAATGGTGAGATTGCCAGGCCTATCCTGGTTTTAGTAGAGTAATTAATGTAAAAATCTTCTTACTCAAATGTGGAAGTTGTATATCCTAGAATTAATTGCAAGAAAAGAAAAGTAAATGAGGCTATCTGCACTAACTCTGCATTATTTATTTCACAGATCATGCATGTAAGACTATTTGGATTAGAATGTATGTTACTTGGAGAAGAGGTTCCTTTTTCTTGCCATAATAAATTGCTCTCTTTTACATAGTAGGGCAAATTCAGTACTTGGAAACTAGAGTCAGAAAACAGGAATTTTGTACAGAAAACAGTATTCTGTACCTTTCCACCATAAGTATTCTTATGATAATGATAATTAAAATGTGGTTTGTTAAATTAAACCAGTGTGTAGTTGTGTAAAATTTGTGTGAAAAGCCATATGTATACTACCGGATTTTATATCCAGATTTCTTGACATTCTCTAAGCAGTGTCCCCTAACTTCCTCTGCTCTGTATTATTATTCATACCTTTTTGTCCTGCTATACATTAACAAGCAGATTCATGTAACCCTTCTTAAATCAGAGAAGAAGACTGCATAGATTAAACTATCCTAATTTGCACTGAACAAAGGGTAGAGCCCCATCTGTTGATCCATCAGGTCCATTTCAACCACTTCAGCTCTGGCCATGACCATTACTAGATCCTAGCAGATTTCAATAAGGCAGTGTGGACCACAAGAGGAAAAAATCCCCATCCTGATCATAAAATCTTCATTTCTGAGCAATCTCCTTATTCCTAAGAAAAGGCAAAATTATTTAATGGCATTATTTGAAGAAAAAAATGATAAAATCTCCCATCTAAAGAACGTAGCTGACAGTTTCTGGGACAGACCTAATTTGTGATTTATTATAGGCAAAAAGTAGAAATCAGCAAATTTACCTTTGATAAAATAAATTACAAAGATTATGGGAAACAATTTGTGTATGATTGATGATACTGAAGCAAATAAAGGAAACCATATTCTCTGAATTCTTTCAGAAATAAGATGGAGGTTGCTGATATGTTATTGGAACACACCAATTAAATACAAAACTTCAGTATATAATTGTTTGGCATATCCATTGTTATCCATTGTTTCTTATTTCTTGTATTTTTCTATGTTTAAAGTGGTGATGAAAAATTAGAACAAGAGATGGATTTGATAGACTTCTTTATTAAAGATAGGAAAATAGTTGGAAAAATTACCAAATGCTGATAGGAAGGTAGTGCATAGCATGTAGTCTAATGTGCATAGGCTTCAAGGGGCAGGGGGGAATGATGATATGTGCATTGTGATGTCACAAAACAAACTCTGTCCCTTACATACTTTTGTGTGAGATCATAATGTAGAGCTTGTGTGGTAATAATTTAACATATATTTCATCATTTTGACATCATCATGATTAGAAGCATATGCCAAGCTTATGTGACAAGATATAATGAATATTAAAAGACGTGAAAATGTCTCTTGTTAAAAGCATGATTCTACCCACTTTGTTGTATAGAAATAAAGGTTGAGTATGACAAAAGAAACAAAAAAGGTGAATACAGTGGAATGGGGTGTATGTAGTAAAATAAAGAGATCAAAAGTATGTAGTAAAATAAAGAGGGTAAAGAATGGTTGATGGATAAATATGGACTTAATTCAAATGTGAAGTGGATGGTCACACAGAATGAATGAGGATCAAATCACACAAAAAAATATATGAACAAATAGTGCATGGAGAAAGAGGAAGAGCAGTCTAGAAGGAAGTTGTAGTTAGATGGAGCAGAGGAGATCGGGAAGGAAGGAAGGAAGGAAGGAAGGAAGGAAGGAAGGAAGTTGAAAGAACAAAGGCAATGTACAAAATAGTTGTATGGATATGGTGGAAGCAATTGGGGCATCCTCAGAGGTTATTCATAAATCAAGTGGGTAGCCATGATGACATGATTGAAGCCACATGCCTTTTCTACTTGCATTGTGACATAAAAAGGGGTACTGCCTCCTTGACATTTTTACCTCCCCCTGTGGGTGTTCCTGGAAGCAAGAATGGCTTGCAAGGATGCAAGGTATGGAGAATATAGTGAACAGTATCAGTATACATTGAGTTTAGCTAGATCTCCTTTTCTTTTATCTCCTGCCTATAATTTCTTTAGCTCACTGCTTCCCAGTCTTTGCCTTCACTTCACATAATGTTACTTATGCATGTATGGATATCTGTAACAGTATAATGATAAATTATCAATAAACATGTGAAAGATCAGTATTATGTTGTTTATCTTTGCCATCCTTTGCTTGCCATCTTCCCTCCTATTTATTAATTATACCTAAATTTGCTTTGTAACTGTTAATTTTGGTATATTAATAAAAGGAAAGGGTAAAAGCAAGTGATGGAAAACACAGAAATAGAGCCATCGATGTTGACCTGAACAAATTCAGACTACTCTATATGGCAGCAGCAGATTAGAGTTTTCTGCATTTGGAGTTTTGCAGCCCAGATCTAATAATCCTAGGCAGGAGAGAATTTTGAATTTACATTGGATAATGTAAAGAAAACACACAGATATACTGTTATCATTAAAACAACTACAATGCTAACACTTTATGCTGCCACGGGCCTATCTTTGTAGTACTGAGTACTAAGGTTTGTAGCTCCAAACTAGACAGCTACTTTTACTTTTTCTTCTTTTACTATAGAAAATGGAGTTTTTGGATAACAGCAGGCATTTTAACAGTTGCAATCTGGCATGCAATAATCTCATTTATATACTGTATCAGTCCTTGTCATCTGTGACTTCGGGAAGAATTGTGGCCTAGACTATATTATATGTATGGAGGATGCAATCTGTTGCAATCTGGCATGCAATAATCTCATTTATATACTGTATCAGCCCTTGTCATCTGTGACTTCGGGAAGAATTGTGGCCTAGACTATATTATATGTATGGAGGATGGGTGGATATTGTCACAAAACATAACAGCTGATTAGCTTTTTTTGCATACAGTACTTGATTAATTTCTCGGATATGCATAAATGTGGGTGTTTGCAAATTAAAATGGATAACTTTTAAAGGGTTTTTTAAAAAACAAATTGAAGGACTAGATTGGAAAATTCCAGAGAGCTAGGCCATGGTATGTCCTTCTATTCTCAAATTCCTAAGAAGAAAATAGAAGAACAGTTATAGTGAATCAGAACACAGGCTTGTGGAAACTTTGAGCTTGTGTTCTCCTCCGATTGATACTCAGATTGCCCCTGATTCTTTAAGTAATTGCTATTTTTGAAATGAAATACTATGGATTTCTTCAATGTTCGGAGACAGGATTTCCCAGAACTGAGGGTACTAGTTTTTTTCTGTGTTTACCATCATTCATATCCATGACTGAACTGTAACTTGAACTAGTAGAATTAACACTAGGTATATTAAGTTGGTGATATGTCTCAGTATGTTCATTCAGTATGGCTTATTCCAAGATGTGAGTGCTATCTACTCTCCTTCTACCAAGAGCTCAGCAGATGTATGGAGACCACAGCTCCCAGCATGAATACCTAGGCTAAAATTCTGGAAGTTGCAGTCTCAACACATCTGGAGAATGCCAAGCTGGGTTATGTAGTCCATTAGTCTCAAGTACTGAATTCCACCTCTTTGTTACAGGACCACACTAACTTTGTCTTCCTATTAAAGCTCAGCTTCGTGTTGAAAATAAGTTTCTTTGCTGAGAGCACATCTATAAATTATTCACTGCCTTGTCCATAAACAAAACATAATACAAAGTAAAGACATTATGGTGAAGAAAAACAGTTTTCACAGTTCTGGTTACAGGATGATTTGTGGGTATTTAACTATTCCGGCAGCAACTGGAGAAAACATGATGTCTTCTGGAAAATAGAAACTATCTCCTTAGGTGCTGAATTGACAGGAAAGCGCTCACACGACTATAATCATATCACTTCAGGGTTATGTGAAAGAAGAGTCCTTGGAGCTGAGAATTATTAGGTTTTCAGCAACAAACGTTCGCAAAAACTCTAGAATGGGAGAATTACGATCTTTTTATATGCATTTATTTTGAAAAAGTTGCGAACGTCTCACCTTTTTCCCTTTTGCAACCTACAGTCCTTTTCCTTTTTTCCTTTTTCAAGAGACTTTTTTAAAAAAGTCACTAGAACAACTCGCGCTGTTCAGTTCTGCCCTCCTTCTGTCTTTTCCAATCCATCCCACTCCTGGTCCCCCCGCCCTCCCCGGGATGTGCGTGCTCGCGCGTGCCTCTTCCTCCCCGCGCAACACATTCTTGTAGGACGAGGGCTCTTTCCGTCTTCCCTTCGGGCAGCGGGGGTGGCGCCGAGAGGGTTAACGCTCAGGAATGCGCCCGCCAGGAATGTGCATGCAGATGAGATGGATGCTAATCTCATGCTAATGAGCGGCGGCTGCTGCTGCTGCTGCTGCTGCCGCCGCTCGGGACTGAGCCGGTTCTCCCCCCTCCCCCTGGAACACAGGCAGCGCCTCGTCTTAACCTGGACCCCCTGACCCCCTGCTGCCAATACGGAATAAGGGCCGAAGGCGGAGGCTCCCGTCCAGACATGGTGGACTGAAACTCAGGAGAGTTTCCTGGCCCGTTGCACGACTGCCTCCCTCCACCCGCCCAGAGCTCCAGGGGAAGGAGGGGGCGTCTTTTCCCGCTTCCCTCCTTTCTTTCTTGTTTACTGTCCCTATGGAGCAGCTATCCCCTGTCTTCGACCATGCCTAGAAAAATGGGGAATGGGCAACTGCCCTTACCCGACGGCTGGGAGGAGGCGAGGGATTACGATGGGAAAGTCTTCTACATCGACCACAACACCAAGCAGACCAGCTGGATCGACCCTAGAGACAGGTGGGTGTAGATCCCCCCTCCAGATCCCAGTGCGGGAAGAGGAGGGGGCTGAACGGGGGGGAGGGGGAAAACTGGCATCAGGCGCATTTGTTCTCCTAACTTTAGGAGGAGTTGAGTTTGTTTTTTTCCCCACCTCCCTAGTCCCTCCCTGGTGTAGGGAAGAGTGTCTCACACAGTTACATAATAAAGATAGTGATAATAACAACAACCTGCGAGGAGGAAAGGGGAAGTGTTCCCACTCCGCACCAGCGTTATCTTGGGAGGAGGGGAGGGTGGTAGCGTGCAAGTTTGCGTATTTCTGGCATGCGTTGTCTGGCAAGGGTGTGTATTGGAGACAGAGAGGGAAAGTGACTCTGTAGGCTGTGGAGTGAGAAAGAGAGTCGTGAGGAAAGGCAAGAACTCCGGGGAACGCGCTGTCTCTTGTGGCTGGAACCAAACACGGATCAGTTGGCCAACCCAGATTTTACTTAATGCGTATGTGTTGAAATGTTTCCCACCAGACTGTGATTTGCCTATAGAACTGAAATTGAAGTTCTCTTTTTATGAGACTCCTAAGCGAAGTATTTTTAAAAAGGCTCTGATATTTTTAAAAGAATATCTTAACAAAAACCCTTGCAGTGTCTCTCATCGGCTATTAAAAGAATTGGGTCAAGTTAGAGGATTTTTAAACATAGGTTTCTTTTTAAAATCTACAAGGAAAAAAGATGCTGGACTCCAGAGATATTGGGATTAAAAGTTTGGTTAGAATATAAACCATTTTCCTGATTAAAAAGGTAGAATATATTTAACAAATTCTCTAGGTACACAACTAAAAGGGGGAAATTAGCTAAACTGTTTGCTCATCTATTTTTGGAACTGGAGATTTGAACTGTAATAGGTTTTTAACTTTTTATTTTTCTGAAAACCTAGCTCATTATAGTCAAAAGCATGTTACCTTGTTCTGAGCCTTAGATTTGTACCATTTCATCCTTTTCAAAGGTGAAGCCCTTGTAATGAAACTGAGAGAAGTCTAATCAGGCCTCACACTTGAGTTTTTAAAAGTAGGCCTCAACTGAATCCTTTTATCTCTCCTGGTCTCCCCAGGTTATAAGAAGAGAGATTTATTAAAATTAAGGGAGGAAGTTTAAACATTTCTTTAAATATATAGGGAAAAGCCTATAGTAATTTTACAATAGAATGCCTCATTTCTAATTATTAATTGCAATCAAGTGATATTGGAATCTAAGATATTTCTCTACTTAAAATACTCTTCTAGTATATAATATCCATTAACATACATAGTTCTTCATTCACTTTTCAGACTTTAGTGCTGCTTGTCTTTATTAAACTAATAAACTCTAGTATCTCTTAACTAATAAAAGGCATTATATATTTATGGCACAAACCATGCTGAATGATTAATGAAGGCTTTGTTTTAAATTTCCTGGCTGAAATAAGAAAGGGTAGCTGCAACATCTCTTCTAGTATCAGAGTCATGGTGCTTGTGTACTGAAAGTTTTGATATGCCTTGTGCAGAGTCTCAGAACTTCTTCCCTGATGAACGTGTTACAAGAATGGAATTATATTTGCAACTGTGGATAGGCCAATTTATATTATTTTTGAAAACTTAGAAATACTTCTTAAACAGAATAGAAGTAATCCTTGACAGGATTTGGGTGTTCAACTATAAATGTACTTGGTATTTTAACTTATAATAATTGAAAATGCTGAATCGATTTTAGCTGATGTTATGACTTTTTATAGACTACTCAAGCATTATATTTTTCTGAAAACAAAATATATGGTATGCATTCAGAGTTCTTGATATTCAGACTAAAATTCGTTTTACTTTGCATTGTCAGCTAACTATTGATTTGTTGTGTTGGCTTTCCTAAAAATGTGGCTACAGTTAATCCTACTTTTGGTTTTTATTTTCACCCAGAGCTACAAATACAACTCTATAATCATGCTTTTTCAATAGAGAAAATACCTATAATTTATATTTTGTGATAATATGAGGCTTGAAATGACTACTGCCTTCATTAATGTCCTAAATTCTGAAGGCTTGAGACATTTTCAGTCCTTAGCTTGACTGTATTTTCTTTCACAAAAGCTAATGAAGTGAAGTCCTTGTTTAAACAGTGTAGGAGACAGTGTTTGGAGTAACTCTATTAATGCCTGTCAATCTCTTTACTCACTGTTACAAAACAAACAAAGAGGTTGTACTTGGTACTTGAGATAATCGATAACTAATGTATAAGTCTTGACTTCAGACAAAATTATGTACAAAAAGAGGGAAAGTGGGTAATTCATGCCCTTTTATCTGAATTCAATATATACATAGTTTGATTCTCATTCTCCTATAATATGCAGTCTATTTAACAGGTGAACATCCTATTTTGACCCTATGTGTTTAACTTTGAAATTAAATTTCAGTAAGGTTACCATGTCGCTTACTCCCAGGAAAATGTATACAAATGTATACAGTATGCAAGTTTGGTTTTCTATGGTTACACAGAAGTAAGGAATCTACTTTCAACCCTTATACACATGTATATTGGATTGTACTTTTAGATGCAGTCTTATTTGAACTAGTCTCATTTGGATTATTACAATTCATTCTGTCTGGGGCTGCTTTTGAAAACCACTTGGAAACTATACCAGTGCAGCAGCTTGGGCTGTTATGTGTACATTGTGATTTGCCTATAAAGTCCTCCACTGCTAGAGTTGCACTGGTTACCAGTTTGCTTTCAAGTGAATTCAAGGTGCTTATTGTCCCTTTTAAAACCCTGAATAACTTAGGACCTAGATATCTTTGGAATTGTTTTGTTCCAATTATTTCTGCCCGTCCAAAATATCAGGTAAAAAAGGCTTCCTTGGGATCCCTTCACTCAGGGAATGTAACCTTCAGTGACCTTGAAGGTGGCCTTTTCAGGTGCTGCTCCTGTTCTTTGAAAAAGCATTCCTCCTGAGAACTGTATGGTCCCAGCCTTACTGAGCTTTAGAAAGGGGATCAAAACCTAATGCTTCCAGCAACCACGGAGTAGATTAACAAGTTGAATGTGGTCGATTTGAACTGAGTTTATTTATTGTTACATAGAATTGTGAGTTGTTTATTACTTGTTTATTTTTTATGTACATTTTAAACCTTATTGTACAGAATAGGGTATGTAAGCCACTCAGAGTTGGTTATATTAGACAGGGAAACTAGTACATAAAGTAAATGGAATGTATATTGATGTCTACAGCCACTATGATAAAGACCCAGATTGCAATCCATCCCAACTTTTTCCTTTAAAAATGTTGTTATTGTTAGAACTGCTTTTATGAGGGGTTTTCAGGCTACTATGCATTGCTGACCATATTATATTTCAGAATGTCAATTTTAGTTGTGGGGAAATGAATGCCATGTATAGCTGGGAAAAAAATCAAGTCAAGAAGTTTCTACCTCCATAATGAAATTGATTAAGGAATTATGAAATTTAGTAGATTGAGTTTTTGGTATTTCAGGTTGTGAATTTGCTGGAGAATACCAAAACACAAAAGGACAGATAAAGCAGTACCCCTGCTTTTCCCCAGAAAATACTACATGCAAACAAAAAGACATTGATAAACCTGTAAATGCAAATATGTGGTTTATCTAGTACCTTCAACGTCTCCTACATTTTTATGCATTCCTCCTGCCTAAAAGCAATGCATTATACTGTTTTTCATATGCCTTCTGAGCAGCAATGGCGTTTTGGAATACTTTACATTTCAAAGGGTTCCAATATAGATGTTGCCATTGTTGGAGAAGGTAGAATATAATATTTGGCATAAATCTGAGCCATTTCTAGCAGAGAGGAAGTTAAATATTCTTCCCTTCATATAAAGGAAATGTAGGTGTTTGCAAGGCATTAAGTCCATAGTAGGCTCAATAAAACCAACCATTTCTGAAATATATGTCTATGATTAATTTTTAACCACATGTGTCCCAGTAATATTATTATCATTATTAAAAACTTGTATGCCCCCCGACTCTCAATAACTCTGGCCAGCTCACAACAAAGAAATTGCAATCAAATAAATAAAACAGAAGAGATAAAGATAAAAATTGGCAAGCGTGATAAAGCAAAGGGTCTCATTCTTCCTTGCCAAAGGCCTGGGTGAAGAGCCAGGTCTTCACAGCTCTTCTAAACAACAACAGCTTGTTCCAAAGGGCAAATGCTGCTACAAAGAAGGGGAGCTTCCTGAGACCCAATAAATAGCATTGTTTAATTGAAAGAACCTGGAACATGCTAACCCTGCAGAATCGGATTAGTCAGGCAGATGTTATGGAAGACAGGCAATCCCTCAAGTAACCATGCCCTATGCTCCATGCATGTAGGGCTTTATAGGTAACAACCAGTACTTTCAATTGCACCTGAAAGCAAACCAACCAGTGCAGCTTGCAAAGCAAAGGTACTATATGGGCATACTGAGGCATGCCCATTACTGCTCACTCTGCTGCATTCTGGACCAGTTGAAGCTTCTGCATGGTCTTCAAGGGCAACCCCATGTAGAATGTGTTGCAGTAGTCAAGCTGTGGAGGATGACTAGGGCATGAATGACTGCCTGAAGGGCCCCCCAATCTAGGAAAGGGTGCAAGTGGCGTACTAGATGGAGTTGTGCAAAGGCCTTCCTGGCCACAGGTGATACCTGCTTGTCAAGCAGGAACTGCAAACCCAGGAAGACCCCCAGATTGTGCACCAACCTTGACAGGGGAAGTGCCACCTCATCCAAGGTCAAAGATGGAATATTCCCAGATTTGAGGGCCCAAATATCCACAGCAACTTTTTCTTTGAAGGGATTGAGTTGGAGATAGTTCTTCTCCATCCAAACCCACACAGCCTCTGGGCACTGGGTCAGAACCTTCACAGCCTCACTTGGCTGTCCCAGGGTCAAAAGATATAATTGGGTATCAGCAGCATACTGATTACATTGAACCCCAACCACTTTAATATTGTTATAAACTTTGAAGTATGCAATATCCATGTGTACCTATCTCTGTTGTTAGCGTTTATCTAAATTCTATGCATAATGCATTATTAAACACAATCACAATATGTAGTTCCTATTATTTTACCTTTTGACTTTCCTATTTATATGTTTTCATCATAGAAGCATCCCATATTCTTTTTCTGGGAAGCCATTTACTATAATTCACAACAAACAAAACTACAGGTAGTCCTCCCTTAATGACCATTCGTTTAACAATGGTTCAAAGTTACAATGGGCTTGGAAAGGGTGCTTTATGGCCCATAAAGCACTTCCAGCCATTGTAAAACATTGTGCTGCCCCCACCCCCCACCCAGTTGTCATATGGCTCGCATTTATGACCAGTTACCAAGCGCCCCATGATCATGTGATCACATTTGCAATCGTCTTTCTGGGGAAGCCAGCAGGGAAGGTTGCAAGCAGAGGGAAACCTCTCGGCACTGTTCAGGAACAGATCTCAAATGTTTCTGTAGTCCCACAAAGGATTTCCCCTACATCCACGGAGGAGAGGGGAAACCCTTCGGCGGGCTGCAGGAACATTTAAGAGTGAAAGGGCTGCCTGCTGGGAAGATTTCAGCTCCAGACGGAGCTGAAACTGTCTGGCAGGCAGTCCTTTCATTCTCAAAGAGCTGCCTGCCAGAAGGATTTCAGCTGAGCGAAGCAGTGACATGGGCATCTCGCTTAACAACCACTTCGCTCAACAATTGAGATTCCAGTCTCAATTGTGGTAGGCAAGGACTACCTGTACTAGTTTTACTCCTGCACAAGATTTTTAGCTGAATGAAAGTACACAGTTAAAATTATAGGGTTAAGTGCTAATGTACTATGGTAATATCAGGTAGCATTGTTATTAAAATAAATGTGCTGTAGTGAACTTCCTCTTGGGTGTAATAATGACTAACTCCTTTTATACTTTTAAATATAGGGCAAGACTAATCAGTATTGATTTCAAAGGGGAAGGTGAGCATATTTAAATCTCTTGTTGAAATCAGTGAAAATTCAAAGTGCTAAGAGTGGCTAATTTCTGATTTTTAAGTTAATTACATACAGTTATCTTTACTTGGTTATTCATTGAATATTGCAACCAGTAATAATAAAAATTATCCAGTTCATTGCCTTAATTGGAATTGGCCCAATAGGCTGAAAGAAGAGGAAGGTGGAACTCTGAATAAAGTTTATTGTGTTTTTATCAGTATACATCACCTTGACAAAGTTTGCTTTAATTGACTAATACATTTTCGAAATAAATAAAAAGATAATTGAAAGACTGGAAGCGTGAAGGGAAAAAAGTATGTTGAAAAGAAGACAGCAATGGAAAATAAAACAGTTAAAAATATGTAACAAGTACAAATTAATAAAACAAAAATCAATATTTTAAACTTTCAAAAGAATAAGTTTATTTGCAGGAACCAGATATCCACATATTGATAACACTATGTATGTTGTGGATTAGATAGAAATTAGTACCATTTTATCCATTTGAGTTGAACTTTCCAGGGTTAAATGATCCCATCCTTGTGGTGACCAATACCACATACATTCTTGCTCTGAAGATTTAATTTCCTCTGCATTTTCTGAACAAGTAAGAATGCCTTCCTAACAGCTGGAGAGACTCTTCAGCTTTTTACTCTCTAGATGACATGACAAATGAGAGATGGCCCTGATTCTTTTTCCCAGTCTCCCTTGGCATATCAGTGGAAATGGGAGGAGGAGAAGGGATTGATGTTGATTACAATAATGTGTCTTGAACATATGCATCAAATTTTAGTCTAATAGTTTAATATTTAGTAACATCATTGCATTATAAACAATATGCAAACTGAATGATAAACTGAGTTAATATTTTTTAAAGCTGCAATTCAAGTAACTTTGGAGATTGTGGTATTCCTCTTTGCATATCCTTAGCAAACCAGTAGTTATGCGCATTACAGTGTTGGTATATTAATCATTATTGCTATTGAAGTTTACCTTGAATCATTTTTGAATATACAGAATATTCATATATTCATCTCGTTATTCCCAATAGATATTTAATTTTGCTATTGGTGAATTCAATGACTGACAAAATGATTACCTGGATTTTTCATGCATCTTGGGGGATGCATGCCACAATATTAAATCTATAAATGCCCTGTTTTGCAGTGCAGAAACAGATGTACAGGTGAAACTCGAAAAATTAAGAATATCATGCAAATGTTCATTTATGTCAGTATGGCAACTCAAAAGGTGAAACCAATATATGAGATAGACGCATTACATGCAAAGCGAGATATGTCAAGCCTTACTTTGGTATAATTGTGATGATTATGGCGTAAACCCCAAATTCACAATCTCAGAAAATTAGAATATTACATGACATCAATAACACAAGGATTGGAAATAGAACAATATCGGACCTCTGCAAAGTATAAGCATGCATATGTACTCAGTACTTGGTTTGGGCCCCTTTTGCAGCAATGACTGCCGCAATGCGGCGTGGCATGGATGCTATCAGCCTGTGGCACTGCTGAGGTATTATGGAAGACCAGGATGCTTCAATAGCAGCCTTCAGCTCCGCTGCATTGTTCGGTCTCATGTCCCTCATCTTTCTCTTGGCAATGCCCCATAGATTCTCTATGGTGTTCAGGTCAGGCGAGTTTGCTGGCCAATCAAGCACAGTAATCCCATGGTCACTGAACCAGGTTTTGGTACTTTGGGCAATGTGGGCAGGTGCCAAGTCCTGCTGGAAAATGAAGTCAGCATCCCCATAAAGCTCGTCTGCAGAAGGAAGCATGAAGTGCTCCAAAATCTCCTGGTAAACGGCTGCGTTGACCCTGCACTTAATGAAGCACAGTGGACCAACACCAGCAGATGACCTGGCTCCCCAAATCAACACAGACTGTGGAAACTTCACACTGGACTTCAAGCATCGTGCATTGTGTGCCTGTCTATTCTTCCTCCAGACTCTGGGTCCTTGGTTCCCAAATGAGACGCAAAAGTTGCTCTCATCAGAAAAGAGGACTTTGAACCACTGGGCAACAGACCAGTTCTTTTTTTCTGTAGCCCAGGTAAGACGCTTCTGACGTTGTTTGTTGTTCAGGAGCAGCTTGACAAGAGGAATACGACATTTGAAGCCCGTGTCCAGGATCCGTCTGTGTGTGGTGGCTCTTGATGCACTAACTCCAGCCTCAGTCCACTCCTTGTGAAAGTCCCCAACACTTTTGAATGGCCTTTTCCTGACAATCCTCTCCAGGCTGCGGTCATCCCTGCTACTTGTGCACCTTTGTCTACCACACTTTTCCCTTCCACATAACCTTCTATTGATGTGCTTTGATACAGCACTTTGGGAACATCCAACTTCTTTTGCAATTCCCTTTTGGGGCTTTCCCTCCTTATGGAGGGTGTCAGTGATGGTTTTCTGCACAACTGTCAGGTCAGCAGTCTTTCCCATGCTTGTGATTCCTACTGAACCAGCCTGAGAGACCATTTAAAGGCTCAGGAACCCTTTGCAGGTGTTATGGATTCATTAGCTGATTAGAGTGGGACACTTTGAGCCTAGAATATTGAACCTTTTCACACTATTCTAATTTTCTGAGATTGTGAATTTGGGGTTTTCATAAGCTGTACACCATAATCATCACAAATATACCAAAGTAAGGCTTGACATATCTCACTTTGCATGTAATGCGTCTATCTCATATATTGGTTTCACCTTTTGAGTTGCCATACTGACATAAATGAACATTTGCATGATATTCTAATTTTTCGAGTTTCACCTGTATACATTTGATTATGTGGGTGTTACAGATACTTGTTGAACAGTGCATAAATATTACAATTAAGTTAATGTTATGTCTTCTTTGTGTCCCAGACTTGTACCTATGCATGTATCTGTGTCTTTTTAATTTGATAAAGGCTTACTTTATTTAATTCTTATCTAATTTGCTACATAACATTCATAAAACATGACAGGAAAAACAAAAACAAATCCCAAGAACAGCACACCTGTTGCTGGACCTTCTCTTCTCTTCTCTTCTCTTCTCTTCTCTTCTCTTCTCTTCTCTTCTCTTCTCTTCTCTTCTCTTCTCTTCTCTTCTCTTCTCTTCTCTTCTCTTCTCTTCTCTTCTCATTAATCCACTATTTTGAATCCTCAAAAGTAATCTTTAATTGTCCAAATAGTAAAGATAGACTGATTTGGATTCCTCATCCAAGAGGTGTAAACCACTATCTAGAGTTTAGAATCTCAAAATACATTTTCCTCAAGTCGCAATAAAGAAGTCTGTGAAAAGTTCCTCCTCAGTCTCTAGTAGTGGACTCAGACTGAGAGGCCTCGTAGCTGGGTAATAGCACTCTTAGGTAATGTAACACTGCATGCAGTGCTCTCAGTTGGGAAGGGACTTCTTTAAATAGAGATGTATATTTCTTCAAAATATGACTTGCAAGAAATATTTTTCTGAAGCCACAACCATACCTAGAAAACTGTTGGCTTGCAGGGAAAAAAAACTTTCTCCCATGTTGCTCCTGAAATTTGTGAACTTTCTTCTCCATTATAGTTGGCATCTACTTTCTCTGTTATTAAAGCTGTTAAGATCATTGTTTCAGTGTGGCTTGTACCTAGTTTTCAGCATCCTTATTAAGTGTTCCAAGATGATCTTAATTGTGTTTGCTTTGGTTTGGTTAAACATATATTTAGCAGTTTCTTAGCAGAAAGTCAGTATAAAAATAACAGTACAAAATAATAAAAGTGGGGTGCCAGCCTTACTGTGTTTGGCAGCTATCTTTTTCCTTTATGCCCTGTTGTTTTGGCCCAGATGACTTTGACTCAAAGTTGTCATCAGATATTCATGGCATCTGGGTAGACTGAATATCTGGTCCCATTAGTTGATCATTGGATGAGTTGCATTAGATAAAAGCAAAAGCTTTATTCCCTGAATAATAGCACCCCAAAAGGTCTTTCTCCCCCCAAATAAATTAGGCTGTTAAAATTTCTAATCTGTAATTATTCAGGTGTTGATAACAATTTCTATATGCTGATTATTTTTTATACATGAGTTACGTACTGTAGGTTACCAAAGCATTTTTATCAGGTTTTGTCTGCCTCCATCACCTCTTTTGTTCTTTATAAAGTGGTCTGAGACTTTCTGTTGAATAATTATATAAATTATATAAATAAATATAAATTGCTTATATAATATACATTTTCAATACACCCAAACACTGTATTGCACTTAGTTCCAGCTGGTAGATTTCCAGCTGTTTTTTTCCAAAAAATAGGTCTTGCAATCTTAAAGTCTGCCCAGTTATAGCATTGTTGTAAGGGAAAAGGTGGAAAGAGTTCTATCTATATATCATTTTGCTCCTATAAAAAAGGCGGGATATAAATGTTAACAGTGATGCATGATGTAAAGATCTGGATGTTCTGCCAATCTGTTTGCCATTATAAATGGTTAACGTACAATTATTTCCTTTTTTGGATGATTTTGCAATAATACTAAATCAGAAACAAAACCACAGCATCAATTAACACTGCATATGAAGCAAGCTATCAGTAGTGGACATTCCAGGCTCTTTTGTGTGAAACCTGGTCTTCAACAGAATGACATAAATCATAAATTGATCCTTTAAAATTGGGTATAGGAATCATGAGATTAAAAAAAAGAATACACTGTAGGTTCTTAATTTAGCAATTGACTTTAAGGTTGAAATTATTAATCTATAGCAGTGTTTCTCGAACTTGGCAACTTTAAGATGTGTGGACTTCAACTCCCAGAAGTCCCCAGCGAGCCACTGATCTATACTTTTGGGTAATACATTCTATGTCATTGTGGGTAAGCATTGTGTTTTTGTAACTTTTGCCTGTAATCTTGGGAGCTAGAAGTTGAATGCAATACATTCTGATATCCTGTACAAAAACCACCTAAGATAATTGGGCATACTGTTATCTCTAAATAGCATCTCCTTTGCTTTTGGGATTGTCAATTTGGTTTCTTTCATGCAGTGTTCAAGGTGTCTCATTTTTCTCAAAGCAGTGGTCAGGAAGAATAATTTGTAAGAGCTCAGAGTGGTATATGAAAGCAGGAGTCTGTTAGTGGTCAGGAAGAATAACTTGTAAAAGCTCAGAGTGATATATGAAATAGATTTTACCAGTGTTGAGAAGAGAGAGAAATAGCTTAATAACTCGTAACCATGGAACATAGTTCTAAAAAGATGGTGTGCTGCACTTTTTCACTTGAGATACTTATGGTATGAAACTTCAGTACTAAAGCAAACATGCAATTTAGTATGATGATTTATGGTCATGCACTTTTCTTAAAAGGGAAATCCATAATTCTGTTGCAGAGCGTACATTATTCATTAGGGCTGGGATAGCTCCCATTAAAGCTTTGTGAATGACATGATGAACTACTTATTTGCTTAAAAACCTCCTGTAGCAACACTATATAATTCAACTACCATAGCTTCAATAAAAATGTACGTTCTTGATATTGCTAGGTCTTAATATTATAGGTGTAAGTATTGGTCATACTTAGTGATAATTTCAGACAATTGATGAAGCAGAGTGGGGCATAGTTCTTTTGACTTCTACATAAAAAGCAAAAGTATTTATTTACTGGGCAGATAAGAATATAAATGCAAATGTATATATTTCCTACAAATTATAATTTTTTTCTGAAATTACTATGTAGTTTACTTTTGATTTCCCCCCTTGGTTACTTCAGAACATCTACTTATACTTCTATCAATGAGAATTAGTAAAGCATCTAAACTGCATGGGCATCTTTATGTATCCTTTAACAAAGTATGAGATGGATGGCTGAAAGATTGCCACTCTCCATCTACCACAACATAGTACACATTTATAAGCTGAAGCTAGAAAAAGATGGGGTAGGCTTATAGCTTATGGAAGGAAGGACAGAGAAACAACATACTATTTTCCATGTCCATCTGGCCTCTTTGGTTCAGACAGCAGTCTTCCAAGGAAATGCAACTCTTTTTCTCAGTATTTGTTTATTTATTTAACAAATATTTATAAGCACTCCAATCCATATAGACTTTGGACAGTATACAACTGTTTGAAATACAATAAAAACAAAACAATGATAGTCAACTAATTATGATGATCTTCCATATAGTACTACAATCCAAAAGCTCACTAGAATAGTACCTATCCTAGAAGCAAGGAGGATTGGCAATTCCCATACTTTTGGGTAAGGTATTCCATATGTTGAGAAAGCCTGTCACCTGGCCCATGCTCTATGAACTTCACATGGAGGGGAGGCCCTCAACAGGCCTTCCCTAAATGTTTGAACTGGATGAGGAGATTCTCTTGTTGCAATTAGTTGCCTGATATAATCAAAGATCAACCACTGACTCTGTGGATGGGCTCTTTTTCTAGTTTAGTCAAATGCTTGGTGAAGTACAGTATATTGGAAGAATACTTAGAAATCAAAGGCTAGCTGAACCAGAAAAAAAAAAACTATGTTGAAAGGAATGTAACCTTTTGCAGACTTGCCCAACAGGGGCAATGGATGGATAATGATGGATTATAAACTTACTGAATTGTACTTTCATGATCCAGAACTCCCCAAGAACAGCTGGATCCCTCCCCAAGTTGTTTTCTAAACTGTAACAGTATTCCATGAGAAAACTAAAGAAAACCAGCTGGTCAGAGTCCAACATCTTTAGGTGATAAAATAAGAGATGAAAAGGAGCTTTGAGAGAAGGGTGCAAAGTGTGTAATCTATGAGAAATGTGTGAAGTGTGTAAGGGTATGTGTGTAGAGTGCAAGAGCTTTCAATTCTATAACTAGTTATTTTATTTGCTGCTTTTTGCCTGCTACTTCTTTTGAGTGTTTTTCCTTGCTGGAAAATCTTTCTGGAATCAAGGAGCTACAAGAACATTTTTGGTAATTATCTGTTTACTAATTTAGAATAACTTCTCTGCTTATATATTTTGGGGGGAAAAAACCACATTGATCAGCAATGTGTATCTCTAATTAGTTGTGCTGAAACTGAGAAATGTAACTGTATTCAAGCTTTGATTCAATAAACATATGCAGCTGTATTGTTGCAAAAGTCTTTTGTGGTGATTGCGCCCACTAGGAACAAAGATCCTGAAAGGAGATGAAATAAATTCTCTAAACTTTCCCCCTTCCAAAAGGATAAATGGTAGCAGACCTGGCTAAGCTTTCAATCTTAAAAAACAAAACCTGGTTATGGTTTACTGCAGGGCTGGCAGGCATCCATAGAGGGCACAGTGAGTGGTGGGAAGCAGCAGCCAGCCTCAGTGCATACTGATTGGAGCAATTGCAAATGGCAGCAAAGGGATACTGAAAACTTGCTGGAGTCTAGCATTTATCTGGATTTCTGCAGCGCAGATCTGGAGCTCTAGTACTAATGCAGCTTGCTGGTGCTGCTCTCTCCCTGAGCTTCTGCTGCTGTAGTTTCTCCCCAAGAGCAGCTTGTGTGTGAAATCTCCCAGCACCAGAACCAGTCTGTTCCATTGAATGTAACTACTAGGTCCTTACTGCATGATAGTGTTGGGATAGGTGACCCTATCTGAGAGGTGTATCTTAGGCTCAGAGGGTGCTACCTATGCCCCTGCAAGTTGTATAAAGCTTCTTTGGAAAAATTTTGTGTACTGGAAAGTGAAAAATAAAAGACGCTCCCTCTCACAGATCATACATCAACCCGTCCACTACATTTCCTTTAGAAAAATAGTAAATATAGTCCTTTTTCAGGAGACGTTCAGGCAGGAAGATCTTACCTAATGGTAGCAACAGCTTTTAATGAACAACATATTACACTTTTATTGTTAATGGTTTTCATCATGTTTTTATATATGGTTTAAGTTTTATATATTGTAAGCTGTCTAGTATGGCAGCATACAAATGAGGAAACATAAATAAATACTTCATTTCTATAGGTTTAACCATATTGTCCAATTGCCCCATTCCCTGTATGCACCAGCAACCATTTTTGGAGGGCAAGAATGGATGATGATCTTCCTTTATGCTGACCCTTCGCATTGTAAATGCAATCTGGCATATTCCTGCTGTGGTTTTAAAGTATTCTTTTCCCCATAAGTTGTCTTGAGTGTTCCTATTTGTTTGGCTAGTGTTCATTATTTTGTTACAGATTGACCTCTGCAGTTTGTTGGCTACTTTGAGAACACCCATTAATTGAGTCAATAGTTCTTTTGGTTTCTAATGACTTCTAGAATGACCTGCATCAGGAATGTATAATAGCACAATGGTTATAGCACTTGCCTTGTATATAGAAGCTTTCTGGTTTAAAATTCTGAAGAAAGGTCTGTGTTTTAATTATTATTTTTCTTTCCTTAACCTAGCTGCTTTTCCTGGGCTTTTTTTTTTTTAAATAACACTAGCAATATACTGTTTTACTGTTTTTTTTCCCCAATCATTTGAGTTAGACAGGTTAAGTGCTGAGGGTGCAATTTTGGAAGGAAAGGCTGAACAGGTATCAAGTACATATATTCCCTTGCTTCATTCAACTATGTAATGCAGCAGTCTACCTTGAAAGAATTTTTGAAGCAGCTACATGTACTTTGTAAATGAACTGCTGCTTTAACTATTCAAGAAAAAGCGCTTGATAAGTACTCTCTTTGTTGGATATACGAAGGGCACATCTAGACTAGTATTTTGTGCCACATAAAGGCAAACCAGACACCACCTGGAAGTTTAGAACACAAACAGATGTATAAGAGCTTTATTGCTCTCCAGCAGTTAATATTTAAGGTATACTGCCCGTGATTCATTTGTAGTATAATTAATAGAATAGACATCAAAACTAATAACCACTGAGGCTGCCTTCTATGAATTTGTTCAATCCTCTGTTAAAATTGTAAAAAATAGTAGTTATCATTATATATGACAGCAGTTGAAGAAGTTTAACTCTACATTAAGTAAAAGTTTGTGGGATTGGAAAATTTGACAATTCAGAAGTAGCAGTGGCACATAGTTACTTGTGAAGATTCAGTAGATTGTGCAAAAACATATGGCTAATACATCTTGGTTTTCCTTCCAGTGTAAACAAGTCTGAGATTAAACTCTGGATTTAAGAATGATGAATTAACTTTTGGTGTTCTTAAATCATGGAAGGAGGTTAATGGCTGATAAAAGTTAAATGGTTAGTTTCAGTCCTCCCAGTGGATATAGTGATTGTATATTAAAAAGGACTGGCCCACGATAACTGGTTTTATTATTAGTTCTTTTTGTAGAATTGGCTATATTACCAACAAAGACATCCCCTCTTCTATATTAAGATCTGTGCACAAAATAAACTGTAAATACAGATATGGTTTCAGAATGAACAAAGCAATGCTGTGGAGATTAATAATAATCTGATTCATTTCATCAAACATTCCTAAAATAGTATTCAGATGATTAGAGACATGGGGCACAACAAAGAAAAGAAGCATTAACCCTTTCGAATGGGCTTTAGCTGTAACTAAGCTTCACTTTAGTTGTAACTAAGATAATCTTTATAGGTTATGAAATATGGAGGATTTTATTACTATTATTCATAGAGACATTTTCTTAGCATGTATATTGTTGTATTTATAATATTAAATCATTTTTTTTAAAGTTGAAAGCTGGAAAGTTCCAAAGTTTCTGTGGCTATCACTAAATATATTTGGTATTTATATTACCTTTTCTCCATGGAATCCAGGGTGGTATATATTATTTGTGCCTCCTATATGATTCTCAGAATAACCCTCTGATGTAGACTAAACTGAAAGACAGAGGCTGCCCTAGAGCTATGCAAGGAAGTTTCTAACAGGATAGGGTTAGAATCTGCCGTCAGAAATTCCTGTTTCTTTCCATTACCTATCTGAATCTATCACAAATGGTTATTGCCTGGAAGTTTTATAAATAAGGCTTTTAACAGACTTGTAGTAAATTGTCAGAGTAGCTAAATGATATTCATTAACTGAATAGAACTTACTATTGAATAAATGGAGTCAGATTGATTTTGATTTATAGTTGTAACATGTTGTTTATATTTAGTTTTATTAAAATTCTATTCTTTTTATTTGATTCCTATTTTTTTCCCCCTCAGACATTTTTTCCTCCTGGATAGTTAAGTAGATGAAATTTGTCCATTTTCACTTTTCTCTTTGTTTTTTTCCTCTTGGCAGTTGATAAGTTCATTGGTCAAACAGCTATAATGGATAAAATAACAGAAGGGTTATGTACTATTTCTTCTGTCCTCCTTCTAGGCATCGTCTTACCAATGTTGTTGCCTTTAGAACTTCAGTAGTTTTCTCTCTGTTTCTGTCAGCAACTTATCTGACTGTATTGTCTGCTAACTCATGTTGATTAATTTTTTCAGTAATTTTCCATTGGCCTGCATTTCTGCCATCATGAATTGCAGGCTGGAAGGTCTATCTTGTGTTAGCTTATTATCCCATCCACACAATTTTTTAAAATTTCAGTTCACTTCAAGCCTTCAGCCTTCTTTTACTCTTAAATATTAATCATTTACATTTATTCATAATTTACTGTTATGTAAAAGGATGGATTGTGTATGACTTTAGCCACCTGTATAAGCTAACATATATCAATACCATTAACCATAAAGACTGCAAAAAGACGTACATCAATCTGAAAAGTTGAGTATAATAATTTTGACTCTCGCTAGGTGGTAACCGTCATATATCAGGACTAGAATGATTAGAGAATGACGGGTTCCTGCACAATGTGCTTGAAAGCTGCCTAATATATAAATTGTATTTCATGTTATGAGCAAACATATTCTTTTGTATTGAACTAGTAATTGCCTCAGGTTTTCAAGTATTATTTTGATAGAACTTTATATAATGAAGGGTAGAACTATGTATTGCCTCAGAAATCCACATTTCCAAACAAACTGGGGATAGTAATTCTACTATACTTGCTTCATAATATTAAAAAAAATGCTTGTTTAATCTCCCAAGAATTGGTAGAAGGATTAAGAGTCACAGTGTACTTGGTGTATGGGTGTGAAATGATGCAGGGTAGTACTTTCCTTTATAATAAATTTAGCTGGTTGAGCCTTTCTTAGTTTAGTTTAGAAGTGAAATGGAGCCATTCAGAAATAAGATGGTGGCTTCTACATATTGAGAAGTTTACTCAGTGTACACTGAAATACAGATATTAATCAATTGAAAGATAATCACATTTTTAAAAAACAGTCCAGCAGTGTCTGATAACAACCTCTAGGTTATCAGAATGATAATGATAATTGAACCTTGGGGTAGATGGCCTAAAAACACAGAACTCTGGCACACAGAAGACCTGGTCAGTTTTTTTATATGTGCTTCTTCATGAAAAGATGAAAAACATGAGATTGCATTGCTGTATGCATCTCAAATTGTTGGTAACAGAAACCCCACCCCATAAGTCTGCAGTTGGTTTGCTTGACTAGTCCTGTTCATGCATAGGCCTTCCAATTCATGCTAATTTGTGTACATCCAGGAGCCAGGTCAATGCCATGATCCTGCTGTCCCCATCTCCACATGTAAATGCTATGCATCTAGATCATACTAATCAGTTTTATATGTTTTTACTAATCAATGGCTGAGAGTATATTACAATTTCAGTTGCAATAGTGGGAATAAAATGGAGATCAAAGGAAATTAGGGTATTAATCTATTCAGCCCATTAACTTACCTTGTAAGAATCTTGAAAGAGAGGATTATAGCAGGAAAAATGCATTCCAGTTGTATACATGCACTTTATCTTTGTTTTTAACTGAAGTTATTTAGCTCTAAAATACTTTAGAAGAAGAAAAAACATAGCATTAGGTTATCTAATATGGCTTACTTGCACTGCTTGTTGCTCCATCGTTGGAATGGGACATTCTTTACTCACCTCCCTCCCACTGCAAATTTGGCCTCTGGGCTCATTTTCCTGTTGAAGTTTGAAAGGTGTACCTCAAGTACTCTTGCCCGTTTTTGCTGGAGTGCTTTCCTTCTTTACAAATTAATCTAAGCAGTTCATTGACTACTTTGCAGAGGAAGGAATGCCCCTTCAACTAAGGCAATAACTGCTTTGATATCTAAGAGCTTCTAAGATATTTTTTTTACTATTAGTATTAAAATAGCACAGTGATTAAAAGCTTTGCCTTGTTTGTAAGTGGTTGCTGGTGCAAATCCCAGAAGAAATGTTTTCTTTAACTTGCAATTTCCTTCATCTAACTAGCTTTCTTTAGCTGGAGGAGGAGGAGGAGGAGGAGGAGGAGGAAATTTTCCAGTCATTTAAAGTAAAAGGGTTTAGTGAAACTGTTTTACATCAAACTGGGAAAATGATTAAATAATGGAATCTTGCATTTTCTTTAAAAGCCTCAGCTAACTAAGGAAAGCTATTTAGATGAAAGAAAGAAAATAGTAATTAAAAAATGCACATTTCTACTGTGTTTTGAACCTCCAACATCTTACATAAGAGATGTAAGAGATGTCTTAGCCCTGTGCTAGCTCAGCACCAATGGTAAAGGGAAGGTCTAGAAGTTATTAGAGTGCAAAAGAGTTAGCAAAAAATATATATATTTTATTTTAAACATGGTGATTGTATGTACCTCCATCAAAATATATTAACTTTGTATATATAAATTTAACTTCACTTTGTAAATATATATTTTTATACATACTTACATATACCCACACAGTATGTACATCTATACTTATATATCTCTCACATATAAAAGTATGTATGTGCTCTAAAACCTGCCCACAGAAAGAAAAGCAATTGGCAGTTGCTGAAACAGGGAGGCGGAAGGGCACAGTAGCAGCACTGTCTAATGAGTGCCTCCAGTCTGGATTGAATACCTTCAAGCTGATGCCAAAGTGTCTCGATCCAGACATGTTTTTCTTAAACCAGTTTAAACTTAACCTATCATGAGCACAGGACAGGAACAGCTTAAATGGTAAGTAGGAGAAAACTTTGGGGACTGAGAAGAAGAGCATTGTATTTCTTACCCAGTAGGCTTGAGCATCATTGCAGAATTTGTCTTCCAGATTGTCGTGAGTATGAACATTTTTGGATGGTCATGTGGATATATGGCAACATGTTGATGAAAGCTTCATTGGTGGTTATATTTTGAAAATGACTATTAAATCTTCCCTTATAAGATATGAGAAAGATATTACTACAGATTGGTAATCACAAGAGTAAGCATTGACTTTGTTTTGTACAGCCTGCTCCTTAAGCCTTTGTTTTTAGAGTTAGAGGGGATTTTTTTAAGTCTATCATCACAAGCATCATTAATTCCAGCTCCTGATGAGGAATATGCCAGCAAAATTAGTAAAAATTAGTATTGCAAGTCCAGGTAAGTGGAAACATTTGTTATGCATTTAATATTTTCTTAGAAGTCTTTCCCAATCTTCATTATGCATTTCTTTTGTCTCTTAGATTATAGATTTGTGTATTTGTAATTCTTAGGTTTTAAAGAAGAAAAATGTTTCTTTAATGTGATTATTCAAAATATCAGTGATATGAAAGAAATTTTCTTTCATTGGTAGAGACTTTTAAAATATTTAAGCATAAGTATTATATACTTCCTGTATAAAAAAAAATGAGCCAAGTTTTTTTTAATACCCAATTGTTGTTTTTAAAGTTGTATTAGAAAATCCTAGTTATGATATGAAGAGACAGTTCTGTGACATTCCTTTGTATCTCTTAAGTTTATATGATCTACTAAAAGTTCACAGAAATTTATTTCCACAGACAGAATGTGTTTTATTTGAATGAAATCCATGCTGAATCTAGAATACCTTTAAATTGTAGTGCTATATTGAGAGTTGAATATATATTATTTTGTAATAAGAATGATGGTGATTTAAATGTTAAGGGTGCACAGAATAACCTAATAGTTCTTGTTATCATTTCACAATATTATGGTACTGTAATACCATAACAGCATACCATACCGTTATACTGTTATGGTACTGAAACACATAGAATTTCACCTCTATTCCTTATATATAATCATTTTATATACAACGTTTGCTTATGGTAGCAGACTTAATATTTAAGTTATATTTTTATTATTATTTCATTTGTTCAAATTTATTATAGCCATCCAACTCCAATGGACTTTTATAATATTTGTTCTTTGACAGATTTTGTGCATTGAATTGCAGCAGGGTAATAAACAATTTCTGGACAGGAGAGTGTCATTTTACTATTCCACATATCAGAGAAACTTTAGCCATAGATAATAGCATCACAAAAAGAATCTTCTTAACCTTTTCTTTCTACTTAAAATTGCTTCCTCATCAATGGTAATACATGGTCTTCTATTGATTCTCCAATAAGATATATACGTCAATAATATTTACTAAGGAAGCATTAACAGCACTATAAGCTTAACAGTGCTGTTAAATACTTTAAATACCTACTTAAAAGTTCACTGTAGCTGGATTGTTCTTTTAACTGTGTTTTGTTGAAATAAGCCAGAAAAAGAAAAAGCTATGATTAAAACGTAAGCAAAAGGTATAAACCGAGGGCTATACTAAAGGAAGAAAAAATGTATGCAAATGTGGGGCACATTCATTCTCATTAGAATAATTATGTTCTAATATACTACCTGAACATCTTGAAATTAGAAAATAAATTATCTTGAATTTATTTCTACAACTTTCTACATAGAAGTTAACATGTTCTATGAAAATAACTAAAGCCACAAAATGGCTGGTATTTTTAAATGGGAAAGTAGGTAACTGCTCAAGATAAGGACTGGATAATTAATATTAAGAAGTCCCACGGCAACAAGAATAGTATGGTAAGGGAGAGAGGGAAAATAAATTAAGAAAAATTATGAAAAGCTAAGATCCAAAATAACTTGTGCACTCAAATTCTGAACTCAAGAGGAATTTGGACTTGTTTTCTGAGCATGTTAACCCTCCCTTGGCTGTACAAAGGGAACAAGTAAAAAAAACCCAATCATAGTATAGTTCAGTGTTTCTCAACTTTGGCATCTTTAAGATGTGTGGACTTGAACTCCCAGAATTTCCCAGCCACTACGCCAAGGTTGAGAAACATTGGTATAGTTCACTGAAGTATGGCCACTGTTTACAAATTTAAAAAAAAAATCTGTGGGGGCAATATTCAAAGGCCTTTAAATTCATTCTCACATTTAGCTAATTAATAGAAGAGAATATATGTAGCTCAGCACTGAACTGTGGAGTCCTTGGTGCTCTCTGTAGCATACAAATCAACTAAAGCCCTCCAAAATATCTTAAGTAAACCAAAAGACCCAGTAATCAAAGAAGAAAAAACAGGAATCATCTACAACATATAGTGTAAGGACTGTAACAGCCACTATATAGGACAGACTGGCAGAAGACTAGCAGGGTGCATCCATGAACACCAACCAGCAGTCAGAAGACATAATGAAAACTCCTTACTCTCACAACACATGGACAGACTCAACCATAGTTTCAACTGGGAAACTCTGAGCATCCTAGACCAAGCTAAATCCAAAAACATAGAGAATTCCTGGGAGCTTGGCAGTCAGACACATCAGCCATCAATAGACTCATAGAGATAAACCACATTTACACTCCATTCAAAAGAGACAATAAGCAAGCTCAAAAGGAAACAAAAAGATCAGAACACATCCTCCAGCAACCTACACCCAGATAAGATTAACAGCAGACAATCAAGCAGAAAACCCTAACAAGAAACTACCAAGAATTAAACCATATCCCCACCAACACTGGCAGGGCAAGCTACTATATATAAACAGGGAGCAAACCCCACACTTACTAGTACTGAGCGTGTTACTTAGTTGGGTAATGAAATATGTGCAGTCAAACAACCAAGCTCAGAGAGCACCAAGGACTCCACTTAACTAAGCTTAGAGATTTCATCTTTCTCTACCTGTTTCTCCATCATTCAGTAAGTATGTGTGTTTTGTTTCCCCCTTCTTTTTCTTTCAATGCTGAGGGATAATAAAAAGCAGCTGCAGAACTCTTTAACAAATTCTTCTAGAAGTATTGTTAATGTATCAACCAAAAGTCCTATAGTATTGTAAAAAGTCACATATTTCTCATGACTTACAGTGCTGTGGGCTTGGAATCATGGAGTTGGAAGTAGTTATTTAGGCCATGGAATCCAGTCCTGTGCCACTCCAGAAATTAAACTAACCTTTGCTTCAACACCTCCAAGTGTCAGGAAGTATCTCTCTCTCTCAGCAGTTGGTTCCATTGTAAAACTGATTAGGAAGTCTATTTTCCCTCTAACATTCAAACAGAATATGCCCTTTTGTAATTTAAATCCATTATTCTGTGTCCTGCATTTTTGGATAATAAAAAAATAGGCCTTGGCTTTCTTATTGGTAATGTTCTTTCAGGTATTTGTAGAGTGCTATAATATCCCTTCCTCCAGTCTTCTCTTTTCAAGGCTAACAATGCCTGTCTGTTTCAAACTCTCTCCTTAGGTCTATGAAGGACCAATGCAGAATAAAATACAACTATTACTTTTCGTGATTTATATATGTGTTGATGTAGCCCAAAATGGCATTTATCTTTTTTCCAGCCATATCACTACTGACTCATGTCCAGTTTGCAAGTAACTTCTATTTCAGTAAGTTTGAAGAGGTATTTTACAACCCCAGTGTCCTCCATCCTATGCCTCTGCATCTGATTTCAGTTGCCCTTTTAATTTATTTTTTAAATGATTTTTGGCTTTATAAGGAAAGGAAAGGAAGAATACATGAAAACAAGGAAAAATAAACATAGGTGCATGCAAAAAATCATCCTAGATTTTAAAAGTATCATTAAACCTTGATCACGCAAAGTAATATTTAGCAATCTTTCTATTATATTGCTAAAGACCAGCTCTTAAGCAGAAAACAAACACATAAATGTGATCCAAGACTGTAAATCTAGGTTGTACCATCTTTCCAACACTGAAAAGTGATCTTCATGTTCCTCATTTCCATAATTCTTCATATATTGATAAGGTCTATGTTTTTGGTACATAAGTAATTCAAATTACATTCCATCTTTATATCATATTGTTCTCTAACATATTAACATATGTATGCATATCAAAGCAAACTTTGATAAGTGTTTCATGGCAATAATAAGACAAACCCATATCCTATGAGTATTAATTTTATACTTTGAATGAAGTATAATGAAGATTATAGCTCTGAATCTTTTGCCTCAAGATCAACTTTAAGAGTGTAAGAAACTTACACTTATGGGAGGCTATAATTCCTGCAAATTTACCTGTTGAGATTACTTTTGGCAGAAAGCAAGGTAAAAATTGATTAAATAAATATATTCTGTCTCAAAAAAGAAATTAGCATTGGGTACTTTCCAGTTATAATAAATGGGGAAGTGTCACAAGGGTTTCATGGGGTCAGATCCAGTTTAGAGTATACAACACACCTTCTTTGATTCCCCCCCCCCCTTTTTTTTTTTACTAGAATCAAGAAAAGGCAAGCTACTGATTTTGTCTTTAGGCAGTAATTCATTATAGTACAGTAGCTTCTCCCAGCTACCCTGCAGCTGATAAAGCAGCAAATAGAGGCTTGGGTTAGGCATTTTCAAGTGAGCTTATTCTCTTCTGACTATGGATGCAACTTAATGTGGACTAAATATAGGTATTGCTATTCCTAAATTCCTTCCTACTAGAAATAAAGGGATCGGTTACGATGGTTGGCATTTTCTTGAGTTATCAAGATGTGATTTCCTTCTCTTTTGGTTTCTCTGTGTTGGGTAGGTTTGCCCCACAAAGCTCACCTACTTTCTTCAGTGGCGCCTAGCTTCACTGAATTTTTGGCTAAAAATAAAGCACTACCCGCAGGGCCTAGCTCCACTTATCCTTCAAGATAAATTTCAATCCTTGTGGAAAAAGGATATTGAGCTCAACCTCTCTAAGTTAGGCTATTCTACGGCTGGGATTCTAGCGATGGAATATGAGCAGGCAAGAATGGCCATAAAGCAAAGGACAGAGGATATAGAATGTCAAGCAGATTTAGGGAAGGTTCCATCCTTTTTGTCCCCGCCATGTAGCAAGTATACTGTCACTGCTGCCAGATATTTAGTGCAGCTTGAGCTCCCCAGTCAGTGGAAAGCATTCTCTTTAGCGCGTTGCCATGTTCTTCCTTCAGTGGTGCTGGACGGCAAATACAAAGAAATTCCATTAGCTGCAAGACTTTGCCCTTGTGATGCCAAGGAAGTAGAAGACAAGGGCCATATTCTCCTCCGCTATATCTTTTACCAAGTCCCACGGAGTAAATTGCTCACACCCCTGATCAGCAAGCAGCCTGGCTGTCAAGAATCAGATTATCTTCAAATGCTTCTCATGGATGACCGGCCTTATGTCACAGCGCAGGTAGCCAGGTTCTGCGCGGTGGCAATAAAGATCCGTCAACATTGGATAGGAAGCTGCTGAAAGGTTTTGCAGTAATGGATTATAGCCAACTAGTATTTTAGTTTGCATTAACAGTTCCCAAAGAGACCTGAAAATACTACTTCGAGAGTCAGGGGGCCTTGCTGAGTGGAATCGATTTTGGTAGGGGTGGACTAAGTAGGTGACCATGAAAAAACAGAAATATCACCAACACACTTCAATTTTAAATATTATCATTTTATCATCACCTTATTTTAGCTAGTGATCAATAATTGTAGGATATCATAATTCATGAAGTAATAATCACACTATAGGATAGGCCGTTTGACTTCATGTATAAATGACATTTAGGCGGCCAAATTATTATGATATAGATTTTACTTGATATTATTATATCTAAGATTTTTAAGTAGATATGCTATGTGCATTTTTAGTTGTACTGGTCTATGACTGTAATAAACTGATTGACTGATTTCTTCAGTGGGTCTTGGATCTCTCACCAGCACTTCAAGGGTTTTGCCCCAGGCTCTCCTGCAACCACCACCAACCCTTCAACAGACAATGCTGTCTAGGATTCATTCTGGCTTGCCAGCCATTACAGCTCCACCTTTCCTCCTCCTCCTTCCCAGAAGACGTTTTTTAGTCTCCAGCTTTCTCATCCTCCTTGCCAGCACTCTGTTTTCTCTTCAGATTTTATAAATCTTTTTCTTTTACTATATTCTGTTTTTCTTCTTGTTCATAAATCTGTTCATTTTTCACATACTAATTTCATTAATTTTTTTGGTGAAAAAGATACATTTCCTTAGGTTTAGATCATATTTGACAACAGTATATCTGTTCAGAAACATGATTTTATATTTCAAATACTGTTATGATTTGGGATTTGAATGTTCAGCTTAAGTTAAAACTCCATTTACAAATGATTAAAAAATACAAAATAATGATGTAAAGTATTTCCTTAAAGAGTAAGAAATTGAAATGGAAAGATGGAGAGATGTGGAATTATTTGTAATGGAACTTCATCATTAGTGAAGCTTCTTAAAGATTATGTGTTATTACTTATTAAGCTGAATATTGAATGACCAGCACAAAAATGGATACACTTGTTTGAAGTACCACTTTACTTTGCAAGCTGAAATCCTAGGGTTTGGGAGGGAGGGGAGTTTGTATTACTTTTCAATTTGAGCAAAATACATCTTGTCCCTTTAAAGACTGAAGCATTGGAATAATTTTTGGTGTGCAAATTCTGAATGCTAAGTCCTTTAGCTTCCCTACCTGTTTTCAAAGGAACAGGGAACAATATAAGAAAGTGGCAAATTGCAATGATTAAAAAATCATAGTGAATTACAACCCACACATATATGTTAATAGTTACTGGTTTAAAATTCAACATCTGTTCTGTGCTCATGCTAACTTTAAAATGGAGTGAAAATGGGAGGCAAACCACAAAATGAATTATAAAATGGTGTGCACCTTGGGTATTTAAAATGGGGGTAGCACATTTAAAGCAGTACTATAAATCTTACCTTCATAACCAATGCAAATTCCACAACCTATTTCAAGAAAACCAACAGTGAATAATCCTTCTGTTATACTGGCTAACGTAACCTTTTACTAGTAGAGGAGTATCTAGTTGTTGTTCACAGGCTCCTGCCTATTACTCTAAAGCTGGTGATTCCCCAAAGAAATTGCTTTAGACATGTAAATCATATGAAAATAGGACTTTGGTATAAAAGGAAAATTCAATGGACCCTAGCCAGATAATTAGCATGACATGAAATATTCCTAAAATTGGCTATCTGCTATATGTAAAGCAAATGCATCTAACACTTTTGAGAGGTTGAGAAACTTCTTTGGCTGCTGGTTGGGAGAATTGTCCTGGTAACAAGAGAAGGTCCTAACCCCTGCCATTCCTGCCATTTCCATGCTTAATCTACACTGGCAGGCAAACTTTACCAAGATCACCCTCCTGCAGAGCATTTGTGAAGAAAAATGCCAGTATTTTGTACTTTTATGGGGTTCAATTAATTTGCCTGTCTGAAGACCAGCATTGGGCAAGGACTGCTTTATAGTCTGTGTGGAAGAGTTATTTCCCTTCTGTTTTGCTTCCCTATTTGAGGTGAATTTGCAACTTGTTCTGGAGGACTATCGGAAGAACTGAACAAAAAAAAAAAAAAAATCACTTGTGATAACTGTACTACTCCTACTCAAGAGTCAAATAGAACTTTCCTTAGGTATATCAAACAATATTATCTTTTAACTTTTTTTATGAAGCAGGATGGCAGGGAAATTTTTAAAAATGGGTAGGTCCATCTCGTATGCAGAATACTCAACAAGCAGAGATTAAAAAAAAAAAAATCTGTAAGTTTGAGCCCTGGTAAAACAAATTGGAGCAATATTGTGGGGTAGGCTTTCACAGCCAGTATCTGTTGGGTAGTGGTTTAGTGGCTGTGGCAACTAAAGATGCCAGCCACTGTTGCTGGTGAAACATAAGAGATCTGTTGTCTAGACCACAACCGCTAAACCCTGAAGCTCAACTCATATTGCCCATATTGGAGTGAGTTGCTGTTAAAGCAGTGATAGTCCGTAATACTGTGTGATTATTATTATCCTAATTAGATGATACTTGCATTCACACAATATTTGGAGAAAATGGCAAAAGAAGATAAACAGATATAAAGTAGGAACTGGCAACCTGTAAACAGTATAAAATGTTTCTTTCTCTATGCAAAATAAAACTGAAAAAAGCTCATCTACCCCAAGGGTGCCTCCAGTCTCATTTTGCACAGAGAATAGAAAAGGTCAGAGGCAATATAAGAAGGTTCACAAGCTGCATGTCTAATTTCTTCCTAGGAGCCTAATGAGAGTATCTTGCCTGAAGACTCCCTCAGTCCTGGAACAGGAGCTCTTGATTGCTGTGACCCTAGCAAAGCCAACTTTTTGAGCATTCTAAACAACTTTTACAAAATCTTGAGTAGTAATTTTACTTTATGAAATAGCTTTTTTTGGCCACTTCTCTGTTTCTTCCAATAAAACCTGCAAATAAGTAGACCGTCTTTAGCATATATATTTCAGTTAATAATAATTTTATTTTCAGTGCATACAAGCCAATATTTTGATATCCCTGGGACCTGTATTCCTTGGTATGTATAAGTTTTTTAAGAGGCAGAAATAATACTACTGGTTAACATATTAAACCCACTTGTTTTTAGCATGAATTGGAGAGAGTTTATATTGTTTTTTAAAAAGGGCATATTTATATTACAAAAATATATCTCTAACCAGCTACAATATTTTGGGAAAGAGTACTGTAAATGTATTTTTGTACTCATCTTCTTTCATTCTTTTAGCTAATAACCACCATATCTTGGTTCATTTTAAATTGTTCATATTTGCTAAATGTGGACAACTTAAAATGTTATTGTAATGCAGTTTTGTTGTTGTTGTTCAGTCGTTAAGTCTTGTCCGACTCTTCGTGACCCCATGAACCATATTGCGCCAGGCCTTCCTATCTTTCACTGCCTCCCTGAGTTTGCTCAGTTTCATGCTCATTGCTTCAGTGATGCTATCTAGCCATCTCATCCTCTGCCATCCTCTTCTCCTTTTGCCTTCCATCTTTCCCAGCATCAGGGTCTTTTCCAAAGAGTCCTCTCTTCGCATTAGGTGACCAAAGTATCTGAGCTTGAGCTTCATTATCAATCCTTCCAATGAGCAATCAGAGTTGATTTCCTTTAAGATTGACTGGTTTGACCTCCTAGCAGTCCAGGGGACTCTTAAGAGTCTTCTCCAGCACCACAGTTCAAAGGCATCAATTCTTCGGCGTTCAGCCTTCTTTATGGTCCAGCTCTCACAGCCATACATTACTACTGGAAAAACCATAGTTTGATTATGTGGATCTTTGTCGGCAAGGTGACGTCTCTGCTTTTTAATATGCTATCTAGGTTTGCCATAGCTTTCCTCCCAAGGAGCAAGCATCTTTTAATTTCATGGCTGCAGTCTCCGTCTGCAGTGATCTTGGAGCCCAAAGAAATGAAGTCTGTTACTGCTTCCATTTCTACCCCTTCTATTTGCCAGGGATTGATGGGTCCAGATGCCATGATCTTAGTTTTTTTAATGTTGAGTTTCAAGCCAGCTTTCGCACTCTCCTCTTTCACCCTCATCAAGAGGCTCTTTAGTTCTTCTTCACTTTCTGCCATTAGGGTGGTATCGTCTGCATATCTGAGGTTATTGATGTTTCTCCCTGCAATCTTAATTCCGGCTTGTGATTCTTCCAGCCTGGCATTTCTCATGATGTACTCTGCATATAGGTTAAATAAGCAAGGTGACAGTATACAGCCTTGTCGTACTCCTTTCCCTATTTTGAACCAATCGGTTGTTCCATGACCGGTTCTAACTGTTGCTTCTTGGCCCGCATACAGATTTCTCAGGAGACAGGTAAGGTGGTCTGGTATCCCCATCACTTTAAGAATTTGGCACAGTTTGTTGTGATCCACACAATAATGCAGTTAGTGTAATGCAAATATATAAGAAATAACATTTTTCCATAATGAGCTAAGCTATGTTCTGTTGGTATGGCTTAGTTCCCAAATGCAACATGAGCTTGCTCTTTCAAACTAGTGTTTCCTTAAACTTTTATGAAAATATTTGATTTTCTAAAACTCATAACCATATTTCTTATAGGAACCTATCATGTCTATAGCTCTTCAGATTCAGCAGTGCTTCAACATTAAGTTAGCTTTTATTTTCTTAATGTGGAAGATTTCCTTTGCAAATGACTAGCTGTCAAGTACACATTTTCACTATCCTCCAATAACCAGAGGGAGTTCAGGAGGAGGGAGACTAGGGAGTTCCATGGTTTGGTCAGTTTGGGACCAATCAAGATCTAAACTTTTATGGCATCTGCCCACAAATATGGACATCAGAGTGTGAGACACATTTTGGGATAGTAACAATATAGACAATTAATCCCCAATGTCTTTGCTTTTTAATGTGTTACAGCCATGGCAGTCTTACAGTCCTAAAAAACTTTGTGTACCTTGTGTCTTGCAGCCCAACTCTCAAATGATCAACACACCAAAGAGAATATCCTTGTAGATTTCTGATTTTAAGCTATTTATAGATTAAAGCATTTTCCGTGACGGATTGGTTTGACTCAGATAAGGAGGAGGTGAATGCTGACCCGTTACAGAAAAGATATTTGAGTCTTGAGATAGTACAAGTAGTCCTCACTGAATGACCATTCAGCAACTGTTCAAAGTTACGACGGTGCTCAACGAATGGCAATTACAACCAGTCCATGAAGTTACGGGCTTTGCAGAGCTCCCATAGTCACTTGATCAAAATTTGGGCACTTGGCAACCAGTTTGCATTTATGACTGCAGCATGTGTTTCAACTCCCCCCACCCACCTATCTCCCCCCATCTCTGCCCTTTTGGCTGCCCTGCACTCCGCCGCCACCTACCCCTGCCACCCAGATGCCCCCAGCTGACCTTTACCGTCTTCTTCCTCCGGCTGCTGGCCTGGAATCCAGGTGCTGGGGGAGGGCACGGCCAGGCAATGGAGCCTTGTCTGCCAAAGGGAGCTTGCCAGGCCCTGCTGGAGAGGAGGCAGCGGGATGGAGCTGGTGCAGCAGTGTGGATGGCAGCTCCCCAGGCGAAGGTGGTGATTGTTGGTGCTGCGCAAGGCTGGGGAGGGGGCAGTGGGACAGAGCTGGCAGTTCACACATGGCAGGAAAAGTGTAAAGTCCTCACCTAATGATTGCGCAGTCCTTGCCTAACAACTGCAACCAGGACTACTGGAACTGTCATTTCTAAGTAGCGCAGTCACGTAAGGTTTCACCTAATGACCACTTCACTTAGCGATGGAAATTCCAGTCCCAGTTAGGGTTGTTTAGCAAGGACTACCTGTAGAAAGCATAAGAAAGAAACTCAAAACAACTCTACCTTGATTGTGTTAGGTATAAGTTAATATAAAAAGGGGCTTTAACAGTCTTTTAAGATTGTGTTATAATACCCGTTAAAGTACATTTCAAGACTCCTACTGACTCCTGTTTCCTGATCTTGTCTACCTTGAAGTGCTGACAGTTGCCATATTATAAAACTTTTATTTTTCCCATTTGTTATTTTCAACTTTCACACTGCACAATATGTTTTTATTAAATGAGGAAGATAACATTTTCCCAAAACAACAGCCTATGTTTTATATGCTAGACCAAGGGTCTTCAGTTTATAACCTGCAGGCTGTATGCAGCCCTCCAGGTCATTTTGTGTAATCCATGTCCTGCAGTGGGGCACCATCACAGCTCAGAACCTTTGTGTCTTTGTTCCTGCTACTAATACAGGAACATCTTTCCACCCTTCTTCATGCTGGGGGTCATGCTCCTCTCCTGACCGAGTTTGGCAGGGTTTGCTAAGAGATATGCTGCTGCTGCTTCACATATCTGTCCTTCTCTCCTGCCATTCTTTCATGCCCCAACTAACAGCAGCAATGTACAGATAAGCCCTGGGTAATTTCAACCTTACTTCAACCAAGCTGCTCTCCCACCCACACCCCCCACAGCTGGGGCAGGTGGAGAGAAAACACTGGGAGTGGGGAGTCACTAGTAGTAAAGAATGGAAGTGAAGAGCAGGCATTGGCACTTGAACTCTTTCCTGGAGGCTTCGCTGGTACCCACTCCAGCCAAAAGTGGGAGACAGGAAGGTGAGGTGAGGCTGGAATTGCTCAGGGCTTGTGACAGCTGTTAGTTGGTGCACAAATAAGAGGGCAGGAAAAGAGGGCAGAATTGGAAAGCAGCAGCAATGTGCTATTTTCTGGGAAACCCTGCCAAATTGCAGGAATTTGTTCCTGGTACAGCCTCTGCCAGCTGGGTTCAGTTACTTGGTGAGGTAAGAAACTGTTGCATTTTCCCTAGAACTCTTGCTATAGGCTCTTCTGCACCCATTGCCCATCAGGCTGTGCCTGGATAGGGGGAACTGGCCTATCATATTCCTGGCGCTAACTCACCTTTGATATTCCCTTCTGTGCATACCAAAGGTCATGGTCCTACTTTTTGCCTGTAACAGCCCAACAAGGTACCTGAGGCTTAAAAACCTGATTAGAAATCACAAGCTTCTGTGAACTCCCATTAATCATACTTAGGAAACACCAAATGGCAATTATTTTTCTTCTGTGTGAAGGAAAGTATTTAATTATTTTTTACCCTGTGTTCTATCAAAAGTAATCTCAAATTCAAGTACATTTGCAGGAATTGTACTATCTTATGAGAGGGTATCATATACCAACTTGAAATCAAAATATTATTTTTGTCTCTTTCAGAACTGCCAATGCCATTTTCATTTTGTGGAAATAATTTTCTGGCTTGGCTGCCTCCGCTGAGGGGATAAAACCTGCCTAATATCAGTTGCTTATGTTCCAGGGCCTTATGTTGTTATTCATCAATAACCAAAGCAAATATTGTTCTGATTAATGAAAGATGCTGCCAAATAGGTGGCTAAACTGAAATGGTGAAAAAGTAGCTCCATTTCACAGTTAAGTGTTTTGATGACACAGAGTGATACTCTTCATTTTCTTCATTTTTGACTCACCAGAGATTTTTGCATTAAAGAATGAATTACAGTAATGCACCGAGGCCCTTGGTCTTATGTATGATTCCTCCTATATCCCTCATGGCAACTATCTAGCACCCGGTGAGGTAGTCGAGACAAGAAGCACAACCAGGAGTACTAGCTCTATCTTTATTGTTAGGTTATGTTAACAGAATCTTGTAAGACTGAATGTATTTCTCCCCTCCTTTCCTTTTACTCTGGAAAACTAGGAAAGGTCCCTTCAGAAATGTTTCCCACGCCACCCACTTCTGTGGGCTGAGACATCTTTTACATGCCAGTTATCCACTCTGTGGCTCTCCCGCTTGTCTCCCAGGGACATTCCCACATACCTTTACAGCATATGAAGGAGAAGCCATTTTCATTTTCATCTAAACATAACATTTGGAATAATGTTGACAGGATGGGAAGATTAACTATTATCCCAAATCTTCTTGATTTCAAGACCATGTCTCTGATTGTGGTTCAGAGGGGATTCAGATCTTTAGTAATAATTTTGCAGCCGTTCTTTACTGAGGTATCTAGAAATTTATTTTGAGTGAAACATGATGTGCCTGTGGAATTTGTGTGGTAGGAACTTCACTATGATAACAAGAATCAAAGAATGTGAGATTTATATAGCTGTATGCAAAAGTTTAGGCACCACTAGTCAATTGCTTCAGTGAATCCCTAAGTGAACAGAAGTTGATGTAATCTGTACATGGTACAAAGTTAAACATGACATCTTTCGGCAAATTTCAGTGCATACTTATTTGTATGCAGTTGTGTATACATTCAAAATAAGAAAAGAATAAATATGACAGATGCAATTTTTCTTATTTAAATCTGTAAAAAACTGCATATAAATAGTAAGCATTCAAACATGCAGAACATTTTCATGTTTAGCTTTGTATTATATATAGGGTATGCCACATTCTATTAGTTAACCATTTGCCTAATAATTTGCATGCAACCTTATATGCAACTTTATATATAGTAGAGTCTCGTTTAACCGACCTTCATTTATCTGACATTCCGTCTTATCCGACGCCCCTAAAAAAACCCACAACAACACACATAAATCGGCGACGAGAAAAGTGTGTCGCTTGTTTGCGAGTGTGAGTATACTCTTCCTTGTTGCTCCTGACAGCGTGGCGCCGCAACGCAAAAATCAATTGCAACAGGTGCAGCAGGCGCGTGTCAGATTCAGCCGGCGCGGCGAAGGCACTGCTCAGCTTCGCCTAGTCAATTTCACTACCCACGTGCTAGCAGAGAAAAAGGGGAAGTGAAACCGCAAGCAGACACTGCTGATTGGCAACACGTGGCGGCGCTTAACTCAAAACTGCAAGCAGATACTTTGTATCAGCTGCAAACAAAGGAAAGCACAGAGGCTCGGAAGCAAAGCAGTCACCGAACGATCGAGAACTCCCAACTTTGCACACAACAGGAAAGCCCAACAAAGACAACAACAGCACAACCCATAGATGACAATCAGAAAGACAAAAGCCCGGGACTGAATCTGCCTATGACTCATGTGTCAGTCATGTCTTGCCTTTCCTAATGGTCACTCAGTGCAGTTTGTTATTGTATGCGGATCGGTTTACTGTGCGTTACTGTGCAGTGTTTACGTGCATGTTAACGTAAGTAGCGTAGTTGTGGTGTGAAGCAGTTTTTACTGAAATTTACGCGAGTATGGCTTTTCCTTAATTCCTCCCTATTATCCAACATTTTCGCTTATCCGATGTTCTGCCGGCCCGTTTATGTCAGATAAGCGAGACTCTACTGTATATTTTTTTAAAAAATATTTGAATTTATTAGCTACCCAACTCCAATGGACTCTGATTGGCATACAGAACTAGTGAATCCATAAAAATAGACTAAAACACCAAACCCAGCAACCAGCCCAGACTAAAAGAAATCTTATATACAACAAAAATCAAACAAAACAGGAGCCCTAGACAAACAGTAATACATCAACCCCAGGCCTGGGACCAAAGCCAGGTTTTCAGAGCTTTCTGGAACCTTAGGAAAGAGGGCACAGCCTATATGTCTGTGGGGATGCTGTTCCAGAGGGTGGGGGCTGTGACAGAGAAGGCATATTTCCTCAGTCCCACAAGATGACAATGTTTAATAGGGGGTATCTGGAGTGCACCCACTCTGCTGGAACATACTGGGTGGGCAGGAACTAATGGAGACATGCAGTCTCTCTGATATTCAGACCCTATGCCATACAGGGCTTTATGGGTAATAACATATAGGGTGGGACTGGCCTAAGTCAGCCTTGATTTTTTAAGGAAATACACAACTGGCCCTAGATTCCCCTTTAAATGAATTGATTGAAGGAGATTTGCAGGGGTGAGGAGTGAGTACCATTTCCTCTTGTCACATTGCATATTGGATGATTTTTTTAATGAAATAAATGAAACTTTGTTGTCAGTTGATTACTCACTTCCTTTGTATATCACTATGACCAACATGAGGTTCTGATAACATTAAGTGGTAAAGATTTACCAAAATTCAAACAATCCGAAAGTGGAGGAATGCTTCTCCACAGAACTATAGGGGTATTTGATGGATTTGTCTGACTCTCAGATGTAGCATTGTTGTTCTATGATTTGTTGCACTGTGATAGTGCATTAAAAAAAGTGATAGTGATTCTAAAAAATTTTACTTAAGAAATCATCTTAAGAACAAAAATTAACAAAAGCTGCCTTTTACAGAAAAAGACAGCAGCTCTGGACATGCAGTGATGTGTCATTAAAGTCTGGGGGACTGTTCATTATATAATTCTGCGAATGCTCAAGAGTCAGTTGTTTCATATGTTGCTGGGTTTGGTGTTTTAACCTGTTTTTATGGATTCACTAGTTCTGTATGCCAATCAGAGTCCATTGGAGTTGGGTAGCTAATAATTCAAGCATATGCTTTAACACATCTATTATTGTTTACATTACAAATAGCATGGCATTACATGTAAAATTACATAGAATACACATAATGGCGTCTATAATTCTGCTTCTTCAGAGTTTCATCTGGAAAGCTCAAAGGTCACATCATTTGGTTAATAGCTATGGAATGATGCCTATAGAGGGAAATTCCTAACATTCCATTTGTCTAGCATTTAGACCTTATATTCATCTCATATAGAACAGTGTTTTTTTTTTTCCCAGGCATGCGGTAAAATTGGCAAGAGCTAAAATGAATAAAGCTCAGCAAAATATTTTCTCCATTTTGAACCAAGTGTTTGACATAAATCTGTTTTGTGGTCTGAAAATGTAAATTTGACATGTATCTACATGCCTAATTAACTTACTTATGGCAGTCTTCAGAAATGTGTAGCAAAAACTTTAGTAGGTTTCAGGACCATGTTTTCCGTATGGAAGATAATTATTGACTCAACAGGAAAAAAGTCAAAATCTTTAAGTCTTACATTGCTTTTTTAAACAATTCCCTTGTTTGCCAGGTTTCAGCAGCTAATGCTTAACCCTGCTTAGCAACTGCCTAAGATCAAAAATAAATTTATGACTTTCCTAATCCTCTCCCCCTCAATCATTGTGTATATTATTAAAGCATTGAACAATAATAATACAACTTCAGGGGACAAATACATTGATTTCCTTTCAAAAAAAATTAGTGAACAAATTATGATCATTATTGTTATTTAAGTGAAGAACTTAGATTCATGTTTATGGAAATATTTAAATATATTAAAACAATTGATTGAATGTAACTATAAATATAGATGTAAAAATAACTTTCAAAGCAACTTTACCACATCTGTCCAAAAGGAAGGGGGCCCTAAATTTAAGATATTCCCTTCAGAAAAAGAAAATTAAACAGAAAAAAAGTTTATGAATATACAGCCTACCTTCTCTGTTTTGTAAACCAGGGCTGGCAACTTCCATTAAAACCCATGCTTGAAGATTTTTCTCCCAGTCAATTGTGTATGTCTCTGTGTGTGTGTAAATGCGTATGAAAAGAAGTAAAGCTGTAACAAAAACATAAAATATAAAAGTTAATTGCCTGTAAAATAAGGCATCACATTTGTAAAATTATTTGGTCTTTCATCTGCATGTATACACAAGTGCAGAATAGATACTCAGAGAGAAAGATTGGAAATCTGGGGCCAGCAAATATTAATCAATGCATGCTTACTCTTAGAACCATCAAAAGCACTGGGCCTTACTTTCTTCCAGGTAAGTATTCATTGGTTGATGCTCAATTGATCTGTTTAGCTCAGTTTACTCTATGTAAAGTGGGCAACTCTGAAGAATAGATTCTTTCTTTTGCCTGCAACAAGGAAATGTGTTTGATAGAGACCTTTGTGCTGGGCTAAGAAGCACAAGGAAAGCAATGTGTGCTTATTCTGTAGTAACTTCCACTGAGTTCAGAAAATATAAATAGGATTTCTAATCCATTCAGAGGCTACTTCCAGTCTCCTTGTGTTTTCTTTCATGTGCAGTGGAGATTTTCTCTACCAACTGGGAATCTTGATCTTTCTCTCTTAAATATAAAGCCTCCACTACAGATTTTCACTGTCTACAGTGCAAATTTCAAACAGTATACAGTATAATGATAAACCAAAATAAAGGCAATAAGCAAAATTTAAAAAATAAAATAATGCAAAACCCTCCCAAAAATTATTAAATGCCAAGGAGAATAAAAAAGTCTTAATCTGGTGCCACAAAGCCCATAATGTAGCTGTTAATCAAAACCATCTGGGATCCACAAGACTTTCAGTGATATCCCCCCTGAAAAGCCCTCCACTTAAATCCAAATGTAAGGTTATGAGAGGGTGAATAATTGTTGTAGAGCTGTATTTATCTTGGTAGAAACATAGTTAGAAGATCAGCTTAACCTGATAAAAGCTGGTAGGCCCAGTCCATTTTAATCACAACTATGAACTTGGTTCTTATAGAGTATAACTTCTCCAGAACATGCTGAATGAGATTCAGTGGGTTTATGGATCCTCATCCAACTCTAAATTATATTAATTGTTTCTTCTGTATTGGGGGAAGGTTTATTAGTATATCTCGGCAGGTGGCAGTACCAGGCTGACCTTGTCTGGACTTGGAAGCTAAGCAAATCTGGTTTGTCCTTGGATGGAGACCATGAAGGAATCCCAGGACTGTAGAATAAACCAGGAAGTTGAGAACCATCCAGAAAGAAGCAATGGCAAACCACTTCTGGTTTGTTGTTGTGCAAAAACAGTATGATTGTATCTTACATCGGACTTGAGATTGACTTTTTACTCTCTTTTTTTTTTTGTACTACAGATGAAAAGATGGGAAAGAGTTTTTATGTCTCCAAATAATCTCTTCTAGTGATTTCACCATAGATATGGGAAAGCATGGAATAAAAAATATCTTTGTGTACTAATTTCCTTGTTCCTTCTATCCCTAATTTAGCCTCTTTTTTTTCCTACTGAGAAAAGTAGATGAAATGCATAGATACTTTTGCATTGCTGATAATTTTTTTTTTTTAAAGCTAAAGGCGTAATTCAATTAATTTTTCTTCCCCTTGCTTCTAAATAAGGCTACCTTCTACTCAATCCTATGCATGCATGCTCAGGAGTTTTACTATGATCTTTGTTGGGTTAAGTACGTACTCTACAATATTTTATAGATGAAAACAGGAATTCTTATGCATGACTTGGTAGAGCTAGGGATGGCTAGACAATAGTATTTTCCACTGTTTATTTTCTGTGAGCAGGGAAATAGTGAGCTAAGATTACTAAACCAAATTTAGTTTTGCTTCATCTGGCTCACTTTTGGGATTATGCTTCTCTCAGAATGCCATTCAAAGGCTAAGGAAAGTCTTGTACCCCAAAATTATAGACATCTGCTTTACAGCACATTTGGGCCTGTTTTATTGCTGCAAAAAATATCAATAGAAAGCAGCAAATAATTAGAATATCTTTAGAATGTTAGAATTCTAATAATTCTAAGATTAGAATATTAGAAAATCTATAGCACAGAGTTATTAAACAAAACAAAAATAGCAATAAACATAGACAGTATTAAGTTTAATCACTGCTTAATAATGGCAGCATCTTCCCATTCTTCAAATTACATTTCTCACACAGTTTAAATTCTTATTTAAAAACTAAGCCTTGATCCATTGCCATCACAAGCAGAACTGCAGCCAGAGAGCAAACGTATGTTGCACTTTTCCAATTTTTCTTTCTTCAGCAACACTTCTCAAAATGTGTCAGTCAACTTGTGTGGGATGGAGGTAAGTGATGTTTGGTTTAACAATTCTATGTCTAGGGCACATGCTTAAGCAGATTCAAAGTTTCAGTATTTTTCTAACTGATTGATTGATTATGTGCCATCAGGTTGGTATGAACTCCTAGCGTCCACATAGATAGACTTTTTCCAGGATGATCAGTCCCATCCTGGTCCTTCAAATTTTCCAACAGTGTACCCACTGACACTGTAATTAATCCATCAATCTTGCTGCTGGTGGTCCTCTTCTTCTCTTCCTTTCCACCTTTCACTGTATTATAGACTTCTCAAGAATGCTAGGTCTTTGCATAATGTGTTCATAATACAAAAATTTGAGCCTGGTTATTTGTGCCTTGAGTGAGAACTCTGAACTGATTTGTTCAATTATCCATTTGTTTTCTTTGCTACTCATTGTATTCTCAAAAGTCTTATTCAACCCCAAAATTAAAAAAAGTCAATACTCTTTTTGTGCTGCTTTTTCATCCAACTTTTGCTTACATAGAATGTCACAAGAAAACTATTGCCTGCATGATTCTAATCTTTGTACATACAGACACATCACAGCAATCAAATATCTTTTCTAAGGCCTTCACTGCTACTCTGCCAAGTGCTGCTCTATAGCATATTTCTTTACTGCTGGTTCCTTTATTGTTGATAGTGGTCCTAAAGGCAGAAGCTATCCAACCCTTCATTGTCAATTCTAAGGCTGGTTGCTGGACCTGTTGTCATTAGTTTGCTCTTCTTTTTATTTAAGCAGTTCCATTTTTTCACGGTGCTCCTTGACTTTTATTATTAGAATGTCCAGATCATTGCATTTTCAGCTGTCAGGGTAATGTCATCAGCATGGCATAGGTTACTGATGTTTCTTCCTCCAATTTAAAAACCATGCTCATTATCTTCTAGCTTCTCTCAATATATATTCAGCATATAGGTTGAATAAATAAAGGGAGTCTACAGCTTTGTCTCACTCCTTTGCTGACCTGGACCCAGTTTGTTTTCCATGTTCTATCCAGATTGTTGTTTCCTCACCTGTGTATAGGTTTTGTATTAGGACAATAAGATGTTCTGGGCTTCCCGTTTTCCTAAGCACATTCCACAGCTTGATATGGTTGACACAATTGAAGGTGTTCTATAACCAATAAAGCACATATGGACCTTTTTAGTATTTGTTGGCTTTCTCAGTTATCAAGCATGCATGATCTGGCATCTCCTTTCCATATAGAGCCCTAATCTGCATTGGATGATCTTAAACATTATTTTGTTAGCATGTGAAATTAAGGATATTGTATGATAGTTTGCACACTCTGTTAAGTCTTCTTTCTTTGGTATTGGTATATAGACTGACTTCTTTCAATCTGTTGGCCACTGTGTCATTCTCCAGATTTGCTGGCATAGCTTGGTTGGAATCTTTATGGATGCTTCTTCTGTTGCTTGCCATATTCTGTAGATATTCCATTAGTTCCTGTAGCTTTTTCACTTGGTAATGACTGGAATGCTAATAGAACTTCATGTTCTAGTACTAGAGGGAATATCTTCTAAATATCTTGGATGTTGACATCTGTATTATACAGAATTTCAATATACTTCCATATTTTCTTTGATCATCTTTGAATCGGTTACCATCTGTCCACTGGTGTCCTTTAGCATACAGATAGTCCTTGTTTAGTGACTGCCTTGTGCAGCGACTGTTTGTTACGACACTGAAAAAGTAACTTTGTGACCAATCCTTGCATTTACAACCTTTGCAGGTCTGTAAAGCAAAGGAAAGCTGAAGTAAGAGAATAAGCATAGTCACAGTTTCACTTAGCGACCACTTCACTGAATGACTAAGTTGCTGGTCCAAGTTGTGGTTGCTAAATGAGGACTACCTGTACTGATAGAAGGTTGAATCCTCCTTCTGAGTTTGGAGATCTTTTGGAAGATTTTCCTTGTTTTTCTGTGATATTGCCATTTTTTGTCTTTACAGATGTCATAATACTACTTCTTGTCTCTTCTAATAACTCTCTTAAATTCCTTCCTGAGATTTTTGTCTTTCTTGGTTTCGGCTTTGGCTTCTCTTCTCAGCAATTTCCATGTTTTGTTTTGACCATGCTTTCTGCTGTTTCTTGATCTTTGGCAGTTTCTTTTCATATTCATCCTTAGCAACTTCTTTGATTTCTTCCTATAGTTCCTTGGGTTCCCTATCAAAAAGACTCTGGACTTCAAAACGCTTCTTGATGTTGTTCTTGAAAATGGTATGTGTTTGCTCAAGATCATGTCATGGAAATTGATTGGCTTTCTTCTTCCATTTTTGCTGGACATGAAACTTGCAGAAGATGCAGTTTGTGTTCCACAGTCAGTTCCTGGCAACATCTTTGCTGTTATAACTGAGTTCTTCTACCTCCTTGTACCAATAATACAGTCACTTTGATTTCTTTGTACCCCATGTGGTAATGTCCATGTATATAGGCCGTATTTTGATTGTTGGAAGATTGTGTTAGCAGTGAAGAAATTATTTGATTGGCAAAATTGATAAGTCTACTTCATTTCACTTTCCTAAGCCTTACAATCCAACTGCATTTTCCTTCTTAATATTTCCAATTTTGGCATTCCAATTTCCAACCACAAGCTGCACATCTTACTTGCATATTTGTTGATTTTAGATTAAACTTGATCATAAAACTTTTCAGCTTCCTCCTGTTCTGCATTAGTGGTTAGAGGAATACATTTGGGTAATTGCATATTAAAGGATTGTCCACAAAGTCCAGTTGATATTATTCCATCACTGACTGAATTGTACCCAAGTACCATCCTTGCTGTGTCCTTCCTGACTATGAAAACAACACCATTCCTTCTTTGTTTTTCATGTCCTGTTGTTTTCATTTCCTTAACAAATAAATTAACGTATCATGCTTTTGACTCATTTGTTTAATTTGGTTCTCTTTATCTAGTTTTATGACTAGTGTGGAGAACAGATCATGTTTTAATCATATTTGGACCTAAAATTAGGTGCATTATGGAAATATTAAAAATTCAAAAGGGATCACAAGCTTTTAAACACTACTGTATATAGCTGCTACCAAATATATGTGCTCGCTTATTTTAGTTGGGCAGCTGATATGATCTTCATGCCTTGGGTAACCCTGCTGGGATTGTATACCCTTGTCATACACTCCTGGCATTCTTCTCTAATCCCTCCCTGGAAACCCTCTGCTCCCATCCACCACAGTGAGACAGCACAGCAGGAGGGGGATTTTTTCTAATATAGAGATATCATCCCATTTCTGGTTTCGATTCCTCGTTTTTCTCATTCTAGCAAAGAAAATAAGGGGCCATTTAATCTTACTAGTATAGAGGAATGATCCATTTGTTAAATCTTGATGGTTCAGCTGGACATTAAAGGTTAAAGAAGCTCCTTCTACACTTCAAACCTTCACTTTCAAATTTCCTTGCTGTTCTCAGCACTGGGTTTCTCAGGAGCAGAAAACAGTCTATGATGAAAGGATGCAATAGACCTGTTACAAAGCTCTTACAAAGGAAATTTAATATGTAAAGGTTTTGCCCCTTTTTTGTCTCTGAGCACTGTACTGCAAATTGTATTATATAATATCATCTAAGATAATTTAATATTCAAGATATAGCTTATGCTAGCACATGGGTAAGTACAGGTGAAAATCGAAAAATTAGAATATCGTGCAAATGTTCATTTATGTCAGTATGGCAACTCAAAAGGTGAAACCAATATATGAGATAGACGCATTACATGCAAAGCGAGATATGTCAAGCCTTACTTTGGTATAATTGTGATGATTATGGCGTACAGCTTATGAAAACCCCAAATTCACAATCTCAGAAAATTAGACTATTACATGACATCAATAACACAAGGATTGGAAATAGAACAATATCGGACCTCTGCAAAGTATAAGCATGCATATGTACTCAGTACTTGGTTTGGGTTTGGGCCCCTTTTGCAGCAATGACTGCTGCAATGCGGCATGGCATGGATGCTATCAGCCTGTGGCACTGCTGAGGTGTTATGGAAGACCAAGATGCTTCAATAGCAGCCTTCAGCTCCGCTGCATTGTTCGGTCTCATGTCCCTCATCTTTCTCTTGGCAATGCCCCATAGATTCTCTATGGTGTTCAGGTCAGGCGAGTTTGCTGGCCAATCAAGCACAGTAATCCCATGGTCATTGAACCAGGTTTTGGTACTTTTGGCAGTGTGGGCAGGTGCCAAGTCCTACTGGAAAATGAAGTCAGCATCCCCATAAAGCTCGTCTGCGGAAGGAAGCATGAAGTGCTCCAAAATCTCCTGGTAGACGGCTGCGTTGACCCTGGACTTAATGAAGCACAGTGGACCAACACCAGCAGATGACATGACTCCCCAAATCAACACAGACTGTGGAAACTTCACACTGGACTTCAAGCATCGTGCATTGTGTGCCTCTCCATTCTTCCTCCAGACTCTGGGTCCTTGGTTCCCAAATGAGATGAAAAAGTTGCTCTCATCAGAAAAGAGGACTTTGAACCACTGGGCAACAGACCAGTTCTTTTTTTCTGTAGCCCAGGTAAGACGCTTCTGACCTTGTTTGTTGTTCAGGAGTGGCTTGACAAGAGGAATACGACATTTGAAGCCCGTGTCCAGGATCCGTCTGTGTGTGGTGGCTCTTGATGCACTAACTCCAGCCTCAGTCCACTCCTTGTGAAAGTCCCCAACACTTTTGAATGGCCTTTTCCTGACAATCCTCTCCAGGCTGCGGTCATCCCTGCTGCTTGTGCACCTTTCTCTACCACACTTTTCCCTTCCACATAACCGTCTATTGATGTGCTTTGATACAGCACTTTGGGAACATCCAACTTCTTTTGCAATTCCCTTTTGGGGCTTTCCCTCCTTATGGAGGGTGCCAATGATGGTTTTCTGCACAACTGTCAGGTCAGCAGTCTTTCCCATGCTTGTGATTCCTACTGAACCAGCCTGAGAGACCATTGAAAGGCTCAGGAACCCTTTGCCGGTGTTATGGATTCATTAGCTGATTAGAGTGGGACACTTTGAGCCTAGAATATTGAACCTTTTCACACTATTCTAATTTTCTGAGATTGTGAATTTGGGGTTTTCATAAGCTGTACACTATAATCATCACAATTATACCAAAGTAAGGCTTGACATATCTCGCTTTGCATGTAATGCGTCTATCTCATATACTGGTTTCACCTTTTGAGTTGCCATACTGACATAAATGAACATTTGCACGATATTCTAATTTTTCGAGTTTCACCTGTATATGCGCACACTCAGACACACGTCTTGCTATGTACTGAACTTGTGATATCTACATGGGTGTTAGCTGGTTCAGTTCTTGTCAACTGTTATATTTTGTTTGGGATTGAGAGAGGACTGTCTCCTCTTGCTCTCTCTCACTTACACACACACACACACACACACACACACACACACAGAAAACTGTTTTCCAATTTCTCAGCAGCCCCTCACCAGTAAGACAACTAGTTTTCTTTCCCTTACTTACCTAAAAAGCGTAAATTAATCAACCCATCCTTATTGTTCTGCATAGTACAAGGAGCCCTGGAGCAAAGTAAGTCAAATCCGTGAGTGAGCTCATGGTGTCCTAAACTACTACAGTCACGCCTACTTGCATGGTCTCTTCTGCTGCCAGTGACACCCTGAAAAATGTAGTCCAGAGGCAGGCTAGATTTGAAAAGGACACATTTTTTCCTTAAAATAAGTTTACTTCTTCCTTTATTATTCCAAAGTTATTTTTGAGGAAGAACAGGTAAAAATACTTCTGTGGAAGTCAATGTGTTCAAAAGATCTTGTTTGGGAACGGTGTATGTTTCTCCTCAGGTAAACTGTAAGGAAATCCCTTACTTTAAATATAAGCTATGGGGGAAATTGTGTCTGGCTTAGATATGGATTCCAGACATGGGGTTAGGGTTTTTTAGTGTAATAAATTCATATTTCATGGCATACTGTGAAACCTTTTTCCTTTGTTTTTGACTATGTAGAAATCTTTTATCAGTGTAACAAATTTTTTTAATGTGGTGGCCTTCAGGCATTTATGGTGATTTTCATGTGAGACTTCTGCTCTAGAGTAACCAAGCCATTGAGGTATTTTGGTGCATCAGTGAGAAAATCTCTCACTCTTTCCATCCCTGGCAGGAAAAATATAACACATAAACAACTAACAAAATTCTACCCTCTTGCAGCGCTCATCTAAATCTGCTGTTTTGCCCTAAAAGACTTCAAAAATATTTTAAAATGCAAAAATTGATATATGTTAAAACAACATTTAAGTGCAAACAGAAAAAATAGGTTAACAATCTGGTGAAATGTTTAGTTTCCACATCATCCCATCATGGCTACATAATGTCCATACAACATGCAGGCTTGTAAATAGAGATTATTCTACCCCCACCTGCCCCCTGCCAAAATGTAGAAAATCAGTAGCTGTATGCAGCTGTCAGTTGAAGAGTAATGATTTGGTAGCGTTAGGAGTTGCCATCTGGAGGCACCTTCCATACTTTCATAGCCCTAGCCTGACCTGCTAACCTTTGTACCCAATAGCTTCTATTAGGAATGAGCCTTAGATGTGACTGAGTGGTGAATTCCAGACTGTTTCCTGCATTGCACTCTTCCAACACATAAAACATTTCCATGGGAGGAAAAGCTCAAGGCCATCCCAAGATTTTTGGAGCCTGCTGAGAGAAAGGATGAGATTGTGCTGCACCTTGCTTCAATTCCTTGTATAGAAACAGACAGAACTGGTAGTTGAATTTTACATCAGTACAGTACTGACAAAGTGGGAGGTGTCCACTGTCACATCTATGAATAGGAAAATAGTTTAGAAGGTAGAAGACAAGCTGTATAAAACACACAGATTTCTTTTTCCAAAGAAGAAGACATCTGAGAGCTGCCAGTATTGTGCCCTCAATCTCTCCTTTTGAGGCTAATGCCTCAACTTTGCCTAAAGATAGGACCAGCTCTGGAAAAGCTTTTACGTAATCTGTATGTTATCACATTAATATGCTTCTATGTTTCTTGCTGTGTAAATATGACAAATGTATATGTGCTGTTAGTGACACACGATGAACAACAAAACAATTTTTACTCTCTTTGTTACATGAAAGAGCTTCTGTATGAAATGGTCAGTTCTGCGGCTCATGTGAAGTATTAACAATACATCACGTGGCTATTATCTATCTAGTTTGTTCTGGTTTGTGTAAACCAGGTATTAAATATTTTAGCTCTTCTTGGGCTACCTCATAGAATCATCAAGTTGGAAAGTATCTTAGAGACCTAGTCCAACCCTCTTCTCATTGCCGGATTCACTAGATCATCTCTGACACACAACCTTACAGCCTCTGTTGGATTTCTGAGTGTGTTGGACTGCATATACACCCATTATGGGAAGACTATAGTGCCAATAAGTGCTGTCTTAATACTGTGTGCTGATGTGGAACATTATTTATTTTTTAGCCTTTATATATTTATTTTCTTTTACATCTGCCAGAGAAAGTTACCTGTACCAATAGAAGTGAATATGTGTAGCTCAGGGTTGAACTGTGGAGTCCTTGGGGTTCTCTGAGCTTGGTTGTTTTCTTGCAAATGTTTTGTTACCCGGCTAGGAAACATCTTCAGTGCTAACTTCAGGATAGCACTGAAGATGTTACCTAGCCGGGTAACAAAACGTTTGCAAGAAAACAACCAAGCTCAGAGAACCCCAAGGAGTCCAAAGTTACTTGTTTTGTTATTTGGTTATTTACCAACAGAAACAACTGAGGATGGGAATGAACCAAATAATCCACAAACTATTGTTGCTTTTAATGACACCTTTATCCACATGAAAGACATAGGCTGAATATCTTGCTCCATAATGGATTATGAGATTAGTAGCCAATTCTATGGAATGTTAGGAAAAAAACATTAATGATAATAGCATGCTGACGTGCATAGTTAATGTTTTAAAAATCTAACCTATAGATTTTACTATATTCCACTGGTAAATGATTTCTGAATTTAAGTGAGAATGATAGCAAAAAGTATTTTTATTAATGAGCTTGAAATACTTTGTCTTGCCTGAGTGTCCTCTTTATAAATTGGTCTATTGGGGCCAATTTGCTGCAAAATGTTTTGATCAATTGGTGCACATTTTTCTTACTAAGTCTAAAACAATGTTCTGCCCTCCATGGTTTATAAACTGTGGATAGGGAACTAAGGCCTTGCCCTGACTCTTGCTGCTTCAACTCCTGCTGCTTCAACCAGGAACTGATTCATTTCCCTCCTTTTGTTCTCGCTCTCCAACTACATTTTATTTGTCAGTGATAGCTGGATGTATGGCAGGGCTTTCATGGGGTGGTGGAAAAAGTAGCATTAAAAGGAGAAAAAGGGCTCATTTTATTCAGGTTCCTTATAGCAACTTCCTTTTATAAACTAATGTATGAATGTTCAAAATAAGGCTATACTGATACAAAACAAATATATATTTATGAACACATAAAAGAACAGATATATATTTATGAGCACATACATTGTATTACTGTACATTTATTGATGTTTGAAAATATGTGGCTGGCTAGTGATCAAAATTAGAAAATGTCTAGCATGTGAGAGATGGCCAAAGATATTCTTTTTACAATACATGTGTATTCTGTCTCCCATCAGCTAGGACATGAACAAATGCAGATGTGTATTACCTTCAGTAATTTGTTTAGAGGAAGAATATTGGATAAAGTTGTACTATATGTGTACAGCTGTGTTAGGATGGAGCTTTTTTACACTATTGCTGTCCTATAATGGTTGCAAATCATTTAATTTGACTTCTTGTTTGGTTGCTAGTTGTGTGGTTTTGCAAACCTGACAGAATGGGTAATCAACATGTCTAGCTGGCCACTATCCACTGCAGAACACAATATCCTCCAGAAAGGCCTCAACTATAACATGGACAATACCAAGCAACTAGATTTCTGCCTAGCCCTAGAAGCAGCATTCAAAACGACAGGACTCAACTCAGAGACCCAAGAAAACATAAGGCAGACAATCATACCACAGATCAGAAGAACATGATATCAACACCAACTCAAAGCAGAGGACAGAGCAGCCCTCAATAGCCTAAAGAAGGACCAAACCATCATCATCCTCCCAGCAGACAAAGGCCGCACCACAGTTATTATGGATAAATCACAATACCTGCAAAAAGCCAAAAAGTTATTAGAGGACAAAGAAACTTACATCCCTGTTAACACAACCCAATACAGAAACTAGACAACCTAATCAAGAGAACCCTCAACAACCTAACTAAGAAAGGCCAGATCACAAAGGAAGAACAGTGACGGATGAAAAGCAGTGGACCCATCCTCCCACACTTCTATGGACGACCAAACATACACAAGCCTAACATACTGCTCCAGCCAATTGTATCTTTACCAGGGACTCCAACGTACAACATAGTGAAAGAACTGACAAAAAAACTTGGACACCTTACAGAGAACAGTGAATATTCTATCAACTCCGCACTACAGTGCCTCCAGAAAATCAAAGACGTACACATAGATGATGATGAAATTATGGTCTCATTTGATGTCACAACACTCTTTACGTCCATAAACCCAGAACTAGCGAAAGAATACGTATCAGCAGTACTACACAACACACCCAACTTAACCAAATACACCCAGATTAAAATACCCAGAATCATGGACCTCATCAACCTCTGCCTCACCACCTATTTTCAGTTTGATGGACAAATATACCAACAAATCAGAGGCACACCCATGGGATTACCACTGTCAGGACTCATATCAGAGGTTGTAATGTAACGCCTAGAAGCTATAGCACTTCTGCGCATACAACCTAAAGTATGGATCCAGTATGTAGAAGACACATTTGTTATAATAAAAAAGGAACAACTAGAGAAGACACATGCAACCATCAACAACATCTTCAAAGGAATAAAATTCACCAGAGAGGAAGAAAACAATAACATGTTACCCTTCCTGGATATCCTCATCAGCAGAGGAAACAACAGTAAATTAGAAACCCAAGTTTATTGGAAGACAACCCACACCAATCAAGTACTCCATTACCAAAGTAACAACCCAACTTCCCACAAGAGGAGCTGTGTAAGAACATTATTCAAGCGAGCACAAATGCATTGCAGCAACCCAGAACAGCAGAAAAAGGAAAAAGACCACCTATACAACTCCTTCCAACAAAATGGATATCCACGTAATTTTATCAAAAAGTGCCTGACTACTCAACCTACTACAACACAACCTACAGAAGCTATGAAAAGGATCACATTGCCATTCATCAGAAACGTCTCAGAAACCACCAACAGACTATTACAACCACATGGCATCTCTGTAGCACACAAACCAACAAAATCACTTCAAAATATCTTAAGTAAACCAAAAGACCCAGTAGCCCAAGAAGAAAAAACAGGCGTCATCTACAACATACAGTGTAAAGACTGTAACAAACACTATGTAGGACAGGCAGGCAGAAGACTAGCAGAGCGCATCCATGAGCACCAACTAGCAGTCAGAAGACATGATGAAAACTCCTTAATCTCACAACACATGGACAGACTGAACCATAGTTTTAACTGGGAAACTGTCAGCATTTTAGACCAAGCTAAATCCAAAAATGCAAGAGAATTCTTGGAAGCTTGGTATTCAGACAAGGCAGCAAGCAACAGACACATAAACACCATCTACACACTATTCAAAAGAGACAATAGAAAACAAAAGACCAGAACATCTCCTCACCAGAAATTATCACCCAGATAAGCAAAGGTTACCACCAGGCACACAATCAAACAGCAAACATATGCCAATCAAAGAACTACCAGAGGAGCAAAACAAACCCCCCACCCTTACCAGCACTGACAAGGCAGGCCACAGCACATAAATAGAGAGCAAACCCCAGCCCATTTTAGCACTGAAGATGCTACCTAGCCAGGTAATGAAACGTTTGCAAGAAAAGAACCAAGCTCAGAGAACCCCAAGGGCTCCACAGTTCAACCCTGAGCTACACATATTTGCCTCTATTGGTGCTACTTGTGTCACACATCCACTTACCCATTAAAGTTCCAATACTATTGGCTGCTATTCCTACTGACTATGAGAAGGATGAGAGTCATTTTCTGAATTTTTTCTTTGAATGTTTCATTTCTGTTAATTTCTATTTAATCAGAGGAAGGGTTGATTTTAGAGAGGACGTTGTGTTCTTTCCTGTCTTCCAAACAAATGTGTAATAACATGTCTTGAGCTCCCTTCCCCCCCCCCCCCCAAAAAAAGTCTTCTAGCCTTTAATGGGCATTTGTGGACATTTTACTACTATACAAAAAAATTGTATAGATAAAAATCACATGTTTGTAATAATATATTCATATTCACTATATATATTAACCCAGGATTGGATATTGTTGGTTTGCTAACTGGTGCAAACTAGGACTTCCAGAGATTGGGGGGGAAAATTGAAGAAAAAAAAATGAACATCCCTATCTAGTACCCTTCAGTTCCCCAAAAGGAGATGAAAGAATCTCATTTAGCTTAGTTTAGAGGTATAGGATAACAGTATATGATTCTTTTCAGATAATTCAAAGCTTGAAAAGGTGCTTAAGAATACATTTTTAAAGAATTTGTTTTTATTTTCATTTAAAAAAAACAAACGCTTTTTCAATCAAAGTTACAACGCCTGGCTTAAATAATTTAGAGCTATCAAATTTGTTGGCAGCTAAATTGTTTGCACACTAATACTAGCAAATTAACCCGGATTTACTGAAGTGGATAAGAGTTGCAATCGCATCTTGGATTCTTTTAGCTAAAACAGCCACTAGACTCTTTAAATCACCATTAATAAGGAAGATTAGATGCTAATTCAGGTTCTGATATTACCTTTGGCCAGTAGGGGGATGACTGTCTTGTGGGCAGTGCAGAGAGAGACTTAATGTGACATGTTCCAAAGCATTCTGGTATAAGGAAATAAAGTTGTATAAAACATATGTTTTATACAGTTCAGTGGGAAATCTGTATATTACCAGATTTTCCATTCTTCATTATTTGAATCATCTCTTTTAATCTCATTTTCCTGTTAAGACTGCTATACAAAATTTGCTTTTCTCAGGAGCCAGCTGAGAAGAGGGAGGGAAGAACCATGTATCTTCTGCATTGTACATTAATGCATGAAGTTGATACATGCAAAGTGCAATGCTTATCATCAATTAATGGAGCAAAATTCTGAGTTAGTTGCTGTTGCGTGCAACACCAAATAACATACTGGATTTTTCATTTTGTTCTAAGTATTTGTGTTGCAAATATATACATGTGAACTCTGCCTTGGAAAAGAGTAGAATAGTGAGACTGCATTTGACCCAAGGTTGGGGGGGGGGGGGAGGTTGCAAACTGAGTAAGTCCTTAATTGCTTTATACTTTACTTTTTTTAATTATAGGCATAAGTATCAATTTTACTGTGTATAAAAACTTTACAGCTTTATATAATGTGACAATTGGTTGTCTTTCTGTTATGGGGTCATCTGCGCCTCAAAATCTTTGTTGGAATATTATCTTTAGAGAACATGCCACTGTTAAGGTATTGCTAAGCAACAGTCCCCAGTATTCCTTATATTGGAGTTACTGGGAATTGTAATTGTAATTCAACAACATCTGGAGAACCAAGACATATGCGTGTGTGTATATATGTATGTGTAGTTGTATACTTTCTCTCCAGAGATTAATCAGGGTATGTGCATTTGTGTTGCCTCTATATAGGTGTGCCAGAGTCTAATCAGGGTGACTGCACATGTTGCCTCTGGGTGCATGTATATATGTTACTGCTGCCCCCTCATGGCATCTCGGTGTGTGTATGTATACCCTGGAAAGCACAAGATGGGGTCCATATACTGTGTCCTGGGTCATGTGGCCAGGACGGAATGGGATTAGAAAGGAGCACTCAGTTAGAAGAATGTTAAAGTTTTTCTTCTACACCTCCCAGCTTGATCTATACCATTTTTAACCCAGATTTTGTTTTGCTGCATGAAATTTCGTCCCATTCTGTTTTGTTTTGGGAGGGCTATCATTACAGTGGTACCTCGGGTCACGAACTTAATTCGTTCCGCGACTCTGGTCATGACCCGAATTGGTCGCGACCCAAATCAAATTTTCCCATAAGGTTCAATGTAAATACGGTTAATCTGTTCTGACCCCTATGAATTTGGTCGCCAGCTGATTTTGGTCGCCAACAGAATCAAATTTTCCCATAAGGTTCAATGTAAATATGGTTAATCCGTTCTGAACCATATGTATTTTTTTTAAAACCACAGAAATATGAAACAAAGTACAGTACAGTACAGTACGAAGAGAGAGAACGCTAACCTTGCTCAAGGCGACTTCTGGCGTGGAGGACAGGAAGGTGGGTGGGAAGGCGGTTATTGTTTGGAGGGAGAGTTCCCCTCCCTACAGGAATCCACGACCACGTGTCACAGCAGGGAAAATGGCCACGGATCCTGTTCGTCACCTGATGTGAAGTTCGCGAACAGAAGCAAAATTTTGCGAACGGTGCTGGTCGTGACCCGAATTGGTCGTGAACAGAAGCGTTCGTGACCCGAGGTACCACTGTATATAATTTTTTCCCAACCTTCTTTTTAAAATGGAGAGTGGGGGAGAGAGAGAGGGAAACAAAACAGTAGTGGAGGGGGGAGAGGATCTTATAATCCTTCATGTGCATATGGTTCTTAGAAGTTCTGCAAGATATTTTGAAATGGATGTTCTTTTTCACATAAATGAGTTTTTCATTTGTAGCAAGATCTAAATATGTTCATTTTTTGTGAACAGGCTAGAAGGATTGTTGCTGGAAATCCAGTCTGATCTCCTATTTTTGTATTTTTCTTCTTTTTTCTGATATCTTCTTTATCTCTTTTGCTCTGTATCCCCATGCAGCAGTATATGGATAACTGAAGTGATTGCTTGCAGAAAGCTTTTGAAAATTGAGCTGAGGGCTACAGTTTGCCCACTCCTGTTGTGATTTAAGAGCTGTCCAGTCAAAGTACAGTTTATAGATAAAAAATGAGATGAGAGAATGTGGTCCTTGAAATTTCTCATCAGTAAATATCACAGGTACTGTCTCCCCTGATGAGATACATTAGCCTCATCAGCACATAACATCAACCTCTAATGTGGTGTGTTTGGTTTGGGATTAGTGTGATACATGAACTGATCCATTACAACTTAGTGTTATATTACAACTTAGTGTTAAATGGATTGCATTCCTTCCAGAGTTGTATTCAGTTGCCACTCTTGATGCTTTTAGGAAAGGAATCAAGATCATCTTCAGCCAGGGCTTTTCAGATAAAATTAGTTTTAACAGCAGTTTTAATTGTTTCTGTGACATTCTAATTGCTTATGATTTGTGGTTTAGTTTTAGTTGCCATGGGTGCTGCTAGCAAATAAATAAATATACCAACAAGTAGATATTAGTTGTTCAACAAAAACAAGATTTAAAAGATTCTGGCTTAACGTTAGATATAATCATAGCTAGTGTTTGACAATACCTTTTCTATTGTATCTTGCTTTGTTCATAATGTTATCACACAATGATTGTGTCAAAAAAAGAAAAGGTCATACAAGTGATGGTCTAAATTTTCTTATTAAAAGAATATACCGGACCCTTGCCTAAAGGGTCAGCATATATCTTCCTGTTTGATGTTTAAATTTCAGCTGTTCAAATCCAGTGTGTTTTGTGGTTGGAGTATGACAATAACCTTCATGTTTTGATTCATCTTTTCTTCCCATTAATGAGGCCAAATCTCAGTCAAGTAGACTTTTATCCTACTTGGGCTATCAGCCATATTGTTCCCCAACCTGTTTGGATGATCAGGCATGCTGTTTCTTGACATCCTAACTGCAGTGATAACTGGGAACAAAGGAAGGATTTAATATTTTAGAACTTCGTTGTGCAAAACAAGATGAGAAAATGGCTAAAACTGATCATATGCTTCCCAGTATTCATCCTAATTAAAGTTACTTCACACTGTTATACAGAATCCTAGGAGATAAGACAATATTACTATTACTTCCTTTCATTCAGAAGAATTTTGAATGTCAGAGAATCCTTCTGACATATTTATTGTATACAAGCTGCTTTTTCATACTGAAGAACATAATCAAATGTGTCAGGTTTTAGTTAAGTGATCTTGTATTCATACTTTATTGTTGGATAGGTTCTGATAATTAGTTTGTTGTTTACTTGATGAATGTATTGTTTTTCCACCTCACTATTTTATTTCATTTTTTAAAAAAAACTCTATCAATTAATGTAGTATTTTGTAAGTTAAGCAAAAAAGCAGCCCAGTCCCCCTGAGTAATTTCAATAAATGGATTATGTTGTCTGAGCTTTGAAGCTAGGTAAGATCAGACCTAATCAGTACTTGGATAAGAGACCTCCAGGTGCACTATGCCTAGATTCTAGACTAGACTGTGCAATGGGGAAAAGGATCCTGGAAAAAGACAAGGAAACATAAGCTGACATTTTAGGCAAGGATCCAATATATTCTTTTAACTAGAGATGTTAGGCCAGCATTTGTATGCCTCCCATTTTTAATATACAAATGATTGTGTAATGGCATTATGATCAGAACAAGATACAATCAAAAGGTGAGGATTCCAAATCTCGGGGGGGGGGGGAATAGTGAACTAATATCTGTAAAGTATGGGAAAACAAAATTGCTAGTTAATTTACCTGGTAGTCAGACATTATAGTGAGATTACTTTCTACTACACTTGGTTCAGGGAGGTGTATAAAACATGTATTCGGTACTGTGTTACCAAGAGTGAGTGTGCCTGTCCAATACAAATATATTGTGGGAGCCTGCTGAAAGTTTGTCCCCTGTATAAAGTCCATGAAGTCTGGGCAAGACAGCAGGCCTCTTCTGTAGTGGCCTCTATGTTGTAGGCTTCCTCCAAGGGCTGTGTAGTTTGAGTGCTGATTAGTAGTTCACAACCAATGGTAGAAAGAACATTTGAATTTGTCAGTTGGTAAGGATGCCAGTGAAGTACTTGGATTCAGTTGCAAAAAGCTGCTTTAGAGTATGTGAGGGCACAAACATAGGATTTGTCTGCAGCTATTTAAATAATTTTTTTTTTAAGTTTTAAATAAGCCATATTATTAAGCCAACATTTTTAATTCTCCATTAATACAAAGTATTAAGAGGTATTCATAGACAAAGAATGGCTGAACCCCTCCACACACTCCAGTTCTGAAAACAAAAGGCCATACCAAATAAACAGCACTTTTTCCTCAGTCTCCTTTTCACATAGCAGAAGTTAAAAATAAACTGGATTGTAGTACAGCGTTCTGCAGTCTGTTTCTGTGATGTGAGTGGCAATATAAAAAAATTCTTGAAACAATTTTGAAAGGCAATTTATATTCATTGTTTTTGTACGCTTAAATCTCACTTCTTCGATAGGGCAAAAATAAAATTGAAATTCTAATAGCCTTCTATGGCCTATGGATAAAATACTTGCACAGGTTTCGGTTGAATGTGCATTATTTTATTTTTATAATTCAAGAGCAATGTACTTTTGTAATCGAAATACATGTAGCAGCAATAAATATACTCAATTAACATTTGTCTTGTCTCTTTTTGTAGCATATGAAAAAATTGACTACATACATGTATTCTATAATGTTGTAACTAAAATTCTTTGTTTAAAATGCCTAGATGTAAGAAGGACCAAGGAACGTATAGACTACATCATCTTGATGTCAAGCATGTTTGTGAGCACTTGGATAGGCATGCCACAATTAACAGGATCTAGCATGCGACTATCACAAACATATAATGTATGGGACATAATGTACCTACACTTCACTGAAGTTCAAACAGGACTGACAAATTGAAACAGGTTCAGAGGAGAGGTACCAAAATTGTGAGAGGGTCTGGAAACCAAGCTCTATAACACTTAAAACCTACAGAAGAGATGAGCGAAAGGATATACAATAGCAGTGGTCAAATGTCTGAAAGATTGTCACATAGAAGAGATGGGCTTCTTCTCTGTTGCCCCAAAGTTCAGAACAGGACCAGTGGATTAAAAGTACAAGAAAGTAGGTTCAGTCTAGACATCAGGAGGAACTTCCTAACTATACCAGCTTTCAGCCAGTAGAATAGGCTGCCCCATGAAGTGGTAAGTTCTCCTTTGCAAGAGGTTGCATGACAGGCTGGATGGTCATCTGTCAGAGATGCTGTAGTATTGAGTAGGGGTTGGATTAAATGATCTCTAAGACTCCTTTCAGTTTTATGATTCTCTGATTCCACTGCTTATAACAAAATCCTGCAATATGTGTTAGTTTCTGTATTTTAAGTCTCCTATGCTATTTGCTAACAATTTAAAAAAAAACTTTTACAAGACCTGCTTGCAAAACTGTTGCCTTTCTTCAAAACAACTAGAATTAACTTTGCTGAAGCTATTTCAGATAACATGACACTCTAAAATATAGTAATAAAATAGTTTGTTTAATATAGAAAAGAAAGTTGTACTTTTAAATCCAACTTCCATTATGGTTTTTCTTTGTTTTTTTTTTTAAACCCCACTATTAATTATACTCACAGCTTCAGATGAAACTGGAATAAGGCTCTGATACTGTTGTACAATGATACTTACTACCCTTTTATTAAATGCAGTCTATTTTTACCTATCATCATTTTCAGGACACTCTATTTTATTTCAGTGTTTGCCCACTTTTTTGTTTTTCCTCAGCTGAAGAGTAATTCTGTGTTTCATGAACATCAAATATGCTCAATCACCTGGGCTGTTCTTGGACTTTCACTCATTAAATTTCATCTAAAAATATATTAGGCTTCTGCATACCCCTAATCTATTACTCATTTCTACCTGTATATAGATGTTATTTTGGTAACTTTAGTGTAATCGGTCTCAGCCAAAGAGGGGAGATAATGGAACTGATTAAAACAAATGACTTTTGTTTTATTTACTTTACTTTCAAATTTAGGCAAAGTATGGATGGATAGATGTATAACCAGAGAAAGGAATTTAAATGTGCATCCTATATATATTTACTCAGAAGTGAAGCCCATTAAATTAAAAACATAATAAGAACAGTACTACTTCAGACCAAAGGCATAGCTAATTTTATTTATTTAAGTGATTTATATGGCTGTCCATCTCAAATGCATTAATATTTTGTTCCTACGGTGACTAAGCAGATTCCTAAGAGAAACCTATAAACACAATAGCAGTTACTCCTAGATAAATCTAGATAGTGAAGCAATCTGAGTCTGTACTCCTAATCTGAATTGGAAGCAACATAGAGTTGAATTAAGACTTCAGTCAGTATAAGAGGAATATGCTTTGGCTCACAAATCACATATTGTCCTAAGCCATTTATTATTGAACTGTTATTGATTGAATAACACATATAGGGTTCGTACAGTATTCCAAGCTATAAACCATGGCTTTTAAATTAAAATGACTGAATTCTCATAAAACGTAAAGCCAAACCAATCCACATTACAATATAGCATGATGTGTGAACTCAGCCATTTTGGTTTAGCCACATCATGGTTTAGCACAATGTGTGAATATAACCTGTAGGATTGGAAAGAAGATCAATTTAATCCAGAATTCTGTTTTCAGCAGTAAACAGCGACATCCCTCTGAGAGTTTATAGTAAGTTTACGGTAAGAATATAAAATGATGCATTCTAGCTCCCCACTTAATTTACATCTCCCAACCTGAAATGCCTCAGATCTGTTGGTAGTCCATGCCCTGAAAGATGGGAACATGAGGATTCCATTTAACTACAGGGGCTAATTGACACAGCAGAGTTATTTTCTATAGAGTTATTACATCTTATTTTATCTTTAATCTATAATATTGTGTCCTTGAAGATTCTGGTGGCCTAGACAAGGCAAAGATTTATTTAGCAATGATCAGAACTACAAAAAGAGTTGGACTATTATTATATCAGCATAGCTGAATTCTGTAGGAATTCTCAGCTAGAACCATACTGAGAAACTAAATGTATGGATTTCAGCTACTGGCAGTAAAATTTTTTGCAAGTGTCAGCAATGCGTAATTTACTTAATTGAAGCAATATTGAGTATTCTCTATGCAGGTAAGGCATGGAGGTTTCCCCTTATGTGCTTATAGTTGACTGTGTTGGTAAGGAGTTTTAAGAAATCAGATCTGCTTTTGTTTGCATACAGTAAAATGAAATGTTTCCTCAACAATTTGAGTTTGTAGCAGTCTCTCAGGATCTGGCTTCAGCATTGCTGATGAATCTGAAGTATAACAATCCATCTTCCATTTTTATCATAAACTTTAGGATATGATTGAAAACCAGCATGTTACATATTAATTGAGACTTTAATTCCTTTCTGCAAGATCTGATAACATGTATAAAAATAGAATTGAGATAGATTCAATGTTGAATTTTGTATGGTCTGTCAACAGATGAATGCTTTTACAGCTCCCCTGTCAAGAATAGGTTATATATTAAATTGCAATCAAGCTCTCCTTTTTAGAGCTGTGTATATGTCTATGATCTCTGGTTAATATTTCCTGTCTTGGAAGTGCTTAATTTTTTCCCATAGCAATGGAATATTATCCCCATTTTTGGGTCCCTAATTGGCTCAGTGCTGTTTTTCAATCTGAACCCCACTTCATACAATATAAAATTCTTACATTAAAGCATCAGCCTTTAAAAATTCAGATGTTGGCACATATGTGTAAATTGGAATACATGATGTTCCCATAAGCGTGCATATTATTGCATTTACGCAGGATGGCATCCTTCTCAACTTTGGTTATCCTACACAGTGGTTTTACATTTTTCCAAGATCAGTTCTTCACAGCCCTGTGCTTCAGAGCCACATATCTTATTTCTCTCGAAAACTTGTTTTCAGACTCTGTGGCTCAGTTCCTAATGATATGCCCACTTAAGGTGCTTTGTATCATAGCTACAGAGACTACCCCCCACCCCCACTTTGATTCTTTCTTGGATAAAGCAGGGGGCAAAGAATCAATCCACTATCTCAGTCAGTGCATTGTGATTAGTGATGTTCTTTTGTGATCAATTGTCTGTTCAGGATTACCGGTAATACAACTCTCTGCTTTTAAAAAGTTTTCTCTCTTTTTCTTTTAAGAAAATGATGTTCCTAAGGACTTTAAAGTATGCTATTCAGCCAGTGTGGTTCTTGAACTTTCTCCTTTTTTGTTCATTTGGAGAATAAGAATTGACAGGATTACTTACAGTGAACGTGCTGAAATGTAATTATCTTGTGAGAATCTTTGCCATACATAAAACGGTTAAGTTGTCAAAGGATCAGATTTTTAAGCATGGCTACCAAGCCTCCTAGTTGGTTACTAAGTCACAACAGCCTTTTGTGAAGTGCTGTCATGGTTTAGGGATGGTGACAGGCTTTAGGCAGGAGGAACAACTGTGCAAAAGAAAATTCTCTTTGGCCAGAATTTCTCTCCTATCTTTGGCTGGCTGGCTATTTGGGACAAACCTTTCATAGCTTTTTACTTTGCATCTATAAATTGTAAGCTCACATTCAAGTGGTTTTGAAGCCTCTTCTGGTTCTCCCTTTTTCAGCCCTTTGTCTAACTCATCCTTGGCTCTTTGGTTCCACTCCACCTCATCTCTGCTGGCCCCCACATTGTGCTCACTTCTCCAATCTGTCTTTTCTTTTCTTCTGATTTCCATTGGTGTCTTTATTCAATATGTTTTTTTCTATTTTCTCTATATCTGCTGGGTTGCTTCTCTCTGCTGTTAAAAGAAGACTCTCTTTTCTCCTCCTCCTTCTCTTTTATGCTCCCCACTTCCTAATTTTGTTTCTCCATATTGATACATTTTTCCTCTGTGCCTGCACACTTGCTCTTTCTTTCTCTCATTTCATTTATACAGAACCTAAAAACTCCTTACCTCCTGAAAAGCTATTTTATGCCAAAAATCTTTGCAATAAACTCTTTTAACAGCTCCTTTATTATGAGCTTGGACAAGGAAAAATTTTGAGCTGAGCAGAGAAGAGAAAATATTCCTATCTTCAAACAGGAGTAAAAAGATAATATTTTATCTTTTTATCCAGATACCAACAGACTTGTTAGCTTGTTGTGAATTCTGGGTGAAATTCTGGGGCAAATTGTTAAGCCATCAGTTTGTGAGCATTTATAAAATAATTCATTGCATGGCAGGAACCTGTATAGGTTATCAAGAATAAATCATGCCAAAGTATTTGATCTCTCTCTCTCTCTGTCTCTCCCCCCCCCTTTTTTTTTTTTGCTGGAGTGACCAATTTAGTTCATCACAAGAAATAAATTTGTCAATGGCTTCAAGAGTCTTGGTAGCCATTCCATCATGTCCTCAATGCAAGCACCAGAGTATCAGCATGTTTCTGTCAACAGACTCAGTCTCACTCACTCTCTAACCACTACCACCACCACCACCATCTATTTCTTCCTCCTCACCAGAACAGAGGCTGGTATTCTTCTCTTTGCAAAGCCTGTACGTTCATCTTCTTCAGTTTCTGAGGCTTGCAGTAGTTGTTCTTCATCCAAAAACATATATGGGGAGGCTCTGGAATCTATTCTGAAGCTCCAAAGAGAAAAAGCTGTTCTTAACAAGCTTGGCCTTTTATGTCGCATTTCTCCATCGTTTGTTGCTTCCACCTGGCTTTCTTCTGGAAGGCTTCTTGGTATTGTTCTCTTTTTGCAAGTGCCTTATCCTGTCCCATAATTCCTCATTTTCCCTGATAAGCTGGAAATTTGTCTCTAGCCCCTTCATCTTCTCTTCCAGGGGCCAGTCAGCCTCTACTTACAGCATTTGTAATTTTGGCACATCCTCTGCAGGTCACAAGAATAGTTCTACTCCCATGTTACTCAGATTAGGAGAATAAAAGAAAAAAAATCTTTCCCTATTGATACCTACTACCAAACTCCCATTTGCCCTCCCTGTTCATTTGTTCAATGAGTCTGCTGTCTAGAAACTGGCTTCCTTCCATATAAGGAAACAATGCTCCAATTTGTTGGTTATGAAGGAATCTTATCCTGCCTCATTTCCCATTTTTAAGCATTATTCAGGAAACCAGAAGCTCCACTCTACTGTTATCTAGTGTGGAAAACAAACAAACAAAATGTATACCTATAAACGTTCATTTTCAGAGAAACTAAAGTGAAGGAATATGAAGGAAGCATGCCAAGTTTCATAGAAATTGATTTGGGGAGTTGAGCAAAACACTTTTAAAAATACATTTTCAAAGTGCCTGTATTTTTCTTTTCTTTTCCCCAGAATGGGACAACATTTACATATTGCTATTAACAATATAAAGCATGGTAATTTCAGTAAAAATTGGGTTTTGAATGTAGGGTTTTTCAAAGCTACATTCTTTTAAATTCTGATTTGTATATTTTTAAAAGTGCTATTTTTTGAGACAGAATGCATTAATATTTGCAGTGAAAATAGATCATATAATGAAAAATATTTCTGGCAAATTTAGCATCATAGGATGAGAGGTTTTGTGCACAGGGAAGGTATGTGGCAGGGAACTGATTGATATGTTCCCTCCATTACCAAGATGCTGTGATTGGGGCAAGAAATGCATGCCTGTATGTTGTACGCTGTACGATTTCAAGAGCAGGCTTGCCATTCACTGAATCCAGTGCTGCTCTCCATTCCACCAAGAGTCAGAAGGCAGCATTTAAAAGAAGTTTTCTCACCCATTATGGCATGTGATGTCTTCTTTTCCCTGAAATGCTAAGCTCCCAATTTATATATGAAAGACAATTTATACAGGTGAAACTCGAAAAATTAGAATATCGTGCAAATGTTCATTTATGTCAGTATGGCAACTCAAAAGGTGAAACCAATATATGAGATAGACGCATTACATGCAAAGCGAGATATGTCAAGCCTTACTTTAGTATAATTGTGGTGATTATGGCGTACAGCTTATGAAAACCCCAAATTCACAATCTCAGAAAATTAGAATATTACATGACATCAATAACACAAGGATTGGAAATAGAACAATATCGGACCTCTGCAAAGTATAAGCATGCATACGTACTCAGTACTTGGTTTGGGCCCCTTTTGCAGCAATGACTGCCGCAATGCAGCGTGGCATGGATGCTATCAGCCTGTGGCACTGCTGAGGTGTTATGGAAGACCAGGATGCTTCAATAGCGGGCTTCAGCTCCGCTGCATTGTTCGGTCTCATGTTCCTCATCTTTCTCTTGGCAATGCCCCATAGATTCTCTATGGGGTTCAGGTCAGGCGAGTTTGCTGGCCAATCAAGCACAGTAATCCCATGGTCATTGAACCAGGTTTTGGTACTTTTGGTAGTGCGGGCAGGTGCCAAGTCCTGCTGGAAAATGAAGTCAGCATCCCCATAAAGCTTGTCTGCGGAAGGAAGCATGAAGTGCTCCAAAATCTCCTGGTAGACGGCTGCGTTGACCCTGGACTTAATGAAGCACAGTGGACCAACACCAGCAGATGACATGGCTCCCCAAATCAACACAGACTGTGGAAACTTCACACTGGACTTCAAGCATCGTGCATTGTGTGCCTCTCCATTGTTCCTCCAGACTCTGGGTCCTTGGTTCCCAAATGAGATGCAAAAGTTGCTCTCATCAGAAAAGAAGACTTTGGACCACTGGGCAACAGACCAGTTCTTTTTTTCTGTAGCCCAGGTAAGACGCTTCTGACCTTGTTTGTTGTTCAGGAGCGGCTTGACAAGAGGAATACGACATTTGAAGCCGATGTGCAGGATCCGTCTGTGTGTGGTGGCTCTTGATGCACTAACTCCAGCCTCAGTCCACTCCTTGTGAAAGTCCCCAACACTTTTGAATGGCCTTTTCCTGACAATCCTCTCCAGGCTGCGGTCATCCCTGCTGCTTGTGCACCTTTTTCTACCACACTTTTCCCTTCCACATAACCGTCTATTGATGTGCTTTGATACAGCACTTTGGGAACATCCAGCTTCTTTTGCAATTCCCTTTTGGGGCTTTCCCTCCTTATGGAGGGTGCCAATGATGGTTTTCTGCACAACTGTCAGGTCAGCAGTCTTTCCCATGCTTGTGATTCCTACTGAACCAGCCTGAGAGACCATTGAAAGGCTCAGGAACCCTTTGCCGGTGTTATGGATTCATTAGCTGATTAGAGTGGGACACTTTGAGCCTAGAATATTGAACATTTTCACACTATTCTAATTTTCTGAGATTGTGAATTTGGGGTTTTCATAAGCTGTACACTATAATCATCACAATTATACCAAAGTAAGGCTTGACATATCTCGCTTTGCATGTAATGCGTCTATCTCATATATTGGTTTCACCTTTTGAGTTGCCATACTGACATAAATGAACATTTGCATGATATTCTAATTTTTCGAGTTTCACCTGTATATACAAAGACTGTGAAGGATTTTTAATCAGAGATAAGGTGAGTTAAGAGACTTTGGCTCCACCTTGAATGGATTGAAAAACACCCTGAATTTCCCTGTTGTGCGTTGGCTTCAGGATTTGTACGTAGAGTCACAGCACAACCCAGGAGAGTTGTAATGAAAAAGAAAAATTCAGTGCTCAGAATTACAGTATCAAGAAAAAAATTCAAAAATAAAGCAATTGCGTTCAGCTAAAAATACAATGCAGGAAAGAGCATAGAATATCCTTTCTCCATATTGATTTTTTTAAAAAAAAAGCATTTAGCTCTTGCCAATGTTTCTTAATCAACCTTTTCTCACTTATTCTTTAAAGAGGAGATAATGAACAGGGTAGTGCCTGAAGAAGCACTTCTGAATTAAATTGCTTAATTTTCTCTATATCTGCATCTAGGAAAAAATTCTATAATCTTAATTCAATTATTTTGTGATTTTGTTTTTAGGTTAACAAAGCCATTATCCTTTGCAGACTGTGTTGGAGATGAGCTACCATGGGGATGGGAAGCTGCATACGATCGTCAGATTGGTGTCTACTATATCGACCACATAAACCGTAAGTGTTTTCTGTAAGTGCTGTATTGATTATATAAGAAGGCTTATCCAGATTAGACTCTGCTGTTAGACTCTTAACAAAGACTTGAAAACAGAAGATTTCTTATGAGACAGTTGAAACTCCCCACAGCAATTCTCTTAGTTTATTTTCTTAGGAAAAACATTAGCCTCTATTGCTGCTGCTTTTTCTCCTATTTCATTTTTTTTAGTGCTGCTATATCCTTCTATCAAGTGGATTTCAGAATTACTTAGAATTGTCTATTAACCTTAAACTTTTGTGTTACCAATTAAAACATTATGTTTTCTGTTTGTGCAAGCAACTCCCCAGGTTTTGCCAAAACATTCTAATTAATCCCACAAATCTGCTTTTTTTCTCCGAGACAAAACTCTAGATGCTGAAGTACCCTTCAAGAAATATATTCATATAAAGTTACATTACAGTTATATCTAATTCCCTATGTTTTTGTTCTTCACGCCTTCAGTATCATTGTATTGATGGTCAAAGTGGTACCAAACGTATAAAAGAGAAGTTATAAGAGCAGTCTTATGGAATCTCAGAGTTTGCAGAACAGTAAATAATAATAATAAAAATAATAATAAAAATAAAAAATCTTTAGGTGGAAAAGAAGCTGTAAGATTCAGTGGTGGTCAGGTATATCCTAAAGCAGTACAGGTAGTCCTTGCTTAACAATGGTAATTGGGACTGGCAACTCCATCAACACAGCCATAAAGCACGATGTCAAGTGACCACTCCAACTTATGATTGCAATCGCAGTAGTTCTAGTTGCCATTGTTAGGCAAATCCCACACAGTTGGATCCCACACAGTTGTGACCTCCTGCTAGCTTCCCCATTGACTTTGCTTGTCGGAAGCTGGTAATGAAGGTCGCAAATGGCAATCATGTGACCATGGGATGCTGCAACTGTCATAATTGTGAGCCAGTTGCCAAGCACTCAAATTGCAGTCACATGACCACGGGGATGCTGCAACGGCTGTAACTACGAGGAATGGTCATAAATCCCCCTCATTCAGCACTGTCATAACTTTGAATGGTTGCTGAATGAGTGGTCATTCAATGAGTGAGGATACTAAAACGAGGTCATTCAAAAGCTGTACAGTGAGGACTAAATGTACTGTCTAGTCATAAAATTGCTGTAGGGCAGAGGGATGAGAGTGGAGGAGGACTGAAGCGGTCAGAAACCTGAGCAGCAGCCTTCAACACTCCAGCAATCCATTGAAGACACACATTAATATGTCAGCAGGTATAACCCCCCCTTCCTCCTCATTTGCATATATACTGTAAATCAATGTGAAGTGTATACATATCTGTAGTGGTACAATGTGATATTATTCTTGGATGAGATCCAACAGATCTCATGAGAGATCTGAGAGCCAGTATGGTGTAGTGCTTTAAGTGTTACACTGGTGGGGAGACTGAGGATCTAGTCTACTCTCAGCCATAGAAGCTTACTATGTGACATTGGCCCAATCACTCTCTCTTCGCCCAACTACCTTATAGAGTTGTTGTTGAGGGGAAAAAATAGAGGAAGGAAGTGCTATGTATGCCTCTTGAGTTCCTGTTACAAAAGGTGAGGTCCAAATGTAATAAAAAATAAATAACAAGGTCTTCTGTAAAAACTCATACCAGCAATTAGTTAATTGATGTGGTTATTAATTTTAATTTTTAATACTTTATATTATTTTTAACCACCATGAATACTCATCAGAGTAAAAATTTAGGGTATAAATTGAATGAATAAATGAATGAATAATATAAATTGTCCTACAGTGAATGACAACATTTTCCTTTTTTAAAGAAAACACCAGTAGAAAAACGTGAATCACTGAGCTATTATTAAAATATTTTCAGTGGAATTGATCCAGATAAATATTGGAAAGTGATTTGCTAAGTAATAATTATTTACTTAGAGTTATGGTTTAAGAAGGACAGCAGTGGACTAGCTAAGGAGATATTCCAGAACATTAGACTGACTCTAGAAATAAAAATTAAATATAAAATCAAATGTTCTATAAAACATTCTATTTTGGTAAGAGATCTTACACCACCAAAATCACATTCTTAAGGCTTAGAAGGTGAGCAAACAATAATGATATGGATTACACCTATAGGTAAATGAAATAGCTAGATTGGAATTTGGTTGCACTTCAAGTTTTTCTTTGCTTTTGTTTTTATCGGGCACAACTATTAGAACAGGACAGAATGCAAATATTTGTGGAGAATTGCCTCCTCACCTGCTGTGGGCTTTCGGGAAAAGAGGGAGTTGAGCTTTTAGTAAATGTATTTTGTGGAGGGTGGTAGATTGGTGTGTTTTTGTTTTGTTAAACTGGTTTTTCCTCATCCTTTCAGACTGAAGAATCAGATACTTAAAGCACTCTCGGTGGTACATTAATCCATTTGATGTTGCAATTTGAGTGAAACTTTTCTGGAGTGCAGTCGCCATCGGTATGTTGGCTATAGGAGTGGTGCTCTGAAGAGAACACCCTTTGTTTGAGTTAGTGGAAGGTAAGCTGCCTGTGATAAGGGTCAGAGGCAGGTCACATGTCTTACATGCTAAAGTTGAGGTTATAGCTTTTAATTCACCTGACTGGAATGCAATGGTCTGATAATTACGAACTGCACGCTTCAAGAGTTTACGAAATGTTTCATTAAAGTTTCACTGTAGAAATAGTGACTTCAAGAAGGGTAGCTACATTTTTAGCTGCACAGTAATGTATGTATGCACTGGCAATTACTGCTACAACTGTTAGGGTTTGTACTGTTTCAACTCCCTCTTCTGCTTGCTTTTTTTTTCAGTCTATTAACTTCTTGGTTTTTTTAAAAAAAATCTTAATCTTTCCTAAGAAAATACTGCATCCCAGATTCTTTTTTGTGAGCCACATTGTTTTGTGACAGCTTATAAACTACAGTATTAAGGCTAAGACAGAAAGTTATGAAATGTTATTTCAATTATGATGTGTAAATGATGACTTCACATCATTTAACCACTGTTTACTGAATAAACCATACAGTAATTAGTGGATTTGTTCAACATGCTAATGTTGAAAAATAATGTAGAAGTTGAGTTAGTTTACATTTACCTAGGGATTCACTGAAACATACAATTTGACAAGGGGTGCCTAAACTTTAACATGCAACTATTAGTGTTTCAGTCTCACCCAAAATAGACTAGAAGTATTATATAACCTAATACATGGTTTGTAGGCAATTGAGCCACTTTTAACATCTGTTAAGACATGCTTAGCATGTATTGCTTCTTAAAGTTTCTTGAAAAACACTACCCTTGCTCCAAACGTACAGATATATGTGAAAAATATAAATACAGTAGAGTCTCGCTTATGTGACATAAACGGGCCGGCAGAACGTCGGATAAGCGAAAATGTCGGATAACACACAGTAACGATTGAGTGCAGTAAAAAAAAAAAAAAAAAAACACCAATCCGCTGCGCCTGTTGCAATCAATTTTTGCGTTGCGGCACCGCACTGTCAGGAGCAACAAGAGAGAGTACACTCACACTCACAAACAAGCGGCACACTTTTCTTGTCGCCGATTTATGCGTGTTGTGTTTTTTTTAGGGGCGTCGGATAAGACGGAATGTCGGATAAGCGAAGGTCGGTTAAACAAGACTCTACTGTAGTGCTATATGTAGGCAAATCTTAGCTTGTGATCTTGGTAAATAAATGGTGTTTTCTCTAAAATGTCCACCTCTACCAGAACATAGGTTTTGATGACTCTCACTGTAACACACATTTCATTTCTCTTCATCACATTGGTTATTTGTGTCCATAGTTGTTCACTGCCCCTTCAAAGAGTTCCATTGAAGATTATCAAAAGTAATAAATCAAATAGGCCATTTATGACGACTAGGCTACTGTTAGCAAATACTAGGCTATGTGTAATAAGACCTTGTTCCTTGACTATTTGATTTGGGAGGAATGACCTGACCTGACATGTATAAACAATAACTTAGTGTAGGGATGGGGATATTTATTTAAATAGTATAAATATAAATAAAGTCCTGTCAGAGATTTGTGCACAAGGATTTTAGGTGTTTCAGCAGTCACAGCTCTGGATGGGGAGACAGAGTGGTGATGATTCTGCATAGCACTTTGGTTGTGACCTTTGGTCCTCAGGATATGGATACAAGAGTACCTGGAAACCCTGGAGGATTTCAGTCTTTGTATCCTGGGGACAGTAACCTGGTTTAGCTCTGGAATTCACAGTCTCCATGGCAACCATGAGCATGTCCCAATTGAAAACTAGCTGTATGCATAGAGATGGTCACATACTGGATCTAGTCTTTGATTCAGAACAGATGGTTTATGATCTGAAGATGGAGGATATTGTTATTAGTCCATTACTGTGGCAAAATCTACTTCCTGGTCAGCATATGGGTCAACAGCACCATCAACATCTGCAAATATGGGAGACTATTTAGGATGGTTCATTCCAAATGTCTTACAAACCCATATACCATACCAATTTAGGTGCTGAAGAATCAGTACCTCTCTACACTTATTGGATCTGCAGGATGTAGCCCAGTGGTATTGAGATAACCCACTTGTTAGAAAAGAATGGGTGGGACTGTCTCTTTTCAGGCTGCTCTGAAATGTTTGCAAGTCATTTTGCTGATAAAATTGCTCATATTTGCTCACACTCCACATGTGTAGGATCAGATGTAGTGACTGAGGCAATGTCTTCTGAAGTTGCCTGGGATTTGTTTGATCTTGTGAACTGAGGAAGTTGTCAGTGTTTTCATGAATTCTGCTACTTGCAGTCCAAATTCTTGCCCTACTTGATTCTTTTGTGTAGCCAGGATTGTGTATGTGGGTTTTGAGAGGTGATTAATGCTTCTTTGAGGGAGATGTTAATACCTTTTGCCTTAAATGAAGTGGTGGAATACCGCTCCTGAAGAAGCCACCTCTCAGTCTGACAGTATTATACAACTTCTGCCTGGTCACCAATTTTCCATTTATAAGCAAGATTTCACAAAAGGTTGTTAGAAGAGAATACTAGATGAAGTCTGCTATCTTGAGTCTTTTTAGGCAGGTATCAAACCTGAGTGTGGAACAGAAACTGCATTGTTTGCTCTTGTGGATGACCTCCACTGGGCTCTGGATGGAGAGAGTGCAGCCACCTGGTCCTATTAGAACTCCCAGAGACATTTGTTACTATTAACCATGGTTTCCTCTGGGACTACTTGCAATGGTTTGAAATGTTGTTTTGCAGTCTTTTTACTTCTTCCTAAGCAGGTGGTTTCTATGGCTGGGGTGAGCACTGAAACCCTTGCCCACTCCTGTATTGGGTGAACAGAGCTTGGCTCTCTCCTCCATGAAACCACAATGGGAGGTCTGTCTGTCTGTCTTTATTCAATAAAGCAGATTATTGGTGTTAGTGCTTGTGAGAATAGCAGTAGAGCTATTTTATTGTAAACTGTATTAGTAAAAGTAGGTGGTAGGTACATTTAGGCTTTTGTAATTGTATAGTAATTTTTTTTAAATTATGATTGTAAATATATTATGGTAGACTGATTTTATTCTTTTTGTGTAATTTTAACTGCTGTTTAATTCTTATTCATTAATTTTTACTGTTGTTAGATCATGCCCCAGTGAGAAGTGCATTATAAATAGTTTTGTTTGTTCCTTTAGTTTGGGATGAGAGATCTACTGTATACTGGTGATACTCAATTACATATCTCTGCCATGGGTTGAACAAAGTATGCAAGAGATGTGGTCACCTGGTGTCTGAAGGCTATAAAGAATTAGATGGGATAAAATATGCTGAAATAGACCACTGCAAGACCAAGTTCCTGTTAGTTTAGAAAGCATCTGGCTCCTCATTCTTGCTCTGGATTGAATCATACAATACCCTCCCTGAAGGGACAGGCTGATGACTTGGAGATTCTCCTGGATTCATAACTTTTGCTTGAACAGAAGGTAGAATCCATGGCCTGGAGTGCCTTTGCACAGCTTCAACTGGTGCACCAGTTGCAGCCCTTTTTGGATTGAGAGGCCTTAGCGACAGTTACTCATGCCCTCATAATCTCAAGACTGAATTACTACATTGTACTTTACTTGGTGCTGCCTTTGAAGACTATCAAGAGAGCTTCCATTGGTGAGATTATGGTAGTCCACTTGCTGATGGGTGAGAGCTGCTTCAACAGGGCAACACCTAATATTGTAGGCCCTGGATGGGTTGCCAATGTTTCTGATGCAATTCAAAGTGTTGGCTTTGATTTATAAAGGACTGTGTTACCCATGAGACCATTTTTTTGCAAGTAAAATGAATCTGCCTGTGCAATTAGCCTGAGGGAAGATGTTTCAGATTCCCTCTCCTTGGGATGCGGGGGAGGGAGGGGCAGTCCCTTTCTGTGGCTGTCTTATCTGTCAGACAGCTTACCCTTTGAGGGCAGATGGCCAACTGTTTTGGCATTCAGGTAGGCAGTAAAGATCAACCCTCAAGCAATTAGGGCTTAAAGTGTGTTTTTCATGCAGTCATTTTAGCTTTTCATTTGTTTGCTTTAATTTATTGTTCTTAGCCTATTATAGATTTAGGATTTCATATGAGATGCCCAGGAACTGTTGAATTAGGGTGAGATATAAACATCTCAAGCTCCCTGACTAGGATTTGCCAGCAAACCACAGATTTCCTTACAGTTTAGCTTGGCCTAACAGCTAGATCTGGCAGAAGTCTCACAGACATGGCTTGGCTAGAGAAAGGTCTTTATTGCAGGCAAGAATGAAACCACATGGGTGGAGCTTTATAACCCTTACTATATCTTACATTTATCTTTTAGGAAGAAGGAGAAAATGGCTACCCTCTGTAAATACTGGGGAAAGGTAGCAGGAAGGTATTGGAGGATATGGAAGATCTGGACCTTTTCTCTAGGAACATGAAGTGGTTTGCCATTGGGATCTTTCAGGATGTTTTTCACCAAAACTACTTTATAGCCATGGGATTTCCAGATGGTCTCCCTTCTAAATATTAACCAGATCCAGTCCAGCATAAGGTCAATCCAAGTCAGCTATGTGCAGCTGCTGTGACCTCAAAACCATAGTTTGACGAAATGTGCATATGTGCCTCCCAGTATATGAGGTTGCAGAAAGAAGAATTTTGCAGCTAAGCATAGGATGCCAGTCAGATTGCAAACTCTAGCAGCAGATGTTCTTTTTTTGCAGTTAAAGCAACAGAGATTAGGGAATATTAACAGTTTCCAACAGAATAGTCTTATTAGTCCTTTGCAGTAGAATCCCCAAAGAATCTTGTAATGCCTTGAAATTAACAAGTTTAATTTTGGCTTGAGCACAATCTACTTCATCAGAAACACAATCTGCTTCATCTAGTGCCATTACATCACTCATGTCTGCCATCACTTAAACATGTTAATCAATAATACCTGAGGTGTTTCTTTTGCTGTCTCTGGAACTGTGAGGTAGGATTCCTAGTTTTAAAAAGGCTTAATTCCATTGTTACTGTAGACTTAATCTTTTACCTAGCACAGAATGTCATTAATATTATTCTTGTTTAAAACAAATCTTTTATTTCTTTTATTTACAGGAACGGAAAGCACATCCCTTATTGCTTGCAATAAGTGCATAAGAATGTTATTAGAGTCAGGAGCTTAGGAAAGAAAATAGGTCCAACAGTTTAAAACTATCTCTGAGAACAAGAATATTGTTAATGATCCCCAGGAAGACTATATATTTTATTCAAAGAGCAGTTAACTCAAAGAATAGTTATTAATTCCATGTTATAGCATTTCTATCTAACCTAAGACAGTAAAGAGAAATAATCTTTGTCACAGAGTCATTTTGCCCTGAATTTTCTCTAGATAGATTGTAATACCTTATTAGATTGCATTGACCTTTTTTTTTTTTTTTGGTATTTGCATGCACAATTTTTTGGAGAAAACGTGCTTTTTCTTAAAAAGATGTGTATTGTTATCATTTATGAATTGTTAAAAATGCCACAGAATAAGATATTTCTGTTATCAGTGTTAGTCTTGAAGTGTTCCTAGTAACAGCTGTTCTGCTGTAGCATAACCAGAGTGCTAATTGCTCTGCTACCTAAGGAAACCTGAATTATGTCTGACCTATCTCAATTGCTTTTATCTGAAGGAAAGCAAGGTTGCAGGAAATGTTCTGCAGATGCTCACAGTGTGCCATATTCAGCTTTGAGTTAGCTATCTTGAAGTGGAAGTGAAACCTTTTTCTGTAATGCAGGCAGAACTGGTGCTCATCCTGCTGCTTCATGGATATAGAAGTACATTAGCCTGCTGTTAGGAATGGATGGTCTGTAAAATCTCCACTAGGCTGAAATTCCTCCACATAGCCTTAATTTATATACTTGTTGGCCATGCTGTTTCTCTGAACAGCCATAGAATGAAAATCATCTTTAGAAAACATTTTTTAGAAATTGTTCTTGTAAATATCCTTATTTTTTTCTAACATAGCATGTATTCATTTCAAAGAGTTCCTTGACAGGTTTTCAGATTTTGGATGGCCATGTCTGATTTTGTTTTCTTCATATTCAGAGACAAGTGTTGTGGCTGTATGAGTTCTCTCAGAGAGGTGGAAATAAATATAATGCTTGATTTTGAGCCATTTAGTACTGAATCCCATCCCCGTCCCCTGCTTTGAAAGTGCTTTGTCCTTGTCCTGCAATCACAAGGACAGTGTTGCTGTGGGCCACATTTTAGGACTCTGCGGGCTATTCTTGCAGTTTGGGCCACATATTGAGCAATCTCGACTTAAACCTACTGGGCAATTACCTGAAATGTGTTCACAGATATGGTTTTCTCTTGTAAGATTATTTTCCGTTACAGTTAGTGCTGCTCTTAAAGTAGAATCACAGCAAATACATCTGTTCCCTGGCTTTAGTCTTGATTTGTTATAAATCCTGTTTGCTACTTCGTGTTTGTTTCTATTGAGACTAACTTATTTTGCATATATATGCACAATTGCCTCAAAAAGATACAGGAACAAGATATATCCTGTGTTGTTTAGAATTCTTCTAAACTTCTGGGATTGAGTTTCCTCCTCAGAATGTCCAGTGGATAGACACAAAGTATCCCATTTTTACCATTCCAGCTGAAGTTTGGTACATTTTAGTATCTTTAGTGGCACAAGGAGAAATCAAACTAAATCAATTAAAAATTTTAGTTAACCAACTTAAACCAGGAAAGGTGCCAGGTAATGATTACTTAACAGCAGAAATTATCTGTAATAACTTAGAATGGTGGACTCTAGGACTAGCCTCCTTTTTCTTGATTGGACTACAGTGGTTCCAAAAGATTGGGGGCACAGGTACAATAATCCCTATTTATAAAAAGGGGAAAAGAGACCTATCACCTAATTATTGGCCAATCAGTTTATTAAGTATCATCAGGAAACTGCAGCAAACATGTAAACACCGAATTGTTGGTTTGGTTGGAAACAGAGTAAATCCTCAACAGAGACACAGACTGGCTTTAGAGCTGATCACTTCCCCCTATATCATGCTTTCATCCCACAACATCTGGCAGAGAAGTGTACAGCTCAAGCAGGATCTGCTTATATGCTGCTTTTATTGACTTTAGGTCTGCCTTTGATTGATTATCGAGAGTCAGGCTGTGAGACAAACTGGCTAATTGCAGGATAGATAGGCACCTATTATTCCTGATATACTGAAAATTCTATGTTAAAAATTAATTTTACTCCACAAGGGCATTTAACTAAAACAATTACTGCAATAAGGGGAGTGAGACAGGAATGCATACTGGCACCATTATTATTCAACTTTTATATAAATTATCTGGTTGACCATCAGAACAGCCCTGATTTTTCCCTCCAAAGCTAGCTTACGAGCATATACCCATGCTTTTGTACACTGATGATGCCATTCTTTTGTCTCAGACCTCAACTGGACTAAAATGCACTTTGAGATCCCTTACCATTTATTGCAAGGATGGAGAATTAGTAATAAATTATGAAAAAACAAAAGTCAGTATTTGCTAAATGTCCCAGAATTCACAGGTGGCTGTTAAATGGACACACAATTGAACAAACCAAGACTTTCAAATATCTTGGAATCGTTTTTACGTCCTTTGGTGAGAGTAGTCCAGAATGCCCCCAAATCATAACTTTCTATTGATCAAGGGGTTCCTTATTCATTCCTGCTGCTTTAAAGTTATTCTGTGCCAAAGTGTGTTCTCGGCTCCTGTAGCTCAGCTAAGGCCCCATGGTAACTACTCAGGAACTACCATCTAAATTTCTACAAAGCATCTTTCAAGTTCCACACTGTGTCTCAAACGTAGTCCTCTGTTGTCAGGCCAGAGTAATTAAGATTAAAACAAAGATTTGGTTAATTTTCTTTATCCACTGGTTAAAGTTAAAATTTCTGCCTATTAGCTTGACATCTCTGACAGTAGCAGATAATTTCAGTACTAGATGGAAGAGATACCTACTTAAGAAGTTACACTTCTGTGGATTCCCCAAAGCAGCTCTCCTATTCCTAGGGCCTGAACAGGTCAAAAAGGTACTTATACAGTGTGTGCTGGACATAGAAAAACAACTAGATCAATCTCAACTACTCAAAAATGTTTTCTTAAGTAGTTGATCTTCCTCACTCAGACCTGCAGTTATTAAATTCTGTCACAGTTTCCAAGCTAAGAAAAGCTTTAATATTAGCTCAGTTTAATGCTCTGCCATCCATTATTCTAGAAAGCATATACTGTATAAAAAAATACGCTATACTAACCAGTTGTGTCCTTGTGGCACAGGTGCTGCGGAATCGACTGTTCATGTTTTATTGTGCTGCAGCTACTGGTAGGAATTCAGAGCTCATTTCATTTACCTCATGTAGCAAAATACCCCAGGCATATGGATTCTTTTTACGTGCAGGCCCTCCTCTCAGACCAGTCAGACCATACTTCCTTGGAGGTTGCTCAGCTGTGCCATACAGCTATTAAAATTAGGCGAGAGCTGATGGGTATAATGCTTTCCAGACTTTTGCCATTTAGCCTTGGTTACAGGCAAAGTTTGAGTTTTAAACAATACCACAATTTTACTTTCAGCTTTTAGGTTAATCTTAGCTCAGTTTCTAGGTCCCCTTTGTTTCACAATAGTATGTTATATCCATATATTATATATATTTGTGCCTGCAAGTCAGTGTTGACTCCTGGTGGCTGTCTGGACAAGTCCCTGCAAATTTCTTAGTGAGATTTTTCAGAAATGGTTTGCCATTGCCTGCTTCCTAGGGCTGAGAAAGAGTGGCTGGCCCAAAGTCACCCAGTTGGCTTTGTGCCTCAGGCAGGACTAGAACTCACAGTCTCCCGGTTTCTAGCCTGGTGCCTTAACCACTACACCAAATTGGCTCTATGTTATACCCATACATAGAAAGTAATCAAAATTGATGCTTTCTGTATGGTGCTATTGTTAGATTGTTTCTGTCTCTGTTTTGCTTTGTTTCTGTTCTTGTTTTTATGCTGGTCCTGTTTTTATGCTGAACTAAAGAATTGATTGATTGACCTAGTAGCCTGAGCAGTAACTTGACATTTCATATTTAACTGCTTAATCAGAAGATTCTGAGGAAGCAGCTAAAAATCTCAAGAGCATATAACAAAATCCTAGAGATGGAGACCCTATTTTCCACAGAACCTATCTTTCAAAATTTAATTCCCATCACTTCTTTTTGCAATATCAGAGTAATTCTACTAAGATTCTGACAGAGGAATGAATGCCAGCTGAGGAATAATATTATTTCTATTAACCTTTCTTCCAGAATGCTTAAGGCAACACACATAGGCATTGCTGCACAATTTATTTGATTTTATTCTCATGGCAACATGTTCCAGATACATCCAATGAACTACACTACGCTCATTCTCCATAAGTTCAAAGTTAGAATAAAAGGGGCTGGAATCTTATGAGAAAGAGGGGTATGATAAAGTAGGAGGAAATTTTCAGCAAGATGAGTTAAACTGTTCTGCCTTTGTATTAGGTTCCGATAGTAATTCATCTGGATTCATTGTTATTTCAAGAACATTAAAGAGACCAGAGAACTGTTCATATATCTCCATTTGAATAACCAGGAGCTGAACTTCGGGCACCTGGAAATCCTAAATGCTTACTTACATAGAGGAAATGCCCTGATGTTTATTATTATGTCATGCCTTTTATTATGTGTAGATTTCATTCTGAATCCCAGCAAGTAATATGAGTTTCTTATGTTTGCTATAACATTATTTTACATGTTGGTCAAAGACCATAATAAAGATTTATCTACCTACATGTAACATTATTTGTATACAGAAGAATACTTGATTTCGTTTAAGAATCAAGGTTAGAAAGTTGAAATGGCTTATTTTTATTCTATGTACCTGCATAAATGCCAGTGCTATATTTTCTCTCTCTCTTTCTCTCTCTCTCTCTCTCTTTAAATTTTGAAGGAACTTTCCACAGAAATGTGCATACCTAAAATATATTTTATTAGTGCTGACACAGAGGAGGCATTCTGGTTCTTACTCTTTCTCACTCTCTTTAGAGCTACTGTCTTATTTTCATTTGCCTCTTGAATTCACATCAAAATGTAGCATTAGAAAGATTAAATGTGTGGGACTATCAAGCATTATTGGCAGTTTCTACCACTAGGGACCTTCCTCTGCTACAGCAGAAGTTAACCAAACATATGTTTAAAGACTCTGTTGTGGCACATTTGAATTACTGTTTGCTCTGGATAATTTAAGTAGTCAAAAGTAGAGAAAAGTGTCTTAGTGGGGGATGTGTAACTAATGTTATTAGGGCGAGGAGAACTTAAATCAGTAGCTTAGATTAATGCTTTTCTTGAGAGTTGTGAAGATGTAAAGTAAGAGCTATATGCTGTAATGCCTTTCATCAGCTGAAATTGAACTCATTGACTGAAATCTTTTAGAAATCTGAATCCTTCTCTGAAATTCCCCAGAGTTGAATTTTTAAGTTCAAACTTTTGAACTTAAGTTGAAACTTTTTTTTTCTTTTTTTAAGAGTAACAGAGTTAAGGGGAGCCCACTGAAGTTCTGTCTTGTATTTCTAATGACTTACTAATAAAGACAAAACCTGTATAATTTTTTGAGCATTACCTGGGAATCTAAGGTTATGTGAACAAGTTGGCATTCATTTTTAATCTAAGAGTGCAGTGTTTATAGTGCAATGTTTAAAGTTTATTACACTTTTTTAAAAAGTGCTGAATATCTAAATATATGGTAGCTTTAAAGTTCTAGATTTTCAGTGCAGTTTTGAATTTCTTTCCTCTACAGTTGTCTTATTCAACGATAAGAGAGGGAACATTTTGATGTCCTTCATCTATTTTCATTTGCAGTAGCAGAGATTGGAAGCAAATGAGGTGCAGGCACAGAACAGACTTCTTGTGGCTTTGATCTTATTACAAAACAAAAGTTGCTGGATTGATTATGGAGTGGTTCCTCCTTTCTGATCCTTCCATACCACCTGAGCAAACAGCTGTTGTACACAAGCTTATACCAGTGCTTGCAAAGCATTTGGATTGATGCAGCTATGGCTCATACGGACTCCAGTCTGAATCAACTCTCTGGGAATATTCTTGCAAAACATAAACAGACACTTTCATCTACACAAATGCACACACTACTCCAGTACAGTTGAAAGATGGAACCTTTTTTTTTTCTATTAAAGTCTGCTTCACTTTGCCATTTTTCCTAAACAGCAGGATTATGATGAATGAAACAAAAGAAATAGGGAGAAAGAAATTAATTTGCAAATAATCAGAAGCAACAGCAAAATCCAGAAAAAAGTGCTAGTTATTGCCCTATATGAGTTGAAAATGTACTCTCTGAATTTGCTTAAAAATGATACAAATGGCTCTTTTCTCTAAGATGTGTACAAATGTTTTCATAAGACACTTGATAAATAACTTGGTTTAACATGCCAAAAGCTAAATAATAATGTGTTCCTTACACATGTGCCAAAATAAAAGTGGGCAGTGTTTTTTTGTTAGACTTAGGCGCTAACAGGTTCTGATAAGAGAGTTAAGAGGTGTTAACTAAATGAAAGCTTCTACTGTTGTACCTTTACAGAAACTACACAGATAGAAGATCCAAGAAAGCAATGGCGGCAAGAGCAAGAAAAAATGTTAAAAGATTATCTTACTGTAGCTCAAGATGCACTTAGCACTAAGAAAGAACTGTTCCATGTGAAAGAGCAAAGGCTGGCCCTTGCCCTGGGTGAATATGTACGGCTGAATGATGTTTACAAAGAAAAATCAAGCTCCTATACAAGTTGTACGTATCTGAGACATATGTATAATAATGTAATATAATAGCCCTCTCTTTTCATGTTTCTTACTCACATTTCTCAATTCAAAAGATCTGGATGATCTGCAAGAAAGAGTTGTGGCCAACCCTAATTAAATTAAGATCTATCCCAGTCCTGGGAGCTGCAGCAACTGATTCTAGAAGGGTAAATCAGAGACTTCTCATTTACTAGCCAGATTTAATGTTCAGTTTTACAGAGAATATGAACGTTTCTCTGTCTCTATTAAACACATATAAACATATATTTCATCATATAGGTTAGGATGGAAGCATCTTGTGTCGGAGATCAGATAGTGGGGCAGAAGTAACGCTGGTAGAAAATAGTTGGTCTTGACCAGCTGTCAGTCTGGAACAGGAAAACAGATCTTTGTTAGTAAAACAAAGTTTAACTAACTTAATGGCAAAGTTTACAATTTTATTAACTTTTGACTGGAGAAGCAGACATCCAGTGCAGGCCAGATCAGGGTAATGGTGAATTAAGGGGAGACATTATATACAAAGGTTTGCTAAGGAAGTCTCCTTGAAGTCTTATGCCATAATCACTATCACTGGACTCTGTTGGTTTTGTATATTGAATTAGTGGATATTGCAGGGCATGGATAGAGCGCCTCCCCCCTACAGGCCAAATCTGATTCTCAGGTATACCGCTCTGGCTGTGGGGGTTAAATGAGGCTTTTCTCTCTCCCAATTCCTGTCAGTGAGAATCCATGTTTAAAGTGCCCCATCTTTAAGGGCAAATATGTCTTAGCTACCCTGGGTCTTCTTAGAAGGAGAAAGGTACCATGCAATCAAGTTTGCTATAGCCATTAATTCGGATACCTCAGCTGGAACACTTGTAAGCATGGTGGGAAGATGCCAGGTGGCAGAGACTGGCAGAGTTGTAGATATAGGCATTTCATCTGGTTTACCCAGAAGATCTTCAGCTGTTTTGCACATTTCCCCAGGACAAATACCAGCTCCCCACAGACAAAGTGGGAACCCAGCACTTCCAACTTTACCTTGCATGTTATCCCACTTCATTTGACAAGGAGCACTACTACAGAGGGGGACTGTAACATGTCTTCATCTCCTCCTCCTCGGAAAAATGAATGGGATCAGGAGGATGGATTTTGGCTCTTTGTGCCTAAGTTCAGTCAAATTCATGAATATAGTAAAAGTTTAGAATTACATGTAAATTAGTCCTGTTTTTAGGAGTAGCATAATTCTAAACAAATGTCCATTCCTATCCTATAAATATTCCTTGTACCTTGTAGAAGTAATTATTTGTTCTGATACGCTGAATTATTCTGTGAATATCTTCCCATGAACAAGCAGGATTTTATGGGATGAGAACATATTTCTACAGACAGAAAATGAAGTTGGATGAATTGGCAGCAATAATCTAGAAGAAAAGCAATTTGTAAGGAAGTGGTGGTAGGGTAAACAACGAACAGTATATGAGTGGGTCTTAAAGCAGAGTTACTAGCTACATTTCCATTTTATGCAGCTTCTGTTTAAGTTTCTGAAACTCTCCAGCACAGTGAGAGTGTATTGTTCTTGCCAATGTTAAATTTGGACAGAAACACCCAAGTCCAAGGCTACCTTCAATAGTAGAACTCACTGAATTATTCTGAGCCTATCAGTTTCTCTCAGCTCATCCTACTTCACAGGGTTGCTTTACGGAGATAAAATTAGGTGGAAATTTTCACATACACCACTTACAGCTCTTAGAGAAAAGGAGTAAATAAATGCAGCAAATAAATAATGCTATCCAAATGATAAAAGTGAAAATATTTTGAATAATTGCTCTTTACATTCTGTAGTTTTCACTGTAATACTGTAACCAATGTTTTATTTTGTCTTTTACAATTGTGTTGAACTGGCTGCTTTGACTAGATCATATTTTAGGGAATTGAAACATAAAATGATCTCCCAACTGGTTAAATGTCTTTTTTCCCTTATTCTCCTGATAAGTATTCTCAAGCTCCTCTTCCAGCACAAAGTATGATCCTGATATTCTGAAAGCAGAAATCTCCACTACAAGATTAAGGGTAAGGCTGCTTTGAAATCTCCCAATAGCTAAATTAAATTGTTTCCTAACAGTATACATATACAAGCCTATTTTTTGGTGGACATTTGTAGTGCTAATAATTTTAAAAGTAATATTTGGTTTAGGGCTTGTTCATTATCAACGTATGGAGGTAAGTATTATACAAAAGATTTTGATATCTGCAAAATGCTTTGAAATGCACATTGTTGCATGTGCACTTTGGATCCCCAGTTGGAAATTTTTGGTTTCTAAGTATAGCATAGATTCTGTTATCCTGCAACCTCCCTTCCTCTTGGCACACACTGATGCCCTTCGGGAGTCCTCCCCTGCTTTCATTTGTGCTCTTTCCTTTTCTCTTAAGCTCTGTCCGTAAGTCCTCTTTGGAATAAGTACAGCTTGCATAGAGACACAGACATTGACAAGTTAACTTAGCAAGTGAATATGAATTTCATGTTAAATGATGTTATCCAAACAAAGATATGTCTTTTAATCCGGCATCTCTCTCACATCAGATGCTTCTCATGAACATTAGAAGGACAGTAGAATTTCTTTGAGTTCAGCAAATACTAACAATGGCTTATTTACATGAGATAGTGATGCTGACTTTATTGAAACACAGGTTCTGCTAGCACACATAGCTGAACAGTGGCACACATATATGAGGTATTGTTTTCAGACTAATTAATTATTTATGAATAGTTAATTTTCACAATATTAGTAAGCATTAGCATATCCGCAAGTGGCAGTAGTTAATTTCTTCTGTAGAAACAATTATGAACACTAATAGAGTGAATCTAGAGACAGAGTTCATGCCCAGTCTGTATATGTCTCTTGGAGAAAGCACTGACCGGTAAAAGCATTCCTTTTGATCTGCCCCTCATGTTTATTAGAACTTAATTTGAACACTAGTTGTTATACTGTATATATACTGTTTGATTTGGAACCTCTGATTATTAGAACCTTTGGTAAATGAATTTGAATGTGATTGGAAATAGAAGGAAAGTGTATCCAGTTTTGTTATATGTAATTGGGTTTTAAAAATAGGAACATTACCACTAAGAAATGCATGTTATGACTTTAACCCTCCTTAATAACAAAAAAGTGTTGGACTATTGGTTGATTGAATATTTAAATCTTTGAGATACCTAGTGTTTTAAGATACAATATGTTTGGTAGAATGACTAAACCATAAATATGGATATATATGAGGCAGGATACAAAATGGTTCCTGCACAATTCTAGTACATACATCCAATCACCTGATATGGCTAGATGTGTTGCTGTTCTGCTTGGATCTCTTATCTGTCTAAGTAATTTATGAAGCCTCCCTCTTTCTCAGAGACACACAGAGAGAGAGAGACATGGACATATATATTAAGCCCTATTAACCCTTTCCCATTAATGAAGACCTATTTATACATTCACAACAGAGTGTGTAGGTTCAAAGTAGGTAGCAGGATGAAGCCACTCATGATGACCTTAACTCTTATTTCCCCTCGTGCATCTTCCCTGCCCCTTTCCTAAATTTGCTACATTGGACGACAAGTTCGGAATGGGAGTTGTGTATTCACTTGGAACTGAAAATCACTCTTCTTGTAGTCATGCCCCATTTTCAAGATTGTCTTTCTCCATGAGGAAACACAAAGTAATTGCTTTTTTCTATGTAAAGGGATTTCCTCCTTTTTCCATGTAGAGAGAAGGCAGGATTGCTCTCAGTCTTCTCCTATATAAGAAAAATACTACAGAGAGAAGAACAGTCTTGAAGGCTTGGCTAACGAGCAGGGTCTGTCTGTCTGTCTGTCTGTCTGTCTGTCTGTCTGTCTGTCTATCTATCTATCTATCTATCTATCTATCTATCTATCTATCTATCTGATTTATAGAGCCACCCATCTCACAGCAGTCGCTCTGGGCAGCATATAAAGATCAAAACCACCATTACAGAATATAACTCATGATGCCCTGGTTAAAACCACCACCTCAAAACAAAAAGCCACATCACCAGGAGAGCTCATCTAACCTCTTGGCCCAAATGCCTGGGGGAACAGCTAGGTCTTCAGAGCGTTACAAAAGGCTAACAAGGTTGGGGCCACCCTTATGTCGGGTGGGGGGGGGTATGCTGTTCCACAGATCAGGTACAGCCACAGAGAAGGGGTTAAAGGGAAGACTTTCCTGCCCTATGATACTATCTAGGGCTGTGGGCAGTTTGACCCTAGTTTTAGCATTATGGTTGAATCAGATCACTAGGAACCTGAAAAAAAAAAACTTTTCTCCCACAAAATATCATGTGATAAAGTCAATTTCCTGTGGTATTACATTTATGGTGGTAGTGTCTAAAAAGCAGAAACAAGGACAATTTGAGATAACAGGTATTTTTTTTTGTTGTTGTTAATGTGTAAAGGTGCTAATTATTCTAAACTATTTTTCCACTATCTTAAAAGCAGTGTCTTAAATTTTTATTTTTGCATCTAAGGTTAAAAAACTGAAGAGGGAACTCTTGCAGATGAAGCAAGAATTATTATATAAGGAGCAAGGCTATGAAACATTACAACAGTGAGTATAAGAAAATAACTGAAATTAACTTAAATAATTCACCCCATTGGTTAGAACTAAATCAAATAGAATAATTATTTCTCTTGAAATAGGTGAGAAAAATCTACAACCTATTGCCTGTGGGAAAATCTAACTGGTCTTTTAAACTGACCTGTTATTAAGGGAGAAAAGCAGAAAGCTATTTTAAAGGTGTAAAAAGAGAGAATTGAATAGGTCTCTATTTGCCACTTGTATGATGGAGAAGAGCAAAAAAGCAGCCCAAAAAGACAAGAGAAGCACCATTACATTTTTTTGCACCATGCGCCCTTTAAGTATAATTAGACCTTTACTGAATATATTTAACTGTCATGGAAAAGGACAAGCTTCAGTGAGAAGGTTGAAACAGAGAGGAAAGATGGGGTTGAAATAAATCAGAAATTGGAGAAATCCCATGTTCTTTTTGCTCCACTGATCTTTGCATTCCCTGCTTGCTGTGCTTGTATTCAGTAAAGTTTATATAAGCACAATATGAATACCTATTTGAAGACTGTCCCTGCCCAGAAAGAAAAGGCTAATTGGTTGGGTGGCAAATAAATGGCAGCACCAAAACACCTGTGCTATATTACAGATTTAGAATGCCCAGAGCTAAATAAACTTACTTAAAAGATAGTTGAACAGATTCCCCCAGTATTATTCCATATAATCTTAAAATACAAAATTGAATAGAATTAAAGTTTAAGCAATTCACAACTGCAGACTCTTTAAATTTAAACGTATATCAAATAACGTATATTCTTCTCTTAAAGCATAAGTATACCTAAGCTTACAGCTAAAGCTTAAAAAATTCTACTTCTGTAAGATTAAAGTTAGTCCAACACACTGGTTGCTTTACATTTATGTAAAATGAAGTATTGTTTGAAAAGCAACTTTCTTGCAAGTAATTTCATTAGGAATCCAAAGCATGTTTGGGAAACTTTAAGCAGCATACCACACATAAACAATGAACATTTGTTATGAAAATTGTGGCTGTCAGTTTATGACTAATTCTATTTACTGAAAGCAGGGAGTCAGAATATCTTTCATACTGGAGAGCCCTTTTATTCATTTCTGCCATATCTGTTATAAAAGTAGTTGCAACTTAAAATGTAAGGCATCATACTTTGAAGCTATAGGACTGCAGCATGCTGGAAAACTCTCATTCAATCACTTTTTTTTATGTGCAGTTAATCTAGGCTGGATGATAATGCAGCAAAAATCAAACATAAATAGGGAGTAAATATTCTGCTGTCAATAGCATGTTTAAATAGAATCCTGGTCTGGATCATGCTTAACATAATGTTAAACTCTGGTTTAGTGTTACAAGCATTGGACTAGTGTGTTTTCCTTTCTTTTCTTTGGTTTAGGACAGGTAAACTAATCTTCATCATGTGTGTCCTTTAACTGATAACATTTTAATCTTTTGTATACTGTATACATCAAGTAGCCATCTCTGTTCCCTGCATTACAAGTACAGAGGCTCTTTTCTTTAATAAGCTTTAACACAAGTCAAAATAAGTGGATAATGTTGGGCCAAGCTAATTCTTGAGTAGTTTTTTTTAATTGGAAGCCAGTGATAAAGTCAAAAAAAGATTTTCAGTGCAGAAATCCTCTGTGAGATGATATGTAAGTACTTAGTATGGAAGGTTGCTTTTGGGTTTTGAAGTGTTTGTGCATCTTTTCCTTGGAAGATATAACTTGGCAACTAAAGATGAAAAATGATGTTGGACAAAAGAATTTCTCCTTTGGTGATGCCATTTTCTTTTTATTATTTATTTTGTGGAAGCACCACATTTTAATTGTTTCTATTTGACTGTTGGGTTGTTGTTGTTTTTTGCTTTCATTGCTCGCTTGTAAATAGTTCTTTTTATTCTACTTTTTAGGTATAGTGATTGAGATTAGTTTTTTTTTTTTTTATCAGATCTGTTTGTTATGAATGTGATACTTATTGTACATTTTAAAAATCTACCTTTTAAAATTCCTTTGATTTTCTTAAATTGTGCCTCTGGGAAGTAAATATTATAGGTGAAGATGAATACTTTAAAATAATTCATTAGTAATATGCAAATTGCTTTGTAATCCTTTCTGCTTTCATCCTTAGAAGAAGTTACATTACAGTTGAGATGCTAAAGTCTAATCTACACATAACTTGGACTAATACTAGCATTTGCTTTTAGGAGGAGATCTTAGTTCAAGTTACAATTCACCCACTATAATTTAGTATTTTGTGTGAACCAGGCAAGCAAATGATAGTTTAAAAAATCCTAGATTCGGGTATGTGTTATGAACCAGACCTAACTGTATAGATGCATTTTCTTGGACATATCAATATTTTTACATTCATAAATAGTAGTTTCTCAGGGGACTGGGTCCCAGGTCTATATGGCTAAGAACAGATCAAGAAGTCACATTACTCAGGTTCAGATTGCGTATTACAACCATTTCTAATTTCAGTAACATCCATTTACATATCTTACAATGCAGAGTACATTTTAGGAAGCGTTTGTTTTATATATATATGCTTCCTGATATCCTATGATACTTGGAAGAAAGTGGAATTTGATTAAGATTACAATGACAAAGCTGTTACGTCTACAGAAAGGTAGAAATAGAAAAAGGAGATTGGATATGTACTTTTGTTTGTTTGTTTGTTTATTTATTTATTTATTTATTATTAAATTTATATGCCACCCATCTCTCCCAGAGGGGAGATGTTGTTCATACTTTCTTGATAAATTTTGACTTCACAATATTTTGTTAATTTATAAAATATCGTTAATTTAATACAAATGAACCCAATGAAGACAAGTCTGTGAATAATGACAGATCTTTTCTTCCTTTAGATAAGGTGATATCTATATTGCAGCCTGGGCATTTGAGCAACTTAAGTAGATATGCATAGCCCTTTATGAATTGATGCTGCTAAACCTGTGCAATACTATATTTACTTCCCCAGAAGCGAAATTCACTATGATTAAAAAGGCTTTTTCCTAGAGAAGTGCACATAAGAATGTAGCCTTAATTTCCAGGTGATTTGAGGTTTTGCTGCCATTAGTTTGGCAAAGATCTCTATTCCCTCCTTTCTTTTGGTGGGGATAGAATTTGGGAATACAGTATTGCTAAGATTGAAGTACTCTGTTCTGATGTTCCTATATTTTGATTGTAGGTAGCAGCTATTTTGTTATGGAAGATAATATTATTAGAATTGCCCATTTCTCTTTCCCTCAATAGGATTTCCTTCTAAATGCCAGGAACAACATTTTTTCTTACAGTTACTATCAGTGTACCTGTTTTACAGAATTGACCAAAAAATGTCTGGAGGCCAGAATGGATATGAGTTAAGTGAAGCCAAAGCCATTGTGAATGAATTGAAGTCTATCCAAAAAGCTATAAGCTCTGGTGAAAAAGAGAAGCAAGATTTAATGAAGGTATTTTGGTATCAATTTCATTCTACATTTGTGGTGGAGTTTTGGGATGAGGGTATGTGAAGCTCCTAACAGCCATTCACAATCAAGTAGGCTAAATTCTAAGGTCTTATTAAATTTGTTGAAAAGAAAAAAAGGGATTAAGTTACAGAACTGGATCTTGGTAATTGAATGTGTGTATTTTAGCACCCCATTTAACTGTAAGTTTGGTAGGGCAGGGATACTTTAACTATGTTGCTGACTTCCTTGGCAAGCAACAGGGATGTTGCTTCACTGATACAGAGGAATGCGCAGATGTTTTGGCCCTGTAATATTTTTGCAGATTGCCATTCTCTTTTCCAGGCTCTTGGAGGTCCATTGCAAGGTGGTATTAACATAGCTAACCAAAGTTTTTCACCTTGCCTTTTTGAAATATCTTGTTTTAGGGAAAGTGTGTGTGGGAGAGAGAGAGAGAGAGAGAGAGAGAGAATGCAATCACGCATGCATGCACTGAGTTGTCTTTTAAAATAGATAATGGTAAATGTTGATGAACAACTCTAGGGTATTCCTTTCTATAGTATTCTGTCTCCTTCTTGGCTATGTATTTCTTGCTGTGTGTGTTTTTTTTATAACAAAATCTGTAGTGATTTACTGTTGTTGTTCCCCAGAGCCTCGCAAAATTGAGAGAAAGATTCCTCCTTGGTCAAACTGTTGCTCAATCAGAATCAGACTTGAAATGCAGCCTGGCACATTCCCAGTTGTCTCTCTCCAAGCAAACTTTGGATACAGGGTCTCAGACAGACATTTCTGGTGATGTATGTTTTTCATATCATTTAAAGGTGGGGATGAAGAAAATAGCTGCGGAACATTCTTGAAGGGATTTGAGTCAAATGGCTACCTCCGACTCTTGTTAGTCAATATAGCCAGAACATTCTAGACATAAATATTTTCTGCAACTCTTTTGTGTTGCAGCTGGAATTTTAATAGGTGAATTTCACAATTTTAAATAGTTTTTTAAATGATAGAAATTACACCTCCTCCTACAGTTCCATATAGATTGTTGCCAAGGAACTTGTGGGAATGGAGGGGAGGCATTGAGGAGCTAAACATCTGATCGTGTATGCTCAGTAATTCCTTTGTTAACTTACTGATGTATTTCTGTATGAGTTTTTTTTTCTTTTTCTTTTCTCCTTTTGCTTGCTTGTTTGCTATTTTTCCTTTCCCTCACTTCTTTTACAAAGATTTATAAATAATTTTAAAAATCTGATCATTTAATCCGGTGGCCTGTAGAAGTTAGATCATAACTACTTTCATCATTCCTGAGTGATGCAAGTTGATATTGTCAGGCTCAGCCCAAGAACAACGATGAAACAGTTCAGTCCAGTACGGTTCCTTTATTTGCTTACATCGTCTAGACAGAATCTTGCCAGACTAACTCTACACCACAGCAACTAGTGGGTATACCCCGTGATACTCTAGGGAGGGGCTAGTCTAAACCTCTTCTTCTCAAGGTGTTGCTGCGGACGGAGAAAGCGCTTGCCTTGTCCCCCTTTCTGGAATGCACTCCCTCCCTCCTGACAGCCTTGATCTCCCGTACCGGTCTCCTCCTCGCAGATACCTTCCATTACAAATATAAACACATATGGAGGATGGAAGCAAGTTTTCGAAGTGATATGGATGGTGCCAGATTTTCTAGATGAGATATTTGGAATATGGTTTATTTACAAAATAGCATCCATTTGACAATTATTGTTTTTCTTTTTATAAAATTAAAATTGTCTCTAAAACTAAAAACATTTTCTCAGGTAGGCATGCTGTTTTAAAATCATTCCAATAAGCAAATTCTTTCATAATTGTAAACTAGTGACTAGAAGATTAATTTAGAATAAAATAGTTAATCCTTCCTTAGCCAATGGGTTTGCTGTGCACCAGCAGCTCTTTGAATATTTTAAAGCTTACTTTAGAAATTCTATATTCCATGTACTCTATAGATATGGGGTTGGTGGTAGGTGGTGCTTGATTCTCCTCCGCTTACAATAAATGTCTAATTAAATGTGCTATGCTATGCTTTCATTTAACTATAATTAAATAAGTGAAAATGCAACTACTAACTTCCTATGTTAGTTTGAGTCCATGCTGGTCTCAATAATGTCTTCAAAATATTAAGCAGAACTTTTGTCATTATCATTAATAAAGAGAACTGGAATAGATCTTTCTATTTGCAATTTTTTTTCCTTGTGTTTTCTCAGATATAAATTTTGTCCTAGAACATTAATTGTGATCCAAGCTGGCTTTAATTTGACAAAGTAGCTATAATAGTCATATTGAAAACTTGCATTTTTTTTGAAAAAAAAATTCAAACCTTTATCGTACTATGGAATACCCTCAACATCTTCTATTATTTATTTTAGGTCAAGAATTCCATTAGGTACTTTTCAAATTCCTTCCTTCCTTCCTTCCTTCCTTCCTTCCTTCCTTCCTTCCTTCCTTCCTTCCTTCCTGTTTTTTACTCCAGGGTTTCCTGATATCCTAAATTTAGATTAACCATGTGGGATTCAGTGTAACCGCATCCTCCCCCCCTCCCCCCGCAAGTTTATGTTAGATCTTACTGGTATTACATTCCAAAAACATTTTAATTTAACCTGACGTCATTTTTGAAGTCATTTAGCACATTATGTCAGATGAGTCCTATCAAAAATGACATGTATTTATTGAGTAGTGATCCATTTCTTAAATGTAAGTGAACCTTATTTGGTTTTTTCCCCCAAAAAAGAAATAATCAAACCAAGGTCATAAAAAGTCTGATTTAAAAACCGGTGAGCAGAAAACTTTTCCAGATTTTGTTGCAGTTCATCAAGCTGTCCAATGAAATCAACATTTTAGTAACTTAAAAATGTTTCTCACTGACTGGTATGATTGCCATAGATTTATATTCACAAATGTTTCCCAAATGCTGGTCTCTTTCTTAAGGTGGAATGATAAAAGGCTCTGGGAGTGATTGTACTAGGATTTTCTTAGAAGCAGACCGTACTTAAATGTGGTTTTTTAACAATTTCAATCTCACTGAAGTCCTTCTTTGAGCTTCATCGATCTCTACCAAAGTTCTGAGTTCAAAGTACTAAGCAACAACTTGGGATTAAATGGTGGTTCAAAGTTGGCCTTAATAGAATTGTACCTGCTTCTATTAAAATCTGTCCTAAGGTTATTTAGCAGTAATAAAGATACATTCCATTAGAAAATATTTGAACTAGCTTTTGAGCTGACAAAACAGAAATTAGTGTTTTGAAATGTGTTTCTATTTATTTAGCTTATTTAGGAAATTAAAATTCTTCATGTATTCTTATTGATATATGCAGTAAGATGCTGGCTCTTTCAACAGGTTAGTGTCAAGAACATGGCCAATTTAGCTGAAAAGGTCAGATTGAGCCTTCAATATGAAGAAGCCAAAAGAAGGTAAAGAGAGGGTTTATTTCTTTGTTAAAATACGAATTTTGTATCCAGGTTTATAAAGCAGTGTAACCAATATAATGCTTGCAGTGACATCTACTGGATGCATCTCTTGAAAACATAGTTTAATATTCTTATCAGGATCATTTATTTGTGAATATTGAACTATTAGTGAATACTGCAAGCTATTTTGTTCCCACTAACAAAAGAATTGTAAGCAGAAGAATGTGAACCAAATTAAACAGCAAATTCAGGGAAACAGGTTATTTTAGCAGCTTCCTCACTTGCAAAACAAACACTACATTTCAGGAATGTCTGTGTGTTTAGGTGATAATAGGAAAATTAGGATGTATAAACTAGTGGCTTTAAGAACATAATCTTAATTGTAATTACTTAAATGACATAAAATGTAATACAGCAATCTCAAATTCAGAACTAAAGAGCCAAGGTACAAGATAAATACCACTGCCTATTCAAAGGCAATGTCAGATCTGAATAAAGTGAGCCTTTCAACCTAAAAAGAATATCAGCTGTTTATCACATGGCATGGGAAATGCCTGTTGATACCTACAGAAATTTCAGAAACAGTTTAATTATAGGCTGCAGATGATGAAGAAACCAGTACTATAAATGTTAAAAAGTAACAAAAAGTGTTACTGGAACTCATAATCTGTACAGGTAGTCCTTGACATACATCCATTCATTCAGCAACCATTCAAAGTTACGATGGCGCTGAACAAATGGGGTTACAACCGGTGTACGGAGTTCTGGCCACCCCAGCACCCCTGCAGTCACATGATCATGATCTAGGCACTTGATAACTGGTTCGCACTTACAAGCGGTTGCAGCGCCTCACAATCATGTGATTGCCATTTCCAACCTTCCCTGCCAGGTGAAGTCAGTGGGGAAGCTGGCAGGGAAGATCACAAGTCACTGGGGTAAGTTTCCCCTGCCTGCGCATCCTTCCCCAGCCCCTCTGCACTTGCACTGCACTGGCCATTCACGCAGCTCCGTGCACTCTCCACGACACTTGCTGTGCCTCCCTCACACCCTTGTGCACCCCTGCACACCCTCCCCGACCTGTGCTGTGCCCCTCATTCACCCCCCCAACTTGCTTAGTGACTACAATTGGGACTGGCAAATCTGTCACTAAGTGCCACAGTTGCTAAATGAAACATCATGTGACTGCAATGGACTTACAACATCACTTCCACTGTGGTCCTTAAGTGAATCACTGCAGTCGTTAAGCAAGACATCACATGACTGTGACTTCCAATTTTACTTTCACCTTCTCCATTGACTCTGTCACATTTGTGTTGTGAAGCACACAAATGGTGATCACGTGACTGCAGGACGCTGCAACTGTCGTAAATGTCTGCCAGTTCTGAAGTGCCTGAATGTCAATCACGTGTCATGGGGATGCTGTGCAGGTCGTAAATGCAAGGACTGGTCATAAACTTACTTTTTCAGTGCCATCATAACTTTGAACGGTCACTAAACAAGGTGGTTGGTAAGCGAGGTCTATCTGTACAACATTATAGAAGATAAAGCATAGATGATACAATTTCAGTCAACCATATTTTTTTCTCATCATGTTAATAAATTGAGAATATTGTTTCTAAAAGGCTTCAGGACCTTTTCAATACATATAAATAGTTTCAAACATACATGGAAACCTGCCATTAAAATGAAAGTTGGAATTGACAAGCAATATCAGTGAAGAGGACTTGTAATTTTAATTCACTGATCAAGTACAGTATTAAAGGAAAATAATCCAATATAAAGAGAGGTTGCCTCAAAAGCTAAGAGGCATGCTCTTGTTAGCTGGAAAGATGGCTGATATCAGTCAATAACAATAACTGATAATTAAGCATTTCAAAGAAGAAAAAACCCTGCAAGATAGCATCCCATCTTGCAAGTCATTGAATAGTTGTCAGAGTTGTTTTCTAGCCAAGCTTGGCTAGATATGAACCATTGATAAAATAAACCTGATGCATTCCATTATCAGTATGGGGCCTTCATTTAGTAGGCCAGAATGGTTTTATTTCTTTCTATGTTAGTTGTACATAGCTTTTAGAGCTGCTGCTTAGCTAGTTAAGAAATCAAAAGAAGCAGAAGGCTAAGCAAAGCTCTTAGATATCACTACCACAAAGTGGACACCAACTTAAATGGTTTTAAAAGTGATTAGACAATCAATGGATTATAAACGTCTTAATGGTTACACTAGGGCTCCATATATTTCCTGTAATATGGAAAGCAGTATAATTCATAATCCATGTATAAGGATACTTGTGCACTCATGACCGTTTTGTTGAATTTCACCATTTTGGGGGCACAATGTAAATGGAATAGTGGATCAGATTTTGGTTTAGCCTAATGCCGACATCATACTTTCTGTATTTTTATGCTGAAAAGAATTTGAAACATGATCCTTTTAGGAGAACATTGCATAAAATGAATGTCAGAGAAGGCTGACAGCTGTTACTTTCATGTGGTAGTAATTATAAAATAGAACCCTTTGTTCATTAAAAGTTTTCATTGTCTTGCAGTTAAAAACCTTATCAGTTGGTAAATCACTTTGTAATGAATCCAACCTTCATGTGAATAATGCCATTTACTCAACTCTCAGGAACTTGTAATGTTCTTATTTTTCTTGCCCCTAATCATTATCTGAGATAGCCCCGAGCCATATCAAATTATATGAATTTGATTGATCCCCTCCGTGTGAGGAAAGCTACACACTACCTCCTTAATGCCCCCCTAGTCTCTAACTCCGCCAACTATTTGTACTACAGTGCAGAACTTGATCAGGATCAAGGAGCATAGGCCAGTGCTGCATGATTTATTTATTTATTTAAAATATTTATATAGATTGACTTACCAGAAAAATAATTAGAAATACACGGCATGATTTAGGCCTGCACTTGTTGGGCTTTACACATATAGGTCCTACTGTATTATTGACCTCTGAAAGTGGAGTAGGCAGGTTGAATGGTCAAGGAGATAAGACACCCTCTTGCTTTTCCTTTTGTTTTTGTTCTATTGGAAATTACTCAGGTACCTATTGCTTATCTGTTCTTTGTGTCTGTCTGTCTCTTTTAGAATGGCAAACTTAAAAATTGAACTTTCTAAGTTAAAAAGTGAAGCTTGGCCTGGGGCACTGGATATTGAGAAGGAAAAGTTAATGCTGATAAATGAAAAGGAAGAGCTTCTGAAAGAGCTTCAATTTGTCACCTCATGTAAACGCACGCAAGATGAATTGAAGCATCTAGAAATAGAAAGGAAGAGACTGGAAGAGGAGCTATCTATGAAAAGCACACCTAGTGATGAACTTACAGAGAGGTAAAAAAAAAATGCCTTCCCTCTATCATTTATTCCTTCATCTTAACCTTTATACTTACTGGAGAGCTTGAGTTGTGCCCTAATGGGCCATTTTCCTTCAGTAGCTGTTCTATGTACATTTTAATTAAATTTAAAATTAGTCTAGTGGGCAGTAACACAGAAAGACCTTCACACTGTGACAGAATTCACAGACTTCATATTATTTCAAGCTCTCTGTTGCTCTTCATTTGTGACCAGCATGAAAATAGCAAGTCCTGATGTTTAAATAGCTGAAGGAAGTCAGCAGAGTGCAATATATCATTGGCAGGTTTTGGGATAATAGCTGAGACCTTATGAACTTCTCACTGCAAATGTTATCCTCATTGCTTCTGTACTGGAGCCACTTATAGTTGATAGAGATGTTATTTTGTACATGTGCAAAGGAGTTGCTGAGTTCAGAAGGGGAATCCTGTGGCAGCCGGACTCTGTCCTTTTACATCAAGGGCCATGCTGTGATGCCTCAGCCTTCCAGAATTAACATACAGTATATTTTTAAAAAGGGAATGAATTGGAAAACAATAGAATGTTAAGAACTGCATATTGAATTTATGATAATTAAGAATATGCTTATAAAAGCTTAAGTACTGTATATAAATGTTTAACTTTGATAAATGGAGAGTAGTGACTGCAGCAGTGGTTCCTTTTAGCTGCTGTGCCCTCCTCACACACTGATTATGTTGATACAGGACAGGCCACGAGTTTTTGGCATTCTGTCTATAAATGCAGCCTATTTCCTCCTTCTCTGTGTGAGGGAAGAATAGGCAAGGGGGGGTTAACATGAAGTTTGAATAGTTGTTGCGCACAAACAAGATAGGTAAAGTCTTGATTTAAACACATTTCTGGCTTGTTCGGACACAATAAATATAATTGTGGGCTTGGATGTTACACCAAGCTGCCTAGTTTGTTTGCCCCCTTATGTGAAGAGAAGGGTGAACGCAACTTGAACTCATCTCATTCACTTCTTGGTATATAAAGACATGATTCTTGGCTTATTGGTATGAGTGAAAGCCGGCAGTGGTAATTATATGATAGAATCTTTATATTGCCATGCAAATTTTAAAAAGTGTGGTAAAATATACTGGTGTAGGCTTTCATGGCTGGTATCTGTTAGGCAGTGTTGAGCTTCAGAGTTTTAGTGACCATGATCTAGACAGCAGATTTCCTGATATTTTGCCGGCAACTGTGTCTGGTATCTTCAGAGACAAGGTATTCTGCTAGCAAGTCAGGAAATTCTGCTTCCGGGTGAGGATCTACGGTGGACTAGTTGTCCCTGAAGGAACAGGAATGGCATTGTGGTGGGGATCGGCAGTCAGACAGTGAATTCTGGCCAGTGCAGTCTCTCTGGACAAGAAGAGATTGTGAGATCAGCCACTTGCACTCTGGACAGCTGCTCTTCCTGAGGCAACTGCAGAAATTGAGGTTTTTGCAATCGACTTGTGAGTTGAGCAACTGGGAGTTGAGGGATTTCAACCAAGCTCACAGCCATAATGCAGCCTATATGGACACAAGATATGAAAATCCTTGCTTTTTAAAACACTTTCAGATATAATCAGTTTAAAGCTAAAGAGAGATACTCTGAGCAGCAGGATAAGAGAAATCTATTTGGTGAGTCAACATTCTTTCTGGATTAAAAAGGGGAAAAAAGGGTTTCAGAGATTTAAAAATTGTTGGTAAAAAGCTTAATGAGGATTGGATGTAAGAAAGTTTAAAATGGATAAAGGGGATAGTAATTTTGAAAGATTACTTTTTGATGAAAGTGCTTTTGAACAAATTGGAATTAAAACAGACAAACAGACTGGGCCTTCATGGGAATGTTTTTTGTTTACTATTAAAGAGTGCAGACAGTTGGTGGATTTTACAAAAGAAAAGATAAAGGTAATGTGAGCCAGACTGTGATACAGACTTAACTACGGAGTCCTATTTGAGACAAAAGTAAAAGGGCACAGGAAGACAAAGCAGGAAAAAAAAGGGAAGCTTGCCTTTTACTCTTTCCTTTGCAATAAGTCTTCCTCTTGGGACTGATGGACAAACAGTTGGAAAAATGTCATGGAACTTTGTATATGATAACTGCAGCGAGATTACAGTATGCACAAAAATGGAAAAATTTGGCAATACCTACAATGGAGGAATGATTGGCAAAGATGATGTAACTTGCTGAGATGGCCAAACTGACTTTTGATTTGATTAGAGAAAAGGTAATATCTACGTTTATTGCTAACTGGAAACCCCTTATAGACTTTTTGTGCAAAACAGAAAAAAAATGAACTTATGATTTATTGTTCTGATGATTAGACAGAATAAATTATAGAAAGAAGAGAGACATGATATAACTTTAGAGAAAGAAGTAAATTTATAATTGTACTTATAACTGCTGTAAAGAAGATCAGAAATCACTTCTTTGTATCTTTTTTCTTTCTTTTCTATTTTTCTTTTTTTTCTCTCTTTCTTGCACTTTTAGCTTTCTATTTGATTTCTTTCTTTTTCTTCCTTACTTTATATTAGTTTGTATTAGTTTTTATCTTTGTTTTTAAAACTTTTAATAAAATTATATACACACATACATACATATATTAAAAAAGGAAATTCTGCCTTGTTCTGGACCCTAATATTATTCCAACCACCAAAAAAGTGGCATTGAAATAAATATTGTTAGGTTTAACAAACTTTTTTCTGTATTTGGAGCAATAAAGTACAAGCAAGAATGTTCACTAGAAAAAAAGAAAACAAGATCTGTTATCAGACGTAATAGCTTTTATATACGTATGTGTGTGCACATGCACTGACACATTGCAACATTTCTAGATACCATGGGACCATTTGGAAATTATTGAGAGAACAATAACATCTTACATTTCTTCTTTTTGTATTTGGTTGTTCCAAAGACTGCATCAGGGTCTTTGGCAATTGCCTCAATTAAAAGTAATTCTTCCAAGCAAGATTCTCACAGAGCCTTCTTTAATAAGATTTGTTGAGATAAAAGGGATAGTATTACCAAAACAAAAACAAAAAATCAGTTCAGCAACTGAACTGTTCCCAGTTTAGAACCAATTTATCCCATAGTACATTATGGCAGAGACTTTCTTCATTTCTTTATAATAGCTTTCCTATGAACTGGCAGGAGGAAGTGATTCTTTTCACTGATAATGGAGGCCCTTGCAAGGGGTTGTTTATAAAATTGTCTCCTGAATCTGATCATTCTGAGAACAATTACAGATTGTGTCAAAGTTGAGAATCTTCTTCTTCTAAAGCCTCCATATGAGTACTGCAGTTTTGTTGACTCATACTCCAATTCATTTTGCTTTCACACTTCAGACTTGACTAATCTTTCATCAAGCTTTAACTTAGTCTTACCATTCCATTTGATATTTTGTACATTTTTTAAAAATTTAGTTGATTATTCAGTTTGCCTGTTTTTCCCAATTTGGCAGTACCTTTTCTGTCATTTTCATGCAGAACCATCCTTTTAAAAGCTTTATCAGTGAATAAATCTTTTATTTAGATTTAGTCATGCTTAGCATAGCTTAAACTTAAGCAAAATTAAGGTCCACTGATTTCAGTAGATCTGTTTTAAGAAGACTAAATCTCTATCAAGTTTCTTTTTTTTTCATTTGAGAACTGGATCAAATCCCTTAAGCTTGCTTCTCACTTTTACAACTTGTAGCATTTTGATTTCTTCTTTTCCCCTACAATATCACTATTAAATAGATACTGATTGTTCTTTTCTGTCCCTTTTCATATGCCTATATATAGTTTGGTATGGCTATATTGGTCTGAATATCAGATAATTATCTTTATTTTAATATTCAAGATTATGTCACCCTTACATCTTTATTAGCATTTATCTATTAGTGGGCAGCATCACTTTCAGCATGCTAAGAGTTAGGATATAAGTTTTGATCCATCTCTTTATTTTTCAGCGTGCACAATTACTTTAGCCAGGTTTATTTCTCTTCAGTATTCCTAAAGTTTTCCATTTTTACCTATTTTCTATTAAAGCCCTTGTTAAAATCTGAATTCTCTTGTTTGTTAATGTCATGTGTTGTCTAGTCCTCCTATTTCTCTTTTTAAACCAATTGTCTCAGCTGTTTTCTTGTTTATTATTTTCTGTGCATTTCAATCATATTGTGAATTTCATTTTACTAGCTTCTTCTACTGTTCTAAATTAAGTTTTAAATTCTTATTTTGACTTTTAAGTCTCTTTATACCTTTGTCTCTTTTTATCCAACATTGCTCTCTCTTCTCCCCCTGGTTTCTCAGTTTATCAGCTTCTAATCTTTTTCTTAGGACTCCATTCCCCTGTGTGTTTGTTCAAATCTGTCAAATTCTTTCCTGCTAAATATTCTGTTGCCTCATCTTCATCTAATTGTGACATTATTAAAATCAGATTTTGTTTTCTGAGTCTATATTAGTCAACCTTTCTTGCTTCAAGTTTAAATATTATAGTTTTTACTCTTTTTCCTTCCTTCATGCTCTGTCTCAGCTTGGACAGAATTTCCCTTCAACTCCATTCTTCTTTTGTCTCATGACTTTTTAACAATAATAATCTGCAGGTAAGAAGGTTATTAACGGGTCACCACTAATAAGATATATTGGAATAAAACAAAAATGGCTGTGAAGCTTATTAGGTATGTATTGAGCTGTTTTAGAACTGATTAATGGAAATGTTAAAATTGGCATATTTTAACAGATTCTTATATTCCATTGGAGACAGAATAATTAGGATAACTGCCAACTAGAACTCAAGGCAAAGTTTATTTTTTCACTGAGTTTGTACTGTCAATGGCTTAAGTGAACTGCGGATAGCATCAATAAGAGTGTTACAGGGTGTTCCTTGTGAATGTTCGCATAGCTATCTGCAAGGGGTGGCAAGGCAGGCAGGTGGAGGGGGATGTTAAATGGCAAAATATACATTGCAATGTGAACCACATAACTGGCATACTTGTGTCAAATGTTGGGACACAAGTGCAAAAGGCTGGGGTTTGTGTTGTGATGCCATGACACAGTTCATCATTGTTTCTTTGCAGTTTGCACCAGTCACCTATGAATGTTTGTCTCAAGCTTCTTGGTTTAAAACACTGATGAGCAGCCTACCACCCAAGGCCTGCCTATGCCTTTGGGCCTAATTTCTAAACTTTGTCCAAGAGGTCAGTTCAGGATTCTGGTGAGAATTATCTGTCTTTTCTCTACTATCTTCAGAGAGAGAGAATAGAGTGTCAAAATAAAGAGAGAGAGAAAAAAAGGAGGGGGGCAGATGATTCATAGAGAACAGTGCACCTCTCACTTTTGGCTCTATCTGAATCCTCTGCTTGCTTCAGCTTACTTATCTTTCAGCTAATGAGGTTCAAAGCAGTTTGTGCATGAACACATCCATCAGTGGAACAATTGGTTTCATGTGGTTTGTGCACAAATCAAAACAACCATGCTTGGTCTAGATGTGGAATGAAATGATGGATAAGAGCTAGAAAAAGCCAATGCTTTTGATGCCACCAGTAATAAGGAAGGGGGTGAAAGATGAAAGAGGGGAGGTTCCAGCTCCTCACACTGCAATAGGAATGTCAAAGAGGCCCCATGTATTGCTTTTGTGTACCACAGAGGGCCTAACCCGCTTATTTCATCACTTAACCACAGGTTGTAGTGGTTGAAGGAAGGCAGAGGAAGAAAGGCACAGGAAAAGGATCAGGAAGTAGATGGTTTGGTGAGATATGTTACTCAGGGATACAGCACCGAGGTGAGATAAAGGAGGGAGAGAAGGTTTTTTGTAATGTTTAATTGTTAATTGGGATTAGATTTTGATTTATTAAAGATAGGGATTGGGGGATTTTGATTAAATGGAAAGGGGGACTATATACTTATGTTGTTAGGCATTTCTGTTGCCTTTACTGGACATTTGCTGATTAATAAGGAAAACTGAAGATTTAGAGATGGGTTTATAGAAAACGAGGTGAGGTATGGAATGAAGATGTATTTGGTTGTATTTTAAGACAAGGTGATAAGTTGTTAATATTGAATATATTTGAATATTCTTATGCTACTTTCCTTCCTTTGTTTCTTTTTGAGGGGATTTTTTTCTCCACGTTTAAAATATTTTTTCAATGTATTTTTGTATTAGGTTTTTGCATCAGTTTTATCTGTTTAATATAATTTTTAATAAAATCATTTGAAAAAAAGGAGGGAGAGATGAGAAGGCAGTGGGCTGGTGGAGTATGCCACAATGGGAATTTCTGAGACCATCAAGGAACAGACTGTGTGGAACAAAGAATATTAGCACCATGTATCCTTCTTTCTGAAGGAAAGAAGGGGTGATGTGTTTCAATTTTGCCCTACTCATCACATGAAATCACTATGGAATCCTTGAGGATTTTGTGTTGACTGAAACTAGAAATGGTAAAATTGTTCCAGGTTTTTACTTTGTCCAGACTGTAGCTGAACCAGAAGGGCTTAGTAGAACCTCCAGATTGCAATGTGTTTCTTTTACATTCAAAACAAGACGCATTTTCTCTTTCATACACACCCCAACTTGTGCTTTTAGCAGATTATCCCTGACGGAATGCATCTTCTTGACAGAAGATTGCCTGTCTAACCAGAAGTAGATGGAATGTAAAGAATGAAGACAGAAAAGCACTGGACTTTCAACTTGCAGGGAAAGTCTATATATACAGTTGTGACTATTTTGTTTATTGAGGACCTTTAAAACTAAGATGAGAGCCAGTTTTGTGTAGTGGTTAAGGCACCAGACTAGAAACTGGGAGACTGAGTTCTAGTCCCACCTGAGGCACAGAGCCAGCTGGGTGACCTGGAGCCAGTCCTCTTTCTCAGCCCTAGAAAGAAGGAAATGGCAAACCACTTCTGAAACCTTGCCAAGAAAACTGCAGTGACTTGTCCAGGCAGTCAAGAGGAGTCAACACTGACTTGAAGGCACCAAAAAAAAAAAAAAAAACCCACCCTAAAATAATATTTATTTGGTTCAGACTTTTCTGCAGCAAAAAGCTAACGATCTGATAAAAAAAGTCCCCTCTCACCCCTGTGGGTGGTATGTGTCTTCCTCAGTCTTAGGTCCTCTATCAGAGGCCTGAGAGTTTGAGGGTTCTGCGCAGTATCTTAGCTGTTCCTAGCACTGCATTCTTCTGGACAGAGAGCTCTGATGTTGTTCCTGGGATCTGTTGGAGCCACTCTTCCAGCTTTGGAGTCACAGCCCCAAGTGCTCCTACCACCACTGGGACAACTTTGGCCTTGACTTTCCACATCCACATCCAGTTCCTCCTTCAGGCCCAGGTAATTCTCCAGCTTCTCATACTCCTTCTTCCTGATGTTGCTGTCACTTGGCACTGCTACATCTATCACTATTGTTGTTTTCTGGTCCTTGTCTACTACCACAATGTCTAGTTGATTGGCCAGTACCTGCTTGTCCATCTGGATCTGAAAGCCTCACAGGATCTTAGTCCTGTTATTCTCCATGATCTTCTGTGGAATCTCCCATCTGGACTTGGGAGGGTCTAGCCCATACACTGTGCAGATGTTCCTGTACATAATGCCAGCTATTTGGTTGTGCCGTTCAGTGTATGCTGTTCCTGCCTGCATCTTACACCCTGCCACTATGTGTTGGACTGTCTCTGAGGCCTCTCTGCACAGTCTGCACCTTGGGCCCTGTCTAGTGTAGTAGACCCCTACTTCTATGGATCTGCTACTTAGTGCCTGTTCTTGTGCTGCTATGATCAGTGCCTCAGTGCTTTCTTTTAGTCCAGCCCTTTCCAGCCACTGGTAGGATTGCCCAGTGTCAGCCATCTCAGCTATCTGTCAATGGTACATCCCATGCAGGCTCTTGTCTTGCCATGGCACTTCCTTTGCTTGAACTTCCTCCCATGTCTGTTGCTGCCTCAGGCATTCTCTCAGCAGCTCATCTTTGGGTGCCATCTTATTGGTGTATTCCTGGATGCTCTGGATTTTGTCCAGGACAGTGGCTTTGAAACTCACCAGACCCCACCCGCCCTCTTTCTGGCTGGTGTACAGTCTCTGGATATTGGACTTGAGGTAGAAACCTCCATATATTATGAGGAGCTTTCAGATCTTCACATAGGCAGCCTCCATGTCCTCCTTTGGCCAGCTCACTATACCAACAGGGTATCTGATGACTGGCAGGGTGTATGTGTTGACAGCATGGATCTTGTTCTTCCCATTGAGCTGGCTCTTCAGGACATGTCTTATCCTTTGGTGGTACTTGGATGTTGCTGTCTTCCTTGCCTCCTCAACATGGTTCCCATGTGACTGTGGGATACCAAGGTACTTGTAGATGGTCTGTATGTCTGCTATGTGGCCCGCTGGTAGTTGCACCCCATAAGTCTTAACTACCTACCTGTGATGGAGGACGTGTGTGAGGAGAGTCAAGTCCATGGGAGAAGCATCTCCTCAGCCCACAGGAGGAGCATGTGAAAGCAAAGAGGATGAGACTGGCACCACCCTAAGGAATTTGTAATGTTTGATTGCAGACTTTGGGAGTTAGAGTTAGTCTGGCAAGATTCTGTCTAGCAGGTGCAAGCTAATAAAGAACAGAGCAATTCCAGAACTGTCTCGTGGAGTTTCTTAGGCTGAACCTGACACTACCCTCTCTTTACTACCATCTGGCCACACTTCTGCAGTCCAAATAACATCCCAGTGTCCTCACTGTAGATCCATGTCAGGTGGATCAGTGAGTCAATGTCTTGTTCACTCATAGCATACAGCTTGATGTCATCCATGTAGAGAAGGTGGTTGATGGTAGTTCCACTCTTGAACTTATATCGGTATCTAGTCCTTGTGATTATCTGGCTGAAAGTGTCAAGCCTACGCAGAACAGCAGCAGGGACAGTGCATCACCTTGGTATATGCCACACCTGATGGCTACTTGTGCAAGCTGTCTTGAGTTGACTTCCAGTGTTGCCCTCATTGGAGGTGTCACATTGAGTTCAAAAATCCTGAATGTTAGGAAACTAAAGCTAAGTATAGTCAAAGATGTACCTTGGACTTCAAAAACACAGATTTTAATACACTTGAGCAATAAAAAGTATCTACTGTAGGAGACATTCATAGGAAAAGGATCTGAAGATAGGCGGAGTTCCTGAAAAAGGATACACTACAGAAAACATATAATATCAAATAATTCCAGTGAGGAAAACAACAGAAAATACAAAAGAAACAAACATGGCCACACATGTTGGTTTCTTTTCATGGTTTAGTGAAGAACTGAAAGCGAAAGAAAGCCACATAGAAGAGGTGGAAAGAAGGGCAGATGAAATGATTTTGCTTAAAACGCATTAAACTACATTCTAACTGCATTTTTTAAAGGGAAATTTTAAAAAACCACAAAAGCAAAGATGAATGCCCCTCCCACCCATCTCTGTTCATTTTCTCCTTGGGGTAATGTTTCATTTATGCTTGGAAAGCCAAATTTAATAAGGCTGAAGAACACAAAACCAACTGTCATAGAATCAGCAATATGCGAACAGGGTTAAGAGTCCTAAGGTAACATTTGGTTTCAGTTGCTCTTTTTCTCAAATACTAGATCTTTTTATATTGGAACTATATTTGATTATTGGCCATTGAGTGAAATTTTTGAATTAAACATTCATTTCCCCTCATTGTTAGTGCTACTTTTATTTCCTTGATTAAGTCTTCCATATTATTTAATATAAGGGAAACGATAGTTGATCCTTTTGTGCTTTCCTGCACTCTTTGAAGAAGAAAGTTGTCAGCAAAATCGGGTAGGAATTTTTCAAAAACAGCATGTATGGCAAACTTTCTTTCCCAATGTTGTTGGTGTAATGAAGTCTTCCATCTCTACAAGTTGATGTCTCTTTGAAAGATTGCAGTTTGCTTTAAAAAGTAGCATCTTCATCTTCTCTTGGCTGGGTGGGCATTAGTAAACACTCACAACATCTTTTAATCTAAATACTCTCTACATATGTGGATACATCCTCCCTTTCTATTTCTTCAGTCCCTTTCAGACAAATTGTACCTTCAGTCATATTCAGTTCAGCCTTGAGTATTGCTTCATTTGGCAACTACTGTCAACCTAGCACCTCAATTGTTTGCAAGCTGCTTTTGTGATATAGCCATCATAATGGAAAGTTAAAAGTCCTTGTTAAATTTAAGTACAGAATGAAATCTCTTCCTGTTCAGAAGAGTGCTTCAGACCTTAGCAATGTTTGCTTCTCTGAAATTGTAATGGTATGTGGGAATGATCTTGGGAGACAGGGGGAAGAGATGCTTCCTAAGGAACAATCAAATACGAGAGGGCATAGGCTGCAGCTGCATAATGGGCAGAGAAAGAGACTCAGAAAGGAACCTCCCTAACTCCTCAGGCGGTGAAAGAGACGGCCCAAGATCTGTACTATCAGATTTGCAAGGTTCTGTTAATGTAGCCTTACAATAAAGTAGAATTAGCTCATCTGGTTGTGTTTTCTGTCTGGTCTACCTGGGAACACTGACAGAAATCCATAAACACTACTAAGATACTTTATATGAGAAAATATCACTTCAAATTTTACTAATTATATTGTTCAGGTTAGTCTCTGGTTTGCTCATATGTGGAAGTAAAAAAGGTATTGTTCATATAAAATGAAAACAAGAGCTTCCAGACTCCTACTGTGGCTTTGCTGAAAGAAAATGGGGAAATGTTGTTGCTGCTATTCTCCTCCTCCTCCCATTATTATTTAATTTTTAAATAAATTCCATGGTCAATTATTTATCAAAACCAGAATTTCATCCACCAGATATTGCAAGTAGGCTCATGTACTATTATATGCAGATGATGCAGTGATTGTATCACTATCATGTATAGGACTAAATAGGACATTTCAATCCATGCCCCTCTTCTGTAGGGAATACCAGCATCAACTGCAGTTGAACTGCAACAAAACAAAGATCATGGTGCTTGCAAAAAGACCCCAAAGCCTGAGCTGGATTATTAATGGGTAGAGACTTGAGCAAGTACCATATTTTAATTATTCAGGGATTATATTCTCTTCAACTGGAAATTGGAAGGCTCACTTTTTATGTGGGCAGAAGGCTCAAAGAAGCATGACAGCCTTTTATCTTTTTTTCATTCAAGGGCTGCCACTAAGCTTTTTATAGCCAGACTGCACTTCTTATTCAGTGCAGCTGGAGTTAGGAAATAAGACACCTGTATTTGAGAGTATTAGGTCCAAGTTTCTGAGCAAAGTATTCCAAGTGGGTGGTGTGTCTCAGTGCAGTATTGCAATTAGAAGCTGGCTTAATAAAGTTTGAAACAAATACCTGGATACAATTATATATCATAATTTTTGTGGGAAGCTGAATCTCTCACCTCATAGTCTCACCTCACTAATATTGGTGGATTCTTTTGTTGTTCCTTGGACAGTATCCAAATGGGAGCTTTCTATCCAGTTCCTAATGGGAATGGGATATAACTGAGCTAGAGAGATGCTGAAACAGAAACTAACAGATAGGAATGCATGTGAAGTCAAGGGCAGAACCTTTGATAGTGTGGTGCTCAAGAATTGACTGTATCCAGGCCAGGCAGCCTGACACTTGAAATAGCTTACGCTTTCAAAATATTGCAGATTAAATTAGTAGCCTTACCAACTCCCCTATGATGAATAAGAGCATAATTACAGACTATGGAACTTTTTGCCTAAGACACAAGCATAGTAGATGTAGAATACCTTTAAAATAGGATATCTTTAAAATATTAGCTAATGGATTGCAACAATCCAACATTGACTAAATAGATGACTCTTCACATTTAACTTTCATTTGAGCAGTTAGTTTTGAACAGTCTGAGAAAGATTATATCCCCACCTATTAGCCAGGGCCAATGTATTTCCAGAATCATTTCATCACATGGCCAGAGTCTGAGAAAGAGAACATAATGAAAATATTTTGAAAGATTTTCAGACTCAAAAAAAGAGAACATTTTATTGCCAATTAACTAACTCTAATTAGACATTATTTGTAATGGTATAGTGCAAAGCTGTACCATAATCCTTCGGTTGCCCTGAAAATTTCCATTTGACTTGTGGTTTGGTTGAACTTGGGAAGTGGCCCTCAGCTGTTTGTCATTGTGCATTTAAAGCTATATTCTGTCTGCAATGTATATGTGCATATATATAGTGACACACAAACTCTTTTATCTTCTAGGTTGAAATTAGAAGACAAAAAGAATAAATTAGTTAAAAAACTTGAAGAAACTAGTCAACTAACCACTCATTTACATTCCCAACTTAAAAGGTGAGACTACTTTGTTTACACTGTAGATTTTTGATAAGTGATGCTGTCAACATACTGTATTTCTGAATTGTGCTATTTTGATTTAGGTGGGATATTAACTTGGAAGCTTGTCTTATAAAGATGGCTTCATATTAAAAGTTTGGCTAACTCTTGTCTGAATTGTAAACTGCAAACTTTTGTCCAGCAAAGGCAGAACATACATGTTATAACCCTTTCCCAAAATATTCAGGCTACATGGGTGGGAAACAGCAAAACAGATAGGTTGGCTGCTTCTAGTGTGAGCAGCGTCCAATTTTGCATATAGAAGTGTTGTCACAATATACTTGTGAAACAGTGCTTTTATATTTTAAGTACTTGTTTTATTAATACACGTGTATATAAAGTATTTTAACTGTACAATAATACACGTGTATATAAAGTATTTTAAAAAAAGTACTTAAAATATAAAAACAGGGTTTTTATATTTTAAGTACTTGTTTTAAAATACTTTATATACACGTGTATTATTGTACAGTGCCATATAGGAAAAAAGGAAGGATATAAACCATTTAGGCAAAAAAGGATATAAATCATGAATATAAATAAACTGTAACTTGGTGCAAATGCTCGTTTTCTCAACACATCTGTGCACAGATGCAAATGACAATCTCTAAGGAATAGCTTCTATTAATGTTCTTTTTATTGATTTCACAGTACCATCTTTCTTTAAGGACAGCACTGCACTAATGTGATTCCATTTATTGAGAGAGCATTTTAGTATGATTAATAACCAGAAAAGAAAGCAATATTTCTTAAACTCAGAAATGCCCATGTTATGTGACAATCCTTTTGTTTTGCTTTCTCTTCAGGTATTATATATTATTTGTTCCCCAAAGCTAAGCTTACTGCATTTATTTACAGGACCAACCATAAGCTTAAAAATAAAGAACTTATTATTTATTTAATCTTAGCAGCCAAAATAATAATTGTGCAACACTGGAAAACTCTGGATAACATAGCAATTGAGCTGTGGATTAACAAGGCCTCTTCAATTGCTACATTAGAAAAAAATCACAGATAAAGTTAAATTAATGGGACATCAGAGGCAGGAACCACAATTCTATCAAATTTGGATGGATTTTATGGTTTATCTCAATAGCAATAGATTATAATCTGGAGATATATATAGATATATATATAGATATATAGATATATATGGCAGATTTTCATATGTACAGTAGCTGTCTCTTTTTTTCACATTACAGTAGATCTCTTTTGTATTCTATATACTTTTCTTTTTTTACTTTTTTCTCTTTCTTCTCTATCTTGGATTTATGTTAATGTAGTTATCTGATATTGTTTGTTAAAAACTAATAAAATATTATATTTTATTAGTTTTATATATATATATTTCATATTCTATACCCCATCATTGGAGCAGAAAATACCAGAATGGGAAGAACAGGGTATCTTAAAAAGTGATCTAAAAGAAATGCTGAACCCTTATCGTATATAATAGTCCAATTAATTAAGTTATATATTGTATACTGCTAAATAAAAAAATATTTTCTAATTGTTCTAATTGTACTTTCTAATATGTCTTCATGAAACTGTTACAGTGGTCAGCAATATTTTGAGGTGATGGATGCTGTCACACAATTTTGTGCAGTATTGCAGCCATAAAAAATTAACATCTTTAAAAATCAGGCATTAAAAAAAATAATTATAATTAAAGTGACTGAATTTGGCTTGCAATTTTTCAGCCATATTTGTTTATTTTTTTTAAAAAAAGGAGCCATCTAAGAGGGTCATGTTGCTGCAATAGTTAATTCTTTGTCATCTGAAATTTTTGGGGGGTGATATTTACTTCAGAAATTGTGAAATGTGTTCCTTTTAAAAGATACCATTATACTTGCCAATTTCATGACCAACTTTGGATTAAATTTTAAGTTTTTCACCTGTGATTTGAGATCATTTGAATATACTGCTGATAGAATAGAATGATAGATCTTTGCTTCTTTGTTGCAGCCTCTCTGCCAGTACATTATCTATGTCTTCAGGGAGCAGCTTGGGATCCTTAGCATCCAGTCGAGGGTCCCTGAACACATCTAGTAGGGGGTCACTGAATTCTCTTAATTCTACAGACCTCTACTACAACCAAGGTGATCAACCTGCAGATTTAGACTATCAATATAAATTGGATTTCATATTGCAAGAGAAATGTGGTTATATTCCTTCAGGCCCTATTACCACCATTCATGAAAATGAAGTGGTCAGCTCTCATGAGAAAATGGGATATAGTGACTCTTCCAGTTCTTTGGCAGCAAGTCATGCACCCAAAGTAACTGAACCTCCTAAATCTGTTACATCATTCTCTTCAAGATCTTCCCTTTCATCATTATCTCCTCCTGAATCACCTTTGGTTTTAGAAGGTGGATTTTCAGTCCCTCCTCAAGATTCTCCATTGCATTTCACCACGGACTTTGAGGACTGTGATTTACCCAGTGACTTTGCAGGCATTACCACCTGTGAGAACCAAATTTTGCTGGATTCGGAAACTAGAATACCTTCTCAATCACTTGTTAATGATAAATATCGCAATGAAAGTGTTGCACAGAGCATATCACATTCAAGAAACACAGGTAAATATGTTGTAGGATCAAACCTATATGTCTTGCTATTCAAACTCAGACAATCCTCTGTCTTGTTTGAACTGAGTTTCTGAATCTTACCAGCCAGTATGTCTTCAAAAAATGTGCATTTTTTTTCCTGATAAGATGATGGGTCACCATCAGCAAATAAAATTATTGGCTGCTCGGCACATAGTTCCTATAAGAAGCTTTAAAAAGTAGGGCTGGATAAGAAAGATCCAGTAAGATTAATCTTGAGAATCTACTACAAGCTGGGTGGAAGTCTAAAACTGGATTGTGGAGCAATAGCAAACAAACAAACAAACAAAAACAGGTGGTAAATGTACTAGAAGGGATATCACAGCAATAGGTAGATATGCTTACAACAGCGGCACTGAGACAGAGGCACTGGAAATCTTTATAGCAGGAAGATGTTCACAAAACCAATGAGCTGCCATGAGCAGAATAGAACATCCTGTGTTGTTGATAATATCTTCGCTATTCTGTAGTTTCAAACAGCTCATTTAAGGTAACAGCTAGGGAAGCTTGTGCCCCAGATCTGTATAAATATCTAATTTTAAGGGGCACATCATTTTTTTCACATTTTTACAATCTGTTTCTGCCTGTTAATTACTGAAGTTAAAATGTTCAGGTATCTGTATGAATTTAACTGTAGCCCTTCCCTGGTTCAGTGAGACTTCAGAAAAAAGGTTGTGCAGTTTGGCATGTTGTAGCAAGTGCTACAAGATTGTTGCTTTTCCTGCAGTAGTTTTAACACAGCCAGTTCTTTGAAAACTGTAATGCTGCCTGGTGTACAAATGATCACACAAAGCAATTGCTTAAGCTGTCTCAAATTTGGGAGCAGCTAGCTGTTCAGAACTTAAGTAAAGTGTCACAGATTTGTTGTGGATGGATTTGGATTTGTTATTTGGCATCACAAAGGGTATAGAAAGAGAGAGAGGAATAATTGTTTTTGTATTTCAAAGGAAGTCATTGTGAGGGAACTTCTCCCATTGGCCTATTTCAAATCAGGAAGTAGGGGCAGCCAAGGAGGCAGCTGCAGGGATGGAAGTAGGAAACAGGAAGAAAACCAACAACAGCCCTCTTTCACACCATAAAATATGTCCAAAAATGATCAGAAGATTTTTAACTATAAACCATTCTGGAAATGTCATAGCATAGAACTTCTTAGAATTTGCTTGTTATGGTTTGGGTTTAGTATTTTAGCTTTCTTTTTGCTCTGTAACATTCTGGTATCTAACATGATGTAATCTATGGTAGAAATATTCTAAACAATGGTATGTATGTCACATAAATTTAATAGTGGGAAATCACATCCACAGCTGCCAGCAAGGACCGCTTTCCTCTTGCACCAACTGCTAGCTCAAGAAAACAAACTGTGCCCAATGATTAGATAAGCTTTTTGGTATGTTTCACCTGTGTTCTTTATTAAGAACTTGATCTTTCAGTTGTAGATTGAAAGTGAATGTTCAAAATCTTTTTCTCTCCCTTCCCTTTACTCCAAGTTTCTGTATGCTATATTGCCACATTTTGGCTGAGTACTTCAACCAAACGTATACTTCTTCATATACAATTTTTGTTAATTAGAAAGTACTGTGATTAGTTACATATGTAGAAATAAAAACTACATTATATACTGTCCTTTAATCAAATGGTGCCCCCAAAACAATAATAAGAATGAATGAATAATGATAAAAATATAACATAGATCTAGCATTATTCAAAGTCTCTCTTGAGCCAAGCTTGACATCCTGGTGACTATGTGAATATGCCCATGCTATTTGCTTGGTAAAATACAGGATATCGTTTCAATTTCCCAACCTTGTTTGCTACCCTGTAATTTCCCAATGGTTTCCTTTAAGTACAGACCAGTTTTGACCCTACTTAGCTTTCCCAAGATCAGCTGAGAGTGGCTAGTTACTGCCACTTGCTGTGACAATTAAATAATTAAAATCTGTAAATTAAAAAGCATGGGAAAATTAGAAAGGTGTTTTTGCCATAAGGTTAGCAAAATGGATGCCTTGGGAGGCAATTCTATAAATTGCCATCACTTAGAAACCCTCGTCCAGCAGTTCCCTGCTTTAGTTCAAATGGCAGTAATATCCAGAGTAGCAATGACCTCAAAGCCAAAAGAAGCAGATGTAGAAACAGGTGTTCTCTCAAATACTTCAGCTCAAGCCATGTTTTACTTTGAAAGTAAGCATCACTACCTTGAACTCTGCTCTTTGTGGATAGAGTAAAGGATAGAAGTATCACTGACATCGTTGCTTAATTATGTAGGTTGATGTTTGCAATGAAATTAAAGCACATTTTGTAGCATCCAATGTTTGCAGTGAAAGAGGCTGGTTTAAGCCAAAGTGCACTTGTGACACTGTATCACTTGCCAACTGTACTGTCCAAGCTTGGCTTCCAGTGTTGACTGTCTGCCATCTGCTCAGTTCCCTGAGTAAAATGGAGGGCAGGGAAACTGTTTGCAATGCAAACAATAATATTTCAGTGCTTAGCTCAAGCTTAGCACACTTGGCTGAACGTACTTGACATGATATAGTACATTCTCTGGCTTATCACAAACTTACTAAAAGTGTAAAGTCTGCAGATGGTTGAAGGCAGATACTTTTGAGATAGAGCTTTTTCTCATTTAGCTTGCAAGGCAAAAGGATGGGGAACATTGTAGATACCTACTGTGAGACTATGAGACTTTTAATTGGCAAACTCTAATCTTCTTTAGTTCTCTTTTAGCAATAATCCTCTAATATATGGACCATTTCTACCATACATCAATTGGAACATAGCAGAGTTTCATTTTTGCTTCTCAAAGCATTTATTTATTTAAAATATATATAGCCCAGTAACAATCCAAAGGATCTTGTGATTGGTTTTACATCCTATTAAAACAAGGGAGGGAAAGAGTGATGATGTAATGGGACCATGAGTAAGAGCCAGTTAACACACCAGGCTAGAAACCAGGAGACCATGAGTTCAAGTCTCACTTTAGGCACAAAGCCAGCTGGGTGATCTTGGGCCAGTCCTTCTCTCTCAGCCCTAGGAAGCAGACAATGAGAAATCACTTCTGAAATCTTGCCAAATAAACTACAGGGACATGTCCAGGCAGTTGCCAGGAATCAACACTGAAATGAAGGCATATTAAATAAATAAATTTTCCCCATTGCCCTTGGCCAGATCAAGCTTATTTTTTAACTTGATTATTTGCTGACTCTTCCCCCTGAACATACCAAATGTTTGGTCCCATCTTCAGGTTTTGGAGTTATCCCACTGGTGAAAATTCATTCAAAAATATAAAACTATAAAACCATGTAAAATAAATAATAAATTAGTTTTTCAAAACACTGTTTAGAACATAATAAGAAAGGATATGTTCTGAATTGTTATTATGTAATTGTCACATCAGTTGGCAGCACCTGGTCAACTTTTAGGGGGAGGGGGCTTTGAGACAGTGTTGACTCCTAACAAGTGCCTAGACTAGTCCCTGCAGTTTTCGTGGCAAGAATTTTGGAATTGGTTTACCATTACCTTCTTCCTGGGCTAAGAGGGAGGGACCCTCAAAGTCACCCATCTGGCTTCATGCGTAAGGTCAGACTAGAACTCATGGTCTCCCAGTTTTTACTCTGGTGCCTTAAACTAAGCAGGGCCAGCTCTAGCCAATTCTTGGAGATGGACCATCAGGTAATCTTAAACTGTGGGTTAGCCTGGATAGTAAAAAAAAAAAAACATCGTTCATGAAAACTACAAAATGGGATATTGCTTGCCTTTAGTTTGAGTTTAAATCACAGCTTAACCAGAGAGGGAGAAGAAAGTGAAATGTCAGAGAACAATTTGGAATGTGACAGTACAATTGCACGTATATACATTCCAAATTAACCATTACATTTGGTTGTATAAATCTGTTTGGTTGTATAAATCTGTTAATTTTATCCAGTTCTCCAAATTACAAAGCTGCCATGTCAGGTAATATACTTTGGGATGTTAAGCAGTATGTTCATGTCAGTATGAACTTTGGGGGTTATTAAGAAATTACTTTGAGACTTCTGTGTTTATAATGTATAACCTCCATTATACAAACTCTAGTTTTTTGAATTCACTGAGGGTCCTTTAACTGTCATTGGAAAAATCATTCATTATAGCAACTCCCCAACTTAAAATTCCAGGCATCCCCAACCTGCAAGGCTCTCAATCAGGCATGCTGATGGACTGTATGTGCCAATGCATATAAAGGGCACCAAGTTGGGGAAGGTTGTCATAGTGCCTGTCTCATAATCAATCAAATGCATTGAAGATCTTCCTAACAGTTCTGTAAATGTTTGGATTATGTCCAGATTCAAAGATAGGTCTTGTAATTCTATTGATTTCAGTAGAGCAATAAAACCTGTGCTTCAGTTTTTCTCCCATTGAAATCAGTCAGTTTTAGACTTGGCTTGAACAGAGCTTTTGGTAACACATGCTTGTATTTTCCTCTGCATCTTTACTTGGGGGCAGAGGCAGTTTTGTTCCCTGCACAGTTTTTTTCTGTGCAGAATATCTTTTGGAATAACAGATTTAGAATAACTGTAAAGTTCTTTCACAGATAGTCTCTGTCATTGTCAAAGTCGATTTGAGACCGCTGTGCTTATTCCTGAGAGTAATCAATAAATCATGTCATCACCTTCACCTCTCTCAAAGTGGTGAAAGAAAAAGCACTTCATCATCAAGGAAAAAGCATCCCTACTGCTATAAATGAAAGGAAAAATGCAGCAATCAATCCTCTAATCTGAAGCCTTAAAATTTAAACATCTTAACAAGATGTAAAGTCATGACTCAGGAGGGGGGTGTAATGCATACCAATACATTTGGCTCCTTGACAGATAAAAGGACTCCATACGCTTACAAGTTATGCATTACAAGGTGCTGCTTACATTGAATGTTCTGTGGTTTCTGCAGGAAAACTAGCAAGAATTGAATATTGAAATCCAGGGAAAGGAGCTTGAATTTTCTCTTAAATTGTAGTGGTAGTCGTCCGTTGAATCCATATCACCGTTGAATCCAAGGCAGAATTGGGATTTGTTTCTTACTTTATAAAAATTTCAGAAGGGATAATTAAAAAAAAAAATTGTAAAGTATTTAGAATCTAATTTGCTTGTTGGCATAGCTAACTGAAGGCTTTAGTTTAGCATGACCCTCTGGCATTCCATTTGTAAGGACTCTCAAACATTGTACTTTGTAGTGTTTCTCGAATATGACTGACATGGCAGCACTGAAAGCTGGGAAAGATTTCTGAATAAAGTTGAACTTAACTTAGGGGGCTATTTTAAGCCATAACTGTTTAAATCTCAGAAGTTCAGCCATTTTGAATAGAATATACAAAATTGCATATATGTTTCTATTTCAGCAGTAGATTGGAGCCTGAGGTGAACTGCAACTTAAAATGCTTTGTTGCTTGAGATAAAAACAAGGCATGTTCATTTATTGTGTGTGCAAAAATCAAGAAATTGAACCTTATTTCAATAGTATAGGGCAATAGTAGTATAGTATAGAGGGCAAAAATTCAACTATATATGTATGTAACAGGTTAACATAGGGGAGACAAGACAGATTGCATACTGTACTGAAGATAGCTCTGCTGCCAAAAAACCCATTGTGCTCAGCACTGGTGCCCCTGAAAATGGCCTCGCACTCTGAAATTGCCAACTTACTCTACCTAATGCTGGGACCTGTCTCAACTAGTGCTTTCTTCTAAAGGGAACTCTCTTGCTTTTTTGATTTTGAGAAAAAGAAAAATTGATGGGTGGACAATAGATTTCCTTCACTGTTAAGAGTTGCAATAATTTTAACAGCTGTTGCTTTTCTCAGCCTTGTAAAATGCACATAGTGGTAAATATACCTCATTTTAAATCTGAAAAGTTTGAATACTATTTCAATACATCTTATGATTGTGATGAAAATTACTCTTTTAGGACCCAGAATCTTCCATTTCAGTTTGACTGTGAGTTGAGAACTCTTTTCTTATTCATATAACCTAAAATAAAGGTTCTGTCCTTTCCTTTACCTAGGTGTTGACTTTTCAAGAAGAACAAGAACTCATTTGTTTGATGAGAAGGCAGGCTGTGTATCTGCCGCTGTATCTGATGAGTCTGTGGCTGGAGACAGTGGTGTATATGAAGCTTCTGTAAAACAGTAGGTTTAAAGGCAGGAATATTTCCATTTGTCAGAAAACAAAATTAACATTACATTCAAACATTTGGCTTGGTCCTTTCCAGCAATTTCAGAACAAATCAAATGAGGCAATAGATAGGGCAAGGAATAATAATTAAAAAATGGCACAGAAAAATTAACTACCAGGAGAACAAAGAGTGGAACAGAATAAACATTCTCCTAGGTAAAATTGACATGTTTTTAAAAAATCTGTGTAAATATGTATTAATATCAGCACTGGAAAACATTCTCTGTGGACCTAATTTAATTTTAAAATTGTACAGTTGAAGAGCTTGAGAGCTGACCAGTCCTCATTATGGAACATTTTAATATGTTTAGAAAATAATTAAGTATTGCAGATACATTTTTTTAACAAGACTTAATTATGCAGGCATTTAAAATGGAGGGTACATATTGCCTTTAGTTTATTGAAGGACAATAAAAGTACAAATAATAATACACAATAATGTTAATGAGCATAGTGAAAGTAATTCATTAATTTTTAGCAAAGAAATAGAAGGCAGAAAAGGTTGTTCCAATATTATTTATTGACCTAAAAATTCAAATATAATCTTATATCCCAGTATAGTAATTTCAGATATATGAGATTATGTCTGTACGTCTATACAAACTATTACATTTTTATTATGTCTTCTCAAATTTCATTTGTTTCTTTAATTTTTGATTACAAAAAGAAGAAAAAAATACATGAGTTTAACAAAAAAGTGAAAAAAGAGAAAGAGTATTAATATATCATTATAACAAACAATTTCAATTCTATATATACTTATCTAATACAAATATTATTCAAGTACATATGTATTTCTAATAGCTTTATATGGCTATCATGTTGTTTTTCTTGAACCTACTGTATTTTGTATAAATGAATCCTATATTTCATTATACTTGCCAATACAAAGTCTACGTCTATAGGCAATCTGCTCATAAGTGGCAAGCGCAGTCAGGTCTCGCAATCAGGTCTTCAGTCCATTGAATAAATGGGGCCATACTTTTATCTTTCCAATACTGCAATATCAGTTTTTTGGCCATAGTAAGGGCATGGAGACTCCATTTACGTTGTCCAGATGTCAAATTCTGTGTACTAGGTATAGAGTTCAAAAGAATATTATCCTCTGAACATTTTAGCTTTTGTTGCATAATCATATTTATATAGTCCACTATTTTCTCCCAAAACTTAATAAATATAGAACATTGTAGAAACATATGCTTTAAAGAGGCATTGTCCTTATTACATCTCCAACAAAATGCTGTTTTTGACAATCCTTTTCTATACAGATGTAATGGAGTCCAATAAATTCTCAATATTATTTTTTGTTGTATAAATCGTAGTTTAAAGTCCATTGACACTCTTGCTATAGAAGTTAAGACACTCTCCCATTGGCTAGACAATATAGAAACCTCTAATACTTTATTCCACTCATTCCTTAATATCTGCATATCAAATTGATTTATTGATAACAAATATCTATACAAACTAATAGTATTTTTTTTTTAGTTTTAAAGGATTTGACAAGTTGTTCTAATATCTCAGGTGTCTCAGAAGCTGAAAATGCTGCTAGTCCAAACAATGTTGTTCACAAATGTTGTAACTGTAAATATTGCCATTGGGTTACAGATGATAGATGATATTCATCTCTTAAGACAGGGTACATTTCATCTTCATCATCTATCAGTTGGTCCAAAGTCAATATCCCCCCTTCCATCCAATTTTTTCATATCACCATCTTTTTCCCAATTTTTAAAATTGGATTTTCCCATAAAATCAATTTAGCATGGGAAAAGAGGTCAAACCTTTTTTTATTAGACATTCTATTCCATAGCTTTATGACTGACAGAATTGTTTCCGGAGATACAAGAGTTCTAGTGTATTTAGATCCTAATACTGTCCATCCAACCAAATATGCAATATATGTATATTCCAAAGTCGCCCAAATAAGAAAATTAACAGCAATTGTTGGCTTCCAGTATTTAATACTTGACAATAGGTAAGCATGATGATATAGCTCCAGATCTGGAAGACTAAATCCTCCCTCATTAATTAATAATTGCATTTTCTGCAAAGATATTCTCGGAATTGAAGAACCCCATAGAAATTTTCTAAATTAAGAATTTATTTTCTGAAAATGTCTGATAATCAAAATATGTAAACTAGCTTCATTTTTTGTAGCCAGACAATATGCAGAATCTTGTAAATTATTATGACCTTAAAGGATGAGATCTTCAAATAAATTGCTGTTAGTGAGATAAGCTTTAGCACCGTTTCCTAAATATCATACTTCAACAGCTTCAGTATTCATGAAGAAAATTCTTCACCACAAATTTATTTTTTGTATAGTAAAAATAAAGCATAATAGTGTTGAAAGATTAAAATGTTGACCAGCATTTACCAGCTACAGTCCTCAGGTATGTTTGACTACAATTCCCATACTCCCCAGTCAGCAACAGTGTTTCTGTCATTGCCATTGATCTATCTTAAACTCTGTTCCCTAGACCCAGTAACAATGAAGAAGTTGTTTATAGTGAAGATGATACCACAATTCTGGAAACTGCTCAAGTACAAATAGGATTCCGGTAAGTCACCACATATATTAAGACAGTGTCTACTACAGTTGTAAATATGCGGTGTCTAATGCAGGGTTTTTCCTCCCATCTTCTTAACAGATATGATACAAAGAGCTCAAGCTTTGTGATCATTATGATGCAGCTACAAAATCTTCAGGCTCTTTCAATATTCCTTGGTAGCAAAATGTAAGTAAAACGCTTTTTTGACAATGGTACTTTTGAAGTCTAGGGATTCATTATCAAGTGCATTTATAACATTCAGGTTGCAGGAAGTATAGATATCTGTCAGTCTGAACCTTCTTCCATCTCTGAGTGCTGCAAGTGTTGGCTGCTGGAATGTATGTCCAGCCACCCATCTTCATTGGAATTACTAGTGCTCTCATGAGCCTATTAGACATCTGCTGGATAATTGAGGAACAAGATATAATTCTTTCTCAGCAAGGACAGGAATGAAAATGATGGAAATTTGCCACGTTAACATGTTCTTTTCTTCCTTTTTATATTCCTGGAGTTTAACACAGTAGTTTTTCTTGAAGTCTCCCTTTGATTTTGTGGTTCATTCTGTAAAGGATGGCTGCATGCACTTCTTAAGTGGAAAAAAACAACACATTTAAGATTACATTCTCCCTCTCCTGCAGAACCTCTTCCTTATTCTTCCATTCTTTTCTCAAGGATTCACACCCTTTCTCCTCAGCCCAGAAACATACTATTTCCTTATTTCCTCAAAGAAAAATAACCTTCTCTTCCATACATACAGTCCACCTTGTCTGCTGTAGTAGGAAGGTTTTTAAGTTTTGGGATTTCATATTCCATGCCTCCGCACAACATCTGTCAAAAGGCAGGCGGGAGGGTGTGCCTGAATCTAGCCAAATTAAAACAAACAAAGTGGATAGGGGAAATCACATCAGCTTTTTTAGCTTTTATATTCATTAAGTCAGGAGTATTTAGACTTTTTGGCTTTAACAGACTCCAAGAAATAACCTTTAAATAAAATCCATTTGATAGTGAGCAACGATACTTCTTCAGAAGGAGCTGACCTTAAGCTGAACAAACTTTTGTGCGGGGTTTGAGATTTGTATGCTACCTGGAGACATTTTTAAGCATTCATTGTCTGAATGTCTGAGTTGTATTTGCATTTCAAAGAAAATGCAGTTTCATTTTCTCATTTGAAGAGCAGAGCATGAAATGCTGCTTTTACTGGGAGCACTTGTTTCAGCCTGGATGGTTTAATCTGTACAAATATTGATATATTGTGAGAGCTACTATTTACACAGCAGTATAATATAGGTCTGCTCCCCAACTTCATTTCATGATGGAAAATATTGCATGAGCTTGAAGAGATAGGAAAGCTACACATATTCGTTAACATATGTTTGATTTCATTTTCATCTTTCCCTCTTTTGTTTTCAATGATACATGACAAGTACTCCCATGTTGCTAAATTGTAATGTGGAAAGAAGTAGCCATACTAGCATTTGACGTGGATATAGCATACCTCTGCCCTTATGACAATAATTGAGGGTAAAACCATTTGTTGTCCCTCATACAATAGACATGAGCCAAATTCAAGTACTCCAAACAGATGGCTGTCTAATCTCTACCCAAGCACATCCAATGAAGAGAAGCTCACCATTTCCCTGGGTAATTGTTACTGGAGAGGAATTTCTCTTACTTGTTAGAAAGTTTTTCTAACATTCAGTCAGAATGTGTCTTTCTATCACTTCAGTTCATTATTCTGCATCCTGCACAGAGGGAAAATCCCTTTCAGCTGTCTTTTCTCAAGCTCCTTCCAACTCTCTTGATGGAACTTAGTTTCTAGTCCCCAAATCATCTTCATTATCTTCTCTGAACTGGTTTTAATTGTTTTGAGTTTTTATTAAAGTGTGATGCCTAGAATTCAGCACAGAAAATGGAGACTGGCCAATACAGAACAAAGTGAAATGATTACTTCTCATGATTTGGAAATTGCACTTCTGTTGAAGCAGACTAAAATTGCATTTGTCTTTTTTGCAGCCATATCACACTGCTGGATCATCTTCAGTTTGCAGTCAACTTTTTCAGAAGTCCTGTTACCTAGCCTATATCTCCACATTTAATTTTTCTTCTCTAAGAACATACCCAGTTAAAACATGAGATAAGGTTCCTTCACTTCCTTCAGTATAATGGGATGCAAGGTCTTATGCTTCCTGCAGAGATTTTCAAGTTCCATGGAATACTGTTATAACAATTCTTTGCAGTATGGTTTATCCTGAGAAGTACTGGCAGGAAGGGATCATTGTCAGTGGACTTGATAAGTCTTGGAAATTGTTCTGCCATGTTCCTGACCCTTGCTTCTGGCAGACAGCAGACTTCACAAGCTGATGGGTTGATTTGTCATACATTTATTTCAGTTCCCTGTAGCAGTGAGTCATTAACTACTGTGACTCTTTTGTGACACCCCCAGAGAACTTTCCTGCTGTCTTCAAGAAAGGAGGAGATTATGTTTTGAAAATCACTCCACAATGCATCTCTTATTCTGACTCAGGAACAAAGATGGTAGAGTTGCTACCCTCACACAAGCATTGCTGCTATTGCTGTCAAGGATGGCAGTGATGCTTTCACCTGTCAGCGACAAGAGCATTGTGGGAATGAGGCAGGAACTTTTCCTTCCTTTCTCAAAGGCCATACTCTCCACCTCATGTTTCCATATTAGAAATAATGGAAAGTTAAACCTAGTGCATCAAGGGGTGAAGGAAGCAGCTTATATTTCTTACAAGTTACAACTCCCTGCTTGATGACTCCCATTGCCTCCTCATCCATTTCACTGTGTTTGGTCCCAAGATTAACCTAGAGTCAACATTCCTGTTTTCAGCTGGAGGAGGAAGAGTTGGAAGCTCTGGTTTCTCCAATGTGACTGGAAGGTCTTTTAGAAGGTTGATATTCCTTTGACACTCCAAAAAGGACATTATTGCCAGATGAAATTTTGTTCTCTTTGGCAATCAAAGCAGAATTGGCCTTTGAGGCAGACAGCACTACAGCCAGACAGAAGAGAGTAATCTTGCAGCTGGCCAATTAAAATTTAGCAGATTGCTAACCTTCTGAAAATTCCAAGTGACATAAAATGTTTGCATAGGAGTTTTTCTTCTGTTTTTCAATGGAAACCACCAGTTTCCTGCTGGATGACCTAGATCCAGCTTCAGCCTGCCTCAGCATTTCCTTCTGTTATGAGGATATGTCTTCAACAAATGACAAGTGGACCATCTCAGAGCTGGGGCAAGCAGCCTGTGTGGATAAGCACTTTGTCATCTTACATACCAGAGTTACATCCTTTCTTTTTTTTAGGGATACGTCATCATATCTACTATTTTTTTTTTCTTTCCCTGAATGCTCAGTCTGTTTCATCTGTAATTGTTTCTGAATTCAAGTGGTGCAAAAAGCATCTCTTGCTTCTGATTGTTCTCATCCACTGGGCTTGTTCCTTTGTTTGACTGCCTTGTTTTTGGAGGGATGTGTCCACTGTAGTGCCGCCTTTCTTTAAACTCATCTTCTCATCAACAGATGGATCTGTGGTTCCAGTCCTTTGCCCCCTCTCCTGTCTTTATGACCCTGCATTTACTGCAGTTGTATGCCAGGTCATTTTTCAAGCAGGAAGACAAACACATTGCAAGCATTTCTGCTCACAATTTCAGCCTCTTGTCTTTCACCTACACTTTTGCTTCTTAGGATAACACCGGTGGAAGGTGTTTATTCTTCTTTCCTTCTCAAACTTTCAGATTAGCTAACCATGCACTGTTGATTTAGTGGTAAAATTTGTTAGGGACTGAACTCCTAACAAACTCCCCCCAGCTTGCTAAATCTCCCTGTTTGCTCACTCGGTGAGCTCATCCCCTGGAACCAGGCTGCTTTATATTCCTCTTACAAATTCTGCTTATTCTGCAGGAAAGCACTTGTACCTGTCAGGACACACACCTTGCAATCAGCATTTGTGAATGTGAAATAAATAAGAAATAATGGAAACTCAAACTTAGTGCAGCAGTGGAGGAAGGGAGAAGCTTATATTTCTTTGAAGTTACAATTCCCTGCTTGATGTCTCCCATTGCCTCCTCATCCTTAATTAGGAAAAATATTTTTGTCATTTCTAAATGTGTATGTTGCATAACAAATATGGAAAGACACTTTGTATTGTGAATTTAGGTTATCTTTCTATTCTTTTTTTTCTTACCTTTAGATATTTTAGACTTGCACTTCTCCCACCTTCAACTGACGTCAGCTGTCTGTTCCGTACAAAGGTCCATCCTGCTACTGAACCTGTTTTATTTAGTGAGATGTTCAGAGCAGTTATTTCCCAGGCAGCCTTGCAGCAGAAAACTTTGAGAGTAGATATCTGCTCTGTCAGTAACAGCCACCAGGAAGAATGTCTAGTAAGTATTCTTTATTATGATTATTGACTTTATTGTGATCTTCCCCCCCCCCCTTTTTTTTTTTGTGGATGGATCTTTTGAGCAATGTATTATCAATCTTTACAGGACTGGGCATAGTCACCTTTGACATAGAGTGATTCTTCTTGCCCCTTTCATGGGAAAAAGAGTAGCAGATTGGAACTGTGCTTCCTAAATATTTAAATAGCGAAGTCTTAGTGTAAATATTGCAGCAGGGTGGTATAAATGTTTTTTCTGCTTGCAGCTCTTACTTTATTTCCTATACTATATTTTGCACTGTTTTAGGCCTGCATTGTGGGCTGGTCTAGAAGTGCAGCTAATCTAATATATAGCAACTCAACTGCTGATTGGGATAACTTACTGTACATACATCACACCCATACTAAAACATCTGCATTGCCTGTTGTTCTGCGACTGAGAAGATACAAGATGACTACATTAGTATTAGTCCTGAAAAGGGAGCAGGTTATTTAAGCATCCTCATATATGTCAGCCTTCTTGGTATTTAATGATCTTAAGAGGAGGTCCTGCATTCTGTGCCGCAGACAGCAAAAGTAAGCCTTCTCAGCAGTCTTCTGCAGAACACCGTTCCAATGCTGCCATGTTTTAGATACTCCGTAAAAATTCCATTCTTTCTTTTTTGGGGGCTTCCCACCAACCACTTGCTTCTATTAGTATTTTTAGTCCTTTTAGTAACTAGTTTCCTAGCACTGTTTTATAGCATTAACTCTTTCTGGGATTTATGCAAATGAGAAATGGTATACAAATATTTAAATAAATAGTAAATTGAATTTACTTTCCTTGCCCTATTAATTTGAGAGGCTGAAATGTTTGAATAGTTTTTCACACTCAAGATAATGAAGGAAGCACTTCTTATGCTACTGCAGAGAAAAACTGCAATGCTTTGGTTGTTATAGGTCTCATTTAAATGAAGAAGAGAGAAGATAAATACTTTCTATGTGGGTTTCATGATGATGCAGTTTCCTGGGTTAATATTTATTATGGTGAATCTTTTTTGAAGAGCAGTCAAGAAATACAATCTGGCCAATTGAAAATCCGTAACTTTCATCCATCCGTAACTGTGCTTAATTTATTTGAAAGTGTCTTACAATGATTTTGGTCCATGGAACTTATGGTTACTACTTCTGAGAAGAGTACTTTCACCCAAGTGTCAGCCAGGAAATTTAACAATCCCATGCTGGGGATTTCCCATGCGAGGCATTGAACCTAGGACCTCATGCATGCAAAGCATGTGTTTGACTTCTGTATACGTTCAGTGGCAAAGGTGCATCCAGCAAAATTGCCCATTGCCTGTATCATGCCATGTTATCACGGTTAGAAGCAGATTGTTTTATTTTTCTTAATATTCTTCAAGTTATTATTACTCCTGCCCAGTTGATGATTGTAAAATGGTAGTGTAATGATTAATAACTTCAGACATTGACAGAGTGTACAGTGACGGTGCCTGAGGCATTTTTATACAATAAAGCTATCAAAGACTCTAGATATGAGCTTAAATTTTCCTTTCTTGCATATGAAGTCACTTTTTTCCTCATGAAGAAGTTGGACTGAGGCCAACTGTAATTTGCCTCAGGCATTAACCTAGCCAGGGCTTTCTCCTGCATGGATCTATTACACTGATTAAATTTATAGAATATGACTGACTTTTTTCTTTTTGGATATATATTGTATGTCTGGTCTTTAATTAATCAAATTATCTGTTTATTGTTTTTAATATACCCCTTAAACTTCCCGTTTAATTCATATTGAGCAACACAGAAGAACAATAACAAAAAAACTTTTTAGCAAATAAAATCACAGGATAAATATATCACAATCTCCTCTGTTTTCTGTCTGCAACTCCTGACTACTCTCTTGGCACTTTAATGCTTTACATTCTTTTATCTTACAAGCCAAGGACTCTTGTGCCTTTAATCCCTCAAGATTTATCACAAACCAGAATTACTTTAACACTTATGCCAACTGCTCTAACTAAATCCCATTCATCTTCCCTCTTTCTTTATCTTTGTGCTTCCCCCTTCACTTTTCATTTTAAAACCTGTTTCTGCAGTTTCCCTCCTGAAAGATAGATGAATGCTATTCATCAGGCTTTTATAGAATGTCCACCTCACACATTACAATATAAACATAATAGAAAAGATCACTGTGCATCATGTGAAAAGTCTTCCTTACTTAATAACTATTAAACTTAGCTGCAGTGTTATTTGACTTCAGTTCCAATATTCATTCTAAATGCTGTGTTTTAATCCAAAAGATATAAACATATAATTGAAATTTTTAATAATTCTGAGATAAAAAGACTTTTGAGAAATCAAAACAAAATAAAGTTTGATTGCTAAAACTGTACAGAAACATTTTAGTGATTTCATTTGTTTTTACATAAATTAAAATTCTACAACAAATACACATTGCCTTGTAGGGTGGAACTCAGATAAGTCTGGGAGATGTGTCCTTTTCACATGAGATGTCTACTCTGTGGTATAATTTGCTGGCTTCTAAGCAGACTGTTGAAAAAAGGAATACGAAGCCAAAGAAGTATTCTGTCTTTGTAGCAACCAATCCATCACCTGGTTCCTTGGTAAGTTGATTGCTAGAAAAAATAGTGGCACCAGTCAAATAGTTGTGCCACATGATTATGTATAGCCTCCAGTTGCTGTACAAGTCTCACTGTCATAGTGAATAGAAGGATAATTAGGCTTCTAAAATAAATTATTGCCTCCACTTGACTCTTCCTGCTAGCAGGAATAGCTAAACAAACAATGATTATTATAAATGAATTACTAACTAGTTTGTGAGGAGAGTACAGCAATAAGCCAGAATTCCTTGTTAGAATACATTGCTAAAAAAAATAAGCAAATGCAATAAAGCTTTATGTACAACTTCTTCACTGTAAGGAATAGCATGTTCATCCTAATGTTCAAACATTATTGGATAGAGTAGGAGGGAATCACATGTAAAGTGCATATTACCACTTTTTCTTAAATTAAGAAATTCATTAAATTTCTAATTTTTTTAATTACTTTTGTCCATGTTGTTTTTGGAAGGGATTTTATTTATTATATTTAAATGTTAAGTTTTGTTTTAGGGTATGATTTTCACAGTATATGGAATGAATTCTAAGATGATGTCATACAGCAACTCAAGGTTTAAATCAGCCTTGAGTGTTTCATGATGTAATCCTACTCTCTGAAGATACTTGTGTGCTTGCTAAATCTAATCTGAAAGAAGGCTCTGATATAGCAGCTTTGTGGTTTTGCTGGGCTCAGTCCATGTACATAACCATTGATAGACCAGGTGTATTACTGGCATTATTTTAACAATTCAGTATATTTTAGTACAAGTAGAACTGCTTTCCATGTCTTTGTTAGGATGCTGTTTCAGCATTGTTGGAAAGGACATCAGCTGAGCTGCAAGCTGTAGAACAAGAATTGGCAGAGAAGGAGGAAGAACGGGAGGAAGAAGAGGAAGAGGAGGAAGCACAGGATACACGGGAAACACAAAGTTCTGAGGAAGAATGGTAAGCTGAACTTTTTTTATTTATTGGTTGTTTGCAAGATAGCATTTAAAAATACAAAGCATACAACAAAGCAAAATACAGAAAATGTTGCTTGCCATCTGCAATAGGTAGGTAAGAAAGCTAGAAAGAAAACCTATTATTCCTTAGACAACGTGGGGAAGAATGCTTTTTCTGCTGTTTTGTTCAGCAACAAACAAAAACACAACACAAATATTATTTTATAGGGAGGCCAACAAGGAAAATAATGAATTATATATTAGTTGACTGTGGCCTTGCAAATGCTCTTTCAAACATTAGTTTCTATGCAGCTTGGAGAATGGAGCCATGCTGTTGGCTCCAGTCCAATGCTGTGGTTCTCTGTGTTCATCTCACAGGATGCAACCTAGTGAATGTGCATAGGCATTTACTTTAAGTAGGAGTCCAGCAAGTAAGGAAAACATGTGTTTAGCAGGCAAACCCTAACTCTAACTCTTCATACCCTATAAGATTAAACAGATATCTCTTCATCCCATATCCCATCCCTTATCTATAAGCAAATCCATAAAACATCAACTTTTCAATCCTGGTGTCAGCAAAAAGTCCATAAAGGGTTGCCAGAACATTGCAAAAAAAGAAAGAAAGAAAGAAAGAAAAGAAAAAGTCTCATTTTAACCTTGATCAAATAAACCAACTTTATATTCCTTCCTTTTTACTTCTAACAGTCTTAATCTTTAATTTAATCAAATATTGTCATAGGATTTGATTTCTTTTCAATTCTTCTTTATCCTATCTCATAGATTTCTTCAAGGCCTTAACAAGCCTCTTTCATAGATCCAATAAGAGGACATATTCCAGGTCATTCTCTTGGTTTATTATATGTATTTCCCTTTTAATTTTTAAAACTTCAGCCAGTTTCTTTTGTATATCCAGTAAAGTATCCTTTTTCAAATCATTCTCTTGGCCTGTCATTTGTAGTTCCACATTCTGTACTTCCTCTGTCTTGTCAGATAAAATTTGTTCCACATCTGTTATTTTTTCATTAACATCTTTTAGACATAGTCTATCCATAGAAGCAGACATTATTACTGACAGTGTTGATAGTTACTAATTTCTGGCTCCATTCTTCAAAGATCTCCTTTAATATTTCCAATGTTATAATGTTTTGTGTCATTTTGTAATTCCCACTATTAACTGACATGAAGAACAGTCTTATATTTTTTTTTCCACTTAAATCTTTAGTCTTCTCTAGTGTCCAGTTTCTAAAATCACCACTTATCTTTTGTTATGACTTGCAATAGCTAGGATAGCCAAAATAAGTCTAATCCCCATAAGAAGTTATTTATTTTTTATAGTTAATTCCAAAATCTTATAGAAAGAGTCAATATTCCAAATTTATCTGGACCCTTGGTCCTTTTATAACTTTTTTAGATCAAAATCTTATTTAGCTTTTTGCTGTTTATTTCAAATACTTTAAGTTCTTAAGCTTATAATTAATTTTCCTTTTGTTCAAAGTTGAAAATAAACTCACCTGATGAAGACTTTTCAAACTTGTCATTCCGAAGGTCCCTAATAGCTTTAAGATGGTTAATAGGCAATTTCCAAAAGTGATTAGAAAGCAAGGTTTGTGAACTTAGTGTCCTTTAAAAGGGTCTGCCACAGTTAGGAACAAGATGGCACTCAAACCCATGGAAAACTGCTGTCCTACGGTATCTCGCAAGGAACAGCCATCCAGAGCACATGTGGGCAATCCTCTCTCCTCTCATTATCCAGAGAGGTTTATTTATTTATTTATTTGTTTATATTTCAAATTTGTCACCGCCCATCTCACTACAGAGTGACTCTGTCTACTCACTGGTTCCTTGGTCTTTGCTGTGGTCATCGGCTCCGCCTTTGCAGAGCTGTCTTCAGTTCACCTCCCCCAGAAGTCAAAAACAAAAGAGCCCATTTTGATTAGAACAAAGGCAGTAGGCCCACATCCCGCATCTTCTCTTCTAAGAAATGTTTATTAATGGTGTATTATCTCTGAAAATGTGAATCACTTCTTTCTAAGCAGCTTTGATCAAATATGTGTCAATTCCCTTGGATTAGTTTAGTTTATAAAAACATCCTAGCTTTTTTCAAATTTACCATATGGAGAATTAACTGTATTAAAAAGTTAATACAGTTGCATGCAAAACTTTAGGCTCCTCTGGTCAAAATGTATGTTTCAATGAATCCTTAAGTGAACAAAAGCTGACATAACCTCCACATGACATCATTCTTCAAATTTCAAGCATATTTACCATTTGTATGCAGTTACATATTCAAAATAAGAAAAAAGGACATATGGCAGGTGCAGAAGTTTAATTCCAGTTGATTCAATCTTTCTGTCCTTCCTTTTACTGTAAAGTTGTTAATAAGGCACAGAGAGGTGGTTGACTTGTTGGGCTACGATTAGCCGGGTGAGACATTTACGCAGATGAATGGATACTCTGACTTTCTAACCTTTTAGGATATTATTATTGTTTTATCTATTTTCAATATCCATGGGCTCCTCTAAATGGCTGTGTGGAGGGGAAAACTTATAGTTTTGTATCTATCCACAGAAATAATCTTGAATATCAAATTTACTTTGATTTTTATGATATTATAACAGATCCTTCTGCTTTTCTCAGAGCAGAGAATACTGAAACCATAAAAATGTTTTAGTAGAATTTTACCACTGGCCAAAATAAGTTGTTGATAATGTCACATTATTTGTATGGATGTTAGGTTCCAAATATGCTCATATTTTTCTTTCTGAATACTTTAGCAATTCAAGGGTAAATTTGTTCTCACAGGCTAGGAATACTGGCAAAAGTATCCAGAGAAATTGTGAATGAAGAAGAGAACAGTATTAAAGGGACAGAAGAAGACAGATGCAGGGATAGCAAGAGACCGAGCTCTAATTTGGAACAGGCAGATGGAACTGAACATGAGAAAGACACCAAATTTACAGAAGTGGATCTCAGCAAACAAACAATAGTATCCCCAATACTGGTGAGTATTTTAAATTACATTTCCTACGTGGCCCAGGATATCTTTTATAGTTGAGCAGAATGCTTGTCATGGCAAACTTCTTAAAAAGTTTTCAGTTAAATGAACAAACTTAGTGTAGCATGTGATATACTGTATGTAGTGATTTTGAATTGGTACTTTACAGACGTGAAAATGTTTTTGTTTGGGTAGTACAGAAAAGAGAAGCAGCAGGGAAAAAAAAGGTCCTTACAGCAGCCACAGAAAAATATTCAGCTTGCTAGTTAACATTTAATGCTTATTTGTTCGATAATTCATGTTTAATAATGGATGTTTTAAATATTTAATAGGTTATTTAATGTTTAAATTATACTAACATACACACTTAATATTTTTATTTTTGCAATTGTTTTGAAGTTTTAATAATAAGGGCTGAGCTCTTAAAAACAATGCTGGAAGGGGGGGTGTGTATGATAGATGGATGGGTGAATCAGTTTGTTTCCAGTCCGTGTAAATTTTACATATGTTCATTTATAAGTCTGTTATGCTCTGTTTCCTTTTAACCTGCAATTTTTAAAAATAATCCATATAAAAATCTGTATTTAAGTATTTACATTTGTTTATATTTTTCTCAAAAAATACATATATGATTTGGGATTTTTTTAAAGCCTGGAATTTAGATCTGCAAATCCAGCATTTAGAAAATTATGAAAACTGAAGGATTAGTACCTTTCAGTCCACACATTTCACCAGAAAGTGTGAATCAGTATGTTTCTCTTCAAATGTACACTACACACAATGCTCAGGCATTCAGTATATTATAGGCCTAAGCACTGACACTTAATCCAAGAAATGGATTAAATAATTTAAAATATTGCTATCAATGTAAAAAGTGTGCCCCCCCCATTAAATCAAACAATATATATGAAGATTTTTTTTAAAGTTTAATACAGTATCTATAGCTGGCAGACACCATTATAGGAAGAGGTCTTCCCTTCTCTCATATGAAGGAACAATTTCTAAGATGGTTCCTGGCTAGAAATTCTAGAAGCTACAGTTAGAACACATTAAGAGACAGTGAAGTGTAGTTGTTAAGGCATTGGATTTGGAACAGGGAAACTGGGAAATTGGGTCTCCACAATACCTACTTGGTGACTTTTGGCCAGTCACTCTTTTTCATCCAAATGAACACACAAACTTGTGGAGACAAAAGTAGGGGAAATCCCTATGTGTATCATGTTAGGCTCCCCAAGAAAAGATGGGATGTAAATAGAATATATAAAAATACATAAATAACTCAAAGATTACAGATATTGCTATATGCATTTGCAGATCTAATTAAATAAAATATTTATTATTAATCAATTAAGAATTCTTGAATTGGGTAACAATTATAGTATTCCCTGAACAGTCTTTCCTGCTATGATGAAATTGATTAAGGATGCCAGGATTCATATGTGAAGCTCCTGTTTTGTACTTTTCAATATCCATAGTAATAAATATATCTATAATTGCAAATATTCCAAGAGTGGAAGGCTCAAAGAACCAGTCATTCAAAATATGAGATTAGCACATTAATGGAAAGCTGATGTAAATACTAAGTTTGCTACATTTTCCATGCAGCATTTTTATATTGTTAACATTGCAAGGGCTTTATATAGATTATATACACATGGACATAGCAAACAACTCAGAAAGTACTGCTTAGGAATAAGCAATGAAGTGGATTCTTTAAAGCTAGAATCCTAATCAATGCTATGTTGTATACTTAACAGGGGTATTCTAGCAAGAAAGCTGAAGTGTATATCATTTTACTTCCTTTGAAAATATATGATTATTGATAGCTTCTTCTTGAAATAATTTGATTAAGCATGTGCTTACTCTAATCTTGAATTACATGAATATTAACAGAAGAAATTGGATTATGCTTCTACAATATAATGGAAAACACTTGAAAGGTTTAGAAGTCTAATTCAACAGTTCAGGTTCATTTTGTCATCCTGTTTTTTTGGGAAAGGCTGTAGTCAAAGGTAGAGTTCTAGTATTCATACAAAAGATCCTACATTCAATCCATGTGCAGCTAGTGAAGATTTCTGCATGAAACCCTAGATAACCATTGCCAGTTACTCTAGATGAAAACCCCAAAGCCCCAGCCAGCATGTCAATGGCAAGGGATGTTGAAAGTTGTACTTCAACAGCAGGAAGTCTACAGATGCTATACTATGATGCTGAGCAAGAGAGTCCAGTTGTTTTCTATGTTTTTATGTTTATTTGTTAACAGCTATTTTTTTTTCCAATAGTAATTCCATCACTTCTGAATAAGGCAATGGCATTCCTAAAAGCACAGTAGTAATCATTGCTTAAAAGAAATCCTAGTTCTGGTTTTAAATGGACAAGGGATTTGTTTGTTTAGAATGAACTCATTTTAAGAATCCTGAAAAGTTTTTCCCAGTAGCAAATCCACAAACATCTAGATTGAGGTTAGTGTAGGACAGAAACCTTCAATAAGAAATATTATATGAATATATTGTTATAAAAAAGGTGCAATATGTCGTGCTTTATCTAGTAAAATATACAATGTGTCCCAAATGAAAGAAAGAATTTCATTCTATTCTTTTGGAGCACAAAATGCCTGTCTACTTTTTACTTTTTAAAAAATTAATGTATTTTGAGCCTTGGTCTTTGGTCTGAATTTAGCTTATTTCTGTCAAAATGCAATAAATCAACAAACTTGATAAAAGGGTTTTGGTTTTCATTAGAAGTAATGTATAGTATATCCACAGGTTGATAGGGAAACAAATACAGAGGATAGGGCTGAGTGTCTGGCTATACGACCCAAGGACAAAGCCAGCCTGAAGACTCAACAGCATCCCTTTGTCAGGAACAGCATGCTAGTACGTTCACAGACATTCTCTCCAGGCGAGCGGAACCAGTACATCTGTAGGGTAAGATGAAGAGTGCTCTCAATGAACTCTTACTAACTAAAGACTCATTTAATTTCTTTGGCAGTGGCTCGTTGCTGGCAGTGGGCCACCTCTGGAGAACTTGGTGTCCATCTGTCAGCTGTGAGACTATGGAAAATTATTGTTTTCACCTGTAAAATAATCTGGAACTTCTCAACTATTTGGATGTTAGCATTTATCTCTTTGTATTAAGCTAGAATGAAGTTGTTGCAATTGACATTCCTTCACTGTCCCCCCCTCCCTCACTCACATACAAACACATGGTTTGAACAGGATGCTAAGGCATGAATTGTTTAACCAAGATTTACTGAAGACAATTACAATTGGCTGAGTTTGCACCATATGCTACTTTTAGTAGAATGTATGAACCCAGTCATTCATTCTGAATAGTCCTGTGTAGAATTGGCTTGCAGATGCCTAAAATTATTATTATTATTTTTTGCTATTGATACCCATTTCAGTACAAATATTTATATTTGTTTTGCTGTTTTATGACAATTCTAGCAGCATGTAATTTTTGAATTATGACTTGCAACATGAAAATAGCACTTATTCTAAGAATACTTTCTCAAAAGTATCCCTCTGGAAGAAAGTTCAACAAATCAGATTCTATCTGCTTTTTACTTTTGATGAAAATGAAGTAGAAACGTCAAATAAAGTTATTGTGTGCATGTGAAATCTGAAACAATATCATCACACAAGAGGGATAAAATATCAGAGACTATATACATATAAATCATCAAGTAATCTGCCTTTCAGTATTTTCAACATTTATTTGTCCTCCAATACAAGAGGGATTTTCATTGTGGTCTCTGTGAATCATACCTATGGGTATCTGAGTTTGTAGAGTGCTCTTCTGAGAATTTTCTAAAGCTGAGAGAGACTTCTAGTAGGAAACTACCCTATGCTGAAAGTGTGTGTGTGTGCATGTGCTTGGTTATATATAAAAATATAATATATAAAAATTAAAAAAAAAAAATTCCCTCTCACCCCTATGGGTGGTATGTGTCTTCCTCAATCTCGGGTCCTCTACCAGAGGCCTGGGAGTTTGAGGGTTCTGCGCAGTATCTTAGCTGTTCCTAGCACTGCACTCTTCTGCACAGAGAACTCTGATGTTGTTCCTGGGATCTGTTGGAGCCACTCTCCCAGCTTAGGAGTCACGGCCCCGAGTGCTCCTACCACCACTGGGACCACTTTGGCCTTGACTTTCCACATCCTCTCGATTTCCTCCTTCAGGCCCGGGTACTTCTCCAGCTTCTCATGCTCCTTCTTCCTGATGTTGCTGTCACTTGGCACTGCTACATCTATCACTACCACTGTCTTCTGGTCTTTGTCTACTACCACGATGTCTGGTTGATTAGCCAGTACCTGCCTGTCCGTCTGGATCTGGAAGTCCCACAGGATCTTAGCCCTGTTATTCTCCACGACCTTCTGTGGAATCTCCCATCTGGACTTGGGGGTGTCTAGCCCATATGCTGTGCAGATGTTCCTGTACACAATGCCAGCTACTTGGTTGTGCCGTTCAGTGTATGCTGTTCCTGCCTGCATCTTACACCCTGCCACTATGTGTTGGACTGTCTCTGAGGCCTCTCTGCACAGTCTGCACCTTGGGCCCTGTCTAGTGTAGTAGACCCCTACTTCTATGGATCTGGTGCTTAGTGCCTGTTCTTGTACTGCTATGATCAGTGCCTCAGTGCTGTCTTTTAGTCCGGCCCTTTCCAGCCACTGATAGGATTTCCCAATGTCAGCCACCTCAGCTATCTGTCGATGGTACATCCCATGCAGGGGCTTGTCTTGCCATGGTATTTCCTCCGCTTGAACTTCCTCCCATGTCTGCTGCTGCCTGAGACATTCTCTCAGCAGCTCATCTTTGGGTGCCATCTTACTGATGTACTCCTGGATACTCTGGGTTTCACCCAGGACAGTGGCTTTGACACTCATCAGACCCCGCCCGCCCTCTTTGCGGCTGGTGTACAGTCTCTGGGTGTTGGACATGGGGTGGAAACCTCCGTACATTGTGAGGAGCTTCCAGGTCTTCACATAGGCAGCCTCCATGTCTTCCTTTGGCCAGCTCACTATACCAGCAGGGTATCTGATGAATGGCAGGGCATACATGTTGATGGCATGGATCTTGTTCTTCCCATTGAGCTGGCTCTTCAGCACTTATCCTTTGGTGGTACTTGGATGTTGCTGTCTTCCTTGCCTCCTCCTCATGGTTCCTGTGTGACTGTGGGACACCAAGGTATTTATAGCTGGTCTCTATGTCTGCTATGTGGCCCACTGGTAATTCCACTCCATCGGTCTTAACTACCTTCCCTCTCTTTACTATCATCCTGCCACACTTCTCCAGTCCGAATGACATCCTAATGTCCACGCTGTAGATCCGTGTCAGGTGGATCAGTGAGTCGATGTCTCGTTCACTCTTAGCATACAGCTTGATGTCATCCATGTAGAGGAGGTGGCTGGTGGTGATTCCACTCTTGAACTTGTACCCATACCCAGACCTTGTGATTATCTGGCTGAGGGGGTTTAAGCCTATGCAGAACAGCAGTGGGGACAGTGCATCACCTTGGTGTATGCCACACTTGATGGCCACTTGTGCGAGCTGTCTTGAGTTCACTTCCAGTGTTGTCTTCCACAGTCCCATTGAGTTCTTTAGGAAGGTCCTTAGTGTCCTGTTGACTTTGTATAGCGCCAGGCATTCACAGATCCATGTGTGCGGCATTGAGTCATAGGCTTTCCTGTAGTCAATCCAGGCTGTGCTCAGATTGGTCTGCCTAGACCTTGAATCTCGGGTGACTGCTCTATCTATGAGTAACTGGTGTTTTGAGCCTCTGGTGTTGTTCCCAATGCCCTTCTGAGCTGTGCTCATGTACTGGCCCATATGGTCTTGTAGCTTGGCAGCTAGGATGCCTGATAGAACTTTCCATGTTGTGGGGAGGCAGGTTATTGGCCGGCAGTTGGATGGTGCTGTTCCTTTGTGTGGGTCTTTCATGATCAGCACTGTCCTTCCTTGTGTTAGCCAGTCTGGGTGGGAGTCTGATGCTAGCAGTTGGTTCATCTGTGCTGCTAGGCGTTCATGCACTGCTGTTAGTTTCTTTAGCCAGTAGGTGTGGATCATGTCCGGGCCAGGTGCTGTCCAGCTTTTCATGTTCTTGACCCGCTGTTGGATGTCTGCTACTGTGATGGTGACTGGTTCCTGTTCTGGGAGATTGCTGTGGTCTGCTTTCAGGTCCTGCAGCCACTTTGCACTGGTGTTATGTGTCTTCTCTTTCTCCCATATGTTCTTCCAGTATTGTTTAGTTTCCGCTGCTGGTGGCTCAGCTGATACTCTGTGGTTGCACTGCAGTTGGGAGTACACTTTGGATGGTTCTTTGGAGAACAGGGCATTTATCTTCTTGGCCTCTGCTTCTCTAGTGTATCTCCTTAGCCTGGTAGCCAGTGCTGTGAGCCTTTGTTTAGCAGTCTCTAGGGCTTCAGATGGAGTCAGGCCCATGTATTTTTTCAGTAGCCGAGTCTTATCCTTAATCTCCACACGCTTCTGTAGTTCCACCAGCTGACTGACTTCTCCCCGAGTTGCCTTGATCTTAGCCTCCAATCTCATTTTCCAGGGTGGCTATGTACTGTTGTTCTTCTTGATCGTGTAGCCAAGCAGTTCCAGGATTACAGTGGCTGTAGCATATACCAATTCAGTGGTTTCAGTTATGGTGGTAGTAGGGATTGTCTGGAGGGCTCTGTTGGCATCTTCTAGCATACTATCTGATGGTACTTCTCCACTGAGCCTTGGTAATCGGACTCTAGGGTTGACTATAGCTAGTTTATCCATGATCTTATGCCTCATATCAGCTGCTGTGCTCTGTAATGGAAGGGGTGGCAGTGACATTCCAGCTTCAGGTGTTGGCTGCACAACTGCTTGTTCTTCCAGGTCTGCTTGAGTCCGGGTTGTAATGTAGAGTTGTGAGAGCAGCTTCCTCTTTACTATGTTGAAGCGCTGGGTAACTAGTTGTTTCTCAGTTAGTGTGGATGTAGGCCTTCTGACTATCCATAGTTCCCTCATATGTTTCATATATCCCCTCTCATTAGGTCTGCTGTTGTAGTAGCATAATATAATATATTTATATATATTATAAATATATATTTATATATACTTTTATATATTTTTTATAATTTTTATATATATATATATATATATATATATATATATATATATATAAAAAAATCTTATGCCTCATATCAGCTGCATATGTATATGTTTGTGTGTGTGTGTGTGTGTGTGTATATAAAATAAAAATTATTAAAAATTTTATAAAAAATTTTATAAAAATATAAATATATAAAATTTATTTTTAAAATTGTGTGTGTGTGTGTGTGTGTGTGTGTGTGTTTGTCTTCCATTGTCCTTTCAGTTTATCTTTGACTGCAGTAGTGGGTTCCCCTCCAGGATTTCTTTGACACTGTAACAGCAAATTGTTCTCCTAATACAAATATCTGCTTAAAGAAGAGCACATAATTGAGGCTTGTCCCTACTGCCAGGGTTTTACAAAACAGAGTGGAAGGAATTGATCATTTCAAGATAGGGCTTCATTGTGGATGGAATGAACTCTTCCATTCAAATTCCCCATATACCAGGATGATCAATCCCAACAAAGATCTGTAAAAAAAAAAAACAAGAACAAAACAAACCAAATGTAAGAAGAAAAACAGAATCAAGCATGATCACTTTGTATGGTCCAATGCATCACTTCCTTCAATTCTAGCTCAGGAAACCATGAGGTTTCAGGAAACACAATCAATTCTAGCTCAGGAAACACAATCATTGTCCATTGATACAGATTTTCATTTATTCAATAATGAGAGTCCTCGTTGTACAAAACCTTTTTCCTCTCAGATCACTCACACTTTGTATTCCACACTGCAAGAAGCAATTTGGGATTTATCTGTTACATGTTCACACCAATCAGTCCAGTTCAAAGATAAAACCAGTCATGACAACACTCACCGCATATATTATCACCATCATCCCCTAGGGCCATGTCAATCCTAGTTCACACCCCTCCAACTAGGATGCCACATTTGTTGCCATTAGTAAAAAAACAAAACAAAACAGTCTTGTTAACAGAATCTGTCTCATTAACCAAAATCAAGAAGTGAATATTTTTCTGTATATTCAGTTATTGATGGTTGAATTGTGACTTTTTATCAGTACTGCATTCGTTATTATCTTTGATCCAAAACTATGGTCAAATCCAACAGAACATGCAGTAGTTATTTTTGCTAGTTTTAATAACAGCTTTTTTGTCCTAATTCTGTCCATGTTGTTTCAATTAATGTCTGTTCTGTTTTGACAGTTGAATCGAAGTGATAGTGATAGCTCAACACTGGCCAAAAAAACTCTCTTTGTGAGAAATTCCACAGAACGGCAGACCTTGAGAGTTAAACGGGTATGTGTCGTTTGACCATTGACTACTCATTTCTCTATATTTTTTTTCAAATACTGTGCTATATAATAAAGGTTTCTTTGTAAACTTAACTGGTGTGCATGCTACACAGATAGCCATGCATGCACACACTCTTATTGAAGAAATAGGTCATTATCCTGCTTCTTCTCTTATTCCAAGATCTCATTCTGGTAAACAGGAAACAGGGGTTTATTTCTTTGAGAACAAGGAGTAGCAGACGTGTTTTGACATTGCATTTCCCCTTTTTTCATGCCACAGAATTTTCATAGTAAAACTGTGGGCATCTACAGGATTTTTCCAGGGTAAGAGTAAAGCTGCAAATAGTGTAGTTAATGTGCCATTAAAATATACTTTTCAGTTGTTCTTGTATGTGTACCATTGGATATTTTTTGGCAACCTTTTTCATAAATTTGACAATGCCACCTGATTTGTCAAGAAAATTGTGGGACTTGGGCATGGAAAGCTGCTGTATATGAGTTCAGATCGTTGTCCCTTTAATTCAGTATTGTCTAAACTTACTCCCCAGAGATATAGATTGGAATCTTTCCCAGCCCTACCTGGAAAGATTAAGGATTAAATCTGAGACTTCCTGCATGCAAAGCGAAGACTGAATATAACTGAATATAACTCTTTCCTTCAAATTAGAAATTTATCATAGCAGCCTGTTGCAAATGCTTTTTATTTTAATTTAATTTAATATTTCAATTTTGAGGCCACCTGACTCCACTGCAACTCTGAGCATTATAATTAAAAGAGGATTATAAAGAAAACTACATATGTCAAAGAAAGTGGGGATGGGGAGAAATGAATATACTTGACCAGAATGTTACTTGCACATTGTTATACTTATTATGAGCTTCCGCTTTTCTTAACTTGTAAGGAGAAATAATATGTTGCTTTCTTCCCATGTTTTTGTCCTTGGAAGGAATGTTTTTTCCCACCCAATCTTAGCACTACTGAGGATCATATATGTCTCTGTGTACATCTATTAAGTAGTGTCACCAGTTAGACTAAGGACAGGTGGGAGGGAGGGTCTTAGTCAAATTGTGCTGATAAAGGGTAGAGCTTTGAAATGCCCCATGGAAGTACCTCTGTGAAACTGAGATGTTCTCAAACAGTATTTTATTGATGTTAGTCATAGACTGATGCTTAATTTCGATTACTGGACTGCAGGGCTCTAACTCCCTTTGCCTGATGTTGCCCAGCCAACTGCAGTCAAGGCATGCTGCTGAAGGATTCAGCAGGTAATAAAAAGCTTTGGCTATTAATGGTGATTGGTTGCATGATCTTCCATGAACCTTTCCAATCCCTTTTAAAAACCTCCAAATTGACTGTCTACCACAACTACTGGCAGTGAACTCCAGTATAACTAAGAGTTGTGTAAAATATGTTCCTCTTGTTGGTCCTGAATCTCCTCTGTAACATTATATAACATTTCTTTCTTCCATAAATGGGCGTAGCACTAGAGGTATATTTTGAGGGCTGGTAGACCTCAGAGTTTCTCAGCCACTGCCCTGCTGCTTGCTAGAGGTGTATAGTAATGATGGATGTTACTTGCGTGCTTTAGCAGGATAGCGTTTTAAAAAGTTCACAATTTTTTTTAAAGCCAGAATTTTTTAAAATTTCAGAGTTAGAAATATTACAAGCTCCTGTTTTTTTTGTTTTTGTTTTTTGAGGAATACACCTCAGTCCAAGCTATACCAAAAACGTTGCATTTTGATATTAAAATAAAGTTTAAAGATGTTGTAGAATGTGTTTTTAGTGTGTTATCTCATTCATGTTGCCTAAGATTGTTTATGATTTATGATTACAGATGGTTACCTTATAAGGATTAAAAAACACTCCAGTTCCATAAAGACAACTGCAGAATAGAGACTCCTTATAGTTTAGTCTGGTACAACTATGTTTGTATAAAAATAGTACCTTAGTGCCCATAGCAAATTTGACATGTTTCACATGGGTATTCGGCTGTGTTCATGCAGGGCATGTATTATATTATATTCTTATTTTCTGGAATTCCTGACAACTGTAGCCTACTTGCCAGTCCAACCTGCGAAGAGCAACACGAGAACGCCTGGTCCGTACTTCTCTTGACTTGGAGCTAGATCTTCAGGCTTCCCGGACCCGACAGAGTCGCCTGAATGATGAACTGCAGACACTTCGTGCTCTTAGGCAGAAGTTAGAAGAGATGAAAGCAACAGGTCAGACAGAACTTCCTCCATGTGTTTTGGAGGATGAAAGATTCCAAAAGCTTTTGAAGCAAGCTGAAAAAGAGGTATGAACATGAACTAAATAAAAAAGAAGCAAATGTATGATGTGCATTTTTGAAATTCGATGTGTTCAAATGAGATTGAAATGCTCAGAACATAATACAATCTCTCTATATATATTCCCTCTAACTACCAAGTACTGATTTATATGGAGTTTTGGTGGTTTTAAATGTTCAGATGTCAGTGGCTCATTGCCCTAGATGAGTCCAGGCATTTAAACAAAATGTTCAGCAAAATGAATACTGGTTTAATGTTCTAAACTGTTTTTTCCACTGCATATAGCCTGCAGTGAGTTTTTTGCTGAGAACTTTCCTATTTTTCCTACTATGTGATGCTACTTCAGAACTTATCAGTATAGCTCAAATTATTGATCCCAATATTCATTACGGTGATTTAATCCAATTTAGTGATTAAATGCTCTTAGATATCAGTAAACACAGAATTGCCTTGGGAAGATTAGTTTTAGATATCAAAGGGGCTCAGGAGGTTTCTGTTTTTAACAAGAGGATAGCTACTTTTTTTTAAGGATTCATTTCCATTCTGCCTTTAAGAAATTGTTTCCTAGTTTTTAAAAACATTTAAGAATTTGGCAGAGCTGTTTGTAAGACTGCTGCCTTGAAGCAAGATACAGAAAGATCATGTTGTCTCAAATATGGAAAAGCCAAATAATTAAAGCTGGGGTTTTTTTATTAAACAACTTTCTGCTACTTTGAATGACTAAATATTGGCAAAACTCACAGCAATTTTAAATTCCTAAGGAATTCATTATAACCAAACTCACATCATCCTATGCTGGCAGAAGCTTGCTTAATAAAAGATTTGCCTTTCTGGCAGGAAAAGAAATATATAAAATTTTGCTGATATAATTAAAATGAATTTGACATATAGGAGATCCAGAATACACCTGTATCTTCCACCCTCAATATTTTTAAAAGTGTCTCTTTTTTTTCTCCTTTCCTCACCTCTTGAAACCTAGATTGGGTTTTTGTTTGTTTGATTGTTTAGCAAAAATTTTACCCTGCCCCATGCCAGACTGACTCTGGGCAGAAGCAACAAGTAAAGAAAAAATAGTTCACTGAAAAGAATCCATCAATACAAGATCACTCTTAAGCTGCACTGCACAATCATCTTGGGCCAAGGGTGCAATGAAATAGGATTGTTTTCACGTGTTGTAAAAAAACAGGAAAGTGGAAAGCAAGTTCCATAACATGGGGGTTACTATAGAAAAGACCTGTTGTCTTGTCCACACCCATTTACCTTATGAGAAGGGAAGTCTCTTTCTTTCTAAATGACTGGACCAGATTGGAAATAGACACACTAGCACTGTGATGTCTGTTTTTAATGTTTTCATGGTCATGTACTGCTCTGAATAGTTCAAAAGCATTCATTTGGTGCCCTCTTCAGTTGTATCATTTACAGAAGCAGGCCTACCATAGGAATACTGTACCTATTAAAATGCAAAAGTCAGTAAACATTTTTAAGGCTTTTAGTATACTAATATAAAAAGTTAAGAGAGGTATTAAAGCAGTGAAATACTTTATTAACACAACAGGAGGGCATTTAACAAAACTAATCAACATCACAGGAAGCAGATAAATGAAATATAATTTAGATTGTGATATTATATACTTTTAATTGTCAGAAGAGTTTTTAAATCCTTGGCTAAAGACTGATTATAAAATTCCAGCTGTATTTGTTTCTTAGCTCATCCGAAGGGTAATTAGATAGCTTATTGGTTATGCAAAGCCACTTTGGCATGCAAGGTTTTGTGTGACCTGGTGTCTTATTTAGATGCTGTTAATCCATCTACAGGTCTTAATGGGAAGGGTTGGCATGCTAATGGAGCTTCTGTTTGGGACATCACTTTCTGGTGTACAAACATTAGCACATGGATTACAGTCCCATTGAAGAAACTGTCAAGAATTAGGTAGACCTTTTCATCCGCTCAACGTTTTAATTAAATCAGCCCAAAGTCATTTCCAGTGCCAAAATGTCTTTCCTTTTATTTCTGCTGAAGATTGTTTGCAAGGTGCTATTTTCCAGCTTACTTAAGTCCTCTACCATATTGTCAGTTATGAAATGTTGGTTGTAATATTTTTCCACTAGGCTGAACAATCAAAGGAGAAAAAGAAACAGGGGTTAAATGCAGAAAAATTGATGAGGAAAGCTTCAAAAGATGTGTGTCGATTACGAGAGCAAAGCCAGAAAGTGCCATTACAGGTGCAGTCTTTCAGGTGAAGATAAGTTATATCTCTTTGGGCTTTGTAAAGATATTCAGCAATTTCAACATTGACTTTTTCAACTTCAGTTTATTTATTTATTCATCAAATTTGTCACCACCCATCTCATTGAACGGCTATAGTATATAGTTCTGGAATTAGACAATGCTCCAGCCTTAATTCAGGGAAACATATTTTAAGATTCATAGTTGCATATAGCTTTCCCACATCTATGAGTATGGTCCCAGGATTCTTCCGAAAGTTTGTGTCAGGCCTAGCCCTAGGAACTCCAGGAGACCATGTAAATTCAGTCCAGCAATGTTTATTAGCTACAACCTCCAGCAAGAATTTTCCCAGACTGAAACCCAGCTCCCAAGTAACGCCAGTCACAACATAGTGAATTCCTCAGGGAGGTGCCAGCCTCATCCTCTTATCTCTCCCCCGCTCCTCAGGAGATGAAAGAACATGTTTTCCTCCCTGAGTCTGGCCTCCATAATTCCATTCCATCACAGTTTATGGCCAAACTGTAATTTTAAAAGTGACAGTGTTAGACACATATGGAGTAGTTTTTGTCTTGGCACTACCCATTTTTTGAAATGTGGTCCATGGCAAGTCCAAGTGCATGCTTAGTTCTAAAATAGATTAGAACATGTATAGCATGTTCCTTTTCTTCAGGAGAAGGAGAAAAAGTAGTAGTACTAGCAGCAGCAGCAATAGTGTTGGTTGTGTGTATGAATTACATTTCAGTGTTTTCAATAATGAGAGGTGGAAAACATGTGAAGCAAATAAATGTAATTCACACTTGGACTGGACTCCAGCTCTGATAGGTATAGCAAAAGGTATAAATAGTCTACAATAAATCCTCACCAAAGTTTCAGCCATTTACAAGACAAATTAATTGTGAAGTAGACAAAGAGTCAAGATTTAGCTTTGTGGTCCCCTTGACCAAAAACAACTCTTTGAGTAAAGAACGAATGTTTTTTTTTTTCCAATGACAAGTAAAATATACTTGTTTTATGTCTGTTATCCATTAAAAATAAATTCACTATCATTTTCCTGAAATATTTATCGGGTGGGCAAAGGATCATATCAGGTCTGGTATATGAATGTGATAATTTGAATGAGTAGGTATTATATTCAGAGATAGTTTGAAGAAATATATTATCTACTATTTGTATCAAGGATAGGATTAGAGAAAAAGTTTGATCATATTTTAGGAAGCTCCTGTCCAATTAACAAGAAATTATTTACACCGAAGGAATAGCACGCTGACTATCAATAGTCAGTTTTTCCTAAGTGATTCACCTGGCTAGAAACACACTGATAAAATAGTGCTTATAGTTCAAATTAAAATCATGGCCATTTTAGTTATTGAAAAACTTCCCTGACCTCTTCCCTAACTGGTAGCCAATCTTACTTTATAACCATTAGCTAAGGGAATTGTTACAAAATTAAGAGAGCTCATCCACAGTAAATGTTATTACTCACCACCTCCTTGACCCAGTCCCCAAGGCAGCTGAATAGTTGTTAAGAAATGTCCTAACAATGGATCTTGAGGCAGGCCGAAGTCAGATCAAGGTAATTTGGCAAGAAAGTAGCATTTTCCATCAGAAAACAGAAGATCTAAAAGAACATCTTATGTCATGTAGAGGAGTCTTCACAGGGTCAGTGACCTGCAGTTGGTGTACTGCATGACTTTCCTTCCCATATGACCACAGGGCTCTGTGTCCATGGCCATTCCTGCTTTGGCTGCTACAGAGAACAGAAGAGGTGGTGTGTTTTGTTTTTGTCTTAGGAAATACTGACCTTGTATAAGTTCTTCCATGAGGTCGCTAGTCCCATTGGTAAGCTCCAGCTGGGGAATGTTCCACTGTCTGTCTGGTCATTTCCCCACCCAGAATTTGGTCGGGTTGTCCCCCTGAAAACAAAGGGTAGGTCAGATCACTGTATCCATCTGGATCACAGTGATTGGCTGCTGCCAGAATTAACCCAGCAAACGTACCTAAGGGGAGTGACAACTGTAAAGTATACAAGCAGCAATGACCACACAAGTCCAGTCTTAAAAACAAACCTTGAAAAAGCACACAGTCTAGAACCAAGCTTCATGCCTCCAAGGAACCCAACACAGCTGAGAATTTATGTGAGTAGAGTTGGGTACCAGTCGCCAAGTTTATTATTTTGCCAGCGCACAAATTAGAGTCTGCTGATTTGATATGCGGACCTACTCTTCACCTTGCTATGGTTCCAGGGTGCTCAGAATTAGCAAATGGTAATTGCATAATCTGTTCCTTTCACTACTCCTCACTTCAGCAGCAGAGCCATAATTCTCATCCCTGAGTCACAGTAAGAGTAATGTTGTAGGAGCAACATTTTGCAGAACAAGATATTTTCCCCCCATCTTCAGGATGGGAGGAAAACACATCAACTGGACCAGCGGGGGGAGTGGGGAATGACCCCTAAGTTTGCAATGAATCAAGGCCTCCAGCACAACAGATTCACAATAATCATTTCTCTTATATCTTAGGACCATTTGAATTGGACTCACTACCCCCACTCTTTCCTGTTCATTTCCCCATTAGGATTCCTTTACATCTTCACATTGTCCCAGCTATAAGAAATGCTTTAGAACAATTATTTCACAGAACTAAAGAGTCTCTTAGTCAAGTGAAGAAATGAGTATACAGGCTCTAAAGTGGCTAGGACTTAGCATCCCACCCCCTGTGCTATATTCAGTCCCCCAGCAACCCGAGGTTGTACTGCAAAATTCAATGGCAAACAAGCCAATTTTCATCTGCCTGATTTTGTTGTTTTCCCTCAAAAATAATGGTGAGTGAGAGTCCTCTGCAAGGTAAACTGCTCCCATTTTCACATTTAAAACACTCTAAATCCTCCCAAATGATCCAAAATTCAGCCATTCTGCTGCTGAATTTTGGCACATGATTTCAGTCTGCTTTTGGTAGGGGAAGTTAGTGGCATTTTATATATGGAAACAGGTGCAGTGTACCTCCACAATCCTCCTATTCCTATAGTCTTCCTCAAAAATTTGAAGAATGGGCCAGACATCAAATCAGCTACTACTTGTGATGTCACTTATTTCTAGTTGTCCCCTTCTATTCTGGGAAAGTTGCCAACCCCTGCAATAGGTGGATTCAGATAGAGAGCCCAAATAGGTAAAGTAATGTATTACTGGGAACTCAGCTAGCCTTAGCCCTCAGCCAAAGAGAAACACGGTAGTAAAATCATCCATCCATCCATCCATCCATCCATCCATCCATCCATCCATCCATCCATCAGATTTATAAAACTGCCTGACAATAAGGACTCTGGGCAGCATACAACACTGAAAGGTCCCATTGGGTGACATTATTTAATTGTTGAGATCAGGAGCATGCCAACTCTGTCCAATTGTGCAAAACAGGCTGAAACTATCAGAGACAGGCAGTTCCTCAGATAGTAAGGCCTCTGCCATGAACAAATTTATAGATGGTAATTAGCATCTTGAATTGTACCCAGAAGCTAACTGGCAACCACTGCAATTCATGGAGCAGCAGTGTTACATGGGCATACTATGGCATCCCATTACTGCCCATGCCACTTTTCCAGTGGCATTCTAGGCATTTCTTCTGGCGCTTCGCCTCTTGGAGCTCCTCAGAAACTCACAGAGTGCTGTGGGATTGACACATAGCAAAAGGCTATGTGGGAACAATCCAGTGTATCCAATCCAAGGTCTTACCACATGCCCATTTAGACCTAGGACCTCAGTCAAACTGCCCACCGGATCCTCAAGAAAAACCACAAGCTCCCTTTGGACCCCTTCCAGGTCCATTAGTCTCCTGGGGCAAACTGATCTAACATAACCTACCTCCCTGCAAGGCAGGCAGCACCAGCAAGCCATAAAGCAATCAGAGTGATCCAACTATGGCAAAGGACTGGTGATGATGTCCATCACTACCAGATCACATTGCAGCTGAGACAAAGAAAACAAAAACAATAGATCTAATATGTATCACCCAGTGTGTCAGGGTCACAGCTGGTGCCAGATTCAAAACCCAGGTGGGGTTGGTATAATTGGGGGAGTTCCTCTCTTGGATGAGGACAAATGTATTACATGCTGACCTGGCATTCAGTAGCAGCAGCAGGAGCAGTAGCCAGAGCCCAAAGATAAGATAAGAGCCAGAGCCAGATAAGAACCAACCCCCCGATACATTCCAAATGCTGCCCAAGTGTTTAACAGAATTCAGATGGGGTGACTAATGAAGCCAACTCCACTGGATTGCAAGTCTCATTGCACCAGCCTCCATGTCGGCTCCCTGGTTACCAAGTGCTTCCTGCCTCCAGCACCTCCACTTCCTTGGAGAGCAACACGCTCAAAACCAGCCTCTCATCCTTTTCATCCTTCCACCCTACAAAACAGACTTAAATCTCCAAAAACAAATCCCAACTCTTGGTGTGTCATCAGCACTCATATTCTTCTAGGCACCATGTTGTTGTCTAGGTAGGGAGATTATGGAAGCCCTTGGTAGAAGAAGAACAAATTGTGTCTCCCATAACTTCCTAAACCAATTAAGTGGGATATCACAAAAATGAATATGTCTACAGGAGTATCATTTGAGCACTGCCCTACCTGAACTCAATTAAATTGTATTTCTAATCAGTGTATGTTGAAAGCCTAAGGATTTGCTATATAGTGCTTTGATGCAAATATATCATTTGGTTCTTCATTCTTTTATCTTCTAGTATTGGAATCCATTATGATATGTTATTCTACATTTAAATGCATTTTTGTTTCTTCTTGTATTTATTTTTAAGGGAGAAGATGGCATACTTCACAAGAGCGAAAATAAGTATACCAGCTCTACCAGCTGATGATGTCTAACAATATTTTGCATCACAAGGTGTTTTTTATTTTTTAAGTGAATGCTTTTATATCATTGTTCTACGATCTTTTAAAGAAGTATTTTTTGAATTCAATCTTAGATATTCTTTATAAAAATTCAGTACAGTATGCTCTAATGTAACATTTCAAAAGTAAAAACCTCTGCCGCTGACTTTTCTCTAGAAATCCAAGTAGGATGCATTTGGTACACCGATGATGCTAATTTTGTACAGTTTGTATATGTATTACAGATATGCTACTATTCTGTAAATACGAATGTAAGAACAAAGGTAATGCCTAGTATGTCTATCCTATTGAACTGCACTGCTGCTCTGTAACATGAAATATGTTCAACAGGAGGTTTCATTTCGCTGTTGCTTTTTTTTCCGCAAGGACAGACTGTGAAAATGGCTGTTGAGCCATGTAATAGGTTTTGAAAAAGGAGTAGTAGTAATAGTAGTAGTGTGTACATAGCTTTCAAGAAAGGTGAGTCCTCTTCCATACCACAGGTCAGTCTCATGCAAACAGGTGCTGTTTAGATTTCTGCTGTCCGCACTGGAACTTTCAACTCAGCCAAAAACCATTTTCCTTTCTACCTTTTTTTGAATGAAGGAAGAGGCCTAGGATCCTAAGCTGGAAGAATATACTTTTTTGAATGTACTGAACTTGGGGCTGTATTTGAGTTTTCAAGTATCACTGTATCTAAGAGCTCGGAGAGAACATGTGGCAAGTATGTAACCCTGCATGTGTTAAAACTGAAAATACCCAAATGGCAGCTGTTTTCCGAAAATGGAGTCAGATTCACATGCAAAGTATTTTAAACCTGAATGCTCAAAGAATGAAAGTTAAAACAAACATGTAAATATAACCAGTAAGAACATATTAAAATAGTTACATTGAGAGAGCCCAAATAGACCCATTTTCACAAGAACTATTCTTAAGAAATGCATTGGTCTAAGGCAGTGTTTCTCAGCCTTGGCAACTTTCAGATGTGTGGGCTTCAACTCCCGGAATTCTGGGAGTTGAAGTCCACACATCTTAAAGTTGCCACGGTTGAGAAACACTGATCTAAGCACCCATTGTATATTATTGTTACAGAGATTTCTTCTAAGAAAACCTGATAATAAGGAGCACTTAAAATGATATTAGTAGGGTTAAGATTAAATAGACCGTGTAAGTTGTTTCCTAAATTAATTGTGGTACAATAAGAATTAAACATGACCAATAACCTTAGCTTGTTTAAACAGCAACATGTTTAGATACAAGATAAAAGATGATATGAATACATGTATCACAATTTGAATTGGAAACCATTTTTCAGGTTATTCTCCAAAGTAAGCTTCGGTCTACAAGCTTACATTAGGCTGTGCAAAGTATTTGAAGAGGTGCTTCACAAAGTACGTTGACACAAATGAAATCCCACCCCCCTCCTCAAGCCACTGAGGAAACTACATCTTCCAGAAGGCTCAAGCTGGAGGTGGCTGCTTTGTCAGTCATCCTTCTACGTAGGAGCTGCTTTACTAGCGGCCCCTGGGTTGTCCGTGCATATATACACATGTGCAGAGTTTGGGAACGTCTTTAAAGCCTAGAAAATCTGTGCCAAAACTTCTGAAGGATCACTTCAAGGAGGTTTGCTTCACTCACCCCATTATGGGGTTTGCATAGCCCGAGGACAGACACGGGTTTTCTTGCATTGCTCACTTCCATTGGTAATTCTCATCTGATAACCAGGTACTGATTAGTTCTGATGTCATCTTCATGGAACACACAATGAATGACACTTTGTTTCAGCTGTGATGTCACAGGTTTTGCAGATCAGACCAGAGCAAGGCGTCTCATTGCTAAGAAGGGATTGAAGAGCACCTTTTGCTAAATTAAATCTGCATGCCATTCTCCCCACTGAATAAAGTAGAACTTCCAAATGTACATTTATAGTACCAGGCTTTTTAAACAATGTAAATATTGCTTCCAGCCAATGGAATTTCAATTAATGAGAGCATGTAAGTTGCTTAGGCAGTTTTAAAGCCATCTGATGAAAGTACAGAAAAAGGACACATTTTTCTGTATGTGATACATATTTACAAACACATAAAAAAGCCCACTGAGAAAACAAAAAGGCTTCTACTAATTGCATACTTGTTCATTTTGCAACATAATTGTATATTGACATGCTGTTTTTTATTTTCCAAGGATATAATAGTCTTGTTAAAAGATTAGGAGAACATTTACAGTATGTTCATTGCCATCCTTAGAATTACAGAAGGAAATAAATTATTGTGTCTTAATTTATTTTTGTAAATCTCCCAAAGGGTTCTATTATTATGCACAACTATGTGTAATTATTCAGATCTTTTCAACGTTATTTCTAACTTGGAGGTAAGAACTAATTGTGCTTACTATTTTATGGGTGCCCCTCTTTTTTTAACCCATGTTTTTGTTAGAAGTGAACTAAACATATACATGCCATTTATCCTGTCAAGGTCAATGTCTAAAAGCTGAAGTCACAAAGTTATTTAATACAGAAATGAAGGCTGACTGTTTCAGCTTCTCAGTTTGATAATACAATAATGTTTAGAATGATGTATAGAGTTATATCTTGTGATTTATTTATTTTCAGCCTTATTTATGTACTGTTTAATATAGTTCAGTTCTGCACATTTAAATTTGCAGGTTAAAGAAAGCTACTGTGCAAACTGTTTTATGCACATGTACAAATCCACCTCCCTCTTTCTCTTCTGAATGTACACTAACAAATCCCACTAACAGAGGGAAACAAAAGGAATAAGAGTATTGGCAAGAATAATTTTGTTGACTGTTTGTAAAAAAGATCTTCCATTCATGAATTCTTTCACATGCTAAAATTGCAGCGATCTCAACTAATTCTTAGGAATACATTTCAAAGTCCTGGAAGTTTTATACAAAGCCTGTTTAGAGTTTTGAAACAACTTTGAAAACCATGATAATGGACAAATACCAGTCAAGTCTCATGCTACACTGATATCATTTTTATCGTAAGAGTTACCTATCAGAGAATAAAATTAATGTAATCGTATCTTGATTATCATTATTTCAGTACAATTCTGTATATCATATTCTAAGTATTACAAGTATTACTCAATATTGTTTAGCCAAATGAACAAAGTATAGCAAATCTTTTACCAGATGAAAATAAAATTTCAATTTTTTTACAGTGATGTTATATTTAAGTATTAAGTGCTTAGAACTGAACTAAATATTTAATCAGGTTATATCATGAATGTCTCTCTATCCTAATATTGTCTATATATGTACACATCACCTAGATTAACCTTTGTCTCTGCACTTTCCAATTCTTTCAGTGATTTGGAAAAATACAGTTTTTAACAGTATTTTTTGCATGCTTGTATTCTTTACAAACACCAGCTAAATCAAGTTTGTGTGATTTGTGTAAATGTACATACAAAACATTCACCAATAAGACCATGTCATAATGATGGTCCACTAATCAATATTGTTTGGGTAGTTTAGTGAGTAACAACAATTATGTAAGCTATACTTTGTACTTATAAGTGAGGTCCTGCACAAACCATAATCCATGGTAGTCCATGAATGAATGAATGAATGAATATATCGATAGATAGATAGATAGATAGATAGATAGATAGCTGATAGCCTCAATACAAACTAAGATATAATATCAAAAGTGACTGGATCTGAAACTCAGAAATGCAGCAATTTCATGCTCTGCTTTCATTGTATATTACTGAATACAGTTCTTCATGGAAACTGAGGCGATCTGTCTCTATTTCCAGAATGGGAAATCTATTCAACCCTTGTAATGACAGAGAACTCTTTAAAAAAAATCATCTTATGACCCTGGAAGTCTGGACACTTCCAGTGTTAATAGAAATTTAGATGATCAATAAGGTAATACTATATTAAGTCTGTTTATATAATATATCAATATGTGTCTATGTAACTTATTTTATAAATCAAACTACATAAATATAGATTATACTAAAAAGTAATACATGTAATTTTCATCCTAAGTTTAATTTAAATATACTTGGCAGATTTTTTTTTCAGTTTAAAATGGTTTAGCTATTATCAAAACACTAGCTCTTCTATGCATTTCTTCTAATTGCCTAACAAAAAGAATTATGATCAATTCTGGGCAGAGGAGTAGAAGTCTACTGGTAACCAATAAATAGTGTATTCTCATATTCCAATCTGATAGCAATTTTTTGAGTAGCTTCCTATCAAATTTCAGCAGTAGGAACACTTCAGAGCAACAGAGCACATCAAACTGAATGTTTATACAACCACCACTTTCTGTGGCTTTTATTCTTGATGTTCTGACATCAGACAACTGTCCATCTGTGAAGGGCACTAAAATTCTTTAAACCCTGACCTCTTCAGGCAAAGCTAAAGGGGGAAAAAAACACATTTTACATTATGCACCTTCATTTCCTTCTTGCACTACCTATGTAGCTTTCCAGAGCACCTTCCTTCATTTCATAAAAAAGTAAAGTTAGGCTATTCTAGCGTTGTAAGCTATTTAACAAATTTAACAATATTTTCCTATAAAATAGCTTTAACTTTTCCGTTAAGTAGTATAGTCAGAAGTATGCATGTTTTAGCATTTGTGAATATAGCAATAGAGTTTGAGTTGGGAATCAGTGAAGTGTTATGCTATTATCACCTGTAAATAGGTACTAATGTTCTCACACTTAGATTATTTGTTCTTTCCAATGATACTTTACATGGAGAGAAAAACAACAAATTGGGATTTCAAAACAATTAGACCCATTAGATCCATTCTCCACTGAAACCACAGTTCAAACATTTATATTTTACCTCTCTATAGGAAACAACAGTCAACCCCTTACTTGAATAGATTTAACTACATAACTGAATTCATATTTATTCAGAAGCAAATCCACAGAGTTCAGTGGTGTTTGCTTCCAGATAAGTACAAATATAATAATTAACACTCTAAGTTTGCAAATTCAATTATGTAACTTGGAGCTGCTTAATAAAAGACATTACATATTATAAATGGATGGCACACAAGCAATCCAGTTTTTTAAAGATGTAAACAAAAAAGAATGCTGCCATCACACAGTAAAATGAATGCAGTCTTTCTTGGATTTTAGGAAGTATATTGTGATTACACACACTTAATGCTCAAATATCAACATATAGAACAACAGAACTGATTCTTTACAATAGCAGTATTTCACATCTAATTAAAATATTTTTGTTTGCTACTACCTTGTATCTTAAAAATAGGTAGAGTCAGCAGCATCCAAATAGGTAAAAAAAACTTGGTGTTTTCCATGCTTTAAGATGAGTCCCTAGTCCTGTAGATACCACTGAAATCTTTTAAGCAGTATTGTTATTTGAAGGTTTATTTAAAAGTTTCCCCACATATTTAAATTTGTAGCAGCAGCTTTAAACCAGGATAGTCTTTGGATTTTAAGACAGTAGAGAAATAAAAAAACAATCAGTCCTGAAAATCAATTACTAGATTTAGCAGTGTATGATTGTGTAATATGAGGATTCATATTTCCTTAAGTCTTATTTGAACTTTGAATATTTTTGTTTCACAGTACATTTAAGTTGAAGTAGACAAAAATATATGATGACGTTTTCTACAGTCATTTTAATCTATTCTTGTTGTGAAGCCAGCATTTTCAGTCTTTTAATAAGGAGGATTATTCACTACTCTTGAAATAAAAAGTCCAGGAAAAAAATTAGAAACTCAAGTGTAATTAATCGAGTAAGGAACAGAGCGTCCTTTGAATCTTAATTGGAATACGGTTCCGTGCACTGTGTTTAAGTGCACGAAAGGAAAAATAAGCTTTCCTGTGTCTCTCAGACTCTTAGACTTTGGGGTCTGCTGTTACTTTCCAAGTGTTGACAAGCATCTAGCACATCTGCCACTGTATAATGGACCGATGACGATTGAGCATCAACAGAACAGACACTGCAATTTAGCAGTGAGCCTCCAAAAATGAGGCAGAATCCAGCAAACCAGCCTATAAACAGTGCTTCCCCAAAGTCCCACCTGGGAACGATGTCTGGAATAGTTTCATCCCAAAATTCCTGCACAGTGGCATGAGCAACCCAAGACACTGGGACTAAGGCTGTAGCTCCTGATATCCAGCAGAATATTCCTCCCAACAGCAGTAACCGTTTCTTTAGATCCTGTTGTTGTTCACCAATCTTTAAGCAATCCAATCCAAAACTTGAGAGTAAGAGACCAGAAAGTCCTAATCCATTGGATATGAACATCAGAATCCTAGAAATTTTGAGCTCGGGGGGTAAAGCTAAAAAAGAATCGAATTCTTTGCACTGCATTCCCCCTTCTTCTTGAACTACACAGGCTTGCCAGAGTCCCATTGTCCAGATTTCCAATTCGTTCAATTCTAAGTTGAGATTTTTCCACTGAGGTAAATAAGTAGTGAGGCAGGATAACACCCATCCTAACAGGCAAAATAAAATTCCTGCTAACTGCATTATGGTTCGGTTCACTAAAGCCATTGTAAAGGATGCAATTAGCTGGCTGGAAAACCTTTTGGCCAGCTTTATTGGAACTACAACTTTATATAGTGGCTGCAGCTCTGATGATGGTTGCTCTTTGCTGTCCTGAATATAAGCTTCAACTATTAACCCTTTTAGAACTCTGAAACATGTTTTTGTTCTTCCTGAATATAATGTTTCTTGCAAAGGACGAAGGACTCTGCTTAACCATGAGTTGGGTTTTGTGATAAGGATTTGATCTGTTACCTTCCAATTTGCTTGGTAAAATTATATCCCAATGCCTGATGATTGCAAGTCTGAGGATGAACAAAGAACGCTCTATGACCCCTCACCTAAAAAAAACAACAGAAATCTTTGTGCTTCAATACGGATTAATTAGATTTTAAGTGGTGATAAAAAAAAAACAGCTCTGTCTGCAACAGGACTTCATTGTAATAGCTAAATTTGAGATTTCAGGGCTTCAAATCAAGGCCTTGTATAGAAAGGCATCCTGTTTTTCTATCATCTGTAGTACTATACTTCCTTGGTTATATGTATATGTTAAGACTTACAGTATCTTTCCTTCTCATCCTTTTTCTGCAAAGAAAGTTTAAAATATATTGATTTTCTGTTTTCTGTCTGAAGTTACTTTTTAATAGGCTTTCTTTACATCTGACTTTTTTAGAACAAAAGGGAAGGATAATAAAAGTTTGATCTAACAACTGCTTTTTAATATAAATCTTAAAGATTGAGACAGAGGTGTTTGTGACTGTTTGGTAACCCATTTCCTCAGCAGCTATAACTAAAGTCACATTCATGTACATTACCTTCACAAAAACACCTTAAAGCTCTTCTATGAAGAGTATAGAGAAGAATGAACTATGCAAAATAGGACATGCACGTACAACTTATTTTCTTTGGTCTTATTTTAGAAATGCATTTATACTTGCTGCTAGCACATAGAAAAAAACAGCCTCTTCACCATCAAGAATCTTATCCCAGCACAGAGTATGTACTTTAGATTAAGAATTATGTATTAGATCAGTCTGTCAGTATTTGGTTTGCAATGGCAGCTAGCAAAAATGACTTAAAGGCATTGAGATTATTCAGAGATAAAGAGATTCTCCATTTAAAAAAACACCTTATTTTAAGGTAAGAGAGGAAGTTTCACAATTTTCACTTGAATTTCATAATACCAGCAAAGTGAGATTTTACTTTGAGTGCCACGTAAGCTGTAAACATTTTGTTCAGACTTATGTGCTACAATAGGCTTACAATTCAGCCCCCACAGCAACAGTTTGCACTGAGCTTTCAGGCCACCCATGGGTGGGGTGGATGTGTCCCCACAGACATTCAGGAGGTATAGCTTCCCCAACCACTTGATAAAAATGCCTCTGCTGAAATTATGCCTAGTGCCTCTTCAATGTCTGACCAGACACATTCAGCCAGCCCAAAGGTGATCTGAATGATCAACATAAAGCTTATGGATGTTGACATATTTCCCATTATTCTATCAACTTTGAAACAACAGAGTAAGTGCCTTCTAAGTATTTGGTAGCCTCCAAGAGCAAGTGGAATTTGCTGGGTGTTATATATAGTAGCTTGTCCTACCAGCCTTGATTGCAGTATTGTTTCTTCCTCAATTGCTTTTGGGAGGAGTATTGTTTTTTCTTTAAAATCCACTCCCCTATGCACTGATGATAGGGGATCCTGGTCTGCTAATGAAACATCTGCAGGAAAAGAAGCAAGATTGGAGAGCACCAGGAAGCAAACAATTCAACCCTGAACTACATATTCTCCACTATGGCAAATGTTGTAGTTTTGGGCCCAGTCTCTCTTGCAGGTTTACAAGGTTGTGGTGGATGTTGCTGAACTAGTACTGTTTTTTCCAGAGTTCATGGTATTGCCCTTCCTCCTGCTTGAGCATAGGATTACAACTATGTTATAGTATAAATTTTTGCATAGAGGAGTTTTGGGATTGCCTTGCCTTTAATGAAATGAAATTGAACCCTTGCAAGATAGAGGTTTAATCAAAATTAAACATACCCTCATCACTTCCAGGATAGATGACTGCAGTGTGCTTTACCTGGAGCTGCCTTTGAAGACTACTTGGAAACTGCAATTGGAGCAAAATGTTGTGGCCTGCTTACTAGTGAGTGAGAGTTACTACAGCTGTATAACACCAGTAGGCTTTGGAGTACAATTCACAGTGCTGGCTATAGCCTATAAAGCCCTTCATGGCTTGGCTCCTGAACACAGTCAGGACTGCCTCATGCAAATAGAACTGTCCCATTCCATACACTCATCCTGTAGAGTCAGTGCTTCTCTGCTGCAGCTCCTTCACTGGAAGTGCCTCTTCTCTGCAGTTTGGTTAGTGCCCATGCTAATGTCCTTTGGAAAGGAAGTAAAGAGTGTAATTCAAAAATTATTTGTTATGGTCACCAATCAGCCCCTGTGGAGATATAGATTATTCTTAACTGATGCAATTGTTTTAACAGTCTTATTTTGCTCTTGTTTTTTATAGCTTTATATGTCAACCACTGGGAGTCACACAGAACTATAGAAATCTTGTAAGTAAATAAATCTAGCAGGAGGCAAATGCAAACAAAAAACCTCCACAGTAATGCTTTGCAATGCGTTGTGAACTTCTGAAATCCTGTAACACAATCCTGCAGTGTGTAGTAAGGAACTAAAGTCTCAGAAAAGTTTGATGAATATAGAAAGTGATTAAAGGTTAGAGTTACACCTCTAATAATTTTAGGAATGTTGGTTGTACATTATCCAATTAATGTTAGTATACATTTATCAGTTTCCCCCCTTATATCTAGACTAGTACTTGCTGGAAGTTGTTACCCTAAAAAAGATTCCATTATATAGAATATGAAACAGGATTCAGTTTAAGCTGACCACCAGCCTAAGAATAATTAGCTTTGTGACTGATCTCTTTGAAATCCTGAGAACATAATATACTCCTATAATGAGAGTTGGCTTAAGCATTTGGACTCATGTCAACATTTATGCTAGGTACAACAATATTGTGTAAGAATTAACTGAGAGAATGCTTTGATTGATATATGGCGGGAACTAGCCTGCATTAGGGAATCTGTATATTAGACCACTCCCCTTTTTGGTATAATGCGAGCTTACCTTTTGGCTTCTATGTAACATACATATTTACCTGTTGAATACCCAAGTTACATCCCCTGCATATTGCAGTGGTTAGGTTGGGAGTCAGATGAAGTTTCCTTCAAGTTGTACTCAACTTCTGGTGAATGCACAGGTATGTCTTTGCATAGTCTTTGCAGCAGCACCAAAGCAGCTAGTTTTTGTTGCCTTCTGAATGTTTTTTTTTTTAACTAGCTTACAGACTATGGTCCTGGTATATTCCTTGGAGGTTTTGCATCCAAGTACTAAGCAGGGCCAACCCTGCTTAGCTTCCAAGCCCAGTGAAGGTAAGCCAGATACTGCTACCAGCTGAGAATAGGTAGGATAACATGCAGGGAGTGTGAGATGTTTTGCTGAGATATCAGAAGATTTTCTTGAGCATAATTATCCACTTAACAATACTGTTTAGCCTTACAGTTTGCTTCCTCCTTTGCTTCCCTTCCCCACTTCTCTATTTGTTGTTTGTTATTCTCCTTAGAATATTTAGAATGTACTAAGAAGTCTCACTTTTAGGTTCTCCACTCTAAAGTACCATTTGGTTTGTCTCCAGCAGCCAAAACTTGGGGTGGAGTTTAAAAAAAAGTCAAGATGGCAGCCAAAACTGCACAACGTCCCATCCCTCTTTCATATGTGGCCACTGTCTTGACTATTTTTATCCTGGTCCCCAGTACTGCATGTCTAGGCATCTGTTCCACCTATTATCCTCTCATTGCCGTTGTCTGCACAAAAATCCTGGCGTATATTAAAACTGATATCCAGTTTTGAATTTGTAATCAAAAGCTGGAGCCCAGAAAATAGCTTGTGGCCACTGTGTGCTCCCAAACATCCCTGAGATCCTTCCTTGGAAATAAAACTGTTTTGAGTCTTTCTCCTTATCTTTCTCCTTGTTCGGAATTTAAAGCCTCTATTCCACATGGCCTATTATCACAGCCAATACTTGGGTCCTCATGGAGCTCCTCCAAACCTGCCATGTTATTTCTTTAGCATTTCCACTGTGTTACTTTTGAAAATGTTAATTTGCCTACTTTTATTTTTTCTGACATTGTCAGTACTATCCAATTTACAGCTTCATATTCTAGGATTAATGAATATTAAGCCCTGCTTTGTTCTCCAAGATATCTGTTATTAAATCTGCTATGCAATGATTACTTTGAGTAGTCACAAGTTAATTTTCTATAGCTTATGTAGCTATATCTTCACTTTACAGAAATGCAGTATACAATGGACAATATGCCCATGACATCTCTGGAAAAGGGTCTCACATTCCCACATTTATCATGACACATGAATAAATGTGAATTGCATACATGTAACATATACACATTGTTAGTAATATTGAATGCTCGTAATGATATTAAATAATATTGCTGGTGATCTGGCTGCTACTTCTGCTGGTATTGCTACTGCTATCATTATCTGAAAAATTATTGATGAAGTAGTATGCAGATATTTGAAATAACTTTTCTATGATTCTTATATGGATTAGTTATACTCAGCGGTGTGCTGCTAAATGTTTAAGAACAGGCTCTACCAGCTCTGTTTTAGATACCTTCACCTCCAGGGCATATATGGCATGGATATTGCAACAAATAATCTGTTGTCCTTGCTGCTGCTTCAATATAATCCAGCTCTTGTTTTTGATATCCCTGGAAAAAGAAATAAGTTTACCTTCTGTCAAAGGTATATTTGGGAGGTGGCCAAGTCTTGAATGACACCTTGAGTGATCATTGCTCCTTGGTCTTATAGTCTTAATTGTTATATCCAATTAACACAACTCATTTGCAACTGGACTATCAAACAGGTTTTCAGTGTTTATTGTCTGTAAGTCAACTACATAGAATCTTTGAGGAACCCTCTCCAGATTGTCTTGATATCCTGATTATGAGGTTGAAGAAGCCCTGAGCCAGTGCTTTATGGCGTGAGACTACCAAAACTGACTTTTTCATTCTTACGCATTTGGAGTTTGAGCTGCTGTTATCTAATATGAATGTTTGGTTTGTTCCATTTGATCTGTAGATAGTTCATGCATCCAAAGGACCACTTGATGGCATCATCATGCATGTATAAGTTCCCCCTTTTATACAGAAGCAGTATTTTCTGCTCTACTAGTAAAACACAAAGATTGGTAAAGTCAGAATTCCATTTGTAACTAACTGTTTACACATGATGAATAGTCTATTCGTTTGGTGACAGCATACAACAATGTGAATGGAAATAATGAAGTTCATGGAAAAGGGCCAAGAAATTTTTCCAAGGGCAGAAAAAAGGAAGGACTTGATATCTTTTGAAACTTGATGAAAGGAAGTCATGAAAGAATCAGAGACGGGGCTGACATTGTTAAGTACTTCAATGTAACTGGAAATATTTGAAAAACTCAAACCACCAAAACCAACTGAAATATTCACTAAAAAGGGAAAAGACAGTTATATTCAGCCAGATCAAGACAATACTTTTGATATCTCTGCCAAGGTCAATCAAAGAATGTTAGATTTAAAAGATAATGCCAAAAACAATCTGTTCAAGGTCCAACAGCAGCAATCAATCAGTCAATCTCACTTTAGGGTGGTGAAATGAAAAAAAAAACACGAGTGATTTCACTGAAGTGTCTTACAAAAATGTAGCAGATTGAAACATACCAAAGATTATTTGAAAGACTAGCAGCAGTATGTATTCAATAATTAATATTGTACCCTTGTGACATTGCATAGCCCCGGGCATCAGAAATAGATCTTTCATTCAAAAGAGACACTGTGAAAATCTTTTAACAGAAAAAGTACAAGAATTTCTTTGCCAGAAAAGAAAGAAAATACTATTGTCTTAAAACTTTATATAAGTAGCACCACAGGACATTACAAGAACAAAAGTTTGACTTCCCAGAACATCTTGATCTTCTAAGCATTATGTTTTTACCAGGTCATTTTCTTGCCTTTGCCTCCTTCAGAGGAAGTAAGTGGAAAGCTACAATAGCAAAAAACTACAATCAATGTTACTAAAATGTGTGTTTGAACAAGCCTCCTTGTTCAATTTTCTTTATATTATCTATAGACAAGCAAAATGTATGTGGCCTGTTAAAAACAATTGGGTTTTGAACACTATTTTTTAGTGTTAAAAGTACGTTTTTGCTTCAGACCAGATGGATGGCCATCATTTCAGCCTCTTCTGTTTCAAAACGTACACTGATATTAAATGATAATAACATAAAATTAACAAGGGATACCACAAAGATGCTTTTCACAGGCATCCAAGAAATCTGTAGACTGGAGGTTTAGAAAATGATAGTTCCCACTACTAAATTGCCTATATTGTGAGACCAAAAAGGATTGAAGGAGCTTTAAATGAAAAAAAAATCTGATAATTTGAACTTTATAACCACGTTTCAATTATTTTGTTATTATAAATTGGTTTTGAAGAATGGGAAAAGATTATTTGTAGTCCCCATTTTTTGTGGCCAGGCTTAACATCTTTGCCATTTTGAGATGGGAAACAGAAGAAAATGGTAGTGTAAACTTAAAATAGACTTAACGTAGACCTCCTTCTCCCAAAAGTCTGCATCAAATCCTGGCTCTACTAACATGCACATGCAAGATTAACATTAGTCCATCCTCTGCAGCTATTGACCATCCACAAACTATTGAGCTAGGCCATTAAATGCATTGCTTCAGACATTTTGATCATTGCAGAAATCTTTAGGCAACTCTTCTTTGTGCAAACATTCAATGAATTCATAAGAGGCAGTATAGGATTGTCCCAGTTGGTTCTATGCCCCAGTAATGTTTATTTTGCTGTCATTGTTAAAGAGGGCTATACACTAAAGATCTGCATAGGGAAAAGATGGGTTTCCTTATCGGCATTATTCCTTATATGGAAGAATTTTAAGGAAACAATCTTCATGCAAAATATGTGAATGTGCTTCATGCTGAATATGTGGTAATGTTCAAACACTGTATATGGTGGTGGAAACAATGCCACCCTATAGGTAGCTAGGATTATCTCATATGGTAGAACCTTAAACTATAGTTACAGTGGCCATCATTCATAGGTTGAATTATTCCAATACAGATTCCATTCTGGCATGGACAAGAGAGATTTATGACATAAATGAACCAGAAGAGAAGAATATATAGATTTAGTTAGGGTATAGAGTTGACCTTTCCTGGCTTTCTGATAATGTTCTTTCTGATTAGAGGCAAGGGCATTCGGAGATACTATGCTGTGTCATTAATTTATTCTTTGGATGTGATACCACAGATACTTCATTACCTTTGCTTGGTTTCACTCACTACAAATATCCATAAATATGACCAGCCACAATGATGATCTCTGCAGGAAATTAAGAACTGTTTTTATGATGTGATTTGCAAATCACACCAAGGCATGGGGAGAAGGTAAAAGTGCCACAGTGCTGACTCAAAAATAAAGATAATGTGTGGTCTGAATGCCATGGCAGCTTTAGTAGAATTTTCTAAGCATACAGATAAAAGTTGAATGATTCAGCTTGAAATACCTCTGACTGTGGTGAAAGAAACAAGCAGCTTACATGGGGAATTGCTTCAATTTTCCTAATCTCTGTTCATTGTGCTCTTCAAATACAACATCACTTTTTAAGGATAAGTCACTCAACTCCTTTTTTTCTTGTTCAAAAGGGACAACTCAGAATTCATCTTCTTTAACCACTTAAAATACATCACAATCAGATTTTCTGTGTTATTAAACACAGAACAAGTCCGCTGGATTCATCCTAGTTTTGTGAACTGCTTGAAAACATTGCCACATAATAAATTGTTTTAACAAACTTGACATTTTTTCATATGAATATTAATGTTGGTTTTCATGAATTTGTGGTAATAAGATATTTCTTCAGAATATATACAAACACAGATTATAACGTTTGTTCAAAATTAACTGAGAGAAAGACTAAGTACATAAAACCCTTAGCATTGTTTGTATTTAGAAAAGGACAACACATTTCATTTTATATTTCTCTTATCTAAGGTACATATATTACATATATTACATTTGCATTTCAAAAAGTGTATCTTGCCCAGATTAATTCGGGCAATATGTTAAAAGAACAAGCAAAACAATGCCTGAGCTAAACAGACACGGAATTTTGTAGATAAGTGATTGGCTGTTGCACGATACAATATATCGCATTCTTGCCATACGCATTGGTGCAAATGAGTTTGATCTAAGATAAGGGCATAGTGGGATGACAGCCATCTGTACTTCCAATTAACTGAGTTTGTAGAGGCAGAGTTTACAGGCAGCATCTCTGCCAAAAATGGCCAAAATATAGTAGAAAATCCAATTATTTTTCTAGATAGATAGAGATAGATAACCAGGTTTAGCATCAAATCTAGTAATTTGGTGTTGAGACAGAAGTACTGCAAGAAATAGAAGTACTATTTCAAGCAATCAGTGTCACAACTTAGGCATTGGTGATAGAGTATTCTCTTTGCCTGCAGCTTGCTATACCTAAAAGCAAGGGCCTGCTATGGTCCATCTTATCAATCAAGATGCTCTAATAGGATGAGGTATTGGTAGCGACACAAGGGCATTCGGTACATATGACTTTGACTTTAGGATTTGGATAAGCCACATGAGAATATCTTATCCTCCTTCCCCACATTATATCAAGAGTATGAATAATAGAAGTGTATTTGGGACCTTAGGATGAAGACTTCGTACCTCTCCTTACCCTCCCTGAGCCTGCTTTCCCAGCAGAGAAGAGAAACAGATTCTGTGATTTAAACAATCTTTTACTTATTATCTGCTCAGCCTTTCCAATATGAGACACCCTCTAAGTTGTTTATAAAGTCAATAAAATTTACCATTATGTAATTTTAAAAGAGTAAACAAATACCTCGGTAAAGTGATAAGCAGTCAAACAAGGAGATCTTAATTGCTCTTAAACATTAGTGCTGCCTGATGGCTGAATGAATAAAGGCATTGCTGAGGGAGTTTGTCCAGAGCAACCTTCCCATTCCAATGTGGCTGGAGGGTGCCAGACTGGGGCAGACTGTTTTAGGAAAAAGGGGACACAACCTGGCAAAGGCCCACTACTCTCCAGGAATCAGCTGAGTAACCTCCAAAGGTGGGTGCAACTGGTTAAAAGATTCAGAGGAGGATGTTCTTCCTGCTCCGAGACAATTTGTTTTAGGGAAGTGGGGAATCTTCTTTTGACGGCAACATTCCCAGCAGACTAACCTCTTGGAGGCTACATAAGTAATGGCTGGAGTCAGAGACTGAGGTAGGAAGAACCGCTAGTACTCTCTGTTTCTGCAACCATCTTCTTCCTGTCTGCCTTTTCTTCCCACCCCAGAAGGAGTGAGGCCAAGGAACACATGCAGACTTAAGACGTTGATAGCCCACTTCTTGGTTTCTTTTTTTTTAATTGAGCACATAGCTACTATCTGTAAAGATGCATCTTTCTGATAGCCCAAGAGAAGAATGCTAAAATATTAGAGACTCAAAGAAGGAATGGCTAGTAAATGCTCTTCGTTTGATAGAGGCAGGGGTTAAAGATAATCTTGCCAAAGTTCCTAGAGGAAAGCAAGGATCATAGAAACAGATAAACAAGGGTGTGATGTTTATGGGAGAAGAAGTCAAAATAGTTATAACAAAAGATGGTTCTCCTACTATCACAGAATTGCAGTGGAAACACCATATCCACAGATTTTCTGTTTTATGTAGCAGTTCTGTCTGGGAGCAGGATATGAAAAATCCAAGAGACTGAGAGCGCTAAAATTGTAAAATGATTTGAAATACCATTTGAGTATAATATCATTTACAATAAAATCTGCAGTGTATTTTGGATAAAAATCTGCATGGAGATCTCAGTCACCCCATTATATTGCCCAACCAAAACTGGACAAATGGGGATGATGCAGTAGGAACTGCTTTTGTTTTTTGGTCATCACTTCCTTGTCCTTCCTCAGTCAGAAAATTACAGCAAGGCCAATAAAAGAAACACAACGGCAGTTTAAGATCAGTAACTGGTAGTTAATCTGCAGAGACCTAAACCATCTAAGGCATGTTACCAAATTACAATCCCAAGAATGAAGGGATTAGTGTAGTGTGTTCCCACTACACAAGGAGATGATTAACAGCAGTCGCATGGAATAATTCATAATTTATTAGCTGGTTCCCCAAATCCACCTTGAAAGTTAGGTTAGACTTGGTTTAAGCAATCTTGATTTACTACAATACAACCATACAAAAGCATAATTGTATCTATACAGTTTTGACATGATTATCCCTGGATTCAGGGTAAATGCAGAGAAATTATGTGCCCCAATTTGGGGATCTGACAGCTGTCATGGTCTTTGAAAATGAAAGGACCTACTGGTTGTTAGAGTTTAATATCTGTGGAAGCGGGAGCGAGTCTATGATTCTTCTAAAATGTTGGTAGTATCCACATTCTTCACTCCACTTCCCACTGCACTCCTTTCTAGAAGTGGGGTTTCTTTTCTTTCCCCCACTCAAACTCTCATCATATGACTCCACAGCTGCTTCTTCGAAAGGAGCAATATTAAGTCATTAGAAAGCACAGCTGGGCATTACATTGGGGCCATTTATATGAAAAGAGGATCTTGCTTTAATTAATCTCCTGCTGTTGTACCTGCCAGATCTGAAGTCAAGTGCCAGTGGGTGGATGGGTCACTGGGAAATTTATGCTTTCAGGTGCAGAATAAGAAGCCTCTTATTTCATTATTATCCTACCAGAGCTGTGAGGAATCAATCATGTTATATTAAAAAGTCATTTCTGTAGAAAGGAAACGTTGGCAATGAATGGGATTTGAGAATTGTACACAATTGCCTTTTGTAACCTGTATTCAGGCAGAGTGATTGGTTCAATGGCATGAACTGGGAACATCCCTGTTTCTAGAGTTAACGTTAAGTGAAAAAATTGGAAAAGAAGTGTCATCTAAAGAACTACTGCCCTGACAAGTTTTGTGGAAGCAAGGCCTCTTGTTCTCACAGATTTCCCCTTGTTTCATGTTTCAGTGTGGGGGAGCACTATCCCATTCACAATTTCTGCAGCATGTCATTTCACTTTTAAACATTTTAAAAATTAAATGTCTTTAAAAAAAGAGTAAAGGAGGGTCTAAAGCTTCTCCCAGTTTATGCACATATTGACAGTAATCAAAAAAATACTTGTGCTAAGATGACGTAATGCGGAACCTTAAAGTTGACTAAATGGCTCATCAGTCCAAGATCTGGCTGACAAAGATGGTAAGTTTAATTTCCAGGTGAGTGACATTTCTTGCACATCATATCCTTGAACTAATTCTCAAATTTGCAGTTTCTGAGTATCTCAGTATAGTAAAAACTATGATTTTCAAGAAATACAATATGCTTAACAAACATATTATAGGAATTGAAGAATCTAGGGATTGAGGAAACAAACCATAAGTAAACTTAGTTACACAAATAGAATTGTTCCTTTTGGAATACTTACTATTTATTATAATTGCTTCTTTATTTCAAAGACACACCACGTGTTTTACTGGTGCATGTAATTTTAATTGAGTGGCCTCAGAAGAAGAGTTTGCTGAGATCTGAACTGGGGTGACTTTTCAACTAAGAAGGTCTTTGAGCACGTCTTTATAGATTATGATTTAGTTATACATGACAGTTAAGTTGTACTGAATCTGGAGATTCAAACCCTAACTTTTTTTATAAGGATCATATGTTTGGCAAACTACCAGACAGCTCTATTTAAGTTATCGTTGGTCATGCAGCTGAAAAAGGTCTCTGCTAGAGATTTACTAATTAACGAAGATAATTTTTGCCAATCTGATGCTCTCCAGGTGTGTTAACACTATAGTTGCCACATTTTTCAATTAATGTGGCCAAGTTTTGGACTTGTTGCATTAACATATCTGGAAAGGGGCATCCACAAGAGGTCAAAAACATCAAGAAGGCAGATGCAACTGTATGACCAAAGCTATGCACATTAAAAAAGGGTGGGTTTCAATCACATATCAGTCTGTGTACCGATGCATGCAGTTCCCACCCTGTTGACATTCCAGAAATCTTTAAAAAATTGACTTTCCTCCCAGGCCTTGGGAGAAACCATGCTTGCAGAGCCATGCCAGTGGTGTTTTTTGGTATATGGGTTGTGGTCATTTGAAAACTTCAGATTTTCTCTTTATTATTTTTCTGGTTTTTAACTGTGGGTCACTTAGAGTCATACTGGAAGCAGGAAGCCTGTAAGTAATAATAATTGTAATAATAGTAATAATGCCACCATCTTGGCTGCTTTGACTCCTCCTACAAATGCCCTTGCATTTTGGGCAGCAAATTAAGGAAGGCTGCAATAATCAATACGATGTTATATGGACCAATGATCCAACTCACAGTTCCAATGCTACAGAACTGAAATTCCTAAATTTCAATCAATCCAATCAATCCTAAAACACTTGTTAAAAATCACATGGGACATGAACTTTGTTTCCTACCTTAACGACCTTCAGTGGTCCCAAGAAGGTTGGCTGCAAATGTGATATATGTCATTTAATATCATATACCCCAAACAAGAAAGAACAAACATAATTATCTTATTGTTCTATAGTGGAAGTTACAAAGAAGTAAACTACTTTTATTTTTTCATGTCACTCTAAGGGCAAGCATAAAATGCTGTTATCTTTGCTTCATATTCTTGAATGCTATCAGTCTGTTCACTAGGTTTCAAAACAATGACATTTTTAAAAGCAGTCTACATTCTGCAAAATTGTATTGTTCTGTTTTCATGAGACCTACAATATCTATGTACACCTTGCTTTAGAAAATAATTATTTTTTGTGACTGCTAATTTGGGTGGAAAATATTGAATTAACTTTTGTTTGGAAATGTCTGCATTGCAGGAAAACGTATCAAAGGAAGGAAAGCTTGGCACTTCCCTGAAACAGAACAAACTGGAACGCATGATAACGCACGTGCTTAGAGATAACCCATGGGGGCGGGGGAAGAACCCATGTTATAAACCCAGCCCTGTTATTGTTGTAGTAGAATTTAAACTAAAATAAAAGTGCTATGCATCAACTTGTATAAATTCCACAGTCTGTGACTGAAAAAGTAAACTGATACATACTGCCTATCTATAGGAAATGTAATCTCTTCCGTTTCAAAATAACAGCCTTCATTAGTTGCATTCAGAAGAGAGCAGCTTTCTTCTGAAAAGGGAGGGAGGATGTCCCACCTCCTTAAGACTGCAAGATGAAATGATTTTCTGCAAGATGTCCCTGTACCTCCTGTAACATTGGCTTTCCACTGACATACACACTGTAAAGGTCCAGATCGTTTCCTCCTCTTAGAGGTTGAAAAATAAATATCAGAGGGTTTCAAAGGGTTACTCCAAGTGCTCTGAAGATAAAAAGATGATTCATAAATGCATTCAGTCCAATTTTTCTTAACTGATGAAAGGCTTAATGTGAATTGCAATCCTGCCCGAAAATAGCAATAACACATTCCTCTTTTCCTGTCTAAGATGGCAAGAACTATCCTTGTGTTGACAGAAAGATGCTATCCTTACCCTGAATTAGTGCAAATAAATAGGTCTTATTTTATACACAGGTCACTTCTAGACAATCAGCTTCTGTCACCTCCAGGTGGCAAATCTCTAGTGCCTTAAAAATTCCTAATGTTTTTGTGCTGGCAGTTTTCATTTACCTGATCATGGAAGCACATTGCTACAAACCGTACCACAAAGTAGGAGGCAAGGTAGACCACATATCCCATCCATTGAGAACACCAACTACCCCTTCAGGAATACAACAGCAATACCATTCCTGAAGTAACATTCACTTCCTTGAAACAGCATTTGCTCATCCACAGATATAACCCCACTGGGACAGGAATGTAATAAAAATAGCTTGTATTTGCAAACTCCTGTTTATGATCATGAGATCAACAGAAATTCATCTTTCACAAGCATCAGGACAGCACCTTCATCTGGAAGGCATCCTAGAAGGGACTAAAACTGCATAGATGTAATGCCATAATAGTTCTCACAATGGTATAATGCATCACCCATCTCAGATAAGGGCAGTGAAAGAAAAGGGTATGGGAGGGATAATGAAATAACAATGTCAGTTGCTCCCATCCCAACCTACAGGACTGGAGTGTCTTTGAATTGGTGGTGTTTTGGTGATGTTACAAACATGTAACATCAGTTCAAAGTATAGTACCTGTATAGCCCATACTCACATAGCTGCATGCTCAGGGCTATTGCCATAATCCAGAAAGCTAGATTTAAATATATATATATATATATATATATATATATATATATTGGTACAACAAGTGATGATGCCACCACTACAGTTCTTGTTGATTACTAATTACTTGTCTGTTATGGAGTAATAATGTCCTTTTTTTAGTAGGTGAGAGTAAACTTATGCTACTTATGCTAACTGGGAGATCTGAAAGCAGAGGGACCACGTTATCAAAGCCTTGTAGCTGAGCTGTTTATGGCCACCTTTTTCCTGGTAAGAAGATAGAATGGCATCTGTTCTTATGGAGATGCAGGAGGACATAAACTTGTTAAAACTAATGCTAGCATTACAAATACTAGACTGCATATGGCTAAGAATATAATGTCTTGGTTGAAAGTGGGAATTCTGTTTCTATGTCTATGACAAGTTTATTGACTAACAAGATCCTTCAAGTCAAAATAATGTCCTTATTGTTTAAATCTTACCAATACAGTTCACACATGGTTGGAATTCCAGAACAAGCAGTCAGCCTGGTCTCTTTATGGAAATCCTAATATATGAAATGGTAGCTGTGCCAAAAGGTGATTAATGAGGTCACTGCACTGCAACTTTCCTTTTCATATTGTTTATGAGCCCTGGCCATTTACTGCCGTTTCCAGATTTGCATGAAAAGTGATTCATTGAAATGAGCGTACTTCATGCTAACAATTGAATGGGGGAAAATAAGTCCCATATTATGGCCTTTCAGGATTATACCAAGAAGGTCTAAAAACATTTGGTACTATCATGGTTTGTGAAATAATTTTCAGTATTTTTTTCAAGTTTTGAAACATCTTTGCTGTAAGATTGTGGCAACAGATCATTGTAAACTTTACTTCTCGTTGCTTTACATTACAAAGTGTAAGGAAGAGAATTTATGAGCAATTGCATCAAGTGTTTTGGAGTTGTTTCTTCTCTGGACTCCGCAATTTCCACTGAAATTAATTCTGTGGAGCCTGAAAAATGAATAAATATAACTTTTGGGTTGACTCAGAATATCAATTGTGGAAAGCAAACTGAGAAAGTGGTATTATCTTTCAGGAAAAATATTTGAAACTAGGAGGTCCTCCAATTCCAACCATAACCACCTCAAACCATCCTACAGAGGTTGCTTATGTTCACTTCATCCCTACAGACTTTCTTCTCAATTATTCCACCTTCTACTTACATCTCTGGATTTTTAAAATTTAAACACATCTGTTCCAATTATATATATTACCATACATGTCACATACAATATGCTTAATAGCAACTAAAAATGTGAAATGTGCAATATTGGAAATAAAACCATCTCTTTAGAGTTGAATTTCAACTCAGACTTTTGCAGTCCACTAAGCCACTGATTGCAGTATCTGGATTATAAGAGTTATGGAAGAGAAACCTGGTGCTTCCCAAGAATTGAATATTCACTGGCCATAGTAAAAGAAAAGGTACGGATGCTGCACCATTCTGTTTAGGGTTTTCCCTTAGTCGTGCTAGAGGACTACTCTAGACAGCATGCTGTAGTTGGTGAATGCATTGCACAAATCCTATGAAACCCACAGGTCTGTTACGATATTTAATAGTACCCCAATAATATATAATAGTTATGCAATATTTAAGAGTACCCTTTAATAGTATCCCAACTTCTTCCATCTAAGGTATGCATCTTCACCCTAACTGTACTAGTCTTGTAGCTATTGTAGGATACTGACCAACCAGCCCAAATGGAATCAAATGTATAAAAGTTATCTTATCTGGATAAAAAGACAGAGTGATGCTACATGACTGTGCATATTAGGCAATTAGATGGCTAGATGGTAGACAGACAGACAGACAGACAGATGATAGATATGCAGACTCTGTTTATCCAAATCTGTTATTATCCTCTGATAATACCCACGTAATAGTTAAGATAAAGCTAGGGTTTTTGTCATGGAAAAGTGTTCTTCCATTTTTAACTATCTTTTTTAACTCTATGTAAAAGGAACATTATCTAAGGTATCTATATTTCCAAAGATCACATGCACAATTAGTAACTGAACTGAAACACAAAATAGCATTATCTGACTGAAAGACAAAGAACTATATTTGCCTTTAATTGCACATTATAGTGACTACAATTTATAAGTCTACAACTGTGCTTCAGGATGGCTCTAGGTGCTTTTTACACAGAGCAGGAGACCCTACAATAAGGCATAAAACCTGTTTTATTGTCTTCAATTAGAACATTTCATTTTCTTGAAAGTCTGATTTTTGCCTTCACAGAAGATGAACAGGCTTCAGATAAAATCCCTCTTTCTTCTGACTTTATTAAACTGAGATGTGGAGTTGACAACCATAAATTAACAAGCCATGGTGACTTCTATACAAAAAGTAAATGAATTTAACTTACAAGTTTACTTACTTATAATCAAGTGGCCATAATTAACAAAGAAAAGAGTTGCCATTATGTTTTATTAATAATGAAAATGTAGTGGTCTTAAGGTTTTCTGACATATTTTCTTTCAATTAGTGTTATCTACAGTATTTTAGTTTTTAATAGAAAATGCCATTATGAGAGTTTTTAAAAATACTAGTCCCACTGTCTGCATGGTGATTATATATCCTTTGATATCCTTTCTGTCTGTAGCATCTCTGAGAAAACTACCTTTTGCTCTAGTGCCAGAGTCATTATCAACATATGTTCCTTCATCTGAGTCCCCCACCCCTCCATCTTTCTTCTTTTGAACAGCTATGGTTCAGGACAGACTTACTGGCTATTTCTGATATTTCCCAGAGACACGAGATGTCTAGAACAACGCTGTAATGCTCAGATATCATTAATAGGTCCTAATTTTAAGTGGGTTTATCTTCTTCCATGCCAAAGAATACTAAAAATGAGGGAAGACAGAACAAGAGGCTTGTTCACCCAGAGTTTCTGATCCCTCAAAGATTTAGAGAGGCACAGTTAGAAGCAGCAGAACAAAAACTGAATCATTTCTGTGGTTTATGTAGAGGAGTCATATTTTTGCTGAAAATTGTTAGTAATTTCACTCAAAGCTATCAAAATACTTTGAAATTTAAAATTTCATAAACTGTATTGTGGTTGATGCACATTTTCATATTTCGTAGCGCAAAGGCACAACTAACAAAAAGCAAACATAAAATCATGTCAGAACATGGCAAGTTTGTTAATAGTTTAAATGTAACTGTGAAAATAACATTGCTTTCCAAAGCAACATTATTGGTATTTCTATGCAAATTTGTAACCATTGGCTACCCCACCTGGCATTTTTCAGATGTATTGAACTACAGTTTGCATAATTCCCAACCCAATGTTAGCAGTGTTGATGGGCATCATAGCTGAATCACAACACACGTGGAAGGCTGTCAGCCCTTCAAGGTAATCCAGACAAGAAGCACCAATCATGAGTATTAACACTGCCTTTATTGTAAAGTTACAGTAACAGAATCTTGAGAGCCTGAAACAATTTCTCCCCTTTACTTTCATTTTCCAGAAAACTAGGGAGGGCCCCTTCTGAGATGCTTCCCACAACCCTTTTGCTTCTGTGGGCTGAGATACCTTTTGCATGATGGTTGTCTAGGCTATGACCCTTCCTCCTCTCTCTCCAAGTCATTCTTGCATACTATTACAAAGGCACCCAATTGTGGAACCCAATTGTGCATTAGGATAACCAAGAGCTGTTCCATGCCTCAGTAAACTCTTGGTGAAACACACACTCAGCCTACGTATAGCTTGATTGAAAAACTTCTGAAGGAGGTCCCAGCAGGCTATAAATTCCTCAGCTGATTATGGGCACTTCCACACTATCACAGGGACCATCCCTCAATCCCTCCAAAATAACTCAAAGCCAACTTATATTTGTTTTTCTTTTTGCAACTTCACAATACTGAGAACGTGCAGCAGTTGTTAAGAGCCATTCAGTGCTCACCTCTTGTTGCAATGAACAGCACCCAAAAAATATACAGGTAGTCCTCGCTTAACAATCACAATTGGGACCGGAATCTCAATCATTGAGCGAAGTAGTCATTAAGCAAGATACCCACATGACTCCTTCATTCAACACCCGCAATTCGGGCACTCCTTGTTGCAGTCATTAAGTGATCTCCTGGGTTGTTAAGTGGACAGAGCAAAAGAGCTGAAGTCTTCAGGATTTGAGCTCCATTCTTGCAGCCCCACAAAGGGTTTCCCCTCCCTTCCCTACACGGAGAGGAAATCCTTTGGTGGGGTGCAGGAACGGAGCTCAAATACTGAAGATTTCAGCTCCATTCCTGCAGCAGGATTTCAGCTCCCCTTCATTTCCTCCACTTCCAACCTTCCCTGCCTGCCTCCACACTGAATTTCTGGGGAAGCTGGCACAGAAAATTGCAAATGGCAATCACATGAGTGTGGGGTGCTTGGCAACCAGTTGTAAATGCAAGCCCGTTGCCAAGCACCCAAATGTGGCCACACGATTGCAGGGAGGCAGCGCAACATTTTACAACACCCAGAAGTGCTTTAACAAGTCATAAAGCACCCTTTCTGAGGCCGTCGTAACTTCAAACTATCATTAAACAAATGGTCATTAAGCAAGGACTACCTGTAATCCAAACTCTGAGCTACTACTAATCCTTCCTCTTACCTCCCACTGCACAAAAAAAGAAATAAAATACATTTCTAGCATCCCCCTCTATGTTTGTGTGTACATTTTTCTGGTTGCTTGTTAAAAAACAAAAAAATAAAACCTCAGTGATTGCTATGAGGAAAACCTGCCAATCCGACTTCCTCCTGTATTTAAAAGTTACTTGCAAGCTGTAAAGAGGAAAGAAGAGCATCCTTGGCATTTTTTAAACAGCCACTATGGTGGCTGAAATGGGGAAGAGGGGAACATATATTTTAAACAATAGACACCAGGAACAAGAGGCTGAAACTCAGATCCAGGAGGCAGGGTGTGACCAAAATTCCCACCGGTGGGCAGATGAGCCACCCACGAGCTCTGCAGACCAGCAGCGCTGAAAAAGCAAAAAGACAATTTTTGCTTTTGTTTCAAATAAGGAAGAAAAATAATTCAGCTGTCAGTCACAGACATCATCATGGGAATGTTGGGCTCACAGCTGATTCTGAACTGGCACAAAGAGTCTGTCTGGAAGTATCCTTTGGTGAATTTCATGTTTCCCACACCATAAAGTTTCATGTGTGCTTTCCACAAACACGTGTATATGAATACCACTTGTGTCAGCGGGGCATATCATACAAAGCCATACTTCTTTCCCTCCTGAAAAAGTGCTGGTTGGGTAGACAAGCTCCATGTGATGCAAAACATCCTAACTTAAGTACAGGTTTCCTCAATCTACTGCTGACCAGATATTGTGGGTCACAATTCCTGTCAACTCAGCCAGAAGCCAGCTAACTGGGGGCGCCAGCTGGACTCAGGACTACACAAAGAGCAATGTAGCCCTCCCAAACTGTTGCCTTCTGGATATGTTGAAAATCAGTGAAGCTGGAATCCAGCATACCTGAAAAGTGCTGGATTGGAGAAAGTTGACATAGCACTTTAAAGGAAGAGACACTCTGAATTCAGATGCCAATCAAGTGGGAAAATCAACCTTTCCCCATTATTTGCTTTTTTTGTAAGCAATGCTTTAAGCAGCCAGTAGACAACAGTGGCTCAAGAGCAATATATTCTTTTATCTCCTGCCAGTCCTAACGTTTAATTTATAAATTACTCAAAATTATTCTTGGTACCAGACTGAAAGTGATCATCAGTACATTATCGTCTTGCAACTTACAGAAAGTACACGTCTAGACTTCTGATTGTAACTTTTAACTACCAGCCCTTCAATATGTTCGATTCCTACAATGTGTGGAAACTTTTATATATAGACATGAAGATAATATATCAGGTTCTGATAAATGCTGGTGGAGATACAATAAATACTTTGATTCAGTGCTAGCATTTCCTCATTACACAAGTTACGAACGTCTGTATGTGTGCATGTGTAAATATATAATAATGGCAAGGGAAGAAAATGCCTTAGGCCTGATGTAACTCTACATGTCAGTCCTCAGATGTACTTATGTGCCATTTCTTTATTGAGATTTGTCTTGAATTATGCATTGAATAAGCAGGACCGTTTGCAGCATTCTGCAAACTGATAGGCACACAGGAATAACTTAGCAGCAATTGTGAATTAATAAATCATACATATGCATATGGAGAATCTTCTGTGGCAAAACATAGTTCTTATCATTCTTTCCCCATTTCTGTTGACACAGTAGCAGTATTATTCAAGTGTGTCTGTTCTATGTTTTCTTAGACAAATGCACAAAATCAAACCTACTCTCTACATCTCTGGAATCTGGCTACTATTCAAATTGGCAACAATTAATTATTCACATGGTTCCCAGGCCTTCCTTATATCACTATTTTCTAAACAACAGTGTCCCATTTTTGTATCAGTGATGATTATTTTTTTTTCCCAGGTGTATTGCCTTACGTTTATCTATATTAAATCTTATTTCATTTGCTTCCATCCATCTCACTCAACATTTGTCCTTTAGCAACCATTCTTAGGACCAAAGAGAATGTTATATGGAACTGTCTTGCTTTTGGGATATAGCACTGGGAGGAGAGCTAACAACTAATCAAATTGTTTTGCTTTTAAAAAAAACTCAGAAGTTCAATTCTTTTCCACCTGAATTTGCCATTGCCTTTACTGATCATACACGTGTATCTTTCCCTCTCCCTTGCATGGTTTCCTAGAGCCTGTCTATTATCATCATCATGAAATGTACTTTAATCTCTGAAAATTGTTAGAGGATGGAGATTAAAAAAAAATGGATCATTTGTATTCCAAATTTTCAAGGGAAATTTTCGAGAGTCTTCAACCATGAAAAAAAATCAAGGCAAGTTGCACAATTCCATATCGGGACTTCTACTAGCAATTCTTGGATCTGTTTCATTTTACATAACAGCAAAGATTGAACACCTTTTACTGCAGTGGCCAGCATAGTTAATTTAGTGCTAGAGTTCATCTTTCCCAACAAGCAATGTTTCTCCCTTGGTTTTTCTCTATGATATATACAAAATAGTGCAGAAGTAATGTAAGTCTTTGCAAAACTGATTTTGCTTGAAATCCCATATTGGCAATAAGCAATGGGGAAAATGGAATGTAGAATTTATTTGAGCAAAGGTATTTTAACCCCTGTATTTTCTTGTCCTCTAAAACAGTGGGGTTGTATCATTGTTTGGTCTATTAATATCTGAGGCTGTCTGCCTAGCCGCTCCAACAGTGCTGCCTCACACCTACTTATTTGTAAGAGAAAAAAGGAATAACCTTGAGGAACAGGAGGAAGTACCGCAACCAAGACAACGGTCAGATAAAAGAAATCTGAGTCTGAGCCAGAACTGTAACCTGAGTAAGCATCTCAGACTTGACCCTCCCTAATTCTCACAATGATAAAGAGGGGGAGGGGGAAGCACATTGAGACTTACAAGATTCTGTTACTATAACCTAATAATAAAAGTAGTAGTAGCGTGGATGACTTTGGTTCCCTAATCTGGTCTATTTCAAAGAGCTGACATCATTACAGCAAATCCCAGACAATCCAAATCGAGTCAGATAGCTTATTAACTGAGGTAGGCAAAACATTTCAAATTCAAAACTTTTCAAATGTAAAACAGCTGTTCCAACATCACCAGAAATATTCTGAAGCTGTTTCAATCTAACCAGATACACTCTGAGCTTGAAAACATTTCAGATCAAAACATTTTATATCCTATTAAGTTATTAATAATACAGTTATTAAGAAAAATTACTAGGCACGTGGACAGAGGAAAAGCTTTGTAATGATTCTTTGGGTAGGAAGAAGTTATCAGTTCTCAAGAGAGCAGCAGTAATGTGATCCATGTTGTTTCAAATTAATATTAAAAGATTTTGTTTTGTTTTTTGGCAAAAAGATTAACAGGTGGTGATGAATGTTGCCCAGAAGATTTTACAAAGTACACAGTGTTAAAATATAGTACTTAGAAAGGCTTAAAATGAATCTAGCAACACTAATATTAAAATCCTTTTGCCCCAGTAAGCTTCCATGGCTGAGGGTGGACTTGTACCTGTGTCTTCCCAGTTTTATTCCAACACTTAACCACTGCACCACAGTGACGCTCACATTCATCTGCGAACTCCATTTTCTCAACTTAGCCAATTGTGCTTAGAGCAGCAGACTAACTGAAACAGACCAACTTAGGAATTCATGTAATATTCATGAATGGAAATATACTTGTAGCTGCAAAAAGCCAGTTCAAACAGAAAGATATCACAGCTTTTTCAAGATGTAGCAAAGCTTTAGGAAATTTAGATGTTAGGGTGCCCAAAACTTATAGAATTGCCACCAAAATATGAATATATTTAGCACCCTTTGCAATATGGATATGAGAGCACAGATGATTCAGTCAAGCAGGTATACATGATTTTACAAAGAACATGGCTGAATCTGAATACAGATAGTCCTCGTTTAGTGACCACCTTGTTTAGTGACCATTTGCAACTATAGCGAATGAGCAAGTAACTTTATGACCAATCCTCACATTTATGACCTTCGCAGGTCTGTAAAGCAAAGGAAAGCTGAAGTAAGATCATAAGCACACTCAAGGTTTCATTTAGCAACCACTTCACTTAACAACCAAGTTGCCAGTCCCAACTGTGATAGCTAAAGTAGGACTACCTGTAAGATCCATTTCTTATTTTATTCTGGCAGCACAGAAGATACTAGAGAACTATTTCTCATGCTGCTAGAATAAAGACTCAAATCCCAGTGATCTTGAGAGTATACAACACAATCTTTCTATAAAACCATCCATGAGAGCCTTCACTACTTCTTTTAAATTACTCACTGAAATGTTTGGTTCCGAAAAGGAAATTGTCTCAAGCTGTTAGAGATAAGGCTCTAAATAAAGTATTTTCACATTTTCTCAAAATGGCTTTGTACATATGATGTCCAACAGTTTGCATGCATGCATGTATCTTTTTATTTAGGTGTGGTTTTTTCCTGGCATGCACTGACATGCAATTAATGAAATACAATATCAGGGTTTCTTTAGTAACACAATAAATAATAACTTCACCTCCCCCCCCACCCCCATATATTCAATCCAGGCCATTGTAGTCAGGAAGAGCAGAGCAAGAGTGGATTATCGCTGAAAGAAACAGCTTCAAATGTCAGGCCTCCATGACTCAACATAATGTGTTGAACCAAGGCATATGAGTCACAGCCTGTCACCCACCGGAGCTTTTACGAGGAAGAAAAGAGGCATTTGACAGGTTTTCAGAAGTGGCATGAAAAAGACGTTATTGATTCTGATATGACTCTCCAGTTCAGTTTCAACATGCCAAACAAGCAGTTCCTACTCCATAGATAAACTGTGTTCTGTTTTACTCAGTTGTAACTTTGTCTCTTTAAAATCTGTGGTAGGTAGAGGTAATGCATGCAACATACTTTCTCCTTTCAACCTCCTTTTCAAATACTCAACAACTCATGCTTGCATATCTTTTCCTGGCAGAAGCAGTGGAAAATAATTAGCTGCAGATATAATCTGGAAAGTTTGTAGAAAACAGATTAAAAAATATCAAGCTTCATTTTCTTTGTTTTTCAGTATTTACTTTAACAACCATCCTTTCTGTTGCTCATTTCTAGCAAAAACAAGGAAGACAGTTTATGGAACAAGGATACCACCATCTCAATATCAGTCGGCTATTAATGTTCATTCTTTTTCATTAAATACTATAGGTATCAAAGTCTGATCTGCTTTGCTCCAGTATGTTATGCTGCACACCTCTCTATTGACTTGCTAATTTTGATTTATTCTGATAAAATCTCCATCTCATCCACCTATCAGTGAAAATAATGATAATAATTATGATTATGATTAGAAGAAATTTTGCTATTGTCTCTTCATCCATTTAACATAGTTTCTGCCATCCATGCATTTTGCTAGATTTATGGTGGAAGTATTTATTAATCAATTAATCAAAGCATATGTTGGTAATGTGTCTTGAAAAGTCGCAAGTAAATTTTTAAAAATGTACAAAAGTAGTATATTCATATTTAAGTCAGTAAAATAAAATAAAACTCCACTCCTTCCTCATTCATACAGTATATGCCCAATTCTTAATAGCATCCCCCCCCCCATCCTCCCCCACCCTGAATTCAACCACAGCCCATCCTATTTGGGAGACTCTCACCCAAGCAAAACTTTTAAGCAAACCTTGTAGTGGCCTCACTAGACTGCTGTGGGTATGTAGGAAGTCACCTTCTACCAAACTCCCCTGGAAAAGTAAAGACCTTATTGAAATTAAAAGGCAAGAGATTAAAATGAAAAAGTGGGGAAAATTGGTGTAAGCGGACACAGAGAAAAATCCCACCTCTTTTTGGCAGCTGGTTGCCAAACACAAACCAATTCCAGAATGCAAACTACAGTCCCTCTGGGAAATGGTTCAGGCATTTTAGCAATTTAATGCTGCCTCAGGCAAGACTGGTCCCCTGAAACTAACTGTAAATTCTCTTCCTGGTTGGCCCCCAGTTTTAATCTGGGAAACCTCCAGATGTATTGCCTAACTGAGAAATTGTAACACTTCTGTAGGAGGTTTGATCCCTGTAGAATTAAAACAAGTACTGATTTTCCCCCCTAAGGATTTTATAAAAATAGGTAATATAAATCATATATTGTATGGAGAAAGCAATATACAGCACTGATAAAGAATATCTCCCCCCCCCCCCCACAATACCCTTAATGATATACCTAGGATTTTACAATCAATATAGGACAGCTCAGCTGAAATCATGGAAGGTTCACGGCCTTTATAGGATAAGAGATGTTTACAGTAATAAGATACAACATAATAAGGAAGAGATTGAATCACTAGTAGGTTGTCAATTGTCTTAGTTTACATGAGACCAACTTTAAACAAAGAGCATGAAGGGAGCTGAGTCATCAGAAGCACTTTTATTTAGGATTAGTTTTCTTTCTTTATATAAGCAACGAATGACAGCTTCTAGATTCCTCTACTTCAGGATGTGGGGAGGAGGAGGCGGGAAGGACATCCCCAAATAATCTGTTTCACCAATTCATTGATATGCTATGCAAGTAGTTTCCTTTACATTTCATGCACTTCCCTATCCAACTTTTTAGGCAGAATGGCAGCAGAGAGGGAGTGAACATACTCGAACCAGCCTAAAAGAGCCAATGAGTGTCTCTCTAAGCCCACGTGTTCCTGGTCATCTGACCTTGCTTTGGAATCAATGTGTGGAGAAGTTTTTTATATCCCTTGCAGCAGTCATTGGATGCTGTTGGCTTAAAGAGAGAAAACACTTCTGTAAGACCATCACAACTAAAGTTAACGTATGCCTATCTCATTCATGGGCCAGGATAAGATGAAAGCAACACCCTAAGGACATGGCAAAAAAAAGCCCGATGTTGCCAGGACGATGTGATTGTACCATGGTTGGGCGCAAGTGGGGAAAGGCCTCTGTGTGTGTGTGTTTCCATGCACCCTGGGTAATCCTAGGACTACAATAGCCACACCCCAATCTAGAGTAGCAACATGTGTTCTGCAACAAGATTTCCCCATGGTTGGTTTCTATAACAGGGCAAAGGATGATCTTATTATCCATTCTAAGTTTTTTTAAAAAAAGCCCTAATACTTAAGACAGACCTGCATTCTAAAATCTTACTATTGACTACAATCACAAGGGTCCATGTTAATGCAGTTGTGCCCCATACTAAGTCTGTGAATGGTTCTGAGAAGCAAGCTGTCCCAGATAATTACTAGAGCAGGCCACAGCTTAAGGCTATGAATTTTTTTTTTACAAGTGTTAGAGTCTCTCAGGGCCTCTTTCTCACACACTCTCAAGATATTTGCGTTTTTCTTATTTGTGTTCATTCAATGCATTTCTTTCCCCTTTTTATTCCATGCTTGAACAGAAACTTCCAGCAGATACTCTTTCTACCTTTGCTCCTCTATTTTTCCTTTGGAGTGGCAGAGTTTTGGGAGTATCATATAGCAGGACTAAGGGGAATCCATACTACCAGTTGTATCTGTGGTAAGATTCAGCCTGAGAGACTGCTTCACCCATTTGGAAAAGGAGGTAGAGCTTCACTGGGAATTCTGCAATGGTGCCTGATACAATTATGATCAAGAAAGATAAATGGATAACTAGAAGAGTAAGGCAAGAAGCAAAGCTGTGCAACAGACACAGGACTAGCCAACAGAGGCTTTTCCTAAGACAGTAGAAAAGCATTATCAAAGCACCAAGCTTTTGATTTCTTCTGTAGTTTCAGCTTCATGCTGCTTTAGCAGTAATCTGTAGTAGTGAATGTCTCCATAATTTAGTCATAAGCCATTTCTTACTGAGAAGGAAAAAAAGAGAGAAAATGGTTCCTGTGAGTAATTAAATACAAGAGAGAATAATTTCAATCACTGACATGATCCCAATCTATATAGGTAATTGTGTTTTTGATTGCAAAACATAATTATACATGGTGTGCACCAACTGTATAGTTAGGCTTAAAAATAATGAAAAACAAAAGAGTTCTTCAAAATATCAAAAGTGTTGCTCAGAAATGCAGGCTTCGTTCCTAAAAATACCATTGCATTTGCTTTGAAAAGATGAGAAAAGTCCTCAGTGATGAAATTTTAAAGCTAGCAACTATTTTTAAATGTTTACCAAGACTGAATCACCAACATGATTCCAAATATGTTTTGTCTATGATATTGACATAATCTTACTCCCATATCAATAGTATCATGATTTGCAACAGAATGATGGACTATTTATTAATGCTCTATATTTTACATGTTTCTCTGTTGGTGCAACACAGTTTTAGAGTAAAACTACATGTTATACTTACTGTAATCTGTGGCAGCCTAAACTATGGTAAAAGAGGACTGTGCTTTGTTTGGTTCTGTCTTAGTGTATTGAGCCCATCAGTATGCTTAGTATAATGTGTGGACAGGGTCTCTTCCAAAGCAGGATTAAAAATAAACTGGCTTATTACAAGGTGTGAACCAGGTCATTATGAGAGTATCATGTATGGAGAAAATGGCACATGGTCATATGATATCTATGAAACTTTTAAATCAATCATGTTCAAAGCCCACATCCACACATTCTCATGAGATCATTCTTAGATCCTACCATTTCCACACCCACTTCCCATTTCAAATGCCAAAGCTGTTACTGTGCAGAAATCCCTATTTTGAAGATTGGATCTCATTCACACTTGAACTCTTCTGATTGATTTTCACAGCCCATGCAGTTATAAGTCAGGACTTGTCAACTATTGATTCTGAGGCTGTAAGAATTCATTTATTCTTGGTCAACAGGAAAGCTGTCTCTCTTCAAAAGATGGGATCCAAATCTTTTAGAAAGTTTGCTTCTCTCTCTAGTAAGTCTCTCATCCTTGGATCAAAAGGTTAGATTCTAGTATCCTGTGACTTTTATACATGGAAAGGATGTTCCCACTGTCAGGTACTCTATAAAGGAAAGGAAGTACTCTTGTCAGACCTCTTCCCAAAATTTGCTCCAGAGTTGGATCATTTTCCAGAAAAATAAATATGGAACATCCATGGGACAGATGCTACAGTAAAGAGAAAGAATTGTATATATTTTTTTTAAAAAGCAGCTGCTTCACACATTCCCTTTATTGATTGCAGCACATTGCAACAAAATCTTCTTTTCAAAGAAATCTTCCCTTTCTGAAGTGTGCCTTTCTGTACATTAACAATTTCCCTTGAAAAAAGAGATTCTTTTAAAATATGCTTAAAGTCAATATAAGAAAAGGCAGAAACAGTTGTTAGTAGCTGTTCATTTGTTACGTTAGTTTACAACCGGGGTGTGGGTGTTGTTGTTGTTGTTGTTAGAATGGTAATAGATCTCCTTCATGCTTCCATGAGAAGGCATTTGGGAGTATTCTTGGAAGCAGCAGAGCCAGGACATGGATCCCTTTCCATTTCAATATCCCACGTAATCGCTTCAAAGAAAGGAATTAATAGAGTTATATCAGTTTTGGGACTCCTGATTAATGTTCCAAATTTGCCAGCCAGTGAAGCTGGCCTATATTTTACATGGTTTGGGGGGGTGGGGTGGAGGAGGGTTTATGTTTATATTTGATGTAGTCTTGATTTTCCTCCCCAACCAGTTCCTTTCAAAACTGAATGTTGCTTCTCAAATCAGGTGACTTGTGCAAAGTGCTGTGCCTCTCCTACTTGTATTAAAAAAGCTACATCAATCAATGGATCGGGGGTTAGGAGGATGGGGAAAATAAGGCATCTCTGATAGTCTGGGAAAGAGTATAGTGTTAGCAATTTGTATCATTTTCTGAATTTTAGATATCTCAGTGAAGGATTGCCTGGATTACAGCGGTAAAGCTGAGAAAAAAACCTTGCATGCCTTTTCCTACCGTGTCACATAGGGAGGCTTTCTTGCTACTCCAGCAGGAAGAGAAAGAACTCACCATGTTGCTGCTATTTTATACAGCATCCCATGGCAAATATAATATATATTCTAGCTTTGGGAATGAATGGCAAATAAATATAAATCTAGGTTGTGTCCAAAAACACCTCTGTGGCTATCAGCACAAGAAGCATTTTATAGACAAGAAATGATAAGTAAACATAGATGATTAACTTACTGTGATGTATTAGAATTTTCTCAAGGGGTTTGCAAAATGAAATCGAGAAGATTTGACAACAGAAGGATATACTTGTCAATGGTTTTCTTATGTTCAGTTATCAGAAAGGTTTAAAGTGGATAAAAGATTTTATGGTTTTGAACAAAGTGAGACTGAGCTTTAAATAGAATTATGTGCTAATGATGAACATGTAATTGCTAAAATGTATAGACCTTTGCTGAAATATGAGACAGAAGAAGAACAAGTAAAAGACTGTATGATAAAATGGGCTAAAAATTTGGCTATAATATACAAATGGATCAATGGGAAAATATGTGGTTGAAAGGACTAAAATTTACATTATATTCTAGCCTTAAAGAGAATTTTTATAAAATGATGTATCATTCGTATTTACCACCAGAAAATAATTGTCTATAATGTATAGAGACACTTCAAATCTTTGCTGGAAATCTGAACAACATGAAGGAACATTTTATCATGTTTGGTGGTCATGTAAAAAAGCCAAAAATATTTGGATACAAATAGATACATTAATTCAGAAGGTTTTACATATTAAAGTACAACTGAAACCAAAGAGTTTTCTTTTGGGACTAATAGATAGGCAACTAGAAACAAAGTAATGGAACTTTGTTTTTATATATGACAACTGCAGTGAGACTATTATATGCTCAAAAGTGGAAAGTTTTGACGCTACCCACAATGGAGGAACGGATGGTGAAGATGATGGAATTTGCAGAGATGGCTAAATTAACTTTCTTGATCAGAGAAAAGACAATATCTACATTTATGGCTGACTGGAAACCCCTTATAGACTTTTTGCATGAAACGAGAAAAAATGCACTTAGGCTTTGACGATTAGAAAAAAAAAATTGGATAATAGAAAAAAGTGAGCTTTTTTTGTAATTATAAAGTAAGAGAGAGCTTTGTAATCATTCTTACATTTGCTACAAAGGAAATCAGAAACTTCTTTCTATATATTTTTTATTCTTTCTTTTTGCACTTTTCCTTTTCCTTTTTTCTATCTTTGTTTCCTTTATTCTGTATTAGTTTGTGCTAGTTTTTATGTTCTCTTTAAAACTTTTAATAAAATTTATTTTAAAAAAGAAAGAATGGATGGCAAAGGTTTTGAAAGACATATGAGCTTATAATGCAGCCTACAATTACTGTACGGTATTACACATATGCTACACAACTTTAAATATGAATCCAGCTGGTTGCCTGAACTAACTCCCATACAGTATACACACTTTGATATACTGGAGACACACAATCACATCATGCTCCTATTCTTCAGCATAGCAGGTGGCAGCCCCTGGCTGACCTTTCTGGGACTGGAAGCTAAATAGAGTCATAGCTGGTTAATATTTGAATGGGAAGCCTACAGGGAATACCAGCCTGCAGGCTAGACTGGGAAGACCTAAAAGCATTTCAGAAGAAGGCAATGGCAAACCATGTCTTCACTGATGCCAAGAAATCTACATGGATACATCCATGAAGTCACCAGGAATCAAGCTGCTTGAAGATGACTTCAACATTATTATTACAAATCTAGCAGAACTGCACATCAGGTAATATTTGCTTGATAGCTGAGCAGCAATGTAAATGAAATGTAACTTCTGAATTCACCTTCAACAGTGTGATGTCTATATGTGATCCAGTTTCCTTCAGTGCCATCCAGTGGAATAAATGCATATCACAGTTGTACGAGGTTAAGATATAAAATGTGCAGCAAAAAAATTATCTTTAGAATGCAAAAGTAAATAGAGATGATCAGGATACTAGGTGAAATAACACTGAAATACAATTATTTACTATAGCTACATCCTCAAATTAATGGGCTGTCAATCAAACTTCGTAAAGTTTTTTTAAAACCATGTATACAGATGTCTGTAAGATACATAGAATTCACAGAATTCATAATATTATAGGGGTGCCAAAAATGGTGTTTTAAAAAATGATTAACAATCAGTGGCAACTTATTTCCTTTAATATAAATTAAATAGCTGGCTAAATTTAACTCTAATATCCTCAAAAGAATAATGGAAAGTTTTACGTTACCCTGGGCTATCCTCAGACTCTGATGAATAACTGAAGTCTGTTGGCAAATGCCTGAAAAAATAAAAATAAAAACTTGGAATTATGGGATTTAATGACTCGGTTCACACCTTATATAAGCCATGGTTTATTTAATCCTGATCTATTGAATAAATACTGTTGGTTGGGTTCAAACAACATGTTCAGGAATAACCCATGGCTCGGTTTACACACTTCAGTGAGCTAAACCAAACAAACCACCTTGAGGCTTAGGGCATTGCCTATCCCATTTCCCAAAGCTCTGAATATACATGTTGTAATGGGATGTGAGAATGACCTTGAAAGATGGGGGGAAGAGATGCTGCCTAGGGAACTATCAGATAAAAGGGGGAGAAGCCCACAACTGAGTAATGGGCAGAGAAAGAAACTTAGAAAAGACCCGCCCTAACTGATCAGGTAGTATATAGGGACAGCGGGAGATCTGTACTTTCAGACTTGCAAGATTCTGTTAATGTAGCCTAACAATAAAGTAGAAGTAGCTCATCTAGTTGTGTTTTCTGTCTGGTTAATCTGGGAGGGCTGACACATGTTCAAATGATATCCTTCCATTAAGATTCCTACACAGTAGAGCTTCGGGTATAGCCTTGGGTTGATGTATTCTGACCCAACACAACACCTATTCTTTTTCCAATACCATTCCTACTAGATTGGTACAGACATATAGTATTTAGCATTACATATGATTTTAAGGGCAAACAGCAGAGATGGGGTATCGAGCAGGTTTTCTTGTAAATACAAAAATTATTGATACTGAGATCAACCATGTAAGCTCTTCAGGTTATAGGAGTGATGTGAATGGATTCTTAAAGAAGAAAATATCAGGGTTCTTAAGACAAGCCCTATGCAAAACAATTTACAGTCTTGGACTATTAGTTATATACTGAAAATGTGGTCATTCTTCCACAAAGCTGCAACGTCTAGTGCACAGCTATACGCTGAAGAATCGCACATCACCGACCAATTCTGATTATTTAAATACAAACAACTCCTTCCTGAATTGTAAGATAAATAGCAAAACTGCTTACGCTTGTTTATCTGCATGATTTTGACTGGCAGCATCGATAGTCCATATCTAATTTTAATTGCCACATCTCTTGAAGTTGCACTGTATACAGGGGAGAGGAAAATTTAAGGCAAACTTTTAGAGTGTGGGTTAACTCTACCCGATACAATAGTAAAGCACATTGCTCCTACAAGCACCACAGACAGTATCATTGCAGCTTGTTTTTCTGATACAAAACAGTTCCATGGAATGGAGCAAATTTGTTTCTCCTGAAGTTTGCTAAAAATAAACAGCTGCATCTACTTATAATGTTTCCAGAAGGCAGAAATATGAAGCACTATGATTAGAGAACATTGTTTATTTATGTATTTATTGCATGTGAGCAATCCAATATTCCCTGGGACTGAAAAGAATTTGTATCATAGATCTTTCTCTGCTCATAATCCCTTAACTGAAAAACTAAAGTGGTGTACTTGTATTTCTGATTGCTTGATTTGTAGGGTTTTTCAGATACAACATATGGCATATATAATTATTTATGTATTATGTGTAAGCCAAAAGCTCTATTAAGGTTGTTCTATAGCACTAGCTTGCTTGTCAGGAGGAAGACACCATTGCAAGCAATCACAGTTCTGCAGGCAAGGTCTGGAAAGTGGTTGGAATAGTGTTTGAGATCTTGGAAGCTGATCTCTGGAAGACATTGGACTTGTGGGAAGAAAGGTTGGGGAGATGTTAGGGAGAATCATCCTCAGAATAAAAGGTAAAGGGTGGAAATGGAAGGCTCCCCTCCCAGAGTGAGAGTTTGGGAGGTCCACCCCAACCTGACTTTGGTGGAATTGTAATCTGGAAGGGAGGGATAAATGAAAGGAAAGGTCCTATTTGTAGGTATAAAGTGGGGTGGTTGGATGTATAAGGTGGCTGCTGAGTGACTTGGTCAGCAGCAGCCCAAAGTAGAATGGGATATTTTGGAACTGACTGGAGGCTTGGGAATTGGAGGAAGTGGGGTGAAACAGGCATCTGCATAGGTTTCCTTGACGAAGTAGGTCCCAGCAGGAATAGAAAGGAGGTTGGAAAGATCAAGATAGCAATGTGCTGAGGGAGGTATGGTAGGAGACAGGGTATAAGCCACTCTTGGGATGGGGAAATTAGAAAGTTCAGGTCAATCCCCACTTCCAGCCCCTGACATTGTCTCAGGAGTCAGGTAACAGGGTTTCACCAAACCATAGGCTCTGATTTGTGCTACTGAACGGTAAGTCTGCTGCTCTTATTGCATCTGTGAATAGCCACCCAGCAGCATTTTTTAGTTACTGGGTTCTGTTGGGGAGTGCCAAGCCAGAAGATCAGCTTATAAGCAATTGTGATTGTTGTCACTGGGAGTCAGGCAGCATACAGTCATGTGAAAAAGAAAGTACAGCCTCTTTGAGTTCTATGGTTTTACGTATCAGGACCTAATGAAAATCATCTGGTCCTTAGCAGTTCTCAAAAGTAGGTAAATACAACCTCAGATGAACAACAACACATGACATATTACACCATGTCATCATTTATTTTACAAAAAGAAAGCCAAAATGGAGAGGCCATGTGTGAAAAACTAAGTACACCCTTACTGCTTCCATAGGTAAGAAGAGGCTAAATAGCAGCCAGGTGCTGCTAATCAAATGCCCTTGATCAATTGATCATCAGCAAGTGTGACTACCTCTATAAAAGCTGAAGTTTTAGGAGTTTGCTGGTCTGGAGCATTGAGGTGTGTGTTAACACTATGCCAAACAGTAAAGACATCAGCAGTGATCTTAGAGAAGCAATTGTTGCTGCCCATCAATCTGGGAAGGGTTATAAGGCCATTTCCAAACAATTTAAAGTCCATCATTCTACAGTGAGGAACATTATTCACAAGTGGAAAACATTCAAGACAGTTGCCAATCTTCCCAGGAGTGGACGTCTCAGCAAATTCACCCCAAGGTCAGACTCTGCAATCCTCAGAGAAATTGCAAAAAATCCAAGAGTTGCATCTCAGACTTTACAGGCCTCAGTTAGCATGTTAAATGTTAAAGTTCATGACAGTACAATTAGAAAAAGACTGAACCAGGATGGTTTGTTTGGAAGGGTTGCCAGGAGAAAGCCTCTTCTCTCTAAAAAGAACATGGCAGCACAGCTTAGGTTTGCAAAGTTGCATCTGAACAAATCACAAGACTTCTGGAACACTGTCTTTTGGACAGATGAGACCAAGAGATGTTTGGCCATAATGCACAGTGCCACATTTGGCAAAAACCAAACACAGCATATCAGTACAAACATCTCATACCAACCATCAAGCACGGTGGTGGAGGGATGATGATTTGGGCTTGTTTTGCAGCCACAGGACCTAAGCACCTTGCAGTCATTGAGTCGACCATGAACTCCTCTGTATACCAAAGTATTCTAGAGTAAAATGTGAGGCCATCTGTCCAACAGCTAAAGCTTGGCCGACATTGCGCCATGCAATAGGACAATGATCCCAGGCACACCAGCAAATCTACAACAGAATGGCTGAAAAAGAAAAGAATCAACGTGTTGCAATGGCCCAGTCAAAGTCTAGACTTCAACACGATTGAAATGCTGTGGCGGGACCTCAAGAGAGCTGTGCATAAACAAATGCCCGCAAACCTCAATGAACTGAAGTAATGTTGTAAAGAAGAGTGGGCCAAAATTCCTGTACAACAATGTGAGAGACTGATAAAGTCATATAGAAAACGATTACTTCAAGTTATTGCTGCTAAAGGTGGTTCTACAAGCTATTGAATCATAAGGTGTACTTTACTTTTTCATACATGGCTTCTCCATTTTGGCTTTCTTTTTGTAAAATAAATGATAACATGGTGTATAAATTTAATGTCCTTGTGACTTCCCATTTGGACTACTGCAACATGCTCTACATGGGAAGGAGGTGATGATATACTCCCACTTTATGAAGCCATCCCTTGATACAGCTATTTTGAACAATTATTAACTGGTCTCAAACAGTTAATGCCGGCAAGATAGAATGACTGATTGATTCTGGAGCAAATTCATCTTTAGCTGTAGATGGGATTGTGCCCTACCAGATGCAGCTGGTTTGCAATCTGGAGATTTTCTTGGACTCACAGCTCCCACTAGAACAGCAGATGGAGGCCATGCCCAAGAAGGCTTTTGCACAATTACTTTTTGTGTGTTGGGTGTAACCATTCTTGAAACAGGAGACACTGCTGGATTGCCACCTTGTCATTTTATGTCTGGATTACTGCAACTCATTTTACATGGAACCACTCCTACAGAACATTCAGAAGTTGCAACTGATTCAGAATATGGTGGCCCAAATAGTTATGGGTTTGCTGAGGTTTGCCCATGTGACACCTTTACTGTGGAAGCTGCACTAGCTGCTGGTTAACTTCAGGGTGTAACTGAAGGTACTAGTTATTCTGTTTAAAGCCCTCTGTAGCTTAGAATCTGGCTATCCCCAAGTCAACTTGCTACAAGTGGAATCTGCCTGCCTGATGAGATCAGGAAGATACATTAAGGCTTCCGCTGCCAGAGCAAGATTTTCAACACAAATCCAAATACTAAATTTTCTGAGTGATAGCCTTCCTTCTCTGGAATAGCCTCTCCCTGGATTTAAGGACTGCCCTTTCACTACAGTGCTTCAATACTAAAGATCTGGCTCTTTTAGAAAGCTGTTGGTGTAAGCTGAAAGGCCGAATTAGGTGCAGGTTCAATAGACTGATGGAGCTGAAGCTCTTTGTTTTGTTGAATCATTTTCACTCTGTTACTGAATGCAGGAGTATACATCACTCAGAATCTTCTGAATGGGGTGGCATAGAAGCCTGAGATAAATTAAAAAATGTCAGACACAGCTGAGTTAAGGATAGATAAAGGTATCTTGGAAATAAAGCCAGTGTGTTGTAGCTTGAACAGGAAAATTGGAAAGGGTTGTTACGCCATCAGCTGAATTTCCTGCTTGGTGCAGAATTAAAATTAAAGGATCTCCATCAGCTGTCTTTCCAGCCTTTGCCTGAGTACATTCTGAGGGAGACAGCCAACTATTTTCATAGTTTTTCTTCCCCTCATCATCCTTGTTCTTTGCTGCTCCTGTTCAGTATCTCAAAATCTTTCTTAAAGTTGGTTGTAACTTAACATTGAGGTCCCCCTCACTCAAGGCTGCAATGAGAGAAAAAACATTCTTGGTGGACTGTTCCAGTGAAATCCCATTCCTACCTCCAAGGAGACACAGGAATTAAAATTTGACACCTTTAGAAAACCTTTTAATCTGTGGGTCTGAAGGCAACATTCAGTGAAAGGCACTGAAGTGGAACCCAAACTATTTGTAGACAAAGAGGCTTTGATCATTTACTTTACACTCCTACCTTACAGGTTAAGAAATCCATATCCAAACTGATGTTAAGACTTGGAATGAAATTTAAAAAGACATGTTAAGATGGGGAAAATTACAATTGTCATTGTTGGGAAGAACTTCAGTAATCAAGATTAATGTTTAACCAAGAATGTTATTTTTGTTTCAAACAATACCTGTTACGACAACTGATGTTCAGTTTAAACAATGGCATAAAGACACATCTAAATTTGTGTGGCAAAGTAAAAAACCACAAATTAAGTACAAAGTTTTACAAGATGCTAAAGAAAGAGGAGATTTAGGTCTCCTGAATTTGAACTAGAGGGGCATGACTTAAGATTTGGGTGGCACAACTATTTAACTATTTAAAGTTAATGTAGATTTTTAAAATCATTATATTAGACATGCCACATTGAGAATATGCTACAGATATAAATCTATGTTGTCTCCGAAGGTTCCTTTATGGTTGTCACCATAAGAAGCTTTTTATAGAAGAGAAATGATAACTAAACATAAATGGTTAACTTATGGTAACGTATTGGAATTTTCCCAAAGAGACTTTAAATTAAAGACAAGAGAGGAATTGATATCAGAAGGATACATGTGTCAATGGTTTTCTTATGTACAATTACAAGAAAGATTTAAAATAGATAAAGAATGGTTCTGAATATAAGACTGAATTTGAAGCAGAATTATGTACTAATGATAAACATGTTACTGCAAAGATGTATAAACTTTTACTGAAACTAGAGACAGAAGATGAACAACTTAAGGACTGTATGATAAAATGGGCTAAAAACTTTGGCTATAACATACAGATCGAACAATGGGAAAATATGTGGTTCAAAAGACTGAAATTTACATTATATTCTAGCCTTGAAGAGAATTTTTATAAAATGATTTATTGTTGGTACTTATCACCAGAAAAATTATCTAAAATGTATAAAGATGTAAAGTTACTTTGAAAGTATGTTGGAGATGTAAGCAACAAGAAGAGACATTTTATCATCTCTGGTGCACTTGTAAAAAAGCAAAAAAAATCTGAAACGAGATACAGATTTGTATACAGAAGATTTTAAAGATTAATATTCAATCAAAACCAGAAACTTTCCTTTTGCACTTGATGGATAAGCAGTTGGAAAAAAACTCATGGAACTTTGTTTTTATATATTATAACAGCAGCAAGTTTTTTATATGCACAGAGGTGGAAAGATAAGACATTACCTACAGTGGAAGAATCGATGAAGTCAGTGGAGTTGGCTGAGATGGCGAAATTGACTGCTTTGATTAGAGAAAAGACATTGTGTAATTTTAATGCTAACTGGAACCCTTTTTTGGACTTTTTGTAGGAACCAAAAAATGAAATTATGTTGTATGGATTTGATTAGAGTTGATATGGGTTAATAGAAATAATGGAAGTTATGTTGTAAATTTAGAGCAAGATTTCGATGTATGTTGTTACTTATATCAGTTGCAAGTGGGGTTGGAAGTCAATTCTTTTTTCTTTTTCTTTTCTACACTTCTGATCTTTACTATTTTTTTTTCCAATTTTCTTTTTTCTCTTCTTAATATTAGCTTTTGTTAGTTTTTACTGTTCCTTTTTAAAAATTTAATAAAGTTATTACCAAAAAAAAAATCCATATCCAAACCAAAAAGGGAACGCGCGGGAGCAACTAACTCTTACTCTCTGTCTCTCGGAAAGAACTCCGAGCCGGGCGGAACGATGGGAAGGAAGGGCAGGAAGTTTCATCAACAGGAAGCGGTGGGTCGCGCGGAAATAAGTCATAATGGATAGCCGGATCTTGGTTGTGAGAATTCGGCGGCTTCTGATTTGATCACCTCCGGGGGGGATGTTGAGCGGTCTGCGCCCTAGCGCCGGTTTAAACGGGAAACCAGCTCCTTCGCGTCGCCGTAACGTAGGCCGGCGTTAAATACTCCTGTGGCGGAGAGCGAGCTGCAGGCTGCCGGTTGTTAAGAGCCACTTCCCTGCGGCCCATGGCCGAAGGGGAAGCCGCCCCGGTAGCGGGGCCCGGCGCGGCGCCTAGCCAAGGGAACGAGAAAAGGGGAGAAGCGGGTGACGCCGGCGTGGACTGGGTGGAGAAGTTGCGCGAAGAGTGTGAGCCCGAGCAGCACTGGCAGTACCGGCGGGAGTTCTTAATTCGCAATGCGGAGAGCCTGTCCTTGTCCATAAGCCGAGAAGACGACGCCGACAACACGGAGCTGCGGCGCCTCGTCTCTTTCTCCATGGTGTGGGCCAATCACGTCTTCCTGGGGTGTCGGTAAGTCGGTGGCGATAATATTTTTGGCGGAGAAATGCAAATTTAAGTAGCGTGCTTACAAGAAACGACATATTTGGTGAAAGAGAATTAGTTGTCCCTTAAAGTATAGTAAAAGTAATGGGGAAAAAAGATTCCGACTGAGGTTGTTTTAAATGTGGGTCTCTTTACTAGCCAGTAAAAATGCTTCGACAGCTCTCTTATGTGCAGAGATGATGTTACCATATGAGATTTGCTCTTATGGGGGGGGGGGGCTTATGGAAGATTGCTTTGAAGTCATTCTGAAAATTTGCAAGTTATACGTCTTTAATTCTGCTTTTTGTTATGCAAGTTACAGTGGCAAATGTGGAAATCCTAAGTGGTCTTCTACCTCTTGTGTATCTAGCTATTGCTGTTGCTACCATGATAAAGTACTATGCTCTTATTTGGTAGAATTGACCTTTGTTTTTGGGCAGAATATAGTGATTCTAACATATTGCAATTATTGGCTAATCTTCCCAGATCTGTTTCCTGTAAACTATTTTTCTTGTATGCCCAGTTTTTAGAGGGTTGAAGGAAAAACATTACTGTAATAATTATGGGGCACCTATAATTAAACTATCCCAGTTACTTGATTGCATTTCTCTTTGCGTTGAAATGCTTCATTTTTGCTTTCAGTCTGTTGATGTTACTTTTGATAAGCCGGCCAAAATGTTTTTTGCTGTTCACGTGACCGAAGACTTCACTATAGCACAGTAGTTGAATCAACATCCAGTGGGTAGAAACCCTTCTTGTAGCGGCTTGTCTAATACCTCCGTTGTAATCTGTTGAGGAGAGCCTATTGTTTTTATTAGCCTAAGCACTTACACTTGTTTATATTTTTTTAAAAAATCAAAGCTTTGAGCTCTTGCTCTGTTATGCTTTATATTGTAATTTAAGTATTGTACATCACCTTAAAATTCTAAACAGAATGATGTATTAAATAGTTTAACTAAATAGTTTAACATGCACCAACCCAATGCTTGTGCTTTAAGAGCCACTGATGCTCTGAATGTCATGAATATAGAATCCATTTTCCTTGAAGTGCTAATTTCTATCTTTTCCTACTTAGATATTCTCCACAAGTGATGGAAAAGGTGATGGACATGGCTGTAGGCATTACAGTGACCAATGCTCCAACCCACACTCTGAGAGATGAACTGGTTGCCAAGGTGAAACGAGGCATATCCAGTAGCAATGGTTAGCAGATCATAGCTGGCAAATACACATAGGAATACAGTAAACCAAATACATGTTAGCTTATTTGTTAAAATTGTTAATACTTCAGAAATTGTTAGTAGTTTGTTTAATTTAATTATTGCTTTGATAATTTTTAAAATGTTTAAATAGTTTGTAAGTTGATTTTTTAAAATTGATGGTGTTAACTAGCCTTAAATAGTTATAGTTCATAGTTCAGTCTGCCTTTTTACTAAAAAACAAAAACTAAGAACGACAGAAGCTCCAATTTTTTTGATCCAAACTATAAATTCATGGGAGAGGTTATTTACCTTTTGTATTAAATAGAAACTTTTTGCAAAATTTAATTATTTTATTATGGGTATTCTTAGACTTTAAGATAAAAGTAACTAGATTCTTTGGCTCTAGTTCTAATGGTGATGTTTTATAGAAATAAGGATACTTGAATTTACTCAGAATTACATACATAATTTGCTTATGTTTTCCAGAAGGTCCTTGCAAGAAACGGACTGCTGGTGCTGACAAACCTTTTGAAGTTAGTAATGAAAAATCTACAAAGGCAGAGCTGTCTGTGGAAACAGATACTGAACCTTTAAAGAATCCAGGAAAAGATGTACCAAAAACCCCAGAGAAGTCTCAGCGTTTGCCTATGGCAGCTTCAGCCTTGACCCAAAAGGTAGAGCCTACAACAGCTGCAACCTTATCTCAAAAGGCAGAGTCTGCTTCAGCTTCAATATTGACTCCGAAAGTAGAGCCTGCAGCTGCTTCAACCATGACCCAGAAGATAGTTCCTGCAGCTTCTTTAAGTGGAGCAAAAATAGAAGGCAGAGCTGCTAATTATGAATCTACAACAACTAATAAGCACAAATCTGAAAATGTCTTACCAGCTGAAAAGAAAGCTGGCTTGGAAAGTACTGCAGTGTTAGCTTCAAAAAGTAGTTCACACCCAAGTGTAGCTCCTACTAAAGTGCCATGCAAATTATTGACAAATGAAGATGCGAAAGAAAGGCAACCATTTTTCAATAGACTATACAAAGCTGTTGCTTGGAAATTAGTTGCTGTTGGAGGATTTAGTCCTAGTGTCAACCATGTAGAACTCTTAAACTCATCCATTCAGTCTGTAAAGGCAACGTTAGATGTTGAATTTGTTCCACTGAAAGAGCTTGCAGATTTACCTCAGAATAAAAGCTCTCAGGAAAGTGTGGTTTGTGAACTGAGATGCAAATCTGTATATTTGGGTACTGGCTGTGGGAAAAGTAAAGAAAATGCCAAAGCAGTTGCTTCAAGGGAAGCACTGAAACTATTTCTCAAGAAAAAAGTTATTGTGAAATTATGTAAAAGGAAGTACAAAGGAAGAGAAATTGAAGATTTGGTGCTTCTTGATGAAGAATCAAAACCATTAAATTTACCTCCTGCTTTACGAAATCCTCAAGAAATACTGCATAGCAGTGAAGCTGTCACTGCCTATACTAGCAAATGATGTTTTATCACAATTAACTGAGTTATCTTTGTACAGTAAATGAGAGTCCCAGATATTTTGTATTTCTCAGTTCTCAGTTTTGCAGAACAAATACCATTACTGTTCTTTTCACTCAGTAGTAAATGTAAATAATTCTTTATAGATGTAAAGTGTGCAGAGGTATGCCTTAAAATTTAGCACACTAGTGTGCTGTTTTATTTGCTAAATAGTCTACTGAACTCTTATATTTTTTAACTAAATTAAGGTACAGTTTGCTGGTCAATGCAGTCTCATTTTGTAACTCCCACAATTTGGTAGCAGTAATGCTCATTTTTGAACCCTGATCCTTTATAAGCCGTTAATAAGTATGTAGACAACAACCATTGTACCTAGATGGTAAAAAGTTATCTCAAAAATGGAAACATTTAATCACCTGCTTCATGTGTTACTCATATTATTCACATGCCTGTTTAAAAAGCAAACTATTGATTTGGATTATTTTAATTAAGTAGTGATATTTAAATTTTAATTCAAAGAAGTAGATGCTGGTCCTTTTTTAATATCATACTTACAAATTGTCAGTAAAAATCTCCAAATTACTTACTTTACTAAAACTTATCTAAGCAGATTTAATATCCAAATTTGTGAAAAATCTCACATTTTTTCAAATAAATACAGCTTTCTATACTAAGCATATTTTTATGTCTAATAATTTTGGGGGAAATTCCTACATTTTATGTAATGTACTGTTTTGACTGAGCACTTTTAATGATCACAACCTTTTTTTTAACTTTGGTGTTTGCTTTTAAAAACTTAAATCTTGTGGTGTAAATTAACAACTTCTGCAACAATTATGAGGTGCTAGTTTTATTAAAACATCTGCACTGCATTCTAATGTTATGATGTCAGTGTATATTTTCAAATATGCTGTCTAGATTTTAACAGAGAAAACTTGATGCACTAATTTACTGTGCAAGGGTAAATACTCTGCAGTGCTTTTTGTTCTCATGGTTTCACATGTCTGGCATTAGTGCTTTTTTCTAAAGCAGAGTTGTATAGTGTGTTCTCTCTGCAATGATGGCTTATTCTCAGTTCACTGGAACTGGAGTCATTACATTTCAGGCGCATCTCCATAAGTTGAAATCAAATACCCCTTCATTGTGCAACAGCCATTGAGAAATAGAGCAATCTTACTGACCGAGGCTGTGATTCAGTAATTCCCAAGCACTTAACAGAGCTTATTATTTTGTCCCCTGATCCAGTTAGTAGCTGTTGATATAATTTGTCATGTTTTAAAAGTAATTAGCACTAAGAGAATTGGTTTTAGGAATGTATTTTGCAATGGTTGGGGATACTCTGTATGACCCATGCTACAGTTCTTTTAATTCAGTTTAAAGTTCAGTACTTTAAATATTCAAATTATGAATTGAATCCTGGCTTCCCTGAGTTTTAGTCATTGCTTTGCTGATTTTCAAGGATTTAGTTTAAGTAAAAGAGTTTCCCAACCATGGCAACTTCCAGATTTGTGGACTTCAACTCCCAGAAATCTTAGCAATGGCTATGCTGGCAGAGGAATTCTGGGGTTTGAAGTCCACAAATCTGGAAGTTGCCAGGGTTTGGAAATAATAATCTAAATTCAACATATTTTTAAAGCACCCCTTTTGCCAGTGTATTCTATTTGGTTTTAATGAATTTGTGGTGGGAAGTTCTGAATGATCCATGACAATATTTTGACAAGAACAAATAAGTCTTCCATCAGTTGCTTTCCCTAACTTTGAGATTTTTCTTAATGTAATCAATATTCTAAAGCAATAGTTAGCCATTGCTGATTTGAACATCAGGACCAGGCTATAAATGTTCACAAAAATAGTATATCATCATTTCATGTTTTAAATGAAACACAAATAGAAATTACAGTAAAGTATTGCTTGGTGCTGCTAAAATAATGCAGTTCATCTGACGTTTAGAAACAAATTGGTTTGCTCCTACATATATCCCCTTTGTCCCTGGAAACCTTTCCAGAGAATTTGTGGTGGGGGGGAGGGGTCTGAAGTAGTAAAAATGAGAGGGAAGATGGGAGCTGCTAGTGAAAGAAAGGAATGGGATAGTGTTATTCTTGAAGTGTTAAGATTCCATTTTGGCAATTCCTTGTTCCCAGCAACCTTTCTGGACTCTTCCACATTGTTCAGAAGGGTTTGTGATCCTCTGGAGAGGTTTAGAGGGAATCCTGGAAGGAGGATAGGAAATTCCGTCAATGAACTTTGTTAACTTCATAATCCAAAGCACTATTCGTATTTTTATAGTCTATTCAAATAAAATTAAAATGAGTATCATGTGTAGGAATGATAGATAAGAAATGTGATAGTGAATTGTTTTTTTAAAGTTGCATCTGTGTAAGAATATTACTTTAAATAAAGGCATTTTCCATTGTTTGGTTCCTGTTCAGATTTAAACAAATGGTTAAGAAAATTTAATGTTTACGTGTCCATCATAAGCTGTATAATACACAGATACTATTCTCTCTGGATTAGTGAAGTTTTGTGGTATTTTTTCTGTTAGAAGACTTGTACACCAACCTGACCTGTGTTGGACTGGAACCTGGGAGGCTCTCAGTCCCCTCTCAGACATGGAAGCTCACTGGTTGACTTCAGACCAGTCCCTGTCTCTCTGCTCAAGCTATCCCACATTGATGATGTAGAAAAAAACATTGGAGGATGGAATGCTATAAATCAGTGTTTCTCAACCATGGCATCTTGAAGATGTGTGGACTTCAATTCCCAGAATTCCCCAGCCAGCCCATGCTGGCTGAGGAATTCTGGGAGTTGAAATCCACACATTTTCAAGCTGCCACGGTTAAGAAACACTGCTATAATTGCTGCCTTGAGTACCTGAATGAAGTCCGTATGTGGCCATATAACCCCGAAATCAAACAGATACAACACTGAATCAGAGTAGGGAAAAAAAAGGTGTCCTTAGTGAGAAGCACTGCAGCATGTACCTAAGCTAAAAGTTTAGCTACATAGTTCTGTACAAATTTGTTCGTTTTTTGTCTTTTGTTTCATTATGTATTATTACATTTGCCTGCATGAAAATGGGTTCATGAATGCAAAGAGTAGGGGAAGCAGTCATTGAACTGGTAATTTTTATGAAATGTATCCTTGCTCAAGAGTTTGTGGTAGGTATGTTAGCTGAAAACTCATCAACTAAATAAATGGGTAAATATGTGGTAGACTACACCACACTGTACTTTAAGACCCTCAGTGCCTGGGTTCATACATTGAGTTAAGCTGTAATGTGATTTGTTTCACTTTGGCTTTATGTGTTGTGCAAATTCAGCTCCTGTGGTTTGTAAACTAGGATTGACATGTTGTATGGACCCAGACAGTATTGGTTTCTTCAATGGAGCAAACCATGGCTTAGTACAATATGTATTTTGTTTCTACTTTTATTGTTGGATTTAGCCAAATAGTCATGTTCTGATCTCAGCAAAAACTGCTGTGATTGTCTAAATATACATGCAGATTTGTTCAGCAATATATTGTTAGCAGATGATGCAGTGAAGGTAAATCAACACCTGTAGTACAGTGAATACTATATCCATATAGGATTCATGATATAGGACTTACTTCATACATCTATGGGATCAAGTTGCTGATCTACCACTCTCCCACCATTGTCCGTTGTTGCAAAAGACTGGGGCCCAGAAACTTCTAGTGGGTTATACCTTCTCCACCACTTTGTTAAGATTGCCTCCGGGTATAGGCAGTCTTACGGTGCCTTACAGGCCTAACATTGATCATCCATGATGGGGTAAGGAAGTCTTTTAAGCAGTGAGATCAAATGGAACTGGAAGACAAGTTGAAAACCCCTTGTTCTTCTCACAAAAGTTGGAGATATCTTTTCAAGTATTGCCTTGGATTGTTTAATTTCTAAATTAAGACGATGGGCCTCTTCCAGTCATGCTTTGTGAGCTGGACATTCATCCCAAAACTGCTTCATATGTAGAACCTGGTGATGCTGAGTAAAAACTGAAAGGACCTGCATGGGCCTAAGTGCATTTTTTCTGTCTTTTTCCATGCCTTTTTCTGTCTTCCGTCTTTTTCTGTGTGTCTTCAACATAGGTTGAAGCCTGTGTGTTACTACTTTTAAAAAATTGTACTCCAAGAAGCAGGAGCTTAAATTCTAATAATGAAAGTATTGGCATTCATCATATATGATCTGAAAGTACAAATAAGAAAAGATGAAAATTTGAATTTATTATGTGTAAAGTTCAATTTCCTCCACTAAGAGAAATATTTAAGTTGAATTTAAATGAATATCAATATGATTTCAAAAAATAAATTCCGTTTCTATTTTTGCTATCTGCTGTATCACATTACCTCTAAGGAGTCACTCTGTAGCTTGTAGCTGGCATTACTTTCCATAGAGCCAAATGACGTTAGTAATTCCCATTGACTCCAGCAGACCTCCCTGTTGTTGGTTTTACAATATCCTAACACTAGGTGGTAGTTCTTTACTGACCTCAGCCAAGCTAAGAAAAGCTAAGTCTGGCTGGAAGTGTTTTTTTCTAAAACAATTTTCTTGCCATTTTTAAAAAGAAATACAGAAAAAATATAGAAAAGCAAAATTTAAAAACAGTAATATATCCATCCAACACATTAATGTTACTTACTTATAATACCAAAGAAAGGGGAAAAAATAAAATAGACCAATATTCTAAGCTAATGTAAATCACTTAAATATACCATATATCCATATAATCATTTTTATATTAACATAATGTACCTAATTAGGCATAAGAATGTCTATTCTTGTAAAATGTTATGAAATCTGAGTACTGTGTCATTTTTCTGTTAGAAAAAATTGTCGGACTTCCGGTGGGGACAATGGCGGCTTAGTCATCTCTCCATGAGAGAGCAGACCACGCTGCAACTGGATCCGTGGCTGGCAACAAGTGCTGGCCGCCCATCTTCCTCCAGATCAAGGAGGAAGCAAGAAATCAATCCATTTGGTCTCCAGGACGGCCGTTCCTCATTAACTAATTGCAGAAATGGAAGCTTCTGTGAATGGGCTTGCAAGCGAGCGACTGGGGGTGTGTGTCCATCTTTGATCATAACTGTGGTGCAGCCTAAAGATGGACACTAGAGCTGGCCAAACCACGTTTCTAACCCACTTTGGAATATAACTATTTTTTAATGTAAGAGAGACCTTCCTTTGCAACAGATAAATAATTCTCTTGATGTTTTTTCATTATTTCTGGGACTATAACTTTAAAAGAAGAATTTGAGTTTTATTGTAATTTGAACAACTCGTAAAAAGGTGGAAGATAAGAATACAAAAAAGATATAAAAGTTACTTATGGTGAAAGGGGAAGATTTATTTGTTATAAATTTAATTTTACGAAACTCCATCTGTATTAATTGGATTTGATTTTTCTATGGGAAAACCTTTTGTTTTTCTGTGATATGCCTGTTAATTGGCCTGATTTTCAGAACAAAAGAAGATAGTAATTTGAGCTTTTTGTGTTTTCCCTGTTGGCCCCTGCCTGCAATTACAGCTTGAAAGGCACCAGCTGTCTGCTTACTTTCATTTATACAATACCTACAGTTGCTTGCTTTGGGGGGAAGAAAAAAAATGGCTAGAAGAGGCCATTTGGAGCAGCCGTTAGAAGATAAGGTGACTTCTTTAAGTTTACGCCAATTGGTGTTTGATGAATTAAGAGCTAAATTCAAGTCCCTTGAAAAAAAGATAAAGATTGGATAAGATAGTTAATTTTGAAATGGAGATAGAGATTGACTTGAATGTGAATTTGGAGTTCAAAAAAAATGCTGGATTATGAAGGTGGTATGAACAGAGATGTGGATCCAAAATGGATTTAAAAATGCCAGAGTATAAGAGATATGGAAAAGGATGCCAGAATGGATTTACAAATGAAACCAACTGATGTTACCATGATCAAAGGGGACATACAAATAATGGAAAAGAAAAGTGACTTGGAAAGACTTTTTATCTTGGATTTGCAAAAGGAATGTGTTGAATCGGTGAGGCTGTTCCTGGGAAGAGACAAAGAGAAACTACTGGGGCTGTTTCTGGGAGAAGACAAGGAGAGAATGACGGGGAATCAATTTGTAGGACACTATTTGAAAGGATTAAAGATTAGGCTGTTTAAAAATAAACAAAAGGTTTATAAAGTGAACTTATTTGATTATGGTTGAGGTTTTTGGTAGTTATTAATGAGATCTTTTTCTGACCAGGATTGAATGACGAGGTTTTAAGGATCTGTGTATAAAGGGGAAGAGATTTCATTTGCTTTTTTTTTTTTTTTTTTTAGAGAAAATGATAAATTGGATTATAAAATAGGTTATAAAATAACCTTTTGACTACGGTTAAAATACATTTGTTATTAAATTTATGGAATTTTTATTCTTATATATGATAACTGTAGTAAGGTTTTTTATATGTACAAAGGAGGAAGGATATGACATTACCTACAATGGAAGAATGGATGGTGAAGCTGTAGTTGTCAAAACCTTTAAAATAATCTTTACAAAGTAGTTGATTTTAAGTAATCATTCCGGACTCTGCCCATACTTTCCAATAAAACATCTTACAAGTAGAGTTTTTCCGTAGTGGTAAATATTTGTGAGACTCAGCATCAAAACTTGATCTATATCCCAATGAGGCCCAAATAGTCTGGCTGTAAGCAAAACAGGAAATAAAATACCTTTTTTGCTATATGCTGACCTGAGTAATTGCCAAGATCTTAACAGAGACATAATGCTGACTGAGACTCATAACAGAATCAAGAATGCTGTCTGATGGCTAGAGACAGGTTTGGTTTCCGTGGGTGCCAAAGCCTGGCACTATCTCATTAATTTCTGGCTTAAATTATGTTTTCCCTATGGATCTGGCCCCACTGGTTCTCAGAAACCATTTTAAATCAACTTGGCTAAAAAGAGCTCATAGCAAACTCCAGTTTGTAGGTCTCACTTTGGATAGCCTCTGCCCATTAGGGTTTGAATAAGCAGCATATCTGGGATAATTGATTTCCAAACCAGTTTTGAGCTTGGTATGGAACCCCACAGTCCATGGATTTTTTTTCCAAAGGGGTATGTGCCATCATCTTATCTTTCCTCCATTCCTGTTCTGAAATTTTGCTGGGTCTTCACCTTAGCCAAGTTGGATGCACTACCCTCTGCAGTCCTGTGGGGACATTATAAAAATCTCCCTCCACATGACCGTTTCTGCCTGTGTGCCCCACATGCTCCTCTGTTGCTCCCTGTACATGGAATCCCAGATGGCATCTATCTATCCCATTCTAGAGACATACATGGCAGAGAGTATGAAGCTTATCCATCACTTCTGTCTGACCAGGACTCTGATGTATCCTCCCAGGTTGCTTGATTCTGTGCCTCTGTTTGTTCTATTCATCCTATCTACGACTGAAGAATATTATTTACATTATTTTTATTATTATGTTATGCTTATTTTTATTGATATCTATACATTTTAGGTGTATATGTTTTTATTTAAACTTGATACACATATTTCATGTATATTGTAAATAAATAAATAGTGTTTTCTGGTTCTATAAAGATAAAGAAGAGATACATAATAACTTTTCAATAAAGTCCATAATGGTTTGATATTCAGTTAAATTCTCATTCCACATAAATATAGATGATAAAATAAATGCCCAATATTATTTTGAAAGTGGAAGTTTTATATGAAAACCTCCTTTATGAAGAGAGAATCTCAGTTTCGCCAGTTAGATTCTTGACAGTCTATCTTGCCATGTGAATTTCTTCAGGAGTATCAATCTGAATAAAATTTCTATTTGTAATTAAAATATATATCAATCAAGGAGAAATATTTACTTTAACAACATTAATCTTACCCTACTAACTTTACTTAACTAATTTATCCTACTAACTTAATCTTAGGGACACGGTGGCGCAGCGGTTTAATGATGCTGAAAGTTGCCAGCCAGAAATGGTCGACACTTCAGTGGTTCGAGCCCAGCTCCGTGCACCAGCACAAGCTCCTGCTTCCTCCCCAGCTCCTGCCAACCCAGCAGCTCGAAAACATATGTGAGTAGATAAATGGGTTCTCTCACACTGGTGGGAGGAAAAATGCTGGCAGCACCTTGCAAAGGAGACGGGAGCAGTTGCCGGTAACGCGGAATCCGCGCACGCCCAAAAAAGGTGCGAAGCAACAGAAAGCCCACCTCCTGCACTCGCCAGTTGGGCTCTGCTCTAGAAAGGAGACAATGGCAAACCACTTCTGAAACACCTTGCCTTGAAAACTGCAGGGACTTGTCCAGGCTGTCGCCGCAGAATCGGTAACGATTGAGTACGGATAAAAAAAAACCTAACTTCCCCCCCGCCAAAGTTGAGGTTTGCCCTAACCCTTCAGAAAGGCCCTTAAAACATGGCTTTGTCAACTGGGTTGGGGATCCCAAGGTAGAGTGGAGCCTGTTAGGTGGCTATATGACAGTTAATGGAATGTACCCTCTGTATGTTTTCCTGCCATTTTCTTTTTCTTTTGTTTTTATTTTAATCTAAATTGGTTGTTTTAATGGTTTTATATATTTTTGGTTGTTACTATGTACACCATCCAGAGTCACTATGTGACATGGGCAGCTATACAAATGTGAATAAATAAATAAATAATGGAATTTCAATTCATCTATTAATGTACAGAAAAACATATCTACAATTTTTGATATATTAACTTCCACATATCTGGAAATGTTTTTGGTGTATATATAGTCCTAATTATTTAATATATTCTTTTTTTCTAACACCCAAAATCTTACCTTGATCTACTGATATATCAGATACTAAGGAAAATAAATTACATTGTTCCTAATTAGTCTAATTAGACATATTTTCCAAAATGTCGAACCACCATTTCAGTTTGGCAATGATGTACAACCGTTATCTAGAATTGCCAGGATATCATCAGCATTTAAAAATAATTTACACCCCGAATTCACCATAGTAATACCCGTGATATCATGAGATTGCCTAACAATATTTGCTAATGGTCCAAAAAAGAAGTCAGTTAGCAAGAAGATAAGCCAGATAGGTGCCATACTGTAACTCAGTTGAAACAATAATTAAATAATTGTTATTTCTCTTGCTATTGCTTGCAAGTAATAAATTGCTATCCATTTAATAAAAGAAACCAGGAAGTTATTTGCTTCAGAAAGGGTTGGAACTGGTTGAATGCAAGACCATGAGGAGTTGTTCAGCTAGACTTGAAAGAGATTGTGCTTTTACTTTCACTTTTCACAGTCTCTAGGGCAGTGTTTCTCAACCTCGGCGACTTTAAGATATGTGGACTTCAACTCCCAGAATTCCCCAGCCAGCATGCTGGCTGGGGAATTCTGGGAGTTGAAGTCCACATATCTTAAAGTCGCCGAGGTTGAGAAACACTGCTCTTGGGGATTAACTCCTCTTTTCTAGGCACAAAACTTAAACAACCCTTCCAATTTGTGAATTACTCAGAGATTACATTCTTCTTCAACCAACCAATCGCAATCCTGCCTGTGCAAAGCTGTCTCTAGCAATAGGAGGGGTGGAGAAATAAATATTTGCATAATATATGCAGGCAAGTGAAAGATGAGAATCACACTGAGGTTTTCTGATGGGAATTGGTCTCCTGTGTCCTCCCTCATTCCAAAGCTAAAGGCTGTGATTAAGAAGAAATAACCTCCATTTCGCCAATTCAAATAAATAGGAAATATATTTTATTATTTCACCATCATTTTCCTCACTGTGACTTGCAAGATAACGGCAGCAACGGAGCTTTATAAAGCTTGAAAGGTTGCTTCTACGATATAGGCGTTCTGAAGACCTGCTCTCTAGGCTACATGCGGAGGACTTTGTTCCTCTGGGCTTCCTTGCCGCCTAGGGGAAAGTCCCCGGACCCCGGGCAGAGAGTGCCGCGTGCTTACACGTGCGCAATATATCCTCCCGCAAACTCACACCACTACCGCCAAGACGCTCTCAGGGCCGAGCGGGTGAATGCGGGGGGCCTCTCGTCAGCTCCATAGTTACGCAGGTAGTGCGCATGCGTTCCTTTCCGGAGGAGGCGGTCGCACCAACAGAACGGGGCTCACTCTTTGGACGCTTCCTTTTTTCTGTCTCTACGGAGCCTGAACGAGCGATTGCTGCATCTTATAACCCTGAATTTTATCGGTCCGGTCCCGGAAAATGTAGCGAGACTGAAATCGTTGCAGTTTTATTTTGCTACCATTCTGCAGTGCAAGGGTTTTGTTCCCTGTTTTTTGGACTTTGAGAAGGCTGTTGCATGTGTACACGACAAAGAACATTCGCACAAAAACCTTGTAAGTTTGTATCCCCTGTCAGCGCGTTTGGGAGACGTGTTTCCCTGATTGGCGGGGTATAAAAAAATAAGAAATGTACAAGAGCAGATTGATCGTCTATGGTACGCCTTCAGAGCCCCAGAGAGTCCTTTGCAGGTCTCTGAATGTTGTTTTAGAATACTGTTTATTGCGTAACGTGGAACTCCTGCTTCTTCGGTTACCTTCCCCAGCCAGGCCAGAGAAAACCGCTACCAAATGTGAAAATGCACAAGAGAAGCCCGTTTCTGTCCCGCGAGCAAACTGCTTATTTTTCCTGGGCAGCTGGTCAAAGAAACCCCGTCTAGGTCCACAGAAAAACTGGTAGGACCGCGCTCCGTAACAACGGCGCCACGTGACCTTGTGTGCCCGGCTGCGGCTTAATTGGAACGCGCCACCGGACTAGCGCGCTAGGGACGCGGGACGAGCGGGGGAAGACGAAGCCTAACCTCTGCCATCAAGCGGGGCTGAGGTTCTTTCTAGAGCGGACGAGGCGACTTAATGCTCGTTTGCGCACTCTAGCTCGTTTAGGACGATGTAAGCGCAGATCCCGTGTCATGCTGGGACCCAATGCGACTGGGGTGTCGTGAAAACCCTGCCTGGAAGTTGCATCTGCTTCTCTTAAATTTGGTTCCCCGCGATTCTTGCGCTGCCTGCTTCGGTGTGCTATGCGCGGCTATAAAAAGAGGACGGATGGAAGAGGGCAGCAGTCGGCAAGCGTGCGGCGATGTGCTTCATTCCTACGGCTTTATTTCTGCCCGTCTCCCCGAGCGGAGAATTCGCTGGAGGAAAGAGTGGGAGCGGCTTAGGGCGGGGAGACAGCACATTTCCTTGAGACCCAGCAGAGCGTAATTCTGACTCGGTCTCTTTAAATGAAACCCCGCCTCTCCCTCCCGCCCCGTTTGTCTTCTGACGTCCCACCGTGCTGGACCAATGGTATTGGCCGTAAGGGGAAGGCGGGAGAATGCGAACCGGCCGCACCTTATAAGGACATGGCCTCGCGCATGCGTACTTTGTGGGGCGAAGGGGGGTGCGAGGAAGGAAAAAGAGGCGGGGAGTTCCAAGTGAGGCAGGGGAGCATTTCTCTCCCCCCCCTTCGGCCGATTAAAGACGTAGCCACCTGAGAGTCTTTCCCTCGCTGCCCCCTTTCCTCCTCTCCTGCCCTCGCGGGATCCGAGCGGGCTGAACGAAGAGGGAAGGGGGTGTCACGTCCGGTAACGATGTTGGGGTCGCCGGGGCAACAGCCCGGGGGGGCGGGGTCTGGGGCGACGGCGACGGTGGCTGCCGGTTCTGCTGCCACTGCCGCCGGCGGGGCCGGGGGCATCGCGACTTTCCCGTGCGGAGGAGCGTCGGAGAGGCTGCTGGCGCGCTACGTGCAAGACTACCTGGAGTGCGTTGAGTCGTTGCCGCTGGACATGCAGAGGTTGGCCTCGCTCCTGCGCGAGATGGACACGCGCTGCCGGGGTGAGCGAGAGGGGCGCGAGCGCGATGGGGGGCGGCGGTTGCGCCGATGACGGGCGCGAGCAACTGATTGTGGGGACTGCGCTCCCTCCGCTCAGTCCGAGCGCTCTTCCTCCTGAAGAGGAGGGGCGATTCCCTTCTCCTCCTCCCGACTCTGGGTTGGGGGAGAGAAAATGGCCACCCTCCCTCCCCCCCCCCGCCCCGTCAGGGGCAGTCGCTTCGGGAGAAGCCGGCCCGAGGAGGCTCCGTTTGGGCCCTGCGGAGCGCGGGGTGGGTGGCGGCCGGGGCCACTCGGGGCTCTGGTGCTGACAGTCGCCCTGGTTTTGCGCGCGCGCGGGCCTCGGCCACGATCCCGCGAGCTGAGGCGGGGACGAGGGGGCACGTTGCCTTGCTTTGGATGATGCTCCGGATGTGGCAAACACGTGAAAATGTATCGTTCAGGAAAAGGTCTTGCCTCCGTAGGCAGTTACGTTTCAGAGCTGGAAATAAATTTATGCTGTTTCAGCAGCGGTATGAGAGTGAGTAAGGTGTCTCTTTTTGCTAATTATTAGAGTGCCAGTCTTAACAGCACATAAGTTTAAGTCATTTGCTGCTAGATAGTTTCTTACTTTCCCTCACAATACTACAAGGACGGTGATGAGGGATTTTAACCAAGGGTCGCCAGTCCTTTCGACGACCATAAAAGTAATGTTAGGTAAACAGCGTTTAAAGGGTGATGCAGTCTGATGTCCAACAGTATAAGTAGACCCATGTACAGTGTTTTAATTGTGAATTATAAAGCATCTTGCTCTTTCTTGGTACATCAGTGATGAGAAAGCTAGGGTTTTTTTCCTCTCTTTTACTCCTCCATATTTGAAACTCGCTTGACGATCTTCTCCCAGTGGGAGTTTTTGCACCAAAATAACAGGAAGTGCAGGTCAGTCAAGGGAAAGGAAGATATTAGCCTTTTTTAGAACTGAGAATTACTTTGGGAGGCAAGCACACAACAGGCCAATTTATGAAGGAGTCTCACTGAGTTTAGCAGCATTTACCCTAGAAGAATATTGAGGATTGCCGCTATAAACTTTTTTTGTAGATAGTTGGATATAATTTTATAGTGTTTGTATTGGGGCTAGTCACTCTAAGCCCAGCCTCACAGGGTTGCTGTTGTGGGAAACAATGGAGGTGGGGTGACATGCTTTGTACACCATCTTGAGATCCTAGAGAAAAGGTAGATATAAATGAAATAAAGAAGCATGTTGAATTTTCCTTAATAATGTATTAAATAATACTTAACATTTTAGACCTTGAATAACACAGTTTTGGTATTGCTGTCTATAATTACCCTGCCAAAAGTTTTGTTCCTATTTTTCTTCCAAAAGTCGCTGCAATTCACTCAATAGTGAAACTTTCTCATTATTTATTTTATTTATTATTAAATTTATATGCTGCCCATTTCCCCCAGAGGGTGACTCTGGGCGGCTTACAAAACTGGACATAATGGATAAATTGCTCAAGTGTTACTTTGATTAGGTTTTACTTGCTAGTGTTTAGATTAGAACATCAAATATATTAACTTAAAAAACTTTATTTGGGGTTCTTTTATTTCTTTAAAAAGAAAAATAAAAAAAATACAAAAAACCCCAAGAAAGAATTATATAAAAAACTACAAAACAAACAAACAAGCAAAAAAAGAACAGAAAGGGGGAAAGTGGTCTCATAGAAAGGGGGAAAGTGGTCTCATATTAATCAAATGTCAAACAGATTTCTAAATCTATATTAGGAAAAAAGTATGATTTTCTAACATCACAGAATATCATAAAATCTATGCCAGAAAAAAACTATTGAGTCATTTTTTATTAGTTAATAAATTGTCTTTTCAAAAATGAATAAGTCACATATTTCTTGAATCCAATCCTTAGTATCAGGAATATTACTACTTTTCCAATTTTTCAAAATCTCTTAGCAACACCCCAGACCCAATATAACCACCACTTCTCAAAAATCGTCAAATCCCAAAATTTCAGGACATAATTTAAAATAACATTAACATCTTTAACAAAAAAAAAATCCCAATAAATCTATTTGTCTACATTAAAATATTATTCCAAAAAGGATATCATTGATTTACAAGGCTAAATCATATGAGTAAAATTTTTTACATTGTCAGCAGAGAAAATCTGATGTCCATTCTTTCAAATATATATTTTGGGTTGTCCAGTAAACTCAGAATAAGATCTTTTGATGAATCCATTTTAATTTTAAATCCACTGAAGCAAATTTAACATTTTTAAGACCTGCAGTCATTGATTTCCATTATGGAATGTTCCAATTCTTTTATCTTGGTTTTTGTGCTGTATGTTAAATAATGCATTGTCTTTATGAACTGAAGAGTTTTTAATATTAGTATCTTTAAGTGAGGGTAATTTTTTTTTTATCCTGAAGGCTTGCCATTTTGTAAAATGGTGGTCTCAAATGTGCAGCCCCTGAACTGCATGTGGCCCTCTGAGTCATGTTCTGCAGCCCAAAGCAGTACCTAGGAAACAGTAAGCTCTGGGAGGCATTGTTTCTTGTCTGGTGAGGAATATCCCCCAAAAATGAGACATTGCTTCTTGCTCATATTCAGTGGAGGTAACAAGTGAGGCAAGAGCAAAGTAGACTGAGAAAGACAACTGGCGTACTGGCTCACTGGCCATAAAGCAGTTTAAAGTGCCTCACTCACCAGTCCCACAGCAAGAGATCAGCTGCCAGAAGTAGAATGCTGATCTTGTCAGGCACTGTGGATCCTAGAACTAGCCCTGACATATTACTATAATTTTCATATTATAAATAATATTCATAAGATAGAAAGCAGTGATTTAGGGAGTTTGAGTTTGTGATACTCTTGTTTTGCTTTTCAACAGAAGCTTTGAAAGAAATTGATGAAGTATATGAGAAATATAAAGCTGAAGATGATCCTGCACAGAAAAAGCGTTTGCAGCAATATCTTCAGCGAGCTTTGATCAACAGTCAAGAACTTGGAGACGAAAAAATCCAAATAGTTACTCAGATGCTTGAGTTAGTGGAGAACAGAGCCCGGCAGATAGAGTCCCACTCTCAGTGCTTTCAAGATCTGTCAGATACTGAAAAACCTATTGAAAAGTCAAAACAGGATCCATGTCAACCAGAGAGATCTTCACGAAGACCCCGTCGGCAGCGTACTAGTGAAAGCCGTGACATATGCCATATAGCAAATGGAATTGATGAATATGACGACCAGCCACCTAAAGAAAAAAGATCCAAATCTGCTAAGAAGAAAAAACGCTCTAAAGCTAAACAAGAAAGGGAAGCTTCACCAGTAGAATTTGCAGTTGACCCTAATGAGCCAACTTATTGTCTGTGTGACCAAGTGTCTTATGGAGAAATGATAGGCTGTGACAATGATCTGTGTCCCATTGAGTGGTTTCATTTTTCATGTGTCGGACTCACTTATAAACCAAAGGGAAAATGGTATTGCCCAAAGTGCAGAGGAGACAACGAGAAGACTATGGATAAATGTACAGACAAATCCAAAAAGGATAGAAGATCAAGGTAGTAAATGCTCTAAATGCACAGACAACTGTGTGGTTTCTATTAAAAACTATTTAATAAGCAGATTAGTATTTTAGAATAATGCATAAAACTATGCAATAATTTTTAAGGTGTACAATACTAATGGAGTGTTCACAAATGTTAATACTTTTTCTGCTTTTGAATATTCTGCACTAAATAACCAAAATTTTCAAACAGGGTCACATGGGAGTAGCACAGAAGGAATTCAGGAGTTCCAGATTCCTCACTCTTTTTAATTGTGGAATTATGGTGATGCCTGATGAAGAAGGACTGGAAGGATAATCATGTTAAAACTGGTGTTAACATCTGTTGCAGTTGTAAATTTAGTTGAGCATAGCTCATTTTGCTGAGAACATGTTAGTTCTATGATGCTTTTAGTCTTCAGAATCCTAAAGATAATATTTGAATCTATTGCCAAACTTTAAATTTTAAGCCTTTGAAAATGTAAAGCCAGTTTTTCTTCATGTCTTCCATGTGATCTACCTATGTGTCATTAACTTATTTTATATTAATCTTGTGGTGAGTTTATAAGTCTGTTTAAAGAAAGTATATTAAACAAATACTGATGTTGGAAGAGTTGCAATCAGCATTAATTGCAGTCCTGAACTGAACCTACTTGTTCTTCTCACTATGCTCTTTAGTTTCTTAAGTCATGTTGTACCATCTTGTTCATAATTCTTTGGATGTTGGAGAAACCTATATAATCATGTTGAAAAGTTTAGATATTCAAAGGATACATAAATACTGTAAGATCAGTTTGTGAGGTAAGTTTGACTGGTCTAATATTTTATTTTATTTTGCTTTCCAGGCTCTTAGGGCTGAGCAAAATGCAGTAGTAGGAAAAAGTCATTATTCTCTAGGAGAGGAGTCCTGTAGGCATAGAGAAAATATTCAACGGAAGTATAGCAACTCTTAATGAAATATTTTACATAAAGAACGATGACATGTCTTTGAAACAAATAATTACTAAAGGTATCCCAAAACTAAATATTATTTCTTTAATGGAACTGTTTTGAAAGTGATGATACAGAGCTGAAGTCTTAGTCTCACTGTCTAACTTTATGCCATGGGTTTTCCCAGACAGTAATTTTATTTCTCTCTAGAAGATTAGAGGACTTCATTTTATTTATTAGATATTAAGGTGTCTGTGTAAGTCAACTTAGTGTAAAGTAAAGAGATAAGCAGGCCAAGAAAAAAGTTCCAGTATTGAATTCTTGTTCCTACAGTGTGAAATAACATTTCGCAGTTTCTTACATTTTGAGTGAGGTTTGAAAAAAAGCTTGGATACTATAAAAATGGCTTTGATCACAAACTAATTTAAATATTCAAAAATTATTTTGCAAGCATGGTAACACAGCTGTATCATGTGGACTAGAGATATTCCCCAGTTTAACTGGAAACTGTTGTTGTTCCACATTAGGATTGGATTATTTCATGTAGCTGTTATATCTATGCTGAACCTGAAATTGTGTCTCATGAATTAATTGTATGCTACTGAACCGGCCATGTGGTATGTCATGGTCAAATGGGATAGCCTTCTTCCATAAATATTATGTCTTACCTTGTTAGGGGGACACTAATTGCACATTCATAATATAGCTATAATATGTTTTTATTTTGAATATCTGCTCCCCCCGCCCCACCAAACATAGTTATGGAATTGGGGAGATAAATAAAATTCTAAGTTGCTAATGTGCTTCTGCAGTTGCTACTCTGCCTACTTACTTTTCTGGATGATCTAAGGAAAAAAACCACACGGCAATTTTATGATTGTGTGTAAAACTTGGAAGAATGTTAAGTTTAATTGACTAATATGTGCACTAAACATCATTATCATAAAACAGGCTACTTACATATTCACATCTGTTTGTAGATACAATACTTCTGTAATCAGAGAATGATGTGCATTAAATATCTAAACTTCTGATGAGAGCAGCCACAATACCTATGTCTCCTTTTGATGAAAACTGATTCTTAGTCCTTCATTAGTAAAATTATAATGCTTCCTATTTTGAGTGTTATTGCTATGAAGTTCTATTTTGATTTTTTTAATATAACTTTGCTTGATGTAATTTGACAATCGCCTTCTTGGTTCAAAATTTTATAAGCATAAGCACATGGAAATTAGAAATGTGCCACCAGAGTGTATCAACTACTTGGATCTAATCTTTTGCATGCTATGATTTATGAATAAAAAATACTGGTTGTAAAAATGGATCTGAATTTTGCCCCAGTTTTTTCCATCATGTATTCATAGGCTGGAATCCAAAGAACTCTTTGTATATTTTTTTTTAATGTGTATAAACTTGTTTATACACAATAGCTTCTCTTTGGCATAAAAAATACCACAAGCAAGCATACTTTGGGATGTGTTTAGCGCAGAATGGGATTGAAAAGATATTTATATAGAATATCACGTGGTACTACGGAATGCATGTATTGTATTTTTCTATGTACAGTATCTGATGACAGATCTTGAAGAATAATTATAATACATTGTTAAAGCGCTCATGAAAACTAGCATTTTTATATGGGTATTGAAGTTTTCCTAACACCCTTGGCTGTTACTCCATTAAATACACACTCATCTCTGGTTCCATAAATCTTGTTGACAGCCAGCAACAGTCAGAATGAGAAGAGTTCTGATGTGAAGTGTTGTTTCCTTCTAATCTTCCAAATTTAGCTATGTAGCTTATAAAAAGCTGAAGGTAAGAATAGTCAGAAATTGCAGTTTACATATTAGCATGTATTCTATGTTACATCATAAACTATGGAACCTAAAACCTATCTCTGCATTTCTCAGTATAACCAAAAAGAATATCCATGAGCAATATTTAGCATGACTAAAAAGTGAAGTTGCCTCACAAAATGGACTAATAGTAATAGTATATTTAATCATAACTTGTTTTATAGTCGATATCAAAGAGAATTGGCACCCTTCCCTCTTGCAGAGAATACATCTTGTCTGTTTCCTTACAAGCCGCTGTTTAGTCTCTCTTCACTTGCTGTACAGATGTGGCCTAAAGTATTGTTACCCCTTATTTGTTTTACTAATTACAAGAATGCATTAAATCATACATCAAAAACAAAGTGTCTGCTGTATGAACTATGGAATAAAGAATGGTGGATGCCATTTACTTGTGTCAGTTTCAACTTATTTCACAGCAAATTGGGATTCTTTGGGAAAAAAGCGAGGAGTACCAATACTTTTGGCTTTGTCTGTAGTTTCTAAGAGTTGTATTAATTATTTCATATAATGAATATTTTATACATTTATTAAAATTATAATGTGAGATGTTAAGGATTTTCTTGGTATGGCTAATTCCACTTGGAAGAAATAATATATGTAATGTTCTCTAAATATAACTTCAAAATTAAATTGTCACTCATCCTGTTTCTATGCTTTTGCTAAAATTAAAGTCATTAAAATGTCTCCAAAATTGGAAGATTTAAAAAAAAACAGAAAAACTTGTCCATCAATTATTGCAAACTCCAGTTGAAACAAATCCTGGAGAACCCCCCACCAAGAAAAATGATGTGTATAAACTGGGAAAGAGATCCTTAAAGTATGGAGATTTCCCCACCCCACCCCTTCTCTTCAGAAAAGTAATGGGGTGATTAAAGCCTTTGTACAGGCTTATCTTCATTAAGTCCAGTTGATTTCAGTAATTCTTATGTTTATGACTTGTCAGAATGGTCTCTGCATTCTCCTTGCATTCTCCACTGCTTGTATTGTAGAGTGCCCCTTCAGTGAAGAGCTTCTTCAGTCATGGGGACTTTACTTTGAGTTTCTTGAGTCCTCTTTTACACCCACAGTAGAGACTGAAATCTTCTACAATATGGGGCTACGAGAGAAAGGCAAAGTTGGTGATAGCAGCTTCATTCTCTTCTGTTTTTGTTTCAGCCAAAACAGATTATTTGTACGTTATCAGCTGTATCTTTCTCTAAATATAAGTGTAAGATATCCTTTTCTCCTCCCCCCAACTTGCGGGCAATTATTGAGGGGAAGAACTAATTTATAGGTAGGGGAATTAGTATTGTCTTCCTTTTAGGTAATGTTATATGCATTTATTTTCTAAAACAAAAATAATTATTTTTAAACTATCCAGTACACACAGTTTCTTTTGTTTATGCACATGATTTCATTTTGATTTCATTTTGTTCAAACTCTTAAATACTTTCAAGTTCTTCTTCACTGCTTGATGAGTCTTCTCCAAACAAGTCTTTTCCTGTTGAACTTCCAGCAGTGTTTATGCTCATCATTTTCAAACTGGTGAGAGTAGAGCTGTTGCTCAAGCCTAAAAGGACAGTCCTTTTGTCACAGGCAACAGTCACACAAGAGATTTTGCTATCAGATGTAAAGATGGATATAAGAGTGCCGCTCTCCAAATCCCAGAAACTGACCTCGCCTAAAGTGGGAGACGGAAATACATGTTATTACATTTGGCCCTGATTGGAAACTTTCTTCATTTTAATAACAACCCACTTGCAGTTGTCAAATCCATAGCAGCAAAATAATTTATAATTTTAAAAAACCCTTTGGTGTCGTTTCCTAGTGGTAAATATAGACTATAAAATGCTGAAATCAATGCAATAATGGAATAAGACATTTTTGGTTATTTTTCTGGCACTGCTACAGTAACTTCTGCCGCTTGTATTCTTCAGAAGTATCTTGTTCAGTAGGTAAGTTAAGATTTGTAGCTGTGATTTATACATAAGTGTAATTATCAAACTTTTTTTTTCTTTTTAAAATTATTTTTATATTCCATTCCATTTACCGAAGCTTGTACTGCTTTGTTATGCAAAGATAATAATTGTTCTTGTGGGCTCTGTTTGGCTTCCACATGGTTAAACTTTGCAAAACAACGATACTGTATAGCCATTGTTTGAATGGATATAAGATTTTGTAATGTCTGAATTGCATCTTTAGTACTAGGGTGATGTATCAATCAATTCAAAGAAGAAAAGGGTGATTCAGAACACATGGGAGTGCGCATATCACACAGTTTGCAATACCTTTCCTGGGCTTACACAGCTTTTCATTTTTCTCAGGAAAAGATCCATTGGATTAAAGAGTTGCTGACACGTGCAACATGTACACTGAGTCACCTTTTCCCTCTTGAACCACTGTAGGCATAATGCTAAATAGCATTTGATTGACTAAGATTTATTAATAAACCACAATGGGCTGTGTTTTCACACCACACTAAGCCATGAGCCCTGTTCCATTAACCATGATGGCTGGTTCATATTCATAAGACAAAAGTAAAAAAAAAAATTGATTAAGGAGAGGGGCATACAACTTGCAGCCTATGGGCTTCATGCATCTCCCTTTGTGATCCTAAGTAGGGCCAGGATTTTCAGCATCGGATGAAAAAAAATCCAATCTTTTAAAGACATAAGGAATTAATTTCACTCCTTGAAACTTTTGGCCCTACCCCTCCCCCCAAAAAAATCGGTCTGATTTTTCCTGTTTTGAGGCATACTTGTTCCTTAACCTAGGTATACCTTAAGCTAAGTATACTCAACTTCCCATTTGAATTGTGTGCTAGGAGTGACATTCCAAAACTAGCGGGCAAACAACAAAGCAAACCACCTCAAGACTAGTCTGACAGTTGACTTCACCTCCTTGTGACGTTATATTCCTGGTTGTGTGACCTGTGGCCTCTAAAGCCAAACTATTTTTTTTTAAAAGCGCATTACCCAGCAAGAAGAAAGTTGGCTGCATTATGTTAGTCTGTGAGCCAGATATAAGTACAGAATGGGCAACCGTATATCCAATTTGTTATCCCAGAAGCTTTCCACTTGGGCTTAATTCTGCAACCATTGCCACTCTTTGTACTTCAGCTATACTTTTTCCATTTCTAAGAACATTTAAAGCAGTGTTTCTCAACCTTGGCAGTTTGGAGATGTGTGGCCTTCAACTCCCAGAATTCCCCAGCCAGCATCTTCAAGCTGCTAAGGTTGAGAAACACTGGTTTAAAGTATCTGAGGGCCAAGGCAGTCTGAAAGGGAAATGAGCAACTGAGATAAGCAAAAAATACCTTTCCAACCCAAATTTTGCAAGAGTGATTAATGCCAATGGAAGCTATTCTGTTGTTCGGTCATACATTATGCCAAATATGTGAGTATCAAAGATAAGCTTGGAAAACCCACTGCTGTTTTTTTCTTCTTTTCATTTATAATGAGAGTATTAATGGTACCTATCTAATCAAAAATTCCTAAGACAAGGCCTGCTTCAGAACTTACTGCAGTATATGAATCTTGTTTATTGGACCCTGTTCTCTGGCTTACATCCCTACTCCATTCATCTAACCTAATGAAATATATGACAGCAATATCTTTTTTTTAATTAAGAAAATAATTTATTTCATAAATGTGATATTTATCAAATGTTCTATGGTTGCATGAGAACATGAGTATAATTCTGCTGGATGAGACCTAGGCCCATATTGCCAGTATTGCATCTTATATGGTGGCCCATCAACTGCATCAAAAAGTCCACAAATAGGAGATCAAGGCAACAGTTTTTTCCTATCGTTGCTCCCGTGTACCTTCCGTTTTAGAGGTGAACTGTCCCTATGCCTGGAGGTAGCATACAATTACCAAGGCTAGTAACCATTAGTAGCCCAATCTCTAACAATTTGTTTAGTCCCCTTCTGAAACCATATACTAGCGGCCAACACCACATCTTGTGACAGCATATTCAATGGGTTGATTACATGCATGAACAAATATCTCTTGTCAGTTTTAAGTCTACCAGTCACTATCATTGGTCGTATCATCTAGTTGTAGTATTATGGATGGAGAAAAACTTCACTCTGTTCGCTCTTTTTTCATGCATAATTTTATAAACTTTAATATTTCCTTGTGTATTTTCTCTAAACTAAACAGTTCAACTGTTGCATCTTGCCCTGATATAGAAGTTGCTTGCATTCCCTAATAGTCTTGGTGGCCCTTTTCTGTACCTTCTTGGATGCCTTCTTGAGAAGTAATCACAATTGTACACAGTATTCTATATATACTGTGAATATATACACATATATTCTATACACATATATACATATTCTATACACATATATACATATTATATACACATATATACACATATACTGTGAATATATACACATATATTCTATATATGGTCACACCATTGATTTGTATAGGAAATATTGGCTTATTCGTTGTCTTTCTGTTTTCTAATGGATTTTTTGTGGGGGGGGGGGCTATATTTTTGTTCCTTCAAGTCAGTGTTGACTTCTGGCGACTGCCTGGATTAGTTCCTGCAGTTTTCTTTGTAAGGTTTTCAGAAGTGGTTTGCCATTTCCTTCTTCCTAAGGCTGAGAGTTTGTGTGACTGGCCCAAGATCACTCAGCTTTGTGCCTAAGGTGGGACTAGAACTCACGGTCTCCCAGTTTTTAGCCTGGTGCCTTAACGACTACACCAAACTGGCTCTCATAATGGAAAGTAATGGAATAATGTATTTTTCATGGTGCAATATATTTTAGTTAGAGTGTTTTTACCATATTCTGACAGGATTGTTAAAGATCTTTAACATCTGATTAACTTAAAAGATGCATAGCTTTAGGCAAAGATACATATATGTTAGTACCATTCAGATTTTTAGGTAGACATTTTACATCACAGCAATGGCAAGTGCTGTTAATTTGAAAGTACAGTATATCTTAATCTTTTTTTTCTTTTTCATGTGTAAATTTGCTTAAATATAAGAAGTCATCAGCCAAAGTGATCAGTATTGACCTCCAAGGGTTGATGGGACTAAGGGGACAATAAATGGCTGGGGGTGAATAGATGGTCGATAAATTATAGAAAGTCAATTGGGATCAGTTAATATTTTATATTAATATTTTAATTAATATTTTGGGAGGGGGACGTGGTGGCGCAGCGGCTTAATGACGCTGAAAGTTGCCGGACAGAAATGGCTGACGCTTCAGCGGTTCGAGTCCAGCCTTCGCGTTAAACAGGGTGAGCTCCTGTTTCCTCCCCAGCTCCTGTCAACCCAACAGGTCGAAAACTCACGTGAGTAGATAAATGGGTACTCTCACTCCGGTGGGAGGAAAAATGCTGGCGGTGCCTTGGAAAAAGGAGTCGGGAGCAGTTGCCGGGAAACGCGAAACCGCGCTCGCCCGAAAAGGGCGCGAAGCAACGGAAACCCCGCCTCCTGCGCTCGCCAGCTGGGCTCTGCTCTAGGAAGGAGGCTCTGGCAAACCACTTCCGAAACACTTGCCTTGAAAACTGCAAGGACTCATCCAAGCAGTCACTGCAGAGTCAGTAATGACTGAGCGCAGATAAAAAATATATATATATTTTGAGGGTCTCTGTAGAGTTCCACACCAGTTCTTAGTCCCGAAGGTGAGGTGGCTAGCAGCAAAACAATATGATCCAGGGTTGGATGGTCAGCCACCAGCAAGAGTGGCCTTGAGTTGTCTCTATCAGCTGTGTGTTGTTACTGGCCTTGTTTAGTAGCATGCTTAGCATTGTGTGTCTCTGACCTTCCACCCTCCCCTTGTCTCTCTCATCTTCCCTGTCCCGGGAAGGATATACATACATGTAATATTCCTGTTCACTTCCTGAACTGAGCATACTCCCCCATCAAAAACTCTGTTAGAGAGCCAGTACATTCTCAATACCCATAGCAATAGAATAATAATAATATTTATTATTATTATTCATAGTACTTTTTGTTAAAGTAGTATTTATTTAATTATTTTCATATAATAAATGTTTGGGTGTCAGTGAACAATTGAATCTTCATGAAGGAGTCAATGATCTGAAGAGTTGGGGACTCCTGGCTCAGACAGTTACAAGCTACAAAACTTTGGATAAAGATAAAGAAGTGTATCTTAATTGGTTGTGCATTCATTATAAATTCCAGAAATTAAGTCCACCAGCAAATAATATCATGCATTCTGAATACTCTTCAAATGCTACTGTATACAGCAAACAGAAACGTCTTCTGTAAGTTATGTGGATGTTTAGGAACAGAGTAACAATAACACATTAAGTTTGGTGTTTTCACTAGACCATAGTTTTAAACGACAGGTTATAAAATTAAGAATCAAAACAACATGGATTGAATGCATTTTTTTACCTATAAAAGAAATTAGTTTCAGTGCAAAGTATTTGCTTTACAATTAAATTTGAAGCTATTAGCCACTGTTAGCTGACAGCAATTTTTCGAGAAGATTGCACCAATGCAATAAATAAGACATTTTGGATAAGTTATTTTCTGGCCTGTTTCCAAAAAGTGCTGCTTCAGAATATAGATTATGAACAAACCTGCAAGTAGAACAGCTTTTGTTCCATCTAATATGTGCAGTTTGCTGTTCACAGTCAGATTAAGACCTTCATAACCTTGAATTAATTTGTGTCTGTGTTTAAATGGATCCCAAATTTTAATCCTATAAACCATGAGAAAAGAATGTATCAGTTTGGACATTGCTCAGAATGGATAATAATATTATATACATAATTAACCAACTTTGCATTTCTTTCAGCCTGACTGACTATTTTGTGAACAGGGAAATCAGGAGAATAGCATATTCTAATCTGAGAAGCAACATGTTTAATAATTGTTTTGTAGATAGCATCATATAGCAAAACTTTTAATCACTCCTTCAGTGTCTTACTTGTTTCACACTGAACTCCTTCAATCATTTCTGGTTGTAGTTTCAAAGCCTTTTCGTAATCTAAAGCTGCCTCAAGTTGTTTCTGGTTATTATGAATAAATGCTTATGTGTCTAAACACAAGAATATCTCACTAGATAATATGAACTTTAACCTATTGCTATGAAGCTTAAAGCTGTGGTATTTGCAGACTCTTCTGTAAGGGGTCTTCAAAATGGGTCCGATGAACAGTTGCCTTTATCTTCTTGATCTTTGACATTTTTTGTATATAATAAATTGTCCATCTTTCTCTTGAATTGTTATTATAAAATATTATATAATACTAATATTCCACATAAGTGTCTCCAGCTGTATGCGTATTGTCATGCTGCATGTATCATTGTGGAATGCAACTAAGCAATTTATTGGATACACTTATTGCTAGAAAGAACTGTAAATTTTAGTATTTACTTACAGGTTATCCACCATCACTCCAAAAATTATTCTACTACCATCAGCAGTAATGGCTGTACAGCAGACATTAGGCTCATTTTTTAATCTTTTTCTAATCTAAATTTTTATAAGAGAGAAAAATAAATTGAGTATGGGGTAACTTCACATACAAGATATATATATTTGCCTATAGCAATCATTCACTGCAGGTAATGTTTTCCTGTTCATCCTTATTCTTCCAGAGCTTGGCTATACTGTGGAAAGGCAAGGAATGAAGGAATAATGGCTAAAGTAAAATGGCCATATGTTAAGGGCCACACTTCAAAATTGGGAAGGAGGTTGAGATTTTAAGGAATAAAAGGTATCTGTTATCTGCAACTTTTAAACTATTCTGCCTGTTTTACCCCTCCCATATGCCTCAAAATGCAAATTAAAGAGTTGAAATATTTAGCTCCTGTTCTTGGAGTTGTAAAAGAGATGTTGATGGGGCATTTTTTCACCTCTATACTTTAAAAAAAAAAAGGTATTCTAGTAGGTCTGGGTATCTGGATTATAGCAAAATAGACTGGTGACAGGACAACACCCAACTCAAACATTCTAGAACTGGGAATATTTTCTATCATTTTAAACGAATAAATGTGAAATATGAAAGGGAGTGATACTCCAGACCAATTGTGTTAGTCCATAAACTATTTGCAGAGAGCTTAGTTTGTTTATCCTCTTTTGATTTAGAAACCACAGTACCACAAAGTTGATTTCTATTGTTGCCCAAGTATTTCAGAAATTATACCTTTCCCGTGATTAAATTCCATAGTGTTACATAGCTGATTTTTTCCTCCTCACTATAATTGGAAAGCACTAGATAATGCCCAGTATATGTTAAGGTAGCATTATATAAGAAAAGCATTGATTCTTTGCTTTCAAGAGTGTGTAGATATGACATAGTTTCCAAGCTGAACACTGACAGATGATGTGCATAGTAGGAACACACAGCTATCTAAGAAAAGAGAAAGGTGATTATTTCAAAAACAATAAAACAGCCTTGACATCTGGCAAAAACTGTATGAGTTTCAAAAAATACTGATTCATTTGACTTTGGTTTGAAACTACCAAAATTAAAAAGAAGGGCTGTGTTTACTTCAAAAATGAATTGGAGAAGTGTTTCAGTTCTCAAGTAATATGAGCATCTCTCTATTAATCATTAAAGCAAAGACCATGACATGGGAAGAGGTGGGAATCCAGAAGCACTTGCTTATGCCACTGAAACCATGTCCCAGGCAACCAGGTAAGAGCTATGGGTGGGTGGGTCGGCACTATAGAGCATGGGTGTGTGGGTGGGTGCTGCAGGTGGGCGCTATAGAATACAGGAGGGCTGGAGCCATGGGCGGGCACTTTGGAGTACAGGCAGGCACATGCTACTGAGTACAGGCATGTGGGCATGCACTACAGAGTACAAGATCCTCATGCCACTCAGGGGCTCCTTGGAAGAAAAAGTGGCAGGAGCAACTTGCGAGAGTAACTTGCGACCTCCTGCCAGCTTCCCCACTGACTTTGCTTGTGGGAAGCTAGCAGGGAAGGTCACAAATGACAATCATGTGACTGTGGGACACTGCAACCATCGTGATCGTGAGCCGGTTGCCAAATGCCCAAATCGTGAGCATGTGACCATGATCACATGACTGCGGGGACGCTGCAACAGCCACAACTTTGAAGACTAGTCATAAGTCCCCCTCATTCAGCACCTCATAACTTCAAATGGCCATTGAACAAATGGTCATAACCTGAGGGCTACCTGTATTCCCAAAACATTGCATTTGGGTCCCACTCTTTCTACATTTAGAAAATCTGCCAGGATGCACTTCTAAATTGTTACCAATTTTAGTATTTTATATTTTTAAATCTTATTTTTAGTGTTACCTTGCCTTAAGTGCTTGTCTAAGCAGAAAGACAAGGTACAAATTATAAAAATAAATATAAATGGCAGCTTGGTAAGATGTGCAAGACACATCAGCATGGAAAAGTCTTCACCAGTTAATTTTTCAGAAGTTACAATTTCAAATGAGTTACATCTTAACATGTTTATAAAACATAAAAGAATACATGTAGGTTATTAAGCAAGTGACATTTAAATAAATAATGTAGTGATTTGGAAACTACAACTCACCTTCTCATCTCCACTCAGGAGGAACTGATCAATAGCATTGTTCTTCTCTTTAGCTAGTTTTTGTAATGTTTCTACCTCCAGTTTTAATGCCTTTTCCTTCTTCCTTTTCTTTCCAGTATTTGTTTCATTTCGCTTTTCCCAGGGATGCCATAACGCTAAGAGAGAGGCAGTATAAAAATCTATGTATTACACATGTAATACATGTAATTATTGTGATTTTTAATAGTGATGTTGGAGGACTTTAACAGTTATTTTGTTTCAGCAGACTCAAAAGTTAAGCAGTCTTGGGCTCTGGGTGGTAATTGAGTGGGGACTTCTAGGAAGAAGCAAGATTATAGGTTAGACTGGCAAAAGTTACAAAAACATCCTAAAGAAGGCAATAGCAAGCTACAAACGCAGCCAAAACTATTGGTATTCCTGAAACATACAGTTGGGAGAAGGAACCCCCCAAACCTAAGACAACTGGAGCAGTCTGCTCAAAAAGAATGGGACAAATTGCCAGTTGAGAAATGTAGAAGTCTCATTTAGAGCTACAGAAAACACTCGATTGCAGTCATTGCCTCAAAAGAGTGTGCTATGAAATATTAGATTAGGGGAATAAAGAATGCCATTTACTTGTGTCAGCTTATTTCATGGCAAATTGGGATTCTCTGGGAAAAAGTGGAAGGGTACCAATACTTTGGGCCACATCTGTAGCTTCAGATTTCTGCCAAGAAAGCCATGTGATTGTATTCGTTAAATCATCAGGAACTGAACTCTAGTTGCAGGAAACTTTACCTTGTGTTTCAGTAAGACAGGTTACAAATTACTTTTGGAATGGTATGTTTAGATAAATACTAATGTTAGTGTTGCCTTCCATAAATGGGTGATTAAGCCAGGATCCAGAGTGCTATTTTCAACTTTCTCAGTGAACTATTCTGCACAGTAGAAGATAGTCATAGTTATCTATTGCCAATGACGATTTTCAAAATTTCCTAGATTTTTAAAATCTATTCGCCATTGAATGTGCATGTGTGTCACATGTGCGTCTTTTTGCATGCACATATGGGAGTGAAAGAAGGTTATTACATTTGTGGGGGGAAAAATACCTTTTAGGGTACTAAACATGATTCTTTGGCATAACTGTTTTATTTTTAAAAGCAGGGCAATTACTACAGTGACCTGAAACCCTTCTGTGATACCACTTTTGAAACTGGTTGAAAGGGCACTCAGATATAGTAAGTGCTCCTTTGTTGCACTGGGTCTAAATCAGAATTAGACCCAGAATTATCTCATTAGAATGCAAACTGCAATATTTGTGGGGGTTTGGTTTGTTTGTTTGGCAAAACCAATTTTCCTCATTCTTGCATGGAGTAGTATAGTGGTGATAAGACTACAGCTTATACCAGACTATTCAGGCTTGGCAGGTCTTTACATGCCAGAGTTAGATAAAGAACTTACAGAACTTTGCACTAAGCAGCAGAAGCTTTGATGGCTATAGGGGTGGGGGAATGTTGAATAGGCAATGTCTACTTGTCTGCATGTCCTTCTACAAATTTCTGTTAAAAGTTTTGTTTCCATGCAACAGTAAATACATACAAATGCGTAATTGGTGTTCCTGTCACCATCTCAGTCAAACAATTAAGGAAAGAGGTATTGATGTGGAACAGCACCCAATCCTCTAGAATCCATATCTCAAGACAGTTCAGCTGATTGAAGTATCATTCAAGCACCCTTTATCCTCTATAGAATTGACTGCCCAAGCCAGCAGAATCAAGAAAGAATTTCTGGATCCAACAAAATCAGAAAGCTTCCTTCAGTGGCCCCTTTAATTATGACTGACAGTTTCCAGTCTCCCTGGTGTAAGCCAATACATGAAAAATTAAAATCCTATGGCCTCTCATGGGCAGCCATCACCCTGATGGGCTACAAATGTGCATTAGCCAGTCTTAAACAACATGCCATTGACTTAGAGCTACAATCACATTTGTCGATGTTGCCCAGAAAGATCCTTCTGAGCCACTCCACACATTTACTTCACCCAGCCAGTAGCCTCAGTTGCAGATGGCTTTGTCTTTGGCTAGATTCAATGCCTTTCCAACAGCAGTCATTGAGGAGAGATACCAGAACATCCTTTTTGAGTGGAGATTGTGCCCATGCGGTAGAGGAGCAATTAAAATGCTGGAATATGTTCTATTGTACTGCTCCCTCTATGCTGACACTCACCAGGAATTACTGTTCCCACTCATCATCAAACACCCTGGTCATACTGATTCCTTCTGTCTCAAATTGTTACTATCAGATCAATCTGATTCTACTTCGATGAGAGCAGCCAAATACTGTTTCATACTGTTTCACAATACGCCATAATTTTTCTTCAGACGCCTCCTAGATATTTTCCAATTTAGAAACATTTCAGATGCAGCTGTCCATTTGTCCCTATTTTATCACAGTGTATAATTTCCTTATTGTCAGCTGATTCTTACTGCTGTCTTATTTTCATTAATAGCTACCAGAGTCATTTCAACAATATAGATAAACAGTCACTATAGATGACTATTTTTAGTTTTGAAACCATAATCACTTATGTATTATTCTTCCTTATACATTACCTCACTGCATTTTCTCTAAATATAATATTAATATTAATTTTTCCACGGATATTAGCATTATAATGGTTCTATAGTTTTATTATTCTAAATAATCATTGAATTGCCTTATACAAATTGCATAATGCTGTACTATATTAATTTTTATGCCCAAAATTCTTAAACTTACAATTTTACTTGTATTGTTTTATGATTTTATAGCTTGTTTTAGTCTAGTCAATTTTTGTGCTATACAGGTGAAACTCAAAAAATTAGAATATCGTGCAAATGTTCATTTATGTCAGTATGGCAACTCAAAAGGTGAAACCAATATATGAGATAGACGCATTACATGCAAAGCGAGATATGTCAAGCCTTACTTTGGTATAATTGTGATGATTATGGCGTACAGCTTATGAAAACCCCAAATTCACAATCTCAGAAAATTAGAATAGTGTGAAAAGGTTCAATATTCTAGGCTCAAAGTGTCCCACTCTAATCAGCTAATGAATCCATAACACCTGCAAAGGGTTCCTGAGCCTTTAAATGGTCTCTCAGGCTGGTTCAGTAGGAATCACAAGCATGGGAAAGACTGCTGACCTGACAGTTGTGCAGAAAACCATCATTGACACCCTCCATAAGGAGGGAAAGCCCCAAAAGGGAATTGCAAAAGAAGTTGGATGTTCCCAAAGTGCTGTATCAAAGCACATCAATAGAAGGTTATGTAGAAGGGAAAAGTGTGGTAGAAAAAGGTGCACAAGCAGCAGGGATGACCGCAGCCTGGAGAGGATTGTCAGGAAAAGGCCATTCAAAAGTGTTGGGGACTTTCATAAGGAGTGGACTGAGGCTGGAGTTAGTGCATCAAGAGCCACCACACACAGACAGATCCTGGACATGGGCTTCAAATGTCGTATTCCTCTTGTCAAGCCGCTCCTGAACAACAAACAACATCAGAAGCGTCTTACCTGGGCTACAGAAAAAAGGAACTGGTCTGTCGCCCAGTGGTCCAAAGTCCTCTTTTCTGATGAGGGCAACTTTTGCATCTCATTTGGGAACCAAGGACCCAGAGTCTGGAGGAAGAATGGAGAGGCACACAATGCACGATGCTTGAAGTCCAGTGTGAAGTTTCCACAGTCTGTGTTGATTTGGGGAGCCAGGTCATCTGCTGGTGTTGGTCCACTGTGCTTCATTAAGTCCAGGGTCAACGCAGCCGTCTACCAGGAGATTTTGGAGCACTTCATGCTTCCTTCCGCAGACGAGCTTTATGGGGATGCTGACTTCATTTTCCAGCAGGACTTGGCACCTGCCCACACTGCCAAAAGTACCCAAACCTGGTTGAATGACCATGGGATTACTGTGCTTGGTTGGCCAGCAAACTCGCCTGACCTGAACCCCATAGAGAATCTATGGGGCATTGCCAAGAGAAAGATGAGGGACGTGAGACCGAACAATGCAGCGGAGCTGAAGGCTGCTGTTGAAGCATCCTGGTCTTCCATAACACCTCAGCAGTGCCACAGGCTGATAGCATCCATGCCATGCCGCATTGCGGCAGTCATTGCTGCAAAAGGGGCCCAAACCAAGTACTGAGTACATATGCATGCTTATACTTTGCAGAGGTCCGATATTGTTCTATTTTCAATCCTTGTGTTATTGATGTCATGTAATAGTCTAATTTTCTGAGATTGTGAATTTGGGGTTTTCATAAGCTGTACGCCATAATCATCACAATTATACCAAAGTAAGGCTTGACATATCTCGCTTTGCATGTAATGCGTCTATCTCATATATTGGTTTCACCTTTTGAGTTGCCATACTGACATAAATGAACATTTGCACGATATTCTAATTTTTCGAGTTTCACCTGCATAGGCTACATTGATATTCAGTGAGTTAAATGTGACTTTTTTTTTCCCTAAAGATTTGTTTTGCTGGTCAGTGACTGAAATAAAATGACTCACTGACTGACTTCCTTAGGCATACTGAGTGGAGTGGGAGTAAATGTCTAAGAGTAAATTACCCTTTGGGGACAATTGAATTAAGGAAAAAATTCAACCAACAAATCTCAAAGTAGCCAGTGACTTTAAAAATATCTAATTAAATTAGATATTTCAGAACTATAGCTTATTTTACTTTTTCTCTTTCCTCTGCCTCCCTGCAATATTACTCCAAAAGCTTGCAATGCTCTCAAGTAACTCCCGGTTCAATAAAACAGAGTCGCACCTATTCTGGATTTTAGCTATACATGATGTACATGATTGTCAAATAGATCAAACAGTTCAAGAACAAGCTGATGGTTTATAAAGTTTCTGTATGTCTTCAAAGTACAATTTATTTTAAATGAGTTACATTAACTATGTATTAAAAAATTAAGAAACTCTATAGAGCAGGCCTGCACAACATGTGGCCTGCCAAGCAATCTTGAGTGGTCCGCCAGCATTTTTTAAAAAGTAATAAATTCACCAGCACCCCAAAAGATGCACTCTCAAGGGCCTCCAAGCCTCATTGCCACCCCCAGCTCCAGCACTGCCATTGCTCAGCTAGCCACCAAACGCCTGCTATAAAGTGTAAAATGTAAGGCATTGGACTTGGATCAGAAACACAAAGGTTCAAATCCCCAGCTGAACCATAGAGCTTATGGGTAGATTTTTAGCCAGTCACTCTTTTTCAACAAAACTGAGACAGAGTTATTATTAAGAGGACAAAATGAAGGCACACCCTCATGTGTGCTGTTGCAAGCTTTCAAAGAAAATTCAGGCTACAAATGCAAAATTACAAATAATAAACCTAATATAATGGGCTTTCTATGGTTTCACCCATTTACCAAGGAATGGTTTTATGTTTCATTGTTATTGCTCACCGCATAGAATTAGTTTCAACAATATAGCCTTTAAGTAGAATGAAATATTTGAAACCTGTTATTTCTTCATACAAAACTCCTTTGTGTTTCTTCACGTTTTCTTTGGGTGAGGAATGGGTAATGGATTTAGTTGCTTGCAGGACAAAATTTTCGTTGTATTCTGGCCTTATTCGATCCTTAATAAGTCCTGTCTCCAAGTTCCAGGTAACAAAATGGTCTCTGAAAATATAGTAAGAACCAGACAAAATAATCAGAAATTTACTATGGGCCCACAAACTTAATTAGAAATTCTACTGATTCATAAACATTTTATTTGTAATAAAGCATAGGAGACAAATTTACACTAATTGGACATAAATCACAATGTATATTAAGAAGTATAAGAATGGCTGGGTTTACAAAGTCTGAATGTCTGCTAAAATTAATCCAAATGTTAATATTAGAAGAATTGCCACTTCATGTTGATTTTCTATTCTGTCTCAAAAGAGACTTGAGGTTTCTAATGTGTACTAGGTTATAGTGGCTCCACTGATTTTAAAACTCACAAAAAAAGCACAATTTTCTATCAGCATGAATTGGTTAAGGTTTGAAACTTAGAACTATTCTAAACTGGTCATACTGGTAGATAGTATAAATAATGCAATTTCTTTCAAGGTAGCAGTACAGATGGACAGACCTTGCTTAGCAACTGCCTCATTTAGCAACTGTCTGAAGTTACAGCGGTGATGAAAAAGTAACTTTACGACCAATCCTCACATTTATGACCTTTGCAGGTCTGTAAAGCAAAGGAAAGCTAAAGTAAGGTCATACGCACAGTTGCGGTTTCACTTCGCTTTGCTTAATGATCAAGTAGCTGGTCCCAATTGTGGTCACTAAACGAGGACTACCTGTAATATGGCTTTTAATAGCTGCAAAATGTTACCTGTTCTCAGAGAGACCAAGTAGAAGGCCTCCTTCTAGCATCTTGTATTCATTATTTGGACAAGGAATTATGTAAAGCCCACTCTGCTTCTTTATGTACTTCTTTTTCAGGAGATCATAAACTAACAGCGTCTAGAATTGCATAAAAATATATTTCTGCTTGTTGTGGAGAAAGACATGCAAAATTGTCATACATGCACATCTGGGAACCCTAAATGTCTGATTTCCTCATGCAGGAGGTTTTAGGCCCTTCCCTGACAATCCCTACTGCATTCGCCCACACACATATCAACCACTTTTCAGTATGCTGCCATCCACTACTCCCCCCCCCCCCCAAATTCTCTCTGGCACTGAATTACTCAGGACCAGGTGAAGTGGTGATTACCCACATTTTCTAGATTTGACTGATAAATTTAGATTTAAACCCTTTAATTTCTTAAAGGATCTTTAATACTTTTATGTCTCAACATTTTGGGATAAGGTTTCTCCCCATTCACTAGAAAATAATTTTCGTATCAGATTCAGCTTTTTCTCGGTAAATTCATCATTCATGAAAACAGCTGAAAAGCAAAGAATCATATTTATAGAAGAAAGTTGTGTTTGGTACCTGGAAAATGGATCTTGGAGGATCTGCAAAGGAGGTTATTCCCTTGCCTGTAAGGATATAAAGTTTCATGTCTCTAGGCAGTACAACGTCTGCGTTCTCTACCAGCCCTCTCTCCACCCTCACGGCATTATGTTTACACTTGGATTTTACAATATTCCATACTGTTATAACTCCTGGACTTGTGTTTCGGCACACAGCATACCTTTGGAAAGATAGAAATAAATAATCTTGTTATTGCTATATGGCAAAATTTTCAAAACACTGCCATTTCTCTGGTGCTGGAAAAATGGCAAGGAGGAAGAATTTCTTGTAATTTTTATTTCTTACCATTATATTTTAGTGCATTAAAATAAGAAACATGGTTTTACATGGAAATATGACTGTTGGTTGCTTTGAGCTATGGAATTAGGAATAAGAACTGCAGTATGTGCAACTGAGTGGTGAGCTATATGCTAACCTGCTTCCCCTGTCATGAGCTGCAGAATTTATTTATTGCATTTATATTGCAACTTTCCTCCAAGAGCTCAAGAGCTTACATGAGGATTCTCCCTCATTTTGGCCCCACAACTAGAGATCTGTGTGATAGCGGATGACAAGGAAGGCAATCATGAATTCAAGACAACACGCTTCTGATGAAAAAGAAATCAGACAGGAAAAAAAAGATCCAGTGTATCTTCGTTACTGAAACCAAGATGATCCTCCCATTTTAAAGTTACATTATTTGAGAAAAACTGATCTTTTCAGGTAAACCAAATATTAGGATGAAAACACATTTCTATATGTCTGTAAGTTGTAATTGATACGGTGCAAGACAAATCTGGTTCAGTTTTACTCTACTTTTTGTGAAAACAGCCAGGAATATGATCAGAAGGGTGACCATCTAATCCTGAAGCACAATGCCTCACCTATGATTCCATACTTATTGTCAATTCTGATATGCATCTGTGTCAAAGGCATTTTGTGAAATGCTTCCAATGCTTTTAATTCTGTGTGCATCTGTTTATTTTACAGGTTCCTATAGAAGCCTTCAGCTGTTATTCCAGGCTGGTTTAGCACACCATAAGAATAAAATTGCTGTAATTAAATATAAAGCAATATAGTCAGCCAGTAACAAGGCAATAAGTAGAGTATAAATGGCAGATACTTCTATTGTGGAGGTCCAACCTTTAATTTCTTCCTGGCCCTACAGAAACTTCTGTAGCCTTTGTCTTTTTCACAAGCTTGCTTTTCTTATAAACAGAAGCAAAAAGGAAATGTTCCATTAGAAACAGGCTGTTCCAATCTTCTGTCCTGCCTTTAGAACTGGTGAAAAATATATTCCAGCTCTCAAGGTGGTACATATAATTTCCCTCTAACTGTAGTCACAAACCTGGTAAAGAAGTCAAATGTAAACTTCTCTCCTATTCTGCCTATTCTCATTACCTGGGATAGTTTTTCATTGTCACGATATCTTGAATGCCATTTGTTTTCTTTGGGTTGCTTGCAGTGACAGTCAAAGACTGGTCATTGATCTTGGAAGCCAGGTTCCAGGATCGAAGGTAATTATCTCCATCACAGAATGCTAAACAATATCGAAGGTCAGAGCATATACCTACAGATACATGAGTTATGATAATTTGAAACAGATCATTTTGGCCATTGTTCAACAAATCTCAACATTCATTAAATGCTGTGATCATTTAAAAATACAAATTAGGTTATATCTACTCCCTTTTCTTAGAGTTGGTCTAGGGAAGACACTTGTGAAAATAACTACAATAAAAAAAGCTAAGATTAAGAATAACTTTGTTCCAAACCATAGACTTGGGGTGACTGAAAAGCTCTGGAGTGCTTTGGCTATATAGATGTATATCCGTTATATATTTTTAAATGCCAGACTGCCAAATTATGGATCAAGTTTCCTTCTCATGTACCACTATGTGATTTTTCTTTCTTTGCCTTTAAAAATTCAGGACATTTCATTGTCCTCAAGAACAGGCTTTGGGGATTTGCACATACCGTGGTACGGAAAGTTTGTGAACCCTTTTGAATTTTCAATATTTCTGCATAAATAAGTTCTAAGACATGATCTGTTCTCCACACAAGTCCTAAACCTAGATAAAGAGAACCCAATTAAACGAATGAGTGAAAAACGTTATACTTGTTCATTTATTTATTGAGGAAAATGATCCAAAGCTGTATATGTTTTAAATTCACAACAGTGTGGCAATGATCAGGCAAAATTTGGATTGTTGGCTATTCTTGTATATGTAATGTAGGCACACAAATACTCTTCAGAATTCTGCTGAGCTTATTAAAAATAAAAGAATCTGGAAAGAATAGTTTGGAAGAAAAAGGTGATTTTAGTGGCATAGTAAGAAAAAAGTAAGAGGAAGTTAAATGTATACAACAGTAGAAATAAAGAAAAGTGCCTAAACTATACTTCATTATGACAAGCAGTGCCTGGGCAGTGGGTTCAGTAGCTGTGCAACTGGGTATTTGTAATCCATTGCTAGACCTTTCAATAGCCTTGGTAGTTACATGGTGGGCCACGGACAAAACTGAGAAGGCAGAGAGGACAGTAATGAAGACAAGGAAAATCCTCCCTCCTCCATTGATTCTGGTTCAATATATATAGCTTAAATTCTAAATGACTTTATTTGTTTAAAACTCTGCTACCCATGTTCCCACTAAGCAATCCTTTACTATATTTTAATAATATTTTCACTTTTTAAACTCTCATAATGACTTTTAAAGCACTGTCCATTAAAAACAGCATCCAATGAGGTAGATTGTAGGGCTCATCTTGACATTCTACGAACCTTGGCATGAAGATGTCCTGATAACTATTTTAAATGATAATCCTCATGAAATTGCCTTTGCATAATCCCCAAGTCATTGGTGAAGCAACCTAAATTTGTCTTTAGCTATTCTAATAGGGCTATCAAGGTTATGCTCAAAATCCTACAAGCTAGGCTTCAGCAGTATGTGAACCAAGAACTACCGGATGTACAAGCTGGGTTTCAAAGAGGCAGAGGAACTAGAGATCAAATTGCCAACATTTCCTGGATCATGGAGAAAGCATGAGAGTTCCAGAAAAACATCTACTTCTGCTTCATTGACTATGCAAAAGACTTTGATTGTGTGGATCATAACAAACTGGCAAATTCTTAAAGAGATGGGGGTACAGACACCTTACCTGTGTCAGAATCCTCGCAAGATTTTATAATAGATTATTATATGGCTAGTTTAAAAAATGGTTTTTTTACATGCTGCGGTTCTGCCATTGAAAAAGGGGAGGGGGAGTAGGAAGGAGAGACCGTTTGAAGCAGATGGCTCCTTATCACAAGCCCTGGAATGTTCAAGGCCATGCCAGCAAGGGAATCAGAAGACAAGAACTAAGGGCGATGGAAGGGGAGGGAAAGTAAGAAGGGCAATGTAAGGGGGGGAAAGAAAGAAAAGCAGTTTTTGGCGCGCTTTTACTCAGTCTCAGCAATGCTTTGGATCTGTACACTTATTCTTAATAAATGAACTTTCTTTTGAATCAATATTGGTTGCAAGGAAAGTTACTGGTTTTAAGATCAACAGGTGGCAGTTCGTTACAACCTGTCTCCTGAGAAATCTGTATGTGGGCCAAGAAGCAACAGTTAGAACCGGTCACAGAACAACCGATTGGTTCAAAATAGGGAAAGGAGTACGACAAGGCTGTATACTGTCACCCTGCTTATTTAACTTATATGCAGAGTACATCATGAGAAATCCCAGGCTGGAAGAATCACAAGCCAGAATTAAGATTGCAGGGAGAAATATCAACAATCTCAGATATGCAGACGATGCCACCCTAATGGCAGAAAGTGAAGAAGAACTAAAGAGCCTCTTGATAAGGGTGAAAGAGGAGAGTGCAAAAGCTGGCTTGAAACTCAGTATTAAACAAACTAAGATCATGGCATCTGGACCTATCAATTCCTGGCAAATAGAAGGGGTAGAAATTGAAGCAGTTACAGACTTTATTTATTTGGGCTCCAAGATCACTGCAGATGGAGACTGCAGCCATGAAATTAAAAGATGCTTGCTCCTGGGGAGGAAAGCTATTGCAAACCTGGACAGCATATTAAAAAGCAGAGACATCACCTTGCCAACAAAGATCCGCATAATCAAAGCTATGGTTTTTCCAGTAGTAATGTATGGCTGTGAGAGCTGGACCATAAGGAAGGCTGAGTGCCGAAGAATTGATACCTTTGAACTGTGGTGCTGGAGAAGACTCTGAAGAGTCCCTTGGACTGCTAGGAGGTCAAACCAGTCAATCCTAAAGGAAGTCAACCCTGATTGCTCATTGGAAGGATTGATACTGAAGCGCAAGCTCAGATACTTTGGCCACCTAATGTGAAGAGAGGACTCTTTGGAAAAGACCCTGATGCTGGGAAAGATTGAAGGTAAAAGGAGAAGGGGACAGCAGAGGATGAGATGGTTAGATAGCATCACCAAAGCAACGAATATGAAATTGAGCAAACTCCAGGAGGCAGTGAAGGACAGGAAGGCCTGGCGCTATATGGTTCATGGGGTCACGAAGAGTTGGACACGACTTAATGACTGAACAACAGCAACATTCTAATAGGGGTGTCCTTCTCCTAAAACAAGTCTTGCCATATGAATCTGCAGTGGCCATTGAACTTATTGGTGATGCCACAGTCAGGGGTTTCAGTCAGACCAGCTCTTATTGGCTTCTTGAGGCTTCTATTGGTATGCTCCCTATCTTCCAGGTGCTGGGCACTCCCTCAAACATGCAGGGTTACTGCTCTTCTCAAAGAGCACTAGCTTTTTTCTTAAATATGTATCTAGTACTTTTTGAAGGAGTGCTAGACTTGGATTTAAAACTAGCACTAGCAGCCTGTGGAGAAAAAGCCAGTCCTGGTTCTATTAAGGTCTGTTTAAATTCTGAAAAACAACCAGGTTTTGCCAGCTGTGAGCATTACAGGTTTTTTGCTCCTTATGTTCATAATGGCTTTGGCCTGGCCATACTTTTTACTGATTTGTGGTTTTTTTAAAAAAAACTTAGCATGGAGGTGGTGGTATTTTTTTGTGCATTCCACAAGCTACTTTCTGATGCTGTGGGACATAGCCGCTCTCTGCCAGCACCACCATTTTCTTATATACTTATCAGTGTGAGATACCTGGGAGCTAGTATGAAATTGGCAGGAGTTCTGTCTATTTTCAGTTTTCGCCTAAGTGACATGTCACAGGTGCAACAGAAGGCATGGGGTGAAATAGAGGGAGCTTTCCAAATGCTCATGGAAACCTTTCCAGCCATGCTAGTCAGTCTATTTCTGAAAACAAATGCAGAATGAAATGGGAAGGAGTTTTCCCCATGTTCTAGGAGAACTAACTCCCACATCAGTCCCTGTTCCTCTGCTGCATGTGTTGTATCTTCCAGATGAGCTGAGTTTTGGACATGGGTTTAGTGCTCTGCTGGAAGAGTGCAAGAGGTCATGTTGAGGAAAATAATGCATTTGTGAATTGTACTTTATATAGATTTACTGAACAGCCATCATTTTGTGTATTTTGTGTTAGCTTCAGTATATTGATACTTCTTTATTCTAGGGTTTAATATTATCTAATGACTTCCTTTGGAGTTGAATGGCAGCAAACACTACCATCAGTCATCTATATATTTTGATATTATTGTTTGACTTATTGAATGGGGAAAGCCTCTTGCTTCTGGATTATTATTACACACTTTTTCTATAGAAGTTTTTGAAGTTCATAGAAAAATTACTCACCACCAAGGGGGATTGAAGGAAATTTAGCCAGGTGTTTGTGATCTTCAGACTCCAAGTTCCATGATACAATCTCAGTGGTACTGGTATTTGGAATGGGACTGAATGCCACAAGGTGAGATCCCAAACGATTTACAGCAAAAGTGTGAATATAATCATTGCAGCATCCCTTCAGACTATGAGCATAAGCAAAAGTATGGACATTGTAGAGCTCGATATGAACAATCTCTTGCTTTCTCAGGAAAGGGCACCTATAATGAGAAAACAAGTCTTAGGTGAGATATACTAATAGGTACTCCTGAGCATGTATGAAAAGAGTATGGAATAAAATAATACCGTATGTAAACAAGGAAGAAATATGTGTATCTAGCTTTATTGTGTGAAAAGTATACAAATGCATCTAAAAGCTAGTTCTAACACATACAATCTGAATCTGATATGGTTTTGGCATGATGTAATGGCTCGGTATACAAATCATCATTGGCCATGGTTTGCTTAGTCCTGATTTATTAAATAAGTTATAATTGGCTATATTCACCAAACATGATATGTCAAAACCAAACAAACCACATTGCTGCTCAGTCTGATGTGTGAATCTTTTCCAAGTATGGCTTCAGGCAAATAGCTATTGGCTTCAAATGCCAACCCAGGACCAACCCATTCCACATGAGGAATAAAATAGTTTATAAACCATGTAACAAATCTTCTGTTACTAAATTTCTTGAGAACTTACTAGATACCTAGATTAATCCAGAGGTTTCCAAAGTTTTTCTAAGTAGCATTTTGAAATCATTAAAAATTGTAAGACTGGTAAAGATCTTAGTGTTCACACCGATCTCAGATCTAACTTAAAATCAACTATTTAAAATAGAGAAGAACTTCTAAGGGTCATGAAGAAAATACATTTGAATATTGAGCAAGCCAAAGTAAAATAATCTCTTGAGTCAAGAGCATTTCTTTCAGGTATTTTTATTTCTCTTAGAGTATTGTCTCACTGCCTGAGACTATAATCTTTATATTCACTTAGCTAAGAAAAAAGTGTTTGAACTCAACAGTATTTCCTATTAGATACATATAGAATTGTAGTGCAAGTGACATTATACATAGATTATACTACCAGTTCTCAGGAAATAAAGACTGAGAGACTTTCCTCCTTTGCATTTAACCATGGACTAACATGTCCTGTCAACATCTTTTTTTTTTCTGCCATGTCCCCTTAATTTGCCTTTATCTTGGTCCCAGCTCACAAGTGAGAGAGCCTTATGTTGTCTTAGCTGAACCAATGTTAAAGTAGTATTTTTACTGTTATTCTGACAGTGTTCAATGGCGGCTACAGCATGTATAAATTCTGTTAGGCTTGGTCACCTTGGAGGGAGATTAGGGGTCTTCAGTGTCTTGAAACAGGGGCAACAGAGGCTGGGTCAAGATCACAATAGGGACAGCAGATTTTAAGCTGGTATAGTTTCCTGCTGACTGAAGGATGTGGGAAAGGCATTGGCTATTCATCAGTCAAACGAAGTGACAAAGAGAGACTCAGCTAAGAGACAGTGAAAAGAGTTTTTTGGTGATACTACCTGAAAATCACAAGGAAATAATCTTTAGTGATAGCCACCCCCTCAGCTGCAGCCATTTGTTCCTGGCTTTTCAGTTTAGCAACTATTTCCCCCTTTTTGCCACTGAAAACCATTGCTTCACTTGCACTTCTGCAAAAGAGAGAGGCAAAAATACAGATGGAGGCTATGATGTTGCAAAATCAATGCTAAAAAAAAAAGCTTGTTTTATTCACAGAGATGCACGTGTAACTCATTAAGAGTGCAAGTTTGAATACTGTATTTTTGGTCTGTGCTTTCAGAGCCATCAGTAAGAAAAGATACAGAACAAGACCTGAACCACTGAGCTAGGCTGCTTTCGCCCTTTTCAACAATCCCTTCATCCCTCAGGCCTCCCCACTTGAAGTCTCACAACTCCTAAAACCAAGCAGCTCACTAATATTCCCATAGAAAGCATTTGCCACATCATGTATCTCTTGTTCATAACTCTATTTCTTTAATTGGTTGGAAAACTCATTTGATTGTGAATTACTCCCAATTTCAGGTTCCAGTACTGTATAATTTCTGATGAAATTATACTATAAAATTTCTGATGAGGCTATACAATTCTGCCTCCCTAAATTACAATCCTTTATTATTTAACTGAAATTCCTGAGTATTCTGTGTAGTTCAGGATTCAACATTTAGGCCTGATATTATTGCAGAAAGAAGTAGAGAAAATCTTGTATTAGACAGAATCAAGAATGTGAAAATAGTGCCTGAACTTCTCAAGATAAATCTGCCATAACTATAGGGCTTCTCTTTGTGGAATCTACTTTATTCTGCAAACCAAGAATTCCTGAATCAATAGCTTATTTTTTATGTAGAGAATTTTAATAATTTATTGTCATAAAGTTAAGTTGCACTAACCTATATGCACATAGAACATAATCTTTTACTGAATTCTTTGATACCAGTAGAGAATGCGTCTTGTGCATAGGCACTTCTTCAGAAAAAAGATATACTTCATGGAGCAGCTGGCATGAATTAACAAGATCAAAAACCTGAAACATTTGGGGATGAAAGTAAATAGATTCAGCTGCCAGCCATTTCATATCAATTTAAAACCACATGTATATTTTCCCTCTTCTTTTTAAAACCTGCATTGCCAAATATAACAGGAAAAATAAAAAGGAACCATTTGGTTATACAGGAAGCCCTTGTTATCTGGGGTCTCATTATCTGCAGTTGGAAAATACAGACCAGCTCTTGTAACCAGTGGTAAAGGTTTCATGCATCCATAGGGGTTTTTAATGCATTTTATACATTTGCAAAGTAGCAGGCTTTTGCACATATGTAAGGTATGTTTTTTTTCATGGTGTTATCTGTACATAGTCTCATTATCCCAGTAGCTTGGCTGGAATGGAACATGTGCAAATAAGCAGGGCCACCTGCATAAGGCCTCTTTTAATTAAGCATGAATTTTTTTATATTGTTTCCAGAATCAGTAGCAAAGCATTTATCTAAATCTGATGATCTACATCCACAAAAAAATAATACCTAATTCCTATTGAAATTATTGGACTTCTCTCTCTCTCTCTCTCTCTAACCAGAACATATCTCAAAAGTCTATGATACTAAACACCAACTAACTCACCTGAACTTTGTGATTCCCACTAAAAAAAGCCAACAGAAGTTGTCCATTCATTGAAGATGTTAGCATTGGAGTATCCAAAAACTCACCAGCAGCATATACCACTTTTTCCAAGGAAAGATCCCAAATTTTAATGGTGGTCTTGTCAGACACAGCCACCATCCTGTTGTCCAAACATACCACAATAGCACTAATATTTTTCCCAATTTCATGCAGAGTGAAGACTGCCTTGCCAAGTGTCAAATCCCACATTTTCAAAGTACCATCCCTGGAGACTGTTGCAACTGTGAGCTCTTTCTGGGTTTCTCCTATTGCTGTAATTCTGTCCAAGTGACCTACAGATTCATGGCAGCACAATTTTAGAATTTTCGCAGTGATAGAACATTGATTTCAATAAATCAGTCTATTGATCTTTCTTTGACATGCAGAGAAATAGTAGTTCTTTTTAAACACATTATTATAGCTGGTGTAATAATACCTTGAGAATTATGTATGCCATATATTTTATCAATAATTTCTAAAGTCTTGATATTTTGATTATTAAGAACAGTTTTACTTTTCCTGGAATATGGTAAATTTGAGTAAAAATAATGAAAAACTGCAAATTAACACTTTGCTTGTGAAGGACTACTAGCCTATTTCTTCAGATATACTGTAGATGTTTCTGCTCATTGATATCACATTATAGAGTATCAAGAATTGAAATAAATAACAAATTCTGCAGAAAAGCAGAAGTATTTTTTTAGATCAATGAGTAAATCCATATACCTGATCTACGGAGAAGGATTTATGAAGGATACTGGTACTCTAGAGGTTTCAGTGGGCCATGATAAGTGACATCAGATGTTGGCACTCATTGAATATATCATTCTTCAGGACAGTATATAAAGTTTCTGGGGAATCAACTCACCATCTCCTACATCAATCTTCCCCAAAGTGATGCCAAATATAGGAATAGGGTTTTGATTGTAGGGATGAACCTTTTTCTCCAGCCTCCAAGATTAGAATTTCCTGAAGTCACAAGTTCTGGTTTTGGAATTCCTACCCACCCCTGCCCCCCCCCCCCCAGCAAAAAAGAGATGCTCCAATCCCTCTCCAGATCACCAAGCCAAAGGGAAATTTGGTTGGGGTGATCTACTGTACACAATTTCCCTCCCAGAGATTTTAAAAAAAAAAGTTCTGGAAGACAAGATACACAAAGATCTCTACACAAAAATATTGCTACTATCATCAACAAATATAAAACATGAACATGAATACAAACATCACTCAATTCTTATTTCTGTCCTGACATCTGGATGGGTTAGAGCATCAAAAATTGCAGCCAATTGACTTATATTTAGAATTGCTCTGCTCAAACCCCATGAGCAATAAAACTGATTAAAATCAATTAGTGGCAAGAAGCAATTAGTAAATCCTTATTCCTTAAACGTGAATAAGGTCTGCACTTGCCTTGTAAAAATACAATATTGGTACCTCCTTTATAATTGGGGAAAAGATTTTTCACAACTGAAACTCTATTACTGATTGTACTGCAATGCAAGAATTGTTTCATATAGTTGCAGAGAATGGTGAGTGCCTGGTTGTCACACACAAAATGTTAATCTGTGGGCTGTTGCTATGCAATATACCTAGTGCTATCAGAGAGTGCAGCACTGTGATACATGGTATTACCAAGCACCATAGGAGCATGAAATCAGTAACATGTGTCAGAGGTAGATTGAATAGTGCCAATGCTAAGAAATGATGTGCTCCTTTAAAAATGAATTAAAGTTTTATTGTCCTCTCAGGTACACACCTTTTGTGATAACAGTAATTATGTTTGGAAATGAAAGGTGGTTAGTTATTTTGTTCCTGGCCCAACCATTTGCTTCCTGCATCAGCAAATTAAAGTTTAAGAGAAAAGTGATTAATGATCATTACAGCCAACCATCTCACTAAATGGGCATTGTTCACCTACATAATAGCAACGTTAATTTGTTTGAACAAAATTGCAAGTCACATACATGAACAAATAATTTTGGCCAAATCTTATGGAAATCAGCCTATGTCAAATTCTTCATAAATTAGCAATTAAATAGTTTCTGAAAGGCTAGTATTATTGTCACCTTTCAAAAGATCACAGAGAAGTCCACCAGGAGCTATAAGGCAAGATGTTGAAGGTATAAGAACAGGAATAGAAGATTTGTGACACTGGGACAAAAGAGCTGGCAGGTAGAGGTATTTTTTAGGATCACCTGAATCAACATGGAAAAATATATATTAATAATAATATGTACTGTAATATACATCTTACACAGGAAATATTACATGATGCATTACTGCTCCCAATTCTTAAAAAATAACTTTTTTAGATATAGGGCCTCTGTACTTTTTCTATCAGGTAGAGATATTATACCTTTTAAAGTGAAATTATTATGGTTTACCTTCTAGAATTAAAAACAGACATATTGAATCTTGTAGAAATTAGAGATAAAAGTTCTTCCAATTCATACAAGATTGGCTAGGAAGTTGTTAGAATCATTTCTCTACAAATAAGGAAACCACATGGCTAATTTCCCAATAAATTCAAATGAACTATTTTTTCCAAAGGGTTAGCTGATCAACATAGCTCACTATGCTAAACAGAAATGGCCTTTCCATAGAAGGGTTCAACTTTGGGACTCCAATAACAGTTTTACCAGGAAAACATTTCAGTCATCCAAATCAATATATCAGGAATTCTTTTAAATTAAAGCTGAAGAACTGAGGTGCTTTGAATCCTTGCTTGTCCTCTGGAAATGAGCAAGTAGTCCTTTTCAAATTCCTAGATGGCTCCACTCTGCTTATCCTGTTGATTCTTATCTATTTAAACTATAAATGTTTTCTAAGGTAAAGGTAAGCAGTTTAGGTCTTGCTTATTTGGTGAATCACCCTATTAAATCTCCCTCTTGCACTTTTGTTTACATGTTTGCCTGCAGCTTGTTTTATGGGATTAATTCTCCAGGTATGTATGAACAGTATAGTTTAGTTCTGTCTTGCTGTTTATATCTCTGTAGTGACAGGTATGATTAAAACCCCAAACACCGTGAAGAAATGTAGAATCAGAATATTTCTTTAAAAATCAAAGGCCCATAATTTGCTCTACCTGGGGCTACCGGTACATCAGCTGCAACAATCTGATGAAGACGGCCTATGAGCTGTGAAGCCATCTGGCATGGATCTTTAATTAAAACCCTCTTGGACAATTTGAGAGTCTCACTTAATAAAGTTAAGTCAGGTATCGTCCTGTTGAAGGAGAGAGAGAGAAAAAAAAATAAAGGTCAGCATGCTTAGTTTTGATTTCTTTGCTCTAATAGCAAGTGTCTTAAGTAGTTTTCATACAGAAGCTTTCTAAGCCTTAGGGGAGTTCACAACCAACCAATTAGAGTTGCTTGAGGAGATGGCATACAAATTTGGTAAAATAAATACATGTCTACAAGTTCTCCAGCCATGCTTTACCTGAATATTACTTTGAAGTACTGTGGATCTCTAAAAAGTTTTCAGTATAGACTATTCTAGCCTTTCCCTAGTTAGTACCCTCTGGAACCCCCTGGTTCTATAGGGATTACAAATCCTAGCCAGCATGACAATGGTGTAGTAAAACTTCTAGGGACACAAGGTTGGGGAACATTGGGCTAGTTCATCATATTAGATTAATGCAGAATTATGAATGGGAAGAGTAACACAAATTTCTCTCTCTCCGTGTATATTACTCTCTTCTTACTCTTTTCTAGTTCTGTTCTGCTGTTGTGAACTGACCTGTCAGCATTAATAGCTGCTGCTAGATCCTCTTCAATACTGACAACTGATGAGGCCCAGGATTTATGCAAAAGAAACTCATAATTAAAGAGACATTCTTTGATTAGAACAGTGATATTTTTTGATCTGACAAGGTGATATGGAGCCCCAAAGATTTTACGGACATTGAAGGTGTAGCTGGTATTGGATTCTTTTTTCAAAGTCCAGGCCAGAGGCTGAAATATTGATAGTTCATTGCACTTCATGAACTCCTGTGAAATTCTCCCTAGGTAGTAGTCAGCAAAGATAGCATGCAGTGATATTTGGGAATCTTGTGATTTCAGATATCTCTGTATGCAGACATGCTTTAGAGAACTATGAGCCCAAGTAAAAACGTATGTGTTGTCAGTTCTTTGCTCTCTCAAATCATCTCCAAGATCATCTAAAAACTTCAGCCATAACACTAGTGGAAATGCTGACACTGAGTTTTTTCGGAACTTCTTTATTTCTTGAATGACCACACAATCCATTGACATGAGGTTGAGCAATTCTTCCTGAGTGATGCCATTTCTTGAAAGTGTCACATAAGCTGCCATCCTTTGTATAACTTGCTCTCCATGAGATCTTTCCATTCTGCTCAGCATCCAAGAATACATGTCAGGTATATTTTGAGGGAGACACACCTCTGTCTCTGGGCTGAAAGATGTCCATAAGCGGGATTCCTTATAAGCGCAGTATAGGTAAAGTGGCAATGGACAGGCTATACATGCTTCCATTAAATGATTGAACTGATATTGGGAGAGTCTTCGATGATCCTTTTTGAGCCAGCAGGTGATAATTTCATTGATTTCCTCAAATGTTAAAGGAGGTATTTGAAAAAAATTTTCTTTCACGGTTATTTTCTAAAGAAAATAAACATATCTCAGTTTTTGCACTGTTATTTAGTCTGACCAATCACAAAAGCAATGGGATCACTTTTGCCAACCAAATGCAAGACAATCTATTAAAATATTAGAACAAAGGAAATTTTACATTACAGTGATATTTCTGTGTCACTTAATCCAGTAATCACAGGTCTGATTTTCAGGTTTACAACATAAACTCAAAACTAAACTGAAGTTGTGCATGTTTAGTACATGTGTACACAGCTACAAAGGGCGGGGGGGGGGGGGTTGTTTGTTTCTGAAATTTAGACTATAGAGGAACTGAGTATAGAGGAACAGTAGAAGATCCTTTCCCTTCTATCTTGTCTTCCTGAGTTCACCTCTGAAGCACTTTTTCACCAAGTCCACCTAGTACTAAGGCAGGCTGAGAAAAGGTCAAAATACCAGGGAGATAAGACATGAGAAGCTTTGCTGTTAGACAACCCCCCACCTCAAACGCACACACACACACACACATTATTGTAAAGTATGAATTTAAAAGGAAAAAAAGTCCTGCTTTATACGCAAAATTGCTCATTTTCATTTTGACCCTTGTATATGAATGCAAACTGGGAATTGGGGTCTAAGCTTAAAACAACAAAATGATTGCTTGCTTGAACAATTTTTTTCAGTTTGTTTATGAACAAGAGATTTCAGATTTGTATGCCAACAGCTACAACAGAATCACTGGTCTGTTATCATTTTGTCTAAGGATCACAGAAATGACAAATAGGTAAGGAAATATGCTGGAATATATTATATTCCCCATAATATATGGGGAGCATAACAGAATTCCAGAACACTGATTAATAGAATCTTGGTGATAGGGCTGGCACATAACTTTTTCTGAGAACCTGAAAGGTACCCTATAGAACAAAAATAGTATTCTGCCACTCTTTAGATACTCTGGAATGGCAACTCCCAGAATTTCCATCCCCACTTTTCACTAATTCAATGAATATAAGTTCTGAGCACAAGCCTTGTTTTGCCCTGACAGTAGGGTGATTGGTGGACAATGTTGTGAATCCTGTGCTGAAGGATCTCATCAAATTTATGATCACATTATAAGGAATCAAAACTATGTGTTGTCAATGCTTTTGCCTCAAAGGCACCTGACATTATTAAGTTTCCTTGGAATTCGAATCGTTCAAGAGAATGTGAAATGAAAAACAATTCAGGAACTTCATTTTACCTCCAGTCTTCTTATGCATGAAATGTCTGATGCTGAGCATGTGGAAACAATAAAATACACATTCTTTGGTAATTCAGAAGGTATCCAAGAAAGGTCAGCATCATATTCCTCTGATAATTCATCTATACCATCCAGGCAGATTAGAAGTGGCTTTTCTTGTGTAGCATATTCCAGCAAAGAGGAAAATTCTTCTACCAGTCCTTCAAAATCCTTTTTGAAAAACACAGAATACATTTTAGGCAATGGGTTCTGTACTGTGGATCAGGCCACAATGGCTATTAGTAGGGCTGTGCATGCTTTAAAAATGATTCAGAAGAGATGCTTTGGGACACACAGGAGTGCTAGTTCAGTACTTCCTTCAAGTAACCACGTCTTTTTTTTTTCAGGCTTGCCCAAAAGCCTAAAAAAAGATACATCTGCCTTAAAGAAGTATTGCACTCACTCTCCATCACCTTCCAAAGATCCTCTTCCATGAAACATGCACAGCCTATGACTAAATGCCCTGCAACAACACATTGTAGCATGGAATGCTTCTTTTCAAGCATATCCAACTTTGTATTTTACTTTTCTCTGTCAGTTGAGATTAACACACTGGAATCAGAACCATAGCTATGCTAGATTCTTTTATTATTTTGTTCTCCACTTATAATTTTATTCTCCATTGATATCTATGGATAGCCCCATTTTCTTCCAAGGGAACATTTTAAATCAGTCAATCAATCAATCCATTTTATTTATGGCCAAAAGGTCCAAAAGCAAGTTACAAATATAATCTAAACTTGGTATTAGATAAAACAGTTTAACAAGTAAGATATTTAATAAATATTATGTAATACACTTAAAACCCGAACTCATTGATTTGTTACTAAAAACTGTGTTTTTATAACCATAGTTAAACATCTGGCTGTTGCCACTGTAATTTTAGGATTTTCATCTGCAAGTAAAATTTTTACATACTCAGAAGTATCTCTTCCGGTTTGGATTTAAAAATAGGCCAGATAACTTCCTGCCAAAGACTCTTATAAAATTCATAATACGATAAAACGTGATCCACCATTTCAAGATATCATTACAGGGACAGAATCTTTGAAAGATGAGAATTTTTTGAAATCTACAATATAGCATATTTGATGGCAACACATTTAATCCGGCTTTTGAAAAGGCTATTCTGTATTTAATTAAATGCATGCTGTTCAGATATTTAGGGAGTTGAAAAGTATATCTGTAGTTAATTCCAAAGGTTACACGAAACTTTGGATTTAGCTATGAAAAAGTACACCTGGAAAATTCAAGATCATATAATAACACAAGTAGAGAATGTTAGTTATTTGGGCATTTTATTTAACCGTGCTCTAACCTGGCAACATCACTACAAGCCAATACTTCTGAAAGCAAAACCTACTAAGATGGCCTTGCTTCAATATTTTTACTCAAAAGGAGGAAGATTTGCTCTTGCAGCAATACAAGTTTTTAATGCCAAAATTGTATCTCAAATTTTATATGGAGCTCCAATTTGGATCACATTTGCTAATAAGAACATAGCACAACTGTAGGCAAGATTTTTAAGATCTTTTTTAAGTGTTCCAAACTGTGTTCCAAATTCTGTTATTTTAAATCACATTTAAATCAGAAAATTATCCAAACAATTACTTGATTCTATCTACACTTTCTATGTATTTCATCTGCCCTCTGTCTCCAAACACTCTATTTTATTATGTCTTTCTTGATTATCGTTTTAGTCCCCTACTTCCTTATTGATTATTCCTTCCACCAGGTTATGTGGTAGGGGATTGTTTTTCCATCAGTGAGAATTCCATGACACTGAATTATAAAAAGTTTTAGGGGATGAGACTGACTTAAGAATGTTTATAGTACTGGAAGCTTTGAGAATTACTCTATTCCAGGTCTTCTAGGAAAGCAGTACAATTTTGTTTAAATAAACAAGCAGGGTCAGGCCTGGTTAAGATGCAGAAGGGAGACCATCAGAAAACCTTAGGGCTGCAGACAAAGGTGGAAAATTTCAAAACAAAATAACTCCTGGAAAAAGATGATGGAAAAAAACACTTCCCTATCATTGCCCCAAAAAACGCATAGATGCCCTTGTAATCACCAGGAGTCAAGCTCAGCTTAAGGGAGTGTTTACACCACTGCTTCCCAAACCTGGGTAAATTACCTAAAATTGGGTAAAAGTGGTTTTTCTTTGGGTAACAACACACAAACACATCACCCATCATAACAGGGACATTTAAATTGATTTAAGTAAAAAGGACTTTCTGATAAGCGGTTTTGGGTAATGAAGGAAAACATTTGGGACGCACCGGTTTGCACAATCATGGGAAAAAACCTGAAGTATTAGAAAGTAAAGTTAAGATTAAGAGGTCAAATTATGAGACAAAGAGAAGGTGGGGGTGGGGAGAAAAGGAAGGCCAAGTAAAATTCCTAGCAGCCTGCATAACATTTTTAAATGTTAGCAAAGGGGAACATTTTTAAAGAGGTGCATCATAATTTGAAAAATATTCTTGCAGAGGAATTACTTGTGTGTTTCTGTTTCTCTGCAAGACCATTTTTGAGATTGTGCTCAATGGTGTAAATGAGGATTTCTCCTTGCTTTCTTGTGTTGAACAGATAATGAGCGCTGTCAACTCTGACAACACCAACATTATCAGCTGAAAAGGCATCATTTGTGCTCTGTCCCTTTATTATCAAATCAGGACAGCTGGCATTATTTTTAAGATATTGTGTACCCTATCATGCCAAGCTACTCTATTGGTAAAAATGCCCTTAAGCTGAGTTTCACTTCTGGGAACTACAGAGTTAGGGTTTTTCATGGCTGGGTTGTGTTTTCTGTTTATGCTTGTTCTCTTCCAAGCTATCCATCTGCCCTAGAAATCACAGTAAGCCCTGATCCCACTTTGATCCCAAGATTGGCCAAGGTTTGTGAGGTGCTGCCTACTGCCTTATATGGAAAAGCAGGGGGGCACACTAAAAATGCACTGGTGCTTGATCAAAACAAAGAAGAAATTAATAGTACCTCAGATAGAGTAACAGAAACATTATAAATGTCAGCTATCTGGTAGCAAAGACTCAGAAGCAACCGTCGGACATTTCTGCTCTCTCCAGTTATACCAATAAATCGAAGCACAACTCTGAGATTCCTGGGTCAAAAGGGAAGAAACAGACAAATAAAGCCTCCCAACTGGAACAAGCTCTTTAAACTTTAAACTGCTGGTTTGAACCTTTAAAGTCCTTTTTGTTTGGGGCCAGATTACTTGAAAGTCTGCAGGTATGTACTTATACCCTCTGTTCCACATGCTATCACCGAATAAGGTGAAGTAGGGGGATTCTGGGCAAAGTAATGTTGTTCTTGCTCTAAACTATCTTTCTGAGGAGGCTATTTTTTCTGGTCTTTTGAATTCACTCAGATTTTAAAAACTTAGAAACCACTTGCATTAAAAAAAAAAACAGAAAAAGATTTTAGCTTTCAATTATATTTTATTTCAAAATCTTCTAGAAATAATAAGGCTTTGTGCTGTATTGTAATCTCTGGTATATTTTAAGAACTGTATTTTATTATTTGTTCAGTGAGTTTCCTCAAGATCCTATGCTGATGATGGCCTATACCGATTCAATAAATAAAATAGTTGTACTATATATAGATGCTAAATAAATAAAAACTCTAACTCTTGACTGCAATCTAATGGTCATCTGTATTTTTTAAGTCCAGATATTTTATGCCTAAAATAAAGTGTGATTACTGAACTGGATTGAGTATAAAATATGCAAATGTACGGATACAAACATTTTCAACTTGGAATAACGTTATTTTACATAATTCTGGGGGCTTTGTGATTCAAGTCAGGCTAATTCATAAGAAGCAAGTATGTTAGACAGCAGTAGCTAAGATCTGTTAAGAGCTTTTGTCCAAATTCTCTGTTGCCTTTTTTGGAGGCTAATTTTCAAGCTATCTATAATTTCAAGGATTGAAAACTCTTAATTTCCCTGTCAGAAAGGAGTGGAGTAATGATTCTTACCCATAAATCCAGTTTGAAGCCAAAGAAGCTACTTTTGCAGTGATCCCACTTTTCCCAGATCCTGCCTCACCACAAACCACAGTTACTTTTCTGTTTAAAGATGTAACCTGATTCTTCAGCCAGCTCAAGAACATTTCTCTTCCTGTTATATGTTTAACCCTATTTGCAGTGGAAAAACAAACATATTTTTGTAACCTCGTAGCATAGGTGAAAGTTGCAATTCATAATCAGTTTAAGCAAAGCAGTTTTTCCCAGACTTCTGACAGAGGACTTCTTTCCTAAACTAAAATTGGAGCCCTCCGTTCCATTGACATTCAGAAAAGTCTGCCTTTGAATTGCTTGGAGCAGTATTAATACCTTGCTTTGCGCTTGAACAGGAGAATGTTAATGGGGCCAGAATGACTTACAAGTGTATTTTATAGCCAGTGGCAAAGTTGGTAACCTGCAGGGACCTCCTTTGTCAGGAAAAATTGTAGACAAACAGTCCCGGAAGTGCTAAGAGATGCTTGGAGAAGACTCCCTCCTCCCACTGCAGCCCTGCAGCCCTGTGGAGGGACCAGCCAGGTAGCAGCAGAAAACATCATCCAGTTTGGGAGAGACACTGCAATTGTAGGCTAATGCTGTATACATTAATACTAAGGCAAACCTAAATATGACAAAGCACCAACAAACCTTTGGTGGCCTGCTTGCATTGGAAACCAACCAAGTAAACTCTGCACCCCTGGGACATGTTCCACTTAGAAATAGGGTAAGCAGAATCTGTTATTTATTTGGGTTTTTTTTCAAGTCTGTATAATTAAAAAAAAACCAGAACAAAGGCAAAACCTATATTAGAATGGGTGATGTGGGATTGGTAAGAATAAAACTCTCTACTTCTCTTCCCCCTTTTAGCTTAAAATCCTGTCCTCAAGGTTTTTCAACACATTGACTATGTTCACACAACACAAGTGAACCACAAATGAATCAACCACATCTGATACCACGGCGGTGCATGAACACAGCCTGGGTTCACTGTGTTATGTGAACCCAGACAATTGGATTGAGTAAAGCAGAGTCCACTTAAACCTGATGCTGCGTGAACAAAGCTGCTGTGTCATAGGCTGAAAACCCAGTAGTACTCCTTGTGTAACTGGAAGCTGTGATTTTCAGTCCCACTCATGCAGCTGCCTGTCTGTGCTGAAGCAATGCCAGGCTTATCAACTCCGTTCAGGGGTTATTTGCACACCAGAAATATTTCAAGCAAGGCTATTTGCACACCAGAAATATTTCAAAGAAATATTTGCCCTGTTCTGTTTAAAGTCAGTTTAATGCATGCTACCAGGAAGAGAACTAATCATAGAATAGACTGAAATGAATAGGCTACTAACACAGCACATTTTTACCTATCTGATTTTACAGCTCCTTCCAAAAGTAAGGATAATTCCCCAGACTATATTAATGTTGCTGTACAAGTCAAGGGTTGAATCCAGCTTTCTTCAAACACTCACAATACAAGAAGCTAAGGAAGATGATTCTATTTTAAGTTACCACATATGTTAATGTACTCTTAACTACTCATTTCCACTTTTAGTATATTCCCTTTGCAAGTCAAGCAATAGAACTCTACTAAACTTACAAGGCCTGATAATGCTGAATGTGTTCCAGAATCTCTTCATCATTTTGAATCTTAAATTCTTGCTTTCTTTTAATACATAGTCTTTCTGGAATACCCTCTGAATTGATCATTCTGGTCAAATTGAAATATAGAAAAAAATAATTTGTATGTTATAGTGTCCATAAAAATATGCAATTATACTCACAAGGGTATGTTGAAGAAAGGATTCAACCTTGATTTGGTTTGCTTTGAGGAATTCCATTCCTATTTGAATTCAGATATACCCAGATCATTTTGAATTAGTCTGATTCAGTACTGGATATAAGATTTGTCTCCATTGTGTGATATTTATTTGAAATTACTGTTTTCACAAAAGTGAAGAATGGTTTAATGTAAGTAAAGAGGGACTTATATGTATAGGCACAGACCTTAAGACATTAAATTAACAATAACAACCACTATTTTTTTTTCCAAAAGGTATAGTGGTAGCTCGGTTCACGAACTTAATTCGTTCTGCGACTCTGGTCGCGAACCAAATTGGTTGTGAACCGAATCAAATTTTCCCATAAGGTTCAATGTAAATACGGTTAATCGGTTCTGACCCCTACGAATTTGGTCGCCAACCGATTTTTGATTGCATCCCAAATCAAATTTCCCCATAAGGTTCAATGTAATTACGGTTAATCTGTTCTGAACCATATATTTTTTTTTTTTAAACCGCAAAAATATGACACAAAGTACAGTACGAAGGGAGAGAAAGCTAACCTTGCTCGACATGACTTCTAGCGTGGAGGACAGGAAGGCGGGTGGGGAGGCGGTTACTGCTTGGAGGGAGAGTCCCCCTCCCTACAGGAAGCCACGACCACGTGTCATGGGAGGGAAAATGGCCGCGGATCCTGTTCATAACCCGATGTGGAGTTCGCGAACGGAGGCAAAATTTTGCGACCGGAGCTGTTCGTGAACCGAATTGTTAATGAACAGAAGCGTTCGTGAACCGAGGTACCACTGTATTACTTTTAGCATTATACTTTACTGAAAATTACTGTTAATTTCAGTGTGCCAGCATTTATCTTTCCATGTCTTATGGGTTGAATCCAAGCTTAGTTAAACTTAGAACAGACTACAGAAATTGTTGGTCATGATTTCCCATTAATTAGAAGTGATCTATAAATATAGGCAATGGAATTTAATTTGTAATTTATCTTAGGAAGTGAATCTGAGCATAGAAACACGTCAACAATGGATTTTGTTCCATTTCTAGGATTTTAATTTTTTTAAATATAGAAAACCAGTTGAGTGAAACCTAGCTTTATGAATACGTTATACATTCGCTATCCACAGTTCTTTTCAAAAAATACGTATGAAGCTAACCTGTTGAAATGATTAATAACAATTTTCTGAAAGTCACTGCAAAGACATTCCAGGTAGTAGGCATGGGACCTGTTCCGGTTGGGATTGATGCCACCTATTCCCCAGCTAACATTCTTGTTGTAGATATTTGTGTGACGAAGCTGTAAAGGCAAATCTATTAACTTCCATATCAAGGAAAGAGCTTGCAAATGGATTAACACAATAAAAGACCCAAAGCTCCTTAAAATGTCATAAGAAAAAAAAATCAGACTGACTGAAAAGCAGATATAGTATATCATGGTGAACAAATACCCCCCCCCCCCCAAAAAAAATACAGTGATAAATTTAATGTTTCCCTTAATTTTCTCATTAATATTATAGTCTTTAGCTGATTAGGGAATCAAGATTTTCAGCAGTCTTCAATGAGTTTTGCACTATTATAATAAGATGCATTACAACTCTCATATTCCAAAATACATCAAGGATGGACCCAAAAATAGGGGAACTTATACATTTACCCTTACTTTGTATGGAACATGACAACCTGTAGCATTTTGATAATCCTACCCTAGAATGAATGCTTTTCACAAAGTTTTGATGTTCTTCATTAATTGTTTTGTTCACTTCTAGTCTCAGTGGGTGGATATCAATATATTTAGACGCCTGGGGATCTGACAGATTGCATTGTAGGTCAGTTATGTTTCTTTTGAAGCAGTGACAGTGATCCTCACACATTCCTTGGACTTGGAATCCTTGATCCACTTCCTGCTGCAAAGCTTGGAAAACAGAGACAAATCAACTTAATATAATAAATCCTGTCTCCTTGAACGAATGTAATAAAGTACCATATGGATTGTATTTTGGATATCCTCCTCACTTGTTCTGAGCAGTGTGGCTGCAGCTTCTTGACCAAGAACAATTGTAGCATATTCCTGAAGTATCTTATGCAGTTTCTGAAAAGATTCCAGCCATTTGCTCTTAGCTTGCTGTCTGCGACTTGGATCTTTACTGAAGATATCTCTGTATAGTGTGCTGGGCAGACAACATGAAATGCACAAAGTATGAGAAACCACTTTCAAATTAATAAGGTGCTCTTCTCATCTCAATGTAAAATCCAAAAGGAATATGGGATCACATAAGGCAATTGTGTGATTCTAGATGTGGGATTGTCTCCCAAAACAATACATGCTTGCTTGATTATCTTGTTTTCACCTTGAACACCCAAAGTGGTAAAAAGGGGGAAAGTAGCTAATATAATTTTAAAAATATAAAAACAAGTTCATTTTGAAACTTCATTATGATACAACCATTGGCTTTTAAAGCCTAGATTAAGAGATTTTCTAAAGGAAGAAAGTGGGAGCCAAACACAACTGCTAAGGGAGTACATTCCATAGACAGGGAGTGCTGCAGGAGAAGGTCCTCTTCCTTGTACCCACTAGATGGGCCTCTGAAACCATAGGAAACTTTAGAAGAGTCTCTCCACAAGTCTTAATGTCCTGACAGTTTCATGATAGGAGAGAAGACTCTTCAGTCTGTATGGTGCTTGGGGTTTTAAAATTTTACAGTAACATCTTAAATTGTACCTGGAAAACAGCAATACAGATCTTTTAATGTGGGCACCAGTCACCAACCTACCTGTTGCATTTTGCACCAGCTGCAACTTTCAGACACTTTTCAATTATCCTCACATAGAGTACATTGCAGTAAGAACAGGTGTAACCAAGCTGTGGGTAATTACTGCAAAAACTGACCAGCACAGGAATGGTTGCAACTGGCACATATCCATAAATGTACAAATGTACTTGTCTGAGCTGTCACCTATGAATTTGATGAGGTTCAAGAAGCACTCCCAAGCTGCAGACCTGGATGGAATGCAACTCCACCCACAACAGGCAAAACTACAATCCATGAGTCACATTTCATACTAAAAAAACAGCATCTTTGTCTTGTCAATATTTGATTTTAACTTTTTTTCCATTCAGCTCATTGCTGAACTTAGCCAGTGTTTAACAGCACTGTTGCTTTCTTGGAGTTAAATGGCAAGGATGATTTGAGCTGAGTATCATCAGCATACTGATGAAATCCTATTCAAAACCTGGGTTTGACCTCTTCCTGCAGTTTAATGTAGATGTCAAACAGCATAGGGGGCAAAATAGAATCCTTTTTTACTCTAAAGCAGTCATCCCCCAGCACCATCTTCTGGTGACAGAGAGAATCAGTTGCCACAAAATAATGCCCCCAAGACCTAATCCGAGTCAGAAAATCCACAAAGATACCATGTCTAATGGTATAGAAAAGTTCCAGAGATCCAACTGAAAGAATAGAACTTTTTTCCTCACCCCTATCCAATATTCAGTATTGGTCATGCAGCAAGATGACCAAAGCTGTATCTTTTCTACATTCCAGCTGAACATCTGACTAAATTGGGCAGAAAACTAGTCTCCACCAGATACATCTGGACATTGGGAGGTCACTAATTTCTTACTCACTTTTGTCAGAAATAGAATAGAGATAACTTGGGAAAAGATAGGGGACTCTCAGTTAAATCTGCATCTGCAGCCTTGAGTTCTCCTAGTTTTAACCTCAGTCTTCCAGAAATGAATAGAGTCAATGCAAATTTAATTTATCATGCACACCATAGTAATGCAAACATTCCAGATGCACTGAGCTAAGTGAGGTTACTCATGAAGGCATAAGAAAAATAGCAAGTTTAGTGTAACAAAGCCCAATTTAGGCAGTGGTGGAGTTCATAAGTTGCACTAAGATATAAATGTGGTTTGTTCAACTTTGGCTTAGTGTATTGCATGTATCTAACAGGTTTCTAAGTGATAACTTACGGTTTGGCATGTTGTGCAATTGAAATGACAGGGTGAGCTGCTTTGCTTCAAGTAGCTGCCTCACTGTCAAATGTACCCAATGTTGTTGCCTTGATGCAGCTTGCTTCAGTAAGTCCAGAACTCTAAGCAAAGCCATCTCAAACACATGCATAAGACACCTTTCAAAGTAACACACAGCCTTACTATAGGGGAGAGTATCACGCCCTGCAGTACCTCACAGTGGTGCTGGACTGAAGCCCTGTTTCCCTTTGATTACTGACTGGAATTGCGCAGTCTGGTAAGAGCAGAATCACCATAAAATAGTACACTCAACCCTTGTAGGCAGTCCAACAAGATACCATAGTCAGTGGTATGAAACACTGCTGAAGGATCTAACAGGTCTAAGAGGGGCATACTCCTCTCTTTGAGGTTCCTTCAAAAATAATCTACGAGAGTGACCAATGCCATTTTGTCCTTTGACAGGTCTGAAGCCAGCCAACTGAAAAATGAAAAGCCAACCTACCAAATAGGTTGAAGCTTGTAAACTGCAGGGATGCAGTTTTCATCCAACCTGTACCATTGATTCAAAAGCTGAAGTTCTCTCTCATATTCAGCTACAGTTTTTGGGGTGAGTAGAGAAGTATTAAGCAAGTCCAACTCATTTGAATTAATCACTTCATGTTCTTTCAGGCTACTTATCTCAGCTTCAGACTTTTCTGCTGATGAATCAGGATCCTGGACATCTTGACCAATTTCACTTTGACCTTCATTTTTGTCTACTTCGATTTCATCTTTCAAATCAGCAGATGGTATGTGCTTTGATGTTTTGGTATTCAGCTTCCTGTGTTTCACTGTGGCTTTAATTAACTCAAAAATTTCCTTGCCTATTATTTCTGGAAGAGAGAGATCATCATGCTTCTGCCCAATAAAAACCTGAAATGCAGCACAGGAAATAATTTTAAAATGGTTCCTAGCAAACAAATTATTATTTTCTCTGAAGCTGATGGCATTTCAATATCTTTAATAATATAGTGACAGTTGGAAATTAAGTAATCCAATGAGGCAAATGTTACTACAACTGTTCAGATTAATTTTGGTAATTCTATTGTTTCTTTCACCCAGTAGATTTGTAACATAAGTAGGTTCATAAAAGCAAGACTTTTCATTAGTTGGATTTGTATGTGGCTGGTTTTAACTATGGAATATTGAAAATAAGTCATACGGCTAGATTCACATATTGTGATAAGCCGTAAATAATGGCTTACAAAGTACAGTTATTGGGTTCACATGTCACATTAAGTCCAAACCAAATAGTAGGGCCTTGTGTGAGGTGTGAATTCAGCCAGTTGTTGCTTATATAACAAACCATGGTTAAATAAATGAGAGCCAGTTTGGTCTAGTGGTGAAAGTGCTAGCCTAGAAAGCAGGAGACTGGGAGTTCTAGTCCCACCTTAGGCATGAAAGCCGGCTGGGTGACTTTGGGCCAGTTGCTCTCTCTTAACCCCACTCACCTCACAGGGTTGTTGTTGTGGGGACTAGAGGAGGAGGAGGAAGGTCTGTTTGCTGCCTTAAGTTATTTATAAAAATAATAAAGGCAGGATTTTTAAAAATCTAAAATAAATAAATAAATCATTTCTTAGCATGATGAGTGAACTCAGCCACTATCTGCACTAATCAGAACAAACTTCACTGAAAACATTTGGAGTAGACGTGTAAGACTGTATGGTAAAAATATCAGATGAGTAACACATTGCAAATTCTATTCAACTTACAATAAAGGTTTGGAATCCCAATTGCTGGCATTTCTTTAATGTCCTCATATGTAAGGAAGCCATATGATGATCGTTAGTAATACCATCTTTTATTCCCCACCTTAGATCAAATATCCGGAAGTCATAACCTCTCTTTTTACAATAGTTGTATAGCCACGGAAAGGATTTTTCCATTAATGCATTTCGTTCTACTTCTGAATCTAATTAAAATAACAAAGCAAAGTGCTAAATAGCTTTATCTTGATTTTAAAAAAAAACTTATGCAACATCTAAAGTTTAAAAGACAGAATTGCAGTGTGTGATTTATATTCATTATTTCCAGTCTAGCTGTGATATAAAAGAGAATACCTACTGAGTTGGAAGGGGGACTACTTTTGATTCCAGCACCATTGTTGTAATTACTTTTACTTTATTTTAATATATATATTCCCTATTCTTTGCTCCAGGATTCCCAAGCACTTACTATCCAGCTGCTGACCACATCCAAACCTATTTAGTTTAGTGTTCTTGTATCGTGTGCTGCCAGACTATGAAGCTTTATATTTATAATAAATGTACAGGACAGGGACATCTGGGTTTCATTCCTTTAATGTAATGCAAGTCTGTATATTTTAATCAATTTTGTTTCTAATATTAAAAATATTAATATTAATTAATAAAATAGTAATTAAAGTGATGAGGGAAAAGAGCCTTTCTTTTGTTTTTTAAAAAAATACCTCTACATTCTCCTATTTTGTGATCCAAACCTCGATAGCAAGTCTGAGATAAAATTAGTGGAATAAGAAAAATAATTCAGTTCTGCATGAATACCTCTTTTGGTGCTTTCTAGTTTCTAGAAGACAGCCATGTTAGCAAAACAATGACAAGTCTTCTGGCACCTTTAACAACATATTTATTTTCACATAATTTTTTATTGAATAGCATCTAATGAAATGAACACAAATATGGAATTACAGATGTGTTCATCCTTAAGATGCTGCAAGAATGCCATTATTTTGCTTTCTAGTGAAGATCTATTTAAATCTCAAGGCATGTTCTTTCTTGTTTCAGATTAGATTTTGAACCTTCTAAAAATTTAAATTTCCAAATCTTCTGGAAGTACCTTTATAACCTCCACAAATATAGATCATAAACATTTTCTTTCTGGTTAAACAGGGCAAATGGACTTGTCCTCTTATTACAGCCCTGTTTGTTTTGGTGTCTGCTGGGCTCTTCTGACAATATCTTATATCATTAGTGACATCCTGGGTTTGCATTAGGAAAATGCTACAGCGTTTAGTTTCTTCAGCCTGGGTTTTCAGATGAGATGCAGTCAAAAAGGAGTGGCCCTTGTGCGCAGCCTTTTCTGCTTCATTATCTTTTGAGCCATTTAGGTCTGAGAACTGCAGACACCCTGCAAGTGTGCTTCTTGAGAAATGTATTATCCTTCTGTTGATTTTCTTTTCCTTGACTGTGTCTTTTTCTTCCAAATGAAGGCATTTGCGACTAGTTTGTCTTTGGAGGCGCCCTCTATACGTATCCATTGATTTTTGTGTTTTGCTTCTCTTGTATTTGGAATTTTCAATCAATTCAGAGATTTTGCCTCTAACCAGAGGTTGGTCTGAACAAATATTGACAGCTGCATGGCAACCTTTGACCTGACCTGTACTGTTTCCTTCCTGCTAAAGAAAAAGAAGAAACTTGTAATTACTTACATAAATTATAAATACATTCTGTACTATAACCATACATTTTTGTAATGAAGACAGAACCCCAAGTATCCCTCTCCTTCAATGAAAGCAGCACATTAAAGAGCAACAGAATGAGAAAGGACAAGGCAGTCTTAAGTTCTGCTAACTCCCAATACACCATTGGTTTTGTAAGAACTATCTGAGATGGTATCAGTGCAAATGTACAGAATGAAGGATTGAGATGCCGACTGTGGCTATATATTTGGTGATAAGATGGGTCTTCATGTGCTATCCATAGTATGATTTGATTTTGTGTGAAAGTGTTCTTAATCAAAGGAGTGTATGTATGTATGTATGTATATTTGTATGTATATATGTATATGGTAATTATCCATGTGTATGTGAATGTGTATGTGTGCATGTGATTTTAGAGAGAAATGCCAACATTTTAAACATTCATATTCAGTATTTCTACCCATAATATTTGTATAGATGAAGGTAATCTATTAGTAAAGCGTTATTAATATACAGTAGCTATATTTGCAATCAATATAGATTTGAATAAAATTATCCTTAATTGAAAATTTATTCAAGGCTGTTTGTTAATTTTGATTTTGATTTTGTTAATTTTGATTTTTGCATGGAAAGTTGCCAAAGCAGTTTTCCATGCTTTTAAATGCTATTTTGCTTTTACTTTATTTTTCCAGTGTTTGGGATAACAAAATAGGTAGCTAACAACAGAAATTCCATCAGTTTTTCATACTGATGTCCTCTTATAACAAATGAATTAACTCTACTCCTTTGAAACCAAGTTGGGGTTTGTGATCAAATATTTTGAAAAATACCAATTCAGCAGAAATAGGATTCCACTAACAACCTGGTCTGTAACTGTGTGAAAGCTTTAATCTTCCATTTGAACAAATTATCTTAAAAATATGATGCTTGAGGAATGGGAGAATATACAATTAAGCCACATATTTATCATCTTACCTGTCTGTTATTTAGTGGCATAACACTCCCCAAATCTGTATTAGAGAAGTGTGATTTATGGAATGGTATCTCTTACCTTCATCATTAATGTCTCTGTATTGTATAGGTGTCTTTCACTGCTTGAGGGGCAATTCAGTCTTTTAGCAAAGCGAAAATACATTTGATGCTGGAAGGAACCAAGCAAGACATTAGGAAAATGCTGCTTTCCAGGTTTTTTCAAATGTTTAAAGGAAAAAATAATCACCTACCTTTAAGTGCTTCTTCACTTTCATGTCTGTTTCTTCAGTTATGTTTATATATGGAATATGCCAATGACATTTTTCTTTCTAGAAGCAATTTAATATGTTTAATATTTTAAAAGCAGTGCCTCATTAATCTGTTTGCTAATTATCGACTTCAAAATACTATTTCACCTGGATATACTACCAACTAACAACAAAGGCATAATAATAACTCTGTGAGTATTGGGCAGAGGGGGTCGGCGATTTCTCTCCTTCATTAAAAGACTCATTTCTTTTCATTTTTAGAAGATTTTTTTCTCCAGTATTTGTTTTTGAAAGCCTTATTGCAACAAAGGGACACATGGTGTCACGTGTCATACCACTTTCCTTCTTTCTATTAACAGTGATCACAGCTTAACCCAAGAGTACGGGTGGTGTATGTCAGATGTTTTGAAACCCAATTCACAACAACCCCAGCCATCGTGTCTAATGTTCAAGAATTATGAGAGTTGTGGTCCAAAGTTTCCATGTCTGATAATGAAGTGTCACTGTGATAGCACTCATGGGAAGCAATGCTAATTCAGAGCAAAACTATTTTTGAATAGTCCTTCTTTTTTGTCACCTGAATATGTCATTCCATAGCTAAGTATGATAATGCATTCCATAGCTACATGATAATGGCCATTTTTACAAACAGAGGAGGAACTCTAACACATGTACACACACACACGGCGTCAAAATAGCAGCCACTGATTTGGGAATCAGAGAATAATCCTCTGGTTGTTTTGCTGAAGTCCTTTTTTCATGCCAATTAAAAAAAAAAAATGCTATTTTTCAAAATACAAAAAAAATGACCAAACCCCAAAATACAGTAAAATAACACAATCAAATGAAACAATCCTTAAGCTTAAAGAAAAAATAAAAGGAACAAACAAGAGAAAAAGAATTAAAAACCCCAAACAAACTAGAAAAGAAAAAAAAACCTATCTTACATATTAAATTTATAAATAGTCACTGGTTAATTAATAAATATTATGTAGTATAATAAATATGAAGTATTACTAAAAAAAATTACAAAATCTCTGCCAAAGTAGCATATATTTTTCATCCTTTGATTAGAAGATATTGCCTTTTCCAAGATGAATAAATTACACATTTCCAAAAGCCATTCCTTAACATCTGTAATATGTTCAGATTACAGTCACTTAAGAGATAAGTGACTGTAATAAGATAAGAGTCACTTCCTAGTGAGATGGGCGGTGACCAAATTTGAAATATAAATAAATATTTATATTTATACATTTAGATTATTTAAAGATAGATAGATAGATAGATAGATAGATAGATAGATAGATAGATAGAATATAACTTTTCCAATTTCTCACTATAATTTTTTTAAACACCCTCCCATATGGCCATCATTCCCCATAAACAGTCAGATGCCAAAGCTTTGGTATATAATTCAACATCCCATTAACTTCTTTAACATTTAGAAATTTTCCCATAAATCTACTTATATACATTGCAATTCCATTCCAAAAACATACAAAATGTTCATGTGATCATACCCCATAGGTCAATGAACACTCAGATTTTTTTATCTCCAACAAAGGAAACCTGATGTCCATCCTTTCAAGTACATTCTTTGGGGAGTGACTGAGTTCAACTCTCAAGGGTTTTGCAAATGAATACACCTCCACCTCCATGGGGTAAAACCAATGGAGGCACAATAAGCTACTGCTGTGTCTTACATAGCAGTCTGTATTTCATACTGATTCTCTTATTTTTAAAATAAACATATTAATGTTTCTTATTTAACTTTCTTTTATCACTTTTGTGCATGCATCTTGGACTGTTATTATTAAACTGAATCTTCATTAAAATGAGAGTAAACACAGATGACCTTGTAATCCCCTACTTGGCTAATAAGAAAGCCAGATGGTAACTCACCCCAGTCCATTTTGAGCACATATCTTTGTACAAATATTTCTGTGAATTTGAAATCTGGGGTGAGAAGAACATTTCTTGGAGTATATCAGTAGTGCATTTTTGGATATTCAGGTTGCTGGAAGGCTAAAAACAAAGACAAGTGTTTTTAATAGACAATTATTGTTCTCTCAGGTCCCAAATGTGCATATTAGATAAGTACTCGTGGGGATGAAAACAATAATTATCTCAAGGTAACTGCAATGGATTAGCGATCTCAGCTGGCTGTTCTCTGCTGTGCTGTCAAGGCTGAATACTAGTCAGCTATATAACTGGCACTTGATGTGGCTGGATGTTGCAGTTACTAGTATTCTTATATTACATTATGTTTTTATTATATAAGTCCTTTGTTATATATGAATCTTGCCAATTTCCTTGATTAACTAAATGATCGTGATATTGCAGATTGGTAGAATTCCATTACCTCAAATTTTGAATGCCTCAAAAGCTAAACTGCTTATGTACATCACCTTGTACCCTCAGTCCTGCGATGGGTAAGGAATTTTGACATTTGGAGCCTTCAGAAAGCTCAAAGCCCTGCTGGGCTTGCACTAATAGGAGTAAAAGCGGGGAGGGGGGAAACCCTGTTCTGCTTTCTTCTGCCCTCATATTTATGTCAATAGGTGCAAAACGAACCTTGCTGACAGTTTTTTCCACCACTTCTGGGCATGTCAGAAGCATGAAGAACTGTGGATTTTCCAGCAACATACATAGAGTGCTCTCTGATCTGCCCCTTCTTTGTTTCTACTATTTGTAATTTCAGTGGCAAAGAGGCAAAGATCATATCCAAGAGAAGTTTTCTCAGTCTGCTTTTGCAGGCAGAGATCCAAAAGGGCCGCTAGGATATCTCCCCATTGACTACAGGAGTGCAGGTATCATGCATTATTTTAGAGCAGTGTTTCTCAACCTTGACAACTTTAAGATGTGTGGACTTCAGTTCCTTGGCTGGGGAATTCTGTTAGTTGAAGTCCACACATCTCAAAGTTGCTAAGGTTGAGAAACACTGTTTTAGAGAAAATTATATATGAGGGAAATGTGTGTACAAGATGCATATACTGGGGCAAATAAGAATTTTAGTGCAGTAGTTTTTTTTAAATTGAACTAATACTGAAACAGCAAGAATTTGTGGAAGACCAAATTGCCACATAAAAAGAATTAACAGTTGTGCTGGTCCCTTTTTACAGGGACTAACTAAAATAATGTTTATAAAGAATGCAAGCTTTGAAGATCTTCAGAATTCCTCCTCAGACAAGATATTACATTGGGGAGAGTTAATAAAATAGGCAGATGTTTAAACCATGTGTTGAAGTTTAAAGCCAGCCTTGAGATGGAGTTGTAGGCAAAATCATTCTTATATGTTATTGGTATCATATGTCACCTAACCTTCATTAGGGACCCAGGAAATTACTGCTTCCCAAGCTTTGAAGATACTGACATCCCACTCTATAATCTATCTCTTGCCATGGTCAATACACTCTGATGCCTTGGTCTGGAAAGATACATATGCAAACAAACTTCACAGACTTGTTCTTGTGCAAAATCTATACATTCTTCTAAATATTGATTTATATGCCCTTATTCTGGTTCTGCCAGAGCCAATAGCTCATTCAGGTGATACAAATGAAGTGTAGAACTCACCTTGTGAGCAACAGGGAGCAGCTTTGATCAGTACATCACACTACAGTGTTAGTAAAGAACCAATTATGGGCAGATATGTGGGCCTCTCTGCACTATAGAGGCCTCCCTGACATATTAAGATCTTGGCAGTGCAGATGTCTGGCTGTAACTGCAGGTGATTGGCTCTTTGTTGACATCACAGCCAGATTTATGGAGGGGAGGGGCTGCTCACTGCTGCTTGCATGGTGCATTTGCTCTTTTTGAATTGCCAGACATCAGATTTTACTTCCAGTCATAACCTAATCTTCACTCACCCAATTCCTCTTCTGGCTGAGATTCAGCAAAAGCTGCCAGATAATGGCTCAAGTTCTGTTCCAGTTCAGAAAAACTCTAGATGTCCATTTCAGATTTCAGTTCGTGTTCAGTTTGATTTTTAGGTTCTACATTTAGGCATTGCTCCCTAAGCCTATTTTCTATGGGGTACACCTCACTGAATATAGCACAACTTATATTGAAGGAAAACATGCATTATTATTTAAATATACATACATTTGTCACATTTTCCATTGGTTGCTTATGAATCGGAGGTAAAGCAACAATTTCTTTATCATCCTGTAGGAAAAACAATATAGCATAAAAGCTTACTGGGCTCCAATACTGCAACAATCTGTTTATCTGAATGTGGAAAAAATAATGTTCATTGCTGAAGTCTAGGCAAGTATATATGTGTCATCTGTACAATGTCATTTGTACAATTAGTAGCACTTTTATTTTTAAAATCTGTTTTTTAATAGTGCAATTTTTCCCAGTCTTTGCTATTGTTATATTCTAGCTCTGTGTTTTAAAACTATGTATAGCTTTGTATGAAAAAGTATACAGAAAAATAATAGTAATTCTTATAATTTTGTGTGAAGCTTTAGAGACACTCCACTAGTATCAGTGAGCTACTAAGGCACATTACATATACCTGAAATCATCACATTTGTTTCCCTGTTAATCCTAACTCTCTGGAGTAAATATTATATGGAAACATAAACTAACATAAATAGAAAAAAGGTTAAAATGAATTTTTCACCTTAAAAAAATGTACTTACTGAATGTAAAGACTTCTGAAGCAAATTTCCCTTTCTGTAAGTTGCCAGCATGGCTGAATGAGCAAATGTACACCTTCTGTTTTATTGCCTCTTTTGCTTTGCCAGATAATTTTGCTTTTTCCTGATCTTAGAATCAATTACCTACAATACAAACATATATCTAAATATTTCCTTCCAAAGAGATCATTTAAATAAGGAACTGGCAATCAAAGGCAGATCAGAAAGCACATTACCTTTACTGTAATGCCATATAACTAAATATCTTATCAGCAGATCACAAATCTCTATGCTTCGTTTTTTCCAAATTTCTTCTTGAGAAGTATCATAACTATTTAGGAAATACCCATGAAACAGCAGTAACGTTCAGTCTTAGGAATGCTTCCAAACAACGAACTATATGCCCTCTTCTATCTATTTACCCTTCTGTTCTTGGTTTATGGAAATGGGTAAGTTTCCCAGGCAGCAGACCCATAGCAACGTTCAGTGGTGTAACTTGTTTGAGTTGCAATTCAAGTTTCAGTCTTTTTTTGAAGATCTGTTGACATTAGCCCAAGCCCAAATATGAAAGAAACTAAAAGTAGAATCACAAGCCAAATCTAGTACGTGAACTTTATTCAGGAACTCAGGATCCTGGGTTTAGCATATCAGTAGGATTTTCTTCCTTATTGACTAAAATGAGTACTGTACCACATTCTAATCTCCCTTTAAAACCTAATTACAAATATTAGCGTAACACTTGGTAAGACAAACAAATCTATGCTGTCTGAAATTTGTTAGGTGGCTGTTTAACTAAAATGGTTAGACAAATTATTTATTTATGGGATTGAATAATAATCTTATCCATTTAGAGAATCAAAATGACTCTAGGTACTTAAAGAGATTATGCTCACAGATAAATCTTTTAATAACTAATTGAATCATTTAATCCTCTGCTTTTAATTGCTTTACTTAAGGAAATCATTTTTTCTTCTACAGGTTTTAAACTGTACTGAACATAACATACATCTTAAGAGCAGATTACAGTATGTATCTAAAGAGCACACAGAAAGCCTACCTTTTAAATATTCCCTTGTGCATCTAGACCTCATTTCATGTCAAACACCAGCAGAGAAAGAGATAGGGTATTTTGGTTTTTCCCCCATAACTGGTCTATTCAAATAAATTGTCATAGTAACTAGATTTCTTTCCATAGAAACAAGCAACAAGTTCTCTGTCAGGGATTGATCGAATGAAAGCACACTATTTTCTGTAGTTTGGCAGTTGTGGAGTCTCAGAAGTGAGAACATTGTTTCCATCTTCCAGAAAAACATACTGATTCATCAAATATGTTGTTTTTTTAGTATGAATTTATTTTGCAGAAATCTTCTTATACAACTAACCTGCCAAAACGTGTGCAGTTCTTTATTGCCAAATATGTCATCAATGAAACTGTAGAAAATGCAGTTTCCCCACTAAATTAAACCATGTTTTGTGGAACCTTGGATACATAAGTTTCTCCCTAAAAATCAGTCTTCAGTTTGTATATTGTAAACATTTGGTACTTAAATTCTACAAAAAGCTGTTCCGGAAATACCTTAACTTTTTATGGAATAATTCCAAATCTGAAATTCTTTGCCCTGATGTTTCATAGGCCTGGTACGTTAGGACAGCATCGGTGTTCCTACAAATAGTGGTATGTTTGTAGTTCCCTGAACATATCACACACACACCCCTTCCTGCCACTTTGTTCCTCTTGTCTGAAACACAGGCTTATGCTCTATCTTGGCATCAAGTCATCCTTGCATGGTCTTCCCTCACTTGCTGTACTTCATACTGGGGCATGTTTTTGCTATGTTTCTCTATTTTTCCATTACTATTTTCTGATGCCCCGTGTCTGGAACAGGCTCTCCTGCACTTATGATCTTCCTCTTCCTCTTTAAACCTTTATTTTTAAACAAACTTGAATTTACATGGCTTGGTTCTTTGTAGCTATAGTTCTTTGCTGCTCTGCGATGAATTCTTACACGTTTCCCTCTGCTCTTCCTTGGCCAAACAAACACTTTTCAATTTTATTTCTTTTACTTGGCCATGGACTGGGTCACTTTTCAGATGTGTTCATTTATTAGTACATCGATAACCTTTATGTTGTTTTAAAAATAGTGGTATTTTAGTTGATATCAATATTTAACATGGCTTAGATACATAATTCTGCCAAATCAAACTTGAGCAATCCAATCCCATTTATTTTAACAAAGACTGATGTATATGTTCAACTCTCCATTTAAACTGTTTTTTAACTACCAGGTGCCCAACGTCGGTAGAAAGAGCCTAAATAAAAACACAACAGAGAAGATAAATAGAAATTTATTTAATCTCTCCCCAACAATTTAAAAAATGCTGTTAAGGCATCTTATTCTATATCACTATTGATCTAATAAAGAGAAGCCTCAAATACAAGATATCTGATCTATTTAAATGCCATGTTATCTATTAATTTAGTGGAAAACTAATGACAATTCCTATTTTTCCAAGTGAAAAAGTAACTGAAACGGAAACAAATGAAGTGTGGGAAGCACCTGAAGCCAGTATCCCATTATTTTTTGGCAACGACAAATATGGACTACAAGAAATGGCATTTTCAGTAGCAATACCAGTAATTTATCATATGCATTGTATGAAATTCTTCATATAGTGTAATCCTATGCAGAAATATGTTCAATTGTTTTTAATGGAGCTTATTTCATAGTGAGAACATAAGGCCTTCAGTTATTGCTAACTATAACTCCCAGCAGCTAAGAACAGCATGGCCAGCGGTAAGGGAAGCTGGCAGTGGAAGTTCAGCAACAGCCGGAAGACCACAGATGCTACAAGCTGCACCAGTATATTCAATCCTGCACCCCTAGAGTTATAAGAATTGGTCAGTATTTCTGTCTTATGAGTTCACTCTTGCATCATTCCTTATCATCTGTAGGGTCCACTTTTGTAATTGTCTGTTTTCTTCATATATTAACAATTATGCCAAGGGAATAGTACTTCTTTCCTTTTTACTGTCTGGTATTATCTATAGAACACTGGATGAATAGGTTTCAATTAAATAATGGGGATAGTCATTGTTTGGTATGGGCTGACTGCCCATGGACAGAAGGCATCAGTGTTGGAGCATCAATAGGATGCAATGTAGTAGTAGCAAAATTGTCATGAAAACGGGTATCACTGTTGCAACATTTTTTTTTGTACCTAACGGCCTTGTTTTGTTTTCTATTTCACACTGAAAAATATATGACTATACTGAATATATCATGCACATAAGGGATGCTAAGTGATCACTTGAATTGGGCTATAAAATCTTTTTTTTTTAATTGTAATTCAAGCTGGTATATATTTTTCATAACTTCAGCCTACAATAAACATTTTCAATTAATAAAGGCTGAAATGATACCGAAGTCAACAATGGGATTCTAATACAAATGTAGAGATTAAGAGGTCTGGAATTTTTAAAGTGTTCTAAAATTAGCTATGTTAGTTTCATTTACCATTGAAGATTTTTATGATTTAGTACAGTGAATAATATACATTAAAATTACATATTGTTACACTCAGTGTCATGACATAGTCTAAGTACAACGACACTGCCTTTGACATATTTCCTCTAAAGGAAAACACATGATAGGAAGAAAATCATAAAGCTGGAAAAATGTTGCTCTTGATGGGTACACTTTAACACATTTAAACATGTGAGGAACTGTTATTTATAAAACGTGTGAAAAGATAAATGTTATTACAATGTGGATTCAGCTAAGATTTTCCTATATCAAAGTCCTCCTATTCATCATCCTTGGAGCCCGTTTTGCTCAGCTGTAAAAAGACAAAAATAGCTTTATCATTTTTCTTGATCCTATCCATAGACAATCTGTGACAATAAAGAGCCACTGAAATCAACGTGACAATTTTATTATAAACTATTGAAGATTGTACAGTATAACTTTTCTTTACAGACTGGAGCTTCATACTTGAAGTAAAAGAAAAAAAGGTTCAGTTGAAAGAGTTAAAGACTAGGAGACATGATAAACTAGAATATGTATGTTGGATTGGTTACAGGTAGACCTCGCTTAACAATGGTAACTGAGACTGGCAATTCCATTGCTAAGCGATCGGATTGTAAAGCACAACATCACATGACTGCACTGATTTATGAAGGAAGTTGTGGCAGTTCCAGTTGCCGTCGTTAGGTGAATGCTGTGTGGTTGCAGTGTCCCGCAGTCACATGGTTACCATTTGCAACCTCCTGCTGGCTTCCCCACTGACTTTGCTAGTTGGAAGTCAGCAGTTAAATTCGCAAATGGCAATCATGTGACCTTGGGACACTGCAACTGTCGTTATTGCGAGCCAGTTGCCAAGTGCCCAAATCGCAATCAGGTGACCGCGGGGAAGCTGCAACAGCTGCAATTACAAGGAACAGTCCTAAGTCCCCTTATTCAGCACCATCGTAACTTCAAACAGTAGTTGAATGAGTGGTTGCTGAACGAGGACTACCTGTATGGAACTTTTTAAATCCCAATGCATGCAAATAGTATCCTGGCTCCAAAATAGCCTTTGAAATGTTGTCATCAGACACCTGGGAGCAATCTTAATTAGACTTGATATATATTTTAAGAAAGGATAATTATTTTTTCTTAGATGTCCTTCTGGATACTCTTTTCAATTTATTCCAAAGGCAACATGGATAATTGCACTCACCCCTTCTTTCTTTCTTTCTTTCAATTAGTCTCTGAAATATGTAGGATATGAGGTGACTTCTGAGGGAAAACACCTGAACATATTGGGCCCCTTTTTATGCTTTTTAGGGAGTTGGAGAATTTGCTGAAAATTTTTGGTTTTGCTCTCAAATTTTTTTAGCTGATTTGGACCAGTAACTGATGGTAGCTGTCTGTGTTGGCTTCAACTGCCCTTATAATACAATTATCTGGTTTTAACAACCCATTTGTAAAAATGATAAACGTCATGTAATATTTTAATTTCAGTATTATTATGTATGAAATTTGCCTCAGATTTAATTGAAAAAAATTGTAGTACTCCTCTACAGAAGGGTACACATTATTAGTCAGTGCTTAATTAAACACAGACATTTTGTGTTTAGAGTGAAGTACAAAAATTCTGAAACACTGATCAAGGCAAAAAAGACATACAAGTATCAATGCTTAGAACTAAAAATATATTTCAAAATGGTTCAGAAAGATTAAAATACTTACATGCTTTTTAAAAACACGAGGAAAATCCCATTGTCATTCATATCCAAATGGTTAAAAAAAAAGAAAAAGAAAAACATTAGATATTGCTAAAATCTCCTGGAAAGTTACCGTTTTAATATTGTTATTTTTCAACGCTCTTACCTTGATTACGTCAACCCAATTCCATCCTCGAGGAAGTTCTCCTTTGTGATCTAGCCAAAATAAAAATTCCACAATATATGTATTTTTCCAATTTGAATTCAAACATCTATTCTGAAATTAATGTATTAATTTACTTCATACTTTCCGGATAGATTTAAACTAGCAAACTCTGGCTTAGCGCAAACTGGTAATGAATAACTGGACTTGTGGCCTTCCAGATGTTCCTGAATTTTACTACTGGCCATGCTGATAGTTCTGGTTCAGCAATACAGATTCCACAAAGGGGCAGGAATCATTACTATTCTGCCAGGAAACAACATGTTGATACATATGAATTAAGCCTGTGTATATTGAAAGTAACTTTCATAAACACTTATTATTACTTAGAAATACCTATTGTGCACAAAAGTACAGCATAAATCATAATGCAGGAAAAAGCCTGTATTGTTGTATTCTATATAGAAAACATATTTTCTACGCCATATCTTTTTTTTTTTAATTAAAGGAAAGTTATGGAGTTATATCAGTTTAGCTATATTAGGAATAAGTCACACAAACCTGTTTTGTCAGCTAACTTCCGCTTTTGCGTTTTGGACAATTGTTCCTTTTTCTCCTTTTTCTTACTTGGTTGTGCTGCATCAGAATGTCCAGTTGAGATGCAGTTATTCAATGCTGTCTAAAGAAAAGAAATGTATGACTAATTAAGAATTCGCTGTAGTTTATTAATTCTATACTTGATTCTTGCATTTAATGGATGAAAGCTCATTACATCTGTGCTTAAACATTTTCCTTGTTGTCAGCACAAGAAATTTTGTATCATATAATAAGTAGTAACTTTAATCACTGCCCCTGGAATACTGGATTAATATAGAAATAAGATATATTACTAGGAATCTGAGTTTATTCTTATAGTGGCAATTCAACATCATCTTCTTAACAGACAGAAAAACACTTTCACGTGTTGAAGTAGGTCAATATTTGAAAACATAAACTCACCACGGTATTAACTGGTTGATTTTCCATGAACAGCTCTTTATTATCTTTGGCATATTCAAATATTGTATATGTCATTGAGGTTCCAAGGTTAACATCAACTTCTTCCATTAGTTTGTCCAATATGCTTTGTTTTATGGCTGAGGATCTAGGGCAGATGACAAAGGAGAGATAAAAAGTTATTCTAGAAAGAGAGCCTCTTGAAAGTCTTAAGAACTGGACCACTTACATGGCATTGTTGAAGAATGCATCCATTGATATGACTGGAGCAGTTTGCGGGTATGTTTCTGGCCATGATATTTCTATAAGGAAAGCTTTGGGGTCTCCACTTTCACCTATCTAAAAATACATATGTCATGTTTATGCAGGAATCCAGTAAATCAGAGTTTTAATCAACAAAAATATTGAAATACAGATGGTTCATTTTATGCCCAATGTCAATTTTTAAAAGTAATTTTCAAGTAGTGTTACATCTCAACATATGAGCATTAAAAATATAAAATATTACTTCACCAGAATCCACAAAATAGCCATATCACTGGGAGTGTGGCGGCATATAAATTTAATAAATTATTATTATATCAATAACCAACAGGACATTTCTACTATAGGCTATTCTTCCCTTTTCATAAATTATGAATCAGCATTATTACTTATGTCTAGATATATTGTTAAGAAAATGAATAAACCCAATCTGAAAATCTCAGGGTAAATCTTGGTATATAGCCTTGAGCCTTTGGTGTTATATAACAAGTATGCCTTGCTATTGTAAACTATAAGCTGTCTTAAATACATATACAGGTCCTTGCTTAATGACCACTTGTTCAGTGGTCATTCAAACTTATGACGACATTGAACAATTGGTATTTATGACTGGTCCTCATACTTAGGGATGGTCACAGCATCCCCATGGTCACATAACCGCAATCCAGGTGTTTGGCTTGCAGTTACAACATAGCAGTGCCCAGCAGACAGATGATTGCCATTTACAACCTTCTTTGCCAGTTTCCTACAAGCAAAGCCAATGGGGAAGCTGGCAGGAAGTTGCAAGTGGTGACCAGCTGACATCACATGATTCACTTAATGACAGCAACCAGAAGTGCTGGAATTTCTGTCACTAAGCAGTGCAGTCGTGACATCACACTTTATGACTGTCTTGCTTAGTAATGGAAATTCTGGTCCCAATTAACTGTTGTTAAGTGAGGACTACCTTTATCAAGACAGGATCTAAAGCTTTCAGATTAATACAGGCTGATTTGAATTAATATGGTTTCTAAAAACTCACCCTATATTGAAAGGAAATGGGACTAAGTTCCCTAAAACATTCATCACCTTCATAAATAGAACGTAATGCTTCTAACTCCATCTGAAAGAGAGCACATGCATACAGTTTATACTTTTATGTTTAGTTTCAATTTTATACTGTTCTGGGAGCTCTATAAGCCACAGAGTCAGGCATGATTGGAATGGCATATAAGCTTAGTAAAATATTTAAAATAAATCTGATTGAATATAACCTTCAGTCATGTTTTAGTAGTTTTCAAAAGGATAATGTTAATTAAAAGGATCTTAAAAGAAACCCCCACTGGAGTCGGTCCCGTTCCTCTCTCCAGCCAGGGTTTCGTGCAACGGGTAGTGCTGATGACTCCTGTCAAAATGATCCAGCTGCTCCGTCGTCAAAGCACTAGCGCTTATTTGCACTACAAGCAAACACTCAACAGGTGCAGCTTCCTTCCCGCGTACTGCTGGCTTGCTACTACTATTACACAGCAGCTGAGAAAGTTTTCCCCCCCGGAGCAGCTCCCGAAATTAGACCGAGGGAGGGGTAGTCCTCTCCTAGCCACGCCCCTCCGGTTGGCGCTTTAACTCCTTCCTTACCAGGACCCTGCCACAGCCTATCCCACTCCTCTCGATTCGTCCCTCTCACCTCCTGGTCCTCGTTCGCCGTCATGGCGCAACACCGGGAAAGAAGACACCCCTCCCCCGGACTCCTTTCGCTCTCCCCCCGCCTACAATCTCCTGAGGGAATTGCACGTCTGTCCGAGTGGGAATCGAGCACGCCAGACCACTACAGAGGACGGTCCCAGTGCGCAGGCGCCAAAAATGACAAGGCGAAAAAGGGGTCAGGCACTCGCCTCTTTAGCGGTGATTGGGCAGCGTGACCACGCTCGTTCCACTTCTCCCGGCTGACTATTGGCCCGATTCTTTTAGCCGCGCCTCCTGGCTTGCACGTTCTTTACCCCAGACTGGAGCAAAGCTCAGTCGGTTCCGCCTCTTTGTTCCTTTTCCTTTTCATTTGCCGCTTCGCGGCACTTTAGCTCTGCCCACCTCCGAGCACGTTCCAATAGTTGGCGCCGGGCGCTCAGGAGCCGCAGCGCTTATTGGTCAGCTATGGCTATCAATCTCAGTCCAGCTGCTAGGTGGTTTCCTCAGGCAGGCCTCGGGCTTCTGTTCGAAATTTTCCTTTGGACTGGGTTGTCGCATGGATCTTTTCACCGGAGGCTGAGCGGAGTCGTCTCCGCCGCTGACGGCGAGGTGCTGCTTCCACACCGGGGAGGGTCGTTGTAGTGCAGGTGCGAGGCTGGGGAACTGAGAACGGGGTCGCGACAGAGCTTGCGGGGTCGGCAGATCCTCTCAGGCAAAGGCAAGAGGGGCGGCGGCTGGGAAATCAATATTGTACACAAGACATTCTGCAAGTGTTTTTCAGAAAGCATTTTGGTTTTGTAGTGATGCCACGTTCACGTACAACGTAAAATGGGGAGTTGAAGGTGCTGATATAGGAGGGATACGTTCAGACCAAGTTATACTTACTGAAATAAATGGCGCTTTAATTAGTCAGAGATGACTGGAAGTGATACTGAGTGCATTGGGCTAGTTTTGAGCATGATTGTAGCAAGCTTTACTTAATACCCTAAACTATGATTTGCTTACATCTGAGGTATTGAACAAACCACAATTTGTTGGAGTTGTGAAATAGACTAAGTCATCAACTATAATCTGCAAATCACAGTAGTGGCCTTCATGCAGTAGAAAACCCAGAGAATATTTTGACTTCGTATGATGTGTGAACCCACCCTCAATGTGTTTCTAGCCTGTTTTAAATATCCTTCAGTCTACCTCGCTGCCATTACTATGCAATGAATGAATGCAAAATAATTAATAAAATGGAACCAAATAAACCAAAAGAGTAGAAATATGGTTTGAAGGGAGGTAACGCTGAAAATAGTCTACCTTTTTCTGCCTTAGAAGGTTTATTGATTTTATTTTATGGCTTCCTGTAAAAAAGTGTCCTTAAGAAATATGTGTACAATCATGTAATCTAGATTAAAAGTATAGTGGTATTTGATGTGAAGAAGTAGGACTCCCTAGTAAATTTGTTTGGATGTCTTTAAAGTTCACAGGTGAGTAATTTGTTTGAAGCACCTCCAGAAAACAGCAAGAGGACCTATAAACCAGGCTATGGACTAAGGCTGAGCTTTGTCTGTCTGGTTCAGTTTAGCTACAGGCAAAACCATTTTAAGGCACACAGTATTGCAATGGAATGGCTAATAGAATCTAGAATTATTCAGTCTCATACTCTTGAACCTTATACCATGCTGTACAGAATTTATGGCCGCTTGTCACTAGTTTAGAGAATCACAACTTTAAATATTTTACATATTAGAATATTTGTTGGGGAAATTATTTTGAATATTTTTCTGCTTAAAGTTTCAGAGTATATTTGGTACCATCAAGATGAGCCCTTCACAGTGGGATTTTCCAGTGGAACTATGTTGCCGGCCAATGGCTTTTGTTACACTCACGGGTTTGGATGTTGTATATAATGCTGTTCATCGGGCCGTCTGGGATGCCTTTTGTGCAAATAGGAGAGCAGACAGAGTACCCATTTCTTTTAAAGTACTTCCAGGTGATCACGAGTATCCCAAATGCAGAGTAAAGGTACTACCCTAAATCTTACTGTAAGAGAGTTAAAAGTCATATTTTGATATAAGTTTATTTTTCTGAGATTTACTTATATTTACTTTTATAAATTTGGTTTTTGAGTACTAATTCTTTTCCCAGGTTATTTTGGAATTAACATTGCTAAATTAATTCTTTCAAAAGCAAAGGTAGAACTATAGCTAAAGTGAAACATACCTAACATCTTAAATAGGTTAGAAACATTTCTCTGATTATTACCTAAGCAATGCATACTGTTGGTGTGCAGTTGTACTAAATCAAGTTGATGAAATAATGCAACATAATTTTGAACATGTTTGGTCAGGAATAAGTTTAGTGAAACTCATGCCTTACATATGCATGTTATGATTGAAATGATAAGTAGGGAAGAAAAATAGAGAGAGCTAGTTTGGTGTAAACTGGGAGACTATGAGTTCTTGTCCTGCCTTAGGCATGAATCCAGCTAGGTGACTTTGGAACAGTCATTCTCTCTCAGCCCTAGGAAGAAGGTAATGGCCAACCACTTCTGAAATCTTGCCAAGAAAAATACAGGGACTAATCCAGGCAGTCACAGGAGTCAACATTTATTTGAAAGGACCAAAAAAAAATCTGTATAGAGCAGTGATAATATTTTTCAATTTTTCAGAGATTGTCATATGAATGGTACATTCCAAAAGGTATCCTGAAAACTGGTTGGATGAACAAGCATCTGAATTTGGTCCCTGCACTTGTTGTGGTATTTTATGAGCTAGACTGGGATGAGCCACAGTGGAAAGAAAAACAGTTAGAGTGTGCTACTAGAGTTGAAATCGTCAGGTATTATTTCAGATATTTTATAAAATACTGTTTTATGGTAATTCTGAAGACAGAAAAAAGATATAATTCACATGATTATTTCTTCAGGTTTTAGAATAGATGCTGTTAAGTTATCTGTGTGAATGCTCCTTTAAAATAAAAGCTTTACAATGTCTAAGGTACTTGTCAAGGAAAAAGTCTTAGACTGCAATTCCTTTTTAGAATCTAAGTGGCAGATAAAAAACAAATTTTTGAGTCCTATAAAATTTTTAAAAGCTGCATATTTGCTATTGCCCATCTGAAAGAACAAACTTTTAATTTATTAGATCTTATTTCCCGTACATATGGTATTTGTGGCTTAAAGAATTGATTGCTTGTAATCTTTATAATCTTTAGTTATCTTAATGTCTTGTGTTTTCAGACAGAGTTTGCAGGGGCGAAACACAAAAGTTGCTGTAGTTTTAATTCAGAAGAAAACCCCATTGCCTCCAGGTAAAATACATTTTAACTAGAGTTGTAAACTGAAACATGATAAATTAAAGTGATCTGGAATGTTGTTCTTGTTTAGAAAGCAGAAATATGAGCAGTGAAAACAGTTGGAAATAGTTTAGGATGGAATACAGCATTCAGCTTCCACTGATGAAATTTCTATCAATGAAAGCAGGAGGACACTTCCCCCTCCACATGCATGTTGTCAAACACCCCCAGAAGAACTGTCCTGGGTGACTTGGGTATCCTTGGGAACAGATTTATAAAAGTTTGCCCCATCTCACTTTTGACAATTGAAGCAGTTCTATTAAGGGAAGAGAAGCACTGGATTCATTAATATAAACAAGAACTTTTTTTTTACAACAGAACTACAATTTGTAACTGACAATTTTGCGGTACGATCATATTTGTTAGGAAAGATAATTAAAACAAGTAAAGATATAGATACAGGATACATCTAGGAAATCTTTTAATAGAAGCTTTGGTTCAGATAATGATAGTTTGCATTATGGAAATTCATGGAAGAAGGATTTTCTCTTCCTTCTTCTGAAGATTCATAATTCATATAAATTAACTTGAAAGAACTGTCCATCAAGCCAGTTGCTCTCAATTGTTGTTTTACAGCAGTTGTTAACATCAGATATTTGGATCAGTCTGGGCAGAATTATTTGCTACAGCATGAAAGCCATCAGGTTATTGACCCTTTGCTATGAATGGATCAGTTAATTATTTCAGCTACTGTATAATGAAAAACAATTATAGCTAGGTTTGGGGATTGGAGGCCCTGTTTTGCAGTGATTCTGATCCTTTCTAAGAAGGTAGCTGCAGTCAGAGTATGAGTGGGAGGAGATATCAAGCCTTTGGGCATGCTGGTCTGGATTGCCCCAGGGGTTGTCCCTCTCCCTCATCTTATTTAGTATCTTGGGGGTAAGGTATCAGTATGCCGATGGCACTTGGTTATACAACGCTACCCCAGTCTGAATGGGAGATACAATGGAAGTCTCGATCTTGTGTCTGGAAGTTGTTACGGGTTTGAAAAGGGAGGAGCAGATTCAGGCTTCATCCAAACAGTTGGCTGTTGATCTAAAAGCCAGCTGATTCCAGGACAGTCCTAGCTTTAGCTTTGGATAGGATTGTGATCTCTAAAATAAGCTGGATCATAACTTCGTGATCTTTCTAGATTCACAGCTTCTGCTAGATCAACAGGTACAAACTGTAGCCAGAAGGGCCTTTGCTCAGCTTTGGCTGGTACCCTAGTTATGACCATTCCTGGAGTAGGAGACACTGGTAATAGTTACTCATGTTTTTACTCCTTATGGCTGGATTACTGTGATTTCCTTTAAATGGGACTGCCTGTGAAAACCACCCAGAAATGGCAGCTGGTGCAGCATGCAGGGGTCTGCATGCGAATGGGACTGTTTTGACATTCCCACATACTGTGGGAGCTGCACTGATTACCAGTTTTTGTTTTCTGGGTGCACTTCAAGGTGCTGCATGGCTTGGGACCTGGATATCTATAAGACTGGTTGCTTTGATTAGAATCTGCCCACCTGAGGTATACTGGGAGAGAACATTTGTTAAGAGATATCTGTTCTCTGCTGAAGGTCACCTCTTGTGGAGCCAGCTACCCTTCATCCTATTTATTGACATTTATATGTTCTTGTAGATTGGCCCAGTTGAAGAGACATAACATTACCTGTAACAAATAAATGTTTGAGACAAAGCACATAAAACTTCATTGTCTTGTAGATACAGCTTAATAAAGTTTGTGAATGTTTGGATCAAGGTTATTTAAACCATTTCTGAAAGTGTGTGTATGTATTTGATCTAGGAGAAGATGTTATTGCTTCTGAAAGAGCAGCAGCTTTATGTAATGCTTGTGACCTCTCTGGAAAATCCCTGTTTGTTTTGCCACACACTGATCATCTTGTAGGTTACATTATAAGGTAAGCAAATAATATAAACTACAGGCTTTTCTGCATTATTTCTTGGGAGAGGCAGAAGCCTTATGTTGATATGCTTAGAAGTATGTTGGTGGGACTTACTTTCAAGTAATTGGTATAACAGTGCCTTTTAAAATTTCTTCACAGCTTAAAATCACTTTCTACTTTTTCCAATCTTTTTATCTTTTTGCATAAAGTGGGACTAGGCAACTCCAAACCCCCAAGATTACCCATCCAAAATTAGGGAGAAAAAGAGTTCCCCCCGTTTTTTGGATGATTTAACTTTGTTAAGGGAAAAGCTAAAATAGGTGTGTGAAGTTGCTGTTAGACTTAATAATATTTTTTCTTAAACCTACTCAAATACCATCTCCAAGTTTACAGGTAGGTTTTATGTTACATAAGCCTCTACGGCCCCCAGAGATTGAAAAAAAATAAGAAAAAAAAGTGACTCCCTTGCCTAAAACATCTTAGGATCCTAAACATTTTTCAGTTGGAGGCATTTTTGAAATGTTGAGAGGGGTCTCACAAACTGCCTGCCTTAGAAGAAGTTTTGTAGATCCACAAAATTATTCACACAAACCATAGCAGGAATCACATAATTCTCATTTCATACATCTCTGCCCTCCCCATTACTTGTCTGAACTTTCCCTGCTATTTCTAGCTTCCCTTTATCTCCTTTTTTTAGCAAAATACTGAGCTGCAGCGGTCCGTTATTTTCACTTCTCAGAATTCTTGTAAGACCCAAGTGGAGTCCAGAACATTTTTATAAAACAAGCTGATGTTGGAGGCTAGCCATTGCTTTACAATATGTCAGCTTTCCATTTATTTTTTATTAAATGAAGAATAAAATTGAGGTGGCTGGCACTGATGTTTTGACCTGTGGTGCCTGTAAGCAGTTGCAAGGTACCCCAGAAATATAAAATGCTTGAAAACATATATTAGTTATATCTGTTAAAGTTCCTTAGGCTGTTCCACATTGCTAGAATATACATTAGTCTAGTTGTTTTTTAAGATAATTTAGTAAACCCCCTCATTCAGATACCTGTTTTTCAGTGATAAGTACCCAGCAATTAAAAAAAAAAAACCTTCATAGAGATGTTCAGTAAGCATGTATTTTATAGTCTGTTTGATGTCACATTAAAACAGGCATTTTCTAAATTAATTCTTAAGTAAGCTGAGCTAGTTTTGCTACCATGCCTTTCTTTGATGTGGTAATTTGCCATTCTTTATCTTTTCTTTTTGGATTTCTGAGAACTTTTCAACAAAGTTTTAAATAAATATTTATGAGAATTATTAAGTAGTGGGAAGAAGAAGTTACCCTCCCAAAACAAGACATGTAGTGGTTGAAAAAGACAGGTGAGATAAATTTCACTAAATAAATAGGAGTATCTGTTTAAGGGTGGTTAATAGGTCATTCTTTTGCAATCATTTAAATAACTAGAAGGACTTTAGTGCAAAATACAAATATAATTTGAATGCTTTCTGAGAAAAGTTATTGGTTCGTTATAGGACTTTCTCTAACTGTAAGTATAGTCTGAAGGTTTTCTTTCTCTTTGTTTCTGTTTCTGTTTCTAAAAAATTATGTGGTTTTCCTTCATAGGTTAGAAAATGCTTTCTATGAACACGCTCAGACCTATTACTACACAGAAATCCGAAGAGTGAAATCTCATAAAGAATATTTGAACAAAACAACACATCAGGTATTACTAACATATCTGATAAAGTAAACTGCCTAGTGTTGATGAAGTGTTAGAAATAAGATCTTATAGAATATAAATATATAACATTCTTAAAAAGATAATATTAGGATAAGAGTTACCTATAGAATTTCTGTTTATTCAAATTTCAGTAGGTAAGCTACCATTAAAATAAATGTGTATTTGCCAAGGCATTCTTGTGATGTTTCAATACTGTCATTTATTAATTCCTGTTAACAATTAAGGAATATTACTTTTACTATTATTTTGGTTAGAAAATTAATGTTTCATTGTGTTGAAAAGTGGAAGAAGGAATGAATTGTGTTTGCATGTATATATCTATATGTGTATGAGAAAGAGAGAAGGAAAGAGACTAACAAAAAATAGCCATGACAAATTGTTTATATCCTGCTGTTATATTAAAATTACCTGGAGATTGTAAAACATAATAAAACCTTATAATCAGAATGCAAATTTTAGAAACCCTATAAAAGCAATTAATAAAATGTAACCTAGCAGCAAAAGTAAAAATATGCTGGTGAATAAAACTAGTTGAACCCCACTGAAAATGTGTCCAGTGTCAGGCTTACTGTTTAGCTAAGCGTGAACAGGTATTGATCCGCATTTGATGTTGCCTACATTAAGAAGTTTATGGTTAAAATTAACATCATAGTTTAAAATGTTGCCAACTGGTTGTGTTGCAGCTTTTGTTTGTTAGGCACCAGTTCAAAATAGCATTCTTCAATGAGCTGAAGCAAGACACACTAAATGCTCTAAAGTAAGTATCTCTTTTCAAATATTGAAATAGTAAGTGGAAGTCTCTGTTCATCGAAGGCAGGGAATGGGTGACAAAAGAGTGGAAGGTTTTTGTACATGGTCATTGTTAAATAATTCTGCTGCTGTTCTCCAGGGTTAAGTACATACTGCATGTTCCTCCCATCAAATAACTTTACTCAAGTGTAGTAACTGCCTTAAGCTCTAATACCAAAAAGACTGATTCATTTCAATATGATGAGCATAATTCCTAGCCATTCAACTAGGAAATTGGACTTATTTCTTAAATAAATTGAGAGGAGGTAAACAGTGGGATTCATCCTGGAGAAAATCTAAGAGTTGACACCAGTTTGATGGCATATGATCAAATAGTGGGATTACTTGAAAGATATGAAGAAGTGTTTCTTAGAGAAATTGTTGACTGAGGGAAAAGGATAGTACCATATTTGTCATCTAAACCTTGGAATTTTTGAGATTGTTTAACAGTTTTATATACCAAATGAATCATATTTTATATTTAGAAACTACAAAACTGCCTTTAATCTTGTGCATGAATTGAGAGCTCATGAAACAAACATGCTGGAAATCAAGACCATGGCAGGATTTATAAACTACAAGGTAACAACTATGTATTTAACCTAAAAAGTTGAATAATACCAATTTATACATATGTTAAAATGTTATTGTTGATGATATCTGGGAACATACACTATATATTACTGGAAACATTTTTATCCTTCTTGAGGTTGGTACATGGCAATAGGCAATGTATTGCTGGCCACATGCCAGTAATTCTCAGAATCCATCAGTTGAGCGGCAGGAAGGAACCAGTGAAATTTATAACTAAGGAGACTACACACTGCCTTTCACAATCCTTCTACTTCTAGCTTATAAAGCTTTTGGGTAGCAGATGTGTACACATCAGAGAGGTAGTTCAGGAGCTTGGACATAAAGAATGACCAGTCAAGATTTCCAAGTTCCACATGTGGGATGTAAGTTGTCCATTTTAAGGGACTGCAATATGCATTTCTGCAAAATTCACTGCCAAGGGAACTTTTAAAGGGAGAATTGCAAGTAATGCTTCTTTGATGAAAAAAAAGGAAGTTTCTGTCAAATTGTTGATATAATCAGTTGATGTGGAAACTGCAAAGGTTCAGCCATAGGTATTAGGCTTGTGCAGCATTTTTAAAAGATGATTTAGAGCATGTGAAGAACTCTCCAGAGCAGCTGTGTCTTTCCTGGATAGTGTGGGTGCCCGCATGTGCTCTAAATTGCCTTTTTGTCTTCAAATCTGAAATCTTAATAGACAGCCTTATTAGGAAGTCACTGATAATCCATCCCATTTTGCTAATGTTTCTCAGTACATCATGGTTTTTTATTTACATTTACCTATCTTTTTGGCAGTTGCAATGGAATTCCTTAATTAGTAATTTGAAGGCAACATCCACATTATGGTAATCTGTGGAATAGATTGAATCTGGGTGAAGAGGGAGGGCAGAAAAAGCAAGGCAAAAGCCATGCTTCTACTAAATATGTAGCCTTTCTTCACATACTGTATCAAAGGGGTAGGCAATCTGATGCCTTCCACTAGACTACAACTTCACCATTCTTTGCTATTGTCCAGGTTTAGAGCATGTGGAAGACATTTGTTGCCTGTCTTGTTCTGCATAGCAATAGAGGGAGTAAGAGAAGGACTGGCCTTTAAGATAGAGAGCATTGTGCACAGACCTTACTCAAACTGGCTCAGATAAGAGACTATTTCCCTTCTGGGGAGACCAGATTTTTCAGCATTGTTCTTAGCATCTTTGGGATTAAACATTTAGATTATTTGGGAATGAATGGAATTCATTTTTTTATTCCTTACTTACTAGCTTTTTTAGTTTGACCATCTTCATGCACACAGACACACTTAAAATATGAAGGTATTTAAGGGTTGGATATGGAAAGATTCATATAAAATATAAAAGTTGTATGGCTTTTTGCTACATGAATATACAATTTCATTGTATTACAGAAATGAATTTATGCTATTAACCTTTATAAACTGTTCTAATCTCAAATCTTTTTAGATCTGTCGCCTGTGTTTTCAGCATAATACACCACTGGATGCAATTGCACAATTTAGAAAACATATAGACTTGTGCAAGAAAAAAATAGGAAGTGCAGAATTGGCTTTTGAGCATGCTGCCTGGATGTCAAAACAGTATGTTTTTAAAGTATTTTTAGTGTTATGATTGGTGAATAGATTAGGTAATTCTAGCTGAAATTAATGTTCCTTTTTTGCCTGCATTAGTATCAGCTGAAGGTTATCACTCAGAACTAAGGTTGAAATAATGATCTTATTTGTTGACTTTATATCCTCACTTTTCTCTGAGCTCAAGAAAGTATATATGGTGGGAGGGGCGTGTCTTCTGTAATTTTATTCCCACAGTGACAGTCTGTGAGATAACTTGGCTGAGAAAGAGTGATTGGCCAAAAGTCATCCAGTGAGCCTTGTGAACAAGTGGGATTTTGAACCTTGGTCTCCCAAATCTAAGAGATTTTGGTCAAATCTCCAAGTGCGATAAACAGTCATCATGATAAAATGTTATTAGTCCTGGCCTTTCCTTTTTAAAATTGTCATTAATAGCTGATGTATTATGATCTGCAAAGGAGCTCCATAGAAGCAATAGAACGAAATGCTTAAATCAATTTATTTCTTATTTTTACATTTTCTGATTTGTGGCACATAATGCATTATGTTTTGGGTTTTTCTTGTATAATTATGAGAGGGGGAAATTTTGGGGTGCTTCCTTAAATTTAAATTCTCAGCCTTTTAGGATTTTATGTGTTCATGAATTGCCTGTTGCTACTGCTTTTATTTTCAGCTCAGCTTTTGGTAAAATATCTAAAGTCTGTGTGTGTTTGTCTGTGGTTTCTTAACAGATTTCAGGCTTTTGGAGATCTATTTGATGAAGCTATTAAGCTAGGGTTGACAGCTATTCAAACTCAAAACCCAGGTTTCTATTATCAGCAGGCAGCATATTATGCACAAGAACGGAAGCAACTGGCAAATGTTCTCTGTGATCATGAGGTGAGTCATAGATTATTTTACAGCTCACTGAACTCTGTGGTAAGATCATATATTTTTCTGTATCATGGTTTTCAGTAAGCTTTTACTAACTTTCTGGCAAGCTAGTTTTTTGGTAAGTTGACATACCAAAGAATTATAGTATTTTGTACTCATGTACAAAAGAGTTTTCTTTAAGCCATTGAAACATACTCTAGTTGCAGTATTATGCAAAAACCTGGTATATGTTCATTCCTCTGTGTGCACAAGTACATTCATACAAGCACTTTTGTGTGTGGCTATGCAGCTTGCTTATTTATTCATTTATTTGTCAAATTTAGTCATGGATTATCTGCCAATCACACCAGTTATAAAAGGTCATAAAAATAAGGCTGGACATATATTAAGTACCTGAGTGAATTTCAGGTAAAGAGTACATCATAAATTTGTATCAAATAACTCCCATTTCCAAGTTGGCACTAATAACTAATGAGCGTACACTAAATAATCATCTATCTTGCCTGAGTTTTAAGCATTTTCCAATAAAGGCATAAATCTTGTATATGGAATCTGGTATTTCAAAATGCTAAGTTTTGTAGTAAATGCAAAATAAATGTTGGATAGTCTAAATTTAATTCTTTTAATGTCCTAATCTGCTGTTTTACTAAATGAAAGATTTTAGCTAAGACCTGTGTGCAAATTTTAATTATAAACCATGCTACATTAAATGAAAGAATGACTATAATGTGTATTTTCACTGAAAGATTTCTAAGAAAAAGGAATTTAGTAAAGCTGTTCAGAATCCTGGGCAAAACATATACTTTTCCCCCTGTCAGTTGTGGCTCCTGTGCTCAAATATTTATGCTTGAATGTCACTGATATTTAAATAGCTGAAGCGTATATACTTGGATTTAATTTAATATCTGAAGGTTCAGTAAGTATTTTTGCATTCTCTATGAGACACAGGTAGTCCCCAGTTTAAGAACGAATTCCGTTTCCAAGGTCTGTCCTTAAGTCAAATTTGTATGTAAGCCAGAACAGTATTGTATAATACTGTATAAGTAATATTGTGTAATGAAGTCAAACCATTGTGTATTTAATTCGAATCACTGTGTATTTAACTCGAATTTTGCTGCAGTAGGCTCCATTCTTAACTATGGATCGTCTGTAATCAGGGTGTTCTTAACCCGGGAACTACCTGTACTATGTTTGGTGCAGGTTTGTTCTTCTATGAACTCGTTTTAAGAGTTCTCTTCCTTGACTTGTTATTTCATTATTGCTTTGGGTCACACTTTAAAAATCAAGTTTAAAGAAGAACTTTGCTGAATTTACAGTCTTCTGTGACATATCCTAATCCGGATCCATTGGAAACACCAACTGGAATGCTTGACTTCTATGGACAAAGGCCATGGAGGCAGGGAATACTAAGTAAATATATATTTTTTATTTCTTAATTACAGAACAAATAGCTTAATAAACATTTATCTTAGAAAGTCTCAGAGAGATTTGTAAGTCTTATAAAGTGATCAGAGATTCTTCTTGGAGGAAGATAGTAAAGGAATTCTATGCGTCCTTGTTCAGCTCAGCACTGGGGACTTTTGGTGTTCTCTTGGACAAATTACTGGTTTTGCAAGGCAGTGCATAAATCCCAGCATGCCTGATGAACATATCAGGGGTACCCTAATATATATGTCCTAAATATTTAACAACTTACTGCTTTAGTGGTATATAACTTAGCTGAAGTTCTCCAGCGGACATTATTTAAAAACGGTTTCCCCAAAGCAGTTTTTTTAAGCACTGCTTCCTCAGTAGACATAATTTAAAATGGAATATTTGATTTTGATACTTGTGTTCTAACTATAAAATATCTGTTTGAGGTTATCAGCATGCTTAATGGCAAATCTCAAGTTTCCCTGCGTCAAGAATGGGCAATTTAAAGCCCCAAGGCCATTTGTAACTCCTAAGCCCCCATGACCTCTGCTTCTGGTTCCATCTGTGATTAAGATGCTTGAAAACTGCTATCATACTTTCCTGCAGTTTTGAGATGAGAAAGCCCTAAAAGAGGTGTAACAGTTAAAATTTAAAAAAAAAAACTCTGCCAAAATCCAGGAAATATTGGAAAATCTTGGCTCCATCCATATATTGCCCTATCCACTTTGCATTATTAAACCTCTTCACACTGATGTTAGTGAAGGAAATAGATCTCCATGTTGAAATGAATGGGAGAGTCCATGGAAACACTCTTTGTATACTTCATCGCATATGCAGAGATTTGGGATGATTACAGTTTCAACTTCTGGTGTTAAATATTACTCAAAAGAGTATGTAAAGATTAAAATACATGTTTAGGATAAATACTGTATGGCAAATATATGACACAAGACCTGCATAATTACAGGTGATCTGCAAAGTAGCATAAATCAAGTGAACATTGCCTATTACAAATGCCACAGTTAATTATCTGTTGCTAAGAAACAGCTGTGAGGGTTTGGGATGGGGTGTTGTTAATATCAATAGTTTTCTTGCAAGAGCTCTTTTGAAGTCTACCATAACTGTACTTCAGATATAAATATGCTTAATTACTATAGGGCTTCTTTTAGAGCAGTCTTATCAAAAGAACTAAGAATATGAGAGAATTCCAGACATTCTTTCTCCTAAGTTACGGGAGTGTTTGGAATCTATGTATTCCTGGCTTGGAACTAAGCATGCGTCTCTTACAGTTGTAATAATAAAGTACCCTTCTTGGAGCAAAACTCATTAAAATGGATTTTTCATTATCTTATGCAGGTTTTGATCTTAATGATCCTGAAAAGGAGAAAGTGGGAATCTTGGCATTGCAACTGAAAGAGAAGAAAGTTCTCCATTCTGTAAGTCGGATTTCTGTTTATTGTTTTTAGTTTCTAGTAAGTCCAAATATAACTACCAGAATTTTTTTATTTATTAGGAACTTATAATCACCTTGTTGAGTAATGCAGTTACCCAATTCAAGAGATACAAGTGTCCAAGAATGAAAAGTCATTTGAGTAAGTTTCATTTTCAAATGCATGTTTAAAAGATTTTTAAATGAATTAAAGTACTGGGAATAATCTAATTTTCTTTTCAGTGGTTCAGATGGGTGAAGAATATTACTATGCTAAAGATTACACCAAAGCTTTGAAGTAAGTATAACTTCATAAATGTCTTATTGCATAGTTTTGGATAATTTAAAATATCTGGAAACTATAAGTGAGATTTAGACTTTTCTTTCTCATCACTATGGTAAAACATAAATAATTTAAGATTCAGATTATTAAAAAAAATCCAAGCTCATGGTATATGTAATGTAGCCCTGACCCTTAATGTTTTTCCTTTTCTGAAGTAGGACCAGTTATATAACTATTTTTCACCCCCCCTTTTCAGGACTCCTGGCTGTTCCTAACCTAATCCTAACAGTACTAGATTGCTGGCCAACTCATAAAATGTTTGACAAATGTGTGATATGTTAAGCTACCCCTGGTCACCATCAGGTCAATGGGTAGATGTAGTTGTTTCTTTATTACACAAATGTGTATACTGCCACAGACTGTGGGAATTGTGGGAATGTTTGAGGTTTGTATTATTTTGTTGTAAACTATTTGGAATTGAAAGATTCCAAATAATTTACAACAAAATAATATAAACCTCAAACATTCCCACATTTCTCACAGTCCATAAAATCCAAATACAGTGGTACCTCGAGTTACGAACTTAATCCGTTCCGTGACTCTGATCGCAACTCGAGTTGGTCGCAACTCGAGGTAAATTTTCCCATAAGGTTCAATGTAAATACGGTTAATCCGTTCCGCCCTCCAAATTTGGTCGCACCACGAGGCAAATTTCCCCATAAGATTCAATGAAAATACGGCTAATCCGCCCTCCGAATTTGGTCGCACCACGAGGCAAATTTCCCCATAAGGTTCAATGTAAACTTATTCTTGCCAAGCCCGCTCTGCATTTTCTTTGGAGCCATGCTGACAAGCACACCAAAAACCTTCCAAACGCCACAAAACACACCACAAGCCTCACCGAACGTCTCCTTGCTACCGCGATCTCGCCCACAGGAAGCCGCGACCGCGTGGCAGCAGGGCAAATGGCCACGGATCCGGTTCGTAGCTGAAGGCGGAGTTCGCATGTCGAGGTAAAGTTGTGGGGCCAGAGCTGGTCGTAACTTGAAAAATTCATAAGGAGGGGCGTTCGTAACCCGAGGTACCACTGTATATATAAAAACAACTAGCTCAGAGGAAAAAAAAACCCCAAAGGCAGCCTGATACAAACACTAGCATTCATAGGCTTGCCAATACAAGATCCTTTTGTCAGCTTTGTGAAAAGTACATAAGTTTGGGCCACATGAACCTCAGAGAGTAAACTGTTCCATAATATTGGGTCTACTACTGGGAAGGGTTGCCTCTTAATGTCACATGGGATTGGAGCCCTAAACACTCCCCCCCAAAGGTTAAACACACAGGATGGGCCAATTCTAGTTGAAGGAGATCTCTGAATATGCAGGCCTGAATCACATACAGCTTTATAGTTTAAAGCCAGCACTTTGAAGTTGACCCCAAAACTCACTGGCAACCAATGCAGTGACTGAAGCACAATATTGAACTAACTGCAATTCCCAACCACCATCAAAGGAAGCCCTATATAGAGGGTGTTGCAGTAGTCTAGTTGTGAAGTGAGAAGGGCTATAAGTGATGAACCACCCTTGTCTCTTGCAGCTTGAGCAAGAGCCAGGAGTCCAGGAAAACCACAAATTATAGATGTGCCTTATCAAGGCAAGTGCAACACTATCCAGAATTAATCTGGGTATTGGGAGAGCATCAGACTCTCAGACGAACAAACAGCACCAGTCTTGTGGGGTTCAGTTTAAACTTGTTTTGTCCCATTCACTTCCTTCCATCAATATGTCACATACGAATGATGTATTGCTACATCAAAATATTCTAGATCAGAGTCAGACTTCTGGCACATTGGTGTTCTAAAAGCATCTTGAACTCTGCAAACCTGACTGAACAAAAGAAATTTAATGTAGTTCATCTCATAGTTCCATAAAAAGTATTGCAACTATTAAGTTGTTTAAATATTCTGTCTTCTAGGCTGCTTGATTATGTGTTGTGTGATTACCGTAGTGAAGGATGGTGGACTCTCCTGACTTCTATACTGTCCACTGCTCTTAAATGTTCCTATCTAATGGCCCAAATAAAAGATTATATTACATACTCATTAGAGCTACTGGGAAGAGGTAAGCAAGTACATTTCAGTTCTGTTTCAACGGGAGTGTATTTAACAGCAAGTGTAAGCAAGTTGGCAGGAACTTAAGAGTTGTGTGTGAACAGCTATGCTAAAAAAGATTATTTTATGGTAAAGGACAGATGGGTCCAGAAAATGTGAGCAGGGAGCAATAAAGCATGCTTTCTTTATGCTTTTATTCGTTGGTCTCCCAATAAATTTACTGTGGATTTTTGTTGTTTGGCATAAAAGTGTGTTTAAATCAAAATCAAACCATTTTGTGCTTCATCTGAAGATGATTTCATGTTTTCCCATGAGAGAAGCCATTGATTCTTTGAATGCTGTCCAGAGATTTGAAGACTGAAAGGAAATACAGGTAGTCCCCAGTTTAAGAACGAGTTCCTTTCCCAAAGTCTGTCCTTAAGTCAAATGTGTATGTAAGCCAGAACAGTATTATTGTATAATACTATATATTGTATAATACTCGAGGCATATTATAACTTTTTCATCCAATGATTAATTATGGCTTCTGACTTCACCCAAATACAGCTACTGCTTATATTTTTAGCTACTATATGATTTTGTGATTTCTTAGCCTCCGTAATTGTTACCCAGTTTTCTACAATGTATACATATTATATTGGATCTAATTCCTCTTCCAAACATTTAGAGGAATATTTTTAAAGATAATTTATTAATGTTACTATGTTGTGTTTTAGCCAAACAACAGATCAGGTAAACCTGTTTGATACAGACGGTCCTCTACTTATGAACTTTTGCCAATGCGAACAAACCTCTAATAACTCCAACAATGAAGGTCCCGGAAGGAAGGGTCCAGAAGTTTATGGCACACATGCCTACGTATGCCTGGAAGTGTACAGTGCACCATATACGTACACCCAGAAGTTTATGGTGCACATGTGTACATATGCGGCATGCCGTAAACTTCCAGGTGTATGTACATGGCACGCTGTAAACTTCCGGGCATATGTATGCAGCATGCCATGGTTGGACTTACAAACAAAATGGACTTACAAACAGCCTCTTGGAATGTAATCTGTTCATAAGTAGAGGACTATCTTTTCCAATTACAGGCTTAGATTAGCGTGTGTGAATACTCCATTCAGAATCATTACTTCCATATGCAAAACTAACATGTATGTTTTCCTGATGCTGTTTTTCAGCGTGTGAACTTTTTCAGTGTGGAACAGTTCAGTCCTGACCTCTAGCTTGAACCAATATTGTAAAGCCTCCAGTCTGCCATTTCACATACTATGATAGCTAGGCCTGTAATTTGGATAGATGTCTATGAGATATTAGAATATATCAACACTGCATTACAGTCAATAACTAGTATTAATTTTAATGTCTTTTATTAAAGCATCTACTCTGAAAGAAGATCAGAAGTCTCGAATAGAAAAGAATCTGATCAAAGTTCTCATGGTCAGTAGAAAGAACCAAATTTCTATGGAATGATCTGTAGAGTTTACCAGCTCTATGCATAGATTTGGTCAGTTTAACTACTCTTGTTTTGAATTTAGAATGAGAATCCAGATCCTGAATCTGACTGTGATGCTTCTTCTGTAAAAGCTGCACAGAAACTGTGGGCTGATAGAGTATCCCTGGCAGGCAACAATATTTTTACAATAGAAGTACAAGATTTTGTTCCATTTGGTATGTATTAAAGCTTTTTATAACAAAAAGTAGCACCTGCATGAATTATTGGCATAAAGGTTGAAGAAAAAATAATAGGATATATTTTAAGTCCATAAATACTTCCATATTTTTCCTTTCTGAAATTCAAGTCCATACTAGATACAAAATGAGGACTCTAAGAATAGCATAAAATGTTTTAAATACCTGAAATGCACTAATATATTATTGAGGAATGCTGTAAACATTTTTTAAAAGTCAAATATTTGTTATCGTTTATTTGCTGTATTTTTATATCGCTGGATTCAAAAACGGTTCCCAGCAGTTTACATCATAAAAACATGAAATATGATGAAAGATCTATCATCAAAATAAAGCACAAATCTGCTATAATATGGTAGGTGTAATGGTGACAATTCACTTTCCAAAGGCCCTCTAGGACAGCTCTAATACCTTTTTTAAATGCATCTTACTGTAATCTTTTTCTGTAAAGATTTCTATTCCAAAGCATATATATTTATAAGACATTCTTTTGTTATGTGTCATTGGTGTAGAAATAATGAAGATACCCAAACTTTGCATATTTGCTTTTGATTTCCTGCCAAATTATAGTGTGGATAATATTAAAATTGTATGAAAAATTCTTGCATAAGATTAATGATCCTTTTATTCAGGAAAAGCTTCAAATTAAAGAATACAGATAGTCCTCGAGTTACGACCATTCATTCAGCAACTGTTCGAAGTTACAGTGGTGCTGAACGAAGGGACTTACAACCGGTCCTCGAAGTTCCAGCCAATGCAGTGCCCCCGCGGTCATGTGAACAGAATTTGGGTGCCTGGCAACCAGCTCACATTTATGACCAGTTGCAGTGTCCCAGTCAGTGATCACTATTTGTGACCTTCCCTGCTGGCTTCCCCCAAGCAAAGTCAATGGGAAGCCAGCAAGGAAGGTCCCAAGTCACTGGGGTAAGTCTCCCCCCCCGACCTTTCTTTGCTCGCATGCAGTGCACCCTCCTTCCGTGGCCTCTCTGCGCTTGCACACACATACACACTTTGCACCCTGCAATCACACACATGTACCCTCTTTCCTTGGCTTCCTTGCGATCACACACACACACACACCCTGAGCGATGAGGTCACCTGACATCACACTTTATGATCGCATTGCTTAACGATGGCAATGCCAGTCACAATTGCAGTCGTAACTCAAGGACTGCCTGTATTCTATTTCAAAAGTACAGTGGATTTCAATCTGTATTCTGGCCCACAGACTAGTTGTGCATGTGCACATCTCCATACAAAAATGCAGATGGGGGAACGGAAACAGATATTTGCAGTAGCAGTGCTTACTATGAGAAAAAAAATGTGTTATATCTAGAAAGTACTTTTAGCAAAGGAGCTGCTATGTACAAAATCAGAAGGATCTCTTTCTGCTTATTTCTGAACTTCAGACATAGTTCTGCAAACCTTCATCCAATGCAAGACAGAAAAGCAGCCCAAAGTGTTGTGTTAAGTATTGTTGCTAAATATAAAATATTTCAGTTTTTGGTAACATGCTGTGTCCTGTGATTTTGTTTTGTTTCAAAATCTAGTGCAGTGCAAAGCTAAATTTCTTGCTCCAAGTTTTCATGTTGATGTACCAATTCAGTTTGATATATATTTGAAAGCTGACTGCCTGCATCCTATTCGATTTTCTAAATTGTGTGTCAATTTCAGTAATCAGGTAATCTTTTAAAAATGTGTTGCTTTCATGATTTATATGTGCTTAATGGGATGGGTGAAGTTGTCACATTTTGCTGGCCATTTTAGTATTACAAAATAGACTGATTTGAATTATGATACATTAATCCAATAAAGTCTGATAGGAATGATTCTTTTCATTACACTTGACAATGGGAGCAAACAAACTCAGAAGCTTTATATAGTTTCCTATATTGTCCAAGCCAGAAAATATGATAAAAGGATATGAAGCCATGAATTTTAGTGGATACAAATTGAATTGTGAAGGATCCATCTTGTTTTTAAGGAAAATGTCATTTCTTTTCAATACTAAGACATTAATATGTGCTATTACAAATCCATATCTAAAATTTGGTTTAGACATCTGGAAAAAGTGGTAAACAAGTTCTAGACTCTTATTCTTCTCCTTTTTCTCCATATCTTAATCACCAGGTTTTAAGCTCATAGATAATTATCAGAAAGATAGGTGTCTGATCACTGGTGAATATATTTACTGAAGAATTGGTCACATGTTCCAGTCTGGTTTCAATTGAGACAAATCTCCAATAATTTATTTTTCTGTTTATCAGATTGAAACTATTTTGACCTTTTTTAAAAAAGAATGAAATATATTTATTTCATTTAAAATCAAAAACTTCCTCAGGATTCTTCAAAATTCTCACATCAAACAGAGCAGATTCTCTTGAAAATCTCATTTATTTGTTTGTTTGTTTATTTGGCCACCCAACATAACCAGTGTGACTTTGGGTGGCATACAGAAAAAACAATAAATAAAAGAAAAAACCCACATAACAATAAACAATACAATATATAAATACCAAATATAAAATGGAAGTCAAGCACATAACAACACAATCACAAGGGGACTCCCACTCAACTGGCCCCTAATGCTTGAGGGAAGAGCCAGGTCTTAAGGGCTTTCCTAAAGGTGAGAAGAGTTGGGTCCTGTCAAATATTGGTGGGGGGCAGGATATCATTCTAGGGAACAGGGGCAACCACAGAAAAGTCGTGCTTAAATGGGAAGAATATTGGGGGTTGAACTTGATGAATCAGTCTGGAATTTCTCATGGCATCAAATTCCTATCAAAATAATTTTAGTAAACTCCTTCAGTTTATATATGTAAGTTGAAATAGTCCCAAAATGTTTTTTAATTTTTTAAATTTCTTCCTTTATTCTTTCATCATTTTCTTCATTAATGATTGATGTATGTTATTATTGAAATATCCACGTGACTTTCTGGCTTGTTCTCAAACTTTCTATAGATCTTGCTTGTTCTTACTCAAAAAGAAAAACAAAGTTTCTGCATATTCTTGTTATGATTGAACTAGCTTTTTATCAGTATTTGCTTCTCACTTTAGAACTACTATGTTTTAACAATCTTGTATTTTTCTATTTTTATACCCCACAGACTTAGATTTGATTAATTATTTACATATTAATTAATTAATTAATTGTAAGGTCAACAAAGTACACATTTTATTCAGTCTGTCCAACACAGTCTTCTCAATTGATACCTTTCAAATATGTCAGGCTAAAACTCCAAATGTTGCCACCTAGCATGGCCATGATGAGAATAGTTTTTCTCAGACATATTTGGAACTAAGTAAGGTTGGACAAAAATAAAATGCTTAATCTATTTAAAATGCAGCATTGCGTTATTTTATGTATATATCTGGCATACTGATATGTCATCTGTAGCACTTCTTTTAGTTAAAGTCTCAATGAGTTTGAGAGAAGTTGTTCCTAAATAAACATGCATGTGTAATTTCTAGCCTAAATTGGACATCTCTAAATATATAATAATTACTTATATTGAATTGTTTCAAAATGCATGGCCTTAAATTTCTTTAAAAACATTAATGGTATCTAAATAAATTTATGAATGACTATGATCTGAACTATACAGTATGTGTTTCTCAGTTTTACTGATAATAGTTCTAAATAGTATGGCAGATTATCACAGTAATTCAGGTAAATCACATTTTTTTTGCACTATTTACTTCTGCCTATTTTTCTCTTACTATAGGAATACAATCAGTATTGTGTGGTAGAAGAAAAATATCAAAAATGTGACATCCTGGAACCATCTACACAGGGAACGTTGTGTCTTATCCCTGGTAAGACAAAAAAGTTCACTTTCAAATTTGTGGCAAAAACAGAAGACGTGGGAAAAAAGATTGAGGTATGTACTTAATTACTATTCAAGGTGTTATAAAAACATTAACAAAATAATTAAAAACATTGTTGACTGCAGTTCAGGAATATGTGAACACTAATCAGTTGATCCGGTAGGGTGCCTTTTCCACACAAAAGAAGCCAGGACCACTATACCAGTATATTGTTCACAAGTTATGGGGTTGCAATAGAAAGGGGGATTGTGGAGTTTAATCCTTGAAAAAGTTAGAACACTGAGATTAATATAATCTCTATCACTTCTAGGACATTTCTAAATCCCTGGTTTATTCATTTGTATGTTATTAATCTTTTTTCATGTTTCTTTTTAAGCTTATTTGTAAAGTATCTAAAAAAAATATTTTAAAAATCTGAATTACAACAGAAAATTGCAACTGAAATGAATTGGCTCTTGAATATACATGCTGTAATAATGGCATGTTTTTAAGTGTGTGCACAAATTATAGCAAGAAGAACCTAAGATAGACAAATGCTTCTTTGTAGAAGGACAACTTGAGCTCAGAGGTTTCAGAGAATTGATATATTTTAGTAGGATTCCATTAGAAACAAATAGCAGTGGTAGGACTCATTTTTAAATGCATACAAATCATACTAAAAAGCAATAATTTATATTTAAAACACATTAAATGGACCAGAGGGTGGGAAATCCAAATGATACCTTTTTCTTTTCAGATTACCTCAGTGGATTTAATTCTGGGTAATGAAAATGGCAGGTGTGTGGTCTTGAACTGGCATGGAGGAGGGGGTGATGCTGCTGCTTCTCAAGAAGCAGTGCTGGCAGCTCGTTCCTTCAAAAGACGACCTAAACTTCCAGATAATGAGGTTCATTGGGATAGCCTTACTATTCAGGCAAGCACTATGTAAGTATAAATGAGTTCCATGGTGGGAAATCATTCTGTAAAGACACAGAGCTTTCAGAATAGCATAAAACAAGAGTATCGAATTGAATACTTCGAATCAAATACTTTATTACAGTCAATTAGACCAGTACAATATTAAAAAGAAGGGAAGGACATGAAATATGTCCAATCCAAATAAGGGATTATATATCCGAAAGTATACTAATCAAGGTACTTGTCAATTATAATTAAAAGGTCATTTACAGTAATTTGTGCACCTGGCTTCAATTGTCCTAAAATTACATTATAAACCATTAAAATTAAAAGTTAATATCAGTTTTTGAATACATAAATATAGAAACACCGAATGCTTATGTCAATTGTTCACAATAATACGTCAGCTCTTAAGAGCTGCTGCACTAAATCTTGCCACCTGCACTGTAACATTACTCCACTCATCTTTAAGGAGAATTCGAAGATATTCAGCATCCGGTCTGCCTAAAACAAGAGTACAGTGGTACCTCGGTTCACGAACTTAATTCGTTCCGCGACTCTGGTCGCGACCTGAATTGGTCGTGAACCGAATCAAATTTTCCCATAAGATTCAATGTAAATACGGTTAATCCGTTCTGAACCATATGGTTTTTTTTTTTAAACCACAAAAATATGACACAAAGTACAGTACGAAGAGAGAGAATGCTAACCTTGCTCGAGGCAACTTCTGGCGTGGAGGACAGGAAGGCGGGTGGGGAGGCGGTTATCGCTTGGAGGGAGAGTCCCCCTCCCTACAGGAAGACCCGACCACGTGGCACGGCAGGGAAAATGGCCACGGATCCCATTCGTCACCCGATGCGGAGTTCGCGAACGGAAGCAAAATTTTGCGACCGGAGCTGTTTGTGAACCGAATTGTTCGTGAACAGGAGCGTTCATGAACCGAGGTACCACTGTAGTTGCTTTCACTGTTCCACCTTTCAAGAAAAAGTTATTCAGAAATTGCCAGGCAATACTGAGACTGAAAATATTCTGGAGTCCTTGGTGCTCTCTGAGTTTGGTTGTAGACGTTCATTACCTGACTAGGTAACATCATCAGTGCTAGTAAGTGTGGGGTTTGCTCCCTGTTTATATATAGTAGTTTGCCCTTTAGGTGGGGGTGTGGTTTTCTCCTTGGTAGTTCTTTGATTAGGATATTGTTTTCTGCTTGACTGTTTATCTGGTGTTAATACCTGCTTATCTGGGTGTAGGCTGCTGGAAAAGATAGGTTCTAGTCCTTTTGTTTCCTTCTTAGCTTTTTTTATTGTCTCTTTTGAACACCAGACTAACAATCAAGCAAAAATCAAGTGATCTACCAAGGAGAAAACCACACCCCCACTAACAAGCTACTGTATATAAACAGAGAGCAAACCCCACACTCACTAGCACTGATGATGTTACCTAGTCAGATAATGAAACGTCTGCAAGCAAACAACCAAGCTCAGAGAGCACCAAGGACTCCACAGTTCAACCCTGAGCTACACATAATTTCTTCTATTGGAACTGAAAATATTCCACTGTCTAAGAGGATTATGACTTCACAAGTTAGGATTCCTGGGTTCTGTGACAGCAGTTTGCAACTATGTTCTTTAGGGCTTTCACATTCTTACACCTTTCTAAAGACAGGTGATGGTGTTCAAGATAATTTATTATGCAATAATAGTATTGCAAGAAGCTCTGGAATGCTTCTTTATAATGAAAGGCATTTAGAAATGTTTTCAATAAGTAACACATTGTAACAAATCTAATGAAATAGCTGCAGACTTTTTCAGCAATAGTGAAGGAAGGTAAGCCATGATGTCACAATCCTGCCAGCTAATGGGCCTAGTGCTTTCAGCCTCTCTTCAGTTGTGATTCTCAATTAAATTTAAAATATTGTTTAATGAAAGCAAGGAAGATTAGAACCATTCTTTTTCCTAGACTTAATGTATAAATGACTGTTCACAATACACACTGACTTCTGAAAGTTAGTAGAAATGCTGCTTGTAATGAACAACAACAATGAAGATTAAAAAGCTCTAGATTGTATATTTAGCTGCACAACTTACAGAATATCTGTTTTGTTGTAATATGTTCTATTACAGTGTTCTGCAATCGCAGACAGAAAGGTGAGATACAATGATACAAATAGCTCTTTGTCCCACTCCCTTTGAACTGGATGCCAACCTTGAACCCATGCCTGTCGGCTGGCTTCCAATCCAACTCGTTCTCAGTGTTGTTGCCTTAGAAGCGGAAGAAAAGCCCTTTCAAGACTGTTGTGTAGGCCTGGTTTTGGCTATAGGACAGATTTTGCCTAAATCCAGGCATTTTGTGGCCTCTAACATAGCTTCTAAAAGGCTGCAGGAGTATCATCTATGCTAGTTTGTACATTATAAAGGACATGTAAGGAGAGTGTGAAAACTGGAGGAGTTTGAAAAGTATATGCAATAGTTTGACCTTGCTTGCCATGCCTAGAGAATTGCTGTTACTGAACATGCAGAGGCTTGTAGAACAGCAAGACTAAGGAAGAAGGTAAAGCTACAGCAAGCAGGTGACTTGTTTCTTGTTTTTATTCAAGGATAATTTCTAGAGTGCCAAACATTTCTGTCCAGCTTAGTCATGAACCTCCTGCCCTGATGAATGAAATGTATTGTTTGATTGTGACAATCGAGTCACATGAGAAGACAGTTGCCAAAGATGTAAAGCTCACAGCAGGCTTAAAACCAGGTATTCATTATGTAACATGATACTACTGGCTCAGTCACAATTCTCATACTAAAGGATCATCTCATTGTGGAAAGGCTTAAACCACTCCCTTCTCTTTTACTAGTTGGGCAAGTGAATAATTCAGCAAATAGATTAGCTGGTAGAAGACAAATGAAAGGGCTGTTTAATGGTTAGCTAGATACCATGAAGTGGTGCTGTCCATATTATTTAGATATGCTGACTTAAATGTTTGATGTCTGTGAAATACAACATTCACTTATATAAGCTGATATGCTTTTACTTTAGCAGAATCTTTCTCAACATAGTGCCTTATTTATGTTTTGCGCTACTACTGTTATCCCCAACCAGTACAATCTGCCACTTCTCAGGGCATTAACTGGGAAAGCATGCTTTAGAACATTGCAACATTCAACTCTGTAGATTACATTACATCTTGATTTGCCTATTCTTGTCCTGGTGAAACAAAGTGAAGAATTTTCAGAATACAGTGTTGTCACCAAGTGACAATGCTAACAGTTATAAACAGTTAAAGTTCATAACTGAAGTAATTTTCTTTAATGTTTTGACATTTCTAGAGTTGTCTTTTTTAATGGTGGATTAAAAATTAGAAAAGTTGCTTCAAACATAATGGTAATTGTCTGAAATCTTGCAAAATATATTGTTTAAAATAGGTTAAAGCTTTGTTTTGTATAAAAGGAACAGATAAATATGCATCTGAAGTTCTTAAAACTTGTATGTGCTTCATTTCTTTGCTGCCCATGATTCATATTAACATACATTAAATTCATATTAAACTTATAATCTCCATTATTTTGACAAATGCACCAATCTTTCTCTAAATAAATATTTACAAACAAGAGACACACAAATATATAAATATATATAGATAAAGATATATACAAGTACATTATTTTCTCATAGGCCAAGATGCAAATCTGACTCAGAAAACACATGTAACTCTGAATGGAACAGAAATGTGTGATGATTCCTATCCTGCCCTCCTTCCTGATATCCCTGTGGGAGACTTGCAGCCAGGTGAAAAGGTATAGTGTTCTATATGTTATCAGTACAACGTATGGAAAACTGGCAAGAGTATCTTGGAAACAGAGATCCTAGTCCAAAATCTGTTCGGTCTTAGAATTCCTCTAAATTGAACAAGATTAATTATGTATACTGTTCTTAGGATGAGGACCTGTGAGTAAGCAAGCTATTAAAGTGGAAATTGATTTCTGAATGTTAACTTAGCTTCAAAAATTTATTCACTCAGCAAATCACAATCTGCCCCTTTCCCATAGTAGCATGAGAACAAACTAGAAAAAAGGTTAGATTAACTTGCACCCAGAACTCAGAGATTTTTTTAACCTACATGTGTTTTTAAATAGGGCACTACTTTAAAGTATGACTTCTAAAGAGTTGCATATAATCTTTGACCTTTTATGTTTAGTATAACTACTCTCTGTTGTTTGTTTGCTTTACAGTTAGAAAAAACTATATATATTCATTGTGGAACAGTTGGTACCAGGATGTTTCTTGTATATGTTTCTTACCTAGTGAATGCAGTCACTGAAGGAAAAGAAATTCTTTGCAGGTGTCACAGGGTATGTTGGAACACTTAGAGTTAAGTATGCTTCCAGTTGATTGAGCATTACATATACATTGCAGCAAATTAGGGTCTCCATAATATTGAGTTGGTATCTGAATATTCTTTTCCCCCTTCTCTACTATTTATCTTCTATTTTTGTAATAAATATTTTTCAGTGTTAAGCCAACTGTCAGGAATGGTTTCCTTTTGTTGATTAGTAAACTGATCTGGGAGCCATTCTAACTGCAGGTTATAAATAAATTCTGATAAATTAATTAAATGACAAGGTCTGATTGGGAGCATATAATATTCTTCTTTAATGTTCACATTTATATGTTTCCTTGGGTTGCTGTTTGACATAATGTGGGACCCATTAAACCTTTCGAAACCTGATAATTGTGCTTTGCTTTGGGGGGGGAATGCTGGACATTACTACTACTTCTGCAGTCTTTTTTATAGGGGTGGATAGTTGCAGTATTAAAGGAATTTTTAAAACATTTGCTATCAGATGAGAATCCATCAGAATCAGAAAAGGTAAATAATTGTCTCTTTGTTTTATGCAGGATGAGACCATTACTATAGAGACAGTATTCCCTTTTGATGTAGCTGTTAAATTTGTCTCAACTAAGGTAGGTAGTAGAATACTGCAATAAAACATAGTCTGATAGACAACATGAGCAGTAGAATAACACTATTTCTCCTCTTGACAGTTTGAGCATTTAGATAAAGTCTTCACCGACGTACCATTTTTACTGATGACAGATATCCTCAGTGCTTCACCCTGGGCACTTACTATAGTAACCAGCCAGTTGCAGCTTTCTTCTTCAATGGTTCCAGTGGACCAACTAGAGTCCTGTGTGGAAAATGGTGAGACACAACTGCATATTTTTAGATAACCTGCTTCTGGGATGGCAAAAATTACTGATTGTTGAAAAAGTAATCTGGTGAAGTTAACACTTTTCTTTAATTTGATCATTTAAGCAATATAAATCCTGTATGAGGTACATTTTAAACTGAGGTTAAGCTTGCGGGACCTGTTTTGTTTTTTACTGGAATTCTAAGGATCTCTCTCTACAACCTAGTGTAAAGTACATCAAATATAAGAATTCTGGCCCAGAATTTAAGTACAAGAAGTTGATCCTTCCAGATCAGTATTACTCCCACATTGTGTAAGCCAATGCTGGGGAACATTTAACCTTCCAGATGTTGCTAGAGTTCCACAGTCTCTGAAGGTCCACAAGATTCCTCCATGTGTACACAAAGTTTTTCTCACTTTGGGAGCATAATTTAGGTGAATTGCTGCTTTGACTAAAAATTAGCCCTTGTTGATCACTGAGAAATATCCAGAAACATACTTATAGATATTTGTCCAGATAATTAACTGACCTTGCTGTGCATGGTTCTTTTGGTTATGACTGTATGACAATAGGGTGGATGATGGCTTTTTACAAAAGTTTCAAAATGTATCCAGTGCAAGACTTTGGTCCCCTTTTCCCCACTCTCCTTTGGGCTTGTAGTTGATTCTGGGTTGGCTGAGTTCACCCTCCCAGTTATCACTGCCCAGGTTAGCAAGTAACCAGGTCCTTGGACTTATTCATCCCCTTTCTGGCCCTTTAAGTTCTCACAAGTTAAAGCAGGGCTCAGTCCTTGCCTCTCTCCAGAGTTATTTGCCCACTTTTGATGCAGCCTTAGCTTGGTTGCCATGGAGTCTTTTGCATCCCATCTGGCTCCCTTCAAGCTGTTAGGGAGATCTGCTGCCAAGGTCCAAGTTGAGCTCTAAGCAGAATTGGTGCTGAGGGTCAAGCAAAGCTCTGAGCAGGATTTTAATGAGAGTTGCGGCTTCTGGTCCTGGCAGCTGGATGTCAGAGCCTTGTGTAATGCCTGTTGGTACTGAATTGCTCAGTCATCACTTTCTGCTTCCTTGTGCAATTGCAGTCTGTCTTCTTTCTCCCAGTCAGCTCCAGACCCTCTTGATTAGTTTCCCCTTTTTATGCTGGGGGGAGGGGGGTAAGGTGAGCTAACTTGGCTGACTATGGATGTAGTCCTGTCCTTGACAAGGCCAAGCTGTGTCCAAACTGGGTTAGGTTTCCTGGCAGAGCCCCTTTGGACAGGTTTCCACTAAATTCCTTTTTGGCCGGGAGATATAAGCTGAGTTAGTTGCTTTTTTCAGTACATCTTTGGGGAGTGAGGAGCTGTTTCTGCATGGCATCAACCATGCTAATCAAGCAGTTTTAGCTTTGCCTTTTTTAAGAACAGAGTGGCACCTTCAACCACACTCTCTTCTCCGGCACTCTTGCTTGCAAGTTATGCTCTTTGCATGTCCTTCTCAGCTAAGTATCTTGTCACTTTTACTAGTGAATGCATATACTTTTATACTGTAATGATCTTCTCACTTCCTCCTTGGATCTTCCGCTCTTCCTTGGAGACAGCTTAAGGTCTAATTCGATGAACTTGCAGAGCCTTAGTAATCTGTGAAGGGATGTAATGGCTGTGTCATTTGCTTCCTTCTATATGTTGTTGCCTCCCTTTTTTCCCATAAGAGAAAAAAAATGAAACTGAGTTGTGCTTATGTCTCTGTTTTTTACTCCCATTCTTCTTGCTATGTTTGCTTTGTATGTGCCTAATACATAATGAATATGCATGGAATAGGCTTTCAAATTTATTCAACATCTATTAATTTTTTCAACTTTTTAGACTTAACCTGACTTTTCTGTTAGTTGTTTTACAGACAGGAGAAAGTGCTAGTGAATGCTTTTGCCTTCGTTGTCCACCAGTTCCTGCTGGTCAAGGTGGAGTTGCTACTGGATGTTATGTAATCTCCTGGAAAAGGTAGGTGCTACTTGCTTACTTTTTCAAGTATTTCATTGTATTGTTCTCCCGGTGGATTAACATTCTATTTTTGAAGGCATTAGTATTACAATTTAAGGATTCCTGTATGCCATTTATACAAAACAGAGAGAAAAGATCTGGCCTTTTTTAGCCAAAATTCATAATTGTTTAAACTAAGGATGAAAAGAGACTATGGAAAAACAGTGCACAAATATTTCAAGTTAAGGTCTGCTGCCACTCCCTCCAGAACCTCAGCCAAAATGTTTGTGAGTGTGCCCAAGGTGGCAAGTATCTCTGTCTCCAGTTATTCAAAGCACACTGTCAACTGGAATAGTTCTCCCTTCTTTTAGATTGGCCTGAGATTTCCACCTCCCTTGCCAAGCTCCCTGCCAAACCTAACTTTTTTAATTGGAATGCTACAAAGCAAAGTACCAGCACCATTTTTTTGTTTCTAATAATACCTCTAGGCTCTAAATGAAACTCACAAGCTTTCTTAGAAAATAAAAATGATAGGTGGTTGCAGTAAATTGGTGCTTTGCACCTGGTTATGCTCACAATAATAGCCATTTTGTGAATGAGCAAACCTCTGAGCGGCCATTTTGAAAAAGCACCCAAAATATGCTTTCAAAATGTACCAAGCACTTCAAAACGATGAGAGCTTTCTCTAGCAATGCATTCTGGAGAACCAGGACATTAGGAATAAAGTAAAAACAGTTTCCATAATACTTATGTTGAAGAGTAGAGTTGACATCGAATGACTGCTTTCTACAAGTTCATCTTGTGGAATACACTTAACAATTTTGGGGAAGGAGTGTCTTGGGGAGTTTTTCATCTGGTTCTTCATGACCTGTTGGTATATTGGTGCCTGAACGCCTCCAGTGTGCATTGCATGGATTGGGCTGATTCTCTGGATTTTTCTGGCTTTCTAGCTCTCCTGAGAATCTTTCTGTGCCAAATGCATGATCGCAGAGCCATATGACCACGAATCTTTCTGTCTCCTTGTGCATTGATCTGGCTCTCCTCAGTATCCCAGACTCTCTGTTTTATGGAGTCTGCGATGGTTAGAGAACATGATCCTGACATCTTGCAGCCTGAAATGTTTCGAACCAGACTGAATTTCTGTTCTGTGAAAATACCTCATAGGGACTGGTGATAAGTGGGCCTGCAGAATCCCAGAAAACATGCAGATATTTTTCTATTGAGAGTTTCATTCACAAAACAAAAATCTGTCTTTACAGCTTTCGTGCTGTATTTCACCCATATCTAAATATATGCCCTTTCTGTATATTTTACTAAGTTCAAATCAAGAACCAGCGCCTTTGGGTTATCGAGAAATAACCTGTTGGAGAAACTGATAAATGAGAGAACTAAGTTTGTCTATTCCAATATTCTTTTCTTGTTCATGTTTTATCAGCTTTGTGTGGTTCAGAATATTTCTCTGATCTACTAGAAATAGTTTATAGAATTCAATGTTGTCTGACTAATTATGTCTTTTTGTCTTACATTGTCCTTACATTTCAATTTGTATTCCTTATAATTTTCCTATTTTAAATTGATTGTTTATTTGCTGATATTTTTGTAGTGACTACCATATTAAAAATAAGTAACTGTAATATTTTTTAAAGGAGCTCAGCTGTGGAGAACATACCTGTGGTTAATACTGTGATCACACTCCCCCATGTGATCACTGAAAGTATCCCACTCCATGTTAATGCAGGTAATATTAATCACTTGACAGTTCTCATATACTGACATTATAGAACTTTCAAAAAGTTTATTATAGTTGGGGAAAAATATCTGGGAGAAAATCAAGAAAATGTTGTTTTAACTTGGGAACAAACCTTTTCTCAGGGTCATCACATCATTTTTGTTAAAAGCTTTGAATTCTCAAAATCTACTCCTTTTTAAAAATATAAGAAAAGTCAGCAGCACCCTCACTGTTTACATTAGCCTTCCCCAAATCAGTAAAGACAGTTTTCCCAGACAGAGTTTTATTCGACATCATTAGAAAAAGACTGCTTTGCAGTTTATTCAGTAAATACCTATCCCTTTTACAATCTGTACTATTATTCTGATGAGATGTGCCCATTGAATAAATACGTTTTTAATTTTGTACTTTAGATTCTATCCTTCATAGAGTAAAAGTTTAGTTTATTGGGTTGGGCTAAGAAATAATATGTGACCCAAAACCTCCAGCTAGTTTTAGTAATGCAAACAGAAGGCTCTCGTTGCTGCTACTATACAGTTTCCCCAAACAGCAGTTTGCCTTTGTTTTGTTTTGTTTCACTTTTTGGTGAGCTTCTTTGACATACAGGTTCATACTTTGGTGTTACGCTCGTATTTTAAGTATTGCTATAGTTTCTGTTATTGTGGTATGAGAAAGGCTTAAGTACTGTGGTTTGACAGGTTGTGAATAAGTCTACCAGGCACCAGTCTTCCACTGATTTGCTACTGACATTTCAGTATGCAAAAAAAAAAAAAATCCATTGGCTAGCTCAGTACCATTGTTTTAATCACTTTCTCCTAATGATGATTGACACATGATTAACCATGGAATTTTCCTCATAGTACTTTTCAGTGCTGAGTGATTGAAAAGAGAAATATGTTTTTCTCAGTCCCCCTTCTAAGTCATAATGTTTTAAACTTTTGTAATCTTTTTGGACTGTAAACATGTAATCCTAAATAGTATTCAATATTCCTGTGCAGCTAAAACAGAAATAAGAAATTCAATTTCTTGAAACTCATGGAAATTACTGTTGTGCTTTTTTCCCCAAGATTTGCCATCATTTGGTCGAGTCAGAGAATCCTTACCTGTAAAATTTCACCTACAGAATAGGACTAATTTAGTGCAAGATGTAGAAGTAACAGTGGAACCCAGTGATGCATTCATGTTTTCTGGTCTTAAGCAGGTATGGGCTGTGACACATCTAGATTTTTGAATCATTGTTTAATTCTGTTAATGAACTATGAATTGGTTAAGGGAAATTATGCTGCTAATTCATGTAACAGAAGAGATTTGCATTCTGCTTGCCATGTTAAATATAGACTGTAGGAGATAAAGTTTTAAAAGTAACTTGTATACAGTAAAAGTGACTGCCATTGAATCAACTCTCTTTCTGAGTCCTAGTACTGTAGTTGAAGTGCTGTTGAACATACATCTGATTGGGTCTTTGAAATTACAAAGATATTTCTGAAGATTAGTAGAAATGTTGAGAACTTTAAATGGGAAAAAGTTTTGCAAAGTTAAAATAAATCTTTTATCAGTTAATCTACATAGAACTAAAGAACTTATTCTGGGATGTACTTTTAGATAAGATTGAGAATCCTTCCTGGTACCGAACAAGAAATGTTATACAACTTCTATCCTCTTATGGCTGGATATCAGCAGCTGCCATCTCTCAACATCAACCTGCTACGATTTCCACAGTTTACTAATCAACTACTTAGGAAATTTATACCAACACACATCTTTGTAAAGGTAACATATAATAGTGGTAGCAAAGCTATTTAGCATTCTTTCAACACATGCTTTGCTCTTAAAGACAGTAAGTTATTTGAAAATGATTGTCAGTGGAATGCTAGAATTGATTTTTGAAAATGGTACAAAGTCTACTGAAAATAACAAAATATAAGAATGGAATCTATAACTTGACCAGCAGTTACTCAGAGAGTCTTTTTTCAACTATATTTTTCATTTAATGTGGCTTCTAGGAAAGCATTCTGATGAACTAATTAATGTATGGAAGATCTGCATAGTAAAATATACTTTTTCACTCAAGCTTTTGTCTAAATTTACTGGTCTAAACACTGGGGGGAAAATGTTGCCGTTCCATATTCTGCTTTGAAAAATTATTAGTTGAAGCAGATTTTCAAACTAGAATAACTCCCTGGATTATGAACAACCACAATCACATATGCAAATAATGGGAATTGGAAAGAACATAATGTCACATTGGAGCAGTAATAGTGCTAAGAACTAAACATGTGATAATATATTTATTTAGCTACCAAGAAGTTAGTGAATGGTTCTTTTCTCTCCCTCCTCCCCATTTTGCATAGCAGGGATTATCATAATGAGTAGGAAGAAACCTGTCCAGGCAGAGCTAATGAAATCTTTAAAAAAATGTGATGTGCTTTTTGTGAATTGCATAGTAAAACCCAACTTAATCCACCCTTCATAGTGACAGGGCTTTGTAGCTTACTTGATCACAGTGCAACCAGAAAGGATGGGTGTTTCTCAGGAATTCTGACAGTCATCTTAGATCAGTCATCTGCATTTGCTGCCAGCTAGAGATATAAGCCTTCTTTCCCCAGAGAAAGAAGCTATGAGTATATTCTTGAGTTGCTAAAGTCTCTTCTAGGCTGTACATCAAGGAGCTTGATCTAACACCTAGGTAACAATTGTCTGTTTTTTCTAACTTTTTGAAAAAGACAGTTAATGCTTAAAATCTTCCTGATCCTGTAATATTTCTGCGTACATAGCAAATGGTTTTCTGCTGTAATGGTTGTTAGTTGCCCAAAATGGTAGACATAGGTTAAGTGGAATAAAAGTACAACAACTTGTCATTTTCTATGCATTTCTATCAGTAGATGATCATTTCATGATTACTTTGTCATCTTAGCCTAATAATACTTGTTTTAACAATTATTCAGCAATACCAATCTTAATAGATTTTCCTTGCTGTAACAAGTACTTTCAATGGAATATTAATGATCCCTGCTGGATCATTAAGTGGTGTTATGCTGCAATATTAATACTAAAATACAGGAAACTAATATAGAGATTGTGTATTACAGTGCTGTGTAACAGAGGGAAAATTTATAAATGAAATATGCTCTCTTTATCTCCCTGAAGCCACAGGGCCGTCAACCGGATGATGCTTCTATTGCTGCTGCGTAATTGAGGATTCATGCACAGGGGAAACTATTTTGCACAGAATTTATAGACTGTAGCTTCTTTTTCAAACTTTTGCTTGGCTTGAGCTATAAATAAAATTGCTTTATATTTAGACTGGTAAAAACTATGGAATGAACTAAGTATCTTGTGGACTTGATTGTAACAATTAAATACATAGGAAAAATACTGCACTGTTATTTAAAACAAGGGTTTTTCTTTCTCTCTGACTTTCCTGAAATTAAGTGGAAATAAAGTAGATGGAATATTTTGGCAACATGGGTGAAATCGATCAAAAAGAAATTGAGATTTCTTTCTAGCTTCTGTAAATGTTGGCTGAGGAACACAATGTCTGTCGCTTTTGTTGAAGTAACTGATTCCACTATCATCACAAATACTTTAGCATTGACATTTTTCATGCTTACAGAACCTAATTTTTGTATCCGCCTATATTTAAAGTAAAGAACGGTATTTATACACATTCTTACCTTCTTAGCAGGCTCTGGCTATTCATCTGATGAGTCACTGTAAGTGTTAAATCATCAGCATTGTCATTTTGTAATAACATTTGAGAGGTACTGCCAGTTAGTAGTGTGTTGGCTCTGGGTAAAACTGCCTTTGACATATTTTCTCTTCCATAGTTAGGAAGAGGCAATGCTACCAGTTAGTGTAAAGAAATTATTCCATAAAATACTGAGAAGCTGATGGTCCTTTAGAAAAAAAATATATCAAGGCTTGTCATAGGAAGAAAGAAAGAAATTATATGTTAGTAATAGAATGTTGTCAGTAGATATTGTCACAGAACCACTTGAATATAAGAAGTGCTGATCATCCTTGTGGAATTGTCCCATAAAGCCACTGCCATTGTAGACCTTTTGGGATAGGGTGAAATGGTTGGTCAACTTTTTTTTTTTAAGCAATTTAGAGCAAGTCTACCATGGAATGTTTCAAAAATAGTATAAACTCTTGGCTGCTAACTATGAATTGCAGGTCATTTTATGGAGAAGGTTAGTATGCTACAGCAATATCCATCAACATCATTCAGTCTTAAAACTCTTTGCTAGTCAGGACTAATTCCTTTATCAGGTTATTTCAGCATGCAAACGTCAGATAAGAGAAATTCATCCTATCAATGTTGATGTAAGATGGCTTTCAGAATATTCACAGTAAATCATGTAAATACCTGTTTTGTGAATTTTTTCCTATTGTTTAATAAATTAATTTAAGCTTTGGTTTTTGGTCTCATGGTATTTCTCCTTTTGCAGAGTAATACAGTATATCCAAATGGTTGTGTGATATTTCAGAGTTCAGAATCATGAACTTTCAGTGCCATCTTAAATAAGGTGATGGTATTTTGGTTCTTCTTCCCCTTTTTGAAATAGGAAGGTGACAAATAAGTTCCAGGCCTGTGAAGAACTGCTAAGATATTACATGGAAAACTCTTTCATATCCAAAATGCTATCTAAATATTAAGAGTAATATCCTAAAATTTTAGTTACTGCTAAACATCAGTTACAGTTGAGGTCATCAGATGATGCTTTACAATTGCATAAGTAAATAATATACCTACCAGTACTAACATTTGGTGATATAATTCATGTATGAGCAGTCATTCTTAGACTAAAAACTATGATTTTTTGTTGTGGAGTTTGGTGGACTTCATTAAAAAATGCATATGGGCAGAAAAGATGGAGGTGACCCCTCTTTAATTCTTAAACTTTAAATATGTTTAAATTAATATTTAAATAGCCAAATGAATACCATACAATGTACTTGCTTCTAGCAGTAATCAGCCAATTGCTTTTAAGGAATTCAAAAGAAGGGCATCAAAAGCCATCATAGAGAAAATGTTTCCCCATTGTTGGGGCCCTTAATACCCAGAAGCCCATTTGAGAGCTGTTCTAATTCTCTCTCGAAAATCGTCTTTTCGTTCAAGCCTTGGGCATTATCCATTATTAAAATACAAGCTTCTTGCCTTGCCTACATTTTGCCTCCATTTTCTTGTCATTTTTTAAAATGTGTAAGGTCAAAAGGTCCGTTCTTAATATTCGCTCTGTTATCTACTAGGACATCAGTGGCATGTCAGATTAACATTAAAGAAGAAGAAGAAATATTGAAGGATTTACTAGTACAAGGGAAGGAAAAGAAAAGGCATATTTGAAAATGAACAAGAAGAATAAGCAATGATATTTGAAGTTAAAAATGTGTCACATTAACTTTCAAACATCTGATGAGGATTTGTTAGGCATAGAAGGATGGTGATTTTCAGAAATGCTAAGTATGAGCAGTCTTGTGACATTTCATTTAAAAATATATGCGTACACTTTTTAAAAATGGCTATTGAGAAGAGCCAGTTGCTTTTGTTCCGTTTTGTTTGCGTTCTAGCACTTTTCTTTATTGATCTTGTCAGAGCGGTAGCAGGATGTTATAGGATGTGTCCAGACCTGAGGCACTAGTACAATGGAGCTGTCTGTCTTCAGTGAAAGGTTATAATATAAACAGAAATCTGCAAAGAGGTGCAATTAGTGTATTTAGCTCTAGCCTGCTTTTACATTCCATCTTTTTAAACTTTATTTCAAATGTAACATTCTTCTGAAATGTTGCTTTTTAAATCTTCTTTGCATCTTTAGTTTATGCTAAGTACTTCATTTGCAATTATTTTCCTAACAGTTTTATTTGAAAAATATTTTTGTAATATCTATGTGCATCTGTACTTAGTGTAAAGTTCATCTATACTTTTTTTTAATGTAATTGCAATCAGCAGAGGGGTTTTTCCCCCAAAGGTTTTTATGTTTCCCAAGCCTTAAAACTTTAATTTCTTATTAGACTTTTATTATTATTGTACTATTTACACACTGTCTGTCAAATAGTTCTGACTGCATTTGGTACTTTTGACTATGGTATCTTTTCCAAGGATCTAGTATAGTCGAATATTTTGTCATAATATATGTGCTGTGCCAAGCAATTTTCTGCAACCTTTAATAATTGATCAGTAGACATTCTATCCATTCCTAATATGTCCTAAGTACTTTTCCAGATCTTTTGGTATGGCACCAAGAACACCGACCATTACTGGTACTGTTACTACCTGCTTTTTTCACATTTGCTTGATCTCTATTTGAAGGTCTGTATTTCTCTATTTTTTCTATTTCTTTCTCTTTGAACCTTCTATATCCAGTTACTGCAATGCCAATTATTCATACTTGTTTCTTTGGTATTACAGTCATATATGGCTTATTCTAAACTAAATGTTTATCAACTTCCATAGGATCTTAATCACTTTGTCTTCTATCACTTTTTCAGTATTATGATCCCACCAATTTTTTTGTTGTTGCTGGTAAGTATACTTACTAGAATTCCAGTAAATCACAGTGACCACTTTATTGTGCCTGCTCCAATACTCTGTGAGGTCTTCTTAGATCCACATACCAGGTGTTCAACAGTCTCCTCCTGTTCTTTGCATAACTGGCATTTACTATCATGCTGAGTTTTCTCAGTTTTTGCTTCCATTCCATTTGTCCATAGTGACTGTTCTTGAAGCATTAAAATGAGCCCTTCTGTTTTCTTCTTTAATGTGATTTTTAAAAATATGAATTATTTAATATGAATAAATTGTTTTTTATTATTACCTTCCTCACCATCATCAGTCCGAATCAATCTGCTTCAAGATGAAAGCCTCTTCATTGAAGGTTATGTACCATAATCTACCATACTGGAACAGACTTTTTAGAACAGATTTTTTTTTAACTTTTCAGTCTAGAGCTAAAAGAGAGATATTCAGCTTCTGTGCCCAAAGGAGGACAAGAAGCTAGTTCTGCCCATTCCTACTATAGGACCTTAACCACTACACCACACTTGCTCTCCATTAGACTTCTATTCTTTAACTGTGCCATCAATCAATCAATCAATCTTCCTCTTTAGAAAAAGCAGAATCCAAATCCGACAAAGCTGCTGGCGATGGTAACACTAGAAGCTTTAAATGACTTCTAAGGATAATGAAGTCCAGTGGCAGCCTGTGGTATCGTAGTAAATGCTGAAGAAGAAAAAGAACAATGTACATTGCCTTGAGTCCTAGGAGAAAAGGAAGATTATAATGATCATTTTGGCACCTACCGTGTGAAAATAAAGGATAAATAAGACTAGTTTGTAAATACTGGACTAAAAAGTGTTTTTTTCCTGAGGATTTTGAGATGATGGACATGATTCCAAAGAACAATCCTGATGGGGGCCCTCTCAAGATCTACTTTGCCAGCTTGGCTATAGGAGAGAAGTGAGGAATTAGGTGATGCTTGTCTTCCCTCGCTACCAGTAACTGCTGTTGAATAAGTGCCTTTCCTTCAGTTTCAAGAATGACTACAGATACTCTCAATTATGGTAATTGGGACTAGCAACTCCGTTGCTAAGTGACGCTATTGTAAAGCGTGACGTCACATGACCACGCTGATTTACGATGACAGGTGTGGCAGTTCCAGTTGCTGTCATTAAGCGAATCCCGCATGGTCACAGCATCCTGCAGTCATGTGATCACCATTTGTGACCTGCCATCTTCCCCATTGATTTTGCTTGTTGGAAGCCAGCAGTGAAGGTTGCAAATGGCAATCGTGACTGCAGGATGCTGAGACTGTCATAATTGCAAGCCAACTGCCAAATGCCTGAATCACAATCGTGACTGCAGGGACTCTGTGACAGCCACAATTAGGAAAGGTCATAAGTTCCCTCATTCAGTGCCCTCATAACTTTGAATGGTCACTGAATAAGTGGTGATTAAATGAGGACTACCCGTACTACATTGCTTAGACATCACTTTCTGCTTCGTGATCCAACTGCAGTCTTTATTCCTTCTCCCAGTCAACCCCACACCCTCTTGATTATCCCATTTTATGCTGAGGGCTTGGGTGGGGCAAGGTGAACTAACCTGGCTGGCTATGGATGTAGTCCTGTCCTTGACAAGGCCAAGGTGTGCCCAAACTAGGTTAGGTTTCCTGGCAGGAGGACTACCTGTATAGAAAAAGTGTACTTAATATATAATATCCATATTGAGTGCAAGAGTAAAAGAAAGGGGTGATATCAATTTTATTTATTTATTTTATTACTGGTATTTCTATGTTGGTGTACTCCAAGCAACAACAACATAAGTTTGAGACACTATATTGCTCTGCATTGTGAACAAGATCACAATTACAAAACATTGTTGCATGCTTAGGAGTGGTATAAGTAGTATTTCAATTTATGCTAAAAAGAGGCTGAAGGAAAGTATAGCTCAGGTCTTACATGTAGGGATATTCAAAATATTTCAGCCATAAAATTATTGTTCAGAATGTTCCATGCTTGAAACAAAACATACATCTTCCATAAGAAACAACCTGAAAACAAGCTTTTACAACGTAAACGTTGGCCATTTCAACACAATTTTTAAAGATGTTTGAGAGTTTATTCTGATGAAATATGCGGCCAGCTCAAAATGTTCTGACATTTTAAGTGGTTTGGTTTGGGTGTGAGCTCAACACAATTTTCCTGCTTTGTATACACCCCTACTTATGTGCTTGATGTGTTTGTATGTGTAATAAACTAATAAACAAGATTAACTGAAACTCTTGTAGATTTTGTCAGTAGAGAAATTGAAAACTTATAAGGACTGAATATTGCTTTGGGGAGAAAAAATAATTTGTTGAAAGGATAGTGTGTGTGCCTGTGATGTTCTTAGCAATTGATCATTAATAGCATCATTTTTGAGAAAGTGGGAAATTACTGGGGATAGTTCCATTTGTGATTTATTGGGCCATCATTGCAAAAGGTTTCTTTTAAGTCAATGAAATTTGTGCTTCAGTTAATTCAAAATTATCTAATTGGCTGCTATACTATAACATACCTGAATCTTCTTAATAATTTATTCAGACAAATCAGAACCTCCATATGTCTCCTCCACACCACTTAACCTAAGGTAGGGTAGGCAATCTGGTGCCCTCCAAGTGATCTGAATTACAGTTCCTTGCACTTGGTCACATTGGCTGGTCTAATACAAGTTGAAATTTAAAATACTTGAACAATCACGAGGTTGCCAATTTCATCCTATAGATCAGTGTTTCTCATCCTTGGCAGCTTGAAAATGTATGGACTTCAGTTCCCAGAATTCCCCAGCCAGCAAGGGGAACTGAAGTCCACACATCTTCAAATTGCCAAGATTGAGAAACACTGCTATAGATCCCAGGAACATCAGTTGAATGACAATAGTGAGGCATGCTGGATATTGTAGCTTGGCATTTGAAATCCATAAGTGTCTCATTCCTAATTGTATTGCTCAATTCCAAATTCCTTTAAGCACACATCTGGAAATAGATGACATGTAAGAGTTCATCACTTTGTGCTTACCCACTCTTCCTTTTTTCACTCAGTTTCCAAAAGATTTTAGTGTTCATTTTTGCCCAGATTCTGAAAGGGTACAGTTGGCACAAACCTCATAGATAGAGAAACGTAAAGTGTTTTTAATCTCCATGTTTTAAATTTGCATCTATTTTAATAAGTATTGTAAGAATGAAGAAATTGTATAGGAAGACTTTGTCAGTATTTGCCTTTTTGCTTTGTATGGAAAAGATGAGTAACATATATGTGGGGGTAAGACATTTTGGCTGACATTATAATCCTAATGTTTCTGCATTCTGGGGAGTCACCCAGTGTATTAAAAACTCACATTGGAATAGCTTCAGTCAATGCTGAGGCATGATGCCAGCTAATTATCCTTGTAAATGTACAAATGAGCAATCTAATGTTCATGTGATTCAACAGTAATCTAAATCAGTGTTTCTTAAACTTTTTGTTCTTAGGATCCTTTCTCACATTTAAAAACTATGAAGGACCTCAAAAGAGCTTTTGTTTGTATCTGTTACATGTATTGATATTTACACTATTATGAATTAAAATTGATGCATTTGTAGAATCTTTATTGAATCATGTAAAAACAACAATATTAAATCCATTAGATATTAACATAAATAAAATATTTTTCATGAAAAAATAAATATAAATTTTTCATGAAAAATATTTTATTTATGTTATATTTTATAAATATATGTTTATATTTATATTATGTTATATTTTATAAATATAACAAATAAAAAATAATAATGAGAAGAGTGACATTGTTTTAAATATTTGCAAATATCTTCAATATCTGGCAAATATTTTTGATTTTGTAGACCCCTGAGAGGGTCTTGGTGGACCCCCAGAGTTCCTTGACCACTCTTTAAAAAACACTGATCTAAATGAAGGAAAAATGAAATATTAGTGATGTGTACCATTGGATTCTATTCCCAAAGAATTTAACAATAAATCTTGCTTACCATGGATAATATATTTCAATATGTGGCTTGATTTAATGTTAGCTAAGAAAAAGATTAAGTCAGATCTGTCCTCAGAGTATGTCTGCTTGTCCTCAAATGTAACAAATACTGCCCTCTGAAAAATTCTTTGGAGTTGATCCACAATTACCTTTCAGTGTTATTCACATTTTCTTGACACCTAATTTCTTCAATTAATTTAGGCCAGTTTCAACAAGAAAAGAGATCAAAAGCTTGGCATTATATTGTGATCTTTTCAAAACTATAAACTCTTGACAATAAGTAAAAAATATTTTCAAATGCAAATAACAACAAGAGGAAAAGCTGAATATGAAGGGTTTAGGTTTAATTCCAACTTCAGTTCTGATGTAGCAAAGAAAATACCTGCAATTTGGATCTCTCAATAGCTTAAACTAAATATGAACAGATGGAAAGGAAAGATGAGATACCAAGACTGGCAGGATCCCTTGAGGTGAAGGAGGGGCATGGATAGATTTAAGAGAGTCCATGAACTTGGATGGGAAAAGTGTTACAACTTTATTTTCACTAATATTTAACTAAAATGTAGCTTTTTATTCAATAATTTCATTTTCTTATTCAAGCTAAACAAGAACAGCACTGAAATATCTTTTTAAAATCAATTTAACTTGCCTGTCTTAAATTTATTGCCTTGTTATTAATTTAATAGGTTAATGAAGAGGCACATATGTTGTTATATTACTTATTTGCTATTTTTAAATATTTTCATAACTATATTTGAGTATAATTAGTTCCTTCATAATATAATCTATATTTATGGATTTTACTTTACACATTTTTCTGAGAAGAGATCTGAGATTTCAGCCAGGCTCTCAAAGGGCTCCATGGTACAAAAAGGTTAAGAACACCTACATTAGATTGGGCTTAGAAGTCTGGGTTAAGAAGTCTGACTCACATGTTCTTTTTTCCAAAAATTAAATTAAAACTATGTTTTCCTTTAACAAGGAGTTGCTATCATGGTGCCTCAGTTCATCAGTTTTAGCATGCTGCAATCAATGACATTAATGTCAGCAGTAAATTATTACTGCATAACATTCCTTTTTTTAAAATCATATTTTACATCTGGTACTGGTAAATTCAGCAAGCAGTTTTCCCTCAATTTTATGCATTCTGTAGATAAAATTCCAGAGTTTCAAGCCATCTGGTAATCAGCCACACTGAGGACATGACTTCTGGCAGCAGTATATTGTATTAGTTGTTACAAACACTTGTTTTCTGTAATGTCCTTTACTGGAGTCTCTTACACATACAGTACCAAATATAACAGGTCCCCCTGATTACACACTTGCTCCCCCATGTGTTATCATTCTGGCCTATGTGTTGGAAAACAGTATTTGACAGTGTATCAGAACACGGTATGGATTTGGATTCCAGTTCCTCCCTCCCTCCCTGTCCCTTTCTCTCTCTCGAAAAAAAAATACTCTGCAGATTTGTAGTTTTTGCATTTTTGAAACAATAGAGATGAATCAACTTTTAGGAAGATCTTATTTAAGACAACTCTGCTATTTCAACCAAAAAAGTTCTCAGGCTGGCTTATAAATCTTTATTGCATTACATTTTGATTCAAATGAAGATGAATGCTAGTTTGGCTGAATCACTGATGACAAGGTTTAAAACAAATGAAAATTATCCTTCATATTCTTCATCCTAAGTGGCAATCCCAACAGAAATATTATGATTGGTTCCAATGGCATGTTACATCATAAAGTGGTTTGATCATGTCATGTGGACCCAGACAATTGGAGCTTATTCAGTGAACTCTGGTTAAACAAATCATGGCTAGTGTGATGTGTAAAACCATTTTATTTCTAATCATATGACATTTTAAAAACAATTCTATATTTAAATATTGTTTTCAGTAGTAAGAATGCTCGACTGTGTAAGAAATACATATAATCAAAGGAGCAAAGCTACAAGATGAAAGCAACCAGGAACAAGAGACCTAGAAGATATTCTGCACCCTGGAACTCAGAAATGGTTTTCAAAGGGTGAAACTGGTTCTAAATGTTCTGGGGTAAAAAAGGATGGGAGACAGGACAATAGTTCCCTAATGGGATAAAGATGCTTTACTACAAAGAATGAGACAATGCTGGCTTGACCCATCAGCTCAGGTGTGCAGTCTGCAGGAGCACAGATGGACATGACAGAACATCCATTAGCGAGTATTATTTTTTGCTAATACCCATGGAGACAAATTATATCGCAACCCTATCACCAAAGACTTTGACAATCTGTCAAGAGAACAAGATCCTGGGGCCCAAGTGGTATTCTCTATCATTCTAATCCACAGAAGAGACCCAGAAAGGGAAAGAATACCGTAAATCAGTGTCAGTCCTCCCAGGTAAACCAGACAGGAAACACAACTGGATGAGCTAATTCTACTTTATTGTAAAGCTACATTAACAGAATCTTGCAAGTCTGAAAGTACAAATCTCTGACCCTCCCTATTTACCACCTGAGTAGTTAGGGCAGGTCCTTCCTAAGTTACTTTCTTTGGCTGTTACTCTGTTGTGGACTGTTTTCTCTTTTATCTGATTGTTCCCTAGGCAGCATCTCCTCTCCCTGTCTTCTAAGGTCACCCTCACATTCCATCACAATCAGTGATTGGCTATGTAAATGGTGATGAAGGTTCATGGGATCATAATCTGAGTTATCTCATGCTGGCAGTGCATCAGTGCAGTGGATGATGTCTCACAAGGATTGGGCAAAATGTATGGTCAGAGCTTGATAGGAGGGCTTTAAACTGAATCCTGTTGCATGGAAATTAAAACCCTGAATTGAGGACCTCAGATAAAGAAAGTGGGAATATTGCTTAAACTGCTCAAAAGGAAATCGGGAATTGGCTCAGAAAGTTCATGGCCTTCATTGTCTACTTGAATGCTCAGAGTTTGGGAAATTGCAGATTTTTCAAAGTGTTATAAAGTTGTAATGATGACAATTATCTGGACCTTTGTTGGAAGACAAACATGAAGCACAGCATTTACAGGAAATGTCTTAATGTCTAACAGTTTGTTTCTTCAGAGGGTAGAGGAAAGCACAAGAGGGTCACCTTTCCTTCATTTGATACTAATAAATAAGGAAGAATCAACTGAAATATAGCAGAGCCATCAAAAACATTGGAAGAAAGAGACCATGTAATGCTAGAGTTCTTGCCTATAAGAGGGAAAAATACATACAAGAGAATGATTGCTGCAAAAAAATGAGAGAGAAAGATACTCCATTGGGTGTCTTCAGTTTTTTCTCAGACACTAACAGTATAGTATTTGTTTCAGTTCTACTCTTCAAAATACCACTATCATTTCCTCTAAAATAACTAACATATCTAAAATATCCTTCCAGCATTTTTCCACTTCAGTTTCATCACCTTTATTTATTTAGTTCCATTCATTCTCATGTATGTTTTTGTTTAAACCCTGTTCCCACACTCTGAAAATAATTTTTTTCCATCAAAATCATTACATTTTCTCCGTGTATTTTAACTATCCTTGCTTTCTCTGACTACATACTTTTAAACTATTGTTTAGTATACACATTATATAATATCTTTCATCCTCATTTCTGTAGCAGTCATTATATGCATTTTTTCTCATCCTCAGCCTTTTTTACTTCATCATTCCACTAAGCATTTTTCCTATAGCCATTAGCATAATTAATTCTTGACACTCTGTTCCAAGCAGATTCCACATCTTTTTTGCTTACTTTACACTCATTTTGTTGGAGAATAATCTATTTTCTATTACATTTTCATTCAGAACTCACACTTCCTGAAGTTGCTTTATTTTCACTCAGTTTTTCTTAGTTCTTTTGTTCAGTCTTGATGTCCCCAAACAGTGTCCCACATCCAGAAACTTTCATCATATATATGAATAGACATAGTTAAACCACATATTTGAAAGGAAACCCAGTTTCGAAGCAGATACTCATAATTCTTATTTATTCTAGGGTTTCTGAATGACGCCATCATTTTCTGTACTCTTGTTCCCACCACTGGATAGCCCAGCTATTTTTCTGTATTGCTTTGTTCCTTCTAATCCATTAATTCTAATTCATTAATGTCACCTAACAGATTATTTTCCCATGTTCTAACCACATTAATTCAGAATATTGCATAATTCTTCAAACCCCTCCCCTTCATCCCTGGTTTCTTCATTATTGCTGTTTACTGGAGCATAACATGTAACTATCACCCAGTTTGGTTTAATAGTCAAGGTGCTAGATAGGAGTGGGAAAACCAAGCTCTAAACCTGTCAGGCACAAAGGCCAACTGAATGACTTGGCCCAGTCACACTCTCAGTCCTAGGAAGAAGGCAATGGAAAACAGCTTCTGAAACACATTGCCTAGAAAACTGCATGAAAGTGTCCATGTAGTCACCAGGAGTCAAAACTGACTCGAAGGTACTATTTCACAACCTATAGATTCCTACTTTCATATTCATTTACAACAATTTAGTTGACAGCAATTCATACTTTTTGAAATACATTTTAGCCTTTCTATTAATTATTAAACATATGCCTTTCCTTTCCTTGCATGTATTCATCAACTCCATTTCACAATTTCAGATCACCTTCATTCAGATCTATTACACCCTTCCCCTTTCTCTTAGTTTCAGGAACACATGCAAGGAGAGGAAAGGAATATTCCATGTGCCATGGTCATCACTAGATGGGCCAATAGATATTGATCTCCATTGCCCATTGTGGTTTTGGTCGATGAGGGTTTTACATAATGCTTTTTAATAAGATAGAAAATGTGCAGACTAGGTTACCAGCCTTAACTATACTCATGCTACATGCACCATTCCTTGTTAGTTGTAAGGAGAGTACTGATAGTTTTAGCATATTTTGCCTAGGATACCATAAGTGCAACCAAAACCCAATTTTACCCCAAGCATGCTTATATTATTCTATGAAAGATATGATACAGGTAGTTCTCACTTAACAACTGCAATTGGGACCAGCAACTCCATCGCTAAGTGATGCAGTCATTAAGTGAAATATCACATGACTGTGCCAGACTTACGTCGTCAGTTCTGCTGCAGTCGTTAAACACATCACATGACTATGACTTAGCTGGCTGTGAAGCTTGCACATGGTGATCACGTGACCATGGGATGCTGTAATGGTCGTAAGTTCGAGGACCAGCTGTAAAGCTACTTTTTCAGCACCATTGTAAGTTTGAACAGTTGCTAAGCAGGACAGTTGTTAACTGAGAACTACCTGTACCTAATTTAGGGCCTACCTTGCAAGCCAACATATTGTTGCCTGTATCCCACCAACTAGGAGGCATATTCAGTGGAAGATGCTAAGAATAATAAACAGAGCTTTTATTACTGACTAATGGATAATAAGAAACAGTTATGCAATTCCTATTTCAGTCCCCAACAAAAAAAATATGTGCTCTGCCAGGAAGTTGTAAGGGCCAGGTTTGAAGCATGAGATTGATTGAAACATTGTCAGGAATACTTGAATGAGTTTAAAACTCTAGCACCAGATGAATTGTATCCCAGACCATCCTAGCTGATGGTCTATGTACTATTTAGAATCACAAAGAGTAGGTGGCATACAAATGTGATTCAACGAGAGTCTTTGAGAAATTCTAGGGACTGGAAGAGTGTCAGATTACTGGAAGAGAGCAAATGTCTAACTTCCAAAGGGAAAAAAGCAGCAACCAGGGAACCACAGACCAGTCAGTCCTATATAGATACCCAGGAAGAGTAGATAATAAAAAGACAAGTTACGAGTCTTAGGAAAACAACGTTGTAATTCCTAGAAGTCAGAATGGATTTGTAAGGTTAGACTGGCAAGATTTATTCTTATGTTTTGATGAGGTATCTTCCATAATAGATTGTGGGAATGCAATAGATATATGTTGGTTTTACCAAAGCATTTGACAAAGCCAGCTAGTAGGCTGGACAGCCTGAAATTCAGTGATTACATGGATAGCTTGAACATGATGCTCAAAGAGTGCTCATCAATGGTTTCTCATCAAATTGGAAAGAAGTAATAAATGGGGTGCCAGAAGGACCAATCCTGGGTCCTGCACTCTTCAGTATGAATGACATGGATGAAGTAGTGGAAGGAATGCTTACTGGATTGGCAGATAATACAAAATTAACTGGGATAACTAGTAACATAGAAGAGAAACAAAATTCAAAATAATTTTGATAGGTTAGGGAAATGGGCTGAAAATAACAAAGGCAAATGTTAATACAGGAAACAAAAGCAAATGCAGTTATAGGACAGGGAATATCTGGTGTGGAAATGTTGCTTGTGAAAAAAAATGTTGGAATACTCAGGTCCTTTTCATACGTACTGCTGCCCTATGTGACCTTCCCCATCTCATATTCATGTTTTAGATTTTTCAAACCCAAATATAGGACTTTGCATTTTTTCTAGTTGAAATTCTCCTTGCTGGTTGTTCCTACTTGTCAAGATGTTTCCTATCCTGCCTATCTTTACATTCTCCAGAAATTTGAAATTTTTATCTTCTAACCCCTCGTCCAGGTCATTTATATGTTGAATAGCACAGGGCCTACAATGGAGCTCAGTGGTACAACTGACATTTTCTCCAGCTTCACGTGGAACCATAGATGCAAGACACAGGATAATGGATTTGGGTTGTAGAAAGACACATTCTGATTGAAGGTGAGAAAAAAGGTTTTCATAGTTAAGAGCAGTTTGCCAGTGGACTCAATTACTCAGAAAGATTTTGGACTCCACTTGGATGGTTACGCTGAGGTGGAGGCCAGACTGAAATGCTTTACTTTGCAGAGCAGAGGGTTGGACCTGATGGCCTTTTCCAGTTCTAGCTTCTGAGAATGACCGAGGGGGGCCCAAATACTCTTTTTGCTAGAACCTGTGCTCCTCGATATGTGAACAGGAAGTGGACTTTATATTTACATTTGAGTTTTATGGAGTGGGAAATGATCCGGGTTACTCTTCAATTCATTGTCTTTAGGCAATGGCTCGTGATGAACATTTTTTAATTAGGCTCTAGTGTTTGTTTAGCTGGTTTGCTAAATTGCGGAGAAAAGTTGGCAGTGCTGCGAAACTCTTTTTAAGGAAAGCCTTTTCATTAAGCATTTACGTTATAACATTGGGCGCGTCACGTTAAAAGGCAGCAAAATAAACCCAAGGAAGGCGAGCTGCGCGTCGGCCGGCCCGGTCCGCACGCTCCGGAGGGCCGCCGGGGAGGAGTCGCGGAGAGCCCGCTGGCCGGGAGGCGGGCCGGGCGCCGCACGTGTGGCGGGGAGAAGGCGGGCCGGGCGGGGAGACGCTGAACCTGCAGCTGGCCCGGCGGGGGCGGTTCAGGCTGAGCTGGGAGTAGCGCCAGACCGGCAGGGCGGCTGCACCGTGCTCTGCCCGGCGCTCATGGCCGGGCCAAGTTGGCGGCGGCCGCTCGCCGTTGCTGCGGCGCTGAACGGCTCCCCTTAAATCTCCTCCGGCGCCGACATGCCGCGCAGGCTGGAGAAATTTTTGCAGATTGCCCCGCATTCCTTGGCCATCGTCCTGCGCCCCTGTGGTGGGGATGAAGCCGCGTCGCGGCCGCCCAAGCAGCCAGACCAAGTGCAGCAGGAAGGCGACGCCGGCGGGGGAGCGGCGGACGGGCACGGCGCGGGCCGGGGGCGCCGACCCGAGGGCGAGCCCGCAGCGGACAGCGAGCTGGGGCGCCATCACATCGGGTACGAGATCTTCGCCGACTTCAAGCAGGGCAACATGCAGCACTTCTGGAACAAGAAGGTAACGGCCGCCGTGGCCGAGACCTTCTTCCTGGGCTGGATCGACGAGCAGGTGCTGCTGATCCAGGGCAAGGAGGAGCACCTGGAAGTGCTGCGCGAGGGCTGGATGCGCAGGTCTCTCAAGCCCCCCGCCGGCTTCCAGATCAAGTGCCTGGGTAAGAGCGCGCCGAGCCGGAGGCGGCGCGGGACAAGCCGGGGCAGGACGGGGGGAGCAGCTGCGTCCCCGCGGAGAGGCGGGGGAGGCGCACGAGCGCCTCCGTGCGCCGTGGGCGCCAACGTTTTCCCCCGCAGTGGGAGGAAAGAGTCGCGCTCCTTCGTGGCCGGCGGCGAGGAAGGCGCTGTGGCTCGGCCTGTTTTGCAAACGCCGAGCGGGGTCCCTTCCTCCGCTTCTTAGCGCTCCCCCCCTCCCGTGGACGCCTCTCGTGGGGAGGGCTGCTTTGGCGGATGCCCGGACGTGCGGTGCTGTCCGCGCGCACTTCGTGGTCCGAAGGCAACAGTAGCAGTTGCAACTTTCCACGTCTTAGCCATGAAATTAACCCAAATTGGAAATACTCTCTCTCGCACTTTTTTTTCCTTACCAACTTCTGCAGGAAGTATAACTAAAGACAGGTTCGGCAGGTAATATAAGGAAAAAAGAATGTCTCTTAACTCTTTACTTGTCAAACTTGTCTTCAGCCATCCCTTTAATCTTGACTTACCGGCGGTGGACGTGGCCTGAGTGGTTGGCAAATTAGACACACCCGTTCATTTCCTTGGTGGCGTCTGTTTTCTTTCAACCACCTGCATCAGAAGCTAGGGGGAAAAGCTGGCTTCTTACATTTGGAGAATCTGGCACAGTAACAATTGCATCCTTAGCTTGTGTTTCCAAATGTAGATTTGAAGCTTGGTACCTGAGTGGCATCTGGGTTTGGAACACATTCACCTTTGTAGAAACTTCAGTGTTTCATCTTTTTTAACGAGGTAATGCCGAGTTCTCTGCAATGCCTATTTATAAAAAGTTAATTTGTATATGAGGCCTGTAAGCAGCTTTCTCAGATTATTCCAGAAAACGTTGTATTTTTTGCTGCTAGTTAAAAAAAAAAAAGTGTTAAAGCTATTTTTGTGTTACTTGGTAATTTTTTTAGCATGGTATCTGCATTATGATATAATTCCGGGGGCCGTAGGCAAGAAGATTGAGAAGGTGGGAAAATATCTTGGAAGAAGACTTTAGCAAACCACTTGGATTATTGCCAAGAAAAGCACATGGATGTGTCCATGTAATTCTCAGGAGTTGAGCTCAGATAACAGGCTTTTATCTTTTTTATCTTGTCTAGCGTGCTGTTTTATGAGAGAAACAGAATAAATGGCTGAGTATTCTGATTAAAAAGTGCTAGCAGTCACTGGACATTTTTGCATTGAATAGGTTTGAGGCTAGAGTCTGGTGTAAATAATCCTGACTTGCAGAAGTGCGCACCTCCGAGTAGATTTTTTAGGATTGCATTGTGAATAGAACAAAGACTATGATTCCCCCCCCCCCAAATTATTAAATAATTAACATGGAAATAACTGCACAGATTTATTTTTGGCTGCTTATAACTTTCATTCGGATTGTTATGCCTAACAGCATATTATTATTTGAATTTCACTAATTAGTCAAAGCAGTGATATTGAATTAATAATAAAGGTCTTGGTTCACCTCTTTGGGATGTAGGTAACATACTTTTTGTTAGGTTAGCTATTGATCAGTTGATATTGCAGCATTGGGAAGATAAATTTATGGCCCCTTTCACTCAATGGATTGAAGATCGGATTGCGCTTGTCACCTGTGAGCGGATTGTCTGTAGACATAGACTTTGTATGGACAATTACACTGAAATATGGGACTCATTTATACAAAATACAGTAGGTTAGAAAAGTATTAGAAATATATACATATTTGAATAATATTTGCATTAGATAAGTATATATAGAATTGTAACTTTTGTTAAAATGATATGCTATATTTTCTTCTTTTCCTTTAGTTTTTTTTTACTTTTTTTTAAAAAGCATTATCTGTGTGATTTTTTTCATTTTCTTTGACAATGTATGTATTTCTGTTATAATTATCTTTGTGTTTTGTTCTTTTTCCTTTTCTTTTTTTGTCATTATTTTGAAAGCAGTAATTTTTTTTTAACAAGTTAGCTATTGATCAGTAGGAGGCACTACAGATAGTCCTTGCTTAATGACCCTAATTGGGACTGGCAGCTCCGCTGCTAAGCAAAGTGGTCATTAAGTGGGAAATCACGTGATCACGACTGTGTTTTCCGGCTGGAAAGAGACAAGACTAGTCAGTTCCACATCTTTGCCTATTGTTTGCCTCCTAACTGCTCCCCTACCCTTTGAATGCTCCATTGCCTGCTTATTGTCTTGTATACATCAAAAGCAATGCAATCGTGCCACAGCCCAGGGACTGGGAGCCATGGGGACACTATGCAAACAGCTTATTCTCTAGAAGAGAATATGTGTAGCATATTGGGTTGAATATGGGAGTCCTTGGGGTTCTCTGAGCTTGGTTGTTTTCTTGCAAACGTTTCGTTACCTGGCTAGGTAACATCTTCAGTGCTAGAATGGAATGGGGTTTGCTCCCTGTTTATATACCATATAAACAGTATATATACAGAGTATAAACAGAGAGCAAACCCCATTCCATTCAAGCACTAAAGAGGTTACCTAGCTGGGTAACAAAACGTTTGCAAGAAAACAACCAAGCTTAGAGAACCCCAAAGACTCCACAGCTTACTCTCTTGAAATCCCTTCCTCTTCAATCTCTCTGCTCAGTGGGATGTTGGGGGGAAGAAAAAAAGCAAGCGATTTCTGTAGGCAATCTCTCCTTTGCCTGACCCTTTCCCACTTTCAGTGCAATTGCAATTTATTTATTTATTTATTTATTTATTTATTTATTTATTTATTTATTTATCAATCAAATTTTTCACTGCCTATCTCGTTGAAACAACTCGCATTGCTTTTGATGTGTAGAAGAGTAAACAGCTTTCTCTCTTGAAATCCCTCTCCAATTTCTCTGCTTTGCAGGGGGCAGGGGATCATGCAAAGGAGAGATTGCCTACAGACATCACCCCCCCCCCCCCAGAGCAGAGAGATCGGGGAGAAAGAGATTTCAAGAAAGTACTGTAAGTTGTTTGCACAGTGTGCCATGACTCCCAGCCCTGGGCTGCTGGCATGATCACATTGCTTTCAATGTGTAGAAGAGCAAACAGCTTACTCCCTTGCAATCCCTTCCTCTCCAATCTCTCTGCTCTACAAGGGGGGAAAAAAGGAAAAAACACGGGCCAGGCACTGGACAGTATGCACTATAATGGCGATCACGTGACTGAGGGATGCTGCACAGGTTGCAAATGAGCTGTAAAGTTATTTTTTCAGCACTGTTGTAACTTTGAATGGTCAGTGAGGACTACCTGTGCACAACATCTCTCTTTCTCTCTCTCTCATTCTCTCTTCTTTTGGTACCTTTGAATCAGTGTTAACTCCTAGAGACTGCCTGGACAAGTCCCTGCAGTTTACTTAGCAAGATTTCAGAAGTAGTTTGCCCTTGCCTTCTTCCTAGGGCTGGGGGAAATGACTGGCCCAAGATAACCCAGCTAGCTTTCCTGGTTTCTAGCCTGATGGCTTAACCACTACACCAAGGTGATTCTGACACAACTTCTAGAACACAACAATAGAATGTCTAGTATGGAGGATACCTCCTGGACTCCCGATAAGAATGAAACCAGTCATGTAGTGCCTCCTACTGGTCAGTAGCTAATATAACATTTAAAGCTATATAAGGGGAAGCAGTCTTGAGGCCCCTAGTATGAGGCCCAGACTAAAAAAAATACAAAACACTTTCTAATATGAGAGCATATAGAAAAAAGGAAACGGTACCTGCAATAGCTTCTCTAACCTACTTTAAAAAATCTATCATAAACATTTACCCAGCATTGCCATCTTGATCTGGATTCATCAGGACATTTCTCCCAATAGTCTGTAATTAATTTATTGTCATTTTTTATCACCATAAAGATACTATTTGATAAGGGCAGAAATTGTGTTCCAGGTAATCCTCATTTAATGACTGTTTGTTTAACAACGTTTAACAAATGTTGAAGGTTTGAAGTTACAATGGCCTTGAAAAAGCGCTTTACGACCTGTACTTGCATTTATGACCATCACAAATTGTCACATCATCCCATGGTCATGTGATTGCAATTTGTGGCCTTTTTTATGATGGTCGTAAAGCGAATCATAGTGGTCATTAAGTGAATCATATGGTTAAACGAATCACATGGTCATTAAGCAAATTGCAGCAAAAAAATCCATTGGGGAAGCTGGATTCGCTTAATGACTGTGGTGACTCGCTTTACGACCACTGTAAAATGGTTGTAAAATCAGGTCCAGTCATGTGGTGACTTGCTTAACAACCATCCTGCTTAATGACCAATTTTCCAGTACCTATTGTGGTTTTAAGCAAGGAATACCTGTATGCTATACCTAGATTGTCCTCTTATCTCATTGCTCTTATTAAAGGTTTTGGTATTCACATTTCTAGAAGCTCTCTGTGTTGTATGCTTTGAGTATAAAATTAATTGAAAAATATATTTTAAACCTTTATTATTGCTACAAAACATTTCTGCTTATATTTAAAATAATTGTGCAGTGCTATATGTGTGTGTGTGTGTGTTTCACTGAAATTTTATTGTGTTTCAGCTATGAAGGCATGGCTGTATGAGATAGTTGGATGTATTTTTAGGGTAGGGAACAGACTGTGAATTTTAAACTTGGGAAATGTCAGTAGAGAACTAGTCATAGGCTCAAAGATTTTGGCTAAATCTGTTAGTCAGCAATTGTTACTTGTAGCCAACAGTTTTCTTTTGACTTCTGACTTCACAGAAGCATGGGTGTCTACTTTTTTATACTTAACTAGGGAACTTTATCGCAAGTGTTGTTAGCAGTTCTCTAATACATTTCACTAAATGTAGGAACATTACTTATTTCATCTTCCTCTATAGCTGAGGTAAATATAGACATACAGACACACCTCTTGTAACTTTTTCTGGCTCTTGGAGTTACATTTCTGATTGGCCCTCTGCCACCTGCATTTGTACAATGGTGATTGGTCTTATAATAACCTTTCCAATATGGAAGTCAGGCATTAAAAAATCCATATGGAGATCTACAGACAGAACAAATTCCTTTGTACCAAGTCATGTTATGTAGAATTGTCTTTGAATGGTCAAGACTCTTTGGAAGCTCAGCTCTGTCCTATAAGTTGAATTTGATTCTTTTAATGGGAGATGCCAAGGATTCAACGGTTACATATGTAGCATACTCTGTTTCTCTGAGAAACACTGCTTCTCTTTAGTCGTGTCACAAAACCATCAGATAGTTGTTCTTTATTAGTAAAGCATCCTGTTTCCTTCATTACAGTTCAATATTTGGAATACTTATTTTAGACTTGTAAATGGAGTCATGTCAAATATCCTATGTAAAATACTAACAAAGGAATTGTTCTGTTTCTTTATTTTTGGAAGGCATTGCCTTTTATCACTGTGGTATTCCTAGATAATATTTTTTGTTTGAAATAAATTTTGCCTGAAAGTCTCCTTGAATTTATTTTGTAATGAAAAACAGAATACACATTTGTGAAGTATATATTTTAAAATACTAGTTGTGTTGTAGATTGAGGTTAAAAAATTCATGTCTCTTAAGATTTTTTGGAACTAAAACAGAAGACCCCATTACTGGCCAGTCCACCTGGGATTGCTGGAAGTTGAAGTTGAGGGGCACGTATTCTCTGCTCTCATGTAGAGAATATGTATTGGGCTAAAGTGATATTTTTTAAAAATAGATGCAATAGCTTCAAGTATTAATTTTTTTTTTTTTTTTTTGTCTGCGCTCAGTCATTACTGACCCTGCAGTGACTGCCTAGACGAATCCTTGCAGTTTTCAAGGCAAGGTGTTTCAGAAGTGGTTTGCCAGAGCCTCCTTCCTAGAGCAGAGCCCAGCTGGCGAGCACAGGAGGCGGGGTTTCCGTTGCTTCACGCCCTTTTCGGGTGAGCGCGGTTTCGCGCTTACCGGCAACTGGTCCCGTCTCTCTGTGCAAGGCGCTGCCAGCATTTTTCCTCCCACCGGAGTGAGAGTACCCATTTATCTACTCACGTGAGTTTTCGACCTGTTGGGTTGACAGGAGCTGGGGGGGGGGAAACAGGAGCTCACCCTGTTAACGCGAAGGCTGGACTCGAGCCGCCGAAGCATCAGCCATTTCTGGCCGGCAACTTTCAGCGTCATTAAGTCGCTGCGCCACCGCGTCCCCCTTTCAAGTATTAATAAGGATTAACTATTAGAAAGGTCATTATTGAGAAATATTTTCCAAGTTATCTCAAACTATTTATAGCTCTGCATAGTTTTAACTTTTTAAATCTTTTTTTTATTCTACATTATCTGTAAAGTATCTTCACAATGTTCTGGTTCAAATGGAACATCAGCCCATGAGTTGACTTAAGTGAGTAAGCTCCAAACCATGCACTTCCTCTTCTTTTTCTTCTATGAACCTTCTCTTTTCTCCTTTGCAGAAAACAGAATTTGCTGTTGCATCTGACTTCAAAAGAAGAATTGCAACTTATAATCAGATTAGTTTGCATTTTAGACTGGGGGGCAAGTAGACACCATAGTATGCCAGTTTAGCTGTAATGGTAAAATTACAGAAGAACGAATAGCATAACAAAGGGGATATGGCAAAGTGTTCCCATGGTTGAAGCTTGGATTATTGAATTATGGTTAGGTATTACATCTGAACCCAAGCCAATACGAGTCATTGAGCATTTTCAGCATCTCATAATGAAAATCCATATTACTTTAAGATGCAATACAGTTAAGTTAAAATAATAGCATATATAAAATAAACATAATTGGCAATCAGAGAAGCAACAGTGGCAATACAGAATACATAGTACCTTGAATATGTACTATTCAGGGTTAATATTTACAAGTAGGATAATAAAGTTGAAGTATTAGAACCTTAAGCAAAGGATGTTTTTGCACTGTAATTAGTGAGTCAATCATGTTTCTGTGAGTGAAAGATTTAAGTAATTGTGCAGTCCCCAAAGGGGAAATCTTTCTGCAGTTGAGAATGATCTTTCCTTCTAATCTTGGAATTAGCATGCCTTTTGAAATTTGTAGCAGAGAAGAATGCGAGTGCTCGTGCATATATAAAATTTTATTTAATTGTATATATAGCAAAAATGTTACTGTGGCTAATTTCTATTTGGAGAGCTACAGTATAAATGCCCAGTGAGATGAGACTGGTCAATAATTGTCAGTAACAAGAACTTTTGAGCAAGGTAAGGAGGGCTTACAGAAAATCTGGGAAGGAAGCTTTAATATTCCTTCTCTAAATGGGTCCCACTTAGGTTTTCTCTGTCTGCCTCTCTCTCTTTGTGTTTGCTTCTTATGCTAAAGGGCTACATTCTAGTAATCTTCCTTTAGTACCTTGTAATTATCAGACCTGTTGAAGTGTTAGGAAATTGGGGAGTGTGTCTACATGTCAGAGTTGCTTGGAGATAGAGCTATGTACAATATTTGGTAGGCTTAGGTATCCATAATTCAAGTCTGTTGAGAATGGCATGCAAAAAGGGGTGGTGACAGGAAAATAAAGAAAAGGTATTGATGGACTCTGTTCTGATCCAGGGTTGATGTTTTGATGTATCTCAGATCTACTGCATGTGACTGGCCTGTCTGGAGCCCTTAACCAGGAAGATGTCATGGGATGATACAGCAAATAATGATAAGTGTTTTGTTTCTCCTTTGATTCATCTTTATTGACAAACTTAACTTCCCATGGATGCTTTTAGCATCTCCCTGAATCAAGTGCCCAGTTGTAACCATTTCTATAATGCTGAGTACTTGATGCAAAGAAAGAGACTTGCTGGAAAATATCAATATTAAAGCCTAGGATGGTATTAAAAGCTGGAAAAGTTAACAAACTCTATGGTAAATGACTGGTATGGTTCAGAAGCCAGTTTCCTCAATTATAAGATTATTTTCTTCCCCAAACAATCCATTTTCAAGAGAAGTCTGTTCAGTAATTGAACTCAGTAGCTCCAGAAATAGTCCAGCAGAGCAAGCTTGGCTGGAATATTGTCCATTGTTCATAAGCTACCATGCATGAGAGGAGAGGAGCTATTAAACAGTTCCTTGAGCTGAAGCTGAATGTGCACATTCTTCACTCACTGCGCTTTCTTCCTCTTCAAATTAAATTAACTTTCCACTAATCTTCTCTCTTGGGAATGGTACTTTGTTGTAATTTTCTAGTCATAAGTTGGTAACTGTTGAAATGTGCATTAGATATAGCACATTAAATACGACTGATTTCTTTGACAATCACAGAATGGTTACTGTCGTGTTCCTAATAAGCTCTCTTGAATCATGGAAACTTACTTTCACTGAGTTTTTGATTTCATAGTAATAATCTTGATAAGGCATTTATCTTTTGCATGTATCCTGTTAGCATTGCTAACAGGAACAGATTATTCTACCATTTGTTTTCATACTGTCAGTTTCAGAGCCTTGGAAGTCTACAGGATGTTTAAAGTCCTCAAGCATCATTCCTTAAGGGATGTGTTTTGTGGTATAAATTTAATTCTTCTCAAGTCTTGTGCTAAAATATTTTGCTGTGGGAGAAATTGTGATTTGAGCCACCCAGAGTTGTTGGGAGTTGGGCAGCATACAAGTTTAAAAATTATTATTATCATTATTTATTATTACAGTTGGTCACATAGTCAGCCAGATGTTTAAACTTGATTTGGCATTTTTATCCACCTGTTGAGTCCTTCCCAAGGACCTGAGATAGGCAGACGTTGTTGTTTGATGGTGTTAAAGGTATCGTTGCACATTGTAAGCTGTTCCAAGTAAAGCTGCCTTTTGCAATTGACTGGTGGTGATTTTCTCAATGCCAGTGGTGTTCAAGTGGTGCTCCAGATGTTTTGGGATTGCACCTAAGCCGCCTGTAACTATTGGTAATATCTTTGCTTCCTTTTGCCATAGTCGTTCTGCTTCTGTTTGCAGGTCTTTGTATTTTGTGATTTTCTCCAGTTCTTCCTCTTCTATTGTGCTGTCTCCAGGTATTGCAGTGTCCACTATCCAGACTTTTTTGTCTTTCTTATCAGTAATTGTTGTTGTTATTATTATTATTTTGATTCTTGCTTACCAGTGAGATCACACAGTATAGATACCAATTGGAATGTGATGTCACTGATACCAAGCCATACAATTTCCTCACCATACAAATTTTGTGAGCACTTGTTTTGTATGTTTTTTGTTTTAAGAATGTTCTAAAGGCTGAAGAGCATTCAGTAACCTGCAGTTTAATAGGACTTAATCATAGTTAAAATGGACATCAAGTTAGTTATGACTAAGCCACTGCATTTATTTTACTGTGCTTACTCTTAATCTGGATCCAACTCTTTGTACTGTGTTTTTGTATTTATACAGTAAATAAATCAGAGAAATGCTTTGATTTTGTCCTAAGAACAAATGCTTTAAAGATATTGTGTTCTTTAGTATTCTAAAATACATGAAACAGCTGAATTGTACTTCAAATGGTCTGTGTAATCTGTATTCCATAGATATGCCGAAGTGGTTCAAATGATTGTTCTATTGTAGTTAATTGTGCATTTAACATATATGTTCTCTCAATTTTGGAATATCTCTTTAATTTTTAGTATTTAGCACATAGACTTCTTGATTGCAGCTTGTATAAGAAACAACAAAGCCTTCTTATATTCAAAAAGAAGTTTTATTTTAGATACAGGAAAATCCTTATATCACCCAGTAATTTCAGGAATGATAAATGGTCTTAAAATCAAATAATAAATAATATCACTCTTAATTATTTAAAATAATTTAGCTGATGTAAAACACCATTGGATCACCATTTTTATAATGATTTTATATTGATTTATAAAATTCTACTACTTATTTTTTAATTAATGAATTTATTCAGGCTCATTGAAAATTGAATCTGTTGGTTCATAATCAATTTTGTAAAATTCTCTAGATTCTCGTTCTTTATATAAGTAAGATCTGAGATAATTAAGAGAATTACTTTCTGGATTTCAGTACTTGTAATTTCTTCAGAAGACTAGAGTTGTTATAAGTCTACTTGTCTGTATTAAAATGTGAACTGAAGAAGCTATCAGATATTTTGGGTAAGTGATTTCATATTTCTCCTACACCTAACCCTGCTTTTCTAAAAGTGAGAAATTGTCATATAACTTTGTTTTCTACTACAGACGTTCATTCAAGGGAACCATTCGTTCAAGTGTATTATAATTCTGTCAAATTTTTACTTGTTTTTGAAAAGGATGAAACTTAATTGCTAACAGCACAATCCCTTTCTTACTTTGTAGAGTGTGTAGTTCTAACATCCAGGTTCATATTTTTCAGCCTTTTTTTGTGTTGGTGAAAAAAGTTCAGTGAAATATGTTTTTATGCTACATCTTTTGTCATATCATTTTAGTCAAATTAGTATAGAATCTGGGATGGGGTTTTGATGTTGGGATCTGTGTAACTGGGTCTTCACATGACAGTGAAAACTGTAAATGAAGAATGTCTTCCATAATTTTTTTTAAAAAATAGGAATACCATTAGGTGTTTTTTCTTGCGTTCCTTGCATTCATTATATAAATATAATGAATTACATAAATAGAGGATTTTGCCTTGTTGGTATTTTATTAGTGCTAGTATGTCTGAAGCACTAGGAAGACCCAGGAAGCATGTGTCCCCTGTCACAAGCCTGTCATTTGGAATGAGATCCCTCCTGAAAATCTGTATGGCTCTCACCTGTTGATCTTCTGTAAAGTCCTGAAGACTTGGTTGCTCTCCCTGGCTTGGGGTGAGATGGATGAGGCCCATTGTTGGGTGTGCCTGTTGTTTTGTTTTTGTCTTTATAATGTGCCTAGATTCCATCTTAGTTTTGGTTGTATTGGTTTTTATGTTATTATTTATGAACTGGCCAGAGTCAGTTGGAGTTGACAGTGTCTAAATTGAATTAAATAAATGCATGCATAGGTACAAAACCATCATACCACTCCATTTATGCAATGTTCAGAAAAAGAGTCAGCGGTAGTAAGCCAAAAAAATTAAAGATATGACATAAGAAACCCTTTCCATACTTTTCTGTTTTCCATCATGTCTATGTGCAGCTTCATACATTGCATTTTGTTCTTTAAGCTTCTCACCTCTTTTTTCCAGATCTCAATAACATCCAGCCATTATTTTCTTGGTCTTCTCCTTCCTCTTGACCCACCCAGTTGTCTTTCATATATTTATTTTGCAATTCGGTCTTCATTCATTGTCTCAGTATGACCAAACCACCTCAACATACTTTTTTCATACTGGTCATATCCACATTCATTTAGCACCCATTCATTATTGAGCCTATTTCCTCTGCCCCATTCCCACTACTTTAAACTAACATACTTAACTTTATGTAGGAGAGTGGGCAAAAGCATGCTCTTCTGCACAACCATTTTCACTTCTTTTGAGAAACATTCACATCTCGGAACAGATCACAAACTACCCACTACTTTTCTGCCATCGTTTGTAGGTCTTAACATTTCTCCATCCATTTTCCCAACTTTAGTAAATTTTTTACCAAGAGGTACAAATTAATGTGGGGACGCGGTGGCACAGCGGCTTAATGACGCTGAAAGTTGCCGGCCAGAAATGGCTGACGCTTCGGCGGTTCGAGTCCAGCCTTCGCGTTAACAGGGTGAGCTCCTGTTTCCCCCCCGCCAGCTCCTGTCAACCCAACAGGTCGAAAACTCACGTGAGTAGATAAATGGGTACTCTCACTCTGGTGGGAGGAAAAATGCTGGCAGCGCCTGCAAAAGGAGTTGGGAGCAGTTGCCGGTAAGCGCGAAACCGCGCTCGCCCGAAAAGGGCGCGAAGCAACGGAAACCCCGCCTCCTGCGCTCGCCAGCTGGGCTCTGCTCTAGGAAGGAGGCTCTGGCAAACCACTTCCGAAAAACAATTGCCTTGAAAACTGCAAGGACTCGTCCAGGCAGTCACTGCAGGGTCAGTAATGACTGAGCGCAGACAAAAAAAAAACAAACAAATTCATGTACTACCATTTAAGTATAACTAACAGTTCAACTTTTCTGTCAGACAATTGGTTTTTAATACATTAATTTACAAATTCATACTCATTGTATAACACTTTCTAACATTTGCTACAAATCATACGGATTCCCACCCAGCAACATGATATCATCTGTGTACAAAAGTGCATGTACATTCCTGTCCCCATCAACACACCCCTGATGTCAGCACAAGCCTACTTTATATATTTATCCATAAATAAATTAAACAACTATGGGAATATCATTCATCCTTACCTTAGTTCCTGCTCAGTGTTGAACCTCTCATTTCCATTTATTATCACACATTTTCTTCTTCTTGCATTTGGCAACCAATCTTTAACTGTATATTAATGCAGAGTATTCCATAATTCAACGTTGTATACTTCCCTTAAATCTTTACAGTATCTTTTTCTTTCTCTAAAAATTATGCAGTAACTTCTCTCATCCTCTCATGGTATGTCCCACATCCAGAAGCTCTCATCATCCTTGAATTTTTCACTAATTCTCTTCACCGTTCATCATGAGCCACCAGATCAATCATGCTTTTAGACTCATATTCAATGTTTTGCTATGTGTATAGTACATATAAATATCCTGTACTTTAACCATATATTTGAAAGAAACAGACATTTTTTGAAAATGCTCACTCCCCAGTTAACATTCTCATTTATTGTATAGTGCCCCTTATCTCATCTGCATTTGCCCATCTCTTAATGTGAAATCTAACTATTTTTTTACCCTTGGATAATATTCATTCAGAATGTTCAAAATTTTCCCCCCAAATGTTCACTGGAGTGTGACATTATTTTATTTATTGTTTATATATATATCTGGGCAGCCAGAGGGTGATTCTGGGCAGCTCACAATTAAAAATCCAAAACAATAAAACATATAAATATCCATATTAAAATTAGCTAAAACAATTCTATATAAAAGGACTATATACAATTCACGATGATGGAGGGGAGCATTAATGATTATCCCACCAGCCAATTCCAACAATGCTAGCCCCCATCAGGCCCCCAGGCCATCTGGCATAGTCATGTCTTCACACTTTTCTGGAAGGCTAGGAGAGAGGGGGCAGACTGCACCTCAAGTGCCAAGCTGTTCCACAGGTCAGGGGCCACAGCAGAAAAGGCCTTCTTCCTAGACCCTGCCAGCTGAAGTTCCTTGACTGGTGGGGTCTGCAACATGCTCCTTCTGCTGGCCTGAGTGGGGCAGGTGGATATAATGGGGGTGAGATGACTCCTCAGATAACCTGGTTCTGTGCCATGAAGGGCTTTAAAGGTAATAATCAATATTTGAATTGGACCTGGAAGCAAACAGCAACCGATGCAGCTTGCATAACAGGGGGGTTATATGAACTGCCCTAGGGGTGTTCAAAACTACTCACGCTGCTGCATTTTGTTCCAGCTGTAAGATCCAAATACTCTTCAAGGATAGCCCTATGTAGAGTGTCTTGCAGTAATCCAAACAGGAGGTGACCAGAGCATGAGTGACCATGTAGAGGGGCATGAGTGATCACGCAGAGGACACGCAACTGTCACCAAGCTAGGGATTTCTACTTTCATATGCACCCACACTAACCTCGATGACACCAATTCATACTTTCTGACATACGTTTTAGTCCTTGCATTTTACCAGTCATCACCATTCCAGCAGAAGCACCAGTCCAACATTGAGTTCAGTGGTCTTTACAGGAATTTTTCCTCTAGATGAATCTCCAGTCTTCAGTCATTTTTTTCCAACAGCAGTTTTTTTCAAGAATGGCTCCCTTATGGAGCCAGGTGCTCTTTAACTGCCTGCTATTTCACTCCAAAATGCCTCTTAGACCTCTTCTAATGTGGCCTTGGCCAACAGTTTAGGAACATGATTGGTCCTTCCTGCTGTATTGGCCCAGATAGGAGAATTTAAAACCCTAATTGCAGAGACAAGAACGATTCCTATAGTAAAAGCTAAAATTGAATGGAATATTCAAAACACTTCTATCTGCATTTTGGACCATATTTGAAACTAACCAGCCCTGTTCCAGATAGTGCCTGTACCAAAACATTTGCAGCATGCGTGGTTTGGTTGGCCACAGACAGTCTCAAGCCTGCATAGAACAGAATGTTTGGCACATCCCCACAGACCAGCTACCTCTCTTGCATTCTTCCTCTTTCTGTTATTTTCTTATACAAACATCTATTTTTCTTTCATTCCATTTGTTAATTCGTGCTCCTTACCATTTACTCCAGCTACTTTCCAAGTTACAGTCTTCCATGTGCCATTGTTGTCACCAGATGGATCCATAGGTAATGACTTATTGCCACCTATGAAGGCTATGGTCAGTTGAAGCTTTAGTTTAATGTTTTTAGTAAGCTGGAAAAGGTGTAGAGGATACAAAAGCACAGTGAAATTAATGTGTTTGGATTTTAACCCATGAAAACTATTTATCTTTAATCATAAAAATTCTGTATTAGACAGTTTTTGTACTATCATCAATTATTAGTTTATGTGTCAATTATGAAACGAGCCCTCATAGAAAGGCTAAGATGATATGGTCAAATAATGTTTTTTAAATTGTCGCCATTCTATGTACATTTTAAAACTTTAGCTGATTTGTAATAGACTGTAATTTTTTTTTGCATTTCATGACTTTTGACCCCACCTTGGTATATAACATCTACACAAACTTGCTAGCTGAGAATAAGACTTAGTAGGGGCATCTACAGAGAGCATGTAAAAAGGGACATGGCTTTAATCATGCAGTCGTGACCACCATCCTGACTTTTTAAATTCCTGTTGATGTCCACGGTGCCAAAGGTGTTATTCCTTCAGTTTGGTGGAGCAGAAAAGGAAATAAGCATCTGGAAATATCAGACATTTAAATATAAGTTAAATATCTTGCTTATCCTCCTTCCCTCCCTTCTCTGTCTTGGGGATTAACTTGCCTAGGTACTGAAGTACAGCATCTATCAGGTAGAATGAGTATTATGGATTTTTGATGCTAATAGGCAGCTAACACTGTAGCTTTATTGTTCCCCCTGTAAAGCATCTGGAGGATACATGGAAAAGTTTTTGTCCCTGATCATTTTCAATCAAGTACATATCTTAAGTATTTAACATATGAAAGAAACGTACAAATATCTATTAAAGCAGTAAAAATTGAAAATTACAGCTTAGGACAACATGACCAAGTCAGGGTTACAAAATGCTATGACTATATGAATTTTGAGATTCTCTTTAAGTCAGATTCTTTTAAATTTTATTTGTTTGAAGCATTTATGTAGCAGCCAGACATTGTGACTCTGGGAAGCTTACAATAAACCAGGATAAACAGTTCCAATTAGAATCCCATACAAAACCCTTAATAGGCAGTCAAGAATCACTACCACTAACTTCTTCTAGAGAAAATGCCAATCATTTTGAAAATAAGACCGGGGAAGGAAGAAAGGAAATAAAATTTGCAAATCTATGAAAATGAAATGTGGGAAATTGTTTGAACACATTGCTCTTGTTTTGGTCAATAATTTCTCGTTTTCTATAAGAACCTCAATGAATATATGGTCATTTCTGATACCAACTTATAGCATCTTCAGAACATCATCCAACCATCATTAAAGTGCTATAAAACTTGTCTTTATTACTATCATATTGATACTGTTGTCTCCAAAAAAAGCTGGGTTTGCACCTGGTGTGCACGAACCAATCAGGCATGCAAAGTGGAAATCTCTTTAATAGCTTTATTCTGCAGAGTAAAGGGCACTTGCAAATTGGCTTTCAAGGTAAGTACAGCACTCCATGCAAATCATTGGGTTTTTAAACAGCTACAATCAGAAAAGCATTGCATCATAAGTTAATACAATTTTATTGGTATACACGGTTAAAACACTCCTAAAAAGGTAGGTACTAATGCCCAAAGGATGGGCGTTTGTTCTTGCTGAGGCGCATATATCTAAACTAGCCAGTCCCTTATCTATATAGGTTGGAAAGGCTGGCTTTTGTTCTCCGCGGGAGCCACTGGGTCTCCACTTGTTCCTTTCACTTTTTTGCTGTACAGTAGCTGATAAAGTTTGTAATTCAAAGCCTAATTCAAAGCGAAAAGAATGTTAACAAGGATTGCAGCTGCAGCCTATTAAATCTACTTTTTTTTCTATCTGCTTTGTTCCCAGCAACTAGTGAAGGTCAATTCTGGGGCCATAAATAATGTTCTGTTGCCTTCTTCAAATTAACCCTAAAATCACAATTCCATCAATACAGTGATGGTTGGATTCAGAAGATGCTAGAAATCATTAGTTGGAAATGACTTATGTCTTTCCACAACTGAGTATAGTATCATGACTAACTTTGTCCATTTATCTTAGATTTGAGGTCTTGTTCTACAACTGCTGGACCACTGAAGTATATGTTGTCTTCTAATTATATTGCTTTGTTCAACAGGTGTTTTTTCTTTGACTTTGTGAGCATTGGTAGAGGCTATTTTGGAAGGTAAAGTTTTTTCTGGATTTTCCTGGAGGCACATTCTAAAAAATAATGCTGGAGGCTATTTTTTCAGTCCTTTGGCCTTCAACCTATGGGGGTCCTCCAGATTTAAGTTCTGTCCCCATGCTTCTTTGATATGGGGGTTTGTCTTGATTTGAATAGGGAAAACGTGGGGTAGTTGAAGTCCATATTAAACATTTTGGAAAGTGTCAAGAGCTACAGTGTAGCTTGTGGGAATCATTCATCTGTATGATAGAACTAAGATTTTACCAATTTTTCTTCTCAAATCTTCTGGGATTTTTTTTTAATATTGCAGATTTCATGTCAAATTTCAAGGAACAGAATTTCTGAATTTCAGCAAACACACTGCTGAAATTCACTGGTATATATCTAAAGAGGGTCCTGAGGGCCTCAGAATGGTTTGAGGAACTGCATTCAGCTTACTTAATTCACTCCCTGTTTGGATCTGGGTTATGAATAATTTGCTTCTTGTCTCTTTGATTCATGATTCTCTCCAACCGTGGCAGAATCAAACTTAGCTTCAGTTGGCCGTAAAGCTTGGCTCTAGGTTTGGCTACAGATTTTCCTGTCCTATGCACGTTTAACCAAGAGTCCTATTTAGTTGGGTTTAATGCCAAATACGTGTGTGCATTGTTCCTTATTATAGTTTTTCATGGAATGCTGCTTTTTTAATCAGGGTGGTACACATCAAGGAACATTTGTCATATTGTAAAAAAAAAAAGATCATGTTTTAAGTTAAGTCCCCCTCCCCATTTTGCCCAAATACTTAAAGTGAAATTAAGCACAGGCAACAATAGGGCAGGTCATAAGTATGAATTCCTGACTTCAGAAATCCATAGTATAAACTCCTGAATCAGACTTATGAACTTTCCAGCTTTGCTTAAATGCAGCTGATATACTTCAGCCAAAGGTAACTCCCCTTTGGGAGTTTTAAGTATCATGTTTAATTTTTTCTCTAGGGCCCCAAAATATTGTCCATTTGGTAAAAGTTCTCTATGTCAAACACATATAATCCCAAAACTTGCATACCACATCAGATTCCCTGTCCTTGCAGAGAGCTTTTCATTTTTAAAAATCTGTGTGTGTGTGTGTGCATGCATGCTCATGCGCACGCATATGCTGCCAGGGGAAGGAGAGAGCAGCAAACTTCCATCTGTACATTTCCTTAAGTTGCTTTTAATTTTAGTCCTTGAACTGCGTAATGATTATGTTGGGCATTTTATTTGTCAGAACTTGTTTTTAAAATTGCTTATTCTTATATAATTATACTGTTCATTAGACTATAGTTCATAATTGTGAGCATGGTTTTATGCCTATCAGACAAAACAGAATCACACCTTGAGCATTGTGAAGATCAGAATTTGAATATAATTTTGTCAAAATATTAACTTATCTTTAGAAAGAGAATTCAGCCACAATTATGATTCCTATCTAAGGTCTTATTCCTACCAGCTTTTATGGCAACTATTGCTATAGTAGCACATGAAACACTTTCCTTGTAATCATAAATGTTTGTGAATAATTTTCTTTATAATTAAATTAATTATAAAGAAAAGCAGCAATTTGTTTTACTTTTTAGACAAAAATGTATGCATGTAGTGATGTTATACAAAATCTTGCTAATACTTACACTACAAATTCTTGAATAAAATCAGGTCTTTTCCCATGAAAAACAACCACAGCAAGCGTAAACATCTTTTGCTGAAGAAAAGTTGATGTTAGATGACTCATGCACAGTCTAACTATCTTCAGTCTAGTATTAACTAGCCAGAAGACTGATATCAGATTACAAGATTCCTAGAGTAATACAGTAACTGCTTAAAGCAAATTTATCTTGTACACTGAATAAAGCAATTTGGACAACTTAATCCTTGATGTTATTAACATTGCTTTAGTTGAGAGATCCTTGATTTCAGTGCTTTCACTGCCTGAGGAATTTGAAAATGAGTAGAAAGCAGGACTATACAGTTGCTTTGAGAACAGAAAATAAAACCCATCTGTACCAGCTATCGTACCGTACATTTATAATTGCATCTCTCTCCCAGACCCTGATGTTTATTGCTCTGCTTCAGGTTGATATTCTGCATTTCATAGAAATATATAATATTGTTGATAAGCAATGTATTTTACCCAAGATTGGAATGACAGATATATTTCAGGGAATGTAATGTGATGGTTGAGAAATTAACTCTGGGGAAAATGGGTTGCATCTTTTTAATGTAAAATAGTTAGTGATTGGTTAAAGAACGGGAAGCAGAGAATCTCAGTAAGTGGACAGTTCTTGCAATGGAAACATTAGCAGTGAGTTTCTATAGATACTTTTATTGGGAATCCATGCATTTTAACCTTCTGCATAAATTACCTGAAATTAAGTAGCAGCAAAGTGTTACCAATCTTGAAAATGCTAAGCATAGTTGAACCTGATTAATATTTGAAAGGGGGACAACTAGGAAGTCCTGGCTGTACACTAGGCTGGGAAGTCAAGAAAACAACTTTGAAGATGGCAATAAACTGTTTCCATTTGTTGCAGAAAACAACATAGATCTGTTCATCAGCAGGAGTTGAGCTGAACTTCAAGATTTTACGTGATGACAGCAAATTATGTGGGCTAGTTAAAACAGAAAGGGATAAAAAGGCGCTCCAAAAGGTTGTTCTCCAACTAGCAGAATTAAAATAGTGAATATGAATCAGTCTAAGCAAAGCTTGAAGTTATGCTTATTGGGCCAAAGAAAATTCATTTCATATTTGTGTTGCTGAGATCTCAGCTAGCAGTTATGGATGGATCATGAAGTTGCAGTAGTCAAGGAAAATGCCACCTTAGTGTGCAACTACTGTGAAAAGGCAAATTCCACATTGAGAATTATTAGGAAAGGAGTCACAAAAGACTTGCCAATAATATAATGCCTTTATACCCATAGATTGCTATGTAGTATTGCTAACATATATCAAAAAGCATATTGTAGAGTTGAAAAAGGTGCAGGGATTAAATTATAATGGGAATGAAGCAACTCCATCTGATAAAGGCAAAGTTAATGGAGTTTTGTTTTGTTTTGTTTTGTTTTGAGTTTAGGATAAAGGTAAGGAAATATACAGAGATACGTAAAATTATACCTGATGCAGAGAAAGAGGTCATTGTTTTTCTTTTTACTAATATTAGAATCCAAAATCATCTGGCAGGACTTTAGTACAGGTGAAAGGAAGTATTTTATTCAGTGCACGCTGCAAGAGTTACCAATTTGAACAACTTTAAAAGTGGATTAGACAAGTAGGGATAAAGTTATTAATGGTTTCTGGTCACAATGATAATTCAGTATCACAGTTAATGTCTTTGAAAACTAGTTGCCGAAGAATACAAGAAGGCTATTGCTCTGATGTTCTGCTAAGGGTCTTCCCACTATAATATTAGAATGATAGACCAGATGGATCTTGGATCTTAGTCCAAGTTATTTCTTCTTGATGAGGGTGAAAGAGGAGAGTGCGAAAGCTGGCTTGAAATTCAACATTAAAAAAACTAAGATCATGGCATCTGGACCCATCCATCCCTGGCAAATAGAAGGGGTAGAAATGGAAGCAGTAACAGACTTCATTTATTTGGGCTCCAAGATCACTGCAGATGGAGACTGCAGCCATGAAATTAAAAGACGCTTGCTCCTTGGGAGGAAAGCTATGGCAAACCTAGATAGCATATTAAAAAGCAGAGACGTCACCTTGCCGACAAAGATCCACATAGTCAAAGCTATGGTTTTTCCAGTAGTAGTGTATGGCTGTGAGAGCTGGACCATAAAGAAGGCTGAATGCCGAAGAATTGATGCCTTTGAACTGTGGTGCTGGAGAAGACTCATAAGAGTCCCCTGGACTGCTAGGAGGTCAAACCAGTCAATCTTAAAGGAAATCAACTCTGATTGCTCATTGGAAGGATTGATAATGAAGCTCAAGCTCAGATACTTTGGTCACCTAATGCGAAGAGAGGACTCTTTGGAAAAGACCCTGATGCTGGGAAAGATGGAAGGCAAAAGGAGAAGAGGACGGCAGAGGATGAGATGGCTAGATAGCATCACTGAAGCAGTGAGCATGAAATTGAGCAAACTCAGGGAGGCAGTGAAAGATAGGAAGGCCTGGCACAATATGGTTCATGGGGTCACGAAGAGTCGGACACGACTTAACGACTGAACAACAACAAATTTCTTCTTAAAATAAGACATATGGGTAACTTGTTTGCTTTTCATGTTGAAGAACTTTTAAAGCTCCAGAGTAAAGTTAATCAACAATCCAATTCATTTGTCCTTTATCACAATCCAGTAAAGTCTAAGTACACAAATGTAGTATGTGGTTTTGTTTTGAATGTATAACTTTGAATTATATTTGGGAAATGATTAACAAGAAAGATTTTTTTTTTTTGAAATTTTTGCTTTTGATCTGAAGTGCCAGGCACATTCAGCCAGTGCATTCTTTTTCTTCTGGGACTCTTCAAAGGTTTCTAAAATGAGATAATTACCGGAAGGTAATGTGATGAACTAGATGGAAAAGACGTTGCAAAGGACTTACTAAAAATTCCCAATGTCTGGAAGCTTTCCTTATTTTAATTTGCAAAAGAAAAACTACATCTGAAAACTGTTAGCTATCTAGAAGCCAAAACCTTTATGAAACGAACTTCAGGCTTACAAAAGCAGTTGACAATGTCTTTACATTAGGAAACTTTAGCAACTGTATGCTAGAAATTAAAAGAAATTGATGCCCAGACTTGAGAACACAAGACTCCTCAGCTGATACTGCAGTAGTATCCAGGAAGATTGTGGCATTGATGAAACTTAGTAGATGCCTAGATATACTAAGAAAGACATTGCCTCAGTCATGATACATAAAGTTTGTAGAAACCTATATTAATCAATTTGCTGCAGGTTTCATCAAAGTAAAAATGGGAAGATGTAGTTATGCTTGTCTTGATTTTTATTTATTAGCCCACAAGTATACAGATTGGAAGAAATTACATTCTGTATCTCTTCTGTACCATACCTGCTGGAAGGCGGGATTGGGTTGATGGCTAATGTGTCATTCTTGGATGTTGTGATTGTAGTCTAGGATAGACTTCCCCAATCTGTTGTCTCTTACATAAGCTAGAAATCAGTTCCCAACTAGCTAGGATTTATGGGAGTTTGTCCAAGATATTTGAGGGCAATTGGCTGGGAAAAGACTGATCTAGGGTACGAGCATGCAGATGCTAAGAAACAGATACTGACCTCAAAAAACAAATGTATATATGTATTTGGGTACAGAAAATTCTTGCCTCTGTGTTTTATATTGTCATCAAACTAAATAAATAGTAAAAAATTATGTTTAAGGTCTGAACAGTTTTCATGAGAACAATTATATTAGTCTGTACACCTAAAATAACAGGGTGTACTTGTGCCACATCAAAAGACTACTATGTTATTGCATAAATCTTCAAGAACTCGGCAGTACTGTGTTCTCAAGCACTGAACTTAGATAGCTGTTCAATCTAGGAGAATTCAGTAGCCATCTAAGTCCAGTGCTTGAGAACTCTGTTTAAGAGAAGGATTATAAAACGTTTTCTAATGAGCAAGAAGTTTATGTAAGCAATAATGGCTTCTTTCTGACTTCTGCTTTTAGTATTTGGCGTTAAGTCCTCTACTAGTACTCTACATCTTCTGAGCTGTGTTTCTCTTTTGCTAGTTTGGGTGCCTTCCTTGGGTAAGCGACATAGGGATACGTTGCCCATTTGACTTCCAGTGAGTCAAGGAATTCTGGCCATTTTTGCTGAGTAATGTCCAAGGAAGGTCCTTACCTTTTGTTTTTTAAGTGGTCCTTTTTATCATAGGTACTCTGCTTACCTCAGCAACATATTGCCCAACCTTTTTTTCCTCTTCCTCCTAATCTTTTAGCTGGAATGGAGATAAAGATTGCCCAGAACGTTTGAATAATCCTCACTCATCTCTGATGTTCTCTGGCTGGGAAGAAAACTCCATTTGATGTGCCTGCCAGAATGTAGTGGCCAACTTGCTTTAAGTAAATGAAAATCTGGAGCCCACTTTCTCCTTTAGGCCCTTGCGACAACTGTGACTACTATCTACAGTTCAGCTGAGACATATACAGAGGGGTCATTAACAGGTATGGCAGAATGATTCACTTAGGTTTACCGCGTATTGAGTTCAGCTTGTAAGCATGTTTGGCTTTTGTCAGATTTCTGCTAATTACAATGGCTGGCAAAATAGTTTTGGATGAATCCTTGAGGAGGAAATCTGATTTCCTGTATCTTAAGTACTTTTGCTATGAGCTTAACCATTATGGAATTTTACTTTTTATTCTTAAGTTTATTTTAATTCTTCTCTGGAAAGGCTGTGATTTCTTGTGGTGACGCATTTTTCTCATTGAAGCAGGGATACTTTACCTCTGACAGAAGAACCATGATGAGGCTTGCTTTCTGTCTTCATCATCTTCCTTTTTTATTTTGCTAACTGTTCCCCAAAGGGCCAGACTAATACACCTAAGATCATAGAAGCAAAAAAATGCTAACATTTTGGGTCTGGGATTGGGCCAGCTGAATGGTCTATAGGTCGTCAGTGTACAGCTCAGCTGTAGGCTGTGTTTCTAATCTTTAATTTTATTTCAAATGCATTTTTGCTGCCTTAATTCGGCTATTCTTTTGCCCTTGCCTCCACCTTCAGAACTCCTGGGTGTTCTTTTCCTTTAAGCCATGTTTTGCAACTTCTCGTTTACCTTTTATAGATAGTTGGCAGTTTGACTGACTGCGAAGTATCCCTGTTAATTTCAGTCATGTTAATTCTTGGCTGGTATCTGTGGCATCTAACAGCATTTTGCCATCTCATGTCTTATTTGATCATACTGTGCAGAGTGAGCCTTTCTTCTGAAGTTGTGAGTGTTTAGTGGTTGGGGTTCTTGAAGATTCAAAACATGGAAGTTGATATATTTATGGAGTTTTTACATTATAAGCATGGAGAGTGGGAAGGGGGAGCAACCTACATTTATTGAATGAAGGGAAGCTTCATTTAGTGAAGCTGTCATATCTGTAAATTTACCTGCTCTGTCTTTGTTGGTTTTCTGCAAGCTTGTGAAGACTGAACTGTTTTGGAGAGCTTTCTCCTGATTTGAGTTGTTGTTGCCAACTTTTATTCTTTTCCTATTTTGGTAGTGTTGTTGTATTTTTAATTTTTATATGGCGTTTGCTTTCTATTGTATTTCTTTATGTGAGCTGCCAAGAGTTGTTTTTGATTGTGGCAGCATGCAAATACGATAGATAGATAGATAGATAGATAGATAGATAGATAGATAGATAGATATGGACAGATGGACGGACGGATTGGTTTGAATTTAGGTATTGCAAAATCCTTTTCATGTGTTTTTATTCCTTGGCTATTTCCTTTTCTCAGGACTTTCAGTAATGTCAGGTCCTTTGATCTGAGCTCAACTTCTTAGTCACTTTGTAGATATGTTCATGTAGTTCACTGAGCAACAGTACAGAATGTTTTGCTATTACTTCCCTTCTGAAAGTGGTTTTTTCTTTTTTTGGCTTCCCAATCTAGTCTGATGCTCTCCCATTCAAGAAATAACAAGGCCTGACCCTGCTTGGCTTCCAAGCCCAGGTAAGCTTGACCAGATGCTACCACTAGCTGTGATTCTCAGGGGTTCAATTCCTGTGAAAGAATATTACCAACATATGTAACCCTAATCTTACAGTGCTGATTTTAGTTCATGTTTTAATACTTCTAATACTTGCGGTTAATTTTTTATTTATTTCTATTATATACTAATAAAGTGGAATATTTAAGTAAGAATAATTCTGAGGGATTGTTTGAAGGATACATATATCCTTCAAATATGATAGCTCTCATTGTATAGATTTTGAAGTGCTGAAATCACATTTCGGTGATAATCAGAATGTCCCTTGGGTGATTGAGGCATATTTAGCTTTAGTTTTGCATTACTGTATGAATATCAGCCTAGCCCTTACAAGTATAAGTTGGTGGGCCTGAATGTACATTAAGTTGATTTAGTTGAATGATTATGTATTTATTTCCATGAGTGTGTTTGCAGAGTCAGATGTACATATTCTATTGAATGGGCTTAGGAACTCAGTAAAGTGTGGGTATTAAAAGAAGGTTCCTAGAAGGAGGGGAAGAGAAATGGATTTCATCAGAGAGAGAGGAGAAATACAGATATTTGTATTTCTATCTGATTGTCTTTTGTTCCCCAGGTGCCTGGTAACTCAACTCTTGGGCCTTTAAGATTAGTGTACTGTTTAAAGTCATACCGATTCAAAATAAGACTGAACTCATCCATGGTTTGATCATGGATTGTGTCACATTGCAATAAATTGTCAAACTTTGGTGGTTAATTGTGTAATCTTGATCTAATTCTGTCTTGCTTTCCTGAATGCTTGGTGCAGTCAGATCAAATCAAAGTGCATGGAGGAATTCATAGCAAACCTATGACTTTACAGGTAGCCCTCATTTAGCAACCATAATTGGGACCAGCAACTTGGTTGTTAAGCAAAGCAGTTGCTAAGTGAAACCACAACTGTGCTTATGATCTTACTTCAGCTTTCCTTTGCTTTACAGACCTGCAAAGGTTGTAAATGTGAGAATTGGTTGTAAAGTTACTTTTTCATCACCATCATGTGAATAGTCACTAAACAAGGCAGTCACTAAACGAGGGCTACCTGTATTCTTACTGAGTGATCTTTGCAAGGCTGTAGTTGATCAGAGAGCCAGAAGACTGCTGCTGGAGTACTGTACTGGGCTACCTAACAGCCACCTAGGGTGGGTTGATAGAGGTGGTTTTGGGCATGAAGTTGGAGAAGCCAAGGACCATGGCAGTTGTTCAGGGAAGTCAAAAGTGATTTATGCTGCTAGTCTCAGCAGATGGCAGCACTGGCAGGGCATGTCTGGGCTTAGAAATTCAGCTGCATAAGGCCTGGTTACTATTTGGATGGGGGAACTCCAGTGATTATCAGGATTATAGAAGAGATTAGGAAATTGAGAAAACACCCCATAGTAGGGCAGTAGCAAATCACGTCCTTTTTGTTGCTCAGGAAAGTACATGGACATGTCAGTGAAGTCACCAGGAATCAGCCTGACTTGGCAGAGATTTTATTTTAGTTGCTAAAAATGAAGTATAATGTTAAGCTGTTGATACTGTGGTAAAAGCTTCTGCTTTTCTTTTGCTTTTTTCTGACCAAAGAAAATTTTTTGAAAATGTATAATCTTAGAACAACTGACATAAAATTGACCAGATTACTTGAAAATAGTTTTCCTTGCTCCTCTTTTGAAAAAGTTCAAAGAATACAGTCTTCTACTGTAGTCAAATGCATTTACCCTGCTGGAGATTTGTTGTAATTATTTTGGCTACTCCCCATGCATGCACAAACTCCAGATGTGTTGTTAAGTTACAAGTGCTGCAGAGATACACATAAAAAAAGCATGTGTGTCTTTGATGAGCTACTGAAAAGACATATAGGTAGTCCTCATTTAGCGACTGCCTCATACAGTGACAGCTCATGGTTATGAGGGTGAAGAAAAAGTAAATTTGTAACCAGTGCTTGCATTTATGACCTTCGCAGCATCTCTCTGTCAGTCATGTTTGACATTACAATCAGTTAGTATGTATTGTCCTGTGCCTGACCTGGTTTTTTTCTTCCTACCCCCCCCCCCCCAGTGGAGAGATTGCCTAAACAAGCTATCTTTTCCTGAACTGCTTTTCTCTGCAGCCAGCAGAAGTTAACAAGCTCAGCTGTGTGACCTTATTTAGTTGATTAGAATCCTCCCAGCTTGCGCTGCTGCCTGACACTGACAAGACCCACTCTGTTTCACACTGAAGGCCTTTGTTTGCCCCTTAAGTGGCTCAGGGGTGAGAGCGTGCTAGGCGAACAGCCAGTGCTAGTGCGTTCCTTTCGATGTGTATTCCCCATTGTGTGTCTGCTCATTCTCTTCTTCCCTTCCTCTCCAATTAATGTAAATACAAACATTAATTCTCTTCTTGCTAATTATCCCAGCATTGGGGTAAGCATTCCAAAGGGCAGGGGAGTGGGGAAAAAGGGCTGTAAGATTTGCCCTTTTACCTGGCTTCCTCATGAGTCGAGTTCTGGAAACCTTCCCCGCCATGTGGGCTCACTCAGCTGTTTGGGCTTGTATCCTTCTGACACTGTAAAGCAAAGGAAAGCTTCATAAGCATAGTCATGGTCCCATGAATTTTCTCTTAGCATGAAATGACCAAGTTGCTGGTCCCAATTGCAGTCACTAAATGAGGACTACCTGTATTGAGCCCTACAGATTTCACACCAAAATATATCATTAACAGGTGAAGCCAAACCATATGAGTTTATGTTTCAATCCCCAAATTACTTCAGATCACAGGGGATTGGAAAGGTTAAGATATGTAGCATTTTAAAAGAAAAAATGTTCATATTTTTAAGAATATCACTGATACATAAAAATCAAACATTTATGACAGTTATTTCAAAGATAATTTAAATAATATTGATTTCATCTTTTTACTTCTGATTAATCACAAGCTTATCTAGGATGAGTATTTGACTGTCATCAAGAAAATGTATTAATACAATGATGATAACTAGTATCAGTAGCTGCTTAATATTTTATCAGTGTACTGTTTTGCTTTACTTTCCTTATTTGGTTTTGCTTTTCCTGTTAATGGTGAGGCAATCTGTCCTAAAAATGTATTACTGAGAGGAAAACCTCAATGAGATACAGGTGAAACTCGAAAAATTAGAATATCGTGCAAATGTTCATTTATGTCAGTATGGCAGCTCAAAAGGTGAAACCAATATATGAGATAGACGCATTACATGCAAAACGAGATATGTCAAGCCTTACTTTGGTATAATTGTGATGATGATGGCGTACAGCTTATGAAAACCCCAAATTCACAATCTCAGAAAATTAGAATAGTGTGAAAAGGTTCAATATTCTAGGCTCAAAGTGTCCCACTCTAATCAGCTAATGAATCCATAACACCTGCAAAGGGTTCCTGAGCCTTTCAATGGTCTCTCAGGCTGGTTCAGTAGGAATCACAAGCATGGGAAAGACTGCTGACCTGACAGTTGTGCAGAAAACCATCATTGACCCCCTCCATAAGGAGGGAAAGCCCCAAAAGGGAATTGCAAAAGAAGTTGGATGTTCCCAAAGTGCTGTATCAAAGCACATCAATAGAAGGTTATGTGGAAGGGAAAAGTGTGGTAGAAAAAGGTGCACAAGCAGCAGGGATGACCACAGCCTGGAGAGGATTGTCAGGAAAAGTCCATTCAAAAGTGTTGGGGACTTTCACAAGGAGTGGACTGAGGCTGGAGTTAGTGCATCAAGAGCCACCACACACAGACGGATCCTGGACATGGGCTTCAAATGTCGTATTCCTCTTGTCAAGCCGCTCCTGAACAACAAACAACGTCAGAAGCGTCTTACCTGGGCTACAGAAAAAAAGAACTGGTCTGTTGCCCAGTGGTCCAAAGTCCTCTTTTCTGATGAGAGCAACTTTTGCATCTCATTTGGGAACCAAGGACCCAGAGTCTGGAGGACGAATGGAGAGGCACACAATGCACGATGCTTGAAGTCCAGTGTGAAGTTTCCACAGTCTGTGTTGATTTGGGGAGCCATGTCATCTGCTGGTGTTGGTCCACTGTGCTTCATTAAGTCCAGGGTCAACGCAGCCGTCTACCAGGAGATTTTGGAGCACTTCATGCTTCCTTCCGCAGACGAGCTTTATGGGGATGCTGACTTCATTTTCCAGCAGGACGTGGCACCTGCCCACACTGCCAAAAGTACTAAAACCTGTTTCAATGACCATGGGAATACTGTGCTTGATTGGCCAGCAAACTCGCCTGACCTGAACCCCATAGAGAATCTATGGGGCATTGCCAAGAGAAAGATGAGGGACATGAGACCGAACAATGCAGCAGAGCTGAAGGCCGCTATTGAAGCATCCTGGTCTTCCATAACACCTCAGCAGTGCCACAGGCTGATAGCATCCATGCCATGCCGCATTGCGGCAGTCATTGCTGCAAAAGGGGCCCAAACCAAGTAGTGAGTACATATGCATGCTTATACTTTGCAGAGGTCCGATATTGTTCTATTTCCAATCCTTGTGTTATTGATGTCATGTAATATTCTAATTTTCTGAGATTGTGAATTTGGGGTTTTCATAAGCTGTACGCCATAATCATCACAATTATACCAAAGTAAGGCTTGATATATCTCGCTTTGCATGTAATGCGTCTATCTCATATATTGGTTTCACCTTTTGAGTTGCCATACTGACATAAATGAACATTTGCACGATATTCTAATTTTTCGAGTTTCACCTGTATATTACTTGTGTTGCTGTTGCCAAATTTTCCCAGCATATCTGAATGTGGCTACATCAGATATATTTTTGGAACAGTTCAATAGATATCTACAAATTCCTCCAGATAGTTTCCCCTCCCTTTCTTTCTAATGCTTCAATAACTTACAATTTTCTATTTTAAACAGTGTTAACTTTTTGGAACTTCCCATTTGGTAAGGCAAATAAACACCTATCTGAAACCTTTTTTTTTTTTTCGTCTTCCTCATAGATTTCACTAAGCACAATTCAGCTCTGTTTGCTAATAGAAAATAAAACTTTATACATGCTTATTTACAATTTTTTTTTTTGGTAGCAGTTTATTAGACTACCTACAGAAGTATATATACTCATCAAAATATCACGAAACATAACCCTGGTTATGATGAAAATACAACACAGCAATACATATTATTTTATGGAAAATAAAATATGATTGCTATTTAACACTGTTAATGTATTTATATTAGCATTTCATGGAAATAGTCAGGTATGCACTGTTCATGATTCTGTGCTAGCTGTTCTTGTATGGTCAGAGTTGGATAGAATGGTCAGCTAAAAAGCAATTCAAAATTACAATTTATGTGATTCATTCTCAGGTTAACTCTGAATCAAGTCCTTATCTTTCCTCAACATAGATGATGACCAATCCTTTTGACAATATGTATATATGAATGTATATCAGTGTATGGTGGTAACAGAAATAAGCATATGTGTTTATAGTGTGTTTCCCTACCTGAAGAAACACTGGTAGCATTGAAGCAGTGATACTTTCGTATAGTTGATTGATTGATTGACTGATTGCATTTCTGCCCGCCACAGTCATGAGAGTCATAGTGGATTATAGTAATAAAGACATGGAAAAAAACCTTTAACAGTAAATTAAAAAACAATTCTGTAATCATAACATTGTTACTACAATCATCCATCCTAGATGTCATCCATCTACGAAGTTCCATATACTGCTTTAAAGAAGTATAACATTTTGTCAAATGTGACATTTTTGGAAGTTATTGCTGTGTAGATGTACTTGTATTTGTCATTTTATTCTGTCCCGTTTCTGAGCATTTATCAATATGTAGAAAAATAGAAAATTAAGCTGCCAATGCAGATTAGCAATATAGGCTTTATAACTTTTGAGAAAACTTGCCTCTAAATTTACTGCTGGATGAATAAGAAGATAAAAATGACAGCATTCACAAATGCTATTGTTTCTTTGGACTCAGTGCTATGGGAACTCTCCAATGAGACACTTGACAATAATTGCATGCCCAGACAGTACGTTTAAGGCTTTCTAAACCCAGGATCAACAACTGTCCAACACTTGGATGGAGCAAATCTAATTTATTAAATTAAGGCATACTTTCTTTGATCCAGATACTTGAAGCCTTTTTTTCCCTTTCATCTTAGCGAGCAGTGTCTCAACAAGTTATTGCACTGGTTACTGTGAATTATTAAAGAAGGGACATTGTTGTTCTCCCATGTGAAGTTATTCAGACACACCTCTATTCTAGAATACTTGTTAGAATATTTCTAGTCACTCATAGTAGGACTTGGATGGATGGAAGGAAGGAAGGCAGCAGCATAAGGCAGTATTTACTTAACCAGACCATTAAGGACCTTTTTTCACATCATGCATGTTTGTCAGCAGAAGTAAAATGCAATTTCTTCTTTTTTCTCTCTCTCTTATTCTGTAAGTTTTTATATTCTAAATAGTTTTCAATGCCATTTTACAGCTATTTTTTCATACTTTTTAAAAACATTTTTAATTACAGTAGTAAAAATGAATACAAACTAGACTCAGAAAAAGAAAAAGAAATAGAAAGAGTAGAGTGCAAAGAAAAAAGGAAAAAAGAAAAAAAGAAAAAGAAAGTAAGATAAAGAAAAAAAATATGTAAAGAAATGACTTCCAATCTTCATCACAACGAGTAAAAACAAATTTGATAACTCTTCACCTCCTATAAGGCTACAAGCAAATATCTCTTCTTCCCATAACCCATCCTTTATCTATTTGCAAATCCATAAATCAACAACTTTTCAGTCTGGTGTCAATAAAAACTCTGTAAAGGGTTACCAGAGCTTTATAAAAACATGTCTTATTTTGACTTTGATCAAATAAACCAACTTTATATTTCTTCCTTTTACTCCTAACAATCTTGATCTTTAATTCATTCAGATGTTGTCATAGGATTTGGTCTGTCTTCAATTTTTCTTTTTCCCATCGGAGAGGCTTCTTGGAGGCTTTAGCAAATCTCTTTTGTAAATCCAGTAAAAAGTCGTTATCCAGGTCATTGTCTTGGTTTGTCATTCATATTTCCACTTTGATTTTCAAAGCTTTAACCAGTTTCTTTTGTATATCCAGTAAAAAGTCCTTGTCAGGGTCATTCTTTTGGCTTGTCATTTGTAATTCCACTTCAGTTGCCTTCTGTATCTTGTAATCAACACTTTTTTTTATTATCCAGTATTTCTGGTTCTAGTATTTATGCATCAGATTTAACATCTTTTGGATATAGTCTGTCCATAGAAACAGACATAATTGCTGACATTTCTGATATTGTAGCTACTGATGCCTGGTTCCATTCTTCGAAAATCTCCTGAAGTATTTCTAATATTTTTGTGTCATTTTGTAAATCCCCACATTTAGGAAAACTAAAGGTGTTTACACTTTTTTTTTCCTTTTCTGCCTGGAATCTTTAGTCCCCTCTAGTGTCCAATTTCTGAAATCATAAAGTCTCCAATTTCTGTTTTGACTTCACGTAGACAAAACATTCTGGTTCCCACAAAATGCTGTTTATTTTATTTAATTATTTCCAAAAGCTTATAGTAAAAGTCTCAATATTCCAAAGTTGTCTGGATCCTTAATTCATTTATAACTTTATTAGTTCAAAATCTTATTTAGCTTTTTGCCGTTTATTTCCAATTCGTTAAATTCTTAAACTTACAGTTAATTTTTCTTTTGTTCAAGAAGGAAGGTTAACTCACCAGGTGGCTTTTCAAACTTGTCATTCCAAAGATCGCTAATAGCCTTAGAATAGTAAATAAGCAATTTCTGAAAGTGTCTAGAAAGTGAGGTTAGTGAACTTAGTCTCCTTTGAAAGGCTTCGCTACGGTTCTTCAGTCTTTTCCATGGTTGTCGTCTCCGTTCTGTTGCAGACGTGTTTAGATTGCCCTGCCTCCACCAGAAGTCCCCATTTCACATCTGTCTATTCAGAAAAAAAGCCCCTATTGTGTTTAGGGGGCACTTACTTCCAGGAAAATGTGTGTAGGTTTATGTTATTGGACACCCAATATTGTATCAGTAATGTTTACATAACTTCCTGGCAAACTAGGTAAGAAGTATTCTTTTTATATTGTATTTGGTACTGTAGACAGTTGTAGGCTAAGACAATCACTGGATGAAACAGTGGGGATTTGCAAAAACAAGCAAGATGAGGATTGAGCAGAAGATGCCCAACCTCTCTCTTTTTGCTCCTGTGGCATATACTTGCCTACAAATAAAGAGTGGACTATCTATGACCTCCAAATGGCCTAAGGTTGAGGATGATATTGTTACAATCAAGCAATATTTGGAGAGCCATATATTACTACCTTGAAAGCAACTTTGCCCAATCTATTGCTTCCAGTGAGTTACCATTTATAGTTCATAAGCTACTGGTCAAACTTTCATTTTGAAGGATGCCATGTAAATATTTAAGAATAAAATTAACAATGCTTGTTGGATTAGAAATGATGGGGAGTTAACTGGTTGGAGAAAGTTGCCACAGATACTTTGATCAGAAATGCTATGGACATTCAATAATGCTAATGCTCAAATGAGCTTTTTATTACCTGCTAACCCTTTGATAAACTTAAAATGTTTTATAGTTCTTTAATTCACACCCACATTCATTAAAGATATTTATTATTTTCTCCTAGCTACAAGATGGCTAAACTCAAGAATAGGTAATAAATTCTTACAGGCTGCATCCTGCTTCCAGAGCTCCATCTTAGATCACATGCTGTGTGCCGTTGCCATGTGGTAACTCACTTACTGACTAGTTAATTAAGGTTATTGAGGAGAAAGGAAAAAAAAATCAGGAGGAATAACTTTGCCAGTCTAGATGTGGTCTGCAAACCCTGTTTTTCTGGCTGAAAAGACAGTTGTAATTGAGCTTTACCATGTTTGCACATCTGCCTCAACTTCTGGAAAGTCCATAAAAACCCTGAGAGATCTTTCTCCTCACCACACCATTAAGCTTGTTTGATATACAGTTTCTATGTTTTGCAGATTGTTTGTTTGTTTGTTTTATACAGAAATCTCTTGTGTTATTAGCCAAGAGTTCCAGCAGGAGGTAATAGACTGCTAATGTACTGAAATAATTTTTGAAAGTGCTGATACAAAGAACAGAGGGTACAAAATTGTACAAAATACATTAGTTGTTTTATATTCTTCATTCAGTTTAAACAGTCAGGATGTGCAATTTATTTATATACTGCTTCTTATGCTGAAGCATCTCAAAGCAATTTAGAATAATAAGAGCAGTAAAATACATAATAGAATGCATTAAAATAATATTTAAAAATTAAACATTAAATAAAATATATTCATCAAACATATTCATCAAAAAGGTGGGGGTGGGGAAACACACATTCTTCCAGTGTTCATACCCGGTGAGCCTGGGTAAAGAAAAACAAGTGTTTTTAATGGGCATCTAAAATATATTGTAGTAGGTGCCTTCTAAAACTTTGAAGACGGGAGTGAGGTAGCATTCTAGAGCACAGGCACCAGCCCCGAGAAAGGCTGTTCATGTGCAGCTCCAGTTAGCATCTTGGCCACTACATTGTACATCAGCTGTAGCTTCTGGACCAAGCATGAGAACCATGCACAGAGTCTACTACCATAATCTAAATACGAGGTTAACATACTGTAAAGAACTTTAGCTAAGCTGCCCTTCTTCAGGAAAGAGTGTAGTTGGTATGCTAACCAAAGCTGGCTATAAACACTCCTACCCACTGAGGTCACATGGAATTCTAATGCCATTGATGACTTTAAGCAAGTCCCAAAATATATATCTTTTCTTTGTGAAAGAGTACCATACCATTACAAAAATTCAGAATTCCCAAATCTGGGAACTGTCCACCCACAAGCTCTTCATTTCTTGGGATTCAATCTCAGTGTATTGGTTCTCATCCATCCCATCATTGCATCCAGACAGTGGTTCAAGATATATAGACTGTCTTCTCATTCAGATGTTACGGACAAGTAGATTTGAATGTCAACTTCATATGGGTGTTACTGAGTTCAGCCCCCTGAGGATCACTTCCAGTGTTTTCGTATAGATTGGGAACAAAAAATGGCATTGTGGCATCTCCAGCATAGCAGCCAGGGTGTGAAGGCACAGTTTCTAGTTCTACTTTCTGAAATTGTCCCTGCAAATAGGAGTAGAACCACTATTACCTAGTGTCCCCACATCATTGTGATGGTCCAGAATAATTCTATGGTCAACAGTATCAAAAGCTACAGAAGGAATAAGTAAGATCAATAGAATTGTATTCCCTCTGTCTCTTTCTGTCAGGAGGTCATATATCAGAGTGACCAAAGCTTGTCTTCAGGAGTGGATGGAGAGTATCTCCTTTAGGACCATCAGTGCTATTCTGTTACACAAAGGTGTGTTTACTGTTCCCTGGATCTACCCATCTGATGTCTCTCAGCTAACTTGAATAAACCAAGATGAGTAGGGGTCAAGAGAATATATGGTAGGCTGGAGAGCTGTAAACATCTTCTTATATCCTTATGCCTAATAAACTGAGAACAGTACTGGATCAGATGGACTGGATATCTCAGTAAATATAAAAAGCAAGCTGGAGTTGAATACAAGCCATTTTATTGTCACTGTGTCTCATTAATCTAGATAGGTTTTTGAAAGTCCCAGCATTGGGTTTTCTGGGGGCAGTAATGATTGAATAGGAAAATACTAACTCAGATAGGCATGCAAACCAACTTGAACAGTAGAAAATATTCTGTATTAAAAGCTAGGGCAATGAGTCTTTTTAAACAAATATGTCAGCAGTATGTTGTTACCATAACTGGCACCTTCAATACCAAAGCTAAGCAATTCTTACATCTTTTAAAACTAATTGTAAAGTTATCATTTTTTGTGAACAAATTCAAAGCCAGCTTTGTTGTTTGCTGTTTTCATTGTTGTACATGCTGAATTGCTAAACATACCAGTGAGAATTGCAGAAGGAAATTTAAATCTGCAGCTCATCTTTTCCATAATGGACTCCAGCACTCAGTATTTGGTCACTGACCACAAAATACTGATAGCTCCTTCTGCGGGAGTGTTTTTAATGGGATCGGCAAATGCTTGGAAAGCTCTGCCCCCCCCCCACCCCATGTGGAGGGCCCTTATCTGAAATATAATTTGGTTATTTTACATAAGATATTTTCAAATAAGACTTTTCCATTCAAGCCAGTAGAACCAATCACTTAAAACATGATATTGTAAATTATTTTGGATTACCTCATGCACTCCAGATTAGAGGGTTATTGACTTAAATGGGAAAAAATATGGAGAAAAAGTTACTTTGATGTAGGAAACAAGAAGAAAGTAGTCAAATTAACATTTTGCCTTTAGGCTTCTCAGAATCTTAAGAAGGCACCGACCTCTGCTAACATCTGGCCTAGGAGTCTGGAAAAAATGCCCGTAAGAGACAAAAAACAGTTATTAGCTCAGTGACAGCACTGCAAAAGGGAGTTGTGACAAGGTGGCACTTGATGTGATTCTTTTTTGGCGCAGAAAATGTAGAATAATTCACTTTTATCTGCAAATATATTATTGCAGTAGTTCTGACCTAACCAGGAAAGCTACTTATTGTGTCATAAATCTACTCATTGTGTCAATAAAGGTAACAGATACACTGCATTCCCCATGTTGTACAGATAGAACAACCTGGCTAACTCCTGTGTACCTTGACTGTTTCCATCCATGCTTCTGAAGGAGAGGTGCAGCTAGAAGTCTCTTCAGACAGGGGGAGAAGTGAAACGGGGTGACCAGGGAACAGGTCCTGCTCAACCGGGTTCTCTTTGATCTTTTAGCTGCATAGGACAAGAAGGAATGTGTTGCAGACTTCCTTCGTTGAATGGGGAGCAGCAGTCCAGGTATGGTCTGCTGTTGTTCTCCAGAGCTTATTTTGCTATTTGGATTTACATTGGCTTATATATTGCATGATTTAGAAGCCACCTTGCGTTCATTGTTTAAAAAGTGGGTGTAATTTTGGGAAAAAAAAAATCTCTGCACAAAATCTGAAACATGGAAAACAGGTCTATCCTCGTTTGACTGATACAAAAATCTCAAAAAGAAGAAAAGGCTTCTAAAGAATAAAGACATTAGAAGTTAGTGTTGGGAAAGTATTCAGCAAGCCTGGCTGATGTGTGTGTGGGTGTTTGAAAAATAAATCGAAGTGGCTTCTTCCATCAAGCCTTAGGGAAGGATGGCTGTATATCCCAGTGTGGATTGATTTTTTTTTTTTTCATTTTGGCCTGTTGCTGTATAAGCAAAACAAAATGAAATATTTGAGCCTTCTGCAGGGCAGTTTCTCATCCTAATCTGACATGAGAAACCAACGAAAACTAGATTAGACATTGTGTATTGATCTGGCACAGGTAAATGGATTACAGACCCTGGGGCTAGTCAACTATTAACACTCCTCTGACTGACTTCTGAAGGAGGATAGGTTGGGGGGGGGGCTGTAAATATTTGTACAACCTAATCTTCCTTCGAAATCTGGAGAATGTTGATATGCTAGTTTAGATAGGCTGCAGCTTAATTTCTCCATAGTCCATCTTCATGAGGCCAGAAGACTTACTGTATTGCTTTCTCTTTCTTTTTCAGAGCAAAACTCTCCCTGCACACTCAGTGCTATTTAAAAACCAAAACAGAGCCATTAAATGATTGAGTCTCTTGCTGATCTCTAGTCACAGAAAGAAAAACAGGATAACCTCTTTGAAGTTGCCAAACTGCTAAGCTGCTGATAAAATCATAGTGCACAGATCAAAACCTATAACTTGAGCATCTGGGCACACTGATTGCACTTGGAAATGGTGTGCTGTTGTTATGAAAACTCCAGATATTAACAATAAGAAAAAGCGTTGGGTCTGAAAACCACAGTACAACAGACAACAATTTATAATATTTATGCTGTAGCTAAACCCATTACATACATTCCAGCATAAGGAGGAGCTTCTTCCGGTGTGGCTCAGACATAAAAGGTGATGATTTTTAAGAACTTGAAGAGAGACTTCACCATTTGAGGCTTTTATTCTCGCTGCCTAGCAGGTGATATGGCACCTTTTCACTTCAGCTGATTTTTTAATCTAGTGCACCAGCTAAAACTAATCTGCAACGTTGCTAATAGAAAGGCTTCTCTGTCTTCACCTCTGCTCTCTTTGAATCCAGGAACCTTTATGATTTGCCTGATATGGCCAGATCTGGCTATAAAAATCCAGACAGTCACTGGATTTGGAATTCCCCCATCCTCTTTGTAGCACCACCATGCTCAAGTAGCACGGTTCTTTCTGTGGCTTTCTCAATGGTCAGTAGAGATTCCAAACCACAACCATGAGGTTTGGATTTTTTTTTAATTAGATCAGTTTCTCAGCCTCCACAACTTTACAGTGTGTGAACTTCAACTCCCAGAATTCCCCAGGCAACATGAGAAACACTGGTTTAGATCATGCACTAATATGACTATCTTAATTGATAAGCATGATTTTATTTTAAGTTTTAAAAGTCCAACTTTAATCTCAAGCTGGGATGTCAATGGGGAATGTCTTATTAGTCTTGTTAAACAGTCTTATTAGTCCAACCATAATCTCAAAGCTGAGATATTATGGGGGATGTGGCACTGTCTTTTTTTGAACAGAGTTATCTTTTGGTTTCAGACCAAACCAGTGGATTCATCCAGCCTCCTCTGACTAGGAGAGCTCCAAGTGTAATGGACTAGATTTTCCAATGTTTCTAGCCCTCATGGGTCTGGTTGGGAATTATGGAAACTAGTCTGACACATCTGGAGCTCACTGGGTTGAGGATTAGCCCTGCTGGTGTAGGGGAAAAGGCTTTTAACAGCACACAGGTCCCACCACTGAGCTTTCTTTTCAAGACCCCCCCAAAGCAAAAGTCAAGACAAGGTAATAGAATTTTAATTAATGATGAGGCAAAAATACCATAAAGATTGAAGGTGTTGATTATACGATTATATTTAAAACTCCTGCATGCTCTCCTGTGTGTTTACTTATGAAGCTGCGACATTTACCCATTTACCTCTTTCACTTTCTGTCTCACTTCATTCATCATGGTAACTTTTTCCTTCCTTTCATTTGTAGCTTGTGCTAGAGAAGGATCTGTGACTCATGGCAAGCAAGCCATTGTGAGATCTATAGTTATGTAAAGTATAATTTAGTCAGAGTTGCTAAAATTGGCTTTCTTGGCTAGCAATTTAAAAGAAATGGAAAATAGGAAAGACAGTGTTATTTATTAAAATTTGATTAGGAGAAAGTCTTTGTTCAAGTTCATCAGGAAGTCAGGAAAAAGAAATGAAAAATGGATTACCAGCTTTGAAGTGCTACATTAGTTTTTTCCCAATCTTTAAACGTGAAAAAGATCAAACCTGGAAAGAGGTTGTATTTATGTATATGTGAAAATCAGGGCCACATTATAAAAGAAGAATAAAGCTTCTGTAATTATTTAAACAAAGGCTAGATGGTCTTTTTGCTCAAGTTCACAATTATTAGACAAGGCACCTGTAGGGCTTGACTCACATTAAATTTGGTCTCGAATTCTGTGTACATTTCTTCCTCTAAATTATTGTACAGTTTCCACTGAGTTTGGTATCTCTTTGGTCTACAGCAGTTAAGCTAATAAATCAATAAATAAATGGACAAGGCATAATTTGGCTTGATGTCCACCCATTTCTTGACAGACAAGAAGTTACATATTAGCTTTACCTGGTTATTTTTATGCATTTAGATCAGCTTTGAATTGTATGTCTAAAATGACTTACAGAATTTGTTTATTTACTAGATTTATAAGGCCGCCCAACTCAAACAACGTGACTCTGCCTGGCGCGTAACAACAAAATCCAAAAGCCTGGTCTTAATGGCGAACAGAGTGGGGCCTGTCATATATTGGGATTTTACTTGGGGGGCAAATTAAAATAGAAACCCACAAATGGCTGTGTTACCAATATCTGCAGCCAGGAAGTAAAACAGTCTTGGCAGCATAAAAATGTATGTTTCCAAGGAAAGGGTGTAACTTCTCTTAACTGGAAGGAAGAGGTGTAAAATTGTTAATACTTGTAAGAGGAAATAACATGTAAAGGTCTAGTGGCAAACACTGACCTGTTTAGGAATTGGTCTTTCAACTGCTATAGGTCTGTTACATAAAGTCAGTTTTGAAAAGTGCATCCATTTTTAATTTGAACCAAAGAGTTTAAAAGAAAGTAATTTGGAGGGAGTATATTCTGAAATATTCAAATAACGTATCACAGAAAATAGGCAGAAAAAACATTCAACATGACCTGGAGGAATAACAAAGATGATGTTGAAATTCTTTGGCCTTCTAGTTGCCTTCCCTATCAAGTAACTTCCAAATACATTGAATTTGCAATTCAGACAGTCAGAGCAGAGGTTTTCCACACCAAGATTCCTATATTTTTTCTTTGTGTCCCTGATTATTATTTTGTCTCTCACAGGGATGTCTGCAGGGTATGGTCAAAAAAGGCAAGATGATGGCCACAAGAGGGAGATTGAAGTTGTTGCCATTTTTTATGTGCTTCACTCATGTGACATGTAAAAAAAAGGTTATATGAGTGGAACTTCTATCACAGCATTATGGCTGCCATCTTGACTTTTTTTACCATATTGTGTCAACTCCCCTAGTGTCACATCTTTTTCTGCAGTTCAGCCTCTTGCAGACTGGGTGTATTTTTCTCTGGGAAGAAACAGTGAGAATGAATAGCCCTTCCTTTCGGTGAAAATGTCTTCTGCAAATTACAGTTTGTGCTTCTGTAATAAACACTATACCTTTGTTGGGTGTTTTAAAATACCTCACCTATGACTCATCTTTACGCTGATCTTTTTTTCTTCTTCTGGTTGGTGCCTAACTATTTAAATGTTTAGGTCAGTGTGCATATTCTCAGTTTTAAGAAAGTTTTAATTCTAAATAAGATTTTTTTTTTTTGCTTTATAAATAGTTAGGTGGATTGATTAAAATGCTTGGTTTGATCTGATTGTAATTGTGTTATTGAACAATTTAAAATATTTTTTCTTCACCGCTGTTTTTGAGTGGTGATTGGAGACTAAAATATTGCATCCAATATTTTCTCAAGGGCATGTTAGAGTATATGTGTATTATATGAAAATATGTCTACCTGGTTATAGACAACTCTTCTTGTTCCTTCGGCTTAAGCTTGTGGACATCAGTCTGATAGTAAAAGTGGATGTCGTAGTTATTACAAAAGATAATGCTGTCTTAAATTCAGCTCAAGATGTAATTTTTAAAAAATCAAACATTCTGCATTCCCAGAAATCATTATATCCTGGCCTAATGCCCCAGTCGTGCCTGTTGTTTTAAATAGGACTTGGAAAATTCTAGTTTGGTCTCATCTAGACCATCAACTCACTTCTGTACAGTATTGTTGCTACAGTCTGGTAGAGGGGATAATTTAAAACCCTCCTGACAAACTCTTGGAAGCATTCCTCAGTAAAAGGTACTTCTAATTAGCTGCTATTAATCAGGTAAACTTCCTGAACATGCCTTAGTTTGCCCATCTGGGGATTTCTTAGCACTTTTACCTAGAAATTCTCCTTTTAACCTAGCTATAGGAAAACTAGAAAGCATTCTCCAACCCAAAACGTAGAAATGCAGAATTAACACATCTTCTGACAATGCAGTAACAACAAAGATAGTTGGACAACTGTGCGTTCTTCCCTTCTAAAGCAGATGAAGCCAGATCTCTAGACATAAGGAGACTGGGATCAGTACAATCAGTCTAATTGGCCTGGTTACTCATTATTTCCTTGAATAAGCTGTTGGGTTTTAACATATGTTCATTGCAGAGAGGATTGTGTGTGTGTGTGTGTGAGAGAGAGAGAGAGAGAGAGAGAGAGATCATCTGGGTCTTCTGCTAGGATGTTCACAGACAGACCTTCCTTTCTGTTCCTCCTCCAACTTCTCAGCAGGTGTTCTCAGTTTTATACAATGTGGAGGATGAGTGAAAGCCTGCCTTTGGGAAGACTGATAATTGCTTAGCCCAATCACTGTGCTCCATCTACAATGTCCTGGATCTAGCCAGCATTCTTAGTGGAATAATAAAGCTGCAATCTAATTTTCATCAGTTATGCCTTTGCAGTATTGTGATGTCACCCAGAATTGACAAGATTAACAGTTACTTCCTATATAGAGAACCCACACTGCTTTTCACAATCTCGACTAGAAGCATGTGGGTTTACATATGCAGTAAAAAAAGTTTTCCCAAATGCCTTCCTAGCTTTCACGGAGGAGAGACTGGAAACCAGGGGTTTGTTCCCTTCCTCCACCCCACTTCTCTTCAGCTGCTGCCCATGCTTTGTGTACCCATGGCATATTCTTCCACATTTTTCTTCAGCTACAACATCCCCACATGACTTATCTCCCCTATCCTCCTCCTCTTCTACCTTCAGCCACCATCAGAACACTTTTGCCGAGAACACACATGACTCAGGTCCACGTGGTCTGTTCCTTAATGGAACACATGGTTTGGTCAACTATCCCAAGGTAGTTGCATGTTTAGAAATGTGATAGATAATGCTAATGGCTAAGCTGCAAATATATTAGGTGTCTAAGTTGCCTGTAACCTTCCAGTCAGATGGTCTACAGCAGCAAAGCTATTTTTGATTAGTGTTTTTTGTGTGACTTCCCTCTCCCCAAGCCAGAAAGGGAATAGATACAAGCTATTCCCAAGAAGCAAAAGACACTTGTTATAAGTGTCTCTTTCATATTGATTTAGCCTGAGGCGAGGGAAAAAATCCTGTACCTAGCAACCAAATAGACAAATTTTACATATATTAACTGTTTTTCCAGTTTCCTTTAAGTCACAAGTGATTGATGAAGGTTTGTGCCTGCAGTAAAATGTTTTTTGAATTTGTTGCTGAAGTTAGATTCCTACTGAATGTCAGTATGATTTTTTCAGCTAGATTTATTTAGTATCAGGAGGTGAACTGCCTTCTATTTCATTGTATAACATATGTTTGTTTTCAATTTCTTTCCTTAGAAACCAGTTCTGAAAACAGGAAATACCAGTATTTTTTTAAAAAGGGAAATGGACTTCATTATTAAAGGAGATTTTATAACTTCCTAATAGTTACCCATCTTTTGACCTTTTCTCTTTCCCTTTTGCAACACCTGTGGACCTGTTTATTCACAGTCCTCTAACGCTAGCTGTGCTAAATTCTGGAATGCCAAAATGAACTTTTTTTGTTTTCACTTGAAAGCCATTAAAGGGCAAATGGTATATATAGACAGTAAATTAATCATCAGCAGCATCGTGTTCATTGTTTTGAGCTCAACACCCAAAGCGACGCGTAATATTTTCCTTCTTTTGTTCCACTGCTGCGTATTGTCCACTAACGTAGTGTCAGGCTTCCTCTAGGGTTTTTCCGTAATGCATGGTATCCATCACAAGCATTTAACATCTAGGGCTGAACTAGAGAATCTATGGCCCTCCAAATACTGCTGAACTATAAGTTCAAGCAGCTGAAGCTTGTAATTCAGCAATACTTCAGGCTCACTGAGCGATCAGACAGAAAAAGCAAACAGGAGTTTGAGAGGGCAGTTTGATTAAGGAAAGGGAAGAGGCAGAAAATATGAATCAAGGATGGGGAGAGATGGCTGCAAATTGCCCATTCTCTGTGATTGGGGCACTCCTTCCTGCTAATCTAGTTGAGGCAGCTTCAGGGGACATATAAGGGACACAATGTGCAGAGAGTGAGCTGAACAAAAGTTGGCAGGGGAAAGATCAAAGGGAGGCGTCTTCCTTTCCTCTTCTGTTTGTTTGAGGAACATGGAGATGGAAAGGATGTGTCACGTTTCTTTTCCTTCCTGAAAATAAGAACTACCACATGTGCAAATGTAGGCCAGTCTGGATGAGAAGATGCTGGTGCCTGAGGTGAACCTGTCTGTCTTATCAGGAGAAAATAAGGAATTCTCAGTTTGGACACAGAAGTGTGTGCAGAGGGCCATCAGTATGAAGAAGTCTTCCCAAAGTCAGAAGAAAGCCAGATGGAATGGACAGAGAGATAGAAGAAAATGACCAAAGGATCAAATCTACCAAGAAGCGCATTTATTTATTTGTATTTATTTATTCATTTGAATTTATTAGCCGCCCAATTCCAAGTTTTCTTTGGAACTTCAGAACAGATTTGAGACATTCCCTATGGATGATATTCCTGGTCCCTTGGATGAAGAATAGCTGCCATGAGCCTCAGGGACTGAGGAACAGACTTTGCAAAGGGAAGGATTTCTGCCTCTGTCCTATCTGATTTTCACTTCCTGTATTTCTTTGAATAACTGGATAGCCACCTTTTCCCCAACCTTGATGTAGGACTAAAGGTTCAGGCAAATATTTCTGCAAGTATTTTCTTCCCATAAAATAAAATGCAGACATTACTCAGTCCATAAACTGGACGTCTGATTGGGTCGTCATTGCAGTGACTGATCTTTTAAAAGTAATACTGCACACCAAAGCTATTTCATAGAAAATATTTTTACAAGAGGCTAAATGTTTGAAAACAGACATACGTAAATATTCATTTCAGACACAATCAGAAGAAGAAGGTGATTCTGAGAATGATTTGCACTAATACTTGCCTTATATAGCACACTATATGCTGTGATCCTCATGGCCAGGGTAGATTAGGGCTCTGTCTAATTGTGCACGGATGTAGGGCACAAAAATGGTACATCTCTTTCAACCACTAGATGTCAGTACAAACAAAGCAATAGCAAATAATTTAGGGAATTTAGTCAAGTAAGGCTTTATTTTCTCTCGATCTTGATTCTAGCACTGTTTTTATTGCTTTATTTTATTTTGCTTTATTTTTACCTTATTTTATTATTTCTTTTTAGTGGACTTTACAATATGTTACATTGTTGTGACCTGTGGTTATAACAATAAACATATTTATTTACACTGGACACTTTGAAAAATAATAAGCTAAACAGGTTCTGTATCAGCCTATAATTGTTTTCCAGGATAAGTATTGGATTGGTTTATCTGCTGTTTTATTTTTTAAGACTGACAATGGGCGGTGGGTTTTTGGATCATCATTGCTGAGGCAATCTAGTATAGCATTGCTGAGTTGATCACATTCGCCAAATGAATTATACATTTCTTAATTCAGTTTTTAATTTTAAACTTTAAAATCATCTTTAGATATGTAAAAATATGCATTGTTTTGTTTAGCTAATTCCAGCAGTTTTTGCCTGATACTGTAGTAGTAGTAGTAATAATAATAATAGTAATAATTTATTACATTTATATGCTACCTGACTCCCAGTGACTCTGGGAGGTTTACAAATTGTTTAAAACATTTAAAACAAGGAAATAACATGTAAATGTTCACATCTGCTCTGTCTGTCTGTCTGTCTGTCTGTCTATCAAATGTATATGTTGTCCGACTCCAACCCAACTCTGGGTGGTGTACAACATGAAACAAAAGTAGAATGCTATAGAGACCACATAAAACAAATGTCTGGAAAAGGAATGCCCATACCACAACCTACCGTAGCCAAGGTCTGGGGAAAGAGCCAGATTTTAAGGGCTCATGTAAATAGGGTCAAGGAGGGGCACATATGGACACCTGGGGGACATTGTTCCAGATGGCAAGCATTGCAACAGAGAAGGCCCACTCCTCAGTCCTTGTCAGCTGACACACTCTAATCGATGGGACCTGAAGTATGCCGATTCTGCCCAGTCATATAAGATCCCTCAGATAAGATCTCAGCGCCTAGCTTGGTTGCCCACCTAGTCCTTGAGAAACATCCTAGATGACTGAGGAGCACATGCTGTGCAGACTGAACATCCTGGGAAAGACTCTCTCTTCAGGCACTCATAAGCTATTTCTGCTGCTCAAATATAGATAATTTTGGGCTCGAAGGGCCTGTAACTTATTGCAAGGGCACATGCTTTGCTGTACTTGACTTGTGATGGGTCAAGTAGTCATTGCTTCATGTTTCCTCTTCCCATGTGCAGAAACTCTCCAAAGTGTTTTTAGGCACCTTGCAGACAGCAGCTTTCTTAGAATTTTAGTCATTGTGCTCTCCACTTTTGGAAGGTCCTCTGCCATCTAACAATTGCCCACTCACAAGCAGAGCATGGAATTTGGTACATCGTAACTGTAATTTTAAAGAGAAAAATCAGGAACATATCTAGACATCCAATATTGCTTCCTTTAAACTTAGTTATTTAACAAGATTTCAAGCTCCTCTTAAAATAGGATGGTTTGCATATGTCTAATTTAGTAAGTATTTCATTAATGGAGGATCCAGCTTTTCAGTAATGCTTGTCTGTAAAATTCTGCATTTGGCTTTCTCTCCCATTTCCATTGTTTAGTTTAGAGTTCGCATACTTCTATCCAAAGTACATATTTTAATACAGTATATAATCTTGCAAGATGCAGTGAAATCTTAAAAGCCAGAAATTGGCAAGCAGACTGGAAAAAGGGATTTGAGCACTAAACATACTGATATATAATTTTACCAATCTAATGATACTTGACAGCTTCCCCTTCTCAAGAACTTTCTTATGAAAACATTGTAGAACTAGCATGACTGTAAAAGCCACTTTAAAAAACACTGGTTGTTGGCTGAATCTGAAGCTTTTGTTCGGGGCATGCGTCCTTTTTGGCCGATACCGCATCCTTTCTTTCCATCATGTGCCTGTTTTAGCTTCAAGTTTGTGTAGTGGTTTCCTTTTGTTGTGTATCTTCAGAGATTCTCTGAGGTCAACTGGCTACTACTGAAAGCTGAAATATGAGCAGAGTAGTAGTTTATAGGCTTTCCTCCCACTAATTAATTTTCTTAAAAGTTTCCAAGGCATTTACAGATGAAACCCAAAACTCTGCAGTAGTTTGACTTGAAGGAAGGATGGGAATACAGGCATATAATTATAAAGATACATTACAGAACTACAAATTTGCAGTAACTGTTCTTCTTTGTTAAGAAGAACAGAAGAATCCAAAGGCATGCTGTATATACCACGATTATGTGAAAATTACAAAATGTAATTTTAATGTAACTGCACTTGCATTCCAGTGTTGCATGGGGGTGCCTAAGTCACATTGTTTTTTATGTGAAGTTGCAACACACATTTCATCATTTGCCTCCCCTGCCTCTCCCACGTAGTCATCCATGGAAGAATCCACATTAAGATTATGACTTCACCATAGAACTTGTCCACCACCTTTTCTCCCAGTCCCTAATTCTAAAAGATAAATTTTCCTTAGAAATTAGAGCTCCAGTTCTTAGGATATTGATTCTTAGGATACTGGTTTTCATGCCATTCAGTATTTTTCATTTATGGGCAGTGATATTATTTTTTATTCCATTGTTATGTAGCTCTATTAAAAGAGCAAATATTAAGAACTTCTTGCAAGTACTGGATGAATCAGATCAACATTCTCCCTTTGGTATTAAATAGATTCTCCTCCTTTGTCCTTTGTCAAGAGTCTTTCCTCATTGTAATAAAGCTCAGTTGTGGGATTGCAAAAAGTATTTATTTAAGATAAATACTTTTTTGACGACAGAGTTGTTTTCTTCAAGTCTCTTTGTTTTGATCAATAGGCCCTTTTTCCCACTGTGTCTCTCTTCTCACTTTATAATAAAGCTGTTGAATCCAGTTCTTACGCAGCCAAAGACAGCTTTTGTGTTCCAAACTTATCACCTAAATAATTCAAATTGTTCATTTTATTTATATATCTGTATTTTATATTTATAATTTAAATTTCTAAGGCTGCCCGCTTGTCAACAATCCTCGGTAGCTTACAAGGATTAAAGGCAGAAACAATGCATAAATAAAGATTGGCCATCGCAGAGGAGGAAAAACCTCTTAGCCATTAATACAAAATGCATGTCTTCCGGGTGGATACCTGTGAATTCATACACCATCCTAGCCCAGAAGATGTGGCCCTGGGGAAAGAGTCGGGCCTTCAGGGCTCTGTTGGAGGACAGCAGGCTGTCTGAAACTTGGGGAGATGCTCTTCCAAAGCGAAGGATGCCTCCTGGTCCCATCAGATGGCATTGCTTAATAGAGGGACTTGAAGCATGCCAACCCTGTCAGGTCTAAGGGGATGGGCAGAAACAAGGAAGAAAGAAGGTCCCTCAGATACAGATATCCAGATCCTAGGCCATGAGGCTTTATTGGTGACAACTAGTACTTTGAATTGCATCCAACTACTGTTAAAATATTTCGACCTTAAGTAAAAGTAAATATTTTCTTGAGTTGGGCTTGACTCTTGTGAATATATGGACATGTTTGTGTGCTTTGCTTGACAACAACAACAAAAAAAATGGAAATGGTGTTTTGTTTGGTTTTTACTTTCCAGTCTAATCTATAGCCCTAGAATTTCCTAGTGGTCTTCCATCCAAATCTAACCTTCCTTAACCTTTTCCAGGCCAGCCACCACAGGTATAAATGTTTTCATATAGGCATAGGGAACTGAATCTGGCTACAAAAGAGGAAGTAAATGATTGTACCTCCATTTAAAAGACTGGTTTACACTGACTATATCTTAAACAACAGAGGATGGCAGATTTTTTTTGGCTTAGTCATAATCCAACAAATCTGGAAAAATGTATTGAAATACTGGTGTTATATTGGTTTATCAAATATCTGGAGAAACAAAACAGTTTAGAATAAAACAATTATAAAAACGAATCTTTCATTGAAAAATATCTCATAACTATGGATTTGAGCCTTCAGGAAAAATACAGTCCTCATTGAGAACACGTTTTAAGCCACGTCTAAGATTCCTGATTTGTGTGGTATTGTTTGCTCTGTCCTTTATATCAGTGTTTCACAACCTCAGCAAGTAAGATGCATGGACTTCAACTGCCAGCTGGGGAATTGTGGGAATTGAAGTCCACATATCTTAAAGTTGCTGAGGTTGAGAAATTCTGCTTTACCTCATCCTGGAGGAGCCAGCTTGAAAGAACTTCACTGAATGTCATTGGACGTGCTGGGAAAATATTGATTGACATTCACACAGCTACAGAATACAATCCTAGGTATTGTGAGTTACTCCTGACTGGGTAATCTCAACATGGATGTTACTGTCCCTCAGCCTACTATCCCCAAGATCATTTTCTTAGCATAGAGATGCTATTAGACAGTAAAAAGATTGGTCTATCAATTTCTGATTTCTCCCAAATTCTAGTGCCAGGTACAAAATCATGCAATCATGAAGAGAAAATCTAGACAGGAAGATAAAATCCTAACGGACCAAAGAAATGCTTCTAACAAGTTGATGATGGAGCTGCATTAAGTTAATCTGTCCCATTTTGTCCACCCAAGTCTGGGTAATGCAAGGAGATTTTCATCCAGGCTTGTAATGCTTAATTTTTTCTCTGCATTTAAGCAAATGATGAATTGCTGGTAGAGTACTGGCAGAGAATTGAGCATTATCTACAATTAATCTGTAAATATATTTTGGGCTGGTGTGTGTTGCTATATCCCAATGACAAAAATCTCCACTGTTCTTCTGTGGTAACTTCAGGAGATTGAACATCGGTTCCAGGCCCATCTCCAATGCTGAGTTTCTTAGTAATAATATAACAAATTCTCTGCTGCAGATACTTAGTCATCCACCCACACATTCCCTTAGGATTCAGTGTTAAATCTCAGTACAGTAATTGGGAATGATCAGCACTAAACATTTTGCATATTCAGCTCTATAGTTTGAATGGAACAAGTATAGTCAGGATATTGAATATTTAGTTGGGAGTAAGACTCACTGTTGAGCTTACTCTAACCATTTGGTGATCATAGAATCCTGCCTTACCTTTTTTGATGGGCTTTATAATTCCAGCATAATAAAAAGATTTCCAAAAGGCAAGTACTTTAGAAATATTAGGAAACAACATGATATTGTGGTTACTTACATTTGTACTGCAGCCAACCGCAGAGGTTTCCTTAACAGCCATTAATGCTTTTTTTTTTTTTTGCAGAAATTAGTGGGACTTGTTCTCTGCTACCTCTTGGTTCCCTTGTATTAGAGAGAATGTCCACACAAACCCATATATTCTTAAGTGTCATGGAGCTATGCAGTGATGAAAGCACTGTGGTTCTGCATTTAGATTATATACCTTTCTGACAATCAAAATTATTTTGTCCCTTGCCCTTTTTATTTTGGATACAAAAAAGGACAGAGTTTGGATGGAAAATGTACTTAGAGTGCTGTGAATTATGAACAATGCATATGTATTAGCAGTTTTTTCTGCAATGAATTTCAAAATGGCAATTGGAAGGTGATCTCCTACATAGGGGTTGGTTATTGTGAAGAAGCTTTACTAACCTGGACTTGGTACCAGCCAGACAGTTGTCCGCTTAGGACAATATTATCTTCCCTCATTGGCAATGATTCCCCAGGCTTTGAGAAGGAATCTTTTCCAGCTGTGCCTAGCACAGTGTGATGGGATGGAATTATGAAGGCCAGGCTCAGAGCGAAAAACATTTTCTTACATCTCCTGAGGAGCGTGGGAGATACAAGAGGATGAGACTGGCACCTCCCTGAGGAATTCACAATGTTGTGGCTGGCATTACTTGGGAGCTGGGATTTCAGTCTGGGAAGATTCTTGCTAGAGGTTGTAGCTAATAAACATAGCTGGACTGAATTTACATGGTCTCTTGGAGTTCCTTGGGCTAGGCCTGACACACAGCCACCTATTGAATCTGAGGTCTTCTGCATGGAAAGTAAGTGCTAGACTAAACTATGGCCTTTCCCTCCACATAATAAGGCAAATAATGCCCACATGCAAATATTTGGTTACTGAAAATTGGATACTGTTCCTAAGATTGAGATCACTTATTTTGTTCAAAAACTTTTCAATCATGTGGAAATTTTGTAGATAAGATTCTGAGAAGCTGAATGGGGAAAGAAGAGGGGAAGGAGGAGGAGGAGATTTATTTAAATTAAGCAACTGCTACCATGTCTCCCCCACTCCCGAACTAACTCCACAGCACCCTTATCAGCTTCTGCTCAGTTTATGGACTCATTAATTTTAAGATCTGCTTTTAAAGTAAAGGAATAATATGTATTGGTCTTTTCTTTCTTTCACTCTTTCTTCACATTCACACAGACTCTTTATATTAGGCAGTTTCCTTAAAATATATTAAACTGATGAATAAATTTATAGAATTACATGAAAAAAATAATAGTAGTCTTTATCCTTTGAAAATATTATAGATTAAATGAAATCTGGTTTTGCTCATGACATGGGAATTTGAGTTTGCAAAAAGGCCTTTTTGCAAATAGATGGCAGTTTTAATGATCACTAAAGAGCCCAAAATGGCTCACCATTTGTCACACTCTTAAGGAAGGTGTGAACATTTGAGAGCCTCTTTAAAGAAAGCTTTTTTAAAATGTAGTAAACCTTCAAAAGATGGTTCGGGATTGCTGCTTCTAATTAGACAATAGTAGATTGTAATAATAATTTTAAAAGAAAAGTTAGCAACAAGTAACCGTCCTGGTTCTCGGTTTAAAAATTTCAGCGATGCATTGTGGTTCCTGGGTTGCTCTGGTGGACCATAGGATCTCGTGTAAAGGGGTCACTATCTCTGGCTGCAGCAGTGTCTGTTTCACACATGGCAGGAAACTTGACTCCTGGAACAGTGAGGTGGTTTGGGGCAACTCCCATGCCAGGGCAGCATCTGAGCTTGGCCCCAACTGCAAGAAGCTTATTGTGCCCTTGTCACCAGCCTCCTGAGCAGCTCTAGGTTAGATCTGTACCCCTTTACAGAGCTAGCCTGCGCTTCTGGCAATATAATTTTCACTCAGCTGGTTTTAAAAAGTCTGCTTGCTAATTTAAGTGGATTGTGCGAGCCATTGTTTAAAAAGCCTAATGTATACATACTTTGGCATACTTAACACTGATTGAGTTAGATGCTCGGATAAGCTAATGCAGCCTTTAAATCCTAGTCTAGACATAGCCCTTGTGGCAATATGAGGGCCTCTGTGGATAGCTGGGGTGTGCCTAATGTTTCTGTAAATTAATGGATTTTCTGCCCCAAACCTCTTGGTGGAGGATGTGGAATGGGATACAGCTGGTAATCTACGGCAGCCTCGCTATATGCCTGCTTCTGTTCTTACAGTACGTTTCTTCCTCTTTTAGATACGCAGTGTAAAGTCTCCCTATTCACAAAGAGGACTATTCAGCATAGTAAGTGCTTTTCCCATTAGATTCTATCTCTGGGATCAACTTAGAGCTCTTCACCATCTAGCAAAAGCTCCAATTTGCTTAACTCTGAGAATATAAGAATTTCCCCTCATTTTCTAACTAAATATAAATGTATTTATGTTTATTAAATATGTTTAATTTGAGAGTTTTGTATACTTTACATCTCTTGACTCAATTAGAAGGAGTAGAGCCTAAATGTATGTAGAGTTAGAATCTTTACCCTGCTTGGTTTTTAACTACAGCTTTCTTCATCCTGCTTCCTCCTTTGTATGTGTTAGAGCAGTGTTGGGCAATAAAAATCCAGGTGATTGGTAAATGGAAGCGTGCATTAGGATTTTCTTTATCTCTTTGCTGCCAGCTAGCGGTCATCTTGATTTTTGCAGCCCAGATCTGGTAGCCTCAGCACAGGTACTTTTGAGTTGGACTGCATCTCACGGGACAAACACTCGTCTTTGGAAGTGCTTCCGCATCATTAGGCAATCAGAATTCGTGGTAGAGAATATATGTTAAGCTTCTTAAAGAGAGTAACTAAGATTTCAGAATCAGATTGAATGTTTGTGTTCTGTGTTAGCAAGCTCCCTGGATCTGGTCAATACATTTCTTCAGGCTATTTGTATTTCTGTCTACGCCTTTCACTCTTTTCAAATTGTGTGAATTTGTTTCTTTTATAAACCCAACAATTGGAGCAGTTTACAGTGTTAAATGTTAAAACGGATGAGCTAATGTTTTACTTGGTACTAACTTAGATTTGCATCTCAAGTTAGAGGCAGTTCGACATCTGTATTTAAAGGAAGGCTCTTTAGGACAATGTGGACAGATTTATTCATGTACTTCCTTTGTGTCATAAAGGGTGTCATGTGACCTGGTCTTTATCACGGTTCTGTTGGATAGTTAACATAAGAACAGCCTCCCTAGCAGATGAATGGTATGACTCTTATGTTTGCTGCATAATAGGATTTTTATTTCAGACTCCCTAGCAGCAAGACACAGTACTTTTTTGGTTATTAGCAAAATCATTGTTGCTATCCAAAGGAATAAACTTTGATAAATGAAGAGGAGAAAAAGTTTGGGAGACTTTTTGTAGGCTAGTATTTATAAGTTCACAGACTCAACTCTATACTTAAAAGTATAAACTGAGGAAAATGTTGGTTAGCATGCAGGGATGAGCAATCTAATGGCCTCTAGAAGTGTTGGACTTGACTTCTAGTCAACCCCAGCCAGAATGACCAATGGCAAAGGACTGTGAGAAGTATAACACACATAACAAGCCATACCTTGTTACAGTATATTTAAACTTGAATATCAGTTGTCATAGTTAAAGCCATTGTGAGGCAGTGCTGTTCTTCATTTATGCAACAGAGGTCACTGTCTTATGTCAAAAACCGTGATGTGTGAAACCTTGCTTTGTTCATTGAATGCCACTTGAAAGTTGCCTTTTAAAATTGTTCCCGAGGCATAGAAAGTGCCAAGAGAGCGCTCCCCCATCTCCCCATGTGCACTCACAAATCAAACTGAGTATCAAAACAGAAGCAGCAACAACACAAAATGAGCTTGGCCAGCAGCCACAATTCATGCTATCAGCTTCTCCCAAGCGTCTTGTGAAAAAGTGGGGTCTTGACAGCATGGCAGAAGACTTTAATCTATAGCAGAATTCCCCAGCGAGGTCCGCCAGATGCATTCAACTGTTGTTCCCATCACTCCCACCCAATGCTGGCCAAATTGGCTGAAATTGATGGGTGTTGTTGGAGAAGACTTGGGCTGCGGGGCCAGCTGGGATGCAGCTGCAATAGAAACATGTGGAGCTGTGTCTCTGCTTGCTGTTCTTCAGGTGGTGGGGAAATGCAGAGAAGGGCCTCTTGGTACTAATTCAAACCTGGAGAGAGCCCATTGTTAAGCAGAATAATTTATTTGCATTAACTGTCTTAACTGATCTTGTCTGTAGCTAAACATAAATTACAGTATGTTCTTTATGAAAATGGAATATTATGTAGAAGAAACGCTTCAAACCCCAGCTCAGAATGAGTTTCTAATGCCTGCAATATGTAACACAGATATAGTCTGTTTCAACATATCTACAGTTAACCACAGGCCATGGGCACGTTTTTATAAGAAATCAGGAAGGAAGAGCAAGGCATTTAAAATAACTTGATTTTTTCCCCAATGCTTAAGGAGGACCATTTGGCTGTTTATTTTTCTTTGTGTATTGCATTCTATTTCATTTTAATATTCTTTCAAGTTTCTGAATCATCTTTACCCTTGAACAGTAGAGAAATGCTTTGGCTGAGTTTTTTGAGTCAATTTGAGTCAATTAATGATGCAGAAATATTGAAGGCTTTTTCTCACGGTCCACTGAACTCAACATTGCTCATGCACATATGCGACTTACTCCCAGCATAGTTAACCTGGACAGGTTCCTCAGTGCTCATCAGGTTCCCTGTCCCACCTGGTCTTTTAAAAAGATTTTCACAGATAGCTGACATGTGGCAGTGTGGTGGTACACATCCTGCTGGGAGGGGGCCAAGTTTGCCTTCTGATAGATGGGGTTGTATTGTGACTGGTTATGCGCACTGTGGCAGCCATTTTGGGAACATGGAAGTCTTCCATGGGAGCTGTTTTTTGAGAGTGCCCACTGCATGCTCTCAAAATTCATCTTAAATCCTTTTTGAATGAAAAAAGGGTATGGTTGAAAAAATCATGGACAACGTTCAAATTTTAAATGCGCCAAGGCCGAATCACAGTTTTATTGAACCTGGAATGATTATATATTATATAGTAATAAGATGTAACAGTGTTGTTAATGAAATATTTCAAATGTTGTGAACCTGTATTGTTGCTGGAGTAAAATAAAAATATATATTTTAAAAAATTATAAATTCCATAAGTGCCCAAGCCCCCCAAAGCTGCCCACTTCTGACTTAATTGATGGGCTCACACATCATACCAAACTATAATGTGGCTTGTTTGTTTTGGGCTTAGCGTGATATATGATATATATCTATATATATAGCGTGATATATGATTTATATTTTGGGCTTAGCGTGATATATGATATATTATAATTACAGCTGTCCGTTACAGCTTAGCACTGTATGTGAGTCAGGTCATTAGGACTTGTTTAACAAACTATTTAAAAATCCTGACTTGGCACTTACTATACATCAAATATGTATTCATATGTAAATATTTATAAAATATAAAATGAATCATAGTGGCAGAAATTAAACTCGTTAAAAGATATCAGCCCTAATATAGTTGCAAGTTGAAGAGCCTTCGGTTGCTGCAGTCAAGTTCTTAAGTGGTTCAGTGAAACAGCTTCAAGAAGATGCTCGCCCCCCTTCATTTAGGCCTACCATCCTTGTTTTCAGTCAGGGTTTCAGGTCAGTCTTCAAGCAGCTTCAATCTTAAAATGTAAAAGATGCCGTGACAAGTCAGGAGTAGCTGGAAAAGCATTATTTTGACTGTTCTTTTTATAGTGTAGTTTGAAACCACTTATTTGAAGATTACAATAAAATATTTGTACTTGGAAGGAGAAGAACTTGACTTCAGGAGGAAGACACAAAATGTTTATAAGTTTTGCTAGTGTATAATATTTATTAAATTTATATGGCCGTCCATCTCAAGGACATGGCCCTGGGCAGCTAACAGTTAAAAATGGAATAAAACAATAAGCAGAATTATAATTATAAACATAAAATAGCAGCTGAGCCACAGCACTAACAATCATCCCCAGTCAATGCAGCCAAGTAGCGGGCTTATGCACATCATCAGGGCCCCAGGCTTAATGGCAAAACCAGGTCTTTAAGGCCTTGCAAAAAGTCATTGGGGTCAGTTCAAGTCTGATGATGTTTCAGAGGGTGGGTGCCAGGACAGAAAAGGCTCTCTTCCTGAGTCCCACTAGATGGTACTCCCTCACACACAGGACCCAGAATAATACCAATATTACTTTTATTGGTACGGAATTCTGTAGTTCTTTTTAATAGACTGTGACCAAAAGATTTTTCTAAGTATAGAGAGAAAAAAAATGGGTGCTGCATATAATAGTCTCTCCTTTATTCTGGAATGCATTATTTTTGGAGTGGGCCATCAAAGGTCCCCCCCTCCCCATATAGTACTTTGGCTCCCATTCTTGTTTGCACCAGCTGAAAATACAAAGAACGCACATATAACATAGTTACATGGCATCGCAGTGAATCATATGAACACCAAGAATTTTTAGGAACTACCCACCATGTCAATTTGCCATGGTCATTTCTGTACCGTTTCAAAAGAGCTGTGGGCATTTAGAATCATGCAAAGACCATTCATGTCCATAGGAAACATTTTAACTCAGCCATTGGAAGGCCTCATGCTGACAAAGAGATTTTTAAAACAATTTTTTGTCATACAGTTGCACGGCCAGAGAAGCTACAGTCCTCTTAGTAACAATGCTGGTAATACATTTACTGTGGTCAAAATAAGCAAAATCATTAGGGTTTTTTGTGGATTTTTTTAAGACTGTGGTATTTGCTTTGTTATGTTATTAGTCGCTTCAGGATACTACCATTAGCACAGATTCAGAAAGTTCTGCTTCCGTGAGCAGTTTTCCGGTGATCCCAGAGAAAAAAAGGTGGTTGTTTGAATTGAGTTTGCAATGTTGGTTTGCAGGCAGACTATAGCTTGTGCAAATAGAAGGGGTAGAAATGGAAGCAGTAACAGACTTCATTTATTTGGGCTCCAAGATCACTGCAGACGGAGACTGCAGCCATGAAATTAAAAGACGCTTGCTCCTTGGGAGGAAAGCTATGGCAAACCTAGATAGCATATTAAAAAGCAGAGACGTCACCTTGCCGACAAAGATCCGCATAGTCAAAGCTATGGTTTTTCCAGTAGTAATGTATGGCTGTGAGAGCTGGACCATAAAGAAGGCTGAATGCCGAAGAATTGATGCCTTTGAACTGTGGTGCTGGAGAAGACTCTTAAGAGTCCCCTGGACTGCTAGGAGGTCAAACCAGTCAATCTTAAAGGAAATCAACTCTGATTGCTCATTGGAAGGATTGATAATGCAGCTCAAACTCAGATACTTTGGTCACCTAATGCGAAGAGAGGACTCTTTGGAAAAGACCCTGATGCTGGGAAAGATGGAAGGCAAAAGGAGAAGAGGACGGCAGAGGATGAGATGGCTAGATAGCATCACTGAAGCAATGAGCATGAAATTGAGCAAACTCAGGGAGGCAGTGAAAGATAGGAAGGCCTGGCGCAATATGGTTCATGGGGTCACGAAGAGTCGGACACGACTTAACAACTGAACAACAACAACAATAGCTTGTGCAAAACACAGTATTGTCAGTTTGGATGTTATTAAGAACTATGGCTCACCACTAAGTGAAATGCAAAAAAAAAAAAAAAAAATGAATAAGGAGAGGAAGGGGGCATACTTACCCACTTAATGTCTGCCATTCCATGATTTTATAACCAACAGAATTTCAAACCAAAATTTAATCAGGTTTTCAAATTCTAGTTTATACGCAAACTATTATTAGTTTAAATTAGCTTGCTGATCATAAGTATCCAAAAGAAGGTATGGTACAATCCCAAGAAATGTTAACATTATGCCAAGCTAGAGTTGATGTTATTTTTAAAAGGCCATTGCCTTTCAGTCTAACTTTCCATAGATTCCTGATTCAGAAAATGAAATCTCAGTTTCATATGCCAAGAAATATATCAGGGTTCCTCAACCTTGGCAACTTGAAGATGTGTGGACTTCAGCTCCCAGAATTCCCCAGCCAGCATGGGAGTTGAAGTCCACACATCTTCAAGTCACCAAGGTTGAGGAACCCTGAAATATATGGTTTCCTGTGACCACGCTTTGTTTCACACAACAACCTAAAAATATTTCCAGAGAAATTTGAATTTAGCAATGACATCTGTCCAAGATAGAATCTGAATTCTGCCTTTGGGTTTTTTGGGGTGGGGGGTGGGGGTTAACTATAATTCCTGATCCAGACATGACAGAAAACTAGGGTTAACTGTGACCTCATGGCTTATTCAGTAATTTGCTCCTCCCTTGTTTCTCCCTTTGCATGTATGGCTACTCATAAGCCACATGAAGTGTACGCATCAATTGGCTTCTTAAGTCATGATATAAGTGATGGAAGATTGGGTGTGGATTGTAGCAAAGGTAATTCTATGTATGCTGTACTTGGAGAAAGGAGAAAAATAAATTTGAGGATAACTTTTATTTCTACTACATGGGTATCTAGCCAGAGTTCTTTCTATTTTCAAGCTTAACATTTGATAACTCTGTACTCCTCCATATTATGTCTGTTGTGAGAAGTGATACGAATTTTCCTCCAGAGATCTTCATTCTAAATAATGTTTCTAATATTTCTTTTCTTTTCTTTTCTTTTCTTTTCTTTTCTTTTCTTTTCTTTTCTTTTCTTTTCTTTTCTTTTCTTTTCGGTACTGCTAACCTGCAGAAAGTTATTGAGGCTTGAAACATGCCTTTATCTGTTTCAAATACTTTTGCTGTCAGTATATTTATACTCATTATTCATGAGCTTCTCATCCTTTTTTTGTGTAAGAAGATTTGACTGCCAGAAAAATAATATGAATTACATGAGGAGGAATTGTTATTAAATCATCAGCATTATTATAATAATTTTTCTTTTATAAAGAATTAAAAGTGCGACAATACACCCTAACTCAGTGTTTCTCAACCTTGGGAACTTTAACATGCTGGCTGGGGAATTCTGGGAGTTGAAGTCCACGCATCTTAAAGTCCCCAAGGTTGAGAAAGTACTGCCCTAACTCCTGTTTTAAAAAGTTATGTATCTTAAATGTCTGTTTTGCTATGACTTTACTTTTAGAATTTTAACAACTATGTGTAGATATAACATTCACAGTCTGTGTTCTGTAGGATTGGACAGTGGTTTTTCATGACTTCATCCCTTTGTTGTCTCACATTACCATGGTACAGTTTCACATCTGCATGGAGCAGATTGCATTGCAAACCAATTTATATTCTGTGTTGCAGTATGAGGCCTAGTTCACATGTTGCATTAAATCTTGCTGTCCTGAATAAACTAGAATTTGTTCTGGCCCCACAACCTCATGAACCAGAACAAAACAAACCATATTAGAGTTTAGCATAGTATGGGTATCCAGTTTTACAATACACTATGGCAAATACCAGTCTAGCTATAACCAGTGAGTGTAGGTTCCAAGTCTTAGTATTTCATGTTTCAAAATTACATGTAATCAAGGATTTAAACCATTCTTCCATGAACTTGATTCTGAAACCCATTTTATTCTTATTACATTTAATCCAAACCTTTTATGTTCAGATTAATTAGACTGAAAATGTATTGAAAATGTGTTAGCAGGCTGGGGCTTTAGCCGCCTGAAAAATAGTATCAGTCATTCCCTTGCTAGAAATCAGAACATTCTTTACATACTGTTGCCAACATGATTTGGGGGGTATAGAAATGCAACTGTTTTTAAACATTCTTTGGCAAAAATTGTTATCTGAACATAAGATCTTTCTGTTTCCTTGCTTTCATTGATTACTATAATATTCTTCTTATTTGCTTTTGGAAGATTTACATTTTGGATAGCTTGTTAAAACACTGCCACTATCACCTATCCATGTCTATCCATGTGGAAAAATCTGGTTGATATCGTGATGTGCTGAATTTATTATCTTAATCCTCTGCCTGCCTATGTCATAATCTTTTGGCTACTTTATTGTGTAATTGATAAACAGAAAACTCTTTTTCTCTTCCTTTAAATTTCTGCTCTACGGTAATAAATTATGAATCTGAAGTCAAGAAGACAGAGAAAGCAAGGATCACCCAATCCTTATCCAGGGGAAAGAGCTTCTCAGAGCTGTAGAACAGCTGAAAATTAAATTTATGCCTAACCCATGGGAGACAGGAACACAGAAAGCAAGTTATAGGAGTCACCACTTGAAAAGTTTTTTCACATGTATCCTGTAATTGATCTGCCTTTTTAAAATTAATACCTGGAAGAGAGGCTGCTTAGACAAGCTCACTCTTCCTATTTACTCTTGCAAGATGCAAGGTAACAAATTTCTTGCTCTACCACAATTAGATAATTATTTTCCTCTTTTGTCTTAACAGGTGCCCAATACCTGGTAGATATTTAATCTTCAGTAATCTGTAACCTTCCCTTGCTGATGCCTAAAGTAAACTAAGCAACACTGAGGGGGGAGGAGGGAGAGAAGTTGAAGGGCTATAAGGGCTATAAAACTTGCCCAACAAAAGCATCCCCTTTGTGAGTCATTTCATGAAATACCATCCTTTCCACTCTGGGCTCATCATGGTAATGAGAAGAGTAGAAACCTGGTGCTGTAAGTAAGCAACTATTTCAATAAACCTTTATTAGAATATTGATGTCCTGGCATCTCCTTGAGTGTTTTCCTTGTTCGGTTTCCATCCTGCACATTCTGAATTGGGTGTCGGCACCAAATTACCAGAAACAATATCATACGCATTTTTAGAACGATTGAATTTGGTGGATGAGATGAAAACAGATCTGTTTGGAAATGAAGCAGAGCTGGTTTGATGTGCTTCAGGTGCTGGCCTAGAAACCAGAAGATTGTGACTTCTAGGCTGCCCTTAGGCATGAAAGCTGGCTCAGTGAATTTGGGCCAATCATGCTCAGCCCAACCCACCTCACAGGATTGTTGTTGGGGAAAAATAGGAGGCAGGACTATTAGGTATGTTCACCATCTTGAATTGATACACTCTGTCTCTTTCTATCTTTCTCAATAAATAAATAGGCTGGATAAAAATCTAATAATTCTTTAGATCAAAAATGGAGCAGTTAAAATTCTTAGTGATCAGTTCACATGAAACAAGAATCATCTAGCTTGAAAATTCTGAAATATAACATGCCACAGATGTTTTCATGTTGAAAGTAAATAAAGATATTCAAGAGGGACCTGTCTATCGGTTCTGTTTTGTAGAAATAATTAACAATTTTTAAATTTTCCTTAAACCATTGGGAAAGCCAATAGCAGTTTAGTCCATAGTTCAGTCTATAGCAGTCTTTATGGAAAAATTTATATGTGAGAGTTATTTACTGCAGCTGGAATATAACCTGGAAATTAAAATTGCTTATGTAAGTTTCTGTTTCTTTCCAGTAAAGAAACCCTGTCCTACTGTGTAAGGTTTTTAAGTTCTACAATGCAGAATTATGCATTTATCTCAGCAAGCAGAATTGCAGGAATGGAATACAAAGAATATAATGATTCTTCCAGATCTTCTTCTGCAAAAAGTTCAAAAGTAAGCTTGCTTGCAGCAAAACAAAAGGGGAATAAACATTTTGTTTCATGGATTCTGATGTGGAATTCTTAGATCCAGAGGTCACAGAACATTTTATTGTATCATTTGAAACAAAGAAGTGGCAGTCTTTTTTTAAATTTAAGATTTTTCACATATTTTAGTGAAATCTTTATTACAGCAATTGACCAGCATAGTGTATTATATTTTCAGTACTTCTAATCCAGAGGTTCCTGTAACATTAGGTTTTTGTGTTTTTTTAGTTATTATTGGAAGTTGAAAATCTGCTAGAAGTATTAAAACTTCTTCAAAATTTGTAGCAGAATAAGAAACAAGTGATCCAGAATGGTATTTTTTAATGCTGATGGTTAAATGTTTAGTAATTATCTTACATATATTAATTACTGTGGCCATAGGAAGGACCATCCAGATTTTTTTATGTTGGTGTTTTTAATAACTTTTAGTTTAGTTGTGGATTAAATAATTATGGCTGGATATTTTAATCAAGTTTTAGATTCTTTGTTAAATTGTAATACTGTTCCAGATGAATTTAGCTTTTTACATGGAAAATGCTACAAGTTTATATGTTGGAGTTAAATTTGGTGGATATATGGCAACCTAATCCATATTTTTCATGGCAAGAATATATATTCTTTAGTTCCATGTGAGACTAGTTACTGACTTGACTTTTTTGTTACCATTATGCTTAATTGATTGGATAAATTAATAGAAGTTTTAGATTATACTTTTCTTATTATAATTGAACTTATATCTCCAGTAACTCAATCAGTTATAAGAGTTATCCTATTTGTTTTCAAAAACAAGCATCATTATTAAATTATTTATATCATTATTAAAGGATTATAAAATAGATGAAACAAGATTTGAAAAGATTTTTTAAAAATATACAAATAGCAATTTCTGCAAACAAAAGATGGTTTGTTGAGATATTGATATAATGGTGGTTGAACAGTTAATGTTGCTGATGGAAAAATGTGAATAAAAATCTAAATGAGAAAAGTTAGAAAATTAAGTTGGGGAACTTTAGCACGAACAAGTCACAGTTTGCCTTCTCTGTGGTAGCCCCCACTCTCTAGAACACCAACTCCCCAGAGGTATGTGTAGTTTCTACCCTGTTAATATTCCATGAACAAATAAATGTTGTGTTGATCCAGCAAGGCTCAGCGGATATACTGACTCAGGGCACTGATCATAACTATTGATTTGAGGACTACATTTTATGATATTATAATTTGCTTTTGTTCTTGTGTGTTGCCCAGAGTCCTTTGGAACTGGGATGGGTTATAAATAAACAGAGAAGTGGGCTAACATACAGATTATAATATGATGATACTGCCAGCAAAGAAATTTGGAAACATGGCATAGTTTACTTTTCCACAATTTCACTCTATTCTATTCCAGAAGCAAAGCTTATATAGAGAGAAAAAAGAATTTTCCCCATTTTTTCAACACAAAATTGTGTGGTCAGCACAGGGAAGTCTCTGAAGATTGTGCGTGGCAGAATAATATAATTGTCACAAAACAGAATTGAAGCAAAGTTTCAAATAGCATGATTAGAATACCGAGTGCTGTCCATTACTTAGCACATACTAATCCCTGCTTGCAAGTTTTTTTTTCAAATAAATTTATTGAGAAATATAAATGAAAAGAATAAAAGTCAATACAAACTACAAAAAATAAAAACAGAAAAACACAAAGCGGGGGGGGGGAGTGTAGAAAAGAAAAAAAGAATCTGCCCCTTCATCCCAGCAGGTAAAAACAGTTTTAATAGCTTATCACCTTGTCTAAATAAAGCATAATCTCTCTTCTCCCCATAATTCATCTCTTAAGTAACAAAAAGCAAACTCTAAATGCTTTGTCAATCATTCCTTGTCAGCAAAAGTCCGGTAAGGGCAGCCAGATATAACTACCTTCCTTTTTTAGCCCTGATCAAACAAACCAATCTTATAAACCTTCCCTGAATTTTTAAAATTATTCTTTAACCCCTTCAAATAAAGTCCCAGAGGTAATTTGCTGATCATCTGTGTATCCAAACAAAAAAAATTTGCTGATCATCTGTGTATCCAAACAAAAATCCTTCAGAACTTCTTATGTCCATTAGATAAAGTTTATCCTTTTGTTTGTCACTTCTAAAAAAGTATTTCCAAACCTTAGCAGAGCATTTTTGTATATCCAGAAGAAAAAAAAATATCCAAATCAGTTTCCTGGTTTGATGCCTGTTCATCTCCTTTAGGGGACAAATCATGCATAGGATCCATTTACATTACATTTAAATCCTCCTCCAAATTAATTTCATAAACATCCATTATGACTTCTTTTTGTTTTACAACTTCATTAAAGCGTGTTCTGTCCAGTTTCTCAAGCAGTTGATCCATTCTATCCAGTATCTTGGCTGAGAGGTATTTAAAAGTTTGCACTAAGGATTTCTGCTCCATTTTCTTTATCCTGTGGCTCCCTGTAATGTCCAACCTACAAGGTCTTATCATAAAGAAACAAATGCAATCACCATTTTCCCATGAGAAGATACCTTTTAATAAATTCAGAAACATAATTCCAAATTTCTCTGGCCCTTTAATCCATTATTAACTTTCCAAAATCATATACTAAGGACCCTTTTGCTGCATAAAAAAATCATATATTTTCAAAATGTTTAAGATCAAATTTACAGCATCGTCTTTTAAGAAGGCAGAGATTCACTCAATGAATATAGTAAAACCTTGCCGGTCCGAAGGGTCTTGATCTCTCCAATATACAATACATAAAGAATTAATCCAAAAAAGCGATTAAGATATAAGGCTCGGTTGAGCTTTGTGTCCATAAGGCTGCTTTGCGAGTGTGAGCTTGATGTAATCCCAACTCCCAGTCACTCCACTCATAAGCCATAAAGAGTTACTCACAACCATAAACAGTTACAACCATAAAACAACAGTTTCCACAGTCTACTCACAAGTAGCAGCTGTCCGGATCCACATGGATGATCTCACGATCTCTCCTTTGATCCAGAAAGATTATGCTGGCCTGGATCCAACATTCAGCTGCGATTTCCCTTGCAAAAGCTGTCTTACTAGCCATGGTGCTCACAGGAAGTCCTCCCTGTTTGCGAGTTTAGAATCTAAAAAAACAAACAAGAAATACAAGAGGTGTGACACTGGAGGGAAAAAGTAATTAATTGTAATAGAGAAGTACCAGTATTTGAGTCCAAAGTCTGTTGCTCTACTAAAATGTTTCTGGGTTCAGTATTAGTAAACTCCTTTGCCTATTTCTTGGGGAGGAGGAAAGCTGCTTTCTAGGCTTTGAAAGTAAGTAGGTATGCCTTATCTGAGTATTATAAACTTGTTTTAGGCAATGCTTCTGTTTTGTGGTAGTCAAGCACAGAGTTTCCAGTTATTGTTGCATTAACCTAAAAGAAACCATCCTCAACCTGGTGCTTTCCAGTGTAATGCAAGTGCAGATCCAAAAATGTCCAGGAGGCCAGCAGATTTGGGAGGACGCCACATTGTGGAGGGTTGACTTTAAATTTTCTTGTCTAATATATCATTGAGTATACCTTAACTTGAGGATCTTCAGATGACCTATTAGTTGAAATAGGCTTCTTTGCTTTGCATAGTACTGTACAAGAAAAACAATTTGTGTGAGAGTAAGTATCCAGAATCCCAAAGTGTATTCAAAGATGCAACTCCCAAAATAAGATGCCATGCATTTTTTTCAGTTCCTACAATTGGTAATGTAGGGGGTTTCTTGTGTATGGGATAAGGGAATGAGTGGTAGAAGATGCAAAACTTGTGCATTTAGATTTAAGAAATAATAAAGTGTTACATTAACTTTAAAAGGAAATGGAAATAACTGCAGTTATTTAGGCTGGAATGAACATTGGTCTCAAAGTTTGTCTAAAGATCCATGGCAAAAGGGCACAAATTGACATGCTGAAGCCAGCTGCACTGCATATTATTTTAAATGACAGCATGCTAAAGAGAAGAAGATAATACATTTCTTCTTGCAAATACCATTGCATGTTTTTTTAATCTGTTGTCCAAATATAACAGTAGGCACCTGTTTGGCTTTCCCCCATCTTCATCAAAGAGCGCATTGGCAAACGAGCAAGTTGCACTATGCTTTTTAAAGCTACCGTCTGCAGTATCTTTTCCGTAACAGGACTGCAGCTGTTGAATGTTTCAACATTTAGCACCATGCATTAAAACAGTAATGTGTTTTAGTCTAGAAATTGTAGAGAAATGATATAAAGCAAAAGGCTCAACAGGTGGTCTGCAGACCAGATAAAGACCATAATGCTATTCTGTCTGCCTCTTCAGCTGATTGGATCCTCCTGTTCTTTTGGCTCACCATATATCACTATAGTGATCGTTGCCTCCTGTTGTTGCTGCTCTGCTACCCATTTTCAAGTGGTGAGTAGAGTAAATATTTGCAATAATGTATAGCTCATAAACATCTCTGCAGGAAAATCACAGGGTAGAGATTTTCAGCTCCCCAGACTGGGACACATGTCTGTCTTACATGCATTTTGACACAATGCTGGATTGGAAGAAAAGGCAACAATTCTTCGACTACCTTCTCATTTGTTAAAATTATCATGTTGTGTTGGTAGTCCCATCATACATTCCTACTAAATTCATTATTGTTCATATGTAGATAGCATAGAAAGACAGCTGGTAGCCAAAAATCCGGAGGAATCTAGAAGTACCTTTTTCGACTAACAAATACCATTAAAAGGCATAAGCTTTCAGGAACTGTAAGTCACTTCACCAGATGTATGGAGTCCCACAGAGCTTATGCTTTTTAATAAAATTCGTTAGTCAAAAAAGTTGCTATTAGACTCCTCCTGATCATTGTTCATATGTGCAATTCAGAAATTAAGGAGCCAAACTGAAAGGTGGTTACCATCCTGACAGCCTCTGGCATGTGATCATGGCACTACATGTAGGGTGTTTACTTTCCTTTTTCTGTACAGTAGGTTTGTCTAGCCCAGACTGCTTCCATGCAGACATTTTTCATCTTGCAAGGTCAGATATAAATGGGCTGTTGTTTAAGAAAATATCCCGGTCCCTTTTGGAGTTTCGGTCTTGCTCGGATATCCTCTGAATTGCAGCGTTTGATGTGCACATGACTCAGAGTCTCAGACAAATTGCTGCCCAGAAATGCACTGATAACATTCTCCCATAGATTCTTGCATAATCTCTGTAGTATGATATGCTTGTGATGGAAACTGGGGGGTCTTCTGAATCTTAAACCAGCCAAGTAAACCTAAATCTTTTTCTGATATCTCTGTGGGGAAAAAAATGACTAGAATGCATGTGCTGGTGGGTCTTCGAGGCTTTTGCTGGGAACATGACAAGGAGCCTGCAGGGGTAAAACACCTCTGGCTTTAGGTTTCCCGTTGCTTTCTTCTTTTCTGGTATACAGCAACATCTTGAGAGTAAGTCATGTACACTTCGTCAGATCACATTCACATGGACGGTTTCTTAAACTGGCAAATACATCACTGGATATTTAGAATTTGAGGTGCTACGTGCTATGCTTTCTGCATATTTAGAGTAGGCTATATGCTTATGCAAAGTGACAAGCTTGTAACCTGCGAAATACGTCCCTGTGAGCTTCCAGCTTTGTATCTAAGTGATAGAGGTATCTCTTGTGCTGACTCATCCAGTCTGTTTTTATTTTGTAATGGAATTATAAACTAGAAACCCTGCAGTTTCAGAAGAACTGGAGTAAGGTATACACCGATAAACCTTCTCTAAATGAAAAGTTCATTTTCTTCTCTAAATGAACTTTTTCAGGAAGCTGTGTGGACTAATGATTGTGTTTGAACTGTTCTTGATCGTGTTTTTTGTCTCTTTTTTCTTATTATTTTTCTTTATGCTTTGATCCTGCTGTGTAAACTGCCTAGTGTCCTTTCTGTGATGGAGGGGGCCTACAAGCTGACAAATAAAAAAATAAATAAATGTATTCTAGAACAAAACCAAGGCAAGGGGAAAGGTTACGGACAGAAGCATGCATTCCAGAATTGTAAAAAGTAAGAGAAATATGATCTGAAATAAGCTTAAGAGGTTCTCTAATTATGACTGGATTATCTTAGCAGCATAATATACTTGCCGTCTTTCTGGTAAGCAGCAGACTAGCCTGAAGATATTTGAATGGCTCCTGTCTTCACATTTTGGAGATCCTGATCTTATACTGTCAGGCTATGAATTATCCATTCCCATTCTCTCATTTTAAAAAGCTCTTAACAATATTTTGGTTAGTGTAGTGTCCACAAAGATAGATCTTAAACAAGCCAAATAGTAACTGAAGTGCTAATTTAATACCATTATCAGTAATCAGGTGTAGGCAGCCAAAAATTGCAGTTCTTGCCAATTGGTGATAGGTGCTCAGAATGAAGGACTTCCTAAAATAAATGATAGCTGCTACCAGATACCAGGCCTCACAAAAAGCATCTTCTGAAACAGACCTCAAAAAGGATAATGGAAACACCTTCTACAAATTACATCATATATATCTGTGGTGTTCCTCCATTACAATTTCTACTATGTCCCACTTAAAAATTTTAACAAATAGTGTGATTTTTCTGGCAGTCATTTGCTTTTTACTTTATGAAACAGGTATATCATTTCTGACCCTCATTTTCATATTATTTCAACTTGAGCAAAACATTTTCATACCTCCAGCTGTTTACACAAACTTGAACCCATGAAGTCTGTAAGGTTTCAACAGATATTTACACTGAATGCTGAAATGCTGCATTTTCATTATTACCTAGCTGAGCCAAGCCTTTGACCTCAGGCCAAGGGGTTATATTTCCAGGGTGGAGACACTGGAGGTGGCCCAGCAGTGCCTCCTAGCCCTGTTTGTAAGGCTGAAGAAAATAGCAAGAATTCACCCAGGTGTGTCCAGTCTCTGATTAGGGGCACCCACTCCACGATGTCCTCTTTGAGCTTTGATTTTCCTTACACACACACATGCACACACACACTTTGGCATCTAGCTACTTAATTCACTCTTACATAATGCATCAGTTCATATCTTAATAATTACGTTTAAATTCTGAGCCTTTTTTTAATTTACAAGAGATAAATTCAACAAGATAAAGGGGTTTGGTTCGGGGTTAAACGCATAACATTTTAGAGGCTGAGTGCCCAGCTGGCCTTGGAGTGGTGTTTTATGCACCGTCCTCCTTCCCAAAAATATGACTGGAGTTAGGACAAAATAAAACTTGGCTTCATTTCATGTACATATGTTTAGTTAGAATTAAACATAGTTGATATGATTGCTCTCTAGTTATATATTTAATCATTCTTTCCTTCTGCCCCCATTTAAAATTACAATTTGATACCAATTTTTGAAAGTCTCTTAGGGCTGCCCCCAAAGCAGTTAAATGTTACAGATCTGTAATGGCATGGTGAATTCACTCGCCATGCTATTATAGATGGGTCTTTTTATAATTACAGAGAATTCTGTACTGTTTCAATGAGAAACTGATATAGTCCTCAACTTACGACCACAATTGGGACCAGAAGTTCCATTGCTAAGCGATGCAGTCATTAAGTGAGTTGCACCTGATTTTACAACCTTTTTGTTGTGATCGTTAAGTGAATCGTGTGGCCATTAAGAGAATCCAGCTTCCCCCATTAAGTGTGCTTGTCAGAAGCCGCCTGGGAAGCTCACAAATGGCGATCAGGTGACCCCGGGCTGCTGCAACTGTTGTAAATACATGCCGGTTGCTGAATGCCCAAATTTTGAACACGTGACTGCGGGGATGCTGCACGGTCATAAGTGCGAAGTTTGGTTGTAAGTCACTTTTTTCAGCACCATCATAACTTTGAACGGTTGTTAAATGAAAGATCGTAAGTCAAGGACTACCTGTAGATGATTGACTGTCAGTTCCATGTATGAATTACTTGCTTCACTGTAACAAACAAGCCCCTCCCTCCTTCTCCCCCCTCTGAGATTTAAGGTAGCAGAAGTATACTTTAAAGAATATAGGTTGTATTCTCTAGAGGCTTGATGTAATGAAAGAAAGATGACAGAAGGAAGTATTCGGCATATTTTTTCATTGTAAAGAAGACAGATTATGTGATGATTGTTATTGTTACTTATGTGATGGGTAAATCTACTTCTTGGCTTGTATGGTGAATTAATAGGCATGGATAAACCTAAGGAAGGCAGAGGATTTCCTTACACCAGACATTTGCTTGGCCTAGAATTAATATTCTGAACTCTTTTCAACCTCTCACTTGTTTACATATTCATGGACAAATCAGAGATTGAACGAAGGCAGTTCCTCCATCCTTAATGCATCTTTATTTATTTACTGTGTGAGTTACCAGTTGAGTAGTGGCCAAGTTGTCTGTAGAGGGTGGGAATTAGAATTCTACATTCTAGAGAGCTAGAATCCAGTTGTGTTGGGCTATAATTCCCATTGTCAAGGGCCAGTCGGACTGGAAATTATGGACTATAATAGTTCTACTCATCTGGAGGGATGGGGAGAGCTGCTGTAGGACAGGCTGTGCTGTGCTGTGCTGTGCTGTGCTGTGCTGTGCTGTGCTGTGCTGTGCTGTGCTGTGCTGTGCTGTCCTACAGCAGTTCTCCCCATCCCTCCAGATGAGGGATGGGGAAGAATGGCAAGGAATTGGCTTGGTTCTTAGCTGAAAATATCTTAGCTAAAATAGTCTGTGAGGCTTTTGCTGGTTTCATTATCCTGCAATAAATCAGAGAGCTTTCAGTTAACCATAGTTTCCATTTTGTCTGGATTTGGATAGTATAAATCAAAACAAGCCAGAGTGTTAAACCACATTTTGAAGGAAAGTTTGCTTTTGCAGTTCATTTTAATATGCCACAGACACATGCATAAGGCCAGTTCTTATTTCAGCTTAATTATAAACTGACCTGCCTGGTATGTCTGAATAAGAAGCATGTGTTGAATTTCTTTCTCTTCTAGGTATGTGTTTTTGACGGTGACATAAATAAGTGTCAGAGTCATTTTTCCTTGATGAATCCTCTTGATGCCTTTCTGGAAAATCATGATGATTTGCTGAAGTGCATTCTCTTTCAATGGTTATCCCTGTTGATGCTCTTAAATCAGACTCTAGGATGGATAAATTCTTTGTAGGGGACCTTCTTGTTAGCTGTCTGCACAGTTTTTTGCATAAGGATATCTTCCTACAACAAACACATTTTCAGTTGATGGTTTTTGTTTTTATATTTTATTTATTTGTTAGATATATATTCTGCCTTCCCATTAAGGGCTTAAAGTGGCAGGAGTAGTGCTCCGACCTCCCATTTTCCCCCACAACAAGCCTGTGAAATAGGTTGAGCTAAGAGGAAATAATTGGCTCCAAATCACCCAGTGAGCCTCTGTAATTGGGAATTGAACCTGGGTCTCCCCAGTGCCAGTCCGTTAGTTTAACCACGACACCACACTATCAGTTTTGGTGAACAAACAATTTTGAGCAAAGTGCTAGATGTCTTTGGTAATTTAGATGAGATTTATGATCTTTCTATAGAAATGTATTTCAGAAAATACAATTTTATTTTAAAAAAATGTTTCTTGGGGTAAGAAAAAGAAATGAAAACACTATCCTTGAAAAAAAATATCCATTCTTGGTATTCAGTAGTGCTTGAGAACAAAAGGTTTGTGATGATCAAGGAACCCAGTGGTGAAAAGAAAACATTTCCAGTCTGTTTAATTTGCAGGAGTGCACCTGGGAAGTTAACTTTCAGCTCTCACAGAGAAAAGCTCTTCTGGAAATGGATGGTCAGCTCTGTGCTACGTAAAAGTATTTATATTTTAAAATGCTTGGGCAGCTCAGTAACTAACGGAAAGGTTAGAAATGAATGGAAGGAAAGTCAAAGATTTAGTAATATATACTTTTATTTTTAATGAATATCCTTGGCTCTTGTGCTTCAAGTGATCCATAGTACTAAGTCCTTTAATAGAGTATTGGAGGAGACAGGGGTTTTCCCAAAGACTTTAAACAAAAAAAAAGATATACTTTTCCTTAATTCTGGTGTCCCAGTTTGAACCTCTCGAGGTTATTTTACAGTCAAATGGAAGTGGGTCTCTTTTACCACTGTCTAGTTGTGTGCCCATAATGATTGTGTGTTGGGCTAGAAATATCTATCAAAGCTTATTTTTGTGCAAAGATTAGAGACATAGAGCCTGTCGGGCAGTGAATATGCAGAAAGAAAGATGTTTCAGAGCAAGTTCAGAAGGTCCCAGGTCCCATTCTCAAGCTAACAGATTCCTGTCCATCGGTTTTGAATGTTTATTTCCAAACTAAGATTTGGAAGTTGTTGGAAAGGCGGACTTAGTTTAACAAGTTTAAACTAAGCTTAGTTTAACAAGATTTTTGTTTTGCTTCTTTTCCTTTGTGAGAAAAAGGAAAGGCTCAGATTGCCCATTTAAAAAGGATAACATTATATATGTAAATCCACACACTCTGATGATGGGCTGGAGCACAAGCCAAGGTTTGGGGAAGCCCCAGGCTGGGTTCTATGACTGGCTCAGCGCATCTAACCTAAGACGGCTTCTCAATTAGCATAAGGCTGGTTTGTTGCTTTCTTTCCTGCCCTTCAATAGCTATTCACCATTTTCGGAGGGGAGGAGCAACAGCAGCAGCGGCAGTAGCAGGGGCAAAGCGAGCAGACAATCCACGCCGGATTTTCGGGGAGGAAAACGTTCGGGATTAATCTTGCAGTCCGAACGCTTTCGGGCTTCGGCTGCTGGCGCGACTGACGGGCAGCCGTAAGGGCGCGTGCGGCGAAGGGAAGAGGAGAATAACCTTGCGGGCGAGCGAGAGGGAGGAACGGCTGGCGAGGGATGCTGTCGCTGCTGCAGGAGCGCGGAAGAGATGGGCACCTCGGCCATCTGCAGTGAAGGCGATTGTTGCTGCTGCTGCCGCCCCTGCGTGTAGGTTTAGGCAACTGGAATGCGCGAAGGAGGAATATGCGCGGCCAGGGCGGGAGGAGAGGCGGTGGGTGCCGCGAACGGGAAGAATGGTTGCTGCAGCCATGATTTTTAGGCTGCCTCCTTGATGATTTGCTTGGATTCTGATAGGTTGACGGAGGGAGGGGGGGAAGCCAGCCTTTGGCCGCTGCCAGCCCTTCGGGCGACTCCTATGGCATTGCAGCTTGGAGGCTTCCTTGCTTTTCTTCTCGCAGCCTTCGGGGTCAGCCCCCCCAGGCCGAGCGCGCTGCCTGATTTGCTCGGGCCTTGGGTGCCTCGACTCACCGCTGGCTGAGCCCTTCCGCGCCGAATCGAGCTATTGTTTTGGAACCGCCGCGCTTCTTCCACGCCGTCGAGGGCTCTGCTCTTCCGCCGCCGCCGCCGCCGCCGCCGCCTTCAAAGCTGCCCCATTTGCCTTTCCTCCGCATGACTCGGGATGGAAGCTGGCTGGAGTGCCCGTGACGGGGGATGCGTCGTGGGGCGCGCGTAACGCGGGCTCTTTCGCGGTTGGGAGGACAGGCACTGAGGAGCCGCGATGGACGAGGCAGGGACACAAGGTTGCGCGCTGCGCTGCCCGCCCGAGCGCTGCCTGTGAGGAGGCTGAGATAAAGCGAGCCGGGAGGCCTGCCTGGTTCATGCCGCGGCGGCTCGCGCGGGATTAGCTTGCGGGGAGCCTCAACATGAAGAAGACCCGAAGTATCACCTTACGGCGAGCCTGGCCGAGCTCGGATTTCTCTGACCGGGCTTCGGACCGCATGAGGTCCCGCAGCGAGAAGGACTACCGCCTGCACAAACATTTCCCACCAGCGTTCCTCTCCCAAGCATCACGGGGCTACATGACATCAGGTCTGTAACATCAGTGTCTGTGGGGTGAGTGGGTGTACGTGTACACACGTCCATGCAAATCTGCCTGTTTCAAAGGGTTGGTCTGGCGTGTTTGTTTATCTCCCCGGCGCCGTGTTAAGGGGGTTGTGACTGATTAGCATAGGTTGCAATGAAGGAGGCAATTTCTTTTAAAGCTCGCATCCACCATTTTGTACCTCGGGAAGATTTACATGCAGCAGGCCCTCCTCAATATGGAATTTAAAGCCTCCCAGCTCCCTTAAAATAAAGGGAGAGAGGAGGAAATGCTCAGATCCGCGCTTGGAACGCTGCACCCCTTTGTGAGAGCACAAGCACCATCCCCTCTGCGCTGGAGAATGATGATCAGACCAGACATTGTCTCTTGATCTACCTAAACGCAATGATCTCAAAAGGCATTATTTCTGGGTTTCATTTTCCATCTGGAAGTGGCTCTGCCATCGTGGCCTTACTGGGAATGTTGTCTCCAGGATCCATTTGGCTGGGGGTGGGTGGGGAGGGTTGAGGGGGAGTTCTGTTTTGGTGATAAAAATGAGTATATATGTAAACATTCGTGGATAGGAAGGGAAGAGTGTCTGGGGGTGTGTATCATATGTGCGCTTTCCCCTATCTGTTGCTTCAGTGGAAGCTCTTCAGAAATAATGGATACTGCATTAACATGTTTGTGCATGCATAACAGGATCGGAGCACAACAAAATGTGACAGGAGTGCTGCAGAAAGCTGTGTAACGGGAGCTCTTGATCTTTCAGTCAAGAATTACAGAAGGAAATACCTTCTTGAAATAAATGCATGTTTGTTTAACTGATGGTTTTTAAATTTCAGACTTTGAAGAGAGTCGGAAAGGAATATTGAGGAGAATCCTACAGGGAAGGTCATATTATCATGGAAATCTTTTTTATTGTTTCAGTTCTTTGTTAGTTTTAGTCTGATCAATCAAGTTTCATTATCACAATATCAAATATTCTTTATTATTGGGAATTAAACTCACTTCAGCATAAAAAAATGAATATTTATTCCTAACTGGAGAGGGTTTCAGCTTTCTCCCTCTGTTCCTCTGGCCCAGTCCTTAAACTAAAGTTAGTGGTTGTAAGTAACTTGCTTGCTTAACTTGTTTTCTTGTGTTAATAATTATGTTTTTCTAGTAAGCACTAGATTCTAAAGGTAAGAATATATTGTTAACAGTCTTTTGTCAACAGCTATAAACATAAAGGAGAAATATTTTATGGGAATCTTGTATGAATGAGTTGTGGTCTACAAGCTTTTCTGTTGCCACACAGGCATGCATTCAGAAAAATGACAAATCTGTTTAAAAAATAAAAGCCAGCCACACTGTTTGGAGTTTGGTTGCTTCAGTCTGTTTAATAGTGTATCTGTGATAAAGTGGCCATGCAGTATACTCCTAAAATCTGAATGGGGGTTTATTAATGCATTATGTAGAGGGTTTTTTTAAAGAAAAAAAGATCTGGAACATTTTAGTTTGGAGTAATTAGTGTCTAACTGCATTATCAACTGGTTTTTTTATCACTGGAATTACCCGATTCCTTAATTTTTCTGCAAATCTGTATTGTTGATAAGCTTATCGTTATATGTTTGATTCATATTATTTGCTATCAAATCCCTAGGGAAGAGCTTATACCTTTGGAATTATTATAGCAAAACTTGAAGAGCAGTTGTATTACCTAATTTCATCAATACTGAAATTGATATGAACTTGTTTGGGGGTGGTAGAGTTACTCGTGTTGTGTCAGAACATTGTAAAACAGAATGTTCCATCTCCATAGCTTGGCGGCAAAGTCTGCAGAATTAACAGTGCAAAAATATATGGTGTCTGTGGGGGGTGAGAAAGGAGCAGGTGACACATCAACCATGAGTAATACTCTATAATTGTTAAGAGTATATCAGAAGTGATATAAAGCAAACCTAATATGTGATGCTGTAACTGAAAAAGCAATTTTAGCCTCATTGTGAATTTACTTTTAAAAAATGATCTGTCCCCTTTTCCTTATTGGTTTGGGGAGGAATGAGTATAAGTTATAAATCCTGGCTATTTTTAAAGGCCTCTTTGTGGCAGGAAGTCTATAGGAAGCCTTCTTGCATAAAATTGACAGAGACTGAATACAAATGTTTTCTTTGTCACTCATAATGTTTTACAGAAGGGACAGCATTGACTTTTCAAAGTGCCAAATTGTGTTTGTCCTGTTATTCAGCCTAATTGCTATTAATATTGTTGCAGTTGTGTTTCAATAAATATGGAATTGTTGGAGGAAGAAAGAAGTGATGGTTAGGATGTGATTGTTAGGTAGGTCAATAATATTAAAGTATGCAAGCAAATCATTTCTTCTTTTCCCCAGTTCTCCAAGTCATTGTATCTTTTTAAGCTGGAGCTTCCCTAGAATGCCTTACAGAGGTGGTGAATATAAAAATCTCTGTTATCTGCTCTGATAAGTTATGAATTTCAAGTAGCATTTTATTTTATTTAACTATAGAGTTGGCAGTGGTCCATTTTAAACTTGGTTTTTCCTTCACTAATATAGCTATCTGAAATTTTGAGATATGTGAATAACAATAGTTGATACTAACATTTTGATCGCCTTTCAGAGTAAACAATAGAAAGTATTGTTGAAACTAACAGCCCCCAATGGATGAAGAGAAAGGGTAAAGTAGTGAAATTTTTGTTATGAAAATGAATGTAGGGATTGTGCCTTTTTGCTGTTAAATAATTTCTTGGCAAATGCTTTCTGTAATCCAAAGGGCTTCTGAGCAACCACATTGTAGAGTCTATTCATCTATTTATTTCATGTTGGAAATATAAATTTCCCATAGGAAAACTCACTGGCTTTGCCCTTCCAAAGAAAGAGTAGAACGATAAACATGTTTGGCTTTTGTATTTTGAGACAAATTTTAAATGGCCTCATTAATTGTATAACTTAAATACACTAGTAGTATGTACATCTTTTTTTTTTTCTTGTGTTCTTTCTCATATCTGTATCAATGTAGTTTTGGGGTTATTGGAAACCTTTATTGGAAAATTGGAATACTAATTTTCATAATGAATAGATAACCTATATGCTTCTTTTGTACTGAACATTTATTTATTTATATTTATATATCAAATTTGTCACTGCCCATCTCATTGAATGAATCTGGGCAGTTTACAAAACAATTAAAATCAATTAAAATTACAAAATTACAATAATAAATAGAAAATAAATAGATCCAAAGATAATTGGCAATCACTCAGGGAGCATCATCGAGGGGCTAGCCACCCAGGATTGGGTGTAAGGTTGTTATCACCTCATGCAAGCTGGCAGAGCCAGGTCTTTAATTCTTTCTGTGGAAAGCTAGTAGGGTAGGGGCCTGCCACACTTCTGGGAGGAGAATGTTCCAAAGGGCGGGAGCAGCGGCAGAGAAGGATCTTCTCCTGGGCCCCACCAGTCGACATTCTCTCACTGATGGGACCCGCAACATGCCCTCTCTGCCTGACCGGGTGGGACGGGTTGATGCAATGCGGGTAAGACGGTCCTTCAGGTAACCTGGATCCATGCCATGTAGGGCTTTAAAGGTGATAAGCAACACTTTGAACTGGACCTGGAAGCAGATTGGGACCCAATGCAGCTCTCATAGTAAAGGTGTTATAAGCGCTGTTCTTGGGGCACTCAAAATTATATTTTTTTAAAAAGGTCAATTCAGATATTCTGGGTTTTTTTTCTTTTTAAAATAGTAGCCTAAGTGTTTTGAGGGGGAAAAAGGGTTGTTTATTGAGCTTCTTATGCCAATTAAAATTTGGAAATGCTGGTGCTCAAATAAAGGAATAAATTAATTCCATGACTGCTTTTTGTTGCCTAAGCTTTCCGGGCTTTGGGATACTTATCTGGATAATAGGGAAAAGTTTAATCTAGTAAACACTTTACCTTATGTTGAAAATGAAAAGATTGTATCCATTTTATTTTATTTTACAGGCTCCAATGCATGCATGCCCTATGGAACATTGTCCTCCCTGAAGTTAGATTAGCTCCATCCCCTCTATCATTTTGGAAGTCCCTCAAGACCTGGTTATGGCACCAGGCCTGGGGGTCCCAGGGAACTGGAGATATTCTTAGATGGCTCCATTGTGGTTGATCTTTTTACTCTGTCTGTGTGGTTTGTATATTTTAAATTTTTTATAGAGTTTTTCATTTTTAATAATGGCATTTTATATTTTTATAATGATTGTTTTATTGATTGTTGTACACTGCCCAGAGTAAATTTTGTGAGATGAGCAGCCATATAAATGTGATAAATAAATAAAAATAAAATGGACTCATCTGAGATTATTGGGTTTCAGCATACTGCATATGGCAGAAATTACCTTTACTGTGGAATGCTGTGAGATCCTATCTTTTTTTAAACACTAAATTTATTCCTGCCTAGGAGTAAGATACAAATAGTAGATTAACAGTTCTTTAATAAAGGTACGAAAGAATCCTCTGCATAGAAAAAAGATAATATGACAGAGGAAAAGCAAGCACCAAGTTAGAATTATTTCACCAAAATTCCATTTTTGAGTGTGAAAGCAAGAGTTAGATTGTCAAATGGGAAGTGGGGCACTTTGATACACTCATCGCCTCCAAATCATTGTTGGTGATATTTTAATCAGTCTTGTGCTATAAGCCTACCCTATCTCACAGAATCATTATTACAATAGGGAAGGAACATGTATAGTGCTCTAGCTGCTTAGAGGAAGAATGAGGAAAAATAAGTTAATAAAAATGTTGTTTAAAAAATGGCATTAGTCGTGTTTGATAGCTTTAAGTATAATTACTGATTCTAGACATCACCTGTCCATTATTTCAAGTTGAGAGCTAGGTAAGGCATAACATATAAGATAGAGTAAAAATTGTAGTGCTTCCTGTGCACCTGGTCTATTATCTAATGCTGGAAATTATCCTCTTTCCACATTTTGCTTAGTTTAGCTGTATAACTTGCCAAGTGAGTATATGTTCTTCTAGGATGACTTGAAGTTGCCTTGGGCAAGCAGCTCGCTGGCAAATTGCCTTTGTTACAGTGATATGTCTCTATTTGTGTGTGTATAGCAAAATATGCAGAGAAATGACAAAGGGAAAACACTTTTTAAAAATCAAAGTCTGGAGAGAAAAATGATTAAAACAAAAAAAAAAATTTGCAAGTTAAGAGAGTAGACACCGAACAAGTTTTACTTGAGAAGAATAATTAGGATTGTAGTCTGATTCCTGGTAACTTCTTATCTGAAAGAGACAAGGAGGTCTATAACAGAGCCTAGGATAATTGGTGATTGGCCAGGTCACATGGGGAAAGGTGGTCTTTCAAATATTGTGACCCCAGAACAATTGTGCCTGACAACACAATGTGCACATCAGTGCAGATATTTAAGTGCTGGTGAGATGTATGTCTGAGTTAACAGCTTTGAGGTCATATTCTGAACCAGTTGAAATGTCCAGTGCTTTTCAAAACGAATCTAATGTATAATGTGTTTCAGTAGCCCAGCTTAGATAATTCCATAGCTGGATAATTATGAAGGATTATTCCTTTCCAGGGGAATATTAGAACTGATGCACTAACTATCAGTTAGTGATAGTTAGTGGGGGGGGGGGTGTAGTGGGCTTTGTATTTGGGGTTTTTATTTCTGTAAGCTGCCTGGAGTCACCGTGAGTTGGGCAGCCATATAAATTGCTTAAATAAATAAAATAAATAAATAAACTAAAGTTAATGAAAGATGTGCTGAGGATTTCACTTGGAAAAGTAAGTGAAAAAGCAGATCTAAATGTATCACAAGATGCTGGTCTGATTCTTCAGTGGAAGGGTAAACTGCCTCCATTGTCATTTATACTTACTGATGGATCTTCTGTTGTCAGGAAGGTTTAACAATGTGAAAATGGATACCTGTTAGTTTGTTTCTCACCAGCTGGCCTTTGGTTAGGAAGGTAGAGTATTAGTATCTGGAAGCTTGCAACTAAATGCATGATGAATCTGGATTTAACCACTCAGTGTTTGTTTGTCCCGTTCTTATCTTACATGCCTAAGGAACAAATTTTGTGGAGTAATATTCAGTTTTATAATGAAAATGATTAGGGTGGATAATGAGATACTTGGAAAGTGTGCCATATTTTTATTTAGAATGTACCACTATACTCAATTTTCCTTTTTGATGAACATGAATGATATGTGGTTGTTATTTTTATTACAGTTTTGCATAATGGTCTTATTGGAATAGTAAATTAGACAGACAATACCCATGGGACAGTGATATGTAAATGAAATATAACAAAAGTTGATATCTTTTGTTTTTAAATGTGACTGGCGTGGGCACTCACTTATGTCCACATACATACCTTGAGGAATGTATGGTTATATTGATGGTGTCTGAGGAAGTGTGGTTAAATTATGAGATATGCTGGGAACTGTAGGTGTAGCCCAGGATTCCCACCCCTTTTTTAATTGGATCATTTGATGTCATTGAGAGCATGTTTCTCTCATAACATTTTATAATTCCTTCATAACCTGGTTACCACTATGTCAGTTAATAGACTTTTAAACATTGTCAGAGCTTAAAATACATTGATTTTTTTCCCTCTATTCATTATCTGCAAATTTTTAAAATTTTGCTTCCATAAATAAAAAATAAGCTGTTCTATTTAGAAGTATACATGTAGCCAACATGTATAGTTGGACATTGCGACTTTACTAATGCAATAATAAGAAAACTTCTAAATGTGTTGGGGAATAATGTTTTTAATAAGATGATCTATACGTGATATTTAAAGTTCAGGATTTTGTTGTCTGTGCAATCACTGACTCAAAGATTACATGGTGCCCCTCCATGACATTTATCAGGATTTTCTCTTTCTTCCTTCTTGATGCCTATATAATATAAGAATTTTGCCCTCCAGGATGCCTATGGATGATGTAAAATTACTGTTGCTAAGTGCTGGTATAATTTTTTTTTACTATGTCAACCACTTGCTTACCAATAAACAGAACTGGGTTTGTTTGTTTGTTTGTTTGTTTGTTTGTTTGTTTTTTTACTGTATGGTAGAAAATATGATTTCTTTAATTTCAACAGAATAATGAAAATGCTTTGGTTAGCTCAGAATAAATTCAGTCAGCTGAGGAATTGCAATTCCTTCTTAACAGAAAATTTGAGCAGACGTTTTCAGGTAGATAAATGACAGATTCTGATAAAATTCTATGGTAGATGGAAAGGGCAAGGTATTGCCGTGACATTCAAATTTTGAACTGCCCTATTATAATAGCAGAAGCCTTTTATAAAAACATGGCCCCAAACACTGATTTTGGCACTTGATTGTACACTTGTGTATCTGTTTGTAAAGAATAAATAAAAAACAGTAAGAAACATTCTCAGCCTCAGACCTGAATCAGATTTAAAGATTTAAAAAAGATCTCACACAAATTACCAAACAACCCCAACAGCATCTTCAGGAACATAAGTAGACATTGGCAGTGTTTGCATTTAATAATACTAATGGCTTGTTCTTGGCTTGTTTTGTTTAGTGCTCTGTATGAATGCAGAAACTGAGAGCCTGTCAAACAAGAACAGTGTTGAGATTTTACTTAACCAGAAGAAATAAAAAATCTGATGTAAAGTCTGTTTGAATTTCCACAAAGACTAGTGAACTTATCCCTGTAGACAATTATGCTGCAAGTAGATCAGGGAGCAACAGGTGGAGGGATGACACTAAAACAAAAAGCTAAAGAGATCTTCTGAAGGATTTGAGTCTAACAATACCCTGCTAGATGCCTGACAGATGAAGGAAGTTGATTTATTGCAGGGATGGGCAAACTGTAGGCCGCGTGTGAATCCCAGTTCCTTGAGTCAGTGTTAGAATGTGATGTCTGGGGTTTTTTCCCTCAAAAATAAGATTCAGAATTTTAGAGCAGGATAGCTTTATCCCAAATTGTATTGCTGAATGGTTTGCCCACCATTTAAAAACAGCTCAAGTATTGACTTATTTATTTGAAGACATTCCTAAATAGTTTTTGATTGCTAGTAATATAAAGAGCAAGAGTGAGTGGGGAGAATGGTTAGCTACCTGTTTTTCTTTCACAGCTTTCTGGTATGGCTAAAAGAAAGTAAAGGCCTTCATGAGAATGTTTATGTCTGAGAAGGCAAGGTCAGTTATAAGGACACATTACTTAAATACTAGTTTTAGATTCTCTCTTTCAGTATCCATCACAACTCCTTCCTTCTTTCAGTTTCCCCCATTTTTCCTACTGGTTTCCAATTCTAATTACAGTTTATTATGTTCTGCAGCTAGATCCTCATACTGGATAGTTCAGCAAGAGCAGAATTAAAGGGAAGCTCACTTTTCACAAATGGGGTGATAGCATTGTAACATTGCATATTATAACCTTGAGTATTGAAGCGTTTCTGTTAGAGTGGGATTCTTCATATGCTTTTTGTCTCTTCACTTTTTCCTTTTAGCTTATTGAATTAAATAAAAATATATACAAAGGCAAGGAGGGCACTGAATGAAATGACCCCAATAGCCTTTCTCTGTAAATCCAGGGATACTCTGATGAGCTTGAGAGAAGCAGCAGAAGAAGCTCCTAGAGAGTGGCTGCAAAAAATAAATGAAACAAACACAGGTATGAGCTCAGGTTTGGATCTACAGAGTAGCAATAAGGGCAGTGAATGAATGTTTATTGTCTGTCCTTACAGCGTCCATAGAGTGTATTCCAGCAGCATTGTTTAAGGTGACACAGACCTTTTGGGGCAATGGGAGTGAGAGAAACTATATTAAGACCTTTGTGATATGTTCACACATTTCTTAGATGACCAAATCACACATATTTGCTTAGAGCTATGCATATTATGGACATAAATCTATTGAGATGACTGGACTAATGTCTTGTGATGTTATCAGGAAAACTTTAAATCTGTGGAGTTCAAGGAAGTAACAGACCTCTGTAGTAATGAGCTCGGCAACCTGTAGGCTGGATCCATGCCTGTCCTGGGTGGTTCAAGTTGCCAGTGGGTCAGGTGCCTGTATTCAGGAGTGTTGGTAAATTCTTCTTTGGGGGAGGGAGGTGATTATTTGGAGTTGGGTTTCACACCGCATTGGTCACTTTTGATGCAACTTAATTGAGAGGAGCATGGCTTTTCTAGTCCTGGTAGACCAACATGATAACATCAATGATAATAACCTTTACTACATGTATTTCATACAAGTGTGCTGAAAGAGCATATGGACAAGGAGTGTTGGCACTTTTCATTAATTTAATAGTAACAACTTTTGAAGAGGTAATGTTGCACCTAAATGCTCGGTTTGGTCAGATTTGGGGAGATTTATTTTATTCAAAAATATTTAATTTGTTCATCTAAGACCCTTGAATCTGTGTGAGAAACTTGGGCATTTTTTAAAAATTGCTGTTCTGTTGAATATAAACAAATATATATTTTATTCTGAGAATCCTTTATTGTTGGAATACTACTCTTCTGTCAGAATTGTTTCTGCATGTAAGCTAATGGATAAATTCTATTTAAGCTGACGTAACAGTATTATATGATTCTGGCCTAGGATGTCTTGCATAATTCATCACAATTCTTTAATTTGATTTGCCAAATTATCACATACCAATTTTTGTTTCTTTTCCATGAAGCATAAGGAGTTATCTGCCTTTGAATATATGCCTTAAAAATATCCTGTATAGTTTCTAAATTTGCAGAATATAAGTTTATGTACAAAAAATCCTTAAAATCTTGTTTCACCTGTTTTATAAAACATTGAATCTTTTAATAGAGATACATTCAGATACTAGTGTCAAATAGCTAAGTGGCATTTCATTAAAGTAATTGAAATATGTTACTGGAGCAGATCTCTAGCCATAATTAACTGTTCCACTCTAAAATATGGGCAAAACATTTATGTAAAACATCTAGATGATTTTTGGTTGGACCATAATAGTTAATAAATGTAATCCTATTATCAAAACATCTAACTATTAATATTTTAAAAATGCTTCTGACTTGCTTATTTCTTATTCCACAAGTTTGAATACCTATTAATCAGAGTTATATCCTCCACCAATATATACAGTACTGTACATCTTTTAAATTAAAAAAATATCCTTGTAATATAGGAGAATAAAATTTTCATCTGAATCTGTTTTAAAGGAGAAGCTGAACTTGTGTGTTCCATTCTAGTAAACATGTTGCTGGAATGCTCATAATTATGAATTTGCTTGACTTGCGTGAGCCAGGTCTTTGTTCTGAACATCCTCAATTCAAAGTTCCCTGATTGTTCACGTGAAGACATAAAAATCTTCCTTCCTTCATGTTAAACATGCTCTGAGTGGAAAAGTACTGGCAAAGATGTTCAGGGTGGGACTACTGTCAGATTTTACCTCCATGGTCAGCAGTCACACATGTTTGGGTAAATGCTTGAGTAGGGTTGCTGTTGAAGAACAGGCAATATGTCAGTCTGTAATAAATAAATAAATAAATAAATAAATAATTTTTTTAAAAAAACACCTGATCTGTCTGTACTATGAGTTGTTGGAAGTAAAACTCTGTCAGAGTTGTAAGTTAGCAGAATTAATGTGCCATGCAGCTTGGAATACTTTCTGCCATTCCATAAACTTTAATATACTGGAGAGGTGTTACACAATAAGCAGTTAGAAATGGTTTAAATAAAGAAAAAAAGTTTATTTCTTTATTAGATTATTTATATACCTTATATAAACCCTAGTAAACTTGTGCCAGATAACAGCTCTAATTTTTTCCTATAATGAAAGTCTGAAGCATATTTGAGAGACTAGGGCCAAAATATTGCCAGTTAATTTATGAACAGGCTGTAGGGCTCAATTTAAACAAAGAGTGGGCAACCTCATGTGATCCTTGATTTATTTTTGTAGGACCCCAGAGCCCCTTTGACTTACATAAGAAACAAGCTAAACTGTTGTTCAAGCCTTAAATAGACTTACATGTAGTAGTGAATGTGCAGAAATTCCATTTCAAAAAGTTCAGACACTGAAAAGGTTAATGAATAGTTACTGTACAGCCTCTCAATCCAGGTAATGGACAGAAAAACCAAAGCCTGAGAAAATCAAATGCTTAAGAGCCGGTCAGATGACCCGGCTTTCCCCTCTTGGGGATACACTTAGAAGAGAGAAGAACAATCTCCATTTTTCCTTTCTCTTTTGGTGTCCCCTCCCTCCACGTCTGAAGCTGGTTGAAAGCCAAGAGCCATGTCTCAGCCAGCAGCAATTGGGGTAGAGTGATGATTTGAACAGTAAGCTAAGGTCAGTGAAACTTGTTTCAGTACAGATTATGTCTTGTTTTAGGAGCTGAAATCTGGGCTGTATAAATTTTTTCTGGCATGGGTGCTTATGTAGAATTCTGGGCTAGAGGGAGCAACTGACTGAGATCAACCTCTTTGGAAACAATTGTTCATTTCTTCTCCATTTTCTTTTCTTTTTTAAAAACTTCTTTCTTTTCAATCTTCTAGGTCTTTGACCTTGTTATATGTAATAAAGTTGTTAAATTTGTGAACTGATAATAGTCATTCTGGGACCAGGGAGATTTTGCGATGGCTTCCTTATTGTGGTTAATATCATTCTCTCTATTTTGTGTGCTTTTTATAGTTATTTTTTAAATTGTGACTGTTTTTATGTATTTATTGTTTTTAATTAAGTGCCATATGCTGCCCAGAGTCACTTTTATGTGAGATGGGTGACTATATAAATTTGATAAATAAATAAAAATAAATAAAAAGGATTTATCCTTTAGTCCATGCTTCTGCCAGGCCAGGCTTCTGAAGAAAGAGGGTTGCCCCCCCTTTACTTCTTCCTCAGTAATTAAGTGGCAGAGAGGATTTCTCTGAAGTAAAGTGGTTGATGGCAGCATGCCGATTTGGTTCTCCCAAGAAGCTGTGGGAAAGGAAATTTGGACACCCCTTGTTAGAATAAGTGAATTCCAAGCCACCACATCCTGTCTATGTATGCATGCTCCTGCATCCCATGAATATTTGAAAAACAAGCATTCCAACAAGCAGAAGCAGTCAGAAAATCCAACTTTTGCCCCTTTAGTATCACCACCTGCAGTCCTTGGCACACTCATCTTCATAAAATGCAAGAAAACTAGTGGGATCTTCTGTTGAAGACTGCCATCCCTATCTCAAGTAACACAGTAGCACAAAGCATGGTGGCCATGTTTTGGGTGGTACTCAGTTCATGAGATCATTGCTTGCCCAAAGAAAGAGATCTGAAATCGAATCAAGCATTTTGAATCTAATGGGCAATCTGTTTTGATGTTGTGCCATTCCTAGGTGAAAGAATATATACATGTGGTTCATACCAGATTGACAGGACAATTGTGTCACAAGAGATGTCCTTCCTGCTTTGATATGTATCCTTGAGCCCCATAGTGTTAATCACTAAGTTATGTGTAAATATTAATAGATTAACATTAGCTACAGTAAAAACATAATATAGTATTAAAGGCCAAAGGGAAGTTTTACTATTGAATACTTTTTAGGAAATGTATTTTCTTTGTTTTATATCACCCGTTACCAAGTTGCCTGGAATATTTACACAAAAATACCCTGTAGAATGTAAAACCATTAACATAAAACACAAAATGGAAGAAAACAGAATCTTTTTTAATCTTTCAAATCTTCAAATCAAATTACAGTCATAAACCAGCATAAACCAAAACCTAAAACCAGGATAAAGAAAATAGTAGTGCCAAACTTCCCCAAATAATTAAAATGGTTGGTAACTCATAGGCCTCCTGTAGTCCCCAGCCATCCCAAGATTGCACTGTCAAAATTCTGTGGCAAAATCACTGAATATGAGTAGTGTGATTTTTGGCCCATATGTTGGGATATTGGAAATTTTAAGGCTGGATAGTGGTAGCAGTTTGTCTCCTAGAGATCTTCCGCTTTCATTCCTACTTTCATCTCATATGTGAAAAAATAGGCTTAGGAATTTTGACTAAATCTATTGAGATGCTATCATTGTGTCATTGCCTGCTGCAGCCCTTGAAAAGGCTCCTGACCCCTCAGAAGTTGCCAGAGCCTTTGTTAAAATACTTAAAAATAGGCAAGCAGGTTTGAAAGAATTAAAAAAGGTCTTGTTCTGATGCCTGTAAAATGCTAGTCAAGTCTTTCAGGAAGGACATCGCACAGCTGGGATACAATTGCTGTGCATCCCATCTCCTAGTACCCAACTTCCTCACCTCATTTGATGGGGCCACTAAATTGGAATTATTCCTGACTGGCAGCTAAGTTCAGCCTTAAAATAAGAATGTACTTCTCATTTGAATGTTGTCACAGGGTTGGATTTGGGTTCTGTGGTCTGTGATGTTGTCCAAACATAATAGAGTGAGGTCCTACAGTCTTGAAGTGATAGAATGACCTGTATGTGTTCAGGTAGAAGTATGAAAACAAAATGTCAATTTATTCCATATGAGTAAAACTGACTGAACCTGACATGCTTTTGTTTTTTAAACAGAGTTCTTAAAAGTGATCAGAGAACTTCAGGTTGCTACTTTTCTGATGTATAAATTGCACTTCTCAGTATTAGGGAAGTCCTTCATTAGGTGGGGAGATGAAAAATAGCTGAAAGGAATGAATATATCTTAAATTGAAAGAGAGCTTCTGTCCTCCCAGAATGAAGCAACATTCTTCCACAGTATTCAGAACTAAATCCATTCTTCTGAATTCTAAGTATAGATGGACAAATCAATCAATTTCCACTTTGTTCTAGTTCATACATTCCCATTTGTTTCCTCATTAATCTGTGACATTTTAAAATCTGTATTTAAATACATAATTGATATTTTCTATAAAAATATACATTTCTGTAGTTTAGGCTAAAAATACACATATGCATTTGGGATTTTCTTGAGACATGAACAGTGTAGCAGCATTCAGAAAACTATAAAATCTAGAAAAGCACAGTATTCCAACCATGCATTAGTCCAAAACATATGAATCAGCTTGAATTGCTTAATGTGACTGGATGAAATTCTCATCTATTCAAGACCCTCTCCAAAAGCATAAAACATCCCACACACACACACACACACACACAGTAACAATCAACAGCAGAGGTAACCTTAAAAAAAGAGAGCAACGTCTTCTATAATCCAATATATGACAATAAATTCCATTCTATGAAAAGTTCTCAAATTAAAAGGATCCTCCCTCCCTCCCTCTAGACACAGATAATGGATATTCTACAAATATGTTCTGGCTAGCAATTTTTATCTAAAACATTTTATTGTTTTTAAATTTCACATTGCAGTGAATCAGTTTGTAACCTCAGATCCTGTAATCAACCTTCAACTTTGCCACAAACTATAGCACAAAGCTTTCCAAATGTCCATAATATATATTTATAGCATTCAGAGAGTTATGCATTCTCTACTTAGTGAGATTGTGCATATTCCAAAGGAACAGTTTGTTTATTCTTTAGCTTTGGGGTTTTTCTCTCTTCATTTGGTCCTATAAGCTTAGTATTTCCAGATTTCTTGTGAAAAGTTGGGGGGGGGGTGCATACTAACGTGTAATAATGTTCATGTTATCCATGCTGGGACACACACTACTTCAAAGAACAGCTGTAGGCAGACACCATGGATTTTGGAAGGAAAGTTGAAGTCCTAGGACTCAGATGGGTGTTCTCATTCATTCTACCAGTCCATAGACCATTGCAAGTGAATGACCAGCTGTGCAAATGGTACCTAAGGGAGAGATTTGGTTTCTAGGTTGCACAAAGAGCTAGTAAAAAGGTGTTTGCCCAAAGCATGATGACCATGATCACAAGGGATATAACTGAACATTGGCTTATACAGTTCATAGCTTTCACTGTTTGATTCAAACTAAAAAAGAGATGTATGGCTGGTTTTGTCCCAAATGAATGCATTAAAGGTTTTCTGCTGCTTCTGCCAGCAAGGTGTTTTGCATGCTCAAGCGGTTTACTGTTTTTATTATTTTTGGAATGAGGCAATGCCATTTTGCCTATTCTGACACCATTTTGGATGCTCCAGGAGTAGCTGACTGCAACCACTTGCTGCCAGCACTGCCATTCCCTTGCAAAACTTACTGGGAGTAAGTAAGAAACCAAATTGGCAGTTGGGGTAAAATTGAGAAGAGTTCTGCCATTTCTTCTCCTAGACCAAGGGGACTAGACTTTACAGGAAGAGTGGTAAATCTACCTTCTAAACAGCGGTTCTTCATCAAACTACGAGGGGGCTACAAGGTTCTCTCCTGGAACTTCTGGTTTTCAGTGTTTTTATTATTGATTTGGAAGGAGAGTTAGTGGGAATGCTTATTAAATTTACAGATAACACAAAAATGGGTAGGATACAAAATATCCCAGGATGAGAAAAAAATTCAGAATGATTTTAGTATATTAGCTCATATATATTATAATGAAATGAAATTTAACATAGAGAATGTAGACTTCTTCACTTAGGAAATAGAAATAAGTTACAGTAGTGTAAATAGAGATAAGTATTTGTGAATGGTACTGTGAAAAATATCTTGGAACAGTAGTTGATTGAGTCAGCAGTGTTACACGGCTACAAAACAAAAATATTGTTTTAGGTTTCATCCATAGAAGTATGATTTCCAAGTCAGGGAAGTAATAATTCCATCTCATTCTGCATTGGTCAGACCTTAGCTCTAGGGATGAGACTTTTAGAAAAATCCAGTCAAATTGAAATAGCTTTAAACAAAGGCAACAAGTGTGAATAGAGGAAAGATACTAAGTCCTGTAAAGAGGGTCTAAAGGAATTGGAATCAACTCTGGACCATTGTATTGTTTGTGCTGAACTGATTTACTTATGGTCCATGGTGACCCCTCCCCACCAAAAAAAAGTCTTATGGATGGGAGTGATATGGTACCAATTTCTTCTCTGTTGGCATGTGGTTTAATTGATTTTTGTTGCTCCATAGATCTAGAATCATTTCTCTATCTTCCTACTACTCCTAGTACCTGTCTGTACCTTACCTGTCTGTAAGCATTGTTTAGAATGCATCTCCCCTCTCCTCCATGCCAGCCACCACAGCAGCATTCAACCATAGTTACAACAACTGAGAAAGCATTTGCAAAACTGCTGGCGTGCTGTTCTCTCACCATCACAGCTAGCAAGAAGGGCTTTTGATCTGGGCTACAGAAATTCAGGTGATAATTAGAGAGAAACAAAGTGGGTTCTCTGTCTCTTTGCTGCCATCTACTGGTCTTCTGGATGTTTGCAGTCCAGACTTGGTAACCCTAAGGAAGAAGCTTTAAAAATATTTTTTGCTTTTATTTATTTAATAAAGCCCAGCAAAGGAAAATATTGCAGAAATGTTTCAAGTTTTTTTTTGCAAAGGATCATGTAGGTTACACTGTATGTTTTAGAAATATGAATGGAGATAGTTTATTTTTTTATATAGAGCAGGGACTGAAAATCTTTTTGTTGTGCGAAGACTTGCAATAATTTGTAACTGGGCACTGACTGGCACTTGTTGTTGTTGTTGCTATCCACTGGATTGGACCAGAGCACTAACTGGTTTTTAATTTTTCCTGCCTGTTCTTTTTCAAGATTGGCAGTTTAGGACAGTCCCAGTTCAATTTCAAACTGGGTAGTGAAAGATCAAGGAATGGAAACATCAGTATGGAAGTGCCTTCTAATTAACTAAATGTTACAATGTTCTAGAAGGCTGTCTCTTGATGTTGCCTATTTCAGTAGCTCTGTGAGACAACTGTAAAATGTTGTAACTAATCACTGCAATGACCGCTATCTATGTTCAAGAGAAATGAAAGTGGTGGGAGAATTTCTAGAATTGGTTTGCATTTCAAATGAGAGCAAGTCATGTGTATCTTCTTCAGATGAAATTGTAAAATGTATTCACTAGAATTTAAATTCTTGGATGTAGTATAAGGAAAGAAACATAAAATATAATACACTGACGTACATGAATATGTAGCATTCCCAGATATTAGTCTGGCAAGAATTGAGGATCATATATATACTTGTTAATTTGTTGATCCAGAAAAGAATTGTTCTGGAAAACTCTGATATGTTCTATTTCCCTCCAGACCATGTCATGGGGTGGGGGGCAACTTGGCAGTCCCAGATTAGAAGCAGTTCGAGGTTTTCTAGACATAATGCTTAAGATGACCAATGGAACAGTTTGAACAGGTTCCAGTTTAAAAGATTTACTTCAAGAAGCAACTTGATTGTCATGGTTTATGACATGGTATGGAGGAGGAGAATTGGCATGGTCTTGGGAAAAATGGGATGAACTTTTTTTGATCCCGCCTGCCCAGCGCTCCTACTGTCGGCATCAGGAATTTCCCTCCCAGGGAGCCAAATTTGGTCATTCTGCAAAAGGGAAACTAGGACCAGTTCCAAGCCTAAAATTCAACCCCAAATCTCATCCCAGGATGGACAAATGTTCACAGCCTTGTCTTCATGTTTTTAGTAAAATATTATTTTAAAATAATTCATTCCAGTGGGGATATTATACTTGAATATTCTTCATTGTTCTTGGACAACTCATTACAGGCAACTTGTGTATTCTTCTATTGCCAATTTGTCTGATACTTGGAATTGAAATGTGTTTATTTTGGAATATCAATAATGCTGAGTAAGGTAAATCTTAAAAGAATGTAACTATAGAAAGAAAAATGTCTAGGAGAAATAACTGAGTTTTTGAATAGTAATTGTTCTGCGTATAAAGTGCTTTTATAAAGTTATAATTGTAAAAAGTATACCTCAACTTTTGTTATGTCTCCTAATAAAATTGAATGGCTTAAAGATTTAAATCATCCCACGTTTTGGAAGTTAGTGTTGTAATGAGATATACCAAGCAGATGACTCTTTCTCTCTCTCTCCCCTCTCTCTCCCTATAGTTCTGATAATTTACTTTTAAGCATAGCAGAAAATAAGGATGCACCTACTTGCTACTAATAATTTTGCAAAGTGATGGAGTTTGCAGTCATGCTGTGCAGTGTGTTACACATACTAGTTCAGGTTTGTTGCATGAAAGGCTGTACTACCTTTTCCATAAATTTGGGGGGGGGGGGGTTTAAGAGATCCTGTCCATATATTACATCTCTTTCTATCTTATGTCAAAGACTTTTCCTTAAAGAAGCCATGTGCAGATTGCATGGGTGGGAACTTTAAAAAGTTTTCATTGTATTAGAGTGAACAGCTACCTGTAGCCAAAAATCTTGTGATGGGAGCCTAAAATATCTGTGTATAATGTACAGTTTGGTATTATTCTGTGAACGTAATCTCTGCATCTAACCCATTGCCAAGGACATAGAAGACACACATATTACGGAACAGTTGGGTATACAGGTAGTCCCCAATTTAAGAACGAGTTCCGTTCCCAAGGTCTGCCCTTAAATCGAATTTGTATATAAGCCAGAACAGTATTATTGTATAATACTGTATAAATAGTATTGTGTAATTAATTCAAATCATTGTGTATTTAACTTGAATTTTGCTACAATAGGCTCCGTTCTTAACTATTGTCCTTAAATTGGGTGTTCTTAACCCAGGGACTACCTGTAATATCTCTTATGTCATGTTCTTACACATTCCATAAGTAAAATAGCCATTTGTTATCTTATATTTGAAAATTTAGGCAAAAAGGCCCTAAGGGTACCAATATTAGAAAAAGAGGTTAGGAACAAGCCTGCTAGATCAGACCCAGGTTCTATTTCAGCATCTTAAAAGTAGCTGTCAGAAAAACTGTATCATATTACATGAAACACAATAGTTTGCAAACCGTAACCATCATTTACTATACAGTATATTAGCTATAATGTGTGATATGTTGCCAGTATAACATTTTAAAATGAATTTGTAGCCTCAGTGTTGGCTGCTACTAGTCAATCAACAGTCTAGTGGAGATATATTTTCTGTAAAGGATCATCTTATTGCCTATAATCTGCAATAAAAAATGGACTTTTCACAGGATTAGAGGCTACAGGTGATCTCTGTTCCAGGAACTAAATTTTTACAGATTCCAGTTAGGTAGCTGTGGTCTAAAGCATCTTTCCTGGGAGTCCTGTGGTTGGGGAGGGGACAATAGTGCAATCCTTTCATACAATTGTGTATGATGTTCAGAACTTTTGAGGGATATTCAACCGGATCCATTGTCCATCGCTGTTCACTGTGCCAGACTTGAAGCTGGAGCTGTGCATACAAATATGCGGTACACAGGGCTGCATAATACCTTGTTTGTATCTGTTTAAAGCAATATAATACTTAAAGATTATTTTTATTTTTGCTTTTGCTGCTGGTTCACTATGGGGAAGCTTCTGATTACTGTAATTCTTAAAATGAATTGCTGAATTAATTGTTTAACATAGATATAATGTGGGTATTTTGAAACTGGGTATAGTTGACTGATTTGTTAGTATATTTTGTCTTTATTTAAATGGTTGATGTTTCCAAATGAATTTTAATTGTTATAATATATTTCAATTCTGTGAAGCCTGTTTCTCTGTGTGGAAAATACAGCATATAAATGAACTAAGTATAACTACCACCACTGATTCTTACCTTTACATTTCCATTCTGTAAAGTGAGTTTCTTGATACTGCTTTGATTTGCTGCTCTATATGTTGTAAATGTAAAGAGTACAATCATTGTCTTTTACTTCTGTCATCCACATCTAGTCATGAAAAATATTGCCTGGAATTTCCACTTTATTGATTGTACCATTTTCAGTTTCACAGACAGATGAAAGGATTTCCCAGCTAGGTGTAAAATTCCCACAGTGTTTTTTGCCTGATTTTCATAGTCTTCAGTGCGTGGGTTCCTCCACTGGAGAATGATTAATCATTAGCTATAAGGTATATCAGAGATGGCTGGAGTAACAGGAAAACAGGAACAATGTTATTGGTGGAAAACATCACATGACCGCACCCGATTTTACATTTTTTGTGGTGGCCATTAAGTGAATCATGTGGTTCCCCATTGATTTTGCTTGCCGGAAGCCAGCTGGGAAGGTCGCAAATGGCGATCACATGACTGTGGGGGTGCTGCAACATTCATAAGTGCGAGGACCAGTCATAAGTAGCTTTTAGTGCTGTCATAACTTTGAACAGTCACTAAACGAACAGTCGTTAAGCAAGGACTACCTGTAATATATTTTGCTTTGTGATTGAAAAAGAAACAAACAGCAGTACACACAACTTTTTCCAACTTGCTACTGGCACAACGTTCATATTTACTTATTCAGTTAAGGCCTGCAGATGTTCTTACTTGACTCCCTGCAATTTTGTATGAAGTAATTTCCACATTTGAAGGATTCTGTACAGGTAGACCTCATTTAACAACTGCTCTGTTTAGCGACCATTCAAAATTACGATGGTGCTGAAAAAGTAATTTTATGACCAGCCCTCACACTTACGACTATCACAGTGTCCCCATAGTCACATGATTGAGATTTGGGTGCTTCACAGCCATTGAGTGTTTAGGACTGTTGCAGCACCCCATGGTCATGTGATTGCCACTTGCCCACTTCAAAGCTGGTTTCCAACAAGCAGAGTCAATGGAGAAGCCAGAAGTAAAATTGCAAGTCGTGGTCACGCAATGTCTCACTTAATGTCCATGGCTGATTTGCTTAACAACTACAATGGAAGTGAACTCGTAAGTCCATCATGTGATGTTTTGCTTAATGACTAGTGACCAAGTTGCTGGTCCCAATTGTGGTCATTAAGCGAGGACTACCTGTATTAGAGAAATGGGAAAAAGTTTAGTTATTAGCAACAGAAATTTGTGTTAGTTTAAATGGAACTTTTAGTGATTTTTATAGGAACAACTAAAAATATGTAATTGTTTTGGGATTTAAAAAAAAAATTAAAAACCTGCCAATCTTGTCAATATCAATTTAGTCATTCAAATTTAATCTAACAAAAAAGCTCTCTGTGTTAGAGCATTCAATATTAATGACCATTTCTTTTTAATATTTTATTAATATATTTCTCTACTATTTCCCATATAGTTGCATCTCAAAATTATTAAAAAATATTAAAAATATAATATTAAAAACAAAACAATATAAAATATATTCATTAAAAAAATGGGAGGATAAAAAAACAAAAATAAAATAAAATCATTAATCCATTGTTCTATTCCTGTTCCAAGTTATTTAGGATTTGTAGGTTGATTCGGGATAACACGGTCATAGCTAGGTATCCCAGTCAGCAATCTGTAGGCTGTTGCAGTCTGTATCAGCTGCAGCTTCTGGATTCCATGTAGTCCCACTGTACAGTAATCTAAATGTGAGATACCCATAATTGAACAAATGTAACTACGCCTTCCCTGTCCAGCAAGGAGTGTAGATGAAATACCAGCTAAAGCTGGCAATGACACTCCTGACTACAAAGCTCATTTGGGCTTCCAGAGACAGTGACGACTGTAGAAGTATCACCAAACCGAATACCTGCTTCCTTTGACGGACTGCAGCCCCAGTGAGAAAAGGCAAAATTTCCATTTCTGTTCCTGGGAATTGCCCACCCACAAAGTTTACCTTTGCGATGGTTTGGTTTTATTCCATTATCATTTCTATCAAGGATGGAAAAAATGGTTAGGGTTTTTATTAATGATAACCTGATGATTTATTCTTGCTAGTTTTATTATATAAATATTGTGCTGGATTGCACAAAATTCCTTTCTCAATTTCGAATCATTTAGTTCTATATTCTGTTCTGATTTTGCCTCTTGGGTGCCTCTTTTGAATCCAGTTTGTACTGTATATCTGACAGTTCTCATAGCACGTATTGTTGAAGTCTTGATTACAAAACCTGGAATATTATTTCACTAGCATCTGAGCTATTTTATTAGGACGTGATGTAGATGCAGTTGTTTGGTACTTTGAGCATTCTTAAACACTTTCATTATTGGAATATAAATTGATTTTTTCCAGTCCTTTATCCGCTATTGTGCTTTTCCATGTGCACTTATAAACCATGTGTAGCATCATCTTGTAAGATTTTAAACAGTTCTCCTAGGATTTCATAAATTCTTGCAGTTTTGGTGTTTGCAGTGTTTTTTAGAGCACATTTCATTTCACTTTCAAGAACTTAAGCAATCTAATCTATGTACAGGTAGTCCTCTCTTACTGATCACTCGTTCAGCAACTGTTCAGAGTTGTGATGGTGCTGAACAAGTGGTACTTATAACTAGTCCTTGAAGTTCGAACCATTTTGTCACCTCTGTGGTCACGTGATGTTGATTCAAGCACTTGGTAACCTGCTTGCACTCGTGACAGTTGCAGCGCCCCGCAGTCACGTGATCACCATTTGCACCTTCTCTGCCAGCTTCCCACAAGCAAAGTCAATGGGGAAGCCAGAAGGAAGGTCACAAGTTGCTCTGGTAAGTCCCTTTGCCTCCCTGCGCTCATGCACCGCTGCGCCACTCATTTCCTGGCTTCCTTGCATTCACACGCTACCAGACTGTCTATTCCCTGGCCTCCCTGTACTTGTGTGGTGCTGCACCATTCATTTTCCTAGCTTCCCTGCACTCATGCAGTAGTGTGCCATTCATTCCCCTGGCCTCGCAATGCCATGCCATTTATTCTCCTAGCCTCCCTGTACTTGCATGGTGCCACAACACCCCCCTCCACCAGCCTACCCCAAGTTGTGTGTAGCCTGCACCGGGCCTCCCAGGGCCTCCCCCACCCACCCCTGCAGCACCCCACCACAACACCCCCGTGGTCCTTACATGGGATTCCTGTCACTTTCCACTTCACGATCCACACATCTTGGGGTTACCATGGCAACTGGGACTACCTGGATTGTCATCGCTAAGCGATGCAGTCGTGACCACATCGCTTAGCGATAGCAGTCCCAGTCCGAATTGCCGTCGTAACCCGAGGACTACCTGTATGTATCATCAGTTTTTCTGTATGTTTGCACCATCTCTTTTTTATATCTTTCTCCAGTAGATCTTTTCCTCCTCCATCTTTTGTCATGCCCATGTTTGTATAAAAGTTTCCCTTGATTTCTCATAATTTTCTTAAATAAATCTCTTCTTTTTCTCATTCAGCTGTTATCCTGTTTCAAGGATAAAAACTTAGTATATAGTTAATTTTTCTCTGTGTCTGTTGCCCTTTATTTTCAGTGAATCAGCAGATGCCATTTTGTCTTCTTTCGCTTTTTGCATTTCAGGATATATTTGTTTACTTCATATTTAATGATGTGACAAATTTCAGTCCAGATACTCTATCAAATTTAATCCATTAAATATATTTATTTCCTTCTCTACATAATCATATGGAATATTGCCAAGTTTGTATTGTGATGCCCTGATGATTTTATTTGTTTTATTTAGTTTAAGTTACAACTTTGCAAGGAGTTTGTGATTTGAGCTGCAATCATCACTAGGTCTTGTTTTAACTGGCAGAATAAAGCTCTCTCTTTGCTTGCAGTGTATTTATTAATTTATTAAACATATTTGTATGCCACTGCAATCAAAAATAACTCTTGGCAGCTCACATAAAACGTACAATGTAAAACAAACCCCATACAAAAATAAAAACACAGTGACATTAACAAAATCAATTTTAGTCTTTGTCCTGCTCCATGTTCTATTCTGAGGCCAAATTTTCATTGTTCTAGGCACTTGTTTATTTCAACTTCAGCATTCCAATCTCCTATAATTAGTATGATGTCTTTTTTTGGTTCTGTCTCAATAAGGTGTTGTAAGTCATTATTAAAGTGTTCAACCTCCATTTCCTCTGAATGTGTGGTTGGAACATAGACTTGGATTACTGTAATGACTTGACTTGGATTCAGATTGCTATCATTTTGTCACTTTGGAGGTTGTGTCTGAGAACTGATTTTGATGACCTTTTGTTAATGCTAGTTACTACATTTCTTCTATGATTTTTCTTGTCTGCATTAAAAGATGTGAAGTGACCCATTCCTTTCCTTTATAGTTTGCTGACTCCCAGAATGGTAATATTCAGTCTTGACATTTCATCTGTGACAACATCAAGTTTGTTTTGGTTCATGGTTCTGGCTTCAACATTCCAGTACTATAATATCTTTGCAACAACACATTAGCAGCTGGATGTCCTTTTATCTTTATTTACAGCTATATAACAAGTAACAGTATTACTTATATTTGCTCTCTGCTCTTTCCCTGTAGCTTGCTGGATACCTTCCGACCTTGGGGGGCTCATCTTCCATTGTCCTAGTTGTAAATGTTCGTTTGTGGGAAACTGCAGAGTGGATTTTTTAATAGTTATTTTACTGCAATTTTTAAAAAAGAGAACACAAAAACACCCCCCAAAACCCCAAATGCAAATAAAGGCCAACTAACAAACAATAACAAAAGGAAGAAAAAAGAAAACAATAACAAGTAAAACAAAAAAGGAAAAGAAAAGAAAATACGAGAGTTGCTGTTTCCTTCTCCAGCGGATTATATTTAGCCTGACCTGTTACCAGAGCACCCTTTCTGGGGATCTATACTCCCAAAGTTATAGCTTCTAGCATCATTGGGATACATAAGCCCTTTTATCACCAAAAATAACAACGCATAACGCATATATAAACCCTTATAAAACTAAATAAAAGTTACAAGCCAATAAGATAATAATAGATCAGAACATTGTTAAGGAATATTGAAATAACAGCTGGTTAAAATCATTGTTAATATACTGTGCAAAATCAGCTTAAAACAGACTGGGATTTAAAAAAGAATTTAGAACCCTAAAAAACAAAACAAAAGTAGAGTTAATCTCAGAGCATATTTCATCAGTTGGGGCTGCCACAGATAAGCCTTTGCTGATACTTAGTAGTCTAAATAGTGAAAAAGAGTATTTTTTTACACTTACGTTAATTAATAGTTGCTGTCCTTCTGCTAGCCTGTCTCAAATTGCGGAAATCTTTGAAAGTGCCAGCATCTTGATTTAGGCCTAGAAATGTAGACATTGGTGTGGTTGGCAGAGAATAGTAATGTGGTTGAAACACCTAGCTTTTAAAAGTATTTTTGCTACAATATTCTATGCCAGTTGAACACTCCACACTTTTTTTTAGGCCAGCCCCATATAGTGGATATTATGTAACCTAAGTGTAAGCAATACATATATTTTCAAGGCAATATATAGGTAAGGCTGTAGTTAGTGAACCAGCCACAGCTGGTACAAGTTTTCCTCGTCTGCTGCTGCTGCTGCTGCTGTTGTAAGAAACGAAGAGTCTAGGAATGGTCCCAAACCATTGAGAGTGGGAATGCTATCTATCCATACATCAATCCAGTTCTGTACATTAGCTAGGTCATTAGGTTTCTTGACCCACAGCCTATCTGTTTTGTCTAGATTAAGTGTTTTTTCTCTCATTTACCCCAAAACTGCCTTCAAACGTTGCTCCTTAAGGAAAGAAATCAAACTTAAGTATCAGCTATATCATGATTCTTGTTCCAATACTGTTGGCTCTTAATCAGGACCATGCCATAGAGCATTCTGCAGTCAGTTGTACTTGCAAGCTAACATGATTTTAGATCAGGGTTCCTTTATGGTGAATGATGGCACTGGGGTAAATTTTAGAAATTATAGGATCTCTATTTTGTTACTTACTTCTAAGGTTGTTTCCTACCTTTATGGTAGGATTGTGTCTCATTTGAAATATCTGGTTGCTTCTTTGTACACTGCTTCATAGCCCTTTGCATGCATGAAATACAGAATATTCTATTTTGTATGAAAGCTAGTGCTAAAAGTACCTCTGACATCTGTGTTAGAACTACTGCTTTGAGTAGTGAGGTGCAGTATTTCCCACACAAATGGTATTTGTGATAAATGGCTCTCTAAAAATTAAATTGTTCTCCTATGACTAACTTTTTCAGATGACAATAAGCATTAGGGCTGTTCAGGAATCTGGATACAAAAGGCAAAATGTGATTTAGAGCATGTGTGGGTGTATCCATAGCATCTGTTGGGAGCATCTTAAACCAGATGTGGTCTTTTTTTTCCAGGATTGCATGTCAGCTGCAGAGAGCAACTGCGCAAGCCCAGAAAAAGATGCAGCTACTTTAAAGTGTTCCTTGGAAGTGCTAGGTGTCTGTCTACAGTTTAATGCACTCCAAATCACATTTTGTCCTTTGATCTGGATTTCTCCAGAGCTCTAATAAAATAATAATAGCAAGAGCAGTAATAATATATTCATAATAATAGAATGTAAGGATTGGAAAGGATTACGGATATTATCTAGTCCAGCTCTATGCCCAGTGCAGGAATTTTGAGCTTGCACCATGAAATTTGATGACTGATCTAGGAAGTTGGAACTTAAAGCAAGTCAGCCATAAATATTCTAGGATACCAAAAATGTTTCTTTAAAATACAAATTGCTTGTTGGATCAAGCCAGAAGTCCCTCAGTATGAAACTATCTCTCCAACAATTGCTAGCTACGGCAACAGTATATTTATCTCTCCCAGTATTCCCCAAGCTAATGCTCCCAGATGTTTAAGACTGTGATTTCTCTAATTCTCTTCATACTGTTGTCTATTTTGGGTTATTGTTATCCTAAAAGTAATATTTTATTAATGCAAGCGCATAGTATTTTGCCAAATATAACATTTCATTACATTTTAATGAAAAAGGTGTTCACAAAAAAGGAAACAAAATAAAGCTATTACTCTTTTGCACAGTTATCTGAGCTGCTCTGTCTGTGGTATGCTGGAACTGGAATGCAACGTCTTTTGGAGCAAAAACTGTTTTATGTAGGTTTGTAGAAGTGCCAAATAGTGCTGATAGTTTAGTGCATTTTACATTCACCTCCCAGCCAGGTGGGATGAAGTACAATAATTGAGTGCTATTAAAAAGAAGGGGGAAAATGCTAGCACTCAAGGGCATCATAAAAAATGAATGGCAAATAAACAATCAAGAAGGTTACTATGGAAATTGCACATATCTCAGTTAACTCTGTGGAAGATAGCCTGTCTTTGTCAAAATTGGTGGAACTTTGAATGCATGCTGCAGTATGTTTAGTGGACAGAATGTAAAAGTGCATCTTTAAAAACATTCTGTGTTTGTTTGTTTTTCTTTTTTAAACAGAATACATGTGGAAATTTTGTATTTTAACTATTTATTTTTTATAGTAATTTTATTAAAAATTATATTTGTAACAAAACTAATACAAACTAAAAAAAATAAAAGAATAAAAAGAAAAAATAGAAGGTGCAGAAAAGAAAAAAATAGAAAAATAGGGGAAAAAAGAAAAAAAAGAAAAAGATAAGAATATAGTACAAGTAGTCCTCTCTTAACAACCACAATTGGGACAAGAATCTCGATCGCTGAGCAAAGTGATAGTTAAGCGAAATACCAATGTGATTGCTTCACTCAATGACTGCAAGCTGGGCACGCCCAGTTGCAGTCATTAAGTGACCTCCCAGGTCGTTAAGCGGACAGAGTGAAAGAGCTGCCTGCTGAAGGATTTCAGCTCCATGCAGAGCTGAAATCCTCCTGTCAGGCAGCCCTTTTGCTCTCAAATGTTCCTGCAGCCCGCTGAAGGGTTTCCCCTCTTCTCCATGCACAGAGGGGAAATCCTTTGTGGGGCTGCAGGAATTAAGCTGAAATCTTCAGGATTTGAGCTCTGTTTCTACAGCCCACAGAAGGATTTCAAGTCCCCTCCGTCCCCTCTGCTTGCAACCTTCCCTGCCAGCTTCCCCATTGACTCTCTGAGGAAGCCAGTAGAAAAGATTGCAGATGGCGATCACATGATCACAGGGTACTTGGCAACCAGTAGTAAATGCGAGCCGGTTCCCAAGCACCCAAAATGTGGTCACATGACTGCAGGGGGGCGGTGTAGCGTTTTACAATGTCCGGAAGTGCTTTATGGGCTGTAAAGCACCTTTTCTGAGGCCATCCTAACTTTGAATGGTTGTTAAACAACAGGTCGTAAGTTGAGGACTACCTGTAAAGAAAAAGGAAATATATAAAGAAATGACTTCCCTCTTCATCACAAGTATAAACAATTTTAGTAACTTACCACCTCTTAAAATACAACAAATGATCTCTTCTTCCTATATCCCATCTTTTATCTATAAACAAATCCTTAAAGCCTCATCATTTCAGTCCTGATGTCAGCAAAATTCCATTGTTACCAGAGATAACAACATATCTATTTTAACCTTGATCAAATAAACCAACTTTATTTTCTTCAGTTCGCCACTTCTTTCCTGAAAGTCCAGAATTTTCTATTTTAACTTTTTCCTCCAAATTTGAACTTGTTCTCAGTATGCACATCTAAAGCATGCGTTAACTTTTAAAAAGCTTGTTGTATTTTTTGAAAGCTTAAATATTTGTTTTGTATACATAGCTTATATGCAATAGCCATTGCATAATCATTGTTAACCTTTTCACATTTAGGAACATTTTTTGTATCAGTGTGTCTGAAAACGGTCTCAGAATGTCTCAGACAAGAAAAAGCAGTGAGTAAAACCAAGTACAGGTAGTCCTCATTTAGCAATCACAATTGGGACTGGCAACTCTGATGGTAAGTGATGTGGTTGTTAAGCAGAAAATCACGTGACCACAATGGACTTGTGTCATTTCCCATTCAGTCATTAAGTGAGTCATCATGTGACCACACCTTGCAATTTTACTTCCACATTTTCCATTAACTCTTTTGCAAGATGGTTGGGAAGCATGCAGATGGTGATCACATGACCGTGGGATGCTGCAACTGTCATAAATATGAGGATTGGTCGCAAAGCTGGTTTTTTTACACCAGCATAACTTCAAATGATCGCTAAACCATTTGTGTTCTGTGGTTTTTATATTTCTAAAGGTGCACTGGGGTGGCATTTAATTTCGTTGTACGAGAAGTACAATGACAATAAAGATTACTACTACTACTACTAAACGAGGCAGTTGATGTGAGGACAACCTGCATTGCAGAGAAATCTGCACCATGTTACAGGTGTTCTGTTGGTGGCCTGACCTCTGCCCTTCATAACTTAAAGCATTCCTTTTAGGATTTATGTAGCATTCTGTTGAGTATGTACTTGGCAGAACAGAAGAAAAGCTATCTCTAGAGAAACATATCCACCATTATTAATTTCTCCTTAAGGAATCTCTGATTATAATGTGTTGAGATTGAAAGTTATAATTTGACAGTATTTGAGTTTATGTATGTTGCTGCATGGTTAAGCTCTGCATAACTTGAGATTGCTTAGGAAACAGTAGGAAAATGCTCAGTGTCACTTGTATACATATGAAATTGTGCTGGAGTTAGAAATGAAAGTAAACTCTGAATAAGCTCTTTTCCTCCCTTTGCAGCCCAACAGTATCCATTTGTTGTAGTATTTGTGCTGCAAGGATATCTGCCCCAGATACAATAGTATTATTATATTAAAACTATACTATATTATTTATATTATATTATAATATAATATAATATATAATATATTATTATATATTAATAATATATAATAATATATTATTCCATCTTAATTTTAATACCTAATTGGCTTTTAGCTATTTATTTATATGTTACGTTTATATGCCACCAATTCCATATTGACCCTGAGTGATCATTTTGTGGATTTCACTTTATCTATACCTCACAAATACTAAGCTTAGTTTTGTACTTAATCACTTGTTGGATTACCTGGAAAGAGTAAGGTTGCTTGCAGGCTATCAGTTATAAGTCAGTTTGTGAGCAGGTATTGTCTTTTGACAGTTGCTGTGTTATAAATAAATATAGGGATGTGTGAACAACTAGTTTAGTAATAGAGGTGAATACAGGTAGTCCCCAGTTTAAGAATGAGTTCCATTCCCAAGGTCTGTCCTTAAGTCAAATTTGTATGTAAGCCAGAACAGTATTATTGTATAATACTGTATAGGTAGTATTGTTTCATGAACTCTAACTGTTATGTATTTAACTCGAATTTTGCTACAATAGGCTCTGTTCTTAATTATGGCTTGTCCTTAAACCGGGCGTTTTTAAACCAGGGACTACCTGTACTGACATATCAAAAATAATGCTGCATAGAATTATTCAACATTATTTCTCCATTTCAGTAGTTTTCTAGTGCTTGTTATTGAGAAATTGATATAAAGTTGTACAAAAAAGGCAGCCTCTATGCCTTTCTGGTACTAATGTCAGTGGAGGCCTATAGAGGGTGCAAATGCTAGCAGAATCCTGCCCTGAGAATCCAAAATACCCTTTATCTCCCTCTCCATCTACAAGTACTGGTGGGGGAGGGGAAGGCCCTGAACACAGAGGGCAGGGAGGCCTCTCTCACACAATGACAGAAAAATGAAACGCTGGATGTGCTTTTATTGAGATAGGTGATTGTAGATAGAAAGCCGCTAGGCTGATCTGATCTATGACAGGGAAGGAGCCAATAAACTTTGAGTTTAATTTGTTCAGTAGACAAGAGGAAGGTAAAAATTTAGTGAAAAGTTACACCAAATCCCCCTCCCCTCCCCTCCCGCTCCCCTTCCCCCTCCCCCACAATATTGGCACCTCTTACCTGTGTGCACCTGCTGCATATAAGTACCCAGCCTTGACCAAATTAACTGTTCTTTTAAGAGGAGCTATATTACCTGTCTCTCCTGGAGAAAATCAGAGGCTCAAAGATCTGTAGAATCAGGAGTTTTAGAGGGCAAATGGTGGAAATAATAGCTATAAACAGTTTGGAAGGGAGATGTGCTGATCGAGGAACACAGAGAAGAGTTATATGCAAATTCTGCAAATGACAGCAAATCCAAATGTCCTGTTGATAGAAAATGTACGACACAGATATTTTATTCCAGCACAGTGTTAGTCTTCTCCAATTGCCCATTCAGTTCTGAGTGATAAGATAATAACAAATAAATATGAATGTCCAGCAAGCAGAAGAGGGCTTTCCAGAACCTAGATATCTAAATCCCTATACTGAAAAGCATGGTCTGCAAAGTATTATGCAGCCTCTAGCCCCTTCCATAGAACAAAATGAACCATTTTAATAAATAGGTACCACTACCACTAGATCAATAATTAGAAGGACCATGGACCTCATCTTGGTAATGAGTAAGGGGTGAGCAAACTGGAGCAGAGACAAAGTCTGGTAGGTTTTCAAGATTCTGTTATTTTACCCTACTATAATAAAAAGCATTCTTGAAATGCCTGCTGTGCCTGTTTCTTGATCCTGCCTACCTTGAAGGACTGACATCAGTCTCAAAAACCTCTCAAGATTTGTTTTAGACCAAACAAAATCAAGGCAGGGTTATTTTGAATTATTTTCTTTTTTCTTATATTAAACATTTTAAAAAAAGAATATGGACAAGAAGAGATGTAAAAAGACTTTAAAAAATAAAATACAAATACGATACAAATAAACAAGGGATCTAAAATGGGGTTATAGTGTTTTAAAACTAAATCTAATCTAAGAACAAATGATTACAGTTTTCCAATATATCATTAGTTACTTATGAAATTTTAAAATCGCTTATATCACTTTACAAAAACTAAACGTCACTATTAAGGCTTAAGCTAAGATATATATTAAGAACCATGGTTAACATAGTAAAAATCACTGACTAAAATTGAATCAATACTAGGAATATAATTTCCCACAAAGTTAAAATATGGACTCTATGCACAGAAAACCCCAGATTTTTGGTGTGATACAAATCCATGCATTAAATTATATTCCAGGAGTGGTTTCCTTTAGAATTTAAGTTACAAAGTGATTATGGACATCAAAGCATACTCTCACAGATTGTTTAACCATTTTTCCAAGGAGGGAATCAAACATAATTTCCAATAAAAAGCATATAATATCCTTAAGTGGTTAACTGCTTCACTTTTTAAAACACTTGAATTTCTTCAAAGAAACGTGGCACCAGCACGTTGGGATTGTAGCCCTAAAGATGCTATGCAAAGCCTAGTGCATTTACAGGCTTTGCATTCCTGATCTCTTCTATCCAATCAGGTGTGGGTGTCTTACTATTTAAGCCTATTATTGTGACAGTATAGCTTTAATCCTGAGATGCAATTCATGTTTAGGTCCTGGCTCCTTTTTCATCACTTTACCTGTGCGCATCTGTTTAGAGTCAAAAGGAAGCCCCACGAGTTCAGTTGAGGGACGACAACGCTAAAGTTCATGTGGGCTGTCTGCTCAATATAGCAGTGCTCCTTGACCATATTCTCTTTGGCCATGGAAGCTGGTATGGAGAAAGTTTCACTTTACCCTTTCTCCTGCCTCACTTCACACAGGCATTCAGAGCACTGTTGAGAAAGCATTCTAGCCAGCCGATTGTGCAGAAACCATATTTTTAAGGAGGGCGATGTCTCTCTCTCAGATGTAGGAGAGAGTGCTTTCAGCCTGGGCTTGTTTGCTGCAAAACAAAGGCAGGCTTGAGTGAGAAGTCCCATCTGTCCAGGTCTAAGCAGCGGACCTTTGATAGGTTAGAGCAAGATCCTGTCCGCTCGTTTTTAGTTGTGCGCTTTCAGCTTTTCCTGAGCGAGGAGTCTGTTTTCTTTCTGTTTGCTTCCAACACGCAAAACGTGGGCCTAAATTTTTAATTAGCAAAAGTGAGTGGTGAAAAGGGAGAGGGGCTGAATAATATAACAGCCCTCAGTGGAGAGCAGCTGAGATGTGTTGCCATGACAACAAGTTCAGCAGGCTGCCAGCGAGCACGTCAATGGGCAGTGCAGGGAGGGAGCTTTCAAACAGTGCCTGCTTGCCACAATGTGATTGGTCACACCTCTGTTGTCTTTGTGTGAACTAGGGAATGCTGGGTAGAGCCCAGAGTGAATGCTCAGTTTGTCTCAAAGCAGCGGTGAGGTAATGCTTTTGAATCTTTGGGGATTATGGAATGCATCTTTGAAAGGCTGCAGAGTAGATGATTTTCATTCCATTTTGGACTAATTGCCTCCCTATGATTTGCAGGGTTTCTGACTGTACTAATGTGATAAGAAGTGGGGAGTGTAGGGGATCAGTGTTAAGGTTTATCTGATTGCAGTTTGATTGATATTATTTAGGGAAAGCCACTTTCAGCATCACTACGTAACACCGGCATAGTGGCAAGCATGCATTACCCTTTGTAGCCCCTCATAAAGGGGCTGATGTTGAAAAGTTTAGATTTACTTTCTCCTCCCCTGGAAGGAGAGACCAAATTATATCATAACTGGTTGCTGGGATTTACATAGTTCAGTTATATAAGAATTTGCTATAGTCACTTCTGTAACACTGTAAATAATTCCTCTGTGCAGATAGAAAGTATCTAATGTAGTTTTAGCACCTGTTATGGTTTGGAAATCTGTAGCTATTTAGAATGCTAAGGGCAATGGTGAATATGCTTTGTATTGTTGTTAAAAACAGTGACTGTTTCTAAGGCCAAAAAGTACTATCAACTTATCCTGTATTTGTTTAAAAAAAAAAAGACCCTGGAATTAACTAGGTATCACATGATCCTCCTTCTGACTAACCATGGGAAGAGGATGTTGTAATGCTCTGAGCCAGTAAAACAATTGTAGAAATAATTGATGGTGTGCTTTGAGTTACATCATGTTGTGGCATCACTTTCCTGAATGCTTAGTTTGGCCTGTTTGAGCACATACATAACCAAATCAAACAGTTGCTACATAATTATCAGATTTGCATGTGCAAGTATAAATTCGCATGTGACCTGCATTAGATACATAGTTTGAATATTTATAAAAAGTACTGCCAAAGAAAGCTTATCAAATTCCAGGAATGAAGGAGCAGTGGAAACAAATTGATTATTTAGGGCACAAGACTTAAGCAAAAAGGGTGATTCTGTTTCCAGACATGTTAATGTTGATTAGCTGCAGTGACTTTCCACATTGTGGGGTGTGCACCTGAAATGCACATGAGAAATATTTCATGTCTCTTTTCAGTCTGTGATGCGTGTGAGAGATGAGTAACCTAACCCGATTTTAATATGACCCTTGGCAAGACTGATCTATTCCTTTTCCAGTAGTCTGAGAGAGAAACATACAAAAACAAACATCAGAAACATAAAAGATACATTCAAAGAAAAAGAGTGGGGGGAAAAGAGAAGTACAGAAAGAGAAAAAGAAGTGGATTCTGTTTGGCTTTCATCCTGCCTACCACTGGCTCAGCCCTGTCCATATTTGGTATATAGCCCCCTGGATGAAATAATTCATATGGGAATGAGTTTCTTTAAAGAAAAACAGCTCTTTGTCTCTATTCTAGCACCTCACTATTTTGGACATAAGCAGTTATATATCCTTTTGCTCATATAAACAAGTGCTAGCTTTCCTTTACTGTGGTGGAAGATAACTTTTTAAAAATACAGGACACATGGATTAGAATTAGAAAAGGCAAGTACCTGTATGTGGCTTGCAGTGAAAGTTGTTAAAAGAAAAAAAGAAAAATTATTTGGTTAGGGCAGAGCATCCAAAATTGTAAAGCTGATGTATTATATAAGCGATGGGACAGAGGCACCATGCTATGAAACTAATACTGTAGGTTTTCTATAGTGAAACTGGCTTGGTCAGTGGTGAAAAGTATAAAAGCATTAATAACTTGGTCTAGCAGTGTGAATGAATATTGGAGACATTCAGGTCATCCATAGTGGGTAAACTTTCTAGGAACAAAGTTATCTGCTAATTCAACTGAAAAGAAAAATTTCACTATCACTTTTCTCTCTTCTACACATCACATTGTCATTGGAACTGCAGTTCTTGCCTTGCTGTAGTTTTCCAACTAATAATTTGTACTGTGATAGCTGTGATGTTTTTAAAAAACTGGTTTCTTTCTTCTTATTTAGGAAAAAGAATCCGTGGTTTAGCAGGAAATTTGGCGAATGGCCAGGAAGACAGAGTGCAGTAAAGCCAGAGTGACAGATCCCTCTGCCCCAGGGAAGTTAATGTTGCTAGCCAGGTAGACATACTGGTATAGATAATGAAATGTCCAGCAGGGAGAGAAGACATGTACATGATGTTGAGTAATTCCTAACATTCTGATATATATGATTAGTTTTTTGTATAGAGAATCTAATCCAAAACATAAGTGAATATCGATCCTTTTTGTGTGTGTTTATGCATTTGTGTGTAAGTATGATGAGTATTCCAGTGGCCCAAGAAAGAATGCATTATTAATGTCAATTCAAACCGTTTTTATTCATTACGTTTTGAGTATCATATAAACCTGTATGATAAACTGAAATCCTCTCTGAAAAAGATTTGCTCCTTTAATTGAGTGCTTACTGGATAAGTTGACCGGATGGTTTATTTCGTCACAAAGTTGCATTTATATTTATGTAAATTTGATTTTAAATCTATTTTCTTGGCTACTTCATCCAGCATGTTTGGTTTGTTCAGCTTCTGAATGATTTGAATTCACATTTCATAGAAATATTTTGAGATTACTAAACTTAATCTAATGCAATCAAACCTGGTATCTGACTTTGGAGAAACCAAGGTTTAAACCCCCAGGTTGTAAAGCTTGCAATTACTCACAGAGTTGTTTCAGAGGCAAGTATCAGCCTGCGTACTTTCAAGGAAGGGTGGATTTTTATATATGCAATAATGTCAGAATTAATTACCCAACCTGAATTTTCAGGAGTGATATATTTATTGCTAAATCAGGTAATTCTGTTTGCAGAACTTTTTACCAAAGAAATATTTAAATCATAACATATAAATATTTCATTGGCTTTCAGTCTGTGTTCTGTTAACTGGCCTCATTAAAAAAGTTCCTTATAATACAATCCCATTATTTTCAGTAGGCTTAATTTTAAATAAATATGTGCGGGACTCAGTTTAAGCTGTATTGGAGTGACATTAAATGGAATATCTGGGAAAGTACCTTGACAATACTAAGAAGAAATATTTCAGCACGTAATATAGTGTTCTTATTAAATGGAGGTAGTAGACAAATATTTGATTATTCTACCACTTTTTCCCTGGTATATCTTTTAATTTTAAAGTTTTTAAGCTGTAGGCAAGGCCCTATGATTTTTAATAATTGTTGTCTAGTCCCAATTATTTTAGGAACAGTAGCAATAACATACTTTAATTTACTGTTATAAGTTTCTAGGAATTGTATAAACACTGAAAAATAATACATTTCCTGCCTAGGGGCCTCCAATCTTGTGCAGGCAGTATAAAAATAAGGGACATGAAAGGAATAAATTCAGGCAGTGTTTTGTTTATATATAATGAACAGGAACTTTTTTCAGAGACCATGTTGATTGATAAAAGCTAGAGTGGGAGTGGAGGGGAAACAATGATGTAACTGTCCATATTCCAGACTTTAAATATTACTATTGCTGGAGCTGTACAACTGGTACTCCTTGAAGGCTCCCTGGTGAACATAGGGTGAAAGAGTATGTTACGTGGCAACCAGAGGCATAATTAATGTGACTAATTTATTTAATTTCTTTATTTAAAGCATTCATACCCTAGAAAGTCTCTCAGATCTGCTTACAAATAAAATGAGACAATGCCTTCAACGGTACAAAAGAGAAAAGGACTCAAGAAGGAATAAGGAAATCAAAACAAATGAAGGCAAATTACTGAGTCTTACAGTGATTAGATATAGTGCAGTTATAATATCGAGAGACATTATTGGTCTTGTTTTGGAGATATCCAAAATGCAAATAGTTCAAAAATAAAGGAAGCCAAAAACTGTTAGTCTTTCAAAAGTTGCATGGTGGATGACAGTTGGGGCACAGTTGCAAAGTCTAGTGAAATTCGCTTCCTGGATAGCCCTATTTTCTTTCTCAGCTCCTGACAGTGCCTTTGAGAATAGCTGTTTGATGACCTCCTTATCCCCAGACTTAGTATCTACTCCCAGAGCCTTATTAATACATGATAACAAAACAGATTTTACTGAAGGAATCTGAACGCCATAATTTTCTGGGCAAATACTAGAACTGGAAGCATATGCAGACAGGCATTCAGGGATGTGGGTCTCTGATAAGCAAGTTTATTGCAAAAAAAAAAAAAAGAATGAAATCATTATGTAAGAATTCCGGTGATTACTGTGTATCAAACGCAAGCCCTGTTTATGATCTAATCAGGAGACATATTCTTGTGCCTTTTTCTCCCATCAGTGTGGTGCAACAGGTTTGAAGTTTCTCTCTTTTAGGTGGGAAAGACAGTACGTATCTATCCTTTGTTACGTTAATGGATTAGTCTGATTTCAAGCTTTTTGCCTGTAGCTTTGCCAGAATTAGCTCTCAGCCTGGGGCTGTATGCATTGACCCCAACCAACTGTTAACTAGCCAGCTCAATCTCAAGATCCCCTTTGTGTTGTTAATTGAATATAGGTAGCCCTCAACTTACAACCACAATAGGGACCGGAAAATTCGTTGTTAAGCAGTGCAGTCATTAAGTGAGGCATCAAGTGACTACACTCAATTTTACGACTTTTTTGTGGCAGTTAAGCAAATCACCATGGTCGTTAAGCAAATCACATAGTCATTAAGTGAATCATGCTGTCCCCCATTGATTTTGCTTGTTGGAAGCTGGCTGGGAAGGTCACAAATAGTGATCGCATGACCCCAGGACATTGCAACTGTCATAAGTACATGCCAGCTGCCAAGCACCCAAATTTTGATTGTGTGACTGCGGGGACTCTGTGACGGTCGTAATTAACTTTCCAGTGCCATCATAATTATGAATGGTTGCTAAACAAATGGTTGTAAGTTGAGGACTACCTATATGCTTCAGTCTTTCTGGGTTATATCTTATAGGCAAAAGGAGTTGTAACCTAAAACCCGGATTTTTTTTGTTTGTTTGTTTGTTTTAGCTCTTTGGTGAATGGTGGAGAGTTCTTTTCACCTGCCAGTGTAGTTGAGGGGGAGATAATGTGTTGACCGCTGCTCTATCCTTTTCCCAGAGCCCCTGATCTGGTTTGTCTTCATTATCATCTGGCAAAATTGCTCCCTTTGTATCACACTGGTAAGTGGAGAGAATTACTAGGTGAACTTACTACAACATCAGCCACTGAGAGATCTGGCACCTCCCTTATCTTTGAAGGTCACCAAATCCTGAGGAAAAAAAAGACGAGCCTCTTCCTCACCCAGAGAAAGAGTCATTGGAGAATGGAGCACATTCTTGGCAGTTGCATGGAGAACAAATGAGCAGTGCAAAAAGCACTGTTGCATAATCTCCAGGATTGTCCTGAAATTTCCCTCCACACAACCGCTCCTGCATCTATATGGGGGGAGTGGGAGTGGTGGAAAGCAATTGCCTGTGCCTGGTGGGAGGCATTACTTCTACCATATGGTTGGAGTAGAGGCAGCAACCAGTGGTTTATTTAATAAAGCATGTCTTGTTTTAACAGTTTTCAGAAAGAGGAGACATAGGCTGTTCTTTGTTGGTGGGCTGTGCAGAATGCTCTTCAAAAAATTAGTTGTGCTATGTTTTATCATATTCCTTTTATGTATTGGCCAGAGGTTCATTTATCTTGCTAACACACTGCATTCAAATTCATGGCTAGAAATCACAATTGGTATGCCTATAAATAATGGGCTTCTCTTTGTGTTGTAATGGGAATTAACATCCAATTATGGAGTATATACATTTATCAAGAAAAGTTATGAAGTTTCTCTAGAAATAAATTACAACTAGAAATATTGTTTCATTTAATGTTTGTAATTTGGAGCAAAAGTTTGCTATTTCCACCAGTTGTATCCTGTTCTGAATACAGGTAGTCCTCGTTTAGTGTCAGCTTTATGAGGTAGACCAGACAGGAAACATGACTAGATCAGCTAATTCTACTTTATTGTAAGGTTATATTAACATAACCTTGCAAGTCTGAAAACAGTTTTCTCCCCCCCGGTCCCCTTTACAGCCCAAGAACTAGGGAGGCTCTCTTCTGCTGCAGGCTAAGCTGCCTTTTATCTGACCATTCCCTTGGCTGCATTTTGTTGCCCTGTCTCCCAAGATCATTCCCACGTACCATTACGTTTAGTGACCACAATTGGGACCGGCAATTTGGTTGTTAAGTGAAGAGGTCGCTAAGTGAAACCATGACTGTTCTTATGATCTTGCTTCAGCTTTCCTTTGCTTTACAGACTTGCAAAGGTTGTAAATGCAAGGATTGGTCGCAAGGTTACTTTTTCATTACCATTGTAACTGCGAATGGTTGCTACAATTGCTAAACTACATCTACAATTCTACTCAGAATGCTCTTTACCAATAGAATAGGTGGGAGACAAGATTTTTCAGTGATTCTGTTACCCATACTGCCATTCCCACCACCACATCCCGTATTATTTGTGTGTCTAAAACAGATTTTCAGAAGTCATGGAGTCCAGCAGGGAAGCTAATAAAAATAGTTTCTTCCCAGGTTAACTAGTAGGTTTCTCCTGTTATATCAAAAGAAGAAGCTGTGCTGGATCTAACCTTTTGTTTTACAGATGATTGATAAAAAAAATTATTTCAAATGTAATACATAACGTTTCAGAATAACAAGCTGTTTGCTAATTTGGTTTAATGTTTCCAAATTCCCAGTTTATTTCACCCTAACCTTTCAAATCAAAGCTTTCTTATAGGAAATCCTGTAGCAAAAATTGCTATTTTAAAGATTTAAAGTAAAAAAGATGACAAAAGCATGCAGCATATTAAAAAACAAAACAGAATGAATACAGCAGAAATAAAATGAGAAAAAGGTCTCATTCCAATATAAAAGTTGTTAACATAGTTTACATAAATAAATAAAATAAATTACTGTAAGAATTTATTTGCTTAGCCCCAGAAAAATCCCAAAGACAGGAACTAGACATGCCTTATTGAGACCATTCCAAAGCTGGGAGCCATCACTTAGAAGACAGCTTAGAAGGCAGACATAGAATATGTCATACCTGCGTATAGAGTGTGCCCAGTTTAGGGCCTCTGAAGTCTTTAAGATTTTGGTAGAAACATGTGGAAATAAATTGGATAATATTAAAAATCATGCTTTTCTATGACACAGGCAAATTCTCTTCTTTTCATTATTTATATCTATCAGGGCAAATTTTGGGTGAAGAGGGCTGGGCAATGATTTAATAGCATCACTAATGCAGTTGAGAGCCAGGTTTCTGTTGCATTTAAAAAGTTTTTATTTCTCAATTTTCTAGGTATCTGAAGCATAACATCAGTTTATTTTTTGAGTACACCCTGCCCTAAGAACTAGGAAATTGCTTTTACAAGTAGTCTCTGGGTTATGACCACTCATTCAGCAACCGTTCAATGATCGCAATTTGAGTGCTTGGCAACCAGCTCACACTTATGACAGTCGCAGTGTCACCTGATCACCATTTGCAACCTTTCCTGCTGGCTTCCCACAAGCAAAGTCAGTGGGGAAACCAGCAGGAGGTCACAAGTCCCTCCAGCCATTTTTTCACTTGCCCACTCTCGCTCCATAGCGTCCGCCCGTGGGATCTGCCTGCCTGTGGCACCTGCCCGCTCGCACTCCATAATGTCTGCCTGTAGCACTCGCCCACCAGCCCATAGCTGTCGCCAGGCGGCCTGCTTTCCTGGGACTTCCACCTCTTCCCATGTTGTAGTCATATGAGGTCCTTGCTTAACAAACCACGTGGTACTGGGGTACAGTGAACCAGGATTGCCGGGATTGCTGTTGCTAAGCAATGCAGTCACATGATGTGCTTTATGACTATCATTTAGCAATGGAAAGTCTGGTCCCAGTTGCTGTTGTAACCCAAGGACTGCCTATATTGAAAAGCAACCCCCCACTCCAAACAAAAAACAAAAGCCCGTGACATTCTGGGCTTAGTCCATCCATGAATTAAACCTTTAAAAACTGTCTCCTGCAGACAAAGAAAATTACCAGCTTGCTTGCTTGCTTGCTTGCTTGCTTGCTTGCTTATTTATTTATTTATTTATTTATTAAATTTTTCAACTGCCCATCTCCCCCCAATGGGGGAACTCTGGGCGATTCACAACAAACATTAAAACATAAAATATATAAACACATAAAACCTTAATTTAAAACGTTACTAAAAAGAAGAAGGAGAGACCAAGAGGATGAAAAATCTGAGGCTGAAGGCAGAAGGCCTCTATGGGGCTAGCCATCCCCATGCTTCAGGTATTCCCACCCCACCCCAGGCCAAGTGGCAGACCCAAGTCTTCAAAGCCTTACGGAAGGCCAGGAGTGTGGGGGCTAATCACACCTCCGGGGGGCAGGATGTTCCAAAGAGCAGGGGCTACTGCAGAGAAGGCCCGCCTTCTGGACCCCGCCAGTCGAAGTTCTTTCACTGAGGGGGTCCGAAGCATGCCCTCTCTGTGTGATCGGGTGGGATGGGTTGAAGTCATAGGGGAGAGGCGGTCCCTTAGATAACCTGGTCCCATGCCATGTAGGGCTTTAAAGGTGATAACCAACACCTTGAATTGGACCTGGAAGCAAACTGGCACCCAATGCAGCTCGCGGAGCAGAGGCATTACATGGGCCCTCCTTGGGGCACCAACAATAGCCCGCACGGCTGCATTCTGGACCAGCTGTGGCTTCCGGATACTCTTCAAGGGTAGCCCCATGTAGAGCGCATTGCAATAGTCTATCTGGGAGATAAAACCCAAATTTTGGGGGATTATATGTGGTCCATAGATTGCCTGTCCCTGACCTATGTTAAACACAGGAACATGAAAATGATTCTTATTCTTGCCAAGAATAGCGCTGCATATTCAGCAATGATTTTAAGTACGTATTTTGTTTTCTATAGGTTTATCCTACCAGCAGTTTGCTTTAAGAAATGGAGTGAACTTTTAAGAACATTTTTAGAAATTGCATGCTACAAATAAAGCTTTAAAGTATATGTTTTGAGGACAGATTTTTATAGTTTAACTGAATCTGTTATATGTAGGGATTCTGAGTTGTTTATTATGTGTATTGTAGCGCTTTTCTCAGCTTTCTTTTGAAAACTATACTTGGACTAGTCTAGGCCTAAATTCATTGTTAAAGATTAGAACACTTTTGGAAAAGCACAAGAAGACAGGGAGATACCTTCTTTATTTATGGTCCCTGCCCATCTCCAAAGTTTGGGAGAATATTTTGCAAGTCAGCACAAAATTAAATACTTCCTAAGAGCAACAGCTGTCTGTTTCTACAAAGAGTGCTCCCTCTGGTGGTTCATTAATGCAGCAATTTGCAATTTTGTGGCAGATTTATTCTTTTCTTTTAAATGAGTCTTAAAGCATAACTCTGTTTATCATTAAGCAAATTCCACTGTATTCATCTGGACTTACTCCTGAGTAAATCTGTGGAGAATTGCTTGTAATCTTTAAAGGGCTATATGTGGGTGGGTAAGATGTGGCTGAACTGTAAGGGCAATCGTTTATATCTGTGTGTGTGTGTGTGTGTGTATTTATATATCTTCATAGCAGTTCCTTATTTCTTGAGAGGGGCATTTTGTCAGATTCATCTTTTTGTGAAAAGTATTTTATTTTGTGATTTTCTCTTTTCATTACAAAGCCTGAATAGGAAGAAATAAACTGGCCTTTTAAGACACAATCTATTAGCATAGTTGTTATATTTAAAGAGGGACAAGCCCTATGAAAAATAATATCAAACTTCCTTGGGTGTTCATGAAAATCAAACCATGATCTGATCATTCTTGAGAAAATTTCACTTCTGTGAGGTGTTTCATGTCACTGATTATTGTTATTGCTTGTTAGTTTACCCTTTTTGGTACTTAAATTCTGTTTCTTGTAAACTGCTAACCATTCTACTCCACCATTCCTCCCACCCCCCAAACAGAATATAAAATATATTTTTGTGACTTCAGTCTCACCTCCTGTAGATTCAGTCTTGTTCTTGCCTTCTGAGAGTTGCAGTATTTAGCAGCCTCTAGCCAAGCAAATAGAAACCTCAGATTGAGAATAACCTCCCGAAGTGGCCTCTTGCTCACTATCAAGGGCAAGAGAAGCAGCAGTTTCTGTCTCTGGAAGTGTTTGATGTTTTCTGCCAACATACTGGCATGGTCTCAAGACTTCTCCTTGGTGCATGCCTAATGGGATGATGAGAAGCATGCCTGCAAAGACATGTTCCCCTGTCTGAATCCTCCTTAAAGAACAGTCTTCAAGAGCAAGTTTGATATACTGAATTTGGTGCTGCTCAAGTGATCGGTAGGAAAAGAGAATGATGATAGATACGGTTTAGTGAAGGCTGGTAAGTGAAACCATTCTTATTTATGGCAGAAGAAATAAAGAGAGGCAGCAAAAGTTCAGCCCCCAGATCATGAGTAAAGTCAGAAAATTGTTTTTTATTTTCTTTTTATTTTTTTCCCTTTGGAGTTACATCTAGTTGGTGAGGATAATGCTTATAATCAGCTGTTATTGATCACTAGCGCGAGGGAGCTGTCAGGAAAAGGTTAACTTCACCTCTTAGCCAGATGGCAGGCCTTAAGACCTCTTCCTGTCCTGAGGAAGAAGTCCTTCCCTTCATTCTGCTCTTCTTCTAGAAAGAAGCAGTAGCTTTCCTCTCAGTTCCTCCTTAGGGCTTGAGAGAAAGAAACTCACAAGCAGTCAACACTGGCAGCCAAGCTGCATGTGACTGAGCAAGGTGACTCCAGCAACCACCAGCTCAGCAAATTGGCACATCAAAAACTGTCACAGGGATTAACAGACCAGGTGGAAAATATTGGCCAGCTGCATGGACCAGACTGAATTGGGGAGCAGTGGCTCCCAAAGACAAAGGAGAGAAGGTGCTGCATTCTCCTCCATCATCTCCCAAGTTTTGGTGATACAAATGTGTAAATTTTTCCCAGAAGTCTCAAACTAGCCAGCATCAACAAATTATCTGGAACAGCAGACATGTCTATAGACTGCTGACAATTTACAATCAGATTCATAGCTTCTGGTTTGATGGCATAATGGGACCTGTGTCTCAAGCACTGGGAGACTCTCAAATCAGAGCCAACATCACAGCTAAGCCTTTCTTAAGAAATTAGCAATTTGGTGAGTCAGTTGAAAGCAAGGTAAAAAGAAATTCTTGCTTGTTGAAGTTCCCAGGCTTGCCAACAGAGATACACTTCCAGCTAGCAAGGCAGAGAAGGCAAGACACAAGGAAAATGTCCCACCGTTCAGATTGATGTTGGAGATGTTTCAGTGGGGGTATTTTCTGTAATTCCCAAGAAAAATCAAGAAATAGGTTCCCTTCCTCACCTGTCTCCAAAAAAAGAGAGACAGAGAAAAGCTGCTCTGAATGCTGTACAAGAGCCATCCATTCACTTTATGTTGCCTAAGAAAAATGGGACATGAAGACCTATCTTAGACTGCTAAACAAGCACATCAGGCACCAAACCTTCAGGATAGAGACATTAAAATCAACAGCCAGAGCCATCATCCCAGACAGTTTTCTAGCCCTGATATATCTTTTGGAGGCCTACTTAAACATCCCATCAGACATTTTTCAGATTTGTGTATTAGAACAACCAACTTCAATCCAAAGCATTCTCTTTCAAGCTGGCACCAGAACCCAGAGTATTTACTAAAATGATGACACATTTATGTTAGCTGGGTAATCTGCTTATCAGAATACCCTCTGGAAAAAATAGTGAGCAGCCTTAACTTGATGCTTTAATGCACCCAGGAGCATGTTTTCATCATGAACTTCACCAAAAACAGGCTAATGCCCTTAAAACAGATTCTGGGAGACACCCGGGAAATATGGAGGAAAGGAAACTTTTCCTATTTCTAGAGCACACTTTCAAGCATCAGAGAATGGTGAAGGAGAACCTAGCATGTAGGAGGTCAACCATTATGAGGCTGACAAAGTTACTTGCTATGATGGTTGCAGTTTGGGATTCTGTACCATGAGACCACTTCAACTCCAGATTATTCAGTGGCTCCTCTTCCCATTCCAGGAGTAGATCGCCAACAGATCACACCTGCACATAATAGTTCCAAACAAGATTGCCCAATCATTGCATTGGTGATTAATTCCAGCCAATCTGGTATGGGGAATCCAGTCAGAAAGCTAATTGAGGCTTGGGGACCTAGAAGCTCTCTCTATAAGAGAGGATCTATGCATATTTCATAAAAACAAAGATCAGATCTGTCAAACACAAGATAATTTGTTTTCCAGTTTATGCCCAAACCCTTCCCACCCTAGAGAATGAACCTGGCACAAGCTGAATGTGCCCTATGTCTATATTTCAAATGTAACCTAGGATATGGAGTACCAATAACTTGTTTGTCTCATACAAACAGAAAACTAGGAAAGACAATTCACCATAAGCAAAGCAGATCAGGGAATGCATTCTTGCTCAACAACCAAAAAAACCCCTCCATTCTCCCTGGCATCCCAGTCATTCAGATGTGGAGTGCCTGTATCACAATTCTAACAGCAGGTTCCTATAGTAGAATGGTGGCCCAAGGAGGAACTGTTCATGCCCTGTTGAATAGACACGTTTGCCTCTTCTGATGTGAACTTTGGTTGCAAAGTGTTACACAGGATGCTTTAACTTCTACTGATCCTCCTTGATAACATGTTATAGTATATTTCCTGTCAGTTCCATCCTTAATGATTGAGAAAATAATAATAGTTGGATTTAATCTGAAGTATCTTTCTAGCCATTGAAAGATGGACCTTACGGATTTATTGCCTGTTGAAGGATGATAGATCAGGAGTAATCAAATGACCAATACTGCAATTATTAACTACTTTATTCTGTTAACTGTTGTACATTATTCTTACATTTGCCATATGTGCTTGTTGGTGGCAGGTTTTTTTTTTTTTTTTTGATATAATGAATTATTCAGTAAAGAAGAAGTTGAACCACAATATGTTAAAGTCAGTACCTGCAGTTGAAGGGAAGGGACAGGAAGAAGTTCTAAACCCTGCTTCCCTTTCTTGTCAGTTCCATCTTTTGGAGACAGCAAGGTTCTTCACAGTAAGTCCAACTATCATTTTAGCCACTTAAACTGTTTGGTTTCTCTTCATAGTTCAGCTAGACAAGTTTCCTGAAAGCTGAGTTGTAGAGGCAAATAAATTAACAGTTGTCACTCTGAAAGCCTGGAACCCTGTAATATAGCGTTTCTCCCAGAGCAAATACTCATTTCAGTCTATAAAATATTCTGAGTTTTGTAGTGAAAGTAGAGATTAGCTAGCTAGTATGACTTCACTTTGCAGAGAACCAGGCCAAAAAAGATGCTGATAGATTACCGATAGTAATATATAATAGCTCAGGTGATTTAATTAGAAAATATTATCAAGGAAAATAAATTGTTCAGTTTCTAGGTCGTCAAATCAAATCATAGCAAAATTTGCTGAGGTAACAGCAAAAGTAGCACTTCTTTTTTTTCCCCAGTTCAGGTCTTTGTATGAAAAATATGATTATATTCAACGCCATTATTCCCATTATTGCCATATCGTAGGTTAGCAGCCTGTGACTAAGAAAGTATGACTTGTGAGTGCCTTCCAATTATGGCTAAATGTTCAGATTGCATTTTGGAGCTGGAGTTAATGTTGGTTTGGATTTCTCACAGAAATCCCTGTATAAAATAAGGTTGGTGAAAGATCAGTTTACTTAAATTACCCCTTCCAACATCCTTCTCGTTCAAATTTGATTTATAATTGCATGCAGAAACCTTGTATTTTGTTGATGTATGTGCAGAGTTTTGGAAAAAAATGTTTGAAAACATTTAAATATGCATCATATTTTATTTTTTAAAAAGATTCTAAAGTTTTGTCCTTATGCCTCAGAGCCTACCATCTGAGGATAAACACCAGCCACCTCCTGAGCATGTCCTAAGTACACTCCGATTGTACAGGTAATCTCCTTTGTGTCTCCAGGCTACGGAGAAAAAAATGAGTTTATATCAACATGCTTGCAAAGAAAGCAGCAGAATATTCGATACAGCAGAATGAACTATCCACCTTGACACTTCTCAAGTTATTTGCATGAAATCATTCTAGTATACATGTAAATTTATTGGGGGGAAAAGAGTTCTTATAGGCGAGATACAGCTTCATATTGTAATCTAAATGCAGTTATATCGATATGTATGTATTGATATGATAGTCCTTTAGAGGTTCCTTTTTCTTTCCAACTCCAAGGAATATTGGAAAGAAATTACACAGGGCTCTGCATGATTTCCTGTCCATTGGCAGGTTAACTCTCCATGAACTTAACAGAACAGACCCAAATTTGGTATGGTGGGAAAAGCTGGGAAAAAAAGGCTGAGTTCTAAATGTTGGATTTGGCTTGAGATTGCTGGGTGGGGGGATCCCCCACATATCCCTATGGATATGCAGTTGAGTGGTGGTTCCCCATCCCTTCTTCCTCCTGATCATGTGACCCAGAACAGAGTATATGCAGCTTATTCTTTGCTTCTCGGTGCACAAATACCCTCACGCACAGATGTAACACAAGGGGAGAGCAGAAATTTACAAATGCAATATGTTCTTTCATTATTAAAACAAAAAAATAGAGGTGCCTCCTGTGGCAACTGCTGGAAAACAGATTAGAAATAATTGCAGAAGTCATACTTTGCATGCTTTCCCTCTCTTTTCTTCTATATTGCAATGTTTAAAGAGTTGTATATTTTAGATATATTAAGGATTTCATATGACCAGAATATATAGAGCAGATGATTCTATGAATGGGCTAGATGGAGATCAATTCATCTGTGCTTGCTAAAAGCTTCACTGTACTTTGTATTTTATTTTTGCATCTGTAAAATGGGATCGTAATTTATGTCAGTTGAGAGCTGTATAATAGCTTTGTAAATTAATGAAATTCAGTTCTGTTTTACAGTTCTGTAGAATCTACAAGCAACATCTTGTTCACTTGTACAACTACTTTATGTAGATGTTTTCATGCTGGGTACTGAAAATGAGAAGGTAACAGGGAGCAGGAATTTCTGTTTTGTTTGTTCTGAGTTGACTGCTGTTCCTTTCACTTAATAGCGGTGGTTATAAGACCTTTGTTGGAAGCATTTGAATAAAATGCACAGTCAAGCTGTAAAAGCATTTTATCTTGTGGCCCATGATTTTCCATTTCATTTGTAACATAAATATTGACAAGCTGAATGTAGTAATTTAATGGGAGTTTATGTTTGATTTTGCCCATACCAGCCAAGAGCAGTAGCACTCAGAAGAAATAACATATTTTATTAATTAAAAGGGTTCTAATTTTTGTGGTTGCATTTCCTTTGAAAGGCTACAGCAAATATACGATGGCAAATATACTTTTTAATGCTTTAAAGCCAGGATGCAAAACATGTAGCCAACCAGCCTTTTTTTGGGGGGGGAGTGTATTTTCCTGAATTGAGGGGGTCATAACATTTCACCTTTTTATTTTTTTTAATTTGCTGACAGTTTAAGGTGAAACCAGTTTCTTCCCTTAAAAACCCAGCCCGCCATATACTGTATCCTGACTCTGCTCAAATTAGGAATGAAAACCTTGATACACTATGCAAAACCTAGTGTGGCTTGAAACCAATGCAAGTTGTGCAGTTCTAGTTTTAAAAAATGTGTTTTGCAATTATTAATGAAATTGAAAACTCTTTTCCATCATTTGAGCACCTCACAAAGTATTTGCTTAACTACTGTTACAAAGTACTTGTAATTTCTAAGTCCCAAAGGATATTTGGGATAAAATGTGGCCACTTATTACCTCTGTGAGAAGATGAGCTGACACTGGTTCTTTGTGAGCTTTACTAATGTACTTGTCTTTTAAATGAGTCATTTAGTAGCTTATAGACATCAGTTGAGTGCCTTCAAAATTAATTCTGGCAGCAGAGAAGATGAATGAGGATTGCACTGTCATGATATACAAGAAGTAGTAATTATCTAAGGTATCAAAAGAACTGAATTATGATAGGCTTTTAAGAGGTGGAACAATTAGGCACATGTAAACATTTATTACTTTTTTAATGTGTCATAACCAGTGCCTTCTTTGGAATAGTGCTCCACCTGAGATCTGGTTAACATCAACCTGATGGTGTTCAAGAAAGCTGCCAGACCCAGATGTTCCAAAAAAACGTTTAGGAATTCATGGTATGGCAGGTTCCCCTCCCCACAAAAGGTTATTTTTGCTGCTAGGAGTGTTTTTCTCAGTGTAGCAATGGCTAGAAAGTTGATTGGGTTATTTTATTTTTAATTTTTTTCTTTTGTTTTACTTTCCTATAATTTATAAGCCACTCAGAACCTTTTGGACTGAGCAACATATAAATTGCAGAAATTAATTAATTAATTAGTGAGTGAGTGAATGAATGAATGAATGAATAAGAGGGAAAAGTTACTAATCCATTAGATCTGTTATCTTAATCCTCTGGCAGTGAATTTGTTCAATTTTTTTTTTAAAGTTTAAGTATATGTAGTCAATTGGATTAGCTTCTGTGTGCATGTTTGTACTTTCAAAAATGTGAGACAAGACTTTATTTGCAAAACGTTTTTTTCCCAGCAAGGCTAATTCTTCTATATGTTTGATTATTTTTTCTTCAGTAATGTTTCTTAGTATTTTGCCAATCAGTATTAAAAAGAACTTTAATAAGTGCTCTTCTGTTGAGGTTAACTTATTTGTGACCATTCTGGTTGCTCTTCAGCCCACTAAAACTGGCAGATTCATTTCAGCAAGTGAGAGTACATATGGTGCTTGATAGATGGCCCACGGATCCTCTGGGAGCTTTTCCCAATTTTCCCACCTCCCATCTGATCGGCATTCTGTTAGAAGGTTGGAACAGATCACTCATTGCCCACTACTAATGCTAGCAAGAAAATAGCAGTCCTGAAATAGAAGTGCTGGGTGGGGATGGGATACAAGGTCAAACTTACTTACTTAGTTCACTGCTATTAGCAGCAGTGGGGAACCAGAAGCCTACAAGGAGTTGCTGGTGAAATAGGAGGAAGTGCTCTCCCTCTCCCATAATCTTCTCAATACAGCAATTTAGTATGTTGTGTGAATGTAGATGGGCATGTGTGGTGTATACATATGTGAATATTTGTGACCCTAACAGTAGCACTGTGTGCATAATAGGTACTTATCTTAAAAGTAAAATTTCTGTTTATCACTAATGGGTACTCAATATTCAGTTGACATTGAATTTAGCCCCTTTTACCTTTCTCAAACATTTAATGAACTTTTGTTTATCTCTACTTATATTAGGCAAGGCACTTGCGCTCCATGTGATTCTTTCTGCTTACAGTCAGTGTAGCATTACAGAGACTTGGAATATGTACCTTGTACCTCTCCCCACCCTCCAAATAAAATGTGTTTGGTTTTAAATCATCTTTGAACAAAGATGATCTGACAATTTTCTACCAAAGTCCCCCTGTTCTTACCTTAGGAACATAAGCAGTGCCTTCATTCATTGGACTAGAGACCTGTTCGGTATAATATTTATCTTAAAATGGCTACCCAGATATCTCTGAAGAGCCCCAAAAAAGAGTGTGACATTAATGACACGTTCCTATTGTGGTTTTCCGTCAGTTTTCTAGCACATTGTTTCTAAATCTGAAGAACAAAATGCAGTCTTGAAGCAATATTCCTATAGTACTTTGGCCCTTAAAATTGCCTATGTCATGTAAGCATTGCTGATAATTTTAAAATGGTAATTTTATTGTTGTTTAAAAATGATCTGTATTATACATATATAGCCATAGCAAGATACAGGTATAAATTTGGATAAATAGACAGCGGCCAGCAAATGCTTCTCTGAATGGCCTAAAAGGTAAAATGAAACAAATGATACAACATTGTCAGTTCTGACATTTTCACTGTGTATTCATTCATTACTTTTTGAAAACCCCATATTCAAGGTCAGACCACTCTGATTTTAGTTGTACTACTTTCCAGTAGTGTCATTGAAGTTTTGATATCATTGATACAATGAGTAAATGGTTCAGTATTTAGCTATCTGTTATACAGAGTTTACTAATTTAATTATACAGAATTTACAGTCTAATATATACTCGATTTAAAATGGTTTATAACTGCAAGTGTACCTTGTAATTATACATCTTAATATCCTCGCTTTCTTTCCCCTTTCCTCTATTCAGTTATTAAGCCAAACTTTGGAATTCAGTAGGTTTTGCTATTTTAATCTCTATAAAAATACAGTCTTCATTTTCAACTTTTTCAAATTATTATTAGATTTTACTGTAAAATTATAATGGAAGCATACATTTGTCTCATTACAATCATTTAAGGATGGTTAAGCAAAATCTCCTTTTCTACCTACAGGTGATGTATCGCCAATCAGTATGTCTCCCATCAGTCAATCACAATTTATTCCACTTGGAGAAATCCTTTGCTTGGCCATCTCATCAATGAACTCAGCACGAAAACAAGTCACGCAAGAAGCACTAATGGAGCACCTAACAACCTGCTTTCCTGGTAAAATATATGCTAATCTATCTCTACTCACATTCATGTAAAATGGCTGGGTGTGTAGGTACGTGCCCTGCTTCCCTGTAGTAGTGGATCAGGTCTTAACTGTTAATTTTCTGTTATATACAGTTGTATATATAATTGTTCTGTATCATTCACCTGTAATATCAGTGTGATTCTCAGCTATGCATTTGTATGAGCTCTAAACTACTTGCTCTTTTATTTAAAAAAAAAAAAACTAAATCAAATAACTGTTAGCCTATATTGTTCTGCTCCCAGAATGAGTTCTCTCATGATTCTTCTGTAATTGCAGAATTTACTATACCTTTAAGTTCATTCCCTTCTCCTCTCCCTGATTACTTCTGTATTTTTAATAAAACCTATATTATTCTTGTACTTTTCTTATTATTCGCCTGGACATATTTTTCATGTACTGCTATTTATATAAGAATGCAGTTCTTAAAAAGGAAGATGCCTCAGACCCATATATGGTGCTTAACAAAGAGGCTACATTTAGTGCTAATTTTATTCCTTTAGTGCTAAATATATTTCTATATTCAGTTCATGAGGTCACACGTTGTATTTAAATTGTTTTATGATCTCTCTGTGTGAACTATAATTCTTCTTTTGCTGTAGACCCAATTAATAAACAAAATTAAATTTAGTTTTAGCATTCAGATATACTTTTACTCATTACTTCTAGACTGGCTTGCTTTCTTAGAACAAATAAAAATTCCAGGTAGTAAAGCAACCTCAAATTTCATGCAAGGAATTACAGAATGTTTTCCAAGAGTTCTGGGAACAAGAGCAACGTGATATGATAATTACTGAACATTTAGTAACATTTTCTCCATATAAGTACCTAATTGTTGTTTTAGAGGTGATTTCCTGTTCTTTATTTCAGATATATGCAGCTAGTAATTTAAAATGTCACACTTTACAGAAAAAGATTCAATTTCTTGCCTAGGTTGCTGTTTCATATTGTTTAAAAAAGTTACTGTATTTTTGTAGTTCCAAATAATGCATCTTTTCAGATAAGTTTGCATCCCTGTTTTAAAGAATTTCCTATCAAATACCTGTGAGGTATAGAGGGTATATATTGCAAATATGTTTGAAATAGATCCTTCAACTTTTAAAGTAGGAGCTGAAAAAATACTAGCAATTTGAAAACAGTTATTAATAGGATGGGAAGGTCACATGCAGCCTGACACCATGCATATTTTTAAGTGCATTCTACTAATTTTTTGGTGAAACTTTGTTATTACCCTCTCAGTGTAGCTCTGTTCAAGAGAGTTTTGCCAGGGTTCTGAAATGCACATGTATAGAACGTGTGTGATGCCTGCCTTGGTAGTAGCACATGAAAAGCATCTTGAAATTGTGGTGTGCATAGCTTACTAAACAATAGAATAGGAACAAATCTGGGCCACAGCTATATAAAGAAGGTATGCTAATTATTTATAGCATCACATTGCAAGCCTTGTGCATTTTAAATTAATTATATCAAGCAAATTACAGGATTTTTTGTCATTTATTGAATCTCAGTGATACAGCGTAGAAGAAAATAATATTAGAATATTCTGTAGTATTTGGAATATGTTGTTTCATATCTACATGCTGTTGAACTGTCTAGAAATATATGGATTGCCACAGAGCCTCTGCATGCCCATGGCATAAAGACATTTGAGGCTATTATGAAGGGAGCTCAAACTATAATATCAGTTGTTAATTTTGAGGAGAAGAATGAACCTCTTACCTAGAATCAATGCCTCTTTCTTTAAAAAAGACAAAATGAATGTTTAACACCTAAAGATGCTGAACTGAGGTTCCCTATCAGTCCACAAGAGAATTGATGCTTTGATGGAATAGGAAGTAGGAGATATTGACTTACCAAAACAGTCCATCTCTGCCCAGCTTGGCTCCCTATGATATTATAACATACTTTAAAAATGGAATGGCTAAGCAGAACTTACTGTAATGTGGATACAAGAATGGTAGAAGAAATGGGTGATTGATTGTTCTGAGTACAATTCTAATATTTTTTAATAAAAACACATTCAAATAGTGCATTAATGAACAGATCACAACTGCTGGTACTGTATATACACAAGAAGCATTTTACAGCTTTAGATAATCTTCTTTGAAGATTGTATTTAATACCTGCCTTTACACTTCATTTTTTTTCAAAATGTAAAAGCTGCAGCCCCCACTTCTCATCTGTACCTGGGAGAAACACCTGTCCCAGAACATACTACCTTTACTTTTATAGTTTAGTGTTGGCTTATTTAAAGAGAGGAGGAAGAGTGCTGCCATTCCATTAATTACAGTATTGTAAAGAATTAACAAACATCTGGTGGTTAACTGAGAAGATAATTTTTTTTCTATGATAGGCATCTATAATACAAATGGTAGATAAGAATATAGCTTTTGCTTCATCTGCTTAAAGGATCTACTATAAAATGAAATATAAACCTAAGTTTAACTAATCTCATTAAAACTGTACAATATCTCTTCTACACCTTCTTACCAAGTCTTGAGCTTTTTCACAATGCAAAAAAGTCTTTCATTCTCTTCCAAGCTCCTTATTAGTGTTTGTCTTTAACTTCTTGCCTGAAGAATAATTTTAGGGAATTTAAAAACTTGCTCATTTTAGGTGGCTGTAGTAACCACAGCATTAGCCTTTAACATTTTTTTCTATCTACTCGCAATTTTCAGCTGCATTAGTACATTAAAATTACTGGTGTATATTGACATTTTGGTTTTGGCATATATAATACATTTACATGAAACCTTGTTGTGTGAGGCCATTAGAATCTCAGAGAAGCTGACCTATTGAAGAGGGACCTGCAGGCAGGCTGGTAACCTTAAGTATTTTCTAATTTTAAGAACCACTGATCTCCTCTAGTGAGAGGTAGGAGGGTGGAATTCAGGCTGGGATGGGCAGCTAGAATTTTCTTTGTCCCAATGCTGTGTTGGCTCCAGATCTTGAGAGTAGCAAGAACCATAGAAGCAGATTTATTGACTTAGCCTGGGATTCAGTTCTTCCTAAATCACTGGGAAAACTGGAAATTAGTAGGGGTAAAGCTGGCAGGAAAAGTATAGTCAGAAGCAATCAGGGATGTTTTATGTTTTTTCTAGTGCTGCTTTTGATCAGCTGCATAGTTTTACCTTTGCTTACGTGACTCTAGCTTTATTTGTTTTACTTACTAATAATTGTTACAGTAGTGTTTGTGTGAAGATCTCTGCCTCCTATAATTTGTCTCAGGTATCTTAGTCCTCAAATACTCACTGTGTTGCCTTCATTAAAATAATGTAAACATTTTTACTGTGCTATTGGTTTTGTACTCTTAGCACTATACACCCAGACAATTTGGGCATGGTCACTTTGGTCAGAAGAAAAGTTGGAGCCATTTATTTAAAACCTAGTCTTAGGCAAGGGGAATCTCTTTTTTCTGTCCCATCCAGATTCTAAAGTGAAGGGAGGCATGCTCTGTGATATAAATAATCTAACTTTGCTCTCAATATTGGAGGTTTCCTGTGAATATTAAGAGATATTAAATCAAGAATAGACATTTAAAAAAAATAATATGAGACTTATAAGCTCCCAGCTCTCACTTTTCCACTCATGAAATAACTGTCACCATAGAACAAATGGAAGCCATTGGCCAGGTAAATAGATATACCCAGTGTCTCTGTAAATGAAATAAGTATTTCCTTGCTTCTTTCATAATGTTTATTTATGTCAGCACAAACAATTCAGTTAATGATTGATAGGGAAGCTAGATAGAGAACAAATGGATTCAAGATGGCTTCTAAAGTGTCAGTGTTCTGCTTGCTGCTTGATTTGCCACCTTGTAGAAATTAATTTAAGCCATTCTTGTATTAACTGCACATTATTAATTCTGGTAGTACCATGAAATTTATAGAATCAGGGTTCTGTCATATGCTGATGACACACAAATTATTTCTTTGTAAATCTTCATGTGGCTACAATCATGTGGCTCCTTTGAATGGCTGCTGCCTTCAGCTGGTAACAGATTAGATGAGAGATAATAAATGGAAGTCGAATGCAGACAAAATGGAGATGGTCATTGTGCAGGATCACAACTCCAAGAAGCAGCTGATCCCTCTGCTCTAGATAAGGTTACACTTCCCCAGAAGGAGCAAGTACAGTCTTTGGAGGTGCTTCTCAATATGAATCTCTCTCACTGTTTTTCAGACTCAGGCAACAGCCAGGAGCACCTTTTACCATCTTTGGCATATATTTCAACTGCATCATTTCCTGGAAGAGAATGACTTTAACACAGTGGTAAACGCTATGATAATCTCCAGGGTTAGCTACTATAGTGCAATCTGTGAGGGGCTACCTTTGTGCCTGGTCTGGAAGCTTCAATTAGTACACAGCAGCTAGCTGATCTCCAGAGGTACTTAGAGAATCCGTATTATACCATTATTGAAAACCTCATATACAGTTATTTTATTGATTGATACCCCCACCAGTTTTTCTCTACAACTCTCTGGGGTAGGGTGAGGTGAGAAATAGTATCTGGCCCACCAAAGTCAACTAGTTAGCTTTCATATGGCTTACCTAAAATTCTGATCTTTTTCCCAGGATTGAATGGCTGCCATGTGAATTTAGGAGATACGTATTTTTTTAAGGTTTTCCCAGCAGATACTATGTGTGTGCTCATTTGTACTCCAAGTCTCATGTTGCCTTTTGAATCCAAATCTCTTCATAGCCCTACTGGTTATTACATTTAAAACTCTACATATATTGTGCCAATGTTCCTTAAAAGAATTTCTTCTTCTATAGCAGCCTGTTTCAGCTTAGTGATCACATATGCTCCTTGAGCTTTGCCAAGGGCATAGTGAGATATACAGTACTGTGCAAAAGTTTTAGGCAGGTGTGAAAGAATGCTGTAAAGAATGCTTTCAAAAATATATACTGTACAGTAATACCTCAGTTCACGAACGCTTCTCTTCACAAACAATTCGGTTCACGAACAGCAGCATTCGCAAAATTTTGCTTCCGTTCACAAACTCCGCATCAGGTGACAAACATGACCTGCGGCCATTTTCCCTGCTGACATGCGGTTGTGGCTTCCTCTAGGTGAGATTGCGGTCGCAGACAGACACTTGCTGTGAAGCTTTTTGGTGTGCTTTTTAGCACATACAGTACATCCAACATGGCTCCAAAGAAAGTGCAGAGCAAGAATGGTAAGAAGAAGGTTTTGAAGAAAATAACCATTGAATTGAAGAAGGAAATTGTAGAAAAGCATGAGCGTGGTATTCGTGTGATTGATCTGGCCTCGGAGTACAAGATGGTGAAGTCGACAATCTCGACTATTTTGAAGAATAAAGATTAAAAAAAATACATATAAAAATACATATGGTTCAGGATGGATTAACCTTATTTACATTGAACCTCATGGGGAAATTTGATTCGGTTCATGACCAATTCGGTTCGTGGCCAGAATCGTGGAACGAATTAAGTTTGTGAACCGAGGTACCACTGTAATTGTTTATGTTTACAAAACAATTTTACAAAATGCAAAGTGAGCATACAGAAGAAAAACCCAAATGAATATTTGGCGTGACCACCCTTTGCCTTCAAAACAGCATCAATTCTTCTAGGTACACTTGCACACAGTTTTTGAAGGAACTCGGCAGGTAGGTTGTTCCAAACATCTTGAAGAACTAACCACAGATTCCTGTGGATGTAGGCTGCCTCAAATCCTTCTGTCTCTTCATGTAATCCCAGACAGACTCGATGATGTTGAGATCAGGGCTCTGTGGGGGCCAAACCATCACTTCCAGGACTCCTTGTTCTTTACGCTGAAGATAGTTCTTAATGACACTGGCTGTATGTTTGGGGTCGTTCTGCTGCAGAATAAATTTGGGGCCAATCACATGCCTCCCTGATGGTATGGCATGATGGATAAGTATCTGCCTGTATTTCTCAGCATTGAGGACACCATTGATCCTGACTGAATCTCCAACTCCATTTGCAGAAATGCAGCCCCAAACCTGCAAGAAACCTCCACCATGCTTCACTGTTGCCTGCAGACACTCATTGTACCGCTCCCCAGCCCTTCGGCAAACAAACTGCCTCCTGCTACAGCCAAATATTTCAGATTTTGACTCATCAGTCCAGAGCACCTGCTTCCATTTTTCCACACCCCAGTTCCTATGTTTTCGTGCATAGTTGAGTCGCTTAGCCTTGTTTCCACATCGGAGGTATGGCTTTTTGGCCGCAATTCTTCCATGAAGACCACTTTTGGCCAGACTTCTCCAGACAGTAGATGGGTATACCTGGGTCCCACTGGTTTCTGCCAGTTCTGTGCTGATGGCCCTGCTGGACATCTTCCGATGTCAAAGGGAAGTAAGCATGATGTGTCTTCCATCTTCTGCATTAAGTTTCCTTGGCCAACCACTGTGTCTACGGTCCTCAAACATTGCCTGTTTCTTTGTGCTTCTTCAAAAGGGCTTGAACAGTACATCTTGAAAACCCAGTCTGCTTTGAAATGTTTCCTTGGGAGAGATCTTGCTGATGCAGTGTAACTCCCTTGTGTCTTGTTGCTGTGCTCAGTCTTGCCATGGTGTATGACCTGTGGCATGAAACTGTCTTCCACAACCTCACCTTACTAGCAGAGTTTGGCTGTTCCTCACCCAGTTTTAAGCCTTCTACACAGCTGTTTCTGTTTCGGTTAATGAGTGTGTTTCAACCTACATATGAAATTGATGCTCATTAGCACCTGCTTCGTATAATTGGTTAATCATACACCTGACTCTAATCCTACAAGATCCCTGACTTTGTGCAAGTGTACAAAGTGTGCAAGTGTAAGAATTGATGCTGGTTTGAAGCCAAAGGGTAGTCACACCAAATATTGATTTGATTTAGATTTCTCTACTGTTTGCTCACTTGCATTTTGTAAATTGATAAACATAAACAATTACAATATATATTTTTGACAGCATTCTTACTTTACAGCATGTTTTCACACCTGCCTAAAACTTTTGCACAGTACTGTATATTGCTGGAATGGATGGGCCTGTTTTCCATTTGGGTTATTTAAAGGGGTAAAATAGTTACATTAAGCCATGTAGAAGATTGAAGAACCAATAAAAAGGATAAAATTGGCCTGGTGGTAGCAGTGGGATTTCTTATGGGTGCTTTAATCCTCTATAAGATTTTTAAAACACCTTTTTTCCCCTTAGTCCTCAAAAATAAAACAAAAAGTATAAAAATGTTGAGCCTATAGTTACTCTGGGGTCCACTATTTTTAATTATTGATAGCTCTGATATCTGATTTTAATTTCCCTTTTTCATTTTCAGTGTAATTCTTGTTTTGTATTTTTAATTGTAAGCCATTAGGAGATAGTAGCCAGCAGTATAAATAATAATAATAAAGTAAAATTATTATCCTGGATATTAGGTGCTGGATACTGGAATACATTTTGCCATGCAATTCATATTCTGTGGCAAGAAAATCTGGTTGAGTAAAATAGGTTTTATCTGAATTTAAAAGAGGTCAACATGGAACAATTATTGGCAAACCTGGTGGATATGCTACAGAGTAGAACATGAATTTGTAAATTTAAAAGAGAGAGGGAAAATGCTGACTTAAAGCATTTGGAAAGTTATAGAAGAATAACCAAAGAAGCTGAGAGTAAATAGAAGAGAGAGGTGGCAATAAAAGAGAAAGATGGCCACCCCAAAAATGCTGCATTCCATATTGGTAAGATAAATTTATTAGGCCAACTCAAAAGTCACAAAACAGCATACATACATACATGTACAGGCAATTCTCATTATTCGCGGTGGTTATGTTCTGTGAAAAGGCCGTGAATACTGAATTAGTGAATGCTGAAACCTCTGGGAACGTGCATGTTGGGTGATTCCAGTGTTTTGCCGCTCTGCATGTCTGCAAATAAGTGCGACAGTGCTGCAAGTACTGATTTTGGGGTGACACAAATGCAGAACCCATAATTAACAAGGATTGCCTGTACCTACTTTTGAGTCTATAGCACTTTTCATCAAATAAGACTGTAAGCAAAACTAAAAGAGGGGAGAAATTTGCATGAAATTTGCATTGATGTAGTCTGGCAAGATATTGGAGATTAGGCTGCACCAAATGTTGAGTGGTTCAGGATGCTCCTGGGATGAGGAAAAGATTAATGCGTGCTCTCTCTCTCTGTATTCACCCACACACACATATATAGTAAAAAAATAAAATCCAGGCCATAGGGAGTGTAGTCTTAGGTGGAACATAAGGTAAAAAGCAGAAGCACATGAAATATAACTATTTTTATATTAATGAAGTTAATATAATTTTAGATATATAGTAGATTTAAAGAAAGAAAATCAGCGGAAACCAAATTATATAGCTTTTAATTATTTGGTTAAAAGAATACACTCTTAGAGAATATAGTCCTATATTAAGACAATAAAGTCCTCTTATCTAAACTTGCTATTTTCCAATTATGCGAAAAGTAGAGGTGATAAAAATCCATATTAGGGCAAAAGGTTCATTTGCTTTATTTCCACCCAAGATTTTATTTTATCCTGTATGCTTACAAATCACCTATAAAGAGATATAATTGTATTTATTTTTTCTCAATAAAATAAATGGACCTTGCACAATTTAATTTTACAGTATATTATAGGTTTTTTCATTGATTATATAGGGATAGGTATGGAGATGGAATTTAACTGGTGTAACATAAATAGTGATTTTTCAAATAACTAGATTTCTTTTTCTCAATTATGGCAATAATTGGTGTTAGAAAACAATATAAAATGACTTTACATATAAAAGGTCCCTCTGTTAGTCATTTTTTTCTTCTTTCAGTTAGAAGATAGTGATCTGAAGGTCTGTATTATATATAATGGCTGCAATATGTGCCCTAGGAAAGCCAATGAAGCACAGATAAAATGTTATTTTTATTATATTCATTTATGTGACGAATTTCCAGAAATTCACCTACATGCTAGAACTGTTATATTGTATTTCATGACTACTAGAAAACAAATACGTTAGTCTGGCATATCAAAAAGTTCAGTTTGAACAGCATTTTACATTATAGTTGCACAGCTTGCCTAAATATATATCAAAGCAGTAATGGTCACTCTGATACTAAGGAAAAAAAAGTTCTGAAGATATTTTGCTTGTCATCTTCATACCAAAACAGTCTGTTGATGTGTATGTTGTACTTCACTTTTTTAACATCACATAAAGCATTAGTTTAAGATACACTAGAGATATAGCAGCGATTTTTGAAAGCCTTTTTCTTGTCAATTTTCTAATTTTGTTTATTTAAAACAGCAGAATGATGTCTTTTGATTTCTTGCTACTGTGCTTTAATAAAGAATGAATTAAGGTAATATTTATCAATTCTCACAGGAAGGAGAAAACTGTTTTCTGAAATTATCAGATTACAGGTAAACATTTGAATATAAATTTGAATTTTTCAACACTTTATCTAGACTTTTTAAAAACATCGCTAATACTTTTCCTTTATAGTGAACAATTAAAGGTTTCAAGTGCAAGCAGTAAGTTGAAAACAAACCCATAGGGAGATGCTCTGCCAGGGTAGGGTTGTTGTTGTTTTTTGTCAGTTCCTTGTCTTGGAGATCATGGGTTATTTGAAGGAAGGCTTCAAAAGAGTACTCAGAACTATCTCTGATAAAATGCATCTCATATATACATATTATTGTTTCTTTTAGGTGTTCCAACTCCAAGTCCTGAAATCCTTCGTCATACCTTAAACATGCTTGTACGAGAAAGAAAAATATACCCAACTCCAGATGGTTACTTCATTGTGACCCCACAGACTTATTTTATAACACCTTCCCTCATAAGAACTAACAGTAAATGGTACCATCTGGATGAGAGGATACCTGACAGGTCTCAGTGTACCTCTCCACAGCAAGGAACTATAACTCCTTCCACCTCGGGCTGTGTCAGAGATCGAACGTTACCTAAAAACCACTGTGACTCTTGCCATTGTTGCAGAGAAGACATGCATAGCATGCATGCATCCACTCTACAGAGGAAATCAACAAAAGACTGCAAGGACTCTTATTGCCCCCCTTCTCTTTGCCAGATGCCACCCACTGAAAAAAGTAAAAGTACTGTAAATTTTTCTTACAAAACAGAGACGCTTTCAAAGCCTAAAGATGGAGAAAAGCAGTCTAAAAAGTTCGGGTTAAAATTGTTTCGACTGAGTTTTAAAAAAGATAAGACAAAACAGCTGGCCAATTTTTCTGCCCAATTTCCTCCTGAGGAATGGCCTTTACGGGATGAAGATACTCCTACCACTATACCTAGGGAGGTAGAAATGGAGATTATTAGGCGTATCAATCCTGATCTGACTGTGGAAAATGTCATGAGGCACACTGCACTAATGAAGAAGCTTGAAGAAGAAAAAGCTCAAAGAAGCAAGGCTGGATCATCAGCTCACCATAGTGGGAGAAGCAAAAAGAGTAGAAGTCATCGAAAATCTCATGGAAAATCTCGGTCACACAGCAAAACTCGAGTCTCTAAAGGAGATCCTTCAGAGGGTTCCCATTTGGATGTGCCAGGTGAAAGGGAATATGATTTCTATGATCCTCTCATGAGGTCCCCAAGGGAAGGCTGCTACATCATAGAACACAAAAGGGACAATTTTATCATGCACAGCAGTCCTAATGTTCTTGAGTCGCATTTTCCTATGACACCTGAATGGGATGTATCTGGTGAACTGGCCAAAAGGAGAACAGAAATGCCTTTTCCTGAACCTTCAAGAGGAAGCTCCCATTCTAAGGTCCATCGAAGCCACAGCCACACACAGGACCGAAGATCAAGAAATGAGAGGTCTAATAAAGCCAAGGAACGTTCTCGATCAATGGATAACTCAAAAGGACCTCTGGGTGCTGCTTCTTTAGGTACCCCTGAAGACATAGCTGAAGCTTGCAGCCAAGATGATCAAACAACCAGTCAAACATTTATAGATGATAGCACCTTAAGGCCTTCACAATCACTTAGTCATCAAAGGGCTATTATGTCATCTGTAAACTACAAAGAGGTAATTAAACCTGAAAAAATTGCTGGCAGTGCAGAAACTCCTACTTCCTGTACCTTGGAACAAAGCAAACCAACCGAGAACTTACCATCTTATAATGAACTCAACTCTTGTACAACAAAATCAGCCATTGATGATTATTTTCAGTGTAATACTTCTAGTGAAACTGTACTCACAGCTCCTTCACCTTTAGGAAAAAATAAAGATGACAATGACCCAGTGACTTTGACAGATAGTATGAAAAAAGTCTCTCCCTCAGAAAGACAGTCACAGCACTTAGCTAGAGAATCAGTCCACAGAGAGGAGTCGCCTAAAGGGCCAAGCAACAGTAGTGGGCCAATTGCTGCAAGTCAGACAGCTGAAGTAATTACAAATGGCCGACTAGCTCAACATCACAACACAGAGTCTAGTAGCCTTGATAAGAGGAAAGAAATATTTAGTAAAGACACACTTTTTAAGCCTCTCCACAGTACTCTATCTGTCAACAGTTTTCACAAACCTAATGTGCCACTCTTAAAACCTCATCAAAAGGCACCTTCTGAAACCTTGCCAAGCAGATGCGATAAACTCGAACAAGCTATGGTAACCTCAGTCACACAAGTCATACCGATTTCACAGAGACAGCAAGAGACAGCTGGAAATCAAGAAGCAGCCTTTGATTATTACAATGTCTCTGATGATGATGACTCTGAGGAAGGGACCAATAAGAACACAGAGGAAGAGAAGAATCGGGATGATGTGGGCACTATGCAGTGGCTTCTTGAGCGAGAAAAGGAAAGAGACCTGCAAAGGAAGTTTGAAAAGAATCTGACTCTCCTTGCTCCAAAGGAAACCGAGAACAGCAACAGCCAGAGAGCTACACATTCAGCAAGGCTGGACAGCATGGACAGCAGTAGCATCACAGTTGATAGTGGATTCAATTCTCCACGGTAAGATTTTAAATTAACAACATTAATTTTCAACAGCCTTAAATGTAATGTCTCGTTACCATATACAATGCATGAAATATTGCAGATTTATAGCATTTTATGTTAGATTTTTCCTACAGCTTGAGGCAGTGTTTAGGGTCTTTGATTTGAATAGAATCTATATCACAATGGCTTAGTAACAGTTAGCCACCTAGATAACTAAACTATGACTATGTATCATAAATCAAACTTTTCTAGAATAACATGCACATTGTGGTAGCATAACTGTGCTTCCATGTGATTGGAAGATTTTTACTTCATCTCAGTCACAGATGTGTGCTGTGTTTGCCTGTACGGATCATACATTTCAGGCACATGTATTTAAGAATTGAATAGTGTTATAGATTCAGCCTATTGCCAAAGTTCTTGTTTCACTGTTAGATAGGGCTTCACATACAGGTACTTTACAAAGCATGTTGATGCAAGTGAAGCACTCTTTTTTGAAGTGTTGAGGCAGGTTGTGTGTATATGTGTACACATGTGCAGACATTTTTGATGACTACTGATGAAGCCAAGTAGTTGTGCAGTAACCTGCATGCAGAGATACCCTGGGAAGACCCTTGAAACAGCTGCTGCAAGTATTCTGGAGCATGCAGCTGCTTCATCACTTCAAGGAGGGCACTTTGGCATGTTTTTTTGCAGCCATACTATCAAACCATGTTTTGCAGTAAATAGTGAACTCTGCCTATCTCTGCCTGCTTGGAGTAATGAGGGTTCAGAGTTAAAATAGTATTTATCCTAAAAGGAATGCAAAAATACTAAAGAGTTTTAAATGTTCCATGTTTTCCCATGGTGTGAGCTCTATTGAAAGATAAATAGGCTGAAGAAAGTTATAAAACTACTTTATTCAAATTTATTCTGTCCCAGTTATCACAAGCAGACAAAACGCTACTCTATGGTCCTTTCCTTCCAACCCTTGCAAATTTATTTGATTTCACCAAACATTGCCTTCACAATTTCAAATACTATCTTTGCAGTCCATGAAATTATGACAATTATTTTTAAAATAAAAACTGAGGTGCTTAAAGCTAAATTTTGCTGCTATGCCATATTCTACAAAGGGATTTTGCAGATTTTTCTTCTTTTCCCTAGATAGGTGATACATTTGCATCCTTAATTGTGTTTCTGATTTATCCACATTACGCATGTCTTCCTGGGAATTTACAAATATGTGACACTTTCAAAACTATTTGCAAGATAGAAATATGCACAAACTATTGGGCTTTAATAACTGACAGGTTACAATTTTCTTCCTCTCCCTTTTTGCTGCAATTTTTTGGGCAATTCTTAGAATGGTACTAAATCAGCCCACTCAGCTTTATCAGAAGGGACTAAAGTTAGAACAAAACAGACATAGATAGATATTTGACTGTGGCTGATAATGATCAGTCTCTGTTCTAGAAGTCTGAACTAAGAGAAACTGAAGTAGGATAGAGGATAGGAAGTATTCAGTGATACCATGTCAAAACAATTGGTCTCTCCAATTGTATTGCTCAACCATTTGCCTCATTGTAATACTGTTAGCTCAGACAACTTCAGTAGCAGTGGTCAGCTGGACAACAGGCAAGTAAGACAGAGACAGTTAATATTTGCCACTTCAACTGATACTATAGATCTTCTCAACAACCCTGATTTTTAGTATATCTCAGAGCGAATCTGCATTTATTAAACTTGACCAAAAACCACAATTGTTTAAAGTAGAATATTTCCATCTTTCTCAGGCAAACTTGCAACTACACAGAGTATCCAGTTAGGAAACAGGTAAAAATCATAGGGGAGAATTCCTCTGAAGCCCAGGGATGTTTCCTCTAGCAGTAATGGGACCAAAATCTGAGGTTAGAGGGCAGGAAGACAAGGGAGAACAGGATTGGACAAAGATCCCAGATCCTTTTACATTCTTCCTATATTTTTCCTTAATCTCAGGGAAAAAATAAATGGTATAGATATTTAAATACACAGATAATACTTTATATGAAACAATGACATTATCTTGATAGGCTTGGAGTTAGCATCAGAGTTTGTTTTTCTGAATGTTGTGTGTTGTTATTTAATCCTTCTCTGCCTGTGCCAAGAATCTGAGTTTCTCAGAGCATCTGTAGACCTTCCTCTTGCCTTTGTTTTGTGGTCAGTTTCTAGAGTTATGTTGCTACTTTTCAAATTGGTTTATCTGGCTTCTTTGTAATATTACCCATATTCCTCAAAATCAGGAGATTTCTGACTAACATATTATTAAGAGGCATACGTTTTCATGAGCTTTAGCTCACTTCATCAGATGATTTTTTTTCTGATTTTTTTTCCACCATGATGGTGCACCAATGTCCATATTCCTGAAGTGATACTGAAGGCAATCAAAGAGTAATTCACAGGAACTGACAAATCTGATACTGCTCACAAATTTGTGATCTGAGCTCTAACCAATGGTTTACACTCATCCATTTGTATTTAGTGAGAAATACAGCAGGCATGTTCATTGTGACTGTTTCATTGGTATCAGCTCATAGGTAATCTGATGTTCCTGCTATAACCTGTAGTTGACACATCACTGGAGCATGACATCTTGGAAACTACTGGCTCTAGCAGTCTAATTGTGGCAGAACAATTGGTTGAAAACATTTTACTGTAACTTCAATAGTTAATATCATGTGAAATACAAGTAGCAAAAGACAGTAAGTTATGTTCTTAACATAAGGATGAATTATTCCAAAGTATGCAAGTAGCAGCCTTACCTTCCTGTACTGATTATATATGTTTGTGTGTATAATATTAAGTCAGTTAGAAGAAGAATTAGAAGGAAAGTAAAGGAAATAAGTTACTGACCTCTATGTAAAGTGAATCACAATTTCTGGTAATTCTGCTTCCCGTGACGAATCAACCTGGTAGTGGGCATTGCTCAATCATCCCTCTCAGCAGAAATAAACAGATAGGCAGGAAATACCATTATTTATAGGGTTGTCCAAATCTTAGTACAATACTTGTAGAATATGTGAGTTGTTTCTTCTAATTAAACTAAGAATCAAACATCAAGTACAAATAATGTTTTTTAATTCTGGCGTGTTAAGGATGGAAGGAAGACAGAATCAGAACATCATAAAAATTTACATGAAGAGCTTCCGTTGTCTCCTTATGTATTCCTGTCCACAAGAAGAGCCAATCTATTTCAGTTGATCAGTAGTAACCAGCATACTGGCTTGTACATAGTAAGCCAGAATTCTTGAAAATCCTAATTTACTATGACATGCAAATTCTCTCAGTGTCATTTGTGTGGAATGCTCACATGTGCCAGTTGTTTTTTATGTCCACATTATATTGTACCTAGCGACTACCAAGCATTACTGCTGTACGTGTAATTACTGTTTGCCTTCCATTGCCGATTGTCTTTGGATATATGGTTGAATTCCAACTTAATATATCAATGGACTAAGCATAAATTCAAACCTTGGGCATGGTTGAGAGATAAAACTATGGGAAAGGAGTAATATTAGAAGTAAAACAAGTTATTTTTAAAAGTCTGAAGTGTTCTCTATGCTACATAAGAACTTGTAATAAAATACTAACTAATCTATCTTAGTTCAGTCATGCAGCTACACATCTGATTGAGCATAGCTGTGTTCTTGAATGGACAGTCTGAAATGCAAAGGTGCCACAGTTCACCTGCAGCATTAGCACACTGATTGTCTCGCTAGAATGAGAAGTGACAAATTCAACATTCTAATATTGGCACAATTTTTTAAAAAAAATTCTTAACAACAGTGTTATTGATAATTCCAGTAACTTTAGCTCCATGTTTTTTAAAAAATTACATATTTATAAAGTATCATTGTAGATTAATTCCCAAAGCCAATTTTAGAAAGAGCTATGAACATACAATATATTTTAAAAGATAAACATATATATACTCCTCACCAAATCATAAGATGAGATGTGACAAGAAATGACAAACTCTGCACAAAAGGCTGGATTCTGAAACAACAAAGTAATATGGAATGAAAGAAAAGAATTGTGTTTCCTTAATTTATAGAATTTATTCTAATTCTGCTGGTATTGGTAAGACTCCCTATACAGGTAGTGCATGACTTACAACAATTCATTTAACGACAATTTGAAGTTATGACATCACTGAAAAAAGTGACTTACAACTGGTCCTCGCACTTGCAACCATCACAGCATCCCTGTGGTCAAAATTTGGGTGCTAGGCAACCGGCGTGTATTTATGATGGTTGCAGCATCCCGGGGTCACGATTGCCATTTGCAACCTTCCCAGGAGTCTTCCAACAAACAACGTCAATGAGGGAAGCTGGATTCATTTAATGACTGCATGATTCACTTAACGACTGGTGATTCGCTTAAAGACTGCTGCAAAAAAGGTCATAAAATTGGGCCTGACTCACTTAATAACCACATTGCTTAGTGATGAACGGTCCAGTCCCAGTTGTGGTTGTAAGTCGAGGACTACCTGTATACCTAAAATCTAGCCCTCTTTTGACTACTTCTGATCTTGCAGTAAACATTCTTTAGACACTTTCATCTATCTTTATAGATATGGTGGACTAAAACTTGGTTTTCCTTAAAAAATAAGTATGAAACTCAAAATGTGTATTTTAGTACATGGATGGAATTTACAGAGTGCACAGAATAGGATACATTTATAATCAGACTCAGACGTTTCTCTTGATGGCACTTTCTGTTTTGTTACCTCTGGCCAGCTTATGGATAAGTACATAGGTTTCATTGATAATTATTTTTTCTCTTCTTTTAGTACCCGTGAGAGCTTAGCTTCCAATACTTCGAGCATTGTTGAAAGCAACAGACGCCAAAATCCAGCTCTCAGTCCTGCGCATGGTGGTGTAGGTCCAGTGTTCAGCTTCCGAGCAACTGCTGACCCTCCAACAAGTGAAACTGAAAAACTGCAGAAACCCGCTAATTGCTTGCAAGCTTCTGTTACAAGTGTTTGATAGTGCTTCTGCCACACTTCTTCTGTCTCATCGTATACATCAAAGTTTACGACACTGAGATTGATGTTTACGTGTTTGGAGGGAAAAAATAAACCAGGCATCTTAACTGCATAGTTTTTGTGTCAACTTAAACTGTGCTGCTAGATAGGCTAGGGGCAACAAAGAAACCTTTATTTCAAGGCATTGCTTTTCACATTTTGCGGCTCTGTAGCAACAGAATAGGGACAATATGTACACTTTTGCTTCACTTATTTGTAACTGAGCACATATATGAAAGTCTAGACACTGTAAGTGTAATCTGCATTATCAATGTCATGCAGTTGCCAACTTCATTTAAAAATGCCACAGATATGTGATGCCCCCACCACTGATTAAACTGTTTACCACAGATGTGATTTTTTTTTCTTTATAAACTGAGCCTTCATTGAAAGTAAACAGCTAAGGGTCACCTTGAAGGCAAACAATGCCAAACAAGATTAGGAAAGACCTCAGCTCTACCTGTGAATTATTTATATATCTGTCATTTTCACTGTGAGTCTTCATGACATGATCTTGCAAGAAATCATAGCAAAAGTAAGTTAAAAGAGGTCATGTTTTAAAAATGTGGGAAGAGGTAGGAGCTAATGGAGAAGTTACCTATTTTTATGTTACTTGAGTTCTTTTAAGTAAAAAGTAGATATTTGCCTAAAAAATTCTTAATTTTACATATTTGCAAGGAGGGGTATAATACTTGTAATTGACGGTGAGTAACGAAAAAAACTGACTGGGACTAAGTGATAGAAAAGGTAGCAAACATCGCAAACATTAAATAGCAAATAAAGTTAAGCAATCACTTTAATGTGTCACCCCAGTTGTTACCCCCCAAATATTACTAAGATTGAAAGAATTTGAACAATTATTAAAGAAAAAAAAGAAAGCTCTTTGTAATACAAATAATAGTGGCCTGAAGAGTTGATTTCTTTCTATGGAAGGACATATTATATTTCTATTTTATGTAGATTTTAGAGTGCCTAAATTAGGCTATTGAAACGAGCATACATTGTAGAAAACAGATATAGAGACTAATAAACTTCAGGCTTTTTATTGAATTATATTTCTTTGTAAGTAAACATTGTATGGAAATACTTAGTTTAAAAACAATCATAGGAATTGAAATTAAACACGTCTAGAAGGATGGTTGATATGCAGAGAGATCACTTGCCTGATATGAGAGGTGACAGATGCATACAAACTTAGTTAAGTTTTTCATCATCAAAAGCTAGGTCAATAAAATACATTATTTTACCTCTCTTATGAAACTCACAAAGTTAATAGCAGAAGTTCTGTATGCATTGATTTATTATAATGTATATGTCCTGCAATGGCTAATCCAAAGTAATTTATTTTTTGAAAAAAAAAAGTATACTAAATTAATGGTTAGAGAGGTTTACAGTTTCAGAAGTAAACTTGAATAGTATAAAGGGCCAAATTCTGCTTCAGTTGTTTATGCAATCCCATACTGCAGAGAATTAGTTTTTCAAACAATCATAATTGTGGTACAAATTAAAGTATGAAATACAGTAAGAAAGATCAGGAGCAGTGTAAATTGTTGTGCACATTGACATTTACACTATCTGTCTTTTGTTGATCTTCAGGTGATATGATCAAATATACCATTAAAGGCAGTATTTCATCAGCTACTGGTGACAATATTTATAACTTTTCAAGCTTCCCTTGTGTTCTGTGTTGTCTTCTGAAGGTGCACTTTGAAACTGGTTTTGAACAGCTTGCAGGTGCTTCTTGAAATAGCTTTATAAATCTTAGGCTTAATTGGTTTCAGTTTACATTTTGATAAATTATTCCATTGTAAATCCAGGGGCTTTGGAACATATTGAAAGACTCAGAAGTACACTTTGGATTTCTGAACAATCAGGAGCAGCTTTTTTCCCTTTCGTGTGGGAAGCCTTCCACCCTGCTCCCTGAGCCTTTTCAGTTGTGGGGCCATTTTGAGTTGCAACCATTCTACACTTAGAACAAGCAGTAAAGGATAACTATAGGTACTTTATGTATTATCATGTGTACGTTCTGTTTCCTACAAACAGAAAGAGAGAACTCACTGCACATAATGAAGGTTATTAGCCTGCTTGATTGTTTACTTGGCCTCCTGCCCTCTAAATTTGAAGCTATGTTATAATAACCCAGTAAGGCATTGCCTGACAGAACTTATTGCTGACACATGTAACACTAGCAGTAGTCAATACTTGCAGATTCCAGATAGGTTTTGAGGAAGAAATTGTTATCACAGTAGTTATAATTATTTAAAATTTGAAACATGCTCTGATCTTATCATGTGTATCAGTTCAGCAAGTAAGAATTGTAGAAATGGATTGCTTAATTTATGGCCAAAAGCAAAAATTGAAATGCAGTATTAAAATGGGGAAGATACTACCACATACGGGAAACACTTTTTTCATCCATGAGAATTATTGAAATTGATACCTGTAGCAGTTATGCAAAAGAAATCATTCCACTGTTATATTTACAAATTATCTCAGTTGATACTTAAAGGTTCCCAAAGAAGAGCTTTAAAAAGGTCCTGGCTATGTTGGCATGGTTATTGGCCAATAGTATGTTTATGACTTTTTATTAGCATTAATGTTACTCTTGCAACATGTAATATAAACAGAAGTTACAAAAAGAAATGTTCTTATGGTGCATTATTTTTTAAGGGAAGCCCATCTTGAGATTATAGATACACACCCGTAGGGGTGGAGCTTGAGTCTTAAGTGTTGAGTGACAAACTGTTATCCTGTGATAAAATTATGATGACCTTGTATTACATGGTTGATAATCGATTATCCTCCTTTTACTCTATCAGCTGAAAGGTTTACAAAACCAGAATGCGTTGAATTTCTATGTTGTGACTTTAAAGGGTCAACACAAATCTGTCGGCATTTTGCACACTGAATATGTATTATTATAATACAACATATTACTTTTATGGTAAAAAAATTTTTTTACACATATAACTACCTCCATGAATTTGATGAAATGCAGCAACATTTTAAAAAAAGGTAATGTTAAGAGCAGCATTGAAAACTTTATGAAGAAAAAAAGGCCATGATGTTCTCTCGTGTGTCGGTGCTTGTGTATGAAGTCATTTTTCATTGCCATGATTTCCTGTTACTGTGTTAAATTGACTTTTGGCTTTAGTAGTACAAGATTTTATAAAAAGTTGTAGAATCTTTTAGATAAACAAAGGGAGGATCGAAATTGTCCTTTGTATTTCCATTTCTGTTGAAATGTCAACCTGATAGAAAGTCAAGTGTTGCTTGTAATTTAGAAGCCTGTTAATAGATACAGTATATGGAATATGACTGGCAGTTTAGGGCTTAACAGGAGTGACGCCGGCTATTTTAACTGCCTCCGTTGGAACACTTTGGGCCCTATTCTGTCCCATTTGTGGGGAAATAGCATGCCAGAACTTAACTTACATCCTTGCATTACTTGCCTACAAATGGCCCATTGGAGTGATAAAGTTCTCAGTTTTCGGTCTTAGGCATCTTGGGGGTTAAATGTTATAAGTTGAGTCCTTTTCACAATGAAATAAATAGTCTGATGTCCTGATATTGGTGACATTGGGAATGTAGCCACAAAATAAGATGAAACCACTGATTTTTTTCATTTTAGGATAATCAGGTTGTTTGCTGTTTTTTTGTTGTTCTTGTTTTTTGTTTTTAATGAGGAGCAGTTAAGAAGTACAGGAAAAAAATCTAGAGGAAGGTGGAGGATCAAGAGGCATTTAAATGACAGCTGCCTTACAACAACTGTATTGTTACTGATGTGCTAGACATACAAATTGGATTTTTCAGTTCAATACAGGATTTTTAAAAAGATAATTGGAAGAGCATATTTTCAAAATATTTTAAGTGGTTAAAATAATGCTGGCTTTATTATATTCATGGCCATGGACACAGTGTGCCTGAAAAATACTGCAATCATACAGCAAAGTTACCCAAATTCTGCACCCGGAAGAGCCATCTTTTGCAACCTGAATGCAAGTTTGCTCCTATGCTCTGCTGTTAGCCTGAGAGGAGAACTGCAGCTAGGCCCTTCCCAATGACAATCCTATGCAGAGCCATCCTGAAATCAAGAGATAATCCCCAAGTGTGTGCTTTAATCTCCTTTCGTAGAAATGCAGGGGATGCCAATTCCCAGGGCAGTCTCAGAATTCATGCTGTGTGGTGCAGTCATGGACACAGCGACAGCCGTCACCCCTGAATATAATAACCAGATAAATACAAAAGGGTTGTGTGATTAAACAGCATTCTTACTCTCAGTAAATCACCAGCATTAGCTGTCAATCAGAAATGGCAGCTACTTCTATTCTGGGGGGTAGTGAATGACTTTAATAAAAAGAGCAGGTCATGAAATTGTGGTAATGGGTTGCCCTGATATTGTGCCTTGACTTCACAGAGTCAACAAACAAGTGGGAAAACTCCACTGAAACACGAGGACTTGCTTTTACGTGAGTGTTCTTAGGTTCACAAGTCTATTGCGTAAGGGTGCTGTCATCTGATTCGGGTTTATTGTGCTTCTGGGCATCTTTGCCTGCCTGCTTATAATTAATATTAATTTAATCTTTAAAATAAAAATCAGTGTTAATGCAGCAGCATTCATTTAAAGTTACTGAAGAAAAGAAACTCTTATGAAACCTTGCACTAGCTCTTACCAGAGTGCCAAAATGTTTCACTTCCAGCAACATAGCCATCCCATTGACAAAAAAGAACAAAAATTAATACAAGCAAGGAAAATAGTTTAAATGTGTTTTATGTGGGACTTTCCCCAATAGGAAGTTGCCAGGTTCATTAATGTAGACTTTGCTGCAGTGTATACTTCTTTCTGCTCCTCCACAGAAGTGGTATTATTAAATAGACTTCCAATTCTTTTTGTGAACTGCCTTTTGAAAAAGAAGAGAAAATCCCTCAGTCCTAAGCATGCAGATAATTGTAAGGATTTTTTTCCCCAAAGTCTATGGCACTTCCAAAATGCCGAATCCTTATCTGCCCTTTTGAGAATTTAGACATTCTTGGATTGCCTACCAAGAGATGTTCACAGCCTCTTTGAAAGCACACACAAACCAGCTGCTGGATGTTTTTCTCTCCTTACAGCTGGCATTTTAAGCCTTTCTCTGCTGCAAATTTATATACGAGGTGCTATCACTGGGTTTGGGATCAAAGAAAGGCTAGTAAGATATCTCACGATATTGTTACATGCTGTCATTCCAAATCTGCTTTCATTTTCATTGGTGCAAATCATGTTTACTTTAATCGAAATGATAGAATATACATAGACTTTGTGTTTTTAAAATGGCTTGAATATTTGTGTTTGTCTGAAAGATATCATTACTGGAATAGAACCATTAACACGTCATAATAACAGTTTCAGGTCAGCTCAAGTAAGATGAATGCATAGAAATGTCTGTAGGACGTGCATTCAGTAAATAAAGTGTAAGACAGATATGGAAGAGGGGGTTAGGTAACGTGTGGCACTAAGTATATTGTACAACAGTCTTTAGCTCGTAACATTGCAGTCTTCCTTAGATCCGCAAAGACAAGAGAGCTTTAACATCAAGTGATTATTAAGAAAGCTGCTGACTCCCAATTGAAAAACAGACCCGCTGTATACCATGATGGCAAAATCAGCAGGACATCAATGGTGATGCAATCTTCTGTAAGCCTCCGATGAATAAGATAAAATATGGTGCCTCTTCTAACATCATGTGACTGAAGCAAAGGCCACACTCAACACTTTAGAGAAGTGTAATGTATTACTAGCTTATGCAGCAGTATAGAACAGTAGATGGGTCCTATATAGTGGACAGGGATAGTTTGAATAGAGTCATTGGGATTTACTTTTATTGGGGGAATACACGTAGAGCCATTGTATTTCATAATTTGGGCCTATCAAGCTCCTATCATGCCAAGTATGATACATAAACACTTCATAAGCTCACCAGAGTGCCTCCACTTTGAGTTCTGGATCATAAAAGGTATTCTAGACAAATTGCTCCTCTCTCTGTGAGAAACTTACCCACACACACCCCTTGATGCTAGTTGATAATCATCTGTAACAGTACTCTGATTTTCAAGTTACAATGCTGTTAAAATGGATATACATCAAACACCTGCCTGTGAGCATGAAAGATCTCAGTAGGGCCCAATGAGTAACTTCTGTGTCATCAAGAGACTTTCCATTTAAGGGTTCATAATTCTGCAGGTAACCTCCTGTGAGTGACTGAATGTGACTGTTGCATTAGGTTTAAATGAGTAAATAAATGCAAGTGGGACTTACTGTATGCTAGAAGGGAGTTTTGCAACCAAGACAGCCTTGTATAAATGTGTTTGCACTGAAAAAATTAAAATTACTTGGTCTCTGGTTGCTGTAAAGGTCATCCAAGCTGGATGTTCTGTTTATATTGTACAGTATTTCATATGAAATAATTACAGTTCATGAAATGTCTTCCCTTAACGTTACTGATTTATAACAGCACATTTGTGACATGGTTTTTATTGTGTCAGTGTACCATATTGTAAATGATGATAACTTGTCATGCTTAGTAAAATAACTTAAAAAAAAAAAAAAAGGACAGGGATTTTTGTAAGTCTATATTTGAAAGTCCCTTCATATGGTAATATTGTGTTCATGTTGTTTATGTAGTGTTGTGTGAAATATCCATTTTGGATTGTGTTACTTTTTAAAATATTAAATAACATTTGGTTATATGTTGTGTTTTCAAGCCTTTTTTATTTTATGTTGGAAATTCCAGTGCTGTAAGGAAAATGTGCATACTAGTTATGTTCTGTGTTTTCAACTCATTTTATCATGTGAATGTTATACTTTCTGTGTTAGAATCTTTGTAAAAAAAATTAAGCCTTACGCCACCTAATAATTAATTTATTTTACTAGATGCTGTCTCTTCCCAACTAGCAGCAGTTTTCTCCCTTCTTAGGAAGAGGAAATAAGCAGTCTTTCCCGGCTTGGTTCCTTAATGGTGTGCTTGAAATATGGTTCAGCCATTGAGGTATGCATTTCCCTTACAGCATTATCTTTAAAAGTTGATTACCATAATTGAAATAGAACTTGCTCACAGATCTTTCAGAAAACAGATCTGCTTGTATATTGAATACCAGTTTGAGAATACTTATAAAGACTTCCTTTAGTCAAGAAAAGCTTTATTTCATTTATACCTTACCCCTTCTACAAGGACCTCAAGGCAACTAAACATCATTTTATTGTCTCAAGAGTCCTTTAGTTAGGTTGAGAGTTGGTGCCTGGCCAAGCATTCAGAGAGCTTCATGGTCATGTGAGAGTTTGAACCTGAGAGTATATTTGAAGTTGCCTTACACAAAACGGTTGAACTGCATAATCTAGAATCATCTGTTGGATTGCTATCATTTGTTTGACCAGAATCACGTATTTGACCCATCACTGCAGGATTCTGGAAAGAGATCTTTCTTCATACCTGATATGTAGTATCTTATTATTTTTCTAAAAATTAGGCATTTAGTAAAAAGATAGATATGCAGGAATTGGAGTGTGCAAAACAGTTTGAATTGCCCAGTTTCGAGTTTGAAACCATTGTTTTGACTTTAAAACAGCTATTTTGTATTGAAAAAAAGCCTATTCGGATCATTTTGGGATTGTTTTGAAATGAAACAGATGTTTCAGAATGCTTCTAAAATAACCGAAACAGCTCAGCTCAAATGCAAGACAGGCTGTTTTGAATTCAAAATAATATATTTGGAGTTTAAGGTAGTTAGAATTCAAACTGTTTTGCATACCACTGTGTCGGAGTATTTTGGAGTGAAATCATCTTAGTATCTGTGCACACCTTTACACTAAAATAATGTATTTACACTGCTTTAATTGTACTTTTCTCTCAAAATGTTAAACTACCAAAAAAAAATCCCCAAACCCTAGATTTGTCTTGTTTGAGCTCTCATTCAGTTTCTTGGAGAGAAAGAACAACCAGCATTTGTAGGGCACATGTCCAGTTTAATTTGAGTTGGGGCACATAGGTTATGCATTGTAGGATATTCCCATGGACAAAACTATTTTTGCAAACTGTGACTTTTAGGGTCTTTTGGGGTCTAACTGACATACATGACTACCTTGAAAAATTACCAGCAAACTTGCAGATTGGCTCAAGGGAGCTCACGTCTTGCCTCCTCAAATGTACCAGATGTTCCCTCCAGGCTTCCAGCTTTATTTGCTTTCTACTCTACAACTCACTTCCTGAGGCCTGAGCTCTCCTATGCAGACAGCTGTGCTGTTTTAATCCAGGAATTTTCTTCAGGGAGATTGAAGTGCACAAAACTGCTCCCTAAATGTCCAAATGGACTCTTTTTCACCTCTTATTCCATATCTTTATTTCCTTAAATGCTAGTGCAAACCTATATATTCTACTGAGAAAGAAGTTCCACTGAGTTCAGTGGAGATTACAGCCAAGTAACTGGCTATAAGACTATCATTTCACCTTTTAGAGAATTTTGCATTAACAGATTACATGCTGGAAAAACATACTGTTACTTTAATTACCATTAACTTCAAAAAACTGCTGGCATAGACTGGCATCACATGGCATGCAGTAGCTCCTGGAATCACACACAATGTGCCAACATTATAATAGAAAACCAAGACAATATAATCTGACTCTGTGTGCTGGTGAATGATATAAATTGGCTATACTGTGTTTCAGATGAACATGCTTTTTAAAAGACGCTTTAGACTTAGTTTTAATTAAAACTTGGTGTTTGCAACTTTTCTGCAAGTTTTGTCACTTTAGTGAGCTTTGTTAGGCATTGCAAGCATTCTGGAAAAAACCCTGTCAATAATCACTGGTGATATTGGCAGAAAGGAAGTGTTAATATACAGTGTTTTGCATCTTACCCAGGCTGCACTGGGGCTGGACATGCTGATTCACCAGCAGGCTGTTGTCATTTGATTGGGGCTGATCCAGAGCACTCACTAGGTGAGCATTCCAGATAACATAGGGCCTGAACCCATTCAAATCAAAGGCATTTCAGGAGCTTTTCTAGTTTTGGAAACATCCATTGTCTATTTTTTAAAAAATAAGTTTTTTAAATTCTCAGATCACTAAGATCTGAGAATTTAAGCAGGTCATGATAGCAATGAGTCCCAGAGTGGACTTTAGTTGAGATGGGTGTCCAACAGCTGCCATTAAACTGAGAAAGGTCATCAAATTTTGCTGCTTGGGCAAAGTGAAGCTCAGAGAAGGATGTGTGCATATCCGTGAGAGAAAAGAAAAATGGGAAGATTGTGTAAGACTTGGGAAATAGTTATGTGAAGGGGGCTTACGTCAAATGTTTCCACAAGGAACTTGTGAGTACTTTTTTCTCACACTTCTGATATTTTTGGAAGTCATACCAGAAAGAAGTGAACGAAAGGAGCCAAAGCTGGTTGAAATCAATGACTTTTTATACTGAGAGTGTATTCAAGGGAAATTGCTGCATAGGAAATGATTTGTGAAAGATAAGTCCATACAGTAAACCTACTGTATTCTTTAAAATGTAAATCTGTGTGTGTTGTATTAATCAGCTTTTGTAGCTCATGTGAGACTTGGTGATGGATTTTATCTAGAGAGCTTCATGACTAAAGAGGCAAATGTGAAGCTGCCACATCCCAAAGTACATACCTCTCAGTGCATTTTTAAAACCTGCTTCTACTGCCCTGTCCAAAGGTGTGTGAGCAGCAAAATGTAGTTTAACAAGTCAGGTTGTGGGCACAGGAGACAAATGCAGCGGTGGGAACGATAGCAAGAAGGACTTGAGTTCATTTCAAGGTTCAGATGACACAAAGAATGCCATGGATCTATAAGGTTGGAGGCAGAGAACAGCTTATGATGCAGAAGTCCTTATACTCTTTGAGTAGAACAAAAGCAGAATTCTAGGCAAATTATACAGAATGAGAGCCCCATAAAAGAGGTTCTTTTTATCAATCTCGAAGGTGGCATATTAAACTCCAGGCAGTTGATTTCTTCTTCACCTGGCTCTATCACTGTTTGTGCACAACTTTAACAAGTCCATTTCTCCCAAGAGTCATATTCTTACAGTCTTGCACCCATGCATTTTTCCTTTTTGACATAATGGTGACACTGCTGTACCTGGGTCAGAAGTTGCAGAATCACAAGACTGTCGCAATTCCCCTTGCTACCACTGAAATCTATAGGCAAGATAGGTTCTTCAGGGTCATCATCTGCAAACGTGTCTAGGGCAATTGCCTACTAATTATTGAAATCCTAATATCAGACATTTGGCAAAATGTTGTAAGGCTGTTCAGGGGTCCAGCCACCCAGATGGGGCTTTTCCAGAATGCCCCATACAGTGAAATCAGGTTTTTGCCCCTCTCCCAAATAGACAGCCTTCATTCTATGGCATTTGAACATGTTTTTAATGGGTAGGTTGCCTCTTGGCTGACAGCCGGGTTGGGGGGAGTGCAGGCAGGATAATAATGTAAGTAGGAAGGGCAGGATTTTCTAGAGGGATTTTTTTTATTCCTGCTGAACAGGAAACTTCCCTGCCTTCCAAAGCTAACAGCCACATGCAAGAAGCTTTTCACTCTAGTTAAACGGAATATGTCTGTTTAATAAAAGCACATCTGGGAACACTTGAGCTAACCACTTCCCAAAAGATTGGGAGCTTTCAATGACTTGAAAGCACACTAAAGGGCTTAAGAACTCCAGACAAAGAGAAAGACAGGGCAGATCGTGAAACTGCTAGAAAGAAGGAGGGTCAGTCATTCTGCCATAGTAACTTTTTTTTGCTGGTTTCAGCTGCCAGGCCCCTTGGCAGTGGGGGTTGTATGTTCTTATGCTATTTGTCTTGCAGCTCCTTGAAACTGGGGAATAGCTGACTACTGCATCTGATTGATGAGCTGGCTCTCACGTTTATTTCACTCTTCACTCAGTTTTGGCCCTGGTTTTCATTTGCAGGTTGGTGAAACTTTGTTAGATGGCCGGAGTTTGGGGCAGAGCAGGGAGGGAGTGTTAGCAAATCTAGTATGGGTACATTAAATTCACTCACTTCAACTGAGGGCAAACAAAGTGAGTGGCACTTCGTGACAGTTAAGAGTGGCAGATAGTCTAAAAAAAAAATAGCAACATGATCATCAGCAGAATAGATTTTGTGACCAAAAAGAGATTTAAATACAGAACAGTTTCTGACCGTTTGACAGAAGTACAGCAGAATGCTCTGCCATAGGCAGGAGTCAAGATTGCCTTAAAGGCACCAAAAAAACCCAAAACAAAATTAAAAACTGATAGGCAACAAATACATTGCAGAGAACAAACAAAAATGAGAAAAAGATGGTATTCTTAGACATATTGATCTAAAAGAAAAGAGCAAATAAGACATGAAATCATAGATAAAGTGCTGAAGTTCAGAAAGCAACAATTTAAAACCAGGAATAAAAAACAGAAACAACTATGAAGAGGTGAAACATATGTTAATGCAAAAATAGACTGTGAGGCGAAGAGTGTTGATAGCAGCATCTCTACTGAAGGAGAGGAAGAGCGAACAGTTCAGAAAGTTAGCAAAGTTGGTGAAATGGGGAGTCCTTTTTAGAGCATTCAAAGCTCAAATGCAACATTGGGAGCATAAACAGGAGGAGGAAAAACAGTATTCAGTTTTGAATTCCAGTATCAGGCAGAAATAATATACAAATAGTATTTCGTTTCTGCAGAACTGATAATAGGAGTTCTGTTCAAAATGTGTTAATCTATAGGATTTTGCTGTTATCAGAGGTCTGCATCTAGTTACCTAAGACGACATCTATAAGGTACTTGTTAAGCCTAAGATGTCACCTATCCAGTGCCTAATTAAACACCCATCAGAGGGAAAAAAGAGGAAAATTTCTGATCTGATTTTTTACTATTTTTGAGACCATTTCTTGTGACAGTCTATGATAACAGTACCATCCCTGTGCCTCATTTCCGGGATTTAAAAGTAATAGTGAATTAAGAAAACAACACCACCTCTGAAGAGGAAGAATTATTCACATAGAAATGTCATTTTTATAAGGGTTGGCCTTAAATCACCAGCTCTACTAACTATAATAACCAAAGATCTTTATTCTAGATAATGATACTTTGGATGCATCCAGACTTGCCAAAAAGTCCTCCCTGTGGTTTTGCTTCTCTTCTTCCAAGTTTACTTCTTTTCAGAACACTTGGCTTAGAACAGCCTTCCTTGCCAATCAAGATGAATTCTACTTGCATTTATTCAAATTCATTCCTTATTCTCTAGCCCTGTCTTGCCTTCTCCTCTCCTCACTTGTTTTTAACTGCTCTTTTTTCACCTCTGATATTGACTTCCTCACAGTCTTAAATTTAGATTATTGATTGCTTAGAGCTAAGATGTGGGGGGGGGGGGGTTTCTTTGACGATGCACTTTAAAGCACAGTGAAGGACAATGCAATGCGCTTTAAAGTGCAATGAAAGAATTACTGCCCTTGTACAAAAGTTTCTGATAGAAATCAACAGGTGTGGAAATAATGGAGTTTCTTACAGTTTGCTTCTCTGTCCCTATTTTCTTTTCCTGGAGATGTTCTTCTCTTCCCTCTGTTCTTCCCTTTTGGAGCTTTTACTTCCTATCCCAGAATACAGCTAAGGCAAACCAAAGCTTTTCCTACGGCAGTAAATAATGCTGTAAACACACAGTAAATGTATATTTGTGTATATTAATTTAATATATAAAGAGGAAAACATTGTGGTTATAAAATTCCCTCAGGAGAAATACCAGTAGAGGATGAGTTAAGCTCAGGGCACAGAAGAGGACTACTGTAGTAGATTTCTCTGAAAACCTTACCAACCAATTCAGTCTCAATTCTTCTAGTTAGTTCTGATCAGTTTTACAATGCCAGAAAGAAAGAAAGAAAGAAAGAAAGAAAAAGACCCTGCAGTCCTCATTTCCCCCTGCTTTATAGAAGCATATTTTACTAGGAAATCTGATCTTAATCCTTTCAGTCAGTTTCATGTTACCTATAAAACCACCACCACCTTCTTTGGCTTGATTTTTCCTGACTACCTCAGCAGCTGGCGCCAAACTCTTGCTTCACCCTCACTCCCAGGCATTGGTACTTCCAAAAGTGGGCAAACTGGAAATTAAATACTTAATAAGCCTGTAATATAAGCTGCAAAACTTTCCTGGGCCTCCTCCAAATTCTGTCCTGGTTTTATTTGCTATTTTCCTTTGTTTTAGAGTGCCAAACTAATTGTGAATGGCCTTTGTTAAAAAGTGTCTAAGCTACAGGAGACACTGGGAGCTAATTCCAGAGAAGCAGCAATCTGCACAATGCTCTGGGTCCATATTGTCACTCTGTCAGCCTCTGAGCTTCTCTAATTCCATAATATCCTTTAAAACATTCTGAGATTCCCATTCAACAGTCAAATACTATTATTTGCCTGTATGTATACACACTTGTGTATGTGCGTGTGGCATTTGGTGAAAGAATTGGGTACACATGGAATACAAAGAAAATATAATTATTAATTATTACATCCCTGCCTTTTAATTCCTATTTAGCAAGAGTGTCTGCAAGGTGTGGCCCAAAAGGTCAAGATGGTGACCATGATGGTGCAACCAAAGCTCCACCTGTTTTTATGTCCAGAGCTTTGATGGTATTGCTATGACATTTTTGACCACCTATTTAATGTTATTTTGCCATAGTTCAATCAACCCTCTGCTAGTTTCCCAATTTTTGAAGTGTTAAGTATCCAGGAAGTACTTTTCAGTGCTTGGTTTTGCCTAGTGTGTTTTTCCCATTTAATAAAACTGCAGTCAAACATGGACTCCCTCAGACACACCTACATGTAAACTCACACCCACATTCTCCCTCGACTGTGGGTTGCACTGCTTATATAGAAGTTTGGGCACTATGTTCATCATGTGGGCTGGAATTTAGAAGGCATTAGTGGGGGCTCAGCCCTTATATAAACTATACTGAATTGGCTACGAGGGGCTGGACCTGGTTAAAATTAGTGAAACCAAGATGGGATCGTTTCTTCCCTAGCAATCAACTGAAAACTGCCACTCCATTTTAGAACTTTGGATGTAAGTCAGAACTTCTGTCTATTCCTTTCTAGGCCAGGGGGTGCCATGTTCTCCAATAAACATTAGAGTCTACAGGGGATGGTGGCCCCAGTGTCATTTTAAGGGACAGGTAACACCATGTGGGTACAGCTTACATACTTGGGCTATTGGTAAAAAACTTCCAACCTATCACAATAAGCACTAAAGTAAAGTAACAAAAGCCATCACTTAGTAACTGGTATGGTCCTAGTCTCATCCTATACTTCCTTCCCCACTGCTTCTTTTCATTAATTTCAGCTAGCAAGACAAGGAGAAGAGCTGTTTTATCAGACTACATTCCATTCCATAGGGAAATATGTATTTTCAATTTTAAGCAGCCTGCATTGTTAATCTTTGCACATTGGGAACTGGAGAACAGCATCTGGATTCAATCAAATAATTCTTGGTTGAGATTACCAGACATGGCAGAAGATACGGTTCTTTTAGTTTTAGTTTATTAAAATGCAGTCATAGACCAAACATACAGAAGTTTAAAAATGCATTACACTGTATCCATCTTGGCCTTTGGCTAAGATCGGGTGTGCGTATGAAGATTTTTTTTGGTTCTGGTGCCTTCAAGTCTGTCTTGACTCCTGGCAACTATATGGACAGGAGTATATGCAGTTTTCTTTGCAACATTGTCAGAAGTGGTTTGCCTTTGTCTTCTTCCTAGGACTGAAGGAGTGATTGGCCCAAAGTCCTGTAGTTGGTTCCTGTGCCAAAGACAAGGCTAGAACTCACAGACTCCTGGTTTCTAACCTAGTGCCTTTAATCACTACACCAAACTGCCTCTCACTGCACCGATGACAAAATTTCTCTGTGATTCGAAAGGAGGGAAAAAGTTTGAAAATGGGTTAGACTCAAATTAACTACTGGTATCTTTTTTATTCAAGAAGCTGAAAAATTGCTGAATGCAAAAACTTGCATCTCTTTTTATTGGTTTCTACAAAAGTTCTGAAATAGAACATCAAACTATTTTTAACTAATATAATAAACTAGTAGGACTTGTCATTCCCATTACCACTCCTTAATCTCATAATGACATTGCTTACAGTTTAACAGTGCTGTCCTTCTTTCTCTGTCAAACTACCATATTTGTTTACTTGTAATACAATTTAGAAAGGAAGGAAGAATATGCATCAAGATATATTAAATGTATGGTTTCTAAATGTCTTGTAATTTTCTGATTTTGCTATGAATTGGCAGACAAGGTAAGCTTAGATTAGATTTTCATTTACTAATATATTTAGAAACATATTCTAACCTCTAATATGCAAATACAAAAGTTGAATAGTAGTTTTAATTATATAATACTAATTTTCAGATTGCTTCTATCAAAAGATATGTGTTTATGTTTTACTTTACACATAGAAGAATAGCCCTATAAGGCCAGAAGAGGGAGCTCTGAGTTAAATAATAAAGGGAGAAAGAGCTACTCAGTGTTTCTCAACCTTGGCAACTTTAAGATGTGTGGACTTCAACTCCCAGAATTCCCCAGCCAGCATGGGAGTTGAAGTCCACACATCTTAAAGTTGCCAAGGTTGAGAAACACTGAGCTACTGTATACCATAGCTAAGACACAAGCTGAGATTTTGCCTGCATTATTATCATTTGCTATTAGTATTATTCTCTTTTCTCTCACACACATGCAAACAGGATATTCAACATTTGTAAGAGAAAGATTGCATGAAGAGAGAGGCCTTTAAGTCTTCAAGAAGTAAAACAGTAGATACTTCCACAGTTTCAGAGGGAGAGTATTGCCTGAGGGAGTAACTATTTCAGAGGGAGAACTTGCCTGAAGTGATGATGACCTTACATGGTGATCTCAGTGATGGATCAGTTTCAGATGGTGAAGACTGTAAATCAGGTATCTTGGTTGTTTAGGACCAAATATGCTGTTTATGTTTTTACATCTCATAAGCAACCATCTGAATCTGAGTCAATAAGTAATTGGCATAAAAAATGGAGTTTCTTTAAGAGAGGGTATACAGTCAGGGACCCCACTAAGCAACCTGACTGCTGTATTTACATCAGCTTTAGCTGCAGCTACTGGACCAGGAATAAAGGTATCTCAACATACAGCATAATAGAATGGTTAAAGCATTAGGTTATCAGTGCCTGGACAATAGTAGCTAGGAAAAGGTATCCTTGGCATACAACTGAAGTTGTGGATATATGTTCCTGACCATGGAAGTCATTGGGCCTCCATTAACGGTGATATCTCCAGATTATGCACCTGGTCTTTCTGAAGTACAATTCCCCTGAGAACAGTTAAACACTTATTCATCTACCTGCAAGTTCTCCATATTGTTAGGATTGAGTCTCAGTTTATTGGCCCTCACTCACTAATTCACTGCATCTAGACATTGACTCAGAACATGCACAAGCGCTCCTGGTTCAGGAGTTATGGAATGTTACTAACTGCTATCAACGTATTGATGACACTGAGGCCCAAACATTTGATGATAACTTCCATTGGCTTCATGTATACCACCCATAATCACTATAAGTTGGGCAACCTATAAATGTGATACGTAGATGATAGATAGACAGATGTTAAATAGCCCTGGGGACAAAACAGCACTTTGGAGTACTACATAGCATAAATGCCAGGAATCAGAGGCACAGTCACCCAAAATAAAATATTAATATTACTTTAAGGACAGCTATGTTGCAAAAGCTCTGATCTCAAATAGCATTTGACAGGATCTTTATTCTCTGGGACCATGCTACTGATAGAGTGTAATAATTTTCACCTACAGTTTGCTGCTCGTTGAAAAATTCACTCTGTCAGCCTTCTGTCTCTCACCTGTGTTTACGCTTTTGCACTTGGGTTGAACATGAATAAAATTAAGCCAATTAAAAATCATAAAGGAAGAATTTAGAACACATCAGTTAAAGAGTGTTGGGCTATTTCATGAACACAGTGTTGATTTTCTATGCATGATTCTTTACATAATGCTGAATAATCTTGTATTACATAAATATACACCTTGTCACAGCCATCTGAATTCTGATGAATTCAGATTTATCTTGTTTGTTTAAAGGCAGAGTACATGTTCTTATAGGATCATTTTGCATGAAGAAATGTACAAAGGAGAATAGAATAAACTACAGACATAATTTGTACAAGCTGAAAATGTTTATATGTAGTGGACATATTCCTGCAAAGGTTGTTGCTAAAAACCCAACAAAAACAGTTATTAAAAGAATTATTTAATTTAATAGTATAATTCATGCTGTTTCAGTAAAGGAAAAAAGCCTTCAGATTTAAATTTTTACCTTGGGAAATAATTACTCTTGAGAAAATTATATTAATTTGTCTCCTATTTTAATAGCGAAGCAGTACAATCCTTCACTGAACAGATTATTATCAGGATAAACCTGTTGACGTTTTCTTTTTTCCAAGGAAGGCAGTCAGTCCAGTGTTTTCCATAATCATGGTACATTACTACAGTTTATCTAGACCATTTACCAGAATGATTGGTATAAAAAGTAGAAATTTTGGCAGATTGCTGCAATTTCTGTCTGGTGTCTATACTTGAATTGCACATGCACAATCCATGGTGAAAAGATCCTAGCAAACCATTTTGCATACTGTTCTATGGACAACTGCAGATGAGGGTCTACTATGGCCATACTGGGCACACCACATCATGTACAAGGAGGAGGGGTACCCAAGAAGAGGTGGTGTAGAGCAATATAGCAGCATGAAAATGACATGAGTGGGCAGATTCCTCTCCTGGGCACTTTTGGGGTGACTTCTTCCTGCATTAGAAAGAGATTGGATAAATCTGCTATATTTGCTGGCACCAGCCATAGCAATGGAAAGATTGTCCTATTCCTCTACTCACTGTCTTCTACAGCTTCCCAGACTGTACCTCTTATTCTGCCCCAAACCCCATCATGTATCTCAACCCAGGTACCAGAACAGGTTCTAAATCAAAGTGGAGTACAACCACAGTGACTGAGGGGCAGATAAAAACATCCAACTGCATTTAACATGCCAACTGTTGAAAATGCAAAACATAGCCACAAAGGGGAGATGGCTAGCAAGGAATTGAGAGGTGATTATTTATATGTGTCCTGACAAATTGCTCCTATGAAGAAGCTCCTGGAGTCTGAAGGTAATCACCCATTTCCAAGCAGAGATTACCTCCTAAAAAATGGAAACTAAAGCTTATGAGGAACAGTTTTCTACCCAGGAAGAAACAGCTTCCCATCTTATTTGCTGCAATCCCAGTCATGTCAACTATAAAGGCAAGAGTTACTTCATTATTTCAAATTTCCCCATACCAGGCATGTCTGCAGGGAGTGGGTCAAAAAAGTCAAGACAGTGACCACAAGGATGTAATCAAAGACCCACCCCTTTTTATATGCACAGTGATGAACATCAAAGGGTCGGGGGTTTGCCTGTATGGTTGTGGCCACCATCTTACCCTCTTGAGAGCACCAGGGTCTCTCAATCTTGGCAACTTTAAGATGTGTGGACTTCAATATCAGGATTTTCTCATGGGAAGAAGGTCATCCCGTTCCCTATACAAAAACAGGTGTCGAGATTATTCTATGAAGCTAATGTAAACAAAGAATCTTATGATTCTGTTATGCTTTTTACTGCCACCTACTGTAATGTGTATGCTAGTTATTCAGTGGGGGGTACATGCTGGCAATATGACGGGAGGGCTAAATGCCCAGCCTGGTCAGTCAGTTTTTGTCTTGTAAAGTTAACCATGTAGATTTTTATAGGTTATGTAGTCTTAACTGGTAACCAAGTAGTGTACCTCTTCTCTGAGAGTGTTTTTTAGCTAAAGACTTTGTTATAGATAAGTCTTGGATGCTAAGATGAGAAGAAGTCTTTGTTATATCCTATATTTTGTATGCAACTTGTATTTTATGAAGTTTTGCATTTTTATCAATAAAGACCAGTTAGTTTATATTTTCTGACTGGATTTTCTTTGGAAAGCAAAATACGAATATTGCATTTTGCAAGCTCTCATGCTGATGTGTAATTTTCCTGAGAGCAGGATTTTTGGGATCTTTTGCTGCACTCTGCACAACAGGTTATGGGCCCAGGGCTCAGGGCTAAGTTTCCGAGTCCAGAGGGGACCCAGGATCCAGAATCAGGACCAAGTGCCCAGGACTGAGGACTGAGGTCAGTGGTTCGGGAACAGGATTCCAGGCGTGAGGTTCCAGGAATGATGTCCACGGCGTGAATCCAGGAGTGCTGGAAGCAAGGACTGAAATTCCTGAGTGACGGGTGATTTATGGATTTATTACCCTGCCTGTGACTGTTTCGTTTGAGGTTTGGATTTTTTCTCTGTGGTTGAGTGCTTGTTTTAAGTGAAATATGGCAGCAGCTCCACCTGCAGCAGTGAGCCTTCTGTTTGAAAGGTTGAATTCAAAGAATTACCAAACATGGAATATAAAGATAAAATCTTTTTTCATGAGAGAGGGGCTTTGGCGTTATGTAAACAATGCACCCCCGGTGGCACCCACGAATGAAGAGCAAGCTTTGATGGACCGTGCATATGGTAATTTGATTTTGGGACTTGAGTCTTCAGAATTGGTGCATGTTCATGGTTTGGAAACTGCTAATGTGTGCTGGGTGGCTTTGCGTGGGATTTATGTGAGGCAAACTTCATCTGCTATCGTAAGTTTGACAAAGCAGTTGTATAACCTTAAATTGGAGCCAGGAGCTAATGTAATTGAGCACCTGAATAAGATGAAAACTTTGCTGAGTTGGCAGATCGTAATCTGATCATTCCCGAGCAACAAAGAGCATGTATAATTCTTTCAAGTCTGGATGAGTCGTTTGACATATTCGTAGAGGCCGTACAGTCGCTACCAATTGCGGACCTGACAGTGGAGTATCTAACCAACAGGTTGCAAGAAATACAATGTACATGTGATATGCAGACTGATTCTAAGAAAAGACTTGATAACGTAAAGCAGCAAACTTCTCCAGCTGGCACAGAATGTGCATATTTGGTGAGAAAATGTTTTCGTTGTAATTCTACCAAGCATCTTATAAAAGACTGTCCTATGAAAAATCAGCCTGCTGAGAGTTCCAGAAGGTTTGTCCATCATGGAAAAGCAACAGTTAAGAAACAAGGGAGTACTAGACTGGTGTCTGCTTTGATTTCTAACAGAGACAAACGTTATGCTGATAAGTGGTTACTGGACTCTGGTTGTAGTGAAATCATTGTAAACAATGAGCAGTTATTATTGACTAAATGTAAACCTAAAATTCAACAGGTTAATTTGGCTGATGGTTCTGTAGCTAAAGTAACCATGCAAGGTGAAGTGTTCATACCTTGTTTGGGAGAAGTGGTTTCTGATGTACTCTGTGTTCCTACACTTGATTTTTCTCTTCTCAGTGTCCCTGTATTAACTAGCATTGGTTATTCTGTTATGTTCCAAGGTTCTGAATGCTATGTTACAAAAGAGGGGGCTGAATGTGCAAGAGGGAGAATGGTTAATCAATTGTATGAAATGCTTCCTAAACAAGATGTGTTAATTGGAAGTTGTGCTGGTAATGTTCCTTTACATGATAAATGCATTCATCATTATCATAGAGTATTAGGTCATCCTGGATGGAAGTGTTTGTCACAAATGGCCAAAGTGTATCCAGAACTGAGATTCAAGAAGTGTTCTAAGTTTCTTGATTGTACTCTAAGATTGTAATCTAAGATAAAATCTGCCCCTGTCGCCAGAAAAAGCAGCAGGATTTCTACAAGACCATTTGCTCTTGTGCATGCTGACTTAGCTGGTCTGTTTCCTCCAAGTGAAGGGGAAGCAAGATTCATGTTTGTTTTAGTGGATGATAAAACACGTTTCACATTCTGTTATTTGTTGAAACAGAAGTCTGAAGCATTCTCTCGTTTCAAAGAATTTGTGTCTATGGTTGAAAAAAGACATGGATATAAAGTAGGGAGTTTTCAGACTGACAGACGGGGTGAATTTATGAGTCTTGAGTTTAAAAATTGGCTACGTAAGAAAGGCATTTTCCACAGATTAACAAATGTGGGCATGTCTGCTGAGAATGGGATTGCTGAGCGCAAGATCGGCGTTCTGAAAGTAATTAAGGATAGTTTACTCCTTGATACCCAATTGCCAGCCCGATTCTGGGGAGAAGCTATTTTAACAGCAGTATTTCTTACTAATAGACACTGGAATTCAGCTGTGAATGAAGTTCCTTATTTTTTGCTGTATGGTAAACATCCGTGCTTAAAGCATCTGCGTACATTTGGAACTTTTGCTTATGTACAAATTCCTAAGTCTCAAAGAGGAAAAAACCAACCAAAAACACAGCGTCTGAGATTTGTTGGTTATTCTAAGGAGTCAAAAGGTTATCAGTTTTATCTGGGTCAGAACCAGGTAGTTATCTCTAGAAATGCTAATTTTGAAGAGCCTTCTGAATGGCAAAGGCTGCATGCAAATTCAGAGGTTTTTTTGGAGTCACACACAGATTTAGCTAGAGAGCAAACACCACTTGTTGCACCCTCCTCTCCACAGATAAAGCAAGAAGCAGAGGCTTTAGGTGAAGTAGAAAGGAAAGAGGAGAAAGTAGAGGAAATACAAGAGAGTTTTGGGATTCCTCGTAGGTCAACACGAATAACAAAAGGTGTTCCACCAGAAAGATTTGTTATTCAACAAGTCAGGGTGTGTCAAATAACTTGTGAGCCACAAAATTTTCAGGAAATGTTATCATTGCCAATTGATGAACAAAATAAATGGAATGAAGCTATGGATACTGAGTTCAATGCATTAGTAAATAAGAATGTTTTTGAAATTGTTGATTTACCTGCATCAGAAAAAGCCATAGGTTCCAGATGGGTGTTTAGAAAAAAGCTTTTACCTGATAACACTGTTCAGTATAAAGCTAGACTGGTTGCACAAGGTTATTCACAAGAACAGTTTGTGAATTATAATCTTACATTTGCACCTACAGTTAGGCCTGAATCATTGCGTGTAATGTTGGCCTTAGCTGCACAAAGAAACATGGTTGTACATCATTTTGATGTAGATACAGCTTATTTAAATGCTGAGCTTCATGAAACTGTGTATATGAAGCAACCTCCAGGTTACACATGTGAGGATTCCCAGAAAGTATACAGATTGCGTAAAGCACTGTATGGATTGAAACAAGCTGGGAGATGTTGGCATCAATGCTTAGATAAAGTTTTGTTGGAAATTGGTTTCAAGAAATCAATAGCTGATCAATGTGTATATACCAAAGGAACTGGGAAAGATTATACAGTACTTCTCACTTATGTTGATGATTTCTGTCTTGCTACTAGTTCTTTAAACTTGGTAAAAGAATTTGCCAAGCAAATGGAGCAATATTTTAAATTGAAAGATCTAGGTATGTTAAAATACTACCTTGGGATTGAAAAACATTAGAGCTCGTACAAAGTATGTTGATGTAAAGTATAAAAATGTGAGACAAGCTATGTTAGAAAATTTCATCGATCTTGTGTATTGTGCATCTGAAGCAAATCTTGCAGATGTATTTACCAAACCATTGCCTATTGTACAACATGAAGCAATGTTAGCAAACCTTGGATTAGAACAAATGTAAATTGTTGTTGTATTGCTGTAATCAGTTGTTTATACTATTTGTAACACGTGTTATTGTGTTGTGAACGGGCTGAGAAGGGTATCAGGATTTTCTCATGGGAAGAAGGTCATCCGGTTCCCTATACAAAAACAGGTGTCGAGATTATTCTATGAAGCTAATGTAAACAAAGAATCTTGTGATTCTGTTATGCTTTTTACTGCCACCTACTGTAATGTGTATTCTAGTTATTCAGTGGGGGGTACATGCTGGCAATATAACGGGAGGGCTAAATGCCCAGCCTGGTCAGTCAGTTTTTGCCTTGTAAAGTTAACCATGTAGATTTTTATAGGTTATGTAGTCTTAACTGGTAACCTAGTAGTGTACCTCTTCTCTGAGAGTGTTTTTTAGCTAGAGACTTTGTTGTAGATAAGTCTTGGATGCTAAGATGAGAAGAAGTCTTTGTTATATCCTATATTTTGTATGCAACTTGTATTTTATGAAGTTTTGCATTTTTATCAATAAAGACCAGTTAGTTTATATTTTCTGACTGGATTTTCTTTGGAAAGCAAAATATGAATATTGCATTTTGCAAGCTCTCATGCTGATGTGTAATTTTCCTGAGAGCAGGATTTTTGGGACCTTTTGCTGCACTCTGCACAACATTCAACTGGGTGGGGAATTCTGGGAGTTGAAGTCCACACATCTTAAAGTTGCCAAGGTTGAGAAACCCTGCCCCATATACTGCCGTGTCTCTGCCCACCCCATTAGATCTGGCAGGAGGAGCCTGCTTTGGGCCCCAGCAATTAAAAAATGCCATCTTGTGCGATCCAGGAAGGGTGCCTTTTCTATCACAGGGCCTACCCTCTGGAACACCTTGCCACTTGGGGTCAGATTGGCCCCCAACCCTTCTGGCCTTCCAGAAAGTGCTGAAAACTTGGTTGTTTGCCCAGGTGGTCAGGAAATTAGTGAAGTGAAATTGGTGTGATTCTGTGGTTCTTACTGTTGGCTGTTATATGATTTAATGGTCTTCTCAATTGTGATTTCTGTTTTAAACTTCTTTCACCAATCAGAACTACTGTGGCAAGAGAGGTGGCATATAAATCTAAACAAAGAAATAAGTAACAGGGCTATTGACCTTGATGAAAAATGTAATGAGGCTAAAAATGACGTAGGTTGTGGGGGGAGGGATGAAGTGGGCAGAATGTTTTCTCCAGAGGATGACTTTTCACAATCTTAACAAATAGGGAAAGCCTGCAAAGCATGGTTTCTGGATTTCTTTCCAAACTCTTTACAAACAGTGGCCATAGGAGACACTAGTATTTTCTTCTGTGTAAGGTGGTGTGTAACATGGTGAATTTGCCTCTGGGCATGTGTGTGTGGAAAGTACAGGGCAGCTACATATGTCAGGTCTAGAACACTCAGCAACAATTTTTTTCCTGATTTTTTTTTTATCATCCTCAGTCTGATCTGGCCCGTTTCTGAACTTGATCTTTCTTTTGACAGCTTCTCCTCCCCTGCCCAATTTGGATCTGTACTGTTCAGTTTTCAGAGAAGACGAGAGAGACAGATGGACAGAGTCCTGACCCTCTTTACATAATTTTTTTCCTGCCTTCTGTTAGGCTGGAAAGAACAGAATCCTGCATATCCTGTTTTACAATATTCACTCTTTCATAGTTCATCAGTATTCTAAATATCAGTGCCTTTCTAAGTTCCCTCTTCCAATCCCACCCATCCATATTTTAAAAACTGTACATTTATTTACTGTCTATACATGTCAAGGTATTATAATATAAATTGCTGATTTTGTTAAAAAATCAACACACAAATTAATACAAAAGACATAAAAAGATTGACTTCTTCCACAGTCCATCAATCCAAGTAGTTATTCTTCTTTCACTTATGAATACCTCATATTTGGGGGAAAGATGCAGCTATCCTGCTACAAATCTGCAAATATTCATAATCACTCTACAAATAAGTCTGAAAACTCTGCCCCAGAATCATTGTGCCTAGTAGCAATCAATAAAGGCAGTTCTTTTCTATGTGCACTGTTCAAAACAATGCCTCAGTTCAAAACTATTCCACCAACGTGCAATCTGGGGTAACCCAACCATTATTAAAAGAGTTTTAATAAACAGGTTAAGGATGCTGTCAGATAGAGACAAAGAAAAAATGAAACTTATTGATCACAAGAATATAGAAGATTACTGTACTTGGCATATTCTGTTTCTTCCTGTTTGTATGTCTTGTAAAATGGAAACTTACAGTTCACTCATTTTAATGACGGTTTTGAATGATTGCTTTTAATGGGAGGGAACAGTGCTCCAAAGAATTCAAACAGCCTGGTCTATTAATATAACATGCAGACCTCTAAACAATAAATCTTTGTTTTCCAACTACTGCAAATGCTTAACAAGAACTAAATTGCCTTTTATATTCAATAGCCAGATAACAAAAGATTGCTTTTCTTTTCCTCCCTTCCAATTGATTTGATGATTCACTTGAGTTTTAAAAGCACACATCAATGTTTATTAGTTTTATTATGGAATGCTTCTGTCTGGATTTTTATGTGCATAGGTGTGTGAAAAAAAACCAATGCTGTTGCATGAACAGTTGGCCACAAAACATCTTTTCTCAAAGTGGTCCTAGTGCAATGTATGAAAGGTTTTTGTGGCCATAACAGTAATTATGTTGATATTAGTTCTACTTTGGATTTTCCTCATGCTGGTATTTCATACCCCTAAAGCATGTACTTTAACCTTGCCTTTGAACTAAGGGAAGAATTTGATGTCTAGATAGCACATTTACTTTGTTTGAATGGCCTGAATATAAGGAAATGTTTAGTTACCTATGGCAATAGGCTACATAGAAAGCAATTTAAATAGCGTAAATTATATTTCATTTTTAATGGTGATGATGATGATGATGATGATTAGCCCAAATCAATTCCCTGGAAGTTGAAGGCCTCTTCATTGAAGATTATGGACCATAATCCCCCATGCTGGTCCAGGGTGGGTTGATAGTAGATGTCTTCTCAGTCTGGGGCTGAGAGAATCACCCAATTGGCTTCCATGCCTAAGGGAGGACTAGAACCTGAAGGCCAGCACTTTCACCACAACACCACATTGGCCAGTCTCTTCTCTTCTTCCTCCCTCAATCTGAGCTCAGCAGCTGGTGACTACATGAAACACATTGAAAGGCTCTGAGTATGTTGAGCCCACAGAAGGGATGACTGAGGGGAGATATAGCACTTGTTGTCTATCTGAAGGGTTGTCACAAAGAAAAGGAATAACTAAAGGAAGCAGGTTCAGGCTAGACATCAGAAGGAATTTCCTGTCTGTATGAGCTGTCAGCCACTGGAATAGGCAGCCACAGGAAGTGCTGAGTTCTCCTTTACTGGAGGTCTTTTTAGAGAGGTTGCCAAGAGGCTGCAGTGGATCCTGCACTACTGCTCAGTGACAGGCTGCCACCTTCCATGTATGAATACTAAGAAAAGTCTTGGGGGTGCATAAGTTCCACCTAGAACTTTTAAAATGTAATTTAAGTCCATTTTTCCACCCCATGCTCTCCATACAACGGACTCCAACTCCCACCATCCCTGGGAAATTAGCCCACAAAATAGGCTGTCAGGGAATTATGGACACCGTAGAATAACACATCATTTGGGGTGTCTGACTGTGAAAAGCTGGTCTAAATTTAGTTAATGCAATTGCAGAAAGCTGCTAGAAAAAAGATGTGATGAGCAAGTGGATCTGTCTGCTTTGAGTTGGTGAATCTTGATTACTTGTTTCAGTCCCCTGGGGATTAATTCTGGAGCTGATGATAGGAGAAGGAAACAGTGCTAACTATCTTTGGTAATGGACGTGTGCCTACTGGAACCAGCCCATACTTGTTTTTGTTTGTTATAGCCCTTCCAAGCACTTGGCACCAGGATTTCAGAAATGAATTTATATCATTTTCTCCCAACAGCATTTTGTTAATGCTGCCATTGAAATGGGGGGGGGGGGGGGGGAACTACACACACTGACTGACATTGTACTGAGACTGGCATTACAAGATCTGTTATACAAACAACACAAACAGAATTAGTCCCAGCACAGAGCTGCTCCATTGGAACGACGGGGCCAAATCAGCATTATCTTTCAACATACAGGCCACTCTCGACCAGGATCCATTGTTTGGCAGTGGCAGGATTCCGGCAACTTTGCACATAACATTATAAACATCAACTGATCTGATTGGTGCAGCTCTGAAGTTAGATTTGAAATCTGAAACAAGACAAGGAGGCATTTTAGACCAGCAGTATTCACCAGAATACTGCAAGCACATTTATTATTTAAAAAGTATACATGCTGCCTGTCATGCACTGCATCTCCAGGGGATGTGTAAAATTAAGAATACATTAGATAATGTATGACATATAGTAAGCTAAGAGCACATCAAATAAAATAATAAAATACATCAATAATAATATCACAGTAGTTATAAATCATGCAGGAGCCCCATCATGAACTTCTTAGTGCCAAAGTTAATAAGCATCTTTTCAGCATGAAAGCTGAAAATAATAAGCATCTTTTCAGCATGTATGTAGACTGTGACTGTACCTGGTTTAATTCAGGGGATGGGGAGGGGAGGTTTTACAAAAGATGAATGGTACAATGAAAAAAATTGTGACCTGTTGAGGCCAAGAGAATAGCCAAAGGACAGCACAACAAGAAGCTGGTGAGGAATGTTATCTGTAGCATCACTGAGCATGTCATATCTATCCTGGGAGTGGCACTTAGAAATTTATAATAAAATAACTCAACCTTAAATCTCCCCCATTAGCAAATCAGCAGCACATGCATTTATGACAGTGGCCAAATCCCTCCACCAGACATCTTGCCCTCCACCTGTTCCTTCCATGCATGGAGAAACCAGCCCTACCTGGCATGACTTACAGTAATCAGCAACTGAGGCTTGCCTGACCTGAATGAGATTGTCCTGCCTCTACACCTGGATGCAGACAAATTCGCTATTTCCTGGGCATGAACACCACCCACCTACAGAACCCGCTCAGTTCTTTCCCCTGTGCAGCCCACCACCAGATCCAGATCTAATTTAGAATCTGCAAGGCTCTCATGATAACAGATGTAACTGAAAAGATGCAGCTGAGTATCACTAATACAGTGGTACCTCAAGATACGAACGCCCCATCTTACGAAAATTTCAAGATACGACCAGCTCCGGCCGCAAAAATTTACCTCAACATGCGAACTCCGCCTCAAGCTACGAACCGGATCCGCGGCCATTTGCCCTGCTGCCACGTGGTTGCGGCTTCCAAGAGGAAGTGCTAATGAAATCTGAGCGGGAGGACAAAAGCCCAAGGAAAGCAATGCAGAAAGAGGAACTGCTAATGAAATCTGAGCGCGCGGGGGGGGGGGAAGCTCCTGCTCCCGGCTGTGCGTGCGCACTGATATTGCTTTCACTGTGCTTTTGTCGCTATGGAGAAAGGAAAAAGGAAAAGGAAAAGCCATTTGCCCTTCTGCCATGTGGTCGCGGCTTCCTGTGGGCGAGATCGCGGTAGCAAGGAGGCGTTCGGTGAGGCTTGTGGTGTGTTTTGTGGCGTTTGGAAGGTTTTTGGTGTGCTTGTCAGCCTGGCTCCAAAGAAAATGCAGAGCGGGCGTGGCAAGAATAAGGCTTTGCAGCTAAGAGGCAAAGAAGAGAGGAAACCCCTGAAGGAGATCTCCCCGAAGTCCCTTTGGAGGGGGACTCTCCCTCCAAACAATAACTACCTCCCCACCCCATTCTCCCTCTTCATACTGTGCTTTTTTTCATGTTTTTGTGGTTTAAAAATAAAATGCATATGTTTCAGAACTGTTTGTATTTACATTGAACCTTATGGGGAAATTTGCTCTTTCCTTTGGCCATAGCCCTTGGCCTGGTGATTGCTTTCACTGTGCTTTTGTCACTATGGAGAAAGGAAAGAGCGCGGAGGAATCGGGGGGGGGGGAAGCTCCCGCTCCGCTGTGCGTGCGTGCACGCGACATAAGCCTTCCCCCCCATTCCTTTCACTGTGCTTTTGTCGCGCGCGCCAAGGGCTATGCACAGAGGAAAGAGCGCGGAATTAAGAAGAATCAGCACGGGGAGTGGGGGGGAAGCTCCTGCTCCCGGCTGTGCGTGCGGGAGCCTTTCTCAGATTTCATTAGCACTTCCTTTTTCTGCGCTAGGGCTGACTAAAGCACGCCTGGGGAATTTCTTAGCTGTGCAACGCCGGCTGACACATTGAACCTTATGGGGACATGTGCTTCAGGATGTGACCAAATTCAGAGGGTGGAACGGATTAACCGTATTTACATTGAACCTTATGGGGAAATTTGCTTCAGGATGCGACCAAATTCAGAGGGTGGAACGGATTAACCGTATTTACATTGAACCTTATGGGGAAATTTGCTTCAGGATGCGACCAAATTCAGAGGGTGGAACGGATTAACCGTATTTACATTGAACCCTATGGGAAAACATGCTTCAGGATGCGACCAATTCGACTTGCGATCAGAGTCACGGAACGGATTAAATTCGTATCTTGAGGTACCACTGTATCTAATTTAATATCATCACCGTGTTATTTAATGTTTGCTTCACTTTGGAATTAAATAAAATGCTTTAGATAACTGGCAGCAACAATAAATCAGTAGAGCAACTGCCTACGTATTTCCATGATACCCATAAAAACCCTTAACAGGCCATTAGCATGTCCTGGGTGTGACAGTGATTCTTTCTCTATCAGGTAATCCCAGACAAAAGCAAATGAATATAAACTGAAACTGCACGGTAGCTAATCCACTTCACATGTTTCTCGGAGAACAAGATAGAATTCCCATTCCTGATTACTGGATCTTGCTAACATTGGGCAGATACATGAACGTCCAAAATTAATTGTTTAAACAATAACCTATGGTTGGATTATGGTCTTGTTTTCTATTACAGTATTGTTGTTATCTGCTATCTCCATTCTTGTTTCCTTCAATAACATCTCTGACTCTCAGTTGGCCTTTGCAAGCTGTTTTTCCTTTTCTCACCAGCACCCTAATCTAATTGGAAGAATTCCATGTGAAAACTTGGCTTCCTCCCAGCTATTTTTCAGTCCTTGCTGTGCTGGATCATCCTTGGATAAAATCCAGCTAAGACTTATTTCTATTAATTAAACTGGTTACATGTCTCATATCTCCTCATATGGCAGCATCTGAAATGTGACTCACTTTATAGATTTGGTAATGGTAACAACAGATATTCAAGTCAGTCAATTTTTTGTAAACTTGATTGTAAATGAACAGCCACCATAACTGTCCCAGTTATGACAAAATGTCTTTCTCCATACTTGGTTAAGTTAAAGTGCTGGAGGATTATGGTGAAAATGGATTTAGGTCGATGGTCAGCCTTAAATACTTTGTATAACTCTGACTCTAGAAATTAATGTTGTCTGGGGTGATGTCAGAGTTAAATAATTTAAAATCTCAAATTTTGAAAGATATGCACCTTCCTGTTCTGCCATCTCTAGCAAGTCATAACTGCATTAACAAAAAGAGACTTTACTAGTTGTAACTTTTTAGTGGCTTATAACTGCTGAACCAGAAATTTTCACAAGATGGCTGGCCATCATGCTGGCAAAGCAAGGACAATGTTACTTGGCCAAGCACTTAGAAATGAGACATGGAGCTGAAAGTGGATCAATTCTGAAACCATATTCGTTACCTTCCTGGAAAATCTGAATCTGTCCATTAGCTATAAGACCCATATTTGATAGAGATATGAAAGAAAGTAAGAAGAAAAAAGCTTTATTGTCATCTTCTTCTTCAGTTGTCCTACCTCGTCCATATGCAAGGAAGATCCCTCTCATATCCATGAGTTCATTATCATAGCCATGCCATCCATTCTGCCAAGCTTCTCGTTTTCCAGTGCCATTATCCCAAAATGGAAGTGATTCTCTGCTCTTCAGTGTGAGAAAAAACACTATATTTTAGGTATAAAATGATTAAATCATTGTAGTATATCCCTCTGTGTAACACAGCAGATGATCCTCCAGAGCTTATGATACAATCTGGACATAATAAGAGGACTCAATTCATTCCGAATCCTCAGTGCCAAATTCTACACTGTTTGAAACTTGGGAGATGATTGAAACTTCATAGGCAACCTGTTATACAAAATTTTATGGTAATCCAACCTAGAATATGGATCATTGCAGACAGCTAACTTGATGGGACAAAATATTACTTAACAGTTCTTATTCTGGGTAACAGAAAACAGAATTGTTTTAGCTGTACCCAGCAATTTATGTTAACACATTGAGGCAGTAACAAATAAACCACATTATGGCTTACCACAGTGTATGAATGTGGCTGTGTTGAGATCTAGCATAGAAAGCTTTAAAAGGAAGATGCATATTCATTATCAAACCTTTATTATAGCCATGAGGCCAGCAGTCAGATAAGAGAAAAACAGGCAAAAATGAAAATATATAAGGCAAAAAAGAGAAGAAATTAAAAGAATACATATTTGTAATTTATATAGTGCCCCAAACCATATGATGGTTTCTCTGGTTTTTGTCTAATCTGGCCAATTCCTATTGATGGAATTAAACAGAAATCAAACAAGAGAGAAGTACATACTTCACAAAAAAGCAGAATATAATTGCAAAGTAGAGTTCTTAGAATATCTGGTCCAGGTGGTCATTTATAAAGATCATGCTGTATAGATTATTTAATACTCAGCAATCTTTTAAAAATGTCTATCATGTAAAACAGGGTTTCTCAACCTCAGCAACTTGGCTGGCTGGGGAATTCTGAGAGTTGAAGTCCACCCATCTTAAAGTTGCTGAGGTTGAAGAACCCTGATTTAAAAGATCAGTGAAAAAAACTATACTCTGGGACCATTTAGAGAAGGGAGGGTTGGTGGGCAAGGGAGCTCAGATAAAGGCTCCAGTGTATGGTTGGTTTAACTTACGAATATTCACATTATATCCCATCCTTTGTTTTTATATGTGCTTTACTTCATTTTCACATGTTACTGTATTTATTTTTTTACTGCGGCTAGGAGATTAGAAATGGCCCAAGCTTCTTTGGACTTATACGTCATCAGTCATTTTTAAAGAGATTGCAACATCTCTTTTAGGTGCCTTTTGGATTCCATAACTTAGATAATCACTCTCTGTTTGGTGTTTCAAGGTCTCCATTTCCCATTTTCTCAGACTCTATGAACTGCACCAGGGCCCTCACTTCACCGACTGCTTCTAAGGTGGTTGTCAGGCAAGTACAACTTTTTCTAGCATAATCACACCCACCCCACCTAGAAATGGGTCCTATCTAGCCATCCCCCATAATCTAAACAAAGAAAGGTGGCCCCTTTTCAGTCAACCACCCCAGCTGAATAGCTGAATGCCTCTGGTAACATATCATGGAATCACTATTTATTTATACTTTCCCAAAACTTCTAGTTTATTTGAACCGCAGCTCCAACAAGGAAAGCCGCTGTGCTCTGGGGCAGCGTTCTCACTACGTACTGACAGATTCAGGCTGAACAGAGAATATTTAATTTCTTGGCTTTGACATACTGTACAACTAACTGAACCAACAGCAGTATCTACTATTGTTGAAAGGTTTAACTTGAATTATGGCATGCTGGCTCCAGAGAGTTTGCAAATTAGGTAAATCTTGGCAGGCCATAAGTTAATGCTAGCAAGGATGACAGACACTGTTTCATCATGTACAAACCACAGGTTGTTAGCTTCCTGGAACTAAATTCAACAAAGCAGCCTTGTGAGGAGGGGGCCCTGCACTCAGCTGAGGGAGTCCATTCTCTACTTATTCAGAGGGCTGCCATGGTTAACAGAGAAAAGAAAACATTTTAGTTATCAGCTAGAATCATTCAATTATTTAATACATATGATGACTATTAGTTAAAAGGCAATGTCTGGATATTCAGGGGATCCTACCTATGTTTTACGATGTTTTTGTTTTGTTTTTACTTGTGTCGCTTTTAATGACTGTTACAGTGATAATTTCTTAGTATTTATTTATTTATTTAGTACACTGCCCAATTCCAAATGTATCTGGGTGGTTCACAAAGTAAAACACAGAAAAAACAATAGAATAATATAACAACAAAGAAACAAAAGAGAGAGAGAGAGAGAGAGAACAGAACCAGGCAACAATGAAAAACATACCCATCCTACTCAGAAGAGGCTTCAACCACCCTCACCAAAAGCCTGGATGAAGAGCCAGGACTCCAGGCCTTCTGAAATGCCACTAGGGTGAACACCACCCAGATCTCAGACAGAACCTCATTCCAGAGGGCAGGTGCTGCAACAGAGAAGGTGCTCTTCTGGAGTCCCAATAAATGGCTTTGTTTAACTGGAGGAACCCTGAGTGCGCCAACCCTGACAGATCAAATCGGCGAGGCAGGTACTATGAGAGTTAGGTGGTCCCCCAAGTCACCAGGCTTTTATAGGTAATAACCAGCACCTTGAATTCCACCGAGAAGCAACCTGGCAACCAGTGCAGCTCAAGAAGCAGGGGTATTACATGGGCATACAAAGGCACACCCATTACTGCCCACGCCACTGCATTCTGTACTAGTTAAAATTTCCACGTGGTCTTCAAGGGCGTCCCCATGTAGAACACGTTGCAGTAGTCAAGCTGCAAAGTGACAGGGTGTGAGTGATTGTCTGAAAGGCCTCTCAATCTAGGAAAGGCCAGAACTAGTGCACCAGATGAAGCGGTGCAAAGGCCTTCCTGGCCACAGCAGCCATCTGCTCACTGAGCAGGAGCTGTACGTCCAGAAAGACCCCCAAACTGCCTCCAACATTTCTATGTGTTATTGAGTTGTGCCTTCCCAATGCCAACTGTATGGACAATTGCCCACCACCTTGACTTATCCCTGAAAACAATCTGCCAGCTGTAAGCCAGTTCCTGAATATGGGTTGAATCCCGAGAAAAATTAGATTTATTCATGGGTATTAAGTGAAGCCTGAAGCTCACATGTCCAAAGCATGTAAATTCATGCTTGCTGATGATCACTTCAAGGAAACAGACAGCCTTTCTCTGTTGGTCCAAAAAGGATTAACTGGTTCTTCTTCCCGTTCATGATATTCTTAGAAACTTAGGAACTATTTCCAAATCCTTAATTCAAAATCCTTCTCTTATTTTTTCTCAGTGTCTAGCATTCCCAAGCATACATTACCATTGGAAAAAACACTGAAGTTTCTGCCCCTACGTAGTTGGCTTCCCTCATGCTTGGAGGGCTTTCCTTGCTTTCACCCCCTTTGTGGATTACCTTTAATTTCAATCTTAAAGAGTGACCCTACCAGGACTTCCTTGTCCCATTGCTTTCAAGGTAATTGAAGCTACCAAGTCCTCCCACTATTTTAAGATTGTAGCACAAATAGAAACTGAGAAAAATAAGAAAGAACATCCGAGATCAATTTACTACATTATTAACTCAAGTTTACCAATACTGTAAATTGGAAGTCATCATTGACAGGTTAAGCTATTAGTCAGTCATGGATTTGTTGGCATCATTCATGGAATTTTCAGCATGGCAAAAAAAGTAAAGGGAATTTCTGCTGTCAGTTTGTATGAACTTGGCTGTAGCTGAAATTATGTGTTTTACATTCACCAGAAGAGAGAATTATGTGTAGTAAGTAACATTGAAATTATGCATATTTATCACAATCAAAACAAATGATCCTTTCACTGAGCATTTTTTGGAAAGCAAGGGGCAACATCACCTCTGACCGATACACCCCACATTTATTTGATAATGATCAGAACGCCCTGATCAACAAATTCTAGAACATGTTAATGCTCTTTTCTTAAGAACCATTCTATTTCTTTTTTCTCTGTAATAGCTATCCTTTTCCACTGAACACACACCTTTGAATGGGACATCTACCACTAAGAGGGTGGAGGAAACTCTGCTAAACCAGCCCAGTCAAGTGACTCAATGGGCCCTAAGAAACTTAATACAGTACTAAGTTACTACTAAATCTGGAAAGTTTACTGAAAAGCTGGATTGCCACCAATCACAACTGGTAAGCTGTGTTTTACTGGGATGGGTATAGGTTGTGCAGGCCTATGAAGCATAATAAGTTCTGCCCTTTTCATATGTGTATCCAGTGTCACAATGCACACACAAAATGCTTTTGTCAGTCTGATACACAGACACACACAGCCCACAGATACTGATGGACCTATACCATCATATAGTGAACCTCTGTCTATTGTCAATAAAATATTATTTTTCTATATAATATGTTTATTGGAAACATGAAATGTTAATACACACTGACACAAGTAGTAACCCACCTTTCTCATTACATCTATATTTTTCCATTTTATTGTTTCTAGAACTGCACCACAGGATCTAGGTGATTTGTTCCTGTATAGTTGAGGGTCCCCCATGGACACATTTGGAATTGTGATAGCAGGTGACGGGCTCACTTATAAAATGGCTGCCATATAGTCTGGAGGAGTAGGTTGAGTTTCCTAGGCACCAAGGCAAATTTTAGACAGGGCCTCCCAATTGTTGGAGTACTGTAATCCAAAAGAAATTAGTTTCTGCAGCAGCAAGCAGGTTTGCTAAACTGTTCATGGAGAATCACAGTTTATGAAGATCTGGTTTAAGAAGGGACTTACCTCTACTATGAACCATCCTTCCTCAGCTACCAGTGTCAAAGGAGATACAAATTTCCCTTTTTTATAATAAAATCTAGCAGGGATATCCTCTTTCATGTAGACTGTCATATGTGGCACATTTTTCAGTTTATTATATATCTGCAAAGGAATAAAAGCGGTGAAATTTAAGTGTACAGAATTATTCTTCGCCGAAGTGGAACCCTAACCCATAGTGAATATCAAACCACATGTGAAGCAGATTTCCTTTTATACAGGTGAAACTCGAAAAATTAGAATATCGTGCAAATGTTCATTTATGTCAGTATGGCAACTCAAAAGGTGAAACCAATATATGAGATAGACACATTACATGCAAAGCGAGATATGTCAAGCCTTACTTTGATATAATTGTGATGATTATGGCGTACAGCTTATGAAAACCCCAAATTCACAATCTCAGAAAATTAGAATAGTGTGAAAAGGTTCAATATTCTAGGCTCAAAGTGTCCCACTCTAATCAGCTAATGAATCCATAACACCCGCAAAGGGTTCCTGAGCCTTTAAGTGGTCTCTCAGGCTGGTTCAGTAGGAATCACAAGCATGGGAAAGACTGCTGACCTGACAGTTGTGCAGAAAACCATCATTGACACCCTCCATAAGGAGGGAAAGCCCCAAAAGGTAATTGCAAAAGAAGTTAGATGTTCCCAAAGTGCTGTATCAAAGCACATCAGTAGAAGGTTATGTGGAAAGGAAAAGTGTGGTAGAAAAAGATGCACAAGCAGCAGGGATGACCGCAGCCTGGAGAGGATTGTCAGGAAAAGGCCATTCAAAAGTGTTGGGGACTTTCACAAGGAGTGGACTGAGGCTGGAGTTAGTGCATCAAGAGCCACCACACACAGACGGATCCTGGACATGGGCTTCAAATGTTGTATTCCTCTTGTCAAGCCGCTCCTGAACAACAAACAACGTCAGAAGCATCTTACCTGGGCTACAGAAAAAAAGAACTGGTCTGCTGCCCAGTGGTCCAAAGTCCTCTTTTCTGATGAGAGCAACTTTTGCATCTCATTTGGGAACGAAGGACCCAGAGTCTGGAGGAAGAATGGAGAGGCACACAATGCACGATGCTTGAAGTCCAGTGTGAAGTTTCCACAGTCTGTGTTGATTTGGGGAGCCATGTCATCTGCTGGCGTTGGTCCACTGTGCTTCATTAAGTCCAGGGTCAACGCAGCCGTCTATCAGGAGATTTTGGAGCACTTCATGCTTCCTTCCGCAGACGAGCTTTATGGGGATGCTGACTTCATTTTCCAGCAGGACTTGGCACCTGCCCACACTGCCAAAAGTACCAAAACCTGGTTGAATGACCATGGGATTACTGTGCTTGATTGGCCAGCAAACTCGCCTGCCCTGAACCCCATAGAGAATCTATGGGGCATTGCCAAGAGAAAGATGAGGGACATGAGACCGAACAATGCAGCGGAGCTGAAGGCCACTATTGAAGCATCCTGGTCTTCCATAACACCTCAGCAGTGCCACAGGCTGATAGCATCCATGCCATGCCGCATTGCGGCAGTCATTGCTGCAAAAGGGACCCAAACCAAGTACTGGGTACATATGCATGCTTATACTTTGCAGAGGTCCGATATTGTTCTATTTCCAATCCTTGTGTTATTGATGTCATGTAATATTCTAATTTTCTGAGATTGTGAATTTGGGGTTTTCATAAGCTGTATGCCATAATCATCACAATTATACCAAAGTAAGGGTTGACATATCTCGCTTTGCATGTAATGCGTCTATCTCGTATATTGGTTTCATCTTTTGAGTTGCCATACTGACATAAATGAACATTTGCACAATATTCTAATTTTTCGAATTTTACCTGTATACTCCTACTTTGGCTTCTTAGCTTCTAATAGGAAAAATCCCCAACAACAAAGTGGCAAAAAGTTAAAAATTTAGAGGGCAGGGAATTTGACTTTCTTCTGCTCTTCTTTTTGTGGTTTTATAGCATCTCAGAACAAGCCTTCAATAAGAGTCTGAATTCTGGAGCACTGACACACTTTATATGGTTAAAAACAATGACAGATGTTTCAAGTTTGAAATGGGTTTTTAAACTTTGCTGGAAGTGTTCTGATGCTATTTTGACCCTACTTGAAATACTCCAGTCTCAAAGCTGCCCTGGTTGTATTGAACTGGGAAACTTTTAAAATGGTCCAAACAACCATTTTAAACTCAGATCAGAATGTTTTAAACTACAAACCAGGGGTCTGCACTGAACATGTTTTGCATACGACTAGCATTGAGTAAGACTGAATTATTTTTATACACTCAGAACAAAGGTAATTCTTCTTTAACAGGAACCTTGCCTTGTGAAAATTACTGGCCATTCCAAGTAGCCTTGGAAGATGGAAGCCTTGATGCCATCTTAGATGTCTGGCAGTCCTAGAGAACTCAGATGAGTTCTTGGAAATTGTTACAATTCCTCAAGCTCTTTATATAAGGATAAATGGAAAAGGGAGATGGGTATATTTTTGTGACTGATACTTTAGCTTCAAACCAAGTTAAGGAGGATTTTCTTCTTTTCTTCCAGCCACAGTCTTTTTGGAGGAGGGGCATAGAGGTTTCAATGGGAAAGAAAAGGAACAGCCTCACTATTTTTCAAGTTTCATAACATACATAGCCATCCTTTGAAATTTTGCAGGAAACCTAGCTTGGAGCACCTTTATAGTCTTTGCTAATGTAAACCTATAGTAAGCATACCTTCATATTAATTCCAGTAGGTTGATGGAAATTCCAAATTCCAGGGGGAAATCCATGGAAATGTATAGTTCTTTGCTTATGCAAGATGATGATATATGCCTTTTTATACTTGCTGAAAAGAACAGTATGGATGTCTTTCAAGATTAGCCTGAAGATTAACTACTCCCAGGGAAATGTGCATCAGTTATGTCTTTCTGTCTCTGGCTGTAGTTTGTATATGTGAAACAGAAGAGCTGGAAAATGCATGATGCATCTTTCTTTTAAATAAAGGGGGTATTTTTTTATTACAGGCCATTTTAATTAGTCATTACTCAATTAATATAGTTTTTGTTTGTTTTGGCCCTGCCTTCTTCTGGAGTGAGACTTCTGCCAAAAAAAAATATATCCATTTCTAATCTATCTATGTATGTGTGTGTGGTGTGTGTGTGTGTGTGATATCTACACATTTTAGTATTGGGAAGAATCTCAGCTTTCAACTGGAGTTTGTTACTATGGGGAAACTGGACTTTGCACTGGTCCTTTGCCTGCGCTGATTTTTTTCCCCTAGCTACACTTCTCTTGTCAAGGTCATCTTAAATGCAGAGATTCTTTCTTTTGGATAAATACAGTATAGATAGTTGATAGTATAGTCCTACAAAGGACTTTCGGTGAGGATTTATGGTGAACTAGACATCCCTGAAGGAGCAGGGACAATATTATGGCAAAGATCGATGGCCAGACAGTGTTTACTGGCCGGCAAAGTCTCTCTGGAAAAAGGAGAGATTGTGAGATCATCCACATGTACTCTGGACAGCTGCTTCTCATGAACAGATGGCAGGAACTGAGGTTTTTGTGGTCGACTTGTGAGTCAAGAAGCTGGGAGTCAAGGGATTTCAACCAAGCTCACAGCTGTAATGTAGCCTATATGGACATACGGTTCACCGAGCCTCATTTCTTAATCACTTTCAGAAATTGCTTCTTAACTGCTTTTTAGATACCAGTAACCTTTGCAGTGACACGTTTTATAGCACAGGGTGAGTCTTCTTCAATCCTTAGAGAAAGAAATTTTAAATACAAGCTTAAGGACTTTAAAAAATATTATTTTTTTAATAAACAGCAAATGGGTGATTAGAATGTTGATTTTGGAAAGTTACAAATGAACTAAGGGTCCAGATGGATTTGAAATAAGATTTTGAAATTAATTATAAGAAACCTTCCTATGGAAAAATGCTGTTGGTTTGACTTTTTTTTTTTTTAAGAAAATGATAGTATGGGACTTTGAAGTTGGACATTAGAGGGAACCAGAAGGAACTAAAGATTACTATTGAAGGAGAAGAACACTTAAATGTGACTTACCAATACAGAATGGAACAAAATATTGTAACAATGGATGTATTGAAAGATATTTGTGAACAATGGACCCAGAAGTTAATTTTAAAAGTGTCTGCCATTATAGATAGACTATGTCTAAAAGATGGTATGGAAGAGGAACAAACTTTACTGGACAAGACTGAGACTGATTTGAAAGTGGATTTAAAAATGACAGGCTCCAAGAATGATATGGAAAAAGATGCTACACTGAATATACTCATGAAACTAGCTGATGTCTTAATAATTAAAAGGGATATACAAATACAAACTAAAATAGTGACCTGGATAACTTTCCTATATTGGATTTACAAAAAAGACTTGTTAAAGTTTGGAAGATTTACAAAAAAATGAAAAGAAATCAAGTTCTAGGGCAGTATTTGAGAGGATTAAGGACCAAGATTGTTAAAAGTAAGGGGAAGCAATACAAAGTTGATTTATTTGATCAAGGTTAAAATAGACGTTATTATCTGTGGTAACCCTTAATGGACTTTTGCTGATCAGGACTGAATGACGAGGCTTTAAGTATTTGTTTATAGATAAGAGATGAGATTTGGGAAGAAGAGATCATTGGTTGTATTTTAAGAGAAAGTCATAAGTTACTAAAATTGTGCATACTTGTGATGAAGGGGGAAGTTGTTTCTTTATATATTTCTTTTCTTTTTCTTTACTATATTCTTATTTTTCTTTCTTTTCTACTTTTCTTTGTATTTTAATGTTCTGCACTTTCTATTTTTTCTTTGTTTTATCTTTCTTAGTTTGTATTAGTTTGTATTTTTTTAATTGTAATGTTCAATAAAATGACTATTAAAAAAAAGGTAGTATATTCCTCTAAAGATAAGGAAGAAGACTCTCCACTCTGTTGTTAAGGTGGAAAATATGAAAGCTAAGATCCCTGGCATTCTTTCCACCTTTCCATTCTTTGCAGAACATACTGGACTGTTTGTGAATGCATAAACCTATCAAGACAACTGGGTGTATTAAGCACAACAACAAATAACCTAAACCACATTAAGGAAAACAAAAGGTGGCTGTTCTTGCCTCACTCTCCTTGCCTTTCTCTGGCCACAGGCTTACAACTGGCCCTCGGTCCATCACTTTTATAACGTCACTCATGTTGATGCATTTTTTCAGTTCAATCAGTTTTTCCATCCAGTAAATATCAGTCATCCCATGATCAGAAAAAAGAACAACATTCAAATCATTCTGCAAATCCTTGTCCTGTCAAGAGAGTTAAGACAATAATTACAGCATGAAAAGGACACCATTTGCTTTCTCCTTTTCAGCTGACAATTTCACTAAGAGTTGAAATGCTGCTGCTAGGTGAACAAGCATAGTAGGCCAGCTACCTTGCCAGCATTCAAAAAGATGATGTCAAAAGCCTGAACGTTCTTGACTTGATCTGAAGATTTAAGCTGAAATCAGAGGGATGCTAGGCTTCCAAAACATGAAGCAAAGTTTTCTCCCAGCCTTACTTGGTTGTCCAAATACAAGGAGGCAAAGAGAAACTGTTCCCCCACCATTTTGTTTGGCAGCTCCTTATATTAAAGTTGTTAGAAGAATTAGTAGAAGGCTACATTTGGTTGAAAGTGTATCATTTCCTCCAATTAAGCATTCCCAGGTAACAGAGAAGTTGGGCACTAAACTTGTGATTCTGGAAAGTTGAGGATCTTCGTGCAGGGTCTTTTAACATGAAAGAAGTAGCACATGCCAGCAGATAACCTTCACTATACTACTAAATTTTTGGGATGTTCCATGTTCCCCTTTTCCAACTTAGTTATTTGGGGTAATGGACCCTGCGTCTACCCTAACAAAGCAAAACTAGCATGTCTAGCAAAACATAGATCTCACCACCCTCTGATACCAGCCCTGCTTTTGCATGCACATCACTGAGTAGTATACCCTGTGGTATAGGAGGAGTATATACATTTCGTGATACCATAATCACTTCACGTATATGAAGGCCCTTCCCAAAGTCAAAATCTCATGCTTCAATGAAGGAGTGCCAAAATCTCACGTGAAGGAACACTTACAAAATTTCAGCAAAAAATATTCTGAGAATGGGATCTAATGGAAATTCACTGGCTTGGGAAAAGTTCCCCAGTCTGGATATAACATCCTGGGATGTGCATGTTCATTACCATTCAGAACAGGAGCACTGAGTAACCTATGAAGCAGAATTTACTGAATAGTTGCAAATATTTAATAAAAATACAGAACAGAGTAAGAGAAACATCTTTAAAAGGATATTGTAGCTTCCAAGTGACAGCAACCTTGATAAGCTTAGACATCCTGAGCAATACGTTATCCACAGCTTTTACAGCATTCTTCCTCTGATGAGATGAAGGGCCAAAATGATGACCTTCGACATCAATCCGTTCATAGTATATGGCTGCCATATCTGCTGCACCTTTGCTGTAATAGGAACATCACCGCCAAAGAATTAAGTGTAACATAAGCTTACTTCTAGAATGCCTTTCCAATCTGATGGGCCAACTGAGATTTTTTTCCTGCTACCTTGGCCATGTTTTCTAAGGGAAAAGCCAGCAAGGAGACCCCTTGCTCTGTTAAATCTTATTTTATTTTCTGTCTAAAATAAGCTTAGATGGACATCCCAGCTCTAACCACACCACTCCTTCCCCACTTCCTCATTGGTTAATTGGCATTGTTATTCCTATGTGTCATTCTTTTAAATCAGGTGTGAAGAATCCATTGTCCTACAGAAGTGATTGAGCTTTAACTGCCAACATTCCTCTCTTTGGGCCTGCTGGAGAAGGTTTGCAAGAGTTATAATTTAAGCATTTTTTGGATCAGAGTTTCCTCATCAGTACTCTAAACTTCTTATAGATTTTTCAAAGTTCCTGATTCTGCGGGTTTGTGTAGGTGAGGCCTTGCTTAGACTCTTTTCTGATGTTCAGATGAATTTAGCACTAGGGAAGGAAGAACCTGCTTCAGGAGGCTACTTTCACTCCCCATCTTGCAGACCTAAACACACTGTTATGGCATTTCTTGAATATTTTAATGAAGTTCTTGTCAAAGTCAGATCTGGAAAGTTACAGGATATTCATGATTAGGTCTCCAATCATGGGTATCATTTACTTTCTAAACGCAGTGGGAATAGAAAAGGTGAACCATATCACTGAAACCTTTTCCTTTGCACCAATTTCTTCATCTGTATTTCTTCACCATTCCTCCTGTCCTGTTTGGTTCATGGAGGAAAGCATGCAAGACAAATACAGCATATGCAAACTTCAGAAACTTGTACAAGGCAGATTTTGTTTTAACTTCAGTGTATTCAGTACATTATATGAAAGGTTAAAAAGCAACCTGGAAGTGGAGGATGGTTTCTCCCTGTCTCCTCTAATCGACCTTTAATTTCAAGTAAGTGTATGGAGTAAAGTCCTGTCTGATTATGTCTTTAACTTGGGGGAGCTTCTGGTGTCTCCCTTGTCATGGTCAGATCATGCCCCAATTTCCATGGGATTCTCTAGTACCACTATCCACTGCAGAGAGGCTGAATCTATTGGACTGGTCCGCCCTTGGTGACTGATGGACCTGGATGGGTTTCAGAGGAAGCTGGGGGCTGTTTCTGTTGGTCTGCTGCATGGTCCATTCAAAGCCTAGGTTGCTACTTGGAACAAGGGGGCGGCTGAGGTGTTGGATCGGACTGTGCCCATGTGACCTCTCCCCACTTGGGGATCCCGTCACTTCCTGTGGTTTACAGAAGAATTGAGGGAGATAAAATGAGAGAAGAGACATCCAGGGCACCGCTGGCACTCAACCATCTAGAGTGTCTAAAGCATCACTAGCCCTCAACCAAGGACAAACTCGACCAAACACAGGTTAGGGACGCTATTAAGGCCTACTTTGTTGCGATAAGGGTGGCGAAGCAGCAGTATTTCTCTGCCCTTATTGCATCTGCAGATTGCTGCCCCGCAGCCCTGTTTCAGGTGACAGGAGCCCTCTTGGGTAATGGGTACCCAGGGAACTTTTGCAGGGGTGGGCAGAGGAATTTTGTCAGCATTTGTCAGACAAAATCACTCAGATTCACTTGCAGTTGGATGCCTGTTTTGTGGCAGGTCCAGAGAAGATTTGCCTGCCGTCTGGGACAGTTTGAATCTGCTGGACCTGAGGAAGTGGACATGGTCCTTTGACTGTGAGCTCAACCACCTGCTCTTTAGATCCACACCACTCCTGGCTTGTGGAAGCAGCCTGGGGGGTGTCATGTTCTAGTGTGGTTAATTCTTCTTTGAGTGAGGGAAGTCTTGGTATGCTCCTTCTCAAGAAGCCACCGCTAGACCCCACTATACTGGACAATGTTTGTCCAGTATTTAATCTCCTCTTTGGGGGGAAGGTGGTAAGAACGTGGTTGCACAACAGCTTCAGAGGACCTTGGATGGAGCGGATTATCTAGTTCCCTTTCAGCCAGGATTCAGATCCGGGTATAGGATGGAAACGGCATTGGTCGCACTTTTGGATGATCTCTGGCATGGGTGGGATGGGGGTTGTGACCTCTCAGCACCTTTTGATACCATCGACCATGGTATGGTTTTAATTAATCGCTATTTTTTATTGTTGACTTTTATATCTTTATTGTTTGTTTTTATATAGGCATTGTTTTATTTGACTATTGTACACTGCCCAGAGTCACTTCTTGTTAGATGGGCAGCTATATAAATTTGATTAATAAATAAATAAATACATACATACATAAACCTCCAAAAATAGAACAATAGTACCTGAAAAAGCTATTATTCTATAGGGATTAAAGTAATACGTAACGAAATATTTCAAGAGGTAAATGTTGACAGTACTGTGCTTACAGAAAACATGACTACTGCATACTGATTTGCCTTTTCTTAAAAGTACCAAATAAAGCAACATACATTAATTGTCCTTTGGCATTTTTTACACTGGCATTGAGGAACATTTCTTTGCAAGTACAGGGAGTCCACGGGTTAAGAACGCCTGGGTTACAGATGACCCATAGTGAAGAATGGAGCCTACTGTAGCAAAATTTTAGTTAAATGCACAATGGTTTGAGTTAATTACACAATGCTACTCATAGGTATTATACAATAATACTGTTCGGCTTACATACAAATTTGACTTAAGGACAGACCTTAGGAATGGAACTTGTTCTTAAACTGGGGACTACCTATACAAGGCAATTAGTTAGCAATATTGTGCAACATTTGTGATTCATAATCTGACTCTTGAAGTAACGCTTTCTAAGGTGAAATTCCAGGCAAAAAAATAAATGTTTTAACCAAAATGTTTGAGTTCACACAAAAGCTTGAATAAGTCTTGCATGCAGAGCAGGTCCTATCATTAGGCAAAGTGAGGCAATGGCCTCATTTAACAAATCCACAGCACAATGTAACCCCTGTGATTTTCCTCTATTGGAGCCCAACTCCATATATCTGCAGCTACTTTATTTTCAAGTCACTGTTCAGATATCAAGAACTGGGGCTCCCTATCCTAATTAGAGACCTCTGTCAATTTTTGACTGAAATTTTTCTCCTTCTGTGGATGCTATTCACCTCAAAAATGCAGCTTGAAACTGGAAATAGCATGTTTGAAAGCAAATCCTGCAGAAGAGATTTTCAGCATAGTGTCCTAATCCAGACCAGAAGCATGTTTTCAATTAAAGTCCCACTACTGTTGTTTCTCCAAAATAAAACCAGCAGTTTCAACATGAGTTATATGATGTCTGATTTGGTCTGACAGTGATGTTGTTATCCAATTTTCAGTCCCCTAGTAGTCCTTCATAATTGTTCATATGCAACTCATACTGGATCAACTTACACTTCTGTTTCCTAATGTCCATATGTTGGGTGGGTACATTAGCATACTAAATATGTTTTGCAAAGCTTCACAAGAACAGTGACTTTGTCATGTAAACATAGCACGAACAGCTGACATTGTCAACAGGTTGTGTTTCCAGGAGCTGCAGGTAATTATTAGTAGATACTAAATCATATAACCTTGCTGAGAGATAGGTACAGGCTAAAAGCAGGAATTTCTTAAGCTCCATTGTGAATTAAACTAGTCTGACAACAAGATAAGAACTTTATAGCTCTATGTTAGAAATATATATATCATCTATCTCTCTATCTCTGACTCTGACTCTATCATCTATCTTCTATCTATCCTCCGTCCATCCATCCATCCATCTCTCTCCACCAATTGGATGGTAATGTTGTTTGCTAGAGATCTGGTTCTGTTCTAAGGACCTTCTGATATATTAACATGCAGCTTGATCCTTATTAAGTTGCCTATGGATGCCTGTTCATACAGTAGTGGTGAAACTGAGGCCTGAAAGTGTTACTTTCAGTAGCATATGCAGTGTATATGTGTGTCAAAATTGGCAAGAAGGTGGAAACAGCATCACTATGCAAGCCTTTTGAATGTGAGAGACTTATGTTCAACAGACAGGGGGCTTGCATTACAATCTTCCATCTACCACTTTGCCAGTTTTGACACATACCCCTACAAATCCTGCTGGCTACTCTATTCATACAAAAGCTTCCAGAACATGTAACTATGTGACAGATACTCATTCTTTCACATGTCCCCATATTTGCTTACATTTGTCTTCTGCCTCCATTTTCTTCTCCATTGTATCATCTGCTTTATCATATGCCCTTATGTTAAATACAGTGATTAAATAGGACTCCCCATGTGGAGTTACTGATAAACACCTAATGAAATGAACTATATTGACTGTTTCAGTGACTTTTTTGTATATCAAACTAGCTTTTAGAATATTAATAATGGAAAAGCTATGGTTTAAATATCAGCTGGATTTCCCTAAAAGCAAGAATTCAACTCCTCCTTAGCTATAGCAATTAAAATCTACTGTGAAGTCCTTTGAATACCTTGTAAAAATCAGGGAATAAAACAGAACGATGCACAATTATATCTTGTCCAGATGCATTCCTAATTGTTCTATCCAGTAGTAAAAATTTTAAATGAATAAAAACCTATTTGGGGTATATTTTGAAATCAGATACAAAACAGTCATAGATATGGTGAAATTCAATCATGTTATTCTAGAGTATTGTAGTCTTTATTGTTTTCCAGAATGGTAAATCCTTGTTATGTTTTGTTCTTTTCCTATGGGCAAGGAACTGAAATTTGTTTACTCAATTTTAGAATATTTTCCCTATACCCTCTTTTTATCTTTTTTGCATTATTTAAATTAATTTTTTCTTCAATCCCCAAGTAATACTATATGGAAAACTTAGATTATTTTGTGTTATTATCAACTGGTACAACAAGAGAAAAGATTTTAATTTTCCTGTTAAGGACATAATTAAAATGGTTTGGTGACTGTACCTTAAAGACTCAATGGCATTATTTACAGCATCAGAGAAATTCGCATCTGTTGGAACATTTTCATATGGTATACAGTAGTTAGGTTTGACTCCAAGGATTTCAACTTCACAGCCTAAGAAGAAACATTTCATTAGTTAAACTTCACTTAAATTTTAAATCCAGATTTAAACATATCATACAAATTCAGGATGTTTATTGGAGGGATTTTGGGTCTCAGAGTGAAAGTTTATTTACACAGGTGTTGGGGTTTTTTTAAAAAAAAGGATAGGAATGAATCAGAATATAAGAATTTCATACTAAAATCATCAGTTCAATATTCACACTGAAAGCTAGCAATTGATAATAAATTGACAATAAAATCTATGTATCTGCTTGTGTACATATGTGCGTGTATGTCTGTAAATAAAAAATCTATAACGAAACTCCATTTTTCATGAATTGGTCCTTATTTGAATTATTAACACTAAATAAAAGCTTAGAATTAATGAATTAGTTAATTAATTGCAGGTATCTCAAACTTGCAAGACGAAAATACTAATTCCTGTATCCTCACTCAAAGATGGCAGCATCTGCAGGAGGTCCCTGAAGTCCAGTACAACAGACGTCCCTCTGAGACCTGTATGGAACGTCATGAGCCATGTAGAAAACAGCCAGATGTTGTATTGCAGCACTGCTTTTGTCAATCTGACCCCCCCCCCTTTGCCCCATGTTAGACGCTGCTGGAGGAGTAGCTGAACCTGAACAGCTGGCCAGGGAGAAACAGGCCACCAGATGTCACTTGCTTATGGTGATAGGAATCAAATGAACTTCTTAGGGACACTGGGAAGAAAAGAGACACTAGCTGCTTTCTCTTTTTCAGGATCTCCTTCATCAAGATGTCGGGTTTCCCGCTGCTCTCTTGAACAGCTTCACTTCAAAGTATATATATGTGTAACACGCGCGCACATACACACACACACAATCTTTGTCCTCAACTGAGTTCTGGATGATCTCTAACAATTTCTGCTTTCTATTAGAAGTAAACTAATGTTATTTGACAAAATTGGTTGGAATTCAAAAATTAACTGTAAGTTAAAGAACGGCTTTACCCAGTTCACTCCTTTTTGTAAAACTAGTATATTAAACTGTTGACTCTATTTCTCCACACCGTTTGAACCAATCGCTTTCTGACACCACAATTCTTTTTCAACAGATACTGTATGTTATATTGAGACTTGGAAACTAGCAGCAACAGTTCCCAAAGGAAAACATCAGCTATGGATAAGGAGAACCACCATATTAATATTTATTGGTGCTCTACTCAGCATAAAAAATAAAAGAATTTAGTTTTTAATAATTCAGATCGTCTGAAATCATAGCGTCGTGATAATTATCTCCATGGTACACACACAGATAAGATGGAATGAGGGGAAATACAGAAAGTTTTATAAACAGGATGGATTTCCTAAATTGGGGCAATTTGCTTCCTCCTTTGAGGGTAGCAAATATCCTTCAATCAAAGGTTGAAAAGACGATGGTTACAATAAAGAAACAATAGGTTTCTGGAAATCTCATACCAAATAATAATGTAGATGCTGTCTCTCATTTTTGTTCCAGTGGTTGAAGGCTGCAGAGGACATAGTGAATTCAGAACATGTTATGAAATGTATGGGCTAAACAGTTTCTCTCAACCTTGGTAATTTTAAGATATGTGCACTTCAACTCTCAGAATTCCCCAGCCAGCATGCTGGCTGGGGAATTCTGGGAGTTGAAGTCCATATATCTTAAAGTTGCTAAGGTTGAGAAACACTGGGCTAAGGCAATGTTTTTTATTTATTTATTTATTTATTTATTTATTTATTTATTCATTCATTCATTCATTCATTCATTCATTCAATTTGTATGCCGCCCATTTTAATAACATTAGGTCTTGACAGCCTTTCCTCAGCAAATCACATATACCACAGCTTTCTTCTTTAGTGAATCGATTTACCTAAATTCCTCAGTATAAATCAATACAGTCTAAATTATGTAAAGCGATACTTTGTAGAGAATCTTAATAAACAACTTCTAGTATACAAGCCTCATGGCAAATATTTAAGGCCCATATGACAAAAGCAATACAAACCAAACAGTACTGTGTGGGTAAATATGACAGAGTTTAGGCTATGGTTTCTTTGTTTGGAGGGTCAAGGCGCTAGATTAGAGGGAAGAATAAGTATCCAGAAAGAAATAGGGCTTTTTTCCTATCTGATGAAAAAGTAGAGAGTCAGAAGCTGCTCCTTAGACCAATTTAGAACTACCACCATTTTCCTGGCTGATTATTCTCCATTTTACCAACTACAATCTCTACCAACTACAATTGATGTCCTTGATACAGAGTCCAAAAGGGCTCTGATTCATCCTAGATTTGGCTATGCAGCACGATGTGGCCAGAGTTGGTGGGGGAAAGAATGCCAGCTTAATTGATTTGAGATCTGGTTGGAAAAGCTTACAGAAGAAGGGTTGGGGGATAAAAATGATTTCTTTGCTAAATCAGCAAAGAAGCTGTTTCTCAAAAATGAAGTCTTCTGTAGCTCACAGTGTTGGGCCTTCCTGTCTATTTTCCATGAAAAAAAGGTGAAAGGTGTTGAAAGGTGATAATCATGTAACAGAGCTGATTTGATCATTAGTTATACTCAGATTTCAGCTGCAGCATCAAAGCAATAGGCTTTAGATATTCACAGTGACTCTTACGTTGCTTTTTCAGAGCCCAGGCTGAATCCAGCATTAAAAAAAATCGTTATTTCAAATACAGATCCTGAAGTGCATTTTGCAGGACAGCTTCTCAGACACAACTCCCCACCTGCAATTTGAAAAAGCTCTCATCTAGATCCAGATGATCAGCTGTTCAAAATATTTCAAGACCAAAGTTGCATCATCTTGAATTATACTGTACAATTTCATCTGAATAACTTCACCTTTTGAAAAAAAAAATAGCTGTTCCATTTCTCTAGTCTTAAAATGAAATACACATTTTTCTGCACCTTTATAGATTTGACACTGAGACCTGAATGAAGCTCTCATCATTTTCAAATTATATGTATAAACAGTAGTTTAATAGCTGGGTGCTGAATGATGTAACTGTAACCTTTTAAACCTTCCCAGACCTGTGCAGAAAGTCTGGGAAGTGTGTGTGTGTGTGTGTGTGTGTGTGTGTGTGGAGAAGGAATGAAATAGTGAGCGGTGTTTCATTTCTTTCTTTTTTACTTTATTCCCACTGAGTAGGGACAAAAAATTAATTCAGGGACACCCACACAGGGATGGATGTACCATGTGATCATGGTGGATGTACCAATATGGCAGATGTACCATGTGATCAAAGTTCCACCCTTGTTTTACATAAATCATGTCACATGTAGGACACACAGGGCTTCAATCAGGTGGGTATGGCCATCATCTGAACCTTTTTTTGACGCAACCTGCACATGCCGCTGGTTTACCTTCAGCTGAACTAAGTACATCCATACTTTTAGAACCTAAGTGACTGCATAGTCATTTGTAAATATGAGATTAAAAAATTAACCATAGGAGAAAAAGCATATCTTTTAATCCCATTTTAGTAACTACAGTATTTGCACTGTTCATAACTGTTGCACTGTTTATGTAACTACAGTATTTGCACTGTTCATAACAAATAAGGGCCCATATGGCAAATGCTGGATTTGTCATATGACCTGAAATCCCATATATTTTCAAGCTAAGGTGTAGCAATTATCTAGATTGCAAGTGGGGGACATTTATGAATAATTTGTTTCATAAATGCCCCCTACTTGCGATCTGAAAAACTTTGCATGCCTTGCTAATATGACCTTCTTTACTCTGCCTAAACATACCTCTTGTTGTGTTCAGCCACAGTCCCATCTTCAACTACTGTAAGTGTGAGCATTGTGCTATTTATACATTGTTGTAGCAGCTCCACAAACATGTAAATTTTAAGTTAAGGAATGTTCTCTTGCATACCCACATAGCCTGAATAGTAAAATATAAAACTGTTGTACATCTATGGACTTCTGTTCCCAGAGATTCAGTAGGTTTTGAGCCTCAAGAATGTGCTAGATGGACATTGTTTTGGCTGCTGCGAAATACTTTAATTAAACTTGATACAAATTATTTCCAAAGGTAATAATAATTATTTTTTATCACTACTACATAGGCAGAACTGTTGGACACAATGGTTTAAGTACAATATTTAGGAGCAAACTTCTTTTAAAAGGAATAATTTGTTAAACTAGTATATGTTAAACTTCATTTATTTACAATTATCCATGTTTTAATATTTCCCATATTTAAATGCAAAGAACTTTTTCTTCATTATTCTACACTAGTTTTAATACAGATAATATAAACTAATAATCAAATTGTCATTTGAGAATTATCATCAAAAGAGACTATATTTGGATGGAGGTGAGGAATATGGAGAGCAAGAGCTAGAGGAGTACAAGCCTGTCCTATTTAAGGAAAGACTGGGTTGACTTGTTTCTCTGCTTGTCAAAACTGAGCAAATGTCAGCTTGTATTGTCCTTTTATTTATTATTTATTTTGGCCTATTTCCTGCGGAGACACTATCCTTTGTGTTGAATTTTTTGATCTAATAATTGTATAAAGGGGGACACAGGAGGCTGCACGTATGTGAGCACCATCTGATAATTTGAATTTATACCATATTGTACATAAGGAGACACGACGAAGCACATACACAGGAGATAACCTGAACTGTTGTAGAACCTGAATGGGTCAACAACAGTATTATTGACTCACTCTACTGTATATGGATATGCCAGCACCATGTTTGGCACTTATATCAAATTGCATACATAGGTACAATGCAACAATTAACTAAGATAGCTACAACAGCAAATGTTTCCTCCAAGGGAAAAGGAAAGAAGGGCGGGTTTGAACTTGTCCTCCCCTATAACTTCCTGCAGCCTTCTCCCAAACAGCTGTAGAAGGTCCCCAAACTGTTCAAGTGGAATTGAAAGGAGGGGGGATCTTTTACGTTGCAGGAAGTAAAAGAACAGCAGCAAATTATTCTCCTTTCTTCCCTCCAATGAAAGGTTTCTGCTGGCACAGGAAATCTAGTTGGATTCCACTCAAAGCCTATAATCTGACACATACATTAGAGTTTTGCTGACAGTTTCATATGTGGTATTCCCCTATAGAAGCTACTATTGAAACACAAAAGTAATTCAGAAAGGCTTTCAGTCAGCTGGGAAGAACTCTAAAATGCCTCTAGGCTATAGGGAACACAAAGAATTCATAGAAATTAATCACTTAACAAAAGTCTAAAGGGAGGGAGGGAAGGTATCTTTTGTTTTTTGCATAGGGCTTATTCGTCATGCATAACAGTCATACCGTAATGCCAGGGCAATGCTGCTCCATCTATTTTTGTTATTGGAAATTGTATTGCAAAATACCTGTCGAAATCAGTATGGTCTTTATACTGTGAGTACAGTTAACCCCGAACATAGTCATGGAAGGATGATTACACCACACCATCTACAACCTGCCGCTAGGACTCAGAAGGATAGAACAGTTATTCCTGTTCTTGAACCAATCCTCAGTATAACATTATGAAGTATAAATTGTCAAGAAAAAATTCTTACGCCTGGATATCTCAGGATTTTTAAAGTAGACCTTCCTTTATGTTAAACTTCAAGCAATTTGACCTACATTTAAACATGTTTATTAATCATTTTAAACAATGCCTTCAATGTACTTTACAAATACAACAAAGAGAATAGCATCAGGAGAAGTATATGTAATGAGCAAAATTCCTCAGTTTGCAAATACATCTGTAGGGTTAGCCTCCATGGTTGAGGGCTAAAGGATCAAAATAGCTTTCCCCAACCTGTTATCCTCCAGAGTAGTTGGAAGACAACTCCATAAGTTCCACAATTCTCCATTGGCAAAGCCATGCTGACTAGGGAATTATGAGAATTGAAGTCCAATATTCTGGAGGCCATGAACAAATGAATTGTTGGATTGAAGTAAAATGCTTCACAGCAAATATGGATTTTTCTGTATATGGATGACTGAATACTAACCGTTTGTATACCTTAAATACAAATATTTGCATTCAGAAAAGAGAAACATGCATGCAGAAGCTTTCTTCCAGGCACCCTAAGCAGATGTTGGAGGCTTGTACACAAAATATGTTGTACTTCTGGTTTTTCTCCTGAGTACACCTTCTGCTCTATCAACTGACCTTTTTCTTTTGAAAAAAAAAAGTTTTTTCAAGCATGATTTTGGGAACAAGGCTGGGCTAAATGTTCCCATGACTTCCCTTCCTTTTCTTGCAAACAGCTGGAGAGAGGCCTCAATTATAACCTTATATTATAGAGAACATGCAATATTTGTCAACAGCTAAAGAGAATTTGGCAGTACTAACCAGGCCAATAGTACATAGAGACTCTCCTCTTGGCTTTTGTCATTGTGACCCACAAGGGCTCTGATCCATCCCACCAAAGAGGCAGGAGGCTCTCTTGGTTCATGCCAATGTCAAAAGATACATTTGTCACCGGGTCCCACATGTAGTTTCCAGTCATTTGATGGACCTCGCAGTGACGACCTGGAAGAGAAAAGAGTTGCTTTATACTAGTCCCTTACTGCTTGGCATGCCATAAAGAAACATATAAGGTACAAAGAGCAATTATAGTAGTGTTTTCATTTGCAGTGCAAACCCATTGGGGGGAGATGGGTGGTTGAAAAATTTAATAAATAAATAAATAAATAAACCTGGTTTATCATTTATTCATTATCAGCTAGATGGAATTCCAGTGAAGTAAATCAGTTAACAACTTTGCCTTTCTCTTAATTATAAATTATTTGCCTTTAAAAAAAAAACTTTTATGCCATGTCATCTGTATGCTTATATTTTATTCCCATTTTTCAACCCACAAACTTTAGAGTCTTCCATAGAACCTAAAGGCAGCAGGTTGTTGAGATGGAACAGCCTGTGTGGTGCTCATAGGAAAGAGTCTTCAGGAAGATGCTACTACTGTTGCTCAAGAAATGACTCCAGATCTTTATTTATATATTTATTAGATTTAAACACTTCCCATAGAAACTCAGGTTAGATAGCATTTCCTCTTTCCATTTTACTCCATAGCCCAAACTATGTATGAGGTAGGTTATGTTGGGAAAGAATCACTGGTCCGGTTGTCCAACAAACGTGTCCACGTGGGAGAGGACTTGAACCTGCTGTTAGCTGCCCAGAGTCACCATGGTGAGATGGGTGGCCATATCAGCTGAATAAGTAAATAAGTAAATCGACCTGTGTCCCCTCAAGTCTAACACTTTAACTACTACACCACGCTAGCTATAGCTTTAAGCTGCTGCTGTTTTGCTAGGTGAATCAGCTCTTCTTAACTGAATGACCAAACAGGCTTTTACTACACTTAAAACATTTGTAAAATAGAAAACAAAGATCAGTCAGGGGTATTCAGGCTGCTATGTGTTTTCTCTTGCAAATTCAATGAAGCAGGAAGTTACCCATCTTAGAGCTATTTTTCTTATATCTTCAGCAGTTTAAAATATGGTTTATAGTGCTCTTTGTTCTGCAGGTATATTTTAACTACTCTTATTGAACTGAATTAATCTACTACCTAGTCAGTTTCTTCATGCAGAACACTTTATGCACTGTATGCGTCATGGGAAGAGCCAGTTTGGTATAGTTGTTAAGGCATCAGGCTAGAAACCAGGAGGCCATGGGTTCTAGTCCTGCCTTAGGCACAGCCAGCTGAGTGACCTTGGGCCAGGCACTTTCTCTCAGCCCTACGAAGCAGGCAATGGCAAACCACTTCTGAAATCTTGCCAAAAAAAAAACTGCAGGGACTTTTCCAGGCAGTTGCCAGGAGTCAACACTGACTCAAAGGCACATGCGTGCACACGCTTCTGTCATGGGACATTCAGGCTCAAGCTCTTGCTCTACAGAGCACAACATCCCAGGAAGGAAGGCATTTGCATGGAAGTCTATCCCTCCCTCATTCAATTTACTGAAACATTGACAGAAAAACGTCACACAAAACAGTCATCATCCCATAATTATTTCAGACTTTATATAATATTTAGGACCATGGCCTTAATTATTTTAAAAGAATCCCATTCAGAAACTCCCTCGCTCCCTCCTTCATGTGCTTGCCAAATCCACAATAAGCCGCAGGAGCTAATGCAGGCAGCAGAGACGCTCCTCCTTTCCCCAAGAGGAAAATCTTCTAGCACAGCTACTGGATCTGAGCGGCCCAAGCCTGGAGGCCCACTCGGCCTCCACAGTGGCTCCTATTTCTATGCTGCTCCTTGGGTTTTTGCAGCCCTACGTATGTCTAACAAGAACATGGGCCACTTCCTGAATATCTTGATAATTACCAAGCTTTTATGAAATAAAATGCTCTGAAGAAAAACATACGCCAACGTGCCAAAGGAAGCCCACAACCCCAAACACAGACTGAGCACCATTTAAGAAACAGCAATTTCTTGATTAGCTACTATATTTGTTTTGATTTAAAAATTCTTGAAGAAATGGGGAAAATCCCTCAGAAACGTAATTTTTCATATTTTGATAACTACTGATCAAAAGAAAAAACATATTTCAGTAGAGATCATAATATCAATATTGCAGCATAATGGCTGAAAAACTGATAATAAGCAATAAAGCAATAAAACAAGAAGCAATAAAGAACCTCCAATTAAGACAGTTTAATTCAAATTAGAACACAATTTTTAAATATTGTATTTACAAGTAGCCCTCGCTTAATGACCAGAATTGGGACCAGAATTTAGGTCGCTAAGTGATGCAGCCATTAAGTGAATCATCATGTGACCAGATCCGATTTTACAACCTTTTTGGGGGTGGTCATTAAGTGAATCACTGTGGTTGTTAAGCAAATCACATGGTCATTAAGCAAATCCTGTGGTTCCCCATTGATTTTACTTGCTGGAAGCCATCTGCAAAAGTTGCAAATGGCAATCGCGTGACTCCGGGATGCTGCAACCATTGCAAGTGCGAGCTGGTTGCCAAGTGCCCAGATCGTGATCCCGTGACCATGGGGGCACTACAATGGGCATAACTTCAGGCACTGGTCATAAGTCACTTTTTTAGCACTGTCGTAACTTCAAATGGTCGCTAAATGAATGGTTGTCAAGCAAGAACTACCTGTATACTATTTCACCATGTTAATGAAGTGTTTAATAATAAATTACTTCCATCTATGCAAATGTGTGCCTGGATAGAATTATTGAAATTTAAAATCATGAAATTTCTCCTTGATTAATATGCATTTGGTTTTTGTTTGTCTTTGCCTTCAACTTTCCTAGTCTGTATTTTCTTTTGTTTATGTTTGAAGACTTTTCAATTAAAAAAATAATAATAATAAAGGGAAACCTTTGTCCACAGTAGAAACAGACTGATTCAAGTCAGTAGGAGATATGTTCTTCTTCATTAATGATAAACTCCTACCATCAATTTGATAACATGTTAGCAAATTTCCTTTGCCTTCATCAAGTTCTTTGCTATCACTTTGTTCCCCAAGACTACTTGTCGAGTCATCCCAGCAGGAACAAAATTATCTGTTGGATGGATTCATTTGTGAGAAAGTGCTGACCTGCAACTTGAATATTTCTAGATAAGAACCAGCACTTTCAGCCAAACTCAGCAGCAAACAGAGTACCCTGAAATGGAAAGATGGTCAGTTAGGCCAATCGTGTAGGTCAAGGTGCAATTTCTGAACAATTTGCAAGGACAGCACATGAAGTACACTTGTTTCCCACACCCATAATAATAATGTTAATATGTAATTAAATAAGAACAATGCAAAGAGCTTAGGCAGATGCCAGGGAGTCAGAAACACTCCGTCTGCTATGAAAACATTCTCTTTGCAACTGCAAATAATCAGATCTCAGAAACATGGCAGCTTAAATGGCTTCCTGAAAGGGTACCATCAAATCCATCTGCCCTCGAACTAAGGGCAGCTATTATGGTTTATGGTGGTTTGCTTATCTCCATGCAGCAGTCTCTTCCACGCTAGCAGGTTGTGGGGGGGGGGGGGGGGGTTGCAAATAAAAATCTATGCAGTAGATGAACTTTAAAAACAGCACATGGGATTTTCTATGCAAAATAAACAATACAGCAATAATTATGGGCTGCTTCACGGGCTAACTTGCTGAATTAAACTGCCTCTACTTTAGCTTAGTGTTTACGGGGAAGAAAAGGTTGTATGGGAATAAACCAGTGCAATAACAGTGCTTAATTGTTCTGCCGTTGTTGTATTTGTAACCTTGACTGCTCCGCTTTCCTAGCGCATTGAACTGATTGCGGGTCTTTTGAAATAACCCTGCTGCACATCATGGCTAGAGTCTGAGAGCTAGCTGTGTGTGAGGTCATTGAACTGGGGTCAGTATTTCTGCACCCTCAGATGATATTTTACCATCTAGGCCTGTGGCTTAAACATTTAGACCTGCAGGAACCAGGATCAGCCAATCTAAGCTCCAAAAATCTGGAGGACAACAAAAAGATACTTAGCTGTATCTCTTTGGGTACCATCAAGTGATTGTCAGGATTTTTGCATTTCAGGCCTGGTGGCTCTCTCTTTTGCTTTCTTTTTGGCCAGGAACTATGCTGCAATCTTCTTGTACTGATTAAGTTTTCAGGGCAAAGATTTTGGATTTCAGATATTTAGATCTTTAACTCCCATCAGCCCAAGCTAGGGTGGCCAACAGCAAAGGACTGTGCAAAACATACAGAGGACACCATTTGTCTGTCTCTTTTATAGATACTACACCCAGTTTCCACATATTGTACTAACTACCCTGCTCAGTGCAGTTTTCTCTTACGTCTCCTAACCCAGATCTGAATCACCATTGTTTGTTTGGATGGAAGGAAGGTGTGATGTTCAAGTTGTGCTTCTTCCAAATCTTTCAAGCATTTACAGCTCTAGTGCAGCTTCTTGTATAAGACTTAACACTCCCAGAGAATAGTGAACTCTTTTGTGTAAAGCAGACTACAAAGATACAATAATCAAGTTGGTACAATTTGACCATGTCTTATTACAGTTCACATACTGTATGCTTTCACAACAGCTTACTCTAGAATGTGTTAAAAGAAATCTCACAGAGACACTTTCCAGCTAGACCTTCAAATTATCACACAATCTTATCCAAGTTCATCAACAACAGACCTTTCATTATCTTAGAAAAGTACTTTTGCACTTTTCCCTGCTGTTAAAACCTTCCTGATTACAGTTCATTGCTTTTGACAAGCCTTACATGCCAAGGAGTTCCTGTCTTGAAGCATCAGGCAACCTAGATGTAATGCAATTTAGGTAAAGAGCTGTTGACCCCTTATGGAAAACGGGAAAAATTAAACATTATTTTCTGTTTAATGCTTCAAGTCTCTGGATGTTGCCAGTGTTACTTAAAAAGCTTTTTTTTAATTTGCTCTTTCTTTACCTGATATGATAATCTACTGCAGTAATGAGGAGGAAAAATACTGCAAACTGTAGGAAACCAGTGAAATAGATGGAATGAATGAAATAATGAAATATGAAAGTTTTGATTCAGGATAATGCTACCCTTGTGTACCATTAGGGACAATCTTAAGCTGCAGTCACACACTGTAATTAATCATGTTCTGTTTTAACCATTGTATCTTCAATAAACCACAATTGGCTAGGTTTGCAGTAAGCAAGGCAACATTGTTCATAAGATTTTCATTTTTTTTTTTTGCCAGATTTTAAAAAATGTTTTCTAAAAGCCTATATTAAGAATTAAACTACATTTGTTTAAGTCTTCACACCTTAACATTGCAGAAAAATGCATTTTTGATTTTCAGATCTGCAGTGAAACCTGCAGATTTTCCACTCTAATATTCCATGGTTTACACATCGCATTGCCTAGGTTCACACAACAAAATAGGTCAGAACCAAACAAATGACACCATAATGTGTTGAGTCAGCATTGGATCACTATAAACCAACCTCAAGTTTCAGAACTTTTAAGAAAAATCTGTTGAGGATGCCTGTGTTTTCAAGAACCAATTCAAGGTTATGTTCACTGTCCTAGGATCCTGGGATTTCTAGATCTAAATCAGGGGTCTTAACTTGGTTTCAAAGGGTTCATAAACTTTGAAATACAATTTTATTTTCACTAAGCTCTAACTGAAATTTAGCTTTTCATTCAACAACGTATATAAGCAATAAATTAATGTATGGCCTCTAGACTCCAAAAATATATGTTAACTTCAATAAATCTCACTGTCTAAAATAGGGTGTCTTGTTATTGATTTGATGGATTAATAAAGAAGCACGTTTACTGCTAGATTACCTATCTGTTATTTTTTAAATTTTTCTATAACTGTATTTGAGCAGAATTAGTTTCTTTAGTAATACAAACTATATTTAACTTCTGTTTTATTGATATTATTTTTTTCTATTTGTCTACTGCTGAATCAAAAAGATTCATGGTGATTTACAGCAATCCAGTAAAACCTACAACCAGTTAAAATGCACACAGTAAATGTAATTAAAATCAAAACAGTACACAATATAAAATAATATGAAAAAAATAAATACAGTAATACAACCAAAATCTTAGGCAAACTTGGAATACAACAGCTAAACTGAAATGTTAAAGCTGCAACAATTAACTGGTTGCCAAACACTCTGTGGAATACTTCCATTTTAAGCAGTTTTGGAAATGTGTTTTGATAATCTGCAGGTATTTTTTCTATTAACTCTTTGTGAACTTGTTCTAATTTTTCTAAGAACTTCCAGACTTTAGGATTTTCAGAGTACGACCAATGTCAGGATTAACTTCATTATAATCCAGGGACAAAACTCTTGACAAAATAGAAACCAGCCTTTTATTAAGTAGGTTACTTCCTCACCTGGGTGCCAATCAAGCAATTGGCAAGGCAATAGGTAATTCTGAGAGATAAAGTTCTCACACACCTGGAAAAGACAGGTAGAGGAGAGTTGAACTAGGAGCTAGGTTACTTGTATTAATATTCTTCTAACAGAGCATTATTTTGTCTGTTGAACTTTCACCACTGCCATTACCGATCACCACCATCATTATCTAGCCTTCAGAAATGAACAAGCTGTGTATTGTGGACAGCTGCTTGGAAGCAACCCTCTTTCAGGAAAAATGGGACTGGATTCTCAAGAAGCAGCCATAAAACTGGGCAGAACATGTGGGCATGTTCTACTATGCAATACCATAACTGACTTTGGAAGAAACCATTGCTCTTGCAGACAAGCCAGAATCAGAAAATAGTAAGTTACAGCTTAAGTATAAACCAATAAATCCTGGTTCTGGCCGCCATTTGTTTTGAGCAAAGCCAGTTCTTCTCTAAGTCATGTGTATTTATTAGCTTGTTCATCAGCCAAATTCCATTCTCCTCCTCCTCCCTTGTCTTGAAGATAGGCACCATTACTGTACAAGGAAACAGCAAGAAAGTATGTTGCTGATGATTTCAGCTTTCTGCAGCTCAGCTGACAGAAGCTGGTATTTGTCCAGCTTCGTGAGGCCCATTTTTATAGTTCCCAGTGCCGTTCTTAGATCCTGACTCTGTTTAACAATGCAAGGCCAGCAAGATTTTTTTTTTCCTCATCCCAGGAAATACAGCTACTTCTCTGGTGAGAGGTTACAATTAGACAATAACAAGTAGGCTGCATATCAGCATTCAAGACCTTCTGCATTTAAAAAAAGTATCTGTATGTGTTGCTTCTTAATTGTAGGTTCTGTGGGCTATTCTTTGGGCACATTTTCTGTTGCTTGCTTGCCATTCCTACTGTTCAACCAGAGCACAAAGAAAAATGAACTCTGAGGACAGGCCATAAATGCCAGTTCTGGAAGAGTCCTGTTCAGACACATAGGACTTTTCTATGGGAAGAAATACAAGCCAGCAGCCTAAGTGGACAACTGCAAGTCTTGATGGCTTGCTCTCCCATCATAGGACGCAATGCATCTATTACTGCGCCAGTGCAAACTCAACTAACTGTGATATTATAGTGGCTTTACAAAGATATTTATTATGCAAATGTCACATGGGTGAGTACTGGCACACATGCTTTGTATCAGGGTGTTAAAACTGTTCCAGAAAAGCAGACAAATGGCAATTTACTAAGGATGAACAAACCTTCGTTTTTTGGTAGATAGGAATGGGAATGATCATACTTGTCCACTGAAAAAACAAAGAAGTTGAAGATGCATCTCATAATGTACATTAAGTGCTCTTTAGACTAACAGCAGAGATGTTATTTTCGGTAAAACAAGCTTACGGCAAACAATGAACAAAAGGAAAATAAGAAAAAGAAAATAACGGTAATTAGTAAACAGTAAACAGATTTATTACTCATTTTAAAGTAGGACAATTTATTTCTTGTCCTAGCATGGTTTTCCAAGTTTAGTTCAAAAGCATGCGGATTTTGCTTATTGTTAAAGGACTAGTGATCTCATTAAAGTATTTTTACATTATGCTGAAACCTGAAAGCTAATTTTCATCAATGAGCCAAATATGTCTCATTCAGCTATTTTGAAAAGTATGGGAAGAACCGTTTATATTCCTATGATAAATTGGAAAAATATCGTGCATTCCAGAACCATTTAATTACTTGGAATAATGCCAGCAATTTTCTTCCTGATAGGACAAGTCTAGTCAGGACTTACTAGTACAATGGAAAGTCATCTTAACTCAAGTTTTTAATCCTTCTAAGCATCTCAGAGTCATTGATGAATGAGCAGTCCTAGAAATTTAAATTATAAATAAACAAATAATTAACTGGAATCAGCAATTGACATTTATTAAAAACATTCTAGTGGTATTTTTACCATGGGGGCTTTCAAACTTGAGATGATAGGTTCTAAATAACTGACAGGATAACATTTGTACCAAAGGTTTCTTTGTAGAATATCAAGCAGATTTACTTTGTGGACAGTTTGTTCCAACCAAGTCTGTTAACCTTTGCTGAAGACAAACGTTCATCAAATAGCTTTGTCTGCATTCATCCCCACAGGCAGAGTTATGGAAATTAGTGAACTAATTTGAGCCGCAGCATTTCAGGCTGGTGGCCCTTATGAGCGTGGCAGCAAGAAAGTCTAAGAATGTACTCACCAGTCATCAGCGTGTAATAGTTTGGGTAAGAAAGACTGGGAAAGTCTGGAGTTAGATAATCCGCTTTCACTCCCCTGTTGACAATCTCTTTGAAGCCAGGCAAAGATTCTAGTGCTTCCTCGGAGATATAATCATGTCGAAACCCATCGAGCAAAAACAGTAGGAGCTTTGGCCGTGCAAGGGATGAGCGTGCCACGGTAAGGACTAGCAGGAGGCCCACAACATGCCTTGCCATGTTGCTGGATGGAGCCTTGCCAGAATCCTCTCTGTGCTCCTAGTCCTTGTGCAGTTGCTCTGAAAAAAGCATATGAAGTTTTTTTTCCCAAGGGCTGGACCTCACAATTGTCTGGATTTATCCCAGAGTTTAAAGGTACAGCAGCACAAATTGAACTTGCCAGACTTTCAAAGTTACAGCCTAGTTACCAAAACATTTTGAACTTTGCTGCTATGGTTGCTTGCACTCCAGTAGTGAATACTAATTACACAACACAAGAAGCATGAAAAAGAGTGAGCCGCAGGCACCAAGCTGCGTCGGGCTACTTCCCTGCCATGCAAAGAGTTAAAATAGGCATTCATACAGAGTCTGGTTTTCAGAGCAGCAAATAAATTGGAAAATGTCATCAAGGGTCACTCTCATCCTTACTGTCAGCAAGTAAGCACAATTTTAACCTGAAGAACAATGTTTATTTATGTTTAAAGTTTGAATGTTAGCGTTTGTTAAGATCATATGTTTATAGCTTTATGAAGAGATTTGTTGGTCAACGGATAGGAGATTTTTTCTCTCCAAGTGACTTCCTGGATTTACATATCATTTTCTCTGTCAAGTAGCTGCTAAACACTTGATGTGCCTCTCTGCATTTTCAAATCCTTTTCCCATTGCCATTCATGAATACACCCACATGATCATAATCAGTTGCAACAACTGTATGAATTAAGAAAACTCCAAAAATGTGTGGAAAGAAGTAAGCCACAATTGACGTAAGTAAGGAAACACTGCATTTTGGCAGAGTTTTATTGATCCTGCAACTAGAAGTATGTGAAGATAATATAATATTTTGTAAAATCAAGACATTTCTAAAATGCTTTATTGACTAGTAAAATGCAATAATTTTCTCTCAAGCTGAATGGCTTTTGCTGAGAAAAAAGAAGGTAATAAAATCCAAACTATATAGTATGTCAGTAGTCAAAGCCCTTGACCCCCACTTCACTAATGCTATCACAGCGGTGTACATATAAATGTTATATTGAAGGAGGGGACCTTGCAGGCCTCTAGATGTTGCTGAACTGTAATTCCCAGCAGCCCTAGATAGCTTGTCCGGTAATGGGGGATGCTGGACATTGCAGTTCAGCAACATCTGGAGAATCAAATAGTTTCAAGGTAGAGTGCTTTTAAATGCCACTGGTGTTGAGTCATAGGTCTCTCTTTCCCCGAGTGGCAAGACCTCAATTCTTCTCACTTTTACTGACATATTTTAAAAGATTCTGCTGGTTGTTGTCTATTCTACTAACTCTTTTCAAAAGAATAGGAAGACCATTCCCATCCAGGAAGGAAAGTTATTTATCCTTTTATTTTCACCATACAATTGCAAGCAGATATAAGCTAAATAGTTATAATTAAGAAAATAGATAGCAGGCTTTTCCTCCCCCTTATTCCCCACTTCATTGCTATCGCTTCATTTGTTCTGTCAAGTAATTGTAAAAACCCTACCTAAGTCTCAAGCATCATTTGAGTTTCTTACTCTAATAATAGATAGACAAAGGCCACCATGAAGAAGTCCTTAATCTTTTCACATTTGCAATATGTCCTCTCTCTTTCTTTCTCCTTCAACATAAGCATAGGGATAAGGTAGATCTAAACCTACTTTTTGATAGCTGTTTAATTCAATCATTATTAATAAATCTATAATTTCTTCATCACAGGTTGATTCAAAATTGATCTGCCAGGGATCCAGCCCAACTTGTCCTCCTTCATATTAATTTTTATTTTTTACTTCCCAATCTAGCCTATAACCCTCATGGTCTCCCATCCAAATGCTAACAAAGACCAGTCCTCCTCAGCTTTCTGAGATCAACCCAAGTCGGCAAGTTTTCCTCACTTAACTGGGCCCATGTAAAGGTGTAATGTATTAAATCAACACTTTCTGGGAATCTCACATATTTCAATAGTAAAATCTTGTTTCCTTAGATCTTAAAAGCATAGCTCATTAGGGGTAAGGAATAGACCAAACTTGATTATAAATTGTGCTATAGATTGGTCTGATCAACTACAATATAAAGTAAATTTAGCGCGGAAGAATAGATGGTCCCATCCATTTGATTAAATTAGGGGAGAACCAGGGTGGGGTAGTAGCTAAGTGCTGAAATATGAGTGGACAGAGCAGGTTCTGGCCCATGCTCAGCCACAGAAGCTCACTGGGTGACTTTGTACCAGTCAGACTTTCTTAGCCCAACCTATTTTGAAGGGTGGTTATTGTGGGAAAAAATACAGATCTTACCAGACTTAGATATCAAATAAAAATTCCTCTTCCTATTATTAAAAGGCAGGGAGTCATATCTAGCCAAGAGCCACAGTTGGCCTTTCAACGAGGCACTGGAGGTTGCACTCATGAAAGTCCAAAATAAAGAAGTAGGCAGGGCTAGAGCAAAAATCAATTTATTTTATTTTAATTTAAATAAAATCAGGGGTGTCTACAGGATATAATCAAAAAAGTCAAGATGGTTGACCATGACAATGTGATTGAAGCTCCGCTTGTGTGACACACATGAAAAACAGGTGGAGCCTCAATCACACCATAATTGCCACCACCTTGAATTTGTTAACCATACAGAGAGCAACAGAGTAACAGAATAACAGAAAATTTAAAAATAACAGAATTCACCAAGGCATGTATCTTGTTCAAGTTCTTTCATTTCAGTGGGGCTCATTGCCTATTCTGGCCAAATGCCCATGGGAAGAACCAGATTTTCACGGTCTTATGGAAAGACAGAAGAGTTATTATGGTCATATATATGAATTTATTATTTAAAAGAGACGTTATTTTCAGGAAGAACCATTCCCTAATTCCCTACACCAAAACAAGCTTCTGTAGAAGCATAGTAAGTTAGGTAGCAGATTTTCCCAGCCTCCAGGAAGACCCTCTTACTCCTTAGCTTCTTTTGTGGCCAGAAACTGGGCTGGATGGGACCATGGGCTGAGTTCTCCTTCCCAAGTGTCTTCTCAGCCTAGCCTTCTCCTAGACCTGGACAGGAAGAATAAAATAGCCTGGACAGTTTGACTCAATTCAAAATGTAATTAGCTGTATAAGAAGAAATACTCATGTTCTGTATGTTTGCAAATGCCCACAAGCATCACTGACAACTAGGGATCTTTTTATGAAACAAATGACTTGCAGAAAAACAGCATGCAAGATTTGTCCTCAGCCAAACCAGGCTGTGTGTCCTAATAACAGACTAGGAACTGAGAAATGAGTAACACATGACTTCCTCAAGCGCTTAGCTCTTATGGTTGCAGACAGATTTGGTTCTTATCGCAATAGGCATTCTGCTTCATTAATTAGGCAATTACCTTATTATTGAATTAACAATATCAATTACCCAACCTATTTAATGTACAGCAAATTGTTCACTCACTAATCCACGTCTTTGCTTCTCATCCTTTGCTGCTCCACGTTAGTTGTTTGAAGAAACAGGTGCTTCAAGTTTTAGCTCAGGCAAAAGGTTTACCAGTTGGTGGTTAAATATTTACTTCTTCCTTGCTTATGAGGATCAAGGAACACTGTCAGGTTCTTTATGTTTCAATGAATCACTTATTTTTCATGCTTAAAATTAGGTACACAGTGGATGCTTGCTGGCTGGTGGCCAGATGTTTGATGCTAATTACTCTTCTGAATGCTTATTTCTTTGCTCCTGCTGCTTTCTTATAGAATTATAATTCCATTGGCGGGCACCATGGACATCACTTGGAGCAGGGGTTTTCAAATTTTTTCAGGCCGTAGTATTGGTTAATTAAAAAACAATCCCTGAATCCCTGATTAAGAGGCAAAGCTCTAGTGATACAAAATTGGCTACATTTGAGATTTGAATGAACCTTTTTGGTCCTGAGGCTCTCATAGGACCCCAAGTTCTCACAAACCTCTAGAATTCTAGGGAAGAGAGTTTGAAAAATCTGATTTAAAAATAGGATAATTCCTTGTTCCTATCATCATGAGATGTTTTTACCAAGGGTTATCAGACTTGGGTTGTGACCCCCTGGAAGGTTGTGAGCAACTTATGAGTTGTTTGTGTTAATGATTTCCTTGGGCATGGAAGTCAAGCTCATACTTTTAGTGTTACTGAACTTAGGAACTGGTTTTCCATTTACTTCCTTTTCTTAGCAAAAGAACAAGGCTTCTATGATCTGCCACCAATACTACGTTCTTTAAATTATTATTCATGTTATAGAATGTCATTTTGAAATACTCTTTTTCATACTTGCATATCTATTTTACAGAATGTTGAAAGGTATGTATTACAAACTGTTATGTCAACAAGGGTGATAAATGTTTGTAATTTGCTTTGATTAAAGCATAATATGTTTTATGAATTTGGGGTATTCAAAACAATTGAAATGGGCAGAACTTTTAGATACTGGCAATATCACTGACAGATTCAGCTTCTCTGGAAAATATCTGTGCATGTCTGGTATCTCTGCTAACATGGTTCATATATTCATAGTCTTTGGGGTGTCTGTAGAAGTGTATGTGTTAATGAATTTAGTGTATTTTTATCTGTTATTTTAACAGATGCCAAATTGATACCAAGCATGCTCACTCCCACCCAACAAGAACCATTCTTTTCTGACTTTAGTTTGAAAATAAAATTACCAACAATGTATCTCCTTAAATTTTGGATCAGTTTGCAAAATCACTACATAAAATTGAGTGAAGAGGCTCTGAGCATATTTATTTAACAACAGTACTTTTAAACCTGCTGTATCACCAGATTCACACACATCATGATTACAATAGCCTATTTTACATAGTTGCTGCCATAAGGAGTAAATATTGGTAAAAAATAAACTTGAACAAGAAAATAGAGTGGATACTTCAAAAATTAAATCCAGATATGAGGAATACAGAAGTAAGCAAGCTCATCTATCCCATTAAGAAGTATTGTTTTAAATTTGATTGCTTTTTGGTTTATCTCAATGAAATGGTTTTATTTTATATAGTTGTAAGGTTCTATTACTGTTTTACTTGATATATAGACTAAAAATAAATTATCAAAAATGTTAGATTAATTTCTTGCCTAAACCTAGCTCCAATTAAATCATTAGTCAGGATTAAGGGTTGCACAAATTCATTTAACATTTTAGGGGGTCACAAAGTTTGAAAGCTTCAACTGATCTATAGCATCGCCACAGATAGCCTGTGCTTCTATACAGTATTTCAAGCAAAGTCAAGGTCATCAACTTTTCAGTCTGTTCCTCTATCAAATAATTCTTTCCAATAGAACATTTCTCCAAATGTTTAGCTGTAATCTGCTCTCATATATTTTCCATCCACCGGGTCTGATTCTATTCTCAAGAACACCAGTTGTGTTCCATTTTGTGCATAGCAGCCTCGCTGGTACTTACAAACATTCCTGACTGGCTTGTTTTCCATCCGAGTCACTTTTATCAAGAAACAATCCAGTTGTATAATTCTGCTCGTAAGAACTAGCAACATTATAGGTGTCCTACTTCTGAACAAAAAATTAGCCTTCATCTCCTTTTTACCCAAATGATGGGGTTTTGGTCTTGTAACTCACTAGCTAAACCAGGACTGGATACTAGTCTGGAGAAATCTATATTGGCTAGCTTTTGTCAAAGGCCAGAACATCTGGGCAGTGTGCAGCCACTAGGTGTCAGCATTGTTTAAACATACCTTTGGGTTTCTCTCAAAGCATACTCAGAGGTGTGTGTAAATTAAGGCTACCAGGTCTGGCTGCAGAGATCCAAATGGCTACTAGCTGTCATAAAAGAGATAGAGAAAAAATTGCTTATTTGCCACCATCTACTGGTTGTCCAGATTTGGTAACTCTAGTTGAAATCCTTTCACAAAGGAAACAATTTTTTCTCCCCAACTGATTTTGCCGTCTTGATTCTAAAAGGGGAATTGAATTTCTGTGCAAATCTCTAATGCTAACAAACTAAGCTTCAAGACTTTTGCCTCTCCTTCTTGCCCTAATGCTACACAGGAATTGTAGTTAGATAAGCATACACCAGCCTACAGGGTTATTCTAATACAGGTAGTCCTCACTTAGCGACTGCCTCATTTGGTAACCATTCAAAGTTATGATGGTGCTTAAAAAAATACCTTAGCCACCAGTCCTTGCATTTACAACCTTTGCAGAGTCTCTTTGCTCTTATTTTCTCTTGCTTACTTATCCCATACCAAGATGTCCTCAAAGAGAAAGAACCCCAGTTCAGCTGAAGGGAGAAGTGAGAAACAAAGGAAAACTGAAGTAAAATCGTAAGTACAGTCATAGTCACATGATTTTCACTTAGCAACTGCCTCTCTTAATGACTGAATTGCTGCCCCAATTGCGGTTGCTAAACGAGGACTACCCGTAAGAAACATGATCCATTCTAGTTTGTCCAACAAATATCACTGAGCTTTGGGAATGAGGCTCTTCAATGTGATTAGAACACTTTGGAGAAGGTCCTCCCTGGAACTGGACTGCTATTAGCACTCAACTACATTATCTACTCCATATCTTTCCAAAAGAGGAAATCCGTGAGCCCAGCAAAGGGTGAGAAAGCAGTTGCTCGAGAGTCCTCCCATCAAGCAGCAACTCCAAGAGCTGTCATTCAGATGAATTCCATCAAGGCAGTCCTTCCCAAACCTGGGTAACTTACCCAGAATTGGGTAAACGTGGTTTTTCTTAGGTAATGACACATGAACCCAACAGCAACATTTAGATTGACTTAAAGATTGCCACATGTACTAAAATATATTTGAAAATCTTCCAAAGTATTCCTACTAAGATGAAAATCAATGAAATTACCAATCAACTAATTTGTTGAAATGACATAAAGATCATTCAATTATATTTTTTTATAATACAATTAGTCCTCAAATTATGACCATTTGTTTAGCAACTGTTCAAAGTTAGGGTTTTGGGTAATGAATGAAAAGGTTTGGGAAGCACTGCATCAAGGAGACTTTTGGAATCAGGGAAAGTGCCCTGTACCTTCTCCAAAAGGGAAAGGTGCAAGTCAGACAATGTACCCAAAAGGCACTACTTGAAAGCACTTGCAGATTGATATTCCAGTTCATCTTTGGAAAAAAAGGATAAGGGAGGAGAAATTCTAGAAGGGCACTATCCCAAGGTGTAACCAGGATCTTCAGCGCTGGCTGTTCAGTGAGAGGAAGAATGACGGGCCTTACTTCAGGACTGTAGGCCAGATGAAGCTATGGGCCAGAAATGTTCCTTCCCTGCTTAAGGATTACAAATAATGTGACAAGCCTTTCTGAGTCCTACAAAAATGGATATGGGTTAAACTGGTGTTTGCCTTGGAAATAAAAAAATTACTATTCCCAGCGTGTATTAGCTAGATCCTAGGCACAGCCAGATAGTTATGTTAAAGTGCAATTTTCCAGTCCTACCAGAGCTGGCAGAAAAAGGATGCTTCATAAATTTGCTGACCTGACAAGCTAAACCCTATTTGGTTCAGTATTGAAGCTGGTGAGTGGCACACATGAAGGCTGTGGAAGCTGAGTGTCTGTTCTCTCTCTTGTGGCCCAAGACAAAATGAACACATAGAGTAATGCCCAGCAACCATGCCCCATCAGTGCCCAGCATCAACCACACCTCAGCAAGGAGGGAAGATGCCTGCAGCAGCTTAAAGTGGGCAGTAGGATCCCCATCACTGTATCATGAAATCAATCATATCTACGGTAAACTAATCTTATTCATCATTTCCAGGGCAAAATTGTCTTAGCAGAAAAGGGGAATCACTCATTTAAAACCAGAGTAGCTAAAGATAACTTTAAGCTGTTCAGATGAACACAGATGAAACAAAGGGAGCATCATGAGAACATACCGGTTACTATTCTGTGGTTGAAGGGACCTGAGGATGAGTACTTAGAAAAAATATTTTTTCCCAGTTCTCCTTTTCCATAGATATGTTTATACAGTCTTCCTCTAAAGAGCTTGGATGGCAATCTTTCTCTCTCTTTCTCCCTTTATCATCCTGACAACCTTGAGTGTACACTTTGTTCAGGTAGTGGTGATCAAGTTCATCCCATGAGTCTCATGTTGCCTTTTTTTTTCCAGGAAATATAAATGAAACAAGGTTTCCTTTTAGGGTATGCTAGAGAAATTACACACCATTTTAAATGTAAGTCTTCCTTGGATTTTTTAGAAAATGCCAGCATCTTTGCTGTTTTCTCTCCTCTAACTGGATGCTTAGCTAACATCCCAGCAATTGTTTAATAAATGAATAACTGTTGTCATGGCTGCTGTGGCAAAGCAAAGAACAACAACCCTCAGATTGAATAAGCATGATTCATTCTTAAGTTTCTTTCCATCAACGGCTCTTCTGTACTCAGAGGCAAAATGGCAGGTGGCCAGATTTTCCAAAGTCCTCAACGAGATGGAGAGTCTTAATAGACGAGGAAGGCCAGTGAATGAGGCAAAGCAAGCTGGCAGCCTTTCCCTCGGTGTGCACAGCGTATTTTCTAGTACTAGTAAAATACTAGAAAGGGCTAATATGTGACAGTTACTCATGAGAGATGTCTACCTAGGCACACACAGGAATATGTGAAGTAACTGAAGGTAAGAATAATTCAACTCTGACTTTTAGGCTCTGCTAATACTGATACTGACCTTTTAACTGTCCATCCATTCTAATTAAAGGACAAATATTTATTAAAAATAGAGAAGGAAAAGTTTGTTTTAAACAAGCCAGAAATGACTGTGCATTCCATAGATTATTTGCAGGGACACTTTCACTGTCTTGGACTAGTTCCCAGACTCATCTTTCTATTTTTGGCTCTGTTTGGTTCCAGCTGTGTAAGTGAAAGTGAGAATAACATTGTATTTCTAGATGTAACTGTAATAATTCTTGGAAGATATACCTGGAAATGTCTCTCCCAAATGGTGTATATATCTCTTGGGTGCCAAGAGATTAAATTAAGTGAAGTGAGAAAAGTCTTCTGCTTTGTATTCCACTCTGCAGGCAACTGTGCTTTTCCTCCAAATTTCTTTGGGCAGACGGGGGGCTTCCTGAATAATATAAGATGGTTTGTGGAGGCTGCTCATGAGGAAGAAATTACTAACTTGGGCAAAACTCAATGGGATATCATTGAAGAAGTGAGGCAGGTAGAATAATCTTACTTTTGGCACAGAGGAGACTAATTCAGTGAAGAAAAAATGCCAGCTGCATCAATAGTCCTCATGGATCTATCGCTACCTTGATTAACTCCTGGAATGCACCATCTTGCAACAGCAACAGCACACACCCACACTGTCAGAAATTTTACTGGTGTATGAGTAAATTCCCTGTTCCTGGGTGACAAGAATCAAATCAAAAGACAAACACAAGAAGTCTACAAGTGCCCCCTTTTATTAGCAGGATTCATGAATTCTTAAAGCCTTGCTATGTGCCATAAAGTCGCAGGTGCCTGTTGCTCTGCACAAAGGTGCATTGAGTGATAAGGAATTATCCAGCTACTCTAAGGATGAAGAGTTATGTCCATTTACCATTTAAGCTTGTTTTACTATTAAATTTCTACCCTGCATCTCAGTTTATATAAACGCTCAGCCCACCAGGAAGACCAGACCAAGAAATCAACTCCACAGGATTGTTAAACGTACTTTTATTGAGATTGGCTATAACAGAAACTTGCAAATTCTGTTTAATAACAGAATCGTGCTATACCTCCTCCTCCTCCTCCTCATAGTTCTGTGAATTAGGGAGGTGTCTGTCTGAGGCACTCACGTACACTATCTGTCTGTTGTGGACTTAAAATATTTTTTACCTTTCATTGCCCTAGTAATGGATCTTGCATTTCTCCATCAAGTTCATTTGCCTTACTCTCTACAGCAGCTATCAATAATTATATTTCAGTTTCCCCCAAGTTTTCTCCATTCCTTCAACTTACTGGGGATTCAAAATGCCAGCTGGCAGCCACAGACTTCCACCCATTTCATCCCAAGTCTGATACTGGTGTTCCTGTGAACACATGCAGTCAGGGACATCTGCAAAGGGGCAGAGTGACAGCATGCATACCACGATGTCATTGCACAAATTAGGTAAATGTTATACTGGGCATCATTTGCATCATGACACAACTGAGGCAAATTATGTCATTTCCCAAATGAAATCTTGACACATGTGATGCCATAATGTCTTCTGCTAGACACTTGTGATACAACACAAACTTCTGTGTCAGGTTTCAGATGGCCCTTGCATGTATAACTGCATGAAGTTTGCCTGCTGAAATTTGTCAGGTTGCAGGAACACTTACACCAGATATGGACTGTCAAGTTGGAGCTACGCAGCTCCCAGATCAGGTACAGACTTCCTGTTAAGGTTGCACCTCTGAAGTGAACTTCAGTTTCTCATTTTTCCAATAGTTAACTCACTTTGTCTCTTTCACACCAATCTAAATGAAAATTTGCTGTGATTTTAATATTTGTATTCATGAACTATATACCTTTATTGCATTTTCATTGTTTTTTGAACAGTCCTAAAGCTGGGATTTTTATGACTTCTCCTTTCTGATAAAGTAGAATTTGGAATAAGGAAACCCAGCCAGAAAAAAAAAGTACAACATGAAAGCATATTGACATCTTTTGTAGAATATCTGAGAAGTTGCCTTTCACTGCTGCTATCTTCAGAGACCTTTCGGTGTTTCAGGATCTTCAGAAATAATCTGCTCACCTCCCTTCCAAAGGGGGTTACCTCTAATGGACATCTGCATGAGAGTGAAAATATTTGGATTGTAAAGATCTGTTTTACTGAATTGTTTTAAGATTTTTAATCATTTTGATTGATCCTATAGTGTTAATTCCTGCACTTTTGAAAAAAAGAAGTCAGTGCTAGATATAAAATGAAGCTTTAAAATGTTACACTATAATTTATTCTATTTATTAGTTGCCTGAGAAAAGAGGGAATGAATAGAGATGCTTTAAACATGTGACTTGTTTAAAATAATACATCTTCATTAGTCAATACCGTAATTGGTTTGGAGGTTGATCAGTCCAAGTTTTTCTAAGTGGCTGAGCTCTTTAATTGTAGCTGAGTATGCTTCAAGCTCTCTGTTGTAAACTTTGAACTGATTTATGCAAGTGGCTTACTTTTAAATAGGATTATTTCCATTGTGCAATGTTTGTTGAGGTTGCATCATAGGTGTTCTTTGTTTTCACAGAGAGCCAGAGTTATAAAAGAAGAGGAGGACAAATACTGAAAGCCTTACACTGTTTCTTCATTTGCCTTGGTACAGAAAGCTGCCATCTGTCTACCATTGCTATATCTTTTCTAGTATTTTTATTTCCTGAGCCCTAAAGTGCTTGGAGATTGGCAGAATTAGGCTAGCTGGATAATTCATTAGCTGAAAACAACATATTTTCATGGTTCCTCCTAAATTACCAGGCAACTTAGCCGTATCTATAAAGATACATAATGTAGTAGGAACAATGAGCTGCTGGTGGAACCAAAATTCTATAGGGCCTTAGTTTGCAGAGGGATATTTTAATTCTTGCTTGATTTCAGGGAAGGGTGCATTTCTGTCTGTGCGTTCATCTATAGCAGTGTTTCTCAACCTTGGGAACTTTAAGATGTGTGGACTTCAACTTCCAGAATTCCCCAGCTAGCAAGAACCCCAACATGCTGGCTGGGGAATTCTGGGAGTTGAAGTCCACACATCTTCAAGCTGCCAAGGTTGAGAAACACTGATCTATATGCATTGCATTTCCTTGTGAACCTCCAAAAATGCTGGAGTGGATATATTTGCCCTGCCTACCCTATTTCTTTAAGAATTTATCTATAGCACAAAGGTCATTTAGGTACTAAGAAATCATATGCTGTTACCATGGTAAGGCAGTGAACTGTTGCTATGGCAACATGGATTAGCTGAGCAAGTTGTTGTGTAAACTGAAACTGCAAACATATATTGTCAAAATCATTTGCGGTATTAGTGATTCCATCCTCTTGAAAAACATTGATGCTTGAAAGAGTTTTGCAATATTATTTTTGGATCTCTTTAATTAGCATGTTTGAGCTGCTGATTAGAGCAGCTAACTATTCTATTTTTAAAAAACAGAGCTGTGAATATTCAGCTACCGTCAATCTGTCCTGTCAAAAACAACACATAACTTGGGGCACTTTAAACCCTAACAAATGTATTGTGGTATCCTCTTCTGTGGATGACACTCCAATTATCATACACATAAAATAATATTCTGTTAAGTTACAAGGACAAACACCCAGCCAGGATAGGGAGTGTGGTCCCGGAGCATCAGCGTGCCCACAGACACTTCCACTGGTGCCTGCTAAGTGCCTGACATACTAGAGTTTAATTGTAAAGATTTAATTAAAAATAGTTAAAATGGAATCTGGCATGCTGCAGATGGTGTCATCTTTATTTACATCATCAGGTCAATGGGCCTCACATCAACCCCATATCCATTCTTAGAAAATAAAATGGTAAGTGTGGGGATTAAAAAGGGTCAAAGAGGAAGGGGAAAGAATAAGATGGATAGAAAGAAAGGCGGAAGTCATAATTCTGTTTTCTTTCTTTCCTTCTTTTTTCATTTCATTTCATTTCTTTTTTCTTTTTCTTATTTTCTACATATAGCAGTAAGTGAATGTAACCTAATGCTTTCTTTCAGATGTACTCAGCTGCACAGAAAAAGACAAAGAGGAGACAGGAGAAGATGGCAATGCAAACCTAGCCAATGACAGCCATTTTGTGACTGGACATACCTTGGGAGCCATTTTCAAGGGCATCCATAGCATGTTCTCAATACTCAAAATGGCCCGGTCGGTCCCACATATATTCACTTGACTTGCAGGCGAAGCCGGAAACAATTGAGTACCCTGAGCTATGCATTAGATTTATATCTGACTCTACTCTTTGCCATCAGCTTCCCCACAAATCATGTGAACATTTATTTCTAGCTCAATAATATACTTCATACATCTCCTGAAGCAGAACAGACTACAGTAAGTCATGCCATAATTACCAGTGTTTAAAGTTATCATAGCAAATGCCATTGTTTTGTTTCAGCTTCTTTGTATATTTTCAGAGATGCCACATTCATCCTTGAAATACGCCAAATAGGCACAATGGCTACAATCATATGTTTTTTCCCTTTTCATTTATTTTAAAAGAAAACCATTCATTCTGCTCCTGAGGCCTGTTATGCAGATAGCGAGCAGATGTCCATCACTTATCTCTATGCCAAGAAAAGTTCTTTCTAATTTATTTCGGTCTGTCAGGCTGCAACAAGAGAAGGGCCAGTAAATGGGAAGCTTGCTTTGCAAGCCAAATTATTCAAACTTGTAAGAAAATATTTAAGTTTAAATTAATGTACTGCCTGAATGACACTAATTTTGAATATTGCATACATACACACAGTATTCAAAGGATTTTAAAAAAACACAAGTGTTTAAAAATTGGGTTGGCACCTGGTTTGCTGCAGGAATTATTAAAACAAAGGTTTATTGTGCTATTGCTCTGCTCTGGAATGATATGCGGATTCAGAAGTCATTTAAGTCTTCTACTACTTAATCTTCTTTTTTCTTCAAGAAAAAAAAAACATGACATTGAAAAAGACAGAAAAGATGTCCTAGGTTTTTAGATTGTTAATGCCAGGAGGGAAATTCAGCTTGCCTGCTTTAAGAACATTATTGTAAGTAGATAACATTCTGTATTTACATAGTCCTTTTTGCCTAATACCATGAAAGGAAAGAGAGAGAGAGTGAGGGAAAGTATCTATATGTGCACAGATGAGTGACAGCATTCTTGCAAAGAAGCATTTCCTGGTTTAACATTCATAATCTCTGTCAAAACAATTTCTGGAGAAAGGAAAAACTCTCTCTTTTTTGCATGCTGTCATATAGTTCTATCGTTTGCAAGTAGAAGTCACAGGTCCAGTGTAGAAATGGGAATTTTTCTTCTGTTCTGGCTCTATATAAGGCAACTTCAGATGATCTTGCTACCTAGCACTGGTCTTGGATTTGGGTCAGGCAGCTGATTTTTATCTATGTGCCTTGGTCTTCCACAACACCAAAATATAAATTTTCCAGAATGAATCATAAAGGATCTAAATGGTTTAAATTGATTGTCTGAATTGTTTGTGTATATTTTTGAAATAGGCTTTTATTATTTTCTTTTTTTATTATTATGATTTTCCAGGAAAAGAATAATGCTGATACAAATGCACATTTAAAAGAATGTAGAAAATATAGTAAGGGGGAAAAAATAATACAGTGATACCTCGGTTCACGAACGCTTCTGTTCATGAACAATTCGGTTCACGAACAGCTCCGGTTGCAAAATTTTGCCTCCGTTTGCGAACTCCGCATCGGGTTACGAACAGGATCCGTGGCCATTTTCCCTCCCGTGACACGTGGTCATGGCTTCCTGTAGGGAGGGGGACTCTCCCTCCAAGCAGTAACCGCCTCCCCACCCGCCTTCCTGTCCTCCATGCCAGAAGTCGCGTCAAGCAAGGTTAGCTTTCTCTCTCTTCGTACTGTACTTTGTGTCATATTTTTGCGGTTTAAAAAAACAACAACATATGGTTCAGAACAGATTAACCATAATTACACTGAACCTTATAGGGAAATTTGATTCGGGACGCGATCAAAAATCGGTTGGCGACCAAATTCATAGGGGTCAGAACGGATTAACTGTATTTACATTGAACCTTATGGGAAAATTTGATTTGGTTCACGACCAATTCGGTTCGCGACCAGAGTCGCGGAACGAATTAAGTTCGTGAACCGAGGTACCACTGTATAAGCAATAAAATATGAGTGGATAATCAGCAAATCTCAACCAGCAGATCTAAAATAGCATATGGCTAATATAATGTAACACGCCTTTATTTATTTATTTAGACTGATATGGCTGTTCATCTCACCAATGCAACTTTGGGCAGCTAACAGAATTGAAATAAAATATAAATATATATTTTTAAAAAACACCTTACACTACTATAAGGCGTTTCATACCCCATTTCTAGGCAAAAGATGTATCTAATGAATTGTACAAATATTTGGTTAACACAAGTGAAATCAATAAAAGGAAAAAGAAAAGCTATAAATAGTAAACAATATATTGAAAGAATATTGTAAATAACATGTAGACAATGTCAAATTAAAACATAATCTCTAGAACCCAACTTGTGATGTGGCACTAAACTGATCTTTTGGATATTTGGTTACTTCAGTCGAAGAGCAATAAAGTTCAAAAGAAATTACAATTCGCCTCTTTTGTAATCAAACATTTTATTTGAGTTTTCATGAACGACGAATATTGTTATTTGAAGTCTACAGACCGTTGGTACATTTTAGCAATTACCAACCTTTCTTCCGCTTGCTAGCCCAAGACAAATGCAAATTAATACAGATCGGAAAAATGGCTTTCTTTTGATGCTTACATTATGTGTTTATATAGGTATCTTTGATGTAAGTGATTTAAACCTTTCCTTTTTTAAAAAGAATGTTACTATTTTATGAAATAGCATATTTCTAAATTGCATTTTCTTTTAATATAATTGTTTCAAATCTTTCTGAGTGTGAATGAAAGGACACTATGGCTACCGATGCGTTCATTAGTCCTTTCTTACATAATGTACAGGTAGTCCCCAGTTTAAGAACAAGTTCCATTCCCAGGGTCTGTCCTTAAGTCGAATTTGCATGTAAGTTATTGTATAATGCTGTACAAGTAGTATTGTGTAATTAACCTGAACCATTGTGCATTTAACTTGAATTTTGTTACAATAGGCTCCGTTCTTACCTATGGGCCATCTGTAACCCGGGCTTTCTTAACCTGGGGACTACTGTAAATGACAGTTAAATAGAGAAGGTTAGATCCAGGCAAAGGTGTTCACAACTGTGCTCAGGGTAGCAAAGTTGCCTCCCATCACCAATTATCTCCAGCAACATGTCCCTTTTCAAAATGAACTTGGCTCTGTATAGAGGAAAAAAGTTACCGTATTTTTCCGACTATAAGACGATACTTTTTTCTAAAATCCTTACCCTAAAAATTGAAGGGCGTCTTATTTAAGGAAGTCAGCGAGGAGAGAACGGTGCGGTGGCAAAACTGCCTATACTTTGTCTCTGGGGTTTCCTCCAATCACGAGCCTCCAATCACGAGTGAAATAGCTTGTCTCCCAAACAGACTTCCTCCAATCACGAGTCTTATGTAACTGGCGTCAGCTGATGCTGAACAAACCAATTAGAGAAGGCTGTTTGCAAAGAGAAGCTAGTTTCACTCGTGCTTGAATGGAATCAGTTATGCAAAAGAGCCTGGAAATAGAGCTGCAGAGAGACGGTTTGGACCTCCTCCCACCGAGTGTAGCAGGTCAATGTTAACTAATTACTAAATAAAAATGTGTTCTGCACTATCTTTAAAATATTGATTTCTTAATTTTGGGTTGGAAAAATGGGGGTCGTCTTGTATATGGGGGCGTCTTATTGTCGGAAAAATACGGTAACACAAATATTTTATTGGAAAAAGACAAGCCAATTCTGAGCAGAAAAATAATCAGTATGGTGACAAGATTAAGCATATCTCCTTCCTCTTCTGTAAATTTCCCATGTAGTATTGTAGTCAATTGTAAAAATTACTGTCTTGAAAAACTGCAGCTACATTAGATGGTGGGGAGATAGGCGGGTGGGGGGAGTTGCAGCACCCCTGAGGTCATATGTGCGGGCCGGCTGCCAAGTGCCCAAATTTTGATCATGTGACCACAGGGACGCTGCAATGGCCATAACTTTGGGCATGGGTTGTAAGTCCATTTTTCCAGTACCGCTGTAATTTCAAATGGTCGCTGAACGAATGGTCATTAAGTGAGGACTACCTGTATATGACTATTATATATTTTTTAAAATGCTATATATTTTAAAGAGCACCTCCCAGCAACCCCCTAAAGCTACCCCCCCCTCAACATCCCTTCAACACCCTCTCAACAATCCCCCAAGCTACTGTATTGTATTGCATTGTATTATTTACTAGAGCTTATATGTCACCTCAGTCCAGCAGCATTCTGAGTGGTGTATCATCCCTTCTTACAGTAAGAAGTTTAAACCAATAAAACAATATAACCAGAGCAACAATAACAAAATCTGTAGCAAAGAAAATTACTCAGACTGTGGCCACAAAGCAACAATAAATATCCAAAATAAACCAGGGTGGGGCTCCCAACTAATTCCAGATCCCTCTCAGATCTTTCTTAAAAAGCTACATTTTTACAGTTTTCCTAAAAGTCAACAGGGTGCAGGCTAATCTCATCTCAGGTTTATTGTATGATAAACTGTATCCTTAAAAAAAAGGGGAAAAAAGTCTAAATCAAACTGAATAAAAGATAAAAAGAAGAAGAAAACCCTTAGAAAATAAACCAAAGAAAAAGAAAGATAAGAACCCAGAGGTTTCATGTTTAAATAAATAAGGTGACATACACAACCTTGGGGCACTCCTTTCACAATTCTAAATTGTTTAGTTACCATTTTCTGTTCTAACCGTTGCTTCCTAGTCATCATGCAAATTCTTCAATAGGCAGATGATACAGCCCAGTGCATTCAAGTTTTTAAAATCTATCTACAATTTATTATGTGGTCTACACATCAAAAGCCATAGTATAATTAATACAACAAAAATAAATACAGTTTTGGAATATCCCTTTTCCATTATCCACCAGATGTTTGCAGTGCTCCTGCTTCTTCTGAATCCAGCGTGTGCATCTGGCAGTTCTTGTTCCAAATACCGTTGAACTCCAGATTGCAAAATACTAGCATATTAAGAAAAATGAGTGAATGCTTGGATTAACATGCCAAATGCTTTTAGTTTTTTGTTTGTCTTGGGTGTGTTATTTCTGCCAAATGCAAAGATGACTATATCTGACAGCAGTTCTAGTAACTCAAGGATATTACATTACACAAAGGTATTGTGTAGTTTTATGCCATCTTCTGTACTTTGGACTAGCAAGATAAAAGAACAGATTCATCATTAGGAAAGGATATTTGACACATTTATGGAGTTTAAGGACATCAGTGTTGCTAATCGTGATAGTTATTTATTATCTTGCAAAGTCAAAAGAGTATGTCTTTTAATAATGGTTGCCGTAGAACACGAATAGCGTGTATATCTTTCTTGTGTACTAGATTGGGGAAAAGATAAGTGAATTTAGTGTGAGCCAATACAGTCTTTGTGTGGATGTGAGTGTGTTTCTTATGATTGCAAAGAAACTTTTGTGACAAAAGTAGAGTCAGTGTCAAACTCTCTTCATCTTCCAGCAAAAAGGAGTAAGTTTAGACTTTATTCAATAACTGCTGCAGCTGGTTGCTTTAGTTAGTTTGGAAAGTTGTGGAGCCAGTATACTATGATATCATAAATTAATGCTGGGTTCACACATTACTCTAAGCCATTGTGTGGTTTGTTCACTTTTGACCTAGTATGTTGGGTGAATTCAACTATTGTAGCTTATTGACAAGCCATGGCTGTAACAGTCTATGACTTAGTATGATGTGGGCAACTGCCACTAAATGGATGACCTTCACTAAATCAGGCATCTTCACAACCATATTCCTGGCCTTTTAAATGTAATTACCAAGATATTGCTATGCATTCTTTTGCCTTCAACAATTTGGTTGGTGTGGACTCTCGGTGGCCTCAGAAGGCTAGGACATATCTGTCTTCATCAGAATGCCTCTACAACTTAAAAAAACAACAACTTCTTTTTATTTTCCAGTTAAGCCTTGATTTACCTATACAACAGATTTATTTTCTTCCTAACAGTTTTTAAAAATTAGTTTTGTTGTTTGATAACCTGCTGCAAGATCAAGTCATATGCTGCTCCTTTTTGTATATTTAGGGGCTAAATTTGATTTATTTGTTTGTCCAATTTATATAGCCACCCATCTCACATATGGCTGGCTTACAGAGTTGAAAACACAAGAAACAATACAAAAAATAACCAAAATCCTAACAAAAAACCCTCAATTAAAAGACACTAAAACAACAAAAACTGTTAAAAAACATAAAAGCATAATCATAATTACTAAGCAGGTCCAGCCCTGTTTAAATTTACATTTTTCAAAATCAGCTAAAGTCAGAACTGCCATTTAATCCTAGGTATGATGGCAATGACCATCTTAGACAAGATGAAGAAAAATAAGGACATAAGGTGACAATAAAGAAGCACAAACTCGTACATTCTGGGAATGAGATGTGAGCAAATGATGGCTTAGAAAGAACCAATAGTGAGAAATCAGTGGATGCGGTAGATGAAGAGGATCAAAAAGATTAGCAGGATATATTTGGAAGAGCTATTATTAAAAACAGATCAAAAAGGCAAGCATTTGTCTGTAGTCAGCAGGAATCAAACCCAATTTGTAGCCTCCATTGCACAATGGCCAGATTGTGTTCAGCAGTAGACACAGTATCGTTCTTCTCCAGTAAGACTCAATAACCATAACCTTCATTAAATATTTTCACATAGGAAAGAACAAAATGGTTTAGAGATAAAACTATTTTTTCTCTACTATAGATGATTGAAATCATGAGGAAGAAAAAAGAAATCAGTGAAAAAAGTAAAATAAATGCATTATGTATTTATAACACTATTTATGTATTGTTGTAATTAAATAACATTAAAACATTTATGCCCCTTTATATATTTATAACTCTTTATGTATCTTGTAACTGCTGCCACTTTTGCCAATAATTAGCAAAATAATTAACAATGAAATATCCCTTTCTCTGAAATCCAGAGTTTCCTGTACAGGTGAAACTCGAAAAATTAGAATATCGTGCAAATGTTCATTTATGTCAGTATGGCAACTCAAAAGGTGAAACCAATATATGAGATAGACGCATTACATGCAAAGCGAGATATGTCAAGCCTTACTTTGGTATAATTGTGATGATTATGGCGTACAGCTTATGAAAACCCCAAATTCACAATCTCAGAAAATTAGAATAGTGTGAAAAGGTTCAATATTCTAGGTTCAAAGTGTCCCACTCTAATCAGCTAATGAATCCATAACACCGGCAAAGGGTTCCTGAGCCTTTCAATGGTCTCTCAGGCTGGTTCAGTAGGAATCACAAGCATGGGAAAGACTGCTGACCTGACAGTTGTGCAGAAAACCATCATTGACACCCTCCATAAGGAGGGAAAGCCCCAAAAGGTAATTGCAAAAGAAGTTGGATGTTCCCAAAGTGCTGTATCAAAGCACATCAATAGAAGGTTATGTGGAAGGGAAAAGTGTGGTAGAAAAAGGTGCACAAGCAGCAGGGATGACCGCAGCCTGGAGAGGATTGTCAGGAAAAGGCCATTCAAAAGTGTTGGGGACTTTCACAAGGAGTGGACTGAGGCTGGAGTTAGTGCATCAAGAGCCACCACACACAGACAGATCCTGGACATGGGCTTCAAATGTCGTATTCCTCTTGTCAAGCCGCTCCTGAACAACAAACAACGTCAGAAGCATCTTACCTAGGCTACAGAAAAAAAGAACTGGTCTGTTGCCCAGTGGTCCAAAGTCCTCTTTTCTGATGAGAGCAACTTTTGCATCTCATTTGGGAACCAAGGACCCAGAGTCTGGAGGAAGAATGGAGAGGCACACAATGCACGATGCTTGAAGTCCAGTGTGAAGTTTCCACAGTCTGTGTTGATTTGGGGAGCCAGGTCATCTGCTGGTGTTGGTCCACTGTGCTTCATTAAGTCCAGGGTCAACGCAGCCGTCTACCAGGAGATTTTGGAGCACTTCATGCTTCCTTCCGCAGACGAGCTTTATGGGGATGCTGACTTCATTTTCCAGCAGGACTTGGCACCTGCCCACACTGCCAAAAGTACCCAAACCTGGTTCAATGACCATGGGATTACTGTGCTTGATTGGCCAGCAAACTCGCCTGCCCTGAACCCCATAGAGAATCTATGGGGCATTGCCAAGAGAAAGATGAGGGACATGAGACCGAACAATGCAGCGGAGCTGAAGGCCGCTATTGAAGCATCCTGGTCTTCCATAACACCTCAGCAGTGCCACAGGCTGATAGCATCCATGCCACGCCGCATTGCGGCAGTCATTGCTGCAAAAGGGACCCAAACCAAGTACTGAGTACATATGCATGCTTATACTTTGCAGAGGTCCGATATTGTTCTATTTCCAATCCTTGTGTTATTGTTGTCATGTAATATTCTAATTTTCTGAGATTGTGAATTTGGGGTTTTCATAAGCTGTACGCCATAATCATCACAATTATACCAAAGTAAGGCTTGACATATCTCGCTTTGCATGTAATGCGTCTATCTCATATATTGGTTTCACCTTTTGAGTTGCCATACTGACATAAATGAACATTTGCACGATATTCTAATTTTTCGAGTTTCACCTGTATGTCTTCTGTATATTAAGGAACACCAGCCTCTTTTGCCTGGGATTAATTGTACCATTGAATAAACCTTCTTAAGTTCCCAGAACTGCTTTAATACATACTTTATATTGTTAATTAAAAACAAATCATTGGTACTATTATAACTATTCCCCCTCAAGAGTATTTTAAGAAATTTGGAACTGCAACTCTGAATTGTTGCCTAGAATCATGTGATCTATTAAACAATGTGTTGTACTTAATTTTGGCCGAGCATATGAATGACTCAGCATGACACAAGCATCAGGTCCTAATTTGTTTTAGCTGTATATCAGTTGGAAACAATAATCTATTGTACCAACGGCTATCATGACTATGGTGTCTGCAAAGGAAGACTTGGTTTGCCATTTCCTAACTTATTTCTGGTTTACTTTTAGAGTACCACCCAAGTTTCTAATCTATCCACAGATGATTAAAGTAAATGGTAAAAAATCAGATTGAACTCATTAAGCCAACTATACTTATTTTACTACTTTCTAAAACAAAATTTTGCTTCAACATTCCCATTTTGGGAGTGTTAAAAACTGTGTATCTATAAACTCACACATAACCCAACTAACCAATTACACTTAATATTATGTGGAAACACATGAATTAAATTGTCTTTGAGTCCCGATGCAAGCTGATTATTCTGGTTAAAATGAATATAAAATAATAGAGAACCATTTGGAATATAAATAAGCATTTTGTTGACATATTTTACATTTAAATTGATTTCTGTAAAAAAAGATAATCTTCAACTGGCAATTCTTAGCCTTTGCTTTTATATGGATTGCTACATCATTATCAGGTTTTGAGGATCATATAAGCCAGTGAAGACAGTGTGATGGCAGTGGCACCACAGCAAATATGATGCCCCTAAATTAAATTAAGCTTTAGAAAAGTATAGCTGCTGATCTCACAAGCACTGAATCACACAGGATTTTGGTACTCCCAGTTGAAATATTGCAAGGAATGGGTCAAGTATGTAGAAATCACATGAGATTTCAAGCAAGAATGCAATCTTGTGAGATTGTTCTCAGACTAAGAACAATCTTTGTAGACCACCAGAGATTCCCAGGCCTCATTTGGGAACCATTTCATGGGGAAAATCTGTGTATAGTCAAAGGCTAATACAGATGTCAAGTAACTATTTGAAAGGATCTTCATATATTACGTCTGTAGTGATTATGACTACAACCCAAGTATGAGCAAAAAGAAGATCTGTCACTAGATCTCTTGGTGATGTGCACGAAGCAAAGGAAGTGAGATTTTCAAAAGTCCAGTTCTTGAATGGGAGGCATCCAGTGCTGCATGAGTGGGCTTCTGGTCATTCAACAAAAGGTCTTCTCTCTTCCAACCTTTCTACATGCAACCGTGCTTTTTTCCAAATCTGCTCTAAAAATTGTCCTGGAAGTAACATCTGTTCCATCACTGATGCCCATTCCACTAACTAGGCAAGATCCTTTGTGTGTCTCTTTTCAATATTTCTAGGCTAAGAATCCTTTCCTTAAATCCTTTCTCTGCATTTGTCTCAAGTTTTGACTGGTTTTAAAAACATAAACCAAGTAGACTCTGCAAGTTTGAAGCTTTTTTATGACTGGTCTAAGTTGTTTCTGTCCTTACCTTTTTAAACATTTTCCACTGTCCAAATCAAAGCAACTGTTTTATTACATGTGAGAACTGCAGCCATGCTGAACTTTTTCCAGTTTTACACATTGATTTTATTGTAATGAAGAATTGCAAAAACCAGTTTGAGAATAGCTGAAGCAGATTCAGCTGAAGCAGATTCTAAAGTATAGTATAAATACATTATAAATATATATAGCCAACACAGACTCAATGCCTGGGATCTGTTTGTTGATATTATTTGCTGTTAACTCCATATTTCGGTTAATCTCTAAATCCAATTGTAGAAGATTGGTTAAGTGGGAATCATAACCAGAATTGTAACTAAAACATGAAGCTACTAGGATTCCCTACAGAGCCTTCATGTTTAATTACAATTCAGAATTAAAGCTACCAGGTTGATCACCAGTTTACATTAAAGTTGCCCTAATACTGTATTTCAACAAGGCTTTTGGCACTGAACTTCCAAAGCTGGTATAAAGATGTTCTGATCTGCAAGATGGATATGCACTAGGGCTATGTACGCTTTGAAAATGGTTCTGAAGAAGTGGTTCAAGATATGTTGGGGGGGGGGGCATAGCACTTTTTTAAAGCAGTAAGACCTATTTGCTGTGCGGAAGTCTGGAGGAAAAAAAGAGATGGCTGCTGGGTCTTTTGATTTTCCAAATCAATTGCAGTGCATCAACCTACAGTGCATGCATTTGAGATTCTGGAATAAAATGACACATTGTATACTTTTAGAAATGAATAAATTAAATATTAAGTATTTTATTTGAAACTAGACTCATGAGGCCATCAAGTTTAAACACTAGGAAATTCCATTCATTTATTTCAGGACCTGTTGAATATAATTCTCTGATTGAGTTCCATGGGGTTTTGTTAAATGTATATATTTTGGAGTACAATTTTTTAGACTGGACTTTTATCATTCTCTTCTCACTCAAACTGGTCATTCATCACAATATTTCTCAACTCACTCCTTCTATCATTTCTGATAATTTCATAAATGTAGACAAAGTATTTATTTAAAAACTTAACTATATATAATATTTATTATCAATCCACAGGATACTTTGATTGCTACATAAAACTAATTAAAAGCTATTTCACCTTTACAAATTGTAAAAAAGAGACAGAGATAGGAAGAGCAAGAGAGGGAAAAAGAAAAAAAAAAGTGCCACAAAGATGTGATAGTTGTTGACAGCCAAAACACTAAATTGTAAAATTATAAATTTGCTGTAGAAAAGATAAAAAACTTGAAACAATTATATTCACTTTAGAATTTTACTTTGAATAAAATATTACACTGTATAAAAAAATAAAAAAGCTTACTCTGGTTAGAATTAGGGTACTTTTTTTCTTTAAAACCTAGGAATTTGCATAATATATCTGTAATAGATTTTCTTCTATTGTACCACACAGATTTCAAGCATAGCAGATTAGACACAAATAAGACAAGCACTCTTCAAAACAATCTGTGAAATGTACACGGGAAGTTTCACCTTCCTTTTTAATTCATATTTCCAGATTCCAAGGCTACATATGTCAGAGAAGCCCTTGGAGAGACCAAACCCAGAGCTTTTAATGTGCCATTCATTAATAAAAGGCCTTTTTTGCAAGTGCTATTTTTTTTTAATAAGGTGCGAAAGCAGACTGCAATATTGCTAGTGCTGCACTATGTACATATTTACAATAGATTCTGCAGAAAAAAAAATCCAGCAAGTTCACATTTTTTTCTTTCATTCCAAAAGTTTGGAGTTCCACTATGGTGATTGCAAGAAATGAGGTGCCTCTATTTGGGAGGGACTGTTGGTCCTCTTGATGAAACTTGGCAACGTACTACTAATGTGAACCTCCATTCCCTGGGCTGTAATCTTGGAACTCCGACATTCTAACGATTGGAGTCCTGAGTTTAAGATGCTCCAATGCTGGAGTTGAACACAGTCACATCCTGCACTATCCAGGCTTGTTTCCTTAAATTTGCAGAACGTCCAATAGATATGCTCCTCAAAGCTATAAAATAATATCTGCCAGGAACATATCAGTGAATGGCTTAGCTGCTCTTGACTCTTGACTGGGTGATATCTGAGGTTTTCTTGATGACACTTGCCCGGTTCTCATGATCTGGAGGCCTGCTGCTGTAGCTGGTAGAAGCTGAGCACACTATTTGTTGGAGAGGGAGATCTGGGAAAGAAGGCCATGAGCTGCTATAAGGCAAAGGGCAGCTTTCTTCTTTGATGGTCACCTGCAGGTCAGGTTGGTTAGAAGTCACAAAGGTGGCCATACCAGGAAGTGGGTAAGGTGGATTCCTTGTCCCCAAATTGCTATAGTATTGTTTCCCACCAATGTTTTTCTTTTGCCACTGAAGTTGACTCTGCAGAGAAGAAATGATAAGTTTACCTACTCCGTTAACTCCAATAGAGTGTTTTTATTTATTTATGGTATTTAAATCCTGCCTTTCTTCTGGGAGCTCAAATGCATACATGAAGGTCTCCCCTCTTTTTAACCACAGAACAATAATCCCATGAGAGCGTTACTCTAGTCCAAAGTCATCCAGCAAGCTCTGTGATCAACTGGGGACTTGAACCTTCGTCCCTAGTCACTAGCCCAAAATCCAGCACCTGGGACAGTATACAGGTAGTCCTTGCTTACCAACCATTTGTTCAGCAACCATTCAAAGTTACAACAGCGCTGAAAAAGGAGACTTACAACTGGTCCTTGAAGTCATGTGATCGCAATTTGGGTACTTGGCAACTGGCACACATTTGTGACAATTGCAGTGTCCTGCAGTCTCATGATCACCATCTGCGACTTTCACAGCCAGCTTCTGACAAGCAAAGTCAATGGGGAAGCCAGCAGGAAGTTGCAAGCTGCAGTTGCATGATATCATGCTTAACGATCACATTGCTTAGCAATGGAGTTGCCAGTCCCAATTGTGGTCAGTAAGTGAGGACTACCTGTATTACACTGACACTTGTTAGAAAAATGTCTAATATTGCTCATGTTATCTGTTATACAGAAGACACAATCAGCAAACATGCTGACAAGGATTCAAGGATTCTTGTAGTGGAATGTGAAACACAAGGTAGAATTTTCTTCCCTCAATTGTACACCTTGTTGCAACCAGTTCATTTTGTGCCCTACAGATTTTGTTGCTTGGTGCAATGCTTGTGTACAAAAAAAGGGCTGTACAGACATTTTTCCCCAATGCATAAACTAGTAGAAGGACCAGTTGGACTATATTTGCTGACCCTACTCCCAACAGTGACATCTGGTGTCCATTCCTTTAGGGAAAGCTCTGTATGTGTGTGCATGGGCACGCCATGCACTCAAGAGTTCCAAGTGCTCAAGGTGCCAATTTGTAGGTACTCTGTTCAGACTTTCTATCAAATACTGTCAAATAGGATAAAGCTTCTATACACATTAGTGTCAGGCTGATTAATAAAGAAACATACAGGTAATTTAAGTGTTAAGTCTCTTTATATTCAGATCTGTTCCAATCTTATATCAAACATGGCAAAACAGGAGAATGTTACCAGCCAGAGAAAGACAGCAAGGGCAAAGTGTAGTTGAAATTATTCCTCCCATCCTGGGAGTAGATGCGGGTTTCAACCCATACATCTGGTGCCATCACATACCTCCTAGTTTATCCTTTTCTCACTGAATTCAACAGAAAGCAAGAATGTTCAGCTTTGGCCCAGTTTTGCAGAAAAGAAAAATGGTAATTCCAAAAGCAGACAGAGATTTAAAAAATCAAAAATAAACAGGAAAAGCTACCATGAATTTTTCCTGATTGTTTCTCATGCAAGCAGTGAATAAGACTGGACAGAAATGCTATTCATCTTGCAGGTACAATGTGTAAGAAGCTTTCCAGCATGGTTAGGAGAACTTCCTGCCAGTGTGTTCAACCACATGTGAACTCAGGAAATCCAAAAGACACAGCTTTTGACTAAGATATAACAAAAAGGTTTATACTAATGTACTCTCCCACTGTAGCTTTGGATGTACAAAAGGTATTAGGTACAGCAACTTATGAAGTCCAAACTATATGTTTAACTTTAAAGATTTTGTTGCTCAGTGAGTGAGAGTGCTATAACTTTACCCTAGGGGTTGATTTCAATTTCAACAATATCATGGCTGTGAAGAGTGAGATGAAGCAACCTGAAGTGGAAAATATATATTGCACCAAAATAGCTCACTCAAACCATTAATTATTAGGGTTGTCTAAAGCATTTGAAAGACATGCTTTGCAAAGCATGTTTAGGATGAGCAAAGGATGTCTCCTCGAAGTGTAAAAACAGTGGGATCCTTTGGAAGGCTCACAGGGTTGCTTCCAAGACTATTTCTGGTTGTCTATGCATGTGCGTGCATACACAGACAATGCTTCCACTGGGACCACCAGTGAAACACAGCAGCTATTGTGTAGATATACTTCCTTGCATCATCACTCCTTGAAGTGTCAAAATAGCTGCATCATCTAGAAGGCTTATATTTTTACATTTTAATGGGAGATGATTTATTTGCCCCTGTGTGCTTTGCAAAGGAATGCTAGCCCGTATAGATATTATCCCTTATACAGAGATTCACCAGGTTCAATGTCTGTTTTGGGCTAAAACTGCACTTTAAATGAGGATGCAAAGATGGAAAAGGGATTGATCTAGCTTTCTTTTGTGGTACAGCAAGTCCTGTGAGGGCCAAACAAGTCCTGCAGCAGCCAGGCAGGAGTCTACTGCCCACTAATGCTGAAATTAGTTATCAGCCCCAGGTCTGCCCATCAGGCCTTGAAAACGTTCTCCTGGTTCTGACATTAGATTCCTTTAGCTCCTTGTTCAACTCAACCTGATCTACTAACTCGGCAAGTAAGTATTCAGATGGACTCACACAATTCTATGTGACTGGCATAGTACTGAAAATTACCAAACTAGGTGTTGTAATGCTCCTGTAAGTTGTAGTAACTGCTAGATCTCACATTTCTTACAGAAAAGTCACTACTGCCAAAGCTACAATGAAGTTCTCTAAGGAGGTTCTCATTGAGTTCACACACCGTGCTAAGTCATAGTTTGCTTAATCATGATTTGGTGAACCAACCAAAATTGTCTGACCTCACAACTTACAAAGCCAAAACAAAGTAAACCACATTATGTTTTAGCATGATGTGTGAAGCTGCTCCTTGCCTGCTGATCTGGAAATTAAACTTACCTATGGATGGTTAAGGTTGTTTTTTTTTTTTTTAAGTTCAGCAGCAGAGGCTGCAAAATTACTATAATTACTGAAATTGGTTATTTTTTAAAAAAGTTATTTATCGGCATCTGGTCAGACTTGGCCATCTTCCTGGCTATGGTAAAGCAATCTACCTGAGGCTGACATTGACAAAATCTTGCTAAACAGAAACTGTTGCTCTCAATTTGATCAGAGCAAAAGGATTGTGTGACCACTTTGCTCTTTGAACTGTCCAATATTTCAGTCTACCATCCAAAGGGGCTGGTTAAGATGGTTAAAGCCCTAGACCCTACCCTTTGCTCAAAGCATCTCTTCCCCAGTCAGCCATGTCTATTATTTAATATACTTGTTGCATGACTCTTGGACAGGCCATGATCTTTCTGTAGTCATAATATTCCAGAAGTTACAATAGCCCTTCCAACCTGGTCCTTTCAGATCTATTGGAATATAACCCCCAGCCCACTGATGTCCAAAAGCTGGCTGTAATGCTGAAGAGTTGCTTTTGAGATATATGTTGTATGCCGGCCAGAGTTGCTTTGTGTAAGATGGACGGCTATATAAATGTGACAAACAAACAAACAAACAGCTAGCAATGGGCTGAAATGGGTCACATTTTGTTTTGCTTCTGTTCCATTGGCTGTTGCTTATATACCAAATATTTGTTTAGGTGTTAATTTTTTGCTTGTTTTAAGTATGTTTTAATGCCCATTTATACTTTTTGTATTTTGCAAGCTGCTTTGAAATGCTCATGTTTTGTGGACAGGAAAACATGAGTAACAAATTCTTAAACCATCATACTTTATATATGGGTCAGTAGGAAGAGGGGGGTAATTATTTTGCCAATATTGTGGCTGAATAGGAATGACATTTGCTGGGTGGTCATAAGGAAAGCCACATGTTGCAGAGGAGGGAAAGAGAAAATCCTGCCCATTTTATCCGTGATAGAATTTCAAATGGCTCTTGTTAAAAAGCCTAACTCTTTTCCTTTTAATTTTTTATAGAATGACCTCATCTGAAACAAGGAAGTCTGAGAAGTTCAGTCATGATTTCTGGACTGATTTCAGCTGATCGAAGGATCTTGCTTTCTTCATGATGTGTCAGCCATTACACTCTCTAGTTGTACTTTAATTGGCCAAGCTGTTTGAAGGACCACATCTTTGGTGATTGTCTTCAGAGTCCTTTTCACAGATGTGACTGTCAAGGAAAAAGAAAAAACTCCTCCCTCAAGGAAGCCTAGGTAGCTCCCTATTTCTCATACTTTTGGCAAATGGGAAGTTATTTTTTTCATCAAGAGTTTTGATTATTTTACTATTTGGCACTGTTTAATGGTACAATCATTTTAATGCTGCTTGAGCATTAAATTTAATGTTGCTTCCTCCCTCATCTCTGTTACTATCAATGTATTGGTCTTATCTTAATGTTATTACACATTGTTTCCATCGTGCAAACCTTTATAAAGAACAGCAAAGATATTGATTCTAAACCATCAATGAATCAAACAAAGCTCCTAAAAGCAATGAACAAAAGCCTATTTGTGATAGTAAAAAGAAAACCTGGAAATGTTTTACTTACTTGTGCATTTTCTTCATCACTTGGGATGCTATCTGTTGTTTCACTTTCTGCCAAACAAAGCAGGGATAAAAATATGAGTTCTGCAGATTTATAGCCAGTATGAACAGAAATTCACTCTACAGTTGTTTTGTTCTGACCACGATCAGCTGCATCTTCTCATATCCAAGAAATGATTCTAAATCAGTCTAGTGAGATTTATGTAAAACCAGTCTGATCATATTAAAATCACCAGAACATACCCCAGAGGGCAAGAGTAATCTGAAATGAATAGTCATAATTAAAAAAAAAAAGTAGAATTGTTCATATCTGAGGGGCTAAAGGAGAAAATTACTACTATCTGTAAGCTTGCTTCAGGACCAACAGGTTGTTCTCAACTATCCTGGCAGCTGCAACCATGATTTTACACAGAGAGTTTGAACATTCCTTTGGCTTACCTCCAAGTAATGTTGTTGGCACCATGCCCAAGAAACAATAAAACTTATTTTACTCAATAACGTTTACCTAGACTTCCAGACTTAAGGCCTTCTTTTTCAACTGAAGGTACACTGATCTCCTGGTAAACTGTGTTCTCCCAGAACATTACTGGTCTTTGGCTGTACTATGGTATAACTAGTACACAAAGTTCATAACAGGGTTTTATGCATAATAACAGATAGGAGCTAAATCACTGGTAAAGCGGCTGCATTACATAAAGTAGGTCCCATTCAATCTCAGATTTCACATAGTGAAATGTGAAAAAGACCCTGATCTGAACTCCTGGAGTCCATATAAACAACACTGACTTCTATTTTTTAAGACAGATTTTACACACACACACACACATGATGAAGATTAAGTTCTTTTCAAATTAGCTATTGTCTTATTAGAGAGCCAGTTTGGTGTAGTGGTTAAGGCATCAGGCTAGAAGCCGGGAGACCATGAGTTCTAGTCCCCCCTAGGCACAAAGCCAGCTGGGTGACCTTGAGCCAGTCACTTTCTCTCAGCTCTAGGAAGGAGGCAATGGAAAACCACTTCTGAAAAACCTTGCCAAGAAAACTGCAGGGACTTATCCAGGTAGTCATGGAGAATCGGACATGACTGAACAGATTTAAAAAAATTATCTTATTAGGGAACTAATAATTTTATTTATTGAGCTTTACTAAACTTAATTTGTGGAATCCTTGGGGTTCTCTGAGCTTGGTTCTTTTCTTGCAAATGTTTCATTACCTGGCTAGGTAACATTTTCAGTGCTAGAATGGGATGGGGTTTGCTCTCTGTTTATATACTTTGGCATGCCCTGTTTGTATACTGTGGCATCGCTTCTACTGGAAACTTAATTTTAAGGGACTTGAAAGTACTTTTAAGAAGCATTCAGTTTTAGTTCCTGTATTTGATTTCAGTACAGCTTTCTTTCTTTCTTTGAAGAAAATGACTAGTTGATTAAAATGATTTCCCAAAGCATCAATAAAATCTCTTCCAACTAATCTAAGCAGAAAAGGAAACATCTGTTAAAATTCTAGCATTACAAAGCTACTGACCTGCATAGGAGGAGACAGGAGAGATTTGTAGTGGATATAGTTGACTCATACAGCTGGGCTGGTCATCACATTCTGTTGTCACCTCTACTACTTGACAAACATCTGGAGGATTGGGAACTATCATATGATCCCCAGAACCAACTTCAAAGTGTGATTCTCCTACAACTGGATATGACAGCAAGTTATAATAATGATTACATGCAGTCATATGAACTAAGAAGCATATTTTTCAGTGAATCTGAATGCACTATGATGTACCATATTTTCATGCCATAAAATGGGCAATATTCAGAGAACCTAGTTTACAGAATCCCATGATGCAAAGGCACATTATGGGCAAAAGAATATGGCCAGTGAATATAAACAATTTGGTTTACTGGGCCACAGGTTCTGACTGATTCTTCTCTATGTCACTACTTAAGGTCAATTCAGCTTGCTGTGAATATTTTATTACAAAGGCACCTTAATCAGTTCACATGTATAGGAGGGCATCTCATAGGTTTGGTAGTGAATCAGGCTCAGATGTACGTGGAGGGGTACCTTTTTACTACCACAGGCAACACAGTGCAAAAGAGAGGGAGAGAGGGAGGGAGGGAGGGAGGATGATCATTGGCAAAACCATGGTTTGAGGAGGCCAGCATAACATCCATACTGAACTATTCAAAGAAAGGGAAGAAATCTAATCTGACAAATTAATCAGTGTATTAAAATTGTGTTTTATGAATGAGTACAAGCATTATTTTTCCTTCAGTTAAAGATAGATGGATGGATGGATAAGGGTATCTATTCTAGCTAAGGAATAACCCTGTTTTTAAACACTCCAACACTGACATCTCAACTTACCTAAAGACTTGTTATGTTCATTCCAACAGAATGAAGTAAGAGAAAACAGGATTTGCATCGTTCCCTGACCACCCACAGCTCCAGGGAAGAAGTATGTGTCAGTGTTGGAGGAACATTGGATTTTATGGATCACAGGCATATTTACAGTACTTCCTGACCCATTCTTCTGATGTCTCATTTGGGAATTCTCAGATTAGAAAAGATGGGTTTTTGAAGCTCCAAGAGAAGGAGAGTTTCCAAAGTAAGAATTTCCCCACTCAGGTCAGAATTCACTCTTCAGCCTTGGTGAGAAAATTCTGAAAATCCTAAGTTCTGGGTTGCCTATCTGCAGCCTTATTCATGCTCAGAATAGATACAGTGGAACTTAGGGACAGTCATGACTAACTAGCTCTACTAATTTTAACAGGCTTGCTCTAAGCATGACTAAATCTGGCATCAACCAACCACTTTATAAAGAGTTGAATTTCTTCTTTCACTTCTGCCATTTTCCAGGAGTTTTGTTCAAAATTCCTAACTAAACCAGGACCTAATTATCCTGTTGCTGTGATCTGATATATTGCTGTTCATATGAAACTGAAGTTTAAAAGCCAAAATTCTTGCTCTAGAAGTTTGCCACACAAGGAAAAGAATGTACCGGTCTACTGGAGCTGCTTACCTACAATGTTTATTGTACTGTCGACTTCAGTTTTTATTGTGGAAGATAAGCAGTAATTAGAAAATTCTGGACTTGTTCCATTACTTAGTTGATAAGAACACTCCTCTGGTTCTTGCTAGAAAGAAAACAAAGGAAGGATGATACACTTATAGGCAAGCAGAAATACATTTCATCCCCGATTAATCCTCAGTTAAACCTATCCCTCACCATTCCTTCAGCATTCCGCAGGACAGCGTGGCCAAGTTGAAGCAGACTAGTGTCTCACGCTGTCCAATCTCAGAACTGAAACACCAGCCTTGCCCATCCTTATTCATAAAAATGGTCTGCATTCAGAAAAGCAATGTGCAGAGTTGATTTAGAGGCCTTCTAAGAAATATGCTTTGCATTGAGAAATTAACCTAGGTGTCACTACCTCCAACAACTCTTATTATTAAATATTTATCACAACCTTTCAAATACACTCAACTCATACCAACTAAGAATGCACGATCCTAGCAAATTTCTACTTCCTGCAAAATCAAGCCTGTAAACTTAATTAAGCTTTCCTGGGCATTAACCTCAGTGCAAAAACACCTGAGTTTTGCACCCACAAAATGTGATTTGGTAGTAGTACATGTTCTTTGTTCACAAAACTCTTCCAATCCCAGGGAGTGAGAAATGCAATGTGGACAAGGAAATCCTTTTTCTTAATCCATTTCTGCTTGTATGTTTGGCAGTCCAAGTCAACGCAGACCATTTCTGTATTTGGTTTCATGGCCTTGGTTTAGTTCTTCTGTTCCATATTCAGAGGGTGAAGAAAAGAAATAGAACTAAATCCTTCCTTCATTTGTGATTCTCATCAAGAGGTTTCTCTAATTTCTAGCTGGTGGTACAGAAGGCTGTGTGTATAAACTATGACTCCATGAGAGTGCAGAAAAAGTGCAAAAGTGCTCTGGTCCCCAAGTTAGACTCCCTAATAATATTTTCATAATAGAAATAATTACTCTGTTAACTAAAAGTATAATTTTTAATAACAGAAATAATCACTATATTGAATAACTTGCCCTTCTGGTACTTATGCCCTAGTCCATACAACTATGAACCGCAATGAAAGTCTGCCCGGCAGCAAAAGTGCAATATAATAAAAACAGAGATAGATGCAATAGGAAAACAGAAGCCGTGATTAATTTGGGTCTTTCCGATAAAACAAACGTCTGCTGCCTGAAGAGGAAGCTTCTTGTCTCCTCATATGGCAAAATTCTGTATGACAGTTTCTGTTCCTGAAGCCTGCAAACATATCCTTGCAACTGTATAGGTCATGCCTGTTGACATTTGAAAGCGCAGTCAGGTAACTGTGGTATATGTGCTGGAAAGAGGAAGCAAAAGGTCTGTGCCCTGTGTAATTCCTTGTGAAGAATACATCACGAGAATTAACCTTTCAAAGGCAAAGCCAATTACATAACACTCGAGAAATTCCTGATAACCAGCAGCTGGCAGTTACCACTTAGTGACCTCCTAGAGAGATTTCAGTACTACAGGTACTGTCCTTTGTGCCATAAAATAACCTGGGACAGCAGAACAGATGGACAGGCGAATGCAGGACCGCCACCTATCACAGAGCTATTTGCCATGAGTTCAGTAACTAGAAATCTGGGTAACCAAGAAAAATGTCAAACTCTTTCATGAGCCAGCAGAATGCTGTCAATCTTATCCAATGGTTAGAAACATATTTTGATAGGGTGCAACTTCATGGATAGCTATTTGCGCCACCTCCTGTCTCACCTACTTATATTACTAGCGCCGTGCACTGTGTCTTGCAATAGATCACCCATCATTACATTACCTTAAAATCAAAAAATAAAACCAGAATCAAATTATACCTAACGCTGCCACACTTTGGTTTTCATTTCAATAACCATGGATGTAAGGAAGGAAGAATCCTTATTGGAAATGCAGTATCGGAAGAAAGAAATTATATTTATTCCAGTCACATAGGGAAGATATGAGCCTCCTCTCCCATAGACCATGCCCCTGAAAAGGATCAATCCTCACCTCTAATTACTTAAAATAAAAACCATTTCATTAAGCATATTCTGCAGCTGGGCCATGTATTATGTTTGAAGGACGTTTGTTGAAGAAAACTGCTGTGAAGTCCTTCTGTTAAAAACTGTTAATAAACTGAAATAATCTCAGAATGTTTTGGAAGTTTCTGTATCATTAATCTACAAATGACAGCTTCTTTAGCCATGAAATGATAACCAAAAAACAAAAACAAAAAAACTCCCCAAATACCTTAATTTGTTTCATTTTATCTTCCTTGTCAGACTTGGGTTTCTTTCCTGTAGAAATATAAGAAAAGGTGTTTACACTCATTTCCTGATCAAAACTAATCAACTTTGCTTAAGCCCACTATGCTTTTTTTTTATTTTACAAATAAAAGAAATTCACCTGAATTTAATATAATAATCAGGTCAGTACTACCTGAAAATACAATCCATTTAAATCATACTGAAAATAAGGGAAGATATACAAGCAGAACTTTAAACACTTTATTCTCCAAGTTTCCCCATGTGAAGGAAGAATAAAATTCCTCTCTAAATTAGGAATACAATGGATGCTATTATTCTTTTTCTTCTCAGTTTCTTGAGACTGTCTTCCAAAATACTAAGATACTATACTTTTCTAACTTCCAGGTGCCACAGCAAGAAAAAAAAAAAGTTAAATATTTCTGCAAGATCTGGTGAGACTCTGGCATCCTCATGTGAAATTTCCATTTTTAATTATTCATGTCAGGGAGGTAAACAGAGTACCTTTGGGGGTATCATGGTTTTGATCCTTCCGCTTTTCTCTGACACTGACTCATATCATTGATGTACTGGAAGTGGGTGAATGCCAGGCTCCTTATCATCATTGTACAATATTTTCTATTCTGACTAGCAATGGAAGACTTTTCCCCATTTCCTGGAAAGGGGTAATTTTTTTCAATGGCAGTGCCAGGAATTAACCCAGGATCGTCATATGCTGGACCGTGAGCAACTCTCCTTTTCTTCCTTGGTTATCGGTTGGAACAACAGGAAAAAAAAATGAAGTTTGATGTCACATGGAATGCTGGATGGAAACGATGATGAAGCAAGGACCATTTGCACTCATCTGTACAGCTGTAGGGAAGAGGTTCCTGTTTCAGCATGGAAATGAGGATTTTAAACAATTTTTATTTTTCTTCTTCTTAGGTGGTTGCATTCACCTAGCAGATGTGCCTGTGACAAAGAAAGACTGCCTGCCCATTTATCCACATGCACTTAATCTGTCTTTTCCCAGGCTTCACCATCCTGGTTTCCTAATGTGTTGGGGTTTGAAAGCTTTATTTGTTCTGATCAAGTGGGAATTCTGTGAACCGGAGTCTCAGTATATCAGGAAAGCTGCTTAAAAAGCTGCTAGGTCTCTGATGTCCACCAAGTCACTAACCATCACAATCCTTTCATTTACCTTTTTTAGAAGGCCTCTCAGATAACGGCAGCATCCGATAGACTCTGAAAGCATTGTTCCCTTTCTTGATGCTTTTGTCTTTAACTTCTTCTATGTCTGGCAAGGAGTTCATCGCACATCGAAAATTGGCCTTCCATGTCTTTGGATCTGCTTTATCAACTCCTGGCTGGTACTTTCCTAAGCAAAGAGGGAAGAAAAAGTTCTTGGTAACCAGACTTTATCTTATGTTGCAACACCAGTTTAATATCAGTGATTAATTTGACAGGGAGGAAGGAAATGCAGTGCAAACAAAGGCCACAGAAAGACAGGAACTGCTATGGGGTTTTTCTCTGTTATTTTTATTTTAATTTAAAATACTTTTGTAATGCCTCTCATTAAAAAATCTCAAAACAGTTTACAATCAAATGTTGAGGGACATCTTCTGATATAAGCCCATCACACTATGGGCTTAATCTGCCAAAACTATTCATACAGAAATCCAACTGAACATAAACTTTGAAGAAATGTAAGGGTTAACTTGGTTGTACACTGCCAAGAAGGGCTCATCATCAGTGGAAGATGTCCTGGGTCAAGCTTAAGTTGTTCCATCACCTATGTGGATGTGGTATCATCAACTGAAAATCAGTCGCAAGGCAGACTCCCTGGAGCCCACTGAACCAACTCAACCTCCTTATAGATGTGCTCCTGAGTCCAAAATCTGGAGAAGTTGAGTGTCTTCTGCACCTGCCCAAAGGCCAAAGATAACAAAATGCTTTTTGTAAGCCACAAGTGTATCCTCATATTCTTCGTACAAGTGTGGCAGTGCTTAAGAAGTGGAGCCAGAGAACCAAATCACCTCCAACATATGGGGAGGGGGGATTTGTTTTCATTTGGTTTTCACAGCTCAAGTATTTGCTATAGAGCAGGGTTTCTCAACCTTGGCAGCATTAAGCTGTGTGTACTTCAACTCCCAGAATTCCCTAGCCAGCATGGGGAATTCTGGGAGTTGAAGCCCACACAGCTTAACGCCGCCAAGGTTGAGAAACACTGGTATAGAGGAATCAGAACAGAGGAAAAAAGAAATAGTTTCCAAGCAAATGCTTTTTAAAGACTTTAGAGCTACACAGAATTCTAGATAATCAACCCAGCAAGGTGCTCAATGAGAGTCCATATTTACCCACATCTGACTCCAGAAATCAATCTTCAGTGGCAAAGCACAAGGACGCATCTGATATTTACATGACTTTGCCGTACTTACAGGACTCTCTATCCATTTGAAAGAGAGAGGGCATTTTAGCTTACTTTACCACGTATACAGCCCTTATGAGGTTGATCACATGCAACAGCAAAACAGAAAGTAGTATCATTGAGAGAAACAGAGAAATCCCACGAGAAACCTCTCCAGTAAAAATAAGTTTCCCGTACCAGTGTGAATGGCCCAGTTCCGAAATAAAGGAGCATCTTTCTCGACATCCCACCCGTGACGTGCAGCATGCATCCAAGGAATTTGAAAAATCTTCTTTTCCTGGGGGGGGGGGGGGGGGGGTCAGAAACAAACAAATAGGACACATCAGCAAGGATTAGCTCACTAACTTAAATGTTAGACCTTATAGCAAAGCTAAACAAGCAGGCACCTAGGAGCACCAGAATATTTGAGGACACATCTCTGGATGCTGCCAGGTTCCTTTAGATCTCTGAATATTTTTAAAAGATTCTGTTACTTTTTTTGTGAATCTGACATTCTGCCTGTAGCATCTTCTCTACTTATAATATTGTTTCTTTGGTCCGCATACCACAATCAGCATTCTTAGAAAATAAACACAGTGATGGCTGCATTCCACTTTTTTTTTAAACTGGGTTTAGGAAAAGAGATAGAGAAAGAAGAGAAAATAGAGAAGCTGAGATGATAAGAGTATTCCAGGAGGGCCAGTAAGAGAAGATGACAGACAGAACCTTTAAATTAGTGTTTCTCAAATATGGTAACTTTAAGATGTGTGGACTTCAACCCCCAGAATTCCCCAGCCAGCAGGCTCGCTTGGGGATTCTGGGAGTTGAAGTCCAAACATCTTAAAGTTGCCAAGTTTGAGAAACACTGATTTAAATGCTTAAAAAAGATGATGCTGATGAGACAGCCCTTTATGGTTTCAAACTGTGGTACTTTCCCAAAACAATACACAATTAGCATATGCCTCAGCATGAATTGGTGAGTATTAAGACTGAGGTGCTTTGTGTTATTATATTTTGAAACAACATTTTTAGATTCCATTGGTGTCTGATTTGTTAACCTTTTTAAATACTGCTTTGAATGTACCTATGAGAAAACAAATGCACAGGTCTTAGTAACTGGGAGCTATGATATTTACCTGAGGGTCAGTTTAATCTATCCCAGAATTCATATATATACACACAAACATTATGGGAATTGTCACACAGAAAGCCAAATTAAAATCCCTCCTCCTTTTTGCCGAGATCATATAACTGGATATTTCCTTGTTTGTTTAAAAAAAAAAAGGCCAAAGTTTCTAGTTACATCTGAATCAGGTAACTGACTTATCTCTGCTCTATGAATCAGAATTATAAATAATGCCTTGTTCAAGGTGAGCATAGTGTTTGTTATTAAGGCTAAGCAAAGCATTTGAAAGGAGTGCTTTGCAGTGTGTTAGTGTGAACGAAGCCTCCTTCCTTGAAGAATCAAAGCAGCCACATCTTTTAGAAGACTCAGGTCTGAGCATATCTGGGTTCAGTCCCAGAAGAAATCCTGCCTGTGTATGCACATCCTCCCTCTCCCTCTCCCTCTCTCTCTCTCACACACACACACACACACACAAAGAGGTAACCTTCTAGACAGCAAACAGCAAAACAAGCCTTCCAAAGGATGTGGCTATTTTAACGCTTAGACAAGGGCCGCCTAGCTTGCAGTAACATACTATGCAAAACACTTCTTTTGAATGCTCTGCAGTCCTCCTTTAGAAAAGATGGACTGTCTGGTTTATTTCTCACTGCTTAAAAATGCAGGCTCGACTTACCTCATTAAGCCATTTCAGCCCTGGGATTTTGTTCGAATTTATTTGTTCCTCTAGCCATGGCCGCATTCGCATTCTTTCCACAGGCATTGTTTCCTCTGCAAGAAGAGGAAGTACTGATTATTTTGAAAGCCATACATTCATACATACATATTTCCTTTTTATTAAATACTCAAGGCAATGAATACTGAATGTTTCAAAAATGGTATGTAGAATTGTTATGGTAATATTTAAGATTTGACAGGTTTGGTAGCAAAAATCCTGCTAGAACCCCATCACAGGTATTAACTATGCAAGTGTTCAGTTTGGGTTGATTTTTGATCTACAGTCAAATCCCTAGGACCTCATAAAAGCAGATTTAATCTTGGTTTATCTTCCCTGAATGGTTTACTTGTTAGCCCTTATGAACATTTACCTTATACTCAGTTAAAAGTCTACAGCTCTTGACAATTTCCAACACACCTTCACTTTAAGAATATCCCCATAAGCAAAGTTTATCTGATCTCAAGGGAAGAGCTATGCGTACCCTCAACCTTTTTCAAAAGACATCAGTGAGACTTTTGGCTTTGATGTTTATGTACCCTTAATTTGGCAAATATGTTAAAACTAAGACTGGTAAGGTTTCTAAGTAGGTATATACTGTAAGCTCATGAGCTGTTAAATGGGAGTTATCCAAGGAACTCAGTGGGAGTAGTCACTGGTGAATTAACATGGAATGGATCAGATTGTTGGACACTTTATATACTTCAGCTAGAATACACTAATCTATTTTTATTTACTTTATTGCGATTAGAATCATATATTAGGTACCATAAACCACAATAGTGTCCAAAGAGCAAACAGTGTCATACATTATAAACCTGCAACATAATACATCAGTAAAATGATGCCGCAGTAACTTTAGATAGCATACATTACACGTTTATATGAATCAGGAATGTCATAACCTCTAAATGGGTGTTGTCATGCTTCAGGAAAATAAACTGATATGCTGGGCTGGGCTGAATATAGAACTGACTTCACACCAGATCAACAAATACAGTTAGAATGTAGGCAGGTAGGATTTCAAGAATTAGAGCACAATTTCCAGTGCGTTTTCCTTGTTCAGTCAAAAAGACACTAAAAATAAACTAATCAGCAGAGCATTGTTCTAAAACAAAAAACAAAAAGCACGTTCTCTGCTGGCTTACCATTCTATATATTATTTCCACCACATCAAGTGGCTGAGGAGCTTCAAAGCAGCTACAGTTCCTAGATGGATCACGTAAGAATGTTTAAGGCAGGGGTTAGAAAACTACAACTCTCCAGAGGCTGACAGATTACACTTCCTATCAGCTCCAGCCAACTTACTCAATGCCTGGGATAATGAAGGATGTAGTTTAACAACTTCTGGAGTACCACATGCCTCCTATTCATGTTTTATGGAACCTGATTTTCAGGAAGGAGTAACAGACTGTTTCACATGCAGTGTTAAACTAAAGTGTTAATTTCCCCTCCTTTAGAGTGGCCCTGAGGAATCAGTCAGAAGGTTATTTCTGCTTGTAAACTAGCTAGTATTTCTTGTAATATTTAATGCTAATTGTTTTCTCATAGGCACTTAAACTATGCCTTTCTCATAGGCATTTAAACTATGATTGCTGCAAGGTGATTATCTAGCTGTGGTTTATGACTTGGCTTAGTAGTAAGCTACAGTTTAAACTAACTGGAACGGTCACTTTGGAGGAAGCCTAGCTAAATTAAAATAAAAGCCAAGGTTTCTAACCCTTCTGCCACAATATCTGGGAAATACAGGTGTGCAAGGCCAAAGCTTCCTGCTGTCCATGCACTAACCTAGTTTAGCACAGCCCACCTTGCAGCTTTGTTGGACATCCCTCATAAGGCCCAGTTGGGCAGGACCACACAAGGTACTGAACTTGTATTGCACTAGAGGACAGCTGTATCATAATTTACAACAGTCCTTTCCTACCAAACTTTCCATTACTTTTTCAAGCAAAGTGGAACATATTTCAGAACAGCGCACCTGTAACATGAGAAGTGGGCCTCAACAAGTGCATATACTAACAAGAATAATAAGGCGGCTGTGTCAAGAAAGACCCAAAGCTTTTATAATCTTTATGAAGCAACAGCCTTGGATTTTCTTCTTTCTATACATAAAAAGCTTGTTGCATAAGCTATTTCCCCACAAAACCCTGGTTCTTGTGTTAGAATTCTTTCTACCAAACAAAATGCTGTTATATCCTAGCAATCAATTATCTGCACATTGATTAAAGAAGTTACAGGTAGTCCTCAACTTACAACCATTCAGTCAGCAACCGTTCCAAGTTATGACAGCGCTGAACAAATAACGGTTACGACCAGTCCTCAGATGTTCTGGCCATCCTATCACCCCCGCTGTTACATGATCGTGATCTGGGTGTTTGGCAACCCATTTGCACTTACAACTGGTTGCCAAGTGCCCCACAATCACATGATTGCCATTTGTAACCTTCCCTGTCGGCTTCCCTAGAAAGTCAATGGGAAAGCTGGCAGGGAAGGTCACAAGTCGCTGGGATAAGTCTCCCCCACCTGTGCACCCTCTTCCAGCCCCTCTGCACTCACACCACACCCATTCCGACCTATGCTGCACCCCCGCACACACTCCCTGACCCACATGGCACCTCTCACGCCTCCTCTCGCTCTTGTGCATTCTCCCTGACCCACACCTCTCATGCACCTGCTCGCATCCTCCCCAACCCCCCCCACACCCTCGTGCACCTCCTCATTCCCTCCCCCACCTGGTAGCAGCCACTTATCTACCTGCGGGCCTGGGACTTGCAATTTCCTGCTAACTTCCCCACTGACTTTGGTTGTGGTAAGCCACAGGAAGTTGCCTCACCTAACAACTATGGGATTCAGTTAACGACAGCAACCGGGACTGCAGGGATTTCCATCTCTAAACAATGCAGTCGTGCTTTACGACCGCACTGCTTAATGATGAAAATTCTGGTCCCAATTGCCATCATAAACTGAGGACTACCTGCATAGTCATGTGGTGCTCCCTTGCTACTTCACAAAGCAACAAGGAAATCCTGCTTTACAATAGCCTAGAATTTGCTAGTATAACAGAATTTTATAATTTTGTCTTAATCTTAGTTAACAAGACAAATTCATAAGGCAGGATTCTGATTTATTAACCAACATCAAGCTTTGTTTTTTTATGTAAATGTGATGAAGAATTACAACTTGATGTACGTCAGCATCTCTGCATCAACACTGGAGCACAGCTGGAAGAGGGACATAGAAATTCAAGGAACAGGACCTCTAGGAGGTTTATACAGGATTTTATAAACTATGAACACATATTCAACTACACCCTAAAATTTTTTTAAAAGGGCTCTAATTCATCAAATTCCAGAAGAAAGGTTTGGATAGTCTATGTTCATACACATCCTATCATGGCTACTTGTCTCTAGGCTCTCATATTTGTCATTAGGTGGTTATTAATTCCCACCATGGACATTATAAGGTGGTTTTAACTGATCTTCCCACAATATGGAAATAATGTGAAACCTTTGTCTTCAGTTGTAATACCTGGAAGGAGAACTCTATGTCAACAGAATGGGAGGCAGCAGGTTCTTTTTCTGTAGAGCAGAGGGGCAAAATGTATGCCTCCTTCCCAAACTTTGCAAAATTCCTGATATAACTGTTAATGTGAAAAGAGGAACATTTTAAATATGTGGGGAGCAACCACATGAACTGTATTTTAAATTAAGTCAATATTAGTTTCTATCCTGACTTTAACCGGCATTAGCAATGTAGCCTCCAAGATCCTGGGTGAAAGCCAAGTGAGCCCTCAAGGCAAAGAAGGAGGGTCATCCTTGCTTGATCAGTTAAACAGAGTAGAATGACCCCTTTGCTCCCAAAGGGCAGCCAATTGGCACCAAACAGCTGGTGAGCTTTGTACCACTTCAGCAGTGGTCTTGGACATCTAGGTGCTTAAACAGTAACCTAGGTTGACAGATGCAGATGGTGATGTCACAGGGAGATTATACTGGTAGCCTGAAGGAATTTGTCTAATGTCCCTTGAAAGCCATATAAGTTCCTATTCCTACATCTTGCAGTAGAAGAGAAACTTGGTCGGGGGACTTTCTTATCTGCTGACACCTATCATTGTCTCCATCACATTTTCAGTGGCTTACAGACTTTGTATCCTTCCCCACAATATAAATGAGAATAACTTTTATATGCACCTAAAGGTCTCTAGGGATTTCAGCATATCCACCTGCCAAACAGACGCTGTTACACAGGCAGAACATAGAGTACATTCAAAAGGGGAAGAGGTTGAACTGAAGAAGTCTAAGCTGCCTTCTCAAGCCATAGCTGCACAAAGCACAAAAGCAAAGATGAAGACTTATGGACTGCTACAGCTGCTGATTCTTATTAAGCCTCCTTGCCACCATCTACAGTTGGGAGTGTGAGGCATTAACATAAATGCAAACTAGGCAAGGATTCAGCTCAGTCCCATAAGTTGTCAACTTTCAGTCTCCCCAGCCCAAGAAGTCTCCCCTGACTCAGCAAATAGATTATAAGGCAAGGTTGTTGCTCCATGTTGGTCTCCTCACCTGGAACAAGCCTCCCTGGAAACAGATCTGAAGACAGCCATTACAGTCCACTGTTCATGGTGGCTCTTGGTTCTGAAGGAAATCAGGAGTGGGGGCTACAGAATGCAGACTTCAGCAATTCTGGCCTAGTCTTTTAAATTACAAGGAGACATTTACCCATCTGAATCAAAAGAACCCACAGCAGAGAGAAGACTATAACCTGATATATGCTTTCCTGAAGCGTAATTTCATTTCCTCCTTGTCCACAGGACAAAAGAGCTTAAAGAGCAATCAGTTATCTTCTCTTTTGGGATGAAGGGAAGTCTATCTGTGTTTCTGTTTTCTGTTTCAATATTCATTTTACAGAAGTTGAGTTGATGAGACTTATGGTAACTTTGGCCAAGAAACTCTACAAGTTAGAGGTGAAGCCTGAGAACCAAATTTGACAAAGCACACAAATCCCCACAAAGCACAACAAAATATCAATTTCACAGGAAATTGATAACGGTCACAGAAAAAAATAATTCAATCACCTTCTCAAGGAAACATACACTTTCTTCGAAAGCTAACAAAGCCACCTACTAAAGAGACATCTCTCAGACTTTGCTTGCAGACCACACCAATCCATAATGTGGTTTATTTGCCTCTAGTGTAATCTATGCGGTGTGAAGTTAGCTATTATGACTGATAAGCTATGGTGTATTGCTTAGCATATGTAAACCCTAGCAATTGTGTTTTATCCAACAACCCATGGTTAACAAAATAATAGCTCAGTGCAATGTGTAAACCAACATAGAGAACATAGGAAATGCATACTCTGTCCCCTCAAAGGCATTAGGAAGAAGCCATGGCAATAGCGTATGTATCATGATGCAACTGATACAAATCACTCAGCAAATTACATTTGTTTGATGCATGTGACGTCACCTGTCCCCTATTGCTGGCACCCATGTGTCTTCTTTCACATTGTCTAGCTCTCCCTGAGATTTTCCCCACCATCCCTTGCCTCCTTCTTTTAGCCAGAAGCAAGGGGACAGTACAGTAGCTGCTTTCTCTTAATCATCTCTACACCTACAATTCAGAACAGAACGTGGTACAGAGAGATATCTCTAGAGACTTCCCTATCTCTCCTAAACAGCTACACGCTAAAGCCTTTTCTCCAATGACTCAGCAGTGCACAAACAACCGCCTCTCACCAACAGTCCTACATAGTGTAAACCCAGCCATAATACCTGTGAGAAGGTAGTAATGGATATCTATCCATACACCCCTAAAGGACAAAGTAATGACTGTAAGGTTTCAAATAGCACCACTACCCAAATTTGTTCATAAGCAGAACTGTAGCACCAAGAGGACAGGAGCTGCTTGCAGCAAAGAAATAATCATGCCACAGGGCATTGCAGCAGGCCTGTGATCAGGTCTGTCAGATATGTGATGTCTCCTCCTCATTATGGGAAAATAAAAACAGTGGATGCCCAAAAGTGTCAGATCCATGACAGTTCTAAGCAGAACAAGTACACAGATAATACACAAGGATTGAGATCTATTTTGAAATCTCTTTACCAGTGATATGTTCCAGCTGGGCTAATTTAACACCTCCAGTGGAAACAAATCTAACGTTCAGTTAAAATAAAATTTGCTAAAAAATTTTACACTGTAAATCATCACCCCAGGGTTTTTCTTTGACGCAGACTGAATTTATGATCAGTTGAAATGTTCTTCCACTCGTTTCTAAAGATACTGCTATTTTTATATCATACTTCTATTTATTCTCTTGTAGGCAGACTCAACCACGTTCTAGATAGATACTAAAAAGGTATTATTGGTGGGTGATGACATATATCACCTCAAAAGGAAGAGCAGATGGTACAGCCCCAATGTGAAGTCAGATGCTACTGGGTTCTGTAACAATGTTGGTTAAGTGGATGTGGGTGCACATGGGGGTATCCGGCCTTACTTCAAGAACTGTGTTTCTGTATATAGCCTGGTATGATTAGATTATCTGCATTCTTCATACTATTTAACTGTTCAAAGGGCAGGGGGAGCTTGAGGGACAGTTACAATAAAGCAACTGCTCATGTTCACCCTGAGATGTTACAAGTCCCATCAGGCTATAGCATTTCTTCTGGAAAGTTCTAGTCTTTTTTGTTATTTCTTTTGGGAAGTTTCTTTAGGACAATACCCACTCCAAGACATCAGGTTTACCTCTTGCGCCCTCCAAAGCTTCTGGTACAGCTTTCAAAGTTCCTTCAATATTTAGCATCAAATTTTAATTTCTAATGTGACAAAAGGAGACAATCATTTAATACACAGAGTACATTGTATCGACGGTAACATTTAATTAAATTATCTCAAGATTCATTTTTGTCCTGTCCCTACCTACCTTTTCGCATGCAGCCCCTGCACCTCACTCATGGCTCTGCCTAAAAAAGAGCATATACTCCTGCTTTAGGTCATTACTTTTTCACACACCTTCAACACAATGCTGGGTTAATCATCAAAAGTTCTCACAGTAGATTGCATGCAATGACTCAAAAGTAAACTACTGATGAAATCAGTGGGAATTTTTCTTTGAGTCAGACCAGACTGGGAAGTCTCTTGCTGTAAGAATCCTAAGAAGCCTGAAACAAAAGCAAGAAGTTTACACAAATTAAATAAAGATCAAACATCTCATCAAAATCAGAAACACAAACTGAAACCAGTGAACAGAAGAAACAAGAAATGAAACTGGACTGGGTATTATACTTAGATTGGTTTCAATTCTAGTCAGCAACTGGAAAATAAGTTAAACCAAACCATAGCAGTAACTGTTTGACACCGTGATTGCCATCAACTCTCCGTTAGTTTTGCTACTGTTTCAGTTTTATTTAGGATTAGTTAAACTCCAGGTGTTTTTAAAATTACTTTCAGCCTTATTGCCCCTCTTTTAAAATAACTGCTGCTTTCAGGTCAGGGGACAAACTATAAAACTCTTCAGAGAGGTGTTTGGAGGAAAGTTTTGAAGGAGTCATAAGAGGTAAACTCTCTTTGTTTAGGCACAGCCTTAAAAGCATGAGCACAAGTCTCCACAATCATAAACTAGGCAGATGATGGATCTTTCTTTTAAAAGGATTTGGATTAGGACCATCTAAAAATCACATATACATTTCTTCCCCCTCTGCCCCACATTTAGGGACAGATGTTTTTCCAAAACATCTTAGAGCTGTTGTTCCTATTTTTGCTGTGAACCCTTTTTATAAAAAGTTCTGTGCAGTGAGAGCCCTGTATGGAGGACAGTCATAGTTTCCTGATAAGAACTGAAAACAGGAGCATGATTTTCCATCTGCCACATACAGACAAGAATAACTGACACAGTGGGAACAGAAAATACAGATTAGGATTTTCTACGATAACAATGTTGTGCCCACTATCTTGACTTTTTTGACTACACCCTGTGGACATCCCTGACAAGAAGCATGTTTATAATGACCTAAGAAGTAACGTTTACACATACTAGACAGATATGTTCTTTGTTCCTCATTCCGAAGTAGGGAACATTTTACCACTCTGAACAGCAGTAATTTTGTCCTTGACAAATGCATTGACTTAAACCAGTGTTTCTCAACCTTGGCGACTTTAAGACATGTGGACTTCAATTCCCAGAATTCCCCAGAATGGCTGGCTGGGGAATTCTGGGAGTTGAAGTCCACATGTCTTAAAGTCACCAAGGCTGAGAAACACTGACTTAAACTAAAAGCTAGCATGCTACAAGCCAAAGTGCTCGATTCCACCATCAACTTTATTTAAAAGACATGCTCTCAAAGTCCCAAGTATGCCCATCAGACCCCAGGTTTCCTACACCAGCTGAGTATACCCCAAGGTCCCACCCACCAACTTGTTCCTCTTCAGCTGTATTGGGTCCCATCCAATAATGGTCTGGACAGTGACAACAGGTGCAGTGGCCCTTGTAAAATGGGCAGCTCCTGGGCCTGAAGGAAGGCTCCCAAGTACTGCAGAAAGGAAGCCCTACAGAACCCAAGAGCCTGTCTGTTTCCACCTGTCATAAAACCTCCTTTTAATAGTGAAAGAAAACAAACCAAGCCCTTTTATACTTTCACAGAATCTGCATAACAGGCATGCACGTACCAAATTTAATGCCAGGACTTACTGAGCTTTTTATCGAGAATCTCAGCCTTCTACATTTGCATTCATTCATTTCATAAATCAAGGGATGATCTCTGCAACCTGACAGACCTAATATTAGAAACCAATATTCTGATCATAGGAGTCAGAGAACTTGGGTCTGTTCAAGAGCTGGAGTATTTCCAAGATATAAAGCAGCACCAGCCATGTTTTAAGAAACACAGAAAACAAGAAAGTTCTGGTCCTCAAATGTGCAATAGTTGCACAAGGAGTTTCCAAGAGCAGAGGAAACACTCCTTTTTAGCAGTTATACTGAACACAGCAAAGATGATAAAGCCAGTAGAACTTAGTGAAACAGGGCTAAGTGGTCCACCCATTTTGTCACACATACCTCATCAACACAAATGTTTTATATATTTCTTTGGAGGCTACATTTAAAACATATGCCTTCTTCTCCAGTAATTACATGGCCCTTAGGAAAATATGAATTTTAAAGTTTTTTAATGATCCAATACTGGACATTCATACACATCATTTCTCCATATATAAACATTAATGCTTGCAAATGTATCATAACATTGTATTGCAAATGCTAGGTTTATGATAAAATTGTCTCCTCTGCATTTTAAAGGAAGTACCTGTTTGAAGGTTTTTACCCAACCTTGGAAATTGTACTTGAATCCCAGATGTCTCCCTTGTAATTATATTGAGTGTGATCTGGTCACTGACCAAAACAAAGTGATTTGATATGATTAGCTTGAATCCTTCATTGTTTTGTGCACATTCAGTACTTGCAAATATGTTCCATTCATTAATTAATGTATCATTTTAAAATTAAAGTTCCCATAGGGCTTCCTCATTGATTTCCAATGAACTAAAAAAAAAAAAAAACGCTTGAGATACTCTTTGCTCACTAGTAATGATGATTCTATCCACACTGTAACAGACATTGCTTAATAACCTCATTTTTAAAAGGATGTTGGGATTGATGTATAAACATTTGTGGCCAAAATATTGATTATGGAAACAGGAATTCTTCAGAACATCTGTACAGTACTATTCTCCACTTATCCCACATCCACTTTGACTGATCGTGTCTTGCAACCTCCCCCATAAAGTTTCAAAGTTATTGGCTGTTATTTTCTGTTGACAGATGGGGAGCAGGGAACCTCTTTTTGAAAACTTTGTACATCATACACAAGTTATTTTTGCTTGTGCTGTTATTTCTGGAAATGAGATCTGACCTCCCTACAACACTAGCATTTAGTAGTGTATTCTGAAGCCTTCCTCAATAGTACCAAACATCTCTCCCCCTTTACAGACATTCCAATTTATCCAGACACTTCAGATCTTTGTAAGGGGAGGCAACATTTGAGTTTTATTGGTGACCTTTCATGCTGATTTTCTGATTTTCAATTATTTCACAACTATTGCTATCTTGTTAAAATTACAAGCAATATAAAACTGCAAGCAAAACATAGCTGTATAACTAGGTAGCCATATAAGAGATAAATCCTCCAGGTGAGCTGCTCTCTGCTACTGTACCAATCTTCTAGCCTGCCATATTTATGAGCTACCTTTTGTTGAAGTTGACAGGAGAGAGAGAAAGGAATACTGTTACAGTAAACAAAAAGTGCTTTAGGGCCTAGTCCAGTCTACAAACATGGAAACACCTGCTTGTGAATGGAATAGAACGGTGGGGCTGAATGCTTATTTGGAAAGCTAGTTTGTCCAATGCATGCGGGGCGAAGCTTACATGGGGATTTGAAGATTAGATTATAAATGTAATGGGATATGTTTTGACAAAGAATTATTCCTACTAAATGCATTAAAAACTAGCACCTATGACATTCTTATTATTCCTAAGACCAGAGATAGATTGGAAGCTATCTATTTTTCATGTCTTTCTTCTTTTCTTTACTTTATCTCATGTCTTTTCCTTTTCCTTATAATTTGTATTTTTCATTTTCTTTTTCATTTCTAACTTTTAACTTTGTAATTTTAAAATTTCAATAAAATATTATATATATAAAAAAAGGAAAGCTAGTTTGTCTTCATTTTAAACTTTGCTTGGTCCTTAAATACACTGATATAAAAACATTTCTAAATTTAATAGTCTCTTCAAACAAAAGCAAAAACCTGCCTTTAAAATCTTGCTACAAACCTCCTGAATTGATTTAAGTCTTCCTGGACGATGTCTGAGCCCAGTTCTTTCATTCACAGAAAGTGTATCAATCTGTTTTCTGATGTACATTTTGAAATGTTCTTGAGATAGCCTTCATCTAAACTGATGCAGCTGGTGAAAATATGGGAGAAAAGATTATACCCCAAAATGAAACCAGCATGCACAAATGCATACTGTTTGTATATATATATATATTTTAAAAGTTAGAGATTTCTCAGAAATTTGGTTCCTCTAGTGAACATAAATCTATTTTCATGCTCTGTACCCCACACTACTACAGAAATGGTAGAGAATTACCTCTAGCACATGAAAATATCTGGTAAGTCAGAATTTATGAATAGTTGTTAAGGGCAGAGAACTAGGAACTCCTTAAAACCTATCTCTAATGCTTCCTTTTTCACTGAACAAAGAAAAAACAGCATGTGAACATAAAATTAAATCTGTATTCCACCTCAAATTTAAAAGATAACACAAATAATTTTGTGAACTTAGGGATTCCACAACTCATTTTCATTAAGTATCTCTTAAATATTGTATTTTTTGAAGCCTGAACTAAATGGTATGTAGTCATCCCAAATGACAAGAATCTACTTAAGCTTAAAAGGGACCAGATCTAGCTAACAGCTGAAATAACAAGAAACCTGAACAAGCACAAGAGATATAAATCCCTACAATTATGTTTTTAAATAAAGAATGATCCTTATAATTTAATCAATCCTCAAATTCATAACATGAATTACATCAAAATAGTAATGTGTGTGTTCATGTGGGTAAACTCCCTACTATTTTGATATTGTTCATGCCATTCCCATACTTTCATTGGGTGTTCTGAAACCCTCTGTCAGCCCCATAGCCAAATAGCCCAAGAATACAGATTTGCCCATTTCCAGATCTATCCAGATGAACAGAAATCAATATCAGATTTCTTTACAATTGGAGTTCCCCCTTCCCTCAAGGACCTCTAATTTTTCCCAAGTACAGATGACCTATTGCTTAAAATTTCCAAGGTTCTATATTTGTATTTTGCTTCTGTTACTTAAGTAATATTGAGATTCATAATAATAAAACACAAATATCTTTTGCAACTGCAAAGAAGAGCATAGTTGTAAAGAGTGGCAGCTTCCATAGCAAACCACAATGACATGAAAATGATAACCTGCAGGAAAGGCAAACACTGCCCTTCCATACTTGTGTTCTGATGTCTGATGTAAGTACGTAAGCGGTGGCATTTGTTTAATGTTGTCACCCACAATTTGTTAATTGCCCAGGGATGTCCAAGAACTCAAGGACCATGCTTGTTACCGAAATACTGTAAATTTTAGTTTACTACATATGAGCAGTTTGTTTTCTATTTGTGGGCATTTTTGTCATGGTTGGAAACTGATCAGTTCAAATCACATGATACTTAAAGGAAAGTACAGTGGTACCTCGGTTCACGAATACTTCTGTTCACGAACAATTTGGTTCACGAACAGCCCCATTTGTAAAATTTTGCTTCTGTTCACGAACTCCGCATCGGGTGACGAACAGGATCCGCGGCCATTTTCCCTACTGTGACACGTGGTCGTGGCTTCCTGTAGGGAGGGGGACTCTCCCTCCGAACAATAACCTCCTCCCCACGCTTCCTGTCCTCCACGCCAGAAGTCGCCTCAAGCAAGGTTAGCGTTCTCTCTCTTCATACTGTACTGTACTGTACTTTGTTTCATATTTTTGTGGTTTAAGAAATACATATGGTTCAGAACGGATTAACTGTATTTACATTGAACCTTATGGGAAAATTGATTCGGTTGGCGACCAAATTCATAGGGGTCAGAACGGATTAACCGTATTTACATTGAACCTTATGGGAAAATTTGATTCGGTTCACAACCAATTCGGTTCGTGACCAGAGTCGCAGAACGAATTAAGTTCGTGAACCGAGGTACCACTGTACTTCTTTTTTACTGATTGTTTTATGTGAACCTCAAATTGTCCTGGTTAATTAATAGGTGCTACAGTGCCAGTAGTAATGCTGGATACTAGCAGTTCCTCTCCTGCAGAATGAAGAAAAGCTTTCATTTAATGTTAAGATGCCATGAAATACACATGGCAATCCACAAACCAATAAACATGGAATTACTGCAGATATCATCAGTTTTGCCCGTTGCCGAAGCACTCACTAATTAAGAACTCTCACGTGCTTTATTTATTTGGAATGACAGATAAATACAATTATATCAGTTTCTGTATACATAACAACAGAGTAATACCCCAGCAATATTTTTTAATACAATCTTGGTCACATAGTAAAGGGAAAGACCACTCTGCCTTATCAACCAAGGTTGATATCCAATTTGATGTGACTAATAATCTTTTCCCAATCCCAAACTTGATGCCATCATTAAAATTGATTCACAGTTATCCAAGTACTTTGGGAAGCACACAAGCTGTCAGCCCTTCACTTATGGAGAGAACTGGGCTTCTTTCTTCATTCTAGTGCCACAGATTATACAGTGTACTCAAGTGGATATCAAAGGAACAGCAAGAATCTGCCTGACCCAAACAACCCAACACGGCATCAGGCCAACACTGCATCAGAGATGGTCTAATAGGGATGGAGAGAAACACCACCATTACTGCTTGTGTTGATGGTATATATTTATGAGCTGAAGTGCATTCTCTTCAGGTGTGGTGATTTAGGATTTAAGTATTTGTCCCTGTATAGGGCACAAACCACCTGCCACTTAAGTCTATGCAAAGTCATATTAATGTTCGTTACTATAAATACTTGGCCATATTGAAGCAATAGGCACAAAAATACAAATAGACCCCCAATGCAAGAATTACTTATTTTCCTCTCGACTCTGTAGCCAACACTAAGCGATAACATAGCTTGCTTTAGGCTTAGCAATTATGGCTTCAACAAACCATTGTTTTAGAAAATCCTGGTTTTAGTGCCAGCTGGGTGACCTTGAGCCAGTCACACTCTCTCAGCCCTAGGAAGCAGGCAATGGGAAACCATTTCTAAAATCTTGCCAAGAAAACTGCAGGGATGGGTCCAGGCAGTCACCAGGAGTCAAGATTGACTTGAAGGCATCAAAACAAACAAACCACAAAACATCATTGACCATAGTTTTATGAGAGATTGAATGAACCTTTAAATGGATTAGGCTTGTACATTTTTTCTCTAACTTATGGAAATTCTCTTTTGCTTTCCTACTTTGGTACAAACTATCATTTGCAGGCTAGGGCATGAGCTACAGAGTAGGACTGCAAACTGAGATTTAACCATGTCTGTAGAGCTAAACCAGATGAAATGGCTAGCAATGATTATTTGAGTCACCCACTGGGGGAGATGGGCGGCATACAAATTTAATTAATAAATAAATAAATAAATAAATAAATAAATAAATAAATAAATAAATAAATAAATAAATAAGGACACAAAATATTTAGGCCTGGGTTAAGGACTGCCAAGTGATTTTAGGCCCCAAACCCCAAACTCTGAACCTGTTCCACTGTATTAAGTGAAGCTCCACCAAACCAGAGAGGCTGCAGACTAGTGCTTTTCAAAAATAAACCATTAAAGTGGGAACAAAATTACTCAATGCCATCGCGAAGCAGAGAAAGGGCAAAAGTCCATTACTACTCATTACACAATCAGGCTCAAAGTTTAATCTCATCAACTATAAACAAACATACAGAGCTGCCAAGGGGAATTTTACCTGACAAGGTGCACTATACTTCCTCCTGGTTAAGCAGCTGTTCTCCCACTCCAAAGTGCAGTTGATCCCACAAGCTGATTTTTTGCTGTTGCTGCTCCTGTTTTGCAGCTGAATAGGGAATTTCTGATGTACCTAATGCCTCGCATTCCCAGAAATTATTTGTAGTTCAGATGCCTAAATCACCTTCAATCAAATCTTTATTACCGTCATAGACCAGCATAAGGAGGGCGGGGTGCAGTCAATTAAAAAGCATAAAAGATACATTGGCATTTATTTAAAAAAGTTTTGATATAAAACAAAGTATATATTAAAAAAAAGAATCTAAAAGGATCTGAAAAGCGGGGGTAGGAGCATTAGATGGGTATGGGGGAAGCATAAAGATTAGTATATGGCAGACCATATCTATCAAATTACAGAGCACTCTATTATGATGAACTATATGCTCATTAAGTCTGGTTTATGGCACAGGTCATCATATGACAAATTTTAATTGCTGCTGCACAGAACCTGACAACATCATATGTTGTAGCAGGGTTGGTATCTGAAAGCAGCAGGGACATGTAAAATTGTCTTGTGTGCCCTGGGCACTATATGTCTCTATATTACAGGCACTGGATAAGCACATGCTCTGTTGTTTCTGTGTGTCCGGAGTCACGGGCATTGTCTCTCCGGGTAAGGAATCTTCCTATATTGGCCTTCAAGGACAGCTGAGGGGAGGGCATGACATCATGCCAGAGTAAAGGCCTTGTGGTGTTTAGGTACTTCGAATTTAATTAAGTAGGCCATAGGGGAGGCAGAGTACCTGTTGAATTCACTGGCAATAAAGATTGGGAACCTGGCTAGATCCAGTTGGTGCTCTGTGTCTACTACACAGTTTAACATGTGCTTTGGCCTGGTCATATCCCATGCTGAGTAGAAGACCTGGAGAGAAGCCCAAGGATGAGATTTTAGTTGCCACTGCCTGTTTCCATGTGGACTGAAAATTATCACTCATAGTTAATGGGGCAAGGCCAAGGGGAACAAAGGATAGTCTGACCCAATGATTGAGTATGGTCACCCACACTCTATCCTCCACTTTCATGAGGCCTGTCTCTAGTCTCAGGGTGGCATTAGAGACACATTTTGGGACTTGAAGGGCCGATATTAGAAATTTGGATTGTACAAATTCTAATGGTGCAAAGTTGGAGAAGGGGCCCAGCTGGGCACCATAAAGAAGTTGCGCTATTGGCTTGGCTTTGAATAATTTGAGTACTGCAGGTATGTAATGGCCACCTCTGGTCTTAACGAATTTAAGAATGGCAGATGAGCTCCTCTGTGCATTTTCAGCAACACAGTCCCCATGGGCTTTCCTACTGCTGGCAGAATGAAGGACTACTCCCAGGTGTTTGAAACAGGAGACCTGCTTAATCTTGTGGCCATCTATGCTCCAGGAGTGGCTCTTGGGCCTTTTGGCAAATGCCATGATTTTAGTTTTCTGATCATTGAGTTCTAGCTGGTCTTCATTGCAGTACTGTGTTAGTTCTCTCAGTGCTCTTTTAAGGCCAATAGGTGTTCCTGAGAATATTGCCACATTGTCTGCATGCAGTAGGACAGAGATGCATCTTCCAGCAAGTTTTGGGGAGTGAAAGTTCCCGTTGTGGAAATGGCCCATCATGGAGTTGATATTGAAACTGAATAAGAGTGGGGCCAATATGCAGCCTTGCTTGACGCCTTTCTCAATTTTAATGGCACTGGTGAGATGGCCCTGGGGGGTACATCTTACTTTGAGTGAGGTCCTTTCATGTAGCATACATATTAGATGAAGTAGATGTCAGTCAACTGAGGAGGCCTTCCCTAAAGCCAGCTTGCTCCTCTGCAAGTTTGTTTTCTTGTTCCAGCCAGTCCTGCAATTTCCATTGCTGGAAAGAACTGTGCTATCAGTTTGCTGATAGTGTTGAGGAGGCTGATCGGTCTATAATTAGCAGGCTCATCCTTTTTCTCTTTTTCATATATAGGAACAGTGATTGCAAGCCCCCAAACCTTGGGGACTCGGTCAATGCAGGTAAAGATTGAGGCCAGAGTCGGGGCCCAGAAGTCCAAGTTGTTTTTAATGGCCTCTGGCCTTCCCTGGTCTTAGTTGAACAACAAGGTTCTTGATCTCTGTCACTGTCACTGGGGTCCACACTGACAGATTTTCTGTAGTTTGGCTAGGGTGTCCACTGTCAACAGAGGTGTCCATGTAGAGGAACTGGTCGGCTTCAGGGTTGGGAGGGGGACATCTGTACTGTGCGTAGAGGGTGTGGTAACTAGGGCCCAATTTAGCATTAAAGTCCCCTCCCAGGACTACAAATGCATTTGAATTCATCAGTATAAGGTCAGCAGCATAAGTCTCCAGTTCAGCCTACAAGGCTCTGATCTGGGGTTTCTGTCTCATTGGGGGCATATAAGCATTTATTATCAACAGGGCACGGTGCTTGAGTTGGATTAACACTGCCATGGCATATGACTTGAATGGGGGGAGAGGCCTTGTAGAGAGGCATGTAGAGTAGTGGCGACTAGGACTCCCAGGTCCCCTTTTGCTCTTCCGTGCTTTACCCCTGGTTCTGCCCCAACTGAGAATGAATGAAATCCATTCAGTAGCAATTCGTCAGCAGTCCACATTTTCTGAATCAATGCAATGTCATGCCAGGACAGGAAGTCAGTAAAACAAGAATCTCTGATGGATGCAAACCACCCAGACACATTCCAGGTTAAAAGGGTGACCTTATACTGGTCACTTGGATGTCAAGCAGTTGCACTGCAAATCAGGAGCTAGATAGGTAATTTGTGCAGGGGCAGTAATTTTGTATTAGTTGTTGGTTGAGATGGTTGTAATTGTGTCTCCCTCTCTGCAGGAGGGGAGGTGGGTACCATAAAGTTCCTGTTCTCCCTTCCTTGTTTGTCCATTAACCCTCTCTTCTCATGAGGGGGCAGGAAAGCTTGCAGTTCTGGCAAGGAGATCGGAAGAATCAGTGCAGCATGGACAGCAAAATGTGGATCACTGGCATGCAGGGATCTCAACTCTCTAGCCGGGGGAGCGTCCTTTGGCTTGTCCAGTGAAAGAAGAGGTGAGAGGAGCTGTTTCCCCTGTGAGTCGGGTTCCCACAGGGATCTAAGTTACAGTATCACTTGGTAAGATTTGGAACCAGTGTTCTCAGGCGCCTTCACGTAGGTCTACTGCCCTTTTGTGAAAGTATATTTGTAATATTTATTTATAAAAAATATAACATTTTGAGCATATAGACTAGTATTTCTCAAACTTGGCAACTTTAAGATGTGTGGACTTCAACTCCCATGGCTGGCTGGGGAATTCTGGGAGTTGAAGTCTACACATCTCAAAGTTGCCAAGTTTGAGAAACACCGATATAGACTGCCATATGACACAAAATGCCAATACTCTCATTTGTACAGTAACCATGAATACTTAAAAAAATATATATATTTATTTATACTATGTACCTAACTCTATGCATGGCTTCAGCTCTATAGAATATGCAACCAATTTACTGAAGTTAAGTGGGTCTGGGTTTAATCAGGGCCTAGAAGGAAAACCCAAATATGTCATCATGAGTTTGTATGTGGCATTATTCTACATCCTGGGCAACAATGAAGGAGGATGGGAGGATTTGGGGCCACAATCATTAGGCCTGCTGATCAGACTTTCCAAAGAGCTCAAGCTTAAGGTTTTAGACAATCTTATGCATACAAGTTCTACTATGTTCAAATAAAACCAGGGGACTTTGGCCTTCGAGTCTCTACAAACTCTCTGCATTCACTGTTTATACTATTCTATTTTTTCATATCCTTCAACTTTTACAAACAAGTGCCAGCTGTTATTTTTAAACACCACCTAAAAAATAGAAGATTTTAACTTCACAATCTAAACGTTTTTGGCACAGAATCAGATAAGGATTTAACAATAAATAAAACCTTGCACAAATATCATTGCTTTATTCACAAAGACAGCCAAAAAGTGGAAGTAAACTACAGTAACTTGGAATAAAAAATAACAATTAAAGGAGATTCATAGAATGATCATAAGGCCAGGTTCCAACCCAACATGTCTTCATGGCAATCTCAACTGAAGAGAATTTAGCTAGTCTCATGGAGGTATCGGTGAACCAATATGCTAATACAAAATGCACAATCTTCTCTACAGGCCAGAACAAGCCCTTAGTAAGGAAGGGATTAGTAGCTTTAAGCACCAGATGGCATAAAATGAGCAGTGTATCAACACATGAACAACTGTTTCTACTGTTTCATCCAAGCATGGACGTGAGCACTCTGAAAAAAGGAATACAGACCTTCCCCTCAACACCCCAGAGGATAAGACATTAAATCTTGCTAAGATAAAAGCTCTCCTATGAGGAACAAAAAGAATACTACAGAAGTATTTAGGTAGTATTTAGGTGTAGAGAAGGGCCTCTCTTGGAATGGTTTAAGGCCCTAAATCTGTCCCTCTGCCTGTCCCAATCAGAGTTTTTGTTTGATCTCTATACAAGTAGTCCTTATTTAGCGTCCACAGTTGGGACTGGCATCTTGATCCATTAAACAAAGCGGTCACTAAGTGAAACCACAATTGTGCTTATAATCTTATTTCAGCTTTCCTTTGCTTTACAGACCTGCAAAAATCATAAATATGAGAAAGTAAAGTTACTTTTTCATCACCATAACTGCAAACGGTTGCTAAATGAGGCAGTCGCTAAATGAGGACTACCTGTAAAGGCTTTTTCAGGGACAAGCATCATGGAAGATTAGACTGAGAGATCCCAGTAGACTTCATCACTAGCTACTCTTTTTTCCAGGGAGGGAGCAATCTATCAACAAAGATGGACTGAACCATAAGATTAGTTTCAGATGGCAAATTCTCATACAGGCTTCCACAGAGACAAAGCCAAACTTTGGCAGCAAAATGACCTATTTTCTACAATGCAATTTGGGGTTGGTGTTTCCAAACAATGGAAATAGAAGTGGAAAGCCACCCCCCTTCAATGCTCATTTGCGATATAACATCAAGATCTGTTATTCAAACCAGAGTCAGTAAAACATGCATAATCCAAGTTTTGGACACTCTTAAAGTTTTTCTAGGGATCCTAGCCTATTTGTTTCCCTCCTAAAGGGATGAAACAGTCCTGTAGCTTATCCCATCTATATACTACTAAAACTCTTGTGTTGGTAACCTTCAGCTAGGTGAAACGATGTGTCTATAGGGTAACAATATTTGAACCAAGGTACCTCAAATGGGCTAACTTACAGAATGCGTCCAAATCTGGGACCCATTACTCCTGTGGGACTGAAATTTGGGAAATATGTGGCCACTTCAGCACTGCACTGCTGCTGCACTGCCACAGTCAGCCCAAGTCACTTGATTGTCATGGGCGTATCCCTGACCTCTTTCCCACCTCCCTCTGTCCCCTGCGCCCAATCGGCTGGTGGCAAGGCCAATGGGCAAGTGGTGACTGCCTGCTTTGAAAATGAGGCCAAAATTTGTAATCTCTTAACTGCGGTGGGCGTTGAGGGGAGGATGAGGGAGTGACTCAGATGCCTGCCAGTGAGGTAGGGCTGGCTGGGGGGCGTTGGCGGTCAACTGATGAGCCCTCATCCTCCCTTGAGGCAGGGGGAACTTGGGGATATGCCAGAATAAGGAGTGGGGGTGCAGTTTTCCTCACAGTCTGCAGCTCCCTTTATTCACCCTCCCCCCGGCAAAGTGGCAGGCAGTTCCATGGGTCAGCCAAGGAGGAGGAGGGGGCTTCACTGGGGCTCTCCTGAGGGTCATGAGGGGAGGGCAAATGGCACAAGCCTATATTATAGGAGGGAGGGAGGGAGGGAGATTTTTTGCTCTTGGTCATTCTGTTTCTCTGTTTAGGTAAGGAAATATCTCTGAAATGATGACCCAATGTGTCAGAGGTTGTCTAATTCACATTAAAAATACTCTTAAAACAGAAAGTGTAGCTCCCTGCAAAGGATCTTTTAAAAATACATTCAGTACTAGAGGAGAAAGCATTGTTTGGAAAGTTGTTGATGCTAAGAATACCTTGCTATAAAGAATATTAGCAATATGTTGAGAGCATGGTTTATTCTTGCTTTAATGGGAGAAGAATGACTCATTCATTCATGTCAGTTGCTGTCCCAGTCATGTTCTTAAAGCACCTGCGCCTATACTACAGAGCGGATGCAACAGCAGTTTCAAAACTACATTTTTTTTTTTGAAAATTGTAGGAGCCAATATATAATATATGTCTCATTAATAAAAATCAATCCAAATGGAATGAGGCTTGTACAGGTGATTGTACTTCATGTATCATTGCCATTGGATGTTCTGGGAATGCAATTTTATGCTTCTATATTTATGAGCAATTTCCACTCTGGTCAGCAAAACATGATGTTCCATACACAGGATCAAGTTGCCTAAATCTCTTTAAATGTTCAACAAACAGTGAATATGCTCTTATTCTACTCCATTTCCTTCTTTGGTTCAAAAGATTCACCCACACACCCACACACAGAAACAGCATTTGTTTTCTTTGTTTAAACAATAGCCATTGTTTTCAACGTACACCAAACTTTATATAACCTCACAGTTCTGAGTTTTCCAAAACAAGGGCACCTTTAATGACTGTATCTATCAGAAGAATGTTTAATAGGTATAAGGTTTTCGCTCTATCCACTCCATAGAAATGAATTCACTTACACTGCAAAGACTTCAAGATCCATCTCCAGAAAGAATGTTTGTTTTATGCAGATGGACAGAGAGATGCCATATTAAAATAACCATGATAAAGCCTTATTCATTCATCAATTGCTAGATAATGCAAGGATTCCCACCCATTTTAGCTGCTTTTGACAGTCAACACGAAGTTTGTGGATGCCAGAGTCCTGCTCTTCCCACAAGCCATGGAATCTAGTCATTGTTTCTATGCTTGATCTTCAAAACACAACAAAACCTCAGCAGGGCTCCTCTTTTTGCTCCTAATGCAGTATAAGGACTGCTGGTGCAAGCCATTCAGTTAAGAGCTAGAGAAGAAGCAAGAGATTGTCCACACATTTGTACTAGGTTTCTGAAGGTCTCTACTTGCCTCGGAAGAAAAGCAGAATTGCTAGAACTTATTCTCTACTCCTGACAAGCTTCAGGATTGCTACCTTCTGTTTCCAAGGCACTGAGCATTATATTTTGTCTTTTCCAAAGCTCCAGAGGCTGACATAGTATGGGATATCTACAGCACTGAACAGGGCAAGAAGAACTGTGGTATCCTGAACTTCATGTCCACATTGATGGTAAAGGAAACATGACCCAAAGTAAACCGGTAACATCCTTAAAGTGGGGGAGGCAAAAAAATCAAACTGTTTCCAACAGATGTTTGAACATGGACTGAAAAACTAGACATGACCCAAAGTAAACCAATAACATCCTTAAAGTGGGGGAGGCAACTGCCTCCAAAATATCACAGTTTCCAACAGATGTTTGAACATGGACTGAAAATCACATCTTTATCATTACTACCTTGCATTCTATTTATAATCCCCAACAGACATCAGATGCAAGAGAATTATTTCCCCAGTGGGTAGCAATACACAACAGGTTGGAAATAGGGCAGACCTGGTTTTACCAAACCAGGCGTTGGTATTCATTCTTTGGTACCCGTCAATCTGAAACCTAATCATCATCTAAGAAAGAAAAGCATAAGGTGCTGCTTTTCACAATTTTTTCCTATTTTGTAAGAGTTACAGAAGAACTTAAAGCTCACTTTCTCTACCAATTATTTGTGCTTCTATAGAGTAGAAGATGAATTGCTTAGTTTGGAAATGAAAATAATTTTTGATATAGAACATTCTCTAAATAAAAGTCTTACATTGAGGAATTAGATGGTATTTTGCTTCATCATGGCATTACTGTAAACATTTGTCATGTGATACTGTTGTTTTGCTATATATTTCCCTAAGAGTTTTCCAACACATATTCATTCTGTAGATATTTAACATATCCAGGGCTGTATACGCAAGGTCATAGCTTAGTACTGTTAAAAAATATAAATGATGACAATTTCTATTTTGTATAGCACATATCTAACTTGCATGGTAAAGGAGATAACTTAAAAATGTTTACTGAAATCTAAGAAGCACAAAAGGTGCTATATATCTTGCCATAATCAAAAGTAACATGTCTTCTTCCTAACAAAATCAGACTAAATCTGCCTTTTCAGTTTTCAAATTTCAGATATTCCTACTTCATTGTACAGTTCTTTCACAAGTTGTCTTACTGATATCAATGAAACACCAGCACAACTTTTTCTAGACTGAAGCCATAAATGTTTCTTATTTTCCAACAGCCTAATCTTCCTACTGAATAACCTTTCCTACCGAAAGCAGGCAATGGTACTCATTGGAAGATTCAATTTGGAAACAGAAAAACATACTCAAATTACTTGACTTCATTCTTACGCACATCTATTCAGAAGAAAATCTTACTGTATTTAAAAAAGATTACAGAACATTAACTTTAATGTTCCTTGCATTATAATCACAAAGTTTGTTTTATGTATAATATAGTAGGAAACAAATTAATACTAGATTCTAATAGCTGCTTGCAATGCTAGCTACAACTTGGAGACAATCATGTGAAAATCAAAATGCACAAAACTCACCATGTCCTATATTTAGAGTCAGTACAGGCAGTGCTCAAAAATATCTGTTCCAAGTAGGACACTGTACTGAAAATAGTATTTGCATGGATTGTGTGTGCTACTGGCATCCCCAAGACTGCTTTCATTCATATCACTAGCAGCTAAAGCACACCAAAAGGTCCAGTTGTAGTAACACTGGGTGTGTGTCTAGAGATATATATAAAGCCTCCATTTGGGCAAGGATAGAATTTGCCACTCCCTTCTTCTGAGGTCTTTTTCAAATTTCCAATCTAGCCTGCCTCCCTGGGATTTCCTCCTGGTCTTCCATCCATGTACAAACCAGGTCCAACCCTACTTTGCTTTTTGAAGTCGGCAAACATTAGGTGCTTAGCTCTCACAAATGGTGAAAGATACTCCACATCAATCCAATCAGCATAAAAGGGTTTGATCTAGTACAGTACAGGCATCACCAGACCGTTTTAGAGCCATGATTTCTACTCTGAAAGAGCTGAAGCACAACAGCAGAGCCTTCCCCGAACCTCGTGCAGCTGATCTAATTCTGTCTAGTGCGAGATGTGCTGGGCTTTAACCTCAGCCTCCCTGGAAGTGCTGGACTTCAGCATTCATCATTCCCAGCCATATCCCTCTCAAGTGTAAGGAGCTGGAAATTCAACACACTTGGAGGGCACCAGGCTGGGGAAGGCTGTTCTGCACTTCCGACTCGAAAAGCATCAGATCAGCGCCTGGGCGGCGTTGGGCCACCCTTGGACGCTTTTACCCGACCAGGCGCAGACGGCCCTTCTCCCATCCCAGCTTCCTGGAACCCAACGCAGCTCGCGAGCGCTAGAAGCGTCAGGCAGGGCGTTCTATCGCCTAGGATCCGCTCCCCGATTGGCCAGGCGGGAAGCTACGTCACGACTTGACCCGGCCGCTGAGAAAAGGAAGTGACCTAGCTGGCTTGTGTAACAGCCGCCTTCGCGGGATATGGGGGGGGGGGGCGATATTATGCTGACACAGCGGCCCTTCCTGCTTCTCCCAAAGCACCAACGGCTTGTTAGGAGAAAATGACCGCCTCCCCCCTTCCCTCTAGCAAGGCTGCCCCGATCGGAGCCGCTGCCCCCTTCCTCTCGGTTGCCTGCAGGGAAGGCAGGCGCGGAGCCTCGGGGGAGGCGGCGGCCAAGTACACCCTTCCCCGCAAAGCCTGCGGATTATTTGCTGCCCCCACCCTCCCGCGCCTTCCTCTCGCCCGGTCCCTCCGCAGCACAAACGTCAAGGAAAATCACGCAGAAACCCTCCCCGCCCAGAGCAAGCGCCCGCGGCGCTCCTGGCAGCGCCTCCCGACCGGGCCTTGCCCCACCACGAGCCGGTCCAAAGTCCTGGAAGGGTGGGGACCGCGAAGGCCGATGTCTCCCCCGACCCGGGTCGCGTTTCCCTCGCACGAGAGCGGGAGGCAAAGCGGCGCGCTCACCTCGGTTCCCGACTACGAGGGGGACTATCCGCCTGGCCAGCGGATCCCGGGATCGCGAAGCAGCGCCCGCTCCGCAACTCCATGAGCTCGTCTGCGCTGGGTTCAAGGAAAGTTGCTCTGGGGGATCCCCCGCCCGGCGAGACCCGTCTCGGCTGTGACATTCCGAGAGTTTTTGCGCGCCGCGAAAGCCCGCTTCTCCGCGCCCCGCCGGCGCTGAGAGGGGAGGCAGAGCGGCTCTCGGCTTTTGTTTCTGCCGCTGACATGTTTCGCCGCCGCCGCCGCCGCGCCTGCCGCCCCCACCCAAAGTCCGTCCTCGACTGCCGAGCCTGAAAGAGAAACACGTCCTTCCCGTCGATCTCTTCCCTGCAAATCCAAAAGTGAAATTAAAAGCCCTGCTTTCTCTTGCCAGAAGCTGCGCCTAAAATCATATGACCCGCCACGGCCCCGGCCTTTGAATTTGGGTTAGAACGTGTCCAGCAGATGCGCAAATCCAAAATAAGATGAAAGAAACGTGTACGGTTATTGGATCTTGGTTTTTGGCTTAAAAAAAAATAAGGATTGCTTTTGCTTTACCTTACCAATAATGTGTTTCGCGGTATTTATGTAATTCCTCAAGGTTGTCACGGTTGCCAAGAGACGCAAAATGGAAAGGAAAACCGGCGGCGGAATAAATCGCGGGAGCAAAACTAAAAGTTATTCCTCCTCTGTATTTGGCGGGGATTAGTCCTGACGCCAGATCGAAAGCAAAACAAGGCGAGGAGCAGCGAGGAGTCCAATCTTGGAAATTCCTCCTCCTCCCTTCCCTTCCCTTCCTCCCCTCTCGCTCCTCCACCTCTCCGAGGCCTGTTTGTGCAGGAGGGAGGGGGCTGGAATGGAAGAGGTGCGGAAGTTGGGCGCAGCTGCTCATTGGCGGGCTCCGCCGCCTTCATCATTTCTCAGAAAAGCCGATTTCATTTTCACTTCCCTCCAGCAACAGCGACACCAGCACCGGGGAGGGGGCGGAGGGAGGAGGGCGAGGGCGAGAAGGAAGTTTCAGTTCCTCAGCCGGGAAGGGCGGGGGGCTTGAGCGGAGGACTCGTCCCCGCCGCCCCGTCTGTAAGGCAGCGGGCCGCTCTTCTCCGGCCGCGAGGGCATCCGTCTCCGGAGCCGGGAGCGGCCTCGGAGCATCTTGCAGGCTTCCCTACGCGGAGGAGGGATGTCGCGGGGGAAGCCCGAAGCTTTGGGCTCTCCGGCTGCCCGTCTCGGCCTCGGCTGGAGAAAAACGATCTCGTGGTGCTTTGCTCTGGAAAGAACTAGAAAACCATCCTGGTGCCTTCCTGTGCCAGACCATGGGATTGGGCTGTGGGTCTTTGCTCGGAGACCGGTGGCTTCCTCGCCTAGTGCCCGGCGGAAAAATTGTCTTGCTTTTTTGCTTACTAACAGTGCTCATTTAAGAATCGTTTGCTTTCAGACTGTCAGAGGAGAAGGGTAGTTCAGATAAATGTTCATGGGTGAAGTGTGATGCTCTTGTTATTTAGAGGGCTTCATGAAGGGTTTGCATGAAGAGCCTGGTTTTTAGTTGCAAAATTATCCCCCCAGAGGTCTGCAGTCTCATCTGTCTTTCAGTACTGAAAGACATCAGTAAGGAATTTCTCCTGTGGAGCTTTTTCAGTTGCAGTTCTACCATCAGCACTAAAGTATAACATTTTCCTGCAAATTGTTGGAGAATTTTTCTCTTCCCTTGTTCAGTTTGGAGAAACTCTTCGGTCAATTTTGGTACACACCAGTTTGACAGAGAATTTTCACAGGCCATTTCTGTCAACCTCTGTGGACAGACTCGAGATCTGTGGTGTCATCAATAAGAGTTTGCAAGTACCGCTGTGGGAAAAATAAACCCTGAATGGGCGAGACTGATGTTTGCATCTTTGGAGTGTCATCCTATTCGGTAATAGCCTGGGGAAATCTGGTCTTCCAAAAGTTGCTGTACTCCAATTCCCACAAGCTGCAGGATATTGGTCTGGCCAATATTCTTCAATAACAACCTGATAGCCACTTCTGGATAGGCGAATAATCAAGCACTTGAGGATATGCTATTCAGTAATACGGCATTCACTTTTCCTTTTTTAAAAAAAAAAATCTGGTTCAGCGGGATTATGTATTTATTTAATTGCTTTAGTATAGAAAAAAGGGAAGAAAAAGGAAATTAAAAAAAAGAGGAAATAATATCATCACACACATTGTTGTATGTATAAGCAATCAATCTAATTTTTAAACACACCATTAGACCTTGACACATAGAACAATATTGATTAGTCTTTCCTTTGCAGCAATTGCCAATTAGTTAATAAGCAGGAAGGGAATCCAAGAATTTAAAACTGGGAACATACTGTCTTTCCAACATTAAAGAACAGTCTTTTTTCCCACCCCCTCTCCACTCCCATCCCCACTCATGATTCTTCATATAGGAATAAAAGTTTTTGGTGTGTAACTGAAAAATACATTCACATCTTTAAACCTTACTGATCTTGCAACACCATATTAACAAACTTACAAATGTTAAATCAAAATAGGGCAATAGAGGGAGAGGCCTATGTCATTTCAGTATGTGTCCTTTCTCCCATTTTACACTTGCAACATAATGAGTTATCAGCATACCGTTTTTACATTCTGGGGTGTTCAGTAAAGGTGAAAAATAATGCTTGGTAGATTTAGTCTCATCTTAAGATCATAAGGAACATACTCAATATTCCTAGATGCTTAGCCATTGATTTATTAATAGCCAACTCTTTAGTTTAGAATTCTGCCAAATAACTAATATCTACCACACCAATACACTTTACTTGTTTATAAAAAATACAGTATGCTAACAATCACCCAAAACATGTTAGTGCTAATGCATCTAGACTGAACTGTGAATTCAGGAGATTTTAAAAAATTGAATGTATTGCTGCTTTGCAGTTTTAGGCAATCCAAATACATTTTAAAAACTTTTAAAAATTTACTGGCAATAAGCTGATTTAATGTATAAATAACTTCTTTAAAAAATATCAGAAACTTTCAAACCGAGTTTATGTCAGCATGTAAATTTTATCATATGAATATCACCTTGACGTATTTCCAATCAAACATCTTCTAAATATGCCTTACAGTTTTTAATGCAGAACTTATAATAGAGTTGTGGCTAAAAATAGAGCCAAGACACTGTTGTGATGCTTAAGGGGTGACATAACATTCTAATTGTACCCATAGGAGTTTCTTGATCCCATTGAAGTCAAAATATATGCCCCATGATAAAGCTGAAAGTTAGTCCTGCCCCCATCATTATATTATAACCTTAATTAAATAAATAAAATTTAGTGGGTTGTCCTTCTCATAAAACAATTCTTAATATCAGTATGCTTAAAATACTTGGTACCTTACAATTCAGTAGTGGATTGGGGGTGAGGGGAAGGGACAATTTAATTAAACTGCCTTTCTGCCTTTTCATTAGCCTGATGAAAGAGCAGAACTAAGATTTACCAAGGGAATCAGATCTGTTAGTCATGTGTTAAACATGCATCTGAGGAAGTCAAGGAAAGATTTGTCAATGACACAAGACTTTTTCTTGGTTTTGCCGCTGAGCTCTTAATATTGTTATTGTTGAAGACTTAGTCATACATCTTTGGAACTTGGGCTGTATGATTTCTGTTTGTCAGCATCTTATCCTGTTGATTTTGCTTATGTTTATAATTGAAAATTATAAAAAGGAAAGGATTGAAAAATCCTTTTGAAATTGAAAAAAGGAAAAGATTCCCACACCTGAGATTATTTCAGGACCAATGAAGTACAATATTCCCCACCCCATCCCAGCTTATTAGTGTTTATTAAGTTCTTAATGCTGCATTTTTGTCTATTATTTTATTGTATTTTAATTTCATTCTTAATTATCCTGGAAGTTATTTACACTTTTTGCATTTAGAAGTAAGATCTCAACTAAATATCAAGTCTTGAGTTGCCAAAAATATTTTTTGAAGCTGTATATGATTTATCCTTTTAAAGAATACTTAATCAGATGAATCTAAAAACATTAGTTCTCCAAAGTGCATTGAGAACTCTCTGAAGCCATCAGCCTTACCCTAGGGGCAATAAATGTGAGCTTGCTATTTCAGAGATGTTAGTAATCTTTTCTCCCATTCTACTTCTGTTTTTACTCCTTCTCCTCCATAGTATAATCATGGACATTATTTAGAAGCATTTGGGGAGTTGACCATGGTCTCTAATGAGAGTACAGTAAGATGTTGTAACTGCAGATGCTGAGTCTAGAAATTAATCTGTTTGATAGTTTATCAAAGACACTAATTTGACCATGACATTTATGCTGGTGTTTATAAACCCACCATAGAAAATGTTTTTATAGGGCAAACATTTCTGATGTTCCTTTCATCTCTTTAAAATCTTAACAATTATTTGGAAACATAGTGTATGCAGTGGTTAAGTATTGGACTTAGAGATTTGCTCTGTATAAGAGCAAGAAACCCCAGATTCTAGTCCACCCTCCACCACAGAAGCACATTGGGTCACTTTGGGCCAGTTAGTCTCTCTCAGCTTAACCTGCCTCACAGGATTGTTGCTGTGGGAAGATAGGAGAAGCAAGTGCTATATGCTGCCTTGAGCGCCTGAGTGGAAGGCAGGATATAAATGTTAGAAATGAACTATTGTTAAAAATACACTGCTTTAATTGTTTGATTAATTAAAGCAGATTTTAAGACTCTTTCAGAAAAGCCTGGGGGGAGAAGACATAGCTGTGTTAATAAATCATAGAGAATGGTTGTGTTTGCCCAAAGTCTGAAGCAATACTTCAGAATAATTTTCAAAATACATTCAGTTAAAGTTTGTAACATTGGTTTATGAACTTCAGTTCAACCATATACATGTTTATTTTAAAGATTTCCACTGTGTTCAGCAGGGCTGGCTTCAACTGCAAATTATAGATGACTTTAGTTGATCTTAGTAAATGTGTTGCTATTTGCAAAATATAATTTTAGGACAAGAATCTGTGTGTTAACTTGTTTCTTGCAATATATTGCAACCAGCAGAATATAACCTCATGTCACAGTGTATCTCATTTCATTTTTCTGATGCCTTACGTTCTAGAGACTTGATGGGCTTATTTTGTCACAGAAAGCAGCTGGAATTTCATAAATATGCTAGCATTCCAAATATATAATGGCAAGCACAATCAGCTCTTACGTCTTTATATACAAGTTTCTTCATGGTCGTATTCTTTTCTGCATATTAGTTTCATTATTTTAATCTGTTTCAGATTGTTTCATTTGCCTTGAATTTGAGGAATACGACACACTCATGTATATACATACACATTGTCCAACATTATTTACAACTTCGTGGGATCTCCAGAAGATTGCTTCCCATCATATTTTTTTTCTTACAAGAAAGGCTTTTATGGCCTGTTAATCTGATTTTTGTGGCCCTTGGAGTCTCCACTAATCACGACTGCTGGAAATTGATGGCACAGCTTCCTCATGAAACACATGAGAACTAGTGAAAGGCCTAAAGCTGGCAGTGAAGACGGTGTAGTACTTCCGATTTCAAGGCAAAAAAGAGCGTCAATGATTGGGGGTGGGGTGGGGAGGGGACTGCCAGTCTAAGTCCTTAAAGCAACCACACCATTTCCCAGGATTTTAGGGCTGCCCTGTGCTGCTACACACTTGTGAGAAAAGAGATACATTGGGTTTAAGGGGTTGCAAACAGATGCTACTTTCATTCCAATGGACCTTTTTGCAGCACTGCAGAGTCTTATTGGCTATACCACAATAAAGAACCAGGAGAAAAACACAAACGTCTCCCCCATTAGCCCCACCCAAATCTGTATGGTTCAAGTGAGTAACAGTTAAGGTGTCTTTAAAGAGATCCAGGGCTTGAGACTGGATCAAATCCTGGACTTGAGATCACTGGATATGGAATTAATTAGTTAACTTTGGTGACAACTTTGGGTTTATTTGGTCAGAAGTGACATAATTTCTCCTAAGTGTATTCCAGCAATAAATAAACTCAGTCTCACTGTCACCATACCAAAATGATAAATGTTGGAGTTGTTATACTAGTCTTCTGTTTTCCCAGAAGCATACAGTAGTCTCTGAAGCTTGGGAAGGGGCTATTATGTTCTCTCATTTATTCAGAGGCACAGTTGTGTACAAATAACTAAAACTTAGTTTAACAACATTGTATTAACAGAAAGGATACGATATCAGCCGTTTCCATTGAGAAGGATGGAATTCAGTGGACTTTTTCACAAGGGCCTCTTTTCTATGTACACCAGAGGTGTCCACAAGGTATAGTAAAAAAAAAGTCAAGATGGCAGCTGTAATGTACAATTGAAGGTATGCACACACAGCACACAAAAACAGGCACCACGGCCACCATCTCTACTTTTTGACCATGCCCTGCAGACACCCTGATATACTCTGATGGTCCCCTTTTTCTTTTCTTTCTCTCTTTTACTCAGCCTAGCTACTCTTCTGACATCTCTCTCACCATCCAGGTTTAGATTTTTGCCCCCTTCGTTACAAGGGAGGGCTCTGACAACAACTTATTTAAGGAGAATGCAGAGAACCTCCTATTTCTTCTCAGTGACTTTCAGCTGGTCAGCCAACTTTCCCTCAAGATTATTGGTGTGGGAGTAAAATGATGGGAGACTATGTGTACTACCTTGGGCTCTCAAGAGAAAAGGCAGAATATCAATGTAAACACCAAAAATGTTAAGTGCAGCACACGGCCATCAAAAGACCACTCACTTCTAGGACAGATGGGCAACCTTTGGAGACAATCCCTGGCATCATACCTGTGAAAATGGCATCTGTGAGAGTCTTGCTGCTTCATATGTAGGGGAACATTTTGTGTGGATTTCAGGCAGAGTAAATACTTCCTTAAGTACAGACAATGTTGCGCAGAGTGCAGCAAAAGGTCCCAAAAATCCTGCTCTCAGGAAAATTACACATCAGCATGAGAGCTTGCAAAATGCAATATCCATAGTTTGCTTCTCCAAAGAAAATCCAGTCAGAAAATATAAACTAACTGGTCTTTATTAATAAAAATGCAAAACTTCATAAAATACAAATTGCATACAAAATATAGGATATAACAAAGAGATTTATCCACAACAAAGCCTCTAGCTAAAAAAAACACTCTCAGAGAAGAGGTACACTACTTGGTTACTAAGTAAGACTACATAACCTATAAAACCTACATCATTAACTATACAAGACAAAACTGACTGAACAGGCTGGGCATTTTACCCCCCCGTTATATTGCCAGCATGTACACCCCCACTGAATAACTAACATACACATTACAGTAGGTGGCAGTAAAAAGCATAACAGAATTACAAGATTCTTTGTTTACATTAGCTTCATAGAATAATCTCGACACCTGTTTTTGTATAGGGAACGGGATGACCTTCTTCCCATGAGAAAATCCTGATAGACAAATCCCCAGAAAATTATTTCCCTTATGGCAGAGGGAAAAAATAGCAGAAATCCACATGGTAAGATGGGCTTATGAGATCAGCCGTAAGCTCTAGATAACTCATGTAAACCAGTTTAGTCCTCCCATCTGTGTGGAACTAAACTGTAATACTGTAGTAAAGACACAACATACCACTGTAAATTGATATATACGGCTGCTGCTGTCCTACCTGTAACTATTGCATCCTTCTATTTGTAAGATCTGAAAAAAAGTTTTGCTGACTTTAATGATCAGTTTTCTTTCATTGTTTTTTCCTTTCTTTATGGCTAGATGGAAATATTTTGCTATTTTAAAAAATGATAACAAACCAATAAAGCAGCAGTTAGAGCTCCCCTACCAGAATGAAAACTGTATAGAAATTATGTGCTGTCCTCCTCAGCCGTGTATCCTAGGGGGAAACTGATGTGATGTTTAAAAATGTATACTGTACTTTTTTTTCCAAACATGTAAATATATACTTTGTATATATTGTAAATATATGCTTTGTATATATTTACATGTTTGGAAAAAAACATTATAGCATCAGTGGTTTCTTTTCTAATCTCAATGTAAAAAAGCTGCTCCAAGTTAATTTCAGGCATTCCACAGAAGGATAGTGCCAGTTCAAAAGCAGCTTGTGGCATCTGTGATCTCATGGTATTGGCTAAATCCAATATCTTCATTAATTTCCGGCTCAGCTGCATATAACTGACATTTCTTTTTCCTATTTGCAAAGCAGAGCTTTGCAGAGCTTTCAGTCGAGGGAAAATTTTCCACTGAAGGGAACTCACCTCCTCCAAGGTCTGAAGCTTCTACCACCCCTTACAGGTCCTTTAAGGGGAATGGTGGCTTAATTTAGCAGGGGTGGAAATGACAAGATTTCCCCCTTCTCTTCTGAAAGCGATGAACAGGCATGCAAAGTGGGATTTTTTTTTAACTTTTTTCTCTCTTTTGTGTAGAGTGGTGTGGGAAAGGTTTTGGTTATTCTACTGGAATGGAAACAACAGATGAGCCATTATAACAAATTCTAATTCCCACTGTGTAAAACATAATTCATTTTGTTTAGAATTTATCCACCCCCTTCCCTATTTCAGCCTACAAGTGTGATAAGAAGCACTGGGAAAAGTATCTTGTTGATGACACTGTATTGCTCCACCTTTTCAACTCTTGATAGGTTTTTAAATATGGGAATTACTGGTTGTATTAAGTCTCTGGTTATATCTTTTGATATGTTGATTGATAGGATTTGAGTCTATATGTATGTGTTAGGTCTATAGATACTATCTGTTAGTCTATAGGTACTATCTACAGACCTATCAAAGATATAACCAAAGGCTTCATTCACATATAAATTAACTGCCACCTGCAGAACTGCCCAACCCACGGTACATAACCAATATGATAAACTGATATATATAGAGCTTTTCCCAGCTAAAGAACCTCACTTCCTCACATCTCTTCCATCAGTGTTATTATGGTGATATAACACGTACAACCAAAAAACATAGCTGAGAGAACTCTGACAATATAGTAATTCAAAATGCTAATTTTTTGAGACTTGTTTAAAGGCCTACATTTTTTACAAGAAAGATAACTAAAGATCTATCTCCATTTATATCAGTTTATTCACTATCAAGTGTTGATACTCTTCCTGTTGATCCATATGAGGAACTACAATGAGCTATAGCAAGAATTGGGCTTTCTTTATGCAGATAGTCTTTCGGTCTACCTAAAGCATATTTGCTGCCATTCTATTTTGAGAATTTTAATTGGTGTAAGCATTCTTGATTATATGTATTTGAAGAGCAGGATCAAAACCATAGAAATACTGTGGGTAATTAAGGCAGCATAACCCTGTTATTCAGTAACTTTGAGACTGAAGATTAATTGATTGATTTAGGAATTCTGGGCTACAGTGGGCTATGTTAATGAAGATTGTATTGAAGTTTGGCATCAATAGAATGAGGAGCTAGCAAGTTGCCTAAGAGGTGAATTAGTACAGATCAGAGATGGAGCAGATAAAACTCTACAAATAGTAGTTTAAGATGCAGTATGCTTGGTTGGTAACAAACAATAGTAAGTGGCTTTTGTTAACACAGATCCCTGCAGCGTTAGGACCTTTTTAGTTAGGTACTATCAAAATGTTTGGATTTCAATTCCCATCAAAGCCAGTAGCAAGGAACTATTGCATTTTTGTTCAGAAATATTTGTAGGACATCTATAGTAGGGTTATTAAGACTTTATCTTTTTTCCCCAAGAGGGGTGACACTTCATGCATTCTTTGAAGAAAAAGCCTGTATCACAATAAATATTAAAGGATTCTGCAATGAACTCAGGAAGGTATACAAAACCATGGGTTCTAGTTATGGTAGCGGAATTAGGATCTAAAACCCTTCTAACAGTTTGTACATATTTTCCATAGAAATTAGCATATAGCATAGGCAGACCAGTTATTGGGAACGTTGTGTAATAGGAATGCTTTACACAGGATTCCCTCCCCCCTTCACAACATTCTCATTTCTTTCATCTTGTTCAGTTTACTTCATTATCTCTAGTGACACCCTGTGGTTACAGAGGACGCTCCAGTTATGTGGATGAGATTAAAAAGTGATATTTAAACCGGCTATGATGTTGGCATAAGAATATCAGTATATAAAGAGCTCTAACATACTTGTAAAGCAAAAAGGGGACAGCCTCCCTTCACCCCATGTAATTTATTGTACTAGCAAATGTACTTTTTAGAAAATAAAATCAGGCATTGAGGCCAGGAGGGCTGTAACGTAAATTTGGGTTCCTGATTCCAATTAATTTCTGTTGTTTATAACTCTACTGGTTTGTTGTTTCTTTATTTTGTTGCTTGCTTCTTGTACGCAGCCCAGAATCACAGTTGTTTCACTTGGGAGGCCGTATAAATGTATCAATCAGTCAATCAAGAACACTAAGCTTTGTATCACTGTTTGCAAATAATTAAATAAATTATTTTATTAGGTCTGAATTCTTAATACACACACACACACACACACACACACCCCTACAAACATACATACATACATATAAAATTCAGACCTAATGACATTTGTGCATACTTGCCATGCGAGGTTATTTATTTAATTATTTGCAAATGGTGATACAAAGCTTAGTGTTCTCAATTAAAAAACACAGCTTGCAACAATTGGTTTAATATCAATTTATGGTTATTAGTAAGTCATATGGCACCAAACATTAATAAAATAAAGCTATATGAAGAGTGATTAAAAATGAAAACATTCACTATATACCGTATTGGTAATATTATCAGGTTTAGTAAGTAACTCATGCTTTTTGCCTTATATGCACACATACATCCACAGTACACTGTATGTACTCTATCCTGTATCATAATAAATTATAGGTAGTTGTTATTTAAAGAGGCATAATTGTGTGTTAAAACCCTTCTACTGCCTGAAGTGCATACTGGTTGACATCTGCAATGTCCTAAGTTTCTACTGTTAAAAAAAGAGACAGTTACTCAGTTGATTAAAACAATGTGTATGCTTTATTAGATTTTCATATGAAAATTAAAATAGTCACACATGTAAGTGTTTAATAAATTAAACATTCCTTGAAATGGGAGTCAAGTTTCTGATATCACTTTTGTATAAGACGAACAATTCTTTTAAAAAGATTAATGTCTGCAAGTTTAATCTACAAAATTTATTTAGCAAGACATAAACTGAAAAATATACAACTTATCATGCAAGTATTCTGTGTGCTTACTACTGAAGTACCAACCTATTGTTCAGCAAGCACTGTAAGGATGGAGGAATCTCTGTTGCTTAAGACCTTTCTGCCAAGACATAACTGCTACTACAGTACTCTTGATCTCTTACCTGTCCCACCTACTTGCATTTTTTGCAGCTGTTGGGATAAGAATTTACTTCTGTATACTACGGTATCAGTGACCATAACAAAGACCAGCACAGAGTAAACTCATTTGTCCTGCAGGAAATGTGTGTCCTTTTCCCCCCCTACATATTACCAGGAGATAAGTAAGTCTGTTTTTAAAACCTAGAATCCCCAATGAATTTCTGATATGCCTTTTTGGCAGTGTACTTCTTTAAAGACACTGGAGAAGGAAGGAATTGGCTATTCTGAAGTAGTATTTAATCGCTAGGGAAATTTGCTGAAATTTCCGATCTGAATTCTAAAATATGTCAAGCTATATTTTGTTTTATATGTTATATTTTAGCCATTTTTATGTCAAACAAATTAGAAATGAAAAATGTAACCACAAATTATTTAGTCAATTCTTGATTCATTTTCCTTCCCCCTTTTCAGCAATTATTGGTTTGAACCTCTTGGTTGGGAGGCTTGTGCAAGGCACGTGAGAATCCAAGAATAAGCAGGAAATCACAAAGAAAGAAATCAGTCTCCCTGTCTGCAGATCACACAAAGACTTAGTTGCAATCAATAAGCCAACAACCATGGTTTCAAAATAAGGATTGCCCCAAAATAAGCCATGGTTTATTCACTGATCCAGTTCATCTCACAAAACTAAAAATAAACCCCATTTTGCCTTAGCAAGATCTGTGAAACCAGCAATACTGTCTAGAAAGTTAAAACTCAGAACAAGTTGAGGCCAGCAAAGGTTGCCAAGAGTAATCCAAAAGTCTTTTCAGATACTTCGATTAATAAAAATGGTGTAATGTTAACAAGTAACAAAGAAAGCATATCTGCTGAGCTCCTATGGTTGCCTCTGCCCAAAACTAACATCCTAAAACAATGTGAATGTTGAGGAAACAATATTGTAAAGACTGATGAAAAGTTAGCCTGAAAATATTTAACTTTAAATGAGTTAATGTCTTCAGGAGTAGATTGTGTCCTAGGTATTCTTTAATACCTGATGTTTTTCTGAGTTCCCTGATGGGCTCTCAGAATTTTGGCCTATCACACTGAAAAATCCTGGTGAATATATGAGGGGCACTGGAATGGAGGCAACAGAAGTCCTAATCTTTAAAAAGGGAAAAGTGGAAGATCTAAAACTATAGATTAGCAAATCTAACTGATATTGAGAAAGAACAATTCATCAGTTTGAAGGATCTGAGTAATGCACAATTAGTAGAGACCAGCATGGAATTTGCATAAATAAATCCTGCCAGACTAATCTCTCTTTTTTTTTTCCAGAAAAATGCTGTGAATTTAAACAATATAATGTAAATTATTTATATTTTAGTAAAATCCCATTTTGGTTGGGAAATTGGTTAAACAAAGACTGGATGTTAATCTATGTATAGACAATAATCAAAGTATTCTCAAATTGTAACTCACTGAACTAGATTTTCTATGCTAGTCAAATGCTACAAGATTCTAGTTCTAATACTATTCCGTAATTGTTATCTATGGGTTAGATGACAGCATGGATGGAATCTTTATCAGTCTTGTAGAAGATATGAAAACTGGAAGGCATAGCCAGGTTACTTTGATACAATGCTAAACCAGATTAAATCAAAATGAAATCCGACAGTTTTGCATTTAAGCAATACAAAATATCAAATACACAGGACAGATTTGTAAAGGAACTTAGGCAATAGTTGATCAGAAACTGAGTATACAACAGTAGCAGCTGTAAAAGATTCCACTTCATCTTATGCCTCATCTAGAATACTATATCCAGTTTGAGGAGATGTAGTCTAAGAAAAATGTAGATTGAAATGGGTCAACAGAGAGTAAAAAAAGTTACCAAGAGTTTGGAAAATAAGTTCTACAAGAAAAGGCTGAGGACACTGAATATGTTTAGTGTCCAGGTAACTACACTTGATCTTAGCCAAAAGGCTGAGAAGCATTTAGTGTTCACATAACTGATGATGGTATGATAGCACTTTTCAAACACCTGAAAGTTCTCAAACAGAAAAGAGCAAGAATTTAACCAGGACAAAGCTAAGTTGCAGGAAGTTAGATTGCTATTAAGCAGTACAAAAAAATTAATGCAAGAATTCTTAAACAATGGCCTAGCCTTACCTTTCTTTCTGAGATCTGTAAGAAGAGAACAGATGTGTATTGCAGATGCTCAAAGTCTGAATTTCACAGGAAAAGTATATTAGCTTAAATTTTAGATATGCTACAAGCCACTCTCTAAATCCAGGATTCCAAGACTGTGGGGAAGACTATAATGATATATGGTATACTCAGCCCAAAGTCTCCCCCCAACATACTAAGTTTAAAACTCTTAATCAAGTTGTAGGTAAATGAATTTTACATGACTTCTTTTATTCTATTTTTAAACATGATTCATATTTCTAAAAACTACACATTCAAAGTTAGAAATTAGGACTTACACTTTTGCATGCCTTTTAAAATATACAAAGAAATGTATATGCTACAAGTTAAAAACCACACACCACTACAAATTGAGATCCAAGATCCAATTCTGAATCGAGTTCTAAGCACCTTTAGTCATCTTTTAAATTTAAGCCCATTCAAGGTATTGCTGGTATTCTAAAGGAGCCAAAATGCTCTGAGTAAAGTCTGAAAGTCTATCACTGAGGATTTTGTATTCAATGGCAAACATACAGAGTGATAAGTACCAGGAAATTGATTCTAATATCAGTAGATTAGTTCTACTGATAGTTTAGTCATCATACCATTTTGAAAAACTACTCTTGTGTAATGATATTACAAACCAGTCTCAAGTACTTGGATTTGGAAGAAAGTTCCAACTAGTACCGATATAAATTATTTGTATGTATGTTTATTTACAAATAGGCTATAACATTGTTACCAAAGTTAACCATTTATTCTGAAAATGGTACATTTTATTACTTTTTAACTTGCACATTATTTTGGCAGCTGTAAGTTACTGAATCTTTCATATTTCTTATTCAAAATTACTCCAAATCTATACATTTTTCCATTTTCTAAATCAGAATTCTGTATTAGTAAATCTGTTCAGTTCTGTATCTGTTCAGTTCTATCAATTGAAATACTTATCTTTATAAATTTTAATGCAACCAGGGCACCAGGGAATAAACATTAGTTCAGAATTAAACAAAACATCAGTGCCACCTCCCTTCTTTTAGCTTCTGTATCAGAAGATAAAGAACTCTCTAGAGTGGAAAATAAAAATCTTTTGTCAGCATAGACACAATACATGGAATCTGCTTCTTTCCATGGAAGTCAGCTCTGTTTGAATAAGAACTGAATTCTGCAACTTTGCGATTTACACGTGTTAGGATCTGCATAAGTTCAAGTTTCTTAGCATATTGTTTCAACATCACACACAATGATTGTATAAACCAGGAACCCTCTGAGGAATTCCTCCATGAGTAGTAGCCTAAGAGAAAGTAAAATGTATCAGATATTATATTGTTCAAGCAGTAATTATACAAGCCAGCCATAGGATTTGCTCTCCACAATATTAAGCAATTATCAAAACTAACAGCATAGAATTCAATGAAGGCATCTAAAACAGCATTCTAATGTTTAATGCATTTGGTCACATTCTACCCAAAATTATTTATCTGACATACCTCATTCTCCCCCACCCCCCCAATTCTTCCAAGTATATTTACTCAGGAGAAATGGAAGAGTGAAAGAAATAACCCCCATTTATTTCATCAAAGAATTCCATAATAGACGAATCATTCTATTGATCAGAAAAATCAGTGATCATGAAATCCTTCATAGCATGATGCCTTTCCCTGTTGTATCTTGGTCTGAAGCTTAAAACAGAAATTGATCTGGGGAACCTTCCAGAAAAAATCTGGAAAGACAAAAGACTGGACAGAATGAGGATAAAATCCTTTTAAAAAAAATATGGTTGAACACTAAAATGCTGTACAAGGGCATGATTCAAATGTACTGTGTCCTAACAGACATGAAACAGTGTTGGTCCTACCAACCAGAATAAGGTAAGGCAAGAAAATTGGTGGTGTTGGTGAGAATCCTCTTTATGTATTGATCAGAGGTTGACATACACTTTGCTCATGTCAACAGTGCTAACCAATTTTTTCTTACAGAGGGAGAAAAATCTGCTCCCTTCTTGCGGATTGGGATGAAGTTTGATAAAGGCAGCATCTATCCTGAGTAGATTGTGAGGGTTATGGATCAACAGGGAAGATCACTGGAGGAAGTGTCAGAACAGGAGGCCATATCACATTATATGATTTAGTTCTGGCAATGCGTCTAACAGCTAGAGAATCTTGCATTTGTGACAATGAGAAAATCCTTGAATAATACAAGTTGGGTTATTGCAGAGGATTGTGTTGATGTACACCCTTTGCTGAACATTCCCTACTACAAGAGTGAGTGCTTTACTATGTATTTATTCCTGGGCCTATTTATAACGTCAGATGACAATACTGAATCCATGGCGGGATCTTCTCTAAGCACATTAGGTCATAATACTTTAAATGTAGTGTAGCCTGGACTTGACATAACATTTATTTAATCTACCACTGTCTGAATTGTTACTTGTTCATAATTACAGTTTTGATGGAGCAGGTATGACTTTTGGGGAAACTAAGGTCCTCCAGGCAATTTAAGTTTGTGATGACAACCTTCCCTACTAAGGGTGGATTAAGGTGTGGTTTGTCCAAATGTGAACACAGATGAGTGCTCTGAAACTGAAGGACTGTCCAGTGAAGAATATCAGAACAGGCCTGATAGTAACCAAACTTCAGGTAACATTTTTGAAGTGGATGGAAGTATAGTAGATGAGGTCACATTTCTCAGCTGAGTTCCAGGAAGCATTTGATAAAAGCATTGCTTGTTTCTTGTATAATCTAGAGGTGTATAATTACTATAATGTTTTGTTTTGCATACTTTTTAAAAAGTATCCAGCGATTTGGAGGAAGAGGGGTGTTAATGGCTAGTAGTATGAAGTGAAAAAGTGCAAAGCCTGAGGGAGAATTCTGTCCTGAATGAAAAGCAATAAATACACATGAAGATGAATCAGAGATCACCAGATACCGCCAGAATTTAACACATTTCAGAGCGTAATCTTTGCTTTTCCTAGTGATAGAAGAAATTAACCTAGTGACGAATACCTTCTGATGTCCAATGGAAGGACAGACTAAATTCTCAAGCATCCTCTAAAGGAAAGGTTGAGAAATAGATTAAAAATAAACAGTTGTTTACATGTGTCCATCTGGAAAAATCAGAAACAGGGTTTTGGCAAGTCATTCACTTGCCAAATGAATGAAGTAAAATGAAGTTCATGGATGGCTGGGAATCAGTAATGCTTTTGTTCTTGTACTGAGGTAGCACTGGAAGAAAAGACCTAAAAATTCAGATCCTGGCTCAAATCTTGTACTATATTAGAAAGAAAAAAATCCAGGTTCGTGTTACATTTCCTTAGTACATCATACACTGGAAATACTTCTGGAAGAAAATACTCAATTTTTTCTTGGAGGGGAGATACACCAAAGAAGGCTTATAAAACTGCTTATAGGTTGAATCCAGACCTAGCCATATACAGAAAACTCCTACTGAAATCAGTATGAACACGTTAATCAAAACAAATTTAAATCCCACTAATTTCAACAGATCTATTCAAAATAAAGTTATGAATTTAAATCTTACGGTATTTTACTCAAAAGTTTCATTTTTCATTAATTTATCTTACCAGGAGCAGTAGAATAAGCATATAGGAAGTCTGCCTCTACAGGTATTTTCTGACACACTTTCTCCTCTGAGCCACTGTCTGTTTCAACTCCAGAATCAAGGTCTGTTCCTCTACAAGCCTACCAAACGCAAAACAGGAAAATACGTCAAATATTACTAACATTCTTCATTAACACTGATGGGATATAAGTAAGTACACAGAGAGTAGAGATGCGCAGTATTCTGATTCAAAGCAGAAAAAGTGCCTGGATCTAGCATGGATGCGTTTACTTTATCTATCAGCAGTATCTTAAAGAAGCCGTGCCTTTTCCTGGTCTCAGAAGGTAGCTTCCTGGGTCCACACAGCTACCATGCAAGACCAAGAAAAGTATGCTGACAAATACAGTGAGTGTGTCCACTTCATCTAAGAACACTGGAATATCCCTAAAGCAGAGAATAAGAGCACTGTCATATACAAAATGAACATAACGAGTTGTAACATATAAAGCTTAAGTTCCATATTAAATTTGGAAGTTTCGTCATTACCAAAGGCTCTCTGAATCATATTAAAATTTCACACCACATTTAGAGTACTCTGCTGCAACGGAGGTCACAGATGAAATCATGCTCAGGAAATGGTTTGATAAATTGCACGTGACTTAGACTTGGGTCAAATGATGTTTGATCATTTTAATTTCTAAAGGAGAATATTTCTGGTGTGGAAACTTCCACTTATTTTATGGATTATGAATTAGATTGCTTTATTTTGAAAATAAGCCCATTAAAAGAAAATAAATTCTCTGACTGAATTTCTTAAAGAAAGGACATAAAGATCTATCAGTTCTTGGTGTAAACACACAAGAATAATCTGTATTACTACACAAGAACAATTATGGTAGGGATATCAGAAGAGGGTTCACATGCTTCCCTACGGATGCCAGAAGGATTCCACTTCATTACTATTCCCAATTCAATGTGTATGTTGGGGTGGGCACATCTGGTCCTTTGAGGAAGTCTTTTTTTTTAATTGGAAGGTTTCTATCTCTCTACTTTGTATTAGTTATTACCTGAATAAAAAAGAGCTTTGGCTTCCCTCGCAAGGTCTTACACCTGTCTCCTCTGAAGAGGCTGGTTAACATTTTCAGCTCTAGAGGGCCATCTGTGCCATAAATCAGTCCATCATCCCCATGGCTTAGCAAAACACAAGCAAAACTATTTCTCTTTCTGTGATCATCCTTGGCAACTTAAAGAGAAGATAAACAATAATGTTTATGTTATGATCAGAAATTCCTGAGGTTGGACTTCTCGGATAAATTTAGTAACACCTTTCTACACATTAACCAAGACAATTATATTTGCTCTAAAATAAGACTTTTGAATGTTAAGATATTATTGCTCTGTAGAAGCAGAGAAACATTTTTAGTAGTTTGCTTTTAATTTTGCTGTCCTCATCAGGATAGTCAGAGTCAAGTACTTTCCTGTTTTAAGTATCCAGATACCTTTCAAGATGCAGAACATAATTTGACTCTAACCTATAGCACTGAAATGTTCAATTTTATTAAAACCAGAAACTAACAAAAATGGGAATGCAGTGAAACAAAGCACTTTTGAATACAACAAATTTTACTCTGAAATCTAGCTTTGATTTGGATTTAATAATACTTACTCTTCAAAAGCCTACACTTTCCTACTGAGATGCCATACAATTCTAATTGTAGGCATAAACTTTTATATTTCATTAAGAAGAACAGATAGCTCCAAACTTAAATCTTTAGCTCATTATATATTATACTTCAATACAATTGACGATGCATCATAAGGTGACTACTCACTGTTTTGCAGTACATCAATAATTTGTTTACATGAAAGATCATTATAAGGTTTCACATTATATCCCAACGTTCTGAAAGTGTCAAAAACGAGTGCTGCGTCTGCATCTGTACCAGATCGAAGTGTCATTCCTTTATGTTAAAAAACAAAAGGAGGAAAAAAAGACATGTTGCATTTTCAAAACATTATAATGTAGCAAGCCTATGTATATCACAGGCAGCATCTGTCCAGCTACAGCAGTATTTCTCAACCTTGGCAACTTTAAGACCTGGGGACTTCAACTCCCAGAATTCCCCAGACAGCAAGGCTGGCTGGGGAATTCTGGGAGTTGAAGTCCCCAGGTCTTAAAGTTGCCAAGGTTGAGAAACACTAAGCTAGAGAATACAAAACATGAAATATGTAACAGCTATACACTGGGACTTGTTCTCAGACAGATCTCACATCATACAAGGCTATGCAGGCATTTACAGATGGGTATCCTGGCAAATTACATTTGCTCTTTAAGCCACCCAGAGTTGTGGATTTCAGATGGGCATCCAAACAACCAAACATCTTTAGAAGAGTCTTTTTTAGAATTTCACACTGAATATGCAGTGATATAGCAGGAAGCTAAGTGCTCTGGGACACTGGAAGGAGAGGAAGGCTTACTTAACGTGCCCTTATTCCCACAATCTAAGAATACTGTATCTGTCTGTGCGACACCCTTCCATAGCCTTAGTTATATGAAGGTAGTTTAGAACTGAACACACAGCCCGAATGGAATGGGCAGAGCCTTCTTTGAGAGATGGCTGCAGTGTCTGAAACTGTGGGAGTGGGGCAGATGTGCTTAAGGGACACTGGGTGTCACTGTGACACCCTACAGACTTTGAACCTTTATGCATTCTGAAGTATGGCTGCAGAGAATAGGTTGTGAGAAACATTATTTAAATGCCAAGCAAGTTCTCAAGGGAATGAGACATCACCTCACTGCAGTGATGTGATTTTTTTCCACAATGTGAGTTCTGTCCCTTTGTACTCAGGGAATTTTTCTCTTTTATAAGGCAACAGGAGGACCATAAATAGTGGCAAGTTCTTCCTTAATGATGTACATGGAAGAATAGCTATCTGGGTGCACATGCCTGCTAGAGCCTAATCTGAACTTACTTGACTCTAAACCTCCAACCCTTGTCGTTAGGGGAAACCTAGCTGGCTTGACCTTCTTTTCTGCTTTCCCATGATATGTTACCCTTTTGCCTCTTCTTTATCATTTAATGTTTCTGTAGCCATAACTTAAATGTTCCTTGGAGTTGTACTGGGATAGTGGAAATTTGGCCCAAGTTGTCCCCCTGGCTGCAAATACTTGTTTTTTGGACCACTGATGTTGAGTGTTTTTAAAGCTGTAATCAGAAGTGCATGCCTAACCATACAGTATAGGTTTGATGGTCTTAGGAAATATAACCCCAAAGGATGACACTGTAGAGAGAATGCAGATTCTAGAAAGTATATTCAAAGAAATGCATTTGACTGTTCAAAGTAAATAACCCTTTTATCTTTTAATTTTAATAAATAAAAATATCTTTACCAGTAGTTGGTTGGAAATGTTTATTGTTGACCAGAATACATATCCCCATTTCTGGATAATCCATTCTATAACTTTCATCTGCTTGTATCACAGAATCAACAGATTTGCTAAAAGGAATGCTTTTCCTATGAAGAAATAAAATAATGTGAGACTAATGTTAAGCCATTCAAGTTATAAAACTGAAGACCAAGATCTTTGATATTATGGGGTTTGTGTAAATTCAGATATTTGTCAGTGTTAATCTCAGATGAAGGATTGCTAGTAAAAAAAAACCTAGTTACATATAAAGAATCAGATCATGAAGAATGAGTAAAATAACTACATATCTCATGGCTGTTTAATGCAAGAAGATTTAATTAGTTTAACTTTATTTCTGATACTATAAGAATCAGAATAATGTACAACAGGGAGATGATATCACTGAAAATAAATGATATAGGGATTGTGGCAATATACACAATAGGGCTGTGCATATCCCAAAGAAGGTTTAGAAGAGGTGATTTGGACCCAGTGCAAACGCAACACCTCTCTGCTATTCATTAAAGCAGCCTGACTTTCTGGTTTCTGTGAAAGCTGAAAAAAAAGTTGTTTTCTTTAAAAGCTGACTTGTTAAAGCAGCAGTATCTTTTTATCATGCTCATGCAAAAATCTGAACAAAAGACAGGTTGCTTTAATGAATAGCAGAGAGGTGTTGTGTTTATGCAAGGTCCCAAAAACTTCTTGTGATGAGTGTGTACCCCAAGCTCAAGGAGATAAAACAAAAACATGTTCTATCTTTGTTCTCTTTTGGATACAAAATTATTACAACTTTTATAAAAAGAGCTATTTAGTGAACTTTGAGTTATAAAACCATGAGATACTAAACTAAGGTAGGATCTATTTGTAATTATCTGGGGGCTGATTGTTTAATAGATTTCTCTTATTTATTTGGTTGAGATTCACATTTACAAACTCACACTTCCCATAGTACGCGCATTTTCACACAGAATATAAAGTAAGGGTGCTGTTACAATCCTCATTGTTTTATTTCTCTTTGCTTTTGCTACAGAATAATAGTGAGTAGTAAGAAGTGCCAAATAAAACATTCACTGCTGGCTGATGCACTCTTGGTTGATGCCAGTCTCCTTGTAGGAGCTGAGTGTGCTGTGGATAACTATTACATTTGGTTTAAATAGGTCAGTGACAGGTCTCATAAATTACTGTTTTAACTAGAAAAGTAATTGTTAAAAAAAAAGACACCCCCTTCCCTCCACCCCCAAAAGAAGCCCTGCTTACCCTTCAGAACCAGAGAAAGTCTTTGCATCCACTATAGTTTGTGCTGATTTAAGGACATGGTTGTCATCTGCCATAGTTATTTCTGTTGTAAATAAAAGGTTATATAATGTTAATTGTATAATCAAATAGTGAGCACCTTTTCCTTCATGACACCTTAAAATGTAATATAGATACCCAACCCTGTTTTTCTTTCGTAAGGCACTGAAGACCTGGCTGTTCCTCCAGGCATTTGGGGCAGGATGGGGATGGGCTCTGCTACTCTGGGTGGCGAACAGTTTCCTTGGGCACCAGGGGGGTTATGTTTGTGGGGGGGATTCTTTGCTTTTAATCTTGTAAGCCGCCCAAAGTCACTTGTGTGAGATGGGCAGCTATATAAATGAAATAAATAAAACTCTAACAAGCTGTTGCAAACAGTGTGTGACTTAGCAAAGTATGATTTTGTATTGTAAATTCCTGCATGAATGCACTTAGAATTACTTAGCAAGCTTTGCAGATTGCATCGTTGCATTGTAAATCCCTTCTGAGAAACAAAGTCAATAGTTACTGCATCTGTGGGACCGAGGGACATATGGTATGTTTTCCCTGAACGTGGAACTATTTCAGTTAGGCAATTTGTCTACTGACCTATGATAGATCAATATCTGAAGGGGTCTCAGGATGCTAATTTTCCTCTCTTCCATTGGATTGCCCTAGCTATATGTGCTAGATACCCTACAGCAGGCATCTATGTGAACACCTTCTGCAGTCCTGATGCCGGACTCCTGAAAACAAGGTGTGACTATTAAGGGGGACTCCCCTTCACCTGTGAAGTCTGCTCAAGGCAAAACAGTGGCAAATAGGGAAGATGGACGCTATCTAGGATGGTAAGGAATATGGTCATAAGCCCAAAGCCAATACCAAGGAAGACAATAAATATACCAAAACCAAGGGCAGATAATAAAGCAAAGTCTGAGAGCCAGATATTCAAAGTGACATAGACAGTTTTCACAGCTCTTGGACAAAGGAATGCCCAGGAAAAGACAGATCACATTTCTGCCCCAGGAAAGAATGTGCAGGGTGGATCTTAGTACACCCAAAGCAGAGACAATCCCAGGGTGGGGTGCAGAATTCAAGAACTGTCAGGACCTGGACACCCGACCATCTGAGGTGAAAAAGGCTTAGGGTCTACAGATACCCAATTAATAGCAGGATAAAAAGAAAGGTGCATTACTGAAACCAACCAGACCAAGCTGGGGAAATTCTCAACAAAACACGTCATGCTACTCATTGGGTTCTCTTTGCTGCTGCTTAAAAATGGCAGATTAATATCCCTGCTGAATTCATTTGCTGGGACTAAATACAACGTGCTTCAACATTTGTGATCTAGAATATGGATTTAAGACACAGTATTCCCATAATTCTCCACTAATTAGCTGATGGAATTGTCAGTTTGAATTATTAATGTTGCTTTTGTTTAAGCATTAGGATGGCTTGGTTATGTTCCTACTTCTCCTTACATGCTGGCCACATCCTGTCAGTTCTTCAAGGTAGACCAGACTAGGAAACCAAACTCATGGAGGCCAATACTACTTTTATTTTAAAGTTATAGTAACAGAATCTTGCAAGTTTGAATACCTTTCCCCACTCCTATCTTTGTGAAAACTAGGGAGGATCTTCCGAGATGTTTTCTCAGGTTACAGTTCTGTCCTGAGCTCAGATTTCTTTTATCTGACCGTTGTCTTGGTAGCAGTTTCATCTGTCCATTATACATTCATATTCCACTACGCAATACCTACAGGAAGTTATGACACATCCCACCCAGTTTTACCACAGAATGACACCATTTTGGCACTGTGTGTCAATAACAAGTATCATCACAGATGCAATGGCTTCCTAATATATTTATTTATTCGATTCGATGCCACCCAACTCCAGACCACTTTGAACATTTTACAATACACCAAACAGTATGAAAACAATATAATGGAAAGAAAAAACAGCAAAGCCAAACTTGAACAAAAGAAAGAAGGAAGTAGGTCAACTGAACAAAGACCAAGTCACTGATAAGATGTGCCACTAAGTCTCCATGGGTGATTGTTATATCCCCTTTCCTTTAGAAAAAGTATAAAAAGGTGGCAAAAGCCCCAAGACACTTGAACCTCAGCACAGATCCAAAAACCCAGGAAAAACAGAAGCCGTGCAACTGCTAGCTCAAGCAGCTATGTCCGCTGCCATTTCCTTGAGTTTCCTGGCAAGCTAAGAGGATGTGGACTGGTATATCTTTTTGTCTGCAATTCTCTTAATATTTACATACATACATACCTACATACATACATACATATAGGCACTTCACCCTGGTTTGAGCCTATTCTCTCTGAATCCTAAAAAAACCTATTGGCTACTGGCTAGTCACCAATGCCAATGATAAAATGAAGGGATTCCTTCAATAATTCTCAGACAAAGAAAATACAGATCTAGTTACCAGTAAGGCTTAACTGATTATTCTGAAGAAATGTTTGTCTAGCTAAAGAAATTTGAGGGTTCAATTTTTGCAAAGCCCAGAACACACAAAAAACTTACACATATAATTAGGGGAGCTTCTACCATATCAGTCAATACATAGAATACAAGATACTTAAAAGAAAACAAACTCCAGGAATACAAAGAACACTAATTGCATGAGTTAAATGAAAATTTCATTGCTTTAAAAATAATCACACTTCAGCTGAAAAGACAACTGTTTCAAAATAAAGCAAATTGGCCACACACTTTCCTAGAAAAAAGGGTCATGAAAAGACCTACTAATAAGCAGACATCTGTTCTGATTTTGTAGAGTCTGTCACATGCTCCATCAGCAATTATTTATTTCTGTTCTACTACAGTGATAACAACATACAGAAGCATCAAACCTCCTGAGAGGACAATGCTGTTACCAGCTAACCTCATTCACATATCAAAGCATTACCTCATCTTGGTTAGCTAATGCACTGATGTCATCTTCTGTCAAGCAGAATACACATTCCTCTGGGGAAGATTATCTCATTCCACAAAGGAAAAAAAAGTCTGTCTAGGACCGTTCAGGTTAATGCTTGTATGCTTTCTGGAACTACCACCTGCTCCCCTGTGTTTCCTTGACAGAAACACAGTTAAGAAAGTTAAGGTACTTCTAGTAAATGTTAGCAATAAAACAGCTGTCATATCTGATAATCTAGGTCAACATAATTATTTTTTAAAATGCAATTTAAATTGAAAGATAGCACTTTTTATACAGTGGCAGGTAGTATTGGCTACCTAAGAGAAGTACTGAAGAAGAAACAAAACATAACTGCTAGATAATATTTGAAACTGTAATTTTCCATATTCTTCCTTGGATAACTGAACTACTGTTCACCCAGGATAGCACTCCACCAGAAATTGTAATGTTTTAAAATACTTTTTCAATAGCATGCTTTTCATTCAGCGCTATCAGTTTACTATCTTAAATATATTAAATGTGATACACATGGAAGAATAGAATTCAGATTCCCAGCTACATGCGTAGGTCACATATACTATTGAGTAACTATAAAGGATCCAAGGAAGAATCCAGGACAGTACAGAACTCCTTCCAACTGTGGTCTGTATCAGACTCAGAGTCATTACTGGAAATATACATTTTACTTGAGACATGTACTTGCTTTGCAATATGCTAGCTTCCCATTCATTAAATTGAAAGATTCTATAAAGCAAAATTAAGATAGGGCAGGAACTCCAAAGATGCAATCAGAACATTCTCAACTTGATGCAACATGTTGGGAAACCAGAAATTATTTTTCTTTTGGATTATACAATTCTTATGGAAAGCACAGTTGAAATTAATAACTCTTCTCTAGCAGACAAGGGCTGGGTGTGGTGTCTTTTCTACCTTTATGGTTTGAGGCTATAATTACTGACAGAACCTGGATGCAGCCTAGATTAATCCTGGGTGACTGTTACATTTCAGAAAACAATAGAAAGCACAGATGTATTCGAAATATATTTCCAGCGCAGTGTAGTGGTTAAAGCACTGACTAGAACAGGGGAGACACAGCTTCAAGCCTTGGAAATTCACCAGATGACAACAGACCAATTACTTTATATAAATTCAACCTAATGCCCAGGGTTGCTATTGTGGGGATAAAACGAATCATATAACCTGGCTTGAGTTTTGGAAGGAAAGGAAGGATATAAATCCAACAAATAGTTTGTGGTGAACTTCTTACAAAAGTCAGCTATGAAAAATATTTTCCAGACAATTCAAGGTCTCAGAACACAAATAAATGAAATCATGAACAAAACTAGCTAACCCTATACAGGTAGTCCTCAATTAACAACTACCTCATTTAGCGACTATTCGCAGTTACAGTGGTGATGAAAAAGTAACTTTACAACCAATTCTTGCATTTACGACCTTTGTAGGTCTGTAAAGCAAAGGAAAGCTGAAGTAAAATCATAAACACAGTTGCAGTTTCACTTAGCTATTGCTTTGCTTGACGACCAAGTTGCCGATCCCAGTTGTGGTCTTGCTAAATGAGGACTACCTGTATTTGTGCATACTAAGTCATTTTTACTTTTTCTACACAAAACCAACCTGCGTGACTTTCATTTTCTTTTACAAAATGAAGCAAGTAACCTATAGGTGCCCAGTGGCTACTAACATATAAAAGGCACACCTGGTAAGCAGTTCTTAAGACTGTTGCAGAAGTCAGAAAATAAAATCATCTATTTGCATTCTAAAAGTTTCAAATGTATTTGCAGTCCCGATTTTATCCCCATGAATTCTCCTGTTACATCTCTTTGCATCAGCTGTGTAGAGGCACTATATGAACGTTTCTCTTGGATACGTAATGTCCATATAGTTTCTGGTAAAGAATTCTGCAAAACTAGAGAAGACGATACTACCCATACCTTAACCCCTGAAGGAAAAGCAGGGTATAAATCTGACAAATAGATAATTTCATGCTGCCCTTGGTTGAAAACTCCGAAGACTTTTTACGGAAGCCAAATATTTAGAAACCAGCATTCTCAAGGCAACTTTTCATGTAGATTCTCCACCTTGTTATAGATATGGTATCGACATTTCCTTGGTAGTAAGTGTCCCTGAATTCAATGGCCTGTATTTCTAAACTACCCAAAGATTTTGCGGTAATTTATCAGACTTTGCTCCTAATGAAACTGTTCTGCAGATCTGACAGTTCTTCCTCCAGGAAAACTTCAGAATGATTTCTAGAACAATGAATAATATTTGGTACAACTAACATTCCTCAGGAAGCACTTTAGTGCTTTTCTTCACACCACAGGATATACTTTGGATAGTAAGCTAAGTCAGTGTTTCTCAATCTTGGCCTCTCTAAGAGATGTGGACTTCAACTCCCAGAATTCCTGTCAGCCATACTGGCTAGGGTGTTCTGGGAGTTGAAGTCCATACCTCTTAAAGTGGCCAAGATTGAAAAACACCGCGCTAGATAGTTTCAGTGTGAACTAGCCCTTGAATTGAAGACTGTTCATGTAGGCTGCCATAAATTCACTGAAATCTTGATCTCTATATAAGGCCCGTCATGCCCAAACTCAGGATCCAAGGCTACAGCAGCGAACAGAAAATAGTCAAGTTTGGCTTTGCAAGCAGTGTTCTTGGTGTGCCAAGATACAGGTGGAAAAATCAGTTTAATCAATTAAACATTAATTAAATGCTCAATTAAATGTTAATTAAATTAATTAAATGTTTAATTAATTTAGGGTAACCAATCTACCTCCTTGCCTTAATACAAAGATTAAATTCCTCTTCTTTTAAGGATACAGTATCAAATATTAAGAGGCTTCCTTTTCTTCATTCCTTTAGTTAACAGGAGTCGTTTGGTCTTTATTTTTGAATATTCACTACACTTTCTCTTTTATTATCATTGAAACATCGCGAACGTTAAGTGGAGCAAAGAATAAAGACAGAACAGAAAGTAAGAACACGGCAGCTCTGTTCCACTTTCAAATCGTCAGTTTTTTTTTTAAACCGCGAAGTCTAAACTGTTGCACAAGCGGTTTGATAGCAGAGAGAGCAAGGAGGGCGGGTGGGTCCCTTTCGGTGCCAGGCCTGACCCGCGACATACTGGGCTACCTGCAAGCGCTGCTCGGCCACTTCTTAGTTTCCGAGGCTTGCGCAGGGGACCGTGCCTGTCGGGCAGAAGCCAGCACGAACAATCAACCGCGAGGGCGCCGATTAGCAGCTTCGGCCGTGCAGAGCAGGGTTCGTCAACCTCAGCAACTTAAAGTCGCTGAGGCTGAGGAACCCCGGCGTAGAGGCAGGAGGAACGGCGAGCCGCAGAAGAGAGCAGCAGGAACGCGTCTCGCCTCTCTCCGCGGGTGAGCCCGGCTGGAAGCGACCTTTTAAGGAAAACCGCTCCGTTTCCAGGCACGCCCGAGGACCACCGCACCGGGCCGAGAGCGCGCGGCTCGAGCGACTCTCCCCGCGCCCGACGGGCGCAGCAGCAGGCGCCAGCCCGGGAGCGGAGAATGACTCAGACGGGAGACCACCCACCACCCGGCCAGGGCCACTGACCTCTGGTGACTCCTCCTCCGCTCCCAGGCTTTCCCCCTTCCGAGCGCTTCCAGGGCTCCCCACGCCCGCTTTCTTCTGCACTGGGCTCCCCAGTTAGCCTCGCTCTTAGCACCGCCCTGGGGGCGGGGGGAGAGAGGAAGGAAGCGAGGGAAGAAGGAAGGAAGAGGTTGCCGCTGCCTAGGATCGACGACGACGACCCCAGCAACAAGGACAGTTGTCCAATGGCAAGCGCGGGCGCGGTCTCGTTCCTGCCACCCTTCGAAGCTCGGCTGGCAACCGCACCCCTCCCTCGGAGAGGGGCTGCAAGAAGCCGCCCCTCTCCGCCGAGGTAGGTGGGCTGAGCGTCCTCCGCTTCGTCACCGTTGCTGGGACGAGTTTAAAAGGACGCCGTGCAAACGCGCAACCTCCGATCCTTTGTGTTCAAACTGCCTGTTGCTTCCAAGTTGCGTCGGCCTTTGAGTTTTTCTTCGGGGCGGGCAAGGGCGATGCAGCTTGAAGCGAAGGCTGAGAAAGTATGCTGCATTGCAGATGCCCCCCCCCCCCATTGATCCACATAAATAGATACACAGAAACGGAAGGATCCGGGCCGCCTTTGGTGAAGGGGCGCTGCCTTGATTCAGAAAGCTTGTAGGAGATGCGCATCCTGTTTGGTGTGCACTTCCCAATCAAACTGCCAGTTTGAATTGACAAGAAATTGGGAACTGTGGGCTCATTTGCACAACCAAGATGGCCAGCACGAGTATGGCCCGCTAATAGTTTGCAATAGGCAGGAACACAGTTTCTGTTACCCTCGGCCCACCGGGCAGGCAGCCTCTATTCATCTTTTCCCACTGTGTCAAAAGTGTTTTCCGACTTGTGTGGACAGGCATGGTGGTGTTTGGGTCATCTGTGCTTCAGTTCATTGTAGGCAAATACTCCACTCAGCTACTAGGCAGGGATCCCTGACTTCTACTCACTGGCTGCTCTTCTCTCTGGTTATTTCTCTTGGTTACCTATCCCCTGAAGCAGGGTTCCTCAACCTCAGCAACTTTAAGATGGGTGGACTTCAACTCCCAGAATCCCCCAGCCAGCCATGCTGGCTGGGGAATTCTGGGAGTTGAAGTCCACCCATCTTAAAGTTGCTGAGGTTGAGGAACTCTGCCCTGGAGGGCCTTCAGTTGGGGAACTTGTGGACCAGAGAAACACTGGGCTTTTTTTTTTTTTTTTTACAAGTTCACTGGTGGAGGGTTCAAAGGCTGGGCTTTCTTTTTATTTTACACATTCATTGATGAAGTAGTGGACAGTTCCTTGTTTCTTAAACTAGGTGAAATTGATGAGAATTCTGCCCATCTTGCTTTCTACCCTGTGATCATGCTTCTGAAGTCATCTCAGCATGCATTCAGCTTTAGTGTATTTTTTTTTACTCTTAATTCATATAGATATAATCATAACAGACTGAGTGGATAGATATGTACATTGTGCTTGTGAAAATAAAACAAACTTTTCTGTGCTGTCATTTAAATAATCATAAAAATTGTCAAGAACCACACTTACCTTACACTTCCTATGATCTGTGTTACCAAAGTGCAGGCACAATCCTAAAGCAGCAGTTGTAGCCTATGTATCTTTTTTTTTTGTCTGCACTCAGTCATTGCTGACCCTGCAGTGACTGCCTGGACGAATCCTTGCAGTTTTCAAGGCAATTGTTTTTCGGAAGTGGTTTGCCAGAGCCTCCTTCCTAGAGCAGAGCCCAGCTGGCGAGCGCAGGAGGCGGGGTTTCCGTTGCTTCGCGCCCTTTTCGGGCGAGCGCGGTTTCGCGTTTACCGGCAACTGGTCCCGTCTCTCTGTGCAAGGTGCTGCCAGCATTTTTCCTCCCACCAGAGTGAGAGTACCCATTTATCTACTCACGTGAGTTTTTGACCTTTTGGGTTGACAGGAGCTGGGGGGGGGGAACAGGAGCTCACCCTGTTAACGCAAAGGCTGGACTCGAACCGCCGAAGCATCAGCCATTTCTGGCTGGCAACTTTCAGCATCATTATTCCTTCACATGTATTTTTTTATATTTTCCACTTTTTATTACTACAGTACAAAAAAGAGAAATACTAAAAAAACAGGAAAAAAACAGAAAATAACAAAAACATATTACATATATTTAAAATCCAAGTTATAAATGCATCATTAAACCTTTACCACAGGAAATAATATTGACAAGTCTTTAAATTGCATTGTTAAAGAGCCAGTTCTTAATGCAAAGTGAATACATATTGACAATCCAAGATTGTAAATCTGGAATCAAACTCTCTTTCCAACATTAAAGTATATATATATATGATTCCAAATGAATCATAGCCAATTGTTCCTTGTGACATTCAAACAAACAAAAAAATGCCAAAAATTAGCTACAGATTATGAAAACTGATCTAACTAATTTGGAGGACTTGTTATCATCAATACTGTTGGTACTATAATAGGAGCTTTGAATGGGTTGTAGAATGTTTCATTGATTGATTAAATAAGCATTTTACTAAACCTCAATAATAATGACATTCTGAAAAATGTAAAGTTAATTTATAGTTTAGTAAACAAAAGCTAGCAAAAAGTTAGGACATGTGTAGTATTTTTCTTTTTCTATTACAGTAATATACGGTAATAATAAATATTCTACATGTATCATTTTCTGTTTATAACAATCTAATCTCTCTTCATCATTAACTTGAAAAAATGCATTAAGGATGAGAATTTTAATGGGTAAAAATTAATAACAGGCTGTCTGTAATAATAGCATGTTAATCTAGTATTTTATGTATTTTCATGCAGATATTTTTCTTTACTGTTGAAAAGTAAAGATTGAATGCTACTGATTACTGTGCAAGGAAACGATCATGAGTACCAGTAAGTTCATTGTTTGAAAGCCTGATAATGTTTATAATAAATGTAGTAAAAAGTCTTGCAGTTGAGTTCTGATTTCGGTAACATGTTTCACTCTCCTGTCTCGTATTCCATGAAAATCTGCCTGAGAGAGGGGAAAGTTAACTGGAAAGTTTTTTTAAAAAAACTCTCCACCTCCCCCCCCTACAATTTCATCTGCACATTTTCTACTACAGTACATCCTAATCCCTTCCATAAGTGAAATAACATTTTTGAACCGACCCATGGGTGTGTTTTCACATACGCATTGAGAATGTACTTTGAGAACCTATATGCTAAGCTAATGGAACGATTATATACACCAACATAGGCAGTTTTTTCCCCCAGTAGGAAGCTATTGGCTTTTTCTTATTTGTAATCAGATTTCAATACTTGGGTACAAAATTATTGTACAAAGTAGCTAGAGGTACAGTTGCAAGAAAAAGCATGTGAACCTTTTGGAATTTCATGGTGTTCTGCATTAATTTGTCATAAAATGTGATCTGACCGTCATCTAGGTCAAGAGTATTGACAAATATAATGTGCCTAAAATAATAACACAAAAACAATTCTGATCCTTCATGTCTTTATTGAACACACTCATTCAACATTCAAAATGCTAGTGGAAAAAGTAAGTGAACCCTTGGAATCAGTAACTGGTTGACATCCCCTTGGCAGCAATAATCTCAACCAGGCGCTTCCTGTAGCTGTGGATCAGACCTGCACATCATTCAGGAGGGATTTTAGCCCATTCTTCCTGGCAGAACTGCTTTAGCTCTGTCATATTCTTTGGACGTCTCATGTGTATGGCTCTCTTCAAGTCATTCCATAGCATCTTTATTGGGTTGAGGTCTGGGCTCTGACTTGGCCACTCCAAAAGGCGAATTTTGTTTTCTGAAGCCATTCTGTTGTGGACTTGCTCCGGTGTTTTGAGTCATTGTCCTGTTGCATCACCCAACTTCTACAGAGTTTCAGCTGACGTACAGACATTCTCACATTATCCTGAAGAATTTTTTGATACATTTGGGAATTCGTCTTCCTCTCAATGACTGCAAGCTGGCCAGGCCCTAATGGAGCAAAGCAGGCCCAAATCATGATGTTTCCTCCACCATACTTTATGGTTGGGATGATGTTTTCATGATGATATGCAGTGCCCTTTTTATGCCAGATGTAGTGCTGCGTGTTCTTTCCAAATAGTTCAATCTTTGTTTCATCAGTCCACAAAACATGTTGCCAATACCACTGTGGAATGTCAATGTGCTCTTTCGTAAACTTCAGGCATGCAGCAATGTTCTTTGTAGTAAGCAGCGGTTTCCTTCGTGGTGTCCTGCCATAGACACCCTGCTTGTTCAATGTTTTACTTACTGTAGACTCATGAACACAGATGTTAGCCAGGTCCAATGATGCCTTCAAATCTTTGGCTGTCACTCGGGGTTGTTTCTTTACCTCATTAATGAGTCTTCATTGTGCTCTTGGGGTCATTTTGACTGGGAGCCCACTTCTTCGTAGAGTAGCCACAGTCCCAAAGTGTCTCCATTTGTAGATCGTTTGCCTAACTGTAGACTGGTGAATTTCCAGCTTTATGTAAATCAACAATTCTTGATCGTAGATCCTCTGAAAGCTTTTTTTGGTGAAGCATGGCTCACATAAGCGTATTTTTCTTGGCAGAGCAAACTCAAAAAGTTTGAGTGGTTTTTATCAGTCAATGTAGCTCTAGTCCACACCTCCAAGGCTTAACAAGACTCCAGGTATGCTAACACCTGACTCCAATTAGCTTTTTTGAGGTCAACTCAAGGGTTCACATACTTTTTCCACTAGCACTATGAGGTTTTTATGGTTGTTCTCAATAAAGACATGAAGGATCAGAATTGATTTTGTGTTATTATTTTAGGCACATTATATTTGTCAATACTCTTGACTTAGATGATGGTCAGATCACATTTTATGACAAATTAATGCAGAACACCATGAAATTCCAAAAGGTTCACATACTTTTTCTTGCATCTGTATGTGCTATTAGTTAAATATGGTGGCTGCAACACCCATCTATTTATTTATTGGATTTGTACTTTCCACTGTCAAAAGACTCTGCATGTCACAGTTTAGTCATGAGAATGGTACAGTAAAACATACATATTGTAGTACAAAATTTAAAACAATGGCAACAAAGCCCCATTCATAACATGTCAATAATAACATCTGAACCTTTAAAGGCTGTTGAAATAATTTAGCTTTTAATAGCTGACATGGGGGCCAATGAAATCTCCATGGGGAAACTATTCCATAACGCAAGCGTGCCCACAGAATAATAGTGCCTGCACACCTCAGCCCCCTTACTGCAACAGTTAAGAACCAGTAAGTTCCTTCCCAGATGCACAGATAGAACAAGCCAAATCATGCTTAGTCCTGTTAACTTAGTGCCAAGCTATATGGCACTTTATAATTGTACCAAGAAATCAACAGAAAGCCATTGCAGAGTCAAAAGTGTACAGTAATGCTGTTACCAACATATGCCAGCCAGTATCTGGCCCACTGCATCCTGGACTAGTTATAGCTTCTAAATGGTCTTTGACAGCTACTTGTTGAACACATTGTAATGATCCACATGAATCACCATTACATGGTCCTCCCACTCCAGGTAGGCCTGCAACTGGCACAATAATCAGAGCTGCTGCTACTGCCTCCACCTGTCTGTCTTCCATCTGAGTCAAGGAAGACCCCCAGATCATGGACCTGTTTTCATAGGGATATTGCCATCTCGTTGGGAGACCACACTGGGGCTGACAGAACTCCTTGATGTACAAACAGTAACTCCGTTCTTTGAGTTTTTTGTCGCTTCTGGTCCCTAATAGCCCCCAAGATGCCAGGAGAAGCCATTAACAGCATCTCCTGCATGACCCAGGGTTGCAGTGTATAGTTGCCAATAATACCATACCCGGTACAGATGAATGACCCATCAGCTTCATGTCACGAAAACCAGCTGAAAGAAGACCAAACCCTGTGGAACTCTATATGGGAGCAATCACCAGGCCAATCTCTCCTCCCACTGCCCAACTGGAATCACACACTAAAGAAAGAACATAACCATTATAAAACAGTGCCTTCAATCCCCAACCCTTTCAGATGGTCCAGAAAGATACCACACAAAATGTTATAGGAGGCCACCAAAAGATCTAAAAGATCCAGGAGTGATACACTACCCTCATCCAGCTTCCAAAAAAAGGTCATCCATAAGAGTGACCAATGTTGTCTCATTCCATGTCCAGTCCTGAATTCTGACTGAAAGGGTCCTAATAATCTGCTTCCTCTAGTATGTTCTAAATGTGCTGCAGTCATAGCCTCAGTAACTTTCCCAAGAAGGGAAGGTTAAAGACAGGATGCTAGTTGCCAGGCACAGAAGGCTTTCAGCATCACCCTCTCCTGAAGCCAGGTATTGAGAATTTCCTAGTTCCAGATCATCACACACCTCTGGTTCTCAAACAGCCAAGAGGGGCATGGATCCAACCTCCAAATGACCAGAAATGGGCCAGAGAGCACACTAACAGGGCACCTTAACAGAGAGAGGGACTGCTTGGAAGCAATCACTGTTTATTTCAATGGCTAATCAGGCACTCAACAGAACTCTGCAAGAACAGTGGGAATCTACCCAAACACCCATTGGAATCCATTTTGATCCATAAGGTGCCTGGGGCAGACCATCTTTATTGGCTCACTCATCCAGGGAGGGCAATTAATCTTCTTTGGACCAGGAAGAGATCTGGCAAAGGGTTGGTAGAAATAACCTCCATATCCAGATTATTAAATACTAAAAAGTCGGACCCAAGATTACATGGGATAAGCCCATGGTTACTATGGAGACCATGAGCTCTACTTGACCCAGCCTCACTCCCATAAAGGTTGATGTCACCCAACATCAACATGAGAAAGGGTTCCAATATCAGCCTAAGGATCAGGTTAGGCAACTTGGATCTTTATCTTATATAGGGATCCTGCCAGATTGCAGGAGGACGATTACACCAGGAGGATCCCCAACTTACCCCTATAGCCCAACTTAAATACAGGCATTTGGGAAAATAACATCCAACTTTCTTCCAACTCCAGGACTACATTGTGTAATATCTGTTTGTAAATTATCAAGAAAATTCCTCACAATTTATACATTTTAATAAATAGTCTTGCTATTGGATTACTTTGGGAATTTTTCTGGAAAGGTCTAAGTATTTACTGTTAATTGCTTCAGGATCAACCAAGAGAAACTGGGAAGAAAAACTGAAGAACATTGAGGAACTAGCATCTTGCTATAAACGGAGGCCTCTCTCCTCGTGTTACAAGCCCAAACTGTCCAATCCATTCCAACCATCTTCCGTTTGGAAGCTATTCTATCGGCAGACTCATGCATTTAACTTTGCTAAAACTTGTAAAGAGGTACAGTAGTAATGAATAGGGCAGTGTCTTTGACAATAGGATATCTTGTTAAGTTTCACAATTATAGCATTTTGATAATTTAGAAATTAATTTCTTATTACTGAATTTTATTTATGAAATGCGTCATATTCAAGACACATAAAAACATAGATTTAGTCTGATTTTACTGTACAAATCCTTGGATATTAAAAAATCTGAACTAGCTAATAAGCTTAGGAAAAGCCACATTTTAATTACATAGTGAAGAAATTATGAAAATTAAAATCCACAAAGCCAAGTTGCCACTGTTTCTTTTGAAAGAAGCCAGAAATTCTAAGATTATTACGATTATCTGGAAGAAGCATGGCTATCCGTAATACTAAGCAGAAACCTACTATACTGGAACATTTAGATACAGCAATACACAGTAAATAATAAAAATAAAAATACATATTTAATGAAAGGTTGGTTATACCTGACTTTCCTGTATTGTCACACATAGGAGGAAGTTATAAGCCAACTATGACAGCAGAACTAAATGTCTAGCTTTGGATATTATGACTTTGAGAAAAGTATGTATGTATGTATGTATGTAATTAATTAATGTTATTTCAAAAGGATGTTCACGTATTTGCTTTGGAAAAGTGCGATGAAAATAATCAACGATTGTATCTTGTGACAACTTATACAGAGCTTTGGTTTTACTACAGGTATGTACCTGAACATTGAGAACAGAATTCTTTATATAGCCTATATTGATGCACATTCTGTTTAGCAAAATTTATTCCAAAATACATTTGTGTAGAATTGCACTGATTTATTTATTTTTCCCATTATTATGAGACGTAATAATGAATTTTATCAGACTTTTAAACTTAAATTCAGACTAGCCAGCTCTTTGCTGTGATGCTGATCACATCTATGCATTTATTAATCTTCTTGCATTAAACCTCTAAACAGCTTCTTGAAGGATTTAAAAAGCACTGAGGGGATTCTGTTGCAAGGACAGTAAAAAATGTGGATGCCTGAACCACTTTTAAATCTTCACTCCCAAACATTTTGGCTTATGTAGTACCTTGCATTTGGGACACCTGTGGTTTTATGTTATGGTAGTCCTTTCAGAATGAGAAATGCATGCAATACACACAACAAAGCCAGGATAAAACTAAATGTGATGTAATACATTAAATTAAAATTAAGTAAATACAATTAATATGATTTCTTCCCATGCATTTAATGATTTTCCCTTTCAATCTCATTTGACAGTTTTGAACGGCTTCTGGGGATTATATCTAAGACTTAATTTGAATGGCTAGAGATCATGTGCTCTTGATATAGTGACCCATGAAGGTCTGCCTAAATATGCAGCTTGTATTTGGTAGTTCCCTGCTTGTAATGTTGTGGTTTTCTTCAATTGTTAGGTATGAAACAAAACAAACATGCAGATTAGAATCTTCTATAAAATATATAACATTTCTGCAACATTAGTACAATTCTACATGCATGCACTATGTAGTATTCTTGTGATGATCCTATAGATCAGGGTTCCTCAACCTTGGCAACTTTAAGACAGGTGGACTTCAACTCCCAGAATTCCCCAGCAATTCTGGGAGTTGAAGTCCATCTGTCTTAAAGTTGCCAAGGTTGAGGAACCCTGCTATAGATCATAGAGTTCTACTATGTTTCAGTCAAAGCTGGCTAAGGAACCCAGGGCCTTCCAGATGCTACTGAATAGTGATTCTCACATGTTTCACCATTGTCTATATTAGCTAAGACTGCTGGTAGTTGGGTTGATCATTAGTCACCAGCACTATACAGGTGAGAAGTTGGAATAGTTTAGTTAATTATGATGGCAATAATATAATTTCTGGTGTTTAATGTAGCAAACATGAAACAAAACTGAAGCATTGCTATGAAGTCATCCCAGAAACAGCTGTTTGCAAACTTTACTTTGATTTGGAATTCTACAAACCAACAAATCAAGGAGCCAATGCAAAGCAGATGGTATCGGACTTAATTAAGGTAATTTTTTTTTAAAAAAAAGGAAAATTGCAATTGGATGTTTGGAGAGAGGTGGTATATGACGTGAAGAATTATTTAACTTACAACAAGGATATCTTAAATTTTCACATATGAAAATTAATATTATAAATGTACCTGGGAAAGTGCATAGAATAAGTTCAGAGGAAGGAATGAAAGGTAAATTTCAGTGGTAAAACTGCATCAACTTATGCTCCTGAAAACACACAAGTCTAGCTCAAGGTATGTTATGTACACTGATGACATCTAAAAAGGCGGTGGCACCTGGCCAACCTTTTCTGGGCTCAGAAGCTAAGCAGGCTCAGGCAAGAATAATAAATGGAAATTCTAGAGTGGGAAGTTGAAAAAGTGTTTTGGGAGAAAACAATGGTGAATAATTTCTATAATGTATATGGACCTGTCTATGAATCTTGATTTGAAGGATCATTATTCTTTATAATGATGGCAGAAATGGAACTTAAATATATGTTTTAATAAATCTGAAACTTAATGGAGACTGTACTAGAAAAAGAGATTACATGCTTTAACTTACCACATGCTGTGTGAAATAGGAGACAGTAGGATTGACAACAGAAGTATTCTAACTGTAACTTGAGAAAACAGTTCAAAAGCACCTGAATTATGTAATAATTATCTTTTTGTCGGTTAAAAGACAATCATCCTATTTTAAACTGCTAAAATCCAAAGGGCTGTGTGTATGCATCCCATTCCTATGCCCTGTTGTGTCTGTGGCATATTTGTTTGTATAGTCCAAGTGAACTGCTGTGCAGGAGGCTGTTGGCCAGAAGCCTGGCTAAGTTTATTCACCCGGTGTGAGAGAGCCAATATCCACACAGAGTTGAGGGGAAGAGAATCTCTTTATTTCTGTACAGAGGCAAAGAGAGTAGTACAGGGGCTGTGCCCAGCAAAAAGCAGGTACCCACCCAGTTTAGTGGGCTACATTTTATAGCGTTCTCTACATTAGATACAATCTCATTGGCAAGCATAATCATATCACACCTCCTAGGTGGGCTCTCTTGCAGCTGCCATGCAGAACTATCTTTCTTATTCTCCATCTTGGGGGGGGGGGGGTGCACTTAATTAGCTATGCATCCCACCTCTGGGTGTGTTTTTTACTTTGCTAATGATGAACTTTGGTGCTCTTTGTGACCTACATATGGGTCCTTGGCCTACATGTGTCAGCAAAACCACTAGATGGGCCAGGTAGGAAGCTATTTTCCTCTTAATCCTTGTGCTAGACAGAAACAGCTTAACCACAGTGTCCTTTGTTTCCTGCTGAAGGAGAAAAAGACAGATACCTACATCTGATAATGGCCCTTGGCTAACAGCTTCTTAAAGTGCTACGCCTATGAACTAAGTAAAAGCCAGAACATCTGCAAATAGGCTACTTCCAATAGAGAATTCCAGCATCAGGCCCTCAAAGCCCTACAGGTTGCTGTTTGAAGGAAAACAAATGGCAAATGTCTCCCCATAGATAGGTATGTATCAGGGACTTGAGGGAGTCTTCTCTATGTATAATCTCTAGGCCACATGCATAACCCCAGGACCATTTATGGCCACCAGACCACACACCCCTGGAAGATAGAGCCAAACTTTTCAGACGTTTTCCCCAGTCTGCAGAGGAGCCCTAAGAGGCAAAATGGATGCCTTAAGCTTTGCAGAAGCCATTACATTTCTTAAAAATGCCTGAAACTCTAAAATGTGGCATAGAATGATAAAGGGACAAAATGAGTACTTTGAGCCTCTTCAAGGATTAAATACCCATTTCACTCCTTAAATTCTCTTCCCAGTTTCAGAACTTCTTGTTCCACCTATTCCTTTGAGATAATGAAGCCACCAGCTATATTCTCAAAGAACCTCAGAGACCAATATTTTTTAAAAAACATGTGGTCCTCAGCCAGAAGCAAGCTGTGGATTGCTGCTGATACATGGAACAATTTATTTTGCTCTTCTGCCTTTATATATGAAAATATATAAATGTGTTTTCCAAAATGAAGAAAGATCACTTTCATTGGGTGTTTTGGGTTTTTTTTTTAGTTTACATGTAGAAAACTAGATGAATACTATGGAATAAAATGTTCAGTTGAGGATATTTTGAATTTGGATTCCAGCACTGAAGAAAAATATAGCTGCCATTTAATATTTCTACTTGAAAACGCTGCATTTAAGAATAATATTCACATAGGTAAATATTTCATATTTCAAATGCATGGAAAACTCTGATTTGCAAACATTTTAAAATAATGGTCAATTATATTTATAGTTATTTCATGTTTTGATGTTATTTCGTCTATAACACGTTTTTGAGAGGGAGAGTGTTTAGCCATTAGCCACTGAGAAATAACAGAGAAAAAAAAAATACAGAGGATGAAAGGATTGAAACTTAATATTTAATACCTGAATAAATAAATCTCATTAACAGATATCTTTGTCACATCAGACTATAAGAAGCTTTCAGACTATTGTCCGATATTCCAGTTGCTTTTATCAATTTTATACTGTTCAGTTTGTATAATTATATGAACAATTGTTCTTTGATTTTAAACATTTTGCAACAGAAAATTGCAGTTTTTATGGTGATTTTCCAAATGTCGGTATACTCAGTTTGTCTCTATTCTGATTATTCTAAAGGTAACTTTTTAAGAACAATTTTGCAACCTGCTATTCTTTTAACTAAGAATAAAGATACAATGGACCCAGAGAAAATCAACTCTGTTTGTCAGTGTTACAAAACTACCACCAATTTGCCTACATGTCTTGAAAACCACGGTTTAGCCAAGGATGCGTCTCAGAACTGGAAGCTGAACCCTCACAAAATATCAGAAAAAGGGACATCACAACTGAAAGAAAATCCAGATCTTTCTTTTTTAATAGTGAATGGTAAACAAGGAGAAAAGCAACTGTTTGTGGACCTTGGTAAATATAAACCCAAACACTGTACCAACTGTCTAGGCATTACATGGCATGCCAGGACTGTTTAACATTGGCTAATGTTTCTTTCCCTGAGACATGCATCTTAGAAAATAGTAATCTGTGGCTTGTTTAGGGTTTACTGTATGATACAAAATTAGCATGTTGGGGATAAACCAAAGAGCATCTTCATGGTGTAAGAGTATTGATGGAGATGTTCTTAACTATGAAGCTCCAATGTGCCTGATGACATTTTAAGACCTAAACAAGCCATGGACAGCTATTCCAAAGTCATATGAATTAGACAGCAATCAGGTATTCACCAGTTAGGAACATGATTGGTTTATGTTATATGAACAGCTCTATTATTTTCAAATGTGACATTCACAGGAAAACAGCTGGTAGATACATCTGAAAGTCTGAATCTAATATTTTGTATCCTTTTTTCCTCTTAGTTTATGTAGAATGGGTTATGCACTCCAGGGAGTTTTTATATATTGCTTAAGTCAATCTTTTCAAAATGTTTAAAATACTTCTGTGTTTTAGAATCCCAGCGCAAGTCTGAGTGTTACATAACATCTGATGCTACACTGTAGGCCTGGTTCAATTTCTTCCCAATGTATGATACTGAATCTTGTAAGGATGCAAGAAGAATACCCACAGGGCTTCTGTCCTACAGTTATGTGCACCTACAAATACAGAAAAATTATAGCTAATTATATTATTTGATTTTCTGAAGAATTAATTTTTGTGCATATGTGAAATAAAATCTCCGGATAACTGAACAGAAATTAATTTTAGAATAGTTATACAATGTTCACCATATTATGCTTGCAGACATCCTTAAATTTATATTTTGCTACCGTAACATCTTTGCATTTCCATTTATGAACCCTTTTTAGATTTAGTGATTTCAGAAAAAAATAATATTAGTGTTTACTTAAGTGTTGCTTAAAATATGTTTTCCTCAAACATTCCTGAAGAACACATGTCAAAAGTAGAGAGGTTCAAAATTCCGAGATGTTAAATTCTGAGTCGTAATAACTTGTATTTAAATAAAAAATAATCGTTCTTCACAGTCATGTTTCTTTTGCAATCTTGTACATGGAGACAAGAAAAGGGTTATCTTATAAGAAGCTATGCCACATAAATGAGAATTTTTGGATTCTGTGCTACTACGTTAAAAAATGAAGACAATTCTAGTTTAACTTTCGGACACACACACATATATAGTTTGTCTTGATTATTCTTTCTGTATTGGAAAGAATGTAATGATAAATTGAGAACTTACAATTCAGTAGGATTAAACATACTTACGCAGACTGAAATATAGTATTAAAAATAGTTGTTGAATTGATTTATGTTCATGGAGTCAAAAAAACATTGCTCACATATTTTTCTTTCCTTAGGAGTTTATACAAAAAATAGAAACTTTCGATTATACAGGTCATCAAAAGCAAGACACACTGTTATTTTGAATATTGCAGAAGATAACAAGTTTGTTCCTAGACCTGTAAATAATTCTTGCATTGATGAGCAGTATTTTTTGTCCTCCTTGATCTGCAATGTAAGGTAGTAATCATTTCAAATTATTTTCCTATTTTTTTAAATTACTGAAAATGTTATTTCATTTGTAGCAGCAGTAGATGGATTTCCTTTGTCAGTTGTCCTCTGTCTTTTGGGAATGCTTGAGGCAATAATATTTGAGGCAACTACATTACACAGAATCATAGTAGAGTTTAAACATGCTAACAGTTCCTAGTTTCAGGGGCTGGGTTTTCTCAAATTTGGAACCTTGAAACTAGAAAGCTGTGTCATAAAAGGAAGAAAACCTTGTCCTGCTCTGCCTCTCTTCTATTTCAAGTTTGCATCTTGAAATTTTGTTAAGCCACCTACTGTCATTTTATGTGTAGTTTATATTGCAGTGAAACACTCTTAGAATACTTTGCAATTTAAAAATAGTATTTTTAAAAAAATCAGTGAGTATAGAATGGAAAGGGAATATGAATGTAGATGTGTGGCTGGGAAAAAATTATTGTATACAACATGCTTATAACTCTTGTTTTTGATCAGATTTTCAGACTGCTTAAAAATTTTGACCTGGGACAACCAAGAGGACGCAAGAGAAACATCTCTAAGTTTAGAAGGCAAAATGTCTAGGAGCTGTTTTGGTATTTCCATTACATTAAACTGAAATGTTGGTTCTAGTAATAATTGTATGCCACTGATGGTCATTTTTTACATTCAGTATATAACTATAACTATGTAAATAAACGTAATTTTGAAATTTAAGTCTGCATATCAGGAGGGCACTTTCATCAAAAAATTCTGTGCTGTAAAATATCTATTGGTTTAACATTTTGTAAGGTAATTGATGAAACAGTGTTGCAGATTGGGAAATGTGTTTTGCTTCTGAACAAGACTAATGTTCTTGCATTTGTAATACTGATAAGACTAATTATGAAAAGCAGCTTAGAAATTACTTATTTTCTAATGCAGACTAAAGAAAGATCAGTGCTCACATTTATGAAATAAGAAATCATATACCAGCTAACAGAATGCGCTCAGGCAAGCTGAAGTTTTTTTTTAAGCTTTCATACCAAAGTTTTTTTTGGCTTTCATACCAAAACACCGGGCATGTTGGGACAAAATGCTAACCCATAAATATGGATTAATAGTAAATGTGCCTGCCAGTGCCTCATTCATATCCAATGTCTTCTCTGAGTCTGAAAGCCAGGCCATTCCAGCTACTCATGAGAGGAACTAGCAAACATATTTTGATGTATAGTGCAAATGTGCCCCATTGAACCCTAACTGGGTCCTAATATGATTATTTTTTGTTTGAATTTGCTTTGTAAGAATAAGCTGTGATTTTTTCTTTTACAGATCCAATAGGAGGATACCATTGTTCACCTTACCCAGAAATTGATAATTTTGTTCGCTCTTTAATCAACAAAGATAATGTTCAAGGAGGTAAAAAAAAATTATATGCTGGAGAAATAGGTTTTCTAAAGATACTGGTATTGTTTTCAAGAAATAGAATGTCTTGTTTTTCAGGGATAAGGAGATGGAATTACTTTTCACTTGAACAGCTTATTGTATATGACATCTCCAACTATCGGTGGTGCAGAAATATTGGTAGAGCTCACAAAAGTAATAATATAATGTAGGTTCACTTTTTTTGTTACTCTTAATATGTACTTAATGTTTTGGTAAACCTAAATTATAACTATAATGACTTTCATAGTATATGGACTTTTGTAATGATATTTAGAATTTGCAAAGAAAGAGTAGAGCAAGATTTGATGTATATTGGAATACAGAGGATAAAAGTTTGACTGGTAATCATTTTTAGTCAGCATCAGTATACTGCCATAAACTTTCTAAATCTAATATATGTGTGCTTCTCTGTGTTCATATATATATATGTGTGTACATGTGTGTATACAGGTACAGTCTGAATAGTCTTAGTAAATCCCATTTTTAATTTAGTAGTGCTTAATCTTATAGGTATGATATTGTTAGGGAAAAATAGGACTAACAGAAAAGGGAAAAATTAATTTCCTGGTATACAGACAGCAAACAACATTCTTATTTACTATTTAATATACTTTGTAACTATAAAATCACATCTATATTTTAAGGATTATAATAGACTTGAAAAATGAAAATTGGTATCAGAAATGTCATGACCCTATTTGCAGAGCTGAAAACTTCAAGTCAGAATGTGAGTACTTTTATACTCTATGCCATTACCATTACCTATTTTAAATATGTTATCACTAATATAAATTCACTTGTATACATGACATAGGTTTTCCATTACCGACTGAAGTATGCTTGTCATTGCTTTTTGAAGAGGTATGTTTTTCTCTTTTAATACTAAAATCCTTTAGTTACAGCATAAAATAAGCCATATTGCCGAGCCAAGTAGAAGATAATTATGAAGTAAGAACTGATACATGGAATACATTAGCTGAATGTTTCCTGGAATGCTGATATAGGCTGGGTTCACACAATAAACGATAATGTAATTTGGTTTGGGATTAGTGCAATGCATGAACCCCATTGCTGCAGTTTGTAAGCCATGTTTATGGTTTAATACAATGCATAAACTCAGCCAGGTATGCTTGGGAGGAAAAGGGTAATTTGAAGCTTTAAACCAGCCTTTTGAAGGCTTTCATGGCTGCTTTGAAGTCTGTTCTCAGCTATCAGCCTAAAAATGTGCATATACTGTACAGCTGCTTCTCTGGCAACTAACACACTTTTGCAAAGGGCCCCTAATGCTTAAATTGTTCCTAGTCCATAGTGAGTCAATGCAGAAACTTAATGTAGAAATCCTGCAAAATAATTGGAGTAATGTTGGAAGTTTCTGACCACCGTTCCACCAGTATTGTTTAATAGTTAAATGTACTTTACTGTTTAATTGCTGACAAAGGTACCTCATTGTATTCATAAAACTCCCAGCGAATAAATATGTGGCTTCATGTTTACCATACTATAAGTAATTTAATTATTGCAACCATAAAGCTTTACTAAACGTATTTCGTAATTATATAGCAATATTTGGAAACCTTCCTGTAGAAGTGTGTGCTACATCACTTGAAACATGTTGGGATTTGATTGCCAGTAAGAGGCTGTCCAGAACTGTAAATGGGTGGAGTTCCAGCATGATTCTTTATAATTTGTTCAGTGTCCAATTAAAAACCTTTGTGCAAGGTCCCCTCCATTAGAGCAGGGCAAAGTAAATAGTATCAGTAACCTGGAATGGGAATAGTTGAGTATGGCTGTCTGAACTGAGAGGTATAGACGTCTGTATTTAACTCTTAAGCTGGAGTTGTCGCTTTATATTCTGCTACTCTTAAGCAGCTTGCATACGGTTCTATTGAATCTGAAAAATGTGCAGCAATTCTATGTGGAACAACATTCTTACAGAATCCACCTATCACCAACAATAACTGCATAATGATAGATAAAACCATAAACATAACCACTTTGTTTCCTAGAACAAAATGTTGGTACTTACTGTTTCTTTTCTACAATGAATGGAAGTTATTCTATTACCAGGTTTTGTTCCTCCCACTTGCTCTGATAGGGCTATAATTTTTTTTCAACATATCCCTGTGGGAACAGAACAAGTAATACAAGCCAAAAAAAGGCAACTGGGCACTCAAGCTGAGAAAAAATTATAATAGTAAAATATATAGTGGCTACAAGCAGAGAGGATCACACTCCATCCTCTATAGCAGGGTTTCTGTGATGGAAGACTTGGATGAGGGAGTTCAAGGTCATGGGGAGAAGCATCTCCTCAGCCCACAGCCTGAGTGCGTAAAAGCAAAGAGTATGAGACTGGCACCACCCTAAGGAATTCGTAGTGTTTACTTGCAGACTTTGGGAGTTAGAGTTAGTTTGGCGAGATTCTGTCTAGCGGGTGTAAGCTAATAAAGTAACTAAGCAAATTCAGAACCGTCTCGTGGAGTTTCTTGGACTGAACCTAACAGTTTCTCAACCCTGGCAGCTTTAAGATGTGTGGACGTCAACTCCCAGAATTCCCCAGTCAGTATGTTTCCTTCCCATATTCCCCACCACCTATCCAAATAGTAGATAAGCTCCCAGTTCTGTTCCGTTGATCAGATAGGACTGGAACTTTGGGGGGGCAGGTTCAGTCAATATGTAATTGGTATGCTATACAAGAACCTCACTAGAAAAGTATAATCTAAAACTGTAAATGTTGATGTTTGCTCTTAAAAGGATGAAGATTATGTATATATAGTGGATGAAAATAGGAACACTGAAGAAAGGGCAAACACAGTTGATGCTACTGGCTTACTGGACAGAATACCTGTTGCTTCAGTGCAAGAAAACAGCAAGCTAAACAAGAAAAGTTCAAATGTTGAATGGGATGACGAGCTTGACACCTGCCTTTTGGAAGCTTCTGAAGATGTGGAATTAGTTGAAGCTATTGATACTTTTCATACACAGAAGAACTGTACTGCGGATGAATTACCTGATGACCTCCTAGCAGGTGTTTTAAGAAACTATGAAGGAAAAGAAGTAAAGGAATGTTAGAAAAATCTTGTGGATGAATTAAATATCTCATCAGCCAGATACATTTGGCAGTACTGAAAACACACTCAAAAAAATTAACTCAATATTTTCCTAAAACCTGTAAACCTGTATTACCTGTAAGATAAATTTTGTATGTTTACTATGGTTGACAACTAGAGTTCAGAAGCAACTAGATGTTAGAAAAGTAAATTTTACGGTTTCACAAATAAGGATTTTATTGAATTGACAGCCAGTTATAAAAATAGCATCCCTTTTAATTCTAAAAATAGTTTAGTACAATAAAATACTCAGATATTCATCGCTTTAAATAAGGTTTCTCTCACCAGAACTAAAGTAGAATGTACTAGTTTGTTATGTTATTCACACAATTTTAAAGTGGTAAGATAAACATTTACAAAGACAGTTCAGGAAGTCTTGTCCTATCATTTTTGCTTCACCTTTCTTCTTCACATGAAGGCCTTCAATAAATGTTTAAAGTATACATCATTACTTTTTATTTTTGTAACAACTTGTAATAATTTTTTTTTTCCAGAAAGTGTAATGTGCTATGTAAATGGTAATGCAAATATGTAAATAGTAATGTGTTATATTTAGAACCGGCAAGTAGTAGCCTGCTTTCTGAGATAAGTTTTTGTTTCTTTGAAGCCAACTTATTTCTTCTTTCTTGGAAAGAAAGATATGTATTCAACATGCAGCTACATGTGCCTTGCCAGATGAAACAATAGCAAGATTATTTCTCTGCTGGAGAGATTCCCCGCCAGTCTTCTTTCATGAAAGAATAGGTCAAAGGTTACTTTCTTTCACACACAAAGTAAACCAACTAAAATACTGTATTTCTGATTCAGTGATCTGTTTTATTGCCTCATTATTTCTTCTTTGCCAAACAAAAGATTTTTATTGTTAAGTTAGTCATATCTAAATATACCAATAAAATGCCAAAAGGAATTTATGGAGTTTAGGTCCCTGAAAAAAAACAACTATTTCCAGTTTTCCAACTTCAGCTTCTACTTTATATTTCAATACACTTACATCTGGTAATATAGAATGTAATTTGTATTATGAATACCTAGTTGTTTTCTTGCAATCCCAAACTTTCCTGTAATTTTGTATTGATATTCTGAAAGTGATTTTCTGCTCTTAAAATTCTTCGTGAATCCATCAGAAGTGCAGGAAGGCTGGAAATACCATACTATGGAGTAGAAAGAAAAGAACAAAGCATAGTTTAAACATTTGTAAAATATTAACCCTATGTTAGAAATACCTAGTGTTAGGGCCTAATTTATTACTCGCTTTCTGAAGAGCATGACTACATTCACCTTGCCTTGCCTTTAGCCCTTCCCATTGCAAGTCAAACTCTTGCAATGAGCTCTACAATCCTTCTTTGCATATGCTTTTTATACCACCTCAATGCCCTGTCAATTCTGTTAGGTCCTTCTAGGCCTCTGGTCCTATTCTCCTTGGTGGTCATTTCCTCCTTGTTCTCTGCCTTTTACTCTCCTATTTTCATTCTCTGTAGTTTGAATTATCTATTTCCTCTGTTCTTTTGGGGACATTTGGATCTAGATTTAAAGAGTCTAGTGATTAAGGCACCAACCACTAGTTTGGTCTAGTGATTAAGGCACCAAGCTAGAAACTGGCAGACCGTGAGTTCTAGTCTCACTTTAGGCACAAAGCCAGCTGGGTGACCTTGAGCCAGTCACACACTCTCAGCCCTAGGAGGGAGGCAATGGCAAACCACTTCCAAAAATGTTGCTAAGAAAACTGCGTGGACTTGTCCAGGCAGTTGCCACAGGTCAAGATTGACTTGAGGCACACACACACACATTTCCATTTTCTGTGAACTTGTAGTTGTCAAGATATATGGACTTATGATTAAGGTCCATGTGATTTTGTGGTGAAGGCTCATATCCTGATCATATCCTGATTGTGCTTGTGGACCATCTGTGACATGTTATTTTTTCCAGTCTCCGCATGTCTGGAAGGGTAAGCCTTACCAAATTGCAAGACTATATTTTATTCAGATAATAATAATGTGTTTGTTTATTTTTTAATTCAGTATCCAAGTATCCTTGAGTCTGGAAACTTCTGGAGCCATCACAAAGCTTGTTGTCTACATGTCTTTAGTTTCAAGAGAATATAAGTATTGTCCTGCACAGAGCTTAAGACCTTATTAATATAGTTTGAATAAAAATTATCTGCCTTGTTTATACTTGTACATGTTGTTGGATATATCAACATTCCACATGTCTGTATAACTCACCCCTATTTGCCTAAGCTGGGGTTTCTGGCTAAGTTAAGTAGCTGTTCAGAGTGTTTAAAGTAATTCCTCAGCCACCATTTTTAAGGAATCTGAACTAACATAAAATTTTAGACTTGATTTGAGATTTACACATCAGAAATAATAAGTTACTACATCTATGAAAGCATTATTTTACTGAAATGAAATGAGATGAAGAATGTTCAATTTATTCAGCAGACCAATAAAGCTTAAAAGCTAATCACAAAAATCATCAATATGCCACTTGCTTTTCCACAACAAATATGGGTATACCAACTGCTATATATTCCAATAAGGATACTGTCAGCCGTATTATTATATATAACAGGTGATTATATGACAATAAATGTTGCTTTGAGAATAATTCTGCATGGATTTTATAAAGCAGCATATAAATTTCAATATCAAATACTGAAATGTGCACCCACCTCCATTCAAAGAGGCCATTTTTCAGATACAGGTGGTTTTCGGGTTATGATGGCAATTGGGACCTGGACTGCCGTCACTAAGTGGTGTCATAAAGTGTGACATCACTTGACTGCATTGCTTAGTGACGGCAATCCTGGCAGCTATCGTAACCCCAGGACACGCGGGTTAAGCAGGAAGAGATGGGAGTCCCAGGTAAGGAGCACAAGAGGGTGTGTGGGTGCAATGGGGGATTGCTACAGGTTGGTGCTAGGGAGCGCAGGTGAGTCGGTGGGGGCTGCAGGAGGATTGGTGGATGCCACAGGAGATGCTGCAGGCAGGTGTATGCTACAGAGTGCAGGTGGGGAGGGTGCTACAGAGTATGAGATCCCTCCTCTTAGGGAGAAAAAGTGGTGGGAGCAACTTACTAAGGCGACTTACAACTTTCTCTGCCAGCTTTCTCATTGACTTTGCTTGTGGGAAGCTGGCAAGGAGGGTTGCAAATGGCGATTATGTGATGTGGCTTGCTGTAATGGCGTAATTGTGAACCGGACACCTGAGGGACACTGTGACGGCCAGAACTTCGAGGACTGGTCATAAGTCCATTTTTTCAGTGCCACTCTAACTTTGAATGGTCGCTAAATGAATGGATGTAAGCTGAGGACTACCTGTACTTAAAAAGATACCTGAAGATTGGGCTATGTTATATGCATGAGGCCAGGGAAGGAGAAATGTGGCACTTGTCTATCATCTTTCTTCACTCAAATAGGTTTCTATGTTGCAATACATCCAAAATACCTGGAAAAAATATAACTGCATCTCCTAGGAACTGAAAAATTATGTTATTTGCGTTATCTCAAACATGCACAGATTAGTATTTGAAGGATAAGGAGTGGTAGCTACAGTTGTGATTCTTCCAAGCATTTCTGGAACAAAATCACAATCTAAAATGTAACTTTTCTTTTTAATTGCAATAACCTGATTAAAGATCAATTAACAGCTACAGAGTGTTAAGCCATTAAATAGGTACTTACTACTAGTTTTTCTTGCGGGTTTTCCTTTTCATCATTCATTTGCTGAAGACTCTTTAAGTCTTTGATAAACTGAACTGCATTCCTGAGACAGGATATTTTTTCTTTTAGTTTGCTGTATTCTTTCTTTAGCTTCGTCAGTTCTGGTTCAGTTCTAGCAAAAATAAATGTCTGAGCATCATGTTTTGGTAAGTTTTCCTTTTATTCCACAGAAGACTGTTTACATAACTGAATCTACAGGAGCAAGAGTTATAATCTATGCTATCACACAGCAAGAGGGTAATCTGAATTTGGTTCAGCCCTGATGAAAATAAAGGAGATATGTGAACTGCCATTGCACCAATGTAAGGTTTAATTGTTCATGTCTCTTCAGTTTTGTCTTTCATCCAGTCAAAATCCCAGGTAGTGCAAGTGTTCGCAGCACAAGCTTGTTTTACTTTTATATGCATTTAGGAAGGTTATGATGATTATCATTCAAGTGATAATCTAAGTCAGTGTTTCTCAATCTTGGCAATTTCAAGATGTGTGGACTTCAACTCCCAGAATTCTGGCTTTGGAATTCTGCTGGCTGTGGAATTGTGGTCACAAGGGGAGAAGGGATCAATCTGATTTCTAAAGTCAACAGGCAAAATGCTGCATAGACCTAATAGGAATGTCTGAGGCCCACAGATGCCAACCAGTAACCCATTTCAAAAAGCAGGTTAATAAGGCAAACCAGTATTTTCTTACATGAATATTGTCAGTGTTTTCATACTTGCAAAATAATGGAAATAAATCTAGAAATAATATTGCAAAAGAAAGGAATGAATCTTGCCAGATGAGAGAAGCTGATTATACTGTATGAAACCTATCTGGAGGAAACATCTGGAATTTAATTAATGCTCTTTTAGTTTTGAAAAAATCTTTACCATGTTCATAAATCTGCAGCTACAGCTCTCAGATCATATCTGGAACATGATTTCATATGGCACAGTTGCTATGGGACATCTGAGATAAATACCAAAGTCAGCTGGAGCTTTAGGTCAATATTTTGATCAAAAGTTTAGTTCTGAAATCCTTGCTAGGGCAGGGAAAGATAAGCATATCACTGGATTGGTATAAAACGGGATTTTAGGATCCAGTGATAATTGAATTAAAAACTTAATTGCAAGGTCACCAACAACATACCTACGTAGGTCTTCTTTAATTTCTATCAAACGTCGTCTTTTCTTATTTGTCATTCTGACCATCTGTAATGCCAGAAAATAAATGTTAAGTACGAAAATCCTTAATAGTTATACCTTTTAATACTGCATATCATCACTGTCATTACTACTTTAAAATATAGATTTATTATAAAATGTAATCAAAGTTAAAATCTTATGAAGAAACAAAAACTATTTAGAAAGTAATTTCTTCAATACTCTTCCTCAATCATCTTAATCAGCTGCAGGTGGCCTTACCACTGAATATTTCACAGAGCTATAATTTAACTGCTAAGTAATGGGAGATAATGAGATTATTTATTTAAAATATTTATATCCTGTCTAATTAACAAATAAAAATGAAATACACAGTTCTAAATAAAATAAAAATGCACCACATTATGTTTAACAGAGAATACAGAGGCAACGCCAGAAAGAACAACAGTAAAATCCATCAACTTTGTTCACTCAAATCACTAACAGTGGAAGGCATTCCTCAAAATGTTCACACTGAAGATGAGAAAGACTATTGGTAAGTGCTAAGTGATTTTCCATAGGCAGGGTATTTTAAAGCCTAGATGTGGCAACTGGGTGGGAAAAATCTTTCTGGAGTTAACATAATTTTAGAACATGTAAATATACACATATGAAACTGAGCAATATAGTGTGCATGAAATGTTCAAATTGTATTTGTCAACTTCATTGTATCATGTAAAGGAGAGAACATATTCTGTTCTAGAATAATTTGAATTGAAGGAATTTCATATTGGTATTTCCTATTTCTTTAAATATTGTCCACTAAAAGCTAGTTTTTTAGACAGTGCTATCAAAGAACAGGACTGCTAACAGAGAATATTAAATGGATTCTCAAAAATAAAACAAAACAAAATACCTGGGTGGTGGCAAAAAGAATTATATTAAGAAATTGCAAAAGTTATATTATTTCAGAGGTCAAGGACTGATTGTTGTAAATGTGTGATTATCTGTTTTGGAAAAGGCAGTATTCTCAACTAATCAAAGGATGCAACAATATATATTACTATGGAAGAGATTCTGTGATATCTCTTGTATTGTTCATATTATACTAGTGAATTCATTGTTAAACCAGTGACTATTGATAAGTATAAAATATAAGATATATTTTTTCCTTTTCTTCTTCTTAGTTTATACTTTAGTTTGTACTTTTAATTTTTTAATCTTCTTTTTTTTATTTAAGATTAAAGATTGCTTTGTTAAAAAATAAAGATAAGTTTTTTAAAAAAAAATCAAACAAAAAACCCCCATCAATCTTCCAATTCCACATACTTTTACCCATAAAATAACAAATATTGCACTTGGACATTTAAATTGCAGGATGAACAAACTATTCCTACAAGTAAGAAAGCGCTCTCATGATGGAGTGAAAGTATTTGGGTTTAGAAACAGACTCAAGCATTACACGTATTAAACTGCTTCTTCTGACATAAACTGCATGCCTACTTTCTGCTGTTGCTGCAGAATGTCACTGATAGAAAGGGAGAACACAAGTGTAATTATGGATAGTAGTTAAATATATTGGGTTCTAATAATGCTTTTAACTTGCTGTTTGATAGCCCCCCCCCCATGACAGTATATTATGTTTTACTCAGGAGGGGAGCAGCAAGACTGAACTTTCGTTTCCATCCAAAGCATCTCTGGGAGATTAAAGGTGACATGGTAGAGAATTCTCTCCATCAATAAGAACTTGATCATAATGGAAAGAGCCTTACCCTATTCCGTACCTTGTAAAAGGTAAGATTTTGCTACTGATCTTTAGCTACAATTTAATGAAATGTCCTAATCAAATGTTTATATTGACTATAGGACTGGGAAAAAATCTATACAGTTTAAAAGATACACAGGCCAGTTTACCTTTATTTGTTTCAACTTCATATTTTTCAGTTTCTCGGCATCTGCAGTCTAATTAAAACATTCACACATTAATGATATGGCATAACTTCTTGGTAAATAATAAATTACAATAAATACATGAGATTATGAGATCAGAATTAGTAAAATTCACATTTCCTAATAATCAGAGTCTAAGAAGCTTATTTAATTCCAAGAAATCTGCCTGCATTTTAAATGTTGTTGGCTTTCCACATATCTATTTTTATCTTTTCTTAGATTCTACCTAAATTGGAATGAAAATCCAATCATAGGACCTGGATGAAGGTAATGCATAGGAAAAGAAGTCAGTATGGGTAATTCAAAGAGAATTGTTACACATAATAAAAAGAAAATGCTGCAACTGAATTTTTTCATTGTCTAGTTTTTCTCCTTCCTGGATGCTTTCCAAATCTCTGGATTTGTAATCAAGGGTTAGATTAATTTACAATACATTTATTTTCCAGTGCTTGCTATAGAGGTTTGTCTAAACCTTGCTTCCAATACAAATTGCAACACATTTATTTTCAATTTATTAATTATTCTAACCTGCACGTAGGTTCTGCAACAGTGTTACAGCGTGGACTGTTCCAGTCACCACTGCCCTGCTGTACTGTACTTTCTTTATTAAATTTATATGCTGCCCATCTCCCCCAGATGTATAATATTTCATAGCATTCTATCTGCTCCCCCAGTCAGATGCATTTAATTAGCAGTAGATAATTTTAATGGTTCCTCTTAAATCCCCCCCCGCAACATTTCCAAAATGCAGAATTTCTGTCAATCAATACCTGTACGTACAGTGTAGGTGAGTTGATCCTTGAACCTGGTATGAAATGTATCAATAACTTTTCTATACTCCTCCAGCTTTACTTCTTGTCTGAAACAATACATACATTTCATGATAAAACAAATTTATGCTTAAATGAACACATTAACTAATTTGTACATTAAGAAGTGCAATTTTTAGCCACTGAATTTTATCCTACTAATGGTTAATAGTTAGACAGTAATGCCAAGGACCCAAAATTTTCCTGTTAAAAAATGTTACTATAACTTCAAATGCTGAAAAGTTTTCAATTATCATTCTTAGGTTTGTACTTTTGCTGCTAGTCAGCATGATTCCTACAATAATTCTGATATCATGCAACTACTGCTGCCTTCTGGGATTCCTCCCCCCCCCTCCCAATTTCCAGGTTGCAAGCAGCCCTGATATTCTCTGGAGGTATCCTATCCAAGAGGTAATGAGGCCTAAACCTGCTGAGCATTCAGATGATGATGATGATGGTATCTTAAATACAACAATTTGCTATGGCACATAATTTTTCAGAAAAAAGGCAATTATTCAAAAACAATGTAATTCTTTTATTATGTTTTTACAATATCTCTAAGCAGCACAACTGCACTGATTCCAATTTATAAAAGCAAAAAAGCAGATTGAATTACACGTTACATTTAACATCACAGCGGAGTTTTCAGTCATAAGGAAATTCTCAGTCATAAGAAAAGATGCTTACCTATATTCTGCTATTATCTTCTCAAGCTCATTCAAAACAACTTCTTGTTTGGTAGCACATCTGGTACCTTTTTTTGGCTGTTTTGAAACTTTTTTTGAAACTAAATGAAGCACAAAACAATGTTAATGGATTTGGTTATTATGGGTCCAAACCTATCAATGCTTCCCAAAGATGTGCAATTTAAATTGGTGCATATGAAATGCTAAGACCTACCCTTTCACTCAGTTACTATAAAATCAAGATTAGCAGGTATCCTGGTACTATACAGAACTGAAAAATTATAGTCTAGAGCAGGGGTTCTCAAACTACGGCCCACGGGCCGGATACGGCCCGCCAGGGTCATTTATCTGGCCCACACGCCTGATTGGCCGCCGCTGCTGTCTTTCAGAAGCGGAAGCATCGGGGCTGTGTCGGGAGCTGCAGGCGATGCACGAGGAGGGAGATAGCAGAGCCAGACTCTTCTACATTACAGGTATACAGGGTCCGGTGGCTCTCCTCCTCTCCTTGTACCCCGCGGGAGGGATCCTCTGTGCAGGGTGATCGGTGTCTCGTTCTCCAAGCTGCTTGTGTCATTCTTTCTCCCAATTGCCCACCCCGTTCTTGCAATCCCTCGGAAACCATCTGGTCTTCCCCAGGTCTCATGAGTACAGGCGCCCTATTTGGAGAACGGCAGGAGCCCCGTTCTCATGGTGCTTCGCGTTTGCATTTTATGTTCCTTCCTGTTTTAACCACACAATGGATTTCTTTGGGATTGTCATTAAAATATTCCAATAACCTGCTGCCATGACTAGGTTTTAGTCAACAGAAGGCACTATCAGTGCCTGAAACATATTTCCAAGATTAAATTCCAGTTTTACAGGGACAGTCCTGATTTTGGGGAAGGCATCCTCGAACTAATGGGAGGGCTCAAGGTAGAGCAGGCAGAACAGTATGGGAACAAGTAGCCAAAGAAATGATGTCTTTCCATTACTCATCAAGTCTCGGGGTACCTTATGGTGGAAGGGAACATGGGAATGAAGCTATTCCATTATCCATTTTACTGGCTGATTGATTAGTACTAGTCTGCAGAAATCCAGAATAAGAAGCAAAGTTAGTGTTTCCTGTATCTCTTTGCTGGCAACTAATGGATTTTTGCAGATCAGGTCTGATAGCCTTATGATGGAGAGAGTGGTCAATTGCTTATTAGTCATTTATTAAATTAATTTGGCCTGGAAATAATTTTTCACAGAGTGTAAAAGCACAACAGGGAACAGGAATGTTTGGAACTACTTAAAGTTGCTTCATTCCAGAGAAGCTCTTCTAAACATCTTTGTGTCCTTTTTTGTCTGGTAATTTTTGCCTGTGACTTTGGGGAAATTGACTTGTAGATTTGTATACATGTATGCATTTTTTAATATTAGTATATCCAAGTTTTTATTTTTGGAAATCAGGTCAGCCTACTTCTTTGCAAATTATCAGGACCGCAGAAAGCATTGTACTCAGTTTCTGTTTCACTTTTTCTTCTCTTCTGTTCCTTGCATTTATATCCAAACTCCTCTTCCTTGCCCAGACCTGTTCCACCATCTCAAATTCTTTGTTAAGTCATCGCTTAACAACCATTCATTTAGTAGTTATGCTCAGTCCCCAAAGTTACAGCTGTTGCAGCACCCCTGCAGTCACATGATCAAAATTCGGGCACTTGGCAGCCCGTCCACACTTACAACCACAGGGGCACTTCAACTCATACTTCCTCATACGCTGCAGGAGGGATCCTCTGTGCAGGGTGATCGGTGGGGTCCAGGGCGCCCTATTACTTTCTCCATTTGGGCTATGTGGTTGCCCCTCAAGTAGAATGGCCACTGGCACTGACCAATAATGCAGGGGGCAGGGGGCGGGGGGAGGATAACATTTACTGACACTGACTACCAATGCAGGGTGGGGTTTATGTTGGTTAAAATTGTTCTTTATTTTAATCATTGTATTTTTTTTCCTGGTTTTTTTTTGTACTACAAATAAAATATGTGCAGTGTGCATAAGAATTCATTCATGTTTTGAATGTGAGCCACCCAGAGTCACCCGTTGGGGGAGATGGGCGGCATACAAGTTTAATAATTAATTAATTAATTAATAGTCCGGCCCTCCCAACATTCTGAGGGACTGTGAACTGGCCCCCTGTTTAAAAAGTTTGAGGACCCCTGGTCTAGAGCTATGAAGAGTGGAAAAACAACTTACCTTGACAGTCTGTCTCCCTTTCTGGTAAAACATCATTCTTATTTACATAGGATCGAGCCTTTTTCTTGGGTATCTATTAGGTCAAAGTTGAGAAACGTATTAGTTGTTAGGAAATTACATTATCTAATTTGACAGGATCAGCCTTTCTCAAACTTTGTCAAACTACAAACACTGTCTAGATATACACTGTTTAAATTTCAAGTTAATTCTCATAACACCTATAGAAAATACAAGGAATATAGTGCCAGAGACATTTATATGCTTTTTTGCAACAACATCCCATTAACTTTAAATAGATACTCTATAGCTGCACTACAGCAAAAATAATTTGAAAAAAATACATCTTCCTGCAACTAGTGGCCTCTTTTGAATAATAATGTAGTCTTTTAATAATCAGCCTGAGATATGTGCTGATTGCATCATTTTCATAATGAAGAGTCTTATAACTGATATATATGGGACACAGTAAAGATTATTTTTTTACAAAAAACATTTAAAGATACAGTGATCAACAAAACATTAAATCAAATTTCCTAAGGTCTCCCCTAGAAAGTACAAAAGTAAACAGAAACAACACCAACAATAATTTAGGTGTACATATTCATACATTTGTAATTTTGAGTAATACAAAATTTTAAACCATATTTATCCATATGGTTTATGGATATAAACCATATGGATAATTGTATCCAAACAATATCCATATTGAATATTTCTATCTAAAAAGTTATTTGCATAAAGGTAATTATTAGGAATTACTATGCTGAAATAATTAAAATGATAAACAGATATGAAAAAATAATTTTAATTAAAGGATTCTTCAAGAATCTTTGCTGTTTTGTTAATTTTTTTACCCAATGTGATCTCCCACACCAGTTACCTGCTAGCACAGACTTATTGTTTATTTTTCCAGGACATATAAAATAATGCAACACAAGACATTTAGCAAACTCAATGTTTGCTATCAGCTGCCAGATTACTTAAAAAAAAAAGCACGCTGGAAAACTAAAGTATATTTGTTTTTCAATTAATGGTAATTAAAATATAATTCTTAATCTTAACATTCAAATTCTTTTAAAATCTATCATTTAATTTGATATCTTACATTCTAATTAATTATTTCTTAATGACCACACAGTTTGAAGTTCTCTGCAATGTATGCAAATTCTGTTGACCTCTATTGGAAACTATCAAGCAAATGTTTTAGTCTTTTATTACATATTCACTAATGCAATCAATTTCTACTAATATAAGAAAAACTCTACATGTTATGAAATCTGTACATAATATGCAGAAAATCATGCAGAATAAGAAATGGATGATATAACAGCAACCACATGTCATCATCTTTTGCAATTTATTATAATTACAATTGAACTTCTTTAAGTAGCTGTCTCTATTGAGCACACTGGACATAGGTAACCTATACAATAGACCAATGTTTCTCAACCTTGGCAACTTTAAGATGTGTGGACTTCAACTCCCAGAATTCCCCACAGCGCCATGCTGGCTAGGGAATTCTGTGAGTTGAAGTCCACACATCTTCAAGCTGCCAAGGTTGAGAAACACTGCAACAGACACTAGAATGACAGAGCTATAACAGGGGCTGGAAGTATTTAGATTTGTAATTAAAAACATAAGGCTATCAGCTCACTAAAAGTAATTTTAACATTCATGGATGCTGGAAACCATGCAGATTAGCACTATCAGGACAAATGAACACTAGAAACAAAAATAGGCTATAACACATGGTGATTACAAGGAAATGGTACATAATATGCATATAGTCAACAACTGTCATTATACCTAATATTTCACTGCAGGGCCTGTACCAGATTTTTGAGCATACAAAAGGAGGTTTACAAGTATGGCATTTGCTAGTCCGGGATGAATACGTTTAAGAGAAACAGTACTAAAATAAGAAATTATAAGAATCTCACATGGCTTTAAACTACGTGTCAAGTAGGAACAGTAAGACCATTGTTGTGAACTCTGAAATTTCAACTGGAAAAGCGTTAAATTGGTTTTGCTTGTAGTTTTGAGTCATGGAATTTTAAATATTACCCAATTATAGCAATATACAACTGAAATAGATGTAAACTATTATATGTTTTAAAACATCTGTCTATAATAGATTATATTTTATTGCCAATAAAATGGAAAAGGTATTAGGTAAATCTTTTACATACCTTGTTCTTTACTGAAGATTCCTCTTCTGAATCTTCAGTTCTCACTATTGTTTTCAAGGTGTGGTGACTTTTTCTAGAAAATGTAAAAAAGCTACAGTATATTTTATCATGGAACTTTAAACATTGGAATGGAAACCTGCTAGCATCTTCTTTTTGGCAGTATTATATTGACTATGTAATTTCACGATGGCCCAAAGAGATCCATATGCTATTGCCAGATAAAGATTTACAGTAAGAAAAACAAGGAGTAAGCAACATAGTTAGTAGTGATAAAGCATGGTAATTCAGGGGTACATATGTCATACTATAAAAAGAAAGCACGGTCACAAATGTGCATTTGTCAGGGATTAAGTTTAGTTAGTTATACTGAACAAGCAAGTATAGGAGTGCATTATGAATGGTAAGGGATGGATTACATAGCAGAACCAGATGGACAGACAGAACATAGTTCAAATCTATAGCATATACAGTTTAATATTTTAAAATATTTATTTATTCAATTTATATGACCGCCTATCTCACCATAGTAACTCTGGGCAGATAACAACATACAAAAATGTACAAATAAACATAAAAACACAATAAAACCCAGGTTTTAAAAAAAGTCTACAGCAATCAGAACAACCACCTCATAGGCTCTAACCATCTGACCCTCATGCCCAGGAACAAGTCCAAGTCTTCAAGGCTTTCCAAAAAGCTGGCATGCAAATATCTTACGAAGGGTCCAACATCTTCTGACTTTTGTAAGAAAACCAAATCCTGAGAAAGTTGGCCAGAAGTGCCACCTTTAGGAACGTATAGTAAGAGCTAAATATTTGGTAGTGATGACTCAGAGAAAGAACAAAAGATCAAGCAAAAAATCATCCAAGATTTTATTGCCTTCAAAACTGTAATTTAAAGATATTTTATAATCATGCTCAAAAGTATGACTTTTGGTATTCTTCTAACAAATGTCTCGAAGAAAAATCAATATATTTTGAATATACAGGTAGTCCTCGACCTACAACCATAGTGGGACTGGAACTTCCGCTGCTTAGTGATGCAGTCATTAAGTGAGTTGCACCCAATTTTATGACCATTTTGCCTCAGTCATTAAGTGAATTACCATGGTCATTAAAAGAACCCAGTTTCCCCCATTGACTTTGCTTGTCAGAAGCTCCTTGGGAAGGTTGCAAATGGCAATCACATGACCCTAGGACACTGCAACCATTGTAAATACATCCCGGTTGCCGAGTGCCCAAATTCTGATGATGTGACTGCAGGGACACTGTGATGGTCGTAAGTGCAAGGATCGGTCAAGTCACTTTTTTCAGCGCTGTCGTAACTTTGAACAGTAGTTAAACAAATGGTCTTAAGTCAAGGACTACCTTTATAGATAATAAAGAATAAAAAGAGAAAACATTGCTAAGAAAACTGTCTATTGTCTATGTAGACACCAGGAATCAAGACTGACTCAAAGGCACCAAAAATAAAGAATATAAAATGCCAGTTTTAACTGATCTTTATACTTTACCAGGAATTTTAGAAAGAAGTATTAGATGTGGGCAGAATATCCCTTCTCTATTTGCATGACATACCTTCAGTGAATTAAAATGGAATTGTATAAGTGGTTAATGGCTGGCTTAAGTTAGCATGGCTAGTATATAGTAAGGCACACTAATAAATTCATGTACACTAGAAAATCAGTCTAGAGAAAATATTAGACAGAAAAAAATGTCCTCAAACTTATTTCTGGAATACCTTTTAGTTGTATTTTTCTTTGGGGGCTCTGAATCAGACGAACTGCTGGAAAACTCATCCAGTGTTGAATATTGATCATTCCCATTCCCAGCCCCTTCCACCTCTTCATAAACAGACACAGCAGTGCTATGTAAAGGGTGATCTAGGGGGAAAAAAAAGTACTAATTAACTGTAACAATTTAGAAGAGTCAACATTTTTCACAACAGAAGATCTCAAAGCAACAGTTCCCATGTAAAGTGGATGAAGCAATGCCACTCAAGAGAAAGATATTAGGAAGGGTGAAAAAAACACCAAGATGCAACAGGCCTTGTACAAAGGTGCTTGGTAACTATAGTTCTCTGAAGCAATCACACAGAACAAATGACCATGCAAGGCAGATATCCCACCTTGATTATTCTGGAGTTCAAACCTAGTGTGGTCAGCTAGACATTAAGCGAGTAAGTACACCTGGTTATGCGAAAGGGAGAGTAGAATTTTTAGCCCTCAAGGTAATATAACTGACATAGTTGGTAGGATTTAAGAATAGGCATTAGGACAAATTAAGGAAACAAAATGTTTATGGTAATGAGGGATGTCAAGTCCCTGCAAAAGTTGGACACTGTCCCAAAGAGTCTGTGCTTCTGGAATAAAGCGAAGAAAAACTTTTATCAGTAACAGGTACTGCTAATATGAGCATCTTACAGTTGGGTAAAGGTGACGCATGCCATGTCTGTCTCTACCTGGGAAAACAGGGACTGTGGAGGTGCAGAGGGAGGGTAGTGGCTTCAGGAAACTGCTACTGAGTCTGGCATTTACACTTAAGGATTCCAGAGGCTAGACCAGGGTTTCTCAACCTTGGCAACTTGAAGATGTGTGGACTTCAACTCCCAGAATTCCCCAGCCAGCATGGGAGTTGAAGTCCACACATCTTCAAGTTGCCAAGGTTGAGAAACACTGGACTAGACACTGAGCTGTTTACAGCCTATTACAACCAACAATGCTCCCCTGTTTGATGACGGGAGCTCCTCTAGCCTTGTGAAGAGCACTACTTACATAGTTGGGGCCTACTCAGAGGTCTCCAGTGAGAGATATGCCTTTGTTGTTTTAACAACTGGAAGATGTGCAAAGCAATGACCAAGAAATAGCAATCTGTGTGGCCAGCGTTCCACTTCCAAATGAGCAAAATCTGGAATGTTTCATTATATAGTTTGCAATTCACCAATATTAATTTTTAATATCACATTCAGGCATATTATTTAAACTTCTCAGTTGTAAAACACAGCAATTTCTTTTACTATTCAATTGCTCACTAACACTAAAACTAATTCAGATGCTGAAGTTATCTTGGTAGGAGTCTATACTATATTTGATCATTCTGTATACATACAGTTAAACAAGTACATTTATAAAAATGTACTAAACATTGTAATATGTAGGTATATTTATTTAACTTGCTTATTGGAAATGTAAGACAATCACATCTTTTATTCTGTATTCCACCAATCCACACACAACATCTCAGAACAATTACTATCTACAAATTGCAGCTGGGAATAATATCTTATTAAATATTTATTACAAGTATTTTTATATTACCAGCTCAGCATGACTCCTGGTCATTTACAGTAAATATAAAACCCAACATCAGTCAGCAAAAACAATAATTCAGAATGTACGTGGCTACCCAATCTGGCAGTCAGAAACAGTCAGTCCTAATAACTATGTATGAACATCTTAAAATATAAAATACAATAACTAACCAAACAAGTCATCAGTTTCCTCTGTTTGCCCAGTTCCAGGAATTTTCAAAATACTTGAGACATCTGGCTCGTCAGGTGAAAGCAATTTACCATGAGGATCCAGCTTGGCTTGATGTCCCTGCAAGGGAAGCAGTTATATAAAATACATTGAAATTTATTGAAGTTTAAAAAATAGAAGTACTGGCTTAGCATAGAAACATTAATAAAACATAACTACACCCTATCTAAGCTCTTCAGAAAGCCAATAAAGAGAAAATTAAGTTAAATATTTATGGGGGTATTACAAATATGTAATAAGTACAAATTAAATTAAAAAAAGGAAAAAGTTAGCAGGGGCCATATGTAGTACTACCATCTAGAGCCATGTATATAGCACCTGAAAATATTTTAGAGCATATAAATAGATTTTCCTGAAATCATGGAGTCACTGTCTGCAGCTGCCGCATAATCCCAGAAAAACATGCAATTGCATTCATGTTCACACTCCAAAGCACCTTCTGGAGACTGAGTGCAAAGCACTGAACAGACCTACTCCAAACTGTGTCACAAAAATTGATGGCCTAATTTTCTGTTAGAAAGTCACAGAGTTACTTCTATAGCAAAAGTAAAATGGCTCAAAAATTAAATAAACTTTATAGAATTCCTATAAACTCTATACCTGGATCAAGCCAAGATTATGTATTAAAAACAACTTAACAGAACTGCTGAATGCCTATTCACATTTTTTAAAAAAACACCACTTACTGCCAATTTGTTTTTGAAACCTTTTTTTGCTTTTCTCTTTGGCATCTTCTTACTAGAGAAACAAACAAAAGAGGGAAATGACCTTAAATGGATACACCCCTCTTCTCTTTCTTTACATTCATGAATCCTCCAGCTCGATCACTATAAAATCTTTATTCCAGCCTTACACCTTCTCTAAAGAGCAACCTAGCCAAATTCCCAAATTAACTTGGCTATGTCAGAAGCCTGGCTCATTTAAACCTGGCCAGGCAAAAGTCCCGTGATGCTTTGAGGTAGGTGTGTTCAGAGTCCCTGGAGCAAGTCAATCGAAGAGTCTGAATTCAGCTGTAATTCTACCGATGGGTGCATGCCATTCTTCAGGGTGCCAGATTCTTACCTACACCCACCCGTCACCTTCAAAAGGGAACAGAGTGCGCACCCCCAAGCCACTAGCTTTCTACCTGTACATTTATGCATGCAGAAGCTGCCTGCAAATACCCAGGTTATTTCCCCCAAAGTTCAAAGGGAGGGCTCAGTTAATAAAGAAGGGATTTTCGCTTGAACTGCCCCACTCTTTTCCCTGGACTTAGGAAGGTTGTTGCAGGAAAGCACCACCCCAGAAGCCTGAACCAGATTTCCTCCCTACCACCAAGGGCTCCTGGAAGAACCCCAGAAGAGGCAGCCAAAAAACAGGCATAGCCCCTCGCCTCCATCCCCCAAGTACCACTGCCTCCTACTGTGCGGTGGAAAGCCCCCCAACAGTATTCTTATTGATGAGCCCCTTATCCCGAGCCGCAGTCGGAAGGCTTCACAAGCGCCCGCGCTGCCCACTCCACTCCGCCCCGCCCCCACCTCGCTCACCTATCGCGCGCGCACTCCTTCCAAAGATTCCGAAGCGCCCCGTCTCGTGAGGGAGGGTGGGACTGGGAGATAAACGCGGGGGGGGGGGGGCGCGGAAAGGCGGGCTGGATCTCCGGATTACCAGCTACTTCTTTCCGCGCCGAAACTCAAAGCGCCCTGCCAGCAGGTCCCATTGAGTACTCGAAAGAGGGGGGAGAGGAAGAATGGAGCTCAGTATCACCAAACCCGTTCGCTATGCTACCTGTAGTTTACTTCTCTGCTCTTCTACATAAAATTCGACAGTTCGCAGAGAGCAGCGAAAGAATGTAAATAGTGGACCCTTTTCCTGAGGGGATACCCCCCTATTCTCTTTAGAAGTGGTTTAGTCCGCTGACTTTAAGAGTCTTCGAAGAGCACCCTATTACTACGCATAGCCGCGCGGATAACGGAGGTAGCGCCCTCTAAAGGCAAGATACAATACGGCTGTAAAGGTGCAAGATGCAAGTTACAAGGTACGATGCGGATGTTGCGAAGAAATGGTGCTGTAATTTTTGCATGTTTTTGTCTGCGATCTAATATACTGAAGTTGCTACGTGGGTTTGCAGACTTGTTATTCAAGGAGAAGCATGGATGAGAACAGTCGAAATCTCTAGTTCTTCCGCGTAAGCATTTTTTTTTTCGTGTTCAAGAAAAAACTAAAAATGCATCGCAAACAATTATAGATACACCATGATTTTGCTTAACTGTTTAATTCAAAAATGTATCTCCTGATGGTGCCTCACTTCAAATTTTAGACAACCTCTGCAATGAAAAGACATTGGAACATCTGAATTCTTCTGGTATTCCTTATTTTTGTTGTATTATTAGTTAACAAAAGAAGAAAATCTGTTGTTATCCAAAGTAAAATCACTTGTAATCCTAATTTCTCCCCTCTTTTCCATGCAATTATCTTTAGAAGTTTACAGGACCTCATTTAAAAAATCCAACTATTCTTCAGTTTTCATTAGATTAAAGCATCCTGCTAAATCATAATGTATGATTTGTTTGGTTCTGGTTTAGTGCTTTGTGTAAATCCACACATTTTATTTATAAAACATGGTTTATAGTCTAACACAATATGTGAACCCAGTCGTTTTGGATTATTCAGCAACTTTAAAATTAAACCATGGCTTGATTGAGATTTGATGGTACACATTCTGGACCTGATCAAACACAAATTGCTCAAGTATCTTACCCTGAAGGATGTTACATGAAACACAAAAAGGCCAATTGTAATAATTCAGTACAGGAAGTTTTTTACAGGACGTTCTCACCAACCTCTTCCCACTTGCAGAGGTATTTCCTATCAAGTGTATTGCATTTCCTATTGCAATCAATTGTTTTGTCTGTGGTAGATATATGATGAATAAGGATTATAGAGAAGATACCCAAAGAATAGATACACACCATTTCCAAACAACTGTCTATATCTTCAGGTTGCCTTAACTGTAACATGTCTGATTTAAAAATTGATCAGAAGGCCGTAAGGTTTTTCCAGCATTTGTAATCAGTTCAATGCAGATAAAAAAACTAGAGATTTAAAAGACACAAAATACTTAGCCTGAATGTCAGTTGAGGGGTGTACTTGATCAGTACAGAAAGCTATAGGAAGAAAGTCCTTTATTACTTATGTATTCTACTGCAGTGTTTCTCAACCTTGGCACCTTTCAGATGTGTGGACTCCAACTCCCAGAATTCCCCAGCCACAGTTGGGAGTCCACACATCTGAAAGGTGCCAAGGTTCAGAAATGCTGTTCTGCTGGACAATTCTGTAAGAAAAGGACTCGTAGTTGTTCTGTTTCCCAATTAATGAAAAACTCTATGATCCAGGAATATTTCCATTAACATTAGTGGGAGGGAAGTGGTATCTCTATTTCCAGCAATCTCTTTTACTACTTTCCTACTGAACTCGGTGCTCTGAATCAGTTTGGAGTGTTGTGAATGCACGCATATGTAAAGGTGCTTCACAAAGAAGGCAATTTATAGAACCTCTCTTGGTTCAGACTGCCTTTAATTAATGAAATGACAGCATATTTTTTTACAACAATCTCTGCTGTTCTGCTGCCTGTATTTTCTTTCTGTAAAACTTGGTGTACTCCATGTTATCTTTGAATTCATGTCTCTGTTAGGATAACTGTTTAACTTTTATTAGATAGAAAATATTCCCTGCCCCAGCCGAAAATGCTGTAATCACAAGATAACAGATTCCACTTTCAAGAAGTATGAGTAGTTGTTATTTCCTCAAAAGAATGAAAGCATTCATATGGCAGAATGATTAAAACTCTCCTGTTGCATAAGTATCAAAAACCTACAGGCTTACATACACAACGTGGCTGAGGTGAGATCTGAATAAGGAACAGCACAGCTCATGATCCTAGCTGCATAAAAGTGGATATTTTGAGATTATAATAATGTGAAACATGGAACACTTTCAGTATAAAAATTACACATGGGAATCAGCCTGGAGCTCTGTGCATCACGTGCACCATTCTCTTACACATTCTCTTATATATTCATGTACAGCTTAGCGCAGAGATAGGGAACCCTAGTCCTGACCACAGCTTCCAATAGCTCTAGCCAATATGATGGATGCTGGCAGTTATACATCGTCAACATCTATAATACATCCAAAAGTTGGGTTTCTCAATGCCTAAGTCTATACTTCCATTTTACAGGATTTCCAAATCAGAACAGACTTTTGCTAATATGAATACAATTTATTGTAATTATGTCACTCAGTGATTTATTCTGCTTTGATCGTGGTTGTTGATATTCACACGTTGCTTAGAGCTTAGTAGCAATTTTTAGTCTTTTAAAATGATATAAAATATTCAATTACTCATTACTAATTAACTAATGATATATTGGGAAAGTATAATCTCCATGACATTTCTAAATTATTCATTCATTCATTCATTCGCATTTAATTCTATTCCTTTTTCCTGTTTTATTTTCCTGTTTGTTTATATATCTTCTTCAAAATATTTAATAAAATACAAAACATCTTAAGGTCCCCAGGTTCCCCACCTTGATTCAGTAAAACTGATATTTACATGGAGGCATTAGTTCCTAGTTAATACGGAATGGGGTTAGGAAGGGGAATGGAACTTGTACTGCTGTAGGTGTGTGTTTATGTGCAATCAGCCTTGTATGGATTCAAAATATGTGATAGAACTGCTTAGCATGATTGGTGTAATCCAGTGTTTCTTGACCTTGGGAACTTTAAGATGTGTGGACTTCAACTCCCAGAACTCCTCAGCCAGCATGAATTCCACACATCTTAAAGTTCCCAAGGCTGAGAAACACTGGTGTAATCAAATAAGAATAGGTCCCTATGGTGGTTCTCTGAGATTCACAATATGCACTAGCTAAATCATCTAAGATGTAGTTGACAGCACTGTCGTGGACTTTAGTAAGGGTAACAGCTAAGTAAGTTGGGTAGTTTACATTTTCTCCCAGTCCAAGCCCGTGTTTCAACAAACAGCTGAGTTGCTAGGCCAAGGAGGGATTGTGCAGTACTGTCTCTTGCCAAATTTTATTCAAAGGCAGTGAAGAAACTTGTATGGCAGCTGAATTACAAAATAGGAGAGGGTGGGAATGAGACCATGAGAATCTGTAGTCCCAGCAATGCTTCAGAGTGTAAAGATATTACATTCATACCCTCATTAGTATGGCACTGTTTAATGAGCTGTTGGGGTAGAGCATCTCCTTTTGCTCTCATCTCTTTATTGAACAGAGGGAAGAGTGTCTAACAATTCCTCACCCATAAAAAAAGACACCCACTCCATCATTCAAATAAAAACATACACATATATGTATGCATGCATGTGTGCATTAATGTTTAGCTGATCCTTTGCTGAATTGACTTTCCATATTACAAAAGCCTTGTTCTATTAGCCTTAAGGGCTTTTGAATGAACTGAATTTTAAACACTGATCATTTATATCAGCCAAAATTATAGATACATCTAGAGCACAGTACTATCTAAATACTGTTAAGACCTTGGAACATTACAGAGCGTTTAAAATGAGACATCAAAATGACAAAAGCAGCATTGCGCCGCAGTGTCCGTCCCTTTTGTATGTATGACTTTGTGATGCATGTACAAAAGAGGTAGGGCTTGTATTGTGTCAGTACACACTGCGTTTGTCATATGGACCCTGCCCCCAATTCCCCTACAGATACCTTTGGGTATAACCATTCACATTTTCTACAGGCAACAAGCTTGTTCTGCCCACTTTAGAACTGCTAGCTCGAGAAAAGAGCTCTTTCACTAAAGAGTTGATTCCCTTCTGTTGTAGTAATAAGCTATAATTCACTTAAATATTTTTTCCCCACAGAACTGCTTTTTTCCAAGTCCAAGTTTGCCAGTTTCTAAAAACCTATTAGGAAGAGCCTTCTCCAATCCTAAGCCCTTGTGATATATTTAGATAAAAACTCTTTTCATTCCTCCTGTCATAGGGGTTACTGACTAGGAATACCAAGAGTTGTAACCCAATAGATCTATAGTCCAGTGCCAGGACAGAGAAAGCTGGTTAAGTTAAGATTAGGAAATTCTATTTTGCTAATATGTCAGTTATTTCTGCAAGATAAAGCTGAGTGGGAAACTATGGTTTACTCGATGTGCCTTCCTCTTGCTTCCTGTACCAACTGGGACACGTAATAGCCATAAAGCTCCGCACAAAAATAATAGGAAACACATAATAATCAGACAATAATTCCTATTTTTTAGGAACGAGTGTACAGTGAGCTTTTTTAAATTGCAGTATAAAAAGATTTACTCAAATTAAATGCAGAAATATTTATTTTGGCTTCCTTGTGGTTTTTTTGGGGGGTGGTGGAAATTTTTGTTTATAAAATATAGAAATAGCCAACACTAAGCAAACTTTTGAACTCCAATATAACAAGTGACTTAATACTTTAGGAGTATGGGTTTGGATAGTGGTGTGCAATAAGGGTACCCATGTATGAAATTATGCAACTGGGTAGTACATTACAATCACACTCTTTAGTGCAAACTTCATTGTGCTTGTTTACATATACTTAACACGAATTAATGACTGTTCTGTGGGAAAACTCAAGCACAGGTTACTACAAGGCATTTCAATTCCATCCATCCCTCAGAAAAATATACAGATGCAGGTACAAGGTAGGTAGGTTCAAACATCCTTCTCCATTCCAATAAAATGACATCCTATATATACCACAGCCTATTCCCTGTCTCTTAGAGAAGCACTTTTGTTTTTGGATCCTATCAGATTCTTCAATATTCTATGCTCAGTGAGTAAGAAGCAGAAGCTAACTTTGTACAAAGACCCAGTAAATTAAGTGATCAAGATTAAGCTGCACTGCTGAGGCAATCTAGCGGTTGGCAATATATGAGCATGACTTAGTCCCAGTACTGAAATTCCATCGACATCCATGCCTACTTTATAACATGATGCCGCTATGGCCCAACTGTCCTTGAAGCTCGTGAAGCTGACATCTTGGGTTACATGGGAAGTTTCATCTGGAGTCCCCCCAAATTCTAAAGCTAAAGTATCTGATCATTTACCTTGTGGTTCATTGCATTAATACCACAACGTTAAATAAAGCTTCCAAATAGTCTGTAAATAACCTCGGCAGCCAAGATTCTGCCCAAATTCTAGATCCAAGACAAATAAGGTCCAGTCTCCTATCAGCATTCCTCTGTTATGATGCAGTAAAAATCTCCATATACCAAATATTTTGGAAAATGATCACCAGCTGTACAATGTACTAAAAACAATGAATGTGCTAGCAACACACATATCCCTTTACATGCCTTGAGAGTCACATTTTTGGCTGAAGTCTTAAATAACTTACAAATCACATAGATAACATTTACAGTTTTAAGGCGCATTGAGGAAGTTGTATGTCACTGTAAAAAATGGTCTGCGACAAGTGGACAGTAAGGCAGAGTTCAGTTTTTCTTGAATTTTCCTATGTTGAGTACCCCTTTGTGTACAAGTTAATGATTGCACTGTTTTCTTCCACATATTTGTTGTAGTCTGTTCATAGATATGACGGTTAATAGCAAATGCCATTCTCTCTAACAGCTTTCCTCAATTACATCTGGACATTGGCATAGAGTTCTTCTATTTGAGAGCTGAAGTATTTTCGTAGCTCAGGTCTCTTTGCCTTTAAGGTTGGTGTTAGCAGGCCATTCTCAATAGAGAACATTTCAGAGTGAAGGGCAATGCCTTTGATCTGGAAGATTGAAGTTTAAATCAGACTTTGCAAATTTTCCATTTAAGAACAATGTTACGTGTACAGTACATTTACACTGTGAAAGAACAGAAATAATACCTGAACCAGTTTATTCTAAGCAGTAAGTGATATTCCATATTAATAAGGGTTTAATATAGGTGCTAAATTAAATATACTGTTTAGTGAAACCAATCACCCATTATTACAAGAAAAAAAACAATATTTCTCTCTTTCCTTTTAAAGTAAAATTCTAACCAAAAAGACAGGCAGTCTTAATGTGAGGATAGGCTAAATTTTTCTCTAAAAAATATAGATTTTGCTAATTTATTTGTAATTAGCCAGTTAACATTTGTAACTCTAGAGCCCAAAATGACCTTGATGTTGCAGTTTAATTGGAAGTTATAGTACATGCATATTAACAGTAGGCAAACATTTGAGATTCTCACCTGTTCAAATGACTTCAAGCCAAACTCCTTTCCTATCTTCAACATATCTTCCAGAATGTATTTTTTGATATCCTATTGAGATTCAGAGTATAGTGTTACAGAACAATATAAGAACATTTTATTGAATTATTTATGGACTAGCAAGGCTCACTGCACTTATTTAACTTAACAGGGCTACTTAGAAGCTGCCTTTGCAAAAAAAGTCAGGACAGATGATAGGCAATGATTTATTCTTCTGTAATACTGCCAGTCAACATCTCCTAGTCCCCACCCACCAAGTCAGGTGTGTCTAGACCCTGAAAGCAAGGCCAGAAGGCATGAGAATGACCCAATCCTAGCCTGTGGGTAACTCAACACCATTAGGTATAATTCTTTCCCCAGTATTTTAGGAACACTGTGTGTTGATAAGGAAGACTGCATGCTGGGTTTTTTTGCCCTGACTATGCAAATGTCCACCAGCATTGCAATTATAATGATACCAACTCAAAGCATGTATTTACCCATTATTTAAGTTGTTTTAGGTTTTATCTGCTCAATGTGATTGATCCTTTCTCTGTTATGTGGGTTTACTGTTTTGCACTTTCACATATTACTAGGATTTAGTTCTATTTTCTTTCCTCTTCCCTTTTAGTCCAAATACAATTTCTTTTGGGTAGGGTTGAGCTTCAGGTTTAGTGACTCTGATCTTGACACAGATTTCTTGACGTTTCGCCGGCAACTGTTGCTGGCATCTTCAGAGGTAAGATGGTCTGCCAATTTCTTTTGTTTACTATTCTTTTTCTGTGCTTTGCATAATATTGATTACTCAAACAGAATCACATGCTGAATGGGAAGGTATTATATAATATTGTACTGTTTTATATACTCTGGAATCTACCTAGATAAGGAACAGTTTTAAAAACAAGCAAGCTTATCATGCTACTAGGGTTTGTCATCAGAAATCAAATCACCTACTTTGTTTTTGCACAGTTCTTCATAAGAGCCTCCCAGACCTCTTTTCTTAGCCCAGATGGACAATGTGTCTGGATCTGGTACCACGATTCCTATTAGGAAAGCCTAAAGCCAAATAAGAACAAACACTTAAACTGCATTACTGGATCAGCCACTTCACAAGGGTTTTACTGGCAAAAGATGAAGCCAATTAACACATTTTGCCACAGCACAGAAGACAACAGTCCTGTATTGCAGCACCCAAGTTATGGAAGACCTGCCCTTGGAGATCAGATCAATCCCTTTCTTTGGTCTGTCTTCACAGCAGACCAACATTCATGAAAAATGTTTTTATTCACTTAGGAGATTCCTAAAAACGAATACCTACCTGCAAACTTTCACCATGGACAAACACCTGGGCAACAGGTTCACTTCTTATATATATATTCTCTATTTTTTCTGGTGCTATATACTCGCCTTGTGCAAGTTTGAATATGTGTTTTTTCCTGTCAATTATCTTCAGGGTACCATTCTAGAAAACGAGCAGAAAAAAAAACTTACTTCAATTCATAAAAAACTCATATTTTACATTATCCCAGAACCAATAACTAGAACCCAGTGCAAGATCAATTCTGAAGAGCATTCATTTAAAAGCCAAGTTTACCACTAAGGAATAGTTTGTTTGGGTAGCACAGGTAGAATATCTTCATAAATTATTCTGACAGCCCATGGTAGCCGTATTTAGAGGCAAAGATGGGAAAGCATAAAAGCTGCAATAGAATCTTAAATGATCTTGTGATAGAAAAAGAAACATTCAATTGTTTTAAAAGTAATTGTGTAGCATTTACCAAGGAATTTTTAAATAAATGTTTACAATAAATATCTACTAAGGCGCCTTCCACCCCACCAATTTCGTGCTGATCTGGGATTGGCAATGCACTGCTGTGGTCTCACTACATGGGAACTTTCAACAGTTTTTCTACAATTGAACAGATTCACTTCCAACTCAGCTACAGCACAAGAAAAATACACAGTGAGAGCAGGCTCTCTGGTTATAGCCAGTTCTATATGGCAGTTCTATATGGCAGCCTTTTCACACATCCTGCTGGAACTGTAGTCAATACCTATATCACAGTTCTTGATTGTCTACAAAGGCCCTAGCAAATATTAAGTAATGGGACAACAGCATGAAAGATTGGATAGTCGGCATACTGAATTTTTATTGTGAGCCTAGCTGTTTCAATGAAGCACATAGTACTAAGAAGGGATTGGGCAATGATATTCAGAATTGCTAGAAATCTGTGATATCTAAGCTGCAAGCCATCTCACTGTTTATACTATAGAAAGAGTTGACAAGGCAGTTGGTAGTAACATGTTTATAAGACACTCATACCATAGATGGTCAATAGATGTGAATGTCAAAGGAGTATTAGGCTTGCAACAGAAAAGTTCTGGCACTAAAGTAGCAAAGTAATCCATTGATTAAAGGAGTCCTATTCTCTCTGTTCACAAAATATACTTGATTACAGATTTGCTTACCGGTAACCACTTTCCAATATCTCCAGTATGTACCCAGCCATCTTTGTCAAGAACTTCTGCAGTTTTTTCAGGATTTTTCAGATAGCCTCGGAACACATTTGGTCCTTTTACCCAAACCTGAAATAGAAGTGGGCTGTGCTTTTTCAAAAAAAAACTCTACAAAACAGGTTTTCCTATTAACTGCTATGTAAGAATGGAAATAATGTTTATTCACTATACCTACTGATCCTTTCTAAGCTCACTTGTTATTATTTTTATGCCATTTGCTAGTGTTTTGGTAAAATAATATTGATCGTGATACCCTTAAGCAATTTTTGAACTGGTTCCTATAGCATATAGAACGTATCTACTTAAAAGTTAAAAGTATACAATTTGAAACAGACATTTTCTGACATTTGGGTACATACTGAACTTAAAGTCCTACATGTAAGGGCTGAAGCTGGTGAAGCAGAAACCAACCGTTCCCAGCTAGGCTAGAAAGGACCACTACATAAACACTTTGCAGTTGCAGTTGATACAGGTCAACTATTAAGTATCAATTAACTTAGAAAGGCAGGAGGAAAAATATGAGAATTTAAACTCTGGATCACACACACACATGAATAAAGGTTCTAAATTTGCTGCTCTGCAGCAGGCAATCAACTATTGCATTAAGGCTTAATTTTTGCCTACAATAAAGTTTCTAAACGAGCTGAGCTGTGTTTTAACTCTTCTGCCAACTCAAGCAAGAGCTGAAAGGAGATTAAGTGTTGGGAAAGCCAAGCCTTGATGTTTAGATAACACAACTTACCTCACCCTCTCCTTTGGCAGCAAAATAATTCATTTCTTCTACATCAACCAGCTTTATGATATTGCAAGGCATTGGGGCACCAACATGACCTATTAGAGGAATAATAATAATATTTTGTTTTGGGTTGTTTTTAACCATACACCACCCAGAGTCACTATGAGTGGGGTGGCCTATAAATGTGATTAATAAATAATAAAATTCTTTTTAAAAATAATTTTTTTAAAAAATTGTAATTGAATAATATTTTTACCATAGTCTAAAAATTGTTTATGAATATAATTTAATTTTTATATTTGACCACAGTATTACCAAGTTGTATTAATATTTCTACTGCTGGAATACAATCCTATTGCTATGCCCAAGCAAAGTATTTTATTTTCTTAAACAATTTCTAAAGTCCACTTCTAAGAGTTATATTGGACAAATGTACATTCTTCATGTACCATGTGAACTGAATAGGACTTTGGGGACAGTTCTGCTAGCACAGCAGATTTCAACCACAAGAATTGCTGTGTTATAATGTAATAACTGCTAGTTCTTATTAACTTTACTCCATACATTATAATTTGTATTACAGGTAGTCCCCAGGTTAAGAATGTCCAGTTTATGGATACCTATAGTTAAGAATGGAGCCTATTGTAGCAAAATTCGAGTTAAATACACAATGGTTCGAGTTACATAGTACTATTTATACAATACTACTGTTCCAGCTTACATACAAATTCAACTTAAGGACAGACCTTGGGAACAGAACTCGTTCTTAAACTGGGGACTACCTGTATTTGTTTTTATTGGTTAGATTTATATCCCACCTTTTCTCTAGAAGCCAAAGACAGCTTAAACGGGGTTTCCTTAATTTTACTCTCACAGTGTCTGTGATGTAGTTTAGGCTGAGAGTGACTGGACCAAAAACACAGACAACAAATTTCCATGAGAGAGAGTGGACTAGAACCTGGATTTACCCAGTATTAATCCAACAGCTATTATATCACCTATACCAGTCACCATGCTAAACAAAGCTTTCTGTATACAAATTAGTTTGAAAATTACTTTACACTGTCAATGTCTTGACTAGAATGTTGGACTGAGATTTGGGAGACCCCAGTTCAAGTCAACACTCAGCCATGGAGCTCCCTGGAGAACTTTGGACAATCATTTTCTCTTAGACCAACTACCTTGTAAGATGGCTGTGAGATTAAAATGAGGGTGATCCACATATACCAGCTTGAGCTCCTTAAAGGAAAAAGCATCATATATATGTAAAAGAAATAGTCTCCTTCAAATTGAACTTGACTTCTGGTGACTTCAAGGACACAGTCATGTACTTTTCATGGTAACAATATACAGATGTAGCTTGCTGTTGTCTTCTCCCAGGAAGCTTTTTCACTTTCCTGCTTGAGCCTACGGTTTGGGATTTCCTGGTGGCCTCATATCAAAGTACTAACCAGTTCTGACCCTGCTTAGCCTTTTGAGATCAGCCAAGTCGATTAAGTGCAGGTGTTAGCCCCTCCAGGTATCCCAGACAAGAAGCACAACCATGAGTACTGACTTTATCTTTTACATGCCAGTTGTCCAGTCTGCAGCTCTTCCTCCTGTCTCTCAAAGTTATTCCCACATAAAATTTGTATAGGTCAGATAGACAGGCATCTATCTGGCCTATACAAATGTAATACATAAATAATGCAGAGTTGTTTATAGTACAAGACAGAGTTCTTAAGGTGATGGTAGCTACTCCAGCACTCATCAACTATTGGGGATCCTAGCTGAGTACTGAGGGAGCATGGTATTTGCTCCACATCTCACCTAGGCAGGCTACAGTTGGCATATATGGAACTATAATTCCCTTCAGCGATCACTTGAGCATTAACACAAATGGACTCCAGCCCCGTGCAGAGCATTCTAAGGCTGGATTTTGGGAGGCAGTTTACTCTTTCTTCTTTCTGCACTGCATGAGAGAAATTGCAAACCAGGAATTCTTGGCAACCTCAGAAAGTACTAAAATTAGATTTAAGCAACCTGGTCTTCTTTATGGTCTCTACTTCACCTAAGATTTATTACAAGTATGGCAACTGTATTAGGAGAACAAGAAGAGGCATGTGGGATGGAGCAGTGAATCCTGGCAAATGTATTCAATGTATACAGAGGGTAATCAAGGCAACTTTTTATCTACTCTGACATCTGGTTTCCAGGATTAGATGATGATCATCATCATCATGGTGACCAGCAGAGAGAGCTGGAAAAATGTGATTTGTACAAAGACCAGTGTAAATTCTGTGCCTTAGTAGAATATCAGCAGTTCATGAGTTATCACTGTCATCCATGAGAGCAAATGATGGAGGGGGTAACTCATTTTAACTCTTGCAATGGCCTACTTTTTGGGGGCCATACAGATCAAAATAGAGTACTTCACATTCAGAGATTTAGAAATACTTTCACTTGATTTTTTTTCTCAGCACTATGAATACTTCAGACATCTGCTGTCAGCCATGTGGGATGGAGCAGTGAAGTTATAATAGTTGGATTATAGATATACATAATCCATTTCTACACAAAGCAATGGATATTCCATTTCTACACAAAATGGTTCAATTGAGCACTGAACAACATGGTAGTGAATAAGCACTGATAAGTTCACTGTGATCACACTGTAATTTGCATTGGCTGTGCCTTTTATCAGGAAGGAAAATGATATAAAGACATTGTAAAGAGAATCCATTCAGGAGCATAGGCTCTGATGTATCAAACAAATAATTTTGATTAGGATCTGCACTTCAGAAAAAACTTTTGAACATGCTATACTATCCACAAATACAGATTGGAAAAATAATGGCAGGTATTGAAATCATGACACATAATAGGTTCTACACTCACATTGTAGTATTTTATATGTTGCAGTCATGTTGTAGAAATTCATATGTCTTCCTAGAATCAGATGATCTTCAGAGATCAAGTAGGTGAGATCACAGATTTTTACAGGTAACGAGTGGAAGTAAGACTTATGTTATCTGATACACAAACCTAGATGCTAGGTGGTACGGTGTAGCTCATAAGTGTTCCGACAAAGATCAGTGGTTTCTTCAAAACCAGATCTGTGATATGGACTGAAAGTAGGCAGCTATGCAGACACTGATGGATAATGCAGGATGAATACACCACAAATGTAGCTAAAGTGTACCAGATTTTCAGGTAACTTGAATTTAGAGTAGAAATAACTAAACATCCCTGTTCCTCCAAATAAATAATGAACATCCATGCATAGACTTGCCTAGTCATATGTAGAAAAAATATCTCCATTAAATAAACTGTCTGATGATTGGAAGAAGATTCCCCTCCTATCCCTTCCACTTCCCTTTAAAATAATGGAATGTCACAATTATTTTAGGGCAAATACATGTGGGCAAATAAATTAGTTCAATTTACTTGTGAAACTTACATTGTAATCCTCAACCTTGGGATTCTCAATATTACTGGGCTGTATCTCCCATCACCTTCAGCTAGTATGCACAGTGGCCAGTGATCATGGACCAATACTGGGAAGCCTGCACTATCATTATGCCAAGCTGCAAGATTTAATTAATCTAGTCAGTTATAAACCTAAATTTCTCTTAACATTTCTTCTGAATTGCTTCTCACTTCTAATTATTTTTTCCCATGAAGATTCTCCAAAAACATTTTGCCTGCTCTGGTATAAGACTTAAGCATTAAAAGAGCCCTACCAGCAGTCCAGTCACCAGGTATTGTTAGAGAACATCCAGCTGTGCATTCTGTCTGTCCATAGCCTTCATAAAACTGTGAAGCAGAACATAAAGGTCAATCACTGAAATTTTTCCCACCCTGTGATTCTGCTGGAATTCTCTTTTGCCAACACGGAAATGAAACCAAAAGCTATCTCCCAAGCCACCTTATATAAAATTCTTGAACAAATGTAGAATTCCTTGTCATCCATGGCTTTTCCATTTTAATTTTTACTCAGTGGGCGTTCAGTATATGCAGTCATATACCATAACCTTAATAACATATATAAAATAGTTGAACAAATACCCACTATTTTAAATTTGGAATTTTCCAGGAATACTTGTTTAGTTTAATCATAGAAATGCCATCTGAGTCTTGACCTAACATTAATCTTGTGTTCAAATACATCAATGGCACTTGCCTATTGATATACACACATCAAGAATAAATTATTTCTGGTAACAGACATACCAATGGCACATCGCAAAACCTATAATCTTTTAGATGAGTTTCCTATATGTAATTCCAGCCTGAAAAAGACTGCATTTGTGTATGTTAACAATTCTTGAGTTTTCATTTATAATCTAATGGACTATAAAAATTTTATTTAGCACACACATAACTGATTTTGTATTTTGGGCAAATTAAAGGACAGTTAGAGGAACACTTAATTCAAATAACTAAGAGATGCTTCACATGCCACCTGGAGAGTCAATAATACATTTTTTTTTCACAATCCAGTTTTTAGTATTGTTTTATGTGTGAAGCGGTCTTTAGTCCCTTCCTTTGCTCAGTCAACCATATAATGAGTGCTTTGTAAAAGTTAATTCAGTTCCCTAATTATAACCTCAAGATAATGAAGAAAATATAACATTTATACTTTTGGCGTAAAATGTATTAAATTTACCATTCTAGTTACAGTCCAAGCTCACCTGACAACCAAGAGCTGCTCTTAGGAAGGTCAACACATTTGCAGATACAGGAGCCGCTCCTGTAATCATTAGTCTGACTTTTCCTCCCAGGTTTGCCTGGGGAAAGGAGAGAAAGAAAAAAAAAGCCCACAACATTGTCACTTCAACAACCACAGGGAAGCCAAAAAGCTATGGTGAGTGGCACTTGGATCATTCTTGGAAGAATATTCAACTGCTCAAGTACCATTAACTCTTTCCAAGTATGTGCATTTAAAGGCAGCCTAAGTCACATGAATGAATGGACTATTCTTTCAAGGAGCATTTGCTACAGTGCTGCCTGCCAGGTAAATTTTGCTCTGTTAATTCATCTAAATCTAACTCAGGCCATGGCAAGAAGATTGCTAAACAGCCCTTCTAAAACCAGACATGTATATTAGGAAATACAATATTGGGCCTCACCTGGCAATCCTACACCAGGAATAGGAGGAAGCAACCTGTGAATGAAAGTGAATGTTGCTGCCCTAATAGGAGGGAATCTCACTTGTATTACACTGCTCCATATCCAAATATATATAATGCTTGATTAATTTTTCCTTGTACTGGCTATGTTTTCTTCACACAGATATTCTAGCTATACTATTTGTATATGGTTCCTGCATCATGTAATGCTGATAGCATACAGAAGTTGAGTGCATCGTAGCTTCTCACATGAACAACACAGGCATCCCATGGATTGTTTCATGCAGTGTCTGTATAGCACCACAACCTAGAAGCATACGCTTTGAGTGGTTCAGATAATCAGAAACAAGTACTGTGGGTTCAGAATAGTAGTAACTTTTAAGATTTTTTTTTAAATGTGATATCTAAATTAAAAAGAGAGCTATAGATCTGCATAAAGGGCCCTAGATTACTTTGCTTCACTGGATGAAATTAGAATCACTAGTTTATGAGCACCAGCAGTTACAAACACGTGTGGAGTCACTATGTGAAAGATGCTAAATTTAAACTGCTACTTCTGACTCTGAGATGATACTACCTGTTAGAATGATCCCTTATACCAAACACACTGTGCCTCTGGAAATCTACTTTGAGTCTTCTAGAGGCAAAGCAAGATTTTTCTACCAAAAAAAAAAAAAAGTATTCCAATATCCAGTTCCCTCAGCTAAATTCAGACAATTTTGAAGAGTTATACTATGCTATAGTAGCTGAATTCTTATGTTATATGAAAGGGATATAATCAAATAGCTAAGTGCACACTTTGCAGGTAAAGAGTCCTAGATTCAGTTCTTATCATCTCCAGATAAGATGATATAAGAAATGCCTTAGCAAGTATGGTCTATCATAAAAGTTCATGGGAGCTGCCATCCAATCACATCTGGAGGCCTCTAAAAGAAGATCTCCATCTGAAACATTAGGTGGTTGCTGTCTATCAGTATAAGACATGCTAAGCTGGATGGATTAATGGTTTAATAAACAATTGCTCTACTTTCCTAGCTACACATTAAATTAAAAAAAAATATTTGGAATCAAGAACTTCCAGACAGCAAGTCCACCCTTAAAAATTATCAGCAGTCTAATTACCTGCACTTTGCGGAAAATCATTTTATCCCACAGGCTGTTATTTCTAATAATGCCACTTCTAAGTTCTGCCTCTTTCCTCTTGGAAGCAAAATCCAATATCCACCGCTTAAATGAAGTGTTTGCTTGGAGAAAGATCTGCAAAAAAGAGCAATTTTCTTAAGGGTGCAACAGAAACAAATGAATAGATTTTTCACCAGCTTATGCACAACAGGAAAATAGCAAGCATGAGCCCTCGAGGATTTGTTCAATTAACAAATCCTCGAGGGCTCATGCTTGCTATTTTCCTGTTGCTAACCATTAGAGCCATGATGATTCTTTGATGAGACCCATTCTGCAGCTCATCTACTGCAGCCTGCAGTAGATGTAATTTTGTGGTTATATGCAAATGCATATAACATCTAGGAAGGATCTTAAAGCTGCTGCAAATTTTAGCTGCTGCTGCAGTTTCACCCCTTAGATACAGGTGGGAGCTTCGCTTTTAAGAGTGAAAACATGCTCTATTTGCTACCAGCAGATTCCCAAAGTGTAAAAAGTGCTTTACCAAAATGTCATGAAGAGTAAGGAAGCCTATTCTACACAGACTTACTTTATCAAACATTCTGTTCAACAGTCTTGGCACCACAGGGAACACTGTAGGCTGCAAAGTTTTTAAGTCATCCATGAGTAGCCTGATGTCTCCCTGGAAAAATCCAATCCGAGCCCCATGGCAAAGAACCACACACTAAGGAACAAGAGAGAAAGGGAGAATCCAAGGCAAATAAAATTTGATTGGCCTATTTTAAAAAGTGAGCAGTAATTGGGGCAATTGGTTTATTTTATCACTGTAGCCCAACTTGTCATCAGCATTCCCTTTTGTACTACACATTAGCATGATATGTTTTATAGTTAGTGTGCATCCAGACAAACCTGTTGTTCTCCAGCCACCCTGGCTTATTCTTGGAATTCTACAGAATTTTGCCTCTCATTCCCAGTGACTTTTATTTTTGACCCTGTTGCATTTTCCCAGTTCATCAGCTTCCACCCTTACACCTTCTGGCTTTTTTCTAACTACACAAAGTCTGCCACGAGGCAAAGCTGAACAAAGCCTTCTAATTGATCTTGACATAAGCTATTCATCTGGCAGCACACTACTTTCTTAAAGGTGTCTTTTCAAGTCACTCCTTTTATTTTGCTTAAGATTTACTTATAACTTCAAAGACACCCACTTTAACTCTTCATCTCTCAAGCAGTGAAAAATTAGTATAATACCGTCTGCATGGTTAGCTAATCTGTCTATAAATATCACACAAACTTAACCATACCATTTTTTCCTCCTGCAGAATAAGGAAGAGTAACTTGTCTTGTGACATTAGAGCTAAAGTAGAACTGAGACTACAATTTGAATCTTGCAGATCAAGATTTTTCCCTGATTTGTAATGAAGTTTCTGTTCACGTTTGAAACACTTGAGAAGTAGATTAAGTATCTAAGTACCTCAGACATTTCATAAGCCTCAGCCAGTGTGGCAAATAATCAGAGATTCTCAATGCTGCTGGCCAAACCATCTGAAGCCATCAGCTCTGCAATCTGGCCCTATAGCTGGTATCTCCTGGGCGAGCTTCATTTTGTCTGAAGTAGTAATATCTCCACTGTGTTTGTTAGCCAATTTCACGATAGGAAAGCAATACCTGTTACAGCGATCACCACCATATATAGTTGTGGATAAGCCAATAATTTTAGGTGTCAAAATACACCCCCAAAAGTGGGTTCAGCTTATCCACGGATGGGCTTATCCGTGATTATATATGGTAATACTTTTTTAAAGTATCCATAGATCTTGTACATACTCGTGGATAAGCTCATCCACGGATAAGCAGACTCTTGAATTTTTAACTAAAATACCATGAAAAATGTGCCACCAGCGGATAAGTCAATTCTGAAAATTAAAACATGTGAACATTTCGAGGGTTGCCTTATACATGAGTATATACGGTAGTTTACTCATGGGGTTGTTGTCCTACTGGAAATTGATGTGAGGTACGAGGGAACAACAGGAAATAATCACCCAGTTATTTCAATTCAAAGGCAGTGAGACATATCATGCCTTTTAATTGCTTTTAGCAGTTAGTTACATACTGTAACAGAGGAAACAACATGTTCAGCTAATACAGGCAGGCTTCTCACATCCCCTTATTCTTTTAATGAAGAAGTTGCTATTGTATGCAAGACAGGAAGGTATTACTTTGGCTAGAGGAATGTCCTATTGAGAAATGGTGTGCTGTTAGCCAACTACTAGGGCTGTGCAATGCTTCGGTTTTGATCTGAAGTAAATGCATTAGAACACACGGGAAGGCAAGACGTGTCCATGACTTGTTAACACAATTGCACCTGCTCCACTAGCCACCACGTCACTAAGAAACTTCTGTGAATTGCAACAGGGAAGGGATTATTAGTGTTATGAGTGCATAAATGAGCTTCATGTTTGTCTTCTTACATTATTTTACTGTCATTCAAATCTGAAGATGTTATGCTTTTAGAAACAGTCTTATTGTCAGAGAAGGAAGCAGCAAATTATACTGTTACCATCTTTCTCATAAATTCATTATCTATTTTCTTATCCAGGATGACAGCATTTTAAAAACTTTTATGTAGTTAGTATAAGATATATATGTTTAGTGAAACCTGTATATAAATACCCCTTAGTCATTCTGACTTAAATGTAGTTTTCAGTTTGTAGTTATCAACATAAGAAAAATGAGGAAACTGAACCATCATTACTCAGAGCTTATTTTCCAAACTAAATGCTAATTCCAACAGGGCTAAGAAGAATTCCATTAATTATAAGCAATTATGACAAAGAATGCAAAAAGTCTACATAGGCAACATATTTTCAAATTAAAACACCTTCAGTGCCCACAGAACATAATAGACAAAGCAGAGTACAATATAAAACTAAAACCATATCCTTGCTGCAATAAAACCATAAGCATTAACAATAAATAGAAACATATCCTTCATGTTTTGTATGTTCATCTTGGACTCCCTAAACAGGGAAAGTTTAAAATGGCAGTGTGGTTGGGTATAGAGAGGAAGATGACCTTGGAAAAAGGGACTGAAACATTTTGTAAGTCCAGAACAACAAGATAACATTCAGAAGTAGTTCAGGCAGACACCTCCCTAATTAATTGAACTATAAGGAAGAGGAGGTACAGCACAATCAGACTTGTTATTATAGCCAGTCTTAATAAAGGTAGTTTTGGCCTTCCTGTGGAGTTGATTTCCTGGTCTGGTCTACCTACACTGGGTTCATACACTGCATCTGGCAAAAATTTACAACTATAATGATTGTAATAACCATCATAACCCAAACCAAGTACAAATCGTGAAGTGAACCTATCCATAACTATGATTGAATACAATCACGAGCTGAAATATCACTGCAGCATCATCAGATTTTTCACAACTGCAAAGAAGGTTGGAGTGGAGAACATGGAGTGTGAAAGCACTGCCTTGTCCACCCTCTTCACCTGCAATCTGTAATGTATCAAGAGGATTCAAACTTGTTATACATTAACAGAAATACTTTTAAGGGAGGGAGGCCTGTTTGCCAAAAGTTCCTTAGCCTTGCAAGATAAACAGACATTCATTAACAGAGCATGATGTTGCAATTTCTGCATTTTTGGGGGGGTATGATGTTATCCATATACTATCTTAAATATACACACTAGATATCTTTCTTGTATTTATCTCTTCTTCCTCTGAGAACTCAAGGTAGCATACACTGATATCCCATCTTTCCTGATTTTCAGGAAGTCACTATCAGATTAAGAAAGTGAATTTACTTCAGTAAATTTCAAAAGTTCCAGCTCTGGGTTCCTACATATTGCTGGGGCTGCTGTGATCCCTAACCACTGATCAAACTGGCAGGGGGCTGTTGTTGTTATTTTTTACACATATACACTATCTTTCCTCCAAGAGCTGAAGGCAGCATACATCAAACTTTCTTCTCCAAGTTTACCCACAGCCCTATAGGGTGGCTGGGTTAAGAAAGAGCAATTACCCCTAAGTCACCCATTTAACTTCAATGGCAGAGAGTGGATTTGATGGGAATTGTATATTCCCAATTATATTTGGGGAACTAACATTAAGAAAGGCTGGTTAAATCATGTTAATCTGAGACAGATTTACCTGTTGCAGTAGGCTGGCATATATTGTTTTCCGAACAAGAGACTTACCTGGACTATTCTTTCAAACATATGTGCAAGAGGCAGATAGGAAATATGTGTGTCACTTGGGCCTGTCATATATCCACTCTGCAAAAGACAAAACTACTTAAAAATGACATTAAAAATACAGATGCCTACCTCCACAATTCTTTCAAACATATGGGCCAGGGGTAAGAAGGAGATTAAGGTGTCTTCAGGACAAGGGAAAACTGCTTTCTGTCAGCAGAAGCACCAGCAAGAAGAAGAAAGAAGAAACTCATTACACAAGAATATTTTTTAAAACAGAAAACTGCCACTCCCAAGCCAAGTAAAAACAAAATCAATACACATGATCACCAAAGCATTAGAAAGAATGGGAAATAAGATCAGTTTAGTCCACTAAACCACCAAGATTAATGCTTCATGCCTATTCTACAATTATACAGCTACAGTCATTTGAAAAAGAAAGGACACCCTCTTTGAGTTCTATGGTTTTATGTATCAGGACGATGGGCAGCAACAATTGCTTCTCTAAGATCATTGCTGATGTCTTTACTGTTTGGCATTGTGTTAACACACTCCTCAATGCTTCAGACCAACAAACTCCTAAAACTTTGGCTTTTATAGAGGTAGTCACACTTGCTGATGATCAACTGATCAAGGGCATTTGATTAGCAGCACCTGGCTGCTACTTAGCCTCTTCATACCTATAGGAGCAGTAAGGGTGTACTTAGTTTTTCACACACGGCTTCTCCATTTTGGCTTTCTTTTTGTAGAATAAATGATGACATGGTGTAATATGTCATGTGTTGTTGTTCATCTGAGGTTGTATTTACCTACTTTTGAGAACTGCTAAGGACCAGATGATTTTCATTATGTCCTGATATGTAAAACCATAGAACTCAAAGAGGCTGTATTTTCTTTTTCACACGACTGTACATCTGTATAGAAAAGGATGTATGTGCTTTGGAAATCATACCTAAGCCAACTACTAAGATTGAAGTGATGTGGCAGAACCATATTAAGTCCATGCATTATCCCTCTCAACTGGAGCAACAAACTTCAGCATGAAGATTCTAATAACTTAGCTATAATTACACTTATATTTATATTTACAGTATGTCTTATTTGTTGGTTAAACTGTGATCATAGCAATAGCACACTAAAGGTAAGTTAGGGAAATACAGAGTACTATTCTCAATTGTACATCATTCTCTGGTATTTCTGTTAATAAGTATTAAGTAATAAGCAGTAAGATGAGAGAATACTGATAAACCTAATACTAATCTGAGATGAGTGTACAGCTTATGTGCTTCTCTTTTAGAGATAAGGCACTGACTACTTATATTACAACTTCTTTTGCTTCAGGACCAAAGATCTTGCCATACATATACAAGGCACAAAGCATTTAGTACCTAAAGCTTTATGTGGATAGTCCTCCAGATACATTGGGAGGTGGTCTGGAATTTTAGAAGCTAAATCTTAATATGATGGAGAATACTGGGTTGTAAAGGACTGGTTAAGAAACTTCAAGCTGCTCTTTGATTATCAATTGTTTTTAAAAAATTGATTTAGCTTCAGAGTTGCAATCAAGATAGAATCAGCAAGAACTTAAGCACATGAAGATAGTATGATACATATGCAGAGACCAAGATGCACCATAGACGTACCAGAGACACCAGAGAGAATAAAACATGGCTTACAGAAAGCAGAATTTTCTTATTGAATTATAAATCAAGCCTGTATTTAGCTCAAATCCATTCAGTGGTCACTTAAAATTTGGATACTTTCCTATGAAAAATTTAAGAGATGTTCATAACAGTGTAGGTGTCCTTTTTCCAAGAATTTCCTTTTGGTTGTATTAACTCTTTACCCTCCCACCCCATCCTGAACTAGGCAGAACTCTTAAAACATTTGGTTAAGATGACAATCTGTAAAATAGAGAAGCCACAGTTGATGCTATGGAAATAATATTAGACAACTTAGGTGACTGGTTAGATAACTTAAAACACTAGGAAGAAGATAGTTAAGCATACAAACCAAGACAGCCAACATTTCATTTGCTTTCATCGTAGGCAAGCTATTCCAAATACCTTCTTACTTCACTTTAGTAATACTGAAATTCTAACATCCCTAACTTTTTGTAAATACAGGTAGTCCCCGGGTTAAGAACACCTGGTATAGTTAAGAAAGGAGCCTACTGAAGCAAAATTTGAGTTAAATACACAATGATATGAGATAAATACACAATGATTCAAGTTAATTGCACAATACTACCGATACAGTATTATACAATAATACTTTTCCAGCTTACATACAAATCAACTTAAAGACAGACCTTGGGAACAGAACTTCTTCTTAAACTGGGGACTACCTGTATTACTGGAATATCATATTAAGCACTAGAACACTTAGTATAATAGAAATATCAAGTTTTTAAAATATTAACAGGCATATATGTATTATATATTCCATCTTATTTTTAATTTAAGTAAATTCCCTGGATAGGAAGTATTATAAAACCCAGCAGTCCCACTAGTACCAATCTAACACATAGAGTAATACAGGTTTCACTTTTTAAAAAAAGTAGCATTAATAAAATGGAAAATACATATTTTTCCTAAACTTAATTGCAAAATTGGAAGTGAAAGCTGCAGTTCTTTGTCTCCAATAAACTGATCACATCAGGTTGCTAAAACTGAGATAAATTTACTTCTGTAAAAGGTTAATTACTTCTTCTGCAAGTGAGCTACACTCCAAGGTCTTAAAAACTCTGAATCAGCAAACTTTACCTCTGTTGCTTTCACAAATGCAGACATATTGCTCACTATATTTCGGTGAGTAATCATGGCTCCCTTAGGGTTTCCTGTGAGGAAAAAGGTGTTAAGATTCGAAAGAGCAAAGACATCACATTTCTAAATGGGCTCCTGAGAATTCTTGTACACGTAAGCAAGAGCTTAAAAATAGGTTGCGTAATGAATCCAGGTAAGTAGTTCTATTTGCTCACATATCAACAGCTCATGAAGGAACATTCAAGAGAGACAGAGATGCTATAAAATCCTGGATAACCTTCCCTTCTCCACATAATTTACCACCTGTCCTTCCTAGGAGCAACTGGAATCTTTTGAATAGTATCGAAGCTAGAATTCATAATAATATGTTTTATAATCTATTACAATTATAAAATAAATTTTATAATAATAGCATGGTTCTTCTACATGATACTGTATTACAGGGATCTCAAAATATGAATGCATGTTTAGAATGTGGTGGTACCTATAAGCAATGCCTACAGTCTATCTAAGCATTAAATTTCAGCCGTTACAACAAGAAAATAAAAATAAGAAAGATAGTATAAAAATCTAAAAAAAATCTAAAAGATAGAAAAGAACTCTTCTTTATCGTTCTTTTTGTTTCTAATATCAATTCTGAGGAAGGCATACCTGTAGTTCCACTTGTGAAACAGATCATGGCTAGGTCTTCTGCTTGTGGAAGCTAAGAAAAAGAGAGAAATCTCTAGTACCCTTCTTTTTAAGCCAACACAATAAGGATTTTAAAAATACCCATCATGTATATCAGAAGCTACATGGTACTTACAACAGGTTTGTGTTTGTGGGCTCTTCCTAATGCCTTTGAAAAAAAGAAAAAAAGATAGCAAATTAGCATCACCTTCATGGTTCCCAAAACTTTCATGTGCAGGTAGTCCTCACTTAACAACCACAATTGGGACCAGAATTTCTGTTGCTAAACAATGCAGTTGCAAAGCGAGATGTCACGTGACTGCTTCACTTAGTGACCACAATCCCAGCACTCCCCACTGCCATTGTTGACCGATAATTGCAGGTCATTAAGCAGAGGGAGTCCCAGGTAAGGAGCGTAGGGATGCTGCAGGGGTTTGGGGGATGTCTTGGGAGGCCTGGCACAGGCCCCATGCAATGTGTGGGGTGGGTGTTGCAGTGTGACACAAAGCAGCAGCTATCCCTGGAAGCCTCAGCCGCCCCAGCCCGGCCCAGCAGCACTTACAACTGCAGGGCACTGCAACTCCCCCCACCTATCTCCCCCCCATCTATGCCCTTTTGGCCACCCTGCACAGTGGCACTTGGTGGCAGCAGTGCTGGGGCTGGGCTGAAGTAGAGGCCTGGGGCATTCAGTAGTCTCAGCCAACTGCCATTGCCCCCAGGCCTATACTTCAGCTCTACTACTGCCGCTGCCACTTAGAAATGCTGCCTCAAGCCCCACACCAGGGCCAGCCACCCCAGCACCATTGTGCAAAGCCCCAGTTGCCCCCCCTGTGGTCCACAGGCTCTGCGACCCTCAGCTGACCTTCGCCGGTTTCCTCCCACTGCTGATGAGGCACACCCAGCCTGACCCTACTGTAAGTGAGGCAGCTGCTGGCTATGCCAGGCCTTCTTCCTGAGGCTGTTTGTGCTGTTCTCCAAACCACTTGCACCATTCCTTCTCCAAATCACATGCTCCATTCCTTCTCCAAATCGCACACCCAATTCTCACGATCCTTCAGAAGAAACTTTCTGGTCTTTCCCAGGTCCTGTGAGAACGGGTGCACTATTTGGAGAACGGCAGGAGCCCTGTTCTCATGGTGATTTGGAAGACCTCATTCTCCTAATCCATTCCTTCTCCAAGTAGAATGTAAGTGTGGGTAGGCTGCTAAGTGCCTGAATTTCGATCACATAACTGCGGGGGTGCTGCAATGGCCATAACTTCGGGCACAGGTTGTAAGTCCATTTTTTCAGCACTGTTGTAATTTCGAACGGTCACTGAACAAATGGTCATTAAGCGAGGACTACCTGTATATTGTTTCAAAAGTTGCACTGAATTTTATTTAGGCAAGTAAAGTAGGCCCCATTTGATGGCGGAAAATACAGCTTAAAAACGTACTAGAAAATTTCATCAGAACCTTAATGCATGTTATAAAGCATCATTTTACATATTATGAGACCATTACTCATCCTTGCTGCAGTGACATTTAATCAATTTATTTGAATTCTTATCGGGGGGGTTTTCATAATGGAAAGGAACCAGCATATTGGACATATAAGTGTTTAGGGCAGTGTTTCTCAGCCTTGGCAAGTTTAAGATGTGTGGACTTCAACTCCCAGATGGTTGGCTGAGGAATTCTGGGAGTTGAAGTCCACACATCTTAAAGTTGCCAAGGTCAAGAAACACTGGTTTAGGGTCATCTAAATGTTGTGAAATACCAAGAAAAATGTCTAAATTGCCAGGACTTTGTGGGTTGTGTTATATAAAGTCCAACCTTTATACTTTACTCAGTTGGTGAAAAGATCAGTGTTTTGTAACAGGTTAAAGCTTCTTGCTTTCTTATTTCAAGTCAGGTACTGTATTTCACTCCTAAAATCTGATTTATTTACCTCAAATTCTTTCATGCTGATGACATCTACACCACATTTTTTTCCACAAGCCACAAGGTCTCTATCGAAGGGATCCATGACCACAATTGTTTTAAGGACTGATATTCCTCCACTCTCAGTGATATCCAGAAGTAGTTTAGCTTTCTCTGATTTATCACAGAAGACCAGTGTTATTTCAGCTAAATTGAAAAGAAAAAGGGACATTAATTCAAATCTGAGTAATTAGAAATTGATTGGATTCTATAATAAGATAGTGGGTTACCTTGTCACAGAGTCCAACTGACTTGCAGGAAAGAGTCTGTAACCAAAATCTGGAGTAGTCTGCATACTGTAATCTTAGTTTACATTTCCTTTGATGCAAATCTCACTCTGTCTCTGTCTGTCTGTCTGTCTGTCTCTCTCTCTCTCTCTTTGCAGACTAGCATGAGCTACCTAATGGAATTTTATTAAAACTGCTTCTTGTATCAAGCTGTTCTAAACCAAAACAGAGACAGCCAGATTTTCTATGCTGATTTACTACAGTCAGTCTTAATGGTGCTAGAGACAACTTGATCCTAGTTTTATTGCTATAGCAGCTTTCAAGATAAATTAGCATTGTAACCTAAATCGTATTCATTGATGTTCAGACTCACCAGAGTGTGGGTTTTTTAAAGTAAATGCAACATTGCAGATATATGCATTTAGAAATTGAAGAGTTCAGAACCTACCTATATTTACAATAAAAGTGATAGCATCTGTTCCAAGAGTGTCATAGAGCGGTACAATCACCATCGAGTAAGTGTAGCATCCTTGTTCAATGATAACCCACTGCAAGAAGAGCACAGATAAGGTAGGGTTTATTTGCAAAGCTTAACACTATAGCAGCTCCACTATGTTAATATTTTCACACTGTCTTGAAAGTATTGGCCTCCTTATTTTTCAAAAAAGGTTTTTCACAAAGGCAGTATGGGAAATACCATGTATGGAAAATACTGGTTTTATCTACAAACATATAAAAACTACAGAGAAAGTGCAATTCTTTAAATAACCAGCACAGTACATCTGGGAAACATAGTCCACTTGAGTATCCTAGACATATGTTTACTTATATACCGTATTTTTCCATCTATAAGACGATACTTTTTTCTAAAATCGTTACACTAAAAATTGAAGGGCATCTTATGCAAGGAAGTAAACCAAGGAGAAAACCACGTGGTTGCAAAACTGCCCATACTTTGTCTCTGCAAACAGGCTTCCTCCAATCACGAGCTTCCAATCACAAGTGAAATAGCTTGTCTCTGCAAACAGACTTCCTCCAATCACGAGCCTTATGTAACTGATGTCAGCTGATGCTGTACAAACCAATTAGAGGAAGTCTGTTTGCAGAGACAAGCTATCAGCAGTTTCACTCATGATTGAATGTAATCAGTTATGCAAAAGAGCATGGAAATAGAGCTGCAGAGAGACAGTTTGGACCTCCTCCCACTGAGTGTATCATGTAAATATTACCTAATTACTAAATAAAAATGTGTTCTGCTTTATCTTTAAAATATTGATTTCTTAATTTTGGGTTGGAAAAGTGGGGGTCGTCTTGTACATGGGGGCATCTTACAGATGGAAAAATACGGTAAACTTCTAGTAGCAAATAAATGTACTGAGTTATAAAGGAAATATATAAAAATAAAATGCTTGATAAGCATTATGCCATTAACTACCATAAGCATTCACTACTAACCACAATTACGTGAAAATTATGAAAAATTCATCATAACACAAATCCTGCTCTTTTGTATTTGAGTCCCAGTGTCAGACACAAGTATTTAAATCATAGGATTTGTGTTGTGACATTGTGATGTACATTTCATTACTTGCCCCTCCCTTGCAAACATTTATGTAAACAAGCGAGTCTGGTTTTGATTTCATAAGCTATTTTCTTTCAGAGGAGGTAACAGCAGTAAAAGGACTCTTAAGTGACACCATTCCTACTTGGTTAAGAGTACAGGATATCTGAACTAAGGTTTTATGTTTTTGTTTAGCACCTGGGCATTTAATTTACTAATTTTAGCACTCTAAATGGGCTACACACGTGTTGGGTGAACATGTTAACAAAAAATATATATATCTTCCGTAGATTGGGTAATTACACAGTCACCAAGCTCAAACCTACAATGTCATAATATGTTAGGACGTAAAAGAATTACACTGCAGCCTACACAATGGAGATGTGGAAAGCAGATACCTAACACTAGATTAAATCTAGACATCTAGATTACTGAACATGGAATACAAGGAAAAAGTATGTATAAATATATAGGTAAATAGCTATTGTATTAAAGTTCCTGTACAGAATAGAGGATAGACTACTTCTTTGTATCTAAAATTGAGAGCTGTTGTATCATAGGAATCTAAGTTAATGGATTAACAGAGTGATGTTTTGCAATGAAAACTAAACATTATTTTGCCATGTGTGTACACTTCCAATATTATAAACTCCTGGGCGAGGCTGATTGAAGCAAGGGATAATAGGACAGGCAAGCTAAATGTAGCTAAGAGAAGAGGCTAGGAACTTACAAGCTTTATGAACAAAAATTTGATACCTTTCACACCTAGTTTAACCTATTCTTCTGGTCAGTGGAAGGCTTCATGTGAAAATTAAACTCACAAATACGTAGGAGTTATTTCAAGAAAAGCATAAAAAAAGCAAAGTGAACCAGTATTTGTATAAACAAAACATCCTACATCTTAGCTGTCATAGTTCAGACTCAATTTTGTGATCTCCAATTTCAAATCTAAGGTTGCCCTATATATAATTCATATAACATTTAAAAAACAAAACAGGTATCTCCTGCTTCTAAAGGCCTGTCAGGAGCAAAAGTAATTAATTGCACTAAATAGGATTTACCACTGATTTTTGACTATGGCAATAATATTGCACACAGAAGGTTTCAGTAGCCTCTCATACTGCCAAGATTCCTGAAGTTCAGTGAAAAGCAGTGTTAATTATGGGCAACTTGACCAAATAAGTGAAGCCATATCTCTCAAGGGAAAGGTCTTGCCTATCAGGACAGGCTCTCCATGGCCTATATGTGTCCCTGGGAACATTTTACTGAACACTACAACCATATTTTCAAACAGTCCTTTTCAATAAAATTTGTTAGACGAATGATCTTTGATTACCTCAGATCTGTTCTGGGAGAAGATTCCTATGTACTGGTCCGGAGATGGCTTGAAGCCTCTATGGAGAAGGGCTGAACCAACACATTCTGCTCTTTCTGCAACCTGGGTGGGTGGGGATAGGGGTGAGAGAAAACAAACGCCCTGTTAATACAGTTGGTCATTTATGGCTTTCAAGCTCCTTTTATCTCATTCTATAACATCTAACCACTGAACACATTTTATATACATGCCAATACATTCAAACGGGATGGGATTCTGCTTAAGAAAGAAGATGCCTAAATGGAAGGATGATGAAGAGAGGTGTGCAGTATATGGATCCCAGTCATGGTTGAATATAAGTTTTGCTTCTGTGTCTTATCTAACTGATATTCACATCAAAACTGGTAGAGTTACCTTCTCTCCTGTTGATTCTTTTCAAGGTATCTTAGGTAATAGATGACTGGTATATTCTAGCATTCACTCAGAAGACTAGTTAATTATGAACAATTAAAGCTTAATTTACAACAGTACTGTATGGACACAGAGCACGGGATGCACGGTTTGTTTTTCTTTTTAAAAAGGCATATTATCAAAAGGACAGCCAGTTTGGTGTAGTGGTTAAGGCATCAGGCTAGAAACCGAGAGACCTCAGGCACAAGGCCAGCTGGATGACCCTGGGCCAGTCATTTTCTCTCAGTCCTTGGAAGCAGGCAATGGCAAACACTTCCGAAATCGTGCCAAGAAAACTGCGGGGACTTGTCCAGGCAGTCGCCAGGAGTCAAGACTGACTTGAAGGCACCCAAAAATAAAAAAGAAAATACATAAAACAAAACTTCCCCTCCATTCTTATTTACAGAATAATTAATTTATCACAAGAACTACTGCTGCCACTCTCTCTTCATTTTTTATCTCAATTTCCTTTCTTTTCCTCTTTTCAAGCTATCCAATTCTCAGTTGCATCTCCCCTCTTTCCCTCACCTTTCCGGCTATTTTCCATATAAGGAAAGGTCTAATTAATTCTTTTGCTTAATAACCACAGTAGGGACTGGAAAATTTGTCGTTAAATGGGGCGGTCATTAAGTGATGCATCATGTGACCGCACCCGATTTTACTTTTTTGCGGCAGTCATTAAGCGAATCACGTGGTTGTCAAGTGAATCACGCAGTTCCCCATTGATTTTGCTTGCTGGAAGCCAGCTGGAAAGGTTGTAAATGGCGATCACGTGACTATGGGATGCTGCAACCGTCGTAAGTGTGAGCTGGATGCCAAGTGCCAGGATCACAATTACGTGACCGCGGGGGCACTACGATGCTCATAAGTGCAAGGACTGGTCGTAAGTAGTTTTAGCACTGTCGTAACTTCAAACAGTTGCTAAACAAATGGTTGTTAAGTGAGAACTACCTTTATCTGCTTTGATAAAATGCATGTAATCTATCATTTCATCACAGCCGCATACACATTTGCATACCCACTTACCTCCTTGTAAGAAATCCATTCGTATGGCTGATCTGGTTTCCTTGCACCCAAACAGGGTCCATTGTCTGTAGTGATTTAAAGTTCAAAATGATAAATTTTAAAAATAAATAAAATGAAACAGAAAGCTAGATTCAAGAACCAAGTAGCTCAGTTCTAGATTTTTATATTAGAATACTAAAATTCAAATTCATGCGCTAGGTTCCATTTCACAGAGAATTGATACGCAGGCCTCATAAGTGATCTAACTTCAAATGTTAACTCTCAAGTCCTGAAAGTTTAGGTTACCAGTAGTTGGAACCACAGTATATGGATGTTCACATCTGGTTTACTGATATGACTCCATGAAAGTCTGTAAGATACTGCTCCTTTCAGAATTATTCTTCTTATCCCAAATGTTCAGTACTCACTTGACACATGCATTCCCCTTTGGAAGATTTCATAAACTGTTGTCACATCATCATAGTAGTTAATAAGCAGCTCATCATTATCAAGTAGTGCTGATCGTCTGGCATACTCTTCACCCTACATGAAATGGAAGTAAAACACATACATATTTCTGCACAACCTCTCTGCAACTTTTTCTGTGATCATGCAGTAATCAAACTATGTTAACTTCTTAACTGCTTATCAAATTAGGAAACATGCCAATGAAAAAGTGAACACCAGGTAAGAACTAGACATACACATATAACAGATATTAAGTCAATTTGTTCCTAGCCCGGTGTCAAGGGAAACCATCTAAAGCTAGTGTTAAATCTCAGGTAAATTCTATTTAATTGAAGTGCAAATCATAAGACTTAGTGTCAATAATTTAATCTGACTGCACATTCTAGATGAATGGAAATATAAGCTCAGGAATGACTAGAATCATTTCTGTCAACCTATTTAAATAGGAGAAACCAACACAATTTATTATGGTGTGCGTTAGTTTTGTTGTGGAAATTGTGTATTTATGTAGCTTTTACTCTGTTACATTTTTTACATTTTATGCTATACTTTAAGAAGAAAGGGCTCTTTTTTTCCTTGTTCCTTTTGTTGCTGTACTACTTATATGACCATCTTGAGTTTTATAAAAGCCTACATCCATATTTTTCTTCCTTCTTGTTCCTTTATCCTTGAATTTCCCTCCTTGCTTTTCTACTGCTATTCAAATATATCAACATTGCTGGATCCTTCCCTCGCTACTTAAAAGATTAAGTCTTTCAGAGCTCAATTAAGACTGAACTTTACCTGACTATAAAACTACATTTTTTGAATTTCTTCTTCTTTGCACCTCTCAAGCAAGGGGCCTAAACTCAATAAGTGCAGTGAATCATTGTGTCCTTCATTGCTGCTAACTGCTCAACCTCCTAACTGCTGAAGCCTATCAGGATGTTCCCTCTGCCACTATTTCCATGATTTCCTTTGCTTGTACTCTCTAGTGACCTCAAGACTTACCTATGTACAAGTGATGTATTTAAAGCTTGTATCAAAATGCGAAAGGAACAAGGAAAGAGAAGAAGAGGATGACCTGCAGCAAGGTGGATGAGTGGCAATGAATGCACCATTAGAAGACCCAAGAGACCACATGAGGGACAGATCATCACAGAGAAAATCTATCCATGTGGTCGCTAAGAGTCGACACTGATTTGATGGCACATAATCATCAATCAAAATGCTATAAAGGAGAAGGATGTAACAAGGCAAAAGAGACTCTGTCCCTGTTACACTTCTCCCAATTTCAGGATTTAAAATAAAAATGCCGTTGCCTTTTGCCCTGCTTGCATGTGCTACTAATTTTCTGATCTCCTACCACTACTAAAGCCAGACTGATTTTGGAAAAATATAGAAAAGTAAGATTACGTTGCAACATTTGTATAACTTTTTATTTTTTGCTTTGTTTTAAGTCATTTTTTTTAAACTGGTATGATCTGCAAGTTATAAATATCTTCATTAGGGCAAACTTCTACTTTGAAGAGAACAGTAAGTGGAAGTATCATGAATACTCATTATTATGTAGTTTGTGCTGATTATCAAGCAACTAAAACAAGATACTTAAAATACAACTGCATTGCTCCTGTCTGACAAACATTATACACAAGCCAGCTTCTATTAGAATGATAATTTATAGGCTCCATTCTGACAATATTTTTTCACATTTGACAGCCTAGTGTATGTGTGTATAATCATATATAGATATCTATAGATATAGATATGAGCTCCACAAGGCAGGTTTGCCTGTATCATAAAGATATGCAATGCTCACATTATGAAGTCTTAAGTCCAACAGAAAGAAAATCTGAACATTTCACTGACGCTTAATTCTATTTACGCTGCTCTTCAACGTTTACTCTATTTACATTGCTTTCAAGCATTCTCAGTAGACTTAGGACACATTTATATGTCCCCCTATTCTTTGGTTTGAGGATGTCTGGCCCACTATTCTTGAAGGACACCTGTGCACAAGGCAGTCTTCCTCTCATCTTTAGCTCGTAGCTGAGACAAGTGAACTTGGGTTTTTCTGAAATGAACTTAAAGTGGCGTTTTCTATCTTCTTCCCAAACACGCCTTGCAGCTTGCATGACATGTGGCCCTTCAGCAATGACTGAGGTAATGACACTACAGGGGTAGGATCTGCCCCACTTCTAGTGGCTGCTTTGAACAGATATGGGCTTGCCCACTCATCCCAAGTGGCCTGCAGTGGGCAGTGGCTGAAAGGAAGGTGACAGAGTATAGTCATATTTATTCTCCACTCTCAGATCCCTAAAGCAGAACGTTGTCAGGTAGGGGTAGCGGTCAACAAACAGCATTGAGGATTGGCTCTGGCTAAGTGAGAGAGTTCTTCCATTTCTGCCAGTGCCACATTCTGTGCAATTTGTGGTAAGGAACGCTGGGGATTTGGAAGGAGAGGGCATGATTGAAGTAATATTCTCACCTCCCAGATCCCTACGTGGCATGTCAACAGATCAAGTGAGATAGGGGCTTCCCAGTGAACCCAAGGGCAAAGCCTTGCATGATTTCCTGGGATCTGTCCCTGAGACCTGATCCACAGGAGTGGGGGAGGGAGACTGCAATCTTTGACATCCCATCCCTGTGGATAAGGCTCGACAGATAATCTGGGGTGGGGGTGGGGGCATCTCAGTAAAACAGAAACAGAAAGCTGCCACCAACCCTACAGATCAGATTGTGATAGATGGTTATATTCACTGCTCTAGCCATCTGCCAAACTCACCTCCTCCTCCAGCTCCAGTTCCAGGTCATGTTAGAATGATCGGTAGATGTTTTTCCTGTCAACAGGGAAATCTACCGATTCACAGACTGGAGGACAGCATCTTAAACCAGCTGTCTTGATATGCCCTTAAAACTAGCTGTGAGTTGACTACTGTACAGCTAAAGATTTATGGCATAAAACAAAGTGCCAGAGCCAAAGAAAACATTTAGCATATTCAACATCAGCATTTAATGTTTTCAGTCTCCAATACTTAAAGCTGGCTTTCCTTTAAAAAGAAGATCAAAAGCATTGCCCCATGTTTTGGGAAATGTTGCAGGAAGTTCATAAAAGAGAGACTTGAACCAGGGAATTCCCAACTCATGATTCTGGAGACTCTGCCAGTTCTCATTCTGCGAATTACACTAGAGCTCTCTTCTTCCCATGTCTATTTTACAGGCAATGGGCAAGGTGGAAGGTACAGCAATTACAAAGGACTTAGTCAGAGTCTTCACTGAGAAGTTGAGAACTGGATCACAGCACCCGTAATTGCACACAAGCTGTACTACTGGTGAACTTTTGAGGATAAAAAAATCTGGGAAGATCTGTCTGTCTATTGTACTGCTTCTGGCTGGACAATATTCTTGTTGATTGAGGCAGATCATTTCAGCCTAGCCTGTGACACATGGATTGCCAGCCTCTCATTTCAGCCAAATCACAGGCAACCTGATGTTTCTAATATATTGCCAACTACTGGCACTGCCTACTAAGTTATGAAAGGGTGTCAATTAGCATTAGCAGTTACTGTTAAGAAAAGTGCCCTGCTGGCTCTATTAAAAACAATGTCATAACTGCCAACCCTGCACAATACAGGATGGAAGGATGAGAAATATGGAAATTTTTCCTGTTTGTTCCTTCATTACCAAATGAGTCAGAAGACCAGGACTCCTGGAACTGTAGGGAGTGTGTAAAACAGGAATTTCAGAAGCATGGCTTCTCATCCATATATAATACAGAGGGAAAAACTGAAATCATAACCCCAGCTTATTCTTTATCTATGAAATACTTTCCAAACAAACATTCCAGTTATAACTATATATACTGGTTTACAATTTTAGCTTTTATACAACCTACATTTATAAAGCAACACCTTCAAAACTGTAGCACATATATCTGTAGCACAGTTATATCCAGTAAGCACATCCTTTTAGCCACTTTGGGGAAAAAAAAATACAAGCTAGGAAGCAATGACAGTTAATGAGCCAAGCATCACATGAGGCTGAGACTGTAGACACCAAAATGGAACGGTTGGACTCCCTTCTAGTACAGGAGGAAAACATGCTAGAAAATCTGTTTCCATGTACTCTTGGTGCCTTGAAGGCAAGACATACACTGTGTGCACAATTATTAGGCAAGTGAGTATTTTGACCATATCATCATTTTTATGCATATTTTCTACCTCCAAGCTGTATAAACCTGAATGCTTATTGGATATAAGCATATCAGGTGATGTGTATTTGTGTAATGAGGGAAGGTGTGGCCTAAGGAGATCAACACCCTATATCAAGGTGTGCGTAATTATCAGGCAGCTTCTTTTCCTCAGGCAAAAAAATGGGCCAAAAAAGAGATTTAACTGACTCTGAAAAGTCAACAATTGTAAAACATCTTTCAGAGGGATGCAGCACTCTTGAAATTGTTAAGATATTGGGGCATGACCACAGAACCATCAAACATTTTGTTGCAAATAGTCAATAGGGTCGCAAGAAACGTGTTGAGAAAAAAGGACGCAAATTAACTGCCGAAGATTTGAGAAGAATCAAACATGAAGCTACCAGGAACCCATTATCCTTTTCGGGTTGAAGATGGACTCAAAATCAACTCCCAAACCTACTGCCAGTTTTTAGAAGACACTTTCTTCAAGCAGTGGTACAGGAAAAAGTCTGCATCTTTCAAGAAGAACATGATGTTTATGCAGGACAATGCTCCATCGCATGCATCGAAGTACTCCACTGTGTGGCTAGCTAGTGAAGTCCTCAAAGATGAAAGAATAATGACCTGGCCCCCTTCCTCACCTGACCTAAACCCTATTGAGAACTTGTGGACCCTTCTCAAACGGGAGATTTATGGTGAAGGAAAACAGTACACCTCTGTAACAGTGTCTGGGAGGCTGTGGTTGCTGCTGCACAAAAAGTTGATCGTCAGCAGATCAAGAAATTGACAGACTCCATGAATGGAAGGCTTATGACTGTTATCGCAAAGAAGGGTGGCTATATTGGTCACTGATTTTTTGTTTGAAATGTCAGAAATGTTTGTAAATTTTGAGTTGTTTGTTCATTATTCTCACTTTAACAAATGAAAATAAATGAGTGAGATGGGGGAATTTTCGTTTTTCATTTAGTTGCATAATAATTCTGCACACTAATAGTTGCCCAATAATTGTGCACACATAGATATGCTCCTAAGAAAGCCAAAACCTCACTTTTACTTTCTTAAATATTCAGGTTTGAGGTTTATTAACATTTTGGATTGACCGAGAGCACTGTAGTTGTTCAGTAATGAAATTCATCCTCAAAAATACAACTTGCCTAATAATTGTGCATGCAGTGTATTATATGTGCATGTATATTCTATGAGTGCCGGTGTGAGGGAATTGTATTCTTGTGTATTTCAGAAATTTGACAGGACACTAGTTTGAAATAAAGGCTACCTGTTGTTCCAGAAACACAGTTTTTGAAGAAAAAATAAATAAAACCCTAGCCTCTGCAGTCATCTGTGAAGTTCAAATCCTCTGGCTCAGAGAGATGGCAAGGCTAAATTTACCCAAGGCCAGCCAAAATCTGTGGGGTCATGAAGTCAGTTGTGAAACTAAGCAACTTCTATTTTGACCTCTGCACATGTGGATCAATATTAGGCAAAGTCAATTATTTGAAAATGGAGTGCCAAGAGATTTCCAGAAAGGGCTAGTAATTACTCCATCAGAGCAAATACAAATACCCTTTTTGTTTGACTAGTAGGAAGTCAAATATTTAGGCTTGAATGCATTGTTGGAACAGTACTAATTAATGGCTGATCTCAGACACACACAAGATGCTGCATCCTCCTGATGATGGCTGTCCACTAATAAGATATTTCTCAATCATTTATTTGATATTATGCACGTGAAATAATTCGTTTAATGCTATTTGCTTATTTGTGCAAAAATAGAATCTTGGGTCAAGTACTGTGTTTTTCATGAATCTGAATATGCAGTCTGGACACCTTTGCATGCAATCATCCCTGATTGAAAAAGAGACTTTATATCCCGCAGGTGGCTTCCATGTGTACAACAGATGCATCACAAAATCTCATGAGGGTCCAATTAAATTACCAGCTGCATCTTACTATAAACTGTATGGCTGTAGAATACCATCCAACTATGCTATTTACTAAATGCCATGTGTTCCATGATAGAGCTCACCGTGGCCAATGTTTGCCTGAGTTATAGCCAAATGTTCTACATTAAATTGCAAGGCACATGGACTCAGTCAACAGAGGATGGTAAATGGGATTGTGTTTTACTTGGTTGTGAGTATTTAAATCACAGTCACATGTCCTTAGAGTCCTAGAATTCTACTGAAGCATAAAGAAAAAAAAGGCAAGTTCAATCATAGCACATGACTGCAACTAAGCAAGGACTCAAGTATACCATGGACGCAGGGGGTACTATAGCTTAGCCACTTTTTATCAGGTTGGCTTTTTTTCAAATACAGTTATGCTTCAGAAGAAAAAAATACGTTTGCAATCTTCAAAATTGCCTGAGGAGTTCACGAATACATGGATTAAGCTTCAAAAGAGAGGGTACTTTGAATCAAGGTTCTCCCACAGTTAGTTCTGTCCTTCCACAACTTCTACTGTCTACATTACAGTATAGAAGACTTTACATTGTAGTCTGTTACAGTCAGGTGGCTGGCTGGAGTATTCTGGGAGTTGAAGTCCACACATCTTAAAGGCTCTGAGACTGAGAAACACTGATGTAAAGTACTGTATGGATCCTGAACTGGCCCTCTGTAACAATGTCTTGATCTATTTATTTCTCTTAAAACCTTAACCTAAAGCTTTTCCATGAAGCCTAGATTGTTCCTAAAATTACTGTGGCAGACCTTATAAGGAATAAGTAAAGAAAGAAACAGAAATGCGTGACTGCTTACCTCTACTTCTACGGACTGCATAGCTAAGTCACATGGTGGTTTCAGAGCTTTAGGTCTTGTGGCGTACCAGTACGTTGTCAGGGCTGCGAAAGCACCGAACCCCATCAGTGTGTTTGTTGGAAGAGTGCGCACATACTGCCTTACATCGCCGAGTTCTGGCATTCGCAGATGCCGAAACAATTCATGCGCTTGCATTGTGATCTGCTGCCTTTATTCTGTCTGCTGCAATCTATTGGTGAAAAAGGGAAGAGGTGAGCCCAGCATGGAATGAGAGAACCCTTCTTCTTCCCGGGGGGGGGGGGGGGGGGAAGGACGCATCTTCCAGCACCGCACCAAGCTAGAAACATCTATATTCTACCCTACAGTGAAAAGTATCCCTCCATGGCAGACCTTTTTTAAACAGAGGTTGCCAAATGACCTTCTTTAGTAGCCATACTGCCCAGTGTTTGGGCGCATATTTATTTGCATTTTTTGTATTCTGTTATTGGCATGCATATGTTGTAATGCATATTGCATTAAAATGGTAAAAAAAGTTTCTCTCTGGCAAAACACTCTCTCAAGCTCCTTAAAAGCTGCAACGCATTTACTTTAAATCAGGAGCTGATGTTCTTGCTTCCCTTGCAATCAAATATATAAAAACATATTTTTGTATATGACTCGACACACTGGCAACAGAACATGAAGGCAATTCTCTCCTACTTGCCTCTTTAAATCTCTAACTGGGATAAGGGAAAAAGAGAGCAACGGTTTTCTTTTTTCTTTTTAAAGTCCCGGTGTGTCTGCTCAGCTTATGTTTCGCTCTGCTGCCAAGGTCTCTCAGAACATCCGTCACATGCTCACCCTTACATTTTTTGCCCACTAGGGCAAAGTTTACTCGCAGACAAAATGCATACTTAGCTTTGAGCGAAGGAGAGCCAATGGAAACAGAGTCCGGGGCCATCCCACTGCACACCCCACTGAACGTGGCATGCAAAGAAACAATGCTCATATCAGAAACACACAATTAGCAGCAACTTTCATCACTGCACATCAACAACTTATTCCTATTCCCAAATAAAACCTGGTAAAAAGGCTGGTCAGGGAGAAAAAAGGAGAATGTGGAGACGCTGAACCAGACATTCAATTGTAGACAGTTCTACTAGGGCAGGAGATGCTCTGAAAACAAATGTATAAAACACAATACCTATCTATTTTCCATATCTACCTATAGGCTAACAGACCCTGAAATCTTGCAGCCTCTCTCTCTGAAGCTGGGTCCTGAGTTTCAGCTCAGGAGGAGACCTGCTCAGCCTCACCATAGTCACCCATGTGAAGTGACTGCAACTAGAATTCACCCAGTTCTCCTGGATATACCTGGAACAGCCTTTCAGAATCTTCTCACTGAGATCCTTCCTCATCTGCAATACGGGGATAAAAGTGGTCTGTTTTGGAACTGTTGGTAAGGATTAATTAATGCCATGCTTTGATCACTCGAAAGCATGGCATACATGCCAATGATGAAGAATCAAATTCTTTATTACAGGTCAGCAACCCAGACTGAATAAAATGTATTAAATAAAACCTACAAAGTTGAGCTACAAGATAAAACATACAGAATAAAATAAAGCACACAAGATAAAAGATCTACAATCGTACTTGCGGTATTTTGCTGTCAGCAACATACGGGTTTTACAAGCTGTGAAAACAAACTTTGCAGTGGGAAGAGTTACCTTGGGGTCCTTAGCTGCTAGTAAGAATCGCATATAAAATTCTTCAGTCTGTCCCGGAAATGGAATTACAAGGATTAGGAGCTCTTCGCATATGTCTCAATAGAAATTACAGTATAACAATGAGTTCATGTTTCAGTGTTACCATGATTTCAATATTACATCACTACCTTTCTGCATATGGAGTTTTACAAAATTTTGCTTCCAGCTCTGCAGATGGTATAATATTGAACTACAGTAATGTAAATGCTCCTAGAAATTTATTGTTCGTGAACTGATCTAGGTCCAATGCCGCTTTAAAATGTGCACTGCTGTGTCCCAGCTGTACCCTAAGTGAGAGTTTACTCTATTCTGACTGTAATTCTATATCAAGGACCCTTTGCTTAAGCACCGCCATTGCCTGATTTTGTTCCATGGGCATGAGTATATTCCTTGAAAAACTCAAATTTATATACTTTTTTCTCAATTTGGAATTTCCAGGAGGAATTGTATTTATTGATTAATGTTAGCTCCGTCAGACCTCGGGGTTGAAAGTGAACCTTTAGCCAATATTTAAAGGTGCATAACCATGCCCTTGTTTCAACTTTTGTAAGTCTTGCCTCCAGCTGCCAATGATTACTAATATGACATGTAAAGGTACAATTTGGTCAATTTTTATTCTTTCCATTTCCCTGGATCTTTAATATTCTGGGTAAAATATCTTTCTCCTTAGGCTTCAAGCTGAATCATATCCAAGTTGCATTGTTTTTGCTAGTCCAGTTAGCCTAAACTCTACCACAATGTACTTTCTGAGTGGGTTCTATATTCCTTGTTGTAACAAAATCCTATTTGCACTAATGTTACTGTTTATTGTGTTTCAGCCCATATTTCCACACATTAAAGCTTAAACTTGTCTGTGTACCACTTAAAAAATGTGATAACGAAAGATAAGATTCTGCTCAGTCAATTGATTCAGCATTTTTCCAGCAGCAGTCATGCCGAGCAGTTGTACCTCATGAAGATTTCTGCTAGCAGGGCCATTAGACTGGTAAGAAAAGAATCAAAATAACAAAATGTTATCCAAGAGGAACACTTCAAAGTATTCCTTTACTTTAAGGAATACTTGAAAGACGTAAGTTTTTGAACTTAACAGACACGGCTCTTAACTCAGTTTTCAACAATCCAGTTCTTTTTCCAGAGTCTCCAGCCAGCATAGCTAGGGTCCAACATATCCAGAGGGCAACAAGTTATGAAAAACTGGGTTATCTAATCTAACCTCTTCTTTTCACACAAAGTCCAACTAGATAGACAAGAGCAGCTCACAAAGGCATTGAGTCAATAGCTATCATATGGCTGTTCTAAAGGCATTATGATGCAGTGTTTTATTTTCAATCTCTTAAGAGTCCACAACAGAGAAGCAGATTCACATGCCTAAGTCACAACCAAGCGTTATATGTGAACCAGGCCAGTACCTTCAAATACTGTTGTCCGAGCAGCAAATACCTAAATGCTGGATGAGACAAACATTTTGATTCTACGTTCATAGCTGTAACTTTAATGCAACAAATAATTTGATCATTATCCATTTACCAAAACTTTTAGCTTTAGAAAACCGTCAGTGAAAGGGCTATACATGGGGAGTTCTGACCCTGTCTCGTATATCTTGCTCAGCTAGTCAAATGAATACTATGCTTCTAGCCAGAAAAGCCCTCTTGACACACGCCTAAGTAAAATACTGAATCAGCCAAGATGTGGTCTTTTCAGCTGCGCTCAGCTTAGCAACACTCATCCAAGTTGGCTCAGTGTACTCATTCCAAGCTCCTCCTCCTCCTTTTGCCAAGTACAATAATCTATTTACAGAGGGCAGAATGCTCTTCTATTGTCTGCCAGTAGGCAGACATCATTCGAGGGCAACTGTCAACTTCTTCAGCATAGTGCTACCACAGAGGAGCCAATGGCTTTTCTCCCTCCAGCTCTGCTGATTGATTTGAAGAGGGGGCGGGGAATCTACAATGGCCTGCTTAATCAGAAGCATTGTCCTAGAAATCAGTTCCATCCCATGCTGACGCTTTTAGCAACCGCGCTACTCATCTGTTAGTTTCAGTTTGGGGTAAAAGATATGTCATTAAAATTAATATATGGTATTGCATTCATTCCTTTGCAGCTCTTTTCTCCATTTTCTAACCAGTAGAGCTGTCAATATCTGAGAAATCTATCTTAAATTAAGCTTTGTGGGGGAGTTGACAGACATCAAAGTAGTTTAGGGAAACGGCTGAAAGAGGAGACTTCTCCATTATTCTTAAATGGCATGCTGCAAAATAATTACTTATCAGCCCAATCTGGGGTAGAAGTCCATTTTTGCTTAATAGCTCAAACTGGGATATAGACAAGGAAAGCTATCAAATGTTATTTTAACAAACTGCCAAGTTAATCAGGGGTGATGTTCAATTCATGCCAACGCAGGGCAAGACAACCTACCAGGTTCTTCTGTCCCTCAGCTTGGAGGTCTCACAGACATTGGACACCTTCTGTTTGATTAGCAGAGGCATTTTATGCAGTTGCTCCAATGTGAGGAGCTTTAGGAACATTTATGTGGCTAAAAAGTTACTTTGGTTGCCTTGATAAAATTAAAGGAGGGAGTCAACTGATCAGTTGAAATATTGCCATGAGTTGGTGGCTGCTTAACTATTTAACTTCACTGTAGTACTATCAGTTGTGGGAGCCAGTTTGGTCTAGTGGCTAAAGCATCAGGCTAGAAACCAGGAGACCGTGAGTTCTAGTCCTACCTAAGCACAAAGCCAGCTGGGTGACCTTGGGCCAGTCACTTTCTCTCAGCCCTAGGAGAGAGGCAATGGCAAACCATTTCTGAAAAACCTTGCCAAGGAAACTGCAGGGACTTGTCCAGCAGTCTCTAAGAACTGGACACGATTGAACGGATTAAAAAAAAATCAGTTACCAATAACAAGAGAAAGGACTCCTTGCCCCTTCCCTCTTACAGTATCAAGCAGGAGCAAATCTAGAAACATTCAAAAAAAAAAAAAAACCACTTCTGATACCGAGTAAAACCTTTAGTGTCTGGGCAGAGGCACAAGTCAGAGCTGACCATTATTTCCTCTTGTTAAATATAGGAAATATAAAATACTTTCTCCATGCAATCAGCTGTCTGCTATGTAATTTCCTGATGAGGGAATGAACTAAATTTTAGAATTAAAAGACACACTGCTGCGTGAACATTTTAAACTCCTCAAACCTCTGAAAGAAAAACATTCAGAAAAACCAAAATCATTTTTATCGGCTATTTTTGGTGTGTTGCTAACATATATTGGAGCAAAATTTCACCACATGCCCAACCATAGTAAAAAGTTTATGAAATCCTACTTAGAGTAGACAGAACTTCAAAAATGTTTTAAACATAAATATATCTACACTCTTGCACTTCTTTCTAAATATTTTCAACTGAACACTGGCATCTCATTATTACAGTTACACTGCTGCTTGAATTAGACATACATTAATCCACTTACTAATCAATATACGACAGACTTAGGGCACTTTTCTGTAAGGCTTTCTAAGAAGCCTGAACTATATTTTGATCTTGGAGCTTTATACAACAACAAAAAATGTAATGGAACACTTTCCCTGTCTGTATTCCTTTGTAATTGAAAAGGATTATTAAAATAATATCTTAGGCTATGAAAAGAGTGTTATGATAGTCACATTTAAGAAATGAAACATTGCTATAGTTGGATTCAGAGAACTGATTGTCTCTGTGGATTTCTTTTCTAGATCCATACAATACAGGAGGCAGATTCTTATTGAACCTTATGGAAAATTTCCAAACAGTGCAATAAAAGTAATTTGATGGTAGGACAATAGAACCCAGCCCTAGACAGATGACAAGTTCCTATCTTCTGGATGTGTTAAAGCAGAAGCTGGATGGCCATCTATCAAAAATGCTTTAATTTGGACATGAATGGGCTAATGGTTTAAATGCCCCTTCAGATTCTATGGTATTATAAGCATCACATAGCTATAAAGTCCACCTATAACCAAGCTTTTTCCTCTAAGATTCTGTCTTCCTGAAAGCAAGTTTTATTTCTCTGAGGGAGGGTTGACAGTATACTAAACTTCAGTTTAAAGACAAACTGTAATTTATATTGCCTCACCTTCCTACAGATTCATAACCTATATCCAATCCAATATTTGTTTTTTTTTCACTTTCCAAATTTAATAGCAATAAGTCTAACATTTTGCACCTTAATAAGGAGATTTAAGTGTTTGAGCAAACATCACAATTAGTTGCTGGCTCTGCATTGCTTCAGAACAGTAGAAATTAGGCAACAAATTCTGTTCTCAGAAGCCAGTATTTAAGCAGCACTTCATTAGAGACAAGCAAACATGAGTTTCAGAGCATTAGTGTCATAACTTTGAGAAATTGGTATACTGGAAGCAACAAAAAGGCCATTAGTGTGACCAAACAGACTGGCCTGTAAGGACAACCCCAAGCCAGACACTTGAACTCTGTATGGTATATTATTACATGATATATCTGAAACTGGAGATAATACATCCTAAGCCACCATAGATAGTATCCTTTGATAGCATTTTCCTCCATGAATAAAAATAAGCTAAATGTCGGAGACCATCACTACACTTTGGCGTAACAAATTCTTTAATTCAAATGTAGCTACATGAAAAGTATTTCCTTTTCAATCTGTCAACATTCAGCTTCATTGGAGGACTATGGATTCCAGTATTACAAGAAAAAAGTCTTTGAGCTTCTTCTTTCACCCCATGCATAATTATACCCACCATTATCATCCATCTATTCAGCCTATTTGAGCTTTGATCAATGTGATTGCCTTCTGCACTTTTGGTGGCTCTACAATATATATATTTTTGAAGTACTATATGGTGAGCAGAACTATGCACATTCTAGATATGGTCGTATCAGAAATTAAGATATTGACAAATTTATTTATATCCCTTTCTTAATGATGCTCCACACAGAAGCACAAGCATCTCCAGCAAACCAAGACTGCATCAAAATGATGACACATGTACAGTGATACAAACTCTGCCTTTACATATTTGCATCCTTATGTCTAATGAAAGCATTTAAATCATTTGTTATTGGTTTAACCTGCCATTGTGAGAATTCACCATGTATTTCTACTTTTTTTTCCTGTCCTTTATCCAGCTACTAATCCAGAAGAGGTGCTCACTCTTTCTCTTTTTAACCCCATGACTAGAATCTGGCTATCAAGCTAAAATGATGTGTTAAAACCTTAGCCAAGACCAGACATCATTAATACATGTTAGATGGGATCGGGCTGATCCTGATCAGCAGCTTCTAAAACAGCGACATTTTAAAAGACAGAATGAAATCCCAGCCTTTTCTCCTGGAGCAATTCAACCTTTGGAGCAATTCAACCTTTGGAGACATATAGGCAAAAAAAAAAAAAATCATCTTCATTTCAACCACAATTTCAATTACAAGCACTAGGTACTTCCAGAAGAAAGACAGGCCTAAAAAGGGATGGAAGCAGCAGTGGGAAACAGAGGAGGATTACAAGGGAAGGCACATAGTGGAAGTCTTGCCTAGGAGTTCATGGGCAAAGTGCCACAACTGCAAATTACCTTGTCATTGCAGAACGGCTCCATCAAATACATGTGATCTTAAGCCAGCCAGAGCAATATAATTCCCTTGACAAATTCAGACAGAACAATTTATAGCAGAGGCAGTGAAATTTGACTCAGTCCTTTTTACAGGCCTAAATATTAAGTTTTAGAGCGGAAGACTGGTGCACATCCAAATGCGGTCGAAGAAAGGAACGCGTCGACAACTCTCCTGTAACCCAACGTCCCCATGCGGCAACAGAACAAAAGCCGGGACGAGGGTACCAAACCACTTCCACCTCCCCCTTCCGAACAGCTGTGCCCGTATCTCCCCGGAACCCAGCGGTCCCAGACAACCCTCCACCCGCAAAAGGGGGGCTTAACTGACCCAAAGGAAAACATCGCCGCGAAACAACCCATTTCCTCCCGGCGCTGATAGGCTGCGTCCAGCCAATACAGACCCAGAAAACGATCCTATTGCAGTCCTGGCTCGATCGGAGGGGCTAGGACGGGAAAGCGCCTCTCCGAGCGGCCTACGGGGTGGGAGGCCCCACCTTTAAGCCCCCGGCTTCCTGACGTGCGGCTCCTTTCCTTCACTGTCCCAGCTCCCCGCCCCCTTTCCCGGGCGCTGCCAGAGGCAGCGGTGCCGCTGCGGCGCCGGCCGGGCAGGTTAGGCTGGTCGGCCGGTCGGCATACGGACGCAAAGGCAGGGTCCGTCTGGGCAAGCGAGGCGGCCGCGGCTGCGGAGAAGCGGGAAAGTCTCCGCTACCCCCAGGAGCCTCGGGGGGCCCGCCCCGCCTGCGGCAGGACAGCCTTGCTGGCTCACCCACCTGCTTTCCTCTTCGCCCCGTCCCGTCTCCTCCCGGGCACGCTTCCCTGGGCGCAAGCTAGCGGGCAGCCACCAATTACGCAGCCCGAGCGTTCTGCTGCGGGAGCGCCCGGCGCTGCCCTATTTAAGTCGCCCGTAGAGGGGAAGAGAGAGAGAGAGAGAGAGAGAGAGAGAGCGAGCGAGCGAGCGAGCGGGTGGGAAAGAAAACACAGCGCACGAAAGGGAGGCGGCGCAGCCGAGTGTCTTGCGTCGCGCCAGGCCCGCCTTTCCAGTAAGCGCAGGGACGCGAGAGGCACTCGGGCCAGTTAGAAGCGAAGCGAGCCGGTTGGCGTGCGCTCCGCGGCGTTCGCACCAATGGGAGCCGGAGGAGGAGGGCGAAAGGAACGCAATGCCAAGGGCAGTCAATCGCGCGGCGCGGCGGACGGAGCGTCGGAAGCCGGCCCGGGCAGCCCCAGTCTCGGAAGCCGGGGGGCTCCGCACGTGATCTCTGCGTGCGGGTCTCGGGAAGAGCGCTCGGCACATGCTCAGAGTCCACCGGTGGCTTTGACGGCCTCGGGGCTCGCTGGGTACAGTTCGGGTATCGCGACGTGCGTTCAATGACCTGCGCTCGTAATTCAGGGAAGCGCGCGCTGTTGTTATGGCGCCAGAAATCCACCCGTTCCCCTCTAGGATCTGCATCATTGCATCGCATGTTCTCGGGAATGAATTCGGTCGAGAAAAACAGGTTGCAGTGTTGTGGTTTGGCTGAATTCAGAGCCCGGAAGCGACGGTTCCCCGGTCTCCCCAGTTGTGTGTGTGTGTGTGTGTGTGCGTTTGTTGCACATACACTCCGGAAAGATTGACAACAAGACATTCCTATACACGTCTCTTAAATCCCCCTCATATTAAGATACGGGATTATAAACAGAGAGAATAAATACTAACAAGTAAGATTATTCTCACTTCAAAGCATACCCGAAAGATTTATTCAGTCTCCCCTGGAAAGAACAGAAAGTTTTATTTAAAGTCTGCAACCTTGTTTGTGCTTTTTACTGAATTTCCTCAAAGGAGACATACTTAGACACAGATCTCACTGAATTTAACAGAGTTTGCCTCCTTCATATACATGCATGCACACATTCCCACAGATGACTGATTGATAGGTTGTGCAGAAAAGCCAGAATACTAGGGCATGAACAAAAATGCGATGGATAGAGATTGGAGAGAAAGCAGAGGTTCAAAGAAGCTTTGTAAGAATGCTTGAACTGCTTCAAACCTTCTAAAAAGTCTAGTATTTACTGTTCCTGAAGGTGGTTTTAGTGTTATATGTATATCAGCTAGACTTTAAAATCCAGCAGTTTTGAAATGTTTTGAAATTGAGTCTGACTTACAGGTTTAGTCAGTAGTAAATCCTGGATATTCTGGCCATGACCTCTCACAGATATTCAGAGGATGTTTTTGTTATTTCTAATTTCTAGAATTATTTATATTTCCTAGTTAGGGATTCTTTTTCAGCCAATAACCCAACATCAGGTGTTGTGATACCAGGTTGAACATTCATCTTTTAATAGCAAGTTTTCTGCAGTGTGACAAAATGCAAAGAAAATGACAGTGTTGGTATATGCTAGAGAAGGAAAGGCTGGGGGCTTCATGCGTTTAGGTGTTTGAGATAGTCCTTGGGACTTTAACCTGCCCTCATGTGACATAGAGTCTGGTACGGCTCAGGAATTCATGACTACAACAGCAACCATGGACCTGACCCAAGTTATTAAGGGCCCAGCTAGGTCATACACTAGGTCTGGTTTTTATTTCAAGGCAGAGTGACATGATCTGAAGGTACGGCATATTACCATCAGTCCTCTGTTAAATGCTTGTCTGGTTTTCACCTTGCTGGGGGCTGCTTCATTCCCCACCCCCACGGGGAAGTACATATTCCATCTATTCCATCAGCCTACCCCAGGTGACTAATGGACCTGGATGGGTTTCAGAGGGAGCTTGGGGCTTTTCCTAGGGATCTGGTAGGCAGTTCAACAGGGCAGTTCAACTGATGTCTTAGTCTCTGTATCTCATGTATGATGAGAGCCTTGGATTGAATTATTCCTATACAGCCTCTCTCTGTTTATCAATCCTCAGAGGTTCCCTGGTTTTTTCAAAGAGCTTTGGGAGATGAAACAACAGAAGAGACACCTAGAGCACCACTGAAGAAAGGAGAAATGAGCTTGTCTACAAGCCGATATTAGGGGTTATATTGTGGCAATAGGAGCACAAACTGCAGTTATTTTTCTTGCATTTGCAGGTAGCACCTGGAGGCCCTGTTTAAAGTGGCCTGTTCCCTGCTATGGAGGGATGAGTCACAAGAATATCTACAGGGCTATTGTGAGAAATATTCTAGGCATCTGGTGGATAAAGTTGTTCAGATCCACCCTGCGTCAGACTTTGACTGGACAGATCCTTTTGAACTGGCCAAGAATGGTCTTGTCCTGTTACCTCGGAAATGTTTGATTCCGTGGCTCTTTAGAAAGTGGATAGGATCCTCATGGTGAGCCAGTCTGGTGTAGTGGTTAAGGTATCAGGCTAGAAACAAGAAGATTGTGAGTTCTAGTCCTGCCTTAGGCACAAAGCCAGCTGGGTGACCTTGGGCCAGCCACTCTTTCTCAGCCCTAGCAAGGAAGCAATGGCAACCCACTTCTGAAGAACCTTGCCAAGAAAACAGGGAATTGTCTGGGCAGTCGCCAAGAGTCAAAAACTGACTCAAAGGCACAGACACAGATGATCCTATGTTTATGAGATCCATGTCCCTCCTGGTTTGTTAAGGCCTCCCAAAACACCTCCTTGGGAGGTGGTTAGAGCCACCTGGTAAAGAGGGGTGGTTCTGCCTGCCTTGAAGGAGGCAGTGGTACACTCCCTCCTCAAAAAGCCATTGCTGCATCCAGGGATTCTGTACAATTATCATCCATTCTCCAACTTTTCCTTTGTGGGTAAGACTGTTGAGAAGGTGGACAAATTACAGCTCCAGAAGGGCCCTGGAAGAAGCTATTTATCTGGACCTGTTTCAAGCTAGAACACAGTATGGAGACTACACTTGATGATGACTTGTGAGCAAAGGTGGGCTGGGGATGGTGTGACTATTCTTCTTCTTGATCTCTCAATGACTTTTGATACTTCATCATGGTTGTCTTGTGGACCAGCTATGGGTTTGCAAAAAGATGGCACAATGTTGTGGTAGTTCTGTTCCCTTTTCTATGGCTGATTTTTGTCAGTGTTGTCAGGTATGGAGAAGTCCAACCCGAAGCTCCTGGTTTTTGAGGTGTCTCAGGACTTGGCATTCTCATCCCTCCTGTTTAATATCTTTATGGTCATCAGTCAACGTGGGGTCAGATATTGTCAGTATGCTGTACCTAGGGACTGTTTGGATTTGAAGGAGGAAGAACACATTTAAACTGAACCCTGAAAAGACCAAGTGGCTATGGATTCATTGTTTTTATGGGGACTTTCCTTCTTTCCCACACAGAGCTGATGAGCAATTGGGGGGAACTTCCTGAACTCACAGCTCCTGCGCGAAGAAGAGATAGCAGCTGTGGCTGAGAAAGCCTTCTCACAGACACATCTGGTGTGCCAACTGAACCCTTTCCTAGACTAGGAGTCATTTTGTTACAGTCACTCATGCCTTGATGACCTTGCGCATGGATTATTGCAATGCATTCTACATGGAGCTGCCACTGAAGACCATTTGAATACTTCCCTCCAGGCTGAAGTGAAGCCATTAATGAATGCTCTCTGGATGCAGTTACTTTGTGAGAGTACCCATAATATGCTCTCAAAAGTCTATTGATGTTACTCCTGCAAAGTAATCCAGACAGGAAGCATAACCAGGAGTACTAGCTTTATCTTTATTGTGAGAGTACATTGACAGAATCTTGCAAGACTGGAAGTATTTCTCCCCTTCTTTCCTTTTACTCTCTGAAAAACTAGAGACGGCCTCTTCTGAAACATTTCCCATGCCATCCCCTCTTCTGTGGGCTGAGATATCTTTTACATGCTGGTAGTCCGGTCTATGGCTCTCCCTCCTGTCTCCCAAGGCCATTTGCGCATACCGTTACAACTGTTGAGGACCTTTGATGTTAAAGAGACTGTTCTGGCTTCTTATATGGCTAAGGAAGAATGTACAATTGTTGGTTCCCAGATTAATCAAGGTTCAGGAGTCTGTTGTGTAAACAACCAATTGTAAACTCCTCCATTATCAGTGAAGAGATCGATCAATTTGGCAGTTGACAGGAAGGCAGCTGTATGGAAAATAAATGTTTTCACACCAAATGTATATTGGGGATATATTGGTTTTAGAAAGGAAAAAGTTCAGTTGCTGGAATTCTTGTAACCCCATCCTTCCTTCCTTCCTTTATTTGTTTGTTTATTATTTTATAGGGTTTAAGGCTTGCTCAACTCCAAAGACTTCAGGCAGGTTACAAAAGGTTGCAATAAAACACATCAAAATCATATAAAAAACCAACACTAAAAATAAACATCCCCCAAGAAGGACACCAATAAATCTTATCTAGAGTTAAAGGTCCAGTGAAATAAAGCTATCTTTAAAGGTCTTCTAAAAACTGCAAAGCAGGGAGCTTTACAGACCTCTAAGTGTAACCTATTCCAAAGTAGGGGATGGCCACAGAGAAGGTCATCTTGTCCATGTCCTCCTCAGAGAAAGGAGGGGATCTTAAGAGGCCTCCCCAAGATGTTCTCACCAGACAGGCAAGTTCAATCCTTGTATGGTAGGACTGATGTAACCTGGTGTACAGAGTAAGGAAGATGACCTTGATGGAGATATGCAGACTCTATTGCCAAGGCACAAGCCCTAAGGCATTTTTTAAGTCCAGAATGTCCAGATAACATTCAGAAGCAACTCAGACAGATACTTCAATTCACTGAACAATAAGAAGGAGGAGGAGGTACAGCAAAATCAGGCTTGCAATATTCTCTTATTATAGCCAGTCTCAATAAAACTAGTTGTAGATATCCTGTGGAGTTGATTTCATGGTCTGTTCTACCTAGTGGGGCTGACATTTGATGCTACATCGTAAATCTTGGTAAAGAAACAGAGTGCCTGCAGAAGTTTGTTTTGTTCATCCTGGAGAGATGAAAAATGCTCAAATCCTTCTGACAGTTGGTCTGCTATTGGAAAGTTGAAGGCTAATGATCTCTGGCCATTCACAGAAGTTCTGGGCCCATTCACTGACCAAAAGAACAAGAACCACAATTTACTATTTAAGCAACAGCTCCAGGAAAGGGCGATCAGTCTTCCTTACGCTGCATTTAAATGCCAACATACTGTTTGCCAATTGTTTCTGACCTCACTCTCTCTCCCCCTCCACCCCCCCATTCTTCATCTATTTTGTGTGTTGTCTTTTTAGATTGCAACCCAGAAGGCAACATTGGTCTCCTTTCCCCCCCCAGTGATGTGAGTTATTCTGGGAAGGCCATAATTGTCTAAAAAACGAAGTGCAGTAATAAAGTAGCATACGTGCCTCAGGAATAAAATTTGCCTTCCAAATCAGGGTCCATTCCTATATTAGAGAATCATGCTACACCACAATACCCATGAGGCTCCCAACATCATACCTGTGAACCAAAAGGAAATGAACCAAATATCCACACGATGCACTTTTGGATGTTTATTATTATTACTTCTTGCAGGGGCATCTACAGAGGGTGATGCCGTGACCATGCAATCAAACCCCTGCATCCTTTTAATGCATTTTTCAACACATGTAAAAAGGGGTCAGGGCTTTGACTGCATGACTACAGTGCCACCTTGACTTTTTTGACATATATGCATATATACACAAATCCCCACAGACTTCCCTAATTTCCTGACCGGGAGATAAAGCCAAATACAGATCCACCCCCTGGAATCTTACTGGAAAATATTACCTTTTAAAAAAATATTTATATAATGATTGCATGATACAGACATAAAAATGAAATATTTCCAGTTGCAGATTTCTGCTAGAGCACAAGTTATGAAATAAGTTAGAACACTTACAATATTACATCACCAACTGGATTTCTTGCATATGTTGTATAATGGGCTGCATTGACACTAAATCCCTATGTGACAATGCATGTTCTTTCCCTTTGGTGTTTATCTATTTATTGGTAATTTTCTTCTTAAAGGCTTACTTTTCTCTAGTTTCACGCTTGTCTATTATTTACATTTCCCAGAGTCCACTCACAGGGGAATTTATGAGAACTAGAACAGCTCACGCTGCTCTTGCTTGATAGTAATGCTGCCATTCCTGTTTTGCTAAGCACTAAATAGCCTAAAGCTTATCCACACAAACTTGTAAAGTACAACCCAAATTCATGTTTTCTTTGTGCAATTCTCACCAAATCTAAAGGGTTCTGCCAGTTTATTAATGGGGGCTCCCTAGTCACAGAAGGTGCGGGAGGGGAAGACAAGCAAAAAGTCTTTGCTTTTTGGTCTACAGAAACAAAGTTATCCTGCTTCTCTCACCTCCTTTTTACTGATGGTTGTCTGGAGCAAGGGGTAAGAGACACAGAAGGGATTAATGTCATTAGGCAACACTGCATGAGCCCATTCTCTCTCAAAGCTTCCTCATGCGTTCTCCCAACAGCATCCCTTGGGTGAGATTGATCCCTCTGGTGCCTTGCTTAATTCCTTCACTCCTGTGGACACAACCAGTCTTCTGCAAGCAGATCCTTCCTCGGCTCTCCTCTCCACATTATCTCACCACCCACCATACACACGATGTTATATTTGATTCAACTATTTTTTTCACAAGGGGGTCAGATACTTCCCCCAAATTTAAAAGATCCTCCATGATCCTTTCCAGCCACCACTGCCACAAAACTTGATGGTACTGATTTGAAGGTGTAGAAAGCCCTTACTCTCAATTCTTGCCCATTTTATTTGTTGTAGTAACTAAGTTGTGAACTTGCAAAGGGTGACTTGCATTTCTATTATCCATTGGATATTAGCAATATGTAATGGTATATGGGAATGATCTTGGGAGACTGGGCACAGAGATGCTGCCTTGGGAACGGCCAGATAAGAGATAGCATAGCCCACAGTTGGATAGTGGGTGGGGAAAGAGGCTCAGAAGAGACCCTCCCTAATTTCTCGGGGTGTAAAAGAGACGGAGAGAGAATTGAACTTTCAGATTTGCAAGATTCTGTTAATGTAGCCTTACAATAAAGTAGAATTAACTCCTCTGGTTCCATTCCTGTCTGGTCTATCTGATAAGGCTGACATGATGTGATCTCAGGTCAGCAGTTCCCTTGGGGGGTGTGGTAAAAAAAAAAGTCAAGATGATGTTTGTAGCAGTATAACTGAAGATTGCCCTTTGGACACGTCAATGCAGTGTCAATGCATATATAAAACAGATGGGATTTACTGCCGTAACTGCCATCTTCACTTCTTCTTGTTTTGCACATGGTCCTTTTTGCTGCAGTACCTCTAGTTCCACAAGAAGGTAAACTTTCTGTTTCAAAACACTAATAACAAGATTCTCTCTTTCCTCCTTATGGGCTAAATTGCCCACTTCACTTAAACAATTACACCGTAACCAGTCAAAGCTTATTTCTGCCTGCCAAACCAAACAAGACAGTGGTTACTAAAGAACCAATCACAAAGAATTCAGAAAAAGGGGATCAAATGCCAAAAACACAAGTAAACATTCTCAGCATAATCTCACACTTATAAAATGCACTTTCCAAGAGAAAAATCAACATTTATTGTTATTAATCAGCACTCAAAAGTTCCCTTTTTCTAGAAGTTAACTTTATATATTAGAATTCTTACATTCAGTGACACTTGCTCCTATATGTAGGCATGACCATCGCAAGTTGAAGATGGGTGTGTGTGTGTGTTTTTTTTTTCAATGCTTCCTTTTCTTCTCCAATGCACCTGTACTGCCCATTTTATTCTCAGAAGAACCTTGTCTGGTAAATTAAGCAGAAACATAATGACTGGTCTAAAGTCACCTTCAGCAAAAATAGCAAGCTATTTTTTCCCCCAAATTCTTCTTTTGCACCATTATGAAAGGTGAAAAGTCCCTTCCTACCTTTCAGTTTCCCACCCTATTTTTAAACTATTGCAAAGCTTTCAAAAGAGCTGCTTCAGAATACACAAGGCTCCTGCAAAGCTTCTCTGTTTGGATCATTAAAGCAGAATCTTAGAGACCATCTGGTGGGACCAGCTTGCAAAGCAGCCAGGATAACAACAACAATAATAATAATGCAGCTGCTTTAAGAATTCAAAAAGAAGTGCTGTAGATTTGCACAGCTCTACTATCTATCCTACTCTAGCATTCTAACTGGTAGTAATTATAGTATACTACAGTAAATAGCAAATAAAATTTCTCCACAAACTTATTACTGATATATAGACGTACATAAGAACAACGGTTCACCAATTATCCATGATATATGTGGGCCTTTCCCCATGGGATTTCTGAGGTGGTTCAAAGTCACTCCCATTCTTGTCCTTTTTCCACTGATTTCTTGGGCCGGATACATGCCAGACTAAAAGGTTGCCAGCTAGTTTGTAGCTCAGTGAATTGTGTAAACCAAGCCAGGATGCTTTCTTTATAGTTCAGCATGTTGGACTGTAATACATTACCTAGGTAAATGAATTAATTCAATACATCATGGGTCGAGTTAACCATTAGTCAGCATATTTGTGATTATGACCTTGATGTCTCTACTATATGAAATGCTGTAATTTAAACTGTATGTACATACAGTTTAAATTCATGATTACCTGAACAGATGGTAGTATTAGGAAAGGGCATGTACAGGGCGGGTTGTAGGCCTAGGCAGCCTAGGCAGTTGCCCCTGGCACCAAATTTTAAGGAGTGCCAAAATTGAAAAGACTTCCAAAATACACAATATGAGGATAAAATCTGTTCATCTTTCCTTGTTGCTTTAGAACTTTTTCTTTCTATGCTTTTCAAAAGAGCTTACCCACAAAGTCGGTCGAGTGGTAGTAAACAGCACACTAACCCGATGTTGCAAGTCATAAAAAAGAAATTATTATTATAGCTGTGGACCTTAGGAAGCTGATAATACTACTGAAGCAAGACGAAGGTCTGATAGAAAGGTCCTGAGCAAGTGAGTTGCGTGACTATCAGCTGACTGAAGTTATACCCAGAAAAGCAGTAATGGCACACTCTGGGCAGCAGCGTACCCCCTCAGGGGTTAAGTATAATTTCACAGAATTGTTGCCATATGACAACAATGGGTGCTGATGAAATTAAAATGATTTACTGTGATTAAATAATCACTGTAAATAATTTTTACTGTAAGTTGGGTGAAAATGTCCGAGAAAAGAAAAAAAAATTGTCCGGGACTGAAAATTGTAAGTGTAAGGTTCAAAAAGTCGAAGAAAAAAAGAAACAAGAGGGCGCTTTTTTGAAATTCCTAAAAACACTGGAAGATGAGCCAAACCATACGGGGCACCAGAATAGGACTTTGCCTGGGGTGCTAGAGCCAGCCCTGATGCATACGAATACACGGTATTGCCTCTCTCCTTTCCAACGTTGGCACATTTCTTTACATGTTATCATTCACTTTGTCACAATCACTACTTGCTCTATAATGCCAGAACAACCGAAAGAAAAAGTATCAGAGATGTCTGAGGACCAAACAGGCCTGTGCATCTTCAAACTCTAAGGATGTCATTACACTTCAAATTAAATATGGATGAACCCTTTGTTTATCGTTTCATCAGCTGCATGGATAGATAGTTGATTTGGCAGGCATCGCATTGTTTACAGCTTTAGTCTGCTTAAATCCCACTCACTCCCATGACTTGGAACTGCTCCAGCATGGGCTTATAAACATGCAGCTTCTAATTGCTGGTTTTTGCTTAGGATTCGGGGAAAGCCCTGGGCTTGTTTCTGTATTAACTTTTGGCTACATTTTATATACTTATGGAATTAGGAGAGTGACTAAAAGCAGAGCCAAGGGAATGGTTTCAGCTGATAGTGGAAAGACTGGTTAATATGATTCTGTGTAGGAAAGGTTTCATTTGTTATTGAAAACCAAGTTGTCCTTATAGCCATATGAGACATCTGAGAAGTTGAAAACTTTTCCATCAGTGTGTAAAGACAGTTAATGTGTATTAGAAATCTACAGCAAAACAGAGACAGGTGTAATTATGTTCTTGGATGGGGTAGCAACAAGAGTGGCGCGCAGGGCGGGAGTTCTCTTGGACTCTCGCCTCCTGCTTGAAGAGCAGGTGGCAGCTGTGGTCAAGAAGGCCTTTGCACAGCTCCATTTGGTGTTCCAGTTCTGTGTGTCTTCTGGACTGGAAGTCCCTTCAGAGGGTCAGTCATGCCCTAGTCACATAAAGGCTCAACTACTGCAATGTGCTGTATGTGAAGCTGCCCTTGAAAACCACTTGAAGCTTTAACTGGTCCAGAATGCAGAGAGGCAAGCAGTGACAGGGATGACCATGTGATACCTCTGCTCTGTGAGCTGCACAGGTTGACAGTAAGCTTCTGGGTGCAATTCAAGGTGCTGGCTATTACTTATAAAGCCCTACATGGCATAGAGCCAGTTTAGTTGACAGACCACCTATTCCCCATGGTCTCTGCCTGGCTGGTATGTGCCAACAGGGTTCCTTTGATTAAACAGTGTCACCTATTGGGACTTAAAAGGCATGCCTTCTTTGTCACAGTGACTGCCCTTTGGAATGAGGATTCAAACTGAAATCCATGTGGTCCCCACCCTGTTGGCATTCCAAAAAGCCTGGGTTTTAGGCTGACACTGCTGAAGGCCCTGGGCCTCTATTTATGAGTGGCACTGTGCAGGGCAGCCAAAAAAGTATAGATGGGGGCGGGGGGGGGGAGATATGTGGGTGGGGGGAGTTGCAGCACCTTGCAGTCGTAAGTGTGGGTGGGCTGCTAAGTGCCCGAATTTTGATCATGTGACCGCAGGGATGCAGCAACAGCTGTAACTTCAGGCACAGGTTATAAGTCCTTTTTTTCAGCACTGTCATAATTTCAAATGGGTGCTAAATGAATGGTCATTAATCGAGGACTACCTGTAATATATTGTGACCTGCCCAGAGTCACTTGGAACCAGACGGAACCTGAATTGAATGAATGAATGACCTTCATGACATATGAACATACTTGCTACTGAAATGAGCTTGACTGGAAGAAGAAAATGTGATAGTTTACATCTTTTGTTATAAAACTATTTTCTCAAGAGTTTCTAACAAATTCAGTTTTATTAATTTTATCCAGATTCCTCTCTGTTCCTTATTTTGTAAACAGAGGCAAAGAACATTAAATGTATTCCAAAAATTGTTTAATGTGTAGACTACATTTTAACCATGAAATAAAATATATGAAATGATGAAAATGAAAAATTACAATAAAAGCTCAGTTTAGGAGATCATTGGGGGAAGGAGGGACCATTAACGCTGAATGTTCATTCAATTTGAATTTTTGATACTTAAGTCAATTTAGGTAATTACAGAAATGACATAAATTGATGCAATTGATATATACATGAATCACTCAGACTGCTTCAGATTTGGTGGACTTTGTTTGGGGTGGCATCCAGATCCAAATTTTGTCCATCATGCCTGAGGTCAATGAAGCCAAGGGGAATTAAATTGCAGGTTTGCTGTAATATAATAAAAGGTACAGATAAAGCTAAATCTCCTTTGAGTCAAACTTCAGTTCTGGATGGCCATGTAGTTTTTTTGGCAGCAACATGGAAATTATTTCCCTCGGCCTTCTTCTGGCATTTTTTTTTTAATCTTCCCGCTACCTAATAATACTAATGTTCCTGGAAGTTTCCCATCCAAGTACTAACCAGGCTCAAGCCTGCTTAGCTGCTGACCCCAGGTTAGGTCAGCCACCAGCAAAGACAAAATGATATAACTTTGGAAACCAATGACGGAGGTCATAAGCGTTTTCAGGCTCCACATTCTATTCCAAGATTATATTCTATATTTAAGTCTCAAGTTGGCAAAGCCCCATAGAAATGTCCTTGCTAAAAGAAGCTTAATACGGAGACAAATGGAAGTCAAATGCTTAGCAAACAGGTTGTCCCAAAAGTACAGGGCAGAAAGATTAAGATGGGTAAGATTTGCATCGCTCTGGAGAAGAAGGAGTGTGCTAGTTCCAACTTTAGCTTACTAAGGGTTATTAAAGGAACGGGTATGCTGCTGGTCCTAAGGTGTGGAACAATTGGTTATATTTATCCTGCCATTCAGGTGACTGCATAACCAGCACTGTAGCCAGACTACCATCTCCATGGCATGATAAAATAATATATTTCATACCAGAGCAGTTGCCATATAATCAGCCAAAGATAGGCTTTTATTGTAAAGCATACAGAAAGCAACATTTACTTTAAAAAGGAGGCAAACAGAGAGAGCCTGTGAGAGGTCGTTAGGAACATCGTTAATGCAGGTAATGTAACTCAAAAGTGCTCTGCGGCTTGGTTCTAGTTGGTGATATGATTTTCATACTGGAGATAATTACAGTAAGAAGAGTATAATTACACGTGTAAATATGGTCCACCCAAATCCCATAAACAGATTACAGACACAGCAAGAACTATTTAGTGAAGGCCAGAACTTCCTGCAACTGATGTATCTACAAATTGCTTGCAGAGTAAAATCTGGCTACAAAACAAGGGAGGGACATTAAGAAAAATGACAGAATTTGAAATGCTTACTCAGAATCAAAACCACCTATTAGGCCATATAGATAAATGTTTACTTAGATATGATACAGAGACAAGCAAATAAAAACATGTATAATAAATTGGCTGCAAAACTTCAGAGTCCCAATACAACAATGGGAAGAATTGTGGAACAAATCAATAAAATTTACCCCAAGCTATGGTTTCTGAAAGAACTGGTATAAAATGTTTTACAGATGGTATAGAATGCCATCAGTAATGGCTAAAATAGATAAATCATATAGTAATAAATGCTGGAAATGCCATGAGACAGAAAGAACATTCTACCATATGTGGTGGGCATGCAAAAAACCGCAGAAGTATTGGAAAGACACAGATAGCATCATTCAGAGAATCTTAGGGATCACATTCAAAATGAAAACAGTTTTTTTCCCCATAACATATCAAAAAAAAATTCTATAACTTATTAAGATACATGCTTATAGATGCAAGGACAAAGTATTCACAACACTGGAAAAAAGGCATAGTACCAAAGATATCTGATTGGGAATGTAAACTTGGAGAATATGCAGCAATGGCAAAACTAACAGTATACATACATAGCAGAAGTCCAACTAAATTTAAGCAAGTATGGCTTCCATACGTATTATAGATTATACAGCAAGGTAAATACCAACACTTAGAGTACGTTTTCTAAAGTTTGTACCAATAGATACTACAAATTGGATGGAGAACAAAGATGGGGGAAGTCAGAAATCAAATATTTGCCTATATTATTCTTAGGGGTGTTTTTCTTTTCTTTTCTTTTCTTTTGTTTTTGATCCATGGTATTTCTAAATAGGGCTGGAAAAGAATTCAGTATCAAATGCCAGCAGTAATTGCAGAAAATACTGAACTGGGTGAACCAGTGGAATCAGGCAGCTTCATCTGTTTTTTATATTAGAACAGGAGTGCCCAACATTCTTCAGCCACAGACTATGCTTGACTTTGGAGTAGGTGGCACCAGAACTTGAACTTTGTGAGCTAGGAGAAGAATTAAATTTGCTTTAATTATGATTATTTTATAATAGATACTGTTAGCTCCTGTTTCCTCCCCAGCTTCTGTCAACCCAACAGGTCGAAAACTCACGTGAGTAGATAAATGGGTACTCTCACTCCGGTGGGAGGAAAATGCTGGCAGCGCCTTGCACAGAGAGACGGGACCAGTTGCCGGTAAGCGCGAAACTGCGCTCGCCCGAAAAGGGCGCGAAGCAACGGAAACCCCGCCTCCTGCGCTCGCCAGCTGGGCTCTGCTCTAGGAAGGAGGCTCTGGCAAACCACTTCCGAAAAACAATTGCCTTGAAAACTGCAAGGACTCATCCAAGCAGTCACTGCAGGGTCAGTAATGACTGAGCGCAGACAAAAAAAAAAAAAAAATTATTAATTATTTCCATTAAAATTCTGCAGCAAATTTTTGATGGCTCTTGCAGCCGCACACAAGAGGTAGGATTGTATATAAATGTGGTGCCTCAGAACTTCGAAATATTGATGTATCAGAGGCATAGGTGTGCTCCTTCAGGGACTCCTCTTTTTTCTAGGAAGCATTTATATGCCCCAAATTCAGTTCAGTTTTCCTCTCTTTGTCCTAAATTCAGCTCAATCTTTCAATTCCATTTTCATGTTCAACAAAACTTCTCTGAACTTTGGATGACCCACACATTGCTTGTTGAAATGAGGCTTTCTGTATATAAATAAAAAGACAACAGTGACATTTTTAATTTGGTGCCTATACATTTTTGTTGCTTTTGTTTAAAGTGAAATGAAGTTACTTCAAATTTCATCACTGATATCAAGGGACAGACTAGCTACTTTGCTAATTTAACTCTAAGTATTTTTTTTTTAATCTGTTCAATCGTGTCTGATTCTTGGAGACTGCCTGGACAAATCCCTACAGTTTTCTTGGCAAGGTTTTTCAGAAGTGGTTTGCCATTGCCTCCTTCCTAGGGCTGAGAGAAAGTGACTGGACCAGGGTCACCCAGCTGGCTTTGTGCCTAGGCGGGACTAGAACTCATGGTCTCCCAGTTTCTAGCCTGATGCCTTAACCACTACACCAAACTGGCTTTTAGTTTGTCATCAAACAAACTCTATGTATTAACTGAACCTAAATCCTTAATCAATGCTGAGTAACTACTAAATAAATACATGAACTATGAATATTTGGTGGTGGAAGTAGGACCTCCAGCAAAAGACCATAATACAGTCTGCTTCCAGACCAGTGTTTTTCAAAGTTGACAACTTTAAGATGTGTGAACTTTTACTCCCATGCTGGCTGGGGAATTCTGGGAGTTGAAGTCCATACATCTTAAAGTTGCCAACTTTGAAAAACACTGGTCTAGACAAAGGTAAACTTCCTTTACCTACTTCAGTCCATTCCCTTTTTGTTCTACACTCACAGTAGTTACTACTACATGTCCATAAGCAAGCTCAAACATTACTTCACCTTGTAGACTTCCTATGTGACAAATCCTATACCCTGATGTTTGACTCAACAATGTATCTCAAACTTTACCCCCTGTAATAACTTTGAATAAGCAAATGTCCTGAGTTTTTTTCCCTGAAGAAACTTCCTGAAATCACCCCCTTTACTCCTAGATCAAACCACTGGCCCAAACTGGATAGTCCTTTTAGAATGTAAAGGCAGAGTTATTAAAGGCAATTCAATGACTGACCTCTGTTTTTCCAAAAGAGAAAAGATTCAGGGTAGATAACCAACAACAATGCTTGAAGGGAAAGGCAATGTATTTTCAAACTGATTTTTGGCTTTGCCTATCTTGTAACCTTCCCCAAGTGGGAAAAGATACTTGTTGGCTAAATACTGAGTAACTGACACTTGAAGGCATTTCCTGCCAGAAGCAGCTTCAGATGCCCCCTCTTGGCTTTTCCCATCCTGCATCTTTTCCTGTTGGCACGGCAAAACAGCCAGTTCCTGAAGACTGTTCCAGCAGAGAGCACCTCCAGCCAGGATATTGCAGTCAAAGAGAAGGACATTTGGGGGAAGTTCTAGAGGAAGAGCTTTCCAAGGGTGAAACTTGGTCTTCAGTTGACACCCCTCCCATTGAACAGGATGGATGGACAAACTAAATGTTCTCTTTACCTTATAGACATAAACATTAAAACATTAAAATTCTACTAGGTAGAATTCCAGAACATATCAATAAAAAAATTCCGTAACTTATTAAGATATATGCAATAAGTAGAATCAACTAAGTAAGCTGCAAGGAAGATGGAGAATTTTTTCCAATAAGCTGCAGCAATTATTCTGCAAGATGATTAAAAATGACCTTGACTCTTCTGAACAATATTGTTATACAAATATCCCAGGATTTATTTACAAACATAACATAGGTCTTTTGAACTATCTCCCCTTGCATTAACCAAAACCAGAGACCAAATCTGTAGACAATCTGAAAGTGCATCAGACTTAAGCAACTTTTAGAGGTCTTCTTGGAGCTCTTTCTCATTCCCTAAATTCATTTCTCCTTAACCTGTTTTTGGAAGCCAAACGCACATGCAGATCTATTTTTGAATCCTCAAACATGCAGTGACATTCCATCCTTCTTACGCAGGATGTTACTGGAAGGTTAGCAAACTTGGCTTGGATAGCAAGACCATCTGCTAAACTAACTAGATTGTTTGGGTATTGTCAATTTCCTCTCACAATGATAAAATAAACAAAGCAATATGCTTTGTGCATGCAATGCAGGAGGAACCGCTGACATTCACCATGGGATATGTTCTAAATTTGAAATAGCCTTTTATGCCTCTTCAACAAGGAATGCTGTGTTCTGCACCAAGGGTGAAAAACAGTTGCTTTTTAAAAAAAAAAAAAAAATTAAGATCATAAAGGTAATCAGTGTATGACAGGAAATATGATTTAGTTGCCTGGGCATACAAGACAGAAAACTGTAAACCATAATGCATATTAAAAGTGCTACAGAAATAATTGAAGGCTATAGCAATAATAATGCTTTGAGGTGGGAGGATAAATAATACAATAAACTATGATTAAGTGGTAACGTTCTCTGTTCTCTGTCCTGTGTGCTCTTTCTCCTGCTCTCTTATGCTCCTTTTTTCCCTTTTGCTTTTCTCTTTTTCTGGAGAGAACGATGATAATTTAACAGTGGACACCAAGCTTCTGATGCTGTATGGAGAAGAAGGACTCCACACTTCTACTGCTAAGTGGAAGGATACATACCCCAAAATGTTGCAAGACAGGAGCACTGAAGTAACTTAATTTAAATACATAGCCCAGTTAAGCGACAACATGGAGCCAACTTTGACTGATCCTGAAGAAAGCTAAGAAAGGTAAAATCTGATCAGTACTTGGAAAGGGACTAAAAGGAAACTCCAGGGCTACAGATTAGCCTGAGAAATTGAAAAAACAAACAAACCTGAAAGAAGTCAGTGGAATTCCTCTTCCGTATGGTTACAACCTGCCCCCCCCCCCCGCATGGGTGATTTCATGAAGTTGAGTCTTTATCTTTTTAATCTCAAAGGTCCTTCCTTGTTTCTTCTCCATTTTGTGCTTTTTGAACTACATCACCTGACAAACAATTCTAAAAATTAAGTAACTTTATCTTTAGCAAGACACACAATTTGGGCTTAGGCGACAAAAGGTGAATCTCAGTGGCACTCGAAGTAGACATTTTGTGGCCAACCTTAATAAAAGTACTAGCCTCTGATTTCAGAACAAGAGTTCATGTAAGTGGGCATCAATATCAAGAAATGTTTAGGGATGATTGCCAATATGCCCATTGCAAATATGAAGTTTTCAAAGCAAAGTGTACAATTTGATGATAAATTCTATTACATTATTACTGATGATTAAGTATAGCACTGTCTTTTTATATTTGTGTCACTATGTCCACTATTCAAGAATTAACATTTGCCAATACCTGTTTTTTTATGACTCCCAGTATCGTCCTCATAAAAAAGTAATTTTGCTTATGCGCTCAAGATGTCCATGCAGCAAAAAAGGTGGGGATTGAGTACCATGTCTCTCTACTGGGCTCTTGTAAACTGCCTTGAGTTGATCTGATTGTGCAATATATAGCTAGATGTAAATAAATACTAAATATATGTTGAAGTCCATGTCCAGGTAAAAGCAAATATTTTTCAAATATATTGCAGCCCATCCCATGAGACCAGTCCATTAGTTGTTCTAGGTAATAATAGTTATGAGAAGAACTGAAAATTTGAGGTCTTCAGAATCTTTAAGAGAGAAGAAACAAATTAATGTCTGCTGCCTGCTAGTTGAGCATAATATTGTGTCCGGGATCAAAAAACACAACCAGTGGAATGCCACTCTGAAGCAAAGAGGGGACATCTTCTGAGCCCTCAGAAACTTATTCATATTAAACCATCCTCACTGTCAACCCACTCAAAACTCTTGAGATCTTCAGCTGAATTGATCAGGGTTCCTTCCCAGCTGGCCAGTAGACGAGCACATAAAATAGCATCCAGTGAATGTCCCAATCCCAAACCTCACTCTTGACTTGCCCTATATTTGCTTTACTGGGATTTGAAAAATTTGTGAGGAAGAACAATAAACCACCTCTTCACTCCATTTTAAAAGGAGATAAAAAGTTAATGCAGCATCATGGTACGTTAACCTCAGCAGGAAGGGTGTAGACTATGGGAGCCTGAAGGCAGAACAGAGTGAGAATTCCCCCAGATGGGAAGCTGTCCACCAGCCTTGTTACCACTGCAAAACCATTTTTGCTGCAGCACCTCCACTACACTAAGCAGAAGATTAACTGACAGGCTATCAAAGAACAATAGTGAGAAGGAGACATGGGACAGGGAGGTGTGTGCTGATCCTGGAGCAGCACAAAGTGACTATCTGGAAGTGCCTTCTATATGTTCATATACACCTGTTTCTCTCTCTGAAATTATTCCATCCTGATTGTGAGTGTGGTATCATATGCACAACACTTCAGAAATGGACTGATGTTAGCAGAAAGAATGATTACAGGGGACCTATCTTCACATACAGAAGTCACATCTTCATAAAGCTGTGGGTGGGGAATTAACTGGGAGATGATTTGTGCAAAACAGTGACACAGTTCACACCTATATGCATTTCTCACTGATGTCAATAGAGCTGATTTGCACAAAAGGCCTTTAAGAACAAACCCATGGATGGGATAGAGTCGCTCACATGAAAGGGGAAATAGGAAAATGGGGAATGAATTCAGGCTTTATCAGGACCATTTTCAACTAGTCAGTGATCATGATGGCAGATACTGATTTTTTATTTTGGATGTTCTTTTCTTATTAATTCTGTGATAACATTTAGCTTCTCTTTGTAGATGGGATGATTTAAAAGTAGTCTAAATGATTCTCTCTTTTTAATGTAATTTTTAAACTTATACACCGAGATATGTTTCCAAAAAAGATAATATCTAAAGGTGGATAGATAATTACTGAGGTTATACAATTAATGTTCAATATAAAAAGAATAAGAGATGACAAGCACATTGAGTTGTTTTTGTGATATTAAAGAAAAAAAGAAATATGAAATTTTGAGCATAACAACAACATATAATTTTCTTTAACATGTTAAAAATAGAAGAGAAAAAGAGAAAGAAGCACTCCTAAAAACAATATAGATAAATATTTAATTTATTACTTCCCCCTTCTTTGTTCTCCAACCAATTTACAGTATATATTGGTGTAAGCTTTAGAAACCATACTGTAAGTATTTGTATCTACCTTACTCTGTAATATTTAAAATATATGGAAGCCATTCTTACTTAGATTTATACTTCTATTATGTAAGTATGCTGTTAAGTTCACCATTACTGCATATTCTCCAAGTTTAAATTCCCAATCAGATATTGTTGGTACTGCGTCTTTTTTTCCTAGTGTTGTACATAGTTTGTCCTTGCATCTATATGGATGTATCTTAATAAGTTATGGACTTTTTTACTTCATATGATCTGGAAGTCAACCAGAAGCAAGTGGAATTTTTTTTAATTGATATGTTCTGGAATTATCCTCCAAAAGTCCTACTGTGCTGCCTCATCGTGGTGTTGGGGGGGGGGGGGGTGCTCCTGGGAGGGATGAGCGAAGAATGTTGGGAGTATGTGCCAAGAGTATATATTCCTAGCAGAGTCACCCAAGGCATGAAGGTCATCCCAGCTGCCCAGCTAAAGCAAGCAGACACCTATGTTGGGCAGCAGCAATATACGAAGATGGTAGAAGCAGATGATCACTTTAGTGACAATAGCAAAGGCATAAATTCATATTGCACAGGAGAAGGCAATGGTAAACCACTCCTGTATATAGAAAATATAAAATGATTAATAATATAGTGCAAGATGATGGGCCTCTCAGGTCGGATGGCACTCAACATGCTACTGAGGAAGAGCTGAGTACTAATGATGTTTATGACATGGCTAGATTAAAGCCTTTGGGACATCTAGTTGCTGACGTTGCCATACAGGAAAAGAAAATCCAAAGCTGAAAAGATAGAATTATAGGAACATGGAACGTAAGAAGCATGAACACAAGAAATCTCAACACAGTGAAAGATGAAATGACTGCAAAGTGACATCTTAGGCATCAGTGAATTGAGATGGACTGGGATGGGACGCTTTCAGTCAGAAGATCACACCATTTATTACTCAGGACATTAAGACAAAGAAGAAACAGTGTTGCTTTTATAGTTAGGAATGGTATAGCAAGAACAGTACTTAGCTTCAATGCAATCAATGACTGAATAATATTGATTAGACTTTGTGGACAACCCTTTAATATAACGATCATTCAGGTTTATGCTCCAACCACCAATGCAGAAGAATAAGAGGTTCATGAGCTTTATGATCAAGTCCAATTGAAATCAACAGAACATGCAAGCAAGATGTGCTGCTTCTGATTGGAGACTAGAATGCCAGAGTTGAAACATGAAAGAAGAAAATGCAGTTGGATTGTATGGCTTAGGAAACTGAAATGAAGCAGGAGATTGACTTATAAATTTCTGCCACTCCAATGATTTCTTCATAGCTAACACTGTCTTCAAACAAGCAGAATGACACCCCTATACATGGACATCACCAGATGGAGAATATAGAAATCAAATTGACTATATTATTGCTAAAAGGTGGTAAAGGAGCTCAATTATAGCATCAAAGACATGGCCAGGTGCTGACTGTGAGACAGATCACAAACTGCTCATGTGCAAGCTCCAAGTTAAGTTAAATAATAAGAAAAAAGCCAGTTTCCACAATATGGTCTTGAACATACAGTCGTGTGAAAAAGAAAGTACACCTTCTTTCTATGGTTCTTTGATTTTTATGGTTTTACGTATCAGGACATAATGAAAATCATCTGGTCCTTAGCAGTTCTCAAAAGTAGGTAAATACAACCTCAGATGAACAACACATATTACACCATGTCATCATTTATTTTACAAAAAGAAAGCCAAAATGGAGAAGCCATGTGTGAAAAACTAAGTACACCTTATGATTCAATAGCTTGTAGAACCACCTTTAGCAGCAATAACTTGAAGTAATCATTTCCTGTATGACTTTATCAGTCTCTCACATCATTGTGGAGGAATTTTGGCCCACTCTTCTTTACAACATTACTTCAGTTCATTGAGGTTTGTGGGCATTTGTTTATGCACAGCTCTCTTGAGGTCCCGCCACAGCATTTCAGTCGGGCTGAGGTCTGGACTTTGACTGGGCCATTGCAACACCTTGATTCTTTTCTTTTTCAGCCATTCTGTTGTAGATTTGCTGGGGTGCTTGGGATCATTGTCCTGTTGCACAACCCAATGTTGGCCAAGCTTTAGCTGTCAGACAGATGGCCTCACATTTGACTCTAGAATACTTTGGTATACAGAGGAGTTCGTGGTCAACTCAATGACTGCAAGGTGCCCAGGTCCTGTGGCTGCAAAACAAGCCCAAATCATCACCCCTACACCACCATGCTTGACGGCTGGTATGTTTGTGCTGATATGCTGTGTTTGGTTTTTGCCAAATGTGGCACTGTGCATTATGGCAAACATCTCCACTTTGGTCTCTTCTGTCCAAAGGACAGTGTTCCAGAAGACTTGTGATTTGTTCAGATGCAACTGTGCAAACCTAAGCCATGCTGCCATGTTCTTTTTAGAGAGAAGAGGCTTTCTCCTGGCAACCCTTCCAAACAAACCGTACTTGTTCAATCTTTTTCTAATTGTACGGTCATGAACTTTAACATTTAGCATGCCAACTGAGGCCTGTAGAGTCTGAGATGTAACTCTTGGATTTTTTGCAATTTCTCTGAACATTGCACAGTCTGACCTTGGGGTGAATTTGCTGCGAAGTCCACTCCTGAGAAGACTGGTAACTGTCTTGAATAATCTTGTGAATAATCTTCCTCACTGTAGAATGATGGACTTTCAATTGTTTGGAAATGGCCTTATAACCCTTCCCAGATTGATGGGCAGCAACAATTGCTTCTCTAAGATCATTGCTGATGTCTTTGGCATTGTGTTAAAACACACACACCTCAATGCTCCAGTCCAGCAAACTCCTAAAACTTCAGCTTTTATAGAGGTTTTATATACACTTGCTGATGATTAATTGATCAAGGGCATTTGATTAGCAGCACCTGGCTGCTACTTAGCCTCTTCATACCTATGGAAGCAATAAGGGTATACTTAGTTTTTATCCAAATGTTCCAGCATTCTAAGTAGTTCTTTCTGTGTCTTTAATCTATTCATGGGATCTGGGTGGACCATGTTACTGTAGTTATCTCCAACATGAAAACCATTTAGAGGACAGACTAATGGTGAAATTGTTGCACTTATTATTTTCCTTGTGGACTTCCATACTTTTATCAGGTTTTGTCTTAGAATGTGTCCTTTTAGGTTTTTATCCTCTTTCGGGTCCCTGTACCATAAGTATCTATGGAGCTCATTAGCTAGGCCACTTCCTTCTAATATTGATGTTCTGTTCTTTGAGGATTTAATCCACTCTGTGAACCATGACAAACAGCTTACTCTATAATAGTCCAAATGATTCTCTATATCTGTCAGCCTCCTGTCTTTCCCTACTACCTTGCTTATTGTTTTATTTTCCAAAAATAAAAATCCATTAAGGAGGAAAGAGGGAAGAGCTGCACAACAAACTTGAATTGATAAAAATCCTCTATCTGGGAGATTTTCCTTTCCCCCCCTCAGATTAGTAATATTGCAGGTTCCCCTGTCTTACAGCCCTAGTTCTCTTTTTCTCCTTTGTTCATATTTTTTGTAATATCAAATGCTGTAATTTTCTTTTTCAGACAAGTTACAACATTTCAGTCTTTTGGGTAAAAGTTCTGCTGCAATCTCAGTGTTTGCAAGTCTTCTATTCACTTACTCCCTTCTTGTGCTTCGTAGTCTTTATTTTTACTTTTGTTTCAGACTAACGCCCTTTCTTTTCTTCATCTTACCACCCAGACAAGAATATTTCTAAAGTTTCCTTGAGAAATAATTCACCTGAAGGGGAAGAGGGGAGAGGTTGGGCTAAGTATTAATTAAATGTTTCCCTGAAATAATTGTCATTAAGTCAAAGATATAATTTGTTGCCAAATTAAATCAGAGAAAGAGAGTTTGCAGTGTCTTTTCTGATCAACTGCTTAATGTAAGGTTTGGCAAACTGGTAAGGGCACCAGTGAGCCCATGTACTAATGAACCAATGAGTACTTGGCGCTCACCAGGTTCTGCCAATTTTACTTTCTTTACAAGTGTCTTTTAATTTAAAAAGATCAATTAGGAGTTAAGATGTTGCAAAATAAAGAGTCAACCTCTAGCACAATTTTTTAAAGAATGCTTCGGACTCTACATAGGAAACAACAGACAGTCTTAGTAAATAAAAATGATAAGTACCTACCGTTTTCAGTACTTTGGAAATGCACCCACTTATTTAAAATATAGTAATACATGTGAGTTGGAGTGGATAAAAAGTAGAACAGGTATAACTTTAACAACCTTCCCTCTAGTGAACAGGTGTTTTGTAACTGATCACACCCATCACAGCAGGTATTTACTGAGAATATCCCAGCCTTGGTAAGATGGAGAAGTCAAGCCAGAAGAAAGAAAGAAAGAAATCAGGAAGCAAGGCAATTTTGAGATCAGATCTAGAGTAACTGGGTATAGGAAGCAAGTGGCTCCTTGAGTAATTAATAAACTCTTTGCAAAGATGTATACAACTTGAGTCTTCAAGGCTATGTGTGCCCCCCAAATGTAGCTTCCTAGATACTCAGTTCTAGCTGAGGCAGAAGAGGAAAACATTTAGACAGGGGTAAATCATATTAACATACTTAATTTTTTGAATTTAATTAGCTCACATTTGTTCTAACTTTTCCTTCATCTACATCTTGGCCACACTCACTTTTTGGAGCACACACCTCCTGGGGTGCTACTCAGAGACCAGGTGTGGTGCTCAGCCTGAGAAAGCCAGTGCATCTCTGGGTTATGGTGGGCAACCAGATCATTCAAACATTTTGCAGTGAAGTTGTATTCCTGAGTGCGTGCTTATATTTATCTGCAACGATAAAAGGAAATGCAAAGTTTAAAATATTCTCCAACTGTCTCTGTTTCCTGGGACAGTTTTTATTTCCTTTATTTTTCCATGTAATTAAGTGTACACTTTTATCTCTCTTTTATTTTGTGGAATGTTTGAGAAAATTTGCCTCTAAATGGAAGCTACTAATAATAGTAAGAAAAAGATATGTGGTATTTTCATCTATCCCTCTTTAATGGATTTGTGTGCGTGTATGAATAGTATGAAAAAGAAAACTGAGGGAACAATATGCATGAGCTGCAGCCAGAAGAAGACATTATTTAAGCCTACATAAAATTCCATGAATGAGAGAGGGTGATTATACAATAGCTTGCTTGGCTGTAAGTTCTTCTTCCTCTTCCTCTTCCTCTTCCTCTTCCTCCTCCTCCTCCTCCTCCTTCTTCCTGCATGTATTGTTATTAGGTGATGAAAGCGTGCAGTATCTATTTCTATTTCCCTCTTGTTAATTTTCCAAATAATACATATATCTATTTCAAAAGAAGATAAACACTTACAAAAATGACATAATTAAATTAAGGTGAAGTAAACTTCTAACCAAAAGAGAGTAGTTAGAGCAGAAAACTATATCATATGAGGTAATGTTTCACCATTAGCACTATATTTCCAACGATAACCACCAATTAGTCAGTCCATCGATTTCTCCCTTAAAAAATCCATTTAGATGTTTCCTAGACATTGATTAGTAATTGTTGAATCAATCATAATTGAAACATTTTTAAGATATAGAAATATAGATGCCAAAATGGTCTTCCATTTAGGTTTATTTACTCTGAAATGTTCTTATTCATTATTCCATAACTCATATATTGCTAGGCAAATAATTTAGCATTCTTTAAATATTTTTACAAATAGCCATGAGTATAGTTAACATTTTGCATTTTTTAAAGAATGCAGTGGAATCCTAGTCCATATCTAAATGTCAAAAGATGTTTTAACTGAATATATTGCAATTGTGTGCACTTTATGGCAAATGATACTTAAGCTGCAACTCAAATAACAAAAAATCATCGAATTATCCTATTAGTAGTAAGAGTGTATACTAAATTTTAACAGGACTTATTATCTGCTCCATCAGTGACATCACTTCTGGCCCCATGCCGGAAGTGCCTCTGATTGGCTGAAAATAGGAAGTGATGTCACAAAAGTGATGTTTGTTGGTCCAAACCCCAGGGGTGACATTATATCCGCCTGCCTCTGGAAGTGGCACTCATTGGCCCAAAACGTGGAATTGACATGTAAAGACCCTCCCACCACATCCACAGTTTGGGTTTTTGTAAGGCTCAAAAGCAGGTGCATGCGCGCACGCACACACACACACACACACAGGCAGTACTTCCTTTGAAAGTCTGAATAGCAGGCATGTGGCCTCCCATCCCCAGCCCTTCATTTCCTGCAACACAGACTTTTCACAGACACTACTTTAGCATCTGACCTCTCCTTAAATTGGTCCTACAGGAGATGGAACATATAGCAATCTAGTTGGTGAAGAACGTGGTCATTTATTAGGTTTGTTCCCAGGATTCTGTGCCAAAAAATTCCCCTTTGCTGTAGATGTGACCGGAGGATTCAATACCTTATATGTTTATACAGACATCATAGACCCTCAGATAGTGGGTGACTTCCATGTACCACTGCTGCGTTGTGTGCCTGTGTGGGGGCAAGACAAAAATTTCATTACAGTGACCTATGATCAACCACATTACGTTCTGGCCGGCAAGCATTATATCGACACCAATATCTCCCTCACAACCTCTGAGAAACTTGCGCTCTGTCCTTTTCGTTACTTGTTCCCTAAACCGGTTATAAGACTCTCTCAGTATCTCCACAACTTGTCAGCAGTAGTACGCCAGTTCCTTTTTTAGTTTAAAAGTGGTTCCTGTATTAGCAGCATACCATTTCAGAAATTCTTCTTTCTCACCAGGCATCATAGTTTCAGGGCTATAATACTTGGCATCAGGCAGCGGTCCTGCATAATCTTGATTATCCACCATGTTGAACAAATGGGGAAAATAACCTTTGCACCCCTGAAATCCCATAGCTTTGGGTAGTTTGCTTAATTTAAGGGGCAAAAAGAAGAGGCTGTCAATAAACCAAACCTTAAAACATGGCAGGGTAATATATAGCAGTTTACCTCCCTGACTTAAAAGTCGAACCTGGACCTTTTCACGGATAAGTTGCCTGAGGAGTAGATATCCGTCATAACCCTTGGAATTGTGAGTGATAAAGGTGCATCCTTTAAACTTCTGATTTATAAACTTCTTCACAAATTGATCCAGACACATCTTGCCATAACATTCCCACCTCATCACATCCTCATCCTCTAACATGTCCATGGCATAGATGTAGTTTGGTACGTGTGTCCCAGTTTCCTGACAACATTCAAAATCATAAACAATTTTCCTGGGTTTGAGGTTGTGCTTTTGAACTGCATAGAAAGAATGCCTTTTTAGAAAAGGAGGGGTCAGATGCCTGTGTGTTCATGATTTTAAAATGCTGTCTTTCCAGGGCTTGTGAGTGTGTGAAGTCTCTGTTGCAGGAAATGCAGAAGGGGGCGGGGTGGGGGCCACATTCCTGAGGCCGATTGCTGCGTGTGAGTATTTCATTCCCTGTTAAACTTTCCTGACTTTGCTGGATGGGGTGGAATAATTTTTATAATGATCATGCCTGAAATGTTTAGGTGTATTTGTGTTATCAGCTAAGTTTGCAAACTATGTGTCGTTAGCTTTTACAAAACCTAAATCAGGATTTTAAAAGGCTCTTTTTTCCTGGGTTTGAGGATATGCTTTTTAAACTGCATTGAAAGAATGTCTTTTTAGAAAAGGAGGGGTCAGATGCTAAAGTGGTGTGTGTGAAAAGTCTGTGTTGCAGGAAATGAAGAAGGGGTGGGGGTGGGAGGCCACATGCCTGCTTTTCAGACTTACAAAGGAAGTTATGCCTCTGCGTGTGCGCGCCTGCTTTTGAGCCTTGCAAAAACCCAACCTGTGCGCGTGGTGGGAGGGTCTATATGTGTCAATTCCAGGTTTTGGGCCAATGAGTGGCACTTCCAGGGTGGGTCTATGCATGCCACTTCTGGGTTTTGGGCCAATGAGGGCCACTTCCAGAGGCAGATATAATGTCACCCCTGAGGTTTGGATCAACAAATGTCACTTCTGTGATGTCACTTCCTATTTTCAGCAATCAGAGGCACTTCTGGTATGGGGCCGGTAGTGACGTCACTGACGAAGCAGATGAGAAGCCCTGTTCAAATTTAGTATACGCTCTTACTACTCCTATTAATTGATCTAACATATATAATCAGACAAAAGGATAGACTATTCTTTGGTACTGTAGAAGGATTGCCTTGGTATTCTCAAGCTTAGTTTTCCCAATAATGTTAATTTACCAGGATCATAAGGTTCACATTGAAATTGTGCATTATACCTCCTGAATAGACATCATAGGAGCAAGAACTATTTTCTTTATCACTGGATTCTAAGCCCCACCAACATATAAATGGTGTCAAATATGCCAATTCCAAATTGGTTAATAAGGTAAGTTCCAGTAGGTAGAACTTGCCATTAATTAACATGACAAAAACCATATACTTTAACCTGGCTAAGTAAAACCTTTAACTGACATACATAAAGAAATGCCTTGTGTGGTATAAATTTTCCAGGGCAAAATGTTCATTTTTAAAGCATTAATTTTACCCTAGCTACTCAATTTAAGGAAGGTGTAGCTGGCTGGGAAATTCTGAGAGTTGAAGTCCACACTTTTTAAAGTTGCCAAGTTTGAAAAACACTGAACTAGAGTAGCCAAATCCCATCATTTCTATTCCATCCAGAAAAGGGAAAAATAAATTGTTAGCCTCTCTTCCATGTTTTCAAAACAGGCTCTGTATGTTTTGGCTGATTTAAAAAGAAAAAAAAAGAACACGGAAGTTCTCATTCAGGAAGAAAGCCATCAAAATGTATTTCCTGCATATAAATTCCCCATGAAAACTATGACAATGGTAGAACATCATCACTTTGTAGCTTTTCCAGAGAGATTTTTATAATAGCAGTGAAATCGATTTATACATGACAGGAGTAAGACTGTTTCTCAAGAGAGGAAGAGAGAGGAGAGTAATGAATTATTTGAGGTTAAAAGGCAAAGATCAGCAAAAATTTATGCAAATGGATTATATGTGTAGAACAGTGTTGCTTTACAGGGCTTGTGAAACTGGGCAACTTTTTTTTATGGGGCTTCACAAACAGACTAAAAGAACTAAGATGTGGTGCACTATACTAGGTACAGTTCACAAAGTTTATGAACCCTTCTATATCTTAAAAACTTTCTTGTGCTTTAACCATTCTTTGGTTGTACAACTTGTGTGTTTTGAATTGTTGTCATGCTGCATGACCCATTCTCTCTTGAGCTTCAGTTCACAGACAGATACCCTGACATTTTCCTATAGAATTTGCTGGTTCAATTCAGAATTCATAGTTCCATCAATGGTGGCAAGCCATCCTGGTCCAGAGGAGGCCCAAACCATGCAAACACCATGTTTCACAGATGGGATAAGATTCTTATGCTAGAATGTAATGCTTGCCTTTTGCCAAACATTATTCATTTATTTATTTAAATTTTTTATTACAAAAAGAAGAAAAATACATAAAAGTGGTTTAACAAAAAAGTAAAAAAAATGCAACAAAGAGAAAAAAGTGTTAATATATCATAACAATAAACAATTTCGATTCTATATGTGTTTAACTAATACAAATATTATTCAAGTACATATATATTTCTCATATTTATATCATTATCGGTTTTTTTAATCTACTGTATTTTGTATAAATGAGTCCCATATTTCATTATACTTGTCCATATATAGTCTATGTCTATAGGCAATCTGCTCATAAGCAGCAAGTGCAATCAGGTTTTCAATCCATGGTGCCATACGCTTATCTTTCCAATGCTGCAATATCAGTCTTTTGGCCACAGTAAGGGCACAGAGACTCCATTTACATTGTACAGATGTCAAATTCCATGTACTAGGTATAGAGTTCAAAAGAATATTATCCTCTGAAAATTTTAGCTTTTGTTGCACAATCATATTCATATAGTCCACTATTTTCTCCCAAAACTTAATAAGTATAGGACATTGTAAAAACATATGCTTTAAAGAGGCATTGTCCTTATTACATCTCCAACAAAATGTTGTTTTTGACAATCCTTTTCTATACAGATGTAATGGAGTCCAATAAATTCTAAATATTTTTTGTTGTATAAGTCATAGTTTAAGGTCCATTTTGACACTCTTGCTATAGAAGTTAAGACACTCTCCCATTGTCTAGGCAATATAGAAACCTCTAATTCTTTATTCCACTCATCCCTTAATATCTGTATATCAAATAAATTTATTGTTAACAAATATCTATACAAACTTATAGTACGTTTTTTAGTTTTAAAGAATTGAACAAGTTGTTCTAATATCTCAGGTGTCTCGGAAGCTGAAAATGCTGCTAGTCCAAACAATGTTGTTAATAAATGTTGTAGCTGTAAATATTGCCATTGGGTTATATCTGATAGATTATATTTATCTCTTAAGACAGGGTATGTTAAAAATTCATCTTCATCATCTATCAGTTGGTCCAAAGTCAAAATCCCCCCTTCCATCCAATTTTTTCATATCATCATCTTTTTCCCAGTTTTTAAAGTTGGGTTTCCCCATAAAGTCAATTTGGCATGGGAAAAAGGGTCAAAACTGTTTTTATTAGACATTAGTTTCCATAGCTTTCTAATTGATGAAATTGTTTCCAGAGGTATTAGAGTTTTAGTATATTTAGCCCCATAGTGGCCGGCTGTCCCCGCCCTGATTTTCCATCTTCTTGGATTTTTCCGTTTTTAGTATTGTTTTAATTTTATATAGAGTTTGTATTTTATATATATTTATAGTTTTAATGTCTTTGTAAGCCACCCAGAGTCCCCTATTGTGGGGGAGATGGGCAGGGGAGAAATCCAATAAAGAAATAAATAAATTTAGATCCTGTCCATCCAACCAAAGTTGCCCAAATCGGAAAATTAATACCACTTGTTGGCTTCCAGTATTTAATACTTGACAATAGGTAAGCATGATGATATAGCTTGATTCAGAAGACTGAATCCTCTCTCATTAATCAATAATTGCATTTTATGTAAATATATTCTTGGAATTGAAGAACCCCATAGAAATTTTCTAAACAAAGAATTTATTTTCTGAAAATATTTTCCAGATATAAAAACTGAAATTCTTCTCAGACTATAAATTAATCTGGGAATAATGTTCATTTTGAGAGTGTTCATCTTTCCCCAAAGGGTGAGGTTTAATGACTCCCATCTATCAATATTTGAAGAAACCTATCTCTATATTTTATTTATATTACATGTTGCTAACTGAGTTATATCCTTTGGTATACACACACCTAAATATTTAATAGATTCAGTACAAATATGGAATTGATGTTCCTTAAATGAATGGGTAACCAAATTTTCACCTATTGGCATCAATTCCAATTTGGACCAGTTAATAGAGTATCTTCCTATTTTACTAAAGGCGTCCATCCTTTGCATCAACACTGGAATAGTAGTGTGAGGTTTAGAAATAAACAAAGGAATGTCGTCTGCAAATGGAACCAATTTGTGTTCAACTGAGTTGCCTTTTGCCAAACATAATGCTTTTCATTAAAGCCAAAGAGTTCTATTTTGCTCTCATCCATCCACAGAACATTCTTCCAATAACCTTCCAGTAGCCTTATCCACATGGTCTTTCACAAACTATAGATGAGCAGCAATGTTCTTTTTGGAGAGTAGTGGCTTTCTTTTTGCAACCCTGCCATGCACACCTTTGTTGTTCAGGGTTCTCCTGATGGCAGTATTATGAACACTGACATTCACCAACACAAGACAGGCTTTTAGTTCCTTAGACTTTACCCTGGGCTTCTTTGACCCCTCCTGGAGTATTACATGCCTTGCTCGTGCTGTGATCTTGGTTGGTCAACCACTCTTGGGAGGGCTGAGCATTGTGTATTCAGGTTTCCATTTCTATCACTTACTGACTAATCAGTTTCTTTCTCTTTCTTGAAGATTCAAATGGCCAGTATTATTTCTGTGCTTACTAAGCAAATGGCACCTACATTTAATCAGCCTGGAAAAAATGACCTGGCATTGCTGGAAAATTGAGTTCTTCAGCCTGTGGTTGGGAAGAAGAATGCCTGAGATGATGTATAAAATTGCCTGCTTTGTTTCAATGAGTAGCCACATTCTGGCTACCCAGCGTAGAGATACATAGAATTTCCAGATCAGATTATGGGTCTTCCAGCTGTAACCTATCTTGTTTTATAAATTATTAAAAACTTTTATTTTGCACATCGAACATTGCCTAAAGACCACAGGGGGCTTCTTGAGAGCTCTGGGAGAAAACTAGAAATATGGGCAAATTTTAGACAGACTATTATTGTTTGATGGAAGCTACAAAAATCACTTTGGCTGGATTGTCCCCAGCTGAGACAATTATTTTATGTTTTTCTTGATATCTCTTTACCTACAGTTGCTCTTTGTTTGTTTCTCTTAAGTGTATCCATTAAAAACCATGACGATACTTATTTATGATAATTTGTTTCTATTTGTCATAGAAGTAGGTTACAACCAAATTAGAATTTCCCCTCAGCATTTTCAACAAATTAAAAAAAAAAACTGGTTGTGGAAGACTGACCTTAATTACAGATGTGGCACTGGCAGAGTTTTAATTCTTTTCCCTAGGGCACTTTCTCTTTTAAATTTTCCCTGTTCCAAGCTGCTAAAAGTATCATTGGATTAAAAAACAAACAAACAGATTTATACTGGGAAAAAAATACAATATGGCACCTCTATTTTTCTCCCACTAAGTATATTAGCAGCTTCAGGATGATTGGAAGGAGGAATTCCAATTGGGGATAGAAATAAAAGTTAAAAGCTTGGACTTCTCAAGATGTTGGCCTGAAATCCCCTGATAAAGGAACAGTTTGAAATTATTACTTCTTTCATACCAAATAATATACTAGTGCATTACAAAAATAATTGTAGAGTGCTTAGGGAAGCGAGACAGATCTCTAAAGGCCCCCATACAGCCAAACCTGTTTTTTTAGCCCCAGGATTACTGGCAGCCACTTCAGGCAAAAAGTGATTCTTTTCCAAATATGATTTCCACAGGGAGTATCTTTAACAAGATTTACTGAGAAGAAAGGGATGGAGTTACAGCAATGCTAGCAAATTTGCTATTTCTTCTCTAAACCAATATATTCCAAAGTATATTTGATGGAAACTTATATATTTGTTGAGCTTAACATATATATTTGCGGAAATCAATCCAATCCCCTAATATCAGAAAAATAGGCTGAAAACATTCTTTCTTGCTCTGATGACATCACCACCACATCCTCAGAGGCTAATAATAGTAATAGTAACAGTAATCATAATCTTGCCCTCGGCTGAAACAAAAACACATATTTGGGCCTACATATTTTGCAGAGATTAAAATTATAGCACCATGATGCAGCGGAGTTACAGAAAGCGTAGAGCTGCTCTTGATACTTCAAAATATGACAGCATTCTGCTGGGTCAGTGTAGAACAGTGTTTCTCAACCTTAGCAACTTTAAGACGAGTGGACTTCAACTCCCAGAATTTCCCAGCCAGCCATTCCCCAGCCAGCTAGGGAATTCTGGAAATTGAAGTTCACACATCTTAAAGTTGCTAAAGTTGAGAAACACTGCTGTAGAATAAAAGGCAACGTTACCCAATTTTAATTTTCCCCTCTGTGTAGTCTGCGATTATGTGCACATTCTCAGTGCGTACAGAATTGTCCACATGAGTCAGGTAAAGACATGTAAGGTCAGTGCTAAATTTCAGAGATCATAATACCATAAATTGAATTTGTGTGCAATACTGATACAATATTGGGTGCTCTGTGCAAGGGTTAATTGTTCAAATTTGACATAGCTTGATCTTTGTGGCCTTTTATTAGCAACCCATGGCCATGTGTGTGCCTTTTTAATTAAACAGACATCAAATATTATATTTTTGTTTTTTACAGGTTTCTTAATGATAACTGTAGATTACTTTTAGTCCTTCAGTTTGGATTCCCAAGACTTGTCAATAACTAGGCTGTGCTGTTCCTCACCCTTCCTAGAAATCTTGGAAATTGTATTTATTTGTATGTGGAGGACAGAGTCTGTAACTACTATTGGAAAGGTCTCAGCACCCTCAAAAATGCTGTTCCTTGTTTGATTCAGATCAAACCACCTGGGATTATAGAACACAGCACATCCTGTGCTTGGGTGGTAAGGCATATATCCTTGGTAGTAACTGTTAGACTTAAGACAGTGTCATGGTGATGGGACTATTGGAATCTCTATCTTAGGATATGGCTGAAAATCAAATCTTGGGTGCAGAAAGTAATCATCTGCAAATAGGCAGAAGGCAAAGTTCTCAATAACTGCACAAGGCCAAAGTAGAAGCTTCCTCTTACCAGCTATGGGCTGGGACTGCAACCTTCAATTGGCTTGATATGCCTACTTTGTTCTGAAAGCTGAGAACATGCAGTACGGAACAGCCTATTAAGCTGGGTGTCACCCTAAGCCTCATGCTCCAGCTATAAGTCTCTGACATTTCTGAACCTGTTGTGAATGATGGACACCCAAACATAATGGTGTTCTCTTCAATAAATATAAAGTTATATCCTGTAACTATGTTGCACAAGAGTAAAATTTCTGTCCTCTACTGTGCTGACATAATAGCCAGGGTTTTTTTAGAACTCCAACCCAATATAAGCTGTTCTTCCTAAATTAATTAGAGGAGTTTTAGTTGATTGCTCAATTAATATGTCAGATGTACATATAAATAAAAATAATTATAATAAACTCAGTTGCTCAAAGCTAATTTCTCTTGTACAAGCATTAAGCTTCATTTTGAGAGAATTCAGTATCTTCATCATAAAGCACAGTTTTCAGTGTACAAAAACCTGTCAGCCTAAAATCTCTGTCATTTCACCTTCAGGAGTCTATGGGAACTCCTGATTTCATTCTTTCATCCCATTTAGCCTACACTAGCCTTCCCTCCTTAGGGGTTTATACCTCTTCCCATGTGGTTTGGGTTCATCAGTTGTTGCTAATGTATGGATTCCTGAGATTTTTTATCTTCAGCTGACATAGTTCTGATGGCAAAACCTGTTACACCAATGTTATCTAACAAAAGAAGCATATTTTCTTTGCTGTTTGATGAGGCAAATATATTTCATAGGAAGCATCTTAAAAAGGGCATTTCTCCAGTGTGAGACAAAAGAGAGAATATCTTTTTTGAGCTGATGTTTGTCATTTGCAGTTCATATAAGCATTTGTATTAAAAATGACATCATGACATCTCTGGACATCAGTTTCCTTCACAGAGAAGCAAAAACCCAACTTTTGTAACACCGGGTGTTAAAGAAGAGGCCCCTTCAACCTACATAGCTATTTTTAAATCTGCCTTTGCAAATTATATAATGCACTGGAAAACCAAGGCACTATGTTTAGCAACCTAGAGTTACACCTCAGCTTTGAGAAACAAACATTATGACCAATCCACTTGTTTAACTGGCACGTATTTCAACAACAGTAGGAGAGGTTGCATAACCACTGCCACCCTTCTAATTAATCTTCTGTTATGTAGCAACAAGTACAAAGTTGCACATCAGTGCGACTTTCCTGAGAATTATAGATGGATGCAGCTTGATCACTCAATGATCAAACAAACAGATAAGGAGGCTTTCTAATATGGATTCCTTTATGTATTTTATCAGCAAGCTTACTATCTTGATTTTATATCATCCATTATAATCTAACTGCATTAACATACTTAAGTATACAATAAAATAATTAAAAAATAACCTTTAACATGTATGGGTATGAGAGAAATTGCTCAAAACATCTAAAAGGCATCGGTGTGCAATTTCTTCCAATGCTTGTAGTTTGTACATTAAATTCTATTGATTTGAATGTGATGTGATATGTGTGTGTGTGTGTGTGTGTGTAAGTGGTCTTGATTTCTTATATGTAAAGAATCCCATATAATATATATCACGGTCTTTCTCTGAGTAACCAACAAATCCAGATCAGTTCTCCTAATTCTCTTTGTGGTTATGGGCCAAAAGCTTCAAGTTCTTTTCACTGCCTGTTGATTAGAAACCAATATTTAAACCAGAACACTGTAGTTCCTAACAATTTAAGTAGGGGGTTCTGTCTGAACTATTTGGAACACCTTCATTTCATGAAAACTACTAAATAGGTTGAATTATTTGTTGGCAAGCATTATATTACTTATCTGCTTTTTTATTTATTTATTAGATTTATTACCTGCCTTCAGCAGGTAATCTCTCAGCAGTATACAGTAATGAAACATAAACAATAAAAAATTAATGGTAAAAAATTAAAATCATGTAATTATAGAATCGTAGAACCCCCAAATCATAGCAGACTCAACATTATAAGCCCTCTGGAAAAAGACCATTTTCAATTGTTTCTGTGGGGGCCAATCTCAGTTCAAGCAGGAGACTATTCCAAAGTATAGTCATTGCTATAGTAAATTAGCACCTTTGAGTTTCCATAGTGTGCATGTCACAGAAATGGGAGACTCTCAGAACTTTCTCCTGGGATAAATGAATTGGGTCAGTTGATTCTGGCTGGAGAAGGTAGTTCTAAAGATATACAAAATTCAGGCAACTTCTTGAAAGGGCATTTGTCTAGGTCTATTTGTGGAATCAGCTCTTAGAAGAGAACAGTGCCAACTTGAAGCAATATAATTCAGTTTACGTTCTGTAATTTCAGGGTCTGCTATTCAGGATCATCATTCATATGCCACTACTGAAGTGGCAATATGAATGACTGACACTCTCCTGGTCATTTTTTGCTGCTGTCCTTGCAACACTGCTACATCCATACTGCTATAATAGCATGAGAATCTTCAGATATATGTGCAGGTAAAAGTCTGGCTGTGCATATCTCTTTAGGGATTTGGCTGAACTCACAGTTCTACTGCCTGTTTACTTGACCTCCATGCAATTCAGTTCGGAGTTTTAATGCAAGGACAGACTTCAATGCAATCCTGTTTGCTCATAAAAAAGGCCAGCAGACATGTCCTTTTTCTACCCTATTGAAGTCCCCATGCATTCAAGTGAATCCCTGAAAAGAGCTACATAAATTGTTTTATTTATTTATTTAATATCACTTGGGTGCTGCCCACTTTATCAGACTCTGCCTGGACTGTATTTCAACTTTAGTATGAAAGCACCCCATAATTGGGTTCTAGTTGAAACTATGGCTTCGACTATGATTTATTGAATAAATCACACTTAGCTAGGCTGCCATAACATGCTAAAGTGAATCCAACCCAACTGTGTTATGGGTTAACATGACTTATATGTTCTAGTATTATTCAACTGACACATATATCATGTTATTCTGGAGGACAGCAAAGGGTTCAGTGCAATTGTGACCCAAAATGGCAGCTGATAGGAACATAGGAGACAGGACACTGCCCATATGGAAGTGTGTGTGTGTGTGTGTGTGTGTGTAATATAAGAAAATGAACGGTGCAGAAAGATTAGTCAGTTGTTCTTGCCCTATTTAATATACACCTTTCTGAGTTTGGAATGAAGGAATTTCAGAACATTTTGAGACCATGAACCAACCGAGATTGTTGCTAGCTGATGGGGATTTCTTCCTTGTTATAAATTCAGTGTGTGCAATAGTAGGAGACATGTCAGGTGAGGCCTTCATTTCTTCTAAGTTACTTTAAGAGGCCACACATAATGTAGAAAAGAGACCACAAGGAGTATTTCCACATTCATACTTTTACAGAACATAGCCAGCTTATACATCATGTTTCCACATATGGAAAGATGAAATGTTACTGCATTGGAGAAACACACTATAAGGCCCTTTGAAAATGAATGGGCAGAGAAGCAGCTTATGAATATGAGGAATTTTAAAGGGTTTAACAATAATCTACTTTTCCTGTCATTTCTCCATCAGAACATGAGCCTATCTGACTAACTGCCTTGAAAATGTTTCATCTCTTCATACCCATCTCTTTGCCAAGGCAAAGTAACACAATACTCTAGGGTACAACAAAAATCTTTTTAAACCTATAGTTATGAAGCACTTGGTAAGTGCTGTCACTTCCATATAAAAACAATGAAGACATTCTGAAAGGAGAAATAGTCTTTTCAAAGACTGCTATTTAAAACAAGAGAAGGAGGAGACAGAGGTTTAATGAATGGAATCTGGGCAAAAGGTTACAACAATAACATTGGTTTAAGTTTTCTTAAAAGAACATTAATTAGTTATCAAGGATTGGAGTTAACCATTCACAAGGGCTGGGGTGCCTAGCAGGTAAAAATTCTATCTGATCTTTTTAATTCATGGCAATAATTAGATGCTAGGTCTTGTAAGAGAGAAACTAATATGAGAAAATTTTTGAAGACACAATTGTCACTCCCGGTTTTTTAAATATTTAATCTGACCTACCTCAGAAAATTAAGAAATACATATCGCTTTGATTGAAAGAATAACCAGTTGTTATTTATAGCAGTTCTCTGAGATCACTTCAGGCATATGTTGGGGAAAGATGGTACTGCCATCTCAGGTGAAGTATGTGGGTACCCCAGAGTGGCGCTATTTGTGTTGGTACACAACTGTGACCCTGTATAAAATTTGGAGCATGCCATCATTTGCCACATCTGCAAATCTCTGTTAGAACAGTATCAGCTGTATGTCACCCTGATTTTGTTGCATATCAGCAAATTTCCAGGATTCAGATAACATCCAAAATCTTTTTCTATAGAACTGTGATCTCAATTCATCCCATTCAAGTTCATTAAGCAAAAGTTGGGATACTAGTATAAAGTCTGTACTCATTGTAGTGTGTCATAATTATCATGAAAATCCTAAAAAATAAGATCAGGTTATGCATACCTCTACCTACAAGAAAAACAAAATCTCTAACTGAAAAATTAAGCATATGAACATTCAGGAATCACTTTCAGAATAGTTAGTGATGGTAAAATCATCAGTGTACCACGTGGTATGGAAACTGAAAGTTAAGATGATTGCCAGATCATATTAATATGCAATAAACATTATCTCACATGAATTTGCCTGATCTATTTTTAAAGACAACAAGCAGAGCCATGCTACCCTCCCAGATCTTATCTGCTGAAAAAAGGAGACTTTTTTTAGTAGAAATACTTTTTTAGGATTCCATCAATGGTGGAGGATCTGCCATGGCCATGAAAACTGTGCAGATGGAAAATTATAGCTGTCTGCATTCCTGATAGGAGTGGCAAGAACGAGGTGCAAACTGTTATGGGACAGGATACAGTAGAGAATTGGGATTCTCTACATCTAAAGCATTCTCTTCCCCCAGCAGAAGCCCAGACCAGGCATCTACTCATGAGATTGGTATAATTCCCCCCTTGCTTCCAATGGGGGATTCAAAATTAAAGAGTCATTAAATTAAAAAGCCTGGCAAACCTGAATGCGCCCTATATTTTCTGCACGCAAGTGTAAGTTGTTCAGAGTAAGGGTGAGCTGATGTATTGTATTGTAAATGTGTCCTGTGGCAGAAAATTCCATGCAAGACATAGGTAAAATTTTAGAAAGGAATATATCAAACAACATTTTAGCATGTTAAAGGATGTCCTCTTATTTGCAATAGTCCAACTGCATCCCCTAATTTCCTTGTTCTGATGCATTTTAATGTTTTATTTCAGATTTTTGTATCAATTTGCTCTTCTATATATAAAGATTAAAGGTAGACAAATAATTATCAACTTGTTTACTTTTCCAGTATTTGTTTCTTGGTCTCACTAGACAAAGACCAAAGATACTGACTTGTAATAGATTTTTTCTTTTTATAGCTTTTCAACTATTCTCATTAATCATGCCAGCATCCACTGGACATATTATAACTATCCTATCTATGGTGCGTATGATATTTGAGTTTCTATGTGCTGACAGGCACCCTAGAAAAGCTTGAATCCTAATTCCACTTGATGTAATTCCTAAAAACTGACTTTTATTTTAGAAAACCACTTGACTGAAATTACATGTACTCTGTTCCAGTCAGTTAAGCAACCTTTCGCAACAAGTCACAGGTGCTATCTAAACAATCTCTTGTTTTGGATGTTAGTTGAATGCCATTGCTACATTTTCTCATCTGAGTTCCTACCAGCACCAGGGATGGGGAGGTGGGGAGGGAAACTTTGCAGTGATTTCAATTTGGGATATGCAAAATTAACCATTCTAAAATGGAATATTCTGGGGAACACTTAAACAATCAATTTTTCTTCTGGTTATACCAATCTGAGTAACTTGGGGGGGGGAGCTGGTATTTTTCCAGAAGTAATTGTCTAGAACACCACTGAAACATTTAGTTTCAGAAAAACTATTGAACAAACTCAGGAGTGGTCAGATACACATACTCTGGATGAAAAATGGAAAATTCCAGCGTTTCCGATAATATTCTGCTCTCAGAATGGTAACTTTTGCACGCAACTAGTCTTTCAAGCAGCCTCCCCAATTTTGATACCCTTCAAATGTGTTGGGACTAGAACTTCAGAATGCCTAACCCACATAACCAGGTTAGCATTGTAACCTCAATTTATCTGAAGGACGTCAGATGGAACAATGCTTTCAAGTAAACACAGAATACCACATGTCCCAATTTTAAACTCTGGGATTATGTCATTCATGGCATTGGACCAGGTTATCTGTGGGACTGCCTCTCTCTGATTATATCAACCTGCCCCATTAGATCTACCAGGGAGGGCATGCTGCAGATACCATCTGTCAGGGACCTACATTTGGTGGGTCCCAGGCGGCGTGCCATCTCTGCCATGGTGCCTGCTTATGGAATATTCCCCCTCCCCCAACATTAGGTTAGCTCCATCCCTTTTGATGTGCCTGAAGTCCCTCAAGACCTGATTGTGTCGCCAGACCTGGGGGTCCCAGGGAACAGGAGACATGTCTATATGGCTCCACCATTGAGGTGGATGTACTCTCTTTCTGCACGGGGTTTGTATATATTTTAGTTTTAATTAATCTCTACTTTTAATGTTAACTTTTTATATTTTTAAATGCTTGTCTTTATATATGTATTGTTCTTTGTTTGATTATTGTATGCCACCCAGTGTCACTTCTAGTGTGATGGGTGGCTATATAAATTTTGTTTAATAAATAAAAACAATAAATCAAAACTCCAACTAAAACTATGCAACTGAAATGTACCTAGAGCAGGATGATCAACTTTCAGGCAGCCAAAGGCTATGTTTTTAACTTGGTTAGCCCCCTAGGACTGCAAAGGCATGGCCTATGACATCATAAGAATGGGTGGATGTACTTTTTGCTTATTTGATGGGTGGTGGGGTTTTAAGGAACCAGATGAAAATGTCTTAAGCATTGGGTTAAGAACCCATTTAATCTGATAGTCCTTCTCCAGGATTAGAAAAACCAGGTCAATTTTCAGGGAGTGGCTTAAAAAGTGCCAAGTCTTCACAATGTTTAAGGAGCTCAGCTAGTCCATGGTTGCTTTGAAGAGCCACAAAAGAGGCAGGCCAATCTGACTAGGTCAAGGAGATAACTAGGTAGCTTCTGCAAGCACTTTTGGCCTATACTGGAAATCTACCATTCAATCAACCAACTATAAGCATAATTATAACTTATAATTTAGTTATAGTTATAAGCATAGATGGATAGTTACCATATTACTCATCCCAAGATTTCAGCTGTATTTACCATCCCACTGAAATTCCTTAACATGGATCAATCCATTGGAAAGTATTTCTTAAAAATTAATTGTAAGGTGTCAGCATGTCCTCATCGAAAGCTTGTGTCTTGGATAAAGAGTTATTATGTAAGCAATACTCATGTTTGTAAAATAGCAATGTTCTTGAAAGACAACAAAGATGACCCTGGAAGTCACTTTTAAGATTTATCAGGGGGACAGCATTCTGAGCTCTTCTCAGAATAACATTTTAACTATTGATGCATGTATATCCTCTTTTAATTGAGAATCTGCCAACTTGTTTTTGGAAACTTTAATATACCTATCATTGATTTGTGAGAGACACATCTACAGGCATTACTCACATTTTTGATTCAAAGCACTTCCTTCCAGTCCTTATTTAGCAATTCTAATTTCTCTTGTTATTAGACCTATTAGACCAACATACCAGTTCAGAAGTGAGGAATCATTGTACGTAACAAACTTATTTTTCTTCTTTTGAATAATAGTCCCTCCAGGTGAGGATGTGTTTTAAAAAATCAACTAATTACTTCCTAAATAATAAGGAGGGAGGGCTAATTATTCTTCATTTCAAGGCAACCATGTCACATTTTAATGAAAAAGTTTGCCCAAATCTACTGTGAATACATTACAAATGGGTAAAGATCTCTTGTTTCAATGTAGCTGGTACACTCCTACCTATGTAAATCTCTATATGATCAGAAGGTACCTGCAATAATCTTTTTATAACTTTTCTAGCTTTGTGAACTACATACTGTATTTGGCACATAAGTTGTTCAATAGACTAAGTCACCTCAATCCAGGGTTCCCCAAAGTGGTCAATATCAACCCCCAAGGGTTGATGGGACTATCCAAGGGGTTGATAAATGTCTGGGGGTCAAAAGGGGGTCAGTAAATGTCTGGGGGTCAACTGGCGGTCAATAAATGATGGAAAGTTAATTGGGGTCAGTTCATCTGTTGGGGTCTTTGTAGAGCTCGACACCAGTTCCTAGTCCTGAAGGTGAGGCAGCTAGCAGCAAAACAGTGTTAACCTGCCAGGGAGAGTGGCCTTGAGTTGTCATTATTATTATTATTATTATTATTATTATTATTATTATTATTATTTAAAGTAGTATTTATTAAATTATTTTCATATAACAAATGCTTGGGGGTCAATGAACAATTTGAAATTTCACGAAGGGGTCAATGAGCTGAAGAGTTTATGGAGCCCTGCCTTAGACTAACGATAATTGTTGTATCTGAGCAATAATCATCTATAGTTTGGTGCAGATGTCTTTTAAAAGCAACATAAATATTTTCTAACATTGCAGTGTACATGGCTGCATGCACTTATGCACTTCATATATAATTTTGCTGTGGTCTATGGCATGATTTTGCCTACGTTCACAATCTTTTGGAATTAATTATTCATCAAATATGCCCATTTATAATCTGGATTGCAACCTGTAAAACTTACCTATAACTTGGTAACTTCAAGCTCATTCTATATAGGCTAATCATGAAGCACATTTGGATATTTTAGCTGATGAAAATAGTTAGTAGCATTGCAGAGCAATAATAGTGCACAGTAGTGTAATAGTAAATGTTGAAATGCAAGTTGCCTCATAGTCAGGCTCTCAAGCAGAATCCAAAAATGGTGTAAAAGGCACTGTCTCTTGAGAAGGAGGTTGCAGGACAAGTTGAAAAGGAACATATCAGGTCCAATTTAAAATTTTAATTTTCACAAGAAGCAATACTTTTCAGTAAATCTTAATTGTTCATCCCCAAATACTCTGCATAACAATGGTGATGATTCAACATAACATATTGCTGGAAGAAAAAAACAGTTCCATCTCTCACGTGCACACAGTTCAAAGGGAACAAGGAAGTGGCTGAGAGGGGCTGCCTAGTTTCATGCTATTAAAAAAGAAGTCCCTATACTCCACCCTATGTCCTATGATTCTTATATCAAGAAATGTGCATTGATTGTAATTTTTATGGGTTTGATTCAAGATATTGTTTTTAAGTTTTGCAGCTTTAAATGGCTCACTGCCTATAAATAAGACCACCTACTTTGCTGTGAAACTACCCTGTTAATGAGGTCTATAGAAGGCCAGTTTGAGGACATTCTCAGTTGCAGAGTTCTCCTTGGTGGGCAAGTGGAAAGTGGCCTTATCCTACACTGTTCCCAAATTGTGGAATGGTCTGCTTTCAGAATAAGATTTCTCCACATTCTCTTGGCATTATAAATAATTAAGTTACCTCTTTTATAACTTAGCTTTCCTACTGAGTTGAAATGTGTCTTTTATTGTTTGTAATTTTTTAACTTGTTGTACACCATCTTAATAATATTTGTGAAAGCATAGCATATACTTCCCTTTATTATTAATAAATAAATGAATAATAAAAGAATAATTGCAAAGCTTCTTTTATGGACCATCAACCTGCCTAGGCATACACTTTTTGATCTGCATCACTGGCTGACACCCCTGCCAAGCCATAGAGCCATGGGGAAGAATGACTTGCTTTTGAAGCCTTAAAGGCAACAACACATTTCCTTTGAACTTCAGAGATCCTAAGAACAGTGATGGTGTTAGATGTCAGAAGAGCAGAGCTGGGAGCCCTGAAATTGACATTTGCCCAAGTTTGACTTCCAACAACATGGTAGATTGACTGTGAGGGCTTGTACAGATGGAAGAAGAGTTAAGATAGGAAGGCCTGAAGCAATATGGTTCATGGGGTCACGAAGAGTCGGACACGACTTAACGACTGAACAACAAAAAACAATTTGGAACAAACATAAAAAGACAAAAACCTTTACCTTGATAAAACAGATTGCCTGAACAGGCAGACTGTTGTAAATAACAGGCCATGGCAGATCAGCTACCAAAGGCCAAAATCTTTTTTTTTTAATTTTTAATTATCATCAGTTATTGAATATCTCAGAGAATCTTGATGTTCTACAAAGTTGAGTTTAACTTTGGACTGTCTGCCAAGATAACAAAAATTAACAGGAGCTGCTAACCAACAGGTTTACCAACCATATTGATTCACCTTTTACACATATTCTGTTCCAAGAACTGTACAGTCAGACTAGAAAAATAAAAGTCAACTCACTGATTGCTGTTAGGGAAATTTTTCAAAAGCTTCTGCATATAGGAGGAGCCAGGTTGGTTCAGACATGTCTATAGCTACAAAGATCAGAATTGTACAGGCAACAGTTTTCCCTGTGACACTCCATGGATGTGAAAGTTGGACTTTGAAGAAGCAAGATGAAAAGAGTATTGACACTTTTGAAAGCTGCTTCTTGGAGAAAACTCTTGAGAACACTGTGGATAGCCAATAAAAAGAATAAATGAATTATAGAACAGATCAATTCAGAGTTCTCTCTCAAAACACAAATGCAGGCTCATATTTTGGACACATCATGCAAAGAGCCTGCTCCCTTGGGAAGTCCATAATGCTGGGAAGGGTGGAAGGAAAGAGAACAAGAGGTTAACCAGCAGCAAGATGGAGAGACTAAATTACTGTAGCAATGTGTGCACCGTTGGGAGACCTGAAGGGCCAGCTTGGGGACAGATCATGCTGAAGAGAGTCTATCTAAGTGGTTGCTAAGAGTCAACACTGTCTTGATGGCATATAATCAAGCAATCAAGCAGGCTGGCTGAAGCCTCTAAGAGATGTCAAGTGATAGAATATTGAGTTGGTAAATCTCCATTTTCCTTAAAGCATGCTTCTTTAGACCTGAGTTCTATTCAGCACAGTAAGGTTTACTCCCAAGGCCAAGTCAGTGCAGTCATTTGTAACTACTGAATGATACATTCTCTTATAGCACCATAGTAACACAAATACAAATTTTATTTTTAAAATAAAATTCCAGAATAAAGATTTAATTGCAAAAATAAGCAATTCCCCCTTCTCTCTGGATGAAGAGTAAACAAGATTTAAAATATGTTCTTGTTTCAATATTTCTGAAATAAATAATATATGAAGAGTTAAAAAGTGACTTTAGCATGTGCTATGTTTCAGTTGTAAATTAAATTCTTGTCAAAAGTTTTTATTACAATGTATCAAGGTTGATTTAATTTTGGGGGGGCAATGTAGTTTCAGCATTGTTTTAATTTAAGAATTAAATGTATTGTTCTGTATGCTTTTCTTCAATTTTACGGAGATTTCATATCTGAAATCGCCACAAGTGAAGGATATGGCTCTCAGAACTACTGGTCATGATAGCTAAATCTGTATCTATGATCTCTAACTAACATTGCTGGGAAAACCAAGCTACTGCATTGTGAAATTTAATTTCTACATTCATTTAGTGGAATGTCACTCTTTGGTTGCCTGCCACTATGGTAGGATTTGTAAAGAGTCAAAGGAAGAGAGAGATTAGATTTTCTGCTCAAAAACTGAAAAGTAGGAAAATAGGTTTGTGAGAAACAGTGAAAAAAATGAAGTAAGTTAGCATCTTAGATAGCTTTGGGGGCCAAGTCAGATTTTCTTGACATGTGGCTTTTGTGAAAGCTTGTTCCACATTTTTATTTATGTATTTATTAATTATTCTAATTTATATAACTACCCATCTCATATGTATGACTCTGAGCAACTTACAGACAGTTAAAACAATGTAAAAACAACAAAACAACACAACAATTTAAAACAACAAAAATAAAATACAATGGGTGGTATGTGTCTTCCTCAATCTTGGGTCCTCTACCAGAGGCCTGGGAGTCTGAGGGTTCTGCGCAGTATTTGAGCTGTTCCTAGCACTGCACTCTTCTGCACAGAGAACTCTGATGTTGTTCCTGGGATCTGTTGGAGCCACTTTCCCAGCTTAGGAATCACAGCCCCGAGTGCTCCTACCACCATTTTGGCCTCAACTTTCCACATCCTCTCTAGTTCCTCCTTCAGGCCCTGGTACTTCTCCAGCTTCTCATATTCCTTCTTGATGTTGCTGTCACTTGGCACTGCTACATCTGTCACCACGGCTGTCTTCTGGTCCTTGCCTACTACATGATGTCTGGTAGATTGGCCAGTACCTACCTATCTGCCTGGATCTGGAAGTCCCACAGGATCTTAGCCCTGTTATTCTCCATGACCTTCTGTGGAATCTTCCATATGGACTTCGGAGGGTCTAGCCCATACACTGTGCAGATGTTCCTGTACATAATGCCAGCTATTTGGTTGTGCCGTTCAGTGTGTACTGTTCCTGCCTGCATCTTACACCCTGCCACTATGTGTTGGACTGTCTCTGAGGCCTCCTTCCACAATCTGCACCTTGGGTCCTGTCTAGTGTGGTAGACCCCTGCTTCTATGGATCTGGTGCTTACTGCTTGTTCTTGTGCTACTATTATCAGTGCCTCAGTGCTGTCTTTTAGTCTAGTCCTTTCCAGCCACTGGAAGAATTTCACCAATGTCAGCCACCTCAGCTATCTGTCAATGGTACATCCCATGCAGGGTCTTGTCTTGCCATGGCACTTCCTTTGCTTGAACTTCCTCCCCTGTCTGCTGCTGCCTCAGGCATTCTCTCAGCAGCTCATCTTTGGGTGCCATCTTACTGATGTACCCCTGGATGTTCTGGGTTTCATCCAGGACAGTGGTGTTGACACTCACCAGACCCCACCTGGTATACAGTCTCCGGGCATTGAACTTGGGATGGAAACCTCGTCCATGTCCTTTGGCCAGTTCACTATACCCACAGGGTATCTGATGACTGGCAGGGCATATGTATTGATGGCATGGATCTTGTTCTTATCTTTCCTTTTCTTGCTTTTTTGTTATTCTTCACTTTTTCTTTTACCCTTTGATAATCTCTTTCTTCTTCTATGTTTCTTTAGTTCTTTGTAAAATCTTTTAATAAAAATAATTTATATATATATGAAGCCCTTATATATGCATTTTTGTTGTATCTTGCTCTCTCTTTTTCTTTTTTTCTGTTTAAATAAATAAACACAATTTTTTAAAGGCTTATTTCAATATACATTTGGGGATTAAATGTGTTGGGATGTTAATGTTCTGACCATGCCATATTTATTTTTAATTTGGTTGCTTTTGATGGATTGTTTTATTAGGGTTTCCATTTTAATTTTCTTCTGTAAATGATCAAGATTCATCTCAGCTCAACAGTTTTAAAATGCCTATAATAAATAAATAAATGTCCCAAATATCTGAGATGGATGGTGGGGAGGAAGGATAGATAAGATTTTAAATAATTTTAAATAATTTTTTAAAATAGAAAATAAACCTCAAAAATACACCTGTATGATTTATACATGTCTTTTAGCTTTTCAAGAAGAATGGCAAATTAAGTTGTGGGAATATGCACCTACATAAAAAATAATCTTGTACTTGAAAAGGTGGGATTTTGCCTTATACACCTGCATAAGACATAACATAATTGGGGCATATCTATAAAATTATTGGGGTAGGTGCATCACTTCAGCCCCTGCCTGGACTTATCCCTTCACAGCCATGTTGTAGAGGAATATGAGAAAAAAGGAAAAAGATACTTTATCTCCTCAGCACTGAAACAATATGGAGAGAATGACTTCTAGTCCCCATTTTCTTTTTTCTTTCTGTGGCCTTCTTCACTTATCTAGTAACTTTTTTCAAGCAGCACTGCAGTTGATACTGTATGTTATGTCCCACTTTGCATACAAGCTACAGACCAGTCTAGAGCCCTCCAGAGAATGGGGCATAAAGCAATGAAAATTTTCAAGCCATGGGCCATCAGGCTGGCATTTTTTGGAGTTCTGATCCTTATAACTGGGCAGAACACCAGATTTGGGGAAGCAGGATAGTCTACTTTGCTTGCATCGTGATAAGCTCAAACTTTCTTTGTTCAAATTACCAAATTTGCTGAAGGACTCTTGAAAATGATATTTTGTAATCAGGATAGCATTTTCCATTGGGCAATTTCATATATTTCAGGAAATTATGAACACTGCATACTCTTGGCCCATTTCTTACACAACCTAAGCTCAGTCCAATTGTGCACATTGTATGGAGCTCTCACTTTTTGACCTGGAACAAATGTTCTTTCTTTAAAGCAGAGTATAGGAAATGATGCAGAAGTTATGCCTTTTCTTAGAAGTTATTTATGTATCTATTTCTGTTCTATTGCATGTCATTCCACAGCATCCAGGACTGCATTCAATGTCATCAGTCATTTTGACAAGAAATACATCTGAAATCAAATGAGTTCAAATGAGAACAGGATTGATAGCTTAGGCACAGACACAGAACTTACTGGGTGAGTGTTGCGCAGAGCGCAGCAAAAAAATCCCATAAATCCTGCTCTCAGGTAACTTACACATCAGCATGAGAGCTTGCAAAATGCAATATCCATAGTTAGCATTCCAAAGAAAATCCAGTCAGAAAATATAAACTAACTGGTCTTTATCGATAAAAATGCAAAACTTCATAAAATACAAGCTGCATACAAAATATAGGATATAACAAAGACTTCTTCTCACCTTAGCTTCCAAGACTTAACCACAACAAAGTCTCTAGCTAAAAAAACACTCTCAGAGAAGAGGTACACTACTTGGTTACTAGTTAAGACTACATAACCCATAAAAACCTACATGATTAGCTTTTTACATGACAAACACACACACTGGACTGAGCTGGGCATTTCACCCTCTCGTTATATTGCTAGCATGACACCCCCACTGAATAACTAACATACACAATACAGTAGGTGGCAGTAAAAATCATAACAGAATCACAAGATACTTTGTAATCTTAACACCTGTTTTTGTATAGCCAATGGGATGACCTTCTTCCCATGAGAAAATCCTGATACCCCTCTCAGCCCGTTTGCGACACAACAACACGTGTTACAGATAGTATAAACAACTGATTACAGCAATACAATAACAATTTACATTTGTTCTAATCCAAGGTTTGCTAACATTGCTTCGTGTTGTACAATAGGCAATGATTTTGTAAATACATCTGCAAGATTTGTTTCAGATGCACAATACACAAGATCAATGAAACAAACTGATGGATCATTGAACACATCAACCCAGAGTTCTCACTCAAGACACAAATGACCAGGTTCAAATTATCCTACATCAGACACATTATGTGAAGACCCAGCTCTCTGGAAAAGGCTGTAATGCTGGGAAAGGTGGAAAGAAAAGAAGAAGAGGACGACCAGAAGCAAGATGGATGAACTCAGTTACAGTGATGACGAATGCATTGTTGGGAGACTTCAAAAAACAGAGATTTCTTTTTCCACTCAGAGTGCTCACACAGATAAACAAAAAGCGCTTTATAAAGATTATCTTGCTGGATGATTTTACGTTCTGATATAAATCTTCGTTAAATGCTCTTTAAAATAATAAGGTATATTTCCTTACCACTAGGAGGCAGCAGCCAACACCGAATCTCAACTTCTGTCCTTTTTCCCAATTTTATTTTCTGCCTGTAATAAGAAATCCAAAAATTATAGGGCTGTATACTTTGATGTAATGGTATGTTTCATGTTTTATGTTGCATTTCAGTTCCACAACTTTACATTAGGACTCCAGTATTTCATAGAAACAATTGCATCATGTGTGTAAGTATGGTGAGGAAAGTACATGTTGTAAGTAATATAGTAACAAACACATTAATACTGTTAAAATCTCATGTGCCTAATTCAGGTTATATTGAATTATTATAGAAGGAATTATGCTTGATATTTCTATTTATTAATATTTTAATCAGGTATTTGTTATTTGGAAAGACATCAGATACCTTCATTACATGGTTTTGTTTTGAACGAGAATGAAAGCTAATTAAATGAAAGCATTGTATTTCTGGTATAATAACTATTTTATCTTTTGTAATGTGCAACTGTAATGTGGCAGCAACCCAGGGCCAAGAAACTGACACAATGCCTGCAAAAACCAGTTTACCTTTATTAATTGGACAGTAAAGGAGAAAGGCAATGGCATAAGAACATTTAAAAACAAAACCCATATCTTAAATGTTAAGTCATGGTAGTGCATGTTATTGATGTATATTAAGAAGTCTAAAAAAGTTGCAGGTGAATGGCCTCTTCCCACACTTACAGATATATTTTCTTTCACAAAAATAGAGATCTATACCAATAAAACAACAAAACAAAACCACCATAGAACTGGATTCCCAAAAAGTTAGGGATCTCCATACCTCAAACCAGTGTTTCTCAACCTTAGCAATTTTAACATGTGTGGACTTCTCCAGCCAGTTGAGAAACACCACCTCAGACAATAGTGGAGAACCATAATGGGGAAAGAGGCAGGAAAGGACACACACACGTCGTCTTTCTCTTCCTCTTACAATGAACAAACTTAGGTAAAGTTGGATCTCTGAGAATGTCTTAAGCCAGATTATGCATCCTCTCCCATATTGTTTCCCAAAAGGAAAGGGAGTTGCACCAAGTCAGCAGTTTCCAGCTTGGAAGGAGAGAGTGATGGGAAAGGAATATCTCCCAGCCGTACAGAGTTCTTCAAGACATTTTAGATGGATCTCTGTCAGAAAAAGAGTTACAGTCAGAGAAGGATGTTACAAATTTGCATATTCCCATGGAATAACCAACTAGTAAACTTTCTCACACTATCAGGGCACAGAAAATATTGCATAAACTGGATTTCGCATGCAGCATGTTGCAATAGCTAATGGATTGTTCTTTCATCCTATTTTGGCCTAGCAGACTGATCACCATCAGCATGTTGCGCTGTACTCTAGGAAGCAGAATAAAGAGAAGTTGGAGCAGGGGTGAAGTACTAAAGTATGTTCAATAAAAACTGAATCCATCTGTAAACTTGAATGAGGATCATTATCAGGGAACTATCAATAAAAAGTAAGGTTCAAAACTGATCAGAGAAAATGTCCAATCCTGCTTTTAATGACAGCATAATTAGAACGCATCCGTATAAGGCTTAATATTCTGCCTTAGAATGAATAAATCTCAAAGACATAAGACTTTGGGAAGAGGAGCTGGCAACTACAGTTGAAAATGTGAGTTCCTTGTCCTTATTGTGCTAGGCTCTTTTAAAGACCTCAGAATATAAATGTTAAATCTTCTGTTTTGCCATCCAAGGGTAAAGGAGAGAGGAACTGAAATGAACCAAGGTTGCCCATCCGTTTCATTGCTCAGTGCAACTATGTCCTCAGAGGACAATGACTTTGGAATTTAAGACAATAACACTATTCAGTATAGAATTTGTTTGTTTATCAAATGTATATATGCTGCCCATCTCACTGGATAAGTGACTCTAGGTGGCATTACAAGTAAAAAATTATAACATCTTAGCAAAAATATACAAGTTAAAAACTACAAAAAGTTAAAACTAAAAAGGCAGAGAGAGCATCCTCAAGCTGCCAGCTATCCCCAGTGCTGTAAACCCCCATTGGGTCTCCATGCAAGTTGGCAGAGGCAGGTCTTGACACCCTTTTGACAGGCCAACAGAGTGGGGGTCAACCTGACCTCAGGGGACAAGGCTCTCCTCCAGGACCCCGCCAGTCGGAATTCTTTGGGTGATGGGGTCTGTAACCCTGCCGGACTGGGTGGGATGGGTTGATGTAATTGGTTGATGTAAATAGAATATTCCTGTGAACTGTATGGATCAGGCTATAGATCACAATGTGTTTGGGATATGGTATGATACTCAGAAAAAAGCTAATTTCAGCATGGACCAAATTAGAGGTTGCCCACTTTTATTCAGAGCCTCGCCTTTGCCAAAATTTGTGTTTCCCACATACAAATAAAAAAACCCATAAAAGCTTGTTGTAATGGTTTTCTTTTTCTGCAGAATGGGATAAAATTTGTCAGAATATTACATAATCAGGAAGGCCTGCCTATTTTTAGATAAGTAAAAGAAGGTGAGTTCCTTTAAATTCTTACTTTTATTTTATTGAGAAAAATCCTTGCAACTTTGTTGTTCAGGCGCTGAATTACAGTAGGTGGCATTTACAAGCATCATCGCAGCTCCAGTGGCAATATATCTGTTGCCTGTTTCTAGGATAAATTCTGTTGCCTGTTTCTAGGATAAATGCTACCTGTTTCCAGGATAAATTCAAAGTGATGCCCTTCACCTGAAGATCCTAAATGGCTTGGGAAGACGGTTTTAATAAATACTTTCTCCCCACTCATACCTATTTTATATAGATGGACCTGTTCCTTGCTGAATGAAGTGTGTAGTGGCCATATTAAAGAGGGTCTTTTCAACTGTGCACCACGTTCCACTCTCTGTAAAACTTTAGGGCAAGAGTGACTTGTGCTGGGTCAAGGGAGACCCCTCCTCTGAGGCTGCTCCCTGTCTACTAAATCCCCTCCCCCTGCCACTGCTTACCACCCACAGTATTTTGCCTGAATCTCCTTCAAGTACCTCAAGAAGGAAATGTCTGTGAAGGTGAGAGTGAAGGTGCTATATAGACTGATCTTTCTGGTACTTCTGCAGCAGAACTTGCTCCACTTTCCCCATTCTCTATCCTTCTCCCCCAAATAGGAAAGCCAGGGCACAGTTAAAGCTGGCAGGGTTGATGGAAAAGGTTTAGAGCCAATGGGAGATGATGTCTCCTTGCAGAGACATGAAGAATGTGAGAGGGTGATGGAGAGGCAAGGAAGACAATCTCCAGAAGATGCATTAGCAATTATACAAATTATTGTTTCCATCTGATCATGGTTCAAGGTGATGGCTTTAACATTTCACTTTAACATTCTTTGTGTGATTTATATTCAGATTTGGCAGAAGATAAAGTGCTCTGGAGTCCTTGGAGTTCTCTGAGCTTGGTTCTTTTCTTACAAACATTTCATTACCCAGCTAGGTAACATCTTCAGTGCTGGAATGGGATAGGGTTTGCTCTCTGTTTATATACTGTGGCATGCCCTGCCAGTGTTGGTGGGGGTGGGGGTTTTGTTTCGTTTTATTTTTTCCCTCTGGTAGTTCCTTGATTAGGGTATCATTTACTTCTTGCTTGTGTGCTTGGTGGTAATCTCTGCTTATCTGGGTGATGATTGCTGGTGAGATGTTCTGGTCTTTTGTTTTCTTTTCTATTGTCTCTTTTGAATAGTGTGTAGATGCTGTTTATGTGTCTGTTGATAGCTGCCTTGTCTGAATACCAAACTTCCAAGAATTCCCTTGCATTTTTGGATTTAGCTTGGTCTAAAATGCTGTCAGTTTCCCAGTTAAAACTATGGTTCAGTCTGTCCATGTGTTGTGAGATTAAGGAGTTTTCATCATGTCTTCTGACTGCTAGTTGGTGTTCATGGATGCACCCTGCCAGCCTTCTGCCTGTCTGTCCTACAAAGTGTTTGTTACAGTCCTTACACTGTATATTGTAGATGACTCCTGTTTTTTCGTCTTGTGCTACTGGGTCTTTTGGTTTACTTAAGATGTTTTGGAGGGCTTTAGTCGGTTTGTATGCTATGGAGATGCCATGTGGTTGTAATAGTCTGTTGGTGGTGTCTGAGACGTTTCTGATGTATGGCAGTGTGATCCTTTTCACAGCTTGTGTTGGTTGTGTTTTAGTAGGTTGGGTGGTCAGGCAGTTTTTGATAAAGTTGCGTGGATATCTATTTTGTTGGAAGATGTTGTATAGGTGGTCTGTTTCCTTTTTCTGCTGTTCTGGGTTGCTGCAATGCATTTGTGCTCACTTGAATAATGTTTTTACACAGCTCCTCTTGTGGGAGGTTGGGTTGTTACTTTGGTAAAGGAGTACTTGATTAGTGTGGGTTGTCTTCCAATAAACTTAGGTTTCTAATTTACTGTTGTTTCCTCTGCCGATGAGGATATCCAGAAAAGGTAGCGTGTTGTTTTCTTCCTCTCTGGTGAATTTTATTCCTTTGAAGATGTTGTTGATGGTTTCATGTGTCTTCTCTAGTTGTTCCTTTTTTATTATAACAAAGGTGTCATCTACATACCAGATCCATACTTTAGGTTGTATGTGTGGAAGTGCTATAGCTTCTAAGCATTGCATTACAATTTCTGCTGAGTCCTGACAGTGGTGATCCCATGGGTGTGCCTCTGGTTTGTTGGTATATTTGTCCATCAAACTGAAAATAGGTAGTGAGGCAGAGGTTGATGAGGTCCATGATTCTGGGTATTTCGATCTGGATGTATTTGGTTAGGTCAGGTGTGTTGTGTAGTACTGCTGATATGGATTCTTTCGCTAGTTCTGCATGTATGGACGTAAAGAATGCTGTGATATCAAGTGCTCTAGAGTCTATAGAAGGAGTTTTAAATTTTTTCAGGCTGTGGAATGCATTAGTTAAAAAAAAAATCTGAACAGCTGATCAAGAAGCAAAACTCCAGTGACAGAAAATTGGCTGCATTCAAGTGAACGTTTTTTCTTTTGCCCTTTGTCTCACACAGACCCCATCAAGTTCTTATAGAACTTGAGGTTGCATGACGGAACGCAGTTTGAATAACCCTGGTCTATAGGACTGCAGCCTTAAACTTCAATCCAATGTTCACTTTCTTTGGGCTTAAGCTTGGGTGAACTCAGAGGGAATTGATTTCAATTAAATACTAGAAAACCCGTGACCCATTGGGTCATTGTTTCAGGGATATTTCCTAAGCAAAGAAACAGAATGACCAAGGGCAAAAAAGCAGTGGGACTGTGAGTGACTTACGACTTGCTGCCGGCTTCCCCACTGACTTTGCTTGTGGGAAACTGTCAGGAAGCGTCAGAAATCTATCTCCCTCCCTCCCTCCCTCCCTCCCTTTCCACATATTTGTGCCATTTGCCCTCCCCTCACAACCCTCAGGAGAAGGCTCCTCCTTCTCCTTGGCTGACCTGTGGAACTGCCTGACACTTTGCTGAGGGGAGGTAAAACAAAGGGAGCTGCAGACCATGAGGAATACTGCACCCCTGCTCCTCATTCTGGCATGTCCCCAAGGGCCCCCTCCCTCAACAGAGGAAGAGGGCTCACCCATTGACCACTAGCATTCCTCAGCCAGCCCTACCTCGCCAGCAGGCATCTAAGTTGCTTCCTCATCCTTCCCTCAACACCCACTGCCTGCTGTTAAGAGATTTAAAATTTCAGCCTTGATTCCAAAGCAGCCAATTGCTGCTTACCTGTCGGGCCTTGTCGTCAGCCAATTGGGCATGGGAGCCAGAGGGAGGCGGGAAAGAAGTCGAGAATCCCTCCCTCCCTCTCTCTTTTTCTCTTTCTCTCCCTCCCTATAATATAGGCTTGCACCATTTGACCTCCCCTCATGACCCTCAGGAGAGCCCCAGTGAAGCCTCCTCCTCCTCCTCCTCGGCTGACCCACGGAACTGCCTGCCACTTTGCTGGGGGGAGATGGAACAAAGGGAGCTGCAGACCATGAGGAATACTGCACCCCTGTTCCCCATTCTGGCATGTCCCCAAGGGCCCCATCCCTTGAGGGAGGATGAGGGCTCACCAGTCAACCACCGGCACCCCCCAGCCAGCCCTACCTTGCCAGCAGGCATCCAAATTGCTCCCTCATCCTTCCCTCAATGCCCACCACCATTAAGGGATTTCAAATTTCTGCCTCATTTCCAAAGCAGCCAATCGCCACTCACCCATTGGGCCTTGCTGCCAGACAATTGGGTGCAGGGGACAGAGGGAGGTGAGAAAAAGGTTCGAGATATGCCCATGATGATCACATGACCTGAGGTGACCGTAGCAGTGTGGTAGTGCAGCAGTGCTGAAACAGCCACAAATTCCCCAAATTTCAATCCCATGGGAATAATGTGTCCCAGATTTTGGATACATTCTGTAAGTTAGCCCATTTGAGGTACCTTGGTTCAAAAATTGTTGCCCTATGACACATCATTTCACCCAGTTGAAGGTTACAGACATGAGAGTTTTAATAGTATATAGATTTACAGAATAATAGTCTGTTTAATTTCTTTTTGTAAGAGAAAAAACGTAAATACCTAAATGTGTACTGAAATCATTGAATAAATCTTGACGGTATTCCAAAAATATTTGAAATATTAGCTGTCAGTTCAGAAGCATCATCCTTCTTCATACTATATATGTTCCAATAAATGGCTTTCTAAATTTATTCAGCAAAGATTTTTCTTTAAATGAAGTCAGTGGTTCCTCTGCAGCAGGATTAGCCCCAGTTCAGAGGTGGAACATTGAAGAAGCAAGAAGAAGCTCTTTGAAGTTTTTGCATGGTAAGCTTATTACCAGAACTTCCTTTTTTTTTTTTTAATGTTTTACTATGTTTTTCTGTTTTTTTATAATGTAAACTTCTGGAAGTCATTTTCTGGGCCCAGAGATATATAAACAGAATAATTAAATATTAAAAATGATCTTGTGGCATATGGTCTAAAATCTATTGTAGCATATTAGTAGAAGAAGACAAGTTTACCTGCAACTCTATGGAAGTGGATTATACATTTTTATGCAGCTTGGCATATATACATGCATTTTCAAATCAGTGTTTTTTCAGTATGCCGTATTTATATATTTACTCTAAAATAAGGAATATAAGTTACGTTGGTATTAATCTGAGAAAAAGCTTTATAGATATCTGTCAATATGAGACATAAAAACTGATCTTATCTATGGCTGCTTCCAGACAGACTTTTTACCATGCAATGTCATCACGACAATTTCATGAGTGACAGAAACATCCTTTTGTTGATAGCTTGTATTTTAATTTCCTTTCAATATCCCTCCCTCCCCCTTGAATGATGACAACCCATTTAGGCAGAACGACCTGAATAGGTTATCACAAGCATGCATCATAAGTGCAAAAATAGAATCCTAGAATGGAAGGATTGAAAGGGATCTTGGAGACCATGTAGTTCTCAGTGCAGGAATAATAGTATAACACAGTCAGAGGAACAAGTCTGAATTATGGCTGTTTTGAGGAGAGAGGCTTTGATGTCCCCAATTTTCTCTCGTAAGCATCCAAGTCATTCTGACAATGTAGATATATAGAAATGCTTCTCACATTTGTGCATCCATATATATATATATAAAAAAATACAGCTGAATTCTGGAATTTCAGAACTTCAAAGTATTAGAGCTGCAACTTTAAAGCACTTGCTTCTACCTATCCATTGACATTTCATGAGCAGAATTTAAGGAACATTTTTTCTTTGTCAGCCCAAAATTAAATTTGATTTACAGGGTTAATTTCATTTACACATAAATTATAGGATGCTTTACCTGTTGGTGTACATCTGTTTAGAAACAGATACACTGAATTACTTCACATCATTACCAACCACTGAAAACCCAAATACTGTACATCACAGACATATTCTACCCACTGATATGGATAGGATACTGTGCACTTCTGTGAAATATAGCTCACTTAGAATGTAACTGTATTTTGTAGTTCCACACCCAAGAAAAAAAAATGGCAGTATGAAAAAGAGGGTCCATTAATGCTTATCGCTCCAAGTGAGCAGAGGAGACTTTATATGCAAGACTGGACATCATTTTGCATTTAGCCTCCTTGGGTTTTTTAACATTATTTTTTTACAAGTAAGTGCACCATCACTTTAAAGCATTCCTTTAAAAATTAGTTTAAAACAGGTAAGTTGTGAACAAAACAATTTTTAAAAGTCATTTCCCTTCCTATGGTTAGGAAGAGAAAGGAAGGCACAAGGCAAGGTTAACATACTCTATTTACTTAACACCCTCCTGCACTGACAAGCAAAAAAGAGATTTGGGGAGAGTTAAAAAAAATACAGTATTTCCCTATCTCTGCAAGTCTTCAACAGGAGACGTTCACGTGCTTTCCAAAGCAGCTAATAATGTATGTCTGGAGCCCTCATTGTTAGTCTAAGCAGAGATGCAACGTTGGAAGTCAGAAGCAACAGCAAACATCTCTCCTTAATATGCCATAACGTTTCCAGCACCCAGACACCCTCACCCCTGTCATATCCAGTTTGCACGTGTCCTTTCTAGCTTTCATTGCCAGCCTGAACCTGCACCTTGTTGGAGCCTGTCCTGGACCAGACACAATTCTCTGGCAGAAGAAAAAAATAAGCAAATAAACAAACTCAGTGTTATAAAAAAAGAATCGCCTTGCAGGTGCCTGCAGCTGGCGGTTAACACAGACAGTAAGAGGATCAACTCCTTCTCCACTGGCTGGAGGGAAAAAAATAAAGCTCCTACATTTACTATTCAAAGTTTAGTTAATTTGGATGATAACGGTTAGTTTCTAATCCCATTGTGCAGGACTGAATATACTGAAACCTACCAGCTTTCTGAAAGGATATCTCTCACCAACAGAGCAGCACTCAGGAGCGTCCCTAGGCTGGTTCGAGCAAGGCACGCTGTTTCTGAAAACTTTTTGCGAGGATTTGTTTAGTCACCCACCAGGTTGCAGACAAAACAGGTTGCAGACAAAACATCGAGAAGGAAACATTTCTTTGACTGGTATTTCATCACAAGAGGAGAATCCCAATTTGCATTTTGCCATGAATGCAGTTAAAAGAACAAGAAAACAGTCAAATTAAAGGATATTATGTGGCACTTTCTAAACTAAACTAATAATAACAGAGATGAACATTAATCTGTTTTAAAGGAAGAGCAGAGAACCTGAAAAATATGACCCTGAAACTAAGAGCTTGAAATCAAGAGCAAGTCATAATATTTCTCTGGAATAGGCTCCATTTCCAGAATGACTGGATCAAAGTCTGGGCTCTGGCACATCTCTCCAAATTTCTCTGGGTTTTTTTAATATGAGCGGGCAAACCTACGGTTGCATTCTGGATCGCATTTGTTAGTCAGTCAAAATATCAAATGAAGTAGTTCGGAGGCGGGGGGGTGTCCTTGTGCCATGCAGAAAGGAGGTGCCACTGCAAGTTGAAAGGGATCTGAAAATGCGCATGGAGGTTTTGGTGAGGAAAAGGATCCACCTTCTACAGTGAATTTCCTCAGATTCCTGTTGGAGTGTTTCCCATATTTTCCTCATCAGGCTTTCAAAATAAATAAAGCAACTTTCCCCAGCATCCATTCTTTCCCCCTCGACGCCCCCCTCGGACAAATCTGTTGCCCCCCAAAACGAGAATCCTTTGCGCTCTCAAGGCAAGAGGCGCGGCTGCCAGAGCAGAGGCCCTTGGAAAAAAGTGAACAATGCTGTGAAAATATGTTTGCAGAAAATAGACAATTGTTGGATTAGACGTATTCAAGTATGAAATAATGCCTTTTTGTGTAAAAACTTCAGCAATGTGCATGTACAAAAGTTCCCTGTGGCAGTTACTTGCTCCCTTTGTGAGCGTTGCGCTTTGGCGTCTCCACTTGGCGCGTTTCACTCCAAGCCCCTTTAAACGCGATTGTTTCTTTCTTTCTCATGACATTTACTGGATCAAAACATGCTGTTAATTCGATCAGAAAGCTTTACCCTCCCTAACAATACCACAATAATTTCTCCTGAAGTTTGTTAAATTGACCAAAATTAGGCAAATGAATAGGTGCAGGTGACACCGCATAATGCGCTCCCAGAGCAGCTGCGATTCCCTCTTTATTTTGCCCCTCTTTTCTTTGACCCGCATTATTAAAATTTAGGCCCTATGAAACCATTCACACTTTTCAATGGGACATTTTCCTATAGGATAATAGGCTACAAATTGAGCCTCTCCAAAGGCGGGGAGGGCGGAGGAGGGGGGAAACAACAAGATGGAGACATACACACTATAGGAAAAAGGACGGTCGTGTGCCAAGGTTTGAAGGAGCCTCCCTGGGTCTGCTGAGGGGAGGAGAGAAATTTAAAAAGGGGGGAGGGGGGTCTTGTGCCACCCTCCAGTCCCCACACCTGCCGGGGTGTCCCCGCCACATAAAGCGATAGAAACAAAAAAGGCTCGCTGCCATCTCTCATAAAGATGGACGTGTCACCAAGTCGTGTGAGAAAAGCCTGAGAACAAACGGACCCACTCCGTCTCCAAGGGCTCTTCCTTGAACTGGGCGGAACAGCCTATTAAGGGCTTACTTAATTACTTTAATGACTCTGGACAGGCTTTAAAATCAGTCGGCGCTTGGACAGGGAAGGGAGGCGGCGAGGGGGTGGGGGAAAGAGGTGCCTGGGATTTGTAAACAGGCGGTCGTGTGAGAGACCGACCAGGCGTTTGGGGGCTTTGAAGACGGGCGCTGGTGTTTCACAACCTGCCGGCGCGCTACTGCGCTCCACTTGTTGCTCCAGCAGCCCTGCGCTGGCCGTTGCCATGCAAATGCTCTTGGGGGCCAATCACGCGTCGTTGAAGGGCCACGTGGAGTGACAAAGCTGATCTGTCGTCCTCCTCGCACCCTCCCCTAGTCTGCAGGGGGGAAACACCCTGTACATACACACATTTTAAGAAAACCTTATCTTTAATGCATGCCTTCTCCTAATACTGCTTTCCCTAATCCTATGGAAGCAGGCAGGCCATGAATATCGCCCCCTCCCTCGCCTTAGAAATGATCGCTTTATAAACCGCCTCTTGGAAGTTAGGGCTCGGCAATCCACCTGGGTCACTTGAGCGGAGATCTCGGGTGCCTTCTGCTAGCTTTCCCCCACCGGCTTCTTGCCACGATGTCTTCAAAACTTAAGGAACGGAAAGTGAGTTGGCGCTTTTGGCGCTGCCCCGCGCACTTAAGGCCGAGCTCAGCCTTCTTCTCCAGCGGACCTGCTGGCTTTTAACCTCAGCCATTGACTTTGTGGGTTTAGAAGAGGGTGGAGTGGGGTGGGTGTGTGGGGTGGCACGCAGCACCAGACAGACAAACCAACGGAAATAACACTTCGAAAGGACCCTTTTCACGGTGGTCAGCTGATACGAGCTTGTCATGTGGGTGACCCAGTCATTCAGCCGGTCTTGTCTTCTCTCGTCCTGTCGCATTTTTTCCTTTCCTTTCCTTTCCTTTCCTTTCCTTTCCTTTCCGGTGTGAATGGGATACCACTGAGTTATCATTGGTTACTGCCGAAAAGACACACTCACTCACTTTCTCTCCAAAGTTTTAACAGGGGGTGGAGAGAGTTTAATTCTAGAATTCACACGATCCTGATTTTAAAAGAGGATTTCGACGGGGAACTATAAAAAAGGTGAAGCGCAGATGGATACCCGAAAGCATCGAGTAACGTTTAAATGGTCTGACGATAATACAAGGGCCGACGGGACTCCACCCGGTTTGATTTATCTTCCCGCTTGTCCGCTCCTCGGGTATTTATCCTGCACCACTGATATGTTTTCCAGAAGATCCCCATTTCGCACAAAGTGATCGAAAAGAGGAGAAGGGACCGGATCAACCGCTGTCTAAACGAGCTGGGGAAAACCGTGCCCATGGCTTTGGCCAAACAGGTACGTGCGCGTTTCCCAGCAAGAAACTCCCGGGAGCTTCCCAGAGAAAACACGCAGCAACTGACACGGGTGGCCTTGATTAGAGCCGGCAGGAACCATTTTTGGCTCGAGTGCTCGAACGGGAAACCGCGATTCCGATTCGCAGTGGGGAGCCCGAGTTGAGGCGTAGGAATGGAACGCCCTTTTCGTTCTGTGCCATGGCAAGGTTTTCTCCTTCTGTCCCTTCGCGCCGGATTCGACTTCTCCTGAAATGTTGCTCTTGATTCCTTGCAGAGTTCCGGCAAGCTAGAGAAAGCGGAGATCCTGGAGATGACGGTGCAATACCTGAGGGCCCTTCACTCTGCGGATTTCCCTCGGGGAAGAGAAAAGGGTAGGCGCGCCCGTCGGGGGCGGTGCGTCCCGGCGCTTGGCAGCAAGCAGGCGGGCCGGGCAGCCGGCGCAGAGAGCGGCGCGGGTGGATTTGAGGGCACCCTGGGTCGAAGTGAGGCTGAGGCAGCGCGTCATGAGAACACTATTTTAGATTCAGTTAATCTAATCTTTAAAATGCCAGAAGACCATTTCTCTTACCACGGATTAAACTTGCTACCTCTCTGGGATGAAATACGCACTTTGCCTTGCTAGGGCCAACCCCAAACATTTTGCTGTCTGATGTGAAGAGCCAGATTGCCCTTCCCTGCCTTTCTCTGACCACATGACTCTTAGATGACACCAGCTGGGTTCACACACATCATGGCTTGTTTTACCCTGGTTTATTGACAAGCCACTATAGACTTTTTCACTTGAAATGCTAAGCAATAAGCCAGGGTTTACTTACCTCAATGGCTTGGTTTGCATATTGTCTTAACTCAAAACCAACCCCCGCCCCCCTCCAAAAACAACAACAAACAAAACACCATCATGGTTCTGTGTGATAGGATAATCCAGCCAGTGTCCTCCATCACACCAGAGAAAAGGAAATTCAAGACTGTGATTGAGTTGCCCCCCTGCAGGCTCTGAGGGGCTCAGCTAAAGAGCGGCTTCATCTTAACCCTTTCCCCAGTCCCTAAGCTTTAGCATTTGCTCTTCTCTGGGGTGTCCTGAAGGATTCCAGTGGATGAAAGAATAAATGAACAAGCCTTTGGCATGAGTAACATTATTGTGATTTTTTTTAGAATGGTTAAGTATTGTTTTAAGGGTTAGATAAATTAACAGAATGGAGTCAATCCACAGGTGAGAGGCAGTTCACTGCATGTGAGCTTCTGTGATTGGACTTTGATGGAGGCAAAGACAGTGTGGTCGGCTAGATGGACGCTTGATTGGATCCAGCATTTGTTAAATGTCCAATATTCATCCATTTTAAATAGACTAAAATAAAGCCTTTTGAGATGAATAATAATACATGTTTTATGGTGGTACAAACTTCTAAGGACTACAGCACCCCTGTCACTTGGTCAACTTTGTGATGTGTTAACCCTCAGTAGATGCATATTTTGTGTGTGTATACACACATGGTATTTTATTTTGAGATAAAATAAACTCCATTCAGTCTAGATTAGTATTTCTCAACCTTAGAAACTTTTAAGATGTGCTGGCTGGGGAATTCTGGGAGTTGAAGTCCACACATCTTAAAGTTGCTAAGGTTGAGAAACACTGCTCTGAATGGTTTCATGTCTTTCTGTATATAGAGAAAGCCACTGTCCCTTTGTGCAAAGGGAAGCAGAGTGATCTGGTGTAAAGGCCAGGGCTTCATGGAAGGGAAGAAGAGTTCCGGGGGGGGGGGGGGGTAGCTAGTACAGTATGACATTGCTGATTGAACAGTTATTTTAAATTTTGATTGATTCTGTCTTCTTGAAGGTCTAAATGTGTTAGTCTACAATGTCCATCTTTCTGGCTGGCTTGAGTGAGGCTGATAGTTGTTGTTGTCCACATATCTGAAAAGAACCATGTCGGGAAAGTCTGGGACAGACATAGATTGAGATTATGCTTGTGTAAGTGGTATAAACTTTCTGTTAAGAGGATCTGAGTGAGGCTTTTTCATCTAATGATCAGCTGTGTGGTTGTAATTTCTGACTCTGCTGGAAACCCATTAAATGTCATTGTCACACTGCCTTCCATAGATACCTTTACTGATACCACTAACTTGGAGGCCTCCCACACGGCATCGTTTGGGTACTGTCAGTTTCAGAAATTAACCTACTAAGTTAAAAAGAAAAAAGTTTTTGCTAATTTATTGCTACATAAAGAAAGAATTATACTAGAAAGAATTATACTGAAATATAAATCCCATAAATACAAAACCATACATCCCCAAAGCCAAGCATATAATGCTATTTGTTTCTTTCTTTCTAGCAGAACTTCTAGCTGAGTTTGCCAACTACTTCTATTATGGCTATCATGAATGCATGAAGAATCTAGTTCATTACCTGACCACAGTGGAGAGAATGGAGACCAAAGATACCAAGTATGCCCGGATCCTGGCTTTCTTGCAATCCAAAGCTCACTTTATCACGGAACCTCTCTTTACTTCACTGGGATCTCTTCCAGAGCCAGACTTCTCCTACCAGCTTCCCCCAGCTCCAGACTGCTTGGGTCAAGGCACTAATGACCCTGTTTTCTCACAGGGGTCTGGGTATGGCCACTTCTCCTGGCATGGCTCCACCAGAAATCCCACCATTCCTTACATTCCCAATACTACTATGCCCCTTACCAGTCCAGGACAGCAGCGCAACACTTTCTTGCCATCAGTACAAGGTCTGGACCGCCACTACCTCAACCTGATTGGTCATTCCCACCCCAACACGTTTAGCCTGCCTCCTGGCCAACATCCATCTGTGTTGTAGCCTGTATCTCAGATGTTCAGTGTGTTATCCAAAGAGGGCTCCCATATCTTTCATGGCTGAACAGATGATTGGATGGCTTCTTCTGACATGTTATTCCTGAAGGCAAAGAACATCTTTAAGCCCATTAGTTATCTGAAGAGAATATATTACCTTGCACCACAAAGGTCCTCCCATAACTGTAAACAGACATGTAACTAATGGTGGGGAAAGAATAAATTACTGGGGGAAGAAGGTGTGTATGCCTGAGATGTCTTTATTCATTCTTCTATTATTCAGTTCTTCTAATTGCTCCAATAGTATATTGTTTGCTTTCTGAAAGAATATCAATAAAGCTGCAGAGAGCTGTACTGCTATTAAGGAAGAGAGAGGGGAGATGCCTGTGCTGAATGAGTATATCTACCATCCTGCTCATGAAAATCAGTGGAGTTTTATACTGACAAGAGTAATTTTATACAGTAACCTTTAACTACAATACTGTATTCTTTGAGATGGAATGGGAAAACTCCAGTATGTTATTTTATGGTCCATTCTGCACATGCAGGTGGTGCTCATCTGAGAGTACACCCCCGCCCCTACAAAATTGTGGATTCAGAAACCAAACCAGTTAATGATCAGGTTGGCTACTACCCTAGAGGAAGAAAACCCCATGGAATTAAATTTCAGGGCCTGGGGTGAGTTCACCACAGTCAGTTTAATATGAACCTGACTTTGATGTAGCACTGACATGCAGGTATTTTACTACAGCCCAATTAACAAGCTTGTGGAAATCTTATGCAGTTGCAGGTGAAGCTGCACAGGTAGCTGGCAAGCTCATGGTCCAGGTTAAGATCATATGGAGCATCAGTAGAATATTTTTCATATTAAGGCAGATTATTGACCTCTCTAGCACACTGCCAGAGGCTGAACTTAGGACCTTCTCATACAAAGCATATCCAGTATAATAGAAGGACGAACATGTATGGAACCTGTGGGATTTGTGTTATTTTCTTCTTGTAGAAAGTGCAAAACAGTGGCTTTTAAAAAGTGCTGGACTTTCAACTAGAATTAATGAAAAGAGCATATCTGACTGTATGCTAAGGGTTGTTACTACGAGCCTTGAGCTCACAAATTCTTCACACAAAACTTCCCTATTACATTTTCTTGGTGGTGGATAGGGGTGATGGAAAGAAATAGTTGCTGCTATTCCTGAACACTTAGAAATCTGAATACTTTGGTATTCTACTACAAACTTTATGGTTTAGAGACCATAAAGAAAACTTGGCCAAAAGAATATTATCTTGGATGTCAATGTCTATATGTTGAACAAAATACAAGGCACATTTACACCATCTTTATTTATTCAACGGGCTCAGTTGGAGATTCCCAAAAGCTTGATTATGATCACATAAATAGTGATACAAATTCTGCGGAGCTTGTTAGCAAATCTGAAATTCTGAGAGCGTATCATGGGTTGCATGTGCATTGCACAGTGACTGCCATGATACGTATGGCCAATCATGTAACAAGCATTTACTAAAAGGTAATATAATTAAGTTGATCTCTACCTTCCCATCTAATTCAAATTATGCTTTTTACCATTCAAGTTGACCTTGTTCTTTTGTTTTTCCTGGGCAGCTGGCAATACTTCCAAGCAAATCAGTAGACTGCAACTACCCAGCATTTTTTATTATAAGCTCCAGAGGCATTTTTGGAAGGGAAAAAAAAAGGCTGAAACATGGAGCACTTTCTTTTTACTTACTAATTAACAGAATCTAAGAAAAGAAGTCAGGTGTGGCAAAGGTGCTACTAGGGCCATTGGTTTTATGGGCACTCGATTGATTTTTTACAGCAACATTTCTTGGCAGCCTGTATGGTTTCCTTGGTTCTTTTCCTCCATGATAAATGCGCTTGTAATTGGGCAAAGCTAAATGAAAGAAATCACACTAACAACAGTCCTTACTATTTTTACATAGCGTTTTCCTAAATATTCATACTGTATACAGTTCTCTTACTTAATTTAAAACGGCCCTGATATTATCATCTGCATATTTGTGATGTGAAGAAAACCTAAGTCTGAAACAATCATGATTTGTCTAATACCACCTTGTTAATTTTGGCCATCATGAGGGTCGAAATGGAAATTCTTTGATTTTTAGCTTGCATGCTCAAACTTCATAGAAAGTCAGAGGATTCCTTGGAGTTATTTGCTATTGCAGTGGCAATATCATGGTGCTCAGGGGTGTCACTATAGCATAACTTTTGTACTGCTTAACTTATATTGCTTTCTTAAATAGATTTTTTGCACTTCTACTTCTGGGGAGGATGCGCAATATTGGTTTGAGATATCAATGAACTCATCTGCATAAAAGAAATACACATACACAAACCTGGAAACTTTCATGGTATTATAAAAGCCTTTCCCAACTTGTGATAACTCCATCCCAATCAGCACAATCATTTTATACTTTTTTTATTACACCGATATTCCTCTTTTCTCAAGGAGATCAAGTGAGTGTCCATTGCCTCACTTTGTTTTAAATTTCATAATAACTGAGAGGTAGGTTAACCTAGAAATGTGACTGACCAATAAGTATTTTACAGGATATATTTTACATCAGTTTAGTGTGCTTTGTTCCAGACTGGAGAAATCTTGCAATAACTCTTATTTTCTTGCATAAATAGATTTTTAAAAAGTTCTTAAAACTAGTCAAAGAGACAACACACTTTTACTTTAGTAATTCACATGTGAAAAAAGTTAAATGTATTTTCACCTAAAATATAACAATAATGGATAAAAATAAAATTTTATCAATAAAAATGAGGTTTATCCATCTTTTCCTTTCCCTCAGATACTGCTATATTTTAATATCATAATAGCTCTAATACTTCAGATTGTGCTTAACTCTTCTGTGTTCTTGAGTGATAAACTACTATTGATGGGACATAGAAAACTGTAGAGAATCTTTTACTACATATATATCCTTGTATGTATCCATATTTTACTTTGGCTAGTATGATTTGCAGTTCCGGATTAGTTCTTCAAAAGTGGATTAACTTATTCCATTTTGTTCTGGAGGCTTAAGGAGATCTGAACTATATTGTTTACTGAGGTTATGAAATAGGTTGACCCACAATTTGTGAACCAACAATTCCATTATTCTGAGATGAACAAAAAAAGATATTCATTACAATTGTGCATAACATATAGGATACCTTTCTCCTTTGAACTGTAAACACAGAAAAAAAAAAAACCCTGGTATGAGAGATGACTTAAAAGAGATCACATTACCTGACAATTTGAGGAAAAGGAGAGAAATAACAGCCAGTTTTGTTAAAATACCCTTAACGATTCCAAATCCATACTAAGAGCATTGTAAGAAAATAGCTCTTGTTAAATGTCTACAGGATAAAATCCATGTGGTAATGGAAGAATGGCTGGTGTCTATTATCGAAAAGCATGTCTTACACACATTTTCTTCATCTCTTGAGATAGAATATGAAGAAAAAGTCTTTGACTATTTTTCTCTCTCCCAGCACTAAGCCGTTCGGATCTCCTTTGGCACTGAAGCATTATGGACCCACTGTTACCCTGGAAATATAAATTATTAATTTATTCAACATTTTGACTACTGTTAACCAAATTAGACCAAAACTCTCCCCCCTTCCTAACTTTTCTCCACTCAATATTCTTTCTAGGATTAGCCCAAGGCCACCACAGTCAAACCCGAGGTCATTTACATATAACTTTGCAAACCTGCAGTAGCTCAAGACGGTCTTTGTGTCTCAAAGGTTGCTGCTATTCTTGAGTATCTCTCTCTCTCTCTCCCCCCCCCCCCCCCGCCTTTTCATTTAACAGAGGAGGATAACCTCAGCTTTAGATTTACAATGGTCTTGGGATAAAATTTTTGTCCCCTTGTCCCGCCTCAATCTTTCCTTGCCTCTGCATTTCCTGGCTTCATCCTATTTTAGCACTGAGTCTCTCCTCATTTCTCTGCTCACTTACAAAGACCTACAGTCTGAAGTAGTCTTAATTTCTTTCCCAGACAGCGAGAAATATTATTTTTAGGTGAAAGAAGGAATAAATAATTTTGAGGCAAATTTTCCTCTGCTCTCCCCCCCCCTCCTGCCGACTCCCAATGCCTGAATTGCAGATTTTCTTCTTTCTTACATGCTCTCCTTCAAAGTAAGTTGTATAGCCCCTCCAACAAAACACGAGAGAAAACTTCCCAGCAGTTTGGGCTGGAGGTGATCCATTGTAATGTCTGTGAAACCCCTTATTTCTTGGGCTTCATCCTTGGTTGGGCACGAATAAAAATAATCATCCCCATGAAATCAAGGGTTCTTTCTGCACAAGGGAGTAAGGAACAAAGCCAGGCCTCAGCCTCCCTGAATTTGTCTTAGCTGCCAGAAGAGCCTTGCAGCCAGCATGGGCCTGGGTCCACCCAGGGACCATCCGCTGCCGCCTTCGTAATACAGAGGTCACGTGTGCTTTCAAGCGTTATTGAACAAACAGCCGGTCCCCCCACCCCGTGTGCCCCTCATGGCAACAACTTCACCCGCCTGCGTTAACCTGAGATGAGGCAAAATGGCTAGCTGGGACGGTGGTTGTTGCAGACATGGTTCAAAGATATCCATGAATAATAAAAGGATGACATGGATTCCCAGAGAAAAGCCATCTGAGGAAACAGGAGCGAGTTAACAGACCGTAATCAGACACCATGGAAAAAGGAACAACTTGTGGTATACTTTGAAAACTACCAGCTGGTTAGCAGACCTTCTAACTCTAGCCCCCTCCAAAGCAAAAGTAACCAACTGATAGTCTAAGAAAAGAGACTTCCATTCTGCTCTGCACATCTGGGCATGCAAGAGAGAACCCCTGCTTTTGTCTCCCACTTATTCAGCAACTGATGACTAACTGCACCTGGACAAAAAGCCCAGGGACAATTTGCTGGCATGCAGGTTCTTCCTGTGCTGAAACATTTCATACAAGCATAGTTGTATGTGATGGCACCATTTATTTATTTATCTCCTGCCTGTCCTACAGGATCACAAGTCCTGCCTTCTACTGTATTTCCCTCACATTCACCTACAGCTCTGTGAGGTAGGATGGGCAGAGAGAAACTGACTGGTCCAAAATCACCCAGCAGCTTCCATGGCTGAGGAAAGACCCAAACCCGCATCTTCCCGATGTCAATCTAACACCATAACTGCTGCACAGTAATGATGGTGGAGTTGTCAAATACAGATTTCCAAGTCTCAACCCACCCATGATCTCAGGGCTCAGTAACACATGATTTGCATAACCATGATTAAATAAATAAACCACAATGAGCTGGGCCAGCTTACCCTACATTAGAAATAATCATTACCGATCACTGTTTATTTGCATCAAACCCAAATAATATTAAGCTGTAATACTGTTAAGCTTGATGTAGCATAATATCTTAACTGAAATACTAACTGGGTTCACACTTCATATTAAACCATGGCTTGGCTGAATAAACCACAATTAAGCAGGTTAACACAACATGCTAAGTCATAAATCATGAGTTAAAAACTCCATCAACTAACACATTAAGTGAAAATGAAACACTTGTGGTATATATTGACCTTAGGGTGAAACATGAATCCTGCCATTGTCAGGGATATTTCCCCTCACTTAGGAATCACTTATCCATTATGTGTAAGCCGTTAGGTTTCCAGAACAACATTGTATACAGAGGATATAATGACACATGTGATTTACTTACCTCACTCATGGATGTCCATCTGTAAACCTTGCTAGAGCTACATGAACCAACCTTGACCCTAAACAGTTCAGGTACGATGGAAAACACTGTCTCCTTGCTCATTTTAAAGTATAGTTCAACTGCCATCTTCAGTTCTCACAGCAAAATATTTTGGGACAGCCCAAACTCTAGAAGCACAGGCACAGAGCCAGTTTCCATATTGGGAACAAACATTTTCAACTATAAAAATGTTGAGGTGTGTAGAAGAAATGACGGACATAAAGCATAATGCAAAATGCTTTATGGTTATATGCACGCATCCCCGGCTATCTTTGTAACATGACAGAAGTTCCTTATTTATTTAATCAATTTGTTAGTTGTCTCAGTTGCTGAAGCAACTCTAGGCAGCACATTGAAAATAAGGGTCAGAAACAGAAATACAGTGATAAAAGGAACAGATATCTCATGTTGAGGAACAACAGTGCTGTAAAAAACAAAACCCAAAATTGTAGTCACACAGCAGGGTTACAAATTGCTCTGCTCCAGGGCCTGTCAGAAAAGGCTCATCACAGCTCTTCTAAAGGCCAGCAGGGTCAAGAGAGGATGGACTTCTAGGGGGCTGCTATTCCACAGGGCAGGGCAGGGCAGGGCAGGGCAGGGCAGCCACAGAGAAGGTGCTTCTCTCTGAATGCTCGTCATGAATGTTAATTTGTGAATGCTTATTGATTTACTGTCAGTTGCAATAAAGGTAGCTACGTATTATTGGAGAAAAATGTAATGTCCAGCATGGAAAGCAATCTGCTCGTGGTTAATTAAAAGAAAATATCCATAATTAAGCCATACATTTACTGGTACTTTCCAACATGGCACATTTGCAAGCTTTTGAGTTCCTCAGAACTCTTCATCAGGCAAGGTATTACAAAAAACAGGAAACAGGAAAGGAGCAAGAAAAGCTAGATATTAAAGCCAAGAAATTTAAGTTCAAAGTCAGCCTGAGATGAAGTTTGCAGAATGAACAAATTTGTTAATGAAAACTGTTATTGATACAATTTTCACTTGAATTCAGAGGCAAAAAATGGTTGCTCTGAAAAAAGGCTATCAATCCCCGCTCTGTCTTTTATCATAGGCAAAACTTACGATTCTTGACTAGATAGAAAGCTGTAATAAAGAAACAAACATTACAATCTTTATATCAGCAAAGGTGGAATGTAATTTGGATATATATCTAGATAAAAGTCAGTTAATCAAACTGTATAGTATTATCTAGTTTTTGAACTCTCAATTTACATATCTTAATCAGAATGTAAAAAACTTTCTTCTTCTGAAGGCAGACCTCATCCTGGCAGCTAATCTTCCAAGGCACAAGGGAAAAAAAAGTCATAATCATATTGGTCCATTGGAAAAAAAGAAACAGAAGTGATAAATGGATATTAGCTTCGCTAGATACTGATAGAATATATTTTTAAAAATATGGAACTTTCTTAGCATGCTGAACCTTACCTGTTTACATAAAATTAACAGAAAGAAGATAATAGACCAACTTTTTATTAACTACTGCAACAAAAGAACGTTATTATTAATTCGAAGATAAAAGAAGTCTGTATCAATTCCTCTCACTGTCTAATCTTCAGTTTGTTTAATCTTGAAAGGAAAGCTGTTGTCACTTTTCATGAGATATTAACATTAAAGAAAAGCTCAATAACTAAGTATTAGCAAAACGTACAAGACATCATTTTCTCCATACAGTGCACAGCAGTTTGTAGAATTCTCTATACTCAGCAAAAAAAGATAAAAGTATAAGTTACATGTTACATATCTGAGATTCATCATATCAACAAAGAATGGCATATTGTTAATATTAGAGGAGTTTTCCAGACTCCAAGTCTTTACAAGGTATGTTGGGATGAAATGAAAAAATTCTCAATGTCTTTACTTTTGTAAATGTATTCTAACATTCCATGACTTTATTTTTACCCTTTCATTCTACCATTCTTACCCTTTCATTCTACCATTCTTATTGTGCAGAATACAACAGGCAATCAATATTTATCCTTACTCTTTTTAAGCTGGCTGAGTCTTCTTTGCTGCTCCTGCCCCCCCCCCCATGCCCCTGAACCAGAATAGGTCATAAACTGACAAAAAAATCCTTCATTTTCCTTCCCCCAAATGAAATGAAATAACTTATTAGTGTTTTCTTTGCCTAATCCATAAACATATTTATCGACAATTGTCTATCAATCTGTATTTGCATTAACATTGAACTAAATATAAATGAAAGTTCCTGGACAATGCAGTTCCATGATCATGGCATAATGCTAGCAAGCTTGCATTAGCCCTTCCAAACTGCTAGAAAGAAAAGCCCTTCTGAGTAGATGCAAATTTGGTGATATCATGTTAAGCTAACATTGTGAAAGGCATTCTGAGTAGAGTGAAGGGAAGTGGGATGAAGTAAGATCAGTTGCAAACAATAGATATACAAACCCCAGGACCTTGAAAGCTCCATAAACATCTCCACAAGCATCTATGGAGGAAGGGTGCAGAAGCAAGAAGATTGCAATTGCTGTATCTGAAGCTGATTCCAAAAGTGGAAAGATTGTGGGCATTGCAAGAAATCCTTCCATAAAAAACAGATTGCTTCATGGGCTTCAGGACAGCAATAACATTATAACAACATAATATAAGAGTAATGTAATAGATTACAAAGGAAAAACACCTTTTTCATATTTCATGCAAAGGTGGAAGATACATTGAGGCATTTCCAGAAAGTGAGATATTCTGTTACAGTCCCATGAAATTTAAGATTTCTAAAACAAGCATGAGATTTTAGGAACATTTTAAGGTCTTTCCTACAGGAGCTCAGACCCCCACTACTCCCCACCATACTATACTATGCATACTAGTACATACTATAGCAAGTATGTCTTCCTACTTTGGCTGCCATATGTACAGGCTATGCTGACGTGCTTGGGAAGGTGTAAATCTAGACATTGCCCTCCCCCACTTTGATTTTGTGATTGCACAATCAATGTTATTTCAAGAACCCAGCTTCTTGCAAAAATCACTATCCATTGTCAAATGCAGTTAGCCTGTTTGAAGGAATTTATTGAAAAGAACTTATAGGGAATCTGTATTCTCCCCCAGTGAGCTTACCTTTTTTGTCAAGAAGAATGCTCCCTACACGGAGACTATGATATACAGGCTACTGAACACCTTATCCATTAGAGATCGCTATCCTCTTCTATTACTTCTGAATAATTGCAGAATACACAGTCTTTACCAAATTGGGCCTCAGTGGAGCTACAATCTGATTTATATGAGAGAGAGGCATGAATAGTGAATGTTACTTGACTGTCATCGTAAGGGCTAAACTTGGCAAGGTGGGAACTAAGGTCAGAGAGAATCATCATGTAAACACAGAACAGATGTCAACCTTCAAAACAGGGAAAATAATGGCTAACAATCCATTAATTCAAAAATATTGAATTCTGTGTTCTGCCTTAGATTGATCTTTCAGGCATATATGACTTATTTTGTATTTAGAATGAAAGCTACTTATTTAATCATACTGTGTCCTTGAAGCTTCTGTAGCTAGCCACTGACTACAGATTCTGGAGAAAGATTTATTGCCAGGTGTGGTATGAAGCCTGACAGTCACGAAATATACAGCACTGAAAATACAGCAATGCCAAGCATGGGTGACTGGCCCACGGTCACCCAGCTAGCTTTGAGCCTAAGGTGGGACTAGAAACTCTCCTAGTTTCTAGCCTGGTGCCTTAACCATTACGCCAAACTGACTCTCTCATCTTCTCTACTTTACTAAAAAGAACTATGTGAAAATCTCATTTGACCAAAGCCATGATACGCAGTAGAGGTCAATAATTATCAGCCCATCTGGTAATGGCCACAGCCTATGGAAGAGTGTGACTTGAAAGGCAAAAGGAAGAAATGATAAAGAGCAAGACTTAATGAATGAAATGAAATGATTAAAAAGGAGGATGAAATACATTGAATAAAGACCTGTTCTTGTGGAGTTCAGTTGATGAAAAGATGCAGGGCAATAAAGGCCTAGCTTTAATTATGGAAGAAAGGATAACGCATGTCAGAAAGTATGAATTGATGTCATCTAAATTGTGTTGGGTGCATCTAAAAGTTTGCTCCAGAGAATGGTGATAATGGAAGCAGCAGAGATTAATTTGGGGAGAATTGTGCAACATTCTGAATGAATATAATCCAGGGGAAATATATTCTGTTAAATGACACAAATGGATAACTGAGAATGAGAAAAGAGAATACAGTAAAAGTTATTGGAGTATTAAAAAAAACTTGAGAATGAATAAGTTTGATGACTGGTGATTTATCTGCTTTAAAAAGTTCTGTTTGTTTCAAATATGTGGTTTAAGTCTATTCATATACAGGTGAAACTCGAAAAATTAGAATATCGTGCAAATGTTCATTTATGTCAGTATGGCAACTCAAAAGGTGAAACCAATATATGAGATAGACGCATTACATGCAAAGCGAGATATGTCAAGCCTTACTTTGGTATAATTGTGATGATTATGGCATGCAGCTTATGAAAACCCCAAATTCACAATCTCAGAAAATTAGAATATTACATGACATCAATAACACAAGGATTGGAAATAGAATGATATCGGACCTCTGCAAAGTATAAGCATGCATATGTACTCAGTACTTGGTTTGGGCCCCTTTTGCAGCAATGACTGCCGCAATGAGGCGTGGCATGGATGCTGTCAGCCTGTGGCACTGGTGAGGTGTTATGGAAGACCAGGATGCTTCAATAGCGGCCTTCAGCTCCGCTGCATTGTTCGGTCTCATGTCCCTCATCTTTCTCTTGGCAATGCCCCATAGATTCTCTATGGGGTTCAGGTCAGGCGAGTTTGCTGGCCAATCAAGCACAGTAATCCCATGGTCACTGAACCAGGTTTGGGTACTTTTAGCAGTGTGGGCAGGTGCCAAGTCCTGCTGGAAAATGAAGTCAGCATCCCCATAAAGCTCGTCTGCGGAAGGAAGCATGAAGTGCTCCAAAATCTCCTGGTAGACGGCTGCGTTGACCCTGGGCTTAATGAAGCACAGTGGACCAACACCAGCAGATGACATGGCTCGCCAAATCAACACAGACTGTGGAAACTTCACACTGGACTTCAAGCATCGTGCATTGTGTGCCTCTCCATTCTTCCTCCAGACTCTGGGTCCTTGGTTCCCAAATGAGATGAAAAAGTTGCTCTCATCAGAAAAGAGGACTTTGGACCACTGGGCAACAGACCAGTTCTTTTTGTCTGTAGCCCAGGTAAGACGCTTCTGACGTTGTTTGTTGTTCAGGAGCGGCTTGACAAGAGGAATACGACATTTGAAGCCCGTGTCCAGGATCCGTCTGTGTGTGGTGGCTCTTGATGCACTAACTCCAGCCTCAGTCCACTCCTTGTGAAAGTCCCCAACACTTTTGAATGGCCTTTTCCTGACAATCCTCTCCAGGCTGCGGTCATCCCTGCTGCTTGTGCACCTTTTTCTACCACACTTTTCCCTTCCACATAACCTTCTATTGATGTGCTTTGATACAGCACTTTGGGAACATCCAACTTCTTTTGCAATTACCTTTTGGGGCTTTCCCTCCTTATGGAGGGTGTCAATGATGGTTTCCTGCACAACTGTCAGGTCAGCAGTCTTTCCCATGCTTGTGATTCCTACTGAACCAGCCTGAGAGACCATTTAAAGGCTCAGGAACCCTTTGCAGGTGTTATGGATTCATTAGCTGATTAGAGTGGGACACTTTGAACCTAGAATATTGAACCTTTTCACACTATTCTAATTTTCTGAGATTGTGAATTTGGGATTTTCATAAGCTGTATGCCATACTCATCACAATTATACCAAGTAAGGCTTGACATATCTCGCTTTGCATGTAATGCGTCTATCTCATATATTGGTTTCACCTTTTGAGTTGCCATACTGACATAAATGAACATTTGCACGATATTCTAATTTTTCGAGTTTCACCTGTATGAACGAATATAAAGCAAGAGTGATTGTTCAGATGAACAGTTGAGAGAATTGGTGAAGGATATAAGAATGGGAGATTCTGAATGTGGGACAATTAACTGATGATATCAAGGTTGGATCTTGGGAAGAAATGAACAAGGAAGAAAAAGAAAGGCGTCTTCTCAATCTTTATTACAGTCACAGACTAGCACAAATAGGACAATAAAAGCAATAAAAACAGTAAAAATAGTATGAGCAATGGATCCCATTTGCCTACCAGGTAGGAGTTAAAATGAGTTAGAAATACCAGGCTTGTATATCCAACTGTGGGCTAAAATACAAGTAGCAATTAAAAAAAAAATCCAGAACTAGGTGGGCTCTATCAAAGTTAAAAAAACAGTGAGGCTAAATTGATACAGTAGCATAAAAGAGAAGCAAATATAAAACCAATATATTTAACTGGTGCTATATTCAGTACGTACCTGTCGAATTTTACAAGCAGCTGCACAAAATCTTGCCACATTAACTGTGATGCAGGGACTATCATCCCCCCACAGATATGCATAATAACAGATATTATGCTTTGTAACCATTGTTTGTGGTTTAATGTGTGGTAAGAAACCAGTCATTTAAAACCAACTCAATAAAGCATGGTTTAAGAAATCATGGCTTAGCAAGATGCATGAATAGAGCCAGGCTGATGTTTTCTATTCTCGCAGCATAGTGCTGTATTCCAATTAACTTTGGAATAAAACAAAAATGGTATTTCCCTACCAACTGAAACATGATAGACTAAGTTCTTGAAAATAAGTTAACTAGAAGGGTGAACAAATCATTTCTGGGGGACATTGCAGGGGGAGGTGTTATCTGTATTTGGTAATTTTTATCCAGTGCTGGGTTTTGATACATCCATATCAGAATTTATTTCTGTAGCATCCTTATGTTTTTGTATGTAGCTGGCTTTAAGTTAAGTTCTTTTAAAAAAAGAAAGGAAAAGAATTTAAGACCCTTGAGCCAAGACCATTTAAAAGCCAAAAGATGCAAGCTGGCCATGTGTAGTAGGCTCAACTTACAGTCTTGCAGGGTTAAAGGGGAGAATGTTCAAATTCATCCAAGACCTGAGAAACTTGACATATGAAAACCTTACATGCACTGCATATAGAAGGCAGAAAGAAAGGTGCCCCTAATGAGTTTTTTTTGCGCTTGGGTGAGCGGAAGGAGCCAGCTTCAGAAGAATAACTGAAAAAAATGTTTTTTTCAGAGCTTTTGTCCAGAGAAAGGGCAGGCACTTTCCATCCCTTTTCAGGAAACAAGAGAAAAGGCAGCCTTTGGGAAGACTCCACGAGAGATGTGGGTTTTAAGAGCAACCCGGCACATACAAAACTAATCAAGCGAAAACAATAATAAAATTAGCCTGACAGTCAGCCAGCAAGTATCTGAAGACTTTATCAAAAAAAAAAAAGAGTGGGGACGAATGAAGGAAGAATTAGAAATGAACGAACTCACTCAATGGGAGCCAAGGATCAAATCTGCAAGGTAGCATTGTGTATGTGTGCATGTATATGTGTTGGGGGGATTAAATTATTTATTCATTGTTAATTTATTTATGTATGTGCAAATGACTTTAGTGGCTGCAGGTGCTAAGAAGCAATTCTGAAAAGGCTCAGTTTTAGCACTAAGGCTAGAATATTGGCCCATTTTGCTCATTATTTTCCTTAAGGCGATCAAAACATTGACTTTTATGTAGGAGATACTGAAGGAAAAACCATATGTGCTAAGTAGATTGGTGCTGAGACTAGCAACAAAAAGTACTTTGTATTTGTATTCAGGAACTGAGGGGAGGGAATGGAGTTTCACAACCAGCAAATTAGCAAATGAATGCTTATGTCAATATGGAAATAAAAATAAAACCTACTTTTCTTAAACAAAGATGTGGAACACACATAATATACATTTTATTAAACCAATACAACATCATCGTATTCAAACATTTCACTCAGATGTGACCTTTTATAAAGGTGACTTGTACGTACCTGAAAGGCTTCACTAGAGTTGAGAAAGGAGATGCATTCATTGGTCAATCTTGGGAGAAGAATATTGCCTCTTTAAGAGGTAAAGTAGCAACAGTGCAGCAGGTTACCAAGTGCCCGTAATCACCTGTCTAAAGGCACAAATCAGGAGGCCTGGTTTACAATAGATTTGGCATTAGGATTAGCATTCTACTGTATTTATAGATGGATGTATACCAATGGATAAAACTAAGAGCTATTTTACTTCCCTCCCGTGGTTATGGAACCTGAAATTGTCACCTCCTGACCCAGGAGAGCATGCCACACCATGCTCACAGCATGAGGGTTGTGCATAAGATGCGACCTAAGGGCAAGGTACTTGACATCCCAGCATGGAGGGTTGGGGGCACAAGGCAAGACATCACTTCTTTAAAATACCACTAGCCTCACATCATGTTAATACCTTGGCAGGAAGGAAGTTTGCTGCTTTTGTGCACTTCAGTGAAGACAGGAAGCTGGAAGAATGATCTGCGGAGACAGACTCTTAATTAAGCACTAGAATCGAATAAAACTGGAAAGAAAGGTGTTAACTGAATATAGCTCACTAAGGATGCCTTCAACTCTGAAGGTACAAAGCAGTTCAGTTGCCCTGGAGCTGCAAAGCAGTTAAAGGAGATCAAGGACTTACTATGGTACAAACTTGATAAACTGTCTATTTTATCAAATAGAGAAATTACATATTAAACCAATATCAAACTTAAGGGCTGTGTTTAGCTGGCTTTTTCAATCTTCTTGTAGAGAGCTTTTTCTCTTTCTCTGTCTTCTCCCCCTTAAACTAGCTATCTTCACATATTAACTAGCCATGGTTTTGCCCATCATAATGTGTAGCTGTGGAAGGTGGATCATCAGAAAGGCTGAAAGAAGAAACATCAATTCCTTTGAACTGTTGTGCTGGAAAAAACTTGTGAATACTTTAGACAGCAAGAAAAAAAAATTTAATACTAGAAAAAGGAAAATCAGACTGATAACAGGAAGGACAAGTAATGAAACTAAAGCTTAGATATTTTGGACTCATACTGTAAAGAAAGAATCTTTGGAGAAGACCCTATTGCTTGACAAAATTGAAGACAATAAAAAAAAAGTTACTGACAGACAATTCTTTTGGGTCACAAAACACTGGAAATGCCTTTGGATTCAGGAAATTGAATAATAATAACTCATTAATAAAAGTGCAAGATATGAATATGATAAATAAATAATATAAAGATGGGAATGTTAAGATGTCTACAATTATGACTCTTTCCGTTAATGTGAAAGATTATGAATGTTGTGGGGGGTTTTTTATGAGAATAAACAGGGTTAGAATATTATATATAATTTGAACATGTGGGTGGACTGATAGATACAGAGTTGCTGAGTGGAGAGCATTAAAATTCTCATAGTGATAATTTTGAAAAATGGAGTTACTATGATGTAGCAGTCAAGAGAATGTAATTGAGAAAGTGAACAGGAAAAGCAAACAGAAGTTTGCCAGTAGAGGTCAGTGAGAATTTTTAAGGGGGAATCCTTAACAAATCTTGAAAGTCAACAGTTGTTGGCTTGCTTGAGAGTTAGAGAAGGGAACAAGTAGAAATAAAATCTATCTAGGAGTGCTATCTTAAATAACAAAGTGAAGATGGATAGACAGGAGTTTGTGGTCATCGCTAGCAGTGTTTGTGGCATGTTTGTGTTCTTCCTGAGAACCACCTGCCATATATTTACAGCAAGTGCAAGCTTGGAGAAAAAGGACTGGACCAGTGAGTGATTATACTTTAACTAATGCGACAAGATGTAGAATGGTAAGATCAAAGAAGAAGACATGACAACAGAGCTAATAAAAGAAGCCAGTTTTGAGAAGAAAGAAAGACAAAGAAAGGAGCAACTCTAGCAGACAAGAGTGACAACAAAAACAAGAGATGTAGAAAATATTTTGCATTACTGTGGCTCAGAAACAAACTTCAGGTCCTTGCAAAAGAAAACAAGCTATGAGCTTTCAAGGGAAGAAGAAGGAAACTGCAGAACAGGAGACAGGACAGTGGATCTCATCAGTAGTGATGAAGTTCTACACTGCAAGAAGAGAAGAGTAATGCCATATGGTGATTCACTAATATGAGAAGCCAAAACAAATGTGTGCCAATCCATAATGAAGTTCACTCAGCCAAAAATAAGGATCAGGGATCAACAGAACAACTTTTAAGCCTTATCAAGTCTGCTGACAATTTTCCCTTCCCACTAATCAGGCTGGGGACTAATGATACTGCAAATAACAGCCACTATGTCAGAAAAATCAAGACACTGGAGTTTGGGTGCAGTAATACATCCTTCTACTCTACTGAAGAGGACCAGAAACAGAAAGAAAACTGGATAAACAAATGGTGTTAGTAGTAACAATATGCATTGTGGATAATGAACTCTTGATATAAAAGGAGTTGCTCATTTTACAACTAGTAAAAATATGTTTGGCTGAAACATGGCAAACCCGTTCAGGAGCTTTGCACTAGTTGGGAATGAAGACAAAATCCTAAGGACAGGATCTCAGATAAAAACTTCTGAACTTTAAAAGGAAGTGGGATTATTATTATTATTATTGCTATAATGTGGTCCATCAAATCACTTGATAAAAAAATCAGAAAAACATTTGTCTAAACATTAATGCTCAAAGGAAGGGAAATAAACTAGGGCTAATATTTTATCAGAGGAAGAAAAAAATCATTTAAAGGGTTAGGTTTAATAAAGATCTGGTGGGATGACTCTCAGATTTGAATATAGAAGGATACAATTTGTTTGAAAGTGGGAAGTTGCACTGTATGTTAAAAGTATCTACTGTACATCTGGTCAGAAATTCAAATGAATAAATGAGCCACTGAATAGGTTCACACATTTTACAAAGCTAAATGTGCTCAACCAATATCTTGGTTGAGATGGGCAGCTATAGAAATTAAAATAAACAAACAAACAAACAAACACATCTAAACCCAGCCACTCTGGTTTATAAATCATCATTTTTAGCAAGAGTACAAAAAGCATTGATGTGGGTCTCATAAGTCCTTGTGATGCTCCCTCAGCCCCCATTTTATTTAACTGAAAAATAAAAATATGTGTTTTCTTTTCTCTGCTTTCTCTTTATTTTTCAGATTATTTTTCAGAATTTCTTAACGGCTCTATCCACTTTCACTCATGGTCCTTCCACCATGAGTTGTGGTGTCCATTTTTGGAGTATAGCCACCGAAATGGCATACTCCTGATTTATGGCTTAGCATTATCTGTATGACAGCCAGTTTGGTGTAGTAGTTCAGGCTAGAAACCGGGAGACCATGACTTCTAGTCCCGCCTAGGCACAAAGCCAGCTGGGTGACCTTGGGCCAGTCACTTTCTCCCAGAAACAGGATCCAGGAGTTTCTTTAAAAAAAAAAAAAACAACTTTACACAAATGTTTTAAACTTAAAAAAAACAAAAAAAACAACAGACTAGGTATGCCATGTTTAGGCTGCAAAAGGTGGAATGACCACAAGATGGCAGCAAAGAGACACCAAAACTCTAATTTTAGATTATTGCCCTCTAGTGGTTGTCTAGAGCAATGTTTCTCAACCTTGACAACTTTAAGATGTGTGGGCTTCAACTCCCAGAATTCCCCAGCCAGCATGAGTTTTGTACTCTAGATATAGTATTTATTTATTTTATTTATTTAATTGATTTGTCCCCGCCCATCTCCCTTACAACAGTAGTATACCATTGTATAGTATACCTAACACAGGCAGTCTAGAGGCTTATAAGATGGATTCCTGATTTTATTCAGAGTGTTCTAGTTGTAATCTATGTACTTATTAATGTTAAGGTCAAATGATTTGGCTTGAGGAGAACACCAACTCTCAACTGCAGTACTTTTAATAGACTTGCTATATTCGGTGACAACTTTGGCAGGCTGAAGCTGTTGTATCTCAAATTACTCTGTAAAAAAACCAAACAGACAGCATATATTCCATGTTGTTTGAAAATCCTTATCATTTTTGCTTTGCTCTTTTCCAGAAAACTAAAAAACAAATGGAAAAGAACAAATATATCTATATTTCAGATAGAAGAAAAAGGCTAACTATGATACCACTCAAGATCTTTTTTTGACTGTTAAGAGCCTTGAAGGAGAATGACAATTTAACCTCTCCACACCCATTTTCTTTTGACTGCATCCTAGTTAATATATATTTTCTCTCTTCTTTTTTTGTCAGCTGAAGCCAGTGATTTAGTAAATAGAAGTGTGCGGGGAAACCCAAGCAATATCTGGGATAATAATTATTCATTGCCTTAAAGTCTGGACTCAAAGTCTGGACTCATCTGCTGATTTCAATTACTGAACCATACTTTAGATGGGATCCCCTCTCTGTATGGGATCTGGAGAACTTCCCTCTCTTTCCCTTTTGGAAAAAAAAAAGGCTATTTACATACAACTTTCCTTTGATACGATAAATTTCCTTGAGTAAACATAGAGATTAGGTCAGATAAAATGACTTAATGAAAAAGTTTAAAAAAAAGGTTACTGCTTAAACCAAATTTCCTAATTGAATCAGCAAGAAAATATATTTGTCAGCCTGTTCCTTTACAAAATATTGGTGGATCATGCCAAATGTATGTATTTCCATGCAGTATTGATCTGACTCACTATTACATGTTCCAGGCTAAAAAGTTCCTATTTGTAAAATAATGTATCATTGATCAAGTTAAAGAGGAGAGACTGTGCCCTCTTCAGTCTTAATTCAAATCATTCATTTCCCCCCATTAATTTATCATACGTAGAAAACAGTGATGTGGTTTTAAAGTTGTGTTTACGGTTCTCTGTGTCACATACAATATGGCACTTTTCTTTCAAGGGCACTTTGTTAATTATGTTATTTTTAATTTAGAAGAAAAGCAGTTGTATACTAACAGCTCCCTCTTTTTCTACCAGACATATATAAATGAGATAATACAATGAAAAGTTCAATGTGCAAATTAAACACATAAATATCCACATTGCTTTGGGGCTATTACAGAGTCAATGAATATGTATTTAGTTCTCCCCCCAAAATCTGGTGTATTGCAAGAGAAACAGTCTGGCTCAAATGTGTTGCCTGTACTCCATAAACAGATATTTTAATTGTGAAGAGAAGGGGCAAGAGATGACATTTGTCATTTATTTAGCAGATAAAGGCTTGCACACAGAGCATCATCTGGTTTTCTGTTAAGGGATGACTTTCTAACCTGTGAATACAGCTGCTGTGACTGGGGTCAAGTGATATGTCACTCTGTCAGATCACACACAGAGAAAGTGGCTCTTCCCGGATTAGAACTCCACCACATGGTCCTGTGAACAGCTTTCTAAGAAATGTCAGAGCTGTCTATCCCCTGCTTAAACCCTGTGTAAAAGGTCTTAGATATCTCAGTCAAAAGCTATTATATAGACAACACTGATAAATTCTTGACTGTGGAATTTTAACAGTAGCAAACCAGAATTCCGGTCTCAGATAATTAACCAGAAATGCATTAGTATGGAATTATGACTCCAATTTCATATTAGCTCACAAGGTCTAAGCGTGGAAGAGAAAATAAGCTGCAGCTGAAAGGAAGCTGAGTTCAAACATAATTTCTGCAATGAGTCTTTGGCCAGATAATTAGTATGTAATATTCTAACCAAACTCTCTAATCCATTTGAAGCCTAATTTGCTTTTCAGACTTATTGCCAGAGTAATGTGGTATTTTATTGTAAGTTAAACTTCACTATGGTTTTTAATTTTATTATTAATGAGCCATTACAAATTGTATGTTTCAAAAGATTTATGACAAAGTTCTTCACCAAAAAAATGGAACACTTAATATATGTTGAGATAAGAATCAAATCATCTAACTGATTCCAGATGACAGGGTTCATCTTGTCTAGTAATCCATCTTCATCACTAAAATAAACTTGTTTCATAATGGAGGGAAATGAAATATGGAGTTTCTCAAAAGCATGACTAAGTCTGGATGTAGCCCTATTTTTGTTAGTTTTATTTTTGCTTGGGAGTATGTACTCATTCTTAGCCTAACTCTTCCACTGACAAAAATGAAACGTTTACAGAAAGCTTAATGAGAATGTAGGATTTGTACAATTTATCCTTCTAAATTTTGCATGGAAAGATTCATAAGTCCTATCTTGTTTCTGTGTCAGATAGATGTGAGCAATGTGTGCATGTATGCACACACTTGCATACCCACAGATCCACATTTTAATGCATTTTTCTCTTAAAAGATGCATTTGTGTATAAATACAGAAATGTGAATTTCTTGTACACATTTTGTACACGTAGTAGGGAGCCAGTTTGGTCTAGTGGTTAAGACTCCAGACCAGAAGCCAGAAGACTGGGAGTTCTAGTCCCGCCTTAGGCATGAAAGCTGGCTGGGTGACTTTGGGCCAGTCACTCTCTCTCAGCCCCCAACATCAGGCTTGGGTGACAAGCCAGTCGGTCAATTCCTGGGACAATCAATGGATCAACATTGAGTTGATCCAGAAAAAAAGCAGACCCTGCACATGCAGGAAAAAATGCTAGGAAGAAAAAAAAATTGTACATATACTCAGTTTGCCTAAATAAGAGACTAACAAAAATCCCCAAGCAGCCCTAAATGTTGATGCATATGCTGTAAATTCAATGCAGTTTCTGGATTCATTGGTTATGTTCATACATCATGCAGAACTGTACTGTAGTTTGTTCTAATTATATTTTGTTGAACAAGCCATAATGATTGATTTGTGATACTAAGTCATAACTATGTCTTAGAAACTGCAGCTTGCTAAGCAAGACCAAATTAAGACCCTAAGATGTAGTATAACATGTGAACCCAGTCACTGAGGACAGTACCTTATTTTTCAGCCATTACTACTGGCGAAGGCTTTCACGGCCGGAATACGATGGCTGTTGTGGGTCTTCCGGGCTGTGTGGCCGTGTTCTGGAAATTTTTGTTTCCTAACGTTTCGCCAGCATCTGTGACCGGCATCTTCGGAGAGAACTGCTCGTGTCTGTGCTCCTGCCTTCTGAAGATGCCAGTCACAGATGCTGGCGAAACGTTAGGAAACAAAATTTCCAGAACACGGCCACACAGCCCAGAAGACCCACAACAGCCATTACTACTGGATTGATAAAACATCAACCTATATGGTGCTCTACAGAAATGACTTTGGAGCTCTTTTATTCTCACTGAGCTTTGGTTATACTGTGTAATATAAACTGAAATCATAACTCAGATCAGTACTAAAGATCTCTGTTGGGAAAACATTGAAATTATATCCTAAAGGTTTTGTGAATTGGTTTAAAATCTCAGTCATAACAATGTCCTCCTTGATAAATCCACTTGCTTAGCGCATAGACAAATTAGACACACCATACATACATACATACATACATACATACATATATATATATATATATATATATATATATATAAAATGTATGTCGTAAAGCATCTAGGGTGTTAATATATCAGTCAATGTATAATAAAAAGAAAGAAAAAGAAAACTGGGCTTTTATAGTCAACACATAAAGCAAATAATGTGACCTGTTGCAATGGTTCTGGATAATCTATACCCATGGTTGTCAGAAAGCCTGTTGACCAAAAATGCAATGTTCCACATTACTCTTTTTGCAGCAAAAGTTTCTTAAGACAGAGGCATTAGTTCAGTTTATCACAAGGACAAACCTGCTGTTTCACTCCTGGTCATAACATTATTTCAGAATGGTTAATTTCCCATGTTTAAACTGAGTTCTGTTTAAATAGACTGTGCCGCTCCAATACATTTACCATGTGAGATAATGCAAACAAAGGTGCATCTCCCCTTCTAGTCAACGTGTACTCTAGTGAAGGGACTTAAGTTATCTTGGAACCTGAAGCAATACAGTAACCATCAAAAAAGACAAATTACTGCCCTTTTCATCAAGATGCCAAATCATCTGCCTGAAGTAGCCATCTCACTTTGCCAAATGGTAGGGTCATCCTTAATTGTGGACAGTCAATTACTCTCTGTGCAGGCTTAATCATTCCTTCTGTATTTTATTTATTTTGTTTTGAATTTTTCTATACCTCAGTTAATTGGCATTTTAAAGTTAGGGTTACCAGGCTAATCTAATCAGGTTTAGCTTTTCAGGATCTAAGAAAGTGGTCTGTACACACATATTGGAGGTTATTCTGTAGAAGCTTGGCCAGACTTAGGTAGGAGTCAGCTGGTTGAGCATACAGGAGCAAGTATGCCTCATGTTGCCAAAGAAAATAAAAAAAGTCTGATGTGCTGTTGGCTGAGCATTAGTCAGACAGATACAATAAATGTGCTTTTTCTCATGCAAAGGAAAAAAAATTAGATGCAAACTTTACATTTAAAACTGCATTGTTTCCCTTTTAATCTGGCCACCATCCGAGTGGTGATCTGGATGTTAGAGAAGAGATGAATGGGAGACATTGGCAGGGATTGAAGCTTGGGGATGAATGTGGAAATGTAGAATGGATGTTTCTTTTTTCTAGCTTTGAGTTGACTGTTGTTTCTGTCTGTTTTTGAGAACTGATCCAAAGGGACAGGGAAGTCAGTGTGGCAGCTCTGAGGAAGACCCTCCTCTACAGCTGCAGCTCAGCGGATTAGGAAGCTTCATCCACAAGGCAACATTACACAAGTAGCCTTTGAACAAAAGTCATGGATACTATTAATGATATGGTAATCCTTAATCGAGCTACCTCCCAGTAGTGATTATACTGACATGGGAAGAATATCTAAGTCGTAAAAGCAGCCCATAACAACACTGCCCTATTGTTCACCCCAAGCTTGACCACGACTAACTTTGACCAGCATCTCTAACGTCACCTTTTTCCCCCCACCATCCTCACGCTGATCCTAGATCTTTAAAGATTTGCTCCCCCCACCCCAAGTTCCCACACACATTTATCGTCTCAGAATTCACACTGCCAAATGCATGAAGTAACCAATGCCATCTGAGACCACACAAAGGTTAGTTCTGTAGGTCTCAGTGAAGATGTTTTAATTGGCTGACAAAAGGCACCGTGTGGATCATTTTACTTGCAAATCCTTAGTCTATTGCTCTTAGATAACACAGTCCGAATAAGGAAAGCGAGGTGCTTAGTTTAATGCTGTGCAGAATTGCAGATAGAAAGATGTGCCTTAAAATCTCCCCAATGTGTGTTTTTCTCCTACCTTTTTGGGACAAGTTGCTGCTCCTTCTGGCTGCTATTACTGAAGCCTCCCCCCCAATTCTGGAAGTTGTAGCCCCAAAGTATTTAGCAGGCACTTGGTTGGAGAAGACTGTTTTATAACATCAGTCTCCTTCCTCAGTCACTATTGCTCTTATTATAAGTCTACAATTCCTGCCCAAATCACTGAGTACTTTTTTCTGCAAGAATTTCTATATACTGAGGTTAGGGAAGTAGGTCTTCTCAAGGACACCCCATTATTAGAATGCTTCTTAGAATCTACAAACCCATTTATGAATCTTAGGTTTCAAATAAAGTTGTTTTGTTTTTTTTAATTTTGGTCAGTACTTTTGATATCCTTGGTGGAAGGATTAAAAACTTACTATTCTAGTCCTAGAATTTGAGATTTTAGTTTTCTGAATATTAATCCATGGGGCGGGGGGGGGGGGGAGTAAATTGCCCACCATTCAGGATGAGCCACAATTCCATTTCTAGAGGGAAGTTTTAGTTTTGCAGATGCTAATATATACTGTAAAGCAAAACTGACAGCTTCTTTTTGTCCATTTGTTTTATCCAAAATTAGCCTGCTCTCAATTTCCATTGCTTTTAATTATTTAATGAGGTCATAGCAAGAATTGACACATCCATGTTTGGTTTATTTTGTTTTAGAGACAGAGTGTCTTTTCTAAAGATATTATTGTTGCCACATAAAATTCAGAAATCCAGGATTTTAGTGCAGAGCTTTCAATATTATACATATATTGCAAGATACACATTCACATATCATGCTATGCTATAATTTACTTAAATAAGGTTTATTGAGTAATAAACCTCTGTCCAGCACCACTGAACTGTGCATTAGAACTGCTTATAACACAGAAAGTCAAAGGGGTTTTATTTGTCTGCATCTCACCACGTTGTGTGAGTCCCTCTAATGAGGTTACACCAGTACAGTACTCCAGGGCTGTCATACCAGTTTGGCAGGGGGAGATCTGGATCTGGAATAATATATGAAAAAAGCAGTGTAGTCTGGTGTTACTATCCAGTCTTCCAATGAGGTATGATATGATACAGTGGGTTTGTCTTTAGGAAGTCCAGTGATGGGGCTGTGAAATTGATTATAGAATTCATGCAGTTTATTAATAGGTAAATGGAATTGCAAAGTATTTACAACTTTAAGAAAGCATAGAGGTTTATTTTTCTTTCTAGAGACCTGAGAGGCCTTCTACATGCCATATGGTTCACCAAAAATTAGTTTTTCTCAACACTGCAATGACAAAGAACTATGATCTCTTCTACATTAGAAGTGTGCTGAACAGAGAAGTTCATCTCTCATATTAGCCACATCTGAAGATGATTATAGGATAAAAGGAAAGACTTGAGGATTTCAGACCACTGCATCAAGGCATCATATGGTAATTTGAGTGTAACATATTATGTGAACACAGCAATTATGTTTTGTTAATTCAAGTTTAGGCGTAGCATGTTATATGAACTGAAAAGGACTTGGGCAGAAATTGGGCAACCTACTTTCTATTATCTAGCATCTGGTGGTACCATATCAGTAATAAGCAAGGTAGAAAGAATCATAAAATGTATGTCAGCATTATAAGTTTAAATTTACCTGAGGAATGTACATACTGATAAAAAAAATTGTCATAACTATATTTTACAGTTTGGAAGAAATGGTGCTAATTTTGTCTGTCCATAAATATCTATTAAACATGAGATATTAAACAGAAAGCAAACAATTAGAGTTGAATTAGTGTAAAACTAATTTCTAATTTCTACACAAGCCTTTTCATCTCTCCAAGAAGGAAAACTTAGTGTCTCTCTTAATCACATGTTATATGTTTCAGATAGACTTGATAAGGATACCATATAAACCTTTAGGTAGAAATGAGTTAATTATTTATTTGCTTGTCTGAATGCTATATTGGGTTGAGCTAACTCTGTGATCTTTTGATACTATTTTAGTGTTCTAACATACAATGGGTATTTTAGTAAAGGAGAGAAATAAACTTTTTGCTTCAGAGAATAATTTAAAGACATAATAACCATAAGTCTAAAACTGCAAGAGGCAGCCTTTCAAAAGGATGTTTGCCAGTGAATTTCAAGGACAATGAGTGTGTCCAGTAAGTGCTGAGTTAAGGCTTAGTTAAAACAGATGAACATGGAAAGTATTTTTGAATATAGAGAAATCATTCAAAACCATTAAAAGAACTCCACTGATTAGGCTTACTTAGTGGAATTTAAAATTAGCTAACTTCTTCACCATGTATTAAATAAGATATTTAAGTAAAAGGTCCTGCTTTGGTATTTAAATATAATCAGTCAAATCCATGACATTTCTAAAGTTACCAAATGCTGATTTTAATGCAGCTAAAGAATACATGGGGACATACGACAGATACAACATTGAAATCAAGGTAGAATGCTGATCATAACAAAGCTCAAATATCCAGACTGAGAAACAGATTACTGAAGTTTCTCATATTTGGTCAGAAAAACACAAAGTGTACTTGCCTTTTGCCCTACATATGCTATTACATCAACCAGATGAACTAAGTGTATCTGCAATATTTAATTTCTTAGTACTCTTTCACTGAAACTACACTGATGCCATTTGTACCTCTTGGGTCGTTGTTGTGAATTAGTGCTCCTAAAAGACATTTTGATATTCATCACAAAGTTCCTTTAAATATATCTATGAAAATTGCATAAATTGAGTTTATTGTAACTGCTATCTAGTACAGGAGTATGTTGCTTTTTGCAATAAATCCAGTACAATTTAATGGATTTATTTCCAAGTAACATTCTGTAGCAGAGATTCTAATTCTAGGTCTTTCTGAGATTTGCAGTAGATGAGCAAGTATTTTTTATTCTACATGATGGAACAATAGGAAAAAAAAAAAAAAACGAAATGGTTCACTGCAACCAAATCAGTGCTCTTTCTAGCTGGCCAGCAGGAGAGCACAAAAATCATAATTCAGGAGAGTGGGTGCAGTGTAGCAAGCATATCCTCTCCCTTACAAGTTCATACAAAAAAGATTTTTTTAAAAAATAAATTCTAACATTGTGATAGGAGGATATGCAAAGGACATTCTGTGAAAAGAAAAAAGATAAATCCTATCTCTTTTGGTATCATTTCCTTATTTAAACATTTCTGAAGGTGGAAAACAGTGCATCAACTGATTAGTGTTCATATATTTATATTTACTTGTTAGATCTATATCCTTTTCTTCAGAAGCTTGAGGTAGTATGCCTAGTAACAGGGGCATTTACGTAGTGTTTCTAACAATGGTTGCAATTGGCTGGAATTACAGGCGGGGAAAGATAAATATATATTTCTGGTTCCAAGAATCAGAAATTGATCCTCTGTGGGCAGAAGAGACATGGTTCATTTGGCCCCAGGATGTAGGCCAAAGTGAGAATTCCTATCTATGGGAGGTTAAGTTGCCTACAAGCTCTATTCAGCTACAGCATGGGGGAAAAAACTCTTTATCTGTTCCATTTTTAAATAAATCAGAGCAGAGCAAGAAAAAAGGCAATTCAGTTTTTCAAGTAAGACAGTGCCATGTGATCAGATAATTCCAGATTGCCTCAAAGTCATGGAAAGAAGTCCTTTGACAAGTTTACATTCTGCACAAATCCAGGTAATTTTAATGGTGGCTAAATCATCAGTCTAACTAAGCTTCCCTCAGAACTGAATGTGACTTGGCTGAAAACATGCACTGATTTGTCTGTATGGGATTTGAGAAACCATCTGCTACTGCAGACTGGGAAAATTAATTGAACAATTAATTGAACATATTCCTACAGTGAAATTCAGTCCCCGCTTCTCATAATATTTATATAGTTACAAGCTATTGGATCCAGGTCAGAAGTACAGTAACCCAACCGAATGTCAGTGGTTTTCTTTTTTTAATATGCTTTCATCAGTTGCATACTTATTCTCAGTCTATGGGGACAGCCAGCACTGGACCAATTCAGAGCAATTCTCATGGCCATGAACTTTAGGCTCACCAACCAAATGAAAGCAGAGTCAATGGAAGGTTAGATAAATGCAAATAGGTACAATTAAAAGCACACATTTCATGTGCAGTTTAGATGAACAGCTTTGAGGGCATCTATGCCCCCTGAAATAGAAACTATTCATTCAGCAGTTTAGACTGGGGACTCCTACTGATCCAAAAGAAGTTGGTGTTTAGGTGTACACACTTTAGAATAAACAAGGAAAGCATCACAAGTAACACACTTGTGGTACTAGAATAAGGCAATTTGCTTTTATGTATGTTGCCCTCGTACAGTAACCTTTTCTCATGTTTTTGTTTTAATTTATTTTCAAAATGATTATACCATCTACAGTGGTACCTTGGGTCACAAACTTAATTCGTTCCGCGACTCTGGTTGCAACCCGAATTGGTTGTGACCCAAATCAAATTTTCCCATAAGGTTCAATGTAAATACAGTTAATCCGTTCTGACCCCTACGAATTTGGTCACCAACCGATTTTGGTCGTGACCCGAATCAAATTTTCCCATAAGGTTCAATGTAAATACGGTTAATCCGTTCTGAACCATATGTTTTTTTTAAACAACAAAAATATGACACAAACTACAGTACGAAGAGAGAGAACACTAACCTTGCTTGAGGCGACTTCTGGCGTGGAGGACAGGAAGGCAGGTGGGGAGGAGGTTATTGTTTGGAGGGAGAGTCCCCCTCCCTACAAGAAGCCACGACCACGTGTCACAGCAGGGAAAATGGCCGCAGATCCTGTTCGTCACCCAATGCGGAGTTCGCGAACGGAAGCAAAATTTTGCAAACGGTGCTGTTCGCGAACCGAATTGTTCGTGAACAGAAGCGTTCATGACCCAAGGTACCACTGTATATGAATTTTTAACTATATTCCTGGCAACTGCAAGTAGTTCTTTGGGCCCTCTTTGTAGTAAGAAACATATTACAGCATATGGAAGATTGGGGCTATTTCAGACAGTGCTTCTAATGCTTCAGCCTGTTTCAAGCTCCAATCCACAGAAACATTTCTGAAGATCTAGTCAATTTATATCAGTGTTTCTCAACTTTAGCAACTTTAAGATATGTGGACTTTAACTCCCAGAATTCCCCAGCTAGCATGGCTGGGTAGGGAATTCTGGGAGTTGAAGTCCAAATATCATAAAGTTGCCAAGGTTGAGGAGCACTGGTTTATATAAAGCCTTTGTCTAAAATTTGGTCTAAAGGGATGCATGTGCATTAGAAGCACAGGATGTAATTTTTTATATTGACATAAGAAAATAAATTTGATTTATGCCTAGCCTGTCTGCCCATAAGTTGTGCAAAATGGTTGACAATAAAAATATAAACAATCAAAACCAGTAAAAACAACAAAAATATGACTAATTCAATCCCAGTGCCTGGTTAAAGAAAATCCTGACTCCTTCCCTGAAAGTGAAAAGAATAGTGAAATTCTTGAGCAAAAAATATTAAGTGTTTTTATTATGGCCTCCTATATATAAAACACTGTTTTTATTACTTACATTAATTGTATCTCTGCTCCATATGCAATATTACCTTTCTCTCTTATTTGATTATCAAAGTATTCATTAATTCTTGTACAATTTGTTTTAAAATTATTTATTCTTTTAATCTAGATAATAAAAAGGACATTAAAATTGAAGCATTAATTTTGTAGATTTGAAATTTAATTAAACTGCTTTTCCAAAGAAGTAGTTTAAATTATGCTTAAAATACATGAAAAATAGAACCAACAGTAAGACTATTTTGCAGAATACAGATTGGAGTAACTAGTCACACAAAGCTTTCAGTCAAAAGCTTTATTAAAATAGGTCTTACAACTCTGAAAAAATTGCATTTGCACCCAGCATCAAGCATGTGATGCAAAAATCATATTTGAATAAATAATATTTCTCCCAGCTTTGATGCTACATGTCTGACAATATGGAAGAAAAATGGTATAGGTATTCTAGTTGATACACTGTGGACCATTTTAAGTAAAACTTGGCCCACATGTAGAAATGGCTTTAATGTTAAGCGACCTTATCAACTTGTCAGCAAAAAAGGTGACAAATCACATTTCCTCAAAATATTCCATGTCATAAAAGGCAAATAGACCTTTTTTTAATATGTCTATCTTGGGAAATAACCTCAAGTTGGTCTCATCAGTTATTGCATAGGTTCTCTGTTGAATAGACGATGATCGAAATGTGGCACATTTAAAATGTCAGTGCTCTAAATTGTGAATCAGACCCGGCTGTGAACTGGGAATATCTGACATTTCCATCTTCATCAAGGAGGATGCTGTCAACCAGCAGCTCAAGTTCCTCATCAGTAATCTGCACGCCACCTTGGAACAAACAGTGGTTAGCTGCAGTCACTCACCAAGTTCACATTTGGGTCATTGCAATCCACAATACTGCAAACATATGGCTGCCATTAACTCTTTGTTCCTGCTTTGGTCCCCAAATCAAGAGCAGCATGTGACTATCAGAGGTTAATCAGGGTTTTGATCGCTTTCCCAGAAAAAGAAATTCTGCCATCAAAATCCCTCTATTGGTGGCACAGAGAAAAAGAAACACTGTCCTACTGAGTGATGCGCAATTGTCCTCTATGAAAAGTTATTCATTACACTAAAACACTGCTATTGCAGAAACTAGTTAACTTTCAAAGGCCTTTCATTTGGACTGTTTAGCATGAAAGAAAAATGTAGAGGAGGGGAAAAATGGCTCTGGGGAGGTTGCAAAAAGCTGCTTACTGCCGTTTTACACAAAGCATCTTCATAATGGCCTTTAAGATATTTAGCATACAAATATTTTAAAAGTGGCACTGTTTATTCACCACCAAGCAAGTGTTTCATCCAAACTTAATCCATGGAGTACTGGCATAAGGAGAGATAAACAATACTGAATTAGGCTTTCTTTTACCATTTTTCAGGGTTGATAAGGGCAGCTGACTTTGGGGGAAATGGGAAAAGAGTCCTTTTGGGCAAGGCAGGGAAAAGACTTGTTTTTAGTTCCTTTCTCAGCTTTATGCACGGTGCTGACTTGTACCAGGCAGCCTCTTTCCAAACACATGACATGTTTCAAAATAAAGATGTTTCTAATTTTGTAGATGCAATTTCTGATTTTATTTTTCCTGGTTAATAATTATGCCCAGTTTCAATGGAAGAGAAGCTTCAATAGAATTTTTGTTTTTCAAGAAATCTAAGGAACAGTTGGGAGAAAAGAAACAATTATCCCATGTAGTTTGCTTTTTTCTGTTAATTACTGTTAAGTAAAGACAGACACACAAATACAGTACACATCTCAATGCATCTCAGAAAAGGCCTTCTAGATGGCTAGCCACAGGAAAATAACATGCGCAAATATCACATCAAATAAAATCCCAATTTTAATACAACTTGTTATTGTACAGCAATAATAGTAGCAAGAATAGAAGTAGCAAGAATGAAAGCAACAGAAATGGTGGGTTAGGAAAGTATTAGCTTTGTTTCCTGAAGTTCATGTTTGCAGAACATCCCTCCCTCCCTCCTTCCTTCCCAGAATGTTGAGCTCTACCAACCACAGCTAGGCAGAAAGTAGCCAATGAACCACAGTGTATAATATAAATCTAAGTCACCAACTCAGTGTCTAAAACCAGTCAATATATTTGAATAAATGTCTGGTCCCTAGAGAAACAGATCTCATATTGATCTCTCAAGCTCATCTCTCAATGAGAGACAACCTCAGCAGAGATTTTTATTGCTTTTTCCTTTTTTTTTTTGCTCTTGTTACAGGATGGTAAATAAGAAACCTAGTGAGATCTATCCTTCTTATTTAATGTTAGGGACACGTGACAGAATTAAAGCATAGTACACAATCTTGAGACACATTTATTGCCTAATGTTATTCAAATATTACAATTTTCTACTAAAAATAATGTTTCAGTTTACCAAAATGTCTCCGTTTACCAAAGTAAAAATGAACTTTTTTCAATATTACAAAATAATTTGGAAATAACATGGTAGATTTTTTCCCCTTTGGATGACATAAATCAGATATAAATGAGAATAATTTTCAATACTGACACCTATTGGATGATAATCTGTGCTTTTCTGAAGCATCTTCCTAATTTATACCTACAGTTAATGCCTGTGTCTTTTGTTTCCATCAATATGAAGAAAAGTATTTGATAAATATTTATATAAGAGAAAAATTTCTCCTCCTCAAATCCTTGTTTCTTATCATAAGTGTCCTGCTCTTTGCTTCTGATCACCTTTGTGTAACTGTAGCTAACATTCAAAATATTTTAATGAATATTTTAGAATGTTCATCTAACTAAGATTGTACAAATTTTAGACATTTTCTGCCAGTTTAGCCTGATGAAGCCACCTCTAGGCAAAGTTCTTACCAACCTGTTTGAAGGTAGAGAGACAGATAGACAGATGCACATACTTTAAAATAAGTAGTAACTCAGGAGTAAACCCTAAGCCACCCTGATTTCAGTGGGAATTATCCACTAGCTTATGATCCTTCCATTCTTCTGAGCTTTCATAATATCTCATAGAATTATGATGTGTGGTCCAAATAATGTTGCCTCCCATTTGTTGGCCTAATTTGTTTTTGATTGATTGACAGATAGATAGATAGATAGATAGATAGATAGATAGATAGATAAGATGGAGGAGCTGCTAAGTGCCTTTTCTAACTGTAGCACTAGTTGCCTTCCATTGCATTTTCATTTGGTATACAGCCCACTCTTTTGAAAAAGAAATCCTGTATTATAAAAGCTATAATATAGTTAAACAACCATTTCTATTTGTTACCTTTTTATTCTCCATTATGCCTAAACTTTTTCAAACTTTGTTGCACGCAAAATCATTACTCATTGTCTTCCTTACCATTGCATTGAGAGTTAGGGATGCAGAAAATGGAAGAGATGAAGAAGAAAATATGAGTCAAAGCCCTGGGTGGGGAGGGAGCAACTGGGCATTCATCTAAGGCAGTGTTTTTCAAACTTGGCAACTTTAACTCCCAGAATTCCCCAGCCAGGCCAGTTTGAAAAACACTAATAAGGAGACTAGAGACATAACCTTTCTTGGACTAGAATTCACTTCATCAGATCTAAACCTTGCTTGCTCTGCCATCTAGTGGCAAAAAGAAACATTATTATACATTTGCAAAGCATTGCTCACCCTTTCTTAAGCAATTATCATACTTGATTGGATAAATTTTGCCTAATATGCATCAAACACAATGTCTGTTTTTACAGAGTATCCAGGGGGACTGGGAATATAATACAAAAGTTGATATGCAATATTTTATATATGGACTTTTTCATAAAACCTCCCACCTTGGGGAGGCAGAGGGGACAATCCTGTTTGCATGGTGATCCAATCATGTCTGATATCGTATGCATTGTAGGAGCTGATGCTGACAAGGCAGGAGCCAACAAATCTCAGGCTAGAGAGAACTAACCAGTATGTAAACATGGAATAGATGTTTCCAACTGTGAAAGTCTGGGAAAAAAAGACAACCGCGTGGCTGTGGCTTCAGAGGGGTGGGAGGAAATGTCTATGGTTTAAACCCTGGGTTACACACACAGACTTACTCATCTCTTGATTTCTTTGATGTGCAGTAGATACATCTTCGATATACATATAACTTTCTTGTCTGCAGTAAAGCAAAGTATCTGGCTAATTCTGTGAAATCTGTGCTTTAGCTAGAGGGTGGCTTTTTTTTTTTTAATGAAGGTTGAATTTCTGGAGAGTCAAGATTTATTGCCATGCTGATGTGCACTCTGACATACATGGAGGAAGAGAGATACTCCTCCTCCTCTGTCCAGTTCTGAACACAACACATGGAGTTTTGTGATCAACCATATTTTTAGATACCGCTTCTGGTGGCACCAAATATTGTTTTGGGGCTAGGGCAACAAAATGATACTCAGGACAGCATATTTAGGACTATAGGAGTGGAAACATGCCTCCTACCAAATATTTATTTCTTTATGCAATTATTAAAATACAGAATCTTATAATTTTGTTACATTTGACGTACTTAATAGTAAACCTTATTTTGACCTCAATAGGCCTTAGCTTCCAAAAAATTAGCTGGAACCAGCATTTTTGTTCCTTTAAATACTTGTGCAATACCTCATTCCAATAGCAGGATATCCAGAGAGCCTGCTGACAGTCCTGAAATATCCTTGGGGGGATTATTTGGGATCTGAACATGATAGATCTCATTAAAACTCTGTGTGGCCAACAACATCTGAAAACATTGATCTTTTAGAGAAAGATTCAAAAAGAATTTCATCAAGGAACAGAGCTCATGCCTTTTTAGAAGAGAATTTTGTTAACAATTTTTTAAACTATAAATTTCCTCAGCACGGATAGACAGTAGGGGTGAAAATATTTGGCTTAGATTGAAATGAGTCTTGCTGGAGACTTGTTATAGGTATAATATTACAGCATATGTTACAGGGCTATTCCAGGTCACTTGCTTTATAACAGAGACAGAATCTAGTTATAACCATGGTATGTTTCCCATGGTAGCCAGGTGTTAGGTGTCGCTGAGTTATGGTTTAGTTCTTTCTCAAGTGAGAGGTCAGTCCTCTTCAGAAAGATAATGCTGAAACAGGCCACAGTTTGCTTGGAGGCAACAGATCAGCCCAGAGGAAGTCATCTGGGTTACAAGCTTCCCAGTCTTATTTTATACTTCCTCATTCTTCACTACTGAAACTCTGTATCCAAAGGCAATACAGAACAGGCTGCTGAGTACATTTAGACCTTGAACAGTTGGGTTAAAGGTATGAGTGTCTGGTATCTACTCATGACCCAACACTCAAATGAAAGCAAGGTTGGCAGTGGTCTGTACGGAATGACTGTTTTTGATTTAAAATAACTGCATGCAAAATAAAGAAAAGGGCTTTAAAACATGGGGATAAAAATTCAGAATGTCACACAGCTTGAACTTAGGGTAAATATTGAACACTTATTTAATCACCTTCTCTATGGATGCAAAGTGATCTTCCTCTCTCCCTTTGTAGCTCTATGGTGGTGACAAGTTGGGAAATAGGTTGAAATGTGTAACTGGTCTAGTGAAGTGACCTTCTCTACCTCTTTCCTTCAGTGACAATCTTTTAAATTCCTGGAATGCTCCATCTATGAATGGTTTTTTGTAAAGCCATAATGCAATTTCTTTATATATGGTTTCAAGTGTTGTGTGTAGATCCAGCCATTGATTTGTAAATCACAGGCTATAGCTCAGTATTGTGTGGAAGCAGACCGGAGACTAGGTGATCCTGTTGAGTGTTATGGGCAAGAATGCAAGAGAAAGATTTGTGAATGTCGGGCCAAGGGGCCTTCCCACAGGATTTCTTGATAAACTAGTGTCTTTCAGATGATTGTCTAAACCAGAGTGTTGGTTCATCAAGATCAATATTCCATTTTAGCAAAAGGAAAGAGGTTTCAAGGAACAAAACAATCATGGCTAGTTCTGGGATTTAAATCTAACTAGTTTGCATCTAAAACTAGTGGCTATCCAAAGAGGGGTTATCTTGCTGCCTCTGGATAAAGCTGAACATTTTTCAAACCAAGCTGAAATACAAAAGGAAGTTCATCCCAACACCAGACCACCAGCAGCAAATTCAGTAACTTATTTGCAAATACATTTGTATACTCTCAAAAATTAAAAGCAACCCTGAAGGAACATGAACTTGGTTGCTTGTAGTCAAATTTCACTCTAAGTATGTCATCTCAAGGCTTAAGATATAATTCAAACTGCCTCCTTAACCTATCACCTGCCTGCCTCCGCCTGTTTCCTATTTGACTGCACTTTCAGGGCATAACTCAACCCACAACTTAAAGAACCTTCCATGTTGTTAAAGCACAGTGCTTTGGGTTAACACAAGAAACTGCATCAGCTGGAGAAAGGTATTTCTTCCTTTGTATATTTACTGATTAGGGTTTCCTGATTTTTCATCTAGTCAATAATACCTACCTCTAATAGTACCTTAATATGCAGAATATCAGGAGGCAAATACTGTTAACCTCTGTGCTGTGAGAAGCTGCTCCTATGGATTTCAGTGCATCTAGCTGCTGTTACAAGCATAAAGACCATTTTAGTCAGTTAGGATTAACACAGAGCAAAACACATGTGCACACACACTTGTAGCAAAAAAGAACAGAATGCAGTAAAGTATCATGTAACATAAAGCACACCCTTATGTACCACCTCTACTTCATGAGCTGCACTGGCCTCCAGTAGTCTTCCAGGTGCAATTCAAGTTATCACCTATAAAGCCCTCTATAGTGTAGTACCAAGTTATTTGCCAGAACCTCATCTCTGATGGTTTCTGCCATCCCACACACTCCAATAGAGTGGGCATGCTCCAGGTCCCTTCTTTAAAACAATGTTGTCTGATGAGACCTAGGAAACATGCCACCTCTGGCATGGTACCTGCCCTGTGGAATGATCTTCCCCTGAGATTTGACTTGCCCTGACTCTGTTGGCCTTCAGGAAGTGACACTGGGACTAGAGAAGCTCATCCTGCAGGATGGAATCTATGTTGGTGCACCCCAACTGTACGTTTGGTTGTTGTGTTTTCTGTTCTGTTGCAATTCTATTTTTACTGTTGTACACCACCCAGAGTCACATTTTTGCGAGTTAAGTGGCCATATAGATCATGCATCTTTACTAGAAAATCAGTCACTCTTGAATTCTATAAGGCTTACTCTTAATTATTCATCATTTGTGTGAAAAAGTCACCCAGCAGATAGTACTGACTGGGATACAAGCCTACTTACTATACCATAAGATTCATGATGTCACCCAGTAAGAATGCTACATTACGCACAAGTACCTTCTGTGCTGGTATTTCACATTTTGGGTTATGAACTTTATTTCCTAGTCATGTGCTGCCAGAGCCCTGCTCCAGTTCCCTTCACCTAAGTGACATTTGTGTTCCAATCATGTGCCAAAGCTGTCCTTAAAAGACCCTACCAGGAAAGAGAATGAACTCCTCCTCCTGACACTGGAGGAAAAAAATAGCTGGCAATTGAGAGACGCAGGCTCAGCTGAATTTTAAAGCAGTAGCATTCTATTTTGCACAAAATTTCACTGCTTTCCAGAATTTAATTCTATCAGTATCTTAAATACAGGTGTTTATTTATCTTTGAGAACACCCAGGCTTGCCAGTTAAAATATTGAGGCAAAACACATTTGCACACGAGAAGACTCCTTTCATAGTTTAATGGCCCATCCTTTCCCCAGGAAATGGGGTCAGGCCAGTTCAATATTGACACATAAAGGGCCTTAACAACAGAGCTAGGAAAGACATTGATAAGCTCCTACCAGCTAGAGTAGACAATAAGAAGCTAGTTTGATCTAATGTATTAGGATATATAAAGAACAATCCTCACCATATTTACCTGACACTAAAAGATTCTCTAAGATAAAGTAGCTATATACAAAAGTTAATATATTTCAAAAAGGAAAAGTTAGTCTAAACTTGTTAGTCTGAACTACAGGTCTTTCTTTGCATCTGGCTATCCTATATCAAGTTCTTTGTAAATCAGTGATTTTGTTCTGTTGCCCAAACAAGGTATGGTATCTGTGGTTTCTTGACATACAAGACTTTTAAAGCGGTAAACTATGACATGGTAATTCTTAGGATTAACTAGCAAGGAATTCCTACTACACTCAACAGGACCTGCTAGATAATTGTTGAGTCTTTACATCATACCAAATGCAGGTTGTTTGGCTCAGCCTATTCTCAGGCTTACAACCTAGTATAGAAATATAATGCTACACACGTATTAAATGATGCCAATTCACTTGTAGTTCCTATTCATTTACTGAGGGCATTTCAACACAGACAACTGTATCTCCACTTATCTATATTTACTGTTGCTATTGTTATATCCAGCCAATAATCCAAATTCTCTGGATTGTTACAAACTTACTAAAACAGAAAAAATTAAAGGAACAACATCCAATTAATAAAGAGCCTATTAAAGCTTTGCAGTATTACAAAATCAGCATGGAGTGGGCCCTTAAAATCAAACTTACATTTTTTTTAATGGTCAGTATCATATATTCTGAGAGCCAGTTTGGTGTAGCGGTTAAGGCACCAGGCTAGAAACTGGGAGACTGTGAGTTCTAGTCTCACCTGAGGCACAAAGCCAACAGGATGACCTTGGGCCAATCACTTTCTCTCAGCCCTAGGAAGGAGGCAATGGCAAACCACTTCTGAAAAACCTCGCTAAGAAAACTGCAGGGACTTGTCCAGGCAGTCTCCAAGAATCAGGCACGATTGAATGGATTAAAAAAGAAAATCATATATTACTATATAAAGCAGTTGTCCAAAGCCACTTTGGGGAGATTACTCTAAGGGCAGTTTAAATTATTTAATTATCTTTCGCTAGCTATGTGTGAAAATGATTGGTGGTATCTCTGCACTGGGCTCACCCGTAAAGCCCACGTGGAGACTGATTCTACAACTCAGCTTAGGATACGCGGCAGGATGTTTCTGAGAAAGGACTGGGAAGCGCTCGTCTAACAGTGAAAGGGGGCACCGCGTAAGAGAACAAGCGTGCTCCGCGAGGATCGCCGCTTCCTGCAAGCGAAGCGCGCATCCCACTTCGCCGCGCGCTGCCTCCGAACTCAGCCTGGCCATCTGGGGTCGCCGGCGAGGGCTCTCCAAAGGGTTAACGCCTCGGCCCGAAGGATCGCTCCCCCTCCCGTTGTCCTGCAGCTCCGTTGTGCTATTAATACAGCGAGCACATGCCGTGTCCCAGCGCTTGAAGGGGACCAGATAACATGAATGTGTCCTTGCCGGCGACCCTCGCTCAGAGGTTGCCCCTTCGGAACAGAGCAGTATGGCGTCCTCCCCCCAGTGCCCTCCAAGGATGGGGGTCCTAGCCAATGTGCAGGCGGATCAGCCCCCCGCGGGTCCTCCTCTTATCGCGAGACCCGGAGAGGCTATAAATAGTTGGAAAAGGTAAGGGTCTGTCGATCAAGAGCGGTGTGATCTGGCGGGGGGGATATCGCTGGGTGGGAAGGTGCCTCTGGACGACTCTGTAGGGACTTTTTATTCCCCTTTTTAAGGGGGAGGGGGATTTGGTGTGTCGTCTCACCTCAGTATGGCTGACCAGGTTCTTAGTTTTCTTAAGGACTTTTTGGCGGGCGGTATCGCTGCTGCCATTTCCAAGACGGCTGTAGCGCCTATTGAAAGAGTCAAGTTGCTGCTACAGGTGAGCAGAGTGGCTGAATATGCTGGTCCTCTCTATCCATAGAGTTTGGGAGAAAAGCTGCCCAGATATTTATCTGGCACCTGTCGTTTGAAAATCTATTTGGTTTTGTCCGGCGTTTCCTAAAAAGTAGAGAGCAAGGACCTTCCTCCCGGATTGAAACATCCAGAAAATTACTTGGGGGCTCTTTTCTTTATAAACTCACAAATTCCTTCTAAGAAATGTTGATATAATAGTTAGGGCAAGTCTGTTGTTCCCCAGAGCAGTGCTGTGTATTTCTAAGAAAGGGGTCTTTTTGCATGGAGTCAAATGTGGGGTTGTAAATAGGAGTGGAGTAGGAATTTTAGTGTCATATGAAGTGACTAAATATGGAAACTGCAGTTGTGCAGTTCTGATTACAGAAGATCAGTGCAGCTCTGTTTTTGGCTTGGTTTATAGCATGAATTTGCAAGCTACCCAGGGCTGGAAGAAACTCCTTCAGGCCTTGATTGTTCTCTCGTATTGTGTGTGTGGCCCGCCGTTCAGCCCAATCAAAAGTAATACTCAGTGGGCAGTGCAAATGGAACAGTGCTCTGCTAACCTAGTTCCATTTAAATTATTCTGTTGCATAAATGTTATTAGCTACAAGGCTCAATGGTTTGGTAACTTTGTGGAGATTGGCTGAAGGGACTGAAATCTCAAAAGAGACGTACAAGTGAAAAAAAAGCTTGCTTGTATATGGATTTGCCCTTCCTGCTTGAAATAATATCTCTTTTTATATAACATATACTACCTAGTAAAGCTGTGCAAAGCATTGCAAGAGGCACTTCACAAAGTGTACTGGCATGACCAAAGTCTACCTCCTTGAATTATTAAACAGGTATGTTTTTGGAAGGTTAGTGTTGCTGCTTTGAAGGCAATCCCTGACTGTCCAAACTGCATATTCATACATAGAGAAAACTTTCCCTGGGACTGCCGGTAAAGTGAAGCAATTGTGCTTGCACACACATGCAAGCAGCTAAGGACAACCCTGGAAGAATCCATGCAAGGTTTCTAGAGGACACAGCTGCTTTAATGCGTCAAAGAAGGGCGATTTCCTTGCGCTACATGTTTTGCAAAATGCTCCTTTTGAATAGCTTTGTATAACTTTACTACCTAATCACCTTTTAAAATGTATACATGTAGAGACCTAGTACATAGGCTTCCCATGAGGAAAATAAGGACTGGCTAAAGGAGAAAACATATTTCCTAGGTGCATATTTCATAGATCTTATGTTTAAATAAACTTTGTGCATTTAATGGAGCTATCATGCACTGATGCTATTGCTGTTAATCTTAAATTGATGACTGGTTTCGGTATGGAATAAAACTCCATATTTTGCAGGGGAACTTTGAGCAGTTGTACACAAGCAACAATTATCCTTTTCCTTCCTTCCCTCCCTCTTTTGTCTCCTTCTTTCAACAGGTCCAGCATGCTAGCCAACAAATCACAGCTGAAAAACAGTACAAGGGAATCATAGACTGTGTGATAAGGATTCCCAAGGAGCAAGGCATCATTTCCTTCTGGAGAGGCAATCTGGCCAATGTCATCCGGTACTTCCCCACCCAGGCCCTCAACTTTGCATTCAAGGACAAGTACAAGCAGATTTTCCTTGGGGGAGTGGACAAACGCAAGCAATTCTGGCGTTACTTTGCAGGCAACCTGGCCTCTGGAGGTGCAGCAGGAGCAACATCTCTCTGCTTCGTGTATCCTCTAGATTTTGCCAGGACCAGGCTAGCTGCTGATGTGGGCAAAGGGCTGAATGAAAGGCAATTCACCGGGCTAGGCAATTGCATTGCTAAAATCTACAAATCTGATGGCCTCAGGGGTCTCTACTTGGGATTCAATGTGTCAGTCCAGGGTATCATCATCTACCGAGCTGCTTACTTTGGCGTCTACGATACAGCTAAGGGTAAGAAACAGACGTCTAGTGATACTGATAGAATGATCTGATCAGTCTTCCCCAAGCTGGTGCCCCCTCGATATATTCCAAGCCAACACAGCTGTTGGGGGCCAGGTGAAAGGAAGGCTAATCTAAACACGGCCTTGCTTGACAAATTGCATTTCAACTGATGGGATTTGTAAATGCTGCCTAAAAATGGATCTCTCTTGTGAATCAACTGATAACTATTTATACTGAGAAGGGTATAGAACTTGATTCTCTTTTTTTTTTCTTCTGCTTGGAAAAAAATGTATTTTAAATATCATTTTCCTTCTGATAAGTAATTGTCAAAGATTTATAATAAGTATGATTTGTCCTACATGAAGTAGTAAGCTAACTTTCTGTGGTCAATCAACTTCTGGGATGTTCTTGAGATTTAAATAACAGTCTCTTTAAAAAAATAATATAGTAATAATCTCTAGAAATTAGGCAGTTCAGTGTTTTAAATTTTCCTGTTCCCTAATGTGCCAAATATCATGGAGAAAATCTAAGATGAATAATGACTTGATGGTACATAATCAAAATATGCTAAATACTCCAGCCTGTCCTGGTACAAGTTTCCTAACCTTCAGTCAACTGCATCTTAATCCTGTCTACAGTTGTATAGAATGCTAAGCAAAGGTTTTAACTAGGGTTTATGAAACAAGCCATGCTGGTTTAGGCTAATGACCCGCAAATTCACACATTCTATTAAGCTATAAAGAAACCACAGTGTAGTTTAGCAGTATGTGCAAATAAAGGCCACTAATTTCAGAGTTTAAGATACGTTTTAAAGTGGCAATATGATAAAAGTCTCCTTTTAGTTGAACTCGATTTGTAGCAGTGTAGTATTCTTGACAGCACTACAGAAGTGGTTTGCTCTCACCATCTATTTTTTGACTTCCATCCTAGCCTTCTATTCTGGTATTTCCTGGAGGAATTTGTCCAAGTACTAATCAGGCCTGACTCTACATGGGTTCCAAGCCTAGGCAAGGTTAGCCCAATGGTGCCATCTGCAGAAACAGGGTGGCAATGCAGTTAGGAAACTAAGGATTCTTTAGATCTAGGACACTTTCTTCAGAGGCTACTCAGTTAGAAAGATCTGGCAGCACTACAGTTTCCCAAGGTAATGATTGCAATATAGTGGCTAGAATGCTAGATTTGGACTGTGGAAGACTGGATTTGAATCCCTGCTCGGTCATGAAGCTCACTGAGGGCACAGCCCTTATATGTGTGTCTCAAAACATCCCACAGGGTTCAGCGAGGCTATTTTTGATAATAAAAAAAAAAAGAAAGAAAAGTAAAAAAGAACTGAAATAGTATTTTCAAACTTTTTGCTGTCTCTGAGTTTGGTTTAATTTCATAGCACCGTTATAACATGGATTAAATCGATATTTCCCTTCCTTAGAAAAAGGTGGAATACTAATGGACACTACTTTTAGTGGGCCCATCAGCTTGCATCTCTCAGTGACACTTACTCTTGAGTTGGGTCACCTTGTTTTTTTTCTGTAACAAATTGTGTAAACACACTGATGTAATAGGGCTACAGATTGTAGAAGTCAGTAATATCTGAAATGTAGATGTCTACTTTTTTCCCACCGGATAGCTCTGCAATTTTGCTGTGGTACCACGTGGTAGATAGAGCATGTGAACAGAGCATCACTGATCCTACCGGTGCATGGGGCAGAAAGTATAAGCGGTACTAATGACATTCCCCTCCTTCTTCCTGTTTTCATATTTGGGCCACCGCCTCTTGATGACAGGGATGCTGCCTGATCCGAAGAATGTACACATCATAGTCAGCTGGATGATAGCCCAGAGTGTAACTGCAGTAGCCGGTCTGGTATCTTACCCTTTCGACACTGTCCGGCGTAGAATGATGATGCAGTCTGGTAGGAAAGGAGGTAAGAAAATAACCAATTTCCTCATCTCTCAGTAAGTGCTTTCATTTTTAAGAAAGTAAAACTGGACTTGATTTAATTTGGCATGAAGTGTAATTCTACCTTTATCTAATCAGAAAGAGCCCTGTTCAAATCAAGTCAGTGGGTCTTGCTATAATGGGGATGAGTTCTAATCCAGTGATGACTCTTTCCCACCACCCATGCTGTACATTTTCCCTTTCAGGAAGAGAGCTGACTTAAAAATAAAGACAACAGAGGCAGGCTCTGTCTGTGTTCCTGTAGGAGTCATGATCAAATCAGCTCTATTTCTCCTGTTGTGCTCTTCCCCTTTGAAGAGAAAAGGCAGGGCAGAAAACAACTGGTTTGTGCAAGAGGCAAGGCTAGTTTATCTGGGAATCATCTGCCCTAGTGTAGGGATATGTACATATAAACTAAATAAATCACTTTCACTACATGGAGATGGTGGCTTACTGGGAACTCCTTCAAGCAAAAATGGATGACGCAGCAGCAAGACATATGTAGAGCCCCATCCCCAATATCCACCAGTCCAACAGGACTGCTGGGTCTTGATCCAGCTTCCAGACTAGCTCTAGTTCCCCACCTCAGGAGCATACAGTTGCCGCCTTAATGCTAAGAAAGCTTCAGTTTAATTTCTGCTTTTTTGTTTGGTATCTATTTAGCAGTGAATACAAACATTACTGCCCAAGTTCAATTTGCAACATTTTGAAAAAGAATTATATTTATTTGCCTTTCTTCTGTTAGAATATTGCCTTGAGTTCTCACACGGTTCTTACACACACAGATGAAATTATTTCTTGAGCTTCAAGATTATGTTGAAGAGGGAGAAAAATGCAACTTTATTTTACATCCTTTTGAACCAAGAACTAGAGAGCAACTTTCCAATTATTTTTTGTTTGTTGGGATTAGAGGATGGATGGTGTTGTACTGATATATTTCTGTCTCTACAATTATTTACCTGGACATGTTTCCTTACACAGCTGACATCATGTACAAGGGTACAATTGACTGCTGGAAGAAGATTGCTAAAGATGAAGGAGGCAAGGCTTTCTTTAAAGGTGCCTGGTCAAATGTGCTGAGAGGAATGGGAGGCGCATTTGTTTTAGTCTTGTATGACGAGATCAAGAAATTTGTCTAAGCAACTCAAACAGCTTGACTCTAATGTTCGGTTTTGTTACCTATTTACAAGTGAGTTAAAAGGCAACTAAATATTTCCTACGGAAACAGAGGTGGCTACTGTGGGTCAAATCCAGTTGAGAGATCAAATTGTGGTACTATAAGATGGCTTAGTGGTGGTTTATTATGTAAGTCAAACCTTTTTGTATGGAAAGTTGAAGAGGTCTTTGTATATATAAATTTATTTGACAAATATCAATAATATATTCCTATGAATAAGAATATTTCTTGAAGAGGGTGTGTTGATAAAGTATTTAAACAACTAGAAAAGTGAGTTTAATAAATATTAGAAGTTAAAACTTTTTTCCCTGTGTGTTAAATCCACTGCAGAAGTTCTTTCAAGGACTACAGCTTCTAGATAGTGAAGAGTGTGTGCAAAGATGAGTGTGTGCGTGCATGTATGTACTGATTTTATATTAGGTGTTCTGATAGAAGAGAGGGGACAGAGAACAGGTTTCTCTTTCTTGCACCTAAGCTAGCAACAAAATGTAAACTAAGAGTGATTCTAACTCATATAAGGCAAAACAGCTAAAATGTCTTGCATCAATTCCCATCAGACTGGGAATTCTGTTCTTAATTTCTCTTCATTTTATGTTTAGTCATTCTGTTCACACTTTGGGAAAGGTTTGACACGACTTATGTCAAATGTATCTCCGTTTTGTCTTGCTAGGATTGTAATGCACATGCATATTCCCAGAGATGTGATAGCCTGGATGAGAAAAGCATTTTTTTTCCTGGGCCTTAACATCTCTAAAATATTCAGTAATGATTACAATAATGACTATACTTTTTAATTTTGGAGTCATAGCCTCTCCTGGTGCGTTGCTAAAAGGAAGGTTGCGGTTGAATGCATATAGGCACGTTCAGCTTACCTGCAGCACTTATATTGGGGTTAGTATTTTATGATCATCAACACTTGGCAACAACATCCATTTTATTTTGTTTGTAATTATTGGAAGAGGCAAAAGCAGCTTGAGCTCCTGGAACATTCAGTGATAGTAATCTGAAATCTCTGTCTTGACAGATTTTAGATAATCTAATTATAGCATAGGGTTCTGGCTTTCATCGCATGTGCACATTTGTCTTAAGAGCTGCTTCTTTTAATGATTCCTTCACTATTCTGATTCTCAGAATGAAATGCCAATGCTTATGGAGTAAGAATTCTGACATTTAAGGGAAATTTCAGAATGTCAACCTTTGCGGAAGTACAGATAATGAGGTTCAGCTGAGCCCATCCCTATCCTGGGATCATCACAATCACACACATACCCATCAAGCAAAACCATGATTGCAGTTGCTATAAAAGTTATAGAAAAGCTCATGAGATAGGATTCCAGAAGTCAGTGTACAATCTCCTGTCTGAACTTTACATAAGATGGGTGGGACAGAGAAGAGTGGATACTGCCTTCAAAGCTTTTCAAGTGAGACAGTTTGCCTACTCTGGGAAGCTTCTCCTCTTCCCCAAAAGAGGCATTTTTAAGACTTTGAAAGGGAGCTAACCTGAGGTTAGAAATACAGAATTTAAGTAAATTTCAGTGATGATAGTCTTATAGATAATTCTTAAAGTCCTGCTCTAGGAGAGAAACCTAAATGGTTATAGAAAATCTCAGCAAAAGCCTTAGACTAAGCCTAGCTCCTTTGAAAAGGAGCTAAAAATACTACAATATTACTTTGGCAGAGGGACACTGTCCAGACCTAGGTAATGGTATATAAAATAAATAAAGCTCAGTACAGGGTTTCAACTTTTAGTTCAGTTTTAAAAGCCAGAGGGTAAGACTAGGCAAACTTTTGGGGCTAATATTTGAGCTGCCCCATAGGATGCACATATTTTGGTTTGTTGTTTTCTGTCTATTAAGTTTCTTACTTCCTCAGCAAGTCATTTCAGGACAAGTTAGGAGACAGTTTTGTATGAACATCACCTTTTAGGTCAATTGTTTTGAAGTAGCAACCTATTTTGTATCTGAAAAAGGAAAGATCCTTTATGGGGAGTTGAGTCCTGGTGACTGTAGCCATGCAGTTTTCTTGGCAGCATTATGAAAGTGTTTGCCCTTGCCTTCCGCCTTGGTATTTTTTCAGCTTCCCATTTTAGCCAACTTACTCTCATTCAGTTCAGGACAACAGTGATCTGTTTTAACATTATTGCAATGAATTCACTTCTCTCCTTCCTCCTTGCTTTCCCCCACTCTCTCATTACACATTGCCTCCCAATGCTGGGCTGAATTGTTATTCCCATCCAGTCCTGTGGGATGAGCCAGAGTGAGATCTCTTCTGAATTCCTGCTTGCTTTTTTGAACTCTTGCAGTTGTGCTTTGGACTGGGTTTGACTGTCCAAAGTCATGGCACAACACAGAGTGGGATTCCCGCATGGGTCCTCCCATCAGCAGTGATGCTACAGTTGCTCCTGTATGGCAGTAGATCAGTATTTCTCACCTTTGGCAACTTTAAGTTGCCAAAGTTAAGAAACCCTGCATTAGAGACTGCCACTGAAGGCAGCTGCCAACAACAATGGCTTATGCTGAGCTCACAAGTATAAGATGGCACTAGTAGAAGTTCAAGAAAAAAATACATTCGGAGGCACAGAAGGAATAAACCAAATGCTATCCTACATCTGAGGTTTGAGACAGACACCTAAATCTGGAATAGAGATATATCAGGGAGCAAAGTAGTTATATGCGGGATACTTTCTTCACCATGTCTATAGATGTGTTTGCAATATATTGAATGACAAACTAGCCAACCATATTTAAGCCTATTGTGTGGTGCAAACTGGCTTATGTGGATAAATTTTGGTTCACAGTCTCACACAAATTCAGAAAAGTGGGTTTAAGTTATTTCAAGTTAAATAACCTAAATATTTAAATTAACTATAAACATGGTAAGTGTAAGTAGCAGGTGGAATCAGACACATAAAAGAAACTTCCCTTTCAGTGTGGCAGTGTGAGTTCAACCAACACACAAAGCCAAAAGGTGATTTGCTTGTTTGGAGTTTAGAGCCTTGTGTGAACCCACTGAACTAGTTTGTCCAATAAACCATGATTAAGCAAGCCAAAGTATGAAAGCAGCCTGAACATTACTCTCCCCACCTCCTTATAAATTCAGTCTCTTCCATGCACACCACCACATGCTGCCCACCCATCATTACCTTGCTGAAGACCCTCATTGGACCAGGCTCTACATTGACAAAGAGAAGAGGAAAATGTCCTCTTTGGATTGGCTCTTCCTTCAGTGATGTCACAACTCTGCACTGCTTATCACTTCCATTATTCCCTAGAGCTTCTCTGCCCATTAATCTGAGGCTGCCCTCTGATGCCTGGGCAGGTAGGCAGGCACTTCTAATCCAGACGAAGCCATGGGCGGCTCCTTTTCCTGCGCCCTCCAAGCTGGAGCGCAAGCACGTCAGAGGGGTTGTCCTCCTGTTTCTGTTCCTAACTGGGTGCTCCCTCTTTACTCAAAGCAGAACGTGGAAAGTTACCTAGAGGGAAACGGCGGAGGGGCAGGTCCTAAGGGGCAAGACTATAGCACATTGGCAGGAAAGAAGTAGGTTGTAGCTCTGACTGACCTCGGTTGACATGAGAAAGGAAGCACCTGGAAGTGAGTCCCCTGGGGGATGGAAAGTGGGATATATCCTAAGTGGCTGGCTGTGTGTTTCCTTGGAGGGATAAAACTACTTGGGAAGGCAGCCATGACAGAGGTAAAGGGGCAAGCTAGCAGGTGGAAGATGCCATACAGTGCTTGCTGCTTCAGCCAGCTGTTGGCCGAGACAGTGTCAGGCCTAGCCCGAAGAACTCCAGGAGACCATGCAAGTTCTGTTCAGCAACGTTCATTAGCTACAACCTCTATCCAGAATCTTCCCAGACTGAAAACTCTGTTCCCACAGTAGCTATGAAAACAGAGTGAATTCCTCAGGGAGATGCCAGCCTCATCCTCTTATCTCTTCCTCTCCCTTCTGGAGACGAAAGAGGATGCTTGCCTCCCTGAGTGTGGCCTTCATAATTCCATTCCATCACAGACAGCTTGGATAAAAAGGAAAGATCGGGAAGTGGTTTCCTGCTGTTTGCCCGTGTACCCACTCTCAATCTTGAATGTTCAGAAGTCAAAAGTTTTTCTTGGAGCACAGATGCCTGAAGCGAGAACCTCATGAATAAGCCTTTCTTCCTGCCTCCCCCCCTCCTTTATGGTTGCCTCTTTCCAGCTGTTTTGGTAATAATATTCCCCCTTATTTCATAATGCATACAATTCCTTCCAGGCGACTCCACGGTCAGTTTATTGACTGCTGAAATAGCTTGGCAGATGACCCCCATAAATCTCTTCTTCTTTAAGTTCCAGGGCTTTCTTACCTGCCTCCAAAATATCCATGCTGAACTAATTTATTCAGTAGAGAAGGGGGTAGGAAATGTGGAAAACGTGTGTAACAAAGGTCTGACACAGAGGCATAACTCAGGGCAGAAGGCTCTTCAAGAGATTAGAGATTTGATTTGATTTGATTTGTACGGCTGCCCATCTCACAGAAGTGACTCTGGGTGGCTCACAACATTTAACAGATTGGTGCACCATTGTTTTTTATATCCTTATATTAAACAGGTGTTGCAGACCTTTCTCTTGAGACTTCCCAGGCAGAGTTTCTGCTGAATTCCCAGTGACCAATTTTCCATTATTATTCTTTCTGTGTATGAGAGTTTTTGGGAACTACCTAGCACTATTTTAGTTCTGTATCTTAAGAGTTTTTGCATCAAAATTTACTCTAATGAGGCACATTCTTTAAAGACAAACAAAACAAAAATGTAAACTAGTTTGTAGTATATTTGAGATATTTTATTCATCAGTATTTGTATTTGTGGAGCTGGGATATTAAATCCCCACAAAACCTCATTAGATATTAAGCAATACAATTATGTTTCAGTCTGGATATCACAGTGCATGTTCACGGAAAGAGTATGAGACCCACTCTAATTGCTTTAAATCAGGAAGCTTTAGAACAGATATACATCAGATTTCCAATGCCTAAAATATATTTTGTTTATTTATATGTATTTATATAATTTATATTCTGTTTTATTCCAGGCAGTTCACATAAACATTATAAATATCATAAAAATGTAGTTTATCTCAACAACAATACAGTTAAAATACAGCTAAAGAATATAATTAAAAAATAGCCTAGGAGAGCAAGGACCACAGATGTCAAAATCCCAATGAAAAAGTGAAGTTTTCACCGCCTTCTTGAATTCTAAAACCATGGGAGCCATCAGGACCTCAATAAATAGAATATTTCAGAGTTGATCAGGCTGGCACAGAAAAATTCTTATTTCCTGGTTCCTGCCCCACTGACGTCCCAAGGAGAGTAGACCTAAGCCATTGTTTTCTGGGCTGGTCGCACAGGAGATAATCTAAAATGCAAGAAAGGTTTTGGTGAAGTTTAAAAAATAGTTCAATAATTTAAGAACAATCAGTATATTTCACAATGGCTTAGGAGCTAAGTCAGAACTAATTTTAACTGGAGCAGATATTTCATTGCAGGGATGCTTTGGATAGAATATGCAAATAACCATATGTGTGTGTCTGTCTTAGAATAACTTTTGAGTAGTATTTAGCTGACCTTGATTATATCTAACAACATCCTGGAAGAAAACAGGGGCAAATCTCTACTGTCCATGTAATTACTAGGAGATGACTCTATAGTATTAAAAAAAAACAAAAAAACAGGGCACCTGTTCCTTCCTAAAACAGCACCATCAGCACTCCCACTGAAATATAAATTATAACAATTTAAACATGGACGGAAAATATTAAAATGGTCCCCAACTTGTGAGATTGCTGAGTCCCCTAATGAATTGAAAAGATTGCCAGCTCCTCATGCTGGCTGGGGAATTCTGGGAATTAAGGTCCATACATCTTAAAGTTGCTGAGGTTGGGAAACACTGATCTAGAAGGGGTTAGCATTTTTTAACACGTGCATAGCTATTCTTGAATCTTGCAGTTTAAATTTGGAATCTCCTCCCAGCCACCCCCCTTTTTTCTGATACTCTTGTGTATTCCTTTCAGAACCAATGTATTGTATAATCATTTTGTTTCATGGAAAGCCTAATGAATGGGTTAAAGATTTACAGGAATAGACTTTTGCTTCTGAAACGAACTAGATGTGTTTTTGATTTCCATGAATAGGAACTTGCTGAGAACTATATTTAAATTCCTTTGGTTTTGGAGGGGAAAGAATAGAAATGCATAAATATATATTAGAGATGAATTACATAACCTAGAGGGTAAATGTTGCATACCTTCTCTGAGTAAAAATACAACATCTTGTTTTAATCTGCAACAGGTGCGTATTTGTACACCTTTGTAAACAAATTTAAAAAGGAATGTATTCTTAGCAATATCATTCTCATGCTTCCGAGTTACAATGCATTTGTTTTTCAGACACATCAGATGGGCAATTATTTGTAACCCTGCTCCTGGAAAGTGATGAATCCTTAAATTAGCAGGAGATGTAAGCCAGTACTGCAATGACAATAAATAAAACACAATTGCTGAAATTAACAGTGGATAAAAAACTCATGAAATGAGAAGAGAGATTCCCATTTTTTGTATCCTTGGCAAGCAATGACTCAAGGACAGTGGGAACCCAAAATACACTTAGAGACATCAGCAGGATCCATCTCTTTTGTCAAAATGATGTTGCAGTGCAGGCTCTCCCCCTTTCATACATATGAGATGTCACAATGTATACACAAACTAGGAAGAGCTTGTTATTATGATGCTGTCTTTGTCATATGACCCTTCTTGCCCCCTTGCAGACAATGCTGTTGTCAATGGTTTTCCTCCAAATTTAGTGCTGTTTTCCTCCAAATTTATCTAGGAAAAAAAAGCAGCCCATGAAATATATTTGAGGAATGTAACATGGTGAATCAGGTCAGGGTTCGGTATCTATATTGCACTGTTCTATGCCCTGCAAGGCCCAAGGTGTTGCCCATTTCCTGCTAGAGAATGGAGGATGAATCTGGACCTTCTGCATGCAGTATGTGCATACTGTCATAGCCCTTCGTCGCATATACCAGCCAGTATTTGGGAAGACCACTTCGCTATACTATGTGGTCAACCACAGAATTCCTTGGCAGATTTGGAGTTGGATGTGACCTCTCTTCCCCATTGGCTCCCAGTCTCGTGTCCAGAAATCAGAAATATAATTAAACAGTTTAAACTAGAGAAAGACCCTGGTTCAGAACTCATTACATATGAATTAATAAAAAATAATTTGGAATGCTAGCTTCCCGGTGCTAGCTTCACTTTTCACAGCAATAGATTGGCCGTGATACTGGGGCTTGGCTATTATAATACCAATACATAAGAAGAGCAAATGAGATGATCCAACTAATTACCATCCAATTAGTTTGTTAAGTCAGATCTGCAAAATGTATGCTAAACATCTACAGGATACATTAATTGGCTTGAATCTGAAGACATTCTGATAGATGAACAGGCTGGGTTTAGAGCAGGTCAAATAATGTTAGACTATGCTATGGTGCTGCAACACCTAGTAAGAAAAGTATACCTACAAATCTGGATAATCCCTTTATGCAGCATTTATTGACTGTAGGTCAGCTTTGACATAGTATCTAGATCTAAACTTTGGCATAAATTAAAAAATACCACAATAGACAATCATCTACTTTTGCTGCTCATTAAAATACATGAGAATACAAGATTGAAGGTCAGGTGCAGTAACCAAGGACATGTCACAAAGGAAATACTGGTAAGGAGGGGAATTAGACATGGATGTGTATTGGCTCCAGTTTTATTCAATTACTATATATACTCATTAGTTCTTCACTTAAGTAACTCTACTTTTCATCCTCCCAAATTAGCCCACAGACATATCAATTTACTACTGTAGGCTGATGATGCAGTAATTCTGTGACTGACTTCCGTTGTCCTTAAAAGAGTCTTGAGATCACTTATACATTACTGTACTGAGGAAGAACTAATAATAAATTACTCCAAGACTAAGATTTTCACTTTCTCCAAATGCCCAAAACAGAGAAACTAGAACTTAGGAGGGCAGCCCATTGAGCACGTTAAGATCTTTAGATTATTTACGGATAGGTTTTCAAGCTTCAGGAAGCAGAAATGTCCATCTGAATTATGTATCTCGTAATGCACAGAGATCTGCATCAGCTGTGCACATTTATTACTTTTCCAGTTTATTCCTGTTGCAATTAAGTTGTTTGCAGCTAAAGCTCAAGCACAGCTGCTATACGGGGCTCAGTTAGGACCATATAACAGCATGGTTACCTTAGAAAGAATTCAAACAGAATTTTGAAGAAGCATCTTCCAGGTTACCCGCTGTGTTCCAAAATGCAGTATTTGGGCGAGAAGCAGGAGTCAGTAAACTTGAATCCAATCTCTGGATAAATATCTTTACCTACTGGCTAAAACCACACCACAGTCCTAGTGGACTGACCCATCTAATATTGATAGACAACTTCAGATCTTCTTGGGAAACAGCTAGGCAAAAGAAACAGAGTCTCTATGGCTTTTCCAGGGATGCCATCTTAAATTTAGGGCCCCTCCAAGCTGGATCAATAGTAAGGCAAAGGATCTTAAATATAGAAGGCCAAACAGAAATTGCTGCTTTTTCTCACAATATAATTGTAAATAACCCAATTTTAGTGCTTAAAGCTTCATATTTATATTACATCACAGTTTCTAAATTCAGGAGAGCCTTATCTTTAGCTCAATTTAATGTTCTCCCCGCGGCTGTTTTGGAAAGGAAATACAGGAAAACCCCATATGAAACTCGACACTGCCCCTGTGATACAGGTGCTAGAGAAACCACAGCCCACGTTCTTTTGTATTGTCAGTTCTACAGGGACATTTGCCAGCAGTTGCTTACCCCCTTTTTATCTAAATTTCCAGGGCACTCCAATAATTTTCATTTGCATTATTTGTTAGACAATCAGGATAAATCTTTCTAAAAGTAGCAAAATTTTGCTACGTTATGTGCAAGCTTTGCCCACAAATAGTTGCCAACAGTCACTGAAGTTACGGGTTAACTTTGCTTTGTTTGTTATACTGAATGTATTTTTACTGGTCAATGACCGAAATAAAGTTTCTGTCTGTCTATCCGTCTGTTGTCATAATTGTCTGGTACAAGCCATAATGACACATGCCCTATGGCATCATGGTGCAATCTTCAGCTTGTCATATTTGTAACCCAGGGTTGGACTCAAGTACCTAAGCCGTCTGTTTTGCCTTGTGACGTCTGTTTTGTCATCTGCCCCTCCTTGTCCTCCTGAATGCTTACATGGATTACTCCATAGCTGTGTATTGATTTCTAAGAACATAAAGAAATATTCGTTTGTCTCAAGTGTCTATTAAAATTAGTCTTGCTGTAAAAATTTATCTCACCAAGTATCATATTTACCTTAATGTTAACTTCTTTAACTTCTGATATGTAGCTGCAGTAGGAGTTCGTGAGTTGGAAAAAAACACACATATATTTTTGGAATATAAAAAGGCATATTCAAGGTATTTCCTCATTTAAGAACATAACTGAACTTTTAAGCATCTGCAAGTCTCCAGGGTATGCAATATTTATGTATAGGTAGTCCTCAGTTAACAACGGTAATTGGGACTGGAATTTCCATTGCTAAGTGATGCAGTCATAAAGCGTGATGTCACATGACTGCATTGTTTAGCAATGGCAATCCCAGCACTCCCCATTGCCATCCTTAAGCGAGGATCATGGGTCATTAAGTGAGTCCCAGGCAGTTTGCAAGCAGGCTGGCAGGCAGGTAAGTGGCTGCTGCTGGGTGGGGGAGGGTGCACAGGTGTACTGTGAGGCGCGGTGTGAGTGTGGTGGGCTGGGGGTGGCTGCTGCCAGGCAGGGAGTGTGCGAATGACTTACCAGAGCAACCTGTGACTTTCTCTGCCAGCTTCCCTGTTGACTTTGCTTGTAGGAAGCCAGCAAGGAAGGTTGCAAATGACCACGTGACTGCGGGATGCTACAACCATCCCGTAAGTGTGAGCCAGTTGCCAAGCCCCCAGATTGTGATCATGTGACTGCGGGGGTGCTGGGATGGCTGGAATTTCAAGGTCCTGTCATAAATACCACTTGTTCAGCACTACTGTAACTTCAAATAGTCGCTGAATGAGTAGTTGTTAAATGAGGACTACCTGTAAAGCATTCAAAGTCCATTGGAGTCAGGTGTTCTTTAAATCTATAGGATTAAATATCCATAAAATACTGATTATATGTATGTATTATTATACGTTAAATCACACCAAGTAACATTGCAAGATACAGTGGTACCTCAAGATACGAACACCCCATCTTACGAAAATTTCAAGATACGACCAGCTCCGGCCGCAAAAATTTACCTCAACATGCGAACTCCGCCTCAAGCTACGAACCAGATCCGCGGACATTTGCCCTGCTGCCACTTCCAAGAGGAAGTGCTAATGAAATCTGAGCGCGAGGACAAAAGCCCAAGGAAAGCAATGCAGAAAGAGGAACTGCTAATGAAATCTGAGCGCGCGGGGGGGGGGAGCTCCCGCTCCCGGCTGTGCGTGCGCACTGATATTGCTTTCACTGTGCTTTTGTCGCTATGGAGAAAGGAAAAAGGAAAAGGAAAAGCCATTTGCCCTGCTGCCACGTGGTCGCGGCTTCCTGTGGGCGAGATCGCGGTAGCAAGGAGGCGTTCGCTGAGGCTTGTGGTGTGTTTGGTGTGCTTGTCAGCATGGCTCCAAAGAAAATGCAGAGCAGGCATGGCAAGAATAAGGCTTTGAAGAAGAAAGTGACGATCGAACTGAAGAAGGACATTATAGAAAAGCACGATTGTGGGGTTCGTGTGACTGATCTGGCCGCGGAGTACAACATGGCGAAGTCGACCATCTCGACTATTTTGAAGAATAAAGATGCCATCAGAGAAGCTGATGTGGCAAAAGGAGTAACAACCTTAACGAGGAAGAGGACACAAGCGCTGGAAGAGGTGGAAAAGCTGTTGTTAGTGTGGCTGAATGAGAAACAGCTGGCAGGTGATAGCGTGAGTGAAGCTATCATCTGTGAAAAAGCCAGGAAGCTGCACAGTGATTTACTGCGGACAAACCCCTCTACCAGCGCAGCAAGTGAGGAATTTAAAGCCAGCAGAGGCTGGTTTGAGAAATTCCGCAGGAGAAGTGGCATCCACAATGTGGCAAGACATGGAGAGGCTTCCAGTTCTGACAAGGCTGCTGCAGAAGCCTACAAGGAAGAATTTGAGGACTTCGTGAAGGCGGAAGGATACGTCGCTCAGCAAGTGTTCAACTGCGACGAGGCAGGGCTCTTCTGGAAGAAGATGCCAAACAGAACCTACATCACGCAGGAGGAAAAGGCACTGCCAGGGCACAAGCCCATGAAGGACAGACTGACCCTTTTGCTGTGTGCGGCGACCTGAAGATTAAGCCGCTACTGGTGTACCATTCCCAGACCCCTCGTGTGTTCAGGGAACACAGTGTGAACAAGGCCAGACTGCCTGTCATGTGGAGGGCCAATGCGAGAGTGTGGGTCACAAGGGAGTTGTTTATGGAATGGCTGCACGAGGTGTTCGCACCCAGCGTTAAAAAATATCTTTCCGACAACCAGCTGCCTGAAAGGTGCCTTCTTCTGATGGACAATGCCCTGGCACACCCTCCAGCCTTGGTGGCTGCTATGGACGCTGAGTATGACTTTATAAAGGTCAGGTTCCTCCCCCCCAACACAACACCTCTCCTGCAGCCCATGGACCAGCAAGTGATCTGCAACTTTAAGAAGCTCTACACAAAGGCGCTCTTCACCAGGTGTTTCAATGTCACTGAGGAAACATCCTTGACTCTGGCAGAGTTTTGGAAGAAACATTTCCATGTCCTCCACTGCATCGGCCTCATTGACAAAGCCTGGCAAGATGTCACCTGCCGGACCTTAAACTCAGCCTGGAGGAAACTGTGGCCAGAATGTGTCGCTGAACGTGACCGTGAAGGGTCTGATGCAGAGGTAGTGGAGGAGATTGTGCCCATGGGCAAGAGCATGGGTCTGGTTGTCGATGGTGCAGACGTAGAGGAGCTTGTTGAGGACCATGAGGAGGAGCTGACCACGGAAGAACTTGCTGAGCTCCAGAGTGAGCAACAGAAAGCACTTGGTGAGGAGCATTCCACTGAGGAAGAGGAAGACAGGGAGGAGGTGAGCAGTGCCGAGATTAAATCCGTTATGGAAAAATGGAATGACTGCCAGGACTTCTTTGAGAAGCACCACCCCAACATAACTGTAACGAACAGAGTGTTGAACATGATGAACGATAACGTGGTCTCTCATTTCCGGAGGGTTATGCAGCACAGGAAAAAACAACTGACTTTAGACAGGTTTTCCCCCAGAACTGAGCCTGCAGCTAAGAGGCAAAGAAGAGAGGAAACCCCTGAAGGAGATCTCCCCGATGTCCCTTTGGAGGGGGACTCTCCCTCCAAACAATAACTACCTCCCCACCCCATTCTCCCTCTTCATACTGTGCTTTTTTTCATGTTTTTGTGGTTTAAAAATAAAATGCATATGTTTCAGAACTGTTTGTATTTACATTGAATCTTATGGGGAAATTTGCTCTTTCCTTTGGCCATAGCCCTTGGCCTGGTGATTGCTTTCACTGTGTTTTTGTCGCTATGGAGAAAGGAAAGAGCGCGGAGGAATCAGTGGGGGGGGGGGAAGCTCCCACTCCTGGCTGTGCGTGCGCGCGACATAAGCCTTTCCCCCCAGCGCGCTGATTGCTTTCACTGTGCTTTTGTCGCTATGGAGAAAGGAAAGAGCGCGGAGGAATCAGTGGGGGGGGGGAAGCTCCCACTCCTGGCAGTGCGCGCTACATAAGCCTTCTCCCCATTGCTTTCACTGTGCTTTTGTTGCGCGCGCCAAGGGCTATGCACAAAGGAAAGAGTGCGGAATTAAGAGGAATCAGCGCAGGGGTGGGGGGAAGCTCCTGCTCCGCTGTGCGCGCTACATAAGCCTTCCCATTGCTTCCACTGTGCTTTTGTCGCGCGCGCCAAGGGCTATGCACAAAGGAAAGCGCGCGGAATTAAGAGGAATCAGCGCGGGGGTGGGGGGAAGCTCCCACTCCGCTGTGCGCACTACATAAGCCTTCCCCCCATTGCTTTCACTGTGCTTTTGTCGCGCGCGCCAAGGGCTATGCACAAAGGAAAGAGCGTGGAATTAAGAGGAATCAGCGCGGGGGTGGGGGGAAGCTCCCGCTCCCAGCTGTGCGCGCGGGAGCCTTTCTCAGATTTCATTAGCACTTCCTTTTTCTGCGCTAGGGCTGACTAAAGTGCGCCTGGGGAATTTCCTAGCCGTGCAACGCCGGCTGACACATTGAACCTTATGGGGACATGTGCTTCAGGATGCGACCAAATTCAGAGGGTGGAACGGATTAACCGTATTTACATTGAAGCCTATGGGAAAACGTGCTTCAGGATGCGACCAATTCGACTTGCGATCAGAGTTTAAATTCGTATCTTGAGGTACCACTGTATTGTCGTTCACAAACAGCACGGCCTGTTGGTGTTTGGTGCACTGCATTAAGAGTGTAACTGTGTTTCTGGTCAGACTTGACTCTGACCAGAGGGGAGGGAAGATGGGAACAAAAGCAGGGGGCAGCTATGGCCAGGAGCGCCTTTGCACAGCTTTGTGTTGTGTGCCAGTTGTGCCCGTTCTGGGCCTGTTACTTCACCACTGGCAGTTGGACAGCGCTTGTACTACATCTAGGCTAACTGAAAATTAGCCCAGACGGGAGACATACCATTTTTGTTGGTTGCCTATCTGATCCAGGCGGCTTCTTTTCCATAGCATGAATTTATTTTCTGATTATTTCTCTGCCCACCCCCACCCCCACCCCCACCCCAGTCATCTCCAACCTTAGAGACTATGACTACATTCTAGCGAGTTTCTTGAAATATTGATTAGATACCATTCCTTGAATCTTAATTGGAGGTATTCTAGAAATAGAGTTCATGACATTGGTGCATGAGAGAATTGAAACAAAGAGAAAGCCAAATGTGCAGAAAAAGTGTCCAACTCCTATTAATATATTTGAAGACATTGTCTTCCCTTAGAAATGTCTGTTTATGCTGAGCTGTGCAGTGTTCTTCATAGCTGGAAAGGGAATAGATGTTGATTGCATTTTCATTTAAAAAATCACAAAACAATTGCTCATGCATTTAATACTTCCCATTTAGGCCATATTAAAAATTTTAATATAGTTACCATTTTGGGACGATCTTCAGGCCTACGTAAAATCTTCTAGAAGCTGTATATAGTCCTGGAGTTGCGCACCTTTGCATTATTGAGTAGCAGCTCACTGATTGAACACATATGAGCACATAAAAGGTATTATATTCATTTCCTGATGTTTTCTGATGACAATAGTTACTAGCTAGAAGGTCCTTAGGTTCTGGGGAGACTGTTCCTTTTCCAAAACGACTTAAAGTGCAAAGCTGGACTTAACTGCAGATAAAACCCTAAAACAAACTCTAGCACTTTATTTATACTGATAGGGTGCAAATACCAAGGTGGTTTTTGGGTCCGTAGCACCTTTTGAAAATATCATCCCAGTTTGCAGAGTTGGAGTTTGAAATTATTAGGAAAGAAATTGAAATGACAAGCATACTGTAGGTGATGAGTGGCCTTCTAGATATTGTTGTATTCTCCCTTTAAATTCTTCCTGTTTATAAAGAAAATCAGGCCTAACTCCATAGTCTTGCTCTTGTATTACTCCAGTATTTGCATGTAACTGTAACTGCAGTGTCTTGGTGCCTTTTCATTCAGAGCTTATGTCCATTAAAATGCGAATGTTTTGTTCAGGTATGTAATTTAGGTACAAACATGACTTTACTATTGTTATATTGTACATATAACTATGGACAGATAATTGAGATGGATTAGAACTTCTTGCAACCTAGAAATAGTAAGATAAATGCACGTTTGCTGCTTTGCAGCATCTGAAAAGGCATATGGAATTCAAACAGGAAATCAAATTAGAAAGTAAACTAATAGTGAAGTAGAAATTATTTCTTAAATCAGTGAATGATGGGGAATCCATAGAATATTATGGAGCAGACTATTGGAAATAAGTGTAAATAGAAGTAGAATGTGATTTTTTAAAACCTATTGAATAAAACCTCAAAATATTTGATTTGTTTACAACATTTGGATCAAATTACAAAAAGAACTGCACACAGAAGTAATTCAATTAAATATTTTACTTAATTTTTAAAGGACTCATATACAAGTTTCATACCTTTCATAACTAACCACACTGTAGTTTTTATCAAAGAAAATATGCTTATGGAAAGATTTTAAAGTGCTAAGAATTAAAAAGTGCACACACAAGATTTCTGTTCATTTGTCCTTCAAGAAACAATAAAATGTTAGAGAATAATAAATATAATTGTGCAAATACATCACAGACCAGAACTGTCAACAAAGGTCACTTACAAGATCTTCAGAGTTCTAGATAACAGATAATACTTTTTACATTTCTACCGCTCATCTAAAAATCACATTTTTAGAATTAAACTTGGGGACCTGATCTGAAAAGATTCACTTTACGTTTTCCATATAGTAGCTGACAGCACCAAGGCTGAGTTGAATGCTATATGTTCTGTAAGATCTTGTAATTATGAAATTGAAACTCTGCAATAACAAAATATGCTACATTAAAATGTTTAGATTCATGGTAAGAAATTCAAATTTTAAGAAGACTAAAAACAAATGAATTTTTTTTTTTTTTACACTTCTGGCCTACCCTAACCCTACTTTTAAAACCTGAAACTTTATTTGACTTCGAGAAAATAAGGTTTGCAATATTGCCACTTTTTAATACAAATATTTTTTAAGAAGAAATACTGACTGTAAAGATACTGTCCAACAGATATCACAAAGATTTAAGAAAGAAAGAAAGAAAGAAAGAAAGAAAGAAAGAAAGAAAGAAAGAAAGAAAGAAAGAAAGAAAGAAAAGATCTAGATTGTATCCATAGTTAGTACTACTTTCCAATGTCCTTTAATCATTGAATATTACAATAGTCCTGCACAGAATTACAGTAATCTCCAAAACACCCGGTAGTGAAGTGCAGATTATTTATAACCAGGCACCACGAATGTTACTGGGGTTCAGGTGCTGTAATGTACCACTGGATGAATCAAAAACTGGTTTTTCACTCCTTCGATTTATAGTACTGGATGCACTATGACTGGAAGTTCGGGACGTGCCTCCTGTCAAAAATTGCACACAAGAGATCATCATATGAAGAAGTCCTGGAGTTTTAAGCACACAGTATAAAATTTAAGGAAGAAACACCATGTATTACAGTATGATCAGAAATACTCTGATAACAATTACATATGGGATGTTGCTCATGAAAAAGGGCAGTCTTGTTCAGTGCTACTGTTGCTCTCTAAGGTAAAAAAGGTCACTTATTCTGGGTTCAGGAGATCATCATGTATGTGGTATAAAGGGCTTGGCAAGATGTAAGAACAACTCACTTTGGGCAAGTGCCAGTGGCTTCTATTTGTACAGTACAACCTTTAGATTCAATCCTTAGGGTAAATGTTATTCATGTTACTGAAAATCTGACCTCAGTGCACATGGAAACCACCCTATAAATGCTAGAAAAAATACAAAGGGGGATATTGCATAGGGAATGGAAATTATTAAGGCCCAGCAGATGCTCAGATTTGACTTCCCAAGGCATTCCCATTTGCTTGAAAAATCAGAGTACAGGACTTTCAAGCTGCATATATAGTAGAAATAAATATAGGCCAAGGAGTTCTTTTTTTACACTTCAACCATACTGAAACTAGTAGATGAAGACTTTGGAATGACTTACTAGATGGGCTATGATGGTTCAAGGCAGACTTTCCTCGCCTTGGAGTTGGAGCAGTGCGAAGGTAGCTTATCTGCCGCTGGTAGTCCGTGAGCTGTTCTGAGCGCTTCATGCCAGCTGTTGGTTTTACTGCTTCAAGTCTTTTCAAAAAAGCCTTCAATAAGCATACACATACCTTGGTTAACAGATAGCAAACTCCTTGATACATTATAACATGAGATACCAGAATTTTGTGAGACAAGGCAGCCTTCCACAATCTCTGATTTCTTGGATTACAACTCCCATAGTTTCTAGCTAGAATTATAACATTGTAGTTCAACATACCTGGAATACACTAGCTTGGAAACAGCTGTTAGGAAGCTTTCTGACATAATAAGAATGTAAGAATGGAGTAATAGAACAGCACAGATGAGAACGTTCTGACAAGTCCTCGGTGGCTTTGCCTTTGTTCGTCATGTACTATATTTATATAAAAGGCAAAACCTACAATCTATAAAGGGAAATAATAATGGCCTGGGACTGGACCTTTTTATATCCAGTAGCTCAAACAACTTCATCATACTGAATATGACAGTTTGGGTGAGGCCAAACAAACCTCATTGCGGAGGACTTTCCATAGAAAACTACAGACGAGATGGTCCCCTTGCTGTTCTAGTCATCTGCCTGATTTCTTAGCACAGCTGTAGAGAAAGCCAAAGGTGTCCTAAAGGGTTGTAAATTTTACACTATATACTCTTATATTCTATGCATTATTATTCAGAATAACATTGTTTGCAAATATTTCCTTTTCTGCGTTTTGGTACTCTATTTTGTGACTGAAGAAAATGGCAACAGAAAGATTGCTGGGTATGGAGCAGGAAGCTTGTGCACATCCTAGGTTATTATACCAGGACTTGATTGTTCAAGCCAAGTCAGTCATGCTACCACTCTCTAGGGAATCCAAATTCAGAATATTGACATGTGTCTATAGTTGTTCCATCTCAGAAGAATGCGACAAAAGGGAAAATGTGCAGAAAAAGGCCACCTGAGAGGTTTCTTGGGGGGTTCTCTGTGGGTCTGCATGCACTCATGTATTTTTAAAATACATGAGTGCATGTATTTTAAAAAGGGACTAAATGTTGTGGCTTTTGATTGCAGCCTAAAATTCTGAGTACTGTAGAAACAGAATACAGCACCAAATTAGGCCCAGAAGAAGGCAGAGCATTCATCTGGGTAATTCATTGCACTCTTCTTTATGTTACATTACAGATCCAATAGAAGACTTTTTCTGCATGCAAAATTACATTACCATTTGACCAGTTCTAGGTAAAGAACTATTACATAGAAGGTGAGCTTTCATATGCCTCAAGATCTGTTGCCATGGTTACTACAGTGGTTCAGCGGTAGTGGAATGAGCAGCTACAGAAATTGAAAGTGACTGTTGGCTATGTTTTCAATTATTTCCACTTTATTTTAAGTTGTGGGCTATAGTTGTGTGTTATTGAGAACTTAATATGTTTGCTGGTCAATGGTCAAAATAAAATGACTGACTTAATATGCTACTTTGCTAACTACATCAATCAGTTTTCTTCTTGCTTGTTACTGAGATCACAGAATTTCTTTCTGGTTAATTTTTCCTATATCTAACATAGATGCTCAAATGTGAAAAGAATAGTGTTATTTTAGGTCATGTTTTTATACACACACACACAGACACACGCACATATATATACACACAGGCACACACAATGCATATCAAAATACTTCAACGACGTTTTTACTTAATTCAAAGGTATTCAAATACTATTCCAATGAAGGTCAAGCATTTATTCTTATACTATACACAGATCAGAAAAGGGAGAAAATGGGGATGGGGACACATGGTCCACAATCCAGCAGAGTTAACTTGCTTAAATTCAAGTGAAATTAGTGAGCCTTAAGTGCAGGTAAATGAACTGCGTTCTACTGGGCAAGAAACTGAACAGGAAACAAACATATCTGATGGGGTAAAAGAGATTATTTTTGTGTTAATTGTATTAACTTTAAATAAAAAACAAAACAAACTTCCTCTGTAGTCCTATAAAGCAAACCTACAACCAAGGTCCATCAGCAGAGGACAGGAGTTGGTGGAAACCTCACTGCGCTGACAGAATTTGAGATATGCAGGTAACATTGGTTCCCTTCACGTTTGGGCAGCATTTCTAGCAATCCCCAACTTGTTTACTATGGCAGTAGTATTTCCAGCGCCTCCATAAATTTTTCTCTATTTTTGGATGTTTTCAGATAATACATTTTTTTCTTCCCAGAGTGAGCACTTATAAATTAAGGTGGCATTCAGCTGATGGATCTTCTTCCACTGCCAGCAAAATTGAATTATAAGAGAGCTTTGTGATTTAATGAGATTGTACTCACTTCTCAGATGACAAAATGAATAACATGCTCCATACAATATGTTAAGCCACAGCTTGCAAGCCCATAGTTTACTGAATGCAATATAATTTGGTAGGCACTCATCCTATCCTGAGCCTCAAACCACATGGCTTGATTTGCCTAACATACTAAGTCGAAGCAGTGTAGCATTTAATTAATGTTGTTAAATCCAGAACTTCAACTAACCAGATTCTCTCTGTCAATCCTCTGCTGTTCCCTCTGCCTGTTGATGGCACTATGGTACTTAGGTGTTGAGCCTGAAGGTTTCTTCGCTGAGGCACTTTTGCTTCTGGGCTTTGCAGAATGCTTTGTCAATTCTTTTAAGAGCCTTTGGTTTTCCTGATCAATTTGTCGTACTTCCTCATTTGTGAATGAGTAGTTTTTCCTTGACCCTACAGAAGACTGATCCAAAGCTACTTCCTGTTGATCTTTTTTCTCCAACTGCAGAAAAGCTTTGAACACAAGTACATATTTAAGAAAACATGTAGCATGACTAGGCTTTTACAGTATTACTTAAAAATTATGAAATCTATTTTCAGATTTAGCCACCTAAACTGTCTTTCAAATAAGTATTTCTAAGGAGCTGACCCCCAATTCTGAAGTTGATAACAGAAGCCTGTGTAACAAAAGCCTCTTACACAGCCTTTCTCAGCTTTACAATTGCTAAATGTGCTGGACGTTAACTCCCACAATTCCTAGACAGCATGACAGTTGTGGGATTACAGGACTTCAATTCCAAATGTATTTGGAAGGATTCAAGGTAGAAAGGTCCAAGCATATAATATTTCTGAAGTCACGATCAAATGAAATCTTATAAAAATAAGTCAGTGCCATTTCTTTCCAAATAATTGCAATACTAAGGCTCAAGTGTAATGCAATAAAAGTTTTGCTTCCAGAAGAAACAGATTATATGTAAATATAAGAATTCCCTACAATTATTCTTGCAGAAATTAATATACATTACAAGGCAGAGTCAAAATGAAGCTTATTACAAAATGAATTAATATGTTCATTCTTAAATTTGATTTGGAACTAGGCAATGTGAACACCAGCCCCAATTAGAAATATAAAGTATATTTCTAAGTAGGGCTTGATGTTTATCTTGCTCAGTGCTAGATCAAATTATTCATATGCAAGGAGTCCATCCCTTTTTAGCAGATTATCTGTCCACTTGGAGAACTAAAGTAGGCACTGACTTACATTCTCACAATTTTCAGTATAGAATGGTGCACATGGAATACCCCAAAAGTTTTACTTTTTGCACGTCTGAGTAAGTCAATCAGGTACGCAGCCACATTTAAATAGCTCCAGGTAGAAAAAAGAAAAGAATTAGTTCTTAACAGTAAGTTGTTCACAATATTAAAATAACCATATACTTTTCATTCTGAGGATTGTGACATTTCACTTTTCATTTCTATAAATGTTGGAGGTTTGAAATTTCTTGACCATGTCTTGCCTACTCCTAATTTACAACTGAATCCTCCCTCCCTCCCTCTGGATCATTAATTGATCTGCTGTAATATAGCATACTTCAAAAGCCTTTGGCACTGATACTTAATCTTTTTCAAGGATTCACTACTGTTAAATTTGTAAATCACTGATTCTGTAATACAGAATCAAATGATCCTCAGTTTGCAGCAACCCAGTTACTAGCTGTGTGACAGATGACTTGGATAGATGACTCAGTTGTAAGATAATTGAAAATAACTGCAACGTCAGAGAGCCTGAAATTGCTGAATGCATTTAATTGAATTATTGAATTTATTTTCAAAGCAAAACATCATGTGAATGTTGCAGAAAGTGTTAAATGCAACAGTTCAGGAATTGTTCATAAGCAGATCCTTCACCAATCTTAGATATACTTTTACATGTCTCTCTGGATGCTTAGTGCTAAATATATTTAGGAAAACAGGGTTTTTGGAAAAGGAGTAGAGAGATAAGAGTAGCATATGCAAGTATTAGGATTCAGAAATAAACATAAAAAAAGATAAGCCAATTCACAACAGACAACAGGGAGGAAAGTGGAAGTCAATGTATATTTTTGCCTTTGGTAAAATAGCACCGAGAGATACATTTGGCAAAATAAGAAAGCAGCCAAACCACTGGTCCGCAACAGAGACATCCCTTTCAAGCTAATGCCATAGAAAGCAAGTGTCTTGAAAGTGCATGCAATAATTATATCAAAGACAAATACCAAGAAATATTTCCAATGAATTTACAATAACAAAATACAAAATTAATAAATAGTTCTCTCCCCGTTTATCACGGAGCTCCATGCTATGTAGAATTAAACATAACTGGTATCACTGACACCATTTTAGACAATCATTTTCCAAATTTGAGAATGTAGACAATGTTGTAAAGACATAAAGTGGACATTACTTCCAAATCAATGATAATCCTCTAGAACTATAATGCTCTAGAGGATAAAGAGATTCTAAATGAGGAATAGTTCTGTGGGTGAAATTCATCACTTTCACTATCATCTCTATGAATCTTGTTAATGAGAACTTTTGTTTTATGCAACTGCCAAGCAGTCTTGACAGTTGCTGAAAGTGTCAATACTTTGAAAGAGGTGCTTCAGAATGTACACAGGTTTGTGCCAAGCACCTCCATCAAATAATTTTTTCAGGTTTACACAGCTGCTTAAGAAACTACTCTCTGCTCTGCCCACATGTGCATGCATATATTCTGAAGCACTTCTTCAGAGGAATTTATACAACCTTAGTAGAAACTACAATGTCCATGAACATCAAGAACAGATAGGAACAGAAAGATTATTACTTACAGAACCTGAAAAAAATTATCCTATAAAGCCCCATATAACTTGGTGCCAAAGGACCTTCAGAATAGTCTCTTTCAACCAGAATTGACTTGGCCAATACTAAGAATACAAAAAAAATTGTTGATATTCCCCTACCAGTAGAAAATTAGGGATCAATGCTACGAGGAGATGCTTCTCTGTTACTGCCCCAGTGTTATAGAATAGCCTTCCCTGAGAAATTCAGGTTACCCTTGACCCCGCTGGCTTTCTGGAAGCTGGTCAAAAAGGAGCTGTTCTGGAGGGCTTTTAATTAATTAATTCACATAGCCCCACTGCAACTGTTAATTGCAAATGGGAAGTTGTTTTAATTTTATTTTTTCTAATGGTTTTACTCTTTTAGTTTATACTGTGTTGTGGATGTTTTTATTTCTGTAAATTGCTGAGAACATAAGATTGCGGCAGTCTAAACATTTATTCAGTACATAAATATTATCCCTAAACGTTAACAAGGAATTAAAATACTGCAAAACATAAAACATGCTATGCACTTACGCTTTAGCTACAATTTGGTTTACTTCCTAGATTATCACATCAAGCATTGCTGAATTGTTTTTCCATAAAAAATGTATACTAGGGCTATAACAGTGCAGTACTATTAAAGAAGGAAAGATTGGGACAGCCATTGGAAATTTGTGGGCATCACTGTTAAAAATATCATTTTGTAGAATAAATAGTGGAGATTCTTCCAGCATGGCTACAAGTATCCAACTCCATGTCTTTGAAAAGATATTCAGTCTCTGCGAATAGCTAGTCAGGTATCTGTATTAAATTGTAAAGGAAGAAGGAGCTGAGCCAGTAATATAGTTCAGAGGTTTCTTTTTATAAAGCAGTGCTACACAAAGCATGGATACAATAACACAGTATTATAAACATTAGCCTTGGACTAATCTGTTCATCCTTCTTCCTCCAATATGGCTTTAAAAAAATTGGAAGTTTGCTTTTATGTCTCTAAACTCATATAAACTGCAGATCATTTTATATATAGTCTGTGAAACATGGCAGCTTCAAGCTATAAGTTATGAAATTGGCTTGTTATAATTAACCATTAAGATTAACCAGGTACAACTGTAGCTAATGGGAGGAGGAAGGAGTATTAGGTATGTTCATTGCCTTGAGTTATTTACAAAAACAATAAAGGTAGGATAAAAAAATCTAAAAAAAAAATCTGAAACAGAAGTAGAAAAGGAACGGAACTGTACAAACAGGAGGTACAGAAGCACGCCTTTGCAATGCTAAACTACTGTTCAGTTCCACATATTAACATGGCTACTGACAGCTTCTGCCATGTGCATAATGAACAGATATTCAACTTTCAATTCCCAAATTGACAGAACATGGAAATACAATTTATTTGCAGATCATAGTTTAACTTACTCCTGCTACCGCCTTCTCTCCTATATGTCTCATTCCTACATGAAGTAGAAGTTTTTATCACAATTAAATCTAAAGTACACACTATGTGTTTATTATAAACAAATACTAAATAAAGCCACTTTGGCCCAAGGGATGATAATTTCATTTAAAGATATTTTAGGATAAATTTCTGGATTCTGAAAAGTTATTTTTTGCTAGCTCAAAATCATTTACCACCTGTTTGGTGTTTCTCTTTAAATGGGAAACTGATAAATCATGAATTTGCTTCCGCAATTGTCTTCAATTATAGCAAGGATTTGTGTGTGTGTTTTAGCACTGGAAGCTGCTATTCAAAATCAGATTTCAACCATTTTGCTCATTATATTTGCTACGGTGGCCTCTGATAAACAGGATAGATAGCTTAATTCCAGTTTTAAAGCTGAAGAGTTAGGTTGGAACCAATCTGTCTATCACATTGCAATCTCCCTACCTCTCTAGTTTAGAATTTTGGACCATGCTGAGGATTACTTGAGACTCAGCTAAATTGCTGGAGCACCTTGGCTGTCCAGGGGGAAAGTGGCAACTTTCTGCCTTATAAGCATTTACTGATTATGAAGCAGAAATGTTTTCATTCTTTCTCTTCTGACATTTCATGAGATGTCCATTGGTGGCATCTAATCCATCACACTCCTCATCTCTTTGGATCTTCCCAAAGAAAGGCCAATGCTTTCTGGAAGAGTTCTTGACTATGGTGTTCGGCTTGTTCAGAAAAAGAACCTTTGCTACAGAAAATCTGGTGGCCAATATTAATATGTTTATAATATTAAAGTTCTGTTTTCATATTGAAATGCAGTGAAACAGCTATTTGCTACTATGTATTAAAGAGTAACTTACACATCTCAACCCTTCATTGCTTGATGCCTCTCTACATAGAGAATGTCTTCTATATTAGAAATGCTTTAGTTTTCTGCAATGGATAAATTACCCAGTTCTTGCTCTATCATACAACCCTATGGAGTACAGTTAAAAATAGATGGTTTAGTACTGAAAACACAGCAATTCAGTTCAATAAAAGTAAGCAAAGCCCACAAACACCAGATTAAACAGTTGTTATAAGAGTAATGACAACTTCAAACATTTACATATACCAAAAAGGATTCAAGATATATTCTGTGAATCTCTGACCTCTATAGGCAATGCCATGGCCAAAAAAATCTTATCAGAGACCAGCAGGACAGCAAGCAGGTTATTTGCTATCCAGTTCCAGATTAGAAAAGAGGTTACTTTACTTTCTCTGTGGGTGGATGTTAGCAGTTTAGAACCTGTTACCCAAAGGAGTCACGGGAAGGCCACTTTCTTTATTAATAATAAACTGATAGGCCGAGTCTGGATGAAAAATCTTATCCTTAGCACTGACCTATTAAAATAACTTTCTCCCAGCCAGCCCAGAACTTCCCATTTCTTAATCTCAGGACAAAATCTACAGTGCATGAACTGTAGATTTATATGGTTCATGAATGGATGAACTGAGGACATGTTTGGCAGTTGACAGAGAAAATGTTAACATCACTCCAAAGTTGGTGGCTCAACCCAAATTGGGGCACCAGAATATAGAAAAGACCAACAAGTTTAGCAATTAATTTAAAATTCACACTGTCTATGAAATGACAAATGTTGCTATAGATATTAAATATCCCCAGCAAGAATGCAGGCACAGAAATTTAAACATTCTAAACTTGGACATCATACAGGCTGCTTATTTGCTGTCATTTTTTCCCTTTAAGCCGTTCCTTGAATTTACTCTTAGTTCCTTCTGAAGGACTATGACATCTACTACCGAGAACCAGAGTAGATTGCTTCCAAACTCTAATATATAGTATTTGGCTAAAAAAACAAGAGAGAGATGTATATATTTCTACTACTCTGATAACAGAACAGCTATGGCAATCACAAACAATTTGTCTATAAACTGGCAAGTAGACAGTATTCAAATAAGATTGTTTTAGGAAAAAGATTTTAAATTATATTTTTTAAAAAATCTGAAACAGCACCTCATACAAGTGTCTTATGTTTCCCCTTAAAGTTCTAAACACTTTACAGTTTTCCTCTTTATTTTTCTCACCTATTTTCTTTCAACACATTCTTGAAAACTGGTAAACTTCATCACATGAATATTTATATATACAGAGAGAAACAGATGCTGTATATCAGTTTTAATAGCATGAAGAAATCCTGTTTCCAGCTCTTCAACTCTTGAAACACTTTGACTGTCAGCATGTCTTAATACAGAATCTGCTTACATGACATCAGCAATACATCACAATACCTTGCCACAAGACTTCTCATATCAAGTGAAGAACAATTAAATGGGACAAAGTATTTGAGGACCCATTTATTGATTTTACATTCTCAGCTGAATTTATTAACAGCATTACATTTTTTAAAAAAATAAGGTTCTTAATAACCTGGTAAGTTCATAGTAGTTCATTTGGCCAGACAATAGCTATTTAATGTTTTAACACAAATACTTTGGACTGAACCTAGAAAACAAGTGGCAACCACTACAGATTTTTCAATACTATGCTTCAGTTTACTGTCTTGTCGTCACATTTTAAACTAACTGAATCTTCAGGGATAGCCTTATAGATTTTGTTGCAGTAATCTAGATATAATTAAGTATGAACATTAGGATTATCCAAATGATGTTTCACTTCAATGCAGGTCTGAGTGAAGTGGTTCATTAAAGCACTGGTAACCTGCTTCTAACTGGTGGGGTTGAGTGGCTGTGGTGATTCAATTGGACAATGAGGCTTTTGTGCATGCACAATACAAAAGCCACTTCTCTCAGAGTAAAGGCCACTAACTCAGGTTGATTTCACTTTGGTGCTTTGCACAGGCAGAGTATCTCATCTCTATGAGGCACTTTACCACAACAAGGAAAAGTGATGCATATCAGGAAGGTGGATCAACTGAGATCCTCATGGGCATAATGAATAACAATTACCAGATCAGATTAAATCAGTATTGGTACAATCATCGTGTTTACCCAGAAGTTTCTCTGGACACCATATGAAGATCTGGGGAAAGGAGAATCAAGTAGATTTTGCAAGCTACAAATCTGATCATTCAGGGGAAGCACAATCTCTTCCAGAATATGTTAATGAACTACATTGCTAAACTGTCTCCTGGCCAACAATACCTCATTTTATCTAGACTAAATTTCAACTTGTTCACCTTTATCCAACTCATTATTAAAATCAGATAATATTCAAGAAAAGTTCATGATTCCTAATAAAGAATAATAGAGCTGAGAATCATCAAATTCTGGATAATGTCAATAATTTCACATATATCTTATACAACATGCAAGACAGAAAAGAACACTGTAGCCAAGATGTTTGCCACTGAACAGTGGTCTCACAGCACCACCTTCTAGCAAACCCAACAGTAAAGACATCTATTACTGCTACACAATATTGCTAAAGCCCAATCCCACAGTTGCAATATTATCACAATAAATGGTACTAAAAGCTTTCAAGAAGTCCAAGAGTACTGAAAGGGGACCCTCCCCACTGAATCGCCATGTAGATTATTCACCAAAGTGACCAAAGTAATTAATTGAAACTCAAGGCCCAACTGAAATGCATTTAAATAATCAGATATGCCTCAAACTACATCACCACCAACAATTTTAATTGAATAAAAGACTATTACTGCCTCTTTTATATAAGAATGTATGTGCTCTTCCAGCTCTTATTTCTCCTATCTCCCTATCTAAAAGTTAAAATAATACCAGGTGAGGAATCTCTGAGAGGCCTATTTAAAACAAAAACAAATCCAGTTGTTCACAGCATACCCATTAAGTCCTCTGGCTCCCAAGCTAGTAATCCTTCCATAATTTTCACAGGCATACTGGTATTGCTTCTACATGGTGATACTTTAACATATTTTCCAAAACTAGAAGTTATGTTCATAGACAAGAATAATTTAATTGGTCAATGGTCCATCCAAAGCACATATTTCATGATAGGCTGCAAGCGAATGAAGTAAAAGATGTGGTAATCAAGATACAATTTTCATTTGCATGTCCATATCAACTACATATATGTCATTACCCATGCCTAGCTTCATTTGAGAAGAGAAATACATAACTTATTACAGAACTTTTTTAGCCCGAGTTGTGCTTGATTTATTTCAACCCATACATTTTTCTACTTACATTACTATGCCTAGAAAATATAAATTAAGTATAAGGAATGAATGAATAAATAGTGAACATATTTTTTCATGTTCAAAGTGCTCTATAACATTAACAAGTTTTTGATTTTTTTTGCTGTTCAAAGAAACTTGTATTATATCTCTCTCCAAATCTAACATATACTATATTGGAATGCAATTAAGTTTAACAAAATCATAAAGAGAAAAATGACAATGTACAAATTAAAAGAAAAAAATACCTTTCAAAAGATGATTCAAGTCCATAGCTTCATGCAGGACCTTCTGAAGACATTTGTGATCCACCTCAGGTTCTAATGAGAAAAAAGTATACACAATTATTTTAAGCCTAGTGTTTCTGCCATGTATATGGTTTAATAAGTTCTGCAAACTTACCATATAACTCCTGGCTCACATTTTGCTGTCTTTTAACTTTTAATTTCTTATCATTGGATGCTGCCAGTTCAAAAGATTGGATGGGACTGATATCTGGTGTTGACAGAGGAGTTACATCGGTCACTGTATCTTCAGACTCTTCTGTGTGGTCACCCAGCTTTGATTTTACTTCCACTGATTTTATTCCTTGGCTTGACTGTTCTGATGAAAGAAGTGGCAAGCTACTCGTGCTTTTCTTTTCTGAAGAGCATGATGAATCTGACAGGCAACCGTCAGAGCCTGTTCCTGAACAATCTGTATCAGAACTAGACGATGGGGAAGAAGAGGAGGAAGAACTAATGTTCCTATTAACCTTTCCACCATTAGACTGTTTAGAGAACTTATGTCTAACTCTCTGATTTCTGCTGTCATCACTACTGTCTTCCCCATCTGTATAGTAATTTTCTTCACATTCTTTCTTTATTTGGGGAATTTGCACTGGAATATCTTCTTGAAGGATTTGTTCATTTTCTGCTGTTATTCTACCAACTGGATCTTCCAGATTCAAAGAAGCTGACAAAGAAACAGCATTATCTGGATTATGAGCACCATTGCTTAACATGTGTTCCTTCTGAGATTCTGCCCTTTTAACTTGCTTTTCTTCCTCAGTACTGTTATCCTCCATCACTTTGGTTTCCTGTTGCAAATGACAATCATCTACATCTGAACCTTTTATTTGTGCATGCTCAGAACTTTCCATCTTATCTGTTTCTGTTGTTATTCTATCTTTCTTCACCTCCTCTTCAAAATCGCTATCAAAGAATGAATGATCCACTTCACAATCAGATATATCTTCATATCGGTCCATACTGAAGACAATGTTGCTTAAATATTTTCCTACAAATAGAAAACTGTAATTATTAAACCAATTGTTGAAAGAAAAATCTTTTTTCTATCCTTTTATTATAGCAAATCTTCCCTCCAAATACTCATCCTCTTGAAGCAGCAGCAGTAATTACCATTATAGCTTTATGCAATATTTTGTTATATTATTTGGTACAATTACATAACCCAAGTTGCTTTAATATTGTTTAATATTATATAAAAATTCCCCTCTCACCCCTATGGGTGGTATGTGTCTTCCTCAATCTCGGGTCCTCTGCCAGAGGCCTGGGAGTTTGAGGGTTCTGCGCAGTACAGTGGTACCTCAAGATACGAACGCCCCATCTTACGAAAATTTCAAGATACGACCAGCTCCCGCAAAAATTTACCTCAACATGCGAACTCCGCCTCAAGCTACGAACCGGATCCGCGGCCATTTGCCCTGCTGCCACGTGGTCGCAGCTTCCAAGAGGAAGTGCTAATGAAATCTGAGCAGGAGGACAAAAGCCCAAGGAAAGCAATGCAGAAAGAGGAAGTGCTAATGAAATCTGAGTGCGCTGGGGGGGGGAAGCTCCCGCTCCCGGCTGTGCGTGCGCGCTGATATTGCTTTCACTGTGCTTTTGTCGCTATGGAGAAAGGAAAGAGCGCGGAGGAATCAGTGGGGGGGGGGAAGCTCCCGCTCCCGGCTGTGCGTGCGCGCGACATAAGCCTTCCCCCCCATTGCTTTCAGTGTGCTTGGGCTATGCACAGAGGAAAGAGCGCGGAATTAAGAAGCAGCAGCACGGGGGTGGGGAAGCTCCCGCTCCGCTGTGCGTGCGCTACATAAGCCTTTCCTCCCCATTCCTTTCACTGATATTGCTTTCACTGCGAAGGAAAGAGCGGGGAGGAATGAGTGGGGTGTGCGTGCGCGCACGGAAGGAAAGAGCGGGGAGGAATGAGTGGGGTGTGCGTGCGCGCGCGAAAGGAAAGAGGGGAGGAATGAGTGGGGTGTGCGTGCGCTTGCGGAAGGAAAGAGGGGAGGAATGAGTGGGGTGTGCGTGCGCTTGCGGAAGGAAAGAGGGGAGGAATGAGTGGGGTGTGCGTGCGCTTGCGGAAGGAAAGAGGGGAGGAATGAGTGGGGTGTGCGTGCGCTTGCGGAAGGAAAGAGGGGAGGAATGAGTGGGGTGTGCGTGCGCTTGCGGAAGGAAAGAGGGGAGGAATGAGTGGGGTGTGCGTGCGCTTGCGGAAGGAAAGAGGGGAGGAATGAGTGGGGTGTGCGTGCGCTTGCGGAAGGAAAGAGGGGAGGAATGAGTGGGGTGTGCGTGCGCGCGCGCGGAAGGAAAGAGGGGAGGAATGAGTGGGGTGTGCGTGCGCTTGCGGAAGGAAAGAGGGGAGGAATGAGTGGGGTGTGCGTGCGCTTGCGGAAGGAAAGAGGGGAGGAATGAGTGGAGTGTGCGTGCGCTTGCAGAAGAGGGGAGGAATGAGTGGGGTGTGCGTGCGCGCGGAAGGAAAGAGGGGGAGGAATGAGTGGGGTGTGCGTGCGCGCGCGGAAGGAAAGAGGGGAGGAATGAGTGGAGTGTGCGTGCGCTTGCGGAAGGAAAGAGGGGAGGAATGAGTGAAGTGTGCGTGCGCTTGCGGAAGGAAAGAGGGGAGGAATGAGTGGGGTGTGCGTGCGCTTGCAGAAGGAAAGGGGAGGAATGAGTGGGGTGTGCGTGCGCTTGCAGAAGGAAAGAGGGGAGGAATGAGTGGAGTGTGCGTGCGCTTGCAGAAGGAAAGGGGAGGAATGAGTGGGGTGTGCGTGCGCTTGCAGAAGGAAAGGGGAGGAATGAGTGGAGTGTGCGTGCGCTTGCAGAAGGAAAGGGGAGGAATGAGTGGGGTGTGCGTGCGCTTGCGGAAGGAAAGAGGGGAGGAATGAGTGGGGTGTGCGTGCGCTTGCGGAAGGAAAGAGGGGAGGAATGAGTGGAGTGTGCGTGCGCTTGCAGAAGAGGGGAGGAATGAGTGGGGTGTGCGTGTGTGTGCGAAAGGAAAGAGGGGAGGAATGAGTGGGGTGTGCGTGCGCGCGCGGAAGGAAAGAGGGGAGGAATGAGTGGGGTGTGCGTGTGTGTGCGAAAGGAAAGAGGGGAGGAATGAGTGGGGTGTGCGTGCGCGCGCGGAAGGAAAGAGGGGAGGAATGAGTGGAGTGTGCGTGCGCTTGCAGAAGGAAAGGGGAGGAATGAGTGGGGTGTGCGTGCGCTTGCAGAAGGAAAGAGGGGAGGAATGAGTGTAGGGTGTGCGTGCGCACGCGGAAGGAAAGAAGGGGAGGAATGAGTGGGGTGTGCGTGCGTGCGCGGAAGGAAAGAGGGGGAATGAGTGGGGTGTGCGTGCGCGCGCGCGCCACATAAGCCTTTCCCCCCATTGCTTTCACTGTGCTTTTGTCGGGCGCGCCAAGGGCTATGCACAAAGGAAAGAGCGGAATTAAGAGGAGGTGGGGAAGCTCCCGCTCCCGGCTGTGCGCAGGGAGCCTTTCTCAGATTTGATTAGCACTTCCTTTTTCTCTGCTGCACCTGGGACATGTGCTTCAGGATGCGACCAAATTCGGAGGGCGGATTAGCCCTATTTACATTGAACCTTATGGGGAAATTTGCTTCAGTATGCGACCAAATTCAGAGGGTGGAACGGATTAACCGCATTTACATTGAATCCTATGGGAAAACGTGCTTCAGAATGCGACCAATTCGACTTGCGATCAGAGTCACTGAACGGATTAAATTCGTATCTTGAGGTACCACTGTATCTTAGCTGTTCCTAGCACTGCACTCTTTTGCACAGAGAGCTCTGATGTTGTTCCTGGGATCTGTTTGAGCCATTCTCCCAGCTTAGGAGTCATGGCCCCGAGTGCTCCTACCACCACTGGGACCTCTTTAGCCTTTACTTTCCACATCCTCTCGATTTCCTCCTTCAGGCCCTGGTACTTCTCCAGCTTCTCATGCTCCTTCTTCCTGATGTTGCTGTCACTTGGCACTGCTACATATATCACTACCGCCATCTTCTGGTCTTTGTCTACTACCACGATGTCTGGTTGATTAGCCAATACCTGCCTGTCCGTCTGGATCTGGAAGTCCCACAGGATCTTAGCCCTGTTATTCTCCACGACCTTCTGTGGAATCTCCCATCTGGACTTGGGGGGGGTCTAGCCCATACGCTGTGCAGATGTTCCTGTACACAATGCCAGCTACTTGGTTGTGCCGTTCAGTGTATGCTGTTCCTGCCTGCATCTTACACCCTGCCACTATGTGTTCGACTGTCTCTGAGGCCTCTTTGCACAATCTGCACCTTGGATCCTGTCTAGTGTGGTAGACCCCTGCTTCTGTGGATCTGGTGCTTAGTGCCTGTTCTTGTGCTGCTATGATCAGTGCCTCAGTGCTGTCTTTTAGTCCGGCCCTTTCCAGCCACTGATAGGATTTCCCAATGTCAGCCACCTCAGCTATCTGTCGATGGTACATCCCATGCAGGGGCTTGTCTTGCCATGGCACTTCCTCTGCTTGAACCTCCTGCCTTGTCTGCTGCTGCCTGAGGCATTCTCTCAGCAGCTCATCTTTGGGTGCTATCTTACTGATGTATTCCTGGATACTTCGGGTTTCGTCCAGGACAGTGGCTTTGACACTCATCAGACCCCGCCCGCCCTCTTTGCGCCTGGTGTACAGTCTCTGGGTGTTGGACTTGGGGTGGAAACCTCCATACATTGTGAGGAGTTTCTGGGTCTTCACATCAGCAGCCTCCATGTCTTCCTTTGGCCAGCTCACTATACCTGCAGGGTATCTGATGACTGGCAGGGCATACATGTTGATGGCATGGATCTTGTTCTTCCCATTGAGCTGGCTCTTCAGGACCTGTCTTATCCTTTGGTGGTACTTGGATGTTGCTGTCTTTCTTGCCTCCTCCTCATGGTTCCCGTGTGACTGTGGGACACCAAGGTATTTATAGCTGGTCTCTATGTCTGCTATGGGGCCCACTGGTAGTTCCACTCCATCGGTCTTAACTACCTTCCCTCTCTTTACTATCATCCTACCACACTTCTCCAGTCCGAATGACATCCCAATGTCCTCGCTGTAGATCCGTGTCAGGTGGATCAGTGAGTCGATGGCTCGTTCACTCTTAACATACAGCTTGATGTCATCCATGTAGAGGAGGTGGCTGATGGTGATTCCACTCTTGAACTTGTACCCATATCCAGACCTTGTGATTATCTGGCTGAGGGGGTTTAAGCCTATGCAGAACAGCAGTGGGGACAGTGCATCACCTTGGTATATGCCGCACTTGATGGCCACTTGTGCGATCTATCTTGAGTTCACTTCCAGTGTTGTCAAGTCCCATTGCGTGCTTGAGGAAGGTCCTTAGTGTCCTGTTGACTTTGTATAGTGCCAGGCATTCACAGATCCATGTGTGCGGCATTGAGTCATAGGCTTTCCTGTAGTCAATCCAGGCTGTGCTCAGATTTGTCTGCCTAGACCTTGAGTGTTGGGCGACTGCCCTATCTATGAGTAACTGGTGTTTTGAGCCTCTGGTGTTGTTCCCAATGTCCTTCTGAGCTGTGCTCATGTACTGGCCCATGTAGTCTTGTAGCTTGGCAGCTATGATGCCTGATAGAACTTTCCATGTTGTGGGGAGGCAGGTTATTGGCCGGCAGTTGGATGGTGCTGTTCCTTTGTGAGGGTCTTTCATGATCAGCACTGTCCTTCCTTGTGTTAGCCAGTCTGGGTGGGAGCCTGCTGCTAGCAGTTGGTTCATCTGTGCTGCTAGGCGTTGATGCACTGCTGTTAGTTTCTTTAGCCAGTAGATGTGGATCATGTCCGGGCCAGGTGCTGTCCAGCTTTTCATGTTCTTGACCCGCTGTTGGATGTCTGCTACTGTGATGGTGACTGGTTCCTGTTCTGGGAGATTGCTGTGGTCTGCTTTCAGGTCCTGCAGCCACTTTGCACTGGTGTTATGCGTCTTCTCTTTCTCCCATATGTTCTTTCAGTACTGTTCAGTTTCCGCTGCTGATGGCTCAGCTGCTACTCTGTGGTTGCACTGCAGTTGGGAGTACACTTTGGATGGTTCTTTGGAGAACAGGGCATTTATCTTCTTGGCCTCTGCTTCTCTAGTGTATCTCCTTAGCCTGGTAGCCAGTGCTGTGAGCCTTTGTTTAGCAGTCTCTAGGGCTTCAGATGGAGTCAGGCCCATGTATTTTTCCAGTAGCTGAGTCTTATCTTTAATCTCCACACGCTTCTGTAGTTCCACCAGCTGACTGACTTCTCTCTGAGTTGCCTTGATCTTAGCCTCCAATCTCATTTTCCAGGGTGGGTATGTACTGCTGTTCTTCTTGATCGCGTAGCCAAGCAGTTCCAGGATTACAGCGGCTGTAGCATATACCAATTCACTGGTTTCAGTTATGGTGGTAGTAGGGATTGTCTGGAGGGCTCTGTTGGCATCTTCTAGCATACTATCTGATGGTACTTCTCCACTGAGCCTTGGTAATCGGACTCGAGGGTTGACTGTAGCTAGTTTATCCATGATCTTATGCCTCATATCAGCTGCTGTGCTCTGTAACGGAAGGGGTGGCAGTGACATTCCAGCTTCAGGTGTTGGCTGCACAACTGCTTGTTCTTCCAGGTCTGCTTGAGTCCGGGTTGTAATGTGGAGTTGGTCTATCTCAAGTTGTGAGAGCAGCTTCCTCTTCACTATGTTGAAGCGCTGGGTAACTAGTTGTTTCTCAGTTAGTGTGGATGTAGGCCTTCTGTCTATCCATAGTTCCCTCATACGTTTCATATATCCCCTCTCATTAGGTCTGCTGTTGTAGTAGCATTCCATCATTTCCAAATTCTCTTGTCTCGTCCATGTATGGTTTGTTCCAGTAGCCCACTTAACATCAGATTGTCCTGGTTCCCCAACATCTGACGCGGACCTTGTTAATCCGGGCGACGTCCGAGCTGGCATGACTCTCTTAGTTCGTGTCACTGTCATATTTTGAGGTAGGCAAGTGAAGTGTTAGGGGGTCTTTGCCCAAGGACTCCTACTGGTGAGGTAGGTATCAGCCAGGATCGAACCCCAGTCTCCTGCATCAAAGGCGGTGTTCTAACCACTACGCTATCCAGCATTACTATATATAGATATATAGTAAAATATTAATTTTGTGGGATTACTCTTTTTTATTTTATATCAAGTAAACAACTATGTGATTTAAAATAACACTAATGATTAGCATATTAAAACCAAAATAAATTAACACAGATGCACTAATTTAGAGACAAAATTAAAAAAATCATAGGTGGATGATATAAAGTCAAAATGTCCTGAACAATGCAAACTTTTGAGGAGGTAGGGGACTGGGGGGGAAAAAAAAATCCTCCCCCCAAACATACTGAAAGTAATAGATAGATCTATGTTGTACCTTTATATTTTCAGAATTGAAAGAATAATTTCTTCTTTCATCTAAAATATTTAGGTGTAATACCTGTACCATCTATTATTGACTAATTCATTCAATTAGACCATTCCATCTGATTTAATGTGCAGATTTTTCTATTCCTTCTCTCATTCTCTCCTTTTTTGTACCACCTAGCCTGAAAAGCTCCTTTGTGGCATTCTGACTGGTCCTAGTAAAAATAATGCCCAATTATGGCTTTTATATTAAAACAGTATAATACCACCTTAAGGAAAAGTGCATTTATTAGTTGTGTTCCATTACAGTGCAATAAAAATGGACATTTATGCTCCATTTACACTAATATACCTCCAGTTGACATTTTAGTTGGGGTATCATAATTCTTCAGACATTTTACCAATTAATTCCAAAAAAGTTGCACAGTTTCATAACAAGATTTTTCAAGGTGTCTGTTGAAGCAGGCTCTCACCTACGGAAGCTTTTGTTCACAATAAAATAGGTAGCCTTTGAGATACCATTGTGCCTCCTTTCAACCCACTTTGCAGGTTAGGAAGCTCACATGTGGAAGACTCCCTGAACCCTTGCTGTGGCTCTGGCTTCAGTGAGACAGTGATATTTGAAGGAAGCTTCGCATTAATTGATTAACTGCTATTCCAGGCAATAATAAATTATGTTTCTCAAGTTCAGTTGCTATGACACTGCCGTGAGCTGTGCTGCTATAATTTTTTAAAGATAGGGATGCTAGTCATAACACTAAACTTAATATACTCAGGAAAAGGCAGTAGATTATTTCTGGATGGTTCACAGTAGATTGCTAAAAGCTTTTTTCTCTCTCAACTGTTTTATAACAACAACAACAAAAGCTCGTACTCTGGGCTCAAGACTCTTAATCAACAGTAACTCAGATACAGATTTTAATCCATGTAAGTCATCCCAGTGGATGCATGGCCCATGGAGTACCAGAGATACCTGAATCTCCCCATGTTATTATTTTGTATGCAATTCCATTGCTTATCCTAAAAAAGCACTATTAGACTAACTCTAATTACACCCTAATTAACTTCCATTTAACTAATACACCCACAGAAGTCACTTATACAAGTACTTGCTATCTAGGTTATTTATCTGTATTTAAAAACAATTTTTTGTAATTCTCTCCATGTAGAGACTACTTACTGTAGGTAACAAGGTGGCTGTTCCTCCTAGTATTTGTTTCACTTGATTGCAGGATCTGCTTGCTTTTCTCCTGCACTCACTTGGTAACTATAGCAAAGCTTATCAATGCATGATGTGACATGGGGGTGTATTGTTTTTTCAAACAGGGCTTGTTACAGAGCCCTGTTTGAGTGATCAGGGCTAAGAGGGAATGACTAGGCCTCTAAAATAACATAAATGAATAATATATTAAAATAAAAACAATAAACACATAAAAATTAAGAGGGAATGATTAGGGCTAAGAGGGAATGACTGGGCCTCTAAAATAACACTAATGAATAGCATATTAAAATAAAAACAATCAACAAATAAAAATTAAGAGGGAATGACCAGAATTAAGACAGGACACCCCTAAATTACTTTCAATTCACCAACAACACAGCTGCTGGTTTGATATGGAATGCAGAACAGCATGTTGTATGGTTAGGAATTCGGCAAGGAGAGCAAAAGATAGTTGTGCCCCATAGATAATTACAGAACTGCTTAGGAAGAAAACGGAATATAAACTTCTCCTAAAGCACAAGACAACATTATACCAAATGACTCTTTGGCCCTCTCTCCTGACTGCCATAGATTCTAAAGACACAACGTTATTCTGGAAAGTGGTAAATACCAATTTGGGCGAAAATAAGAACATCTTAGAGGCCAGAGTGTCCGAAGAAGAATGGGAGAACCATTATACTAGATTGTTTGCTCCCCATCCCAATTTAGTTAATTCCCCAATTAATCTAAAACTCTGTGACGCTACACCCTGGCCCCCTATCTTTTAAAAGAAATTGAATATCTGATCCTGGTGTAGCTATCAGGCAAAGCCCCTGGAGAAGACTATATCCCTGGTGATTTATTAAAAGCTAATATTGTCTGATGGAAGCCTATTTTGGCTAAGCTCTTTAATAACATTAATTCCTCTGACCAACTTCCCCAGGGTTGGAATACAAGCATAGTGATACCAACATACAAAAAAGGTGATCGTAGCCACCTGGAGAAATACAGACCAATTAGTCTAATTAATATTACAAGTAAAATTTATGCAGAACATCTAATTAATAAATTAGAGGACTGGGTCATCAATAACAATAACCTTGCAGAGGAACAGGCAGAGTTCAGAGTGGGTTATTCAACAATTGATCATGGTTTTGTATTGGATCATCTGATAAATGAGTATGTTAAACATGCCTATGTTTTGTGCAGCTTTTAATTCCATTGATAGAAACAAACTATGGATTAAACTAAATCAGTTGAATTTGGATAGAAGGTTATTAATTTTGATCATGGCTTTATATACAAATACTCACATTCAGGTTAGGTTCACCCCAGTCAGGCATCTGACAGATAATATCAAGACTTTTAAAGGAGTAAAACAAGGATGTGTGCTTGCACCATTATTATTTAATCTATTTATTAATATTGTTCCAGCCCTGAGTGGAGAAAATTTTTTCCCAGTAAAGGCGGGAAATAGGAACTTGTCCGTATTACTTTATGCAGACGATTTATTGCTGATATCCCATTCTCAGATAAGCTTGTGCAGACAGTTAAGAGCTTTGGAGAGCTATTGCTCCTTAAATTGTCTAACCGTGAATGTGGAAAAATCAAAGGTGGTGGTATTTGGAGAGAAATGGAAAAGACACAAATGGAGACTTGGGGAATGTAATATACAGCAAGTTCTCTCTTGTAGATACTTGGGCATCCTTTTTAATGCTTCAGGCAGTTGGTGCTCTATCAGGCCCAAAAAATAAAAATTGAGAAAGCTTCGGTAGGAATAATAAAGTTTTGGCATACAAGTGGTGGTCGACACGTTCCTCCAATCCTAACTCTTTTAGAAACCAAGTTAGTTCCTTACTTTTCGTATGCAGTAGAATTATGGGGAATTTCTACCCCTTATGATATGGAATTATTTCAAAACTAGCTCCTCAGAACAGTTTTAGGTGTACCCAATGGTACTCCTATCCCCTTTCTCTATGCAGAAACAGGTACATACCCAATTAAAGCTAGAATAATAATAAGGGCATTTGATTATTAGGGTAGAGTCCTCAAACTACCTGATCCTTGACTTGTTAAGCAGTACCTCCTGAAGCAAATTAATTTCTTCACTCCTCCTCGCACCAGTTGGCTTACATTTTTATCCAATCATATGCATACCTTTGGTTTTTCCCCAGAATTCTTTCTGAACTCAAATAACACCAATAATAGTCTATTATTTAAAAACAGGGTGCTGGATGTCTTTGCCCAAAGAAATTTGTTTAAATTATCACAAAATAAAATTGCCACTTTGTATGCACTCAATAAAACCAAAATCGAATGTGAACATTATCTGAAGCGTGTTACAGTGCCATCCCTCCGAGAGGCACTTACAGGACTACAGTTCCAGCAAATGGCATCAGCAACTAGAGAGGGCTGATTTCACAATATCCCATATAATATGTGATTCTGCCCTTGTTGCACAGAAAGTATAGAAGATTTTACCCATTATTTATTGTACTGCCCTATTTCTGCTTCAGCACGTGGAAAATTCCTGGAGCCCCTTCTGATGAGGAAATCATTTTGGGCCAATTCATTTAAAATTGAATATCTAATGAATTGAGACAAGGAGACATTGCTATGGAAATTAGCAAGCTTTGGACAGGCTGCTGCTAAACAGAGAATATTTTACCGAATGTTCCTAATGTTTTTAAAAATTTTACCAGTTGTAATAACACTGTTTTAATGTCTTTACTGATTTTTGTATATTTTAATGTATTTTATTAATGTAAGGCCACTTTTGTGCAGGTTTTACCTTATTTTTTATGACCGTGGTCAGAACAATAAATAGATTAGACTGGCCCAAGGTGATCGGTTGGCTTCCATGCCTACAGGAGGACTAGAACCTGGATCTTCTTAGTTCAGCACCTTAAACAATACACTACAGTATGCTGACACTCTACTCTAGGTAACAAGGTAAGTTTCCAAATATACAGACATTATCCCTTCTACATGTTTCTATTATTTTTATGAAGTGCAGCTATTTTGTTATTCAGCTGCATGGGGTACATAGGAAGAGGCAGATTTTAAAAAATGGTTTCAACTATATACTTTCCCTATCATTTAGCATTACCCAATTCAGCCATGAACTATGTGGTTTTATTAAGAGAATACGGAACATTTTCAAATGGGAAGATGATATTTCTTTGCTACCCCTTCATGGGTATCTGCAGGGCACGATAAAAAAAGGTCAAGATGGCAACCATGATGGTGCAATTGAAGCTCCACTGATTGTGATGCACATAAAAAACAGGCAAAACTTCAACTGTATCACCATGTTTGCCATCTTGACTTTTTGACCATATCCTGCATACACCTGTGCATTCCACCTGTGCATTTAAAGAATTTGAAATTAAAATATAATTTGATCTCTTTATGTAATGTAGACATGCATAGTCTTACAAAACACCATGACTGTGCTGACCTGACACCTACAAAATCCTACACAGAAAATTATTCCTCTGTCTCCTTAGAAATGCAAGACTCAGTAGTAATTGCACTTGAAACTAAAATTGCACCTTCTGATAACTGCTGTGTAGGATTGTTGAAGTGAGGGAGGGAGGCTGCAGAGAATATTTTACAGCTGCTTGTAGTACAAGCTGCATATGTATAGGAGACATTCTGGGAGGCACCACATGTCGATCAGCTCAACTGCAGTTGTCATGACAAGTTTTGTTAATATTTAGCATGCAGAAAGAATCCATGTCAATCTGACCAAGGAGTTAAGGAATGATACAGACCAGTGGGTCTCAAAGTGTGGTCTGGGGACCCCTGGGGGTCTCTGAGACCCTTTCAGGGGGTCCACAAAGTCAAATAAATATTTTAAAATTTCTCAGTTTTAACTTCTAATACAGCAAATATCAATAGATGCAACTCACATAAACCAAAGCTCTTTGGGGCCCTCAATCATTTTTAAAGAATGTAAAGGGGTCCTGAGACCAAAACGCTTGAGAACCGCTGATACAGACAAATGCCAAATTTTCATATGCCTGATAAATCCTCTTTCAGCACTGTTACATGCCTATTATTTTCAAGTTCAAAAAAAAAAAAGTGAAAAGTCTGTGTTGAAAGCTTTTTTAAAAATTTTGCTTATGAGCTATGCTCCACAACCCACTATGTGTAGGAGTCTTCGTTACTCAGAAACCGCTTTCTCTAATGTATATTACTTCAGATGCTAGGACAGAACTGACATTTCTGTTGCTTCAACCTCTTCACATCAGGACAAGACACAAGGGAGATAAACCAATCTGAGCAGCATTTGGGGAAGGGTCACAAAAAGCCAGTAGGCAATTTTACTATTCCAGAAAATACACTCAAATCTAGCATTAGGAGAACCAGGAACCCAGTTTTCTGGCAACAATGAGAGAAAAATTAGAATCCTGAGCTGGTTCAACAGACTATTAAAAACGACTTTTTAAAATGTATGCTATGTTTGTGTCAGTAAAACAATAAATATAGCAAGGAACAGACAGGAAGACATTTGTCCCCAATGTGTTTGCCCTTTCATCCACTTTTTCTTGCAAGGAGCTTTATTTATAGCCTAAAGAATTAAAAAATGATATGCATTCCTAAGGTGGTAATCAGTTTGCTCTACTCCCATATTCTACAAATGCCTAGAAGAGGTCTCGCCTAGAACTGGCAACCTGCTTATTTTTAGACTGAATTCATGCACTGCATTAGGACATGATTTGCATTGTATTAAATAAATATAATTGGCTGCGCCTGCACAATTAATCTGGCTTAGGCAAAACCCAAAGAACCCACCTTATTTTTAGCATGTTGCGAAATCGAGTCACAACCCCCTTCTCAAAGAAAATATCCCCAGAATGGTTTTAAGCTTCTTCACACTGCTGTAAAATTTACCTTAGCCAATAAGGTTCATAAGAAAACACCCGAGGCGAGGACTGTTCCCTGTGGCCTTGCAACTAGCCGAATAAACTCCGATTTCTTACGGACTAGAGAGGCAAGTCTGCGGCTCGATGCGTGTCTCGGGTTGGAACGATTAGTCGTAACCCCGCACCGCGCCCGCCACCAGCAAGTCAGACCCACACCGCGCCCTCAGCCTCTTCCGCAGTTCCTCCGAGCCACCCGACGGCCGTCCCATCTGTTCCAAGACCGAGCACAATACCTGTTAGTGGCAAGTTGCGCGGGCAACTGAGTAACTCCGCGTTGCTCAGATAACTAAGCCGTAAGGTACCAGCCACGTGCAACGGATCCACCGCACGAAGGTGGCTAGTGGCGAAGGCACAGCCACTCTGGGGAAAAGTGGCGGAAAGCTGCTCGCTCTTTTCTTCTCCGGTACTTCGCCTGACGCGCCGTCCCTCCGTTCTCGAACTGGGGGAGCAGGAGCCTTACAGCGGCTTCGCCCGCATCCCTTCCCCTGCGCGGAGGGCGAGCGTCCTTCCGCCTACCCCGCCACGAGCCGAAGCGAGGCCTGCCCAGGGACGGGCTGGATGCTCACCCCGCAGCCGGCGAAAAGGAAGGCGTTTTGCGCGCTCGCTTGCGGTCGCCGTAACCAGCAGCTCTCGCGCCCCCCGCAAGCGAGCGCGGACTCTCCCTCCCGCGCTGTGTTTGCGTAACCAGGAAAGGGAGGGATAGAAGAGGGGGAAACCAACATTTCCGTCTCCGTGTTTGCGCGCCCGGGCTCCCTCTTCGTGCAGCAGGGGGAAGCGCGGAGTCCCGGCGGCCGGAGGTGAGGCTAGCCAGGCGCCGCGGCTAGGCGAGCCAGCAGCGTCGTGACATGTGTTTGAGGCAGCCTCAGAAAAGTCTCTTGTAAGGATTAAGGCGGCCACCTTTGCCTGATGTAGTTGCTGCAACGATTAAACTCTTCGGCTCAGCAAAAGATCTTTGCAAATAATCTTTGTAAATAAACGGTCTTGGAAATCACGCGGCCCCTTTGATGTCGGATTCGACAGGTCTGTATTGCTTGGCGCTTTCCCAAACCAATTCAGGCCAGTTGAACACGCCGCTCTAAAAGCGTTCAGGGGTGGGGTTAAATCACTTTAAAACCGTTCTTCAAATTTGGCAACTTTAAGGCGCGCGGACTTCAACTCCCAGAATTCCCCATGCTGAGGATGCTGGTTAGGGAATTCTGGGAGTTGAAGGCCACGCATCTTAAAGTTGCCAAGTTAAAAAGCCTCTGCTTTAAACACTTTGGCGCCCTACACATCATCAGCTAAACTAGGATGTGGTTTTCTTCTTTATAGTTAAGCACCTAAGCTGTATACAGCCACCGGGGTTTGTAAACATAGTATGTTGTGAAAACCCAGGTAATGATAGCCTACTCGGTAAACCAGAGTAAAATGAGTAACGGTTGGTTTGTTGCGTGAGCAAATTTGCAGAAGTCTGCGTTATAAAATGCCGTTCGATGCATTTACTTGCCCGTCCGTTCAATCTGAGAGAGCATTTCTAGCAGCGCGGTCGGACCGGGGCTACCCGTGTGCCTTACTGCAGGTGGCTGTCCTGCAGCTGCACGTCTCCTTGGGATAAGGATTACTGGGATTATTGCACTGATGCGCAAGGCTGGGTCGCGCAACCGAAGGGCGTAGAAAATAACCTATGGCAATGACCCCGCTGGCACGCGCAGCGGAGAAACAGCTCTGCGGGCTGCTAACTGCCGAAACGGCGCACGGGAGGCCGCGGGCCTGCGCTAGAGGGAGCCCTTTTCGGAGAAGCGAAACCCGGCCAGCGCCAAGATGGACGTAGCCGTCAGCCAAAGGAAGAGCGGAGAGAGAGAGGCGGTCCTGCCCGCTGCCTTTACGCGACTGGTTCCGCCTTGCTTGCCCGGCGCACGTGGCCGGGTTTCCAGCCGCGGCTGTCATTCAGGCGCCGCCTCCGCCTCCGCCTCCGCCTCCCCTCCTCCCCCCGCGAACAAAGCCAGCGGGGCCTCGGCTGGCTCCGGGGGGACCGCGCGGGGCCGGGAGCTCCGTGCAGCGGAGGCGAAGAGGCGGGGACGCTCCCTTCGTGCCTCCCGGGCATGAGCCGCGCCGGCTTCTGCGCGCCCGGGGTCTCGAGCCGGAGGTCGGGGGAGATCGCCCTGAACGAGGGAGCCGAGACCTTCCGAAGAGGGCCCCGGCGCGGGAGATGTGCTGCTTCCCGGCGGCCCCCGGAGCAGCATGTTCCCCGATACCGGCGCTAGCACCTCCTCCGGCCGGGGCAGCGGGCAGCTGGAGCCCGCGGGTGCCGCGGTCGGCTCCGGCGCCCCTGGAGCCCCGAGTCCCGCGGGCGGAGAGTCCTGCAAGAAGAGTAGCAGCGTCCCAGCCACGGCCGAGGGCGACGGCGAAGAGGACGAAGAAGAGGCGCCGCCGGCGGCGAGGGCTCCCGCCTCGCCGACCCGCTGCATGGTGGCCACCGGACTGGGGATGCTGGGGCTGGCCGTCTCCCTCTTCCGTCTGGGGCAGCAGCCGCCGCCGCCGGAGGAGGACGAGGAGGCGGCGGCCGGCGGGCAGCTGTACGTGGCCTGGCTGCTGCTCCGGCTGCTCCTGTACCTGGTTTGCGCCGCCAGCGCCTTCTTGCTCGGCTGCCTGCTGGCTCTGGGGAGCCGAGGTCGCGGCCGCCTCCGACGCCCGCCGGATTTCCTCGCCGCTTCGAAGCGCCGTTACCTGGGAAGGGCGAGCGCTGCGCCCTCCTGGCGAGCTGCCGCGGTAAGCGATTGCCTTTCCGTGACCTCAGCTGCTTTTCCTTCTCTGCTCTGGCGTGATCTCCCCTGTTTTCCACCCGGGGCTGGGGTCCCCCCCCTTTGGAGACAGGGCTGAGTTTAACCCGGGAAGCATCTGGGCTCAGCCCTCCTTCGGATTCTTGGACCTGAACCCCGTGGCAGGAAGTGCCTTGAATCTGAAAGGAGTGATTTTCCTCGCAATTGAGACATCCCACCTGCTACTTGTTCTCTGCGTGGGGGATTGGAGTCCTTCAGGTATTCTTGGTCTTTCAGTAAGTCACTGTCACCCGAAACAGGTTAGAGCTCTGTTGTACCCTGCACAGAGGACAGGGAAGAATAGGAAGAGGGGATGCTTAATTTTACTTTCCCCCTTCTCAATGTCATTGTTGAACCCTTGAGGACCTATGCTGACTCCTGTGTGGCGATGGGGAAGTCAGTGCAGTTTTTGGAGCGCAGTCCTTCAAAGTAGGTAGTCCTCATTTAGCTACCGCAATTGGGACTGGCAAATTGGTCATTAAACAAAGCAGTCACTAAGTAAAACAGTGACTGCGCTTAGAATCTTACTTCAGCTTTCCTTTGCTTTACAGACCTGCAAAGGTTGTAAATGTGAAGATTGATCACAGTTATTTTTTCATCAGTGTTGTAACTGCTAGTGGTTGCTAAATGAGGCAGTCACTAAACGAGGACTACCAGTAGGATTAATGTGGGTCACTTCGCTAGCATGGCCAGTATGTTGGAGTACTTCTGGGTCATAAATAAAACACAAACACTGAAAAACCCACTGAAAAATCTTGAGTTTGCAATTCAAGAATTGTATACCTTTAACTTAAAGATTCTATAGGCCTAGTGGCCTGTATGTAACAGCTGACTTACAACTTGCAGAACTCTTTGCACTGCTTTAGCTCTTCAGTCTAGAGGTGTTAAAAGTAGCAACGGAGTAGTAAGATTTTACTTTGAGGATATTCTCTTCTTTGGGGTTCATTGTTTCATTTGTAAATCCCTACTTGAGCTCTACCACCACTAGTGAGCTCTTCCGTAGGACATTGTTCCTTCATAAATAGATATTGCTTCTCCATAAAAATTGCTTCAGTAGATTGCTACTCTATTAAAAAAGAAACCAGATAATTCCTTATAAGTAGAAACTTAGATGTTCACTTTATTGTGGAAGGATTTTTTTTATATATGGAAGTTTTTAATAGAGGGGCTTTTTAAAAACAAACAAACAAACAAACAAAGATTCATTTCATCCTGTGGCCTTCTGTCTGCATGATGAATTTATGTAGCCCAAATAAAGATTTATCATATCAAATCATAGTAGCTGAACTGTAGATAACTAACTAAAGTACCACAAGTCCTGTGAGGATTCGTGGGAATCGGTAGCACATTGTTGAGTTAGCACATTGACAAACAATCCGTGGGCACGCTTTTTCATAGCTCCTCCTTCTAGGTGGTGCATATGCTTTCATGGCTGCAGCTGTGACCCGAAAGTTCAAAACCTTTAGGGCAATAAAGTGCTTTTCTCTACCGTCTCTTAATTTTCATAGCATTTTCTTAGAAATACGTTTATTTATCAAATAAGGTAAAGGTTCCTGACTCCATAACAACTCTATGCAGCTTAGAATATTGAAACAGATTAGAACAATAAAAAACAGGGGAAAAACAACAACGCCAAGTGTCCAGGAGAAGCAAAACAACACTTGCCCAAGACCTGAGGGAAATAACAGGTGGTAAGAGTTTGTTTGAATGAGGACAGGACAGGGGTTATACAGCTGTTTGTGGGAATGCTATTCCAGAGGGCAGATGCTGCCATGGAGATTCAGGTTTTCTTGGTTAAAGATGCTTTGAGTTGATATTTTAAGCTAGTATCTAAGCAGATGAATTACCATAATCATAGAGAGTCTGTCATAGGTTCAGCCCCTGCACTGTGCAGGAACAAGAAGGATCCCAAATTCTAAATCTGTTGAAACAACAGGTTCTAAATTGAAACAAGAAATGTAATATATAAATAAAATAGATTTAGAATTTGGGGTCTTTAGTTCTAAGATGCAAGTAAGATTAACTGTTGAGAATAATGTTTTATGTAGTAAAGTCAGCTTGTTTTGGACAGATGTGTAATTGGATTGTTTGAAAACGTATGATCTTGATAATTGAAAAAAAGAGAGCCAGTGTGGTATGACAGTTGGAGTGTTGGATTTTGATCAAGTAGACTTAGGTTCAGTTCCCATTCAGCCATGGAGTTCACTGGGTGGTCCTGACCAGTTTTCTTTCAGTATTTCCCACGGCAAGCAAAGTGACTATTGTGGGGATAATATGAAGGGAGAGACTCCATACTACTTTGAGATTAAGTTTTCTTCAGATTGAGATTGATTCTTGGTGGTTTCATGGGCAATTGGGGAAGTGGTTTTACATTGCCTTTTTCTAGAATATTTTTCAACATCCCATTCTAGCCTAGAGCTCTAGGATTCTATAGAGGTCTCCAATCCAAGTACTAACCAGGCCCAAACCTACTTAGTTTTTCAGATTAAGCTCTCATCAGTTAAATGCTGCTACTTCCTGTGTGCCCTTGATGCGTGATGTTTTTGTGGTGGTTTTGATTGTATGTGGTACCCTGGATCATGATTCTTTTGTACGCCACAATGAATGTACATTTCTATATAGAAATTACATCTGGAGGAGGACTCTCAGTGTGAAACTCAAAAAATAAACATTTTGATAAATGTGCACTCAGATTCATCTGCGATTAGAATCTGAATTTGAAAAACAAATGTGTGTGTATATATATATACACACATATTATATATTTTATATATTTATTATTATATTAATAATATATACATATATTAGATGAGTGTGTCATTAATGTTTTGAGTGCTGTTGTGTTCATCAGTGCAGGATGTGCTGTATGTATTATGTGTGCCACGTATATATTACAAGTGTAGAATATAGCAATTTGCTACAGATAATAATTGTCAGTTAATATGATCTCCTTGCTTTGTGGGTTGCTCTTTTCTGTTCCTTTAATGGCTGCTTTTTATGATATCAGACTTTTGACCATACTGCAATTAGCAGGCTCAGAAAAGTGGCCATATCTGTTGGATGTGATGTCTTTACGTGGATGTGATGCCTTTTCTTCTAAGAAGTAGAGGGTAATGGCTGTCAATAGTCCTGGGGAGTGTGTTATTCTTAAAAATTAAAAACACATTATTACTGATACAGCCTTATTGGAAATCAACATTTAAAGAATCCTCATACTGTTTCTCTACAGTATTCCAGTTGCTCATTGTGGAACAATATTGCAAATAGGTCCACAGGAGCTACTAACCTGTAAGATAGTTGCTACTCCAGAAGTCTTGAGTCTTTAGCAGTAGTTCATTGGCTATTCTGTTTTGTTTTGTTTTTTTGTGAAAGAATATTGATAATACTGAACAGTTCTTATTGATTTGTATATTTACATGGCTAATTGGCCTTCAGTAATGAGAACTCTTTCATTCTTAAGTGAGACTTAGTGTGCCTTTGCTGATAACTGCTATCTTTGGGTAATGACCCAACATTCCTTTTACCTTCTAGGATTCAAGAATGAAGGTTTCTTGTCCTTTGTAGATGCCATTCAGATAGGTTGGATGGGTAGTTTCTTGATTGCCTATAGATTTCTAACCTTGGGCTAACAACTTAGGCATTGATAATGAGGATCAGCTAAAAGAATTCATAGTTTTACATACTTCTCACTTTTTGAGTGCCCCCTTATAATGGTTGCTTTGGCTGCCTTCTTTACCAATAAGTTTAGTATTCTTTTAGATCCACTTTTTCATAAAATATTTTGCTTATTCTTTTATGTGATTGTCCATCTTTATCACGTTGTCTAGATTTTTGTGTGTGTTGTGTGGGCAGCATTTAAAATATTACAGGTAGTCCTTGCTTAATGACTGTTCATTTAATGATGGTTCGACGTTATGACGGCCTCGGAAAAAGTGCTTTACAACCTGTACTCACACTTAAGACTGTTGCAAACTGTTGCACCACTCCCTCGCAATCATGTGATCACAATTTGCAACCTCTTTTACGATGGTCATAAAGCAAATTGTGATCGTTAAGCAAATTCCAGCAAAAAACGTCCATTGGGGAAGCTGGATTCACTTAATGACCATGTGATTCACTTAACCACAATGATTTGTTTTATGACCATTGTAAAAATGGTCCAGTCGCGTGGTGACTCGCTTAATGACTGCCCTGCTGAACAACTAATTTTCCAGTCCCTATTGTGGTTGTAAAGTGAAAACTACTGTATTTTTCCATCAATAAGATGTCCCCATGTACAAGATGACCCCCACTTTTCCAATCCAAAATTAAGAAATCAATATTTTAAAGAACACATTTTTATTTAGTAATTAGGTAACATTGACCTGATACACTCGGTGGGAGGAGGTCCAAACCATCTCTCTGCAGCTCTATTTCCATGCACTTTTGCATAACTGATTACATTCAGTTACGAGTGAAACTGCTGATAGCTTGTCTCTGCAAACAGACTTCCTCCAATTGGTTTGTTCAGCATCAGCTGACGTCAGTTACATAAGGCTCGTGATTGGAGGAAGCCTGTTTGCAGAGACAAGCTATTTCACTCATGATTGGAGGCTAGCAATAGGAGGAAGCCTGTTTGCAGAGACAAAGTTGTCTCTTGTAGGGGAGATGGGCGGGAGAGAAATCTACTAAATAAATAAAATAAATAAAGTATGGGCAGTTTTGCAACCGCGTGGTTCTCTCCTCAGCTTACTTCCTTGAATAAGACGCCCTTCAATTTTTAGTGTAAGGATTTTTGTCAGGATTAGCCCAGGAAACTCCAGGAGACGGTACAGATTCAATTCAGCAGGGTTTATTGGCTTCAGTCCCGTTACAGAATCTTCTCAGAGTGAAAGCAATTCCCAGAGTCACCCCACAAACATCCTGCATTCCTCAGGGAGGTGCCAGTCTCATCCTCTTATCTCTACCTCTCTGTTCTGGTGATAAGAGAGCGCGCTTAACTCTTTCCGCTCTAGCTCTCACAATTTTAGAAAAAAGTATCGTCTTATAGTCGGAAAAATACGGTACTTGTAGTTCATGAGTGGCTCTGAAAATAAGCTTGTTTTTAAATCATTTATCTATAAACCAAGCCTGAGCAAAATGGAAAAGAACCACACTGATAAATTAAAAATCTTCCTAGTGAGCTCCAAAAGAATACCTGGCTCACCAATCAGCTGTTCTGCAGCTAGTGAAGCAGTGGCAGTGCTGGAGGAGGTGGTGGTGAGGCTCGGGGCACTCAGCAGCACATCTTCTGGGGCAGCGGCAGTCAATTTATTTTTAAAAAATGCTGACAGGCCACACAAGCTGCTTGTGGGCTGCGTGTTATGCAGGCCTGCTATAGATCAATCTTTGGGCTAGGAAAAAAAAGTATATTGGCTAAGAAAGATACCTTGGCTACTTTGCTTCTGTTCCTTTTAGAAAGCTATGGCAGCCAATGGGTCACAAATGCAATTTGTGATGAAGATTGCAAAGACATTGTAAAACTACTGACATCAATCTTTATACAGTGGTACCTCGGCTCACGAACTTAATTCGTTCCACGATTCTGGTCACAAACCAAATCAAATTTCCCCATAAAGTTCAATGTAAATAAGGTTAATCCATTCCGAACCATATGTATTTTTTTTTTAAAACCACAAAAATATGAAGCAAAGTACAGTACAGTACAGTATGAAGAGAGAGAACACTAACCTTGCTTGAGGCGACTTCTGGCGTGGAGGACAGGAAGGCGGGTGGGGAGGGGGTTATTGTTTGGAAGGAGAGTCTCCCTCACCTACAGGAAGCCACGACCACGTGTCAGAGCAGGGAAGATGGCCGCGGGTCATGTTCGTCACCCGATGCGGAGTTTGCGAACAGAAGCAAAATTTTGTGAATGGTGCTGTTCGTGAACCGAATTGTTCGTGAACAGAAGTGTTCGTGAACCGAGGTGTTACTGTACTACTAAAACTCTCATGTCTGTAACCTTCAACTGGGCAAAATGGTGCATCATAAGGCAACAATTTTTGAACCAAGGTACTTCAAATGGGCTAACTCACAGAATGTGTCCAAAATCTGTGACCCATATTCCTGTGGGATTGAAATTTGTGGCCCCTTCAGCACTGTTGTGTTGCTGCTGCAGTCAGCCCAAGTCACGTGATTATCGTGGACATATCCCCAACCTCTTTCTCTCCTCCCTCTATCCTTTGCAACCAATTGGCTGGCAGCAAGGCCCAATGGGCGAGCGGTGATTGGCTGCTTGGAACTGAGGCAGAAATTTGAAATCTTTTAATAAGGGGCGTTAAGGGAAGGATGAGGTAGCGACTTGGATGCCTGCTGGCAAGGCAGGGCTGGCTGGCTGGCGGGTGCCAACAGATGAGCCCTCTTCCTCCCTTGAGGGAGAGGGCCCTTGGGGACACACCGGAATGGGGAGTGAGGGTACAGTTTTCCTCACACTCCGTGGCTTCCTTTGTTCTACCTCCCCCCAGCAAAGTGGCAGGCAGTTCTGTGGGTCAGCTGAGGAGGAGGAGGAGGAGGTGGCTTCACCGGGGCTCTCCTGAGGGTTGTGAGGGGACGGCAAATGGCCCAAGCCTATATTGTATGTAGGGAGGGAAGGAAGAAAGGAAGGAAGATTTCTGATGCTCCCTGCTAGCTTCCCACAAGCAAAGTCAATGGAGCAAGTCACAAGTCACTCCCACTCCCACTGCTTTTTTGCCCTTGGTCATTCTGTTTCTCTGTTTAGGTAAGGAAATATCTCTGAAATGATGACCCAACAGGTCACAAGTTCTTTATAATTCCAAAACTCATTATAGTGACTAATTATGTTTGTTTACTGATCATATGTTCAGGATAACTTTTGAACATTGCGCACCGGCAGCATTGCTAATATATGTGTTTTAAAATTAGAATGGATTCAGTTACCTAAAATACTGGCCCTCAAAAGCATTTATTAAAAATGAGTAGGATATTGCAGTGCCCACTGTGAGCAGAAATTCATGTAATTTGCTAGCAGTGATTTTCTTTGGTCAAATGGTTAATGATTTTTAATCTAAACATGGAATTATGTTCATGCAGGGCTAGAACTGAGTTCATTGAGGTTTTATTGAACATTCCCAAATGGCTTAAACTGCAGGGCAAAATGCAAGCAAATTTAAAATATCACTAGCAACTGCAGAAATCCACTTCCAAGGTCATGAATGGAAGTAAGTTTTATAAAATACTGACTTTTAAGTGGATTCCTTGCATGGCACAATCTCTATTCAGGTTCCTACAGACTTTTTTTTTTTTTTTGCTGATGTTGTTTATAACATGGTATTATTATATAGGTGAGATTTTTATTTATTGTAATTATATAGCCGCCCATCTCATGCAAAGTGACTCTGGGCGGTGTACAACAATTAAAAAGAATAAATACATAAAAACAATTACATGTCAGATGTCAAAAGACTGAATTGTGCGAACATGGATTAATCTCTGCTTCTTATTCTTCTGTGACATAAAGGTATGGAGGAGGAATAACATACCTTGAACTATTTTAGTCAAGTACTAAGGAGAGCCCAACAATGTTAATATAGCCAAGAATATATATCTATAATTTATTTCATAACAACTTGATATTGTAAATTTAGTTAACATAGAGGGCATTAGATTTGCAAATTAACCCACAAATATTATTAGCTCACAAAAAGGGATGAAGCTGTTTCCATGCACAAATCATTGATGTCCACAAAAACACCCCCCCATGACATTTGTACAATATTTGATTCAGATTTTATCTTTAACTGTAGCAAACTCAATCAATAGCTATATATAAATGTGAGAGGGTAAAATATAAATGTACTTGTAACAGCTGTTAAGAAGATCGAAAGCCACTTTATTACTTTTTTCTTTTTCTTTTTTTCTTTTTCTTTTCTATTTCTTTTTCACTTTCTTATTACTTTTCCCTATTCTTTTTCTCTTCAATTCAAAATTTGTATTGTTTCTATTCTGTTGAAAACCTCTTTAATAAAAATTATTTTTAAAAAATCTATATATAAACCTGAGCTTTTAGATGGAGAAAAAAATCACTGATGTGCAACTCATTAACAATTCTGATATTATAAAGGGTTAAATAAAGTTCATGAAGGGACAGTCTTTTTCTTGTTTTCATAATCTTGGTTTTGGCATTTAATTTTTTGCTAGCTATTTTTATGAAATCTAAAATTGTAATAGTTGGTCTGTAGGCTGAAAATCTAACTCCATTAGTTGTTTTCATGGCTTATCTTTAAATTTTAATATTTATCATCATTGCAAGCTGCTAAGAGATCCTTATTTGGGGAAGCATATAAATATTCTAAGTACATTTATAAACATTTTCCATAAAATGATAATATGTCTATTAGAGCTTCATTGTAGCTCATAATTTTTCAGTGTTAAAAATGTGCCAAAATGATGGAAGAAGGCACATTTGAAATAGGCACTTGATTGCAGATTATATTATAATATATAATATAAAAATAAAATATATATTATAGTTGCAATTTAGGTTTTGGACTTTTAAAAGATCCTTACACAGTTTTTACTTTTCCTAGCTGTGTAATTCTGAATAAAAGTTTTAAATAATCCTAAAAGATTATGAAAGACTACTTGTTGCATTACAGACTTAAATTTTCTAAAACTGTACAATCAAACTTTTCTACTACTTAGTATTGAAGTTGTTGCCCAATATTAATTTTGTTGCCAAGACCAGGATCCCATAAATCCTGCAACAGGTTGTACACAAAGATGCTTTGGGCTTGTTTTTCTTGAACATCAATCGCCCACATTATTTACTTTTGAATTGTGCAAGTTTTCACATGATGTCCTCTTTGATAGGATAATTTTTTAAAAAGTCATCTGATTTTGCTTTTTGTGCAAATGGGTTTTCAGTCTTTGGCTCTAAACAGAAAACTGTTTTTGTGGATAATCTAGGCTCAGTATATCCTTTTTGTCCTGCCTCAGTGCTAGTTTTATTTTTTTCATCATGTCATAAAAAATCAGTGATGGGTTTGGTGGATTGTGGCTTTTCTTCTTTTCAAGCATCTTTTGAAAAAAAATCAAGGGAATGGCCTAAATATGTGCCTAAGTGTCTCAGATTATGTGCTTGATCTGTGAGAACCTTTCGGGAAAGGTTAATTTAATTTCTGACCTTGAAATTAAAGCTAGAGTTTGGGAGTGGAATACCTGAACTGAATGTTGGTGTTCACATGCACTTGCCCAGGACCATCTTCAAGTGCATTTTAGAGCCCACGTGCTCCCTGCTCCAACTGCCCTCAGAAATCATGCCGCCAAATGTTGGTGAAAAACACTGAAAAATGGAGATGAGAATTTCCAGTATTTTGTTCCTCCCACAGCGATGATTAATGTTGAGCTCTGGATGGTAGCAGAATCAAATGTTTAGTATTTGCAAGATACTGATGAATGAGCTCATTTAATATTGTGTTCCATTTGTATTTATACTATGTGTAGAAACATAATTGTTTCCTCTAGCTCTCTGAATGGGGCAAGATGCAAATACGTTTTTGGAGGATATTGTAATTGAAGAATGAGATATTCACATCTTGAATATCTTCACATGTTTTGCTAGCAGGGAATGGGGAGCAACTGTATTTTCCTGTTCTGAAAAAAATACTGATGTTATTCTTCATTGATTGACAGAGGGCAAAGAATCTCCATTTAGAATCTTTGTACATTCTGTGGTGGTTATACAGTTCTCCCAACTAACAATGCATGTGTGTATCTTGAGGCTCTTCTCCTCACTCCTAAATGCTTTCCTCCTTGAGCATACTTGTGGAGATTCACAGTTCTTTATGTGCCCCGGAGATATTTAGCAAGGTATAGATGTTAATACAGGTAGGGATATAGAGAACACCCCAGTATCCTTTGTCTTTCAGTTATGAAATACTAATCTTTGCATTTTCAGTTTACATACAATAGTATACTTTATTTGTAAATGTCGTTTTAAATGTATATTATTACATTATTTTATTTATAATTGCTTTTATTGCACATAAGCCCTTTTGAGACCTCATGAAAGGTAAGATATAAATAACTGAAATAAATATTTTTTAATCTTGTCCACTGAGTGAGTTTTAAAAAGCAGAATTCAGAGGTGGTAGAATGGCCAGGGTTTTGACATTAGTTTGGAAGAAAAATTCTTATTTAATTATGATGACTTGTACTTAATACTTTGTACAGTATATTGGACTTAGCACAGTTTGTGCTGGATATATTCATCAATTCTTGTACTACGCAGTATTCATCCATGTCTACCGTGTGTGCTTTTTTCCTGGCTTTTAGAACCTCTTATCTGGAAATGTACATGACCCAGTCCAGTCAAGGAGAGTGGTGATTTCTCATAACATGGACAAAGCCCTGAAAGAAGGTAAGTCTCTCCTAAGGTCCTTTTGGACTAGAAACCAGTTATTTGAGAAGTTACTATACACTAATGGATTAAAATAAATAAGTAAGTAAGTAAGTAAGTAAGTAAACATGTAAACATGCAAAATGCTTCCTGTTGCTTCTTGTTCTACAAGTAACAGGAGAGAATGTATTGCCAACACTTAGGTTATCCTAGATACAATAGGTGTGGTATAAGAAGCAGTGGAACAGTTTGTTGGTAATTGGAGAAGGAAAAATACTCTTGATCAGTAGCATCATCATTCATATTCAAACTATACTTGCTTATTTCTAACATTTTAAAGGTTATATGCATACATTTAGATTCAGGTAGTCCTCAAGTTATGACCATTCGTTCAGCAACCGTTCAAAGTTATGACGGTGCTGAAAAATGGGCTTATGACTGGTCCCTGAAGTTATGGCTGTTGCAGTGCCCCCGTGTCGTGTGATCACGATCTGGGCACTTGACAATCTGTTTGCACTTACAACCGATTGCCAAGCTCCCCACAATCATGTGATTGCCATTTGCAACCTTCCCTGCCAGCTTCCCACAAGCAAAGTAAATGGGAAAGCCAGCAGGGGAGGTCACAAGTCGCTCAAGTAAGTCTCCCCCACCCCCACCCCAGCCTTTCTTTGCTTGCATGCACTGCACCTTCCTTCCTCCTTTGCTCACTCACACACACCAGTGCCCTACTTCCCCTTTGCTTGCATGCATGCACCGTGCCCTCCTTCACTCATACACACCAGCATCCTCTTTCCCTGCTTGCTTGCTTGCACCAGCGCCCTCCTTCCCCCTTCGCTCGCTCACATGCATCACGCCCCCACTGTACTCTGGCTCTGGGGCTTTGCAGGAGGAAGGAGAAAACCTCACGAATGGCCAGCAGCTTCCAACATGAGCTGCAGACCACATGCCAGAAGTGCCCCTGGGGAGTCCTTCAGCACCCAGAAGTGCCCCCAGAGAGTTCTTGAGTGAGTGAAGGAGGAAAGTGTCAGGCCCAGCCCAAGAACAATGAAACAGTCCAGTCCAGTCCGGTCCAGTTCCTTTATTACCTTACACCTTATAGACAGAATCTTGCCAAACTAAATCTATACTACAGCATCTAGTGGATATACCCTATGAGATTCTAGGGAGTGGCTATCCTGAATCTCTTAGTCTTCCCATGCTCCCCCTGAGGACTATGCTGCCTCTTGCCTCCTCCTGACTCCTGGAATGCATCCCCTCCTTCCTGATAGCCTTGATCTCCCACATCACTCTCCTCCTCGTAGATACATTCCATCACAGGAAGGAAGGCATTGGCGCATGCGAGTGAGCGAAGGGGGAAGGAGGGCACTGGTGTGTGTGAGCAAGTGAAGGAGGGAAGGAGGGTGTGGTGCATGTGAGCGAGCAAAGGGGGAAGGAGGGCGCTGGTAGGAGTGAAGGAGGAAGGAGGATGCTGGTGAGTGCGAGCAAGGTAAGGAGGGTATGTCGCATGCGAGCAAGCGAAGGGGGAAGGAGGGCCAAGAAGCCCCAGAGCTGCAGTGTGGCATGCAGCCCCAGAGCCGCAGCATGGCAAGCAGCCCCAGAGCCGTGTAGTTCTGGGGCTGCTTGCTGCCCTGCAAGGCAGGGTGCAGGGTGTCCAAAATGGCAGAGATAAGGGGAAGTAGGCGGGTGGGGGGAGTTGGAGGCAGTCCCTTACCTTACTGAGGCTCAAGGCTGGGAGGATGGAAGCCTAGAATGGCTTGGATTGAGGTGGGTCCTCAGCTAGCAACTGGTGGAATTTGCTTAACAACAGCAATGGGGAGTGCGAGGATTGTTGTCATTAAACGATGCAGTCACCTGACATCTCACTTTATGACCACATCACTTAGTGATGGAAATTCCTGTCCCAATTGTAGTTGTAAGTCAAGGACTATCTGTATTTCATAGTCCTTCCAAATGCGAATGTATGGGTATTGAATGAAAAGTAATGCCTCTGATGTTATAAGTTGCCAACTGATAGCAGTACTGATGAACTAAAAGTTCTGACGTGTTCTTTATAGAATCACAGGGTTGGAAGAGAGCTTGGTGGTCTTCTGTTCCAAACCCTGCTTAGAATCTGTTCTTTCACTTCAGTTGGTGGGAAGTTACTGTGAGAAAAGGCTGTGTTACTGTTGTTCATGAAATGGAAGCCTGCATTGAATACTCATCAGTGCATTTTAAGCAATGCACCCCAAATGAATGTTTGACTATTGAAGGAGTCCATCCAATTGAAAAGTCACCACTAAATGCAGGTTTTCTATAGTGAAGACTGCATTGACATGACTTCTGTGTGTCACTGAGTGGAAAAACGTAAAGATGATGAACCAGGAAGAGTCGATTTGTGTGATCAAGAATAAAGTGGACAACCTGTGACAACGATCAGTTGCTGTTAAGCTTGGCATTTCACAGGAACATATTGGCTATGTTATTGATATATTTCAATATTGGAAGATTTGTACAAGATAGGGTCCTCATATGGCAGAGATGAAATTTGCCAGCAGATGTTGTCACACTATAACAATCAAGGTGAGGAATTTCTTCACAGAATCATTACAGCTGATGAAATATGGTTGCATTGTGAGACCCAGAAATGAAGCATCAGTTCATAGAACTTCATCACAAAGCTTCATCCCCCTTCCCTGCAGGGGGGAAAAAGTTTTAAAAACACAGGCTTCAGTAGGAAAACTCATGGCTACCATTCTGGGGGATGCAGATGGTGTTATTCTTGAACCTGGTACTATTATCAACTCAGAGCAATATATCACAACACTCAAAACTTTTAAACAACAATTAATCAGGATTTGAAACCACAAGAAGGAGTTTTTGCTGCCACATTATGGTGCTAGGCTTCACACTTCATGAAACACCCAAGAGGCAGTGAAAAAGTTGGATCTCAGCATCTTAACGCCATATAATTCAGACTTGGTGCTGTGTGATTTCTACCTTTTCACAAAATAGAATGAATGGTGGTGATTATGTGGAAAAGTAAATACAAATAACAAAAGTGCTCATTTCAGGGATTATTTTCCTATTTCATTTATTAAAATATCTCTATTTAAACTAAAGTTATGGAGCTGGAGGCATTTCTTTTCATTCAGCCCTTATAAATTACTTTCTTCCATACATAGACATTGGTTTTGTTAATAATAATTCTTGCTAATTAAACTTAAAGCATGTAATGGAGATACTATTTCTACTTACACTGTTGTGAAGTTATTTAAATTTTTCAAATGAATAATAATAAAAAATCGATTATTAGAGGGAATAGAAGACTCACTGTCTTTAATGTGGACTACAATAAAAGCTTTTATCTGAGGTTGTATTTCATGCAATTCTTATAAATAGAAACAAGAATTACAACAATTAAGGTTAAAGAATTGTAACATGTACATATAGCCATCTCTCTGTTCCCTTTTAGGCTATGCTGTATTTTGTGAAGTGCAGAAAAGGAATAAGAAATAGTAAACACAATAAATTTTAAGTATCAGATAAGAGAAAAGGAAATACAGCTAAAATCAGTTTATGCTAATATCATTCATTATAATTCCCCTTAACCTTTCTGACTTTGCAAACCATGACTGCATCCTTCAGGCCTGTATGCTGCTTCATATGTTGTTATTTGTTCTTTAAACCTTACATTTGTTTTTTTGAAGAATTTCCATCTAACCACAGCTAACCATAGCTTTCTTGTTTGCTCCATTCTTCTCAACCAATTCACTCTTTCTTCATATGTTTATATTGCAATTCAGTTCTCATTCATTCTATGTATATGGCCAAACCATCTTAATGTACTTCTTTCACACTGGTCATTCAATCCACATTCACTCAAGCACCTCTCAGTCTATCTATGTCTTCATTGTTTACCAGACCAACTTCTTAAATAAGCCATTTTCACTGTACTTAATTTACTTTCATGGTTTTTCTGGCATAGCCAAACCTCACTTCCATCTAACAAATTGCTCTTACAGGTAGTCATTTTTGCTTCGTTCACACACACACTCATTCCTTGCAGCAGACAACTGTTTTTCTACCAGTGTTTGCATGATGTAATGGGCTGTGAGAATAACCTTGAGAAAAAGGAGGAAGAACCACAGCTAAGGCAACAGTCAGATAAGAGCGATCTCAGGCCAAAGCAGGAATGGAATTTGAGGAAGCATCTCAACCTGGACCCTCCCTAGCTTTCTTTAGGATAAAGGCAGGGAGAGGAGAGGCACATTCAGAGTTGCAAGATTCTGTTCCTGTAACCCTATAATAAAAGTAGTTTTAGTATTCATGACTTTGTTGTTTAAGTCTGGTCTACATCAGGGGGCTGACACAGATCTTAAAATTTCTCCATCCGTTTCTCCATCTTTATTAAGATATTGAGATTCATCTACTTGCTTACATTTTTCATCCTCTATATACAGTATGATGTGAAGTTGTTTACTCCAGTTTCCATGTCAAACACAACTGTCATGGTCTTTGGCACACTAATTTTGTTACCATCTCTAATGTCATTACAAGAACATCTTATATATTTATCCATAAATATTTTAAACATAAGGTGGGAGGTAAAAGTGACCCAAGAAGAAAAGCCTTGTTAATAAGAAGCTACTATAGAAGTAAGGAGTTGCAATAGATGGAAAAGCATGGTTATACATTATTTAAACCAACTTGTCAAATGGTTGTAGGCTTTGGCAACCACAATCAATTCATAGTGTGATAGGTGAGGTGAAATGTTACATAATATCAAATATTACAGGAACAGGTGTAGTCATTGTCCGAACCTTACTTTGAATATACAATGCTATAGAAGTTGGTGCCAGATTAAGGACAAATAAACATGGCTGGCTGAAGGTATGCACTGATCATTTTTGATTATTGTTTTCCAGAATAAAACTTGATTCTACTTATGATGCTGCATTTTTGACAGATTTACTTTGTTCCAACAATTAGTTATTTTTTTTTTTTAACATGGGATAATAAGTCCCTTGGAGTTTCTGTTCAGATGACTGGCTGACCAAATCCACTTATGGGCTTTCCGTGTTGACCTCTAGTAATTTTTCTCAGGATTGTGCTTCTTGTGTTGTAAGACTGCCGTACTTATTTTGGAAAGGGAAGAAAATATCAACTTTAAAGATGAAAATAGACAGGCTTTTCAGACATAGTTCATACCTGATTTGGGGGAGGCAGGGGGGTGTTGAATATGGATTCATCTTGATATTTTTTCTTTCTTTCAGTGTTTGACTACGTCTACCGAGATTACATTTTGTCTTGGTATGGAAACCTCAGCAGAGATGAAGGACAGCTGTATCCTCTACTGTCTGAAGACTTCTGGGAGGCTGCCAAGCAGCTGCGGCAGAGACTCAGTCACATTGATGTAGTTAAAGTCATTTGCAACGATGTCGTGAAAGCTGTGCTCAACCATTTCTGTGATCTCAAAGCGGCCAATTCCAGGTAATAATGCATCCCATGAACACACACATGTACCTTTTCTACATCATGCTTTAGTTATGTTTAATTTTTTTCTGATTATGTCTGAATTGTATTGAGATGGCAAAAGCAGCTTTAAGGTGGCACATATGGAAGCGTCAGTGGTGACCAGTCTTCTTGGCAAGGGTGCTGCAAGCCAGGTCAAAAATATTGGATACTTTGTCTCAATATCATGCTGGTCTGCTCAAGCACAGCGTTATCCCAGATAGACATATTCTCCTTACAGTATGCTATAAACTCTTGTTCTCAGTGCTGCTGGGGATGATGTACTGAAATGATCTTGCATAATTCTAATTTTGATATTACCAGGATTCAGATCCTGGATTTCACTAAGGCCAGAGATGTGCCTGGACTCATTTATAGGATTTTATAAATTTCAAGAACATATAAAATGTCTGTATTTAATTATTTTTCCAATTATAGTTCTTCTGTTTGATAACTCAGAAATTTTTGCTCTTTATTAAAGCTGGCAGATGAACTTAACAAATATTAACTTTTGCCATTAATGCTTATTATTTTTTTAACTAATAACCATGTTTGCTGGGGATTGAGATTTGAATTCCAATACACCTATATGGCACAGGCTGAGGAAGGATGCATTAAGATACGTTGAGATAGGGATGGCTGTCTCATTCCCTCTATTTTTGCAAAGAGATTAAAATCCTCAGATGTCTGTTCCCAGGGTCATTTATATGAACTCTTGCAATGACATTTTCTGTTGTAATTTTTGATGTCCCCTTTGATTCTGCTGAGCATTGCCACACATGGTTGGTTGGAATAGTTGAAAGGATTGGTATTACCAAAAGGGTGCCTGATGTGTCTCTCTTTCCTACCCAGGGACATTGTCTACTTTCTTCTTTAAGCAGTTTACCAAAAAGTGGGTTTGCATGTTGTTTGCACCATGTGGCAAGAGACTGCATAGCAGAAGTTGCAATCCCAAACCTGAAGTGCATTTGTGTGGTTCCACCCATGTAGTAGGATGACTACATTCCACTGATTGACAGTTCTTAGAGTCAGGAAGTTCATTCTGATGTCTTGCTTAAACCTTCTTCCTTGTAGTTTTAAGCCATTGATTCTGGTTGTACCCTCTGGGGCAATAAAGTATAAGGCTACCTACTCTTCTGTGTGACCACCTTCAGATATTTTGCTATCATGTCTCCCCTTTATAATTTTTTTGTAGGCTAAACGTGCTGGATCCTTTAACAGTTCCTCATAATGTTTGGTTTCTCTTCACCATCATAGTAGGTGTCCTCTGAACTTGCTCCAATTTGTCACTATCCTTTTTGAACTGTGATTCTTGAGTTGGACACAGTACTGCAGATGGAGTCTGATCAGGGCAGAATGGAGTGGAGCAATTACTTCCTGTGATCTGGACTCCATTCTCCTGTTAATGCATCTCAAGATAACATTTGCCTTTTTCACCAGAATGACTTGCTGAGATTTTGCAGAGCATGGGTCTGTGTTCAGAACTTAGATGAAGAAGCTTGGGATTCTCCTCATCTTCACTCCCTGCTCCTACTGGCTATTTAATATGGCTTAATAATTGAGTAGCTGTCATGAATTAGTATGATTTAATTATGGTTTGACTATGAAAATTAGATTCAGATCTTCCAATGGCCTTGAAGCTTGATGGATAATCGTAGGCCAGCGTGTGTTGTTTTCAACTCATTGTATTTATACCATTTTTTGAAAAGAGTTTCCCTGGCAATGTACATAGTGAAAAAAAAAAAAATAATGCCAATTAATTGGATTAAAAAGCAGCATCACATACAAGAACCAAAGGAAAATTATGGGAGCAGAAAACAAAATGACTTTTAATCCTGAAATAATGGCAAAATTGGCAGCAGGTTTTATTTTGCTATAACTTATTTAGTAAGGTGGTTCTGGCAGAAAAGTGGAAGCATTACTGAAAGAAGTGATGCTAATCAAATGCGATGATATATACTTTTAGAAATTTTGACAAACATACTCATCTTGCATCATCAAGTCTACCTGATTTAAAAGACAAGTCTAGTGTTGTCATCTGTGCAACCCTAAAGTACCATAGGAGGAACCATGGTTCATTTGTTCTAAGTAAACATTTAATTGAGACTGCTCTAAAAGCTGCTTTTTGTGTTATATTCATGCACTCTGGAATTGTTTATCTACTACTTCTCTGCCTAAAATCCTACTGAGGTGATACAAGTAAATATATTACTTTCTTCTGAGGAAGTCAGTGTTTCTTCTGTAGTTTAAATAGCACTTGTGCAATCATTCCTAAATTAATTCTTAACACAGACTTCTACAAAAGAGATGTCCATGATGCTGCTTTGTTTCCAGAAAGGTAATGTGATATTCTCTGCCCCACCCCACTCCCATTTTTTGTGGTATTGATAGTAATTCAAGATACGAGTTTATTCTAGTTGCATGTTCAGTAAAGCTTACATGGTTTGAGCACTCTTACGTCTTCTGAGAAATTTGCAAGTTGCTTACTTGCCATTGATATTCTTACAGCTTAAAAAAAAGTTTGTTGGAGAAATCAAATCCACTTGAGAATTAGATTGAAGGGTAGTTGAAGTACTGCTTGTACTGTACCCTTTTCCTCCCCTTAATAGCTTTTCCAGTGCAGTCATTTTAATGCATGTAGTGGATGTGGGAAACATGAGAGGATTTTTATCTGTAAATAGCAATCTTAATGACTGTCAAAATATTCTAAATATAGGTAGAATATTCTTTCCTAGACTACCTTTCTTAGCAAACTTAACAAGCAAAGCATCTGTTTTTCTACACATTCTTTATGGTGGCTGGCCTAAATTAGATCTTATTTTACTTCATAAATTCCTAATCAAACATCTTTTAATTTTGCCATTTTTTAAAACTTAGACATCTGAGTTATGCAAATAAAGAGAGGTACTTGTGTGTCTTAATAGAAAAGCTATGGGAAATTCTTTAGATTTATTGCTGTGGAAACCATCTTTTAGTTTCAAGTCATACCTTGGAATCACCATTGATCTATCAAGGATAGATATCAGGATATCTTCAAAGCATCAGGATATCTTCAAAGACCCATTTTGGTTTAAGGATGGAATTAAACAGGTGAAAGGCTTAAATACAAGCATGCTCACATCCCCTAGAAAAAAATAGTTTACTATTTACCAGTTACTAATCTTTTCTTTTTTAAATCATCCTGTTTGCTCACCAATTCTTTGGTCCAGCAAAATAATTATTTATAAGCTTGTCTCAAATCCCTTTTTCCTTGTAGAAAATAGGCAAAGGTGTCAACATGAATCCCTATTCGTTCTCTCAAATCTCTATCCTGCCTTCCATGCAAGCCCCAGTGGACTAAGGTCATGAGCCAATGGGTCACTTCACACTCTCAGTGAATATATTAGATAATAGATGTACAGAATTTTCACTAACCAACATGATATCCATGATCTGCTCTTTGCTTTTCCTTGATCTGTCTGCTAGACTCTAACGTGGCCCCTCCAGAAATTGTTTTCTGCTTGAATAGCCTCCTTTGAACTACTTGTCAGAGGTTCCCTTGTCTTTAGAGGAAGTATGCTGTTGGTATTTTTGTTCCTTAGCTGCCCAGAGTCATTGAGAGTTGGGTGGCATAAAAGTTTAATAAAAAAACATTGTTTTTATTATTATTTCCTACGCCCCCTAAATGTTGCGTAAATAAGCAGCCCCTTGCTTCTCTTTCATATAAGAGCAATTGCAGTGTCTGTGGAGATAGGCTCAGATTTCTGGCTGTTCACTTGCTTCTCTCTCTCTGGGACCCTGTGATGGCCAAGAGGGTTGGAATGGGCTCAGAACCTCCTCAATGTACTTTTCTCCCACCGACGTTTTATTGAGGATGAAGTCAGGCAAAGTAAGTAAGCATTGGATACTCCACAGTTTTGTTTGGCGTGATTGAAGTAATTATGGCTTGAACAAGCCACAGGCTTCCATGGAATCTGATTTGTTTGAACTAGAGGTGAAAACAATATTTTCATATGCTGAGGAGAGAGAAGAGCAAAGAAATATGTGAATCTTTGAATTCTAAGTCTTAGTTTTATGTCTGCACAAAGATAAGTTCATGAATTTGGAAGATGAACAATAAAGTAATACTCATGCAATGTAATTTGATTTGTTTTTTCTGTACTACAAATGTACATCTTGGTTCCCAGGGACACTCAGTATTTGTTTCTTGAAAATGATGCATAGTGAAGATGAGTCAGTGCTCGGAAATACTTTACTTCTATGTCTTTTGGTATTAAGCACTGTAGAAAGGTTGTCAGTTACTTTTTAACACGAGCCAGGCCAATTTATGTTTGTATACGTGCCCTCTGCATACAGACGTACATTGGAAATATTTTACTGCTTGGTGGGAAATGGAAGCCTTGGTCTGGATGTTAGCTAAATAGATCTCACACTGATATTAGAGGCTCTTCTGCAGATTGATGGCTTTTTAAAAATAAAGTGATGAAATGAAAGTCATCCATTATGTTCATAAAACTGGAAATGTTATTTAATACATTTTATATTAAAATGTCATAAAATATACTTTGAAACTACTGAAAAAAATAAGTTGTGGTTTTCTCGTAATGTATGTAAGAAAAAGTGTTTCTTTGAGAAAGGAAAAAATAATGTGATGATAGTGCCTTCTTCAATTAGTCCATTTATTGTCAACTTAACATGGCCATTGATTTAGCAAATTCTTGGGAGTATGCATTAAATCTAAAGCCATACAAAACAAGATCAATGTGAAATTTAAGACAGTATGAATAGAAAGAGCTATAAAGTCTGCTAATTGGTCGGTGGTAGCAATGAACAAGTTAAATCTGGGCTCTTCTTGAAAATAATGTACTACAATCACTCTATGATACTGAGCCTTGAAAGAATCTCCCTCCCCCAACCCCCCCAACTCATTAATTTTTAAGGAACAAAACAGAAATCTGGTAAAAATATTATTATTATTATTATTCTCAGGTTTAGCAGATCATATGCATATATGAAACTATATACAGTTATATATTAATCAAAATTTAAATGAGATAATGTAACTATATCATGTGAGTATATGAAACTACTGTACCTTCTACATAAATTGATAATCTATTAACTATACTTGTGGGCTGTTCTGTTAAATCTGATATTTTTTCCATCCAAGTAGAATGGTCAGTCTGTCCTCCCATCTTCTTGACTATGCTTCTCTCTGGTTTGTTCTTATTATATTTTATTCTTTAATCACAGAAAAAGTAAGGGTTTTTAAAAATTTTGACTGTCCAACTTAAATAAATTCTTTATATATTCTTACTGTTTAAAATTATTTGCAATTCCCATCTTTCAACTTTTTCAATTTGTCAGTGTTGAATACTTTGACCTTTTTTTGCACTGCAGGGAAGATTTGACATAAACTTTATTGTTTTTCTTTCTCCTGGAAAAAAATAGAACTAAACCCACTGACAATTTTATGATAATTTTATTTGAAAATAACTTGGATGTTTACTGTTTCCCTAGGTAGATATGGCATGTAGAGTTGGATGCCTTCTCTGTGGTTCTTCTCTGATTATACTTGGGATTTGGGAGGTATAATTAGGTAATGTGGAAACATCTCTTAAGCTTATTTAAGAGGTTGGGAAGCAGGATAGTCCACTTTTTCTCATCGTGCCACTCTTAACCTCCCATCCTTTCTCTTATCTCTCTGGTAGTGGAGAACCCTGATTCTATGAGGAGAAGTACACAGAGAGAGTCCTCCTCCCCCCATCCTTTCCATTGTTGCCTTTCACCTTACTAAAGAAATGACAAAGCATAGCATTTTGTTGGAGCAATTCCAAGGCCCTGTGTATCTCTCCTCCCAGAAAGAACACTGAAGGAAAATATTCCTGTACTTTTTCTTCCTTGCAAAAATCTCTTTTGGAAAGGTATTTGGAAGATGAAGATAGAGCCCTCTAGCTGCATGAGCAAAGTTGATTGCTCAGAGGTGTTATTGAATCATCTCTGTTAGCCATTGAATGCCCAAAAGAAAACAAAACAACCTTAACATGCCTAGAAGTACTGTAACTCTCACCAGCCACAGTCAGTAGGATAAAATTATTTACAGGGCTGTGATACTCTCCTGGCTAACAGACTTTTTCTGCTCTCAATGTATCATAACCAAGCCAGGTCTTGAACGTAAGAATGTTTTTAAGATACGGAATAATTTAAGAGAGGGGTTTAATAGTAAATGTCTTAACTATGATTAAATCCACATAAACAAAAGCTTTGAATAAATTTAATAAATGCCACTGAAGTTACTGAGTTGCACTAAATTAATATTGTGCAAGAAAATTAGAAACTTCAGCTTTTCTTTTTGCTTAAAAACAGTACAGTGATACCTCTCAAATTATTTAAATTGTGCTTCTTAAAATAAACCATTTCAGTAAGCCACATTTTAAAACTGGCTTTTAAAAATAAACAATAGCCTAACCTCAATCAGCCCTAATCTGGATTTTACAAGAAATTGCAGTTAGCCTGAAACAAACACAAGATTTTGTGTTTTCCTGATTATGGCTGGAACTAGTTTAGAAACTCTTCCTCTCTTACTTAGAATGATAAGCAAAGGCAAGGAATTGTAGTGGGGAAATGTACACTTATACCATATGCCATTGTGAAATTTTATTAGTACATATTCAACAAAAGGAATGCTTTTCACAATATTTTTCTGTGGTTTGGTAGTTGTAAACAGTGGTGATTGGAATCTGATTGCAGTGATGCTATCCCATTTATAGATTGGAAGAACAACCGCGGCCATTTTTACTGCACCCATGTTTGAGGAGCTCTGAAGAAGAGGCAAAATTCCTACAAGCGTGCTCTCAGATTCTGGTCTATTGTCTTCTGCCCTCAAAGGATACTCAATCTTTAAGCTTACGTACAGTCCTAGCAGAGGTACTTGCAACAAAAGGTGAGAGATAAATGTTAGTGGAGAAGAGCTGATTTGATAAATTCATCTTATGTTCTTTATATTGCTGTATGTTTCTTTATCTTGTTTAGGTTAGTGTACAAACTGAGCAATTGTGTAAAATAGTGGATGGCATTAACTGGTGGCCTAGCCAATTTGAAATTTGTCCTTAGCTATTTTTCTTCTAAAACTTTAATTGACTGATTAACTTACAGCACCAGTTTTCCGATGTTACGGGGTGATGTTTACAAGGATAGGTTAGCAATTTTATAATATATTGACTTCCAAATGTCTGTAATCACAATTTTTAAAAGTTTGTAAACTCTATTTTTTTCTGTTTAAATAAAGGCTATTAAGGCTGCAGTCCAGTTCTTACTTCTAGGGAGCAATCATCATGGAATACTATGGGTTTTTTTTTCTATTGATGAATAGAATTGGGTTGTATATTTTAAGAAATAAACTTTCTATGCTGAGATATAATTCCTCTTTATTAAAAATGTTGAATTGATACTACCTAATGCACATTTTTCCTCTTGTTTTGTTTTTGCTGATTTTAGTACTGAAACCAATGGTAGAATTATTGAGTGATCCAAACTACATCAACCGCATGTTGCTTGTCCAGATGGAGTACAGAGAACAGCTGATTGAACATCACAAGAGAGCCTACACATATGCTCCTTCTTATGAAGAGTTCATCAAGCTTATTAACTGTAACTCAGATATTGAGTTCCTCAAACAATTAAGGTATCTCAGTACTTGTTCCCAGGGAACATAACAACAACAAAAAAACCCTCTATTGCTTTAATGGAGGTGGATTAAATGTGTCAAAATCAAATATTTCAATATTTATGGCCCAAATGTGATCATAACCAGGCCTGATAGCTTGACTGTATATGGTTTGCATCCCTGCACCTGAGAACTTAAAACAGCTTATCCTGCTTTTCTGACCACAGAACAGCAGGCCAAACTCCAAGAATTTTTATCTTGCTGAACATTCCTGTTGCTTCTTTGAGCCACAGAAGATAATATTGTAGTTTCTGCTGTAACTAAGAAGAATGTGGGGTTTACTTGACACCAAAAGTCTTGCATATCTTAGATCAGGATCCTTTCAGGTTTCAGTTCTAATTTTCAGGACTTCATTTGTCTCATATAGTGTATTAAAGTTGTCATTTCAGGACAATTTTCACTTAATTCATAAATTGAACAGTGTGTCTTTGATAGGCAGTTCAGCTGCACTTTGCATATAACTGACAGTTTTTTCATTGTAAAGAGTTCTCTTGGGAAAGCATAGTGGTGAAAGCACTCCCTGGTTTCATTCAGCCTTGAAATGAAGAAGAGCATTGATCATCCTGGTTGGAACTGCTGGTGGATGTAGCTTGGCAACATCTGGAATGCTGCAGGTTTTCCATCTTTGCCCCATTTCACTCTTTTCCAGTTATGTCTTAGCCAGAATACTTTTTACAGGCACAAGGCAGTTTAATAGGAAAGAACAGCCATAACCTTGGCAGTTCTCATCTCTGAAGATAAACTCTAGCACAGATTTTATTTTTCTCTAAAGAACCCTTGTGCACATGTGCATTAGCCAGCTGTTTCATAGACACCAGCGCCAGTTGTGGTTACATTGTTTAACAATATAAAAACTGGCAAAAGGCCCATTATTCACTGTTCCTCTTGATGTTTAAAATATACTGACAAATGTTTGTTGGGCTCTGATAGATCTCTAAATTATGCCAGTATTCTGGTTACGAGATTTAATTTTCTTGTATACTCACAGTTTTCCTTATCTATCCTGTTTCAGTCTTTCTGTTTTTCCCAACCAGACTCCTGAACTAGACTGAATCTCTAAATTTCTTTCAAGGTTCTACCCCACCCACTTCCTGGGTCCTCTGCTTGGATAGGTCAGGTTATATTTTACAGTTTATACTATAAAAAGACAGTCTTTCATCATTGACAGTTGTCATGTTGATAGTCTCCTTTTTTCTAAACAAATGATTCTCCCAGAATACAATTTTCAAACATTTTAGCAATATTCTGATAAAATAATTACCTTGTTTTTTTAAAAAACGAATAGCCTGTGTTTTAGATTATTCCAAGTAATAGCAAACCCTCTTGCATAGACAGAGTTTGCATTTGTGTGAATAGTTGAATGGCCCTCCATTTAAAAACTTCAGATGCAATGGACAAAATTTGAATCCAGACATTCCCCACAAAACAACATACATCTGTTAAATTGAGGTTTTATGATGTTTCTAGGAAGATGGGGGAGCAGGCTTATGGGAAGTTTGGCAGCAGTGTTGGGAAGATTGGAGGTGGATGAGCCAGTGAGATGTCACGCTATGAAGTTGTCACTAATGAGAGGATTGGTGGGAGGGCACTGTCTTTAGCCTGCATTTGCAACGCAGTGGGGCACTTCAGGCTTGGATTTTGGAGGTTGCTCAAGTCTTTCCTACTCCCTTAGAGCTGTGATATTCCTCCCAGCCATCTCTGTAGCAATTGGGCCAGGTGGTAGACAGGGTGGCTGCCATGGAGTTGAATCCAGCTGACTTGAAGGGAACAGACTTATGTGGACATTTGAACATTATAAAGTATTACTCTAATTGAGGTTTATGCATCCAGCTTACAAAAAGAAACTGGGCACGTTAGTATGTGTTTTAAAACTATCAAAATAAGATATTGGCATGACTAATACATTTCTGTGGTGATTGAGCTGAAAATATTTATGGACTACCTGTGAAATTATTTGCAAGAGTAAGAAGACTGCATCAAATCTTCTTTAAAAAAGTGAAGTCTGGTAGCACTTTTAAGACTAACCAACTTTATTAGGGTGTATGCTTTTGTGAGAAGTGGGTTTATCTATTCTACATCTTAGTAGTTTTCAGTGTTTTGATGGTGTACATGTGTGTGTGTATGAGATACTGTGCCACAATAGTAAGCAACACCTGTTTTTTATATATCTTTCAAAGCTTTTTACAAAAAAAAAAATGATACCTTCTAAGAGACAATTGCAGTATAATAGCTTAAGAAACATGAATATCTTGTTAAAGAATTAGAGCAAGGCCAAAATTTCCTATCCTCAATATTGCATGAAACCAACACCTCTGAAGTAAGAAGGATCAGTCTTATTCCCAGAAAAGCCTTTGTTTTCATTATTTCTGGAAAATGTATTGCTGAGTTTACAGAAGAATATGACAGAAACCTGACCTTTTCTTCTTTCTGAAATTAGGTATCAGATTGTGGTGGAAATAGTTCAAGCAACCACTATCAGCAGCTTCCCCCAGTTGAAACGTCAAAAGGGTAAGTTGTTTCTTCAGGACATGTTAAACCTATTGCTAAATTGTGCTCATGACCATTTGTGCAGAAATAGAGAATACAGTGATTGATCAGGTGTTTATTATAATAAACCAACCGGTTCATTTGTAGTTGTAAAATTCTATATGATACTATGGATTCTACGAAGTATCCATTTCTGTGGGAATCAGAGAACTATAAAATTATTTTTTTAAGTCTAAAGATTTCTGGAATGCTTTCCTCAAAATAACAAAACATATTGCATGCAAATGACTTTTCAAACCAGTGAAGCTTTCAAAGGCATTTTATTGATATATCGTGGGGAATCACCAGCTCAATAGTTTTTCTTTTCTTTTTAAGTCAGATTCCTGTAGTTTATGATCAGCTTTTTCTATAAGCCTCCACGGGGTTTTTGGATCCTAATCAAGATTGAAAATGGATTCCTCTATTTCCTGATCAGTTCAGCAGAGTGATGAAGTAGCCGTCACTAACATGCATGGTAGTGTTAATTCAAAAAAAGTTCAATTGTTATTGGTTTGTTTAAAAGGGGATCTTTATATTATTAAAACAATATTAGGAAGCATTAGTTCTAGTGATCTGAAATTGTTGGGGTGCAGTGAAACATGTGGTAGAGGAAGAGCTCTGTAAATTAGCTAACTAGTAATAATAAAGGCAAGGAGATACCAATTGAGAATTACATTAGTCACTGATGCTTTGCTTTGATTTTTTTTATAGTATTTTTATTAGAGATTACAATTAGAAAAAATAAAAACTAATATAAACTACAAAAAATATAAGAACAAAGAAAGAATAAAAAGTGTAGAAAAGAAAAAAAGAATAAGAAAAAAAAGTGTGTAAAGAAGAAACTTCTCCCTTCATCACAAGTATAAACAATTTTAGTAACTTATCACCATCTTTTAAAATACAACAAATGCTCTCTTCTTCGCATATCTCATCTCTTAACTATAAACAAAATCCAAAAGCCTAGTCATTCATTCCTTATCAGCAAAAGTCCATTAAGGGTTACCAGAGATAACTGTATATCTATTTTAATCTTGATCAAATAAACTAACTCTATATTCCTTCCCTGTACTTTTAACCAATCTTGGTTTTTAATCCCTTCAAATAATGTCCTAGAAATTGATTTCTTTTCATTTTTTCTTTGTCCCTTCTCACAGAATCCTTCAAGATTTTAACAGATCTCTTTTGTATATCCAGTAAAAAAAAGTTACCCAAATCACTCTTCTGGTTTAATACTTGTATGTCCCCTTTAAATATTAATATTAATATCGACCGGTTTCATTTGTATGTCCAGTATCTTTTTCCATATCGTTCTTGTAACTTGTCATATTTAAATCCACATTCAAATCAATTTCATTCTTATCTGGTATTGTGTGTTCCTCTTCTGTGACATCATTAACACACCATCTATCTATGGTATCAGATACTCTTAAAATTAATTTCTGAGTCCATTGTTCAAAATATCCTTCAGATCATCCACTGTTAAAATATTTTGCTCCATTCTTTGTTAATGAGTTGAATTTAAGTATTCTTCTCCTTTAATTGCAATCTTTAGTTTCTTTTAATTCCCTCTAGTGTCCAAAGTCCCTCAGTTCAAAGTCCCATTCTGTCATTTTTTTCCCTCAAAGAACACAGACAACAATAGTTTCCCAGGGGAAGGATTCTTATAATTAATTTCAAAATCTTATTTCAAATCCATCTGGACCCTTAATCCATTTTTAACTTTCCAGAATCAGCACTCTAAACACCCTTTTGTTGTTTATTCCAAAAAGTAATATTTTTCCAAGTCCTTAAAGTCACATCAGCAAACTAGAAGGAAAAGGAAACTCACCCAGTGAATGCAATAAAAACTTGCCATTCCGAAGATTCTTAATATTTCAAAAGCAGTAAACAATAATTCCAAAGGTGATTAAGAAATGAGACTTGGTCAAGCTTTTTGTCCATAAAAGTCTGCATTACCACTGTCAGCTTAGATGGTATCCCTTGACTCCCAGCCGTTCAACTCATATGCTGACTGCAAAAACCTTGGTTCCTGCGGTCTACTCACAAGGAGCGACTGTCCAGAGTCCACACAAGCAATATTATGATCTCTCCTTTCTCTGGAGAGATTTCGCCAGCCAGGATCCAGCATCCAGCCACCGATCTCTGCCGTAAATGCTGTCCCGCTTCTGCGGGGATGTTTAGCTTGCCATGGCCTCACTGGAAGTCAACTGATGCTTTGCTTTGAGATTACAGTTGTCCTTTTATAATAATCTCTTCTTATCAACCTCAAAGAGAGGGAACTTTTGTGTATTTTAAAATTCTTAGAATGCTGAGCTCTGCGCTTATGTGATAACTGCATCTGTAGTCGGTAATTGCAATTACGTGTGTACTGTACGCCTTAAAACATCCTCTCCATTGAAGAACACAGGAGGGCAGATTTGGGCACCAGGCAAACAAGTTTTTATTCTCTTCTTTCAATCAGTGATTTTTAAACATCTCGCAGTTGAGGAACATTTTTTTCAGACTGCTGCTTTTGTTTGATTGCTTTATTAATGTAATGTTATATATTTTAATTGTTTTAGAATTTTCTGATTTTAGTCTGTTGTAAGATGCTCTTCAAAACCAGCTTTTCTTAAGGTACCGTGCACACTTTTAAATAAAGCATAAAAAAAATAAAAAATACTTCACATATACTGTTGATGCTGGGTGTCTCTCTGATGAATTTTGGTTTTGTACTTGTGGGTGCCTACGTTTTTAAAATTAACTGTGCTTCTATATGTTTTAATGATTTTTATAGGATCCAAAATGCCCATTTTGTATTATTGTCTAGTTAATTAATAATACTGTGATGATTGTTGATATTGTAGTATGAGGAGTATTTTGAAGTATATATATTCTGTGATTTCTGTGGTGCTTTTGAGAAAAGAGAGAAACCTTGGTTATGACATTCTCTTGGTAAACAGAATTATTCATTGTAACACAGAATTAATAATATATAGCATTAGATGCATTGTTAAATTTTGAAATGAAATGCATTCTAAATGTTTTATTGATTTGATTGTAATTTCTTTGGTTGTTGTGAGCCACCCACAGTCACTGAGAATTGGACAGCATATAAGTTTAATTATTACTATTACTACTACTACTAATAATAATGTGTAATCAGCTGTGCTTTGGTTTCAAAAGATTCAGGCATTTTACAAAAGAACAAGCCCAATTAAGTGAAGCGCTTTCATTATAAGAACAATGAAGGATAATTCAAATATTGCCTGTCTTAAACTTTCAGTTTCTGCAACAGCAAAGAAACCACTTTCATTTACCATCCCAGTACTCTTAATAAGAGTTGTATATTGCAGTTTTGCTTCTCTTACTTTGTTGCTACTTGATGTAGATGGCTGTCTTTGGTCTTTAAGAACAATGTTTTCTTTACTTTCTAGGAAACTTCTATTTGTCCATTTTATCTTTTTGGAAAAAGATCCTCTTATGTATTATGTGTAGTGACATTTCTTAAATGCATATAATTTAATTTTCTATTTTGACTAGTTACTCAGGTTTTTGCTCGTGTTCTCAAAGGAGCGCTCTTACTATTTATAAAAATAAAAAGGTCTATGTAGATATACTATGAAGGATATATGAATTAATTTACTAGAAACATGTTATTATAAACAGAAGCTGTAGAAATTGGCACTTAAAAATAAATATGTCTGTCTCAGCTGGTAATATAAATAGATCCTTGTTATGTACTTTATTTCATTTTTTAAAATTGGTGGTGGAGATCTTGAAATTTGAATGTTAAAATAATTATTTTCTCAATTTTGAGGACTTTTGGTTTTTTTTAAAATGGCCAACCTTGTATCTAGGAAAGGACTGTTGAAGTGTGTGATCTTCTCAGATTATAGAGGAACAGAGTGCCTTCTCTGCTGATAGGCTGTTGCTTTGTAAAAGAGAGTATACACTGATGAAATCTCATTATGTTACCACACATCTGCAGCACTTGATTTCCAGAAAGGCAGAACAGCCTATTCTCTTTAACCCATCTCTTTCAGCTGAATGTTAGAAATATGCTTACTTATACTGAACTCTTTCTGCAATAAAAGCTTGTTGGCATACTGTGAACAGATTGGATTCCCTGTTGCTTTCCCTTCTGCAAAGTATCTGAAGGGGCAGATAAGTAGAGAAAGAATTAATAAGGGGAGACTGTGGTACACGTTGGTCCCGTTTCTATCAGGAATATGACACATCAAGAAGGCTACCACACTGAAGTCTAAGTGATCTCCCAGAAATTCTGCTGTGGATACTGCCTTGATCAAATTTCTGTCTTGATCAAATTTGCAAGCAGAATTCTGAGGCAGCTATAATTTTTCTAGAAGAGATTTTGGGATTTTTTTTCTGGGGAGAACTAAAACTCCCACAGTGTGTATCTAGAAGTCTTTTAGTCAACATAGATCCTTCCAAGGGCTCAGTGCGGAGGTTTTTAAAGGCGGCAGCTTATTCCATACCTTACATACAAAAGTCATCCTGTACAAAGATCAGTACTGCATTTGAAATTATTGATATTTTTCATTCAAGGCAGTAAAACTAATCGGGTACAATATAATCCCAAAATTAGTATTTTGGGGTTCCCTCTGTGTTTTTATTGATTCGATTGTTTATTTCAGTGGATAAAAAACTATGGAGGAAAAATGTCACTGATATAGTATAAATGTATGAACTTTTTGCCTCCAGGCCTCCCTGATCTGATTATATCTTTGGAACTCAAATACAGGATAGGTTCAGAATAACTAATCTGGTCCAAGTTCCTCACGTTGTGCTGAAACTACTTGTATAACTTTAATGCAATTATGCTATGCCTTGGCACTTTCCTATACATCACTTAGCATACTGGTTTTAAAATATGTCAGAACTATTTATGTTGATAAAACTAGCTGAATTGCATTGAGGGGCAATTTCTTTTTTCACTGTTGAATGATGCCTCTGTTTTGGTGTAGTGTAAGAATAGGGGTTAATCAAACAGCCTGAGCATCCAGTGTCTGTCTACAGGGAGCCAGTGTCATTTAAGTAGTCTTGGTGGGAGTGGGACTTAAGGGGAGGGCTCACTTGTTTGAACATTCCAGTTAGCCTAATGTCTAAGTGGGGCTGATGGTAATCCTCCAGGAAAAACAGCAAGACTCTAATCCTTTCATGGGTGGCAATACCTACTAAACATGATTGGCAGTGACTCTGATATGAGATCACCACAGATAGTCATGCTGGGTTCTTGGCATTCTCTGGGCTTGGTGGCTTACTTACAGAGGTTACATCATCAGTGCATGGGAGATGATGCACTGATGATGTGGCGATGTTACCTAGCTGGGTAATAAAATACCTGCAGCAACAACCAAAGTTTAGAAAATGCTAAGAGCCCAGTAGTTCAACCCTGAGCTTACATATATTTTCTACTGTTGGGTCTGTGTTGGAGTATCAGCATGTACTTCTAGTTCAAAGTCATTTTTTTTTTTTTTTGTCTGCGCTCAGTCATTATTGACCCTGCAGTGACTGCCTGGACGAATCCTTGCAGTTTTCAAGGCAATTTTTTTCGGAAGTGGTTTGCCAGAGCCTCCTTCCTAGAGCAGAGCCCAGCTGGAGAGCGCAGGAGGCGGGATTTCCGTTGCTTCGCGCCCTTTTCGGGCGAGCGCGGTTTCGCGCTTACCGGCAACTGGTCCCGTCTCTCTGTGCAAGGCGCTGCCAGCATTTTTCCTCCCACCGGAGTGAGAGTACCCATTTATCTACTCACGTGAGTTTTCGACCTGTTGGGTTGACAGGAGCTGGGGAGGAAACAGGAGCTCACCCTGTTAACGCGAAGGCTGGACTCGAACTGCCGAAGCGTCAGCCATTTCTGGCCGGCAACTTTCAGCGTCATTAAGCTGCTGCGCCACCGCGTCCCCTCTTCAAAGTCATTACTAACATCCTAATTCTTTAAAAATAGTATGTATGTATGTATGTATGTATGTATGTATGTATGTATGAATGAATGAATGAATGAATGACAGGTTGCATTTTTACTTCATTCTTGAACCAAAAAGGCTCTGACTGTGGCTTACAAAAACAATACTTTCCTTTGCAATCTAAAAGAAAACTGTGCAAGAGAAGAAAGGACGAGAACGGAGGAGGAAATAAGGCAAGCATAGCCATGGTGTTCTTGCCATTTCTACAATGACTAGTTGGTGAGAGTTAAAAAAGGGGTGGAGGTAGCTGCTTCTCTTGCTTGTGCTTTGCAGTACCATGGCTGTTCTTTGGTCCGTGCTTCTCGTAGGCATTGCTATTACACAGTTCCACTGAAGTATTCTTTTTAGCTTATATCTTCCCTCTTTTCTTTTTTGCAAAGAGAGATGAAGCTATCATTTCTCTTCCCTGCAAAATTGTACAGCTTCAGATGTCTCTTTCCTATATCCCTGGCTAAACATTCCACCAGAAATGGCCTTCAGGTGACAAGCTGACATCTGATCCATACTGAACTTCTACAGGATGATGAGAATGAGGATGCTGCAAACAGCATGGGATAAATGGCACAGAGCTTTTCTGTGTAGCTTTTCAGTCTGATTGCATATCTCTTTCTTCGACAGGAAACTGAGTTTTCCCTCAATTCAGTCAATTATTGTGACTGTTCTGAAATCATAGTTTAATTGGTTCTATATTTTTGGACACCTAATTTTGGACGTTCTAGCAGACAGTGGCAGGGTAGTGATTGTGCTGTTCTTACATCCTCAGGGTAGTCATCTCTTATTCAAACCAACCCTGGCTATCAAAGCTGTCTAAACAGCAATATCTGCAGAAGTTTACTGCTTTTTCAGAATCACAAGAGCAGTGTTGCTGAATTTGTGTTGCAAGCCCCATTGATTTTGTACAAGTGTGTCGCTTTGTGATGCACCTACAAAAGAGACAAGCTTGCATTGTGATGCTGCTTTCATCTTTCTATTTCCCCTTAGCCCTCCTGCAGATGTTCCTGCTTCCAAACCCAACCATAGTTGGCTGGGCTAATTAAAGTCATGCTGGCAGTTCATGACATTTGGCCCCCCAACTTACTTAAACAAATTTTAATGATCAGTTTGTTAAGTTTTTAATAATATTAATGCTTCTTGATTTGTAAGATGTTTTATACTAGGTCTGGAGAGGAAAAGGATGGGAATAATTCCCACAGTTCAGTGTTAATTATATATTACTAGATATTGCTAGAGGGTTGTTTATCTTTATCTTTATCGGAATCAGCCCAGTCTGCCTTTTGTCCACATGGAGTGCATGTGAAATGGGAGGCTGCAAGTTGGTTACAAGACATATTGGGTTTAATGTAGTGTTTCTGGACTAATAAGCCATGATGCATGCAGTTAGAATGAGTATTTTGGTTTTATGGCCTTGAGCTGTATAATGGAGTCATGCATTGAGTTGGACATTGTATCAGAAATAACCACAATGTGATTAAATATCAGTCAATTTATCTCATAAATAGGTGCTATTGCACAAAATATTAGCTGTAAGCTTGGTCAGAAAGAAGAGGGAGAATGGAAAGACTTTAACAGAATGGTGGTATTCTCACATATCAGCCTGCCAAATGCTTTTAAAGAAAGGTGTGATGCAAAGATGTGGATTTCTTTGTTCTTTCACCTACTTGGTCATGGGCCATCAGGAGTCCCTGTTTGCTGTACTTTTCAGCATGAGGTTAGTCTTCTCTTTCAAAATCTGGACAAACACTCCATTTGTGATCATTTCTTTCTCAAAAGGGTTTGTTCCTGCTCTACTTAAAGAGATTCAGATTGAGTAAATACAATAGTACTGGTTAGTGTCTCTGTTCATTATATGTTAAACAGCTTTCTGCCCCTTAAATATTTCAGTGTGGATGGGTAATGTATGTGTAGCTTTTAAGCTGTAGTGGGAAAGCACACAGTTCTGTGGGTAAAGAAGCTTTCAGGTGGGTATGGGTAGCAAAACATTGTCCATTTTAAATCTGAATCCTTTAGTTATTTAACATATTTTACCATTTTTTGCATAATTTCTATCAAGAAAAATAGATTTTTTGATAATAACAATGTGTTAGAGTTATAGCATTGTATATCCCCTATTTTGTAAAGTTGTACCATGCTCTTGTAGAACAAACCTATTAAGTATTTCATTGGTTTTAACCTAAGCTGGAAGGGGGAAATGGAAAGAGAATTAATCTGATTTTGGAATGAGCTGTTCCAATCCTATCAGAAGTGTTCTGACATACAAATAGCCTATTCTGATTTTAGCAAAATAGGCTGGTAAGGCTGAGGTAGGTCATTCTGTTGTTGGAACATTTCTGGAAAAGTTGGAACAGCTGAGGTCAGGATGTTTTGATCATGAAATATTTTGTATTTGATAGTTCTCATTTGGAGGAGAACCAAATCAGGAGTCTGGCAGCGCTTTGCCCGACTAACACATTTTATTAAAAGGCATAAGTTAAAAGGCTGCAGCTCATGAAAGCCTATGACTTTTAATAAAATTTGTTAGATGGTAAAGGTGCCACTAGACTCCTGATTTTTTGCGGATCTCTGTAATTAATAATGTTGTTTTACTCATTTCTTTGAGAGAAATTTAAGGAAGGACAGCATCTGTTTTCCAGAGAGATGATAATAATCAACAAGTCGTTCCTTTTTAAAAATGTTGGCACATGATTTCCATGGATTAATTAATACTGAGCTAATGTCGCTAGTCACTTGATTTCATAATGTGGTTAAAAGTTAATTGTTAATTGGCATTCCCCCTCCCCTTTTTGTAGCATCCTGTAATAATATGTGGGAATGACCTTAGGAGACAGGAGGAAGAGTTGCAGAGTAGACAACAATCAGACAAATGGCAGCTTAGTCCGTAGAAGGAATGGGAGCATGGCAAATGTCTCAGAAGGGACCCTCCCTAGTTTCTTGGACTGTAAAGGCGAGGGGGGAGAGATGTACTTTTAGATCTGCAAGATTCTGTTCATGTAAACTTACAATAAATTTAGAGTTAGTACTTCTGGGTGTGCTTCATGTCTGGACAACCTCGCAAGGCTGGGACATCCCCTCTATTCTTTAGCAACATTGTACATTTGCCCTGGCTTAAACAGAAATCTAACCTGCATTTCCTCCTAATAAGGGTTTTTAAAACCAAAGTAATTTCAAATTCTGGTTAAGAATTAACCCTGCTGAGCCTTCACTACTGGTACCCTTAGGACAATGTAGTGTTTAACCACCACTTAGGGAGATACTGTGCCTTCCTGTATAAACAGGTGACAGCACCAGGCTGACCTTGTCTCAGCTCAGAGTCTAAGAAGGATGATCAGGCCTGGTTAGTACTTGCATGGACGATCTTCATGGAAATATCAGGTCTGTGGGATAGAACGGGAATTACATTCTGGAAGATGACAGGGGCAAGCACTTCTACATTGCACCCAAAAAACTGTGTAGATGAATCGTACAATCACCAGCAGTCAATTTGAAGTTGATTTTACCTTATTAAGACATTCCAGCCTTTTCTAATCAACTTACTATAGTTATGGTTAAACTACATAGGATATTAGTCATACCTTTAAAGGCTGTGTCTAGGTGAGATCTGTGCTCCATTTTGGATACTGCACCATTACTTCAAAAACAGTTGCTGCTTATTAGACACATTGAAGGGACACTGTGCAGGATTTACTGTATTTAAAACAAGTCTGCAGATACATAGCACTTTAAGTGTAAGATAGGTAAGAAATGTTAGAAAGAAAGAAATCTTATGTTCCTCAACAACCTGTAACAATACAGTTGTGGGCTCCCAAAGCTGCCATTTCTTAAAGGTTGTTAATTATCTGAGGACTTCCAACCTGCACAGAAATGGAATTTTAAAATTAAAAATAATGCTTATGTTCATAGACAGATTTACATCTTGGTTCCTGAACTTTTGAAGCCACTTCAGAAATAAAATCAATACTTTCCTGCCTGCCAAGCATTCCCCTCAGGAGAACTAGGAATGCAGCAATCAGCTTCCCAGCAGCTCTTCATTTTTCCTTTCTTCTCTAGCCATGATTGTGCTGAGTTTTCTTTCCTTCCCTATTTATTTCGTTCCTCTGTTATCTGTATCCTACACCTCCAGGGGATTCAAAAGAAATCATGCTGCCCAAGCCCTCTTAAGGACAAGGAACAGTCTCTTTCCCTTGGCCCATCCAGGCAGCTAAGGCCTAAAACACTTCTATTGGTGTTTACCTTTAGATTAAAGCACACTTCATGGAAGGTGTGATTTCCCCAAAGAACCTTCAAAAAGCTGGTGGGGAAAATGGAATATTGAGCAAAATAAAATCAGGATGACAGGTTGGGAGATCTCTCAGGCATTTCATCAATGAATCAGATGTCACCATACTGAGAAGAATGCTCTGCTCTGGTATTTTCCACTTTAATATAAAGCTTAGAAGGGGAAGGAAATTGATATTGGGACTATTGCTCCTAACAGTTTCACTGTGATGTTTTATACTGAAAATCTCCACAAATGCATTGAAAAAGGATTCAACTGAACCCCTACCAATCCTTGGTTTTCACTCAGATTGAATCTGACCTATAATGAAAATCTGATCATTCACAATCACCAGCTCAGACAGCCAAAAATGAAAACATAGAGTCTTGGGGATAGTGGGGTTGGGCGGGCAAAGAATTTATTTTGCCCTTTTCATGTTGTTTGTGCCTGGTGGGCACAATCACCACAAAAGACAATAGCGCAAAGTACAACAATTGCATAAGTTTATTAACTCAAGGCTTGAATACAGTTGCTTCTTTAATACATTTCTCAGTTTCACTACAACTAATTAAAGGTACACATTGTAAATGAACACAGATTTTCAACTGTTGTATGTACTTCGTTAGACTGAGCATTCGTTTTATACTTTATGAAGTTCATTCGCCATTGTGGTCACTAGAAAACATAATTTCCTGGAGAAGCCTGCAAAGAAGTTATGTTTTGTTCAGCCATGGATCCTCTCTGGTTCAGCCAGCCCCTGGTTTCTGAATATCCAAAGCACCCTTCCAGCAGAAAGAACAAAGAAGTCTGCTATTTCTTCAGAGAATGGAATAGAGTTTCATAATGACCCAATAGGAAGACGAGGTTTTCTTCCCAAATGATTACCTGTAAATTGGAACAGGGGTTCTCTTACATTTGCTGAAAAGAACAGATGAAATGAGCAATGGAATGGAACTTCAGAGGCTGCAGACGTTGTTGCTGAAACGCTTGGATGTCTTAGAACAGTGTTTCTCAATCCCAGGGCCTTTAAGGTGTGTGGATTTCAGCACCCAGAATTCCCCAGCCAGCATTGAAGTCTACACAACTTAAAGACTCTGAGATTGAGAAACACTGTTTTAGAAGATTAACCTGAAGATTATCTGCTTCAGGGGTATTTAGCCTGGTGAATTTAACTTTTTTATAATTTTTAATCCAGGGTTCACACTTCTAAGATGCATGCATGTAATGGAATAGCTGAGCCCATAGATAATTCAGATCTAAATCACTGATTTTGGTATAGATGTTCTAATAATCTGTCGTCATGATGGGTAACCATGAGGTATCACTGTAAGCATAAAGAGGAATTTTCTTTAATTTATGTTTATGAACCTAGTTTATGCGCCTAAGACTTAGTACTTGCCCATCAGTACTAAGTACTGTAGGTAGCAATAATGTTGTGGTATGACCTAAGAGCTTGTATTCTAGGTGAAGAATGAATTTTTAATTGACTACTATGTAATCAGTATTTTGCATTAGTCTGTGCTGTGCTGTGCTGTGCTGTGCTGTGCTGTGCTGTGCTGTGCTGTGCTATGGGAAGAGGATAATGGCTAGTCTGCAATTTTTTGTTCTGGTTCTCACCAGGAACTATCACTGAATTGTTTGGAGGGAAACCAGAATTTGAAAAAGGAGTTTTCACGATATGTATGATGTTATACTTCATTTACATTTTGAAGGCAGTTTAATGAACCTTGACAGTCACTCTTAAGAATGATGTTTGGCTTCTCGGTGTAATGTGTCTTATGATAGATCAGGTGTGTATTCTAATTGTTCTTCTTAAGCTGTTTGAATTAACAGGAATTGTTGAGTGGACTCAAACCTGATGTATACAAAGGACTTTGAATGAACAGTTCTGCCTTTTGCCCTCCTATCATCTCAGCTTCAGAGTTTGCAACAGCCAAACTAAAATAGAAGTTTAAGTTAGATATATTTTCATCTGACAGGATTAATCATTTTAGGCATGTTTGCATGCAGCAAAATTGCTATTTGATGATAAATGTAAAATCCACCCTTTAGTTTGATATAGGGTGATTATGTATGATTATGTGAATAAGCTACTTCTCTGATTTTTTTTAATATTCAGGTTCAGACTGGCCTGAGATACAGCAGATTCCCTCAGCTATTTTGAATTGTTGCTATGGAAGCATCATTTTCAGTCAAAGATAATCTATTTGTAGAGGCAGCCTTCTTTATTTCAGTGTTCATTGTGTATACAATGGAAAGCTTGTTTTTTTTTTCCTGTTAGCTTTTCTTTCCACCAACATGTTAAAAAGTGTTTTGCATTTTTTTAAGGGAAAATTATAGGGAAATTAATTATTGCTAAAGAGAGAAGTTTCATTTGGGAGCACAAAGGCTACACCAAATATAAGAAAATGAATGGTTGATTATATACATTTGCATATGTACTTTTATGAGCAATACATTGCTGTGATGTTGATAAAAGTACTGTCTTTCCTAGCTAGCTTACTTAATTTGGATTTTATTAAGGTCAGAAAGTATAAAAACAAAACAAGAACTCTTGCAAACCTTTTCTGCCTACTTAACTGGAGGCAATTCTTACTAACTAACCTGATATTTCAAATCAAATCTTTTGGATTGTTGACATTGCATTCCCTAATCTGAGGAAGTTTTACTCAACCCAGACTATAGAATTAAATACTACATCAGCTAAATGAGTTAAATAACTACATTTGGCCTCATTTAGGGAACAAATACCTATGTAGCCTTTTATGGCTGGACTACAGTATTTAATATTTTCAATATGCATTTCATACTGTGAGACATTCAAAATTCCACATACTGTACGGGGAGGTGTAACTGCTATATGGGTCAAAGTTCATTCTATATTAACTTTTTTTTTAAGTTCAGAAATTTAATTTTCTGTTACAGAGAACAAGGTTAAAGAGACTGCTGCAATGAAAGCAGATCATCTGAGGGCCAGAAATATGAAAAGGTATATCAATCAGCTAACTGTAGCAAAAAAGCAATGTGAAAAGCGCATACGACTTCTGGGAGGCCCTGCTTATGATCAACCAGAAGATGGTATTTTTGAGGATAGTGATGGTCCTCAGAGCCAGAAGGTAAGAGAGCTTTGTTTGGGGTAGGGTGGGTGTGAGACACATGGGGGTGGGGGGAATGAATGAGTTGCCTCAGTGCAGATTATTTTGATTTTAATTTTAGTAGCTAAGTAGTGACTGTAATGTGCCTCCTCCTTACAATGCTCAACAATGTTGGAAGTGCTTGGACTGATGGGGGGAGTCAGCATTACAGTTTTTTCTTAACCAACCTTACTCCACTCTCTATTAGGGATGCAACTACTACTGAAAAATGCTATGGCATGTATTTGTGAGAAAAGATTGTATTGCTACGGCTCATGCATTTTTTAAAAAAATCAGAAAGGGTTTGTGTGTCTACAAACAACTTTCCTGTATTCAGAAATTAAGCCATTTCTGAACATTTTTGTTATGACTGTTCTTCAGTGAACGTGTTACTGTGTCCAGTAGAGCTGGCCCAGAACTAGTATGTTTTCTGAAATGCATGGAAGTACAGAATAAAAGACCTGCCTAAGGTTCTCTGGAGAGAACAACAAAGGATCCTCTTTTTGTCCAGAAGCTGTTCTGTTTTTTCCTCACTGATTTTGTTCTGGGGGAATGAAAAGTATTGGTGGAAGCAGTCAGAAGTTGCAAAAGAACAGCCTTGTTTGGGGGCTCCTATATAAACTGAGCAAACTCCGGGAGGCAGTGAAGGACAGGAAGGCCTGGCATGATATGGTTCATGGGGTCACAAAGAGTCAGACACAACTTGACGACTGAATATAAATCGGTAAAGGAGGCAAGATAGATGGGAGAAATGGCATTTGAAGAACTTGAAGGAAACAGAGAAAGAGAAATGGTGCTATTTCCTTCTTTATGTTACATCTAAAGCATGGAAGATTATTACCTTTGGGGAAAAAAGATCCAAAAAGAGAGGTGGGGAGAAAAGTCATTGCTCTGCCATGTAGTCTGTTTGAAAGAGGAATATGGAAATGGGACACCCAAGCCAAGGATACAAGGTTAATTATTTACTATTCAAAGACTGTTCATGTTATGTTCACAATCCAGGGCAGTTACAGTCTAAGAAACAAACTCTAACAAAAGACTAAGATAGCTCAGGGAATGTAATTTCTGGTTAATTAAAGGAAGTTTATTGTAACTGCCTGAGCCCAGGGCCTCATCCACTCCTTCCCACAGAGCTTCTCTTAAGCAGCTGATCTTTAATTCTTAAATGTGGTAAGAGAAAAAAATTATTAAATAATTATTGTATTAGGTGTATTCAACTAATTAAATTATCTTTAATTAAATCAGATTTAATTTTTGTCCTGGTCCCACCAGTTTGTTGAAATGTAGTATCCGGCATGTTGTTTAGAGGCCAAGCTCTCTGCCTGAAGAAAGTTGCACAGCTGTGTGTTGTGGCACTGTAAGCTCATAAATAATTTGCTAGAAGAGAAAGCCCTTTGCTTCTAACTTCTGGAGACTGAAACAGATCTTTTAGTTTATAGACAATGGTTTGCAAATTTTTATTGCCACTGATTATTCTTTCTTTGGGTATTAATAGTGATGTTACATTGAATTTCATAGCTTCTTACAGAGCCCAGTGCATTTGCCCAAGAATTTCTGTCTGAAGATGCCTTGTAATTAGCAAGATGTGATATTACATTCCATTTTTCAAGACTGGGGAAAGGATGGAAGAATCTTCTAGAGCTCACATTGTCTTTGAAAACCCATTGGGAGGTCTTATTGCTTCCCAGTGCTTGGCAGCATGGGGTGGGGGGTGGGGGGAATGTAGGAAACTTTTTTGTGTGTGTGCCTTCGAATCAATTATGACTCCTGTTGACTGTCTGGACTAGTCCCTGCAGTTTTCTTGGCAAAATTTTTCAGAAGTGCTTTACCATTGCCTCCTTCCTAAGGCTGAAAGAGAGTGACTGGCCCAAGGTCACCCCACTGACTTTGTGCCCAAGGTGGGACTAGAACTCACTGTCTCCTGGTTTCTAGCCCGGTGCCTTAACCACTACCCCAAACTGGCTCTCTATAGGAAACTCTACAGAGTAAAAAATGCACATACCAAATTCTAAAGGTATGTTTTGTACCCCTACAGCCCCTTTTTGGGTAAGGCCATTGCTACCTTCTCTTCTTTGGGGAAGGGTTCTGTGCCCTGCACAACTCAAGAAATCTCAATCATACATAGCATGTTCAAGGCAACTGTACAAGCCTTCCAGAGGACATGGCTGCTTTAATGCTTTAAAGAGTAATTCACTCATACCATAGTGAAAGGGCATAGTGTCCCTTTCACATGTTTCTAGAGTCCTGTCAATTTTCATTTGCTAGGTAACAGGTCTTAACAAATTCAGTGACACTTATGGAGAAATGTGGCAAAAACTGTCACGTTGATAGTAGTGCAGTTTGTGCCACATTGTCCATGTAGCACCATCTACAACATCAAAAAGAATGGAGATACTCTGCATGCTGTGTCTTATATTATCAAACTTGAATAAATGGATAAAATTGCTGTATAGGTGATTGCATTACACATTTTAATACACAAAGAAAATAGAAACTCATATCCTGAAGGACATTAGGCTTATGCTCATGTCATAACTAATAGTACATAGTCTAAGAGATACTGCATCAAAAATGTGCATTGTTTTTGCAGAGTATGTCATTTGAGAAAGATACAACTAGCCCTTGTTAATTATGAGTACAATCTTTGACACTTCTCAGTGGCACTGTACGGGGAGCTTCTGTAACATCTCCCCATTTTCCGAATGGAACTTCCTATTGCTGTAAACTTCTTACTAAAATTGGGCAAAAAACTGAAATGCAACCACTTACACTATATGAGCGCTGCTATGCAAAAGGACGGGAACCTGTTGGCATAAGCAGATTCTCGCATGCACTGTAAAGAGCTCTTGTGGATTGTAGGGAATGCTTTTCTGTTCTAAGAGCATAGGATGTTTTTAGAAGAATGTTGAGATTGTAGGGTATTATAAAGGCCATGAGGCACAAAAACATGCTTTCAGGAACTTCAACAAATCCTTTACTGCTCATTGCAGCCTTAAGTAAGTAATGCCATGCTGTGGACTCATTGCACTTAACAGAGATTATAACCAGTTGGCTTTGTTATATAATAGTTAATTGTCATAATGTTACTCATTCTTACCTCCCAGATACTTCAGTTTGAAGATATATTATGTAACCCATCCTACAGAGAACATTTTCAAATATACATGGAAAGAATGGATAAGAGGGTTCTGATCAGCTATTGGGAATCTGTAGAATACTTGAAGAGTGCTAACAAGGTACATGAATAAGTATGCCAAGTGTTGTTACTGAAAATCAGTCTTCTTTGTAAATCAAAGTTGCACCAAAATACTTACAGACTTTTCCCATTGCTGAATGTGTGCTATGTTTGAGTTGGCAAAAAACAATACAGGCATGAAATGTTGCTGTCCTCATTGCCAATCTCTGTCCTGTCTCTGTTGCCTTGTTTCAGTTCCCTACAATGACTTCTCTCCAAGCAAATGGGTGACAGATGGCTTAGCAGATTACATACCCCTTGGGGCTGCCCTTGGATTGGCTGAAATAAGAGGGAAAACACTATGACCCCAGCTGAGAACAACTTTAGGGGTCCCACTCATGGGCTGTATTAAGGCAACAGTGTGGGGACATGGCAGAAAAACAGTGGTGCCAGAGCATGTTGGTGCCATGTTTAAGTGCAAGTGGGAAAAGGCCCTTTAGAGTTTTTTTTAATGCATCTCATAAATGGCAGTTACTTTAGTTCATAAATAATTTCTTTGGTGGGATGATGCTGGGAGCAGATCCCAGACTCATTTCTCTTGTGAAAAGAAGAGAAAATTGAGAAATTGAGATACTGAAAACCTAAGCTGTAATATTTGATTGGTTGAATCACAGATGCTTTTCCCAGGGTCATGATGGAGCTGGAATTCAAGTCCAGAGTTTTATATCTACACTTTCTTTGCTCCTTGATACATTTTAATTCTGAAATGGAGAATTGAGTTGTGTTTCATGATTCTTCTTTTGCTGTTTAATCTGAATTGACTGTATTGCACCTCAGCCAGCTTGTTAGCATATCTGGGCTGTGGCTGGTTGAGGAAGGCTGTTAATATATTTCCTTCCTATGTAGCCTGCTGTGAATGTCTGACATCCATCCAATTTTTCAAAAGTAACAACAGGAAAGTTATGGGGTTTTTTTATTTTGAAATTAAAATAGAACAGTTCACCATTTGAAGTCGGGTATCAATTTTTCAGTGGAAAATTTGATTATTTGTTTTATGAACTGTCTAGTATATCATACCTGTAATCTTTTTTGTGTTGTTTATTCATACATTTTGCTGTGAATTTGATTTCTATTAAATTTATATGTGATATTCCCTCCACCCTGGTTCCTACTTCTTACAATAATTTTGTAAGATTGGTTGGGCTAAGAGACAGTGATTTGAATATAGAATTCAACACTGTTGAATTTTAACTACCCAGACATTTGTTGGAAGACTAATTCGGCCATACATAAGAAGTCAGATAAATTCTTAACTTGTATGGGAGATAATTTTCTCTTTCAAAAGGTTGAGGTAGGCACTAGGGGATCTGTTATCTTGGACTTGATCCTCACTAACAGGGAGGAGTTGATTGAAGACATTAAAGTGGTAGGAACCTTGGGTGCTAGTGACCATGCGCTCTTTGAGTTCTCGATTTTAACTAAAAGTTTGGTAAAAGTCAGTCAAACAGAAACCATGGATTTTAGGAAGGCTGATTTTAATAAACTAAGGGAAATAGTAAGGATGATACCATGGAAAGAGAACCTTAAAGGCAAAGGTGTTGTTGCTGGCTGGGACTTCTTGAAAAGGAAATTAAGGATAGCGTAGTCTCAAAAAATACCGATGAGGAGGAAAACTAGAAGACAGCTGAAGAAGCCAATGTGGTTGAATAGGCAGATCACACAGGAGTTGAGACTAAAGAAGGATGCTTACTGGAAATGGAAGGAAGGGCTAATCACCAAGGCAGACTACAAAGCTATAGCTCAGAAATGTAGAAACGAGGTCAGGAAGGCAAAGGCTGAAAATGAGCTAAAGCTAGCAAGAGAGGCAAAATCCAGCAAGAAGGGCTTCTTCAAGTATGTTAACAGAAAGAGAAAGACAAAGGAGGCGGTGGGCTCACTGCGCACTCCAAATGGGGAAATCTTAACGGATGACCAGGAGAAGGCAGAGGAACTCAACTCCTATTTCGCCTCTGTCTTTACATCCAAAGGAAATGGTGATCAGAGTAGCATAGGCTGGGAACAAACACAACAGGGGAGGGTACAGGTCAGTAAGCATGAGGTAAAGGAACTTCTAACTAATTTGAATGCCTTCAAGTCCCCAGGTCCTGATGAAATACACCCTAGAATACTGAAGGAACTGGCGGATGAGCTGGAGGGACCTCTGTCAGTTATCTTTGAGGAGTCATGGAGAACGGGGGAGGTACCAGGGGACTGGAGAAGAGCAAATGTGGTCCCCCTCTTCAAGAAGGGGAAAAAAGAGGACCCCAGTAATTATCGACCAGTGAGCCTAACATCAATACCTGGAAAGATGTTAGAGCAGATAATAAAGCGGACCATTTGTAAGCATCTGGAAGACAATGCTGTGATGGCTAAGAGCCAGCATGGCTTTGTCAAAAACAGGTCATGCCAAACAAATCTCGTCTCCTTCTTTGACAAGGTAACGACTTTAGTGGACAAGGGGAATGCGGTGGATATAATCTACCTTGATTTCAGCAAAGCTTTTGACAAGGTTCCACATGGCATTCTCATTGACAAGCTGTTAAAGATTGGTTTGGATGGCCCTACAGTAAGGTGGGTCCACAATTGGCTATCTAACCGCACACAAAGAGTCAGCATTGACGGGTCAACATCGAGTTGGAGAGCAGTAACCAGTGGGGTCCCACAGGGATCGGTCTTGGGGCCGGTATTATTCAACATTTTTATTAATGATCTGGATAATGGGGTTGATGGGCTACTCATCAAATTTGCAGATGACACAAAATTGGGAGGTCTGGCAAACACCCAGGATGAAAGAATGACATTGCAATCTAACCTGGACAGGTTGGAAGACTGGGCTGAAAGGAACAAGATGTCCTTCAACAGGGAGAAATGTAAGGTAGTACATTTGGGTAGGAAAAATGTAGGGCACACATACAGGATGGGGGACTCATGGCTTGGAAGCTCTACATCAGAGAAAGACCTGGGTGTGGTCATATACAACAAGCTGAACATGAGCCAGCAGTGTGAGACAGCTGCTAGGAGGGCTAATGCAGTTTTGGGCTGCATTAGGAAAAGCATTATATCAATGACGCGGGAAGTCATTATTCCCCTCTACTCTGCACTAGTGAGACCACACCTGGAGTACTGTGTACAATTCTGGGCACCACATTTCCAGAAGGATATTGACAGGTTAGAACAGGTTCAGAGGAGGGCAACAAAGATGATACAGGGACTTCAGGACATGTCCTATGGGGACAGGCTGAAGGAACTGGGGCTGTTCAGTCTGGAGAAAAGAAGACTGAGGGGAGACATGATAGCAGTGTTCAGGTACATAAAGGGGTGCCATAGGGAAGATGGTCAGGAACTCTTTTCCATGGCCACAGAAACTAGGACCAGAAATAATGGGTACAAACTGCAGCTACCTAGATTTCACTTAAATATAAGGAAAAACTTCCTGACGGTTAGATCTGTACAACAGTGGAACAGTCTACCTATGGAGGTTGTGGGTTCTCCATCTCTGGAGGTTTTTAAGAAGAGGCTGGACAGTCACCTCTCGGGGATGGTTTAATTGGTTTCCTGCATATTGCAGGGGGTTGGACTAGATGATCCATGTGGTCCCTTTCAACTCCAAAATTCTATGATTCTACTGTATGTAATTTTTTCCAATGTTGTGCCCTTTAGAGGTACTGCATTATTTGAGGACACAGGTTGGTGAAGAACACTCAAACCACCAAATCTACAAACATACAAGTATATTAAATTGGAACTCTTTCTTCAAAGAATTGAATTAGGGTAATCAACTCCAGAATTAGTAGCTGGCAGTCATCAAAGCAGCTAAGAATGTTCAATTTGAAAAACAAAAGGTGTGAAAGTTTTCAAGTTCTGTTCTTCATGTCAGGCAGTAGTGATAGCATGTACTTTGGTTTCTTTCATTATTCCCTGCTTCTTGACCATCCTCATGCAATGAAAAGTTTTGGAGAACCCCAAAATTTCAAGTCTCTGCTCTTTCATTCTGATTGTATCTAATGAAGGTCTTCAGCTGTGGATTATTTTTTCCTCATGGAGCAGCATAGCTGTGTTTTGGAGGCTGGGCTGGAGGAGGAATTATCAGAATAATGTTAAATTGTAAAATCAAATCAATCTTTATTATGGTCATCAGCCGGCTCAAACATTTAACAATTGCTGATGATTATGGATGTCCTTCTTCCTTCTCAGGCTGAAATACCTCAACTTGTGAGTCAAATCTATCAGGATTTTTTTGTGGAAAGCAGAGAAATTCCTGTGGAAAAATTACTATACAAAGAGATACAGCAGAGCCTTGTGGGTAACAAGGGCATTGAGGTGTTTTACAAAATTCAGGCTGATGTTTATGAAACACTAAAGGACAGGTACTATCCATCATTCATTGTCAGTGATTTATATGAGAGGCTGATCAAAAAAGAAGAGAGAAGTCCTATCCAAATGGCATCAGATGACAAAGATGATGTGGTGAGTTATGCCTACAAATATCTTTCTCTGTTTTTTTCTTTCTTTGTCCAGTTACCTCTTTCCTTTATTGATATCTCCTTTTTCAGGAACTCTCACCCACCTTGGACTCTTTTTCCAGTTACCTTTTCCTGTCTTAGAACCTTTCCTGTAATTGTTGTGAGATTACTAACATCTGCTTTCTTCAAGACCAAGATATATGTTTGGCTATGTTCTGCTTTAACTTTCTTTAAGGTCAAAAACTTTAAATGGTCACATTCCTCCAATGTTCCTGTATTTATACTTAATTCTTAGAAACTGTTTTCTCTATCAGATAGTATGAAATCCAGAGATAGGTGATTCTCTTACACCTTCCCCTACTCTTTGAGGAAGAAAATTTTAAACAAAACAAATCAGGACATTCCTGGAAGATCCATGCTTGGGAGAGTTTGTCTCCCAAGAGATGATGATGATGATAATACTATTATTGCTACTATTATTTAAAATTGTATGCCACCCGACTCTCAACAACTCTGGGTGGCTCATAACAATCAAAGAAATTACAATAACAATACAATATAAAAACAATTCTGGCTGATTCACTTCTGGTGTATTTAAATCATATTTATTCTTTTCTAAAAATAGATAATAGATAAATAATTATCTATTCTGAAGTTTGTCTTATTTTCTTCATTTGGACAAGATTTTGAATTTCTTTATAAGGTTGCCTTTTTATAGCTTTTTTGGCTGTTCATCATGCTAGTTTCCTGTCTGATTTATTTGTACCTTTTTAAATGTTGGCATGCATTCTAGCTCAACTTTTCTGTTGTATTGGCTTTAAAAATACCTGTTTCCTTAAGATAGCTCAGAGTTTCTTTTTAACTGAGCCCTTAACTTTTTTCCTAGAAATTTCCTTTTTAAAATAAAATATGATACATTAGTCTTCAATGGCCCTGTTTAAGGTGACTCGTTCTCTGCTGGAGAGGGATGAGCCACAGGAACATTTTTTGGGCTATTGTGAGGATTATTCTTGCTATTTGGTAGATAAAGTGGCTCAGATTCACTTGGAGTTGACCTCCAACTGGACAGTTCCAGTGGAGGTGCTTGGGGTAGAATTTTATAGGGTTATCTGGAGTGTGTTTGTGCCTGTGACTTCTGAACAAGTGGGTAGGGTCCTCCAGACTGTGAGCTCAACTACCCATTTGTTAGATCCAGGTCCCCTACCCATTTGTTAGATCAAGGCCTCCTGAGAGGTGACCTGCCATTGGATCCATGCAGTGATATCTCCATGGAGGGGATTGTCTCTGCAACCTTGAAGGATGCTGTGGTACACTCTCTCCTGAAGAGGCCATCATTAGATCCAACAATTCTGGACAATTTCCATCCAATCTCCAATCTTCCCTTTATAGGAAAGTTTGTTGAGAAGGGGGTTAGGTTTCAGCTCCAGAGCATCCCAGAGCAGACAGATTACCTGGACCCATTTCAGTTGGGTTTCAGGCCGAGACAGTATGGAGACAGTATTGGTCATGTTTTTTGATGACCTGTGGTATAGCCAAGATAGGGGTAGTATGCCCTTTCTTGCACTACGGTCAATCACAGTATCCTTCTGGACTGGCTGTGAGGTTTGGGAATGGGGGGCACCATTTTGTGGTGGTCTCCTCCTTTCTTGTGGCCAGTTTCAGTCAGGGTTAATGGGAGGAAAATTGAGCCAAAGGCCTCTCACTTGTTGGGTGCCGCAGGGCCTGATGCTCTCACCCGTTCCATTTAACATCTTCATGAAACTGCTGGGTGAGGTCATCTGTTGGTTCAGGGTCATGTATTTTCAGTATACTGATGATACCCAACTATATTTCTTGGTTCTGTCTCAACCAAGTGCTGTCCCAGTGTCTGGAAGCTGTACAGGTCTGGATGGGGAGGAACAGACTCTGGCTCAATCCTGACAAGACTGAGTGGCTGCACATATTTGTGGCCTCTGTCTCTGGAGATCTTCCCTCTTTGGTCTTGGATGGGGTTGCACTTCCCCATTCAAGACTAGTGCACATTTAGCAGGTGGCAGCTGTGACCAAAATGGCTTTTGTACAAATATACTTAGTGTGACAGCTGTGACCTTTGTTTCAGCAGGAGGCTCTTCAGACCATCACTCGTGCCCTAGTCACCTCCCAAATGGGTTACTGTAATGCACTCTACAAGGGGATGCCCTTTTTTCTTTCTTTATATATTGTTTCTGGGGCCATTCATGATTCTTTTTTGTGATTTGTATTTTTTTTTTAATTTGTAATTGTAAGCCACCAGACTCATTTGGTGTCAGGCCGCCTATAAATTGTATAAATAAATAAAACAAATTTTCTTATCTTCTTGGTGCTCTCAGTTATGATTAATTTGGTAGCACTGTTCCCAACTGCCCTATCATTACCACTTGCATTAGCCCAGGTAGAATGTTCATGCAGTATGTCCCCAGTAAGTCTCCCAGTCAAGTATTCTTTGGCATATACATTTATCATAATTAGAAGCAGCATTAGCTCCAGATTTTAAAAGCCATGTTCCAAAATGAGAATAGAATGAACAAATATTACTTCCCTTGTCCTCTTGAGTATTCCATTATTGTACTTCTATGTATCAACTTGTGACTTGCGTTAAGGTATTAGAAAATGTAGGAATATAATATATAAAACATTTGAGTGTACTACAGCATTTTGAAAACAAAGGCATTTCTACTGATTTTTTTTAAAGTGAGAACTAAAATTTTAGGACACATATGGTGAAGATGCTTTGATTCCCTCTGTCAAGGGCTTCTGTAGTTGAGCAGAAACATAAGCAAAGTTATAGCAAAGGACTTGTTATATGCAGTTGCAAGGCTGTGTATTCTAAATATGTTTTTCATCTGTGAACGTCAAAAGAATGTTGATGAAAAAGTTTGTAAATATTACAGGTATTTTTATTTACTAACATTTTCATTGTTCTCAGAAACTAATTATGTCTAACGAAACTTGCCTAAACTGGCACACTTTCATCAAATCAAAGAGATTTAAATCTAGATCTCATTTTAGTTTCACATTCTTAATTATTAGCTTGCACTTGCTATTCTGTGCATAATAATAAGCTGGGAAATCATGACACTCTTTTTAGTGATCTGCATCACTTGATAATGAATTCCATCTGTCCTAGAGACAAGTTTGTGAAGAAGTTATTGATGAAGGAAGCTCAGAAATTAATGAACAGGCCAGTTATGCTGTAAATAAGCTACGCCAGTTAAATGACAGACTTGAATATAAGAGACAAGCTCTAAATTCTCTCTGCAGTTCACCAAAACCTGACAAAAAGGTAGGTAGCTTTCTTATTTTTAAGCATATCAGTCAATGGACTTTAGAATAATGAGTAGTTTTGCTTAAGAGGTCTTTCCTTTAAAAGTAAATGTAAGTGTTATTGCCCTTATTTGCCACTGATGATATATCACTACCTTTGTAAAGCCCTTAAAACATGTGTGGGTAATCCATTCAGTGTCAGTATTGCCCCATGCAGGTGCAGTGATCATTTCTACATTTGTGTCTGTTTAACACTGAATGTTCTCCAAATCTTGATTCCTAGCCCTGAACTCCTCTTACAGAAATACCAGTGGCTGAGCCTGGGAACACTGTGTGCCCAAAGCTTCAGGAGCTAGGATCCCTTTTTTCAAAGACCAAGCTGGGAAATAGCTTTGGAACATGAGGATCCCAGGCTTTTGTTTATGTCACATAGCCAAGCTTCATTATTTGCTGCTTGATTCTGTTCTGCACTGGATAAAAGAGAGGGAAGATTAAAGCCTGTGGAGTCCACATGCATGTTCTCTCCTTCACTCTCGTCATATTGTCTCTTACTCTGGAGATGAGAAATAGCATACCTCCCAGAAAAGCCATTAGTAACATCAGCTGCCTTCATGCCTAACTCTAAGCCTGGTACATTGTTTGAGAGCTTGTTTGGCCAATTTCTTGTTAATTTCTCTCCCCATATTAGCTGGTTTGCCATGCTCCCTTGCTGGAGATAGGCTTGGAACAGAAAAACAAACCAGGAATAAATTAGGTTAAAAAACTCTGGGGTGGTAAACAAGTTTCAGTCCCTGGATGTACTGTACAGTGATTTGTTGCCTTAAATCAGTGTTTCTCAATCTCAGCAACTTTAAGTTGTGTGGGCTTCAGTATGCTGGCTGGGGAATTCTGGGAGTTGAAGCCCACACATTTTCCAGTCCAGTTGCTGAGGTCGACAAACACTACTTTAAATGAACTATGGTGTACGGAGATGTTAAAAAACACAATTTAAGCTAAATAGATCCTGACTTGATGCGAACTAGGCCACACACTGTCCTAGGTCTGCTAGTGATTTGCTTAACACTGATACTCTAAATCAGCCTCTCCAATTGGAACCAAGCCGGTATTCATATATCTGTCTGATGCTTATGTCTTAAAATGTGCATTTAACTCCATGATAGCTTTTTGGCTGTACACAAAATTCATCTGTGTACAGTTATATTAGAGCTCTCTGCATATTTTATTACATTAGGTAGCAGGCATGCTTTCTTTTGGCTGTCACATTTGATTGGCTGTGTAGCCATTCTCACTATTTCTATGAAGTCTAATAGAATTATCCCTAGACAGTACCTTAAATCACTGTTTATTTTAAAATTAACACTATCATTTAAAAATGTTCTTGTAGTGACCACCTCACCCTCTTTTTTGCCAAATTCACTGTAATCCATAATTTATCATCAAGATCTAATAAAGTTAGGATTTCTAAATTATAGTTGAACTTTAACCAGCACAGCTATTAGATCAAGTTAAAGTCTTATAGATGGAGAAAAAATTGAGTGCTTTCAGTAAATCTTGTTGCCACTACCTAAAGAATACAATAACCTATGAGAACAACCATATTTTTCCCCTGGAAGATTGTTTCTAAATTGAAAGATGAAATCAGTCTGATGGAGCGAGAACACAGTGACCTTCAATTACATATTGAAAGAACAGACTGGTGGTGTGAAAATCTTGGCATGTGGAAAGCCTTCATTAATACTGGAGAGGTATGTCATGTTCTGTCTCTCATCTGTTTTGGGTTTTTCTTTTTTCTTTTGATTAAGTGAATGGGATCTTGCTAGTCAAATGTTTACTTCAGAGGTCTCTAGGGTATTTTTTTTTCATTATTTTGTAATAGCGAGCCATGGAGATGTCTAGCACTCATACTGTGATGTCATCAAGGTAGATGAAGCTACACTGTTCTACTCTTTTATTGTTAAGGCTTTGGGAAAGGTTACTGAAAATAGGCACATGGAGTCTTCCATAGAATACCTGTTTTGCTTCTTGAGTTGTATGAAATGAGAGACAGAGAGCAAAAACAGCACCACTGAGCATTGTCATTTTCACTGAGTTTTACCAGCATGATGCTGGGAGGCTCTGAGGACCTGAAAGATTAGGCTGGGAAGGTGCAAGAACCTAGGGGCCATGAGTTCCCCAACTGATTTGCACGATTATATTCCTTTTTGGTGATCTACACAATATTTGCAGATCTGCTTTAATTCATTTTCAATGAATGATACAAATATGTGTTACTCTTGATTTTTTGTGATGGTGGCCTATTGGGCTTTATCGAAAAGCAAAGGGGGAAGGTGCAGAATTGTATTTGGACTGTGAAATGAAGAGAAGGAGGAACTTCAGTGCTAACCGTGAAGATTATGCAGGAGTGCTAACAAGATTGCATTTCTTTACCCATTCCCAGCCAAGCTGTTCTGTTTCCAAACCAGGCTGACTCTTGTTATTAAAACAGTCCAAACTGAGCAGTACTGTAAGAATGGCCAGTCCACATGATGCCTCTTCCCCTTGTAGCATGATCAGGGTAAATGGGCTGATGCACCTAGGTAGGTTTTATACTGAGTTCGGTATGAACCAGTGCATGACGATAATGATAATTATGATTTATTAAATTTGTACACCGCCTGACTTCCAGTGACCCTGGGTGATTCACAAGGCAAAAACACAGAAAAAATAACAATATAACAATAAGGACAAAGGAACAAGAAGATAGCAAAACCAACATCAAACACACACACACACACACACACACAACTCAAAAAGGGCTTCAATCACCCAGGCCAGGCTAAAGTCTTCAAGGCCCTCCTCAGTGGGGTGGGAGCCACCCGGATCTCCGGGGAAACCAGCTGCCATTGGTTGAGTCCATTTTTTAAAAGAACAAAACAGAACAAAGTCGGCAGGTCTTGAGAAAGCAATAAATATTCCACCAGGATCCATAATGCCTGCATTTGAATTCATCGTGAATGTTAATCTACTTCCTGGAATTAAATTCTAAGGTCTAAGTTTCTAGAATCAAGAAAACAGGCTTTTAGTGATTGGAAATATGTATTGTTTTAGATAAGGTGTGCATTTTGTAGCATGCTCTTCAGGGCTGTGCATATCCTTAGAAAGAGGTGTTTTGCAGTGTGTAGAAATGTATACACATTACCTCTCTTTGAACAATAATGTGGTTGCAATTTTCCCAGGATTTCATGGCTGCATTGGAAGCTGCTCCCAGCTGTGTCTGGATGCAGAGGCACTGCTTATCACAGGCATTTGGCTGTGTGTGCATACACATACAGAGACAGCTGAAGCAGCTTCTGAAAAAGTAACACAAGCATTGCTGCCTGAATGATTCAAAGACAGGTGCTTATATGTGTGATCCTGCTGTAAAGTGTCTCTTCTGAACAGTCTGCCACCCCTAATGCTCTCTCTCTCTCGCTCGCTCTCCATATGGAAATACAGGTAGTACTTGCTTAACAACCACAATAGGGACTGGAAAATTTGTCATTAAGCAGGGTGGTTGTTAAGTTAAGCACCATGTGACCACATCCGATTTTCCAACATTTTTATGGTGGTGGTTAAGTGAATCGCATGGTCATTAAGCGAATCACATGGTTGTTAAGTGAATCACATGGTTCCCCATTGATTTTGCTTGCCGGAAACTGGCTGGGAAGGTTGCAAAAGGTGATCACATCTCCATGGGACACTGCAACAGTTCTAAGTGCGAGCTGGTTGCCGAGCGCCCGTATTGCAATCACATGACGGGGTGTTGCAACAGTTGTAAGTGCGAGGACCGGTCATACGTAGCTTTTAAGTGCCATTGTAACTTCGAATGGTCGTTAAGTGAATGGTAGTTAAGCAAGGACTACCTGTATATTTGCTTCTTACCTTCAAATGATAGCTTGAATTTTCTGTATTTATTTTTCAAACATGGAAATAAGCCTGCTACAAAATCAGTTATGTGCAACAATTAAAATGCACCCCAGAGATTCTTATGAAAATATGAACATATTAGTAAATAAGTTTCTTCTAAATAAGAGTTAACATTTAATAACTCTTTATTTTCCTAGGTCATTGAAGAAAATGGTGAACAAGTGCCCTATTATTCTGTCATAGTGATATTACAGGAGATTGGCAGGGTTGAAGCGAAGGAGTGGACAGTTGTCCGAAAGCTCAGCGAGTTTCAAAGTCTGCATCGGAAACTCAGTGAGGTACAGAGAAATTGTGGGGCGAGCTCTTGCTTGCTTTGAGAGGTCTAGTTGAAATAGTTTAAATGTAGTTTAAATAGCTTAAATAATATTAATGTTTTTATGATAGAATATGTTTAATGTTTGCTTCTTTTTAATGTTTGTTTCTTTTTTATGTCTGTTTTGTATTGTATGCCACCCAGAGTCAGTTTTTATAAGATGGGCAGCTATATAAATGTGATGAATAAATAAATCAATAAATAAGTATGTGAGTTCTTTTGGGTGTAAGGGCACTCTATACTGCCACTTATTAAAGGCAGGACTTTGGGGTGATCCCAAGAAGAAAGATGCCATTGCAATATTAGTGCCATTCACAGAGCTGCAGCAGAAGCCGATTGTTGGTTAAGTTCTGCTTCTTGGTACAGGGGCGAAATGGAGCAAAGACACTCTCCTGCCCCAGCCCCCACAAAAATTATGGGAACAGTAAACAGATTTGGAAAATAGGATTTTTGTTCCTTTGGCTGACTGAATTGAACTGAATTATTATTATTTCAGATTGTTTTCAGGTAATATAAAACTACTTGTTTAAAAAATAACAAGCAGATATTACAAACACGTGTTTTATGTCTCCTTCTGATCTGCTTCACGGCAGTATGAAAAATGCCATTTATTTCTTCTTTTTCAAATGATGTCTGAGATGCAAGTCTTCCCTCCTGCGTTTATCTTCTCTTTCTTCCTCCATCCCACTTCTGTTTTTATAAGTGCGAGAGAGAGGCTGTTTTGTTTATCTTTTTGTTCTCTTGCAGTTTTCCTTCACTGCTGTTTGTGAACTGTATTTTACCTGTTCAGAGAATTTGGCATGTTCTTTGGCAGACTTTGTTTTTGTACTTCGAACTATTGACTTTACTGTAGGGTGCATTGTGTTTATGTGTCCCCACTTCTAGTTCTGTTTAAATTGTTGGTTAGAATTGATAGACCTGATCAATAGAATTGACTGTACCCTAATTCTTAAAATTGCTGAAAGTTATTGGTGTATTCAATATTCATTCAGACAAAGGTAAAGTCAATAAAGTCAAGCTTGATTCTTGGGTATTATGTATGTGGATATGTCCATCTTGTTTTCTTGGCAGTGATATGGAAGTGTCTTCTGTGTAATTTCGTTGACTTGCTAGTTAAGTCTAGAGCCCTGGGATTCATTTGGTAGGACAATGGGAATATTCTTCTACCTTTGTTCAGAGTGTTAGTGTTCAGGGAATTAGCTGACATTCATGCATCAAGAGTATTTTGTGTCTGATATTCAGACTCTTTTATAACACATTGTGTTTCTCCATTTCTACAAAGTGATGGCTAGTGCGAGTCTTGAGCTGGTGTAGGTTTATTTCTGGAGGCATGGCTATACTAACAAATAACATGCAGAGAAACTGAAAATCAGCACTTCCTAGTCATATTATTCTGTACATTATTGACTTTAGTTAGGGTTATAAATTAAAGTGGATTAATAATTGGGAATTGCTTCTTCCTACCTAGTGTTTTCCATCATTAAAGAAAGCTCAGTTGCCTTCACTCAGCAAATTGCCATTTAAATCTGTAGACCAGAAATTCATGGAGAAATCTAAGAACCAGTTAAATAACTTCTTACAGGTAAGATTCCTTAATTTGTTCATAATCCCAAATTGTAGTCCTCCCCCCCTTTATTTCTTCTGATAATCCTCCATCTTTTCACACATGATGTCCCAAATTCAGAGTTTGGATTAATAAAACAGCCTAATTTTGTCATCAATCTATGTCCCTTTCCTTTCAGTGGGATTTAGTATTTAAGTATACAGTACTTTTGTACATATAGTGTGACAGGCCAGTGTTTGAAAATGCATTGAATGTGAATACTTGTCAAGGAGATAGAATTGGTTAAAAAGGGTAGGCCTGCATTTATCTTGTGTTACATTCTCTAAGAACCTATGTATTGAACAGTTCTCATCTTTGTTCCCTTGTTGTGTCTATAAGCAGATACTGTATTCCACTTACCTTCTAATATGTTTTTGGGGAAAAGATTATAGACTCTAAAATATAGTGTTCATCTTCTGATGTCTCTTAATAGGTTCTGCTGTACAGGTAGTCCTTGCTTAATAACCCTAATTGGGACTGGAATTTCTGTAGGTAAGCAAAGCAGTTGTTAGGCAAAACATCACGTGACCACACCACTTGGTGATGGCAGTTCTGGTAGTCTTTGTTGAGGTCATTAGGTGAGGACCATGCCATCGTTAGGTGAGGACCTCATGCTTCTCTTGCCCTGCTGTACTCACCTCTGCTTCAGCTCCCCCCACCTGCCTACCTCACCCTCCATCTCTACCCTTTTGGCCACCCTGCACTCCACCACCACCTATCTCTGCCACCCTGCCATCCCCAGCTGATCTTCACTGTCTTCTTCCTCCTGCTACTGACAGAGGCCTCACAAAGGTTGGAGTGCAGGGTGGCCAAAGGGGCAGAGATGGGGGTGAGGTAGATGGGCATCGCAAAGGCCTCACGAAGGGCCAACAGCTGCCTTGGCTGGGAGTGCCATCAGCAGTGGGAGGAAGAAGATGGCAAGGGTCAGCTGGGGGCGGCAGGGGGGTGGCAGTGGTAGGTGGCAGCGGTGGCAGAGTGCAGGGCAGTCAAAGGGCAGAAATGGGGGGAGATAAACGGATGAGGGAGTTGAAGCACATGCTGTGGTTGTAAATACAGGCGGGCTGCCAAGCACCCAAATTTTAATCACATGACCATGGGGGCGCTGCAACATCCATCACTTTGAGGACTGGTTATAACTATTTCATTCAGTGCTGTCATAACTTCAAATGGTCACTGAACGAATGGTTGTTAAGTGAGGACTACCTGTTGTTCAGCATGGCAAGCTTGCTGTCCACCATAATGAAACCTCATGGGTATTCTCCAATCTCAAGAAAAGGCCCAGTTACAGAATTTGAAGACTGAGTTTCCAGATTTGAGATTTTACATTTCTGCTGGCTGGAATAATTAACCATGATTAACAGACTAAAAATATATACAATATATGTACTTATTATGTATAATATAATGTAGGTGTTTATAGAAAATTAAAATGCCAAAATACTTCTTAAAATTTAAGGCAGCCCACATTTCTCGAAGAGCATGTGTGAAGAAGTTGTTCATAATACCATATATCTAGCTTAGTTATCTTAGTGTGAAACATATGTTTCTTTCTTGAGATATATGCAACTTGGCAAACCAAATGATATGCATTCCCCCAACCTTTTGCACTAATTACAAGATGCCTGCTGGTCTGTGTCCGTGTTTATATTTTTTTATGTATGTGCTGTAGCATCTCTTTATCATTTACCTAGCTGGGCTGCTGGGAATTGTAGTTCAGTGGTATGTGGAGTGTTACAGGTTGCTTACCCCAAATTATATGTCTTTGCAATCAACCATGATGAGTTTACAGATCAAAGAAAACTTAAGGTAGAAGTGAAAATAAGGCACTGCACAGTGTGGGTGGAAGTTGTCACCTCTTGGTGCCCCAGAGATGTGAATAAAAAGAGAAGGGCAACATTGTTAACATTGGCTGTCCCCTATAGATCATCCCTTAGCAGCTCCTTGGGCTTTTTTAGTTCATCTGTATCCCACAATGGAAAAACAGTCTTAAGGTGTAAATAGTAAATATGATGTTTTCTTTTGAAGGTTTTTTTTCTTAGCATATACTAGCATTCAGTTCTTTTATTTGTCAGAATACACTTAGAACCCCCTTCCCGAAATGTGGATTCCAGGAACAACTGTTGACTTTGTGATCCTCTAAGATGTTGATGCTGCTGATAAATATTTTTGCTCTCTGTCACAAAAACACCTTAATAACTATAATGGATTGTAATATGCAGTTGTTTCCTGGTTTAAAAATGAAATAATCTATAATTCTAATATCTTCAAATACCATTTGGTCTTTTTTCTGTAGAAATTGCTTTCTGATGAAAGGCTGTGTCAGAGTGAAGCACTTTATGCCTTCTTAAGCCCTTCTCCTGAATACCTTAAGATGATCGACATACAGGGAAAGAAGTCTTCTTTTTCACTCTCTTCATTTTTGGAGAGGCTTCCTGGTGACTTCTTTTCTCATCAGGAGGTAAGTGGGTGAAGAATTATTATTTTTGGTAGATAAACATGTGTCCAAAATAATGAGGAGACAACTAGACCTATATCACGTTGTGCTAAACTACAATATGATTTGTTTGTTTTTGGCTTAGAGTGATGTGTCACCCAAGAGGCAATTGATTTACGAAGCCTGGGGAATAGGTCTGCATATCTTGCTAATCTAAAAAGAGCAGGCCACATTATGGAGTAAATTCAGATAAGATAAAATTGTGAGTAATTTTAAATGAATGAACCAGTGGCCAAGACGATAAATGGTTTAAAGGTTTTTTTAAATAAACAAAAGATTGAAGGCTCTAATGAAGGTGTGTTGTATACATTGTCTTCACATTTCAGTACTACTCTAGGGCAGTTCACTTTGAAAATAAGTTTTAAGTTGTATCAAAGAACAAGGGTATTGATGAAAAAGGTCCATATCTGAAATGTATAACATACTGGCCATTTTAGGAGAACTGGATGCAATCAGCAAATGTTATCTTCCATTTAAGAATCTTGGGTAGCAAAGCTGGGCAGAATGTTTCCCAGATATTCTGTAGAGATGCTGTCAGTAGACAAGTTCTATTAATTTGATGGCATGAGGTTCATGAGCTTTGATTTCTTACTGCTCTGTGGAACTTCTATTGAACTGGATAGCCTGGGGAGATTTAAATGGCAAAAGAATAAATATGAGTTCTAACAGCTAGTTCACACATTCATCCCACAATATCTCAACACTTGAAACAGCAGATTATTATTCCTGTTTTAGAGAGAAAGAAATGCATTTAAAAGTTAATTAACTATAGTTTTCATGCTGTTTTTATGTTATTCAGGAAGAAGCTGAAGATGATGATCTATCTGACTATGGGGATGATGTTGATGGGAAACGGGATGCCCTTGCAGAGCCTTGTTTCATGCTGATAGGAGAGATTTTTGAGCTGCGAGGAAGTAAGTAAGGAACTTGTTCTTTAGCACATAAGAGCCAGTGTAGTTGAGTAGTTAAGATGTTAGAGTAGGACTGGAAAGACCCAGGTTGAAGTGTGCCCTAAGCATGGACATTCATTGGACATCTTTGGGCCAGCCATCCTATTTCAGTTCAGTTCACAGAGTGGTTATTGTGAAGATAAAATGAAAAGAAGTCCAACCTTTTGCTCAAGATAGAAAACTAAAGAAACCAATAAGTGATTACATCTTGTATAATTTTAAGCATGGAAATATTCTTTTTCTGCCTGAGACCCACTAATGCAGTTTCTGTCATGAGTCTGAATAACATATTTATATAAACATTCTATATATATACAGTTGCAAGAAAAAGTATGTGAACCTTTTGGAATTTCATGGTGTTCTGCATTAATTTGTCATAAAATGTGATCTGACCATCATCTAAGTCAAGAGTATTGACAAATATAATGTGCCTAAAATAATAACACATAAACAATTCTGATCCTTCATGTCTTTATTGAACACACTCATTCAACATTCAAAATGCTAGTGGAAAAAGTAAGTGAACCCTTGGAATCAGTAACTGGTTGATCCCCCCTTGGCAGCAATAACCTCAACCAGGCGCTTCCTGTGTGATCAGACCTGCACATCATTCAGGAGGGATTTTAGCCCATTCTTCCTGGCAGAACTGCTTTAGCTCTGTCATATTCTTTGGACGTCTCATGTGTATGGCTCTCTTCAAGTCATTCCATAGCATCTCTATTGGGTTGAGATCTGGGCTCTGACTTGGCCACTCCAAAAGGTGGATTTTGTTTTTCTGAAGCCATTCTGTTGTGGACTTGCTCTGGTGTTTTGGGTCATTGTCCTGTTGCATCACCCAACTTCTACAGAGTTTCAGCTGACGTACAGACATTCTCACATTATCCTGAAGAATATTTTGATACACTTGGGAATTCATCTTCCCCTCAATGACTGCAAACTGGCCAGGCCCTGATGCAGCAAAGCAGGCCCAAATCATGATGTTTCCTCCACCATACTTTACGGCTGGGATGATGTTTTCATGCTGATATGCAGTGCCCTTTTTATGCCAGATGTAGTGCTGCATGTTCTTTCCAAATAGTTCACTCTTTGTTTCATCAGTCCACAAAACATTTTGCCAATACCGCTGTGGAGTGTCAATGTGCTCTTTTGCAAACTTCAGGCGTGCATCAATGTTCTTTGTAGTAAGTAGCAGCTTCCTTCATGGTGTCCTGCCATAGACACCCTGCTTGTTAAATGTTTTACATACTGTAGACTCATGAACACAGATGTTAGCCAGTTCCAATGATGCCTTCAAATCTTAGGCTGTCACTCGGGGTTGTTTCTTTACCTCATTGATGAGTCTTCATTGTGTTCTTGGGGTCATTTTGACTGGGTGCCCACTTCTTGGTAGAGTAGCCACAGTCCCAAAGTGTCTCCATTTGTAGATCGTTTGCCTAACTGTAGACTGTAGACTAAATTGGAGTCAGGTGTCTTTGAAATCACTTTGTAACCCTTTCCAGCTTTATGTAACTCAACAATTCTTGATCGTAGATCCTCTGAAAGCTCTTTTTGGCAAGGCATGGCTCACATAAGCATATTCTTCTTGTGCAGAGCAAACTCAAAAAGTTTGAGTGGTTTTTATCAGTCAACATAGCTCTAGTCCACACCTCCAAACTCATTTTCTTAACAAGACTCCAGGTATGCTAACACCTGACTCCAATTAGCTTTTTTGAGGTCAACTCAAGGGTTCACATACTTTTTCCACTAGCACTATGAGGTTTTTATGGTTGTTCTCAATAAAGACATGAAGGATCAGAATTGTTTTTGTGTTATTATTTTAGGCATATTATATTTGTCAATACTCTTGACTTAGATGACAGTCAGATCACATTTTGTGACAAATTAACGCAGAACACCATGAAATTCCAAAAGGTTCACATACTTTTTCTTGCAACTGTATCTCATATGGAAGAAGATGAGCATGGTTTTAAAATTGGAGGAAGAAACATCAGTAACCTGCACTGTGCTGATGACACTACCCTGATAGTTGAAAATGCAAAGGATTTGCAAGCTCTAGTAATAAAAGCTAAGAAGCACAGTGAAAAAAATGGGACTAAAATTAAATATAAGAAGACCAAACTAATGACAACAGGAAGAACAATCCATCTTAGAATAGTCAATGAAGATATTGAAGTGGTGGATAGTTTCTGCCTTTTAGGATCAACCATCAACATTAAAGGAACAAGTAGTCAAGAAGTATGCCGCAGATTAGCACTTGGTAGAGTAGCCATGAAGGCCTTAGAAAAGATATTCAAATGCTGTGATGTGTCTACACCTACAAAGATCAGAATCATGCAAGCAACGGTATTCCCTGTGACACTCTATGGAAGCAAAATGTGGACTTTGAAAAAGCAGGGTAGGAAGAATAGTATGCTTTTGAACTTTCGTGTTAAGGAGGACGCCTGAGAATACTGTGGACAGCCAAGAAAACAAATAAATGGATCATTGAACAAATCAACCAGAGTTCTCACTCAAGGCATAAATGACCAGGCTCAAATTATCCTACTTTGGACACATTATGCAAAGACCTAGCTCCCTAGACAAGGCTCTATGCTGGGAAAGGTGGAAGGGAGAAAAGAACGACCAGCAGGAAGGTGGATGGACTCAGTTACAATGGCAATGGATGTGCTGTTGGAAGACCTGACAGACCAGGTTAGGGACCGATCATCATGGAGAAAATCTCTCTATGTGTTCACTAAATGTTGACAATGACTTGATGGCACATAATCAATGTATCTCATAATCACCTATAAATATTTACTACGTGTGTTGATCCATTTGCATGTAGCATTAGCATGTCAGGAAAGGATATGTATTTGCATGGTATTTTAAGATTTTTATGTCTAATATGTGCCAAGTCTTGGAATAGTTCGGTTCTTTATGAATCCCATCGTTGATTTAAAAATAAAATCTGGCATTCCAGTTTCTTAAAACCTAAGAACATGGTTCCATGATAATGTATAGCAATTTAAACCTCTAACATTTGCAATCTAGTGGCTGTTTTATGGCTTGTTTAGCCTAATAGTTTTATTATATTGGTTTTGCTGTCATTTTAGTTAGAAGGTTTTACAGTGTTTGAAAGTTGCCTTGGGTAAACATTTGATTTGAAGGATAAAATACCAGTGTTTAAATAAGTATATAAATCCCATTGCTCTCAACTGTAGATTAAATAATGACAAATGCTGCATGGAGTAGCAAACAAGTAACTAACCATCCCAGATCTGCTATTATTCATTAGAAAGATTTATATTTATTCTAAAACAAGAAAAGGCTTGTAGCTGAATATGACTGGTGAATTATAAACAAATACCTTGAAACAGATAAGGCGGGCTGAATAGAAACTATGCCAGTTAAAGTGATTCTAGGAGTTGACACTGATGTGATAATACATAATCAGTTATGTAACAACAGAAACCAGCTGAAGATTCTAGATTTGGACCCTCACCAGATTGGAAAGAATATAGTCTCTCAACTAACTCAGAGTTATTTAGGGTGTTAAAGGTAATAAGTAGCACTCTGAATTAAACTAGAAATGGGTTGGAAACCAGTACGGTTGTTATACTGAGGTTACATGATAGGAGTACTTGACTCAGTCATAACTTTGGCTGCAGACTGTGTGGTGTGTGAAGTTGGTATGAAGGACCTTGCCAATATCCCAATCAAACAGTAACTAATACGAAGGCTGGTGTGGATCTTCTGGGCTGTGTGGCCGTGTTCTGGAAGTTCTGTTTCCTAACGTTTCACCAGCATCTCTGACCGGCATCTTCAGAGTGCAGGAGCACAGACAGGAGCCGGTCACAGATGCTGGCGAAACGTTAGGAAACAGAACTTCCAGAACACGGCCACACAGCCCGGAAGATCCATACCAGCCTTCGTATGCCGGCCGTGAAAGCCTTCGACAATACAGTAACTAATACATTTGTCAGGTGAGATTGATCCAGCAGTCATTTCTATTGAGACAGTCTTCTAAATTGGGCAAAACCACTCCTGCCCCACATCACTACTCAAACATTTAATAACAAGGCTGGATGTATATTCCAAAGCTGCTGGCCAGAGCAGAATGATGCCCCTATCTGTGAGCCTGACCCATAGAACCTCCTTTCGTATTTGGATTTAATTTCACTTGTTTATCCTCATTTTAGCTGTCACTGATTCCAGACATTACAGACTTCCATGGCTTTCACAGAATCAGATGACAAAGTGACTCAGAGCTGAGTTCTGCCCTTAGTTTTCCACAGAATATGCTTGAAGAAAAGTCCTTCTACCATCTGTTGAAAATCACACTGTACAACTCTGGATTATCTCTCCTCACAATGTCATGTAGAGAAGTTATTCACCCAGGTATACAACAGCATATTTAAATGGACATTAACTGCAGGTTTTGCATTTACTTCTTTGTGCTGCTTGCTTTTCTTTGTTTTAGTGTTTAAGTGGGTGAGGAAGACACTAATTGCACTAGTTCAGATCACTTTTGGAAGAACCATCAACAAGTGAGTGTGCTACACTTCCTTTGTTTCTAAAATTATTGTATAAGAATTAGCTATTTGATGCAAAAAGAGTCAGAAACAATCCAGACAGAGGTTGTGATTGGCCTGATTCTTAGAAACAGGCAAATCTGTTTTTCACAGATTTATTTATTTACTTAGAAATAGAAAGGCTTTTTTTCTTACGGTGTGCTGTGTTGAATGACACAGTGAACATCCTGTCCCAAGCTATACCAGAAGCTGTGCCAAGGAAGTCTGCATTTGCAAATTCTATCGATTTGAGTAGAAATAATCTTATTATTCCATGCCTAGAAGTAACAGTTATGAAGAAATGACACTGAAAACAGTGCAACCCACTTCTGAATATAAAGGTATAGAATTGCATTGTACTGTTTCACCAGATACAACAGAAATACTTGGACAGAAAACATACCTGCTTGAAAAACACAGAGGCTGAGATAGTCAGGATCCTGAATTTTTCATCAGATACCAAATGTATATCTGCATACAATACAAATATGAGCTACCAGAGTGGGTATAAGAGTAGAAGTTTATAAGCTGAGTTATGTTTCCATAGAATGGTGCTTCTGAGACATTTTGAAGTAAGGTTCAGGTACTCTAAATTACTTCTACCATATGAACCTGAGCCACTTTCTACAAGAAAATGCAAGACTATCACCAACAGTTAATGAGTTACTATTATAGTTGTGATTTTTAACATTTAGGTGCCATGCATTGAAATAGAACTAAATATGACTTACAGGGATGCAGTGCAAGATACAACTTGTTTCTTATGTGGATTATAAAAAGGTAGTGGTATGCTGTTGGCTCAGGGAAGGGAGAAAAAGACTCTGGAAATGAGGAAAACAGTTGTTCATTGTTCAGTGCACTTAGGCAGATGATGGCTTGCAAATTACAACACAAGCTCTTCCTAACATGCTTCAAATTATTAAATGCCATGAACAGTAGACACAAGTGATACTTTTGCGATGATTATACTTTAGAATACACAACTCTAATTCAGTGAATAGTATATATTTTGATAAATGATTGCCAGTGCGAGATATATTATCCCGCTCAGCGATAGCAAAAGGTGGTGATGATGGTGATGGTGATGATGATGATTTTGATGGCAATGCCATTTGTGATATCTTCAGTTGGATATAGTGATGGGAAAATAGTAAAGATAATAAAGAAAAAGGCAATCAAGTAGACAGTCCAGTAATGTAGAATAGTAAGATTACTATCCTACGCATGGTTGATCAGTCATTGATCAGCACTGGGTGAAACAGCAGTTGATAGCTAAGAGCTTTATGTTGTGATTACATTAGAGTAGCGTTTCTCAACCTTGGCAACCTTAAGACGTGTGGACTTCAACTCCCACAATTCCCCAGCCAGCATGCACCAGGAGTTCTGATGATGTGGTTGTTTTAATGTCTCAAAGAAAGGGGTGTCTTTTGCTTCCTTGCACTTTATGAAGTATCTTTTTGAATGCTTTGCACCGCCCTTCTGTTTAAGGCAAAAGGGAGTTCTTTTAAAATACAGAGGAAACTTTTGATGGAAACAGAAGTGCCAAATTGTTGGCTCTTTTTTCTGCAGTACTGTATAGGCACATGAGCAGAAAAATAGTGTGAATAGCAATATCCTTTTTTAGCTATAATGCTGTGATACTGATAAAAGAGAAACCTCAGAAATATTAAATAAAACAGGCAACTCTATCATTTGTTTCAGCAACTAAATAGTATTGAACTGTATGATAGAACTATTGCAACCAGAAATATATTTAAAATTATTCTAATGATCCTTTCTCAATCTGGTGTCCTTGAATGTGGTAGGACTGTAATATCAAGCAGAAACAATACCCTAATCAAGGAACTGCCAAGGAGAAAGCCACACGCCTACCAACACTGGCAGGGCAAACTACTGTATATATACAGAGAGCAAACCCCACACTCACTAGTACTGATGTTACCTAATTGGGAAATGAAATGTCTGCAAGCAAACAACCAACCTCAGAGAGCACCGAGGACTCCACAGTTCAACCCTGAGCTACAGACATTCTCTTCTATTTAGGACTGTAATTCTCAGCCAAGGAGTCAGTTTATGTCAGCATTCGAAGTGGCCGCGTCAGAAAACTGAAGAAATACTGGAACTCTACTTGATTGATATAGGCTATAGTAACAGAATCTTGAAAGCCTGACAGCATTTTTCCTTCACTCCCTCTTATATCAAAGAGAGTTAAGGCACAGCCACTTAAAATTTTTTCTAACATTTTGTTCCTTTCCTATTTAATTCAACTTTCGCTAACTGCTGCATTCCTTCCCCAAGGTCACCTCTGTTGTTCCCTAAAGCTTGGAGAAAGTTGATCAAATGACCCTACCCTGTTTCCAGTTCACATGAATATAATATAGACAATTAGTATAGGCTATTTTTAGTGAATAAATAGAACACTTGTACTTTTTAAATAGTAGGCTGGGAAGTACCTTATTAAAATTGCTTTTTACCTTATTAAAATTGGCAAATATTGCTTTTTTGCATTATTATATTATGTATGATACAGCAGCCCATCTTCACATAAATAACATCATACTTCAATTATATAAAAATGGCAACCCACTTTTCAGCTGTTACTATCAGAAATAAGTGATAGTGGCTTAACAAGACTGCATTAAAAAGAATGACCAATCGAACTTTACTTTCCAGTTTATCGGTGAGCATTAATTAGAGTGACATCCATCTTTTCCTGTCTCTATCTCCATTTCTAGCATTCAGATTCTATTTGTCGAATTCTGATGTGATATTAAATTATACTATGTCAAACTACAGATGGAGTATAATGCCATTTTAATCTTACCTTCTTTTATATAACAAATGTACTGCAAATGTTTAAAAAGTAGCACATCAACAACTATGTTTATTTCTGTGATTAGAACCTTAAAAACAAATAAAAATAAAGAACACCTCCCCCCAAGGCAATTAAAATGGGATTTGTTTCAAGTGCAGCTGGAAGTGGTAACAATTCATTCTATTATTTCCTTCCACTACAATGTATAGACCAGTGTTTTTCAAACTTGGCAACTTTAAGATATGTGGACTTCAATCCCAGAATTCCCCTGCCAGCTGGCTTAGGAATTCTGGGAATTGAAGTCCACACATCTTAAAGTCCACACATCTTGCCAAGTTTGAAAAACACTGGTATAGACAAAGAATGGAGAAACTGTGGTCTTTCAGACATTGCCAGACTATGATTCTGAACATTGCTGACTACTTGCTAGTTGGGGTTGTGGGAAGCTGATATGAACAATGACTGGTATGATTTTTCCACCCAAACTGCACTTTTGCCAGATGTATTTTGTTGTTCCTATTAGCTCTCATTTTTCTAAAAGGATCCTAATTGTAAAATGAGAGTTTGAGACTGTTTTCATGGTTCTCCTTAGCCATCTCACTCCTTAATGTTACTCATTTAGAGTTATAACACATTCAGATAACTCTAAGCTGTATTGTTCGGGTAGCATATGGGGATGTAAGTGAATTTCATGATACCAACTACTGTATGCTACCTAAAATATAGGGTGTACAAAAGGTCGCAGACTATTATGTAAATTACATTAAATGTTTAAATTGATTGCCATTTTTTTTTCTAAACACTCATTTGTTCGACTTCATGACCTTGAACATTCCTTGGTACAATTACATTTTCTTTGATGTTCACAAATTATGATGTGATGGTCTTTAGATTGTCTGATGGCCTATGGGGCTTGACTTTAGGTATACCCTGTGTGTGTGTGTGTGTGTGTGTGTGTGTATTTTTCTCTAGAAAGGAAAAGGTAGGTTAAAAACATATATTTTTCTTAATGCCTTTCCTCCAAGGCAAATTCGTGACACTGTAAATTGGATCTTCAGTGAGCCAATGCTTGTTTACTATATCAACATATTCCGAGATGCATTTTGGCCAGATGGGAAAATGGCATCCAGCACAAAACCTACAAGTGAAGAGCAAAGCCAAGAGACAAAACAGAAAGCACAGCAAAAACTACTTGAAAACATTCCAGGTGAGACTCCCTGGTATTATTTCAGTATTAGGACATTATTAACCAAAGACAAATTAAAAAACAAAAACAGTGTTTACTTTACTGTTCAAGGTTAATATGCTTAGCAGACCTATGTCATTTTAATGAAAAACAATATATGTTCAAGCTTCCTATTTAACCCTGATGCCTGTTAGTCCATGGAGGGATGACTGAAAATCGTACTTTCAAAGTAGACCAAAATGGCATTTGGGTGATGGGAAAAGAAGAGGACTAAAGAGGAATGCATACTGTGCAAGTTCATTCCTGGACCAAAATATTGTAAATAACAGGGCACTACAGAAATATCAAATTATGCTGTTGTTTATATAATTGGGATCTAATTCCCTGAAATAAACATGGCTTTCTTGCTGAAGTGTGTCACTCATTCTCTGGGTCTTGTAAAAAGCCATTTCCTGTACAAATATTGAATAGCAAACAAAGAGGATTACTTTTGTATTATCTTTGTAGCCATGATTTTTGCTCATATATGTACAGTATGTGAGTTGAAATTCTAGAAGGATAAGAAAATAGCATATGACTCTACCTCCCCACCCCCCAAAAAAGTATGTGATGCAAGTATCAATTAATCCCCATTAGGTTTATTGGAAGAATGAAATATTTTAAACAGGTTGGTAAAACCTCTCTCCCCCCCACCCCTTTTTCCTCCATGAATTAGTAGTCTTTTCTGATTCAGAAAATATCATTTTAGTATAATAAAAATTATATTTGCCTTAATTTTTTTGTCACTAGTGATAGAGAGAAAGATAATCATTGGGGGGATGGCTACTGTTTGCCTTTATAACATTAAAAAAAATAATATTTAAGTATCTCTGTAAACCTAGAGTGGAGACTGAAATCAAGACAATTCCATTCAGTTCCATTCTGGTATCAATTAAGTTCCCATATGCAACAGAACTAAATAATTTTAAAAACGTAAGACAAAAGTAGTTAACAGCTGTATTTTGAAATTTGAGATACATTTGATATAGGAGTAGAGTGCTTAAAGCAGTGCTTTAAATTTAAATAATAGCTGAGCAAAGATTAGAAACTCAGCTTCTCAAATTTACAATGTTATGGTATCTTCTGGGGTTGAATATACTTAGCTTAAAACCAAATCAGATGTTATGGTGGCAGATCAGTCTGACTCCTGGTGTATAAACTTTTGATAGTAGAGATCAAATTTGATGAACAAACATATGCAAGTAAATCTTTTTTTGGCCCTTTAATATTGGACTTCAGAGTGAGGGTAAAGCAATTTAGATGACAGATAACAGGAATTGGAGATAATTGAACTCCCTTTATTCCTTTTATTCTATTGAAATACTGTTAGACCTACTGTTTTGTTGCTATTGCACCCAGCTTGGATGTTTAGATCATTACCCTGGTGTGGATATACTCGTATTTGATTATACATTGTATTTTTAGTTTATATTTCTTCATAAATGGTTGAAAATATTAAAATCAGAGCCAGACTTTTAAAAAAATGCTTCTTTCAGATACTCTTCAAAATCTTGTTGGACAGCAAAATGCTCGCCATGGTGTAATCAAAGTGTTCAACGCACTTCAAGAAACCAAAGCCAATAAGCATCTTCTTTATGTGAGTTTAACTCAGACTTCGTGGGGTTGTTTGTTGTTTAAAATTGATCCTTTTTCAGATCCTAGAAGCTTCACTCTCTCTTATATTCTACTGTTTCTTGAAGTATTCATAGAACTTCTTTTTACTTGGAATGGGTGAAACCCACTTAAGAGATTAAATGGAAAACTTTACACACCTATATGAAATACAACTGTGTTTCCTTCCATTTCTGTCCTTCTCTAGCTGGATTCTAGCTGAAGCAATAGAGGGGGGATGCATTAAATTAGAGTAATTTACTAATTCTTGAGGTCTCCCCAGTCATACTAGACGTATCTAGCGGTTTCTGGTGTCAGTTAACACCAACATATGATAACAATTTGGTCCTCTACAGTGCTAGAACCACCTAAAAATGGGAGAATAGTGGACAGCAGGTGGCTTGAAGCCTTGAACATGGTGCAGTTGGGGTTGCACAGAATCTGAAGTGGAGCAGCCCTGTCCCAGAGCAGATGATCTTCTGTTTCATTATTACCAGACCTCTTCATTATATTTCTCTACAGAGAATATTCAGATTGATTTTTTTAAGGTTGGCTGCAGATCAGGAAACACGCTAGACTGGATGATAAGAGCTTTTACTGGAAGGCCTTATTCTATGGAATGCTTATACACCCAGTATTTTCCTTATTACATACCATCATACATTCCTGAAACCCCAAGATGACTCTTCAGAGGAAATGATTTGTGCTTAGGTCCTCCAGTTTATACAGTAATGTTTGATGTTCTAACGTCAATTTACAGGCAAAAAAACATTTTAATCTTTTTTCCCCTAGGTATTATTGGAAATGCTGCTACTTGAATTGTGTCCTGAACTGCGAATTCATTTAGAGAAGGTTAAAGCAGCTCAGGTTTGAATGTGCAGGTGAATTACTAAGAAGAATGTCCGTTGATAATAATAGACATTCAACTTATTTCCCTCTTTTCCATAGAGGGTTGACTGAAAACTTCTGAGAATTTGTATTTTTTTCCCTTTTTTTTAGATTTACACAAAGCAAAGCAGACTTGAAAAGAACAGATGATAGGGTAGAATGCCAGCAATATGTAGTTTCTGGCTTTTATTTAACTTGTTATATGAAACTCTCTTTAAGATACAGACTGAAATGTGAATGTTAATATAAGATATAAGAAACAAAGTATTTTAAACATTTATGAAAGGCATTTTGCTTTAGTGATATCTTAATGGATGTTGTACAGTTATTTTCTTCGCTGAGGATACTGACTGTTCCTCTATTTTCTTGTGTATTGAAGAGCCTTGTTGTGCAATATATGTAAAGATACTGTGTAAATTTTACTGCTTTTATTTTTACCAAAGATTTCCCATAGTTTGGAGCCTTTGTAAGCAATAAATTATAAAACTAGAGTGCACTGCTTCATAATTATGTCTCTCATTACAGCTTGAAAATTTGGGTGCTGTTTCAGAGAACTGTATTCATTTCTTTCAACAAGGCAGACAGCCAAAATGTAGTGTTATCTTGAAATACATTGTGAGTGAACCAGCCTTAAGCAGCATATAAATATCTTATCATCCTAATAAGCTGAAGTGCACTTAAATCACTCAACCCATTTTGATATTATCCAGGGCATGTTTTCTTTAATGTATCCCCTTTAAAAGGGCTATTACACCCATATCTAATTTTATGTCAAGGTTGCCAGTTTAACTATTTAAAGAACAGACAGATGTTATAGAGTTGTTGGAGTAGGAATGTGTATTCTGAACTTACTTTATTAACATGGTTATACTAAAAAATATCACAGTATTTTCAGGGTCTGTATATCTCAAAGATGATACTACCAACAACAGGTGCAAAGAAAAGAGCCACAAGATGGCAAATATTAGATAGTTAACCTTTTACATTTGTTTAAAAAAAACCCTCAATGATTCACAAATCAAGCAACCTAGCCTTTTTTTTTTTTTTGGAGCAGCAAGGAACTTTATGCTGATTTTAAATACAAAGATCTGCTGCAATGCATATTATGGTAATTATATAACATTATGGTAATTACCCATTCAATGCATAAAGACCTGAATTATAATTTTTCTTCTACAATACATTATCTACCCATCACCACTGGTAACCTTTGTGTACCAGGATTTCAGGGCTTACTAATTTCATGTAATTATTCAAACAGACATGGCCTAGCAGTAAAGATCGATTTAACTATATGCAAATAATTTACCAGATATTTTTTCAGCAACTATGAAAGAATGGATATACATTTTAGGAAGTCAGGACTTTCAAAGGATGTTTTAAATTTAATGTTGTTATTAATTATACAAATGTGTATGCTGCTTACTCGGTGTTCTCAATGTACTTTCTAATGTGCAATGAAATGTTTTTAGAGAACGGTATTTTAGGCAAACTTATTTTAGAAGTTTTATAGCAAGCAAAAATAATTATTGTGACATAAGCCTACTAATCCAGTGTATAACTTGTTAAAACTATATCACCTTGGGCAGTATAGCTAACTAGCCTATATTTCTTCAGAATGACTGAACAATTCTTGGCATGTTGACATTCACAAACTGAAAGCACTCTGATGTGACAACTGTGCCAGAAATAATCATCCATTTTCTTGTTTCCTTTGGGACCCAATTTTTAGCTAGAAGGCAGAATCCATATAAGCTGTGTGAAGTTACCTAATAGATTGACCACATTTTCCTATTGTTTGTGCCCAACCTGACAGAACATCCTAAGTAAATGGGCTTTCTGTATTTTTGTCATCTTCTTCAGCAGGACTACCTGTAGTGATTTCTGTTCTTTACCAGTGTATGAAAGGAGCTGGTGTAGGTTAATGAATACTTGGTTTGTTTTCTTTAAAGTATTGTCATGCTTTCTTTTATCCCTTATCTCATGCTATATAGAAATGATCTTGTCTGAAATCAGTTTTGAGAAGTCCAAGAGAATTGCATTCCCTAATCCTGCTTTGCCCCTCATGATTAAAGCAGAATTTGTATTTAAGGCAAGGACTAGAGACTTTCTTTTTCCTCTGAGAGGCTAGACAACCTTTCTCCAGTACAGCTACAAAGTCTTGAATTTTCCTTTCCTTTTAAGGAAAGAGGATCAGAAGAAATAATGTTTAAGGCAGAGTAATGACATGTCACACAGTTTTTAACCAAGGATTGGTGATTGCAAATGCCTTCAGAAATGTACTCAGTGATCATCAGTTCTCAACTTTTATTATGTTAACAGAATAAAAGAATAAATTTAGAAAAATTAATAGAATTTGACCAAACATAATGGTTATAACTTTACTGAAGGAAATCTATATGCTTCACTCTAAATGAAGGAAAAGGGAGACATAGGAAGTTTGTTCACATTAATCATGATTAATCAGAAGCTGAATGAAAAGTGTTCCTCAGATTCAGCAAAATAATACTCTAAATTCTCCCATGATTAGCAGTCAGCTCAAGATCAGCAGCTAAATCAGGATCCAGTCTACATGCCTTTAAAAACAGAGAAAAATATATTTTAAAAAATGAAATTGATCTTGTATGTATTGTATAAGCTTATTCTGCTAGTAGATATTGTTTCTTAAGGTGCCTTGAGATAAATAGCTGAACTAAAAATACTCTTTTGATCTCCTTCTATTTCCTTTAAAAAAATTCTCTCAAGATAAACTGATACGGCAAGGTAGCTTCCCCACGTGGAAAACCTATCACAGAAAAGGTTAAGCTGAACTCTTTAGACACACTGACTTCATGAACATTTTTCTTGGGATTTGGTTCAACTAGAATTTGAAGTGAAATATTCCAGAAAAACAAACCCATTATTTAGATTATTAGATGATGATGATGATGATGATTATGGTTGGTCGCACAGTCAACCAGATGTTTAGGCTGGATTTGGCATTTTTATCCACCTATTGAGTCCTTCCCAAGGACCTGGGATAGGCAGGTGTTGTTTAATGGTGTTAAAGGTATTGGCACAGGATATAAGCTGTTCCAAGCAAAGCTGCCTTTTACAATTGACTGGTGGTGATTTTCTCAATGCCAACGGTGTTCAAGTGGTGCTCCAGATGTTTTGGGATTGCACCTAAGGCGCCTATAACTATTGGTACTATCTTTGCTTTCCTTTGCCATAGTAGTAGTAGCAATTATTATTATTGTTGTTATTATGGACTGTCACTGCATTATTGCTTTAGTTAAAATGAAGATTGGCAATTGGTTATTTTATTTGACATTTGTATTGGGAAGATGTCATACAAATAGTGATTATTTGTAGAGGATATTCAACTTCATTTATTCCACAGAAAATGTTCAGCTTTATCAGTCAGAGGCTATTGAATTTTTTAAAAGCTGAAACACAAACTATTAGAATAATGCTAATTCATAGCTCAACCTAGGTTAGGACATTCCTCCAACACAGCCTCAGAAGAAATTCAAAAGCTTTTGCTTCATTTTTAAGTATCTGCAGCTTGCCATGTGGTCTGAGCTTGGTCAAAAAGTGAGTAATGTTAACTATAGTTAGCAGAAACAAGCCATCTTCATGAGCCATAGCTCATAAAATTATTTTGTTTCCAATAACTTTAGTTAATATTAACAAGTGAAACCTCCACAAACTTTAGTTAATCTAAAATGGAAGTGGAGAAGGCAGGGAGTATATGAGCCTGGGAATATGGTAGACTTACTCAGAAACTGGTGTTCCCTACACTTAAGATTGCAATGTCTCCTTCAAAATAGCAATAGTGCTGGGTATCGAGTATATATGCCTTTGATAACCACATCACTAATAAGAGTGCTGTGTCATCTGATGCCTCTATTTAGACATTTCTATGATTATGTCTGTGCTAAGCAGTGACTACCTTAAAGTAGGTTTTGCCATCTTTCTACACCAAGGTCAGTAAGCAAGCACCAAATGGAGTACAACTTGTCTCAAGTAGTCACTTTGATAATTGAGTAACATTTGTACTAGTTCTTTTCAGATATTTTATGAACAGAGTTTAATTTTCATGCATAATTCTGTTTCATATATCACAAATAATACTAAAAGAAAGTAAGCTCAAATCCAATTCAAAATATAAGCACCCCCATCTTACCTTAGAATAATATTTTTTAGCTGCTGCTAAATCTTGTTGGGTTCCTAGGCCAAGCTGGAGACATCTGGCCAAGTAGAAGGAAGCCATTGCAAGTCCTCTGCTTATGTAAAAAGGAAGGCAATCTGTTTCTTTTGCTATCTTTTCAACATCGTCATTTTCTGTTATTCTATTTGGACATGCACCGCAAGGTAAAAAATGAGTAATTTCAGAACACAATGAACAATTTCAGAACACAAAAGAATAACTCAAATAATTACTGAGAACATTTTTTGCCAAAGTCTAACAGACTGTTTAATTTTGTGCAAAAATACACCAGTAGTTTATAAGCCCTAAGTTCATGTACAGATAGTCCTTGACTTATGACAGCAATTGGGACCAGAATTTCTGTCACTAAGTTATGCAGTCATAAAGCACGACTGCATTGCTTAGCAACAGCAATCCCTGCAGTACTGGTTGCCGTTGCTAACCGAATCCCACAGTTGTTAGGCAAGGCAACTTCCTGCTAGCTTTCCACAACCATAGTCAGTGAGAAGCCGGCAGAAAGTTGCAAGTCCCAGGCTGGCAGGCAGGTAAGTGGCTGCTGCCAGGTGGGGGAGGGAGCAACGGGTGTAGGAGAGGGTTGGGGAGAGTGTATGAGGGTGCAAGGGAGGGTGCGTGAGAGGTGTGGGTCAGGGAGGATAGGAGGGGGTGCGTGAGGATGTGAGGGAGCTGTGGCGAGGTTGGGGATGGTGCATGAGAGGTGTGGGTTGGGGAAGGGGGTGTTAGAGGCACAGTGAGGGTGCAAGGGTGTGCAGGCTGGGGACAATGCATGAGGGGAAAAAAAGGAAAGCCAGCAGGGAAGATTGCAAATGGCAATTGCATGATCACAGGGTATGCAAACCAGTTGCCAAACACCCAGATTGTGACCACGTGACTGTGGGGTGCTGGGAAGACCAGTACTCCGAGGACCAGTTGTAACCACCTTTCGTTCAGCACCATTGTAACTTTGAATAGTCACTGAACGAATGGTCGTAGGTTGAGGACTACCTGTAATTAAGAGTATTTATACAGTTATATACCTATATTCAAACAGAGTTAATGCAGTGTACAAGTACAGCAATTACAAATTGTTCATAGATAGGAACAGGTAAAGAATTTTTGCACCTGAGGACTTCAAAAGCCACAACAGGAGAGATTTTAAAGTATTATTTTTAATTAATAATACATAATTATTTTTAAATAATATACATATCAGCATAGCATCTGAAATACATATGCTGACTCATTGCCAATTAGGTACAAAAGTTCAGTTGTCTACCCACATCAGTACTGGTGAATTTGATTTATGCCTCCTTTTTCCCAGTTAGCTTCCCCTTGAAGAACGAACTGAAATAAATTCACCTTTTGGCAAACTCGACCGCTTTTGTAAAAAATTTTCTTCTGTAGTAATACTCCACCAAATGGCCTTTAGCATATACATTCCCTCGATCTGATGCCTGATTGAGGCACTCCAAAGCAGCCTTCAGGTTTTGACGTATACCATGTCCATAAAGATACATAAGCCCAAGGATGCCTTGAGATTCCAGGCTTCCATTCCCACAAGCTTCTGAATGCCAAAAGAATGCCTGAGGGAAAACAACTTTACAAAAGTCATTTGGGTGTGGGGGGGAGAGAGAGATTTTGCTGTACTGAAACAATGTGGACTGATCGATAGAGAGCCAAAGATTATGCTTCGGGTTTAGGAACAATCTCTCTAGCTACCCAGAAATACAAAGGTTGTCAGTCTTCAAAATGGCAGTGATATTGTATGATAATATATAGCTGGCATTCTTCAGCAGTTGCCTGTGCTATCTAGAGAGGAAATAACCCTAACCCTTCAGTATCCTGGAATGAGAAATGAGACACCATAATTTCCAATTTAAAATAAACATCATGTTTTTTATGTGTGCATTTCTATTTCCAGGCTGCCAGATATTTTGCTTAGGTTTTAAAACAACTTAAGTGTTACTAAGTATTAATTTTTTTCAGCCAGTAGATAGACAAGATAAATCACTCAAGAATGCTGGATTTTCCTTTTTAAATTACTAAAGATATATCCTAAGATTCAAATTTGATGTATGAATATATGCTAATATTCTATTACTCAAAATTGGCCATGTTAAGGAGTAAAATAATATTTTATGCATTGCTTTCTGGCAAGGAACCTTTTACTCTTCTTTGTATTACTCTCACAGTTGCTGTGGCTTGTCTTTTGAAAGGTGTATTTTTGAATATGTGTTCTTTTTTCTGGACAAGCAAGGGAGTTTGCATTAAGGGAAATAAGAAGAAAGGAGTTACGCAGGAATATGTTTTACAAAGAAGCAAAAAGCTTGTGAAGGATGTAATTTTAGTATTTTTACAGACAACCACTACAAAAAGAAACAAGGAACATCCTCAGTGAAGAAAGATTAAAAGGCACCATGCTCCTAATTTCATAAACTAGGTCATAAACACCTTTTTAAATATTGCATAAGCAGCCTTCAGTGTGTTTTTAAATTCCATCTGGGTATCCATTCCCACTGAATCACCAAATTCATCAACATCTCCTGCTATCCAGATATTATTTATTTTATTTATTTATATTCCAAATTTAGGTACCGCCCATCTCACAAAAAGTGACTCTGGGCGGTTCACAATAAAACAGCAATATGCTAGATATGTTAGATTTCAATTTCCATAATTTCCAACTAGAATAGCCTTTGGCTAGGAGCTGGCTATTATGAAAGTGATGCTAACGGAATTATGGGAGTTAATATCCAACCAGTTGAGGAATACTAGACTACATTGCCTTTGAATGCAAATGGAAACACACTACCAGTTGTTATACTCAATTATAGTTATCTGCATCCACAAATGGATTGCAGTAACCATCTTTACATTCCAGAAAAAAGAGATCAGATATATAAGAAATGCTTGTAAAGAATTTGCTGTGTGTCAGTACAAATACATATAAATATATATAAATAAAGACTGAGATTACCCCAATTACTAATTTTATATCCTTACCAACTTCATTTATTTATCTGATTTATATCCTGCCTTTCATTTAGGAGCTCAAGTGGCATACATGGTATTCCCTCCTCCTCCTTTTTCCCCTGCAACAGTCCCATGAGGTAGGTTGGGCTGAGAGAGAGCAACTGGCCCAAAGTCACCCAGTGAAGTTCTGTGGCTGATGGGGGACTAAAATCTGGGTCTTCCCAGTCCTGGTCCAGCTCCTTAATCACTATACCATGCTGGCTGTCTTTGTTAGTCCTCCCCCTAATCTGGCTGCCTCTTCTTGTCATTTCCAAATGGAAAGAGTCTCCATTTGACCAATCCGAATACACAATTGAATGCAGGGCTTGGAATAAAACTACCCCAAAGAGGAAGCTACCTTTTTAAGATCCTTAGGATGTCGTGCTGAATACAACATTCCAAGTGTACTCTGAGCCTTTACACTTGCTTTTGGGTTCCCATGGTCTGCAGCAATAAACCATAATCTAGAAAACAGTAGCAATAGTGATGTGATTGGATTTTCCTTTTTTAGTCATAGCTGTGTGGAAGTTTCTCATGTGGTTGGGAAATCTATATAGCTCTCCAAATACCATAGAACTGTAACTGAACAGTCCTACCCAGCATAACCAATGCTAAGGCATTTTGAATGTTGAAGTTCAGCGCCATTGGGAGGACCACAAGTCTCTTATCCGTGCATTAGCATCAAATTGGAAGCATGGCCTTTACAACAAAAGGTGCTTCAGAATAGGACTTTTTATTGTGAAATTATCCATTGTCAATCATAACACTTAGTGGGGCTCTAGGCAACTTCCATTTCTAAACCTCCAGTGTTTTCCTGCAATTTCTGTCCTTTTCCTTTCTACTGAAAATGCATTCAGGAGGAATATAGATAATAGCTGTGAAGTTATTTTATTGATAACACTAAGAGCCCTCCATCTAGAAGCACCCAAAGGTGTCTCAAAAAGGGGACCTACTGTATATGTTGAAATCATGGCTCAAACCATATTATAGCCTGACCTGCTCCAAAATTGTCAGGCCCTTACATATATAGGTGAAACTCGAAAAATTACAATATCGTGCAAATGTTCATTTATGTCAGTATGGCAACTCAAAAGGTGAAACCAATATATGAGATAGACACATTACATGCAAAGCGAGATATGTCAAGCCTTACTTTGGTATAATTGTGATGATTATGGCGTACAGCTTATGAAAACCCCAAATTCACAATCTCAGAAAATTAGAATATTACATGACATCAATAACACAAGGATTGGAAATAGAACGATATCGGACCTCTGCAAAGTATAAGCATGCATATGTACTCAGTACTTGGTTTGGGTCCCTTTTGCAGCAATGACTGCCGCAATGCGGCGTGGCATGGATCCTATCAGCCTGTGGCACTGCTGAGGTGTTATGGAAGACCAGGATGCTTCAGTAGCGGCCTTCAGCTCCGCTGCATTGTTCGGTCTCATGTCCCTCATTTTTCTCTTGGCAATGCCCCATAGATTCTCTATGGGGTTCAGGTCAGGCGAGTTTGCTGGCCAATCAAGCACAGTAATCCCATGGTCACTGAACCAGGTTTTGGTACTTTTGGCAGTGTGGGCAGGTGCCAAGTCCTGCTGGAAAATGAAGTCAGCATCCCCATAAAGCTCGTCTGCGGAAGGAAGCATGAAGTGCTCCAAAATCTCCTGGTAGATGGCTGCGTTGACCCTGGACTTAATGAAACACAGTGGACCAATGCCAGCAGATGACATGGCTCCCCAAATCAACACAGACTGTGGAAACTCCACACTGGACTTCAAGCATCGTGCATTGTGTGCCTCTCCATTCTTCCTCCAGACTCTGGGTCCTTCGTTCCCAAATGAGATGCAAAAGTTGCTCTCATCAGAAAAGAGGACTTTGGACCACTGGGCAACAGACCAGTTCTTTTTTTCTGTAGCCCAGGTAAGACGCTTCTGACGTTGTTTGTTGTTCAGGAGCGGCTTGACAAGAGGAATACGACATTTGAAGCCCATGTCCAGGATCCGTCTGTGTGTGGTGGCTCTTGATGCACTAACTCCAGCCTCAGTCCACTCCTTGTGAAAGTCCCCAACACTTTTGAATGGCCTTTTCCTGACAATCCTCTCCAGGCTGCGGTCATCCCTGCTGCTTGTGCACCTTTTTCTACCACACTTTTCCCTTCCACATAACCTTCTATTGATGTGCTTTGATACAGCACTTTGGGAACATCCAACTTCTTTTGCAATTACCTTTTGGGGCTTTCCCTCCTTATGGAGGGGGTCAATGATGGTTTTCTGCACAACTGTCAGGTCAGCAGTCTTTCCCATGCTTGTGATTCCTACTGAACCAGCCTGAGAGACCATTGAAAGGCTCAGGAACCCTTTGCAGGTGTTATGGATTCATTAGCTGATTAGAGTGGGACACTTTGAGCCTAGAATATTGAACCTTTTCACACTATTCTAATTTTCTGAGATTGTGAATTTGGGGTTTTCATAAGCTGTATGCCATAATCATCACAATTATACCAAAGTAAGGCTTGACATATCTCGCTTTGCGTGTAATGCGTCTATCTCATATATTGGTTTCACCTTTTGAGTTGCCATACTGACATAAATGAACATTTGCATGATATTCTAATTTTTCGAATTTCACCTGTATGAATTCTAAGGAAAGGTTACCTTTCAGCTTCTTTTTCAGAAATCTCAGTCCCATGTCCTTCATAGTAAGCTCGGCCAAGGTTGTAGGCAGCAGCAAATTTTAAATGTCTTGCTTTAGGGGAGTCAGAGTTGAGAATCTTCTTCATATACTCAACTCCTTTCTTCTACAGTAAACAAAAGCAAAGAACAAGTGTATCATGTCAACACATAAATCACTTGTGAGCAAGCACTCCACTTGCATGTCAAACCAAGTCATGAAAGGGTCTGCTGTTTGAGATGGAATGCTGCAACACTTCATTGCAGATATGATGCCAACAGCCATTTCTATTGAAATGAAACAGAGGAGGTGTGCATAACTGAGATGCTTGGTGCTTTGCAACATAACATTGAAGTAGAACATATGTCAGAAATTTTAGCTAGAAAGCAATAGAATCTTCAGAAGCAATTACCAAAATTCAAAGAAATCTTGTACCAGTGAACTCTTATATAAAAATGAGTTTTCAGTTCACAAAATTGTAATGAAGGTTGGGCTCCCAAAATTAAGCTGCTGCTACCCTAAGGAAAAACATCTTGAACCAGCTGGGAGAAACCTTCCCTACCTCGAACTTGCCTTCTGCCATTCCTGACTCTGAAGCTGCTAGGATTTACAGAAACCTTGGCAGATCCACCTTAAGACTTACAGCCTACAAGTTTTGGAGATGGAGTTACCTCTGATGAGTTTTCATAAACCATTTGTTTCATAAACCATTCATTTAAATTGATAGGTCCCTACAGGGATCGAAGTCATTGTCGCTAGCATCAAGTCACAGAGAAATAGACCTCTGTTACCCAGCATCTTTGCTTTCTCCTACTGCAAAAAAACTGTATGGAAATTTTTTGGTCTCACTACTTTTCAAGACCATGATTTCCACATGGGACAAAATGATGAAAGTGGCATCATAGTGTCAGGACACAAGCCAGGCCCCTTTTTACATGTATTATGATACTACAAAAAGGGCTAGGTATGTGGTGTGATGCTGCAATGCTGCTTTTATCACTCTGACAAAAGCAGTAGCTCCTGCAGACAGCCATGGTTCAAGTCACATTCTCTCTCAAACCCAACTCATACACTTTTACAGAAATGCTACAGTATGCCACAGCTCTACATTGACAATAAAGTTAGTGTACACCCTAGTGTGGCTAAATGGACCAAAACTATCATTTATGGTAAGATTGTGCCATCTGAATAAGCAAATATTCATCTGAATAGGCAACTGTTCCAACTGTAACAAAGTACAGTGTTTTGGATTCCATCCATGTTCATGAACTTAATTTTATAGTCATGTTTATGACATGGTGGTTGCATATAAGTTTCTAACCTAACATTCACTATAATTTAATATAAGAGAAGTCTCTTCAATAATAAAGATGATGACATATAATTCTTTCAGTTGAAGTCATATATTTCTTGGAAAAGAAAAACACACCCTTGGGTTTATATTATTAAAAACAATTGCCTACCTACTGGTATCAATTAAAAATTGACAACTGCTTAATCTTAATCAAGGCATACATTTCTTAAACAAAAATATATTTGAAAAATGCGTGATTTGAGAATCCATAAAGGAACACAACTCAGTCCCTGAACAGATACAGTATTCATGCAGAAGATCCCCACAGAATCACCATAGTTCTATATTTTACAGATGCCATATAGGCACTTCAATATCTTAAGAGACCTGTAGCCACCTCCCATGTTCTGCACAAAGCTGTGTCTTGATCAGAAGGAAGTAATTTACAAAGTGAAGAGAAACCTTTAGGATTTCCACCTCATCTTTTGCATTTCCTGTACTTGTGTAATTAAGAAATGACTGCATTCCTAAGGACTCTGTGAGAAACATACACGCAAACAAATGCTGTATCTCTAATACAGTACTTCCTATATCGAATCACATGGAATTAAAACATTTGCACAGGATCATTCCCTTTCATTTTTCTTGTTCAAGATATGTGCTATTGTTAAACTTATGTATTTCATTTATTTATGAAAATATCTGCCTTCTGGCTGCAACTTACAGGATTTGGTGGAGTTCCCAATCCATCGTAATACATTACACCCAACTGATACATGGACTGAAAATCTGTGTTTAGTTCAAATTGCAATAATGCATCTTCATACCATCCCTGCATCCGGCACACAGGAAATAAAATATTTAGGATTAAACCAGCTGGTAAATCTTACAAACTACTGAAGCTTTCCGAATATATTTCCTATCTAGATACTATATGCTGAATTTAAAATAATTAAAAGGGTGACTAAACATCTCAGAAATTTGAAATTAATTGCATCAAGGACAGGTAGTATGTCATCAGATTCAAACAATGGTAGGACCTGAAATGATAGGTAAGTATGTTTAGAAGAAAGAGGTATTTATAACTGTTCCCTTAGATCTTCAGAACATAAACAAAAGCCTAACAACAAATAAGTTCCTTGATGGAAACTTTGCAAAAGAGTAAGTTGCTTGGATCCAAATCCTTGCAGCTGCAATAAGTTATGTGCATAATGTTTCTCCACTGAATGAAGACATTCTGGAAGCTATATTGGAGAAAGTATGCTTCTTAGTACCAGGTCTAGGGGAACTTTAGTAGGAGATTGTTATTGTGCCCAAGCATCCAGTCAGCCCTGGCCACTATGTGAATAGCATAGACTAGTTAGGCCATTGTTCTAATTCTACATAGTTCTTATGAAATGAATGAATGAATGCATCCTTGTGGGTCAGTTTGTTAAATAGATCATTGGCTTTTCCATGTAAAAAAAAGAGGTTGGGCAAACCCATCTTTGTTAGTGACCCTAGATTCCTATTGCCAATCAGATTGGCAACCTTGATATTCCAGGTGTTGTTGAACTGCAGTACCCAACAACCAAGCAAGCATGACAAATGGAGGGGGATACTGAGTTAAAGTTTCAGTAGTATAAGTGAGTGCCACATGTTGTCTACTCTTGGACTAGAATATGGATGCATAAACTAAGATCACACATAACAGTATGCCAGGATTTTTAAGCAATATTTATTAAGCAAGACATATAATGCATTCGGAAATTATTCAGACCCCCTTCGCTTTTTTCAATTTTGTTATGTTGCAGCCTGGTACTACAATCATTCAAATTCATTTTTTTCCTCATTAATCTACACTCAGTACCCCATAATGACAAAGTGAAAACAGAATTTTAGAAATGTCTGTAAATTTATTAAAAAGGAAAAGCTGAAATATCACATTGGCATAAGTATTCAGAACCTTTACTCAGTACTTTGTTGAAGTACCTTTGGCAGCAATTACAGCCTCGAGTCTTTTTCAATATGGCATGACAAGCTTTGCACACCTGGATTAGGGGATTTTCTGCCATTCTCTTTGCAAATCCTCTCAAGCTCAATCAGGTTGGATGGGGACCATTGGTGGACAGCCATTATCAGATGTCTCTAGAGATGTTCAACAGAGTTCAAGTCAGGGCTCTGGCTGGGCCACTCTAGGACATTCACAGAGTTGTCCCTAAGCCATTCCTGTGTTGTCTTGGCTGTGTGCTTAGGATCGTTGTCATGCTGGAAGGTGAACCTTTGGCCCAGTCTGAGGTCCTGAGCACTGTGGAATAGGTTTTCATTGAGGATATCTCTGTACTTTGCTCCATTCAGCTTTCTCTCAACTATGACCAGTCTCCCAGTCCCTGCTGCTGAAAAACACCCCCATAGCATGATGCTGCCACCACCATGCTTCACTGTTGGGATGGTATTGGGCAGGTGATGAGCGGTACCTGGTTTCCTCCAGACATAATGTTTAGAATTGAGACCAAACAGTTCAATCATGGTTTCATCAGACCAGAGAATCTTGTTCCTCATAGTCTGAGAGTCCTTCAGGTACTTTTTTTGCAAACTCCAAGTGGGCTTTCATGTGTTTTGCACTGAGGAGAGGCTTCCGTCTAGCCACTCTGCCATAAAGCCCAGATTGGTGGAGGGCTGCAGTGATGGTTGTCCTTCTGGAACTTTGTCCCATCTCTACACAGGATCTCTGGAGCTCAGTCAGGTCACCTCTCTTACTAAGGCTCTTCTCCCCCAGTTGCTCAGTTTGGCTGGCCAACCAGCTCTTGGAAGGGTCCTGGTTATGCCAAACTTCTTCCATTTGAGAATTATGGAGGCCACTGTGCTCTTGGGAACCTTCAGTGCAGCAGAAATGTTTTTGTAGCCTTCCCCAGATCTGTGCCTTGCAATAATCCTGTCTCTGAGCTCTGCAGGCAGTTCCTTTGACCTCATGGCTTTTGCTCTGATATAGTATGCATTGTCAGTTGTGAGGCCTTCTATAGAGAGGTGTGCGCCTCTCCAAATCATGTCCAATCAATTTAATTTACCACAGGTGGGCTCCAATCAAGGTGTAGAAACAGCTCAGCAACTATCAAGAGGCACCTGAGCTAAATTTCAAGTGTTGTTACAAAAGGTCTGAATACTTATGCCAATGTGATATTTCAGTTTTTCCTTTATAATAAATTTACAGACATTTCTAAAATTCTGTTTTCACTTTGTCATTATGGGGTACTGAGTGTAGATTAATGAGAAAAAAAAATGAATTTGAACAATTGTAGTACCAGGCTGCAACATAACAAAATTGAAAAAAGTGAAGGGGGGTCTGAATACTTTCCAAATGCACTGTACAGGCCTGATTGACTTATTATACTAAATCAAATACAAGAATATGTGAACCAAGCCAGTAAGGTAGTTTTCTATATTCCTAATTACACTAAAATCAACTGTTTTCTCAAGCTTGAAGCTATCTTAATGTGTTGGAAATATCAATTTCAAACTCCCCAGCCAGCAGGACCAGTAGAGTTGGGAACTGTGGGACTTGTAAATCCTACTGTTTCTGGAGAGTACCAAACTGGGGAGATGAGTTCTATAATACTGGCATCTGAAATTGTCCTTAATCCTTGCTTTTGATGCTGGCTTCCTCCAGCATTCTTCATATTCTTTTAGAAGTTGTACAGTTTCACCTCTTCAAAATAAAGCTGTCCTTTGAGAAAATATGCCAGAGGGTCTCCATCTTTGATCCGCTTTTCCAGATGTTCTTCAGCCTTTGCAAGCAGAAAACCATGACTGTAAGTCTCTGTTTAAAAATAGAAACACAACTATGGGTATTTATGAGATAATCAGCATATAAAGCAGATGTGGAGAAACTTTTTGGACCAGAAGATTTCTTTTTCTTAATGGGCATTTGTTGAAGCTGCATGTCAGTTATAGGTGGGGCCAACAGCCAAAGTGGAAGGAGCTACAGATGTTATTAAAATTATGGAGCTACAATGTTAATACAATCACACCATTGTACACACACTGGATGGATATCAAGCTTACATTTCCCTCCACTCTGACTGCTGCTTATCAGAGTGTGAAGGACCAGATTTATATACTGGACTGGATGGTTTAATTCCCATCACTATCCTTTAGATGGGAATTAAACTAATTCCTAGTGAGAAATGGGTGAACAGAAGTATCATGGGGAGGACACCAGGGGCTGGAACCAGAGGCCTGGTGACTTCATTAAGCTGGCAGGCAGACACATCTCAGGAGTGCCATCCTGACTGTATTACATAAAGCCATGTTAAATAGCTCAGTTCTCAGCTCAATTCTCCTGATATATTTTCCTTCAACTCAGTGCTTTTCTAAAAGATTATGTAGGCAAAGAAAATGGCCCCAATCCAAAGATCACTGAGCACAGCATGTAACTGTACAGATGGTTGGCAGTCAGTTTTGAGAATACTAATCATGCTGGGGAAGAAGGGGGGCACATTTTCTCCTTTCTTACTCCCTACACCTTATCAATGCTGACTACACTATCTGGGAGAAATATGCATGAACACCTTGTTCAAAGAAGGTGTTAAATAATAAACTGCAATACCATAAGGAGGAAGTGATGTATATTCCTTTATTTTCTAAACAAATTCAATGAAATATAGTATATTTCCTGAACACAGAATCAATGCTTTGCTGAGAAGCCCTGCAGTGCTCTTGGTAAGTCTGACACTGCAGAGCTATAGATAAGAGACAGGAAGGGACAGTGGGACAAGTAGGGTGGTTTACATTGAGAGCTAAATCAAATGAATCAAATCCAACTTCCATGGTTTTATAGGTTTGCTTAACTGATGTTTATTTAAACCAGGATTTCTATCCCATATACTGTATAATAGTAAGCCAGAATTTTCTGAGCAGTGTTTCTGTTCTGGCTTCAAGTAACAGAAAGAGAAGAGGGAGAGAAAAGCATGGTCACTTGGAAGATTAGCTCATTCATCTGTAGGGAAGTCAGCAGCATAATCTTTCTGCCTTTTTTGGCAAAGTGATTGCAGCTGCCATTTTAAAGAAGAGAACCTGTGACTATCTGCAAAAAGTTCTCTTCCCTTTCTTGGCAGAGGATCAGGCTACAATCAGTTTATAGCTCCTGTAATCCTGTTCCTCCACTTGTTCAGGAAACAAGAGTGAGATTTCTTCTAATTCAGGTATTATGAAAGTATTCCTTCATCTTATCCCAACTGCAAGATAAAAAAATGAAGAATTGTTAAAGCTAGAAAGTGTGTTCTTTTGTCACCTTGACTGGATAGCCATCTTAAACCATCCAATTCGTTACTGCAATACTTTGAAATGGACTGGAGAATGGTCTCGCTGCTGTGTACATGAGGCAGAGGTTCACTGGTCAGCTTCATTTTTCTCTTTCACATTATTCCTGTCTGTAACAAAAACTGAAAAACATACTCAGCCTTGAGAAAGGGTTATTGCCTCTATCTTATATCCCACTTTCCCTAGGATATGGGCCTTTCTTTTAAGACTTGCTTCTTACACTGATTTCTAATATTCCCCATTGACTTCTATGGGTTAGCAAATGTACTTATTGTTTAAATTTATATGGCCATCTCAAATTCATGACTCTGGACAGCTAACGGTGTTAAAATATAAAAGCATAGAAAAACAGAAAACCAAAAAACAGCACACACAGAAACAGCAGCCAGGGTAAAAACAGACCCACTAATCACAAGTTAACATAACCAATGTTAAGGGCTCAGCCATGCCTCCTGACTCCCAGGCCCAGTGACAATCCAAGGTATGATATCCTCAGGGGTTCATTCCTTTCAGGCAATCTTGCAGCAGAAATATGTATTGTGTCTGCTTCCATACTGACAAGTAGCTATTTAAAAACAGAACAGTAGCTAACATATGGCAGCATAAAGGATGATAAAGAACTGAACATACACAGGTAATCCTCGCGTTACGATGGCAATTGGGACTGGGACTGCCGCTGCTAAGCAATGTGGTCGTAAAGTGCAATGTCATGCTGGAATGCGACAGCAGTTCTGGCAGTCCCCATTGCCATTATAATCCCAAGATGCATGAGTCATTAAGCAGGAGGAGATGGGAGTCTCAGGTAAGGAGTGCAGGGGTGTTGCGTGGGGATGGGAGGTGCCGCAGGGAGGTAGGGGAGGTCAGGGAGGCCCTGAAAGGGCTAGTGTAGGCCGTGCGCAAGTGGGGGGGAGGCTGGGGAGGGTCTGGGAGGGCCGGTGCAGGCCACGTGCAAGTTGGGAGAAGCCGGGGAGGGCCTACGAGAGCCAGCACAGGCCAGGCCATGCGCAGGCAGGGGATTCTGTGGTCAGGAGAAAAAGTGGGAGCAACTTACCAGAACAACTTGCCACCTTCCCTGTTGGCTTCCCCATTGACTTTGCTTGTGGGAAGCAGGCAGGGAAGGTCACAAATGGCAATCACGTGATCATGGCTTCCTGCAATGTCATAATCATGAACTGAGCACCCAAGCTCCCAGATCACAATCACATGGGGGGGGGGGGTTGATGGCTGGAATTTTGAGGACAGTTGTATGTCCATTTTTTCAGCGCTGCTGTAACTTTGAATGGTCACTGAATGAATGGACATAAGCTGAGGACTACCTGTATGTATTTTTAAAGCTGTTGAGTTTTATTATCTCTGGGCTTAGAACATTATGAAGACTCTAAGTCTGGCAGGGGCCACAGTCCAACAGTGCTCCTCTTTTTGACATTTAATGATGACAAATCTCCTGATCAGATATTATTTTCTTGCTCTACTGATTTAGTTAAGCAGTAGCAAAATGCGTGTCTCACTATAACCATGCCAATGCTGTGACTTACATGCTTGTGTCAGAGATTGGGACAAAAGTACGTAATAGTGGCATTTATGTGATGCTGTCACTGCATGTGTCATCACTTTAGCATCTTCATTGTTTGCTACTGCACTAGAGCAAGGCAGAATAACTGCTTTGCCTTTTCAGATATTTGAAGACTGCTATCATTTTTCCTTTGAATTTTCTCCACAATAATTAAAAAAAAAAATCCTCAGTTTCTCATTGAATTTTGTTTCCAGGATAGTTACCTTCTTCTGGATATTTTGCAGTTACTCAATGTCCAACTTAAAATGTGGCACCATAATTCAACATTCTAGATTAGGGTACAGAAAAGAATGGTATCTTTTCATGGTTTGGATACTTGGTGGTAATTCTCACTAATACTGCTTTAGTTCAGTAGTTCCTAATTTGTATTGTGGGGGGCCCTGTTTTTATTTTGAACATATCTGAAGAAACCTTTCTTGTTCTTTTCATTCTTCACTAACCATTGCTCATTTTGAGTTTTAATTTTCTGACCCCAATTCTCCAGTTTAGGCTATGAATATGCACTCTTTATTGGTGCTCTATACCTCTTTCTAACTTTTATTATTTTATTATTTATCACATTTATATAGCTTCCTACCCACAAGACCATTGGTTGTTATCAAAAGCTTCTGATGACCAGAGAGTGATCTGCATAAAATAAATGATTGGGAATGGCTGCCTTGGCTTTTAATTTAGCAGCCATATTACATTGCTGGCTCATGTTCAGATTGTGATTAATTGATTGTAACTAGGTATGCATTATTTTTAATTACAACTCTACCTTGACTTTTTATTACATCTCACCTGTCTTCCAGGGGCTCAAGGCTCTTCCCAGTGTAGTCAGATACTTTTAATTACATACCACTGAAAAAAAAAGGAGGAAACTCCTTGACTTCCAAAATTTTGACTGTAGAAAAGTTATCATATTACAAGATTTTTTTTAGAAGGAGCAGTAGTGGAGGAAAAACAAACCTAGCAGTTTTGCCAATTTCATATTAACTTTATTACCTGTCCTTATGTATCTCCATAGTGATTCCAAAAGCTATTTTGTATGAAGCCCACTTATTCTTCTGTCCATATATTACATTTCCATTCAAAATGCATGTCATACCACTCACCTGAAATTGACCTCCCTGCAGGAGCAGAGTACAACCCTAAATTGCCTTTATACCCACAAGGGTAAGCTGAGAGTCAACATGGTCCAATGGGGTACTCCATCAGACTAGGGACCTATGGCTGTGGTAAAAGGCATCTGTGCAAAACTCCTCCTATTTTGTCCTTTCTTAGAGGAAGGCAGCCGCACACTGCTGGACCTTGCTGAGGCCAAGTCACAAGTGCATGCAATAGTGGGAAGAAATATAACTTAATAAAGGGAAACCAGAAACACCCAGAAGGGTGGTCAATGTTTTAAGCCTATCAGGTTTTTTCATTCCATCAAATGTATTTTGTTTTCACCTGGGCCACTTCCAATCACCAGGGTGATGGCCCAGTCTTAGGAGGAAGCAGTTTCACTTTTCTTGACCCCATCATAATGGGAACAAGTGGAACAAGAGGATGATGAGGATGTTTATCTTGCCTTTTATATAAATATATATATTTGGTCAACTCAAGGCAATGAACACACTTAATCCTCCTGCCTCCTCTTTTCCCCACAACCACCACCCTGTGAGGTGGGTTGGGCTGAGAGAGAGGGACTGGCCCAAAGTCACCCAGCTGGCTTTCATGCCTAAGGGAGGCCTAGAGCTCAGTCTCCTGGTTTCTAGCCCAGCCCCTGAACCACTATGCCAAATTGGCTCTAGTGCACCAATGGCAGCCCCTGCACATCTGCTCCTCCTCCAGGGTCAATATCCTCCAGGGTGCCATTATGAGGCTCTGGAACTCCCAGTAAGGGGCCCTTCGACTCTGCTGGACCAATTCTCAAAATCCCCAGGCAATGTGGCCTTTGGTGGCGGGCTGGGAGTGATGGAGAAGTGGCCCAACCTAACTGGAGGGGAAAAGGATGGGGAAGAAGCCCTCCAAAGTGACCACATCAGGATATTTCTGTACTCTGGTGCTCGAGATGCCCACCATCTCCTTGCCAGAGCTCTCCTAAGGGCAGCAAAAAAGGTCAAGACCTCGCAGGGCCCCTGACCATGCGCAAAGCGCTTTCCCACCTCCATCAAAGCTGTTCCACGAATTAGGGATTAGGGCACCGCAGGAGTTAACGTTCTGGCTCTCGCTTTTTAACGCCCTTTTGACAATCGTTACTTGGAAATGTGCTATTGCTGACAAAAGCGGCGGGACAGAAATGAAGCGGAGGGGGAAGAGGGATAAATGAGCCTGCCCGGTTCAGTTCCCACGGATTGTGACTCACTGAATTCACCGGCGGTGCCCATCGCGAACTGCGCCCCCCAGCGTGAAGTCGCAGAGACCCGAGACACGGCCTCGCGGCAATCACGCGTCGCATAGCAACGCCGGCATCAAGCGTCCCCCAAAGGCTCACGCCCCCCCGTCGCCCCGCCTCCTCCTCTTTCACGGCTGCGCGGAAGAGGAACGATAAGCGCGCGCGCCCTGGCAGAGAGGCGGGGCGGCGGAAGGAGTGGAACGGTCCAGTCAACGGGCACCTGAGCGGAGGAGCCGCTCGTTCTAGAGCAGTTTCTCAACCGTGGCAAGCTTTAAGATGGCTTCAAGTCCCAGAATTCCCTAGCCAGCCATCCCGCTGGAGAATTCTGGGAGTTGAAGTCCACCCATCTTAAAGTTGCTACGATTGAGAAACAGTGTTCTAGAGGTTGCTGTCATTGTGGACCAGTCCTGCGCTCCAGCCCCAGCAACAGAATAGGGCAAGCAGCTCAAAAAACAGTAGATACCTCTTCTAAAACGCATATACAACATATGATATATTCCTGAAAACGATCTGAATGAATGGTGCAACCTGAATCTAGCAAAGAGGTAGCAGTAAAGTGTGTCTCTGAGCATAAGCAAATTACAAAAAACTTGGAATGTTTTTGGCTTGTCCTAAATGTAAGTGAACTTGTAACTGGAAAAGAGAGAGAGACTCAAATGAACAACAATAATGATAGGGAGGTATATGAGTCACCATTTATACTTGGCAAATCTTGTTTGAAATAATGGCAACCGGAAGACCAAGTGGGGAATAGGATTTGGGAGATACAAGTACACAGAGGAATCATTTTATAGCACTTTTTAAATTTGTCAGTAGCTGTTTACTTTGGCTTTTTGCATAGTGTTATTTTATTTATTTCATTCATTTTAATGAGTTGCTAGGAGTCTGTCGGTATATACATTTAATAAATTATTATTATTGTTGTTGTTATTATTAACCTAGGCGATAACAAGCATTTTCTTTCAATTAAGAATCTAATAGAATCCAACTATAACAATAATTGCTTATAATTGTTATCCCACAAAAATGGATATCCAACAATAACAAGGGAAAAATATACAATGTATAAAAATAATCATTCCAACACCTGTTATTCAAAAGTATCCATAACATTTACAAGCTGAAGCTAACTTAGCCTGAAGAGAAATGTCTTTGGTCCTAAAATGCTACTGTGGAGGCACTAGGGCCAAACTCCTTGGGGCATTTTCTAAATAAGGCTGCCATCTGAGTAGGACCTCCCTCTTTTAACCTTCCACCCAACAGCATCTGCCAGGAGAAAGCCTTCCAGAGGTATATCTGGAAGAGATATTATTTTAGATATTCTGATCCTAGACAGTCTTAAAGTTGCTGAGGTTGAAAAACACTTCTCTAAGTAATGAGATGTGGGTTTTGCTTTGTGCAATATGAATATCCTAGTTGGGTAGAACTCAAGAAAAAGCTGAGTAGGTACTGAATACTTGGGGTACAACCACAGAACTGATAGAACAGTTTATCTTTAAATCCCCTTTTAAAAATTAACCACTCCAGTTTAAAATTAGTTGCTAGAAGAAAGCAACGATAAACTTCTAAAAAAAATTGATGCTTTCACCAGGAGTTGATCTTGACTTGAGGACATTTTTACCTATTTCTTTTTTTACAGGTGAATCATTGCCTTGAACATGCTCATTCCCTCACAATAAACAATACACTAAAGTTTTGAGGAGTTAATGAGTAATAACCCCCTGTAATATTTTGTTGGAAGCAAGTTGTACTTTAGTGCTATTACGCTTAAAGTGTATAAATAATCCAGTTCCACCGTGTGCAATCAAGATATGGCCCTTCCTGGGGATACATGATGAGTTCTCTACAGCAGTGTTTCTCAACCTTGGCAACTTTAAGATATGTGGACTTCAACTCCCAGAATTCCCCAGCCATCCTGGGGAAACACTGCTCTACAGCTGTGTGAAATAATCATCTTTCCCAAATCTACATAGTTATAATTAAAGCCCCAAGGAACAGAAGGGGAATGAGACTGCTTCTCATGCTTCCAGGCTGCATGTTGCAGAAAAACCTGCCCTGAGCCTTTTCTCTCTCTCAACCTATCTGTCAGCTCCATTTGAGTTTCAGCTCTTCCAGAAGCAGCAACCAACCAAGCTGAGTTAGAGCTTATCAGTCTGATCTTGATGTGTCCCAGATAACATCAGAAGAAAATTACATTGGATTTAACTAACAATTAAAATGTAGACATAGTGAATTTATTTGAATAAATTATTTATTTGAATTTATTTGAATAAATTATCTATGGATTATTATCTACCAATGACTAGTAAGTGGTTAGTATGTGATGCACTTGCTCACTGCTAACCTGATTTTCAGCACGTAAAGCAAGACACTCCAAATTCCCAACTTTCGTTGCCATATGAATTGGAGCTTCTGTAAGCCAAATCTAAACAAGATCCTGGGCCTCTTCCTTTCTTCTTTCCTAGAGCCTTGGTGGAAGCAGTTGGAACACCTCAGTTGAACAAACAGAGATGTGTCAGGAGGGTCAGCCTGACCGAGGGGGGGGGGCAGCCTATCATATGCATATTTTAATAGTGGGAACCCATGGAAAAAGTAAGTGAAGTTTTAAATGATCCCCCCCACCAGTGTATAGCACTAGACAATATCTAAATAAGCATTACTGTGTTATTATACATGTTTGTCATAGAATAGACAGTCTCAAGGCAATCAAGCATGGCTTAACGACGGCTTTTTCATAGTACTCACAAAAGAGGAGCAATGATGTGAGTTATGTTTCTCTTCTGTTTTTCTGTATCTCATATAAAGGGGGGCACGCATCGATTCTCCCATTTTCAAAAGGCTAAGGACACAACTGACAAGTTAGGTTTCCTCTCTTGTTCTCATACTCTGGATATGAAAAGAAAAAGTATCTTGTAATCCAACCAATGTACTGCAGTGCAAATACTTGTGGACTAATAGTCATATCACCAGATGCTAGGTTAGTCTCTAACTACATATCATGGATAACCAACCTGGGACTTTGCAGATTTTGGTACTGCAATTTCAATAAACCGTTACAGTTGTCAGGGATGACTGCTTTGGAATTTGTGGTCTAACATACCTGGGAATGTGCTGCTGGTTATATGATCATCTTTAAGATATTCCAGGAATGTCCAGATATAGTTCTGGAAATCTGTGGATTGTTTAAATAGTCACTCTATGGAACAACCTCCCTTTGAAAACCAAACTAGCTCCAGGATTAGTTTAATTTTAGTGCAAAATGTTAGAAGTCAATTTGATGCTGAAACGGCATTACTACCTTTAGTCACTTTCTGTTCATATTGAGTGGTGAGGTTTTTATATTGTGTGTTTTTACTGTATAATTGCTGTTTCATTAATTAACCTTGACAACTTTAAAATGGGTGGACTTCAACTCCCAGAATTCCCCAGCCAGCAATCTAGATGCCTATGTGATTGGTCTAGATGCATATGTGATTGAGCCCATAAATTTCTAAATAAATAAAATAAAGAACACAGTCCTTCCATGAAAAAACTGACTTGTTTGGTTGATAACTTTTTCCTTCAAAGAGTGGAGGAAGGCACAAGAGGAGCTATCTTTTACTTGATACTAACCAACAGGAAGATTTAGTTGGGGAAGTGACAGTAGCAGGAACATTAATGGGAAATGATCACGTAATGCTGGTCTTCTTGATTTTAAGGGTCACTAAATTAAGTGTCCCCTTCATGGATCACTGCCTTGTCGTGGCGAAGGGGCTTGTGTAACTCAGTGAAGCCATGAGCTATACCGTGCAGGGCCACCCAAGACGGACAGGTCATGACAGAGAGTTCTGACAAAATGTGGTCCACTGGAGAAGGAAATGGCAACCCACTCCAGTATCCTTGCCAAGAAAACCCCATGGACAATGTTAAAAGGCTAAAAGATATGACACCGGAAGATGAGCCCCTCAGGTCGGGAGGTGTCCAATATGCTACTGGGGAAGAGCGGAGGGCAATTCCAAGTAGCTCCAGAAAGAGTGAAGCGGCTGGGCCAAAGCCGAAAGGACGTTCAGCTGCGGATGTATCTGGAAGCGAAAAGAAGGCCCGATGCTGTAAAGAACAATATTGTATAGGTACGTGGAATGTAAGATCCATGAACCAAGGCAAGCTGGATGTGGTCAAACATGAGATGACAAGATTGAACGTCGACATCTTGGGAATCAGCGAATTGAAATGGACGGGAATGGGTGAATTTAATTCAGGTGACCATTATATCTACTACTGTGGGCAAGAAACCCTTAGAAGAAATGGAGTTGCACTCATAGTCAATAAGAGAGTGGGAAAGGCAGTAATGGGGTACAACCTCAAAAACAACAGAATGATCTCAGTGCGTATCCAAGGAAAACCATTCAACATCACGGTAATCCAAGTCTATGCCCCAACCACCGATGCCGAAGAAGCTGAAGTTGACCGGTTCTATGAAGACCTACAAGACCTTCTAGAACTAGCACCAAAAAAAGATGTCCTTTTCATCATAGAGGATTGGAATGCTAAAGTAGGAAGTCAAGGAGTAATCGGAATAACAGGCAAGTTTGGCCTTGGAGTACAAAATGAAGCAGGGCAAAGGCTAATAGAGTTCCGTCAAGAGAACAAGCTAGTCATAGCAAACACTCTTTTCCAACAACACAAGAGACGACTCTACACATGGACATCACCAGATGGTCAATACCGAAACCAGATTGATTACATACTTTGCAGCCAAAGATGGAGAAGCTCTATACAGACGGCAAAAACAAGACCAGGAGCTGACTGTGGCTCAGATCATGAGCTTCTTACTGCAAAATTTAGGCTTAAATTGAAGAATGTAGGGAAAACCACTAGACCACTCAGGTATGACTTAGATCATATTCCATGTGAGTACACAGTGAAGGTGATGAATAGATTTAGAGGATTAGATTTGGTAGACAGAGTGCCTGAAGAACTATGGACGGAGGTCTGTAACATTGTACAAGAGGCAGCAACTAAAACCATCCCAAAGAAAAAGAAATGCAAGAAAGCGAAATGGCTGTCTGATGAGGCTTTACAAATAGCTGTGGAAAGAAGGAATGCGAAAAGCAAGGGTGAAAGGGAAAGATATAAGCAACTGAATGCAGATTTCCAGAGAACAGCAAGGAGAGATAAGAAGGCCTTCTTAAATGAACAATGCAAAGAAATTGAAGAAAACAATAGAATGGGGAAGACTAGAGATCTCTTCAAGAAAATTGGAGATATCAAAGGAACGTTTAGTGCAAAGATGGGCATGATAAAGGACAAAAAAGGCAGGGACCTAACAGAAGCAGAAGAGATTAAGAAGAGGTGGCAAGAATACACAGAAGAACTATACAAGAAAGATCTTAATGTCCCTGATGTCCATGCTGGTGTGGTCACTGACCCTGAGCCAGACATCCTAGAGAGTGAAGTCAAGGGGGGCTTAGGAAGCATTGCTAACAACAAAGCTAGTGGAGATGACAGTATTCCAGCTGAGTTATTGAAAATACTAAAAGACGATGCTGTTCAAGTGCTGCACTCAATATGCCAGCAAGTTTGGAAAACGCAACAGTGGCCATGGGATTGGAAAAGGTCAGTTTACGTTCCAATTCCAAAGAAGGGCAATGCCAAAGAATGCTCAAACTATCGCACAATTGCACTCATTTCACATGCTAGCAAGGTTATGCTCAAAATCCTACAAGCTAGGCTTCAGCAGTACGTGAACCGAGAACTACCGGATGTACAAGCTGGGTTTCGAAGAGGCAGAGGAACTAGAGATCAAATTGCCAACATTCGCTGGATCATGGAGAAAGCACGAGAGTTCCAGAAAAGCATCTACTTCTGCTTCATTGACTATGCAAAAGCCTTTGATTGTGTGGATCACAACAAACTGTGGCAAATTCTTAAAGAGATGGGGATACCAGACCACCTTACCTGTCTCCTGAGAAATCTGTATGCGGGCCAAGAAGCAACAGTTAGAACCGGTCATGGAACAACCGATTGGTTCAAAATAGGGAAAGGGGTACGACAAGGCTGTATACTGTCACCCTGCTTATTTAACCTATATGCAGAGTACATCATGAGAAATGCCAGGCTGGAAGAATCACAAGCCGGAATTAAGATTGCAGGGAGAAACATCAATAACCTCAGATATGCAGACAATACCACCCTAATGGCAGAAAGTGAAGAAGAACTAAAGAGCCTCTTGATGAGGGTGAAAGAGGAGAGTGCGAAATCTGGCTTGAAACTCAACATTAAAAAAACTAAGATCATGGCATCTGGACCCATCAATCCCTGGCAAATAGAAGGGGTAGAAATGGAAGCAGTAACAGACTTCATTTATTTGGGCTCCAAGATCACTGCAGACGGAGACTGCAGCCATGAAATTAAAAGACGCTTGCTCCTTGGGAGGAAAGCTATGGCAAACCTAGATAGCATATTAAAAAGCAGAGACGTCACCTTGCCGACAAAGATCCGCATAGTCAAAGCTATGGTTTTTCCAGTAGTAATGTATGGCTGTGAGAGCTGGACCATAAAGAAGGCTGAACGCCGAAGAATTGATGCCTTTGAACTGTGGTGCTGGAGAAGACTCTTAAGAGTCCCCTGGACTGCTAGAAGGTCAAACCAGTCAATCTTAAAGGAAATCAACTCTGATTGCGCATTGGAAGGATTGATAATGAAGCTCAAGCTCAGATACTTTGGTCACCTAATGCGAAGAGAGGACTCTTTGGAAAAGACCCTGATGCTGGGAAAGATGGAAGGCAAAAGGAGAAGAGGACGGCAGAGGATGAGATGGCTAGATAGCATCACTGAAGCAATGAGCATGAAATTGAGCAAACTCAGGGAGGCAGTGAAAGATAGGAAGGCCTGGCGCAATATGGTTCATGGGGTCACGAAGAGTCGGACACGACTGAACAACAACAAACTAAGTGTAGTCAAACACATCTTGGACTTCAGAAAAGCAGATTTTGATAAACGTAGAATAAGGATTAATACAATACCACATTAGGAAAACCTAATGGACAAGATGGATGGGAGTTTCTAAAAAGGGAGTTTGCAAACACTTCCAGTGAGTGTGTATGGGAAGAAGATAGCAGAAGAAATGTAGCTACACAATATGCTTAGTGAAAATCTGGAAACCACAATGAACATATATAGGAAACTAGAAAGAGGAACACAGCATGAAGAAAGAGTGCATATTTATAGCCTAGAGTTGTAGAATTTACATCAGAAAAGTTAAAGCTCAAAATGAGCTAAGGTTAGTGAAGAATGCTAAGAACAACAAAGTTTTTTTCAGATAAATTCAAAATAAAAACAACAGAAAAGAAATTATATTCTAGGTCCTCAGTGAAGATGGCAGTGGAATAATCAATAACAAAATTACTCAAATCCTTCTTTGGCTAAGTCTGTTTTGAGAAAAGAATATGCTTTCCACTGGGCAACTGGGAAGAGCTGGTTGAAAGTTTCCACCTTGAGCTTGTTAGAAATAAAGGGAATAATTATTGACCTTGAATGAGTTCACTTCTGGCTAGATGATGTGCATGAATCTGGAGAACAGTATAGTGGTCATTAAAAATCAGCATGGATTTATTAAGAACAAATCACATTTCACTTTGATTGGGTAACTTCCTTAACAGATTGTGGGAGTACATCTAGATTTCAGCAAAGTGTTTGACAAGATACTCTATATTAGCAAGCTAGATGACATGTCTGGAAGACATGTCTATTAGACAGACACACTGCTGGCTTGCAAAAGAGTGCTTATCAATGGTGCGTCATCTAGAATGATGAGAGGTGCCATAGGGTTCAGTCCTACGGCAAGTACTCACACATTTTAATTACTAGCTTGTGGAAAGATATGGAAGACACTGAACAACGATACTTTATCAAATGTGTAGATGACACAAAATAGGGTGTGATAGCTGGTAGAGTAGAAGGCAATAAAAATTCAACATGATTTTGATATGATAAAGAAATGGGTTGAAATAACAGACTGAAATTTAATACAGACAAATGAGAAATTCTTCACTTAGGAAAATCAAATGCATATACAGCATATGGGATAGTGGATCCCTGACTTGGTAATAATATATGTGAAAACAATCTTGGAGGAATTATAAACACAAGCTGTTCAGGTATCATTCCAAGATTCTTTTCATCTCTTTGTGAAAGACAGTTGGGATAGGTACACGTCTATTAGACATCCAAGGCCAATGCTGGATTGGAAGCTGTGTTATGAGAAGAGAGTAAGAGAGAGGGGTATGTTTAGCCTTGAGAAAAGGTGATTGAGGGGAGATAGAATAGCCCTTTTCAAGTATCCAAACAGGCAGCACACAGAAGATTAACATCTGTACTCCATCATTCCAGAGTGCCAGACACAGAATGATGTTATGAGGATTTTGGCAGATTGCTAGAAAAACTTCCAAACAAAGTAGTTCAATAGAGAAACAAATTGCTGAGGTAAGTATCTTGAGCTGTCTGAAAAATAAGCCAGGTTTTTGTTTCTATTTAGCATTAAAACTGCTGTTTGCAGATACTTTTTTATAAATTCAGTACATATTGATCACAGTCGGTTTGTAACAGCTTTTAACTCTCCAGTTTAAAAAAAAATAAATTTGGGCAGGCCATATTAAAAATTAAAATTTTAATTTCTCATAGTTTTATTCTTTGTTGACTGGCTTCAGTTTATCCAACTCAAGTTCCCAAACGATTGATCTAAGCTTCTTAGACATCAGATCTGGGCTGTAAAAGTCCAGATGACCACGGGATGGCAGTAAAGAATCAATGTTTTCGATATTTCTGTCATCTAAGCTGGAGTCCTACACCCTAGATAGCGTAGTTTAATTTAAAAGATTAGCTTTAATCTTTAAAGCTGCAAGCCCATAGAAGCCGAAGCAGATGCTTAGCGGTAAGCAGTACTGAAGTTTAGCTAAGCACACCTAAGACACACGATAAAACTTAGCATGATTTGCATCTCATGATTTGCATCTGAAGGGTGTTGTACTCTTTTGAAACTTCTTGCCAAGATAGGCTGAATGAACTCCATCAGTCCGCTCAGGAGTCTACTGGTGTGTAGATGTAGGAATGCATTCCAAGACAATTTAGAAGTAAACATGTACTTATTTTAGAAGAATTGTTTTCCTTCCTTCCTTCCTTCCTTCCTTCCCTCCGTTGCAAAGGGAGGAGTTGGCAGGCAGATCCACCAAGTGTGGTTGATCTGTGTGTGTGTGCGTGTGCGTGTGCGTGTGTGTGAGAGAGAGAGAGAGAGAGAGAGAGAGAGAGAGAGAGAGAGAAAGAGACGTGCCTGGCTGCACAGCGCCGCATGGCTGCCCCACCTGTCCTCAGTCTTTCCGGCTTCCTCCTATCTCATAAGCATAACAAGCACCGGATGCTTGAGCAAAGCCAGTCCGCTCCCGCTCCAAACCGCGCTCTGGTTTGCGTACGTGCAGAAGCCGGTGCGCGGCAGAGGGGCGGGGCTGCAACCCGAGCGTGCGTTCCTGGGCTGAGGCTGCCCGTCCTGGCATCAGCGACGCCAGCATGCCCGAGGAAGCTGCGCTCCGGAAGCCCTGCCGCAACTTCTCGGGACAAGTGTACTGAAGAAGAGCAACAATGCTGCTGTGGGACAGCAACCCCGAGGTAAGGAGCGTACCTATGGTAATGCTGCCCTGGTATATTTTTCAGCAGCTTTCCGAGGGTGCTGGTTGTAACCCATCCTCCTAGGAATGTTAAGCTCAGAAGATCACTACAAACAATTCTGGAAGGGTCACTCTCTTGGAAATTGCTCGTCTTTTGTAAGGCTTCCCATTCTTGTTCCTTTGCTAATGAAAGCATGGTGGATCCACACAAGGACTGTGCCTCAAACGCTCCTCTCTTTTGTAGCCTCGCGGCCCGGGCCCTCTCTTGCAAGCAGGGACCGAAGTGAACCTGGCGGCTGCTGCCTTTGTCCAGTCGCCAGCTCATCTCGCAGCTGGTGGAGGCCATGCCTTCTTCCTGCTTTGGCAATTCCAGACAGGAGCCAATCTGGACCAACAGGTACATTTTCAACTTTCCAGACCTCGTAGCTCTGATGGAGCCTGACTTTTCCATTTTACGTTGGAAGGAACGGCTGCCGCCTGAGACGATGAACAAGGCGCGGGTAAGGTGAAGGCAGGGCTGGGTAGTTTCAGAACATTCTGCTTTACTTTGGTTAGGGTTACTACTGAGTATGCAGTAGTACTAATATTAGTAAATGCTAGGAATCCTGGTCCTGGGAACTGAAAAACATTTTGTTAAGAGAATATATGTACGTCCTAAGCCAGTCACTTCTTTCCAGGACTACTTTTCAAAGGACAAAAGTAAAACCTATTATTTTCAAACTAAGGAAGTTTGGTCCTAAGTTTCAGTGGGCCCAACCGAAGGACTGTATGCTTTTTAGCTTATCCGAATGCAAAACTCTGTTTCAGCATTTAAACAGTACGTAGTGGGACAGGATTCTGGGCTTGACAATCATATTATACTTGAAATCAAGCTGCTTTAACCCCCCCCCCTTTTTTTTTAATATTGACACTGCACAATGATGAAGGGATTGGATTTACAAATAAGGTATTTCTTTTTATTTAGGATTGGCTTGGAGAAACTCCAATCCATAAGGCAGCGAAAGTTGGGAGTTTGGAGTGTCTGACTTTACTAGTGGCCAGTCAGGCCAGCATTGAGTAAGTGCATCCCGTACTAATTTCATCAAATAATTTCATTGTTTTTGCATTTAATTGTAAGTTAAATCAAAAGTCATTTTTTGGCCTAGTCCTGACCTTTTGAAAGGCTGCCCCTGGCAGGCTACTCAGAGTGTGAAAAAGCTTGCCTACCTTTGTCCAACTTTGAATTTTAGTTTAACTTACAAAAATACCACTTTTGCACATTAGGTGCAAGAGGCTTTCAAATAGGTTCTTTTCGGTAGGGAATGGATGTTTAGGCTCCAGTTCAGCACAAGTAAATTTATACTTCAATCCCACAGAAATCAGGAGAGCTTAACATTATATTTAACTTGCGGTATCGATTTCAACAGAACAAGCATGATCATCAGTTGGATCAGACTCACATAATTTAATTTTACTTATGTGCAACCAGAAACAAGCCTTCTTAGAATTGGTTTCACATGGAATTTATTTCCAGTGTAACACATGATTATTTCAAAAAAATAAGCTCCATGGATTACAAAGAGGCTTACTTGTCAGTAGATATACATACATTTGGGCTGTAGTGCTTCAACTCAACACTTTATCCAATATTTAAAAAAATAAAATTTTATGATGGTTTAGATGTATGAGAAATACAAGATTGCCAGACAAATGAATTGATTTTCTTTTAAATGTGTGCTTCAGCTTGCGCAATAATAATGGTCAAACAGCAGAAGACCTCGCACTGGCTTTTGGATTTTTGGAGTGTGCCCAGTTCCTCATGAGAGTGAAGCAGATTCAGAGCAAGAAAGCAGAAGCACAGTGTGACTCTTCCTTGCATGACAGTGATGAATCCATCCATACAGATGCCACCACAAGACAGAAACGAGCATGTGAAATTAATAGACCCATCGGCAAAAAGAGAAGGAGATCAAATGGTAAGGCGGTTTCTTCAAAGCACATCATTAAAGTCTAGTGCAATTTCAGCCTGATTGAAGATCTGTCAAATTGATTATTTACTATCTTGTACATTGTCAGAACTAGTTTGGGGGGACTTCTTATTTAAGGAAACATGGTACAGTAATATACAAAGGGCTTTACCCACATCCAAAAACAGCTATAATTATATTTTGATGCAGGGATATATAACTTGATGAAATAAGTAATGTGGTTGTGTAGTGGCCTTAGGGCTGAGCAGACCACCTTTTCAAGGAATGGATTCTGTGGCGGCTACCATCTCCTTTGACATTTTGAGGATATAGCTCCAAACTTTCCTTTTTAAATCTAAAACATATAGCTCTACTCTTATGAATTTATTAGTTTTGTATACTCATTGCTTTCTCTCTTTTTTCTAAGTTTTCTGTTGATAATTGCCATGTTTAATGTGGTATTCAGCACTCTAGGAATTTTAACCAGTTTAGGATGCAATTTTGTATGTCTACTTAAAGATAAATTCTGAGTTCAGTGAAACTTAATTCTAGGCAAATGGATACAGCCTTAGTGATAATTTTATTGTTAACATTCTTTTTGTACCCTGCCCTCAGTCGGTATTTGTTGGAAAAATAATTAGAATATCTGTGGCAGATTGAAGAAGGTTGGTTTATTATGGGAGGAAGAACAAGGATCTACATAAGCAGAGAGAAAACAGAGCTGTATAGTCACCTGCCAAAATTAATTTCCAAGGCTGAATACATTATGTTGAAAGTGGATGTAATATACATGTTATAGTGCACGCTTAATTCGAAAACATGTTCTACATTTGAAAAGCAAATCTTTTCTTTCCATTTATACAGATGTGAACTCAGAGTCATGTGAAAATCAATAAGTGTGAGATATATGGATACTCAAAGCTCTGCAAAGACACATGAATCTATAGCTCAACACAGTATTTTGAACAATGCCTTCTAAGAAGGAGAGTACGTTCTTCTTGAAGAAGATCTTTTTATATAACTCCTGCATTTACATAATAATATGTACATACAGTAATATTCTTCTACCATTGTTCCGTGTGTGTGTATGTGTGTATATATATATCATTAATTTTGTGACTGGTATACCGATGTTCTTTATCCACGTGAACACACACCTAATCAAGCAAAGCAGGAGATGGATACTATCTTGAAAATCAACATTATTCAGATCAAACAAATATGTATTACCTTGATAAAAAATGCATTCCATATCTGTGCCTCTGTCTGCAAATTTTGTGGAACTTTACTACAACGTTTTTGTAATACCTTATGGTATAGCTATACCTTTTTAGTTCTGTTGCCAGTCTGAGATTGCAGACATATTCAACAATAAGCTGGGGGTATGTCATTTTCAAAAGACAGGTATAGAACTGAGTTGTTAATATTAGATTATAAAAGCAAAAAGCTGTTCAAAATTAATAGGATATAATCAGATTTTATTTGAAAAATAATCTTATACATAATTTGCACTATGAAATACTGGAGCAGTACTTTTATTTCAATGGCGGTATCATGAGAATCTTGATATTAAGTACAAATAAATCATTATATATACAGAAAGTAGCTAGTTTATTACAGTATGTATCATTCAACACAGGTATTCAGATACATTTTGGTCGCTGAGGTAGACACAGATTATAATAAGCATCTTTGTTCCAGAAATCTGGGCCCTTCCAGCCACACCAACCCTGTAAAAAAGGGGAGAGAAAAAGAAATTCAATGCTTTAATCCATTGCTGGCATGTTAGTGAAAGAGCTGGGTTTTGTTTTATATATTCGAACATGCACAAAATGCTTTAAAGCTATAATCACAGCTACTCAGCAGCATAATTTACGCATTTTGAAATAACAGGATTGTATTTGGCTTATGGCTTTGCTCACTAGGTGTGTGTTTACAACATAAGTATGGCCAATAAACTCCCAATCATAAATAAAATAAAGCTATGCATAAAAACAGAAAACAGCCTTTGCCAGAGATGGACTCTTACAGGCTGAATTTGGGTAACAAATGGCAAAACAATTATTGCCAAGAAATTACATTGAATTGGTGGATGTGCCCTTAAAATAGTCAGGAGTCAACCTCAATTCAAAGGGAACATTAACTTTTTATAGTTTAATAGTAAAAAAACAGCTTTTGTTTCCATTTTGATTTCCCAATATTAGGGACTGCATCTAACTCAATTTAATCCGATACTTTACTGAAAGAAGCTACTGAATTTGTTTAAAAAAGAAAAGGTTAAGAATAAAGCAATATGCTGAATTTAAAACCAGAAGTAATATAATTATTTTCTTAAAACCAAAAAAAAAAATAAAAATCTGTAAGCAACTGTGTCCCAGACTTTTAATAAATCAATAGAAAACCAAGGTAAGCTTCAAATGTATAACAGTTCACCCAGATCATTGTGTGTTAGGGTCATCCTAGTTGAAGCTTATGAAAACATGCTGAGATTTTTTTTCCCCAGAAAGGTGAGTCAAAGCAGAATTTGAAATCAGTAACTTGAACATGGGTTCAAGATTGTTCCCACTGTTCAAGAGAAAAATGTACAAATAACAGTATACTGTACATTCTGTTCTGGCTAAAAGAGAAAAAAACACTTTATTCTGACTCTCTGTAATGAGAAAAAAACCTGGAAGCTATACATGTTTTAAAACTAGTTCAAATTCAGTTTCAATATGCTAAACTATTTTCTATTTAAGATACTTCCAGTTTGCACTAAGAAAGCAGCAGTGTTCAAGAGGATTTTGTGAACGTGACTGCATTGGCTCATAGGTTAATTTAAACAAAATGGTGTGTTATCACAGTACAGTAATATATTTCTTTGACAAGACCTTTCTCCTATGTAGAAATTAAAATTGTGAATTTTATACAAAATACCAACACATTTATGAACAGTGAGTATGGATGCAGTATTTAAACAAACAAAACAATAAAATCTCTGTTTTTGGCAGTTGAGTCAAATGTGAAAGGAGACTCACCTTTTCTAATATAACATGCAGATCCTCAGCACCAGTGTAATGTGGGTCCAGAATCAAAAATTTAATGTGCCCAGTGATCTCATTCCATGCTACCCCTAATATAGTGTGGGCCAAGACTCCACCACCTATATGGGGAAGGCAAGAGAAAAGATACAAGCTGAAGCAGTGTATTCAATTGCAACTCACTATTGTTGGACCACCAATATATACAGCTTATTTTCAGTGTCCTTTGCTGCATAATGAACACATTGATTCCCAATTAGGGACTGCTTTGTGCAACGGTTTCCTCCCTTTTAGCAAGACGGAACTTCCACATGGACTTTCTTCATGATCAGATGTTGGTATGCACCTTGTAGGTCACACAACTTACACAGCCTTTGGGAATGGAGGTCAACCCTGCTTCCCAACCATATGGTAAGAAGTACCATCCTTGATAAAAATATTTTTATAAACTTTATAAAGAGAACATGCTTAACAGGAGTATATCCTTGCTACCTCTTTCATTTGTCAAAATAAATAGTAAAGAACACAATGTATGGATAATTTAGAAGGCCATTACACACAGTTGTGTTTGGAAATTACGTCCAATTGAGGGCTATTCCTTTCCAAAAAGGCACAGAAACAATCAGTGCCAGATGCTCTATTATCTTTTATCTTGCCAAAGATCCTAAGATCTTTTTTCTTTAGGCACTGCAACACAGGAAAGGAAAGGAAATCACAGGCCAGCAGGGTTTTTTCCTACTATCAAGTTGCTTGAAAACAATCAAACAAGATAATAAGCAAAAATAAAGCCATGATTCTCAATCCTTGTTTAATTTTTTTTAATTAATTCAGCCTTTTAACTACTGTTATATACATTTCCTCAGAAATATATTGCACTGTGTTCATTGTAGCTTGTTTTAATGAAAGAGAATATTCACTTTGTAATTTTCTTGCTTTGAATCCTACAATCACTGAATCCTACAATCTTAATAATTAGATGTAAATAAGATCTATTCCAATTATGGTTTAAACCTCATAATTTCTAAATCATGTTTTTTATTCTTAAGGGCAGACTCATTTTGGACATTAATTGTAAACATGGATCTTAGGAATGGCAAACATATTTCTTTTTCTGTAATCATAAGGAGGAAGGGGAGGAAATTGCACATACCTTGTATCACACAAACCATAATCTGGTTTATTAATATTTGGCATAGCATAATACATTCCTTAGAATTGGAGTGGGAAACCAACCAACCAACCAACCCACAGTTATAGATCAAGGTTTCTTTTTTTAGAATGTGGTAATATATTTCAAATACTTGAAAAACAGAAGCATGCTTATTAAGCATTACCTTATTTTTTCATTATTAAATACATATTGTTTTCTCTGTAGATGGTTAAAGTAAAAAAAAAAATTAAAATACCCCTAGAGTACCTTGAAACAATATGATCAAATTAGAACTTGAGAATAGCCTGTGAAAAGTCGATTTTGGAAATTTCTACAGATTGTTTGATATTATTAGCATATTTATCCTGGTTTTTTCCCCCTTAAAAGAGTTTGAAAACTTGCTCTCTTTTGCTGAGCCAAATTTTCAAACATTTTTTGTTGTGAATTATTTATAATAGTAGCAGATTCATTTTCAACCAGCATGAAATTTCCTATAAATACCAGTGAACCCTGTGATAATGAAAGTCATTATAAGTCGCTCCCCATTTTTACTATGAAAGAAAGAATTGACCAAAAATAATTCTGTCAAATGCTATAATAAAATTGAGGTTTAAACATAAAGTAATGCAGAATTTCTAAGAATATAAAAGAAAGTGGCATAATTCTAGAATGTTAATTTGCTTTTCATTCTACAAAAGCAAGTTTACTAATTACAGTTCAAGTAAATAGACCAAAGAATTCTGGCTGAACAAAAGTTCAGCTCTTTTCCATCTTAATTTTCCTCTTAAACTTTCAACTTACGCACTTTGTCAACCTCTTCTGTAACTTTTAATACAGAATAGTACACTATGCTCCAGAAAAGCAAAGGTGCTATAAAACTAAGCCCAAAACAAACCACATTATGGCTTAGCATAATGTGTGAACCAGGTATGTTGTCATGGTAGGATTCAAACTGAATTAACATGGAGCTGGCAGGTTCACACGTTAATTGGGAAACACCACAAAGTTCTGTGGCAGACAGATCTTTGCATTTAGTTAAAAAAACCCATACAGAAGGAAGAATGGCACACACATTTATAGCATATCACATGAACAGGTATTCCAATGCCTGCAACATTTCAAAATGAAGCCGGAGGATGCTCTCTGTCATCTGCAGGAACAGATAGTTTGTAGCTCTTCATAAACTTCGTAACTTTCCAGAATCATGTTTTTTTTTAAAATGAGTGAACATTCTAATACACCTTCTAAAATAATATTGTTCCGGGGAGTCAAAAAGCAAATCAGGATCTTCAGTCCAATTCATAAACTGCCGGTAAAATATTTTAAATAAAGAAATTACCAATCATCACTGGTGTTCCTTCAGTCTTGAAATGATTAGCAAGTTCTCTTCCTTGAGAGGCCAGTTCAGATCCCTGGCTATGAACAAAAAAATATATAATTAGCACTAATGCTAGCACTATTAGCACTAATGGTAATTTAGCACTGGGAATTTGAGAAAGAGGTATAATGAAATATAGCAGTCCCCATTCTCAGGTTCCATCAATTAGAGCTAAATCAGGTCCCCTCCATGTAACTTTAACAATGTAATTGTCACAAAAAAGTCAAGAAGCTGTGATGTTTCACCTAATACCCCCATAATTTAATGCACAATTAATTAAGCCTTAATTTTGTTATTTTCTGGATACATCTCCCATCTAGCCTGCCTGCCTGCCTTTATCCCACCTTTTGTTGGGGAGCCTAGGTAATGTACATAGTACATCTTCCTCTCATTTTTCCCACAACAACAGTGAAGTAGGTTGGGCTAAGAGAGAATGGTTGACCTAACATCACCCAGTGAGGTTCTCTAGCTGAGAGGGGACCTGAACCAAGTCTTCCTGATGCCAGTCCAATGTAACACCACTACATCACACTGGCTCTCACCTGGGCAGTGTTGATATGGATCCACCATACACTAATGTAAATATGTGAACTGACAAGTATCAGGTATGAACAAACACCACACCATATTCATTTGCCTATAATGTGATAGATTAAGTTGTATTTGTCAGAGCACCAATTCTGAATGTAGATTATAGAACTTGGTTTTCACTCTGAAGCTGCTTAAGACATCTTTGGGACTGTCTTCCTGCTGTAATGTCTTAATCAATAAGGTCTAAATCAAACTGTATGCTATCTGTACAATAGCTAGGAAAAAAGGAAATAAATTATGTATGTGGAATCAATTTTACTATGCTAATTATTACACCAACAGTACCAAGACTGGGTTGAGTATGAAACAAAATACTACTTTCCTAATGCCATTTTAAAGTTAACTGCCATTATGTTAAGCCCTCTAGAATTAATAGATTTTTGTAAGATTTTACTAATCAACAACATGACAAAGTACATAATCAGTACTCATGCAGATACTGACTGCAAAGTCTTGTAAGACAGAGATACGAGCTTTACCTGTGGTTTAGTAGTACATGAATAGCGTGTTCCTTGAAAAATTTACCTGCAAATCCTTATTTATCAATTACTTCATTTTTATACTGTCTTTCCTCTAAAAAGCTCAAAGGTGTACCATATATAAAAGTAAATTAACACAAAATTGTTGGTGATTGCTACGTAGTCTTACCTGACAAACAGTATCTTTGAAGTTATCCCTAATAGCTGACTCAGCACAAGTTGCACTTCAATAGAACCAATCCATTGGCATGATCCAAGAAAGTTGGGTGGCTTGTCTCCAACATTAACAAGTGCCTTCAATTGTGTCACAAGAGAGAGATGGAATAGAATAACAGTCAGTTGCACAGGAGTCTATCAAATCCAATTTATTAGAGGCCAAGGGGTAAGAAAGGGATTTTATTTTTAAAAATTAAATTAGCTCAGTGCTTCATGCAAAATAGTTGTGTAATATAATAAGTATAAGTTTCTTTGGCTACATCAATATTAGCAGATCATTTACAAGCTCACACAAATCTCTCACACTTGAATTGCTCCTCCTAGAGTTTACTTGTAGTTACTGTAGGGTCACTATTAAAATGTAAAATGTAGAAAACCAGCCACCAGTTATTCCAACAAGTGAGCCTCAAGCTGAAATCTAAATTGGTACAAATGAGGAACAGATTTACAGCTTGGTGAGAACCAGGCTTAAGCAAAGACTTGGTAATCTTATGAATTACTGCAGTGATGGAGCACATTCATAATCTACAATCTAGAACAAAGAGTTGCTTATAAGGCAGGCCACCTTCAGAAGGCTGAGAGCTATATATGGGCACCAAAATGTTGGGTACATAGGTGTCTGGAGTGGGGGGAAAAGAAAGAAAAAATCACAATGTTGCAATGCAAACTCTACTTCTTACATACTTGCGTGCAACATTTATGCAAATACAAAAGGGAAGCTTGTATTGTTATCTGATACATGTTTCATAATTTTGGCATCATAATGGATAGCTGCCATTGCCTTTAGTCAGGTACCATTCCTAAAACCACCAAAAATTATCACTTTGTAATTTTTCATTTCATAGAAGAAAAAGGTGATTAGTTATGGGACTAGAGAGTACTTACATTAACAATATTTAAATGTAATTATATGTAAATATAAGTGAAATCAAAATTAATTTTTGTCCTGACCCCAACCCCAACTTTTGGGTATATGGCACCTGGCTTGCTCCCAAAGTCAAAGATGCTCCCCATAGCTAAAGATGGCCCTCAGCCTGGAAAAGCTCATACACGGCTGATTTAGAACTACATAGTGTGGGCAGAAGTGCTTAAATAAAATATTCCATAAGTAGTAGCTGTTTTCTCCATGGAATCCAAATTTAGAAATCACCTATACCTGCTGTATCTCCTTGTGTGTAGGTATTGCTTTGTCTGTGTATCCCTGATGCCTGAACCAGGAACATATAGTCTGCAGAGATCGATAAGCACAGCCCCATCCATTATCATCAATACAATCTTGCATGTAATGATGATAACTATATGTGCCATGCACCAAATATACCTGTGTCCAAAAAAAAGAGCACAGTTTATACATGTTAGGATAAGTTTGCATAAGAGTTAACATATTGCCTTTGAGATATATAGATATAGATATAAATATAGATATATATAATGAAACTGAAAATAATTTGTGGTTTGAATATTCAAGCTAAATTTTCAAGTTTAAAGGCTATTTTTAAGTTACAGGCTATTCAAGTTAAATTAGGGAGGAAGGTCTGCAAGTGGGGATTCATGATGATTAAGGCCATGGAATGAGTCTGTCTCTCCTTCTGATGCTCCCAGTTGGAACAGCTGCTAAGAGAAGATATCACAACAATTCTGCTTTCAAATTAAAGTTCGGGAGCAAGGATTCCTCTAAAAAATCAAGGCGTACAAAGAGAATTTTGTGAGATTTCCCAACAAGATCTAACCAACCTCTTTTGAACAAATCAGAAACAAAAGCGTACACCAGTAGATGAGGACTGATGGTTCGGTGCCTTTAATTTCTGTTAATGTTGACTCACAGGCAGAGGAAGGAAAATCTGATATTTGTATCTGTAGCTTCCGTTCTCAGTCTCTAGTTTTAGCTGCCTTAGGCCTTTTCTGCACTGCAACCTTCAGCTGCTTGTCTCCCACACATAAACCAGCTGGAAATGAAGCCAGCTTAAGAAATCCTTTTTCATCTTCTACCCCCCATTTCTTCATTTTGGCCACTCTGATGGCCAGGGTTTCTTTTTGGACTGTGGTTATCATGGCCCCCAATTTGTGGATCCTCCTGCTTCTTTTCCTCTCCCACCTAGGCCAGGGAAAGCAGGTGTCAACTGCTTCTCCTTCTGTGGGTGGGTCTTTTAGAATGGTGGCGGGGGGGGGGCAACAGTTTTTCATGGGCTAAAAAGGGAAACTTGGTAGAACTCTTCTCAATTTCACCCCAGTTTTTAAAAAACAACAAAGAAACAAAGATCCCCCACTCCTCCAAAGGTACAGCCTTTCACAGTAGGCAGCCCAGTACAAAAAGGCTGTCAAAGGTGGGGGTGGGTGGGGGCAGGGTGGTGCATAAACCTGCCAGAGCATGTCTCCACCAAGTGGAATGGAGGCATTTGTTAGGATGGAATGAAGTGCAGTGGGTAGACTGGGCTGTCCTGCTTACACCAGTGGAGAGGGAAAACACTACTTTTGATGGGTGGAGGTCCCCTTCCCAGCAGCCCAGGGGCAGGCTGAGGAAGACGTCATCCATTCCTGCCCTCCCCAAGAGATCAGTGGGCTGCCCTCATGCTGGGGCAAGCAGAAAGTAAGGGTCAGCCACTAGACTTGAAATTAGAACAAGGAAATGGACAAATGAAACTCACCATACCAGACTCTATTCCAGGTGGATTGAGATGCTGATGTGGGTTTCTGAGATACCCATCTTTAAAAGGTTCATCAGGAAAGTGGTAGGCATTAGCCCTTCGGAAATAAGGCCTATCAAGTGGTAGATTAAATTGCCCATGTAATTCCTAAATGCAAGGCAAAATGGGCAAGGATGAGTGAGTAAATCAATTAAAAGAACCGTCCATTTTTTTCTGCTTTACATTGACTATATTTTCAAAATTAAGACTGTTTTATTATAGCTTAGTGAATTGCGTTTTTGTCATTAATACAAAACTGGCATGTTATAATATTAAGTACCTTCCCTATAATGAGTTCTTACTATGGAAAGATCACTTTGATACATTTGATTCACTAGGAGGCCAGAAAGCTCTTTGCCTGTATTGATACAGTTAAAACAATTTAGAAAATATAGCAAACCAAACAAACAAAAGAGAGAAATTAAAACCAACCAAAACAGCCATTACAGAATGAGAAACCAATCACAAATTTTAGCCAAATCCACATTCAAGCAAAGGAGCATCCTTAATCTAGGGGCAGAATTTTTTCACACACTTAAGAACATAAATACTGTAGTCCTGTTCAATCAGGCCAAGGGCCATCTTTGGTCAACATTTTGTTTTTCACACTTGCCAGCCAGATGGTTCTGGGGTGTCACAAACAAGAAGTGTGGTTAGATCCTCTCCCATTGTTATTCCCGCTACTGCTATTCGGAGACACGCTGCCACACGCTGGAGGTAACTCTGAATCTGTCTGCCCTCCACCAATGCATCTAAGCTGCTTTTAAAGCCAACCAAGCTAGTGGCCGTTACCAAATCCTACAATAGAGAATTCCCAGAATAATTATGCACAGTGTTTTCTTTTGTCTGTTACAAATTTCCTTCCTTGGAACCCATGAGGCTTCCTGCCCTACTCTTTTATACTTCAATTCTTTTACTTACAAAAATGTAAAACACCTTACATACATTAGAATCAAATCAACTCTTGAAATTCATGTTCAGAGGAAGGGAAACATGTATTAGTAACCTTGTATGATTTAAGGATCAATAAAAGTTTAATCATTCAAAACATTTTGCTTAGCATCAGATACCTTTCTGTAAGTCTCCAGCTGATCGTCAGAAATGCCTGTAGGAAATGAAACTGTTACTAGATGTTTTTTTCCTGGTAACATGAAATGAAATTGTTCAGGCACCACAACTGATGTTCCTCTCATATGTTGCAAAATGCATCTTTCCATATCTGCTAGCTGTGTGTGAATTGCATTCACTAGGAGGCTTCTCACACTGTAAAACATCAAGGGAGAATCATTTTTTCCCCATATTCCATTCATTAGATCTTCTGCACTGAGAGTAAAGCAATTCCTACAGATGTTACAGAACATGCACTGGTAAAGATGTTTATCAGTGTACTGTCTGATTTACATGCTTGGTCTCCAAATACAGTTTGGAAATTGATATCTGCCTTTCAATTCATTTGTACTGTCAAATGAGGCTATACTGTAATGCATTCATACAGCAAACCTAGAGAACTAACTACAAGTTTTTTAGAATCTGACTCTTACAATGGATTCCTAGTCCATTTTAGAAAAAGGTGCAGTGTTCCTCAGGAAGCATTTCAGGATTCTGCAGGTGAAATCCAACTTGGAAGCAATACATTTTGGGATATCAGGCAAACTACTTTACATTGTGCTTCTAAATATTCTTCAAAATTGTATTTGTAAATGAACAGTAATATTAAGACTGAATTATAGCAATGCATTAGTGATGTTGCTCCAGCTAGAACACGATATTGGGGGTAGGCTGTTGTAAAGAACAAGTTAGCATTAAAAATGTATCCCCGTTTGAGGGCACTGCAAAGTATTTGTAGTGACATACGAAGTTTGAGGCAGCTTAGGACTTGAGTGTTTGATATAACCCTAGTTATAGATGCCACATTTGTGTGGAACTTGCTCTATTGGGACCAAAATGTGGGAGTTTCTACTTCAAATGCCCCAATTGTGAATTCCCTCACTGTTTAACTATAGCTGGCAGAAACCTTTTCTGCCTGAGGCATCAACTGGTCTTTCAGTTAAATTGTGGTCCTATGCCTTTCTGACTTAGTTGTGTATTAACATTAATTGTTGGTTTTTAATTCATTGCAACCTGTTTTTGAATTTTTTAATGACAAAGGAGACAGAGTTTTTTAACAAATGAATAAATGAAAATGCTACCAAATGCCTAAACCAGCTGATAACTATAAAACTCACTATAAAGGAGAACAAACCTACATTAAAGTTGCATGCCTAAAAGTTCTCACCATTTGGAGATTTGGGATGTGCATAATCCTACAATAGAAATAAGCTAAAGAAAGCTTAAAAATACACCCTCAGTTACAGAACCTACTTACTTGCGCCATGTTTCTTCAGGAGAAACAGAGACAACAACATCAACTGGCAATGTCATGCTTACGTAGTGATGCTCTTTGCTTTCCTTTTCAATGACTGGAGCCAAAGGCTCCAATGATGTTGTAATTTCCAACATGAGATCAACATTTACTATAGTTGGCTGAAAATAAAGAAGATTTTAATGTACACATTGTAATCTAAATCATTCCAGAGGTACTGTTTCCCCTAGCAGATGAAGTCACAATGTGGGGGGAAAAAGTTAGATCAGAAAAGTGGCAGGCAGGGAAACCCATCACCTTCCCTAGGAGTCAATTTCCAATATAAATTAAATAACCCAATATTGATTTCAAAAGAAAAAAGACTAAATATATTATGCTTTTCATAAAGACTTGCCTAATCAAGAAACAGACTTGGAAATAATGGATTCTTTTTCCACTTTATAGGAGAGTACATGCTATAGCAAGGAAAGATATACATACCACCTCTTGTAACTTTTTATCTTTCTTTTTTGAAAATCTGTGTTTAGTCCCATCTTGTTCAAATCTGGAAAACAGTGGCAGAATGAATGTATAATGACCAATTATTATATTACCTCCATCCCCACCCACAAGAGCATTATTATTTTTGTCTAGCCATACTCACTGAATAAACTGTAGTATCTCCTTACAGGCAGAGTCATCTGAAAGCTCAGTTGCCATTGAGTTCATCCCACTGTTTGGCCACAAATATACTGGGCTATGACAAATCCTGAATACCAGCACATCAGAAGCCAGTTTGGTTGAAACATCCCTGAAAATGTATTTCAGTGCCTCTTTTGTGGAAGAATCTGAAACCAACAGAGAAAGGAAAAAGAGATTAAATGGACAGGGAGCTAGCTGTAGATTTTAGGTAGTCAGAATTATCTTAGAAAGAAGATAAGGAACAATCGTGTGCTTATCCATTAATTAGAGAATGGAAGAAGTGGTTCTCAGTTAAGCATTTCAACATGAAAGAATTTCCTAATAAGAGCAGAAAACCTATGAAGTAAACTGCCTAGCCATCTGGGCTTCGGTCCTTAATATACTTGGAAAGGAGAAAGTTCTACTGAGAAGAGTAGGACTTGCTTCTGAATGAACCTGCCTAGTTACATTATTCCAAAAAAATGTGTTTCTCATACTAATTTTGCTAAAATAGTTTTTGTTGATACAGTGGGGTCAAAATTACCTTTCCAACTTTTCTACAGAAAGATTCTTTATAATATAACACAGTGTCTGGTATTTCTACAGACTCACCATCAGTAGTGGCTAATTGAAATGCAAAATCCAGGCCTCCTCTTATTCTAAAAAGTATGTCCATAGTTTCTAAGATGACCTATTGGAGGGAGGAGGAGAGAAAAAACAATTAACAGAACTGTTCCTGGGTTGGTTGAAAATTTTCATAAATTGTCATGGGATGTGGCTCAAAGATTCAACCTACCATCTGAAAATCTAGCAAATGAATGATTTTCAATTACCATGATTTGTTTATCCACAGCTGGTTGAGTAAGACATAATGCTATGCTCACACATTATCCTAAGCTATCAAATTATATTGAGTTCCCACAATACATTGGCCCAAGGTTGGGAACCATCCTAACCATTCTGGAGTGATCAAGGCCTCAGTGAGTCTGGCAATAGTCCAAAGTGTGGGGGATCATGCTACATATGTGAAGAGGACTTCCCATTTTTATTTTTTTTCCAGGATATTTGTGGGGATGGTTTGGGAGGTTTCTTTTTTGTTTTTTTAAATGTTAAGCCTATTTTAGGGTTTCTGCTACAGTGTTTCTTGCTTCACAGTAGTAGGTACCAGTTCCTAACTTGTAGTAATAATGGTCATAAGTTCCAGGAACTGCACAAGGAACATGGAGATTGTATGCATCCCCAGGCCACAGGATGACCCCACATGGAGTGTAAGACCCTTAAATGAGATACAGGTAGTTCTCATTTAGTGACTGCCTCAGACAGTGACCATTTGCAGCTATGACAGTGATGAAAAAGTAACTTTGTGACCAATGCTCCCATTTATGACCCATGCAGCATCTCTCTCTCAATCACATGTTCACCATTATAGTCAGTTAGTATGTGTTGTCCTGTGTAAAATTGTAAGTACAGTTGCAGTCATGTGATTTCCCACTTAGTGACTGCTTTGCTTAATGACTGAATTTCCGGTCCCAACTGCGGTTGCTAAATGAAGACTACCTGTACTTCTTAGTTGGCCTTGCTTGCTTCTGTTATTATGGTTATCTCTGTGATTCTGTTATTCCCTGTTGTTTTTTTAATGACCCAAACGGTTTATTATTTTATCATCTTATTCTAGCTTTATTTTTAACTCCTTGCTGTCAAGCTTCTTCAAAAGGTTAAGGCCCTCAGAGGCGCTCCTGCGCAGTGGGCAGCCGTATAAATCTAGGAAATAAAAGAAATGCAAACCCGTTGGGTCAAACTGCCTATGCCGACGAGCGGGCACGAGCAGCTTTTCTGTGTCTAACTGCACCTGGGACCAAGGGGGGTTGCAGGCGGCCCCTGATGCCCCCCCCAGCCGGAGCTGACCGGGCAACAGCTGCTTCCTGACGTGAGGAAGCGCTGGGGATAGGGGGCTCCGCAGAGGCCCCGCTGCTCTCGAGGCAGCCGAGACAGGGATGCCCGTCCCAATAGCAGAGCAGCAGCGGGAACCACCGGCCTCACTTACCACGTCCGTCAGCGTCAAGCTGGGAGGAAGCGATCGCGGCAGCCGCATGCTCCTCCCCCCGATCGAGGCTCCTCCCCCACAAGCTGGCACGTCACTCTTCCGCTCTTCTCTCTCTCTCTCTCTCTCTCTCTCTCTCGGCACAACAAACCAAGCGACGCGACGACGGGGCCGCGGAGCTTTTCCGCTTGTATCGTTGAAGCTGCCGAACTACGTTTCCCGACCTGCTCCACTCTCAAGGCGCCACTGCCGCCGGCGGGATCCTTTGCCATGACATCATCGGACGGGGCGGAGCGAGGAGGGCCGGGAGAGGCGCCCTCGAAACCACGGCAACTGTGTATCAACAAAGAGTGTTCGAGGGCGGGAGGAACCGAGCGCTGCGAGCATGGAGGGCTGGGAAGAGAGGGGCGAAGGAGGCGGTCTTTCCTGCTGAGCCAACTATCGTGTCTTGCGTGGGGGAGGGAGAGAGAAGGAGGGAGGAAAGCGCGAGGGTGAGTTATCTGTCGGAGACCCGGAGGAAAGCGGGAGCTGAGGGGAGCCTTTTGCAAGCTAGCGCCCTCAGGTCCTGGCTGCGGAGCGCCCCATCTCCAGCCAGGCTGAGCCTGCCCATTGGTGCCTGGGAGCCAGAAAGTTAAAGGAAGGGAGGGCATCCCGAAATGCCTAATTCCCTCCGGGTATCCCCTGCCAAGCCCTCGCTTCCAGGCGTCCTCTCCGTGCTTAGCGTGTACCTCGTGTCTATTTGATACAGCGGGCAGAGAGATTCCATAGTTAGATTAATGTACTGATTTCGTAAATCTGCAGTGCTTTGGGGGAAGGTGCAGTAAACTGTTGTGCAAAAAAAAAAAAAAAGTGTGGCATAGCTCGTGTATTGGTACGACTTGCACGGGGTGGGGTCCAAGAGGATTTCAGGCACCCTTGCGATTCGCAAACAGCTGATACAGTAATTCAGTGAATGTTTTCACGTCTTGTTTTGGTGAAGCTTCTTTTTTTTTTTTTACTGCTTGACCCATGCCTGGAAGGCCGGGGCTTGGTCTTTATTCAGACTTCTGTCAGGGATCCGAACTTGGCCAATTTCACAAGAAACGCTTAGGTTTTCAAGACTAGCCACAGCTGTAGATTACTTTAAGGGGGTAGGCTTCAGTAAAAGCTCTCCAGTTCCATATGGTTAGGTTAGGTTTAAAATACCAGGCTTTAAAGATTATTCTGGGATTTTGATGAAATCCCAGAATAATCTTTAAATCTTTTGATTTATCTAAAGTTTTCATTTTGATGAAAACTTTAGATAAATATATTCCAATGAATTTATCATCAGAAAGTTCTATTATGCTGTGATTGTAACCCCCCCCCCCAAATTTTCATTGTACTCTGTTTGAAAAAACACTTTTTCAGAAAAGCATATATTGAGTTGTAAAATAAATATACAATTAAACTAGACAGGGATACTTACCACACTTGATTTTAATGAAAAGGCTGAGAAGCAGTAGGGATACCTAGAGCTTGTCCTTTTGACGGATACATGTCCCTTTTGCTATTTTATTTTATTGGTTTGAGTCTTTGGAATTTGAATATGAAGATAAGGTAGAAAAATAAAATACCTGGGACTTCATATTTAATGAGATTTTTGATATTTGCTATCCTACTTACACCAGTTCTTTAGGAACATTGGATTCACAATCATTGTTTTGAAGTCAGTAATTTAAAGACTGAAGCATGTAAATGCGTATCCCTTTTCTTTCTAGGAAGTGTAAGACATTTGAACATTTTCTAGAGTAGAAAGTTACCATACAGAAGTAAACATGCCTTCTGAAACGGGAAAAACAGACATGGAGAGGATTGGCCTCTTCAGTGAAATGGAATATATTACCATTGGTGATAAATATGTCTCACCATTTAACCGTGAGTACATTTTTTCTGTTGTATTCATCAGTACAGGAGCATGGACTGACCTCATTGTACTGCAAGAAGGGCCTCCCTACATTTGACAAATCCAACATGTGGGATGGAACATGGAGTGGAGCTAAGATGGGATGGTTATGGTAGATTGATTTACCTTCACAAAATACAAGGCAGTGACACTGACACCGTGTTTATGCCTGATATGTTTATAGATGTCCTAGTTGACACCTAGATGATTAATTTGATTAATTCAGGGTGCCACTGTAATTCTCTGCTCTTGCTGTATCCCCCTATAAAACTGGCATATTAGTTAATTTTGTTCTAAATGGCTCTTATTCTTTGCCATCTCTATTTATCCCTAGTTGCTTTAATTTTACATGTTGCTCCCCTGTGTGTCTAGGATCCTTCTATAGATTTAGGGAAATGTGTTTTCAATACTTTATTATCTGGATGGATATCTTTTCTTGTTTGTCTGTTTGGATAATTTCTTTAGGAGTAGAAGTTAGACTTAAAGGATTTTCATTGGGGGTTTCAGATAGAAATGTGTTATTTACAGGTTTTATGCTGTCCTAATGGGACAGACTATGTTTTGTTTTTGCTTGGTTGTTTCTTTTGAGTGTTCTCTGTAAGATAGTTAGCCATATTTTAGGCAGTGAGATTCTCGAACTCTTGGGAGTGGAGCACTCTCTTCTCCCTTCTGTGGTAGCACTAGCTTTTCTGATCTGTAACATCTACTTTTGGGAACAAATGCTGAATCTTTAAGGAAAAAGACCAGGTTTGAACAAGTATTTTTTTGTTCAAACCTCAGCATAATCTTTTTAATGGTCATATATGATGCTTTGTATTGAAAGCTGGTTCTTAGAGCAAGTATTGAAAACAATTCATATGTTTTCATATTCAGATTCAAAACAGCTCATATGCAAAATGTAACGCAAAGTAAGTACAATCTTCCTTGAGTGAAACTCAACTCTGAAAACTTTATAGACATTTCCATGCAGTTTTTTACCTGCTTTCTGCATGGCAGAATTTAAAACAAAGGGTGCTATAATAATTGAATCAGTACTAAAATTGTTTTCTTATTTTAAAGGCCCTTTTAATGAAGCTGCAAGCAAGAATAAACAAATGCTACCAGGTGGTAGCAAAGAGAAAGGAGGCACCCAAGCAGGATATTTTGATCTTCAGTTTTCACGGGTTTTTGAAGGTGAAAGTTATTCAAATCCTGTTCAGTTAAGGAGAAGATACCGACTGGCTGAGTCAAAAAAAAACCTGGGAAGCAGAGCCTTTCTTCCCAGTAATGGAGAGAAATTGCCGTAAGTTCTGGAAAAGATATTACTGCAATATAAATGCTATATGGCTTTTGTCTACTTATATTGATATTTTCATTTAAAAACATACTTTAAGGATACCTTTGATATCTAAGTTGCCACAAAGCTGGCAGGATATTTCATTTCCTGGTAAACAAATATCACTGGATCTCTGCTTCCATATTCTAATAACTCTAACTTTCTTTTTCTCCAGATTCCCCCTAGTGCCAAAAATACCTTTCTTCCTCTGAGATGGCTTATTTTAATTTCTGCCAATTTTCTTAAACATCCCAGAAGTCATTTCTAGGAAACACTCGGAATATGAAAGGTGGGAGTGATGGGCACATTTTGAAGGATGTAGGGAAAACCTATGGAGATGTTTCTCTGATTCTGAACTACCATGTGTTACAGTTTAATTCCCATATTCCACAGTGGGCCATTTTTAGTTTTTAGCCATCTCGGTGAGCTGTGTTTTTATTGTGAGCCGCCCAGAGTCACCCGTTGGGGGAGATGGGCGGCATACAAGTTGAATGAATGAATGAATGAATGAATGAATGAATGAATAAATAAATAAATAAATAAAATGGTGGGTGGGGAAGGATGGGAAGAAATCTGGCATATGCAAAGGATACCAGATTGGGGAAGACTGCTCCACTTTTGCATAACAAAGGTATCGCCAGGAGAGAAAGGATTACCTATAATACATTGGACCAGAGCACTTGCTCTGAGATGGTATGAGCAAGAAAAGAAAAATCAAACTGCAAAGTACAACACAATAAGCAGCCAAAAATAGGTTGGATCCATACTGTGCTAAGTGGCTTATTTCATTTTCCTTTAGTGTGATATATAAACCCAGCCACTGTGGTTTGCATACCATGGTTTATGGTTTAGTTTGCATATGAGGGGCATGCTTTTTTTTTTTTTTTTATAAAGGCTCCCATGGGCTGCTGGGAAGTGTACAGTCAAAACTATAGAATAATTGATGGCTTATTTCTGCAAGCATATGCAAAATACTTGCAAATAAAGTAAATTGTGGTGTGTCTATCATATTTTGGTTATGCAATCTGAGAGGGCCTGAAAGGTCTCAAAAAGGGATCTGGGAGAGCTGCATCTACGTTGCTTGCCTCTGGCTTAGTATTATGAATGAATCCAGGTACAGAAATACAGATTTACGCTACAATGTTTACCTAACCAGGGATGGGCAATTTTTCCCTGTCAGGGAATCACCTCTTGTTTTTTCTAAATAAAGGTAATCAAAGTTGACATAAAGTAGCATAGTGGCCTCATCAGAGAGAGCAGGGCTCATTTCTCCATCACTTTTTTACTGTTTAGGAAGTCTGGGGGGTGATTTTCGCCAAAGGAAGAGTATTAAATCTAATAAAGACTTAGTGCACCTATTTTCCCCTCTTTCTTTGAAAAAAAAAATGCTGCAGAGTTTTTGGTGTTCCAGAAGCTGCAAGAATGAACGTAGGGGCTGAGTGTGGCCTGAGGATTGTCTACCCAATCTAACCTATATACTTTAAAGCAGAGTCCAATATGTATATGTGTCTATTCAAAAGTAAGTCCACTGACTTCATTTGGCCTTAATTCCAATTAAGTGTAAATATCATTGCACCTTTAATGTATTTTTTTAAACACAGGGCAGTCACTCTGAATAGAACAGATACACTGGGATTGTAACTTGTTTATCTGAAGCAAACAAATAGCTTATGTTATAATAAATTGCACATTTAATAGAGAATGCTAATCTCTATATTCTTTCTGTATCTCAGGTGTGGTATAGGAACATACTACGGAACAATTGGTGGCCCATGTGCCTACTTCAGTGGTCAATCAAAAGATAAGATTCCATATGTACAACCAGGGAAAAATCTGTATACCAATCCAGGGAAGAAAGGAACTGGCTATGGGTAAAACATTCCAGAAGTATAATATCAAATATATCATTTTTAAAATGTAAAAGATAGTTGAATATTGCTGTTAACCACTGTTTTGTTTTGGTATCTAGGTATCCAAATCTCACCATAGGTAAACCATACGCGCATTCAGTTGAATTATATGACATAGGAAGAATAAATTTTAAGGTAAAATTCAATTGAATTTCTATTTTATTTTATCTAGATTGATAATATAGTCTATCCTTTCTAATTGGATCTTATTTTACATCATATCATAAAATTATACATCATTAATCTTTCTTTGATAAAGAAATAAGAATATTTTTGTATATTATATATGTGGGAACTGTACATTCTGTTTTATTAATGTATTAATTATTATTTTCCAACCTCAATAGTTAAGTATTTTTGATGTCAGCAATATGGTAAGTGGTTGGATGGTGGGTCTTTGCACCTCTCACTGTTAAGATTGACTCTGTCAGCCAAAAAATTATGGATACTGTCCCAGAAGTGGTGTGGACTGCATTAGAGCCATATATGGATTAAACTTGTATCCTTAATGTGAAACCCTGTTATGGAAGGCCCCTTTAAGTGGTGAAGGAAGGGAAATAGGGAAATCCATACTGTTTTTTATTACTTCAGTGAAGAACATTTCCTTCTTGTACATATTTGCTTTGATGTTGTGATGAATGAGGTCTTGTCTTCTACATATGTTGCTACAAATTGTTAATCTTCGGATATAAATATGTCCCTAATGCTAATTAATACTAATTTCCTACCACTTACTGCATTTGTAAATTCAGAAATGCATTCCCATGTAAGTTTGCTCAGGAATAATCACAGCTGAGTATGGCTTCCCCTGAAGTAAGTGAGCACAGAATTGCAGCCTTAATCTTGTCTCTAGCTTTAGATAAGCAGTTGGAGAATGCAGTGTGACATCTTTCATTTCTGATTTGCCCAGAAAATATCTGAAGAACATCGTCATCTGATGAAAGGTGGACCATTCAAGCTAAATCTCTTTCCCCGAGAATATTTTGATATGAATCCTTACCATGATGACAAGCCGTTGCCTGCACCAAAAAAGCCACTTACAAAAATACCAATTCAACAACCTTTTAAACCAAGCTCTCCAGCTAAAAAGGTGTGGTTGTTAACAAACTTCTCAATAATTTTTTATTGCAGATATTTTCCTTTAGCTAAGAAAAGATGATATGTGTGGTATTTACTGCAGTGTAGAGGGCTATATTTATTAGAAAAAAAATAAAATCCCAAGTAATTTTGGAAAATAGTATGTCTATGGAATCATCGTAGCTTATTCAGATTTAATCCAAATAGAGATCTAAGAGGTGACCCATCCTGGAACCCCTTCCTTCACAAGGTGCAATTAGATCTAGGAAACCATAATTAGAAATAAAATCAGCAACAAGAACCAAAGAAAAATTTCCATAGATGCTCATCTGTGATAAACCAAAACCAAACAAACACTGTCATGCTTAATGTGTTGTATGAATCAAACCATTATGGTTGTAAACCATGGCTTTTGGCTAGCATATTGTTTGAACCCATTCAGGTGCAGTGCATTCAGTAACCAAAGTTAAATTATGATTTACTGCAATGTGTGTAGCTATAATTGTGTATTAAATCAGGGTTCCTGCCTTAATTTTACATCCCAGTGTGGCTTAAGCAGAGTAGGTAGCCATGAATTTAGATCAGGAAGTTGTTGTTGTTTAGTCGTTAAGTCGTGTCCGACTCTTCGTGACCCCATGAACCATATTGCGCCAGGCCTTCCTATCTTTCACTGCCTCCCTGAGTTTGCTCAATTTCATGCTCATTGCTTCAGTGATGCTATCCAGCCATCTAATCCTCTGCCGTCCTCTTCTCCTTTTGCCTTCCATCTTTCCCAGCATCAGGGTCTTTTCCAAAGAGTCCTCTCTTCGCATTAAGTGACCAAAGTATCTGAGCTTGAGCTTCATTATCAATCCTTCCAATGAGCAATCAGAGTTGATTTCCTTTAAGATTGACTGGTTTGACCTCCTAGCAGTCCAGGGGACTCTTAAGAGTCTTCTCCAGCACCACAGTTCAAAGGCATCAATTCTTCGGCGTTCAGCCTTCTTTATGGTCCAGCTCTCACAGCCATACATTACTACTGGAAAAACCATAGCTTTGACTATGCGGATCTTTGTCGGCAAGGTGACGTCTCTGCTTTTTAATATGCTATCTAGGTTTGCCATAGCTTTCCTCCCAAGGAGCAAGCGTCTTTTAATTTCATGGCTGCAGTCTCCGTCTGCGGTGATCCTGGAGCCCAAATAAATGAAGTCTGTTACTGCTTCCATTTCTACCCCTTCTATTTGCCAGGGATTGATGGGTCCAGATGCCATGATCTTAGTTTTTTTAATGTTGAGTTTCAAGCCAGCTTTCGCACTCTCCTCTTTCACCCTCATCAAGAGGCTCTTTAGTTCTTCTTCACTTTCTGCCATTAGGGTGGTATCGTCTGCATATCTGAGGTTATTGATGTTTCTCCCTGCAATCTTAATTCCGGCTTGTGATTCTTCCAGCCTGGCATTTCTCATGATGTACTCTGCATATAGGTTAAATAAGCAGGGTGACAGTATACAGCCTTGTCGTACTCCTTTCCCTATTTTGAACCAATCGGTTGTTCCATGACCGGTTCTAACTGTTGCTTCTTGGCCCGCATACAGATTTCTCAGGAGACAGGTAAGGTGGTCTGGTATCCCCATCTCTTTAAGAATTTGCCACAGTTTGTTGTGATCCACACAATCAAAGGCTTTTGCATAGTCAATGAAGCAGAAGTAGATGCTTTTCTGGAACTCTCGTGCTTTCTCCATGATCCAGCGAATGTTGGCAATTTGATCTCTAGTTCCTCTGCCTCTTTGAAACCCAGCTTGTACATCCGGTAGTTCTCGGTTCACGTACTGCTGAAGCCTAGCTTGTAGGATTTTGAGCATAACCTTGCTAGCATGTGAAATGAGTGCAATTGTGCGATAGTTTGAGCATTCTTTGGCATTGCCCTTCTTTGGAATTGGAACGTAAACTGACCTTTTCCAATCCCGTGGCCACTGTTGCGTTTTCCAAACTTGCTGGCATATTGAGTGCAGCACTTTAACAGCATCGTCTTTTAGTATTTTAAATAACTCAGCTGGAATACTGTCATCTCCACTAGCTTTGTTGTTAGCAATGCTTCCTAAGGCCCACTTGACTTCACTCTCTAGGATGTCTGGCTCAGGGTCAGTGACCACACCAGCATGGACATCAGGGACATTAAGATCTTTCTTGTATAGTTCTTCTGTGTATTCTTGCCACCTCTTCTTAATCTCTTCTGCTTCTGTTAGGTCCCTGCCTTTTTTGTCCTTTATCATGCCCATCTTTGCCCTAAACGTTCCTTTGATATCTCCAATTTTCTTGAAGAGATCTCTAGTCTTCCCCATTCTATTGTTTTCTTCAATTTCTTTGCATTGTTCATTTAAGAAGGCCTTCTTATCTCTCCTTGCTATTCTCTGGAAATCTGCATTCAGTTGCTTATATCTTTCCCTTTCACCCTTGCTTTTCGCATTCCTTCTTTCCACAGCTATTTGTAAAGCCTCATCAGACAGCCATTTTGCTTTCTTGCATTTCTTTTTCTTTGGGATGGTTTTAGTTGCTGCCTCTTGTACAATGTTACAGACCTCCGTCCATAGTTCTTCAGGCACTCTGTCTACCAAATCTAATCCTCTAAATCTATTCATCACCTTCACTGTGTAGTCACATGGAATATGATCTAAGTCATACCTGAGTGGTCTAGTGGTTTTCCCTACATTCTTCAATTTAAGCCTAAATTTTGCAGTAAGAAGCTCATGATCTGAGCCACAGTCAGCTCCTGGTCTTGTTTTTGCCGTCTGTATAGAGCTTCTCCATCTTTGGCTGCAAAGTATGTAATCAATCTGGTTTCGGTATTGACCATTTGGTGATGTCCATGTGTAGAGTCGTCTCTTGTGTTGTTGGAAAAGGGTGTTTGCTATGACTAGCTTGTTCTCTTGACAGAACTCTATTAGCCTTTGCCCTGCTTCATTTTGTACTCCAAGGCCAAACTTGCCTGTTATTCCGATTACTCCTTGACTTCCTACTTTAGCATTCCAATCCCCTATGATGAAAAGGACATCTTTTTTTGGTGCTAGTTCTAGAAGGTCTTGTAGGTCTTCATAGAACCGGTCAACTTCAGCTTCTTCGGCATCAGTGGTTGGGGCATAGACTTGGATTACCGTGATGATGAATGGTTTTCCTTGGATACGCACTGAGATCATTCTGTCGTTTTTGAGGTTGTACCCCATTACTGCCTTTCCCACTCTCTTATTGACTATGAGTGCAACTCCATTTCTTCTAAGGGTTTCTTGCCCACAGTAGTAGATATAATGGTCACTTGAATTAAATTCACCCATTCCCGTCCATTTCAATTCGCTGATTCCCAAGATGTCGACGTTCAATCTTGTCATCTCATGTTTGACCACATCCAGCTTGCCTTGGTTCATGGATCTTACATTCCACGTACCTATACAATATTGTTCTTTACAGCATCGGACCTTCTTTTTGCTTCCAGATACATCCGCAGCTGAACGTCCTTTCGGCTTTGGCCCAGCCGCTTCACTCTTTCTGGAGCTACTTGGAATTGCCCTCCGCTCTTCCCCAGTAGCATATTGGACACCTTCCGACCTGAGGGGCTCATCTTCCGGCGTCATATCTTTTAGCCTTTTAACATTGTCCATGGGGTTTTCTTGGCAAGGATACTGGAGTGGGTTGCCATTTCCTTCTCCAGTGGACCACATTTTGTCAGAACTCTCTGTCATGACCTGTCCGTCTTGGGTGGCCCTGCACGGTATAGCTCATGGCTTCACTGAGTTACACAAGCCCCTTCGCCACGACAAGGCAGTGATCCATGAAGGGGAGATCAGGAAGACCTAAGTTCAAATTTCTGCTTAGCTGTCAGGTGCACAAAGGCTGGAGTACTGTTCAGTACTGTTTCTAGCCTTCCCTCACAGTGTTGTTGTGGAAGTCAGATAAATACATCTTGAAGGAAAAATAGAATATTATTGTGTTAACTAAATTAGTTCATCTAGTATTTGGCTAATACTATAATTCAAATGCTACATTAAAACAATAAAGATTCCTTCAGGTTAAGCTTGACTCTTGGTGACTTAGAGTATGTTCACACTGTTACCTTTGCAATAGTACAGAAGTGGTTTACAGTCACCTTTTTAGGACTTTTCCCCCTAGCCTGGCCTATAGCCCTGGCATTTCCTAGTGGTGCCACATCCAAATACTATTCAGGACTGACCCTATTTATACTTCTTGAGACCAGCCCTTGTAACTCTGTGATTCTCTGAGAAACATGATGCTATACCTTCATATTACTTTGCACCAAGCTCAATAACATTGCTAAATCCATACGTAGTGTTTGATGTGGGTGAAGTATTCTTTTCTAAGTCTGCAGTATTTAACATTTCTTCTTGTCCTTCTAGCCAGGAGGGATGAAAGCAGGCACGTTTGATCCATTTCCAACCCATTCTGCAGACCCATATGGGGTTAGGTTGCCCAGGGCTGTCACAACTAATAAACAAGGAACAGTGTTTCACCCTAACCCTGGTACTAAGAGCAGACCAGTAAGAAGTATTATGACCTTAAACATTGAAAAGTAAGTAACGCCTAACTGCAGTAGTTAATTTCTAGGAAAATTTCTGCAGTAGATATGCTCCAACCTGGTAGCTGTTCCCTTAATTTCTATATATTGTTCTATGAAGACTCTCTTGCTATTTACTCATTTGGGAGGGAAATGTGTTTCAGACGGGTTGAAGAATTTTTGTTCTACTTTATGTAGTTGAAGCTTGAATCCTGGCACTGGTGAATAATAGAATAATTAAGTGCTGTTTATTTAAATGTGTCCTGGTAGAGTTAGCTGACCCTAATAAAATCATTAAGAATCTACACTGTGCCTGACCTATTAGGCCAAATGCACTGTAACTCAAAAAGTCATAACAAAACTTCTTTACATACGTACCCACCCACCTTTTGGGGCGTGCAGTCCTAAGCAGAGCACTGAAAAGGAGTAAGAAATAGTAAGTCAAAGAAAAAATATGACATAAAGAAAAAAAAAGGAAAGAGCTAAGACTAATTTACACTAACACCACTCACTATGCTGCTCTGTATCTTTCTATTGCAACCAATCCTTGTTTCCACCAAACCCATTTACTGCTTCATCCATTGCCTTTGATCCTCACTTCTTTGAAATGAAAAATGTGTGTCTCTAAAGGTACACAGGAAGCAAGAATATTAGGTTTATTTTTATAGGATACCTGTTTTACAGGCCAGATCTGCACTTAACATCAGTCTCTTTAAAGCTGCTTTGAATCTCTCCAACGCTTGACATTCAAGCTAATCCAGTATGATGGAATACAATGAGTTTTGAGAAATAGAGTGGGAGAAGAGGAAATTTATATTCTGGAAAAATAAACATAAGCCTATGTCACAAAATATTGCTATACTGAGTAACTGGCTGAAAAAAATCTGAGAGAAAAATGTTTGGGCTCAGTGGCTGAAAGCAAGTTGTTTTTAATCTGAACTTCATAGGATCTGAGTTAGAAAAAAATGCTGTATTACATTTGATTGAAGAAAAAAAAATCAAAACTTGGAGTATTACTAGATAATCCATAAGATCCAGAATAGTAGATTTCGGGCACTCTTGAGAAGGGAATTTTTACCTGGGGAAAATAGAATGTATATATCAATTAAATCTTGTGACACTTCCTTGCATTTACATTTCAGGTCATTAAATGCAACTAATTATACAAATCCCCGCGTGATGTCATATTAGCTGCACAAAAGCAAGGTGAATGAATGAACTTTCTGGACTGCAAACAGTAACAACTCAAATAAATAAAAGTTTTGTGGCTGAGGGAAATGTGTTAGATATAGCTATCTACCTTGAGGGTTTTATAAATATAAGAACTAATTGATAAGATAGTTACTGATGATATGTATAAAATGTAAACTAAAATTTGATAGAAATGTTATTTAAGTTGTATGTATCAGATAGTAAACATTATTTTTTGATTAAGTTTTTTTCCTACCTTGAAAAGAACAAATACTATTATTCATAGTTGTCTTGTGTCTTTTTTTTTAATCTGAACATAGTAATTAAATAATTGCTCTATTAAAAAAAACTTCCCAGAATTCTAAATGCTCTAGAATGGAAACAAGTAATAACAACCAGGGCAACTATACACTGAAAAAAATCAAATATTCTTTAGGTATTTAAAATGAAAGCTGAACATTCAGCTTCATAATATCACTGAGGAACCAGACTTGCTGGCCCCTTCCCCTTGACCTATAGCTCTTGAATATTTGTGGTGAGTGAAAAGTCCAAGTTTTCCTTTCACTGCCCTCCCAACCATGCGCTATGAAAGTCATCCAGTGAGCTATTGAATCCCACAGTTTGTGGTGGAAATGAAAAGGAACTAAAGAATCAGTGGCTATCAATCATCATGTCTGTATTTTATCTCCAGGAAAAGAGTTATCTCTCTCTAAATACCAGTTCTGGGAAGCACCAGCAGGAGAGAGCTGTTCCGTTTCTTTCATACTAATGAGCATTTCTGCTGGTTTCTGATTGGTTGCTGTAGGAAATGGGATGCTGGATTACTTAAGTGTTTTTGATCCAACATAAGTCTTTCTATGTTAAAGCTGAAGCCTGTGCTCATGCAGAAGTAAACCCCACTGAAATCATTGCAGATTCTTTCTGAATAGGCATATATGTACTTGGGCTGAATGACCACCTATGACACTTTCATTCTCATTCCAATCCAAAGACAATATGTACCAGCTTTGAAGGGAATGCAATGTAGGATACAACTTGAGATTCAGCTGGACTTTCAGTGGGTTTATCTCTTGAGCTGAGTTGTACAGAACTGGGCTATTTGTAGAATTATTGATAAAGTGCTTATAATTATTTTAAAATAATATTCCTGACTGAGATGCTGTTAGTGGCTTATATGATACAAGAATTTTAGGTGACCTGCATTAACATAAATATAACATTTTTTCTCTTCTGTGAAAGAGTAATCTCTTCTAAAATAATGCATGATCTAAAAATATACCTGTCTTTTTATAATTAATGCACAGGTACTTTTCATTGATTAAAACTCATGATTAACCAAGATGTTTGAATAACAAACCTAGTATTACATTTGTCTGCTTTAAATTTGTTTTGCTCTAACCATGAAACTAATGTATATAACAGCATTAAGATGAAAGCATTCTTGGTTGATTTAAGTTTTAACACATTATTTAAATTTTAATTTCATCAGAAATGCTATTGCTTCCAGTTTGTAATTATTTATATATACACACATGTATGAGGTTCTCTTTTCCATCTACCACCAGAGATTAATTTATGTTTCTATAGTTGTTTAATTTCTGATAGTTAAGCCCTTTATTCTTGAACTGAACATTCAGAAATACATTTCTTTCTTAACTTCTTTGCTCAGAATTTCAAAGCACTAAGGAGCAGAGCAAAAAGTACTGCATTTCTTCCACACAGGAAACCCCAAGTCACCAATGGCAGAGATGGCACCGCTGAATGAAAAAGTACTGTAGTGATTCTTGACTTTGCCATGACTTGTCTCTGTATTGAGTTCCTCTTCCAGTTTCCTTTGACTGGGAAAGTAGTTAAAATAAATTAAGTTCTAAGGAAGGAGCTAGATCGATGTGATTTCTACAGATGTTAGGATATACAACAAGATTTCCCCACTGGAAGGATAGCCCAAAGATGCCTTGAGAATTTGTTCCTAAATATGTAGCTATCATAGCATGCAGTAAGTCTAGTATAATGTAACTGAATGGTCACTGGGTACTCTTGGTTCTTAGTTTATAGAAGCACTCAATGACCAGAGGTTGTCCTCAAAAGACAGAAGAAGCAATCTTCACAAAATATGCTTATGTAAAGTCCCTCATGTAAGAATACATCGGTGATAAAAAGTGTCAGCTGCAGATGTATCTTGCAGATAGCAACGTTCCAGTCTCTACAAGACCTTCCATAATTTGAAACTAATGTATATGAACATTAATCGATACAATGATGTAAAATCTCTTTCCCATTCCCTGGGAAATCAAAATAAGATAATATCAAGATAATAGCCTTTTGATATCAACTTCCTACTAAAAATTAATCCTTCCAAATCTATACTTTTGTCCCATATTCTTTCAAGACAGTCCTTTGCATGTACTTTAACTTAAGACCTAGATTTCAATGGTATTTCTCAGAAAAACGTGTAGCATTGCAAGCTGAACCAGTTTCCTATTGTAACATAGAGCTATCCTCCTAATTTGAGCATGTTGTCCCATTATTTGTAATCATACTTGAATTTTCCCTTGAAGATATGACTGAGTATAAATTAATTTGCCTTCATTGTGATTTGCCCTTCAGCACTTATAGAAAAAATATTATACTTAGATTTTGGAGCAGAAGGGTTTACTTCTGCTATGACATGGAATACTCTACTTCTTGTGCTACATTGTGAGATAAGGAAGCTTCCCTCTCTATCTCTGAAACCCAAAAGACTCAGACAACTATACAAAAGAGTGAGGATACAGAAAACCACACATCTCACTTTCATGTCATGAGTAAGGCAGGGAATGGATAAGGACATTGTGCTGGGCTAGGGAAATCAGATAAACTACTCAGCTAAGGTAAAGTGCAAGAGAAGGGGGCCTTTTGTACTCTTACAGTGTATTTACAAAGGTTGTGCTCAATCCTGCACATTACAGAGCAGAAAAAGAGCAAGGAATGTAATGGGGGAAGATAGGAAGGTAGAGAGGAGGAAATACCCTTTTCAATTTGTTTTAGATGTATTTCAAAATCCCCATGGCATCAATTCAGTATTTTTCAAAAGTTAATGATATAACCATTATAAACATTTTTTTTTCAAATATATTAATGCTAGAATACATTTTCATATGCAAAAAAAGTATCTTTTTCACTTAAGATCTACATTGCTTCCCTTCAATGAAATTCATGTGTATATAAAATTGCCTGAAAATGCAGAAATTATCAGATTACCTCTACAGCTGCAATTTTGTAAGTTAACATCACAATGCTGTTATCCTAATGTGTTATGAGTCTTATATGCTAATTTAGGCACTGCAATTTTTGGTTAGTCACATTTTTATGGAGCAGGCTTGGCTTCTGGAATGGAAGTTTCTGTGTGTGTACATTGACACAGACATCTACAATGAGAAATTTTCTATGCATGAGAGGTTGCTCATGGATAAGTGTCCATGAAATTGAGCCTCCATTCTTGAAGCTGTCATACAGACCTCCTGATCCAACTGTCAGTAGACTGAACACAATGAAAAGATCAATGTGTATCTAAGGATCTTTCATGGTCTTCTTTCATTTTAAGGAAAATAAATTTTTGCAAGATACATTTTCATTAAGAATTTTGATTATAATAGAAATAAAAGAGAATAGAAAGAAAGAGTAAAAAGTGCAAGAAAAAAGAGTAGAAAAATTAGGAATACAATAAAGAAAGAGAAAAGAAATATATAAAAAAGTGACTTCCAACCATCATCACAACAAGTATAAACAAATTTAGTAACTCTTCATTCCCTCTAAGGTTACAAACATTTATTCCCTATCCCATCTCTTATCTATAGACAAATCCATAAAACATCATCCTTTCAGTCCTGGTATCAGCAGAAAGTCCATGAAGGGTTGTCAGAGGTAACAACTTATCTTGTTTTAACCTTGATCAAATAATCCATATTCCTTTCTTTTGCTTCTAACAGTTCATTGCTTCTATTTAGTTCATTCAAATATTGTAAGATTTGATTTCATTTCTTTTGTCCCATCGCACAGAATTCTTTAAGACTTTAACAAGCCTATTTTGTAAATCCAAAAGGAAAAATTACTGTATCCAAGTGACTCTCTTGTTTTGTCATTTGTATTTCCCTTTTACATTTTAAAGCCTCAGCCAATTTCTTTTGTAGATCCTGTGAAACATCCTTTTCTAAGACATTCTCTTGTCCTGTCAGTTGTAAATCCACTTTTGATACCATCTCTATCTTGTCAGAAAAAATTTGTTCTATATCTGTCATTTCTTCAATAACATCTTTTGGACACAGTCTATCCATAGAAGCAGACATCGTTACTGACATTGTTGATATTGTGGCTACTACTTTCTGATTCCATTCTTCAAAAGTCTCCTTCTGTATTTTCATTGTTAGAACGTTTTGCATCATTTTGCAGGTTTGTAAATCTTTGCTCTAGTTAAAAATTTTAGTGTCCAGTTTTTGAAATCATGCAATTGCTTCTCTTTGTTTTGTATTGTAAAAACTAAAGCAATCTATTTCCCATGAGAAGCTGTTTGCTCTTTATAACAACTTCCAAAATCTTACTGTAAAAATTTCAATATTCCAATTTTATCTGGACCTTAGTCCGCTTATAACTTTCTAAGATCAAAATCTTATTTAGCTTTTTGCTATTTATTTCAGATTCTTTAAAGTCTTAAGCTTATGATTAATTTTTTCTTTCATTCAGGATTGAAGGCAGACTCACCTGGTGTTTTCAGATTTGTCAGTCTGAAGATCTCTAATAGCTTAGAAGTAGTTAATGAGCAATTTCCGAAAGTGATTAGAAAGTGAGGTTTGCAAACTTAGTGTCCTCTAAAAGTCTCCGCTGTCGTTGTGAGCAAGATGACTAATCCCATCATCTCCCAGTGCTCAAACCCGTGGAAAACTACTGTCCTGCAGTCTCCTCGCAAGGAGCAGCCATGTGGAGCACATGTGGGCAATTTCCCATGCTCTCCTTATCCAGAGAGGTTCCAAGGAACCAGTCTACTCACCGGCTCCTTGATCTTTGCCATGGTCATTGACTCTGCTTTTGCAGAGCCATCTTCACTTTGCCATACCTCCCCCAAAGTCCGCAAGATACATTTTCATTAAAAAATATAAGAAAAAGGTAACACACTTTTATGTTTAATACATTAAATTATTTCAGTTATGAGTAAATTAGAAAGACTGTATTGGTAAATTAGAAGTAAATATGCTCTTTTAAAAATTTTGCATACTTATTATAACCCAAATTTCTAGTTACAGATTTTGTTGATGATAATAAATGTGAATCTGGGTAAGAGACATAGCAGTTAAGCAATAAGAGAGGGAGGATCTGCCTAAAAAATTTGTTGGAACACAAATAGACAAGTAACTGATAAATCAAGGAAGTTCATCATTCAAATTCTAGATGCTTTGGGCACATTACCCATTAAATGTAGGAAAAAAATCCAGATTCTGGATTACACTGCAAGAACATACTCTGTTCATGGAATATTGACTATATAAATGCTAGTAATAAAATATAAGAACCAAAACAGTTGTTTTAGTGATCTGTCTGAAGTAATATATGTGCATTTGGTTCTGTCTTTGTTATAGCTTAGCTGTGGTCTCATTTGGCCTTAGATCTGTTGCAGTTTGCTGACTATATGAACTATGTGTCACCTTAATTTTACTGAAAATTCTCATGTTGTCAGCAATAGGATATACACTTATTTGTGAACTGAATAACCAGTGTATTGTTCAGCTGAAATAATTGTTGTACGAAGATAGCATTGAAGCTATTGTTTGGACCTGGTTAAGATTCAACATCACTAGACTCATACACATAAATAAGGCTGGCCAAATTTGCACCTATACTAATTAAAGGGCCAAGTAGGATAATCTGAATGCCAAAGATGAGAACGTTCTTGAAGTTTGGAAATTGTTGAAAAGGGATTTGATAGATTGGGAACAATTTGTTCATATGAGTGTCTGTTTTAGAGTACTTGGATCTTAACAGTTAAGCGACTCCAGTACTCTAGCAATATCCTTGCCAGATTCATGCAGAAATATATGGTTGCTGCACATACCTCTTTTTTAAATAAACAAACTGAAAATAAAGAAAATAAGAGAAACATTTGAATATACTGGTACAACATGGATACCAGAAGTGTGCAAACCAGCCCTGATCCTATTGTTTTGATTAAAAAAAATTGATCCAATTTAACAGTTTGTGCCAATTATTAAAATCAATTTGATCTGATTCAGATAGAATGATTCAAAATGAATAACTGATTCAATTTGGATTTCTGAATCTGTTTGAAATATCCTGTTTCTGCACTTGTAGCAGCATCCAAATAGTTCAAATCTTTTCAGAGGCATCCAGTTCAGTGATTTGATTTTTTTTTTAATTCAGAAAACTGATGTGATTTCCTTTGATCGAATTACCATTGAATCAAATGTTGGAATCCAAGTTTCATCTGCCCCATCTAGATAATTCCTGCCTTTAACAAAAAGCCTATTGTGTTAATACAGTAAATGTTTTAGCTCTAGCAACAAGCTTGCATTCCTATGCATATTTACTTAGAAGTCCCATGAAACTCAGTGGTACTCACTTCTCAGTGGTGATGAAAAATATTCTGTGGAAAGTATTTTCAACAGTAATGAGCATATTGTGCTTATCGATTAGCGGATCTGCGCATAAGTTAACTCAATGTTTCTCAACCTTGGGAACTTTAAGATATATGAACTTCAACTCCCAGAATTCCCCAGCTTCCCCATGAGCTACTGGCACATAGAGCTAAATCTCTCATGCTCAGATATCATACAAACCATTTTGGCAAAGGTACCTCTTTGATATATTTCTAACATATGCATTTTTCAATATATAGAGAAGTAACAATATTTTAGGTTTACTTCAAGGAGTTACTAAGACGTGATACAAGATAGTTTGGCTTCTGCCAGTCCATCACTGCCTATCAGCCACTTACTAGTATTTGTATTATGTGCCATCACTCAAAATGAAAAAAAAAAAAGTGGAATTTCATTGTTCTTGATTACCTGTGGAACATTATTTCAAATGTTACCAAAAGGCTTAAAAAAAAGTGGTAGTAATTAGATAAGAGTTTTAAACAGGTTTCAAAGAAGAGTTTTTATTATAGTTTCTTTGAAGGATTGATTGATAGAGTTTTCCTGGAACTGCCTAGAAAAAAAGACAGTTTTCTTTATAAACAAAATCAAAGGAGGCAATTTGTGATGGCAACAAATCTATACATCCATTGCGCTTTAGCAATTAGTCCTACATGTCACTGAGCTAATGTTAGGGTTGTTTCTAGTGGTTTAAAAACACAGTTTTTAAAAAATTATCAAAACTAAGAATGCTTCCAGCTCTTTATCCGGATTAATCATTTTTAAACAATGGTCCCCAGTTATACTCACATGCCTTCTAATGATTAAAACACATGGCCTATTCCACGCCCACTTCAGTAGGTCATCTAAAACTCTTTCCTTGCCAGAACTGTAAATTTAAGTAGACAAGAGCTACAGAAACCTCTTACAAAATATTGATTGGTTTCTTCTGGGAAAACCTCACTTCCAAAAATTTAAAATGCCTCTAGATACATATATGTAAAAGGGCAATATGAATATACTTGAAATTAGCAATAGATTCTCATTTCTCAATATTGGATATAGATGAAAATGTCTAAAGTTTGAAGGTATGCAGAACATAGTTCATAAAGCCTTCCTTCTTCTCCTTTTCTGCATGGGCTGGCTAAAGGAGTAGAGTGGAGTAATTCCTGGCTAGATCTCCCACTAAAGGTCATGGCTGGTTCACCATGATTTGAGTGTATGCATATGAACAGAAAAGCCCTCTGCTGAACTTGACACTGAGCCCCTTCAACTTGATATACTGATATTGGCATTGGTTTCTTCACAGTTATAGTCTAAGTATTTTCTCCTTCATCTAAGATTAAACCCAAAATAATTTTAACTTAAAATATATTTTTTAATATACATCAGGAAGCAAAACATACCTGGTAAATCACGTATTAAAGAAATACGTTGGTACCTAGATATTTCTTCACAAATTTGAGTAGGATCCACAGAAAAATCATTTTGCTTTTGACTTCTAGATTTGCACTCTTGCTTATATTGCTCATTGACCAAATTAGTAACTTGCTCTTTGAGGTTAGCATTGTTCTTTTGAAGACGCTGCGTTTCAAACCTCAGTGCATCTCTTTCATTCTCTATAGAACGCGTTTCATTTTCCTTTAGTAAGAGCACTTCACTCAATTGTCTTATTTTATGCTTGCATTCAGAAGTTTCCTGTTTAAATTCATTCAGCTGCTTCTTGAGAACCCAGTTGTCTTCTGTAATGGTAGTTACCATGGTTCTCAGCCGGTCACATTCTCTTTCAGTATTGGATAAAGTAGTTTTCAAAACTCCACTTTCTATTTTTGCATTTTTACGTTCAGTTAGAAGTTTTTCCTCAACATGAGCTCTGTCTGACTGGGCATCCTGGAGTTCTTTCTCCAGGACATTTTTAGAACTGAGTGCCTCATGCAATGCTTTATCAAAATTCACTTTTTCTTCTTTAAATGACTGCAGCATCCTAAGAAGAGCTTCCATATCTGATACTGCTGTCTTCTCATTTTCTTTTAATTGTTGTATCTCATTCTGTTTTTCTTCAAGCTCTTCTCCTAACAAATTCTCTTTTTCTTTAAGTTGGTAGATTTCTTCCCCCAAGATCTTTTTTTCTTCTTGAAATACTGAAAGTTTATTTTCCAAAGACCCTAAAGTTACAATAAGATTACTTTTTTCTTTTGAGAAAGAAGCCAAACTTTCCTGGGCTTTTTGATCTTTCTTCTGAAAATCATTTATGTCTCGCATTATCCGCTGATTTTGATCATAAAGCTGATCCTGCTTTTCTTCCAATGCTACCTTTTGCTGTTGAAGTTCTTTGCATTTCTTCAGTAATCTCTTCACTTCTCTCAGACATTCCTTGCAGTCTTCATCTGATTTAACTAATCTCCCTTGAAGGTTATTCTTCTCGTCATGCAACTCCTTAATTTGATTCTGATATTTTGAATTTTGTTCTGTCAGAGACTGTATAATGTCAGTAAGAGGTTTCATTTGAGTCTTCATATCTTCATGTAGAATCATCCATTTTCTCTGAACATGGTCAGACTCCCCCAATGGCATGTGTAAGAATTTAAGGTTTTCAGCATGGTTATCAGGTATACAACTGATATCAGAGAATTCCAGATCCCCATAGTTTTGGAACTCTTGATTTGACTTAAGCAGCTGTGTTTCTTTTTTTTTTAGCACTTTGGATAACAGATTTAACTGCGATTTGTCAGTGGCACTGCCTTTTATGAGATGTTCTTTATTCTTATGTTTGTTCTTGAATGCCGTCTGAAGTGTACTTTGATAATTTTCTGAAGATGAGGCAGTGACAGTTTGAAACTCATCTACCGAACCCCCCAGTTCTGAAATCCTCCTCAATTTAAAATCGTCATTTGACGTATCCACAACTTTTTCCATAAAATCCTGTTCTGACAAATAACCAGAATCATTGTCTTTGCCACAGACGTTGTTAGAATTCTGAAGTTCAAGGGTATGTAACAGTTCATGTCTAGTAGTTTTTTTATCCTCCTCTTTCAAATCTTTGAAAGAACTCACACTCTCTGATAAACATTCCTCCTCTTCCTCAGTGTTATGGACTGCCGTGGAGGCTTTGTGTCCACTGTAATTTTTTAACACTCTAAGATGTGTCTTCTTTTCTGGGTCCAAACCAATAAATGATGGAGAAAAAGTGCTGTTGGCAAAATTCTTAATCTCATTATCATTATTTAAAGTAAGAATAGCTTTGTTTCTAGATTCTTGGGTATGGTTTTCTGATATTCCAGCTGCTTTGTATTTTAACAGAATCTGTTGTGGAATGTTTCTGCTTAGAATCTTGTTTTGAAATTTAGAGCTGAACTTGGTTTCTGAACAATGACCGGTATCAGGGTTCTTATCAGGATGAACCTCCTTCTTAAAATATAGAGCTTCTTGATATTCTCTTGGCTAAGACAAAGGGAAAGGTAGCATATCAGAAGACTATTCACTGCTTAAGAAACATAGCTTAACATTGCTCATAAGTTAGAGGGAGTAGCTGCTTTTAAAATCTGGCAAAGATTTTCCTCCCCTTGCAAAACGTACATAAAGATATGGGGGTGATTTGTCTTTTGACAGTTTTCCTTATACTTGCTAATAATTGTTTAAATTATATTAAATGATGGTGCTTTTCTCTGGTTTTTAATTTCTAATATTTCCCCTTGCTTTGCCTTACTGTTATACATGTGTTTTTAATGGTAAGAATGGGTAAGGTTTCTTTTAATAAGTGTTGTCTACCTTTTGAGTGATTTTGTAAATGCTAGGTAGAAATGAACAGTAATTCAGGGAATTTATCATTTCTATTTTCTTGAGCATTTCTTAGACAGTAGAGAGATTTGTTTACATCTCACACTGAGCCATAATGTGTCTTTTAAGTTCAGAGTATGAAACCACCTACTGTAGTTTGTTAACCATCATTTATTTTGAGGCAGGCTCTTCCACTGGTGAACAACTCTTACTGTTAGATAATTTTGCCTGATGTCCAACTGATTAGAGAGGTTTCAGGGAAAAGACTGAATCAGCCAGTCTTTCCCCCCAATGTAGTCAGTGACAATTGTATCACAAAATATTATTAAAGAGTATTTTGTTTAACTCTTCTTGGAAGAAATGGTCTTCATTCAGTTTGCTTAATTCTTCCTTTTTTTTTTTTTTTTTACATTATATGCATACATCTCTTTCTTTTAAAGCAAGTGGCTTACATGGCTTCCCAGGAAATTTCTTCTTCACTTCTCATCCACATTAATACCTGCTGAGATTTAACAAAACAACAGCATTTCTTTCTTTGACCTAGCACCCTCTAGATGGACAAGGCTGGCTAGGCGCTACCAATATTCCTGGAAGATATCAGGTGATAGCACCTGTTATAGCAGCAAGTACATATATTTTGGTTCTTAATTCCCTCAAAACAACAGTACAAAACTTTTAATACACAAAGTATTTGCTAGTAAGAAAAAAATAAGCATACCGTAGTAATGTTGACAGATGTGGTGGGAAAAAGTAAATTGTCGGGACTTTTCATATCAGTTACATTTTTATTAAGTATCTCATTGATTTCAGTTTGAACCTGAATAAACACAAATGAATCATTAAACTGTCCTGAATTCCTCTTACTATTTGAATAATGATTGTAAGCCATTCTGATAGGCATTTTTATCTGTAACTTTGCCAACTGAAAAGTAAGTCCTACTGAATTCAGAGAGACTTCAGCCTTTGCAGAATTTATCTGGTGCGCTGTTGGATAGATAGTAATGATATTTTTGACTATACAAATAATAAATTCTGTGTACAACCTGTTACGTTTGACAATAAAGTTTGATACACAAACCAAACATAAAACTCTTCCTAAATAAAACCACACTTTTTCTAGCTTTGCTAGTGTAGTAGCCACACTTGATAAGAGTGCAAAGTGTTGGAAATAGGGAACAGAGAACAGCTCTGCTGGGATCACCAGTGACTGCACATACGCATGTACAAACTGCTGGGGAAAAGCCTTTGAAGCAGCTGCTCTGTTCTTCCTGGGTGATGTGATAACTTTAATGCTTTGAGAAGGAGGGCTTTTTTTGCCCTAAGAGACTTTGCCAGGCCCCTCTTTCAAATACTTTACATTGCCCTTGTTTTGAATTCTATTTCCTTTTGCCATCTGGTTCAGGCTAATAGTCTGTGGGTGACTCGCTATTTAGAAATGGCCAGTCCACTGCCAGATGTGTATTAGAAGAGTTTTGAGAACACAACATAATCTAGAGAAAGCTGTGACTGATTATGCTCATGATCTGCTTGTGGGCTTTATATATAGGAATCTGATTGACTGATCTGATGCAGTAGAATGGAAATACGTAGAAACTGGTCTTGATTCACCAATGTATTTAATATAAGAAAACAAAAAGGAAAGTGGTCTTTATTCCAGATCTTTTCAGTGTCACCTTTCAGTGACAGCAGGTATCAATGATAGGGGCATTGAGGGGCATATTTGTCTTTTCCTCTCAGAGTAACCTTTCGTGGCAATCCATTATGGAGACATTTATCACAAAGTGAGGAATCCTATGATTCCCCTCTCCCCATGCTTAAGAGAGGAATTAACTTCAGAAAAAAGCAATATCGAATTTGTAATGGAAGAAAGCAGGGGAGAGGGGATTCCCAAGTACAAGAATGTAACAATTTAGAAGAATTGTTGGGATTTCTCATCCTGTATTGAAATTTATATATGAAAACGATTGCATATGTTTATTTTCAAGTTATTTCTTATTAGAAATAAATTATTATCACATGTTCCCTCCTTATTTCATGAGTATCTATGAGCACTCTTACCATGTTTACATTCTCTAAAGTTTGCTGTCGAAGAGTTTGAAATGATTCCAGTTGCTGTTGTAAGATCTACAAGTTGTAAAAATAGTTAATATTCAGCTGGGAGTGTTTATCCTCTTTTCTTACAGAAACCTATAATCCTGTGTTCTGTTCTAGTTCCCAAGAAGCCAGTGAATTGACACAGTATGTTTCATATCTGTTCTAAAGACTCCTATGCATGTTCCACTGAGTTCAACGAGATAGTTATGGACAGATGGATAGTTATGGACAGGATTGCAGATAGAAAAATGACTTACACTGAAAAGAGAGTAATTGGGGGGGTGGTATCTATGAGCAAAAAAAAAGTGTGGGTGTGTTATAAATCATACTGTCATCTTTCAATATTCTTACAAAGCAACTTCCTCAAACTTTTGTAGTCTATATACACTTATTCAAATAATTTAGGCTAGGAGCACACAGTAAATTTAGTTACTCTACTTTGTACCTGATTACCCACTCAAGGCCTATTTATGAAATGAATTAATTGAATTAATCATGAATTAATCTTTATGTCTTAGGATATTCTACTCTTAGTATTAAATAAATATGTTTAAACGTTTTTGATGTTGAGGCTTTGGTCAATCTTTGAGATGGGCAGTGACCTGGACTATTAATATAATTGTTCCAAGTGCCCTCTGTCAACCTGCAGAGCTAAGGCAGTTCTCTGGGGACTTACTGGCCATAAAATAGCAGGATAAATATCTAGTGTGACAACATATAAAGCCCGTGATTAATTCAATAGCACACAAGTTCGAGTTTATTTCGGAGATACCATAATGATGATGGCAAATAAACCTTTCTATCAGTGTATCCATATAGTGAGCTTTTAAATCAATTATCTCTAGAAACTAAAAAATACTTTGGTAGCTGACTGATCAGTTTGTAAGATCACAATGCTGATATTCATTCCAGTTTAGAGAGTTAACTTAAAATCTTGTGATTATGAATTATTTCTAGCTTATGCACCCTGAGGATATGGCTACAATGATGCCTAGTGAGGTAACCTGTATGTCTTCTTGGGCCTTCCTCCTCCTGGCTCATAAAAACAGCTAAAGGTAGATTTGCTAACTCATATTAGCAAATATGGGCATTGTCTTCCATCCAGCCTAAAAATATCAGCAGTTTGTAATTCCTGAATGAAACTGAATATTGGTAACCATTATGATCTGGGTTTAGACCAGGTTTTAGATTGGCATATACTTTGGTTGCCTGAGCAACAGCAGAAATTAGAGAAGATACGTGTGCCCCTGTTACTTGGTCAACAACTTTCAATACCGTATAGCTTTTTGGTTACCTTGCTGGGTGGAGAGGACAGCTTCAGTGGCTTCAGTCTACCCTTGTGGAGAAATTGGGTTTCAGAAATATAGTGCTAGTAACTGGTAAAATTGGCCTATGATCACAGAGTCCCACAATGTGTAAATTGTGTTCTGTGCTTTTGAATGCCTTCATGAAATCACTTCATTGGTTTGGGGTGTGAGTGATAAAGATACATTCAGTAGCTTTATATTTGACTTTTCATTGTATTTTGAGTAATCTATTCCAGTTTTCTCAACTGTAGCAACTTTAAGGTATGTGGATTTCAATCTTGGCTGGAGACTTCTGGGAATTCAAGTCCACACATCTTAAAGTTGTCAAGGCTGAGAAACACTGGTCTGTTCTGAATTACTGCTTGGACTTACTGATGTACTAATTGAGAGTAAGCAACCTGGGTCTTCTGGGGAAGAAATGGTGGACTGAAGACAGTTCTGCAAAAAGTGGAGCAAACAACAGGGCGGAATGAAGAGCCGGTGAGTAGACTGGCTCTTCATAATTCTTCTCTGGATAAGGAGAGTACTTGAGATTGCCCACAAGTGCTCCAGACAGCTGCTTCTCCCAAAGAGACTGCAAGCCAGAGGTCTCTGGCAGGTTTAGAGCTCTGGGAGACGAGGGAATAACCATCTTGCTCAAACTGCAGTTGGCACCTTTGAGAGGACACTTAAGTTCGCATACTTCCTTTTCTAATCACTTTTGGAAACTGATTATTAACTGCTTTTCAGCTATTAAGAACTTTTGAATCGACAAGTTTTACAGCACCAGGTGAGTTTCCTTCACTCCTTAGCAAAAGAAGGAAGGAAACTACAAGTTTTAACTACAAGTTTCAGAACTTAAAAAAAATATTTTTTTGAAATAAACAGCAAAAGGGTGATTAAAACTTTAATTTTAAAAAGTTAAAAATGGACTAAGGGTCCAGATAAATTTGAAATAAGATTTTGGAATTAATTATAAAGAATCCTTCCTGTGGGAAAATGCTTTTGTTCTGAATTAAAAAAAAACATAATAAGATAAGACTTTAAAAATTGGACACTAGATGGAACAAGAGGGAACGAAAGGTTATACTTAAATGAGAAGAACACTCAAACTCAACTCTCAATTACAGAATGAAGCTAAATATTTTAACATTGGACATACTGAAAGATATTTTTGAACAATGGATCAAAAAGTTAATTTTAAGAGTGTCTGCCTCTATAGATAGACTATATTTAAAAGATGTTATGGAAGAGGAATAAGTTTTACTTGACAAGATTGAGACTAATCTGAAAGTGGATTTAAAAATGACAGGCTACAATAATAACCTGGAAAAAGATGTTACACTAGATATACAAAAGAAACCGGCTGATGTCTTAATAATTTAAAAGGATATACAAATAACAAACCAGGAGACCTGGATAATTTTCCTATATTGGATCTATAAAAGAGGCTTGTTAAAGCTCTGAAGGGTTTTGTGAGAAGAGACAAAGAAAAAATGAAAAGAAATCAAGTTCTAGGACATTATTTGTAGGGATTAAAGATCAAGATAGTTAGAAGTAAAAGGAAGTAATATAAAGTTGATTTATTTGATCAAGGTTAACATAGATATGTTGCTGGCTCTGGTAACCCTTAATGGAATTTTGCTGACATCAGGACTGAAATGACGAGGCTTTAAGGATTTATTTATAGATAAGAGATGGGATATGGGAAGAAGAGATCATTGGTTGTATTTAGGAGAAGGTGATAAGTTACTAAAATTGTTTATACTTCTTGTGATGAAGGGGGAAGTTATTTATATATTTCTTTTCTTTTTCTTTACTAAATTCTTTTTTTTCTTTTCTATTTTTTCTCTTTTCTGCACCTTCTATTTTTTCCTTTTATTTTTTTTAGTTTGTATTCATTTTTATTGTTATAATTGTGATCTTTAATAACATTACTATTAAAAAAAGACAGTAAGCAACCTGAAATTATATCTAAGCAAAGTAGCAGTGCTACTGTTTAGGAAACCTGCTAGCTCTATGAATGGAGTGTTTTAAATGTGATTGCACACCCTAGGGCAAAGGTAAGCAACTGGGCTCCAAATCTAGAAGCAAATCACCCATTTTCAACTCTGTGAAATTTAAAATAAAACTGCTACTAGAATTTACCTATTCTGCCTTGAACTTCCCAAATCCCTCAACATATGAAAAAGAACTGACAGTTTTGTCCCCAATGCCTCCCTCAGCCCTAAAACACCTTGTTTTTAAAAGTGTGACCTGTGCTGTAAGTAAAGTTGCTTGCAACGCAGGAGCTAGAATTTTGCTTTGGGCAAAGTGCTGAAGTAAGACAAAATCTATACTGTATCAGCTGTACTGGCTACAAGTATATTTCCAAGTGTAACTCAAGCTATTCGCCAAATTTGACATGTTTAAGCATCTCTTCCTATATAAATCTTTTAGCTGTTGTGTACTTATTGCATCTGTTGGTGGTAACATAGTCTCTGTGTCGAACTCCCTGCCCCGAGGTGCTCGATTAATCTTTTCTGGATCTGTGTTCTGCCAGCTTTACTTTTTACTGTTTAATTACATCTCTTTGCTGCTGGATTTGTTTTGTCAGATGTTTGTTTCTGCTTCTATCTGTTTTAGATCTTTAGTTATGTTTGGTAAAGTTCTACAGCTGTTTTTGGAAGAGATAAGTGAAGCACACATTTCCTAATTAGTAACCATCAGAATATAGACATGCATAGGAGCTACCAATTGATCAGATTAAGTTGTAACCTGTGAATTCTTCTATAACTAGTATCTTCAAATCAGGCTATTTTTTATTTATGTTTGCTACATATGAGTTGCCTTTCTTTTAAGAAGTTATCAAAGAAGAAGAGTAGAACACATCAAACAAAATAGCAACAACAACAAACAAGGAAGAAAGGCCAAATTGAATTTCTATCTTAGCTATTATTCTGGAATTTCCCATTCTGGTGTCTTTCAGCTAGGGTGGTTCCAAGCCCCATCATTCCCAGCCAGCATGGCCAAATTGTATGTAATCCAGCATATCTGGCAGCCACAAGATTAGGGTGGTTCCAAGCCCCATCATTCCCAGCCAGCATGGCCAAATTGTATGTAATCCAGCATATCTGGCAGCCACAAGATTAGGGAGGTTCACAAACACACAATCTTTCGTCCTTACTCTTCCAAAGAGGTAGGCTTACTTGCAGTGTTGATCGTGGTTGAAGCTGACCATCTTTTCCTGGAGTTAATGCTTCTGAAAAATCAAAGCAACAAACCCTGCACATGTAAATATTAGGGAAGATGCCTGCAGTTTATTCCTGAAACAGAGGGCATCTCATTACAGAAACAGTTTAGTACTTCAATGTTTATTTGCTAAATGCATTCTTAAAAATTAGTTTCCAAGATCTGAGATCTACTCCTATATAGGCCCCAAAGGCCCAATTGTTTTTATTAAAAATATCTTTGAATTAATATTTTCCACTAGGTTATCAGGCTAGCATTCTGAGGTATAAATGTCAGGCAGAAACATGTGGCTTAAACTTGCCATCTCTTCACTGACCTCGTGCATCTATATGTAGGATGTTCCATAATTACAAACTCTCGCTAAGGCCAGAATTGGCAGCTTGCTGGTTGGAAGGATAATGGAGTTAAAATTAAATTAAAAAGTCCTCCTGCAAGTTGAGTCATTGTTTTCAAGTTTTTAGTTTGTCCTCTGAAACAGCCATTAGGTAGAGACAGCAAAAATCACACCCTTTCTGTTGGCTGTGTAGGTTATTTCAATAAGATATACAGTTCAGGGGCAGAACAACCTTTCAGGCTATATCCAATCTGAATCCAGCCTTCTCCTACACATCTAGGAGATGTAGACAGATCACCTACTTGGCTTCAATGGACAGTTCCTTGACTGTAGTCTTTCCTCACAGCCTGTATCCTGCTTGCTGCTTTTGCATAATACCCTAAATTCCATTCAAGACCTCTACATCTGTCCTGGGATGCAGGGTTCCTGAAGAACCCGTAGCTTGGCCTCCCAAATATAACAGCAGAGCAACAGCAGGGCATGACACCATTCATCAGCCAGAGGAAGAGCATTTGCAGGGAGCATGCTTCACTCACCCTGCCAAAAAGATTTCATAAACCACAATCTAATGCCTGAATTTGTTTTGTCCTCTTTTCTAAAGCCTAAAGAGGAGAGTAAAATTGCATTTCTGTAATGACTGTTAGTGTTGTTAACCCAAAAAAACACGAATAGCAAGGTCAGTGTTTATTAAATTGCCCAAAGTGGGCATTCTCTGTGGGGGCTCCCCTTCTCTAGAACAACCCCAAAGCCAGAGTAGTTCCCAGCCTCCTGACCCTCCAGAAGCTGGTAAAAAGATGATTATCCCAAGGCCAGGAATGTTATAATTTTACCATATGTTATTTTGTAACATATTTCTGTTGTTGTATGTTATTGCTGTTATTGCATCAGTTGCAGCTGTTGCTTTTGTACCTTGCTTGAGTAGCCTTGGCTTGAAAGGGTTTATCAGTTCATAAATAAATAAAACTGGCCTTCGGAATAATTTGGAGATTTCTCCAGTGAGCAATATTTCTGAATACTAAAAAGCAGAAATTATTGCAAAAGTTAGCCCTAGTGAGATACTTTTGCACAAACATATACGAGTATTAAATGCAACCAGTCATGATGATGATGATGATAATTTAACAATTGTTGATAAGAAAGACAAAAAAAGTCTGGAGAGTGGACATTGCAATATCTGGAGACAGCAGAATAGAAGAGAAAGAACTGGACAAAATCACAAAATATAAAGACCTGCAAATAGAAGTAGAATGACTATGGCAAAAGAAAGCAAAGATAGTACCAATAGAAATAGGCACCTTGGGTGCAATCCCAAAACATCTGGAGCACCACTTGAAGACCATCGGCATTGACAAAATCACCATCAGTCAATTGCAAAAGGCAGCTTTACTTATATTGTGTGACAATACTTTTAACACCATCAAACAACATCTGCCTATCCCAGGTCCTTGGGAAGGACTTGATAGGTGGATAAAAATGCCAAATCCAATCTAAACATCTGGCTGTACGACCATCCATAATAATAAGTGATATGACACTGTATCCCATCATGGACTGAAACAAGGTTGCCCTGCCCATCCCATCACCTCTGTAGCACCTCTGTAGCACCTCTGTACCAATTGCAGCTGGAGGAGAAGCGGGCTCACCTGGAGCACCTGGATTTGGGCTCCCCAAAGCCGCGATCTTCCTGGACAGCGCGAGCTCCTCTCCCTCCCGCAGGCAACCAGAGTGGGCTTTCCTTCTTGAGTCACACGCATGAGTCCCTGCAACAACCTCCGGATTATGAAACGACGCCATGCTTTTGGAGCCAAAGGAATCCCTCTCCCGGCCGCCCGCCCTCCCGCCGTCCCTCCCTCCCACCCGGCCGTCCGTTGGCTTTTTCACCCACCAGGCGGCGCCGCGTCTAACTCACGAGCGCGAAACCCGGCTCTCATCTTGTCTTGCGTCCGCCCCCTCTCAGTTCGTCACATTCAAACGCTGATGCCCAAACCGTCGCTCCGCCCAAAGCTACCTGCCGTTGCCAGGCAACGAGTTTCCTTGGAAACGGCCGGGAGAGGACAAGGCGAACGAGAGGGTGCGGATGGTTGTCCTCCTAGACCCTCGCATTTGGTCGCCTCGAGAAGGATGCAAATGTTTTGGAACAGGGTCGCCCGTCATTAAAGGGCCTTGTCGTCGCCGATCAACTTTAGGAGGCTGTAATAAACGCTAACGCCCGAAGATACAGCATTTGCGAGGGTTGTTTGCTCTTTTCCTTGGGCTTTTCTGCACCAAAAGGCAATAAAGTATTTTTCCAATTTTCACCCAGCCATAAGTGGTAATGCCTAGCTACCTTTGGCCATCTCAAAAGCTAAACTGTGTGCAAAATAAAGGAAAACAGCAGAGCAGGATGTGGTCTGCTTAATTCCTAGTTCTGAGACAACCAGGTAATTTCAGACAGTAAACTCCACCGAGATGCTAAAATAAATAATTGAAAATAAAATCACCCCCAAAGGCATTGCAAACCATCTGGCATCATCACGAAGAAAATGATATGGACATATCCTATGAAATCACCAGGAGTCAAGCTTGATTCAAAAGCAACTTAGTCACTGGTTCAGGAGGAGCAAATGGGTGTAATGGGTCTATTTTATAATTGGTATATAAGCCAGTTGGAGCATATTTCTTAATAAAGGGGAAAGTAGGGTAGAGTTGTTTTATGTCCTTATATTGTTATCTTTAATTGTGTTTATCTATTCAGTTTCCCAAACAAGACACTGGGATCAAAATAATTTTAAAAAACCAGAAAAGTCCCAAAATAGCATCAGATGAAAATGGAAGAAACCAAACCAGAGATTCTCTTGGAGAAATTATAACAGTTTACCTGCTTGAAAAGAAATTGGGGGGCGTGGGTGTCCAGGAGGCAGTTCCAAAGACAAAGACCTGAAAAATGAAAATGAATAGCTAATGTACCCTTATTCATGTGTAAAGCATTTTAGTTTGGAAATTCAGAATTGTAAATTGAATAAGCACTTTATAGATAACACTGATTTAAACGTTCATATAGTTTGAAGGTAGCCCGCCTTTCCCCCCTTTTTTACAAAGATGGGCTCCAATCTTTTTGAAGATGAGAAAATGTCCTGTTGACAATGCTGTGTAAAAGGGCTATCTGGCACTTTTGTTGCCAAAGCAACACCCAAAAGCAGCTTTAAAATAATTTTATAATCATAAAATAAAGATGCAAGAAAAGCTAAAAGCCCCACTGTCAATTTTTGGGAAGCAACACATTTTTTTTTAATTTGGTGAATTTGCACAACACACATGGCTAATAGAAGTATACTAGTAAAAATCCATCAGAGAGAAAAAGCTGACAGACAGGTAGATTTATAACCAAAATCCCATGAACATGGGTAGGGGCACAAGGAACTCAAACTTTCAAACAACATTGAATCCATTCCATTTCTTACCGTATTTTGGCAGCAACATTTAAACAGTTTTGAACTGAGCCAGCTCAGGTCCTGCTTTAGTACCTCTGAACTGTTTTATTTTATGATCAACCATTGATTTTAATAACAACTTTTGGGATTAGGCAAGTCAAATTCTTTGTCCCTTTGCTGTTTTCATAAAGGAAATGGCTTATACAGGTTTTTTAAAAAGTAAAAGATTTGTAGAAATATTCAGGCTTACATGATTAATTGTTCAAGGTGGAAAATACTGTTGCTGTTCAAAGGACAATCTAGTTTCCCTTAGGATCAGGCATTTCAGGCTACAAATGATCTCAGGCCAACTCAGTGAATTTCTGCCAGGCTCCCAAATAACACTTGTATAAACTATGTTCACAAAGTCCCTCTTACACCTGTTCAGTAGCAGCTGTGAAGGGCAACCACTGGACTTAATCCAGCACTATTACACAACAGCAAATATGTCAAAGCTATATTTAGGCATCTCTTTTGCACTGGAGTCCCCCCAGTGTCTTGATTTGGTTTATTTGTTCTATGTCTTACTCCCACGGATAGCCTGTGCTATTTCATTCCTGACCCCTTTATTTCAAGCACCAGAGGCAACACTGAATATTATTTCAACACTGGTTTTGGGGCCACTTTTTCCCCCACAGTCATAGGCAGCAGGTGGGTTTAGGAAGTGCAAAGCCTTGGCACAGTTTTGTCTTCTGGTGTCTTGTTTCCCAGCATATGACACCCTAGGTGTTTTGGCTCATTTCTGTTCTGTTTAGTCCAAAAATGAGATTTTTGGGACTAGCATCTATAATTAAACTTGGTATTTTACCTGGATAAATATGGTTGCTGGAATAATTCTGCTGCAGTGACATGAGAACACCTTAACCAGCTGAGAGTTTTTGCCTGAGCACAATCACTTGCACACTGTCTTAATGGTGGTTTGGAGGGGTGCAGAAGATCTATATCACTGTTCCATCTAGAAGCTTTTAATTATTTTGACTATTTAACACTATTGGAGTAATATATGATTCAATTATAAATGTATTGGCATTATTTTATTTATTTATTTATTTATTTATATATATATATATATATATATATATATATATAAATAATATAATTAATATATTATATTATATTATATTATATTATATTATATTATATTATATTATATTATATATACATGTATTGGCACTGTCATGTGTTTGCCTACTTACCTATATGAACTGCAAACTTTCACTTTATTTATTTATTTATCAAATTTATATGGCCGCCCATCTCACAAGAAGTGACTCTGGGTGGCGTACAGCAAAAAATATAAAACAATAAACATGTCAAACACAGTCATATTAAAAAGTTTAAAAAAACACATACACACAGCAGATTAGATCAGCAAGGAAGGTCTTGAGGGACTTCCAGAAAATAAGTAGGGATGCAGCTGACCTAACTTTGGGGGTGGGGTGGGGTGGGGTGGGGAGAATGTTCCATAAGGCAGGCACCATGGCAGAGAAGGCCCGCCTCCTCAGGCCCATCAAGTATAATTCCCTGACAAATGGGACCTGCAGACACCCTCTCTGCCAGATCTAATGGGACGGGCAGATGTAATTGAGGAGAGGCGGTTCCTCAAATAACCCAATGATCACTAGATGGCAGTGAGGGAATGCGGAGAACCCTTAACTCTTTTCTGCCATCTAGTTTGCAACCAAGATATACTAGTTGTAACATAATACACTTACAGGAGAGACAACCCTTGTGTAGAATAAAATGCCATTGATGCTGCAGTAAAATACACTTATTTCAAAGAGAAGACTGTTTCTTGTGTTAAAATGAAGGAAGAAAACCACTCTTATAACCTAGGAGTGAAAACAAAAGTAACAGAAAGAGGACTCACATGTTGGCATCACTATGAAAACAACTCAGTAACATAACTGACAGATCAGAATACCTTTAAATAAAATGCTGGTTCTTATTTACTTCCTCTTTTAAGGCCCTCATCTGAGAGGAGCTAACAAAGTATCTGCAGCTGGGGGCCGACTGAGCATCTTCAAGCAGTGATTTTCTCTATGATTTTTCCATAGAAGGACACTCTATGGAAGCAAAAGCTAAACTTGAAGAAGCAGGATAGAAAGAGTATTGATGCTTTTGAACTTTGGTGTTGGAGAAGATTCCTGAGAATACCATGGAGAGCCAAGGAAACAAAGAAATCAACCCAGAATTCTCTCAAGGCACAAATGACGAGGCTCAAATTATCCTACTTTGGACACATGTGAAAACCTAGTTCTTTGGAGAAGGCTCTAAGCTGGGAAAGGTGGAAAGAAACAAACTAAGAGGACAATCAGCAGCAAGATGGATGGACTCAATTACAGTGGTGATGGGTTCACCATTGGAAAGCCTGAAAGGCCAGTTTGGGGCAGATTGTCCTGGAGAAAATCTATGTACTGTATGTGGTTGCTAAGAGTCAGCACCATTTCTATGGTATCTTGGGAATTGTTATAGTTTTAATTTCTCCCACCTTAAGAAGGTCAAGTAGCGACTGTGAGCAAGTGAGGGACAGTAAGGCACATGTGCATTATGTCTGAGGGTAGCCTTGCAGTATTGTGAAGCTTCCTTCTTTTGCATTACTAGAGTTTTGCTTCTTTTTACTGTTGACTCTACCCATGGCTTTTAAGTTGTGCCAGAGGACTAGCCAGAGATTGAGTATCTTGTGAAGGCCTTTGCTACAGATAGGGTGAATGTATTGAGATAATTACACAGTAAAAACTTAATCTAGAAATGCCCCATCTCTTCCCAAGTGTTTGGTGTACTCCAAAGCAGTCATGGAGAAGTGCTTCTTGTAACTGGGCAACTTTTGCCAAAGAGAAATTAAAAGTATTTCAGCATGCCCTCACTAACGAAAACAGATACTGTTCCTCTTTGATATTCTTTTCAATTTATGGAAACCAGGAAGAGCAACCTGATTTGTGGAACTGTGCATAGGATGTGTGTCTGCATACATAAGTAGGAAGTTAAAAAGTATAGAGACAATCCAAGACATTCTGGTGGCTGAGGCAGAAAGTCTGAATGGTGTTCAACAGTGGTAAAAAAATAACCATGATGGTAGTACTCTTTTTTGGCTTTTAACTGGGGTTTGAAGTGGGTTGCCGCATTTTGAAATAACTGAGCAGCCCTGGGAAAATTGCTGCTGCTGCTGCTGCTGGGACTCCCCCCCCCCTCCACCCCAGGAAAAGGGATTTAGCGTGACAATTAATAGTGATCCAGGTATGAACACTTTGCTTTTCAATCTTCATAGTCTTTCGTTGGTTGGCAGGCTAATAGATAATTAAAGAACAGTTTAGTCATCTCTGTGGGCTGTCTGTGAAGGATTGCCAAGCTCACAATGTTGCATTTTAATTATTAAGCAAAACTGATACCAGTCCTTGTAAGGCAACTAACACAGAGCTGATCTCTCATCCAACAGCTCCAATTTGCTGTATTTAACTTGCTGAATAGTTCCCTGTCAAGTATCGCATACTAGTTCAAACCTCTGGCACACAACTCAAACATGTTTCACATAGCAAGCATTTGCTATCCATGCCACTATTTGAAACCTGATATGCTTCATGAGTTGATAGATTTTTTTTCTCTACCTTTTTTTCCTCCTGGCCAAACTGAGTATGAGGCAAAATGGTGTATCTTTCCATCAGGTCAAAATACAAACACAACGTAATTTTTGGTGGCAGAATCCGTATTTTTACAGGCTTTAGGGGGTACTATACTTCCATTCTGAGATTTCTCCTGTCCTACTGCTTTATAGTATCATAATTACCCATGAAAAGAGGAAGGGCTTCAGTTGTAACATTGTGCTTGCCATCCTGCATATTTTAACATTTCCCCCTCCTCTGATGCTACTGGCTAGTACTATAATTTGGCTTTGGTTGGCCCTTGCCCTATTTTTTTTTTTTAATATTTTCTTTTCTTCCCAACACTCACACTTTAGCAGAGTTTGGTAATGCTTTGGTTGATCCTCATGAATGAATGAGTAACTTTATGACTGGTCACAGACACCCCAAGCATACCAAAATAAAAACAATTAAGTAGGTCCTAATAAAAATGTTCCTTACTATGGATTTTGGCTGTTTTCCCCTGGAGGGCTGTCATGGCTATCTTTTGCTTAAGATAAAGTAGGCTATTCTTAACTTGAGAATGCTTACTACTGTCACCTATCAACAGTCCTGCTGTCAGCTTCATAAGACACAGGCCCAAACCTACTTGACCTTAGAAAGCTTTGTTCTAAAAATATATGAAATAATTCTGGCCCATGGAGAAGTTAACTGCTGTTAATTTGAGGTGTTTGCTTGTTGCCCTTTTTTTTTTTTTTAAATGCGCTGCTGATAAACATCAGAATCACCATGTCTCAGATGCCTTATATTCTGTGTACGGGTATTGGTAACCACACAAGAAGAAAATGCTCCTTGGAAACATTTTTTTTTTAAAAAAGCATTTTAATTGCCTTTATACAGAGAAACCAAAGAACCCTACAGAAGTGCAGCTCTTTATAGTCCACAACCATATTAACTGCCATTGACATACCTTAGTGAGATTTTTCAAAACCCAATTTTGAACAGCATACCCCTACTGAACATCACAAGCAAAGCCCCTGATCCAGCTTCAGTTGCAGCTAGCATCCCTGGATGGACATGCACTTTCTCATCCACAGTGAAGTCCAGATGGTTGTTGCAAAGGAGTAGCAAATGTGTACTCAGAACTCTATCCTACATATGTAGATCCCAATCACTAGATCAGGGTGAACCATTTGCCCTGAAGCAGAGAAGCCCACTATTCCAGAAATGTAATCCCATCCCTACTCTGCTATGAGCACAGCTGCCTATTGCTTTCCTGGCTGATCTTTCCCTAATGGATTTGCTTATCTCAGGCAGCATAAGGGAAATGAGGATAAAGACAATAAGCTGACATTATTTTAGCCTAGGAATTATTTTCCTCATTTGCTTCCTAAGCAACAAACATGGGAAAGTTCCCCTCCTGACTGGGAACAATGGGAATTGCAGGGCACCGGGCTGAGAAAACCTGACAGAGCAAATAAAAATGCAGTTGATGGGAACTGTGATAGTGCTAAAAAAAAAAAGGGGGGGGGCAAAAGCTTTGCAATTCGTGACTTTTTTAAAAAAATTGCTTTTTTGCAGTGTCTATTCTATACTAAAGTGTGTTTCTATTACAGCAAACCATTCATTGCCAATATGCAGCTGTTGCCCTCTCCTACTGCTCTAGGTCTTCTTCATTTCTGGCTCTACCTGGTTTGCTACTACTTTTAATGGCTATGCAATTAGATACTCTACTACCAGGTCCATCTCCTCCTACCTAGCAGCAATATGCTTTGCCTTACATTTGAGGAAGAGATGGCAGCAGTAGTGCTGTGGGTCACAAAGAACCAGCAGGCGTGTGAACAGGACAGGGCAACCACGTTTGATTTATCATAGAGACTGACACTGATATAAAAACAACGCTCACAAGGCGGTGGGCCGTCTTTATATCAGGTGGGGGTGTCCTGAACATAAAGGATATGTGTTCATGGCTTGGAGGCTGAGAACATCTACAGACTAGGTCTTTCCTTAGTAATGCATGTGCAAACATCTGAACAAAAATATAACCCATGTAGAAGCACTTAGCTTTGCTTAATATAGTACAATCTGTTATGCTTACTTTATACTCCTGTCAGATTACACTGGCAGACATTGTGATAAAGTCTTGGGAAAGCATGCCCCCTATCCCAGGATGGGCTACTAAAACCCCCACCCTGCTCCCTGAGCCTTCCATCCTGTCGTCCTTCCCCCTCCCTCCCCCGAAAGAGCAATTTGCTGGATTTAGGCCATTAGCTGTAGAGCTGCTGTAAGCTGAGAATGCCCTAGGCGTGCATGCAGGCATCTCTGTCTCCAAACAGTTAAGCCTTGGGGTAAACGGTGACAGCTTCGTAACCCTCCGGGGGCCTCATGCGAGCCCTGGCATGTGTTTCACAGTATAACTGCCCCTCCACGAAGAAGTAGCCTTTCTGCTTCAGGTTGAGATCGCAGTCGGAACAGACGAAACATTCTGGGTGCCTGAACTTGTCACGGGCTTTCACTACTGTGCCACTGTTAAATGGGAAAAGACAACAACCCAAACCCAGAAGAACAAGTCAGCTGAATACAATTTTAAGAGGCCAGGACAGAGAAATCACTGAGAAGTCTGCTGCTCAGGGAACGGGGGGTGGGGGGTGTCAATAAAGTGTCTACCGAGTTCTTGGGCATGGCTAATCTCTATGCCGTTCTACAAGCATAGCTTGGTTAGATTCCCTACTGAAGATGAACTTCAGCAGGAGCTAAATGAAACATTAAAAAAAAAAAATCAGAAAGCTTTGCCCACACAGGATATGTGGGTGTTTTTCATAGCATTGCTCCACGCTTTCTTCTTGTCACCTTTTAAAAGTATGTTATATTACTCAAATAAAACAAATGTATATAATGTGCAATTAATAATATGGCATTTTGATTTCATTTGTGAGGTCTCTTTAGGAACCAGTGGTTTTGTTTGTCCTCTTTCCTTTTTTTTCTGTTCCACTTTTGTGTCTGATCTTTTACATTTTAATCCAGTGGGGAAAAACTGAATTATATTTATTTTGGGAGCATTGTTTTTGGCTCAACCACAGGATATAAATGATGGATCTAAACAAATAAACACAACCTTGTTTAAGATTATAAATGAGAAATACAGGTAGTCCTCACTTAACAACCATTCGTTTAGTGACCATTCAAAGTTACAATGGTGTGAACAAAGGAACTTACAACCAGTCCTCACACTTACAACTGTCACAGCATCCCTGTGGTCATGCGATTGTGATTGGGCGCTTGGCAATCAGCCTGCACTTACGATGGTTGCAGTGTCCCGGGATCATGTGTTCGCCATTTGCAACCTTCCCAGCCAAGCTTCTGGCAAGGAAAATCAATGGGGAACCATGTGATTCACTTAATGACCGTGTGATTTATTTAACGGCCATGGTGCTGAGTTTAATGACTGCTGCAAAAAAGGTCATAAAATCGGGCATGACTCGTTTAACAACCGCCAAGCTTAACAATGAATTTTCCAGTCCCTAATGTGGTTGTTAAGTGAGGAGTACCTGTATCTCCTTTTATAACAGGTTGTTACAAGCTCTTTTGAAAATTGATGCTACAAATCTATGATAAGGAAATGAAGTAGCTTACACAATGCCATTTCCACACTTGTCACACAAAGGCACTTTCGGCACACTTCCTGCACCAGCACCCGTTTTTGTGATAGGTGCTTTTACACTCCTTGTCCCACTGGGACGACCTTCTGCAAACAAAACAAAGCAATATACACAGCCTTGGGTTACTTTTAAATATCTACCATTAGAAATTTAATATATATAAACATTTGTTTGCACCCAACGTTAAGATTTCTTCATTATAATAGGCATTCTCTTACAAATAATTTGTGCTATTTTACAGTTGAAATCTGCATACGTAAAACCATTTTCAGTTCCTTTACCATTCAGTTATTTATTTAGATATATACCTCTTGATTTGCAGGGGAAGAAAATATCTTTTTTTCTTTTCATATTCTTTCTCATAGGAATGAATGCCTTACATCGTATCTATTCTACATCAAGGGCTTTGTGGGAAGAATGGTGGATTGCCAATTAGCAGGTTCAAACAACTGTTTTGAAGGTGGGAAAGAAGAAATTGAGGAGTATTTCACCATTTCTTCTTATACCATCTACCAAAAGCCTGTCTCTGAAGCTATGATTTTAGTGGAAGAGTGAGATTTAATCTGGGATGCTTTCCCCAGATATTATAGTCCCTTGCAGAAGTAATAGGGCTTTCATAGAAAAGTGAAAGACAGAAACATTTAGAAGTTGTCTTTTAACTATCACTTTCCATCTTTAAGATAATCAGAGGGATACTACTGCGCATGACAGAGAATGAAAAAGATGGGACAGTTTAATCACAGAATTCTTAGCTAGTTTAGTCCTTTGTTTAATAATTCAATATACTGGCAAAAGACCGGTCAGTCATTTTTGCATTCAGTGTCAGCGGTCTGCAGGGAGGAGGTCAAGAAAGTCAAGATGGCAGTAATGACCATGTGATCAATGCCTTGCCTCATTTTATATGCTTCAGGGGTGCCATCTTGATTTTTTTTCCTGTTCCCACCGGAGGATGCCCCTGTTCAATGTTAAAGAACTTTTCAAAATTCACTATTACATTTGCTATTGTTAAGATAGCCTTCTCCGAGTTAGTGACAAGAGGGATTTTGCTCTTTTGATCCCACAGCTAGCGAACACATCAAAAGAGCAATAGCTTAATGGTGTCTGGATTAGGATATATAAATTCCATGTCAGCTCTAAACACACATTGTAGTAAATGCATTTTTAATGGATTATTCATTTAATTATTTATGGGGGGATTTTTTAATTGTTGATGGGGTTTCTGATTTTAATTGTGAGCCGCCCAGAGTCACCTGTTGGGGGGAGATGGGCGGCATACAAATTTAATAATAAATAAATAAATAAATAAATAAATAAATAAATAAATAAATAAAATATAGTAAATGCTTCTGATTAAAACAGTACAGAAGTGCATTTAAAATTGTCATACGTATTCCTTTTTATTAAAATTATTTTATTTTAGCTCTCGCTGACTGCTCTCTTTTTGCACCGTAAGAAATACTGCATTTTTAATGGCCTCTCTTAATTTACTACTCTCGACTTACATTTTTATTGATATCGTCACACATTTTATTGATGCTTTCCTTTCTTCAATATTTTCTTCCATTAGGAATTTAAGTAGTCTATGGTCTTCCATATAGATACTGACCAGAATCAAAACTGCTGAATTTAGCAAGCTGTGCTATGTTCCTGCCTTCAGTTTAAATAAAGAGAGAGGCAGAATTGTAACTAACCAGCTTCTTCAGAGACCATGTCCTGCAGCACCTTAAAAGAACTGGACTGGCGTGGTTGGCTGGGTCCTTGAGGGTCATCGTGTAGCATCCTATAAACATCAGACTGGGGCACTGCAGCTGGAACTGGCTCACTGCAAAGTCAGTGCAAGTATAAAATAAAGAGTTAACTATTAAAGGAGGACACAGAAAGACACTGACACATATATAGAAAATGAGTTGTGGAACAACTCCACATCTGTAGTTATATATATTTATCCTTATATAGTGTGGGTTCATAAAAGTTACTTCAGTTACACCTAGAGTTTTGGGTTTGCAGAATGCATTTGGACACTTTCCTTGCAATGACTGGCTCTCCTTCCTGCTGTCAAAAATATCCAACATATCACAAAATGCTTTTGAAAGCTTCTGTCATTGTATGCTACTTGAAATTCATTGAGGAACAAGAATTCAAATGTCTTTTGAGTAGGCAGAACTTGCTAAATGGTTCTTTGGATCCAGTTCACAATTGCAATTTCTTCTACAATTTGATTTTTATTGCACTGTCTTCATAAAACAAGAAAAGAACTACAGCAACTTCTGTTCTATCCCTGTACATGGTTAGCATTTGGGCAAACACAGACTGAAAAGTTTAGGTTTTGGTGGTAGGAACTGATAGCAATTTGTTCCCCAGGGTATGTTCTATACTCTTATATTGATCTGGAGCACTGGAAAACCTTGCATTGTAGCTTTTTGCTCAAAACAAATATTAAAAAGTAAATCATTATATTAAAAATAACCATGTAACAATATGATCCAAAAATCAGAAGCAATAGCAACTGATCGTATCTTCATTCAAACAGAAAATAAAGGGGTCCGCTGAATTCACTAGATGCCAAACAGGCATTTCCAGAAAATCAAGACAGGGTGTTTCCTGGGCCCATTCTCTCACAATGGGGCAACTTTCACAGGACTTTGAAAAATGCACAGATTTAACGATAATAGTTTAAATTACATATTTAAATGTTAAACTTTCAAGTTGTAACCTTTTTAAACATAATAGGTTATGATTAGGTCTTGATCCTATTATCATTAAGGCACAATGGAATGTTTCAAAGGAAATTTCAGGATGATATTAGTTACTACACACAAAATACTCCCAAGCAGTAAGATACCACCCTTATGTTTGAGTCTAATGAAAACAAAGCCCAACAATAAAAGCATTCAAACTCTTTTTACCAGAATGGTTGTCAAGGGCAGGTTCCGCTACTTGTAATACAATCAGTGAAAATTTCATTCATAATTCCAGCTTTGTTATGAAAAGCCCCAATAGAACACATGCAAAAATGAAAAAAGTCTAGCATATTAGCATGACAATTGGTTATCTACTTGGATCAAGATACTTTTTTTATTAGTTTTATGGCCCAATCCAACGAGTCCTTATCTGTTGAAGTTTAAATGTGTCATATAATTTAAATAAATGTAGCCTTCAAGAATATTTATGAATTGTTTTTAGAACTTTCACAACTCAGCTAATGATATGTTTTTTAAAAGCATAAAATATATCCAATTAAAAAAGCACAAAATCAGCATTGAGCTGATAACCCACTGGTGAAAAGCAAGATCCTTCAGAATTTATTTAAAAGAACAAAGGTCATCCAATGACCTTTATTTAATTAGTGTTACCTTCAGGAATATTTAGGTTCCATAAAACATGAGCAGTTTCTCCCTTCCTCCTAGATACAATTCTATTAATAGACACCACATAGAACCAACTTTATTAATATTTTTAGAAATCTGGCAATAGTTTTTAAAGCTTTTCAGAAATAGTTGGTTAATTAGCAAGAGAGACGGGAATCAACTGAAAGCACAATTTTATCTATACTTAGAGGTATCACTAGACTCCTATCATATAAGTATGCACAGAATGCAGCCTCAAACTATAATTATGAATAATCAGTTACCTGAGAGTAATTCTTAATGTAATTTTATGCATAGGATTGTATTATACCCAACTTGATTGATGGATAAAGCTCTGTGCCTGCAAACTGGCCAAAAAACTTAACACATCTAAGATTATAAATCTAAACATGAACAATAGACTGGTGTAATCATACTAGTTTTTCATAATGAGAAGGAAATTAATTTTCCCTAATATACTTTGAGATGTCTCATTTTCTAGTATAGGATATAGGTCATGGAACAAAATAAAGAGAGATGAAACTGGACTTAGAGATCTCTAATGAGATATAGAAATTCTTTCACTATTACTCTTTTTCTCGTTTTGTTTCCAAGGAGCTAAGCAAATTCTTGGACAGATTTGTAATCTGCAGTCTGTGGACAGTTCAAATAAGATTAATAAAGGAGATGAAATCAGCCAGCACTTATTGGCCACTTGAGGTTGCTGCAGGAATGCCCCCCCCCCCCCGCCGATCCCCGGCCACAGTCTTCCAGGGCCTCCTGCTTCGGGCACTGTAAATGTCAGGTTCTTTCAAACCAAGCTCTTCCCCGTGCTCACCAGGTGATCCAACAGGATCCCTGGCCGAGAGCCATGGATCAGGCTGAAGAGCAGCAGTGGGAATGTATTATGTGAAGCCAGAAAGAGCCAGCTTTCTTTCTACCATTTCAGGATGCAATTTCTCCACACTGGTCAGCTTTTCAGCAGAGATTTATTACTCTTCCAGGAGACCGCTGAACCTGTGTTTAAAAGTAGCCCAACTAGCAGTTGATCGGCATGGGGAGATTACTTGGTGCAGTTGGAGAGCTCCTTCTTACTGCCTCACAACTGCCACCCCCATGCGCCTGTTTGTTGTTTCTTTTCTGTTTCTTTTTTGGCTTTTGGGGAAGCATGTATGATTATAAGCAGTCTGAACAAAGACTGGCAGACATCTGGGTGGTTGCATGGTAAAGCTTTGTGAGGTCAGAGAGCTGACAGATAAAGTATCAACTCCCTTCTTCTCCTGCCAACCCTTCCAGACCTATCTGCCTGGGGATCCACTGCCAGGATTGGGGGTAGATGGCAAGGGAAATGGAAAAGCCTCTGCTAGTCTGAGGGTGTGGAGGCTGTCCAGTGAAGCAGCAGCATCTTTCTCCTCCTCCCCACCATGGATGAGTTGTGCTATGATTTATGCCAGGAGCAATACTGAGAAAGAGGGAGGGCAGTTGAGCCAGGGTTTAATCATTGGCTTTGCTTAACAGGCCCTGCTCAGTCTAAATCAAGATACTACCATCCAGAAGCAAGATCGAACAGAAGCTCCAGAGGCAGGATAGGGATTGACAGTGGGAATAGTAGATAACATGATTTTTTGATGACTTGAGGATGTGCAGTGAGCAGTTGGGAAAGGCCCTTAAAGTGGCATGGTGTAACTATGCTTAAAAGCCTTAATGAATAACAAGCAAATAGCTGGCAGATAGGCAGCACTCTTCATGCAGTATGCTAAGCACACATGATGGCTCCCATTACCTTATAGGGGGTGTTTCCCCGAGTGCTGTAGCAACCTGTCCCTGCAGTGTTTCCATAATATTGTCATCTGAATACATCTGCATAGGAGTGTTAAACTGAGCGTGTACAATCTTGACACCAGGAAGCTCCATTTCTAAGGGAATGTTGGGGGCCATCTTAGCTGCAGCTTTCAACTCAGTAGGGCAGATAGTGCTAACAGTGCTAACAGAAGAGGGTGTGCTACGTCCACTGCTGCCATCAAAACCGGAGGGAGTACTGCATATATGATTCAAATCAGAGTGAAAACAGAAGGTAAAGAAAGGGCACATGCAGTTTCAAGAGTGATCAAAGAGAGAAGAGGAAGCAAATGCAAGAATTCAGCACAAGCTTTTTTGTACATTTTCTTGCTGTGTACAATCTGCTGTAAAAGATCCTCGTATTTTGTGTGGTCAAGTTTCACCACTGTCCACAAAAACTTAAGTTACAGTTTAATAACCTGATCAGGTTCAGGCAGTTTAATATTAGTGTCTCAACCTTTTGAAGTTTATTTTGTCAGGTTAGCCTTCAAAGCAACAATAATATTCACACTCTTCAATCTTAGACTACGCATATAATCCTACTGATGTATGCCTACAACATTTTCATAACACCGCAGCCACTTCAGTGTAATCTGTTTGTTAAGAATTTCCCAATGTCATTATGAATAAATATAACATGTTCTAAGTCCTGATGTTCTAATAAAGGAACACTGAAAACCAGGCGGTTACTTATTGAGATTTTGATGCCGCAGAAAATAATTAAGACGACGGAAATGTATTTTCTTGCATTTGTTTCACGTTTGAAAGTATGCATGCTCTTGCAATGTTTATATATTATAGTGGTGAAATATTCAACGGTCCAAAATCAAAACTACATAGACAAGAAGTACATTTACCATCAAGCTCATTGCAATGTTATCATTCAAAATGTTATTGCTAAATGCTTCTATTTGGTGACAATTTTATTCTTCTTCTCTAATGTTTAAGGGAGGGAAAGTTAGATTTTAGGTCATTTCACAAAACAGTTTAAAGTAGGATTAGCCAAAATCCAGAAAATGTTTTAGAAAATGAGTCATACATTGGTATGTTAAAAAGCAGGTTCTCATGATACATCACTTTTATACTGGATAATAAAGAAAACTCTGACGGTCAATTTTAAGATCTCTTATTATTACACAGCATAGGTTAGAGTCCTTTTGGAGACAGTGTTGCAGCTATGAACATGATAAATTGGTTTGGACATACCAAGCAACAAAATTAAGGAATTACTAAACATATAATCACACTCTTTCCCTTCCTAGGACAGCACAATGGGGGGACCCCCCCCCCCAATGTAGTTTACTGAACATTGATGGGAGGTGACAGTTTCCTTGACTGGTATTCTAAAAGAGCTGGCTGGCACTTCTGGATGCTGCAGTTCCAAGATATCAGGAAGTCATCACGTTGTGGAAAGTTAGCCTAACAATGTGTTAAGAGGATGACAAATATTTATTGTGGCCTAGAGTCTAGCCCTTAATGTGGAAAGAAAGTGTCCCCACTCCTCCTAAAATCTATGTGATGTTTATGTTGCCTGTTCATTTGTGTTTATAATCAAAACTTAGCAATGATTCTGAACAATTAAATAATGAACTTCAATGTACGCCCCTGGAAGACGACTGTGATATGCCAGCATTAAAGGTCCTAGTAGTGACCTTTATATTCAAATTCTTCTCTTGGATATTAGCCTGGAAATACAAAGAGTATGAACTCACTTTTCACTGGACATCTTCTGCCACCATTTTGTGAAGCTACTCTAGGGATTTGAATTTCTTTATCAGGAAAGAAAATGTAGTAGAAATACTTAGATTTAATTCTGAATCAACCTGCTTTATGACAATGGTGACTATATTTTCCTATGTACTCATCAACAAATCTCAGTGTTTCATTCGAATTTGCACCTAGATGAACAGGTATACTGTAGGTTTGCACTATAAGACTGAAATTGCATGTATTTAGGGAATGAAATCTATTGATTTCACTGTGGATTACTCTTAAGTAATTGTGCAAGGATTGCAGACTAAATGTTCACAATCTGGTGAATATTAATAATGTCAATTTTTGTGAACTTCTGAAATCAAGTTTAAATCTCATCACTTTTGCTGAATGCTGCCAAGCAAATACATAAAATTCTCAACATTTACTGGCACGTCCAAGCTCAAACATTCACAAAAATTCATCTTGCTACTGTCACAAATCATGTGTGACTGCAAATAGTCATGGTATGCCATAGTTATATCAGTAAATATTTCTATAAAGATTAAAATATTTTTAATTGAGATAAATGACAACATTTCCTAAACCATGGATCCTTTAAAAAAACTGCAATCAAAATGCACAACTAAATCAAGGAGGCCAAAAGGAATTCATAGAGGACCATTCTGACATACCTTTCAAGAAGACACATGCCTTACTATCAAAGAATCCAAAGAGTCTCCCATACTCCAAAGCAAGCATGCAGTTCTGCATTTGCCAGATGCCTCAGCCAAATAGCCACTGAAGGGGACAGCCACACGTGGCAATGCTCAGAAAAAAAAAGAACCAGAGCCCATGTTTGAAAGACAAGAGCCAGACTTGTCAATAATGGCAGGGTTAATACTATAAACTAAAATACGTCATCAAAACCCTCAGCGCAAGCATGGCCATAAGCAACAGGGCCTTCATTACCAGTGCCAGAGAAAGAGAGGGACATTCCAGACGTTTGTTAGCAGATAGTATGTGTTACTAGGTAAACCCAAAAATTATGCTCAGTATGGAGTTATAATTTTCAACCCTTGGTCTTGCAACACATTGTTTTTTCAACACAATCGAATGACAGAGAAATTAAAACCAGAGTACAGGAACTTGATTTCCTATACAGTGCAAAGTAATCTGTGCTATATATTTTCAGTTCTCAAATGTCATCCTCCATAAATTCTGACAGAAATGTAGGAGTCCATGAAGGAGAGTAAAATTCCTATTAAATCATTTTCTTTATGTATTCAATCAAAACAGCAATACGGTGCCTTTTCTTGTTTTATCCATCATGAATGTCGTAGGTTTCTCTGTTTTGCCAGCACAGAATGCATCCAGAGGTTCTCTGATGCAAGACCCATTGAGCTTAACTGGATTTTGGGAACACTGTTGCCTTAGATATTGTTGTAACTTGAATCGTTATATGTGCAACATTTTTACCAACACTTTCCATGATCTAAGAACTGGATCCCTCTGTTACTTGGGAATCACTGTTTGACTACAGCTGTGAAGCAAGCATTTCATTCATTAGAAGGATTTACAACATATTGAATTAGCAATGTTACTGAACCCAGTTGGATTGTGAAAAAAAATCATGCACCAGTTACAGGCAGAATTTATGACCTGCTCGGGCTTTGGACTACGAAAGGTTTAGGTCGAATGTTATGCTTGTGTTCAAAGTAGCTTATGTCCTGGAAAAAAAGGAAAGGGTTACAAAACAACTTTCAGCAAATTACAGTACATTTGTTTTCAAAGAAGATTAGATAACACACCCACACACATTGAAAATTATGGAACATAAGTTGCAGAGTAGTAGGATTAACACATTCCCTGTTATTGGAAGAAAAAGAGAGCGATGGCTACAGTCAAGCCAAAATCAAGCCCTTTTTAAAGCTGCTGGCCCTATACCACAATGTAAGTCCCATGAAATACACAGATTTAAAATGTTAAATGTATTCAGGACTAGGCTGCACACACCAACTTAAACATCTCCAGTTGAAATCAGTAGGATGCGCAGTTTCAGCCCTGTCATGTTTCGTCAGATTAAAACTGAATGGGTTTCAGTTCCTTGCATGCGTGTATGCAGAGAGTTACAGCTTTCGGTGCTCACTTACAGTCAGGACCAGAAATATTGGAACAAGGATAACTGTTTTGTCATTTGGGCTCTGTACACCACCAAACTGAAGTTGGAAGGAAACACACCAGATCGGAGATGAGGACTTTCAGCTGTAATTCAAGGGGTTTGACAAAAATGGGGCACCAACCATTCAGGAAGTACAGCCAGTGGCATACACCCCCCCCCCCATTGGTGGCTCATAAGTAATGGAACAAACCAACATCATGACAAACATAAGGATCGCCTTTAATACCTGGATGAAAATCCGTTGCAGTCAATGACTGCCTAAAGTCTGGAACCCATGGACATGACCAAATGCTGAGTTTCCTCCCTCAAGATGCTTTGCCAGGCCTTTACTGCAGTGGCCTTCAGCTGCTGCTTGTTTGTGGGTCTTTCTGCCTTCAGTCTTGTCTTCAGTAAGTGAAAAACATGCTCTATCGGGTTGAGATCAGGTGACTGACTTGGCCATTGAAGAACATCCCACTTCTTTGCCTCGAGAAACTCTTGGGTAGCTTTTGCTGTAAGTTTTGGGTCATTATCCATCTGCAATATGAAGTGATGTCCTATCAGTTTGGCAGCATTTGGCTGAATCTGAGCAGAAAGTATAGCCTTATTCACTTCAGAATTCATCCTGCTGCTTTTATCAGCAGTCAGGTCATCAATAAACACCAGAGACCCGGTTCCATTGGCAGCCATACATGCCCCTGCCATAACACTGCCTCCACCATGTTTGTGGTATGCTTTGGATCATGAGCTGTTCCTTTCCTTCTCCATACTTTTCTCTTCCCATCATTCTGGTGCAAGTTAATCTTGGTTTCATCGTCCAAAGAATCTTATTCCAGAACTGGGAAGGCTTTTTTAGGTGTTTGCTGGCAAAGTCTAATCTGGCCTTTCTGTTCTTGAGCGTTACCAGTGGTTTGTACCTTGTTGTGAAGCCTCTGTATTTACATTCATAAAGCCGTCTCTTGACTGAGGATGTTGACAATGACATACTTATCTCCTCAAGAGCATTCTTGACCTGGCTAGATGTTGTGAAAGGGTTCTTCTTCCCCATGAGCAGAATTCTGCGGTCATCCACTTTAGTTGTCTTCCGTGGTCTTCCAGGCCTTTTGCTGTTGCTGAGCTTGCCAGTTAATCCCTTCTTTTTCAGGATGTTCCAAACTGTTGTATTGGCCACTCCCAATGTTTTTGCTATCTCTCTGATGGGTTTATTTTTTTTCTCAGCCTAATGATGGCCTCCTTCACTCGCATGGACACCTCTTTGGACCTCATGTTGAGAGTTCCAGTGAACAGCTACCAAATGCAAATGTAACACTCAGAACCACCTCCGGGCCTTTTATCTGCTTGATTGGTCATGGGGTACCCAGGAAACAGGCCACACCTGGCCATGTAGCTGCTTGTCAGCCATTCGTTCCATTACTTATGAGCCACCAACGAGGGGTGTGTGTGTATGCCACTGGCTGTACTTCCTGAATGGTTAGTGCCCCACTTTTGTTAAACCCCTTGAATTACAGCTAAAAGTCCTGACTTTGCTCCCATCTGGGTGTGTTTCCTTTCAACTTCAGTGTGGTGGTGTACAGAGGCCAAATGCCAAAACAGTTATCCTTGTTCCAATATTTCTGGTCCTGACTGTAGCTTTGTTTTGACTGGATTGAACTCAGTGACATGCCGATTTTGTCTTGATAATTCTCTAGAACAGAATGCTTGAAATATTGGTCTTTTCCACATGAATATTCATTTGAAGGTAAATATCTTGAAAAGCATTTTTTAAATTTTGAAGATCAGGAAAGAAAAAGGAGAGGAAAAGGCAAGAAGAGCTGGACTCAACAATACGGAAAAACAAGGATAACAAAGGTAGTGATGAGAGGCCCCTTCACAACGTGGTACTCACTTTTCAGATGAGCTAGGAATCAGGCCGCGCAGCTGTCCATGAAGAGCATCGTGTATATTGCCAGACGAGTAAAGCCCAATTGGAGAGTTATAGGTAGAACTCATTACCTGCCTTTTGTCATCAAGGTTTGCTGCTGCAACAAAAGGCTTGGCCTTTCTGTTATGAGTGGTACCAATAGGCTTGAATTCCTGTGCATAATAGGCAGACAAAATACACAGAGCTACAATGCACACTGAAGCCGAGAGCAGGCAAAACTGACATTGCGGCTAACTATTAATCAAAGGCATTGGTGCCAAGGGACAACAAAGGCCTGGATTTAGTAAACCAGTAAGCAAGCTTCGTACGGGTTGCTGCCGAAAATGGTACCAGTTGTACACAGATAAGCTTACAGACTTGGCGATTGCTGTTATTGATTTGAGGCCACATTACAAGCATTTGGCTGCAGAATACAGCAGAACACCCACAGTTCTTCCTTCTTTCTCCCCACCAATAATATCTAGCCATCCAGAAATCAAAAAATAAGGGTTGCTATTGCCCCACATCTTTCTCCACTTCTGCTGGTGATAAACAATAACATGAACCAGGCATAGGAGGGCAATGATGTCACATCACAAAAATTTGGATGACTAAAGGTTAGGGGACAGGGAAGAGGAGAAAGGAGGTCACCATAGTCTTTCTTGGCAGTTGCATTTCTTCCATGATATGTGATTTCTTTGTCTTAGATTAAACCAAACAACCATCTTTTGTATGGGTCTTTGGCCACAAGGTCCCTTTCAATCAATAAAATGCACTTCTAGATAAATACAGTTTAAATGGTATAAATAGTTTAATCAAAGCACAATCCAATCCAAGTGATCCTTTCTTTCGGTCGTAGCACCGCCATAATTTGGTTAGTTTAGCAAGACAGACACGAGTGCATATTCTGCCTTCTGAATACATTCTAAAAAGTGGTTCTGAGAAGATGCAAAACAAAACTAAGCTGACAAACCCTCTGCATTTAAATCAATCAAGGGCCTTTTGCTTGCACTATCATGCTGAGCTCTAAACATAAATGCAGCATAATTTACTGCTTCCAATCCTAATGAAGCAAACAGCAAAATTGCCACAGAAAAAAAGAGTGGCAAGGAGATCTGAAAGAAATAAACAAAACCCTGTTGTGTGCCCTGATTTACAACCTATTTAAAATGCACTATTAACTTCCTCAAGTCATTTGTTTTACTAAATTAGTGTTTAAATTGTATGGGCATTTTCGAGATAATCTTTCCATTGCTCCAACTGTTTTAGCTGTGTGTATTTTGTTGATACAAACTACTCAGCTAGAGCATAAAATAGCATATGAGGCGTGCCATTCAATATCTGGAGAACAAATCTGTAATTTTTTGCCTTCCTTTCAGTCTTTATGGTTGAAAAGGTACTAGTGTTGAGTAAGAGTTCCAGTTACCTGGAAGAGAATTCAAAGGTCTGGATAATGGATTTGATCTTCCCTATCAGCAGCAAAAGTAGAATTTTGTACAACAAGAGTTTATTAATGTAAATCTGTTTGCTTTACAAAAGTTATGAATATTAATTTTTCTTGTTACAGAATTATATTTCCTATTTGACTATTACAACCTATTTCAGAACTTTCAAAGAAAATAAAAGTTTAAACATATGCATTGTTAAAGTGGCAAACACCATCCTTTTGAGATCCAGATCAAACTCATCTGCGGTCCCATCTGATGCTTCAAAATATTTATTCCCCTTCCTCTTCCAATGTAAAGGGATGTTTCTCAGAACAGCTTACAAAAAGTATACTGCTCAAATAACTGGAAGTTTTGTGATCTTAAATTTGGATGAGCTATGTGGACGACTGATTAAATTTGGATGATCTATGTGGTTGCTAGGAATTGAAAATGATTTGATGGCACATAATCAATCAGACAAATTTGGATGATAGGTTTTAGAATACAGACAGTCATAGCTTTGGTCTGCAAGATATGATCTCTTACCTAATCTACAATAAGGAAAGAAATCCTGTAACCCTCTAGATGGATGTCAAGTGCCACTTCTGGATGGATTCACATTCTAGATGGATGTCAAGTGTTAACTATCACTTCTACCAGACCCAGACAGCATAGTCAATGGTGAGGAATGATAGGACCCAAATACCAACAGAGGATCACTGTTTCTCCACTGGTCCTTTTTGTAAAATTGTTTACAAAATACTTTTAATTAATCCTTGTTGTTAGCATTGCACGCTTTAGAGAACTGATCTGGACATTCAAAAAGTGTTCCTAATGTTCACACTCACAGTTCTCTACCCAGGATGGGGGAGGACAACTACCATCCAAAAGAATCCCCTTCAGATGAAGCTTAGTTGTGCTTTTTTTTGTTTTGTTTTACAGTGTATCCCTGTGATTCCTCTCAGCAGTTCCTGGCAGTACTCTAGTTTGCAGAATAGACTGATTTCATTTATGAAGTAATTAGTGTACAAGTACAATTGTTGTAGCTGGCCCAAAAGAGACAATCAAGACAGGACATCCAAAGTAGCAAACTGCCTAACTCTGATATATAAGCAAAATTGGCTCCACACCTAACTTGACAATCAGATTTCTTTTCAGGTAAGCACAATCATCCATGAAGTCACCCAGGAGGCAGATAGGAAGCTGCCTATTTGAAAGTTCTCCCACATGAAAAGATTTCTCTAAACAGAAAGGTGAGAGCCAGTTTGGGGTAGCGGTCAAGGCTAGAAACTGGGAGATTGTGAGTTCTAGTTCCACCTGAGGTGCAAAGCCAGCTGGGTGACCTTGGGCCAGTCATTCACTCTCAGCCCTAGGAAGGAGGCAATGGCAAACCACTTCTGAAAAACGTTACCAAGAAAACTGCAGGGACTAGTCCATGTAGTCACCAGGAATCAAAAACTGTCTGGAAGGGACCAAAACAAAACAAAACAGAAGCAAAAACCAGAAAGGTAGCCCTGCAGAACAAAAAAAACGCTACCTTGATCTTCTTGTAATGTGTCTTTGTTCAATGGAGAGGAAGTGCATTGAGCATTCAAGCCTGATCCCACTATTTCTGTTTACCTATGTCATTTGCAAGAGCTGTACTACTGGTCTTTTCGGACCATGAAGGTCATCTCTTGTAGCAACATTTAAGACAATGGGGTTACATTGTATTCAGTTGGACAAAACTGGCTGGAAACTGGCCTTCCATCATAACAGTGGCCTTCATAATATTAACAAATAGAATATTTAAATCTAATTGTCCATCCATCCATTTACAGAGCTTATTCCTATTTCATGTGCTTTTTATTCGAAGTGGTTATCTTCCCTCCCCCCAAAAAATCCAAATCCTACACAGTCGGAAACTATGTTAAATGCAAATAAATTCTGAACAATGTATCCTCAACTATTGTTAATACTATTGAGAGATACATTACAGAAACCGCATGCAGTATAGCAGCATCAATTTTATGTAATATTGTGAGCATGTATGTTGATGCAATGTGAATTTGACCTAATTTTCATTTCTCAAAATATCACCAAATGTGCAGAAAGATAAATTGAAAAAGCAAACAATAAAAAAAAGTATACAAAGTCCAGCTCTTCTGCTTATTGCTTGTAACAAAACTCTGAAATATGGCATCTTAACTGACATTTCACTAAGAACCCAAGAATAAATTTATATAACAAGCATGGCCATTGATTTATGGAATCTGGACTTGTTAGGAGCAAAATCAGGCAGGTATATTCTCCCAATGGGATGAACCTTTTTTTGTATTTTAAAATCAGCAAAAAAATATGCTCAAATACCTCCATTGACCTATTTATAACTCATCAAGATAAATGTTTAATATTCAATCAATTAAATATTTAATTTAATATTTAAAGACCTTTCTTAGAATAAATTGTTCAGTTAAAAGTCAATAGACAGCATTGTATTTTAATAATATATTTTGCCTTGGCAGTAGTTTAGTCATTATTGCATGGTGCCTTAGTAGATAATTCCATTTACTTCAGACTAATTAGACTGAAAACTCCCACCCTTTTGTTAATCAATTCAGTCAATGTCTGTAATTCCAAGGCAATTTTATAGTGCCTTTTCAGAAGTAAGCTATCTGAAATACTTCCACTCTTCTTCAATCTGGTAGTTCTAGATACATTTGACTTTGGCTACCATAATTCCCAAGGAGTTTGTTAGATGTGATACTGTGGAAGGCACTATATTTATGGGTGAATCTATCCAGGATTTGCTAGTTTGATTCCTAGATCCATTAGAGTCAAATTTACCTACAGAACATGTCAGGTACTAAGCAGCTAAACTCAAGATCTTAGTCTAGAACAGATATATGAGAGTCATTGTTCCCAAAGGTCTTTAATCATAAAGTCTTGGGATTCACTGGTTAGTGTTGCTGTCATGTTAAACAATCAGTTAGTAGTACAAGTTGGTAAGTAGCAACCAATTAAAAACAGAATGAGAATGTTGGTGATTCAAGAACTACTAGACCTCAGCTGTAAAAGTCCAGTCAACCACTAGATGGTAGCAAAGAGACACAGATAACTCTAATGCTTTCCAGTGTCTAACGCCATTTAGTGGCTATCTGGATTTTTGCAGCCCAGATGTAGCTTTACTTTAAACCAATTGCTACCTGTGGTTCAGCTTCCAAGTTTATTTTGAATGGATGTGGCTTGCCCTCTTCTGCTACTTGTGGAGACCACAATTTAGTCTCTGCCCTGTTGGATGAAAAATGAAGAATGAATTAGGGAATCCAAAATATTTCACCATTTTTAGCATATCATATGCATTTTACATATTTATGTCATTACAGATTTAGATTGTCTAGACGGTTAACTGGGACTGAATTCAAAGAAACTACTGTCCACATTGACTTATGCTGTTAATTCGTATATTAAATCCCACATTAAAAGGTGGATGTTTCTGATTATTTTTAAAAACTCTACTAATGGAAAAGAAAAAGAGAGGAAAGGCAAACTGTTTGAGTGTTTATCTGCTACAGTCCAGAACACTAAGCAACATATAGCATAAGAAAGATAAACAAAATTGTGAAAGACTAATTTAGCAATTCTTTTTAAAAATAATCACAAAACAGGAAGAAACTTCATCCCCAAAACAGCTGTGTGCTTGGGAAGAATATGTAGAATGGAAAATTTCAAGCAATTAAGGCAGTGTTGTCCAAACTTGGCCACTTTAAGATGAGCGGACTTCAACTCCCAGAATTCCCCAGCCAGCATGGCTGGCTGGGGAATTCTGGGAATTGAAGTCCACTCTTCTTAAAGTGGCCAGGTTTGGACGACACTGAATTAAGGCAATAAGTCATATCAAAACAAGAATACATGGAATTTATCTAATGTTACTGTTATGAGGAAGACAACCATTGGTTTGAGGAACCATGTACTTCTGAGTTAATAAGTAAAACTGCCCCAAGTTTGCATCTGTACGGACAGGTTTTGTTTTTCACAGCAGTTCCAGAATTCTTTTGACACGGATGTAATTTCACTGAATACTTATTTTGTCTTCCACTTCGTCCGGTACATTTTAAAAAACTTCCTAGGATTAATTGCACCAGAAAAATGGCAAGATATCCATCATGATACATAGTCACAGAACATGTTGTGATGGGGATGTTCTTTATAATCTGCAAGGATGAGCAAATTGCCTTATTTATGTGGTCACTGGAACATAATCATGCCACCAAAATTAGGCGACAAAGAAACCAGTGCTCATTGTTTTAAAAAGATCCAACAAAATCAGTGTATCAGCTTCATGCACTTAGAAAAGGTTTTCAAAAATCAGAACAAAAATCCCAACCATTCCTGTGACCCCATTATACTACAGACTGGATCCCTGCAACCCTAAACTGACTTTTTGTTTTTTTTAAGCGCAGAGAATTCAAGGTCCAGATTTCTGCATTGTGATTCTGAGCATCTGAGTCACAAGGAATTACCTCTCAATTTTCAGACAGAGCTGGTGGGCTGCTGCTTTAATTCTCTCCTGGGCATCATTGTGAGTCATGTTCTCTGTGCTGTGGCCATCAATAGTTATGATGATGTCACCAGGACACAGATTGGCTTGGGAAGCTTTGCTTCCTGGTGTTATCTACAAGAAAACCAGAGTAAGTTTTTATGCAATTATTTAGCAGGTATATTTCTATTTATAGAATCAATCTCAATCTCTCTCTCTCTCTTTTATCCTGCTAAAATAATGTGATACTTGGTAGTTTAATAACTGATTTGATATGATTATGAGAAAGTAATTCCACTGGCTTAGCATATTTTTACAAGGTAAGAATTAGGCAATAAACCTTTCTGCCATTAACACTAATCTCTTCCATTTCACTCAAATTCCTTTGTCTTAAAGAGATTTCGACCAGTTTAGAATTGGTAATCAGCCATGGTCAGCAGATCCTGAAACGCTTGAAAAGCTCCAGGGGATGCAGAATTCACATTCCAATCAATAGAGGCAGTTAGAGCAAATGCACTAAGCGTGCTCTGAACTACAGCCACATCTGGGCAAGACACATGTTATAGAAAAGGTTCTCTCTGATCATCTCCTGGTCACTGTGACCACTGATCCCTCACAATTTGGGGGAGGGGGAAGAAGGGCTTCTTGCATAGTTTGGGGTTTCAGCATCTCAGAACCCATATGGCTGGTAAAATTAAACTCTCACCATATGCACCATGCCCAAGTAGACAAGGTTAAAAAGGAGTGGGCTTAAATCATCCAGCCACACCTATCATTTTAATGTCATGGATACCACCAGCCCGGACACTCCTGCAAATAATCCTATCGAGGACACTCAGCTGATTTGGAGCAGCTATGGGAAACTGGAACACTGTTTAGCTTGTTCACACATAAGGCTTCATCATCTTGTTAGACTCAAGCTTATGCTAAGCAGAAAAGCCAAACTAGTAAAACTAACCCAACCAGGACCTCAGGAGAATAAAAGTGGTAGAATGAAGGTTAAAGAAACACCAGGCTGTTAAAGGTTAAAGAAACACCAGGCTTGATTCAACAAAATTGTGACTTAGTTATAAACCAAGACTAGTGTTTATTTCTCTCTTGCTTATCACAATGAGAATGTTAAGCAAACAAAGGCATATTAAGCAAACAAAGGCGTTTCAGTCTGAGCTCAGGCTGGGGCATAGCACTGAGACAGCACTGGTCATGCCTGCTGATGACCTTTGGAGGGCTCAGGATGGGGGTGGTGCAACTGTCCTGGCTATCCTGGATCTTTTGGCAGCTTTCGATACCATCAGTCATGGTATCCTTCTGACCAGCTCTGGGGGTTGGGAGTGGGAGGCACCATTTGGTGGTGGTTCTCCTTCTTTCTCTGTGGCCAGTTCCAGTTGGTGTTGATGGGCGAGGAGAGGTTGAGCCCAGACCCCTGCAGTGTGGGGTGCCTCAGGGCTTGGGTCTCTCCCCTCCCCTCCCCTCTTTAACAACTACATGAAACTGCTGGGTCAGGTCAGGTCATCTGACGGCATGAGGTACAGTATCATCAGCACGCTGATGATACCCAGGTATATATTTCTACCCCTGGTCGGGCAGGTGATACTGTTGTGACGCTGTCCAAGTGCCTGGAGGCTCTAAGGGTCTGGATGGGGATGAACCAACTTTGGCTCAACCCTGGCAAGATGGAGTGGCTCTGAGTTTTTGGCCCCACAGGGTCTGGTGACTTGTCATCTTTGACTCTGGATGGGGTTGCACTCCCCCAGACTGAGCTGGTGCACAATTTGGGGGTCCCCCTGGACTCACAGCTCCTGCGTGAGCAGGTGAAAGCTGTAGCTAGGGAGGCCTTTGCACAGATCCGTCTTGTGCACCAGTTGTGCCCTTTCCTGGACCAGGAGGCCTTGCTCATGGTCACTCATGCCTTAGTTACTTCCCGTTTGGATTACTGAAATGCGCTTTACACGGGGCTGCCCTTGAGGACCACTTGGAAGTTACAACTAGTCCAGAATGCAGTGGCATGCACAATATTGGGTGTTCGTAGGTTCGCCCATGTTACATCTCTATTGCATGAGCTGCACTGGCTCCCAGCTTCCTTCTGGGTGCAATTCAAGATGCTGGTTATCACCTTTAAAGCCCTACATGACACGGGACCTGGTTATTCGCAGGACCGCCTCTCCTGAAGAATATCTGCTCGTCCACTAGATCAGATAGGTTAGGCCTGCTCCAGATCCCTTCCCTGAAATCCTGCCACCTAGTGGGGCCTTGGAAGCATGGCTTTTCCGTGGTTGCCCCTACTTTGTGACACACCCTCCCCCTGGCAACTCAGCAGGCCCCCACCCTTTTAGCCTTTTGGAAGGCCATCACGACCTGGCTTTTTACCGAGGCACTTGGATAGGGTGGACTAGAATAGAAGGAACGGAATGAGGGTAATGGCAGCCTGCTGTGGGGCATCCTAAGGGGATGATTTAGGTTAGGGTTTTGGTTTCTGTTTGTTTTACTGTTTTATGGTTGTTTTACACTTCTTGGTTCTACTGTTGTCGTGAGCCGCCCAGAGTTGTTTAAGATGGGCAGCCATATAAATCTTTTAAATAAATAAATAAAGGCGTGCCATGGTGTAAATTCACAGAGCCTGCTAAGGCTTAATATGGCTTCTTTGATTCTGATTAGTCTGCTATGTGAACCCTGCCATCTCACTATATCAACCTATGGCTTATATCATGAACGAACCGTGGCACTGCAGTAAATGTTTTATTAAATTCATATAAAACAAATCAAGAGTTAGAGTGATACGTGGGCCCAACCCACGTCTTTATTAGAACTCAGATACAGTTGGATTCAGATTAATCTATGGAATTGCTTTAGTTGGTCCTATTTCTATATACTGTATGTAGGACTGCAGTAGATAGACCATGTGAGCAGTAGATATTGGCTTTATTTCAAGTACTAGCTTGTAGGCATCTAATAATAACATTGATAAGCATTTAAACATTTGTACCCAAATCAACTTGGTGGCCAAATTGTCATTTGTTCCTTCCATTTATATGAATGGAAAAACAACAGATGCTGTGAATGTCTGAAGATCTGCACAGAAACAAAAGGAGTTCTTATTTTGCCCATGATTTTACAAAAAGCCCTAGTCTAACTTTTATGGAGTTTAATCTATTTGTTCCTTCTATATTCTTTTTAGACTGTGCTGAGGGTGTGTTTTTCAAGTTACATGATTTACACTGAAATTCTAATTTCATGCAGTGATTTGTTTGCTGCAGTGCTAGTATAACCTCTGACATTAGTTAAGCTGCATATTGACAAAATGCTTATGCAAGAGAAAATCATGAATAGTACAGAGGGAACAGATTAGTGGTAGAACACAAACTACATGTATAAAAATAATCTAACCCTAATCGAACCACATTTGGCATCAGTGAGAAAATTAGGAGTGCAGGGAAGGAGGAGCTGTTATAATCTTACAAAAACTAGTGTGTAAAAGAATACCTTCTGCTAATTCATGAAACAACATAAAGCCATCTAGATTGATTCAGTAGCCACTGACAGCTTTATCTTTCATGAATGTGTCTAATTCACTTCTAAAGCTGAGCAAATTGTCAACAATTTATCACACTATAACTTATGTTAGTAAATCCCATAGTTTAAATATGTGCTCTGTGAAGACTTACTTTTCTTGATCCTGAATAATTGGTATTATGCCAGCAAAAGACCTTCTCTATCTCTTTTTTCCATACTTTGCCTCAGCCATGTTCGTTTCTCTCCCCATTTACTTGTCTTTCTGCAAAACGTTTAAGTGATTGCAATATCCTTGTAGCTAAATAGCTCCAGCTCTTTGATCATTTTGCTTATCCTTTTCTAGGTCTACGGTTATTTTAAGACATAATGACCCAAACTGTACAGTCTCCCACGGTAATCACACTGTGTCCGTACAAAAGTATTAGGACGTAGCCAACTTTTTTTTAAAATCAATTTAATTTCCTGATATCAATCCTTCAGCAAAAAATGGGAGAAGGGAGTAGAACTTTCCATGTGAGTAGAGACTTTCATAAATTGGACCTCTCAACTGCTAAGAGATTTACCTAAGTTCAATGAATATGCGCAAGCTCTCCTACAGACATGCGGCACAAGTATGGCCAGTAGGCAAGAACCATTTCTAGTTTCAGGCCTCTCACAGTCAAGAGAACCCAGAAACTGGACTATGGACTTCAGCAAATCAAGTTACAACATCTCAGTCTGGATATTATAGGAAATTACCTACCTATTCTCTGAAGTTACAAAGTTAAAAACATAGTGTGGGGAGAAGCCTCTACACTCCTGTTAACACATGAATGCCTGCTTAGGAGCTTTCTGCAGCCTCAAGTGAGGTGCTAGAATTTACTCCTAAGCAGGCATTCAGGTGTTAACAGGAGTGTAGAGGCTTCTCCCCACACTACATTTTTCAGAAATATATTTTGGGAAATCAACTTCTGCTGCAAATTAGTCATTAATTTTTTGATGTGCAGCTTGGGACTAGCTTCTGCCAGGAACCATTGCTGCCAGGAACCCATTTGAATCTGTTTCTCTCCCACTCAAAGATAATATTCAATCCCTTGTGCTTTGATCATTCCTTTTTAAAGAGCTGTTAAGAATTCCAAAAATCTTTCTTCTTTTCTGAAGTCAAATATGCATGGAAGCATCTCTGTAATACATTCTGGCAGACAATACTGTCTACTTAAGTGAGTCATTGCTTGGTTTTTCTGTAACTACAAACTTTTAGGAAGTTCCAAGCCAGATCTGATCTCTAGCAGGGATGGGAAATCTGGTGCCCTCCACATTTTGGACTTCAACGCCCATTAGATTTCTTTCTTTCTTTTTTTCCTTTACTACTGCAAGTCCACACATCTTAAAGTTTTTCAGAAGACTTATTAGTAAGTAATGTCCTTTGAACACCATGGTGCTTACTTCCAAGTAAACATCATCGGATCAATCTGCTAGTCAATTTATTAAAAAGCTTGCACATTCTTAGTGGTAGGAAATGAAGAACCAAAATATTTTCTGGATAGTTTTGCACTGTGGTAGCTCTAACTTTGGGAGGCTTAACTTCAATTAACTGAAGCCATTTAGAGCAATTGGCTTCAGTAAAACTTCATCCAATAAGCCCTGGGCTTCAGCATCAAGCAATAAAGATGTCACAGTATTGGACTGGCCTGAAGCAGTCTATAGAGATCAGAATGTGGTCTGTATTTATGCTGGTCTTTTTTTTTTTTTTTCAAATGTTGCATCATTATACAAAGATGAGAAAACCACAGAAAGCAGATGTTAACATCAAACTAACAAAGCTAATAAAACAGCAGATATTATCTTTACATTTGTTTTTCCACGTACATATGACTTGCAGGCTGCCAAGACCTCCAAATGGGCAGTTAATAAGTCTTCTCATGCAGCTACTTGTCCCATGGAGATTCAGACAGAGAGTTTACTTTGCAGTAATTTGCTATAAATGTAGCTAGCTCTTTTGCTGTTAATATCACTTTAAATTTTACTGTGTGTACTGTAAACAAATGCTGACTAGAAGCCAGACATGGCTAAATATTTTTCCTGAGAGATAATGGGAAGTCTTTTAATTCCATAAAAGGCAATTCAGCCCCAAAACACCACAATCTCTCCTATTGTTTTAAACTTAGCCTTTGTTTCCTTTTTCCACGGTAGATGCCAAGTGTGTGTGTCAGAGCAGTCTAGAAGTGCCTCTGTGCATTTTATGGAGGTTAAGCCGTTTAGACAGAGAAACATTCTGGGAAAGAAACGGCCAATTATTTAGAATGCCATCTTCTCTTTTTTGTATTAAACCTAGTTTGGCAATCCCAGGCGTATTTCCTCAGAAGCCAGGCACAGGAAGTTCAAATGGTCTTATTCCAAAGTAGAAACAGAGGTTTAATTTAGTTCTTCTGATCCAACATAAGCTTTTGTGAGAGTTTTTGTTGAAGTACAAAATGATGGCAATAATTCCTCACCTCTTCACCCCAACACCTTACATGTAATACTTAAACATCACTGAATTGTTTAAAAGAATAATAAAGACTACTTCTACAGATTGTTGTTCTGCAAATGAATACTGGACCCCTTTAACAATACTATTTGGTGACACTGAAGTTGTTTATAAGATAAATGTTATCAGAAGTTTGGGAACGCTTCTGCTTGATTTTACTGACCCATCAGTTTCTATTTTTCGAAAATCCATTTCATGAAAGTCATTAATTAGGGTTAGGGTTTGTGCTTGTCTTTTCTACAGGAATAAGTGGGGTATAAAGTCAAATACTAGGAAAAAATATTGATTTCTATAACACACTCAAATTTTTACCACCAGAGACCCTTAGGTTTGTGGCCAATTTAAACAGTATCTAGTGAAGCAGGAAAATGACACACATTTTTTTCACTGAAACCAGACTGTTATTCCCATTTCCTGGGGCAAAGTCCCAATAAACTCAATTTATTTTTGAGCAAGGATTACATGACTAAATAAGGAACACAGTGCATTTATACAACAATCCAATACTCCAGCATCAGACTACTGAAAAACAGCAGTAAATGAATGTGTGCATAGAAACATGCATACAAAACTGCAGTTAAAGAAAGAATAAAGGGCAAATGAGATATTGATATTGAGGAGCCTCGTCTGGCCTGCTGCTCTCCCCAATGTCTTGGGATTATGATTCCCAGATTTCCTAGCCAGGGGCATGTTCAACAATATTGGCTGGGAATTCTTGGAATCATCAGATTGGGGAAGAATGGTACTGATCATCAAGTCATCAGTATGATTTGATGGTCAACTGAGACATGGAAAATACCAAGCTTTGATCATTCTAATAACAGCTATGATCTATTTTCCAATGAACTTTCTATCAAGATCAAGATAACAAATGAGACATGCATGTTTGGATCTGGTCATCTGTCGATCTGTACGGTTCGAGATGGGGGTTAAACAGGTCAGTGTGACACATCCTTGAAGAAGATATTGCCCAGAGATGTTTCTGGGTTGGCAAAAAGTTTGTGGGAAATGGGACCAATGAAATCATTGCAAAGCTATTTATTTAAAACATTTCACTACCATCTGTCATGCCACACATCTCCAGGCAGGGTACAACACTAAATACATTCTATACCATTAAAAAAATAATAAAATGATTAAAGCGAATGAAACAAACAAAAGTGTATCAAATCAGTAGTCCTGAGTTGTGGAGCAGTGCCATCATGAGATCCATATGCCAAAGTAAGTAAGAACGTTTTCAACGTGTATATCAATTCTGAAGTAAGGTTAGCACGTGCTTTTATCTCTGGGGGAAGGTGCTTCACAGAGTGGATACCAGCATAGAAAAGGCCCTCGTCTTGGTGGGTGCCTAGTGAATATCCACAACCAGGAGGACTTCCCATGATAATTACAGTGACGGAGCAGACTCCTGTGGGAAAAGACATTCTCCCAGGGACTCTGGTACCAAGGAATTTAGATCCTTATATGTAAAAGCAGTTTGTGGAACTCTTTCAGTAATGCTGTTATATTCCAGGGACCAGGCGCTCTGCAAAATTACCAGCTGAAGTTTATCACTGTGCCCTTTCAGCCTCATAAATAAACCCATAAGTAAATGACCTGCTTTTTTTTTATCATTACATGTTATCATCTGTAGAACATAGATGGAAAGCTGTATTTCTATGCTGGGTGCCAATGAGGAGCCTTGCCTCCTTAAGCAGATTAGTTTCTGCACTAATTAAAGGGAATGAATGGAACACACCTTTCTCCTACTCTCAGCCTACTTTCTCACCTGCCTGCATACAATTTCGGTTGTCTATGGCAGACAGGTAAGCGTTAAGATAAGTTTGAGCTGTTCCAATGAGAATACCTGCGGAATCAGCTTTGTCAATATAGACTATATTAATCTAACATATTCTGGGGCTTTCTGTCCCATCTTAGAATCGGTTGCCAGGATTTGCCTAGAAGTCAACTCTGCAAGTGATAGAAGTCATCCCTCTGAAAAATTCCAGGAGATATTCCCACCCCTTATTTCAATTGTCCAGCTATTTCTATTCCTAGGCGTGGTCTTCTTTGGCTGGGTTTGCAATATGTGACCAAATCTAAGTAAGAGCACTAAATCTTCAGCTGCTTCACATTGTAACTACCTTGGTCAAATAAATCATGGCAAAGATAGTAGTTAATGATAAACTAAGGGAGTTCTGAGTCTGCAGACACAGGCCTTCTCTTCCTCTAGTTTGGTTTTTCTTGAGCAGATGGGCACCCTTCCAAACAAAGTACCAAAGTGCAGCCAGATACCAGTTTTAATTTCTAAAAACCCCCCAAGGCCTTCATGGGGCCTACGGGCCTTCATGTAAATAAAGATTATTGCTGCAAACTGCTTTGCCATTTAAATTTTCTTAATTCCTTTTTACCAAATAAAGTTAGAAAGGGCAGGGGACCTGAAAACACCTTGGAAGTATCTGCAGATGCACAGGCAGCAAACTGGCTACGCTGAAGGGATCATAGTGTATCTCTGTCCTACTCGGGAGAAGCAAGGTGACTTAGGCAAGCAGGGCAAACTGCATTGTATGCGTTTAGCTCTGTCCTCCAATGACTTGCTGCCATTCCCCATCTAGAATATCTGGAGTCTTAAGCAGATGCCTCTTTGCCTAATGACAGGGCTGGCCTTATGCATAATTCCTCCCAATGCCTGGAGCCTGGGCCTGTGGTGTGTACATGGGGTGTAGGTGAGACAGAAGGCACTCCCAGAGATATTACAATCTGGATATCTGTGTGTTTAATTTTTTTGCAGGCGCCTCTGATTTCTACCCAGGCGAAGGCAAACTCTAAAGGCACTAGAAATCAGCTGCATTTCTAGTCCATCCACGAAAGCGCTGAAATGCTGGGACACAGAGCATTATCAGTTACAGTGGGAAGAGAACTTCAGAGGGAGTGTCGTGTTAGTCTATGGTAGCCAAGAATCTGGAGGGATCTGGTTAGTGGGAAGGGAAGGCAGGAAAAAGGACAGCCAAGCCCTCAACATTTTATTATAAGGGTTACTGATGGAGGGGTTAACCTTGAGGAGGAGGTGTGTTATATGACTAAGAATTCCATCTCCTCACTCATACAGGGAAGTTACAGCAAGAAAAGAAATCTACCTTTTCTCCAGCTATTATGCACACCCTGGGTTCCCCTGCACATAGCAAGCAAGGCAAAAAAGAGAAAATCCTGCACAAAGCAGGCAGCTGGAATCAAACTTAAACTGCTTACTGCTATATAACAGAGGAGGAGGAGGAGGAGGAGGGGGTTGGGGAGGTATCTTTTTTCTCCTTCTCCCAATATCCTCCCCCAACCTGCACTCCCAGGCCTAAAAAGTACAATATCCTGTTCCAGGTTGGCAGCTGCCCCACACAAAATAAACTCCTTTTAGAGTGTAGGGTTGCATTTCGACATAGTCATGATCTAATTTTGATCCCCAACATTAAGGTGACATAGCACAGCGTTACCCTCCCATATCTCCTCACTTGGACGAGGTGAGATGTTAAACTGAATCTGCACTCTTATAAACACTTGTAGGAGGAGGTCCCCTTGCATCTGACAGGACACACATTTAAATAGGATATGGCTGTGAGTTTCTCCTTTAGCAAACATATTTGCATTGCACTAGCATTTCTGACTCAGGTTGCCATCATACCAGGCCCTGAGTAGTTTTTTTACTGTAGTTTCCCTCCCTCAAAAAAAAAAAAAAAGAGAGAGAGAGAGAGAGAAAAAAACCTGTTTGCAGGGTAAGCAGCATCTTGCATGCTAAGGTGTGGAAGACTGCCTCCAAGCCTTTAAAAAAAAAAGTAAAGTAGATAGAGCGAAATTTAAAGCAAAGAAACAGCAACAGAAGGCACCGCTTTGCCCTTTCAAAGTTCTGCAAACTTAAATATACAATTATGCAAGAAAAATATGCAAAGTCATATTGCAAAAGAATGTCTTAAAAGGGAATCCCCCTCTAGCCACTGGACTATTCTGAATCCTTTCTTCCAATGGATTTTATTTTTTGAAGAGGACCACCTAGTAGATCGTCTTGTCTTCAGATCAGCGTGTTGGGTAATCCATCCTTGTGGGTGCAGGGAAAAGGTCACCAGGGGGATTGGGGAAACACAGAAATTTCTGCAAAACACGTAGTTCCTCTGTATCAGAAGCAGCAAATAGCACCCTCTGCACCACAAATCAGATGCTGATAACATAATATATTTCTAAAGAACAGGAAATCCCACTGAAGTCAACAAGGCTTCATCCCAGGTAAGTGGACACAGGATGATTACAAACGCGATCGCGCCTTTGCGATACGTGCTCTCCCAAAGCGCCAGGGAAGAGCGCCAAGTCCCTTCCCTCTCCTACGAACTTCTTAACTTGACAACAATGCTTTCCTTTAAAGCAAAGCACCTGCAGCAAACCCAATCCAAACAGATTATTTTCGGCATAAATACGAAGTCAACCCGCGCGAAGTCCTTTTCCAAAAGGAAAAGCAAAGAACCGTGATCGGAAAGGACGTACCCGGGTTATGATCAATGGCTGGTTAAAATCTATTCCTCCCGACAGCCTGAAGCCCCAGGGCGCAGGTCCCGGAAGAACCACGTTCTGCGGCATGGTACCAGGGCTTTTCGGGGAGCAGCGCTCCGCGGTCGCCGGCTCCGCCGCTGCGATCGAGAGCTCCCGCCTCTCCCGGCGCGCAGCTGCGGTCTGGCCGCCGGAGGGTCCCCCTGGCTCCTTCCGGCGACGAGATCACCTCTTATCTACTCCTGCCTGACGTCAGCCAGGCCGCGTCCCCTCCGCCCCGAGCAGGAGGGCCAACTTTGGTCAACGGAGGCTCGGACTTGGGAACGCGCTCGCGGGCTGCGCGTTTGGCTGCTTCCCGGGAGTTTCCCCCGCCGCGCTCTCGCAGCTTCGAGTTACAGCCTCGTATTTAGCTCTGCCTGCAGCCTGCCGGGCGGCGTGGCTTCCCCTGAGCCTCTCCCGGTGCCTTCCGCGTTGCAGCCCAACGTTTCTGAGAGGTGCGAGATTATAGATCCTCTCTGAAAACAAGTGTGGGGCTTAACCTGTGATCAAGGGCGTAGGGCCCATCTGCTTCGCTTTCTCTGGCTCCCCTCTCTTTACTTAGCTGGGTCCCATGTGCGGAATTGTAAAAGGGTAAGCTCCTCGGGGCAGGGTGCTCTTCTCTTGAACTTTATAAACTTCAGAGGTATAAATGGCACCCCCGGTATGAATACTTCGTGAATGGGCAATTTGATAAAGCACTTGTATGCCTTATTCCTTTTCCTTAAATTAAAAACACAAACTTCTACCAACATATGTTATCACTTATTCATGTTATCTAAACATGTTTACACATCCCTTTGGGCAAGATGAAATTTCAGATTTTATCCCATGTGGATCCATCTTCCTTTTAAGGATCTTGGTGGGGAGATGAATTAATGGTTGCCAGATGGTCTGAATGTCACTCTCACCAGCTCTAGCCCATCTAGCCACCATAAAGGTTTTAGGGATTTGCACTCCAAAACATCTGGTAGGAAGTTAATTGCTTGTCTGGCAACACAAGGAGAGGTTGACTGTCAAATTCTCAGGCCCCTGTGTCTACAGTTGTGTAGGTTCTTACCTGGGAGTAAACCCCATTGAATGCAAAGTATCTAATTGCGGTATATCCATTCCAGCCTTGGATCTGGACTTGGTACCTGTTGCAATTATTAGCCTAGTGCTTAATGAGTTAGACCTGGAGAAAATCAGCAGAACACAAAATTCATACTGGCTTTATGAGATGCTAATCAAAACTGCTTAAAGATCTAACTTTCCATTTGAATTAGACAGGGTTACTCAACCATACCTCATCCAACCCTCAAAGGCAGGACTACTCAACCACACCACATCCAAGGTTTGTTTGTGGTTAACTCATCTTTGTTTTAACACTCAGCTCCTTTGTGTTATCCGTCCCAGAAATTAACCCTTTATGTGAAATTAATCTCTCTTCTGGCCTCTAGAAACAGATGCAGGAGGAAAATAAGAATAGAAGGACACCTACAGCTGTAGGTGCCCCACCTCTGTGCTTTGATCTAGCCATTTTTTAAAAAAATAAATAACTTCACAGGGACATCCCCAGGGAGGAGCAAAAAAGCCAAAATGGCAGTTGCAACTACATGATTGAAGCCTGACCCACCAGCCTGACCCTTTCTTTGTGTGCGACTGCCACCTTCTCTTTTTTGACCCCTCTTGGGGTGGTCCTGGGAAGTAGCAGCTGGCCACACTCAAAGGTGGTTGGGAGACTTAGGGTACTTGATCCCAGCAGACTGAGACCACCTTTGATTTGCTGAATGAACTTGGTTTGGATCACTGGGTTCATACCAGATAAGGTCCCCAAAATTAGGTATGTTGTGCTGATAAAACAGTGCCTAAGAAGATTTGATTTGCATAAGACCTTCTAGTCCACTTCTAGTTCTCTTAGTGGTTGACCAAAAGCCAATGGGATGCTTTGCTATTGGATGTGAGCACATCAGCAGTCTCCTTATGATCCTTAGAAGCTAATGTTGAGCAACTTTCTGCCTACCCTCTTTGTATATTTTCCTTTGTATGGTTTTATCCTAACTTACAGAGGAAGAATTATGCGCTGAATTGGTTCTGACTGGAGTGGCCTATAAACCCTCTAAGTTAAATGACAAAGTCATGGTTGTTGATAGTTAATTGGTACAAGCCACGATTCCTATGCACAATGATGTTATGACTCCCACCAAAGATGCCCCATGTGGCCATTTATGTCATTGCACATCTCAGTCTTTTGCTTAACATGTTATATGGAGTCAGCTAATTATGGCTGATTCAGTAAATCATTGTTAAGCCATAGTTTACTTAGGATTGTGAACCCAGTTTCTATGTGCTTTCAACAAAACGGGAAATGATCTAAATATTATTTGTGGCCTTTATGTCATGAAATATGCAATACAACCTTCTTTGGGAACAAAGACCAAGCAGCTAGCGTGTTGCTTTCTGAAGTCTTATATGACAACCCTGGTTAATTTATAAAGAGAGAAAATAGCTATTTTGGTTGAGATGGCCTCTGCTCAAAAATAAGATAGGATCCCCTGATTTGTCACTGGTTGGAATGGACTTCAAAAGATTCTGGCTGAGTGATCAACTGAGGTTATTCAAGTTTTGATAGCGTTTTCACCTCTTTCCTTGGTTGGTTGGTTGAACCCTTCAGCATTGTTACTAGGCCAAGGTTGACCATGTTTCTTAGTTCTTAACAAACAGCAGCAGCTGCAAGACAAATATGGTGGCATGTTTTCTGTCTACAGATGGGATAAAAGCCAACCCTTGGGCAGCTACAGAATCTAGTTAGTCATACTGAAACTTTTGCCTGAGTTGGCAGGTGCAATGATTCGGGTTGTAATAGATAAAGCAAATGGTTCCACCCTCCTTCCTCTAACCTGGACAGAATCTCACTGCAATCTCTTTGGTAAAAGAGGTAGTAAATGACAGTAATTTTCTAAAATGCAGTTCTGCTTCAAAGGATAAACACAATATCATCTGACCTTAATATATGAGCATGAAACATGTCTTTTAATAAATTGTCATAATTGGGGAGAAATTGGGAAGTAACTGAAAGGACACATACTTTGATTATTTCAATTGTGGGTTCCAATTGCTGCTGTGTTACTTGTTTTTTAAATTTTAAATTGGATATTTGTCATGTGCACTAGTGAAATCTAAGTAATATTTGTATGCTTGTGTAAGTTCAAACATTTGTTCTCCAATCTGAAGTGTCCTTAAAAAACAAATCAGCTATTTCCTGTCTTCTGGGAAGCAATTACATTTTTTCTGGCAACAATCATGCTGTGATTTCTTTTGTATATTGAGTTTTTTATATGCAATACAGAAAAAGGAAAACAAAGAGAAAAAAAATAAAAAAATGCATGTCTCCTATATTATTCCAAACAGTTTTGCATATTGTGTTATAGAATTAAATTATTAACATTTAAATGTTAATACTTAATACTGGTATTAAGTATTTATATGGTTAATACTTAACCATTTAAAAAGTTGGAAATTAAGCATATGTGCAACCCAGATTTCTAAGTAGTCCATAATTGTGATTCCTAGCACTAAAATGTTTGTTCAGGAAGAGTAGTAAATTGTTCAAACCATCAATTAAAGGAGAATAGGAAAACTTTTAACTGGTAGTAGCAATTATTTTGTGATCATAAAAGTGTCAATATTCATTTCTGTTGTCTTCTTGTTAGTTTTCAAACTATTGATATATAATTGAATAGAAAATGGGCACCTAGAAAAACCAATGTCCTCAAAAATAAAATGAGTAAAATAATATACTGTATGTCAAAAAAAGAGAGAGGCGCTGTATCATAGGGCCAATGAACCAATATTCCCTTCTGAGCGTCACATCTTCAAACATTAGCTGAGCCCATCAATTTGTTCCTGAAAAGATATATAATTGTTCCATAGGTACAACATAATTTTTGTTCTATTATTCTGGAATTAATCGCAACTGTATAGAAATGTGACATGTAGAAGCCATAATGGTTGTCTTTTGATGGCTTTCCTTCCTTTCCTCCCTTGACACTCAATTTTTTTTGTTCCATGCCTCCTTGTGGTCTTGACTAACTAATTTAGTATATTCTAACAGGGTAATTATTTGTAAAGAACATGTTAAGTCCTCTAATACCAAAGGAAATTCCAAAGCATTTAGGTTTGTTGGCTATGTTGAGACTGAAAATAAATTTTAACTGGTAATATTGTATGGAGCTGTGGTGGTCAAAAAAGAGAAGATGACGGTCACCACAGTGTGATTGAAGCACCACCCTTATGTATGTCAATGTTGCAGGCACAAAATGGGTTGGGTTTCAGTCATGCTGCTTGGCTTGGCCACCATCTTGTCTTTTCTGAATACTTCTTCCCCGCAATGACACTGCTGTCATTTAAACCAGAATGGCAGGTTGGAACAGTGTAATGTATATCAAGAATGAGATTGATGTCCCACTGTCCCAACAATGGGATAAAATGCCTGGGTAGAGTTGCAGCTGAACTTGTAGGTTAGTCATTATTAATTTTAAAGAATTGTCACCCCTTTAAGAGGTATTGTCACATCCGCTATTGGAGAATCCCATTTGCTTCATCAGAATAACAGTAATTTCTTTTAGAGAGCAGAGGAAAGGAGAGGGGAAGCAGGCAGTTCAGAAGATTGCTTGAGGAGCCAGGAGGCACAGAAACCAAATTGCTTGATGTTCATAACCAAAATAGTAAACTCTGAGCTTCTTTGTTGCAAAAGACTGACAATGGCTTTCTTGATCATGAGTATTGCTACACAATGTAAGTGATGGGCATTGACCCTGCCTCTCCTCCTGCTGGCCCTTCCTTTCTGGCTTTTACTGCTCCTTTGTTCTCTTCTGTCTGTAGTGAGATTGTGTGAAGTAAATGAAAGACGATGTCATGGTACTCTGTCAAGGAAGACAAATGTATCACTTGGAAAAGCAGGTTAGAGTGTCTACCTATGAGTGCATGGGGTAATGCCAGAACTTGCCACTTGAAATGACATATAACATATTTGCTTATGAAGTAATACCACAACCTGGTGATTTTTTTTTTAAAGAAATATCTAGTTAAATAAAGTTGCCACATAAAAATGACTGTTACTCTTCTATGGATAGTAAAGTATAAACAGGAATTGGCTGTATATGTAAACTACTTTAAGGAAGGATAAGATACAAACACCTAGATGGGGGACTGATTCAAAAAGTGGGAAGTAGCAAGTCAAAATGCTGTTGGGTCCTTTTTGATTATCTCCTTGAAATGTGAAAATAGGTTCACTTCTAGCCGTTGAAAAGGGTGTTGGCTGAGGAGGCTATTGTGAAACATCAAAAAATGCAAAAAATAGGAGGAAGAATGTACACTGTGTTTGAACTTGTCTGTACCCTATTGCATTGGTAGACATTTAAGGCACAGCGCTGCCAAAGTTAATACTTTGCATTACTATATTACACATTCATTTAACCATTTGTTCAACCTTTCGATTGATGTTAATGGCAGAGATAAATGCTTCATTTTTCTACCAGATCAGAATCTGATTCCTCAATTAGTTTCTTACTAGTACAGTTTGCGAGATGAATTCTGTATAACTATCCCAAGGATGATTAGCTTATACGTGTCTTCCCCAGAGAATTAAAAGACCATTTTTCTACTTGCCTTAATGTTTTTGAATCAAATGTACAGTCACTGCTTTCATGGAGAGAATGTGTTATGACAAATATAATTATCTATAGAGGCCAAAGTGACTTCCACATACTTCAATGCATTATGTGCACAACATGTTCTGTATAGTTAGCTAAGAATACGCATTCTTCTTCAGCTTCAGAATTCTCTTGTCATGCATAACCCTTAGTTAGGGATTTCTAATGTTGTATCCTGTCTCTACAATAAGGAAATGTAAATTCCAATATTAGACTCATTTGTTGTTTTAAAGGTGATGAGAATGTTTGTCTCAAAAGAGGAAAAGTAGAATATTCTTACACACCTATCACAGGAAAAAGCATGCCTCCAGGTATCCTGAACCCCACCCCTCCAGAGCATGTTGTCTGAAGCTGCTGAGAGTTAAAGCTGTGCACCATTTGGAGACCCATAGGTGTACTGAGTGTACATCTGGAGCCAAAATAACTAAGTTAGCCAGTTGCAGTGTTTGTTGTCTTGTTATGTTCAGAAAGTGTCATTCTAACCTTGTTTGCTTCTGCAGAGCTTATCCTGAGATAGTTTAGTTGTCATGCTAGATGCAAAGTTTAATCATGGCAGATCTCTTGACATCTCAGGGGAGCAAATAGCAATCCCTCTCTGTATCTACCAGAGGCATGCCCTGATTCAGCAAGTAACATCTGCACACCAGAAGACTTCTACATTCATAAATGAGAATCAGGCTTACCCCTCAGACAAGGGTCTTCAGAGAAGAAGATGTGGTTGTGAACTAAGTGACCTTTAACAGATGTGTTAAAAAAGTGGGGGGAAGGGGAATGATTTCATGCTTCCAAGTGAATTAAAAAAAACAAACAGGGATGACTCAAGGTCAGTGTAAGGAAAAAGAATCTTCAGTAAGTCTTTTAACAGATGGAGTATCTTGAGCCCCTGTCTGCATTCATCACTGTTTCACATTACAGTCCCTTGTGCTGGGACACAGCCCTTCCCTGGAAGGTAATCCAGGGCTGAATAGTGAAATGACTACACTGGGAAATTGTAGCAATTTCTCTCCACCAGTCACATTCACTGTAAAGAGGAAGATATATACAGGACTTTAGACAGCCAATAAAATCAGGTAGGGCACTAGATGAGGCTGAACCACAGTTTCCAGCAGCCCCACCAGCCTGGCCAATGGTGAAGGATTTGAGAATTGTACTTCAACCTCAGTTCTTCATGTGTCATGACTCGTAATCAGCTGTGATGAAAGAATTCTGATTCATTTTCAGGAGGTCCTGGTATGGTCTGCAGCTTGGCCACCATCACCCTTAAACACTTTTACACTTCTGAAGAGTGTTAGGAGGCCATAGAGAGGAATTGCTGGTTTAAGAGTTACTATTTTAATCTCCCATGGTGTCCTGAATGTCACAGCCTTCTATGGCATGAAATACTTCATAGATCAGTTTTAATATAAATTCTAGAGTCTGGAGAGTTCAGTCTCTTGTTTCTATCCTTTGTTGTTTCTTCTAGTATAATGTACTTTCATACAGAGGAAGAAAGCTCCAAGGGAAATTGTTGCTCTTCTGTGGTATAGAAGACTGGCTGTAAAAAAAATATTTAGCACAAAATAAATAGGACAGGGTAAGTTCTTCTGTGGCATTTTGGTTGGCTTCAGTAGAGGCCCAGGTTCCAGTCCTCCTCAGCCATGGAAGTTCCCTGGATGGCTTTGGGGGAGTTGCTCTCTATCAGCCCATCCTACCTCACAGGGAAAAAAAATGCAAAGAGAGAGCACTATGTACACAGCCTCAAGCTCCTGAATGAAAAACAGGATCGTAATAGAAATAAAAATGTTTAGCCGGTATCCCTCCTGTTCAAAAGCAACCAGTAATTAATTTGGACAGATCTATCAATTCACTTCTGTGTATACTGAGACCAGACCCTTCACCTCAGTAATAATCACAATAGGAGCAGGTGGCATTTATGGAGCTGTTTATGGAATATTCAAGCTCATGGATAGGTTGGTCCATCAGGTTCTTCCGACCTGCAGAGACTGAGAGAAGGTGGCTTCCATTAGGTGAGATGAAAAACAGACACACTCCATTGTGTAGCTCAACTGCTTAGCCCAGTGATGGCAAACCTATGACACACGTGTCAAAGGTGACATGCCATGATGTTTTGGGTGACACACCAGCGTTCACCAACACCTGACATTAACTATTCTTCCTGTTTGAGTTACCAAAGAAACTGAGTTTGTTTTACTCGTATTTCATTTTTGTAATTATTTGATGTTTCTTTATATAATACATAGCACCACACATAACTGGACTGTATTTTTTTTTAAATAAATGAATATCTAAAGCCTTGTTTCTCTTTTGTTCAGGGTGTGAGTGTGTGGGTGTGACACGCCAGCAGAGTCAAGTTAGGCATTTTCTGAAAGTTTGACACTCTAAGCCCAAAAGGTTCACCATCACTAGCTTAGCCATTCCATTGCAACAGCCCTTTGGCTGGGATTCATTTTCCAAAGAGACGGTTTGTGGCTCCATCACATTCTTGTATCCAGGAAAGGAACCATATAGCTGTCCTCTTGGTCATCCCATAGCTATTCTGGAACAAAATGTACCGCCTCCTGTTGAAGTGTGCAGCAAAAAAAAAAATTTAACACAGGCCACGCTGTCTCTCAGTGACTGTTCTGCAATCCGAAGGCTATTTTGTGCTACAGGAAACCTCTGAATAGCCAGACTTAGATTAGATATGGCATTACCGTATCATGGATTATTGCAAATAGCATTCCTAGCATTCCACATTGAACATCGCTGTGTGAGACCTGCCGCTGCCCAGTACTTGGTGGAAGTGCAGAGTATTGCTCTATCATTACTATGTGACTGCAATTTCATTCTTCTGGAACAGAAGTTTCATATTGAGTTCAACTGTTTCATATGATATGTAGGAAAGCCGTGGGTGGATGTATGTGTATATGTATATAAAGATTTAGCAGTTTCCATCAAAGAAAATCTAGTGTTTATGATTATAGCCTTTTTTCCCCACCCTATTTTAATATTCTGTTAGACATGGTGTTTTATAGCTTTCAATAATAGAAACGTGCCAAGAATGCTTAAGGAACCTTCAGAAGATGTTCTGAGGACTATCCACTTCAATGAAAGTGTTAGTGTTTTGTTTATGCTATTGTATAATCAAAGCACAAGCACCTCCATTGAAGTGAATTGTCCTTTATACCCTATTTGATCACTGCAGTTAATAGAAATGAAGCTATTCTGCTTCTCACAGACCCAGGGTTTATTCCTCAAGACCGTTCTACTTCTCAGTCTGTTTCAGACATTGCTCAAATGCTGAAGCTTAATTTTAAAGCCTCCTTTGTGTCCGAGGACTTTAAGAATTGCTTTAATTTAGGCTTGGTTAGACAACTCTTAAGAATTGTCATCCCCAAACATCTGGCGAACACTCAATCATTCAATTTTTATTATAGTCATAGACCAGCATACTGGAGGACAGTCATTTGTAAGAAGCTGGTCCAACTGTACATGAAGATGCCTATAGGTCAGTGTTTCTCAACCTTGGGAACTTTAAGACATGTGGACTTCAACTCCCAGAATGACTGGCTGGGGAGTTCTGGGAGTTGAAGTCCACACGTCTTAAAGTTCCCAAGGTTGAGAAACTGACCTATAGCATGAAGGCATCTTCCTCATTCTCATTGGTTCTCCACTGGGTGCTCCTGAGGTCAAAAAAGAGGCAGGTGCCACAAGCACAAGGCTCTGGAGTGAGGGCATCTCATTGTAGAAGGTTCTGCTTTGCCACAATGACTTTTTAGTACCATACACAAAAGACATATCCTTTTAACTTTTAAAAATAGCTCTAGTTGGAACACTGCATCTCAAATTTCATCTGATATGTTTCTTTATAAAAAAAAAAGGTTACCAAGTATTTGGTCACATAGTATGCCAGCAAGTGCTAACTAGTGGCTGATAGGACAATTAGGATCCATTTAAGAAATAAAAGAGGATGACATTGTTCATATGACATACTAAATTTATACATACATACATACGTATACACACACACACACATTTTGAGTATTATATTCAGGGACGTCCATAGGGTGTGGTTTAAAAAGTCAAAATGGTGACTGCAATGCACAGTGAAAAGACATGGAGCTTCAAACATAATGTAGCCTCCATCTTGACTTTTTTGACCATATCCTGCAGACACCTGATTATTTCAGTTATAGTGTTATTCTATCTTTTCTTCAAGTTAATTATAATTTTTATAAAATACCTTAGGATTGCTCTGTATCTTATTTTTTTTAAAACAACTGGCTCAGATTACCAACTAGTCTGAAGTATTGCTCTATTTTTAACATACAAGAAAATCTTTTTTGTCTAAAGAATGAACCGTGCTTTTTTTTTTTTACTCTAAACTTGAAATAGTTCCTAACCTGAGAGGCTCTAAAACTGTTTCAATGGTGTTGCTTCCCACGTATTTGAGACATGCAGTTGACTGCCAGTTTTCAGGTCCTGTAAATGATTTTTGTTTTATGAGGTACTGTTCAAAAGAGGAATTGAAATAGGTGTTAATTAGAGGCACAATTATTATACAGATTTTATACACTCTTCAGAAGTTAAAAATTACCTGAAGTACATTTGAATAGCTGCACACTGTTTTTTCTTTGTTGTATGTTTTTGTACGTTTATCACTTCTGAGGCTGCCCCGCTACATATCTGCAGCATTTCCAAGGGAGTTAAAAATAGCCTGACAGAAAGCAACTTGTGTAATGGGATTTTTGTCGTCAACTGTTTCACTTCAGGTAATATGAAATGAACCAGTTTGTGCTGAATTATGCATAAAACCACCTTCATGTTCCCATTGTTAATTTTTTCATAGGCTAGCACTTAAAGACACTCAACTTTAATAGCTGAAGCCCTTTCTTATCAAATCTTTTTAATAAGAAAATTATTCAATAATAAATATCATTAAATATTATTTTTTTATCCGCACTCAATCGTGGCTGATTCTGCGGCGACTGCCTGGACGAATCCCTGCAGTTTTCAAGGCAAGGTGTTTCGGAAGTGGTTTGCCATTGCCTCCTTCCTAGAGCGGAGCCCAGCTGATGAGCGCAGGAGGTGGGCTTTCCATTGCTTCGTGCCATTTTCGGGCATATGTGACTTCTGTGTTACCGGCAACTGGTCCCATCTCCCATGCAAGGCACTGCCAGTGCTTTTCCTCCCACTGGGGTGAGAGTACCCATTTATCTACTCACGTAAGTTTTCGAGCTGCTGGATTGGCAGAAACTGGGGATGAGACAGGAGCTCACTCTGCCACGCAGAGCTGGGCTCGAACTGCTGAAGTGTCGATCATTTCTGGCCGGCAACTTTCAGCGTCATTAAGCTGCTGCGCCACCGCGTCCCCTAAATATTAATATTAAATAATATTAAATGTTTATTTTAATATTATTTTAATATTTTAAATATTTAATAAATACTTAATAATTATTTAATAAGAAAATTATTACTTGATTGTGGTTTTGAATCAGGAGTATATATTTTCCAAATGATTACGTCCTAAACTTTGGAAACTGCTGTGCTGACAACATAGAGACTTGTGTTTCACTTCTGGACCAAGAGTGCTGGAGCAAAGCAACCTTTCAACTGTGTCAACCATCAGAGGAAAATCATTATAATATTTTATTTCTTTGCTTTATATTCTTAAGGAATATGTGATACACAAATGCAAGAAAACAACACACTTAAAATGTAATTCCAAATAGATCCCAAACACTAAAAGAATTCTGGAAAAATAATTCAAAATGCCTGGTTGAAAAGGTGTGGTCTTAATTCTTTTGGCAAAGGATTAAGTGTGGGTATGGAAGGAGGGCATTTCTGTTGGCCGGAGATATGAACAATATTGGTTGCTTAACAGCTGGACTTCTGCAGAAAGGGTAGAGAATCATAGAGTTGGAGAGGACCCTTGAATCCAAGTTCCTGCTGACTATAAGAAACTGAAGCATTCTGGCCAGATGGCTATCAAGTTTCCACTTCCAACATATTCCCTGAAGGGGAGCCCATCGCCTCCCCTTTGGAGGTGTCACCGTCAAATTGTAGTTAGGAAGGTTTGTTTAGTTTTTGTTTTAACATTCAAGAGGAATCTGCATTCCTGCAATTGAAACCCATTATTCTGTGTCCTGTGCTCTGGAATGAGAGAGTACAAGTCACAATCTTCTTCTTTGTGGTATCCTTTCAGGGCTATCATATCTTGCCCAACCCCCATGTTTTCTCAAGACTAAAAATACCCAGCTCCTAGGAGTTCATTTCTACCTCCTTTATCATCCTTGTTGCCATGTTCTGAACATGTTCCATTTTCTTCTGAATCCTTTTTAAGCTGTGGTACCCTAAACTGGACACACAGTTCAATGTTATGTTTGACCAAAGCAGAATAAATGGGAAATTATACCTCTGTTGAGGCAGCCTAAAAGTGCAGTTGTCTTTTTTGCAGTCACATCACACTACTAGCTCACATTCAACTTGCACTCCAATACTATCCCAAGATGTTTCTCCATAAGTATTGTTGCCAAGCCAGCTATCCTGTATCCTGTATTTTTTTTTTCACATGAAGAACTTTGTATTTGCATAGCCTCCTGGGTTCTCCCCATCCACTACAATTTGCCTCTGTTAAAGTTAATTCTATTACTTTATGATTAATTTCTGTCAAGATATTTCTGATTTTTTTTTGTTTTTCCATCTGTCTTCTAGGATATTGGCTATCCCACACAATTTTATGTCACCTACAAGTTTGATAAACATTACCCCCATCTCTTCATCCAAGTCTTTGATAGAAATATTGTAGAGAACCAGGGCTGGTCCTTGTGATACTCTACTGGATGGCTCTGCCTAATTTGATGAATAACCGTTGATAAGCACTCTGAGTATTTAAAATTCTATGGTAGATCTTAAAGTTCATAATGACAGTTAAATTTTCCACTCTCTGGAATTCCAGGTTTCTTTTTAAAAAACCTGAACAGCACACAGCTGTAGTAGGAAATTATGAAAGTAGGTCCTGATTACATTCCTACCTTGAGAGGAGCTATTCTGTGCATGCAAGATCCAGCTTGTACACACTATTTTGACATCAATAGAGCTTAACTTTGATTTTATGGTAACCTAAATTTTGAAGGAATGCTTTGAAAACAGCACTCACTTATGCTTTGTCCTGATTAGTTCTACAGTACATTTGCTTAAGACAAGCCATGTTCAGTGGAGTGGCTGGTATAAAGCCATGTAAACCTGACTGCCTTTTTTCTGGATTGGAGCACAGAATAATTATCTAGGACTCAGTGGTTTCGCTTAAGAACAAAACCCTCAACAAAGTTTATAGGATGATCTCTGCATAATACCAGAGTGTTAGGGCATGTTGTCTCACTGTTAAAATCAGACGTGCATCGTAATGTAGGAGTGCTTCAGCCATGGCCCTTTTATATGTGGGATTATAGCAAATGCAACATTTGCTTAGAATTGGTCATAAAGGACTAGGGCAGTGCCTGGGCATTACAAAAAGCTGGCTTCCTACAGACTGAATTGTCTTGCTGAACATATAGCTCAGCATTATGCTTTTAAAAAAAATATGTATATATTAGAATGAAATTACATCAATAAATATGTAACACTAGTCAGATGTTTTTCCTGATTATATTGGAATGTTGCTATGATCTTGTCTTCTATTGTTAATACATTTTCATAGTGTAGCATATGCAAAAGCAGTTTCTGGAATTTATGTCATCCCCCACAATCCAAAAACTGATATGTAAGGATATTATAAATACCACAGAGTTGGCCCATCTCTTACCAGGTTTGCATATGTGTCTGAGTTAAAAAAAGCTTAGAAATTCCACTGGCTTTGCAAAAGGAGATGGTCTCTACTTTCCAGTTATCCCTCTCTAATTTTTGGAATCATGATTCCTTATGTTCAACATTTCAAATACCACTCTAGCAAACTTTAATTGGCAATGCTATACTGTATGATCACCAACAAGATGTAATCATGTACTTCAAGCCATTTTTATTAGAAGTCTCTTCAAGGAAAAAGAAACACAGAGATCCTTTGCAAGTAAGAATTCAGAGTCAATTACCTGAAAACAGGTATGAAAAACATCTTCTATTAAAATCAGATACAGAATAGAAACAGTGCTTTTTTAAAAATACCACCGGTGACAAACAAGTCTTCCATCATAAATGGCATCAAAGATCATTACTGATTTCACAGCAAAGCTGCATGCACATTTAGCTTATAATGAAAAGCCTTGGAAGTATCAAGCTTTTGCCATGAAATTTGCAGTAATAAACATATGCAGCACAAAGATGTTTCTTTTGCCATCCTATTGATATTTTTCCATATTAAAGACATATGTACACTTTAAAAATTTGGCTGGTAAACCATATTATTATTCATAAAACTTCTGCTTTAATTGCTAATTTACAGAAATGCACTATCCAAGTGTGCTTATATGTTGGAGGAGGGACTAACAAAATGAGGAGCCGATGTTTTATTGGTGGAAAAGGGATGAGTTGATTAACATGATTTTTTTCCTTAAAAAATCAACAATAAAATGGCTCTGTACAAAAAAGCAAAGATATGTACAAAATGCTACAAGCCTACAAATTTATGAGATCTGTCCTTTACCACAATAGAAATGCAGTAAAAGATTTTCTGCTTTGCTGGTAAGGTGCCAGCAAAACCAAATCTGGACTGCTTTACATAAAATCATAGATATGGTAAATCCTGTGTTTTCATCATCCGCTACTGATGTCTAAATTTGCACACACACAAAAAGATATTGTGTTCAATATTTTATACTGTTCCAAAAATGAAAATCCATCCACATGCACTAATTTTCCTGTTTGTGCCTTTTTTGCTTCTTTGTTTTAATGCTATGTTGCTAGAAAGAAAACACAGTTCAGGTCAACTAGCAAAAGATCAGCATCACATAATACTGTGTAGATTTCCCCAACTCTCCTGCCTACTGTGACTGTGCTACAATCAAACAGAACATTAACGTTGCTCTTTTGTTACTGAATTTTCACGTGATAAATGAATTAGACTTTACATACTCTATTGCATGTCCAATACTTTTTTTTACATATAGCAGACATTTATTCATGGTTAGCTTGCTTCATAATGATTCGTGATTTTCAGTATTTCTGAGCTTTCCTAACGTCAAGTAGCAAACCTAATTTCCTTTCCATGAGCTCCAGGAGTTAGATACGTGTAACTACAGGATACATGCCTATTGCAATTACACATATCATAGCTATCCCTCTTTTCCTGCAGAGAGATCCATATGCTGTAACTGCACTGGAATCGTCCACTTCATCCTGTAGAGACATGCGCACACTTCTCTTCACTTAATTTAAGACATTAATTACATGAACATAGAAAGTACATCCAACTCAAGTTTCCTGTATTTGCACATATCAATAGCATATGACACATTTTCCCTATTGAGACATCACTGCATTGGGAGTTTTTCTACTTTATATATTCGTACATGCAGGTGCAGGAAATCTAACTCATGCTTCTGTACTTGCTAAATTCATGTCTAAAGCTCTTACTATTTGGAAAAAAAATGATTTTAACCAATTTATGACCCTCACTGACCCAATTCTAATAAAAGATCTTATGAGATGCAACTGGAAATCATGGCTTATGAAGTATTCTAGTACCAATTCTCCTTTGGATTATTTCTGCTTAAAAATTTACAGGCATTCTGCAGATGTCGCAACATATATTTGGAAACAACCTAATTTTAGTACTTATGGTATCTTGCAAATTGGTAAAAAAAGAGGCAAACTTGTGACACAGCAAACTGACAGCAAGATACATTTGCTGAGCTAAAAATGTGAGAACTCAAAAAAAGAAAACCCATTAAAATGTAGTAAATCGCAATCTGTTCTATATATTAGGTGAGAGTAGATATTTTTTTTTCCGCAAAGATACTATTGCAATTTTCCCCAAATAACTGGTAACATTTTGAAGTGCCATGCTATTTCTTCCATGAAGCATTTTTTATATGCGCTTTCCAAATTGGCATTGGCAGACAACAATCGAAGGCATAAAAAGACGTATTTCGCATAGAACTAATTCCTCTTGTTTCACAAAAGCTCAGGGATTCCATTATAGCTGTCGAATAATACTGCTGGCTGGCAGATGGAGATGAAGATGGTGAATGTGAGCTAGGTGACGTCTACCTGGAATTGCAAAGCAGGAAAACTGAAGGCTGGTGGAGGATGTTTTCTAGCAGTTATTATGCAGATGTGTGGCAGAGATGCAGCATAAATAAGAAAGGAACAAAAACAAATAATCATTTCACAGCCTCTTGACATAGTTTCCAGGGAAAGTACCAAAAAATTTTGTTCTTCTGGAGGTTCCTGAAAGTAGAAGTAATAAATGAAACATGGCAGCAAGACTACATATTCATGCTCTAAAGACAGCCTTTACATTTCATTTTAGGATTGTTCATGAATATATTCAATGCTACCCTAATAGGAAAACATGGAATATTGCATTACATAGCCGCACAATTTAAGTTAAGCTATAATACTATAGGCATGAAAAATGTAATCATAGTAGATAATGCAAAACTATCATACTATATTTTACTAAGTAACTCACATGGCTGAAAAGACAAACCACCATTAAACATTAAAATGCATCTTGTCTTTTTAGCAGTTACAACATCCAAGAAACCTTTGCAATGTCTTAATTATCCACTGTTTTTTGAATAGTGGCTTGCAAGGAAGCAACAGTTAAATTATAATGTCAAAAACTAGGTTTCAATAAATATTGAATCAATCATTTGTAAATAAAACAACTAAACAAATGAATGCTCTATCAAAGATTTTCATTCCAACTTATCAGCTTTTTAGCAGATATTTTGCACATCAGCTTCCACAGGAAGAAGGGAATCCTTAATCCCCTATTAGAATGAGAGGGTCTCTCAATTTATGAGTGAGAATGATACTTTCTCCATCAAAGTTAATGGAGAAATCCACTATGTCAAGGTTTAGGACATTACAGTTGCAGGCATTTGCCAAGTCCCATAATATAGTTACCTTTATAGTGCAGGAGGCTGCCCACACATAACAAGGAAGATACTGAGATATGGGCAGATCTCATGCCACATGTATTCTTTGCTAACCAGTTCCGCATGCTTAGAACTGTGCCCCACAAACATCATTTATTACTGGATATATTCCTCTAGTATTAGAGGTTAGATCCAAGTGGTTATGGAAGATGGTCCAGATGATGTTTGATTTGGGGAGCTCACCAAAAAAAAAAAAGGAAGGAAGGAAGGAAGGAAGGAAGGAAGGAAGGAAGGAAGAGAGGGAGAGAGAAGAAGAACTGCTCTGGTGTAGACACTGCATATTTGCAATAAGAACTGGAAATCTCTGAGGCATAACAGCAAGGTAGGGGTGATTATATTATACGTGAAAGGACCAGTGGCATTTGGGAACATCTCAAGAATGTTCTTTATGGCTGGCAAACTAGACATAATATGATCAGTGCAATAACTCTGTATAAAAATTTGCCAGGCCTAATAAATCAGAGCGTTTGGCTTTCCCTAATATGGTACCCTCTAAGTGCCCTGCTGGATAGAAATTCTGAGACTGCAGGCCTAATAAGATTGAGGGCACCAGGCTAGGAAAGGCTGGGCCAAGTGGTACTTATATAACCTAAGGCTCTATTAAAGTTAAGGAAAACGTACCCACAAACCATCCATCATCACACTTTTCCATCACATCAATGACATCTCCCTCTCTCAGCTCCAATTCATCTTCGTTCCTAGGAGTATAGTTATACAGAACCTGAAACCTTAAACAGGACAAATGGATGCATTTAAAGAAAAAAAAAAACATCTTGCATTTTCACTAAGCTAAGGCAGGTTGCTAAACAGTCCTGTGAAGACAAAAATAAGCTATGGGTAAAATTCAAGTCAGCGACAGATGGAAAGGTCTATATTGAGTAATGCATCAGCTATTGAAGCAGAATATTTTTATTTCAGTCCAAATAAATGGACTAAAATGGAAAAAATCCAAATGAGCTTGGTTACAATCAGTCTTAACTATTTGACACACCGGCAAAGCATGCAAAATTTAAGTACGCAATAAACACAAATTTTAAAAAAAATTGTTTTAAATGTATGTGTTGGGCAGTGCTTTGGATTCAGTTCCCAAAAGGTGCTTTGGAGCATGCAGGAGCATGACCATAGCACCTGTCTGCAACTTATTAAAGCAGTCACATCTTCCTTGGATCACATTGCAGCTGTGTGCTGCAAAGGACCTTTTGGGAACTGAAATTTGGAATGCGTCACATCTTAGTATGGAAGAATGGGAAGATAAATTTCAGTTCTATGAACTAAAGCAGACAAGCTGACATCAACAGGAGGTAAAAGACTTAACTCTTAAAATGTTGCTTAAGTGACTTGCAGTTTCCTAATGAGAAATAATATGTTTAATATTGTATTGGGTTGTGGGTTGGGTAACCCAATTAATAGGCTTAGGAATTAAACTATTACGTTTTACAAACTGATCAACAGATTTAATTTGGGTTTAATTCCATTGGTGTATTTTTTTCAACTGGATTTCCAAGTAAACAAATGAAACTTCCTAAAACTTAGCAAGTCTAAGTCCGGCCAATGTTTGGATGGAAGATGGCCTAGGAAATCCCAAAAGTGCTTCCCTAAGGGAAGAAAGGTGGAACATAATATGCACTAAATAAAAAGTTATTCCATTTAGTGCAGATCTTCATATCTCTATGTGTAATCTTACAGCCTATTTCAACCTCACATCGCCACCACGCTTCCCAGTACGGTACATGGTAATGCTGACTTCCCTTACAATTTCCAGAGGCTCCAGCCAACACTGCTAATAGTGAGAGATGCTGGGAGCTGCATTTCAGCAACATCTGAAGGGCCCCGGGGTCCCTCTCCTCCCTTACAGCTCTGTTAGAAGAATTATGAGATAATCCTAAGTATTTGGAAATTATACTAAAAAGACAATACTGATGATTTAATTAAATTAGCTCTGTTCATCTTCTAATTACTCCCCGTTCTTTGTAAATGACTGGTTTATTGCTTTTATTATTATTTTTTACACAATAATAGCAGAGCTATTTGCCCACGAATATCATTTTTTTCTTCTTCAAGGCAGGGTATCTTCCATGAAGATATTGTATTTCTTGACAGAATTCCAAGTGTATTATCTGGTAACTGGAAAATGTCTTAACTTTATTCCTCCTACCTATTTAGTTCATCCAAACTATTTGTTTCATGACATCTTCAAGGGTGCTCTGTTCCAAGAACAGGCAATGTAAGACCCCCCCCCCCCGCAGAGGTCTTCAATTCTTGCTCTCATAAACACCAACCAGCATGGCCAATGGTCCAGCATTATGGAAGCTGTAGTCCAATACATCTTCCCTAGTTTTCTATTTCATGGCTACTGATTGGCATGTATACTGTACATTGCTCCCTTATGTTATTTTTCTGTTGTATTTCTGGAAATGCTAGTTTCTCCCCAAGAATGTTAATAATTCCCTTTCACTATAAATTTGCCAGCAGTCAATAGCCGTGTTGCTCTTGGGAATGATATACTCTTCTATTGTTATCTTTCCATTAAAAATATCTTATTTATTTAATAACAGCTTGTATTCTGGAAGTGAATTGTATTTGCTTCCTATATCTGTACCAATATCTGTTGGATAAAAATCAAGTTAAAGAAATCAACTTTAAAATCAACAGGTTTTTTTTTAATTATTTAGATTTTTTAAAATTATTCAGATTTTTTTTTTAATCTAGCTATATGGCATGCCATAAAAACATGTGGATTAAAAGAATTCCAAAATAAAGATTAATGACAATTATTAACATTTGGATTCATGGCCTTCTTAGGAGATACACTGAGATGAAGTCTGAGGTATATTATCAATCATGTATTAAGTCACAAAAATATGGCTTTATCAGTTGTGTATTCCATGCATTATTGTTCCAATTATGCATATTTAGAAACTGTATTATATTATACAATGCCTAATTGTATACATTATAGAGAAACATCTGCCCATTCACTGTCAGTTCTTGCCTCTGGAAAGATCTCTGAGTTCACATTGCAATTGTATATCCGCTCCCTTGGAAATAATCCCCCCCACCCTTTGAACACAATGGATGGTGCTTATGAATGGAAACAAAGGATTGCATTGCCAGTTTCCAAATAAGTGATCTTGCTTAATGTCATTATGTGACCTCTTAGCCTAACTTGAGGATAAAATCGGGGAGAGGAAATCATATTCTCCAAGTTGAGTTCCTGGAGATTAGGCAGGATATAAATGAAATAAACAAAAGTCAACAAAGAATACCAATTAAAAATCTTTTGTTTTTCAGTTTCTCCTCTATGAATAAATTACACAGAAGGGGAAAAAATGAATTGAACTATGAAGAGACCCACTCCCATGCTTCCTAAATAAATCAAATTGCACAAAGTCCTAAGGGCTGTGCGACCGGAAGTTGTGGAGGGTTATGACCCTGGTTCAATAAGGAATCTACTTAGTTACAAACAGATATGCTTTATTTGTTGTAGCAGCCAATTACTCTTTGTTTGTTCATGATATACATGAGTTGGAAAATTTGGAACTTGATCTGAGTCACCAGCAGTTGAGCTCAATGTAAAATATGCTTTCATTTTAAATACAGTAAAATAATCTACCTTGTTAAAGTCTAAATACAGACATTATATTTTAAAGTTTTAGTACCTTACTTTTCTTACTCTAAACACTATGTCTAGTGTATCACCTGGGAGTATTAGAGTACAGTAAATATTGCTTCTCCACAATACACTGCAAATCTGGCCCTCACTAATGATAAATAATATGTGTGTACTCTAAGTTTCATTCCAGAACAAAAAATAACAGATTGTAAGTTTGATAGATTTATAAGCTACCTTCTACCCAGGGCTCTTCCAGACAAGAATACAGTTGCAACATTCACATGAACTCTGACGTTACTGAACAACTCATGAGGTCACACAGGGCACTTACTATGCAATATGTCCTGTAATCTTCCTACTGCAGTTGTGGTTTTTGACAAAAGGAGAACTCCTATTTTCATGCAGTGAGTCTAATTTTAATAGTGGGAAGAGCTTACAACTTTGCCTTGCATGAGAACGTCTATACAGTCATTAAATGGGATGATTAACTTGCCTACCGCCCAGATCTTATTAACTATATCCCACTTTAGTGGAGACATGTTATGACCGTAAGGGGGTCCACATACAGAACTATCATGTCAAGGTAAGCAGACGGGAAGCTGGCAGTTTCCTGTCTGTTCTAGCAAGAGTGGTGTACAAATTCCTTTAGAGTGACATCAGGCCATGGACATCAGGCATTACATGAAACTGGATTTCAAAAATGGCTGAGATCAGGGTTTTAAAGGGTTAAATTTTGTCCTTTTAGCTCCCTAATCCCCCCCGCCCCAAAATCTGGGTATTTGGTCATGCTTATTTTAAAGGGACTTGTTGGAAATTCTTGGAATGAGTTACAGTCCACTTTCTGATGACTATATTTATTTGCTTGCTTCAACTTTGGTCTCTCCTTATGAGACAATACATACTCAATTTTCAGGTAAACCTGTTGCAGGTCAGTTTGACACAGCTCTGTGACCGTGTTTTGTGTTTGATTCTTTAGCATAGTGCGACACCTTTATTTTCACTAGACACCTTGATTCCTCTTTAGTTCAGTGTTATCACTATCTTTGGCCCCTATAGAAATTTTAAACATTTTGTGGTTTGGCTTATGCCTGCATTCTTTCTTCCTTTTGAATAGGGATGTACAAAATTCACCAGTTTGAGAAGGAAGACTGCTCTGGAGATCTCTGGAACTTTGTATTCTTCCTTCAGACCATAGAGTGGTTCAACATTTTCTGGAAGTAATTTGGAATGGAAGCAATTTTAGATAACCTGAAAGTAGTCCTATCAAGCAGTCCTGTTGTGTCCAGAATGCCATGCTCAGGACACCGTGAATCACTTGCAGAGATTGTTTCCATCTCTGGTCCAGACAAAGTTTTTGCATGGTTGGGTTGAGGTCGGAAAATAACATTCTGGAGTTCTCTGGAATGTTCTGTGCCCCAATCAGTGGATTTTGAACATTCCTATGCTTGGACTTAATAGGAGCTCAAAGTGTTCAAAACATTGTGAATGGATGGAAATATGGATTATGGGTCCATGTATGCATCATGGTAAGAGAGAGGAGCAGACAGGACCTTAGTTTAGCTCCTCCCTGTTTCTGTTGTGTCCATTCCTATGTAGGGGACCCCGGGATGATATGTGGTTTCTAGGATGGCTATTTCTCCCCTTCACCCAATTAGAAATTTAATACTGTTATTTAAAGAAGAACTTGAGTAGATGAGAATACTTACGGTTCCCCCCCACTGTGTATATTTTCATGAGCAAACACAGGGCGCTGTGGCTGAAATGAAATGAGTTGAAATGTAGTAAGAGTATACACTATAATCAATTTAATTTAGCACAGTCTTCCATAAAAGTCAGCTCACTAAGTGCTTTAAACCAGTCCCTGATCTGGGGCTGTATGAAAACCAGGTTTACTTAGCAGCAGATAAGATACAGCTTAGAACTGTACACACCTGAGGGGCCATGAGTTCTGCAAGTCTATTCTAGTATCTGCCCATATTTTATTGGGCCTTATTAAGAAAAAAAAAGCTGGTTAAAAGGTGGGAAAAAAGAAGAAACTCTAGAATTTCTCCAAGGCCTTTTCCACTGTGCAAGCCTCTTTATCTTTCTCAGCCTAAATCTTGCCACGCCAAAGACAGCAGATGAGTTTTAGCCTCTGTGTTTTCAAACACTATTAGTGTCACAGAGATTACAATAGCATTAAATAAGCAATAGTGGGGAAAAACAGCCTCATTACAATTCAAATGCTTTTCATCAACAAGGAGCAGCCATTCCCTATGACTAGTCAGGAGAATAACATTCTTAGAGAAGGACCCTCTCAGAGAGACTTTGCTTTCAGGCCACCTGGCCTTGAGAGGTTTTGTTTGTTGGTTTGTTTGCTTAAGGATTCCTTAGAAAGGAGGAGAGAGCAAAAGAACAGCAGCTGTTTATCAAAAATCAATGTAAATGGGTGCTACCCAGTAAGTCATTAATCCAGTATAACACACTCCTAAAAAAGTTGTAGAAAATGGCCTGATGACTGGAAAGTTAAGCTGAGGTTATAAATAAAACTTAAGGTAAAGGTGGGAATTTGGCAAATATAAATGGGAATTTATATTTTAGGATCCATTTGTTTCTCTTGCCCAATCTATTATTCCAGAGAATAGCCCTTGAGATGTATTTATATAACCTCTCTGAAGTTTCCTTATGATTTAGGTTTACATAAATGTCAATCTTACCAATTATTTCCAAAAAGACATTGGCACAATTAGAATTATGAACTAAATCATACACCACAATCTTGGTAGCTATTCAAAGGATGAATGCATCTTAATAAATTGTTTAGTTGAGTTGTGATTCACCAGTTTCTGTGTCTAGTCACCTGTGCAAATATGGATTGTGCAATTTCTAAATTACTTCAAACTTCTGCTTTAATTCTATGGGACATAATTTAGCTAAAGACGTCTCTTTCAATCCTATAATTTTCAGTAGGAAAAAAGGAATGCTTAATTATTTAAGAGAAAAACTAGATTCTATCCAAATGTGTTAATCCAGATATATCAGAGAACATTGTAATCTCCTCTGATTTCCATGCAATAACATGTTCATACATTAACCTGAACTTGTTTTATAAAAGACACAACAGTTCTGGTTTGTTACATTATACAAACTATGTTAAAACTAACATTGAAAAAGCATGAGAGCCACTTTAATTTTCTAGACAGAATAATATAACTATAAAACACGTTGCTTGATAGAAACAGTATACAACAGTTACTCTAGAATATTGTTCTAACTGTCTGCAGAAATTAGAAAGCAGTTTATTTGTTGCTTCAAGATTTCCTGAATGGGAATACATGCAATGATATTACTTGAGATTCAGACTTAAAATAGGACCTTGCAGACATCAGAAGTAACTCAAACTTCATTGATTTTGGAAGGATTACTTTAAATCTGAATCTAAGTCTTATGCAGTTGCCATTAGGTACATGCTAGAGCCTAAGCGTTTAACACATACATTTAAAACATTCTCCATGTGCAAATAACAATGCAAACAAGTGAATCAGTCAAAGCTTGAAAATAAGTTGATCAGAGGCTGTTTATAAAAAAATGCATTACACTCTTTTAAGTTTAGTACATGCATGAAACTCTCTTGTGCCTATATGTGCTCATTTGTTTAGCTAATTTCATGGCTAAACTGCTGTCTCTTTTGACTATGTAGCACTTCAGATTTGATTTCCAAAATGCACTTTGGAGTCCACAGGAGTGTGAATATAGACCCGCATGCAACACCTTAAAGCAGCTGTGCCTTTTCTTGTGACTGCATGCACGAGAGAATTAAAAGTAAACTCCTGAAAGTTAAAATAGGTTAGATTTATTTAAGCTCCACCGATATTTAAGCCTGCTATTACATGTTAACTGTATATTTACTTTAGAAGATGCTCAGATGAATTATGTTCAATCATTATAGGGTACATATGAACACTTCTGTGACTACCAATTATTATTTAAAGCCCCTAAAATGTTTTAATAAGAAAGGTCCTGACATTTCTTCATCAATGCTACTGACTGTCCACAGCTGAAGTTATGATGGTGCCTAGGAAAGAAAGGATATTTTATTATATCTGATCTGAGCTCTTCAGAATTTTTTCAGGTCTATTCCTATGGTTTGATTTTTTCCCAGAGAGTTACAAGAAGATAGTGCAATCGCTGGAGCACAGGTATACAGTGGAGGACATTAGCCCACATCAGTTACAGAATCTAATCAGTGCTCAAGAACGTTCCTGTCAAATTGCAATGGAGGAGTCAAAAGTAGAGAGCAAGGAGTCGTCAACAATGGTCAAGAGCTATGAATCCAATTGAAAAGACTTAAGCTTTCATACCAGATGAAATTGGTTAAGCAGCCCTACTTAGTATTAGTTTTACAGGTGGGTATGTAGTAGTTCACCCATTTAGTTGGATACTGTTACAACACTCAGCAATTTTTCAAATCTGTTCACTTCAATTGGCCCCCATCTGGTACTCTTTTATAACTTTGAGCCATTATGAGCCATTCAAGTTGTTCATTACCGGAATTGACACCAACATAACTGAAAGTTCTAGAATGCTTTATCTGAATACACTGTTTTCTTCTTCCTAATCCTTTCCATGAAGTTCAGACAAACAAATCTTATAATGGAAAACAGACAATTGGATATATTTAACATCTGGCTTCAACACAAAATGTGTAAATCACACGTTTATCTATGAGCAGAGGAGGCTGAGAATCGAGTTACTAAGAAGAAACTGCAATTTGAAAAGGATGTATGTTTTTAAGCATATATGCATGGAAAAGCTAATGCAAATGACAACTCTAGAAGAAGCAATGCTATGAGAAAGCATGTTATCAAATCAACGCAATATATGTTGCTATAGCTGCAAAATATTTTGAAAAACAGGGTCATGCAGTTGAAAACAAAGAACAATGACTTAAACATTATGGAACCCATGAAAGGTACAAAGAGGCTTTCTTATGTAGCCACTGTTAACAGCCTCATAAGTAAAATACTTTGAAACAAGAGGAGCTATTTACAAGGGGAGAAGTTAAATACAAATTCGAGTGGTTAAAGATTTGCTTTTTTAAAGGATGGTTTAGTGGCCACATGCAATAGCTTCACTTTACATTCTACCAGTGGAACTGTGCAAATCAAACACAAGGTGCTATGGCTTTCACACTGTTACCACTCAAAACATTTTCAACAGCAGCACAATAGAAAGAAAGACCATTAGAATTATTTGAACATGTGAATTCCAGATCCAGTAACCTGTTCCAAATTCCAGTTCCAGCTAGGGGGAAACCTGGTAATACATATGGGGTCATGTCGTACCATACCCTATGTGAATAGCTGTGCCCTCTGACAGGTGAGCCACAAGATCTCCTAGTCAAAACAGGGCTACGAGGTGGTTTGCCGATGACAGAGATCTCTCTTTTTAAATCATCCTGGAAAAACCATAAACACTAGTCAATTCATCTAAAAGCCTAGATGGGCAGCCTCTTGTGGTTTCATTCCTGCAAGCTGGGAAATCAATTTTTCATCTCCAAAGAACACAAATGACATGCAGGTCTATTAATCTACTATGCCTGAAAATGACTGCTGTCACCTTCCTTTCAAAGGAGAATCCCTAGCATTTAAATTCATAATGCCTATACAATTGGAATGCTTTTCAAATCTGCCTGGGATAGAAGATTTGATCATCTGTGCAGATAACACTGGGGGGAAATCAGAGGCTAACCCACTGCTAACACTTCACAGCCCGAAAGAAAAAAATAACACACAAGAAAGATATCTGTAAAAATCTATGTATGCGCTTTGCATATTCACCTGTGTCTCCTTAACTTGTGAAATGCTAAAGCCAAGAATGTGGGTCGCAGATTTTGCATTTTTGTTACCACTGAAAGAAAACTCAAAATAAGAGTTCTCTTTGAATTAGAAAAAGCAAATGATTGGCAATTTCTTGGTGGTATTGCAGCAGTTCTTGCACGTATATCTGTTAAAATGCCAACAGGATTCCTTGCTGCATTAACAGTTGATGCCTAACTTTGTAATGGGCAGGGACTTTTAAATGGAGGGTTATAATTGTCACCTTCTACTACTTCTCAACTTTTTGTGCATATCATCTGTACGTTAATCTGGGGCTGCTGTAGTCTCTCTCTCTCTCTCTGAACCAATCATGAGACGAAATGACATTAATCCAAGAGGAGACCCAGAGCCATGTGAAGTCCTTTCCTAAAATGAATTAACCAGAACAGAGTTCGTTAATTGTCTCCTCCACTTGCTCATTCCTAGAGGGCTTCCCAGATCCCAGATCACTTTCCCACTTATCTCAAGAAAGACTGCTAAATGCTCTTGTCAGTTGGGAGCAATTGCATATTGAGATGTTGTTTCTAGGCTAGCTTCTTTATTCACTTGTTCTTGATTTCTGCTGGCAGAGACCCATGAGGAATAAGTCTCAACAGTGAGAGGGAACACGCTATGATATTAAAGAAATTTATTTTTGAATATGTGGTTACTAATGTCTTCAGAATTTCAGCACCTTCAAAGTCTATACTGGCAGATAATTCTAGCATTAATGGGACTTAGCAGGTAAACGTCTTGGCCATGAAAATGGATGGTAATTTTTTATTTAATAGATTTTGAATGAGATCTTAACTGATAAAATTTATATAAGAAATGGATTAGAAGAACTGGGAAATATGAACATTGCCTGCTACTGTGTTCCAAAAATGGACCTATGATCACTCCAACCCCCTATTTCAGTGAGCCTTGTGTACTTGTAAGACTTGGGTACTAAGTAATTTCAATACATTTAAAACATTCATCTAAAAACATTTGATTTGATTGCATGCTTGCAATATTAAATATTAGTCACCAGCAAATCCAAATTTTAACAATAGATTAGTCTCCAGGCTTTCCATTTGTCAAGCAGTTGAGAAGACGTGCAGTATCTCCATAGTTTGCAGGTACTATTACCTTTAACTTGGATGAATGTTTCTCTTGTCTGTATGACAGTTTGGAAAGGAGAGGGGGTGAATGGGTAGCAGTGGCCTTGGAAAATGCAGAAACAGATTCAGGAAAAGATGCTTTGGCTGAATGAAATGGAGAACTAGAAGCAAGGCAGGAAGGAGAGGTGGAAGGTGCTTGCATCTCATGGGAAAGTGATGCTGGCTTAAACATTTAAAGAGAGACAACTGTAATTCTGTGGAACAGCAATTACAAAGGGAGAGATAAAAAAACAGAGAATACTGCACCCCCACCAGTGAAAGGAAAGGGTCCCACCTGGCCCACCTGCTATATTAAGAAGATTTTCTTAGTACATATAGGTAAAGACAGGATTATTATGAGAACAAAGCTATGATCTCCAGGCTAAACTTTCTTAAGCAGCAGGTCCCACCCACTTTTATTGAGTGTACAGTGCTGCAAGTTTACCTTTTGAAAATAATTCATACCTAAATACAACCCACAGTGAGGTTAAGAAAGAAAACCCAGATCTTACATTGCAATACAACCACATCATGCCTACAAAAGCATGATCATGGCTTATGAAATAACAGTTTGGAAGACCGATAGCTTGAATCAAGGACAGCTGTGTTATTCTTGTTTCTGTTTTCCAAGTAAGGGTCTGGAGTGTATTCAGTCATAAAGACAGGCTCTTAAAAAGATCTGCAGAAGTTCTAACTTCCTAAATTGAACAGGAGCTACTGAGGGCCTCAGCAGAAAGATTTTTTCTCCCTTTCCTGTATTAGATTGCAAAAAAATGCATTTATGTAAACATTGCCAATTATACCAACATTGGTGGTACAAAATCACAAGTCTCAGTGTTTGCTATATGAAATCAAAACACTATTTAAGAAAAAAAAAAGCCCACCTACCTAGAACCTTAGATTTACCAGCAACAGCACATAATTTACGGTATATGCTTATTAGCTATTCCTCCTCCTTCAGCACCAATCAGGAGGCAAGCTGGGTGACATGCTTTCCCAGAGACTAAAGCTGGAAAACATCACCATTTCCTCCTGACCATTCTATTAGGTGTTGCTTGTTACTGCCCATTTATGACCGTTCCACCTCAAACATTTAAGGACCAATTTTCTTCCCAGCTGGATGGAGCACGGCTGGGGTAAAAGATGTGTCCAGGGAAATTTAGATTATGGTAATCCTAGTTAAACTGTGGATAATTCCTATTTCTTATCATTTTAAATATTCTCCTTACCTTTTTAATGAGATTGCGCACAAACATTTTGCTACATCCTGATTAAATTTGCCTAGAGACACCAGGATTATTAAAATGGCTCGGGAACTAGAAAGCTGATTGGACATTTTCCTTAATTATCCTTAATAGGACTGGAACAAGCAATATGAATGATGCTTTATTCAGCAAGCTAATAGAGGCTTTTAGGGAAGTAACTGAGCAGAGAAGGATCACACTTCTCTGCACTGCAAATGGGAGTCCTGCACTGAAGTAGAGCTTATTTTAGAATAATAATAATAAAAGGAGCCAGCGTGTTACATAATTTGCAATTACGTAAATTATCTTAGTGCTACATGTTTCTTCTTTGCTATCAAGCAGGCAGAACTTTGTACTCAGTGATTATGTAAACTGATTACCACCCATCACTGTAAAATAAATAAGTGCCATTTATGGCTCACATTTCACTGAATTCAGCATTACATATGCTTGAGTGCCAGGGATTTTGAGGCCCTGTATACGGATGAGAGAGAGCAGCAGCAACTTCAGTCAGAATTTTGGAGAACACTCAGACTTGTGTTGACCTGCTCAAGTTAAATGAACTACATAATGAACTACTGTATTACTAAATAATGTCTTGAAAGCTCTCTGTTAGCCTTCTTCAACCTGGCATCTGCTAGATGTGTGGAACTAGGTACCCATCATCCCCATCCAATGCACCTTAAAGACATTACATTTGGGAAGACTACACTGAATGCATAATTGCATGTTCATGTATGTGAGAATATAGCAAGGGGGGGTGGATCTCAATGTGGATAATGTACAAGGAGAGGGAGGAGTCAGCAGTAATCAGAAGCTGCTCTCTATCTCTAGAAGGAAAGTGCTATGAACACTAGGCAAACAGCAACTACTGAGTGAAAGTGAAGGATTTTCATGGGATAAATGCAATTTTATCTCCCCATCCTCCATACCACAGCTATAAAAAGGCTTTCTTCTCTTTCTGCATGCCATGATTCCTATTCAAATAGGGCCCTCTGGCATTTTGTTTAAAATGTAATTAAAATATGCCACCATAATGAGACATTAAATGCATCTTCTGGTTTGATGTAAAGATCCATCTAGGGACTGCTTGTTATTCTTGGAAACAGCCAAGGGTTCTACATTCCTGGTAAAAGTCAGAGTTAATGGTAGATACAGTAGCTGTTTTCAAAATCAGTTAAGAAGCAATTAGGGTAGTCTTCAGCCCATCTCCAAAAGGAAAGAACCAAAGAAGGAATTTTGTGTGTTAGTGTGCTTAAACGGTTCTTGAAAATTGCAATGTACAGTAGAAAGCCACATGCGAAAAAAACACATTGAAAAAAATGGACTAATGATGTAAATGCAGAAATTTATTGTACAATGTTTAAATACCTCTTTTTTAGTAACTGCTGAACCGTTGCCTTCAAAAGTTATCCTAGGCTCTCTCTTATTTGCCACTGGTGACTCTAAATTGTCAAGGTCTGGCTCTTCCTCTATGTGAAGTCTTCCCAATTCTTCAGTCACATCAGGGGCACGTCTGTAGAAACCTAAATCTTTCCTTTTTGACTGTTCCTCTTGGATTATTGATAGCAGCTCCTCACAGAGTTCCTCCTGTTTGCCAACCTCTCTCAGTGTTTTGGATAATAGGTCTTCTTGGGAGGGGGCAAGAGCATGGCCTGCTATTTTTTGCACTTCTGGAAAAGGATTTGAGGAGCTTTTCTTTTCCTTGATGGTGGGAATTTCTTTCATCCCTTTGAAATGGTTCCACTCAAGCTTATGCGCTTGGTCATGAAAACGAGTTGCTGGAGGAGGTGATATACATGTAGATGAAGAAAATGGCTGAGGTGAAGAGTCAGGGGAGGAATGGGAGGCCTTTGGTGAGGTAACTGGAACAATGTCACCATGCTTTATTTGAGGAGTGACATTATCTGAGAGGCCTACTGTCCTCTCTAAACCTGTTAAAGGCAGAGAGCCAAGGTCCTCTAAATCAGAAAGCAAGCTTTTAGGAAAAGGAGGAGGAGGAGGAGGAGGAGGAGGGGAAGGTGTGCTTGAAGATGAAAAGCCAAGAGTCAGTGACAACCATTCATCAGTGATGGCCTGAAGATTTCTTTTATTAGAATCTGGATAAGAAGAGGATCTGTATCTGGGAGGAGGGGGTGGTGCTTTGGTATCCCACTTGAGAAATAAGGGAAAGCACAGGAATTAAAACAAAGTGAAGAAAAGAACTGGGCTCATGAAGAATGTTTTTTTTAAAAAAAGTTCTATGTTAACTCCTGTTTATAGGATATTACTTCACTGAGCATAAATTTCTGAATTCATTAGCACATCAGTCAGACAGCAGAAAGCATATCTGAAAAGTGAAACTCTATCAGGTTCTTGCCCAAGACTAAATGTCAGACATAAGACAGATTTGAATCACCAAGTTCCTGAAGTGAAACTATGTAAGCCAGTGACTAATGGCCCAGATGTGATTACCAGAACTTTCCTATCCACAGCCTTATTATTTTGAGAGGAGAGTGGTGCTGCGTAACAAAGAAAAATGCAGTTCAGACTGGGATAGTTTTAGAGATTAATCAAAGTTAATCCCAGGTGGTGCAAGTGTTTAAGTTTTTCATCAACTGACACAAGAAACTTGCAATAACAGATTCAATAAAATTGCACATTGTGATTTACGTTCCCTGCAGCTACACAATCTATTTTTTAAAATTTAAATTTAGTATCACTTCGCACATCATCACATTTCTTTTAAAGGTAAACAGGATCCAAATGCTAGTTAGTGCATATAATAGAAAATTATTTTAAACTCAAAACTGTTTTTAAAAATATTGTTATTGACTGAATAATACAGTTAAGCTGAAATATTGATTGAAGTTTTCTTCTGGTAAAATAAAAGTCCTTTTGTAAGCATGGAAGAGCTGAGATTCATACGTATATTGCATCAGTAGATATCCATTGCTTCAGTAAATACTGAAAATGTAGTTTTTGTTGTTATTAATTTTCCAAGTTAAATCTTCATTTGAAAATAAAAAACTCTGAGATTATTCTTAGAATGGCTGTTATTAGCATTCTTAATATGTATATAATTTAGGTACACAGGGAGAAAATGGATACATTGAACTAATTGCACAGAAAGCCCAAAGTTATCATTCTTAGTCCTTAAAATGGAATTGAAATCATATAGAAAGGATCTCAGCTGTCACTGAGAAACACAAACAGAAGAAGAAATCCTTTTGTAAACTTTAAAAATAGTCTTACTAACATGTTTTAATTAGCACCAGTTTTTAAGTCATACAGACTTAATATGGACAATGACAGCCAACGTTTCATGCAGACAGGCACAAGATGCTGAGCAAAATTTGAAAAATAGAAAAATTATCCTTTTTTTTATTCAGAGGTATTTTAAAAAGAAAGTATTCTTTAAAAACTAATTGCAGTGATGCAAAAGGAAATTCACCCTACAACCCCTTGCAGATATAAAAAGTTTATTAGGTAAATTATATAATATGTTATAAATACAATACTACCACATTTAAGTATTTTATTATAAAGTTATTATCTGTTTTGTATCTTATGTTCATCTCTGGCATTATGCATAATGCTTGTTTAGCAAGAACTGGAGGCCAGAGACAGGGAAAACTAAAGAACTACATTATGTTTCCATGAAGATTTGAAACCAAAGAGTACTAAATTGATTACTGGGTATCAGCATGCAGATACACACTAACTTCCCTGGCAAAGTGCAGACTGAAATTTGATGGGCTGCTGTTGGTCCCCAATACTGGAAAAATCCCTGAGCAAAAGTACATGTAGTATTTGCATCATCTGTGTGTTTGTGCAAGAATGAAATTTAACTTATGCTAGTTACTCTTACACTTAGGCAAAGAAATCACCCAATGCTAGTTACACCTTTTTTACTGAGAAATTTTATGGGAGTGAGACCTAGTGCTGGAAAATGGCACAGTTGGACCAGGAATCTCTCAAGTCTCCCCTCCTTTTACAAGCCAAGCATGAAAACATCTGGTGAAGATCCAGTATGATCTTAATGGTTTCTTCTTGGAGGATCCTAAAGCAATTGCAATTCACATCCGTTATTGTTATTTCCTTTCTTTTTCACTGAAAACGATTCCTCTTTTATCCAAGTTGAACAATGGTAAAAGATACAAGTGTCTATGTACATGAAGTTTTACAGACTAAGCATATTCATGTGGTAATTTATATTGGGATCCTACTTGCTGGCAGGTTGTTGGCTGGTGGCCTTATTTAAGCTGGTACATTCCCTTTTAGAGAAAAATAAAGAGGGAGATCTCCTGCCTGGGCACTGTAGCCATTTTGCTCAGCATTTTCCCAACAAAGGCATTCAGATTCACCATGATTTTGACTCCGATGAACAGTCTGATATAATGACTGGAGCACTGCATAGCTCTCTTATCTGGGACTCCTTTTGGCCTCTAGACTTTGAGGAAGTGGAGAGGGTGCTCTTTGGTATCACCTCAGCCACTTGAAGGCTTGGTCTATGCCCTTCCTGGCTCCAACGTAGGATTGGGTGAGTGTATGATGACCTGGCTCTGGGAGATTATTAACCCCTCTCCTTAAGAGAACCTCCCTGAATCCAGAAGTGTTTGACAACCACTGTCCAGTCTCCAGCCTTCCCTTTCTGGGAATGTTGTAAAGAGCACAATGGGATACAGCCAGAGAGAATCTAGAGAAAGTGGATTATCTGGAACTTTTTCAATTGGAGTTCGGATATGGGCATGGAATGGAGACAACATTGGTCTTTTTAGCTGGATGACCTTTCTCAGGACCTTGATGGAGGGAAAGTGATCCACAGGTCTTACTTGACCTCCCAGCAGGTTTTTTTTTTTTTTTTACCATCAAGCATGGTATCCTGAACTACAAGATTTGGGGATCAGAGGCTCTTTTCTGCAGTGTTTGCAGAACACTGCAAACCTCAGTGGGCGATTCCTGTCAATGGTAGTGGAGGAGGAGATGTTGGCCCATATGCTTTCCCCTTTTTGGGTGCCATAGGGGTCAGTCCTTCCCTCTCCCTCACATACGAAGCTGCTGGAAAAGGTCATTTAGCAGTTTGGGATGCGATACCATGAACAGGCTGATGGTATTTGGCTTTATATTGCCATCCCAAGCCCAGCTGAAGATGCTGTTGAAGTCTCGTCCTGGTGTCTGGAGACTGATGGGATATGGATGGGACAAAACAGGTTAAAGCTGAACCCTAACAAGATGGCATTACTGGCCATTCATCACAGTTTTAGCTGGTGAGCCAGTTGTGGGAAGGCCTTACTGTTCATGCTCTAATCATCATGCAAATAGAGTGCAAGGTGCTCTATGTGGGGCTGCCTTTTAAAACTCTTCAAAAGCTGCAATTGGTCTAAAATGCAGTGGGTGTCTGGCAGTAGTCAATATGATGATATTATAGTCATCTTCAGGCTGCTACACTGGCTCAGGGTGGAATTCAAAGAACTAGTTTTGATTTATAAATCCCTCTATGGCTTGGCACCTACGTACTTTAAGGGCTGCCTAGTCTTGGGAAAAACTGCTCATGGTATGTCACTTCTGTAAGCTGAGGCCAGGAAGGATTGCTTCTCCAAAAGAGTGCCCCTCTAAAGGTTAATTGACCCTGCTCTGCTACAGTCTTCTAACAACTCTTAAAGACCAAACTATTCCAGAGGGCCTTTAGGCTATTAGTCAACTTTATTCAGATTTTATTTATTTGAAAAAAAAGTATATATCCACCTATATAGATAATAGTTCTAGGGCAGGTAATGAACAAATACACAAATAATAAAAACACAAAATTAAAAGTCTTACACATCACAAGTGTCATAACTGTATCCTCACAAACCAACCAACCAACACCCCCTCATATATATATATTTTAAAGTGCTGGTCTCACTTCCCATCCTGGTCCAATTCCTGAGGGTAAAGTCAAATTTTCAAAGCCTCTGGAAGGCAAGGAGGGTAGGGGCCATCTACATCTCAGGGGGGAGGCTGTTCCAAAGGTAGGTGCTACTATGGAAAAGGCTTACTTCCTAGGTCCCACCAGATTACAATATTTAATGGAGAGACCTGGAGAGAGCCCATCCTATCCAGCCTAGTGGGATGGGTAGATATCCTCAGGAACAGCTGGTCCTTCCAATAACCTGGCTTCTTGCCATATAAGGGTTTAAAGGTAATAATCAGCACCTCAAATTGCCCTTGGAAATAAACTGTAAGCCAGTGCAGCTCATACACCAGCAATGTAGTACAGACGAAGGGCAGGGTGCTCAGAACTGCACATGGCGCTGCATTCTGGACCAGTTGAAGTTTCTGGGTGGTCATCAAGGGCAGCCCCAGTAGTGCATTGCAGTAGTCCAAATGGGAAGTGACTAAGGTGTGAGTGACCCATGAGTAGGTCCAGGAATGGGTGCAATTGGTGCACAAGTGTGATCTGTGCAAAGGCCCCAACTTGTGCATCATCTCTTTAATTTATTATTAGGCAGCATATTATTGGTTCTTGTGGTGTATTGTATTGTGTTACTCTTATTTACTGTGTCAAATGTTACTGTGTTTAGTACATTGTTTTAAATTATTGTGAGTCTACATTTGGAGGCACACACATTTGATAAATAAATTGCAATAAATAATACATATTCAAAATTGCCATATCCAAATTACAACAATTAATGGCCCTTTAAAGAACTGGTTTAAGAGAAATGGCTTCCACCATTAATTTGAGGCAACGTTCATCTGCCAAACAAATATATCTTTGTGTGTACTTTTTTTTTTCAGATAAGAAATTGGCTCAGGTCTGTAAAGCTAAAAAGAGTAAGTGTGCCATTTGCATTATGTAAATAATGTAGCAAGACACTGGATCAAGTTAAACTAGTCTGCATACAACAGCACCAAATAAACTGGGCTTTCAAATACTTTTCATGGGGCTTAAACTGTGCAAACACATCATTTTTAATATAAAAATGCAAAAATACAAGAACATCATAAAAAAAAAATAAACATCAAGGTAACATAAAAGAGGAAAAACACTGCAATCTTCACTAAGAAATAAAAATGGTATAATTTATTCTTATTATATATTTGATAATTGAAATAAATAAGTATTAATGATTATTTATAACCAGTTTTCTCAAGATTTCGGCATAGGATTAAACTCTAAAGATGATAAAGAGAACAAAGCATTTCTTACCTTAGTTGAACTTAAATGGTGGATTCTGTCACTTGAGTAACTCTGGGGTATTGGGGGAACAGGATAATCATCTTCTCCTCTGGCCACACTCTTTTTGACTTCTACATAGGACACTGGGAAGATTCCTTGCTTATTTGTTCCTGGTAGTTTGCCTTCATACCAGTTTTGATCAACCCGTCTAAGAAGAATGACTTTGTCTCCCTGAAAGGCAACACTCAATTACAGCTGAAAATTTTTTGTCCTGCATGAATGTATTCAATATATATTTATGGCAATGGAATATGAATTCCTTAATTGCAATGGAATATTAATGAAAGTGAATAGAAAGGCAATGTCCAAAGGTTGCATTTACTTCAAAATGTTTGTGCTGGTTAAGGAGGTTCACCAAGAGTCTTCTTCCTTTGAGGCACATTGGCCAAGGAATCTCTGTATTGACCTTTGAAACATCCCTTAGCACAAAACTCTGCATGGGGAGACTTTCACATGGTAACATGGCAGTTCAAGAAGGGTTACAGAGGGAGAAGCCTCTTTTGAAGGGCCACTAGGGAAGGTACAGAGTATATTAGAAATAAAGAGATTTCTCTGTCAGATGTAGGGGGAGAAATGTCTTTGTAAAAGCCTCACTCCATTGGCAATGTAAAAACAAATGTTTTTAAAAGAAAAGTATGAAGAGATTTCTTGATCTCATTTTAAAAAGTAAGAACTAGCCATTTTTTTCCCCTGTGGATCTTTAAAATACAGGCAGTCCTCACTTAATGACCCTAATTGAGACTGGTAACTCCATCGTTAGGCAAAGCAGTCATTAACTGAAACATCACATGATCACCCTGCTTAGCAACAGCAGTTCTGGCAGTCCTAGTTGTGGTCATTAAGCAAATCACCTGTAGTCATTAAGTGAGGCATCACATGACTGGGATTTGTGATCTCCTGCCAGCTTCCCCATTGACTTTCCTTGTGGGAAGGTTGCAAATGTGATCAGAGGACCATGGGACACTGCAACCATCATAAATGCACGACAGCTGTCAAGCGCCCAAATCCTGATCACGTGACTGCAGGGACGCTGCAACAGTAGTAAGTGTGAGGACTGGTCGTAAGTCACTTTTTTCAGTGCCGTCATAACTTCAAGCAGTCATTAAACAAATAGTCTTTAAGCGAGGACTATCTGTATGCAAGACCCCCCCCAAAAAACTGGACCAGAAAATGGCCTTCTCAAAGTGGGTTGTAAGATGCAGCAGATTTTGATGTTATGTGTAACTTACATGGAAAAAAATAAGCTTTAATCCTTTGCCCCAGATACTGTTCTGAGACAGATTACAGTCTAACATTTGCATTGAAAAGAAACTCTGATTCAGTCCCAAACGTCTCCAAATAGTATATAGGTAGTCCTCATTTAGCAACTGCCTTAGCAACTGTTTGAAGTTATGAAGGTGATGAAAAAGTAACTTTGTGACCAATCCTTGCATTTATAACTTTTGCAGGTCTGTAAAACAAAGGAAAGCTGAAGTAAGATCATAAGCACAGTCACTGTTTCACTTAGTGACTGCTTTGCTTAATGACCAAGGTGCCGATCCCAATTGTGGTCACTAAACAAGGACTACCTGTATTGCAGAGCACTCTCTTATTTGCATTGTACCAAAGGGAGGGGCAGGAGGAGGAGGAGGAGGAGAGAGAGGGAAAGAGGGTTGGTACAAATATAGGAAAAAAGAGAAGATTAGCAGAAAGAAAAACAGGCAGCAGAAAGATGTAGTAGCTTTACCTAAAGCCAGAATATGGCCCAGGGTAACGCACACATGGGTGAATAAGCCCCTTAACAGAGAATCTTTGTCAAACTTGGTTTAACAACCAATCTTAGCAAATACCTTTCTCAGTGAAAGTTCCACATTTGTGTCTGCATTGAAATTATATTTTGCAGTAGCTTCTCCAATTTCGGCAACATGTGCTGGGGGTGGTGGTCTTGCTGGCTGTGCTTTTTCTGGGGGAATAAGTTTCTGAAGAGAGAATGGTGGTTATTTTAATCAGCCTATTCAATTTGTGAGCCTATTTGTAAAACTCATATGCACAACTGTCACAGGTGTAGAGACAAACCTCAACGTAAGAAATAGGAAAGATCCCAACTCTTCCGTAGTGTTCGCCCTCATACCAGTTTTGATCAACTTTCCTGAGGATATAGACAGTGTCTCCTTTCTTAAAGGGCAGCTCTCTGTAACAAACATTTATAAACAGTGATGCAGGTTTGAACTTTGTAACTACATCTTGAACTGAATTGAATGTTAATTGATTATTATTTTAAACAATAAAAGAAGAACCAGGAATACCTAGCAGTTGGAACTATATTTGGTGATAAGGTCAAACACAGAAGCTTACTATCTTTTTCTTGAATACTTTCTTGATTTAAGTTGATTAACATCTCAAATGTAACATCAACCTCGGTTATTTTATCAAGGAAACTAGCTTGTCTTCTTGTAAACATGACATTGATTGCTTTATAGTTTGCAAATGACAAACTGTGAATTGTAGTAAATGAAATATAGAACTGCTTTGGCCCTTTGCAGAAATAATACCTAGTTATCTCTGTTTTTCTTAAGCATGGTTTTACGTTCTATCTTGTGATCACTCCTCAACCATGTTAATCTAGATAACGACGATAGTTTAGTATGCACAGACCAACATAGGTGTTATTTCTATCTAGGACTAAAGGCTCTTTCCTTTCGGTTCTTTCTGTGCTGTCCCCCCCATTTTTTTTTGCCACTACTATCACTGTCAGAATGACGATCAGAGAAACAGAAGAGTTGGCATAAGAAGCAGGTTTCTTCGAAGGAAAACTCAACCCAGCCACAACATGTGACCTCCTGGAGCACTTTGTGGATAGGATGGGATGAAGACACCAGATGAAAATACTATCAAACCAGAGAGTGGGATGGGAAGTACACATTTTTATGGTGGTCTATGACCATAATGAAGATTTGATTTGAGGAAACATTTTAGCTAGCACTTAAAATGGTCTTCCACTCGAATAAAGCAATTTATTCTTCGGTTTTGCTATATCACATTCCTTCTTCCCTTAATTGTGTAGGTGTAGAAATTTTCAGTTCATAGGCAACCCTGTACTGTTTCTGCCACACATAAAAGGTATTTATGTATTATTTGAATATGTACAGGGATGTAACAAAGAATACAAACATATGTTCAGTTTCAATGTACACATTTGTTGTTACAGTTTTTGATGGAACCTCATTATCCTGCAGAGTTCCTTAGGATGAATTGGGTTATTGGGTTACGGAAGAACCATAAAAAGAGGAGGGAGAAGGAAAACAAAATAGTGGAAGACTCATCAAAATCAAAGTACTAGTAGAATAGGGGAGGGAATTAGGTCTGGCCCACTTAGGAGGCCTGTTGCACAAATTCACCTTGTGTGCCAATTGTACCTGTTTCTGAATCAGGAGGCCCCGCTCATGGTAATTCATGCCTTAATCACCTCTCACCTGGACTACTGCAACATGCTCTATAGGAGGCTATCCTTGAAGACCACTTAGATGCTGCAACTGGTCCAGAAAGTGATAGCACAAGTAGCATCTGAAACAGCATTCCCCCATCCCACCCCAAAATTCAGATTGTCCTGACTCTGCCAGCTTTAAGAAAGGCTGGACCTCTATGGACTTTGGCAGGCTTAAAGAGATTGTTTTTCTCATAAGACTATAGGAATCCAGCCTAAAAGCACTTTTTGTCTATCTTAATGCTAATAAAATAGCATCAAATATATTCAATATAATAAAACTATATTGGTGAGAATGTATAAGAAAAAGTGAAATTAAACCAACATTGCATATTTGAATCCCACATTAACAACATGTATATAAGCCCCTTTTATTTCACTGTAAAACTGTTCCCTCCAAGGTAAATAAGATACAAGAAAACAATTTCAGTTTTAAAAACCAATGTTTTATGTATCTTCTATGTTATTATGCACTAAACACTTTATGGGAATGAGTCATACATTAGTTAAATACTGCAGAGACTACTTCTTACTTAAATTATTGAACATCTGCATATTGCAGAATGCTTAAACAGTAAAACATTAGTTTAACTACATCAGAAACAGAGACTTGTTTGTATCGATTATAATACTATTGTACATATTCTTTTCTGCCTATGAAAATTGCTTTAACATTCATTATGATTCTTCTGGGTAAAAAAAGGGACTAATACTTACTTAGAGGTCTGAGCTTTAAAATCATATACTGCTCTAGCTGGCAGTCTCTGAAATAGAGGCAAAGAAATTAATCTAAATAACATTTAAAATAATATGTAAAATTGAACAATATGCATTAATAAACATGCCCCAGCAGATAGCAGCATAGAGCTGACCTTGGCTGATCTCAGAAGTTCAAACTGGTCAGTCCTGGTTAGTACCTGAATAGACAAGCACTGAGTAATCCAACAGATTGCAAAATTGAAAGCACACACTATTTTATCTAAGTTAATTGAAGCTTCTTGGCTGAACTCTTAAAATGAATACTGAGTACCATTAGAAACAGCTTTGGAAGACTTCACTAGGGTCAGACTCTATTCTATGAAATCTGTGGCCATATTTAAGGTGTCTGGGTTTGGTATATTTGTTTCCAGTTGCAATGAGGAACATTTTTCTGATGGGGGGGGGCACACACAGAGGTGGTTTTGTCTCTCTGTGTGCATTTAATTTGGCTTCCAAGGGCTGCAGGGGACATATCGGTAATTCAATGTTTTTGGAGGGGACAATGTTGAAATTGTCATTTGTTTTAAAAAAAATTGGGGGTGTCTATATGGAACACATTATATCAAATGGGTGTGTCAGGTGGTTTAGCAAATTTTGGTTCCTTGTTATTGTTGAAAACACATATACATATGGAAGATTATGCCCCTCTGGTGGTAGCCAAAAATGGGCTGTGGGGCTGCATATGCTTTGTATGCTACCTACGCTTGCATTTAAGTAACTGTTGCAGGATGGCTCTACTTCATGGTCCCTCCGTGTAATCCTAGATAACCTGCTTTTATGGTAGCTGGGAAGAGGACATACCAGCCTATTCAGTAGCAGTATTTACTAATTAAGATTTGGTTCCAATTTACTGGTACATGTTGGGCCCTTATATAATGAAACTATCTTCGGATACCCTTGATAGTAATAATTTTCAATATAGCTACAGTGAAAGTAAGCATATTCCATGAGAAATATTAACGAATCTCTGTACGGAGACTTACAGGCCTACATTTATATTTCAAATATTGTTAAAATATTGATTTTATTGGGTAAAGGAGGGATTCGCTGTTTCTACTTTCCCAGCAGAGGGAGCCGAAACTCTGAGAGAAGGCCTGAGATTCACTGACTCAAAGTTGTCCTGACTTTTAGATAGTAAAGGCCCAAGGGGCAGCATCAGCAAAGGGAGCTGGTTTTGGTATCTTAGAAGGGAGCCATTTATTTAGGCTGAGTGCTTTTACTGGGTTTTGGTTTCTTTTCTGTGTGAGCATTGGGTACCTCTTGGGAGGCCCTAAAAATATACCGACATTAATTGCTTGTTAAACACATGTTACAATTTTGGTTTCAACTTTCATCTGCAGTCCCATTGCATACTCTTTCTATCGTCCAATCCCTCCCTCACAAAGGAGTTTGAAAGCAACCTGCAATTATCTTCACTTTTCCTGACCGCAAAATGCAGAGGATATACACAAATCATCACAAGCCAGTCTAATCAAATGTAAAAAAGCAAAGGGACTGAAATCCACTAAAGACTTCCTGATCACCTTGTCACTGTTCCTTGGCTCAACCTCAAAGCCCTGTGAGATGGAATGCAAGCAGCTTGGCAACTTAGGGCATCTGTCTGAACAACTGTGATCATAGTTGCATGTATAATGGGGTGAATTGGAGGAAGGCAAAAGGGAAAGACAAGTTCTAATCAGCGCATATAGAAAAAGAAAACTCCAAGAACAAGATTCCAAATCTCTAAGGAACTGAGCAGAGAAAGAACAGCTCAGTCAAATGATGAAAGAATTCCTGCCAATAGCAGGGAAATGAAAAGCCCAGAAGGGCTGCAGAGCCAAAGGGAATCAAAGGAAAAGACCAGCTTTGCTGCAATTTCAAATTCAGAAATTAACTAATTCAGCGGCCCAAAACAGGTAGATCAATCAGGTCTGGAACCAATCCTGAAATGGTACAAAGCACTTATGCAGAAATGCCCTAATTGTGGTCCATGCTCTGTTTCTCTTTCTATTCCAATTGCACTGTTTGCAACCCTGGGTGATGAAAGATAGCATCGCCAAGAAGCAGTCATATAAATGCCTTCTAAAGGTTTCTAGGTTATTTCAGAAGTACACTTCTGGCTTCAAACATGTTTGCCTTAGTATGATTTATTGCAATTACCTCTCTGTCTGGAGTTCCTCTTCTTTCCTTTGGAATACATCGATTCACATCAGTGAAAGCAGAAGAATAGTTTCCAGGAGATTCCTGGTCTACTGAAAGTAAAATGCCATAGGATGAAAATTCATGAAAAATAACTGTGGAAGCTTATTTCAAAGGAAACTACATCTACATTCATGTTAATGTGAATCTGAGATTAAAATAACATAATGACAATTACCCAAAAACTGACAAACAAAAGCCTACAAAGAAGCTACGGAAATATTTCATATACTACTTATACGATTTCAAACTGAACTTCAAGCATTAAAAAGAAAAATCAAGACCAGCAATATAGCATCTTTTCTGATTCTTACAACTCTTGCTTCGAGAGGAACAGAAGAATGAGATACTGAAGATGCAAAAGGTAAGAAAGCATAGCACTGACCCATAAAGATAATAAACATGTACCCACATGCAAGGGAATGTGTCAAAGCATGCCACAATGATGGAATGAATTTTTGAGGTGATCCAATAGAAGAGAAATGCCTGACTCTTTTATGTTAGACCGGACTAGATTATACATTGGCCACATTACAGTCTGTTCTGGGCTTCTTTTAGAACAAGTAGACATGGAAAGATGATCTCCAGATTAGGAGTGCAGGGCTATCAATAAATAGCTGTGATATTTTTCTGCTCTCCTGCTCTCCTATTTTTCCCAAAGATGCCATTTGCTGCAAGGAAACTTCGGGGGGAAAAAAAAAAGCTTTGGGGACAACTTTTGGAAGGGACTCTGAAAAGAGAGGATAAAAACTTCTTGCATGCCACGCGGTCATTCTGAAGCGCTGCTGCTGCTATTTTTTTAAAAAACCATCACGGGTCAAACAAATCATCTGGTCTCCAGGCAAAATGGCCTCTAGAATTCTATATTTCTAGCTCTTAAAACTCAATTGTTTATACGGAAATATCCATGAAATAAGATTGCACCTTCTGAGTGCGACCCCAAAGTTTATTAGAGAAAAAGTCCTATTAAATTCAGTGGATCTATTACTGAGTAAACATACTTAAGAGTATTATATGACAAGCTGAAAATACCTGTTTAAATACATTGACATGAAGAAAAAATAATGTAGTTCATTAATACTTTCCAAGAAGCTCCATAAGTCTATACTTCAAATTTATAGAAATCCTAAATGAGAAATAATTCTTCTATTTGTTATTTTCAAATAATGGTTTGTATTTATGATACTCTAAGCCAGAGTTTCTCAAACTTGGCAACCTTAAAATGTGTGGACTTCAACTCCCAGAATTCCCCACTTCTTAAGATTGCTAAAATTGAGAAACATTGCTCTAAACTAACAGTGACTTGGGACAGGCAAAGACTGTAGACATTAATAATCAGAATCTTATGACATAATTCTGGTACAAGATAATCTCACCAGCCAATGTAGTTTCAAGTGCAACTTGTATTAGCTATACCTCTCATGTCAGAAATTACTACTGCATGTAAGAAATGGCATAAATGCATATATAGCTTGACATCTAAATAATATGACCAATTTATTACATTTACACGGAGCAAGAAGAGCCATAAGCTTCTAGACCCATTTTGCACAATAATTCTAACTGTTGATTTATGGTAGATGCAAAAGCACAATGAGGTTTGGACTCAATTCTTCTCCTTTCTTTGTCTTCTTCCTGGGCAAAGGAGACTGGCATATCCATTTTTAAACTAATCAAGCAGTAGGTAACTCTGTAAACTCTGGCTAGTGTAAAGCAGTGTTGGTTTACCAGTAAGCTAGAGGTATAAATTATAGCTTGATCCTGCTTTATTTCAAATGAGGGGGTAATAGGTGACTTTACAGATGTTGCTAAACTATAATTCCCTGCATTGCTTATCAAGGGGATCTGCTGGGAACTGTGGTTTAGCAACAATTGCTGAACGTTGCTCATTCCTGGTTTAAAATAACCAGATCCACGCTCAAAGTCACCGTCACAGGAAATTTGATTTAGCTTTAAACTAGAAGAGGATGCTTCCAATCCCAGCCTCACTGGGGAAGATGTGAGCGGCAGCAGATGAACCCATAGCCTGCTGTTGCTGAGGTAACCACCAAAGGATGGTTGAGCTATATATGCAGAGGAGACCATGACTGAGTTTATTGTTGAAGGATTCTATTCTATACTGTTAATAGAGATCATTTGCTTGTTATTATCATTTTTATTGAAACATAAACTTTTGCTAAGTAGATGAAATTACAACTGTAATACTCTTTACCTTGGTTTATCCCATGGGACTTGTCCCTCTCAATATTCACTGAAGCCATTTTAAAATCAGTAGATTTTAGTTTTGCCACCCTCATTGCATATATGAACATTTAGATTAGTGGGCCAAACATTTCATTCACACAGCCATAATTATATGTTTCTACACAGCTGAACTATTTTGTAAACTTAGATGGAAATATGGGCTTCTTCCATTATGATTTCATCTTACGCTTATATTTAGGTGACCATATATTTTATTAGGAAATCTTTGTACTTTTTTCCCCAAAAATTATTGGTATGAAAATTAGATCAATTCTTTTGAGTAGAGATCTTTTTTCAATGTATGAAATTAATTTCTGTTATGAATCACTGCTCTCTTATTTCAGTAACTATTCAAGTGCTAATAACAAAAGGCTACTTTTTCCTTTTGCTGGCTAGTCTGAAAAACACAACTTTGTACACTGTTGCTGTTTTCTCTCCCTGATTTTTTTTTTCATTCCTATGACTTACAGTACAACAGACAATTTCTAGGCTGTATAAAGTGCACAACATATATGTAATGGGAACAAACTAGAAATGAAAAGGATAAGGGTGGATGACTCAAACACAAGCATAGAGAAAAGGAAGTAATCCACCTTGGAAACACAGTGCATTATCATGTTCCTGGTTGCCGTTGTTGGTAGTATCCACGTCTTGATAAGAGGCACTCAGAGGTGAACTTCTGCATTCATTCTGGTACAACGGACAGTGAACAGCACCATCGTGAGGCAGTGGATGAAAAGGCTGGTGCAGGGGACTCTTTCTAAAAGCTTTAAGGGAGGAATTCCTTTCAGGAATGTCTGGAAGCAATTCAGAAATAAGTCTGTGCAATATACTATTGTCAGGCAAGCTTCCCCTTCTTTTTTCTGCTTTGATTTGGTCACAGATATCTTTAAGAGCAGAGTCCAGGGCATCAAAGACAGATGATTTGCATTTAGTCTTTTCAGCCTGCTTTTTGGGGATTGTATTTTTTTTCCTCCGGAAAGGCACTGGGCTGACTAGGAATGCAATTTTAGAGAGGCCGGCATCAGAATCTTGCCGTCTGGGATCTTCTGGGGTAGTTTCCTGTTTAGCCCTTTCATGCTTTAGCATGGTGGTGAAGCGTGTATATGAAGCTGGGCATCTTCCTTTGCAGGAGCTGATAAGATGCTTGTGGTGGTGGTGGTGGCCTGATCCATAAAAGCTTTCTGAGGATGTAAAGGAAAAGTGATCAAAATCACTTTCACTGCAAAAAGATGAGCCTTCTATCTGTATGAAGTCACTCATGTCAGAGACCACCCCATCTTGGTCACTGTCTGAATAGTCCATCTGAGATCTTTGTGGTTCCTCACTAGTGACTTCAATGTGAATTGGCACAAGGGTTTTAGACTTGTAATTCCTTTGCACCTGAGTAGTGTGCCTATTTTGATTTTCTTCCTCCAGCAAGGATTCAATAGAAAAACGTCTCATTGCACAAAAGCCATTTTTAGGGGGTTCTAGGAGGCTAACAGTTGATAATGCTTCTTCCCCTAAATTTGGCATTGATTTGGATTTCTGAATTAGCTTTTCAAATTCAGATATTCTATTGGGCACCATGTCCCTTGGCACCTCCTCAGTGGAGGATTCTTTCCAACCACGTAGTAAGCTTTTATGTTGTTCCTTTTCATACTGTAGCACTCTGGATTTGACAGAACAGATCATCTCGGAATTAAGCAAGTCTTTGCGATTGATGCGGTGCATTCTTTTGTACATTTTTAGGAATCCAGGAGCATCATGGGCAGACCTAAGATGCGCCCTCGACCGACTGAAACCACGACTCTCAGAAGAATATGGGGAAGCCCAGGTGAGGGAGGAATCACCTTTGGAATTGTCTGCACATAACAGAGACACCATGCTTTCAGATTTATTCTGTGTCTCAGAGAAGCGACAATGATCATCAGCTAGTAGGTCGTCGTAGCTGCGAGATTTACGTTTGGGAGAGGACGTCTCTTCGGTGCTGCTCCAGACTTCTGCATTCTGACGGGCCATTTGCCAGCCATTCTTGTAGCTGATGGCTCTTCGTGAGTCGCTTGGGACAGCTAATCGCTGCCCATAATTTTTACAATAATCTAAATCGTTTGAGGTGTTCTGGTTGGGGACTGAATAACTGGAAAGGGAGGAATATATTTTGCTAATATCCCCACCTTTATAATCCACAGAGCAGCATGGTGAAAAAGAGACATTGCCAGAAATTAACAGATTCAAAAATAGATAGAAAAATAACAATTAATACATTCCAGAAAGAAACCAGGGTGGAGAGCACGCTGATTTTCCTAACACAGAGTTAACCATTATTACATAGTATTTATTCTCAAAACACACCATAACCATCAAGCTAATTTTTAGATTGTACTGTTAATATAGAAAGTTATCTAATAATAAAAGCCTTCTATATGTCTTTAAATTTTTGAAATGGAAAACCATTTCTCATCCAAGCTCCCTCATTCAATTGCATTTCTGTCATAATACAAAACTGTGGATCTGCATTATCATCTTTGTCAGCCTTTAAGGTAAGATAACTAACAAATATTAATTGTACCTCCTGTTCAGAAATCTGATCCAGGCAATAAAATGAAAATTGAAAAACAGCCCAATAGATTGCTGAAAATGGACAAAAATGAACTGGTGATTTCTGGATTTGCTGATTAAAAGGGTTGAATATGGGAAGAAGGGAATTATATAATGTAACTCTAAAGGGGGAGAAATGGTAAAAGTTTGTAACTGCCATAAAGAAGATCGGAAGCCACTTTTTAAATTTTCTTTTTCTTTCTTTATCTGTACTGTTTCTAGCACCTTTTCCTTTATCTTCCTTCTTTTTCTACTTTCCTTTTGTATATTTTTCTTGTTTATCTTTTAATTATGTAAAAACTTTCAATAAAAATTATACATAAAAAAAGAAAAACAGTCTAATAGAAACCCAGATATAGATGTACCCCTTTGGAAGAATTTGGAACAATTTAGAAAATAGGTAGCCTACAACAACTTTGTACCCCTTTGCTGTTTTTTCCATTTTAAATTAAGTTTTTCCTTTGATTTCCATTTTTCCCCACACCGCTCTTTCTTTCATCCTCCACCCTCGGTATTTTGTTTTTACCTTCCTCTATTCTTTCTCTAGTTGTTCTCTTGGATTGGTAATGTCTGTACTTTAACATAGTGAACAAAGGGGAAGTTTTTAAGCTAAAAACTTTAATCAATGGATTTACAGGGAAGAGAAAATAGTTAAATGAGGACAGCTTCTCCCAACCAAGTGCATTCTAGACATGCTGGAATACAATTTTGGTAACTATGGGAATGATGGGGGTTGTAGTTCAACAGATCTGAAGATCATCAGTTTGGGAAAAAACAGAATTTAAGACACCTATCCATAACTTTCCAGAATCCATTGCCTGGATTAGATTGGCCAAGGCTGTATATTTGCACATTTGAAAGCATCCTTGTTTTGAACATTTGAATGTAGACAAATCTTATGTTCCAGCAGCATGGAACAGTAGAGAATGTCCAGCAAATACTAACTTGTGCTATTTGTCCAAGCCACTAACACAGATTCTGGAATACTACATAGAAAATGTTGCAAATATATACAATTATCCCATCTTGCCTAAAATAATATTAACCCAGTATTAATACTAATTACTAATTCTGTATCCTGAAATATTAAAAAAAGAAACATGTTAAATGTTAAATTGGCGTGCAATTAAATAATCATTAGAAGAAAGTATCTTAAAGGCCTCAGATTTTAGGCTGCTTTTTATATAAATAAATAGTAACACACAAATAAACCCTGTAACAAATGATAAAGATTCAGGCAGAAAAATGCAAAGGTCCTGGTATTGATCCATTCACTATATCATATATATAGTATTTTCAGATGAGAACCATCTGCCATTTTAACCCAAAAGGAAGATAATCCAAAGGAAGAGCAGATTAAAAAAAATTATAAACACTGACAAAAATCATGTGCAATGCCTAGCTTTCCCACTTTTTCAACCAAGGATTGCCAACTTTAGTTGAAACCTATATTAGAGATGGCAATGAATGTGTGCAAATGATACACCTGTGTGTGTGTGTGTGTACACACACATGCACTTAGACACTCACACACGCACACATACATACATACACACACACATACCTGCCAGAAGCCAAACTCCAAAAAAGATAGGTCCAGGAAAAAAAAGCTACATTTATATTATTTGGCCGAATACTATATTTTTAACTGCCTATAAAACAAAGACCCCATTTATGAAGTCAATGGACCCTCTATATACATATGCATTGCAACTGTTCCTTCTCTCACCATAAAGTACTCTTACACGTGTGTGCACATACACCCCCCCTCTTTCCAACATAAACAGCAAAAAGGAAAAAAAGAAAAAAGAAGGCAGAAGCAAAAAATAGAATGAATGGGTTAAAGGGGAGGAGTAGCTGTGTTGGGAAAGGGACAAGAAGGAAAAAGGATAGAGAGAACAAAGCTGGATGGAATTAGGGCAAGCAGATGTACCTAAATAAGGATGAAAAGAAAAAATAAAGGAGGTCTTTTTAGGTATTACAACAAAGACTAATTCCACAGACAAACAGCCTCTCCCACACAATGGCTAATCTTCACCCATTTGTTTATCTTCAACAGTCTTGTCTATTCTTCTCAGCAACTCTAAGATAATCTTTACTCTCCCTTCCCCATTTCACAATTATGAGGATGTCTGCATTAGTCTGGTCCAAAGAGTCAAGATGGCAGCTATGACGGTGCAATCAAAGTGACACACCTAAAAAGTCAGGTGGAGCTTCAATTGCGCTGTTACGGTCATCTTGGCTTTTTTTTTAAAACCATACCCTGCAGACACCCCTGGGTAATTATTTGGGGGAAAAAAGTCATATTCCAATTGGGTAAATGGTACATGGCTGCCTTTTTCAATGTAAAATTTTGAATCATTATGGTGGCATTGCAAGGGTGTGGGGAACCAAAAGAAACACTTCTGGTGCTGTAGGAACATATTACAATAACCAGGAAACATTAGCACGTATATAAGACGTGAAAGTGCTGCTGAAATAGTATATGGCAGAAATAAACCCTTACTGAGTGCATAGATGGAAGGTTTTACTAAACCACCCGAACTGGCCTGTGTTAATAATTCATTTCCCATAAGCATTTGCCACAGACAGTAATTCAATTTCCTATTCGGTTATTAAAAAGGGATAATTCATTTACTAAACATTAGGAGGTATACAGACTTCATTTCCTTTGGGCACATTTACGTTTGTGATTTATGTCTTGATTTAGTGATGTATGACAATCACACTTTAAAAGATAAAATTATTTCTGGGAGGATAAATGCCACCAATCCCTGTCTTATCTCAATTTAGCTGATGAAGAATAATTAATCAACTTTTAAGTTTTTTTAAGCTTTTAATCAGCTTTTTTTTTTTTAAAAGAAAAGGCTACAAAATCTTCATATGACTTTCTGACATTTCTAGATTAGGAGATTAATATGAATATAAATACTGGATTTCTCCTCCTTTGCAAATTGGAGTGGGGAATTTTGATTGTCAAGTAGCATTTGGAATCCGTTCATATTGTTTTGTAATTCATGAATATTTATTCCTGCTTATTTATGCTTGTGTTCATTTCTTACCTTTTGCTCTTGATGGAGAAGATGGAGAAGAGGTTGTAACAGGCTTCCGAAGTGTTGAATAGGTGCTCTGTGTATCTGTACGACCAAGAGTGGAACGATTTGCATTCTGATCTGTGTGGACTTTCTGATGAGTTACCGCAGGTTCTGACTTCCTTCTTTTTCTGTAGTCACTTGCAGTACTTGCAGAACTGGGGAAGAAAATAATAATGTAGCAACACGTCTATAAAAGGTCTCCTTAGCAGTCAGCAAATAGTTAAGCTTATTAGCATACAGTACCAATACTAAAAGTCAAATTAAATAAGAAATTTAGCTATATTAAAAATGTCACACATACTTCATGCTCTCTAGCAGTACTGTGTTAAAAATTTATTCTGCCTTTTTTCTTCTGCCTTGTTTTAATCTTTTTTTTTTTTCAGTGAAAAGAACATGTTTGTGAAATTCTTCAGGATGAAGGGAAAGGTTCTAGTATTTGCTTTCCTTATGAGGTGGCCAAGTAGTATCTTGAAGTCTTACTCACATCCACTTGTGAAAATTACTACCTACGCTAGTTCTGAAAATCTACTCTAGAATTTCCAAAACTACAATGTCTAACAAGAATACAAAAATGCAGTGTTTGTTCTGATGCAATATTATTTATAAATAAGTGACAGAAGGGTAACAGAACACTAAGAGGAAGCTACACTGAGATAGAAAATGAAGCATTCCACACTTCAACTATCCTGTTTGCTTATTTAAAATGTTCATGCCATTGTTTAGAATAAAAATTGGAAATAAAAAGCATTTAAAATCAGTATACAAAATATTTTATTTCAAAGCGACAGTAGAAACCCATTTCAACCAGACCAGTGTAAAAACATATGGTCATTAAAAACAGATAAATGGCATTTTATATGTAGAAGTTCCATGCTACTCTTTACTCTGTCAGACAGTGAAAAGAAAACCACAACTTTTGAGAAGAATGGAAGAATGGCACCTTCTTAAACCATGTTTATGAACGTTTGCCTGCTTTACATCAATACACATATGCGTCTGTAGAAAAATAACATATCCAAAGTGTGACATAAATAATTCTTCTAGTGCTACATATACTGCCTAGTCATCTTTCTTTCTCTTTGCTTTGCAGGGACAAGAATGTTCTTGTCTTGAGCAAATCAACGCTAATATGGATTCATAGTATCTCTATAAATATGAACCATTGTTGCTAATTTGCTAGGAATGTAAATGAGGATTTCTGAATGTTATCATTCATATTTTATTTTATTTTGCTTTACACGTCAAAACATTCTCTCCCAACCTGGCCCCTCCATACATGTATCAATGTAAAGACTAAGATTCCCAGAATTGTGAGTTGTAATCCCAACTTATCTGCAAGATACCAGGTTGAGGAAGGCTGCACCAAAATGTATATCTGGATTAAATACATTTGGATGATGGATTATTATGCATGCCTCAGAATTGACCTTAACTAGTTGTTAAAATAAATTCTGGGACATGCATAATGTTTCTTTATTCCAAAATTCCCCATTCCATCAGGATAAGCAAGAGGTTTTTCACAATTTGAAAGAGCTTTTTAATTTCTACTTATATTTATATATTTGATTTCTCTTACCTAGAAGGTCTGTCCATGCCTCTGTCTGTTGGACTGTAATATAATGAGGTCTGAAGAAATAAACAAGCATCTTATATTGAATTCCAAAAATATTCACAACAAAACATTATATATTGACTGTTTGAAGACTCTCAAAATCATTAGTATTATTAACTATGTAATTAAAATTTAGGTAGCTATCAAAGCTCATTTCAAACACTGTTTTTAATGCTGGACCTAATGTCCAGCAGCATTTTTTTCGGTCAGTTTCCCAAATTAAACTTTATATCCCTATATTGTATAGTATTGGAAACTGTATCAATGAAAAAACAGTAATTAAAAATCACAAGGTATTACTTGCCACAATATTAATGTCAAATCAAGGTGGAAATTCTCTGCGAACATAGCTTAAACATCTGTAATTTACGTTGCCATTTGCTGACCTTTTAAACTTCATCTTAAGCACACAATTTGGTTTCCCCAACTTAAAGATTTTGCTTTGCAACAAGAGTGAAATTAAAGTGATATATAAGAATGCAAATACTTTAAACTTGTCAATATAAATTCAGACCTTAGTAACAACTATTTTTAATCTGGTATTAGCAGTTGTTAAAACTTGGAATAGATATATATACAGGTAGTCCTTGTTTAACAACCACTTGTTCAGCAACCATTCAAAGTTACGACAGTACTGAACGAGGAGGCTTATGACTGATTCTCGTAGTTGCGGCCATCGCAGCATCCCCGCATTTATGTGATTGCGATTCGGGCGCTTGGCAACCGGCTTGTAATTATGACAGTTGCAGCATCCCACAATCACGTGATCACCATTTGTGACCTTCACTGCTAGCTTCTGACAAGCAAAGTCAATGGGGAAGCCAGCAGGAGGTTGCAAATGGCAATCACATGATGTCATGCCTAATGACTATGTGGGATTTGCTTAACAACAGCAACTGGAACTGCCACAACTGCCATTGTAAGTCAGGGTGGTCATGCGACATTACCCTTTACGACTGCATCACTTAGTGACAGAGTTGCTGTCCCAATTACCATCATTAGGTGAGGACTACTTGTATAACTAGCAGGAGTTGGAAAAAGAAGAATCTCATGTCAGGGATAGCTTGTCATATACATAAACCACCTGCGTCATTCACAGTACACATATTTTATGTTCAGGTCATGTCATTTCAGAGATTATTTGAGAAATCACAATCAAAATTTCAAACTCTGAACTATAGATACTCCCCAGTTTAAAAATGAGTTCCATTCCCAAGGTCTGTCCTTAAGTCAAATTTGTATGTGAGACGGAAGTATTATTGTATAACACTGTACAAGTAGTACTGTGTAATGAACTCAAACCATTGTATATTTAACTCGAATTTTGCTACAATAGGCTCTGTCCTTAACTATGGGTGTCTGTAACCTGGGCATTCTTAACCCAGGGACTACCTGTACTGTTCTTTGTACAAAAGCAAAAGCATTGTGGAAAACATAGAAAGACATCGCTTTAAATTGCATTACAGCCCCTAAACCAGTATTGCATTGCATTTATGCAGAAAACCACTGGAATTTTACTGTGGGAGCTGGTGAACTGTATCCCAGTCCTGTCCACCGGGGCTAGCAATAACACTGCAGGGTTTCTGTGAGGCTGCTTCCCCTTCCATCACTTGTTACCTGCTCCTTCTAACTGGAGGTGCTAGGAATTAAACTTCTTAAGACAAAACTTACACTCTACAGCAGAGCTACAGTTCTTCCCTAGTAAAACAACCCATAAGTTGATATCTGAAAACAAACCCTTAGCATAGGTATTTCTTGACATACACATTTATCTTACTGTCTGTGAGAGTCAGGATCAGGGGGGTCAAGAATTTACTCTCGTCGCCCGAGCAACGAGGTACTGATAAGAGGATGAGACTGAACCCTCCCTAAAGAATGCAAGGGAGGTTGGGAGGGTGACCCTGGAATTTGCTCTCACTCTGAGAAGATTTCTGTAACGGGACTGAAGCCAATAAACCCTGCTGAATTGAATCTGTACTGTCTCCTGGAGTTTCCTGGGCTAATCCTGACCATATCAAACATTATTTCCTCTCGGGGTGGTCTAAGTCATTTTATCTGAGGCAAAGGACAAAGGTGATTTCAGTGTGATTCTACCAATAGAAGCAGTATGGACTGACAAATGTTACTTCATTGCTTGGGTTAGGAGAATGTCCACTATTGCACCTAAGACAGGCAAATTCAGGGGTGTGGATCTCCCCTTTTCTATTAAAAAGGAAAGTTCAGGAGGCTGCAATATAATCTCTGCCACTTGAACAGGCTGTATACTTTGCCTGATAGGGATAGCTCTAATTCCCTTTATAAACCCAGAAACACTGTGAAAAATATTAATATGGCTATATTAATATATTAACAACAACAACAAAGAAATAAGTAAATAAAATAATGGCAATAGTAATAAAAAGAGAAATTTGCTTTTTTAAAAAAATGTGAATATATTTCATGAAATTTGTTTGAAAACTAAATGATCAACATTGAAAAGAAGTTCAGGTTAATTTAAAGTGTACCAAGTTATGGAGTAAAGCATTTCTATATCAGCAGGGAACTAGTTTTGAAACAGATTTAAGCAAAGTTAGACGGCATTACATAAGAAGATAATGGCAGTAAAATTTGCAGAGAAAATGTTTTATAATTGCATCACACACATCTCCAAGAATATTTGTTTTTTATTTGCATGAAATTCTTTGGACTTTATTCAGCATTACTCTGCAAACTGTATCTGCAGAAGATGTATGAGAATGTAATTCTGTATTCAAATTGTAGCACGCAGGTAGACATTGGTCAGACTGGGTTTTCAGAACTATATACTAAACCTAGCCTTTTTTAAAAGGCAAAATCAACTATTAAAACAAGAATTTGGAACACAAGCCTTTAAGAAGAGCTCATGAAGAGCTCATGAACACAATCTCAATTTAGTACTTTTATTAGAAAGACCATTATACATATTAGTAGGCTTTTTAATGGAAAGTCTTCAAATTCATTCTCTGACTATTGCAGTTTACATAAAGAGTCCAGATGAAAAATGCTTGTCTGATGTGGGATAGAAGCTGAGTTCATCATTTTCTCTCCACTTTGCCTTTTGTACACCAGCCTCTTGCAATTCTTTGTGAAAATCTCTGCTATGAATGCTTGAGGGATATCCAGTAGACAAGACTGGCTTCAGGCAGAGTGAGTTGGTATTCTTGGGTTCAGATGGACAGAAAATATCAGCAAGAAGCACCCTGAAAATTGCTCTTAACTCTCTAAACCGCTCAATAAAGGTGCATCTTTTGCTCTGTAAGCTAATTACAGACATGCAGTTGGAAAGCCTGAAGAACACAGTCTGTGAAGAAGTACTTTATAGAAAGAAGACCAAAATGGCTTAAGATGTTCCTCATTATCCAGATATATATTGAAGATGTTTTATTATCATAGAGGTATATGAAATCTACTGGAGGCGTAACACACCTATTACTTTTACTTCTTGTGTTTGCAAATGGAAACTGTGCAATACTATTGAAGAAAACTGATTTGGGTTCTTTAAAAATGCTGAGTTTTTAAGGAAAACGAATTCAACTGATGCCAGAAAGATCAACGTTCCATAACAATCAAAACACCCAAACTAAAAAACAAAAAAGATTGGAGAAATGCTATCTCCTTTTTCAAATTTGGCAAGTTAAATTGCAGTGAAGCATCACTGTGCAGCAACTATGGTTAGTATTCTGAAGATAATTAGGCTGCATTTAACTTAGATGCTTCTAGTAATCAATAAAATGTATTCATTACAAAAGTATTTTATTTGTCATCAATAAAAGTTGTACTATAACATTTCCATTGTAGACTAAATAAGGTCTTTCCGTATCTTCATTAAGACTCCCACAATCCGGATGTTCTGGATCTACAGTAAGTTCTTATTTCTTTGTAGATTCAATGTTTTTGAACTATTTATTGATTTACTTGATTTCTATGACTATCCATTTGCACATAACTCTGGGAGGCTTAAAAAGGTTAAAAATAACAATATAGACAAATTAAAACAAGACTAGGAATGGGCATGCCTGGGGGCAGGGTGAGGAGGAACCCACAACAATTAACAATAAACAGCTCAAACTCAGTAGTGGGCTCACATAATATTCTGTCCTGTACCACTGCCTGTGGAAAAAGCCAGGTCCTCAAGCTCTCTAGAAGAAGGCAGGGTTGGGCTGCATGGACCTTGGGGAAAATGCTATTCCAAATGGAAGATCCAGTGACAGAGAAGGAATGCCTCCTGGGTCCCACAAGAGTGTCAGATTTTACCAGACAGGCATAGACAATTGGAGACAGGTAAATTATTGTGAAATTGTTATTTTAAAGTGCTATACCTATTCTGTTATTTTTTATTTTTATGCTATATTCAATTTTTTATCCTTTATTATTCTGATGTTTAAATTGCCACAAGTATACTCTGTTAAAAAACATGAGTAGAATCAGATGTAAATTAAGTTATCACTCCAGATACAAGATAGGCCCTAAAGCATTTCAAATTATAGGGACTAATACAGAGAGAGAGGGAAAAAAGTCGTTGTATCTAGAAACTTTCCATAACTTAGTAAAGCCAGCCAAAAGATGTGAACCACTGAGTATCTAAAATCATTGCAGAAAATAAAGTTTGTGGAATCCATCATAAATTCATTTTTATATTACTTTTAAATTCTTAATTCTCTTCTGGTTATATCAATTTTGGATTCTAAACCAGTATTAAGACTTTTGGAATTAGTAATCCACTCTCCCAATTCCCAGCAGATTACTGTAGGTAGTTTATACACCCTGATGGAACCTCAAATGTATGGCTAGATTAATGAGTAGACATAACATGATGCCTTAAATTCATGTCTCTCTAATGTCCCAGTGTAGTATTTTGTTCAAATAGCAGAAAACAGATTAATAACACCTATCATTTGTCATTTCCCTCCTGTTTCCCATCTCCTAGTGCAGCAGCAATGCTTATTGTTAGATAGTTATGGAAATGAGGATTTTTCTATCCCAAATTACCTTCCATTCAGCAAGGTAATTGTTATATTCTTTCTGTTCAAAAGTGTTGCCGAAGTCAGAGTCTTGTGATAAACTGGGTTGAGCTGGGAGTTTGTTTGGTCTGGTGCCTGGGGAAAGGGTGATTTTGTTTTTATCCTTGTTTTTATTGATTGTTGGGAGCCACCTAGGATTATTATATGAGATAATAGTGTAAGTTCTATAAATAAATAAATAAAATAAGAAGAGAGCTGTTACGTTTTCATTGAAAGATATTTCATATTTCTGGCATTGTAGCTGGGCATTTGTGTATGCACTAGAAAAAAGAACAAAGTTATAATTGTATAATTAGAAGGAGTTTTGCAGAATAATATGTAGGTGAACAGAATATACTAGCAATTAAACCAGAGAAAATTCATGACTTCAATATTCATGTTGTTCCCATATTTAACCATCTATAGAAGAAACATGCTGATTTACCTCTTTGGAAAGACCTGGAGGATTGTCTTGAACATAATCCAAAAGCTTTTTAGGAGGCTGCATCATATAAGCAGAATTGCGAGATGAAATGGAGGAGAATCAATGGCAGGAAGGAATGAAACATGTGGAGAAGGTGACATAGTTAGAAACTGAGTGTTGACAGATTACAAGAGTGGTAAAATGCAACAAAATGGGAGGATCAGACTTGGGTAAAGAATATGTGATAGTAGCTAACCAACTATTTTAATAAACCTTCCACTGTTAGTAAAGCTGTAGGTAAAAAACAAAAGGAAAACACAACACCCCCAAGTCCAACAGCATTAAATTGGGAAAGATGGAAGAATGATGGGGGCGGGGGGGGGGAAGGAGAGAATATAATCACTTGATCCTGTTTGAGGCTTTGCTGTGTTTTGAGTGAGGCTGATGCTTTCTGGGAAATTATGGATACAAACAATCCATGTTCCGCTATTCTGATTGTCTTCATTCACTGGGGTTAGACCTGGAGAGAAGTTGGCTCTGGAATGGAAGCACTCATGATGGAATGTATTTCAGGTCATGGAGTGAATTGTAACAAACACCTCTCTCCAAGACCAGATAAAAAAATACTAGTATAATTAGGCCAGGCTGCTGGAAAATAAAGAATAGTGCATAACTGCTTAAAATAATTCCTTCAACATAGCAAATTGTTACATATCTGGAGATGGTATGTTTGAGATTTAGGGTCAAAGTACACTGAGATCCAGAGACCAAAGTAAATGGACAGCTATCATCAGAGCAGCACTGAGAATGTGTTTCCCCATTCCTCTCTGTAATGTCTAGAAGAACATCCCTTATCTTCCTGATACATGGAAGCCATTTATATAAAGGGGGCAGAGATAGATGGGTGATTGTAATAAGTAAGGATACAGAAAAATGCAAGGCAGAACTTTGCTGTGATTTCCAGTAGAGGCTGAATTTACCAGAATACCTAGTTTGGCCACAGGTTGCACTGAGATGGTTGTTGCAGAGGAAGCAGCAGCTTTTGAGATATTGAAAGGTCTTTGGTAGACAATTAACAATGAAACTGTCAAAAGATGAGTCGTTAATGACTGTTCAAAGTTATCTTTCATTTGTGAGAAATAGGCATCTATTTCTTTTGGTAGGGGTCCCAAGGGAGCTTTCATATTTGTTAGTGTTGCTCTGATTGGATTTTTCTCTTTATGATTAAGAAAGCTGAATTTGTGCGAGATTCTTGCTTAATTTGGTGGTAGATGGACAAAGTGGAAGGATGATGGAGGGCTTCTCTGTAACATCTTGTGTTATGATTATGAATCACAAGAAGAAATTACATAACTTTCAAAATTCAAGATTGTCTGGCTATTGTAAGCATTATTTTGGACATTACTGAAAATGCGACCAAAAGTTGGTCTTATTACCTTCCCACAGAGGACTGAGGAGCACCTAAGCTCAGTTTGAGACCTGTTCCTCAACAATTCCTGATACACAGAACTGTCCTAGCTTTCTGGCAGCTGTGCTGTTTCATAGTTTTGCCCTCAAACCTGGGCAGCTTGTGCTTAACATCCATCAAAAACTTGCACATTTTTGGTGCTAATAGTTTCCTTCACACCTCATAACGGCAATGCTATCACAGAAGCACAAGGCAGTTGTATACCAAATGGCAGTGAGTTCTGCAAAATCTGCAGATGGCAATGGCACTGTGTATTCCATTTATATCTAGAAAGTTAATAAAAGTGGAGGGCTGATGCTTGATAATACCAAAAAAAAAAGAGTTTCTTTTCAGAGAGTGAATATTTATTCTCTTTAAATTTTGGTTTATTTCTGCAGGGCAAGACTCCATATAACTTTGCACTAGACTATAGTAATAATTATTCTCTGTTAAATCTAAATTAGATGATAGCTAGTAACACAAGGTGCTATTTGTCTAGCTTTTAGTAAGTAGCTTGAATGCTCACTCAGTCCAAAGGATTGATTATTATCAGTTTCTTGTAAAGTTAAAAAGCTTCTTCAGCAAACATGTAAAAAGGAGTTTATTAGTGAACCACTTCATCAAGCTATTCTTAAGCATCCCTATAGGAACTCTCCCCATGCCACCAATGAAATTTATATATGACAACTGCAACACAGAAACATATATTCCAAATACAATTGCAGTAATTATTCCTTTCTGAATGCACTTTCAGAATCTAGGATTTTTACTTGAGAAATGTGTGAATTGGTCCAATTCCTAAAACTGATATATTAGTATTCTAGCCTCACTTACCGGACGTCCAAACTCCAGTTCTGAAAAGAATTTATACCAGGGTTCATTTTCTAAATCTATGTCATCTGGATTTATGCGATCAGTCTGGAACAGTTGTGAAGGAAAAAGGGAAGGAAAAGGCACACACTGATGAAAGTGTCAGAAATGATGTCACTCTGATGACACACCAACATTAAACATGCATAATAGGAAGGGAAGAAGGTGGAACAAAAACAAAGGAGTGGAAAAGGGGGGTTTCATTGTGAAATGAGATTTGATCTGAGAGTTGTCACACACTGACTGGATTCCTCCTTTCCAGCCTGTCCTCCAAATAGTTGTGGTGCATGCACACCCTACAAAAAAATGCAATGTACTTAAAATAAAAAAAACATATAAGTTTTATTATGCAATTCTTGTAACTTTTATGGACTTTTATGGATATACGAGTAATAAAAGATTCTCACATTTTTTTAAATAATAAATTGTTTCCTTTTTAGAATGTGTTACAAGTGTTAGACAACCGGTGATAATTAGATGGACATGATTTGGAGCTCTACTTGGACCACCCAAGCAAAGTGTGTTAATTCTACATTTTAAAGCCAAGCATATAGTAGTAGTATAACAACCACTCAAACATCTCTAAACCTGGAGCCAAAGTTTAAAAAAAAACAAAACCTCCACATAATACTGATGGTCCTCTGTGTGGAAAGTGGTTCTGTGTACTTGTAAAAAGCAGGATGGAAAGAGAGGAGCCACATACAGTGTTCAGGATAACTACATGATACTCAGCCACTCAATTAGTGCTTACCAACAGTTTAATGACTGAAAATAAACCTAGATATCCATTATGAATCCCCTTACAAAAGTATATCAGAACTAATCCATTCTCCAACATACTTGAGATTAGAACCTATACTGAATATATTTCAAACCTCACTCAGATTTGATTTTCTTCATGGAGGAAGGATGGTATAAAATGTAACACACAATATCTTTTATTGCCAATTAAATAGCATCTCTCCAGTTCCCTGATTTGCCTCTAATGCTGATGATTCATGAAGCAAGCAATGGCAGCTGAAAGGAGGTTTCTGCAAGCTCAGTTCCTTATCTTCAGCCAGGCTTCATGTGTGTTATTTAGAGTTGTGAGCTATATTTCTCTTTTTAGAGCATCTTTAAATATACAATTTAAAGATCTAGCATTTGGGGCCTGTCAGTGTTTTTTCCCCCTCTCAGTGGACGGCAGAGGGCAGCAAGAAACAGGTGTTCTGTTTTCTGAGCCTTTTCTAGGTTGGGAGCTACATGAAGGAATATGTCTACAACTGTGAGGCGGAACTTCACTTTTCAAGACAGAGAATTTATACTGAACGTTAAGAGAGTTCTGACAACATGATTCATGTTCGAAGCAGCACAAATATTAAATACTGTAGCACCTTCCATCCTATATTCTATGCACAGGCAAAAGTGCAGGAATAGCTGATGTTCCACTTTGTCACAACTGCTGACTGATGCCATGACTTTATAATTGTTTTCTCTTCTTTTCTTGGCTACTTAATACATTTTCCTGAATGCTGATGGGAATGGCAACTGCTGACTCTTACTCCTTGCAGGTGTTAGAAGTGTTTTATTCCTCCTGAATGCTAAAATGCTATTTCCAGTCCCCCTCAAAATAATAGTAATAGTAATAGTAGTAGTAGTAGTAGTAGTAATAATAATAAGACAGTAATTGCTCTAAACATGTTTCCTCCCATCTGAAGGACAATGCCATGGAAAAAACTGAATAATAATAAATGAAGCAAGATCAGTAATGCTTTTGCCCTGCTCTTCCCTTACCGGAATATAAATACAGCAGAAGAACAACTGTTGCAGGTGTCATGAATCAAGGACAAAAACAGCAGCAACCTAGTTAAACCAAACCAGAGCATATGTCCAGGCACCACTATGAAAACTCTTAATATCCTTCTCAATCCCTGAAAAGTTAGTGGACTTTATCAACTTTTCTTTCATTTTTATTCACCTCTTATTCTTATTCCTCCCATTGTTTCTTTACTGGCCATCACCATCACCATGAGCAGCATCCTGCACGTTTAAGGAAGAGAGCACCAAATACCTTTGCTCGTGGGAGAGACCACTGCCTGCTGAGGAGCACAAAGACAAAGCAAGACCGGGAATGGCTGTAAGTAAGGGAGTGTGCATCAGAACACTGGGCAGCCAGTACCTGCTGGAGCAGTGCCCCAGTGACCTGAGTGGATATATATTTAATAGCAAATATTTGCTGGTCAAAGGCTTCTGAGAGTTCCTAAGATCGGAAGAGTGACATTTATTTATCTTCAATGGCTGTTCTTAGAAGTAGACAATGGAAATCCTACATATCTATAACAACTGATAGGAGAGGCTACGAAGGACCATATTTGAACAGAACGGGCAAAAGAGGCTTTGGGTTGTAGAGCTAATAAGAGGTAGGTTGGAGGGACAGACAAACTCCTATTTTTGAATCATCTGTCAACAATATCCAAATGTCCTATGAAATGGGAAGATGTTTTCTGGTCTTAGAAAAAAAAAATGAAGGGAGCTAGACTATCAGGTAGCAGGAGAATTCCTGCATCACTATAGGGAAAAGAAAAAAAAAGGCAAGCAAACCCAACCCAACCCAACCCAACCCAACCCAACCCAACCCAACCCAACCCAACAATAAAACAGCTAGATTTGTCCCAATTTCAGTCTTATATTATTTATGAGTGATGCTTCCCTATTTAAGTTAATGCAGAACATGCACATCAATAAATCTGGACTTAAGCTCTCAAGTCTTGAGAGCTTAAAGCTTGATCATACTGTTTATGTTATGAATGCTGATACCCTCTAGATGTGTTGGATTAGAGTTTACCAAATTCCTAACAAACAAGACTAATTATCATGTTGGTCTAAATTCTTGGATTTACAATCCAGCTAGAGGGTAAAAATTATTCTAGAAGGTTATTCCAGTTTGGGAAAGGTAATTCTAGAAAAATTCTAGGAAGGGGTGTTTTTTTTCTGATGTGTCTGAAAAAAAACTATGCATATATTTTCCAGAGATAAAGATGGTAGGAAATTATGAAATGGTATACTCAGGGTTGTTGAAGATTCATCCATTCTTCTGCAATAACTAAATCTATTTGCATCACATGTGCTGTTGATCTCAAAAACTGTCCCAAATTGAGGCAGGCACTCTATCCAGATTCACAAGAAAAATAATTTATCATGTAACATTTGTATTATCAATGTACTGTACACATTTGTGAAACAGAAACTAACCAGATGAACTGTACATTATATAGCTGTACATATTCTTATATGCAACAATAATGAAGACAGAAATAGTGGACAAAGGCTAAGAAGAGAGACCTTTATCCAGATCAGCTATCAAAAGATTTTGTTCCCTTCATGAAGGCAACCCTGCCTGTAAGTATTGCGTGTGTGTGTGTGTTTGTATGCATTTGTGCACGTGTGAAAGAGAATAAGAATTAGCAGGCCAACAAGATGCAGATGGTGATGAAATGCTAGGAGAATTGGAAATGATGAAAAAAAGTCAAGAAGATGATGATCAACTGGGGCTAATCAGTGAGAAGTCCAGGTTCTCCTGGTATTCATAATTTATTTAAATGCCTATATTTCCTGTTCTGTTTCAAATAAAAATAATTTTTAATAATGGCAGAGTGCAATGATTAAGAGGCTGAGACTGCCAATTGCTTTTTCATCCCAAATACTACTTATGGTGTACAGAACAGATTTTGCTACATTAACGGAATAATTAAAGAATAGAACTGATGGAGATGTGTAAAATGAAGCTTCCAACAATTGTGAGAAAGTGACCATTACAGGAGAAAAACAGCTGTACATTTTTTCCAGTAACTTTTTAGCTCATGCTGTGTCACAACTAGCATGCCAACAAAACAAAACCACAACCAATTATACCCTCTATAATTTTTATGCAAATAGACTGTTGTACAGTTAACATTACTCATATAATGGAGACCTCTAAATTCTCCATTCTCGTTAATTGATTTAGATACTGTCCAAAAGAAAATGATTCATGGAAGACCATAAATATTGTATAAGATCATAATTCTTCAAAACATAATTATTCATTCTTTTCACAACAGGGAAAATGCTTGGACTAAACAATACTTGGCAACTGTACTTCCAAGCTTAATTTGCGTAAAACCGAGAGAATCCCATGGGTCAAGATTAAATTAGTTAGAGGATATATATATTTTTCCCCTAATTTAGAAAAGCTGATGGGAGAATATTTTGGCTGGAAAGATAGCCAGAGGGAAAACGGCTATACATCTGGCTAGCGTGCTTCGTTATTTTTCTGATTAAGTTCACAACCTCCTGGTGCTTTTCATGAAAAATGGACAAGCAGCTGTGCAATTCCCTGTGTAATTTTGAGTCAGATTACCAGGACTGATATTTGCAGGGTAAGTATGGAGTAGAATAATAACTTGCAATAGGACATAAGGTTAGATCTCATTTTGCTTGCTGGAAGTGCTATTTACTGAATCTAGATAGTCATAAAATGTTTCTTAAAATGGATGAAATCCCAGTTTATTCTCTGATTCTGCTTTATTCACCATCTGGGAACTGTTTGCAATTGAAAACATTTTTAAAAGGCTCATCTCACATTACACAAATTCTACTGTAGAAATGCCAACAAGAGCCCCCCTCTTCCAACTCCGATAAAACGTTTTGTAAATACCATCCTGGGCAATAACCACCAAATTTCTAAGCCCAGGAAAGCCTGCATATCATTAAAATGGCTAATTAGTTCAGTTTGTTTGGATTCCACCACTGAAACAAAGCCCAGATTCTAAAAATTAATCAGATGCGCAAGCAGAGGTCACTGAAATGTAAATTGATGCAAATGTTTGTGGATTTACATCCAAGAAAAGTTGTGTAACCTATGCCAAAATCTCATCTCACTCATCCAACATTTTATTAGCAGGCTTTGGAGATGAAGTTTGGTTTCTCAAATGCCTACCAGAATTAGCCCAGTGAAAGTTAATGCTGAGATGAAGTTAAGCAATTTTACCGAATGACTACATCTCATTAAATATTGAAAAGTAGAAATGTAATTGCAATTGCATGGAATTGAACGTTACAAGATGCACGGCATGATCCCCCACTTAGGCATGATCCATTGTCATCATTTGTTTGCATATCACAAGAGGCAGGAAAGTACTTTCCTTAATCATCTCTAAACATTACATAGGATGAACTACACAGTAGAGGATGTTATGCAATAAATCATTATATAGAATAGTGGTTTTCAACAGCAACCCTGTGTTCCTTATAGGGTTCATTTACACAGATTGAAGACACCCCACTAACCATTTGCCAAGGACATGTCCTGACAAGTGAGTCTCCATTTTGTGGGCCGTGTGTTACTGAGGCAGGCTGGCACTGAGACAAGGTGTTCTGGCATCTTATGTTGGCATCAGATCTCCCTCATGGACAATCCACAACACATATAGGAGAGACTTTGGAGTTGGCAACTTGCTTCAGTGGCCTAGCAGGTCTACTATAAGACTGACTCTCTTCTACAGCCACTAGGTTCCACTTGTGTTGCAGCTGGCAAAGACTGGAGACCTCCCTTGCACAGCTATTCCTTTCTTTCTGATGTGTGTGTGCGTGTGTGTGTTCAGAGATGGGAATACTGACCTCATGTAGCACGTGTTCCAGAAAATCAATATTCCAATTCTTCCATAAAACATGTGATTTGCTGAACTCAAAGATCTGCTGGATTCAGAGATTCAGTCTTGAGTGAACATGTGTGATATGTATCTGTGCATGTCTGTGTATCTGCATATATGGATATATATATGTAAGTAGGTCTGTATGTGTGAACATGTATACACATGGAGAAAGAATGTGAGATCTGCAACAGACAGACATTCTAAAATATTCTTCCCCTCCCTCTGATAAACACAAGGTGGATTGTTCCACCATTCCACCAGCTGCATTCTCCAAGATTTGACTGTGCACGAATCCATTCAGGCTTCAATGAATTTGCTGACTTCAGCCAGATCAGTAAGTTAAGCATCTCCTCTATTATGCACTCAGGGAAGAGGCAGCATCAGAACCATCAAAGCCACAATTCAGGGTGGGTAGAGAAGACAACCAGTGCTCTTCTACCACCATAGTATGATCTCCTTGACACAGAGCCAGTTGGTGCTTTTACTTTTGATCATCTCTACTTTTAAGTTCGTCTCATGCCAACCTGGATATCAGCTGGATTGTGTTGTATTTTTCCATCGACAAAAGCCTGGAGTTTTCAGCTGCCTTGATCACCTCACTTCCCCTCTCCTTTCAGCAGCAAAGCAATAACAACAGGAACAACAACCAACCCAGACCCTTATTTTAAAGAATATACAAACTGATAAAGAATCTGAGCAGGCTGCTCTAGATTTAAACAATGGTACAACAAAAATAAGTATTAAATAGTTATGAAATACCTAAATAAATAAATATTTAACTATAATACAACAAAGACACACCAACCACTGGTTAACCTGATAGGACATGTCCTTGGGGACAGCCATTGGTGTGGCTGAAAAGGGGAAGGTGAAGGCAGGGCAAGACTTCCAGTGGGGACAAGAAGGAGTAGCGAAGTCTTGGGCTGCCTTTGTGGCATGCTTTAGCACAGCTGCTTTGCACTACACAGGCTATTTTTGTCATGGGCATATCAACCACCCAGTCTTCCAGGAGAACAAGAGATTGATAGTTCCCTAGAATTAAACAAAGAAAGATAGGAATACCAAGCCTGATCTATCAAAACCAAGCAACCCTCCCCACCATCCCTGAAAATATTCTAGCTGACTGCAGATGAAGGGAGAGGGAGCACTTGGAGTCCCCAGCCCCCACTGGCCACACGCTCAGGATAGTGACAGGCAGGTCATTTTCCTGCTGTAGATGATACTGGAGGTGGAAGGATGGCATGGAATTCCTCAGTCATTGCCCATTATACCAGAGTGTGTGTGGGTAGCAACACTGACCACTCCTATTTCTGAGGGCAGCACTTTGCCTACTGATGTACTTTCCTTTAACAGAAGGACAGAAGGAAGAGTCCATAGCATGTAACTCAAAATTTCTCTGGATGCTATTGCATATTCCCCCAAGTTGACACTTTTAAAACCCGGGATAAATATTTTTCCATGATACTCACAAATTTCCCTGTCTAGAGTGAATAAGACTTGATTGCATCTATGTCCAATTCATTACTTAAAAAAAAAAATCACAGGCCATGCTATATTTGTTATGTACTCTGGTCTGTTACAATTAACCGATGAGGATGAGGATGATTGGGCAGTAGCAGTATTGGGCTCCTGGTGCTCTCTGAGCTTGGTTGTTTTCTTGCAGACATTTCATTACCAGGCTAGGTAACATCATCAGAGCAAGGGAGATTCAGCTTGCTGGCCGTTTATATATAGTAGCTTGCCCCATCAGTCCTGGTGGAGATGTGGCTTCCTCCTTGACGATTTCTTGATAAGGGTATTGTTTTTTTCCCTGATTGTTTATCTGGTGCTGTTTCCCATTACTCCACTCTACCTTGCACTGATGATGTAATTTAGACTGGGGAAAAAATGTCTGCAGGGAAACAACTAAGATCAGAGAACACCAAGAATCCAATAGTTCAACCCTGAGTTACAGATATTCTCTGCTATTAGCAATATATATCCCAAATATAATTTCATCATGAAATGTGCTGGTTTGAGTTACTGCACAAATGAAAAGTTCTCCACTTCTACAGAACCCATGTTATAGATACATCTTAAGAAATATAGGAAGGTTGGAAATGTATAAACTATGGTCTTTCCCAATCCAACACTCTCCAATTGTGTTAGGAATTGTCACATCTGGAGAATATGAAGTTGGGGAAGTCTATTCTAATTTATGGCATATGTAATATGACAAAATACAACTTCAAAGATTAGCATCACAATGTTACATCATAAGATAATAATAATAATAATACTTAATAATCCACCTTGGCATTTAGCATGTAAACCAACCAAGACAAAGCTGAGGTTTCTGAATGATATTGACCATGTTTAAAGGGAGCAATTCCAAAATGCTATATATTTAACTTTGCAATTAAAATATTTAGGAACAATTGTTGCTTCCATGTTAACCAGCATAAAATGTACTGATCAAGTTAGAATCAGTTTGTTTAGATCAAGATGTGGCAGTTACAATGCCAGCACTCTGCATGTGTCTTTCTATAAACACAGTTACTCCATGAATTAAGTACTCACGAGCACACATAGTGAAAGAAGCTCCTTGGGTTACTGGAAAGGTTAGCGATCAGTATCAAAATGTAAGATTGCAGCCTCATTAAACATGCTTTTAATTAATTTAATTCGTAGTTTTAAAAAATTCTAATGAAGAATTTTAGTTACCAGTTAGTTTGCACTGAGCTATTATATGTGAAATATCAGTAATAACAAAATCACATGTGGATTTAATTTAATTCCTGGAGTGCTTTGGAACAAAGGTTTAATCTGCAGGTGTAACAACTCTCATGTTACTTCCATACATGCTGAAAAAACTACAAGGACAGTGACAAAATCTACACATTTTCACATTGCGTCTAGAAGCTTGCAAGTATTAGCTAATCTATGCAACAAAATGAATGTGCATGTGTTTTACACTGAACCCACAGTACCATATCAACCCAAGTAAAATAATTTTGTCTCTGTGAAAACTAGAGCGGAAAGGGTTAAGCGCGTACTCTTATCCCCAGAACAAAGAGGTAGAGATAAGAGGATGAGACTGGCACCTCCCTGAGGAATGCAGGATGTTTGTGGGGTGACTCTGGGAATTGCTTTCACTCTGAGAAGATTTCTGTAACGGGAATGAAGCCAATAAACCTTGCTGGATAGAACCTGTACTGTCTCCTGGAGTTTCATGGGCTAATCCTGACAGTCTCATTGTTCTACGTTAAATCTTCAGTTAAACATTCTCTTCAAGAAAGGAACCCAGTATTAGGAATGTATTACTGGGATAGGGGTACTTTATTATTTATTACTGTGGGTAGGCCAAGACCAGGTCCCCACCATCCCCTTCGGACCTCCTTGAATGGCTCTGCTATTATGGATGTTAGCAGACCTCTGTGAAAATTAATGGACAACTTGGTGGAAGAAGCAAAACATCTGCTCAACAGCAAGTTGTGTGGATGAGTCTCTAGGGCACTCTCTTGCCCTGGGTGTGAGTAAACACCTTAAAGGCAGATGAACCCATCTGATTTGGTCAGTTGCATGGAATGTGCAAGAGATCAAGGCAATCTATAGTCAACATGAGTCAAAGCCGACACAGTGAAGACTCACGGTCATCAATCTCCTGGAAGGAGAAGTCACTTGAACAGAATGATCTTATTGTACTTGTTAAAAGCACCTTATTACACTTAACAAAAGCATGTTAGATTTAAAGAATAAATGTTTCATTAAAATATTTATTGTGCATAAAAATGGATAAACTCCACTCACTGGTCTTTCATGTTCAAGGATTGAAGACTTTCCTGGCTCATATTCAAAAATGCTTCTTGGTTCTGAACGAAATTTGCGGGTATCTACTTTTCTATCAGGAGGCTCCCACTCATTTCTAAAAATAAAAATAAATTGACAACTGATTTATCTTCAATGCATACATCACAAAGGTTTCTAAGGACAAATTAATGGATATTTTTCATAAAACTGGAATAAAAGTTCCACTACAATAGAGATTCTCCTGATTTTGAATTGAGTTTCTAAGATTACTACACAGAAAATTATATGCCATATTAACATAATTATATTACATTTAAACATCAAATGGCAAAAAGGTACTTTTTTTTTTTTTTTACTAAATAAATACTGAAACCTGGCTGAGTGAGATCTGCCTGCCTAGGTTTTGGGTCCTTCATTGGCCATGATACCAAAGGAGTGAGATGGAGTGGTGATGTGACTCAAATAAAATTTGTGGCAGCCAGGGGCTTTGCATATGAGGTAGTGGGCTGTGAGTACCTGTTTGTAAAATTGAGCTATAAGGACAAGTTGGGCATTTAGCCTGCGTACCACCCATCTTGCTGCTTGACAGAAACCCTTGCTGGGCTCCTAGAATAGTACTGGAGCCTCCCCAGCTTATAGTGCTGGGGGGCTTCAATTTACATGTCTTATGATGGGCTCTGAGTAGAGTTCAGGAATTGCTGGCCTTCCTGGCCTCCATGGCAATCGTGGGCTTGTCCCAAGTAATCTGTGGCTCAATGCACATAGGTGGTCACACATTAAAATGACTCTTCACTTTATAGCAGTAGCATCATGATTAAAAAATGGAAGACATAGTTCATGATTCTTTGCTGTGGCCAGATCATTCCCTGATTCCCTGCAGGGTGGAAGGACCCATTAAATTGGTCTGCTCTAGGTGTCTTCTGGATCCAAATGGATTCCAGCAGGTGCTGGGGATTTCCATAGCAATCTTAGTCAACTCAGCCAAATCCCTAGTTCAGCTCTGGAATACAAAGGTGACAAGAAGGCAAGGCGAATTGTTCCTAAGTAACCTCTCGTTGTAAATCCTGAGCTACCCTATGTTTACTGAGTTACTCTGGAAAATGAACTAGCAGAAGAAATATCTAGAGCAGTGTTTCTCAATCTTGGCAACCTTAACATATGTGAACTTCAACTCCCAGAATTCCCCACCCAGTATGCTGGCTGAGAAATTCTGGGAGTTGAAGTCCACATATCTTAAAGTTACCAAGGTTGGGGAATAGTGATCTAGAACATTAGACAAAGGCTAGAAGTGAATTTCACTGAATATGTCTATGATGACATGGTGATAATGGTGGCAAAGTGCTCCTTTGCCATATTTCTTGCTTTGGCAGACAATGCCCCAGCAATTGTGTTTAGAACTGCTCCCTTCTAAGAACCAGGAAAATCTACCTATAGGCTGCTGTGAGAATTTTGGGGCATAGTATGATAATAGTATTGGTCATATTGATGAATGACCTGAGAGCTATTTTATATGTATACATAACACTGAGGCTGAGGGCTCTCCATTGGTTACCAATAGGCTTCTGGGGATAATTGAAAGTGCTGGTTTTGACCTTAAAAGTCCTCCATGACCTAGCTCCTGGGTAACTGCAGGGCCATCTTTTTAAAGTAAATCCCACTCTCCAGTTTGCATGTCTTGGGTAAGGATGCTGAGGGCTCTTCCCCCATATGAGATCTAGGGGGAAGTGAGAAACTGTTATTTTCATCAGTGGCACCCATCCTTTGGAAGAGCTTCCAACCAGAAATCCAGATGGCTCCATTGCTACTGACTTTTAGAAAAGTCTTTAAAACAGAGCTGTTCAGAAAGGCATTCATTTAAGACATGTCATCAATGTATCTATAATTTTGCTACAGTAATTCAGGATATAGTTAGATGGTTTTAAATAAGATTATTTCTGTACTATATTACTATTATTTTCATTGTGGTTTATTATACAGCACTATGATTGCACTGGAAATTGGCAATAAAAACAAAAAGTCAATCAATCAATCAAATCAATCAATCAGATGCTTCCATGGAAAGTCATACTGTATCTCTGAATACAAATCCAAACACTGAAATAATGGCTCTAACGCTAGTATTGAATTTGCCACTTCTGGATTAATTGTTATAAAGTACTACAGAGCTTACTTTTCTGGGGCAGATCTTTGCCAAGGACGAACTGGTGGTACTGGAGGTGGTGGAGGTGAAGAGACCTTAAAGGCCTCAGTGCCATTGTCAGAAGTACTTTTTCTCAGTGGTCTGTATGTCTGAGTCTTTGCAACAGGGTGTGCTTGAGTAGAAAGTGATGGACTGAAGTTACCTAGTGAAAGACAAAACAAAATAACAAAGAATCTAAATATTAATACCAGACAGACAGGGGTATACACACACACACACATGCGCGCACACACACACACACACACAGCAGTGTGTAGTGTAAAGATGCTGGACTAGAAATGGGGAGACCCAGGATCTAGTTCTCCCTTAGGCATGGAAGCTGACTTTGGGCCAGTAACTCTCTCTCTCAGCTCTAGACTGAGTACATGAAAGACATCCGTCTACCAATTCTTACTGGACCACTGTGTTACATTATAGTCCGTGACCTTTAATGAGGAGGCCTTCATCCTGCAGTGGACACACACACTCCAAACATGGATTTAATGGAACGAGCTTTCCTATTACCCCCTAATCTCCAGGGCTGAATAAAGGAAGTATCTTCTATTTACTCACCACTAGTTTTGGATTGAAGCTAGTGGCCTTAATTCAGATCTCTCCTGCCATATTGGCATGAAATATGACTAATGCTACTTCTTCCCCAGATAATGTTGATCATTCATTTAGTGGGAAAATAAAGTTGCCTACATTTTCTCTTCACCTTTGAAACAGATAGTTTACAGCCCATAGTGCCCTCTCTTGAGCATCATGAACCATAAAGATCAAGAGTATTGTACATGCATACTCTGTTGCTAGGGATAAAGTTGCCTTTCTGCGTCCTCCTGGAATCTCTATGATTGCACCAGGCAGACTGAGCCATTTGTTCAATATTTTTCCACATAGACATCTTTCTTACTGAATCAGGATTAGCGTTTGAGAAAAGACGTGTACAGCAAGTGAACTGTAGGCCAACATGAACATATGCTGTCTTGTCTATGGCTTAACTATTTTCCTTTTTTTATAGTCTACACCTCTGCGATAGTTTAAAGATAGTTTAAGAACAAATGCACTGATGAAAACTGAAACTTGTCTGAGCTATGAGATCAAATGAAATAATTTAATGATGGCCTCTAAGGTTGGCCTGACTCCTGACCATTACTAAAAACTCAAAAGGAAACAAACTGATGTACATTTATATATTTGCATATGTACTCATGCCTTATTAATATTGTTAAAAGATAAAGCCTTTCTTGTTAGTAATAATTTTCCGCATTAAAAAAAAATATTATCCAGGAATATCACAGATGAAAATTTCTTTTTTGTGCAAACAAATACAGAATGCAGCATAAACTTAAAACTTAAAGGATATTTAAAATACATGCTCTGTTCTGTGGTACAGTATATTTCGCATCATTGTGAAGCAAGGTATAACATTCACATTTCAAGTAGGCTTTCTGTCTGAATAACAGAAACTTAAAATATTTTCACAATTCTTCCAATGCCTTCTTACCATATTGTCCATGTCAGTAAAATGGATGGACATTTATGGTAGATGCAATTTTTTAGAATTCATGTTTTGTCTTGTAATCCAATGAAAATTAGAGAAGTTAAATCACTGCTTTCAGTGCTCACGCTCAATGTGGGGCATGGGCACATTGGCAGTTTTTTTGGGTTGTGAACATCTTTTATGCTGTGCTTAGAAACAAAGTAGTACTCTACATTGCTGCTACCTTCAGCACAAGATGTTATAGGAAAAGTTGTTGCAGATGCTATACTTTCAGACTCTGCTCTAATGAGTTATCTAACTACATTACTGTGTATCAAAAGTGTTCTTGTCCAACCAGTACAAATCCAAAAGACAAGGTTAATAAAATATATTGGATTATTTGTGAAAAGAAGCCAATAATTTTTGCCATAATGAAACAAAAACCACATACAAAAATTCAATACAGTGATAAACCTAGTTATGCAAGCACAATAAAGTATGGTCCAAGGGGATTAGATACTGTTATGAGTTTCTGGCACTAAAAAGAAAAAATGCATGTGAAAGGAAGGAATAATTCCTACCAGTATTATATGCATATGAAGTATTATACATGTCAGTGTCATCATCTACAAAAAGAAAGACAAATGTTATAGCAGCAAAATATCTGTCCACTGATCCACAGCAAAGCAGTGTTGTCTTTGCAAACCTAAACATTCTCCCTTCAGGTAAACATTTTACTATTTGTGGTGTTTATTCTCCAGGGGGTTATCTTATTTTTCAATCATCGCATCTTGGATAGCATAGACCTCAACCTTTATAATAGCATGGGTACCCCTTCTCCTTGGTTTTTCTCACAACACTTTTCTAATATACACCTCAAGAAAGTCCCTGGACAGGATCAATAACATTGATGTTACACTGGAGCTCAGTGTGAAACTAGCATTAGATATAACAGCACAGGAACAACAACTCTGCATCACTAATCTGAGTCTCAACAGGAATATAATCCAACCAAAATTAAACATTTTAAAAAAGGCCCACTGATTTCAATAAGAAAGATTTTGATAAGAGTTCAAGTTAGAAAATAAAATATGGCTTACTCAATATTTATTTTAAACACTGGTGTTTAAAAGCCCTGGGCTTTTAGAGTTTTCTCTTCTGCCAAAAAGACCAGACCAGGCTGGCATCTAACTCTAACCCTTTTGAGACAGACCAGATTAGGAAGCACACTCTACCAGAAGACCAGAACTACAGTATAGTTTATTGAGATTGGCTATAATAACAGAATCTTACAAGTCAGCTTGTGTCCCCCCCCACCCCCCTTCTACCCTAGTAATTCAGGAAGGAGTTAGCCTGAGTCTACTCTTAATATTCTCTCTTCCCAGGCCTTAAGGAATCCTTCTGTCTTCTGTGTTTACATAACAGGTTCTGAATATTTGCTTCAAGGCCATCTTCTGGTCTAGACTGTCTGATGAAACTATACTTACAGCACCATCTTTAAAAAGACTTTTTCCTCTCACCTCAAGGATTTGTTTTCAAAAAGGACAACTGAAATATCTGTTAATTGTTTTGTGAAAAGATTATTATTAATAACCCAATTAAGTCATCAGGGATACTGTGATGCTTGCAGTAAACCAGCCAGTTATGAGTAGAAGAGGAATTAACTGAACATTTCCTCATGTCTCTACCAAAAATATATTGCCTTAATTTCAATGAATGTAGAGTTATTTCAAACTCCACACAGAAGGTTAATGAGTATTTCCTGAGAAGGCAGCTATGAAGCGATACAGAGAAAGCCATGGCCGACCCAGTGTGTCTACTGATACAGTTTCTGCTTCCCATAATGGAAACAGGATAATTAAAAATGTGCTGCTGTATTTATGCAAAAATTCAGTGTGATGTAGTGCTAGACTTGTACTCACAATACCAGAATTCAAATTAAGATGCCACAGATGAACTATAATGGATATGCAGAGAAGCTTTAATTTCATTCCATTACTGAAGCAGTTAAAGTGATTTGTTGCCTCGGTAGACAGTAGCAATGGGAATCATGCTTTGCTAATTCCAAGGAATGCAAATGAAAACTCGTTTTGTTTGGTCTCCTTAACACATTCATCTTAAGCCCTTCACTCTCTTCTTCTTGAAAAGACCACTAAGTAGGGGGTTTTTTAAACTGAAAAAAAAACAGTGAACTGCATTTGAGAGACTTACTGGATTGAAGATACAGTAAATAGACATTTCATGACATGGGACCTGAGTCTCTAAGAGATTCCCAAATAGTTTCTGCTGCCCAATCCAGGTAGTGAGGGAGTGTCTACTAAGAGTTCCCATCTACTAGGTGGTGTAGTGGGAGAGGGCCCAGTCGCAGGTGTGAGAACTCCCCTGCTGTGGAACAGCCTGCTCCTCAGGCAAGAGTAACCCTACCTCTTGTGGCCTTCTGGAAACTGGCTGTTCTAGAGGCCTTTGAGAATTGTTTGTAGAGCCATTGGTGCCTACATTAATCCAGTCTATAGAACAATTAGTTTTGTATTGTTTTCAGTGTTGGAAGACACCTAGCATTGTGCACAAGTAGGCAGCCATGGAAATGGAAATTATAATAATTATAATAATAATAAAAAATAAAGAAACAAACACATAAATAAAAAATGGAAAATGTAATTTATGGTTATTATTATAATTAATTGTTGGGTATTAGTGTTGCTTTTCTTACGTTTTTTAATACCTACAATCAGTCTACTACCCCTATGGATTGAGGTGCGATGTATCACATCAATAAATGAATAATAAAAGGAACATCTATATAAATTCTAATCCGTTACGTAGCAAGTCTACAAAAAAAGGAAGCAAGAAGTAGAAATTATACATACCAGGCTTATGAACCATATGGATTTGCTTGAACATTGTCTTATACCAATCCTTTGGCCTGTCAACAGTCTAAAAAGAAATTAAGTTTTAAACAATTAGCAGGTAAATAAGCAGTACAAAAGTCAGACTACTTACAGAATAGGTAACTAAGTGGTTCATTTAGCTCTTGATGAATCCTCATAAATAGTTGGTGTGTCTTGCTTGATTTAGGGTTAAAATGATACAGTATACTGATTATACGCAAAATAAAAATGTGGTAGGAAAGGATCCTGGTCAAATAAAACAAATAAGATGGCAGTGCCTTTCATCAGATTCCATGAGTCTGAAGACCAGTACTAACATCAGGAGTTAATGTTATCTATTGACGCATGCAACTGAATTACATTATCTAAATCTAAACTACATTAGATTGTTAGGCATATTTTTTACTGTAAAAGACTAGATGTCACTGTTACATTATCAGGGAATAACAACATAAAGGAAAAGAACAAGTACTATTTGAGAGTCTGACAGAATATATATGTGACATTGATTGATGATGATTAATCTGGAAAGGTACCATTAACAGACGCTTTATTCTCACTATAGTTTTTCTTCTTTCCCCTACATTCTTCCAGTAACAGTCCATAATCAAGTAACCCTCTGTCAAAGTCGGCTCCTAATTTTCACTGGCCAAAAGCCCTTGTTAAAACCCCCCAGAAAAGCTAGCTACAGTATTTCAACACTACTTATGTCAAACTAATCCAGATGGACCAGGTTTACTTATTCACATATAAATGATAGATTTATTTGTCATCCAGATAATCAGACGGCTAACAATGAAGCCAACAGACTGAACTGTGTGATTAAAACACATACACCACCAACTATGCAGACTTTTTGTGGGAAAAATCCTTTTTTTGACAAGAAGTTTTATAGTGACAACAACATCCAGTTAAAGTAAGAATCTTTTGTTCTTTTTGTGGGAACAAGCACACTCAACATTTGTTATTAGGAAAAACAACATCACTCCATTATAACTGGATAAATTATAAAGAGTGCTATTAAAATTCCAATGATCAAATGTTGGAAATTTTATAGAAGGCAAGGCAAGAAACTAAGCTATATATAAATTTAAGCTGATTTCATTCTCTTGAAAGCAATGTAGATAAAAATTGGCTTCAGCCCAAAGTCTTTGCTTAATTTGTACATAAACTGGTAAGCGGTAGAGAACATAAATTCAGAGAGAGTGCAAGCAGTACCTCTTTATTTTCTTTAACTTATAGGAAGAAGAACGTATTATTGCTGTTGATGCTTTCATTAGTTGAGTTTGGGCAAGACCTAATTTTCTCCTAAACATGCATCCAACAAATTTCTATAACATGCAACAATATACATGGGTTTCTCATACTTTCTAAATGGACATTATTTTCCACACAGGTGATTAAACTGTGATACCAATAGAAGAGAATATGTGTAGCTCAGGGTTGAACTGTGGAGTCCCTGGAGTTCTCTGAGCTTGGCTGTTTTCTTGCAAATGTTTCATTACCCGGCTAGGTAACATCTTCAGTTCACTAAAGATGTTACCTAGCCGGGTAATGAAACGTTTGCAAGAGAACAGCCGAGCTCAGAGAACTCCAGGGACTCCACATTAAGCTGTGAGTCAGCTCTTTGAAATTATGGATACAAACCCAAGTAATCCAATTGGAATGATCCATCATTTCCTATCCAGCTCCTCCCTGCCTCCCCTCCTCAGTGGAGGAATTCCCAGGCAGGATTCTAGGAGTGGTAAGGTCTGTCATAATTCTAGGGACAGATATTCCACTATATTCCCAGAAACACAACTCCTCATTTACACTGTCTTCTCCTGCCCTAGTGCAAGACAGGAAAGAGGGTTGGTGCTCAACAAGTACTCATCAGCCTTTGGTCAACAGGCAGATTGTATGCTTGCATAACCTCACCTCCTTTGGGGAAGAGAAATGCAATAATCACATACGCCCAGAATCTAATAAACACATACAAACATTTCTAGGAAAGCATGAATTGAAACTAAGCTACAGCCACATCCATATTATTTAATGCCCATAATTTTCTTGAAAGTTCATCAGCTCTTTGTAGTGTGGATGAGGCAAAATTACGACAAACAAGAGTAAAGCAACCAAAGGCTGCCACTAACAAGTGCAGCTTTAAGAAAACACACTTTGTAAACTGTCGTATTTGGAAAGAAATCTGTATCTTCTGTTTAAATGCAGGAGGATGCTGATGGATGGTTAATCATGGTAAGAAAAGTAAGTGCAACTTTCCAAAATACTGGATGGTGGAAGTGCAGATTTTCATTGGATAAATGGATGGCCTTATACATTTGCTTAGTAAAAATAAATAAATGAAATGCAAAACCATGTACAACCAGTATCTCTGGAAGTGATACAATGTTATCTTGTAATATGATGTAAATATGCTAAGCCTGTGCCCCTGTATCCTTTCCAGGAACAGATTAATCACTGCACATAATAAAAACAGAGGACATAATTCTATTAAATGGAAATCATGCATATGTATGTACTTCATATCTTACTATTTGGAACTGTGCTTTTAAAATGTACTTTAATACATTTATTTCCAAAACCTTCTTCTAAATCTGAAATAATTTATTCATACATTTGGGGAGGGGGGATTCCATTATCTACACTTTTACCATATATGAAGAAATCTAAAAATTATATTACAATAACTACATTTATATTCATAAACTAGCTTCTATTTTACTCATAATGCATTTTAATATTTACACTGTTTTGGGTCCCAAAAAACACAAAAATGAAATTATATGAATTCTAAACATGAAAAATTAAAAAGGCCAATGTTTTCTATAGCCAGCATGTTGGAATCTGTATTTTCCAAAACAGCTTCCAAACTCTAACAGATATCCTCATACTTTATAGTATTTTCAGTGGCCAATTATTAACAAGTCAATACAACAATTCTAACATAGTCTCAAATGTTTGAAGTATTTTAAATAGGCCTTAACAGAACTGCTGGAGATTACCCAAGTTAGAATATTTTATTTCCATCCTCCAGAGGCTAATAGGGTGCATAGCTGCTGTAAACTCTTGGAAAGTGATCAGAATTCCTAAATGGGTAGACATTACATGTTGCAAAAATATGCCTTTCCAAACCCTTGGCTGAAAGATACTTTTGTTCAGCAAATGGCACAATATACAGTAGTCAACTTTGCTGCACTACTAAAACTTCCTTTTCTTGCAGCTGGCCTTTGTACTTGATGTAGCCAAAACTTTTAATTTCACACTTCATTGCAGAAGTCAACAAGCTTAAAATATGGCTTCTTCTCATTCAGTGTTCTGTCTTTGGGCAAAGATACCAAAGAATAAATATGCATGATTCTGAAGTGCACAGAAGTGCATCATATTCTGCTTGCCCCATGAAATGCACAGATAAATTACTTTAGGCATTCAAGTTACTGGAAGGTCCAGACCAATACTGTTGAGACTCTCTGAGTAAAACTACCATCAGCCTTGCTTGTATTCACTAATTCTACTTCGAAAATTGCATGTATATTCCTGTAACTGCTAAAACCATAGACAAATAACAAATGGCAACAAATGTCATTATTTCAAATGTAATAGGTTTAACTCTCTGATTGTTTAGGACTCCGTGGTTATATGTTTTCTTATCACTGATACTTCTAGTGATAGTGACTCACATGCAATTGCTGAGAGGAATCATAAGGCTATTTCAGTGCAGACATCAATATGTTAAGCATCCTCAGATATAATTTTCTTTTCTATCAAGACTGGAATCTGAGTATCCTGGATTGGATGAAGAAAGGCTACCAGTAAATCCAGATTAGTTGGAAGGCATATTCATTGTGGCAACTAGCAAAACCAATTTCCATGTCAATTAAGGGTCGGGTTCAAAGCTACTTTTAAAGGAGCAATGAGCACTTTGGCTTTCTATGAGTCATCCAGGCACATTATATTAAGTATATTAATTTCCCAGCAAAGAATAATATTTCTCTCAACTGAGCTTGAACAGAGCACTACATACATACTTAATGAAAGGGCCACATAGATCAGAAAACACATTAGATTTTAAAATAATACTCTTCTATTTTCCATACGAAGGGATAAACTGGAGTCAAAGGCTAATGTAAGTAGCTGAAAACAATGATGCTTACGTAATCATCATGTACTTGTGCCACTGATTATAATAAAATGAGTTCAGGTCTGGCACAGCAATATCAGGCATATCTTCTTGGAAGTAAGTCAGACTGAGCTCAGAGGAACAACTCCCAGGTTCATTTAGATTAGAGCAGTTACCTACTACCTGTAGTTATTTATTTATGAATTTTATCAGCCCACCTTTCTTCTACTTCTTTCTTCCAAGCTGGGCATGGAGATGCACACATTTCTTTAAAACAAGCTTTAAAACAATAAATACATCAAACCCTGTTTAACTTAGGAATACATATTTGCAAATAAATGTAAATATCCTCTGCAACTGAAAATACCAGTGAAGTTGTAGATTCACTTTATCTGAATCTTAAGGTGAATTTGTATGTATTGCATTTTTAAAACAACCTTGTAAATAGATCTAAATTGCGGTGCATGAAACATAATGCTTTATGCCTCTCATCCTTGTGTAGTTGTGCTAAGATATAAAAGGTCTACTTCTATGCATACTTTCTCAAGAATAAACCCTCATAAACTCAGAAGAGTGACTTCTGAACAATCTTATACAGAATTGAACAGGGCATCATGAAACATTTATGCACTTTTAAAAAAATGCTAACCAAAACAGTATATTATTACAAATCATAGGTAACCAAGAATTAATTTGAAAGATTTTAATTTATAGCTGGTTATATGCCCAGTCCATTAAATACAAATTGGAGGAATTTAATTCATATGTTAATATAAATAATAACCATTCCATATAATCAAGCTATGGCTTTAAAAAATCATAACAATCTCCTTGATATCATTAAAGGAACTGTCAGTTTTAAATGAGACAGAAATCTACCATTGTTACAATGAGAGTTAGTTGTTTTAAAAAAACTGCATGAAAACCATACTTAAGGGAAGCAAGGATCCACTTAACTTCCACCCATCTTAGGATTTAAAGGATGTCTCATCTTACCTGACTCAAAACTTCCCAGCAACTTTGCTTCTCTCCATCAATTTCCCCCCTCTCTCCCCCTGCCCCCAACTTAATCTCCCCTGGAGCCATTGGCAGGCAAGCTACTCCCACTGCTGCTTCGCTCAAAGAAGTCACCTGAAATCTGAACAGCTCTGCTGGTTTCATTCCTGCTCCTCCTTGTCCTTTTATTCCTCTAGCTGAGAAGATTGGCAAACTGCTTTTCCTACCGGTTACAGCAGCTACTGCTGCCGCCTGGCCCAGACTGAGAAGGCTGCTGGAGCAGCAATGTGGAAAGAATGCTTCAGCTGAAAACAAAACACTTCAGTGGGGCTTCCTAAAAGCACTCAAGCATTAACTAGTGGCAAGCTTCCCATGTTGACCTGAAAATGTACTTTCCTCTCTGCCTCTTTCCATGTCAGCAAAGGAGAGAGCCTAGTTCCATCCCGCGCTTCCCAGTGCTACCAGCTAAGTCAGAGATTGTTTAGTGTGGGGGTGTGTACATTCTTTCATTCATTTTATTTCTGCTAACTCACGAATACAAGGAATGGTAGGATATGCAAGGGCATCTTGATGAAAGTGGCAGAAGGTGCCAAAGTTTGAGCAAACTTTAAAAGAGGTTGGAAAGATAGAGCAAACAAAGCTTTTTCTAACAACTGTATAGTGGAGAGTGAAAATAGCAAATTAAAACAGGGCTTTTCATGTATACCTGTCCTTTTCCCCACTGCTCATGTTTTATTTCTGTGACTGTGTGCATATTTTACTTCATGTTATGTAAAGCCAAGAAGAATGTGAAAAAGCCATTACCAACAAGACAGTCATTGTATGAAGTGCACACAAATACACACACACACATTTCCTACCGTTCTAATTGCTGTTGGAATTCCTGATTCATCGACTGGCCCAATTCCTGCATAATGTGGTGCTTTAATGACTGTGACTTTCTTCTCTTCCTCTGAAGTCCTACAGATCGGTATGGTGGTGGTGGTGGTCATGCTGCTGCTGCTGTCACCACCACCAGCAGAGTGTGCATGCTGTGAGTACGTCTCTGTGGATTCTACAAAGATAACACAAGGTACTACAATGGTTGAATTACCTTGTTTTGCCTGCGTATTTGGCAATGCACTTTCACAAGGCAAACAGACACACATTGATGAACTTCTCTGTACCACTAGACAGAGAGCAGCATGAGAACACAGCAGACAGCTCTCCAGGGCAGAGAACACCTGATCTCTAGGTCTTTTGCTTCAGATGCTGGAAGGCTTCTACAAATCAGGGCAGATAATTTGGGCTGCAAATGTCAGGATGGCTTACCAGTAGCAACAAAGAGATAATATTCTTTAACGTCTTGTCGCCATCCTGTGGCCATCCAGATTTTTGCAGCCTCAAACTGGTAGCCCTACATTCACCCCCACCACTAACCCATGGTTTATTTTTTCATAAATTTTTGAACGATGCACAACTGGCTGAGTTCTAATCCATAAATCATAGTTTATAAACCATAATGATTAGGTGCAAGCCAAGCAGACCCAGCACAAATTCTAGACAGATGGGAGTTTGAATAGTAGGAAAGGGAAGGCATTTTATAGTTGTAAAATCATAATAATAACACTTGACTTTGAACAGAAACCTCAACAGGCACAGCGGTTGCTGCAAGGGCTGCTATTGCAAACACAGCAGGTTAAATACAGAAGCTGCTTTGCTTTGCTTTGCTCTGCTTGTTCTGGGAGACTCTCACAAATATCTATACCTTCATCACATAGGAGCTGCAAATATGTATAGAGTATACCATACTTGTTTTCCCCACCTTGAATTCTTGAGGAAAGAATAAGATTATAGCAAACCTTTTAATCCATTTTGTAATCTGTGGGTTAGATTTAAATTTAGTATTGCTCTAAGAAGATCTACTGAAACAAATGACTAATGTAAGCATCAATAAAATTGGATACAATCCCAGGTCATGGAAATATTGTTGCCATGATAAAATGTGTTTTTGGGGATAAATGTTCCTGAAGGTATGCTGGGTCCCATCTTTTCAGGTAACAGGAAAGTTTCAAGGAACTCCTGACCTAGACTTTACTGTATGAGGATTGCATTAATGGAAGCTTATTAGGACTGCAGTTCCAGGTTCAAACACTAGCTCTCAACTAGTCAAAGTTATTAGCTAATCTGGAAACGTTTGTCCTGAAGAACATGATTAAAATGATTTCTAACCATCAAATAGATTACTGTGGTTTCTTCATCTGGTAGCTATGGATTGGACTGGGGACTGCCAGGTTCCTTGGGAGAAGGAGACCAGGACAAAGCTGTAGCTTTCCAATCCCCAATTTTGCACAGCTTAACTGGGCTGCTAGGCTCTACCTCTGCAGATGTCTCTAACTTATAAGAGTAAGAGTAACTTATAAGAGTAAAATTCAGAACAATGGGGAAGGCAATGAAGTCACATATCCATGCACTCCCCCCCTCATTTTTTAAAATACAAAATTAAGTCTGAGTCCTTACAAGTCAGATATTTTCACAGAAAATTTTCAAAATTGCAGAGCAGATTTGATCAAAGGCAGTATCTCAACATTCCCATTTTACAGATGAGAAGGACAAACACTAATCAGCACAGAAACAGCCATAGCAGAGTTTTGTTAACGTTCCAATTTAATTGTATTACTATTATAAACTTTTTGAAATCTTGCTGATGTACTGCAACATCACCTATGGTTCTAGAGTAAATCTAATCTATTTTCCTGGTCTGAAGTATGTATTATTTAATTAATGTTTTTAGTTGAACTACTAAATGAATAATAGGGCTATTCATATCTGACATCAACTCTTTTCTTGTTTGTTTAAATTTGCAAATCTATAAATAAGCTAGTTAGGTGCATATATGGTAAGGTGGCTTAGCGTGTATAAAGTATCTAGATATCTGGGCTTTTCTCCAAATACGTATAATACTAAATTTAGGAAAAAAAGGAATGTGTTTCTACAGCCCAAGAATGGCAAAAACAGCCTGCCTTCATCATGAAATTCTAAGGCACAATGAGACATGACATCAAGTGCATGAGTTCAATTAACCTGCAGGCTTTTAAAAAAATGTAAATATAATCTGCAGGGAGATTGAAAAGGGACTTTTGCAAACTAAGGAGAGAATTTAATCTTTCTCCTTATTATGGCTGTAGCAGAAAATTTTTTTCAGAAACTTTGCTCATAACAGGAAGATTATTTAGGAACCTTTCATTCAATCTGTAATATATTTTTGACATATATCTCTAACTATACGTATTCAAATACTTCTTGCCACATTCAAGGTCTAAATTATAATGCACAAAAGGGAAGACCAGATTAAAATTTAAAAAAACCCCAAAAACAAAAATGTTCTGAGGGCATCAGGCCCTCAGATATAACCTCATGATGTAGAATATCAATTTAGAGGAGAAAAACTGACAATTGAGTGGAAGAGAACATGGACTGCAGCAGGTAGAACAGAAAGAGACAGAGAGATATAAAAAGGTGAGAAAAAGATTCTCTTTGACCATGTTCTTATTTGTGCTCACACGGCACAAACGCGCCCTGGTCACTTTTTTGTGTTTGTTTTTTGGCTTTTCCCTAGACCAGTGTTGTCCAAACTTGGCCACTTTAAGATGAGTGGACTTCAACTCCCAGAATTCCCCAGCCAGCATGGCTGGCTGGGGAATTCTGGGAGTTGAAGTCCACTCATCTTAAAGTGGCCAAGTTTGGACAACACTGCCCTAGACACTGTCTTCATCTCATCTCTAGCCCACGAGTGAGACAAGCTTAAGCTGCCACGAATTATACCCATATCAAAGTATTTTCTCCCTTCTCCAACCCCATTGAAGGACAGCATCAGGGTGTATAAATGAGGTACATTTTGTCACCAATTACTTTGGAGGGAAGGCAGGTGAGTGACAGTGATTGGGAACATGGCAGTAGAGGCAAGATTGGGACTGCCAAATTTTATGCTGGTATGGTTTTCTGCAACTGAGGGACAGGGGGAGAGCATTTGTATTTAGCAGTGTTGAATGACCCAAAGCGTGAGCAAACTGCACTGTTTTTAAATGTTCCCAGGAATAAAGGGAGGGAAAAGTTCATGAAGAAACCTGAGTTTTTGGTGGAAGTTGGACTGGATACTACCCAATGGTCTACCCATTTCCCAAATAATAGTAATTTTAAAGAAGGATTTAAAAAGGAGGGGAAACATCATTGTTATGGCAGAATCTGTTCAATGGGGCTGGGGTACTGCAGTTGATGGAGGGAATATTAAAAGAGAATGTGTGGGACAGGAGACAACAGAATGAAATTGCTGGTAATGTAAACCTGCATACTCCACATTGCAATATTTTGTGGCATGGACTCAGTAGCTTTACTTAAAAAATCTTTACTTAAAAAATACACTGCACTTGATTTAAGTTCAACTTTATGAAGAAATATTTAATCCTGCTCACAGCTGTGAGGTTGTTGCTCACAATTTTTTCAAGATTTTTAAAAAAAACAAATATTGGAAGAACAGTTGTTATGAATTCATAAAGGATATGTTGACCTATAGTCTTAATTTATGTCATGGTGGCAGGGATACAGTGTAATGTTTATTTAAAAGTTTCATACAAGCAGTACACTTCCACTCTCACTGACCAAATTTACATATTCTTAATTCCAAATGATCTGGGTAGAGTTTCTTTCCAGGTTTTTGTAGAAAACCCTGCTGGCTGCCACAAAAACCTGCTGCTGTATTTTCTATCCAGGAGGACAGTATTTCCAAGTCCTTTAGAAGCTAAGAAAAGAATGGTTTTTTTCTGCTACCATTACCAGTACGTGTGATAGCAAAATAAGAACAACAAGAGCTAGAACCTATTATGAGAAAAGTGAATTATGAAGCATACTGTCTGCTGGAAATCAGTGACAATTTCAACGTACATCCCTATTAATCAGTGAATAATGCTTACAGACTTAAAGAAATGTGTCATTTTCATTTGCATGCCAAACTCACCCATTGTCCTGCTCTGTTGCAGGAGAGAGGTGCTTGAACTGAATGAGACTGGTGGAGAGTACGCCAAAGAAGGGGAGAAAGGTCTCTGAAAGTAACTCATTGGGCTGGTTGCCAAGCTAGAATTCCCATTCACTGTTATCTGAGCCTGAGAGGAAAAAACCAAAAACAAAATCCCAAAATCATATCCAGTCATATGCAATGAACCACTGAAGTCTGAATTCCACCATCGAAATATAAAAAATGAAGGAAAAATGGTAAAATGTGTAACAGTAGCCAGCTTTCCAGCGTTTACCTACAATCCATAATCATTCCTGTTATAAAAGGCAGCTAGAATTACAGGGAAATTAGATTGTATTTATAGACTGACTTTTTCCCAAGAGTTCATGATACCTTACATAGGAATTGGATCTCCCTTTGTTTTACCCTACAGCAAGAATTCTGTAAGGGAGTCTGGTCTGAGAGAGACCAACTAGCCCATAGTTTCTCAGTGAGTTTTTATGGCTGAGAGCAGATCTGAACCTGGATCTTCTCAGTTTTAGTACAACACCTTAATCATTACATTATATTAGCTTTCACAAAGGCCTCAGTTAAAGCAGCATCTGCATAACTGCTTACAAACTGAAGAGAATAGTCAAAATTGCTCTCTCCATTCTCCTGAAGATCTAGCTTGACTCTTACTACTATTCACTTGGAGTTCTCCAACCCCAAATATGCCAAGAAAAATAAGAAAATCTCCTTCAAGTGACAAAAATCAGTGAATATTGGTCAGGTTCAATGAACAATATGTACATTTCTATAAGAATTACACACTACCTGCTGAATTCTGTCAATATTCCTACTATTTTCTTTTGAAAGAGTGCCAACATTTTAGACATCCTTCCATTTCTTATGATCACACTGCTGCAACTTTTTCAACACTTAATGGGTTGCTAATTTTTTAAAAAATCCAGGGAAGCTTTGGGCACTGAAAAACCTTTTCAAAAACAGGAAGAACTGAAGGAAGATTACTTTGAGTGATGTGTCAATTCACTCTTCTCCACATTTCTACCTGTGTGGATGGAACTGAACTTGTAACCTGGCACATGATAAGGAGGAACTACAGCATGTATAAACCTATCTACAGTTTCCAATGTAAATATATTTAATTGGAAGCAATCCCCTCTACTTTCAACTATTCTGGTAAATGATGGGTGTTGTCTGACATATATTGGGCTAACCTAAAAACTTTCAGGTATTCCATATCATGTTATAGTCTTTGGTTAATGTTGTTTTACTTTTTGACAGGTCATTTAAAATTTAAACTGTTGTCCTTTTGGAATAATTTGCTTTATTAAGCAAGAGTCAGAGGTGTCATAGTCAAAAAGCCAGGATGGTGGCCATGATGATCAAAGTTCTGCTGGTTTTGTGTATAGCAACATAAAAAACAGGCAGAGCTTCAATTGAACCATAATGGCCACAATATTGACTTTTTTTACCATACCCTGAAAACACCTCTGTGTAAGCCCTTACCAGTTTACTCTAGCCATACAGCTGTCATCTATAAACTACACAGAGTGCCTACAGGTAATAAGAATAAATGGATGCTATGATTAAGTTGCTGATTCTAACCTGGGCACAAATTTTATTTATTCATTTATTGGATATATGTCTCATCTTTCTGTCAGTTTGATAATTAGGGCAAATGTGATTGTCACCTGTTTAGGGTTTTTTGCTTTTATGTAAAGATTTAGGCTTTTAGTCTGTTACTTTCCTTGAATTTTTTTTAAAAGATAATAAAAGAACTCATAGGCACTGTAGAAACTGTAATGTAAAATTATACTTTATTTCTGTCACACACATACAAAGGGCAATGTTAGTTAAAGGGAAAAACTGACTCAGAAGCAATTTCATGCAGTCAGTGATTACAACTAGTAGATATCAAAGTTGTGTTACATGTGTATTCTTCAAATATTTTAAATTCCCCTAAATTGTAGGGGCATTTACAGCTTTCTCACTTCTTTCTCACTTGTTTGCAACTTGCCTAAGGATTCTGTTCATATAAGCTAGAATTGTACTGTAGATTTGCTTATATTCTAAACTCTACTCTTCTTTAATATGAGGGACTGAAGAATTATAATCACTAGATTCATTCACGACAGTTGGAGCAATTGGATCAAGGGTGTGTTGCAGTGAAAAAAACTTGACACTGAAATGTAGAGAGCAATGATAAATCTCTAAGGCTCATTCCACACAGACAGTGATTATACCCCCACCCCTGGTAATCATTTCTTGTTAGAGGCCCAGTTGATGTTCCCACCTACCTTTCCTTGCACCACCGATTGCTCCTTCTAGCCAATGGGAATCTCCCAAATATTAATGCCTTTGGGCAGGGGGTAAATCAAGCTGGCCATTTTTGTATTTTCAGTTGGCAAGAAAGAAAGTTGGGTGTGGGAGGGAATGAAAAGCTAAGATACTTTGGTTTTTGGAGGTGGGCGAGGAATCCAGAAGCAGAATGCAGGATGTGGCAGTGTTCCCACCAATGGAAAGCTATCTCACCCCCTCAGCTCAAAGGAACTGCTAAAAACTGTAATTGCAGTGTTTTCTGGATCAGGATCCAAACAGATTAATTTTGGAAGCTAATCAGCTCAGGTTTACAAGACAGCCAGAAGCTTCACAGTAAGGGTTCCACTGAGCTCAATCTGGAACACTGCATCTGGAAGCTGCCTGAGTTTGTGTTAGTTCCTTTTTTATTTTCTAATAAGCAGGGTAATAAAGTTACAAACTGAACACTTGTGTGCATATGCACGTGTGCTTTACGCTTCCATCACATTTCTGTTACAACCAAAATACAATCTTTGCAAACTGTAAGTTAGAGTCAGATAGCACACTGATGACAGTCAAGGTCAGTTTATGCATTACTTAGATATGAAAGGTCCAAATAATAAATATGAAGTCCTGTGTGAGGAGGAAGCAAGCACAAATCATGTATATTTTCTTTTTACTTCACCAAATCCAATCCCCAAACTCCTTGCCCCGTAGTGGTGGATTAGGGTAGCTACAGTTCTATGTAGAAGGTTAAATTTTTATAAAATGTATTGTAAAAACACTTTTCACTAAAATATTTATATGTTGTTCTTAATTATGGCTATTATCAGGGCATCTATCAATAAAAAATACTTAAAAGTAATCTACAAATAGAAAAAAAATTAAAGTCAAGAAATGTAAAAAGAAAAAAACCCATGTGTGTGAGTATATGTGCATACACACACACACACACACACACACACAATAATGCAATAGCAACTGTGTTAGTAAAAACATAGTAACCACCATCACTACCACAAGAGCTAATAATTGCATATTATCAAAAAGCTGTAAAATGAGCTCCCTCAGGAAATTACTGCAAACATTATTTTAAATGTAGAGAGTGATTCAGGAACCCCTAACTTGGAAATATGAATACTGTCCATTTTTTTGGGGACCAAACCATCCATAAATCTGAGCTACAAGTATAATGATAACTCACTAGAGTCATAGTCCAGAACATCTGAAGGACATTTGAAGAGCTATTGCAATGGTTGGCATCAGAGGACCCTCTTAGCATTCCCCAGAGCTCACAAAGTGGGCAAAATTTTTGTTCTTGCCTTTTTTGCCCTGAGGTGTTTGGAGGATTGAAGGGACAAATGGGCGCCTTAAACTTTCATCCCTTAGTCTTACCCCCAAATGGGTATGGTTTTTCCCATTAAGGGCAAAATGGTGTATTAAGGCTCTTTTGCACCTCCCTAAGCCTCAACATGCAGAAAAAATCCAGTTGAGCACTTCAGCATCATCCAGTTTGGAAGGCATAACTAGCCATGACCCTTGCAGGCCCTCAGCCAGGACACAAAGTGCAACCCCTGGGCCAAAGTAGGTTGCTCCCCCAGGCCTAACTGAATAGATAAACAACTGCTTTCTAATTCACTGATATTGTAAAAACCACCATTTTAGAATGTTGGAACTGCCTTCCTCCCACCGCATTCTCTGATGCACAGAAAAGGCTGAAAATCTTCATAGGACAAGGTACCACCACTGACCAGCATGTCAATTAACTAAATGAGGTGACAGACCAAAACTAGTTCTTTTCTGCCTTGACAGCCTGGTCAAACAGAATGGAAGAGAAAAGAGGAAGGATAATTACATGAGAGCTGGCAGCAGTGGAGGTTAAGGTGGTGCCGTCAGACGCAGCAGACGTCTGGCTCAAGGTTGGGGAAGGTGTTTCAGAACAGTCAGTAGTATCATAGTTACAGTTCTGTAGCTCATCTAGCATGGCAGCGGAGAACTCGCTCACTGGCCGAGAGGAGAACTCACTCATGGCTGACAGAACAGAGTCAGTTTCAGTCTTGTGGAGCGTAGTGTCAGGTGCTAGGAAAGGGTATGTATAGGAGAACGGTGAAAGGACCGGGGTTCTATAAAAGTGTGACGGCCAAAAATCATCACGTGGTGGTAAAAGAAATGATGTTGCATGGGTGCCACTGTCAGGTGAGAGGGAGGGTTGGTGAACTGGTACCATGGGAGAAGGAGGTGGTGAGGGAGGCAACGGTGCAGCTTCAGCTGAAGTTTGTCTGTGTGTCTGGGAAGCATTTACCTCCATCACATTGGCAGTCACTTTCTGGTTTCCAAGCTGAATTTTGAGAAACAAACAAAGAATCAAAACATAAAACATATTACTAAAACTGATTTTTAAAAGCGCTTTCCTTTTGTTGTGTTCAAGAGTATACAAAAAAAGACACACACACTGTGTGGTTTTTTTCAGGCTTTGAAAATAAAAATCAGGTAGAAGAGAAAATAGTTTATTTTAGAAGGAAAACATACTAAGTGAATTTGTCAAGTAGTAATAGAAGCAACGCCAGAAACTACAGTGTACTGAAATAAACATTTATATTGGTTTCCCCGGCTTAAATTGTTTGAAGTTTTGTTTAAATTAAGTATGATTAAGCTTAATTTATCTATCACTAAAATTAGAGGGGCATTTTTAAAACACATAATTGTATCTGCCTTTTTTGATGGAAATAAACAAAAGCAAGCCCTAATTCCTAAAGGGCTCCTCTATCACAGTTTCAATGGATGGAAGAAGTGTACACTAGGAGAGTACAAATTACGTGCCATTTTTCTAGAGCCAATGGCAAAAAGGATCATGATACTCATTCCTTGCATGTGTAGGAAAACTCTATGCCATGAAGAAGAAATGAGATTGTGCGACTGAGTCTTCTCCTGACATCTGAATGTGGATATACCAAAAAAAAAAAAAAAGAAGTCCATCTTAATATCTGGATGGGGGTGGTGGAGGCAGGCAAGAAGAAAGGGATGCTTGTAAGACTAGGGGCAAGACCACCCGTCTGATTTTACTTCCCCTTCATCTCATGGAATGCTTTCACCAAATAATCAACAAAGAGGAATGGGCTTACAGCTTATTTAGACTGCATGGAGGGAGACAACATGGGATAAACAGTCTCCACCAGCTGAAAGCTTCACATAGGTATCTTTCCCATTATTAAAATACAACTCTTTTGGAAGTACATAGATTTATTTCTAAGAGCAAAAGTCCCAATTCTAAATTTCATGCCAAAGTCATACAAATTTCCACAGGAGACTAAGACTGCTAAGTCTATAGGTCTTGATTCAAAATCAGCTTACATTGGATAAGTGTGCAGGCAACATAAATATGTATAAAAGAAAAACGTTTTTAAAACAGAAGAATATTTGTATAAGAATAAGGGAACTGGGCCATTAGTAATTGCTCTAATAAGCCATCCCCCTTTCTAAAAGAAATAATTATTTGGGAAGGAGATGGAAACCAGGGATGGCAAAGGGACCATTTTAGTTTGTCTTCTTCTCTGAAGAAATTGCTGGGGAGGGTCTGCCCATATTTAATTAGCATATGGTCTAATAGTCCATTAGACTCCCCTGTTGTAGGGGAGATGGGCGGGAGAGAAATCCAATAAATAAAATAAATAAAAATATGATTACTGAGCTTACTAAACATATTTTTGCCTCATCAAAATAATTATACTGCATTGTGTATCTGCTTTTTTGTATATACACTATTTTTTCTTAGGAAAGTGTAGAGAATTTTAGAAGCCAGTATTAAACTGGAAGGGTGGAATGAAGAATCCTAATGGTCTAAGCCATCATTATAGTAAAGGCTTGTAATTTACATGATATAATCAATCTATTGTATCTATTATATTAAACTGGGACTGAATAAACAAACTGACTTTGATATTAATTTTTCATTCTCAGACTCAGTACTAAAGTAATAGATGAAGTGGTTGGTCAAGGATCCGTTTGGTAGCTGTCAGCACCAAGAATATATTTAGTTATTACTGGCATACTATGAAACATAATTGATAGGTAACTGCTCTTGATTTTTAGTGGTAACGTGTTCCCAAAGTTTAGGAACTGTTAAGATTATTTCAAGAAATACAAGCTGTTAGGTATAGTTTTTTATAAGATATAAAACATCAATTATCTCTCTACATATTCTTGTATCAGAATTAATCAATGTACAGCAAATATTAATTTAGTATTAGCACAAATGTAACTGAGATGTTGTACCCTAGAGTTGGGAAAGCTATGGCCTTGTAGTATCACTAGATTACATTTCCCCACATTCTAAAACCTCTTACCCTGACTATGGGGCTGGGATTGTTAGGAAGTGTAGCTCAGCAACATCTAGATGGATACAGATGATATAGCTGGTTCAAAGCATTATACTGGGAAGGCAAAATATGAAATTATGAGCACATTCTGAATTTGGGTTTGTACATTGCATATGCCTGCCAGTTCATGGGATGCAGGTAATGGTATGTTGGTTTGCAAGATGATCTCTAGATTACAGGCCCCAGCTTGCATAAAATAGCATGAACATGCTTAGATTAAAGCTAGCCTTTGGTAGGACTTGCCCTTACTGTTAGAGGGAATGCTACACAAAGCATGGATTTAACAAAGACTATTAACCTAATCTATATCAACTCTATCTTACTAAAAAGTTATGTGAAAAAAAAAACCTTAACTGATGAAAACCAAAATGGATAGTGGAGGTCAACATCTATTGGCCCATCTAGTGATGAATATAACACATGGAAGAATGAGACTGGAATGCAAGAGGAATAAGTGGTAAAAACCTTGAATTAATAAAAGAAATTAAAGAAAATTAAGAAAAACGGAAAACATGTAACAGATTTGAATGGTGGTCTGATCTTGTGGAATGTTGAATACATGCAGGGAAATAGAGATGTAGGTTTAATTATGAACAGAAGGGCTAAAATTTATATCATAAAGTATGAATTGATGTCATCTAGGTTGTTACGGATACACATATAAGAATGTGTATAGGCTGGTGATAGTTGCTTATTACATTCCAGTGAATGTTTATAATGGAAGAATCAGATATGAGTGTGCAATTATGCAACATTCTGAATGAATATGATCCAGGGGAAAATTATTTTGCTAGGTGACATGAAGTGATGGGTGAGAATGAGACAAGAGAGTACCAAAAAAATAACTACATCATTTTGAAACTCCTAAACGAATGAAAACGATGTCAAGTGATTATCTGTTTAGAAAAATGTCTGTTTTAAATATGTGGTTTAAGCATATATATACTTATACATGGCAAAGGAATTAATATAAGTTTCAAATGATTGATTTGATTGTTTATGACAAAAGATTGAGAGAAGTGAAGGATACAAGGGTAATGAATTGTTCTGATTGTGGGACAGGCCATAAGAAAGGAATGAAAGGAGTGAAAGAAACAAGATTGAAACTGCAGGAACAGAAGGTAAGAGTCCTGTAGAAAAAAGTGTCAGAAAATAGATTAATCTCCCAACATAATGAATGGAATGTTGACATAAGAAAGATAATCTGAACTGGCCTCCTTTGTTTATTTCCTTCCTAACAAACCATGTTTGATTTGGGGAGAATCAGGGCAGGAATCCTGATTTGAGTAATAAAATGATAAAGTTATCAGAGAATCAATTTCTGCCATTTGTTTTGTCCTCTCAACTGGCAGAAGGAGCAGAGTGGAAGCAATTGAGCAATGTATATCTGCTCATTTATGATAAGCTGAAATCCTTGGAAATTCTGGCTTATTGTATTTCCTTTACATTTTCAGGCTACATGAAAAAAAGCACTCAACATACTAGCAATTTTTTTTCTTCCTAGTGTTTTTCCTGCAGGTGAAGGGTCCACTTTTTTTTCGGATCAACTGAATGTTGATCCATTGGTTGCAACAGGAATTGACTGACTGGCTTGTTGCCCAAACCTGATGTTGGGGGCTGAGAAAGAGTGCCTGGCCCAAAGTCACCCAGCCAGCTTTCATGCCAAAGGCGGGACTAGAACTCCCAGTCTCCTGCTTTCTAGCCTGGAGACTTAATCACTAGACCCAACTGGATCTCAACTCAACATGCTAGCAATGATTTTACAATATATTTCTATATATTTCCTGAGAAATAGTCTCAGTAGGTGGCAGCACCTGGCTGACCTTAACATTTGGAAGCTAAGCAGGGCTGGATCTGATTAATATTTGGGTGTGAGACCTTCAAGGAATATTATCCTGGAGCTGTAGGCTAGATCGTCTGGGAAGGTGATCAAATATACTGAAATAAGGCAGTAATAGCCCACTGCCATACTGTTTTGAAGAAAATTACATGGATGTAAGTTCCCAGATTTCAAAGGAGTAATAAGTCTCACAAAGTCACCCAGCCAGCTTTCATGCCGAAGGCGGGACTAGAACTCCCAGTCTCCTGCTTTCTAGCCTGGAGACTTAATCACTAGACCCAACTGGATCTCAATTCAACATGCTAGCAATGATTTTACAATATATTTCTATATATTTCCTGAGAAATAGTCTCAGTAGGTGGCAGCACCTGGCTGACCTTAACATTTGGAAGCTAAGCAGGGCTGGATCTGATTAATATTTGGGTGTGAGACCTTCAAGGAATATTATCCTGGAGCTGTAGGCTAGATCGTCTGGGAAGGTGATCAAATATACTGAAATAAGGCAGTAATAGCCCACTGCCATACTGTTTTGAAGAAAATTACATGGATGAAGTTCCCAGATTTCAAAGGAGTAATAAGTCTCACATAATTTGGGGGCATAGAGTTAGGAATTCGCCTTGTATTTCCAATTTATCTCCTACTTTATCTGTGAGTCGGTGACTGCAAATTTCATAGAATTTCCTTCCTGCTTTAGCTTTGCAAATATACACTTTATCTCCCTGAAAAGAATGTAGGTAGCTAGAAGGTAGACTTTCACCTCTCCTCCATTTGTATTTCTTACAAAAAAGCTTCGTTTGGTTACAAAAGAGGTGCTTCAACTGTCTTTGCTTAACTTAGATCCCCACTCTCAAAGGATACAAATGACTTCCTCCAATAAAACTTTAAAACCATTATGAAGTTTATTATTTCTTACAGTCTACAATTTTTACTAATAGTAAATGTTCTGGCTAGACCCTAGTAACAAATAGCAAGTGTGACACTTAATTGTTTCCGAGCAATGCACCTCTTTAACAGTACAAAACCTAGTTCGGTATAACTGCATCTGACTCTAGGATCTGAATGTTAATTCCATACGCTCAACCATTTTTTCCTTTAAAACCTGCTTCTGTTAGTCTGTAATAATTTTTCAGAGCACTCAAAAGTGCTTTAAGTATTCTGTAATATGTAAAGAAGTCTACTTTAATCATTGCATTAATGAGGGACTCCAGTTGGCTTTGAGCAAATCCATTAAGCCTTTCCATTGGTAAAGCTTATTTTTCTTCTTTTTTTCAGGCAAGGGACAAGGACCAGACTGCAGCTTTTATTTCCAAGATTGCCTGGGGCCCTATGGGAGGCCCAGATGTATTATTGAAAATAAGGGTAATTATAGAAACTGGCTCTTGTATTTTCCCGTTAAAAAAAAAACCCTAAACAGAAAATTATAAATCAGGGTGGAGCAGAGAATTTGATATATGTCAAGAGAAGTATCCAAGGATACTATATTGCTTATCCCTTTGACATTATAATCATTATAACATAAATTATATTTATATTAAAACCATGTATATAATTATGTATGTAATACAGAAATAATGTCTTTCTGTTCTACACTTTTTAAAGTCTATATAAAATTGTGAAAATTCATTATAGATTCCCATGATCTAGTAGGATCCAATGTCCTAAAGCAGTTTGTTATTATCATGGCTCCTCCCCACCCCAGCAAAACAACTCTCCTTCAAACTTGCTCGTAAAAAATGGGAATACTCATGTCTTCTCTCTTTTTCACAGCAATCTGCTTTTCTTCTAGGGATGGAGAGGTCACTTGGAGAAGGAAACCTATTTATTTCTCTCTCCTCCATGATCCTAGAAAATTAACTTCTTGCTGGTAACAGTGGTCATTCAGATTGTTGCACCCAGGTTTGGTAGCCTAAATGTTTGTATGGGGGTTCATATTCATGCAGCCCTTGACCTGGCAGTCAATGTAGATCTCTGGGACAAGAATATCATCTAAATTCAATGACTGAAATTTTACAATATGGGTCACATTCATAGGGAAATTATCTTTGCATTAAAAGGTAAGATAACAGTCACCTTAAGCCGTAAGTCTTGCATATCAAAAAGATAGCACCCTGTAAGACTACTGCTTATGAAATTATAGACATTGAAGTCCAAGACTTAATTCAGAGCACACAATATCTATTCCTGTACTTCTGAACAGTGGTTGTGGGCAGTTCATGGAGTGCTATTTCTCTAAATAGCTACACTGAGATACATTTATCAGGTTGTCTAAACTTTCATGAGTAAGGAAATTAAATATGCAAATACAAGTGGATTATAGACACTGTGGACAATATCTCCAATTTTAATGTAAGGTTTACAAGAGTGCAAGGTAAATAATGACACCACATTGCTGGCCTTGCTTCAAAGGACCAAAACACAAATAAGAATTTAAGATGAAGAAAGTGAACTGATTTTTGTTAATTAACGCATAGAACAAAACAGCACACAAAATTCATCTTTTAACACACACACACACACACACACACATGGGTAAAAATACCTTATTCAGAGCTATACTCAATTTTTAAAAATGTGGTTGTTTATTAGAATGTATGAAAGTATCAGGACAGGCTTTATATCACTTCAATAAGGGTTGGGTGATGTTATGAAGATACTTTAAGTAACTAGTGGAAAAATGGCTTATATAAATAACTGGTGATGGTGACCGTTAGATATCTGTTAGATATCTTGCATTTTTTATTGCTGTTTTCCTAGAAGCTGAAATACATCATCAGCCGAATGACACTTCTTTTACTGTACATCAAAGATCAAAGAGGTACCTCCTCTATGTTATCCACATAAATCTAAATAATCATGCCAGTGATATTAGAACTACCTCAGAGACTTCCATACTAACCATGGGGGTTAAAAACTACATAGGGGCCAATGAACAATGCAACTCAGGAATGCAGAAAACAAAGATACAAATATTGCAAAAACACTACTGCTTGTCATGGCTCTATACGTAGTGTCTTTGTAAAAGAAACCTCCATATCCTCAGAAAAATCCCAAGGTACTATTAGGAATAGCCAATACTGAAATGAGTTTCTTCAGACAATATAGAGGTTCTGTGTATAGAAAGGCAGCTTATTTATGACATTCCCCTCCCTACAAGTAGCTACGCAGTTAAGTATTCTTCTAAAGTTGTCTGTGGTCTTTAGTAGCTGTCTATATGGTTTGCTGTGGGTGCTCTATCTCTTTTTCAACCCTTCTGACGATTTACGAGTGGTTTAGCTGCACTGCTAAAGTAATGCACTGCTAGTTAAGAGTGGCCTTCCTCCTTGTTAAACAATGCACTGCCCTTCTGTAAGATGAGGTACATACTTTGGAGATATTCTTGGACTCCACAATGTTACTAGATGCCTAAGGGACCTTGATGACATGAAGGACCTTTATCAACTCCGGCTAGTATGCCAAACACTATTCCAGTTGATTGTAATAACCTTGTAACAGTGATTCACTTTTTAGGAACTTATGTTTATAGCATTAGTTACCCAAACTAGCATATATGTAGTATTAATCAGCAATGTTCATGCTGTACACATATGAAATTATTAAATTATGAGGAATTATACAGACTGTCTTTCTCATAAAACAATATGTACTTTTTCCTTCTCTGTGCACTCCTCTAAAACCATTGCCATATTTATCTTTGGCCTTCATTTATATGGCTTCCTAACTTTTGTTTCCCATGTTTATATATGTGATATACATCATGCCCTACATTTTCTCCTTTCACATGAAGAATACAAGTACAATTACAGTCATTTCTGCCATTTTGTCTCTTTTTGATTCCTGCTCTGAAGATGTTGCTAGTATCTACCAATAATTTCTACTTCAGTATCTTTGAACCAAAGCAGGATGTAAAAATATAACATACTGTATCATACATGAAAAGCCTAAAATTTAATAATGACAAACACTCATATGGATGGATAACCTTGGGCACTTAGGTAATTTTATTGAAATAGTGTTGAATTTATCAGAATCTGTCATATGCCCATCCCATCAAAATGAAAAGAATTTAAGTGAGAAGTTCTTAATGAATATTATGCTTGATTTGATAATACAATTGCTGAGCCTATGTTTCATCAGAAATTGAAAAGTGGTGATCCATATTATACTGAAGTGGAGAAATATGCATGAGTGATTCCTACAACTTGTATGAAATGAACCTCTGATGAATTCTATGAGATCCTTAGGTCTTCTGGAACCCATCACTCCATAATGGATAAAAAGCATTAAAACCCATTTCACTCTATGCAGTAGAATGGGAATGTAAAGAGCGATGCAAGAGAAAGAAGCGTGAACCAAAGGTGGTTTTTTTCATGCTTCCAGTAACACTGGACCTTACCGTATGTTTTACTAAGGATTTTCTGGAAATAAAAAAGTTTTTGCAAACCTGGGCAACTTTTGAAGAGCACTAAAAGTAGCTCTTGACTGGAATGAAAATCTCCAGGGAGTGTATGTAAAAATATGCCCGCTTGCTTTTTTGGTTAACTGCACAAGCCACAGAATGTGACATTTTATTCATGCCAGTTTCTCAGAGATAGAGCAGCATAATGAAAAATGCTCAATTTAACTTTCTGCTTAGATTAATCCCTTCTTGCTCATTTAAACATTCCTCTATCAATTGGTACATCAATTTAGTTGCCTTCACCTTCCTGAACAGCTTGACTGGGATCTAAATTGACTTTGCTCTGGAGATGGGAACTTCTGTCAGCTGAAAGTAAAGAAGACTTAGAAGAGCTCATTCTGAAAGTGAAAATGGAAAGTGAAAAATCTGGGTTAATATTAAATATGAAGAAGACAACAGTAGGTTTCATCTGTAAATTATCTACTACTGCTATTTATTTTATACGCTGTTTTATTTTCGTGGGCCCAAGAATAGATAAAAAATGCTGAAGATGTAAAGTAGAGATTAATATTATGAAGTAATGCAGTGAGGAACTTAGACAAGAACATGAAAGATAAAGTTAAATTGCAAAAAAGATTAGTTACAGCAATGGCCTTTCCAGTTGTAACATATGAAAGCTGGGCACTTAAGAAAGAATGGGAGAAGCAAGATGGACACTTATGAATTATGACTCTGGAGTCAGTTGCTAAGAGCAGCATGGACCTCAGGAAGAACAAGTCAATCAGCCCTGAACCAAATAAAAACTGACTGCTCCCTTGATATGACAATTAGAAAGCAGAAACTCAAAAAATTATTATGACTAGGAGACTGAGAGAAGAATAAGTGAAGTCAACAGATAACATAAATGAACAGGATCAAAGAGACTACTGGAATGACCTTGGAACAGCTATGAGTTATTATGAAAGAAGGTCAAGATGGTGAGCATTTGTCCATGTAGTCACCAGGCACTGAATCTGACTCAATGGCATATAACTAATTAATTATTAATCTTCAAAATCAGCCTCAGAAATAGTTAAATTCCTTGGTTCACAAAAATGCTCTATGTATTACTTCAATCTAGCAGTGAATTACTCTTCTGAAAAATAGCCTTGGAGTCAGACATTATTAAGTACACTTTAAATAGAAAGTGTTAACATAATTTTAAAATAAGAAGGGAGTTAACTACTAGACTTATAAAATGATCCTACTTTTAGTCAGATGTACTATATTGGTTGCTCTGGTATTTTCTCATTGATGCATAAATAGGAATTGTTTAAAACCTGCTCTTCTCTGCCAAGAAGCATGACTACCACAACAGCCTCAAGTGAAATATGCCCACATGCACTGGTATGCTATTAACAGTTCATTCCTATTCATTCAAAATCAATACATACATTACTGTTCAGTTTATGACCTTCTCTGGAGAACTGAGAACTTCATGGAGAAATGTCAAAAAAGTATGGATGCCTGCCCACCCTCCCTTTTGTTACTTCAGTGCAATAAAAGGAGAAACCTGAGAATGTCCCATTTTAATAGTGCAGATACAGAACATAGACATCTTACACAGCAAAGTTGAAATGCTGTTTGGAATATTCATATACCAAGTATTTCTGTAAAATGGGAACAAAGTCATTGATTTCCTAGTTCAGTGCTAAATCCTTGTTCTTAATGAAATGCCGTATTGCTGTATCTCCTAACTTTTGAATGCAACTTGAACTGTGTGGGAAAGGGATAGGTGAAATCTTTCCATGTAAGCATAGGAGACAATAGGTGACTCTTTTGATTCTGGGCACTGCCTTTCAAAATGGGCAGTGCTGCCAATTAATGACAATCAGAAAGTTCATAATCTGTTTTTTGATGGAGTATCCTTTCTATTGATCACAATTTTACCCCCTCTAGAGCACAGAAAAATGTTCTCTTTATATGACTGAAACATTTTATGTTCTTTGCCTCTCTTCCTTCCTTGGACTAAGATGGGCTGGAAATGTATTTGGAATGAATAATAATCGTAATAGTAATAGTAATACAGTGGGATGGATTTTTCATTATTGTGACAGGTAGTTTTACCCAAGAATTGTGGACATTGTCAGAACCAGGTGAGTATGCTAAAGAGAAAAGAGTTAGGTGATACAAGAAAGAGCTAAAATTAAAAAGAGAGAGAAAGAGATAAACATAATATACCACATGGCATTGTGCAGGCGGAGGATCAGACATTTGCTGCATATTTTCTGGTGGCATCTTTGAAGTTTCTGGAGAAAATCTGGATGGATGATGTTGGCATTCAGGCGCTGCTTTACAATCAGGGATGGGAGCTATCTGAATGGAGAGAGATGCTTTGTGTATCTCAGGCACGGGGTTACAGGCAGGTGAGGCAGGCCTCCATGGAGCTGCTGAGGCGCCAACAGACTCAGGCTTTTGCTGTGTACGACAAGGAACACTACTAGATGCATTCTGTGCCTGAGTTAATTTCAGGGTAGAAACTCTACGCTTTGGAGACGGTTTGTGGCCTTGATGAACAATAGTTCTAATGCCAGCTATTGTTTTTGTGCTAGAAACCGAGGCCAGTGGTTTTGTGCTTTTTTGTGTGCAAGACATTCTTGTGTTAGACTTTTTAGAATAAATTGTCCTCTGAAGAAACTCCTTGTTAGTAGAGTAGGCAGCATCAGGATATGTCTTAGTTTGGTTGGTTGTTACGGAATAGGAGTTACTTCCACTTTTCTTCAGATTAGTTATTCCAGATCTACCAAAACTTTCTTTCCTAGGGGGTGGGGAGGGTGCCTTATTTGCCAAAAGCATCCACACAACAAAAGAATATTACAGGAGAAAGAGACAAAGCAAAACGTTAGCAGGAAAGTAAACAGAGTTAAGATATGTCTTTTTAAATTTAGGCACCAATATAAACACAGGCATAGCAACCACTGCTCTTGAAATACAACATTCCAGATGAAAACATTTTATTTTGATAGATGGAAAATCAGTACATATTTACTGACACCCTACATCTCTACCTTTAAAAAAGCAACATGGAGTTGAATGAGGCTTTTACTCAATTCAGTGCAGATAGGATTGCATCAAAAACCCTCTCTGTGTAACAATATTTTATCTGTAGAGCAATACTACAGATCAGAACTGTAAGGCAGAGAGAAAAAAATACACATGTATGGGACAGATCATGCAAGCAACAAACTATTCTGGTGGAAAACTGTATGTGTGTGCGTGCACATACCCCCAAATTATTGATTTACTTATTTACTTACAATTCTTGTATGCTGCCCATTCCCACATGCTGTAGGCAGCTAATAATGCAAACAGATAAAATACCTCCCAAACTCCTAATACATGTAAATACATACTTACTTAAATACATACTTACATACATACATACATACAAACTTCCAACAAATACAAATATCATGAGCCTGCAACCCCACCTTCCAATCAAAGAGCACCCATCTCGTGTGTATGAGCACATTTTCATGAATGAAACATTCAGGTTTTCCTGAAGGCTAGGAAGGATTAGAATTTCTACTGGGGGGAGTTTGGAAGAGTTGGGCTAGTGATTGAGAATGTGGTCCCTCAGATAACCAGGTCCGAAGACACGTAGGGCCTTAAGAATGACAACTCCACCTTGAATCACACTTGGAAGCCAACTGGTAACCTACACAGCTTATAAAGAAGTTGGGCCACTTGAGATGAGATACATCCATTGCTAACCAGACCACTGCATTCTGCACCAACTAAAGCTTCAAGATGTTCTTCTAGGGCAGCCCAATGTACAGTGTGTTAGAATAATCTAAATGGGAGGTGACTAGGACATGACTAACTGTAAGTATGGCCTCCTGGTCCAGGACAGACCACAACTGGCAAACAAGATGTAAAGGTAGTCTTCAACTTACAACCATTTGTTTAACAACCGAAGTTATGATGGCACTGACAAAAGTGATTTACGACCAGTCCTTGCACTTACGACCATCGCACTGTCCTCATGGTCATGTGATCAAAATTTGGGTGCTTGGCAACTGGCATGTATTTACAATGGTTGCAGCGTCCAGGGGTCATGTGATCACCATTTGTGACCTTCCCAGGGGCTTCTGACAAGCAAAGTCAATGGGGGAAGCCAGATTCACTTAACAACCATGTGATTCACTTAATGACTGCAGCAAAAAAGGTCATAAAATCAAGCGCAACTCACTCAATGACTGCATCGCTGAGCAATGGAAGTTCTAGTCCTAATTGTGGTTGTAAGTCGAGGACTACCTGTACTTGTGTAAAAGTCTTCCTAGCTACAACTGCCACCTGCTCCTCAAGCAGCTATATGTCTAGGAGAACTCCCAAATTGTTGGTCACCTCTGAGTAGAGGAGTACAACTCTGCTCAGAGTCAAAGATGCAATTTCCCTAGAATTGTTAGGCCCAAATCACTTCATTTTTTGAAACATACATCATTTTAGTAAAACAGCTTCTCCTAACTTGGTGCTGAACAACACATTTTCAAGGCTGAGAATTGTGGGCTTTCAGTTTAATGCATGTTGAAGACATCTGATCACAGGAGGATGGAACAGGGTTTTTAGAAAAAGAGGTCTACACCTGTATTTTTAACATGAAGGAGGTTTCATATGCTTTACTCCCTGAAACAAATTTAGAGTAGGAGATAATGACAAACTGTGTAAGTAGTATAATTTTTGTCCATATAGCCAAGACATACACCTGACTAATATAAGCAAGGTTAGGAAAGCATCCAGGAAACATTCATTGAAAGGAAACAACTCCTTCTTTCTGTGAAATCACAGCATTTGAAGTGGAAATGTGAGTGTATGTAGCTTCCTGTTTACCTGAGTTGGTGATTTCTTTTCTTGTAGGTTTGGCCGGACACTTCGAAAGCCTTTTGCTGCAAGAGAGGAGCTGCTAGTGTCTCCATTCAGTGTCTCTCTACTTCCACTGTTAAATGATCTCCAAGCTTTTATATGGAAAGAAATCCAAGCAAATTTATTTCTGATACAGAAATACTTTGATAATGTAACAAGTGAAATCAGTTTTTTTTTTTTTTGTTAAGGAAAAAGTGGTCTCTTTGGATAGAGATGGTAGCACCAGTGTGAAAAATGAAAGGATATAAATACATATGAATCAGCAGCAAAGGACAGAGTTTGCTTATGAAGAACAATGAGGAAGTGATGGTGGGCCCACCACTGTTGTTCAGCTGAGACAAATCACTGTTTTGTCCAGTAGCATCCATAAGACACCAGAATGGCATCATCATTTGCCCTTCCTTGCCCCCCTTCAGCCCATGAATGCCCTGACTATGACTTTTCATAATAGTCTTTCTCAGTGGCCTCTCCACCAGTTTTTTATAACTTAACAAAGAACTAAGCCTTGAATCTACTTGTTTTCTTTTTATCTGGAGGTGGGAAATCCAAGTTCCATCTATAATCCTGAAGTTCCATTACCTGGCACTGAGGAAATAATTAGGACTCAGCTAAAGTTCTCTTTCAGAAGAAATGTCAGGAGATCTATCACATGCGTTCTTATAAACAAATTACAGGTTTTCCAGCAAAAATGACCACCTTTTGATTTTTTTTTTCTCTTGCTATGGAGAAATTTCTACAGTTTTTTAGTTCTTAAATATAACTGCTAATCAAATAACATCAGCTGGAAAACTCATTTAATTTCATATATGGAATGTTCCTAGACTTGGGGCACATTCAGACAGCTGTTTTCCAGGCTCTGAGTCAGCACAAAGTATGCCAGCATAAATTCATAGCTGATCTCTGTTTAGCTTCGTTAACAATGCCAGTGGATGGACTTTCTTTTAAGAGTGTACTGTGGAAAAAAATAAGGTGCAGTGATTGCTGAATATCCTTGCCAGCAGAAAAATTAATCAGTTTTCCTAATGGAGGATGGGGCAAAGGCCGATGGCTAGATCGGTGGGTTTAACCATCTGTGAGAACCTGAACTGAAATAGGTTGGAGCTTTCCATTTCAACTTACCTACCCATCCTGCAAATCACCTGTAATGACTGATCTACAGTGGTGAGATAATGGAAGCCTTCTGGTGGAATAAGCACGCGGGGGGGGGGGGCAGTCCCAGTAAACCAGGAGAGGCTCCCTTTTCTTGCTTTATTGGAAATTCCCAGCCTCCCCCCCCCCCCCAGCATGGAATACCTGTAGCACCTAATTCACAGTGGTGTGTGATAGAAGTTTGCAGCCTCTATCACTCTACCCTCTGCTATAAATCAGATGGTTCAAGCCATCCATAGGGTAGGGTGGAGCTGATGGGCAGGATGCTTGGAAGACTGCTTCTAGTGATGGTAGCTCACTGTTAACTCACTGAATGTGCCTTGTTGAGTGACCTGCTTGTCAGAGCTGTCGATTATGCTACATGTGTCAATCTGTATAGAAAAAAATACCCTGCAAAAAAAGCAGGTGGTTTGGGGTAATGCAGGCATGCATACCCCACACATTCCCAGTTCATGACTTGCCAGAAGCAAGTCCCACAGCTTTTCTTGTCATCACCATGGTTGCCACCAAACTGCCGCACCCTGTAAGTATCTCAGGATTGGGTCAGAAGAAGATAGAAAACACCAATTTCACACGATCAGAAATTTCTGAAGTCAGATGACCTCTTCTATGGACTGGGGATCAGAAGAAGGCTGCATCATGAGGGGATGGCTTTAAACACTGGTTATTGAGGCATCCCCAACATGAAGATAGGGGAATGTGTGCAATAGTTGATCTGATGTGATGGGAGCCCTCAAAGACTAAAGGGTCTGCTTTTCTGTTGGTAACTGACTGAAGTTGGAAAATTGACCTTATGTAACAATTATTTGATAGCTTTTATTATTATATTTAAATCTCTCTTTGTGGTGGGTGGGGGTATAAGAATAAAGTATGCATCTAAATATGCCACATTATCAGATATTTAGGAAAAACTGACTTGGAGAAGACAAAAGGTACAGAAACCCCAAATGTAAATGCCTTGATTTGTCTAGAGGGCAAGGACAATTGTAAAAGCAAACTGCAGTCACATATTTTAAAAGTCTGTATCTTTAATTATAAGGAATTTTCCAAGAACTTTTGCTAATGATAAAACAGTTACTTCCTATAAGCAACTTTTTTTTGGTTTTATGCCATTTTCTAATAACAAAAACATATCAAGCATTTTCTGTTGAAACTGATGGCTGCATTCACATGACATTTTGGTCCAGCGTTAATTTACCCAAGTTAATTTACTCAATGAATCCGATTTTCTGGGTCTGTAATGAACTGTAAAATTAGCCACACCAACTGAGTTGACCCAATATATTAGGCTAAAATGTGGTCAGCAAATTTTGTGGATCAATGTGCTATGTAATGTAGAGTTTTCCTTGATGAGTTGACTGAATCTAAGCAAACCACTCAGAATTAGAAGAAAAAGATTCAGTAATATTAAATAAAATGCTTTTAGGTCACACATTCACAAAGTTTCTAGTCCAGGGTAAGATCAGTCTCAAATTTAATAAGATTCATATAGGAAAACAGCATTAGATAAAAGTATGTCTTGCTTATTCCATATATACACCAGCATACAGTACAAACTCTGTAATGATGCAAAAATGTGACAACATGAACTCTGGACTTTTGTACTTATGTCCTGACGTTGGACAGAAGAATGTAAGTCATGGGGTTTCAATGAAATGTCATGACACACATTTTGTCATGGATGCCGTACAAACACATGCAATACTATAATTTTTTTTAAAAAATTACCTGAATCTGGTGAATGGGAATCAAGTCCTAGAAAGAGTAAACATTGAAGTTAATAAATGAGGTTTTATTAGTATTCTTACAACTTGTTTTAGTCTCTGAAATTCAAGGACATTTACTTACCAAACATACACTCTTTGAATTTAATGAGATTTTTAAAGATTAGCATTTTAAACATCTACTTTGGGAACAATTGTCATGAACTCAGTGGGATGTACATGAAAATAAGCAGCATAGAAAAAGGTTTTTTTTTTATAGTTTTAACTTTTGCTTGGTCCAAACTCTCTTTTATTTATAAGAGTTCAACAACTTGGTTCATACACATCATCCTAATCCATTTGTGATTAAGTATTCTCTGAATCAGTATTAATTCAGATACAATACTGAGCCATAAACCATGGTTTACCACCTCTATGGTGGCAGGAGTAATAATATTAATGCCTGTCTGAAATATTACCCACTACTATATGAAACAGCTAATATTTATAATACTTCTATTTCAAAACCAAAACTCTCTGGCAATTACAAACTAAATGCTAAAAACATTTAATATTAAATACATGAGAACCAGCAACGTTTTGAGGGGAGACTCATGAAAAATGAAGAATAAATAATCTGGAACAAACCTCAACAACCTTCCAGCCAGGGAATTCTAGGAGCTGAAGTCCATACACTTTAAAGTTGCTGAGGTTGAAAAACACTGATCCAGAGCCTCCAGAACACTGTTTCTCAGCCTTGGCAACTTTAAGATGTGTGGATTTCAACTCCCAGAATTCCCCAGCCAGCCATGCTGCTCTGGAAGCTCTTTTCATTTTTATTGACCATATTTTGGCAAGATCACAGTTAATCTGTGATGTCTTTCTCTGTAGAAACTATTTTAAAACTGTGTTTAATTAATTAATTTTAATTTTAAAATTAATTCCTTAATTATGTGAAAGATATATTAAAACACTTTACAGATAATTTGATAATTAATTTAAAAGGAGGCACAATGGCTGTAGACGTTAACTTCTCTAAAGCAACTGAACAGTCAATTTTATGTACTGAAAACAAGAGCGTTTTCTCAATGCTAAAATGCATTTACTCTTTGCAAATGCCCTGCTTAAAAAATAACCATGAAGTATGCATGGATTACCTGGAATTACTCTTCCCTTCTGCTACCTACCCACTGCTCAGGAGACTACAAAAACACTGAGTCAATACCTGAGGCTCCATTCAATTATACTCAGAGTTATAATTCTTCTTCTGATATAATTCATCTGATATAATTCATCTGATTCAATTCCCTGGGCTACTATGAAATGCATTTGTTTAAAAAAGCATTTAACTCAGAATTATTTTTGAATGTTGGTGACAAAATGACTTCACACTTTTCAGAAACACATGGCTTTTGCCATTTTGCTATCATAATTTTTTTAAAGCAAAGAGCTTCATTTTTCTATGTTGACAGTGTCTGTGACAACATTTAGCTAAGGGTTGAATGTAATTGCTAAAAGCTGCTAATATCTGAAATCTAGTTTATGATTTCTAATAGCCAAAGGGAAAACCTTTCAATCCAATGTTCTAAAGGGCACTCAGAAAATGACAAATGTTACACTGCTTTCAGTTTGGTGAAATTGCCGAAGCCTGAAAGCTACTTCCTAGTCTTGCACTGAGTGGCTTCTACTCCTTTTCAATAGGGAATTGTAAACAGTGTCCTTCTAGTTGAGCAAATACAATCACAAAATAGAAAAAGTAAAGACAGCATTTTACTTCAACACATAAACCTTCGGGGGCATGCTACTAATTTTGTACAGTTGTTCTTAAACCAGTTTATTCTTCAAACTATTACAGTGCCCTTGTTCTTCTATTGTCACTGGCAATATTGTATCCTGGAATGGGTAAGTATTCCTCTTCTTTCCTGAACATTTGATCTGAAGACTCTCACTGAGGTCTACTTGTAGACTCTGTTCACATAATTCCTTAAAAATGCCTGAGGCTAAGCGGAATTAAAGTTCAATCGATGGTTCAGCATGTTAAGCAAGTATCATTGTCTGGATTGCTTCTGTTGAAGCCTCTACATCAGAAATGTGCAACCTGTGGCCTTAGCACCTCACATGATCCCTCAAAATAGCATGTGTGCAGCCTACAGACCCTCCCAAAGTTGCAGTGAATTGAATTGAATATATGGAAACATTATCTATAATGGAATAATTGATATTAACTGAATTCAATTAATTTTCTTTAATACAGGTAGTTCTTGTTTAGCGACTGCCTGAAACAGTGACTGTTTGTTACGATGGTGATGAAAAGTAACTTTGTGATCAGTCCTCACATTTACAACCTTCACAGGCCTGTCAAGCAAAGGAAAGCTGAAGTAAGATTGTAAGCACAGTCGCAGTTTCACTTAGCAACTGCTTCGCTTAAAATGACCGAGTTGCCAGTCCCAATTGTAGTTGCCAAACAAGGATTCCCTGTATTAATTACATCTAATTTTAATTTAAATGTAATCAAATGTCATGTTGATCCTGAACATTTGTACTTTTATCTCTGGCTAACATTCATTTTCTAAATAATAGCCTACCTATGAATAAAGTATGTTAATCTGGAATTTCTTTTTATAGTTTAAATGGGTGGACATTGTGTGCTACAACTTCTCATGTGCTCAAAGTCTATTATTTCATATAAATGTTTGGAATGTCTGTAAGGTCTAGTACTACATTTAGGACCACATTAAAACATCTGTGCTTCCGGTTTATTTCTATACTACATTTCCTAGACCACTGATATCTATCTGATATGTGATGTCTCCATATGTTTGCAATACAAATGTCACAATTCTTTGCCACTGTATATGCTGGTGGGGGCTAAATCTAAAATATCTAAAAGATATCAGGATTACCTACCCCTAACACAAACAACTGGAACATCCTGTATAGCACACTGCTTAATTTTAATAATTGGAAGAGAAACACTGAACAGTGATGGAATGACAGACTCATCACAGTAACAATTGTGAGGATCTGTGGTTAACAGTTCTAATATTCAGTTCTAACGCACAACATATAAAAAACAACACAATGACACTGAAGTGTGGCATTCCATGGTTAACAGCTATACCTGCAGTCAATAGGTTTGGAGAACTCTGAACTCTCTTCACCGCTGTTAATTTGACAGACATGGCAGCACGTTTGCGAGCACACCCACCACTATCTGAAAGCAGAAAAGGACACAGGCACAAGCCCACGACGTAGAACGCAAGCACATGCGACGTACACAGTGAGGATTATTGAGATATGTAAATGTGGACATAAATCCATGCAGTTAGAATTTGTTGGTGATCCTTAGATATTTGTACATACGTACCAAAAGGTTGAGGAAGCTGTTGTTAATTAATACTGCCATTCCAAAGAATACACCAGCCAAAGAGATTTAGCGTGTGCTTTCCAGTATTTGAAAAATCAGTTGGGTGTACCTAACTCACCACAAAAAAAGACTAAAAGGCAGGATTAAAACTGACACATTGAAGTAAGGAACTAATCGTAACGCAGAAGTAGGAGGTAGTGTGGCCATCATTTATCCATGGAATATTTTGATACAGATTATTAAAATGATAGCCTGAATTTTTTACTAGAAGGCAGAAGTGCATGGACAAGTAACTTTTTACTTTCATCTAACTATCTTCCAACTCCATTAGAAAGATTAAAAAAAAACAAACATTAATTTATAGTACTGCATAGTGAGTAGCCTTTTGGTAGCTGGGGGCCACCCTTAATATTTGTTGATTGAAGAACTGTAGGGGACAACAACGCAAAATGGGTATAGCTGCTTTTTATTATTTTTTTCCTGGATTTTTGGAAATAAGTTTAGGTTTTGTCTTAAAAAAAAAAACACCTTAAGCCTATTTTAGAAACACTACAGTCTCTGCCTAAAATGGTGAGAAACCACAATACTAATTTTCAGCAGTCATGACTCTAGGATGCTGCAAGTTCTTCAGAAAGAGTCTGGGACTGTAACTATTCCTGATTTATAGTAGTTTATGAGGGATGTAGAGAATGCTAGAATTTGGTTGTGAGCAAATGCCCTTTTAGTTCTTCAGAAAGGGCAATGAAATTTCTCACTAGGGATTATTAACTACTTAACGGAAACAAATGTAGCAGAAAATTCTGGCTGTAATTGGAGAAACCATGGGAAAGGATTTTCTCAGTCAGAATTTATAGGAGGATTTATGCATGCAATAATTTTGAATCTTGGAGATTTTACATTTATAAACTTCTTATTTTAAATCTTGATATTAACTCCCCTACCCCCACCCAAACTACTATTCCCAAAAGAAAATGAAAGAAGAAGATGATCAGCTTTGATGTTATGTTATGTTTAAACATATACAAAGGCATAGCTGTCAATCTGCCTGCTGTTTATTAAGATGATGGCATATGTTTTAAAAGACCTAAAAGCAAGTGAAAATATTAATGGAAAGCACCAAAATAAGAATGACCAGTTAAGAGTAATACTAGGAGAGCTCACTCCAACAGATCTTGAATCAAATTTCATGACTTAATATAAGAATGAGAAAAGGGCCAAGGAAGAGACCAGTGAGGAAATTAAATCAAAGCAACAGGCCAACCCAAGCAACGTTATTATCCTCAGCCAACTTGGACTTTAGCATATACTGAGCGATATGATATTGTATAAACTTCCCAACCTGGTATCCTTCAGGTATGCTGGACAACAACTACAATTCAACTGCCAGAGTAGTCCAACACATCTAGATGGCTGCTATAATACATTAAGGTCCTTTTCTTCACCTCCAACTTAATTTCACTTTTTTAAGTCTATCAGTTCTTGTGCATGTTTGCCCTGCCCTAGATGAACAATAACAAACAGGAAACCTATTCCATGTTCCTGAAATGCAAGAACGTATCATTCATCGCAAGGGACCTCATGTGCTGTAAGGCCAGTATAAGGAGTGGCCTTCCCTCTTTGTTGGCATGGCCCTCTAGGGCAGAATAAAATTCTAGAAAATGTCCATCATACTGGGGTGCATTATACACATTCAAAACCATCTGACACTTTCTTTTGTGTGCATCATCTTATATAGCCCATTTTTTTGTGGTAACACAAGGAATGTACCAGGATATCTAACCACAGGTGAACTGTATATTTTGTATACAAGGCGATTTTATTATGAGCACAAATTCTGAATTTAAGTTGCAATGGTCAAATATATTACAAGTACTTGAAGATCTGGCTCTTGTGCGTCCCATATACTTCATGGCAAAACCAATTGTTGGATTACTCAGCCCTAATTGTGCATAAAGAGAAGACAATTGCATGGGGCATGCCTACTGGATTTAAAGGAAATCCAGTTTGGTTGATTAAAAGTTTCTGTGATAGCATGCAAAGATTTTTCAAAATCAAAGAAAGCCAGAATATTCTGATTATCCATCGCTGGAAAGAGTAAGGTTTCTATCTAAAGTAGGTGGAATTTGGAATACTAACGCTGGTAGAGCTGAGCCTCTAGGATACATATTATTCTAAGTTTAGGAACTGCTCTCAAAACAAACTGTTTATTCAGCAGTACATATAGCATGCAGGTTTATTTTGATGTGTTTTGAGAATATACCAGATGAATGGCAACAACTTTGCATGATGACAATTTAACATGGACAAAGTTAAACTTCATAGATTTTTGCACTCTCCAAGGACTGTGGTTGTTTTTACCAGGTTTGTATTTATGTGTTTCATTTATTATAAAGCAGTTGGCTTATTTAATCATTTTAAAATGAGATGCATTTATCACAATATTATCCTTGCCTAAATATTTATGGAAGGACACTAAGGATCCATTTTAGCAAGTTAACTTTGGGCCGTTCATTATCTATGTGTGAAAAGGTTTGCATATAAACAGTCTGCCCACTTTATAAATTATTTGAAATGTTGTCTTCTTAGAAGGAATCTGGGTAAGTGGAAAGCTTGGTCTACCGACCCACTTAAATCCATTTTAAATTAATGCATTTAGATTTAAACTGTTTAATCCCACTAAAGTTCAAGACAAGAATTCCTTTTACATCTGGTGAGAGAATATTTACTGATAGGTTGTGGATGTGTGTTATCTCTGCCAAGCACTGTACAAGTAGCATCCTAGAGATTTTTAAAATCAGCATTTACAGTCCCTTTGGCATTTTGTTTTACTACTGAATGGAAGAAGCAAAGCTGCAGCCACGCACACTTCTTTATGAATAAAATACTTTTGTTCTGGGATCCAGAAAAAGGGGCTGAACTCTCAATTTTTGCAAACAGGTTGAGGAATTCAGATCTGCAATTGAATCACTTTCATTTAGCCCTTTTGGAGTATTCCTCGAGTATGCATGAATAGTTTACCATGGTTTCACATAAAAATATATGTCACTTTTTTAGAATCAAATTATTGATCCCTACAGTGTTTGTAAAATACTATGAATGAAAAAAAGAGTCAATCAATGAGAAATGACTATGATGTACCTACTTGAGACATCTGGATATACAACTATGCATGAATTTTGCTTCAGTCATGACATGGCATATTTTACACTATGTACATTTGATCCTGGGCAAAAGGAAAAGTGGCTGTATCGTTCTGCCTTAAATGAGTGGTTAGAGGCTTGCTCAGGTGCCTCATAATCAGCAGTCCCCAATCTGGAGCAATGTCTCAAGTAAAGGTTGGCATATGCTGAAATCTAGATGTTTTAGATTTCAATTTCTATCTGCTGGGTCAATGTCAAAAGATAATGGCACTGAAATCCGAACCATCTGGATGTCACTGGATTGCTTATACATCTATATAATGGAGAAATTGGAGAGAAATGGAACATTTAGTTTTTTTTAGATTTTTTTTTATCCTGCCTTTATTATTTTTATAAGTTGGCGAGCATACCTAATACTCCTTCCTCCTGTTTTCCCCACAACAACCCTGTGAGGTGAGTTGGGCTGAGAGAGAATGTCTGGCCCAAAGTCACCCAGGTGGCTTTCATACCTAAGGTAGAACTAGAACTCCCAGTCTCCTGCTTTCTAGCCTGAAGCCTTAACCACTAGACCAAACTGGCTCTCAATTTTGTTAAAGACAAAATTAAGAAAGAAAAGAAAAACAGTTTAAGAAATGGGCAGGGTCCAGCCCAACCTAAGTGCTGGTATGTCACTTTAATTTTTATAGGAGACATTCATGGATATACTTAATACAGTGGTACCTCGGGTCACGAACGCTTCTGTTCACAACCAATTCGGATCACAAACAGCACCATTCGCAAAATTTTGCTTCCGTCCACGAACTCCGCATTGGGTGACGAACAGGATCCGTGGCCATTTTCCCTGCCGTGACACGTGGTCGTGGCTTCCTGTAGGGAGGGGGACTCTCCCTCCAAGCAATAACCGCCTCCCCACCCGCCTTCCTGTCTTCCACACCAGAACTCGCCTTGAGCAACGTTAGTGTTCTCTCTCTTCGTACTGTACTGTACTGTACTTTGTTTCATATTTTTGTGGTTTTAAAAAAAAATAAATATGGTTCAGAATGGATTAACCGTATTTACATTGAACCTTATGGGAAAATTTGATTCGGGACGCGACCAAAATCGGTTGGTGACCAAATTCGTAGGGGTCAGAACGGATTCACCGTATTTACATTGAACCTTATGGGAAAATTTGATTCCAAAATTTTCAAAATTTTGATTTCAAAATTTGATTGGTTGCGACCAATTCGGGTTGCGACCAGAGTCGCGGAATGAATTAAGTTCGTGACCCGAGGTACCACTGTACTTGTCATAGACTTCAATAGGATTTGCACTAATTTGTGTTATAAACAGATGATGGTTGCTATCCTTCGATAATATAGATTAACCTTTAATTGATTTTGGAGAAATGTGTGGATACAGGATTTTTAAATGGGTAATGCTTGAATGCTGTTTTTTTTTTAGGTGGCTGCTTAAAGGCCTACTAGTGAAATATTTATTAAATTTCCTCTCACAGCCAGGTTGTATCCTGTTTCAACAGAGGTGAACCTCTATTGAATGTTTTTAGAAAACTAAAGGGTGCAGTTATAGTCTAAAGTAGAGGGTAATCAGCTATGTCTAGGTTTCATTTTTACTGTACTCCAAAGTCTTTCTAATCTTTTGCCATAGAAAAGGATGTCCCCATCTGGCTGCTTTAAAGACAGCAGAAAGAACCTTAATTCTTAAGGACTGCTTCCTCCCATATATTTCTTTTCATACAGTTGGCTAGGTATTTCAGATTTGGTTTCCACTTTTCCATTGCTAAATGTGATTCAGAGGGTGGGCAAAAGGGGCTATGCTTTGTGGGAGGGGGGTTGTGGCCAAGACTTTTGGATGTACTCCCTGTAGTAGTCTATACAGTCACATCAAAATTTGCTCCCAGCAGCTGGTGGACATCTGGCTCTTGAAAGAGCTCTTTGGAAAGACACATAACTGAACATTTGTTCTCTGATGGTTCTATGACTAGGTTAGATTATTAAATTATGTTTGACATTGTTTGGACTGTATTACTATTCCCTAGATTGCAGGACAGAATTTACACTTCCCAGAATAAAGATATACAGGCATCAAAAAGAGGTATGTGGTCACTGGTGGCCATCACAGAAACTGATACCAATAGGTTTTAAATACAATTTTCCAAAAGGCAATAATGTAAGACATATATCATGTATCTCAAACACTATATATGAAAAGCTATTTAAAATACTCCAGTAGGTGAATTTAAAACAAAATAAGTAAGCGACAATTAAATCATTGTAAAAGTAAATGGTTCACCATTAAAAAAAAAACCCTCTTGATTTATGCCACTGTGTTAGACTACATGGATATGCTCTTTGCCCCAATATATTTTACTATATACCTGAAAATATATTGAAACGAAATGCAGATGCTTATTTACATATGCATGTATTAATGCATATATTTATAGATACCAGCAGATCTAGATAGATATACACCAAAAGTTCATATGCACAGATATAAGAAAGCAAAAAACTTATCTAAAGTTCTTCAAAATAGCTTTAACTTGCAATTAAACAATTTGCTTATTTCTTGTCCCATGAAAATGCATACCTGTGTTCATTTTGACTCTGGAAGGTTTGCTATTGAAGTCTTCAGTTTGCCTAGAGAAATAAACACAATCCATTCATTTATCAATAGTACATGAGATAAAAGTCTTGAGTAGGGAGACAGAAGAAGAATAATGGCATTCAGGCTGTGCATGCTTCAAAAATGATTTGGGAAAACTATTTTGGAGTGAGAACACCACACGTCTCCACTTTTAATTAAAGTATCCCATCTTTTCTCTGGCTTCTGAATAAATCTGAAAAAAAGCTACTGCTTTAATGAGAGAGGTGCTGTACCTGTGTGAGATCCAAAATGTTTCTTCCGATGCATTTTCAAAGCATGCCCAGCCCTAACTGGTATATCTGTATTATATCAATATATATTGTGTTTGGGACCAATCTTTATTCTATGCCTCCTTATGTTAAGTCAAAAGATCCACTGTTTCCTTCATTTTTCAAGAAGGAAGAACATTTCAGAGAAATTATCATGGATGCAATGGATGGCTGAAGACTGCTGGAAGGTGTCTGTTCTTCCCTTGTACAATTTCCTCTTCATGGTCTCCAGTCTCCCTAGCTTCTCACACTTTGATTCAGTGTACAGAGAAGACTTCATGAGGGAACTCTTTCATTGGGCTTTTTCAAATCAGAAGCATGGTCAGCCAGGGAAGCTGCAGAGAGTTGGGGCTGTCTGCAACATAAAAACACAACACCAGCACTTTTCCCTACTTTTTAACTGAAATTAAGCCCCAAATCACAAAAAAGAATTTGAAAGAAATGAACAATCTAAATGAGGAGAAAAAAAAAAGGCCTTGGGCACACTGGTAGAAACTGGGAGACAAATTTCAGGCAATATTACTTCCAGCCCCCCCCTCCTTTTTTCATTTGTTCTGCACTGTATTTGGACCCACTTATTAGAGAGTGAAAGTAGTCTTCAGAAACTTGCTTAGGATTGCCCATGTCCAAATTCACATCCCTAAACTTAAATGATTTGAAATTCTTTTTAAAGCAGGTATTGTTATGGTCACAGACAGAGCACCTGTCCATCCATCCATCCATCCATCCATCCATCCATCCATCCATCCATCTTAAGATGGCAGCTACACTCCTTTTTACCTTCTCTTTCAGTGATTGAATTTGGACCCTTTGAGTGTCTGTAGCATGAAAAACAATTCCAAGATATTTAAAGGACTGAACCTATTCAATAATATTCCTGTTAATTTGCCATCTATGTTTATATCTAGGGGGTCTTTTTGAAAAGACTGTAAGTTTCATTTTTTATAGTTAACAGACAAGTCATTATCAGTGCAATAGGAGGCAGTTGATCTTAATGCTCTCCTCAGTCCAATAGGTGAAGATATGATAATCATTGCATCATATGACTATAAAAGTAAGGCAATAAGTCTGCCAGCCCAACCTGGCAAATGAAGTTCTGGATTTGTGAGATTTTATACTATATCATTGATATAAACATTAAATACGAAAGGGGCTAAAATACATCATTGTTAAACATCCTTGGAAGTAGGCACCACAGCAGAAAGCTGACTTTATTTGAATATATTTTATTTGGATATATTATTGTGCAACAATAAAATAAGTGCCAGCAGATGCCAATCAGTGGATGAGGTCTCCAATCCGTCCCATAATGGTTCTCTGGAAACAGAGTCAAAAGCTGTTTCTAGTTAATGACTGCCACGTACAGGGCTCCTCTGGGGACTGGTAGGTATTTTTCAATAAGATGTTGTAAAACCAAGCACTGATCCACGGTTGATCTTCCCATCCTAAACGCAGTGAAGAACTTAGCAAGCATGCTTTCCTCTTCCATCCAATCCATTAATTACAAAATAAGTATCTGATGTAGAGCTTTCTAATAAGGTTTTATAAACTGATTGGACAATAATTAGAGGGTCAGACCTGTTTCCTTTTGTAAATATGAGGACCATAATAAAGATATTCCATTTGGGGGATATTTTCAGTGTGCAGTTTATGGCTGTGAACAAAACCACCTAAACTTTGGCCAACCAGATTTTAACAGATGAGGTGGGATTCTATTTCTTCCTGGGGCTTTCCCATTTTTCACTTATTTATTTATTTACTTAATTTATTAGCTGCCCATCTCCCTTTATCCAAGCAGCTCTTGGCATGTACAAGGTTAAAAAACAATCAATAAATACATTAAAAGGTATGAAAAATATAAAAAAACCCCAAGTGAAACAAAATAATAGATGAAGGGATATTAAAAATAATGGAGTCACCTCATTAGATCACCTGTCCCCTGGGGTCCCCAGGCCTGCTGACACAACCAGGTCTTGAGGGACTTTTGGAAGCTCAACAGTGAAGAGGCCAACCTCACCTCAGGGGGAAGAAGATTTCACAGCACAGGCGCCACAGCAGAAACAAACTGGTAACCAATGCAGCTCACGAAGCAAAGGTATAACATGTTTTCTACCAGGAGCATACATAACTGCTCGCACTGCTGCATTTTGCAGCAGCTGAAGTTTCTGGATACTCTTCAAGGGCAGCCCCATGTAGAGCGCATTGCAGTAATCTAACTGGGAGATGACCAGGACATGAGTGACCATAAGTCCCCCTGATCCAGGAATGGGTGCAATATGGAGTTATGCAAAGGCCCTCCTAGCCACAATTGCCACCTGCTCATCAAGCAGGAGTCGTGAGTCCAGGAGGACCCCCAGATTGCACACAGGGTGTGTTTGGGGCAGTGTGACCCCATCCAGTACCAAAGATGGCGAAGTCCTAGAACCAGAGAGATTCAAAACTCAAAGCCACTCAGTCTTGCCAGGGTTCAGTTGAAGCCTGTTGTTCCCCATCCAGACTCTCACAGCCTCCAGACACCGAGATAGGACATCCACAGCATCCACAGCATACTGATGATATCTCACCCATGGCAACAGATGAGCTCCCCAGAGGAGCGGTCTCGCATAGATGTTAAATAGGGGAAGAGAGAGCACTGATGCCTGTGGCACCCCACATAGCAGAGCCAAGGGTGGGATCTCTCCTTCCCAATCACCACTGACTGGAACCGACCCCGTAGAAAGGAAGTGAACCAGCACAACACCGTGCCACCCACTCCCAATCCTCTGAGTTGATCCAGAAGGATACCATGGTCGATGGTATCATAAGCAGCTCAACCACCATCCTTCCCATGCCAGAGATCATCCAAAAGCATGACCAATGTTTCTGTACCGTACCCGGGTCTGAACTGTGACTGAAAAGAATTCAGATAATCTGCTTCATCCAAGGTCCTCTGAAGCTGCTGTACAACCACCTTCTCAATCACCTTTCCCCAAAAGGGGAGGTGATGTGAGAGCTAGAGCAGAAAGAGTTAAGCGTGTACTCTTATCCCCAGAACAGAGAGGTAGAGATAAGAGGATGAGACTGGCACCTCCCTGAGGAATGCAGGATGTTTGTGGGGTGACTCTGGGAATTGCTTTCACTCTGAGAAGATTCTGTAACGGGACTGAAGCCAATAAACCATGCTGAATTGAATCTGTACTGTCTCCTGGAGTGTCCTGGGCTAATCCTGACAGGTTGGATACTGGACGAAAATTGTCCAGTATCATGGGGTCCAGAGATGGCTTCTTGAGGAGGGGGCAAACTAAAGCCTCCTCAAGAGGCAAAGGAACAACCCCTTCACTCAGAAGAGAATTCACCACCACTAGAACCAGCCCACACGACGCCCCTAGGCTGCTTTCACAAACCAAGAGGTGCATGGATCCAAGGAGCAGGTGGCTGAGCTCACAGTCCTAAGGGCCCTGTCCACTTTCTCAGGTCCAACAGGTTCAAACCATTCACAGATAACAAGGCAAGATTCCACTCTAGGCATCTCCCCCAGACCTGCAGCAAAGCCAACATCCAACTGTAAACAGATCCGAGCGATTTTATCCAACAGATGCTGAGCAAATTCCTCTGCACAACCCTACAACAGGTTCTCCAGGCCCCCTTTACCCAAGAGGGCTCATATCATCCGGAATAGGGCTGCGGGTGGCAATCTGCGGATGCAATAAGAGATGAGTATTACTGACGCTTTGCCACCCTTACTGCCACAAGGTAGGCCTTAATAGAGGCCTTAACCCATGTTTGGTCAAGTTCATCCTTAGATGAGTGCCAGCAATTCTCTAGAGTCTCTTCTCTCATTTCATCTCCCTCAACCCCTCCATAAATCACAGGGAGTGATGGGATCCTTGAGAGAGGAGGGGGTCACATAGGTGCAATCCGATCCAAAGCCTCACCTGCCCCTTTGATTCCAGCAGTGACCAAGGCTTCAGATGGACCGTGCAGCAGACCAGCAGGAACCAGTCTAATGGGTCCATCCTCCCTGCAGGGGATAGCGGTGGCAGAGAATCCCATAATAATCAGGGCGTGATCTGACCATGACAAGGGAGACACCAGAAGCTCCCCCAATTGCAGATCACATAGCCACCGCTCTGACAGGAAAACCAGATCCAGTATGTGACCACTGTCCCATGTTATAATACAGTATTAGCTTAGCAGTTTCTATTGGGATAATAGGGGGCCAATTTGGCAAGTCTTCCTGTGACTCTCCAGCAGTGACAGATGTGCAGCTTTCTGATATGTAGATGGATTGATAAAAAGTTTCTTATCTGAAGGCAGAGATGGAGATTTCTGATTTTAACCTAACATCCTTCACATGGGCAAACCCAATATTTCACAATGTAATAATAATATTATCAGATTTGGAGGCCTGGATCAGTCTTTGAACTTCCCCTTTCTTCTTTTTCTGTAAAGCTTTATACTTCATTTGTGTGTGTGTGTGTGTGTGTGTGTGTGTGTGTGTTCATGAAGTAAATTCAAGAATAATGGACAGTTGTTATTCTTATAGAGACTGAAATTTTTAATTGGTTTTTGTATATTCCTCATCCTACCATGATTTGGATCTTGGTTTTTTGTTGCTAGAACCCCACACAGTTTTATAAATAAGTGCTTCTTTAAATGAGGTAATTAGTATACAATATTGGGTGTAAATGTATAGAAGGCAGAGAGGTTTTCTTGTGCAAAAAGGGCCACAATGCCAGTAGGTGGCTTTACAAGGTATAAAGCACATTCTGTTTCAAGCGCTCATGTGCCATTCTGAATCTAGTTAATACAAAGTTGCTTTTCTATTGACATTGTGAGAATTAACTGCTGCTGAAGCAATGTAGTTAAAATCTCTGGGTACAAGGAATGCTGAATCAGGCCCCAGATGGAGTCTGCCAGATACTTAACATGCACTGAAAGCAAATTATAAATACATTAATCCAAGAAGCTGTCAGTGTCTGTGGTATTCCTTTTGGGGACTTGATGCTCCATGGCATTCAAAACACATACAAACATATAAACAGGAAACACAGCATGAAACAGCAACTAAAAAGGAAAGAGAGTCATGCTATCATAAGGCTGCCTTTGATTTCTGACATTATTGTGACTGTGGTTTTATATACAGAAGAGAGGCCTGAAAAACTGTGCCTAATACTGAGCTAGTGCTACTGACAGTTATATAGCTAGTGAAGATTTCCACTTTTATCTTAAGTAGGAACTGAGATCAAAAAGAAGTATGGAGCTCCAGTTTGTCTCAAGCTATGGTTACTTGGGCACTTCAAGATAAATCATTGTATGATAAGTTATACAATTAAGCATCCTGTTACAAAAAATCCAGAGACTATGCAATATCAACTAAAATGAATTCTTTGAGTTATCTCCTTGTTGGCTCAAAAGTTATTTAATCTCCTTCTCCATAAAAAGAAAAGTAACTGTGGTCCTTCCACCTTTGTCTGCCAAGTGTATCCCAAGCAGAGAACTATACAAGGGCAGACGAAGCGTAGGTGAGGTGGCTGATCTGGAGAAAGAATGAGTGGGAACAGCAGCTCTAAGTTGGTGCCTTACAAATATTTATTTATTTATTTTATTTATATTTCAAATTCAGATTCCGCCCATCTCACCAAAAAGTGACTCTGGGTGGTTCACAATAAAACAACAATAAATATTAATTAAAATACAATAAAAACAATACAAAAATATAGTAAAAATAGAATAAAACCAAACACATATGCAAATAATAATATCTTCCAAGATGTTGATGATCACTAAGATGTTACCTTATGGGAACATCTTCATGGTGCTAGCCACCCCCAAAACCAGGTCTTATATAATATAGCAGTACTGTCCATCAAACATCTAAAGGCAGTTATGAAAGAATGTTCTAGTGGGAGATATTAAAGATTACAGCCAGTATTCAAGTTGTATTGAAGGCAAAAGGAGAAGAGGATGGCAGAGGATGAGATGGTTAGATAGCATCACTGAAGCAATGAGCATGAAACTGAGCAAACTCAGGGAGCCAGTGAAGGACAGGAAGGCCTGGTGCAATATGGTTCATGGGGTCACGAAGAGTCAGACACGACTTAATGACTGAACAACAAAAATTCAAGTTGTAAGATGATGGCAACTCTGCAAGTACTGCTTTAAGTACTGCTTAAATACTCTTTCAACCACTTGATCTTATGATGTCCCAGTACTTCTTGCACATTTTGGGGGGGGGGGGAATCACATCATCTATTTTTTTTAAAATCCTGGCAACCCAAAGAATACAACTGAACCTAAATTAAAAAAAATCAAATCACTCTAATCACACTGGGGAAAAGGTCCTTTTCATAGAAACTCTGAGCACAACAAGGTGAATAATAAATTAAAGGACAATTGCAGGGATAAAGGGAATGGCTTATAACTTATCTTCTTGACGTTTTGAATAAAACCATCTTGCAATTAGCCCCTCAGAATTCTATGTAGATGATTCAAAGATTATAGTGACCCCAGGTTGTTTTGTTCAGTTTCAATAAACTGCCTTTGGTTATAACACTGGTTTTCAAAACAGCCCACAAATTACTCCTGAAAGCGGCAAATTCCAGAAAGCTTTACTTGCTGCCAGAGGAGACAGCATTTTCAAATGTTCTTATAGTTGGGAACTGAACAAACAGTAGCACTGCGAAAACAAAGTATAAAATGCTACACTACACACCAAGTTTAAAAAGATATTCTGAGGCCAAAACTCTTTGTACAGAAAGAAGTAGTCCATAGAATTTTTACTCAGAGCTTCAATTTGTTGACATAAATATTCATACAGCACCTGGCTGGACACTGCATGAGTACAGACTTCATCATATCTTGCAAAACTGAATGTGGCCTTCAGACCCCAGTATAATAAATATACTGCATTCAGCTGAGCATTTATATAGGGATGGACATGTCATGATGTATACCCTCCATAGGAATAACTGCACTGCATGCTTGGGAAGATACATAGTTAAAAATGCTGAAACAATGAAGTTCCCCTGGGACTGTTCAGACCAACTTTGCTGATCTTACCATTCCCATGAAACCAGGCAAAGGGGGCGGGGGATGGCAGAAAATGGTCAATCCATGCTGAGACGAACACCGGATTGAAAACTGTAGAACTCTCTGCCCCACCACTTTTGGTGGTTTCATTCAGAGGGGTCAAAGGCTGATCAGCTCTTCTGACATTCTTAGCCCTGTTCCAAAACTCCAAACCTTCCTTTGAATTTTGAAAATGAAATCCCCTCCATCAAATGGACAGATTCTAACTGAATCCACCACAGTAGAAAAAGGTGTGTATTAAGAAGCCACCCGGAGTCTGTTGAAGCAGGTGGCTATAATAATGAAATAAATAAAATAAAAGAAGGGATGGGGGGAGGAAACATGTATAATAAACTTTAATATTATATTGTCAATTAAATGAATATAGAGGAGATATAGATGAATCTCATCCCTTTGCAGATGATGAATGAAGATTTCATCCACCGGCCTTAGCTTTCATGTATTCAGTCAATTTTCAAGTGCAACCTGTTTGTGATCTATTTATCTGTCTATCCATCCAACCAACATTCAGTTTATTCACATGTGAATGCCATCTGACGTTTCTAAACATGTGAAATACAGAGAAGACTGACAGATATGAACTCCTTCCCCTTCTTTGTTCATTTAATGCAGATTTGCTGTAAGGAAATATCTGATTTTGTTCATGTATTTCTGTATACAGTTATTGAGTATTGCTGCCTTTGCTGTGATGAACTTTGATTTCTAGTTGCTAGTGATAAGACCAACAGGATTGTAAAAGACAAGATGTCAAAGCATTACAACGAGGTAGGAGGAGGGATTACAAGTAAGAATCCCCCAAGAATGCCTCCCAAACTATATTTTGCAGACTATTTGGCATTAAACCACTAAGTTATTGCAACCCTCAATGAATACAAAATAAATACGTGCTTTTATTTAATACAGTAAAATAGGTAATTTTATTTAATATGGGTGGCGTAACTCACTTATTTTATTGACTCCCTCCACTACAAAGATCAAACTACAGTCCTGTTTCCCCCAGCGACAATACTGTATCGTTGCCCTATCCCAAAGGGCCCTCAAGAAACTGAAATAAAATAGCCATAAAAAGTGTGGCCCTGACACCAGAAAGTTCAGCAAAACATTGCAAAGAATAGTCCCACAGAAACACCTTGTGTGCAAGGTATGATAAAACAAGAACTGTTGGTTTGGAGTTGGAAATGCAGGAGTAGGAAAACAGAGGTGGCAGGAAAAGAAAGGAAAAACCTAGAGAGTTGGAGAAAAGAACTTGATTATTGGAATGTAGCCTCAAAGAATCAGGCCAATCCAAGTATCTGGGAGCAAGCCATTTTATAACATGAAAATGATTCTCTGAGCCAAATTAAAATAATCAGATTGGCCCATGGATATTTGCAGCCAAGGTAAAACCCTGAGGTGGTCACAAACAATGTAGGAAGTTTGTATGTTCTATTTTCCCCCATTACTTTATAAAGCCCATCTTGATTTAATTCCCCAAAACTCAATATAGACACTGACGGAATTCAATTACATACCATATATTGATAGTCCCAAGGCAGGTTGAACGGAGAAACAAGCCTGTCACCCCATCCTACCATTACCAAATGAGATGTTGATCCCAGACTCAAAATTAATCTGCTGCTTCATTGGAATGAGCCATGGTTTATGTTTTATGGAAGCGCAAGTACGAGAGATCATTGCAAAGAATGTCCCCTTCCCATTTTGTTCTAAACCACAAGTAAAGACTGTTTGGTACATGACGTCAGAGAAATGATCTAGAATGTATAAAGGCATTTCAAATGCATGTTGGAAATGTGAACAACATGAAGGGACATTTTATCATGCTTGGTGGACATGTAAAAAAGCTAAAACATTTCACAACAAAGTCACCCTTAAAAGGTTTGGTGCTATTTTGTTTTCACTGAAAGGCACACTATAATTGGTTGTAAAAACATCTGACCAACTCAAAGGTACTGTAACAATTTGATCTTTGACCTTCTGTACTAAAGCAGCAAATCCTGTCTCTTAATTTCTCCCCCCTCTCACTGTTGCCGAGTGCTCAAGATGTGTCTCAAACATACCATTTGAGATTCAAAACATTTTCCTGAAAATGAACCCAGGAGCAAGTATCAAACCAAAGACATCAAAGAAGTCATACAAGCCGACAGCTTAGTGTGTATATTTTATGGGATGTTTTTATAGCTATGAAGGCAGCCCTTTGCAGGACGGTAAGTAATAATAAACAAGATACTTTGGTATCCTCAGTTTGCCCAACAAATTAAGGTTTATACAGCTGTGCAATTTTTTATGGCTTCAAAATTAAATCAAAAGAAAATGACTGTTGAATAAAAACCTTTCTTTGCATTCCCTGAGTGAAATTTGCTTCATATAAAATTGCTTGTTCATACTATCATGCTTGTGTTCATTGCCCAAAATGAATTAGACAACCTTACTTCTTCTTCTTCTTGCTCACCACCCTGAAGTTCAGACAATTTGTGCACAAGAAAGGATTGCAGAATCCAGGCCAGTCTTCTAAAAGAGTCTGGCATGTCCCCAAAGCCACCAGTTAAGTAGCCATAGAACTCATTATAAATGCACACTCTCTAAAATAAAGGAAATAAAAATGTTCTGTTTTCTTCCTATTTACAGAGGGAGGTTGATGGCTTTGTTTTAGTGACACAGTACATTTTTAATGCATTTTTCACCTGAACATGGTGGAGAACTGGTGTTTGGTGATGTAACTGGAGGGTCTCCAAGGGCCACCTGTAGCCCTGGATTGGCAGGTAATCCACTTCTGATTTACAACATGAAATGCATGCAAAGCGTCTTTTGATCCTACAATGTATCAAAATGCCTTGTAGTGGATTTTAATTGTCTAACACCCCCTTCCAAGGGCTGTTGCAAAGCCCAAGATTGCTGGTATGATGTATATGTGTTTTGTACAAGCTGTAATAGCATCCAATGTCAAATAGAAAAGCCAGTCTCAGTACTACGGTTTGAGTTTTGTTACCTGGCAATTTGGTAGATGCCACAGTGCTTGGACTAAGTGCCTTGGTGACTAGATATTGATGCCCTGCTCAACATGCAAAGCTAACATGTGCCAAGTGGTTACCAAGAGAAAGTTCATGAGAGTAAAAGATGAGTTGTTTATTCCAAATACTGTCAAGCAACGGAAACAGGAAGCACTTAGCTGGCAGACTGAAACTGGGATAGGCTCCAGTTCTGACTTTATAGATATGTAAACTGTTGCATGGGTGTGTCACTGTCCTTAGTAATGTTCTCAGAAATCCACCTCACTCTAGACATTTTAGTGGTGGAATATTACATTTCTGAAAAGTTTAATTTTACAATTACATCTCTGTCCTTGTAAAGACTGCCCAGGTCCCAAGTCAAATTTCACTTTAGAATTGCCCCTTGTGTAGAAGTACCTCATCTCTGATACAACAAGAATCAGGCCAGATAATATGCTGCTTTAGATGTAACTCAAACATGCCAGCCTCTCTCTCACATATGGAAGCAAGTAAGTCTCAAAAGTATGTATATATTGTGCTGTGTGTTGCTCTCAAAGCCTCAGAATCTACTTTCAATCCATCCATTTAATAACTTCTGTGGGAGGAGTTTACACCAGCCCAAAGCAGCCTTATGTCTGTTTGAGAACACACAAAATTAAAAGCAGTAATACAATAGTCTCAAAATACATGCAATGTTTACGTATATATTATGCCCTGGAGATGGAACTAAACCTTCTCCAAGTGCAATCAAAAGCAACAAGCTGTTCCATGCATTATTATTAGAATGGCATAACATGTCAGGGCAATTTGTCCTTGGTTATTTGTGTGAACTGGGCCCTGAAATGTTTGTAAGTGCTTAACAATTTTTATATCAGTCCAATGGGCATTTTGACAAAGCTTGCAATTTTATTCTATCAGAGGAAAAAATGACCACCATTAAACTGTTACAGACTTCATTTCTCCTCCATATTTCTCCTTCTTTTACATGGCTTCTGGTTTTATACCTAATATAGTCCTATAAGCTTTGTCACTATATAAAGCAAAATAGCTGCTATTCTGCCCTCTATAAATAGACAAAGTAAACATGACCAAAAAAATTAAACTTGGCAGGCAGTAAAATCTCACATGATTAGAAGCAGTTAGAACAACTGCTTGCCTTTAACGGCTGGCAATTGTTAAATTTAAACTGATATTCTAAAATAGGATTAAGAAACTTGGAGAACTCCAGATGTTGCTAAATTATAACTTCCAACTTTCCTCCAAAATGCTAGATAAGCTGCTGGAAGTTCAGCCTCAGAAGGATTACAGGTATCTACTATTTATGTATTTGTTTGCTTCATATCCTCCCTGCCATAGAGGAACTTAAGGTGGCTTACACAGTACTCCATCCTTGGACTTTTTTTCTTACAAGCACAATCTTCCATGGTAAATTGTGCTGAGAGTGAGTGACTGGTGCCAAGTCTTCCACATGGCTGAGAATGAAGTAGAATTTGGGTCTTCCCAGTGCCAATCCAAAACATCTTACAATGAAAATTTGCTTTTCTTATATAATCTTATAGATTTCCTTTAGCTGTTTTGCCTCAAACAAATTAATGATTGGCAATGTTGCAAACATTTTCTTATAGTTAACATATTAATTAGTGATTAGGAAGAAATTGCACCAGCATTTAGTAACTAAAAACCAGTATATATTAAATCAATGTAAATCTGCTGACTTCAGTAACAGCACTGTACGATGGAGAGTAGACACAGGTCAAGGACCACCCTGCCATAGTGCAATACAGCTGTTCAGAGTAGTTCATAGTAGTGTCAGCTATCAGAGTAGTGTCATCAACATAACAAGGTTATTGATGTTTCTTCCTCCAATTTTAAAACCACACTCATATTCTTCCAATCCAGTTTCCCTCAGTATATATTCTATATATATGCTGAATAAGGGGAGAGTATACAGCCTAGTCTTACTCCTTTGCCAACTGGAGCCAATTTGTTTTGCCATGTTCTGCTCATTCTATGGCTTCTCAATCTGTGTATAGGTATTGCATAAGGACAATGAAATATTCTGGAATCCCCATTTTTCCAAGCATGTTCTCAAAGAGCATTCTATAATCAATGAAGCATATGCTGACTTCTTCATGGCATTCTTTGGCTTTTCCAATTATCCAGTGTGCACCAGCAATAATGTCTCATGTTCCTCAGCCTTCTCTAAAGTCAGCTTGAACATCTGGCATTTCCCTTTCCATACAGGGCTCTAATCTGGTTTGTATGATCCTAAACACTATTTTGCTCATATAGGACATTAAGAATATTGTACAATAGTTTGCACACTCTGTTAAATCTCTTTTCTTTGGTATTGGAATGTAGATTGACTTCTTCCAATTTGTTGGCCACTGTGTCGTTCTCCAGATTTGTTGGTATAGCTTGGTTAGAACCATTACTGATTCTTCTTCTGTTGCTTGCCATACTTATATAGACTTTCCATCTATTTCTGCAGCCTTCTGATTTGGTAATGACTGGAATGCTGATCTAACTTCATCTTCCAGTATTAGAGGTTCTTGTAAGTAGGAAATATCTTCAAACATATTGTGGATGTTGAGATCTCTACTGTACACAGTTTCTGTTTACTCTTTCCATCTTTGTTTGACCTTCTTTGAATCAGTTACTATTTGTGCATTCGTATCTTTCACATACCAATTTGAACTTTCTTCTGAGTTCAGACATCTTTTGGAAGACTTTCCTTCCATGTCTGTTTCCATCTTCAATGTCAAGGATGTAATTGTAATACTGCTTGTCTCTTCTAACAACTCTCGGTAATTCTTTGATAAATTCCTTCCAAAGATCTTTATCTTTCTTCCTTCAGCTTCTCTTCTTATTAATTTCCACAGTTTGTTCTGACATTTAGTTTGCTTTCTTTCTCTTTTTGCATTCATCTTTAACAATTTCTTTAAGTTCATTCCATAATTCCTCTGATTTCCAATCAATGAAATTCTGCACTTCAAAGTGATATAGGCTCAAAATTGTTTCTTAATTTGGAACTTGCACATGAACCACTTGTGATCTGTTCTACAATCAGTCCTGGCCACATCTTTGCTGTTATAAATTGAGCTCTTCCATGTCCTTTTACCAATAATATAGTCAATCTGATTTCTGTGTTCTCCATTTGGTGATGTCCATGTACAGAGGCAGTTTTGGTTGTTTGAAGACTGTGCTAATCTCCCGTTTAGACTGCTGCAATGCACTCTACATGGGACTGCCCTTGAAGAGTATCTGAAAGCTTCAGCTAGTGCAAAATGCAGTGGCATGAGCAGTCATGTATGCTTCTGGTAGAATACATGTCACACCTCTGCTTCGCGAGTTACACTGGTTACCAGTTTGTTTCCAGGTCCAATTCAATGTATTGGTGTTGACCTTTAAAGCCCTTCACAGCATGGGACCAGGTTATTTGAGGGACTGCCTCTCCCTGATTTCATCTGCCTGCCCTACCAGATCTGGCAGAGAGGGCATGCTATGGGTTCCAATGCCTAGGGAGCTACATTTGGCAGGCTCTAGGTGGCAGGACTTTGCTGCTATGGGGCCCATGCTGGGGAATCTTCTTCCCCCAGAAGTAAGGTTGGCCTCATTGCTGTTGAGCTTCCGGAGATCCCTCAAGACTTGGTTGTGCCAGTAGTCTTGGGGACCCCAGGGGACAGGTGATCTAGTGAGATGGCTCCATTATTTTTAACATCTCTTCGCCTATTATTATCTGTTTTAATTTGTTTTTTTAATATATTTTTATACCTTTTAATTTATTTATTGACTGATTTTTTTAACCCTGTTGTATGCTGCCCAGGGTCACTTGGAAAAGTGAGATAAACGGCTAATAAATTGTGTAAATAAATAAGTATTTTTCATTAATGATTTTTTGTATTTAATATCACATTTAAGTTTGGTTATATCACCAGTGTTTTTCACAATAATTTTGTACTGAACACAGCTTCCCAAACCAGATGTTCATAGAGTCTTCATACCTTGTTATAATTTCTTAATGGTAGTTATCAACTATATGGTGTGCAGTGACAGATTATCCCAAAACCTTGAAATACTTGCACATCTGTCCTAGAAGTATCTGCAGTGAAGTTATGAAAAGCATAGAAAATGAACATTAGGTGTAAGTATGCTTGAAATGAGTAGTTTCATAACTATTTTCAAAGTTTTTTTAAAAGAAATTATTTCTTATATTTAAAATATAAATAGGCTACCCTAAGGGTAGAACTTCTCCTGAAGAGGCTTATAACAATAAAATCATGTGCTGTAAAATGTATTTTGACAAAATGTTAATAAACCTGACAAGTATCAGCATCTAAAACCTTTCCTCATTAGACTGAGTCTCATTTGTAGCTAAATGTCACAATACAACCATAAAAACAACTGAGGGAAAAGCTTTAGAGCAGTACTGTCCAAACTTGGCTACTTTAAGATGAGTGGACCTCAACTCCCAGAATTCCCCAGCCAGTTGGCTGGGGAATTCTGGGAGTTGAGGTCCACTCATCTTAAAGTAGCCAAGTTTGGACAACACTGCTTTAGAGTTTTCTCAACAGCTTCCCGGGATGAAGCAGTGCGGATTCAGGATGGCAACCTATTGCACAGGCATGGGGCTGTGCTGCTATCCAATTTCAAAACTCTCAAAGAAAGGCAACCCAAAGGCTCTCCATTCCTGATCTTACCAGGGCAGTTCATGGTCCCAAACCGAGTAAGGTTTTATGGGTCAAAACAAGGACATTCAGTGGGTTGAGAAACCACCAGTAAGCAATGCAGTTGATGTAGTACAGTCTCATAAAATCCATCCGCTTTACTCCCAGCAAGATTTGGGTAGCTGTATTTTGCTCCATCTGAAGTTTCTGATCATCTTCAAAAGCAGTTGCACACAGAGCATGTTGCAGCAGTCTACTCTGGACTGCACTAGTGCATGGTTGACTGAAGTTGGCTTTCTTAAGTTACAGAAGGGTGTCATTTTGAATGCTGAATGTTTTTGTACTTTTACAGATTTGAGCACTGAGCAGAAAAAGTTAAAATCTATTATGTTCAAAGTCAAACTCTTGCAGGTGGAAATAGGTGCTATGGTGAGGTCCACTTCTAGACTCAAATATCAACAATAAGCCTAACCTGAAAAATAAAATTGGGCATGCATAGTTCCTAATGGATTCAACAAAAAGGATCAGCGGGATTGCACAAGTATAGGCAAATAATTTAGGCATCACTTCTGTTCAGAAGAGGGTTTTTTTTTTTTTTTAAGTTGGACTGGTTTACCAGAGAAAACCACAGCAAAGACAGAAATAAACCCTTAGTTTAGAGAACAAATTGCATTGCTTTCTGAGGACAGATTTTCCAGTGTGGTTGGAAAAAGAAGTTCCACTGTGAATTGATCCACTAATTTCTAACTCAGATTGGTTTCATATGAATTCATCCATGAAACTATTTTATTTTGCTTCTGTATCAGTATGTGAGTCTTTTTAAATGAAAATTGGTATTATATAAGATAATTTTAAAATTCCATTTAAATCTAACATACATGTTTGTATAAATTCCATCTGAAAATACAGATTTATTCATGCATATTAATAGTAAATATGCGTTTTATACACATTTTGGTTTTGTGTTTTTATGCCAAGATCTGTATTTAAAACTTAGAGAAATATGGAAACAAAATACTAGTGATAATCTGGTTGGTTGAATGGTAAAAAAAATAAAGGACTTTTCTCATTTGTACCACTTGCTGTCTTGCATAGATAAGAAATGGGAAGATATACATATATCTTGCATTTTTCCCTAGTTCAATATGTAACAATTGAATTGATTTATTATAGACTGAACTAGGAAAAAATACGCAGTATATATTTGTTGATTAATTTTAAAATGGTTTCAACTGGAAAATAAATATTTTTACAGAACCTTTGTACTGAAGGTTTTAAAGATAAAGTAGTTGAGGTAGAAATGCTTTTCCTGTGGTCAATTTCATAATTTTATTCAATCTATTATTCAAGCCAATGGAAAAATCCCCCAATTACCAACACAATCAGAAATATTGTTCCATGGGATTTGACTATTTATTTACAATATGTTTACTACTCTATGTAATTTCAAATGTACTGTTTCAGTTTGGGAACAGCTATTTCTTGTCAGACAATAAATCATAAATAATACATTCTACATAAACATTCAATAATCTCTTCTGATGTGATTTTGGAATGATTACTAATGGTTTATTAGTGTAAAATATATAGTACCCATGTATTTTTCATCAGTTTTTAAAAAGTTGTCCAACAATGAAAGAGCTTTGTTTCTAGTCTATAAAATGAACTATATTCCTTCTTTTTTCATCCTTCTCCTTCTGTTGACATCATAGTCAATTGCTGTGGATTTTCATTGTCCTCTGGGAATGGAAGTGAGCAAAAGTATAGATCATTCTATAATGGATGCAGCCTATATGACAGAATAGATTTTAAACAAAAAATAAAACATAGGTGTCAATTCCTATGTTAGAGAGATAGGTCATATACTTCATACAGAACTGAAAAACTAAAAATCCATAAAATGGTGTGGCCAGAAGTAGGCTGTATTTGAGGGATCAGGAGAAGAAAACTGGTCTCCTGACCTGGCAGGTCACAGGACACCACAGTGATATCACAGGAAGTGGCAAGTCATTTTTTAATGAGTGGGGAGAGTTTTAAGGGTGGGAATGAGAGTGGAAGGCCACTGGAGTGACACTGCTGCCTTTCCCACCCCTGACTGTCCCCCAAAATGCAAAAACAGCCCCAAATCAATCCTTTCTCAGCACCCAAAGAGCTACTACTATTCATTCACATTTGGGGAGATGGTGAATGGAAGAAATTTGTTTCTCAGAAGCTTCTTGTTCCCTCTCCTGTCCTTAATTTGCTAAAAATATAAACACTGGAGAGTCAAAAACAGATCCTTTTGCCACCAAATTTCAGCAGCGTAATTTCACTGTGTGGGGAAAGGGGCACAAATTTGGTGCCGGACTCTGTATGCTGCCCATGATTTCCTATCCCTGCGGTAGGATATGATGCAGCAATGTAGGTATTTCCAATGTTGTTATATTAATCAACATTAGTATAACAGGAGCACTCCTGTGCTTGAGTGGGATAATAAAGAAATACATGGTTTCAAATAATTGGTGAAATGTACTGTATATAATTCTTAAAATAGTTACAAACAGTTTCACAAATGAAGATGTACTGGAATGGGGAATTATACAGTAGATGCTCATTTAACTTTTAACGGAACACTTTACAAAATTGGGAAAACATTACACGTTCATAGTGAGAAAGTATTGGAATGGATCCAGACTCAGACTTAGAACGGTCCCACTGAATTCAATAAGACTTAAGTCAGTCATGATTAACTAAAATGGAGTACCTTAACTAATTATTTTGATGGATCTATTCCAAGTATCTGAATTTAGATCCATGAATGTAAAGAGGTGGGGAAAAAAATGGACTCTCTCTGCAAGACAAATCCCAGAATCAGGAAAGATCTTGGTCAACAACTAAGTAACAACAGTTCCACTAAAAATTCTACAGAAAGCCCCCAAATTATAGACCTAAGTGTTTTTTTGTGGGTGCAGTTAACCTTATCCAGAAGTATCTTGATTATATTAGTTGCAAAGCATAAATGAAAACATGAAAGCACGCCTTTTTTCTATGCTTGTATTTTAAAAGAAGAAAATTAAACTTGTTCAAAAAGAAATGCTTAACATTAAAAAAAAAACAGCTGGAGGTGATTTAAAAAGCAGTTACATGGCACCAATTTTATGTTTTTTTTTTAAACATGATCATTTTGGAAGATAATATTTGGCTAATCTTCTACGTCCTGATCTGAGAGATATTATGAAACATCATGAGAAAGCAAAGAATGGAAGGAGATACTTTGCCTGTTGTCAAGTGTAACAACTTGAATACTGTCAAGTGTTATTACAGCTTATTAAAGTAGCCTCACATAGAACACATTGTAGTAATTTAACTGGGAGGTAACATGGGATTTTGGACACAATAAACATTATCCTTTCTGAAAATTCTTAGAGTTCCTGTTTTGTCTCCTTGTACACACTTGAGAATTAGCTCATTCCACTTCTAGTAAACAATCATAAGATTGATAGAAACGGTATTTGCATTTGATGGGATTACCTCTGTGGAGGAAGTAGGATCAATGTTTTATAATTAAATCATAAAATGTGGAGCTGTCATCAACAGGACTGTTAATATTACTTTAGACTGAATGGATCCAGGATAGATATGTTCTTCTTGGCAACCATGTATCTTTAATATTTGGAATCTATCAAGGCATCAAGAACTGGTTGTTTTAAGCAAAGGGACTGGCTACATGAATTATCATACAATATTGGAAGAAGCTGTAGAATAAGAAATCTACATCTATTCTGCAACAATGGATTAAGGATATGTTGTCAAGATTTGAATTCATTTTTCTGAAAAAGAAAGCAAACTTTCAAGTAATATGGTCAATGTTTTTAAAGAAGCTTTGAGTATAAGGACTTTTTCTTTTCTTACCTTAGAAACACTGACAAACCTTAGGTTTTATCTGGGATATTATAATGTTATCCTTGACATCTTGCATAATTAACTGAAGGTAATTTTTACTAACCAAGTTACACATGGCTGTCAGCCTAATTTCAGGTCATTTTTGGATTACAGGTAGTCCTCACTTAACTACCACAATAGGCACTGGAAAATTGGTTGTTAAGTGGGGTGGTCGTTAAGCGAGTCACCATGTGTCAGGCCTAGCCCAAGGAACTCCAAGAGACCATGTAAATTCAGTCCAGCTATGTTTATTAGCTACAACCTCTAGCAAGAATCTTCCCAGACTGAAACCCCAGCTCCCAAGTAATGCCAGTCACAACATTGTGAATTCCTCAGGGAGGTGCCAGTTTCCTCCTCTTGTATCTCCCACGTTCTTCAGGAGATGAAAGCAAATGTTTTTTGCTCTGAGTCTGGCCTTCATAATTCCATTCCATCACATCACGTGACCAGACCAATTTTACGACCATTTTTACATTGGTTATTAAGCAAATCATGTGGTCATTAAGTGAATCCAGCTTCCCTAATGGCTTTTTTGCCAGAATTCGTTTAACAACCACATGATTTGCTTAAGGACTCTGGTGAATCACTTAATGACTGCAGTGATTTGCTTAATGACCATCGCAGAAAAGGTTGCAAATCGTGATCACGTGACCACCGAGGGGCAATGGTTTGTGGCAGTCGTGTGAGTACAAGTCGTAAAGCACTTTTTCCAAGGCCGTTGTAACTTTGAACCATCATTAAAGGACTAGGTGTAATTTCAAAACTCTCCTGCAAGGATCACAACTTCCTTGGCAAAACTTCACCAGAGAAAGAAGAAAAAAGGAAGACTACTTTAGGATACAGTGGACCTTTTTTCTGATGTCTTAGTACCTGTCAAAGATACAGGGACAAAATCTTTCCAGCTGTTTGGAATCTGCATTTCTGGCATCCATCCCTGAAGATATTCCACAACTCCCAAGCCCACAAGAATGGTGTTAGTTCTGAATATGGAACAACTAGAATATTGAAGAAATTCAAGGCTTCAAGGCCACATTCTTTTCTTAAGAGGCAGGAAGTTGTCCTGAGTAGATTTCATTCTGCAAGGGTTATGTCAAAGTAATTTCTCATACTGATCAGAAGTCTTAGCAGCAATTATCAAAACAATACAGATGAAGGCTGTCTTGCCTTCACTCCTTTGTGGAAGAAAACAGCCCAGAATTTTGCTGCCTTAGCCTATAAATAAGTTTCTCATTTGAAAGAATACTTGCTGAATTCTTGCATTATAGTCTTAACCTTCCTTCTAGTAAATATTACAGATCAGCGCTCTGAGATACTTGTTCTTTAGATTAACTGTTTCCAGTCCAGATTGCTAAGGCAGAAGTCTCAGAACACCAGTCTTGTTGCCAATACCTTGGGTAGAATAATGGAGACAAAATCAAGTATAGCTTTTCCTTCTATTTGTGTACCTAGACTCTAACCAAACTTTTTTATCTGGGCCTTGGCCTACTTCCTGGATATTCTCTATGTCTACTTCTCAGGTTGTGTAGCACTACCTCTGCTATTTCTAATCATGGTCTGGAATATTGCTGGTTTTCCAGACCTGGACTAGGTTCTTTGTTTGCATCTATAATGGTCAGTATATCCACAGGTCTCTGGCAAGAGGAGTCTGACTGTTCTGTGGAAGTGTGATGGATGGAAAAGATGGGGAGAGCAAGGAATTTGTGGCTCAAAAATGGACCAGAAGAGAGAAGGTCACAAAAAGAAAAACCAGTGGTCAAGGAAAAAAAAAGAAAAGAAAAGAAACCACCTACTTCTAGCACAACCCTCTGCTTGCTTCAACCCACTTTAGGCCCTGGTTCTGCCCAACCTATATGCCTTCAAGGAAATGCCTGTTCCAGACTTCAGGCAGGTCTGAACAGATCTACCTATGAATGGATTTTTTTATTGCTAAGGAATATGTTCTGTTGTCCTCCCACTTTATGTGCAGCTCTTAATTAATGCCATCTTCTTTTTGCACTTCCTTGCTAAACTTCATGTTGGATTTTGGTTTTACAAAATAAGAGTTTCCAGTGCCTTGTATATTCATCTAGTTAAACAGTTCTCCACTCCTTAAAAACAAGAAGAGACAAAAATGCTTTATAGGAGTTTATGTCACAAGAGCCAGTTAATAAACAATAGATGGAGAGTGCCAGATCAGGAAATATGGTGGTTTCTAAATGTAGTTATCCTGAAAGGTTCTATGCTTAGCCAAAAGAGAGTAAATTTGAAATTAACTCTCAACCCCAACACATTTAGCTGAACTCAGTCTATTAAAGGCAGATTATGATCAGCAAAGGTGGAAATGTTTGGTTTCAGCCACCATAGCATTTATGGTTTGTAGCATAATTAGAATGTCTTATTTTCTAAAAAGTAATAATGTCAGGATGGGTATTTGCTAAATTATCTGCTTTGGCTTCTTATTAAAGAATCTTCTGCAGTATATAGTCTTGAGAAATATACTGATCTACCATGAACTGTGACAGTAAACTCTCCAGAATTTTGCACACCAGTGGAAACAGCAAATTAACACACTGGGAACTTACGATGAAAGAAAAAAAAAGCAGGGAACTGAGAAATTAAATACATCATTCAAGTGGCAATTCTGCTTCACAGTTCAACACATGGCAGGAAAAAAAGGCAACAGAGCCTAAGTCTTAATAGAACTGTAACCAATCAATAGTAACTTATGGTTGTACAGCATTTTGGAAACAATTCAGAAACAATGCTTTGGAATACACAGGAGCATGAACCTACTCCCTGCCTTAAAAGTCCTTAAACCAGCTGCATCTTTTCCTTGAATGGCAACTGCGGCTTTAAATTCCTTGGATGGCAATTGCTGCTTTAAAGGATTGCAGACAGGTACTATGTTTGCACCTCTACCTGCTCTAAAACACTGTAAAATGAAATATGAAGGACTGCAAATAGGACTGTATCTGATGCACTGTTCAAATCTACAAGATGAAAGTGTATTTTTAATAGACATTTTATTTGCTGTTGCTAAATATTTTAGCATATAAGGTTTTCCAGAACTTTCAGTAAATGTGTCTTTGGTGACCCTGTTGAATCCAATGGTATCCTTTTGCCAATGGAAGTGGCAATGAACAAAAAATGGAGAAGGGCAGTATCTCTTCGAAGTTTTAGACTTGCATGACACTGGATTCTATCCTATTACATCACATTACATACACAACAGATTTATATCAGCATGGAAGAGATGCAGGAAAATGTTCTTGAAAGAACAGTTATGTGTAAATGACATTCCAAAGTTAATGATGATTTATGATAACTGAAATGAAAATCTCACCACAAGCTGTTGAATATTGGATTTTAAATGTTACATTGACTTTACTTTTGCTGTGGAAGTATTTTCAAGTGAGATATATGTTTATACACATGCTATGAACAAGAACCCCCTTCATGGATCACTGCCTTGTCGTGGCGAAGGGGCTTGTGTAACTCAGTGAAGCCATGAGCTATGCCGTGCAGGGCCACCCAAGACGGACAGGTCATGACAGAGAGTTCTGACAAAATGTGGTCCACTGGAGAAGGAAATGGCAACCCACTCCAGTATCCTTGCCAAGAAAACCCCATGGACAATGTTAAAAGGCTAAAAGATATGACGCCGGAAGATGAGCCCCTCAGGTCGGAAGGTGTCCAATATGCTACTGGGGAAGAGCGGAGGGCAATTCCAAGTAGCTCCAGAAAGAGTGAAGCGGCTGGGCCAAAGCCGAAAGGACGTTCAGCTGTGGATGTATCTGGAAGCGAAAAGAAGGTCCGATGCTGTAAAGAACAATATTGTATAGGTACCTGGAATGTAAGATCCATGAACCAAGGCAAGCTGGATGTGGTCAAACATGAGATGACAAGATTGAACGTCGACATCTTGGGAATCAGCGAATTGAAATGGACGGGAATGGGTGAATTTAATTCAGGTGACCATTATATCTACTACTGTGGGCAAGAAACCCTTAGAAGAAATGGAGTTGCACTCATAGTCAATAAGAGAGTGGGAAAGGCAGTAATGGGGTACAACCTCAAAAACGACAGAATGATCTCAGTGCGTATCCAAGGAAAACCATTCAACATCACGGTAATCCAAGTCTATGCCCCAACCACTGATGCCGAAGAAGCTGAAGTTGACCGGTTCTATGAAGACCTACAACACCTTCTAGAACTAGCATCAAAAAAAGATGTCCTTTTCATCATAGGGGACTGGAATGCTAAAGTAGGAAGTCAAGGAGTAATCGGAATAACAGGCAAGTTTGGCCTTGGAGTACAAAATGAAACAGGGCAAAGGCTAATAGAGTTCTGTCAAGAGAACTAGCTAGTCATAGCAAACACTCTTTTCCAACAACACAAGAGACGACTCTACACATGGACATCACCAGATGGTCAATACCGAAACCAGATTGATTACATACTTTGCAGCCAAAGATGGAGAAGCTCTATACAGACGGCAAAAACAAGACCAGGAGCTGACTGTGGCTCAGATCATGAGCTTCTTACTGCAAAATTTAGGCTTAAATTGAAGAATGTAGGGAAAACCACTAGACCACTCAGGTATGACTTAGATCATATTCCATGTGAGTACACAGTGAAGGCGATGAATAGATTTAGAGGATTAGATTTGGTAGACAGAGTGCCTGAAGAACTATGGACGGAGGTCTGTAACATTGTACAAGAGGCAGCAACTAAAACCATCCCAAAGAAAAAGAAATGCAAGAAAGCAAAATGGCTGTCTGATGAGGCTTTACAAATAGCTGTGGAAAGAAGGAATGTGAAAAGCAAGGGTGAAAGGGAAAGATATAAGCAACTGAATGCAGATTTCCAGAGAATAGCAAGGAGAGATAAGAAGGCCTTCTTAAATGAACGATGCAAAGAAATTGAAGAAAACAATAGAATGGGGAAGACTAGAGATCTCTTCAAGAAAATTGGAGATATCAAAGGAACGTTTAGGGCAAAGATGGGCATGATAAAGGACAAAAAAGGCAGGGACCTAACAGAAGCAGAAGAGATTAAGAAGAGGTGGCAAGAATACACAGAAGAACTATACAAGAAAGATCTTAATGTCCCTGATGTCCATGCTGGTGTGGTCACTGACCCTGAGCCAGACATCCTAGAGAGTGAAGTCAAGTGGGCTTTAGGAAGCATTGCTAACAACAAAGCTAGTGGAGATGACAGTATTCCAGCTGAGTTATTTAAAATACTAAAAGACGATGCTGTTAAAGTGCTGCACTCAATATGCCAGCAAGTTTGGAAAACGCAACAGTGGCCACGGGATTGGAAAAGGTCAGTTTACGTTCCAATTCCAAAGAAGGGCAATGCCAAAGAATGCTCAAACTATCGCACAATTGCACTCATTTCACATGCTAGCAAGGTTATGCTCAAAATCCTACAAGCTAGGCTTCAGCAGTACGTGAACCGAGAACTACCGGATGTACAAGCTGGGTTTCGAAGAGGCAGAGGAACTAGAGATCAAATTGCCAACATTCGCTGGATCATGGAGAAAGCACGAGAGTTCCAGAAAAGCATCTACTTCTGCTTCATTGACTATGCAAAAGCCTTTGATTGTGTGGATCACAACAAACTGTGGCAAATTCTGAAAGAGATGGGGATACCAGACCACCTTACCTGTCTCCTGAGAAATCTGTATGCAGGCCAAGAAGCAACGGTTAGAACCGGTCATGGAACAACCGATTGGTTCAAAATAGGGAAAGGAGTACGACAAGGCTGTATACTGTCACCCTGCTTATTTAACCTATATGCAGAGTACATCATGAGAAATGCCAGGCTGGAAGAATCACAAGCCGGAATTAAGATTGCAGGAAGAAACATCAATAACCTCAGATATGCAGATGATACCACCCTAATGGCAGAAAGTGAAGAAGAACTAAAGAGCCTCTTGATGAGGGTGAAAGAGGAGAGTGCGAAAGCTGGCTTGAAACTCAACATTAAAAAAACTAAGATCATGGCATCTGGACCCATCAATTCCTGGCAAATAGAAGGGGTAGAAATGGAAGCAGTAACAGACTTCATTTATTTGGGCTCCAAGATCACTGCAGACGGAGACTGCAGCCATGAAATTAAAAGACGCTTGCTCCTTGGGAGGAAAGCTATGGCAAACCTAGATAGCATATTAAAAAGCAGAGACGTCACCTTGCCGACAAAGATCCGCATAGTCAAAGCTATGGTTTTTCCAGTAGTAATGTATGGCTGTGAGAGCTGGACCATAAAGAAGGCTGAACGCCGAAGAATTGATGCCTTTGAACTGTGGTGCTGGAGAAGACTCTTAAGAGTCCCCTGGACTGCTAGGAGGTCAAACCAGTCAATCTTAAAGGAAATCAACTCTGATTGCTCATTGGAAGGATTGATAATGAAGCTCAAGCTCAGATACTTTGGTCACCTAATGCGAAGAAAGGACTCTTTGGAAAAGACCCTGATGCTGGGAAAGATGGAAGGCAAAAGGAGAAGAGGACGGCAGAGGATGAGATGGCTAGATAGCATCACTGAAGCAATGAGCATGAAATTGAGCAAACTCAGGGAGGCAGTGAAGGATAGGAAGGCAGTGAAGGATAGGAAGGCCTGGCGCAATATGGTTCATGGGGTCACGAAGAGTCGGACACGACTGAACGACTGAACAACAACAACAATGAACAAGAACAATTGGATCTTCAATCTGAGGGTGAGAGTTTTTTTGGGGGGGGTTAGATTGAAATGCTTTCTCTTTTGAAGTGTTTGTAAATTGGTTTTCTGTTAAAACTGGGTGAGCTGCGCCACTGTTAAATTTGACACTTGGAAAAGCTCCAGGGAAGTTCACAGAAAACAAGTTCAGAAAACTAGTCCTTTTGCACGTTTGCAAAAGTGAATGTGCTTTATATCCAATGTTCTCCAGGTGACAGTGACACTTAATAATAAGCATAACCTTCACTGCAGATACATGATCTATGACTAAGTTAGCTACAAGATATGTTATACAGTATTTTTCCCATATTAAATATGTAACACATTGTATAGATGATATATGCATTTGTATCCTGTATCTGCGGAGAAGGGAGAGGAAACACTGGAAGGGTAAAATATGAGAACTCTGTACCACACATGAGAAATATATTTGTAACCAATGGAGGTGCAACTAAGCCCTATACAATGCTTGGATTTATTCAGTGGTTGCAATCCAGAGGATAATAATATTTTCAAAAATCCACTGAAATCAATACATATCTAAATGTGTGACTAAAATGTAGTAAAAGTGGCTGATAGATACCTTGCCCTGCCTTGAATCTGGAGCTGGAGTTCACCAGGACATTTTTGCAGAACGTCCCTTTCTTTGATATCAGCACTTTTTCATCCACACTATACATTTTTTCCCTTTATGGCACAGTAGGACAGGTATAATGGAAGTAAACCTAGCTCTACAGGGGTAGTAATTCAAAAGAGCCAAGTTATATGTAAATGGAAATGACTGCTATCTGAAAATAAATCACATAAGGGCATTGATGGCATACCATGGCTGTAGCTAATATGCTTGGGTAAATCATGATTTATAATGGTCTGTCGGCATTAAAATGAAAAAGGGGGAGAGATTATACTATTACATTACAGGGTGGCAGACGGGAGGCGACAGAACAGCTGTGATTGTGTCAGAATTATATCTTGTACCCAGAGAAGGCTGAGACAGGGCGTTTGTATCACAGTCCAAAAGCTCCTGGAAGATGAAAACTTTAGTCAGTCAAATATTGGGACATGGAAGAACTCTATTCATTGGCTCAGAAGCAATTCTTTAATCTTCTCAACTCAATAATTTACCATTTTTATATATGTGATAGGGAGAGATAGGGAAATACCTACATTCCTCTTCCTCTTGTATACAGAAGTACAGATTTAGTAATTTTTGGAACCATCAGAATGGCCTGCTTGAGGAATTTCTGTTTAGAACTGCCAAGCACATCAGTGTCCTGCAACTGTCAAAAATTAGTCTTTTCTAAAGTTGTTAGTATTTTCTAATTTCTGAGTCACTGGTGACTATGGCAAAATAGCAATGCTATTTTCCAGTAATATCATGCTGCAGTTTACTTGGGGGTAGGAACCTAACTGAATGTTCTAATTGGTGTACACACTGAAATGATCAGATTCATAAGGAATTTTAGCAATAATCCTGAGCATTCTTAGCTGGGACTAAATTTCATGAAATTAGCACTCAAAATGAACAGGATCCAGGTCTGTGCCTGTTACAACTAGTTCTTCCCTTTCCCCTTCATTATGATACGGTATAATCCCAATGATGAAAACAAATAAGTGATTATACAGTATGTTCTAAATTGCGTATTTTTAATGTGTTCTCTTCTCATAAATTCAGTATAGGATCCTGAACCAAAGACTGCATTCATAAAGGTGTAATAAATCTTATTCTGAGAGCGAAAACTACTCTATTTCAGGACAAGTGATGTTTTATTATATTCCAGGCAGTCAGCACAGACGTAAATAGAGCCACCTGGGAAAGCAGACCGACCATTATATTTTGATAATTCCATCATCAAGCTTCTGTACTTGTGATTGAAACAAACCCTAAGGTGTTGTTTATACCCAAAGAAATTTGCTCAGTCAACTTTGCTGTATTCAGACAAATAAACATTCATCTCATAAAGCTACTTATAAATGAAGACTTAGAAATATGAACTATCAAATAACTGATGTTTTTATGAAGCAAAAAGCCAACTAGAAGCCTATAGAGACCTTTTTCTAAAGAGGAAGAAAAGGAGGAGAGAATTAGTGAAACTAAAGAAATATCCCCATGCCTCATATAGTACCCAAATAAACAATTGCTCTGTCTTTGAGACAGTTTTTATCATTACAGCCGCATAGTACTCACCCATCAAAATCTAGATATCAGAAGAAAGCCACCATGCATATTTACACTATCACTGTCCCACTCTCAAATATTTCAAATATCAGCAACTTTTTTCCATAGTGTTTCTAAAATAAAAGCAGCAAGGGAGCCCAGGGAATCCTTTGCTTTCACTTTGATGAACATAGCAGCAGGAGAAACACAAACTGCTCTACAGTGATCCACAGCAGTCAGTCGTCTCTTGGCGCAGTATGTTTAGTAACTATTTGGTTTCATACTGTTTATTTGGATGACTCATGCAAAAGACACATCTCCTTTGAAAACAATCTTGTGGTGTTTTCAGAAGTCTGGCTGCTAACAAGTTTGTAAGAGATGATCTTATGTTTTTCATTGTGTCTCAAGTAGGGCTACTGGAAATTGTCAAAGGCCACATCCCCATGTGCAGTTAATCATGTTCAGTCATGCCCTGGCAATGCCAGTTTTCCTCCTTGATTCCAAGATATCACCGTCATCTGATTTCCAGAGCGAAGCTGTCTTAAGATATCCTTAGATGTACCAGTATTATATTGTTCTCCTTGTTCTGACAGCAACTAACAGCCCTAAGACAGGTAGCATCTGATACATCCCACTACCCATTACTTTAAAGACAAATTCAGATGAACAGTAGTAGATATGATCAGAGAAGTACTTCTTGGAGGTTTCAGACAGATGTGGGTACACCTTTCCCTCTCTGATCCTTGGTCAGCCTCCCCTGCCATTTTTCTGCTGTTTTCTCCTTAAAAATAAGACATAGCCTAGTGCATGAAATACCTAGAAAACTACCAAATAGCATTAGTGAAAATAATGTTATTGTGTCTTATTCATAAACTTCAGATAGTAGTCTTGTTCCAGCTTTTTAGAGTAACTGGAACTGGGCAACATGAACAAATCTTGTCAATTCACTGACTCCTTGTTCATTCCTGGTCTCAATTAAAGAGCTAGTTTTAACCTATTAAAGTCCTTTGCAACTTTTAAATAAGAAGCTATGAATAACAATTTGAAATAAACAAACACATACATTAAAAACATGCTCATTTTTACGTCTTTAAAAACTTATGAAAAATTCCTTCTTCCTCACATATCTTGCCTCAGTACGTATTGGGTTACTTACTAAAACTGAGGCATGTATTACTGAAATCAAAGCCATAATGTCAATATCTTCAAAGTACAAATATACAGCTCCAGTATTTAGCATTTAAATAGTTATGTTTCCTAGAAATTTCTGGAGTATTGTAGCTAAAGGTAACCTTGTCAAAATTCAGCATGGTGTCTACTTTTCAGAAGAGAAGACGGCATACTGCTGTAATATATAGACTAAACTATCCTAGGTTTTTAATTCCTCAGAACAAGGAACCATCTTATTTCTAATGTGTGTTGAAGAGGAGTGCTAACATATTGAACAAGAGGTTAAAAAAGATAAGAAAAATAAATATATTTTGGTTTCATTTACTATGAGAAAACAGCTGAATATGATCCAGACATCAAATGCCCAAGTTGTTTCTGAAATCTATATTTTTTCCATACTTTTAACTAACTATCTCAAAAGACCCTAACAGATCAAGATAAGTTTTCAACTCATAAGAAATATTCTGATTGTTTTAAGGCATAGTTTTGACCATCTTCCCATCTCTGAACAGTGTTTATCTTATTTTAATACAGGAAATACAGTAGATCCCATTGTTCCAAATGTATTCTTTTCCAGCCTGTAGTCCAATATATTTGGAGAGCACTAGATTGAGAAAATCTGCTTATGTCCACAGATGGAGGGTGATCGATCGATCTACCTACCTACTGTGATGGAATGGAATTATGAAGGCCAAACTCAGGGAGGAAAACATGCTCTTTCGTCTCCTGAGGGGCGAGGGAGAGATAAGAGGATGAGGTTGGCACCTCCCTGAGGAATTCACACTGTTGTGACTGGCTGACTTTGGGAACTGAGGTTTCAGTCTGGGAAGATTCTTGCTAGAGGTTGTAGCTAATAAACATTGTTGAACTGAATCTACATGGTCTCCTGGAGTTCCTTGGGCTAGGCCTGACACCTACCTACCTACCTACCCACCCACCCATACACACACACACACACACACACTAAGGGCCAGTAGCTAGCAAAATTCTTGCTCTCAATAAAGGGTTAAGCTCCAATTAATGAACTATAAAGGGGTTAAATCAATATATGAAATTCATCTCTAATATATACTACCTCTTGGGATGTCTTGGTTAAAGCCTTCAAGACTGTCCTAATCTATCATTCTTTTCTGGCCAAGTATACATTCCCCCTTCCGCATGTCCTCAGCCTCTCATCCTTATACTCTCTTGCCCCTTTGAATTTTTTCTTTTGTTTTTCTATTTCTCCTCCCAACACTTATTGGCTCTTTCAGCTCTGCACTCTAATTCTTGGCTGTTTTTCTGCTTGGCTTCACACAGTACTGACTAATTGGAGTAAAAGGAAATGTAAAAGCTTCTGTGCTTCTTGAGGTAGTGATTAGCAGAGGAATTTTTCTACTAATTCTCATTCAATTTGATAAAAGAGAATTTGTTTCAGAAATTCTTTCAAAGGTGGTGATGGCATTCAGTTGGAGTTGGGCAGCATCAACATTGAATAAATATATAAATAACATAATTCAGTTACAAGACCAAGATACATCTGTGAATGTCCTATCTTTCACTGTACAATAATCTTTCAAAGAGTTGCAGCTTCTCTAGTTTCCTACATTACAGTTAAATCCCAAGCAAAGACACAGGAGGGAATTTATCCTATCGGTTTTGGAACAGAGTTTTTATCATTACCGGGTGGATGAGTCTTGTCCTTAAGAAACTGAAAATTTCTCCTTTCCCTGGAGAAATTTTGAGATATCATCCACCCAATTTTTCAGCACACAACTTTTAAAGAGAATTTCAAAGGGTTATTTCTGCCCAGCTCTACTGTGAAGTCACTTAGTGCTGTGTATTGAATATTAGAGAGCCCTAGAATAAACTTATTAACTAGTTTATTTACAAATTGTTCATTTGCTTTAAAACAACATATAATATCTGAAGGAAAAAAAGAGGAATGGACAATCAAAATATACTTCTCACCTGAGATTAAGTTTTATTTGACAATAGCAAATGAATAACATTTGACACATTATTTTTGTGAATGTAACTGCTTAGAATGTTAATGGTGAGTCAGTTTTATAAAACTGTGGTTGAATTTGGCATGGCTCAGAATATTACCAGTTTGCCATCTTTTGGTCATGGAGACAAATGATGATGAGTCTACTATTGTAGCAAACTAGTGGAGAACACAGAAGGAAGAAAGGGTATTGGTAACCCACTTGCCAATTTCCTAAATCAGTGAATAATCAGGCAGACATGGCAGTGTGTTCTGTCCATAATTAGGTTTGCTATTCAGTCCACCAATGTCACAATACAATGTACTTTATCTGTCAAAAATGTGATGGAAGATATATTTAGGGATTATGAACCAAGAGCTGCAATGTGTGACTCACAAAGCTAAAAAAGCTAAATAGTTATTTACTGTTGCCTGCAAGGGCTCAAAAATTCACACATACTTTTGTGCCCAATGAGACCAGAACAACAGAACTACAGATATTATTAGGCTTTTGGTAAGCCATAGTATATTCTATATTCAGTATGTCACGTGTTTTGTGAAAGTGTAAAAGAACTATCATAAAGACATGGGAGGATGTGAGCAGAGCTGAAGCAAGTAGACTTCTGCTAGTCTTGAGATGCTAAACGTTGCAGCAGAAGAACAGGTATAGAAGCTTGAAGCCTGAGGAGTGCAACTTAACACTCAGATTTCCACAAACATTTGCCAACCTACAGTAGGTTTCATTTATATGCAGCTGGTTATACGAGTCTTATAGATGTGGATGAGTCCTTAAAAGACTCGGATTTAAGCTCCAGCCTTCAGTTTAAAGTGCGACAGTATCAAAGCAGCTGCTAAATTTACAATCCAGCCTATTTACTGGATTCATTCCCACTTGAATCATGTAGTCTCATCTGTGCAATGCTGCATATTATTAGAGCACTGATGCTCTCAGGGATTACTATTTAAGAGTACATAACTCAATATGACTTTATAAAGATCATAAGTTAAAACACATCCAGCTGGTATATTGATGATTTTATTATACTGGCTAATGCTGTTTCACAGCAGTTTTTAGAACATATACTTTTGAGAATGCATGGGTATTTTATTACTAGTGTCTGCTCTTGGGCATTTAAGACCAGCTTGAGCTCCAAGCTTTGAACAGGTGATAATGTTTAACTGCAGGCCTTGAAAAGCTTCATACGCTGACCTTGACAGATTAGGGCTACTAGTTCTGGCATTCAGGAATCTGGATGACCACTAGATGGCAGCAAAGAGATATAGCAGATTCTACATCTTTGCTATCATCTAGTATTTTCCAGCTTTCTTCACTCCAGATCGAGTAACCTTAACTCTAGGAGCATTAGAAGACAACTGCTGGAATCTCAGCCAGTGCAGCACACTGCAGGACCTCGTATCAGTCACAAGGTTAATATCCGCCACAGTTTAGATAAATGGAAAGCGTTTAAAACACTTTTCTTTAAAAAAAAAATGCTAGCATGTAAGCATTGAGTATTTAAAAGAAAATAGATAAACTGACATGTCACCTAACGCAAAGGGGGACTTACATAAGGTGATAAAAGTGAACTGTCAATTAGGTTTCAGGCTATGTACATTTCTTTATAGCTTTATAGCTGGCGTGCACAATTTTTTCAAACTGAGTTGGCTCAGAATTGGTGGGTTCTCCTGAATCTCCTGGACTACTATTCTTCTGCTAGTAGGTAGAGGCTGTTGTCAGGAGAGCCTTCACACAGTTACATCTTGTCTACTAACTCAGCCATTTCTGGACTGGGAAATTTTGCCCGTGGCCACTCATGCCGTCATCACCTCAAATTGGACAACTGCAATTTGCCCTATGTAGCATTATCCTTGAAGGCTATTTGGAAGCTTCAGCTGGTAAGCATGCAGCCTGTATAATTATGGGCATTTTGAAATCTGCCCATGTAACACTGCTATTTTGGGAATTGCACTGCTGCCAGTCAGCTTCAGAGTGGAAATCAAGACCCTTCTCTGGATTGAATCTGCCTGCTCAGTAAGATCAGGAAGAGAGAACTAGCCAAGCCATCTTCAGGAACCCTGAGCGTGAGCCTTCTTAGTGGTGGCCCTCCTTCAATGGAACAGACTATCCTTGCATATCCAATCCTCCTAAACAGCAATAAAGACCTGGTTGTTTATTTATTTATTAGATTTATATCTTGCCTTTATTTTGTACAACTGAAGGCAGCATACATTATGCTCCCTCCTCCTATTTTCCCAACAACAACCTGTGAGATGGTACAGCTTAGGGAAAGTGAGCGGCTCAAAGTCACCCAAAAGGTGTGACATGCCTAAGGGTAGACAGAACTCACCATCTCCCAGTTTCTAGTTCAGCACCTTAACCACTATACCAAACCATTTAGATGCCAACAGCACCTTGTGCAATGGATTAAACTATATAATGTTTTGATATGAAGATTTAATTTAAAGAAATAATTTGTGTGAATTACCTTTGAATAAACATTCTATTGATTAACTATGTGATACAGTGCACAGATATTTTTAATTAGCTCAGCAGAGCTGGTGTCATCTCCCCACCCTTTCAGGCAGAGCTATTATGCAAGCTACATCTCTTTTCTACTATAGGGCTTTCCCTCCTAGAAATACAAGATCAGTTGCATTTTGGCCCATGCTCTGGATGGTAGAGACCCAAATTCCTGGCCACAAAAGTTTTTGGGGTTTTTTTTTGTGCTTAGTCATGTTCACTCTTAGAAGAATACAGTAGTAACCCTATTTCAGGGTGGAGGATGGTGTCTTATAACAAATGAGCAAGAATCTGTATTTCTGAGCAAGAAATAACAAATGAGCAAGAATCTGTATTGAAACTGAAATATGAATGAAGAAAATTCTTCCTCCTAATGTCCAAAGCCAGAGCAAATTTGAATATTATAACTCACTTGTGGTAGAACTTCCCTGGGTCTCCTTTGAATTTGAAGTCCTCCCCAGAGCTTTATCTCTGATAAGTAGTTTGAGATATCAGTGTCTATAAGGAAAAGAAAGTCACATCCATCAAAAAGGCTAAAAACATTATTTTAAAATATTACCTTTTGGCATCTCCTACTATTCAAAATGAAGAGTGTATTGATTCAGTGACTGCCCTGAAGTCAGAATGAATCTTGTGAACAGAGGAATCTTTTGTCTATCTCAGCTCCTTAGGAGTCTTATGAAAAGAATCATACCACTTGTTTACATCACTGTTTCCAACTCCCATTCATAGGAGTTACAAGAAGTTTTGTGGTTGTTTATCTGACTGACTTAAGGACCACATTTTATTTTGTAGGAAAGATGAATGAGTTTTACCCTTCTCCCTGCCTCTATCCCTGACATCACTTCTAATTCATTCATGAAGGGATGCTATTAGAGAACATAGAGAACTTAGAGAAATTGACCTAAAGCTGGATATCTTATTTAAAAAAGATATCTGGGTGGGAGGGGGAAGAGAGGGAATAACAGGTTATACAGTAGTAAGATTAGCACATCTGTATTGCAAAAGTCCAGAAGGCCACTAGATGGCAACAAAGAGTTATGTGTTTTTTGTATCACCTTGCTGCTAACTAGTGGTAATTCAAATGTTTGCAGCCCCTCTCTGGTAACTCCAGCTAGACAGGATGAGGTTGGAGGTACCCTAGATTCAAATGCTATGGGTCTATGTTTTCCTGCTTCTGTCAGGACCTGGGTAAGGGCACAGTGGGAGAAACAGTAACAGACCCACATGGCCTAAAAAGCATGGTTTTATTAATATAACAAGAGGCCATTCAATAAGAATTCCTTCTTCCTCTTCTTAAAAACATTCCTTCCTTTTCCTTGCTGCTTTAATCTCACTCAGTATTTCTCACTCTTGCCAGGCTTAAGTACAATTTCACACTGAGCCATGTGGTGTTCCTTTAAATGCAGGTTATAAAAAGAACACAAGAGCACGCACACATGCATACACACACACACACAAACACAGAACCAACAATGTATCCTCTTGGCATGGCAAACCTAAACGAGGTATGCTTTAGAAAACCAGCAGCGCCAAAGGTTTCTTCCCATGGCTGCCAGCAGTTTCTGTCTTGGTAGAAAAAGAAAATTCTAAGTCCAATTGTACCAGATGTTAGCCTTTAAAAATCTTCTAATATACTCAAAGTCTGTTAAATTCTCAGAGAACAAGGGTTACTTTTCACAAAAGTAGTCTTAACGTAAAAAACATCATAGCCAAAATCTTCTGGGTGATAATGGAACTAAATGGTAAACAACTCACGGAGCTGAACCTCCTGATCATACTGAGACAGCAAAAAAAAAAAAAAAGGAACACTGTATGGCTAATCATATTTTGATTTGATCCTTTCTTTAGATCAGTGTTGTCCAAACTCGGCCACTTTAAGATGAGTGGACTTCAACTCCCAGAATTCCCCAGCCAGCCATGCTGGCTGGGTAATTCTGGGAGTTGAAGTCCACTCATCTTAAAGTGGCCGAGTTTGGACAACACTGCTTTCGATAAACAATGAACTGGACACTCTTCTATGGCTATTGCACTGCTTTGTCTTTAGAATACCTGTACAAAAGTGTAATCATGAACGGGCTGAATATGCAAAGGAATATATTTTAATTTGGTCATTATGTATAATAAAAATTGGATGATCTTCTGGTACATTGGTATATTGTGGGCTAACAAAACAAAGTCCATTGTATAACTTTTTGAAATGCCTTTGTTCTAAATGCCCTTTGGGTTCTATCTATCTAGAGCTTCTCAAGAATATTTATAATTATAATTATTCTTTACCCTGGGCTTTGAACAGGAACAGGAGTATGTAGAAGAGGCCACTCTGCCACTCTTTAATTAATTCTTCAGGGTCCTTCAACATTTGACAAGGTTAAATACCTACTGGCTTTGATACTACTGTCAAGGGTGGAGTCTAGGTACAATCCTTAAGAAAGTATTATTGAGGATTTCATTAACATAAACGTGCTCATGCTCAGTGAAAAAGCTCAGGTTAAACAGAAAGAAAATTAGTCAGAAAACATGGTGCACAGAGAAAAGGCTAGATTCTGTCTCTCTTGCCTGATTATATACACACAAATAATTGATTCAAGCTTTCAGTTCTCGTTCACAGATGCTGAGCCAAATCATATGCCAAAGAATAACTTAGCATACATCTCACACATTATTAAACTAACTATCTCAAGTCAGTCCAGGACAACCTGCAATAAACTTTTCCCACATTACTGTTTCACAAACCCTTTATTTCTATACAATTTTCCACTTTGCCTCTGCACATTCTTGAATGTCACAGAATGACACAGACTGTCTGCATTTCTCAAAGCACTTTCTTTGGAAAAACAACACCACTTTCAAAAATTGATGAAAGAAAGATTTGCCTTGGCCTCATCATCAGTAAAAATACCTGGGTAGCTGATTAACTTGATGGCTTCTCATGGTATTTCTCTCCTGTGGCTCAGATTTATTATGCAGAAAAAGTGGTCAGCAGTGAAGGCAAGCAAGCTAATTAACAAGATAATGTACTTGCAGGGTTTATAAAATCTCATACATAGAAGAAATATTTCTCATACTCTTCCCTGGAATTTAGAACAGATATTTCATGTCTAGATGCTATAAATATATTATAGATTTATTTGCACAAAACTCCCAAAATAATCCTTTCAATTTTTTTAAATTTAGCACTGGGGATATAAATAAAAAGAGAGTGGAATCACATATTGTGCTAAGCCAGAATATGGTTTATTTGGTTTTGGCATAACATGATATGAATCCATCTCATTGTGGCTTTTTCAGAAAACCACAGTTAAATCTTGTATGCTCTCAGATTGTACTGAGCCAGTCAGAAGACCGGGAGCTAAATTATAGGCATTAGTATAAATTCCAATTGCTCCAACAGGCAGTAGACCTAGTGAGAAAACAGATACTATCAAACCTGTCAAATGACTATTATTAAACATTCCTGTTAAGTTACACATATTTTTTATAAAATATGAGAGTTTGGTGGCAGTAGCTTCTTCTCCTAAATTTAGTCTCTGAATAATGAATGCTCTTTATCAAACTGTACTGTTTCAAGAGTCTGTTATTACAGCCATGTTTAGCCCAGTTAAACATTCCTATTCCTGTTTTAGTCACACAGAGACTTCTAATCTATGGGGTAATTCTGAACTGTACTCTGTTATCTGTCAGATATGTTTCCACTGAGCACTGTTGTATTATCTAAGAACATCTCAGCATTAAGTTGTCATTACTCATTCTTTGATCCAGAAACTAAGTAAGTGTCTCACAAAGTAGAATAACTTAATTATGATTAAAACAACGGAATGAGAACTCTAATTTGCTAAAAAGCATGAAAAGCAGAAATGATACCACTTCTTCCTACACCTCAACATTACTATAGCAGTTCACCTTGGATTTGGGTATGATTCTGCTGAGCAAAGACTAGCGTTTGAGTTCTTATACCTCCCTGAATTTCAAAACTCTAGCACTTAACAAAGTTCTCCCCACCCATGAAGATCCCATTCCTCCAATTTATTACAATTTCATATGATAGGATAGCATCAGAGTTACAAAAATCAATACATTGTTAAGATTTGTGTGTCATCCACCACACCTCCATTATCTGGAAAAGCCCTTATTATACAGGAAAGGAAATCTTAGGCATGAGCCAATCAAGTGAGGCACTAACAAGTGCTATTGGTCTCAGGGGGTGAGATTAAGAATTAGGTGCCAACTTGAGATAAACTCTTGACAACTATGCCATCTGGACTGTCTGTAGTAACAACTTGTAGCTCTTTGGAGGACATTCTACTCCTAGATTTGATCCCATCCATCCACCTTATTTACTGATATCTTCTACTTTTCTCAACCTTGCAAAAAAAAGAAAAGAAAAGTGTGGAATTCATTCACAAGGCACTTTGCTTGGAAGCTAAGCTTTTCTTCCTATCTGTTCCTTGAAATGACTTAAAAGCTTGGTGCAGCAACTTTTAAAAGTCTTCTCAGCCTCCCATGCACATCCAGAAGGAATATTTGCCAGGATAGCTGGCAAAGGAAAGTGGTCTATGCTCAGGCTTCAAGCATCCACTTTGTAGTTCTGAGAAATGGATCCAGAATAATCTGCACAGACTGCTAAATGTACATTTAATTCTCTGATTTTAATGTCAACATAACTTAATGGTCATATTATGCTTTTCTAAAATCTAGTTTAATTATTTTTTTAAAAAAAATAATTTACTATATATCACAGTGTTCAGATATCACAATCAGCCATCATATGATTTGTAGGGTTTTTGCCTTAGCATAATCGTATGAATAAAAACATTGCAATTTACAAAACATGGGTTTGTATCAGGAGTACAAAGAAGTCTACAGGCCATAAAGTAGATGAATCCACAAAAGGTAAGTTTGGGGATACTTTCATTCATTTTGTAAACTGTGATAAGTCTTTATTAAGGGGTTTTGTTTTAGGTGCCTTTGAATCAGTTTTTTGACCCCTGGCGACTGCCTGGACAAGGCGTGCAGTTTTCTTGGCAAGGTTTTTCAGAGGTGGTTTACCATTACCTGCTTCCTAGGGCTGAGAGAGTGACTGGTCCAAGGTCACCCAGCTGGCTATATGCCTAAGGCAGGACTAGAACTCATGGTCTCCCAGTTTCTAGGCTGGTACTTTAACCACTATACCAAATTGGCTCTATTAAGGTTTACAAATAGTTTTTTTCTTCTATTCTAACAGATAAATGTTGTAAAACTGTGCCATCTGTTTTTAGCAGTCATGATCAAAAGAGATTCCAAGAACCACACAATTGGACTATGGGGGCTGCATAACTCTCTACTCCAATCTGCCAAGCCCTGGTTTATGTTTATGCATATTCTATGAGCCTAGCCAACAACATTTATTCAACAAACCATGGGATGAAATTATCAATGGTTTAATATATTGTATCAACCAAATAGCCAGCTGGCAAGATGGGCTGTAATAAAATTGTTGAGGTTTACATACACATTCATTTCCCTGCTTAATGGAATGATGGGAAACTGTGACATCTGTTTTTAGCAATCATGGTCAAAATCATCCTAAGAAAGATCATTTGTAGGTTTGGCACTAGTTGTCATCAATAGGCTGATGATACTCTGTTATATTTCTCCTTTTCTGAGAATTGGGGCTCTGGGGGCATTTAGTGATTGTGAAACAATGTGGACAAGATTAAGTTGTTTCTGACTGAAAGGGATGGACTTCAGAATCAAGAAGAATCCTTAAGGATAAAGGAGTGCAGTCTTGGAGACCTCTTGGATCCAGCTTTGGTGCTGGACCACCATATAATATCAGTGGCATGGAGGGCATGGAAGGCCTTTATCAGCTTTGATGGTAAATCTTCAAACTCTGTCCCTACTGGAGAAGAGAAACCTGGCTTTGAAGATTTACCATCAAAGCTGTTAGATTATTGCAATGTGCACTTTGTTGGATAGCCCTTGAATTGGTTTGAATTGGTAGAATGTTGCAGCACAGGTGGTACCCTCAGAAGGTCTCACATAATCCTTATGTTGAAACAACTTCACAAATTGCTAATTACTTTCTGAGCTCAAGTCAGGTTGTTCACAATGAAGGCTTGCATGGCTCCTTACATACAGAACTCCTGATACTTGGAACAGAACACTTTTTGGAAATCCTACCAGGGATACACTTGAATCTATGGTTAGTTTGTTTTCTCCATGGCTGGGTTCATGTTGTAGAACAAACTGCTGCTAGAATCAATGGAAGACCCTTCCTTATTATAATGTAGAAGAAGGCTCAAAACATATTTGCTTACCAGGTCTTTCAAGTGTTTTATTTGTTTTAACATTGTAATTGTAATAAAATATGTTTGTGGTTTGTTTTGATTGCATTCTACCATTTTATCAGTATTTCTACATGCTGTCCTGAGTCATTCAGAGACTGGGCAGGATAGGAACACTCTTAAATGCCTAAATCACATAACAAATTGTTCTGAAAAATCTTACAATGAAGAAAAAGATTACTCAAATCTGGTCATTCTTTCTTAGCTACTTTAAGAATATATTTTTTCTGACTATTTTTATATCATGCTGCTCTCAATAGAAATGTTGAAATTGGATATTTAAAAAGTTTTTATTCCTCATTGGTTAACACAGAAAAGCAAACACAAACACTTCTTGTCCCTGGCTAATTTTTTTAGCCCCATAACTTTAGAAGGCTTTTGTCTTGATTTTTTTATTGTTCCATAAAAAAAAGAAGGAAGTTATTCCCAGCAGCTGAAATTTGATTCCTATCTCTTATTGTTTCTTCAGGATTAAGCAAGGTACTGTTGTGATAAAACACAAGAGTTATATTGTGACTTTCTAAAACATAAGAATCTTCTTCCACTCATTGGACAAAGAATTTGGATTTATGATTAATGGTTAGTAATATAAATCATCCATTAACTCTAATTGGAACCAGAAAACACATATTTATCCAATTGTTTTAAAACCATATGAATCATACTCTCTAGCAGCACCTGGGGAAAGACATAGCATCCAATTAAAATGTACAGCTAGAAATTGTACGGGGGTTTGTTCACATCATTTCTTAAAAGTGTAATCAACATCTATTTTCAGTTTCAGCTGCCCCAACTCAGTGTGGAAACAGGTTTCAATGTGTGAAGTTGATACAGCTGTGTGCTTCGATATTTTGGATTTGCTCTCTATACAGAATCCAAATTCTGTGGAGCTAACTACATGTCTTTGGAGCCAACTATCAATACATTTTACTAGGGAAGGCTGTTCATTTTTCCTTGCTCTCCATATTAATTTATCTGTTTCATTTATATCCTGAGCTTTCTCCTGTCAGCTCTCCAAGATAGTCCAGACAAGAAGCACAAACCATGAGTACTAACGCTACCTTTATTGTAAGGTTACAGTAAAAGAATATTGCAAGCCTGAAAGCATTTCTCCCTTCCTTTACATTTTCTTTCCAGAAAACTAGGGAGGGTCCCTTCTGAGATGCTTCCCATGCCTCTTTTCTTTCTGTGGGCTGAGATACCTTTTCCATGATGGTTGTCTAGTCTGTGGTTCTTCCTCTTATCTCCCAAGGTCATTCCTACATACAATTGCATCTTCAGAAGCTCATGGCAGCATGCACAATTTGCTCATCTCATCTTATCCCATCCCTATTTTTATCCATGCAACAATATTATAAAATTGGTTGGGATGAGAGACAGCAACCAGCCCATAAACCATACAGTTAACTTCCTGATTGTAGGAGAACTTAAATTTGACAGAGAATTTGAACTTTAACTACTAGTCCATACTGGCTGTGATGTGCCCCATAAATTATACAAAATATTTGTAAAGCATTGCAGCCAAAAAGAAGCTTTTAAAAAAGCCATTGCCTTCTGCGTTGCTACACAAATTAATAAAATGATTATCTGCATCATTTACAGCAACTGTAATTTTTATCTGATTAAAACAAATATCCAAATACCTGTTTTGAGTACATGGGTGACAGACACCCTGGAAATACAGCATATATACCATAAGACAGCAGTGCAATATAAAAGCAATAATCCAGTTGACTATTTCTAGTCTTGCACATAACTCCTTGCAGAATTAAAATTCTTCTGACTCACTGCAATTTCTGCTGTCTTAGACCTGCAAAGGTCATTTCCATCCTGGAGATTTTTAACTGTTCAAACGAGAAGATATTTTTATCCATTTCGCAAGGATGCAAAGCATTACTTTTTCTCCCCAATTCCTTTCCGAAATATGGCTTGTAGATATTTTCCCCTTGTCTAGTCCTATTACAATATTCCCCACCCTAGTTGGTTACATGTTAAGTGTAGATGAATAAATTGCATCTTAACATAGTAAAAGTATCCAAAGCAATTCATCAGGATGTGATTTCTGCTAAAGGATCAGAAAACTTACTGTACTATATGGGTTTCTTCTGAAGTGGGTTCCTTTGTACCGAAAAGAGGGTTAGCTGAAAAAAATAGGCACTGATTTGCAGCAGTTTTATCTGTAGCCTCTATAACTTGCTCTACAGCTTTAAAAATGATTAGCGCATCTTACAAAGAAATAAAAATGAGTGCTTTTCCTAACATTTACAATGTAAAAAGACATGACACAAAAGAAAAAAGTGATGAAGAGGGAAAAAAGAAACTCAAGCACTAATGTTAATGTCCTTGTAATTGCTCCTCGTAATTATTTAGAATTACTAGTCATAAAAACAACATTTGCCTGACATTGTTGGTCATCTAACAATAATAACTGGCTAAAATGCCACAGTTCAAATACAGGAAGGACAAAAAATGGTTGGTTTCAGCTGAGCCCAGCGGAGTGCCCATCTCTCATCTCTTCTTCTGTAACTGCAGGAGAAGCAGCATGTGGTGAAGAGTTTCTTTGCTGTCCTTCTTCTACAGCTTCAGTTCTGTTTCCTTTCATCTCAGGGGTACCGGTGTGTGTGTGTGTGTGTGTGTGGTGGTGGGGATATGTGTGTGTGTTAAAAAATTGAGATAGTGGTCACAATCAATTCCTCAACCTGTTTTAACATGTGTTGATGGCATGCTATTGGCCATCTTGACCTTTTTTACCCCCCTGCAGACACTCCTGCTTCTTTCCTAACCCCCCTTTAAAAGGGCAATAGGAGAATGAAAGACTTCTATCTAGAAATTAGCATAAAATACACCTGCTGCTACATAATTGATAAAAAGCCTTATCTTTATACTCTTTTCTTTAAAAGGAGGGGAAATGTTGGATATGAATGCAATAGACAAGTGGTTTGAAGTATATGGGCCAAATAAATTAATCAGAGAGGTAAAATCAACTTTTGAGTAAGTTGTTGCAGGGGTAAAGTGCCAAATGCACCCTGAAATTCCTAATGTAAATTATAGGTTACTTTTCCTCATATAAATAAATTAGAATGAGAATAATTAGAATGAGAATTAAAATTACAGTTTTATCAGAAACATTATCTCCCTCCCCTTATCAAGGGTTATATACAAAAGGACCCCGTTTTCATGATGTAATTGCATATACTTAATATCCAGCAGTCAGAATGTTGGAACATTTGGGAGAAAGAACAGAAATGTTTGGGCATTTTCAAATGGGTTGTAAAGAAAAATTAAACAATAAGCTCAAAACCTACCAGGACTTTGCTGGCATTTGGACTTAAGTAAAGCTCACAATGTTGCTGCACCTGTTTCTGAATACTGCTTAGTAAACATTGGTGTACTGCTAAATGCAGGGGGGAAAAAATGATTTTATATAGCTTGTAGACAAGCAAGCATTTCATTTTCTATTTCAGCAATAAAACTTCTTTGATCATAAATTTGGAACTCTTGCATAATCCTAGTAATAAAATGTTTGCTGTAGCTGTATAAGGAATGCTGTGATTGTGATGATCCAAAGCTAAAAATGTACTTCTCCTCTTTGCCCATTTGGCACCAGCAACCATTAAGTAAGATATACAGGCCTAACAGAGAAATACAGAACCACAAGCTGGCCAATTTGATCTATCAGTTAGGCTATGCTAATGCAAGTAAATGCTTGCTTTCCTTCCTCACAATTTCCTCACGTGTGAACCCATACTGAAAAACTGGGAGTCACCTCTTATAACTTGGTCTATGAAAGTAATCAACATCAACCACTGTAAGGGTACTTTTCTGCAATTGTAAACATGGCTACAATCTATGTTTGGATACAGCTTAGTCATTATAATAATTGCCACATACGTCCTCTCCTTGCATGGTTAAAAAAAATAAAATAAAAAGCTAGCCCTATGTGAACACCATGTTTGTACTTCGGAATGCGAGGATACAAAATGTACAAATAGCCAAATAGCTTTCTGAATCGGCCTTTCTTCTCAATCCAGTCACTGCAAACTGAGGCTCAATCAGGCCAGAGGATGTGGTCTGGCTCAACTACTTTTACATTATGGGTAAATAATAAATGGTTGAATATCAAAGGAGTTGAGGAACAATGTAGGACTTCCACTGTCACAGCCTCCCAATAAGGCGGTTTGTGCACTCTGTCAGCTTTCTTCACCTCCCTTCAGCCCAGGGAAGGGAAGGTCCAGAAGCAATGCAATGCAATGTCAGTTTGTAATATTTCATATTAAAGACTACCCTACAATATTTTTCCAATAGATCATCTTTTCTCATTCTTTCTTCCACATAGTATGATATATAAAGAGAACACACAGTAATAAAAAAGTCTCACTAGATGTGTAAATGAGATGACTCACAAGGCCTTTTGAGAAAGAGCAGACTTGTGCAGAACCTCACTTCTTTCATGAACAAAATGTTAGAAACATCTTGCAGAGATTTCAGGACCAAAAAGAAAAAAAAATAAGGGCAGCAGGGAAAAGAGATCTCAACATATGGTGCTGCTGTTGACATTCATTTTTTTACCAGCTTTGAAGAAATGGCATATGCTAACCCATTAAATATATTTGGGAGTGCAAACTACCAGAAGTGCAGATACTTTCTATATATGTTGAATGCAATCAAAATGAAGGGAAAAAATAGAACCCATTTTTTTCATCAGTATGAAGTTTGGGTTAATGGCTTCAATAAGTGCACCTTAGTAAAGAAAGATGACAAGAAATTAAAAGATTTTGCTGTAAGCAGATATGGATGGGATGGAGATCTGTGATCTGCCTCTCAATATCTGCATTTTTATTTAAAAGCTGACAGATGAGGGTTCTGATTTTCTTTGGAGGATGGGACTAATTTTCTTTTCCTCCATGTTATTTCTCTGTCTGAATCCCCCTCTCAAAGCTACTATGAGAAGCAAGGTAGGGCAGAATATTTAAATCACAGAAAATGGGTAACCTTTCTCTATACATCCACAGCTTTTCATCTGAGATAGGATGAAGATAATACATGTAAATTATAAATGAGAATTGTGAAATGAGCCAGAAATGTAGTAAAAATTAAAGGTCAGAAGAATGTTAAAAATAGGTCTATCTCAGGCCATGTATTATGGTTGATCGCACAGTCAGCCAGATGTTTAGACTGGATTTGGCATTTTAATCCACTTATTGAGTCCATCCCAAGGACCTGGGATAGGCAGATGTTGTTGTCTGATGAAGTTAAAGGTATCATCACAGGATATAAGCTGTTTCAAATTAATACATTCTTTTGCAATTGACTGATGGTCGTTTTGTCAATACCAATGGTGTTCAAGTGGTGCTCCAGATGTTTTGGGATTGCACCTAAGCCGCCTATAACTATTGGTACTATCCTTGCTTTCTTTTGCCATAGTTGTTCTACTTCTATTTGCAGGTCTTTCTATTTTGTGATTTTCTTCAGTTCTTTCTCTTCTCTTTTGCTGTATCCAGGTATTGCAATGTCCACTATCCAGACTTTTTTGTCTTTCTTATCAAGAATTGCTAAGTCTGGGGTGTTGTGTGGCAGGTGCTTGTCTGTCTGAATCCTAAAGTCCCAAAGCACTTTAGCTTCTTCGTTTTCTATTACTTTGTCTGTTTTGTGGTCTCACCGTTCTTGCTTGCAGGCAAATGACATTTCTTGCAGATATTCCAATGTACTATTGTTGCTACTTTGTCATGCTGTTGTTTGTAGTCAGTCTGTGCAATCCTCATGCAGCAGCTGACTAGGTGGTCCACTGTTTCTTCAGCTTCTTTGCAGAGACGACATTTGCTGTCGGTTGCTGTCTTCTCAATTCTGGCTTTATATCCATTTGTTCTTAAGGCTTGGTGTTGTGAAGCCAGAATTAGCCCCTCTCTTTCTTCAACTTTCCTGCTCTTAGCCATTGCCAGGTCTTGTTGTTATCTGCTTTGCCTAATTTTTTTGTGTACTGGCCATGTAGTACTTTGCCTTGTCATGTGTCTTTTCTATTCTTCGTTTGGTCTTTCTTATAGGCCAGTTTGTTGTTGTTGTTCCAATTTATATAGCCGCTCTGGAATGTTTTGTTCAGGTTTTAGATTTTCCCTTTAATGACATTTTGATGTCAATGCTCATCTATAGAAGAGGGAATTTCAACAGACTGTGAAGAATTCCAGAGTGTGCAGAATTAACCTAATAGGAAAAAGAAGTTACGGAAGGAATCACAGAGATGAGTCTAACCATTACATTGGAGAAGGAAAAACTAGCTGGGGCGGGGATGGAATGGAATGGCATATGGAAAATGCCAAATGGAGAAAGCAGCATATGGACCACTTTCTGGTACCATTTGTTTGCAGTTCAAGTTGATCTGTTTCTATTGCTCAGTTCTGGCCATCTGAAACTGAAAAATGGTTAATTGGCAAATCACTGACCTACTTCTGTCCCAGATCATTTACATGTAAATATCTCAAGCAAATGTCATTGGCTACGCTGTTTAATATTATCTTCATTAAATTGCAAATATAATTTTATTAGGTCATGGAAGTCAACTCCCTCTGAGACCAATTTTAAAGGCAAAATTGTTCATGATGCTCAGTCCTGAGTCTCAATTTTCTATCTTTTTCTCCTCCTCTTTGGATCTGGTAATGCTTTATTCGCTCAATAATATTGAGCTTAAACCCTACCTTATAATGTCATGCCATTCTGGATCAATATTCTTTATTATATCTGGAAGAACATCAAACACATTTTGTTTCTTTTTTATCTGTCTATACTATCTTGTCTGGATTGCTGATCATATATTTAACATTCAGTTCTGGCTGCCAGCTGCTTTTTATTGAATATAGTTAAATGAGTCATGGTATCACACAGCTAGGCCTAGAAGAATCTGCATCAGGTGTCAAAACTGATTTATGTTTCTAGAGAACCAGCCAAGGAAAGAAACTGGTGACAATCCTCTGTGCATCGTCAAATTGCTCTTAGACTATCATCAGAAATGGGACCTCTGACATTCCTCTGAAGTCTCCACTATTCAGAGCCTAGATGGATCAGGAAGCAAATCCTACTTCTCATGGCATCTCAGATAACACTGGGCTCTCCTTTTGTGGATCCTGATGCTAGTTGAATCAAGAGCAAACTAGCTTGCTTATAACTAAAGTTGCTACTACATAGATCTGGCATCATGAATAACAGTATAGCAACAGATAAACATCTAATTCAGCACATGCCTTAAAACTGTACTTGCTCTCTAGCAATATTTTTCCCCCAGTTTCTCATGTTCAAAAGACCTTAAGCTGACTCAGTAGCCTTTCAAGTACTGCACTAAGACTGGGAAGACATAGTTCAAGTCTATCCTCAACCATGGAAGCTCATAGAGTAATTGGGTGTCTGTCACTATCTCTCAGCCAAATGTACCTCATACCATTGCTGTGAGAATAAAATTGGAGGAAGGAATGCTATGTACATCATCTTCTGGAGGAAAGGTGGGAGAGAAATGTAATGAATAATGAATGAATACTCAGGAATAGGATCAATTTTTTAAATTTCCTCCCTGGATTTTGATGTTTTTTTAAATTTTAAACTTAAGAAATACCTTAGAACTTAACCCACATTTTTCATGCATTTCCTATGTCAACATGGAAAGAAACTGTTCTGCCCAATTTGAAGAGAAATCTAGAAGATGCAACAAGGAGCTGAATTGAACATGTTTGAAGAACATACTGCATATGTAGAAAATATTACCTGAGAGTCCTAATCAAGAACTAAATAAATTATCTGTTTTTTTCCCCCACCCATCATGGATTCTCTATCTCTCCTTTCATCATTGTAAACATTTTGCTCAACATTCTGCAGAACTAAGGGATTAATCTCAAGTACTGTTGCTGGACAAAATATCATCTTTTCTGAAACTTAATACTCCTAGAGCAACCTTTCTAGTTTAATATCTTTGGTCATACTAGCTGGGTATCAGAGATCTGCATATTTGATGGGGCCTAGGTGGAGAACACTGTCTTAAGGGATCCCAAATCAATTTAACTCTTTCTACCACTGATATCAAGCTAACTAGTATCCTGTGAAACACATGGGGAGGTAGAGGAAATTATTTATTATTTTTTTCTTAGTCCCATAGAAGTTTGTGGAATAAGAAAATTCAGTACTCTGGAACTTCTTTCTCTTAAATGTTTGGATATCTTGTATATAAACGTTCAATTAATAATATTGTGAAAAAAATCATGCACCCACAACATTCATCATATGAATTTAAATTTACACTGCAAATAAAGTTTGCCCCAAAGTGAAAGAATGTGGGACAGTAATATGTATGGAAAACTTCAGCTTAACAAAAAGATACTCCAAAAGGAGAGAACAATATCTTTAGAGGTTTATTCAACCAAGCATGCTTCATTTGTTTCTTCTTCAGCACATTACTCCCAAACAATTTCTCAGCTCTATGCACATACTAGACTTAGCTACTTGACATTAGATTTGATCATAATTAGACTTAATGATCATGTTTGTTTCTCAGTCTATGATTCTGTAGAGGCAACCTTTGGGTTAATCCTGATGAGTGCCCAGAACCTGGTGTGGAATGTACACATTCTTCAGAAGGTCACAAACAATGGTTAGATTGCAATAAAATCAACACCTATGTAATTGTAAAGCCCAGCATAATCATATTTAATTTCAGAAATGGAAAAAACCCTTAAAAGAAAGGATTAAACAGAAAGTAAAATACAGTATAATGTATCTCTTGAAATTGAGTAACATAGACTGAGAAATTTGCACTTAAAGCACTAGAGGATGGGGACATAAAAGACAGTAAGGATGCCTTAAGAAAGTATAATGTTAACAAGCAGAAAACCAGCCAGGAAGATATACCACAAAAGCATGAAAGATTACTGAAACAGGAGAGGAAAGTTACCCCAACCTAAGGGCATTCTTCACATTGCATTTCACTGTAAGGTTGGTGGAGGTGGACATGGAATTCCATAAAGATTAATATTGAAAGGAGTCCTACTGAACTTCTTAATAAATTAATAGATTGGACAGGTAGTGGAGCTACCAAATTGGAAAGCCTTACTGAAACAATCAGTCTAGTTCAATATTAAAAATCGTGTAGAATATAGAGTGTATACTTTAGCTCAATTAACAGAATCAAAGAAAGACTGTTTAAAATTTGTAAAATTGTTACATATTGTTTGCCAGAAAGTACAAGCATTTTATCCAATAGGAAAAAAAGAAGAAAAAGACTACTTTAAAGAAAAGCTGCACTCTGTCAAGTATCTTCACTAGCTAACAGATGGGAGTGAAAATACTTTTTTTTTAACTTGCACTGCACAGCAGTCACATATAAAATCTCTGCGTATGATTTGTGGAATTTGTGGGAGTTGCCATTTTACAAGCAAAATAAACCCAATGCAGCAATAATGATATTATAGGCTTATCTTAGGTAACTCAAGGAACTCAGTGCCATGGCTTGATGACAAACTGCACAGTTTTTTTAAATGTGAAAGCACCTGACATCTCTAGTTAGGTGATCTCAAGTACCAGAAGTCAGGATGACTACTGGCTGGAAATTCTGGAGTTGAGGCTCCAAGGTATCTAGCAAGCATATACTGGGGCCACAACTCTTAGAATTCCCAGGCAATGTCATTAGCAGTTTCACTTGTGGGGATTTCTGGAAATTGGACCTCCGACACCTGTAGAAAGCACTAGGATAAGGAAAACTGATCTAGAGAGCCTTTGACAGTTAAATTTGACAATGCTTCATTAGAAAAGCTAACGAACTTCTTAAAGCATATTCACGCAGTTAAATACGATGTGCAAATCCGCTAAGCAGGTATGACTGCAAAACCAAATCAGTCCATTTCCAGGTAAATAGTCCATTTCCAGGTAAAAATGCTACTGATAAGATTGAAATAGCATCAGGACATTTTGGTAAGGTCAAAACAACAATGGCTGTAGAATAGGATGCTTCTGAGTGAGAACATTTCAATCCCCAGAATATTTTGTCTGCTCACATCTATAAACAATTCATAGATTAAAAAAAAATAGTTTAATATCTTTACTAACATCCTTGTTAGTTTGGTCTTCATACTTAGGAATTGCCTCCTGCAGAAAGCATAACTAATGCTCCCTAGATGACTATATATAACATACTTTAAAACCTAGCAGTTTCAAACCACTTTTAACTTACTTTGTTTTTGACTCTGATATTTTTATTTGTATTTTTATATGCTGTTGTTTGAGTTGTTTTTATGCTTATTTTTGTTAATAAAAAAGTCTTTAAAACTGTTTAAAATTAATATAAAATAATCATAACTAGATATTAATTATATGCATTATATCATGGATTATATGTGTTTCACAATGCCAGTAAACTTGGAGGAGAGTGTACTTTCTGGAAAGGGAGAGGAGCTTGTGTGCCTGACTATATGCTATTTACTCACAAATTGGCTACCTGCTGTACATGTTTCTGTGTCATCTCCCTCCCTAACAGCCACTACCTCTACTAGTCTTTTACTTTTCCAATGCCTTAGAAGATACTATGTTCTCCTTCATACTAAGATGCTATGAATTCCCTAGTACTAAGTGATGCTACAAGTTAGGATGTGTATATATTCAATTTCAAAATACATCTAAAGTTCTAAAGCTTAAAAAGTTGATTAGTAATGCCAGGGAGTGTCCACCTGCCCTAGATACTTTCCAGGATATCTGTCACTCAATGCAGAAATGTATAAAGTTCGCCTCTGTGCCAGTTCAGAATGCCACAGTACATTTCCAAATTGTGATTCAACAAAGAGTGTATCCACATAGAGGCCTTAGTGATTGCTATGCACAAAGCCAACAGGGCTAGCAACAATCTTCATTCTTAGGAGGGAGGTACAATGGTCCCTAAAAAAAGGTTACAATGCTCTTCTGAGAAGGGAAAAGCTAAAAAACCAACTGGCTGAAGGGGACAGAATGGGAGAAAGCTGATTTTTCCAGGCATGTTCAAATTAAACCCTGAATGGTGGACCTTTTTTTGGCCCCCTTCCCTTTCATCTATATCAATAATTCCTTGCAGATTCCCCAAATTACTATTACAAACTACTTACCAATAGTAGTTCCTATCTATAAAAAAAGTGAAAAGACTAACCTAGAGAATTACTACCCATTCAGCTTACTAGGTATAATCAGAAAATTATATGTGAAACATCTTTAACAAAAGCTTGGTGGCTAGATGAACCACGAAGAAATCTTAGCTGTGGAACAAGCTGGCTTCAAACCAGGCTTCTCAACAGCAGATCAATGTATCACCTTGCAGCATTTATCTGTGTAGTACACCAATCTACCCTGAGCCTCCGTTTATGTCGTCTTTGTAAACCCAAAGACAGTATTTTATTCAATTCCTTGTGAGAGGTTACGGTGAAAATCAGCAGTCTCCTCCTCTAACCAACACCTTCTCCAACTAATGCTGCTGCTGTGTGAAAACAATACAGCGTGGGTTAGATGCATCTACAGCGGAGAATTGACAGTGCCTATTCTAACCTCCAAAGGAGCCAACCAGGGATGCATCATCCTGGAAGACCAAAATACTGGAAATCAGCAATGCAAAAACCAAGGTAGTTGTATTAGTTGAATACTAATCATCTTTGTATTTGAAAAATTAACAACAATCAGACTGAGCAGGAGCAGGCTGTTATATATCTAGGCATTTGTTTCATTTGACTACCTCCCAGAAACTCTAATCTTCAAAGGTGACACTCCTTGCACAGAAAGCTTCTAATGCAACAGCGAGATATGCAAGCTGTAAGGGAATCAACTATGCGCCTGCATCAGGGAAACGTTTGAAAGTTAAAGTACTTTAGCCTTTACTATACGGCACACAGTGATCCGTGTATAAAGATATCTTTGTACTAGAAGCGGTTCAGTCCCAATTCCTGCAATTTCTGTTCTGAGCTCCTCACTTTGTTGCAAATGTGCTTCTCTGGCTAGAGTTTGGATGCATCTCTGTTGAAGCCTAATTGATGCTGTGCTAAGCTAAGGACTAGCTTAAACAAATATATAGGCAGTGAGTCCCAAGTCCAGTTTATATTGCTAGACAGATACATTCCCCATCAAAGAAACAAATAATATCCAACCTGCTTTACTGATTCCCAGCATAGGACTTAGATAAAGTCTGGCGTCAGATTAAGCAAAGAGTCTTGATATTCAAAGGGACAGATTTTACACCTTACATCTCTGCTATAATGAGTTTGTGTATTCATGTTTCACTACCCCCAAATATTCTTACCATTTATTTGTGCCCTCACACAGGAGAGCTCTCAGAAGTGACAGTTAGAAACTGTTGGACGCAAACACAACCCAGGTACTGTATATTTAGTTTCTGCTTTGAGCAAGCCTTTATGCTTGATATTTTAATTCTGCTTTTTTGGCTGATGATGATAAGTGTTTGACATATACTGATCGTTGCAATTTACCTATGCTGAGAAGTTTCCAGGTCACTACTACTATGTTAACATCATATTATATTGTACAACTGATTATACTGAATCCATGTTAATGTTTCAGCTCCAGCAGACAAGTCTGGTAGTGTAATACTGCTACTGAATCAAGAGATCCATGGACACTAGTTGCTCTAGAGGAGTGTTTCTCAATCTCAGTGCTGGCTAGGGAATTCTGGGAGTTGAATTCCACACATCTTAAAGCTGCTGAGGTTGGGAAACATTGCTCTAGAGCACAAGGAAGAGGTCTGGGGTTCAACCCCCAAAATTTCTTTTTTGTAAGACTCACAATGGGATATTTGTCAGGCTATAAATTGCATGCCCTGCTATCATTTGTAGTGCAGTGCCTGTTCATAAGCAGCTAAGCTGCCACTAGATTTTCAGAACATGTGAGTGTTCTTGGATAAGGGAAGTGCAGTGGCTGGATATCTGTGGAGTCATATTCTGTGATATTGTGCAAAATTAGCAGTAGTGTAAGATATTATAAGCACTTCTTGAATTTCCCCCTCCATCTTGTCCATTTCACACTTGTTGAAGAGGGCAAAGTGTTACACAGAATATGTACTTTAATTAAACTAAGGGAGTGGAAACAGTCTTTTCAGACTGAAAGCTCTGAATGGTATTGAATATATATTTCTTTCCTAAGAACTAAGAGAAATTTTTAATAGTATGGTACTTTTCTATTAGATAAATAGTGTGTCAATTTAATGGACTAGTAAGAGAGAAAGAAGTGTGTCTGTTAAAGCCAAAATCTAAGTTAAATTGAGGGCTTACCTTAATCTCAACAGTATATAGAACGAGGGTGGTGCATACTGACCAATGCAGCACAACACATCCCACCAGCTTGCCTGCTCCAACTCTTCCTGGTGCCTTTCCTCCCTCTCTCTCTCTCCTCAGCTGATGCCACTAGTGTCCCAAGGCAGCACATCCTCTCAGCCCACTGACCCCATAATTTCCCGACACCCTCTCTTCACTCCGTTTCCTGCCTCCCCATCTGCTTCTACAACTGATGTCCCAGCATGGCATATCCCTGTTCAGCAGATTTTTGTCCATTAAATCTGGAGTCCGTTAAACTGAGGTCTGTTAAATTGAGCATTTACTGATATGCTAAAATACTGAATATAGGTTAACTTAAATGTGTGAAACTGTATGGGTTACAAAAATAGCTAGCTTCTTATGAGTCAGTTTTGCCTTTCCTGAAGTTATCTAAAGCAACAGACCCTATAGAATCAGATGGTAAACAGGATAAAGATATTCTGAGTGCAATATCCACTTTTAAAGAGTGTATTACTTGTTTTGCTCCAGAAGGGGAGCAAATTTACCAATCAGTTAGTAATCCCAGAGGCTTTATTACTGTTAAGTGATTATTTGCCTTTCAGGAAAACCTGTAACTGTTTAATAAATAATATATTTGGATGAGAAATTGACCATGTAGACAGCTACTCTATTAAATACACTTTAATGGTAATTCACAGAGAAGAGCATACTGTAGTTAATCATAATGGAGTCAAGGAACTTGTATAGCTTTTATTTGAATATGGGGTACTGTATTGTAAAAGATGGAAGGAAGGATTATAGTCTCTCCTGGTGACTACACAGATATAATTCAACAGTTTTCTTAGCAGCAGAACAGTTTGTCATCACTTCCTTCTGGGATGTTTTTCAGTTTCTCAGGCTAGTCTGATGTCCTGGTATTCACTGGTGGTCTCCCATCCATGTACTAACCAGGACCAATCCAGCTTTGCTTCCAAGCCCAGTCAAGGTTGATCAGAGGCTACCAAGGCTATTCTAAAGTTACCATTGATATTACTGAAGTTGTGAAAGATTTACATCTCAATGTCCTTTTTGTAGCTTCATTTAGCACTTACAAGCCCAGAACAAACTGTGTGTGTGTGTGTGTGTGTGTGTGTGTGTGTGTGTATTTGTGCTCCAAATATATAGGACCTTCTAATAGATTGGCATATGCCGGAAGATCCTATGTATCTTCTAGCATATGAAAGATATATATAACCCGGTGGTGAGAATTATGCATTTGCCTGCACACTTATGATATCTATACATGAGAGAAACAGTGTGGAAATAATGCTGTGATGATGTAGAAAAGGGCCTTTAGCTTTGCCGGTTTTTAAAAATGTAATTATTTGAATCTGGTTTAAGGCTATAAAAAATACATATATTTGTTGAAAACATTTAAGACCACAGTTAGATTGTCAAGGTATTTTGTTCATTTTCAACAGCTAATTGAACATTCCGGCTCCCGTGATCCAGCATTATTGAAGATGGAAGGATATAATGTATCATTTCCAAATATACATTATGATAGGAATATACTGCAAAACAGATATTTTCCTCTACTTCATCCATTATGTGCTCATCTTCCTTTTGCAAGGAACAATGGTTTGAAACTGATATAACATAGATTCATCAGTCATTCTACAAAAAAATTCAATGGCTCTAATAGAATAAATGTATGGTAATGCTCCATTGCTTTATACAGATATTTATGGATAATAATTTAACAAGATGCTAACATGAATAGATCTTCATTCACAACTATCTGGATTCTTTACTGTAGTGAGAAAATGGTTGTTATCCTTTCAGGAAAGAATACTCTTTTGCTACAGCTATTCTTTGCAAGGAACTCTGCTCTGCCACTGTCAGATGGCCCTGACTTTATTGGCCTTCTGTTAAGCTGTAAAGACCTGGCTTTTCCCACATGTGTTGGACTGGGATGGCAGATGAGCCCGTTCTGAGGTGAGAGTATATATTATTCTTGCCAGCCTCAATAACAACAACAACATATTAAATTTGTATGCTGCCTGACTCTTAACAACTCTGGGCAGCTCACAACAATCAAAAAAATTATAATAAAATCAATTAAAAAAACCCCAATAAAGATAAAAGATTGCAAGTGCAACGAAAGTCTCACTGTCCTTTGCCAAAGGCCTGAGTGAAGAGCCAGGTCTTCACAGCTCTTCTAAAGAACAGCAGAGTGGGGGCCATCTGGATCTCGGGGGGACCTCATTCCAGAGGGAGGCACTGCTACAGAGAAGACGCACTTCCGGGGTCCTGAGATATGACATTGTTTAATGGAAGGAACTTAGAGCATGCCAACATTGTAGGATTCATTTGGACAGACAAATGTTATGGGAGACAGGTAGTGCCTCAGGTAACCAGGCCTATGCCATGTAGAACTGTATAGGTAACAACACCACCTTGAATCACATAATCACCTTGATTATGTGCTGATTATATGTTGTTTTTGTTTGCTTATTTTGGTTTCCTATGGCATTTATTCCTTTTTTTTTTTATTGTTGTATGCCACCCAGAGTCACAAACTTTGAGAGGCAAATCACTTTAATAATAAAATATTATACATGTTAGAGACAACTTCATGTAGTGAAACATGAAAATGTTTCATTCCAAATCTTCATAAAATGTATAATAGTACTTATTAAAAGATATGCTTTCATTAATTAAGGGGTAGCCCCAGAGGTGTTAAGGCCAAACATTTTTGCATTTGAGAGGTTGGCGTTTAAAGAGAGAAAATTGTACTTGTTAAAAACTCCAACCTCCTGAAAGATTTGCCAAGGGGCAGGGAGCTATAGGGCAAAATGGAAGCCTTAGTGCTTCTGGAAAAATTAAAAAATTCAATTAGCACTCTAAACTTCATCAACTCCAGAAAATACCTAAAATGGCCTGAAGATTTAAGTCTTACATACTCCGGTGGTATCATAATGTTATGTCAGGCAGCTCAGAAAGTTGTACTGTACTACAGCTTGAAAGTTGATCAAAAGTTGTCTGCCTAGCAGACATTGGAGACAAAACCACCTTAATGATTGAAAAGATCATTCATTCATGCTTTGGGCTTTTTTTATATCCAGTTCAAAAAACATACAGTCCAGTTCTGCTGTCTTAGAATTTGATTAGACAGGAGGCGTGTCTGTTTTGTTCTATATAAGATTTAAGATAAAAGACTGGATTGGTCTCTAAAAGTAGGACTCCATGACCCATAAATTGCTTTGTCTTCATCTCTGACAAACCATTAAAGCCCAAGGATGGCTGTCAGCCCCCCAACATTGTGCACTCCTGATTAAGCTGTTTACCTAGCCAGAGATCCAGAAGAAAACAGATTTGCATTCTTTCGGCATGTTCTTGGAGTAGGAATTCATTACTATTATCTTCACCATTTGGCAAGCAAAATTATAACAGAGAGAACCAGGCTACTGACAGTGAAGTCATCCTTTCCAGTATGCTCTGCAGAGATCTGTCGAGAGCTGAACAGATATCAGAAACCAACAGCATGATAACGATTACTCAACACAGCTTCAATAATTTGCGTAGAGTGGAACTGTTCTGATCTTAACCATATGCCCAAGCACAGAACGTCACCATGGGAGCAGATTACCCAAGGGCAACTGCATTAGGGACACTTCAACTAGTGTTTTACTGGATGAGATTAAAGAAGAGTGAACTCCCCCCACTAGATACATTCATTAATCACAGTGAACAGTTTATTGACAGTAGATGGTAAAGAAAGGTATGGCCAATTATATTCCAAGGTGGTTTTAATTTGCACAAATACACAACACACCCCTCTGCCTCCAGAAACACCTAGTTCAGATACATGTAGCATGTAGGGTTATCCAGATTTTATTTCTCCCACTGAAACACAGAAAATGATTGAACTGGTTATCCTTCCAAATTCTTTGTTACTTTAATCTAGGAAAGGAACCTTTTGTACTAAATCTTGAGAGAACAGATAAACAATTTAATAAATGGTATGGTATTATAATAGTGAGAAGTGTACTGGAAAGTGCCAATTTAATAAATTCCACAGGAATACTAAATACAAGAAAAAAATAATAGCCTATTATAGTATACATAACACAATAACCATTTTCTAGCTTTCTTTTCATATACATAGAACATAGTTTGTAACTCTGTAGTAGAGAAGAAGGAGAAATATGCTTGGTCCAAATTTTTAAACAAACTCACCCTAAGTGTACTTCACGAATCATATACAAACAGGAACAAAGATGCACATTATATTCCTCACAAATGAGAATCCAGAAAGACTTTATGGTCAGAAAAATGACAAGTAAACAATACTAAATTTGATAGATTCATCAAATCTATACCTCCTTGGAGCCAGTCATCAGCTTGGCCCCAAGCCAATTAATGCTTGCCCATAGTTTCTGTCTCATTTCAGTCAATCCTCTTGCCGAATGGCTTCACCCAAAGATAATTTTAATACAGTGAGAACTAAAAACACAGCTTTGGACATGACAATGATCTGGGAAAAAAACAAGAAGCCAAGAAAAAAAAAGCCCCACCAATAAAATCATTTGACATTTGATGTTTTATCTCCACTGCCGCAAATATAACCGAGCTGCTTCTGTATCAGGAGGTTTCATCATCTGACAGGCAGGAAAACAGCATGATTTCTATTTTAGCCAAGTGGAGAAACGTGAAAAAAAGTGTTGCCATATACTTCAATATCATGTCCAAACACACCTTCATCCTGTACTCAAAATGGCACTTGTGTCAGTACCCAGCCGTTTAAAGCATCTTTGGAGAGGTTTCAGAGATAGAAATGACTAATATAACCTTCCATAATCTGGTGGATTACAATCCAGACTTGCAATCTTTCACCATTCTCAGTTGGCATACTTGTGACCTCATGGAGGAACAGCCTTCCGCAATATAATATTGTCCAAATTACAACTCCCATCATCCACTGAGCATAAAATTAATCAATAGATTTATGGTCCTTGGAATTCAAAATGGGGACTGGGAAAATAAATGTTAACACAAAAAATGTAATTCAAAGGTCTTTTGTGTGTCAGGTATCATAACATGGTTTCTCAAAATCTAACATTAATCACTAAAACGAATGCTTCCTTCTTCCGTATTTCCAGAAAACCTGACAAATAATCAAACTAAATGATTGTTTGTATTACATTCTCTCCTCCCACAATTCTCAAGGAGTATAGGTTGCTTAAAGATTATAAAAGTATTTTATAAACAGACCACCACCACCACCACCACCACCCAAAATCAAAGAGGAGTGCACACGTTCTAAAAGCATAAAAGTGTCTGTGTTTTTAATACTAAGATAAACAAGTTGAATATATTCTTCAACATTAAGAAACTTAATATGTATATATGTAAAATGAGTGCTTCACAATACTGAACAAACACATATTTGGCAAAAAAATGTGTCCACAAGAGTTAGTCCAAGGAGAATTGCTATTCAGAATGGTCCAGAACATGGACTCCAACTGTAGTTCAGCACACACATATATGAAGCCCTAGATTTGTTTTATTTTAAAAATAAAGATGTGAAAACCAGTTTTGTAAAGGGATGAATTGATGATTATTTTAGTATGGAGCAGAAGAGAGAAAGCACACTTAACCTTTTCCTCTGCTCCCCCCAAATTCTTTTCAGTTTATGCCATTCCAGGCATATTTCCATTTCATTTCATAACTCTGTTTTGCTAATATATATCCTATCTTTCTGATACAAAATTATTCAATACAGTTTACAGCAAAGAAAAATAGAATAACATTTATTTATCTGCACAAACATGCATTTGGTGCTCTGGAAGAGAAAAGGAACTTTCTTTACTAATAAATAAAATCCACCATTGGTGTTTCATGATATGCATTTGTCCACAATGCATAGCTTCCCCCAAAAGATTCTTTCCTTATAGCCAAGAGAACATCTTAAGAGTGTTTTCTCAGTGGAAGCAATTAATGATCTCCTTTATTCTCTTCCCTTAAGTATTAACTTATGCTAAGTAAAACATATTGAAATCAAATAAAGAGCTCAGTCTAATGCTTATCTGGTAAAATAAGAGATTGAATAGATTGACTCCATATTTATATATAGCAAACTGGGTGACAGACATGAAGATGCTCAAGTTGTTTTCTCTGTGGCACTGGTACAGTCTGAAAATGTTAGAAAAAGTATTGGGAGGGGATTCTGTAAGGCGGTGTGGGTTTCTGAGCAGAAATCAGGCAGAAGCCCACCTGTTTATTGGGTGGATAGGGGGAAGGACAGAAAAAGATTGCGGAGGAAAGAAAAGTATAGTAAAATCTACTTCTATGAGTCCCACTGTATGCACTTAAATCTAAATCCAGATTTAGATTTAATACAGATCTGAACTCAATGTTTCATTCACTTAGAAGTCACATTCCTTTCTCCAGGAGATCTTACTTCTAATCACAAGACTATGAGAAATAAGCTGGTTGTGGTTTCTCAGAAAAGGAAAGGCACAAATTCAGCGTATTTCTTCATCAGAATTCTTATATGAACTCTTCATAAGCCTTTGCTGATGTCACATTGAGTTAGAATGCTATTTATTCTTTGAGCTTCATCAGACCAACTGATCAATCCACTAGTCTACAAACAGAATTCAGTGTAGGTGTAGGATGGGACCTGGTTGGTACCTGGAAAGGAGACTGTGAGAAAATTCAGGGCTGTAACTTTTGGGAAGCAAAACAAACAAACAAACAAACAAACAAAACAAAACAAAACAAAACAAAAACAACAACCAAGCATCTATAAGCAAACCACTTCTATAAAACTGCATGGATATAGTCACTCAGGAGCCAAGTTTGGCTTAAGGGTACCTTCACCTTTTTATTCAAACTCATTGCAAATTCTACTCTGCATACCAAGCTCCACTACACACAGGGAACACCTAATCTCTTCACAGAAAGAAGCAGATTTGTCTCTTTGGGGGCAAAAGGTCCATATATGTTGTAGAGGGAAGGAGGGACAGAATCTAGAGTGGGCTGAGTTGATCATGGGGTGATGACTGGTTGATCATGGGATAAATGCAGACTTTCCCAATATGGTGAGGATACACTGGCTAAATATTACGGAACTGAACTCAAATATTAGCGAAGGGTACTGAGCTAGGGAAGGCTACCCTAGGATTACAAATGTTTGCTGTGGGGCAGCATGTATGCTCTAAAAACCTAGCAATTCATGCATGTAAGTTCCCTATTTGAATATTATACAAACAAACACTGGTGCCAGTTCATATTCATTGACCAAGCAATCTTATATAGATGTTCTCAGAAATAAAGTTCTCTTATGTTCAACAGCTCTTACTAAGTATGCATTTCTTTAACTAATATCTGCTATGCTAATATTTCTTCAATTCATGACACTTCAAGTAATAACATTACAGAGTTCCTGAAGACTGAATCAGGTAATTTTTTAAAAAGGCAAATAGTGATTTTTTTTTTTTAATTATTTTTTCCAATAACTTACTTGACACCAGTACTGGAGAGCGAACAAAGAACACACTGTCAAAGAGGAAATCTGCACAGAATGTTACTGTTTGTCCTCTATGAATGCAGAGGTATATTTGCTAAAAGAAAGGCATTCCATTCCTCTCCAGAGATTTCCCCTTCATTCAGTGCAACGACAGCACTGGGTTCACATCCCTTCCATTCAAGTTATGTCAGCCTGTCAGTTACAGACCCTTATTTGCTAGGCAGTACTTGGCTACAAAAATTAATCCTAGACTTCAACTTGGCTTTACTTGCTTCTAATATGAAAGCAATTTTATTTGTGTGCAATTTGCTTTTGTAAGCTAAGCAAGGACATTTAAATATCAAGCTCGTGGAAAATTACCGTGCAGAAAATATTCTTTGGCACATCATTCCTGCCACTCAATCATTATTTTCGTGAAAAGTTAATACAATAACTGGGTATTAAAGTGCTTGCCAGCTTCCCCCTTCCCCAAATAGACAAACTGAGGTAGGATGACTCTTATTCGGAGAACAGCTTTCAGACTCTCTAATTCTTATTCCAGGTTATGGGGGGGGAGGGTTGGGTTTCTTCTCTGTTTGCCCCAATCACTTTGTTGCATCTGACTGGCCACTTTTTCCCCTTAAATTTGCTCTGCCTTGGTGAAATATAAAGAACCATACAGCTGGTAGTTTCCAGAGAAAAGAACATATTGGTGGAGCATCTTATTTGCAACAGTCCTTCTTTAAGATCTTGCAAGGTCATTCTCTATTTTTACTCTAATTCTGAATCCCTCTTTATTCTAGCAGATATCCTGTGACTGATTGCTGTTGTTATTCTTGGCTGGTGACTATAAAATACTACCTTCCCCAACCTGCCAGCCACTGTATGTTTTGAGAGAACAACTCCCAGCATTCCTAACGAGCTGCCATCCCAACATTCATCAGTCTGCTAAATGCAGCACAGTAAGCAGAAGAAAGACTTGAAAGAAAAGAGAAAGGGATGATTAAAACAGGCCTAAAGAAGGAGAGAAGTGATATTGATGAATTGTTATTCAAAGAAAAAAATGGCCCAAAGGAATTTTAGCCAAGGTAAGGATAGAGTTAATAAACAAAAAGAGAGCCAGCTTGCTCTAGCAGTTAAGGCTCCAGGCTAGAAACCGGGAGTTCAAGTTCCGCCTTAGGCATGAAAGCTGGCTGGGTGACTTTGGGGCAGTCACTCTCTCTCAGCCCAGCCAACTTCACAGGGTTGTTGTGGTAGGGAAAACAGGAGGAGGAAGGAGTATTAGGTATGTTTGCCGCCTTCAGTTATTTATAAAAATATAAGGCGAGATAAAAAAATCTAAAAAAAAACCACTAAGGAGGCAAGTCAAAACCAGTTCATGTACTCTGGAAGAGATGCAGCTTTTCTTGCACCACAAACCTGACATACAGGCAGCTGTTGGCTGGCAATGGGTTACTGAGAAACTTAAATGAATCCTAAACAGGTATTGTATCAGGATATGGTGGAGAGGGGGAAAAAAAAAAAACTCCTTTAGGATTTTGCTGATTTGATCAGCATACTGCAGAAATGAGGCTTTCCCAAATAAACGTCCAATTCTGAAGAGCAAATCATTTGCCGCCAACCTTACACTCGTTTAAATCTTTTTAAATGCAATAATCAGACAGAAGATAGAAACTCAAGAGACTAAAATCATTCTCCCCTTAGAATAAACTGAGAATATAGTTGGCATTTGATAATTTTTTTTTCTGAATAATTATTAAGAATTTAACAAAAGTCACCCAACATCACAAAAGTTGTGTTGGGTGTGTGCGTATGAGAGAGATACGGAAAGAGAGAGAAAGAGAGAAACATAACTCTTTGTTGCAGGTTCTTATAGAATGATAATTTATGGTCTAGGAATGTCAGCTAAGAATGCAGAACAAAACTGCAGATCCTTAACATACATACACAAAAGGAGGAGAGAATTACCAGTTAGACGAGTCTTCCTGTTTTTCAGATGTCGGAGATATTAATATTTTTGTTCTTGTACATCCAGATCTTGTTAACCCGGTCTTCTCTTAATGCTTAGTTCCTCTAAAGGTCTAAGTTTAACTGAAGAACAAGAACCTGCAATCAAGAGAAAAAGAGAAGGCGATAAGAGCAGGAAAGAATTTCAGCTGCTGGCTGCTGCTACTGTTCTAGAAGCATTTGAGCTATTTTCAGCACCCGACGGGCTCGTCTGCAGTAAGAGAAACCAGAAAAGCACATAGGCAGGAAACTTAGGAGAACTTGGTTTGCTGCTCACATTACACATCCACTTCTGAAATGTTGAGAAAAATCAATTTTCAGGCCATTCGAAAAAGCATATTGCGTATTTGCACCAGAACCAGACCACGATCACCTTCATTTTTCTTGGACCCAGTGACCAGCAGGGTAAGCACAGAAAGTGTTGTGCTTCTAGTTTCTAATAGACTCAAGCCAGTTCTCCAAACAGGAGTTCACTCTCCCCATACTTTATTTTGCGTCCAAGTGTTTTGGATCCTTCTGGCATCAATGTCCAGAAACAAACTCAGCTTCCTAAAAGGGAAGCCAACAGTTTATTTCCAGTTTGCAACTAAATTTTTGGAATCAGCCACTCAGCTATTTCTGAATGTTAGTGACCGGAGGCTGTTGACATTGTAGTATTTAACTGACAGGGAAACCAGGACCCAATCTGTACTGCAACTACATTTTCACTCACTGCTATGGAAGATAAACAACCAGTCTCTCTTCAACTTAGGATGGCATAATGATTACATATCTGGTATATTTAGGCACTTATCATCTTCACGTGTTCAAAACATTAATTTTGTTTTGTTTTAAAATTTTAATCTTTAGATTAAGACTTTTTGTATTTTTATGGATTTGAATCTTTGATGTTGTAGCCTGGTGAAAGCTTTGACTATTGGGTGGTAAACAAAACAGTAATTAAATAAGTAAATAGATCAATAAATAATGCATTATTTTAAAAACTTTTAAGAAAAATCAGTCTTATCCCTCTTTGCAGATGGAAGGCTGTGACTGAGAGAAAGGTGGAGATCTTGGCAGGAGCAAATTTCAGAAAAGACCTCCATTTTGAGGGCAACATTATTATCAGGAAGGAAAAAGTAATTATTTGTGAATTAGCCCCTTCCCACATGTCAATGAACTTTCCAGGATGTCTAGAAGTCTGTATATTGTTTGATTTCCTAACTGTGATTTTCAGAAGAAATCCTACATACCAAGAAAACACCAAATTACTGATGTTTATTCTGAAGTGCTCATCAAAGGATTTTTTCCCATTAGATTGGAAAATTAATACACACACAAACTTGGATTTCTAAATCTTCCACTCAGGTGGCCAGGTGTAACGAACTGCCACTTGTTGATCTTAAAACCAGTAACTCTCCTTGCAACCAATATCGATTCAAAAGAAAGTTCATTTATTAAGAATAAGTGTACAGATCCAAAGCATTGCTGAGACTGAATAAAAGCGCGCCAAAAACTGCTTTTCTTTCTTTTCCCCCCCTTTCTTCGCCCTTAGTTCTTGTCTTCTGATTCCCTTGCTGGCATGGCCTTGAACATTCTAGGGCTTGTGATAAGAAACCATCTGCATCAAACGGTCTCTCCTTCCTACTCCCCCTCCCCTTTTCCAATGGCAGAACCGCAGCATGTAGAAAAAATCATTTTTTTTTTTTTTAAACTAGCCATATAATAATCTACTATAAAATCTTGCGAGGATTCTGACATACTGCCCCTCCACAGAAAAGGATGTCAGTCAGATGATTCCTCTTCTTCACTCTAAAAGGAAAAGCAAAGATACACATAATACAATAACCAATCTAATTGTTAAGGCTTTGTAGGATAAGCATCATAAAATTTTTTAACTAAACGTGGGGCCTTTACATGTTTCTTGTCAACCCATTCAGCCATTGACTTGGGAAAATGTTTCCACTGAATTAAAAATTGAACCCCCCCCCTGTGCTTTCTGCTGTCCAGTATTTCTTTAACTTCAAAATGTTGTTCTCCTTCAATCATCAATGGTTTAGGAGGTACTGGAGAGGGATGCCACTGAGAAGACTCCTTATATGGTTTAAGCAGGTCGCAGTGGAATACTGGATGGATTTTTTTAAAGGTGGCAGGCATCTGTAATCGTAGTGAAACTGGATTAATTACTTTATCGATGACAAAAGGCCCTATGAATCTTGGAGCGAGCTTTCTGGAAGGTTGTAATGATTTAAGATGTTTAGTAGATAAAAGAACCTTATCTCCTACTTTCCAGTCTTTTTCTGGTGTTCTCTTAGCATCTGCAAATTTCTTGTATGTAGCTCTGGCCTCCTGCAACGAGGCAGCAATCTGAGGCCACACTTGTGTCATCTGCTGGATCCACTCATCAACCGAAGCGACTTGAGTGGTCTGCTTAGGCAGTTCTGGGATGGGTACAAAGTCTTGTCCTGTAGCTATTTTAAAAGGGGTGAGACCAGTGCTTTGGTGCACTGCATTATTATAAGCTACTTCAGCGAATGGTAACAGTTCATCCCAATTGTCTTGTTGGTAGTTAATGAAACATCTCAAATATTGTTCCAATACTGAGTTCAGACGTTCACATGATCCCGCTGTCTGGGGGTGGTAACCCGAACTCAAGCCTTGCGATGCCCCCAGTAGTTTTAGGAACGCTCTCCAGAATTTGGCAGTAAACTGGACCCCGCGATCCGAAATTATCCGTTCTGGGACCCCATGAGCTCGGTAGACATGTTGTATGAATAATTTAGCCAATTTGGGTGCTGATGGAATGGCTTGGCATGCCACAAAATGTGCTTGTTTGGAAAAAAGGTCTGTAACTACCCAAATAACAGTCTTTTTGTTGCTTTCAGGCAGGTCTACAATAAAATCCATGCTTATTTGCTTCCAAGGAGCTACAGGGTTTGCTACTGTCTGTAGAAGCCCCATTGGTTTGCCCCCTCTCTTTTTGGCCATAGCACACGTGGGGCATGTGGCTACATATTCCCCTACATCTTTTCTCATTGTTGGCCACCAAAATTGACGTCTGATCAGATGTAATGTTTTCACAAAACCAAAGTGCCCAGCTGTTTTGCTGTCGTGACTTCTTTGCAAAACCCACTTTCTAGCATCTGAAGGGACATATAGCTTGTCTTGCCACCACCATGCCCCTTGTTTGTTTACTAGCAACTGGCTGTTGCTTTTGAACCACTCATCCTGAGCAATCTGGGCATTTAATTTTACCAATAACTCTCCTTCTGGTTGTCCTTCACCCTTTTTTTTCTGAGCTCTAGTGACCACTCTTAGGGCTGCTTGGGTACATGGAATTACTGGAGCGACTACTTCCTCCCGTTTGCTATTGTGTTGAGGCAACCGAGATAGAGCATCTGCCAGAAAATTTTTTCCCCCAGGAATATACTTCAGGGAGAAGTTAAATCGATGAAAATATTGTGCCCATCTCATTTGCTTTGGTGACAGTTTCCTCGGTGCAGTCAAAGCCTCTAGATTCTTGTGATCAGTCCAAATTTCAAATGGATGGGGTGACCCCTCTAACAAATGCCTCCAACAAACTAATGCCCAGCGTACTGCGAACGCTTCCTTTTCCCACACCAACCAGCGTCTCTCAGTCTCTGAAAATTTCCGGGATATGTATGCACAAGGAAACAGTTCCCCCCCTGCCCCCTTCTGCAACAACACAGCTCCCACTGCTACATCCGAAGCATCTGCCTGTATGACAAATGGCTGTTCTGGATCAGGGTGTTTTAAGATTGGTTCAGCCGTAAACAGACGCTTTAAACTTTGAAACGCCTCCTGGCACTCCTTAGTCCAGGCTAAGGGGGCTCCAGGTTTTGATGCCTTCGCCTTGTCCTTGCCCTTGGTTTTCAACAAATCGGTAAGTGGGAGTGCTACTTGGGCAAAGTTGGGTATAAACTGCCGATAGAAGTTAGCAAAGCCCAGGAAACTTTGAAGCTGACGCCTGGTTTTGGGAGCCTCCCAACCTGTAACGTCCCTCACCTTTGCTGGGTCCATTTCAATTCCCTGATGCGAAATTCTATATCCTAAATAGTCAATTTGCTGTTTATGAAATTCACATTTGGAGAGCTTGGCATACAACTGAGCTTCCAGTAGCTTTTTTAGCACCTTCCTGACTAATTGCACATGTTGCTCCATGGTTTCAGTGTAAATCAGGATATCGTCCAGATAAACCAACACCCCCTGGTATAAATACTCTTGTAATACCTCATTTATAAGTTGCATGAATACCCCCGCCGCTCCTTTTAATCCGAACGGCATTATTTCATAACGGAAGCACCCCAGAGGCGTGTTAAAGGCGGACTTCCATTGGTCTCCTTCACGTATTCGCACCCTGAAGTACGCCTCCCTTAAATCCAGCTTGGTGAAAATTTTCCCTTTGGATAAATGTGCCAACAGGTCTTTCATTAAGGGGAGTGGGTACCTGTTGTCAGCAGAAATGGCATTTAGCCCTCTATAATCCGTGCACAAACGTAGGGAGCCATCCTTCTTTTCCCTAAATAGCACCGGTGCAGCAATTTGAGAATGCGTAGGTACAATAAAGCCCCTCTTTAGATTCTTGTCAATGAACTCCCGCAATGCTTCCAACTCTTTGGGTGTCATTGGATACATTTTCTTCCTTGGAAATTTAGCCCCCGGCTCAATCTCTATGGCACAGTCACTGGCACGATGGGGGGGTAGCTGATCTGACTCCCTTTCGCTAAACACCTCCTGCAGGTCGCGGTATTCCTTGGGAATCTGGATTGCAGCTTCCACTGCCTTTTCCCCACTCACAGCACCCATCTCTTCATCTGACAACGTTTCGGTAATTCCTTCAACTTCCACTCCCCCCTCCTTCGGGAAACGCAAGATCTTCTCCTCCCAGTTCACTTCTGGGTTTTTCCTTTTTAACCAGTTCGTGCCCAGAAGCACTGGGTTGCATGCCATGGGAGTCACTAGGAATTTAATAGTCTCTCTATGGTCCCCCATAGTTAGTTCAAGCTCTTCTGTACGATACTCCACCGGCCCTCCCCCCGCTGGCGATCCGTCCAGCTGGGTAAAAACCACAGGGGTTTTGAGTCTCTTTAAGCGCAGTCCCAAACCCCGGGCCAGGGCGGGGTTAATCAGATTTCGGGAGCAGCCAGAGTCTATCAGCGCCCGTATCTCTGCCCTCCGATTAGTCCTCACCACCCTTAGTTCCACCCAAATTTTAATGGGACTCACCCCCATCTCTTCGCTCTCCGAGTCCTCCCGTGAGCTGCTTTCTTTCTCTGGAAGAGCAGCCGCCTGTCGGAGAGAGAGCGGAGCTGACAACTTCCGGGTTTTGCCACCGCCGCGTGCTGCCGCTCTAGCTCCCGTCTCGCTGCCTGCTGCCGCTGATTCCTTCCTGCCGGGCTTTGAAGACTTCGGCCCTTTCCGTTCCGTCTTCTTGCCTTCCTGCTCCGTCTTCGCTTTAGGGCACGCAGCGGCAAAATGCCCCGGCTCCCCGCAGTTGAAACAGACGCGCCGGCCCCCGCTACTCTTCGGAGCGCTGGTCTTCGCTTTGGGCGCCGCCTTCTTTGCACCGGGTAAGGGCGGAAGTCGGGTTCTTGCTTCAATGGTACGCCATTGCTCCTCCACTTCGCCGGCCATAGCGACCCATTCATTAAAGGTTTTCGGGAAACCCCGGCACAGCACACGCTGCAGCAATTCGGGTTGCAAGCCTCTCTGGAAAAACTCAATTAGCAGCTCCTCCGGCACGTGAGGCAGCCTTTGAGCCAAGCCCCGAAATTCATAGGCGTACTCTGATACCGACTTGGACCCCTGCTTCAGCCTTTCCAGGTCGCGTCGTGCTTTGAGCGCCACACACGGGTCTTCAAAGCGCGCGCAGAGAGCCGCCATGAAATCCTCCAATTTTCTTAAAGCCCGGTCCTTCGCCCTATGCAGGCCAACCACCCATTCCGCAGCCATACCTTCAAAAAAACTGGACACATAGGAAACCTTCTCCTCCTCGCTGCGGAACAGACCCCCGTAGCCCTCCATGTAGATCCGGACCTGGGTGATAAAGCAAGCCAGCTGCTCAGCATCTCCCCCGAATTTCATGGAGATGCCCCGCTGCTGCATCGGGCTCTTCTTGGCTCTGCTAGGTGTGATATCCTCCTCCCCCTCGCTGGAAGTCTCATCTTCGGCTGACAGCTCTGCCACCTCCGTGCCTCCTGGTGTGGCGGCCGCTTCTCGTGCGGGAGGTGTAGATCCCCTTCCAAGCAGTTGGTCCATGGCTGCCTTTATAGCTCGCATATCATCGGATATGGACCCCATCTGCCCTTCCAACTTCCCCAAGCGATCTTTCAACGAAGGAGCCCGTCCTTTCGTCCCCGTTGCTTTCATCCCCGTCCGGTCTGGGCGTGATGATTGCACCGGCTCCCCCTGGGTTATCACCTTTACTTCCAATGGAGGAGGGACTTTTCTTTCTTCTTCTTCCTCAATAACATCATCAGCCATCCCGTTGCTCGGTTGGTCCCGGTTAACGTGAGGCTTGTGACTCCCCTCAGGGTAATGTCCCTGGTAGAAGTCTGTACAGGGAGTCTCAGCAAAATGTAACGAACTGCCACTTGTTGATCTTAAAACCAGTAACTCTCCTTGCAACCAATATCGATTCAAAAGAAAGTTCATTTATTAAGAATAAGTGTACAGATCCAAAGCATTGCTGAGACTGAATAAAAGCGCGCCAAAAACTGCTTTTCTTTCTTTTCCCCCCCTTTCTTCGCCCTTAGTTCTTGTCTTCTGATTCCCTTGCTGGCATGGCCTTGAACATTCTAGGGCTTGTGATAAGAAACCATCTGCATCAAACGGTCTCTCCTTCCTACTCCCCCTCCCCTTTTCCAATGGCAGAACCGCAGCATGTAGAAAAAATCATTTTTTTTTTTTTTAAACTAGCCATATAATAATCTACTATAAAATCTTGCGAGGATTCTGACACCAGGTCAATCAAGATTTCTGTAACCTTTTTAAAAGGATAAATTAATCCTATATCATAGTGTTTGAAGCACAGGATATTTTCTGGAAGAGGGGGAGGGACAAAGTAATACAAAACTCAATTTTAAAAAACACACATAGGGAAGGTTTTTTTTTTAAGGAAAGTACTCAACTAATGGATTTCCTAGAACTCATATTTTATTCAAGTATGACAGTAGAATGAACATTCTCAGGAGTGATATCTCTTATTGCTGTCCCTGATTAAATATAAGTGATATTTATAAAACGCTGTTCTACTAATTGGTCAATACTCTGGTTCATATATAATGCTAAGCCATAATTTTGTTTGCTTTTGCCAAAGTGCTATGTAGGAGGAAGGCCTGTGAATATAGCCAGTGCTGCATTTACCAAGCTGCAAATTGTGATTAAGCAGGTGTGAAGGACCCTTTCATATTAAACTGTGATATTACAAAAGCATCAGAGCTCAACCTCTGGGCTGATTCAACCATCAGTGTTGCTGCTGCTTTTATGGCTTTTATGGATGCCTCTTGTATTTCACCTCTCCAAACAGGAGGATGAAGAACTATTAATGGTTTAATAATACAGTACATAAATATCTAAAATGGGAAGGAAGGAAGGAAGGAAGGAAGGAAGGAAGGAAGGAAGGGAGGGAGGGAGGGAGGGAGGGAGGGAAACAGCATGCTTAGTTTCTTTGGCATCCACATTAGGCATCAATAGGAACCACAAATCAATGATAACAGTTGTTGTATATAGACCTTAGTTTCAACTCCTAGTAAGTCTCCAGTTAGAAAGGATTGGGAATAGGTGATGGAAAGGAGAAAACAGTAATTATGGGCTAGATGGACAGGTAGTCTAACCTGGTATAAGGCAGGTTCTGATGGAATCTCAGATAGAACTGACCAGGAAACTAGTTATGAAACTCAAAAATTATAAAGCAATCCTAATATTAGTTTTAGCCAGTAGATTACTGCATGACTAAGCTAATCAGTGCATCTTCCTAATTTATATCATTGCTTGTGCCACTACAACTAGCAAGGAAAGTTTAGATTGATATTCTGATTAACTGACCCTTTTGTTTTACAATAAGCAGGTCTATTTCTTTAGCAGAAAGAGATGGCAAAAATACAACAAGTAGAACTTTTTCCAGCACCCTCATGAAAAATGAGAATTAAAAGGATAATTATAGGCACGAGAGACGCCTTATTATTTATATCTACTGTTTGAGTAGTAGCCAAATTAACTTTCAACCATGTGGGGAGGAGGAAGCACATGACGGATAGAACTATACAGATTTCTAGTTTGTGACCAGAGAACAATGCACTGAGGAACAACAAGCTCAAAGTGTTTCAGCACTGACAGACCTGTGTCTCATTATTTTTGATCCAAAAAAGAAATAGCGATGGAGTGTCTATAAGATAATAGAGGGCTTTCTGGTACCATAGCTACCACATCTTATCATGTGATCTAATTTATCATCCAGAAAAGAAGTACATATATATTTGATAGTGGACATTTTGCACTGGCTGTGTGTGGAATTTTGCCTATTGTAATGCATTACCCCTAAACCTTAACTACCTAAAAAGCTTGATGATAAACTTTACTAAACTAACAGGCCAATTACCAGTTCTTGCTGATAAATACTTGTCCTATTTCCTTCTAGATTAGGGATGTATAATATCACTTGGGGACTACAAATGGATAGGGCCAGGACAAAACCAAGTATGATTAATTTTAAATTTGCCAGTCTGGTATATTTTAGATGTATTGTAGCTACACTTGGTTAATGGAAAGAATGGATGCAAGTCACATCAAAAACCATTGGAAGGCACCAAGTCACCAACCCCTGTTGTAAGCCCCCCCATGATGAGTATTAATTTTTAAATATATTTTCCTTAGTATGTATCAGCCTTTTCTCCCCTCAATGATATATTAATAAAGTAATATGAAGACATTGGATCAAACTATTATTTTCATAATTGCGTACAGATTACATATGGTTGGACATGGATACATACAAACACACCTATCACATAGTGAAGAATCTGAATACGGACAACTATTTTCCCATTTCAGAGAGTGGGTGAACATCCAGTAGGGCTACAGACTAAATTATTGCTTTGAGCAATTATTCAAAGCGAGATATCTCATAAATTAATAACTCTATTCTACGGTTTAGATTAAACCAGAATAGTTTTTTCAATCTGATGTCCTGACTGAGGCTGATAGGAGTTGTTGTCCAGCATGTCTGAAAGAAGTTATAAGATGGTTCAAATACTCTGAAGATAACTAGTGGCATTTTGATAAGTCTGAAGGTTCAACCCTCTTCCATATTGTGGTACCAACCCTCATCCTAGCTAGAGGCTTTACAAAGCTGATTGATAATGCATTGATCAGATTCTTAGCTTTACAAAGCCATAAGAGGAAAGGTCAGGGACATACACCTTTGGTGTTCTACCTGTAAATAACTTGATCCACTATGTGGAGGAGGAACAAGAACTTTTTTAACCATCGCTAATGCAGTCTACTCAATTCTCAACTATATCTTTCCAGACAATAGATAACAGCTTACACAAATAAATATTTCAAGTGTTAGGGCTCTATCAGTGGTCAGGAAGAAATAGTCTGGGCAGGAGTGAGCCAGAATGTAAAGAATGTAAGCATGTGATGTGACTTTCTTCAATGAATGAATCTTTGGGTGTGAAAAGAGGAAGGCTAAAATTTCTTTTCATAAGGTGACGTATAGAAAAAAATGTGCACAGAATTTGAAGGAGGACTGGGTGCCATAAATTCTGTACCATCTCTCCAATCTTCTCAAGGATGTCAACTCTCTATCATTGCAGAATTAGAGTAAAGATTTAGATTCTAGCCATGTTTATCTCCAGGGAGTTCTAAACTAATTTATGCCAGTGTTAAGAAAGCATGTACACAGAAAAGCAGATGTCACAGTTAAGGACTGCAATCCACTTCTTTCTTTGATATGCCAATTTTAGAGACACTGAAGGAAGCTAAGGAAAAGCATTCAGATCAAACTCTCCTTCCATCTGGAGTACTATCCAAGAATAGGCCCATCATATCATTTGTTGTGATGTAGGAGTATCTGGTTCTCAGAGTCAAAAAAGTATTGCTTTGCCTTGAAAACAAAGGTCAATGGAAAACCAGTATGGTGAAGCAGTTAGGGTACTGGGCTGGCACTGGGGAGTTCTAATCTTTCACTAAGCCAGAGAAGCTCACTGGGTGGCTTTGGACCAGTAATTCTCCTTTAGTCCAACCTACCTCACGGGGTCGTTGTGGAGGAGGGAGCACTGAGTATGCTACCTTGAACCCCTGTACAAAAGGCAGGGTATCAATAAATCCATCAGTTAGTCAATCAAATAAATGAAAGAGCAGTGTCTTCAGGATCTAGACAAGATTTATGGTGAGCTCAGGAAGCAAAGCTGCCAGTAGTCCCATCAATACTGTGTTGTGCCTGTATTTATATATTTGTCACAAAGAACAGGCGACCTTGCCTGAACCATGAAAAAGATACCTTAAGAACAAGGCTTAATAATAAAAAACATCTGAAGGAAATGTCAGGTTTACAATGCTAGTTCTGACTTAATGGCAATTCAAGAAGATGGATCATAGTAAGATAAGTATCTCCTGCCATTTGTGACCCAGAACGGGCAAAATAAAGAGGAAATTATGGATGCGGAATGACAAGGAATATATAAGGCATTTAGAATCACAAAGTGTTCTGTGTTCTGCAGAATGCACTGCCAAAGAAAAGAAATCATCTCAGGTGTCAAATTCCAGGAGGGAAGCTGTGGAAGTCTCTTTCCTATGAAATTCAGAAATTAAAGAGTTCTGGTGCTGAGCTACAGAAAATGTCCTTAGTTTTCAGGTACTTCTTTCTTTTAAATAGCTGTCACTATTTTGCATCTGAAGGATGCCATTAAAAAAAAAAAATTGGGTGCATATTCATTTCCCAATTTTTAGGGGCAAACAACATATTATTTATGCTTTTAAAACTGACATGTGGACCTGGCTTTTTTTGGAGGGAGGGGGGATAATTGAGGCCATGATCCACACAATGCTTTGAGTCCTAATATGGGCTTTAAGCTACTGTCCTCAAACTGATCTCCCACTCCTGCTATTCATGCATCTTCCTGGCCAAACAACCACCATGGAAAATATGTGTTTCAGCAATATCTGAACAGGAAGCATGTCTTGAACAGAGTCTTCTTTTTATTTTAAATGAAACTAGTCAGTTTAAGCATTATTAATAATAATTTACATAACTGTTTCAGAAGATACTATAGATTACCATTCAAACAGAATGAAGTGGTTTAACTCCAAATTAATTATACTTAAAGCAGTGGGATGAAGACATGTCCGCAATGATCAGTAATGGGCCACCTAAGAGCTAGGGCAAGGAGACTGGGTAGAGGACACTTAAGGAAGTTGCATGTAATTGGATCGTCAGAACATGTTAGGTAAAGATGTATAAATAATTAGGAGCATGGCAACACTACTGGTTAATATTAATATCTGTTATCAAAGAGTACTGTTTTATTGACTTTTCATTAGATATTGTTTTAAGTGTTATTCATTCTAGTTACACAACAATTGTTCTACCAATGAAACCAGGGATCACATTCCAAGATTTGTAAAGAAACTGCTTTTATTAAGAAATCACTACTGTCACATATAAAACACAGCCAATTAATTGCCACAATTTCTTTACAGGCAAACTTACAGAAGAAATTCTTCTTATTGGGGATGAAATGGACAATACCAGAATGGGTCTTCCAATTTTAGGGCACGTGGGGCAAAAGTTCTCTTTGCCATAAATTTTAACAGAAAAATTCCAACTTCAAACAACAGAAGAAAAGAAAGCATTTTAAATCATCACCTGGGGAAACTTTACACTTGGCTATAATGTGGCAGCACTGACAGTCCACTGCAAAACAAGGTTGAAGTTTCACTTAAAAAACACCTTTCTCTGTCTAGGAATTTCAGCTTTAAAATTCCAAAACTAAAGCTTGAATGTATTATTGATATCCTTTTTATCTTTGTGCATTTGTAGTTTTACATTTCTAAATTACAATAAATATATGAAATTACTGTTACTTCATGTAAGCCTACTTCTATAATCTAAATCTAATGGTTTGTCATACCATTAGAAAGCATCTTACTTAATAATCTAAATACAAAAAGGTTTCTCTTTTAGTTGCAGGATGAATGTGGAAGGCTGAAACTGTACATACGTGGAAATTTGCAGAGCACCAGGAAGTAACATTTTCAGTCAATCCAAAAGGGACATACAATTGTAATAAAGACTTTGGGAATGTTGCTGTGGAAATGGAGAAAGTTGCATTTTATTATTTTTTTATTAAAAAAATAAAATAAAATATTGGTGAAAGCTCAAACTAAAACATTTTTTATGCACAACTTTCTAAAAAAAAATTGCTGCACAGCCTAAACTGATGCCATTATTTCCCTACACACAAAAAGAAACCTGCCACATTGGTTCATGATGAAAAACATTCCAAAATTCATTGCAGGACAGTAATATTTTTAGGCTCAACGAAAGGCAAAAAGAATGTGCAAACTTTTGATTCTTTGTAGTTTTAATTAGAATGGCACAAAGCCAGAAGGAAGTTCATTAAGGCCCCCCACCTGAGCCAGTGTTATGAGACTGGATGGGCTTAGACCTGCTTCTCATCTGCCTCAAAGTCCTGACACCAAGGGGCCCGTATTAACTTCTTCAGGAGAAAACTTCAAGGTAACTAGATTGCTGGATGGTAAACCTGCCAACAAGCTTCTAAAGCATACTTTAGTGCCCTTGTGTAATAGTCTGTGAGAATGTCCTTGAGAGACAGGAGGAGAAGGAGGAGGAGCTGCAGTCTAGGCAATGGTCAGATAAGAGCCCCTAGAACAGTGTTGTCCAAACTTGACCACTTTAAGATGAGTGGACTTCAACTCCCAGAATTCCCCAGCCAGCCATGCTGGCTGGGGAATTCTGGGAGTTGAAGTCCACTCATCTTAAAGTGGCCAAGTTTGGACAACACTGCCCTAGAAGGAATGGGGGCGTGGCAAATGTCTCAGAAGGGACTCTCCCTAGTTTCTTGGACTATAAAGGCAAGGGGGGGAGAGATGTACTTTCAGTCTTGCAAGACTGATATCAGCTCTGCAAGGTAGTCCAGACAAGAAGCACCAACTATGACTATTAATACTACCTTTATTGTAAGATTACAGTAACAGAATCTTGCAAGTCTGACATACTACAGGTAGTCCCCAGGTTAAGAATGCCTGGGTTACAGATGACCCATAGTTAAGAACAGAGCCTACTGTAGCAAAATTCAAGTTAAATACACAATGGTTCAAGTTCATTACAGAACACTACTTATACAGTATTATACAATAATACTGTTCTGGCTTACATACAAATTCGACTTAAGGCCAGACCTTGGGAACGGAACTCATTCTTAAACTGGGGACTGCCTGTATTCTATTTTCAGCGTTACCAATGTTTTATTTCTGGAGTTAGGGAAGGGCTTATAGAGATTGATGGCAATGTGTCTCCTTCTCTGACTCAGACAATTTGGCACCTGCCCTTTTTCTAGCAAGTAGGCTTCAGCCCCTTTTGCCTCAGCAACGGTTCCTGCATATCTCCATCAAGGCCATCTTCCTTAATCTCTAAGGGTTACAAAGTTGAGCTAGGACATCCAGTTTTAGCCACTGGATAGTCAGAATAATCACTAACTGGATTCAGGTATCACATTAAGCCATGGTCTGTTTGACCATGATTTGTCCAATAATTCATAACTGGTAGGCTTCACTTTTTTAAAAAACTAAGATCAATGATTTATACACCACAGTGGCTTGGTTCACAAAACACACTATCCCCACACCAAGCAAAAAACATTAGCCAACATGTGAATTCAATTATACTTAGCTTAACCCATCTCACAAGGTTGTTTTGAAGATGTAATGAAATACCACTTTGACCTCCTAAAGAAAGGTAGTGTATACAGCATTAATGTTGGGCAAGATCCCTACAAGTATTCCTAACCTGCATCAGATTTTCTCAAAAATAGGTCAAACGTATTTCTCCCAAAAGTAAAAATAATTTGAGTAATTTCTTACCTGCAATTTATGAAGCCTGTACTGCAATTATAATTCCAGTAACTCTTGGAAAACGTACAACTCTTAAAAGTCATCAGAATGCCAGAGACGGGAGGGGCTCACAAGTGTGCAATGAAGTTCTGGAAGTTATGAAAATTTGACAGACAAAGTAGGTGTTCTTATCCATGCCAAAAGTTTCTAAAGTTTGGTTCTTCTCTCTGATACTGGAGAACTTTGGGGGCTACTAAAACACTTTAACAAAAGACATTGGTTCTCCTTCTCCCTTGCCTTAGATATTTTACTTAATAGTTTGTTTTCTTTTTTAAATGTACAGGGAGAATCAGCATACCGACATTTTTCACAGGAAATACAGAACAGAAGCCTATTGTTTAATAAGATATCTGGAGATGCTGCCAAATCACTGCTCTTTATGTTCAACAAGGTCAGTTCTCTTTATATGTTGTTATTATTCTTGAACAAGGGAGGGGTAAGTATAGAATGTGATGTAACCAGCTCGCTATCGCAAAATAGGATGGAGAAGGGAAACGACCCATCTTTTCCGAAAGTGACAGTGTACCACCATTTGCTTAAGTTTACCTTTAGGAAAAGAGCCAGTTATGATGAACAGAGATTTAGGCCTATTAAAAGTTAGCCTGAAGGGCGCACTTAAGTGTGATCCAAAAATGGAATCTAGGATATAAGTAAACAGAAAATAGAGAGCAAAATTCTTAATGGCTCCTATATACAGGGAGTAAAAGCAAAATACAGTAGAGTCTCGTTTAACCGACCTTCGCTTATCCGACATTCTGTCTTATCCGATGCCCCTAAAAAAACCACAACAACACGCATAAATCGGCGACGAGAAAAGTGTGCCACTTGTTTGCGAGCATGAGTGTACTTTTTCTTGTTGCTCCTGACGGTGCGGCGCCACAACGCAAAAATCGATTGCAATAGGTGCAGCGGATCGGGTTTTTCTTTTTTTTTTACCGCAAATCATTACTGTGTGTTATCCGACATTTTCACTTATCCGACGTTCCGCCAGCCCATTTATGTTGGATAAGCGAGACTCTACTGTAGTTGCAATATGAAGATTTGGGGGAGTGGGAAGAAGGGGAGAAGCAAAAGTTGCTGTCTTTGAAAGATGTGTTATCACCAGGGGCAGGTTTAATTGCTCCCTAATAGTGAATCTTTTACATCCTTCTGTTGAAGTGGATGGCCCAAATTCATTCTTATGGTGAAGAGTTCTGCCTTTGATGATATTGTATCTTAGTGAGAACAAACTAGTTCTAGAATCCAGATTGCTCAGCTTCCAAAGAGAATGATTTCACTGATACGCTATACATCAACTGTAATAGTTGGACTCTCATTTTGCCTCTTCACTAGTATTGAATGCCATCATTAACCTACAGATTTCACTATCTGGCTGCTGATGGAAACAGGACACTGGCCTTGATGGATCTGGATTTATCCAACAAGCCATTACTTAAACTATCATGAACATAATTTTGTTATTAACTAAACTGTGCTGCCATTTTTATTCTTCACAGAACAATAACTCAGCATTCATCAACCAGGCACCTTCCTAGATTACAGCATCTGGAATTCTCAAGCTACATACCCATGCTGCCTGGGAACTGTCGGAGTAGTAGCCCAAAACCTCTGGAAGACATCAGATATAACCTGGCTCAATATCTACAAATAGCCTCAACAATCCTGTTTCAAAATTCCTCATGAATTTCTAATAGGTAGATTTCTAACTGATGAGTATCAGCCAGCCAAGCTACCTTTCCAGATGTAAACTATATTGGAAGCAATTTTGTGGATCAGATTTGGAAGCCTCATATGCAATAAATTAGGAAAGACTTTGAAAGAATCATCAAGAGAATGAATATAAAAATGGAAAGCTTGGTATTATGTTGAAGAGAAAACAACATTCTTCTAATTAGAAACACAACAAATTATTAGCCTGTTAAAAATTAAACTGATGAGCTTAAATAAAATCAGATTGAAAGAGATTCTTAAAGTATCAAAGCACATATATTTTAATTAGTAAATTAGGAAAGAATGATGAATTAATATTATATATCAGTTCATACCAAGGTGTGTTAGAGTATTCACAGAAAGCAAGTAGAATAATATATATTGTGTTCAAGATTGTGAGGACAATTATTATGAAGATAAAAAATTGAATTGTTTATTCAATTAATTGTTCATTAAGCATGAACAAATCTTGCATTAGGCACAAAATAAGATTCTTGGCCTAAGAATCATGAAGAAGCAAAAAGAATATAGCACAGGTCATCATAAAGAGCGAACATTCAAAACGTACTGATTAATCAATATTGTAGTATTGGGTTTCTGTATGGAAATTGTTCACTGACTTCCTCCAAATAGCATTTTATATATTAGAACTTACAGCAAATCCAAACAAGAATGTATTGGAGGGGAGACAATTATCTCCAAACAGTTCACTCAGGGGGAAGACAGACTTAATTTGAAAAGGGGATTCAAAGTGCATTCCTCAGGAATGCTGCAAGCCTTCCTTGGCAACTGGGCATATACACAACAGCCAACTGAGTTGTCATCCCTCCATCAGTCTTGACCCTCCTCTCTTCTCATTTCATTTCCATTGGAAATTAAAAGCATCCTACAGCTGGGGGCTGAGAAAGGCAACTGTGATGCTGCTTCTCTGCTTCCCCGCTCAGTCTGCTGGATGTAGGAATGGAAAGAAGCAGACAATCTTATCACTAGGGGTGCCCATGGGGGGGAAGGGGGATAACAGTCAAGACAGTGGCTGCAACCATGCAACTGAAGCCCACTCCCCTTTTTATAGGCATCTGTGATGACCACAGAAAAGGAGCAAGGTGCTGATTACATGGTCATCATCTTGACGTTTTTGACTCCCTGATGGACACCTTGCTTCTCACTTCATTCAGAGTGCCAAAGAAGGGCAGAAAGAAGCTGAAGATCCCCAATCTTCTTCCATCTCTTTTCTAAATCTGAAATGGAATGTTTTGAAATTTGTGCTATGCAGAAATTCTTCTGCATTTTTCTTCTGCCAATTTTCATCCAGCTTGATGGAAGAAAATTTTCTTCTGAAATTGTTTTTTTTGAAAAATGAGTATTTTAATGAAATTCTAATGAGCAGAGTGGGATTTACTCTGTGTGAAGGGGTGAAGACATGAATGCTCTGTATTTTACTGAGCAATCATCCCTCCCCATCCCCTCCCCCTGACTTCCTATACTTCCGTTAAAACTGAGGGAAGCTATTACGAAGGAACTCAACCCACTGGGCTTTTTCAGATGAGGAAGCATGTGCAGCCAGGGAAACTTCAGACCAGTGGAAAACAATCCCAGCAACAGTACCTTCAACCATCTTTGACAATAAAGTAAGTTCAAAAATACCACAAGAAAAAAAAAATCAAGTATGTTGAAAATAAAGTAGAAAAGAACACTTTTGCAAAGGGGAAAAATACCTGGAAAATTGCAAGGTAGATTTGAATGTGAATTAAAATTGCAAAACCATTTTAAAATGGATGTGATTTGCCAGAAAATGGCAGTTTTAACATGGTAGAAGAAAATCATTAAATACAAGGGCCAGGGAAATAATCAGATTACACTAGTGTTTAGTCTAGAATTGCTGTAGAATTTTGCCTGTTTTCAATTTATAAGCACCACCATCATAGGACAAGAAACACAGCTAACTATAGTGGAAGATCTTTCAAGAATAAGTCTAGTGTAGTTTGTCATATTACACCAGATGATGTGGAAAATTTTTCTGACTATAATATACAGGGAATGCGAACTTTTGCCCTGGATAGATAGCCATAAGGTTGAGAAGGTTTACCATCATACTCCCAATAACTACTTCAGATGGTAAAACTTCAGTGGGTTAGATGAAGGCAGGAAAAGTTGCAGGTGGTGACAACATTCCTATAGTTTTAATAAAAGCTAGCATTAATTAGTGGGCATGTAAATCAAACTCTTTGGATGCCCAAAGATTGAGGATTAACAATGATCATCCCAATCTATAAAAAGGGCGATAAATTATATCCATCAAAAGATAACTATATTTGTTCCTGAATGCCCTCAGAAAAACTTATTTACTACAAAAAAATTGAATATAGCCTGATTCACTTTAGATGGCTTACATAAAATACATCCAAGGTATCTATATTGGAAGTTGAGTGAATGGTGTAGAACAACAGTACTGGAGATGAATAGAGAGATTTTAGGCCAGGCCATTCTACCCTGGTGCAGGGCTCTTTCAGCATCTGAAGAAGAAATATATGAATAAACCCAGATAAATGTTACTATGTACCCTTTATTGATTTTAATGTCCTTTTAACTCACTATTGAGAAATTGATTGTGGAATAAATTTGAAGATACTTCCCTAGACAAAAATGTGTTGTTACTTACAAGGAAATTATAAGGGGAAAATTCCTTCTTTAGGTGCCCACATTAACTTATTTGGTCATCTGACTTCTGTAGTATCAAATGACAAAGAGGCTAGACAGGGCCATATACTGGCTCCATTGCTATTGAAGTTTTATGTCAATTCTATGAGCTTGGTAAGCCCTATTTTCTCACACACACACACATACATGCACCATACTTAATAAACATTTTAAGGCCAATCTCTATGCTAAATGATATCATGTTAGGGAAAATAACATGAATAACAGGAATAAGAAAGTCTTCACATGCCTTGGCTAGTTATTGAAAGAGGGACTGTTGGATAACAGAAAGGCAAAATACAAATCAAGGATAGAAGTGAAAACTGCAATGTTACAAATATTTGGTATCATTTTTCAGATCTCTAGAAGCTGGAAAGCTCATGTTCAATATAACATAGAAGCTTGAAGGAGTGCAAATGCAATTCTTCACTCCTATAATACCGCAAGAGTATTATCAAACCCCACCAACAATTTGAGTATCTTGGCAAAGATGATTGCTCAACTGTTCCATGGTTGCCAAGTTTTTATTTATCAGTATTATTGACTTCTGGAAACTATAAACACAACATTCTTGAGATCCATTTTAGCAGTTCTTCAGTGTGCTTCTAATTTATTATCGTATTTATCTAGAAAATGTATATGTCCACTCATCTTACACACACACAAAAAAAAATCCTCTGGGTGGAAAAAAGACCCATATTATAAAACCCAAAGAAAATAAGACAAAAACTACTATGAAAAAAATAATAATACAATAACTCAGGCCCCTTACAGTCAACTTGTATCACCAAAACCACATATTGGTCTCAGCTAAGCACCTGGCTCTAATGCCTGAGCAGCTAATGTTATCTTAAGATTAGAAGCAGGCCACATAAAGGGGAAATGCAATCCAAATCCTGGTTATATTTCCCTAATTTGGGGATGAAAAACGCTTTATATTCCATCAGGATTAATTCTTCTAGTATCTTTTGAATCCTGCAGATTCCAAATGGAATAAAATTCTTACCAAGAAACTGGAGCTGTGGCTGATCCATTGAAGTGCTGACATCAATGGAATACAGAAATGCTAAATCCCTAATCAAACATTTCCAAGGCAGAGATTTACAACAGGAACAGACTTTGGTTTATAAATATCCCACCTGAGCTGTCCAGCAGTCAGACTGAAGCCATCTAATTATTTAACTAATACGGTGAGAGGAAACAGTGCAGGGCATTTAGTTGGGCTCATTTCAACATACTCCTCTCAGCTGTATCAGAGGATTGCTATAAAAAGATTCCTTTCACCAGACAAGTGTGCCCTTGAAGCTAGCAGGAGGATAGAGACAAGCTGATCACGTACTTCTGTGCTGCCTCTTTTATTGGGGATATATAAAAAATTCCCCTCTCACCCCTATGGGTGGTATGTGTCTTCCTCAATCTCGGGTCCTCTACCAGAGGCCTGGGAGTTTGAGGGTTCTGTGCAGTATCTTAGCTGTTCCTAGCACTGCACTCTTCTGCACAGAGAGCTCTGATGTTGTTCCTGGGATCCGTTTGAGCCATTCTCCCAGCTTAGGAGTCATGGCCCCGAGTGCTCCTACCACCACTGGGACCACTTTGGCCTTTACTTTCCACATCCTCTCGATTTCCTCCTTCAGGCCCTGGTACTTCTCCAGCTTCTCATACTCCTTCTTCCTGATGTTGCAGTCACTTGGCACTGCTACATCTGTCACTACCGCCGTCTTCTGGTCTTTGTCTACTACCACAATGTCTGGTTGATTAGCCAGTACCTGCCTGTCCGTCTGGATCTGGAAGTCCCACAGGATCTTAGCCCTGTTATTCTCCATGACCTTCTGTGGAATCTCCCATCTGGACTTGGGGGGGTCTAGCCCATACGCTGTGCAGATGTTCCTGTACACAATGCCAGCTACTTGGTTGTGCCGTTCAGTGTATGCTGTTCCTGCCTGCATCTTACACCCTGCCACTATGTGTTGGACTGTCTCTGAGGCCTCTTTGCACAATCTGCACCTTGGGTCCTGTCTAGTGTGGTAGACCCCTGCTTCTATGGATCTGGTGCTTAGTGCCTGTTCTTGTGCTGCTATGATCAGTGCCTCAGTGCTATCTTTTAGTCCAGCCCTTTCCAGCCACTGATAGGATTTCCCAATGTCAGCCACCTCAGCTATCTGTCGATGGTACATTCCATGCAGGGGCTTGTCTTGCCATGGCACTTCTTCTGCTTGAACCTCCTGCCTTGTCTGCTGCTGCCTGAGGCATTCTCTCAGCAGCTCATCTTTGGGTGCCATCTTACTGATGTACTCCTGGATACTTTGGGTTTCATCCAGGACAGTGGCTTTGACACTCATCAGGCCCCGCCCGCCCTCTTTGCGCCTAGTGTACAGTCTCTGGGTGTTGGACTTGGGGTGGAAACCTCCATACATTGTGAGGAGCTTCCGGGTCTTCACATCAGCAGCCTCCATGTCTTCCTTTGGCCAGCTCACTATACTGGCAGGGTATCTGATGACTGGCAGGGCATACATGTTGATGGCATGGATCTTGTTCTTCCCATTGAGCTGGCTCTTCAGGACCTGTCTTATCCTTTGGTGGTACTTGGATGTTGCTGTCTTTCTTGCCTCCTCCTCATGGTTCCCATGTGACTGTGGGACACCAAGGTATTTATAGCTGGTCTCTATGTCTGCTATGGGGCCCACTGGTAGTTCCACTCCATCGGTCTTAACTACCTCTTTACTATCATCCTGCCACACTTCTCCAGTCCGAATGACATCCCAATGTCCTCACTGTAGATCCGTGTCAGGTGGATCAGTGAGTCGATGTCCTGTTCACTCTTAGCATACAGCTTGATGTCATCCATGTAGAGGAGGTGGCTGATGGTGACTCCACTCTTGAACTTGTACCCATATCCAGACCTTGTGATTATCTGGCTGAGGGGGTTTAAGCCTATGCAGAACAGCAGTGGGGACAGTGCATCACCTTGGTATATGCCGCACTTGATGGCCACTTGTGCGAGCTGTCTTGAGTTCACTTCCAGTGTTGTCTTCCACAGTCCCATTGAGTGCTTGAGGAAGGTCCTTAGTGTCCTGTTGACTTTGTATAGTGCCAGGCATTCACAGATCCATGTGTGCAGCATTGAGTCATAGGCTTTCCTGTAGTCAGTCCAGACTGTGCTCAGATTGGTCTGCCTAGACCTTGAGTCTTGGGCGACTGCCCTATCTATGAGTAACTGGTGTTTTGAGCCTCTGGTGTTGTTCCCAATGCCCTTCTGAGCTGTGCTCATGTACTGGCCCATGTGGTCATGTAGCTTGGCAGCTATGATGCCTGATAGAACTTTCCATGTTGTGGGGAGGCAGGTTATTGGCCGGTAGTTGGATGGTGCTGTTCCTTTGTGAGGGTCTTTCATGATCAGCACTGTCCTTCCTTGTGTTAGCCAGTCTGGGTGGGAGCCTGCTGCTAGCAGTTGGTTCATCTGTGCTGCTAGGCGTTCATGCACTGCTGTTAGTTTCTTTAGCCAGTAGGTGTGGATCACGTCCGGGCCAGGTGCTGTCCAGCTCTTCATGTTCTTGACCTGCTGTTGGATGTCTGCTACTGTGATGGTGACTGGTTCCTGTTCTGGGAGATTGCTGTGGTCTGCTTTCAGGTCCTGCAGCCACTTTGCACGGGTGTTATGCGTCTTCTCTTTCTCCCATATGTTCTTCCAATACTGTTCAGTTTCTGCTGCTGATGGCTCAGCTGCTACTCTGTGGTTGCACTGCAGTTGGGAGTATACTTTGGATGGTTCTTTGGAGAACAGGGCATTTATCTTCTTGGCCTCTGCTTCTCTAGTGTATCTCCTTAGCCTGGTAGCCAGTGCTGTGAGCCTTTGTTTAGCAGTCTCTAGGGCTTCAGATGGAGTCAGGCCCATGTATTTTTTCAGTAGCTGAGTCTTATCCTTAATCTCCACACACTTCTGTAGTTCCACCAGCTGACTGACTTCTCTCTGAGTTGCCTTGATCTTAGCCTCCAATCTCATTTTCCAGGGTGGGTATGTGCTGCTGTTCTTCTTGATCGTGTAGCCAAGCATTTCCAGGATTACAGCGGCTGTAGCATATACCAATTCATTGGTTTCAGTTATGGTGGTAGTAGGGATTGTCTGGAGGGCTCTGTTGGCATCTTCTAGCATACTATCTGATGGTACTTCTCCACTGAGCCTTGGTAATTGGACTTGAGGGTTGACTGTAGCTAGTTTATCCATGATCTTATACCTCATATCAGCTGCTGTGCTCTGTAACGGAAGGGGTGGCAGTGACATTCCAGCTTCAGGTGTTGGCTGCGCATCTGCTTGTTCTTCCAGGTCTGCTTGAGTCCGGGTTGTAATGTGGAGTTGGTCTATCTCAAGTTGTGAGAGCAGCTTCCTCTTCACTATGTTGAAGCGCTGGGTAACTAGTTGTTTCTCAGTTAGTGTGGATGTAGGCCTTCTGTCTATCCATAGTTCCCTCATACGTTTCATATATCCCCTCTCATTAGGTCTGCTGTTGTAGTAGCATTCCATCATTTCCAAGTTCTCTTGTCTCGTCCATGTATGGTTTGTTCCAGTAGCCCACTTAACATCAGATTGTCCTGGTTCCCCAACATCTGACGCGGACCTTGTTAATTCGGGCGACGTCCGAGCTGGCATGACTCTCTTAGTTCGTGTCACTCTCATATTTTGAGGCAGGCAGGTGAAGCGTTAGGGGGTCTTTGCCCAAGGACGCCTACTAGGTGTAGGGGTAAGGTAGGTACCAGCCGGGATTTGAACCCCGGTCTCCTGCATCAAAGGCGGTGTTCTAACCACTACGCTATCCAGCCGCTGGATAAAATATAAAATCAGAAGTTATATAAAAATATAAAATCAGAAGTTAAGTTTCCCCTACTTTAAAGAACTGTGTAGGCAGGTCCACTGAGTTTTATAGCTCCTTGCTGTTCTCAGATCAAGATGCAAACATCTCAGACAGCATTTCTAGGTTTTGCTGGCAGCTTGCAGCAGATGTAAATGAGTTGTTTATAAGGCTAAATAATTAAAGTAAGCAAGATTTAGGCAACTAGCAATAAAGCAAAGAGATGACTGAAATGTTTCAAACTACTATAATTATGTATATTAGTAATGAATTTGATTACTTTTTCCTTTTTTCCTGCATTTATTATAATTAAATAATGCTAGCTGTATTTTAAAACCTGTTGTGTTTAATTTTTTTTTTCTTTTCCTGTTCTGGATTCAACTGGTCATAGAACATAGAAAATACTAATTGATTAATCCGATTTTTTTTTAAAGTTAGCTCTGCCTATTTCTTTGCCCTGGGCATAGCCACTCTATGCCTACTGTATACAATTTAAAAGCCAAAATAAGGCTTGATCCAAAATAGATTGTGTATTTGCACCTTAAAGTAAAGCCATTCCTTCCATCAAAAAAGAGTGAAATGCTTGTGTTCTGTTTACTTTTTATGCAGGAAAAACTTTAGAGTTTGCAATAAGTACTACACTAACATTTTGTATGGTCTGTGTATCAGTTGCACGGGCACACAGCACATACACAGAATACAGCAAATTGCCCACAAAAACCATCATTGGGGACAATGGCAACCTCTGAAAACAACCCAAAATTTAAAGGCTATTCTTGCATAACATCCCACCCTGAACTTACTCTTCTGGTTATTCTCAGCAACACCTTTACCTAGAATATCACAAACATGGAGAATGCCCACTAAACACAGAAACATGTACAAAAACACAACATACATAAAGTATGGTATTTTTTTAAAAATGCAAATATACAGGTTTTCTACACATCTTCTCTTTGAAATTATCTGACTAAAATGTGGCAGGTTTCACCCCCTTAACAAGAAATAATTATTTTATGCAATTTTGCCACAAGAGAAAAAATAACAGCCATATCTTTATTTCTCTAGCCAAAGTGGGAACCCAAAGTGTTGCCATGGAAACTTTCAGAGGTCAGCCAAATGTCTGAACATACTTTTGAAACAGGTACTAACGGAATCTTTTATTTCTAAGCTTTAGCAACACTGCTAATATCTTAACCAGATCCCTGCTATTGTGAAAATAAGAAGCTTAACATAATGAAATGAAGCAGAGTGGGAGCACTATGAAAGATTTTTCCACAGTATGCAACTAAATCATTTCAATCTTGCTATGAGAAGTTGTTTTGAACGTAATTTTACTCAGAGGTTCTTCACTAGAGAGTATATTTCAATACTTACTTACAGCACTTTTCAGCCTCAGAGGCAACACTGCCAAAAATGTTGATCTGCTATGATATAACAACTGCAGATGTTATATATTTGGGCTTCAGGGTAAGAATTTAAATGCTGAAGTCACTTTTTTTTATTAGTAAATATTGTAATAATGGATACAATATTTAGTAATTTGTCACATGCTACTTTGGCTCTTATAAGCAAAAGAGAGAAACCAGATGGATTTTGTTTACCACAACTTTCCCTCAGAGCATAATTAATTGTAACACAGGGCATGTTAGTTTGAAACACTTATTGGAAGTATATATGTCTTCTATTCTTTTGGCTGAGAAGAGATGGGCAAATGTTCAGATCAGTAGAGGAGGCTTGGGACTTGGCCCTGCTAATTAATCACATTCTTCCCACTGACTAGCAAGGCTAAATTAAATTTCAGGACTTCAGGGAACTCACATTGGATGGAGGAAGGTGACTGCTGCTTGAAAAGCCATGGCTTAAAAAAGACTCATGAAATGACACTGGGCAGCGTTGAATCTCTTCTTCTTAATGGAGCAGGAACAGCAGCTTCATTTTCCCCATTTTGCTTTGATTACTACAGAAGACTACAGTCATTTGGACAACGCCCATCTGAACCCTCTTCCTCTGTGACATCTGGTTCATGTGTGACCAGGTATCACAAGGAGACCCGGCCCTGAACAAAAACATTTTTGAATGTGCTGTGGGCTTCTAAATCTCTTTAAGAAGTCTTTGACTGAATGGCTTAGAAGAAAGAGACATGTGGCTGTCTGTACAACTGCACATTACCTGTTGAAAATTCACAAGCAGTTGCCACAAAGCAAGTGGCTGCATAAACACACATAGGAAAGGCAGTCTTTCATTCAGTTTAGCTGCTTTCTTTTAAGACGGGTTCAGATGGCAATCTTCCTGAGCAAAAAAACCTGCAGAGCTTTGCTAGTCCAACAACTCTTGAATACTAAGATAAGGGTGACTTCCAGCTCATGTTTATTTTTTTCTGGAATGTTAACATCCTGCAAGGACAAAACTGCTCCACCTACTAACAAACAGGAAATGGCATCTGGTACTTTGGCTCAGAGATCCCAATGAAGCAGAAAAAATCACTCCCAAATTCTAAAGCAACTCTTAATTTAAAAACATACCTATCTTAGAGCACATAAACATTGAAATGTTGGGGAAATCATTAATGTAGGAGGATTACAGCTGCCCTTAGGATCTGTGCTTCAGATCCTTTGCAATACGCACTTACAGTACCATCAGAACTGAAAAATCAGAGGCCAAATCTGAACAAAATAACTTTTACATGTCCTCCACGTGTCCATTTAAATATTGTAAGGCTGTAGTAACTGAATGATTTGAACTATATAAAGACACAGTAGCAGATACCGACACAGCCCTTGAAATGTCATTTTTTTAAAAAACCGAAGTATTACTTCAATTAGGAATATTTTTTACTGGGTATATCTTAATATGCAATCATTTCTCTGGTTGAACTCACTGAATTTTTCAGAAAATTTCTTAACTCACAGTAACTGGACTTCAAAGCATTGTCAGGTGCATTTATACCAGATGTTAACTTTAAGCTAAATCTTTCCAGGCATTTGAGTTTTACTGTCAGAAAAATGCCATTGTATTTTACAGCAGTTAACTTTCTAGGCTTTGTCCCATGATATGCCACACAAATATACTATATTTCATGCTGCCTTGTGTTGTTCAAACAGGTGCAGACTTCATCAGAATTTTTTCTTTGGGCTAATAGCACTGAGAATACTTTATCTGTCTCTGACTCTGGGAATTGTATTTAAGCACAATCATAAATCAGCTGGCAGCTTTCTTTATGAATCAGATGCTGGCGTGTGCAACTGTAATAGGAATTAATGTCCTTTCCTTCGCTTGTTTAATGATTGGGCAGAAATCGTCACGGCAAATCAAGTTGTAGGACATTCTATTTATAAAGTGACTCCTAAAATAATAATAAAAAAAGTCTTGTAAAGCATTCCACCATGAAGTTATATCAACAGGAATCAAAAATGACTTGAGGGCAACCTCTTTACCTTTGGAGTAAAAGTTGGAACCTGTCTAAAGATGTTGAAGTGTTTGTCACACCTATCTGTTCTCTCTGAAGACTGTACAGGGCCTGCTGTGGTCATTCTATAACATCTGCTTGAACAAAGTAAATGCCCACTTAGGGTATCAGTAGTGGAGCAACAGACAGAGGTGAGGGGATATCTATTCTATTTTGTTATTCCAAGGGTTCTTTCTATGGGTCCCCCACTTCAACTTTCTAAATTATTTCTAAAATTAATTTTGGAATGAGTACAGCTACAGTTTGTAAGTCTTATTCCTTTAAGGTCTGTTGATGTGTACAACTGATTATGCACACCGATGAGAAAAGAAGGCAGTAAAAATGCTAGGAAGAAAAAAAAATTCTAATTCATACAAAATACCCTTGTGCATATTGGTTATACATAATGGGAACAAAGATGCAAATGAAAAGCTACTGAAAAAACAAGGAAGCATTTCTTGTATTTTTACATCACAAATGTTGTACATACTGGAATACAAGAGAGGCAACGGAGTTAGTCTCATATTGAAGCTAATTTCAGAACAATGTTGACTTAAGCATTGCACATGAAAACAACAGAAGCTTAACTTCTTACAGCAGTAACATGTGCACTACAATAGGACTAGGCACATGAAATACACTAACAGATTTATATAGGTAGTCCTTTGAATTCAAAGAAGACACGCTGTTGTGCAGTTCATCTGTGGGCATGGAGGTAGCTCTGCAGTCCTAGTCTGGAAGCACAGAACCTAGCACAATGGGAGCACTGGAAATCCATTGTTGTAATAACTGTGGGTGTTATTCTGTGACGCCACTCATGGTTTTCTATCAGTTTTTGGAGGTGCCTGTCTTCCAAGCCAGTGGAAGCTTCATAGCGGATGAATGGTGACATATCACCATTATAAAGGACCTGTCCTTTCATTCCATCATGGAGTAGCTGAATTTCCTCAGGCATCTGTAACATCTCAGGATGGTCCAGAGAGCCTCCCTGTTTACAGTGTCAAATGCCTTTGTCAGGTCAGTGAAGACAGAATAAAGAGGTTTGTTCTGCTTGATGCACTTTTCCTGGACTTGCCTCACAGCAAATATGTCTGCTGTACTCCAGTCTGGCTGAAAGCCATACTGTGCCTCTGGGACGTTCCTTTCTGAGACGGTGACAAGTCTGTTCAGGAGAATGCGGGCAAAGATCTTGCCTACAATGGACAGCAGTGAGATACCCCTGTAATTTCCAGTCTGATTTGCTTCCCTTATTTTTAAATGGCTTAAAGAGAGCCATGATGAGGGCATCATGGAAGTCATCAGGCATCTCCTCTGTGAACCAGATGTCTTCCAAGATGTCTAGTACTTTGTAGATCTCAGCAGGAATGCCATCCTGCCCTGTTGCTTTGAATTCATCCGTGACATTGCTTTCTTGATCTCATCAGTAGAGGGAGGCAGGTTTAGGACATCCAAGATTGGCAGCTGAGAATCTGCTGTAAGATATCAGGATCAACTGTGGATGGCCTATTGAGTAGGTTGGAAAAGTGTTCAGCCTAGCAGTTTTTCAGTCCTTTCTGCTCTTTGATCAGGCTTGATCCATCAGATGACAGCCAAGTGGAGTATCCTGATTTAGAAGGACCATAATCTGACTTTATGGTGCTGAAGAACTCTCTGGTGGCATGCATGTCTGCATAGCGTTCCACCTGCTCAGCCTTTCTCTGCCACCGCTTGTCCTGCATTTCTTGCAGTTCGGCCTGTACTCTGGACTGCAGGTGTTTAAACTTGTCTTTCTTTGAGATAGATGATGGATCGTTCTGCCAGTCTGCATAGGCCTTGTTCTTGGCCTGGAGGGCTGCTGAAATAGTCTCATGGTTTTCATCAAGCCAGTCTTGATGCGCCTGGGTTTTCAGTCCAAGTACAGTTGTTACAGTCTGCACGATGACATCTTTAAACTGCGTCCACTTTTCAGAACAGGTTCCTACAAGCAGTAAATTGCCGGAGAGTTTTTCGTGAAGTATATCTTGAAAACATTGGACTTGGCCTGGGTCTTGGAGTCTGCTGATGCTGAATGACATTCTGACAGTCCTTGGTTGCTTATGATGTAAAGGGGCTATGCGTGTAATGGAGTTTTAAGTAGAGCAGCCATTGCACAGAGGCAGTCCCACTCTCTTGGCAGAAGAGTTCTTAATCCAGTGGCACAGACAACTGTTATGGCTGCTGCAGTGGATGACCAGGATGTCTATATGTCTTGTCATGCTCTTAGCATTCCACAACACCTGCTGGGCCTGCCTTCTTGACCTTTGGGCCATTGATCGGTCTCCTCTGCTCAAACTGCCAGGGCCAGACTTCATACGCTGCGATAAAGAAATCCCCTATCTCAACAAGGGTCAAAGACCCATCAGCTACCCTCACCTGGTTTGGCCTGTTTGCTGAGATGGTTCACCAGGGTGTGGCTGCTGTGCATGTTACAGCTACTTGGAGCCACAGGAGAGTGCCAGGTGGGAACCAAAGGTGAATGAGCAACCCTAAAAAGGCACGGCAGGCCCCTCCACCAGAGGTGCTACCCCTCTCTGGGCAGCCCATACATCCCATACATTCTATTGTAACATGTATGCTACAATAGAACTAGGCACATGAAATATACTAACAGCTTTACAAAATGCATCTAAGAAACAATGTTCCAATTTTCTGTTGTCCATGTTCAGCAGTTGTAACGCTTTCTTCAAACTTGACAAGATTTCTATAGTGATTAAGGAATATACCCCACTTAAGTGTATTTTTGAATAAATATGCATAGTATTGTACTGTTTTTTTAATTTAGATCATCCCATTGGAAACAGATTCTAATATATGCCCTTTGACCATTTCCCCTTCTTTTTGTGTCTTTTATCTCCTTTCTCACCCTATTAATATTGCAATGCCTGGAGAAAGTCTGCTTTATGTTTTTAATTCTTGTGCTATTCCTCTATCTTTGATGTATTTTATAATCCATGCAAGTAGGAATGCTTGAAAATTCTCTGCAAATTCTGGAACAAACTGACCCAATTAATGCCTGAGCTAATGTTCAGAATGGAAGAGTTTTCCTCTGGAGTGTGCTATTCCCTCAATATTCTGATGCAAATCACAACTCTAAAAAGTACCAAAATAATATATAGATGTGTATTTGTCCTGTGTTTAGAAGCCTGTACTTTGAGAAAAATATATTGTAAATGCAACCTTGAAGCCAAGTTTTTAAAACCCCAGATAAATGAGATGAAAAAGAAGAAGGAGCAAGCACATAAGAACTCATATAAGATGGGTCTGCAACAAAATGCTACAGCTTGCAGCATTCCAATTCAGGGTGACAAATATTTCATTCTACCTCCTACTGTTTACTTTGCTTTCCTAAGTATCTGTCAGCATTCTACAGCCATGCTACAAGCTCAGTTCTGTACATGAGGCTCCACCTCCCACAAGCAGCATGAATGGCTACATATGGAAACTCAGAAACTGCATAAATCTTTGATTACAAATTCCACAGATTACATTATTGAATGAATTATGGGATAATTTCCAGTGTAAATTATACAAGACAGTTATACAACTGCTTTTAAGGAGATATTTACAAATGCTTTAATTTATCATATGTTTGCCTGTACGGCTACGGATACAGCCAGATGTAGAGATGATTCATATGATGCCTATAATACTTGCTTCTAGTTAAGGTTGACTTCCATTTGACCCAAAGACTAAAATTTATCAATTAAACCACATTCCCATAATCTGTTGTGCAATAAACACTGCACAGGAGCTGTTAACACAGATTGAAAACAATGAAAACTAAGCAAAGAGAGGGTGTGAAACAACTTTGCCATTTGTGTTTGACCCATGATGTGATAGCAGTTAGAAGAATATATTAAAAACCTTTCTATTTATGCAGAAGAAAATGCCTGAGATGCTAATGTATGGTTCTCTGAATACCAGTTTCAGCAGAATGTCACAGCTTCCAATCTTATGCTTAGACTTCCCCCTTCAGTTGATAATTACATAAAGGTAAATAAAGTCTGCTCTGATATGAGCTTGATGTCTGCTCAACTTCTTGGAAATATCCATGTAGTTTTCTTGGCAATAATATGAATTTGCTTTGCCATCACCTTTCACTGGCGTGTTTTTTGACCTTTCCAGTCTAGTGTCCCTGCTTAGTTTTTTTTTTTTTTTAAATCAGCCAAGATTAGTTAATGTGACTAACTAGCCAGGGAGTTACTCATGCATATTAAATGCTTATATGTATATTTAACATCATGTATAATCAGGATCTCAAGCTCAGATACTTTGGTCACTTAATGCGAAGAGAGGACTCTTTGGAAAAGACCCTGATGCTGGGAAAGATGGAAGGCAAAAGGAGAAGAGGACGGCAGAGGATGAGATGGCTAGATAGCATCACTGAAGCAATGAGCATGAAATTGAGCAAACTCAGGGAGGTAGTGAAGGACAGGAAGGCCTGGTGCAATATGGCTCATGGGGTCACGAAGAGTCGGACACAACTTAACGACTGAACAACAACAACAAAATAATCAGGATGGATGCCGAAGGTAAACTTACAAAACCAGCATGTGCAGAATCCTCCAAATGTAGCCTTTAACTTAAGCTTTGTAACTAAATTTCATTGGGATACCTTTTCTGAATGTGAACATAGTAATGCTTTTTTTTTCTTTTGTTTTCAATACAGCAGATTGACCCCTCTCTCACTCTCTCTCTCTCTCTCAACATACATTTCATAGATTAAAAAAAAAAGATTCTAAGCAATAATGAGTGTATTCACCTCAAATATGTACAGCATTACCCCTAGTATGTAGATCTGGCACATAAAATTATTAAGGCTTTTGATTATGTAGCTACATTTAAATCTTAATTGCTGTAAACTGGGAAATAATGGGCAAACAACTTTAGTTTTTAGTTTTCCCCTACTATAAGCAATCGCAGCAGATTATAGAACCTACAGGTGAAACTCGAAAAATTAGAATATCATGCAAATGTTCATTTATGTCAGTATGGCAACTCAAAAGGTGAAACCAATATATGAGATAGATGCATTACACGCAAAGCGAGATATGTCAAGCCTTACTTTGGTATAATTGTGATGATTATGGCGTACAGCTTATGAAAACCCCAAATTCACAATCTCAGAAAATTAGAATATTACATGACATCAATAACACAAGGATTGGAAATAGAACAATATCGGACCTCTGCAAAGTATAAGCATGCATATGTACTCAGTACTTGGTTTGGGCCCCTTTTGCAGCAATGACTGCCGCAATGTGGCGTGGCATGGATGCTATCAGCCTGTGGCACTGCTGAGGTGTTATGGAAGCCAGGATGCTTCAATAGCGGCCTTCAGCTCTGCTGCATTGTTCAGTCTCATGTCCCTCATCTTTCTCTTGGCAATGCCCCATAGATTCTCTATGGGGTTCAGGGCAGGCGAGTTTGCTGGCCAATCAAGCACAGTAATCCCATGGTCATTCAACCAGGTTTTGGTACTTTGGCAGTGTGGGCAGGTGCCACGTCCTGCTGGAAAATGAAGTCAGCATCCCCATAAAGCTCGTCTGCGGAAGGAAGCATGAAGTGCTCCAAAATCTCCTGGTAGATGCTGCGTTGACCCTGGACTTAATGAAGCACAGTGGACCAACGCCAGCAGATGACATGGCTCCCCAAATCAACACAGACTGTGGAAACGTCACACTGGACTTCAAGCATCGTGCATTGTGTGCCTCTCCATTTTCCTCCAGACTCTGGGTCCTTCGTTCCCAAATGAGATGCAAAAGTTGCTCTCATCAGAAAAGAGGACTTTGGACCACTGGGCAACAGACCAGTTCTTTTTTTCTGTAGCCCAGGTAAGACGCTTCTGACCTTGTTTGTTGTTCAGGAGCGGCTTGACAAGAGGAATACAACATTTGAAGCCCATGTCCAGGATCTGTCTGTGTGTGGTGGCTCTTGATGCACTACCTCCAGCCTCAGTCCACTCCTTGTGAAAGTCCCCAACACTTTTGAATGGCCTTTTCCTGACAATCCTCTCCAGGCTGCGGTCATCCCTGCTGCTTGTGCACCTTTTTCTACCACACTTTTCCCTTCCACATAACCTTCTATTGATGTGCTTTGATACAGCAATTTGGGAACATCCAACTTCTTTTGCAATTACCTTTTGGGGCTTTCCCTCCTTATGGAGGGTGTCAATGATGGTTTTCTGCACAACTGTCAGGTCAGCAGTCTTTCCCATGCTTGTGATTCCTACTGAACCAGCCTGAGAGACCATTGAAAGGCTCAGGAACCCTTTGCAGGTGTTATGGATTCATTAGCTGATTAGAGTGGGACACTTTGAGCCTAGAATATTGAACCTTTTCACACTATTCTAATTTTCTGAGATTGTGAATTTGGGGTTTTCATAAGCTGTACGCCATAATCATCACAATTATACCAAAGTAAGGCTTGACATATCTTGCTTTGCATGTAATGCGTCTATCTCATATATTGGTTTCACCTTTTGAGTTGCCATACTGACATAAATGAACATTTGCACGATATTCTAATTTTTCGAGTTTCACCTGTAGTTGACTCTGGCCAAGCAGGGCCATTAATACTAAGATGCCAGAAGTCAAAAATCAGAAATCTGGTAGCACCTTTTCAGACTAACTAATTAAAGGCATAAACTGTAGCTCATGACAGCTCAGCCTTTTAATAACACTAGTTTGAAAAGGTGTTACCAGGCTTCTGATTTTTGGCTACCATAGACTATCATAGACTAATATGGCTCTTCTCCTATAATACTAGGATGGGGGACTACTAAGAGATGTAGACTGAGAAATTGGGGGGAGGGGAGGAGGGGGGAGAGAAATCTCAGAAGGAAATGACTAATAATTTCAGTATTTTCACCAGTAAAACAACATGGATATGTACATGTAGTTACCAAGTACTGATCTTGACTCAAGGGAATTTTTAATATTTGCTAACTCTGCTACAATTTTGGGGGGGGAAGGATAGCTTTTTTCAGCTGGCGACTATTAGCTATTTAAATTATTTTATGTATTGTTTGCCCATTCTGTTCCTCTCTTTTTTTTTTTTTTAACTTGTTGCCTATAACGTAAATTATGGGGCTAGGTGGGCCTCTTTGGGAAGGGCATTTCATAAAATTGGTGCCACCACTGAAAAAGTTCTACTTAGGTTATGCCCTTCAACAAATTTCTGTCAAAAGGAAAACAGGATCTCAAATGATTCTGCATCTACTCAAACACTTCCCATGAGATTTTTTTCCCCACTGATACATCTTCTATTGGAGCTTTTGCCTATGCTTGAATATGTTATCTGACCATTTCTTTTATGCTTCTTCTGGTTTACTTTTACACTGCTTTGACATTCTATTATTAAACTTAATGCTCAGATTTTCATGCTGAATATAAACTCTGTTCCATTTCAGACTATAAAGCTATGGGAGGTTCATGTCAATGAATGTACCTCCATGGGCAGAAATTCCTCCACATAGAAAACATCTAGCCTAGCTTTCTCTGGGTTTGTATTTTGACTGTTTTCAGGGAGGAAGCCCAGACAGAGATTTACCAACTCCAGTACAAAGCAGACCTTAGACAAATTAGACATCAGACAAGCTTCTATAAATCACCACCAATTAACAGTGAATGCATTGACAAATACTTTATACAGCTACCAGCTATACAAATTCCCTTTTTATAGATTTTTACCATAATATATCTGTAATTATTGGCATGTCATTAAACGTCAATTTTATTCCTACTCCATGGAAAAATGAAAAAATATAGATGACCATTTTTAAGAAGCAACTTATCAAGGTGTACATATAAGTGATCTGATAATCTGCTTTGGTTTTCCCAGTCCCTGTCGAAGACTGTTGTTAAGGCTGGCTCAGAGAATGGTTTCCTACCAATTATTCTTGGTGGACTGTGCATTTTATCACAAGTACAACTAAGTACAATATCAATGGTCAAGAGCATTCCAGTTTTAAGTATCCAGAGGAGCTACTCCATGGATGTGGGGGAACGGCATATATTTATTGACGTTCTAAGATATAAGATGCAATGTAAGTGCTCTAAAATATGGTGGCCAACATTTCTTATTCACATCTAGACTTAATTTCAATCTACTAGTCTTTGACCCTACAATGACAGGTAGCCCTGAGACAGGCCTCATTAAATATGATGGGGTAGTATTTATCTAGAAGTTTGTATTTATGAATTTATATAGAAACTTGACACATCAATATATAAAATAGGGACATAGGACACCTTTGGTTCCCAACTCCACCGATTCCAATTTAAAATGCCCTTGAGCTGTTTTGATTGCTGACAAATTCCATCTTCCTCTCCTTGTAACTCTTCCCCTGTGTATGGTAGCCAAGATGAAGCAAGCAGGGCTGAAATTGACCAAAGTGAAAGAACAATAAACTGACTGGAATTGTTTTCTTCCAAGTGGGCTACAGATAAAAAATAGCGGATGAACTAATACATAAAGGCCGGCTACTTGTTTTTGTTTTGTTTTATTGTTTGTCCATTTCAGAGAACAATGGATATATAGCATGATTGTGTGCAATTGGAAGCCTCTGGTCGCAAGATAATTTGATCTCTAGGCAGGTCATTGCATGACAAAACCAGGACTGCATTTTCATATCTTTTCTTCAGCATAAAACAAAACATAAAGTAAGGGTAGCAGAAACATTCCTTCTCTTCTTAGTCCCTAGCCACATTTCACTGCACTCTGTTGCATCCAAGGAGGAGAACCATGTTAGTCTATAGTGGCAAAAAACCAGGAGTCTGGTGGTACTATGGAGTTAGTCAGAAAGGTGCTATCAGACTCTGGATCTGTTGCATCCAACAATTTGTTCCCATTCCTTTTGTCCTGAAAGCAGCTTAGGTCAAAAGCAGTGTTTGGGATTTTAAATATACTGTAAGAACAGAGAATGATCCTCCTCAACTCTGTTACAACTGCAGGAGAATTTGGATGAGGAAGAATGTCACATATCTTCCTGTAAGTTATTTGACATGCAAGGAGCACAAGAGTGATCTCACACAATGATGGTAAGTGGGCCCGAGAAAGTAACAGAGAGTAAATTGTTAAACGAATCTCTGAAGAAAATATGGTCTTCCAAGAATACATTCATGTAGAATAGGACTAAACAATCCCGTACCTTTCAGAGTTAGTTCATGCACAGAGGAAAACAAACCTATATCAGATCTGGACATTACTTGGCCTCCCACCCAAAGGAGGGTATCATCCAGTCTGCTTCACAGCTTGGGTAGAAGAATGTGCTGCAAAAATAGGGAGTTCTGAATTTGTTATATATAGGATTTGATTTTGATACTAAGATCATGGCATCTGGACCCATCAATTCCTGGCAAATAGAAGGGGTAGAAATGGAAGCAGTAACAGACTTCATTTATTTGGGCTCCAAGATCACCGCAGATGGAGACTGCAGCCATGAAATTAAGAGACGCTTGCTCCTTGGGAGGAAAGCTATGGCAAACCTAGATAGCATATTAAAAAGCAGAGATGTCACCTTGCCGACAAAGATCCGCATAGTCAAAGCTACGTAATGTATGGCTGTGAGTAGTAATGTATGGCTGTGAGAGCTGGACCATAAAGAAGGCTGAGCGCCGAAGAATTGATGCCTTTGAACTGTGGTGCTGGAGAAGACTCTTAAGAGTCCCCTGGACTGCTAGGAGGTCAAACCAGTCAATCTTAAAGGAAATCAACCCTGACTGCTCATTGGAATGATTGATAATGAAGCTCAATCTCAGATACTTTGGTCACCTAATGCGAAGAGAGGACTCGTTGGAAAAGACCCTGATGCTGGGAAAGATTGAAAGCAAAAGGAGAAGAGGACGGCAGAGGATGAGATGGTTAGACAGCATCACTGAAGCAACGAGCATGAAACTGAGCAAACTCAGGGAGGCAGTGAAGGACAGGAAGGCCTGGCGCAATATGGTTCACGGGGTCACGAAGAGTCGGACACGACTTAACGACTGAACAACAACAACAACAGTTATTGGAATTCTTTCACAATGGCTTCTTAGCTTTTTCTATATAAAAAATTCTTTATCAGAAGTTGTGGATTCTTGTGTGCCTGTTAAATGTTTCCTGTTCAATCTACCAGGAAGAAACCTGACATTACCCTCCATATGTCTAGGACAACAGTTCATCCAGACCCTGGTAGCTGGCAAAGATGATTGGGAAAGATATCTGGGGAGCACCAGGATTCCTATTCCTTATGCGGATAAAATCTTAATGCTCAAATGTGTTAGTTCAGTTTGAGGCCAATGTGTAATTAAAAAAAGCATCAGTGTATCTCCATGCAAACACTGTTCTCATCAGTACTTGTTGATGGAGAGAGTGCTCTATGTTTTACTTATTCATAGAACATAAATGTACCACTTCTCAACATGTTTACAATTATACACAGAGAAATATTCATGTGTACGAACAGCATATATTCTGACCGATGTAGAGGGTTTGCGTTTATAGACACCAGTATGTGAAACAGTATTTGTGTTAGTAGAGTTCTCAAGAGAGCAGTACATTAAGTTATCAGAATAAGTGTGCTACTAAAAAGAATTTCACATCACAGAATATAAGGCAAAAAGTTCAAGTCCCATTCTTAGATACCTTGGAGCATAATAGATAAAAGCAATGAGAAAACGGTCCAATTCAGAGCTTGGGAAAAAATTAATAAGACCAGAGACAGAGGATGCATTTGGTAAGGACTTGGAAGGCAAGAGTTCCTAAAAGTAAATATCCACTTTTGTGTACAATGAGCATACCTTGCATTTTATATATATATAAAATTCATAAGAAGTGAATTCATTCAATATACCATAAAATCTGAAAGTCATTTGGACTTTGATACCCTTACAGCTTGCTTCATTCACCAGCGCATCAGGCCCCTTCGTTACTAATTTACCAAGTGACACAGGCATAGCGACTTTTAATGTTTAATCTATTATTAAAGGGTAAAAAATTATTCACTGTTTTTTTAAGCAAACTGTATGAAATTCTAGAATAAAAAGCAGATGCATTCCAGATTTTCTTTCCAAGCAGCCAAAAATGATGACATTTTGCCAAATAAAATAAATAAAATAAAATCTGGGATACATTTCTATCCTCTGCTTTAAAGTATACATTACTTGGTCTCTGCTCAGTTAACAGATTATTATTATTAAGGGCCTGGTTTATGAATGATTTCAGGGAACAATTCATTCAGGAACTGGAAGCCTACAGAATTAACACTAGATACGTATATGCTAGAATCATTTTGCTTTGGACAGCTATGCAGGCATTTCATGCTTATGTTTAATTTCCTTTGTCCTTCGCTGCTCTTAATAGACATTCTGCCACCTGAGGTAGGTTTCAAAGGAGTCCACATGTGCCTGAATTTATTATGTGGCACTGTGGCTTCCTTTTTTCAAGTCAACTCCAAACTGAGACACACAAGGGCTGCATTGTGCATCTGGAGATGAATTTGGTACGTGGGTGCTCTCTGAAAAGGTGTGAAGACTTCTCCCACTTACACACCTCGTAACAGCACAAGCCTCAGAAACTAATCAAACAAAGCAATGAGCCACCTCCTCCAGAAAACTAGTGCAAACACTGCTTTCCCTTATGACCTACTTATGATGACAATACAATACCCGGGCAATAGTGAAGGAGGGTGGCGGTGCGCCTTCAGTCCACTTATAGTAATAACCTCAACGCTGGGCAAAATGTCTATAAGAAAAGAGACACAGTGACAGATTTTGATAGCCGAGCGTTCCCTCTAATCCCAGGAATACCGATTTTTCTTTTCAAAGTACGGAGAGCAGTTTATATAAAAAAGCCGCTGAACGCTTCAAGCCTACACGAACGACACACGTAACGGGCGACAGCAGATTCAGAAAGCAAATCCTAGCTTACAATAGATGGCAAACCGGCATTCCCATTCTGGGCGTCCGGAAAGGAAATTGCCCTGCCACTGAATGGAAAATCGAGGTGAAAGGGTTAAAAAAAAAACTTCACCCGAGCACCACCTAGACGATCTTCCGAGGCAAGCAGCCCGTACGCCCAAACAAAAGCTTACCTTTCTCCCAGAGCGGTTCAGACGCGCAGCTGCGGACGGCAGCGGGCTTTCTTTGACTAAATCCTCAGCCAGATGCTCCCAACCCAGCAATCTCTTAATAGGAAGTGCACGCCAACCTGAGAGGATCCCCGCCCCCTCCCCCGCCGCCTGCAAGGCAGAGCCCGCCGTGAACTGCACACCTGCTTGCTCGCCCTCCGCCGCCGGTGGGGCTGCTCCTCGACCCGCAGCCGCCCTGGGCAAGACCGGTGTGGGCAGGGAGGGAGGAAGGCAGGGAGGGAGGGAGGCAGGGCAACACCCTTCTTTGGGTCACCACTTGGCGCTCGCAGGGCAGCGGGCGATCGCTCGAGATAACATTGCGGGGAAGAGCCTCGCGTTCCTCCCTCCCCTCCTTCTTCGCCAAGATGCGCCTCCGAGCGCGCGCCCCAGCCCGCAAAACGCGCAGAGAGACGTAGAGCGGATCACGCTGCATTCCACCCTTCCTCCCGGTGAGCGAGAGCTCGCTTGTCAAAATGGCAGCTTGGAGACATTCCCTGCCCTTCTAAGGAGACGCGGATAGGCTTGTTTCTTCAGTTTCCACGCAATAAATCACCCCCCCCTTTTTTTGTTGTTGTTTACTCCACGGTAAACCCAGCATAATATGCTACAGACTCCTTCCCCCCCCCCCAGCAAAATGGCAGTCCTTTCAGCACTGCTGCAGACAGCTCATTGGGTTCCATGAGCTTTCTGTAGTCATGGCAACAACCAACGGACGGATCTCCCAAGCATGGTTGATCATGTGGAGCTTGTCCCCCTCCGCTCCCGTCAACGTCGAAGGTAAAATGCGGCTGGGCTTCATTGTTACGCGGGGAGAACGCGCGCAGACCTCTCAGGCGCCGCGCGGGTCGCGTCGCTGGCTCCTAAACGGGGCAAAGTTGGGCAATAGTCTGGCCTGCGCGACACCGCTCTAGAAGATCAGTGTAATCCCGCGGAGTGACTTTCTTTCTTTCTTCCTCCCTCCCCTCCCTCCCTTTCCTTTCCTATAAATGATTAAAACTGATCTGTGGCTTGAAAAATGTTTAGAAAACAACTCGGACCCATTTATACCGAAGTGCGCCTTTTACAGCTATGCATTAGTAGGGAATCTGAATCAGGGGCCCTCTAGGTGCAGGACTACAACTCCCATCCCTGATTTTGGTCATGCTGGCTGGGGCAGATGGAAGAGTTCAAAAACAGCTCTCCGCTCCAGACCTATAAGGTACTTGCTGTAATTGTTGGATACTTATATCTATAGCACTAGTAACAAGGCTTCACAATTGTTATTCAGGAGATTGGTACTAACTTTTGTAGCCTAAAAGGGGTAAAGCAAGAGAACTTAGCTAGATCTAAGGTTTTAACAGGTCGTCACAGATAATGAACATAGTCCAAAATGGCAATAATCTCCAAATGAGACAGGCACAGCAACGCACATTAGACAAAGCCAATACCAAATGACATCACACTTAAGACAGTGTGTGGAGCCCACCATCGTGATTTGTAAGGCATAATTTATGGCTTAGTGAGAACACAGCCACTGCATACGATTCAGTAAACCTTGGTTGGAACAAATCATTCTGTATTACAACGTATGAATCCAAGCTCTTTCAGAAAAATATGGAGCAACCCCAACACTGCCAAAATGTTGAGGCAAAGTGGAGATATCTGTAGGAATTCTGAGAAATGCAGGACATATTAAAGCAGTGTTTCTCAACCGTCACAACTTCAAGATGTGCAGGCTTCAAGTCCCAGAAGTCCCCAGCCAGCATGCTGGCTAGGGAATTCTGGGAGTTGAAGTCCACACACATCTTAAAGTTGCTGAGGCTGAGAAACACTATCAGAGTACTGAAAGTCTGCATCCAGCTATGCAGAGCCAAATTGTGCTGCCCTTGCAGCTATCCCTTTAATTTACATTCCAAAGCAGCGTTTCCACTATCTCGTATAGTTTGAAAAGTGAAGTGGAGGTGGTTTTGGTATTTTGCAAGTTTTAAGATAGGCTGGTTGCTGATTAGACAAGAATGCAAATTTTCTCTGTATTTATGTTACTTGTGATGCCAACCATTTTTATAGATACTGACTGCAAATAGCACAATCCCATTGTGCTAAGTAAAAATAAATAGGGTCAAAATTAAGGTTGACTCTAGATGAATTCATGTCAGTGATGTTATTTTCTGGGTGAAAATAAGCTATTGAGCGCTTTAAATGGACAGCAGGAAATAGATGCTTTTATTTATTTTTTAATGTTAAAAAAGATTTTACAAAGATTTTAAAAACTACAGAAACATAAAAGAAGAAGTAGAAAAAGAACAAAATTATACAAGGGTAAAAGAAAAAGTGAAGGAGAACAAAAAAGAAAGAAAAAGAAAGATATCTATAGAAGCAACTTCTGATCTTCTTTGCAGCAGTTACAAACATAGCAATTACCATCTCTACCCTCCCATATTGCATATCATGGTTCCCTTCTTCCCATAGACAAACCTTTTTAATCAATAAATCCCAAATCACCAGCTCATTTTTATCCATTTTCAGGAAAAAGTCCATAAAGGGTTTCCAGTCTTTCATAAAAATAGTGTAGTTCCCTCCTTCATCAAACAGGTCAATTTAGCCATTTCTGCAGACTCAGCCATCTTCACAGTCCATTCCTCTATTATTGGTGTTTTTGTAGTCTTCCACCTTTAGGAAATAGATGCTTTTAAATAAAATACATATTATAGTTTTATCAAACAGGAAGAGATCTATATTTTACATTATATTTTGTTTAAAGGACAAAAGGCAATTTGAAGGCTTGTGTTTACCCCTCATTTTCATTGTTCATCACAAGTGAACAAATATATCACATGGTTAGAAGCTGCCAGAATAACAAGAACAAGAACATGATGATGATGATCTGATAATATATCTTTCAGCCCTGGGTCTCTTTTTGGATGAGGGTTAAATTAGACATGGCTACTTTAAATGTTCTATAAACTCATAAAATGGGGCAATATTTGCAATAAACGTATCAGAGAGATGATTGGAGAAACATTTCATGCTACATGTATTCAGAAACTATATAGAAAAATAGTGATTTTGCATTGTTTAAGAGACAATTTTGGACTTGAACTTTAGCCATGAAAGTTTAGTGTGCTGTCCTGTAATTTATGGTAAGCCAAATCTACTTCACATAGCAGTGGTAAGGATAAAATGGGAAAAACTAGTTACAAATACCTTTGAATTCCATGAACGAGATATTGATTTCTGCATTTATCTCCCACCTTTTCTCTGGGTTCTTAAGGTAGTATGCATAGGAGCTCCCCCAATTTTATTTTGACAACAGCCCTGTGAGATAGATTGACCTGAGAGAATGCCTAGCCCAAACTTACCCAATGAGGTTTTGAGTTTGCATTGCCAGTCCAAGTTGAAGCCCTTAATACACACTACTTAGTATATGTGATAAATGCACCCCAATATGGAAGGAAGGGGCACTGCCCAATGACCCCATAATTTTATACAATTGTTCTCATTAACAATGGTAGAAAATACTGAGATGGAAACTAGGATTTGAAGTAAGCTTTCTGCATATTGTACAGTTTCTAAACTAACTGCAGTGAGTGGTATTTGTAAGTGATGCAAAGTAATTACATGTCAGTAATAAATTGTAGAAATTGCTGCATGAATATATGCCAGCAACTTTTGAGTCAGCTGCAAAATCACCAAATTGATGTAAGAAAGGACTCAAACTGGTCAGAGCCTGTATGCCATGATTCAGAAGAGAATTTCATTCATAATATTTGACATGTTTTCTGTCTAAAACTGCTAGGGATCTTTTCTTTTCCTTCCTCATTTGAAAATATTATTTTGATTGTCTGCAAATAGTATATTAATATCCTGTTTTAGATAATGAAACTATTCATTATTTCAATAGTTCGTGTGTCTTCCAAAACACAAAGGCTAGATTAAGATGCATAGCAATTATATTCACATTTACTCAGAGGCAAGTTAAATTATTTTCAAAAGATTTTACCCCAAAGTCAACATGCAAAGGATTATAGCTTCCAAGAAGTTTATGGAAGGAAAATTTCTAATGCTGACATCCCTTTACAATTCTTGCAGAGACATTTTAGAGGGTTGTATGTGGGAGAAGAGCACTTGAATAATGTGAAATTGATCTGGTGGGCTTTTGATGGAGGGAAAATTTTGTTCTAGGAACTTCTTAGAAGTATTATTTATTTTATTTCTAAATGTATTTAACATATTTATATGGCTGCCCATTTACTAAAGCACTCTAGGCAGTGAACAAATAAAAGCAACAGTCGCAATCCATAACATTAAAAATGTTATAAAAAAGAAATAGCCTTTGCAAATGAAGTCCCTAAAAACTCTTGCAACAATAACAACAGATCGCCTGCTCCCACAGCAAAGATCCATTAGCACCCTCAGTGCCTGGAGGAATATCAGGTCTATACAGTGTTGGGGCCATCCGTATCTTGGGAAGACTGTTCCACAAGACAGAGGCCATGACATAGAAGGCATGCTTCGGAGGACTCATAAAGCAACATTGCTTCAACATTGTTTCACGGTCTCCCATTATAAAGTCCAAATCTGCTTTTTAGATGGTTTCCTTTCCCCAGAAGCCCCTAAACTATAACCCACATTATATACAGACCTAGTTATTTAAACTTTTAATTGTACTTTGGTTGCAGTTGCAAATCTTGTGAAATACAGTGAACATGGAAATGTGTAACTGATTTTGGTTGACCTTGAAGAAGCTAAGCAGAGTTGGATCTGGTTGGGATTTGGGTGGGAGAGAACCAGACAAACCCAAAGCTGTAGCCTAGACTGGGAACTTGGGGAACATCTTGGGAGACAATGGTGAACTACTTCCATATTGCTGCCAAGAAAACTACATGGACATATCCATATAATTACCAAAAGTCAAGCTTGACCTACAGGAGATTTTATTTTTTTTACTTTAATAAATAAAAAAAATCAAAATTTAATTGTGCAAGTTAGAGCTCCAGCTCTCTTTTTTCCTGAAGTTACTTCTACATTTACCATGAGCGATAGTTACAGTTTTTGACATATTGCAAACCTTGTCAGTGATCAGCTTTACTTTGCTCCCTACTTCTCATGGAGAAGAAGGAAAGAAATCTGCACTGCGTAAGGACTGACCCCAGGCTGCCTCAAATACCTGATGTCTGAATGGTGCTTGAGCTATAATGTTTGACAATTCTCTCACTCTTGCATATTTACTTACTTACTATCCTAAAGTTAACCAGAAGATAAACAAGCGAAAACCATTTCATAACCTTCCATCTGTTCCCAACCTAGCTGAAACAGCCATACATTTATTTTTTTCATAGAATATTAAAATGAAAACTAGTAGTGCCATAAACAACAACATACTAAGCCATGGTTGCTTAACCATGAGTTATTGAATAAACCACATTTGGGGGTTCAAACATTGCACTAAGCTATAAATCATGATTTACAAAGTACAGTGGCTATACAATGCTCTATGTCCAAACCAAATAAAGTACAATATGACTTAACGTAATGTGTGAACCTACAGTCCTTTTCATGCTGTGGGGCACAGAGGGACTGGATTCCTTGCAATCATTCTACCCCATCTGATAATCTCAATCTCTTGTCTCTCTCTGTAGGTTTCCTATTACCTGAGAGTTTATGTTTTATGTTTTGACTAAGAGCAGCAACTGGTGACCCCCACCTCCCCAAATCAAGTTACAAAATAGCATTCAAGGGTAGCCAAGTTGTTTGACATCTCAGGCAAGAATCCCAGAAACACCTTGGCTCCTTTCTGAGAATCAAAACAATAATTTTTGTACCTTTTCTTGATATCCCAAATTAGCTATCAGAGGTGACTGCTGGAAGTCATGGGGCTTTTACCTCCAAAGGGCCATTTAAGACTTGCAATGTTTATTTTTAGTGAAGCTTGAGCTGCCTGCTAATTGCCTCTTGGTTATTCCACAAATAGCCAAACCAACCTTCTGCATCTGGCAGAAGTTCACAATCCAGTACTGTTTAGCTCAGTTCAAGTTTGTTTGCTGGGACTGCTAGGCTACTCTTTAATGATTGCACAAGCGCAGATGCAAGCTAATTTCTTGGTCTAATGTTGTCAGCAATGATATCACTCTTCTCTTTGAGAACAAGAGGGGCAGACATTCTTCACAGCTTGTCTCCAGACAGTTACATTTTCCCACTCATTATGTGCTATTCCAGATGATGGCTTGCTATGTTCTTATGTCAGCAGAGCCATCTACATTCTACTCAGTTGAAATCTGCAGTACTTTCCAGCACCAACAGAAGGGTCATGCAGTCCTATGTTCTCACCCACCTTAGAAAATGTGTTTTGTGAGATTAATATAAAATATGTTTAGCTTCTATTTTTTTTTTAAATGAAGGGCATATCTGTGTGTGTGTGTTTCAGGTGACCATCAGTTGTTACATGGAGTTAGCTGCAAATGCCAGAAGACTAAATCTTACTGAAGTGTAGCAATTACAGGAAATAAAACTACCCTTCTAGATATAGGGTTGCTATAATTATTCTTGAGGGTAACCAAATATCTAAAGTGTTGGAAACATTAGGGCTGATCCAGTTGGTTCATTACATGTGCCATTTAGTAAGAATAGCTAATCCATTCGTGGAAGAACTGCCAACAGGGAGGGATCCTTTTCTCATCTAAAAGGGGTGAAAAGATGCTGCAGGCAACTTCATGTATATAGTCATACATAACAGCTGCAAACAAAAATGGAACCTGGGGTGCCACATCTGAGATAGGAGTACATAGCCTTTGCAATGATCAGGCCATTTACCAAATAACACTTTTAAGAATGCAAGAAGGGAACAATTGTGTTGGGAGAGACCATGGAGGTAAATGACTGATTGCAGAAATACAGATGAATTTTCACCAATACATTTTAGAAAAATAGGTACAGTAAGTGGGAGTGTAGATGGATTTGATTCAAATTCAGTAAGGAAAAAAAACCCTAATCCTTTGCCTGAGTCATGCAATGACATATACCAATTTCCCTTAGGCTGCTGTCTCCTTGAGGTGTTGAGTGACATCTGCTATCATCCAGTGAACATGGCAACTGGCTCTACCTTTATAGCTCAGAGCCTGGATATCTGCAAAACCACCTTTCTCCAATTGTGTCTCATGTCCTCTCAGTTCTAGTCAGGTTGACATGCTCCAGGTCCCACTGATAAAACGGTGTCATCTTATGGGACCTTGGAAACATGTCTTCTGTTTGGCTACCTCTGCCCTTTAGAACAGTTTTCTTCCTGAAGTTCACATGGCAGGGAAGATGTTTAATCCTATGGCACTTACAGTGCTTTCCCCCCCGTATGTAGTAGTTTAATATCCTTTTTGTTATTTGTTCTCTAGTTTTGTTTTTTGCTTTGTTTTAAAGTTTTTATGTATGGCACATTACCTAGAGTTGCTTCAGTGAGTGAGGTGGCTTATACATTCATTAAGCAAAGAAAAGTATGTCTGGAGGATATCATTTGGGAAAGGCTGGCATAAACTGAAATTCCTGAAGCAGAGCCTGAATTATAATCTTACGCCTCACTAGATGAAATGACTGGCACCAAAAGGTAAATGGTGTTGCAAAAGACAACAAACTTGATTTGGCTTCTCTAATAGAATACAAGCATGGGAATACATTTGGCTAATTACCACAAATAGAATAATGAGTATGCTTGACTTGCAAGATTTTTCTTTCATTCATAAAGTGTATGTAGATATGGAGATGTGCCCATATCTCATGTGGCATTTTATTTATTTATACACACGCCCACACACACACCCTTAAATGCCACTGTGTCTACTGCATATATTCTCGGACTTAATGCATGTATTAATAAGTTGTGGTTTAGCTTTATGGATGAATACTCCCATTGACTCAGAACTTGGATAACAGAAGATCAAAAGCTTCTTTGGGTTAACTTTACTGGGCCCTTTCACTTATTTGCAAGTTAATTAGAAGGTAGTTTGAATTACATTTTAAGCACCTAAGAATTTTGGTTCACTTCAATTTTATTAGACCTTCTAGGAAGTATTTTTTGGGGGAAATATTAACCAACATTTCAAATCAAAGTTCAAAGACACCGTAAAAATGGAATCAGTTTGGAAGTATCACATGATTAATAAGTAGCTTACCCAGACTTTATGGAAATGAGATGGTAGGTGGGTAAAAGGAAATAAATATTTAAAAGATATACACAGCTTATTCATTAAAAGATTTCTTATAGCATAAAGGATGGTTATGATTAAAAAAGCTTCATGTCTAATTGTTAGAATATTTTTAAATGTTGAATCTTTGGCAGCATTAGAATATATGATCAGTTTCAAAAATAGGCAGTAGCTGACTTTAGTCATTCTTGTTAAAGTATAAATACCAGTGAACATCATACTTGGGTAATGTTAACGTCTGGTTGACAACATGACTATAATTGTCAACTTGATAAGGAGCTGATCAGCTTATCTCTAACATTCTTTTCATTAAGAGGTCATTATTCATTTGATTCTCTGAAGTGCAACTATTCCTGATCTTTCCAAAAATGTCTTCATCAAACTATATTAATAGTAGCATTGACCTCACTCATGGTTTTAAAACTAGCAGTGTTGTGACATTTGTGTTCTTTGAAAGAGCAATCCCAAACATTGGTATTCTTTTCTCTCCCCTCGTGCCTTTGTCGTTTTGAATCTCAAATACATAATGGAACACTGCTTTCTCCAGTTTTGTTTCTTCCTGACTTTAATTTAGCATAGGATACTGCTTCATTTTGATTCTTATAATAATAACAATAATAATAAGATACATTTTGTGCCAGACATTTGAAACAGACAGGAAACAACAGGAGGCCATACCTGTTCTCACAACAAATTCTGATCCACCTCTACTTTTAATGAACACAAATTGAAACAGTGTACTTAAAACTTAGTTATAAAATGTGAGTTGATGAGAAGCCAATATGAAAGATGCAGGAAAAGAAATCAGCACACCTCTGGTTTCTATCCTCCTGAGTTCCCACGGACTATCTTATATCTGTTGGCGCAACAGTTATGGGTATTACAGCATTTTGTAATTCATTGTGTTCTTGTGCAGCAGTATGTATTCATCATTCTAAATACTGTATCTGTCCTTGAATCTTTATTACAGAACATGAACCATCAGGATTCCTAAACCAAGCCACAAGAATACTTTAAAATTGCAGTAGGGGTATATCAATATATGATATAAACAACACTTAGTAGTAGCAGCAAAAATCAGGCGTTAATTTTCAACGAGAGACAGAGACAGAGACAAGTGATAAGAGAGATCCTGTCATTTTGGTGTGTTTTAGACTCTGCAACCTTTGCATCCTTTAATATTTTCTGGATAATGCTTAATTGAGAAGCACCTTGTCTCCAGTCCACCTAAGACAAAGAGTAGGCTTTCAAATCAACTATTATCAATTGAATGGGCAATAGCTGCAATTAGAGATTAATATAAGAAAATGGTGGCCAAATCACTTATGACTGAGAAAAGATTGATTAGTAATCAAGGTGTCAGTGATTTCTGTTCTCTTACATATTCTAATACCAGATACATAATTTTTATACAATACAATATGTGTTACACATTATCATCTGAAGGGGACTTCACCACACATATTTAAGGTTAGAATAAAAAATTAACATTATACAGATTTGGAGTGCAAGTCATTTTCTTTCACATAAAAAGCAGCAGTGGACAACAGAGGTGCCATTTCTGTGTAATTAGTAGGATGATCACGTTATTAATGGTTGCATTATTAACACACATCCTTTGTGGTGTCAGATATGGAACTAACTTCCATCTTCTAAGAGAATGTTTACAGGATATAGACAGTTAATTCTTTCTCTTTTTTTGTAGGGATGGATGAAAAATAATACCGTACCACCTTTCCATTGATTTGGAAGCTATTCCTGGGGCAACCTGTCATCCTGTACTCATCAGAATGTTGCAGTATGGATAAGTTCCAAGATCTACACACAGTCTTCAAGACGTTCTGTCTTGTATTTTCTTTATGTAATGTCTTACAATGAATATACATATAAGGATAAATAACTTTTTAAAGGTGAGCTAACAGTACATAAGTTAGTCATCTGTCTATAAATACAACATTTACAAATGTATAATTTAATAATAATTTAGCCTGGTAGTGTTTCATCAGTATCGCTAAACTCTCCCCTGTACTACATGGAGAAAAATATGTATGTATAGTTTTTCTCTGCATTGAATCAAAGCCTTATGAAATGCAGATGGATGCCAGTTTATTGATCTGTGAAAATTCCAAAAGCAGCTGGATCCTGAACATATCCACTGACCTCTATCGTGGGAATTTGGTATAAAATAGCAGAAGTGTGTTTCCTGGCCATCAGGAATCACGTTCATGAAAGATGTAAATCTTATGTTTCAAGAACGTCAGTCAAGGAGTCTGATATTATGTCAGAGACGTATTTAGGGTTGCAGGTTTATTTTTTTTAAAAAGGATCTTTTTTTAAAAGCCTGCAAGAGTCATCTTAGTGACACACTGATATTGCCAGAGGGGAGGGGCCAATTCCTCCCCCATTAGGGGGGTATTTTAAAAATTAACTTCAAATAGACAGAGGCTAACAGACCTATTCTGAGCATGAAAATGCATACATGAGCATAATACAAAAAAACCGTTTGCCACCAAATTATTGCTCCTGAGGCAACAAAAACTGGAAGCTTCAAGTGATCTGCAAGCTGCTTTCCACGGAATATGATACATTACAAAGATCTCCTGAATGTCAATCATGTAAAACTTTAGACACCCTTGGTCAACCTGCCTATTTTAACAAATCCCTAAGTAAACAAAAGCTGACACATGAATAGAATTAGGGTTAAGATTTTTTTCCCCACTGTTAGTACTTGCAGAACTCTTCTAACACAGAAACATTCTTAGGTCTCTTTGCATGTTTGTGATCTCCTGACAGATTTGTAATAATATTCGAGTTTGGAGGGTACGAAGATTATCCCCAAACTTTTATCTTTCTTTCTTGTAAGTACTTCGTTGTTGATTTGAAGGAATCTTTAGGATCTTTTCCTTCTGATATGTCAAATCTCTTTTTAGCTTCAATTGCTTCACTGACAGTGGTATATTAGCTTCTTGGACATGTTGATCTAGTTGAATCCATTCTTCTTTCCACCTGCACAATATTTCCTGCACCACAGGCTGCCATACAACCCCAAAGCATAATATAGCCCCTGCTCCCTCCAAGTGGTTGACAAGATGATCTTTTCTTCAAATGTTTTGCCCTTTTTCTTCTAAATGTATCTTGTATTGTTAAGGTTGAACAGTTCAGTGCTTGTTTTATCAGTCTAAAGCACTTTATAATAAAACATTTCAGGTTTATCAAGGTTTATTTCATACATTTGCATTTGCAGTGATTGTGGGTTCTGTTTTTTAGATTTGGTCAGTTTTCAGGTAGTTCTAGTAGAGATTTTACTTTGTCTTCTAGGTTTTGCATTGATTTCAACCGTTCCATTTTGAAATTACTAGTTGGAAGCATTTAGATATTTTTATAGCCTTTCTCTGCTCTGTAAGAATGCATTATCTTCATTTTCAAATGTTCAGACAGCTGCTTAGAGGAGTTTATGGTTGTTGAAAGTAGACAGAACAACAATCACAGCCTAAAAGCTTAGAAGGGTCAGGGTGTTTGTTCACATGTAGAACTGTCTTTACCTGGCTAATTAGCTAGTCAATAGTCTTTTGGGATCTTATTAATAGCTTTAGAGTATAAAAAAGGACAGAATTAACTGGAAAGGTGTCCATATTTCCACATCTGCTATATTGACAGCTTAAAGAAATGGGCTGAAAGTAACAGCATGAAATTAACAGAGATAAGTACAACATTCATCACTTAGAACATAAACAAATAGAATGCACAGCTATGAGATGAGGAATACCTGGTTTGGTAGTTTAAAAAGATCTTGCAACAGTGGTTGTTTGTAATTTGAATATGACCCAGTGATCTAATGTAGCTCAAAATGGCAAGTGCAGTTGGGCTGCTTCACAAGTATAATTTGGAAATCACAGGAAGTAATATTTCGATTGTATTCCACTTTGGGCAGTTCTGATAGAATACTAGGTCCAGTCTGAGTACCACATTTTCAGAAAAATTGTATCAGGTTCAGATACAAGGATGATCAGGGAACTAGAAACAAAGGCCTATGAAGACAGATTGAAGGAACTGGGAATTTGAGAAAAATCCACTGACAGGTGATATAATAGAGCACTCTCTAAATAACTGAAATGATGTCACTTAGGAGACAATCAAGACCTGTTTTTCTTGTTCCAGAGTAGAAGACATGAAACAATGGATTTAAGTTGCAGGAAAGCAGATCCTAAGTGAACTTCAGAAAAAAAAAAGTTCCTAAAATTAAGCGTAGACAAGTACAGAAATGACCTTGAAGAAGGAATTCATCAACTGTTATGTAAACATAAAACTAAACAAATAAATAAATAAATAAATAAAACAGTGCTAAGCTTCCCTTCGCTTCAAGAAGAGGCTGAATAAAACTTGTCAAGGATGGTTATTTTGGATTCCTGCTATGCATGGGAATCACTCTTTGGTTCTGTGACACCAAATGCAACAGGGAGAGGATAAGTATGTAATACCACACACAAATTCTCTTCTCTCTCTTTACATTCTCACTCAACTTGAAGCCTTCAAACAGTTCTTCAGCACATCCTTCACATCTTAGTCAACTCCTGAGTGGATTACTGCAATGTGCTCTACATTGGGCTGCCCTTGAAGACCATCCAGAGGCTGCAACTGGCCCAGGATGCAGCAGCATGGGCAGTTGTAAGCCCACCTTGGTATGCCTATGTAATACTTCTGCTCCGCAAGCTGCACTGGATCCCACTATGCTTCCAGGTGGAATTCAATGTGCTAGTTGTCACCTATAAAGCCCTTCATAGCATGGCTCAGGTTTTTTCTGGGACCCCTCTCCCAGGTTGTTTCTGCCTATTCCACTATATCTAACAGGAGGGGCTCAATCCAGGTCCCCTTAAAGGATGTCATCTTATGGGACCTACAAAGTGCCTGAATATCATATTCCCTGAGATTAGATCATCCTCAAGCCTGTCAGCCTTTCACGAAGCATCGAAGACCTGAATGTGATCCAGGGCATGAGGGTTGGGAGGTTAGATGGCCCGTGCATTGTTGTTGTCCTGATGATTGCTTTGGTTTACTCTTGGCATCCATTGTAGATTTTTATGTTTTGTTGATATTTTTAAAATTGTTTTTAATGTGTAGTGAACCACCTACAGTCTCATCTGCAAGTTGGGTGGCCATATAAATTGATTTAATAAAATAAACACCTAACAAATGTAGAATTGATGAGAGGCATAAACCATGGACCTAATTTGGCAAAAACATTTATCCATTAAACCTCTTCCCACATTCCAGATGCTTTATGCCATTTCATAACTATTCTGACAACAAGTCCAAATACATTTGAGCCAATTGGCAAAGGCATGGTAGTTTTGTGTTAGCACATATGCCAGTCACCATGTTGCTCATCTGATATATATAATATGAAAGTATTCAAGAATAAATCCAGATGCAAAAATGTATGTACATATTTATATACTGATGCAAAAATGTATGTACATATTTACAGTATATACTGCCATACCCCCATAGATTCATGGCCTGTTAATACTTATAAAACATATTAAAAATACACATATGGTGTTCCAAAATAAAATTAGCCACACAGAATGCTGATGAACACTGATTTATTATACATTCCTTTCGTAAAGTTGATATGTTTGAAAATACTTAGGTCTCCAGCATTGCCAAAGCTGGGGTCCTCTGAATATACAGAGGACTACAGCTTTCAGAAGTGCATTGCAATCCAATTGGAAGGCATCAGATTGGGAAGGTTAGATTAAATACAGGCTGCATGTAGCTATGAGGATTTGCAGAACTGGTCTAACTCTTTTGGCTTCTGGGGCAGAAAATTTAAATGTTACTCCAACATGTCTAAAAATATTTTTAAAAGGAGGTAAGTAAACTTGCCTTCTAAAGATGTGATTTCTGAGGCATGTGGCCAATGTTTCCCTTCCCATTTGGTTATAGGAATACCAGTAAGTACCCTTCTCACTCTATGGGAGAAATAAGAATACTACTTTGGGGAATGAAATTACAGTGGTAAAGGTGTTAGTTAAATAGTAACGTTAATTATTGGTTATGTATAAAATGCATAACCTTACCATCAGTGGCTATGAGTGTATATGAAATTCTTACTCAGTGACTTTTATAGGTGTACAAGAAGATTCCCATGCTGTATAGATAAAGATAAAAGAGCTTTAAAATATAATTATATAACAAAATGATAACATGTAACGATAATTACATAAGATAGAACAATATAGCTAGCATTACCTTGCATCTCCTAACCCCTTTTGCACTGTCCTCTTCCCACTGTTTCTTTGCTTTATGAAAACTTTTTTTTTCATTCAGAATTATGCTAGTCTTTCAGGATACAAATGTTCCAGCCTTAACACACCCTTTTCCTTTTGAAATGATTTCAGATTTATTTCATATTAGTGCAATTCAGTTCACTTCCTGGGGTCGGGTTTGGGGGACATCACAAGTTTTAAAAAGTCATTATCCAAGCTTGGGAAAAATTACTTGCTTCAGCTTGGGAAGATGTATGGATAGTAATAAAAATGATCCTGAAAGAAATGCAGAGTAATGCTGAAGAGTTTACCAAGCAATTATGTATTGTAAAGAAAAGTCACTTAAATTTACAATTGGAACTCTAGGGCACAGTAAAACAGTAAGCAGATTGTAAATCACTCCCATTCCTAGCATTATTCTCAGCATGACTGTTCTTGCTAGAGCGGGAACATGACTGACAGACTGAATTTTTTATAAAAGTTTTTATAACTAATGTCATATTTGGTTTTAATATATTAGGGATCGAGGAACAATCCATTTTAGTCTTTTCATTTCTCTCAGTTTCTGTCTACTTCATCAATCAAACCCACCCTATTTTATTAGCCTGCAAAAAAGTTGTATATAAAATGGTTTATATATAAAGGATGTTCTCATACAAATGTACTTCTGTTAATATTTTTAGGCAGTAGGTTTGCGTATGGTAGTAGCTTGGTCCTTGTGGAAACAGCAGCTACTAAATCTACAGCAATTCTGGAGTACTAATTCCGATTTGACCCCACCAAATATACAACTTACTGCTCTGTCTTCATGTGTGTACATGAATCCTAATTTTGGATTTTGCAAGTAGTGCCCTCAATACATACAGAAATAAAATATACTAAAAAAATTCAATGAAAAAGTAACTATGGGATCATGCGCCAAAAGAGATGGCACATCAGGAGATATGTGGATTCACTTCTGGGTTTTTGTACCGACAAGTAGGTAAAGGTTAAATCAAAATAAAACCATCTTTGCAAAGTTCTCTTGATAAATTATAAGTCAACATTCTCTTTATACTACCTGTTAACATCAATACAGTGTTGTGCCTGAGTTCTTCTGTAGTTCTACAAGTAGAGGAATTATATTGAATTTTTCAAATATCACATCATTTTGGAATCAAAGAAATAAAGCAGTGGTGTAATAACTGCTTTTATATAAATATTTCTCACACTTATATACTGCCAGAAGCCAATACTGAATATTAGTGTCTACTCATTTCCCAAAGGTAAATTACACCGCACAACACTCATTCTTAGCAACTCAAAAGTATTTCATCCCTACCAAAGCTGGTATACATTAACAATATTTGGCATCACAGAAGGTGATGTGGGAGCATAAAAATGTGGGAAAACACTCTGAATACCAGAGCATAGACCGTTAAGACTAACTTTTGTTACTGAGTCACTTATCAGTACTCACTTTATAAAACTTCAGTAGCTCATGGGAATTTGAGGAATGGTAATATACTTGTTCGCTGGCACATTTCATTAAAAAGTGCACACTGTTGATTCTTCCTGAGGAAGATCATGAAAATTCAAACAAAGCATTTACTCAACATAATCACCTACCCATTTTAGTGATTCAGAGACTGAGGCAGATGAAATATTACCATGCCATGAAGACCACCCATGTCAGGCAAAATAATATCGATTAAGGCAAACAAATCTATTTATTTATACATTTGGAAGATTTATATAGGCCGGAGTCCACAGAGAAAACCATTCCAGAAGAAAATCCCCAGCACATCCTTGTGGGGGAGGCTGTTGGGCCTCAGTTTGCAATGCTGCTGACAGTTTCATTCTATGCTTCTTCCTTCCTGGTTGCACAACTCAGGGAAGTGTGTATGCAGTCTGTCCTGTGCTTCCCCTAACAACAAACTACACAGACACAACTAGCATAATCACAATTCTAGGTGGTATACATCAAGTACACAAAAAATAATATTACACAAATACGATGCCATATCAGTAAAAATGAATTCTATAAACCAGACATTCCAATGCCCAGAGAATGGCTCATCTTTTGTCCTGGCCCAATGCCCAAGGGAAAAGCCACATTTTTAAAGCTTTCTTGAAGACTAACAAGGCCAGGGCCATTCAAATCTTGGGGGCAGCTCATCTAAAGGGCAGATGCCACAAAGAAAAGGCACACTTCCGAGGTCCTATCAGATGACGCGGGGGGACCTGAAGCATGCTCATTGTGAGAGCATGTGGTATAAGCAGAAATAACAGGAGGCAGGCTCAAATAACCCCATCCTGTGCCCTGTAGGGCTTTGTAGGTAATAACCAGCACCTGAAATTGCAGCCAGAAATCTACTGAGAGTTAGTATAGCTTGCAAAGCAGTGGTAGTTCTGTGGTGTGCCCATAACTACCTGTGCCACTGCATTCTGGACCAACTGCACCTTCTAGATGGTTTTCAGGGACATCCCCATGTAGAGTGGGTTGCAGTAGTCCAACTGGGAGATGACTAAGGTATGAGTGACTATGGAGCATGGCATATTCAACTGTGGGAATGACCTTGGGAGACAGGAAGAAGAGCCATAGCCTAGAAACCATCATGCAAAAGATATTTCAGTTCACAGAAGGAAAAGCATCTCAGAAGGAACCCTCCCTAAGTTTTCAGGAAAGTAAAAGTAAAGGAGGGGAGAAGTGTTTTCAGATTTGCAAGATTCTGTTACTGTAACCTCACAATAAAGGTAGCATTAGTACTCATGGTTTGTGCTTCCCGTCTGGACTACCTTGAAGGGCCAGCACACGGCATGCAGATCAGGAATGGGTGCAGTTGAGTTGTGCAAAGGCCCTCTTGGCCACGACTGCCACCTGCTCTTTGAGCAGGAGTCATGAATCCAGGAAGACCCCCCCAAATTACACACCGGGCCTGTCTCGGGTAGTGCAACCCCATCCAGAACCAAAGATGGTAAACTTCCGGATACAGAGGAGTTGGTGCAATATTGGATGGTTGACTCTAGACAACACTATAGGTCACTAGTGCAGAAATGACCTTAGAATAAATGAAAAGTTTAAATTTATTTCTTCCATAATCAGTGGTTAAAATTTACTTTAATCCAACACTGGGCAATATGGTTTCCCAATTCTGTAGTGGCAAAGTACTGAATTACAGCAACACAATTTTCTGCTTTTATGTCCATGAAGTGTCCAGGGATGATGATGATGATGATGATGTTGATGTTACTAGGACAAGAAATTCCTGTCCCCTTCTCAGTAACATCACTGTGGTTGACATCCCCTACCTGTACTTGTTGACAAACAAAAAATGGGAAAGAATTTGGCCTCTAGCTACAAGAATATCATCCATCCTGCTTTAAACCATGAAACCCAAATTTGAAACAATGTATTTTGAATTAAAGAATGGTTAGATGTATATTTGAATTGAACTATTTCAGCCTGGAATGGCTACATGACTCTGTTCCCACTGCTAATTGCATTGTCAGCTCTTCTAGGGCCTTATTTAACAGAGGACACTTGGTAATTGGTGATGAGCCATTAATTTCATATATAATCTCTCTCAACACTGGGTGAAAGCTACCAATGAACAATCTAATTTTACTTTTTTCCTTTAAGTTCTCTAATTAAATTAAAGATTAACTTTATTCCCGTAGCAAGGCTGAAACATACATTTTATTGCTCTTTGTTTCAATGAAACACTAATTATTATTATCATTATCATAATATCAGAATTCTAAAGTATTTAGAATATAGAATATTTAAATTTAAATAGGCAAATTATATTATCCTCAAAGTGTAATAAACAAAATACTGTTCTGTTCATATTTAAAAAATGAGATTTAGAGTTTTCTTTGAATAAAAATTTGCTGCTAATTCCTAACTTTTGAGTGTTTTACAAGAAAGAAAAATATAGCTAGATATGCAATCTTGCAATAAAAATTATTCCATAAAAATCTTGTAACACAATAATCTAGTCTATAGGAAGTGCAGTTCTTTCCCCAAACCTTGTTTTTTCCTGGTTGCCATTTTTATATTTTTCAACTGAATGGAATTTTGGAAAGAAATTATTTAAATGGATTCTGTCCATTTATCTGTCAGCAGGATTAATATGCAATTCCATAATTCATAAAATTTATATTGCTCATTGTAATTTAATGATTACAAATGTTACATTGTATAAGTTTAAAGGGCGTTTAAAATGATAAATGTTGATACTTTTTTTTTTTTTTAATCTAAGAGCAGGCTGAGAGCCAGTTTGGTGTAGTGGTTAAAGGCACCAGGCTAGAAACTGGGAGACTGTGAGTTCTAGTCCCACCTTAGGCACAAAGCCAGCTGGATGACCTTGGGCCAGTCATTCTCTCTAAGCCCTAGGAAGCAGGCAGTGGCAAACCACTTCTGAAATCTTGCCAAGAAAACTGCAGGGACTTGTCCAGGCAGTTGCCAGGAGTCAAAAACTGGCTCAAAGGTATCAAAAATAAATAAAAGAGCAGGTTAAAAGTCTCTACCCAGTCCCTAAACTGAAGAGGTTCTTCCTGCTGATCATTTTAGAATACAAGAAAAAAAAAAGTTACAGAAGAAATACGTTTTAAAATAGCCATGTTTTAAAGTAATTGGAAAAGAAAACTAAAAGCAACTTAAGTGTCACCTAAGGGCAGTTGGATTTTCTTTCAACACCATAATTTTAGGATTGGGAGTCCTGTAGCCCAATAAAGGTAAGACTATCTAAGGACATCTATTTAAGATTAATGACAGCTCCAAAGAAATACATTATTAAATATTGATTTCTATAAGTTGGCTTCAATTATAGTATCCCAAAGAGAAGAAATTAAAAATAGGTTGGGGCAAAAATACTTCACTTGTGATTCAACTGTGCATTCTGCATGGAGAAGAGCTACAGTAGGCAGCTCAGTTAAGCACCTCATACATCCTTTTGATTTCAGTAGGAGGTAATTATGCACATGTTTATGGTCCTTTGGTTGGCATCGTGGATTTTCAATGTGCTTTACTTTGTCCCAAGATCTATACCCAGGCAAGGGTTTATATTTTGTTTTGTTTGGAAATGCTGGTTAGATTTCAACTGTGATTCTTGCATACGGCTGTGATGGGAGTAGAAGCACATTCCAGCCTGAACAGTATAAAACAAAACCATACAAAGGAAATGTACGGTTCTGTAGCACTGGAATTAAATTTCAAGACATAGTCCAATTTGCAAAATAAGGCATAGCCCAGCATAACAGTTCCATAATCTGTTGTCTACTGGATGCAAAATAAAAATAAACTGAAATTTAAAATATCTTAATGGTTCAGTATTAGACTTGTGTCTGTCTTCACACATCACACTAACATAGGATGTTATTTAGCCCACAATATGCTAAGCTGCACATGCTTTTGGTTTACTGTAATGCAGCAATCCAGCCTATATTGGCTGATTGCAAATTTCCTAGAATTGCTCCAGTAGGAATTGACTGTTTACAATTTTATTGAAGCATATTCACTCAAGAATCCTCAGTGAATGTGTTTAAAATTGCAGACAGGATAGCATCCAAGGCTCAGAGCTAATAAATATAGGATCTAGAACATGGGTTGGCAATGCAGCATATATGGGCATAATAGCAGTTTTTATATTATTAGATGGTGCCCAGAGTCCCCCACAAATTTTTTAAAAAATGGGCAAAATCTTGCAAAAAAAAAAAAATCTTATAAGCTTCAGCCTTCTTAATTAAAAAAAATATATCAATACATGATTTTAGATGTCTACAACATCATGCAAAATTCTGTAGTGGTACCTGCTGCCTGAAAAGTTTGCTGACCCCTAACAATATCAGACTTGTCTTAGACAACTTTAGGTCCAGAGACAAGACACCCCCAATTCTGCCTTCCAGTCTTTTGCAGCTCCAATCTTTTGCAGCTCCAGAGTTGTCTTAGACAAGCCAGGTCTAAGGGATTCCTCGATACTGAGCCTAAACTAGTGCTATTAAATGCATCATTCCTTTAGCGCCTTACATTTTAAGAAATGCATATAGCTTCATAGAGGTCTCTATGAGATAAATATGGTGATTGCAGCAAACCCCAGTAAAGATGTTCCTCCCGTTTCAGGTAATAATTTCAAGAGGAACATTCTTTTGGGTCGCAGTGGAGGGGAAAGGATAGCATACACCTGTGCACTGTGATCTGAGTAATTAATACCCTCTTTAGCAGATGCTATCTGCACTTTAAAATTACTGTGCGCGTTACATGCAAACTTTAATTAAATGGTATATCCAGCACAAGTCTTAGGTCCTGGTCTGGCAAATAAATAGGGTGAAGTAGTTGTTTCAGGTGTTAAATGCTGGGAGATGGGTAAAGCTGCAAAAGATTGGAAGGCAGAATTGGGGGTGTCTTGTCTCTGGGCCTCTGTCTCTTAAAGTGTGCTGTACCCAAATTGCAATGAAGGATGCTGATTCAACCCCAGTGCTGAACTTTATTTCTAACAGGTTGAGTTTTGTACCATCCTGTTCTTTGCTTCGGGAAGCAAAATACCAGAATGGAATAGCAAAATACCAAGGAACATATATGGAGATCAGAGAATTATTTCTTGACCACCACCAAAATGGAAGGTTTTTTGGAGATCTCTCAGCATATCTGTTCTATGGATTTGTTGCAGGCATCATTCCTCAGATCTGAAGGTAAAGTATAGGAAAACCTGCATTATTTAGAGCAGTGTTTCTCGACCTTAGCAACTTTAAGATGAGTGGACTTCAACTCCCAGAATTCCCCAGTGAGCATGGCTGGCTGAGGAATTCTGGGAGTTGAAGTCCACTCATCTTAAAGTTGCCAAGGCTGAGAAACACTGATTTAGAGGTTCACCTGTTTATAGCAATGCAAGAGATATAGGACATTTACTACCTGAAACTGTAACGGCAGGACAGGTGCATGACCTTATTCAATATCAAAACCTTGTACAATTTCCATTCAGTATCATTTAGTTGGTTCTATAAGATACACTGCATGATAGCCTCAAGTATGACAGTTAATTTTAACCTCCCTATCAATCTACAGCTACCTTTTAAAGTTCCTCCCACCCCAAGTTTTCCACTGTTATCATCAAGCAGGGCAGCATGCTATCATTTGTATTAGTACAGCTATAAAACTGACACAAGATTAAATCCAAGGAAAGACATTTATCACCCCTCAGGCAGCCAGATCAGAAGTAGAGGCTCTTCAGATATTAAGAATCCAGTTGAAATAATCCAGTGCTATGCTAGGAAATGCCTTGCAAAGGCATTACATCCACTATCAATGTTAAAAAAAAAAAAATCTGTGGAACAAATGAAGTCATTCTGACAACAAGAAAGAGAGTCCAAAGGAAAGTGCATTCTTTTAGTGCTTGTCAACCCCTTTGTGCAGATGACTTGTGAAGAGGTCTTAACATTTTTTAAAGTTGTGCTCATTATTAAATACTGTTATCCTTTTTTTTTTTTGGTGCCTTCAAGTCAGCTTTTGACTCCTCACGACTGTCTGAACTAGGCCTAGTGGTTTTTTTGGCAAGGTTTTTTGGAAGTGGTTTGCCATTGCCTGCTTCCTAGGGCTGAGAGAGTGTGACTGGCCCAAGGTCACCCACCTGGCTTTGTGCCCAAAGCGGGACTAGAACTTATGGCTGGTTTCTAGCCTAATGCTTTAACCATTACAGTACATCAAACTGGGTCACTATTATCCTACTCTCTACTAAATATGTATTAAAAGAACAGTCAGGATAGCATATACAAATGATAATAACTTCGTGAAAATATTGCTTTATTCTTCTTCTTTCACTGACTTACTGTATAGAGTAAATGAGACTTTCTTTTTACTTTCATATAGCAATACAAGTAGGATTATCCTCAAAGTACAAGCAGGCTGCTGTTAAAACCAAACTGTGCAACTGAGTTTCAGGCTAGGATAAGTCACTTTTATTTCTTATTCATTAATATTTGTTTTTCAATTAAAATTAGCAAACATTGTAAGAAGATAACAGATCCTGAATCTATCAAACCAATATTGGATGTTTTTCCTTTAAGAATAAAATATAATTTGTTTTATTAATTAAATATTTCAGAACTACCTGGCAACCAAGCTTGCATCTGTCATTATAGAAGGTGCCCAGTTCTATCAAATATATCACCTTATATTGTCCAGATCAGTCTCCAGGTACCGTAATTTGTTACATTTATGGATTTTTTGAAAGGTCTGTAGCAGTTTATTATATTATATTATATTATATTATATTATATTATATTATATATTATATTACTGGAAATATGTTTTCAATGAGTGCATGCACAGAATCCTGGGAGACTTGTGAAAAGTTTTTGCTATCCCATTTTTAGCCTATAGTCTTGACAATATGCTGATTACATAGAAGTAGATTATTCAGGTTTGACAAGACAATGCAGTTTTCTTGGCAACATTTTCAGAAGTGATTTGCATTGTCTTCTTCCAGGGGCTGAGGGAGAGAGTGACTGGCCCAAAGTCACCCAGCTGGCTTCTGAGCCTAAGGGGGGACTAGAGCTCATGGTCTCTCCATTTCTAGCCTGGTGCGTCTAATCATTAGAGCAAAGTGGCTCTGAATGGATTTTATTTCCCAATAACTATCAGCAAATATTTGTTCCTGTCAGTGAACACTCATAGTTTCATCTGGGAGAGGACAGAGGGCCCTTCTATGTAATTTGCTAACTGCAATTAGCAGTTGCCTTAGCAATTGTATTTAGAGGACATAAACAGATGACTGTCTTGAACTCACCCCTAATCAGCCAAGAAGCAGGGTGGACTCACCTTTTCCTGTTCCATTTTTAAAATGACATTGTCCAATTTCTTCTGTTCTAGTTTATAATACCACAGTGCCCAGTTAGTAAGGTTGTTAACAAATACATTGCAAATTTGCTGAAATGAATTAAATTTGCTGCAAGATTAACAGTGGCAAATTTAAGAATTTACCAGGTGTCAGATTACACCAGGCATGGCAATTACTGACTCCACAGAAACTCAACCCAACATTGGAGTTTATATCCTAGACTGCCTTCTCCCACTCTGTCATGTCAGGTAATTCTGGCTGTCCTTTTCGGGGCCTTGAGAGCCAGCAACGTCTATTCCATGTCTGAATAATGATTTTGTTTAGTCTGAGCATCATCGCTTCCCACTTAAGCAGCTTCATTCCTTACACTGTGTTTCACTAGGGCAGCGTTTCCCCATATCTATTGCTATTAGCACTTTCACATTGCTGTTAAGCATACAAAACAAGGATGGAAACAAATCCACAGCTATGAATCATTTATAATAGGACAGACTGAACATATTTTGTAGCACAAGAGGCCAGTTCTTGCTGATGGGAAATTTGATTATCCTATCTGCCGGTAAAGCATTCATCCTCACCTTGATGTGGGGTCAGCAGCTTGCAGCACGAGGACCGCGTGCAGCTCCCAGCAGCTGTACTGCTGCTTCCTACTCACCCCTTCCAGCATCTAAAAAATTTCTCACTCTACCTAATGGTAGAGCGGCTCCATTTCCATAGTAGAACCAGCGCCTGAAGATAATTTCAGTTTGACCTTTGCACCCATCCTTAAAAGGATTTCAATCAGAGTTTGGATAATCACTGCAAATTAGAGTCTGATTCAATAGAAGGCATTATACTAATCTACCTGTCGTGTGCTCAAGACAAAAAATATGCTAAGTGTCACCAAAACACTTTTAGGTAAAGTTCAGACATCAGTAGTTCAAACACTGCACTACATTTGTTAGAGCAGGCAGAAGCAAGTCCTATCAAAACAGCAGAGTTACATTTGTCAATCACAGTGGCAGAAAAGTGGGGATGATGAACTGATGTAGCCTTGTTCCCAATGCAATTTGTATAACTCTTAAAAAATGTGGTCAGTTTGACTAACATACCCTATCTGTTTCACTTTTATTCCTTCTCCCTTCTTGCACTTGGTATGTTTACAAGCAACCAACAGCTGCCGGGATGTCAGCAACTGGTCACAGGGGATTACAATTAATAGTAAATCTGCTTTATAGCTGACTCTCAGAAGGACCTCCTCTCTTCTCTAGCATGCGTGAAGGGGGCAGCTGAACCAACCGGTAACTCAGGGACTCAAGAGAATCAGTCTCATTACCTTAATCTAACCTAATTTACCTTCCTTTATACCTAAAGATGCCCTTGATAAGACTCCAAAGTAAATTTCCCTTAACTTGATTTCCAGGTGATTTGTAGCACTGAAATATTTAGTGAGCAAATTACTTCCTCATTTTGATTTTTCTTGTCCTGAAGTGGTTTTGCCTTTTTAAAAAAAAGAATAGAAGTATTGTTACTGATTTGTATTTTACTTAAAATATATTGCAAAGAAACTATGAAATGTTTGCATATCATTTGGTGCCACATAATAATTTTGGGACTGAATTTAAAGAGCTTTACAGTGAAATGAGGGTACATTAAGCTTTCATAAACTGCACAATAAGACAAGGCACAGTCATAGTCATTACTTTTAAAATGCTAGAGTGTTTATTTTTTATTTAATATTTGTAGTAGTTTGTATAAATTGTTACCCTAATTACATTTCTCTGGAGCAACTTTGTTAAGCTTAAGTAAAATATGATAATGCAGTGTTATCGGATGATTTTCGTTTGTACAAGTACTGTTTTGTTTTAAAGAAGATTGCTACTAACTGTTTGAGCAATGACTTAAGTCTGGCAGCTGAAATACAGGGATCGACAGTAGTGAAAATAGAGCTCTTTGCTCCTCAAGGCAAATCCTCCAGATGGGGCTCCCCAATGTTGAGAGAGTCAATGGCGATTCCCCCAGTCCATGCAACCAAGGACATGCAGGAGAAGGAGGCTCAGGCAGTCATTTCTTTCCCATCACTAGTGCCGCAGGGGTGAGCATACACCGCACAAAGGTCTTCCCTCAAGCCCTCAGTCCCTGCAAAGTATTCCTTCTCTGACTGGGGAGAGTAGACCAAGGATGCTGCTGTCAGGCAGCTGACTTGGGAGTAGCATAGAGAAGGAGGCAGGGCAGTAATTGCAGTGGCTCCTCCTTCACCCTCTTCCCCTTCCATTCACACTGCTCCTGTTATGGCTCTTACGGGCCCTAAAGTGGTTGCCTCTCCTGCCTCCTATCTCCCTACATGCAGCTTCAAGTTCCCATGCTAATCTATTCTTTTTACCAACTGCATCCAGACAAATGTAATAATGGCTGCACACTTTCTTTCTCCCTTATTATTTTTGAAACTGCAGCTGCACTGCTAATGAGTTGAAGACAATTGCTACTGGAGTGGGAAACTGATCCCCATCACAATAGATGGCTGCAAACTTTCCATTAAGAATGAGATCAGACACCTAAACAAACAGGCTATGCACATTTTAAACACGATTTGGAAGAAGCCCTTTGGACCTCATGCAAGTTATTCTTTGCTATTCATTAAAAAAAACACTGGTCTTTTTTCAGACTTCCACATCAGGCTGAAAAAAGATGTGGCTGCTTTCAAACTCGCATTAACTCAGGGGATGGACAGGGAAATGAGAGAAGAGTCAGAGGACAAGATAGTCTGGTCAGAGCTAATTTAGAAATCCTTGGTGCCCTGAAAGTTGCAGAACAGAAGAAACCCATTCTTCTTAGTCCCTCTTTGACTTTCCACTTCATCTCCTGATGATCATTTAATCTGTGATTCTGCCTGGACCTTCTTGGTTGGAAAAGCTCAAGCGGAATCACAGATGAAGTTCACACACTACATTAAGCCATTGTTGCAGTTGATTGGTTTGGCATAACTTAGCCCAGGGTTTCTCAAACTGAGTTGTGAGAAATTTAGGGAGGAATTGTAAGTTTTGTACTTGCAAAAATTTTGTCCTAGGTATGACTATTGGACTTTTTGAGTATTACAAAGCTGACAACTCCATTTTCTAGCTTGTGGAGTGGCACAAAGAATTTGTGAACTAGAAACAGTCCTATATTCTTTAGTCATTTATGTTACACATAGAACGAAACTGAATCCTAGCAAGACAAAGTTACTTTTTGTTTAGTGTGGTTTCCTGCCAGCTCCAGGGTTGTCTTTCCAGGGTGGCACTGCCCAGTCACAACCTGAGAGGTCTCCTGGGCTACTGCCAAATGGGCAGGGAAAGGCTGCAGCCAAGATGACCTTTGCCCATCTCTGGTTGATGTGCCAGTTGTGGCCCCCTCTGGAGCAGGAGGACCTGGCTTCTGTGACTCATGCCTTTATCAGTATATAGTTAGGCTTCTGCAATATGTTCTGTTGTAAGACTACCTTGGAAAAATAGTTGGTCCAAAATGCAGCACTTGTAAAATTTCTTGCATTCCCACATGACTGCTGCTAGTTACTGCAATCATATTATATGAATTGGTAGGCCCTGCTATGAATTGGTTTCCAGGTGCAATTCCAAGCACTAGTTTTGACTTAGGAATCCCTATAAAACTTAGTATCTAGGTACCCTCAGGATTACCTACTTCATTTAGAATTGACCCATCCAAGGAGATTCTCCCAGGAGTAGCTGCTTGTAGTTGCCCAATTTTCGGAGGAGCTTAAAACAGAAAATCCTGTTTTTCTACCATGGACCCATATTATGGAACAGGTTTCATTGAGGGCCTTTGGGGAATGACTGTGCCTCATCTAAAATTGGAATATATTTGTTAAATTATTTGTTAGTTGATTGGTATTGTGCATTATTTTGTAGGCCTTTTTTCCTGATTTGTTGATATTGTAGTCACTGAGGTTTAGAGTATTGTAAGCTACTATAAGGTGATTACAGTTCTGCAGCAAAAAAAGTTAGATAAATAAACTGCAAACAACACTGCATTATTTAAATAATCATTTATGTTGTGTTATAGAATGTAATTTGAAAATGAACTTTTTGCATGCGTTCAGATCTACTTTACAACATTTAACATTTATCTGTTTAAAACCACAGTTATATTAAAATGTTGATAAAGTTCTGTAAGTTGCTTTGATAAAACATGTACTGCACGCAAAGACCATTTCACATGATTGAAATGGATAAAAATCTCGTTTCTACAGTGTATAACAACTGATGTCTATTGATCATGTGACAAAACATTACTGGATATTGGCAATCCATTGACATAGGCCATTGAAAGCTGGGTTCAGCTTCAACCCTCAAAAATATGTATGTGTCTGGCATCTCAGCTGGTGGCATGCGTAATAGTATACTCTTACTCTACAGAACGTCTTTAAAATGTATGCATCAGTGAAGTTCAGTATTTTTATCTGTTACTTTAAATTTCTAGCATTTCCCACATAGAAACATTTTTGTCTGCGTAGAAGAGAAAAAAAAAATAAAGATTAGCAGTCTACTACTAGTGCTGATAAAAGTAAGCCTAAATTACTGAAGAAGATCTTTGGTTTAATTCCTGTAATATTACGCACTAATGAATGAACTTTTCACAAACGGCCAACATTGGATTAGACAGAAATTTTCTACTAGGTTTTTATTTTTATCAAATACCAGGGGAAAAAAGTAATTATGCTTTGACTGCTACAGTTGTATCATCCTCTGCCATATGCACTATTTTCTGTACTTCTCCATTAATAATTATTTGTTTACACTATATGTAGCTATTCCTAGCAAGTTTCCTCTGTTGCAACATACGTTTTTTACAATATCTTGGGTGCTTGAGTGCCACATGTCCCTCCTTTTATAATATTTTTTATTACTAGGTTACTGAATTTGTATCTTGTGTGTTTGCCTTTTTGCAAGTTTTCCAGATTTGAATATTTATTTTCCCATTAGTGTTAGCCACAGTTTTATCATGATGCATGAACTTAAGTAGCTGATTTAAATTTCATATGATGATGCACTTAATTAAGCATCCTTGGGAATAATTATGAACAAGCAGATAGATGTATTTACACACACACACACACATATATAACAATTATGAATGGGCTGATATATAATTGAGGAAACAACTATTATAATTGATGTATTCAGAATTTCCACCTCTGAATATCTCAACACATAAATATCAACATGTTCTCTGTCTAATTATTTACACATTCAAATGATTTGTTAAAAAATTCTCCATGCAGCTTTTAGACATAACTAGAATTCTGACAAAAAATAAAATATACATTTACCAAATATAATGCTGAGCTTTCTAACCCTGGGAAATCACTAAAAAAAAAAAAAAGCACTAGATATTTTTGTATGTGCACACACTTCTTATCCCTAGGAACATGTTCATATCAAGGAACATGTTCATATCATATACATTTAATGTATAAATCAACTGTCATAAATATGGTAGGCAGTAATTAATGCAGAAGTCCATAATTACATTTGTAATGTAAAAATGTACATTACATTACATTTTTTCAGCCACTGCAGTCTTGTTATTTCCATTACCTGCCTGTCTGCATGAATGTTTGTACAGATATGTTTCTTGAGCTCAAGATTGCTCATATATAATAATACATTGTTTGAACCTGCTGTTGACCTTCAGGGTTAGGGCTTTAGCAACTGGTTTCATTGTTATTCCCAGACCCTTGGGAATGTAATGGTGACCGATTATATTACAGAAGACCAATCGCCATGGGACTAAAGCTGTTCAGTCCTGTGATTCATTGAATCAGTACTGGAGCTCTTCTATTATCCTTTAGTTAAATAGTCCACTACCATTATCTTTAGCACAATAACGTTATACAAAGCTAATGAATAGTAGAATGAATAGCAAAGAGGAGAGAAAAAGCAAGAATATAATAAAGATGTGCTGAACCTTGAATCAACCTGAAAGACAGTGGTGTGGTGGTGATGATGATGATGATTTCTCATTTATTCCTTTCTGTCTACACAGCTTAAATTCATTTAGCAACAGGACTGGGCGACTTTGCTGTCTGGCAAGGTGTTTCCTGTTCTTACCCTGTGTCAACTTGGTATTCGCCAGATATGTTCAATGACTATTCTTGCAATCTCTTGCCACTGACTGTATCAGCTGGAGCTGTTATGCACTGAAATTCCAAACATGGAAAACACCAGGATGTTTTCCTCATTGCTTGTTCCTTGAGTGGACAGGTGTGCATGTATTAACACATAGCAGTGGACGTATTCCCTCCTCACGGCTCCTGGTATTTTAATTTGAGGAAAATACAACCCCAGTTTCTTCAAATGGCTATTATTTATTAAACACTTGGTCATTTTCCCCATTAATACTACCTATTTTTTAAAAAGTGAGATACTGTTTGAGTCTGTATATTAAGCCATAGTCATTTTAACTGAGATTTGATGAACAAACCATTGGGTCCTGGTTCATATAACATTACGCTATAAGCTAGAGTTTAAGTAAAGCATACTGTCAGCTGGGTTCAACGTCATGCTAAGTCAAAACTAAACAAATTACAATTTAGCAAGACTGTAAACTGCCCAGAGTCACCCCACAGTGAGATGGGTGATAACAAATTTGAAATATACATAAATAAATATGCATGAATCCAGCTAGAAACTTATCTCTTGCAAATGGAAGTGTTGAGTACAGTAGTTCCAACTAGAAGACTGGTTCTTCTCTTAGAAACTGGACACATTATTTAATCTTCATTTACTATCCGATCACTTTGTTCAATATCTAAATGGATGAATATATCCTGAAATCCTGTTGCATGACAGAACTAGATAATTAAACTATTATATTTTAAAAGTCATAAACAAGAAAGAGGAGAAAAATGCTTTGTCTCTTTAAAAATTTCCTTTGCCTAACTAAGGTTCTTTCTAAAAGCTATATTCATGTTTCAAATATTTACAAAATGGAGGCTTAAACTGCTACCAAGAGAGTTGTTTTCACGTGGACATGGCAAAAGCAGGATGGAGAAAGATCAGCTACCTTGCTGGATTTATAGATTTCTGCACACAGTATATTGGCATTGTGGCCTGGATCTGTTTCAGCAAAATAATAGATGGACTGGTCTCAAACATTTTTGTTAGAATGAACATCAAGATTATGTGTTGAAGCAATCTGAGGAATGAAAATCTTAAAAAGAAACAGATTTCTTAAAAAATAAGGCCTTTGTTCTGTGGTTTCTTGAAAAGTTGTTTTAAGCACATATTGTGGCAGAAGCCTTTTCCTTTTCACATACTGTATTTATCCCAAAGGAAAGCAATGCTGAATTAACATAATCTATCCAAAATGGAAGAATAGAATCATACTCTTTCTCCATCATGTGCAATGCCCAGCTTTCCACCACTGTGGCAGGCTATGAATCACTAATTCCTGAAAAGCCCAAGAATAGCAATGACACCAAATGCTAAAACTTTAATGCTGTAATCTTAGGGTTGCCAGCTCCAAGTGAAATCAATCCTAGATATTACACCTCCAAATAAATCTTTGCGTGTGACTTGTGTCTTTGATTTTGCATGCTTCTGTCAGAAGTCCCATCCCCCCAAATTTAATTGAATTAATAGCTACTAATTTAATTATTTCTATCATCAGGTACCCCATTTATCTACTTATACTCTTCGGAGAAACACACAGATACATACACAAGTACTCTTTGAGAGAGAGAGCGAGAGGGAAAGAAGGAAAGAAAGAGAGAGAGAGAGAGAGAGAGAGAGAGAGAGAGATGTAAAACTGAATGGAAGTTAAACATAGGGAAGAGTAACTGATCAGGAAAGAAATGAGAAAAAAAAGTCCTGTTTAAGTATTACAAAAAGGGCTACATTGACAAGACAAACCTTTCCTCCCAAGCAATGATTTAATCTTCAAAAACATCCAGCTTTTCAACATCCAGGCCTACAGCCATTTTATCGTCTTGCACATCCTTTTGTTTTCAACAGTTATTCTATTTTTTATCAGTGAATTCACAGGCTATTGGTTTTTTGGGGGGGGGAATCTCCTCTGAAATTAAATATATATTTTACCCTTTTTTCTGAAGTACTGTAGTTTCCAAATAATGAAAATAAATGCTCATATTTTATTCTTTTGTGTCACAATGAAGGTGGATTTACTATAGATGCATGAACTGATTTAGCAGTCAATTCATGGGTTATATTTTAATGTACTGTTAATCATAATCAACTTGGATTATTGAGCAACCAGTTCCTTGTTCAAAGATCATGGGAATTTTACTTCTGTGAAGAAAACTGGAAATACAGTCCAAATCCTTTGGAGAAAGCTATTACTCTCAGTCACCTTTAACAAACTTAAGTGATAGACTATCTGCACTGTTCAACAAAGTTTCAAGAGTCCTTGGTGCTCTCTGAGGTTGTTTGCTTGCTTACAGACATTTTATTACCCAACTAGATAACATCATCAGTGCTAGTGAGTGTGGGGTTTGCTCCCTTCCTTCTTAGCCTTTTTTTAAAAATTGTCTCTTTTGAATGGTGTGTAAATGTTCTGTAAATGGTGTGTAATGTACAAATGTGTAAATGTTTCTCTTTTGAATGGGTGTAAATGGTGTGTAATGTTGTATAAATCTTGTGTAAATGATGTATAAATGTAAATGTCTCTCTTTTAAATGTGTAAATGTTGTATAATGTTGTGTAAATAGTGTGTAAATGTAAATGTCTCAAAAGAGACAATAAAAAAACTAAGAAGGAAACAAAAAGACCAGAAAACACCCTCTCCAGCAACCAACAGCCAGATAAGCAGGAATTAACACCAGACAAACAATCAAGCAGAGAACAATACCCTAATCAAGGAACTACCAAGGAGAAAACCATACCTCCATCAACACTGGCAGGGCAAGCTACTGTATATATGTGGGGAGCAAACCCCACACTCACTAGCACTGATAATGTTACCTAGTCAGGTAATGAAGCATCTGCAAGCAAACAACCAAGCTCAGAGAGCATCAAGGATGCCACAGTTCAACCCTGAGCTACATATATTTTCTTCTGTTGAAAGTTTCAGGAAGAAAGAAACTAACTAGGACAGCTTTCTCCTTATTCCTTCCAGTAACCACTCACTATATGCTGCAATACACTGGAAAAAAGTACTCAAGTTGATGGGTTGATAGTCAATTGCAAATAAACCCATAGCATGGCTTTATATCAATAATACCCTTGATCTATCCCAATAATACCCTTGATCTTATACTGAGTAGCGGCGCCTCTCTTTTTCCAAACAGGAATCTTTCTGAGTCCTACCAGGAGATTCCAAGAATGGCAGGGGAGACATTTCTGTAGCAAATGGGTCTGTCCCTGAGCTCAGCCTTTTCTGATAGCTGTGATGGCTAAGCTGTTTTCCTACAAAGAGTGTTATTTCCTCAGGGGTGGGGATCTATTAAGGCTGCTTGGTGGGGGAAAGCTGAACAAACAGCATAAATGGATGGGGATGATATCCCGGTCTCTTGGGTATCCATTTCTCCCAAGCAGCAAGCCACAGGTAAGGACAGATAGCTCTTCCCCAGAGATTGGAAACAACATTTTGCATGCCAGAGCTAAAATTAGGCCAATGAATGCATAGCATTAATTTGAATGGCTGCACGGCCTCTAAGGACAGAGATGGTCCATCCATACCCAAAGGTCTTTTGCACTGTTTAATATGGTGGGGAAACAAATGGTACAATTTCTCAGGATACTGCAAAGATTGGAATGAGATGTGTAAATGTGCCCCAAGCAAACCTGCAAACAGGAAACCTGCCTTATCGGAGTTCTTGATCACAGATGTTTAGATACCTTTCAGATTTTCTTTTTCACTAAATGCTCTAGAACTGTAAAAGTTGCCATAGATGACATCAATGGAGAATTGTTCACACATTTCTTTTCCACTTTAACCCTACTACCTGTGAGTAGTAGGCAAATGAGTGCACAGAGCTGGTATACAATAATCGTGTGTGTGCACACGTGCGTGCCTTTGAGATAGTGTTGATTCCTGGTGACTGCCTAGACTAGTCCCTGCAATTTTTTTGGCAAGATTTCAAAAGTGGTTTGCCATTGCCTCCTTCCTAGGGCTGAGAGGGAGTGACTGATCCAAGGTCACCCAACTGGCTTTATGCCTAAGACAGGACTAGAACACACCGTCTCCTGGTTTCTAGCCAGATGCCTTAACCACTATACCAAAGTGGCTGTCACCTAATAAACATTTAGAAAAACATGATTTGTGCCCCCCATCCTTGGCTTGCAGAAAAGACTGCAAATTCAGCTGTATCAGGAAGAAAGCTTTCAGCTGAAGGTATTTACTACTTCTAATTCTCTGGGGATACCAGTTTTGACACAAAGTACACATATTGCCTATGCCATTGTGAATCACACTGAGCAAATGGAGAAGGCTATAATGTTCTAATAATAATAAAAAAAACATTTGTTAATGAGGCTGCACATCTTCATCCACATGGCAAAGCAAATCAGGTTGTAAGCGAATGTGCCGATCGTCGAATCTGGCTAGGATTGAGGGCAACGCAATCAAGGAATTAGCTATGAATGGTCAAATGTCATTGGTCACCCAGTTTCAAGTTATAAACATGCCTTAGACACAAATTGAAGCCATTCTAATGTAGTATGTTGACTGCCATTGTCCCACTATGACTTAATGCATCTTCATTGCACCATAGTTGAAGTGATATAATGCCTGTTTTCATGACTATTATTTTGGCACAACAATGGTGGATGACTAGAAGATGCTGTAGGTTGCTGGTGGGTGAATAACTTGTTTTAACTAAGGGCTACCAGACTGGGGCTGCAAAAATCAGCATAATTCCTAGATAGCAGCAAAAGGGTAATAACTTTTCACTGTTGTCTAATGTCATCCGTATTTTTGTAGTCCAAGTCTGACAGCCCTATTTCAGCCTCGCCCTAATAGATAAAGTTCAGTGTTATTTTTGTTCCAGGATTTATATAGTATTGTGCTACCAATTCCTTAGAGAGAGGTCATACTAGAGATATTGATGCTAGACTCTGCCAGGTTAATTAAACTCCATAGGTGAAAATCAATGCACACCCACTAGCCCATTTTTTTTTTCTTTTGCCTTAACATTTCTTTGGATCACAGTTTCCAGCCAGTAATAATCCCTGGCTTGTTGATTTTCTTCCTTCCCAACAGAAAACAGGGTCCTTTTCCAAACTGACTTCACAGCAGCTTCTCTCTTCACCAACATCTTGATGTCTGTATTTCTGACCATCTGGAAGATTTAAGATCTTAATCTTTGAGTAACCATCTGTAGATGCAAGCCTTCAAGTCCCTGTATCCCAATGCTATAGTATGACATGTTAGTTCATAACTCAGATACATTCTTCTCTTGGTTAGCATTTTAAAAGCTCATATTTTATGATGCTGACAAGCTGTAACCAATAAATTAGCCATAATGGATGACAATCATATGCAAATGTTGATGTTCAGTTACTCTCCAGGTTAGATTGGTATGAAAGTCAAGGTCTAGTGTTGGAATTTTTATTTTGTTAGGCAGTGAAGAATCAGTGATGTACTACAGCTTTCAATATTCATTATAACAATACTTTTATATAATTAAAAGAGTTGCCTGGTTACCTTTGTTCTAGAAGGCATGTATATTTGTTCCAAGAGTGAGCAATGCAGTTGTGTGATTACCAAAAAGCCAGGTGCAATGGCTGTCAACCAGGATGCAGATGGACTGGCTTGTGTATAAGCTGCTGATATTTCTTTCAGCGCTAAGGTACTTAATTCAGAGTCTGACTGAAATTCAGCCTTTTTTTTTAATCACTAGTGCCGGACCCTGAAGGAAAACACACTGATTGCTTTTCTATCGAATAGCAAAATTAACAGAGGGGAATCAGAAGCCCCTAATGACTACCTAAAATATGTAAATTATCTCCAGGCCAGGGTGGAATTTGCTAAAATATTATATATTATAAATAATGACACTGATTATGTGTCATCTATTTCTCCAGGATGAAATACTGACATCATTTGTTAGTATTTCCCTAACAAATCTTGAATATTGACTCAAGGTGCTAAATGTTTGGAAAGAGGCCCAATTCTTTTGAAGTACAGAGCTTCAGTTTTAGATAGCGATGGCAGGAGATCACAGTAAGAAGGAGTAAATCAGCAGTCAGTGAAAGGTAGTGATCTTGTACCTGGCCAGATGGCGAACTCGGAGTATGTGAATGAGTATTAACCCTCTAGGCCTAACTATAAGCTCTGCAAATTGCTCCAGACTGAAGCTGGGGCAACATGCTGCTTCTGTCAAGTGCAGAATTGGTATGTGCTGTTCCAACCTGTATCAGCTGGACTTTGAACAAACACCTTGATTCGTTTCCAGACTCTGGGCCTGCTTTTTTCAGACTTGGTTAAAAATATCTCTTACTGGCAGAAATTGTAATGGACTAGAGGACTAGGGACGCGGTGGCGCAGCGGCTTAATGACGCTGAAAGTGCCGGCCAGAAATGGCTGAAAGCTTCAGCGGTTCGAGTCCAGCCTCACGTTAACAAGGTGAGCTCTTGTTTCTATACCCGCAGCTTCTGCCAACTCAGCAGATCGAAAACGTACGTGAGTAGATAAATGAGCACTCTCACTCCGGTGGGAGGAAAATGCTGGCAGCGACTCCACAGAGAGACGGGACAGTTGCCGGTAAAAAGCGCGAAAATCGCGGTCGTCCGAAAAAAATGGGGCACGAAGCAACGGAAATCCCGCCTCCTGTGCTGCCAGCTGGGCTGACGCTCTAGGAATTAGGCTCTGGCAAAGTCTAATTCCGAAACTAGAAAGATGCAATTGCCTTGAAAACCGCTAGGGGGCGGTCACTGCAGGGTCAGTAATGACTGTTAAGCAGATTAAAAAAAAAAAGAGCAATAAACAAGCATTTAATGCATGCCACCTAACTGGAGCATCAAGGAGAATTAAATTCTCTGTCCTTCCCTGCATTATAATTGTCACCCACTCTCAAGCCTGAAGACAAGTTATCTGGACCTACTGGGCTGAAGCAGAGAGGCTGGAGGAAGGCTTAACATTTCATGGCACAAGGATAAGTTCATGTAACTTCTTTCAGGGACAAATTACCCAGATGGGAAGAGCAAGTCAGGTCTCAGAGTCTTTAGTCCTGGGAGGACTGCAATATGAGGTGACCGCCTCAGCTGGAATTTCTCCAACCCTCCTTTCCCAATAATCTATAGCACTTGTTCTACCGAACTCCTGGTTTGAGCCACACAATGAATAATATAAGGATCCTGAAGTTCTGAGTAAAACCATCAGTTCAGAGCAGATAACCACTACATGGAGATCACTTGGAATGCTTCTCTGAAGCAGCTATTTTGATATACAGACTAGATTGTGCATTTCAGACTTGAATGAGAAAGGTCTTGGGAGCTAGCATCTTAAAGACAAACAGATCCAATGTTTCTCATTAATTAAAATTTAAAAAATACAGATTGTTTAAATAAGCCCCACACTGTATCTGAAAATGGTTTGTTTCAACAGTATGCCGTTTATTTCAAAATGCAAGGTAGCCTTTTGCTTTCGGTTATTATTTGAACAACAGAAACCATACCTTTAAGATTAGTACACTTTAGTTCACAGTGGTGCAGAGAAAATAAAGGGAGCTGTTTTGCCAAAACACAGGAAAATTTAGGAAGGTCTAGCGGATCTGGAATTAATTGTTGAAATAAGGAACAAAACTACTACTGAGCTAGTCAGAATGTGCCAGTTTATTTCTCTTAAAATGCATTTCCTGTAGGCAAATACTGAATTGTTGAAGGATTTTCCTTTTCCTTTTCCTTTCCTTGAATTTACAGTATACAACTTTATTTATATTCTTTTGCAAATTCTTTTGCTCTAGCAGCTAGGTTATGGTTCTTGCATATTTTCTTCAGAGTCATCTTCCATACTCTCTGCGTGCTGGCTGGAAATGACAGGATTTAAAATCCACTGAATTTGAAGGGCACCGGGTTGGGGAAGCCTGCTAATCTATTCAGTTTTTCACGAAGTTGAACAATTGTATGTCATCTCCAAATTTTGGCTAACCCATTATTTCATTCCTGACTCCAGATAATGTAAGAATAAGCTAATAATCAGTTCTAATATACTGTAACTCCATGCTAAGCCCACTGTGTTCTCTGCTAAGGTTGTGAAAATTGTCAATTTATTTCAACAATTTGCTTTTTATCTTTTAAACACTACGAAGAATCCTTCCTTGTAGTTATTTTAATTTTTAAAAATGTGTAGCCCAATCTCCCAATCAAAAAAGGAAGCAGTAACTTACAAAATATTCTAAATATCAAAAACAATATAATTTAATACATACAGATATAATGCATAAATCTATAAAGGCAGCATTAGCGTAGTTAGAAGAAGCTGCAAAAATCTAAAAGTACTCATATTAATCAAAATTAAATAGCAATACATTGCTTATATAATGATTTTCATGTAGCTTCTTTCCATAAATTAATAATGGTTTCAGATGTGGAATTCTCAACATTGTTGAAGATAGACAGGAATATATTCTGATTTTTTTCAAAATGCAGCAGAATATAAGTGATGTTTGTTTCTTAAACTCTGTACAGGTAGTCCTGGCCTACCAACGATAATTGGGACTGGGAACTTCATCACTAAGTGATGCGGTTGTAAGGCGTGATGTCATGTGACCACACTGACTTAAGACGGCAGTTCCAGCAGTCCCAGTTGCCATTGTTAGGTGAATCCTGCATGATCACAGCATCTTGCAGTCATGTGATTGCCATTCACAACCTTCTGCTGGCTTCCCCATTGACTTTGCTTGTTGGAAACTGGTAGTGAAGGTTACAAATGGCACTCATTTGACCATGGGGACACTGCAACGCTGAAACGGCCACAACTATGAGGACCAATTGTAAATCCCCTTATTCAGCACTGTTGTAATTTCAAATGGTCACTGAATGAATGGGCATTAAGTGAGGACTACCTGTACAAGTAGTCCCTAGGTTACAAACCTCCAGCTTATGAACAACCCAGAGTTACTAATGGGCTGCCTACAGTACTTAAAATGGCAGATGGCTGACCACCAATGAGATCTGACTCAAAATGGCAGATGGCACTCTCCCCCCACGATCCAACGAACTGCCGAAGCCACGCAATGCCTCCATGAACATCACAAAGTAGTGCATGCATTTTTAATATACCATACAGCCTGTTTTCAGCTGTTTTCAGCAGTTCATGAAAGCATTTGGTGGTTTCAGCAGTTCATTGGCTTGAGGAAGGGGAATGCCATCCACATTTTTACCTTACAAATGCCTCTTTCAGTCTGCAAGACATACCCCTTCTGGTATGTAGGACAAGATGGAATGAGAGAAAGCGTTAACCTTTAATCACCATCTTTTTGGGATGCTACAAATCATACCTACAGACATACACACACACAGATTCTCTCTCTCTCTCTCTCTCCCTCTCCCTCTCTCTCTCCAGACCAACTGAAGCTAAATACCTGTTCTGGCTTATATACAAATTCAACTTAAGGACATACTTTGGGAATCGAACTTATTCTTAACCAGGGGACTGCCTGTATATGAATATTACCAACCTCAGTGGATTCAATTTTCTGCATAGAAAAAGATACAGCTCAAGAGTGATCATACCCTGTCTTTTTGAAAAGCTGACTATGGCTTTTTTTTCACTGAGGTGGGGGTAGGAATCACCCTATGGAGACACTGCTATTAGCTTCTTAATGCAGAGAGGGAGGTAGGGTTTTGGCAGCATGAAACTGGCAGAGAGAGGGCTCTCCCCCAATCTCATTGGCCCCATCCTTGACAAGGCCAATCTGGTTCTCCCCACTCACAGTTACGACTTACACTTTTCCCTTCCCAAATAAAAGCTCTTTTGAGTTGAAAGTTGTGGTGAATATGCCTAGATCTTATGAACAAAAACAGAAGCATGTGTGATTTTATTTGCAAACATCCAGAAAGGCGACATTAGCATAGTCAGAAATCTGTTTTTAAAAGCTCAGACTATATAGTTCTTTCACAATACAATACAATGCAATACAATACAATTATTTTCAAATACTTAGCAGGTCCATTTATGCATATGCATCTAAAGGTCCTGGAGTTGTCATCTTAGCAACTCTGAAGGACAGCATAATGAAGGCTGGTTGACTCCATAGGCCAGACTTGAACTCAAATAATCCTCTATGTCAAATGCAATTGAAGCTGCATTGTTATCCCCCATGCTTTATACTATCAACCAGAAGGTGCAAGCATCCTATTTTTCATGACTGTCTGGAGCTAAACCACATGAAAGATATTACAGCAGTCAAGCACTTACTCTAGTGATATACAGCTAGATCTGATGATCAGTATCCACTCATTTCTTCCATCTTGATTTGGCCACTGCGGCGTCCCTTACATTGGACTACCTTTGAAAAGTGCCCAGAAGTTGCAATTGGCGCATAATACAGCAGCTAGGCTGGTGACTGTTGCAAAATATAAAGATCATATGAAACTTATATCATAAATTCTGCACTGGTTGCCAGTGGACCCAATTTAAGGTGTGGGTTTGTGGTGAAGGGTGGAGGCATGAGCCTCCTCGTAAGTAAGCCACAGCTCCTGCCTGTAAGTGCCTACAGGCTCAGGGCTGGCTAACCTTAAAGGCCACTCTGCTGAAAGGACAGGTGTGGGGGGTTGGAGAAAAAGGGAATGTTTCCCTTGATCTGTAATTATTTCATCAGGGATTCCAACCCTAGAGAACAATTCTACTAAGGCTGAGGCAGTTGCCTGGCTGGTAGCTCTTCTGAGGGCAAATGCTTCAGGATATCTTGTGACAGAGTCACATACTACAATAAACCTACAATATAGCCATGCTGAGGTTTTTCTAAGGGACCTATTGTGGCTGTGGCTGTCCTGCTGAAGGGAACATCCACCACAGGAAGAGGAACCATTGCAGCCTTCTTTGGAACTTTGAGGAGATCTGACTTTAGGCATTCTATACAACATGCACAAAACTGGTCAGTATCAGCATACATTCCTGGTCACCAAAAGATGTGTGCAGTCCTGTCATATGCATGCTGATGCTCTTGGTGTCCTGCCCAGGGTATGGTATGGCCAACTAATCTAGAACCATGTTTGTCAGTTACATACAGGATGTCATTCCTCTGAATGCCCCTTTTACCACCTGCCAATAGGCTCCCCAACTGTGAATAAACCTTCTGTACAGAAGGATCAGATGCTTGGTTTGGACTGCTGACACTCCAAAGAGACTGTTGTTTTCAACCCCTGACCCTGAATGTTTAAAAATAAACAGGTTTTTTACATCTTTGGAGTCCAGTGTTTGTTTGCTGTTACTTACAAGTCAGCTCCCCACCTCTCTGACTACAGGGGACTTTGTCACAGGGCTTTAACATTTGCAATGTTCAAATGTTTTATGATTCTTTAAGGATCCATGTGTTCCCTTGCAAGCCAGCATGGGAATTAAGATCTGCAAGAGAGGCCCTCTAAAAGTCCCCCCACCAGAGGCTCTGCTATTTAGAAGGCAGGAAAGGGCCTTCTCCTGTGTGGTTCCCAGGCTGTGTAATGCACTCCATGTGTTTGCCCCCATTCTCTTGTATTTTAAAAGACAGCCAAAATTCTTGAAGTTTTATTTTGGGCTCTCTGCATTTGATTATTGGCTACCTTTAATGCTCACATTGTCTAAAAAAGCAAGAGCTAACTGAAAATGAATAGATAAATAATGGAACACTTTCCCCCCACATGCAAATATGTCTTCAGTGTATACGCAATGCGGAATTGCAATTATTTTTAACCTTGCTAAGTACATATGACTTGTGCTTAGATAGAAAGGGGAAGAAACAAATTATTCCTACCACTCAAAGCCTATTTTTTTTAGCCAGCATGTTTTAAACAAAGGGGTCAGATAAAAATCTGACACCAAGCCAGTTCTCACCATTTGCAAGGAGAATTGAGGCCTGTTCACAGATAGAATTCAGGGAAACCAAGGAAGATCAATTTACGGGAACACAGAAGCTCTACTATCTTTGAACCCTGTAACTTCATGAGGAGAATAATTTTGTTGTAACTTGCACATCACTTGGGTATGTAATTGGAGTCAAGTGCTGCACAATTGGTGTAAAAGAAGTGTACCATATTTGATCAATAAGCTTTGTAACCAATCCAACTTTGTTCAATAGATACTTAAAAAAAAAAAAACTCCATTCAAAATACTGCTATTTTTTCCTTGGTAAAGTATTGCATGGTCAGAAAACAAGGGAAAGCAAATACGAATTGCCCTGTGCCCTGAAAGGAAACACTAAAGAAAGGAGTTATACAATATTTGGGATTGAAGAGGGACTCTCCACTCCACCTGAATGCTTCTGTAGAACATGGAAGGATTCATACATGGACAGTATACCTCATTCCAAGGCCACCGTGAGTGCCATATGCTGCTTTGTGCTGTTTGCTGAACCCCAAGATCTGTCTATTCATTTTTTAAATCATCAGAGAAAGTACATTGAATGTTCTTGAACAAATACAATTACTGCAAACATCTTGAGGAAGAAGGTGGAAACTAGAGACATTTTCTGGAATCTTACATTTCCTTCTTTGCTACCTCTGGTAGCATGTTTTTCAATGTCATTATAGTCCCACTGTCTGCCTCCCACCTCCATAACACAATGATGGATCATCAGGCAGGGGTGTCCAAAGGGGAGGTCAAAAAAAGATGGTACCATGACCAAAAGGTGAATGCACTCACTTTGAATATTATTCCCAGATTAATTTATATTCTGAGAGGAATTCCAGTTTTTCTTTCTGGAAAATATTTTCAGAAAATAAATTCTTGGTTTAGAAAATGTCAATGGGGTTCTTCAATTCCAAGAATATCTTTACAGAAAATACAATTATCAATTAATGAGGGAGAATTTAGTCTTCTGAATCTGGAGCTATATCATCATGCTTACCTACTGTCAAGTATTAAATACTTGATCTTGTATGGTGAGCAGATTGTACCTGAAGAAGATGGTCCTGGAGGTAACCTGGATTCAAACAATAAGGGGCTTTTGAGGTAATCGCCAGTACTTTGAATTGGGCCTGGAAGTCAGCTGGTGGCTAAATAGCTCCTGTAGAACAGATGCTATTCTGCTAACTGGGATAATGTCAGTCAGTAAGAAGTCCATCACATTCTTTGTCTTCTTTTAAAAAAAGGAAGTGTCACATTCCTTCCTTCCTTCCTTCCTTCCTTCCTTCCTTCCTTCCTTCCTTCCTTCCTTCCTTCCTTCCTTCCTTCCTTCCTTCCTTCCTTCCTTCCTTCCTATTTTTAAAAGCTACTTCACACACTGAAATGAAATGAAAGGCCATTATATATGCCAGATCCAGGACTGTCATTAAGCTTTTTGGTCTCAGTCCAAAGTTTTTAGTTGCAGGTCTCAGTCTCCCTGAACAGCTCATGACAACTCCCTGATCTACCTCATTAGTTTTTACTGGCATCAGAGACCCAGTATGGGAGAATCAAGGATAGGGGGAGATACTATGAATCAGACTTTCCTATATGCCATCAGCACCATCCCATGGACCAGGAAATTACGGACTTATTGTTTTAGAGTTTTCATAACAGTTAGTACAGGAAACAAAATCAGAACACCATTCCAAAGGCAACAGCAATAATTACAATTATAATGATTCTCACTTTCCCCAGTTGACCTTTTTTTTCCTTTCTAATTCTGGCTTCACTTAGCATGGAAGCAGGTTTCGTTTTCATTTGGTTTGTTAGAGTTCACAATTCAGTTTTTCAATATATGAATAATGGCCACTAAACTCATATAAAATAACTGGATTTCTGCAGTTTCTACTGAATCTGAATGTGCAGTATTATTTTACCCATCATTAATACACCTCTGCAAGTATCTTGATACATTTCTCTTAGACTTTTCACTAGGCTGAGGAGTAAAAGGTACTAGTCATATGCTGCTTGCTAATAAAGAGCCCCTGAATGAAATAAATTACAGACAGGTTCATATGTGAGAAGATAATCTTTCAGATATCCTGACCACAAACCATTTAGAGCAGGGGTTCTCAAGATGTGGTCTGGGGACCCCTGGGGGTCCCTGAGACCCTTTCAGTGGGGCTGCAAAGTCAAATAAATAAATATTTTAAAATTTCTCTGTTTTAATTTCTAAAACAGTAAATATCAGTAGATACAACCCACATAAACCAAAACTCTTTGAGGTCCTCAATCATTTTTATGAATGTAAAAGGGTCCTGAGACCAAAATATTTGGGAACCATTGATTTACAGCATTATAGAGAAGAAATGGAACCTTAAATTACACCTGGAAACAAATGGTGACTCATTGAAATTGAGACCTAAAATAATAATATGTGATTTAGAAAGTGCACACCTGATAACTATCTTGTTGCCACATTTTGCTGTAACAGCTTTTTCAAACACTAAACGAAGTTAACATGTGCATCTCAACCTTATTTTGCTTTCTGTTTAATCTCACATATTTTAATCTCAAATATCATAAATTATATTACATTATTATTATTATTATTATTATTATTATTATTATATTTCTGTTGTTGTTACTATTGATGATGAGGATGATTGAATGCAGATTAATAATTTCACCCAACATCTCTTCCTTTTCTCTTCTGCTGATTTGGAATTTTTTCTCTTTCTGTTTCTCTGTCTCCATCATTCCAACATCAACATTGGGTTTGGAAGCTCAGCTTTCTAGGCCCGTTCTAGACATCAAGATTCTCAAGATCAGTGGCATGCAATGCAGTCTAATGTTATTTACTCAGAAATAAAGTTTAATTTGATTAATGGCACTTGCTTTCTATTACGTGTATTTAGTCTGTAATATAAGTGCTGCAAACCTACAGTCTTGCTCTTTTGAATAGGTATGTTAAAGAAGGATAAATTCTTGCTCCTGACAGTAGATCTGGTAACTCCTGTAGGAACAGATTACACAATTCAAGTCCCTTTGCACTGAACAAGCCACATGCCAAGCACATTCCTTAGTAGTTTACAAGATTAGAGTCCAGCCTCAGACCTTGAAACCTTAACACAACCTTCCCCAGTTCAGTCCAGATGTATTGGCATTAGAATTCACAGAATTCCCAGTCAACATGACCAATAACCACATAGGCCAAGAACTCTAGCATAGATATTAATCCTGATGTTTATGAAAATGTTTATACACATAAAAGTGGTAATAATATAATGGAAATGGGCACCAATACTTATAACATGAACTGACCAACCACAAGTGTGTTAGCAAGAAGAGATGTAAACAACTCTAGACAGCTTTCTTCCAGGAAGAAGCTCAAAGTACCATAACATGAAATGACACAGTTTTGGAAGGGAGGAACTATGTTTAATTTGGAATTTGGATTTTAAAGAAATACCAGCAATATTTGGTACAACTCAGATCATTTACAATGTTGATATTCTGCTGAAATTATGCATTTGCTCCTGATGGTGTTGTTTATAGTGAACAGTACTTTGGGGGCAAATAGAAGCAGATGGGAAATGTTTGGCAAGAAACAGGTTCAAAGCCATGAGCTGAGGCTACTTGGCTGATTTGTTTCAAAATGAAATGGTCACTGATGCACACTTCTGAAAATGACCTGACATTATAGACTTGCACCATGTGACCATTCCTGCTCTCCAACCTTCAGAAATACTTTCAAGCTGTCTAGCCATCATTTTCACCCCAGCCAACTTCAAAATACAGAAAATGCCTCATAAGAGAATCTGAGCACCTCCTATCTGATCAATAGGAGGACTTTAAAAAGAACCACCCAACCAATGCTTCATCTCTATCATTGTCTGGTTTTTAGAACACTGAAAGTTAGCTGAAAAGCGCCTCTGGCACTGCAGTCCCAGGATGTCATTCTTCTGCCCAATTAATTAAAACAGAAAAGAGACGTTAGCGTGAAGCTATGATGCCTTAGCCTCTGCAGGGGGAAGCCGAGCCCGGCAACCAGGAGATGGGATGAGGCAATGGGAAAACAGCTTCCCTACAAAGCTGCTGCATTTCAGACTGTCCCCCCACCCCACATACTCACACACACAACCCTAAGTATTCCACAGGTAGCTGGAGATAAATGATTCAGCTCCAGAAACAGGGACAACATTGTGGGATCATAGGGGCACACAGGGAATCCTGCAGTAATGCAAAGGCTGCCTTTGGAAATAGGCGTAAACTGATGTCCTAGCCAGTTTCAAGTGGGGAAGACATTTTTAACACAATGAATGGTGTCTCTATAAAAATACAAACCCTAGGATTCTGTTAGAGAAACTAAGTCAGTTTACAAATCTGAGGAACATTTGCAGTAAAAATGCACTGTAGAAGATGAAAAAGAACCATTCTGATAAAAAGGTGTTAAGCCAACCATCCCACAATCTTTGTTTTTCAGTTGTGCTTGAACTACAATTCCCATCATACATTTTAATGACTGAACATTTGTGCTGCACCTCATTAGTTTGACATGCTTTTATCATTTGAAATCTGTTTTCCCAAAATGTAAGCAACTTCTCCCATCCCTTTTGATTCCCCTAGAACCTTAGAACATACCATTTGACAGTGCTGTGCTGAATATTTAATCTTCAGTTTTTCAGTTTGATGGAAAATAATTTGCTTTCAAATTTTGTTCGAAGGATTAGAAAATGTAAATAAAATTGCACTTAGTCATAACATGACCAAGGGGTATGTTTGAATGTCCTATCATTTATTTTACAGTTTATTTTTACAGCAATCTCGCTAGCAGTCTATTTCCTTTATCCCCAGCAATAGATAGAAGTAAACAGGATGGAAAAAAGTAACCATAACATTATCCTCTGCCACCTTGCAAGAAAATAAGTTAAAATCATACCTAAGGAAATTCTAAAGCAGTCTCAGAATGAGGCACAAAAAAAAGAAAAGAAACTTCTACACAGGATAAGAAAACTTTTAGGAAATCAGAAGGCAAATTTCTCTGTAATATTACCATTACAGGTAGTCCTCACTTACCAATTGCAATTGGGACTGGCAACTCCGTTACTAAGCAATGCAGTAGTAAAATGAAATGTCACGTAACCGCGCCAACTTGTGACATCAATTCCAGCTGTGGTTATTAAGCGAATCACCTGCGGTAGTTAAGCACAATGTCATGTGACCACAACTTGCAACCTCCTGCTAGCTTCCCCATTGACTTTGCTTGTCAGAAGTTGACAGTGAGGGTCACAAATGGCAATCACGTGACCATGGGATGCTGTGACAGCTGCAACTTCGAGGACTGGTTGTAAGTGTCCTTGTTCAGCGCTGTCGTTATTTTGAACTGTCACTGAATGAGTGGTCGGTAAGCGAGGAATACTGTATACAGTAATTTAAACCTCCAAATTTGTCACTTTATTCAACCCAAGCCTGTCATAATTTCTCCATTGAGCTGTAACTACTTCCCCATTTCCTCTGACTTCACACCCATTGCACCCTCTCATCCCCTGATCACAGAGGCCTGCAATGGCCAAAAAGAGTAATCCACTGGGTAAAGTTGATTACAAGAAGGTTCATTTTCATTTCTCCTTGAAAACAAGTATCTCTGGTCTAGTTTTGATGACAGCGCAGCGAAGTCAGGAATTTAGTTACAATGTCAGCCTGAATCCAGTCAATGTAAACTGATATTTATTCATTAGTTCCTGAAAGCCTTCTTTAAAAAGAACAATCCTGATCTGGCATTTCATGGTTTAGAACTCATAAGAGGTCTATTTTAGAACTCATAACAGTTCTATTTATTTTATTTTAATAAATCATTTTAAAGAACAATTTCAGGCAATCTAGAACTGTCCATGTGCCATGAGCTGCATATTTTTGGTGTTAGGCATCTGGTGTACTATGTTTCTATTTCTATACACAAAAAATCTACTATGTGAGTTACACTCCAGTCTCAAATCTGTTAACTCTGTTGCACCTGCGTGTGGAAAAGCATTCATCACCACCTGAGTTTCAGATAGCCCCAATCCTCTTGGTCTTTCTAAGGCATTAAAGACCTGTTTTTTCCCTCAGGCCTTTGGGCTGGGTGGTTAGGTGAGCTCTGTTGTCTCTCTGTCTGTAAAATTGAAAAGGTGGTTTGGGTGCCCTATCGATTGATTATCACTGTCATTGTTTTTAATTGTTTGGACCGTTGCTGTTTTGCTTCATTATTGTTAGCTTCGCAGAGTCACTGCATTGAAATGGCTGGTCGTATATGTTGTTTCAATAATTTGTTTAAATAAATGAATGGCGTCAAACATTAGAAACCGTAGGGTCTTCTATGCCATAGCTTCTGCTATGATATTTGTTTGTTCCCCGGGAGAACTTGTTGACATGACCTCTGTCCCAAAACAGAAGTCTCCTTTTATCTTGGTTTCTAGTGAAGAATGTGCCCCCTACCCCTGAAAACTCAAGATATGTGTGAGAGTTACTTCTCACACTGATAGGAATGACAGTTATCAAAACAATGAACAGATGTAGGCTGCCCTTCCATCACATTAAGAGGCAGGTTTCCAGCCCATTTCATTGAAAAAGTGCAAGGAAATGGACAAGAGTTTTTGGTGTCCTAAATTGCAGGTACACGTACACATATATAAAAGTACTTGCTGGAATTCTGAGAAAGGGAATGAGTGATTCTTTAGGGTTCTGTGTTTTCAAATAATTAATAAATACCCCAGTGCATGTCAGGAACATTCCTACCTTGCTGTAACTTTCATTTCCCACATATTTATGCAAAGAGCTAGGCCACCTCTTTCTTTCTTACTATAAGTGTTAGTAAAGATTCCCACACTGACTTGATATGGCAGACTCTAAAAATGAAAAAAAGACCTGTTATGTAACAACGCATCTGTTTGCCACTGAAGAACTGAAGATAATAACCAGAAAACTTTAAAATGTATGTCTCTCATTACTAATGCCTAATACCCTTACACCTAATGTGCACCTGTATGTCTGAGCCACACGAATTCAAGTTAATTCTCATAAGTAAACAACTGTGATGCAAATAAGATACTATAAGAAAATATAGCCAAGCTGCAGACTTCATCTTAGTCTTTGAGAAAGAGAAATCTGTATAGTTCTTTCTTCTCATATTTTCTCCTCTCTTTATGTCTTTGATATAAACGTCTCTGGCGTGACGGCACTAAAAGACCAAGTTCTACCAGATGTTTAAGGCTTCAATTGACTCTAATCCTTGGTCGAGACTGCTGGGTTCCTATATTGCACTATGTTACAATGTGCTTTGTTTTTGTTTTGCCTTAGTGAGTTGTATGAATCCAAATACTATAAATTGTGGCAGAGCTGCTGTGTGGCTCCCGAGAGCGTTTGGAGATACCCCGAGAGATCTCTAAAAGTTGCTATCATCTGGAGATTTTTAACATGACAGATTGTAAAGTGATCAAGGGGAAAATAATTAAATGTGTGACGAAAGGGAAAATGACGAACCATTTAATTTTTTAATGGCATTTAAATATAGATGGAATCAAACTTAGTGTTTGTCCTGGCCTCACCCACGAGTTTTGACAGTATGACCCTCAAAAGTCAAGTGCAGTCCTTTTCTCACAAAATGTTGCATATCTCTGGATTGTGATGTGTGAATCCAGCCAATCATGACTTAGTTCAGTCTTACCTGAAAACCTCTGACAGAACAACATCTTTCACTACATTTTATCAGAACAGACAGACTGTTTTAAGGGATACAGGGCAAGTTCTATACAGACATGGCTCTATCTGCTTCACTGCCATTCTTTAGCCCCAACAGCTGCCATGTGAGGCAGTCGTCTGAACCCACCCAATAGCAGGACTGGCCCTGTAACCAGTGAGTGATTGATTGATTATGTGCAATCAAGTCATTTTCCATTTCTAGCGACCACATAGATAGATTTTCTCCATCAGCCCTGTTACCCTGGCCCTGTTGCCTGTGCAGTTCTCCAATATCCCGGAATATAATTTTCTTACAATATAAGAAAATGACTCATCTCCTTCTACAACAATTGCCTGATGTGGCCATTTAATGTTCAGGAAGAAAACAGCCCTCCCAACCTCAGATAGAAATGACTTCATGACTCAGAGTGATTTAGTTGGAAACTGGAAATAGACTTAACCCAATAAGATTTTTTTTTAAAAGATGCTAATAACAATTCAGTCATTGGAGCAAAATAAATAATAAATAAAATCAAGGACAAGATGACAACTGCTGTGATGGATTCCAAGTATTATAGTGGTATTAAAGTGTTGCCATAGTTACAACATAGTCCTAACAAAATAAAAATGGACTTTTGAAGGAGAGATTTATTGATAGTTGGGCTGAATTCATTGTGCCCAGCATGAACTGGCAGAGCAAGGGAGCTGGGATAAGCACTTAGGGTATGCTAGAGAGGCCATGAATAAGCTCCAGTAGCCTCCTGGGGAAAACAGCCCAGTCATTTGTTGGAAAATGTATCATAGTTGGAGGGAAATTGCAGGCAGATGGCACCCAGTGGGTCAGCATCATTTCTGTCTTACAATAGTAGGGGGTTACTTCATGTTATATAGTGTTGCATGTTGGAAGGGCTACCAATTTGGGTGGTTGTAAGAGAGGAATAGAACATTTCTGGGGGTAAAGAGCGTCCATGGTGTTTTGCCATTACAGCTACGCGTTACTGTCGGTGCTGGAAGCAATCTCTCTTTGATGATCGGTTGGGGGGTCAGCTGCAGCAATGCAAGCACAAAGTCCTGTTGCACTCAGGTTCTTCCCTGAAGGCTTCTCACAGTCACCTGTTCAGCCACTGTGAAAATGGAATCCCGGATTAAACAGGCCAAACCCTCTCGTCATATTCAAGGGCATGCGCTATAATTTCCATCTGTTATTTTGTCCCTGGAAACACCTGTTATTTCATCATACTTCTCTTTCAAACGGCTTGCTTCAGTGTTTAAGGTTATCTTGAATAAATAGTAATAAACCTTAGGACAAACCTTTTCCAAGTTATCACATAGTAACTACTATACAAATGCGTAACAGAAATAAGCACTAATTTCTTCCTAGCCTGTATCTCTGCAGATAGGGTTTAATAGCTATGAACTCTTCCATGATAATAGAAAAACAGTATGTGAGAGATGAGACTGGGAAGAAATGGATTGCTGATATGCTTAGTTTCTTCCTGCAAGGTATTTTTTTCACATAAAACATTGAAATCTGTAATTCCCCGTCTGCAACCTGAACAGCAGGTTACAGAGTGGGAGAAAAAAATCATACAGTACTACAGAATATATTAACTTATTAACTGACCTTTTTGAGTTACCCAGAGCTGCTTTGGAGTATCAAATGAAATAGAAATAAATTATAAATAAATACTCTTGGATAGCGTACATGCTAGAATAGGTTTCTAAAATCCCATCATTTCAAATATGATCATTTATATTCAGGAAAGAATAAGAAGGAAAAGCAGTGCTATAAGACATCAGCAGAAACTATGAGTGGACTGTATGAATTTTGCATGGAAGACCATATTGCAGGATCAAAGCCTCTACAAGGTCATATTAAATTTTTGATTTACCCTGGGCAGTTGCACCATTAAATAGTTTTATATTTTATCAATATGTGCTGTTCAACATGATTTAAGCTTATACTACATTTTAATTACAGTGAGGGGAGATTTGGGACCTTCAGCCTCCCACCCTGCAGATCTCAGCATTGTTACTATATCACACACACACACACACACACACACACACACACTACTTTTACCAAAACCTCAACTGAAAAGGCTTCCAGAATAAATTAATATGATTAAAAGAACACCAAGACTGTCCTTGCCTATAGCTTTACAGTGTAAAAAGTACAATACAGAAAGAAAAAGGGATAGTGAACACCCAGTTCTTAAAGTTTAGCAGCTCTATAATAACCATTAAGAATGGAGAAAAAAAGTATGTTGTTGAATCCAGCAACTTTGGTTAGTTTATGGGTTAGTGTGTTGTGTGAATCCATGAAATTATTTTAATTCAATAAAGTATGGTTCAGAAAATTGGGGGCTAGCCCATAAAATGGCTGTTGTTCAAATGCTACTGACCTGTAGGATCAGTCACGCAAGAACATAACTACCCTGAGCTCTTTTATGTTCCAGATATCTCCTCTAATCTGAATTCAAGAGCATTGAATTGCACAGCTAAAACTATGGAACTGGTCGTCTCTTCATCAGATGCCCTGTGATTGGTAGATGTTTCCTCCCCCACCAGTTGTCTAGTGGGGGGGCTAGTGGGCTAGTGTCTCTGCAGAAATTGCCATGGACGGAATAAAGCTTTCAGGTTCTGGTCTTCTTCTACCTTCATATTATGTAATCTATGACACTCTAAAGCATATCAATATTTTTTCTCTCTGAAACTTTGGAAAGGGCACCAGAGTATTCAATTACTGTTAAATAGTTTACAGTATATCAGGTGAATATATCTTTAAATACTTGTTTGTACTTATGAGGTCATAAATGGTTAATCGTTCAGGATCAATTCACTTGAATAAGTTCGTCTAATAATTATAGTAATTATTACTTATACGAGATGACTCCACAGCATGGCAGCTCTGCTTGTCCAGCACACCTTTTAAAACAAAGATGGGTAACTTGAGCCCGATGCGTCGCTTGTGGTTTGTAGTTCTCATTTTGAGAACCATGGTTGATGGCACTGAAATTTGGCAGCAAATGGCAGCTGGATTTGGGTGACCCTTCGTAGTTAAACATGATTATTTTAATTGCTTCTTAAAATTGTATTATATTTTGAACTGTTGCATGCTGCCAGAGTCTGTATGGATTGGGGCAGCATATAAATAGTTAAACAAAATTATAAAAGCCATACCCCCCCTTTTTAAAAGCAAAAATAAGACTGATGATGAAACTGTTAAGCCTCTGCAAAGCAAAACACATCACACCCTTAAAAACACTGACCCTCCAAAAAAGATTAAAACATTTCAGCCCGGCAGTATCGTATGACATCACTGTGTCAGCAGACAGACCTCTCCTACAGCCCACAGAAGCCAAATAATAAACAATGTGACCCCCGGGCCAAAGGAGATTGAACCTTAAGCCCCATATATGACAATGCTAGTTGTCATGGGCTGACAAAGAAAACACTACTTGGGAAAAGCATATAGACAAAGGCTTCAATGTAAACTGGATATAAATAGGAAGCAAATGTCAGTAGATGCAGAGAGGCATACAATTGGAGTAGATTAGATTTAGAAGTGACCCGAAACTTTGGGACATTCACTATGTAGCAGCTAGGACCACTTCAGCTAGTACACAGGTGGTACCAGATTCTTCCCGGAGAGGCAGTTATGAGGATGGCATCTTTTCAGTTAAATGACATTTAATTGCATATATCTATAGATAGAATTTTCTTCCTGTACCCAGTATGCAACTAGGGTTAGAAGTGTTACTATGGTTACACTCATACCTATCAATGGGGGAAATCAGCTTTATATAACCAACACCCAATAAAAGCATTTTAAGACAGAGATTTACTGACTTGAACAACTCTTACCCCATCTCTCCTCCTTTGAAATGAGAAAAGGGAATCAAAAGAAAACTGGAAAAAGTGATCACAGCTCCAGGAGGCTTCTTCTCCAGTAGAAATATCAGTCATATGTATTTCTTTGGCAATAAAGTAGAGTAACTTGGTGAGGTCTACAGTACTTCTGCAAAAGCATACAGAGAAGCAAGCTACATTTATGAATTTTTGACATCATCTGATACAATTTTACATCAAAACAAGTCACACTAGATTAAATTAGACATTTTCCCAGGATGGCATAAATTCAAATGCAGCCTTTGGAACTAGATAGTTCTCACTTTCTCTACGACCTTCATACTGTATGTTGCAGAACTACCTATATGCGGATGACATGGTTTTAATGGCATACTCTCAAATAGGTCTGAGACAACTCTTGAAAAAGCTAAATAATTATTGTGTTTCTAACTCTCTAACTGTAAATAAATTCAAATCTAAAGTGATGGTTTTTAGCAAAAAGAGAGTGAAATACAATTGGCAGATAAAGGGGGAGCCAATAGAACAGGTGAGTTCTTTTATCTATTTGGGAGTGGTTTTTACTGATACTGGAGCCTGGGAACATCACTTTCGAAGGACAGCAGGGAGGGCTGAGGTCTGTGCCAAAAGTTTACTTAAACTGTATAATTATAAATATCCTGGCACGCTGACCCCTATACTGAAAGTATTTAGAGCAAAAATAGTCCCAATGTTGACTTATGGCGTGGAAGTGTGGGGCCTTGCAAAATCTGTCGCACTTGAACACGTCCAGACATGTTTTTTAAGAAATATATTGGGAGTTGATAAGAATACGTCAGCCCCCGTGATCAGAGCGGAAACAGGTACCCATTCTATACAGAGCCAGTCAGTAACAAAGGTCTTTTCTTATTGGCAGAGAGTCCATTTAATGGATTATGATAGGCTTCCCAAATTATGCCTGTTGGAACAAACAAGTATGGACCTCTCCATATCCTGGCTAAAACATCTCACTAAAGTTATTTCACAATACGGGCTTTCTACTCAACAGGTACTCAGAAATTCTTCACAGGCAAAGGATATTTTTAAACAGCGAGCCCTGGATATCAGTGCCCAAATGGACATGGAGGAATTGGCTAAAAATGGGTCATTAAAATGGTTAGCTAAGAATAAAATTACCTTTAATTTCGAAAAATATCTATCGATGAGTCTAACTCAAAACCTAAGAAGGGCCTATACTAGAGCTAGGTTCGAATTACTGGACTCCATGGTCAAACATGGTCGTTTCCATCATGTGCCTTATGATGAGAGGCTATGTGTCTGTGGGGACCCAGCCATAGAAGATATTGTCCATGTTTTGTTCGACTGTAAACTTTATGACTCACTTAGGCTTAATTATTTGTCCCCTCTGTTGGAAAGAACAGTCCATGGGGACTCCAAACACAGATTATCCTATTTTCTTTTGGGCACAAATATCTTTATTGTGAGTAGGACTGCCAAGTTGTGGACAAGGCAGCTCAGTTGAGAGCCCGATATATAGAACAGATTGGAGTATCATGTAGGGGGGATGGTCTTATATGAATCTGGATTATGATATTAGCGATACATTGTTATTCTATAGTAGTATTATACTTTGTACTACCCCATTTTATTATTATAATATTTTATTGTATCATGGATTTTGTGTATTAGTTATTTGTTTCACCTTTGCTGATGTTTCTTATCCTTGTTGATATGGTTGTAAGACTAATCAATAAAGTTGAAAGTTGCAGAACTACCATTCCTAGAATTGTTCACCTTTCCTCATGCTGACCAAAGCTTTTGACAGTGATAGCTCAGGAACATATGGAAGGCAAGAGGTAAATCATCGTCATCTAGCTGCATTCTGGAATTTACAGTCATTTTATATACCGTTTTAGGGACACTTACTGGTAGCTTTGGGCCACCTACTATCTCTTGAACCAACCAATCTCACAGGACTGTTACGTGGGGGAACAGTTGGAGGAGGGAGTGCTATGCATGCTGCCTTGAGTTCTAGAAGGAATGGCAGGATATAAATCTAACAAATACTATAACATAAACACTGATTATAATGATGATAATGCCCATACCCATTTTATGAAAGACAGTATTTCAGAGCTCTCAAATTCTGCAGCAGAAAGCAAGGAGCATTTGCTAGCTGAGTAGATGCCTTGCACAGTTTGGAACCATCTTCCAAACAACCATATGATCAGTTTCACTGAGGTTAACGGATTGCACTTTTCACCAGAAAACGCAGATACTGAACCAAATCAGATGTGGTAAATGGAAAGTTCAGTAATGCAATCAGTTGCATTGCAGTGATTCCTATTATATCTGTGTAACCAGTCTCTTAATTTGTTATTCCTTCTGAGTTTGCTGCCAATTAAAGCACATTGTATTTATTTGTCATCCCCTTGAGGCAGACAAGGTCAAGAAAGAGAGGTCATTAGGAGTCTTGAAAAGCACCGTATGCAGTTAGGGTATTGTAACAGAATCTTGAAAGTCTGTCAATGCTCCTCTCTACTTTAACTTACATCTAACCCAAACAAGGCTGAGTTCTTTTAAGTTTTTTCTTCACACTGCTCCAATCTCCAGTCCAACAGCCGACTCAGGAGCAGCAGTGGAAGAGGCAGTGTTAGCAGTTTTCATGGTGGCTCTTCCCATCTCCAGTCCCTTCTTCCTTGCTTGCATTTTTTCTGTTATGGCTCTTATTGAGGCCCTGTGCATAAGCCATCATGTATGAATAGCAAAACTCAGGATGACTATTACCTCTGGCAGCAATAAGATTCAGAAATCTCTAACTTTTTGCTATATATGGTGGTCATGAGTGTGACAGCTGGTGCTCACACTGTTTTGGAAACAATCTTCGTGTGCAGGCTGGCACATCTTCCCAAAAGAGAGAATCCTCTTCTCCTTTATATCAAAAGAGCATGGGGAACAATAAGAATCTAACCGTTTTGATTTACCTATGTAGAGGTTTCTCATTTGAAAGCAAAGTATTAGCTAGATTTTTTGTGCTGTAACTCCTAATATAAATTCTTCTCCTAATAAATCTTACTAAACTAAGCTCAGGGAGACCTGTTTCTTGGATTGATCATTTCCAGTCCTGATTGCTGCTAAAGAAGTCTGACATTCCAGATTTGTATAGCCCAGATATGATTGGTAGCTTTACTATGAGTAATCATGTTCATTGAAGACAAGGAGCAGGGATTGAGCAACAAGGGGGTGCCCAGCAGGGCCCTCTGGGCCTTCAGGCCCCAAGGCAATTGCCCCCCTTGCTTTCACTATATTTATACCGCTATTAGAAAGAGATGGTTAGAAATCAATTTCGTTCATACCCGACACTTCAAAACAGCCTTCAGTGGACAAGGCTAATATTTAACTTTCCATGATTGTGGGTAAACTGAACAAGGCAAATAACAGTATTGATGTTTCACAATAGAGAGCTCTATGAAGCAGCATTTGTATATCCTTACTAGAAAATAAGTCAAGTGAACAGGATTAGCCACAGTGAAGTGAAATGTTTTAAGGAGTTAGTATAATCTTCCTTAAATGAAAAATGAAGAAAAGTTTATATTAAGGAAGCTATTTTAAAAATGTGAAATGAAACTGTTAAATAAGGAGCTAATCCACTCCAGCAGGTGTCATACACAGCATAACATAGCAAAAACAATTAAGTCTTTTATCTGTCTGAAATTCAACAAAACATTGTTTAATAAACTTCCATTTTTATTTTCAAAAACTAGTAAAAATGTAATAAAAATTATAAGTAAAGTGCACATAAACTATAGCTTATCAATAATTATAAAACCTTTACTACTAATTTCCTTTATTATTCACAATTCAAAAGTACTTGCATGTTTTGGTTATTGGCAGAAATAACTGATTAAATCCAGATAAACGTTTTGGAGTGAAATCTTTCCCATTTTACTCAAAAACATCTATTGGGTTTTAATCATACGTATTCATATAATTTAATAAGGTAGTACAAATCCTTAGAAAGGCAATCTCTCATTTGCAGCTTTTTTGCTTCCTCTTGCAATAAAATGCTAGAATCAAATAACAAAGTAATGCGTGCTCTTTTAATTAAAACCTATCACCCGCCCTCCTTAATTAAGAGCTGGTTCCATGCATGGTTATTCAGAAGGAAGCCCTACACTTCTCAAATATAGTTCTACAGAATTACCATCTCCATTTTATGATATAATTGTACTGTTTGCTCCATTTAACATTTAACACAACAGCTACAAAAATTGTAGTGCACATTCAAGAAAGCAATGACTACTAACATTTTTGTAATGAATGCAAAAACTGCTGCATTTTGTCAGAGCAGGATTTCTCAACCTTATCAACTTTAAGATGTGTGGATTTCAACTCCCAGAATTCCCCAGTCAGCCATGCTGGCTGGGGTATTCAGGGAGTTAAAGTCCACACATCTTCAAGTTGCCAAGGCTGAGAAACCCTGATTCAGAGATTTGGAATGCTAGGCCTGTGAATCTGGAAAGCCAGCCTAGTTCAGCTAAGGGATAAAAAGAACTGAATATTCTTCATACTGTTAATTTGGAGAAGATCCTGTGGTTCTCCCATTATGCCCTAAAATTTTAGCCTTCCTATCTGCTTTTATTGGAGGTGCTTCCCAGCACCATACTTATGCTGACACTGAATTTAAAAAATCCCAAATTCACCATGTTTTATGGTATCAGTTATGCTTACCTTCTGGGATTTTCTGCCAATGATATGGCAGATACAGTGATCAAGGTCTTAGGCTTGCTCTAGGTAATTAAAACTGCTAAGAGTTGAATTAATCGCATCAGGATAGAAATTGAACAAATAAATAAATAAATGAAAGAATTAAAGTTCAATCAACTGCATACCCACATACACACAGAGTCTCTTCCCCTGTCCAAAATCTTTAGTGATCAGGTAGGTTGAGTAGATGTGTTCAAAAGCTAGCATAGATACGTAAGCCTGCCTCTTGAAAGAGATGATTCCATAAGGATATGACAATTGCTAATAGTTTTTATTTATGACAATCTCCCAGGTGGATAGAATCTAGACTGTTGCTCAAGGTAATGACTTCAGAAAGCAAAGTCAGATGATAATATCAGCCTTTCATAAATGCTAATAATCTGGGAGCACTTAATGTAAAAAAACATAGTACAATCAGAATCCAGCTTCTAAGCAGAACATAGAGGCTGAATTGCACTACAATTCTCCTTAAATGTAGGATACATAACCTCTCCTTTTCCCCACACTAACAAATTAATCAGCTAAGCAGGCCCATTTCTTGTGAAAAGAAAATCACAGTCGATAATAGACATAGCTTCCAAAGTATGTTTGAAATGCCTAGGATACCATGATAGTCTTCTTGGACATCAACAAGATGTCAAGTTTTGAAAAACAGGAAAGAGCAACTGACCTTTCACTGATTGGGATACAAAGTTAAGATGTAGTGTAGCATTTCCATTATTGCTGTTAGTGGGGAATTCTGGGACATATGGTCATTTTGCTTTCACATAATTTTATTTGGCTGAGAGAGTTAGAACACTACACTATACAGTATAGATATCAGAATCTGCACAGTGAAACACTCTTCTCTAGCACTGAAAACTACTGTATTTAAATACACTTCTCTCTAGGGTACCCATATTTCATACATGCACGTTCTTTGTGTTTCTTCCAAGGAAACATTGGCTTTGGATACTAATTTTCCAGTAAGTATTACCAGAGTTTTCTGAATTGATACATAGATTATCTTCCATTTTACTAAAAGCAATGACAACAGAGGTAAGGAAATGAACTACTTGTTGACCACATACATCTTTTCTGAAAAGTATAAGAAGAAATATATTATTGACCGATTCTGTCTTTCCTTTTGTCATTCATTTTAGACAAGAATCAAGTTTTCAATATGCATTAGCAACCTAACATGTTAACTTGCAAATTGTCTTAAGCTGATGTGGTTTTAATGATGAAGCATCTGCTTCTTAATTCCCAACAGAATTCCTTTTTTAATTATTAAGACATTATGAAAGTATTAGTCTTAAAAAGAAAATGTGAGAGCTGCCTTGGCACCAACATTTTAATAGCAAACATATTCAGTCACTGGGTTAAAATTAAGCTTTTTGGCTAAGCCTGAGATTTAACTGGTAAATTAATTTAAATACCTTGTTTATAATATCCAGCTGTTGCACATGTTAAAATTGATTGATAAATAAGGATTGAAGTGGCTTCTTCAGAAAAACAAATACCCTAGATAGCTATTTCATTATTTTGCTACAAGATATCTAAAATGTTAATAAATGCTAGTTAATGCTAAAACTTCATTTACATGTTGCACTATACCATCTTTTAACCATTACTTGTTTAATAAGCCAGAATTGTTGGATTCACACAATATAACTCTGCCCTTTCCCACGCACACATTATGGGTTAGTGCATTATGTGAACCTAGTTCTATCTATCATATATATCAAGGACCAGAAGACAGCGGTGGTCATAGATGTAGCGGTGCCAAGTGACAGCAACATCAAGAAGAAGGAGTATGAGAAGCTGGAGAAGTACCAGGGCCTAAGGAGGAACTAGAGAGGATGTGGAAAGTAAAGGCCAAAGTGGTCCCACTGGTGATAGGAGCACTCGGGGCTGTGACTCCTAAGCTGGGAGAGTGGCTCCCACAGATCCCAGGAATACCATCAGAGCTCTCTGTCCAGAAGAGGGCAGTGCTAGGAACAGCGCAGATACTGCGCAGAAACCTCAGACTCCCAGGCCTCTGGTAGAGGACCTGAGACTGAGGAAGACACATACCACCCACAGGGGTGAGAGGGGATTTTTTTTTTTTAATCAGTTCTACAGTACAAGTGCACTGTGTGGAAAGAACAGTAAGTATTCATGATAAAGATAAAATCAAAAGGAAAATAAAGCTGGAGGCAGTGCAAGTTGAAGTTGGGGAAAAGTAAATGGTAAGAACAATGTATAACAGTTTCATGGATTTTAGGAAGTACAGGTATATTCTACCTATCTATCAACTTATAGCTGGTCCTGAAGATTGTCTGTTCTATTTCTAGAAAGAAGATTTGTTGATTATTGTTCTAATGTGAATTAGACTTGCAGGGGTAGCTGTGGGGAATAGACAACAGCAGCAGAACAGATGGTCTGCCTGATAGTCCAAATGCTTCAAAGGCATCATACATTCATAAGCTACCTTATGTTATTTATGAAAGCCGATTTAGGAGTAGTCAACTACAACTCCTCCCAACTGCTGGTGGTCCAGATTTAGAGATGGAGTATTTATTTATGTGCAAAAAGGTATTATATAGAAGTTTCCTTAGAAACCAGGTTTAAATTAAGTAGGTATCTTAGTATTCTGGAGGAGAAAGTACAGAGTGCTGAAAAATGTTTCTTGTTTGACATCAAATTTGCAGTGCTTTCATGTGATTCACTCACAAACCTTCAGTACATACACTTGCTAGAGCAGTGTTTCTCAACCTTGGCCACTTGAAGATGTGTGGACTTCAACTGCAAATTTGATGTCAAACAAGAAACATTTTTAAGCACTCTGTACTTGCTGGCATGCTGGCTGGGGAATTCTGGGAGTTGAAGTCCATACATCTTCAAGTGGCCACGGTTGAGAAACACTGTGCTAGAGGATACAGCTAAATATAAATGTACAGTAAATGTAAAATGCAAAATGGTTGATTTATAATGATTGTATGAAGTCCAGACCCTCTCCAGCCCAGCATGCTGGGTTCCCTGGCTCTGATTTCTCCAGTTTCCAAACTGTCTTTTTGCATATCAAATGTTAGAAACACTGCTAGCTTTTAGAGAGTGGGAAATGAATCCCTGGAAGAAGATGAGGAATGGGCCTGAGAGAGAAGCCAAAGAGAAGGAAGATGAGCATTTGGGGTCATTCTGTACAACCCCACAGCAAGTGCCTGTAAATTCAGAACTAGTAAAGGCCACCAGTTTTAAGCAATCTAGTAGCATTTAGCTAGCAGATATGGATGAAGGCCACTGGTAATGGTGGAATAATGGCACATGAATTACAAACTATCTGGAGGAATTGAAATTTGAATACTGGCTTCTTCCTGAAAAAGAAAATACACTTCTGTTCCTATGAGCACTTCGTTCTTCTTTATAGACTCATCTTCTGAAATTACTTGCTTGACCACTTGAAACCGTGTTCTGTGCTGTATCTTATTAATTCCTTATCTGTTTTCATTGGGAACTACTGCACCATATTGCTTGACTCAGTAGCCTGATCTGCCTGCACAATTTATCCAAATGCTGGCTAGATAGGTGCAACTCAGCGTCTGCCACATGAGCACTTTCCCTGAACATTATCTGATCTTCTCAGTTGGGTATTTTTGTAAGTGCTTCAACATGTGTTGCAATGGTTGAATTTGCTAGGGAGAAGTTTTGTCATAGATAACTCTGGTGGCTTTTGATCTGCAAGCATTATTACACTGCTTTCAAGTATACTGGTGAAAGCACTCAAACCTTTTGGCCAGCTGTATTTTTTCTATTTGAGCATAGTGTTGCTCTGGTTCTGGCAGGACTCTGTTCCATTTTCAATTTAGTATAGGTTTTTTTTTCCTTCTTCCATATAGTTTTTAAATATATATAATAGGTTAGCCTTCTTTAAAATATACAGTTTTTAATACAATTGTAACCATGTTATATAGGTACTTAGGTTATATATAATAATAGAAATAAATAACCAATGATTTTCAAGAAATGTTAATTGTAATTATTTAAAGTTTAATAAAGAATCAAACACTTTTCAGGCTTATTTATTTTATCATGTATTTATTAGCTGAGATAACCTTTCTGCTTACTTAAAGTTTTAGTTAAGCTTAACAGTCTATCATTGGTGGCCAACAATAGCCATTAATTCATGATAGACTGTTAATTAAAATACTTTTTAAAATCTATTCCCTTAAATGAATGTTTAAATTAGGATATCTGGCTTCCTTCAACTCTATTGAGACTGAACATCTTGGAATTATGAAGTTAAGTCCCATGCATGTGAAAGGCATCAAATTCAAGAAAGCCGATTTTAAATATCAGCTAAATCAATTTGTACATACTTGTTATTTTTGTCCTGAGATTAACTGCCTGGGATGCTGAAGGTTGCGGACAAGGAGGTTTCACTTTAGCTTTGTACAATCCTCTTGATTGATCACAATGGCATTATGTATACTAAATTCTTGTTAAGTAAGAACTTAATCTAGCTCAGTGGAAGACTTTCAATTCCACCTTGATAGCTTCTTCTATTGTAGAATGGAGAGCTTGTCTTCAGTTGCCTTATTCTGTGTGAGTGGTGAAGGCACCAGGTTAGAAACCAGGAGACCATGAGTTCTAGTCTTGCCTGAGGCACAAAGCCAGCTGGGTGACTTTGGGCCAGCCACTTTCTCTCAGCCCTAGGAAGAAGAAAATGGCAAACCACTTCCGAAATCTTGCCAAGAATACTGCAGGGACTCATCAGGACTCAACACTGATTCAAAAGCAAACCAAAAAAAAGGGGTGGGGGTGGGGGGACATGAAAAATTACCAGAAGCCTTTTAATGTATTCTTTTAACTGGTTGATAAGGATCAAAGTCATTGATTTTATTAAAATATTAACTTTTTTTCAAAGTTAAATAGAATTGATTCACAAATGATCATAGCTACATAGTTATTTTGTAACTCTAGTAGATATTTATGGATATATTCTGGAGTGGGGATCCTCTTCTTTTCCAAATGTTCTTGTTCATATCACCTTTGTTCCCAAAGCTTGTGAACAAATGAAGGAGTTGCTGAAAAAGAAAAGCTGCCTATGTAATCCCCAGCCAGTTTCCCCATACTGTACTGATATATTAGAATCCATATATTCTCAATTAAACTGGGCTACACCCTTAAACTGCAGGCCAGTGCTCATTCACCTAAGAGTAAGTCTCCTGAATGCAGTGAAACTTTTTTTCCCTTGAACAAACTTGCACAGCACTGTGTTGTTAGTGACCCATCCCACTGTGATCACTGAGCTTGGCCAACAGCAGAGTCTGGTGACTGTCCCACGTGGGCCAGATATCTATGAGGAGAGAGGGCAGCCAAAGCAGTGTTAGTGGTGTCTGAAATCAGGCCAGATGTTTTTAGTTGAGTGTGTTTTTAGAGATGAGGGACACATGTGTTTATTTCCTTCTGTTGTGGGAGGGGGGGATGTGTGTGCCTGCATGCTTTTTGGGAAAACGCAAACTAGAGGTCTTAATAATAACTGAATAACGAATGATTTCTAATTAAGCCATATGCATCTCTCTTAGTTTCTGTATATAATGTTCTACTACAGAGACACTAGTGACATAGGCTACGTTGGAGGAGGAGAAGATGCAAACATAACTGAGTCTAATCAAATATTAGAGATGTAATCAGTTCATGATAGACTGTTAATTAAAATACTTTTTAAAATCTATTCCCTTAAATGAATGTTTAAATTAGGATATCTGGCTTCCTTCAACTCTACTGAGACTGAACATCTTGGAATTATGAAAGTTAAGTCCCATGCATGTGAATTATGAAAGTTAAGTCCCATGCATGTGAATTATGAAAGTTAAGTCCCATGCATGTGAAAGGAGGAAACAGGGTGAGCTCCTGTTTCCTCCCCAGCTCCTGTCAACCTAACAGGTCGAAAACTCACGTGAGTAGATAAATGGGTACTCTCACTCCAGTGGGAGGAAAAATGCTGGCAGCGCCTTGCACAGAGAGACGGGACCAGTTGCCTGCTGGTAAGCGCGAAACCGTGTTCGCCCGAAAAGGGCACAAAGCAATGGAAACCCCGCCTCCTGCGCTCGCCAGCTGGGCTCTGCTCTAGGAAGGAGGCTCTGGCAAACCACTTCCGAAAAAAATTGCCTTGAAAACTGCAAGGATTCGTCCAGGCAGTCACTGCAGGGTCAGTAATGACTGAGTGCAGACAAAAAAAAAAAAATTCAAATCAGTTTCCAAGGGATGGTTTGCTTCAACGCACACTTGTGCAAAGCACCCCTTCAAAGCTGCAGTGTGCAACAAGTCCATCTGCCTGCCTTTAAAAGCAAAGCCAAGTGGCCCTGTTGCTCCCCTGCAAGGTCTCATCAGGCACATGTCAGAAGCTTCTTCCAACCTTTTCAGGGAGGCAAAGGGCAGTGACCTGCACACCCCTGTTAGAGATGCACAGTGGAGCAAGGGGCTACCCTCTGCCTCGCTGAAAAGGTTGGAAGAAGCCTCTGAGTGTGTGCCTGATGAGATCTTGCATGGGGGCAACAGGGCCACTTGGCTTTGCAGTCTGCCTTTTTTTACATTTCAGTGCTCAAGAGCTTAAGCAAAGCAGTGCCAAAAGGTGTGCCTTGTAAGTCCAGCACTATAGAGGGGGACAGTCATTGGAATGATGCGAGGACAAAGTGGAAGGCACAGTGCAATTGGAGCACAGCACAGACTGCGTTGCCTGAAATGTGATACAACAGCTTCATTCTTCAGGAGCAGTTTCTGTCAGAGTGTCTAGCTCAGTGTTGTCCAAACCTGGCCACTTTAAGATGAGTGGACTTCAACTCCCAGAATTCCCCAGCCAGCATGGCTGGCTGGGGAATTCTGGGAGTTGAAGTCCACTCATCTTAAAGTGGCCAAGTTTGGACAACAAGGGTCTAGCTCATTAATGATGTGTGAGAGCTGGACCATAAAGAAGGCTGAACGCCGAAGAATTGATGCCTTTGAACTGTGGTGCTGGAGAAGACTCTTAAGAGTCCCCTGGCCTGCTAGGAGGTCAAACCAGTGAATCTTAAAGGAAATCAACTCTGATTGCTCATTGGAAGGATTGATAATGAAGCTCAAGCTCAGATACTTTGGTCACCTAATGCGAAGAGAGGACTCTTTGGAAAAGACCCTGATGCTGGGAAAGATGGAAGGCAAAAGGAGAAGAGGACGGCAGAGGATTAGATGGCTGGATAGCATCACTGAAGCAATGAGCATGAAATTGAGCAAACTCAGGGTGGCAGTGAAAGATAGGAAGGCCTGGCGCAATATGGTTCATGGGGTCACGAAGAGTCGGACACAACTTAACGACTGAACAACAACAACAAATCATAGGGCAGTGGTAGAGATTAAAAAAAATGACTCATTGCTGCTCACCACCTTTGTACAAGTTGTTAAGATGCTGAATCGCTGGGATCACTCCATAAAGTGAACTCTGATAAGCTACTTTTTGTCATCTTACTGGATGAAATCACAACAAAGTGACAAGAAAGGGAACGGTATGCCCAAGCTTGTGATAGAATAAATTGTTTTTTTAAAAATGGTGCAAGATTCTTGGTTGGTTTTGCTGCAATTTACAAATTCAGCTTTCCCTTTGGAAATCAAGCATGCATGCAACTCTTGGAGTGTTAAGGAGCCCTGAAATACTGCAAATATGTTATAGGATCAGCTTTTCCTGGGACAGAATCCAATTTCAGTTATGCCTTACAATAAAACCTTTACTGTTGTTTTAAGATGGAAGAGATTTACAAGGATTGGTAAAAGGATGCTACTTAAATGACCCAAATCAGACCGATTCAAGAATTACCATTTACTGGGCAAAGATAGAAAATAGGTATCAGCTATTGTAGAGAGACAGATTTTTTATTCATAGTAGTTTGTGAATACAATCTTGTATCTGCTCATTTCTACAGCAAGAATATACAGGGGAGGTAGATCATTGTAGTGGATTTGACTGTAGTCGTTCATTTCATTGAAACGTGAACAGGAGACCACTGTGGGCAAAAGGGCCCTTTGAGTTTTTAAGGATCTGTATTGCATAATGCAAGTGATCTAGCGGTTGTGACTAAGAAGAGTGTCCTGAAATAGACCTGTATCATTTTCAAGCTGACCTTTTCATACTACAGTTAAGAGCTCTCTTACTAAGCCACCTCTGATCAAATCACACTGGGTAACCATTTTACTGATATAATCTTTCTATGGTAGTACATACATATCCATCAAAAAGGTGGCAGTCTGAGATATCTCAACTTGTGATTAGATCCTGTCTTCAGTATGGCTGTTTGGAATTCTAGTTATAACAGAAGCCCCACAGGCACTCTAATTAAGCCTATTTCCTGGCCATCATTGCTCCTGTAGATGTTTCTTCCGATCAAGTGACTGTAAACAAAAAGTCTTCAGGCATCCAACTCTAAGTGTGCTAGCATGCATGCAAGCTAGGATCCTGCAAGTGTGCTAGCATGCATGCAAGCTAGGATCTGTAAGCAAAAGATATCTGAGAGATATCAGGTGGGGGTGGAAGTGAGGAACTTATTTAGAGTCCTCACATGGTAAACTCTTCCAATTTTATAAAGCTTCAATGGGCCTATAGTTTCAAACTTACTAGAATTTTAGCATTCTTGGTTGTTAGTGAGAATTATTGTAACCCCACTATCAACAATAATTTCCAGTTAAGTTGACTTTTTTTAGTTAGTTTTATATTTATGACCTGCTTTTCAAGCTCAGGTGGCATTCCTAATGCTTTTCCTTCCTCTGTTTCCTGCAACAACCCTGTGAGGTAGTTTGGGCTCTGTAAATATAATATCTTTGTAGGCCCTGTCATTACACAGGGAGACTTGTGTGTCACCACGCAAATGTCATTTTAACACCCTAGTGAAACTTGTGTTGTCTGAACTAGTCTATTGCTCAGTCATCTGGCTTTCACACACCCTACTTGTAATAGTTCTATTGGGAAAAGCCCAGATTAAGTGAGCAGGTGGAAAGGCAATCAACCCTGTATACATTCTCCAGCAAGCATCATATATGCAAAAGCATTGTGCTGCTTACATGATATACACTGGCACTGCCATTGTGATTGCAGTGAGTAGACAGAGATCACAATGGCAGTATTTATTTATTTTTTTTAGTAGACAGCAAACAGATGCCAGATGCAGCAATGAATGAAGAACAGGAAAAGTGGTGGATAGTTGAACTGCATATAACTCTGCCCAAGTTAAGCTATCTGGGTATGGAGCAGACGGTCATCCACTATTGAAATAAAAGTGAACTGCCCATCCAGTTGGTTTCTGTAAATGGAATGAGATGGCACCATCTTGTCCTCTGCCTCAAGCTACAATAACTCTCAAGTCACCTTAAATAGTGTTAAAATAATAGTTCAACTGGGCACAGAGCATAGATTTACATATACTCTGCATGTTCAGGAACTGTGCTTCTCCATAATTCCTGAATATATAAAGAAAGGTCTCCATGTGAGTAATTATAGACAAACAGATCTTTTCAGTATTATGCAGCTGTTCAGACATCGGAAATGTACTCTGTTCCATGTGAGATCACTGGAACATATGAAGAGAGCCTATGTTACTGTGTGTTGTATTACAGTATACACTCCAGATGTTGAATTCTAATTTACATAGTAAATTAATAGTAGTAGTCAAAGTTGATAGCCTACAGATTAATTATAATAAAGGGCAAAAGGGTCTCCAGACTAATGGCATAATGTTTTCTATATTTTACAAGAAATAATCCAGTATCAAATTTTTCATGATAGTTTTCACCAACCTTTACAAGGATATGAAAATCATTTCCATATGCTGTGCGTTCCTCAACAAATAACATTTTTACCACATAAAGTTCCATATAGCTATCGCGAACAACTGTTTAGCTCCATCCTCTATGGATCTGTCTAGCAAGGTGTCTGACATGATGTGTGAAAATAACATTTAATAGACCACTAATCTACAGGACTTTTATGGCTTAGTGCTCACTGCCTTTGAAAACATTCTTTACACATTGTGTGACAAAGAGAATGAGAAGAACAGAAGTATAATAAGCAAATGGATCAGTGGACTTTATGTGACACCTATTAATATTATCATTTGATGATAGGAGTTAGAAGGTTGTTGGGAGATTGTTAAAATGCAGCACAATAATTATAGATAAACTACAATAAAATATCTATCTATCCATTCATTTATTAGGTTTCTGATCCATTAATGTTTTCTCTCTATGGAGCTGGTATAGGCACTTTTTGTAAGTGGGTATCTTTTTTCTATCAGTTAGGTTTATGGAATTAATTTTCAAGTTTCTTCAGGTTAGGTAATCATATTATCCATGCAAGAGTTGTTTTATTACAATACTTTGATTTATTTATTTTGCCAGTAAAAACAGTGTATGTTTACCAAGTAGCACTATATTATTTGGGAATTATTTCAGATACAATTGTTCTTTCCAGTTGTAATATTTATTTTTCCTCTGCATTTTATGCATGTATGCCAAAACATAATATAAATCAAGAAATCATTCCTTCAGAAGCTGAAGAAGTTTGCTGTTCCAAAATTAATCTTTTCTAGCTTGGGAACTCTGTCGAAGGTATTTTTCACCCTTCCTTTGCTTTTTATTGGAACGATTAGAATGTTAGTGTATATTTCCATTCCCATTCTTGAGACTGAGAAGGTTTTCTTATGTGTCTTTCCTCTTCTCAAACCTTATTTGTGTTGTCTAAGGTATCTTTCTTAATACATGCGTCTGTGTGGCTTCCTGATAGGGAAATTTTGTTGATATGATCTGTAGCTTATAGCAGAGCACAACAAGATTTTGGCAATCTTTACCTAACATTTTCAAGGCACAAGCAGATTAACATGTGTCTATTGATATGTCAGGCGAGCTACAGTAAGTAGATTGTACTGTCTAATCAACTAGAACAGAGTTTCTCAGCCTCAGCAACTTTAACATGTGCAGAGCAACTCCCAGAATCCCCCAGCCAGCTGAGGTTGCTGAGGTTGGGAAACACTGATCTAGAATAGCTATTCGTCTGCAGTAGCAAGTAATCCGCTAAAGGCATACAGGAAAGGCAGAATCACACACACCACTACATTATAACAACCTTCTCCACTTGATTAACGTGTCATCTTTCAAAACGTGGTAACTCATAGCTGAAAAACTTAGGGTGTTCAATAATATACTTCTTTTTAAATTTGGGACTAGAATCTGAGTAATGTCTATAGTAGATATTACTTGTCCATCTTGACCTGACAGTTTCAGATTTCACAAATACAGTCCCTTGCCTTGGAGACTGCTTGCCTAAATAAGAAAGAAAAAACTCTCTGTGCAGGTTCTGTTTGTGCAGGTGAGCAAAGGTACATATACATCAGCCTTGCACAGCCGGGTCATTGTGACACACACCCAGGTTTTGATGTTCTTCCAGGATCTGGTCTTGCATTGCTATAATTTCCCCAGTCACCTGATTTTCTCTTTCAAAAAGAAAATCTTGTTGCATATTCCTGCATACTTTAATCCTTTAAGCCAGTGTTTGTCAACCTCAGCAACTTTAAGAGGCAACAGGGAATACTGGGAGTTGAAGTCCACTCATCTTAAAGTTGCTGAGACTGAAAAACACTGCTTTCTCCCTCTTCTCTTTTTTTGCTGGTATCAGTGAATCACTGAAGCTGCATATTGACATCTGAAACCATATGGACATCTGAACAAGTACGTTTGAAAATGAAGGGGTATCATTTAACTCTGGATTCTCACTTTCCCACCCCCATCCTAACCTTTGCCCATTTCCCCCCATTTCTGTCTGGCTGGGACATTCTAGGAGTTGAAGTCCATACCTCTGAAAGCCGCCAAGGTTGAGAAACACTGCTATAAACAGTATGGCCTGTTTTCATGTTTCTACCTTATCTGAAATTTAGTTACATAATATCTTCGGTATATTCATGCAATATATTTTAAATAGCTGTTTGAATGTCCTTCACAGCAGAAAGTTCTGCAACAGTCAGGAAAAAAAAATGAAAAAGATACATTGCTTTATATAAATGTCCAATTCAATACATTTAAATGTCCAGAGAATCACTCAATAAAAAACGAGGCGCACCCCTATTTACTCTTCTACTGATTAAAATGGGTAATATTTAGGATATAATTACATTTCTCAGTAAACCTTCATTTGTTTGTGGCCATAGGAAAAAAAGAATAAAATTTGATTAACACGGGTATTTCTACAGTTCAATGTTGTTGTTAGTTAACTGAAGAGATGGACTACACAAAGAAGCCATATATGTGGAATTTCATTTACTCAGTTATAAGATGAAGAAGTTAAAAGGCTGCGTCAGTGCTGTGTCCCCATCTTTTCTGAGCCAGTGAGCATACTTGAAATTTTACAAGCCAGTCATGGAGGCATGTCCATTTACAAAACAGCTGCCACAGTAGGTGAGGCTAGTCACGAAAACAATTTGTAAGAAGGCAACTGGAGAAGTTACTCCTTGTCACCCTCTCTAATTATTCAGAATACTCCCTATCAACTCCTCAGCTGACCTTCGTATGTCTTTTTTTCTGGAGAAATGGGGACATTTTCAAGCCATGCATTGTTTCTAAGAATGTGCAGGTATGTATTCTGGAAGATAAACATGATACTGGAGGCTGATATTTTGCATTATGCCTGCTTTTTTTAAAAAAACATTTACATTGAAATAATCTGCTAAATATGTAAAAACTGGAGTGGGCAGGAGTGTGTAGACTGATTGAGGCCTACAGGAGTCACACTGGGAATAACAAGACCAGAGGTTTTTAGGAAAAGTTGGATTTTTGAGGAGTATTGTAAAGCCTAGGCAGTGAATGTAATAAGAGGACAGAGGTTGATAGAAAAGAAATATAGGAGAGATATCAAAGTGGAAGGGTGTGGTGAGAGCCATATTGCAATGCTTCCCCTGGCATCTATGAAGGTATATCTATGAAAATGAGTCCTGGGAAATGTTGTCTGTGAGTTGTTTACATGGTTACCATGCCAGAGAAGAGGGTATGCAAATCCCCTCAAAGCCAGACTTTATGGGCACAGCATCCAAATTCCTTTCTTTTTGCAATCTGAGTTCAATGGCTTAATTATGCAACTGCAGTTGTGTTCCATCCTGGAACAAAAGGAAGGAATTTTGATTGCATTGCTGAAGAGCAGCTTACAAGGCTTCAATTGCTGCAAAACAAGGATGGGAGGTCATGCCATGCAGACCTCATTCAGAATCACTGAGAAATAACGATGATTGTGCCCTGCAACTTAGCATTATTTATAAACCAGGGCAAAGAAATATTTTTCTCTTTTAGATATTCTATTTTTATAAGGGCAGTGTTTATTTTAAGGACAGAAATGTATAAACCCCTGTTGTTGTTGTTGTTGTTGTTTTCACATTTTGAAGGTGATTAGTAGGGAAGGAATTTATTGAACTTCAATTCAAAAGGAGACATATCTGATCATCTTCTCCCAGATGATTGTGTGGTTGGACTTTTTTTAGAAGAAATATTGAATTCTACAAGATGATGTGAAGCTGTTCTTTTGTTCCATGGGTCAAATATATAGTTCTATCTCATCCAGGTCAGAGTACATTTTCTTCAATCCTCATCACTGATCCCTGGTTTTGTGTTGGTTTTTGAGAAGGTGCTTATCTTCCTTCCCAGCCAGCAGGAACATGGCAAACTGTAAGGGTTGTAGCAGTGATCTGCATCAGGTCCATCCCTACCTTTTACTGCCATTGTGAATCAGACCCTCGTTACCATAGTTTGGACTCCGGAAGAATAAAGCAATGTTCTTTAAGAGGAATGTCCTTTTCTTTGGTGTGTGTGTGTGTATGTGTGTGTGTGTGTATGCATGTGTGTATATATATTACAGGCACTGGGTTCCCTGGTCAAGGAGGAACAGAGTTACTCAGCTGGGCCTCCTCCTGCCACTGTGGTGACCAGGAAGAAAACTGTGTTTCTGTATAAGAGAAAATCATAGGTGGATGAGTGACAGTGTGTCATATCTGAAAGTGAGAATAAAAGGGCAAGAGGAGCCACTGTACATTTTTAATTCCAACCTCATTCACTGCTGCTGTATCCCTGCTCATCCCTACTTTAAACATGAAAGCACTACTTGAAATGGGTAGAAAATCATGCTTCAAAGGTTGCAAATGGTCCTGAGAACAACCCAATGATTGAAGTCCTGTCATTCATGTCCTGTCATTGAGGAAAAAATTAAAAGTAACATATTTTAATAAACCAAATGGATTAACAAAACAAAATAGAAAACATGTTTTTATCAGTTGTAAATAATGTTAATTTCCCCTTCAGTATGAATATACTGATCTTATATCACCGTATGCACAGAACCTTAGGCAGTACATTTTCCTAAGCCTTTATCCTTATTGTCTTCCAAATAACCTACTTTCAGACCAACCTTCCCACTGTCCAGTCAGATTTTTTGTGCTTGTAAAATGAATTTGCCTGACATGGGAGCAAACCCCACCAACCAGGTATTATTTCTCCAGGCAACAGGATTTGTATGTCAAAACTCCCCTTTCCCCCTAGCTTATTTAATTAGTGCTCCTTCTGACTGTCCAATTGGTCACATTTAACCTATCAGCCAAAGGATGAAGGTGACTTAACATCACATAGGATTACCTCTTTGTTAATATGCTATCACCTGACACAATGTCATGCCAGCATTTCAAGACCATAAATAATAGCGTTTTAATTAATTAAAAGTCTTGTTATTCCAAACTCTCCAAGCCAGTGTTGTAAATAATCTTTTAAGGTGTCTTTCCAATCTGCAGACATGCAAAAACAATTCTCACAGTACTGGGTGTTGATCTGTAGGCTGGGTCAGTTGACTTGCGATGCCACAGATGTGTTTCTGGAAGTATTCCCAAATATTCCTTTTAAAAACCTGATCTGTTGCCAGGGCACACTGTCAAGTAACACATTGATGGCAGTCCTCAACATTTTAGAATTTACCCACATCCTAAAAGGAAGAATGGACCAATCTCTGCCCAGTTGCGTGTTCCCCATAAAGTAATGTCTGCAACTGCAAAGATCAGGCAGATGCTGCAAGGAAAGATACAAGTGAAAACAATAACAAGTATCAACAATTCTAAGTTTTTTTGACTAGATGGAGGAAAAAATCCTTCTGGGTCCTATCTAAGGTTTCAGGGAGTGACTAGTTCAAAAAGTTCACAAGACTGCCACCTTGGTCAGTTCAGATGCATTCCTTTCATGGGACACTGAGTGGCTGAAAATCCTCCTAATCAACCTTTATTTAGAAATGTGAATTTCTCATTTTCCTGTGAACTGAATGCAACAAGGTATGTCTTTCTAAGTATGCCTACAAAGCAGCCTTCAGAAGCAGGAGAAAGTAGGCCTGATTAAAACAAGCATCTCCTTTCTGCCTAAGTAGTACAATGTGGAGAAGTGGGCATGTCAAAGACATTGTTGTTGTTCAGTCGTTAAGTCGTGTCCGACTCTTCGTGACCCCATGAACCATATTGCGCCAGGCCTTCCTGTCCTTCACTGCCTCCCTGAGTTTGCTCAGTTTCATGCTCATTGCTTCAGTGATGCTATCTAACCATCTCATCCTCTGCCGTCCTCTTCTCCTTTTGCCTTCCATCTTTCCCAGCATCAGGGTCTTTTCCAAAGAGTCCTCTCTTCGCATTAGGTGACCAAAGTATCTGAGCTTGAGCTTCATTATCAATCCTTCCAATGAGCAATCAGGGTTGATTTCCTTTAAGATTGACTGGTTTGACCTCCTAGCAGTCCAGGGGACTCTTAAGAGTCTTCTCCAGCACCACAGTTCAAAGGCATCAATTCTTCGGCGTTCAGCCTTCTTTATGGTCCAGCTCTCACAGCCATACATTACTACTGGAAAAACCATAGCTTTGACTATGCGGATCTTTGTCGGCAAGGTGACGTCTCTGCTTTTTAATATGCTATCTAGGTTTGCCATAGCTTTCCTCCCAAGGAGCAAGCGTCTCTTAATTTCATGGCTGCAGTCTCCATCTGCGGTGATCTTCGAGCCCAAATAAATGAAGTCTGTTACTGCTTCCATTTCTACCCCTTCTATTTGCCAGGAATTGATGGGCCCAGATGCCATGATCTTAGTTTTTTTAATGTTGAGTTTCAAGCCAGCTTTTGCACTCTCCTCTTTCACCCTCATCAAGAGGCTCTTTAGTTCTTCTTCACTTTCTGCCATTAGGGTGGTATCATCTGCATATCTGAGGTTGTTGATATTTCTCCCTGCAATCTTTATTCCGGCTTTTGATTCTTCCAGCCTGGCATTTCTCATGATGTACTCTGCATATAGGTTAAATAAGCAGGGTGACAGTATACAGCCTTGTCGTACTCCTTTCCCTATTTTGAACCAATCGGTTGTTTCATGACCGGTTCTAACTGTTGCTTCTTGGCCCGCGTACAGATTTCTCAGGATGTCAAAGACATCCACCCAAGCAAATCAATTCTCATGATTGGCACTAAGAAAAGCCCTTCCATGAGCTGTTGGCTTTTACTGATTGAACAAGATATGTTTCTCTTCTCCAGCTCATCTGCAAGAGGATAACTGGCTTTTGGGTGGAAGTGGGGGTCAGTAATGCCATTTTAACTCAGGGAGAAGTAAAAAAGATATTAAAGGGGGAGGTTTAAAATATATTTTTTGAGATTTCTGTAACCTTATGCATATTTACCCAACAGTAATCCTAAGGGATCTCCACTGGATTTGTTTCTGAATAAATATGCACAAGCCTGGGTTATAAGGATGCACATCTATACAAAATGAATCCAACTGATTTTTTTTTCTTTTTAGCGTGACTCATTTCTAAGTATGACCAAGCTGCAAAAGAAGTTTAATCTTGCTCTCTCTCTCTCTCTGTCTCTGAAATGACTACTTTTTACTTCTGTAAACAACTACCACATGACTTTCAGCACAAGTTAAAATCAGCCATTCTTTTTAAAGCAGCCTAGTATATAAATTTATTTAATAGTTTGTAAAAATATCTAGCTTTTGAAAACCAGCCAATTAACTAGAAACACAGGTGATTGGAGGTGACATTACTGACAAACATGGGATGATAAAGGATACCATCCTTGTTTTTTGACTCTAGACCTGAGATCAGTCTTATGTTGGGGCTGAGGTAAGATAGGATAATTCATGGGTTACCACAGATAAACTATATGGAAAAAGACATAGTAATGCTGCTCAAATTTCTTAACAGTAGTACGGTAGACATGCTTACCATTTTATATTCTAGTTGCTTTTTAAAGCAGATTTTTAAAGGGAAAACATGTTTCTGGTAACAGCAACTCAGATTTCAGTCTACCAAAAAAATGTTTACAGAGTTACATGCTAGTCATTTGATACACATTCAAACTAGAAAGGAACCCTAATTTGAAATGGCTTGACAGTTCAACAATATCTTCTATGGCAACTCCCACACCTTATATAAAGCAGATGAAAGCCCCTCCCCACCAGTCAATAAATAAATAATACAACGTATACACAGAAGTAGATTTTGGGGTATGCATGCTTCTGGCATTGATCCAGAGTCGCAACTGGCCAAAAGACACTATATATCTGCAAATAGGGCAAAGAGACAGTGGAGTAGATTTGATTTCAAGGGTGTTTAGAATGAATTGCAAATCAGATGGTGGTATAGCAAAGCTCACTGCTTCACTGAAGTGATTCCTGCAAAAAGATCACTTACGATCAGAACTTCTACATAATAGCAGTAAATGTGGAATGACTTCCAATATAGATCTGCATGTCTGCACATCACATATTTACTGTATACTGACAAAGGTGCTTCTGCTAATTCTGTATATCAAATTTCTTCATGGAGCAGAAATTTGGAAAATAGAAATGATATTACTAATTCTTTCATGATCTAAATATGGTCACAATCTTTACTGAATGTAGTAGGATTTACAGAAGAATAGATCTATACAATATTAGACTGTAGAGTAAGACTGCAACTTTATGTACGATTTTAGGATAAGATCCACTAAGCAAACGATGAATAAATGTAATTGTGCTTTTGATAATATTTCCTTTCATGGATAGGATCAAAATTAGTTTTGATTTTAATATTTTAGGCTTTGACCTTGGCTTGTTGTTGTGGAACTCAGTACTTTAGGCATGGGAAAACAGGGTTGTCGAAGCAACGGTGGGAAAGGCTGGAAGGGAATTAAGATCATAACTGTCAACAAAAAAATGCCCTTTGAAAGGAGCCTTTCGCTAGAAGCTCTTAAACAATTTTGTTCTGACAGCTATTTTGTTTGAAAGCACACAAAAAAGACAACATTTAATCTTGCAGTCTAATGCATGGATAAGAAAGATCTTATGCACCGCCCCAGATCCTCTTTCTCTTGCACACTCATGACTTACTCCTTACTAATCTATTGGAAACATTCTATAAACCGAGGTAGGGACTGAAAATATGTGATTTCATCTGGAGTAATTGATGACTTGCATACCATTTGCTGCTACTGGAATTCTTCATGTCATTTTATATGGCCCAAATTTCATTATAAGATCCCTAAGACATATTTGTGGTCAAGGCTCTTTGGACAGTCTTTTTTTCTCTCCTGCTTTTAAATCAGTGGTCCATCCACCGATTTGGGAATAATAGGGCTGGGCAAAACTTCAGAACATGCAGGAAAGCAAATGATGATGCTCTTCTCCTCAGTTCATTAAGGAAGCGGTTGTTGGAGGAAGTGATTTTAGTATGTTCCTGGAGAGCAAGACTCTAACCTGAGGAAGGACTAGTGAAGCAACTCCTTGTAACCTTAACAGAAAGAAGTTTTATTACAGGAAATAGATGGGAGCAAGGCAAATGAGAGCCAGTTTGGTGTATTGGTTAAGGCACCCAGCTAGAAACCAAGAGATATGAATTCTAGTCCCACCTTAATCATAGAGCCAGCTGGGTGACCTTGGGCCAGGCACTCTTTCTCAGCCCCAGGAAGCAGGCAGCGGCAAACCACTTCCAAAATCTTGCCAAGAAAACTGCAGGGACTAGTCCAGGCAGTTGCCAGGAGTCAACACTGACTTAAAGGTGCACGCGCGCGCACACACACCCACCCAAAGATAGGCAAAGCCTACCTTATAGCAAACTGCATCCTATCAGGTAGGGAGTCGGAGAGCAAGTAACTAGGAAGGCAAAGATACATCCTGAGATTAGCAATCTCACAGAGAAACCATAGGCAGAGTGAAAGATGAAGATGGAACACAGAAGAAATTCCTAACTGTTGACGTCCCACTACTCTTACAGTCCAGGTATTCTGAGGTGCTGAAGTATAAGTGCAACTAAAGTCACACTTCCAAGAGCTGTGACTTTTTTCAGGCTTACACTGTTTCAAACACCATTCTCAGCTCTGTCCACATGCATGTGCATTTATATCCACTGTGTTTTGCTAGGAAGTACGTGAAGCAGCTGCACACACAGACATGCATAAGAAAACAGCAGTGGCAGCTTTTAGAGCAGTGTTGCTCAACCTTGGCAACTTGAAGGTGTGTGGATTTCGACACCCAGAGCTGGGGACATCCACACATGCTCAAGTTGCCAAGATTGAGAAACACTGTTTTAGGGCATCCCCCTGAGCCTTGAATCCATGCAGTTTAATGATGTGAAGAGAGGTGCTTTGTTTGTGCTCTCACATATTTTGAAGCAACTCTTGATACTTTACACACCTCCCTAATATGCAACAGATGAAAGTGGTCACATTACCTAAACCAACTAAAATAACAGCAACATATACAGTGATCGATTTAGAATTGCCATACATTAGAGAAGGTTTCACTCTAACGTTTAGGGTAAGCTACTGCTCGCTCAGCACAATATGGCACTATATATGCAGAGGAGAAGCAAGAGAGAATAAATGCTTTGACTCTTATTGGGATTGTGCTGGGCTAAAGATTTGTGTCTGCCTCACTACCCTATTTGATTTCTGTGAAACCGCCATCAAGAGAAGAGAAACCAGTGCTAGGAACCAGCCAAGTTAGGAACAAAAATAGGCTGATTAGTCAGAGTCAGAAGTTTAATCATAGACAGCTTCCCTAATCTGAATCTTTAAACCTTCCCAAATAATTATTTGTTAATTCTTTAGAATTTCAAGGAGCAGGGAGAAAGAAACAGCACACTGGCCAACGCTGATATATTTCTCCTCAAGCTCCCCATATAAAGAAAAGTCAAGAGTGGAGAGAAGGGGCAGAGAGAGGAAAAAATGTAATATTGTGATTGATTGCTTATTTTTCTAATCATAGTCGATGATTGTACCAGGGTGCTCTAATCACATTGCTTTGATGAAGGATGCTGAAGTACAGTAGAATATTGTAACTGTGTGCTTATGTGGAAAATATTCAAATCGTTCTGCTCCTGTCACTGAATGGTATATATATATCCAACATCTCCCCCTGTGATATTATATTTCTTTATGATTTGGGTGCCAAATGAGCAGAGCACAATAAAGCTTTACAATGTTTTTCATTCACTGTAATAACCTAGTTCCTGCAGTTCTGCTCATAACAATTTAGAGGTTTCTTCTCAAGATATCTGTAGGATATTAACATAAATGAGAGGGGAAGGCAGAGACCTTCATTACCCATCACTCTACAGATGGTGAAGATCTCTTTGCACAAAAACACACACTTTGGAAATATTTCAGTTTTCTTAGTTCTGCTGTTCATGTGTTTTATGCTGTTTTGATAATAAAAACAGAGTGGCATACGTACATTTTTTTTTCTTTTTTGAAACTCGAAAGGCTGCTTTTACATATCCCCCATATCTGAACATATTTGCATGCGGTATGGGAGACTCGATCCTTTTGTAAAGGTAAACTTTACCTGAAAATGAATCTACTTCTTAGAAATATTAAAGTTTAAAAAATCATAATTGAAAAGCATCCAGCGCAAAAAATCCTGCCCCTATTTATCTTCAATTTGGCACATTTTCTTTTCTCATAGATTATTGTTAGTATTTTTGAAAACGTCTGTGAGAAAAAGAAAGTTACCAAGTGTTTTGTTTTAGTCACTATAAATATTCTGATTTCCAAACTGAAACGTGGGTGCAGATATCGGAGCCCCACTGAAGGGCTCTACATTGGTCAGGGGGAAAATCAGGCTATTTTCTGAATTGCCAAAATGGTTCTGGGGTGAAAAGATGGCCTGGATACAGATTTCCCAAATGATGGAGGAGGATTTAATCTTGAACTAGTTGCATCCAGAGCACACTGGATGCAACTATAATATAATATAATATAATATAATATAATATAATATAATATAATATAATATAATATAATATCTAATATTTGTTCTTAATTTAAATATATATAGGATTACCACCACATGGCGCAACATTGGTTGGATGTTTCCTCAAAATCATACAGAATTTTGTCAGTAAATCCTTCTGAACAGGTTTTAGAAATGTTATGGTAGTGAATGAGGCAAAATTTAATCCCAGAAAGATTTAGGCAGAAGAGTATTAAAGGAAACTGAAAGTGGACCTCATAATCTAGACCAGAGTTTCTCAACCTTGGCAACTTGAAGATGTGTGGACTTCAACTCCCAGAATTCCCCAGCTCTGAGAGTTGAAGTCCACACATCTTCAAGTTGTCAAGGTTGAGAAGCACTGATCTAGACAGCAGACAGAGACCAGCTTAGTCCAGGAAACTGAACAATCAAGAACAGTCTTTCCTCTTTCCCAGGTAACCCTTTACAATGATTTCAGTTTCAGTTTGTTGCGATCAAAGAGCAGGCAAATTTAAAGTGAGACGGCTGACTCCATTTTGCTTTGAACTTTTTATCTTCTGTCATGGGAGGGTGGGGCATCTCTTCCCCTACCTGCTTCTGTCAGGTAAGAAAGCCACCCTAATTTGGAGAAGGGCTGGAGAATCATCCACAGAATAATGGAGATAGATGCAGATTAGGATCCGTTCACTGTTGTATTTTAGGGATTATCTCAGCTGTGCCCTTGCATGCCTGCGTCCTACTTTGTTCCACCTACATTTGTTCTATCTATATTTTGTGTGTTTGTGTATGAAAGAGGAGCCATTGAGTTGAAGCCAGCAGGAGTCAAGATATCCCAGAGTCTTCAACTCTCATTTACTTTGTTAAACTTAATCTACATAATAAAAGACTTGGGCCTTCTTTTGGAATCAGTACTCTCATTCTGAGAGGGAATTTAGCCTATTACAGTATATATCCCTGCTACTCAAGGAAACTAAAGAAAAGGAAAAAGCTGGGGCAGGAGAGTGTTTTCCCCCACTTCTTCCTCTTGCTCGACAGGATAGAGATGAAATAAAAGTGAAATTATGGCAGCATACTCAACAGGGTTTTCACAGGAACAGATGCAGATTATTTTGGGTGGAGGGTCTACCCATAATACCCATTGAAGTCCCGGGGGGCCATCCACCCCATTAGAATATATGGCTGTCTTGAGGCTTGTTTGTTTTTAATCTATTAATTCTGTCTGTAGCAGAATTTATTTGGCTTTAAAAATATTCTTCCCGTATTAACAAAACACTTCCCCCAAATGTTCACTCCAATATGTAACATGCTTGAATTCTATATGAAGCTAAGGGTGCCATCTAGTGGTTGTGGATTAGAAAGGTAAAACCTAATGCATTTCTGTACTAAAACATGGAGAGAACATAAGGAAATATATCAAAGTACTTGCTTACTCGTGTACTTATACAGATTCCATAATGAATAGATTGTGTTGTTTGTCTTGTCAGAACAAGATTATTTATTCAGGTGCTTCAAGATTAGTTAAGAAATCAGGTATACCTTCTCCAACTGACTTCCTTCCAGATGTTTTATAAATTCCACTTATGCTGGCTGGGAGTCCTGGAAACTACAGGCCTATCCTCTCCAGAAGACACACAGCTGATGAACACATGATATAGAGACTTTTTAATATGAGTCTGTCTTTATAGAGTTGCCAGGCAATATTTAGGCTCTCAGAAAAGGCACAGACGTTATTTCCAGACAAGGCTTTTACTGTGCAACCTTCTTGATTTAATCATCAAATTTAACAGGGTGTCCATATGTTGTTTTCCGAATCTTTCCATGTTTTCCCTAATGCTCTGAAAATGAGTTTTCTTTGATTTGTTTTTCTTGATGTGCAACCACTGAGGAGATGACCTGCCAGCTGTGGTTAGCTAGCCAGATGTTGTGTGGGAGGCAATGTTTAGAGTACCTTTTTTAACCCTCTCCCTCATGTGATGGTAGACAGTGCTATTGAGCGAAGGGTCTTTGGACAAAGAAATTGATTCCAGTATCAGCAAGATCAGCCAGGCACTGGGGTAGCTACATACTAGAGTGCTCAATCAACACAACATCCGTATCTCCACAAAGCTGAAAGTCTACAGAGCTGTGGTTATGCCTTCTCTCCTATATGGATATGAGTCTTGGACTCCGTACCGAAGGCACATCAAACAACTGGAGAAGTTTCACATGCGCGCTCTCCACTCCATCCTTGGCATTCGTTGGCAAGACTGTGTCTCCAACCTGGAGGTCTTGGGTCGTGGGAAGTCCACCAGCATTGAGTCCCTGATTATCAGAGCCTAGATGCAGTGGGTGGGACACATCATTAGAATGGATGACCATTGTATGCCTCGCCATTTGCTCTAGAGTGTACCGGAGTCTGGGAAGAGACCTTGAGATTGATCACGCAAGTACTACAAAGATGCTGTGAAAGAAACCCTATGCCAGTGTGACATCCAGCCAAGGTAACTAGAAGCTGTGGCCACTGAGAGAACCCGTTGGTGAGCCCCGTGCAATGAAGCTTCCACCAGCTTTTCTATCAGCGCTGCCAAAAACTGATAGAAAACCGTGAGCAGTGTCACAGAATAACACCCACAATTACTACAACAATGGACTTCCAGTGCCCCCATTGTGCTAGATTCTGAGAGTCCAGACTGGGACTGCAGAGCCACCTCTGTGTCCACAGATGAATCACATAACAGTGTGTCTTCTTCAAACCCAAAGGACTACCATATATACATTCTAATACTACAGGTATTTTCATCCTTTTATCTTTTGAGACATGCACAGCCAGTGGTTCAAGTGCTTGTTTTAGAGCTACAGGATCCTATTATTTCTGATTGAGGGATAGTCTTATGAAGACTATTGTGTTTAATATTTTATTGTGTGGAATGTTGGTTCCAAATTTTTGAAGAACAATTCTGCTTTGGTCAAAGAGCTAAACTGAACTGCTCTATGTGTAGATAAGAAAATGGAGGGTACCATTTTGTCAAATATTATCTGAAGGAAAGGAATGTTGCTTCACCTCTTTTTTTGGAAAACACTTTTTAAGGTGTGGTTATCAGCATCATCATCAGAATATCTCTAGTTTTTGCAGGAATGGGGATTATTAGATGAAGATGCAGTCTTGGTTTTGGCACAAAATGAACCCCTGTTGAGCAAATCATATGATTAGGAGTTTGCAATTGCACAAAATCTCAAAGACATCCCTGTGGTTTCTAGGGAATGGGAAATTTCTGTTTCAAAGTCATTTCTCTCTTCAAAATAAGACATTTTTAAAATCCAAGCTTGGAAACTCTTTGCAAGTAAAAAGAAGACATAGGTGGAGGTGGGGGAACTAAATAGCCTGATATATTTCATGACAGCTTGTCCCCTGACAAAGGAAAGAGGGATTTTTTTTCTCTCTTTTGCATGCTAGGATACAAAGGGAAGATGGTGAGGATGAAACCAGTGATTCCCAGGTGATACAGAACCATCATAAGTGATGAGCAGATACCTCCTTATCCAAGGCTGTGAAGAGAATGGCTAAATTTGTGATGGCCTGAAAAGCCAGGATGAAGATGTCTACAATATGAACTCTGGAGCAGATAGAAAGTGACACACACATGCACACACAAACTTATACACGTTAAGTATGCCATGCTTTCTGCGTACTCTAGTAAACAAATCTTTGTTGGTATATGACTTCATTCTTGTCTGCTCTGAAGCAACTTATCTAGCCATGACACCTTTGTGAGCTTCTGGTATAACATGTTGCTGAATACAATGTCAAATGTCTGGAGGGTTGGGATGTATTGCCATGGTGGCCAGAGGCCTCACAGCTGGGAAGAAAAATTTCTGGTTTTTTTTGTTTTTTTTTGCTAATTAACAGTTTTACCCCTGTTTGCTTCCCCCTGTGGTACTGCACACATGGGAAGAATTGCAAGGAAGGAAAGACAAAAACAGAGTAGGATTGGGCCATGATTGAGGCCACAAACTAGCTGAGAAGAAGGAAGTGAGTGAAAAGAACAGTAGCACATCTTATCTTTGAGGAAACAAAAGCTATTTGGCCTCAATCTATTTTTAGCTATTGGTGAAGCAGCCAGACTCCCAGCTTGGCATTGAACAGAAATAAAGGAATCTTAATAGCCACAATGCCAGAGAGTAATTGTACTTACTTGTACAGGTCCATGTGTGTGAGTTTAATAGCAACAACCCCCCTTTTCAGTAACCCTGAAATAGGGGATGTCTCCGTGAGAGACTGTGGGGAGACTGGGAGAGTAATGGAAGAAATGTTGTCCATAAGCAACCAAAAGATAGGAAGGAATTTCACTGGTAGGTTATCTCAAAAACAAAAACCAGTCCACATGGCGAGAAACCTGAAGTCAAGCCCCATCAGCTGAGCAAGATGAGAAAGCAAGAACTACACAGGTGTCAGGAAGACATCTTTAATATTAATTAGGAGTAAATACAGCATCTTGAAATTATAATAGGAATTTCCCACCCTTATTTATAGTGAGTTGATTAAAGGTGGAGTCTCTTTGAGGGATTTGAAATGTTTCTTCCCAGATTTTTCCCCACCTGGGTTTAGTTGCCATTTATGAGAGAAGGGGGTTTATCTCATGGGGGTTTATGTCAGCATTCTGTTCCTTTCTCAACCTCCCTACAATCTCTCACATTTGGGAAAAACCAATTCAAAACTTTCTGAGAGATTCACTTGGATGAAATCACTAATAAATGAGGGTTGTAAACTCCTTTTGCAATTTCCAAGAGTCTATGTTTATCCCTAATACTGACATTAAAAGCACCTGACTGAAGTCTCTGTAATTCTTGCAGCCTTGACCTTGCCCAGCTGTGTAGGGCTTGACGATCTTAGCGTACTAGCGGATTGCTTTTTATTTCTATGTTCATACCTTATACTAAAAACTTCCACACAGTCTGGCCATTCATTTACTGTAGCACCAGAGACTCATTTTGAAAGGTTCACTATGGCAACTTAGTATAACAGGACATGTTTTTCAAGTAAAACATCACCCTCTTTTGTTTTAAATTTTGCAGTCAGACCTAAGCAGTTTAAAGAACAGGTAGGTGAACTCTGTCTGCCTCAACTTGCCTGGAAATGAAGCATTGGATTTTTAAAAATTTATTTCTACTTAAAATGTACTAGTGAGAGAACTGCATCTAAAAGACTGTCTTTTGTCATCACAAAAGGAGAATTACATACACTACTTGTTAGAGCAAAATGCTTAATACATAAAAGAGATGGGTGCGTGTGGCCCCCAAATTCATTTTTTCTGGGAGAAGAGCCGTGTTGTTAGTCTGAAAAGGTGCTACCAGACTCCTTCTGACCTCTTACCATTGTTCTTTAAAATTGATGGCTCAATGTCCTGCCATTTTGAGGCAGGGCGATATGGAAGCTATATAAATAATATCTGGAGATTTACTGAGCACATCTTTGAACCCTGGAGGCAAGTCCCATCAAATTCTACCTATCAGTTTCTAGGTTCCATTTCTGAATTATCAGAAGATATGCATTCTTTGATGTAATGATATATATTATTTTGAGAGTTATTTTCACTAAGCTATTGTGTTCATCTTTTGTTTCTAATGTAGTTCAATTACACCCCTTCATTTTAAACAACATGTCTGTTATTGGACAAGTGACCCAATTAAAACTGGACCACATATACAATTTCTGTCAAACCTCACTTCCTTTTTGTTAGATAAAAGCATGTCCACTGGCAATATTAGCATAATATTTCTATTTGAAGTTGCTAGTGAATAATGTTATTGAATTATTTCCCTTTCATGGTCGGTCTGTTTCTCTTCCTCACATAGTTACTTTTCACTCCATGGTGCCTGAATGGCCATTCTGCTTAGGTGAAAACCAAGCCTGGAGTTTGCCATTTAAATCCACTTATTCCCAATTCTGGAATGCTTTGCATTTTCTTTGGATAGATGTAGAGAACCAACCCAATCTTCTGAAAGCTCCTCAAATTAAACTCTTTGTAAACATGATGCTTTTAGTTACAGTATTTGGGTTTTTTTTCCCTGCCTGATGAAAAATACTTTCAAATTAAATGCAATAATACAAATCAATTGCAATAAAATGCCTTTTAAAAAATCAAAGAAGTTTAAAACAGTCATGCATCTTGTTATCAGCCAAAAAAACACTAAGAGCCAACTATATGTTAAAGCTATACTATTTTTTAAAATTGCTAATAAGAATAGAGTACTTCTTATAGGCAGGGACTCTAGTGAGGACAAAGACTTAAACAATGTGTTGTGTGTGCCAACCTGACTGCAACAAGAATGCCAGCTTGCATTTCAAGTTTCTCTGTCTTATGCAAAATCTTTGGGGGGGGTGAGTTGATCTTTCTGTCAAGTAGGCAAAGACAAATTCCCCCATCCTCCCCTCCAAGACAAAAAAAAAAAAAAGACTATTATTTTAAAAACTACAGGCAGAACTCCTGATGGGAGGGAGGAAAATGGCTGTAAGATGGGGAAAAAGAGAGAACAGACATAATTCTCTGAACACCAGATTAAATTTGGAACTTCAGGAAAATAAGAGGAAGTCCAGCAAATTTGAATAGAAAGGGAAATTTGATTCAAGGGTTTCCTATGTTTTGTAAAGTAAATGCTTTAGTTAGAAACTATTTTAAGGTTGATTTGTTTTATGTTGCAATCACTGCTATCTTTCTGAAAAATTTAAGGGAATTGGGTTTTCTGTTCCCTTGAACCAAACCTCAGAGCATGCCTGAAAATATTATTTTGTTTATTGAGAATCTTCAGGGAACCTTTTTGTAGAACTTATCTACAATTGTATCTTACTGTATTTGTGTTTTTTCCCAAATAAAAATTAATTTTGTTTATCCCTTGTAAAATTGGTTTCATTTCCCAAAAGGAGGAAGTTGAAGCTGAATTCTTTAGTCACATGTCTTGATGTTACAGAGCTAGGAGGTGGAATTGTTTTTCTTTTCACATTCTAGTTGCCAGAAATATATCATGGATTGTGAAAGACTTATCTTTTTCACATGTCAAAGGAGAATGCCAGAGGAGGAAATGCATGGAAGGTAAATGATGGCAACAGGAATTGCCAACCCACTATACCTAAGCAGTAGGCAGAGCCAGGATGTGAAGTCCTAACGGGCTTCTGGGACAGCAGATTTGAGAGTAAGTCTTACATAATTGGACAGAAGCTTCTAGAGCACCTCTATACATTGTAATTCCAACTAAAAATGGATGTTCTTCCAAACTTGCCTTGGATTAGTCTGGAAATTAATTGACATCTCTATCTCCTCTTCTGAAATCAGAACATTTTGGATCATTTTTCTGACCCAGTCTGAAAGAGTTTGGAGAAATATCCTTGTCCATAATAAGTAGTTCTAACTGCCACTCCAAAGCTCTGCTTATGGAGATCTTTTGTTCCAAAATATATGGACCTTCATACTTCTTTCCCTTAAATCAGTCACTTTTGAGAAAAAAAATACATCCTAGTTTTACTTCCTAAATACTCAGAAGCATTTTGGCAATATGTGATATACAGTTGTGGAGTTAGAAATAAATCAGGTCAACACTGATTATGTCATGGAAACACAAAGGTATCCAATTGTTTTCAAACCAGCTCAGGAATTTCATGTAGAAGTGCCTTAGATCTCCTAGAGTTCTCTCGGCTTTCTACCCTTGTGCAAAGAATGCAAAGTTGGTAGAAAAGTGGATGAGAAAAGTAAAACGTGTACATATCTTATCTTTCAGGGTATCTTTCACTGTGACTGAAAGCCCATAAAGGAGGTGAGAATTCTTTCCAAATTAGATTCTTACTTTTGAGGCTGCAAATGAGATTTGGCTCTAACAATTTCACAAGCATAGCCTTGGCAACTGTTTGGGAGTGGCAGCCTACCTGGGCCAGCATTATTGCTCCAGGAATGCTCTTGCTTTGGGTGAGGTATTGCTAGGCTACAACAGGTGGCAGGGATCTTTCCTGCTGCTAAGCTGAAGTGCTGTTTGCTCATCCCTGAGTCTGCAGAAAATGGGGGATAAGGCAACAAGTGCAATTTTAAATGATATTTATGAATGGCTTTATCTGTGCAATCTTGTAAAAATGTCACTGCTGAACAAGATAGTAGCTGGAAGCTTTTTATGATGGTAGAAGAAAATATTCAGATTCTGCCACCACTAAATAGCTTTTTTGTAGGGGTGGGGGTAAAGAATCACTTCCTCACATAACTTTTGGCTTGCGGTCCAGATGAGGAAGGCAAAGAAAACGAAGTATAGATCCAATTTCACATTGTTATAATAACTTAAACTTAGTGTTAATAACATGTATAACATTTTATTTAATAATAATGAACATCTATTAACATTGGACTTTTGTCTTTTTGAGCTGGACCTTGTAATTTTGCTACCAAGAAGCCTAAAAGAAGTAGGCTGTCTCTAAAGAAACAATGATGCCTGAATACTCTCTCCCTCAATTATACTGAAGCTATGAGCTTTACATTCAAGAGATGCTGCAAGATGTACCAATTAGACTTCCAGTTCCAGAAGAAATTGTTTCCCATTATATGGTGAAATTGGGCAAATTAAACACAGGCATGGAACCTGTGTCTCCTTTCTCTCTAGATTTTTATATCAAAGAATTCAAAAATAAACTAAATAAGGGCTAGTAGAAATGACCTCCTCACAGTCTCAGGTTATTTTGCGCAATCCCCTTTCACTAGTTCTCTATATCTAGTTTCCCCCCAAATATAGCGAAGCTAAAGCGGAACAAACCCCATTTCTACAATTTGCCACTTTTTCCAAAACTGGCATTTCTCTCATGAAAGTTTCTCTGCTTTGCTCTGACTGATAGCTTCCTCATATTAACAGGTTCCTCTTAGGAAGCAATCATTCTGGCTGCACTCCAGATCCATCCAAGGGCAGGGCATCCTCCTAGGTGACGTTTGCCGTGTTGGCACCCTGCCCGAGCTGCAGGCTAGGAGAAACGGCCGGGAGAAAAGTTCTGCAGCGTTAACCCTGGAACCGCGAGGACCTTCTGAGGACCACCTGGCTGCTCCTCAGCCAAAGGTGATGGTTACTTACTTTCCTGTGGACGGCTTAGCCATATCCCTCAAAGGGGATGATGGTGGCAGGTCTTTCCCCCTGGTTAGGTGAACACTTTGCACGGTTTAAAAACAGTATTTGTGTTCTTTTAAGCAACATTAATCATCATCATCATCATCATCATCATTATTGATCGATTGACTCGCGCCTGCGGGGCAGCGCTTGCAGAGCAGGCGTGCGTGTGCGCGCAGCGGGGGCGCGCCGGGAAGTGATCAAGACAGCCGGGTTTGGTTTCAAACTGGGTGACTTATCTAGAGGGAAAACAACAGGCGAGAGTTTTTCTGCTTTTTTAAAATTCTGTCTGTACGTGCCCGTTCAGCGCCCAGCCTGCGTGTTTTCTCCTGCTCTTCCAGGTGAGCTGGATGGGAGGGAGAGGGAAAGCAAAAGTGTGGTGCAAACAGCCCCGCAGCCTCCGAAGTGGTTAAAGAGAGGAGCGATCTCACTGGAGACTTCAAAGAGTAACTTCAATGCTTTTGTTTTGGGCGCGGGGAGACGGGCGGAGAGGGAGATCGCGGTTGGGTATTTTTCACTCGGGATCTTATCTTCCTTTTGCACCTCCTTATTTAAAAATCAAAACTTAACGTTTTGTTCTTCCCTTCTTTAAAAAGGTGTTGCGAGAAAGGGGCGGGCGCTCACTTTGTAGCTGGCTGTGAAACAGCCCGCCCGAGGCGGGGGAAGAGCGACCTGGATTAAATACGGGAAGATTTGCTCCAATAATAGAGAATGTGGGTAGCTCAGGGTTCAACGGTGGAGTCCTTGGGCTCTCGGAGCTTGGTTGTTTTCTCGCAAACGTCTCGTTACCCACCGGGTAACGAGACGTTTGCAAGGAAGCAGCCAAGCTCAGAGAACCCCAAGGACTCCACAATATTTGCTCCTCCTCTGTCCATCTCGCTACGAGTTAAGAGCTTTCTTGTGGCCACAATTTCCAGCAGGCCCAGACTACGTGGCCTTCGGTTCTTCAGCAGGGAAAGCCCTGCCTTCTCCGTTTGGCGGCTGGCTGAAACGTTTTTTAGTTTAAGACATTGAGGCTAGCATAGAGCACCTTTGGTTCACTCTGCTTCCGGGGGGGGAGGGGAGGCCTCTTAAAGGTGTCAAGGTTGAAAAACACTGCTGTAAAGTAAACCAGCGCCATTAAATCTGCGTTTATTCCCAGGAGTAGCCAGTTATGAGTAAGGAGGTGCATAAGCTGGTGCCCTAATTGGAAGTGGTTCAGTGCAGCCTTTAAGTGAGGGTTGGATCCATCACACTGTCTCTTCTCTGGAGGTTGGGGGGCTCATCTGTTTTCTCCCACCAAGGACCATTTGATCCTTTTCTGGTAAAACAAGCTACTGAAAGCAAACATGTATCTATATGTTAACTGGTGGTTGCTGCTTAGCTCTAGGTTATGGTTTCCACACCACGATGGATTCATGTCACTTGTGCATCTCACATTTGTTAACGGCACAGGTACCATTATTAGAATATTGAAACCTTGGCAACCCGCACTGTTAGTCCTTACTCAGTCCACAGCAGTCTCTTCTGCATCTGTCTCTAATAAAGCAGGTTGAGATCAAAAGAGTCAAGATGGCAGTCACTGCTACGCAGTTGAAGCCGTGTGCCTTTTATACAGGTGTCAGAATCACAAGCATGAATGAAAGGATGGAGTTGTGATTCTGGGGTCATGAGCACTATCTTTACTTCTTTGACTCCCACATTCGTAATCTAGCTAGTTTGGTTTTGGCTTAGGCTGTTGAATAAATCAAGACACTATAAGTGGTAAACCTTGACTTAGCAAGATGAATAAACAGATCTGTGTGCACTGATAAGCAAGTAGCATCACTTTCTCTTACTAATGTAATAGTGGAAGGGAAGTTTGTTTTTTAAGAAAAGACCATCCCTCTCAGAAGGTACGTTAGGGATAATAATTTATCAGGGACAAATGCCTGAAAATGGAGGCTGTGCTGTTGGGTAAGTTGGACTTGGCCAGGGAGCAAGGAAATATTAAGAGAGCTTTCTCAATCTGCACTCTTAAATGGATTGGGGCAGTAATTCCTAGTATTCTCCAGCCAGAAGGGCATTCAGTTTGCTAGGAATTCTGGGAGTTGTAATTCTAACAGATCTGGTTAGGGAAGGAAGAAATGGGGCATCTCTCTTCCAGCTTACATTGGACTTATTTAAATGAATATTTAGCATAAGTTCCCTTGATTTTTTTTTTCTCATTGCAGTAGCTAACTTTTTGCAACACCTGTATCTTAATGCGGTCTCCTACTTCATCTTTCTGGAGTGCCATTTTATTGCCCTTGCTAGAAATTCTGTTGGTGTCTTATTTTGCACACAAATTGTCCCCAAGGGAAATGGCATTGGACAGAATCCAGGTTCTACGATGATTAACAGCACTGAATGGTAGGGTAGAAAGGTGACCAGGGCATGCCGAGTGGCAAGGGTATATGATAGAGTAGCCCAGTGCGAAATCCTACAAGCTAAAAATAGCCATTTAGGCTGCCACGTAACTAAATGCCATCCTTTATGTAGGAATATTCAAACAAAACAATGCAAGGTGGGGATGTTTAAATTCCTGCCTACTGATCCACACAAGCAGAACCTGTTTATATTGTATAAGCAGAATGTTGGAGCTTCTGGTGAAACAAGGAGAGGAACTTAACACAAATGTCAAACAATTCAAAAGACTATTGTATGGAGAGTGTGTTTTTTCCCTCGAATCAAGCAGAACTCTTCTGTGCACTTGCCATCTGTGTGCTAATGGGATGCGCAGGTCCCTCCTCTGAGAAATCAATTTAACAGCAGGTGACACAGCTTGAAACAGCGAACATTTTTCTAAATGCTTAAGATATTTTCATTCCCTCTTCTGCCTTAGCACTGCAGCTACACCAAATAAAGAAGAGAAGAAATGAACATTAAGACAGACTTTGTTAATGGGAAAAAATCATATGGTTGAAAACAGCTTTCTGACCTAGCATTCTTAAGGCTTAAACCATTTTATATCCCTCCTTTATAATGGAATGTACTAATAAAAGGACAAAATAAAAGGTTTTGTTCCTTCTGATTGCAGGAGCCTGGTGAATGAAAGATTTGTTTTTAGGCAAGTATGTACAGATAAATTACTTTTCAGTTAATTTGCAGAAGTATAGTTTTATGTATGTATCTGGGAAATATGAGAGACCAATGCATTTTGTAAATTGTACCATGTACCTTGATCTCCAAGAGGAACATGAGAGAGTCCCCTATTGTAGGGGAGATGGGTGGGAGAGAAATTCAATCAATCAATCAATCAATCAATCAATCAATAAATGGGCAGTAAGTAAATAACTTTCTACTGGGTTTTCTCATAGCTCTTCAGTTTCTTTTTAAAACTCAGAAAATGTGACTGGTTTTCAGAAAGAACCAAGCAATGCTACCAACTTTTTAGAGACAAATTTCTTTTAAAAGCTGGAAAATTACAGATAGACAGTGTCATTGTACATATACTATAAGCACCACGGAAATTACTTCCGATCTCAATTGTTTAATTAACACTGAATCATTTTCTGCTCCAGTAATAAAATACTTAGAGAAAGCCAATTAGAAAATAGTAAGAAATCCGGAGTTCAAAAGAAGCAAGAAAGCAAAATATACAGGTTGTCAAGTCAAAGATATATCCAGAATTGGTTTAGAGGATGCAGATCAGAAAGTTCTAAGTCTGCAAAATCAGATCCAAACAGGGAGATGAATAACAGCACTATAAGTGTTTTTAAAAATTTAAGATGAACAAAAATGGCATTTATATGTTGATAATCAGTATGTGGAGAACTCCTGGTCCTGAAAACCTTTGTCTTTGCCCTGCACTGAGTTGTGTGTCCTGCATTCTTATCATTGGGATCTGGGGCAGTGGGGGATGGTCAGTAGGTGGGTAGGGCAGAATCAATAAACTCATTTTCATGAGCTGCTTATTGAAGTTGCAGGTTTGCATATTCCTCCACAGAAATGGATTTTGATCTGAATCTCCTTTTCTTTGGATGAGGAATCTACCCAGGAAGCATGGCACCACCCTTAAAAAAAGCTGTTAGAATAATTACATAGTAATTCTTAAATAAAAAAGCACTTTATTGAAAATACAGAAGCTTTTAATCTTCATAAATTGATTAAAATAGAGCAAGCTAAAAACGGACGCTTCTGATACGTGCCATCTTTACTGGGAAGTATACACTGAAAAAGGGTTATATTTGCTGAATGCTGAAAGGGGCTAGCAGCTTCTTCTAGCTAAAAGCAGTTGTTGGCCTCTGGGGACTACAGGGGTAACCGGGAATTGAGTTAATTCTTTTTATTTGGGGGAGGGGAAATTGGGTAGATTAAGTTTTTTTGGGGGGGGGGTACTATTGTCCATTGCTTTCCCATCCAGAAACTGAAATGCTGCTGACTTTCAGGGTAAAGATATTATAGTCTTTATACAGGCACCAGGCTAGAAACTAGGAGATTGTGAGTTCTAATCCTGCCTTAGGCACAAAGCCAGCTGGGTGACCTTGGGCCAGTCACTGTCTCTTAAATCTAAGAAGAAGAAAATGGCAGATGCCTTGTCCAGGCAGGCACCAGGCGTCTTGACTGATTTGAAGGATTCCCCCCCCCCCCCCATTTATATATAAATGAACAACACTGTAGCTAAACTTCACAATTTAGGTTGTAAGACTATTTGCAGCAGAAAATGCTAACACTTTGCTGCCTTCTTGTGGTTGCCTGTATTTTTTCAGCCCAGATTTAGAAGCCCTACAAAGTTCAGATGGGGCAGTTACTCATGGTGTGTTGCTACAGTGTCCTGCATAGATTAGTAAAATAAAGCTATTGGTATAAAATGTTTCTAATCCCCTAACCGTAAACAGGAATATGATCTGTGCCTGTATGCTCTGTCCAGCGCATTCTTCCTCCAACTTCTCTCTTGTGCATTTGATTTATCTGATAGCTTTCTAGTTTTCACCAAATGAATTGTTTGCAAGTACATTCAAATTAGTAAATTATGGTTTGTATCAGCCTTTCAAATTAGCGTTATAGATCATGATTTAACTGTGGCCTTTATTCCTGATTTCTGAGCTTGTACCAATCCTAAAGACTGACAAGACAAATACAAATACTATGTTTTTTCCATTTAGTTTTAGCAGTTTTTCTTTTGTGCTTATTAAAGTAAAAAAATGTGGGGAGAAGAGATTTCTTGCTCTTCTCAGCACTCATTTTCTTGAGCTCATTTTCTCATTTTTCCTTGGAAGCAAGCGGGAAGAGGATAAAGACCAAATATTGCAGGAAGAGGAAAGTCAGCTGAGGACCTTACAGTACCCTATAGTTATTGATTATTGATTGATTAATACAGTTATTGAGCCCTACTTGTATTAATTTGGAGAGCTAGGAATGTTTGGCAATGTCAAAGTTGTATGATATTTGCTTTAAAGGTTATTGAAAAAGCTAAAATAGCAGATTTTTTTCGCTACCTATTGCCCCAAATTGTTTCTAACATTCCAATATTTGTTTTCTCCAAACATCAAAGTTTTAGTATCTTTGAATATACTGTTCAAACATCATAACATAAAATAATGTAGCCCAAATACATGTGCAGACTCTGGGTATGGAGATAAATAGGGGAACTGGAATTATATTTTCTGATTCAAAATTTTCTGGAAAACCCACATCTGTCAATATACTGCATGTTCCTCTAGTTGGTGAGGCAAAGGAGTATGTGGGTATGCAAAATAATCTCCCTGTTAGAGATCCTACATTGCATTGAATTGAGTGAGCATATTTGTAGTAAAACCAAGATTTTGTTGCACTTGTGACTTCTGGCCCAAATGAGTCAAAACTGACAGATACTTTCTTCACTAGTAGCAAAGTGATGAAAGATGGTAACCTAATTTACGCCTTCTGGATTGATAGAGGAAGTTTAATATGTATAAGACCATCTGGAGATGACTATGGCTTATGGAAATATGACTTGGAACATAAGAGGAGCAAATGGTAAAGAACACAAATTAACGAAAAAAATGAAAGCAATGTATATCCGAAAGTATGAAATACGGTCACTATGTTATGGTGTGTGGGAATCCATAGATTTGTGATAGATGCATGTTATGTTCTTGTTAGCCCAACAAGGTAGACCAGACTAAATAACCAATACCGTATAGATCAGGACTACTTTGATTGTAACAGTTATAATAACAGAATCTTGCAAATCTGAATGTCCTTCCCCCTCCCTCCCTTTATCTTCATGTAAACTAGGGAGGGGCTTATCTGAAATGTTTTATTTTCTTGGGCCAAGTTCAAGCCCCATTTATCTGACCATTGCCTTGGTAGTGGCTCTTCCTCCTATTCTTCAAGGCTATTCCATGCGTTCTCTGCAGTTCCAGCAAATAATGAAAAGGGGGAAAAAACAGATATGTGTTTGGGGAAAAATTGAATATAAACATGATCCAGGAGAAAAATTATTCTGTTAGGTGACATGGATGGATGAATGGGAATGAGATGAGACAGAACACTAAAATGATTAGGGCATTCAGAGAGCCAAGAATTAATGAGAATGGTGACTGGGTGAGCATTTCACTCTGTAGTGATGCATAAATCTGTTCATATGCACACATGGAAAATGAATGAGTCCAAAATCATGATTGATTTGATTCTTTATGATGAAATATTGAGAGAATTTGCAAAGGATATGATGAGTGGTTCTGAATATGGGGCAGACCACTCTTTGCTAATGTCAAGAGTGGGTTTGGCAGAAATGGATATGGAAGAAAAGAAGTGAAAGAAATAGAATGAAATTACAGTGACCACAAGAAGAGAGAATAGAAATCCTGAATTAAAAAATATTGGAAGATAGTTTAATCTCTCTTGATAGAATGAATGGAAAATAGGCATAAGGAAAGAGACTGGGTCTGCAAACTACTGTGTCAAACATCAAGGTACAGGCAGTCCTTGCTTAATAACAGTAATTAATTAGGACTGGAATTTCCATCATTAAGCAATGTGGTCATAAGTGCAATGTCACATGACTGCACTGCTTAGCGACGGCAATCCCTGGATTAACTTTGCTTGTGGGAAGCCAGCAGGGAAGGTCACAAATTGCAATCATGTGACACAGGGACACTGCGACGGTTGGAAATCCAGGCCAGTTGCCAAGCGCCTGGATCACAATCATGTGGCTGTGGGGGCACTGCGACAGCTGGAACTTCGAGGACTGGTCATTACTACCACTTGTTCAGCGCTGTTGTAAGTTTGAGTGGTCGCTGAACAAGTGGGTGTTTACTGAGGACTTCCTATAGTTGGATCTGACAGAGAAAATGTTGCAAATTATACTCTAGCAAAACACTAGAACAACTGATTGATTTGATTACATGCCATCAAGTCAGTGTTGACTCTTAGAAACCACACAGGTAGAATTTCTCCAGGATAATCTGTCCTTAACCTGGTCCTTCAGGTCTTCCAATGTAGGTTGTTTATAAAAATGGGAAAATGCAAATGCTGATAGAAAGGAAATGGGTAGTATCTGATCTATTGTGAAGAATTAATTTTGAAAGAAGTGAAAATGTCTGTGTGTAAGAGCTTGTTCTGACCCTCTTTGTTATATGGAAGTGAGAGTTGGATATTTCAGAAGAAACAAAAGTCAGTAGAATGCAGGAAGAATGGGTTACTTTAAGTGTGTGTGTGGTTAAACAAGTAATGATAAGATTTAGAATAAATGCACATTGAATACAAAACTGAGAATGAAAGAAGTACGCTGGGGTAGTTTGGTCATGAAGGAATGAGGATGGAATAGGCCTAAGGAAAGTGTGAAGGAAGAGCAAACAGGTTGAGAAGAGGAAGACTGAGAAACTTACAGTTGTATGAGGTTGATGCAGTCCTGAAGAAGAGGAGAGGACAAAACTTTAAAGCACCAAAAGCAGAATGAAGCAGTGAATGGCATGGAAGAAGCAAGTGTGGTATTCAAGGATAGAAAAGTATGGGAAGGCTTAGTAAACAGCACTGGTGTTTAGCTATATTTTCCTTATCTCATGCTTTAATTTCTTGGGCTTATTACACCTTTTCTGTGGTTTGCATATTATTGCTTACCCCAAAAGGGAATTGTGTCTGTCTGTCTGTCTGTCTTTCTGTCTGTCTCTATGCACACACATGCACACAGTGCATTCAGAAAGGAAACATTCATTTTTAATATGTACATTTTCCTTTCAGAAAAATGAGGAAGCTTCTGATGTGCTGGACGTGCTTGCCTTTCATCCTTTGGATTGTCCGAATTAATTGTGGGTCAGTTCAGCATGTCTGTAAAATCACAGATAAAATGGCAGACTGTTCTCACTTAAAGCTGACTCAAATTCCCTCCTATCTCCCAGCTGATATAACAGCGTTGGATATTTCACATAACCAGCTGAAAACACTGCCGCCTACAAACCTTACCAAGTACAATCAGCTTGTTTATTTAAATGTGGGATTCAATTCCATCTCTAAGCTGGAGATACAACTGTGCCTCAGTTTACCTTTGTTAAAGATATTGAGGTTGGAACACAATCAGTTGCACACATTCCATGGCGATGTTTTTACTTCCTGTACCAATCTGAGAGAACTTAATTTGGGATTCAACATTCTGGATGCAAAAAATGATCCTTTCAAAAATCTGAAGGTAAGTCCAAGCTTTGGCCTGCTGTTTGGTGAGTCAGTATGATTTAAGGTTCTGCTGCGTTAAGGTTAGTGTGACGTGAGCATATGAGAATATGTGTCGACTGAATCAGACCAGCATCATTTATCTAAATAATAATTCTTTCGACTGGTATTGATTATCCAGGTTTTCTGATGGAGCTATGTTCTGGAAGGGGAAAAGATCCTTTTAACAGAGATGGGCTTAAAGCCTTCTGTAAATGCTGTAACCTGTTGCTACTCACTGATATGAGTGTATGTTATATTGCTCTGAAATGTCTCCATTTATCCATTGTTTTATTGTGCACTGCTTCCTGTTATTTTAGATCCTGCTTTAAAAATATGACTGCATGGGTGGCATATAGATATGTTGCCTGTTCTGAGTCAGAATTAGGAGTGTGTACATGAATGAACGCAAACATACATATCTGGGAACCTTGAGTGTGACTTTCTTTTGTGTTTATACTGCAAGTACGTGATTTAGATTCCTGTCACATAGGATGCTAATTTCTTGAGAATTAAGAATGCTTCTCTGGAATTTTGTATTTTTTTTAAATAAAATTTTGAATAATTTTATTCAAATTATATAAAATAAAATAACATTTTGAATAAAATTGATACCGATTGGAAACTGGATGCTCTCCTGCTTCCACTTGTTATTCTGCAAAACAGCTCCTTGCATTCTTACCCCATCAGGATTCTTATTCTGAATAAAGGACTTAAAGGTTTTTTTTCCTTTCTTTCTTGAGCTTAGTAATCTGGTTTTCCACAAATTCAGTCACAGTATCTGTAGAACAAAAAAAGTAGCAGAAATACATTGAACGTTAATTGTGCAAACAAAAACAAGGTAGCAGCGCCAGAATGGTAGAATGAAATAAATCTAGTAGAATAAGTCTGTGAGAGTGATGCTGATTGACCTCTTCTCAGGCCTCATATCACCTTTCTTCAGCCTGGTATCTACCAGGTCTGCTGGGCTTGCAGTTCACAGTCCCAGAAATCTGGAATGTACCAACTTATGGGTGGCCACCTTAGATGTTGTTTTCCTTGACTACGTATTAGACTTTCCACAAACTTAGTCATCTCATATGAAAAAGTAGTAAACCACTAAGAAGACATAAGAGTGCAGTTTACATCAAAGGTTCACAGCAAAGGTAAGGGATTCTCTTGTTCCTAAGGTAAGACTAGCTGTTGCCAAGGAAAGGGGTTCCATATTCCATTATTTTAAGCAGATGATAATTGGCCATGCTCAAACATTGGCTTCTTAAACCTCATACTATGCAGGGCTTCCCAGTGGCTTATTTTGAGGAGTAGGCTTAGCATACTAGCATAGCAAATGAGAATCAGATGCTGAGGAAAGATGTAGTCACAATGCTTTTCTATGGATGGCTATCCACATATGATCATTATATAAACAGTATTAACAAGGTGTGACTGTGCATAGGTGTGTGCGTGTAAACATGCACAGACATACTTGCCGTTGAGGGTCTCTGGATTACAGTGGGGTAGAAATGTGGAAAACAAGTAAAATAATACATACAGAGAGAAAGTTTGGCGAGATCTACATTCCCTGAAAATATTTCCCTAATGAAAATGGGCATGGACCAATAGTAGCTATTCATTTGTAGGAGATGGTCATAATGCAGTCTCCACAGAAGTCCTGTTAATTTCCTAAAGCCAAAGACAGCTTGCTGAATAGCCATAGATTCAAGATCAGTTTTATTATGATTTGATTTGATTTGATTTGATTTAGATGGCCACCTATCTTGCAAAGCAACTTGGGGTGGTGGACACAATGAAAACATCAATATAATAACAAGTAACAGAAATAATTAAAAACACATACAGTGGTACCTCACGTTACGAATTTAATCCGTTCCGTGACTCTGATCGCAACTCGATTTGGTCGCACCGTGAGGCAAATTTTCCCATAAGGTTCAATGTAAATACAGCTAATCCGCCCTCCGAATTTGGTCGCGCCGCGAGGCAAATTTCCCCATAAGGTTCAATGTAAATACATATGGCTCTGCATTTTCTTTGGAGCCATGCTGACAAGCACACCAAAAACCTTCCAAACACCACAAAACACACCACAAGCCTCACCGAACGTCTCCTTGCTACCGCGATCTCGCCCACAGGAAGCCGCGACCACGTGGCAGCAGGGCAAATGGCCGCGGATCTGGTTCGTAGCGTGGGGCAGAGGTCGCACGGCGAGGTAAATTTTTGGGGCCGGAGCTGATCGTATTGCGAAAAATTCGTAAGGAGGGGCGTTCGTAACCCGAGGTACCACTGTATAGTCATCAATGATGAAAGGCTTTTTGCTTGTCAGCATGGCTCCAAAGAAAATGTTTCAGAACTGTTTAACCGTATGTATTTACATTGAACCTTATGGGGAAATTTGCCTCATGGTGCGACCAAATTCGGAGGGCGGAACAGCCATATTTACATTGAACCTTATGGGGAAATTTGCCTCGTGGTGCGACCAAATTTGGAGGGCGGAATGGATTAACCGTATTTACATTGAACCTTATGGGAAAATTTACCTCGCGTTCCGACCAAATTGAGTTGTGATCAGAGTCACGGAACGGATTAAGTTCGTAACCCGAGGTACCACTGTATATAATAGTAAAAGAATGTACATATAGTCCTCGTTTAATGACCATTCATTTAGTGACTATTTGAAATTACGATGGCATTGAAAAAAGTGACTTATGACTGGTCCTTGCACTTATGATTGTTGCGGTATCCCCACAGTCATGTGATCACAATTTGGGCACTTGGGAACCATCATACATTTATGACAGTTGCAGCATTTTGCGGTCACATGATCACCATTTGCAACCTTCTCAGCCAGCTTCTGACAAGCAAAGTCAGTGGGGAAGCTGGCAGGAGGTCACAAGTCATGGTCACATGATATCTCACTTAATGACTGCGGGTGATTTGTTTCATGACTGCAACTGCGACTGCCAGAACTGCTGTCAATAAGTGGGGTGGTCACATGATGTTTCGCTTAATGACCGCTTCACTTAGTGATGGAGTTGCCAGTCCCAGTTAGGGTCGTTAAGCAAGGACTATCTGTATTGAAGTCAGGATAAGATTACTGAGCTGAGAGAAGAGTGTGTGTGTCCCATGCTTGTTTGAGCTTCTTAGACTAAACAATGGGTTATTTCAGCCATTCTTTTTTGGAGCTGTTCTTTATTTTTTTATCTTCTCTTTCTGCTTTTAAGGTTACTTTGTTCTTAATTATCATTGCTAGTGAATATGAATTCTTCTTCCTCTGATATTATTCCTCTTAGATTCTCTTGTTGTCCTAATTTTGCTTTTTTAAATACAGTGGTACCTCGCGTTACGAACTTAATCCATTCCATGACTCTGATCGCAACTCGATTTGGTCACACCGCGAGGCAAATTTTCCCACAAGGTTCAATGTAAATACGGTTAATCCGTTCCGCCCTCCGAATTTGGCCGCGCCACGAGGCAAATTTCCCCATAAGGTTCAATGTAAATACGGCTAATCCGCCCTCCGAATTTGGTTGCGCCCTGAGGCAAACTTCCCCATAAGGTTCAATGTAAATACATATGGCTCTGCATTTTCTTTGGAGCCATGCTGACAAGCACACCAAAAACCTTCCAAACACCACAAAACACACCACAAGCCTCACCGAACGTCTCCTTGCTACCACGATCTCGCCCACAGGAAGCCGCGACCACGTGGCAGCAGGGCAAATGGCCGCGGATCCGGTTCGTAGCGTGGGGCAGAGGTCGCACGGCGAGGTAAATTTTTGGGGCTGGAGCTGATCGTATCGCAAAAAATTCGTAAGGGGGGGCGTTCATAACCCGAGGTACCACTGTACTAACATCAGAAAAGCAAAGAATGGCAACCAGGGACAAGCCTATCAGCAATAAACATGTTTGGTTTATATCAACTTAAATTTCATAATTTTCTCAACTTCAGATGAGGGAGTTGAGAAGAGAGAAAGATAGATAATAAATTAATGAACAATTCTCAGTTTTCCAGTAATTTGGAAATAAAACAGACTGTTGTGTCAATGTGGCATTAGTGAATAAAGCTCTAATGCAGGGATATGCAACCTGGGTTCCTCCATATATTTTGGACTACAATTACCAGAATCCCCAGGTCTTGGCTGCTTCACATGAGAGTTGTGGTCCAAAATATGAAGTGACCAAGCTGCCTATTCCTGTTCTCATGTACTGTTTCTTTGTTTCCCCTGAGTGTATATGTAGAGTTGGTACATGAATGTAAAGATAAATACCAATTAATGTTTTCCTTTAAGTATCAGATCTGCTATAACTGGAAGCAACTATCCAAATTTGTTCTAGTCAGTGTTTCACATGATTTAATTAAGGCTGTACAGTGCTTTGCAATAGGAAAAAAAAAAAAAGATGCAACAGAGCAGATGGATGATACTACTTAAAGCAGCTTGTTTTTTCCTGAGATTGTGCTCTTGGCTTCCAAGTTTGGTTTCGGGTTTTCTGAAAAGAGCGATATGCGTGCCCTGGGTGTGCTGATGTATCAGATCCAAAGTACTGCACAGCCGTAGCTTTAACCAGAAAGCCTAACATTGAATAGAACACCTGCAGCTCGTGAGAGGAATGTAAAATATATAATCTGTTTTCTTTCTTTATTTCGCTCTTCCCCAGAATTTGACATTCCTGGATGTCTCTCATAATCAGCTACGTTCTACAAGATTGGGGTCTCAGCAACAATTGGAGAGTCTACAAGAGCTTGTGATGTCTCAAAACCACATTTCAGAATTAAAGAAGGAAGATCTATACTTTCTTAGTAACTCTTCATTAAAAAGATTGGACCTCTCATTAAACCCCCTGAAAGAGGTAAACAATATTATCACGCCTGTCATCTTGGTAGACTGAAAGAATGTGGATGAAAGTCACTTATGAATAAGCAGGATCACTCTCATGTAAAACAAAACAAAAAACAGAACAAAAGAAACTATGATGCCATGTGTAGAAGTCGGGGGTCAGAATTACTGGCCATGCTGTAATTCTTGAACGTGCAGTAGACATGGAGAAGAAATATGAAAAGTCAAACTTCAAACTGGTAGCTACAATTTACAATTTGTTGTTTTGCCTCTCCAAATTCTCTGCAAAGGCATAGGAAAATGTGACCTGTCTGGAATTAAGCAACAGGCAAGCTGTCTGAAAGGAACAACTACCATATAAAGAAGCTGTCATTGGGGTGAAAATTGCTGCCTGCAGCACTTCTAGATAGCACCTTCTGAGCCCTGAAGTTAGTCTTTTAAAATTAAAAATGGCCTGGCTCTTACAAAGTAGGCCATCAAATGAAATCTCACATTGTTTGCATGAGAACCCGTATGCGTTGTGCCACTTAAAAATTTAATTTTGTTTTCACTTATTTAAAAAGTCAGATTCTGCCAGCCCCATTGCATGTGGCTCCAGCCATTACCTAATTACATTACAGCCTGAGTTAGGTAATGCAGTATATAATTTGGACTGCTAGTTTGTGTGAAAATTGGTGGCAGGGGGCAATTTTCAGTAATTTGGGAGAGTTGGCTCAAAATTTGGGGGTGGTGATGGTGGAAAGACAACATTTCTATGGCCCGGTGTTTGTATCATGGAGGATAACTTAAAACCATTATAATTATTATTTCTAGTTTCACCCAGGCTGCTTCCGTGCTATTGGAAATCTATATGGCCTTGACCTGAACAACATTCCACTGGGACCTGATGGCACAGAGAAGCTTTGTTTGGAATTATCTGGCACAAAAATACAGAGTCTTTCAATGAGCAAAGTGCAACTTTCACAGATTTCCAACTTGACCTTTAGTGGAATGAGTAAAACAAACCTCACCATCTTAAACCTATCAAATAATTATTTGTCTGTTATTGAAAATGTCTCCTTTATATATTTTGCAAATTTAAAAAAACTAAATCTAATGAATAACAATATTACGAAACTGTTTTCTCACTCCCTGTATGGGCTTCACAGTCTGAACTATTTGAACTTGGAAAATTCACATGTCAGAATAATTGATTCTGCTTTCCAGTGGCTAACTCGTTTGAATTACCTTATTATGGATGGTAATAAATTTCTAGAGATTACTCCTCATACATTTAAAGGTTTAGAAAATTTGAAAAACTTGAGTTTAAGTCAATGCAATATAAGTTCAATAACAAATATGACATTTGCTTCACTTGCAAATTCTTCATTGCAGTTTCTCAATCTAACAAAAGCTGGAATCACTTCCATCAAGCCCAAAGCTTTTTCTTGGCTAAGGCAACTAAAAATGCTTGATTTAGGTTTAAATAATATTAAGCAGAACCTTACAGGCCAGGAATTTCAAGGTCTTAGTAATATTGAGACACTCTATCTTTCATATAACTATCAGTTAAATTTGACTAGTGAATCATTCACCCTTATTCCAAGCCTTCGAAAGCTGAGAATGAGAAAGGTACGTTGCAGTAATCTTGCAATCACCCCCTCACCATTTCGTAAATTAAAGAATTTGACAATCCTGGATATGGGTAACAACAACATTGCTAATGTAAAGGATGGTATATTTGATGGACTGCATCAGCTTGAAATTCTTGACCTACAGCACAATAATCTGGCTCGACTTTGGAAGCACGACAACCCAGATGGCCCTGTTCTCTTTCTCAAAGACCTTCCAAACCTCCGTCTACTGGATTTAGAATCAAATGGCTTTGATGAGATTCAAAACAAGGCTTTCCATGGCTTATCTCAATTGAGAAGCTTGAATTTAGATTCCAATAACTTAAATTTGCTTCCCAAATTCCTTTTTGATAATCTGACATCTCTGAGTTTTCTCTCCCTCCAGAAGAATCTCATCACAGCTGTTGATGAAGAAGTGTTTGGTGCTATTTTCAGACATCTAAAAGAATTAAATATGGGTTCCAATCCATTTGACTGTACTTGTGACAGTATAGCTTGGTTTGTTAATTGGCTCAATAGCAGCAAAATATATATCTCAGATTTAAGTAATTATCAATGCAATACCCCACCCAAATATCACTTTAATATGGTAGCACAGTTTGATACTTCCCTATGTGATAGTGTCCCCTTTAAGCTGGTATGCATTTTGTGCACTACTTCTGTATCATTCCTCATCTTTATAGCCCTGCTTGTTCATTTTGAAGGATGGAGAATTAAATTTATGTGGACTGTGGCTGTAAACAGAGTATTAGGCCACAAAGAAATAGATAGACCACAACAGCAATTTGAATATGATGCCTACATCATTCATGCCAAAAAGGACAAGAATTGGGTATCTAAGAACTTTATTACTCTTGAAGAAAACAATCAATCAGCCATTCGATTTTGTTTGGAGGAACGAGATTTTGAAGCTGGAGTATCTGAGTTTGAAGCCATCATCAATAGCATGCAAAGAAGCAGAAAGATCATATTTATTGTAACTGAACACCTCTTAAAAGATCCCTGGTGTAAAAGGTAAGTTGAAATTATTTAAATAATTGCCATTCCATTTGGGTTTTTAGGACATGTATTTAATTTTGAAGCTGTTTCTGTAAAGTGCCTTGGTTCCCAACTAAGGAATCCTATTTTCTTATGTTTTAAAAAAAGGGGGTGGGAATCCTGTCAATTAAACACGCATTCCATATATTACTTTGAAAATTTTGAGTCTTTAGATTGTACCCGTTATACAGCACAGGACATTTAATTTCACAGATATTGTTCACAAAATACTAGGTTGTGCTTTCCAAAAATATTGAGCATTTAGTTTTTAATCTTGCTGAGTGACCTTACAGATGTAAGCAGAGAACTTGAATTTTTTAATTTCAAGACTGCTCTGTTGCATTTAAGAGGATTTAATTTTGACAAGGCAAAAGATATGTGAAATGCATTATAACAGATTTTATACAATATTCCTATAGCTTAGTTCCAACTTACTGTGTATGATTTTTAATAGCAACCAGTATGTATTATGGGTGTCACATGTATTTGAGCAGTAATGTTGTCATAAGTGAACAGCCCTGGGTAAATATTTGCAAACAGGAATATTTGCAGGAGTATGATCTTTGTCCAGTAAAGAACCTCCTCTCTGTTCCTTTGCTCCCAGGTCCTGAAATTTAATTTGGGAGGGAAGCTATTTTCAGGGTTTATCAAGGCTTTGGCAGGAGCTAGGACTGCAAATCTAAAAGTCATCAGTGTGAAACATACAACTTGTGTCACCTATGTAAAGAAAAGTGCTCTCAGTAGCTTGCTTTCTAGTGGAAGTAACATGCATAGTATTTCTAGTTGGCAGGGAAGTCCATCTGGTTCACATCTGTATGCGAGGTTCACAGATTTGCACTTCTTAAATCTTTATGTATAAGTAAATTAGAACATGCTTGTTATCAAAATCTACATTTTCACAACTTTTGTGATAAGGTTCATAACTCAGAAAGCATATATTAAAGAAATATGACCCAATGGACTTCATACAAGGGAAGAATGATTTAAAAATGCATTCTAGGAAAAATACACATGCAAAAAATTATCATAGATTGCCACCACTTGTACTTTTCAATCAGAATTATGCAAAACACCCACCCCCAATCTCTGTGTAGTGTTGCTATTTTTCCCTTTATATAAAAGGAACAAGAACTGAAATCTTCAGATCAGGCATAGATGCAGTCTTTGCACAACATTAGATAAGTCACGCAAGTCCAAAAGCAAACCATACCCATATTTTAACGTTCCTTCACTTAAAGTGTCTATACCTGCGGTCTTACCATTTTTCAATATTCTTCTAGCATCTACAACATCCTTTTCATCATTCTTCTCCCTGGATATTAACAAGGATGGTTTAATTTGGATATTTTTGCACTAAACAGACAATTGGACTTGGTGGCTTAAGTAGTTCCTTTGAATTCTGGGATTCTATGACACCAAATGACCTAAGTCTTTCAAAAGTATTACTGATTTTAAATGATTCAAGAGAGTTGATCATAAAGATATGTGTCTCTGAAACTTATAATAAGTAACTTTAGTAAGCCAAAACATGTCTTTCTTTTCTTCAGGTTCAAAGTGTATCATGCTATACAGCAAGCCATTGAACAAAGTCGGGATTCCATTATACTAATTTTTCGACATGACATTCCTGATTATAAGTTAAAGAATGCACTTTGTTTACGAAGAGCAATGTTCAAATCTCATTGTATCTTGGAGTGGCCCGTGCAAAAAGAACGTTTGAATGCCTTTTACCAGCAGTTAAAGTCAGCCCTTCAATCCAGTAGTAGGATAATATGATTTCTTAGGAGGAATATTGTAGGTTTTTCTGGAGATTTCATTCAGTGGTTAAAATACCATCCCAAAAATATGATATTGAAAAAAAAAATCAATGTAAAACCATTCTTCCAGGGTTTTTTTCTTGTATCCAAAATATGTAAAACATACAAAAATGGTGAGCAGCATTCAGGAGCATCAAATGTTTGCTAGATAAGACAGTGAAAGTATTTTGGAGATGAGACCAGAAATTAGGGATATGTCCTAAACAGAAAATGTATTTGGCTTTAAATCCCAAGCTTGTCTCTCCCCTTCTCCTCCACATGGCCCATGTTCCAGCCTGTCCACCTAACTTCCCAGCACCTTCCCTTCACTACTTTCCTTACCCACTGCACGCTCGCTCCTCTCTCCCCTCTTCAGCTGCATGCCAACCCATTTTTCCTGGGCCTTAGCCGCATGGCCTCACCCCCCTCTCTCTTCCTGGGCACCATCCTGCCCACTGGTCTTCACGCCTTCCTTTTCCTGTTCCCCCATAGACACCATGGGATGCTGCCATCTTGCCTTTTTCTGACAGCTGAAAACTAGCTGTTCTGTACACAAAAGTTCATGTGTAGAATGTTTTGCACATTCTCAATACTTTGGTCTCTCTCCACTTTCTTACCCAGAAATAGGAGCTACAAGGTAAGAATCCAGACTCCCTGCCTTTGCTGTTTAACCTTATGGGAAAAAAGAAATGTTAAAAAGAATAAAAGCCCAGTATCTGTTGCATGAGAAAACATGGGCTTAAAAAAAATGCAGTTGATACAGCAGTGCCTAGGGTTGACCATTTTAAGTAAAGTATGATAATATTTACTAGTAGGGAAGAGCAAAACGTTCCTTGTCTGAATTGTTTCACGTATGGAAAAGCTGCTTCTGGATACCCTGTGCTGAACAAAACCATGCATTTTAGATATTCTGGTCAGTAAGATGGTTCTGATCCAGATATGGGTTGTTTCAGGCAGAGGTGAGTAAGTGGGAAAAAGCTAAGTTCATAAGCATTGGTAGCTGAAAGGAGAAAGGGAAGGGAAAATGCTGGGAAAATTGGCAGATAAGAGAGCCACTTTGGTATAGTGGTTCAGGTGCTGGCCTAGAAACCAGGAGACACTGAGTTCTAGTCCCTCCTTAGGCATGAAAGTCAGCTGGATGACTTTGGGCCAATCACTTTCAGACCAGCCCACTTCACAGGGTTGCTGTTGGGGAAAAGAGGAGGCAGGAGTGTTAGGTATGTTCACCACCTTGAGTTACATATAAAAAAGGTGGGATAAAAATAAAATATAATTATAATTATAAGAATAATAAAAATTGAGAAGACAGCAACAGACAGCAAATGCCACCTCTGCAAAGAAGCTGAAGAAACCGTGGACTACCTACTGTAGTTAGCTGCTGCAAGAAAATTGCAGAGACTGGCTACAAACAATGGCATGACAAAGTAGCAGCAATGGTGCATTGGAATATCTGCAAGAAATACCATTTGCCTGCAAGCAAGAACTGGTGGGACCACAAAACAGACAAAGTAATAGAAAACGAAGAAGCTAAAGTGCTTTGGGACTTTAGGATTCAGACAGACAAGCACCTGCCACACAACACCCCAGACTTAACAATTGTTGATAAGAAAGACGAAAAAAGTGTGGATAGTGGACATTGTAATACCTGGAGACAGCAGAATAGAAGAGAAAGAACTGGAGAAAATCACAAAATATAAAGACCTGCAAATAGAAAGAGAATGACTGTGGCAAAAGAAAGCAAAGATAGTACCAATAATAATAGGTGCCTTGGGTGGAATCCCAAAACATCTGGAGCACCGCTTGAAGACCATCGGCATTGACAAAGTCACCATCAGTCAATTGCAAAAGGCAGCTTTACTTGGAACAGCTTATGTCCTGCAATGATACTTTTTAACACCGTCAAACATCTGCCTATCCCAGGTCCTTGGGAAGGACTCGATAGGTGGATAAAAATGCTAAATCCAGTCTAAACATCTGGCTGTGTGACCAGCCATAATAATAAGTTAGTGAAATATGCCACTTTGGGAGTCTGCTCCTTACTGTTGAGACCATCACAGTAAGGTACAGATGCACAGGCTACTAAGTCAGCGGTAGTTGAGAGGGAGGGAAGTAAAGACCCTGGGAAGACTGGGGATTGGGCAGGCAGGTAGGTACCATGCGAGGATATTGGTGGTGGCTGCAGTGATGGGTGAAGGAAGGGAAGAACGAGAGAGTGTTGGGAAGACAGGATGAGTGACCTGGTGGCAGAGGGATGGTGCTCAGGAAACAATATTCACCCTATAAAATCACTCTGTCCATTATTCCTTTGCATTTTGTTCAATCCCAAATCTAAAACATCCAAGTTTTGTTTCAAAGCCTATCTGAAATAGTTCATAATTTGCAGAATGCAATAGTTTTTTATTTTTTTGGATTCAATACAAAGTATTAATTATTTCATGCACATCCCTAGGTAGCAGGCTTTAAGTTAGGCCACATCTGAATTTTTTAAAATAAAGTTTTGTGTTAAATGAATAATAGGGGCAAATAGTTGATGTTTGTTATACATAGGCCATTGTTTGTAAAATTAGATACTAATAATAGTGGAATACCATTAAGGCACTTCTCAGCACCAACTTGAAAGGATGATAATCATAGCATTCAAGTGGTAAAGAAGCTGTTTTAAAGCACTTGCTTTGAAGAGTTACTAGATGGTAGAATCAGCTATTCATCATTAAGGGCCTATAGGTTTAGAGAAGAAAAATCACTATGATTTGCATATCTTAGTAACTGCTTTCAAACTATGAGCAGATAGTAAACTGAATGTACATTAGTCATAATCTGTGATGCAAAACACACACAAAAAAGATGTTTACATAACCCAGTGTGCTATCTGTCTTGGGGCATATGCAATGGGATTTGAAAGGGGATGGGGACTGACCATGCCAGTTAATTCATCACTGTATTCGTTCATCTTGGTAGTCTTCTTAGACACTACCGGTGACCCAGATTGGCCCTTCTTTGAACCGCAGGATTCTTTCCATGCATGAGACCCACCAGGATCCAGAACTGTTATTTTTCTTTCAGTTGTTTTTCTTTCCTATTACTTCTCATGATGTGCTGGACTTTCTTTCTGTTTGAAAATGGGTTTTCAAGAAGAATGTAGAGGTGTAGGGTGAAACAAATCATGAAAATGGATAGCTACTGTTACTATGTGCAGTTTTAATTTATCAAATCAGAAATAGGGTTAAACCAGGAATTTCTCCACCAACTTTCTTGTGTATGAAACAGCATGTAAAATGTTCAGATCCTTTATCCAGTAACAACAAGGTGGTTTTCACATTTTGCTTCTCTTCCTCCCTTAGGAAGTCTAAACAGGATAAAAAGACATTATCTTCTATATATTCTCAGTACCTAGTTGTCCTTTCTGCTTAAATTTAGTGTTGAATGTATTCTAATCAACAGCAGATATACTTCAAGATTTATGGCTTGATTTAGGAAATCTTTAAATGATGTTACCATTCATGTACATAACATCTTTATACAAAAGTACATATATGAAATAACTTGTATTTATTTGAATAGGGTTGACCTTTTTCATGTGCATCTGATACCTTTGTAATAAAATTTGGAAAGAAAATGGAGAAATAATGGTGATCTTGTTTTGCCATAAATAGATTTCCTATATATGAAAATGGGAAATATCGGAAGGGTGCAGTACAACTCCCAAAATGCTGCAGGAAACAATCCAGTGATGTGGTGATGTCACCAGGAAGGCAGCGCTGAAGTTTTTCCAGGCCTTCTGCTGGGGGAAAGCTTTAAGGATTGGGGTGACAACAGAACTTCTCTGTGAAACCCAACATATAAGATGAAGCAGTGACCTGATGTAGTATCATTCTTATTGTGAATTATTCTAAACATATTTTGCTCAGAAGCATAAGTATTACTAGATCAGGCTTCTGTACGCTGCTTGTTTTGATACAAGCAATAATAGAAAAATACCCTAGTAGCTCATGATGATTAAATATGAAAGGTATCTTATTTATAGAGTCTTATAATAAAAAGAAGCTGGCAAGATGTGAAGCAAAGTGCCAATTTTCACACAGGCTGAAGAATTACCTTAAGGGTTTTTTAAATGCTAAATTGGGGGAATACAGCAACCTGGGAAATTAGAAATCCATGGCGGGATGCATTCTGAAGAGTTTGTCTAAGGATAAGTGACTGGCCACGCTTCCATGGGGGTGTGAGGTGTGCTTTTGTGAAGCAGCCAGAGGACCCTGTGGCAGCCATTTTGTGCGAGTGCCCACAGCAGGGTCTGAAAACCCTAATAATACTGAAACAGCCACCTATTTCAGCACTCACAGGCACTCCCAGCAATATTCTAGCTCCCTGACAAATTAATCAGTCTTACCATGATTGAATTCTTTTCCCCAATCCCTGCCACGTTCATCTCAGGTGAAATGAGCCCTGAGAGTTGGAAAGATTGAAACGGCGTAAAAGCACCGGTAAATAAATGCGCATATTACATGCGCACGAAAATGGAAACAAGCGCTAAAGGAGGGGATGTCATTTTGCCAACTGCGCTATCTAGGCTGAGACTTTTCACGAAAGCCTTGCCTCGCAGGCGGAAAGAAGAGCGAATCGTGAAACTGGTGGAGCTAATTCCTACTCCAGTACGCAGGTTTCTAATCGGCCCCAAACGGAAGGTTCGTTTAAAGGTTTGTCCGCAAGTTGAGGAAAAGCAACGCCCCGTCTTCCGCCCTCTGAGAACTAGGCTAGTTCGGGCCCTCATTTCCAAGAACTGCTGCATTCAGGAGCATCCGACGTTAGCGAGACGACGGGGGACCGGTCCACAAGAGGTTGCATTTCAGGGGCGGGGGAAGAGCTCCGCTCTGAGACTTCTCTTTCCCCCCTAATCGGGGCAGCGTTTGTCTTTTCCTCAAAACTTGCAAGCGCAGCCTCGCGCCCCTCGCATTCCCGCTTCGTTCCTGACGCCGAGAGCGGGCTGCCCGGCGCCCAATGACCTCCTCTCGGCTCGGTTTTTGTTTAGCTTAGCAACCGCCGCTCCCTCTCTCGGTAGGCGCCTGGGAAGGCAGAGAGGCAGGCCTACGCAACCCGGGTGGCTGGCTGGCTGGCTCCGTCTCGCTTCTTCTCCACCCGCCTTCGGTCCAGACCCCCAGAAGGGAAGCCCCGCGCTGGCAAAGAGGAAGCGAGAAAGCCGCCCCAACGCCGGCGCATCTGTCCTGGCCTCCGCGCCCACCGAAGTCCGTCTTCGCGCCGAGAAGCGGCGGCACCATGAAGGTGGCGGTCCTCGACCTGGGCACCGTTTTTGCGAAACTCTTCAAGCCTGCCGCCTCCTCCTCCTCGTCCCCCCCGTACTCGCCCGCCCCTGGCGCCCCTCCGCCGAAGGCGCAGCCTCTCCTCTCTGCCTCGGCGTCCCCGCTGGGCGCCCCGTCTTTGCCCGTCCGCCACGCTGCCCTGGCCTCCGCGGGGACATCCTCTGTCACAAGCGCAGCAGCCGCAGCGCGGACGTTTCCCGGCGGCAGCGGAATCGGGGCCGCGGTGGCGAAACCTCTGGCGGGTGGCAGCTGCGCCAGCGGCAGCAGTTCCCCGCGCTCGGCGGCCGGTTCCTCGGCCAGGGAGACCGCGGCTTGGGCAGCGCCCGCCAGCAAACCGCTGCTTTTCGTCACTCTGCCCGACATCGGCGAGGAGGGCGCGCCGGACGCGGACGCCCAGGAAGAAGCTGCTGTGCCCAGGCAAGTTGAGGGGCCCCGGTTTCCTGGCCCCGCGCGGGGACTTAATAGCGGCTGAGTACTTTCTGAAGTGCTGAGGAGAATCGTTTCCGCACCTATCTGAGCTTCTGATCAGCCCCAGAACTGGGAACATTCCCTTCACAGCTTGGAAAGAAGGCAGAGGGAAACAGATACATGTGTGTCTTACCCCATCCATCATAGCAAATTACCATTTGCAGGATACCTTTAAGGATGCATGGCATCCAAAGTCTTCACCAGCCTGTTCCACTTGGTCGATTGTCTTCCCTAGGTTGACTCATAGGTGGGCTCAGGAGACCATGGTTTGAAAAGGTGCCAAGTTAATCCGGTTAAGGCTCAAGATGCAGAAGGCCAAGCAGGGGAAAATGAACCCTGATGCTTTAGCAGCCTGTTTGGTGATCAATAGCAATGATTTCCAATCTTACGGAAAAGCTTAAATGGTTCAAAAGACCACAAGGGTGAGGGGCATTTTGCTGGTCCTGGTATTCCATTCACTGTATGAGTTGGGCCTCAAAAAGAGCCAGGAAATGGAAGAACAATCTGTGACCTGCATCACACTGAAACTGCACATGGGGCATGTCTGTTGGCTTCTAAGTCCCCATCCTTGTGGAGCAGGAGCCAATATGGGCTAGCTTTCGTTTTGATATTATTATTGGCAGATTTTACTTCTAAAAAACCCTTTAAAATTCCTTGATGTTTAAAAAGAAAATGTATCTTTATTGGCTCAGCCAATAAAGGGGCATATATCCAGAAGAATTCTTTGAGCTAAACTACTGCAGAAAGAAATTAGCTGTAGCTGTTTATTGGAAACTCCCTCTCTCCCCACCATCAGTTCATAATGGATGTAGATGGCAAATTGGACTGTAATTCTCAAATTAGGAGACCAGAGTATTTGTCTTTCCTAAGTGAAAGCCAGTCCTGGCTGTGACCATGGAAGAGCTGCTGGTATAATGATGCACTGCCCTGATTCTCTTTACTCTGTGTTTCTTTATGGTGTGGAAAACAGAGCAGGCTGTCATGGGGATAAAGCAAATTTGGCACTGCTGTGCTGTTCTGGTGATGCTGTCAAACTATTAGTAAACAGTAAGTCCCATTGAACTTAGTTAGCTCTTCTGTGCAGTTAGCTAGCATCCTCTGTGCAGATGTAGGCCTCATGTGCAGATGTAGACCTCTGTGCAGATGTAGACCTCAGCCTGCTACTTTCTTGGTGGATCAACTTTTTCTTTACTTGAAACAAAGATTATTTTTCCTCCAAATAATTTAACTTGAGAATGGGAGGGTCCTCTTAGATTCCCAATATTTCTTTTATTGATGGGGATGTCTGAAACTTGGGTAAATACAGTGTATGGCCACTGTTCTTCTTGTCTTTTCTAGTTAGTATTTCCCAGTCTGAAAACCCTCCTTTAGCTCCTCAAGGTCCAGAAAAGTTGGGTTCTAGTATATCCTTCAGTGGGGAAAAGGCTTACTCTTTTCCTGCTGCTCCTCAAACTAAGATTCAGGTAGTCACTTTATGAGGTCATAATCCATAATTCAAAGAATGGCATTTCTGGTAAAATATATAATAGATAACTTCTCTGCAAGTTCTACAGTGATATCTGTATTCCAGTATCACAACAGCCCAACAATACTGCAACCCATTGGAAGTGCAGGCCATTCCAATAGAACAGTGTTTCTCAACCTCAGCAACTTTAAGATGTGTGGACTTCAACTCCCAGAATTCCCAGCCAGCTATGGAGTTGATGTTCATGCATCTTAAAATTGCCAAAATTCAGAAACACTGGTCTAGTTCAATTAATTTGGAATACATTTACATGATATTTTTCTCAAGACTCCCATTCTGTGGATTTTCAGAATAAACTGAATTGAACCTTATGGGGTTGTTTCCATTTATTCAAATAAGCTAGGGCTGTAAAAAGGATTGAGGATTTCCATATGGGTCCATGAGGAATTTTTTGGCCCCATTCCAGATGTAGCTCCACTCCCATGTGATTTCTCACTGCCTTCTATTTGGCAGTGAAGCCAGCATATTTTTGGTAGGGTTTCCTGGGCTGCAAAAATCTGCTTGCCGGCTAGTTAAAAAAAGAGTATTTTTGTTTCTGTCATTTTTAGGATTAGCTGCATTGTATCTGAAACTGCAAGAAAACTAGCATTTTTTTTTAAAACACTGTGGTTTTATTCTCCTTTTTTGAAATGCTGTAGGTCCACTCCCCATTGGCAGGAACCTCTGCCTACCTTGCCTCCTGTCCTACAAATCTTTCAGAGAAAAGGTTTGATTGACAGTTCTGCTGTTCCCTGTCATAGGCATCACTGAGATATTTCTTTCATATGACCAAACAGATGCACACAATGTGGACTAAGGGCCTGGACGCATGGACTACGTGTGGCAAATAATACCTTTTGTTTCATTTTGCATGAATGAAGGAGGAGGGATCTTTGCTTCTTGAGGGCCTACAGCAGCTTGTGGGCAGAGCAATGACTAAATGATATTCTTTGTTCTTGTTGACAGTATTTCAGGGCCTGCAAAAATGAAGACAGGTGGATTGTCTTCAAGTGTTTTTTGAAGGATTGGGGAGTAGAAATAATGTTGGTGTGGAAGTGGCCTTGGATGAAATATATATTAGATTTTTTTTTTTTAATGTTGGCTTCTACTTGGTATTTTGGATTAACTGAAGTGACATACTGTAAATACTTTAAAGGACTCCAGTTTTACCTATCACTTCTGACGAGTGTGCTCTTACTTCAGTGGAGAACTTAATGTTGCTATTATTCTGTTAAATTTATCACCAAATTTTCCCTTATCTGCAGTGCTGCAGACTGATGTGATGTATCAGTTCATACTTACAGTAAGCCACAATGTTGTTTGGTTATTTGAGGCCTAGCACAATCTGCAGACTCAGCCATTGTGGTTGTGAAGCAATCAATTTTAGTTTTTTTCAACAAATCCATGCTTAAGTAAACCATCTCTCAGTGGGATGTGAGGACCAAGTTACAGTGCTGTTGTCAAGTGCTGGGGACAAATGGGAGAAAGAATAATCTAGATAAAACATTTGGTATGAATCAGCAGCACAATTCATAAGTACTGGCATTTTCAGGCCACTACTGCTGCCTTGTAATAATGCCTTGGTGTTTGTGGTGTTGCTTTCTCCAGGAAGCAACAGGTTATTTGATTCCAGTAGCTTTTATTCCACCCTCATTCCAGGTTGTAAAGTGACATTTTTCAGTGCTTTGCCATGCCTTGCTAGATTCTTCTTGTGTGTGGCTTTTTAAGTAGTTAGCATTGCAAAGTGTTTGTATATTGCATAAGGCTATGCAGGCAGAGATTGTGGAGGCTGATTACATATATGGAAAGAGGATTACTAGCAAGTAAAAGGAAACTCTGTTTTTGAGAGGGAGATATTGAAAGGATTGTATCTCTCAATTGAACACAGTTGTGATCTGAATTGCTCTTAACATCCTTTAGGAATATATTTTCTTCTTTAAGATAGAGACATTTTCTTAAAAGAACCCTGAAGGAAACTTGAGAAAGATGTCCCTTCCTATGATGTATACATATTTCTTGTGGTCTGTTGGCTCCTTTACTTAGTCTCTGAAGATTTTTTAAAACAACACAAAAATTTGTTCACCAAAAGGGAAAGGCAAGAAGAGTATTTTTAGGCTGTGCAAAACTTTGAAGGATGCTTCATCTTGAAGATGCTCAAGGAAAATGTCGTTTCAATGCTTCTATATGAAGCAGTGTGCCCCCACTTCTATAAACTGAAGTGAAGCCAGCATCTTACTTCATTTTGTGTTGTGTCTGAGGCCACCTACAGCATTTGTAATAGTGAAAGAGATTTACGTGTATGTACTGCAAGTGAATGTGCTGGAAGAGGCATCAGAAGCAAAATTGAAGTGGTTCAGTTCAATGAGCTGAGTTATTGCTGTGCCACAATAACATAAATCACAAGACCTTCCTAGCATGATGCACTTTACTGAGATGAAGTGTGCTTGCATCTCATTGGCCTAATACATGTGCCAATGTACCACAAAAAGGAACCTGTATTTAGAAAGGCCTTCTGCAAACTGAAAAAGAAATATAGCCTTTGATCCATTGCTTCTGAAGAACATTTTTTAAAGTATCTCAAAATGTTTTTGTAGTTGAGCTTTTTAACAACAAAGTAAAGAACAGCTGTAGCTTTGTGATGAGGGCTAGGTTTTACAATGTTAGTGTATCCTGAAAATCACTCACACACACACACACACACACAAAATGCCATACTTCCTTTCATGGACCAATGAAACAGATCTGGTGAACCTAGTACAGCCTCCTGTGATCTGGTTCCCTACAAACAGGATTGGGACTGCTGCCAGAATTTCTAATCAGCTTTGTTGTTGGCCATATTGTCTTGATAAACATCTGGAAGGCACAAGGATTAGGGAAAGTTGACTGTTCAGTCCTGTTAATAACAATTCTAATTCTTTTACATTGTGAGTTTTAAATCCAGTTTTGGTGTGTTCTTATGAAATCTCATTATTAGTCCATAAATTTACTGTTGTAGCTAAGGCCGAAGTCTGCCATTATTATGGAGACTTGTTAGTTGACTTATCAATGTCTTTCAACCCAACCTAACCTGCAGGGTTGTTGACAGTGGAAATTGGAGGAAGGAATGCCACATACTGTACGTGAACTTGAGCTCCTGGAAACAGGGAGAATACAACTGTAGCAAATAAATAAGAGAATTATAGCCAAAAGATGAAATAAAGTAAGAAGAGCCATGCTATATCAAACCAAATGTGTGTCTAGTCAAATATTCTGCTCCTGCAGTGGCCATTCAGATTCTTCTTGGAAGGGTACAAGAAGCTTTGTTGGAATATTCTTCAGTTACTGGTATTTAGAGGCATACTATATATGATACTGGAGTTGAGATAATATTTGACACATAGCTCTTTGAAGCCTTATCCTCCATAAATTTATCTAATCCTCCTTTAAAGCTACTAGATTTGGTTCATAACTGCAGATTCTGTTATTTAACTGTGGGATTAAATAGCTAAAACAGTAGTTAAATATGTAATAAGAAGGAAGTGGAAAATATGGGAAAAGAAAAAATATGAAGCAAATTATGAATATGTTTGAGCTATAATGGGAAATTGTTCTGTAGTTGGTACAGGATATTACAATAACTACAATAAGGTACAACTTTATGATTCTGCAGAACTGGTTACAGGTAAGGCTCTTGTTGGCTGTGTTCCTACCAAAAGGTAGGACTTTTATTTATCTATTTTTCCCTTAGATTTAAATCCTGCTTTTCATTTAGGAGCTCAAAGTAGCATACATAGTGCTTCTTCCTAGCATTATCCTCCACGACACCCCTGCAGGTAGGTTGGACTGACAGATTATGACTGGCCCCAAGCTCCCAGTGGGTTTCCAGGGCTAAGGGTAGGCTTAAACCTGCATCTCCCAGTGCCAGTCCAACCCCTTAGCCACTGCACCCAAAATGGGGCATTCTAGAATGGGATAGGGAGATCTGTTGGATCCAAACTCCCTCCATACTACAGTAAGTCTAAGATAAGTTCTGAAACAACTACCAGCTCCAGCCTGCTGGAGATAATTGCTCTCCCATCCAAATAAATGAAAGTGAAAACAATAATACCATAGCCCATTATGCCACATACCCCAATGGATACTTTTGTTTTGGGAAAGCTTGGAATGCAGCAGTGTAAAAATAGGCAATCTTTTGGGGCTGAGAGTCTTACACATAATTTTGAGATCATGTTATGGGCTGTCCCATAAAGTGGCTGCCGTGGTAGAACTTATACTCTTGTTGACATGACCATTAAAAAAAAATTATTTACTAGGAAGCAAACTGTTGACCTTGTTCCTTGTCTCCCTCTACCCTTCCACTATGTCTCATCTCTATCAGCCTAATTTACTTTTGGATATTGCTGGGCAGATGGGCATACTTAGATTGGCTGCACTTTTGGATGATCTCTGGTGGGAGCGGGATGGGGGTAGTGCATCCATCCTTGCTCTTCTGGACCTCTCAGTGGCTTTCGATACCATCGACCATGGTATACTTTTGGGTCGGCTTGGGGAGTGGGGGGTGGGTGGCACAGTTTTGTGCTGGTTCACCTCCTTGCTCTAAGGCCGGTCCCAGTTGGTGTTGATAGGGAGCGAGAGGTCCAGCCCACGGCCCCTCTTTTGTGGGGTGCTGCAGGGTTCGGTACTTTCCCCACTCCTTTTAACATCTACATGAAACCACTGGGCGAGATCATCCACCACCATGGAGTGAGGTATCATCAATATGCAGATGATACCCAGTTATACATCTCCATCCCACGTGATCTGAGTGATGCTGTTTCCACCCTTTCGTGGTGCCTGGAGGCTGTGGGGGTCTGGATGGGGAACAACAGGCTTCAGCTGAGCCCTGGTAAGACGGAGTGGCTGTGGGTTGGGGGCTCCTCTGGAAGTTTACCATCTTTGGTTCTGGATGGGGTCGCACTACCCCAGACAGAACCAGTGCGTAATCTGGGGGTCCTCCTGGACTCACGACTCCTGCTTGAAGAGCAGGTGGCAGTTGTGGCCAGGAAGGCCTTTGCTCAACCATGTGTTGTGCACCAGTTATGCCCTTTTCTGGATCGGAAGTCCTTCCAGTCAGTCACTCATGCCTTGGTCATCTCCTGCATAGACTATTGCAATGCACTCTACATGAAGCTACCCTTGAAAAGTATCCGGAAGCTTCAGCTGGTTCAAAATGCAGCCACAAGGGCAGTTTTAGGTACATGTTACACCTTTACTGCATGAGCTGCATTGGGTCCCAGTTTGCTTCCCGGTCCAATTCAAGGTGTTGGTTATCACCTTTAAAGCTCTACCTGGCATGGGACCAGGTTACCTGAGCAACCGTCTCACCCCCATTATATCCACCCATCCCACCCGGTCAGGCAGAGAGGGTATGCTGCAGACCCTGTTTATGAAAGAATGTCGACTGGCGGAGTCCAGAAAGAAAGCCTCCTCTGCCGTGGCCCCTGCCCTATGGAATACTTTTCCCCCAGAGGTGAGGCAGGCCCCAACTCTCTTGTCCTTCTGGAAAGCAGTCATGACCTGGCTCTGCCAACTGGCATGGGGCGAAAAAAGGGGCCACCAACCCTGGGGGTGGCTAGCACCTTGAAGATGCTCCCATATGTTAACATCTTACTGACCATCAACATCTTGGAAGATATTATTATTTGTGTATGTATTTTATTCTATTTTTACTGTATTTTATATTGTTTTTATTGTATTTTAATTAACATTTATTGTTGTTTTATTGTGAACCGCCCAGAGTCACTTTTTCATGAGATGGGTGGTATCTAAATTTGAAACATAAATAAATAAAATACTGCTAAACAGCCACTGTTTGGCTGTACCCACCCACCATTTATATATTCTAAGAAATTCTGTCAAGATGGTCCAGAGGCATTCTTAATGCTTATTTGCTCTGAAGCATGGCAATATTTATTATTTAAAATTTAAAGAATCTGAAAGAAATAAGGAAGTTTGATAGGTTCCAAGTAGAGTATTAGTAGGCACATTGATGTTGTCAACCATTCCAGTCTGTGGCAGATCTTCAGTCAGGTCAGCTTGTGAGTGTGAAATTGTGTTGTTTGATTGCTTATGTCACAATCATCCAGTGTTATCTAATCACAACACACATTTATTAACCAATTTGTTTTTTTTTAGTTCATTTGTATTGTTTTAGGCCGACAGTACAGTAAATAGAAAGATCTTTTAATGAAACACTATATTTTTAGAACCATTTTCAACATTTAATTTCTAAATCAGCAAACACATTCAGCTGAATTTTGACTTACAGTAGCTCTAGTAACATGAATTGCCCTTAAATTAATAACAACTCTCTTTATATCAGTGAATCTAAATATGACCAGCCTTTAAAACATGGCTGATTTATGGATGAGTTTCTTTTTTATATTTTATACCAACTACTGACTTGCTCTTCAGTCTTTTTGCTAAGTACTGTTTTTATTATGATTCTGTTTTTCTTTATAAAAATTGGTTTATATACAGAACCAATTTATTATTCTTATTAAAATTCTATGTAAGGAACATGCTTGCCTGCCTTTTTAAAAGAAAAAGATATATAAGAAGGAATAAGATACACCTCTCAGAAGAGGAAAGGCTATACTGTCACATTAGCATTTTTTTAATTAGACAATTCCACTTAAGCTTTAGAAGAAATGTCCTAATGAAATATTGATTATCATAGTTCTTCTTAGCCTAGGTTCCAAGTCAAATTTATCTAGACTTCAGAATATACTCTTCTGGCAGTTATTATGTGTGCTAGGCATCTGTTCATCTAGTTAAAAAGATCTTCAGAAAGTCCTCTGGCAATGTGTTAAAATTTATAACTAATTTAATTTGTAGAATTTAAATTTCTGTTATATTACTGAAAATGCTCTAAAAGATGATTTAGCATAGATTTTACCCAAACGCTTGTAAAGTAAGATGACTGTAAGAATATGTGTCAAAAATAATTAACTGTACATATGAATGGTGCATTGTTTTGATGCAGTACTGCTTATGGTACATGGTGTTACAGATCATGGCATGGCCCAACCATCATTCTCATGCCAGTGCATTCTGTACCAGCTTTAGCTTCTGAATGTTTTCAAGGGCAGCCCCACGTACAGACCATTACAATAGTCCATCTATGAGGTGACCAAGGTATAAGTTACTGTTAATAAAGGCCTCTGGGCCCAGGAAAGAGTACAACTGGCACATAAGAAGAACCTGTGCAAAGGCCCTCCTGGCTATAGCTGCCCCCTGCTTCTCAAGCTAGTGAGTCCACAAGGACTCTTCAGATTGCACCCTAGACCCAAAAGAGGTAGTACAACCTTATTCAGGGCCCAAGATGGAAGATCTCCAGCATCAAGAGGCTTGTATGCTCACAACCACTCCATTTTGCTAGGGTCCAGTCTGAGCTTCTTCCTCCCCATCCACTGTATAGCCTCCAGGCACCAGGATATTACTTCAACAGCATCACTTGGCTGGCCCAGGAATGCCAAGTATAACTGAGTACCATCAGCCTACTGATGATATATGACCCTGAACTGGCAGCCTCATATGGATGTCAAATAGGAGGAATGAGAGTGTTGAGTCCTGAGGCCCCCTGCAAATCAGTGGCACCACATGCAGCCTCTCTCCTCTTACCAGCAGTGACTGGAACCAACCAGGAAGAAAGGCAAAGAACAACAGTAACATTGCACCACCCACTCCCCACAGTTGGTCCAGAAGGATACCGTGATCAGTGGTATTGAAAGCTGCTGAGAGATCTGCATCCTAGCTCTTCCACAAGTCATCTACAAATGCAATCAATGCCATCTCTATACTATGACCTAACCCAAAGCTCAACTGGCAAAGGTCTAGACAGTCCATTTTCTTAAGGGTACAGTACTCTATAATTGTAATCCAGCTACCTTCTCAACAACCATGACAGCCATCAATTTGGTTCCTGTCCCACACCCAGGTTTCAAATCAGACTGCCATGGGTTCAGACAGAACTCTGTAATTACAGCTCTACTATTTTTCAGCTATGTTCCTCTAAAACAGGAGGTTGGAGACTGGGTGTCAGTTTTCCAGTTATATTGAATCCAGTCTGTCTGATGATCTTTATTGTGATTACTGAGAAAACAGGGTTTACCTGCATGTTAATAGAGCAGAAATAGTAATTAGGAAAAAAAACCCGATAGTCCATTATTCAATCCTGTACATGCCTATTTAACGAGTCCCCACAAAGATGACAGAAAAACACATCTTTGTTATTTTGAGGGCAGTGGAATGGAAGGATTTTCTTCTAATTGCTTGCAGTAGATGACATTTTTTTTTCAATTCTAACACCCCCTTTTCCCCTAACTGCTTTCTTGACAAGCTGCGAAAGGGCAGATAGTTCTTATCAGAGGAATGGACCTGATCATGACCAGAAGCCTTGTGAAATTAAACCAAGATCACAGACAATCCAGCCCTACTGCATAGGATTGCACTCACCCGGAGTGACAAGCTATATACATTAATGGCATCTCATATTGTGAAACATTGGTCTTCCTCCCCTTAAAGGAAGAGAATTTAGGGACTGTTTCTGAGAAAATAATGTATTTTATTTTCTGATTAGAGCTCAACCTCAGCAGGCTTGGAAAAAAAAAAAATTAACATTAGTTCTAAAATTTATTCCAAGATGTCCTCCCTTGACTGTGGCAGCAAGATTTCAATTATGTGTTGTTATTAATAATTACAGAGGAGAAAGTAATAGAGAAGCATACTTGTACTGTTTTGCAGGAGCAACTTGGATTTCATTGAAAGGGAATAATAAATGTGTCTGAGCTCTGCAAGGGTGAGTTATTATACTTGCATTATCATGAGCCCAGGCAAAATTAATCAGGTGGCTGTACTGAATCTTGATATCTAGTATTAATACCTCCCTTATCTGTAACTTAAAGTTGTTGTGAGCAGCAACACAAGTCTTGTTGCTTTCATAGCAGTTTATAAATCTGGAATAGACATCTGTACAGTTAGATTTTTTTAAAAAAATACAATCTAGATAATGTCATTGCCAACTCATTGTCTTCTGTTTATGACTGGGTTTTTGTGGCATCTATAAAAACCCAATCTGAAAACGTAGCTGCTATGAGGTATAGAATAGGAAAGTGCTGTGAAGAATATTTAAGTTTATTATGCCTTTAACTGATAACTTTTGCTTTGCTTTTTGTCTCTTAAGGCAGTAAGTAGTTTTTTCTGTTTAAAGTACAGAATTCCTGAATTGAGCTCACTCTGCACTTCTCCAGTAATTATGTTTCTATAGATCCCTTCCTAACTGAGGATTACACTCCATACATCCAATGAAGAGAACTCAGATTCACAAAAGCTTACACTCTAGTAAATACCTAGTTTTACAGTGCTACAAGGCTTTCTGTTTTTTAAGTGTGAAACAGCATTTACTAGCTTAGTCTGCTCCACCAACGGGAAGTATCATTTAAAATGTTGATGTAATAAGACCCATCAATGTTCAGTTTCATGGAAGTATGAAACCTAGTTCATTCAAGTGATAACTTGTGAGAAAGGGTTTGCACTTAGTCCCAGCCTATCTTCCCTCACCTTAGCATGGGCTCTAAACAAGGTCCAATTGTGACCCAGGTTTTAATATCATATAATTAGTGAGTTAATGAAGAGAGTCTTAATACCTGGAGCTTCCACCTTATTATAAGGCTGGATTCTTACCCATTCTTAGATGCACATGGACCTTTTCCAGGATTTTTATTCAACCTTTTATCCCTTTTCTTTCAGGGATACTTGATCTTGTTACAGTAAATGCTTCCTATCAGATCCCAAAGAAATAAAACACCTCTACCAAGACACTAATTAGTCTCCTTTTTGTAACAGTTAATTAAGCTGATTGCATTTTCCTTGACTTCTATCAATTATTTCTCTCTCTCTCTCTCTCTCTCTCTCTCTCTCTCTCTCTATATATATATATATATATATATATAGCAATCATTTTCCATTGACACGGGTCAGTAATGACTGAGCGCAGACAAAAATAAATAAATAAATAAATAAATATTATAAATAAAAATGAATACACACATATATAATGGATATCAGTCAAGAAAAGTCTAATCATCTTACGTTTGGGCAATTAATACTGTTTCTTTCAGAAGTTTACACTCAGATGTTATTTCATTTGAATGTATAATATGAGTTGCTTCATTTTCTTTCCTTTTTTATACCCCTGTTTAACTGCATTTTTGTAACAATATATTTAAGTACTTAGTTAAGATATCAATATTCTAATACAGGTTTTCAAGCAAAACTAATTATGGTTCTGGCAATCAGGCATATAAACTAATTTTGAAAATTAATAGCTGGACATGTTGATGTTAGAATTCCAACCTGTAGCTGTACATCTTGTTGGATGGTGCTTTGCAAGCAACACTGTCCCACAATTACACTTAAGTGAAACTGCTGCCCTGTTGTCTTTGGACTGATTTATGCAATTTATCAATATGCAATAATTTACATGTTGTAATAAATCAATCGCAAGGTTATGATATATTGTAGGTGTTGAACTACCCCTCCCTCCCAAAATGAGAGACTCTTGCATTTGATAATTTTTCATCTTCTCCTCCTTCTGTCTAAATTAGAAAACAGGATTAGGAAACCTGTATTAAGACAGCTTTGTTGTTCCTGACAACTATCACAATTATAATATTTTATTCCTTTTTATTAATTCCTCACTTGCATTACATAGATGCTGAATATTCCATTTTGTTCCTGAAATTTGTGTAGACCTGTACTGTTATAAACATCCTTTTTCATCTGATCAGCTTAAAAATATAATGTAGCTCAAGTATGTATTTTAAAGCATGTGACAGAATTTAGACAGAAAATAATATTTGACATTTAGATAGAAAAAAATAAAGCTCATTTCTTTCGGTCAAAACGTGAAAGTTGAGAATTATTGTATAACTGAAATCAGACATAGGGAGCCAATTCACACAAAACATTTGTCAGATTGAATTACATGGTTGTTTTCTAAGGAGACACTAAACTTGCAAAGTTGAATTAACCCTTAATATTTCTATTGTTTTTTCATGTAGAATATAAGCTCAGCTTTAAAAAAAATGAACATTTTAACGAAGCAGAAACTTATCAAGCTCATATTTATTATGAGAGTGATTAATCCAAGTCTTATTTGAATTGCCTTTAAACAGTAATTTATCAAAAGGCTGACAGATAAGAGAAATGCCAGGCCTGGTTTAATTAAAAAGAAGAGTGAAATGAGACCGGCTATCCTGTACTCCAATAGCTCTTCTGTGGAGATTCTGCAGCAATCTAATACGTACATAAACACTGACATCTAGCGGTGGCATCATGTTATCTCATCAGGACAGTTCCATGGTTCAGTGACGGCCTGATCTGGATGCAGAGATCTGAAGTGCAGTGAAATGTCTGTGCTTCTTCCTTTCTTAAGTACTAAGACTAACTGTCAGAAATGTCCATCATAATCTATATCAGAATGGGAAAAATGTATCATTTTATTATTTGCCTCACCCAGAAAAATATCTGCGGCCAACTTTGGGCACAATGCTTATTAAGTGTGTGCGTGTGCATGCACACACGTGCTCCTGTCTGTCCCTAATTGTGGGGCAGACATAGACGCACACACATAACACACACATCCCCTGCTAATGCATTTCTGTCATCTGAATTCTCAGTTCGAGCCTCAGAAGCCAAATCGACCAACAGAATTCAGCCATGCAAACCCAAGTGAAAGGCTGAAAACCGTTGTTTGAATTATTTCTAGGTTCTGCACCTGAAGAAACTTTATATTTTGTTTTCACTAGAGGTGTCGCCATATCCATGAATACTACCTATATGCCCTGCAGCAGAACTGTGATTAAATTGAAATGAGCCGAGGTGAGGAATCTCTTGTTGGGTCTGAGATCCTTTGACTCTTCCCCCTTTGTGATATTTTACTAACCAAAATTGCCCTTTTCCTACTGCTGTTGCCACACAGGGGCAAGATATCAATAGCCTTATGTTTCTTTTAAGTGATAAACAGAAGTGGAGAGAAAAGGGACTGGCTGAAAAAGTCACATGGGGATTATAACTGAATATTCTCTTTCCTCTCTGCAGCTCTGCTTCACTTCAGTTAACAAACAACACACCAGACAAGTGAGATATTCCTTGCAAAAGCTGTAGTTGAGTCTTAGGCACAACTTACATTCTGTGAAACTGTGGAGGCTGGCATTTGTTTGAGGCTCTTTAGAGTGCCATTGGGCTGGCACCATGTCTAAATTGGAAGACTGGTGTCTGTGCATTAGGTCATTAGGGATCCATTGGATTGATATGTTTGAACTGGACCCTTGGGCACCTACCATCCATGGATCCTGCAGAGCTAATTTATTCCCTAAGTTCACATTTCAGCAATGAATGAATGAATGAATGAGTGAATGCTGTTTATTTTGGAATTTGTGTTTGCAGAAGAAAGAGATTTGAACATTTGCTTCATAATAGCTATAAATACAGTCAGTATTGCCCTATACATGGACAGGAGGTTTGGGGAGTTATCTCAAAGAGACCTGGGGCATAAAAGCATCAGAAATAATATTTACCTAAAAGAAAGACTACTCTTCCCAGAAAAGGGGGAAAACTCCCTTATGTTAAGGTCAACTCCTGTTGATCACATGGGAAGCAACAGGAGGGAGCCTCTATCTTCCTCTGGGATGTTGGCTTTGACTTTCCAGCCTGGCCAACAACTCAGGGATTTCCTGGTGCTCTCCCATGCAGAGACCAGCCAGGTCTGACTACATATTAGCTTCTTTAATCCAGCCAAGGTCAGGGTCATGCTAATGTTTAAAATGGGATGGTCCTTCTAGAATAGCTAAATGTGTGATGAAGAAGGACAAGAGTTTTGTATGTTTTCCTGATTGATTTTTCATTTGTAGAAGGGTTGCTTTAAAATCAGGGGCATTTTTCTTTTAAGTGAATGGGGTAAATATAAGAGAAATTTGCTCTCTTAGGCAAGATAATATGGAGATTGATCTTGTCCCCATTAACCCCTCTCCCAGGTTAGGCTCTAATTCAGTGTTCTTCAAACTTGGCAACTTTAAGATGTGTGGACAGATGTTGGTTGGGGAATTTTGGGAGTTGAATTCCACACATCTTAAAGTTGCCAAATTTGAAAAACACTGCTCTAATTGACCCTCCTTCTCCAAAATGCAAAAGGATTCATGTTTCAGGATTAATGTGTTCAAATCAAGAACCAAAGAAGAGCTATAAAATATGGGAATTTGGATGGTTTGCTTCCAGGGATTGTTATCCAACAAAACCTTATTTTATTTATTTTTTTTTTTTTACACCGCCTGAATCCCAGCAGCTCTGGGTGGTTCACAAATACAAATACAGAGAACAATAAAATAATAAAAAGATACTCCTGGTTTGTGGTTGATTTAGACTCAGCGAAGTATTCTGTAAACTCAGGAAGTATCAAAGTGAATAGAGGAACCTATGATATGGCCAAGGTTTCTCTTTTCATCATGTTTTGACTTCTGGTTCTTCTACTGAAATGTGAGAAGTTGAAATGTTTTTTGGGTCCCAAAATACATAGTTCAGCATTTCTTGCCATCTCCATCAAGTCCTGAATCAACACTTTGAGGTGATGCTAAGGTAGCTTTGAAAATGTATATTGGCCTGCAATACAAAACAAAAGAGAAACACTGTCCTAGTCTAGTGAAAGCTCTGTGTCAATTGAAGCCACCCTAGTGTTTCTGGAGGAAGCAGTGGGGAGGTCTTCTGTATCATGCAGCCTGCTTGGCTTCTGGACTGGACTCAGGCAACTTCTGATGGCTTATAACAGACTATTGCTTAAATATGATTGCACGCTGTGGTATGGGACTGTACTCTGCATTTATTACCTGGAAGATGTAAATGGTGATGGCATGGTGGCATCTACAGGGTTTTTTTCCCCCCTCCAGTTGGTTATATTAAAATATAGGGTATCTTACCACATGGCTCTTTTGCCTAGAATTCAGAGTTTCCATGGCAGCAGTGCCCTATTGACAGTGACATATGGACAAATGTCCATATTGGGCACAAAATGCAACATGGAAAAGCTGTCATTTGGAAAAAGTCATGCCCCAATGTGATAAAGCTGCATGCACATTTGTTCTAAAAGTAACAACCAATTAGTATTTCCCAATTGCAATCTGCCATGAATGTATTAAGTTCACATAACTGACCTTGAGGTATTTTGCATATATTTTCTTATCTATTTCTGCAAAAGGGATGTCAGCAAATGATTGTTCTCTCTTACATGAAACTGAGTATACTGCCTTGTTTGTACAAAAATGAAAGAATAGGAATTTTAGCAGTTTTGGCACAAAGAAATGTGACACTAAGGAAGGGCTAAGAACACAGCAGAATGGAGCTCATATATTATAGATATTAGCATTGTTATAATGCCGTTGCATGTATAAATATATTACATGCCACTCACAATTTAAAGTATAACAGCTTGAAACATACATACTCCACTTATTTCTGCACTGTGCAGCAGGTGTTGAAATGAGTATTTCGGTGCAATGCATGTAGAGTCTCTATTGCAAAGTTGCCCAAAGAGGAGGCATCACTGAGCTGACCTAGGGGGATCTCAAAAAACTAAGGAGAATCAGACCTGGTCAGTACTTGGATAGGAGATCCCTAGGAAATCTCAGGGCTGTAAGCTGGACTGGAAAGTTGGAAAATAAATCCCAGAAGAAGGCAGTAGCTAACCACTTCCATACTGTTGCCTAGAAAAATATATGGATGTATTCACTGGGTCACAATGAATCAAATCTGACTCAAAAAAGATGTACATTTTTTTTTATTTTTCAAAAAAAAAATATTGAGGATGAATCAATGGGTGCTTCCAAGTGAGGCTGTTATTGTATGATTGCCTTGCCTCATTCATAGAACTTTAAAGGACTGCAAATGTTCATTGCCTTTTTGCTTTTAACCTTCCAGTGCTTTATCACAATCTTTGTTTGTTTCCTTTAAAAAATATGTAGGAATGCAAAGACTGAACAGCTACACAATACTTTCTGGTGGTAATAATGCCATCCCATCCAGTGTCATCAGCTGGCATGAAAAAACAGCAATTGCTGGTCTTAAAGTGTGGTAAGGCAGGGTTGGGTGAGTGTGGAGAAGTGCCAGGAGCAGAGGCTACAGCTGTCTTTCAAGCTACCTGAGTTGGCTTTGGTCAGCAATGCAGAGGTGCTCAATTCCAGCAACCTGTCACTTGCATGATTTCTAAATATGGCTCTACTGATGTCCTTGAAGACTAGTAGACCTGTGTCAAAAAATAGCTCAGTAGGGCAGTGGAGAAATGCAGGATGAAGAGGCAGAAGCTTGCATGGCACTTCAAGAGACCTCCCTCTTGTTTCATGCTTGGACAATTCTCTGCCCAGCTAGTCAGATGAGCTATTTTTGGACATAGGTTTACCTCTACTAAAAGGGGAACTGGCAGAACTCTTGTCAATTTCACCCCAGCTCTCAAATGTCCCACATCAATTAAGTGCCCCGAGTCTTGGCAGCCATGGCCACAATTGGCAGCACCTGAAAGCATCTCATGGAATATGCAAAGTGGCCTTGTATTTGCTGCAAAAGAAATTGGAAGCTTTTTTCCCCTCTTTATGCACTTTTTCTTTCTTCTTCTTCTCTTTCTTTACTCCTTTTACTCTTTATTAGTTTGTGTTAGTTTTTATGTTTTTTGTAAAACTTTTAATAAAGTTTATTAAAAAAAAAAAGGAATATGCAGTGTGCCATTAGAGTAGCATGGCCTCCCTTTGAGTCATAAAGAGTAGAAAGCACAGCCATGCAGAACCCCTTGTCAGCAGAAGCAGCAGGAAATCTTTAATGTCCTTATTTAGCACAAAACCAGCAATTCAGCTCCTGTCCAGCTTGTATCAGTCACCAGCCTTCCCCCTTTTAAATTATGTTTTTCTTACAGACATATCTACCAGCCTCTTGAAAGAGGACTGAACACATTTAATAACAAGTCTAACGATTTTCCAGAAGATCTGTATGCCACTGGATATAAGGAACCCTATAATGCCTGAATGCTACTTTATAATGTTCAGGCATTACATGGGCAGATGCCTTTACAGAAACCAGATATCCCGTTTTTTCTGCAGCCCAAGATAAATGGGGATGGATGGCCGTTCCCAGTGACCGGAGGAGAGAATATGCCCATATCATAGAGCATTTGTATGTCACGTTCTGTGTTGAGAGAAGACAAAGCACTTTAGTTTAAAACTGTAACAGCTAAGGATGAATTTAGGCTGCCTCCATGGTGGGCTGGGCATGAGAGAAGGGCTACATTGTGAGGTCATGTCCTCTAAAAATGATCAGGGGACAACTTTGTGCTGCAGTTAGCAGGACATCAGAATGAGCCCACAAAGAATTCCCAACTGCTTTAATTTCTTTCTGGCTACGTGCAATGGTATAGAGGCTGTCACACTAACTTGAATACATCAGAAAATGATGAATAAATAGAGGAATTGTGTGTGTGTGTGTGTGTGTGTGTGATAATTTTAGAAAGATCAAACTTATTTTGTGGGTGGGACAAAGAAAGAGGGGGCATGAATAGTAACAAAAGCTGGGAATGTGAGAGAGTCTTCCTCATTTTCGAAATAAACTACCTTCTTTCTGACCATTACAGACAAACAACAGATAATATTCTTAGCTTCAGAAATATAGAAATCAATCATTTTTTACAGAAAAGTAAGATCTCAGAGGCCATGGTGAAATGTGTGGAGCTATTTTCCACTGCTTATTCCCTTTGATTTTGACTGTTTTGGAATCTTTCAGAGACGTGTTTCTTTCTATCTGGTAACAGTGCTTTGAAAAGCACTGGGAGAGAATATACAGTAGAAACAGAACTGGAGCAGACACTGGGGAAAGCTTAAAACTGCAGCCATTCCTTCTTTCTCCTCCTCTTTCATTTACACACCCACATCACACACTTTAAGGCACTGGCATGCATGCATATACGCTAGTCTCTCTTTGGGAAGAAGACAGAAGACAATGTGCAGAAATGAAAGGATACTCTGGGAATGAGCGAGAGTGAGACAGAAGAAGCAGAGCTTGTAAAAAGGGAGGAGCAGGGGGCCTTCTTGGGCTGTGTCTTTCATGTGCTTTGTTAGTGGGGTACGATGCCCCTGCAGTCTGCCTGGAGCTGCCAGCCCCCATCAGCAAGAGATGGAGGCAGAACTGGTTATTGTAGGGTAAGTCAGAACGGGTGAGGATGCGGTGTGTCAGTTCAGGATGGGTGTTGATGCATGCATGTATATGTGTGAATACATATGTGTGTATTCTCCTATAGGGCCCTGGTTGTTCATTCTCCTCTCTGCATATAGCTACAGCATGTCATTTCAGCTCCTGAATGCCCCATCCTTGGTGAAGGGAGGATTAAGGGAGCCAGCTTCTCTGGATGCATTGTGTGGCACTCTCTGAGGTTGTTGCTCAGATTTTATGTCAATGCGCTGCCTGCTTGTAAACAATGCATTTGCTGTAATGAGGTAAATAATCACAGTGCAATTTTGAAGGTGCAAGTTAACACACTGCAAACAGGAAGGCTGTAAATATGACTTGAAAGGTGTAAAGACAAAATAGTTTGCTTTAGGGGACATTTTGCATTATTTTTCATTAAGAGTTTTTAAGTATAAGGCTCAGATTCATTGCATTATTGATAATTTTATTTAGAGCAAATCTTCCCAAAGAAATGACAACAAAACCAGTTCTGATGTACACAGTGTTACATAGTGCAGGCCAATCTATGTAGGAAAAAAATTGATTGAAAACCTTTGAGCCTGGTTAACGGTGTTAAGTTTTATTCCTTTCCATATACTGTCCTGTGATTATCTAGTAGTTTTAATACAAGGGAACATATTGTTGAAAAGACTCTAATGTTGTGATTTTATAAGGAAGTAGTGTATATATTTTCTTAACGTGTCCTCTGGAAGAATAGGTTAATTAGTAACAATTTTGTGGGCCATGGTAAATGTACAACTTGTACTTCACAGATGTTTATCTAAATGGTAAATGTAAAAAGTTTATTTTTTGTGAGAAGTTACTTAATATGTATTATACAGCACAGAATTCTAAAGAATAAATATAACCACCCTTTAAGAATGTTACCAGATTTCTTACTTGGTATGTAGGAATAGCACACATGTAGATGAGATACAGAACAAAACTATACTGAGAGAAACAAAAATATATTGGGAGACAGATAGAATTAGGGGACCTACAGCCCTTTAGGGGCATGCATCAAGGCCAATGTCAGAGAAGTTGGAGTTGTCACCCCATAATTTCTGGAGAGCCGTTGATTCCACACATTTTGCTTAAAGTGAGTTTGTATGGCTTGACTTTAAGGACTTGCTATCCCATTCCTTACACTTGGTGCATTTGTTTCTTGTAATGTATGAAGTAGCAGAAAGAAAAGTACTGTAGACCCAATTTATATTTGCAGGTACTTCTTTTTCTAAACCCATTTCTTGATTTTGAGGGGGAAGGGCAAGGTGGAATAAGTGCAATCATTATTGAATTTTTGCTCCTTCAAAAATAAGCAGGCTAACCATTTCAGTATAACACACGAAGAATAAATTTTCCTGGTTTTGATTATTTTGCATATATATATACTGCTTGTGAATTATATACACTTTTTAAAAGCTATCCATACTATTATTGCTTTATTGTTTTAATGTTATGTGGTTCTTTTGTGTTATTGTTTGTTTTTTTATTGTTATATGCTGCCAGTCACACTGTTTGAGTTGGGTGGCCCTATACATCTAATCAATCAATCAATCAATCAATCAATCAATCAGTCAGTCTTTGGGGAACTAAAGCTGAGAGAGCCATCTAATGAGTGGAAGGACTTATTTATCCTGTTTCTTTTATTTAAATGTTTGGGGGCTATGTTTTCAATACAAAATTCATGCAGACTTTAAATTCATGTTATGCTGAGCTGACAAATGGAATAGTTGATGTAGAGACTGCATTAAAATGTCCAGCTACAGGTGAAACTTGAAAAATTAGAATATCGTGCAAATGTTCATTTATGTCAGTATGGCAACTCAAAAGGTGAAACCAATATATGAGATAGATGCATTACATGCAAAGCGAGATATGTCAAGCCTTACTTTGGTATAATTGTGATGATTATGGCGTACAGCTTATGAAAACCCCAAATTCACAATCTCAGAAAATTAGAATATTACATGACATCAATAACACAAGGATTGGAAATAGAACAATATCGGACCTCTGCAAAGTATAAGCATGCATATGTACTCAGTACTTGGTTTGGGCCCCTTTTGCAGCAATGACTGCCGCAATGCGGCGTGGCATGGATGCTATCAGCCTGTGGCACTGCTGAGGTGTTATGGAAGACCAGGATGCTTCAATAGCGGCCTTCAGCTCTGCTGCATTGTTCGGTCTCATGTCCCTCATCTTTCTCTTGGCAATGCCCCATAGATTCTCTATGGGGTTCAGGGCAGGCGAGTTTGCTGGCCAATCAAGCACAGTAATCCCATGGTCATTGAACCAGGTTTTGGTACTTTTGGCAGTGTGGGCAGGTGCCACGTCCTGCTGGAAAATGAAGTCAGCATCCCCATAAAGCTCGTCTGCGGAAGGAAGCATGAAGTGCTCCAAAATCTCCTGGTAGACGGCTGCGTTGACCCTGGACTTAATGAAGCACAGTGGACCAACACCGGCAGATGACATGGCTCCCCAAATCAACACAGACTGTGGAAACTTCACACTGGACTTCAAGCATCGTACATTGTGTGCCTCTCCATTCTTCCTTCAGACTCTGGGTCCTTGGTTCCCAAATGAGATGCAAAAGTTGCTCTCATCAGAAAAGAGGACTTTGGACCACTGGGCAACAGACCAGTTCTTTTTTTCTGTAGCCCAGGTAAGACGCTTCTGACGTTGTTTGTTGTTCAGGAGCGGCTTGACAAGAGGAATATGACATTTGAAGCCCATGTCCAGGATCCGTCTGTGTGTGGTGGCTCTTGATGCACTAACTCCAGCCTCGCTCCACTCCTTGTGAAAGTCCCCAACACTTTTGAATGGCCTTTTCCTGACAATCCTCTCCAGGCTGCGGTCATCCCTGCTGCTTGTGCACCTTTTTCTACCACACTTTTCCCTTCCATATAACCTTCTATTGATGTGCTTTGATACAGCACTTTGGGAACATCCAACTTCTTTTGCAATGACCTTTTGGGGCTTTCCCTCCTTATGGAGGGTGTCAATGATGGTTTTCTGCACAACTGTCAGGTCAGCAGTCTTTCCCATGCTTGTGATTCCTACTGAACCAGCCTGAGAGACCATTGAAAGGCTCAGGAACCCTTTACAGGTGTTATGGATTCATTAGCTGATTAGAGTGGGGCACTTTGAGCCTAGAATATTGAACCTTTTCACACTATTCTAATTTTCTGAGATTGTGAATTTGGGATTTTCATAAGCTGTACGCCATAATCATCACAATTATACCGAAGTAAGGCTTGACATATCTCGCTTTGCATGTAATGTGTCTATCTCATATATTGGTTTCACCTTTTGAGTTGCCATACTGACATAAATGAACATTTGCACGATATTCTAATTTTTCGAGTTTCACCTGTATAATACCCATGGTTATATCTGAAAGCACAAATATTGTGTTAATACTCTTTTATGTAATTATGCTTTGTGTGACAATAAAAAGCAAAATTATGTCTAGATGCTGTTTAACAAAGAATTTCATATAACTAAAAACATACAAAATTCTGAAGATGCTCTTACTTCCCCCTTCTTCCTTAGCAAAATGGTATACTGTAATATTTACTTACTGAAATATTTCCTTAGTCTTCTTAGACACTATTAAGGGTGTCAAAGTGTCTTTTTCTTTTCTTTTTTCTTTTTTAATATAATTTTATTAAAAGTTTTAAAAAGGAAGATAAAAACTAATACAACTAATATAAAGTAAGAAGAAAAGAAAAAGAAATCAGAAAGAAAGCAAAAAGTACAAGAAAGGAAAAAAGTAAAAGAAAAATAGAAATGAAAGAAAAAAATACAGAGAAGTGGCTTCTGATCTTCTTTACAGCAGTTATAAGTGCAATTATAAATTTACCTCTTACTCTAAGGTTACAGCAAGACTCTTTTCTTTCTATAATCTATCCTGTCTAATCATCAAAATCATAAATCATAAGTTCATTTTTTTCTGTTTTATGCAAAAAATCCATAAGGGGTTTCCAGTCAGCAATAAATGTAGATATTGTCTTTTCTCTAATCAAAGAAGTCAATTTGGCCATCTCAACAAGTTCCATCATCTTCACCAACCATTCCTCCATTGTGGGTAATGCCAGATCTTTCCATCTTTGTGCATACAATAATATCGCTGCAGTTATCATATACAAAAACAAAGTTCCACGACTTTTTTCCATCAATCCCAAAAGAAATACCTCTTCGTCTAAATTGTATATTAGTCTTTAAAATCTTCTGAATCAGTGTATGCATTTGAATCTAAAATTTTCTAGCTTTTTTACATGTCCACCAAAGCATGATAAAATGCCCCTTCTTGTTCACATTTCCAAATAAATTTGAGCTGCCTTTATACATTCTAGACAATTTCTCTAGTGACATATACCAATGGTACATCATTTTATAAAAATTCTCTTTAAGATTATAACATAATGTAAATTTCAATCCTTTCAACCACATATTTTCCCATTGTTCCATCTGTATATTTTAACCAAATTTTTTAGCCTACTGTATCATACATTCTTTCACTTGTTCTTCTGTTTCAAATTTCAATAAAAGTTTATACATTTTAGCAATTACATGTTCATCATTTGTACACAATTCTATTTCAAACTCAGTCTTACAATGTTCAAAATCATAAAAGATAAATTCTTTTACCTACTTTAAATTTTTCTAAAAACTGTAAATAAGAAAACCATTGACAACTCTATCCCTCTGCCACCAGTTCTTCTCTTGATTTTATTTTGTATTCCTCTTGACAAAATTCTAGTATCTCACGATGGGTTAGCCATTTATTTTGCCTATTATATCTCATCTATAAAATGCTTCTTGTGCTGTGGGCCACAAAGGTGTTTTCAGGCACAACCTGGGTTTGTACTTTTCTTTTTTCCTTTTGTACTTTAGCTTTCTCTTTTATCTCTTCCTTTTTCTTTTTTCTTTCTTATTCTATTTTAGTTTGTATTAATTTTTACTCTTGTTCTTAAAACTTTCAGTAAAATATTTTAAAAAAAGTCACCTGTGATTTTACATTCTCATATATACATTTATAGAAGTCATCTTTATTTACATGAGTGCCTGTAAGACCTACATAGATTCTTCTGTAGTGATTTGTTTGGAAGTATTCCCCATTTGCCTAGGAAAAAAAAATACAAAAATAGGTTTGGTTGATAGAAAACATTCTGAGGGATTATAGAGGTGTCAGGGAACAACTTATGCACTTTGCCTTCTGGTAAATAGTTGTTTTGAAATTAACCACACCTATCATGACTGCCATTTTTAAAAGGACCCACAACATATTCTCAAAATTCCACATGTGTCCACCATCTCAAAAAGACTGCCTAAGCATGATCTAAAGCCAAAATGAGGTACAGAAAGTTCAAAGAAATTGCTGTCAGGTGATCACTTAAAATCTCAGAGATAGGTTGGGTAGTGTTGGTTCTGTTTCTTGTTCATGAAGCCTTCTGAAGTAGCCTTCAGAAAATCTGACTGTTGCCTGTCAAATAAAAGTTCCAATTGAAATCTGTTAATAAGCAGGTTGCTTTTAAATTAGACTTTCAGTCTTTATATCAGTGTTGCCAATCTAAAGTCATGCAGATGTGTTGGGACCACAATTGCAAGAATTCCCACAATTGCAAGGGTTGTATAGATGTAAGTGAGAAGCACAGACATCTGTCATTGATCCTTGAAATCTTTTATTTAGGTGTTCATTTACTGTAAAATGAAGTGGACATTGTGAAGTTACAATGAATGAAAAGAGGACATAGATTAGAATTAATTGCATCTAATTCTTCCAGAAAAGGGCTGTCAAAAGGACTTGCAGACCATCACTTCCAAGCGAAGAGTGAATATTGTCTTCCAGCACCTTTTACGAAAAGTGTACAAGAAGCAATTGACAACTATTCCTTGTATGTATTAATTTTTGAAATCACAATAAGTATTTAGTCAATAATTACCTCATTTTTATTGTTAAAAAGCGGATAGATGCATGTATTGTAAATTGATATGAGAATAATAACACAGTTGACTTCAAAGAGTACAGCACTTCAGCATTCTCTGCCTCCCCACTCCACTCTCAATGAAGCATGGCAGTTTTAAACAGTGTGACATTTCCAAAGCAAAGTTACAAGCTCTAGAGGGATGCGTCATTTCTCTCCTGTGACTTGAAATACATAAGTATTGAAATATTGCTTGGTTTTGATATGTAGTAGAGGTGGTAGTTCTGTGCTAAAGCATATGCTTTGCATGAGATGGTTCCAAATTCAGCCCTGGGAAGAAAGGTGGCAGGTGGTTAGTATGTGAAAAACATTTGCCAGAAACCCTGTATAATTAGCACTGAAAATTGATCAGTGATCTTAAAAGGAAACTTCAACAAAATGGGTCATGCTAGAATAATCATAGTACTATGTATAGTATATTTTAAAGGGTTGCAATTGGTGCTGGAATCAAGATATCATTTTGCTATCAATATTCAAACAAGACACATTTAAGTATGCATTTCTTTACTAAGTACAAGCATTAGTGTCTCAGTAGGAGTGGGGATCAAAATGGGCAAGATGGTGGATGCAGCATCATTGTGCAAGACCTGCTCTTTGGACATGCATGTGATTTTGATACATGTAAAGACAGCAGGACTTGGATCCCCATGCCACTTCCCCCATCCTGCCCATCTTGACTCCCCCACCTGGACCACCCCGGAAACCAGTAGGCAAGAAGAAACAAAGATAAATTAAAACAATGTCAATTCCATCATGTAACAGTCCTGTAAGTAGCAGGTTTCTGTTGCTTTAATATCAGCAGCACATTAACATCTTCTGCACTTTTGGCTCATGTTTATATGTTTTCCTATCTGTCCTGAATATGTATGTGTGCCTATGACCCATGAACCTGTTAGCTTTTAACATGCCACAAAACTCTTCACCTGTGGTTGCTGACAGAGGTGGCAGTCCCAAGCCAAGATTTCTGTAGATGGGATTAAGAGATTGAAAAACTATCCTAGAAGAATATAATTGCTAATCAATTTCAATTTATTGCCAAGAAAATAATGCAGACTTGTCCACAGAACCACCAAGAATCTGTTTAGAAATAAGTCCCATTAACTTCACTAGTTTTATTCTCAAGCAGTCTGCAACATGTAACTACTTGATTAGGTATATGGACTGTTGAATTTAAATCTACAATAGACAATATTAGACTGTGTTATAGGAGCAAAAATGTTTATTTTTTGAATTTTATTTTATTTAATCAAACTTATAGACCACCTCAATCATAGCTGCAGCTCTACATGGCTTTAAAATGAAAAAAAAAATGATAATAACTTACAACAAAAAAATTGCCAAGCATCCACATTGGGGAAAACAATGATACCAATTACAGAACCATAAAATGTAGATCTCAGGGAGTAGTGTTACTGACATCTGCTCCTCTCCCACCCTTGGCACCTAAGAGGCTTGGGGGAGCATTTAAGCATAAGGCTTATGTAAATTTGTTCCTTTAAGACTAATCTGTACTGAGTTTTGTATATGGAAATGCATACTTTTATTTCATTAGAGTGGATCAATGAAATAGTCATTGCTTTCCTGCCATGTAAGCCAATAACATCTATATTGGCTATACTAGCTCATAGATGCAGTGGGGATTAATTGTTAATCTTTTATTGCCACAGGATCTACTGACAACGTTTTAATAATCCATAACATTACATCTGAATTTTGTTTCTCTCCACAGTGTTTCTGTTTCATCACTTTCACCTAGCAGACAAACAACACCCACAGATTTGAATAACTCTTGGTCAGGGATACAGAGCTGTACCACTGGCCCATCTACTGAAAGAAGTTCTGTTTACTCTTGGGGAGATGATGTAGGTCAACATTCATTAGTAAAGTTTGTGTAAAATGTGTTAAAAATCTCGTGGAGATTTCTAGTAACAGTGAAACTTAACAAATGTTTGAATAAAATTTAAATTTGATTCACACATAGATTCACACACTGTCTCTTCACACTTTCAACTTTGGTACATTAATCTTGGTCCATTCCCTAAGTTTAATTGGCAAAGTCTAGTTTAACATTGGTTTATTAAGCAGTATCTTTCATATTACAGTTTGTTCCTGGTAAAATATATGGGTTGTAAACCAACATTATGATAGCCAGATTGGTGTAGTGGTTAAGGCACCAGGCTAGAAACCTAGTTCTAGTCCTGCCTTAGGCACAAAGCCAACTTGGTGGTCTTGGGCCAGTTACTCTCTCAGCCTCTAGAAAGGAGGCAATGGCCAACCAAGAAAACTGCAGGGACTAGTCTAGGCAGTTGCCAGGAGACTAACTCAAAAGCACAAAAACAACCACAACAACAAAAAACCCAAAATCAAAAAATCCACAACATTAAATCATGGTTCGCTGTTTAAGAACTATGAAGGACTATAGTTTATACATATCAGTATTAAAGTTATTTTTTAATTGTTATCTTGAAAACCTTTATTTCTAGAATAGAAATAAAATAAGTACAGTGGTACCTCGGGTTACGAATGCCCCTCCTTACGAATTTTTCGAGCTACGAGCAGCTCTGGCCCCAAAAATTTACCTCGACATGCGAGCTCCGCCTCGAGCTACGAACCAGATCCGCGGCCATTTGCCCTGCTGCCACGCGGTCGCGGCTTCCTGTGGGCGAGATCGCGGTAGCAAGGAGACGTTCGGTGAGGCTTGTGGTGTGTTTTGTGGCATTTGGAAGGTTTTTGGTGTGCTTGTCAGCATGGCTCCAAAGAAAATGTTTCAGAACTGTTTAACCGTATGTATTTACATTGAACCTTATGGGGAAATTTGCCTCATGGTGCGACCAAATTCGGAGGGCGGAACAGCCATATTTACATTGAACCTTATGGGGAAATTTGCCTCGTGGTGCGACCAAATTTGGAGGGCGGAATGGATTAACCGTATTTACATTGAACCTTATGGGAAAATTTACCTCGCGTTCCGACCAAATTGAGTTGTGATCAGAGTCACGGAACGGATTAAGTTCGTAACCCGAGGTACCACTGTATATAATAGTAAAAGAATGTACATATAGTCCTCGTTTAATGACCATTCATTTAGTGACTATTTGAAATTACGATGGCATTGAAAAAAGTGACTTATGACTGGTCCTTGCACTTATGATTGTTGCGGTATCCCCACAGTCATGTGATCACAATTTGGGCACTTGGGAACCATCATACATTTATGACAGTTGCAGCATTTTGCGGTCACATGATCACCATTTGCAACCTTCTCAGCCAGCTTCTGACAAGCAAAGTCAGTGGGGAAGCTGGCAGGAGGTCACAAGTCATGGTCACATGATATCTCACTTAATGACTGCGGGTGATTTGTTTCATGACTGCAACTGCGACTGCCAGAACTGCTGTCAATAAGTGGGGTGGTCACATGATGTTTCGCTTAATGACCGCTTCACTTAGTGATGGAGTTGCCAGTCCCAGTTAGGGTCGTTAAGCAAGGACTATCTGTATTGAAGTCAGGATAAGATTACTGAGCTGAGAGAAGAGTGTGTGTGTCCCATGCTTGTTTGAGCTTCTTAGACTAAACAATGGGTTATTTCAGCCATTCTTTTTTGGAGCTGTTCTTTATTTTTTTATCTTCTCTTTCTGCTTTTAAGGTTACTTTGTTCTTAATTATCATTGCTAGTGAATATGAATTCTTCTTCCTCTGATATTATTCCTCTTAGATTCTCTTGTTGTCCTAATTTTGCTTTTTTAAATACAGTGGTACCTCGCGTTACGAACTTAATCCATTCCATGACTCTGATCGCAACTCGATTTGGTCACACCGCGAGGCAAATTTTCCCACAAGGTTCAATGTAAATACGGTTAATCCGTTCCGCCCTCCGAATTTGGCTGCGCCGCGAGGCAAATTTCCCCATAAGGTTCAATGTAAATACGGCTAATCCGCCCTCCGAATTTGGTTGCGCCCTGAGGCAAACTTCCCCATAAGGTTCAATGTAAATACATATGGCTCTGCATTTTCTTTGGAGCCATGCTGACAAGCACACCAAAAACCTTCCAAACACCACAAAACACACCACAAGCCTCACCGAACGTCTCCTTGCTACCGCGATCTCGCCCACAGGAAGCCGCGACCACGTGGCAGCAGGGCAAATGGCCGCGGATCTGGTTCGTAGCGTGGGGCAGAGGTCGCACGGCGAGGTAAATTTTTGGGGCCGGAGCTGATCGTATTGCGAAAAATTCGTAAGGAGGGGCGTTCGTAACCCGAGGTACCACTGTATAGTCATCAATGATGAAAGGCTTTTTGCTCCACCTGTCCTGTGTTCTGCACCACAGTGTTGGTTAAATCCCTGCCTTCCCTACTGTTCTTCCGCACAAGTCCTGCACTCATTCTGAACTTACTCATTTTAAACTTGGTTGCATTCATTCTGCTTTTGGCTAAGCAGCTCTCTCATTTTTTTTAGCTGATCCATTTCACTAGTCTTTCCCATTTAGTATATTTTTTTTTCTACTTCTAATTAATCTCACTCATCTTGTGCATGTATTTTCTTTGGTCATTCTTTGTCAGTAATTTCTTTTCTTTTCTTTCTTTTTCCTTTACTTGTAATTATTTTTTAGCTTTATAAGAAACGAAAGAGTCACAATAGCTGAGACCTAGCTAAGCTAGCATACCATTTTGTCACCAAGGCCAATTTGTAGAAATCTATATGCAGAATACAAAGGCAATAGTCTTTTCCTGCTCTGGTTCCCAGCAACTGGTATTCCAAGTCAGTTTGCTTCTGATTCTGGCCGGAGAATACCACCACTGTGTTCTTCCAGGAATGCCCTTTTAAAGGGGATTTAATTATTTTTTTTTGCTTTGTCTTCTCTTCATTTCCTTCATTTATTCTTGTTCCTTTTGCTGATGTTCTGATCCACTTCTTCCAAAACTGTTTGTATATTTGAGCCCTTTTTCATTCTTTAACTGGATTAAAGTTCATTGTTACTATTCATTTTCTTTCTATGTTACATAATTTAACTCTCATTCTGTTATTTACTCCTTTTTCTTCCCAACTCAGTGGATTGCTGGAAATAAATTATGTAATGGGGCTTCCTGTGCCTGCCTGTCTGTCAGCAGGATAACTCTCTGAAAAATAAGCAGAATGGGGCCAGATTTAGTATGATGACAGAAGCTAGCTAAAGAAAGATTTAAAAATGGGCCAGATCTGGCTTGGGACTATTGAGGAAACCAGAAAAAATCACCCCAGTGTATCTCTGTGGAAGAAGCAATGTGGCATCAGCTTGGAATACTGCTAATTGCTTTATTCTCAACCCATTTCCCCTTTCACCTGGTCACATGACCCAGAGCAGAGATAATGCAGCTTGTTTTCAATGCACAAGAAACACGCACACTGCAAGGGGGGAAGCAAAAACACAGAAACACACATACACTGACACAACATGTTACAGATAGCCCTTATTTAGCAACTGCCTTGTTTAGCGGCTGTGTGCAGGCCGTTATGACAGCGATGAAAAAGTAACTTTGTGACCAATCCTCATGATTATGACCTTCGCAGGTCTGTACAGATAAGGAAAGCTGAAGTAAGATCATAAGCATAGTCACTGTTTCACTTAGCAACTGCTTTGCTTAATGACTGAGTGGCTGGTCCCAATTGTGGTTGCTAAACGAGGACTACTTGTATTTCATTACAAAGAAGATTCCATCTATGGTCATTACTGCATGCTTTCTCTAGTTTAGTCTAGTCTCCTTTGGTTTTTTGTGCCCTAAAGATATCTTCTCTTGACCTTCTTTCCTTCCTATTATTACTTCTTTGTTTCTTTGTTCCCATTTGCTATATTCATTTGCTATATTCATTCACAGTGTGTATGTGAACTTACTGTTTTGCCAGATTATCCAAACCTGGTGCTGCCCAGATGTATGACTGGATATTATGAGGTTGCAGTGCAACACATATAGGAGGATTCAGGGTGATTAATACTGTATCTCCATCCTGAAGCTGCTAGCATCAGGCTCAGAATGATACTGCAATTCCATAACACCAGTGGCCAATATCTACTGCAATTTTATTCAGGTTCAAAGCTGTGTGGAAATAGTGTTTGAGAATTCTAATTTTAAAATCCATAGGAGTTTGATAAAGTGAATACCCAGAGAGTGCATCAGTTGTTTTGGGATGTGGATGAAATGCTGTTTGAAGGAAAAGTGAGCTCCCAAACTGAGAATCTAAAGACAGAATGCAAAGACTGGACAAATAGATCACTTCACTTAAGGCAAGTCTATATAAAACTTATTTTATCAGAGGTCCCTGCATCAGATTATTATTTTCTACATGTATTTTTACTCAATATGCTTAAATTACAAGCCTCTTATGGTTTGAATCATTGCTGGCTTATACAGTAATAGCTGGCACGGAGTGCTGGTTCTATATTCTGGTCTGTGACATTATATCAGCTTGAATTAAACTGTTCTGCCTACCTTTCCATTTCCTTATTTCATTACCATTTATTTTTTTTGCAGGATTTTGGGAAAACAGCTTCTTTTTCCAAAAGATGAGGGTTTTCAGCATTATCAGAGCAGAAGTGCTAGTTCTGTGTATTCAAAATCTCTACCTAGTTTGAGTGAAATCACCACCAGTATGAAAGAGTATGTTGTCATCAATTTAATATATATTTATCCATTTATGTATATGATTGACATTTAAAAATTATGTTATATACAGTACTACCAATGTGTTAAACACTACATTCATCTGAATAGAAGCAGCACGTTGGTATTTCATGCACTAATTTGTGTGTGTGTGTGTGTGTGTGTGTGTGTGTGTGTGTGGAAGATACTTTTGTAATAGATGATATGGTAATTAAATTCCAGTAATATGCATGTGGTAACATAGCAGAATTTGCAAGAAATGAAATAACTGTTATTCTTAGACATACAAAAGGTTGTCATGTATATTATTATATTCCTAAGTTAAATATTATGTTGAGTACAGGATAATATGATTGGGCAGGAATATGGGGAATAGTCCTGCTACTCACCACCAAAACAATAATCAGAAATGTGTTAAGAGATGCTTAACAAAGTCATGAGTTAGCATCTGTACTAATATAATTGGAAGGCATCTGTGTAGAGGTGAGGTGGGTTCTATAAGGTGTTCAGAACACATTAAATACTATAATAAGCTAATCTTTATTAGGATGTTATCTTATGAGTTGTTTTATTCTTATTTTTCTGTTGATGAAAAAAAAATGTCTCTGCATTATGCCTTGGTAACTTTAATGAGTTACCTTAATAACTTATAGTGTTACCTTTTCAAAAATTAGCATTAATTTTTTCTTGTGTGTCAAAATTATCATAATTTAGGTTATGCATCTCAGGATCAAAACTGGTCCCTGCAGCTTTTCCAGTGCACAAAGCATTCAGCTCTGAATTATCAGGGATTTCTTTATCTGAATCATCTGGATATTCATTCTTGGAGGAAGAAATTTATGATGCAGAAGGAAAAATGGAAGAATATCTTGCATTTGACAAGAAGGAACTGTAAATGTTCAATTTTAATTGCTTTCTTGAGAAGTAATTATGACTTTAAGGAAAAATGACTTTTCATAAAATTATCCCTATATGCCTGATTTATTTTTGCTGTGTATTTGCAAACAGCATCTTTGGTAGCAAAAAGTCACTGGGGGAGTGATTTTTTTTTTTTAATCAGCGAATGTCCCTGATTGAGATTGATAATATGTTTTAGACTGAAGCTGGTTTCAAAATGAAACCCACACCTGCTTTTTCTCTATGATAAAGTTAGTTGATTTAAACACATTTGGTTAGACACTAGCAAATGTCATTTGTCATTTAACAATCACAGCGGTGTTTAAGACAAGGTAGGCAAAAATTAAAAGGCTATTCCCCAATAGATATTTTTGCATGAGCAACGCAGTGGTAAAAAGAACTACCAATCGCTTTTCTGTTTTATGCATATCTTTATAAGCAATTGAAGAATTTCATGTCAATCATACATGGTTTTCCTACTTTTATTGGAATCAGTCAATTAAGACAAAAGAACATGAAGTGAATTTGTCAGAAACCTTTATCATAAAATCCTTTGTCTTGAAAATTGTTGAGAATATATGAAATACTAACCATAACTGAGATATTAATATTGCACTACTTGTTCAGTGCATGTAACAAAGGTGTATTTTCTGGAAAAAAAACAGTAGGCATTTTGTATTAGATTCCCTGTTATTTATTTCATTCAAAATTAAATGAGGGAAGAATCATTTACAATATTGTCTGTACTGTTAGTGCATGATCAAGTGATGGGGACTGAAGGCCAATTTGTACATTATAAATTGTGAGAATCGTAGAGAGCCAGTTTGGTCTGGTGGTGAAGGCACCAGGCTAGAAACCAGGAGACTGGGAGTTCTAGTCCTGCCTTAGGCATGAAAGCCGGCTGGGTGACTTTGGGCCAGTCACTCTCTCTCAGCTCACGTTAGGCTCAGGTGATTAGCCAGTCAGTAAATTCCTGTTGCAACCAACAGATCAACATTCGATTGATCCAAAAAAGCAGACCCTGCACCTGTGGGAAAACAAAAGTGTGAATCTTGTTTCCTGTGTGTATAAAATGCAGCTTTTATGTGAGCATGCATTCTTTTTTGTTTTCAGGATATAAAGTGTCACTGAGTCTTGGTAGAAATTAAATGTGATAAAATCATTGCTCATAATCTGACAAGTTCTGAAATAAAACTGTGGGGCAGGACTTTGATCCAAAAGGACTTTGATTAGATAGACTAGGTTGTTATTAATAACTAATGGTGCTTAGTAATAAAGCTTTAATTTCCTTTGTTCATTAGTGATGATGAGGGTTTGGAGCAAAGGAATTCTCAACTTGCCCAAAAACAGATTAAACATGGCATTCCTCCTGTTTCTCCCAATTCCTGTATCAAAGAAGCTGTGGCTGCTGAAGTGTTTGATCATATCTGGAAGAATGTAATTAAAATATTGGAAGAATTAATAAGAAAGTACTGGGAATCATCTATTACAGGTAAGTAGAACATTTATAGACAGGCTGTACCTCTCTACCACCCTTCCTGGTTAACTTGATCAGGCAGGATGGACAAGAGTCAAGCATGAATGGATTGGTCTTACCCTATCAAGAATTTTGCCTATATCCTTAGGCTGGAAGAATGAAACCTACCCATAACAGTTACCACAGGTACGTAACTAGGATCTGTTATAACCAAGGAATCCACGTTGGGACAAACATGAACAATTCTGTTTGCCAGATATCTACCAACATGCCACAGAAGGCAATGGAGTTGTCTTCTCCATTTTAGTAGGTCCTTGATAACAGACCTCCTACAACAGCTCTTCTGGGTGACTTTGTGCCAATGCATTGGCAATGGCAAAGAACAATTGCTTTGCCACCATGAGAGCCTTGGCATAAACCTTAATATGGGCTTTATCCTGAGTTTATCAGATGGCTGTCATCCCACTGTATCCTTGCTCTAAGCTCCATGAAAAAAGTCCATTTGGCTCACAAAACAGGGATTGGGACCTCAGGAGCTATTGAGCCAACTACCTTTCATCTCTGCCCTAGAGATCTACTAGGGCTGGGACAAAAGTGCCAATTGAGGTGGCAGGAAATTCTCCCAAAGCAGTAAAAAAATATTCCATTCCTAATAGGTCTTCCAACCCTTGAGATATTAGGACTTCCTTTAAATCTGAACCCTTTCATATATGTAGTACCCTCTCCCTATCTGAGCAAAACCAAAACAAACAAAATGAAAAAACCCAACCCTTAAGCCATGAAGGTCATAGAATATTGGTCTGTTCTTGACAGAATAGCTTCAGGATTCTCTCCTCCCCCCCCCCCCCCCCAAATAAAACCATCTATCAGCCTTGAGAACCAGCATCATGTCATCCTGGCAGCTCAAGTAAAGAGAATGATAGGTTACTAATAATAATTATTAATCATGGCATCTGATGTTGAAGCAAACTAAGAGGACTCTAACCTTGTCTACCTGATTCATGTATGTATATTTATTATTTTCATTTAATAATGATCTAGAAAATGACAAGCAGATGGAGAAATCAAAAGTTACTGGAAATAAGTTGTCACATATTTCCACCACCCGTGCTATGGTGGATACATCAAGTGTTCCTCCGTCCAGAGGGTCAGACATTCGATGCATGTCTTTTGGCCTGCATTTTGGCCCATCCCAGGTAAAACAATATCTTCTCATCCACATATGAAAAGTCTTCATGTTAATAATGAATAATCTCTTCTTCATGTATTTAGTTGAATATTCTCTTTTCCCTTATTCCTTCTGTTTCCACGGTTCCTGAGTGTTTAAGCCTGGGACAATTTTTCTTTTTCTTTTTCTTTTCCTTTTTTCTTCCCTTGAGGAGCGTGGTAGGTATCTGATAATTTTCCTGGGAGGCGTAACAGCCTTTTTTTCCTGCCAAATTTGTATTAAGTTTAAGCCATAGATATATTGTAGAAATTTGGGGATATGTTATTACTACATAATATCATGATCATCAATACCTTAATGAAAGAAAAATATTAAAATGTATTCATTCAGGATAACTTACCAACATGTCTAAAGGCGCAAAATATGTGCATGTGTGAATAAGCCATACAAGAGAGATTAACACAGATAACAATAAATTAAATGTTTATTTATTTAATTTCTTGAACTTCATAACTGCCCCATGACACCATTTGAATTGTATGTCACAGAACAAATGTAATAATTATATTTTAATTAATTTAATTATTACATTTGTTCCATGATGTACTCAGAAAATGAGTTGAGTCCCTAGAGCTTTAAATATTTTTTACCTATTTTTATGTTATAATAAATATATTATAATATTTATATTACAATAAATGTATTTATAATAAATAAATATTATATGTTTATATAAAACTCATATAAATAAACTTTAAAGCTCAAAAACTCAACACCCAATTTAAAATGGGGTTTTTAGAACCAGGAGGCTCAGACCATAACACCCACATTTATTTAAAAGGTAAATAAAAACATCTTTGCCAAGTGCTGGAGACATCATAAAGATCTCGCTAGACAAAGTTGTTCCCAAAGTCTTGAACTGTTACATGAATCTTTTTATGTGCCTAAGCGTAGGGGTTTTTTACAAAGAAAGCTTCTGCTAGAGAAGTTCTACATTTCCCAGTGGGACATTCAGAGGATCGCATCCAGAAGAGGGTCCTGCATGCTTCCTTTAGAATGTCAGAAAATTCAGTAGGCTCAGCTGTATGTAGTTAATGTAATGCAGGAGAGAGCAACTGCAGCTGATGGCTGCACCTAACATTTTGGGGAAAGAATAAGGCTAAGAATAAACTGGACAATAATAGGAAGTTAGCAACAGAATGTCGTACAGAGCTTGGATTTTTTCCCCATGTTCGGTTCTGGAGAGGATGCAGTTTATTTTCCCCTCCCCCCACCTCCTCCCCCTCCTCCTTTCTTTGTTATGATATTAAGACTACTTTAGGGATTAATTATATTCTGACATTTAATGAAGTATCTGCTTCTGTGTTTGTTTCTGTTGCTTTCTTTAGGTCCACCGTTTCTCCAGCAGTTCACATGGCAATTTAAATGGTGTCATGACCATTCAAGCTAAACCACTGCAGCAGAGACACTCAACCTTGATAGAAAAGTATGCTTTACAAAGACCTTTTTATGAAATTACACTTTTATCTAGGCTACATTTGTCTATTTATTTCTGTACTTATTTATTTTAGTTATATAGTTAAAGTTTATTATGATCATAGACCAGCATCATAAAATGATAAAAAGAATAAGCATACTGATAGAAGTAGATCCATCAACAATATAGATCATAAAAAGACTACAAAATATACAATTTTTCAAATAAATGCTGAGCAAATAAAACTTACCCATGGTGCAATAAACCTGAATCATATAACCACATCAATCAGTAACAGGATAATGTAATGTTCCATATCCTTAATTCCTTTTACATTGTTGATATAAACAGGATACACCAAAAGTCAGGCAAGTAAGGAAGTGTTTAGAAGAAAATGGCAACCAATTTGAACATGGGGATGCAGTGGCGCAGGGCTTAATGACGCTGGAGTTCGCTGGTCAGAAATGGTTGGCACTCCAGCAGTTCGGGCCCGGCTCCACGGGACGGGGTGAGCTCCCATCACTCGTCCCAGCTTCTGCTCACCCAGCAGTTCAAAAGCAATTCCATCTGCGAGTAGATAAATGGGGACTCCTGTCTAGATGGGAGGAACCAGCGGTGCTGCGTGGGGGAGCAAAATACCGGTGCTGGACTGAACTCCGAATGCAACTGGCACGAGCGATGATCGATGCGAGTGGTGCGAAAAAACTACCGAGGAGGAAAAGCCCGGATGACCCCCTAGCGACCACTGCTGGTCACATACTGTAATATATAGCACTGTAGATTTGTAATTGTAAGAATTGTTAGTCACTGTTAGGATTATATATACTTTGTGAGCCGCCCAGAGTTCCCCAATGGGGGGAGATAGGCGGAGAATAAATTGAATGTGTGTGTGTGTGGGTGTATGTATGTATGTGTGTGTGTATATATATATATATTTTAATGTAACTTATATACAGTAATAAATTGTCTGTGGGATCTAACCTTTGGGTCACCCGGTAGACTTCTGCTGGATAAACTTACTCATTTTATGCTGATGGTCTATGATTATAATAAACATGAACTAACTAACTAACTGGCTACATTCATTTTTGACTTCTATCCCAATATACTTTTCTGTATAGGTGCTTTCTCAGTTTCAGCTCTCTAATTTTAGGCTTGGTGAAATGTGTTGATTTGAACTAAAAATATGATTAAGTTGCATTTGGGGAGATGGGAAGAAAGTAATTTGGGATTTAAAATATGCATGGCCAATCATGTCTCTAGACACAGTTGCTTCAAGCTTTTTATCTTGGTTATCATGAAAGGATAACACATTGTTCCTTACTTAATTTTTTTTTACCAATTATTTTTCTTTTTCATAATGTACAAATTGAGAAAACAAAAGGAAAAAAATATACAAAGATTAAAAGAGTTAAAGAAAAACAGTAGAAGAAATAATACAAACATATATGAACATTTAACAAAATGACTTCCGATTTCCTTTGCAAAAGAGATATACAAAAAGCTTTTCATACAACCTTGTTTAAATTTATAATAAGACTTCTACTTTTCCCAGTAGTCTATTATTATGACTAATCAGCAAACCCATATGTCACTATTTGATTAAGTTCAGTTTCATACAAGAAATCAGTAAAAGGCTTCCAGTCCTTCTAAAATTGTTTCAACATTTTTTCCTTGATGATTGCTGTCAATTTTGTCATCGCCGCAAGTTCCAGCAACTTAACCAGTGTTGTCCAAACTTGGCCACTTTAAGATGAGTGGACTTCAACTCCCAGAATTCCCCAGCCAGCATGGCTGGCTGGGGAATTCTGGGAGTTGAAGTCCACTCATCTTAAAGTGGCCAAGTTTGGACAACGCTGAACTTAACTATCCATTCCTTTAACGTAGGTAATGCCTGATCTTTCCGGTATTGAGCCAGGAGCATCCTCATGGCCATTGTCATGTAAAGAATTAGAGTCCCGTGTTCTTTTTCTAAATATGTATCCATCATCCCCAGTAAAAAAAAACCAGTCTGGTTTCAAATGGATGTGCAATTTCAAAAAATGTTTGTATAACTGTACATCTACCTAATATTTTTTTAGTTTTTTACAAGACCACCAAAGATGATAAAAGGTTCCTTTCTGTCTTTTGCATTTCCAACAAGTATTTGATATTCCTTTGTACATTTTGGAGAGTTTATCTGGTGTCAGATACCATCTATACATCATCTTGTAAACATTTTCTTTAAGATTATAGCATACTGTGAATTTGAAACCCTTTAACCACACATTTTCCCATTGTTCAATTTGGATATTATGTTGGAAGTTTTTTGCCCATTTTATCATGCAGTCTTTTACCAATTCCTCTTCCATTTCCAGAGTTAACAATAATTTATACATTTTAGTTATAAGATGATTGTCATTTAAACATAATTCAGTCGCAAATGTAGTTTTATCCCTTTCAAATTCATATAATTTCTTATCAACTTTGAATCTTTCTGATAATTGCATATATAAAAACCAGTGGTCCAGTAGTAATGTATGGCTGTGAGAGCTGGACCATAAAGAAGGCTGAACGCCGAAGAATTGATGCCTTTGAACTGTGGTGCTGGAGAAGACTCTTAAGAGTCCCCTGGACTGCTAGGAGGTCAAACCAGTCAATCTTAAAGGAAATCAACTCTGATTGCTCATTGGAAGGATTGATAATGAAGCTCAAGCTCAGATACTTTGGTCACCTAATGCGAAGAGAGGACTCTTTGGAAAAGACCCTGATGCTGGGAAAGATGGAAGGCAAAAGGAGAAGAGGACGGCAGAGGATGAGATGGCTAGATAGCATCACTGAAGCAATGAGCATGAAATTGAGCAAACTCAGGGAGGCAGTGAAAGATAGGAAGGCCTGGCGCAATATGGTTCACGGGGTCACGAAGAGTCGGACACAACTTAATGACTGAACAACAACAAAAACCAGTGGCACTCGAAGCGTAATGAGGTCAAATTTTCTCTAGTTTTCAATCTGATATCCCCTTGATGATATTCCAACAAATCCCTATATCTTATCTAATTGTAATTCCCCGTCATCTCTGTTCTATGATATGCAGATAACCATAGAGGTAGCTTGGGACATATTCTAGATTTATATTTATTCCATATTCTTAGGATGGCCCGTCTAATATAATGATTTCTGAAGTCCGCATTGGCCTTAACCATATTATAACATAGATAGGCATGCCACCCAAATCTCAAGTCATGGCCTTCTAAGTTTAATAGTCTTGTATCTCTTCATGTTAACCATTCTTTTGCCCAAACTAAGCAAGATGCTGCAAAATATAATTTTAAGTTTGGTAGGGCTTCCATGTTTTTACATACAACATACAATTCATATTTGTTAAAGTAATACCTAAATATTTCACTTTTTTATCTATGTTAAAGCCAGTCTTAGTCATCAATTCAGTTTGGTCTTGTGATCCCATATTTTTTGTTAACCTTTTTGTTTTATGTTTATTAACTCTGAAGCCCACCACTGAACCAAATTCCTTTAATTTATTCATTAATGTTTCTGCCCCTTTCAGTGGGTCTTGTATCATCAATACCACATCATCAGCAAATGCTCTTAGTTTATATATCTCACTTTTTACCTTAATTCCTTTTATCCCATCTTCTCTCCTTACATCTCTGTTCAGAACTTCCAGAACCAATATAAATAGGAGTGGAGACAAAGGGCATCCTTGTCTCGTTCCTTTTTGAATGTTGCATGGTGGTGTTAGATCCCCATTCATTCTAGCTTTTTGTGGTCTATATATTAACCTCACCCATTTTGTAAAATTATCCCCAAATTCCATAATTTCTAGAACTTTAAATAGGACAGACCAATTAAGATTGTCAAATGCTTTTTCTGCATCTAGAAAAATTAATGCAGCCTGTTTTTCGTTATGTTGTGGTAGATATTCAATAATATTCAAAACTGTTCTCACATTATCTTTCATCTGTCTTTTGGGTAAAAACCCACTTTGGTCTAAGTGGATAAAGTCCTGTAGAACTGTTTTCAGTCTTTTGGCCAAAATAGTTGTAAATATTTTATACTCACTATTCAATAGTGATATTGCTCTATAGTTTTTGGTCAGACTTAAATCTTGGCCATCTTTGGGAATTAATGCATTATTTGCTTCTCTCCATGATTTTGGCATCATCCCTCCTTTTAAAATATTTTATTTATTTATTTAATTTATTTATTGGATTTCTCTCCTGCTCATCTCCCCTACAACTACAAAATATGGTTCATTGTAGTCAGAAGTGGTTGTAGAATCTGGGTCTGATGATTTTTAGTTTTAATCTGTTTTATAACTTCCATGATTTCCTCCTTCATTATTAGATCATTCAAGGTCTGTCTTTGTAAAGTTGTCAGTTTTGGCAAGTTTTGTTTTCTAAGATAAGAGTCTATTTTTTCTGTAGGAACTTCAGTTTTTTTATACAAGATGGAATAATACTGATGAAATATTTTTTGTATAGTTACATTATCTGTTATGGTTGTATCCCCTTCTTGAAGTTTGAAAATTGTCCTTTTCTCCCTCTCCTTCCGTAATTTGAAAGCCAACCATTTTCCAGGTTTATTTGCAGATTCAAAATATTTTTGTTTTACGTAATTCAGTTTAGCCTCTATTTCTCTTATTGTTAACATGGATAATTGTTGTTGTAAAAGTTTAATTTGGTTTATAATATTTGATTTAGTAAGTGACTTTTTAAATTCTTTTTTTTAATTTCCTGTAAAATCTCTTGAGTTTTTTCTTGAGATTTCTTCTTCACTTCTTTATTGTATTTTATAAAGTGGCCCTTCATTACAGCTTTGCTTGCATCCCAAACTATATTTATACCTGTACCTTTATTTAAATTATCCTTGAAATATTCTTTTAATTACTTTTAACAATCATTGATTATTTGATCATTCTGTAATAGAGTTTCAGTTAGTTTCCATATAAAGGATGTAGCCCTCTTTTTAATTATCAGATTAACAGGGTTATGATCAGAAAATGTCTCTGGGAGAATTTCTGCTTTTGAAGTCAGGGTAGCTAAATTTTTAGAAGCCTATATCATATCAATTCTAGAGAAGAATTGATGCCTTTGGGAGAAGTATGTATAATCTGTAATATTACTGTATATATATGATGGATTGGGATGAGAAGGTTCAAGGACAGAAGCATCTCCTCAGCCCACAGCTTGAGCATGGGAAAGCGAAGAGGATGAGACTGGCACCACCCTAAGGAATTCATAGCGTTTAGTTGCTGGCTTGATTGATGTCAGGTTAAGCCCAAGAAACTCCACGAGACAGTACTGGAACAGCTCAGTTACTTTATTAGCTCACACCTGCTAGACAGAATCTTGCCAGACTAACTCTAAACTCCCCAAGCCAGCAACTAAACACTACGAATTCCTTAGGGTGGTGCCTATCACAATATATGCCTCCAAATATTGATTAATATTAAGTTGTCTGTCAAATCAAAGAAGGGTTTTGGTAGTTTTCCTTGAGTATTTTGGATATTCTTCTCTATCCAAATATGGAAAAACAACAGCATTCCAATCGCCCGTCAAACAATAACTTTGATAGGAAAATTGTAGTTGATCCATCAAATGTTTGTAAAAAGATCCCTTATTTTCATTTGGTGCATAGAGTCCCAAAATAAGTTTTTTGTCCTTGAAGTTCGATTTCTACCTCCACAAATCCACCGGTTGGATCTACTATTATTAACCGAGGGGGTTCATGTATAAAACTACTCCATTCGTTTTTTTTGTTCCCACCGAGATAAATTCCTGTCTTAACTTTGTAGAAATTAAATGTTTTGTATCTTTGTTTCTAATATGTGTTTCCTGGAGACAAAAAATATAGTGTTTTAGTTTTTTCAGATGATGAAATATTTTTTTCCTTTTTTGAGGAGAGTTTGCCCCATTTATGTTCCATGTCAGAAATCTGTAATCCATATTTATTTGAATAGTTTTGAAAAGTTCGTACTTGTATCCCCCTGTTCTGTATCAGGGTTATCTCCCTCTAATATTTCTCCAGTTTGTTTCTTGGTTTGTCTCGTACTTTCTTCAGGTGTCTGATGTAGCTCCTTTTAAAATTTCTCCAGAAAATCTCTTGCCTTTTGTACTGTATTCAAACAATATTTCCTTTGTTGAAAGAAAAAATTTATCCCCTCTAGTTTCTCCCATCTAAATGGAATCCCTTTTTGTTTCAATAAGTCAGTCAAAAAGAAATAGTCTTTTGTTTTGTGAAGAATTCTAAGTGGGATCTCTTTCATTACAATTACATCAACTTGATCAATTTTTAATTTATTATTATAGTGGCATTGTAATACTTGATCCCTTAAATGCAGCAATACATCTCTCAGGACTCACCTTATGTTCGCAAAACGTGTATTCACCCGATATATTTTATCAGTGCCATGTTCCAGGCCAACTGCCTGTACATCTATTAAGTCTGCCAGAGCCCGGACTACTTTATCATAGATATTTTCTTCTGGGTCTTCAGGGATTGCTCTCAACCTCAAGGAGTATTCTTTCTGTCTTAATGCCAGTATTGCTAGGTTGTCCAGGGCTCTTTCCAGTTCCATATCTGTAGCTCTCATCTTGTTCTCAGTTGTTTGGACTCTATCGTTGGTTTTCTTTATTTCTCCCGATATTTGTTTAACATTTTCATTCACTTGTTTTACAAATTTATCCATCTTGTCAAATTTCTTTTCCATCTGTTTTTCAAACATCTGAAATTTAGTATCTAATTGTGTATCCAGTGTTTGGGTTAATTTAGTTTTTAATTCCTCAAACATGGCTTTAATCAATGTGGGAGTGATTGAGGTTTTTTCTTTCTCCTTCTCTAGTGGCTGTTCTATGGAGGGCCGTCTCATCTCTATTCGGGTTTTCTGTGTGGCCATTATGAAAAAAAAATACTGTAAAATATACCTTGCTATTTAGCTACTACCACCACTAGGTGTCAGCACAGGTCAGCAAGAGTCTTAAACAAAGCCACTATTTACTATTCAAAACATACAGTGGTACCTCGGTTCACGAACTTAATTCATTCCGCGACTCTGGTCGTGACCCGAATTGGTCACGACCCGAATCAAATTTTCCCATAAGGTTCAATGTAAATACGGTTAATCCATTCTGAACCATATGTTTTTTTTTTTAAAACCACAAAAATATGACACAAAGTACAGTACGAAGAGAAAGAACACTAACCTTGCTCGAGGCGTGGAGGACAGGAAGGTGGGTGGGGAGGCGGTTATTGCTTGGAGGGAGAGTCCCCCTCCCTACAGGAAGCCATGACCATGTGTCACGGCAGGGAAAATGGCCGTGGATCCTGTTCGTCACCCAATATGGCGTTCGCGAACGGAAACAAAATTTTGTGAACAGTGCTGTTCGTGACCCGAATTGGTCGTGAACAGAAGCGTTCACTGTATTTTCATTCTTATCCAGATTCACTATATCAGCAAGCAAGGTGACTCATGGGAGTTGAAGTAAAACTGTTTAAAGGTTGACGACTAAAGGTTCATCAAAAGTAAACTCAAATATATTCATAATATTTATTTATAATTCCCTGAAATATTCTTAAATCCTTTCTTTTTTCCTTTTCTAGATTGTTAAAGTTCTGGTCTCAGATTTTTTTTATATATCTTATTTTTGCCCTTATTGAAAAGAGAGCCAGTTTTTATTTAGTTCAGGATCAATTGTAATCCTCTGGAAAAGCAAATTGTACGAGGGACAGCATCTGCGCTTGCATAAGAAAAGCCTCTCTCAGCTTAATACTTTTGTAGTTCCAAAGGGATTAAGAAACGCGGTTGACAGCTCTAATGATCATAAGATTGCATCCCAGCCTGCAACAGATGGCAGTCCTCCTCCCTCGGCTGCTCAGCCCACAGGCGTGTCGCAGCATTTGTCCACACTTTACCTGCAAGGAGTGGTCATATGGGGCTCCAGAGGAAAGTTTTATCCGGAGGGGTTTGGCTCACTTTCCCAATATAACAGTAAGCGCTAGGGGAAGAGATGTCATCTCCGCCTGAGGAGCAATCCTTATGGAGATGTATGAGCACCCATAACTGGAACCGGAAGCCATTCCTTACTTAATTTATGATCGTTATGTTTTACTCTCAGAGAAAGGCACTTGTTGAATTTCTTATTTCAGATGCCAGAATCATTGCACCAGACTTGAATATGATCCATTTTTATTGGGAATGTTAACCATTTGGTATTCAGCTTCTGGTTGCTGAAGAGTTTAATCTTATATAGGTGGAATGATGTTTGGTTGAAATTGTTTTTCTTTTTCAGGCATGAACAAGAAGACAAGCCACAAGGCATGGGCTCCCGTATTAATTCAGGAAGGAATCGAGTGGGGCGAATGACTGACAGCAGTGTCTTCTCATTATCTCGAGTGTTACCTGGATCCTCTAAGAAAACAGTGGGCCATCGTAGGTTACCATCAATAGCTCCAGACCAACTACGCTTAAAGACTCCCAATGTTTACAGTGATGAGGTCCTGCGAGGAACAAAATTGTATGGCTTTATTTCTGTTCTTTGCTACTGTGGCTTCATTAGCATGTTGAGTTCAGGTGATAGGATGTGGGCAGGACTGAGAAACTTTTGTGATTACGTGACACAAACACTGCATTTGGAAGAGAACTATATATTCTGAAAATTTTATTTATTTTATCCTTCAAGGTGTGAAAATAAGATTCATTGTGATCTTAGAAAACAGAAATGAATCTAAAGAGTATAACTGAGTTTGCAAAATTTACTCATTTTTAGCACTGCAATAAATTTGGCTCGATGCAGGTTTTTTTATTTTTGTACTTGTAGCACAGGGTAGATGTGTGACGAATAATGAATGTGTAAGAGCAATGAAAGAATTCTGTATAACAGGTAAGAGAAACTAAAGCAGTAAGATACAGATTTTTAAGTGGGAAGATATATATTATTAAGGTTGTGTAATTTAAGTGGATGTCTTGTGCTTCAAAGAGAATCTGCCTTCCCCAGTCTGGCACCCTCCAGATGTGCTAGAACTACAATATCCAGACTTTCCAGAAGTGCAGTTTCTTGGGAGTCACCATATTGGGGAAGACTGACTTAATATTTCTGTGTACGCAGCAGAACTGTTATTCATTCATCCAACTGTGTTAAGAAGAACAATTCTTGTAGCAGTTTAAGGAACTGAAATAAGAGTTAACTCCTATGTCTATACTGCTTCCCTGCAGATGCACTACCTTAGATCGTTTGTCATCTCCGTTTACACCTGCTGTCCGGAACAAGTTGCCACCCATAAATTCAGACACCATTGATCAATATCTTTCAGTTCCTGGATTACGGCTAAGTTTTGTAAGATAACTAATTTATTTGTGTGCATGAATGAATGTATATACTTGTCTTTATATCTCTTTCTCTATCTAGAATGTATAAATAAAATCAAAAGCACCCAGTTTAATTCAAATTCAGTGTGAACAGGTATTTGATGAAGTTGCCATCAAAACTTTTAATCAAATCTTTGTATAATTCCAAAAAGTATACGTGCACCCACACATTTGTGTTTTCTTTCAGTTATGAAAGTTCCTTGAGTAATCTTACACAACTCACTTTTTCCCTGTGCTTGATAGGATTGATGTATAGCTAAAACCTATGCCTAATATATAAAATATTCAGGTATGTAAAATAGACCTATGTATAGCAATTATGCTTTGCCTTGATAAAGCATTTCACGTCACAAAGGCTACATGATTTTTCTCACTGAGACAAGGAAGCAATGCACTTTTCATTGAGAAGCTTTTGGGGCAGGATTTCCAGTGGAGGCATGGTGAGCTAAACACGTCTCCATGGATTGCAGAGACAATGACCATGGCAAAGACCGAAGAAACGATTTAGACCAGTTCTTCAGAACCTCTCTGGAGAAAGAGAGGATGGGGGATCACTCACATGTACATGATAGTGGAATCAGAAATATTGCATAAAAAAAGTATGGATTACAAAACAGACAAGACATCTAAATTAGAAATACAAGTAACAGGAAAAAGTGTGGATTACAAGATGGAGAAGGCAGTTGAAGTTGAGTCACAAATGAAAAGCCAAGAGAATGGCCCTGATATGGACTTTTTACTGGATATACAAAAGCTGGTTGAAGCTTTGAAAATCAAAGGGAAAATACAAATGATGAACCAAAACAATGACCTGGATAATGACTTTGTACTGGATTTACAAAATAGATCTGCTAAAGCCTCAAAGAAGCCTCTCTGATGGGAAAAAGAAAAATTGAAGAGAGACCAAATCCTACGACAACATCTGAATTAAAGATCAAGATTGTTATTCCTCCTACTAGTGAGCCAACTTTGCATTAAAAACATATTGCCAAATATTGGAGTGCATTTTAAGCTTTGTAGTTATGAAATCCAGAAAGTTAATTGTAGTCTAAATTAAAAAGCCAACTACCTTAATCTCATGAACTGTAAATTCAGCCAAAGTGCAGCCTAAGAGAGCAGAGTTATCTTTCCAGTCTGGTCTTCTGAGAGAGAAAATAAAAAGGCTGGGACTTGGAGCTACAACTGAAAGTAGATCTGGATGGTGGTGAAACTGGGTAGATTATTCAACTTCAAATTGCTTCATTTTAACTGTATTTGTAACACTATTCCATTGGCAAAATAGGCTATGTGGGTGAGAAATCAGGAAGATGCGAGTACAGGTAGTCCTTACTTAACAACCGTTCATTTAATGATGGTTTGAAGTTACAATGGCCTCAGAAAGGGTGCTTTAGGGCTTGAAAGTACTTCTGGCCATGTGGTCACGTGGCCCTGTTTCAGGTGCTTGGCAACCAGCTCGCATTTATGACTGGTTGCCAAGCACCCCATGATCATGTAATTACCATTTGCAATCTCCTCTGCTGGCTTCCCCAATGGAAGCCGGCAGGGAAGGTTGCAAGCAGAGGGGACATAGCAGTGTGCAGGAACAGAGCTCATATCCTGAAGATTTGAGCTCTGTTCCTCCAGCCCCAGAAAGGATTTCCCCTCCATCCACGGAGAGAAGGGAAAACCCTTCGGCGGGCTTTAGGAATATTTGAGAGCGAAAAGGCTGCCTGCTGGGAGGATTTCAGCTCTGCTCTGAGTTGAAATCCTTCAGTAGACAGCTCTTTTGCTCCGTTCACTTAACGACCCGGGAGATTACTTAATGACCGCAACTGGGAGTGCCTGGATTGCAGTTGTTGAGTGAAGTAGTCATGTGGGCATCTTACTTAATGACCACTTTGCTCAGTGACTGAGATTCCAGTCCCAATTGTGGTTGTTAGGTGAGGACTACCTGTATAAATTATAATTTAAAACAATGAGAAGTCTTTTCCTCCGTGTGACACTTCTATATTTTTGAGGAAAAAAAAGCTCATTAGGAATTTAGTATGCTCCATTCACACAGCTTTTGGTACTTATAGCACTCTTTAACCCCAGTTATCATCTCTAGTCTTGAACAGAACCCTATGAAATTAAAGTTTTCTTTTTTCATGCTAATACACATGGCATCTTCATCTGAAGCCCTTCTGAAAAAGCCCAAGTAGGTAATTTTAGAACCTCTTGCCTAGGTGCTCAGAAGCTAGCTGAAAAATTAGCTATTGTGGGAAGGCAATAAAAAGTCCATTGATTACATTGACCACCAGGAAGCAAGACGTGACCAGCTTTGTCCTTATTAGGAATAGTCATACATACATAGCCAGAGCTTAATCTATTGGCTTCAAAACCTCTCTTGGGAATTGAACTCATCGGCTTGCAGTTTTAGATGACTATATACAGTGCATTAGCTTTAGGAACTATCCGGGCCCTGATAGGTATTACAGGAAGAGGTATAGTAAATAGAATCTATCTGAATGTTATACAGGTAGTCCTTGCTTAATGGCAGTTTGTTTAACAACAAACTGTTGTTATGACTGTTTGAAGTTATGATGGCCTCAGAAAAAGTACTTTATGACCTGTGCTCACACTTACAACCATTGCAAACTGTTGCATCCCCCCTACAGTCATGTGATTGCAATTTGTGACCTTTTTTTACAATGGTCATTAAGCGAATCACCACAGTCATTCAATGAATCACGTGTTCATTAAGCAAATTCCAACAAAAAATATCCATTGGGGAAACTGGATTTGCTTAACAACCATGTGATTCACTTAACAACTGCAGTGATTCACTTAACATCTGTCATAAAAATGGTTGTAAAATCAGGTGCAGTCATGTGGTGACTTGCTTAACAACCGCCCCACTTAATGACCAGTTTTCCAGTCCCTATTATGGTCCTTAAGCGAGGACTACCTGTATATATGCATCTTTTCCTTAAGCTTTCAGATAAAGAGATGTACAGATGTTACATAATTCATAGCCCTGGATACGAGGTTTTACAGTCTTACTTCAACTGGTAATAACACTTTACATTCCCCCCCCCAATAATTGGTTGCTTTTCCCCCCCTCCTTCCATTTTCAGCATAGAGGAAGACATCTTCACAGCAGAATATCCAGTGCGGTACCTGATGGTCTGGAACGACAACCTCTTAGAGACCAAACTGTCCTAATAGATCAGTTTTCAAGGCCCAACACGACTCATACATTCCGGGTAGGTCTGAAAGTTTGTAAACATGGGACGAGAGCCAGGTTGGTGTAGTGGCTAATGTACCAGGAGACTATGAGTTCTAGTTCCACTTTAGGCACAAGGCCAGCTGGGTGACCTTGGGCCAGTCCCTCTCTCTCAGCCCTAGGAAGGAGGCAATGGCAAACCACTTCTGAAATCTTGCCAAGAAAACTGCAGGGACTGGTCCAGGCAGTTGCCGGGAGTCAACGCTGACTCAAAGGCACAAGAAGACGGAGGAGGAGGAGGAGGAGGAGGAGGAGGAGGAGGGGTGGGGTGAGAAACTGGAGGTAGATAATGGACTACAGATATGCACATTTCAGCATGTGCATGTGATCCCCTTCTATCGTTCTCTCCCACATGACTGGGACTTGCCAGTTATTCACTTAATTTTCTCCTAATCTTAGTTTGTCATTGTATATTAACCCATGATTGCATTTATAAAGGGTTCACAAAGCATATTAATAAACTATGGTTAATCATGGTTTATGATAAACCATAAGCCCTGGATTGTAAGCAGTGGCAGTCAAGATGTTATGGTTTACTATTATGAGTGAATGCATTGAGACTGTCTAGCCTTGATTTGTTTGAAAGAAGCAAAGCATGTTGTTGCTGTTTTTAGCATTTGTCCTACATGGTGGCAGGGTCTACTTGTTTTTGTACTGCAGTCATCTCTATTCATCATATTTATATAGCCGCCCATCTCATAAAATGTGACTCTGGGTGGTGCACAATAAAAAATTAAAAAAACAATACCAAAACAATCAACAATTAAAAATTAATATTTCAATTTTATAAAAGGCAAGGAGAGAACAACAGATATTAACAACAGTGGAGCCAGTTCAACAACTAATCAGGCCCTTGGGGCCCCCAAGCCTGATGACATAGCCAAATCTTGAGGGACTTGCGAAAAGTTAATAGGGATGGAGCCAGGCTCACCTCAGAGGGACGGGAGATGATGTTCCATAAGGTGGGCACCATGGCAGAAAGGGGCCATTTCCGGGGTCCTGCCAGATATAGCTCTTTAGCAGATGGGATCCACACCATACCTCTTCTGCCTGACCTGATGGGATGGGAGGAAGTAGTCGGGAAGAGGCGGTCCTTCAAATAACCCAGCCCCATGCCATAAAGGGCTTTAAAGGTCAAAGCCTTGAATTGGACCTGGAATTATACTGGCAATCAATGCAGCTTGTGGAGCAGAAGTGTAACGTGCCGTTCTGCATTCTGCACCAGTTGAAGCTTCCGGATATTCTTCAAGGGCAGCCCCATATAGAGTGCATTACAATAGTCCATCCGGGAGGTGACCAGGGGATGAGTGACCATGACCAGAGTCTCCCAACCTTCTTACCATGAAGATATCAAAGCATGATGAGACAAGGGGGCTTGTTTATCAGCTGACTTATCACAGAGCTGATTGCTAATTAGGGCTGAGAGTGAGTGATGGGTTCTGTGACTAGGGGAAGACTAGACCCTGGGTCTCTCTGCTTCTTAATCACTACGCCACACTGATTCTCAAAAAAAGCAAAACATACGATTGATTTAAAGCATCTATGTATCTCTTTCAGTCAGATACACCTCATAAAAGGTCATTGATTTCTATGGATCTTGCTAATCAGTTGTGGACAGGCCAAGGGGTAGTGACAGGTAAGACCTATTTCATTAAATATACTTTTCAAAAATGAGTATAGGACTATAGGCTATAGGATTATAGAAATCAGTGATTTCAGAATTCTGACATTTAACATGCTGGCATTTATTGAAGAATGGTATAAATTAAGGAATCTATTTTTATCCCATGTTTAAGTTAAATGCAAATAACAAATGACACATAGTAGTAAATACTGAATGACCTAAAGATGAAAAAGTTGCAGCAGCGAATTGAATTCTGAGTTTTCTTTACAAGCTTGTTGTTGACTTCTATTTCCTTTGAATCCCACCATCCTGCCCAGAGGACACTTTGCTATAGAGGTAATAAGTAAAGAAGTACTTAAGATTTGATTAAAATGGTAAAAACGAGTGAGTTCAGATTGCAAAGACATGGCTGAAAAGGAAGACAAGAACTCTTTTCCTAAAAGCTGAAAGAGTGGGAGCAACTTGTGAGGAAGTGGAGCAGCTAAGTTAGGGGCAACACAGGATGAAGCCCTTTCCTCTGTGCCCAGTAAAGGGACCTTAGAAAGTGAAGGCAAGTTTAAGAGGGCCTGCTCTGCTGACATCAGGGTAGGTTCATGCTGAGATAGGTGATCCCTCAGAAAGCCAAGCTCAATACTCTTAGGACTTGAAGGCCAAAACTTTTAAGTTGAAAAAAAAAAACTGGTGGTCACCTATACAAATATTTCAACATGGGTTTCTGGTATTATGCACTGCTTCGCCATATGACTCGCAGCACTTGACGTTTTTGAATACATTTCAAATTTACTCCTGCATTGAACACATTGCTTTACATAAATTAGATGTAACTGAGATGCAGACAACTGCTGTGAGAGTCCATCTGGCACACTAGATGTAATTATGCAATGACAAACTTTGCCACCATTGACATCAGGAAATCCAGAGAGAGCTTGTGGTCAAGGACTGCTCTTAGAAACCTGCTTTTCCAGAGGAAGTACAAGCTGAACTCTAATCCAGGACCTTGATCTGATGAACAATACCTTTATATCCTCTGGATTTAATTTCAGCTTGTTTACTTCATCCAGCATTATTGAACTTAGGCATCAGTTGAGAATTGGCTGTTTCCTTGGAGTTAAATGACAGGGTGTAGCAGAACTGTGTGTCATTTGCATACTGATACCATCTACTTCAGAGCTCCATATGATGTCTATCAGTGATTTTAGGTAGATGTTGAACAGCAGGAAGAAACACAGAAGACCAATAGCTTAGATGCCAAAAGTAATTTCCCAGCACTGTCCTCTGGTGGTAAACATTAGAATAGTGCCAAGAGGCCCAGCCCTGTTAGGCAGTCCAGTAAAATAATGTTACTGTAATCTACATTCAGTTCTTGTGTAAATCATCTTCTATGCTGACCAAAGCAATCCTGGTTTCGTATGCTGGTCAAAAGCTTGATTGAAATGACTCAGGCTCTTTCAGATGTGTTGGGAATTACAGGGATACCACTTTCTTGATGACCTTAGCCAGAAATGTTGCACTTTAGAGTTCTAAGTCAAGGGAATATTTCTTTGACGATTGTGGTGGAATGGGGTTTTGACTCAGAGAAGAGGGAGAGAAATGCTGGGTAGTTACAGAAAAGATATCCGAGGCCTGGGAAAGTAGAGAATTTGAGAAAGAAATTCAAATCATTCCACTCTGATTGTGAAATTGAAGCAGAGAGGGAATTTGACAGGTTTTCAAGTTTCTGCTGCAGTACTGTAACCTCGCTGAAGTACATTCCAAGACTCTTGGCAACTCCAGCTTCCTGACCTTGCCTACCTCGAAGGGCTGACAATAATGGATTTCTTTAGGGTAGAAGGATACATGTTTGAGGAATACAGTGTAATCATCAACTACTGATCAATTTACCAGCTCAATATCCATTCAAATTATAGTGCGACACACATTCATTGGAGATTAATAAGGATCTCACACTGACATCTCCTGCCCTGATTCACTACCTGGGTGGCTACTGCAATGCACTCTATGTGGGGCTGCCTTTAAAGACTATTTGGAAGTTACAATTGGTGCAAAATGCAGCAGTCCACTCATTACTTGGTACCAGGTGCCAGGAACACATTAGACCTGTGATGCAGTCACTGTCTTGGTTGTTGGTATGCTTCCAGGTGCAATTTGAAGTGCTGGTTTTAACCTATAGGCCAGCTGAGGTACTGGCAGAACCACTTTCTCTAGCCAGAAGAACCTGTGTGATACGTGCATTCCAGAGAAACTGTTGGTTTTCTGAAGTAGGGAAGCTGAGACCAGACATAGATTTCTGCATACTGTAGCTCCTGGACAGAAATAGATTAGACTGAAGGAAAAGCAACAATGGCCTCCCCTTTCTACACACAGACTCATTAATGCTATTTTAAAATGTTCTAAATTTAGCTGCCCATCTGTGCAACGTAACTGGTACCACATCAGAATACCTTCCAGTCCAAGTACTGTACATTCTCCCCAGTTAGTGAGACGTATATGAAATGAAAACAATTTTCCAAATAAAAGAATAAGTGAACTGCAAAATTCCTTTTATAATAAATCCATCTGACAATGTGCTGAAAGATGAGAAGGCGTGTAGATGCCATTATTTTGCAATATTGAAGTAAATATTTATAGATGAACACGTGCATGGTATTTCTCATTCTGTCTAGCTATTTATTTATTTAACAACACTTATGTCCCAATCAGAAAGACTTTAGATGGTACACAAACTAAATATATCATTAAAAAGCAGAAACAAAAACTGGATGGTCAGCTTCCTCAAGGTCAACGAAAAACTTCCTCATTAAAGGCCAAGAGCCTCCTGAAACAAAATGTTTTTTGTAGCCCTTTGAAATGTGGGAAGAGAAGCGGTCAGAGTTACCCTTGTATCTGTAATGCGGGGGCTGCTACCAAGAAAGCCTACTACAGTAATGTGACCGACATATTTTCCTGAACTCAAATGAGCTGAAAAATAATTAGGAAAACATACACTCATTTATGAAAGGTCTCTCTATATTAGCAAAGTCTGTTTGTAACAGTAAAATACAGGTAGTCCCTGGGTTAAGAACGCCTGGTTTAAGGGCAACCCATAATTAAGAATGGAGCCTATTGTAGCAAAATTCGAGTTAAATACACAATGGTTTGAGTTCATTACACAATACTACTTGTACAGTATCATGCAATACTGTACAAGTAGGCTTACATACAAATTCGACTTAAGGACAGACCTTGGGGATGGAACTTGTTCTTAAACTGGGGACTGCCTGTATCACTAGTGTTATCGACCATTGCTTGTATAGAATCTCTCCTCCAAGATTTTCAATAGATGCAGTGAAATGAAAAGAAAGTGGGCTCAGGGGTAGGCGGCGGTGGCTGCTGCTGCTGCTGCTGCTGCTGCTGCTGCCGGGCCCTGTTCTGTCTCAGTGCGAGGCCAGCAGGTGGTCCTGTCCTGGTGGGAAAAGCAGTCCCCAGTTGCTCTCCTTAAAGAGGGGTGGGGCGGGGCAGGGCGAGTTCAGCACCCTGTCAAGTTGCCCCGGTAATGGGTATCAGGAGAGAAGATGCTTTATACCTGTTTCCTGGGCTATTTCTAAACATAGGATTAGTGGTCTTTTGAAAGAACACTAGACATATCCTCAGAAATAGCTCAACTAAAGTCAGGGGTGCAGAGAAGCGATTGTGAGCACCTTTAGAGGCACTCTGGTCCACTTCAACCTGCACCACTTTTCCACACCTGTGATCTCTCCATCTTACAGGGATGGAGGAGGGTGCAGGGGGAATCAATAATGAAAAGCTATGTCCTCAACTAGCACTGGAGTAGAGCCAGCAACACCTACAAGTAACCCAGCTAGCAGGCAAAATGCTTCCCCCTCCCCAGGAATAAACACAGGAAAAGTATGGCAAAAGCAGTAGAAAACCTGTACAGGTAGTCCTTGGGCTATGATGGCAGTTGGGACTGGGATTGCTGTCACTAAGCAATGCGGTCGTAAAGCATGAGGTCATGTGACCGCGTTGCTTAGCGATGGCAATTCAGGCAATCCCCATTACCATCGTAACTCCAAGATGTGCAGGTTGTTAAGTAGGAAGTGGCAGGAGTCCCAGGTAAGGAGTGTGGGGCTGTCACAGGGGGGTAGGGAAGGCCCTGGGAGGCCCGGTGCAGGCTGCCTGCAAGTTGGGGGAGGGGGATGCAGCAGCTGAGGGAAGGAGACCACAGGTGTATGTGAGCGCAGGGAGGCTGAGGGAAGGAGGCTGCTGTGTAGTGTGCAGGAAGACATGGTGAGGAGGACTTACCAAAGTAATTTGCAACCTTCCCTGCTGGCTTCCCCATTGATTTTGCTTGGGAGAAATCAGCAGGGAAGGTTGCAAATGGTGATCATGTGACCGCAGGACATGACAATTGTTGTAAGTGTAAGCTAGTGGCCAAGAGCCTAAATCACAATCACATGACCGTGGGGGTGCTGGGATGGCTAGAACTTCGAGGATCAGTCATAAGTACCACTTGTTCAGTGCCATTGCAACTTCAAATGGTCACTGAATGAGTGACTGGTAAGCAAGGACTACCTGTAATGCGCTTCTTGGTGACAGAACCAGCAACCAGAACAGTTACAGAACTTGGCTGTCTTTCCTGGTTTAAACTGGTCTTGTCTGCAGTACAGAACTAGCATTAGGAAGTAAGCTACTGAAAAAAAATCAGAGTTAAATCTTCTGGATTGCAGCGGACATCTCTTTATTGCCTGCTTCTTTTTTCCTTGCAGGCTCACAGTTGCATGCCAGATCATTCCAGAAAAATCCATCTCTCTCTAGGAGGAGATTTCAAGTTGCTTGATGACATTTAGGAGGAAGAGGAGGAGAAGAAATGATTGGCATTCAGTCAGAATCCTCAATAGTTTAGCAAACCTTAGGAATACTGAAATGTTGCCTCTGAGTGTTCAGTATCTGTGCACGTTGCCTGAATGTGGAGTGCCATTTGGTTTCTAAAAGTATAAATTTCTATTAAATTTAATAGGGAAGTGTCCTTCATATTCCTGTTTTCTTATGTGGACCATATGCAATTCACCATTACAGCTGAGCCAGATTATACAGGCCCCAGGCTTCATTTTGTGACTCTCAGAGCACTTTGAAACTATCTATTGTTGGCAACATGGTCCTTTGCTTTCTTCTGCATTTTAAATGTCTCCAACTTTTCTTCCCTGAAAGAGTTGAACATTTCTGTATCCCGCAGCACTGTATTTCTTAAAGCCTTCTGATATAAAACAAAACACACCTTTTTGAAAACAAAGAACAGAACAAAATGTGTCCCTCACCACAAAATATTGTCCAGCCCTAATACAAAGAATCCTTAGCTAAAATTTAGCTTGCTTCTGCAAAAAAAGAACCCTGAGATAGGAAAGTTTTGGGGTTGCATAGCTCCCTTATTCCAAAAGCCCCTGAAACATGCTTGTGGGGGCCTTTTAAACATCTTTCTAGACTCGAAGATTAGAGAAAATATAGCTAAATTTTGAAAAGCACTTAAAGTTGCACGCACACACACACTAAAGCACACCTGAACAAGAATAAAAATAAAATCCAAACTCAATATGTTAATATAACTCTGTTGTGTATACCTTTGGACAAGCCCATTGACACCTTTGTAACCTTTTGTGATTTTTCAGTAGTTATTACGGTTATGATGACTGATGTGGAGAGCACCAGTCAGCCACTTGCTAAAGCAGTGGCACCTTTTCTCTGAATTGTGTAGCTGCTCTTTGCAACTGCAGTGCAATGCCAAGATTTAATTTGAGAGGTTGCATAAGGGGTTATGGGCAGAGCCCTAACAATCATTAAAAATTGGGTGTGCTTAATTTGCCACGGTTTCTTTCCAGATTCCCTAGGTGGAGCACATGCAGCTTGACTAAAACACAGCACTAAATCCTATCATTGTACCAGGACCTTGTCTTGTGACATAATTTGATCCTCTGTTAGTAAGTTAAGTATTAAATTTTTCTGCTCTTATTGCATCCTCAGAGTGTTGCCCAGCAGCTCTGTTCAGGGTCACTTGGTCCCTCCTGGGTAGGGAGGGCTTGGAGGACTATCTATAGGGCCCTGCAGAGGAATTTGCTGAACACCTAACAGATAAAATCGCTCAGATCCATTCTCAGTTGGAGGCTAAACATGAGGCAGGTCCAGTGGAGATGCCTGGGGAGTGGTTTTACCCAGTTATCTGGGAATGGTTTGAACCTGTTGGCCCTGAGGAAGTGGACTGGGTCCTCAGGGCTGTTAACGTGGCTACCTGTATTTTAGATCCCTGTCCCACCTGATTAGTCAAAGCCACCAAGGATGTGACTTTAAGGTGGGCTCTGGTGGTGGTCAATTCATCCTTGCAAGAGGGGGTGTTCCTGAAGCCTTTTAAGGAGGCTTTGGTCCACCCCCTCCTCAATAAACCATCACTAGATCCCACTCTTTTGGACAATTTTTGTCCAGTTTCCCACCTTCCCTTTTTAGGAAGGGTGGTGGAAAAGGTAGTCGCATAGCAGCTTCAGAGGATCCTGGAGGAAACAGATTAGCTGGACCCCTATCAGTCAGGTTTCAGGCCTGGTTATGGGACAGAAACAACATTGGTCACACTTTTAGATGATCTCTGGTGACAGCGGGATAGAGATAGTGCATCCATCCTTCCTCTTCTTGACTTTTCGGTGGTTTTCAGTACCATCAACCATGGTATCCTTTTGGGTCGGTTGCAGGAGTTGGGGCTGGGTGGCACAGTTTTGTGCTGGTTCAGCTCCTTTCTCCAAGGCTGAACCCAATCGGTGTTGATAAGGAGCGAGAGGTCCAACCCACAGCCCCTACTTTGTGGGGTGCCTCAGGGTTCACTGCTCTCGCCGCTCCTATTTAAGATCTACATGAAACCATTGGGTGAGATCATCTGACACTATGGGATGAGGTATCATCAGTAAGCAGATGATACTCAATTATATATCTCCATCTCGGGTGACCTAAGTGATGCTGTGGCTACCCTTTCACAGTGCCTGGAGGCTGTAGGGGCCTGGATGGGGGACAACAGGCTTCAGCTGAACCCTGGTAAGATGGAGTGCTGTGGGTATGGGAGCCTCAAGATCTAGGAGTTTATCATCTTTGGTTCTTGACAGGGTTGCACTACCCCAGACAGACCCGGTGCGTAATCTGGGGGTTCTCCTGGACTCACAACTCCTGTTTGAAAAGCAGGTGGCAGTTGTGGCTAGGAGGGCCTTTGCACAACTTCATGTTGTGCATCAGTTACGCCCTTTCCTCGATCAGGAGGCCCTCTGCACGGTCACTCATGCCCTGGTCACCTCCTGGTTGGATTACTGTAATGCGCTCTACATGGGACTACCCTTGAAGAGTATCCAAAAGCTACAGCTGGCACAGAATGCAGCAGCGCAGACAGTTCTGAATGCCCCCTGGGAGCCCATATAACACCACTGTTACGCAAGCTGCATTGATTGCCGGTTTGCTTCTGGGTCCAATTCAAGGTGTTGGTTATCACCTTTAAAGCTCTTCATGGCACAGGACCAGGTTATCTGAGGAGCCATCTCGCCCCTGTTTTATCAGCCTGCCCCACTCAGTCCAGCAGAAGGGACATGTTGCAGACTCCACCAGTCAAGGAATTTCGACTGATGGGATCTAGGAAGAGGGCCTTTTCTGCCATGGCCCCCACTCTGTGGAACAACCTACCACCTGAGGTGCGATGTGCCCCCACTCTCATGGCCTTCAGGAAGAATGTGAAATCTTGGCTATGCCAGATGGCCTGGGGGCCAGATGGGGGCTCGCACCAGTGGAAGTGGCTTGTGGGGTAATTGATTTTACTCCCCCGTCATCTTGAATGTTTTTAGTTTATGTACAGGGCTTGTTTTTGTAGTCTGACTTTTTAATTAATTAATTTTAATTAATTAATGGGGGTATTTATTTTTAACTGTTTGTGGGTTTTACTTTCATTGTGAGCTGCCCAGAATCACCCACTGGGGGAGATGGGCAGCATATAAATTTAATAAATAAATAAATAAATGACAGCACAAAAGGAATGAAGATTCTTTCCTGAAGAGTGTTAAAATCAACAAACATTTTGATGTACCTTTTGGAAACAGAAATCCCTAAATACATAGAATTAGAATTCTTTAAACTTCCCTGCCTCTTGTTTCTGCTGTGTAGTCCCCTTGCTATAAATGTTGTGGCCTATCTATATACCACTTGTGCAAAATGTCTTCAAACACACTATTCTATATTAGACATATAGAACAACATATTATTCTAGGTAGTTTCCCTTTGCCATTTATTAAAATGTATTCCCTAGTTGGGAACATTTTTTGCTGTTTATTCAGCATGTAACTATTGAAGGATGATTTAGAGAGCAACTTCACTTATTGCCAATTATTAATAAGTCAAGAGCTAAAGAATAGCAGATGGATTTATTTATGCAGAATAACATCTTAGATAGTAAAAAACAGCCTGTTGCCGAACTATCAGATTTTTCTTTTCTAAAAATTTTAATGTCAAATGTAAAATCAAATATTTTTGTCCACTTATTCAGTAGCCCAATTAAAAATGTGCTTCAAAATCCAATGGACCTGTGAAAATGTGTATAAAATGTTCAACTTTAAAACTGCTTTAATTTGTATTTTCATGAAAACTTACCCAATTTACCCTTCCCAAATATATATGTGTAATTTATATGTTGAAATAAAAGCTTTTCAAAGTGTCAAGTGCTGTAATGTGATGAATGCTTATATCTATTAGTTAAAAAAGTGCTTTCAAAATTGTATACACTGTGAAAAATACATATGTTAGCTTTAATGCATATAAAAATACATAAAACTTTTACAGAGATACTTTTAAAAGAAAATTTGCATAGTGATGTGAAAAGTGACTAAAAAAAAAGATACAGTGATAAAATGGGCAACCAGAAATTAAGATGAACTCATTTCTGACAGTGCCTGATCAATAATCTCCTAAGCAGCTTCATTACTAAGAAGGTTTTATATCAGACCAGATTCTGTGAGTAGTAATAGTGTATACTAAATTCAGTGGGGGTTTATCTGTTTGTTTAATCAGTAATGCCATCAGGTCGCGCCGGAAGTGACGTCATCAGGTCACGCTGGATATGCGCATAACTCTCCTCCCCATGTGATGCAGCCCTCACAAGGTCATAACCCTAATCGGACATGATGTGTTGAACCTAACCCCATCACCAAGAAAGGTGTGATGGTCAACCCTAGGGTTTCTGATTCGCTTAACCCCAAACCTGATTCTATGGGCGTTCAAATCAGATCTAAGTAAAGTGAATAATTAACAGAACCCTAGACTGTGCTGTCTTTGGGAAGCAAACCCTGTTTGGGCCTAGTAATAATAGCCTGATGATGCTTTTAATTTTGTGGAGTTTTAAAATCAGTGCCTTGAATGCAGGAAAAGGAGATCCTAAAAAGGCTTTATTCCCATGCAGTTTTAAAATCACCCCTCAAACGTGGGAAAAAGAGCAACCTCTCTTTTCTGATAGGAGACATACGGATGATTTAAATGCTGATGTGTTCCTGAGCCATGTTGAAAGCATGCTACAGAGCAATGTTGAAGTGGAGTCCTTGGGGTTCTCTGAGCTTGGTTGTTTTCTTGCAGACGTTTCATTACCGGGCTAGATAACATCTTCACTGTTAGAATGGAATGGGATTTGCTCTCTGTTTATATACTCTGGCATGCCCTACCAGTGTTGGTGGAGTGTAACAAACACTATGTAGGACAGAAAGGGAGAAGGCTAGCAGAGCGCTTCCATGAACACCAACTAGCAGTCAGAAGACATGAAAACTCCTTAATCTCACAACACATGGACAGACTTAACCATAGTTTCAACTGGGAAACTGTCAGCATCTTAGACCAAGCTAAATCCAAAAATGCAAGGGAATTCTTGGAAGCTTGGTATTCAGACAAGGCAGCCATCAACAGGCACATAAACAACATCTACACACTACTCAAAAGAGACAATAGAAAGGAAAACAAAAGACCAGAACATCTTCTTACCAGCAATCATCACCTAGATAAGCAGAGATTATCACCAGACATACAATCAAGCAGTAAGCAATGCCCTAATCAAGGAACTACCAGAGGGGGAGAAAATAAAACAAAACTCCTACCCCACCAACACTGGCAGGGCAAGCCACTGTATATAAACAGAGAGCAAACCCCACTCCATTCTAGCACTGAAGATGTTACCTAGCTGGGTAATGAAACATCCGCAAGAAAAGAACCAGGCTCAGAGAACCCAAGGACTCCAAAGTTATTAGTTAATTTTGACAGCTTGAAAGAATTGGTGGATGATTACTGTCTGTTTGGGGAGAAGGGAAAGAAAGAGATCAAGGTAGAGCAACCAGGGACTGTTAGGGTTAAGAAACAGTGGGCACTAGAAACGCAGATACTCAGAAATGTTGCAAAATGGTAAGAGACCTTGAACTAAGCAATTGCAAAAAATACCAGTCAAAGTGTGTAGTGTGCATCAGAGGAAAGGCAACAAGGCCTGCCTTATCCAAACAAAGGGAAAGGCGTGCAACTAAACCACTTGAACATAATATGTTTTAAAAATGATTTTTCCAGGTATTGTGTAACCTACCTGATGAAGGAAAAGTCCCAAACTGGGGATATGCTGAAGACATACATTGCTATGATAAGGAATAAATTCAACTGGACCCCTCAAGCCCTTCAAAGTGACAGAGGCAGTGAGTTCATTTCTAACACCATGCAGACATACCTAACAAAACTAGGCATAGTGCACAGATTAACCACTCCTTACACGCCAGAGAGTAATGGAGTCACAGAATGAAAGAATAGATCATTGATGGACATGGTAAGGTATATGCTGTTAGAGGCAGATCTACCTGACAAATACTGGGCAGATGCTGTTATCACAGCTACATACTTGCAAAATAGGCTGCCAACCAGAGCCAATAAGGTAACACCTTTTGAGCTTTGGCATGGGTGAAAACCAAGTGTCAAACATTTAAGAGTGTTTGGATCTAAGGCCTATGCCCACGTACCAAAAGAAAGGAGATCCAAACTAGACCCTAGAGCTGAAGAAGGGGTCATGATTGGCTACACTCCAGGAAGCAAGGGATACAGAATCCTGAACCCAAAGACGGGAAGAGTACGCGTATGCAGAGTGGTATACTTTGATGAGAGGGAGAGAGGCTGCTGCACTCAGGTGGATAATGACTGCGGAGAAACCAGCAGCAGCAGTTACCAGCCTGAGATGTTCAGCCTGACACCAGAAGACACAACCACACCAACCCAGAGGGAGATGGAAGTCCAGGAAGAGACTCCACCAGAGACAGATGATGAGGCCGAGGATGCAGGTGAACCACCAGTCATCACTTCTGAACCTGCTCTGAGATGCTCATCATGACCCAACAAAGGAGTTCCAGCTGACAGACTTACCTACCTCACAAGGTCATCGCTACCAAGTGAACCCGCATCGTGGAATGAGGTGCAAATGCCAGCAGATGAGGCAAGTAAGTGGAAAAGGGCAGCACAGGAGGAGCTAAATGCTCTGTACAAAAACAAAACATGGACTTTAACTAAACTACCAAAAGGCAAGAAGGCCATAGGTTGTAAGTGGGTGTTCAAGGCAAAATACGATGAGAATGATGAAGTACAAAGGTACAAGGCCAGATTGGTAGCAAAAGGCTACTCACAGAAACGTGGACAGGACTATGATGAATGCTTTGCTCCTGTTGTGAAACACACCACAATTAGAATGCTTCTCAGTCTAGCAGCATCCAGGAACATGAACGTCGAACACTTAGATGTTAAAACTTCATTTTTACATGGGGAGATAGAAGAAGAACTTTACATGACACAGCCTCCAGGCTTCACTAATCCCAATACCAAGCATCTTGTTTGCAAGATTCAGAAGGGGATTTATGGCCTGAAGCAGGCAGCCAGTGTGGAACAAGAAGTTAAACCAAATACTTCTTGACCAGGGTTTTGTTCAAGGAAAAGCTGATCCCTGCCTATACACAAGACACAGAAATGGGAGGGATATGTATGTACTTTGTTATGTGGATGATTTAATGATTTGCCACAATAACAAGAGGGACTTTAATGATATTGTTTCTCAACTAAATAGAGAAGTAGAAGTGAAGCATCTGGGCAATGCCAGCTACTACTTAGGAATACAGATTGAGAGAGAAGAAGATAGGAGCTTTCTTCTAAGTCAGAACCAAAAGATTCTAGAACTATTGGAAAGTTTAGGATTGCAAAACACCAATCCTGTGCCTACACCGATGGAGACAACTTTCCACAAGCAACAAGAACCCAGCGATCTCCTACCAGAGAACGATGAATATAGAAGTGCCATAGGAAAATTGTTGTATCTAGCCACCACCACTAGACCAGACATTGCAGCTGCAGTGGGCATGCTATGCAGAAAGACAAGCACGCCCATACAGAGAGACTGGACTGGTGTCGAGAGGCTGGGAAGGTACCTAAAAGGGACCATGCACCTAAAACTAAAACTGCCAGCCACTGAGAATCCTAGACTAGTGGGATTCACAGATGCAGACTGGGCAGAAAACATTGCTGACTGTAAGTCCACTAGTGGCTATGTATTTTTCTATGGGGGTGGAACAGTGAGCTGAGGAAGTCACAAGCAAAGCATGATACCACAGTCCTCTGCAGAAGCAGAGTATGTGGTAGCAACAGATGCATGTAATGAGACTGTGTGGCTTAGATTATTGCTTGCAGACATGGATATAGACAAACCAACCCCTATACAGGGGACGCGGTGGCGCAGCGGCTTAATGACGCTGAAAGTTGCCGGCCAGAAATGGCTGACGCTTCGGCGGTTCGAGTCCAGCCTTTGCATTAACAGGGTGAGCTCCTGTTTCCCTCCCGCCAGCTCCTGTCAACCTAACAGGTCGAAAACTCACGTGAGTAGATAAATGGGTACTCTCACTCCGGTGGGAGGAAAAATGCTGGCAGCGCCTTGCACAGAGAGACGGGACCAGTTGCCGGTAAGCACGAAACTGTGCTCGCCCGAAAAGGGTGCGAAGCAACGGAAACCCCGCCTCCTGCGCTCGCCAGCTGGGCTCTGCTCTAGGAAGGAGGCTCTGGCAAACCACTTCCGAAAAACAATTGCCTTGAAAACTGCAAGGACTCGTCCAGGCAGTCACTGCAGGGTCAGTAATGACTGAGCACAGACAAAAAAAACCAAAAAAACCCCTATACAAATCTTTGAAGACAGAGTTGCATCACACTTTCACAGTCAGAGAAAGTAGGTAGGAGAACTAAGCACATTGATGTAAAGTATCATGTGGTGAGAGAGTTGCAACAACAAGAGTTAATCAAACTAGACTACTGTCCCACAGGAAACATGACAGTGGACATCTTCATGAAGCCATTGTCGAGAACCAGTTATCAGGAACTAAGAGAAAAATTAAATATTGTAGGACACGGAGACATGCAAGGTTGAAAAGAAGGGGTGTTGGAAAGGGGTTTCAACCAAGCCTGTTTCACACAACCATAAAGGGAGGGGCGGCTCCACCATGGCCTAGCTTTGCTGCTTTGGGTGGGAGGGGCTTGGATGCCGCCTTTTTTCCTGTTTCCCTCATTTTCTCTCTCTTCTCTTCATGGCTCTCCACGAGGTAGGAATGAATCCTCTCTCCTCCTCATGGTTTTTGAACTAACATTTCACAAACCCAACGAGAAAAACTCTAAAAGTAGTATACAATAAAAGGGCACTCAGGACTGAAGATTACTGTACACTGCCTTACAGTTATAGAAGGTGATAGAAAACATTGTACAGTTTGTATACTCTTTCTCTTGTATTATAAGCAGGCCATCCAATTCTGGCAAATCCTTTTTTATTAAACAAATGTTAGAACATGGTGATGCTGTGTTGTCTCAAATGCCTCAAAATATTGTATGGTTTTATAGTTGTTGGCAACTTCTGTACAAAGAACTACTTAATAAATTCCCATATATTAAGTTTAGAGAGTGTCTACCGCCTTCTTTTGATGACGATGATTTGTTTCCATCAAACCAAATCAACCTAGCAATGGTAGACAATCTAATGGCCTCTGCTGATGACAGCGATCAAATACAGAAGGCATTTACACAGTATGTTCACCACCTGAGCATTATTCTCATACTTCAAAACCTGTTTTTCCAAGGTAAGAAAATGAGAACAATAGCTCTGAATTCCAAATATTTGGTTTTATTCCACTATCCCCGCGATCAGATGCAAATTATCACACTGGCTCGTCAGATGTACCCCACTAACACACAGTACTTTTTAGAGGTATTCCAAGATGCAACTTGTAACCCATATGGCTACCTTTTGGTAGATTTAGCAGCCACTACTCCAGAAACCTACAGGTTGAGGCCTCTTTCTGCCTGATTGCCCTGTTGTTTACACTGATAAAAAGAAGAGTAAAAAAGCAACAGCTGAGGCATCATAGCATTAGTTCATCCAGGATGTCAGAGAGGGTGCGCAGAAATTGGGTGGGTTTAAAAATCTTGGTAATGGCTGGTTCAAAACAGAGAGAGGCCATCTTATGCAGTGCTAATAATGATCTGGTAGGCAAAATAGCAGAAATAGCCCTGAACACTTTAAAAGGAAACCTTCTCTGAAACCTTCACAATTCTGCATATTAAAGAGAAAGAAAGGTGTCATTAGAAAGTTGAGTGAAAGAAAGGTCTCACTTAAAAAGAAGAAACAGATCATTCGCCAATCAGGAGGATTTATTGGGCCCTTGCTAGGGCCTGCTATTCCATTGCTGATCAGCCTATTAACCGTATAAACCGTGGACCATGCTGAGAAAATGTATTTGGTGTCACGTCATCAGATGGAGCAACCACAGGGCAGGGTGCCTACTATGGGGGCTAAGGCCACTAACCGGCTGGATGATGAGATGCATCCCATTCTTCAGAGATCTGATTTGAGTGAGGACAAGATTAAGCTCTACAATCCTGTGCTGCAGAGGTTTCTAAGACTGACCAGGCAAAATGAGTCTGAAAAGAACAGGCTGAATCTCATTCAGCCCCAGAAGAGCCTCAGTCACCTCTGACATCGCCAGAGCGACCATCTCCACAGGACGCGACAACGCATGAGGTCCTAGGCTGTGTGAGCACACGTTACAGAAAAAATGCAGAACTTCTGCTGAACAAAATGAAACAGCATCAGAACATCTCATCCTGGGATAATCGTAGCACCTTTTTATACAAGGGCGTACCTGTTCCTGGTACTAATATTTTAGACTTGGTGAAAGGGCCTCACAACACCAATTGCTTACTGAGAAGCGGAAACCTAAAGGATGGGATGAATTTATGAAAGCTATGGTAGAGTTGAATGTACCTACATCTGTGCTGCGGTCTACAGCTGCTAGAGATCAGTTAGAAAAACTGAAAGAGTCTACAGCTCCTAAGGAGGAAACCACAACTACCCCTTACTCTGTTATGACTGCCCCTTTTGGGCCATGGATGCTATTGTTTCCTGGCACCCCTTCTAGACCTTGGATGCTAAATCCTAGAAGCATGCTCAAGTTTGGTGATTGGCTCAGTTTGTAAAATGAATAAAAACATGATGAAACAAGCAAAAATGTTTAAGTCATTGTCTTTATTTTACAGTAAGGCAGACACATCTGTGTACAATTGTAACAGGTACAGGCACCATGCCCGCTCCCCAACTTTATAGTTTTTATAAGCAGCTTTACCATTTGATCATTTTTAATATTGTCTTCAGAATACAGCTTTAAAATATTTTCATAATCCACACCTTTAGACTGATTCATTAGAAAAAACAGAAGTCACCACACAGGGGTGTTGCAGTTGAAATTGGGGAAATGTGTACTTCTCAGCTTGCAGCTCTAAAAACTTCACTACGGATCCAGGAAAGTCGGGGCTATCTGGCATCTTCCATAAGAATAAAAAAATTCACCATATCCGGGAGATGGGAAGTAGAGGGCTAGCCAGTGCTCACCAGGTAGAGTTTGAGGATGGGTGTTTACAATTAATCCAAAAGGTCTTTTGGAGATTTGTCTCTTGGGTAGCAGATCACAAGGGTAGACCTCTAGAAAGCATGTGTTTCCAGAAAACAAATAGAGGAGCTGCAGGGTATCCATTCTCACATATAATCAAAAAGCATGTTCCTTGTGTGATTTATTTCAATAAGGTTTTAAAGATTGCATAGAGAATCATGTTGTTGGTGTTGGGGAGAGATTGTACAAATCTGACTTCTGCTCTGAGGTTACCATTCCCCAAAGAATAGTGCTCAGAGCACCCCTGATCAGGGCTAAAGTCAAAACAGTACAAAGTATAACCATGGCTAAACTCTTCCCGGCTAATTAACAGAGGCCTGTCTTTCATACCTTTGCCTGATGCTTGCATCATCTGCATGTACTCTCTTACATAAATGTCATGCTCATAATCAGGCTGAAGAAGCTTTGCAGGGATCTGTTCATCATCACAATACAGGGCACAAAAATGGACACTGCAGTGTTGAGAACTGAATGGGTTTCTTTCATAATCCCTGCTAAAGGATGCATTGTCCACAAAACCAATCACTAATTGTTTAGGTAACTGCCCCAGAAATAGGTTTTCCTGATTATACACAAGGCTGCCTGCTGGAATGCTGTAAACCTTCATTCCCACTCAGTCAATGGGATATTTGGCAAAGCTGCTGCATGACCCAAGTGCACTCCTGGTGCTACTTTTACATGTTTTACAAAGAGAGAGGCCAACAGGAGTTACACTTTGTAATTCTCATTGCCATCCTTCATCAGACAAAATTCATTTCTGCTTCTTGTGAGTTTGACTTTCACATCAGCCCCATTAATCAGCAGCTTGTCTTGAAAAAAGAGATCGCTATGCAAAGGTCCAAGCAGGTCCCATTTATGACTTCCAGCTGTGTGTCTCACTCTCGCTCTGAAGCCCAAGTTGCCTGCAGGTGTCAGCAGAGTGCTCTCCATGAGGGTTGAGTCATCTTTGTAAACCCCCCCCGCCCCAGCTGTAAATTGGGTTCCCAGGGCATCACCGCCAAAATTCAGAACCAGTTCAATGATGGCATGGTAAGAATAACAATGATGGCTCTGCGTAATGAGATGATCTTCCAAGGTTACATCCAGCTGGTTAAACAGTGATGCTCTAGGGTAGTTGGTCAGTGCCACCCTGGCACCATCACCGATATCTGTACCATCGGCCTTTACAATCTTGCAACTCACATACAGCAGGGTGCTGTTTAAATCTGTGTAATGCTCACCGTGTCCCATGATAAAAAATTCCAAGGGTGCGTTGGATGATAGAGTGGATAAAGGTGAGATCTCGACATACATGTTGTTTTCAATACTGGTTGTGTAGGTGCCAGTTGAAAAAGATCCAGTTCTGATTTCATACATTCCTCTGAAGCCTCATGGGGAAATGGCATTTTGTATTAGAATATGTCTCGTTTGTCACAGCGCTTTCTCTTCTGTGCACATCTCTTTGTATGCAGGGTTTTTTTCACAATCTTTCTCTTTTTAACTGGAATAGGCGACCCCATTGCATAATTCTTCCTGGCCACAACCATACTTGAACCACCTCTCAACAACATGGGATACAAGTTGTCCTGCCACATCTCTGACAATGTTCTTAGCTGCAGATTTCACATGTGATTTAATGATTTCTAATCCTTTCTTCAGAAATGGCATTCCTTTTTGAAAAAGTCCATGGACACCCCCCCTAAACCTGTCCTGTACATGACAGGGGTTCCTTGGAAGCCTGCAAGGCCATGACCAGCTTGTGCTGTGTAGTAGGCCACATAGTCTTGGGGTCTCCCATGCTCCTTGATCATAACCATCCTTTGCTTTTCTGAGGCCTAAAATGAAGCTTCACAACCACCTTCCCGTGATAAAAGTGGACGTTTTTGTTTTGATCGGTTTTGATTTTTACAGTAATGGTGTCGATGTAATGCTTGCTGACCAGAACATCATGTGGTTGATCATAGGTCACCATAATGAAATTGTTGTCTTGCTCCCGCACAGGCACGCAATGCAGTAGTGGTACATGGAAGTCACCCACTATCTGGGGTTCTACGATGTCTGTACTGTATAAACATATAAGGTATTGAATCCTCTGGCTACATCTGCGGCAAAGGGGAATTTTTTGGCGTGGAATCCTGGGAACAAGCCTAATATATGACCAAGTTCTTCACCAACTAGATTGCTATATGTTCTACTTCCTGTAAGACTAATTTTTTGAACCACGAGATCATACTGCAGGGTCATCTCAGGACCATTCTTGATGTCTGATATAAGCTTGTTCATATTTTCTACCAGCTGTTCAATGCTGGCATAGTACTCACTGTCAAGTCCTCCCTGTCTGGCTCCCGAGTCAAAAGCACTCCCATGCAACCAGGCTTGGTTCAGGAAAATACTCTTTATTGAGCGGTACAGGTAGCTTGTAAACAGAACATTGCTAAAACTAAAGCCTCGGGTTGACTCCTCGCTATTTATCCCCCCTCCCTAATTGCCTGGCGTCTTGTGTCTTCTCCACCTGATGGTTCCCCGTCTAAACTGCCCATATATGGTTAAGCAGTTCCCCAGCTCCTATTACGCTCATTGCCCGTAACCCCCCCCCCTCCAGTTACTATTGGCAGAACCAAATCCTTCTAACTCCCACCAAATGCAATACAACTGCAACCCACAGCCTTTTTGTGATGTAGGTTCTGACATGCCGCCCCCCAAAATTGTGTATATATATACATAAGAATCCCTCTTCACCACGCAGGCCAGGAACCCTAGACAGGAGAGAAAGAGGGACTAGGATTACAAAGCTATACATGACATGGACATCAACCAAGTTACTAGGGTTTGTTAGGATACTTTCTATAGAAGTCCAAAAGTAAATCAGGAGCCTTCACGTGCCTTTTAGAGACCCATTCCGCCATCGATTTAGGGAAGTGTTTCCACTGTACCAAATACTGAATGTCCCCTCTGTATTTTCTAGAGTCCAAGATTTCCCTGACCTCAAAGTGTTGCTCCCCCCCGATCATGATAGGTTCAGGCGGGGTGGCTGATGGCCTCCATTTCTCAGATTCCTTGTAAGGCTTCAACAATTCACTGTGGAATACAGGGTTTATCTTCCTGAGGGATTTAGGGAGGCTCAATCGTACAGAAACAGGGTTAATAACTCTATCCACTGTGAAAGGTCCTATAAACTTGTTATCCAGTTTTTTACATGCTCTGGAAGACTTCAGATTCTTGGTAGACAGCCACACTTTGTCCCCTACTTTCCACGGTTCATGTGGGGCCCTCTTCTTATCTGCCTGGGCTTTGTAACTTTCTCTAGCTTTGTCAATAGCTTCTTCAGCGACTGGCCACAATTGTCTGATCCTGTCACCCCACTCATCTACCGTTTTAACCCCTGTTTGAGCGTGAGGGAGTTCGGGTATAGGTACAAAGTCTTGCCCCGATACAATTTGGAAGGGCGTTAGTCCAGTACTATCGTGAACAGCATTATTGTAAGCCACTTCGGCGTATGGTAATAATTCCACCCAATTGTCCTGCTGATGGTTAATGAAACAGCGTAAATATTGCTCTAGTCCCGCATGTCTCCTCTCTGTCGCCCCGTCTGTCTGAGGATGGAAGGCGGAGCTCATTGCTTGTTTGGACCCCAAATGGAATAGAAATGCCTTCCAGAATTTAGAGGAGAACTGGACCCCCCTGTCGCTAATCACTCTCTCAGGACAACCGTGCAATCTGTATATATGTTGAATAAACATTGCAGCTAATTCAGGCGCTGAGGGGATGGTTTTACACGGGATGAAGTGAGTTTGTTTAGAGAAGAGATCAGTAACAGTCCATACTACTGTCATTTTCCTGCTCTCAGGTAGGCCTACAATAAAATCCATGGCTATTTCTTTCCAGGGTTTAGTAGGATGTGCCACAGATTGTAACAAGCCACGTGGTTTCCCCCCTTGCCTTTTTGCCATAGCACACACATGACAAGTATTTACATATTCCGCCACATCCTTTCTGAAAGATGGCCACCAAAATTGCCTGCGAAGTAGATGTAGCGTTTTAACAAAGCCAAAGTGCCCTGCTGTTTTATCATCATGGCACCGTAATAGCACCAATTTGCGAGCTTCCTGGGGTACGTACAGTCTGTCTGCTTTCCACCATGCTCCCTCCCTTTGGGTTAATTCACCCTTATTCTTCTGAAACCATTCATCCTGTTCCAGGAATTGATTAAAGTCCGTTAGTAAGTCTGACTGGATGGGAGGGTTGGTGGCCTTACTTAGTGATCTGGTGATTGCAGCTGCCAGCTCTGTCTCCTGCCTGTGGGGTATTACAGCTGACACCACCTTCTCCCTTTGGCTATTATGCTGTGGTAGCCTGGAAAGAGCATCGGCCAGGAAGTTACGTCCCCCCGGGATGTACTTTAAAGTAAAATTAAATCTACTGAAGAATTGAGCCCATCTTATTTGTTTAGGCGACAATTTCCTGGGTGATGTCAGGGCTGCTACGTTCTTATGATCTGTCCACACCTCAAAAGGTTCCTCCGCCCCTTCCAGCAAATGTCGCCAGTTCGTTAATGCCCATTTCACTGCGAAGGCCTCTTTTTCCCACACTAACCATCTCCTCTCAGGTTGAGTGAACTTCCTAGACAAGTAAGCGCATGGTTTTAATGCACCTTCCCCATCCTTTTGTAATAAGACCGCCCCCGTTGCTACATCTGAGGCATCGGCCTGAATGACAAAAGGCTTTGTTGGGTCAGGATGTTTCAAGATGGGCTCCGCTGTGAATAGTTGCTTGAGGCCTTCAAAAGCCCCCTGACATTCTCTTGTCCATTTTAAAGGGGCCCCTGGAGCTTTTGCTGCTGCCGTGGCTTTGTCCTTTGTTTTTAACAGATCAGTCAAGGGGAGGGCCACCTGTGCAAAATTGGGAATAAACTGCCTATAAAAGTTTGCAAAGCCAAGGAAACTTTGTAGTTGCCTTCTGGTTTTTGGGGCCTCCCAGGCCAGGACATCTCGCACCTTAGTGGGATCCATTTCCACCCCTTTACTAGATATTCTGTAGCCTAGATAGTCAATGCAATCCTTATGGAATTCACATTTGGACAATTTTGCATACAACTGCGCTTCTAGCAGTTTCTTCAGCACCTTCCTGACTAATTTTACGTGTTCTTCCATTGTTTCGGTGTAGATTAAAATGTCATCCAAGTATACTAACACCCCTTGGTATAAAAACTCATGTAAGACCTCGTTAATTAGTTGCATGAAGACCCCGGGGGCGCCCTTTAAGCCGAATGGGAGAACTTTATACATAAATTGTCCTAGTGCACAGCGAAATGCGGTTCTCCACTCGTGCCCAGCTTTAATGCGCACCCGGAAATATGCCTCCCTCAGATCTAGCTTGGTGAAGATCTTCCCCTTTGCCAAATGAGCCAGCAAGTCTTTTATTAATGGCAGAGGGTACTTATTCTCTTTGCATATTGCATTCAACCCCCTGTAGTCCGTGCACAAGCGCAAAGTCCCATCTTTCTTTTCCCTGAACAATACTGGCGCTGCCAGGGGGGATTTGGCGGGCACTATGAAGCCTCGCTTCAAGTTTTTGTCAATGAACTCCCTCAATGCCCCCATCTCCTTTTGTGTCATTGAGTACATCTTTGGGGCTGGGTACTTTGCTCCTGGCACCATCTCAATCTCGCAGTCAGTGGGGCGATGAGGTGGCAGTTGGTCAGACTCCTTTTCACTAAAGACTTTTGCCAAGTCTCTGTATTGCCAGGGGATTTCCTCCCCTCCCCCTACGTGGGGCTTCTTCCCTTGGTGCTGCTCCTTCAGGGCTGCCGCCCCCAGCTCCCCTCGTTGGTTGGGCTCCACCTGCGCGCTCCCACGCCCGCCATCCGGAAAGGTTAGCGCCCTCTTCCGCCAGCTGACTCGGGGGTCCCACCGCTCCAGCCAGGACATACCCAGGATGAGGGGGTAGCCAGCCAGCGGCGCGACCAGGCACTTTAACGTCTCCTGGTGCGTTCCGATGCGTAGCTCAAAAGCCTCGGTGTAGCCGCGGACCGCACCTCCCCCCACCGCTGTTCCATCCACTTGCCTGAAGATAATGGGGGTTTTCAGCCGGTGCACTTTTAATTTCAATCCGTTGACCAGTTCAGGGCTGATTAAGCACTTGGAGCAGCCTGAATCTAGCAACGCGGTGAGCCGAGCCCTGCGAGTCGATCGCGGAGCGTGTATCACTACTGCGCATGTCATCGGACTCACCCGGATGTCCTCGATCGATTCGCTTGAGATCGGCTGATCTGGCCTTGGCCTCTCCTCCTGTTCGCCTGTACTTCCGCCTTCCTCCTCGCTGTCGGATAGGTAGGTAATTCTCAGCCTCTCCTCCTCTCCTCGCGCCGCCGCGCTTTCCTGGGGGGCTTTTATCGGCTTAGCCGGCTTTTCGGCTTTTTTTTTTTTCTTTCTTCGCTGTTTGCAGCCTTGGGTTTTGTGGGCAAGCCGCCACGAAGTGCCCTTTTTCGCCGCATATGAAGCAGGCTTTTCCCCCCCCCGCGGCCTTGCCACGTGGGTTAACTCCTTCCCTGCCGGTCTCTGGCCCGTTTGTCGTGCGGCGCTAGGGGCCCGCCCCCTCGTCTCTGCACCACGCGGCTTGACTCTTGCCAGTTGCGCTTCCAACACAGAGACGTGGGTGATCCACCCTGCCAAGGTTTCCGGGCACCCCCGCACCACGGCCCTCTCGAAGAGCCGTTGGTCGAGTCCCTCCTGGAATAGCCTCACGAGGAACGCTTCGGGCCAGTCGGGAAGTTTCGCCGCCAAGCGCCTGAACTCCAGGGCGTACGTGGTCACCGAGCGCGGCCCCTGCTTCAGCCCCCGGATAGCCTCCGCTGCGTGCGCGCGGGCGCATTGGTCCTCGAAGCGTTCTCGGAGGGCGGTGATGAAGCGGTCAAAGTCCCTCAGTTCAGGGGCCTCCGCTTCATTTAAGTCATTCACCCACTCCGCTGCCACGCCTACCAGAAAGCGGGACACGTACAGCACCTTCCAGGCATCATTGGCAAACAGGCGCCCGCACGTGCCCATGCAGATTCGCACTTGGTTCAGGAACGCGGGCAGCTGGGCCGGGTCCCCGCCATATTTCTCCACTAGCCCCCATCTTCGCAGTAAGTCCCCTTCCTCTTGCCGCGGTTGTGGGGCGGCTGGCTGCTGTCCCGCCTCCTGGCCGCGGCCGGTAGGGGTTTGGAGCGGGGGAAGGGGAGGAAGGGGCGGCAGTCCCATCGGCCCAGTCGGGGAGGGCTGGGTGAGCTGCGTTGGGCTTCTTAGTTTGCTCAACTCCTCCCTCAGGGCGCGCACTTCATCCTCCAGCTTCCTTACCCTCTCGCTCTCACCCCAGGGTGTTAGCCCTTCGGTTGCGGTCCCCAAAGCTCTTGACCACCGTGGTCGGGCGGGAAGTTCTGGGGTGAACCCTCCGGTGTCACCCTCGGTGCTCAGCTCTTTTGGTGGGTCCCAAAATTGTGCTCGCCGCCTCATGTCCTTCGGTCGGGCGCCCGTCAGCGCTTCCGTTAGGGGGGCTGGCTGCGCCTCCCCTGCTGCTGCTTGGGAGCTGGCCCATCCGGTCCCCATCCCTTCTCCAAGGGTCCATCTCGCTCCATCTGCCTCCAATTGGGGAGCTTCTCCCCGCACCTCCGGTGAACTTTTCTGTAGCTCCTCAGAGGTCATGCTAATGCTGGAATTGCCTCCGGGAGTTTCCTCTCGGGTGTAATCCAGACTTTGGGAGAGTTTTAGCAAAATGTCAAGTCCTCCCTGTCTGGCTCCCGAGTCAAAAGCACTCCCATGCAACCAGGCTTGGTTCAGGAAAATACTCTTTATTGAGCGGTACAGGTAGCTTGTAAACAGAACATTGCTAAAACTAAAGCCTCGGGTTGACTCCTCGCTATTTATCCCCCCTCCCTAATTGCCTGGCGTCTTGTGTCTTCTCCACCTGATGGTTCCCCGTCTAAACTGCCCATATATGGTTAAGCAGTTCCCCAGCTCCTATTACGCTCATTGCCCGTAACCCCCCCCCCCTCCAGTTACTATTGGCAGAACCAAATCCTTCTAACTCCCACCGAATGCAATACAACTGCAACCCACAGCCTTTTTGTGATATAGGTTCTGACACTCACTTTTCAAAGAAAAATACCACCTCTTTCTCTCAGTAAGAATTTCAAAATGTCCAGTTGAAGTTAATGTGTTCCAAATATGTGGATACTGTGTCTCTACTATTCCTCTTCCCATGAACCTGGAAGATCCAATGCCCTCGCTAATTGAATAGTAACATTAGAACTTTTGTTTCGGGGAAAAGCAGCAGCCGATGCGTTGCTGGAAGGGTGATACAAAACCCCGCCATATCAGAGATGGCACACTTCACTCTCCTTAACCCAACTGTTGAATTTCTCTGGCCAGCCTGCCCATTTGACCAAAATCTCTCTATTTTTTCCCCGCCCTCTTTTTCTGATCACTTTTTCAATTCTGTATATGCATTGTTGGTCATTGGGTACCTTTTGGAGCTCCTCTGGATAAAAAGACCCCTTTACAGGGTTGTTGGTATAATCTTTTACTCTATATACCACTCTTTTCCCCCTTGTCCCCAGTTGTTTGTTGATGAATGTTTTGTCTGTATAAGTTTGCTGATAGCCCTTTTCAAATTTCTCCTTCAGTTGGGATAACCCACCTTAAGATGTTTTTCCATTCTTTTACTTTTTAAAACATCCCCATACAGTCTTATCCACACTTCCCTTTCGTTAGACAAGTTTACGGTATTAGGAGCAGTACGGATGCTGTGATGGTGTCACTGTAACCCTGAAGAATTGCAGGTAAAATGTCTATGTACTGCTGGATGTTTCTAGCTGTAAAATATCTCCAGAGTTTATTTTTCAGGGTACGGTTAAACCTCTCTATAACGGCTGCTTTAGTCTCACTATGGGTGACAAAATGATGAATGCCATAACGTGCTAAAAGCTTCTTCAGAGGAATATTTAAGAACTCTTTACCAGCATCTGTCTGTAATTTTCAGAGTGCATGTCCCGTTTCAAAGATGTTCTGGAAGGCAGCTGCGACCTCTCTCCCTGACTTATAAGATAAAGGGTAGGCCCAAGCATATTTAGATGGCACGTCAGTAACTGTTAAGATGAACTTTTTCCCATGGTTTTCCTTAAAAAATTTGGAGACATCTATAAGATCAGCCTACCATTGCTGATCTATGCCAGCCACACTGTTTTATTTCTAGGAAAATTAATTCTTGCAGGTATATGAAGGGTATAAGCATCTTGTCCTGAAAGCCATGTCTTGACTTGCTTCATGGACAGGTTTTTATCATCCCTTCTTCCCTCCTGAAAAAGGGAATTCACACCTCCATAGCTCCCCACACAACCAGGTGTGTAATAAATGGCCCTCAGGATCTCTTCATACTTCATTATACCAAAAGAACTCCGACAAATGATTGCACATTGCCTTTAACACATAATTTTTATTGGTAATTCAGAGTTCAGAGGGGCATGCCTATGCCCTCAGAAAAAATATCCCTCATCATCGTCTTCATTCATCATCATAACAGCCATACAAAACTGGTCTGAGGTAATTATTTTCTCTATCATAACCACGACAACTGCTTTAGGTGCATTCTGTTAGTAGAGGTCTTGAGTCGACCCATGTGCTGGTGGGTTTCTCTAACAGTGTAAAAAGGTCTGCAGAATCTTTATTCTTTGGAAATAAAGAAAAGGTTTTCTTCTTTCTTCACCTCTTTGGAATCTGAGGCTGCCATATTATTTTCAAATGCAAGCCGGAGCTTAAACCATTGAACTCCATAGTGGCCTGTAGCTGACATGTCAACAACTCAGCACGCGCACAAAATCACGAGCTCTAACAAGCCTGGACGTGCACATGTCCCTTCCCATCTGTTCCAAACATGCCTGTGCAGAGGGATAATGTCACGTCATTGAGTCATGTGCTTAGAACATGTCTGGACATGCATATATTCCCTCCCATCCATCGCAAGCATGCTTGTGCATGCCCAGAATCATGGCTCTGACATGTCTAGACATATCAGTAATGAATATCACTGTGGAATACTTGCTTCTTGGTTGGCTGCTGCTCGTGTGAGTATTTGGCTCCTCCGTTAAATTTTCCTGGCTTTGCTGGGGGTGTGTGTGTGTGGAAATAAAATTTTATTAAGGTCATGCTTCAAAATGTTTACATGTATGTGTGTATTCATGTATTTGTGTTATTGGTTGAATTTGCAAACGTGTGTGGGTGTGTGCACGCACGCATGTGTATTTCAGGTTAAAACTTGCAAACAGTTTTTCTTTAACTTTCACAAAAGGTAAAGCTGTCTGTGGTTTTCACTTCACTTAAATTTTATTTGAATACATATACAATCAGGGTTGGGGCTGTGTGTGTGTGTGTGTGTGTGTGTGCGCACATGCATGTGTATTTCAGGTTAAAATTTGCAAGCTATGTGTCTTTAGCTTTTACAAGTGTGATAGTCACTTCCCTTAGGATATGGGTTGGGGGTTAGGGTTAGGTTAATCGCTCTGGGGCTGCTGTGGTTTAAAAAGGTCTTTTTCCTGCATTTGAGGGGTGATTTTAAAACTGCATAGAAATAAAGCCTTTTTAGGATCTCCTTTTCCTGCATTCAAGGCACTGATTTTAAAACTCCACAAAATTAAAAGCATCATCAGGCTATTATTTATTTCACTAGGCCCAAACAGGGTTTGCTTCCCAAAGACAGCACAGCCTAGGGTTCTGTTAATTATTTACTTTACTTAGATTTGATTTGAACGCCCATAGAATCAGGTTTGAGGTTAAGCTAATCAGACACCCTAGGGTTGACCGTCACACCTTTCTTGGTGATGGGGTTAGGTTCAACACATCCTGTCCAGTTAGGGTTATGACCTTGTGAGGGCTGCATCACATTGGGAGGAGGGTTATGCGCGTCATATCTGTCGCGACCTGATGATGTCACTTCTGGTGCAACCTGATGAAGTCACTGGTTAAACAAACAGATAAGCCCCCGTTGAATTTCGTATACACTATTACTACTAATGTGTTTCTTTGAAAATCTTGATTCAAAAAATGACTGTTTGATAGCATCCAGAGAACCTTATAACAAAAGTGATACAAAATGAGATAATTTAAATATATATATATATATATATATATATATATATATATATATATATATATATATAATGGTAAGCTGCCTAAGTCACATATGTGAGATGAGTGGTTATATAAATCAAATAAATAAATAATAAACAGAAGGTTGCAGCAGGTAACAGTATTTTAGATAAGATTTACATTCTCTGTGGAATAAATGCTTTCTTAAATAAGAAAAAAATATTTTAATAATAGTTGCTTTACTAGGAGTGAGCAAAATCTCTGGGCCATATGCCACCCCCCAACACCTTAAGATTGCACCGCTGAATTTTTGTGCCAAAATGACGCATTTTGCATGTGAATCTCTCTCTTTGCATTCATAATTAAAATAGAGGCTCCTATCCCATTCCCATTTTTAACCCTGGCTTCAGAACCCCATTTACAGCCATTTTTGCAAGCCAACTTCAGACTATTAGTTGGGATTTTTTCCAAGTTCCGAATATCCCAATTTCTATTATCATCCCCAAAGGAAGTTGATGGAGATGGTGGTTTTTAGTTACCTGGCGACACCTCCCACATCCATCTGAGACAACAAAATCAGAAATGAAAAAAAAAGATTTTAAAAATTCAGCCCTACCTCTTTTGACAGGGTCACCCCGTGACTCTTTGAAAGCTCAGGAGGGTGAACTGCAGCCCCCCATGCTTGAAACTATTTCAGTGAGAGCAGGCTGGGGCTGTCTGAGAAATATGTTCAAGGGATGGAACAGGAGCTCTGTGGATGCACAAACAGAAAGAGCAGGACTTGCTTGCAGAAGCTATTTTCTTAACCCAAGAGGAAGAAAAAAAATAGCATCATCTTGATTTCAGGGAACAGCCTGATTGCAAAAGCTATACCCTTGATTATGTTTTATCTCTGTTTTGACAAAAATGGTGAAATAGGATTACTCCCCTATAGCACTGTGACGAAGAGAGTGTGTTAATTTGCAGGTTAGACTACTGTATGGAAAGGTCCCTCGAAGTCATTCATTTTTTTTCTTCCATCTTCTGATCTCCTGATTGCCCAGAAATGAAAATCAAGCTGTCTGCACTGCCAGTAGAATAATATGATGTGGTAAGTTCCTGCATTTTTCATCTCTGTATAGAGCAGTGTTGTCCAAACTTGGCCACTTTAAGATGAGTGGACTTCAACTCCCAGAATTCCCCAGCCAGCATGGCTGGCTGGGGAATTCTGGGAGTTGAAGTCCACTCATCTTAAAGTGGCCAAGTTTGGACAACACTGGTATAGAGAAATGAGCACAAAGCATTTTCCCTCGATCAGCTGTGCACTTGGCTTGTATCACTGGACCCTGAAAGAAGTTCCCAGGCAGCAGAACGGTAAGAGGAAAAATACTTCAGCTTGAAAATGGAGATGGCTAAATTTGAGAGATATACGACTGAGGGGCGTCTCTGAACTCTGTCTAAGAAAGAGCTTGATGCAAATCTCCATTAACAGGAGATTCACATGAAAGGTAGAAAAACAGATCTTTGGTCACATCTAACAGACGAAGAGAACCAATTAATAGCATGTTGCTGTTATTTAAATTGGATAGAGATTTCATAGGGATTACAGCGCACAGGGAGGATTAATAATTGTGTTCCTTCCATAAACACAATCCCAGAAGTCTGTTTCTAAAAACTGTGGATGTGGCTGTAAAAACATAATTAATCCTAAAATTTTGCTATGAAGTAGGAGGATTTTACATAGATGCTCCTAAGAATGTGTTGCTTCAGTGCTACCACAGGATAAAAAGCAAAAGATAAAAATAATATGTTAGAGAATACGTAAATAGAATATATTTGTTTACTGAGAAATGATAAACACCTATTAAGTTCAGTGATAAAGCCTCTTAATTGCCAGTTTGTAATATGAACTTGCTATTGTTAAATATAAAAACTACCAATCAACTAGTCCCTTGTTCATATCCAAGCTCTTTTGTGCTGTTGTTCACATCATGGCACCATAAGGAAATGAATTTTTTATGTTCTTGTAGGATGTAAGTTGTAGAAAGTTAACTCTGGGCCTTTCTGCATGGCACCATTTGTGGCCCTCAATCCTTGCAAAACATTTTGAAGCTAGTTGGGTGGCACAGAAAGAAACATTATGTGCCAATAAGTGCTCCCTCTGTTGCAAAATTAATCAGTTAGTATCAATTTACATTTTTGCAACTTTCCTGAAGATCTGCAACCTTATGTAGAGAATGGGGGTGGTAGAGGTGGGGAGAATTGGTTCATTTGAATCTAGAAGTGGGGCAGCTTATATAATCAGGGAATGTCAACCCAGACATATTTTTTTACTGGAACAATGAAACTGACTAAAAGGATTGAGAAATATTTTATTGCTCTGAACAAACAACAAACAAGCTGGCAATTAAATTGCTCTGAATTCAACAGTGGAAGGTAAGATGAAGCAAGAATAGAAAATATCATGTTCTCAAGCATTGCATAATTCCAGCATGCAAACTGCAAAATATAAGTTCTGTGATTTCATCTGTGGGAAAAATGCACTTAGCTGGATCCAAGGAGGACAACTTTGGGGGCTGGTGAAAGATCAGCTCATATGCCACTTCTGGAAGTTCTAACTGGAGGTCAAGCCTGCTAATGGTACCTAAAATTTTATTTTTGCTTCTTACAGATCTTCCAGAAAAAACCTGATATTTAGAGGCAAGCTGATGAAGTGATACAGAAAAATAGGAAATGCATGTAGAAGGGCCTTCATGAGTGAACTGTATCATGGAGCGTAACTGTACCATCTGGGGTACAGAAGTCCAGTTAATCACTTGATGACATCAAAGAGTCAGAGCCTTCCATTTTCTCTGTACCATCTGATGATTATGCATATTTTGTGACACTTCATACAGTAATTCTCATACATTTCTAGAAGTTATTTGCTATGTTAGGGAGAAAGGAGAGCATATGGTATGAATTGTACACATGTGTGCACAGATGATAGTGATGATTTACAGGATGATTTGCAGGATTCAGACTACTGTTACCCAATACTTGTTTACTTTCAACACATGCACATAGTCTTCGCTTAACAACCATTTCTTTAACAGCCATTCAAAGTTATGATAGCTAAAAAAAGTTACAACTGGTGCCTGAAGTTACGATCATTGCAGCTCCACCCTGGCTATGTGATTGCAATCTGGGCGCTTGACAAGCAGCTCATACTTACAACGGTTGCAGTGTCCCAGGATCATGTGATTGCCATTTGTGACCTTCCTAGCCGGCTTCTGGCAAACAAAATCAATGGGGAACCATGTGATTTACTTGACAACCACATGATTCATTTAATGACTATGGTGATTTGCTTAACGCCCATCGCAAAAAAGACCGTGAAATTGGGTCCAGTCATGAGATACTTTACTTAATGACTGCATCACTTAGTGACAAAAATTCTGATCTCAATTGTGATTGTTAAGCAAGTACTACTGTTGTCCACTCGATTTGTTTTTCTTCCCACTCTGTATAAAATCAAAGTTTATACCTTGTAACTGGGAAGTGTGCTTGGATTATTAAAGTAACGTTTAGCATATCGCTAGTCATCAACAGGGAGTGTATTCCTTCCATGTACATGGTTCTCTGGAATAAACTTGTGAGCTTTTTGTAACTTAACATAGCAAAACAGGAATTGTGTACCCAGTTCTACCTACTGTTTTCCTTTTTTGAATTATATTTATAACATGAAGTGGCTATAAAGAGTTAACACATTTTATCTAATGATAAAGAATAGGTCCCTTATTGTCAGGTTAAGCCCAAGAAACTCCACGAGACAGTACTGGAATAGCTCAGTTACTTTATTAGCTCACACCTGCTAGACAGAATCTCGCCAGACTAACTCTAAACTCCCCAAGCCAGCAACTAAACACTACGAATCCCTTAGGGTGGTGCCAGTCTCATCCTCCTCGCCTTCCCATGCTATGGGCTGAGGAGATGCTTCTGTCCTTGAACCTTCTCATCCCAATCCATCACATCACCCCTCCCTCCACCCTCATCCTCTTCCTCTGAGTTCTCATGAGAACTGGGCAGAGGCTGCAGAGATGAAAGAGCAGGTGATGATGGTTTGTCTGTATCTCTTGGCTTCTCCCACAATCCATCTAATTGGTCCTGCAAAACAGCTACATCATTAGTAGAATCAGCCCCCTTCCCCCCTACAAAATGGAAACCAGAAGTGGAAGGCTGGGGCTGCTTGCTCCAGCCCTCCCCTCCCCTCCCCTAAAGCCCCCACCAAACCTTCCTCTAGGAAGCTGTCACTGCCCTCTGCTTGCTGATTAACCACTGGCATGCCAGGCAGCACCCAAGGCTTCAGCTTGCTGGGGAAACGCCTATGGAAGTCAATGACCAGCTCTGGGGCATGGACATTCCTTGCATTCTCCCAAGAATGCTCCGCTTCAGGATAGCCCTTACAATGAACCAGATACTGAAGCCCCTTTCCTCTCCTGTGAGAGTCCAAAATCGCTGCCACCTCGTATTCCTCTTCTCCTTCGACTACAACTGGAGGGGGTGGGGAAAGCTGTGTTCTCAAGGGACTTGGCAGAGCCTCCTTAACTAGCAAGGAGTGGTGAAAGACCAGATGGACCTTCACTGAAGGTGGCAGCTGCAAGCAGAAAGCCACCTGGCTCACTTGCCACAACACCTTAAAAGGCCCGATGAACCAGTCATCCAATTTCTCAGACAGCCTGATGGAATTTAAGAACCGGATAGAGGTTCTTGCGGGCATCAGCAGATCTCTTGTACGCCTCTTTCGCCCTTGCCAACTGGTCCTTCAAGAGCTGCTGTGCTGCCTGCTGCTCTTTAAGAAAATACACTGTACCTGGCACCCCTCCTTGTGGCACAGTTTCTGGCAACACCTGCAGGTTCACGCCGCACAATGCCTGAAAAGGGGACGTTCCAATCAATGAATGCACTGAATTGTTATAGGAGAACTCAGCCAAAGGAATAAGTGCAGTCCAATTGTCTTGGCTGTATGTGGCGCAGCACCGCAAATACTGCTGCAACACCTGGTGGGTCCTCTCCGCCTCTCCATTGGTAGCCGGATGGTGTGCGGAAGACATGTTGATGCAGACCTTCAAAAGGCCTCCAGAATTTAGAAGAGAACTGACTGCCTCTGTCACTTATTATCCTATTAACCATTCCTCTGAATCGGAACACATGATCCAAAAAGAGCTGCGCTATGGCCTGAGCAGAAGGCAGCCCCTTGCATGGTATAAAATGAGCCATCTTAGTAAATAGGTCCACCACCACCAGAATAGATGTATAACCCTTCACTGGAGGCAAACCAGTAATAAAGTCCATTGACACTGTATCCCAAGGCTTGGGGGTGAAGGGTGTTTAAAGGCTGCAACATCCCAGTGGGCCTCCCATGGAAAGGCTTAGCTCGCCTGCACACGTGAAAAGATGCCACATAATCTCTAATATTTGCAGCCATTTTTGGCCACCGATAGTCTCTCAGAGTCCCATGCAGTTTTAGAAATACCCCCATGGCCCACTGTCTCATTATTGCGGCAAAGCTGCAAGACCTCCTCCCGCAGAAAAAAAGGAACATATAACCTACCTCTGTGCCAGAGTTGTCCCCCTTCCATTGAAAAAGGGGAATCCGCGCCCCACCGGGCGCCCTGGAGGTCATCCATCTGAGCCCTTGCAAAAGGGTCTTGTAATTGTTGTTCCTTTACCCTCAGAAGTAAGTCCTCTGCCTGCTGAGTAGCTCCCAATGCCTCCCCCGTGCCGCCCAAGTCTTTAAAGTTGTGAGGCTGTAAGATTGCGGCACTCAGTGGCGGCGGTTGCTCAGCAATGTACTCCAGCTTTCGTGAAAGCGTGTCTGGCAACAGGTTACGCGATCCTGGAACGTACGTAATATAAAAGCCAAAATGTGAAAAAAACTGACTCCACCGTACTTGCCGAGGAGTGAGAGATTGCGAGCTCTGCATCGCTTCCAAGTTCTTAGGGTCTGTGCACACTCGCACGGGAAACCTCCATTCCTGAAAGCCTGCTTTAATTGCCAGCAGCTCCTTATTGAAAATGTTGTAGTTTCTCTCCATGGGACAGAGTATGCACGAGAAGAAGCACACAGCAGCAACGTCCCCCTGCTTCCCTCTTCAGCTTGCAACAGGACTGCCCCTATCGCCACGTCGGAAGCGTCCGTGTATAAGACAAACTGGCGGGAAGGGTCAGGGTGAAGGAGGAGAGGCTGGGAGGCAAAAAGCTGCTTTAACTGCTGAAAAGCCGCCTGCTCCCTTTCCGCCGAAGCAAGCTTCTTCCCTTTCTTTAACAGCTGCGTGAGGGGCTTAACCTGCTCTGCAAAATTTGGGATGAACTTTCTGTAGAAATTAGCAAAGCCCAGAAAACGCTACACATCCTTCACATTACGGGATGGGTGCCAAGACAACAGTGCCTGGACCTTAGCTGGATCCATCTGCAGCCCTTCTGTTGAAATTCTGAACCCCAAAAAAACGCACACTTCTCCAGTCTGGCGAAAAGCTTATTTTCTCTCAGTCTCTGCAATACATTTCCAACGTGCATCGTGTGCGACTCAGCATCCCTGGAGAATATCAAAATGCCATCCAAATAAATCACCACATAGGAATCAATTATGTCAGCAAAAATCTGATTCATAAATCTGGAAAACACTGCCCCACAATTAGAAAGCCCGAATAGCATCACTGTGTATTCATATTTTCCATACCTTGTATCAAAGGCAGTCAGGTACTCATGCCCCTCCTTGACACGAATGAGATTGTACGCATTTCTAAGATCTAGCTGTCAGAATCCTTGCAAGATTTCATAATAGATTATTATATGGCTAGTTTAAAAAATGGCTTTTTACATGCTGCGGTTCTGCCATTGTAAAAGTGGGGGGGGCGGGGGAGAAGGAATGAGAAACCGTTTAAAGCAGATGGCTCCTTATCACAGGCTCTGGCATGATCAAGGCCATACCAGCAAGGGAATCAGAAGACTAAGAACTAAGGGCGATGTATTGGGGGGGGGGGGGGGGGGGAGTAAGAAAAACAGCTTTTGGCGCGCTTTTGCTCAGTCTTAGCAATGCTTTGGATCTGTACACTTATTCTCAATAAATGAACTTTCTTTTGAATCAATATTGGTTGCAAAGAAAGTTACTGGATTTGGGATCAACAGGTGGCAGTTCGTTACACTAGCTTTGTAAAAATGCGGGCTTCCTGCAGCCTGTCTAAGAGATCTGATATCAATGGCAGTGGACAATGATCCCTTACGGTCACTATATTTAGCTCCTTGTTATCATGGACTGTGTGCATGGGAGTTCCTCCGCTACAACCAGTCCCCAAGGTCTGTGGGACTAGTTTCTTTGGCACAAAAAAAGTGGGAGCTGAAGCTGGAGACTTCAATGGTCTGATAAACCCTGTCTTTAAATTCACATCCAGGTAGTCCTTGAGAATAGCTAACTCTTTTGCAGACATGGGATATTGCCGCATGGCTGGGATCTTTGCCCCTGGCTTCAAATCAATTGTGCAATCACAGTCTCTATGGGGCGGGGGGGGGGGGGCAGAGCCGTAGCTTCCTCCTCTCCAAAAACATCGGCAAAGTCAGCATACTTGGCAGGCAAACCCCTCCCCCCGCCTGGATGCTTCCCTGTGAAATGGGGAGGATGGCTCCCTCTGCCTTCTGGTGCTGACAATCTGGAGAGGAAAATGAGATTGTTCCTGCAGCCCAGTCTACGCTAGGGTTGTGCAGTCTAAGCCATGAAGTACCTAACACCACCAGCACCTGCAAAGATGCCATAACATACAGGGGCAAGAGTTTTGTATGATCGTTGATGGTCAACTGCAGGGGTACCATAGACTGCACCACCAGACCCGCCAGCAATGGTTGGGTGTCTATAGTCTCTACTTCCATGGGTTTCTTCAAATCCACCATAGGCAACTGCCATTTATGCACAGTTTGAATATCAGTGAAGCTTGTGAAGCCTGAGTCTATAAGAGCCTCCAACTCAATTTTGGAGCCAGAATCCAAGGTTACCGTGATGGGCACTAGTACGAATGCCTGCCTGTCATCTCCAGAATGAGCTCTCCTTAATTGCATGATGGCCCCTCCCACGATGTCTGAAGGGAAGGGCTCTGCAAGTTTCCCTGCTGTGGCACTAGGACTGAACGTGTACGCTTGGTGGATGCCTGCTGCGTGAGCTTGGCCCCTGCTGGCGCACTCCTCACCAGACATGCTCTCACCATATGCCCTGGGGCTCCGCAGAAAAAATAGAGGTTCGAGTCTCTCTTTCTCTCCCAAAACTGCCCTCATAGCAGCTCCCTTTTGCATCGGCTCCCCCTTTGTCAATTCTGCTGTTGCAACATGAGGAAGGGGGAGGACTGCCAGAGGAGACTGCGAGGCAGCCAAAGGATTGGAAGGCAAATATTGCTTTAAGTCCTCCAGCCTGGCATCAGTTACTATACAGAGCTGATATAGATCATCCAGTGTATTTGGAATGCCTTGCTTTATCAGTTCATGCCAAAGCTCAGGGTCCAACCCCTCCCGAAATTGGTCCATGAGGGCCGTATCATTCCACTCGACATCCCCTACCAACAACTTGAAATCTGCAATGAACAACCTTATTGGTCTGCTGCTCTGCTTGAGCTTGCAAATGTCCCGACAGGCAGTTAATTTCTTTATTGGGTCCCTGAAATGCTCCCTAAAGGCACCAACGAAATTTTGATAATTGTTGAGCACCAGAGCGCCTGCCTCTATGAGGGGGGGTCGCCCACTTGGCAGCAGCTCCTTTCAATAAACTCAGTACAAAAGACACCCTCATGTGGTCCATAGGAAACTCTGCCGGTCTGCCGTCCATTAACAACTCGCACTGTGCCAGGAAGGTTCTCATCTGTTCCACCTCACCTCCATACTTTTCAGGCATGTTTCCAGGAGAATGCAACAATGGAGGGGCTGCTGCAACATTCTGCCCAGCTTGTCCGAGCTGTTGGGCCATTTGGGCCATTGCTGCTTGTAAATTATTTATCTGGGCATTGACTTGTTGATGTTGTAATAACACTACTGCCAAAAGCTGTGGTGTCAAATTAGCCCCCTGGGGATCTGTTGCCATACTTCAAAATTCCTCCCTCTCGATGGGAGTAGGAGTCTGGTGAGACTGATGTTAGGTTAAGCCCAAGAAACTCCACGAGACAGTACTGGAACAGCTCAGTTACTTTATTAGCTCACACCTGCTAGACAGAATCTCGCCAGACTAACTCTAAACTCCCCAAGCCACCAACTAAACACTACGAATTCCTTAGGGTGGTGCCAGTCTCATCCTCTTCACCTTCCCATGCTCAAGCTGTAGGCTGAGGAGATGCTTCTGTCCTTGAACCTTCTTATCCCAATCCATCACACTTATTTAACAAGAAGCAAGCAGTATTTATGGGGTGTATGCCCAAGTACATTTCACATAATATGGGACATTACAAATTTGTACATTATGAATAATATGTTGTTGAAGTAGACTGCCAAATACTTCTATAAATTTAAAACAAATGCATTATGCAGGCACTAAGACCCAGCAAGCACAATCAAATGGTTAAATAATGTTTGCTTGTTTTTTAAAGTAGATCCTAAAAATACTTGCATAACTTGGCTCTAGATCTTATATAACACTAACAATATTTATCTTGGATTAGCAAATAAAAGCTAAACCAAGAATGCTAAAATCATTCCAAATTACATAGAACATGCCTCCTGAACAATATGATCCTTTCCTTGACTTCTAAGCAGATATTGGAGTAGGTACATAACATCATCAAATTTCTGTTTAGAAGTGTATATTCATTTATTGATATTTGAAATTTTTAAGAAACTCAGAGAAAGACGTTTGTTTAAGCTGCGTCCTTCACTGTTTCTTGTCTACAGCTTCAAAGTTTTAGTAAAATACGCATAGGTAGCAAAGATGGCCATAAGAAAAAAAAGGCTGTGAGCCATTATGGTGAACTGGTGTTCCTCCAGAATACACATTGTGGCTGAAAATGGTGCCCGAACATGGGATTTGGGCTGCTGAAATCTCTCTGGAGTAAGAAGTGATCACAAGATCACCCATATGTACTACGCACAGCTGTTTTTTTTTTGTGAGCAGATGGCAGGAACTGCATTTTTGCGGTCAGCTTGCAATTGGCTGGGAGTTGTGGGATTTCACTGTGCTTATAGCCGCTAATGTTGCCTTTATGAACTTTACGTTCAACCAAGGCTCATCTCTTAATTGCTTTGGATTTAATGTTTTTTTCTTTGGCTGTTTTTTAAAGATTGAGAACCTTCAGACTGGCAAGTTTTATTGAAATCACTGGGTGAGTTCTTCAATCCATTTTTTTTAAAAAGTTTAACTACAAGTTTAAGGATTTGTAACAAAAAAACCTTTTTGGAATATACTGCAAAAGGATTATTATTGTTGGCTTTAGAGAGTTTTAAACTGATTAAGGGCTTTGTTGTTGTTCAGTCGTTAAGTCGTGTCCGACTCTTCGTGACCCCATGAACCATATTGCGCCAGGCCTTCCTGTCCTTCACTGCCTCCCTGAGTTTGCTCAGTTTCATGCTCATTGCTTCAGTGATGCTATCTAACCATCTCATCCTCTGCTGTCCTCTTCTCCTTTTGCCTTCAATCTTTCCCAGCATCAGGGTCTTTTCCAAAGAGTCCTCTCTTCGCATTAGGTGACCAAAGTATCTGAGCTTGAGCTTCATTATCAATCCTTCCAATGAGCAATCAGGGTTGATTTCCTTTAAGATTGACTGGTTTGACCTCCTAGCAGTCCAGGGGACTCTTAAGAGTCTTCTCCAGCACCACAGTTCAAAGGCATCAATTCTTCGGCGCTCAGCCTTCTTTATGGTCCAGCTCTCACAGCCATACATTACTACTGGAAAAACCATAGCTTTGACTATGTGGATCTTTGTTGGCAAGGTGACATCTCTGCTTTTTAATATGCTATCTAGGTTTGCCATAGCTTTCCTCCCAAGGAGCAAGCGTCTCTTAATTTCATGGCTGCAGTCTCCATCTGCGGTGATCTTGGAGCCCAAATAAATGAAGTCTGTTACTGCTTCCATTTCTACCCCTTCTATTTGCCAGGAATTGATGGGCCCAGATGCCATGATCTTAGTTTTTTTAATGTTGAGTTTCAAGCCAGCTTTTGCACTCTCCTCTTTCACCCTCATCAAGAGGCTCTTTAGTTCTTCTTCACTTTCTGCCATTAGGGTGGTATCATCTGCATATCTGAGGTTGTTGATATTTCTCCCTGCAATCTTTATTCCGGCTTTTGATTCTTCCAGCCTGGCATTTCTCATGATGTACTCTGCATATAGGTTAAATAAGCAGGGTGACAGTATACAGCCTTGTCGTACTCCTTTCCCTATTTTGAACCAATCGGTTGTTCCATGACCGGTTCTAACTGTTGCTTCTTGGCCCGCGTACAGATTTCTCAGGAGACAGGTAAGGTGGTCTGGTACCCCCATCTCTTTAAGAATTTGCCACAGTTTGTTGTGATCCACACAATCAAAGGCTTTTGCATAGTCAATGAAGCAGAAGTAGATGTTTTTCTGGAACTCTCGTGCTTTCTCCATGATCCAGCGAATGTTGGCAATTTGATCTCTAGTTCCTCTGCCTCTTCGAAACCCAGCTTGTACATCCGGTAGTTCTTGGTTCACGTACTGCTGAAGCCTAGCTTGTAGGATTTTGAGCATAACCTTGCTAGCATGTGAAATGAGTGCAATTGTGCGATAGTTTGAGCATTCTTTGGCATTGCCCTTCTTTGGAATTGGAACATAAACTGACCTTTTCCAATCCTGTGGCCACTGTTGCGTTTTCCAAACTTGCTGGCATATTGAGTGCAGCACTTTAACAGCATCATCTTTTAGTATTTTAAATAACTCAGCTGGAATACTGTCATCTCCACTAGCTTTGTTGTTAGCAATGCTTCCTAAGGCCCACTTGACTTCACTCTCTAGGATGTCCGGCTCAAGGTCAGTGACCACACCAGTATGGACATCAGGGACATTAAGATCTTTCTTGTATAGTTCTTCTGTGTATTCTTGCCACCTCTTTTTAATCTCTTCTGCTTCTGTTAGGTCCCTGCCTTTTTTGTCCTTTATCATGCCCATCTTTGCACTAAACGTTCCTTTGATATCTCCAATTTTCTTGAAGAGATCTCTAGTCTTTCCCATTCTATTGTTTTCCTCGATTTCTTTGCATTGTTCATTTAAGAAGGCCTTTTTATCTCTTCTTGCTGTTCTCTGGAAATCTGCATTCAGTTGCTTATATCTTTCCCTTTCACCCTTGCTTTTCGCATTCCTTCTTTCCACAGCTATTTGTAAAGCCTCATCAGATAGCCATTTTGCTTTCTTGCATTTCTTTTTCTTTGGGATGGTTTTAGTTGCTGCCTCCTGTACAATGTTATGGACCTCCGTCCATAGTTCTTCAGGCACTCTGTCTACCAAATCTAATCCTCTAAATCTATTCATCACCTTCACTGTATACTCATAAGGAACATGATCTAAGTCATACCTGAGTGGTCTAGTGGTTTTCCCTACGTTCTTCAATTTAAGCCTAAATTTTGCAGTAAGAAGCTCATGATCTGAGCCACAGTCAGCTCCTGGTCTTGTTTTTGCTGTCTGTATAGAGCTTCTCTATCTTTGACTGCAAAGTATATAATCAATCTGGTTTCGGTATTGACCGTCTGGTGATGTCCATGTGTAAAGTCGTCTCTTGTGTTGTTGGAAAAGAGTGTTTGCTATGACTAGTTTGTTCTCTTGACAGAACTCTATTAGCCTTTGCCCTGCTTCATTTTGTACTCCAAGGCCAAACTTGCCTGTTATTCTGATTACTCCTTGACTTCCTACTTTAGCATTCCAATCCCCTATGATGAAAAGGACATCTTTTTTTGGTGCTAGTTCTAGAAGGTGTTGTAGGTCTTCATAGAACTGGTCAACTTCAGCTTCTTTGGCATCAGTGGTTGGGGCATAGACTTGGATTACTGTGATGTTGAATGGTTTGCCCTGGATACGCACTGAGATCATTCTGTCGTTTTTGAGGTTGTAACCCATTACTGCCTTTCCCACTCTCTTATTGACTATTTTTTAATATTTAATATTTTTTAATATTGATTAAGGGCTTAGATTGACTTGATTTAAGAGTTTGGAGCTAATTGAAAGGATCCTTTCATATGAGAAAATCCCTTTGTTTATACTTTGAAACTGATAAGATGACTTTGAAGGTTGGTCACTAAAGGGCACCAGATGGCTACCTTAAAAGAAATGTTTGATGCTGGGGGTAGGAAGTCTTAGGGTTATTTAACTCTATAGTAGAATCAGAAGGTGATATTGAAGAGGAACAAGCTTCATTGATTATAACTGAAATTGACATTCAAGTGGGGTTACAGTTTACGACCTACAAGAAAGAGATGGAAATAACAGATTAACAAATTAAATTGGATGAAGCTTTAAACATTTAAAAAGATATACAAATAATAAATCAGAAGAGTGATGTAGATAATTTTCTTATTTTGGACTTACAAAAGGGATTTGACAAAGATGACAAGAAATTTGAGAAAAGAAACAAAGAGAGTATGAGAAAGATGTTAGAATTGTTTTTTTTTTGAGGAATTTAAAGATTGTTGGGAGAAAGAAGAAAGAATACAAGAACAGTTTATCTGATCAAGGTTAAAATAATGGGTTGCTCTTTCTGGTGATGTTTAATGGTTTTCTGATTGGGACTGGATGATAATGGTTATTTCTGGAAATACTTAACTGTTTTTTTATTGGGACTGAACTTTGACTATTTGGGGTCTTATATTGGATTTACAAAAGTAAATGTGCTGGAGTTGCCACACTGGAGTCATAAAAGGGGCCTGACAAAGATGACAAGAACTTTGAGAGAAGAGTCAGGGTTAAAATAATGGGTTGCTACTTTTGCTGATGTATAATAGTTTTCTGATTGGGACTGGATGATGACTGTAATTTCTGGCAATGTTTCTTGACTGGGACTAGACTTTGACTATTTGAAGAGAGGAAATAGGAATGTTTAAATTGAAATGGACATATAAATATAAAAGGAAGGATTCAAATTGGGTGTAATAGATAAAGTTTGTAATACTTATGTTGTTATTTCTGATAACTCTTACTGGACTTTTGCTGATTAATATGGAGAGATGAGATTTTAGAGTAGAAAATGGGGTGAGGTATGGAATGAAGAGTTGTTTGGTTGTATTCTAAGAGATGGTGATACGTTGTTAATGTTGGTTACACTTGCTGGGGACGAAGGGGGAGGTTCATTTTTTAAATCTTTTTCTTTCCTCCCCCCCCCACTTTTTCTGCATTTTTTAATGTTTAAAAAATGTATTTCTGTACTATGTAGTAGTATTAGTTTTACTTGAATATTATAATCTTTAATAAAATTATTGGGGGGACAAAAAGTCTGCAAAGCCTTTTTCTGGCCTATACCAGATCACAAAAAATGTGCATGCTTTCAGTTTTGCAAAAGCTCTTGCATAACGAAGAGTTCTCAAGATCTCAAAAAGTTACAGAGCATATTTTGGGAATGGGTTTTTGTTGTTGTTGTTGTTGTTTTCGAGTTTGCAGAATAAATATGCTATCATATCTTTACCCTAAATTAAGATAAAAAATATTCTAAATACTTGCAATACATATTAGTATCGCATGTGAATTAAAGAACAAGTAAACATGAGTGATGCTGCATTCACATGACTGGTGCTTATTTACCTGGTATATGCCATAATTCTATATGTGTCAGAGTCTGCAAAGCTTAATTCCCAATCCCAGTAAATCCTCTGGAGGCCGGTTTGTTCCAGTAAAGATTTGTTTATTGAGAAGAAGCATACAGCATTCCATAGATTGCTGAAACTGAATTCCCCATGACCAGAGGCTTCACTTTTAGCCCCCCTTCCTGCTGGTTTCCCGCTTGATTCCTTTCACGCCCTTTCTCTGATCTCACCGTCATCTGACCTCGCTCTCACCTCAGTCCTTGATAACGGGCCCTCTGGCTTTTGTTGTTTATCCTGCGCTCCCCTCCCTTGCTTTATGGCAAGAACGAGCAAGCAATCTATATAACCTAACATTCCTGCAAACTAACATCTAATTTATAGCTATACTGAATAAACGTTCGATATGTATCAATTGTCTAACAACTCTACTCTTTGGCCCCTTGACAGTTGATTGATTGCGAGGATCCTGACAATATGTCAATACTCTTTGTATAAAACAGGTCACATTTGCATACTCTAGTTTTCCCATAACTTCAATAAAGATTTGATTTGATGTATTCTGGGTTTTGTTAGTGAGAATTGAGCTTTCAATAGAGACAGCAGAGTCTTTCATTAGCTTTCACACATGTGTGATACAAACAAATTCAAAATGCGTACTGATTGGCCAAGATGTTCACAGTACATGGAATACAGGCATCCAAATAGTTACAAATGAAAAGCTACAGACTCACTTAGTTTCACTCTTCTTTGTTATTTGTTTTACACGTGACCCATTTCTTCATGTCCTTCAAATCTGCATGACTAGTTCAGTTAATTTTAACAGTGTCGGGTCTGTTTCCCAATAATGCTGATTTATATTTTTCTACAATGGTAGGCCAATTTCAGAGAAAAAACATCAAGAGTTGAACACCTAAAGTCCCTGTTACATAATATGCAGTGTATGGCACAGTTGTTATTTTTACTCATCTAATGAAAAACAAAAAAGTGCCAACATTAATTAGGATGCTGTAACTTCATCCAAAAAATCATAGAAGAAATGGAGTAGCCATGATTACCAACAAAAGGGTATGAAAGTCAGTGCTTGAATACAAGCCTAATGATGGAATGATATCATCTGGAGACCATGGCAAACGATTATATTACAATTCTCCAGATGAAAGAAAGTGTAGGTTAAATAGCTTTGTGGTGACTTGCAACAACTACAGTACTGTGCAAAAGTTTTAGGCAGGTGTGAAAAAATGCTGTAAAGTAAGAATGCTTTCAAAAATATATATTGTAATTGTTTATGTTTATCAATTTACAAAATGCAAAGTGAGCGAACAGAAGAGAAATCTAAATCAAATCAATATTTGGTGTGACTACCCTTTGGCTTCAAACCAGCATCAATTCTTCTAGACAAAGAAGACTGAAACTAAGTTTTGAAAGCATTCTTACTTCACAGCATTTTTTTCACACCTGCCTAAAACTTTTACACAGTACTGTAGCTGATATGAGCAAAAATATTGATTATAGGAAACTGGAATGCTAAACTGGAAGTAAGATAGCATCAGGAATAATTTAAAAAATGGCTTGGAGAGAGGAAGAGACAGATTAATAGAGCTGTGCCAAGAAAATTGTTTACAACAAAAGTCTTATTAAACAACCTACACATGGACATCACTGAAATCAAATTGACTATGTACTCTGTAAGCAAAAATCCATTCAGTCAACAAAAACTGGCTCAGTTCATGAACTTCTTGCAAAATTACAACTTAAAACTAAAGGAAATAAAATAATCAGACAAGCAAGATATAACATAGGTGATATTCCCTATAGTTACGCAGTAAAGGTGAAGAAAAAACAGACAATGTTGCTAACAACAAAGCTGGAGGAGATGATGAAATGCCAGAACTATTTTAAATCTTCTACAGTAAGTGCTACTTGTGCTTTATAAACAGGTATTTAAAACAGAGCAGTGGCCAAGGAACTGGAAAAGGTAAATTTATATTGTGATACAAAAAGGTAAAGAATGATTACACTATTGAATAACTGCTATTATATCACATGCTTGTACACATTGCTCAAAATTTTGTAATCCATGCTTTAATAATATATTGAACAGGAACAACCAGATGCACAAGCTAGATTTAGAAGAGGGATGTGCACTCCAGATCACACAGCTAAGATTCAGCAGATGATCAAAAAGGCAAGAAATTCCACAAAGACATCTATTTTTGCCTTATTGATTATACTAAGACATTTGACTATGCAGACCACAACAAACTGTGGATAGCACTTAAAAACATGCATATTAGGCCACCTCATCCGCCTACTGAAAATATAGCTGGGAGAAGTAGCCTTAGATATTCTGATGACACCATTTTGATGACTGGAAATGAGGAAGACTTTAAGGAATTTCTTGTTGAAGATGAAAGAAAAGAGTGCTAAAATTTGCTGCTCAATATTAAAAAAACCTAAAATTAAGTCTACAGGCAATGCCAACCTGATGCAAATAGGCGGTGAAGAAGCATTAACAGTATTAAAAGAGGATAAATCTTTTTATCTAAAAAAATGACAGGGATGGTGAACGTAGCCATGAAAAAGAGTAGTCTGTTACTTGGAGAATGTCTCTGACAAATCTAGATGAAATATTAAAAGTGCAGAGAGATCACACTAATAAGAAATATATATGTGCGGTCAAGGCTATGGTTGAACCCATTATAAAGCTTACCTGTGAAAACTGCCCTTTCAGAAATATAAAACATAGTGACAACAACCAAATAAAGTGGAAGCAATGAAACAGTGACGTAAAACTTTTTAAACAAGAGTCCTTGCTCCAAGAATAGGACATCTTATATCTTCTTATGGAAACTGCTGCCAATAAAATCTTAGTAATTTTATTAGGGGAGGTAGGATTCGGGTCTGACAATAGGAAAGGAATCTCCTCTCTCTCGTAACAGGTTTGATTTTTGCTGGGAGAAGGTAAAAGCACACCTGCAAATGTCTCCCAGTGTAGAGAATAAAGAAGATGACCTGGATGAAAATATGCAGGAACCATTCCCTAGGCAAAAAGGGATGAAACATTTTTTAAGTTATGAGAAATGAGAGAACATTCAGAAGCAGCTCAGGGAGATGCCTCCCCAGTTCACTGAACTGTAAGAAAGAGGAGGAGATCCAGCACGATCAGTGTTGCAAGAATCTGTACTTTATTTATTTTTTATTATTACATTTGCATGCCGCCCATCTCCCCCAACGGGTGACTCTGGGCGGCTGCTCTCAATGAAAGTAGTTTTAGCCGCCCTGTGGAATTGGTCTCCTGATCTGGTCTATCTAGTGGGGCTGACCCCCAGCCATCAGCTAAGCAGGGAACAGTTCATTGCTGTAATAATGGATCACTCTTAGTGGATCACGCATAAGGTCAATTCTTCAATCATAAGCTCAACTCCTGATGACCTCATGGACACATCAACAGTTTTCTTGGGAATAGGATAGAAGTGGTTTGCCACTGCTTTTCTTCTGGGATGTTTTTCAAGTTCCCAGCCTAGCCTGCAGCTCTATCCTTCCCTTGGAAGAATCCCACCCAGGTTCTAACTAGGCCAAGTGAATGTTACTACCTGCAGTTCAGTGGCAGGCATGGAGAAAGAGTTCAACTGTTTAACTGTTTAACGTTAAAGCCTCCTCCCACTGTTCCCTTTGACTCTGACAGTTCTATTCTGCTGCTGCTTCACAGTAATGGACAAGATGATCTATTGCACAAGGCGGTAATGGAGAGGGGCAACTTTCTTTTAGTGACATTGCAAATTTATTTTAAAGAGGCACAAACAAGCTGGCAGAAGCCATCATTCCCTTTATGGAAAACATGAACTGACACTTAGGACTAAGTGAAAGATAGAAGAATAATAAATGTTTAATAAATATAGACGAGACAGTGGGGCTAGGAAACATCCAAGACTTTGTGAACTAGGGGAACTTGGGTTGCTGACAAAAACAACGTGAAAGCGATTGCCTACAGGCAGGGAATTCTGGGAGTTGTAGTAACAGCCATGCTGAAACAAAATTCACCCACAGTGGGCAACTGTGACTAGAGTGACTACATTCTGATTGTAGCCTAAACGGGCTATAACAGCAGGCACCCATAGGCAAAAAGGCCAAGTGCTAAAAATATACCTTATCCCAGAATGTGAGTACGTAGCAGAAGAGAGGTCTCAGTTTGAAACTGTAAATCCACGGCTTTCTGCTCCAACATTTCTTTCATAGAAGAGGTCAGGTCACCTGACCCAGAAGCGAAGCAAAAGGGTTTCTTCCCTGACAATTGCTCTAATAAAGAACAAACATGATGGCAATGTGAGGATGCTCAGAGAAGTGTATAAACAGATAGAGGTGACTGCACTCTCACGCACAGACAGACAAAACAAGCATGCCAGGAAAAAAACAACAACTGAGCACAGGCCAGCCAAAACAGTCAGATAAATGATGCATACAGTTCTATGCAAAAGTTTAGGCACCTTTGCTATCATAACAGCCTGCTCTAAAATGAGTCCCCACAGAACTGAAACTGACAGTGCCTCTCTGTGGTAAGAAGTTAAAGGTGCTGTCTTTCTGCAAATTTGAATAACACTATTTAGGGGTAGTTAATCACAGATTACGAAGAAGACAACACCATCACATCAATAAGTTCCTAGTATAGATGTGTCTAATGGCATGTTGGAATTGCATGAACCTAGCAATTTCTTCCCATTAATTATGCAAATATGATGTTAATGTCTATTATGCTAGATGTTATCTTTGAAAAGGTGTTTCTTAGGTAAGCTAACAAAAGGATTGCCACAATTTCTTTCAGAGGGGGAAAAAACAACTACACAGTGGCAATATAAGATAACATTGCCAAGGTTTGTGAAGAAGAATCCCCCTTCCATCTCTTCCACCCACACAAGAACGTGGGTATGTAAATGGTTCTCCCTGGAAGTGGCAGCGGCTGATTTGCACTAAGAGTCAAGGTGACAGGGCCACGTGCATAGAAGCATGGACTCATCCGTATATATCCTTCATTCTGAAGATGAACCTTCAACTGGTTTAAGCCATTCTGATTCACTTTATGGATTTCTAAAGACTCACAGAAACGTCCTTGACTTACGACTTGCTCCAGATCAGGGCCACTACTTCAATTCCCTCAGTGTAGATGGTTTTTGTTTTTATTTACTTTAATATATATAGGTATAGATACACACACACACACACACAGACACACACGTATGCTGCTGGAGCCAATGAAAATTTCCTTGCATTAGATGTGGGTGCTGGTCGTGATCTGGACTGAATCACTGCATATTTATTCAAAGGCAGTAGTTCTCAAATAGTGCTAATGTGCACCACAGATGGTCCTCAGAAATAGCCTAGTGGCATTTTGTGGGACTTAAGAGGGGAAACATTGATACTCATTTAAATCCAGTAATGCTCCCTGTTGTACATTGTAATTTGTGCTATTTGGTCCTCAATTTCCTAGAGTGAAATTGCTGAAAAACAGCAGAAGCTCTTTTCCCTCGAAGGAAAGGACATTGCTCTGATGCCACAACCATCCAAGCATTAGGGAGAGTGGGTTGCTTGTTTATTTCAACCTTCCTTTGTAGGTTCATGGATTCTGTAGTTTCAGCTTATAATGTTCTTCCAAGACAACATAAAGAGGTTAAAAAAATAAAGGGACAGGAAGGGAAGCTTTGTAGCATGTGGGCAGGGGGTGGGAAAGCCAGGGCAGAAACTAAAAGGGTGCCCCTGTGTGATGTATGGGTTGAATGGAGAATGCACTTCTAGGGGAGGGATGCTTCCTTGACTTGGGCAATCACTGAATTTATTGCAATATATGTGTGTGCATGTGTGTGTGTGTATGTATATACCAGTGTTTTTCAACTTGGCAGCTTTAAACTGTGTGGACTTCATCTTGCTGGATGGGGAATTCTGGGAGTTGAAGACCACACAGCTGAAAGCCGCCAAGGTTGAGAAACCCTGCTTATCCGGAAGGCAGAAACCAACTACTACCCCGGGGAGAGGGCGCGCCTAGAATAGAGCAGAACCTTCCAAGACAATCCGCTCCGTAGGGCTTAAAACGCCCCGGTTACACAGCAGCAGTTTTGAATCGAAACTGGGAAACGCGGGCACGTGGCGGATTTGCAACGAGGCGGAAGTGGGAGGAGGCATCTTTATCCGTTTATGCCGTCCGGACATGCTGAGTGGCCCGTTCTGGCGATGGGCCATGCAGAAAGGGCAGGTCTGCCCCTAGAAGGAAAAGTGGCACGTGGATCAGGATTTGCTCGCGTACTCCAGCGCGAGTTAACGCAGGGCTACGGGTGCAGGTTGGAAGGGCGGGCACCGTGGCTCTACCCCGCCTGCTTCTCCCTTTATCCGTTTCTCGCAACCATCGTTGGGCCACATCAACGGCAAGTGCTCCGGAGTCCCACCTAAAGTTCTGCAGCTCCACGGCCGATCAAGAGATCTCGTTGGGCTTTTCCTATTTTATCTTATCTTATCTTATCTTATCTTATCTTATCTTATCTTATCTTATCTTATCTTATCTTATCTTATCTTATCTTATTTTTTTCCCGGATTTTCACCCTCCCCTCTGTGGTGCTTCCCTGGGCTCTACCTTCCATCGCCCTTCAGCAAAGCAACCCGCTTCCTAGACTGTGGCCAGGGTGGCCGTTTGATTACCGGATGGCTCTGGACAGCGATGCGTTTTTCTACGGGTGCGCTGCTGCGGCTGCTTCGGTCGTAACTCTGTTGACCGCCGTCTTCTACGTGATGTTCCAAAACTATCGGAAATGGAAGGAGATAGAGGCCATTCCGGAGATCAGACCCTGGTATCCGATTCTGGGCCACGCCCTGATCCTGAACAGAACCGGCGAAGGTAAAGACCTCCCCGCCCGCTTCTGCCAAAGGGCGAGCGGGCAGGCGAGCGCTGTCTTCTGCGCGCGGCGGCGACCTCGGGCGCTCGTCTTCCCCGACGCGGCGCAGCTCATTCCGTTAAGCTGCTGGGCACCGGGGTGCTGGGGAAGGGAGTGCGCTTGCTACACAAGCGGGAGGCTTGAAAGATGTTAGGGTAGGAGAAGGGAGAGAAAATGCAGAGTGCGCGAACGCCGTAAAACTAGAAGTCAGGGACCAGTCGTCTGAACGATGGATGTCTTTCATTGTAAACTATTTTGCATATTAGGAGATAACTTAACCTAAAAGGCAGCATACAAAGACGCTCCCATTCTATGTCTGCGCCTCTCAGATTCAACATCGCTGTCTAAGAGCTTGAGAATCCGTCTGCTTTGATCACTGAAGGAAAGTGATGACAACTGTTCCATTGTGCACTTTCCATCATTCTTTAAACTCAAAAATCAGGCTAATTTACAGATGGGGGTAGAATAGTCCAGCTAGATGCGTATATGTTGAAACTAAAAAGCCACTGACCCAGACAAGGACTCTTTATTTTCTACCACTTATGCTTTCCACGCAGCAAGTGATTTTGTCTGCCTGCTGCATCGGGGAACAGGAACGTCAAGCCATGAAACCAGTTGCAGGTTACTGCAGCCAGTGTAAGAGGTGGTTCTGCCCTGGGTCTCTGCAATCAAGGAAAGCTTGGCTTTCTCTAAGAATTGATGGCCTTAGAAGACAATTACAAAAACAACCTGCACTTTTCCCAAAAATCTTTATAGCATTGCAGGAGAGTAGTTTGTTGGACTACAAAGAAATATTAGTAGAAGCCAAGCTCAGGGCAGGAAGGTCATTTCTAGCCATAGCACCAAATCCACATCTGTATCAGGGGTCCTAGAATCTACCTACTTACTTAGTTAGTAATATTTATTAGGTTATAAACCAGCATCATAAAATGGATAAGCACTTCCATTTTATGAGTATACATAGAAGTGTATACATCAACAATATACACTGTAAAAAGGAGTAAAAGATACAAAAAAACCTTACAGATAAATGCTAAACAAATAACATTTCCCATTTTCCTAAATCATATATCCACATCAGTCAGTTACAGCAGGGTTCCTCAACCTCAGCAACTTTAAGATGGGTGGACTTCAACTCCCAGAATTCCCCAGCCAGCCAGATTGTAATAATGTTCCTGTATTAACCTTTAGTCTAGTTTTGCAGACTGTGGCACCAAACCTAGTTTCTAGCAGCAGAGTCAGGAAAGAGAAATCTGATTTTCTAGCTCTGTTCATAAAGAGAGGATAATGATTTTGGTCCACATACCATGGTATAGCCATTGTACAATATAGTGTCTCTACCTTCTTGGAGCCACAAGGACCCCAGCATTCATTTTAAGGTATATCATTCAAACTTCTCTGTGGCACAGATGTAGGGCGTATATTAAGACACATTAATGAGAAAGTTTTATGGAACTTTGGAATTGATATGAAAAATAAATATTTAGCTGATTGAATGACATTCCCAATTCCTCCAGGAAAAAAATAATAATTGGAAAGAAGTCTCAAGTCTGTCAGTTTCTTTTACAGTAACAGGGGCATTGTTGCATCCAAGAGAGAGGAAAAGTGAGAGAGCCAGACTTCAGCTGGTAGTTTTGCTTCATCTTGCCTTAGCCATTTACTGTGGAAAGTGTCATGTAATATCAAAGGGGCTAAACCTGCAGGAAGGAAACACAATTTCAACCATAACTTAATTCTTGAGCACTAAGCCCTAGTTCCAACTTAACAGACTGGGTTCTAAACATAAAGCTGCACCAGGGACATAATTTGCAACACAGAAGGACATTCATAAAAAATTGGACTGAATTCTATCCAGTTGAGCACAGGCTATTGAAAGACCAAATCTGGGCCCCATAAAGGAGCTGGGGAAGGGCTTTGGCCTCAAAGAATTTTATAGCAGCTGGGATGGATTCTTCCCTTCCTGAGTAGAAATGTCTGCAGGTAATTGAAGTGGTTCTCTATGCATTTTCAGCAGCGTAGTCTAGGTGGCTGCCTCAAGTACCTAAGGCACTGAAGATAACTGCAAGATATCTATATGTATACTCTTTACTTGGTCTGTCTGGTTCACTTTTTTCATGTTTACATTGTCTTTTGGAAGATATCATGATTCACTGGAATATATGAAGGAGGGAGGTTGAGCACAATCAGACTTGCAAGATTCTGTTATAAGCTATCTCAATATCTCAATAAAATGTAGTTTTAGTCTTCCTGTAGGATTGATTTTCTAGCCTGGTCTACTTTGTAGGACTGACAGATAAAACATTCTTGCCTACAAGAGCAGGCCAGGGCACTTAAGCCTTTCTCATCAGTGTAGCAGTTTTTGACAACGGTACTGAGTCGTCAGGGTATAACAGAATAGAAATGTGCTGATCGACTAACTTGGGTAAATGGAAATCAGAATCATCCAGAATTATTATATGAATTTTTATTCATATAAAAATTGAATAGGTCAGGAGCCAGCCTTGTTTCACCCTTTATAGGTTTGTATTGGGTCATTAACAGATTTAGGGGATTACTTCTTACAGGAAAAGATGTATTATTATATAACTTTTGTATAAGCACTAGTAAATGTAGATCAACAGATCTGTTCAATTTATGCCACAATCTAACGCTAGAAATGAAATAAAAGAGTGCTTTAAATTCAATAAAAGGTGCAAATAAAGCTGACCTTGGCTGGCTTGTATATTTCCCCAAGTGTTGATCTAAAGTGGGTTGTGTCTCCTAAGACTCCTCATTCCTCTCTTTAGATATTACCAGCCCATAGCCAGGCTTGCAGCTTAACGTGTAAACACTTTGCATCTGGGTTACTAATGTTTCTTGGAGACCAGTAGGGCAATAGGTATCAGGATCAAGGGCCTTGCCTTTTTAAAGCTAGAATTTAACTTATACTTTTGAAGCCAGTTTACTTAATTAGTGGAATAAAGTATTCAGATTTCTCTTGAAGTATATTATTTAACAAAGCCTCAGTAGATAATGACACCTTTATATGCCCAATTTTTCATGACATGCGTATCAATGTCTGTCCTGATGAACATGGTTTATGTAACATGCAAATCAGAGCAAGGCCCATTTGCTTGAAAAGATCTACTTTAGACAGCATCTCAGCCTGCTTTGTAATTAGCTGGCTAGCATGCCATCACTTCCTGCCCTCCCTTTTTTAAAAAAAATAAAAAATAAAATCCATGATGGCCCCTTCAGGGTAAGAGCCACCATATGCTCCATAGAGGGTTTTTTTTCCCCCTTTTAGGAAGGAAGGTAGGAAGGGCTGGCTGTGCCAGACAAGGAGAGAGAAGAGAAAGAGAAAACAAGTGAGAAAAAGATGAAGGAAGGAAAGATTCCTGGTCAGCAAAGAAAGACAACAAAAAGAAAATCAGCTCTTAGTGAGATTATTTCCCCAGATTATATTATTATATACATTATTTCCTAGATTACAATCTTAAAAAATATTACTTATCAACCCAGATGAATAGATTTATTGGAACACCCAAATACTGGTGTTTGGATAAATCTAAGTATTTCTTAAACTTCTATCATTGCCAAGACTCAAGGCATCTTATGTTGAAAACTCAGTGAAAACAATTAGTGACAAAATTTAAACCACAGGATGAGAGGTACACAAGAAGCAGTTTTAGCTGCCCTTCTTTAGTTCACTTGGTGGGATCACAAAACACCTGAATAAGAGATGCTGCCAGCTATGTAGCTGTGTTTCACACTGTTGTACAAGTAGGTCTGTTTTGCAATAAAAATTCATGAAAATTATTTTTGATTGGAAATCCAAACCATTTTCAATTCTGATTGATAATATTAATAATGGACTACATTACAGTACACAGTTGTTGCGAGCTTTCTCTTAAAAGCAATCCAACCTAAAGAAACAGTTTAACTTGGAACCATAGTTTATGTTGGGTGGTGTGCTTCTCTCTGAATGCAATCTGCAAGGCAAAGTAAAAATTGCAAGGTTATTCTAAGCAATTCCATCAGTTTCAGACAAATCCTCTATGTTCCGTATGGCTTTACCCAAGTACAGCGCTACAGCATTGTTGTGAATACTTTTCAAATTGAGATTCAGCGAATCACGTAAACCATGGCTAAGTTAACCATGCTTAAGAATGTCATTAAAACACAGTTGTTATGAAATAAAGATTACAGCAATTTGTAAGTGAACATCTTGCAAAACAAAGTGCATTAAGATAAAGGAATACGTTTGGAGAATAGGAAAGAAGATACTTCAGGGTTGTTTTGTTTGAGTTAGCTAAGCCAGTAAGATAAGATTTTTAAGAAAAGTACCCTTATATAACTCTAAAATGTTGCCTTTGTCTTCTGAGGATCAAAAAGTCTTATCAGAATAAATGTAAATGTTTTATCCATAATAAATGTCAACAGTAAACTTCTCATTTGTAAACCAGATCTATGTTTTCCAGGTTTCTTTAAACAGATAATTCAATATTCGGAGGAATTTCGCTATATGCCATTGCTAAAGGTTTGGGTAGGACCATGCCCTCATGTGGTCTTATATCACGCAGACACTGTAGAGGTGAGTCCCTGAATTTTCATTCTTAATGGATATGCAGGATGATTCTAAGTCTCAGGAGAGTCTACAGGTGAAGATGATGGCCAATATTTTGACTTTTTTGACAACCCGTCTGGTGGAAATATCCTGCCAAGTCTCTGTTTAGATGTTTATTGGTGGAATACTTTCTGTCCTTCTTCAGAAGCAATTGTATTTAATAGGTAAGTGGGTGAGCATAGAGGGGGTTACATCCTTAAGAGTGCAAAGAACACAGAAATAGCATGAATCTGTGTGGACATTTCTACATTGTAACTTCTGTGTTCTTTAAAATGTGGGAAATCAGTCCACTAAGAGTCTTTTAACACTTCTGAAATATATGAACGCATATATACACACATCTGTATTGGATGATCTGAGGTTCAATGGTCAATAACATCCTCCACAGACAGAAAATAAACTGCATAGGGTTTTGTTTGTTCTGGTAATGTTGTTATTACATAATAGCAAAATTAAATATCTTATTTTATACTACAAATAATAGTATAGTAAAATAAATCACATCAATTAGAAACAAAATTCTGGCCTCTACCCAGGAGTGCAGCCTTTGGCATAAGCCATAAAGCCTGGAGTGATGATCAAGATGACAGAAATGAGATGTTCCTAGTATAACACTTCTTAAAGAAGTTTATGGTTGGCCATTGTATGGGGGAGCTGACTTCATCTTTTTTGGGGGGGGGGTTCCTTCAAGACAAACTTGACACCTTGCAGCTACATGGACAAGTCCCTGCAGTTTTCTTGGCAAGCTTTTCAGAAAGGATTTGCCATTGCCTCCTTCCTAGGGCTGCAAGAGCAGGACTGGCCCAACTGCCTTTGTGCCTAAGGCTGGACTAGAATGCTGGTTTCTAGCCTAATGCCCTTAACTACTATACCTAACTGGCTCTGTCATCTATTATTATGTACACTCAACATAAAGTTGGCAGGAATACATATATGAATCTGCCAGTAAAGAATGGTAGGGAGGATGGTTTTGATGGTGGGACTATCTAATACATCCTCATGACTGAATGCTTAAGGATACTCATTCTCATGACACTGTAGACATATATTTTTGCATTCCTATTTTCCATTATTAAAGGCAGCCTATCAAAATTGCAATGCATGATGTGGCCTTAAAGTTAGAATCATGTCAAGGCATAAGGCATCACCGTTGAGATAGTGTATGATCACACTATCTTCTGTGCTGACATGAAAAAGCCCATATCTCAGATTCTCATCAACCAAGCCTCTTCACATGATGGAATAAAAAGTGGGCCCTCTAGTGTTATCCAGAAGCTATGCATGAGTCTATGGGAGAATGCAGAGAATATGGTCATACTAGACATGGAATCATGAATTAACTAATCTTTGCTCTTACTGTCTTTGCAAACCCAGCCCATATGTTTAGTGTATGATTCATAGTATCACATGACTCTAATGAATTGGGTCAGTGGTAGAAATAATTTTATTGTTTATTGCCTGCCTTTTTACCCAGTTTTATTACTCAAAGCAACTGAGAGCAAATAGAATGCAGTACAAAAGTAAACATTCACAATATAAGTTAAAAATACTGCAGACATCAATAAACTATTAAGACCCAAGGAAAAGAGATGCATCTTGATTGTGCTCCCAAACAAGAGAAGATGGGTGTGACAAGCATTCCCAAAGAAGTGCAATCCATAGCCTGGGTGTGTGCCAGATGCTCCTCTTAGGTTTCAGATCAACTAGCTTCCGACATCAACAGCATCTTCAGAAGGATCTAACCCTAACAGGTGGGCTTGTTTGTACCAGGCGAGGCAATACCTCAAACAGACCTTAAACCGTTAGGTATTTAAAGACTAACACCAACTATTTAAATGTAATTCATGGTAAACAGTCCCATATAAAGATAATCACAGTAGTAAATAGTAAGCGGTTAATCCCATATGATGTTAATCACAATAAGCAGCTGAAAGTCACCAAGAGATGGATATCTGATCAGTTTAGGAATATTTGCAACTGGTGTACAGTACTAGCTGCAACTGTGCAAAAGTCTTCCTTGCCGTAGGTGCCTCCTGTGAATCCAGCAATAGTTGAAGATCAAGAACCACACCCATGCTGTGAAACTACTTCTTCAGGAAAGATTTGAACCCCTTCCAAAACAAATTCTTAACCATGGATAAATAAGTTGGGTAAACACAGCCAGCATGTATACAGTATATACCTGCCCATAGTGTTACTCCCTTTTGGGATAAACATTGTTATTGCCAGGGCCCTGCCACACATATCTTCTTCCTCAGAGCCAGGCTGAGGAATCTAGCCTTTTTGATGCAGAAGAGCCAGATAGTAGTTGTGGAAATCTGGATATAGATTCCATTGCTCCTGACTCTGACTCTGAGGATCTGGATCTAGAATGGGAGGCAAGGTCTTCCAGTTTCTGACAATGCAAGAAGCACTGAGTGGAGAGTCAGAGAGACTGGCAAAGCCAAGGAAGAGATACTCACCACAGAAGGTTTAGGATCCCAGATGAAGTCTTGCAGGATGGGATTCCAGCAATATCAAAGCTGCAGATGTTCAGCTGCCCCTCTGTGGGAAGGAAATAGGACTAGGATGCTCAAGGATACTTAAAGAGCTGATGCCCTGCTAGAACAACTTTGGTGACATCTGTATATTAGCACAAGTAATCTCTCACTTTTATCTCCTGGATCTCCGAACTTGACTTGACCACTGTTAACATCTCACTGTTATCAGTAATAGTAATGTAGTTGTTAATATTCTCTTACAATACAGTAATCCATTGTTCTAACACTTGTCAATGTATAAAGGATTTAAAAAGCCATTACATTGGTATTCCACATTGTTAGGTATCCTTTCTATCTTAATCTATGGGGAAACAAATGATATTGCCAAGATCAGCTCCCACCTTGATATCACTTTGGATTTTGAAACCCAAAGAAGAAAGCAGAAGAACTTGGGAGCTATAGAAAAGGTCTAGAAATGGAATGGACTACTGACTACAGAAAATAGAAAACAGCAGAATTAATGTGTTTGCTGAAAAGTTTAGTGAAATTTGAGAATATATATAGAAGGTAGCACGAGAGATAACTCATGGTACCTCCGGTTTAAAACAGATTTGTTTCTGTGTTGGAAGAGTTGATTCTCCCACAGAACTCTCAAGCATGAACCCTCTAACTTTCATTTAATTCAAGGACTAGATCATTGCTGAGCTTGAATGAGTTCAGACCAGATAGATCTTTGAATACAAGGATATTTAAGGAACTTGCAAATGTTCTGGCTGTACCTGTAGTCATTATTTTTGAGAAGCACTGGAAAATAGATAAAGTATCAGATGATTGGAGGAGAGTCAATGTAGTCCCTATCTGATAGGAAGAGAATCAGGACAATGGATCAATAGACTGGCATCAATATATGGAAAGATTCTAGAACACAAATCAATAAGCATCTTGAAAATAATCCAGTGGCTACTTGAAGTTAACATGTGAAGAATTAGGCTTGTCAAACTAATCTTATCTACTTTTTTTCCCAAATAATTTTACTAAGAATTACAAATGGAAAGAATAAAAGCTATTACAAACTACAAAAAATATAAAAAGAAAAAATATTTTTAAAAAAAGTGTAAAAAAGAAAAAAAAGGGGGGGGAAGGAAAAGGAAAACAAGAAGTAACTTCCCCCTTCATCCCAGCAAGTAAAAACAATTTTAGTAGATTATCACCATCTTTAAATACAACATAAACTCTCTTCATCCCGTAACTCATCTGTTAACTAAAAAGCAAAGTCCCAAAGCCTTGTCATTCATTCTTTCTCAGCAAAAGTCCAGTAAGGGAAACCAGATATAACTAATTTTCTATTTTAGCCCTGATCGAATAAGCCAACATTGTACTCCTTCCCTGATTTTTAAAAAATCTTATTTTTCAACCCCTTCAAAATAAATAAGTACCTTCAAAAACTGTGTTCCTTCAAAAACTGTGTGCAAGTGTACCTAGAAGAATTGATGCTGTTTTGAAGGCAAAGGGTGGTCACACCAAATATTGATTTGATTTGGGTTTTTCTTCTGTTGCAAAATGCAAACTGTTTGCATTTTGTAAATTGATAAACATAAACAATTATAATATATATTTTTGAAAGAATTCTTACTTTACAGCATTTTTTCACACCTGCCTAAAACTTTTGCACAGTACTGTATATATATCTATCATCATCATCAGTCTGCAGAAGATCTGATATTCTGACCTGTACTTTTCAACATTTTTTGTTAATGACTTTGTTGAGCAGGTATAAGAAATACAGATCTCATTTGCATATAGCACAAAATTAGGTGGTTTAGCTAATGCCCTGACTTTGCTTTAGATAGTTAATGCAGAAGACAGAAATAAAATTAAAACTGATTTTGAAAACCACAGAATGAAATTTTACAGAGATAGTTGAAAAAGAGAAATCAAATAGATACAGGATGTGTATATCTGCCTTGGTTTTGGAATAGCAGATGATCACAGTCTGAACATGAATCTGTAGTGTGATGTAGCTTTTTAAATTTGTCTTTTTGACAAATACTGTTTCAGTAGTTTCAGTAACTGTATTTTTACAGAATGTAATAGTTACATGGAATTAAAAAAGAGCAACCTCCTTAAAACAATTAGCATGAAAGTTATTTGATTTGCCTAATGAATACAGATTGCAGAATTTGGTTCAGGTTGCCAGATTTTGGGCTATCAATGCAGAATTTTGATTTTCCCTCCCATTTTACCATAATATAAAGAGTAACAAAGCAGCTCATATTAATTCCTCTTTATTTTAAAGTTACAATACTGTAGTGCATTTGTCACTGGCAGGTTGTCTTGCGGAGCTCAACATTGATCGAGAAGTCCCATCTTTATAAATTTCTTCAACCTTGGCTAGGCACAGGACTTCTAACAAGGTGAGGCAAAATATAACTCAATTGTTCTGCAGTGGATTAAAACATGTGTTTGACCCATGTGGTGGACCACTTCTGGTTGGACTCTTAAGACCTCAATGAGCCATTACCCCCGTTCTTTACACCCGCGTGAAGAAGTAAACACAATAGCAAAAGGAGGAAGAGGGAGCTAGATCTGATATTGTCATACCTGTAATTACACCTCAAGTCCCCATACAGCCTGTTGAATGTATCAAAATGGCCTCCAAGCGTGCATAGCGGTATGTGTGCACAGATCCCTTTTTGGATGTGAAGCTATATAGATGTGTGGGCTTGAGATACAGGGCCAGTGGGCAGCTATCAAGTTCTTTTTCTGCTTATTCAATGTCTGTCCCTGTTGGGTTTTATGAAGAAAATGTATATTTTGATCTGGTTTTTTTTTGTGTAAGTCCTGAGTTTCATGAGTCAGTCCTAAGTAAGATTATAATATACTGAATATAAAATTGTTGTGGTTTTTTTAGTCATGGTTCATGTGAGAGAGAGACTTCAAATTGATAAGTTAAAAATAAATAGAAAAGTGATAGAGGGACAAAGTGGCCCTAAGTCATGATTTACTGCTAAGATTATACATCACATTAAGTCATTGTGATCAGAATAGGTTTGAAGACACTAAAGGCTGAAAGGGAGATGAGAGCAGGATCGAGATTCAGTGCATGAGTAGACTTTAACCAGCACCCAATTGGCTCTCTCTCTTAGTTACTGATAACCACCACTTGTTGAGATTACATAGCATAGCACTGCAGTTAATCTACAACAGAAGTGAGTCCTTTCTAAACTGGTTGTTGAAGCTTTGAGAATACAAGTATGAGTCCAGAGTTCTGCAAAGTGTTATATTGCAGTGAAGACTCCTGAAACCAGCCTTCTCCAACCTGGAGGCCCTCCAGATGTGTAGACTTCCCCAGAATTCCTCAGCCTGCATGACCATTGCTAAGAAATCTGGGAATTGAAATTCACACATCTGGTGACACCTGAGATAGGGGAGGTATATTAGGGGTGTGTGTGTGTGTGCGTGTGTGTGTGTCTATCTATCTATCTAGCATTTATCTTTCTATCTATTATCTGTCTGTCTGTCTGTCTGTCTGTCTGTCTGTCTATCTATCTATCTATCTATCTATCTATCTATCTCTGTCATTTATCATGATATTGTGGAAGAAAGGTTTGATTGGGACAGGCATATTATTTTTAATTCTTGTTTTGCAGCACTGGAAAAAAATGGCACTCCAGACGAAAAATGTTAACTCCAACCTTCCATTTCACAATCTTAGTAGACTTCCTTGAAGTGATGAATGAACAAGCCAGTATCCTTGTTCAAAAACTTGAACAACACCTGGACAAAGATCCATTTGATTGCAGTTTATACATTGCATTATGCACCCTTGATATAATCTGTGGTAAGTTTTGATTATTGTCTGATAGCACTATAAATAAAAAGTTGAAATAACTGAATTCTAAAAATTCATCTGTTTATGTTATAGAAGAAATTTATTGTGATAACTACAAGATAACTACTTTTTGCTATTGACCCTGATTATTTTATTACATTAAAAAGCAATTCATTCATCTGTGGAATGTAAATGGGTTTTCGATACCATTAACCATGGTATTGTTCTGAACTGGCTACAGGTCTGTAAGTGGGGGCCACAGTATTGTGGTGGATCTCCTTTTTCTGTAGCCACTTCCAGTTGATAATGATAGGGGAAGAAGAGGTCAAGCCTGAAACCTCTGGTTTGTGACTCCATGCTTTAACCCCTTCTATATAAGATCTATATGAGACCATTGGAAAAGGTCAACCATCAGTTTGGGGATCTATCATCAGCCTGGGTGGGGAGGCTCAAGTTCAACCCTAGCAAGACTGAGTGGCTTTGAATGTGTGGTTCTTCAGTTCTGGGGCTTTTCTACCTTTAGTCCTGAACGGGACTGTCCTGTACTTCTCAGGACTTGTGCACAACTTGCAGGTCTTCCCAGGCTCTCAGTTCCTGCTTGAGGAGCAAGTGGCAGCTGGGGCTAGGAAGACCTTTGTAACAGGTTTAGTTTGTGTGCTAGTTGCACCCATTCTTGGAGTGAGAGGCCCTCCTCATAGTCATTCATGCCTTGGTCACCTCATAGGTGGACTACTCCAGCACAGTCTATATGGATCTGGCCTTGCAGGATCATCTGGAAACTATAGCTAGTCCAGGATGCAACAGCATAAGCACTGATGGACAAGCCATGCTCTGCCCATGTAACACTCCTGCAATGTGAGATGTACTGGTTGCCATTTGGCTTCCAGGTACAGTTCAGGGTAATGGTTATTACCTATAATGCCCTACATGGCTTAGGGACTAGCTATAGGAGGGACCAGCTGTCTCCTATGGTGTCTGCCATCCTATTCTCTCCATTAAGATTAGCCTGATCCAGGCCCCATCAATTACACAAAGCTGTCTAGTGGGACTCAGGAAGCGAGTCTTCTCTGTCTCTGTCTCTGCACATGGATGTGGAAGTGGAACATATCCCCCCCAAAAATTCACATGGCTCCTGCCTTGTCTGCCTTCAAGCATCTTTGAAATCCTGATTGGTTTCCCAGGCCTGGGGCTGGGTGATTTGGAGTAGATATTTGGGTGGATCCCCTTTTAATAGTGAGAAAAGTGGAGGTATGTTGTATTTTTTGTTGTTTCCCTCCACACAGTGGTTGCGTTTTACTTTACGTTGTGTAGTGTTTTCTTTGAATGTTACTGCATTTTTAGTTTATGAAACCATCCAAAGTTATCTGTGAGTTGGGCAGCCTAGAAATATGACAATTAAATTGAATTAGAATTAAATTTAAATTCTCAGTGCATGGAAAGAGAAACAATCAGTTGTGTTCAAGAAGAAGAGAAACCTGTCTCCTATGGAAAAGAGGATATGCATTATCAAGAGAGTGGACACTTCCAAACGATCACTATTTTTACTCTTTTAAACAATTTAAAAGTGATCCATGATCACTTTCATATGGGTTGAAATACTGAAATACCGAGGAGTGAAAATAACTGCTCCTCTATGTTTAAGCAGTATAATTTCATCACTCCAACTCTACAAAAAAACAAAAGGAAAAGAAAAGTGATCAAGCAGGCTGGACCTTTGCATGTTACTTATATTTTGCCAGAGAAGAAGAGAAACTCTTGCCATTGTCAGTTCTGATTGCTTGGACTGGGCTGCTGAGGGGGAACTGTAGAGCCATCCAACCAGCATTCCTTTTATAGGACTAGAAGCTCAGAAACCAGGAGGAAGGCTGAGGCAAGAGTTCCTTCTGAATGGAGCTCTTGCAGAACTCAAATATCTCAAAGAAATCAGCAAAACAAACTCAAATACTCTGTTTCACATGTCATTCAATTAAATTTGGACAGCTACCCAGAAATAAATTAGCTCAGCCCTCTAAGCCTGTGAATGTCATTAATTTAATCAACACCTGTGCTCACACATCACTCTAAACCCAGGTTGTTTAACCATGGCTTACTGAATGAGCCACAATTGCCTGGGTCCATAAACATTCTAAATCAAACCCTAAGGTTTATGAACTCACTGCCTGAACTCACAAGAGATACCAAGTCAAAACTAGACAACCTGTATTACGGGTTTGTGTGCATTGTGAACTGGGTCACAGTCTTCCATGCTTTTTGTTTTCCTCTAGAAACAGCAATGGGCAAAAATATTGGTGCACAAAACAACAAAAATGCAGAGTATGTCAAAGCTGTCTATAGGTGAGTATAAAAATGGTGATCTATTCCCATGGACCACAGTCAGAAATTAATGAACGCAAGTCCACCTGGTGGGTTCCAGTACTGACAAATTAGTTTATACATATAGACTGTACAGCTTAGACAAAACTGCTCCTTCAAATGACCATCTTACCAGTCTGTTCAACATCATAAAAAGCTGTTTGCCAGACACCTTAATGGACAAGTGGCTGCTGAAAAATAATATTACGGCAGAAGACCAAGCTGGCTGAGGGATGTTTAACATTAAACCATTGTTTAATCCTTCAACATTTAGCAAAAGTACACCACATATTCACATAACAAACTCTACATGCTAAGCTCTTGGTGTTCTCTGGCCTGGTCTGATGATGTTTCATTACCAGAGATAGGTAACGTCATTAATGCGTATAAACAGCCAGCAAACTCCACTTCTCCATGCACTTATGATGTTACCTAGCCTGGAAATGAAACATCTGGAGGAAGGGAAGCAACCTCAGAAGGAAGATGACAACTCAAACCTGAAGTTCATATATTCTCCACTGTGGCCTTTATACAGTTGAAGCAATATTTGATAGTCAATATTCAACTTTGGTCACTGATTATAATAAAGTATAACTAGCTACACTTGATACATCTTTTTACAAAAGTATTACAGGTTTGTTGTTTGTTACTCTAGGATGAGCGATCTAATTCATCATAGACAGAAGACACCATGGGTTTGGCCCAAACTTTTGTACAGTATGTCCGGAAGAGGAAGAGAACATAACAGGAACCTGAAGATACTTCATAGCTTTACAGATAAAGTGAGCTCCAGAATTCCTCTTCATGTCAACAGAACATGGAATTATTTCTATTTAGCTATGCAATTTTGCCTCTTTCAGATTCATATTTGGCATTTATCTGAGTTTTAGGCCTGTGTGAGGTGGCCTCATTTCACTTTGATGAGAAGCTTTGCACCATGGAGACAATATGATTCTCCTCACTGAGAGAGGCAGCAGCCTGATTTACGTCACTTCTGAGACTTTCTCTCCCTGTTCCACTATATATCTCCTCCAGTAGTTCCCTGGAAGTACTGGGTGATACCCCAGAAGCAGTGCAAAGCACAGCAGTGCAGCACTTTTGCGTTTAGAAACCATGAATGGAGGTGGGGAAGATGGTTTGATGGAGCAGCTTTGAAGGAATGCCCTGGACGAACCTTTGTTGGTGAAGCGCCATCAGTATTTAAGGCATTCCATCTGATTCATTATATTTCTTTCTGTTCCTCCAGTAAAATAGCTTTTTGTGAGATTTCCTGTTTTATCCTTATAGAGTCTGCAGGGTTGAAAAATAATGACCAAATCATCAGATGCCTATTGTTCTTTGTGGCTGTATCAGGATTTGAAACTAGGGCTTGTTGGGCCAATAATTTAGCTTTTGCTGTTCTGTCACCACCAGAAAAGTCTCTATATGTGGGTATCTAGGAGATCCTAGTACTCATAAAAGCCTTTTGCCTACCCTTATATTTATGACCAAGTATTATAGGGTCAATTCCTGAGTTCATATTTTCTCTGAATCCTTAGCAGGTACAAAATTTCAAGAAACTTATAGTAGCAACTTCTGTGAGGATTTTTTCAATGGAACAAGGAGATCCTGCTAGATTTATCTCTTTAATATCCAGGTTCACACTGTGTTGTTTTGTCCAGATTGGTTTCAAAGAAAAATTAATTGATTTGTAGTTTGAGCCTGATCCTACATGTTTTGTAGGAAAGAATGTCCATCTAAGTGTGCCTAACGCCGGTGGTTGCATCTCTCCTCTATTTACCATCAGAATGTATAATCCTTCTCTTAACAAATGGTAGATATTGCTAATTACTTTTGTATGGTACTGCACAGAGTATGCCTTGAATTATATATAATAAATGGTATTTTCTCCCCACTATCTAAGGTTATTGAAGAAGAAGCTCACAAAATAAAGCAACAGGAGCAGCATCAAAATGGTGCTCCTAGCACCAATGAGCAGAGAAGGAGCAAAGTGAGAAAAGCTTTCCTTGATATGCTTCTGAGTGCCAGGGATGAAGCTGGGAAGAAGTTCAGTTACCTCGATATCCGAGAGGAAGTGGATACATTTATGTTTGAGGTACAGAAGGATCAGACCAGAATAGCAGAATGGTGAAGAGACTGCTGGAAATCAGAAAATTTCTGCTTTGAATGCCACTGCTCTCCCCATAAGACCACAAATTATTTTCTCTCAGGCTACCACTTGTAATGTAGTAACACTTACTATCTTTATTTTACGTATTGCCATATTGGAAGATGCCCTTACAGCAGTTAGTATTTCTAGAAACCAAGTTTTTTTTCTTATAATATAATATTAAAGATTATACACCAACTGGAAGAAACAGGCTTTAGCTTGGCTTTTAAATCTCTGTAGGAAGGAAGTTCCCCAGAAAGGAAAATCCTTACATGGCAATTATTTCCATCATAGCCACCTGACATACCCATTGTGGTTGAGGACTTTGAAGATAATAATAATGACCTAGAAGAGATCATTTTTCAGAGGTGGAAACCCTAGCCTTAGAGTTGTGTGTGTGCCTTCCCCCAACCAAGTTTCTATTTTGTAGCTCCTGGGCTCCTTCCAACCACAATTGCTAACCATTATCAGTATACCTTGCCTCTGTGTCTTTTTATTTAGTTGAAAGAAGCAAAGAAAGCATTAATTTCTTCCAAGCCAGGAAGAAGCAAACAAACAAACAACGCCCCCCCCCCCAAAATCTCTGTTGAGAACAGACTCAACATCAACCACTTTGTCTCTTTGCCTCACCTATTGGGACTTTCAGCCTCTCCAGAAAGTTTAACTGCAGCCCCCACTTAATATTGTTCTCCCTTCAGTCATTTTAAAGACAACAAGTGGGATTATGGAATACACGAAAGTGACACTAATTACAGTGTTAAATATCTAAGGCACCTCATTTATTGGTCCTGATTTGTGAACACCCCAAACCACATTTACTTGGTTGTTTTCTATTTAATGCCACAACCTTCAAATACATTACTAGAGTACTTGTAGTACTAAATTGAAAAGAATATGAAAAAACAAGGTAACACTAATCTATAAAAGGAGCATATAAATGCAGAACCCCATGTATAAAATTAACCAATTTCCCCATATACACATGCAGCTGTTCTCTCAAACACAACCCAGCCTCACAATCAGAAACACATACTGTACATGCCTCTTTCTTTCTTCTCCCAGTAGAAACAGCAAAAAAGAAGAAAAAACAAGATCTGTGGCATACCTAATAGGGCTGCGCAATGCTTCACATTAGATTGTTGAAAGATGCTTTGAGCATCTTGAGAAGCAAACGTAGCAGCTGTCTGCAACTCTTTTATGACATCAGCCTTAACGTTCAGTTTGTCCATAATTGGACAAATATATACATACAGTGCAAAATACTTAGTCCCTTTTAATCATTATGTATCAAGCTATCTGCCCCTTTTCTCACCCTTTAAATTCTGGGGCTGGGCTACTGAATCACAGGTTTCTTTCATGATTGTTTTTTGCACTGCAATTTCATGTCCTCCTTCCAACATTACTATTTAAAGCAAAAGTATTGTGCGTGGTCCTGCCAAAGCTGAGTATTTTGATGCCCATTGATTTCAGGAAGATAATTGCATGCCTAACTCTCACTGTTTTTGGCTGAATTGCATCAGCTGGCATACAGCTATGCAGACTTCCTTGACCTAATGATATTGAGATGTATCAGGGTGACAACTTCCACAGTTCCCAACCAGCATGGCCATTCGTTATTGGGGTTGGTCATTGTAATTACAACTCATTGAGAAGATGCAAAGTTAAGAAACCTATAATAAAGGTTTATAATTTGAAATTTCTCCTCCTAGGGTCATGATACCACTGCTACTGCCTTGAACTGGGCTATTTACTTGCTTGCATGTCATCCAGAAATCCAAAGAAAAGTTCACAGTGAACTGGATGAAGTTTTTGGTTAGTGTTTCTTTCCTCTGGGCATTTTAGTATTTATGTATTAATCAAATTTATATAGCCGCCCATCTCATGAAACGTGACTCTGGGCAGCATACAACAATCAAATAAAAAATAATATATACATAAAAACAAATATTTAAAAAGTATAAAAAGTCAACATTAAAAAATGGAAGTTGATTAAAATTAAAAATATACAAATCCCAGGCAGAGAGAATGAGTACATCCACCTCAATAGTGGAACCATCTAGACATATCTCTGGTTCCCTGGGACCCCCAGGCCTGGTGACATAACTAGGTCTTGAGGGACTTCTGGAGCATCAAAAGGGATGGAACTAATCTAATGTTGGGGGGGAGGGGGGGAATGTTCCATAAGAAGTCCACTCATCTTAAAGTGGCCAAGTTTGGACAACACTGTGCTAGATAAAATCCAAAGAACACTTAACAAACTCTTTTTAGTCTTTTCAAAGCAGCTTCAATATCCTCTTTTTTTATGTCCACTGTAACTTTCCTTTTTGGGAGATTATCATCTTACACTTTTTTCTGCAGGACATAACACTTTCTATTCCTGTGGTCAGTTTACTTTCATTCTAGTTTCTTTCCATTTTTTCCTTTTCTTCCATGTCCATTTTCCCCCAAAGAACCAGTCTTAACACTACCAAATAATGGTCTTTTCTACATTTCAGAACCTGCCACTATGCTTCTATTCTTTGTTAATTATCTCAGTCTTTCATCCTCAACAATAACATCAGCTGCACTTTTTGATACAGTAGTTTTCTAAAAATGTATGAAATTCAATAGACTTCTGTGTCAGCTGTACATTCAAAGCAAACATCTTTTTCTAAGAAGATATCTTCTATTTTCTAAGATAGATATCTAAGATATCTATTATCACCATTCTCATTCATTCTTAGGATTCCAAATGGTCCCGAAACTTATGTAGTATCATAGAATCATAGTTGGAAGGGACTAGCCCATATATTATTACTTTATGAAGAAGAATATAGTGAGACATTCTGTCAAAATCTTTGTTGAGTTCCAGGTTTGTGGCATTCCCTGATCTACTAAGCTAGCAACTCTATGTCAGTCTGGCATGATTTGTTTGCAACAAGCCCATGCTGGTTTCTGTTAATTATAATTTGCCTATCTAAGTACTCAGAAACTGTTGATAATCTGTTTGAGGACTTTGCCCAGTATAGATGTCAAGCTCTGTAATTTTCCAGGTCCTCCTACTTCTCCTTTTTGAAGACGGGAATGGCATTTGTTCTCTTCCAGTCATCTGGGCCTACACAGTCCTCCAGGAGTTCTCAAAGATTACCAAGAGTGGTTCTGTGAACCTCTACTCGTTCCTTCATTATCTTGAGAAATACTCCATCTGACTTTGGAGACTTGAATTTACTTAAATGAGCCAAGTCCATCCTCTTGTCTATCCTGAGTTGTTGTTCCTTGTTTCCCCAGTAGCATAACAATGACCAACCAGGGCTCCATTTCTCTTCTGAGAGAAGACAGTTGCAAAATAGGAGTTAAGAAGTTCTTCCTGCTCACTTTCACCCATTACTGCTTCAACACTTTCTCCTCTCAATGGATCAACACTCTCTTTTGCTTTCCTTTTATTTCTAACATACCCAAACAATCCTTTTTTGCTGTTTTGGGTGTCTCACAAACATTAGCTCATTTTGAGCTTTAGCCTTTCTGATAGAGTTCCTACAGTTTCTGGAGACTATAATAATCATCACAATTATACCAAAGTAAGGCTTGACATATCTCGCTTTGCATGTAATGCGTCTATCTCATATATTGGTTTCACCTTTTGAGTTGCCATACTGACATAAATGAACATTTGCACGATATTCTAATTTTTCAAGTTTCACCTGTATACCTTTACTTCTTGACATATATTCATCAATTCTACTCCCCAAGATCAGACCCCTTTTGGTCAGAACTATTACATACTTCCCCCTACTTTTAGTTTCACAAATATACAACGTATTTATTTTTCTTTCTTTCATTTTGTTTTTAATTCACCCTCTTTATCTTTCATTTCTCTTACATTCAAAGCCACAATCTTCCATATACTATAAACTTCACTAGACATTGATCTCTGCCCCTAGTCATTACTTTGGTCAAAGAAGGCTTTCACCTCCCACTTTTTAAACAGATAGAGACTATGAGTAAACTAGGTTACCATTTTTAATTGTACATGTAGCACAGGCAGCGTTCCCAGTCAGTTGTGACACATTTTGGCAACTAAAGCTGCTGTACCATAAGCATGCTAATGCTTTTCTGTGCAAGGCTAATATCTCTTCTCTAGAGATTACCTTATTAAGCTAACATACTTTTGCTATTTTATCAGGTAATTCTGACCGACACATGACAATGGATGATCTGAAGAAACTGCGATATCTGGAATGTGTTATTAAGGAAGTGCTTCGTCTTTTCCCTTCTGTTCCACTTATTGGCCGTATTCTAAATGAGGAATGCTATATCAGTAAGTAGTCCAAACAGGTTGCAGGGAAATGTTTTGTGCTATTGGAGTTTGTCTTGTGTTGACAAACATTTGTTCTTCTTTGGCAGGAGGATTTAAGATACCAAAAGGAACTGGTGTCATAATTGTGACTTATGCATTGCACAGAGACCCTGACATTTTCCCAGAGCCAGAGGAATTCAGACCTGAGCGTTTTTTCCCTGAGAACTCAAGTGGACGAAACCCATATTCTTATGTCCCTTTTTCTGCTGGGCCCAGAAATTGCATTGGTATGTATACAGAACAAAGTTGTATATCCCTTGGTTCTCTAAAGAATGATATGTCCTGTAATGGTGCAAAAATCTTTCAAAAGAAGGTGTTATCATTGGACTTGGAGCAACCCCTAGAAGTGTCACTTCAGAAATTTCATGTTTTCTTGGAAGGAATTATCAAGAAGAGTCTGCCAAGGCTTCTTCCTGTCCCAGCGCTATTCAGCATCCTTATAAATGACATAGAGAATGGAATAGGAAGGGAAGGGAAGGGAAGGGAAGGGAAGGGAAGGGAAGGGAAGGGAAGGGAAGGGAAGGGAAGGGAAGGGATGCAAGGATATTTATCAAATTTGCAGATGATTCCAAGCTAGGCTGGCTAATGCTATGGAAGAGAAAGTCACAATTTAAAATCACAGGCCTGAACCCTGGGCTGAATCTAACAGGATGAGGTTTAACTGTAACAAGTGTAAGATCTCATGTTGAAGACCAAGCTCATAGGGAGACATCTGAGGAGACCCAGCTTGGTAACAATGCATGTGAGAAAGTTCTAGGGATGCTGGTGGACATCCTCTGAGCATAAGCAGTATGTGGCAGAAGTTAAAATAACTTATGCTGTGATACCCTATTAAAAGCATTGTGTCCAGAACTAGGCATCACACTTTAAAAGAATTATAGAGAAACTAGAGTGAGTTTAGAGAAAAGCGGCCAGAATGAAAAGGATCTGGAATCCTAGCCATATGAGGAATAGTTAAAGGACAGCTAATGTTTAGCTTTCAAAAGAGAAGACTAAAGGCAGAAATGAAAGCACTCTACAAATGCCTAAAAGGCTGTTTGAGAACTGGCAGGCTTGTTTTCTTCTGAAACTTAAAGCAAGTCAAGGGGCAATGAATTTAAATTTAAAAAGGCAGACTATTGGGCAGCATGTCCTCGTGGTAGAAGCTGATAAATAGTGGTGCATCTGCTTAGAACAGTGTTGGATATGCTTGCACTGGAGGTTTTCAAATGAGGCTGGGTGGTCACCTCTGAGGCATTGTTTCATGGAATCCTGCACTGAACGGAATAGGAGATAACTTATACATTCCTTCTAAGTCATCTGTTTATGATATTATCTTCCTCTCCTTGTACTCAGGAGAAAAAATTGCATGTGATGTACAGATAAAAAAGACACTCAGGGTTTTTTTTTAAATTTTTGTTTTTGTTTTAAAGCTGGCAATTGCAATTTAGTAGTTTGCATTTTGCATTGGAAAAAAATTAGGTATGAGTCATTATATTGCTGAGATATAACCAGCAACCATGATTTTCTGCAATATGAATGATTTTTTTCTTTATAAATCACAGATTCATGTGTTCATTGCTCTTTTCTTCTCTTTTGTAAATGGAGCAAAGGCCTTTATCATTAAACAAGCTTCATTGCCCATGATGTTAACATATGGGGAATAGTCATGATTTAACATTTGTTAATGAGAACAACCAAGCGCGTGGATTATTCTCACTTATAGTTTTACAAGTTTGGTGATTACAAGAAATTGCATTGTGTTTGAAAGCAAAGGACAGCATAACCCCCAAGATTCAGATTCAGAAATATGATGGAATATCAAACCTCTGAGGAGAAGGTGAAGAATGAGACAGCTGAAGAGAATGTTAGAAGGATGTAAAATGTATTTTCAACATGTTTACTGTAGTACAGTCTATTTCCCATGATCATAACTGCTTGCTTCAGTGTGATGGCTTTGATCTGACATCTGTATAAGGAAGCTAGCTGCTTAATAAGGTTAGAATACATCTCCTAGTATCACTCACTATCTGTCATACTTGCTGGACTATCAGGTGTTCTGGTTCAGCCATTTCTGGAGTTCCATGGGTTGTGCAGTCTTCGTCAATGAATCTGAGACCTTGACTGTTGTTGACTTACGTTGAATAATTATTTATTATCACTAAAGTGAACTTTTAATGCCATTTCTTTTGAAACTCATATGCAGGTCAACGCTTTGCCCTGATAGAAGAAAAGGCAGTTCTAGCAACCATATTGCGACACTTTTGGATTGAAACTAAGCAGAAACATCAAGAACTTGGCATAGCTTCAGAACTAATTCTTCGTCCAACTAGAGGCATCTGGATTCAGCTGAAGAAGAGGCCAACTCCTAGCTCTTACTGTAAGAAACTACAGGAATAGTGCATTTAGATCATTTCATCAATAAAAACTATGCATTTTGATGGCTGGACAATAAGGATGACCTACAATGAAAGAAGGAAGTTGCTTCTAGAAAGCAATTATGATCAAATAGTTTTTGTTTTTTTGACCAATATTCAGATAATTAACTAAAACAAAACAAAATAAAACACACCAGTTACTATAATCAGTATATACATAGGGATATATAATAGTAAAATAAATTGCCAACCATGCTATGCTAAACCTGCTACTGCTATGTTAGGTCATCGGTTCTGTTCCTGAAGTTTCTCATCAAAGGTTCATGATTAAGCTTAACAGTCCTGCTAATTGTCCTGTCCCATTATGGATTGATAATTGGTTAAAAACAGAAAGCAACGAGTAGGAATAAATGGAGAATTTTCTCAATGGAGTGAAATAAGAAGTGGAGTTCCTCAAGGATTTGTGCTAGAACCAGTGTTTTTTACCTTGTTAATAAATAATCTTGACTTAGAGATAAGGAGTGAGCTGACCAAATCTGCAAACTATATAATACTATTAATCAAAATCAGTTGTGAACAGCTCCAGAGGGTCTCTTTAAACTCACTAAATGGTCAGTGAAATGACAAATAAGCCCCAGGACCTGAATGGCTCATAAAACTAATGCAATGTATATAGTCATCTAAAGTGTGAAAGTCCATAAGTTCAGTACCCAGTAAAGACTTTGAACCCCACAGAGAAAACCTGGCTATCCATGCCTGATGATTCCCAATGAATCCAGTAATGCAGAGCCTCCTGGTGGTCAGTGTAACTTCAATCTAAGTATAAAATGATTAACATTGGGACAAAAACCTTTAGCTTTGTATGCTGATGGGGTCTCAGCTGTCTGCAATTAGAGAGGAAAAAGATGTTGGGATCATAGCCGGTAGCTCAATGAAGGTGTTCTGCAACTATGAAAAAAAGCAAATTCCATTTCATTAGGAAAAGGGATTGAAAATAAAATAGCCAAAGTTGCAATATCCTTATATAAATCTAAAAATGTGTATGTCTGCAACTGGAATACTATGTATGCACTCAGCTGCGAAAAAGAATGTCCTAGAGCTAGAAAACCAAGGAAGAAGGCAACCAAGATGATTGGGAGTCTCAAATACCTTTCTTTGAAGAAAAGGTGAGAAATTTTCAGAATCTGGTATGGAAAAATGACAACTGGGGGGACCTGATCAGGAAGTATAAAAGCATGCATTGCATAGAAAAAACAGGAAAAGGTTTTTCTCACTCTCTCAGAATGCTAGGACCACAAATAATTTAATGAGACTGATATTTAGAACAGTTAGAAGAAAACACTTGTTCACGCAGGATGTAATCTGTGGATTTCATTATCACAAGACATGATGATCACTAATTTGGATGGCCTTAAAAGGACGTTGGATACAGTATTGGAGGACAGATCTATCAAAGAAAAGGAATCTTGAGGCTCAGTATTCCCTCTTGATTGTGGAACAACATGCCTCCAAACACCATCTGCAAAGGGACAATGTACAGTATATCTCTATTTTCTGCTTGTAGTAAATTTGGCTATAATAAGCACTTTAGGATCCTGGTCGAACAAAAGGTAACATGCATAGAACCATCTCTCATTTAGCAAAATTTATGCAAGGCCTTGTCTGAACCCCATGGAAAATTTGCATACTGTATTACAGGAATAATGTATGTATGAAATCTGATTCATAAACAATCATGCAAAACAATTTTTCCACAAATATAATTATGCTACATAATATAAACTAGTAAAAGTGCTGCAATGAAGGTGTTAGTTTTTTAAAATTGCCATTGGATTCTTAATATTTATTATGTGCCTCAATCCTGAACATGTTTATGTAAGACCCTTAATTGTTACTTGCTAGAAAACATAAATGTTCTCCTGTTCAAATGGTTTTGGGCTGGAATAGCTGAAAGACCATCCTTTCTGTATAAATCTGCTAGTGCTACTATAGACTATAGCAGTGTTTCTCATCCTTGGGAAATGTAAGATGTGTCTTAAAATTCCCAAGGTTGAGAAATGCTGGTCTATAGTATAGAATTCTTTATATGCTATGTTCATTATCCAACACTATTTGTTATGTTCCATCTCCAAGAGAAGCTCAGTTGGTGAGTTTATCCTCTTCATTGCACCTTCTTTTGGGTTGGTCCCAAACGGATAAATTCTGTCCTTTCCCATCAACTGAACTACAGCCATTGTTCCAATCCTTGCCTTTTCCTTCTACGATTACTGTGAACTTGCATGTACTGCAAATATATGCCAGGTGTTTTCAGGCAGGAAGACAGACATGTTTACTCCGTCTGTTTGCTGAATTTTTGTTCTTAGAACAACAGCAGTCGAATAGCTTTATTTCTTCTCATTCCTTTCTCACAATCTCGGGTTAAACAAGTACAAACTCTTAACTCAAAAGAAAAATGGTTTCAAATTCCCCTTACACACCCTACCAAACTCCTCAGGCAAATTCCTGCTAACTCTATTGACTCATTCTGTCTGTTGTGCTCCCTGGAACCAGGATGCCTTTATATTTGGTTTTCAGTCTCTGCTGACTCAGGAAGATGTAGTCACTCATTTACCCACAATGGACACTTCACTTGCAGCTTTCACTCCTCACCGCTCAGCACACAGTCCCTCAGAACATGCGGAGCTTCTCTGATCAGTCTTATTTCTTCTTCCTCTTGAACTCCCCAGGCAAACTCCTGTTAACTTCTTTAACTTACCTAAGCTTCTTTGAAACCACCTAGGCTGATGGACCTTACCGCATCTAGGGACAGTGAATTATCTAGCCTTAACTATTTTCCACTTGTCTTTGTTGTCTTGTATTCAGCTTTATTGGTTGACCCCAGATTAGTCCATTCTTTATATTTTCTGGGAAAACAATAACAACAACTTGATATCAAAAATGGGACAATGTGGATGATAAGTGACCCCTCATGGAACCCGGGTTTTATAGCCTTAGTAGCACTGTGCAGAAAGTCTCCTTTCCCTTGTCTCCTTATTTGGCAGAGCTACCCAGGGAAGGGCCTTGACAATCACCCTAATGTACAGGCCTTTTAGTGCAATGTTATGCATGTTTTGCCCATGTAAAATATAACTCTTATGTTGGAAGGGTACTTTGCAAATACAGAAACCATGGACTAGCTGAACCAGAGAGAATTAATGTTTGAGTGGAATGTAACCATCTTGCAGGCTTGCCCAGCAAATAACCTTTTCTAGCGGTCATTAGCTTAATGAACTGCAAGATGAATATTCAGTCTAACAAACTACTGTATATAAGTCCATCTGAACGCACAGGGACATGGAAATGCAACAGCACTCTAAGCTGGACCAAAGCAATTATGATGTACCAAAGACCAGGAGAAGATCAAAATATGACTGATGGATAAAAAAACCAAGAGTTAAAACATGAACTTCTATGATCAAGAACTGCCAAGAACAGCTACATCCCCCCAAATTGTTTTCTAAGTTTAGCAATATTCCACAACAAGATTGATGAAAAGCAGCTTTAGATGATAAAATTAGTTGTGCTGGAATTTAGAAATGTACTAAAGGGACAGTTACTGTATATTCAAGCTTTGATTCAATAAACCTGTGCTGTGGGTATACTGTATGTACTTACTGGATTTATAAGGCTTATAAATCACTTATAATATTTATAAATAAATATACAATTTACTGCATATTGTTGTTTGCTCTGGTGATTATGCCCAATACTGGGGACCAAGATCTCAAGACGGAAGAGAAAAAGTTTTCTAAAATTTCCCCCTTCCAAACCTTCATTTTGTAAATTAAGACACAGTAAAAGCAGAAAGGAGAGTATCTGATCATTTAAGCACAGTGGGAAGAAGTATGTTGACGTATTTATATATGTTTAGCAATTAGAAAAGAAAATGGCAAAATATCTATTTACCTCTCTGTCCCCCCCTCCATCCATCTAGGGGTGTCCAGGGGGGCAAAAAAGTCAAGATGGTGGCCATGGCTATGCAAAGCCTCACCTTTTTACATGCATGGTGTTGCACATAAAAAGGGACAGGACTTTGATTTCATGTTGCAGCCACAATCTGGACTCCCCCTCCTGCAGATGTCTCCCTCCCTCCCTCCTGTACACATTTTCCATGCTAAACTGTGGAGGGCAAATCTCTGTCAGTGCTGGTATTTATTGGATCCAACTATATCTTTTTTTTTTCCCCAAAAAGGAGAAACAATGTTTACTGGGCAAGATTTCCTCCAAAGTAAACATAATAGGATAAACATTTGACTGAGGGGCTGGTACTACCATGTACAACTGGAACCAGTCTGTTTTTTCTCCTTTCTTTTCAAGACACCTTTCTTTTATCTCCTTTCCTCATATTTTTTGGCAAAGAATACACACCTTTGTTTATGGAGAAAAGTTACAACCAGTACAGCTTCTGCTCCAGGTAATGGAATTCTTCTATTCAATAGAGATGTTACTTTCAAATAATAGAGAAAACCAATTCTACTGCATGAGCTAAATTTTTAGATTGCTTGCAGCTAACCATCTAATAATAATAACTTTGGAGTTCTCTGAGCTTGGTTGTTTTCTTGCAAATGTTTCATTACCCGGCTAGGTAACATCTTCAGTGCAAGCATCTTCAGAGCACTGAAGATGTTACCTAGACGGTAACGAAACATCTGCAAGAAAACAACGAAATTCAGAGAACCCCAAGGACTCCACAGTTCAACCCTGACCTACATATTTTCTCTTCTATTGGTAATAATGACTTTTAACAATCTAATAATAATAATTAAAAACAAGAACACCAGGATTGTTTAAAGTTAACTGCATAACTTTAACTAACATATTAATCAGTTAAATTGCTTTTAGTTGATTACAAAGATGACCTGGAATAATTAGAAAACAGATTAAAAAAAAAAGATGGAGACAATCCTCTTTTTTTGCTTATAGAAGGGAATGTTTCTAATAATCCTATGCACATTGTCCTGGATATAAACAACTCTGTAAAATGTAGGTTTAGCTTTAGCATAGACCTTATAGCATTGCATTAAAAACAAAAGGAAAACCTTTATTTAGATGATGACAATAAAACATTCTATTCATTTTTCACTGAAAACAGAAATGGTGGCAAACAGGGTATCTTGAGAAATTCAGTCTTTGTGAATTCCAATAGCAACTTCTTGATATACAGCCCTCCCATAGATTTTTATCTTCTCTGAATAATGCCATACAGTTCTTGGCTCAAATATATATTATGTTCCATAGCTATGTATAGTGTTTAGAAATGACTTTTAAAAAGAAGTGACCGCAGGTTAATAAAGAAATGGAAACAAATGGACTTTGGGATGAACACATGTAAAACTGACACAGACTGGATATAGAATAATTCAAAAATTGATAGCTACACAAAAATGATAGGTTGCTGCTAACACAGAACCTAGCACCATTCCTAAGATGTAGATGAGTGTAGTATTAACACAGATACGACATAAAGTTAATGCTATGATATCATCCTATCAAGTGAGACAATACAGCATTTTTACATTTATGGTAAAAGAATTTCAGACTGATACCTCTGCTGATGACAATAGAAATAATCTCATTACATTCCACTCATATGCAATGTTTGCAAGTAAAATAGAGGGGGAGGACCTTGCAACTCTCTGAATGTTACTTAAAAAGTAACTCCAAGCAGCCCTGCTGAATATGGTCGATGGCAGGAGATGTGAGAACTTTACTTTGGCAACCTCAGAAGGGACAAAGTTTCCCCATCCCTAAAGTAAACAAGCTACAGATTAAAGCAGTGGGTTACAAGCAAAACAGCAATGGAAACACACTTAATAAGGAAATTAAGTCCCATTGTTCTCCAGGACTTTGGAGACTCTATAGCCGTGCTTCTCAACCTTGGAAGCTTTCAGATGGGTGGACTCCAACTCCCAGAATTCCCCAGCCAGCATAGCTGGCTGGGGAATTCTGGGAGTTGGAGTTCACTCATCTGAAAGCTGCCAAAATTGAGAAACACTGGCTTAGAGCATTCAGTGGGTGTTATCAACCCCAGCAGTACTCAGCCCTGTAAGTGAAATCCACATCTGGAGGACACCAGGTTGTGGCGTGCTGGCAACTCTATGTTTGCTGGCTCATCTGGGCACCTATTGAAATTATCATAATTAAGACTGCAGTCTTAGGTAGCATAGGACCTGTAACTCAAGATTTTACAGGGTTTTGTTTTTGTTTCGCCCAGCGTTTTTTCTCCTTGTTAACAAATCTGAACCAAAAGCAAAAAGCTAGTGAGATTTTATAGCCTGGTCTACACCAAACCAATAATATGCACAGCTCACAAAGACATACTCTATTCTATGATATCCTTCTATGTTGACTCTGCATCCTCCATCTGTTCTATTATATCACTTCTAACCCATATAATTCCAGCTGGTATGTATGTGATTATGTTTTTCCTTTGATACAGAAATAAGGGGTCCTGAAAATTCAGTTTGAAACCCCTGATAATTGCAGGACACTTCTAACATTGGCATTAAAACATGTTGTTGCATTTTTTTTTTTGTTTGGTTTAGGATGTTTTGGATTTCTCAAGCACTTTATTTCACTGTGTTGCTTTCTTCTGTACGTAGTGGTAAGTACCATATATAGGGCTACCTATATATACTTATCTATACATTATAAGGTACCATAAATAATAGGCTATATCAAGGAATTGTATCTTAAATGCCTACAGAGTTTTGTCTTCAGAGGAAATTTCCAGAAGTAGCATCTTTTCTAACTAACAAATTTTATGAAAAGGCATACACTTTTGTGACCTGCAGCTCACTTCAGTTGCATCTTTGCTAGAGAGCTAATTATAAACAAATTACAGGGTATGGAGACAAGCTTATTAATTGCTTGAAATGTTCCAATGAATTCAGAGTCCTGCAAAGAACCAAATGGCATTTGTCATTTCTCCCTATTGCTTTTTCAATACCTCCTTTCCATTAATATGCTGAAAGGTATGGGCAGGGAATAAAGATTTTAAAAAAGGAAATAAAATGAGTTGGAAGGGTAATAAAGAAGCATTCCAGAAAAAGGGGTGATTGGCTGATTTTAAACCTAAATTGGAGCATTCCACATTACTTTGTTGCTGATTATACTCATAGTTGCAAAATCTCTGCTAATCTGCACTATGCTTGATCTTAGCCAAAAGGCCAATTTTGGCTTTTGGTTCTGCTAATCTGTTTTCCATGCACCCATTTTTTAAGGGAGGGAGAAGAAAATAAAAACGTGTCTATTATTTCCTTCCTTAGTCACTGGAATTGATCCTTACCTACTAGAAATAACAAGGCAACTGGCTTTTTATAAGACTAAACCAAGGACTGTGACCATGGACATATTTCTTTAGTATTTCCATTTTATTCAGGTGAAAATATCCCCAAGAACAGGATCAATAATTTTTGAATGTAATAATTTTGCATGAATCAAGTACTTGCAGGCGGTTCTGAGAAACACAAAAGGTAATAATCAAGAGAAAGTTCAGCTCTGCAGTGCCTTTTCCAATATATGACTGTGTCAATGATTTATGTTCTTTGATTTACAAATCACAGTTAGAAAATTATTCCAATCTAGTGTTTTCACAGTACTGTTCAGTTATGAAATTAAAAGAATATATTTAAAACTAGTTGTACTTCCTAATTTACGAACTCTTTTTGGAACAAGTTAAAATTTAATGTTGTAACAGGTACAGGCAGTAAAATAAATGTATTTTAAAAATATAGTGACACATTTCTTATTCATTTTGGAATGGCTTTATGCTTTGGACTTTGATGTGAACAAACATCCCAATTTGTCTATGTAACAGTAATGTCCTGTATTTGACAGCAACCTTCAAAAAGACTAGTAGAACTTGAAAGATGTGAGAAAATAGAGATGCATGGAAAAGACTTTTGCTTCAGCTAAGGAACTTACAGTCAAACTAGACATTTTGTTTAGTATAGGGGGAAGAGCTTTTAAAAAGGAAGGAAGAATGGTTCCCACATTCTGAATTAGCATCCTGGCATAGAATTTTGGGCCATGATCATATTTTGTTCCAAAATTTGGGTGTGAATAACATGTTAAGTCTTCAAATAACTTGAATTATTTATATTGTGCAAATGTGGATAGCCTCTAAATCTGTTCATGCCTCTTGGTACCTGTGCTTGCATGATATATTGAATCACATTTTAGCTTACCATGTTTTGTGATAAGGTTAATTTATGGTTGGGTATGTTGTGGAAGCTCAGAAGACTTAGTTTAAGTAAAACTATGGTTAAATTAACCTGGGGTAAGCATATCCATAGCCAGCTTCCTTGAAGTCCACAGTCAAGCTAAGACACCCATCAACATGAGGGAGTTATGAGTAGAAAAGGTATACACTCCATCTCCTTTCATGGACAAGATATTTGAATTCCTGTATAGGGCTCTAGTGCCTTCCTGCTTTGACCAAACTTAGATCCTGTGACTGCGCAGCACAGACTAACACTTGGCATTCTTTTTCTGCCTCAGAATGTATGTCCAAGATCTACAGAAACACATATATCCAAGGAGGAGACATATCTAAGGTTTATACTCCAACTGCAGACTATTGTCAGATGGTGTGCACTTATCACCCAAGATGTCTTTTGTTCTCCTACATACCTGGAAACTGGACGAAAAATACTGCAAGGTAATGCTAAGGTTATTTGATGATTTATGTGTACATTCTGCATGCCAATGGTATAAAAAGGCCTTTCTAAGACAAAAGAGCAAATCAAGAAGGTCCAAGGTACTTCTAAATAAATGATGACAGGAAGAAGACAAGGGAAGGTTTAGGGATGGCTGGCAGTGGGAGACAGAGTTACACTGTTTGAGTTGGGAGGCCTTATAAATCCAGTTAGTAAGTAAGTAAGTAAGTAAATGTAAGAAATGCATGTTGTATGAATAATGCTCCCCCTCTTCCAAATATCAGGTTTTCTTGCTTCCTGAAAGAAATTGATACTCAAGAATTGCCAAAAGTACCCCAGGAAGGAGTAATCTCTGGTCATTCTCTGAAGCAATGCACTCAAATTACTGGTAAGACCTAATTGTTTATGAGACTTGACAAAGCAATGAAAGGAACTTGGGGCACTAAAAGCTGCCTTATGGCAAATCAAACAATTGGTACATTCATTTCAATATTGCTTGTACCAGAAAGTTTGCTAAGGCTTTAGCTTTGGTCCCAGAGATTTGAACTCTGTCACTGAGTTATGGACCTTCTCCTAAACTGAGAGTGGGCAAGCTGGGACCTCAGGCTACATGTAGCTCTTGAGATCCTTTCTGGGGCTCCCTGAGCCATCTCTAAACACTGAGGAAAATTCTAGTGAAAGCCTAAAATAGCTTTGACATGTTTTAAAAAACAAAACGAAACAAAGCATAGAATCTCCAATTGTTCCAGAAAAGATAGTCCTATCCATGTAAGTGATATATATGTGATAGAACTCTATACCTATGCATGTATGTGATACTACTTTGCACCATCACTATGCCATGGAAGTGCCCAACGACCAAACGTTAGCTACCTCTGCTGTAAAAACACAACCTACAGCTCTTGCTGTTTCTAAGTGGACAGCACTGAGACACTGATCAGGCCTGACCCTGCTTAACTTCCTGCTTTGAACAAACTGAGAATATCTATGACTTGTATGAGCAACATCCCAAAGAAATAGTTGTAGGAAAGAGAAGTACGGAAGCTTCATCTAGCAGGCTTATGATAAACCAGAGCCCTAGGAATGCAGAAGACAGAGCTGGAAGTTTGACTTGAAGCCCTTCCAGAACTTCAGTTATTTTACTCATATAATGTTTTTCCTCTAGAAGGAATTTCCCCCCCCTTAAAGGAGGTGGCTTTCTTCTACATCTTCTTTCTTTTTCTCTTTTTTCTAGCTTGCAGCAAAAAAGTATACGAAGGACTGGATATGCAAGGAGAAAATTACAATATAACTACTGCTGACAATTATCATCGCTGCCAACAGAGATGCACCAATGATAAGCACTGTTACTTTTTCACGTATACCTTAGAATCATTTCACAGCCCAGCTCTGCGGTAAATAATATTCAGGATCTATTTCACTGGACCAAAGAGAGAACAGGGTTAGCTGCTTTGAAACACTACTTTGCCTGTGGGAATGAAGACAATTATGAACACAATGTGCAGCATAGGCAAGTGAACTTGCGATAGCTGGGTCTGAAGCATTTGCCAAGTAGGGCAGGGCATACACGGTTTTCAGGTACCATATAGCCATGTGTTGTTGATTTTCACTGGCAAGCCATGCCCCCACATTTCAGTGGAATAATCAGAATTGGCTTTGAGGTTAAGATTAAGCTCATAAAATGGCATCTTCACAACCAGTTGTGATCCACTGGCCATTGGTTGCCCATATGGTGTAGAACAGCAATGACATAGGTTCTTCATTCTAGGATCCATGAACTGATCAAATAATTAAATGCATCATATCATTGTTGAGCACAACGTCTGCCTGGGAATAAGCACAGGGTTATTATATCTAGCTTAGAGCCAATTTGGTTTAATGGTTAAGGTGCTGGATTAAAAGTCAGGAGATCATGGATTCTAGTCTTGCCTTTGGCATGGAAGCTAGCTGGATGACTTTGAGCTAGTCACTCTCGTTCAGCCCTAGGAAGAAAATACAGGCAAGCCACTCTGAAAATGTTGCCAAGAAAACTGCAGGGACTTGTCCTGTAGTCACCAGAGTTAGAACTGATTCAGTGGACCATAACAACCATATCTGGGTTGCAAAAACTTAAATGAACACTAGTTGTCAACAAAGAGATATAGAAACTTTGTTGTCTTCTACAAGTCATCTATATTTTTGCAGCTCACATATAGTAGTCCTATATATTTATATTAACAATTTATATATGTTCATGGGCTGAAGCCAGTCACTAGCAAAGGCATGATGCCCTTCAATGGATCTAAGCCCCATTTCAGTATAATGGGGTATGAGGATAAAATTACACAATGGTTATGTTTACACAACAAACTTAACTACATTGGTAAAAGATCTAGCAGCTACATTTGTACAGTTGGCTAAAATTGATAAGTCTTAACTCCATTTGTTTGTTTTGTTGCTTAAACATGTTCTGTGAACCAGCCTGTAAGGTTAGCTGATGATTCAGTATACTGGATGGACATACAACATGAGCTAATTCAGTAAATTAAGTGCAACATATTTTGCAAACCCAGTCATTACACACCTAACTCTTCTCTTTTTATTTTTTGTACAAGAAGTATATAGATGCTGATTAACAACCAAGATGATCACAATGTCCTATATTAATAAAATTACCAAAGGTGGCTGCAGATAATGTAGAAAACAAGGTGTAGCTCAGCCCTTTAAAAAGTAGCTATTTCAAGCCTTTTTTTGTTTAGTTGGGATTCGGTCCACTAAAAGTAGGGGAGCATGTATTAATAAGAGCAAAGTTCTTCTTGAATTCCAGATAATTTCAGCAGGACTAGACTGTTTCATTTAGACACATGTGCTATTAACATTTTTTCATTCATTCATTCATTCATTTCATTTTATTCATTTAATAATCTCTCCCTCCCCACCAGATTCTGGATGGTTTACAGATAGGAAATATACAGTAAATCCCTTGAACTTAGATCACAAAAAACCACATTATCAAAAAACATCACACCCCTCCTGGCCCCCAAAGCTTATCTGAACAAGATCCTTTTAAACTACCTTGCAGAAGGCTAAGAGCAAACTGGCCAGTCACAACTTCAGGAGTAATGTGGTAAAAAGTAACTGACTTCAAGTCCACTTCCCCCTCATTTCTTGTGGGATCAGGACCCTAAGCATCCTCTCCCTTGATAAGAAGACGAAATGAAAAAGATAGTGAGATGGTTCCTCAGGTAACCTGGGGCACACTGTATGAGGATATATGGTTTAAAACCAACAATCTGGACTGGGTTTGAATTGCTATTGGCAACTAGTGCTGTGATGAGAGTATAGGCATTAATTCTGCAATAGCAGCTCTTTCTCCTAGCAGTGTGGTTTCTAAATCATTTTCAAAGGCAGCACCATGTGAAGCACATGACAGAAGTCTAAATGTCTGCCTATAAGGGCATGAGTCACTGTTATCATGGCTTCCTGATCTAGTAAAAACAGAGCAAAGCCTCCTAAGGCCACAGCCACTGACTGCTGTTCTATTGTGAGTCCGGTAGAACTCTCAGATCATGGATGTGTTCCTTCAGAGCCAGTATAACCCCCAACTACAGAAATCACTGGAACCAAATTGGAGCCAACTCCATCATGCTGGGTACAATTTGAGTTTGTTTCATCCTATCTTTACAAACTCCAGACAATGGGCTAAGACTTCCACAGCATCTCCCACCTGGACTGAGTAGGGATGTATAACTGAGTATCATCTGTGTACTGATGGTTTCATTTGGGTGATAAATAGCAAAGGGAAATCTCAACTGCTCCTCCCCCATGACCTTCAAATGGAACTGCCTACTTTTCCTGCTATTCCAAGAACCTGTAAGTGGTCCAGAAAGATACTATGTGTGATGGTATCAAATGCCACTAAGAAGTTTAAAAGGACTAGAAGAGACTCAGACCCACCATCCAGGTCCTGACAGATAAAATCTACCAGAACAATCAATGCTATTTCCATAACATGCTCTGACTGGAAGGGATCTAAATAATCCATTTTATCCAGAGTCTTCTGTAGCTGGATATGGCTGACATTCCCATAGGGAAGCTTGGAGACAGGGCAGATGTTTCTAATATGGTTGTAGTGAGATATGGCTTTTTCAGGAGAGAGGGCCCACTACTGCTTTCTTCAAGGTTTTGTGAGAACCCTCACTCTCTTAAAGAGCCATTAATCACTTTCTTAGTCCAGCTGCATCAGTCCCCTCTAATTACCCCCCATAAATGTCAGGCTGGGCATGGATCCAATCTTCTGGTAGTAGAACTCATGGCATAGAAAACACTACCCATTTCTTTATACTTCAAAAAATCAAAATAATCCCAGATTATTATTAACCTCCATTTTTGCAGAGGTCCGTGGTTCCAATCCATAGCATGTCAACCCTTCAAGGTAGCCCAGACAAGAAGCACCAGCCAGGAGTATTAACACTACCTTTATTATAAGGTTACATAACAGAATCTTGCAGATCTGAAAATTCATCTCTTCCTCCTCACCTTTACAGTCCAATAAACTAGGGAGGGTCCCTTCTGAGATGCTTGCCATGACCCCATTCCTTCTGCAGGCTAAGCTGCCTCTTATCTGATCATTTTCTAGTTTGCAGCTCCTCTTCCTCCTGTTTCTCAAGGACATTCTCACAGACCATTACACAGCATGACCAGAATATGATCTGACCATGGTAAATTTCTGATAGTAATTGTCAGGTTTAGCCCAGGAAACTCCAGGAGACAATACAGATTCAATCCAGCAAGGTTTATTGGCTTCACTCCCGTTACAGAATCTACTCAGACTGAGAGCAATTCCCAGGGTCAGACTACAAACATCCTTAGCATTCCTCAGGGAGGGGCCAGTCTCATTCTCTTATCTCTTGTCCGCTCCTCTGGGGATGAGAGTCCATGTTTCACACCTCTGCTCCACACTCCCACAGTAATGTCCTCTACCCTTGTATCATTAGCTATCTGCTCTGAAGTGAACACTAAGCCTACCATGCAATCACCCATGTAAGTCAGGGCTGAGATCATCTGGGACAAACCTATGGCTTCTATGGAGACTATGAATTCCCAAGCCCCACCATATTCCCATTCCCAGGAAATGGAAGTTGAATCCCTAGCATTAAAAGCTTGGGAGAGTTCATCACCAGCCCTATGAGTTCCAGGAGCTTGGGAAGGACGGCTCTGAGCAGTTCTTACTTGTTCATACATCCCAGTTTTGTAAATACACCAGATGCCAGATCTTCAGATTACTTACTTTGAGACCACATGGGTAGTACAGCAGGATATAACCATAATAATTACAAGAGCTTTAAGCATCTAGTATATATAGACTTCACTAGCTTAAATATTTTATTATGCCAAAGAACAGCTTGGATAGTTCTACCTTTATTAATAATCAGATTATTCCATGACATGCTGATTTTATACATAAACACACACACACACACACACACACACACACACACACAGAAATGTCCTTTAAAAAAGGATGAGGCAGTTTTTCCACCCATTTTTTTCTCCACTAGAATCTGCTATTGCAAGGCAGTATAAATTTAGAATTTAGATACCATGGCTTTAGGTAATATCATATTTTCTTCCATGAATACTGTTCAGTCATTTTTTGCCCTAAAACTATTTAAACTATTGGCCATCATTGCATGTTATGATACTGAATTATGTGAATTAACAATGAATGATTTGGAAAAATAGTTTATTTTTCTTGTCTACCAATCAATTTGTATAATTTCTACACAGAAGTTGTAAAATTTCTAAACTCTTCTAATCGCTGTACTTTCCTCTAGAATATAGTATATAATTTCTTCTAGATTATAGTATATAATTCAGTATACAATAATATATAGCGTAGTAATTTCTTTCTAAACTCTAGTACCATGAAAGTAAGAAAAGCATCATCTTTGGATATTGGAATCATACTTCATCCAAATCTATAGTTTAGCTTTAACCACAGTTGGTTGAATAAGCCACAATGGCTGTGGTTACCCATTGCACTCAACTATAAATCACATGGCTGGAGTTCACACAGACACTAAGCAAAATCCAAACAAATTGTGTCACATAGAAACCAGGTCATTATATGTTTATAATACATGTGAGTCTGCAAGCTTAGCCAGAAATAATGGAGCTGAAGTTTGCATTAAATAGTATCTGTGTTCCTTTCTTATCCAGTAATAAATGCTACTTGAAATATAGTAGCACAGGAACCCCAACCCAGATAAGGCAGCTTAGGGGTGTTGTCTCTGGATTCTCACTGAAACCATGCCAACTTGCCCAAACAGGTAAGACATTTTATCCTAAAAGAAAATAGTGTGGATAATATATCTTAGACCAGTGTTTCTCAACCTTAGCAACTTTACGATATGTGGACTTCAACTCCCAGAATTCCCCAGCCAGCATGTACTGGCTGTACTGTACATGGCTGTACATGGCTGGCTGGGGAATTCTGAGAGTTGAAGTCCACATATCGTAAAGTTGCTAAGGTTGAGAAATACTGTCCTAGACTGTTTTAAGACATGGTGTGTAAATATATGCCATACTGGATACTTTTCCAATTTGGCATCCTCCAGGTTTGTTGGGACTGGCTGAAAATTTTAGCAGCTGCAATTCCAGGACACCTGGTGGGACCACACTGGGAAATCCGCCCTACAGAATGATTTCCCAACACTACAGGGTCTATAGTGGTTACAAGGCAATGCTATAAATGTGAATACCAATTGTCCTTGTTTCAAACATTATTATGAATAATTTTATAGTCTATCTGGTTTCATAATATTCTTTGCATATTTTAGCACATTGTTTTGAATTATTTTTGCAATGTTGGCTATGCAGTCTAAACTAATATTTGCATCTAATATTTGTGTTGGGCCAGAATCATCCCTAACTGATCCTAGTGCCTTCAGTCCCTGTCTAGCTCAAATTTTGAGAGGGCACCTGCATGGTACCATGTCCCTCTCCACCAGAACATCATCTGAGCTAGACCTTCTGAGTGCAGCATTAGATTGCAGTTACCCACACTTGCTCTTTTCTTGGAGCAGGGGAGAAGGGATACAGCAGGCAAACATGTAAAAAAGCACTTCTAGCCATTTCTGACTTGTCCTCTGAGGTTTTCAGAAATCTTAATCTTCTGAGCCAAAAGATGTTCATCAGTCACAATATATAGGAGGCTGTTGGGAGCATCTCCTGTGCCTGATGTGCAGTTTTCTATGAATACGATAGGCCTCAATGACTTGCAAATGCTGCTGAATAAACTTTATTATTGTATGTAGGTTATGGATTTATGGTGAAATTGGTCCTATAGAGAAACACTGTATTGTAGCTTTCCCAGTCTGGCACCCTCTGGATATACTGGGACTACAACTCTTCCAAAGTCTCAATGCCTCTTGAGAGCACCAAGTTGGGAAAGACTGTTCTAAACAACCAAATGTTTTCTATTAGGATTTGCACATATTCTGGCAGAATCTGAAAATTTGATTTTCTGCCTCTTACCCATATGTTTTTTGATAATCTGATGATAGCATGAATTACTATGACCTTGCCAATTTATTTTCTGTGCAGATTGTCAGATGGACTTTTTCCAACATTTTGCATTTTCTGGAATTACTGTTGCAAAGGTTTTGACCCCTGACAAATTTGTATGTAGAACAGTTTGTACTTACCGTCCAAACTGCTTATTCTTTACATTTTTCAGCAGTGAATGGGAGATAAAAAGCCAAAGGTGAGTATAGTTTGAAAACCTGATGTAATGACGACTTTTAGCAGATTCGCCATGTGAAATATTTATTCAATGGGTTTGTATGATCCTAGGAGATCTTGTTTTGTGGGTGGATCAACAGGTATTTCTACCCATCTGTCCACAATTTGGCAATGTCACACAGATTTGTTACTGCGAAAACTACGATCTTGCAAAGGTTTCTTGTTCTCAACTTACATTAGATACATCTAAATGCACAAGAGCAGAATTAAGATGTTTACCTGGGGAAAAGAAGAAAACAAAAGAGAGGATGTTGTTCTTATGGAAGTAATAAGAAAATCATGTTGGGTTGATATCTAAGAGATGTGATGTTGGTAGCAAAAGGGAGGGACAAACTGAAGCAGGCGGCAAAAAATAAATTGTAATAATTTTTTCAGACACATATACTTATCGGCCTTTATGATGCAGAAATGAGCAGACAGCGGTTCATATATCACGTTTCATTTAAAGAAATATAAAAGATTTACATTAAAGATTTACATTAAAAATATTTGCAGCATAGAATTCAGTATAATATAGGATATATAAAAAATTCTAATATATTTTAGAATTTGTGTGTGTGTGTGTGTAGGTACTGTGTACATATGTGTGTGTGTGTGTGTGTATCATGTATGTATGTGTGTTTCTCAACCTTGGCAACATTAAGATGTGTGGACTTCAACTCCCAGAATTCCCCAGCCAACTCCCAATTCTGGGAGTTGAAGTCCACACATCTTAATGTTGCCAAGGTTGAGAAACACATATGTGCATGCATGCACATACACACACAAACAATAAGTGGGAAGTTAAAGGAAAGCCTAAGGAAAAAGGCAGCCATGTTGGGTGGTGTCGCAACAAAACCCCTCCCTACCCAGCTAAATGAATATCCATAGGCTGGTTACAGGATATCCTTTTGAGCACATGAGGATGATGTAGGCCTGTATGGAAATAGTTCACCTTTAGCCAAGTGCAACACCTTAAAAATGTCATGGACAGCCAATGCAGAGCCTTCAACACTAGTTATAATTCCATTAGTTGCAATTCCAGAGCGCAGTTCATAAGTACTGCATTGAGTGCTAAAACTGTTCACCCAAATAGGATTCAGCTCTGCTCTTTCATATTCAGTTAGGCCTACAGGCACACAGGGAATTGGGCATGCCCATGTTATCTGCTGGTGATACAGATTCAATCTTGCTAATGATAAATATATAGGTAACAGATACAGAATCTAAATACCGTGTCTATTATTATGTTCTTAAGAGGATTTCTTCTGGACCCAGTCCAAACCGTGACTTGTAGGATTAGAAAAAATTAAACCCAAAGTGACTCAGCGACATTAGCAATCTGTGAGAAGTTATGGGGAGGCTAGGAAAGGAATGGAAGGAAACATAAACAATAAAAAAGTAATAGCAGGCAAGTCAGTTGACAGCTTATCTCATAAATGGCATCTTAGCCCAGATGGAGAGAAACCTGGGAAGAAACACTTCAAATCACTCAAAGAGACTCTGCTTTCATTAACTTACCATAGATGAGCCTGGGAAATGCCTGTTACACTTTCCACGATTCTGTATTTATATTCGAGTTACATTAAAGATACCTCCCTGAAATCTGTGTAGTTCTTGCTTCCTTGGTCTTGCCCAGCTGTGTGTGGCTTGACATAATCAAAAATTAGTCACAACTATTTGGTGTTTTTGCTTTAGGTATACCTGTCTGATGATGACTTCAAGAAGTGAAACACCAGACGGAACTGCAGAAAGAGCAAATGCTATATCAGGATTCAGTCTCCTGAACTGCCAAAGAGCTGAACCTGGTAATGTAAAGATGATATAAAACGCTCCCAATTAAAATAAAATTGCATGATCGGTATTTGACCTGTAACATGTCTTTGACATACTGTATACTTTCACAATGTTTACAAATCAATTGCAGCATGCCATTCCCAGACCTACCCTGAATTAAACTTCCATGGGACAGAACTGAGTGTAGAGTATGTCGATGGGCACAAGGCTTGTCAAGAACTTTGTACAATGACCCTCCGCTGCCAATTTTTCATGTACATTTTCCATAAAATGCAATGCAACCATGAAGGGTACGTGCTTTTGTTCTGTCTACAAAATAACCTTAATGTGAAATTTTTCCATTTTTCCTCTCTTAAATAAAAAAAATATTTTTAGAATGATGTTGCTTCTTTTATTTCCTGTCTAGCAAATGTAAATGCTACTTAAGAATGTCTGCCAATGGGTCTCCAGATAATATCGAGGCTGAGAATGAAATAGTTTCAGGCTACTCTTTAAGGCTGTGCCAAACTAGCAGAAGCCCTGGTGAGTATCCCTGATTAAACCCTGTTCTGTTGTACTTATTGGCTGTCAGAATGCTGGAATGGGTGATGTTTGTTCACTTTGGGAGGACTTTGATCACCCCTAACCTGATCATTTCCAGATAGGTTGGTCTAATACTCCCTCAATTCTGAACTGGCACATCATTGAGCCCTGCAGTTGGGATTATGGGAAATACAATCCTCCTGTTTGGGGAAGACTGCTCTAAGGGATGGAAATTCTCATTTTACCCAATGTTTCATAACTTTTCAAGTTAAAATATTTAGTGGCACCAAAGGGACTAGACATTTGCTCCTAGCATTTCATTTCTGAATTCCCTTTTGTAGTCAATATACTGAATATTTGCAGGCTGTCCACTGAATGTATGCCAGATGTTTATAGAAATTTGTTTCTTATAATTTGACATCATATGTCTTTAATTTCAATACTTAATGTCTTTACAAGCTGATATTGGATTTACTACTCATTACATAGTATTTCTGAGTTTCTTTACTTTTTGACAATAGATAATGATACTTGGTAATTCATTTGTAAGAAATGACAGTTAATGTATCACGGTAACTGATAATTGTAGACAAGAGTTGACATTTGAGCAACCTATGGGATTTTACATTTATGGCTACCAAAGTAATGAAAGAGATTCAACAAGTGTATTGTATTAGCAATTTTGAAGTAAAAATTCACAATTTTTCAACATTCATTTGACAAAATTGAAAAACTCAATGAATGTTGACTTAGATCTTATCTTATCACACGGTAAATTGACTTATCAAATGTCAGCCTGGTCTCTCCAGCCTAATTCATCACCTACTCATATGAAGTGACCCGACAAATTGAAAAAGGTTGTGACACTATGCCTCTGGTTTTGTTCCCCATTCATAGCCCCTCCCCATCCATGAATTAGTGCGGAGTTCCTGGGAAGGGAAACTTAACCAGAAGAGTTCCCTAAGTTCCAAATCCATATGCAGCCAGAATTCCAGCACCTAGGAAAGCTACACACATTGAGGTTTCTATGCATAGAAACTATATGTTAGCTGTTGACATCCGGGCTAATGTAGAGATGTTAGGGCCCAGGAAATCCCTGTGCCATAGATGTATGGCCAAAATGGCAGAGTCAGAGCCTCTTTGTTTGTTTGCTTGTTTGTTTTAACATCTTGCCCCTGGAGGTGAGACAGGCCCCCTCACTCCTGGCCTTTCGGAGGGATTTGAAGGCCTGGCTCTGCCGTCTGGCCTGGGGGCGGGGAGGGAGGTTGTCAGAAATGGGGTTGGCTAGCCCCCTAGAGGCCTAGTGTGGCTTCCATCAGCCTCTTGGATTTTTTTTCTCTTCCTTCCATTTGTGTAAATGTGTTTTTCTTTTTATAAATTGTAATTATGTATTTATTGTTTTAATTTGATGTAAACTGCCCAGAGTCCCCCATTGCGGGGAGATGGGCGGGGATAAGTCTAATAAATAAATAAATAAATAAATAAACCTGTGTTGCCTGTTTATATGAATGTATGTGAAGGCATTTGTTTACTTTAGCTGACAGTAAATCTCCAGTTTTTCCCGAGACCTGTTTTCTGTTCAGGCTTGAGCTGAAAATGAGAAGGAATGAACCATGGGGGTCTTCTGCAAGCAAAGCATGTATTATTCAGCTCAGGTCTCTGTGTCTCATGAGAAAACCCATGCCAGATGCCCTCAATGGCAATGATTTGGTGCTGACAACCTATGTCAAAGATCTCCTTTCCTGCTGCACATTAGCGGCTGCTGAATTTGGATTCTTTTCATTTATACACCATTTCAGGAAAAGAAGAAAAATACATTGAATCTTAAATATACCAGCTTGATTTAGATTTAGATTTCTTGATATCTTGTCTGTCTTTGTTAATTCCAGTGTTTTATAAGCTAGAATATAGCTGTTCAAAATTCTTATTCCTGTCCATGAACTTTTTAACATAGCGTTCTGCAAATTGTTCTGAGCAAATAGTTCTATGGTAGGTCAAGCTGCCTACTGATTGGCACATCAACTGCTGTTTGCTGGTAGGTGCTAACTCTTCTTAATACACTTCACATGGAGAAACCTCTATTGGACTTCATTTAGGTTGAGACTTTTGAGGGCTCAGGCTCCTAATCAATCTCAAGTGTAAAGATGATTCTCTGATTTAAACTATTAGTGATATTCTTTTAGTGTCCACCTATCAGAATGGTTTATAAAGTCCACCTTCCCTTAAACTGAGAGTGAGGAAGAGAGAGGTTACATTATGTAAAACCTTATACACTGAGGCATGACATAACATAACATCTGTATATATATATCTGTATGTGAACCTGAGGAAAAGTGGACTGCTTATACCATTCTGATAGATTCTATATATTCCTTCCTGCTGCAGTACTGTTGACCACTAGAACTTGTATAGCAACTAAAGCTAATGTATTCTATATAGTTGTCTAAATTAGTTCCATGCATTGATTTCCTGGTAGAGGCTTTGAAGCCCATAGAATAAGAACTGGCTATGAATGTCTGATACCTTCTGATAAGATAGAAACTAATGTACTACCTTTGGGTGGTCAGTGTAACTTTTAGCATTGATGTTAATGAAATCCCAGATCAGCTTTCCCTTTTGTGTACCATCCAGTTGTGTTAGATTTGAACTCCTATAATCTCATATTAAAAACATTGAATGAAACCTGACTGTAGTGATTAAATGTTGTTTTAGTCTGTGTGCAGAAACCAAAGCAACAGTCAAGGATTGTTGGAGGCTCAAATTCTTCTGTTGGCGAATGGCCTTGGCAAGTCAGTTTACATAGAAAGCTCTCTATTCAGAGCCATCATTGTGGTGGTTCAATCATCAGTGACCAATGGATTTTGACAGCTGCCCATTGCTTCGAAGAGTGAGTAAAATATGTTCACATCAGAAACAGAAATCATTAAAATAATAATAGCTTTTGTTACTACTGATTAACATGTTCTGATTAAGGACATGACTACACATGAACTTCTAGGACTGCTGGTCAAACCCTTGAAGACTAGTCTAGAACTGACATATAGAACTACCTTCTATTGATTTAAGCAATTATATGAAGTAATTCTGTGGTGCCTATATCATGAAATGTTGCAATGTTCACATGTTTTAGATCATAGCCCTCCTGCCATTAGCTTGGCTGACCGGACATCATCTAAAATGAAGTTCAGAATAATTGGAAGACTCTCATAGCCCCATTGATTCACAATATGGGAACTGCAGTCCAACACATCTGGAGGGCACTAGGAAATTTTTAAAAAATAGATAAAATAGTCTATAGTAAAGCTGTTCTGTTTTTAATGTTCTCATGATGGTATAAGAAATAATTCTGATATGTAATGGAGTAGAAGATTAATGCACAAACTGTCAGAAATAGTTGCTATAAGAATGGAAAGGAAAATAATTGAATAAGTAAAAGTTCAAAAGAAAATACTTAGGAATACTTAGGAATATGTTTAGTCTGCATTTAAGAAAATGGTTTAAACTATGAAAAACAGCCTTGCTTCTACCTATTTTTTCTTAGTCTTCCTTGTTTTTTCCTTTAGCGTTCCGTTAACTGAACACTGGCATGTTTACAGCAACATTTTGAAACAGTCTGAAATAACTAATGAAACTACCTTCTTCAAAGTCCAAAAGATGATTATTCATCCTAGGTATGCGATTTCAGAGGCAGGATATGACATTGCTTTACTAAAGCTTGATACACCTATGAATTTCAGTGGTACGTATACATTTATTACAAAACCTCTAATATTATCTTAGTATTTCATACATTGCACTGTCGCAGCTTGTTTAATAACGGTTTGTTGAATATACCATCATTGGCATCATTGTATTAAACCCAAATGTAATAATTTATTATGATAAAAGAACCCAATCAAGATGACTGCCTCCAAAGCTAAAGAAAATTGAGTATATTAGATGAAATACAGTCCAAGAAGAAAAAAAAATCCAAGAAATAAGAATAAGAAAAGTGGAAAGTTCTTAAAAGCAAGAGGACTATAAAAAAAGACTGAAAGAAAAAGCCAAGAAAGTCACATTTCTTCAGAGAAGCCATAATAATTGAGATTCAACTAGAATACATTCCACAATGTAAGAAAAGGTGAACCAAAGCCAAAAAAACACAATTCGTGTGGCATTCTAGTAGGACGCTAAGAAGGTTTTCTTATGGAAAAGGAAGGCCTATCATAATGGGAGGAAAAAGAAGCTCAAACTCTGGCAGAAAAGGTATAAGATAATAATAAGGAATGCTAAAGAAGAAAAGAAAGAGAAACCCCCTTAGAAGAAATATCAAGACTTTTTTAAAGAATATTCAGAGAAGGAAACTAGGCAATGGTTGGGCCACTGAATCATAAAGGAGTGAAGGAGATACTCAAGAAGGAAATGGAAATTGCAGAAAAACTGAAAGAATTCTTTGTATCTCTTTCGTACAAGACATATAGGATAAATACATGAATCTGAATGTGCTGACTTTCTCAGGTAAGTAACCCTAACAAGTAAAACAAACAAATAAAAGAAGATATTCTAGAACATCTTGAGAGATTATACACAGTAACAGATTGTTGGGCCCTGATGGCATTCGCCCAAGATCTTTAAAGAACTCAGATATGAATTGCTTACCTACTTGCGAAAATACATAACTTGTCTTACAAATTGGCTCAGTGATAGTGGATAGGAAAGTTACCAGTATGAAACCAGTGTTTAAAAAGGGCCTGGGGACAAAGGGTAAATTATAGGCTGGTCAGTTTAACATCTATCTGGACAAATTGGTAGAAACAGTAATCAGATTAAAAATAAACAAGCCCATAGAGAATTAATTTTGCTAAACAAAAATCAGCATGGTTTCTGCAAAGATGACTTAGATTTGCAAAAAGTCTTTGATAGAAGCTCTCGAACAAACTTAGCAGTCATAGGATAAGAGGAACTTATTATTTTATGAATGGCTAACTGGATAAAAACCTGAAGCAAATAGGCAGTCTTCTCATGGAGGGAAGTGACAAATGGAATCCTCAAGGGTTTGTGTAGTGATGGGAGTTTTTAACCTTATTCATAAATGATCTTGACTTGGGGATAAGCAGTGAGCAGACCAAGTCTGTGGCTCTTCCTAAGGTATTCAGGGTGATAAAACCTGACAGTGATTTTGAAGATTTACAGAAGGTTTCTTTAATCTGTATTAATTTGAAGTGATGCCATTAAGGAAAAATCTGCTAACTTCAGAAATACACTGCTAGAGTCTGAGCTCTGTATACCTAACCAGGAAAAAAGATTTTGGGGTCCACATTGTGGATAGCTCAGTGTAGGTGATGACTTTACAGCTGTGAAAAAGAGAAATTCCATCCAGGGTTCATTAGGAAAAGGACTGAAAATGAAGTAGCTAATATTGTAATGTTCTAACATAAATCTGTGGTATGCCTGCATTTGGAATACTGTGTACAAATCTGAAAAAAGCTGGAAAAAATGTACAAAAGGAGAATCAAAACTATTAAGGTGCTCAAACAGAAATGTTCAGACTCTATGTTGGGAGAAAAAAAGCAGAACCTGATTAAGGATTATAAAATTATGCACAGCATGGATAAAATAGGTTGGGAAGGGTTTTTCTCTGTCTTTAAAAGTACCAGCTGCATCCAATGAAAAAAATCACAGAGAACATGTCCGACAGGGGTACTGGTTTTGAACATTTGGTGTTATCTTTGGGTTGGGGACTGCCTCTCTCCAAATACCAGTTCCAAGGTAACAATGGTGGGAAAGGGGTATGGCTCCATCTTTGGATCACAATCATCCTACAGGCATCATGTTGGCCATTATGAGAAACAAAATGCAGCACTAGAGTGGGTTAGGACTGACCCAGCAAGGCTACTCCTATATTCTTAAGGAAGCCATTTATTTTTCAGCAAAAGCCTTTCAGCTTTCTACTATCTGATTCTTTGAAATGGTTATTTAGTTTTACAGCAACCTGTATGCCTGCCCTCCCAGGAAGAAATGAACATGGAAAAATACACTGAGTGCTGGGTGACCGGATGGGGTTACACAAAAGAGAGAGGTACTGAAAAATAACATTAAGAAACACTGAATACTTATCCTGGCAAATTTGATGTGATGTTAGGTTGATTTTTTTTTTTATTGCATGTGAATCATAGGATAGGGTTTCATTTATAAGGTGAATTCTATAACTGAAAAGTACATTGGTTTTCTAGATTTCAAGGAGTAGGAAAGGTAAAGATGCCCTCAAGTTGAGTTTAACTCTTGGGAACCATGTGACACATCTGTGTCGCTGGCAACATTATAGAAGTGGTCTGCCATTGCATTTGTATGGGATGGCTTATCATTTTGCAGGGACTTCTTTTATTTTAAAGGCCTGGCTTAATCAGTTTCAGGATCACCATTGGATCTATAGTTGCTAGCAATTCCTTGCAAAAATAATAAAAAATTCAATGAATCTGTTGTCTTATAAACAGAAGAGAAAGTGCATTTTAGTCTTTCCAGTCCACAAAACATTTCTAGTTGTTCCTCTTTAGCAAAGGCTTGAAAGAGTTAGCCAGATTATTTCCTGATTCTCCCCATTGCAAATAGGAGCACAGATAGTCCCTGACATACCACCATTCATTTAAGCAAATGCTTGAGATTATGATGGTGCTGAAAAAAGTGACTTATGACTGGTCCTTGCACTTACAACCGTTGCAGTGTCCCCATGGTCACATGATCAAAATTTGGGTGCTTGGCAACCGGCATGTATTTATGATGGTTGCAGCATCCCAGGGTCATATGATTGCCATTTGTAACCTTCCCAGCAGGCTTTCAACAAGCAAAATCAATGGGGAACTGTATGATTCACTTAATGACCATGGTGATTTGCTTAATAATCACTGCAAAAAATGTCATGCATTGCTTAATGACCACACTGCTTAATGATGAATTTTCGAGTCCCTATTGGGGTCATAGGTCGAGGACTACCTATCTCAAGGACAGAGCATTCATTTCTGGTACTATTTAGCAAGGTCTAGTTGTGTTATTTCTTGATTCTGACTGTTCTTATCATCTGATACTTCTCCCTATCTAATGGTATAGAACTTTTAACTGAAAATAAATTGACCTTCTCATCTCAGAAAGCAATGGAATTGTTTTAAAAAATGGAGAAGCAGACAGACATTTCTCATTTTAACCAGCATTAGGGACATTGTAAGACCATTGAAAAATAAAATCCTCTTGTTGCCCACTTCCTTAAATAGCCACATAACCTTACTTAGATGTTGGATTTATGTCCATCCCAGTTTGCTGAGAACCTCTTTCTTAGAAGACCAACTTCCTTTAGTCATCTCAGTTAGCTTGATATTGTAGAGCACAGCATGTGGATATCTATCTGCTCCCATTTTGGTAGAAGGTTTTGATAATCTGTTTACCATTTGGGCTACCTCCTCCAACTCTTCCAGTGGACATGTTCTGATATTATTTACACTGTTCAACATGTCCAGGTAAGATGTAAGGAAGGAGGCAAAGAATCTTTTCAATGCATCCACTGTTTTACTTGATGCTTTCAATTGGTCAAAAATAGCAGTTACAGTTTGGACTATCAGCAATCATTCCTCAGCCATATTTTCAGCTAAATTTCCCCTTGGGGACAGATGTTTCTTATGACTTCCTATCACTCAGACTTTCTAAGGCTTAATCAGACAGAAGAAATTGAGACTGACAAAATTGGGTGTCTGCTATGTGAAGTATGCCTATAGCAGGTCAGCACTTTGAAATTATTGTTAGAAAGGAATGAGCTTTGATAGTTTACTTGATCTTTGGCCAAGAACATCTCATCAGTTTCCTGCTGCTTTGCTACCTCTGATGTATTTACTACTCCTAGGGTACGTTCTATACCCTTTCTTTCCTCCCATTATGGATATCAAATCAAGGAGAAATGTTTGAATGACTTTACCAACTCCCCCACTGCTCCACAAAACAAAACAAAAATAACTAGAAGCTAGTCTTAATCTGCTGATCCTTAATCTGATGGTCAATGAAATGTAATGAAATTAAGAGATTCATTGATGTGAATAAGTAAATTACAAATTAACTTCCGAAAGAAAATATCGATGAAATAATGCCATTGCATACACAGTGCCCTCTTGAGAAAAACACTTCTATGGATTGCTAAGCAATGGCTAAAGAACAAACAAGGTTCATAATCATAGTCTGATTATGGTTTGAAATAAAACTTAGTTTAAACTTAAGCAGTTTCCTGAGCCAAAATGTATTGGACAATTCTGGTTAGTTTAAAGAAGAAATAGATACTTCTGATTTTCTTATGAGTGTAACAGTGGAAGAGAAGGGAATGTGGACATTTCTGGCTAGAGCAGCTAATTTGAAACTACAGTTTAGTATTATGTCTGAAAAGAACCAGGGAGCATGTCCCATGATGCAATAAACCATTCAATTAATGAGACTGCACATCCCACCATTTTATCAACTCTTTACCCATGAAGCTGTTTAATGATCACCTGGGGTTTGCTCAAAGCTAGGTTTGTCATCCAAAGGACCTTGCTAAGAGGAAATGGCACCACCCTGGGTTAAGGTAAAGCTGAACGTTAGATATGCCGTATTGGGTGACATGATGGAAGTGGGAGTTAGGTAGACATGTGGACATGCTCATTAACTAAATAGAGTGGCTTCCGGTGTTATGCAAACATCCTCATAGTATCTACTTCTGCAGATATTAGACTTTTCTGAAGTCTGTAGTTATGCAGTTTTTGCATTTCTGAGTCATTATATGTTGTTCAGTTAGATCTGAACACCTGTTCACCTCTTTAGTACATAAATGTAGGGGAGGCAGAGTTATTGTGCTAGAGTGCATCCCTGTCAGGTATGTATTGATCTGACCCATTAGAATTGCTAATAATAATATCTTAGTAAGTTTGTATGCATTTTTTCTATATAAATATATCCCAAGCAGAGCCCAATAGGTCAGCAGTCTAAATGCATGAATAAATGTCAACCATTATTAGGGGAAGCAATCCATATTGATCCTTTTCAAAACTCAGTATCACAATCCTCTGTCCATTTATCTCTGCCCTCACACCATGTGTGACTGTCCATTTATGAGAACAAAATAGGAGAAAATCAGATTTGTTTTCTATATTGAATTTTGAAACAAATTGTTTTCATTTAGACATACAACAGAATACATTTATAATATGCAGAGCCTTGCTTATTCAAGGTAAGGGAACCTAACAATATAAGACTGGCCATAGACTAGCCAGTGCTATGAATCTTCTAACTGATACCAGAAAGTTCTCAGTGCCTTCAAGTGGACTTTTCCAAAGGTTGTACACTTATAATGCAGGTCAGGTAACTCATCCCAGAGAGAGAAGGAAGTGCACCACACCAGAACATCATGCACATTTGGGGCTGATGCAGGGCCAGATTAAAGCCAACTAATGCCCTAAGCACAGCCCAACAATGCTGTCCCTCAACGGAAGTGAAACTCTCATGCTATAAGATGGAAGCAAAGGTAATATCTGTTGACACCGTAAAATCAAACTTTTAAGCTTTAGTCAAAGAAAACATTTTTTTTAACAATGCAGATTAAAGTCGAACATGGCTGATGAGGACAATTACAAAAAAATTGACTACAGTCAAATGTGGGAGTGAAAGAGTTAAGGACATGATAGTTAGGGGAAAAACTCTGTGGTGACCCCTCCCCTTGGTGGCCTAAGCACATGCCTGTTTGGCTTAATGGTTAGTCCAGGGCTGGCCTGATGTCCAGGAGTCTTTAATTGATTCTTATGTCATGTTTGCATCCCCACACAGTTGGGGATGCCTGAAGCTTGCGTTATTCTTGACCCATCACTGCACCATCAACCTTCTCTCCGTTTCTTTTCTCTATAATTGTAGGTGCAATCGAAGACACGCTACAAAAAGTCAAAATCCCCATAATACCAAATGCAGAATGTCAGTTTCAATACCCTGAGCACAGAATAACTGACAAGATGTTGTGCGCCGGTTACCTGGAAGGGGGCAAGGATGCTTGCCAGGTAAATTAACAGCATCTTGTATCTCATTCTGCCTTTGTGCACCATTACAGTTTCCAAGGGATCTGGAAATCCTGAGTTTAATGCAGACAACATGAGTTTAATTAGAAGCTGCATGGTGTTTCCTTCTGATGCTATTATTCCCACGACTCCCTGAGAATAAATAAGAGTTTATGGTTGGCTGGTTTTTAAAAGATCCCCGTATTTTATTTTTACTTTTCAAGGAGCAGTGTAAATATTAAATTATACAAAATGCTCAGTATATAACTTGCAGATAACCTTTTGGATTTGTTGCTAGCAAAAGCCTACAGGGCCCATTCCTCTTGTGTCCTTTTTTTCCTTAAACCTTCTATTGGTGTCATGGACTTCCTCCGCTGTCTTTTCTTCTCTTTCTCCTTTTGAGCCCAGTAATTGTGTCCTATTAGCTTTTGTAGAGTCACTCAGGCAAAAAGACCTACTACCAGACCCTGCTTAAGGGTTGGTGGTCCTACTTAACTGTTTTGGGAAGGTGAAAATTGCAATGGAAATCAGTTGCGTAGAGCATGCATGGAAGTGGAGTCAGTGCTGGAGAATCCTTGTGGAAATTTCCAGCTGAGTTTGTACTTGACAAACTCCCAGGCAATCTCTATATCCAGATCAGAACAAGCACACACACCACTCAGTACAGACAACAAAAGCATAGCTTGAGTTTGTTGATTAAACATCAGCAAACATCACAAACAGTTAAGTGGCAAAAACAGGATAAAGGCAAGCAACAGCAGGCAAGAATTTGCATTATCTCTATATTTCTGTATATCAAAAGGCAAAGTACTGTCCACAGGAAACAATACTTTAGGTAATTAGCATGGACAGTCCCAAAGGGAGTAGCCTGTGGCTATTCTAGCCTTAACCTTTTTATGTCCATAACAGCAGCAGAATAGAGATGGAAAGTAGGCCACAAGGTGACCTTTCCTCTAATCTGCACTATTAGAGAAATAACTTGGTAGATAGAGATTGCCTAGAATGTGGTGGAATTATTTTGAAAGTTTACTTTCCTTAAACAACATTAGACATTATGTTAGGGGTTAGTCTATGACTGTTTTGTTTTTTCTCCATCTGGTTACTATGGTTGCATTTGTGAGGTGGAAGATATGGCTCTGGTTCTACAGGTTGCCCAGTGATGTGCTAGTGGCTGGTGCATAAGAGATAGGTCATTTCTATACTAGCGATTGTGTAAGCCTACTCATTGTATCATCCAGCCGTTGTTAAAGTGCTATGAAGCCTGTCTACATTACTGTTGTTTCGGCACAGGGATACTTGGACAACGCTTGCAGACGCTTTACATTACTAGTGTGGAAATGACCATAGTCTTGAGTTTGGATAGTTGAAGGATCTGTGCATCTAGATAGGATCGAAACATGACTGGCTTTAAGAGCTGGATTTTATCATTCCCCAAAGGGTGGGTTATAAAATAAATAATAATAATAATGATGATAAACTTATATAAGCATTTATTTATTTCTTCACAGCAGCAGCCTTCATGGCCACCTAATAGCATCTGTTAGCGCCCAATCTGCATATCTGTAGGTTCTGTATCCAAATCTGTAAGCCAGTACAAAAATGGCTTAAAATCAGCCACATTTTTTCCTCTCCCCTTTTTTTCTTAATCATGAAAAAAACCTGAAGCTTGCAATGAATTTGTACAACTATAGTGGGTCTAAGAAAAGTATTACCTCTTTGGATTTAGGAGCTTTTTTCTCTCACTTGTGACAATTGGGGGATCCTCCTAATTCTTCAGGCTTCCATCTCAATGTAGAATCTCAGGCTTTATATTAAGAATAAGGTTCTGGCCTTCTCAGGCATTCGCTAACCCCACGATACCAATCAATGAGAAGCAGAGTTTCCACTGGTTCTACTGAAATGCCAGATCACTTGGTTCGTACCCCAGCTGTCACATAGACCTTAGGTACCATTCCATCAACAATAGGACCTGAACTATTTTACTAGCTCAGTGTTGTCCAGACTTGGCCACTTTAAGATGAGTGGACTTCAACTCCCAGAATTCCCCAGCCAGCATGGGAGTTGAAGTCCACTCATCTTAAAGTGGCCAAGTTAGGACAACACTGCACTAGCTGGTTAGGATAAGAAGTGGCACTTCAAGAATAACTGTCTAAGACTGCTTTTTTCTCTCTACCCACCTCATTCTTTGTTGTTTGAATGTTTTTTTAAATTAGAAACCCCCTGGCAAAGTTGTCATATTGATCATCTTTGTATTTGTGAAAACCTTTTTGGCTAAGGAGTATGGAAAATAAACTTTTGGATAATAATGATTTTTTTTTAAAGACTTGTTTGGGCTTTGATTCCTCTGAGTTACTTGTTCACCACTCTTCTCTTATTCAGCTTATGTAGATTTTTCTTTCTTCTTTGCAGGGAGATTCAGGTGGCCCAATGTCCTGTAAATTCCAGAACAGTTGGTATTTGGTTGGCATTACCAGCTGGGGTGAAGGATGCGCTCGTCCAGGACAACCAGGAGTTTACACCAATGTGGCTAAGTTTGTAGACTGGATTCTGGAACAAACGTTAGAAGATTAAAACAAAAAAATACTAAGGTCAAATCAGTCAGAGTATTCCTGCATGCGCATTTCATGTGAGTTTGTTCAAATGCCTGTTCCATCCCGTTTCTGCATTATTCTAAAATTTTGAAAAATCTGCACAAAATTTCATATTTAAATACATATATTTTGAATGTCTTTTATCAGAATACAATACTTCAGACCATGCAGATTCAGATGAAAGCTAGATTCCATTTCTTTCCTGAATGTATGGATCAAGGCAATTCGCAGTGGAATTTACAAAGATGGGATTTTTCAGATTTTCCAGTTTATATGGAGTATACATATCTGGACTATTTCTGACCAACAGATCTGAAGTTCCTAAAAGTACTTTCAGACTTGCATGATTGATGTCAGCCCTTCAAGGTAGTCCAGACAAGAAGCACCAATCATGAGTACTAACCCTACCTTTATTGTAAGGTTACAGTAACAGAATCTTGCAAGTCTGAAAGTACCTTTCCCCTTCCTTACTTTTACTCTCCTGAAAACTAGGAAGGGGCCCTTCTGAGATGTTTTATCTAACCTCATCCCTCCTTCGGATTCAGATTTCCTTTATCAGAACATTGTCTAGGCTGCGGCTCTTCCTCCTGTCTCCCAAGGTCATTTCCACATACCATTACAACTAGGCACATTGTCGCTTGTTTGTGCCCTCTTTATTATTTATCTATTATATTTTTAGCCCATCCCTTAACAAAAGTTTTTTGGGAGGACTAAAAATTAAAATAAAAATGGACACCCTTGATTTGATTAGTATCCTGCATTTCTTTGCATTGCTTGTTTATTCTTTACGTTGCTTGTTCAGGTATAAATATCTGGAATTTGATATTTGTTTCTGTTACCTTTTATTTTCTGCCTTTCTTCAGTTTTGACATATCATCAGGCAGTCATTTTCTTTTGCTTTTTGTACTTTGGGATATTTTTGTTTGCCTCATGGTTAATGAGGTTGTGAATTTCAGTTCTTCAGGTACTACATTTGTCAAATAAAATCCCTGAAATCTATATTGGATTTTCACCAGAGGATCATGTGGAATATGGCTCAAATCGTATCTGATTATTTTGTTTGCTATTTTAGTCGGCAAAAAGAAGTTCATGATCTGAGCCTCAGTGAAATGAAATGAAAGACTTTGCTGTGGTCATTTACCAGCACAATGAGCCTTAATCCATATTAAGTCTGTTGATGAATGCATAGAACATCTCAATCTTTGCTTGTGGAGCGTATAGTCTATTTGATTCCTTTGTGGTCTGTCCAACACAGAAATGTCAATGAAGTCTGTGTGTCCAATCATCTTTAAATTTGTTGGAAGGAGATATTTTCTGTGAACATTGAATTTTCTTGGCAGAATCCTACTAGCCTGTCTCCTACTTCATTTTATACCCTAAGGCCAAATTTTCCCATTATTCCAGATGCTATCTTACTTTTAACTATAGCATTCCAGTTGTTTTTGAATTTGATGTTTTGGGGGGAGGGGAAGGTCTTGTATCAACAAGGTATTGCAAGTCATCACAGAACTGTTCAACTTTCACTTTCTCTGCATCTGTGGTTGAACTGACTACAAAGGTTAATGGACATGGGATGCTAAACAAGCAATGTTTTGAGCTGCATAGTTTTTTTTTAAAGGTAATATACAGCATATTTTCCAGAAACAATTGAAACTAGAACCTGCGTATCTTTAAGAATTAAGTGCATATGAAAGAAGTAACTTTTTTCAGAGCTGTGATTAATGTTAATTGCTTAACATTTTGCTCACAGCTGCAGCAAATGTAGTGCTATTCACTGTGATAGAAAAATGCTGTTAGATGAAGCATTTAGTCCACGTATTTTCATCCGCTTAAAGAGCTATTAATAAATTTCTCATGCATGCAGTGCTTGGAAAGAACAAATAAATTACAGAGGAAATTTTACAATTTCCATATAACAGATGTGATCTTAAAGCATAGATATTCTCTTTAATGTTCAAAATAAAATGATTGATTGCTTTTATAATAAACTTACTCTAGGATGCAGAAAAATTCTGCTTTTTTTTTTGTCCTGATAGTTCTTATTCAGTGGGATGAAAAAAATGCTTTTAACTTTTCTTTCAATTGAGAAGTGAATTTCAGTGAACTTGTCATTGTGGGAGTGTGGTGCCCTTGCAAAGTGTTCGTGATATATACTCTTGTCATCAGCTAGGCAGGCAGGCATGCAGTGCAAGACAGTAATATTCACCAACCCTAATTATTCTCGGCTCCCAGATTTGTGTTTTCTGTGTGTATTTTATCTCTCCTCTTTATCTCATTTTCTTCTTAAAGGAATAATAAAATGATTAGACAATTTTAGATTCTACATCTAATAGTCTTATGGAGGACCCTTTCCTTAAGCATAGATGCACTACATTTAATGTAAGTAGCTAGGACTGTTGGGTATTCCCCCCTCCTATGAACAGTGTTGAGTGGGGTTCCAGCTGTTTACTCAAGGTCCTGCTCTAATATCAAATTAGTTTGCTTAGAAGTGGACACAGATGCACCTAAATGTTTTGTCCTAGGTTCAGCCTTGGATTTCAGTTGGCTAACCTGACTATATGTTAAGAAAGCACATGTATTCTTTAGAAAGTTTATAGCCGTGCAACCTAGGCAGTGTTGGAAAAATAATTTGGCCATACAGAAACCAAGGGCTAGCTGAATCACAGAGAAACAGAATATAACTCCTTTGCTGGCTTGCCCAGCAAGAACTTATTTTATAATCATGATGGATATTGAACTTAATGAACTATATGATAGATACTCAGGGTAAGTACATACAGTTCATCTGAATGCAGTTTGAGGGGAAAAACAACAGCATGCTAGGGTGGACTAGAACAATGATGTGCCAAAGATGAGGAGAAGATCAAAGTATGACTGACAGATGAAATTACTGGACTTCCGGTGAGTAATGGTTGCATGCTGGTCTCTCCTTATCAAGCGGACAGACTTGTTTAGGCTCAGGTAGGCTCCTGGAGCCTGAAGGATTCTCCGGATCCAAGGAGAATCCTAGAAATCATCCCATACAACCTCTGGGCAGCCTTTCACAGCCAGAAGACCTTGAAACGGAGACTTTCGGGATTGACTGGTGAGTGATCAGCTGGGAGGTGGGATTACCAGCAAGTTCCAAGCTGCAAAGAAGCTGAAAAAGAAACAAACAAAAAACCCCGGACACTTGGACTGACCTTCTCATTTCCAAAATCACCTTTCTGTTTTTTGGTTTTTTTTACTTCTATAGGGTTAAAGAGAGGCTTTCTTTAGTTACAGTGTATTTTTTCCTTTTGGCTACTACAGGTGCTTCATGGAAAGATTTACATTATTTTTTTTTAGTAGGATAAATAGTTTTGTATAGTCAGCAAAAAAGGCAAAGGCTTGGACTTTTTATTAATTTTTAGGAAAAAGAGAAAAGGAATTTCTCCTCCTCCTCCTCCTCCTCCTTCTGCAAATCTGAGCATGGGTTTTTGATACTGGAATATGGATATGGCAACTGCGTGAACTCTGCTTTGTTTTCTTACTTAGTTGGCCCTGATTGCAGAGGAATTTTAAACAAGATAAAGAGACTTTCTCCCCTTCACTATTTACTTTGGATAGAATGTAATTTGTATTTTTGACACTCAAGAGTGCTATTGACCATGGCTATTAAGAGAGCAAACTGCAGAGATGAGTGTTTCAAGATTATGTTTCAAAACTGCAGAAAAAATAATTTGGTCACTGGAGGATAAATTTTATAACTTGAACAAGAAACTCGATGCTAAATTAAATGAGCCTGCTATTGATGTGAGACAAGTTGAACGCAACTTGCATATTTTGGAGAATAATATAGATAATAAAGATATGGAAGAAGAAAGAGAGATGAATATCTTATTGGATCTTAAAGAAAAAGAATCTTATTTTGGATTTACAGTTACTTTGGATCAGCCTAATGATGATATTGTTTTGGATTTACAAAAAGAATGTTTTAAATCACTGAGAGACAAAGAGAACTTATTGAAATGGTTCCTGAAAGAAGAACACAAGGAGAAAATAATAAAGATTCAACTTGTGGGGCACTGTTTGCTAGATTTAAAGAATGAACTCTCTAAAAGTAAACAGAACTTGGATCAGTCTAATGGTAATACTACTTTGGATCTACAAAAAGAAGGTCGTAAACTACTAAAAGATAAACAGAATGTATTGAAGTTGCTCCTGAAAGAAGACAAGGAGAAAATAATAAAGACTCAATACGTGAAGTACTATCTGTTAGGATTAAAGAATGAACCTCTTAAAAGTAAACAGAAAGCATATAAAGTAAATCTGTTTGATTATGGGTAAAACATAAGCTGTGGTTCCTGATAGATTAGTGGTAATTTTTTGGGACCAGAACTGTATGACGATGTTATTAAGATTATTGTTGCTTAATAGTAGTAAAAATGAATATAGGTTGTGACTCCTGCTAGTTATTAGAGGGGTTTCTTGCTGATTAGGACTGAATGGGGAAGTTACTAGGACTATATAAGGGAATGTTGGGAAATATGAGTGATATGGAAATGCCTTCTATAATCTTTGGGAAGGGATGATGGTATATGATAATGCTAGTGAGGTTTTCATATGCACGTACCGTAGATGACAAAAACACACAGATAGTTAGGAATGGACATTAATGATAGTGGCAGAGACGGTGACAAAATGTATTGAAATTTAAAAGGGGGGGCGGTTAGCCTTGCTTCTGTTTGGAAATTGCTTTTGCTTTTTTTTTCCCCCTTGGGATTGTAAAATGCCATGTTGACTTGGGGTTTTGATAATTATTAGATTTTAGGATTAGAGACGTATTTTGTATTAGTTATATTTTTAGAGTAAACAATGGACGTATTCTATATTTGTATCTGCAACAAAGAAAGTCGGAAGTCACTTATTCTTTCTTTCTTTCTTTCTTTCTTTCTTTCTTTCTTTCTTTCTTTCTTTCTCTCTCTCTCTCTCTCTCTTCTTTTCTTTTTCTTTTCTGCACTTTTAACTTTATTTCTTTTTTTCTGAACTTTTCTTTCTCTTCGTTTTTTCTGTTTCCTTACATTCTTTATTGATAATTAATAAAGTTTCCTAAAAAAAAAAAAAAAAGTACTAATAGCCAGCCAGGACATGAAGTTCCATGATCAAGAATGGCACAAGAACAGCTAGATGACTCCTGACATTGTCTTTTAAATTGTATCATTGTCCTATTACAAGACAGCTGGTCAGAGACCAATGCTTTTAGGCTATAAAGTAGGAGACAAAGAGGACTTCATGGAGTGAGCTGTGTCTGTGTGTAGCACATAAAGGTATGCTATTTTGTTTGCTGTTTCTCTCATTGTCTTTTCCACACTTGGGTATTTTTCTGGAATCAAGGGGCTTTTGGTATTTACTTGACTACTAATTTAAATAATCTCTCTGCTTGCTTTAGCTGAAAAATTGTGTTGGCCAGGGACATGTTCCTCTAATTCAGTGTTTCTCAAACTTGGCAACTTTAAGATATGTGAACTTCAACTCCCAGAATTCCCCAGCCGACTGGGGCATTTTCTATATAAGGCTGCCATCTTAGGACCTTCCTCTTTTAACCTTCCACCTAACAGCATCTGCCAGGAGAATGCCTTCCAGAGGCATATCTGGGAGAGATATTCTTTTAGATATTCTGACCCTACAGAGCCCTCTAAGCCAGCATTCTCAACCTCAGCAACTTTAAGATGTAGGGACTAACTCCCAGAATTCCCTAGCTGGCTGGCTGGGGAATTCTGGGAGTTAGTCCACATATCTTAAAGTTGCCAAGGTTGAGAAACACTGCTATAATTAGTTGGGCTGAAACAGAAATGTGCTGAAGGGACAACTGCACTCAAACTGTGACTCAATAAATCTATGCAATTGTTGCATTGTGCATTGTTGTTTTCTGTGGTGATTGTGCCCACTGGGACAAAGATCTTGAAGGGAGGGAAAAGGTTCTTTATGTTTTCCCTTCCCAAGAGAAAGCTTTTTTATGTTATGGGAAGCAATTCAGTAGGAAAACTACACTTCAATAAATTAAACTGGCTTAAAGGAAAGTATGTCTAAAGCATTAGAACAGAAGGTATTGTGGCAAAGAAAAAATGAAGGGAGGAAGAGCAAGTGATTATATTTCAACCATGATTAAAGGAGAAAGAACTTCCATTCTGGAAAACCAAAGAGCTTTCAATAATTTAATTTCTTCAGCAGCTGAACAGGGGGACATCAGTTAAAGATATTTAACTTTATATGCTTAATTTCAGATTAATATCATTCACTGTTACAATGTGGATATCTTTATTTAACAAGATTATGGTTTGCATATTCAGTACTGTAGGAATAAGCTGAGCTGTTTTTCTCTTTGAAATGTATTTAATGGGTATCTATTTAAAGATAGATTTTAAGCTGCCAGTCAGTTTGATGAATTTAATGAGTGATGGAACAAACCTAGCTCAAGAAAGATGGCATGTTCTGTATTTTATGAATGATATCTTAACTGAGTTTTTCCTTCTATAGATTCACATAATTTTCCCCATTCTTTATAACTCGTGCCCTTTAGTAGATAAAATAGCTTTGGACCTTCAGAGAATCCACCCCAGAGTGTCCTCTCTGTTGAAAAGACTGGGGAACTGGCTATTCAGAACATGACACTCTGGCAATAGTTTGATTAACCTAAGCAATGAAACTGTCTATCTAGCTTCAAATTTCTTGGTTCAAGGCCAAGAATATTCACATTTGTTTATCACCTATAAAAGAAATGAATGTTGAGTCATTCACCAATCTGCACTGGGAAACATCATCTTCTAAGTCAGAGTTAATTGTGGAGATCTAGATGTTATTGAACTATAGTTACCAGCCAACTGTTGTTGGCTAGGTCTGCTGGGAGTTATATTTCAGCAATATCTGGAAAGCAACTAGTTTCACTCCTACTCCTGGCCATTCCTGTCCTAAACAATCTGAACTCCTTCAGATCTTGTAGACTTGAATCCCATCAGCCCCACCCAACATGAAAAACGGCACATTATGGGAACTCAGGACCCAAAAACTGGGGAGTGTCAAGTTGTTTGCCCCAGTTCTGGCTCATCCTTTTTTTCCCCCAGGCAGTTACTTGAGAACCATCTCTTGTTGTGAAAACTATTTCCTGTCTTGAGATTGTTCTTAGAAGTCTTTGTTTGGCTAATTTTCTACACAGTGCATAAGCTGGAATCTTCCAGAACAAATCTCTGCCTTTTTGGCTAGATTGAATGGATCTCCTGTGTGCCATTTTTTATACATATCCATTCATACATTTGTAGATATATATGGTACAAGATAAATACAGAGACAAAACTACATACCCCCCCCCCCCCCATAACTAAAATCCATAGTGTAAATGGAAATTGGAAGATTGTCAAAGAAGCCAACAGATATCTCGAGTCTTTGAAAATGCTTAATTGCCGCTGTCTCTGTGGCATAGAGTGTAGGTGCCTCATCTGAACACTTAAATTTATTCCAGTGTTGCTAGCATTCAAGGAGCTAAAATGAAATTGTATGAATTATAGATGTACCTTCAAGAATTGCCACTGATCATCCTTGATTCATCAGGTGCTTCCTCCTTGATTAGCAAATATCTCCTTTGTACTCTGTGCCTTCTAAAGCAAACAAGGTATGAATCAGCAGGCAATGAAAGGAGAAAAACAGTTCACAGACTCCCAGATGAAGTGTGTAATTTCAGTATAATAGCAGATGTCAAACCTTTTACAAACAGCAGATAGATGAGTGAATGTTGGAAAAACAGTTCTTCAGTATTAAGCAAAATGCACAGATAGCAACTCTTGGGACTTCCATTAATTAAGCTACTCAAAACCAAGTCAGATGAAATAGAATTCAGATTTTGGCATAGGAATTATTGATGTGCGATCTAAGGCCGTTGTGAATGAGGTCACTGGAATGAAAACCCTTAGGCCTTTGTTCTGAAAATATACTCAGCAACACTCTAAATAAAACAAAACAAAAACCTACCGGAATTCAAATAGATCCACTCCAATCAGCAGTGAACACAATTAATACATTGGAGCAGGTTTCTGTGTGTGGATCAGGAACTTGACATACTTTATATTTGATGTAGATCCTCATCACAATCCACCTAAGGACACTTATCTGTTTTACCATTTACAGAGCAGATAGGAAAAAATAATTACTATTTCAGGCAGAGAAGTCACATACATCTACATTTTGTTCATGAACTGAATGGGAAGAACTATAAATAAGTCAAACGCAGGGGGAAAATTATGAATTTCGGCACTCTTAGTGGCAGCAGCAGTTGTTCTGATGATAACAAAACAGTTGAAATAAGAATTATTTTCCTGACCAATACCTTCCATTGTATATTTGTAAACTCGTAGGCTGCTAGTTTAATTGCAGCAGCTTGCCTGGATCTCTTTTCTGAGAGTGTTTTGAATTCAGTTGAATTTACTTTAGGTAAACAGGCTGCTGCCAATCAGTGTGAATGAGCCTGCTCCAACTATGTCGGAGAGCAGTTTGGAAAAGTTTGAAATCAAGATGAAAAACCAGATGAACCAGCCTTCTGATCTCGCTAAAGGAAAAACGCAATCTTTTAAGAAATGAATATTCTTCTGAAAAAAGCAATTTATATTTCTTTTCTGTCCTCACACCCTTGGGATGAACACTGGTGAGGCACAAAAGGTTTTGTTAAGCTATAGTAAGTTGTGTATGTCAAGATGACCAATGGAACGCTAAAGTCAAGTGATTTTTCAGTCGGCAGGTGAGCGTCGCTGAAGTGGATAAACTGAATCAAACACAGAATTAATTCTGTTGTTTCTATTGGGATAAACTGGATCAATAGCTGTACAAACATCTGCTGCCATTTTTTTTTCTACTCTGAATTTCAAAGTTACCAGGAGAATCTGCTGAGAGGAAACAAGTACCATGTTTTTATTTCAATCATTCTATCCAACCAATGGAATTGGCCAGCAGCAAATGAGGTGGCTGCGTTAAAAAACAAACACTATTCATAATATTTTTGAGGCATTGTAGAGTTCACCAGCCAACCAGATTTCTTGGTTACTTATTAAGCTCTTTGACTTTTGCTCTCTCTTTGATATGCACTGTGCTTAAATCAGGCAGCAGTAACACACAGGACAGTAAGTAAATTATGGCATAGCTTTCTCAGCTTCACTTGCATCATCACCTTGTTCTTCTACTCATGTTCTCAAAGTAAATATTTAATGCAATAAATAAAAATAAAGTGCAACTTCTAAAAGTTATACAGAAACATGCTTAAAAGCAGAAACAAATATTCATAAAACAAAGTGGAAAATTAAAACCCAAACCCAAACCAACCAACCCCCCCCCCCAAACTCAACCCTCCAGATATTTTCCATTATTTTCCCCTGCTTTAAACCTTTAGTACATTTGTGTATGTTCATGCATGCATAAGATCTTCCATCAACTTTTTTGAAAATGAATTGGGGACAGAAAGATTGGGAAGGGTCTGGCTTCCACACTGCATTGTGAAGGAGCAGTATGTTCTTTTAGTGGGAAGATGTTTCCAAATCCCATTTACTTAGAGAGAGAAAAAAAAAAAATGTGGGAGGATCCTTCTGACTAATTGTGCCCCTATTCTATTATGCAAATTACTTTAGGCTACTTATCCCCAATACTTTAGCTGGGAGAAAAATTAATGTGGCTTTTCCAGTATAAACTTTATGATCAAAGAAGAGAATAAGTCTCCCTTTCCCATAAACCAAGGTAGATAATTAGGCAGAGAGATAATGATCGGTCAAAGTCACTTTCATTTTAAGAAAGTGCAGATTTGAACAGAGGTCTTGCCTATATTTCATCTGACTCTTTATCCTATTTACCAAATGAACAGTATTAGCCAGTTAACTGAGCATTAGCCTCAGCAATTAGTTTGAACTTTCTTGATGTTTTGCAAAAACTGAGCTGCATTCTTAAACCTAGAATACAGTTGACACTTCCAATTATTTGTATGGCGTAGTGGAGGAGTGGACATGGTAGGTAAACATCATTACCAGCCTCCTAACTGAAAAGCCTCTGAGAAGGTTTCAGATAACACAAGAATTCTCTGCAGCACATTTTGCAAAGCACTGAGGCATATATGAAGATTCTTTGCTTTCCAAGGACTGGGCGCACCACAGCGTAGCAAATCTGTACACAATGCTTTATTGCAGCGCATACCTTCCCCAACCACAGGCTATTACTCTGGGTCAACTTCACCCATCTGGGACTTGCGAGTTGCTGCTGCCATGTAAATATGTTTTTAATACTCAGTCCTTTATACTCAGATAGATTGACAGCTATTACAGGCAGGCAAGAGGACTATCGTTCAACTGCCGGGACCACTACTCAGTTTGAAGTCTTTTAATACTTCAAACAAGAGTCTCAAAGTCTATGAAGTAGTGTACAACTGTTGCCTTTTCCCATAAGTTCTTGTGCTAGTTGGGATGAGGTGCTACCTCAGTGTAGTTGTGTCTTTTCTAATTGCTGTCGAGATCCAGGAGAAGCTCCAAACTCTGCTGTTAAGCAGTGTTGCTTTTGAGCACTCCCCAGCCAGGCTGCAGATAGGAATCCCACCAGGATTGCTGCTTACCCTAGCTGTGGTCCCGGCAGTTGATTGATAGTCCTCTTGCCTGCCTGTAATAGCTGTCAGTCTCCAGACCTCGCTTTCTGCTTCCTCCTCGTTCTCCTATCTCCTTTTCTCCTACACACCCACCTATGCTCTTAGTGCTTGCTTTTCTAAGCTAAGAGCCTGGGTGGGTGAGGCTGCCTCTGAACATCGGCACATCCTTGAAAATGCCTGGATGTGGCTCAGTTATCACAGGAAGCTGGAAAGCTGGCCTGGATGCTTGTGAGTAGTCAGGGAAACAAGGGAAATTGGGTGAGAAGCGTTTCTGCCCATCTGCAGCTACTTCTCCCAAGCATAGACAGCAACCTCAACTTCATTCCCTCACAGTGTATTCCTAGGAACTAAGCAAACAACCCTTAATTTTAAGGGCTGATTTATTCATCCACACTTGATACTAATTTCCTAAGGCTTATATATACTTTTTGACACTAGATGGAGCAAGACAACCATGCTGAGTGAATGCTTTCTGGAATGAAATACCATAACATCAAAACCTATCATCTAGTTAACAACAATGAACTAAATAATTTGAATAAAACATTGCTGCTAGAAACTATGATATGGAAATATATGATGGCAGCTGATCCATTGCTCACAGTTCCTTTGGGCAGAGACCATCTTGCATCATCCAGTCATTTAAAGAATTTGGTGGAACCCAAGAGGAAATCCTAAATGAAAGGAATCTAGATAACAAAAATAATATTCTTGTCAACTGTCTATACCAGGGTTTCTCAAGCTTGGCAACTTTAAGATGTGTGGACTTCAACTCCCAGAATTCCCCAGCCAGCATATGCTGCCTGGGGAATTCTGGGAGTTGAAGTCCACTTAGCTTAAAGTAGCCAAGCTTGAGAAACACTGGCGTAGTGAATAACTGTTGCATCACTCCTGGCTGTATGGTTTTGGTGGGGCAAATCCAGTGGGAGAGAGATAGTTATTGTGAAATAAATGCACACAGTAAGGAAATGAACACCTCTTCCCCCACCTCCACCACTTCATCTGAAGCACACCCTGTTGCTGTTAATAAAGGTTAAGTTAGTTAGACTCTTTTTCTTACTATATTTGAGGAAGGCAGTAGAAATGGTGGAACCAATACTGGAATGAATGATCAGTAATAGAAATTCATTTCCAGCATGGTAGTAGTTCTGTAAGAAGGTGGTGGATCTTTCCAGAGAGGCAGGGCCCAAACTATTCAGTCTGTTTTAGATATGAGTTACTCTTCAATAAAATATGATATTTATAGACATGTTGCTATTTAGATCTAGCTTTATCAGCTGAGGTCCAAATAGTCTGTGAAAATGAACATCTTTCAGTTCAGTTATGGTGATATACTGAAACGGAACAGAGGAACTTGGCTACAATTACCCAATAGTAACAACTAGGATGAGCTCTAATGAACTGATATGGATTTGTCTTGAATATAGGTAGAATCTACAATTGCCTACTTATCACCTTGAACAAAGGCATGAATAATTTCCCTGATTATAAGAATGTTTCTTGAGTGCAAAGCAGAATAAGGATGTTTAAATTTTTAGTTCTACAAAGGTTAGGAACCAGGTACCTGAAGAAATATTTGCTTCCATATCAGGCTTCTTATGTGTTGAAGTGTGACAGCCAGTTTGGTGTAGTGGTTAAGGCACCAGGCTAGAACTGGGAAACCATGAGTTCTAGTCCCACTGGCCAGCTGGGTGACCTTGGGCCAGTCACTTTCTCTCAGCCCTGGGAAGCAAACCACTTCCGAAATATTGACAAGAAAACTGCAGGGACTTGTCCAGGCAGTCACCAGGAGTCAACACTGATTTGAAGGCACCCCCCCTCCCCCGCAAAAGAGTATTGAGTTTATATAGATGCCACCTGTATTTAAGTAAGGCAAGTGGCAAACCCAAAGGCCTTCTTGGCTGTGCATATTATACAGAGACCAATGTGTGAAATGAATCGGGAGAAGATGATCTGTTCACCTGAATCTCAGAAACCAATGCTTTTACCATGTGCATTTTTGACCAGAGCAGACTTCATTCACTGCTAATAATAAAAGTGGCATATCTGCCCCCACAAAAATTAATGGTGAATTTCTATTAACTCCTATGAAACATATATTTTTTAAAAAATCACTTTTGGTTACATTTATTCTTATAGCCACTGAAAATACTACCCCGTTTTGAACTGAAGTAAGTTAGAATTATTAAATGGGCTATGGGCTTTTCCAAGAAAGCACATCACTTCACTGCTCCCACAGGCCATGTCTTGCCATGTCTCCAAAATCATGCCAGCAAAGTTGTTGCCCTCACATGAAACTGGGACTGTGGTTGTTTGGAGGCTCCTGTGAGGGAAACACAGAGGTAAGGGTGGGTATAGGGAAGGCAAAGGATCCCTAGAGTTTTTTCTCTCTCTAGTAAGCTCTGCACTTGCTGGGGAGGAGAAAAACTAAGTGAAGATTCTTTCTGGCAGCCCCAGCAAAAGTGGTCACCAAGGGACTCTGCACTCTGTATTGGTGGTCCTAAATTTCCATAAGACTGAGACAAGGAGGAAGAACATGGGAAAAATAAAATAATATGACAATCATGTTAGATAGTACAGGAATTACTATATCTAATATGATTGTAACCTTCTATCATGAATAGTTAAAGCAAACTAATACTGAACCCGAGTTTGATAAAAACGTAACTTCATTTTTATTATATAGTCAGAAAAAACAAACAGGATATTCTGCATGCAAATTTAACATGGCAGCAAAAATAAATGAACAAATAATAGAAGCAGAGTATGGTGATGAATCTTAGGGAGCAGGAAGGCAAGAAGGGGGAGTGGGATTTTTGGGGCTGTGAATGACAAACTAGCAAAAGCCGAAATGATAATAAACCTACTGAAATGTAATGGAGCTCATTATTAACTTCTACCAGCTTTCAACCAAGTTTAGAATCCTAGAAAGAAAGTTGGCATGTATTGAAGTTACAGAAAGAATGAAGTCTATAATTATTTTCATTAATCCCTCTGTCTGTAGAATTAGCAGACAGCCTTGGACTAAAAAAATGGTATTTCTGAAGTGCTTGACGCATTTAGGTTTCAAGCAAGAAACATTCTGAGCATGGAATTCCTACTGAGCTGACAATGTGAGATTGGCATTCACTTAACAAACAAGAAAATACAATAAAAGAGAACTGAATGGAAGCTATGGTATATTTGCCAATAGGGATTTGGCTTCTAAAGGCCTTCTCTTGATCTCCTGTGACACTATCAGGTAGGACGGAATTCCCTATTCCCACCAATAGTAAATGAGCATTCATTGACAGCTAGAAGTGTCTATGTTTCACTGTATATTCACTCAACTCAGGCAGGGAACCCACAATTGCAGGATGTTGCATGGCTTGTGTCACATACAAAGTCAAATTATCCATATTACCCTTTCTATGAAAGGGAAAAAAATATTTTGTCTTTAAAACAAAGGCACAAGTTGGAAGCCAGGCTAAGAAGAGAAACAGGACATCTTCCATCTCTTCAGAGATCTGGAGGGAATTCCTGGAAGAATTGAGACAGAGGGAAATCTGTTTCATGAGAAAAACACCCTTGTTTGAAAGTATGGGTAAAAAAATATTTACCTAGAAATAGTGCATAAGATTTCTTCTAATCTGTATCTGTTTCAGTCTAGTTTCTGATGATAACTGTTTCTATAGAAGCTTAATCCTTGTGTGTAACAGATAGTCCCCAGTTTAAGAACAGGTTCCGTTCCCAAGGCCTGTCCTTAAGTCAAATTTGTATGTAAGCTGGAACAGTATTACTGTATAATACTGTGTAAGTAGTATTGTATAATGAACTTGAACCATTGTGTATTTAACTCGAATCATTGTGTATTTAACTCGAATTTTGCTACAATAGGCTGCATTCTTAACTATGGGTTATCCTTAAACCAGGCATTCTTAACCCAGGGACTACTTGTATAGGGCAAATGGCACCTCTTTGAATCAGTTGCTTTTACATTAGTAGCAGGTCAATAGGGTCGTCTACTCAGAGTCTTATATCATCTTCTAGGTGTTTCTCTAGAAGTTTCTTTTCAGTTGCTACCATTTTATATGAGTTCTATCTTTATCAGGTTTATAAACAGTTCTGAACAGTTTTATATCTTTACCTCCTTTTACATGTTTTACTTTGTATCTACTTAATGCTGTAATGTTTACATTCTCTTTCCCCCCTCCTCTTTAATAAAATGTTATCCTGCATAACACACTATTTTTTTTTTGGACTCAGTTAAATCTTTTATGCGCACTGGGCTAAAGCATCCTGTTCCATGCTACAAGCTTTGCACTAGACGTACATTTCCACTCTCAAGTCTCTATTGCACAGCATATACTTAATTATTTCCAGTTCGCTCTAAGAATGTTATTTGAAAATATATTTTCTTTTTAAAATGTTTTCATCTGATGCATTTTGGCATCAATATTCACATATAAACTAAAGTGGTTTCTACTGTTGGAATCTTATAACTTCCAGCTTGAAATCTCCTGTCTCTGATCAATTTTCTTCTGTAATTTTTTGTTTGTTACTGACACCTGGCCTATTCATTTTTAAGCTGCTTCTTTCTAGAATTCTCTGCAGTCCCCCCCGTGGGATAGGTATTAAATAATTCTGCCTCTCAGAGAGCTATTTTTATGCCATTGATGCATGCTGTCATCCCTGTAAGAGTTATCATCTGGGAAATTGTGTGATGACATATTCAGAAAGTATGGTCTGTTGGAGAGTTCTAAATCTACACCTCTGCAGCAGCCTCTGTCTAGACATACTCATGAAAAGTGTTCAAGAAGTGTTCAAAGTGTTCAAAAGTGTTCAAAGAAGTCAAGCTTTCGGCATCTTTATGAGATCTGCCTCTCTGCTTGCAGATTTGATCAAGTAGATCACAAGGGTCTGAATTCTTTTCATCTGTTCTCATCAGCCAATTGTCAAATTTTCACAGGCTACTTTTTCTTACATAGAAATAGACGCGTTGGCTACACACCATGGAAAGCTCATCTGAGACAGTTAGCTCGTACCAAGCATGGCATTTGGCACAAGTGCTCTATTCACAGAATTTAATATTGGGAATGTGCCGCTTGTTGAGAATCAACAGGGGCATGCTTGTGAAAATTAATTCTGTGGGCACACCTTGCCGAAGCTATGCACGTTGCCTGTGTTAACCGCTTTAAGATCACCCAGGTCAACCTGATGTAAATATAGTAACCTGGGGTCTAAATGGATTGAAAATAAAATGAACACATCTGTTTAAATGGTAATTACTAACATTGAATTGAGCAGAGTATTCCCAGTTCTACAGCTACAGCTTATTTCATTCCTCAGAAGGAAAGCCCTGTATCTATTGAATAAGTCCAGAAATGGGGTTAATTGAAAAGTGGGCTAAAATGTTTATAAATAAATGGAGGCTGTCCATCCCAGGGATGGGATGGGGTCTTCTGAACCCAGAATCCCTGGCGGGGAAATAATGCAATGTGCATAATTTTCATGGGGAAAATCCTTCAGAGTTCCTCCCACCCCTCCAGCAGAAATTATGCTGTGGTGTATGAAGGAAAAACCCAGGTAGACCAGATTAAGGGCTTCTCTGCACTGTTCTGTTCTGTTGTGACCAGAATGGACAAGAAACTCTTTCTAGAGGGCAGAAATCAGCAAAGTTGCCCTCTGTTAACACCCAATCACCATAAAAGCAACTCAAAGCACATTTTTCAAATGGCTGAAGTAAATAGCTGAAACCTTTCCTAGGTGACAGGAAAAATGGTAGAATGATGCACCACTGGACTTTAAATCAATACAGGGAGAACAGAAAGTTTAGGAACCAGCAATCCTCTATATAGAAGACAAGAATTATAGTTGTTGTACTATGATAACAGCAGGTCTAAAAGACATTACAATGGAACAGGGTAATAAGGAAGGATTTTTAAAATCTGATTGTTGTATCAGCATGTATATACAGTTTGATACTTCATGTATATAGAAACACACTGTCAGAATCCTCACAAGATTTCATAATAGATTATTATATGGCTAGTTTAAAAAAAATGGCTTTTTACGTGCTGCGGTTCTGCCATTGTAAAAGGATGGAGGGGGGAGTAGGAATGAGAAACCGTTTAAAGCAGATGGCTCCTTATCACAGGCTCTGGCATGCTCAAGGACATACCAACAAGGGAATCAGAAGACAAAGAACTAAGGGTGATGAAGGGGGGGAGAAACTAAGGGTGATGTAGGGGGGGAGAAAGTAAGAAAACAGCTTTTGGCGCGCTTTTGCTCAGTCTTAGCAATGCTTTGGATCTGTACACTTATTCTCAATAAATGAACTTTCTTTTGAATCAATATTGGTTGCAAGGAAAGTTACTGGATTTGAGATCAACAGGTGGCAGCTAGTTACATTTTGCTAAGACTCCCAGTGCAGACTTCCACCAGGGAGATTGCCCTGCAGGGAGTCCAAAGCCTCACGTTGACCGGGACCAACTGAGCAGTGGGATGGCTGACAATGTAATTGAGGAAGAAGAAGAGAGACCGGTCCCTCCTCCATTGGAAGTGAAGGTGATAACCCAGGAGGAGCCGGTGCAATCATCACGCCAAGCCCGAGCAGGGCCGAAGGCAATGGCGATGAAGGGACGGGGCCCTTCAATGAAAGATCGCATGGGGAAATTGGAAGGGCAGATGGGGTCCCTATCTGATGATATGTGAGCGTTAAGGGAAGCGGTGGATCAACTGCTTGGAGGGGGATTTACACCCCCCATGCGAGAGTCAGCAGCCACACCGGGAGGTATGGAGGCGGCAGAGCAGTCAGCCGAAGGTGAGACCTCCAGCAAGGAGGAGGAGGATCTCACACCTAGCAGAGCCAAGAAGAGCCCGATGCAGCAGCGGGGCATCTCCATGAAATTCGTGGGAGATGCTGAGCAGCTGGCTTGCTTTATCACCCAGGTTCGGATCTACATGGAGGGCTATGGGGGTCTGTTTCGTAGCGAGGAGGAGAAGGTCTCCTATGTGTCCAGTTTTTTTGAAGGTACGGCTGCAGAATGGGTGGTTGGCCTGCATAGGGTGAAGGACCGGGCTTTAAGGAGATTAGAGGATTTCATGGCAGCTCTCTGCACGTGCTTTGAAGACCCGTGCATGGCGCTTAAAGAACGATGCGACCTGGAAAGGCTGAAGCAGGGGTCCAAGTCGGTATCAGAGTACGCCTACGAATTTCGGGGGTTGGCTCAAAGGCTGCCTCACGTGCCTGAAGAGCTCCTGATCAAGTTCTTCCAGAGTGTGAGAGCTAGAGCGAAAGGGGTTAAGCACCTACTCTTATCCCCAGAGCAGAGAGGAAGAGATAAGAGAATGAGGCTGGCACCTCCCTAAGGAATGCAGGATGTTTGTGGGGTTACCCTGGGAATTGCTATCACTCTGAGAAGATTTCTGTAACGGGAGTGAAGCCAATAAACCTTGCTGGATTGAATTTGTACTGTCTCCTGGAGTTTCATGGGCTAATCCTGACACGAGAGGCTTGCAACCTGAATTGTTGCAGAGCGTGGTGCGCCGGGGTTTCCCCAAAACCTTTAATGGATGGGTCTCTATGGCCGGTGAAGTAGAGGAGCAATGGCGCACCATAGAAGCAAGAACCCGACTTCTGCCCTTACCCAGCACAAAGAAGGCGGCGCCCAAGGCGAAGACCAGCACGCCGGAAAGTAGCCGGAGCCGGCGTGTCTGTTTCAACTGCGGGGAGCCGGGGCACTTTGCTGCTGCGTGCCCTAAAGCAAAGATGGAGCAAGGAGGCAAGAAGGCAGAGTGGAAAGGGCCGAAGTCTTCGAAGCCCGGCAAGAAGGAGTCACCGGCAGTAGATAGTGAGACGGAGGCTAAAGCGGCAACATGCAGTGGCGGCAAAACCCGGAAGTTGTTAGCTCCGCTCTCTCTCTGACAGGCAGCTGCTCTTCCAGAGAAAGAAAGCAGCTCACGGGAGGACTCGGAGAGTGAAGAGATGGGGGTGAGTCCCATTAAAATTTGGGTGGAACTAAAGGTGGTAAGGACGAATCGGAGGGCAGAGATACGGGCGCTGATAGACTCTGGCTGCTCCTGAAATCTGATTAACCCCACCCTTGCCTGGGGTTTGGGACTGCGCTTAAAGAGACTCAAAACCCCTGTGATTTTTACCCAGCTGGACAGATCCCCAGCGGGGGGAAGGCCGGTGGAATATTGTACTGAAGAGCTTGAGCTAACTATGGGGGACCATAGAGAGACTATTAAATTCCTAGTGACTCCCATGGCATGCAACCCAGTGCTTCTGGGCATGAACTGGTTAAAAAGGAAGAACCCAGAAGTGAACTGGGAGGAAAAGATCTTGCATTTCCCAAAGGAGGAGGGAGTGGAAGTTGAAGGAATTACCGAAACGTTGTCAGATGGAAAGATGGGCACTGTGAGTGGGGAAAAGGCAGTGGAGGCTGCAACCCAGATTCCCAAGCAATACCATGACCTGCAGGAGGTGTTTAGCGAAAGGGAGTCAGATCAGCTACCCCCCCCCCCCCCATCGTGCCAGTGACTGTGCCATAGAGATTGAGCCGGGGGCTAAATTTCCAAGGAAGAAAATGTATCCAATGACACCCAAAGAGTTGGAAGCATTGCGGGAGTTCATTGATAAGAATCTAAAGAGGGGCTTTATTGTACCTACGCATTCTCAAATTGCTGCACCGGTGCTTTTCAGAGAAAAGAAAGATGGCTCCCTACGTTTGTGCACAGATTATAGAGGGCTAAATGCCATTTCTGCTGACAACCGGTACCCACTCCCCTTGATGAAAGACCTGTTGGCCCATTTATCCAAAGGGAATTTTTTTCACAAAGCTGGATTTAAGGGAGGCGTACTTCAGGGTGCGAATCCGGGAAGGAGATCAATGGAAATCCGCCTTTAACACGCCCCTGGGGTGCTTCCGTTATGAAATAATGCCATTCGGATTAAAAGGAGCAGCGGGGGTGTTTATGCAACTTGTAAATGAGGTGTTACAAGAGCATTTATACCAGGGGGTGTTGGTTTATCTGGACAATATCCTGATTTACACTGAGACCATGGAGCAAGATGTACAACTGGTCAGGAAGGTACTAAAAAAGCTACTGGAGGCTCAATTGTATGCCAAGCTCTCCAAATGTGAATTTCATAAACAGCAAATTGACTATTTGGGGTATAGAATTTCGCATCAGGGAATTGAAATGGACCCGGTCAAGGTGAGGGATGTCACGGGTTGGGAGGCTCCCAAAACCAGGCGTCAGCTTCAAAGTTTCCTGGGCTTTGCTAACTTCTATTGGCAATTCATACCCAACTTTGCCCATGTAGCACTCCCACTCACCGATTTGTTGAAAACCAAGGGCAAGGACAAAGCAAAGGCATCAAAACCTGGAGCCCCCTTGGCCTGGACTAAGGAGTGCCAGGAAGCTTTTCTAAGTTTAAAGCGTCTGTTTACGGCTGAACCAATCTTAAAGCACCCTGATCCAGAACAGCCATTTGCCATACAGGCAGACACTTCAGATGTGGCAGTGGGAGCTGTGTTGTTACAGAAGGGGGCAGGGGGGGAGCTATTTCCATGTGCGTACATATCCCGGAAATTTTCAGAAACTGAGAGACGCTGGTTGGTGTGGGAAAAGGAAGCATTCGCAGTGCGCTGGGTATTAGTTTGCTGGAGACACTTATTAGAGGGATCACCCCATCCCTTTGAAATTTGGACTGATCATAAAAATCTAGAAGCTTTGACTGCACCGAGGAAGCTGTCACCCAAACAAATGAGATGGGCACAATATTTTCATCGTTTTAACTTCTCCCTGAAGTACATTCCTGGGGGAAAAAATTTTTTGGCAGATGCCCTGTCTCGATTGCCTCAACACAACAGCAAGCGGGAGGAAATAGTCGCTCCTGTAATTCCATGTACCCAAGCAGCCCTAAGAGTGGTCACTAGAGCTCAGAAAAAAAGGGGTGAAGAACAACCAGAAGGAGAGTTGTTAAAAAAATTAAATGCCCAGATTGCTCAGGATGATTGGTTTAAAAGCAACAGCCAATTGCTAGTGAACAAACAAGGGGCATGGTGGTGGCAAGATAAGCTGTATGTCCCTGCAGACGCTAGAAAGTGGGTCTTGCAAAGAATTCACAACAGCAGAACAGCTGGGCACTTTGGTTTTGTGAAAACATGACATCTACTCAGGCGTCAATTTTGGTAGCCAACAATGAGAAAAGATGTAGGGGAATATGTAGCTACATGCCCCACGTGTGCAATGGCCAAAAGGAGAGGGGGCAAACCAATGGGGCTTCTACAGACAGTAGCAAACCCAGGGGCTCCTTGGAAGGAAATTTCCATGGACTTTATTGTAGACCTGCCTGAAAGCAACAAAAAGACAGTTATTTGGGTAGTTACAGACCTTTTTTCCAAACAAGCAGATTTTGTGGCATGCCAATCCCTTCCATCAGCCCCCAAACTGGCTAAGTTATTTATACAACACATCTACCGAGCTCATAGTGCCCCAGAACAAATAATTTCAGATCGCAGGGTCCAGTTTACTGCCAAGTTCTGGAGGGCGTTCCTAAAACTACTGGGGTCATCGCAAGGCTTGAGTTCGGGGTACCACCGCCAGACGGCGGGATCATGTGAATGTCTGAACTCAGTGTTAGAACAATATTTGAGATGCTTCATTAACTACCAGCAAGACAATTGGGATGAACTGTTACCGTTTGCTGAAGTAGCTTATAATAATGCAGTGCACCAAAGCACTGGCCTCACCCCTTTTAAAATAGCTACAGGACAGGACTTTGTACCCATCCCAGAACTACCTAAACAAACCACTCAAGTCACTTCAGTTGATGAATGGGTCCAACAAATGACACAAGTGTGGCCTCAGATTGCTGCGTCATTGAAGGAGGCCAGAGCAACGTACAAGAAATTTGCAGATGCTAAGAGAACCCCAGAAAAAGCCTGGAAAGTAGGAGATAAGGTTCTTTTATTTACCAAGCATCTTAAATCATTACATCCTTCCAGAAAGCTCGTTCCAAGATTCGTAGGGCCTTTTGTTATAGATAAAGTAATTAATCCAGTTTCACTACGATTACAGATGCCTACTACCTTTAAAATAATCCATCCAGTGTTCCACTGTGACCTGCTTAAACCCTATAAAGAGTCATCTCAATAGCATCCCTCCCCAGTACCTCCTAAACCAATGATGGTTGAAGGAGAACAACATTTTGAAGTTAAAGAGATACTGGACAGTAGAAAGCATGGGGGGGGGGGGTGTTCAATTTTTAATTCAGTGGAAACATTTTCCCAAATCAATGGCTGAATGGGTTGACAAGAAACATGTAAAGGCTCCACATTTAGTTAAAAAATTTTATGATGTTTATCCTACAAAGCCTTAACAATTAGAATGGTTATTGTATTATGTTTCTCTTTGCTTTTTCTTTTTTAGAGTGAAGAAGAAGAATCATCTGACTGACATCCTCTTTTGTGGAGGGGCAGCATGTCAGAATCCTTGCAAGATTTCATAATAGATTATTATATGGCTAGTTTTAAAAAATGGCTTTTTACATGCTGCGGTTCTGCCATTGTAAAAGGATGGGGTGGGGGAGTAGGAATGAGAAACCGTTTAAAGCAGATGGCTCCTTATCACAGGCTCTGGCATGCTCAAGGACATACCAGCAAGGGAATCAGAAGACCAAGAACTAAGGGCGATGAAGGGCAGGAGAAACTAAGGGCGATGGGGGGGGGGGGGGGGAGAAAGTAAGAAAACAGTTTTTGGCATGCTTTTGCTCAGTCTTAGCAATGCTTTGGATCTGTACACTTATTCTCAATAAATGAACTTTCTTTTGAATCAATATTGGTTGCAAGGAAAGTTACTGGATTTGGGATCAACAGGTGGCAGCTAGTTACACACACACACACACAAATAAATGTCCAGCAAGGCGTGCCTATGGCAAAGGAAACAACTGGTACTGTTTACAACCTCTGTAAAAAAGGCTCGAACCAGGAGCCAAGGAATGAATGTGGCAGTGTTGACATTGGTGCCTTATTTTGCTTATGGCCTGGCAAAATGTGGCAGTTGTCATGATCCTTGTGTCTTTCAAACAATATCCGATACCTCTGGGGAAAGACCAGGTGGGAATTGAAAAAGCAGCACAAGAACTAGCAGAAGCTAACTTTGTTCTTCTAGTCCTGGGTGGACGCATGGGTCACTTGACCTGAGAGCAGAGGACAGCAAATAACCCTCTGGATGCACAGCTGGCTGCCTTCTTCTATGATGCCAGGAGTTGGTGGTTTTACCATGGACTATGAGATAGTGGTGTTGCCACACTAGCAGAGGAATCTTGTAGCTGACACTATTCAGCCAAGTACAGAGTCTCACTCCTGCCTTAGTCCTCCCATCCAAATCAAAGTCTTGGTCTCCTTGCAAATATCCAGAAGGCTAAGGATTGCAAGGGGGAGAGAATGACTTCCATTGGCAACCAATATTGCTTTTCAAAGTTTTTCACTCGATTTGTGGCTTCCCTCTGCAAACAATATCAGTGGTCTTGACTGATTAATTGTAAATCTGTTCTCCCCCCCCCCCCCCCCCCCCATAAAACTGAACCCAATTTTCAACACTTAAAAATTTTAAACAGCTTCCCTGGATGTTTTCCTGCGGGAGGGATCTGCAGGTGCCATACAAACAGAGGCAAGATCGGATGACAGCGATGGAGGAACGATGCTTGGCTCCAAACAATATTGAAATGCAGAAATATCACCCCTGTTTACTTTTATACTGAGCTGCATTTCTTCTGAGCTTAACATTCGGATAGCCTCTCTGCTGAATCATTACAGCACTTTGAAAGCCAGGCAAGCTTAGATGTTTATATTGAAGAAAGGAGGGGAGAGAATAAAGTCTTAAGGAATTGCACAAATAGAAGCTTCACACCACAGCAGAGAGGTGTCTGCAAGGTATGGTCCAAAAAGTCAAGTTGCATATGCTATCAACCGATAGGTTGCTGGTACAGTTAAAAGTGTTGGTTTAACCTTTAAAGCCATGTCTTGGCTTCCCTCCTAGCTCCAGGACTGCTTCCTTCTGGTAGAACCAGTCCATCCTACGTGCTCATCCCAGTTGGGGACGCTTCATATTGCTGGTTTATGTGAGGAGCAAGGGCCCAGAGGCAGTGCATGGCTTTCCTGCAGACGTTTGACTGGCACCTTCTTTGGCGGTTTTCCAGAAGGCTATTAAGACTGGACTCTTTCACAGGGCACTGGAAAAATAGTGCTTATGAGGTGAAGGAGAAAACACTATGCTGTTTCCTCTCACTTCCATTTCCAAGAAAGTCATTCCCTTTAAAAGGAATGCAGTTTTTTTTTTTAAAAAGGGGGGCTTGTTTGCTTGCTGCGCTCAAGAAGTGAGAGTGGATTTCAAGTGCCAGAAGACATAAGAAGAACATTGCTAAAGAAAAAGAAAAGCAGCAGAAAGAGGAAAGCTGGAGCTCTAAGGCTACAATAAGAAAGAAATTAAAAAAAAGGGGGGGGGGAGCCCAAATATGTTGTAAGAGAGAAGAATCTGTAGCTGGCAGCATGTAAGCAGCTGTGCATTCATATGCTGAGCAGGGCGGCTTAAGAACTCTCTCTAGCAGAGGAGGGAAGAAAAGAAAGGCCTTGGCAGCTGGAGAGGAAATTCTGGAGGAACTTAGTTGCAATGACCCAGGCAAAGCTGGGAGAAGGAGAGGCAACAGACCAGGTGGACAATGCCAAAGTAAGACCAAGTGGGAAAAGTTCTCTACAGATCAGAGGCCAGCAGAAACCTAGTAGTGATGGGCTGTGTTTCTGGACAGGGGTCCAAGCTACTGTAGAAGAAGGAAGGGAGATGAAAGTGGTTATTTTCCTCCCTCTGGAATTCCAAGTAGCCCATCCCCTAAAACTTAGCTAAAGAGCTTCAAGAGGTGTCTGGAAGGCTGGGATGATGGTTGTGCAACCACAGACAGCCAGAGTCAATGGCCAGCCATATCAGTAGAAACCAGCACACTCAGATAAGGATAGGAAAAGGTAGTAGAATTCAATAGACTGTGGTGATAGAAAGAAAGGAGCCTGGGAAAGAAAATCTTAGGGCCAAGAGGACAGGACAAAAAAGATCTGAAAAAGTCAGGAGACAACTCAAGGGAACCTAGTAGCAGCCAGTACTGTCTGCCCCAACACCACAGTGAAGAAAGGGTTAAGCCAGTGGGGACAGATGTAGCAAATGGCCAAGAGAGGCAAATCCAGAAAAGCCAATGCAGATAGGCTTTCACCACAGAGTCAGAAGAACCAGAGCCTTATGAAGCAAGATATGACGCTAGTGGTGATGTCAGGCAACAACAGACCAGTTCCAATATCGTGGAGTCCTTGGGGTTCTCTGAGCTTGGTTCTTTTCTTGCAAATGTTTCATTACCTGGCTAGGTAAGATCTTCAGTGCTAAAATGGGGTAGGGTTTGCTCTCTATTTATATACTGTGGCCTGCTTTGCCAGTGCTGGTGGGGGTGAGGGTTCTATTTTGCTCCTCTGGTAGTTCCTTGATTAGCATATATTTACTGCTTGATTGTGTGCCTGGTGATAACCTTTGCCTATCTGGGTGATGATTGCTGGTGAGGGGATCTTCTGGTCTTTTGTCTCTTTTGAATAGTATATAGATGCTGTTTATCTCTATGTGTCTGTTAACTGCTGCCTTGTCTGAATACAAAGCTTCCAAGAATTCTCTTGCATTTTTGGATTTAGCTTGGTCTAAAATGCTGACAGTTCCCCAGTTACTAACCTAGCTGGGTAATGAAACATTTGCAAGAAAAGAACCAAGCTCAGAGAACCCCAAGGACTCCACAGTTCAACCCTGAGCTACACATATTCGCCTCTATTAGTTCCAATACCACAATAGTAAAGTCCAGCTGAGTCAACTGACAACAGAAACCAGCCAAGCAACAAAGAAAGACAAGGGAGAGATGGTTGGTGGCATAAAAAAGCCTAAGGTGACTCCATATTGAGGAGCATAGCAGCATAGTGATTGTCCATAACCAGTGTGGGGTGAGGGGGAAGCTGAGAACAAAAAGGTTGCAATTACATGCTGGACTTCGCATCAGCATCAAAGAATGTGCAAACAGGCATGGGACTGTGCAACCCAAGGCATGCTAAATTATAAAACTTGCTGAAAAATCTTGGGTAATGTAACCCTGTCCAGAGCTAAAGATGGAACTGTCTGGAATCAGAAGGTTTCTGAACCAACGGTTGTTCCATCTTGCTGGTAGTAAATCTTCACCTGTTTCTCCCTCCAGTCTCACACAATGTCCAGACACGAATCAGGCTTCCACCATAATCCATCATGATTATGGCACTGAAAAGTCATGGATTAATGCATATACCAATGACTTGTTAAAATGATATAAGGGGAAAAAAACAGAATAATACATTATGTACTGTTATTTGCCTAGATAAATTTTAAGCAAAATATCAGAAGGAATATGAACTGAAAGCATACTAAAAGAACCTTTTGGGTCACTCTTTCAGTTTTATGTTCTCTTCTAGTTATATTTATGAATTCAGGGAGACAGACTTGAACTTCCAATGACTCACTCATTTAAACAATACTATCTAAAACCAGGAAGGATCATCAAACCACTATAATAGCTTTCTCCAGATCTGATGCCCTTGCATTTTCTCTTGTATTTTTGGATTTAGCTTGATCTAAAATGTAGATCTCCAGGAAGCATGATCAATTATGGGAGTAATAGTCAAAATTCACTCAAGAAGAAGGCAGAAATAAATGTAAGTTTATAGTATAGTTAAGTCTACTCTAGTTACCTTTAAAACTGGGACAAGGGTTACTGGGTAATACTATACTAACTTTGGCATGTTTTCTTTTCAATTAGCTAGTGAAGAATTCCAGGTATTAGGACTTTCTCTCCACGGTAACATGGAGAAGGAGAAGGAGAAGGAGAAGGAGAAGGAGAAGGAGAAGGAGAAGAAGGAGAAGGAGGCTACCTCCAGAAGTATTACTATAACACTTCAGCAATCTTTGTAGCTAAAAGTACAGTCAATTGTGCAATGCCAAATGTATTGAAGTGCAGTGTAACAGAGGTCACAACAAATATTTTATTTAATTGATTTTGGGGTCTCACTGGGTTTGGGAGTGGCAACCTGATTCCTCCCACACCTAGAGTGCCAAAGGCGAGTGAAATTGGAAACTGCTGAAATCCTGAATATCCATTCCCCTGAAAGCCCAAAATCAAGTTGTCATTAAAGTAAATGAGATGAATAGCTTATGCTCGTATTCTATAGCATCTGTCTATTCTTCCTATTTACTTAAATGAAAGTTCCTCTGAATTATATGGGGTGCACTCTAAAGAAACACAAAAAGGCTTGCAGTTGTAGAAAGAGATTTTGGTCTCGTAAAGCAGTTATAGTCACTGTTTAGCAGTCACACTTGGAGGCTGGTAGTCCTGGATGCAGCTGCATATCCTAACTTGAGCAGATGTTAAACCACTTCAATTATGTTCATATGAACATCTTAATGCATATTAAGGTATTAATCATAATGCTGGACTTTTTGTGTTTCATTTTAAATATGATTTTTACAGGTCAACAAGTCTATATTATAGCAACAACAAATATGTATATATTTGAGTAGGCAGGATCTGTGTTATGATGTTATCTTATTTTACTTTGATAATTTATCTGATAGCTGGTTATATATGCTTGTTTTATTGTAGTAGTTGTAAGAAGCTTAGGGTCCAAACTTGAAAGAAAGATACAATTCTGATGATATGTGATTGGGAACTTCTCTGCCGTGGCTCCCTCCTTGTGGAACATTCTCCCCCATGAAGTCAGGCTGCCCCTGTAAGGTTTACCCCATTTGACTTAGAGAAACTCTCATGACACGTGTGTTCAGCAAAGAAGTTTACTCAAGCATAATGTACATAATTACAGACAAAGCCAGGACTGGCTTGGCACATCTTACAATACAATTTATAGTCGTCCCGTTCCCGTGCTAGCCCCGTTTCTAGGTTACAGATTACAGATTACCCGCAGTAATCCCCCCTTTTACTCAAATGGCAGATTCAGCCCAGTTCTTTTGTTTCTTTGATTGCTGTTTTCTGATGGCGTGGTTGTTGTCTTTGTTGGGTCTTTCTGTTGCACGCAAAGCCGGGAGTTCCCAATCACACACTAATTGCTTTGCCTCAAATCCGCAGCTCTCCCCTTTGTCTATAGTGCCCGCGGCCATCTGGCGTTAACACAACACATCTGCTTGTGGTTTAGTTAAGCAGCGCCAGCTGGCCCATTAATCAGTTTGCGGTTTCTCACTTCCCTTTTCCTTGCTGGCGCTCGAGTGGTGAAACTGACTAAGCGTGGCTGGGCAAGTTCCTAGCTGTGCCACGCCGACTGAATCTGACAGCCCCCTCCCCTCCCCTCCCCTTCCATTTAGGAAGTCCCTCAAGACCTGGTTGTGTCATCAGGCCTGGGGGTCTTTGGGAACCGGAGACATTCTTAGATGGCTCCACTGTAATTGATATTCTGCTCTCTCCGTGGGGTTTGTATATTTTAAAATCTTTTTTTTAATGTGTGATAATGTTTTATTCTAATAATAACTTTTTATCTTTTTATAATGCCTGTTTTTATTCACTTGTTATTTTATTTTAATTCTTGTATGCCACCCAGAGTCGCTTTGTGTGAGATTGGTGGTTATAGAAGTGTGATGTATAAATAAAATAAATAAAAGTTAGTAGAATATGACAAAATTAACAGCATACAGTATATTCACAACAGTTTAATCAAATTCAAGCAAGCATGGTTCCCTATATACAATATATTGTACAGCATGGTGAATATCAACACTTACAATATGGCTTCTGAGGGAGCCTAAATGCTTATAAACACAGCAGGTTGGTCGAGGCACAAAAAAGGAGAAAGTTGGAAACCAAGCAGCTCTTTTTATAGTGTTGTTGTTGATTTTTTTTGTCTATTTCTCTTTTTTCTTTAATATGCACAAATAATCATAAATAACAATACAGTGGAGTCCTTAGTATGAAGTATTACATTTGCAGTGATCCTTGCTCACAGCTATGTAGGCTGAGCACCTTTGACCCTGGAATTTCTCTGAAAACATGTCAGGGGAAGGCAGGAGAATATAAGGATGATTTTTCACTATGGTGGGTGTGGGAGGCAAGTAGCTTACAGGGGGTTTAAACTACAGCCCCCAGCAATCCCTGCTTGCTTGGCCAGTGCTAAGGAAGGCTGGGAGTTGTGAGACTCCAGAGGTTGCTGAAATACATGTTCTCCATCCCTGCCTTATGTCTCCATTCCTTTTATGAAATTAGCATGAAATTAGATTTTTGAAGCAGCCGGAGCAATTGAGGAAAATAATTTCAAATGTTGTGACAGCTCACTGTAGGCCACTCTGTAGAGCTCGATCAGGATTCGCTAGAATAACTTGTTTAATTCGCATTTGGGTAAGTAGGCTATTCTTCGTATGAGCATTATTATAAACAAAATGGTAGGCCCAAACATCTCTGAATATTCACAGAAAATCATCTGCTAAAAGATAATCCCTGAACCCCTCTAAATTAAACGGAACAAGTCCATTATTTATTGTTTTGCAGCAGCAAATAAAAGCTGAGGATTTCCCATTTTTCTTTCAGAGCAGGGCTAAGCGATCTGTAGCTGGCTAACTGAATGTGGCCAATTTCCTCTTGGTACCCCTGAGCACTTTCATACCGCACTATCAAAATTTGGTGGCAAAATCACTGCTTTTCAGAGGCATGATTTGTGGCTGATTTAGGGGTGGGAAGGTAAAAATATATTTCCAATTTTAAGTGTTCTGGTGTTGTTATAACATTACTTGCCTGATTATGTATTGTCTGACTCCTCTCTCTCTCTGAGCTGTCTGCTAAGTATAGTGTAATATCTATTGCAAATATAGCCACTGACTCGATTAGCAAATGAGAGCTGATGCTCGGAGAGAACAAGAGGGGCGTGGGAGGCAGTGTTTATTAAAGTCACCTCTGTGTGGGGACTTCCAAGGGCAGTGCTAGTTCTTGCATTAAGAGAACATCAGTGGCTGCCACAAAAGGTCTATTAAAATGTGTCACTGCATATGTTAGCCCAATGACCCAGAGAGTCAGATAAAAAGAGGGAGAAAAAAGGCTTAAAAACTCAGCAGGTCAGTCTTGAGCATCTGACCCAAAGGTTGGCTCCATAGTTACAGCTCATAGTGTGAGATTCTTTTCCAAAATATGCTAAATGAGCAATAGAATGAATAACTCTTACCCTTGCTATTAATAGGTACTAGAACGTACATCTACTAGGAGGTGAAAATGGCTGGTTCCAAGAGTAATGTGATGCAAGGATAAGATTATGCATTATAAAATTACACCTTTGAGAACAAATGCATAGGCAGATTAAACAGGCAAAGAGAAGTCTATAATATTTAAGCTGGCTTGGAGTATTCTCCACTATCTATTCTCAGAGAGAAAAAAGTATTTTTTTTCAGAAATCAGAGACAAAGAGGGAGTAATATTTCCAGTCCCATATACTGTACCTATTGCTGTCTCATCTTTTTTAGTCTGTCCAGTAGCATCAGCACAGTCATGCCCTGCTTCTGCTGCTTCGGTGTTCTTTCTTCAACTTACGTATCTTCCTCTTTTCAGGATAAGTTGCGCAAGCAGGTCAAAGCAAATGACAATGACATGGTGAACAGGAGGACATGCTGTTACTGCATCGTTTGCTGTAGGATGACATTTCTATAGGCAAAAGTTCTTTCAACTAAGTGCAGGTGAGAGCAGGATAAATACATCAGTGAATATCTTCACAAGCATAGAAAGACAGATGAAAACCACTGGTGTGTGTGAGAGTATAGATATTGATGTACTGAAGTCACTCATTCTTTGTTTTCCTATTTGAATATTTTTGCTTCTATAATAGATCTAGTTTTGTTTCCCAGCATTTCTATATCTAAAAGTTATATAGAAGAGCTTGTTTAGAAATACGATTTAAATAGAAGTTTATTTTATACATTATAATTTTTGCACAAAAACTGCCCTGTTTTTGTTACCAATTACCCTGTTTTTGATATTCCCCCCCCCCCCCCGCAATACTTTTATTTAAACAGGTTGTTCCCTCTATTTTCCCCTCTTTAAGATTTATGGGTGTCCCAAGTTCTTTCATTCCCCTGATGGATGGCATGCCATTTGTTCTATAAGGCTGGTTATACAGAGTACATTTTAATGCATTTTTATTTCTGGTCCACCTGTGTTGTGGTCCTTTCTGATCTAAGCACCTAATTCACATTAAAGAGCCAGATTTTTTAAGCTACTACTCCTAGCAATTGCTTGCATTGCGATTCCTTAGAGAAGAATATGATAAATTGAGAAAGAGTAATCTCTTTTATGTATTTGTTGATTTTTAAGGGCCATTCACTGTTTTCAGTCTAGCGGGGGATCTGAGAGGCTCAACCTGCCCCATCACTTCTGATCACTCTGACTAATATCTTTCCACTTTTTCCCTCTGACCTTACATGATCTCCCTGAGAAGTTGGTGTGACCAACCATATCCTGTTTTACTAAAGCATTTGGAGGACTCAGGGAAGTTGGGGTCAGAGGGAAAGGGCTAGATTGGAAAACCAAGATTTGAAAATGTGAACTTAGTTTCATTCAGAACAGCTAATGAAAAACAAACAACAAAGCATCTGGGTTGACTGTACCATTAAGCAAAGTGAGGTGAAAATGGGAAGTGGTGATAGGTATTAGAGGAGAGAGTTGGGCTATGCATTTCTGAAGCCGGCCTCTTTCCTCCAAGTGCAGATTATACTATTCCATTGTTAGTTGAAGAACTTTTAAGAATTGAATATGGGCCATAATATTTTTCGTTCTTTCAGGCAGCAAGATAACTTTGCCAGGAGGGAGGGAGGGAGGGAGGGAGGGAGGGAGGGAGGGAGGAAGGAAGGAAGGAAGGAAGGAAGGAAGGAAGGAAGGAAGGAAGGAAGGAAGGAAGGAAGGAGACATATTTTTCTAGAATTATAGACATAAATTAGGTACAGAATTATTGACATAATTTTACAATTTTATATACATAAATCTGTTAGATCATACCAATTATTCTTTCTTCCATATTTCTCCTGTTGTTTAGGTAAGAATCAATTATATTTCTTTTTTCTTCTGTGATTGCAAAGAAGACATGCCTTGTCCTATATATGGAATATACAGTTCTTTATTTAATGTACTTATGTAACACCATACTACATATGATATTTATTCCTGCTTCTTAAGTGCTTAACCCAACTGCCTTTGTGTAAAATCAAAACAGCCATAATCCAGAACCCAATCCCAACCCAACCTGGATTGAGATCACAGGTTAGTTTTCTGGTGGAAATTGCCTAATCTGCTGCTATTTAAACATTCAGTAAGCCTGGAAGGAATTGCTTTTGAAGCAAAACATTTTTGCAGAAACCCAACTCAACTTGTAAGTTTGAATAATGCCATATGTAGTTTGACCCTCGTGCATAATTCATAAGTCAGGCTTGTTATGCATGCTGGTGGCTGCAGATCAAAAGTAGTTTTAATTTTTATTTGCAAGTTGCATTTTGGTATTTATTTTAATTGTATTTTGCTACTTTACATTTTATTTATTTCTACTTTTATTTGATTACTTTTGTGATGGGTTGATAGCAACAAAATTCCCCCTTTCAAAAATTAGCCACCATTTTTCCATTAGCAGTAGAGGACACAGTGACATGGAGATGTTTTTTTTCAGTGTTATGGCTCCCTTGACAGGCGAGAATGAAATCCTGCAGCCAATTCTCTTTTCTAACAGATGGAAGAGCAAGCGGAAGAGGGAAATCAACAGAACAGGAATGCTAAAGATACTTCCTTCTTGTATATTGGTAATGCTGGAAGATTTTCAATGGAAAATACTGTTTGTTCCTTAAAAGCAAAAATGAAATTGGAAGATTTAGGGAGGGTGTTTTTTTTTTTTTAATGGAGACAAAATGTAAGGTTTTGCCTCCTATCTCCAATGCAAAAAAGACCAAAAGATTCAGCCCTGCCCATATTTGGCACTTGGGGAGTGGGGCACAAAAACTGCTGGTGGGCCACTTGTTTGTTATGGCCCTCTCCTAAGTCTTCCTATAATTCCATATATATCTGTACGTAAGGGTGGAAAACCTTATTTTGTTTCAGCTCATGAGGGTATGATGCTGATGGGGTAACATCACCGAATGAGGCAAAGCTGGAATCAGAGGTATCTGCAATGATGTGATCAAAGCTCTGGCTGTATTTTAGGCCATCGATGAAGATATAAAATGGATGAAGCTTTGTTTGCAATGTTGTGGCTGCCATCCCAACATTTTTTAACCATACCCTGCAGACCCCCCAGCTGGCATTTTATAAGTGTTTCCTTTTTTCTTTTTTAACCACTAGGGACATTAATAAATGCATTAAGCCTGTTGGAAGCTTTGTATTTTAGAAGAAAATATTATTGTTGTAATTTTATTTATTTACTTGTTCAATTGATCTACCTCCTCAGCCCTAATGCACTCTAGGCAGATTACAGATAATAAAAAAATATAATAAAAATTAAATTAGATTAATCATTAAAACTATACAGATATAGACTCCAGAGGGTCCACAGTTAGTCCCTTTCTGGAAAAGCCAGGTTTTTTAAATCAGCTTTTGGAAGGCCATAAGAGTGATGGTATTTGTCTGGGGGAGGGGGAGAAGGAACAGAGATCTGGGGAAGGGCGAGAAGGAGCAGAGGGGATGTGTGTGGTCTATAAGCCACAGGTTCCTCACTCTTGCTATACATTATATAGGCTCAGAAAGGCAAAGCATTTAGTGCAACTCTGATTTTCTCTGATTCCATGCCCAGCAGATGGAATAGTGCTAGCTGAGCTGAGGATATGAAAGCTTTTTAAAAAATATATATGCATTGGAGTGAAAGCTAAAGTAACAGGAGCAAGAGCAGGAAGCCTTCAAGATAAAAATAACTTTGAAGGCAATGACGAAGCCATGGAGATGGAAGCGAAGGAAGCATTAGAGAATCAGCAATCTAAGCACGTTTCAGTGGACTAAGAGAAAACAAGGTTCAAAACCTTAGGGAATATTCAGACTCCTAAGGCCAGGAATGGTGATTATGTCAGTGGATGCATTTCAGATGTCAAGGTCAATTTTCAAACTCATTTTGTAATGAACTGACAAAGTTGGAACAAATAACACACATAGAGATCTATCTATCATCTATCTACCTATCTATTTATACACAATTTATGCACACAAAGACACATACATGCAAGGTCCCACCCACACCTGTACCTGACTTAAGGCTACAACCCATCATCCCCAGAAGGGTGTCTAAGATGATGTGAGCTGCATTGGGTACCAGTTTGCTTCTGGGTCCAACTCAAGGCATTGGTTATCACCTTTAAAGCCCTACATGGCATGGGACCAGGTTACCTAAGGGACCGCCGCCCATGACTTCAACCTGTCCCACCTGATCACACAGAGAGGGCATGCTTTGGACCCCCTTGGTAAAAGAGCTCCAATTAGTAGGGTCCAGAAGATGGGCCTTCGTGACTGTGGGCCCCGCCCTTTGGAATATCCTGCCCTCAGAGTTGAGATTGGTCCCTTCGCTCCTGGCCTTCCAGAGGGATTTGAAGACCTGGCTCTGCCACTTGACCTGGGGTAAGGAGGGACGACATCAAGTGTGGGGATGGCTAGTCCCTTAGAAGGCTTTCGTCTGCAGCTCTGGAAACCATCAGCCTCTTGGACTTTTTCTTTTTTGCTACTGCTTTGTATGGTTTTTATGTTTTCTGTAATTTTATATATATTTATTGTTTTAATGGATCATGTGAGCCGCCCAGAGTCCCCCATTAGGGGGAGATGAGTGGAGATAAATCCAATCAATCAATCAATCAATCAATAATCAATCTCCAAGGAGCCTTCTAATTGTATGTTTCTATGAAACCACTGAACTGTTCCCCATTCTCATTCATTTGGTGCTTTACAATTGCTCCTATGTTCTTGATGAGACCTAGCAAACTGATATAAGCATTTTTTTTAAAGGCATATACTGAGTGTGTGGAACTTTATATTTTAAAATGGTTAAATCAGACTTTCACAACTGGGTGACCAGGTATGTTGGGCTTTGTGTTCCATAATTACCAGGATTATAGAATTATAGGAATCAAAATCCAGCACTTTTCCAAAGTATATTTATCCCAGGGAATCTCTATGTTTATGGCATGCCTTTAGTTTGGTGGAATTTCTGTCCTCACTTGTTGTACTCTGCCTTTCCTTTCATGATAACTACATTATTCTTCTCCCTATGAGAATTATATTGGCCAGTTTGACAGAGATTTCTTGAAATTCTATTTTTTAAAATTCCAAAAATTCTATTTTTTAAAATTCCAAAAATGGCAGAAAAGGGTGCAGGGGGGAGGGTTGCAAAGGAGACTGTAGTCAGTTCTGTCTGAAACTTCAGATATGTGAAAATTCTGCCTGAAACTTCAGTGATATGAACATTCATTTCTACTTGCCTTAGAGAATATTTGGGGATGTTATGTAAGTTTTGTCAGTCATGTTTATTTTGATATTCCTCTCTGAGACAGAAAGTATATATACAATATATGAAACAAAACAGGGACATGGGGGAAATGAGGGAAAAAGCTATGAAAAGCTATAGTGGATGGCTTAATGTACATTACTTTTCACTCTTATTTTGTGCCTTTAATTCTTTGTGTGTGTGTATGTTGGAAACTGGGCATGTTCTGTTAAGAAAATTAGCGTTTAAATTTCAGGGTGATATTCCAATAATCTCAACTGATAGGAAAGTATCTTTCCCAAGCACAAGTATTTAGCTCAGCAACTGCTAGAATGTCATTGGTCAAAGTCTGCTACATCCTGCTGAATGCTACATCCTTCTGTATCACTTGATTGTGCAAATGTTTAGACTGTCAAGGTGAAATTACCTTACTGAAAAGAATTTACCATCTCCCCCTCCTCATTCAGTCAACCATCCACCCATCCATCCACACATTCACGTTATGCCATTCCTATAAGGACACACACTAGAAGCAGTGTTCTTGCTTTTTCTGCCAGAACTTTCAACCTGATTCACTCTTCTTTCAAAAGACGTTCCTGTAGTTTTTTTTTTTAAGTCAAAGTATGATATGTAGTTCTAAAGGGGGAAAAAAATTGGTTCTGGATGAAATGCAAACAGATCTTACGTATTTTTAAAATGATGTTATATATCATGTTAATTTCTGAAATAAACAATATATTTATGGATAATGGTGTGAGAGATGGATAAAATATCTGTTATTATTGACAAAGAAATAGTAACTTGAGCATGCTAAGAGGGCAGCTGCAATACTAAATACCTAGCTGCCCATGCCTTTGTTTTTGAAACTACCTCAAACTAGGAGACATCGCCATGGTTACCAAGGGGCCTCCAAGCAGCCCCCAGGGGCACAGGAAATAGGGAGGGGGGCAATCTCTCTGGGGTGAGATAAGGTAAGACAGAGCCAGTTTGGGGTGGCTTGACCTGTCCAAAGTGATACTTAGCAGAGATCTTTTAGGAATGAGTGAACTCTTGCCATCCCAACCTCCATTACCATTACAAAAACCACACCCCGCATAGCTAATCACCTATTTACCATGAACATGTAATGTATGTAGTATGTAGTATGTAGGGGTCTGTAGAAGGGGGTTAATATGAAGTAGGCGGTTGTGTAGAGTGTAACTTGGAGTACTTTGTCCAATGAGGAAACAAGAAGGGATTTACGGCCGGGGGTAGAGATGTTTAAAAATTGCTGAGATCTGTGTTTCGGTGTGGACTCCAGCTTGCAGCTTTTGAGTTCCACCAGCCTTTGCAAACGCTTCAATAAACTTTACTTCTGACTAACCCAGAGAAAGACTAGTGAGTGCGTTTCTCACAATGGGAAAAGTGATGGATAGATAGTCAAGCTCTTCTTGGACGTCAGATGGTTAAGCATCTTGCTCAAAGATACTCTCTGCAGAATTCACAACTTCCCAGCAAGAGTTGAGGCTTTAAAAAAAGGGAATCATTCTTATTAAATGAAAAGTACCCCACTCTTGCCAAGTTACATGACATTTAGGTAGCAATAAGGGAAGGATAATGCCAGAAAATATCAACTATGACTTTCTTAACAGGGGTTGTGATAGGACCAAGTTACATGATGCCTAAATATACCATTTTCCCACATTAGCTAGTCTGGTCTCCAGTAAAATAAACCTGAGGACACTTTGGATGGACAAATTCTCAGGATGCTTAAGGTGTCCTTTTCATTCTAGATTTAAAGCAGTCAGCCTTTTTGTAGTTAGAGATCACACTTCAAGGGGGTGTAAGGTTTTTTACATGGTATATGACTGTTCTAAATGGCTATTTGATTTCTTTCTCCTTATATATGTGTCAAATATTAATTGTATGCATTCTCCTTGGCCTTTTCCTTCCTCTTTGCCCAGCTCCACAGAACAGTTAGATAATCTTGACACTGATAACCATGCCAAGTGTTCCCAAACAGTTCACTTAGATTTATTTTTGAGCTTTCAGCCTCAGTTGCTTGAGTTTTCCAGCCCTATCTTTTGTGCCTTACATGAAGCTGAAGGAAGGACATTAATGCATATGATTAAATAGGTGACTAAACTCTTCACATAGTGTAAGTGTTCCTATATTCTTCTCTTTGGGATGTTGGGTCTATGTGGTTGAAAGATTTCTTTAAATGGCAACTTTGTTCCAAGTTCTGACATAATTTTTACCAAGAAGAGAGCAAACTGTACTCTGTGGGGCACAAGTGAAATCTCCTTGGAGCCTCTGTCCCAGGTCAAATTTTAAGATAACACTCTTCTGTGTAAGTGCTGTCATGGTGTTCTGAGGATTATGGTTCCCTTAATGTCAAGGAATAAGATTCTAAGCAGCAAAGTATGTGTATACACACAGGAAAAGTACATGGGAATTATCTAGTGACATATGTTATGCATATGAATTACTATCATGTAATAATGTGCATAATACAGATATTATTTTATTTTATTACTTTAAAAGATTTGTATGGCCATCCATCTCAAAACAACTCTAGGTGGCTCACAACAATAAAACTATATGGTGTTATCACTCACCTTTAAAGAGTCCCTGCAACTTTCTATGGCTCCTGCAAAGCCTGTTAAAAGAGGGTGAAAAGGGTGAAATTGTCCACAGCTTAATATGTGGAAGTGGTCTATCCACACAAAAATGTAGTGCATAAAACTTTGATTTAACAGACTCACATTTAGTGGACTTTGAATGCAAGAGATAACATTTCCACCCAGACATCCCTATGAAATAACAATAAGTTCATTCCATGATGGCAGTTAAATTTGCATTGGTTTTACGCCATTTAGGGCAATTTATATGCATAACAGCATCATTTGCATAATACTATTATTACATGAAAAGACGCAATTTTATGAAAATGATACAGTTTGCATGATTTGGGCAATTCAAATTACATAAATTGAGACGAATGGTGTAATTTGAAATATATTTGACATATATCCAGGAGCAATAGACAATTCCTCCCCAAGCATGATTCATTGAATTTTAAATCTGCAAATGGATCATATTTTTTTCATTTAAGGAGGGAAAACTAATCAATTGAAATATAATAGCAACAGTTATCTCAGTGTATCAATTTTCCTCACACTCAATAGCCAAAAACAATGTAGAAAAAATGTATAATGATGGGTGTATGAAGGGAAATATTCAGCCATAAATTCTGCTCTCTGGCTTCTCAATGTCAGATTCAGCCTAGAAAGCACACACTGCTAGCGCAGAGCCCTTGGTCAGTTTCACTGCCTCAGGCAATAGGTGATCAGGGCAAGGAAACAAGGTAACCACAAGTTAACTACCGACAGGGGGCGGGCAGTTAACTCACAGCAGGGAGCCAATTAGAAGTGGCAACACTGCAGTGCAGCCAGCTCCCCAAGCACCCTGGGCAATTCTGGCTTACAATACACTGGGAGCGCAGCAATCCAGAATTGCAGGCTTACAGCACAATACAATACAATTAGTGTATTGTAAGCCAGAATCGCAGGCTTACAGCAGGCAATTCAAAACCAGATTAAAACAGCCACTCCAACTCACCATAAGAAAAGCTCAAGGAATGCAAGGGCAAGACAGACAAAGGAAGAAGATTATAACACAACAGAAACCGGCTGAATCTGCCATCAGGGCAAGGGGAAGGAAGATCACAATGGACAGATGGGCAGCCCAGGGCAAGGGCAAGGGGTGGAACTGAGGGGTAACTATGGGTCAAGGAGGGAACCCTATAAAACTGCTGTAAGAAACCACGTAAAGCCAGTCTTGGCTGTCTGTAACTGCTACACATTACGGCTGGATAAACTAGCTGTCAGAACCTACATCACAAAAAGGCTGTGGGTTGCAGTTGTATTGCATTCGGTGGGAGTTAGAAGGATTTGGTTCTGCCAATAGTAACTGGAGGGGGGGGGTTACGGGAAATGAGCGTAATAGGAGCTGGGGAACTGCTTAACCATATATGGGCAGTTTAGACGGGGAACCATCAGGTGGAGAAGACACAAGACGCCAGGCAATTAGGGAGGGGGGATAAATAGCGAGGAGTCAACCCGAGGCTTTAGTTTTAGCAATGTTCTGTTTACAAGCTACCTGTACCGCTCAATAAAGAGTATTTTCCTGAACCAAGCCTGGTTGCATGGGAGTGCTTTTGACTCGGGAGCCAGACAGGGAGGACTTGACATTTTGCTAAAACTCACCGAAAGTCTGGATTACACCCGAGAGGAAACTCCCGGAGGCAATTCCAGCATTAGCATGACCTCTGAGGAGCTACAGAAAAGTTCACCGGAGGTGCGGGGAGAAGCTCCCCAATTGAAGGCAGATGGAGCGAGACGGACCCTTGGAGAAGGGATGGGGACCGGATGGGCCAGCTCCCAAGCAGCAGCAGGGGAGGCGCAGCCAGCCCCCCTAACGGAAGCGCTGACGGGCGCCCGACCGAAGGACATGAGGCGGCGAGCACAATTTTGGGACCCACCAAAAGAGCTGAGCACCGAGGGTGACACCGGAGGGTTCACCCCAGAACTTCCCGCCCGACCACGGTGGTCAAGAGCTTTGGGGACTGCAACCGAAGGGCTAACACCCTGGGGTGAGAGCGAGAGGGTAAGGAAGCTGGAGGATGAAGTGCGCGCCCTGAGGGAGGAGTTGAGCAAACTAGGAAGCCCAACGCAGCTCACCCAGCCCTCCCCGACTGGGCCGATGGGACTGCCGCCCCTTCCCCCCCTTCCCCCGCTCCAAACCCCTACCGGCCGCGGCCAGGAGGCGGGACAGCAGCCAGCCGCCCCACAACCGCGGCAAGAGGAAGGGGACTTGCTGCGAAGATGGGGGCTAGTGGAGAAATACGGCGGGGACCCGGCCCAGCTGCCCGCGTTCCTGAACCAAGTGCGGATCTGCATGGGCACGTGCGGGCGCCTGTTTGCCAATGATGCCTGGAAGGTGCTGTACATGTCCCGCTTTCTGGTAGGCGTGGCAGCGGAGTGGGTGAATGACTTAAATGAAGCGGAGGCCCCTGAACTGAGGGACTTTGACCGCTTCATCACCGCCCTCCGAGAACGCTTCGAGGACCAATGCGCCCGCTCGCACGCAGCGGAGGCTATCCGGGGGCTGAAGCAGGGGCCGCGCTCGGTGACCACGTACGCCCTGGAGTTCAGGCGCTTGGCGGCGAAACTTCCCGACTGGCCCGAAGCGTTCCTCGTGAGGCTATTCCAGGAGGGACTCGACCAACGGCTCTTCGAGAGGGCCGTGGTGCGGGGGTGCCCGGAAACCTTGGCAGGGTGGATCACCCACGTCTCTGTGTTGGAAGCGCAACTGGCAAGAGTCAAGCCGCGTGGTGCAGAGACGAGGGGGCGGGCCCCTAGCGCCGCACGACAAACGGGCCAGAGACCGGCAGGGAAGGAGTTAACCCACGTGGCAAGGCCGCAGGGGGGGGGAAAAGCCTGCTTCATGTGCGGCGAAAAAGGGCACTTCGTGGCGGCTTGCCCACAAAACCCAAGGCTGCAAACAGCGAAGAAAGAAAAAAAAGCCGAAAAGCCGGCTAAGCCGATAAAAGCCCCCCGGAAAAGCGCGGCGGCGCGAGGAGAGGAGGAGAGGCTGAGAATTACCTACCTATCCGACAGCGAGGAGGAAGGCGGAAGTACAGGCGAACAGGAGGAGAGGCCAAGGCCAGATCAGCCGATCTCAAGCGAATCGATCGAGGACATCCGGGTGAGTCCGATGACATGCGCAGTAGTGATACGCGCTCCGCGATCGACTCGCAGGGCTCGGCTCACCGCGTTGCTAGATTCAGGCTGCTCCAAGTGCTTAATCAGCCCTGAACTGTCAACGGATTGAAATTAAAAGTGCACCGGCTGAAAACCCCCATTATCTTCAGGCAAGTGGATGGAACAGCGGTGGGGGGAGGTGCGGTCCGCGGCTACACCGAGGCTTTTGAGCTACGCATCGGAACGCACCGGGAGACGTTAAAATGCCTGGTCGCGCCGCTGGCTGGCTACCCCCTCATCCTGGGTATGTCCTGGCTGGAGCGGTGGGACCCCCGAGTCAGCTGGCGGAAGAGGGCGCTAACCTTTCCGGATGGCGGGCGTGGGAGCGCGCAGGTGGAGCCCAACCAACGAGGGGAGCTGGGGGCGGCAGCCCTGAAGGAGCAGCACCAAGGGAAGAGGCCCCACGTAGGGGGAGGGGAGGAAATCCCCTGGCAATACAGAGACTTGGCAAAAGTCTTTAGTGAAAAGGAGTCTGACCAACTGCCACCTCATCGCCCCACTGACTGCGAGATTGAGATGGTGCCAGGAGCAAAGTACCCAGCCCCAAAGATGTACTCAATGACACAAAAGGAGATGGGGGCATTGAGGGAGTTCATTGACAAAAACTTGAAGCGAGGCTTCATAGTGCCCGCCAAATCCCCCCTGGCAGCGCCAGTATTGTTCAGGGAAAAGAAAGATGGGACTTTGCGATTGTGCACGGACTACAGGGGGTTGAATGCAATATGCAAGGAGAATAAGTACCCTCTGCCATTAATAAAAGACTTGCTGGCTCATTTGGCAAAGGGGAAGATCTTCACCAAGCTAGATCTGAGAGAGGCATATTTCCGGGTGCGCATTAAAGCTGGGCACGAGTGGCGAACCGCATTTCGCTGTGCACTAGGACACTTTATGTATAAAGTTCTCCCATTCGGCTTAAAGGGCGCCCCCGGGGTCTTCATGCAACTAATTAACGAGGTCTTACATGAGTTTTTATACCAAGGGGTGTTAGTATACTTGGATGACATTTTAATCTACACCGAAACAATGGAAGAACACGTAAAATTAGTCAGGAAGGTGCTGAAGAAACTGCTAGAAGCGCAGTTGTATGCAAAATTGTCCAAATGTGAATTCCATAAGGATTGCATTGACTATCTAGGCTACAGAATATCTAGTAAAGGGGTGGAAATGGATCCCACTAAGGTGCGAGATGTCTTGGCCTGGGAGGCCCCAAAAACCAGAAGGCAACTACAAAGTTTCCTTGGCTTTGCAAACTTTTATAGGCAGTTTATTCCCAATTTTGCACAGGTGGCCCTCCCCTTGACTGATCTGTTAAAAACAAAGGACAAAGCCACGGCAGCAGCAAAAGCTCCAGGGGCCCCTTTAAAATGGACAAGAGAATGTCAGGGGGCTTTTGAAGGCCTCAAGCAACTATTCACAGCGGAGCCCATCTTGAAACACCCTGACCCTACAAAGCCTTTTGTCATTCAGGCCGATGCCTCAGATGTAGCAACGGGGGCGGTCTTATTACAAAAGGATGGGGAAGGTATATTAAAACCATGCGCTTACTTGTCTAGGAAGTTCACTCAACCTGAGAGGAGATGGTTAGTGTGGGAAAAAGAGGCCTTCGCAGTGAAATGGGCACTAACGAACTGGCGACATTTGCTGGAAGGGGCGGAGGAACCTTTTGAGGTGTGGACAGATCATAAGAACTTAGCAGCCCTGACATCACCCCGGAAATTGTCGCCTAAACAAATAAGATGGGCTCAATTCTTCAGTAGATTTAATTTTACTTTAAAGTACATCCCGGGGGGACGAAACTTCCTGGCCGATGCTCTTTCCAGGCTACCACAGCATAATAGCCAAAGGGAGAAGGTGGTGTCAGCTGTAATACCCCACAGGCAGGAGACAGAGCTGGCAGCTGCAATCACCAGATCACTAAGTAAGGCCACCAACCCTCCCATCCAGTCAGACTTACTAAAGGACTTTAATCAATTCCTGGAACAGGATGAATGGTTTCAGAAGAATAAGGGTGAATTAACCCAAAGGGAGGGAGCATGGTGGAAAGCAGACAGACTGTACGTACCCCAGGAAGCTCGCAAATTGGTGCTATTACGGTGCCATGATGATAAAACAGCAGGGCACTTTGGCTTTGTTAAAACGCTACATCTACTTCGCAGGCAATTTTGGTGGCCATCTTTCAGAAAGGATGTGGCGGAATATGTAAATACTTGTCATGTGTGTGCTATGGCAAAAAGGCAAGGGGGGAAACCACGTGGCTTGTTACAATCTGTGGCACATCCTACTAAACCCTGGAAGGAAATAGCCATGGATTTTATTGTAGGCCTACCTGAGAGCAGGAAAATGACAGTAGTATGGACTGTTACTGATCTCTTCTCTAAACAAACTCACTTCATCCCGTGTAAAACCATCCCCTCAGCGCCTGAATTAGCTGCAATGTTTATTCAACATATATACAGATTGCACGGTTGTCCTGAGAGAGTGATTAGCGACAGGGGGGTCCAGTTCTCCTCTAAATTCTGGAAGGCATTTCTATTCCATTTGGGGTCCAAACAAGCAATGAGCTCCGCCTTCCATCCTCAGACAGACGGGGCGACAGAGAGGAGACATGCGGGACTAGAGCAATATTTACGCTGTTTCATTAACCATCAGCAGGACAATTGGGTGGAATTATTACCATACGCCGAAGTGGCTTACAATAATGCTGTTCACGATAGTACTGGACTAACGCCCTTCCAAATTGTATCGGGGCAAGACTTTGTACCTATACCCGAACTCCCTCACGCTCAAACAGGGGTTAAAACGGTAGATGAGTGGGGTGACAGGATCAGAAAATTGTGGCCAGTCGCTGAAGAAGCTATTGACAAAGCTAGAGAAAGTTACAAAGCCCAGGCAGATAAGAAGAGGGCCCCACATGAACCGTGGAAAGTAGGGGACAAAGTGTGGCTGTCTACCAAGAATCTGAAGTCTTCCAGAGCATGTAAAAAACTGGATAACAAGTTTATAGGACCTTTCACAGTGGATAGAGTTATTAACCCTGTTTCTGTACGATTGAGCCTCCCTAAATCCCTCAGGAAGATAAACCCTGTATTCCACAGTGAATTGTTGAAGCCTTACAAGGAATCTGAGAAATGGAGGCCATCAGCCACCCCGCCTGAACCTATCATGATCGGGGGGGAGCAACACTTTGAGGTCAAGGAAATCTTGGACTCTAGAAAATGCAGAGGGGACATTCAGTATTTGGTACAGTGGAAACACTTCCCTAAATCGATGGCGGAATGGGTCTCTAAAAGGCACGTGAAGGCTCCTGATTTACTTTTGGACTTTTATAGAAAGTATCCTAACAAACCCTAGTAACTTGGTTGATGTCCATGTCATGTATAGCTTTGTAATCCTAGTCCCTCTTTCTCTCCTGTCTAGGGTTCCTGGCCTGCGTGGTGAAGAGGGATTCTTATGTATATATATACACAATTTTGGGGGGCGGCATGTCAGAACCTACATCACAAAAAGGCTGTGGGTTGCAGTTGTATTGCATTCGGTGGGAGTTAGAAGGATTTGGTTCTGCCAATAGTAACTGGAGGGGGGGGTTACGGGAAATGAGCGTAATAGGAGCTGGGGAACTGCTTAACCATATATGGGCAGTTTAGACGGGGAACCATCAGGTGGAGAAGACACAAGACGCCAGGCAATTAGGGAGGGGGGATAAATAGCGAGGAGTCAACCCGAGGCTTTAGTTTTAGCAATGTTCTGTTTACAAGCTACCTGTACCGCTCAATAAAGAGTATTTTCCTGAACCAAGCCTGGTTGCATGGGAGTGCTTTTGACTCGGGAGCCAGACAGGGAGGACTTGACACTAGCTTTCATCCGAGCCTGTGCCTCACAAGGTTTCTGTTCAGCTCTGAATGCAGCGAACCTTACACTCAACACCTTAAAAGGCCATGGGCTACTGAGGATGCTTATTCTGACATTTGAATCGTGGAAAGGAACGCTGCAGTTTTAACTTCTATATGTCTATAAACTGCAATGTTTTCTGAAGTATGCCAATAGCTGTCCCTTGTTCACTCGTCTGCTTTAGCTCCAATTCTGTTCGCAACCAATCTGAGTCTGCTAATAGAAAAATGCTATAAGCCTTTGGATTGCTTAAAGAGAATTCCCTTCAACTTTGACTCTAGGTGTATTTAATACTTTCTCCCTTTTTTTAATAATATTTTTTAAAATATAATTTTTATTAAGAATTTTAATCACAATAGTAAAAAACTAATAAAGACTAAACTTAGAGAAAGAGAAGAGAATGGAAAGAAAGAATAAAAAGTGCAGGAAAAAAGAAAAAGAAAGAAAGAAGAAAAAGAAAAGAAAGAATATAATAAAGAAAAAGAAATGAAATATATAAAGAAGTGATTTCCAACCTTCATCACAGCAAATATAACAAATTTAATAACTCTTCACTCCCTATAAGGTTAAATATATATCTCTTCATCCCATATTCCATCCCTTATCTATAAGCAAATCCATCAAACATCAATTTTTCAATCCTGGTGTTAGCAAAAAGTCCATAAAGGGTTGCCAGAACATTGCAAAAAAATAAAATAAAATCTTATTTTAACCTTGATCAAATAAACTAATTTTTTTATTTTTTACTTTTCCTTCTAATAGTCTTAATCCTTAAATCAATCAAATATTGTCATAAGATGATTTTTCTTCAATACTTCTTTATCCCATTGCACAGATTTCTTCAAGGCTTACAAGCCTCTTTTGTAGATCCATTAAGAAAACATTTTCAAGGTAATTCTCTTGGTTTATCATTTGTATTTCCCTTTTAATTTTGAAAACTTCAGACAATTTCTTTTGTATATCCAGTAAAGCGTCCTTTTCCAATTCATTCTCTTGTCCTGTCATTTGTAGTTCCACATTCTGTACTTTCTTTATCTTGTCAGATAAAATTTGTTCCACATCTGTCATTCCTTCATTTGCAGCTTTTAGACATAGTCTATCCATAGAATCAGACATCATTACTGACAGTGTTGATATTGTAGTTACTAACTTCTGGGTCCATTCTTCAAAGAACTCCTTCAGTATTTCCGTTTTTACAACATTTTGTAAGTCCCAGTATTAACTGATATTAGGCTTGTATTTTTTTTTTTCCTTTTCTCTGCTTAAAATATTTAGTATCCTCTAGTGTCCAATTTCTAAAATCATCTCTCATCTTTTGCTATGACTTGTAATTGCCAGAATAGTCAAAATAAGTCTGTTTCCCAGAGAAGTTGTTTATTTTTTATAATTAATTCCAAAATCTAATAGTGAAAGTCAATTTTACATATTTATCAGGATCCATTTATAACTTTCTTAGATCAAAATCTTATTTAGCTTTTTGCTGTTTATTTCAAATTCTTTAAGTTCTTAAGCTTGTAATTAATTTTTCTTTTGTTCAGAGTTGAAGATAAGATTTTTATAGTTAACAGGACTAGATAGAAGTATCTAGGCATCATGAATCTAATCTCTAGGATGAAAATCTGTCTTAGTTGTTGACTGTAATAATGAATACTTTTTAAAAAAAGTTGTACACAACTTAGTTACTTAATTAGAAATCTTTAAAAAAAAATTCCAAGGGTTGTTATTTTTTTAAGCCTCTGTGTTTGTCACAGCCTGAAGATAATTGATATCTGACCACTGTTCTTTGCCATCTTTCAGACAAAACAAAGGAAATCAGTATTTAAAATTAGGTTTTATTTTTTAAATTGCTGAGCATCCACTAAGGACGAGGATGGCTCAGAGTTCTCCACTTTCAAGAAAGGCTGCACTGAAGACAATTGCAAGCTATTTAAAAATGATTCTGAAGGTTTTTGTAGAAATAAAAAAAAGTGGTTGTGGGGCAAGTACTCTGGGGAATTGTAAAGAAATTAAAATAAAAGCATGTAGCTGGCCAATATTACTGCCAGGTATGTCCATGCATATATTAGCTAGTAATCAGGAAGAAACCCCTTTTAATTCAGGACCCTTTCAGATCAGGAAGACCCCAGATTAAACGAATAAGGAGCCTACAACTGTTTATATTCATTTATGTTTTTGAGGTTAATATTTGGGCCATAATAAGCTGCTGTGAATGCACTCTAAAAAGAAATCTCTACTCCTTCCTTGGCTGGCTCTTGTGAATGAGAACTGCAGACAACTACTGCTTTATTCCACTATAAAATATTTAGCAGGGTTTATAGATAAAGGCTCATGTTTCTGAAGTCAAGTACTAAAACATATTGGAGAGAATAAAGAATCTATTGCTCCACAAAGAAGTTCCTTAATGTGAGAAGCTTTTTCATTAAGAGGAGAATGGATACTTATTCAGAAAGTCAATTGGTATTAAATCACAAAGACAATATTGACTGAGTTATTGGATCATTAAATTCATTTTACCCTGACTTTCTCAAGCTGCTTGTGTTGTTTCTTTCTCTTTCCCCTCCCTTCTTCCCTCCCTCCCTTTTGATAACTATAAGCATTATGGAATGTCTTTCCATCATATTTTATTATAATGTTGCCTTCCTCAAAATTTTTGGATGTTCCTCCTAAAGGGAAACGATGATTTCAGTACCTGTTGCTTTTATCCAATTTGCCCTAACTTGGTTGGGAATTTCGATAGTTGAAATCCAAAACATCTGGAGGGAATCAAATTGGGGAATGTTGCTTCAGCCAAATCCATTGACATAACAAGACAATTAAAAATATATAGAAACCTCTACTGTGACACCAGTCACTTCCACATTAAATAAATAATCCATGGATAAGAAAAGCATATTTTAAATTCATATACTGACAAAATTCCTGGTTTCCCTAAAATTATCTTAAAACTCATAAAAATAAAACCTGAAGAAAAATCTGGAAAATTCCCAAAATGTATTATCCAAACTTAGTTTCAGTCTTCCTTCTTGTCAGGGATTTATTGTCAAAGATGGAGCTACGCAAAGATCGCTCAGTCACTTGATTCACTGCCTGAACTGATGCCAGACCCTGGTAGCTCAACCTCTCTTTCCCATAGCTCATTAGATGCTAGTACATTGTCCAATATTCTTCAAAACAATGACAGTGAATAGACTTTTTAACTATTGCAACCCAATGTTTGTTATCCTTTGGGGCAGTATATAAATAGAAGATCAACCATTTATTTACCTTGCAAATGTCAGAATGGTATCTAAAAAGCAGGTTGGGATCAGATAGAAGTTTCCTTCTCACTTCTCATAGTTAAATCTTCAGAATCACAACAGGACTGTTCTATGACATATGTATATACATAGGTATGCATGTTGTCCATTTTAAATATCTTTATCCTCTGGATTTTAAAAATATACCTAGTGTGGATGGAGATGGGAGGAAAGGTGTGGATTAGCATAAATTATTTCCCTTTTCCCCCTTATGCTGTAGTAATTTTCAGGATGAGAAATGCCTGAATAGAAACAGCAGGAATAGAAACCTGATCTTAGATTTCATGAGATCTGCTGCAAATACAGATGTACACAGATATATTTAACCTCCCCTATAAAGTGTGATATTTTTTTATTTTACAGTAGCATTGCTTTTATTTCAATATTTATACTGAAATATCCATTTGTATTTGGACTGTACCTGAAATTCCAGAATAGAAGTTTTGAAGAATCCTTGGAATAACTATTACATATAGTTATGCAATATAAATGTACATTTATACAAGGCATATACTCCAAAACCCCATTAACTGAGTGTACCTGCCCATGGGGAGACAAGAAGATTGAAACCATTTTGCATGTATTGTTACACTATAAATTCTACAAGGTTATCAGGTCTGTTTATATCCTACCCCTAATATGGAAATTTCCTAATTTCCAGGAAAGGCAGACAATTTTTATGTGAACCATCTTCTAGAAGATTTAAAACTCTTTATCATTTGTGCAGTAGCCAGATTCTGTGTTGTCACAATGAAAATAAGGCATAACTCGTCACAGAAACAATTACTTCTGTTTTATTCACCACTTCAGGTTTATAATAAGTTAGCTATTTTGTTTTGTGTGAAAACCTCACAGATTATAATATTTTAGATTTCCACTTCTATAGGTAATTAACACACCATTATTTATTTATTTATCAAACTTATCCCCGCCCATCTCCCCCCAATGGGGGACTCTGGGCGGCTTACAGCATATTAAAACAATAAATAAATATACAGTTAAAATTTATAAGAAAACACATTTACACAGAGTAAAAAGAAGAGGGAAAATCCAGGAGGCCAATGGAAGCAACACCAGGCCTCTAGGGGGCTAGCCAACCCCATATCTGATGACCTCCCTCCCCACCCCAGGCCAGAGGGCAGAGCCAGGTCTTCAAGTCCCTCTGAAAGGCTGGGAATGAGGGGGCCTGTCTCACCTCCGGGGGCAAGATATTCCAAAGGGCAGTGGCTACAGCAGAGAAGGCCCCTGCCCTTTGGATGACATGCAATTATAGTAGCATATGTTACATTTTTATTACAGAGTTTCTTTGTCATGCTAGTATTTTATCTCACTCAATTGATTTTACTTTTGTGTTGTATATTTTCAAATTTTGCTGATAATTGACCAAATAAACAGTATTTTAATATATTTTTGTGTCTTTGTTAAGTTTTATTTTAACCATTAAGAATTTAATTATTTCTCATGAACTTCAAGCTGAATGTTAGTCTGTCTTTTTGGAAAGTTCTATAAATAAATAATTTTAAGAGTCATTCCATTATTTTGAGTAATATTACTTAATGAGATTTGCTTTGTTTAACATTAGATTATGTGCATGTTGTAAGTGGATAGATGCATACATTCTACTATTATTTATATATTTGCTCTGTAAACATGTGAAAAATTTAGAACCCTCTTATTAGTCTCAATTGCTCAGTTATGGAACATCAACTTGATTTTTAAACAACAAATTCACCACATATTATCTGATCTTTCCATCAGTAAAAAGCCAATTCAAAGGTGAGATTTGATATAATTAAACAAATTTTTAGAGTTTGGAATGCCCACCTTCTTCCAGGAATGCGTAATCACCTTTTTTGTGAAAGTCAAAATATTTCCTAAACCCTTCAAAAATTGACAAGTTCCAAATGTGGAGGATATACAAGTCTAACAACACATTAACATCTTTAAATCTTAACTTCCTCTCAGGGACCTGATTCACCACAGTAGTAATGTCTAATAAAAAGAATTATTATTGGACATATAGCATATTTATTTATTTACTGATATTTATTTATTAGATTATATCTTACCATTTTTTTTACAACTGCACTAATGTATTTTCAAATTTATTATACTTGCAACATTTTGAACATCTATTGGAGGTCCAATAAATCCTCCAAAGAAATGTTTGTTTAGTTAACTAGGTTTTAAAATTATATGAAACAAATACAATGTTCCTTAATAAATGAGACCATTGGTTGCTAAGGATGAACCAAACAAGGAACTATTGCTTTAATGATATATTGTCATATCTGGCAAATTATACCCCTTTTGTAATATTTCACAAGTTTTGAAAGTATCATTAATATCCATGCTTTTAAAAAAAGTATTTTTAAAATAAGAATTATTCCAATCCATCACGTTCTCATGAAAACTAAGGACAAATTTTAATTTCTTAGACAGTAATGCCCAAATATGTCTAAATGTCAAGTACTGGAGATATCATTGAATTTCTACTCTAGTTGGAACTAGGAACTTGTTACAACTTCAAGAGTGCCACCTAATAGTTCTGTTGGGTCCAATATAGGATATAATTTATATTATTTAAATACATTATTAAAGTTAATAAATATGCACATAAAATGAGGAAAACTAAAACCCTCCATTATCATATGAGAGACATACTTTTAAAAAAGAGATATTTGTTGTATGGCTAATCCATTGAAAATGAACCATTAATGCATAATTTGTTTAAAGTATCTGGGAGGAATCAGCATGGCCATAGCCCTCAGCATATACATCATTCTTAAAGCCATATTCTTTATTCTCTCATTTATTCTTCTCCACAACAACATAGATATTTTCATCTATCCCTTAATTCATCCCTTCCTAGAAATATCCATGTGAGAGGGACAGGAACTTTCATTCATTACCTAAAATTTATAAAATTGCTAACGGCTAGTGATATTTGGGTAATACCTTTATGAAGACCAACCAGAAGGACACAAATGGGTTTGTAAGTTTTCAAAGTCTACAAAGATAAACATAACATAAATATGCTTTGTGCATTCTTTGCAATCACAGCAGGGATTTAGAAACCTAGTCTAGCATTAGTCATCTGTTCAGTTGTCTAAATTCCTACAGATGAATAAAGTGGTACTTTTGAAAAATAATTTCATAGAAAAATGCCTACTTAGGAAAGCCTATTTCCAAATTTAAATGTATTGGTTTCCACTGTCAGCTGGATGATTTTTACTCAGTATAAAAGATCTGCTAATGGAAATAGGATACATTACAAAAATACAGAAACAGATTTACATTTTAAAATTATGGCATGTGGTCAGGATTCTGGATTAGGTAACCATTTATCCAATTGGAAAAGTAGGTCCTGTGCATTTTAGCAATCAAAACCAAAGAGTACAAAAACATTTCCATGTTTATATTATGAAAATAGCAGTGACCTGAGGGTAAAATGAAAGGTTGTATACCAAATGACTAGATTGTGTTTCAAAGCCAACTGCAAATAGAATTAAATCACAGAATCATAAAGGACTGTTTAGACCACTGTTCAGTGTAAGAATCCAATAAATTCTTTTGTCTCCTAGAAATATAGATATAAGTAGATGCTGATGGAGGATGGACAGTCAGAAACATCTTTCTTTTTTAAAAGGCCCTTTCACATGAGCATTATCAATGGCAGTATTTTCAGTATTTAGTATTATTAGTAATCTGGCTGCTTGCCTTACAAATGTTCAAGACTGTGACCAGTTCTTTGATTCTAGATATATGCTCTTGTTTTAAAAGAGTATATACTCTTATTTTAAAAGTATGAAAGGGTCAGTGTTTATTTTGGTAGCTATTATACATCTAAGAATAAGCAAGAAGTATGCATGTATGTTCAAATATCAGAGAGAGAGAGAGAGAAAGAGAGACTTAACAGAGTGTGTAAACTATTGTAAAATATCCTTAATTTCACAGGCTAGCAAAATAATTCATAGGATCATCCAATGCAGATTAGAATCCTACATGAAAAAAGAGATGCCATATGTTCAATCTGGCTTTAGAAAAGGCTGAAGAACATGATATATTGTTGCTGATACATGCTGGATAATTCAGAAAGACAAAGCATACCAAAAAGACGTCACTATGTGCTTCATTTATTACAGCAAGGCCTTCAGTTGAGTTGATCACATCACACTGCGGAATGTGTTTAGAAAAATCCCAGAACATCGCATTGTCCTCATGAAAAACGCATATATAGATCAGGAAGCCACAGTACGTACAGAACATGGCGAAACAGAATGACTCTAGATTGGCAAAGGAGTGATACAAGGCTGCATACTTTTCTCTTCTTTATTCAGCCTATATGCTGAATATATTTTAAGGGAAGATGGATTGGAAGAAGATGAGTGTGGTTTTAAAATTGGAGGAAGAAGCATCAATAATCTGTCCTATGCTGATGTTGCTATTCTGATAGGTGAAAATGCAAAGGATCTGCAAGCTCTAGTAATAAAAGTTAAGGAGCACAATGAAAAAATAGGACTAAAATTAAATATAAAAAAGATCAAACTTATTACAACAGGTAGAACAACCAGCCTTAAAATTGACAATGAATATATCAAAGTGGTGGATAGCTTCTGTCTTTTATGATCAGCCGTCAACAGTAAAGGAAAAAGCTGTCAAGATTAGTGCTTGGTAGAGCAGCCATGTAGGCCTTGGAAAAGATATTCAGATGCCACGATGTATCTACACCCTCAGAGATTAGAATCATGCAAGCCATAGTATTCTCTGTGATGCTCTATGGAAGCGAAACCTGGACTTTGAAGAAGCAGGATAGGAAGAGTATTTATGTTTTTGAATGTTGGTGTTGGAGAAGACTCCGAAGAAATGGATCATTAAACAAATCAACCCCAAGTTCTCACTTGAGGCACAAATGATCAGGCTCAACGTATCATACTTTGGACACATTATGCAAAGACCTAGCTCTCTGGAGAAGGTTGAAGGAAAGAGAAGAGGACAACCAGCAGCAAGGTAAATAGACGCAGTTACAGTGGTGATGGGGCACTGTTGGGAGATGGACCACTATTATGTAGTTTTCCTAGCATCCATACATAAGTATTGGTTGGTGCTTGCTTCCAGGACATTTATTTTCAAGTTCTCAGCATATCTTACAGCCCTGGGATTTCCTGGTGATCACCCATTTAAATATCAATCAGGTCTTTTGCTATAAAATAGCATTCATTATTTAGAAGAATTCTTCTGTATTAACTTATCCAAGCTGACCAAATTGCCTTCAAAAGTCCTTCTCCAGGTGTTTCTGCTATCTTACATTTGTTAGTTAATGACCAAGGAAGAGTTCTTTCCATTGTAGCACCCCACCGGGCATTTCTCAGTTGGCATTATGTAACTCTATAAATTTTTAGTTGTTAAATTCTTCCTTTTCCTCCAAGGAAGAAACAGCTGCCCAGGAGGCTCAGATTGAGTGGAGAAGGCCTTCTGCTCTCACTGCCTATGGCCCTGCAGTTAATTCTGCTGCAGCCATAGCTCCCATTGGTGCACCCAGTGCTGCAGCTCAGGAATGAGGCTAATCTAGTTCCTTCCTTCCTGGGCAAGATGATTGGCAAAAATAATTGAAATGGTAGGTTCTCCCTTTAGCATGTACCAATATCTATGAAGTATGGAAAAAAGATAAGCCTGGAAGTCCAAGAAATAGCAATGGGGACTAATTCTAAATATAATTTCTCTCTGTCTCTCTCTCCAGCTAATTAGTAAGTTATAAAAAGGGCTTTAGCTTATTTAGAGGAATTACTCAGCTCTCTAAGGAGAGTTCCATTAGATTAACCAGCTTGGCTTGGTTAATAAAATCAATATTATCCTACTGAGATCGACCTGGGGGGGGGGGAACCCTCAAGGAGAGGAAAGGTCACACTGATTTTAAATTTGACCAAGAACAATTTCTCGTTTTTACCAAGGCTTCTCTCTCCTCTCTCTCTCTCTCTCTCTCTCTCTCTCTCTCTCTCTCTCTCACACACACACACACATACTTTTTTTGATCCAGCTGCTGTAGCACTGACTGCAGGGAGCGAAGCTTTAGAATGACAAATTGGGACTGATTGTTTGTGGAGGGTTTTGAATGCAATGGTTTACATCCACCCACCCTACCACAAGAGAGAGAGAAAAAATGTGCCCTGAGTAGTCACAGATCACCTGGAATTTGGCTTTTGGTCCAATTTGCATTGCCTAATTTGCCTTAAATATTGTTAAGAGCATGTAGGGCTTTTGCTGGCTTATCTTCAAAAGAAGAGATCTTCCATCCTGATCTGCATTGAAACACTTTGATTTCTGAGGTCCTTCAGCGCCTGTGCTTTTCCTCAGTCATCATTATTGCTCCAGGGCCATAGTTAATTAATGGACTGCTTAAAGAACACATTTCTAGTGCTACACCCCAGTGATTTGTGTTGCAATTGCAGAAGAAGTAGACTGAGTTTTAAACCTAAAAGATGTTTTGTTATTTATGATAAATAGTGTGAATCCCTAGCATCGTTCCTGATGTTAGGGGCAACCCAGGTTGTGCTTCTCTCATTGGTTACAGTGCACAAACCTCAAGGAATGCCAGTGAAGGTCTTCTCTTGGTCCCACCAAACTATAGAACTTTCTCTAAAAAATTCTTTTTGCCTCTTTCTGATAGCCCAGTTATGATTCTTTTCGCAGGCCTTTCACCTAGTTGGTCAGTGATTCTGAATAAACTGTTCTTTTAAGATCATTTTGACACAGAACTCCAATTCATGTTCACTCTATTTAGGTCATTGTACAATTCTATTGTTGATTGATTTTCTTTCTTTATAGTTATACCACTGTGAGCTTCTCTGAGTATTGGTATAATAATTGAAAGGCAGCATATGTATATACACAGCTTTTTAAAATGTCAGTAAATATGTGTTCCCAACACCACCTGTGCCATGATGCTAGAACAAATCTTCTATTTTCCATATGCTTCTACATTTGCTTCATCAAGATCCGAAATATGAACACAAGCTAGCATCTTTGTGTATTCAGAGAATACATACTTCTTAGATGGAATGTTAAGTCATCTGCAGGAGGAATCCCAAACATACATGTCACGTTTCTCAATTATTTTGAGGAAGGTGAATACATTATTCTTGAAATAAGAGCATTCAGCAGAGGCATTTTCCTAAAAGGTTTTAAAAAAAGGTAACGTAAAAAAGTAAGTGACATATGCAGCTCACAGTAGATGACAAATGATTTCAACTTATTTTTAAAGATTGTGGATCCACATCAGCAAGAATACATCTCATGGAAATGGGCTTTCCTTTCCATAGACATGCATAAGATGAATACATTGAGGTGCAACAATTACTTATGACTAACAATTATTTACGACTATTTAGTTGAAGGTGAATTTGATTGGGTTGCAATGATTGTTTTGTTGTAAGTGAGTTCTATTTAATACAATAGCACTTACCTCCAAATAAGAGTTGCAAAGGATTGCACTGTAAGATGCAGTTGGGACTTAAATTTGTTTTCCTTCTCTGCTCTATAAATTACTTTTATAGATAATAAAAACTCAGTTTCAACACCAAAATTGTGAAGTGAAAATCAATGTGGCAGAGTGCATTCTTCCCAATTTTGAGCAGTTGTAGCTCATTCCCATTACTTAGAAACAAGGAATATAGGATTCAGAGCAGAGGGGAGGGTGGCTTGAGCTACAGCACCTATTTTTAAAAAAGCGGGGGGGTGGGTGGAAAAAAATAAGCTCAGGTTTTAATTAGCATTCTAAAGATTTTCTTGGAATCTTCAGCACTGATGCTGGCACTTGGAAGCATTTTCATAAGTTGGAGGGCAACAACTTTAGTATTTCATTTGCATTTAATTAATATGATTTCTTTCTCATCGTGGAACATACTGGTCCACAGCTGTCAAATTTATTGTACTTTTTTCTTTTGTTCCAAGATTCTTTTTCTGAATTTGGAAAAAAAAAAAACATTTTGTGCTGGCAATGAATATGTAACTTAGGTATTGTTAAAAGGCAAAATAGACATGGCCTCTAGAAAGAAGAGGATTGTTCACTTTCTGTTCAATTAATCACAATCACACCTGGACCCTGGAAGACTATCTGTTTGATTGATGCAATTTGTAAAGGTGGACTTATTACAAGGTAGCTGTGCAGTGAAAACGGGAAAGTGAAATTGTCCATACAGTGTAGTTACATTTAGAAGAAAGAACAAGCTAAGGAAGGAAATATGGGACTTCATTTCATATTATAACAAAGCACCATTCATTTGAAAAAAAGAAATTGCTTTGGGCAATTAAACCTTTGTTTTGCCTTGTCTGATATTCTGCCTTGTTAATCATGTACCTGTCACAGGTCATATAGCAATTCCAACAGAAGAGAATATATGTAGCTCATGGTTGATCTGTGGAGTCCTTACTTAGTAAATAAAGTTAAGCATTATCGATCATTTTGACACATCGTTTGGCATCTTATTTCTTCATTCTTCCACCAAACTACAGGGATAATTACAACATGTGCTTCTACCAAAAGACATCTGTAGCCATTCTTTTAGGGTGGAAAAAATCCAGACAGCTGAGGGAGAAAAGGGAAGTCTCCATCAAAGCTATCAGCACCTACCAGGTAGTGCAGTTAGCAAAAGTGGAACCATTTTTGTCCATTGCTAACAATAATTTCCTTTGACAGGAAGACACTGGCAATATATCACATGGGGATCTGCATCACTGCAACACCAGGAGGGGTGCCATTATAGGTAGTCCTTGTTTACCAACCACAACTGGGACCGGCAACTCAGTCATTACCTCAACGGGGTAAGACAAATCTAGCCAGTGCCCATCAAAATGATTCATCCCTATTTTCTTTGCCAGGTTCACATGCTCACACCTGGAGGCTTGGCTGGTTCTTTTTTATTTCATTTACTCTTACTCTCTTATCCCACAGTGTGGCATCTCTGCACCTGTTCTTACTGTAGAGCACCAGTCAGGGACCTGTCATTCAGGAGTGGGGTTTTCTTTCATGTCCCTTTCTCTAGCTCTAAAATGTCACACCAAAAATTCTTCTCCTAAAGCAAATGTCCTTCTGGCTGGCATTATCAAGCTTAATTAACTTAGCAGGAAACAAAGAAGCAGAAAGGTAAGTAACGCGGCTTTACTTCTGCTCTTCAAGGCAGAGTAGCCAAGCAGTCTCTGAAATGTCATGCCATTTCTTTTCAGCAATGAAGATTTCATTTTCATAGTTCTTTTCTTGAAGCATCAGCCCTAGTTTAGGATCATATGCCAACTGTCTCAATTACTAAGTTTGCTACTATGGTAGATGCCTTAGTTATGTCAAATTTGCACTAGTGCAATCCCATGATTCAGTCAGCTCAGAATACAGAGAACTTTCAGGTAGATGGACAACTGGTTGTTGTATGGCCATCTTAGAAATTGAAATCCACTTTTGTAACCCTCAGAGCTTCTTTGAGAGTTGTCCCCTAATTCTCAAAATCCCCCAGACTCGACATATTAAACACAGAGAGAACTATATTTAAGTAATTTGATTTTGATTAGATGTGTGTCAAATTAAATCAACTCTATTTTTTCTCTGGAGGCAACCAATTTCTTTGCTTTGATTCAGGCCACCTCTCAAAAGCCAAGTATGCCCTCTATGCAAAGATGTTCTGCTCCTTTGACCTTCGCTCTTCTCTGTATCTCAGTATAAATAGGTAATCGGTTACTTGACACTGTCTTACAATGGCAGGCAGGCACCTGATGACAGAACTCTCTTACAGGTGCTTCTTTTAGTTCCCTCTCACTTTTTTGCTGTTGCTGCCAAGCAAAGGCCAATTTGTTCAACAGGGTTTTTGTTTTTGTTAATTAACCATGGCATTTCAATACAGTGTTGCAATGTGAAAGAATATCTCAGTGAACCCAGCACCATATCCAGGCAGCCTGGCAGGAAGACATGTGTAAGAATACTACTTAACAGCTCATCCTTAAGGGAAAAAAATCCTCTCATTGCATCAATTGAGGAGTAAGGCCACTGAATTCAATAGGATGTGGTGATGAATCCCTGCCCTCTCATGACTATTCCTCTAAATAAAGAACATAGCTAGCATCTTTAAGCCAAATCTACCAGATTCCGCATCCATTCTATGACTCAGCCTTGCGTTAAGTATGTACTTAGGAATCATGTGGAAGTCACCTGAGTAGGTCATCTAAGGCTTTGATTTGATTAGTCACTTTGAATTCTCTTCCTTGGAAACTGTTTCCTTTATCCATTTTCCATACAACCTGTTGGGTGAAGCTGTTTGGGTTTCAAGAAACTGGTGGACAGTAAAGGTCAGAGCCTTCTGTGAAATTTCAGGAAATAACAAAAGACTCATGTTCAAAGATTAATGCTTCTGATAAATGTAGATGACTGAGTCTGGTAAATTTTAGTTGGTAAAGTTAACAGAATAAGTTTTATTTTAAACTCTGAGAACTTCGCAGCTCTCTCTACTAGATTATTTAATAAATGGGGAATAGCAACTGATTTAATCCTGATTTGATCCTTTTTCTCATCTGCCAGATTCTCAGTGTATGTTTATTTGGTTCTGAAAGGGGGAATATGAAATACCAGTTTTGGATATTAGATGGAGCTGAACTTGGTCCATAGTTCATACCAGTAAATGGAGGCTTGGATTTTGTTTTAGTGATGTTTTCATGGGTTTTTTTTCTTAGTTTGTATATTTTTTCCTTTCTCTAGTCTTAAATATTGTTACGCTGTCCATACATGGTGTGCAGAGTGGATCCCAATTCTGTACTAAAGTGCAAGTGCAATAGCCAAAATGCATAAGTTTTACATTCAGTGATCTTTATTTTTTTGCTGTTATATTCCACGTTTCCTCAAAAGAATGCAGTTTAACATATAAGACACTGCGACTCTCATTTTGTTGTCATAGCAACCTTGTAAATTAGATTTGACTGAGACCATAATTTGCCAGGGCCATCCAATTAAACTTCATGACAGAGGTAGAATTTGAACATGGGTTTCCTTTCTCTATATTTTGATAATGACTCTCAGACACCTACACATTGGCTAATCATGAGGGTATCTGGGGATGATTGTCTAAACAACAGGAAGCAACTAAATTCTCTTCTCTTTTATTATATCCAAGTCTTCCTTAATGGCCTTTTTTTTTACTTTTTGTACTCTAAATGTTCAGGACATTATTCCACCAATGGCCATAATGGCTAGGGATTATGTAAAAACACCAAATCAAGGATAGCAGTACATACACTTCAATTCATATTTCAGTGACATTTAATGACTTTTCTTCTTATATTATACCATGTTCCTGTTTCAGGAGTATAAACTGGGGGGCGGGGAGCCTTTTATTAGTAAATGGGAATACATTTTTTCCTTTTCTCTTTGCTTTAATTGACAGGAACCAAAGTTACAAAGAAAATGGGTATGGACAACTTTACTATTTACAAGGGTATCTGAAAGATGTGATCAAAAAAGTAAAGACACCCTAATGGTGAGATTCAAGATCCATCCATTTTTTACATGTATTGCACATTATTTGAATAACAATTACAAGACTGCCAGTGTGGTTTAGTAGTTAAGGCAGTACACTAGGACAGGGGAGACTCAGGTTCAAGTTAACTCTTAGACGTGGAAGTTTACTGAGTGGCCTTCAGTCCAACCTACCTTGCAGAGTTGCCATTGTGACGATAAAATAAAGGGTGGTTCTGATGTAAACTGTCCCAGATGGGATAGAAATCTACCAATAAATAAGTAAATAAATTATGCAGGATCTTGTTATAAATGATTGACAGTGGGGACAAATACCCACCTCTCACTACACTTTCTCCACAACATGCTGGTACTTCTGCCTTGTACCTTAATGTTGCTTTAATTTCTGTTGGTATTTGTCATTAAAACTACCACTATGGGATCACAGATAAAGACATCATTCCAACACAGATTTTCAAGGAAAATTCTTTGAGGGAAAGGATCAAAGAGGATGTTTCATGACTTTATAAAAGAAATTAAAATAGCCACTAACTACACAATTATATTAAAAGATACCCTGTGATGCCTTAAGAAATGCTTAGAACATTTGTGTGATGCCTATGTTAGGTGATCATAGCTATATACCAGTGAATTATTTTAAAAAACCCCAAACCTGCAGTTCTATATATATTCTTTTGGAAATCAGTTGCACTGTCTCCCAAGGGACATAATCCCTAATGAATGTGTTATGAAGTGCAGCTTTAAATTTTAGAAATTGATTTGTAACCCAGACATTTTGCTCAACTTCTAGAATGATCATACATACAGCTTTTTAAAAAATACCTTATCTTATTTCACTATGCAACTAAAATAAAACAAATATTCTTTGCATTTTGTAAGATATTGAATGGTTTTTCTGAGCTAGAATTATAAAGGGCAACGACATAGGAATCTTACATTATCTGCATTCATGCAACATTTTTCAGCAGTTCATGTGAAACCCCGTGGCTACAGTGGAACAGCTTGATGTGTTTGATTAGTTTTAATAAAAATGCATGTTTTGTGTGTCCAGCCCATTAGGTTATTTTAATGTAGTCTACAGCTTGAGAGGGGAAAAATACTTCAGTAACCACATTTGTCTTTTAAGAGAATGCAGGCAGAAAAGGAATAATGGTTATTTTGGCTAAAATATAAATATCTAAAACAGATGGTAGTTATCAAAACCCAAGATAAAAAATAAATAATCTGTTCTCTTCCATTGTTGTGAATTACAGCTCCATCACAATCCATCTGTGCACTCATAATTTGCATGGAGTAAAAGATGGTATGTTCCCATATATGTCTGCGTAATTTCTTGACTGTTGCACTGTTTTGCTTTAATGAAACTTTGGCTGCACTTATCTCTGTGTTTCTGTATCGATAGAATTCTGGTCCTGAAGCAATAGATCTTTCATTGTGATAGAAATGGGGTTCTCTAATCTGATGCTTTCCAAATGCACTGGATTTCAACCTCATTAATTGCTAGCTAGCATAGTAAAGAGCATGCTGACTTGGAAATTTGAGGGTTGAACAGATATATCTGGTGGGATGGGAAGTGCTGCCACTGAAGTTGGTAGTATAACATGCGTCACTCCCTGATAATTCTTCTGCTGGTTATTTTGGTGATACAATCATACAATCAGCAGGCTTCCAGGTGAGACTTTTTTTTCATTGTCCACCCTTCTTTATGAAGGGATAGAGTCTCCTAAACCCTTCATTATATATTTTCTTCTTACTGTAGTAAATCTACTTATGAGAAAAAGACCGATTTGCTGCACAAAGAAAGGTACTGCTAGGAATACCTTTATGTTTGAAACCACAATAATCTAGAATAGCCCATTTGTCTCTTATTGTATTAGACTATGATTAATGTTACAGGAATTTCTGCTGCCGTTGAATGAACAAATGAATGGACAAGTATACAAATGAGCAATCCAAGGAAGGAAGGAAGGAGGGAGGGAGGGAGGAAGGAAGGAAGGAAGGAAGGAAGGAAGGAAGGAAGGAAGGAAGGAAGGAAGGAAGGAAAAAGGGGAAGGGGAAGGGGAAGGGGAAGGGGAAGGGGAAGGGGAAGAATGTCCTTTGGCTACTTATCTTTCTTCTCCTGTAGGTAATATTGACCTTGGAACAGAGAAAGTTCCTGACTACTAAATCATACATTGGTTGGTTTAATGTGGCATATTTGACACCAACTGGCCTAGATTCTCCAGATTTTTGGCTAGATTTTTTTTCAATCCTACCAGGAGTTCTTGGGGGATAGAATTTAAGAACTTCAGCACCATGAATATTTTTACATGTATGAGTCTATTCTTTTCATGTTCACTTTCACTCAGCCACCATTTTATCTCCTCAGCTGAAATATTTTCACACACATCATAAATATGATTCTCTATAATTCTAGACTAGATAAGGAAGTCAAAAATACATCCTGGAAGAGCACAAAGTGAAACCACTTCCATATCATGCCAGAAAGTCGCATGAATGTATCTGTGTAAGTCATTAGGAGTTAAGCTTGAATTGAAAGAGATTTTATTTAATAAAGACAAAATACTTTTAATTTTACTTTTTGCTAATACATGTTTTTAAAATTAAGGGAATGAAAGGAAATGGCTCATAAGTGCTTTAGAAATGTAGAAAGGTATAAGAGACAGGGGGTGAGGGGAGAGAAGAAAGCCATTGCTTTGCAAGTTCATTAAAAAGGCTGCCTTGATGTTACTTATGCAATGGTAAACCTGAATCCAGCAGCTTCTGATTTTCCATTCTAAATCTACTAAGATATGCAGAAGTTGAACACTAATGAAAATTGAAGCAAAATAATGTAAAAATAAACATGAATCAGGTGTTAAAAGGCTTGCATAAATGACAAAGGAGCACATCAGCAAGGCTAATGAATGTTGTCTAGTACATGCTATGTGGAACAAAATGTGCTATATGTTTTCTTCTTTCTAGGTGAATAAAAGATAAAACAGAACAAAAAACCAAGTATAGAAATTACTGATCGTTCAGGCAATTTCCCTTTCTGATTTAAATTCAGGAAGACATCACAAGGACATTGATCTTCATTCCATTGAGTTAGTTTCCAGAAATGTAGCCTTGTGCAAACTGTTGTGCTATTACACATACAAACAGCTATCAGTCACAAAAGAAATTTAAATAGAAGAAAACCCAGATCTGTCAGCTCAGAAGTAGGTGTCATTACCAACATCAAAGTAGACTCTCAGGATTTTGAGATATTATTCATATTTTAGTGTTTCAGAGAAGGAGATTGCAAACTGTGTTGAAATTTTTTTTAAAATGCAGCTTTTCACTCATGCACACATTCAGAACCATCTCTTTAAGTATAAAGGATATGAATTTGGTCAATTCGTATAAAATATTAGATGGGATTTTTTTTTTCCAGCCCTGATTCCAAATGTGGACTTTACCATGAAGCTTTTGGGGAACTTGGACCAATCCATTTGTTCATTTGAATGAAAAAAAGAAACAATTTAATTAAATTGCCCAATAGCTGAAGTTGCTGCTCATATTTCCAAGCAGATGGATAGGGAGACAAATAGGTAGGCAGATGATGGATATTTAATCTGTTCCTGTGCAACTTTAGCAGTGACAGATTCATTGCTAGCAAATAAATGTTTACAATCCCAGTCAATTTTTTACTTATTCATGAATATGAATATGTCTGCTACTACATTGCCTTCAGTATTATTGAGACGTTCAAAATAGTATGGACATATCTGCACTACAACTAGAGTGAAAATTGTATTTTCATGGCTTGTTGAGAATTCTATGTTCAAGATCTGCGGCCCTCACCTTTTAGACAGCTACAGTTTCCACTGGTTTCTGGAAATCCAATTTAGGTCTGAATTCTGGAAAAACTCTTCCAATTCCTTGTGTCTTGCCTGTGTTGAGCTGCAATTTGGTAGCGTCTTTCAATTCCCATTTTAGATACTTTCAGATAAGGCAGTTTTGTGCTAGTCATTCATCTACATAACATTCAAAATACATATCAGTATGAACTTTATTCAAATTATATATTTTGCCAATTGTTAACACATGATTATTTTCCAGATTTATTTTTTAATTTAAAATAGAATAAATATATGCCATGCATAAATTTTCTTAGGCAAGTGACGTGTTAGTTCACCACTGCAGATGTAGATGACTGTAGATGACCACTGCAACTTACTGTATTCATTTTTATGGATATATCTTGATCTCACAACTTGTGTAATTCTATGGTCTATGGTCTATCTATAGTCTCACAACTTAGTGTAAATTATGCAGAAGGCAATCATTTATCTGACAAGTTAATTTCTGATTTGTTCACACAGCTGCAGCCTACAATAAATTGTTTCAAGAAAGAAGGATCAGCAGATGTTATAATTAACAAGGAAATGATGGAGGGTCAATGAATAGTGGAACATTTTGCCAGTGCCTGAGAATACACATCTTTGTGATGTATATCCCTGTTATTGTGACTGTTGTTTTAAGGATTATTGTTCTTTCTGACTTGCCAGTATTTATCTTGTTACTGAATTCCTAGTTTCACAGGATCTTCTAAATTGTAATCTCTCACAATAAGCTAATGATTTGCTTCAGACTCCATACTTCCCCAGATGACTAATTACCTCTCTCCCACAAATGTCTTGGCTTAAAAAAAGCTTTCTTCCAGACTGCGAATCCTACAAAGTTCTCAGGTGAAATTAAGTCATAGTGCCATTATGAATCTAATAGAAGAGAATATGTGTAGCTCAGGGTTGAACTGTGGTACTCTCTGAGCTTGGTTGTTTGGTTGCAGACATTTCATTACCCAACTAGGTAACATCATCAGTGCTAGTGAATGTGGGGTTGCTCCCTGTTTGTATACGGTAGCTTGCCCTGCCAGTGTTGATGGAGGTGTGGTTTTCTCCTTGGTAGTTCCTTGATTAGGGTATTGTTTTCTGCTTGATTGTTTGTTTGCTGTTAATCCCTGCTTATCTGGGTGTAGGCTGCTGAAGAGGATGTGTTCTGGTCTTTTTGTTTCCTTCTTAGCTTTTTTATTGTCTCTTTTGGATGGTGTGTAAATGTGGTTTATCTCTATGTGTCTATTGATGGCTGATGTGTCTGAATGCCAAGCTTCCTGGAATTCCCTAGTGTTTTTGGATTTAGCTTGGTCTAGAATGCTCAGTTTCCCAGTTGAAACTGTGGTTGAGTCTGTCCATGTGTTGTGAGATTAAGGAGTTTTCATCATGTCTTCTGACTGCCAGCTGGTGTTTATGGATCCATTGTGCTAGTCTTCTGCCTGTCTGTCCTGCATAGTGGCTGTTTCAGCCCTTACACTGTATGTTGTAGATGACTCCTGTTTTTTCTTTTTGGGCTACTGGGTCTTTTGGTTTACTTAAGGTGTTTTGGAGGGCTTTAGTTGGTTTGTGTGCTATGGAGATGCCATGCGGTTGTAATAGTCTGTTGGTTGTTTCTGAGATGTTTCTGACATATGGCAGTATTATCCTTTTCATAGCTTGTGTTGATTGTTCTGTAGTGGGTTGAGTGGTTAAGCACTTTTTGATAAAGTTGTGTGGGTATCCATTTTGTTGGAAGATATTGTATAGGTGTCTGTTTCCTTTTTCTGGTGTCCCAGGCTGCTGCACAGTGTTTGTGCTCATCTGGATAATGTTCTTACACAACTCCTCTTGTGGGAGGTTGGGTTGTTACTTTGGTAATGGAACAAAAAGATGGGACATAGGATGAAGAGATCATTGGTTGTAAATTAAGAGGAGGTGAAATGTTACCACAGCTGTTTATACTTGTGATGAAGTTGGAAGTCACTTCTTTATATATGGGAAGACATGGCCCAACTCTTATCTACAAACAAATACATAAAGCATTGTCATTTCAGTCCTGGTGTCAGCAAAAGTCCATTAAGGGTTGCCAGAAATAACAACATATCTATTTTAACCTGGATCAAATAAGTCAACTTTATATTCCTTCCTTTTACTACTAACAATTTTAATCTTTAGTCCATTCAAGTAATGTCATAGAACTTGATTCTTTTTTTTTTCTTTACTATATTCTTATTCTTATTTTTCTTTTTCTTTCTATTCTGTTTTTTCTTTTTCTTTTTCTTTTTCTTTGCACTTTTTACTCTTTATTTCTACTCTTCATTTTAGTTTGTATTAGTTTTTATTATTGAAATTATAATCTTTAATAAAATTATTTTTTTTAAAAGAAAAGCACTTACAAAAAATATTCAGCACTTTTTGTAAAGTTCTACTATTTTATTACCTGGTTCCACTTATATTTTACTCCTCTACTATCCAGCATAGCTACCAGGACTGAATTTCACCTATTATGTTATAATGGTGCATTTCACCACACAATTCACCACCTAACAAGCGATGGATGGACACATACCCAAGTCACTTTTATTTTGCAAGACTTTGACAGTGATTGCTGAAAACAGACTGCAGTTTTACACCATGGAAGTTTCTCACATGGAAGTGAAAAACATGAAAAACATAATGCTCATCTAAAACAGGCCTTAGTATCATGGTATCTGCCAAATTCCCAGACCATTAAAAAAATGAAAATCCCCCAAATCTTGTGAGATAGCTAAATCCTGATAAAAGAGGGTGTAATAGTATGTGGGAATGACTTTGAGGGACGAGGGGGAGAGAGGCTACCTAGGGAATGATCAGATAAAGTGGGGAGGAGCCCACAGCTGAATATTGGATAAAGAAAGAAACTTAGGAAACATATGCCCTAACTACTCAGGCGGTAAATAGGGAGGGTGGGAGATTTGTACTTTCAGACTTGCAAGATTCTGTTAATATAGCCTTACAATGAAGTAGAATTATCTCATCTGGTCCTATGTCCTGTCTGGTTTACCTGGGAGGGCTGACAGAGGGCAATTTTCCCCAAGGATATCTCTCATTAGCTTCAGGGATACATCAGAGTGCTGAACAGATATAACTACTGCCAGGCCTAAGGAGGACCTGGGACTTTGTGACTGCCTTTCTCTGACCTCTTCTCTCTCCTGTTTTTATTTGGTATTAGTAACGATAACACTTGTTTGTTTTTATTCCACACAGTGATGACACCTCTTGGACTTCTTGTTTTTTGTCCTGATCACTTGCTACCACTAGCCAACCTGCATCATAACAGTACTGAACTGCTGGTCACCTAGTCAAGTTTGCAGCTGTCACAACACATATAATTGTAAATAAAAGAATTTTATATGGAATAAAGTGCAGATCCCTAAGCTAATCAGATACTGTTTCGGGAGGTACATACCATATTTTTCTGTCAATAAGACGCCCCCATGTATAAGACGACCCCCACTTTTCCAACCCAAAATTAAGAAATCAATATTTTAAAGATAGTGCAGAACACATTTTTATTTAGTAATTAGTTAACATTGACCTGATACACTCGGTGGGAGGAGGTCCAAACCGTCTCTCTGCAGCTCTATTTCCATGCTCTTTTGCATAACTGATTACATTCAAGCACGAGTGAAACTGCCGATAGCTTGTCTCTGCAAACAGCCTTCCTCTAATTGGTTTGTTCAGCATCAGCTGACGTCAGTTACATAAGGCTTGTGATTGGAGGAAGTCTGTTTGGGAGACAAGCTATTTCACTCGTGATTGGAGGCTAGCAATAGGAGGAAGCCTCTTTGCAGAAACAAAGTATGGGCAATTTTGCAACCGCGAGGTTCTCTCTTCAGCTGACTTCCTTGAATAAGACACCCTTCAATTTTTAGGGTAAGGATTTTAGAAAAAGTATCGTCTTATAGTTGGAAAAATACGGTAATCAATAAAGACACCAGGGCAGGGATAAATCCATTCCATGCCACTCAAATTGGTGGCATGCTCCCAAAGGCAGCATAAGATTAATTTCAGAACTTTCTAGTAACACAAGGAAAACTCTTCTGCTGAAAGAGTCGGGTGGTGGGGCTTATTCCTCCTTCATCAGTTGGTTGGCTACACATGGATTTTATATCAGTTACAACTACACAAGAGACAGTATAGGTTTTGACAACAGAGAAACATTTTGATGGTCAGATTTAAATATTACCAGTATAGAACAGACTAAGAATCTTGAATTACTGAAAAAAGAAACATAAGGAGAGACTTGCTAAATCTGATACCAGCCTCATTTATTCCAGCATTCTGCTGGTTAATCAGGTCCTTGTAACAAATTCATGTACTTCTAAGTATCTGGTTGCTTGTGTTACCCAGGGAAAGTATTCATGGAGAATTTGATTCTTGGGTTAATATATATCCAATTACCTTGAAGCTACTTTATTTCAAGGGTTATTCAGAGAAAAAATTATGTTGTCATCAACTGGCTTTACCGTGACTGTTTATAGTATGTAAAATCATGTACAACGAACCTGGGGTACCACTAACACCCTGAAATTTTCCCAATGATTATTTGTGAAAAACCAGGTATTACTAATGTGATTTAAAAAAATATTATAGACAAACTATGCCTTCCATTAAAATTAAACAGAATTTGTTCTGGAAAACTGATTATCTTCTAATTTTAAAATATTAAGAGTTATAATTAGTCATGAACCCATTTTAGGAGATGATTAATAAATTTAACATTTTTTTTAAAAGACAGAACTAAAGAACTGAGAAATCATTATATAATCGATAATTAAAATTACTGCTTTATTTAAAGTTTGTTAACCCACCAATATACTGTAAATATATTAGGTAACTTTATAATTAATGCATTAATCTTAAAACACCAAATCTGAATGTGCTGCTAATTTTAACAAAATTCCATCAAAATATAAATTAAGGGATAGTGCTTGATTTTAATATGTCTATATTTTATTATATTTCCACAATTTTAATAAAATATTTTATTATCCAGAATAAATGTATATATGATTGCAACCTTAAGTTAAGGATACCCCCCTCAAGGATGCCCCCATCCAGAACATAAAGAAAAATCTTCCCTCAATGGGGAGATAAAAAAATAAAATGGGGAAAGCTTGGGCTAGCGGTTAAGGCACCAGGCTAGGAAGCAGGAGACTGGGAGTTCTAGTCCTGCCTTAGGCATGAAAGCTGGCTGGGTGACTTTGGGCCAGTCGCTCTCTCTCAGCCCAACTCACCCCACAGGGTTGTTGTTGTTGAGGAGAAAATAGGAGGAAGAGGAAGGAGTATTAGATATGTCTGCCGCCTTGAGTTATTTATAAAAATAATAAAGGCAGAATAAAAAAAAAGATATCAGGTGCACCTTCCAGCTCTTTCAAGACCTCATCCAGCTCTGATATCTGAAGAAGCAAAAAGGGAAAGGATCTTGAAGTTTGTCTTAGGCAGGTCAAAGGAGGCTTTGTATCAAAAGTCTTTCTGGCCCTCAGATGTGCCCCCAAATTATGTGGATAGCAGTTGAGTTAGATTTGGAGCCATGTAATGCAGTTTTCTTGACTGAAGCAAAGAGGTAACTCAGTCTCTCAATCTCCTCACTTTTTACCTTCTCTGCATGTAATCCTCCATCACTTACATAGAAGCTTCTGTGGAGAAGCTGTGTGTATTCACAAAACTTCTTCTAGGGATAGCAAATGTTGGATGAGGCTGCTGAATGTTGGAAGAGGCTGTGATAAGCATAGGAGATCAAAGCAATAAATCTATAAGTTTTAATTCACCTCTTGAGCTAATCTAAATTACACAAACAATTTACAATGATTTGTTTCATAATTCTGTAATAACCCAAAGCTGCAATTCTATACCTCATGTACCCAACTATAAGCCCTTAGGAATTCATTGAGCTTATATCAGAAAAGATTTATGTAGGATTGCACTATAGATTTGTGGTGTCGCTAAATTACTGGAAAGTATCCAATCAATGTCAGATGTAACTCTACTGTTTTCTTAACTGCCTCCATTGGCATCAGTGGTTTTCAAGTATCTTTGTTGAGATCATGTCTGCTGTGTGTAACATCATACATAATGTGATAGTAGAATATTTATGTAATTACTTACTTTGGTTCCAAAATGTGCATATAATCTTATCTAAATGCATATGTACATGTAAGGATCCATGTATTGTAACAAAAGTTGAACAATAGGACTAATATGTGGATTTAATACTTGAATGTCATGAATTGTAATATTTACTAATTGTCAGTAACTAGACCTCTCCTTTCATACTGAGCCAACCCTCACTAAATTGTTTTTTGTGAGCAGGGGCGAGGCCTTGCTTTTTATCCTGTCTGCAGCATCATTAGAACTGTCCTGGAAGAAAACTTTTCTTGTACAAATTGTCCTAAGTATTCGTTTATATTCTCGTCGGAAGTTCTGGTTGAGAAGTCCATAAATGATAGCATTAAGGCAACTGTTGAAGTACGCCATGTAGTAGCTAGAAACAAACAACCACTCTGGAATCTTGGGAATGATGGTTTCTGGACTGATAGCCACAGTGAGGCCGATGACATTTAATGGAGCCCAGCAGACTGCGAACAGTACGAAGACCACAAACATGGTGATAAAGTTCCTGAAGTCATGTGGCTTTAGCTTAGGTTTGTAGTCAGGTTTAACTCTTCTCCGTACTTGGATAACTAGGATCCAGATTCTCAGGTAACAAAATGTTACTATGGTTATTGGAAGCATGAAATGAAAAAGCACCACTGCTATGGTGTACGTGGAGCTCACTGACTGGGAGAAAGTACAGGAATAAATCCTGGCATCGTACTGAAGGGATCCAACAAAAAGGTTGGGCACGATGGCAACCAAAGTCAAGGTCCAGATTAGAATGACATAGCAGACAGAGTTCTTTTCACTGTACAACCTGTTGTACTTGAGGCTGTGGCAGATGTAGCAATACCGATTAATGGCAATTCCAGTAATGTTGAAGATGGATCCAATAACACTTAGGCCCATAAAAAATCCACTGAGTTGGCAGTGTATATATCCAAGGTTCCAGCCATTATGAAAGATAGATGTCAAGATCAGGGGATAGGGGTAGATAGCTACGATCAAATCAGCGATAGCTAGGTTGACAACAAAAACATTTCCTGAAAAAGAAACATAATACATTGATAAATAACTTAGTTTTTTTAAACCCAAAGTTACATATAAGCTGAACTGAAGATCAAAGTGTGTGTGATTGTGTGTGCATGTATAGACTCATTTCTCCCATGAGAAATTCAGCCTATTATGAATTCAACCCATTAGAGCCATAATCTTGATCATAATAAAATGTTTGATAGAGGAACACACACACACACACACACACACACACACACACGTATGGTCTCAAAATTTGTAGAAACTCTAGGTGGTTGATGCAAGTTAGACACTACTGGTCACTTATTTGAGGATATTATAAAGAATATGGAAGACTGTTATTAGTATGTAAACACATTAATTACTATAGATACATGCAATTTGTTTCACTCAGTAGAGGCTTTAGAAAAAAAAAATCCCAAATCTGCCTCTACGTGCATGTAAATATTAAAAAATGACACAACATTTCCATGAAAATGAAGTTGTGAAAAGCACCAAATTGGATGCCACCATAGCAATCTTTCGATGCTCAAATATCCACAGACACACAGAAAGTGTGAGAGATGCAAGAGGAAAATATTAAAAAAAAAAAATTGCGTAGAAAAATCCTTAGTTTCATTAAAAAGGAGACCTTAAATTGGGAAAAATTACAAAATCTAGATCTCAGAAATTGACTGAACAAAGAAAAACATAAAGGCAAATGATACAAAAGAATTATTTTCAGAATTAAAGTTAGCTAGATATATTAGAGGAAGCTGAGTATATTTTTGAGTATAGTGAAAGCTGTAAATGAAACTTGCTTTAAAAAATCAATTAAAAATCCAATGGATAAAAATGCACTCTGCTAAAATAGACAGTAAACTGGATTAGATTTATACTACTCTAACTACTTGGACATGTGTACTGAAAGCTATTTGTTCTGTTTTGATATTAAAGGAAAATAATATGGGTAAACATTCAGGATTACAAAACTATTAGCACATTCCCATCCTGCTTTAATGATCATAGCTCAGTTGTCCAATATTGGATGATCAGAGCTCCAGTCTTTAGGGTACATAATGGTTGAAGAAAAATAGAAACATTAATTCTAGCAACTCTCAGGAATATTACATTCTTTTCATAATTCTTATCAACTCCCTCAAATGTGAAATGCCTGTTTTATAGTACAGATTCTATATATAAACCTATGTTATGTAAATGTATAAAAAACCATGTGCATATTAAATGGTAATTTCTATAGACCTGTGGGATTTACTTCTGATTAACTAATTAAAACTGGTAGTGTAGGTGGCCATCCAAAAGGATGTCAATGACTTTAAACTCAAAGTGCTCATTTCAGCAGAAAGCACATGTACTTCAAAATGTATTCCCATCTAAAAATAGGCCATATATTTTACATTATTAGTAATTTTCACATGGGTCTATTTTAGTAGCTTAGCTGAGAGAATTCTGGTAGCAGCTGTCACGTTTGTGGACTGCCTTAACCAAATGCCTCTATTTAGGAGATACAAACAACTGACCCAGATGGACATCTAAGAACCAGGAACTCTACAAATGTGTTCCATAAAGAACCAGTTCCCAAAGTGCTGCCTTCATCCTGCTTAGTGTTTGGACCCAGCTGAAACTTTTATAGGGAGTTAAGATTCACCATTAATCTGTTGGTGGTTTTCTATGTAATCTAAGGTATTATGATTTGTGGTTATGTTACAGTCAGTGATTTTGATTGTGATTATATAGTGATTGTGTTATAGTGACTTGTGATTTCAGTTATAGTCAGAACAATCCCATGAGTAATTATTAAAAAGATACCTATGTTACTACAAATAAATCAGAAAATAAAAACTACACCATTACAGAGTGTGCAACCATGGTCAGGTTGCACTGGGTTTAACTTCAATCATGTTCACAGTTACTACTGTCCTTAGCCCACAAATGCTGTTGGAGCAGAAGTTTTGCAGAAGAATGCCCAGTATGTAAGGTTTTTAGAAATCATATAAAATCAGCTTCATAAAAGATTACTGCCTGTCCCCCCCAAACGAAATCTTGACTATCTTATACAAAATGAATTGGCTTACCCTGAATTAAGCTCATATGCATGAGTTCCTGAATGGCCTTTACAAACATATTTCTTTGCAACAATCTACATTTTTGGTTAAGCAATGGTTGCATTTGTTAATCCTATAAGTGGATGCAATGAATTGCCAGACAAGGATTCACTCTCAAAACCACCATTCCTAAGGAACTGCAAGGCTTCACAATCTTATCATTTGGATACTTAAAGATGGATAAGAACTTTATGGTGATACCAAGGTTCACACCTTGATAAGGCAGGCTGAAATTGGACCTTGAACAGAGTAATTAATCAATATAACCTTCTGCAATGTTCAGCAAGCATTTAGCACTTTAAGATTACAAACAGTACCTTCAACAATGACTAAGAGTAGATACTGGCAAATTCTTGTTATACAAAAACTCTGCCTTTGTGATAATTCTCAGACTCAGGACTTAGTTTTATATTTCATTTTATAAGTGCCCATTACATTTATCAGTATATTGAAACGAGATGAGGTATCTTCTAACTTGTTTCAGATGTAAGAAAGGTACATTTTATCTGATTTTAATGATGGCACATGAAGCCCCATTTATATTAGAAGTACAAAAGATCTGTTTAGATTGTATGAAAGTTAAATGGTTATAGGTCTGCAGCCAGTGTTGAATTAAAGCTTTCTGTTTTAATTGTATTTTAAATTGTGTAATGTTAATGTGTAGGGGCTATGGCTGCATGCGTTTAATAGATTATCGTATATATTGAAATAAAGTCTGGCAAAATTTCAGAAAAAAAAATATTCTGCCTAATTGTAACAGTAAATCTGAATCTACTGCTAAGAGAGTAGCTAATTGCATAGTTTTAACAAAAGAAACATGTCAGTTTTGTAGCAGAATGTATTTTTAATTATTGTTGCAAATAGAATTTCATGTGCCCAATATACCCTTTATTATCACTCTTTCACTCCTACTGTATAGTTGAAAACAAATGCCGTTCAACTAGAGAGATTAATCTTCAGTCTTTGTGTGAAAATTTCCTGTGAAATTTCTGGTACTCAGAAAAGTTTTGTCTCTGGTTAACAGTATCCACCATTAAAATTAGATGTAGTTGACTGTTTATTCAACACTGGCATTAATTCAATGAATAATTTCCTCTAAAGAGATTCTTATTGTCTCATTAAATTTTAATTTACATCCGTAACATATTTTTAAAGTCTTAAAGAGCTTTGAGTCATGAGCTAAAAACCATTGCCAGTGATTCTACACCTTTTTTTTCATGCAATAAATTGCATATAATATTTATGTACTTGCCAAGGCACACTCATTTAAGTGAGAACTAACAGCTGGCACACTCTCAAATTCTCATTTCTCAAGCGAATATCAAACCTAAAGCATACCAATATACCTTTACTGATTTCAAAAACAGTAGGCATAGAGATTTCTTCATCATTTTGAATTAATAATTCTAAGAATCAGGACATATCCACCAGTGGCTTAAAATTCATATCATAAGCTTATTGGATACATAATCTCATTGACAAGGAGAGTAATTTAAATCTTCAGATGACCTCAAGGGGACTATCAATAAACCATGACACTTTTTCTCAGTTATAAGATTCTCATATCTAAATAATTAGTGTATTTGCTTTTTTTGGGTGCCTTCAAGTCAGTCTTGACACCTGGTGACTGTCTTGACGAGTCCCTGCAGTTTTCTTGGCAAGACCTTTGGCAGTAGTTTGCCATTGTCTTCTTCTTCCTAGGGCTGAGAGAGAATGACTAGCTCAAGGCCATCTAGCTGCCTTCATGCCTAAGGTGGGACTAGAACTCAGTTTCTAGCCTGGCATCTTAACCACTACAGCAAACTGGCTCTCTTGTATTTGCATTACTTTATAATATTCAGCAGCTCAGCTTTCAGTCTAAAGTTCTGTTCTGCGAGCAGAAACATCCTTGACTCTCAGAGAATAGAGACTTGCCCATGTCCAGTTCTGAAGTTTTTATGTTCTTCAAGAAAAGAACTTTGGTCATGAAGATGGAGCTTGGGATGGGACCATTTAAAAAAAAATACATAGGAGTTGAACAATTTATATGGCCCCAAGTCACAAAGGAAAAAAATGCTATCCCTGCCCTAAATAAAGCATTTAGACTTCAGGTACAGCAGTGAAGTATAGCTAGATAGGTAGATACTGTAGATGATTGATAGATAGATAGATAGATAGATAGATAGATAGATAGATAGATAGATAAATAGGCCTTCAAGTCAGTGTTGACTCCTGGTGACTGCCTGGACTAGGCCCCTGAGTTTTCCTGGCAGGATTTTCAGAAGTGGTTTGCCATTGCCTCCTTCCTAGGGCTGAGACAAAGTGACTGGTCCAAGGTCACCCAGCTGGCTTTGTGCCTAAGATGGGACTAGAACTCATGGAGTCCTGGTTTCTAGCTTGATGCCTTAACCATTACACAAACTGGCTCTGCAGATATATTAGCTAAAATCAATTTAGAAATGTTCTAAAATGTTTCATTTGTGAATACACACACACACGCACACACACAAATCTTTGGAATAAATTCCACTGGATTAAGTAACATTTATTTTCTAATAGATATACATGATGTTAAAAAGTTATCATTTTAAAATGAAATCTACAATGTATCATTGGAATACAAGTGTTTGCACACATTTATTTATTTATTTATTGTATTTATGAATACAAAGTACAGAATACTTGTAAAACCAAGCTCCTATGAATGAAGCTGAAATTTAATCTTTGAACTAATTCAGATGGATGTTGAATGATTACTCAGAATCATAATCTATAGACCCTTCTTTTTTCATTCCTCCTTGTCACAATGTTCAATTTCATGAAACACACTTATAAAGATTCAGATTCTTTAAATTATAAAGAATTAAAAATTCTTGTCATATGAAGGAGCTGTTATCTGAGAAAGTTCATTTAGTTAAGATTTTAAAATCAGTGAAATAACTCACAAGCAATTTACACTGCACCAGTTTCAATGGGTTTACTCTAAGCATGACTAAATATGGTTTCAATCTTCTTTTCTCTCTCTTTCTCTCATTTAAGCCATGCATGTATTAGTACTCAATTTACTTCAGTATGGAAGGTATAAATTATATGGGCCTATCTGGCTAAGCTTAGGATTAAAAAGCACTATATATTTAAATTTTGTTTTCATTGTAACATGCATGACAGTTATCTATTATACTGTATAAACTCTCTCAAAGAAATAGGCTATTATATTACTAAAAACAGACCTGTATTAAAATATATATGTTCTGTGGAAGAAGTGGAGAAATTGGCTTCAGGACAAGTCAGCAAGTTTAGCACCACCTCATTACTGGCACACATTTCCAGTGATAGTAATGTAAATCCACCATGGTGAGCTTAGTCAAAGGAGAAATCTATTGTGAGCACAGCAGGGGGGGAGTTTGAACATAGCAATTTCAAAACCACTACTGTCATGCTAGTTGATGCAAAATAAAATTGGGACATGCAGTTTTTAATTGCTTCAAACAATAATGAGTTTAAAATAAGTAACCCCCCACCCCACCCCTTGATATAAAGAGGGAAAAAAAGCATAATCTTTGAATATACATATGTTCTCCCAGTAAGCCTTCTGTTTTGCAAACTGCTGTTTGGGAGAAACAAAAGGACACTCATCTAATTTTACCCAACTTGCTACTTTCTGGATGTTTTGGAGAAATCACAGATTGTTCAGCAACTATAGTTATTGGTTATGCTGCCTTCGAATTTTGAGATGTGTAGTCCAAAAGTTCTGCAAGGAAGAAACCATTTAATCTCCTACCGCTTAGCTTCCTTACAAAAGGAAATGTGCTTTCTACAAAGGATACTTAAGATTTACAAAAGAACATTCAAGTAAGTCCCACTGATTTCAATGGGATTTACTGCCAAGTCTTCAGGCTTTTCTTTATTATTGTAGGAGATGGCTGCAAAAATGCATGCAACTGGCTTTACCCACTTGAGTATATCTAGCATGCTGGAAATGTTCTCAAACTAACAGCATGTTCAACCTGAGTCTGAAAGAAATACTGTGAATTGGTTCTATAAAAAAAGAGAAAAAGTCTGACTGGGGTCTCCATCATGTTGTAAACATCACCCAGTACAAAGCTGGCTTTCTTCAGATTCAATACTATTGATTTGGTCAAGCAATTTAAGCACACAGGGACCATCAAGAGGAAGATGCTAGCTTTTCACTTTATTTCAGCTTTTCACCTCATATATTCATAAATGAACATCTGGCCTAATATTATCAATGGATTCATGTCCTAGGAAAGATTTAAATATGTCTTTCTCTTTTTAATAAAGCCAAATAAAGCTGATAATATGAATGAATGAATGAATGAATGAATGGATGGATGGATGGATGGATGAATGAATGAATGAATGAATGAATGAATGAATGAATGAATGAACAACTAGAGGTTGTTACAGGTCACAGATACATCAAATGCCACACTACCTTTCTGACTTCAGTGCTGTCACTGAAAAGCATTGCTTCAAAATGCTATAGTTAGATTGTGCTGTGTTAGATATTTGGACCGTCCTATTTTAGCTACTACTAAATATTTCAGTTGCTAATTTGTTCTTGTTTCTTATATAAGATGCTGCTTTTGACCTTTAATAACCTAAATGGCATGAAAGCAGAATATCTTAAAGGCCATCCCCTTTAAAACCAATCTGTTTGGGAGCTCTATTCTGCTTGTGATCTACACTACTGCCCTACTCCTTCCTCACCATTAGTAACAGGGTATATGGGATAAATGTCAGGACATCCTCAGTTGTGAAACGTAAACTGTGGATTGGTCTCCTTCATTCACAATATTTAATAGCTTGGGTTCAACTATAAAGAAAAAAAATAGAAGGTTGAAAGCGAACAAGTAAAGTTGTTATAGTTTGAACGTAATGGCAAAACACTTTCATTTTCAACTGTAAATTGTAAAAGCATCTTCTTGTACTTGGGGGACAGGAAGGAGCATATGAAAAGACAAATCCTGAGGGAATAACACTGTGCTTTACAGGGAAGGAGTCAGAAGTCCCTGAGTGGCTGTGGATATGGGGAGCCTCAAGATCTAGGACCTTGTCATCGTTGGTTCTTGACGGGGTTGCACTACCCCAGACAGACCCGGTGCGTAATCTGGGGGTTCTTCTGGACTCACGACTCCTGCTCGAAGAGCAGGTGGCAGTCGTGGCTAGGAGGGCCTTTGCACGACTTGTGGTGCGCCAGTTACGCCCCTTCCTGGATCAGGGGGACCTCCACACGGTCACTCATGCCCTGGTCACCTCTGGGTTGGACTACTGTAATGCGCTCTACATGGGGCTACCCTTGAAGAGTATCCGGAAGCTACAGCTGGTGCAGAATGCGGCGGCGCAGACAGTTCTTGATGCCCCTAGGAGGGCACATATAACACCACTGTTGCGTGAGCTGCATTGGTTACCGGTTTGTTTCCGGGTCCAATTCAAGGTGTTGGTTATTACCTTTAAAGCCCTTTATGGCACAGGACCAGGTTATCTGAGGAACCGCCTCGCCCTGGTCACTTCAGCCCATCCCACTCGGTCCAGCAGAAGGGGCAGGTTGCACACCCCACCAGTCAGGGAATTTCGATTGGTGGGGTCGAGGCAGAGAGCCTTTTCTGCTGTAGTGCCCCCCCATGGAACATCTTGCCTCCTGAGGTCCGGTGTGCCCCCTTCCTCATGGCCTTCAGGAAAGGTATTAAATACTGGCTCTTCCAGAAGGCCTGGGGGCCAGAGGGGGGCCCACACCTGTGGAGGTGGCTGGTGGGGTGATGGGTTGTCTCCCCCCCCCCCCAGCATCTTACAGGTTTTTTAGGGCCATAAACCAGAGGTGGTTTTTTAGGGTTTTTTAATATGTTTTTAATTATTTATAGTTTTTAGCCATCTCGGTGAGAGCTGTGTTTTTATTGTGAGCTGCCCAGAGTCACCCGTTGGGGGAGATGGGCGGCATACAAGTTGAATAAATAAATAAATAAATAAATAAATAAATAAATAAATAAATAAATAAATAATTTTGGCAAAATAATGGATCCCTGTCTAGACTCTACTAAAGTGGCCAATTAGTAAATCATTTCTGATAGCTATAGTGAGCTCCTTCATACTGTTTTCTAAAAAAATAGAAATTACCAAATGTTCTGCCCTGACATCTTTCCTGAAGCTGAAATAACAAAGGCTTCAAGTTAGGTAACTGATGCTTGGTTTGTCCTGAAATTAGAAAAGTTTAGAGGCAGAGCATCCCAAAAACCCATCTATCAATTCTTACATGTTCAGGTAGGGATGACAAAAAACAAACAAACAAACAGCCACCTGCCTTAAACACTGAATGCTCTACCAGTTAGTTGGCAACATTAGGCACAATAGTGTTACTCATAATGCGACGCCTAAGTTTCAGTTCTGGGAACTTCCAGCCCTGGATTGTCATGTTGGTATGCTAAAAAAAGGGATTCCTTTTCCAGGTGGAAAGTGGCAGATTTTCCAAGCATTTTCTAGATACACTTTTTCTCAATTTTATCTATTAGAATGATAAAATTGCAGAATTAGACAGGACCATTTAGGTCACCAAATCTAACTCCCTGCTCAGCAAAGAAATCCAAAGTAAAGCATATTTGACAAATGGCCTCTCAAACTTCTCTTGAGCCCAACCAGCAAAGGGAGCCAGCCAATCCTTAGATGATATTATTATTATTATTATTATTATTATTATTATTATTATTATTTAGATTTATTATGGCCACCTACTCCAAAAGACTGTATTGGTTCCACTGTCAAATTGTTCCAACAGGTAGGAGTTTTTTTCTAATACTCAACTGAAATCTGCCTTTCTGTAACTTAAATACATTATTCTCTGTCTTGTGATCTGGAATAAGGAGGACTTCCTTCTGTGTGACATCTGTTCTGGTATTTAAAGATTACAATCACCTTTGCTCCTTTCTTAAACAACTAGCTTTTTTCATTTCTTTTCATAGTCCTGATTATCCTTCTTACCACTCTTGAACCCTGTTCCAGTGTGTCTGAATTAAAGTAAGGTGCCTATAATTGCACATTATATTTGAAGCTGGAGATTTGACCAATGCAGAATGAAGTGAAATTATTTCCTCCCATTATTTAGAAGCTATGCTTTTGTCAATGTAGCTTAAAATAGCATTTTCTTTCTTTTTTCCCCCCTCTGGCAGCCACTTTCCTAGCTCATCATCAGCTCACAGTTAATTACTATTCGATTATCTTTTTTCATTAATGCTGTTGCCAAATGAGATAACTTTCATTCTATACTGTTAGATGACAATTTTGTGTTATCTGCAAATTTGGTAAGGATCCTGTCCATCATGTCATTTAAGTCATTAATACAAATGGGTCAAGGAATGAACTGTATAGCATCATAGTTAATATCTCAATGCAATTTGATGAAGAATTATTAGCGGGCACTTTCTGAATTTGATTTTTAAGTTAGTTATGTATGTACTGAATTATCTAGCCACTAAACCCAGCCTTAACTAGCTTGCTACATGGAGTACTTTCTCAAGCACTTTGCTAGAATCAAGATACATTATTTTTATGGCATTCCCACAACCTATTAAGGAAGTTACCTGATTTTTTTAAAAGTGAGATTGGGTTGCTCTGATAAATTCATACTAACTTCTGTTACCCACAGCACTGTTTCCAAGCTGCTTTAAAATCTGCTTTTTAATGATTTACCTAAACTCTTCCCAGGTATCAGATGCAGTCAGACTGGATTTTCATGAGTTTTCCTTTTTACTCTCTTTCAGATAGGTGCTACATTTGTCCTCTTCTAATCATCTAGCACTTGACCAGCTTCTGGATTTCTCAAAGTAAATTTTCAGCCAGACTATCAGCAATTTTCTTCAGTACTTTGGGATGCAATGAATTTGGCCTTGGATATTTAGGTTCCAAGTGCATATTTATTCCCTGACCACGTCACTATTGATCTCAGCTTTATTCCAGCCTCTTCAGGAGGCAACTTGTCTGGTGGAACATCTAATCTTCTTAAAGAAGTCTGAGCCAAAATAGAATCTCTTGTGATTAATAAGTAGTTTTCCTTTATTGTTACTTATTAGCAAGTTCCTGTCTTCACTGAGCGACCAATATACTGATTTTCTCTTTTGGTTGTTCTTAGTATCCTTTGTCAACTTCAGCTCATTTTGAGACTCAGCTTTGTTGACACTATTTCTATAATTCTAGTTTACCTCTATATAATCCTCACTGGTGACCTATCCCTCTTTTCAGAATTTATACATGTCCTTTTTGTATTCAGTTCTGCACTAAATCTTTTAAGTAGCTGCACTGGTTTATTTTAGAGTCTTATATTTCCTCATTGGAATTACTTGCAAATGTGATTTTAGTCTCTCCTATTTTGGGGGGAATTCCTCCCATTCGAGGTCCTTTTTCCATTGGCTTTCTCGCTATTGCTCTGACTTTTATGAAATCTACTTCCTTGTAGTTTAAAATATGCATTCAACTACATCGTTATTTTGTTCCCTTAATATCAAAAACTCCAGCACTATATGTGTATATAACTCATCTCCAATTTTTTAACTTTCAGTTTCTACAATAAATTCAATTCAATAGATTGAGTGCTGATTTAATGTGATTTAGATACATTTGAAATAATATTTTAGATTCTTGTTGGAAAATGAGTCTGACTACTATCTAAACACCATCTCCCTGCTATTTAAATAAAATCATCGGAAAGATGGAAACAATTTTATTTGCACTGTCCTTTGGGGCTTCATAATTTTCCCTCTAGTGACTGATTCAGTAAATGACATCTGCCTGAATGAAATTCTGAATTCTATAGACTGGAATTTTGCCACAAGTTGGAAGGGAAACAACTACAAATTGAACTACAAACTAAGCCAATATCATGCTCTCATTAAAGCCTATTGTTGTTGTTGTTGTTGTTCAGTCGTTAAGTCGTGTCCGACTCTTCGTGACCCCATGAACCATATTGTGCCAGGCCTTCCTATCTTTCACTGCCTCCCTGAGTTTGCTCAATTTCATGCTCATTGCTTCAGTGATGCTATCTAGCCATCTCATCCTCTGCCGTCCTCTTCTCCTTTTGCCTTCCATCTTTCCCAGCATCAGGGTCTTTTCCAAAGAGTCCTCTCTTCGCATTAGGTGACCAAAGTATCTGAGCTTGAGCTTCATTGTCAATCCTTTCAATGAGCAATCAGAGTTGATTTCCTTTAAGATTGACTGGTTTGACCTCCTAGCAGTCCAGGGGACTCTTAAGAGTCTTCTCCAGCACCACAGTTCAAAGGCATAAATTCTTCGGCATTCAGCCTTCTTTATGGTCCAGCTCTCACAGCCATACATTACTACTGGAAAAACCATAGCTTTGACTATGCGGATCTTTGTCGGCAAGGTGACGTCTCTGCTTTTTAATATGCTATCTAGGTTTGCCATAGCTTTCCTCCCAAGGAGCAAGTGTCTTTTAATTTCATGGCTGCAGTCTCCGTCTGCAGTGATCTTGGAGCCCAAATAAATGAAGTCTGTTACTGCTTCCATTTCTACCCCTTCTATTTGCCAGGGATTAATGGGTCCAGATGCCATGATCTTAGTTTTTTTAATGTTGAGTTTCAAGCCAGCTTTTGCACTCTTCTCTTTCACCCTCATCAAGAGGCTCTTTAGTTCTTCTTCACTTTCTGCCATTAGGGTGGTATCGTCTGCATATCTGAGGTTATTGATGTTACTCCCTGCAATCTTAATTCCGGCTTGTGATTCTTCCAGCCTGGTATTTCTCATGATGTACTCTGCATATAGGTTAAATAAGCAGGGTGACAGTATACAGCCTTGTCGTACTCCTTTCCCTATTTTGAACCAATCGGTTGTTCCATGACCGGTTCTAACTGTTGCTTCTTGGCCCGCATACCGATTTCTCAGGAGACAGGTAAGGTGGTCTGGTATCCCCATCTCTTTAAGAATTTGCCACAGTTTGTTGTGATCCACACAATCAAAGGCTTTTGCATAGTCAATGACATTAAAGCCTATAAACATAGGTTAAAATTTCTGTGATAGAATTCTATTTTAAATTGAGGGGGGAGGAGAGAATCTTTTTGAAGGATAGAAATAATGCATGCCTTAGTGTCCTTATATTACAGTTACTATCATTATGCCTGAGATTTACTTCCTGTGTTATAACCTTAAGGTGATTAATTCTTCTACAAACACAACATTTCTTCCAGCTAATGAGTTATTCTTTGGCAAGGATATGTTGAATGGGAAAAGTGGATGAGTTTGCAAAACTGTAGAGTCAGATTTCTTTTTCCCCAGATTGGAAAACAGTTTTAATAACAGTAGATACAAATGTATTGGCCACATAAGGAATTCTCTGGAAATGTCACTTCACACCACATTTTTTTGTGTATCGAAAAGTAAATTCTGGTATTTATTGTATAGTATGTGAGAACTAGGAAATCATAGCTAATGGTCAGTTGCAATTTCCATAGTTCTAGTGCCATTTTTGTTTCAGTCACTGCTGCCATCATGATTGTCATTAGCCCAAGGAATGTTATGATTGTCTTTGTAACTGGGTCTTTGGGTTAATGGGAAGTGTTCGCATGTTAGAAAAAGGAAGTGCTCATCAGGAAAATAGATGGGACAAAGAACTCAAATAAGAAACCACCTAGAAGAGTGCATAGATCCTAATGCAGGGATGGCTAACCTTTCAATAGCAGGAAACATATGAAACGTGTTTGAGAAGGCAAATACTATGATAATTGTAATAATTATGCAAAGTGGGAAGAACCAGGTCACAAATATGTCACTCAAGATATTCCTGAGTTTGAGCTAATGAACTTTTTTCTCTCTTTTTCTTTCCTTCCTAGGGCTATAGTTTCATTTGTTTCTCACCTTAAAAGGGAGAAAATTCTGTTATTGATATTCAGAAGTTGTGGTTGAAGGAGGCTCCAGGTCAAAAAAATGGAAATCAGATGCTGTATATGATCTGAGGCTCAGACTGTGCTGCTGTAATGGAACTTTCCATCCTTTTCTCCAGCCAAAAGATTGATAGGACAGGGCAAGCTGGCATCTGAATTTTATTTACTGTGAAAATAGTGTGTGAAGGCTGTATCTAAAAAGGCTAGTGCCAAAAGATCACTCTTAGCCAATCTTTGTATTTTAACCTAGCCCAGAGCTTTCAGGGCAGTTTTATCACCAATTTTTTTTTAAAAAATGCTTTTTTAGAACAGATGTACCAAAAAACAAAACCTAGATTTGCTCTTTAGAGTTTCATCAACATATACTCAAAAAGTGAGCATGTAGCATTACTTTTTGCTAGAAAATACATACACAAATCTGTATATACATATATCAGCATGTGTAGTGGGAGACGAGGCTGAAGCTGCCATAACTAAAGATGAAGCAGGCACGTAAGCAGAGAGGACAAAAACCAGGAATCTTGTCTATGAGATCCATTCAGGGAGGTAGATAAGAAGGAAGGAAGTCCTTAAGGAAACAAGGAAAAATGTGACCTGAATCAGACAAAAGAAGTTGGACCTGAGCACATGGAAATCCCAATCCCATCAACAACTGCCAGACTTGTAAATCAACAAAGCAAGGACTTTTGGGGATAAAAGCGGTCCCAAAGCCTGCCCACTCTGAGTCGTCTGAGCTGAGTCATCTGAGTCACCTTTGGATCCAGACTTGGTGGCTTCCATCCCTCTAGCTAGTGCCTGGCAGCCTAGTTGGGAAGGACGTGGGTAAGAGTGGATGAGCGTGTGTGTGTGTGTGTGTGTATGAGAAAGAGCAAATGTACCTTGCAACCAGTAAAGTTTTGCTGTTACTTTAAATTCACCAGGTCTCCGTGTATTACAAAGAACCTCTTGTGCCTCAGTGTTCGGTTGGAAGTAATTTGTGTGTATCAGTAATTATTTCCCGGCTGTTGACCAGGGCTGTGTGTCTGTCTGCTCCAGCCACACCTACCTGGAAAACCCAGGTAGAAAGCAAGGGCGGCTGACAAGATCCGTGTGCCTCAACAGGCTGTGAGTGTGTGAGTGAGTGACCATAAGCCGAACCTGGGAGCAGCGTGTGTAACAGTAGTTGACTCGCTATTCTTAAATAAAGATAAATGTGTCCTTTGCAGCCCTATGTACAATGTAATGATACCTTAACAGTTTCACAACAAAAAATGCTATAAGCATTTACCAATTTACTCTTCCTGAAAACAAACAAACAAGCAAACTAAAGACCATTATATCATTGTGCCAAAGATCAGAGAAAAGAAAAAAATGCAATTTCTTTGACCAATGATTGGTCAGTGCTGTCACTATTCTTTTTTGGATACAAATCTTTGAAGGTAGCTTAAAACAATATGAAAAAGTGGAATTTCCTCACTAGAATCCATTCTTTTCTCTCTTCCTTTCCTCCTCTGTCTTGATAACAAATATATATATATATATATATATATATATATATATATATATATACAATTGAAGATGAGATTTGGAATCTGCTTTTTCACCTGGGGAATGTTTGTTCAATTTATTCAGTTTGTACAATATGTTTCAGTACCTTTATATTAAGTACAAAGTTGGAGAGCAAGAAGTCTCATGGAATCCTGGCTGTGGGCTACCTAAGTGCTCTGAAAGATCTATTTTAGGCTAGTGCATTCCTCTATTGGCCAATTCCATACCTATTTATTTGGAGATAAACTCTACTGAACCTAATCAGATTTACTTCTGAGAAGACATCTATAAAGATATATTGAAAAGGAAGGCTACTATCAGCAGTGGAAATTTGATTTTCTGAATATATGAAGGTATTATATATTTGTATTCAAATGTTACAGATTACATTTTGACCTCTAAATTACTCATTCCCTAACCAATAATTATATGCAAACCTGGGACCTGAATTCAAAATTTGCATCCAGCCACCAAGCTATGCCAGGTATACATCAGATGTAGCTCTTCAAAGACTTTTATACTCAAGTTTCCCAATGACTACCAGTTTTAAAGATGATCTGCCAGTCTTCCAGGATTAATCTTTACTTGACTTGCATACATTGACTAGTTTAACCAAGCTCTAACCCTAGATCAATCCAAGATGATGATGATGATGATGATGTGTTTTTAAATAAAAGGTTAGCAATCCAACCACCCTTTTTTGAATTGGCCTTCTGTGCAGTATTGAGTAGTGGTTATGGTGTTGGACTAAGATTGTGGACAGTACGGTTCAAGTCTATCCTTACCCATAGGAATTCAGTGGGTGACTTTGGGCCACTATCTCTTAACTCTCAGCTGAATCCAGGGTGGGGCTGTAGGAAAAAAAACTGGATGAAAAAATGCTATGGATGCCACTTTGAACTTCAGAGATACATCAGACCTTCATTTGGAAATATGATTATGGAATTGATAACCAAGTGAACACCATTCTGGAGTTAGATCTGAATAATGTAAATGACAAAACTTTCAACAGAAGAAAGATAACATCTAGGTAACCTTTTCATTAGTAATGGTAAGTTACTTACAAGTAACTCCATTATTAAATAATTAAGTGATACATATCTGATGATACAAATCTATCATTTAAATTAGGAAAAATTGAAAAAGTTTGGCAGGCCTTCATTAATTTCAGTCACACAGATAGACAAAGAGAACACCAAGAGAAAGAGCAGATTGAGAATTAATTCAGATCAAAGAGAACCACTTCAAAATCTTCTGTGAAGAAAATATACCACCACTGCTGCCATATTGTGGAGATGTTTAGCTCCAAAATGTGCATATATTAATGTCTAGTTTGGAATGTTTTATTTAATAAAAATATGTATACACCTCATACTGATCAGAGTCCAGATTATCTATCTATCTATCTATCTATCTATCTATCTATCTATCTATCTATCAATCAATCAATCATCTATCAATCAAAATATGCACATTTTCAAAAATGCACTGCTATATAGAATGAGAGCATTAGGGGTAGAAATTTCCTTAGTGGTCATTTAACTCCAACCCCTTGCCCAGTGAAGAGATCCATTTTTACAACATTCCTGATAAATGACCATGGTTGAAAAACTGTTAACCTGAGATCCAACTGAGACCTTTGGTTGGAATTTAAATCCATTATTTAAGCCGTATATTTTGGAACAATTATGAACAATTCTGGCTGGTCTATGTAACAGCCATTCAGATACTCATGTCTCCCCACGGCCATCTTTTCTCCTAATAATATACCTAATGCTTTTAACCATGTTTTTCCTTCCAGGTCCCTTACCATCTTGGATGTTCTCCTTCAGAAATGCTGTAGTTGGTCAAGGTCTTTCCTAAAATGTGATGCCCAGAACTGGATACAAAATACTAGGTATATAACAGAACATAGAATAGAAATAACACTAACTTCTCTTATTCTTGACATTATTACATTGATGAGTAGGATTGCATTTGCATCACAATGCTGTGATATCCAGAACCTTTTGCATGTATTATTTTTCATCCTATAGTCATATACTTACACTGCTTCTTAGCTAAGAGCTATGGATTTAGAATTCAGGCTGGGAACAGCAAATATGAATAAAATATCATGAAAAAGATGATTCTAATGTTAAAGTTTATTTTTTAACAAATGTAACTTGATGAATCCATTATTTCTATTGCAGAAAACACTGGCCATTGAAAAACACCAGCTAACTGAAGAACACTGCAAAATTGTTTTGAGGACATGTACTAACTGATTTAAATGAGGAAATATACTTTCTGATTGAAAAAACAAATTAAAATCACAAACATTATAGTATGCTTTCAGTCTGCTTAGAACTGGGCTGCAGATTTTACTCCTGGCATTTAAAATTACAATTCTCTGTAACATCTTGGTGTTTTGCTAAAGGACTTAGAAAAAATTCACTGCTGTGCGAAAGATAGAAAGATTATTGTTTGTTGCTCCTGATAGAGTAAATGCACACAAAAGCATTTATAAGAAAGATACATGAGAAACTTTAACTGCAGTCTTGAGAGAAAGAACATTTAGAAATTCTGAGTGAGATACTGAACACATGATGTTGTCAAGGTAACCTCATCTTGAATTATAGGACTTTTAGCCCCTTTAGAGTTAATCAGGGAGTGAAGATGCATGTGCCAAAAACAGAGTTCACTGAACATTTTTTTACTGTGGTCTCAGAATTCTTGCTGGTTTTTCTGTAAGGATGGACATGGAAATCAATGACTCAAAATATTCTTCAGTCATCTGCCTTTCCCCCAGAGTTAATGTGGGCTGCCTTTTTCCATGTTTAAACTTCCAAGTGCACGTTAATTGTGCATGGGGTGATTTTGATGCAAAAATCCATTCCAGAAAAGTTAGTACTCTGGCATTCAGGCAAATAAGGAAGGCGGTTGTCTGATATTAATCTATTTTTTTTAAATCATTTTATTTCCTGATAGTGAATGAAATAATCTACTGCAAACATCAGCACTAGAAAGGCAGAAAATAAGAAACATGGACATGATGATTTTGTTCAATGTTATGTATGTTTAACTTTCATTGATTAACACCCCTCTGAACTCCTGTTGATTTTAACTGGCCAATTATACATGCTTAGAATTACAGAATTGGAACAGACCCTACAGATCCATTGAATCCAGTCCATACTTGCCGCAAGGAATCTAAACCTTGAAAACCTACCTGAAAATCTAGTAAGAGCCACCACCATTGCCTAAATAATTCATTCCATTGTCACTCTGTTCCTACTATTAAATAACTGTTCCCTCAGTTTACTCGTCATGACCTCTGAGGCAGCAGAGAACCACAAATACCTAAATACCTTCATTGAAGTCAATAACACAAACTGCATTTTAGCCCAAGCTATAGAGAAGACACAAAGAAATCATGTTTCTATCACTGATTCTTCATCACAGCCCAAGTCAGAGTATATTTTTCTTTACATTTCATACAGTATCTTAGTTAAGTGGACTGTACAGAGAATTTAAAAATTACTCAGAAGCCATAGAAAACTTAGCACACTTTAAAATACAATATGATGGAAATGAATCAGATGAATTGTTTAAATGTATTATACCAAATATGAAGTCTTTAACATATATGAGGCCACTGGGGGATGTTATACCTCGTTCATCATCAGTGAAAACTGATGATACTCAATTGTATATTGCCACCTCAGGCCAAGCCAAAGATGCTATGTAAGTCCTTACTCTGTTTCTAGAAGCTGGGATGGATAGATGGATGGATATTAATAAGGTTTAAACTAAGTCCCAACTAGATGTTACTTGACTTAGATATGGTTTCACTGTAGGTATGGATGGGGTTTTGCCCCTCACCCCTGCCACCCCAGCTAAGCACCTCTGCAATTTGGAGATCCTTTTGGATTAACAAATCATGTTAGCAAAACAGATGGAAGCTGTGGTCGGTGTGCTACTGGCACACGGTCTACATTGGTCTGCCCTTCCAAACAACTCGGAAACTGCATTGATCAAAATGTGGTAGCCAGGATGTGAGTAGAACACCAATGTTCATTCCCTTCATTAGTTACCAATAGGTTTGTAGAATCAATGTATGGTGTAGTTTTTACTTACAAAGCCTTATATGATTTGGCTCCTCTAAATAGAATCTGCCTGGCCCATGTGTGCATAAACGGAGTAGATGCTCAGGACATGAGCTCAGAGGTGGTTCTTCTCTACAGTGGCTCTCAGTGGCAGCATCTGCCCAGTGGAACAGCATCCCCCAGGAGATTCGGGTGGCCCCAAACCTGTTAGCCTTTCACAAGGCATTGAAGACCTGGCTGTTCCCCCAGGTATTTGGGTGATGATGCTAAGTAGGCTGACTGCTTATCCTTGGGCAATGGGACGGTTATAAGTGGTGGGGTTTTGTGTTTTAAACTTGTAAACTGCCCAGGGTCACTTGTTTGAGATAGAGAGGTATATAAATCATAAATAAATAAATAGTCTAAAATCTATTTTATTTATTTATTTATCTATTTGACAGCCTATAAATTCCAGCCTATGCCTTATTAATAGATATTTCCTTTGTTTTTTTAAAAAATTATTTAAAATATTTGAGGTATTATATTAAGTTTAAACACTTTGAGCCACCTTGAGTGAGGCATATGCACTAAATGGATGTAATAGAAACTGATAAAGAAGCAAACAAATCTGATTTTAAATACCTCCCATCCTTGGCAGTTTAATTATGAATGTCCACAGACATCAATCATGCAATATTAAAAGAACTGCATTGTTAAAATGCTGTCTGCATTAACAACCTTCAGTATTTCATCTGCTTGAAATTCCGTACCTTGAATGCAAAATAGCTTCACAGGAACTAGTATCTTTCTCTCATATTTGTAGCAAATGTCCACAGTTAGGTGTCATCAAATGATGATCCCATGGCTGATATCTTTTTTTTTTTTTTTCATTTCTTCTTTTAAAAATGAAAATGCATTCATTGAAATTGTTCATATGCTACACATCCAAGGAAGGAAGAAAAATACTCAAGGTAGTTTATCAGTAATGTAAATAATGATAAAAATGGATAGTAAAAAGCATGGCATCCACAGTTTGCTTTAATTTTTGTTTGCTATATACCAAAAGTGTTTTTCATACCCATTTAATGCCAACATATGCTTCATCATAATTCCCTACATGGTGGAAACCAGATTACAAGTCATGATTTAGTTCTAATTTTTTATTGACTTGATACATGGAATGAGCTAATACATTTTTATTTGATATATCACTTGACTAATGATACGATTCATCATTTTCAGGGCAAATGGAATGTTCAAAGAATATTAACAGTGCAGTCCAATATATATGCAAACAATTCAGCTATGAACAATACTTTTCCCTTTTGAAGAATTTATAATCTTCAAAAATCTGTAACCTGAATGAGGACCAACCAGCATATAATACTCTTTATTAAATCCCTTTAAGAATCTCCACCATATTAAAGATAAACTAAGAAACAAATGTGTTTAAAACATGATTCCTCTTCCGACCTTTTACCAAATGTAGCACTCATCTCTTAAATATAAATCTTATTAAAAATGAAAGGACAGAGGCATATAACTAATAATCCCCCTAATCCACTTTGAAGCCACCTGATGGAGAAATCATTTGAGGAAATTATCCAAGGAACTTAAAGCAGTAATTTGGAAAATCTTTTTCCGTCTCTACTCACACTTAACAATATATGAAGCATGCTGCTCTACACTGGAACGTAATTGCCTCATGAAGGTAGAAAGGAAATAAATCTGGTGATTTATCTGTACTGTCAACTATCACAGTTGATAAGCCAGATATGCAATAATGTGGATTTTATTTCTCACAAAGCAAAAAATGTCTGCCTAAAAATGCTATAATTCAATTCAAAATTACAGTACAATTTTCTTTTCTGATGCATTTATCTTAAAGGTGAAAGTGTTACAGAATGAAAATAAAATTTAAAAAGACCCATTGTATCAGGTGCGGCAGGTGAACAAAGGCAGGCAATCTTGTTTTTATTGAAGGCCACACTTTCAAGTTTTATTTGGGATGGGAACTCTAGACTGGCTGATGAAACAGTGCAAGAAACAGTGCAAGCATGAAACAGTGTAAGCATTTTGTGGGGTTGGGAAGAGGCTATTTTTTTAAAACTTTCAGCCCCAAACTAGTAGTTTTGCCATTGAATTACAATGTCCTAAACTGGAGCTTCCTGGAAAGCTGCAAAACTAACAGCTGGAGGACTCCATGAAACTTGCAAATCAGGCTTCCCATCCCTAATTTGTAGAACCAATGGGGAAACTGTTCTCTTTCCAAATGTGAGAGATTGTGCGGAGGCTGGAAAAGTATTGGGACACCTAACAGATAAGAGAGATGTTCAAGGGTGTCCACAGGATGTGATAAAAAAAGTCAAGCTGGCAGCTGTGACTGGGCGAGCAAAGCTTTGCCTGCTTCTAGGTGTGTCACAGGCACATAAAATAAGGCACAGCTTCAATTATATTGTCATGGCCGCCATCTAGCAATTCAGCATGATGTATCATAGCTGATACCTACAGTATCTTTGACCTAGCCATAAACAATGTGGAAATTTTAATTTGGTTGCTGGCAGCGGTTGAGATCCAGATGGGACAAAACAAGCTGAACTTAAACTTTAGCAAAATGTTCAGAAACAGTCCCAATCAATTCCACTTTTATTTCTGGAAGGAATGGCATAGTCCCTAAAGGAGAAGGTCCATGATTTGGGGGTCTCTTTGGACTCATGATACTTCTGAATGTGCAGAAGGAAGCCATGGTGAAGGGAGTTTTTGTCCAGCTTTGCCTGGTGTGTTAGTTGGGGCTCTACCTCACCATACCACCTCACAATTTCATTATGATGTGCTGCACATAGGCTGCCTTTGAAGATTACTTGGTAACTGCAGATGGTACAAGTATGTTAGCCCATTTATTGGTGGGTGAGAGCCACAGTACTCACATTAGACCTGTATTAGAGGTTATGCAGTGGCTCCCAAGAAGTTTCCAGGTGCAACAGAATTGATCTGGTCAGTATGTTCTTTCTGGGAAAAAGATATTAATGCTTTGCCATTTTAGGGAGATGAAGGACCTGGAAACAGTGCCTTTCTGTAATGGTCTTATATTTTATGGAATAGTTTTCATCCACTCCTAGAGACTAGGGCTGGTATCCCCCAATGGCTTTCCAAAAATTGATTAAAGATGAATTCTTCTGTAGAGCTTTTGGAGAATGCTGAAGTTTGATGTCACCTATGGTTATTATCGGTTGATTATATTACTGTTAGTGTTTTATTTCTTTATATCTTCTCTTGTTATATATTTTATGCTTTTATGAAGTTAACTACCAGGAATATGTTGATGATTACAGATATTTAAAAAAATGAATAAATAAATATAAGAATGCCATCCCAAGCATATTTCTATCTAGAATATGAATACATTTTGGACAAATTCCATTTATTCCAATGTGATCTAGCAGGAGAAAAAATATAGAGATTGCAGTGCATTAATTGAAATAGTGCACAAGCACAAGTTTTACAGATGAGAATCTATTCTATGTTTCCTATTTGTAATTACTGAAATGTGACTGAATGCTTTTGTTGGTTGCACAGGCATCTTTTTCTAAGCTGACTGGTTGTTCTGTGCAGACAAATGTGGGTCATTGATATCATCAGGATTTTTTTAGTTCCCTGGTGTTCTCTTTCTCACATGCACAATAAACCCCTCTCCCCATTACATACTTTTCAAATCCTAAAGACCTCAGTAATCCTGGATTATTCTTTTCCATTCAGTTTCTTAAATCGATTCATAACAATGAATATTGCCTTAGTTTGGATTTTCATATGCCTTTATGCTCTGGCAAAATAAATGCCATAATTCCCATATCACTTCAGTAATATAGCTTCACATCCACCTCTGCTGGTTTGGAAAACATCCATCCATTTTATCATGTGTATCTAATAGAATGGCATAAAACCCAAAGCTATTCCAAGTGAGCTCATTTCATTCTAGACTCATCCTTAGATGTTTTTCTTAAAAATACATACACACACACACACACAATAATTAATTTCCAATTTCAAACATTTGTTGTGCTATCTAGTTTTCTTTCTTCTGTTTCTTGACCTTTGTCAATCTCTTTTCACATTCATTCTTAACAACCTTTTTAATTTCATTCCATAGCTCCTCGGGTTCCCTATCAATGAGGTTCAGGATTTCAACGTGATTTCTGATATTCTACTTAGAAATGGTGGTGGTGGTGGTGGTAAATGCTCACAATCATATTGTGAAAATTGATGGGATCTATTCTTCTGCTTTAGCTTGACTTGGAACTTGCCCCTGAGCAATTCATGATCTGTCCCACAGTCAGCCCCAGCTCTTCTTTTTGCTTTTATAATTTAGCTCTTCCATCTCTTGTACCAATAATATAGTTAATTTGATTTCTGTATGCACCATCTGGTGATGTCTATATATATATATATATATATATATATAGGTGTCATTTTGGTTGCCTGAGGACTTGGTAATGAAGGAATTATTGGATTGGCAGAAACTGATAAATCATTCTCCTGCTTCATTTCTGTTTCCTAGGCTATACAGTCTGTCTACGTTTTCCTCTATACTATTTCCAACGTTGGCATTCCAGTCTCCAATTACAAGCAGCATATCTTGTTTCCATGTTCTGTCTATTTCAAATTGAACTTGACTATAATGCTTGTCAACTTTCTCTTCTGCATCAATGTTTGGAGCATAAACTTGAATAATCATCTTATTAAAGGGTTGTCCATGAAATCTAATCGATGTAATTCACTCACTGACGGCAAGTACTATCTTTACTATTTCTGTCCGATTCCAGTCGGTTTCAATTCTCTGATGCCTAAGCTGTCAATATGTAGTTGATTCTTTTCATTCTTCACTGTGTTGAGCTTTCCCACGTTTATGCTTACGTTCCATGTTCCCACTACCATTCTGTCTTTGCAGCTTCTGATTTGTCTTTTCTGCATGGCAACATCATCAACTAGATGTTCCAAAGTCTTTAATCCACCCATGTCATATTCACCATTAATACTTTAAAAGATCCTCAGCTCATATTGACTACTATCCAATCTAAGGGGCTGTCATCCAGCACTATATCATCAATCACTTTATATTGTCTATGTGATTTTGGGGGTAAAAAATAGGAGTGGTTTACTATTACCCTCTCCCATGCAGTATCACGTGATGTCTTTGCCATTATCACACTAAAATTATCATCTTACTCCAGCATCTTCCTATATCGCTGCTGCCCACTATAGGTACCTGCTTGCTCTACCTAGGCAGCTGTGACACCGTTCATGCCTTGGGTGATTCTGCTGAGAGTATATACTCTTGGCATACACTTCAACATTCTTTGCTCAGGGACAGCACCTTCCTCAGCCATAATGAGGTAGCACAGCACAGCTCGAGGAGGCATATACATTTTCTTAACTGATTATTTGTTTTACTGCCAAGTGACCTAGAGGCAGTTTACAGCAGAGATAAAATCTAACAAAAAAAGACAACATTAGAAAAAAACATAAAAGGGTCAATACAAGATAGCTAATGATAAAACAGCAATAAAACAATAGAATGGCAATTAAAAGAATTTGTAACACTATTCATATATTAAATACACACACACACACACACACACAATCATGAACAACAGCAACAAAAAATATAGTAAGACCATCATAAGAAAGTCACCAATGACCAGGTCCATGTAAATGTGAATAATCTAGAAAAAAACTCTGGTAGGCTGCTGTCTAACCTTTCAAGCAGGAATACCCAAACAATGGTCTGAGTTCACAAGACCATGGAGAATTAATGTTATCCATCCATGACCATTCATCAATGTGGTTTTTTAGCATTATTTTCTGACTTCTTTGGAAAAGGCTGGCCTTGGGCTCAGTATGCAAAGGACAGTCCTCTCTTTTGAGATATCTTCTGACATGCTGGCCAGCCACAATTTTAAAGATGAAATACCATAAGAAGGAACAGAAGGATACTTGATATCCTGATGGCATCTAGCCATCAAAGTGGATAGGTACACAAATTACTTTATTGCAGTGTTACCTGGTACAATTTAAATTATAACAGAAGAATATGCACATATTATGTATTTATATCATCTGAATCTATATCTATATCTACAGTATATCTATAACTTTGATTTTTTTTGGTCATCCTTTGATATGATGACACATTCTTTAGTGAACAATCAGTGAACAGCCACCCTATTAAGAAAGATAAAAACTTTCATAAAGAGAGATCTGTATCTCATTAGGATATAACTGGAACTAAGATCACAATCCTGTGCTCATTTACTTGGAAGCAGATATCTCTATATAGGATCAGGTTGTACCTTTAGTAATAAATTAAGAAGATTGATTTTTAAAAATTAAAGAAAAGTTTCTGAAGAAAAATGAAGATGCGGTGTTTAGCACTGGAGTATTAAACGTGATTCTGCAATCAACACTGATATTGAATCAAGAACATAAAAGGGGAATTGGAAGCTTTGCCAAAACTAAATTTATACTTATTTTTTCCAACTGAAATTTGCAGGCTAGCAGTATTCAACTTATATTTCCCATTATAAAAAACCAAACCAAACCAACCAACCAAACTAACAAAAAAGGAACTGCCACAAACATATATTAACTACTGCTATCACTTCTATCAGAAAGTTCCATGGTTGCTATTTTATAATGTTATAAAAATTTGGCAAGGAAAACAGAAGGCTATTAAAAATATAGAACATGCCACATGAAAGGACACTATATGTGATGACTGGGGAAGGAAGTCAGAAAGAAAGGGCTCCATAGAAGAGACAAATATCACTATTTCATCCAGCTCTCAGATCTGAAATCTAGAAACTGATGGAGAAGCTTTTCCTAATTCAGTATCTTTCAGACATGCAGATCTACCACTTCCAGAATTTTTACTCAGCATGGCATCATGGTTGGGAATTCTGGGAATGAAAACCTCAAAAAATACAGAAGGCACTTCCGATGGGGACATGGTAGCTTAGCCATCTTTCTGTAAGCAGGGAAACAACACCACAGATGATTGGTGGCTGGCAGTAAGCACTAGTTGCTCAACTTGCTCCAGATTAAGGAAGAAGTGAAGAAATTGATCCATAAGGTCTCCAGAAGGCCATTCCTCGAAAGCTAATCATGAAGATGGCAGCTTCTGTGAATAGCTTTCGAGCCAAGCAGCTGGGAGGCAGGGGACCCACCTTGTTCAAAGCTGTGGTGCAGTCTTTCAACCAACCGAACCTCATTTCTTAAACACTATGGATTATGACTACTTTTTTAACTTAAGGGAGATCTTCCTTGCAACAGATAAGTAATTCTTTTCAGGCTTATCCTTATTTTTGAATCTATATATTTAAAAGAAGGTATAGAGTTTTAATTTTAATCTGATTAATTCACAAAAAACTGGGTGAAAAGTGGAATTTAAAAGGGACTTAACATCTATTTATAGTGAAAAGGGAGAAGATCTATTTGTTAAAGGTTTATTAAGGTTATAATGGTTTATGAAACTTCATCTGTATAATTGGATTTGATTTTTCTATGGGAACATGTTTTTGTTTTTCTGCAATATGTTTGTCGATTGGCTAGATTTTTAAAACAGAAGATAGTAATTTGAGTCCTCTGTGCATTTTTGGCTGGAATGTGCATGCAATTACAGCCTACATGAAAGGCACCAGAGGGCATGAACGTTTTGCTACTTTCACTTATACTTCCTATAGTTGTTTGCCTAGCGGCAGAAAAAATAAAAAGAAGAAAATGGCTAGAAAAGATTCTTTGGAGCAGCCATCAGAGGATAAAATGACTTCTTTAAGGTTACTCCAATCAATGTTTGATGAATTAGGAGATTCAAGTCCCTTGAAAAAGAGAGAGAGGAAAAGGTGAATATGATGGTTAATTCTGAAAAGCAGAGATTGACTTGAAAGGGAATTTGGAGTTCCAAAAAATCCAGGATATTGAAAGTGGCATGAATAATGATGTTGTGGATTTGAAAATGCCAGAGGATAAGAGTGATATGCAAAAGGATGCTGGAATGGATCTACAAGTGAAACCAACTGTAGTCACAATGATTAAAGGGGCCATACAAATAATGGAAAAGAAGAGTGACCTCAAAAGACATTTTAGTTTGGATTTGCAAGAGGAATGTGCTGAATTGCTGAGGCTGTTCCTGAAAAGAGATACTGTTTTTGGGAGAAGATAAGGACAGAAAGATGGGGAATCAATTTGTGGGACCTTATTTGAAAGGATTAAAGATTAAGATTTTCAAAAGTAAACAGAAGATTTACAAAGTGAGCTTATTTGATGATGGTTAATATATAGACTGAGATTCTGGGAAGTTATTAATGGGATTTCTTTTTTGGACCAGGATTGAATGACAAAGTTTTAAGGATTTGTGTATAATGATTTAAGTTAAAATATATTTGTTATTAAATTTATGAATTTTTGTTTTTATATATGGCAACATGGTGAAGTTGATAGAGTTGGTTGAGATGGAGAAATTGATGGTTTTGATTCAAGATAAGACATTGTGTAATTTTAATGCTAATTGGAAACTTTTTTGGGGGACTCTGCAGGAAACAGAAAAAAATGAAAATATGTTGTATGGATTTGATAATTAGAAATAATATGGGTTAATAGAAACAATGGAAGTTACACTGTAACCTTAGAGTAAGAGTTTGATGTATATTGTTACTTATATCTATTGTAAGGGGAATCAGAAGTCAATTTTTTTCTTTTGTTTTCTTTCTTTTCTTGTTTTTCACACTTTTAATCTTGACTATTTCTCTTTTCTAATGTTTCTTACCCTTTCTATCTTCTTTCTTAATATTAGTTCTTGTTCGTTTTTATTGTTTTTTGTTAAAACATTTAATAAAGTTATTACAAAAAAAAAGGAAGGCACTAGGTTGGGAAGGTTTGATAAAAATAAGGAAACATAGGCTCATTTCAGATAAATGTTGGGAAATAGTACTTTTATACATAAGTTACCTATTATGATACAAGTTTCACAAAGAATGGCAAAAACATTTTTGAAAGATTTATTTTATTCTCCTGCTGCAGTAAAATTTAACATGCAATTCTATACATGTCTACTGAAAAGTGAGTCCCACCTAAGTACAATGGGACTTACTTCCCTGTAAACAGATGTAGGAATTACAATCTAAGGTAGCTAAGTCCCATCCCATCAATGTATGCAGTTTGCTTACCCTTCATGCTACCTGATGTTAGGCAACTCTGAAATACAAATGTTCACTCTCTTCTCATGAGATCCTGAGTTTGCATATAAGTAGCTGGTCTTCTAAAAGTGAAAATGTGCTTCTGATGGTCAGATGTCTCCTCCATTTTTGCTCCAAAAGACATCTGCAACAACGACAAGGACTTTTTTACTCAAGATTCAAGGAAACAATCAATATATTTTTTTTATGACAAGGACAGCAATAAAAAATTGGAAATTTACTTCAGTTTAAAAATAGGGCACCAGAAACAATGAGGGTAAAAATGACAATTTGATTATCTGAAGTGGATTAAAATCTAGCATTTGGCCTTTTGTCTTTCAACAAATATTTATGTAAAAAAAGAGGCCCTTCATTAATTAATTAAACCGCTATTCAATATTTCACATTTGCTTTAGAAAAAAATATTCGGTTCTGCAAATGCCAGTCAGCAGGATATGTCTGTAATTTCAAATGTAAACTTGAATTTGCTTATTAGATCTTTAAACAATTGATTAGAATTAACTTAAAGCCAAGCCCTGCAATCAGCAGAATCATATGATGCAGCTCTTATTTACACTAGAGATGGTGGAGTGAGGTCTGAAGCACACTTGATATGAAAACATTTAAAGAGGAGACATCCCACTTGCAATCTAAAATGGTACCCATCAATGAATGTTTATCATGTGCTCCTGCTGATTGTAGGATACATTTGAGGGTTGTACAAAGCAGTCAAAAGGTGAACTTCACAAGACACACAGAGACAACCGGGAATATCTTTCAATACATCCACTCAGTCTTGAAAAAAATGTGGCTGCTTTAATGATTCAGAGACCAATGTTTTGTTATGCTCCCATGTGTTGTGAAGCACCTCTTTGAATACTTTCTGCACCCCTAGTACATTTTGACTCATGTTCCTATTCCTATTATTTATGAAGCTTGGTGTGGATATCACTCTTACTCTTTGCCAACTATCATTCATAAACTAAGAGCTGCTCTTAATCTCACCGGGGGTAATTTACTCTCCTCCTCCTCTTCCTCAACTTTAACTATGGTTAGATCACACATGATCTAAGCCTTTAAATCAAGTTGGGAGTATTTTTGCAAACTAGTAAAATCCAGCCCTTATTAGGGTTAACCATGATTTGGATCAATCCAAATCCAGTACTAAACTATGCCTAAGATTAATTGAGAGAAGAGAAAATTTGTAAAAGGGGGAAATGTAGAAAAGGTCAGAAGTGAATGTTTTCAAAGCTGCATTCTGATGTGAAAGCCATATACTCAAGACCCAAAGTTTTGTTTATATTTACTCCAGTAAATTTTGAGTAACAATGGTCTTCTGTATCTAAGAAGGAGGTTTAACACACTCATTCACCCCAAACATTTTTGTACTGAGTTTGATTAACTGAGTTTGATTAACAATCTTCTTGTTTGGCTAAGAACAGTTTGGATTTGGTAATACCTTGAATTTGGAAATGTGTCAGAATCCTCGCAAGATTTTATAATAGATTATTATATGGCTAGTTTAAAAAAAAAAAAAAAATGATTTTTTCCACATGCTGCGGTTCTGCCATTGGAAAAGGGGAGGGGGAGTAGGAAGGAGAGACCGTTTGATGCAGATGGTTTCTTATCACAAGCCCTGGAATGTTCAAGGCCATGCCAGCAAGGGACGAAGTAAGGGGGGGAAAAGAAAGAAAAGCAGTTTTTGGCGCGCTTTTATTCAGTCTCAGCAATGCTTTGGATCTGTACACTTATTCTTAATAAATGAACTTTCTTTTGAATCAATATTGGTTGCAAGGAAAGTTACTGGTTTTAAGATCAACAAGTGGCAGTTCGTTACATTTTGCTGAGACTCCCATGGCATGCAACCCAGTGCTTCTGGGCATGAACTGGTTAAAAAGGAAAAACCCAGAAGTGAACTGGGAGGAGAAGATCTTGCGTTTCCCGAAGGAGGGGGGAGTGGAAGTTGAAGGAATTACCGAAACGTTGTCAGATGAAGAGATGGGTGCTGTGAGTGGGGAAAAGGCAGTGGAAGCTGCAATCCAGATTCCCAAGGAATACCGCGACCTGCAGGAGGTGTTTAGCGAAAGGGAGTCAGATCAGCTACCCCCCCATCGTGCCAGTGACTGTGCCATAGAGATTGAGCCGGGGGCTAAATTTCCAAGGAAGAAAATGTATCCAATGACACCCAAAGAGTTGGAAGCATTGCGGGAGTTCATTGACAAGAATCTAAAGAGGGGCTTTATTGTACCTACGCATTCTCAAATTGCTGCACCGGTGCTATTTAGGGAAAAGAAGGATGGCTCCCTACGTTTGTGCACGGATTATAGAGGGCTAAATGCCATTTCTGCTGACAACAGGTACCCACTCCCCTTAATGAAAGACCTGTTGGCACATTTATCCAAAGGGAAAATTTTCACGAAGCTGGATTTAAGGGAGGCGTACTTCAGGGTACGAATACGTGAAGGAGACCAATGGAAGTCCGCCTTTAACACGCCTCTGGGGTGCTTCCGTTATGAAATAATGCCGTTCGGATTAAAAGGAGCGGCGGGGGTATTCATGCAACTTATAAATGAGGTGTTACAAGAGTATTTATACCAGGGGGTGTTGGTTTATCTGGACGATATCCTGATTTACACTGAAACCATGGAGCAACATGTGCAATTAGTCAGGAAGGTGCTAAAAAAGCTACTGGAAGCTCAGTTGTATGCCAAGCTCTCCAAATGTGAATTTCATAAACAGCAAATTGACTATTTAGGATATAGAATTTCGCATCAGGGAATTGAAATGGACCCAGCAAAGGTGAGGGACGTTACAGGTTGGGAGGCTCCCAAAACCAGGCGTCAGCTTCAAAGTTTCCTGGGCTTTGCTAACTTCTATCGGCAGTTTATACCCAACTTTGCCCAAGTAGCACTCCCACTCACCGATTTGTTGAAAACCAAGGGCAAGGACAAGGCGAAGGCATCAAAACCTGGAGCCCCCTTAGCCTGGACTAAGGAGTGCCAGGAGGCGTTTCAAAGTTTAAAGCGTCTGTTTACGGCTGAACCAATCTTAAAACACCCTGATCCAGAACAGCCATTTGTCATACAGGCAGATGCTTCGGATGTAGCAGTGGGAGCTGTGTTGTTGCAGAAGGGGGCAGGGGGGGAACTGTTTCCTTGTGCATACATATCCCGGAAATTTTCAGAGACTGAGAGACGCTGGTTGGTGTGGGAAAAGGAAGCGTTCGCAGTACGCTGGGCGTTAGTTTGTTGGAGGCATTTGTTAGAGGGGTCACCCCATCCATTTGAAATTTGGACTGATCACAAGAATCTAGAGGCTTTGACTGCACCGAGGAAGCTGTCACCAAAGCAAATGAGATGGGCACAATATTTTCATCGATTTAATTTCTCCCTGAAGTATATTCCTGGGGGAAAAAATTTTCTGGCAGATGCTCTGTCTCGATTGCCTCAACACAATAGCAAACGGCAGGAAGTAGTCGCTCCAGTAATTCCATGTACCCAAGCAGCCCTAAGAGTGGTCACTAGAGCTCAGAAAAAAAAGGGTGAAGGACAACCAGAAGGAGAGTTATTGGTAAAATTAAATGCCCAGATTGCTCAGGATGAGTGGTTCAAAAGCAACAGCCAGTTGCTAGTAAACAAACAAGGGGCATGGTGGTGGCAAGACAAGCTATATGTCCCTGCAGATGCTAGAAAGTGGGTTTTGCAAAGAAGTCACGACAGCAAAACAGCTGGGCACTTTGGTTTTGTGAAAACATTACATCTGATCAGACGTCAATTTTGGTGGCCAACAATGAGAAAAGATGTAGGGGAATATGTAGCCACATGCCCCACGTGTGCTATGGCCAAAAAGAGAGGGGGCAAACCAATGGGGCTTCTACAGACAGTAGCAAACCCTGTAGCTCCTTGGAAGCAAATAAGCATGGATTTTATTGTAGACCTGCCTGAAAGCAACAAAAAGACTGTTATTTGGGTAGTTACAGACCTTTTTTCCAAACAAGCACATTTTGTGGCATGCCAAGCCATTCCATCAGCACCCAAATTGGCTAAATTATTCATACAACATGTCTACCGAGCTCATGGGGTCCCAGAACGGATAATTTCGGATCGCGGGGTCCAGTTTACTGCCAAATTCTGGAGAGCGTTCCTAAAACTACTGGGGGCATCGCAAGGCTTGAGTTCGGGTTACCACCCCCAGACAGCGGGATCATGTGAACGTCTGAACTCAGTATTGGAACAATATTTGAGATGTTTCATTAACTACCAACAAGACAATTGGGATGAACTGTTACCATTCGCTGAAGTAGCTTATAATAATGCAGTGCACCAAAGCACTGGTCTCACCCCTTTTAAAATAGCTACAGGACAAGACTTTGTACCCATCCCAGAACTGCCTAAGCAGACCACTCAAGTCGCTTCGGTTGATGAGTGGATCCAGCAGATGACACAAGTGTGGCCTCAGATTGCTGCCTCGTTGCAGGAGGCCAGAGCTACATACAAGAAATTTGCAGATGCTAAGAGAACACCAGAAAAAGACTGGAAAGTAGGAGATAAGGTTCTTTTATCTACTAAACATCTTAAATCATTACAACCTTCCAGAAAGCTCGCTCCAAGATTCATAGGGCCTTTTGTCATCGATAAAGTAATTAATCCAGTTTCACTACGATTACAGATGCCTGCCACCTTTAAAAAAATCCATCCAGTATTCCACTGCGACCTGCTGAAACCATATAAGGAGTCTTCTCAGTGGCATCCCTCTCCAGTACCTCCTAAACCATTGATGGTTGAAGGAGAACAACATTTTGAAGTTAAAGAAATACTGGACAGCAGAAAGCACAGGGGGGGGGTTCAATTTTTAATTCAGTGGAAACATTTTCCCAAGTCAATGGCTGAATGGGTTGACAAGAAACATGTAAAGGCCCCACGTTTAGTTAAAAAATTTTATGATGCTTATCCTACAAAGCCTTAACAATTAGATTGGTTATTGTATTATGTGTATATTTGCTTTTCCTTTTAGAGTGAAGAAGAGGAATCATCTGACTGACATCCTTTTCTGTGGAGGGGCAGTATGTCAGAATCCTCGCAAGATTTTATAATAGATTATTATATGGCTAGTTTAAAAAAAAAAAAAATGATTTTTTCCACATGCTGCGGTTCTGCCATTGGAAAAGGGGAGGGGGAGTAGGAAGGAGAGACCGTTTGATGCAGATGGTTTCTTATCACAAGCCCTGGAATGTTCAAGGCCATGCCAGCAAGGGACGAAGTAAGGGGGGGAAAAGAAAGAAAAGCAGTTTTTGGCGCGCTTTTATTCAGTCTCAGCAATGCTTTGGATCTGTACACTTATTCTTAATAAATGAACTTTCTTTTGAATCAATATTGGTTGCAAGGAAAGTTACTGGTTTTAAGATCAACAAGTGGCAGTTCGTTACAAAATGATTCCCATATAGAACAGATGTCCTGGGAATATCAGTTCCCAACCCTGAATTCTGCCCTGGAGTGTTTTGTCATTACAATAAGGAGATGAAGTAAAACAAGCATTTGTGACTTTAGATATTTATATTCCAATGACCAATTATAAAAGTGCCATAAAAGTTAAAAATTGGGATCTGGGCAAGGGATTAAGATTGTTTTATCTTTAGAGCCAATAGTATACAGAAGGAATGGAATGGACTGCTCTGAGTAATAATTTAATAACACATCCCAATTTAAGATTTTTAAATTTTTTCCCATAGTTGGGCTCAGAACTAATATTATTTTCCTGAATATCAGTTATTTCTACTACAAAAAATAAAAATAAATCAATATTTGCATTCAAACTGGAGAAAAATATGGATAGAAAAAAATAGTTTACAAACTTGTGCGAATTGAAGATGATAACATTTATCTTAGCACGATGTAGCAGTTGATTTGAGCAACTCAGTTGGCTGTCATCTGTGTCACAAGAATGACAATAGAAGAATGGATATTGCAACTGAAGCACTCACTTCATTAAATACCAATAAATTAAGTTAGTTGCATCAAAACTAAATGATTTTGTATATACCTATGACTAATTTGTTAAAAATATAAATGAATGATTATTCTTGAGAATGGGATTTGCAATTAGTCATTTCCTTTGTTCTTTATGCACTACTTTCTTTGTAGGAATAACAAAGAAGGTTTTAAGGATATTGCTAATCATAGAAGTATTTAAATATGCTTCACTCCAGATTGGTTGTATTTGAACTGTTATAATCTTCCGTTGGCTAGATTAACTGGAGATTATGAGACTTGAATTCCATCTGAAAAGCTGGAACTTGGTGAGGGCTGTCATAAATGTTTTGGAAATGGAATATGGATATTCAACTGCTAGTTGTTTTCCATATTCAGATAGCAAAGACTTAATTTCAAAGAATAGTAGCGTATAATATGCTGTTAACATATGCAAAAACAACTTCGTTACCCAACAAGGCTAATGCAACATGCCAAATACTGAAGCACTAGCCTCAACCATGCTTTGTCAGGGCCTTGATCCCACTCTTATTTTTTGCAATTCCAGGAAGTCAGCACTAGAAGGAAATCTATCAAACCTTTGATTAGCCACAACATACTGCTAGACTGTTCGGCTTGATAACTCTAAGTGAAGGCTTAGCCTAATTACTATTTAATTTTTGAAAAACTAACAAACAAAATCTTCATAATTATTAAACTCTTAGTTCAATCTCTGACTATAAATTAGCAAATGCTAAATAAAACACAATAAGGACATAATTAGCACATGTGGAATCCTTTTTGCACTGCTGAATGGCAAAATATTTGAAATAACTACATCAACATCAACATCCCCTTCTACAGAAGAAACCACTGATATCCATATAGGAACTCTGTAACTGCTAGTTGTTTGCCTCCCAGACAACCAGCTAATAGCTACATCGTACCACATCCCATACAATAAACAGTACTCAAACATGTGCAGACCACATCATACAAGACCATATCCCATTATTATAATCATTGAATCTACATAAGAAGCATATCACCCCATAATTTTTTTGATAAATGCACAACTGTCTACTTCCCCATGTTGGCAGCAATTTCCTGCTCAGAGAAATAAGTGCATGTTCATTTGCCACACATTACCATGTATATGCTATGTGCACAGATAATTTCTACACAACAGTAGTTTTTGGCGTAACTTCTCTTGCAGTGAAGTGCCTGTAATTTTCCTGATTAACCAAAGGCATTGTGTCAGCTTTGCAAGTAAGGGGGTGAAATGAAGTCCCTGTCATTGCAGAAATGAAGATCGAGAATCCAAGGATGATCAATTCAAGGGCTAATCTGATCTCAGGATACTAGTCTGTCACCAGATATTTTGGCAAGTCAACCAAATCGTTTCATCAGGAGAAAAGCTGTATAATAAAAGTTGTGGCATCATACTGTAACTTCACAGTTATGGAATAGGTATGTTAGGATACCTCCAGTTCTTGATGTATGAAAATTTAACAGGGACGTAGCATCAAATCGTGAGGTCTCTATCTTCTGTGCATAATTTGAAATGTTCTTCTTTTTTTTAGAGTGACTATAATTTGCCAGAAAATCAAAATGCTTCATGAAATTGCTGTCCCAGTTTGCATTCCTTGGCCACCCCTGGCTTACACCAATGGCAACTGTAGGTTTTCCTTCATGCTAAAGTCAGAGTGAACTACTGTAAGAAAGAATATAAGGAATACTTCCAAGGATGGTAATGTAGATAAAATGTTTGGCTTTTTTTGCTATCCTCAGCTAGCATTGCCCAAATAGCCAATAAAAACAGAGACAGCTTACATTATAAGACTGCCAAATTCTAAGTATATAAGAGAGAGAAAGAGAGAGATACACCATTCTAACAAAAGGAAATATTGTTCTATAATATTAGAATGTTCTGCAAAAATGCACCACTCCTAATACCTACATCTAATCAAGGAATCATATTGGTCCGTTAAATGAAAATATGATTAATAATTCATACACAACAAAATTCTTATGGCTTCTGTGTATATTCTGCAAGTTATAGAAAAATTAAAGGTCAACAGACATAAAGAACAAAGATGAGTCCATCACCCTGATGAATCTTTTTTTCTTCCCAAAGTAACTGTCTATTCAAAGGAAGTAGCACGTTCATATGTGTATTACTATGTGTATTTCTTCTATTTCTGCTCATCTTCTTCTGCCAATTAAAATGAATTGGGTAGGGCATACATTCAAGACTTCTTTGTATAAAGAAAGATCATATTGCTGGTCCAAACAAACACAGTGTGAATCACAGTTATTAGTGTGTTGGATTCTGTTAAATCCTAAAAGATTTTAGATGAAATTTATTACAGTCAAGCATATTCAATAAAGCAAGAGTCCTAGCAGTTGCATCACCAGCTTCTTGGTCTAGAAGCCAAGCCTGTGGCTATGAAGAAGTCCTTTATATCTGAGATATATTCTCGAACAACATTATTTGGGAGACTGAGTCCTCTGATTTGAGCTCCTCAGCTCTAGTTACTAAAGTTCTGACTGCTGTGCAAGAGAGACTGAATTGTCAAGGTCTTTCTGTGGCCTTCTCTACAGTGCATAGCCATTTTTCTTTTCTCCCTCCACCCTTCCCCAAAAGCCAATAAAAGCCAATAAATCTGGATACCCATGTTGTCTTTTTCTTCAACCATTTGGTAATGTGATGGCAGGAATGAAGAAACATAGAATGATTTCCCAAGCCACCACTTCCAAGTAGCCTTAATCAGTTGCTCACATACACATCAGTACCAATAATACCATGCTTGAAATATATCCTATATCCTTTTTCATTTATGTCATATCAGTAGAATAAAAGATTCATTTTGCTTTGATGTGTCTCATTTAACAGTATTCTCAGGACTATAAAGTTACACAAGATATGTAAATGAATAACTAAATACTCTTGACTTCAGAGTTTAATAACAATTATTTAGAAAGAGTCAGGCTTGCATTTTAAATCTCTTCTCTCAACATCTCATCAGCTGCAAATGCTTTAATAAAAGAGAACAGCTTTGTTTTCCCAAAAAAGGGTAATGGACAGTTTAAACTGCAATTTAAGTAGAAAATACTAAACTTAAAAGATAAATTTAAGTTGAAATTCTATGGTATTTCTCACTGAAATCAATGGGTGTTTTTTGAGCATATAGACATAGGATTGTATTGTTCATTACAATGGTAATTTCTTTATAATCACAAGACTTCTGCATTTTACATCGCATACAATTACTCTGTTAGCACATCCTTAACTGCAACAACAAGACAATCAGAAAAACAATACTTGAGATGAAGACAAATAAGCAGACATGTGTGACAATGCTAGTGGAACATGGTGAGAAGTTTTCAACGTGGCAGAGAAGAAGGAGAAAGTAGAAGCTTGTTTCTAGCAAAATACCAGTTGTAGCCTAGCCATCTCTCTCCCAGCCACAATATCTCCCTCATGATCTGTAGACCACAGCTAGTTTCATTCAGTGACATGAGTCTAAAGCATTTTCTATTATCTTTTAGCCATACTAAGATCATGCTTTGCACATATCTATAAACAAGCTTGTGATATTGATATTCTGAATTACTGAGACCTATCCTTAATATCTTGGCATATATGCCTTAAAACTGTAATCTCTGAAGACTCTTGTAGCAAAAGCAGAATGCACAAGATAGCATTTGTATTTTGGAACTGCATTATGGTAGACTATAGAAAATAGCCCTTTCTGAGAAATATTCCCAAGGAAGTTCTGTTTAGGTTGAGTAGAATTTGCTTCAACTAGTCCAACTACTCCAACTGTGAGTCATTTTCTAAGATTATAAATTTAACCCATTGCCCTAGTATCCGCTGCAGCCCCCAAACTCTACAGCTGACTCTGACCATTCTGTCAAATTTTAGTGTGTAGCTGATAAAAATCAGTGGTGCAATTTTATGCCATTTCTAGGTAGAAAATGCAAGAAAATGGTTGTGTGCGCTGCACTAGTAGTGTTAACATAAAAATGAAATATATTACCCCTATCCATGAACAAAACCTATAAAAACTGTTGTGCAGAGTGCAGCAATACTCACAGAAAATTGCCCAGGAAAAATACACATCAGCACGATAGATTTACAGAATGCAATGTCCATATCTTGTCCTCCAAAGAAATCCAGCCAGAAAATATATACTATCTGGTTTTTATTGATAAAAATGCAAAACTCCATAAAATACAAGTTGCATACAAAATATAGGAAAAAACACTTCTTCTCATGTATTTAGCATCCAAGACTTATCTACTATACAAGCTTAACAAAGTCTGTAGCCAAAAACTCTCAGAGAAGAAGTACACTATTTGGTTATTAGTTACTACAACATAACCCATAAAACTGACTACATGGTGGCTAAAACTCTACTGAGAGGCTGGGCATATAATCCTCCCGTTATATTGCCACCACTTAAGTAAGTAGCATACACACGCCAATAGGTGGCAGTAAATAGCAGTATACATGCAAACCAACAAGGCCGAAATAAGTCACACGGTTTCTCTAGTCACAACACTGTTTTAAAAATAACGAGATGAATCCTTCCCATGAGAAAATCCTAACAAAAACATGGAATCCTTCCTATACGTTATCCAGTCCTACCCACTTTGCATCATCATACCATTCTGCCATTCACCAAAATATTTAGTGTGATTCTGACTACTAAGCATTCTGACTCCCCACTCCTGTTCAAGGTGAAGATACCAAGCATGGAACTATAATATTCGTGTAAAACAAAATTCTTTCTACTGGCCTGGAAAAAGATTGATTTAATGGATTCAGAATGTTTCAACTGATCTACGAGAAGAGGCTATTGATTGATATTTGAGCTCAGCAATGCAGGTAAGTACAGAAACTAAATTATGCATGAATCTTGTACACAACTCTATTTAATATGCTATCTTTGCAGAGCCAGTGTGCACCAGTGGTTAAAGCTCCAGGTTCTACTCTACCCTCAGCGATGAAAGCCACTGAGGGAACTCATAATCCATAACCAGCGTCCTCAGGAGAAAAGGTGGGGGGAGAAGAAGTGACTTCCAGGAACAACTTGCGACCTTCCCTGCTGGCTTTCCCATTGACTTTGCTTGTAGAAAGCCAGCAGGGATGGTTGCAAATGGTGATGAAGTGACTGCAGGGGTGCTGGGACAGCCAGAACTTTGAGGACCGGTCATGAGTTACAACTTGTTTGATGCCATAATAACTTTGAATGGTCACTGAATAAAGTGGTTGTTAACCAAGGACTTCCTGTACTGCATTTATACATTATTTATCTGCCCTGAGAAACCCAATTTTCTTGTATGCATACATGGAATAGAATGCAGTTGTCTTGATTTGCCCTGGGAGAATTGGTTCCTATTGCCTATTATTTTCAAGTAAAAGTAAAATTTTGTTTCCACTTGGGTCTGTCCATCTGTCAGTACTGTAAAATGGATATCTCCATCCCACGCGGGGGGTGGGGGGTGGGAGGACAGAAGTGGCTGCAAGAGAAGGCAAGGAGTATTCTATAGTGCAAGTGGAAGTTCACTTTGTAACCAAAAGTGTTATTTAGTGCAGACTTCTGAAGTCTAAACTCGGTGAGGTAGCCTCCCCCAAACAAACAAATGTAGGTGATCTTATTTTTGTAACTCCTCAGACTGATGAAAAGAACACCAGTAGCAAATAACCCAAAGAAATATATCCTTTTATTGCATTCTGGTTATGTAATAATTACTTTGCGGTGGGTAAGGAAATGATTGTGACTTATTCTAATCCCCCTCACACACACACAAATTCTAGAAAACATTGCAGCACGTTAGTTGTTGTTATGGTCACTAGGGAAAGGGATGTGTTCCCCAAAGTCATCCGTCAGATCTCATCTGCCAGGTTGTCATAACACCATGTAAGAACAACTAACATTCCATATGACTCCCTTCAAAAGCTGGCAAGACATTTCATTTAGAGCATCAGCTACAGATTGGAATTCTAGAACGGGGTGGGTATGGGAATACATTTGTCTGCTTTGCTGACGCAATTCCCTGCATGTGTTTTCCGTTCCTTCAGCAAGCAAGTTTTTTTCTTAACGAAAAATTAAAAGAGGTTTGAGTGCAGAGATTTAGAATATGTGTGCACCAGCTGGTTCAACTTTGATAAAGTGAATAAGAGGGCCTCCCTCTATTAGAACAATCATCAAGGAGGGCTGATTTGCTCAAGAGACCCTCCTCTTTAAAAAAAACACACAAGAAGAACTAAAACTCTGTTTAGCTGTCTGAGGGTCTCCCAATGAGTAAACAGCCAGAGGAGAAGCCAAAAAATTTATTAGCCTTGAATTTGCTGCACCCCAAACAGGCATGGCAGCAACATATTCACTTTGTACAAATAAGCCACTACTTCTCACCCTTGATTAATAATATTGAATATGGCTTAATTGACTGTACCTCTTTCCATTTATTCACCTAGGCGAGAATGACTTTGCTTCCCTCTCTTGCCTGGCTCAACTCCACTCAGGCTAGATCTTACCAATGCCACTAAGCATGGAGTTTTACCCTGGCTCTTGCTGAAAATCTCTATGTTTGCCTCTTGATCAACCACCTGAAGCGAGAGAAAAAAAAATTGCATTTTGGCCCCTTGTTTTTTGTTCCAGTTTGAAGGTGATGCTTGGCATGTTAGAGGGCTTGGGATAACAGACAGGGTAACCTGAAAACCTTGGGAAACCACTGAACATTTAAGGTGCACAGGACAAAAGAGGGAGTCCATGAGATGGGTTCATCCGAAGGGCAGGTTGTAGGAAGGGTGCCACTCCAAACTTCCAGGAAAGGGTCGCCTGAGCTACTCGCCCTGCGGCAGCCCTGGGCAATCTGGAGAATCGAGAGTCCGGAGAATTAAAAGTGGACGGCTTGGTGGATCGCAGTTCTGAGTTCAGGAGCTGCCAGCCAGATTAAGCTGGGAGGGCGGGCAGAGGAGGCAAGCAATTGCTTTCTGGGAGCCGGGGAGAAAGATGATTGGGCGCAGCACAGCCAGAAGGAAACGCCTTTCGCACTTGCAGGGGACCTTTCCGAATATTGCCCCGGGGCCCGAGTGACCGCCTGCCCCCTCGACCCTCCCGCTGCTTCCCTCCTCTCCCCGGAGCCCCGCCCCGCCCCGCCCCGAGCGCGGCTGGGTTGGTTTGTAACTTTCTTGCCACCCTCCTTCGGCTCCCGTTGCTCACCAGCGTTCCTCAGCTTCTTGTTCCTATACACGGACAGGATCACCAGCAGGTTGCCCAGCAGGTCTACCACGATGGTGAAGATAAGGACGACGGCCAAAGTGGAAGCCACCCAAGGCGGCCTGTCCAAGGTGAGCTGGTCTTGCGGCCCTGAGCCATTCAGTCCACTCCCATTGACCGGCATGCTGAGGAGACTAGGAGCCTCTCACCGGACGTCCATCCCTCGGGGCAAAGTTGGGCAGCAGAAGGCCCCGCTCGTCCCTTGCCTCTACCCTTCCTGCTGGGAGACGCGAGATGTGCATGGGGAGGCGGCGGCGGCGGCGGCGGCGGGCACGGCATTACCCCGTCTCCCCCCTCCCTTTGCAAAAGAGCCGATCCGCCGCCGCCGCCGCTACTGCCGAACGCCTTCGCCGCCTCCCATCGCGCGCCCCTCTCCCACCCCCCTTGCTCAGACTGGGACGTTTCGCCGGAGTGTGCAGGTGCCTCGGTGAGTTACTTTTATAGCATCCCCCCACCTCCTCCTCCTCCTCCCTTCACCGCCTCGACGCTTCGGCTGCTGCACTTGCCTCCGCCATCCACACCTCAGCCCCTCTCCCCAAACACACACATACGCCCCCGACAGCCGCTACCGTTGTCTCCAGGTGACATCTAGCGTTGGCGTCTGGCCTCCCCTTCCCAAGACACATGCGCCGCGAGGGAATTCCAGCTGCCGCCCGAGTGGGCAGCGTAGCCATAGTGCCCTCGCCAGGCCTTTACAGGAACAAGGACCTCCATTCACGGAGGAATTGTAAGCGGGAGGTCTGTGCGGGCGCGAGCGCGAGCGCGCCAGGTCCCATTCATTTTTTCCAGGCTTCCCTCCATTCATCCGTTTGTTCGCTCATTCATGAAGGTCCCAGGATTCATTCACGGGATTGGCCGACGGTAGGTCGTCGAGCGACAGCACCCAGCAATTTTCTATCATTTGCCACTTGAACTAGTGACTGGATAGCCTTCGGGCAGACTTTCTTTGGGAACCCTCACAACGATTTGGGAGAACAGAAGAACGGAAGAGGAAGATGAGAAGAAGGAGGAGTTATTTGTGATAAGAAATATGAACTTTGTAGATGTTTTCTAAATCTACTTTTTTAGTTAAATAGGTAGGGAAGTTAGGAATGGTTGGAGACAGGGAGGAAGAGAGAATCAATTCTGATTCTGAACAGAGTGCTATAGAAAGTTTATTTGCGTACAGTATTTGCTTTGCATGGGGAGTGAGGGGCGGAGGCAACTTAGATCTGAATTCCCTGGAGCCACACCTGCATTTGCCTTACAGGGGAGGAGAGAAGAAAACAGCAGAGAAGGTTGTGTGTGTGTGCGTGTGTGTGCGTGTAAAATTACCTTAGTAAAAATCATATGTGCGTATGCAGTATTGCTTATGAAAATACATAAGGATGCAGGACTCTGTTTCCTTTGCTGATTGTGAGATACAGTGTAGGTAGCTCATGTGATCTCTGAACACCCCAGGGGTATCTTTCTGGAGCTGGGATCCCCTCCATCCCACCCTCCCAGGGCCTGCCTGATTCTTCAGTGGTGACACTGCCAACAGCATAATGTTATGCTTGTGGGTATTATGAATTGGTAGCCATGCTATGCTATAAACAGTCCAATTGTGTATAAATAGCATGGAAATACTGTTCTTTTGCTCTCAAAGAGAATGCGGATTCTATTTATTTTTTAAGGTGCAAGTTATTAAATTCAATTCATGCACAAAACATATTGACATTATTCAAACAGCTTTAACAAATGCTAACCAAATAGTCAGTAGACCCCCCCCCCCCCCCATAATTTTGGTGTCTGGCTGGAAAAGAAAGGAGCAATGTTTATATGTAAAAGCTTAATCTATAATAATTTGGACCATTTAGAGAATGGCCACCTTTCTTTTTTCAAATGGTGTAAAATTTACTAATCTCAATGCTCTGATCCTTACCTATTTGGTGATTATGCCATTTTGAAGTCCTTGATACCAGATAATGGAACATATTGTGTTGGGCTATAAAAAGGGAAGGAAAGGAAATCATAATCACAAAGCTTAACACGCTGCATAAGAAACAAATGAAAAAGTGGGAGGTGGTAGACATTAAAAAAAAAAAAACCTCTAAGATGCAGCAGTTTCCTATGTGCTAAAGCACCAGCATGCCATTTGCTAAAAGGAAAAAAAAAAAAACTGTGCTAAAAATAGCATCCAGTGTTCTTACATGTGCTTTATGCTACAAAGAAAATTCCTCTGCTTTGTACTGACCACAGATTCAGAGGAATAGTGGATCAGAAAGTGAGAAAAAGGATGGTGCACCACTACACTAAGCCAGTGTTTGTCAATTAAGCTATTCTTGTGAGAAAACAGACATGTTAAAATAATCTTTTAAAAATTAATACAAAATGTATCCAGTCTAGTACTACTTTCATTCAGGTTGGTGTTCAGATATATTTATCTGAAAGGAAGATGAGGCTCTGTTTAAGACAATCCCCACCATATAAACGTGGACCAAAATTTTGTTCAATACCTGACTTCTCCAACTCCAATCCTAGCTGTTTTAGCTCTAATGCTATCTCCATTCCTAGAGAAAATGTCCTCCCTCATGAATATATGCATGTGACATATTTGAATGTGAATATACATCTACGTATGTTGAATTGCCACAACTACATCAAAAGACAGCTTGGCTAGGATAATCTGCTCCCAAATTTATATTGCTTTTATTGTATGTCGCCCAGAGTCGCATTCGTGAGATGAGTGGCTATATAAATGTGATGAATAAATATTAATTGAAATAATTACTAATCAAATAAAGTAAATTACCTTTAACATAACCTGTTGACTGTCATACACAAATCAATCTCAGACACATGTATGTGCACTCCTATCTTGCTCCAGCAGAAAGAGAAAAAAAGAGAGAGAGAGAGGGAGAAGGGAAGGGAAGGGAAGGGAAGGGAAGGGAAGGGAAGGGAAGGGAAGAACAAAACCAGATGGAGATGATGCAGAAATATGTAATTAAGCATGGAAGGACAAAAAGAGAAGGAAGCCCTATTTAGGCATTACCAAAATCCAATTTTTCTTTTTCTAAAGGAGAAAAAGCTGCTAGAAATGGGGGGTGGGGGTGGGGGTGGGGAATCCTTGTCAGGGTGGAATGCCATCACTTTCATCAAGGCACAGCATGGCACCTGACACAGCTCTAAAGAATGTAATAAATAAATAAAACCCAGAAATGTCAAGAACATAGATTTAGGGAAGTGCAAAATTTCTTAGTCCAGAAATCATTCTAGAGAATGGTTCCATTTTGAAATAATTCCACTCCATTTTAGACTGTTTTGAGTTTTGAGGGATGAGGGGAGAGGGAACTGAGTGGAGTAAATCCTCCAAACCAGAAGCTGTTTGAGGTCTCCTGGACAAGATTGTCCCAAGTAGTTGCAGATCCCTGAGCAGTTACTGTCTTGTCCTCATGTTAGACAACTAAACTGTTTTTTTCCTCCTGTATGCCTTTTCCTTTATAGTTTTCACCTTTTTAGTTTATAAGTCTCAGCTTATTAACTAAAAGTATATTCATATACTATTTGCACAGTTAGAAGGATATAATTCAATGTGGCTATAGCTCATACAACATAAAACCACTTACATCAATAACATTCCAGAAAACTTACCTTCTTATGTATCATCAATCAAATTGTGTTCCTTGAAAATTGAATTGAAATGTGGATGATCATTCTGTATTACTTTGACAATCTGCAATAATTTAATTTAAAAGTATATAGAATGCCTGTTGCTGTCTCTGTGTACTGGTGTATGCTAATTGAGTGTGCGAAGGACCCCGTTTCATGGTTGTGCTGATACCGACGGTTTTTTAAGATCTCTTGGCTGTATTTATATTTAATTTTTTGTACTGTTTTAAGTGTTGACTGTTTTTATTGTTGTTCACTGCCCAGAGTCACTGGTCTGAGATGGGCGGCTATATAAATTGAATGAATGAATGAATAAATAAATAAATAAAATCTGGATTTCAGCAATGATGTAATTAAGTGGTTCATTAAGATATGTAGTTCTCCCATTTCATTTGGAAAGATGGATCAAATCTCCACCTGCATTTTGTTTCTGTGTGATAACTGCTTGCCTTCCAGAACACCAGTTTACATGCACTTTAATGAATCAACAATCAACACAGGATTCATTACCTTTCCTTCTAAATACAGGTATCTTTTTTTAAGGCAAACATGTCACCAGCATAAACAAAGCCTGCCTTTGGCAGTAGAATAGCTGTATCAGAGACTGGGGTTTGTGCTAGAGAAGGTTTTGAAGGTTTGAAGGAACAATCTTGCTTTTTGATACATATATTTTCTGTAAGCCCACACCCACCTTAGTAGTCACTGTGCAAAAGCCAGCCCACCCATGGAATCTGTTCTGTGAGAGTAACAATGATAATAACTAATACTGTCAAATGTGACTGTAGCGCCAGAAAGGTTATGCACCCCTACCATATTTTGATCATGGAGAGAATCTCATTCCCTTTAGATTTTTTAAGACCCTGAGAAGATCAAGAACAGAATACTCATTTGAGGCATCTCTCAGTAGTCATTTGAGGTGCTCTTTCTCAATATCCATGCATGAATGGATAATGTAGGTGTCAAACCAATTGGAATGCAGGCTGGTGAATAAACCTCTTCAGTGTCTTGCCTTCAGCCTATCTGAAGTTAAACTCAAAACAGTTCAGCAATTCCTAACTTGCAGTGATATTAATCACCTACTGTATGTTGCTTAGGGCTTCTCCATGTATGAGGGATAATTGCTTACTCTCCTAAAAGGGACCACTCTCTATCACCCATTTTGCTTTTCCATGTGACACTCAATATTCTATAAGTATTGAGGATGCTCAGTTATTACTGGGTTGCTTTTCTTGGAGGTGAGTTTGACTCTGATTTTTCAAAGAACTTACTAATTTATTTACTGATTAACTGATATCCTAAATATTGCTGATACTGCCCTCTTATTTCTTAGTGGCCTACTGTAGCTCTGTTTCATTAGCATCCACCACCCAAGCTTACGTTTGGGTATTATAGTAAAAACAAGATTGGCTACTTGGAACCCAGAATACCCACATATGTAAGCACATACACTTACGTACATAAGAGCTGAAAGCCCCATGATCTTATTGTAGACAGACAAGACAGGTTGAAAGAGAAAATGCTCAAGAACTCCTGGCCCCTCTAGAAGGCAAAATGGGCCAAAGCAACATTAAGAACTAGGCATGTTTAAGGTGGCATTTGCTGGTACTGCAGGGTGATCTAAAGCAGTGTTTATCAACCTTGGCACCTTTAAGAACTTCAGCTCCCAGAATTCCCCAGCCAGTCATTTTATTGCCAACAGGAAAAATCACCATTTGCCTTTCCCACAAACCAATATATCCAACATTCAGAAGACATTTCTCAAAAACAAAAAAAACAAAAACAACCTGAACTGGCAATAATACGGCTAGCAAACAGCTGTTTATACAATATTTTTTTCCAAAGAAAGCTGTTGGGATGAGGTATTTACAGCAAACTGGTATTTGGACTTCATTGTCTGTCATCTGCTTCACCTGCAATTTTTAGGAAGTGGATTATCATTGGAGATAAATCTAGAAATAATATGCATACATATGCATTGAATATATTTATAGCAAAGCAACCTAGGACAAGAGATTTCTTAAAGTAAACCCATGTAAATATGCTAAATTATGCTCAGCACTATTGAAAGAATCAGACAGATTCTTAAGATATTCAGCCAGCAGACTTTATGCCACATATATGGATGTTGCTTCTAAGACATAAAATTAGCAGCACTAAAGCAGATTGTTCTGTTTAACAGCAGTCTGTTCACATGCTAGCTCATAAAATTGTTTACGCTTACTTAAAGAGGGTTTTAATCACTGCATTTTAACTACCATTAGACTATTATTTATAGGACTGGCCACTCTGACACTCAGTATATTTAGTTTATCAGTCTGCCTGACCACTCGACCTACTTACAACAGAACCAACACAAGCTATGAAAAGGATAACACTGCCATACATCAGGAATGTCTCAGAAACTACCAACAGACTATTACAACCACATGGCATCTCCGTAGCACACAAACCAACTAAAGCCCTCCAAAACATCTTAAGTAAACCAAAAGACCAGTAGCCCAAGAAGAAAAAACAGGAGTCATCTACAACATATACCTGTAGTATAAGGACTGTAACAACCACTATGTAGGACAGACAGGCAGAAGGCTAGCAGAGCGCACCCATGAACACCAACTAGCAGTCAGAAGACATGATGAAAACTCCTTAATCTTACAACACATGGACAGACTTAACCATAGTTTCAACTGGGAAAACTGTCAGCATCTTAAACCAAGCTAAATCCAAAAAATGCAAGGGAATTCCTGGAAGCTTGGTACTCAGACAAGGCAGCCATCAACAGGCACATAGAGATAAACAACATCTACATACTATTCAAAAGAGACAATAAAAAGGAAAACAACAGACCAGAACATGTCACCAGGAATCATCACCCAGATAAGCAGAGATTAATACTAAGATTATCACCAGACATACAATCAAGTAGTAAGCAATGCCCTAATCAAGGAACTACTAGAGGGGGAGAAAATAAAACAAAACTCCTACCCCACCAACACTGGCAGGGCAAGCCACTGTATATAAACAGAGAGCAAACCCCACTCCATTCTACCACTGAAGATGTTACCTAGCTGGGTAATGAAACGTCTGCAAGAAAACAACCAAGCTCAGAGAGCCCTGAGCTACACATATTCTCTTCTATTGGTATCAGTGTTTTGAAAAGATATTCATATTGCATATATTTTAATAAGTATTCTTGGCACCTTTCATGTTTTCAGTTAGCACTGCTGTTTTTTGGGGTCGATATCAGATTTGCCATCACTATTGGCCTTCCAGAAATTGTTAAATACTTAATTTTTCTGAAAGGCCTAAGATGACTGAGATGTCACAAAAGGATTTATGTTTTTTATATATTGTAATGGTGACATCTTAAACGTGAATAAATGTCTGCATATCCATTGATTTTTAAAGGTATACAAGCCTAAACCTAAAACTATGAACTACCAGAAGAGCAAAACAGAACCCCCACCCCCACCAGCACTGGCAAGGCAGGCCACAGCAGATAAATAGAGAGCAAACCCCATCCCATTTTAGCACTGAAGATGTTACCTAGCCGGGTAATGAAACGTTTGCAAAAAAAGAACCAAGCTCAGAGAACCCCAAGGACTCCACAAAGGTGTAAATTTGAGGTTCCAGAATTGCAGCAAAAGTCCAGATGCAACTCCCCAGAGACCTTCCAAAAATGTAATTATTAATGTGAGAAAAAGGGAGAAGTTTAAACCAATGGCTGCATTTCATTGAGCATATATTAAAAATCTTTTAATTTAATTACATTTAATTTAAATTAATGTAAATTAAATAAAATTTAGCATGTTATGGTTTAAAAAAATTAGTTTCTGTCCTAGCCTCAACCATAACAGGTCAGGAGACAAAAACCCACCTCTCCCTAAGAATCCTGATGCATTCTGGGATTGTGCTATTAAAAACCAATCATTTGCGTATGGGTAACAACATCCCCACTCCCCTGTACTTTTGATTTTCTTTTCATCAAAGCTTCTACAGTCTAGGGAGAAGCAGCATTCATTAGCAATGAGCCAAAAATGGCGTACGTGTTTGCAAGAAAATCCTTGCTCAGTTTCACAACAAATTGCTTCTATTTAGGAAAATCTTATGGGGGTTCTTGATTTTAAATAATTTTGTAGTGGTCCTTATTTTATAGTCACCCAGTAATTTGGAACCTCTTTGGCTTTCCATAGTTCAATTAAATTGCAGAGACTATAAATGAACTCCTCCTAGGGGCTGTTTCAGATCAGGGATTAAGGGCAACCACGTATACTGCAGGTAAATAGGAAAATGCTGTTATGCAACAGTAAGAACATGCTCTGCTATATCGTCAAAAAAGTTCTTAAGATATAAAATACCTTGAGAATTACAGGAAAAATAGAAGTCTTTCACAGAAGAAAAAAAATGGGAAAATGGAAAACACATTTTGGTCTAGTATTAATCCTTTCTTTCGGTTTTCCTTTCCTGCCTTGGTTCTTTCATTTATCATTTTTACTTTTCAATGCTGGCTGAGGAATTCTGGGAATTGGAGTCCACATAACTGAGGCTGAAAAACACTGACAGACAGTTTAAGTAGGCAATTTTCTCCATGTGATGTGGCACTAACTGTAAAGTAGCTCCTCACAGTGGAAATTGTGCTATGCCATATTATAGTAACAACATTTTAATGGATACCTTGATATAACTACAAACCTTTATAGAATCAAGAAAACATTCATGATCCTGTTATAAATTGATGTTATGTATATTTAATTTTTGAATAGCAAACCTTAATGCAAATTCTTCCTTGCAAATTTCCCAAATTTTCACTTGCCAAATTCATTGACCTCACAGGATTCCTTTACTAGGTTTAGTTGGCTCTCAGAAGAGCTAAAATTGACTGGTGCAAAGCAGCACTTCTCCAAGGCTGATCATGAAACCTTTCCAGTGATACCAAATCTCATTGAAAAGATGTTCTTATACTGTTGTATCTTTAGAAAACATATTCCTATGCTAAACCTGACATGCTCTTAAGATATAATAGATAAAACTAAATATAATTATTTTCTTCTTTGGTGCTCATAAATGACAGAATAAACTGGGAAGTTACACTGAGATAAATTTATTTTGATGCAGCTTGCAGAAGAGGATTTTCTCATTCACTGGAGTAAATAGTTCAAGGGTGGAAATCAACATTATGAAAATCCAAAGTTTGGGAAAAGTGCACTGTTAAGTTTCCTCACTTACACAATGTAAACTTCAGATTGTCAAGATTGATTGCATGAAAGATATGAGGGGCAGTCCTTCAAGCCAACACATAATTAGCTTGCTTAACCCTATTCATTTCAATAGGCTTTTCTTCATTCATCAGAACAAACTTCCAAACTTTTAAGAGGTTTGTGGCTCTAACATTAAGGCAAGGTCAGACATGGTATCTCTGTACTGTTTAGTTCTTTTAGGCTATTGCACAGGACCACCTTTAAAGACCACCTGGGACATTCAGTTGGTGCAAAATATGGTGCCGGGTTGGTAGGTGCACATCACATCTGTTTTGCAAGCTTCTGGGTACAATTTGAAATGCTGGTTTTATAAAGTCCTTTATGGCTTGGCATAACCTGTAGGACCTCATCTCCCCACTACAGTTAGCCCAACCAGTTTAAGGTATAGTTTATAGCATCATATGGAAGACATATTCCATTCCACTTTATATGAATAAAAAAAAAACATTATGTACTCTGTAGACTTGAACCACCAGATATCTTCATTTTCTAAGTTTCTGGCAACACCACAAAGACTAAACACATAATTATTTACCACATAACGTGTGATTCTTCCATTCTATTCTGTGCATTTACACTATGATAAAGCACTGCCGTGTAATAGGCAATATATGAAATATCTCATTATTAAGTATCTTATCTATTCTTTCTATTTGTATTTATCAAGAATGATATATTTGACGTTTAAAAATACTGTAATTGAATAAGCTCCCACTGCCACCTAGTGGATTGATTGCACACAACTAAAGCTTTCTTTAGTTGGACTGCACCAAGCAACATTACACTCTTATAAAACATGTGAAATAGATACAGTAAACAAAGCTAAAGTATTTTATTAATAATTTATTATCTGTAAGAAAGACTGGCTAATGGTAGATTTCAGTAAAAACCTTTACAAGACTGTTGCATCACAAATATACAGACACTATAAAAACTGTGCCGTGATTTTGGTTCTAAACAGGAATGCAGTGGGCCCAACACACTTTTCAGGAAAGAAAAAAAAAATGTATACCGTTCCAGAGTACAGAGACCTGTGTAAAACACTGCTATGTTTCTTGCCCAGAAAATATCAGGTATGTTTTACAACTGGAAATTATGTACAGTTGGAAATGCATGAGTTATTACACTGAAATATGTAAGTGATATACTGAATTTCTGTGAGAACACATTTAAATACAGTAAACCTTTGATTTAATGAATAAGGGGAAGGTCTCTGTCACAGCACTGTGTCTGTAAAATCTGAATCTGATTTTAGAGCTGCACAGTGGTTAGGATTGTAGACATACATAGAAGTTATACAGTGTATGGATAGATTATATCTTTTGCATCTTAAGTCTGCTAAACAGAGAATTGTTCAATCAAGGATTTACTGTATGGTGATTCCTGAATATAATGAAGCCCAGGGTTTAATGGCACACAGAACACCACTAGAATCAGTGGAAATCAAACCTGAAAATTATCTACAAAATCTAGTTAAAATTACTGAAATCAAAACTGTACATAAAATTTACAAAAATATAAGAAAAATGATTTGTTTCTGAATGATATAAATACATTTATCATGCTAAAATGAGAAAGTGGTATGTGTTTTTTCTGTATTTCTAACATAGACAATGTAAGTACAAAATAAAAAATACTTTGGGGAATGGCACAGCTAACAGGAGACCTGTGATTAGTGAAACTGCAGGAGGAAGAAATGCACATTTGGTTAATATTTTGAAATGAGCTGCATATTCCATTGCAGCCATGCCAGTTTAGTTTACTGAAATAATAGCGCTCAAGCATTGCCAGGGGGGAAAAAAGCTGTCCAAGATTTCTCTACAATCCTTTTTCTTTTTTAGTTCATTAACATCCAGGCACTTTTTTTGAGGAAGAGTATCAGACTTCTGTGTGCTGCTGAGGATCAAGTGGAGGAATGATCACATCTTCAAAATGGCCGTCATCCCCACTTTCATAGTCACTCATCATAACCTCAGACTCCATTTCGCAGCATGCTGACATATCAGAGCATGAAGCTGTGGAAGCGTACACAGAAATGGACATGTTGTCTACAGGGTCTCTGTTGTAGCCTACAGTATAAGGAGCAAAAGTTTCTCTGTAATTACTAGAGATTCCATTTATTGTGTTCTGAGGTTCTGAAATGTCTGAAGGATAGTGATGGGGAAGATACTGGTTGAGATTGAACCTTTGCCTGCTACTAACAGAAGACCCTAAGCTACCTACTGTAGATATGTCCCTGGATTGCTGTACTGAGTCAAACTGATCATTATATTCCGGTGGCAATGGTGGGAGGTCATCAGGAACAGGGAAATCATCTGGTGGAGGCGGAAAGTCACTTTCAATGTCATAGCCTCCAGGGTAGTAGTCAGCATCAATCGAATTTGGATCTGTGTACAGAGGTGCCGTCTCTTCAACAACTTCATAATTTGGATATTCCTGTATGCCAGGCAGTTGGACATTTGGCATCCAGTCAGAAGTATCCCAGTGATAGCCTACAAAGCAAAAATAAAGAGGGACTCAATATCTTGTTCCTGATTCACTGTTAAGACTGAAAAACCAAAACAGTGCAGCAAGAGCAACACAGCCAACCAGTGATTAGAGAATGAGCATAATTGGAGCAATTTGCTTCCAATGGTTAACAAAGGCAATCAGTGTTACAACCACAAGTTCACAATGTGCCATGCAGCTTATTATTGAAGCCTGAACTAGTTATAATTTCAGCATACCGCACCCTAAGTTGTGAAAAGATGTAATTGACCTGCTACTCAATGGCATAAAACCATTCTTGGTGTAAAAGAATGCCTCTGCCAATTACCTGATGCATGGCAACCACTTACTAAAAACACTTTCTCTGCATGTAATGCTTGTAGTCCATTATTCTGATTCATGTTTACTTAGAAATAAAGCCCACTGAGTTTAGCGGTAATTTCCTCCTCAGTAAAAATTGCAGGAATTGTCTATTACAATTAATGGAAAGTAGAAAACTTGCAATGAACTTCTGACTTCAATGGTTTTGAAATAGGGATACCAAAGGATTTTTTTTTTCATCAATTTTTGGCAAACTGACCTGAGTTGCTTTTCTAGTCTAAAATATGCAGTAGTTGTTCAAACTGAATTTCCTCACTTGCAATAGAAAACTCAGAAAGTTAATGTGTGTGTGTGTGACAACATACATGTATGTATGTATGTATGCATGCACACACACACACACACACAAAATTGCATATTGTAAGAACAAAGTAGGTAGTTCAGGAACTACTTTTCTTGCTCTTTTGGCTTTTAACAGATCTGAATTTGCTTGTAAAATGGTTTTAAAATAAAATCAGCCGAGGACTGCATGTGACCTCAGGATATGTACCCCTGCTATACAGGAAATATGTTGATTTAAATATTAATGTCATGCATTTTTTTTTAAAAAATCATACACTAAAGTAAAAATGGAATGAAACAGACTTAGGAATGAGTATATTATGCAAATAGCATAGAAACAAGTTCATCTTTGGTCTGGATTGGGTCCAATAAATTTTAGGGTCTCTGATTTTTAAAATCATTCAAAATTTTTAATGGTTAATGTTACTGTCACTAATTACTGGTTATCAGTTCTTTAACAGAGACCTACAAAAATACAATTGAATATCTGATTATTTCTTAAAAGAAGACTATTAGTAAAGGCATTCAGACATTCACATGTCAAAACAGATATTAAGCTAACCATGCAAAAATTCCAAAACTGCTTTGTGTTGTAGAACAAATACAAAATATACTGAAAACAAAGGTGAACTAATTTGACCACAAAAAAATGCAGCGTTACAACAAATAACACTTCTCCATTTCATGATAGATTCTAAAAAGGAGTGTACTATAGCACTGCAATAAGGTGCATGAATTACAACACAAACACACACTAAGCAACCAATTAAAGGCAAGTTAGTGCTGTGGCTAAATATTTACTGAACCATTTAAATGAGTATCATTGAACATCTACATGCAGAAGTCACCTCTTGAATTGCTCAGGTCAGGAACAGCAAAAGACTCTTTAGAAGACAGAGGAAAAGAGGGGGAGAAAATATGTACAGTCAATTAGTTCCAAAACTGCAATGGCCTAAAACCCTACATGATGGCAATGATAATGGCACACAAATTCACATTCACTGTTCTCTATTACAGTTATGGGACTGTGTAGCCTAAGACTGAGATCCATGAAGGAACATCAGCACCTGGATGATGATGATGATGTTCCTCCTCAAACAGCCTTATAAAAAAGACTGCTAAAAGGAACCTCAGTTTCAAAAGGCGACTGTGTCCCAGAAAACCAACTTTTGGGTGTGTGAAATTAGTTAAGTGCCTCCTTCAATCCTAATGAAAGTTAATGCTTATTATGAACCTGACAGCTGCCAAATCATCAGGGGACACCCTTCTGAAGATACTCTCATTACCAGAGGCACAACTATCTGGCATGCAGGAAAATACCTACGTGGCTCCAAACTGTGGAACGCGCCTCTTAGGGAAAGGTAGTTGGCTTCCACTGTCCCAAAATCTGGGAAACTGGTAAAACCTTTTCTTTTGTAAAGGTTTTAGCTGTTAACTGATTTGTTTTAATCTTTGATGTCACCTGGATATTAACTTAATTTTAGCTTGTATTTTATGTGTTTACTGTTGCAAGCTAGCTTGATTGTCAAATAGATAGGAAAGTGGGATATAAACTCAATAAATAAATAACAACAACAATAAAGAGATCACCCTAGGCAATTTTTGAGAAGTATAAATCTCGCACTTGTTTAGTTTGTTCTAATGCCCATAATGATCTTGCATCATTATTATGACCAATACCAGGATTACCAGTTATTTTTATAAAATAAAACAGTAATACCAGTTTAGCAATTATATATAAATAATACACTTTACAGCATCAAAGAAAAGCATTAGATTTCAAGCTAAATGTGGCCTGTGGAATCCTCTAACTGGACTGAAACCTCCTTCTGTATCTTCCCTCCTAGCATTGTAAAAGGGAGGCTTCTTTCAGGCTAGGAATCATCATCAGAAGAATGTGGTATGGTTACTTTTGTGTCTTAAAGGCAATGGTTCAAAATTATTCTTCCTTGGAGATGGCAATCCGTTTTGAAGAAAGTTTCTATTACTGTCAAGCCCAGCCATGCACATGGAAGACTGCATCTGGGCAGTCATTTGTGATATGCAAAAATGTGTTGTGTGCATCTTTTATATTTGTGAATTTGTTTTTCCATATATTTTGAACAGATTGGGGTGCCTATATAAATATATGCATACGCCACAGGAATGGGTATGGGTACTCCAATGAATAAGTGTGTATAATATGCTGAGATGGGTTATATTTTATTTCTGAAAGTCGATGAATGTGTACAATTGACTGGATCCACTTTATCTTGTCCTAACTACTTTTCTAGGGCCCTGCCACTCTGACCATGTTCAGGGCTCACCAAGCAGATATTGACTCACTCTTTAGGTTCTTTTTTCTTGTAAAAAAACTGCTTATGAGTACATTAGTGTAAGATCTGGATGTTTCACAGCCTTCTGATTCTACCTTATTTATAGACGGGGGTGTCTGTAATATGGGGGGTGTTTGTAGATGGTGGCTTTGTAAGATTATACATTTAGAGAATTTGTGTGATTTTTGCTAGTTGCTTCCCCTATTGATTTCACTGATGTCAAATGCGACATCAAAAGCTTCCAAAAGCAAAGATCATCTATTACTACTACTACTCTGTACTACAAAGATAATCTATTACTACTACTACTATACGAATGATACCACATAAACGACACTTTTAATATATGGTATTTCAGAGATACCTCTTGTAGCAATTTCTGTATAGAAGATATATGTATCTAGATATTCTAACATAATTAGTTTCATATTGTTATCGCTGGGGTATTTGTCTTATTGGATAGACTGCCCTAATATGATGGACTGTCCTAATATCAGTCTGCCCTGATATGATGCCCTTCAGCTGTGTTTGGACTCGATCTCCATTACATCTTGTCCAGCATGCTTGCTTGACATTCTGAGAGTTGTATAATGCATTTGGAGAACACTAGGTATGGGAGGTTTGCTGTATTCAAATGTAGAATTCAGTCATATTGTAAGTAACATTGTCACCTTGCACTAACCTGGAATACCCAGAGAAAGAAGAAGACCTGAAATACTAGCTGTTTTTACACACTCATTTTAAACAGCTTCTACACTGCAAACTATTTTCTCTTCCTGCCCAATTAAAGATACACTTGTATGCATAGAAATTAATTCAAGTAATTTTCTCAGTAAGGAGATAAAGTCTATGTGCGGAACAGAAAACTATGAATATTTGCAGAATATTCTGATTACTTTATACCTTTTATGTAAGCAAAGCATAAATGTATGCAAAATGGAAAGAATTCCATCTGACAAAGAAGTTAATGAATGAACTGTATATGAGCCAAAATATTACCTACTGGTTATTCAGACTGATTGCCGCCATTTAATAACCTTCCCACCAATATTATTACAAGAGTGGGGGAAGAGGGAGTGCTTTATTCTGAGGAATCTTTCATTACTGAATTCTTGAGTTGAAATATAAATCAGTGTCTTGTTGTTTCATAACTTGTACTTTTCATCAGTACAATACAACAGCTTTCTACCTGCATTCAACTGTTGATGCAATCATATTCTAATCTGATGCCCTCCAGGTGTATTTGGATTGTAATCCAAGCAATCAAAGTTCCAATATACCAGGAGGTTTCCCTTGGTGGAGGAAGATGCATTATCAGACAAACTTTTAACAGTTGTGCTATACTGCCTTAATACCAGTTTTGTCATATCAACTATCTAAACATGAGGAAGGAAAAAGGGAACTGTTTATAGTTATGCATGATTTAGAAGGTTCTGAGAATGTAAATCATGGGTGATTAAGTTTTGGGTCCATGAAGACCACAACCTCACTCATTCACATTCAACCCCTTTTTCCTTCCTCAGGAGAAAGGAGCTTTACATTTCTCATACAGCCAGAATTCCTAATTTTATCTCGCCGTCTCCCCCAAAAGCAGCAATACTGAAGTATTTGCACGTGGGAGCTGCATCAGAGAAATAAAGTTGTAAGCTGCTTCCCACACCTCCTTCTTGCCCCCAAGGTCAGAGTCAACTACAGGACCCTCTTAGAATCTTGCCAAAATTCACAATACCAGATTGTTTCAGTTTTCTTAGAAACTCTGTGAGGGTCTTCTCCCAGAGTGGCTGCCAGCACTCTCAAGGTTTCAGTGGCCATTTCAGCATCATGTAAGAGCTAGGTGTAATGGGCAGAAGGAATAAACTTGAGAAACAGGAAGAAGAGCCACTACCAAGACAGTGGTCAGGTAAAAGAAAATTGAGTCTGGGGCAGAACTGTAAAGTAAAGGTCTCAGACAAGATCTCCCCTAGTTTTCACGAAGGAAGCAATTCTAAGAAAACAGTGCTGAAATGATCAAACTGACTTTAAGAGTGCATTTACTTTCACATGTTTATGTAAGTTCAAATAGGGGGAAACTGAAGCTGAGATACAAGGAGCTGCTCAAAGCCATCTGGTCAATATCTAATGCATTTGGATGAGTATCTGATTTCAAACCGGTCCCTAACTGCATGAACTTCACAAATAGTTGGTCCACAGCTATCATTCATTTCATTCATCTTGAGGATTGTGCTTAATGTTACCATTCAGAATCTTGAATTTTGTGCCACATTACTGTTACAGAGGCTTTGTGTATATATAGAGATGTGGACTTTTGGGAAATCAAGTCAGGACAATACAGGAGTACATTAGACATCTCATTTAGTCTCCCACCATAAATCAATAAAGATGTCTATTTTAAAAATATATTCCAAGTATATATAGCACACATAGACAAATCTGACACATTACTAATAATAAAGCAAATATTTTACATTTATCTTTCAGTGTTTCCCATTTAAAGTACAGGGCATGCAGTGTTCTACCCAGGCAGTAAATAAAAATTAAAACTATATACCTTCTTTTCCCACCGAGTCAACAACAGCATTGACAAGGTGTATTACAGTCACTAGGGAAGCTTGTAAAAAGTATGGAAGGAGTAAATTAAAAAAAAACAAACAAACCTATGATTAGCAACCATTTCAAACAGCACATAAAATTATGTCAACATGAACTAATGTAAGACCTATATATTTTATAAAAATTACATGCAATGTAAAGCTTGAAACAATTATTTATACACACCCACACAAAACATACACTCCCACCCCACAAACAGATTAGCACCAGTAATGCTTCATTTCAATTATACGGTAATATTCAAAAGAATATTTATTTCAAATTTGGTCACTGCCCATATCACTAGGAAGTGACTGTGAGTGGTTTACAGTTTAAAACAATTACAGTCTCTCCAGTAGGATGAAGACATTTTCAACCTGAAAATATCAACAGCCAATCCTTTCTACATCAATGGTTTATAAAGGTTACAAAAACTAAAAATGGATTGCAAAGAGAAACATGCACACACATTTTAGCAATCATTTACACTCATTCACTCTTCTTTTCATACTTGCATAAACATTAACAAACACATGTGCAATACAGCAATTATGAATGGCACACATCAATAGTTACTTTTCACCAAACAAAAGCGTGGATTCAAGTTTTTCACTATTGCTACTAAGCTGTTTGGAAAAAGGCATACACTTACAACAGCGTGCATCATCAAGAAATTCCTACATTGCACCTGGATTCTATTTCTTTTTAATTATGTTTGAATTAGGTCTCTATCATGTTGCAGGAAACACCCTTGGATTTACTATACAAGAAAGCGATTTTTAAAAAGTGTGGGGAATGCCAGTCAGAGCAATTAACCCCAAGCAGAATCTGTTTTATGGATATGTGTAGCCCCTGTGGCCTACCCCCTGCTGGTCCTCAAGCACCCATTCATCACTCATAGCCACTGTCAAGGCAGTCACAAGTATTGCAACTTATAATATAGACAGGGAAATAAATACAATGTAGCATATAATCCATCTTCCGTGCAGGCAAGATGTAGAGAAACAGGTATCCTAGCAAGTGTTACGTGAAGGTTGTGGTGATACCTGGAAAACTGACAGGTAAGAAGGCAAAGTGGTAGGGACAGGAAGGAAGGACAGGTGAAGAATATTTTAAAAAATCTTTTGAAAAGCATAGGGACAAGACAGAGGATAGAACTGAGGTTCCTTTTTGCAGAGAAAGGCAGGAGTTGTATAGGATAGTAGTACAGAATAAACAGAAGAGGTGACCAGAAGACAATTAGGACTGGAGTTAGTGGAAACAGGGTAGAAAGAGGAAGCATAAAGTGGATCAACATTTCAGTTTCAGAGAGGTTTAATTACATTTCTGAATTATGCTTTTAAATTTGGTTTTGTTTTTAATTTTTTAGCTGTCATGGGTATCCTTACTGGGTGTAAAATGGAATACAAAACCAGATGATGTTGATGTTGATAATATCAAAAAAGGAAGTGTGTGTTATTAGAGGTAGTGGGACACAAGAAAACAAATAACAGCTAGAAAGCCAAATTGTGGAGAGTGGGAGATATTTTGATATAAGCAGCCAAATTGCTGGCTCTATTTCTCTATTTCTTCTTAATTATTATCTGAGCAGGCTGTGTCATGTTTACAGCCACACAATACTTTCAGCTACATTCTACAATTATAATATTTATCATCTGTATTCCTTTCTTATCATGCTGTATTATATTAATATATTTGGAAACAGCATCCACATTTACAGAAAAAGGAATCATAAATGCTAATTTCTACAGTGATAAAGGAGAGGAATACCTTTTGAACCTTCCAGAACTTTACAAAAATAGTTTTACCATCTACTAAGAGCTACTAGGGGGACGCGGTGGCGCAGCGGCTTAATGACGCTGAAAGTGCCAGCCAGAAATGGCTGAAAGCTTCAGCGGTTCGAGTCCAGCCTCGCGTTAACAAGGTGAGCTCTTGTTTCTATACCCGCAGCTCCTGCCAACTCAGCAGATCGAAAACATACGTGAGTAGATAAATGAGGACTCTCACTCCGGCGGGAGGAAAAATGCTGGCAGCAGCTCAACAGAGAGACGGGACAAGTTGCCGGTAAAAGCGCGAAAAAACCGCGCTCGTCCGAAAAAGGGGCGCGAAGCAACGGAAATCCCGCCTCCTGTGCTGCCAGCTGGGCTGACGCTCTAGGAATTAGGCTCTGGCAAAGTCTAATTCCGAAACTAGAAAGATGCAATTGCCTTGAAAACCGCTAGGGGGCGGTCACTGCAGGGTCAGTAATGACTGTTAAGCAGATAAAAAAAAAAAAAAAAAAGAGCTACTAGCACACACACATACACACAAACTCCATTAAAAGAGCCAGTGATCAATAACATTTACTTTTTTAAAGTAATAAAAGGAAGTTTTAAGATACAACATCTTTATCAGAAAAATGTGTTTTAGAATATATACGTACATACGTACGTACGTATATTTACAAAAATGATGTTAAAAAGCAGGCTTTGTAGTAATTTAAAGGGGAAAAGTCGAGTCAAATTTAAAAATAAAATTTGCTGGATATATTTGATGGGTCAGGCAACTTTCAGAATGTTTTCCAGTTAAGATTACAGACTAGGGTCTGATTCTATTAAGTGGAATATTTTTAATGCACAAAGAGCACATTATGCTATGATAAGGAGTAAATGCATATTTACTCCTTATCATGGCATAAAGCAGATTGCAAGACATTGTAATAAAGCCCCACTGGACAACTTCCTTCATTACTCATGTAATCAGACTTACAAGCAAATCCCTTATACTCTGCTTTCACTCAGTACTGCTCTGATCCATATGGGAGCTGAGGCAGCAGCAAGGGAGAAAAAAGGAAACAAATAAAGCTGTAATCCAATTTTTAGACATTTTAAACCCTAACATTAGCATCAAACTGCTAATGTTTCTACTTCCAAATGATTATTTTGCAAAGGAATTATTTAGTCATTATCTATAATCAACTACTCATCAAACTAATGTATATTAACATTTACAGAGCCAATCTATATTATGTGGAACATATACATTCCTATAGAATATTATGACATTGGTAATGTTAGTGTAAAACAGGTATCTGGTGATAAAAAGGAAAGAGATGGCAACCTTCTTCTGATGGTGTTGCACAAAGTTCACAATGGAAGCTATAATTCTACATATCTGAAGAGCCCCAAGCTGGGAAAAACTAAGATGCAGAATGACAAATAAAGATCTACTGTGTACCTACCATTATCATCACATGATTCTGACTGGAACGAGCTGAGTGACTGGACCTCAGACATACTTTCTCGAGCACTGTAAGGTTGAGACACCTTTTCTTCCAGAGGCTTCTTTGGCAGGCAGGAATCAAGATCAACAACCTTAGCTAAGAGGGGGGAAAAAACAACAACCTCAAAATAAGGATAATCAGAATGAAACCAATCTACCCCATAAAAATAGCGCAATAAATATAAAAGGAATATGAAAGACATGCATATGTTTGATTAGATGTGCCTTAATGAAAGGAAGTAGGGATGGGAGTAAACATTAGCTAGATATGAACAATACATTCTCACACAGAACCCAACAGAGAGTGGTGAACAGAGATGTCAGTGACGAGATGACTGTCCACAGGTACAACATTAGGATCAGAATTGCTGACAACTGCTTTGTACTTATGACCTCTTCCCCTATTGTGCACTTAGGGATGATGGCTATTCCCAAACTTAAATTGTGGTTATGGAGAAGTACCAGAGAAAGAGAAAGATGGCTCTTTTTCTTTCCCTTCCATCTGAAACACCCCATAGCACAGTGGGAAAGGAGTCCTTCAATTTCATGGCATACATCCCCCAAATCCTATGTCCCCTGTTAAAGGATACATATTATAGAACAGTTAAAAGGCTTGAGCAGGCAATATTTTTCATTCCTCCCTGTTCCAACTTTTTTCTACTTCTTGGTGCTCTCAACTGTAAATTTAGTTAATCCAGTATGCAAAACCTACATTCCTATTACACTCCTTTTCAGCTTCTCCATGGCAGAGTTGAGATCTGTCAACTAAAATAACTCTTACTTTAATGTATCTGAAACTGGAAAAGTAGCATGTTGCTTTCTGCTCTACAAAAGCCAACAGTAAAAACAGGAATTTCTGTCCTTGGTTTTCCATGTAATTCAGAAGTTTCTAGCTAATAAAATAACTACAATTTTCTTATTTCTATGCTCTCAAACCTTGGAACCTCATAAATCCTTGTAAATCATTCTGCATGGAGGTGGGAAGGGAGGAAAGGCTATTTTACTTTTTTCTGAAGTGTATACATATCTATAGTTTTGAATATCCAGGAGCCTTTCTGACTATACAGAACACAGTTTTCTATTTTTGGATGAACACATCTTGCTTGCATTCAACCATCCAAGTTAACTGTCAGAGGGAATAATTTACTATATAACATAAGTGGTAAAAAAACCGACTTGTTACTTGATGTTTGGCTTACATATAAGATAGTTTGGCTTACATATCAGATTTACATTCTAAATTGCCACTGATCACTTTATTCCTAGTCTATGAATTGATAACGTTTCTTGCAAAGCACATGTCTCAACATCCTATCAGCAAACCTTTTTTTAATAGAAATAAAAGGAGCACTTACTATCATAATCGAAGTCCCAGCTGGGTTTCTGTATTGAGTCACTGTCTGATGGAGAATTGGATGGAGGCGGTGGTGGCAAATTAGGAGCTACACTGCAAACAGCCACTGTTTTTCTATGACCATGTACAGAGTCAGGGTTAAAAGTAGTAAACTCTGGATGTTCTGGAATAGTGGAACCTTCAAAAGAATTTCTGTCCAAGTTGTTCCTAGAGTCACTTGGAATGCTTGGAGTATATGAAATGGGGCGTACAGGCACCTGAGGTGGAATGTCAGAATAAATGTTCTTATTCAGTCTGGAATCAAAGTATGGTCTTTGCAAGAAAGCTGTTGTGGTTCCTAGGTGTTTGTCTTCTGGTTCTGGCTGCTTTTTTCTCTTTTTTGTGATTATTTGGTGACAGAAAACGAAAACCCCCACTAGTGCTAAGATTGCCACTATGAAAATGATTATTCCAATTACTTCTGCTAAGCCAATGTTCCACGAAGTTGAAACATATTTATTAAGGACCTCAACACAATGTTTTCCTCCAAATCCATGACTACAGTTACAATTATAAGCACCATACGTATTCTCACAGAGAGCGCCATTCTGACATGGGCTTTCTATGCATTCATCAACGTCAGTTAGGCACCTGTAAAACATTAAGAGAAGATGGGGTCTGTGAATACTAACAGCATATAATCCAAGTTACACACTCACAAATTAATAGATACCAAGTTTGTGTACAATCTCATAATACAAACTGTAGTGGGCTGTAAATAAGCTGAGCTATGAAGGGCAAAAAGGACAATATAAATGTACTTTCTGGGCCAATTACAGCATAACTAGAACCTGGCCATCCTACTGCATCCAGCCACTTTCAGTAAGTTCCACTCTAATCCACTTTCCCAACTGGTTTGTTACCATCCCAATAAGCAAGTGGGAGATATGGTTCTTCTACTTTGCTTTCTGCAATCTAGGCCTATTACTTGGAATATCTGAGTACCCTCCACATAGCTCTTGGGAAAAATAATTTCAGGACTACTGCCACTGCATTGACAAGAGAGAGAGGTGAATGCATCAATATGTGGAAGGGAAGACAGCACCGTGGATAGGAGGAAGGCTGTGTTCTAGTGAATAATTGTCTGGTGCTTACAGCAGAATGGACTTCTCCAAGTAACTGTTTTACAGATAAAAGTGCTGCTGCTGTAATTCTATGTTCAAATAGCTGAGCACAAATGAACACTTTGTTGCCCTGATGGTGAAGATGAAGAAGTCCCTAAACTACTCAGCAACTTTGCTAGAGAGGCAGCTGGCAAAGGCTTTTTTCCCCACAGCTATTATCACAAAGGAAACTCTAAAATTACTGCTGAAGTTCGGTGGGGCAGATTGCTTTCCCCCCTCCTACTTTTGCAAAGAGGTGTCTTAGGCTGCACATTTGCTACAATCCATGGGCAAGTATCAGAAGCAAAAATAAGTATTTTCTCTTGATTGCCAATCCTTTGTCTTCACATTTGATACAAACCCATTTACTATTTGCTAGACTGCCGCCAACAGAGCCCCAGTTGTACCTCTGTCCTTTCCAAGGTTCAGACAGTCTCCAGTAGACAACACTTGCTCAATAATTCAGAACAGTTCAAAATCCCAGTAACTGCTGGAATTCAAGAAGTATTAAGAACTCCTGCAGTTATATTATTTTGGAAGTAATCATGTTTTTAAAAAACTCTCATAAAATGAAAGAACAATAAAGGCACCATATCTATGAAAAAGCAACTAAGATGATTTTTTATTTTCACAGCAATGTTATCCTGTCGTAAACTGTCAAATGAAAAATTAGCCCTTTGGCTCCTATTTAATATGTTATTGTTTTGTAATATATAAACTAAAGAATTGTAACTTTAGTGCCTCTTCCTTCTTTCTCTTGAAATCCAAAGCTACTAGCACAAACCCTAATGAGAGATAAAAGAGAGTTTGTAAAGGACAGATAATCAGTATATTTGCTTTCTGTTGTATTCTGTTAGCATTCTAAAGGCTTACGAATAGAAGAAAACATCTGAAACAAATGCCTTAAAATACACAGTTTTGTGCATATCCCTGATATACACACGAGAGTTAATATGATCAGCAGACAGAACTGAAGAAAGTGCTTGTCTCAGAAGTATATGGAAAACTAGCTAGACAGAATATGCCTGGCGCAGAATCAACTTAGTTTAGTGTTGGGCTACTTTATGATTATGTGCCATCAAGTTGATATTGCCTCTTAGCGACCACATAGATAAGATTTTCTCCATGATGATCTGTCCCTAACCTGGTCTTTCAGGTCTTCCAATGGGCCACTGTAACTGAGTCCATCCACCTTGCTGCTGATCGTACTCTTCTCTTTCCTTCCACCTACCCCAGCATTAAAGCCTTCTCCAGAGAGCTAGGTCTTTGCATAATGTGTCTGATGTCGGATGATTTGAGCCTGGTCATTTGTGCCTTTAGTGAAACTCTGGGTTGATTTATTCAATGATCCATTTGTTTATTTTCTTGGCTGTCCATGGTATTCACAGGAGTCTTCTCTAACACCAAAATTCAAAGCTTCAATTTATTTCATATCCTGCTTCTTCAAAGTCCAACTTTCACTTCCATAGAGCGTCACAGAGAACATCATTGCTTGTACTATTCTGATCTTTGTAGATATAGATACATCATGGCACCTGAATATCTTTTCCAAGACCTTCATGAATGCTCTACAAAGTGCTGGTCTGTGGTGTATTTCTTGACTGCTTGTCCTGTTACTGTTGATGGTTGATCCTAAAAGGCAGAAGTTATCTACCACTTCGATATCTTGATTATCAATCCTAAGGCTAGTGTTGTATTTGGTTATTAATTTGATCTTCTTTATATTTAATTTTAGTACCATTTTTTTCACCATGCATCTTGACTTTTATTACTAGAGCTTCAGATCCTTTGCTATTAGAATGTCATCAACATAGTGCAGGTTACTGATGTTTCTTCCTCCAATTTGAAAACCAAGTTCATCTTCTTACATTAGTATAGCATTGGGCTACTTTATGACATACAGTCAATTCATTATGACAATAGCAAGCTACACTTTTTTTTAAAAAAAAACCCTAACTTATTGATAAACGAATACCATGTTGCTTTATGCAATTTAAGCAATTTGCTGGCTTGTCTTCTAAACAGCTCTATTTGCATTTTATAGGCTATGTCTTCCAAACAAAAACAAATTTGTTTCTTGGATTCTTTCTCTCTGATTTATTCCCACAGGCCTGCCTCAACAACACAGTAAGCAAATTATAGTCAGTGCTATCCATGGTTTTCTAGCTGCCCAGAAAAAGCCAGTGGGAATGACTATTCTCCGATAAACTAAAATTTAGACAAGTTCTTGTCTCCTGTGTCAAATGAACGTAGACAGTAACACAAGCTATCTCTGATCAGAATGTTCTGCATTCAGAGACCATTGCAGGATCACCTTCATAGTTAGAATTTATGTTGCAGCTTCTTATGGTAGAACTAAGTTTTAAAAATGTGTAGGTAACATTCTAGCCCACTTATCCCCTTCCCTTTTGTAATTATTTTTATTTCACATGCTATAATGCTAAAGTATAAACTTTACAAAAGCTACCAACCTCTCTCCATGAAAACCAGCCTCACATTCACAAACAGGTCCATCTAAGCTATCAATACACTTGCCGTTGTTCTTACAGGGGTTGTCTTTGCAATATGGACCAATCTGACACCTGGGGGAAAAAAAAAAGAATAGTTAACTACCTCCTAAATCAGCCATTCAAACCTGATGTTCTGAGATTGCCAACTTCAGCATATCCAGCCAGAAGGCTAGGGAAAGTTATTTGGTTTACTAAATGGCATGAGTCACAGTATAATTCCAGGATTATTAACATTTATCCTGACTCTGTATGTGCCCAAAGACCATGAATAGATATGATATCAAGGATTTCAACTGCTTTTTCACAATTCCTGCAGAACAAATTGTGATTTCCCAATGAACGTGCATTCCACAAGACCTACAACAAATTTGACTCTCCATGAAAACAACAGAACGAAATGTATTTTTGTCTACACAAGGCTGCCCTGATCTGTACTTTGCCTCTTCAGACATACATGACAGAAAACCTTCTTCCACTTAAAAAAAGGCTGCAAAGCTCACGGATGCAAAGCTCACACAGAACATTTCTCAAAGTACACATGCAAGCAGATAATATTACAGAGGCGATACTCTGAAGATAAAAGTACTGGTGATGAAATTTATTTCAATAGTTAGAAAAGGCATCATACCTCTGACCTGTATACAGCCCTCTACACTGGCAGATGAATTCATCATTGAGGGAAATACAAGTGCCACCATAAAGGCAGGGATTGGAAGCACATGGGTCGATGTTTACTTCACAATGTGTACCCATAAATCCAGCTGCACACTTACAATAATAATCTGCAATGAGAAGCCCAGTATGAGAGCATGCCACTGTGCTCACAAAACTGCAAGTATTTGTTTGCACAGAAAAGACAATCTAGAGGAGCTTTTCTGAAACCCCAAACAAGCAAACCTGGATAAATTATCTAAAGTGCATAGCAGCACAGCACAGATGCACCCTCCTAAAGAGATGCAAGAACCAGGCAATAAAGTTGAATAATATCTTACTTACAGTAACTGTAACTATGATAACCATTTCAGAAATGACTATAGTATCATAATCGAAAGAACACAATAAATTCTACTCCTTTTAAAAGGTTGAGGGAGTACGAAAACTTTAAATGCTGAAGTACAACAAATATGGTACAGATGGCTTTCCTCTACTGGCATTTTGAAAACTACACATAGCAGTGTTGCTCCAGTGGCATTTAACACTTAGGTTAATTTAACTGAATGACACTTGTGATGTATTAGTTTTTAAAAAGTTGTTAAAATAAAAGACATCTTCCCTTGCTTTTAGGGAAGCCTGGTTTTAGACTATTGCTGGGAAAGTATTCTAAATAGCTAATACAAAGTTGTGCTGGGAAAAAGTGGCCTTGCACAGTGTTTACGTCCATACAAAATAAAACAATGCTAAATACTAACAACAAACCTCACCTCCAGTGGGGAGCGGATTACAAATGCCTCCATTCTGGCATGGACTGGTTGAACAACCCTCCATAGTTGTCAGTAAACATCCAGGAGATACATCCACAGATTCTTCCATTTGAGCATAACTCTGGGGTTTGTTATTTAGAGGCAATTCTTGACCATTGAGTACAATGGAATCCATACAGCCTCTGAAGCCATTGCTAACCTGTGGGCTCCTTCCATGTCTCATACCCTGCTGTCGAATGTGACCACCAAAAAATACATGGTTATCTAAATTCAGCGTCCTTAGAGTACCAGGGGCGGTACCAGAGGCAGTGTGTACCCTATCTAGAATCAGTTTAGCATAGTTTCCATCAACTTCAAGAGATACTGAATGCCACTGGCCATCACTAATTTGAATGCTCTGCACAGACACAGTTCTGGGACCACTTCCACAGTCAAATTTGTATTGAAGTTTCCCATCGTGGATCTGAAAGAGAAAAGAAAGGCAACAATTAGCTATGAAGATACCTTACTGACTCCACTTGCAGCAATGCCCAATATGATACAGCCTTCCCTGATGTGATGCCCTGAAATCTTTGAGAACTACATCTCCTAGATTTCCCAATTCAGCATTAAAACTTCTTGTCTCAACATATCAGAGAGCATCAAACTGGGGACAGATCATACAATGGTAACTCCATCTAACACCACTGAAATTCATTCAAAATTGCAGCATTCAAAATTAACCCAGCCTGGTTCCTTAACCACTACTTGACCTAGTAATATTTACCAGGGGCAGCAGAATAAACCACTATATATGTTGCTGTATAATCACTACACTGTAGCACATGTGGGGTACAAATTAGAATCCTCTAATATAAAAATATGTACTGCACGCATGGATACAAATTTTATGCTGTTCAATAAAGTAGTGTTAATGTTGTTGAGTGTTTTACTCAACCAGTCCTCAAAGTTCTGGCTGTCCCAGCAACCCAGTGGTCATGTGTTCGCGATCTGGGTGCTTGGCAACTGGCTTGCACTTACAATGGTTGCATCATCCCATGGTCACATGATTCACATGATTTCCATGTGCTATTTTCTCTGCCGGCTTCCCATGAGAAAAGTCAATGGGAAAACCAGCAGGGAAGGTCACAAGTTGCTTGGGTAAGTTTCCTGCACCTGGCAGCAGCCACCCCAAGCCTTGCTGTGCTTGCAGTGCAATGGACCTTCACGCCTCCTCACCTGTCCTCCAGCAGCCACGCCAAGCTTCATTGTGCTCGCACTGCGCTGGATCCTCATGCACCCTTGCCCATCTGGCAGCAGCAACCCCAAGCCTCGCTGTGCTTGCACCACACCAGACCCACTTACCTGCCTGCTGGCCTGCTTGCAAACCCCTGGGACTTGCAACTTCCTGCCAGCCTCCCTACTGACTTTGGTTGTTAGAAGCCAGCAGGAAGTTGTGAGGAGGTCCTCGCTTAATGACCCGCGAACCTTGCTTAACGATGGCAATGGGGACTGCTGGTCATAAAGTGCAATGTCATGTGACCACATCACTTAGCAATGGAAATTCCAGTCCCAATTACCGTCATTAACCAAGGACTACCTGTAATTCATATTGGATTTTTCATGCAAGGGGATTTTTAATGATTAATTTCTGGTATTCATAAACTTTACAACTTAATTATAGTGCTTTATTTCTTCCTGCAGTAAAATGACAATTATTAAGCAGAATAATGTCTGAATATCTAAACATCTAAGCTTTTTGTCGAAGTGGAATGATTAATGCCATTTACAATTCCTAGTAATTGCTGGACAATTCTCAGTAATTCTGAATCATTCATTCATTTTTCCCCTTCTATTTATTGTATTTATTTTTCCACAATGCTTCTTACCTGTATTACAAAGTACTAACTGGGAATACATTTGCTTGGAAGGGTTAAAAGCTTAGAAGATTAAAGTACACATTCTAAAAAGCATTAAATATTTTGCTAACCATCTAAAGCATTTCATTTGTTAAAACAGGGTGTTCTCCTGATGTTTAAATTATAGGAATTATATTAGGTCTGTACCAATTTAGATTTAAATTAGATTCAGAACAAAATGCAGGAGGTTTCCTGTTAATTAAAAGGTTTCAGACTTTGGAGCCACATACCTCTAAAATACTATAGTCAGTTCCTCGGGCATACATGACAACTGCATGAGTAGAATATGTTCTGAGTCTCATACTGAGTTTCATTTCCTCTTTGTTTTCATTTTCCATGAGGCGATACTTTACATAACTGCTTCCAGTAAAAGTCACTACTTGTCCAGCTGATACTTAAAATAAAGACAACAAACCAGGATTTAAAACTGCACACCGTATTTTAATTGGACAAAGAGGATTAAATGATAAAACCTTACCAGGGCACTGGGTGGCAGCACTTCCATGACAAACACAAGTGTACTTTTCTTCCTGAAGGTCAGCTACACATTCGGTACCATCAGGGCATGGGTTTCCCTCACAAATACTGTTCACTAGTGGGCACCTTCCATCTGGGAAATACATAACAGCACAGTTTTGGTTTTATTCCTGTCTCTCCTCCTCACCCCTCAGCAATTCCTCAAGCAGGAGCATCGAAACCTCTGATCCTAATTTTGCTCAGGCACAACAGGTGATGAAAGTAATAGCTGTCAGAAAGCAGGAGAAAGCAGAGTATGCCAGCCAGCAAGCAATCATTCCATCATTCAATTCTAAATTGCTATCAGATCGAATTCTGCTGGGAAAATTACTCACCTGAGATTGTACTCTTTTTTTCTATTCTTCTACAGAAATCATAAATTATGTTATCAAGGTAAACCATATACTGTTTCCCATTTTCAAACCCCTTAGAGTCAGTAGGCCAAATTTTCCAGGACTTGCAATTCTCTAGTATACCATTAAAATATGTTCTCTTAAAGGCCGCATTGCATATCCTTTAGGACAGAATTGCTGGCTGTGAAAGCCATCAAGATAATGATAGAAAAAAAAAATGAAGCTTTTACATGTTTGAGAGACCTCTTATAACAGCCTTCTCCAAATATGCTGGGACAACTTTGCCTAGAATTTACGGCCAGCATGATTTGGGGAAAACCTATTTACAACAGTGAGATGAAAAACATGAACTCTGAAAACTTACTACTGTTTTAAATTTTGCTTAATATCAGGTTACACTTATAACTGTGGCTGTTAAATAGGATGGGGTCAATTTTTGCACTTTATGCAAAGAATATTTCTTATACTTCAGTTATTACTTTTCTGCTTAAGAGTTTAGAAAGTTCATTTTCTACCTTACAATACAGATATTCCTTACCTTTACAAAGGCAAACTGCGCTTCTGTGGTGATGTGGTGTGACAAAACTCAGTCTGGCAGTGCTGTGGGTTGACATGATTTTCTCATCCACCATCACTTTTTCTTCACAAAATTTCCAAGGGCAATCCAAACCCAAGCAGAGTTTGTGGAAAACTTTAAGGATTTGGACGCCTGAGATCTCTTCAAGATCAGGCACAGAGGAATTTATCTTGTGGAGCAAGGCTCTGGTTGAATGCTGAGAACTAGCAGTCTTTTCGACGAACAGCAGTACATCAAGGTTTGATGGATGATCAGAAGGTTGCAAGCTAATTATCTGAATATCATTTCTTCTAACTCCCAAGCAAGTCCTTAAAGCCCTTTGAAAATTGCGCCAATAGTCACCAATGAATTCCTCTGGGGCAAGGTTGGCAAACTGGAAAGCTATGCTGTGATTCAGCAATTCTTGTGTGACCTGCTTGATATGTACTGCAATGACAGCAGCAGTGGTAAACTTTCCATCTGTAACAGTAACATTCAGATGGTATTGTCCTACATCTAACCTTTTGTGAGCAATCAGCTTGCCTCCAGTGCTAGAAACACTGAACAAAGATTCCATTTGGGGATCCAGCTTGTACGTCAGAGTGTCATAAACATCTTGGTCTGTTGCATGCACTTTTCCAATGACACCACCAGCATATTCTTCTCCAAAGGTTGTGATAAAGATTTCTAAGGGCAGGATTGCCGGAGGATGGATGCTTTCCTCAATAACTTTAATGTCAACGTAAGTCACAGAAGACAACTGAGGCCTTCCACTATCAACCACCTAGAATAAACAATGAATTTCAACTCAGTTTAACTTGCTTTTAACTTAAAGCACTATACGATGTATGATATAGGTAATTTTTACAAATATAAATGACTAATTAAGGTTACATAAAAAGTAACTCGAGAGAAGCATTACCAATTAGTAGCAGTATCTGTCATATTTATCCAGTTGCTTTCAGTGTCTCAACTGTGACCAAGAACCATTCAATGCAGACACGAAACTCTCACTACTGGCAACATTTCTAAAGCAATGCCTAAGCAGGGACAGAGGATAATAAACTGGTAGCTCTCTGGAGGATACAGGACACTGTAAGCATTTCTGATTCCCATTTTTTTAAGAACAAGAACAACTGGAAAATGGACTACTATTCCAAATTAAGCTCATTTCCAGTATGTTCCTAAGCTGACAAAGCATTAAAGAGAAGCTCATTTTAAATGTATAATGTAAGGTACCGTTTTGAGCTCTGTTAGTGGATCTTTGGATTCTGCAAAAACAAAGCAATTCATTTAGATCTGAAGTTGCTGCTCATTCTTGGTCTACAGCACCCAGCCCGGCAGGCATATGAGGTGAACATAACTGAAAATGGAAGAGTTCAATAAAGTGCCACTTCTGCCTATTTCAAGGTTTCAGCAATATCTATTTATAAAAGCTTTTCTGATACAATTAATACAGCTTCACTGCCTCCTCAAAATTGTTTTAATCTAGCTTAATTAATTTAATTAGAAATCAGCGGGGCAAAATGTTATAAAACACTCATTATAAACCAGTGTTGTCCAAACTTGGCCACTTTAAGATGAGTGGACTTCAACTCCCAGAATTCCCCAGCCAGTCCACTCATCTTAAAGTGGCCAAGTTTGGACAACACTGTTATAAACCTTTATAGGAAAGGCATGCTCTTTAAATATCTGAAACATTTATGCGTAATAAAAGTAGCCTTTGGGATCACAAATTCAGCATGTTCGCTAAGGCGGTAAGAAATGATCGAGGACGCAATAGCAGATCGCAAACAGCAGATGGCAGCAGGGGTGCTTCGTGTTTTTTCAGAATTCAGAGCTCCTCTTGTTGAGACTCAACGGGTCCTACGGTAAACTATTCCAGAAATGTGCTTCTTAATATAATTACAAAGCATCCTTTTACACCTCCTTAAATATGTTATTATGTACGTCATCAGAACCAGAAATCATTGATTTCGGTATCACGTAGGAATTTCTTCTACGGAATCTGGCTTGAAAGGGAATGGGAGGTTCTACCCAGGTTATGGTGCTCGTCATGTACAAAGCCTGCTGATCTGGGGATGGCACACTCCGGACAATGTGGCAATATTGTTTTCTTCTTCGTTAATATGCCTATTGTATGCCTGTTCAGGGATCCTTTGGCAGTTCTCTGACATTTTCCAGAAAAGGTTCACAGCGGTTCAGGTGTAACCCTGGCCAGATTGGTTTGTTCTGGAAGAAAACCATAATATTCTGCTGCTCTGGAGTGGTGCCTATTGCACTTCCTCACTTCTGAGTTTTCACATTAGCATCTTAAATGTAGTTTCCATAAAGAATGGTAACAGACCATTAATGTAACAGTCATTATGCATTTTAATATAGGTAGTTCTTGAATTATGACCACAATTGGGACTGAAATTTCTGTTTTAAGGGATGCAGTCGTAAAGTGAGACGTCACGTGACTGCATCGCTTAGTGACTGCAATCCCTGCAATCCTGGTTGCCATCATTAACTGAGAATCGCAGGTCATTAAGTGAGTACCCACCCTAATCCAAGCCATTCCGGACTTGGCCCCTCTCAGCCCCAAGCCTCAGTAAGGTAAGGGACTGCCTCCAATTTCCCCCACCTGTCTATCCCCCCCATCTCTGCTCTTTTGGCTACCCTGCACCCTATCTTGTGGGGTAGTAAGCAGCCCCAGAACTGTGTGGGTCTGGGGCTGCTTGCCACGCCCCAGGAAGCCGCAGCTATCTTAGCCCAGCCCAACACAGTCCCCCTCGCCATCCTGCACTCTGAGACCCCTGTTGCACTGTGCTTCATTGCCCCAGCTGACCGTCACCATCTTCTTGCTCCTGCTAGGCTGGGCTGGGACTGAGCTTTGTGTTGTGGGTGGGGAGGGGGGGAGCCAAAAGCAGCTCCTGAGCTATGGTGCACTAGAAAGCCCCTTTGCGCTGCAGTAAAAAGACAAAGAAAGAAATGCGAAGCCCAGCCCCACTCAGGAGCTTTTTGCAAAGGGGCTTCAGGGGCTGCTTTTGGCTTTTTTTTTTTGAAACGTGGAGCCCAGCCGCACCCTGCAGCTTTTTGCAAAGAAGCTTTTTGGTGTGCCATGGCTCGGGGGTTGCTTTTGGCTTTTTTTCCTGCAGCACAAAGCCCAGTTCCGGCCCAGCCTGGCAGCCAGGCTGGGCATGCCTTGTCAACAGCGGGAACAAGAAGATGGCAAAAGTCAGCTGGGGTTGGTGGATTGCAGGGTGGCAGGGAACCAAAAGGGCATAAATGGGTGGGAGAGAGGTGGGCGGGGGAGTTAAAGCGCCCCGGAGGTCATAGGTACAGGAAGGCTGCCAAGTGCCCAAATTTTGATCAGATAACCGCAGGGGCACTACAAAAGCCATAACTTCGGGCACAGGTCATAAGTCCCTTTGTTCAGCACCGTCATAACTTCGGATGGTCACTGAACAAATGGTCGTAAGTTGAGGATTACCTGTAAAACAGCAGTAAAGATGCAGTAGCAGGAATGATTTGGAAAACTGATTTGTTAGTGTGGACTGAATCACTGATTTGTTTCAACACATTTCAAAAACATATAGCATTTCATACCTTAATATGAAGCAAGTAACGATCCTTCACTTTGCGCTGTAGTTGAATACCAGTTGTAAGTACAGCTTGTTGGTTGATCTCAAAAGCATTATCTTCATTTCCACTTAGAATTGTGAAAAGAAACGGTGGGCCATTGTGGGAGGAGTCTTTGTCTGTTACCACCAGTTGCTGAATGTTATATCCAACTGGCTTATTTTCCTATAAAAGTGGGAAGAAATTGTCTGAAATTTCTTAAACATGCCTTATTAGGATGAGTTATGGTGTTGCAAAGCTACTTTCAATTACAAAGTAACATGACAACGGAACAAGAAGCTCCATTTTGAGTTCAAAACAATTGTTTCAGAGTTTGAGACTGGCTATTCCAATCTTTCTGAAACTGTTAAAAAATATTGATGTGACAGATACTATAAATTTGGAATACTTCTTTCAAACTCAACATGGGTCATTTGGATTTCAAGGTGTTTCAAATTAATTTTTTTTTTACACACTCCTTAGCAGGTGTGCTTTATCTTCCTGCTAGGCTTTGCACAATGGAAGCAACATGATCAGCCCCTATATTTCACGTTTCACCACAGAGGTAACATATAAAGCACTGAGCACAGTGATCCAGCACAACCAGCTGCCCCACCTCAAAGGAAGTTGCTGCAAATGTGCTATAGGCAGAGCAGAGCATTCAAACAACAGTTTGGAAAACTCCCTGAAACATTTTTTCCACATACTTCTGTGTCCTTTCTAGATCATGGAAAGTAACATTAAATTATAAGCATGTATAAAGTACAAAAATAAAAATGTGTAGGAACCAGTAATTGTAATTTATGTAGCATTTTCCAATCTCTCTCTCTCTCTCCCCCCACACCCCCATATTATTCAAAATGGTTAGGCCAAATAGTCCCATTATTTTCAATTCCATATCTTCAATTAATGGACTAAATCAAATAATAGTGTTAACATTCCTAGGGTATACTGAAAGTATGTTAAAGTCCTTTCAGAAAGAGAGAAAAATGCTTTATAAATAATGTATCAATATATGTTATAGTCTTAGGTCTGACTATTAAGAAATTATAGTTTATTGGCCAAAAATTTAAGGTTCTATACCTAAGCAACATATTGGAGCCTTTTTCAATGGAAGTCAAGTTTCCCAGTTCCCCCCTCCCCCTTTATATAATACCACTTAATCTATTTGCTGAATACTACCGATGCAACCCAAGCTTCAGAAAAGCAGCTTGGAAGAACAGAGAATACTGTTTACTGCTTCTAAAAGACTTCTAGCCCTTTGTTCTTATTTTTCAGAAATGACCACTGCTGAAGTAGCATGCTGGATTAGATGAAACGTGTTTAGCTGTTAGGACAATCCTAAAGTACAAAAGTCTCAGCAACAAAACATCCAGGATTACTTCCTGTCTGTGTCATAACCCTCCTGTGAAATTGATCCTTTAATCTCTCTGTCACTTTACTTCCTATCTAGTTAAAGGAGAGCTAAGCTTACTGTCTCCTATCCTTTGTTTGGTTCATGCATTTTACGATGCAACCCAACTAGGCCTCCAACCATCAATTCGTCTGACAACCAGCACATCAAAAGCTGCTATTAATTTCTGTAAGAGTGAAATGAAAGATTCAGGCAGGACATATTTAATCCATAATGATTACTAATATTCTTTCTGAGGCCAAACAAATGCACCATTCTCACAAAGCAAGAAAGCATCTGAATGAGGGATTTCAGCTGCAAATAAAATGAGAATGTTTTTCATCCCTTAACTAAGCTGCCCCCATACTCAGCTTCAGTGTGTATTTCTAAGAGGATAAATTTGATATGACTGATTTACGCCTGTCAATTTTTTTTTCTTGTTCAACAGCACAATATTCTTAGTTGTATCCTTGGTTTTTTTTTTTTTTTTTAAGCTTTGGATTTGTATTTTAAAAAGAAATTTGTCAATTGTTGTCAATAAACATTACTATTATCCTTTGCTACCTTTTTGAGTATTGCAAATTCCAACATTCAGATGTCTGGAGGTTGAGTCATGGCAACTGGATTTCTTTTCTTTTGGTTTGATACATTTCGCTCCTTGTCCAAGCAGTTTCTTCAGTCTGAAGAACTGAAGGACTGAAGAAGCTGCTTGTCCAAGCAGTGAAACATATCAAACCAAAAGAAAAGAAGTCCAGTTGCCATGACTCAACCTAGATAATTCCACCTGGATGACAGAATCTTCATCAACAGCCTTCAGATGAAACTGTAAAGCTTGACTAGTTGCTTTGTACTTGAGAATATCAACAAAGCTTTAACAAACTAATTTTGAGTATGAACCTGCAAATCAATTAACATTTACCATAATTTTATTTGTTAATCACTGATTTCCAGTGACTTACTTTTACTGAATCAGAAAAATCAGTTCATGAGTTCATCAAGAAAGGGAACTCTTAATTTGTTAGCATTATTAGAGTTCATTTATCAACTCCAAAAATCCATATGCAATCAAAAGTCATCTTTATCTAAACCCAGAACCTTGGGATTGATCAAATCTCACTGGGAATTTATTCAAATGTTTTACAGTCATCTAATGGTTGAATTATATTACATTATAAGTAGCAGTTTTCCAATAATATAGAAAACAAACAGCAGGTATCACGTGCTACAATATAATATATATGAATTACCTGGATAATAATGCTATAATTCTCCTTTGAAAACAGGGGTGGATTATCATTTACATCAGATACATCAATATTGACTGTAGTTGTGTTGCTTCTTGGTGGGTATCCATTGTCTGATGCTTGAACTGTCAAAGTGTAACCTGAAATCTTCAGAGTAAAACACAGAAAAAAAATTTACACAATTAGGCTACATTTTTTGATATAAGAAAAATAATATTGGAATCCACACATTCTCTACTTTTTGCATTAAGAAATTTTGTACAGACAGCTCATAAATAAACAACACAGCATCTGGAGATAAACAATGCTAGTTGCTTTACAAACACGATTTGGATATAAGCACCTGTCTATTAAAATATAAACTATGCACAACAAACAACATAACTTAATTGTAATCTTGCTCTTTCCAAGAGACAACTTTTTCAATAGGGCCAGTTCAGATATCCTGGCCTGTATTCTATAAACCAGTTTTAGTAATATGCTACAAACCTCCCCAACATTAATCTATTTTGACTATTGAAGAGCAATTAACACAAAATCTAGCAGCGAAGGTGCTAATTAGTATAAGCTACAAAGATCACATTATGCTTGTATTAAATATTTGTACTGATTGGCAACTGCTTACAAGGCATTATTTAAACTACTTGGATTAACAGTTAAACTTCTAAATTGCTTAGGGCCTGACTATCTGAAGGACCATCTTTCCTGTTATAAATTAGCCTGGCTATTAAGATTGGCAGGACAAGCCTTTAGAAAATGCTCTTAGTTTAATAGGCCCCTCTATCTGGTATGTCAGAGAAAGTCTTTTCTTTTTTTATATATGAATATTTTTATTAAGAATTTTGATTATAATAGTAAAATCTAATACAAACTAAAGAAAAGAGAACAGAAATGAGTAAAAAGTACAAAGAAAAAGAAAAAAAACAAGAAAAAAGAATACAATAAAGAAAGAGAAAATAAATATTTAAAGAAGTGACTTCCAACCTTCATCACAACAAGTATAAACAAATTTAGTAACACTTCATCCCCTCTAAAGTTATAAACATTTATCTCTTCATCCATATCCCATCTCTTATCTATAAACAAATCCATAAAACACCATCTTTTTAGTCCGGGTGTCAGCAGAAAGTCCATAAAGGATTGCCAGAAGTAACAACATATCTTATTTTAACCTTGATCAAGTAAACCAACTTTATATTCTTTCCTTTTACTTCTAACAGTCTTAATCTTTAGTTCATTCAAATATTGTCAGAGGATTTGATTTGTCTTCATTTCTTCTTTGTCTCACTGCAGAGTTGTTCAAGCCTATTTTGTAAATAAAAGCCTCTTTTGTAAATCCAGTAAAAAAAAATCCAGGTCCCTCTCTTGGTTTGTCATTTGTATTTCCCTTTTACATTTTAAAACCTCAGCCACTTTCTTTTGTAGATCCAGTGAAACATTCTTCTCTAAGTCATTCTCTTGGCCTGTCAGTTGTAAATTCACTTTATCTTTATCTTGTCAGATAAAATTTGTTCTGTATCTGTCATTTCTTCAATAACATCTTTTGGACATGGTCTATCCATAGAAGCAGACATCATTACTGACATTGTTGATACTGATTTTGATTGTGGCTACTATTTTCTGATTCCATTCTTCAAAGGTTTTGCATCATTTCATAGGCTTGTATATCTTTCCTCTACCTAAAATCTTTAGTCCCATCTGGTGTCCAATTTTTGAAATCATAAAATTGCTTATTTTTATTATATCTTGTAAAAAACAGAACAGGATCTATTTCTCACAAGAAGCTGTCTGTTCTTCATAATTAATTCTAAAATCTTATTGTAAAAGTTTCAATATTCCAATTTTACCTGGATCCTTAGTATGTTTACAACTTTCTAAGGTCAAAATCTTATTTAGCTTTTTGCTGTTTATTTCAGATTCTTTAAATTCTTAAGCTTATGATTAAAATTTTCTTTTGTTCAGGATTGAAGGCAGACTCATCCAGCCTTTTCAAACTTGTTGTTCTGAAGGTCTCTAATAGCTTAGAAGTAGTTAATGATCAATTCCCAAAAGCTATTAGAAAGTAAGATTTGCAAACTTAAATATAATAATTAAAAAAAGAAAATTATTTAGTTTTCCTTTAATAAAGCTTTGAATTCTGGGGAGAATAATGGCTTTAAAAGCCCACTGTCAGAAAAAAAAAGTGCCCTATTCCCATCTTTTGGAAAGGTTATTGGCATAAAAGCTTGCAACTGAAAGCTTTAAGGGAGCGGATATTGATGACAGTGCTAATTATTTTATTTCATGACCTACTCAACATTCCCAAGAAGCAAAAAGTTTGTAATTTGGAACTTTGTGAATTTTTGAAATGTCTTGTTCAGCCATGTATTTCAAGTTGAGGTAATCATAAAGAAAATGAGTATCTTCATAAAGATACTAAATGATCTCAACAAGATAATCATAGTGTCTCATGAGACAACAGATTGGTCAACTTGACAATATTGATAAGAGAGGCACAAAAAATAGTCTGTGTGTGTATATGTAATTTTCATAACAGTTATTGCAGATGGTCTTTTTTACTCGGTGGGAAGTTTCTGCTCTACAATTATCTTCATGCAAGTATATTCCAAACAAGTTATCTGTGAAGAGTTACAAAATACTATCTTGGCTTATTGATCTGAGGAATTTAGTTACAACTGGGCAAGATAGTTTTCTTGCAGAATGGTGGGCTTTTATTTTGACTTCTTTGCTCAAAAACTATGATTTGGTGGACTGATTTTATGATGTCTATGCCCTTCCACAGTAATCTGACCCTTTGGCAATAAAACCGTATTAACCAGGAATGCAGTACCTGTAGTACCACTGACTACTAGCACATATAGAAAGAATGACTTCCTAGCCAAGCCAAAGGATATGACGTTTTTGCCCTCTGTTGAAGAAAAAGCTTGGAGAAAACTCTCTTCTAACTGGGTTATTCAAGCTTCTGTGTTTTCTCATATTAAGCTTATTCTTACAAAACATTAATTGAAACTAATAGATAATATCTAGCAATACTGTTCAAAAAATTACAAACATAATCTTAAAACATAGGACCCTACTTTCTCTCTGTCGAGAGGTTTAGCCACTTTAACTTCCCCCAAGGTAGGATCAATTGTGAAAGGGCTTCCTTGGTTGCCATCTATAATAGAGTACTGAACACGGTTGTTCAAAGGACCATCAGCATCAGCTGCAAGAATCTAAAAGACATATAATTTCTCAATTAAAACCAAGCCAAGTAGACAGTGATGTTCTCTCAAATTGTTTAACTTTTCAGATAAACATTTTCCAGATTCATTAAGTCTTATTTAAACCAATCTGTCTTTAATTAAAAATGCAATCATATTGCAGAATCAATACTTTGGGCGTTATGGTATTCTTTATCCTCACTTTTAAATAATACTTTAAAGAATTAGCAAATATAGAATGGCATTATTCTCCCTTTAAACAGAACTATCTATCTATCTATCTATCTATCTATCTATCTATCTATCTATCTATCTATCTCAGGAAAGCTGGGGATGGAAGTACATACTGTGATAACCGATTGTTCAACCTCTGCATCTTCACTGATTACTGCTGTATAAGTCTCTTGACTGAATACTGGAGTATTATCATTGATATCAGTTACGTTTATATTCACTGTTACAACATCACTTAGTGAAGGTGTTCCTCCATCAGTGGCTTCCACCATGAGATAATGCTCAGGGGAAATTTCATAATCAAGGCTTCCAATAATAAAAATTCCACCTAGGAAAAAAATAAGTGATGCCAATAGTTAAAGCAAATATAGTGACAATTATACATCTCAAATTGCTTCATAAATTATTTCAGATTTAGTAATTGGTTTTAAGTTTCAAATGTCTTTGCTTTGTAACATGGGAAAGAGATGAAAATAACTGCTCATGAACATAAGGCATGTTTTTATGGCTGATAATTTTCATAATATTCCCAATAGAATTAGTATTGTTTCTATGATGCATTTATCCTAAAAAGCCACCAATCAGTATGCAATAAATAAATGTTAAAAGCAAGCAAAACAAGGGTGGGTAATCAAGGATGACCCTTCAGATGTTGTTGATCTATAACTCCCCACATCTGTTACCCCTGTGAATTCTGAAAGACTGTTTTTGTAACAGGATTTCAATCTGTTGTGATCACTCATTGTAATCAAATCTATCTCTAGTAAGGTGTGCATGAGTGTCCATGCAGTGAGTCCAAGGGGAGCAACTGTGACATGTCACACAACGGCTCCAACTTTCCTACTTGCAGATGTCAGGACATAAGTACATGGCAACATTTGCGTAATTATATAGTCTATGTGTTGTCATGCTGACATTACTAAGCTGGATATAAATTGGTGTTAATTATGTACATGTTCTTTAAAATTATAAAGTCGAATGTTCCATCTTTTTAAATAAATGACAAGTTGCTTGAAAGCTTTGAGGCAAGCTTCCTTTGTTCTTAAAATGAAATTAACATAACATAAAAACTTATTTCACACCTCAAAGAAGTTGGTTACAATTCTCTTGTTGCTGGAAATATAACTTGGGAGTTGCGGCTTTTTCCATATATTTTGATAAAGATTTCACCAGCTTACTAATATGACCTTACAATGAAAATTTTCCTTGATGTTTCCTAAGCATCTGTTATATTCAGAATTTATCAACATACCAAGTATTACGGCAGATTGTTCAAGCTTGGATGTAGCCCACAGAATAATTATACAAAATTGGAAGGATATATTAATGCCTGATTATCATGGCACTTTGGATATATGTTCCCTGTCTATGCTTGAACTTTTATACTTTTATACACATTTTACACTTTTTTAATACTTTTATAAAATGTTATACTTTTATATATTTTATACTTTTATACGCATTTTATACATACATACACAGAAAAGGATTTTCAAGAAATTTGGTCATATTTGCTTGTTTAGTTTATGATAACATTTTCAACAGGTTTTTCTCTTTTTTTTGGTTTTCTATATGATATATTCTATTTCTACTTATTCCCATGCTGTTTAATAGTCAAGAGCAGTGTTTCTTGGATGTTTTTATCTCAGGAGCCCTTCCCACTTTTAAAAATTATGGAGAACCCCAAAAGAGCTTTTGTTTGTATGGGTTATATTTGTTGATATTTACTGTATTAAAAATTGAAATTAAAACCCCTTCTCATGATTGTTTGATGGGATTTTAATATTGTAATAATAATAATAATAATAATAATAATAATAATAATAATTATTATTATTATTTAGATTTATATGCCAGCAGTATTATTTTTCAACACAGGCTGGCAAATAATTTTGATTTTGAGGACCCGTTAGAGGGTCTTGGGGGACCCCCAGCAGCCCTAGGACCACATTTTAAGAAAAACTGTTTCAGAGCTAACATTAAATTTTGTCTTTGCAGACAAGCACAAGTCATTACTAATCTAGTTTCCTGATTTCAGTGAGCCAATCCAAGCATGATTAACTCTGTATTTAACCATCATTTAACAGGTAGTCCTCACTTACCAGCCACTTGTTCAGCAACCACTTGAAACTACATGGTGCTGAAAAAATAACTTTATGGCCAATTTATGATCATTTACGATCTTTACACCTTCCCTCAGTCACGTGATTGCCATTACAGTCAGTATGTGTTGTCCTGTGCCTGACCAGTGATTTTTTTCAGCAGTGGGAAAAGGTCAGGCAAAGGAGAAATTGCCTACAGAAATCACTTGCTTTTTTTTCTGTCCCCCACCCTTGCAAAGCAGAGAGATTGGAGAGGAAGAGATTTCAAGAGAGTACTGTAAACTGTTTATGTAGTGCGCCTGTGGCTTCCAGTGCAATCTCATTGCTTTCGATGTGTAGAAGAGCAAACAGCTTACTCTCTTCCTCTCTAATCTCTCTGCTCTGCGAGGTGGGGGGAAAGAGTCAGGTGAAGGAGAGATTAGCTATAGAAATTGCTTCCCCCCCTGCAGAGCAGAGAGACTGAAGAGGAAGGGATTGCAAGAGAGTAAGCTGTTTACCTAGTGCGTCTACATCTTCCAGCCCTGGGCTACTGATGCGACTGCATTGCTTTCGATGTGTACAAGACAGTAAACAGGCCCTTGAGCATTGCAAAGGTGGGGGAGTGGTTAGGAGGCAAACAAAAGCTGAAGGTGTGGAACTGACTAGTCTTGTCTCTTTCCAGCTGGAAAGCACAGTGGCGGTCATGTGATTTCCCACTTAGTGACCGCTTCGCTTAGTGGTGGAGCTGCTGGTCCCAATTAGGGTCGTTAAGCGAAGATTACCTGTATTCAAACATATGCCAGTTTGTTTATCTTTTGGACATTTTTTCATATAACCAGCCTATGACTGAAAATTACTGAAATATCATAGTATTATACAACTGACAAAGTGAGAGCATGTATCATTTCCACACCCACTAAATTAGAGTATTTTGGACCTGCATTATTTTCAAAAGGAATGTATCACATAGAACTGAACCTCATTGTGGAAGGCTTCCAAAATGAACCTTTTGAAAAAGCAAAAAAATTAAGCATGATAATTTGCCCAACCCTTTTACCCTTAATGTTTCTAACTCTTTCATGTTTTTTTTGAATAAAATGAGACATTGTGTCCATCAACTCAATACATTGTAGGAAAGAGTGCAGGATTAAAAAAAAACACACACACCTATACATAGTTATTAACTCTAGTAATTCTTCCTTACTTAACAGTAGTTATGTTAATAATTACCTGTTTTTGAATCGATACTGAATTTTCCATGTTCATTTCCACTGATTATGGAATAGGTGATTTCAGCATTGGCTTCAATATCCCGACTAACAGCGTAGACCTGAAGAACTTCCATTCCAACTACTGCATCTTCTGAGACAGTTGCACTGTATTCTTTATACTCAAAGACAGGTGGATTGTCATTTATATCCAGAACAGACACCACAAGAGTAGCAGTAGAAGACAGCTTCCTTGGTGAACCTTCATCTTCAGCTTTCAATATTAAAGAATACACTGCCTGTAATTCCCGATCTAAGGACTTTTCCAACTGAACAATCCCAGAGAATTCGTCAATAGAAAACTGCCCATCTGCATGTGTTAGCAGAGAATAGTGAATCTTCTGATTTAAACCTACAATCAAAAAACAGCAAATCAAGGCTCCTTACAGTATTTCCAAATGAATCTCTTTGGTTAATGCCGAAAATAATGAAAATTGATTCTTTCAGATTTTACTATATAGCTTTCTGCCAGGGTCAAATGATATACAATACAAATGTTTACACAACTTACCCTAATTGATTTTTTTTTTTCAAAATGCATGTATACATTCAGTGCATGCACACTGATCCGTAGTATTTAGTCTAGATGGACTGATTGCCCACAGCTCTAGTTATATTATATGCTATTCATCCATAACCACAGGACCTACATTTATACTATTGTAGCGAATATGTCTTTGTCCTCTAAGGATTCAGTTTTTCCACAGCCTAGAAGATTCTGGACAACAATGCTTGATCTTATATAAAGTAAGATACACCCCAAATTTAGCACAGGCACTGGCTGTCGGCTGGAAGCTGTGAGAAAGATTATGCTCAGCAACGTAGACATTTGTATATACAGACACTGTATCATAAAAAGAGGTAAGAACAACAAAATATAACAAGTAAACTAATTCATAAATAGTAGAGCTTTGTTTCAGAAATGTTATTATATACATCATACCTGTATCTGCATCAGTAGCATGAACTCTTGTCAACAGTGTGTTCAATTCAGTGTTTTCAAACACTGTGATGGAATATGTTTCTGCAGTAAACTCTGGAGGGTTATCATTTACATCTTCTATACTGAGGATAATATTAGACTGGCAAAATCTTCCTCCTGCATCTGAAGCCTTGACCATAAAGGAATATACAGATCTTTGCTCACGATCAAGGGCTGCTAATGTTTTCAGCTCACCTATACACGAAGCAACAAAACCAAAGGAATAGAAACAAATGAGTTTAGGAACTAAATACTTAAAGATATGAAATTCATTTAAAATACAATCTTACAAATGGACACACATGGCGATGTATGAAATAATGCCTTCATGGCATAATTTCATGAAGATTATATTTATATTATTATATAGAGCGTGGGTCCAAGATATTTACAGGATCATTTTGTCCAGCCTGACTTTATTTGTTCGTATCACGTTCCTAGAAGCCTCATTCAGAGAGGTGAAAGGATGAGGACCCAGAAACACTGCTTCTCCATTCCTGCCCCAACTCTTTGGAATAAACCCCTCCTCCCAATGTAATTGGTTTCTGCTTAGTCAACTTCCAGAAACCTGCTTCAACAAGCTTTGGGAAATTAATATCTGTGCTTTGTCTGTCATCCATCTGGCAGGATGCTACCTTAATTCTGAATTGCTTTTAACAAGTGTTATGATGTGGTTGATTCAGGTATGTGAACAGTCTAAAGATGTGCAATTATGGCAGTATATAGATAATGGGAAATACATGTTTAGTTTCAAAACTTTTGATGGTCTAAATGCATGCAACTGTGCCTTTTCCCTTAAAGGGATCAGATATAACATATTAAGAGGCCATGAAACTGATTTCAGAAATTAGGTAAGAACATAAAAACAGCCATCATATGGGTCAAAGCCCATCTTAATCCAGTATTTTGTGTGCCTCTTGGGTGCTCACAAGAGATGGAGACATACCCCTTTCCCACAGTTGTTCCCTTATAAGTAGTATTTGCAGGCATGCTGGCCCAAGTGTTGAGTCTTGAAAACTGATTGCCCCTCATAAATCTCTGAAATTTTAAAGCAGTCCAAGCGACAGGCTGCAATGACTACTACTATGCATTCCATAGGTTAATTAAGGGCTATGTGAAGCCTTAATTAATTAATTAATTAATTAATGGCTATGTGAAGCCATTTGTCTGTTCAAAACTTTATTCCAATTGGCTCCATTGGCTGGGCCTCGTTTTTTGACACAGAGATGAAAAATTATGTCTGCCTACTTTCTCCATCTTGGAATGTATGCACCCTGATAATTTCCATCTTTAGCTGCCTCCCCCCTCCCCCCCCCCCCCAATTTTAGAGTTCTAATCTTTTCAGACTTTTCTGATGGGAAAGATGTTTGAGCTCCTAATCATTTCGGTTGTTCTCTTCTTCACTTTTTCCAGCTCTATTGTATCCTTTTTCAAATATGGGAACTAGACTTTATTTATCTGTTACATTGATATCCTGCTGCAATTTGACAACTCTTGGGAGCTCATACGATGAAAGGAAAATATGAAAACATCCACAGTACATTTAAAAATTACAATTTAATCACTAAGTGGTACATATTCCTTATTAGATTTTCCTTATCTTCCTTCCTGCAAATCTTTGACAGCCAGGGCCATTAGAACTTATAAAACTTTAACAGTGTAAAACACAATGGTGTAAGAGTTTAATTCCTGGTAGGAGAGGTTGAATCACTTACATTCTAATGCTAAGTACAGTAATACCTTGATTCACGAACGCTTCTGTTCATGACCAATTCGGTTCGCGAACAGCAGCGTTCACAAAAATTTGCTTCTGTTTGCGAACTCCGCATCGGGTGACGAACACAACCCGCAGCCATCTTCCCTGCTCTGACACGTGGTCATGGCTTCCTCTAGGTGAGATCGCGGTTGCAGACAGACACTTGCTGTGAAGCTTTTTGGTATTGCCTCAAGCAAGGTTAGCGTTCTCTCTCTTCATACTGTACTGTACTGTACTTTGTTTCATATTTTTGTGGTTAAAAAAAAATACACATGGTTCAGAAAGGATTAACCTTATTTACATTGAACTTTATGGGAAAATTTGATTCAGTTGGCGACCAATTCAGTTGGCGACCACGTTTGTAGGGGTCAGAACGGATTAACCGTATTTACATTGAACCTTATGGGGAAATTTGATTCGGTTCACAACCAATTCGGCCCGCGACCAGAATCGTGGAACGAATTATGTTCGTGAACCGAGGTACCACTGTATAATGGTTGTGTGAACCTGATTAGTCCTAGTAAGGGCAAAACCGATTCTACGCTGCTTCTTGCTGGTCAGCAGCGTGTAAAACCACCATGCAATCACTAAATTAAAATGTCCATGGCATAACACAATGTAAGTATGAACATAAAAGGTGGGGTGCAGGAAGATCATGCTTTCCAAAATAGCTGTTAAGATCTTGCTAAAACCTACCGCGGAAGGGGCCAGCTTAATTTCCAATGTGAGACCATTCCAAACAGTGATGCTACTACTGAGAAACAGCAGTTCCTACCTCCCAGAAGTATGGGACTAGAAGGAGTTTTTTTCTTAATTTGAATGGCATTTATCATTTTGTTGATCATTCAACCAGCTTAAAGAGATCCTCTGAATATCTTCAATTTCATTTAGTTATTACCATACTGAATAGTTTAGTATCATCCACAAACTGGCTATCATTGCTTACTCCTTGTCAATAACATTTACAAATAAGTTAAGGACACAAAGGCCAACAAAATCTTTGCAGAACTCTACTTTTTACTTCCCTCCATTGATATCCGTTCAACTGCTCTTTGCTTTCAATCTTTAATCAGCTAGGAATTACTTAAGAGCCTGATAAGGATCTCTGTCAAAAGGCTTTCTGAAAATCTAAGTATAAAAAGTGTGTACTGTCACCTCCATCCATGTGCCTGATTAAAAAAAAAAAAAAAGCTCTAAAAGTTTGGTAAAGGGTTTCCTTTGCAGAACTATGTTGATTTTCCCTTAGCAACACTTGTTCCTCTATGCATAGTTATTTTTTCTCTAATTATGGTTTATATCAATTTGACTGGAACAGACATAAAGGTGATTTCACTATAATTTCCAATATCACCCATTGTTCCTTTTAAAAAGTTGGTGTCATATTGGCTACCATCCAGCCTCTGGCACTGAGCTTATTTGTTATATATTCTTGCTAGGAAGTCAGCAATTTCATGCTTTAGTTCTTTAAGAACTCTTGGATAGATGCCATCAGGACCTGTGATCTGTTGTAGTGTAGTCACTCAAGAGCTTTTGGAATGTCTTCTTACCTTAAACTGGTTTAGTTGTTCTAATTCCCTACTTGAGAATGGGCTGGCTATCAAATCTAGCCCTCTGTAAGAGGAACCAACAATGACTAGTAGGATTGACAAAACCATGTAGAAAAAATAGACTAGTGGTGATGAAAAAACATTTTATGTAACAACTTTTCTAATGCTCAGTTGATATGTATTAATATAATTCCCACTACCCAAAACTAGACAGCTCATCAAAAATGAGACTAAAGTCTCAGCCAACTGAAGAAATCCATGTTGGAGAAAACTGACTTAAAGTTCCTTGGAACGCTTTGTGATATTTGATGGTTAACAGTCAAATCAACACAAACAAGATTTTTTGCCCAAGTTATGTATGCAGACAAAGATAGTGCATAATGTAACAAATACTGCACTGAATGTTTTATCTTTATAAAAATGAACAATATTATCAGCTTTTAGGTCGCATGATAGAATGACTAAGGCTTTGGGAATCCACAATTCAAATTCCTACTCAACTAAAAATCCCATTGAGATCAATGACTAATTATCAATCTACTGCTGAGCTCCTTGCGAAAGAGTAAAACACAAGCATAATAAATAATTAATAAATTACAGTTTGCAAATCAAATCCATCCATCAGTAATTCTGGAATAACAGTAATTCAAAACCCCAACAGCTAAAATAATTGACAAGTATAAAATGATACTAAATTGTCCATATTAAACTAATCAAAATACAGGTAGTCCCTGGGTTTAAGAATGCCCGGTTTAAGGAAGACCCATAGTTATGAACAGAGCTACTGTAGCAAAATTCGAATATTGTAGCACAATGATTCAAATTAAATACACAATGGTTCGTATTAATTACACAATACTACTTAGGCAGTATTATACAATACTGTTCCAGCTTACAGGCAAACCTTGGGAATGGAACTCATTCTTAAACTGGGGACTACCTGTACAATCTTTAAGTCACTACTTATGGTATAAGCCCATAAGTATTGGGCTTATATACTTGTAAGTATATAAGATCCCTAAAAGGTGGGCCATGGGAATGGGAACCTAGCACCTGTCAGCAACATCTTAATGCACTTGATTGCTGGCAAGGGCAGCAAACGTGTTTGCTTTGTTTGACTTTTCTGCTAGGTGGATTCTGCATTCCTGATTTTAGCTATAGCAGGCTTACCAACAGCATAATTGACAGACTCAAATTAAGACTGTTTAGGAGAACAGAGAAGCGTTAGTGATTCCGAAGTTAACTGCTCCACCCCCTGTTCCTGGACTGCCATCATTACAGAGTCTCTGGTAGCTACAAGTGGCAGGAGAACCACACTCAATAACTGTTCTGCCCCACTCACGAGGAGCTTGTTCATGGTGGCCCTCTCTTGCCTAAGCCAGCAGAGAGATGTACGCAAACATCAACCGTAAGGAAGGGCTAGGATTTCACTGAAAGCTTAAATCCTCTAAATACTACCTGTGTCTGGACTAAGTCTGAAGTCTTCTGTTCCAGCACCATATAATGCGTAAGTTATTTCTGCATTGGAACGAATATCTGCATCTGTGGCCATGACTTGCATGATGAATTTGCCTGGCGGGGAATCTTCTGGAACAGTCTCTGTATACGAGGCCTAAAAGCATTTGTAAGATAATAGTGAGTAAAAATACATTAAGGAATTAAGATATAGGCTAAGAGAGATCACATTATTAAGATCAGATGTTACAAGATTTTAAAATGTGACAAAGTGTAAAAATAGCTAAAACTTACTCCAACATGTTCTACTTCTAGGATTCCTCATAGTTCTGATTCATGTTATAATGAACGTCAAGTAAAGTATTTGCCACTACCGGGCATTAAGCAGAATAGAGGTATGCACATATGGGCCCAGGGACTAAACATGATCCTCAAATGTTTTAATGCAGTCCCAATAACTGAGTTATTGCCTACAAAATTTGGCAGCAAATCAACATGCAACAGCAGAAAGAAAATCACCAGAAAAAAAAAAATCCGACATATGAAGCCACACAGATTTTTAAGATTAGTTGAAAAATGAAGGAGAGTAACAAAACAGAACAGAAAAACAGAAAACAAAACAAGGTGAAAATCCAGCCCTGTCCTTTTCAGTAGCAAGTACCGTGTTACTACCGGTTTTGGAGACTTGGGGGGGTGGGGCGGGGGGGAACCTAAGGAATGGTTCCTGACTACCAAAAAATTTCCCATATCTATGTTAAAATTATGACAAAGCTCTTCAGTCTTCCTCCATGTGGTCCTTTTCTACAAGTCCTATAATTTTCAAACAATATGAATGGCTGTCAGGATTTACAGAAAGTCTCAACACTTCTCCCTGGTACCAGGTTGGGGAAGATTGCTCCAGAAAACAACAGCATCCTTAGTAGTTTTTAAACTTTAACTGTTTTTTTTTAATTATACATTCTTACTCCTTTCTGTATACTCTGCAAGTCTCTCAATGATTCTGAGCAGCTTACAATTAAAAGTCAGAAAAAGAATCATCAGTGGCCTGACACCAAATACATGAACCAAGCCCCCCCCTCCACCTCCAATCCAACAGCGGTTCAGCCATCAACCTATCCCAAAGCCTGGGATAAGAGTCAGGTCTTAAATAGCTTCCTGAACGTCACCAGATTAACTCCCTGGATGTAATTAATACAAGTTACTATTAGCAGACATACAGACTAAAAATGTTTGTGGGACCTGAGTATTTTCCCACTCTCCAAAGTAATCATTCAGTTTGAACATAAGCTGGCAGCAAGTTTTTCAGGTTAGAAACAAACATCTATCAAAAATCCAGGTCGATACCTTTTCACAAACAGGGCTATTGTCATTTGAATCAAGGACTTTTACTTCTACCACTGCTTTAGCAGCGAACATCCCATCAGTGGCTGTGATATTTAGAAGGTAATTATCTTTTACTTCTCTGTCCAAAGGTTTTCTGACATAAACTTTCCATTCATTTTGCATGTTTTCTACAGCAAACTGTCCCAATGGATCACCTCCTAAATAATTAATAAGACAAAATATGATTATGCCATGAAAAAAACGAATATACGCAATATTTTATGCATATGAACTGGTACTATGCAGACATATGCACAATAAATGGAAATCAATCATTTAAAGTTATTACAGTCAAAAAGCCCATATGTAATAAAGCAAAATAAAGATATTATAAGCCTTATTACATTTAGAGCATTTTATTAATTTTAAATAAAAACTGTAACTGCATATTTGACAAAACATGCAAGGATTATATTCTGGTTCAGTATGCTTTGTATGTATATGGTTTTACCTATGTGAGAACCAGTATCCAATGCTTTAGACTAGTGTTCTTCAAACTTGGCAACTTTTAAGATGTGTGGACTTCAACTCCCAGAATCCCCCAGCAAAGTTTGAAAAACACTGCTTTAGACTCTTAGGAGTATGAAAGTTTCTCTCAAATAATTGTTATGCATTATTTGATATAACAAATATTTCTTCTATTTTCCCAGGCATTCCAAGTTGATCAGTCTTTCCTACATTCCTACCTTTTAATATTGTTTTACGTTGCATTAATTGCCTAACAGAACTTTATGGATTCTTTTGAAATCCATAAAATCAAGGGTTATTTACGTACTGTTAAATAAGCAAGGCAAACAAATATGCAGACTTATAAGCTGTTACTACCCAAACAGTGTTGATGACTTAAAAAGTTCAACTATCCCCTGCTTTGATCCCTTCTTTATAGTGTTCCCAACCGGCAATAATTGTGGATGGGAAAAAATACCAGCATTGCTAAATACATACTAGACACATTCAGGACTGGAGATACTTATTTTACAGATATATTGATTACTTCAAGGTATTTTTTAAGTAATGGAACTCTTACAATCAATATAATTAATTGTTCCATGATAAAAATTATATATAATATTGTTTGTTGGGTGAACAATTGCTAGTTTATTATCAAAGAGATTCAGGATAGTGGATGACCTCAGAAGACCTGAAGTTGTCACACTTTAAAAAACCATGATGGTTCCACATAACGTGCCAATAATGCATTACATTATTTTTCGTCTTCCACAGCAACTCATATTAAAAGCTTAACTTCCCTTGACTTATGGCTTTAGCATACTGTACACTTCTCTGCTTGCCAGAACCAACTAATTTTATGAGCATGGGTGAAGAAACGTTAAGTACAATAACTTCACAATAGGGATAGGAATAACAATATAGGACTGCCACATTAATTTAATGTTCCATGTTTCTTCTATCACTATAGCGCCAGGTTTTTGACCTTATATTTCAAGACCTTTGTCATAAAACAGCTTATGGAACAATAAATCTTCCTCCTTCCATAGCAGTGAATCTCATAAATAAAGCAAGGACATGTATTTAAGATGAAAAGGAATCATTATATAAAGTATATAAAGCTAAAGCTGTCTAAATGTATTTCTAAATATTTACCGGTAATAAAATAGTTGACTTGTCTATTAGAATATTCTGAATCAGCATCTGTGGTGCTTATTATAGCAACTACTACTCCAACTGGATCATCTTCACTGACCGTTCCTTTATAAATCTCTGCAGTAAAGTGAGGAGGGCTGTCATTCACATCAGTTACATAAACTTCAACGACAGTGGTAGAGGACAACTGCATTTTTTCAGCACCATCAGATGCCACCACAATAATTTGGTATTTGTCCTGCTTTTCTCGATCAAGCTCTCTTAGAGTGGTAATCCAGCCAGTTTCCAGATTAATGCCAAAAGATTCTATGATTTCAGTATCCTGAATTGGCTCCAGCCTGTAAGTAATATGTCCATTGTTCCCAGAATCCTGATCCATTGCTTTTACTTGTATGACTTTTGATCCAGCTGGCATATTTTCTACAAAGTATGCTTCATAAGGATCGGCCTCAAAGATTGGCTTGTTATCATTTGCATCTTTGATTTGAATGCTGATGTCTACGGAAGAGACAACTTTATAATCTTCATTCATGTAATATGCGAGCACTGAAAACTGGTACCATTTAGTTATCTCATGATCAAGGCTTTTTTCAACTTTCAGCCTTCCATTATGCTTGTCTATCACAAAACAATCATCTCTATTTCTTTCAGGTGTATATCCTTTAACAAGACTATATGACAAGGTATGGGTGTGCTCTGCTCGTATAATATCAATTTCAGTCCCAATAGGAGTATCTTCAGAAAGAGTGTAAGAATAAAATGGTTCTGAAAATTTTGGCAGACGTATTTCAGGAGAGAGTATTCTAACATAGAGGGGGACGCTAGAATCTTTTTGTGGGGATCCACCATCCAATGCTCTAACAAAAAAAGTAAGAAACTGATTTTCTAACCCAATTAAACTTTCTTTTGTGGTTATTACTCCAGTCAAATGATCAATTTCTAAATTCTCCTGAACATGTTCAGAATCTGCTTCGATTGTGTAAGTGATATCTGCATTAGAGCCTTCATCGGCATCGGAAGCCAAGACTTTGACAACAGATGTACCTCTTGGAACATCTGATCCAATATTTATTTCATACTCAGTTGCTCGGAACAGAGGAGCATTATCGTTGACATCAGTAAGTATGACATCGATGCTGCAGAATGCCACTTTCCCCCCAGCATCTTTGGCCATGAACCTAATGAAGATTACCTTTTCAGCTTGAGTTTCACGATCAAGTTTTTCCAAGGTAAATATTTGCCCCTTCTCATTAGTATAAAACCTGTCTTTTGCAAAATCATTCATAATATGGTACGTTATAGAACCATAGCTGCCAGTATCTTTGTCTGTAGCTTTGACTTCTATCACCAGGGTATGCAATGGAGCATTTTCAGCTAGTTCCACCTCATATTCATTCTGACTGAAAACAGGACTATGCAAATTGGCTCCAATCACATTTATGAGAACATGAGCTGAACTTCGGAAGACTCCATCAGAAACAGATATATTGAGATGATAAATTGGTTTCAGAGTCTGTCTATGTATGTTTGAAAGCGTGATGATCCCAGTCTTGCTATGGATAACAAAATGCATGTTATCATTGCCTGTTACTATGGAATATTCAAGCTTTTCTGCATCTGAACTGTCTGCATCTGAGGCCTTTACACATGTTACAAAATGCCCATGGGGAGCCAATTCGCTGACGTTAGCTTCATAAAGCAGCTGGTTAAACACTGGTGGGTTATCATTCAGGTCTGTTATATCAACAGTTACGACGACGTCACTGCTCAATGGAGGCATTCCACTGTCTATTGCTCTTATCAACAATGTGTGTTGTCGAGCCTGTTCAAAATCCAAACTCCTTGCTGTCAGAATGAGCCCAGTGCTATCTATAACAAAATAATCATTGTTCTTGCTGATGTTTCCTACCAAGTGGTAAGAAATCCTTCTGTTTATTCCAGAATCGGCATCAGTGGCCCTGACATGTACAACAGATGTTCCAATTATGGATGCCTCAGAAATTGTGATAGCATATATTTGCTCTGTAAAGACAGGAGGATTATCATTGATGTCTTCAATTATTATATCAACAAACACTTCAGCATGGGCCCCTGTCAACGAATCAGTAGCCCGGATACTCAATTTGTAGGCAGGATGGGACTCGAAATCTAAGGGAGCAATAACACTGAGAACTCCAGTATTGAAGTTGATACTAAACTGATCAAAAGGATCACCATCTGTGATGCTATAAAACACTTTCAGCCCTTCTGGGCTGTATGCTTGCACATGAACAACTGGACTATGGAGCTGGACGTTTTCTGGTATCTCTGCACTATAGAAAGCTTTTTCAAATATTGGCATGGCTTTATTTACCACAGTGATTGGAACTGTCACTTCAGCAGAAAAACTTGGCTCTCCTTTATCCTGGGCTACCACAGTAAGACGGTACTCTTTATTTAGCGTGTCTGGGTCAAACTGTTTCCTGAGCGTGATTTCACCAGTCTCCCCTATTTGGAATTGGTCACTGTGTTCCTTGAAGTAATACTGTATTTCACCATTTCTACCAATGTCGTTGTCTATAGCAGTGACATAGTGAATCACTTCACCGACGTCAGTATCAATTTTAACAGTGGCATAATATGGAAGATTGACAAAAACAGGGGCGTTATCGTTTATGTCCTCTACAGTGACCTTTACCACAAGGTGTGCAATTAGGGATGGATTATGCTCTGCAGTCACTTCTACCACGATATCAAAAGATTCCTGTTGCTCACGGTCAAATGGTATTCCAGTGGTTGAAAGGACTCCTGAAGTATAACTGATTTTAAATTGACTATCTGGATTTAGAATCTGATAGAACAAAGGCTCATTTATTTGATTCCCTAAAGCAGTGATAACGGCTATCGTTCTGATTTCTGTGGAATTTTCCTGGACCACAGCATTATAGGAACTGTGTGTGAATTTCAGCTGACTTGCCTTGCTCTCTTTTACACTAATTTTGACAGATGTGGTGCTTGAAAACCTGCCATCGGATGCTCTGATTGTCAATTCATACCTGCTTCTTAACTGAGTTGTATTTTGTACAGTTATCCACCCAGTCCTGGAATTGATTGAAAATTTTTCTCCAATATTGCCTTCAGTGATAGAGTACAGGAGTTGTGAGAAGGCTTCTGAATCAGGATCGTCTGCATTTACTGTGACCACCTTTACTCCTTTATATGTTGGCACTAGAACAGTTGCTTCGTATAGATCTCTAGAGAACACTGGAGGACAATCATTGATGTCAATTACATAAATGGTGACATTAGCTGCATATTCTGCAGATAAGCGTGGTACTCCCATATCATATACTTGCACAGAGAAGCGAAAAATATTGGTTTCTTCATAATCCAAGGTCATTACTGTACGAATGGCTCCTGTACTAGAATCAATGGCAAAATATCTGTGGGCAGATGGCTCAACAATCTGATAGACAAGTAAAGCATTTGAATCTTTGTCAGCATCGGTAGCTCGAATCACTAATGGCATATTCCTGTCTGTTAGAACCACACTGCTAATTGAAGCAGATTCACTGATGAGTCCCGTGTATTCTGATTGCATAAAAGTTGGTGCATTATCATTCTCATCTCGAAGGTGCACCAATACAGTGGTGTTAGTGGACTGGCCAGCCATATTGGTTCCCTGAACAATAAGCCTATATAAAGGCAAGGTTTCAAAATCAAGAATCTTCTGAGAGGTGATAACACCAGAATGTGAGTTGATAGCGAAGACATCACCTATATTACCCTCTTTTATTTCATATGTTACAGATGATTGGCTATATGCAATAACCATGATTATGAAGCTGCCAATGCTGCTGCTTTCACTGATTTCTGCAGAATATTCTTGGGAAGAGAACTTGGGCAATGCATTGTCAGAGATTGTGACTGAAATGTGCACAGATGTGACTTCATTCATTGGGGGGATCCCTTTATCTGTTGCCTTCACCATCAAAGTATACTCATTCTGAATCCTGCGATCCAATTCTTTTGCAGTAGTAATACTACCTAAGACCGGATGGATACTGAAAGTATTCCTAATATTGCCTGTTTTGGGGGGGGGGGGGGAAAGAAAAACAGAAGGACAAGAAATTAATGATCTGGGAAAAAATGAAAATATTTATTTAGATAAACCTATAGGTTGACAACTGTACCTTACTATACACCAAATCATTGAATTCAAATAATATAAAGCGCAGTGGTCCTTTAAATGCCATGGCACTTTATGCTGAGGTAACCGCCCCCCCCCCCCAACCCCTTAGAATCAGTCTTGCATTTAAACACTCAGCTGGTAGCCAGCAAGCAACTGAATTCTGCAAGTGCCTGAAATTTTATGCAGTCAGAAGAAGCAATCAAGTGGGCTATAAGCAATGGGAAGGCCTGTGCCCCCATGTCCACAATAGGAATGTAGTGGGCTGCTGATGGATGGAGTTTTCTGACCCTGCTTTGCTAAGCCGACAGCAATCTAGAATATTTTTGGAGGAGGAAGGTTAATTTTTGTGGTCACATTTTCAAAACTGATTTCTCCATAAATATCCAGCCTGCAGAATTGCAGTCAAACCTCCTTTGATCAAGTCTCAACTAAAACTTAATTAATAGTTCATTAGTAGCCCTTTTATGACATTATTTTTGAATCCGAAACACTTCAATGGCTTAATTAAAACATTTTTTTCAGCTAAATTACTCCCGACTAAAATGTATAGACTTGAGGCACTGTATTAACATTTTCCTTTAAGAAAAGGCAGTTGCATTTGGACTGTTGAATAAAGCAGGAACAGATAGGCCTTTCTAAATGACAGAAAGTACTCTGGTATTTCACACAGCCTGCGTGTACCACAGTCCAAAAAATTAAGACATCAAATATTTTTCCTAATATTTTAATTAGAGAACATAGCAATCAACTTTTGAATCCACCGCCTCACCATGACTGATTTAATTAAAATATTTAAATTATGTATTTGGGTAGGCTGTTGATATTTTCCTTTTTTATCACTGAATGTCATAAACAGAGTGCCATTCTTAGAATATCCCATTACTAATCCTTTAAGCCATTACAAGCATTTAAGGAATGTTCATTTCATATGCCTAAAATGTTTGCCCTAATGCTTTAGCTGTACAGTTGCTGAATATGCCAGAAAGACAATGTTGAGAAAGTTTTAACATTTCCTCCCACAATGTTCTTTGGATAAATAAGGAAGAAGAATTTGTAAGGGAAAGAATGGATGACAGCGAGGAAGCTGGAAAATGTGCATTTGACCAGATACAGTTTTCATTTCAAGAGCATGTCCTTTCTGCTAGACTAGTTGCACGTAACATGGGATGGTAGGTTTTCATACCTTTTGACTGACAGATTCCAACCTAAACTCAAGTTTGGGGTTCTAACCTTTATAGAGGTGGGTAGAAGATTCCTTTATATAACCTTCATATAATCTTCTGTGCTGTGAGGAACTGGTTGGAAATATATTGTTTTGAAGGTCATCACTCTCTAAACAGAAAACTATTTGACTCTAGATAGACAGGTCATTTTCAGAGAATGCAGTTCAGACTCTAGATAGACAGGTCATTTTCAGAGATGTCTCTTGATTTATGGAACTTCCTTTTAAAGTAGCTTACCAGGTGTATTTCATCATTGTTTTGTATCCTAGAGAAATACACTTTGAATCTCCTTGCAGTTTTTAATGTTTTTTTTTTAACTTCTTCAAAAATAACTGAACAATCTGCCATTACTCAACTACATTTAAAACGGTGGCAGTTAAATCAATCAATGGTTAATTTTATGCTGGACTGTGGCTCTTAGGATTTTTCTTGTGGGAAGGGGACACAGTTTTGCTTCATGCTACATAAATCATCAAGCAAACAAACAAACAAATGCAGTTCAGATCAAACCCTGTTGAAAGTAAGCCTTGCACTATTTTGAACAATCTAGGTCTGGTCACAATTTGCATGTTGGAATCTGTGCATATTTATTTTTATACTACTATACTTTAATCTTTACAGCATTAAGCTTAAATCTAGCATCTGATAATAAATGACATGATGTTGGAAGTATTGGAATTTACCTGATTCTATGGAGTATATGATTTCTGCATTTTCCCCTTTATCTTTATCTAACGCTGTAACTTGAACCACCATGGACCCAACAGCTGCTGACTCATATACTTGGCCTTCATAAGAAGAACTGGTGAAATATGGTGCATGATCATTTGTATCACTAACATTAATGATGATTTTAGCAAAGTTGCGCTTGACAGGAACATCTTGATCCCGTACCTAAAATTAGCACATTATTAACAATTATCACATTATCTTATCCAAATCAGCAAAAAAGATTTTTACATGCAATTTTATTCTAAACAAATTCTCTAAACTACTGAGTAGAGCAAATCATAAACATTTCCTACAGAAATGTTTTTGCTCAGTACAAATAAATTCAATGCAAGAGAATAAATATTACTACTTTTCCTATTTCCTTTGTGAGTGGGTGAGCGCATCTAATATTAGTGTACAATTCATCAGCTTATGATCTGTACTACTGATGACTTTTTATATAAATCACCTTAGTTAGATTAGGCAAGGGAGAGATAGTAATGAAAATGGGGAAAAGGAATAATAATAGTTAAGTCCTTCCTCCTAATTGGTCCTCTCTATGAGAATATTGTAAAATTCCTTCCAAAAAAAAAAGAAAAAACAAAAATGGAGCAAAACATTCAAGGCCTTGAATTCAGAAAAAATCCTGCAATGGTAATATTAGCTGGCATTTTTGTAGTATTTTGTTTTAAAAGTGTTTATCATCTCAAAAGGGGTTTGATGTCTCAAATATGTCATCTCAATAAAAGTTACAAGACTCTTATCAAGTAGGTCAGTATTATTACAGCCCTTTCACCCATGTTAGCCACTCAGAATTGCTGTAGTGAGTTGGCAGCCCTATAATTTGGATATCTTAAAGTCAGCATCTCCTACATGGCTTGTGGATTCAGAGAAAAAGTTGCCAAAGACCACCTTAAGTAGCTCACAGGAAAATCAACGTTTTAAAAAACGACTTTCTAGTTTACAGCTCAATCTCAGAGTTAAGCTCAAGTGCAGTCTGGATGAAAGCCAGCGTGTGTGTGCTGAAAAGGGAAGAGGTATTCTAGGAACTAAGAAAAGGCTTGACTCTTCCCAACTTATCATTGGTCTATTCAAAACAGCACCACACAAACCTTTCCTAAGATAAATCATGTAAATGGTTAAGGTATGTGCGCTAGGTATACTGTAAGAGGTAGCTGACCTGTAGTCATTTCAGTTTCTGCTTATGAATGGTACTCTGTTTCACTGAAAAGGCAGTCATTTATTTATTTATTTGCTTTTTAAATTTGTATCCACATACTCCTGGCAAAGTTTAGCACTTCAGATGAAGAACAAGCACAATGGATCTTTACCATCACTGTGAGCACATGTTGATGGATGACTTCATGATCCAACTTTTCAACAGTATAAAGTGAGCCAGTTACAGGATCAAGGCGAAACTTCTTAAGACTGATAGGATCCATGCTACTTTGCATAGTATAAATCAGCTTATTCTTCTCATCTCTATCCGAGGCAGTGACTTGCAAAATTTCTGACTCAGGCAATATGTCTTCTGCTATAACAACTTGGTATTCTAGCAGAGAAAATTCTGGTCTGTGATCATTTGTATCTATTACCTTAATGTACACCTGTAATGAGACACAAAAATAAAAAATGGCAGCTAGAGCATGATGACACAAATATGAAAACCTGTAGGAAATCAGAAAAAATGCTGGAAACAAGGTACAGAAGACAATATAAACATAAGACAATATAAACCAAGACATCTTAGAGATGATCAGTCTGTTGCAGAAGAAAAAATTCTCCATACACATACTGTAGAAGTTTTCAAGGTTCTGAGCGTGGTCAGTATAATCCTTATTTTGTCTTCTAAACAGCAGAATTATCTTTGGGATGGACTGGCCTTTTTACAAAATATGGTATCCTTAACACATGACAGACCTTTTGAGTTGTATCTACTACAGTATATTATGTTTAGCAACTAAATTAGCAGAAATTATTTACTACCCCAATCCAGTGACTCCAGCTGGTGCTATATAATTCATATAATTATATAATTTAGAATGGTACTTTATTTTCCTATGAAGGTGAGAATATCTGTATTACTTCAGCAGAGTTCAACATTTCAGGACTAGGAAAAGCAACACATCAACATGGTTTGTAAGATTCCTTCACACATGTATATTGATCAAAATGTTCAAGCCTGTTTTTCTTCATTTACTATTAATAGCAATTTTCACGTAAGGACAGATCAAAGTGAATTCTTATACTACATGTATCTGCTTCCTTCCATCTCTTATTTATTAACCATAATTAACACTGTAAATATTATTGAAAGCCTTGAATTTGTTCCTTTTCTATATGCACTATGCACGTAGCATCAATCTTTATCTTAGTCACTGACTTAACATAAAATAACATTACACAATGACAATTTACAACCATCCAAACAAGAACAGTCTAGCTTGTGAAAAAATAACTACAATTTAGAATTATTAACACAACTATAAAACCGTAGTATCACTAAAATCTATGTGTAAATTTACAATTAATATGGATACTATGTAAACTATAATATAGTGCAGAATGAAATAGTATGGTATAAATATTACTATATAAAAAGCAATGCCAATAAAAACTATAAACTATAAAGCTAAGCAACTAGAAATAAATCAACAGCGATGCAAATTTATGTCTACGTCTAATCCAGTAGCTCTAACTGTTACGAATGAATGAGTTACTTTACAGCAGTTATGGATGTAACGGAACAAATCAAACAGGTAAAAACTACCATCACTGACATCCAATGACCATCTGTGGGCAAAGTTTACACACAGTGAAATAAAATCTTTCAACATTTACAAAAATATAAGTATGTTTGTCAGGTAATAAATGGGACAAATATCTGAATACCCTGGAAAATTAGTTGAGAGCGGTGATCAACTTAAGGCAGATAAGAACGGACAAGAAAAAAGACCAAGGGCTATGTTTCTATAGCACCAGAAAGTGTCAAGATCATCTGAGACTCTAGCAGTAACAACACTCACCCTCAGTATTTAAATAACTTTACCAAATATTCCAAAGATGCTCACAGCAGTTATATTTAAGGGTTATTTTTTTCCCCATAAAATTATTCACAAGGTTACTATTTTCTTACAGACTAACTTGGTAATATGCTCTAAAATTAAGTTGATGAAACAACAGAACAGCTATTAATCAAAACCTGTTGAATTTTTGTGCCATGAAGAGGTTCACATAGCTTGCTGCATTCAAATACATTTCACAAAATTTCCTGCGCAGCATTTGTGATTCTTAAGAGATTTCTTTGAAAATTACACATTCTAAAAGAATTTGCCATGATTATATGAAAGAAACACTTTAAGATAATATAGTCTTTAAGAATGTCCTCCATTCAGAAGAAAGATACAAACATGAATATTATTATATGCCAACAGAATATAGCCCAGGTTTTACTCTGATAGCATCTTAAAAAAATATAAATACGTAAATACAAAGTTGTTCATGAGGGGGATGGTAAATGATGAAAACAACAGTGTAACATAATGATGCAAGCTCCTTCCCTTTTGTATGTACAATATGATGTTGCATACATGCACAAACAGGATGGAGCTTATCCTGCAACCATGCAATGATGCTTCCGTCATTTTGACTAAAACCTGAAATGCTGAGGATGCCCCTGGATAAATAATAAAATAATATAGTAAAACAACACTTTGAAGCATGTAAGATGGACCATCTATTTTTTTCTTTTAGAATTTTTAAAATGGAGTTCTTGAATCAGGAGAAGGTTGGGGAAATTGACTTAGACAACAAACATGTCTAGACTAGTTGGAAATTTTGCTGTTTATTAAATAAGTACAGTTCTATTTCACTCATACAGTAATGTGAAATTCTTGTAGCCACAGTTTAATTCTTTCAAGAAAGGAATATGCAAATTCAGATTAAAAAAACAAGGCTTTGTACATTACTGCAAAAGTAATCTGCTCCAGTGATAAATGATAAGAAGCAACTTAAAAAGGAGCTATACGTTTTTAAACAAAGGAAAAAATTGACAAATCCATTATGAGAACTAAAAAAGGTTTTTTTAAAAAAATTAGCAAATTATTTATTTTATCATTTTCTAGAGGACATGGCAAATATTTTGATTATAACCATGACAAGAATCAGAGGCAAAGATGCTGCTTTGACCAAGAAGCAAATCTATCCTCTCCCTGAATAAAAGCCAAATCTTAACAGTGTGTTCCACGATTAAATAATCGCTTGTTTCCCTAGGATTTGTACGTAATGGCATTCTTTCTCTCATTCAGTTAGTAAGACAGTCTAACTTCTCAGCAACTGGGATCTAATAAATCTTTCAGATGTACTTCAGTTAATGTCCATCAGCACATCTTCCGGCAGCAAATTCCACAGTTTAACAAAAAGCTATGTCAAGGCCCCTTCCAACTGCCAAAAACCAGTTAGCTTCACCACAGAAAGGGGAAAAACCTTCTCTTTATTTATCTTCTTTTTATTAGAGAGAGAGGGAGGGAGAGAGAGAGACTGGCCTCCCTATTCCAAAGTACAGTGTGCGACTGGTAATAATTGTCTTTTATTTTCTACTTTCTAATCTTTACCCAGTTATACAACTTGTTCTTTAAACATTTCATCTGTGACAGTCAAGTTTATTCAAATTGCTTTGTTTCATACAGTCTTCCTCAAACTTGTGCTGCCAAATTGTATGGGGAACTGTTGTCCTGTGGAAGCTGTTTTAGGTGGCCTCAGCGTAGAACTTATTTCTCAGCTATTTTATTTTTAACAGACATCATCTTCAGGAGGTCTTCAATCATTGGGATAATTCATAAACTACAACTATTGTGGTTTTATTTCAAGTTTTAATTTAAATGAAAGAACTACATATACAAACATAAATATAGTATTAGTATATACACTCGAGACACACAAACGGGTGCAACTTACTGTTGGGGAAGCATCTAGTTTCTAGTAGCAAGTAAGAAGCCTAATTTCTCATTATTATTTGTACGACCAGCATTAACCCATTCTTCAAAGCAAGATTGTATCACTACAGAAATGATTATTTTCACTGGATCTGGATATGTTTGTGTATGTGTATAATGTAGTATTTTATTATTAGTGATATTGCACTTCTTTTCTTTCCTAAGTGAATTGTAGTTTTGTCTAGCTTCTGGTTCTCCTTTATTTCACTAATGGTAGAACACTGTCTGATTTTAAAGCTGACACAAATTGCACTTACATATTTACACAGAATCTTCTCCCCTAGGGTTATGAACTTTAGAGCTATTGTAATCTGTTTGTATGGAAAACTCTTTCTTTTTCAAATAAAGTTATTCTAATTTATATTTTATGTAATTCTGCCCCAGGGGGACAGAGAACACATACACAACCAGCTACAAAATCTGATTTCTATAAACAATTCATTAAAAATTCCATTACCTGAGTGCCAATAGTCATAGTTCCATCTGTTGCTTCTACTGTCAAATTGTAATTTGATTTCTGTTCTGCATCAAGAGGTTTAGCGACAACTATGGTTCCTGTGCCCTTGTCCACATCAAAGCGGCTGTCAGAGTTGCCACCTGCTCCAAGAAATCGCACAGGATGTAAGTTCATAAAACCCAGCTTTGTTGTAACATGGGAATACACTTTGCTCTAATGTTTGAATCAAATAATAATAATACAAAAATTCTGAAATACCCAATTGGTAATGTTTCTGTAATACAACAGATTGCCACTAGGAGCAGCCATATGAAATCTCTATTTCATTCACAACTATGCATTCAGTCTTAAAAATCAAAGTCACTCTGCTATATTCCTATAGTTAGAATTCCTCCAAAGGCTTCTGGGTAAAACAAAAATAAACAAGAGAAGATCCCACCCACCATTTTCTTTTTCCTGAAATTAATTCTGGGCATGGTATTGTTATCGTGCGTGCAATCCACTCTGCAGCAACACTGAAGTGCTACTGTTATTTACTGAACATTATAACCATTAAAACAAACATTGTTGGCTGTAATAAATACTGGCCATCCAATTTTATTGATTCTCAATTTTAGATAAAATATTTCTAAATCATTTTGCCTATTACCAATTCACTTAAATTATCCTACTTCCATGGTGCACATATTCATAATTAAAAAAAAAAATTAAAACAGACTTCGTCATTCATACTTGAGCTATACCTCTTTCACCATAACGCCATACATTTCTTCAAACCCTACATATATTTACTTGGGGAAAAAAAGCCTCATAGATTTTAAAGGCATCTAATCTCAAATATTACATTAACAATTACATTTTTATTCCCTAAGATTAGGAACAAATTTTATTTTAGATACAGTTTTTGCCTTGAAGACAAATCAGCCAGAATAATGGGCAGGATGTTGCCTCATTACAAACTATTCACTACTGAATTTCTAGATTGCCAAACTCTAAAAGCAGGATAAAGCTTCTAACTGCTGCAAAACACAAACATGCCTACAGCAGAACAACGTACAGATGATACAACAACAGACACAACCGCGGGCATTTATTGTGAGCTAGAAAGCTATGAACTGTTACAAAATATTCTACATCAGAATGCTTTTACTATAGATCTCATAATCTGACCAGCAATTATGTGATCTCAGCAGATACCTTCTATTACATAAGCCATTTGAAAGATGTAAAAAACTTCACTAGCAACTTTGTCACCTGATACAGCCAAAGAGAGAGAAAAATACAAAGCAAACACAGAAAATGTCAATCAGATTGATTCATGCTCTCAGTAACATTCAAGAAACTTGCAGTAACTGCCCTATCCCAACCAGTATGTTTTATTATCTACACAACAGCAGCATTTCATGCAAATAAGAATTCTCAGAATTCTCATCTAGCTAGGAACAAGCAGACATATATTGATCAATCACTCATGTTGGCTCTTCTCTAACAACTCTATATCATAGAGTGCAAACCAAGCGTTCTAGCTTGTTCAGCTTTTAATAAGTGAGTTCTAGAAATCAGTGTTTGCTCTTTGTTTTTAAGATGTTCAGATCTTTGGCAAGGGGGCAAAAACCCACAGACACAGGAGTTTGTTACTCCTGCCTCCCAGCAGCAGCCATCAAATGGAAATAATGAAGCATCAGGATGCCTTCCATTCTGGGATACAACTTCTGGGAATATATTCACATTAATTCTCTATGTTCCATGCAATATATTCACATTAATTCTCTATGTTCCATGCAATTTTCTCTTTTTACTATTGATCTTGGGTCAGTATGAGGTTTGGAAGACTTTGGATCAAGCTTCCCTCCAGGGTTAAAACTTCTATGTTACCCATGAATTATGTTTCTATTAGAAGTATTTGGACTTGGAAATGACACGTTTCCACAGCAGAGTGCATTAGGGAAAGTCTGCCCTGGATGATAGTCATTTTGATGGGAAAGGGAGAGATGTTTCTGCACCAAATAAGATTCTTGTCAGTTGAGTTCTGTGAAAACGCATTCAATCCTTTTCAGATTTTTCCATTTTTGTCACCACCGAATGTTATCAGAGCTTTATGGTGGTCCTACCTATTATGCAAAAGGAGTCTAAGGGGGCAAACAGTGTCTTACTTTCAGCTTTATTGATTAGTCTTGCAACCATATCAACAAGGAGGAGAAACATCAGCAAAAGTGAAATATCTAATACACGAAATCCATGATAGATTAAAATATATAATAATAAAATGAGATAGTACAGAGTTTAATACTACTATAAGCAAACAGTGTCAAAGCATGGTGTTTATTTCATATGCTCTTAACATGCTAGTGTGAAAAACTAACTGCCCCCATGGATACAGTAACAGTTCGTTTCACGTTTAGCTGCAATTATTGCTAGCAAATGTTTTCTATAACTGGGATAAATTGTTCACATCACTGTATAGGAATCATACTTGTTTCTTGCATTGTGAATTGCTTCAGCCCAATAACATTTGAGAGTCTTGGATTATGACCTGGTCATTTCCTGTCCTGCCACAAAACATATGATTTAGGCCTGGACTTTGTCTTGGCCCTTCCAAAACAGTGAATTTGTTCTTCAGCCTATGACTTATATTTTTGGGATCAATGTCTTACTGTATGACCCACTTGCGCTTCAGCTACAGCTGATGGACAGATGGCTTGATATTCCCCTTTGCAATTTTCTTATACAAAGCAGAATTTATGCTTTCCTCAAATACAGCATGCAGCCAAGACTTGAGGAAACAAACTTTTCCTATACGGTGACACTATGACCTCTATCCCTGGCAGTTTGTAACAACACATTCGCAGCCTGAAAGTTTCCATTTTTTGACCGGATGCTCATCCAGGTGTTTTTCGACAAACTTGAGATGAGCATCAACATTCTTCTTAGTGATCAATAACTTCTGGCTTGCTACTTTTTTACTATTACCATTTTTATCTAGTGCTCTCCTGATAGAGTCACGAACATGGGATTTTAGCCAAGGCAAGAGAGGCCTGCAGATCTTTGGATGTTGTTCTGCAGTTGTGACTTTCTGTATGATTGTATGAAGCATTCTTTGAGTGATATTCAGAGGATGAGGCACACTTGAGAATACCTATTATCCATTTCAAGATCCATTGTGTCTGACTGTGGATCACTGGAGTTCTAGAGCTTTAGAAATAGTTTTGCATCCTTTTCCAGATTGATAGACATTAATGGCTATTTACAGAGCTCTTCAGAAATTTAATTTAAGCAGAACATCTGAGGTATGAGAACTTCACTGTGATGAAGGGAACCAAAGTCTGTGTGACTGCTATGGCCAGATCAGCCCTGATTGTTTAATAATGATTCAAAGAACTGCCCCTGGTTATCCTTTTTATTGAATCGATTAAACTAGCGAGTGCAATTACTTTTTTATACTGGAACACTGAATTTTGGATTACTTTATGAAAAAACTGAAACAAACATCAGGTTCTCTTTACCCATTAAAAGCAGCATATATTTAATTAAATCCTTTTCAGATTTCTTTTTCACTTTGCTGTCAGAACACTGAAGAGACATTAACCACCACCTAGATAATCACTCACACATAGTGAAAAATCCTAAAATGCTCTTTACCTGTAATATCAAACCAGAGTGGAGTGCCCAATGGCTCAACACCTATTACGCCAATCATGTGAGCTACTGGATCACTTTCCATGACCGTAAAAGAAAAAAATGATTCTTCAAAAGAAATGGGTACAGAGGATGGAGTGGGTTTTGAGATCCATTCTATATGAAGACGAGCTGTTGATGACTTTTGTGGTCGACCATTATCCACAGCCTTGATCTAAGAATATAAGAGTGTTACTTATTTTAAATGTATAAAGGCATATAACCAGAGAATACTGGAATAAAGTGGCCAAGACCACTATCAAGAGAGGTCAAGAACCAGTAAGTTCTGTAATTGCCAGAGAACTTTTAATACAATCCTATTCAGACCTAATCAAATATGTTATTGGCTTTATTGAGGCTTATTGTCAGATACATTAGAGTAAACTGAAGCTTATGCTTATTTTTCCTATGCAACACCTCTCCATGCATATGGGAAAACCACTTTTCAAAGTGTTTAAAATGGATATGCATCTGTGTAGAAGTAAGTTAGCTTAACTGCTTACACAAAGAAACTCTGAATCCCAGCTAAGAGACTTCTTTGAAAAAAAAATCCTTTGGTTACCTAGAACATGTTAAGCATTTCAGTTTTTAAATCGCTAAAAAAAGAGAGAGAACATTCCTCCCTTTATATTTTGAAAAAGTAAAAGTTTTTTACTTTGTTATCATTTTACATATTTTCCAGTATTTTATACTACTTTCCAACTAGGCAATAATAACAGTGCTGTATAAAAATGCAAAGGCATTGATAGGATACGCAACTGAAATCCAAACTTACTGTAAGAATATCGTATTCTCCAGCTGCAGAATATTTCTTAGATGAGACAACACCAGTTATTGGGTCGATAAAAAATTTGCCGTGTTCATTACCATCCTCAATTTTGTATGATAGTTCTGCGTTGGGACCTTCATCTTTGTCTGCAGCTACCACACGGTAGATTGGTTCCTTTCTTGCCGTTCTTTCTCTCTCTGGTTTCTCACGCTCTGGCAGTTTGATTTGATACAATTTTTGCAAGAACTGAGGCCGATTATCATTTTCATCTAAAATTTTCACAATGACACGGGCAAGAGTTGATTTTGCTGGTGTACCATTGTCTGTCACAGTTACCTACATTGGACAATAAAATAATTCGCAAAAATAAATGTTTCTTCTTTGTTACAAGTCAAGGCAGACTGTGACGTTCCCTCTATTTTCCCACTGTAGAACTTCCAATATGGTTTCCAGCTGTAATGACTAAATATTTTGAAAATACATAATACATAACAATCACAATCACTTGGCTCAAATGTCACTCTACCCCAATGCCTGGGAAAAGCCAGCTAGAAGGGTGGGGACCTGCCAGATCTCATGGAGAAGGGTGTTTCATGGGGCAGGGGCTGCTAGTTAGAAGGTGCACTACCTAAGTCCCACTAGATAGCATCCACCCGGTCTGACCTGATGGAACTGGAAGACACCTCAGGGAATGGTGGTTCTGCAAATAACCTGGCTTTGTGCCATACAGGGCTTTAAAGGTGATAACCAACACTTGAATTACACCTGAAAAGAAACTGGAAGCCAGAGCAGCTCACACAGCAATGGTGTGATACAGGCAACCGAAGAAACCTATAATGATGTTAGATTCTGATCCAAAATCTGCAAATCCATTTTTTTAAATCTCAGTAGTTACAGAACCTGCAAGACTCTTACACATTTTTAAGTCCTTCTGCAAATTTATAAACATTTTTGCATGAATTTTATTATGTTCCATACACACACACACATCCAAATTTTTTTGTTCATTTCATGTGAAAAGATCCCATGCAACTCGATAGAACTGTACTAAAGTTGTCACTCCTGTGGCGGGATGGAATAAGATTAAATCAACTGTATCATTATGCTTATGCTTATTTATCTGAATGTAGGTTATGTGTGTGTGTTTTCTTTATTTGTTCCTTGCTGTACCTCTCATGAACATCCATAGTATAGAATTTTTATAATTGCACCAAACTATGCTTGTTAGTGATTAATTAAGGAATTCACATCTTCCTTGAACATTCAAGAACTTATATAACCATGACTCTTTATCTCTTCCTGCTGTAAAACACAAGGTCAGTCTGTTAAAATAACAATTAGGACCTTGGCTCAACTTATATATCAAAGCTATTACATTTCCTTTTTAGGAATGTGTCCGTAAAGTTTTCATGCTATGTGTGATACTCGTGGTTCCCTTTGCAGTTCCCTTATCAGTTGTAAAGGAATCCTTTTTGTATTTGTGGTATATATGTATGGTTAAATTGTCTTTGATCAACATTCTATATAAGATCCATGTAACCATGTAGCTCTTGGTTCATTTTGGTGCCAGAGACTAGTAACTCGCTGTAACATGCTAACTTTGGGCCAATAAATGATTGTTTGATCCCTCTCCAATTGTTGGCATTTCTTGGTGAAATATTATTTTGATTTAGCAGAATGCCAATTTCTTTGGTTGTTTGTAAAGAAGTAGAATGCTAATCCCTAAAGCTTAGTTAATGCAAAAGTGCTCACTTTCAAATGCTTACCCTTATCTCCAGCAGCTAAATTACCAGCCAAGGTTTGTATGTCAATTAAGCTGAGGAACTTAGCCATAAAACCAATCTGTATCAGGGCATGCTTGAACTTTCTTGCTTAATGACAGACTCAGTGTACACAATTAAGAAAGTTAAGCATATAAGAATAGCACTAAAGTCCAACTTAAAGGAACTCATAAAGTTATGATAGGTTTGAATCTTTCAACTTTGCAGTACCTTAAACGCAAATATATATTCTATGAGTCTTTTAAAAATCTTCATATATATCTTTACAATCTCCACCATATTCAGTCAAGTCAGTCTTGTATTCTTGTTCTTTAATGTACCTTTCGTCAATGTGTAGAATTTCAAAGTTAAGTAATGACACTTGTTGCTTGAAACTGATGGAGAATGATTTGGCTATTATTAAGTGTCACTTTGGTCAGTCCACCAGAGAAATTAAAGTAATACAGAGTCCAATTGACCAGAAAAAAATGAAAGAGAAAGGTTGAATGATCTCAGATGTAAGTATTTAATATTCTATGCAACACCAGCAGCATAAGAAGAAAAATACCATTGGTAGAAAACTTTTAAGATGCCTATTGCTTTTTAAAAATATTTTTCTATGGAAAATTGCTTCTGATATGCTATTTTTATAGTATATATTGAAACATTTTGCCTGAATAGTTCTAAGGCAGGTATATCATTCTTCTAACAGAGCACTTGACAGACTTTTGACCTTAAGAAGAAACATAGTGGGCAAAGATAAGGAGCTTGCTTGTAAAAGCTTTCTTCATACTCCACCCTGTGCAGCTGTCTGTACCACATTATAGATTTCTTTGCAAAATCCCTGATTCTCAAGAATGGATTTTGAAATAAACAAAGAGGGCATAGGGGAAGGATAAAATGGTATTTCATTCTCATGAAGTCTAGATAAAATGCCTTAAGATTCTAGTTTTTTTTTTTTTTAAGAGCCATGAGCAAAGGAGTAGGAAATATCAGACTGAATTTGCAAGAGAAAAGGTATCTGAACTTGTAAACAGGTAAGAATATAGACATATGTGAATTTATTTAAAAAGTGGGGAAGTCAAACTGTACAAAAGTGATGCTGAAGAACAAAATTCTTTGTTAAGGACTATTTCTGTTAAAAAGGAAGAGATGTGCCCTCACGAACAAATGAGAAAAGGAAATGGAGAAATGTATATTGAAATAAAGACCATCTGCTAAATTCATCTATTATGTTGATACTTGAACATTCAACTATATTTCTACCACACCCTTCCCAAAGATCTCCAGGGCTAAATTTGATCCACACCCCAAAATGTGTTTCTTTGAGAAACAGTAAACAGAATGAACATTCCTTGTGCAAGACCACCTATAGATTTTATGGCTGAGCAGGGATTTAAATGTGTTATTACTAACACTCAGAAACTGCTGTAAAAAGTAAGCCAACTGGCCAGGGTGGTTGTAACAGCATTTGGTGTACAACAACAACAAAAATATTGTTAAAGCAGCAAACAGAATTATTCAGGAACTACACCTACAATCCAATGCAAATCTAAGTAAAAGTACATCCGACTGAATGCAGTTGGCTTGGCCTCTGAGACAACACGTTTAGGACAGTACTCTAAGCTTCTGGAGCTATAATTAAGTTTGTACAAAATAAATTTTTTATTTCATATGTTATGTAGGGAGAAAACATGTATTCCAAGATTGCAATTATACATACGTACGTACTTATTGGATTTAAAAGGCACTGTAAAGAATAGTTTATAATCCAAAAACATATGAACAGGAAGTAAATGGTAGAAGATTGTTTCAATGCAAACAGGAGTAAAATGTAGGATAAATATTAATAGTTGAATAAGAAATAAACTTGCTAGTCCATCTGGTCAAAACTTTATGCTAAATTAATTAGCCAGATGCACAGCTTTTGGCTCAAGCTGCTTATAATATTGCCACCATTCTGCAAATAATTTGGACTTAATTCCAAAATGTTTTTTTCCTATAACAATATAAAGCAAAGATATTATCTGTCTGATTTTATATATAAAAATGGCCTACTAATTTTCCTTATTTCATATACAGCCATACCCAAATTAAGATATTATTAATTTGTACAATATTCCCTTCCCAGATCAAGAATGCAAAAATAAATGAAGAGAAGGAGAGGAGAAAATGATCAGTACAGCTGAAAATAAACTAATTCACAGTTCATCATTTGCAAAAAGAAAAAGATAGTAAATTGTCAAAGTCTATAATAAAAGTAGCAAAAGATATTCTTTCAAAATTTTGTTGCTAAAGCACTTTGCCAAACTTGAAGACTGGTCTAGATAATTTTCCATGTAAGTTCTCTTTTCTCACCCCTCAAGCTTTATGCAGAATAAACAGACACATAAATTTAGAACAAATCATTATTTCCTGATATAAGTGAACTCAAGGAAATGTAACTTTACTTAAGGAACAAAAAATAATTAATACAATGATCACTGTTCTTTATAACTGTGATTGGAACAAAGTTCCCCAAGTTCAAAAATAATTATGTTTGCTCTAAAATAAAATCATTATTTACAATATGTCATGTGCAGAACAGATGGGAAAAAGGATTTAAGGAAAGACTTATCTATAGTGCAATAACCTAAACAATGGTATAGATCAGGATATACAACTGTATGGGGGGCTATACCGTTTGTGTGGATACAGAAATGCAGAAAAGGCTGCAAAACCCCTACAGGTATGGGGACCTTCAAAATAAACATTCTTTAAAATTTAGCCTAAAAGTCAACATATGTTTTGGTTTCTCATATGAAATCATACCAAATTCTTGGGGCAAATGTTAACATCTCAAAGACATGACATGTTTTCCAATAATTTTTTTTTTTTAAAAGGGGGTGGTGGTCCTTCAGAACAGCACCCAAGAAGGAATGCTATACCTTGACATTGTTTATAGACTGTGGGTCTTACTACATTTACCTTTTCCCCACCTTCTGCATCAACTGTCTGGATTATGTCACTATACCTGGGTTGTTTTGCCAGAATACAGTGGGGGAATCGGGGGGGGGGGAGGGTCATGACTGTGTAAATCAGTGTTTCTCAACCTTGGGAACTTTAAGAAGTGTGGACTTCAACTCCCAGAATTCCCCAGCCATTCTGGGGAATTCTGGGAGTTAAAGTCCACACATCTTAAAGTTCCCAAGGTTGAGAAACACTGGTTTAAATATACCACAGAAAAAGCTTTCCAAGGATGAAAACATCCCATGTGAAATTGTGGCACTGCTCAGCTATATAACTGCCTTCAAAAACTCTACCTACCGGCATTCTTATTTAAAATAGTGTCCAAGTCCAAATGGATAGGTATATGAAAATCAAAAGAAGACAACTGGCCTATCAATAAGGAACAAAGAAGAGAAGAAACTGAATTACTGGGAGAATTCCTGCTTATCTGCCCAACGTATTTTTTTTAAAGCGGCACTAACATATTTCTAACAAGAATTTCTGAATGTCATATCTTGCTTTATCATCCCATGATGCAAGAGGAATGCCCACACTATGGAAACAGAGAAGAAACAGCTTGATTGCTTTATCATCGCCAACATCATTCAATATCATTGTTTTCTTTTTTAATTCAATTCAGTGGCTGTAGAAGGAAATAAAGAAAAGAGAAGAAGGAAGATTCAAAAGGAATAACTAGGTCACTATCAACTAAGATGCAAGGGGTGAGTTCAAACACTGACACCTCCAGTTAAAGAAACTTAGGAAGCAACGCCGGGGAAAGAGTTGTTTATACCAATGAACTCAGAAAACTGCCGAAAACTAACATGCAGGACTACAATAAATAGAGTAAATGTAGCTGTTATCTCATGCAAGCTTTCCCAATCTTCACTTGTGCTGAACTTCAGCTCCCAGGCACTTTGGCCCAGTATTATAGAGCCTGAACTTCAACCTTATCCTTCAGGTGAGTTTGCTTTAGTTGTTGTCTGGTTTATGCCATCTTTTCTTTGTTCTTATCACTGGATCATTTCATTGTTCTGTGTTTTTTTTAATCTGTGAATCGCCCAGAGTCACAGGGATAATAAATAAGTAACTAAATAAACATACCTGAAAAGTTCCAGGCTGGGGAATACTGTATAAGTGACATCTCTAAATAAACACATTCTGACAAATTTTAAAGTGCCTCTGGATGGTTGGCGTAATTTTGTCTTTAAACTTCCCAGGTGAAATTATATACCCTTTTAATATACAGATTTCTTTTAATATATTTATTTCTTTGAAATCCCTGTTACGTCTTTGGTGAATATCAAAGATTTCCCTCTGGCTCCTAGAGCAGCACAGCTTTTACTGTAAGCAGAACTACTGTGAAAACAAAAGCAGCCAGCCAAAGGCATTTGATGAATTGCAACGTTAATCTCTTGCTGATCAGGTCTATGAACAGCTTACTGAGTGGGCTTCATCGGATTCTCAGAATTGGCGTGGCTCTGGCATGATTGAGGAAAGAAAAGAATGGCAGAGAAGGTTTTAGTTTAACGTAATACATAATAACAGTTCAATGTGCTGGATTGCTGTTTCACAAGAGAAATTGAATCTGCGGGGGGTTTTACAGGGATCACTGCAATGGCATGCTCTCCTGTTCCAAATATAAATGGACACAGGGAAGCATAAGAATAGGAAGCAAATATAGCGGATCATATCCAGACAGGTGGTGTGCAGGAAAGAAATGGAAGCTGATTTCCATTTCTAAAGTTCAACCTCACAAAATGGACTCAAGCTGGGCGAGTGCCTTGAACCGAGATGTAGTGGGCCAAAAGGGATGAACAGATAAACAGATAATTAAGACTACAATATATGTAATTGGAGGCTTGAGGACGGAAAGATGCATTGTGAAGAAAAATCTTCCTCCTGGTAGTCACATGTGGAAGGAAAGGTTAAGCGCAAACTTTTCCTCCAGAGGAATTAACGTGGAGGACCTAGGACTTAGAACTGTCTGGACCCCAACTCATCTCACTCTCACTGCACTGGAGGAGAAAGGGCAGGAAAAGGGCGGAGGTATTTATGAGGCTCTATCGTGGAGAGAGAAGCTCCCCAAGAGCGGAATTATTTTATGTGGAATGTCCCAAGAATACAACAGCATAATTTACCTCTAATATATGTTCTGCTTGCTGTTCTCGGTCAAGTTTTCTTGAAGTTGTTGTAATCAGACCTGTAAATATAAAAAAAGTTAATACAACTTTTAAATACTTTTATATTTAAAAAGTAAATATAAAAAAATGGTTAATGGTCATTAACCATTAATTGGTATGAAAAAAAAAGAGAGAACATTGTCAGCTGGAATTTTATAAGCTGTTTTTTGTTAAAAAAATATTGTATTAGTTGTTGCGGTCTATGCATGTATTTTCCAAGCCTATTTAGTTTTTAATTCATCCATTACATACCTGATGCTGTGATATTAAGTAAGAAAGTCTTAATGCTAATGGCAGATTAAGAGAAAAACCACTACTCTTAGTTACTTTTTTCCTTTCCACCTGATTTGTTAATCCTAACCTTCATTCTTTTCTACCTTCATATACTTCCCAGAAGGACATCTGTATCCATTCACAAACTCTTCAGGATTTTCCTTCAAGAAAAGATGCCAGTAAGTGCTGATATTATCTGGCTACATTGACCAATAGTCTGACACAATAACAGTGTTTCTATATCCCTATGATTGAAATGCATTAATGTTTTATCCCTTTCTTTTCTGCATTTTTGAATTTGGCTGATTCTTCTGCACACATTTTTTTCTGAACAAATTACTTGAGGAAGAAACGCATCCACATAGTGTGATGGTATGTGGGAATGACCTTGGGAGACAGGGCAACAAGATGCAGCTAGGGGAATGGTCAGAAACAGCCAGATAAAAGGCAGCTTAGCCCACAGCAGGAATGTGGGCAGGGCAAGAGGCTCAGAAGAAACCTTCCCTAGTTTTTTGGGCTGTACAGGTAATCCTTGACTTATGACCATTCGTTTAGCAACTGTTCGAAATTACTATGGCACTAAGAAAAGTGACTTATGACTGGTCCTTGCACTCATGACCACCATAGCATCCCCATGGTCATGTGATCAAAATTCAGGTGCTTGGCAACTGGCATGTATTTATGACGGTTGCAGCATTCCAGGGTCACAGGATCGCCATCTGCAACCTTCCCAACTGGTTTCTGACAAGCAAAATCAATGGGGAACCACATCATTCGCTTAACAACCACCGCAAAAAGTCATAAAATTGGTTGTGGTCATGTGATCCCTCACTTAATGACCGCATTATTTGACAATGAATTTTCTGGTCCTTATTGTGGTTGTAAGTTGAGGACTACCTGTAAAGGGGACCGGGGTGGGGGTGGGCAGAGAGAGAAGTACTTTCAGACTTGAAACAGATTCTGTTAATGTAACCTTACAATAAACTAGAATTAGCTCATCTGGTGTTTCCTCTTTTGTCTACCTAGTAAGGTTGACATATAGCCTCTACCTTTTGAAGAGTCTAATGAATTTTCACACAAAAGTCTTTGACACTTAAGGAAATTACACAATGTTATTTTCTTTTATATTTGTGGGTAAGAAATGGCCATAGTCAGTCAGAATTGCAATATCTTCATAAATATAAGTAACTGTGCAGCAAGAGGTATACAAAATGTAAACGTATATTTTTATATATTCTGATAAAGCACAAAGTATTTTTGTATTTGTTTTGTACTTAAAAATATATATAGTAAATTCCATACTTTCTCAATGTTTTCTGGAATAACTGCAATGTGAAGTTTAATATATTTGAAATTAGACATAACTTAGGCTAATAGACAAGACTGCCTGTGTGCTCAGGTGACCAAGCTTTCAGTCGCACTGTAATATATATATTTTTAATATAGGTAAGATCGCAGTGGTCAAATACAGTATTATCATAAAAGGAAGGGGGCTGGATTTCCAGCTGGATGCTTAGTTCTCATGAGTAAATGGAAAATGTAGGGTTCTTTAAACATATAAGGGATTTTTTTTTGTTTGGCTGCTGAAAATAGTGAAATCACAATTCCCATTTGTCAGAAGTAAAAATTTTGGGGCCTATGGGGACTGCATCCAATTCTAGAAATCATGAGCTGCTTTAACTGAATATTAATTATATTTTCTTTCATTATTTTCCTCCATGTCCACTTTACTGAAATGAAAGGTAACATTTTGAAAAAATACTGGCAAATTATGAAACTTTGAATTACTTTTTAAATTAACTAGAAATATGGCAATTATATAATTTTTTTTTAAAGATAGACTTTTCAAATTATCAAAACAAGTAGAAATGTTTATGAAGTTTTTGACTGAGGATGGAAGTATAACAAACTCAAAAGTACCAAAATTTTCAGGATAGATTCCATTACTTAGTTATTTATCCACAAGCACAGCATAATTATGGCTACTGAGGAGTGAAATTTAATTAACTTTGAGCACTTTAACTTGCAATTGGTTTATAACCTTATTCAAGATAAGAATGCATTCTGCAAAGTAAAACCACATGCCAAAATATAGAATGCTGCATTTAAAAAGAAATTTTAAAATCAATTAGTTCTTGTCCCTCTGGAATGCAGATATGCACATCACATCCATGAGATGTTCGACTTGGGAGAGCGGAGGGAACCAAGCTGAAGTCCAAATCAACCATGGACCAAACTAGGTAACTTTCAGCTAATCCTGCTCTATTGGCCCAACCTTTTTAAGAGACACATAAGCCAGTTTGATCACTCAGAGAAAAAGCAGAATATAACTGTAAAATAAATGAAAAAAACAAACCCCAGTGAATTTAAGTATGCACTATGGGGGATAGGCAATGAAAGTTTTCTGGGGAAATCATCCACTAAACTTTGTCCTGTCTCTTGCCATGGAGGTCATACAAGTTAAAGTGGGATTTTAAAAAAAGATCATCTAAATGAAAGAAAATAGTCTGACTTTTATACCACATTTGAAGCACAGATGAGGCTTATTTGCTTTATCTTTCAAGCTTCCTTCATTGGATACCAAAATATAAACAACCGAACTAATGATGACATGCACAGTTTGACCAGGTCTGCAGTCATCTTCAGTTCAGCTGAATGCATGGAGAGATTCAAATAAGGCAGAGAAAAGAGAATGTTACTGGCCCTATTTTTTTTTCTCTGACCTCCATGCATTCAGCCGGAGAATGTAAAGAAAGCAAGCTGCTTAAGATTCCAGATAATGAAGGAAAATGGTTCTGAGTTGAAGCAAATATGAGTAATTTTCCTATAGGCCCATGGCTTCAGTCTTTGCCCAGTCTGAAGTTCCCCATGGCTCCAGCTAAAATCCGAAAACAGCTTTCCCATTTATCTGTGTATTCACACATTTTGATGTACATATGCACCCCACCAAACACACTTTCCAGGAGTCACTTTATATTGTTGCTAAGCTATGAAGAAATCCAATTTAAAGATGCCTGAAAAACATGTTTTCCCCGTTTATATTTGCCAATGAGCAAGTAATATTAAACTGCCCTTTTGTAATATTAAACTATCAATAATGCAATACACTAAGCTAATATGAATGCCGGTTCCCGAATTAAAAAGTGTCCTTAACTAACTGACTTTGAACATTCACAAAATAGTATGGAAGCAGTGAGAGGATGCTTTCATCAACTATCTTTTAGAGTTTGAAAGATAATTATGAAACAGTATTTGGATACACTTTCAGCCTGTTTTTTTTGACCTCTAAACTTCTGGCAGGGCTATTTTCTGATTTCCAACAGATTGGACATCGATTAGCATATTCCACCATCTGGCACCATGTATGTTAGCACATCATCTTAAGGCTGTTGGAGAACATTCTTCAAAACCTAACAGTACGGTACTATTTCTTGCATCTTTTCTCATTATTGGAGTTAGTTGCCACTAAACAGAGACATGGTAGAAATATGTGATGCAAAACCGCATCTACAGAAGATATAGCAGTGTCAACACCAAATGCAGTATACTTTGCCTACAACTACAATACCATACAGTTGTTCCCCTCTATGTGCACACATACCGAAAAAAGAGAGATAGTGGTATATTATGAAGCTGTTCCAGTTATAGAATCACACAATTTTCCAAAAACAGTTTGAGGATAGCCTGTTTCAGAATTGCCTTTAAATGGAAAGACAAAAACCAGAGATACATTCCTGGCAACACATTTCAGAATGTTCTCGACTTTAAGCATGAATAGCTCTATTAGGTTATCTGGCTTAACTGGAGCTTAAGTAAGTTCTATTATGATACTGTTATTGGAAAATTTAGAAAGACTGTATTCTGCAGCTTTAAAAACAAATTACAATAATCAGGGGGCAAAGAAGCAAATATTTTTGAGATGTTACTTCTGTAATAGTCTTCCTGTTGCCTCTTTAAAATAGCTTTCCCTAACTGAATACCCACTAGGTTTAATGAATTACAACTTCCGTCATATTGACATGCAAAAAGCTGTCCTAAAGTGTAACTTGTGAATGAAAGAGTGAGTAACAGTGTCCTATGGATAACAGACGGCACACCTACTTAGCACAAAGTCAATAGTGCATACTGGCAAACTTGTTTGATTAGTATATGTTTGTCCAGGAAGACTTCAGAACTTCATGTGCTAGATCAAAGATCACCATTTTAGCTCATACTTGGTATTCCACTGTAACAGTCACTGTGTTATCAGCAGTCAGGAAACACCAGAATAGGTTTCAGCAAAACTACAAAGTACCGGCATTAGATTGCCTATGTGTCTGTACCAGACTACTTCCTCAGTCTCTAAGTAGCATTAAGATGTTATGATACTGAATCTGCAGATTTTGCAAGAATTAGACTTTTAAGTTACATAATGCCACATGGGAAGATGGATCCAGATATTGGCGGCCAAGAACAACACATAAAACTAACATTCAAAGTATAACAAAAGGAACTAACCGTTCATATCTTTACACACTCATTTTAAAAAAATCTATTTATGGTCACTGTATAGATTATTTTGTGCCAATTCTCAAGCAACCATTTAATTGCATAGAAATTTAAATTCATCTGTGTATTCTAAAAACAGAGCACATGTCCTGTTCACAATACTGTAAATATAACCATCATCACTTCAAACATCGGAAAAAAATGGAACATGATCTTTTTCTTGCTTCCTAGCTCTCCTGGTCATTCCACTAACTTCTAAATCTATGAAGGAATACCAGAAATGCATGGAATTAGCTTTATCCTTTATGACACTGCAGAGCTTCACAACTTGTCATCTTCTCTAGTATTACAGAAAAAACCCTCTTCGTTCCATTTCTCACCCCTTAACAATAGCTAAATTATAAAGAATTGATCAATCACTCAGCAAAAGCATTATGAATACAGTACTAGTAATAATAATCTATATGTTTTAACCTTAAATAAGTCCATTTTACATTCTGACATAACTTTCTCTGATAAGTAAAACATAAAAGATTTATCCCCATAGGCATAAAGAATACCAATAACAAAAACACATATATTTTAAACTAAATCAAATAGGTCCCTTTTACATTCTAACCTATAACTTTCTGTAACAAATAAGATATAGAAAGTTTATCCCCATATTAAAAAAATCTTTAAATCCTCATCTTACAAACCTGGTCCAAAAAAAAAAAAAAAAAAAAAAGATTCCAATAGTAACAACCCAAAATCATAACTTATACAATTTAACCCTGATCAAATAAGTCCACTTTAATCTCCTTTTTCTTCTTTTTAAAAGGATTAAAGGATTAGACAAAATTTCAGTGTTTTATTACTTCCCTACACCTTATTTTTTGTTTTATGATGAATATCCCACATATTCATATTTTTAAGCAAGTGTTGTATTAGAGGACTTATTTTATGAATTAATTGAAGATTTAAGTCACTTAAATTGACTTGATTTTAACAGGTCTGTTTTAAGGCTAAAATGATATACTTCAATAGTCAACTGTTCATAGATTGATTTTTTGCCTTGGTGATCATCTCAAAGAAGAAAAAATAGCTTGTTTTAGGGAAATAAATCCCACTTTGACACCATTGTTTTCTATTTATTATTGATTGCAAGTAGGGGTAGCATAACATGCAAATACAGGTGTATGACTTGCTTACAGTTTGCTGGTTATTTTTCACTTGGTCTAGGTCTCTGGTTTAAAAAGAAGGAATTGATGGCAAGCCATGGCATCTACATAACTTTTTCTATAAATTAAATTAAAACAAATCCTTGCTTACTGTAATATGAAAAATACAGCCATTTCATACCTTCTGCAAGTCAAAATTTGTTTTAAAGCAAACTTACATACATTACATACATTATTTAAACTAAGCAAAAGAGCAATTCAATCCTATTTCAATTTTCCCATTTGTACATTGTTCTACAATTACACCCAGAAGTTCTGATGTGACTTTATGTGAAATTTCTTTAATCTTAGTTTCTTCCCATTCATGTATTGTTCTGTTGCTTAATTCCCATTTTGGCTAGATTAACAAGGGCTAAGAAGCAGGAAAGCTCAAAGATAAATATCAAATATAGTTTGATGGTTATTTTTATCTATTTGATGACTTCATTGTGCCTGAGAATCAAGTTCATTTGACTCTGAGGTTTGTTTGTTTTTTTTAACAAGAAAGGCAAATATTTGAACAAAATGCATCATAGGGCTTATGAAAAAAGCTCTTCTAGATGGAATATTTTTACTTCCCCACTTTTATTATTTGAAACTAGCCTCAAATGGGTGGGATGACAGAAATTTTGGGAAAAGACAATATACAGGACTCCTGGTCTATTACTGAAAAGAGGACATACAACATTATAATATCCAATTTAAAAGTAGATTTTCTTGAAGATGAAGTATAAATTGTATAGTATATGTGTTTTGAGTGTGGGTAAGAGAGGAAAAAATCTTTGCCTTGTGCAAAGATCAAAGGCAGTAAGCCCTAACTATCTTTCTAGGACAAACATGCCCTTAGCAGATCCTGCAAAGCTAAGCAAGGGTTGGATCTTATTAACATTTTTATGGAAAGTATCTAAATTTCTCAGGGCTATAGGCTTGACTGGGAAGGGGGAAAAAGCATCCTAGGAGAAACATTTGCAAACCGCTTCCGTTTTGTTGCTGAAAAAAAAGGAAAAAGAACCACTACATGGATGTATTCATGGAACCTCTAAGACCTTTTAGTAGGAGGAAACAGTGAGAGAGGAAAACTTGCCATCATTAATGGCTTCCCTAATATATTTGGTGGACCACCATGTGACACAGTATCTTTTTGAACTGTTCAGTATATAAAATAGAAAAGGTTTATTCATACAATTATACATATATTTATTAAATTTACTTTAAAATGTGGAGCCATGTTTCTAAAACTCAAAAGAATTCAGCATCTGTTCATTTCTGCATATTTAGAAAAAGGAGACTACAAAAAGTCACTGGTGAAAAAGAAAAGACCAGGAATACTGCAGTAGAAACAAAATTATGCATTCTGGACCTTGTACTCCACAGTATCAAAGAAATATTTACTCTGCTCCTTGTGCTTTGAGGCCTAGAAGAAGATAAAAACAGATCTACCAGCCTCCAGATCAAAGATCAACAAGAGGAAGCAAATCTATAAGCAAAGGAAGACTGAATCTTTCCTTCCTTTTGTAGTCCTAGAAGACTGAATCTTTCCTTCCTGTATGTAGTCCTAGAGAATTGTATTGGGTAACCTGTTCTCCATATACAAGAATTGCAAGGAACTGACAGTGCAAATAGATTTACCAAAAAAAAAAGGAAAAAAATCTACCTATTACATAACTCGAATGAATCAAGGCAATAATACACACTTCTTCAAACCTTTCTGTGACATTTTAAAATAATTTTTAGGAATATATTTCATAATCTCTCAATTTAGTGGGGGGATAGGTGAGAACAAAAAGGTCTTAGGGAAACAAAGAAAAACTTAAAAAAAAAATCAGGTAAAAGTGATTTTTCCTTTCCCAACAGCTTAATGGATGAAGGGGAGAAATAAAAAGAAATGCCAAAAAATGTGATCACACAAGGAAGAAAATGGCAGGCGGAGAGACAAGAGGTTGCTCCCCACAGTTTTGGCCACTAGCATGCAAATGCGGCCTCGACAGATTATTCTTACAGGAATGCAGCCTAAAAAAGTTAGTTAAGAGAATATTATTGGTCCTTTAATCATTTGGCAAAATTTAAAGATGGATACTTACCATGTTTTATCTCATTCAACTGGATACAATCTTGACTGGGAAAATTAAGGGCTTATAAACTGGGGGAGGGCTAAATCTGACAAGGCTCACACACAGCTTTTTTTGTTTGTTTGGGTGAGTTGGCTAAGACAACTGAAATAGAAGCTAAATAAAAATTGAGCTTTCATACTAAAGCTTTACATGTCTAAACGTTGCTGCAGGAAATGCAGAACCTCGGCTAGTTAAAACAAGAAAACCTTCTACCATAATAGGCTAATTTAATAATAATGTAATAATAATAATTTAATAATCGGCTATTTTGGAACCACAAGCCCTTTACTGGTTCGCTAATCAGTTTTACAGGAAGTCCTTGGAACTTGTCTGCACTCATAGTTACTTCCTATTTCACTGAGCTCAGTCTTCAAATGACCCACCAGAATATTGGCCCGGAAGGTCAGGAAAGTTGAGAGATGATAGCAGAAGTAAGATAAACTGTCTACTGTTACATATTGCATTTTAGATACCAGCCATTCAAAGTTAATTCGAAATAGTAGTAAATCCATTTGTGAGAATCTTTGATTGCCAACAGCTTCATTCCTTTGTTTACAATATACTGAAATTCCTTTTTCATAAAAGTAGGAGAATGCAGTTTATTAATATTGCTAAAATAATGTAGAGAATGGGAGAACTATTTATAACATCAGTGAAAATATACTATGAAATTATGTTCTAAAGGCACTTCTGTAGCTTTTGAAAACTGGATACAAAAAGTGAACAGATATCAAAATATATCTCTGTATTCCTCCGTATTTATATTTGTAACTGAATTGTAACTGTTATGATTCTCAAGGTTTGGAAATATTAGAAATAAAATACACTATTTACCAAATTATAACTCTAATCCTGATCAGCCTCCAGAAGAGAGACTTAACTGATAAGTGGCCGAATAATCAATAAAAATAGGAAGGATATTGTTATTAATATGATACTGATGACTCCATTTTTATTGTACAGGAAACCTAAACTGGATTCTATCGAGCAAACCATATAGAAAGGCAGGCTTAATAACATTAGCAAATCTATGCTTGAATTAGATGTTCTCCTCTCTAAACAAGTGCCTATTTAATAGAAACCATCTAATGCATGCAGCCTCTAAGTGCACTGTATTAAAAGGGGCAATCTTTAAAAACTGTTCAGAAGTTGCAGCTGATCCCAGGGCGACTGTAAGCTTATTAATTAAAGCTGATAGTTATCCCCATTATACCTGTGCTGTGTCAATGCAATGGCTCCCGCTCCATTTATGAAAGCAGCATGATGTGGTTTAAAGGCCTTTCCATTGTATTATCTGAAAGACGATTTTCCTGTATGCACCTTCAAACTTCATATTCCAAGTACTCCAAGCAAACTCAGGGCAACTACCAGAGTCAGAACTTTAGGTATTCTCGTTTTGGCATAGTTTTCTTAGAAAATATGGCATCATCAGTGTACTCTCTTATGCAGTGTCCCTTAACCTCAGCAACTTTAAGATGTGGGGACTTCTACTCTCAGAATTCCCCCAGCCGGCATGCTGGGGTTGAGAAACATTGCTCCTACATTTTATAGGTTGATACGCTGGTCTGAAAATTGTGTTGCCTGTTTTAAATTCAGTTTATTTAAAAAAAAAATGTTAATCTAAGCACAGCAATTATTATAGGACAGTTATAAAAATATGGTAGATAAATAAAAATATATTATTTTGTCCATTATTATCATTCACAGTCAAGAATATGGAACAGCACACATTTCAGCTCAAAATACCTTGGTTTCTTTTTTATGTAAGAATCTAGGAATCATTTACTAGTACTGTTAACGCATGTACAATTAGAGCAGGTTTGGCTCTACTCTATTGAGAATTAGTCATTTTGGATGCATATTGCAATGTAATGATTTCTAGCCTCCAGGTAATTAACCAACCTCTTCCCCACTTGAATTCAAGTGGCTTATATGGCTGAGTCCTTACTTTTAGGGAAGCTTAAATCAAAGCCATTATCTTTTACTTTCATGTGGTACTTTCATTCTAATAATGAAATAAATTGATTTCATTCTTTAAAATGTAAGGAAGCAGAATAAAGAATGTGTGCAAAACCTTCCGTTTCAATAAATTTTGACCTCCAGTAGAAGACAAAGTACGTTCAGAAAAAAAATAATAGAGGTGTTAAAAGAGGGCAAAAACACCCTTAGATCAAGCTCAACTGCTGCTGACTTTGTAAAGATTTATATACAAATGTATTAATTAATTTTATTAAAACACCACCACCACGATTTGTTCCTAAATTTAGTCTGAATGACATACTACTAATTGTATACATTATGTGGTGCTATAATGTTCCCTGTTTCTACACAACTGTCTTTCCCCCTTCCCATTTTACATGCCTGGGATGAAAACAGATTAAAGTTGTATTCTTATATCATATTATTTTGTATTTTCATTTTGTTTTGGAGTTTTTGACAAAAGCAATAACTAAAAAGAAATGCTTATAAATAAAATGGAAGAATATAATGTAGTATTAATTTTTATTGATCTACATATAGGTAGCCCTTGGTTAATAACAGTAATTGGGACTGGAATTACTGTCACTAAGTGATGTAGTCATAAAGTGCGATGTCATGTGACCACATCACTTAGCGACAGCAATACTGGCAGTCCCCACTGATGTCATTAACTGAATCCCACCAGTCATTAGGTGGGGACCCACTCTGATCCAATCTGTTCCTAACTTGGTCCCAGCCCCGAGCCTCGGTAAGGTAAGGGACTGCCTCCTTTGGAATTCCCCCACCTGCCTATCTCACCCCCCGTCTCTGCCCTTTTGGCTGCCTGCTTACCAACTGCTGCCAACTGCCCTGAGGCAGTCATAAATGCAGGTGGGCCCAAATTTTGTTTATGTAACTGCAGAGGCTCTGCAATGGCCGGAACTTTGAGGACCAGTTGTAAGTCCCCTCATACAGCACCATCATAACTTTGAATGGTTGCTGAATGAGTGGGCTTTAAATGAGGACTATTGTACAGATTTTTAGAATGAAATACCTAACAAGTTTGCTAATCATTCTTGTAAATCATAAAAACTACCAGGTAACTCATAAATTTATTTCTGGAAGTGATCAAATATGTCTGATATAGAAGATTCATGAAATCTGGAAAATTCTGTAGAAAAGGTTAGCCAATATCTAGCCAAATGAAATACCCAAATAAAAAAATTGCCCCCCTACAAGACAAGTGAATAAGGCATACAGGAGTGCAAGACAGCAGATACAACTGGGGAAAAAATGCTGAACTAAAGAGCTGCAATACACTGTCCATGGCATATTTCACCTTAACTCACCGATTTCTTGACAAAAGGTAAAGAAATAACAAAAACTGCCTGAGAAATGAATGGGATGGGATAACCCAACCTTTTAGATAGCTGGATTTTATGGATTCAAGGACCTAAACAATGAAATACACAAACAGCTATCTACTTTCAAGACTGTATGACCACTACAGATTTACACTTAATCCTGACTTGGACTATACCTTACCCCCTTGTGCTTCCATATACTTATTTCCTGTGGCAAATTAAATCCAAGACATTTAGGTCTGCATTAATGGGACAGTATATATTTGTGAAATAAATACAAACCAACCAAAATTCAGCAAATTGGTGGTTGAAAATAAGATACTTTGAAAGTCATCCTCTGTATTTTATTCAGAAAATGTTCAAATACAAGTTTCTGACAGCATTTCCAATAAAACCATTTTCACCAATTTGGGCAAATATATCAATCAGTTTTGAAATAACAGCCCTAATATTACCCATGTATTGTTCATACAGATACAAATTATCTTTCAAAATCTCAAATGATTTTCCCCAATTAAATTTATATTTAAAAATCTGAAGAATCAATTTACTGATGTAAAGTTCAGGAAATAACATCTGCCAGCTACTTACCAGTTTTAGGATGTATGTGAAAGAATCCTTGTGGATTTCCACTAGTAATCTTGTAAGTGAGCTTTTCATTAGAGCTTGAATCTGAATCAAAGGCTTCGATCTGGATGACTGACACGTCCTTGGGTGAGTTTTCCATAACTTCTGGGTAATAGACAGGCTGCGTAGTTTGTGGACCATTGTCATTAACATCTCCAACTTCTATGTAGATTTCAATGAAGGAAGACAGAGGAATAACACCTTGGTCGGTGGCATAAACAGTTAGCCAGTAGTGAGAAGTAGTTTCTCGATCAAGCAGGTCAACAGTTACTATTGTACCTGTTTAAAAAGGAGATGGGAAAAAATATATATATAAATATGACATCTTCTTTGTATGAAGTATCAGATCTACTTGATTAAGCTTTTTAACATTTTTCTTCCCTACAAGGACAGGTCAAAACTATTTTTGGTATTCTGTAAAGAAAAAAATGAAGCTCCTTATATTTATATAAAGTACAATATCCACAATGAGGTAATTACAGACGGGAAATAAAAAGTGAATCATATTCAGCCAATTATTGTGGATTAGCATTATGAAAAACAAGAGGAAAACCAGCACAATTAAATCTACATATTGTTGTATACATCAAATACTTCCCAACTAAGGTTTGAGCTGCAATGATGCATAGACTGTCAACACAGTTACTCCATTCCCACTTCCAAAAGAAGGAAACAAACAAATACCTTAATGTGCACTGATACTACAAACTGTGAGCCATACTCTTCAGAAACTCCTGGGTTAATCCTCCTCAGTCCTTTAGAAATCTGAGTAAATAGTCCCTCCCATTTCTCTGCCTATATATATAGGCATGGGCCCAATCCAAGGTCATAGGAGCTGCCTAATGAAGGTCCCCATTTATTGAGTGGTACAAAAGGAAGGAGCCTAAAAGCAGGCATGGGGGGTGGGATAGGGTTGGGGAGGTGCTCCCCTCTCTGGACACTTTGACCCAAGACAAGAATAGCTGCCACTTTTTTGGTCTCCCAGAAGCTTGTAAAAGCTTTGTGATCCAGAGAGTGTTTGGGACTTCAGTGCTATAGTGTTCCCAGTGCTGGGAATATTATATTCATTATTTTTTGCAGAAATGATATGTTGTATTTCTGTTATTTTATACAGTATTATTATTACTGTATTGGCTATGACTGTTGCTTCTGTACACTGCTCAGGGTAAAAACTGACTAAAGAGTTTTTAAATTCATAAAAAAAATAAAATTGAATAAATTAAGCTACATATTCAGAAGGTCCGGCTATACCTATACATTAACAACTAACCATTCCCCACATTTGGTTTTCACTGTGCTTCTTTCTTGCTTCAGTTCCAATGCTTCAGCTACATTCAAACAGAACTAATAAGCTTATTGGTTAATATATTTTCAGTGCTCCTAATGCCAAAAAAGTCTGACCACCAGGTGTACTGAGTTGAACTACAATCAGGCATGCTGGGGCTAGCAGTCACCAAGAATTCAGATCTTTCCTTCCCTCTGTTGTTCCCAGCTACCTCTTTCCCATGAAAGCATGTTTCAGAAAGGGGAAGAGGCCATTTAGTACAAAGAGAGGACAGGGATAATAAATATCAGGGAAAACTCACAAGAAGCCAACATGAACTCTGAATGAATGGTTGGTTCAATTCAACCCCAGAACCTTTTTTAAACTTGTTTCTAATGGTATCTCACTTACTTAAAAAATCCACAAAAAAACTCAACTGTCATATTTAGTTTTAAAAAGGTTTAAATTCAGTTTCAAATGCTATTTTAAAAATGTCTGAATTACCACCAGATGTCACTGTAGAAAACAGTTTATAAAAATAGTAGTGATGGAACAATATGAAAACCAACTAAGCCAGACAGAAAAAATAAAATAAAATTGTATCCTGCACATATTTTCATCCAGTTAGCTTTTGTTCTTCATGCAAAAATGGTCCTGTTTTCTTAGACAAAAACTACTAATTGCTATGAATCAAGCAAAGCAAAGTTATTAATGCAGGTCAAATTGTCATTTATACAGTACAACCAATTCAAATTAATACCTGCATTTTTTAAATTACAAAACAGAAAAGTCTTTACATCCTAAATATAATATACATATATTATCATTGATATAATATTATACTGTCAGATTTTATTTTCTTTCAAAAATTCCACAATGAGAGGACAGAAGAAGAAGAGTATTTTGAAGCTAGCAGGTACTGTCTGAATGAACTTGAGGGAACTATGTTACATTGTGTCTGTCAGACCAGTGAGGAAATCATCACCTCTTTGATACACAAAATATTTCCAGACAATCAGTCCAGACAATTTGCAATTTTTATCCATTGGTTGTAATTAGTTTCTCCCTGTATAATGGAAAAAGTAATGTTGTGGCAATATGAGACCTTAACTTAGAGGAAGACTGTGCTATATGCATGCCAAAGTATCTACTGAACTCTACTTTGATCAGGAGGAGTCTGGTAGGACCTTTTCCAACTAACTAACTTTATTAAAAGGCATAAGCTTACAAAAGCTTAGTTGGAAAAGGTGTACCAGACTCCTAATTTTTTTGCTGTCATAGACTAACACAGCTCTTCTGCAGTATCTACAATTTGATCTCATCAGTGATAATGGCTTCATCCTGAAAAAGCCAAGTCATGTTGTAACTCAGTCAACCCAGTTGAATCTTGCCACAGGAACTAAAGATGATTCATCTCTAGCAACAGATCCTGCCAATTATGTACTCACAAATAGCAACATGATGTTATTTTATGCAGAAAAATGGGAAATATTCAATTGGAGAGATCCATATGATCAGCCTTATCCAACTGCTTCTAATATTCACCCCTATGCCACAGCAAGTTGCAACAGTATCTAAGTTTACAGTGGTGCTTTAAAGTTTGTGAACCCTTTTGAATTTTCAAAATTTCTGTATAAATCTGACCCAAAGTGTGATCTGTTCTGCACACAAGTTCCAAAACTTGATAAAGAGAACCCAATTAAACAAATAAGTCAAAAACATTATACTTGTACATTGATTTATTGAGGAAAATGATCTAAAGCTACATGTTTGTCCTTGAGATTGTTTGGAAGTTCTAACAGGGGAGTGCAGACACTGTATGCTCTCTCGGATGGTTGTCCTCTACTACAGAACACATAACTTTGGGAATAATGCAGAGGAAGGGGACAACGCCTAGGCAACTAGATCAAACAAATCAACCCTGGTGTTCAATAAGGTGACCCTACATTTTGGGGGATTTGACTTGTAAAGACTATTCTGGCTTTATAACACTACTGATTTGGAATCCCACTATTCAGACAGCACTAATTCACATCATCTCATAATATTTTCTTATAGTCCAAAATAAACTTATTGTTTAGAGCAAGTTCAGTCTAAAGGCTTTCAACTTACATACATACATACATACATAGGGAATGCAAATGAAGGTCCTGCCACTTAAAGATGAAAGAAATGATGAGTAGAATGCAAGAAAATATATAAAATAAAGAGATCAAAAAGAGTTGTAGCTAGCTCAGAAAGCTGTTGATCCTATAATTGCATCTTAAAATGGAAGATCCCCATGATGTCTGGTACAAGCAGAGAACTTTGGGATCTCTTTGACTGGGTTGCTCTTAGGTTTGTCTAAGCACCATAAGATTTTAGGATTTAAGTAGCTGTGATGTGGATGGGAATATCACAACCATACTATGCATGGAACAATCTATGCTAAATAGGAGATATTAAAGAGTGACTGAGATGCAAGCTAAGAGAAAGCAAGCCAACAAGCACTGGGTGTAAAACTTAAAATTAGTATTGATTGACAGGACACATCTCAATACACTATATAAGATCTTTGAAGATAATTCAGAAAGAACATAACATTCTTTAAATTGAAAAATGTTTAGATATACACTGCACTGCCCCCTTTTTAATGACACCTTGCTTGTGAGATATGGGATTGTTCTAATATTGTACTACAGAATTAGTAGTACATTTCTACATTAGTAGGAATTCAATATTGAATGCCAAGTTAATAGTTACTTTGGTGTCAACTCAGGTTTGTCTCCTATTGACTGCATAGACAAATGCTTGTTAGAATTTTACTGATTTGACTCTACAGGTAGTCATTGGCTTATGACCACAACTGGGACCAGAACTTCTGTTGCTAAGTGATGCGGCTGGTAAGTGAGATGCGCCCAATTTTATGACCTTTTTTGCTACAGTTGTTAAGGAAAGCACGCGATTGTTAAATGAATCTGGCTTCTCTCATTGACTTTGCTTGTCTGAAGCCCCCGGGAAAGTCGCAAATGACAATCACATGACCCTGGAATGCTGCAACCATCATAAATACATGCTGGTTGCCAAGTACTCTAATTTTGATCATGTGACCATGGGGATGCTGCGACAGTCGTAAGTGTGAGGACAGGTCATAAGTTGCTCTTTTCAGCGCCGTTGTAGCTTTGAATGTTTGCTAAGTGAATGGCCTTAAGTCAAGAACTACCTGTAGTAATAATCTGTAACTCTTCTAAGGATATTCCAGTAATTTCTTTGGCTCCATCCATTCACCTTATCTATTTTTATCAACCAACCCTAACCCTAACCAAACCTCACACCACATGCCCAAACAACAATGACCATTGTCGAAAAGCAGCAATCTGTTTTTATATGGTCCAGGACTGATTTACTGACTGGTTCTTCTCACAGTCCATGGTACTCTTAGTAACTATCTCTAACTCCATCATTCAGTAGTCTCTATCTTCTTTCTCTTTTTCTCAGGTTCCTGTTTCACACCACACAGTTGTTTCAACTATCTGTAGTCTGTTGTTACCTTATGAAAATATGGATCCAAAATCATATTAATCAGACAGCACAATGTTATTCCAAGGTTTTCTTAATATTCAGCACATGTTTCATTGTTTTACAACAACTACAACTAAAGGGAGCCAGGGTACAGTAGAAACACAAATCCCTGGCCCACAATAGCTGTTGTTTGTTTCTTATGAGAAGATGGTCAAGAGAAGGTAAAAAGACATGAAAGGATAAGGAATGACAAGGTAAAAAGAAACTGTCGTTTAGCTGGTACAGACAGTAGTTGAACCCTGACAATCAAATTAGAAAAATGGAACATCCCAGAACATCTAGTACATGCAGAACACTCTGGGATCACTTTGGATAATCTGCACTGAGGTTTGGCTAAGCTCCAAAGGATTTAAATTACTGTGATGGGCATTGATTCAACCATTATTATGACAAGTGCAGGAGAAATGTGAGGGTCTGAAGTAACGAGCAGATTATACAGACAGAGAACACAACCCATATTGTGCAGATTTAAAGAAATGTGCAAAAATCAACACTCAAAGCAAATGAGACTAGTGACAGCTTAGTGACAAATCTGCAGAGAATACTCAGATAAACAGGTCTATTAGGAGAGTAGTGCAAATATATTTTAATCTTCCAGAGTTACAGTATCAAGTATCCAAACTGACAGACTAATATGAAAATGACTTTGTTTATCCAAGTTTGTTTGGGTAGGCAGACTCTATGTAATTAAATCCTCCTATTACATTTTACAGATTCCATCACCATTACAGTCAAAGGACAGATGTTGGAATCTACAACATAAAGGGGAAAAAATGTGATCTCTACTGCCTTCTTTTGCTTGGCATGGACAGCAGACATTTACATCCTACTTTGCATGGGTCACAACTTCAGATCACTACAGTATCAAGCTTGTATTTAAAAAAAAGAAATCAAAGCATCATACAAGTAAAAAAAAAATCACCATTCCATAATTCTTTCAGAACTGTGATATGTCCATTTGTTTCTACTATCTATGAGAGAGAAAGTCAGCAGCAGCAGAAAGGTGCATCTGAAAAGTAATAAGCAGGTCGTTGGGCTGCAAGAGATGGGAAAAATGTATAATGTTTGCAAAGAAGCTTATTAAGCCATTAATTGGAAAAGAGGTCATCCTGCTAAGGAGAAGATTTATGGTACAGAGTGTTCAATACAGCATCCAAGCATAATCTTGAACTTGTTTCATGTCCCTCTGGAGACGATTTTTAGAATTCTTTTGGTACTTCATCAGGAATCTCCTTGGAGCCAACCAAATTATAATAACGTTCAATTTAAAGTTATATTTATTTTTAACATGTCTCTTCTCTTACTCTAAAGAAATATCCACTCCGTACAAGGGGATATTTTTTCTCCAAAGTAATACATTTTTATCCCTCCGGTAGAGTCTCATTAAAAAACAAAAAGAAAACCTAGATTAAAATTCTTCTGAACCTTTTCAGAAAACTCTATTCCTATGTTAAAGTTTCTTGCACTTGTTCCAACTTGACTGCTGTTGTTGAATTAATTATTATCATGAGGAACTCTGAGATGACTAAGCCTCAACCAAGCAAAATGAATCATTTAGTCACTCTCTCTTGATAAAGGAAACCACAAATGCAAAACAAATAATGTTTCTGTGCATTATGCTGTTTATAAATCTGATTCCAAGTCAGGCAAACCCTTTTTAGAAGAAAGCTGAGGAACAATATTTAACTGAAATATATTTAGATATTTTTTGTTTCTATACAACTGCCTGATTTTCTGGATAACCACAAGCAATGAAATAGGTTAGTAGACAGCTGAAAGTGTCTGTTGCAATTACTGTCTTTTGGAATGATCTCCCTCAAGAGATCTGTGTGGCTCCCACTATTATTCCATTATTGAAGACCTGGTTGTTCTCCCAGGCCTGTTTTTGTTTTTTTGCTTCATTTTATTTTGGTCTTTTGTATTCTTTTTATACGTTGTTTTTTTAGATTTTTCTAAGTGTCACAGAGTCATTTGGGAGCTGGACAGCCAATGAATCAATGACTGACTGACTGAATAAAGTGTGTAGCAATGAAGGCATTGGGCAAGAATTATATAAATCTATATTTTTATTAAAGTTTTTAATTTTATTTTTTTAAAATTTAGATTAATAATTATCTAATAATTATCTAATAATAATAATAATTAGCCGCCCAGAGTCCCCCATTGTAGGGGAGATGGGTGGGGACAAATCAAATCAATCAATCAATAAATAAAATAAATCTCCCTTCCAGTTCCTGCAGTTCTGACATGAGATGAGACAAGCAATGAAGGCTTCAAAAGGCAATTACTTTGTAGTCTCCACTGCATTCTCAATTTAGCAGGGCCCATTATGTTCTAAATGTTTTCCTTCAGGACAAAAAAACCCCAAGTACATAGTTTGAGGGTGCTCTTCAGTGGCGAGGAACACCTATACTCAGCTTCAGGTGTTATACCTACTATCTTCTTTCATGGATAAGGATAACCTAATTGATGTTGTCCACACACTAGTAATCTCTCATTTAGATTACTCTCATGCACCTGATGTAATCCAGAACCTGGGCTTGGTGCACAACGCAGGTGGGCAAGTTGCCAAGTGGGGACACTGGCCATTCATTTTATATCTTGTTTACAGAGACTGAATTGACTTACAAGCCAAGTTCACTTTTTAATTTTTGGCACACAGAGCCCTAAATTAGCATCAGGATATCGCGAAGATTGACATTCTGCAGTGGAATCTACAAAGGGTCATATTTTGGTTTTTCCCAGGTAGTCCTTCTCTATGATAGCATTGTTTCTCTGAAATACTCTCCTTCCATCTTTGACACCCATGAGATTCTTATCTCCTCATCCAGGTCTTTTCAACATAAATGAAATGGATTATTTCCCCCCCCCCCCCCCGATTTTACCCTTCTTTTCAACACAAATGCTTTTTCATAATTTCTGTAATGTTTTATTTTATTTTGAAAACTGCTCCACAATGATTGCAGGGGAATGAATATTAAAAATACACCATAAATAATTTAAAAACAAATAGATTAGGAATGCAAATCTGAAGAAATGGTAACAACTCTCCCAGTCTCCCTCCACACAAACACACATACTTCACGTTCTCAGTCCAAACATTTTTTGAGGAGGGGGGAAAGAAGGAACGCAGGCACGACTGTTTTAAAATCTCTTCAAGTGTCCAGTTCTCAGTTCTCTCACATTGTACTGACACAGGAGGAGAATATTTGCAGAGAAAATTAATATATAGAAGAAGATCGTTCAATGTTTCTGTGACTTGATTTTCTTGGGGAAAAAAACACCTAGATTATTTCAAACAATTATTTTTTCCAAAATAAACCTAGTTGGGGGAATGGAAAACTGATGACCTGGATGGGCTGGGTGTGATCTGCAGTATGAAATCTGCCCTAGTTCATTTATTTTAAAAAAGATCAGGGTTTAAAGCTTACACTGATCTTTTAAAATAGATTACCACGTGAAAGGCACTGAATACCATATTCCCCTCAAATTCCAAATCTGAGTAGTTATTTGAACCACAGCTTAATTGCAACATGAGGAAAGATAAGAATACACCTGGTCACAGAAATCTCATTTGTCCTCTGGCATGCAAAACAAGTTCTTGCGCTTCTTCAGCAAAGCTACAAAAGAAGACAGAACAAGGCATTTTTTCATTCAAAAGTCTGGCAGAAATCTTTGATCTGACTCAGTTTTGCTTCTGCTAAGTATATATACTTTGCCAGGTCAAGCTTCTGTTTCCAGTCTCCTGCTCCCATTTACTAATTTACCTGTATAGTAATATGCATTCTAAGTTTGAAAGGTCAATCATGCATAATGCAGACCAAGCAGCCCCATTTTCACTAGAGAAAAGACCAAGAAAGCAGAAGGGAAGCTCATCATACTCTATTTCCATTCATTGGCTCTGAAACACAGCAATAAGCCAGGGCCATGCCTTTACCTTGAAGGCAAGACCATGCCCTGAAAAATAGTTTTCATTCCCCCCCAACCAAAGGGGAATGAACATTCATTCATTCATTTATGATGGTTCTGGACAGAATGCAGAATTGCAGTGAGCTCTTCCTTTTCTTCCATTATTGGAGAACCATAAAGGACACTTCCTTATGACATGCTGACATTTGAAAAAAGAATGAAAGAAGGGACTTCTGATGTGGCCTTGAGTTTTAAAAACACTTCATAATCGATATACTTTTCCCCATTTTTTTTTAGACGTATCTGATGTTAGCTGTTATCCTATTTATTCTTAGCAGTGCAAAATAGCTGGAGGAATTCCCCTACAATTGCACTGGATTTTGTGCTCAAGCTCAGGATTTCAGAAGACCTGTCTTTCTGCCAGAGCAAGGAGGCAAGTCATGGTGAAGTCAAACTTTGGCTGGCTACTACCATCCAGTCAAGATCTCTTAACCCACCAAAGGACCAAACTGAATCTGCTCAGTAAAGAAACAGGGAAATAGAAATTTGACAGAGGAGACACTTTTTTGTTATATGTTGCTTGTCAGAGGAACAAGGAGATACGAGGAACTTGTCCTGTGACCTGCAGAGGATGTGCCATGCTTGTTTTCCTCCCAAAAGCAAGAACTATACATGTTACAACTGCTGGATGATCACATTCCTGAAAAAGAAGGTAAAAGGGCTTCAGGCAAGACTGACTGAACCCTAGTTATCAAGTAAGATGGGGAATTCCTGAATCAGACAAAGGAAGTGCTCACAGAAGGACAAAATCCCCAAGAAGCCTTTGCGAAGCAAGCCCAGCAGAGGGGATGGAGAGATGGAGCAATGTGATACAAAGATTCAAACCTGTCAATAAGAAGTCTTATAATCTGGAACAGATTATAAAAATAGATTTCAGGATTTCATTGTTGATGTTTCTGGGTCTGCACAGGGAAGAATTCTTGCTTCTAATTCTGAAGAGGAGAAAGTAGCTGTTGATGGTGACAGTGAACTAAGACTTCCCTTTTGAAAGAGACTGAAGCAACAATCTGTTGGCCACTGATCAAGGGAAAGAAATTGCCCTCCTGGTATATACATTTGGGATATGATTCCCAAGATTCTTTAAGCCCACTGACAAATATCCCTTCCAGTTGATCCACATGGGAACAACTGACACATTGAGACAAGTTCTTGGAAAAAGTAAACATGATTTTTGAAAAATGTCTTTAATTAGATTTATTGAAAGGGAAAAGGGGTTAGGTTACAGAAATCTCAACAATTGGATGCTTTCACTTGAGTCCCCAATTTAACTCCACTAGGATGGGAAATTCTTAATTAACCTGTTAACAACTATTTGATGACAGCAGAGGTCACTAGCCAGTTTACCAATAATGGAGGAACGTATAGACTCTATATAGTTTTAGTAAGGTTTTGCAAATTGCTATCCATTTTCTTGGGCTCTAAAAAGTGTGTAAGAATTAGTCTGAGCAATACTGGGCAGGAGGCTGAAGGAGCTGGGATACACAGTGTTTTATTCATTCCTTACTATCAAAGGATGTGCCCTAGGAAGAGAGAGAAAACTGTTAGTGGGCAACGGGCTCCATTGATAGTGCCAGAGGAAATGGTTTGGATTTTTTAAAATAATGGAATGCATTTTTCAAGATAGGCTTTTGGTTAAAAAAATGGGCTGCATTTATATTGGGAATAATGTAAACTTATGAATCCTATGGTGAATGAAGAGAAGTAAGCCCAGTAAATAGTCCAAAAATAAGTATTTGGTGATGTGGGGTACGCAGCATGTGAAGACACAGAAATAATGAGCACCTAATACAGGTAGGAATAGGTCAATTTACAAGATTTCAGTGTCTTTATACACATATACTGAACACGGAGAACAAAAAGCTAGAACCAGATGTCTTAATCCAGGAAGCCAATGATTTAATAAGCAATACTGAGATTTGGTGGGACAAAACTCATGAAAAGCATGCAAAGAAAAACCTAGCAAAACAAACTGGCCACCCAAAAGGAGAGGGAGGAAGGGTGGTGTTATATATGAAGGAAGAGCACACTCATATTGGCACCCAAAATTTGAGCACAAGTTTCTTGACATGTGTATTTGAGTAAGAAGACAAGGAAGGGGAAACCATAAGATATTATTGTGGGAATGTGCTATAGTCTGCCAACCAGCCAGTCTAGGAGAGGAAATACATAATGGGAGACTCTTAACTACTAAGATAATCTCTTGGAAAAAAACAACTTGGCCAAAACTGTGCACATGCACACACACACGCAGAAGTTGGCCAAAACCATAAAATTTATCAGCGTTTTTTTCCCCTTTCATTTTCAAAACAGCTGAAGAGGAAATGAGGGGATTAGCTTTCCCAAATCTGATCCTAAACAAAGGTAAGAGGTAAAGCCATGGGAAATTTGGAGACTTCCAAATTTTCCACGGCTTTTACCTCTTTGGTCATCTTGGAGTTCAAGAGAATGACACTGACAAACTGGACAATGAGAAACTGGAACATGTCCAGAAGAGAAAAAAATGTAGATGACAGGAGACCTGGCAGAAAAACCTTTTGAGGAACAGTTGGAGGCACTGAGTACACTTAGCCTTCAGGGAGACATTATAGCTGTTTTCAAGCATCTGAAATATTGTCATGTAGAAGACAGGGTGGAATTACTCAGAGTTGCTGGAGAAGATAAGGCAAGTAACAACGGGTTTAAATGACAAAGAAGCAGATTTCAAGTGGAAATCAGGAAGATTTCCTAACACAATAGCTGCTCAACAATGGAGCAGAGGGCTTCAGGAAGTTGTAGATTCTGCTTTATTGAAGCTATATAAGCAAGCGCTAGATGGTGCTGGTGCTGCTACACAGCAGATTCCAAGGTAGCTTCCAACCCTCATGCTTTGTGATTTGCAAGTCCTCCTTGGCAACTACAAAGGCCACCCAAAACATGTTAATCCCTTTAAAGTTTTCAGTTAACTTAAGTAAGATTAGATTGGATAATGAAAAGTAATATAATATTTTATCTTCCTCAACCTTTAAAATATAAAAACTGCAGGGACAGAAGGTAGTATAAGACTTGTGTCTCCTACTGAGAAATAGAGGGAAAAACTTATTAAGCCAGACCCACTCTGTGGAGGGTGACTAACCATCTGCAGCCTGCCTTTACATAGGGACAGATTAAAAAAGGTAAAACTAAAGACTTTTTCTAGTTGAGTTTGACTTCAGGTGATTGCCAGGACATCTCCACGTCTGTACAGTTTTATTGGCAATAATAGGGTTTGCTACTGTTGTCTTCTAGAAAGTTTTCTTTCAGTCTCTAGTCTTGCCTGGTATCTCCCATTCAAGTATTAACCAGGTCTGATCCCACTAAGCTTTTTTCAGGATCTCTTCAAAGCCTAGATGGAAATGCTTCTGTAATATCTGCATGCAGGACTGAATCAAGGAATATATTCCCATCCTTCTTTGCAGGTATTGTAAACAGTGACTCTAAATAGCAGTTTACCCTTCACAGAGCAAACATACTTAAGGTTGATTGTAAAATAAATTCCCAAGGCTTATAGGGGGCTGATTGTACAATAATCTGCAAAATCATATAAGCCACAGAGTCAAACAAAAACAATCCACCAGTGATTAACAGATGCTGAAAGTGCCCTTCTAAGTAACTAACATTATAGTTCAAATTCTCCCCTTATATACAATTGCAAATCAGAATAAGAATATAACTTGTGTGTTGTAGAAATGGTATAAAAAAGTAGGGCTTTAACAAATACAGTCATGCTACAAAAGGAAAAGATTAAGCTAAAGAACTAATTATGCCTGCACCTGTAAGATTTTTAAAAATCAGTACTTCCCAAATAATAAACTTGATTGTTCAGAGAGGGGGGTGGATGGTTCATTTCTCCTGCCTGCCTAAGTATACAAGTCAAAGTGATTATTGGGGAAAAAAAGGTAATTAATTTGCTTCACTATAACACAGCTTTCAGATGCCAATTTTATTCCATTAACAAATTATAAAACTATCATTCCCTGGATAACCTTCCTTAAGTGTACTTATTCATGAGAACTCTTATTAATATTATTAATGATTCTGTAATGGAAATCAAAACCTGCAATCATTTCTCAGAAATGCATGAAAATGAAGTTTAATGGGCCATATATTAGGAGCAATGACTGAAACAAAGTGAAAAAATATTCTAGTCTTTGGAACATGATGTTCAAATTTTGATTATAACTGTAATTAATCTGAATTCTAATAAGCTAGGCGGATTGAAAAAAATTCCTATTTTTAGTTCTTTGGTAGTTCTGCTTGGGGATATGTATATATTATCAAAGGATGACTTTATAAAAATATTGAAAATTATATTTCAGAAACAATAGTTTAATAAAATACGTATTTCTCCAAAGAAGTTTTTCCCTTAATTTTTTTTCAGAGTATTTTTAAATCATTTCATCTTTATCTAAAACTTGTTCCAAAAATAGAGACCCAGATGCAATAAAGGTGGGTAATGCTTTTGATCATATTAACTGCTGTCAGAGTAACATTGTATAGGCACTAGTGACTAATACACAAACCATACACTCATGCCTATTATCCCTTCTTTAATTAACTAAATGTAGGTACCGCCTAACTTCAAACCAACTCTGGATGGCTTACAATGTAATAAGCAATAGAAACACAAAAGAAAACATAACAGGATGGGATTTGTATGCTTGATACAAAAACACAGACAAAACCACATTCAACTGGAGGCCCTAACCATCTTAATCCAAGGGTTGGGCAAACAACCATGTCTTCAAGGCCTTATGGAACACCAACAGGGTGGAGCCACACAGATTTCAGGGTCTGTGTCATTCTAGTACACTGCGGCAGGGAAGGCATTTATGGGTGAAACATTCCAGTCAAACATCACACTCCCAGCTAGATTTCCAACTGACAGGCTGTTAGATAGGGTGGTGAAGAACAACAACTATATCACACATGTAGCCTTATTTTAAAGTAGTTGCACAAGCCATCTCATATAGGGTAACTCTGTTGTAGCTACCCACTAATCTACTCCCCGCTCTCTGATGTTTCAGGCAAAGAAACTTATCAGATGAGACTCTTGTTTTAACATTGAATTGGAGAAACAATACTGTCAGCATTTGCATTTTAATTTGAGGATCCAAGATAATAAGAATAAGAATAAGGAAAAAAAAAAAATTTGTGGAGTAAGAGAATGGGGGAAAGGAAAAACCGCCATGGAATGAATTACAGAATGATGGTCTCCTCAAAGCCACTAAAGCTACTGAAAATTGCCTACTACTTAGCACCTAAGAAAGAAAAATCAGTAAGTAAAATTAATGAACTGATACATTTTAGAGTGGGAGCTCCAGCAACAATGACTGCTAGATCTCTCTTTCTTCCTTTGGGAAGAATAGAGATATATGGTAACTCACCCTTTCCTTCACTGCTGCCTTCCTTGTCCAACATTTTGAGGCCTTGGTCCAAGTGTGCCTTAGTTTCCAGCCTGCGTATTTTTGGTTCACAGTAAATCTGTATGATTTGTTAACCACACAGTGTACAACTAAGGTAAACACTGTTCTTATGTATCTCACAATCACAATGATATGCTGATCTAATGATGGCATGACAAGTTTTGTAATCAATGGATAGCAGAATCACTTAAGGGACTCCTGGATTGAGTGGTTGTGATAGATGCAGTGAAAGAACTGCCTGATTCATAATTAATTTCTTAAACTCTAACGAAGTTATCGTATTTCACATTAAAATATGTTCAGTCTCTGAATATTGTAGCACAGGGTTCTAGTTACTGGTTATTATAAAACACGTTGATTTTTTAAAAATCAGGCATATGAGTTTTGAGCAAATTGATTATACTGCCTCAATAACTATGAACCTACAAACCATTAATTCAGAGGATCGTCAACATATAATGGGCTTTGTGAGCTCTTAATTCACCACTGCATGATGCTGACTTGCTTTAAACAAATTAATAATAATACAAGAATCAAGCAACTTTGTTTAGACCCAACTTCCACACTGTGATGTAAAACACATTTCAAAACACAAGAGTACAAGGAACAAATGTGATTGCTTGGATCTGGCATATTGCCAAACCTAAAACCATGAAGAATCAGAACATGATGATTGAACCAGTCTATTGTATCCATTTATGGACATGTGAACTTATGTAAATTTCAGAAAACTTTGTTTTGAAATACCATCTTAATTTCATTAAGGTAAGGTAAAGATTCCCATGAGTTAAGCTTGATTCTTAGTAAGTTTTCTCAGCAATAATATGTAAGTAATGTGATACTGCTGACTATGAAATCTTCTAATTTCAGGATTGAAGAAGCAATCTGTATTTTTCAAACAGAGATGCCCAGCGCTGTGGACCAAAGTGAAAAAATGTGCTTCAAAGCAGGCATGGGTGTGCATTCTACATCTGCTGGTACCTCCTTAAAGAATTTGTGTCTTTAACTGCACAACCCCAGAACAATCTGCATTTTAATTAAGGAAGTATTGACACAGCATGGCCATGAAGTAACTTCTTTCCCCCATCTGTGCCTCCTTAACTCAAACACAGATATTCATGGAATCTCATGGCTACCGTGAGAGCTCAGAAAAAGATGGCGTTTCAGAAGGTGATGAGGGCAGTGTCCTCATCCTTCCTTATTCTGAAGCATCTTTGTGGCTTTGAACCCAAAGTGCTGAACAGCCTTATTTACGAACAAAGATAAATTGAACAATTGTCTTAGCCTCCTAAAGTTTCTACCTGCAGAATATAAAATGAACCAGCAAGTTTTTGTATGGCTTCAGCAATAGCTTGTGGGTTTTTTTTGTGCTCCTCAAAATGGAAATGTGCATTCTTTTTAAGGATGGGGAAACAACAGTGGTCAACCTCATGATCTGAAAGCTCTAGTTCCTACTAGGTCTGTAAAAATATTTCAAAAGAGGTATTTTAGAACATATAAAAATCCCTACAAAGCATCTTTTTTAAAATCACTGATATCTTTTATTAGACGCAAGTGGCTGTCCTGGAAGTCTCACCAGCTGTTTTTGCATGTGTTTTTTCATATTGATATTTCTACTGAGCAAATGATCCTGTTAAACCTCTACCTACTGATTTTTATTACAGGGATAATACTGATTCGGTGCACTTAGGAAAAGCCTATGCAAATTTCAATTACTTTTCTGACTTAATATGTCCTCAGCTTAGAAAAAGAACACCATGAGCACTGTATTCAAAATATTTTTAGCTAAAGTGCAGCTTGGTAGATCAGACTGTTAACATTATTTGAACGTGTAGCACAAGGTGTCCATCAGCAGCTCTTTTTCAGCCACTTCCTTACCATCAGATACTTGAAGACTAAGCCTTATTGTCTTGAATAGAATTTAATCAAGAAGCAACTGTATAATCTCTATGTACAGCATAAGATATACTGTGGCTAAGTAGTACAGCATGTGGTTTGTATGTGAAAGGTCCCAGACTCATCCACGGCTAGAAAAAAATCCTTTAAAACAACACCGCTGACAGTTCTTGACAATATTAACTTGAGATGGACCAACCACCTGATTAATTATGCATCACCTTCTGTGTCTACTAAGACTCACTGACTTCAGTGGTACTTGTAACCGAGATAATATATACAGAATTGCAGCCTAAGAATTCAGTCTATCAATTGCAGCCATTCTATCCCATCTACTTCTAGGGCTAAATCCAGAGTTCCATAAATGAGCAAATCCATTTATGGGTCACTTAAGGGTAGTTCAATCCATCTCAGTCCCAGAAGCAGGAACTGTGGACCCCTACCTTCCTTTGTCTACTATGGGAAAAACAGATGCCATTTTTGTAATGAATGGACAAAACACACCAAATATCACAGAAGTGTGTGTGTGGGGGAATTTCAACGCAGTAACGCAGTAGACTCAGTTTCAAAAATGGTGTGCCTATCACTCTCTGTTCATCCAGCTCCAAGCAATCACTATGTACACGCCACTTTGAGATCTATAAATAGACTAAAATAAATATTTTTTTCCTTTTTCTAAACTGCAGAATTAAAGTAGACTTCCAATTTAAAATAATAAAAAGACCCGTTTCAACCTTCAGGACTTGGAAAACACTGATCTAAACTGCATCCTAAGATCTCTGAGTGCGACTGCTTGCTGGCTCAGCTGACGCATAGTTGTGTCAGCAATGAATTACAGAAAGTGAACAACTCCAGGCAACAGCTAGTTTCAACCATGGCTCTTCAGTGAACAACAGAGCAGCTTTCAGTAGACAGAGCTCTCAGACCATTTCAACCTGCAAAATTCCCAGGGGCAAAACTCCTCCTTTCTCTCTTTTAAAGCAGCTAGACTTCTCATGCTTCTCAGTCTAAGCAACCCAAAACACAAGCAAGCTCTTTGTATGCAGTTCTGCTAAAAAGTGTCCAATCACAGTTATCAAGAAAGCAAGGGAGATAGAGGACCATCTATACTAAAAAGCCAAGGAAACAGCTCCACATGGCCTTACTGGTTGTTTCAATGAGGCAAAACCTGCTGCCCATAAGCATTTAAGCTGTAACGTACATCCTGCTGCAGACAAGGAACTATTGAGCACTAAAAATGTCAGTTGAAAACACACACAGTCATACATACCTGTACCCCTGAAGCAAAAGAAATCTGTACTGTAGAGTCTTATATATCTTCAACTAAGATGCCAGATTGTAGGTTATATAAACAGAACAGCAGTTAAATTTTGCACTGGGATTAAAGAAAAACCATTAAGGTGATTCTGTTCCCAAAGTATTATAATAGCAGTCAAAGTACTGATTAGAATTGTTTTTAGCGGAGAAAAGAATTTTATCTCTTCATTCCTACTTTCTAGTTATATATTCTGGATGAGAAAACAAACAGGAAATCTTATTTTCTCAGAAACAAAGTGCTGTAGATTTACTTGCATACGATTAATTGGCTACTTTATGGCTTTGCAAGTAGAAAATGGATGACTAAGGCAATTCAAGCATAAATACCTATTTTAAGATTTTTGTTTGAATACATGGAACTGGGGGACAGGGAAGGAATTACATCAACTACATGGTCAGCAAATATGAAATATATACATATATATTCTTTTGTGTTAACACTGCAAGTTAGATGGATTCATTTACCACCAAACAGTGAAAAAAATGAGCGTTATCACCATTAATTCACACAGTGCATTCTAATCTGAGGGATGCTACCATTAAATGACCATTTTAACAGGATCCTGAAAGACACCAAATAAAAAACATACATTCTTAAGCTGATAGTCATGTCTAAAGTTACCTTCACTAATATATAAGCTATCCCATTTGAGTAGAAATAATTAATACAATTTTATTCTCTAATTTGCAAGCTTAAAAATAGATTAGCTGTTCTGCTTGTCTGGCAACTAAAAGCCAGCTGACAGAGAGAAGACACTAAAGAAACAATATTTATACAAGAATGTGTGACAAGCTATTCAACAACTATAAATTGATTGACAGGTTCATGCTTATTGGCTGTCACATACATATCTTCATTTAGTATCTTGGGTATATGAATAAATGAATAAATAAGCTATGACAGATCACTTAATATGACAGAAATTTCATTACATTCCTATTTCTTCCTACGGAGCTAGGTTGCACATTCACTGCCAATAATCAAGTGATTTGATTTTGATGTGAACTAGGTTTCTAGTATGAACTAGATATAAAGAATGGTTCAAGAGGTAAACAATGGACTGTTTTGTGCATAATGCTCCTGCTGAAAGTTTTTAGTTTCATTATCCCTAATTCCTGATTTAGAGTGGGCTAAAGCAAAGCACTAGATAACAGCCAAATGTACCACAATATTTTTCTTTGATAGCCTAACAAATTAAAGCTAGTGCTAAAACATATTATTATTTATCATATTTATATAGCCACCCATCTCACACAAAGTGACTCAGGGCGGGGTACAACAATTAAAAAGAAGAAATACATAAAAACAATTACAAATAAAAAACTATAAAAGCACACAAAACAGGAGGGGATAAAATTAATAAGGGAGCCGTCACAAAATCTTCCTGGTCCCTTGGGAGCCTCAGGCCCGATCACATAGCAGAACGTTACGAGGGATGGAGCTAATCTCACTTCTGGGAGGGGAAGATTCCACAAGGCGGGCGCCACGGCAGAGAAGGCCCGCCTCCTGGGACCTGCCAAATGTAAATCTCTGGCAGACAGGACCCGCAGCATGTCTGCTCTGCCAGACCTGATGGGACAGGCAGATGTAATCGGGGAGAGGTGGTCCCTCAGATATTATAACAAGTAATATAAAAAAATAAAACCTGCTCAGAATGCAGTCGCTCTTAATTTTTAGTTTCAATTTGGGGAATTAATAGGAAAAATACAAGGGCAAGTCAGCGGCCTAAGAGGGTGCTAAATATTGCCATTGCCATATACATCCCAAGTTGTTTAGGATGTCTAGATTCTATCAAATATACCAGCATTTTTATTAATTATGGTGTCATGTTTTGGGATTTAGGGTACAAAAGATGGCCTGAGTTAAATCTTCCTAAAATTAATGCATTTCGGTTGCTATCTCATTTCAGTTTATATCAATTGGAAGGGACTAATTTCTGGGCAGACATGAATAAGAGTACTCTAGAAACAAATTAATCAAAAGGTGTAATATTGTTTCCATTCACCTTTTATTTTGTGAAGAGTGATTTATGTGTACAAATGAAAGGAGAGATTCTTTGGACTTTTGCTAAAGTGTGGCTGCTATTCTCTTTAAAAAGAATATGAGTATGGTCTTCATCCTAAGCCTCATGGTTAATTCCTGAATCAAGATGCTGCTAAAACCCTACTCTCCAGGGTATTAAGCTGCTTCAGAAAAAATAAAAAGAAAAATCATATATATATATATATATATAGATATATTACAAAATTCAACAAAGCCTATTAATTGAAAAGGCCATTTCCCTATCTAAATTCTGCTATACTGTTTTCTTAACATGGATGGTTAATATGAACCTTTCCAATTCACTAAGCAAAATTATTTCAGGAAAATATTATTAAAATATCCTTGAAGTTGAGTCTGTCGATCTTTGAGGTCCAGTACTCTAAGCAAAAGGAGATCAGAAACAAGTCTAAACATTCTTGAAAAAAATAAGCTTTTTTCAAAAAGATTTAATTAATAGCTCCCAATGGGGCCTTAGAATTCAACTTATTACTTCCAGTTCAGGAAATCTTTTGGGACCAAAGCAGACAGCTCTTACTGTTATTGCAGTCTGCAGTTTACAGTTATTAGGTTGCCTTTAAATCAAATTTTAGGACAAGTGCTAAACTTTTCTGAGACAGAGAACACTTGAGAATATGTAGCCAATTAAAAACTTGACTGTTCTGTATGTTTAAACGCACTAGACATCTTGCTTAAAATAAATCAGGAAACCCTCTTGCAGACTACAAGCATCACAGCCTTCTATACAGGTAGTCCTCACTTACTGACCACAATTGGGACAGGCAATTTTGTCACTAAACAGTGCGGTTGTTAAGCATGATGTCATGTGACTCTGACTTGCAACCTCCTGCCAGCTTCCCCATTGACTTTGCTTGCTGGAAGGTCACAAATGGCAATCATGTGATGTGACCACTGCGACCATCGTAAATGTGCGCCAGTTGCCAAGTGCCTGAAATATGATCACATGACCGCAGGGATGCTGCAATGGCCACAACTTTGAGGAGCAGCTGTAAGTCTCCTCATTCAACAGTGTAGTAACTTTGAATGGTCACTAAACAAGCGGTCAATTAGAAAGGACTACCTATACTAACGTGGAAAGTCTAAATCTACCATTCCACCTAAATCTTAAACAATTCTGCTACTTTTCTTCTCATGAGGATATTCAAGCTAATACATGCATTATATATTATTATTTTAGTATAAAGAACATCAAGTCTTTCTAAGAAATGTAATAATTTTGGAAGCGATAAAGTAAATAATGGAAAACATGCTTTAAACATTCTTGCTAACACAACTTCCTTGCCCTGCACAAAAAACATACAACCAAATTTATTACTTAGTAAATTATTGTTTAAAGTAGAATTGGGTAATAAGCTATATTAGTATGCGTATTGTATGCATTTTCAAATTGGCATCAAAGATAAATACAAAAATTTGGTGGCATCTTTTAACAATGTAAGATCTAATGTTACACAGTGTTACTGAATTTTTTGTTTATAATTCTACCCAATTTCTCTCACAAAGGAATCAACATTCCTAACCTAAGTGGCATAACATTTGTTGATCATTAACTGCTCCGGTCATTACAAAAGCAGCATAACCCTTCCTTAAATTATCTAAGGACAATAATTTGCCTTTTATTTTCTCCTATTCAGCCAAAGGGTTTAACTTTCACAATAGACTGGAAAGTTGCAATGCACCAAGATAAAGTTTTATTTAGGATTGTAGTCTTGCACTTCAAAACTAGGAGTTATCCGAAAATGTGCTTCTAAGCCAAGACAATGGAGAAAAAACAGAAGTATGGCGGTTACTTATCTTTTGTGCATGAAAAATAAATTGCAATGGTATGGTAGTTGAATCAAAAATGTATACCCAGTGAAGACATTCCATTGTTATCTACCATCATTTTGATACATTCTTCCTTTTTAGAAATGCACGCTGGGCACTCTAAGGACACATATTTGGACGAAGCAGACATTCTAGACTTAATTTTTTCATAGCATTAGCAGATCATGTTCCTAACAGGAAAAGGAACAGAGTGAACTGTAACTTTTCCATCTCTCAAACAAGTTTCTGAAAAGAGCTGGACATATCTAGCCGGTTGGAAAAGATTACGAAGCTTTTAAGAATGTTTAATAGAAAGAAATTAGCCATAAAGTATACTAGGAAGTTGAAAAAAACAATTCCCAAAGAAAACAATGTCCAGCCACTTCTATACTATCCCCGGGAGCTGAGCTCAACTCAAGGGAAACCTCACTGTAGTTGAAATGGATATAAATTTAGACCTATAAACTGTCACAATTACTATTACATGATCCATGCAAATGACAAGTAATGATGCAAAATGTTATGAATTCAAAATGGCCTGAGCTTTAAGTATCTGCTTTCAAACTTGAAGCCCTGTCTTGAGTTTGAAACAACTGCTCTGACATTAGTGCAAGTGATCAGACCCTCTTTTGACCATTCTAAGCTGTGTCCTGTTTCAGTCTTACTGAACAACCAATTTCAAACTTAATGGAAGTGTTTTGAACTTTGCACATTTCAACTCCAAAATATTTTGCACCTCTAATGAAAAGATGTTAAGGGAAATACCATAATTTTGGAACCAAGTGATAAATCATAATTGTTAGCAGCACCAAACTGGGATCCAAAACTAGATTGCAAGCCACAGTTTGATCATATTAATGCTTTAACATTACATCCAAACTACTGAACTACAGCAGGTGAAGCTGCTCTGTCCTCAAAGATCACCTTCTGGAATACCATTTGAGTATTCTCAGAGAAAAGAGAAACAAATATATAAATTGTAACTTGCTCCCACATCACAGCTGAGAGCCTAATGCAGCCAACTTTGAAGTAACCATGCACATTAAAACTTTGCAAGCTAGTTTTATTTCATTGTTAATTTCCTTTTCATTATTAGGAAGAACATTTGCTATTAGTTCATTAGATTGCATTTTGTTGTTCATCTACGTTCACTACTTGCAGTTATTTTCCTTGCACAAAAGTTCTACAAGAAAAAGAAGAGTATATAGCAACGGTGTCCAAATTTATTCTGCTGCTAAGGTTCTAATTTGGATTTTCAAGGTTTTAAAATAGGGTAACCCTAGACTGTAGTTTTTCTGTGCAGTTAGACTCCAGATCTTGAGAGAAATCAGAAGAGGTGAAGGAGGGATACTGGATTTGTACATTCATGATTACTCCCCCACCTCACCGATAAAACTTACACTCAAGAGGAATTGCAAAAGATCAGGTGGAGTCTGGTAGCATCTTTGCTAACTGACACGTTTTATCAGCAAACTCCTCCAGAGTTTTTGCTATCATACACAAACATGTCACTCCTCCTACAATGTCAAGGGGAATGGCTGAATCATGTTAAGCAGTAAACTTCAATCAGCAGCTCAGATTTGCTTCTTTCTCAACAGGTCCCCCCCACCCCCCATTTTTGGTCTTACCTTACCAGTCATTTCTATGGACATTTTTTGCTCCCATAGGGCATGGTACCTCTCTGGGAAAAAGAGAAATGGATTGACAGCCACTATTTCCCTCTGGAATATCTGGAATAACACAAGCTCCTGAACACCGAGAAGGCAACATCAAGTTTTTTTATCCCTAGAGACTAATGAGCATGAAGAAAAATGAAAATTTCCTCTGTGCTCACTCATACTTCTGAACAAATACATCTGGAAAAAAGGCAATTCACTGAGTTTAAGTTTTAATTTATTCTGAAATAAAAGCACCTTTTACCTTGTATGGATAGCCAAAGTATAATAAACAGCTGAGCTATACAGACATTCCCATTATACTTTTCCCTTTCCTGTGAAAAGTCTTCTCATCAGACACATTAAAGAAAAACCCTCAACTGGATAGGAACAAGGTAAGCAGAAATGCACACTGCATAATTCAAATAAGAGGAAAAATAACTACTGCTCTCTTCTTTAAAAAGCAGCAGTACTTACTTTAAAAATGTAACAATTCTATTAAATGGTCTCCCTTGAACTTGCTACTCTTTCTAGTGTCAATTATCTTAGACTGCTTATTAATACAACATATACATTCTTGAAATGCCAATGTATTATTCCCAGAAGCCAGCATGAAGCCAAGAACAAGAGAGAAATATAAAATGTAGGTCAGATCCCAGACAAAAAGGCTGTCATGTAAGTACATTGAAGAGGAATACATGGTGAAAATTTACTAAAAAATCTTGAGCGACAGGCAATGACTGCACCTTACTTTGCTGCATGTTAAACCTAGTTCTTTCCAAATGAAAATTAGGAATAGCTATTTTCAGTTTGGCCACTTCAATTACAATCCTGGAATTCTGGGTTAATTTTTAAAATAACTGTAGTAATGTTATTTTCACAAGAAGAATAGTTGTGATTAAATTTCATATAATTTGTTTCTGAGTGTGTGGATTCATGAAAACCCCAACTAGATCATCACTCTTCCTCAATTCCTCTCAAAACTTCCCCAATGTCTCAAGTCAGTCCAGCAAAAGATGTCCAATGCTTCAGCCTCATGAGGTATGCTGGGTGTCGGTAAGAAGATCAGTGTTTTCTAAGCCTAACTTTCACAGGGGTATTAGTGTTAAAACACATCATATTTTGCACATCACAAACGTTTATAATCCATCTTATTCTGCAAGATGGAAAAAATAAAGACATAGGGCCATGTTTATTCCATCCAAGATCAATGAAACAGTTTTATTTCCTTTTTTAAGAAGAATGCTTCTGCATTGCCTTCATGTTAGAGATAGTTCAGTGAGAATTGGAAATAGAAAAAACTAACAAAATGCATAGTAAGTTAATAATATACAGACTTCAGGGTCATAATCCACTGGAAGCTATTCTGAGCAGTTCCTACTGCTATTAACAATAAACCACAGGAATACACTGTGGTATATTTAGCTACTTGTTCTAGTCAGAGTTTCTTCATGATTTAAAGCAATCCAGCTTGGTCACCTCCCAATGATCTTTGGTCAACCTTTTCTAAAGGTGGCTTGAAAAAAATCACACAGACATAGCTGCATACTCCCATAAATTGGTTATCTGAGAATATATGACACCATGATAAAGTCTCTATCAGCATCCTTTAATCAGTGATTTATACTGAAAGATAAGTATCAGTGTAATGACTATGCTGTAACAGAAGAAAAAACCCTACTATGAAATAATTGTAAGTCATGAAGAATTAGGTGAAGCAGCTGACAATTAACTCTATAATAATAATAACAAAATAATTTAATTTATTAAATTTATTTGCCACCCAACTCCCTATTTGTATATTTCCTTCCATGTAACTTCTATATTTTAAAAAGTTTTAACAGAAAATAGAAAAATGTTAATTTTTTTCTGAAATATAACCAAGACTGAATGACCACTGCATATCCCTCTCTCGGAATGGACTATGCCCCTTTCTCATATACGCAAAAAATATGCTAATCTAACATGCCCCTATCATGTGATAGGACTTCCAGCTGCCTTGGAAATCAAGAGTACTTAACTTTTCAGAGTACTTAACTTTTCAGAGTTAATCAGTTTAGTTGTTGCTCTAGAATGCAACTCCGCTGACATTTAAGCAGAACCTCCTTGGACTTCCAGGAGGCTTCCTGTTGGCAATAACACCAGTCCTCTCCGTCTGGAATTCCCCTCCATGTATTCTCCTACTGAATGGAAGAGCAGCTTTGCTACTGTCGCAGCAGTAGCCATATTGCTCTCTTCCTTCCCAAGTAAAGAGCAAAAACTACCAAAAGGCATGGGCTGCCCCCAGCCTTTCAGGCTCACTGGATGCCTATACAAAGTGCTGGCTAATGCAAAGAAAGCATGAAGACTACTGCTAAGTACAGTGGAGAAGTGCCCCCTTCGCCATATAATTATGATTAGAAAGCAATACTGTATGCTGTGGCTTAATCCAGAATCTGTTCTATTGATGCACATACTGAATATCTAAAGACACATCTTATTTAAAGATTCACATTTGGTGCAGGAAACTTCTATGTCCACACAGAAGAATTTTACACCTGGAGTGAAAAATGGCAGAGAATACACTACAAACTTTTAATTTGGTTAAGTGGAATGCATCTTGTGCTAGTTCTTTGTATGCTGGTGTAGAGAGCCATGGAGATGGGCTTAAGGGGAGCATTCAGAAGTCATTACAGAAATGACAAAGGCGGAAACTTTCCTTAAGTCCTGGGAAAGGAGATCATATTCGGAAGAAGCTCAGGCTGGCTTCTCCCTGACTCAATGGGGTATAAAAGGGAGGGAAGGTAAAACACAAAGCAGACTTGTAATATTCTGTTACAGTCGCCTATCTCAATAAAGTTTAGTTCTATTCTAGTCATTCTAGGGGGATGGTTTCTTAATCTGGTTTACTTCACAGGCCTGACAACTGATTGCTTGCACCTGAAGTGCTAACAGAATTTATGTCAACACGTTCAAAAATGATTCAGCAACCTTCAATTTAGCTACTTGGACAACCACTGGATTTTCAAAAGAAATATCAGATACAATGTTGATCTGTTTCTTTCTACACTTGCAGAAAATGCTATGCCTTCTCCTTAATACCCTAAGTAAGGATCCCAAGAATCCAAAATCAACTCCGTCTGCAGATAACTTTCTGCATATTGAAGTCATCAGCTGCTCATTATCCACAAAGGCTATGGAGCAGCAACTTCTGTTTTGGCACCCAGTCCATGAACTCAAAACACTGTGTTTCTATCAACTCACTCCCAAGAAAAGTGGAAGATTCTATTTAAAATTTTATTTAAAAAATAATTCATTAACTTTGGTTTATGAAGTTAATTTTAGAAAGATTTTCCATAAATATAGGAAATATTTAATTATGAGGATGTTTAATGTTAATAAACATTACAGTTATACATTAGTGCATGAGCACAGGTCTTTGTCCATACGTTCAGAAGTTTATCAGATAAATATACTAGGGCACTAAAAGTGTTCATCTAGGCTACTCTTAAATTCAAATGAAAAATTCTTCCCTTGAACAAAATTCTTTTATTTGCTTTTACAGGCACCTCCTGACACAGATAATAGAAAATTTTGCAGAAATATGTGCTCGCTGAAATGAGTTCCTTGTTTAATTTTCAGCAATAAAGTATTAAATTCAAGAATATGAGTGCCATAACATATAATGCAGGACGGTACCACTCACAATATAGGATTAATCCCTTTTTAAATAAATACAAAATTATTTATGATTAAACAAATGAAAGAAAACATGTAAACATATTGCCAGCTCTACCCCTTCTTTCTTATCTTAATTTCAGGAGAATTTCCAGTGGGACAGTTGTATCAGCAGCTATATAACTAACAGATCTTTCAGGGTTTGAAAGATTTTCCTGCATTATTCCTTTACTTGTCAAGTTCTTTGCTAAAAGAGAGAGAGAAAGAGAGACCTGGAAAATTCAATCCACCTTCATGGGTACTTTAATGAATGAATTTGTCTAAGGCAGTCTTAAACTCAAGAGAAACTGTTTCACACCCAATCTTAGTTCTCCTAAAACTACTCTGTTTTCATCACACCAGGGAATGACCTAGTCAATAGGGGTCACTGCTAAACAATGCTCACTTTCAACAATCAGAGAAAGAGACAGAAAAACCCAGTGTTTTCATGTTTAGTGCCCTTATTGACCAGGCAGGACAGTTTATCCAACAAGATATTTAAGGATCTTCACCATTCTCAGCAGATTTTCTACTGCAGCAAAAGAGTAGTTTTTTCTTCTAAAGTTTCCATATTACATGCAAAAAGCCCCACAGTATAAAACAGTTTTATTAGCATGGCTACTCATATAGTTTTTTCCCATGAAAGTCAACTATTTCTGTTTATGCTTTTAAATAAAATTTCAGAAGCCACATTAAAAGGGTGATAAATATTATACCTTCCATCCAATATAATATTCTAGGCTACAATTGTTGACTCTTTGTCAGCATAATTAACTTCATTAAAGGCTTAAACATAGTCTATTTTTACAAATAATAACCAGATGCTTTTATCTTGTACACAAATACAGAACTTGCATTTCACAGGTAATATTCATTTTGCAGTCACATTAGAATGCTAATATATGGAATTATATTATCTGACCAACCTCTAGTTCCAAGTTCCATATAAAACTATAATAAACATAGCTACTGACAACAAATCCTGCACATATTTATGGACTGTCTTCTGAATAGATATGCGTAGGATTTGTTATACTTTCCGGGGGGAAAAAAAGACAAGACATTTTAGCACCTAGTAATTTTTTGTTTTCTCAAAGTGTTTTTAAAATCAGTTAAAGCCTTTTTAAAATTAGTCTTATAAACCAGGTGCATATCACGGGAATTTCACTTTTTCTTCTTTGTTTTAAAGAACACACACACACACACAAAGGCAGTACCAGCTTTTAAATTCTCTGGTTCTGACTCCCCCACTCCCAACAAATGAGAAACTTATATTGAGAGAAAGCACACATCCTGGAAAAGGAATAAGGTCATTCAAGAAACCAGTCTATAGCACAGAAAGATTTAAATCACAGTTCTTCAGACCAGGAATGGACAACATGAGACACCTGTTGTGACCACCACAGGCCACTTCCACTATATTATGGAAAGCAACTCACTGCAGACCACTTCCACTATTTTGTGGAAAGCAATCCATATTATTTTTGCTCTTTTGAAAAGGAAAATCACACAAAAACTGTAGCGTGCCTAAACTAAAACAAAACAGTCGCGTGTGTGATATTGCCTTCTCTACTTTGCATCATTGCCCATTCCCATTAAGTTAAATTTCCAGCTACCAAAATGTTGTCACCCTGATCTACGAGAGTATATGACATACAGAAGAGTTTGAGCGCTAGAAGAATTACAGTATGCTATAATTTACTCTTAGTGTTGCTCTTCTGGCACTAATGGTTTCCACTGCTCACTTCAGAGACACATGCCTTCATCAATGGTGCTACTATCATTAAGAAAGGTTCTCAGAATCAGTGCAACGAGTATCTCTCTGTAAAGGTGCTGTTACTTCTGTTCTGTAAGTACAGCCCTTATGATATATTTTATAGGCCCAAAAGGTTTTTCTCTTCCTCTTTCCTTTTGTTACTATCCTGACCAGGAAAACAAAAATTAGGTTACACAAGAAAGCAATGTTATCTTTGTTCCAAAAACATTAGAAACATAAAGTTACATATCATCAGACATGCAAAAATAATATTCCAGGTAAAATCATTGTAAATTATATTCTATTCACTTTGGAGCACATCTTTATCATGTGATTTCTAATCCAATTCTATAGGTTGAAAAAGTACTGGAGCATAAGCTTAATATGAAGCAGATTTTTTTTAGTATCCACATACCAAGCATTCTGAATGAAACAATAATAATTGCTAATAATCACCAGATTGTTATTTTTAAAGTGTGCATTTTGAAAGAAAATAGGAAGTATTTCAAAAATTCCATTTTTCTTGTTAAACAAAAAGCAAACATATGTGTAGCGCAGGCACTGAGGCAAAATTTCATGCTGCTTTCCTTGAGTATCATCCAGCTAATACACAATCCTCCTAGTACACTTTCAGAACCAGCTATAAGAATCTAATCCTTAACCAATTTGCACAAGATTCAAGCACAAAGTCATGCAAGAATTCCAGATATTTCTAGTGTGTGACAAGCAAAATATTACTGTATTAGGTTCCTGACTTGTTTCTCATTTCTGATTAGTTTGGCAATTGCCACTAGTGAGACAGGACAAGCAAAAGCAAGCAAAGCAACTCCAACAGCAAGCAACATGGTAACAATGCATGCCTACTGCTTAGTGAGAGGGCAGGACAGTCAGGCAGCACTAGCCAGCAAGGACATTTGCTCAATGGTTACAAAGGTCAAGGAGAAAAGTTCTTCACTGTTCTCATTCAGAAGAGCAAGGAGAAAATCCTTGCATCAGGAACAAATGAGAGATAAAAACAACAACAACAAACATGGATAAGATAATATTTGCAGGGTGATCAGACAGTATCCCTATGTCCTTAACAGTGGGAGAAAACTGAAATGGCAAGAAAAGGGTTAACAGTAAGATATGTCAAAGTAACAAATAGAGCAGAAAGAAGTTGGCCACCCAGATATTCTCAATCTCACTGCTCATTACTCTAACTGAAACTACTCTTCCTATTCTTTTTAAGGAAAAGCAAAGGCAATAAACATGTTTTATAATCATAATCAGCCCAACATTTTTAATTAATGCTGTAATGAAATTATTATATTTTCAACAAATATCTCAGGAAATATTTGAAGGAGATTCAAATCAGTTAATTAAAACTGTTTTTTTTTATTGTGTCCTAAAAATCCATAATTAAGATCAACCACGTGCAAAGATACCATGCTATTATTATAATCAGTTCAAGGTTATAATACTGGCCTTATAATAAACAAAAAGTACTTCCTTATTTTATGAAGACACTAAATAATTTAATGTCCATGTCTAACTCTCTATGGAGACTTGGTAAAGAACAACTTTGTTGCCATAACATGTCTATATCCATAATAACTGGTCTGACAAAGAAGTATACTCTGTATTTATGCTTCTTCATTAATGAGAATAAAAAGATACCAAACCTCTTCTGTTACAATGAACGTATTAGAATTTTTAGAACTCTAAATGCAGTCCCCAGCATCAATCAATCAATACATCATAAATTAAACTTGTACACCACCCAATTCTCAACGACTCTGGGCAGCTCACAACAAAGAAATTACAATAAAATCAATCAATAAAAATAAATTATCAATACATATACATTTATTTTATTTAGATAAATAAAAATAAATATCAATAAAATATAAAAAAAAAGATGGCAGGCATTATGAAGCAATGAATCAACAGCCTTCTGCGATTACACTTTTCAATCTATTACACATGCTTCTTGTCATTTTTAGGGGAAATTATACTCTAATATAAATTGTACTACTTACTATTTCTATATTTGAACCCTCTAATGATACTTGGGATTTATACTGCATTTTTTTGCAAATTAGCCCATTCCTAGATTTCAGAAACTCTGAACGCTATGCTATGCACAAAATAACAAACTTAAAAATGACTGCTTGTGAGTCTTTTCAAAATAAACATGTAGAATAGAAAGTAATTTCTTACCTTTTTCTTCGTCTATTCTGAAAATTCCAATACCAGATCCATCCCTTATTGAGTATCTGATCTCACCATCTCTTCCTGTATCCTCATCATAAGCAGACACAGTCATTACTGAAGTACCAATGGGAACATCTTCACTTACAAAACTTTTATCCACAAAGTTAGGAAAACGTGGTGGGTGCAGATTTTCATTTACATCAACTACTTCAATTTCAACATAACAGGTAGAAGACAATGAAACAGGTTTTCCCTTATCTTTAGCCCGCACTGTTAGATTATAAATTTGTTTTCTCTCAAAATCCAGTCCTTGCACAATACGGATTGCTCCACTGAGTTTATCTATATCAAAACTCCCATTTCCACCATCTAAAAGGCTGTATCTTACTTGACTTGCCTGGCCTAAGTCGGGATCATAGGTTTCTAGCCACATGATGACAGTTCCTTCAGGAAGATCTTCTCGAATTTTCACTCGATAATTTGCAGGAACAAATTTTGGAGGATTATCATTAACATCTTCCAAAGATACCTTTAGTAGAACTGTTGAAGACAACTGTGGTGCTTCTTTAGCTTGGTCCCTAGCCTCTATTTTTAGGAAATATACTGCTTGAACTTCACGATCTAAAGGTCCTAACACTTTCACAATTCCTGTGACGCTGTCAATAGAAAACTTATTTGTATCTGTAAGAATTGAGTATCTCACTTCACCATTGGTCCCTAAGTCTTTATCTATGGCTTCTATCTGTATTATTTCTGTATTTAGGTCTTTGTTTTCACTTATATCAACAAAATAGCTATCCTGTAAAAACTCTGGAGGATTGTCATTGGCATCAAGAACTCTGATATCTAAAAGACGCCAGTCAGACTTCTGTGGTATTCCAAGATCATAAACTGTAATATTCAAAGTATATTTATCTCTTACTTCTCTGTCAAGAGGAGACAAGATTTTTAGCATTCCTGTTTCCATACCAACGATAAAACTGCTGTCATTATTACCTCCAGAAATAGCATACACTAACTTTCCATTGAATCCAGTGTCAAGATCAGCTGCATTCAAAAGTATGATGGTGGAATCTACAGGCTGATCTTCTTTTACTTCAATGGTTCTGGGAAGATTACTTTCAAACTGAGGTGCATGTAGATTCATTGTATGTGTATCAAAAAAAGTATCCTCAGCTTCAACACGACCATGTAGCCTATTTGCTTGCAAGAGTTTTTCTGCCAACATTTTGGCCACACCAGTCTCCTCACACTGTAAGTTCACTGGTTTCCGGCTGGTAACTACAGTGATGTTAATAAACAAGGGTGCTGCAACATTCTCTCCATCTGTAGCAGTTATTTTCAAGCTATGAAAAGATGTTTTTGAACTTAAGCCATCTCCTAGTGATTGTTTCAGGGAAAGAACCCCAGAGTTTGGATTCAAACTAAATAAATCTAATTCATTTCCAGATTCAATTTGATACTGTACTAACTGGAGCTCATCAGCATCAATAGCAGACACAGTAGTTATTTGCTCTCCCACACCAAGTTCCCTGGGAATTGTTCCCTCACAGTTTATTTTCTCAAAGAGAGGAGTGTTATCATTCAAATTATTTAAAACTATTGTAACAGGGACTTCAACTTCCCGGCGATATGGGGTGCCCCAGTCAGATGCTCGAATTCTTAATTTATAAATTCTTGGCATCAGTTCATAATCCATATTTTCAGAGGTGGTAACAACGCCAGTGAAGTGGTTTATCTCAAATGGAACAGGGTTTATGTTTGCAATGCTGTATGTTACATAGCCATTTTCACCTTCATCAAGATCCTTTGCGTTCACACTCATAACACTTGTTCCTATAGGAACATTCTCATTAAAAGAAGCTTTATAAGATGTCTGAGTAAATTCTGGAGGATGAGTATTCACATCTATGACTTTAATCAATACTTTTGTAGATGCTTTTCTGTCACTTGTCATTATGTCAAATTCAAAATGAGATACATGTTGAGCTTTTATGGCATCTAGAGTAGTAATAAGGCCAGTGTCAGGATTCAAACTAAACCGAGTTTTGCTTGGTGCATTTACGAACAAATATTTTAAATAGGAATAAGTAGGCAATGCCTTTACCATAACCACAGGTGTGTTTGGTGGAGCAAATTCACTTATTTCAGCTCTATAAACCATTCTTTCAAACTGGACTACTCCCGACCTGAACTGGGGAGATGGCACATGAATTGCTTTTACAGAAGAAAACTTTGGAGGATTTCCTTTATCTTTAGCCTGCAGGGTAAGATTAAAGCCAAAGGGTTGGCTCTCCCAGTCAACATTGCCAACTGCTTTGATTTTATATTCTTTTCCTCCTGGGAAAGTTCTCACTGCTTTGAACTGTTGAAGTGGGTCACCTGCTACAATACTTAGAGATGCTACCTCTCCATTTAAACCGTGATCTTTGTCCTCCACGGTTACAATTGCATATGCTGGATCCTTGTCCAGCTCTGAAGGAGTCAAAGCAAGGGCTGTGATAATTGGGGCATGTTCGTTAGCTTGTTCGATATGAATTGTCAATCTTGCCATGCTACTAATACCACTGCTGCCATACAATTTCATACCACGATCCACAGCAAGGATTTCCAACTCATAAACTTTTGTTTCTGAATAGTCAAGTCTACCAGTCAGAATGACCACCCCACTTGTTGGATGAACAGCAAACAAGTCTGTCCTCTCCTTAAAACTGTAATAAAACTCCCCATTGGTTCCAATATCTGCATCAGTTGCACTGACTCTGGCAATGCTGGTCTTTATTGCTGTATTTTCCGACAATGAAACACTGTAAGAAGTTGGAGAAAACAAAGGCCTTAAGTCATTTGTATCCAATACTTGCACTCTGACTTTTGCGAGAGCTTCTGCATTTGTATTTTTCTCTATTGCTTTTACCGTTAATATATAATGGTCTTTTACTTCTCTGTTAAGTATAGCTGTGTTCCCTCCCTTGGTCCGAATTCGCAAAAAGCAAAAATCTCCCAAAATGTATTCGTCAGCTTTAAACAAGTTCTCATTATCTCCAGAAATAATTTTGTATTTTATATCCCACAGGGAGGTTGTGATATAAATGCCCATTTTAATCGGATGCCCAACATAGGTCTTAGCTGCAGAGTTTTCATATACTGTGGCATTGTAATGAACTTGGGTGAATTGCATTGGCGGCACATGATATTGTCTCAGGGTCCCATCACAGTTTTCAAAATCCTGCAGAAGCAGCAGTAGGAACAGCAGCAGCAACATGGTCAAATGGCTCGTCATGGACGCAAACACCAAAAATCTGCAAAAAAAAAAAAAAAAATAGAAATCAATGTCTTTGAACACGTTCCTTGAAAATAATAATTGTGTGACTAAAATAGCTTGGAATTCTCTTATAAAGTCTATGTAGAAATCTAACGTACAGTTCCATTACACTGTATAAATACTTTTTGAGTTAAGTAGTCACACTAAAGGGATTAAAATAATGAAATGGAACAGAATTTCCATACTAGTGATATCCAAGAATCCCTTGGTTTGGGGTAGCTTTGGAGGTCAACAAAGCTTCAAGACTCTACCAGTCATAAGTGCCAAGCTCTTGTCCTTAGCTTGCATTTAAAAATAGGCATAAATCAGAACTAATACTGGATAACCTTCATAAGCATCAATCTTACATTGCTGAATTCTGAGAACCTTCATATAAATTCAAGGCCCTAACTGAAGCTTAGGAGCTACTGAAGAATAATTATAATTCTTTCTTCTACATTGTTTCATAGTCATTTTCAATCAACTTTATTTCTTCCCCCAAAGAAGAAAAACTAGGAAAAAATTCTCAAGAGTAGAATGCCAGATTCTTGTACCTTAAGGGACTTACAAAAAAGCTTGGACATTTCACAGAGGGGAACAAATATTCTATCAACTCCCCACTACAGTGCCTCCAGAAAATCAAAGACCTAAAAATGGAAGATGAAATTATGGTTTCATTCGATGTCACAGCACTCTTTAGATCCATAGATTCAGAACTAGTGAAAGAATCCATGGCAGCAGTACTACACAACACACCTGACCTAGCAATATACACTAAGATCAAAATACCCAGAATTGTGGACCTCATCAACCTCTGCCTCACTATCTACTTTTAGTGTGATGGACAAATATACCAACAATCAGAGGAACACCTTTGGGATCACCACTTTCGTAGCAGAGACTGCAATGCAGCATCTAGAAACTATAGCACTCCCACATATATAATCCGGTATGTAGACAACACCTTCGTCAGAATAAAAAAGGAACAACTACAGAAGACATGTGAAACAATCAACATATTCAAAGGAATAAAATCCACAAGGGAAGAGGAAAACAACAACGCACTACCCTTCCTGGATATCCTCATCAGCAGAGGAAACCATGGCAAATTAGAAACACAAGTCCATCGAAAAACAACCCACATGAACCAAGTTCTCCATTACTAAAGTAACAGCTGTGTAAGATTATTCAGATGAGTACAAATGCACTGCAGCAATCCAGAACACCAGAAAAAGGAAACAGACCACCTATACAACATGTTCCAGCAAAATGGATACCCACGCAACTTCATCAAAAAGTGCCTGACCACTCAACCCACTATAGCACAACCAACACAAGCTATGAAAAGGACAACACTACCATACATCAAAAACATCTCAGAAACCACTAACAGACTATTACAAACACACAGCATCACCGTAACACACAAACCAATGAGAGCCCTCCAAAACATCTTAAGTAAGCCAAAAGACCCAATAGCCCAAGAAGAAAAAACAGGAGTCATCTACAACATAAAGTGTAAGGACTGTAACAACTACTATGTGGGTCAGACAGGAGAACACTAGCAGAGCACATCCATGAACACCAACTAGCAGTCAGAAGACACAAAGAAAACTCCTTAATATCACAACACATGGACACACTCAACCACAGTTTCAACTGGAAAACTGTGAACATCCTAGACTAAGCCAAATCCAAAAAAGCTAGGGAATTCCTGGAAGCCTGACACTCAGACACATCAGCCATTAATAGACATAGAGACAAACCATATTCACACACCGTTCAAAAGAGACAATAAAAAAGCTAAGAAGGAAACAAAAAAACCCATAACATATCTTCTCCAGCAGCTTACACCCAGATAACTGGGGATTAACACCAGGCAAACAATCAAACAGAAAATAATACCATCATCAAGGAACTACCAAGGAAAAAACCACACCCCCACCAACACCGGGGCAAAATACTGTATGTAGACAGGGTGCAAACTCTGCACTCATACGGATGTTACCTAGTCAGGTAATAAAACATCTGCAAGAAAATGACCAAGCTCAGAGACCACCAAGGACTTCATAGTTCAACACTGAATTACATATATTCCCTTCTACTGGAACCATAAGGGACTGGATATCCACCAGTTTCCTGTCTTTCACTATCCAATCCGCCCTCAGCTTCCCTCATTTTCTAAACTGACATTAAATCTCTAGGGAAGATACCATAAGAGAACTTTTCCCATGGTTTTTTTTCAGATCAGGATAGCTAGAAAATGGAAAGGCAGTTGATAAATATATAACTGAAGAGCAACACCAGCATTTTGTGACATCGTCCAGAAATAAATTCTAAAGCATTCTGAGAGTAAGACAGAAAAACAAATGCCTCTTCCATAAAGAAAACTTTCAGGAATTTGGAAGATAGTTTTCAATTTGGCATTCATAGAGATAATTCACATTGCCTTGAGTTTCTGATATTTAACAGGCCAGTACAGCTGTGAAGATGATTCCTTCAGTTCCAAGTGGAAGGGGAAGACTGCGGCTTCTTCGCTATAGTGAATTTCTAAAGAGACCATGTTGTGTCATTAATAAAGCCTAGAACATACTTTTTCACATTTTATTGATGAGAATAAACTAAGATGAATTAAAACGATTCCACACTCAAGCAATGCAGCCTTTAAGCACCCAAGCAATACCTCACTTAAGAGGCAATACACAAATATTACAATAAATGTCTTGTTTTTGACCCTAATCTTAGTATTAACAGTTAAACAAAATCAAACATTTTGTGCTTGTTGAAGCCCATATAGAGGATTTACTTTTCATTCTTTCAAGACATGAATAAAATAGGCATAAATAGGACAGAAAATTAATCTCCACTGCATTCCTAATCATAACAGTTCTAAGTGAAGATTAGTTTTTAATTAGACTACCATTCCAAGATGAAATTCTATCCTTTAAGAACACTGTAAAAAGAATTATGCTTGCTACTTTTACTTAGTAAGGTAGCTTTAAACAGTGACTCTGTTCTATGAACAAATGCAATTTCTGATCCATTCAACTTAGTTCAAATATTTTAAATCATGCTTTTAGAGGGCAGACGGTTTACCTTAAACTCTTTCTCCCAATATACTACTTTTTATTGCATACGCTTAGCTAATACATGATACAACAAGAACCTGCTAGTATCTGAAATTACATGTACTCTCAAGTACTGTCAGATCTTAAGATTTGTTTTACCTATCACAGGCTCATCTGGAAAGAGGACAACAGATAAGGTATTCAACAGCTCTGAACTCTGACTTTTGTACTACAAAATACTTGATAACCAATATGTGATTTCAGGCAAGAGTGTTTTGCAATCAAAACCTTATGGAATAATCTCAAAAATTGCAAACTGTTTTCTAAGTCATTAACAATTCTATCAATTATCTCTAACCAAACAAGAGGACTGAGATTTGGCTTGAACATTCAAGAGCCAATTGTGATTTCTCACAAGTATGGATGTTACTTTATGACCTAGGATCCTACATTCGTATAAACACCTCCCCAGCACTTCAAAAACTCAGCTAATTCAATTTTGCTAAATTTTTGTTCATTAACAAATAGAAAGCAATCCAGCTTTCTGCAAAACAAAGTGTCAGCCTTAAACTTAAGTTTTATTTCCAACAAAGGACCATAATAAAAGGCCAACACTTGACACTTTCCCTTTCTTAACAGAAGATTAGCTACTAAATCCATTTGGTGAGCTGAATGGCATCACAGTGATCACTTGAAATGGTCTGGAAGCCTGAGAAAAGGCTCTAAAACCCCATTTCTCTTAGGTGTATATAAATTGTTTCACTTTCTCTGAGGTCTTCATGCAGGCATTATTCTTATGTTTAACAATAAACAGGTAAACATTTATATACTAAATTCAAATTTAGATAAGCTAGGCATATCAATCACATAAAGAGCTAGGATTATCTAAAAGGGTTACAGAGTCAAAAACAACCTCAACCATCACAAATCACTAAAAAAAAAAAAGGAGCTAATCAACAGGAGAGGAACAAAACTACAGGTAGTCCTCACTTATCAACCAGAATTGGGACCAGCAACTCCATTGCTAAGTGAAAAATCACATGACTACACCAGGCTTACAACATTACTTCCGCTTCCATTGTTAAGCGAGACACCGCGTGACCATGACCTGCAATTTGGCTTCCATGTTTGCCATTAATTCTGCTTGTTGGAAGCTGGTTGTGAAGCTTGCAGATAGCAATCACGTGACCGCGGGAAACTGTGATGGTCATAAATGCACACCTGTTGTGAAGCGCCCAAATAACAATCATATGACCATGGGATGCTACAACGGCCATAAACGTGAGGATTGGTCGCAAAGTGGTTTTTCACCAACTGTTGTAACTTCAAATAGTTGCTAAACAAGGCAGTTGGTAAGCAAGGACTACCTGTATAACTTTAGAAATGCTTTTCCAATATTTTTCACTTTTGGTCAGTCACCGAGCTACCAAAATATTTCATTACATTCTAGTTGTGAATGCTGAATCTTTTAATCTCTGAATGTGTTCTCCATTTGGGAGTAATTAACAGTGGATGCCCTAAATACTTAGGGCTATGATGTCCACTAAGCAACATCTTATAGGCCTCAACAGCAAAATGCCTACATAAGTTTCTACTACTAATATTATTACCTACAATACAATACCATACAGTAGCAAAATCTGTAATTAATAAAATGATGATATGCAAAACTATCATCTATAAAGCAATGTAAATATATTCAATTAGTCAAAAACCTGGTTTGCACAAACTGGATGACCTTGAGCAATGCTAAGACCTACACACTCTTTTTCCATGTATAGCCCAGGGTTTAGTTTCATTTTACATCAAATTTGGTTAGGTGGCACCACTCAAACCAGAAACTGTAGCTTTAAACAAATTCTGGTTACTGAAATAAATTAGCAAAACACTAAACATCCATGGATGTACTTTTATTGGGTTTTAACAAAATGAATAAACTTTGGCAATACTTTAAAAGACTTAAGCTTGTTAATGTAATGTTTGGTTAATCAAATTTTAAATGCAGTATGAAAAGTTGCTTGCTTAAGTTAACTGGTAACCAAGTACTTTGTTTTTAGTGTGGAACTAATGCTTGGTACTTCTTTTTTTTTTTAATGAAGGCTGGAGTTTAAAATTGTTTTTCTTTTCCCTTTGTTTCTTTAAAAGCAAAGGATCATTGCAACTCAGGGTTGTCCCTTAAAAGTGGAAGAATACTCTACAAGATAGTATTGCTGGCCATAGTACAGAATAGGTATAAATTGAAGCAGCATTTTTTTTAAAAAAATCTTAATCCAAAATCCATTCTGAAATGAACTTTTTGCCATATGTTTGCTGCCTAATGTTTACAATCATCTTTCCTTGGTTTCAGTGTGGAAAGAACTGTTAAACATTATTACACTGTATATTTCACATAGAAACAACTGCATATTTAGCCCTCAGTTACCAATAGCCAAATCATTATAGCTGTTGAATAGTATCTGCTCAATTCTAAGGCTCTGTCAGTTCTTCTATCTTTAGTTTATCAGACTGCAATTCAAGCCTACATGAAAATAAGTCATTTGCTCATCAAATCAGCATATCATGCTGAACTATAATATGGTTTAATTTTTCTTTACTATGTTATGTAAATCTAACTACTGCATATTGAAACACTGACTTTGTCTTAGAGTCAGACAATGTATCAGACAGTTCACTTGTGGTTTATTCAATACACTACAATTAAACAAACCACAGTTTGGATCCAGTTACTTTGTTCAATGGAGTTTCTCTTTGGTTCTGCTTTCTTCAACCTGCTGCAATGTAATGGATTACAATCACCATCGCCCTCATCCAGAACAGCCAACAACAGGATTAGCAATGCAACAAACTGGAAGAAATTAGATTGGTGCCTAAGGGAAGCTACACTTATGACTGCAACCTATGAACAACCAGTAGAAGTTATTTTAAAGTACAACAGTTTGTTACTGTTTTTTGAGATGGGCTAAGCTTAGTTTCTAACTAGCTGAGAATTTTCCTGACTAGCATATGTAAATCACTCCTAAAATGACCACAACATAAATGGAACACATGTCACATACCCTAAATATACAACAGATTTTAAAATAAATAAGAAAGTAGCCTCTCACATTCAGGATCAACAAATAACAAAGTAAAATGGGATTGATTTTGGAGATGGACAGATGACTTGTTTTTTGTTGCAAACTTCTCAGATTGTTGAGGACATCATATAAAACACACAGATTAAAGAAAGCAAACTATCTTAAAATAGTAGGAATTTTCAAGACCTTCCCCTCTGAATATTCTGATTTCTATCCTTTCAAAGAATTTGAAGGCCAGACTGTGGCAGACACTGTCAACAAGCCAGAAAAGAAACAGAAAGATCAAGGATGAAATCTACCCAAAGTTGAGCACTTTGAAGGTCTACTGAAGTCCTATAGGAATTTGCTTGCCCAATGTTATTCAATAAACACTTTTTTACATTAATGTAAGATTGAGATATATGAACAAACACTAGGCTGTGCAGTGAACTGGATCCAAAGAGGAGAAAGCATTTTGGAGTTGCTGGGGTGCAAACACTGCATCTACTGGCAACTTCCTTAAATGAGCTGCATCCTTTGTACTCACAGCAAGATACATTTGATTAAGGGAGACAGTAACAGATGCAATATGCACGTTTAAACAGTCTCCAGATCACTTTCCCTTAAAATTCAGATTGATGCATAACCCTAGTATACCTACATAGGTATGTTTGTATGTAAGGCAGATGTAATATAGAACTTGTTAACATTTAACTAAATAGAAATTACTTTTGAATATATACGGATAGGATTCAAGCAAGCTTAAGTGTTCCTATTGAAATCAGCGGGACTTTGCTATGAATGGATTATAATCTAATTATAGAGTATGTCCTAAAATATTGTATTCCCATAAGGTAGACTGGGAGATGGCAAGGACAAACCACTTCTGGATTACTGCTAAGAAAACTATGTGGATATCTCCATGAAGTCACCAAGAGTCAGATTTGACTTAAAGAAGACTATCTTTAATGAAGTGCTTAAGATGTCAAAGAGAGCCAGATTTAATCCAACACAGCCTACCAACCGTCTCTCACACCAATTTATCTCATAGGTTTACGTTGTGGGATAAAATGAAGAGAGATCCTCATATATGCCAATTCGAGCTTTCAAGAGAAAAAGTGGAATATAATTGCAATAAACAACTCTTGGCTTCTCAAATGATGACTACTTCAGCTTATAAAGTTTATAATCTTCCACTACATGATGCCAAGAATTCTGCATGCCTTCCCTTTAAGACATATTAATCACCCTTTGCTCTTCAAAACAAATTCTGGCAAGCAGAACAAGAGAAATCACAGCCTCAGTCTATAGTTAACAGCTCCTTCCTTTCCAAGCCCACTAATAAGAAAAGATCATTACTGGCTACTTCCTCCAATTTTTCTCCAGCAATTTAGTCAGGTCACAACAACTGGATTCCGATCCAATTAGGAAAGACAGGGCGACCTTGATTAAAAAAAAAAATAACGAACTTGATCCAAGGGAAAAATAACGGAAGACTACCAGGGACTGAGCTGCAGATAAAACTTAAGCACTTCTTCTGAAATCAAGAGCAGGAATTGTACTGGGGGGGGGGGAGGAGGAGGAGGAGGAGGAGGAGGAGGGGAGAGAAAGAGAGAGAGTGAGAACTCTTGTAAGGCATTATCCCACTTTAAGAGCTACCTCCCATAAAACGTAAGATTATTTAGCAACGACTCCAGAAGGAAGAGGGGGTGCTCGCTCCCCCCTCCTTGTTTGTAAGTCCCTTTAATCCCCAACGTGGCTCGCCGTGCCCTACTCAGCTAATGGAGCAGCAGCAGCAGCAGCAGGACAAAAGCCGGGGCAGGGGCAGCCCCTCAGGGCTCCGTTGCTATGCTGCTCACGTTCTGATACCCCGGAGGGGGGGGTCTCTCGGCGACCCATCCAAATGCAAATGGGGCGGCCGGGGAGAAAAGCTCCCAACTTTGCAGAAGGCGCTGACTTTGTGCGTTAGCTGCGACGCCTCTTTCTCCCTGTTAACTCCTTTGCACGCCCGTTTTCTGCTCCTCTGCCAGCCCCCTCCCCGCGCGAGAGACCCCAGCGAGAAGGCACCTCGGTCATGCCGATCGCGAACTTTCTTCCGCTCCGTGCTGCTCGGTTCCAGCCCAACGCCGGTGCCGACCTGCCCTGCTTCTCACCTTCAACGTTTCCCCGTAAAAGGCGGAGGCGTCGGCGGAGACGGTTTCCACAGAGGCAGCGCCAGCCCGCTCTCGCGCATGGTGCCCGGTCCGGCACCCTCGCCTGCCTTTCTTCCTTCTCCTCCCCCCGGTCCTGCAGCGGCGCCTTCTGCGCTCTCGCAGCCGCGCGTCGCGACACGCTCCCGTCCCCGGATTCCTCCGCCAAAGCAGGGGCAGCCGCCACAAACCGCGTCCGGAACTAATTTCTTTGGCATGAAAAGTTAAACCACTCTTCGGCGACTCCACGGCTCGCAACCATCTGGCTCCGGAGTGATTATAACCCTGCAGATCAAACGCGCCACGATCACCCCCTTTCCCTTTAAGGAAGGCGCACACTTAGCGGAGCAACAGTTGTGAGCGCACGCAGAATCGGGGAGGGGAGATGGGAGGGCTGAAGGCAAGGGAGGTAAGTGTAGGGTCAGAGCCCTATTTACTCAGGAGGAAATCTCACCGAGTTCATTGGCCTCCTACATCCGTCTTAGCTCGACCCAATCTGTTTACTCGGAAGTAAAGCTAGGTGGAGCTTCCTTTAACGTGGGCAAACATTTTTTACCTGGCCTGGAGTAAGCCTTCCTGAATTCACATGCAAGTTGATCTTTGGGATAAATCCCGCTAAATCTTTCTAAGAACCTTTAAATATATTTAAGGCTCTTTTGCAGGTACTTTTAAAGTCGTGTTTGCCTCCAGCTCTACAGTACGTTAATCTTTTCTTTGAACCCTCAGAGATCTGACTTTAATCCACTACTGGGTTAATATCCTAAAGCAAGGAAATGCGAACAAGGCATCTTTTCCTTTTTTTTTTCTAAAGAACCAAAGCCTCAGATCTCAAGAGTTTCTAGTTTCCACCCGCCCGGGTTTCGGCCGAGCGTGATTGTGCTCTTCTCTGAGTCTCTCTCCTAGCATTCCCATGCCTGTAATTGCTTTATACTCTGCACATTATGCTACAAGCCCTTAAAAGGAAGGGCTCCGCGAAAGAAAACTGGCCTCCTTTGGCACTTTAAGCATTCCACCGCCCCAAACCTCCAGCCACACCGGCCGCGACAGCGCATGGCACATTAGCCCGCAGCTGTGTTCACAGCTGGGGATTCGCTAACCTTTCAATCTTGCAGAACCCCAACGTACCTAAACGCCTTTCGTGCGGATTCCGCAACGTATCCTATCCCAACCAGAAATTAAAGACAGGAAAGGGCAGTTACACGAACTTGGGAGGCCCAAGCAAGTCTAAATACAGTCGCGTATTTGAATTAAAGACGAACTCACCCAATTTAAACTAAGGAATGCAGGCGCGAACGCCACCCTCCCCCGGGTAACAGTGTGGACCTCAGCAACCGTCACAGTACAAGCCATCTTGCATTCCTACGCGAGGTCATCCGCGAGAGTTGCTGCGTTTACTCATGAGTAAACTACTGACTGCAAGTGGGCTTATTCCCAGGTTACACGTAAAGGGTTGCTGCCTGAACCTGATCTTTGTTACCTAGGCGCCGATCCCGCTGGATTCAGTCAATGGAAGCAATTAGGCGCCTCCACGCGATTTGACGGTGCGATCCTAAACAGGAGTATGTCGCCGGAACCTTAAATACCGCTCGGATCGGCGATGGAATAATCTCTCAGTTAAACAGTACCGCTTGAATTATTAATTGCAGCGCGATCCCGAACAATGTTAAGGCGGTCCTTGGAGCTCAACTCGCCACAGGATCGCCCTGTCGGTAACTTTTCAGGAGTGCGCGTAGGCTGTATTGCCCGATAAAGGATTCCTGTATCATAACCTCCTCCGTCCGCTTCTAGGGGGAAATAAAAGGGGGGAGGGTGTCTTTTTTTAAGGAATTTCAAAGCTACTTACTTTTAGGAGTAGGAATTACCACACTCCAGATGCATTGCTGGATTATTTCTGAGACACTGAAGGCTGGAAGGGATTCTCCAAGAGGAACTGGGAGGGGGGAGTTTCTCCCGGAGGAGGGGGAGACTCCGGGGAAATGGGAGGGTTTTCAGATTCCATTTCAGAGCTTTAATTTAAAATGTAAGCCGATCCCAGCAATCCACCTCTTAATTTCAGGAACCGTCCGAACAATTTATAGAGGTGAAGACGACTTCCCCCCCACCCCATTGATAAAAGGGGCGAGGCTGCTCTGATGAATGAATTAAAAAAAAAAAAACTGCCGTGTCATGAACAGTAACTTGAAATCCTTTGATGTGCTCAATAAAAACTGGAGTTCACCTGCCTATCAGCAGTTTACAGTATACAGAAGGCGGAGAAGGCGTCTGCCTTCTGCAAACAGGCGTTGGCGAATGGAGGATTGAACCAGGGCCTCAACTCCAGAACATCCAGCACGACAATTTTATGCTGCTACTCGGGTGTAAATCCTTTCGTAGTTAATGGGGCTTACTCCTAGGATAGGATGCATAGTTTGCAGCCAGGGCACGACATGTACTTACCTAGAAATACCCTCCGTTGGCTTTGCTGCGCGATCCTACGCATCCTACTCAGGAGTAAACTGACAGTTGGCTCTGGTTTCCACTAGACTACTTTTGTCAGATGCAATTTCATCTCGATCCGCAGAAATTCTTGGGACTGCGCCCGTTTGGGCTGTATCCTTGTAAACGACAGGCGGCCACGTTCGCCGGCGGAAGGGTGGCACGTCGAGTCACGATCCTGCTGGGGTATGCAGGGAAAGAATGCCTCGGAGACCTGGACGGACCTGCTTCCGGGTGGGGCGCTCAGTGGGGTCGAGCTATTTGTCTCAGGTCGCTGTGATTACAAATCACTTGAGGAGCCCAGCGCGTGCCGGCTCAAGTGGTCTGAGGATCACAGGGGCAGCTTGGAGCAGGGGACACACACGTCGATTTTTGCGCCACGTTAGTCTTTGTTGTGGGCAGAAGCGCTCTTGCAAGAGACCCAACGTGCCGACTGAGGATAGCAACAGCGTGACACGTTTAACTGAGCAACTCTCCTCCCCCGGGGCTGACTGAAAAACGGGTTAGAACTCGGAGACCGGGGGAAAAAAAACTGGTGTGGGACGAGACCTTGAAGAGGCATTCTCGAGGAAGGGACCGCAACGTGTTTAGGCAGTTCCGGTTTCCAGCCGTGCCACCCACCCTCTGAAATTTAATTGCCTGGAAGGAAGAAAGCTCCTTTCACCCTCCCAAACCTGCCTCAAAAAGGAGGGACTAAAAATAAGGCAGATTCTCCGAGGGCCTCACGTCATTTGCTCACTAGCCCTGCTTTCAAGAAAGGGTTCCGCGACAAGTCCTAAAGGGGGCTGGATCGCGGCGATCGAACCCCGACATCGCCTCGCGGTTTAGAAACCCCGGTTCTCTCCATTCACTCCTCCAGGCGCCCCGTGACTGACACGGGGTCGCGAAGCGAGACGCCAAAGCTCGCCCTCGAAGCTCACCTTTGGAGGAAACCGGAAAGGCCCCCAAAGAAGGTGGGACAACAACGGACGGAGGGGGAGTCGCCCAGCTCCCTCCTCGTGGCTCCGGACAATGCTGAACTTGACTGGCTGGTTACCGGCCCAGGCAGCGGCGATTCGGGCCACAGGAAAGAGGACGGGAACTCGGCTCTGTCCCCTTTTGGCAGCTAGAGGGCGCTGCGCCATAATGCTTCCTCGTGGATCGCCTACTTGTTTCTCCTTCCCAAAGGCACCATTGCTAAAACAAGTTGCACTCGACCATAAATGTAAAAGCCAGGAGCACCTTTTTGCAACCAGGTTCCTTAAACCGCGATCTGAAAGGCACAGCCTGTAACCGGGATCGTTGGTTCTTGCAAAAGAAAGGGAGCGGGAGGGGGGAAATCTTTGCTAGGGGTCACACAGATGGAAACTAAAGGAGATTGAGAAAGCGAGCGCGCAAAAGACCGCTGCACGCGAAGTGCCTGTCCCTTCGACTACGGAACGCTCCCTCTTCCAGGTGAATCAACCGCAGGGCTTCGGAAACGCAACTGGAAGGGCCAGGAATGAGAGGATGAAATGAGGGACTCACCAACCAGGCCAGCTGGGTGCAACGTCTCTTTCCCTTGCTTACATCCGGATTCCTTCGGCTTCAGTCCATTCCATCAGACTTGGGTCCAAAAGACTCGTGTAAACCAAATCAAAGACCAACTTGGCCCCGTTTCTTCCAGCGCCCGAGAGATCGCACGCTTCCCTCCATCTCCAGGTGGCCGCCTGCCGGATTGAACCCATCCGGTTTCAAAAGGGGGGGAAAAACGCAACAACTTGAGAGGGGCGGGACAAGATCCAAGTTTTTCAAGACATGTCCAGGCAAAGCACGCGGCTGAGTTGAGTTTCAGCGCCGGGGAGCTCGAAGGCTGCAGCGCTTCCCTCCCCGCTCGCTTCTCGCCCGCCTGCTTGGAACTCGCCGGCTGGAGCGCCGCCCACTCCCGCTTCCAAACGCTGGTCTGGAGGGGATGCTCCAGTCAGACGCCGGTGGCGGCGGCTTGGCGCTTTCTCGCCTGGCCTCCGCCGCTCTCCGCGGAAAGGGCGGCGGCCTGGGCGGGCGGTCTCTGGCTTGGCTGTGCTCCGCGAAAGGTGGAAGCGAAGGGCGCCACCCCAAGCCTCCTTCCCCGCTCCCTCTGCCGCGTGGGCAGCCCTGCCTTCGCCGATGGGGGAAGGGGGACGCGTGGCTTGAGCGACTGCGGGCAGGTGAAGAGAGGGGGACGCCTAAGCGCATCTCATCCCTGGTGAAAAAGATCGGTTTGCCAAATCCTGAAGCAATGGATTTCCTCTCTGAGTTTCTCCAAACATCATCGGGTCTATTTGTCACATCGGTGTCATCATCACATCCCGCGGCTGTTGCGATTAGATGCAGTCACGTACGTACACACACTTGGATTCGCCCAGAAATCCTGGATCCGTAGTACGGATGCTAATACGCTCATGTTAATCATGGTAGGGCATGATTTCAACACATGACAGATTCGTTCAGGGGAATTGCAACAGGGATTCAAGAACCACAGGAAAGTTGGTGGGCAAGGGACAAAAACCCTTTTGTTCTGTGGTTTTCACTAACCCTTTCAATGATAAACATTAGCATTGCATAATCTTAGATAATGGGTTTCACTTTTCAAAAGAATCACCAGAAGTAGCCAGCAGAAATCCATAATCTTTAGGGCAAATTCCCTCTCACTCCCTTTGCCAAGCTACTGCAACGCATGACTCTCGAGATGTTTGTGGTGTACAGCAGATGACACCAAACATCCTGTTCCTTGTTTAGACAGTTCATGCAAAAGGAATGAGTGGGAAAAAAAATCTCTAGCAGACGCCAGCAAGCACCCTGGCTTGGGCATTCAGGTAGTGCTAGGGGACACTGAGACTGACGTTCACAAATGGTACGTAGGGACGTTTCTGCTGAGCAGAAATTAAAATCATATACAGTATCAGGGGATACAGCCTTTTTAGGCTGAAGTGCACATTTGGAATTTGGGGAACACACCAGGAACACTATTTGACAAGATTAGAAAGTCTGGATAGAAATCTAATAAATAATACATTAATCAATATTATTATTGGTAATTGCAATGGTGATGGTCATAGTTAGCCGCAAAACATTCATTTACCCCACAATACAGTCATTGGTTTATTTATTTCCATTGATTTATATGATCCTCCATCTCGCAAACTGGACTCTGGATGGCTAATTTAAAACCATATGACTAGTAAAGTAAAAAGAAAAAAAGGATGTACAACGTATAACAAACGAAACCAGCAACCAACCTACTTGGGCTCAGTTAGCTTCTGAACCTTCAGGTCTGGGAAAGTAGCCACACCTTAACATGGCTATTTCCCCCTCTAGAGTTCTCAGGCAGTTCTCAGCTGTCTTGATCTTATGCCACCAATCATTCTATCAGGAAACCTCCTTGCCATAAGGACATTTGTACATTTACAGGCATTTTCTTATTATATTTATAATTTACAGTAAAACTAAAAGATTTAGTCTTTAGATTTAGTCTTACTGACTTATTCTGTGTCTCATCTAGATTATTTCCGAATGGAGCTGTGCATGCTTTGAAAATTATTCATAAGAACTTTGGATTTCAAACAACTAACTCTGCTATTTGTTAAAGCAACCCACCTTTTCTCAGACAGCTGCCCAAACTGTAATGGCTTGGCTGTTTTAATGAGATGATTCCTTAAAGCAACTGTGTCTGTTTGATTGTTTTTAAGGTCGGTATAGAAGTCTGAAAAAAGAAATGGCTCCTTTAATTAGTAGCAGGGAAATGCTGTGCTCAGATGACATCCAAAACCCTCCTTCTGAATTCAAGCATGCACAGGCCTAATAATGTTGGAGGCACCTTACTGACAGAGTTTGTTTCTCTTTTTCCTGGGCAGATGGACACCCTTCTCTTCCCAACATTAGGATTATAATGGTCTAAAGGGTGTATTTCTTTTTCTGTACTTGAACAAGCATTTGCCAGGAGCCTTGAATGAACAGCCATTTGGAAATGTACATATTATAGTTTTTGTTAACTTTCTCATTTTTTAAATTCAAATATAAAATGACTTAAATGTGAATAACTCAGTTGTATAGTATGGCAAGAATTTACATGTAAGACTAGTTTTGATTATTAAATGAGAGAATTATATTCTGGGGGTAGATTCTATCCTCCCATTTTTGCTTTTTATTTGTAACATCTTTAAAACACCCACACACACAACACTGCAACCATCCCACTGTTTTCATTTTCTAAGAATGCCTATGGAAAGCATGTGGGCCTGGATCTTTATATAAAAATAAAGTTGATGAAACAAGTTTCCCATTCAAGGGTGTCTGCAAGGTGTGGTCATAAAAGTCAAGGTTATGGTTGCAACAGTACAATCAAACCTCTATTTTTTTCTGTGAAACACATAAAAATAGGCAAAGCTTTGATCACATTGTTGCTGCTACCTTCTTGACTTTTAGGACTACACTTGGTGGATGCCCCTTTTCCCATTAATTGTATTTAATTAAAGGCACTGCTAGTCAGTGGCAAAGGAACGCTGGGGCCCTGGGAAAAGTATTTGCAGCCCAGCGGTGCTCACAGACATCAGAAGATGTCTATTCAGGAGCATCTTCAGGGGGACAAGAGGGGGCAAATCACAACATGCTTCTGATGATGTTATCATGCAACTGCTGCAACTTACACACTTGAGCCAGGCATAATGTCTCAAGAATGTAGTGGTATCATTTGTGCAATGACATCATTGCATCTAGGTCATCATTTTGGTGTTGCCTTTTTTTTTTTAAGCAGACACCACTGTGTTTATCTATGGACCACAGGACATGAGACAATGAAAACATTCTGATCTTCAAGCTTTTCCATTAGCTGCTGGTGTGGTGCTCTTTGGGCATTTCCACACAGCTGAATCCCATAAACTAATAACATGTCATGACTGTTTTCGAAATTGCCAAATTCAAAATGCTGGGAAAAAAGAAGCAAAAGTCATTGCTGTGCAATTGCAGTAGTAAAAATCCCCTTGAGAAAAGAAAGTAACATGATTTTCTTGCACATGCTTCTCAAATCCATCAATTCCTGTGATGGGGAGCTGAAAAAAAGCATGAAGCCACCTTGCTCATTGAAAGAACTGAAGCCTAGAAATCAAGAGGTGGATGAATCAAGAGGGAAGTCAGTGGGGAATCTGGAAGCTCGACAGAGTCATATTTTTTTCCAAAAAAGGAACAACTCCTTTTACTTCAGTTTCAAATCAATAGCAGGTGAACCAGAAATAAATTGGATCCATTCTTGATTCAGCTAACCTCGTGAGATCCCAGGGATCTGGAATTGTTTTAGGACTGATGCAGAGTCCCTGTATGGAACTGCCCTTTCTCTTTTTTCTAAAGCTGTAGAGCAAAATTAGGTGGACGTTTTGTCATATGGGTAGTTCTCAGCTTACAACCACAATAGGGACTGGAAATTTGTCGTTCAGTGGTGAGGTTGTTAAGCGAGGTATCACATGACCTCACCCAATTTTTTACGGTGGTCATTAAGCAAATCACCATGGCCATTAAGTGAATCATATGGTCATTAAGTGAATCACATGGTTGTTAAGTGAATCACATGGTTCCCCATTGATTTTGTTGTTGGAAGCCAGCTGGAAAGGTTGCAAATAGCAATCACATGACCCCGGGATGCTGCAACCATCATACATGCCGGTTGCCAAGCGCCCAAATTTTGATCACATGATCATGGGGACAGTGCAACAGCCGTAACTGCAAGGACTGGTCATAAGTCACTTTTTTCAACACCGTCATAACTTTGAATGATCGCTGAATGAGATGTTGTAAGTCAAGGACTACCTGTAAATGCATTTTGAAGGCACATTCCAATCAAAGTTCAACAAAGTTGTTTTAGTGGGGATTTAAATCTCTCCATATGAGCTTAAAAGGACTTGACTAGATAGTGTTCTGAGAATTCTGAAGCACAGAAGTTTTGTTGTTGCTGCCATACTTTGAATAGATTCAAGAAGTCATAAGCTTCTAAACTCTTTAACCAAAGAAGGTTTATTCTGTTTTTGTTTTGCTTGTCAATGCACAATTATCCTTGGACTCATTTGTTTGCACAGAAGCATTATTATCTGTTTCAGCATCTAGGTCTGGTGTTTTGTTTTGCGTTTTAACAGCCATTGAGATGTCATGATAACTAAAATCAAAACTGTCTTGATGCTTCTGAAAATCCCTATTTTGAAAGAATCTGATACACATATTTGGGTGAACATATTTTTACATGTTCTTTTTTTACCTTTAATTTCATTCTTTTTAATATTTTTATTGTTCAGAAATGTTTTTATTGGGTTCAGGTACCCCTTTTATGTTCCTTCTGAAGGGTTAGGGAATGAAGAATACAGTTTTTAACTTTTATCCTTCTCATATTCCATTAAAAATGGGAACAGTAGAACAAGTTATGATTAGTCCTTCATTGTGTGGGGGAAGTAAAAGTGAATAATTAAAACTGTGGGCAATATTTGTTTTACTACCCATTACTTTTAGTCTAGTAAGGCAACCATAATATCTGCCTTTGGACCATTTTTTGAATAGGCTGCAAAGTAGGGAATGAAATTAGTAGTTTCTTCTGTTACATTCTTTCCCCAAAATATGGACTTGTCTTAATCCCTAGGGAACTAAGTCAGTCAGTTAATATATGTTTCTAGAAATGTATAGGGGAAATAGTTCTTGATATTAAATATGTAAGGCTGAGGAAACTGAGTGTTACATGGTATTGCAAAAGCATATTTTATTGTAGCAGCACAGAATATTTATTTCATCTTATTTATAATTTTTAACTCTCTGTATTGTCTTTAAACAAGGCAAAACTCATTGTATTGTTTTAAACAGAACTAGTCCCCAAATGATGATGGTTATCAGATCTGAGGACTCGATAAAAACATATACTGTATTTGGGAATGCAAAATCTTATTCAACTCTGTTTCTTTGCTTCAATCTTCCAAGCAGTGCACACAGCCCCTCATGCCTCTGTTATGCTACCAATGTACAACTGAGCAATTTAGAAATGACTCAACATCACAGTGTCTTATCCAGCAGCAAGAAGGCATATCGTTTTAATGATTGGAAACCATTGCTCTGACCGTTCTGACTTCTGTAATTTCAGAAGAACACCACATCAGATAAAACATTTAGGACACCGTAGTGGAGATGCAACATGGGGATGAGCCAAATCGTATGAGCTACTTTTACCTGCCGCTGGTTGAGAATCTGCGAGCATGATAGGCTCTCAGCTTCCCCAGTGGTAAATCAAAGGAGGAGAGACAAGCTTGAAAACATACATTCCTCTTGAAGCTAAGCCATGGCTAGGAGAAAAAGATCCTTTCCTCCCAAAGGTTTCTGAGCATTTGGATTTTGGGGCTTCTTCCAGCTTTTCTTGTGTTGCTCCCAGGCTATGGAGTGCTGTCTGTCTGATGAACTGCCTCTTCCATCATTTCTGTCCATTCCATAAGATTCAAGAGAGTAGGTAGTACTACTTTGTAGCCCATCCATTAAGCAGTGTCTTCTAAAGAGGCCCCGGAGGTGCTTCTCCTCTGTTGCAGCATCTGCCTTTTGAAAGAGCATCACCATGGAGGTTCAGACTGCATGACCTTGCAGGCCTTTAAACAATCCTTGAAAACCTGTTTTTTTCTTCCAAGCTGTGGGATAGATTGGGATGTGTTCATCTGGAGTGTATTGTTTGTTCTGATTGAGTAGTTTTGTTTGTTTACTTATTTATCTATCATCTTTGTAGGCATTTAACTTGTTTGAATCAGCGTAGAGCTGGGCAGTCTTATAAATCTAAATAAATGAATAAAGGTATTCTCTTGGGAGTTGCATTTGGCCTTCTACTCTTTTTGCATTCAGACAATCTATAAGGACACACTTCTGCCAAGCTTTTAATTGTTAATTAGTTTGAATACCCATGTTGGTGTTAATTCTAAATGTAGTTGTTAATGTTTCTATGTTAGGTTTTTTTTGTTTGTTTTTAATTTTGTCAGACCTCCCTGACTACTCACCAGCAGAGAAAGATGAAGGATCAATCATACAAGCAAATAAATAAATGTAATCTCCATTTAATTTTGCCTGTTTTAGGGAGGTAGTCACATTTTGAAAGAAAAAACTATTGGATTGTCCCCCTATAATTTTTATTTTTTAAGAATTACTCAATGGTATATGGGGGTGGGGAGCAGACACATGTTTGAAAAAAAGATTGTATTTATGGTTGGATTTTGTTTGCTAGCCCCTCTACTTTCTTCATAAATAAAAAACACTTTTTTAAAACCTCAGGAGTACATAGAGTTGGGCAATTACCAAAAGAATGAAATTGGTCTCCATAGACACCATGTTGGGGACTAAGAGGTCAGAGTCCAGTTAATCAGATACAGAACTTCTGGACAATAAATGGATATTTTAATAACCCATGCCAGGCAGTTTTCATATCTCAAGGTATTTTGAACGTTTGGTACTGGAAGCTATGACAAAAAGGCACGATCCCATTCTGTAAACTCTCTTCTTGGTTTTAGCCTTTTCCTGCTGGTGCCTTAGAGCATCTTCTAGGGTCATCCATCCATCAATGAAGCAATATAAAGGTTGTCCTTATTACTGCTATATTGGCACAGGAATGGTTGGATGACTCTAGAAGATGCTCTAAGACACTAGTGGAGAAATAGTCTAAATCAGGGTCGCAGTGTGTTTTGACAAATGGCATACATTACATGTAACCTTTATTTGTTTAGGTAGGCTAGATTGGAAGAGAATGACTAGCCCAAAGCCGCCCACTGAACTTCCATGGCAGAAGATGGACTTGAACCTGATTCTTTCTGATGGTAGTCAAACACCTCAGCTGCTACATTGCATTTATATTAGCTATTCGTTCACAGGAATATGACTATGCATTCCAAATGCATTTCTTTCATATATGTATCACAGTGCAAAGGAAGAAATGATGGATCCATTGCTCTCCTCTCTGTATGTAGAGAAAGTCATAAATCAGACAGGTGCTTTTCCAACTTAGCACTTGAGGATTGCAAGGAGGTGGGTCCCAGCAGTCTCAACAGATCTGGAGGGTATTCACTGAGAGAAGGTTACTGCAGCACATCAGAACTATTCAGTTCTGAATAATGTTATTTGAAACATTATTTGGTGTTTGGTGACTTTAAGAGCCTAGCAGCAGGAGGAGAATGACTTATTACAAAGTGCACAAGAAACAAAGAATAAAAAGTTTTGGTAGTGGTTGATGAAATGTGTAAGATTTTTTTTTTAATTAAAAAACACCTATTCTGTCAGTGCAGATTGATATGGGGAAAGAGATAAACGTGACTGGGAAGGGAATAATCATAATAATAATAGAATTCAGGGAAAGATGATTCAAAATAAAATAAATCAGCCCCTTCCCCAAAGCCTGTGTTCAAAGATGTTGATTTTTTCCACTTAGTTTTCAGGATTCGCTCTCTTTTTCTCTTTCTGTCTCTCTCTTTCTCTCCCACACACACACAGACACACACACACGCACCAGCAAAATGACATCTGTGGACGATAATGAATCAAAACCCTACTGTCAACCTAGTGCAGAAAAAGCTTAAGTCCTGCTGGATCATTCCCTTTTCCCTGAGTAGTTCTTCTGCCCCAATCGATCATCGAACGTCACATCACTGTTGTATCTGTCCTTTTCCACTGCAACATTCTAATAAGGAACCTGATGCCGAAGTGAAACAGCAGATACAGAGAAGCAGGTTATCCTGCCAGATCCATCTTCTCTTGGGAAAGAGAGAGATCTCCAAATCTATCAACTCAAAACCACTCTACCCACCCGTGCCTGCCTTTATTGATCTTAGAAAGTCATAAATCAGGCTACTCTTATCATTGCCGTACGAGTGATCCTTCTCAAAACTACTCTATATCTAATTTCTGTCTCTAGATAAGAAACATTACATTAGAATGTCAAGGCAGGATAAAAAATGAAGGGCTTTATCAAGTTCAGATTTGACTTGGGAGTCAAACTGAACCTCAGTTAATAACCGGATCAAACAATTATATGTGTATGATTTCCTTAATCAAAGCAGTCAGACTGGTTTGATTCACTGATAAGTGACTAATCAATGAAGTTAACTATTAACAGATAAGTATTTCTTCAACCGGACTCATCGTGCTGACTATCTCAGCTATAATGCTTGTGACATAGAAGTGTTTAATAAAAACTGTTTCATACTTTGAAAATGATTAGAAATGTGTTGGACCCCACACCTTAAGAGTTGACTGCTTTTGTTTCAGGCTCATGTAGAAGCCTGAAAAAAGATAAGCTACTGTAATGAACAGCAGAGTTCATTAAAGTTATGCTTTACGAGGCACAAGAGTAAGTGGAGATCAGCTTTTGTTCAGTGGGCTGTTTTACACTTTTTAATAGAAAAATGTACTGTTCCCCCATTGTGACACTCTTTACACTGCTGTTACTGTTTTAAAATCAGCAACTCTATCTAGTCTCTGGTGGGGACTGGTCCACTCCTCCACTGACATGAAGTTGTTGCTGTTAATTAAGAAGTTAATGAAAAATCTTCATGCAAGGTAGATTTGACAATTACAATCATCTCTGTTGAAAATGTAATATAGAAAGGAATGATGAAATAGGAACAAACCTAGCCAAGGATATAACTTATTTATTTATGATGTTCTTTTCTTTTCTTTGATTTTTTGATACATATTTTCCATTCTCTCTCTTTATTTTTAAACCTGATTTCGCTGTATAATCTGATCATTGATCAAAATAAACAAACTTACTAACTGGCTAATGGGAGGACCAAAACATTTCTGAACTATTTTTGAAGTGTGCCTACCTTTAGGGCTGTTAAGAACTTCTGTTTCAGTTCCAGAAAGATGCTTTGGACTATGAGGGAAACAGCTACTTTAAAAAGTTGTAGAAAGGGGCTACATTCAGGCATGCTCCCAAACACTCTTTTGGAATCAAATCTGAAGCACTGCAGATATCTACAATTTGACAATTCGAAATTATGCTCATGTTTGTTGTAATCATTGCCTATTCTTCCAATGTGTATTCAAAACAGCTAATAGCTAATATCAAAGCAGCTAATTTAAATAAGGACATACATAAATTCCAGTGGCGCAGGATATATATAAATATGATACTATTCAACTATTTGAAGGGCTGTCATACAGAAGAAGAAGGGCATTTATTTTTTATTGCCTTATAAAACAGGAACAGAACCAGGGAATTAAAATGACAAGAAAGAAGGTTCAGGCTAGACATCAAGAAGAACTTCCTGACTATATGAACTGTCAGCTGGACAGGGATGTCACATGAAGTGGTGAGTTCTCCTTCATTAGAGTCTTCAAACAGAGGCTGGATAATAATCTCCCAGAGATGCTGTAGTGCAGTGTTGTCCAAACTTGGCCACTTTAAGATGAGTGGACTTCAACTCCCAGAAAGTCATGGCTGGCTGGGGAATTCTGGGTGTTGAAGTCCACTCATCTTAAAGTGGCCAAGTTTGGACAACACTGCTGTGGTGGATCCTGCACTTAGCAGGGCATTGGACTAGATGACATCTCAGGTCTATGATTCAGTGACATATAAAATATATACAAATGCTTAAACTCCAAACATCCTACCCAATGATTTATCACTTCGTATTTCCAAACTATTGCTTATAATTTTGCTTCAATCTCAGTGTCTTTTGAATGCCAGAAAGATGGTTCTCTGACACCCTTGGGGAAATAAAAACAGTAGGGGCAAATCTGACAAGGCTGTGCTCCAGAGGTGTCTGATACAAACCATAATGCTGAAAAAATGACAAAATATCCATTGCAACATCATGACACAAGCTCCAGCTTTTGTACTTGCATTGAGATCTCAGATGCAAGCACATAAGTTTCATGTTTGCACTGCAGTGTACATTTCACCACTTTCCCCCATTCTCTCTCCCTAGCAGGTGCCCACGCTGTGCTCGCTTCTTCCTTCTTAAATTTTGCTGCATACATTGAGAAAATAGTCATAGGGGATACAGTTAAATAATATGGAGAAGTCCCCAAACTCCCCATCCATGTTATAATGTAAATCAGTGTCTTCACAATAACGGGGTAAAAAGAAAAAGAATGGCTACCTAAATTTGACACCTGATTTTTATTAGTAGCATTCAAATCTTTGGAGCTAGTTGCCAAAACACAGCAAACACAACAGCACCCTTCAGCTATGCAGAATTCACTAAAGTGTCGCTAACTCACTGAAGTGTTGTTCTGCTGACTCAGCTCAGAGATCTGGTCGCAGAAGATGCCATAGAAGCTCCCTTATTTGTTTCAACCACTTGCCCTAATTTTCTCTCATCTTTGGTGTCTGCAGAGGAGGTCAACAAAGCCTTGCCCCTTTTGTACATGTGTCAATGTCACATGTATGTTCAAAGAGTTATGGTTTTGATCCCAAACCATCTTTACTTTTTGACACAACCCCTTGCCGAATACTACTGTCACAACACCTCAAGGCCAGCCGATTACACAATAGTGCATGCTATGGACACCATAGAGAATAAAGTCAGATCCACCTAAGAGAACAAGTTAGAGGTGGTGTCTAACTTCTTGTCACTTCTCCAGACCTTTGCAAATCTGATTATGTATCAAATACAGCATTGGAAAAATGATAAATCCTGCAGAGTGTTTCTCAAAGTGTTGACAGTGGAAGTGCATTCTTGTTCCTCATTGAAACAGAAGGTGCATCTTATTTCTTCAGGAAGCAATTTTTGATTTTATGTGCATCTGCAGGTGTAAGAATTAAATACCTCAAAAGGAGTCCATCTCCAAAGTTTCTACATGAGCCATTGATCTATCTGCACTTCTTGACTACAACGTGGCAAATCCCTAATAGCGACTCATTCAGTGGCAGAGCTTCAATAAATAACATTAGATTGTGAAATTAAAGGTCTTATTGAAGCTCCCCTTTAGTTCACCATGTTTATTATTTTGATTGGGAAGCTCATCCTCCAATTTCAAGCTTTACAGCTGTTTTTCTGATTTTAGGTAGAAGTGTGTTATTTTGGGAATACAGATGAAACTCGAAAAATTAGAATATCGTGCAAATGTTCATTTATGTCAGTATGGCAACTCAAAAGATATATGAGATAAACGCATTACACGCAAAGCGAGATATGTCAAGCCTTACTTTGCTATAATTGTGATGATTATGGTGTACAGCTTATGAAAACCCCAAATTCACAATCTCAGAAAATTAGAATATTACATGACATCAATAACACAAGGATTGGAAATAGAACAATATCGGACCTCTGCAAAGTATAAGCATGCATATGTACTCAGTACTTGGTTTGGGCCCCTTTTGCAGCAATGACTGCCGCAATGCGGTGTGGCATGGATGCTATCAGCCTGCGGCACTGCTGAGGTGTTATGGAAGACCAGGATGCTTCAATAGCGGCCTTCAGCTCCGCTGCATTGTTCGGTCTCATGTCCCTCATCTTTCTCTTGGCAATGCCCCATAGATTCTCTATGGGGTTCAGGTCAGGCAAGTTTGCTGGCCAATCAAGCACAGTAATCCCATGGTCATTGAACCAGGTTTTGGTACTTTTGGCAGTGTGGGCAGGTGCCAGGTCCTGCGGGAAAATGAAGTCAGCATCCCCATAAAGCTCGTCTGCAGAAGGAAGCATGAAGTGCTCCAAAATCTCCTGGTAGACGGCTGCATTGACCCTGGACTTAATGAGCACAGTGGACCAACACCAGCAGATGACATGGCTCCCCAAATCAACACAGACTGTGGAAACTTCACACTGGACTTCAAGCATCATGCATTGTGTGCCTCTCCATTTGTCCTCCAGACTCTGGGTCCTTGGTTCCCAAATGAGATGCAAAAGTTGCTCTCATCAGAAAAGAGGACTTTGGACCACTGGGCAACAGACCAGTTCTTTTTTTCTGTAGCCCAGGTAAGACGCTTCTGACGTTGTTTGTTGTTCAGGAGCGGCTTGACAAGAGGAATACGACATTTGAAGCCCATGTCCAGGATCCGTCTGTGTGTGGTGGCTCTTGATGCACTAACTCCAGCCTCAGTCCACTCCTTGTGAAAGTCCCCAACACTTTTGAATGGCCTTTTCCTGACAATCCTCTCCAGGCTGCGGTCATTCCTGCTGCTTGTGCACCTTTTTCTACCACACTTTTCCCTTCCACATAACCTTCTATTGATGTGCTTTGATACAGCACTTTGGGAACATCCAACTTCTTTTGCAATTCCCTTTTGGGGCTTTCCCTCCTTATGGAGGGGGTCAATGATGGTTTTCTGCACAACTGTCAGGTCAGCAGTCTTTCCCATGCTTGTGATTCCTACTGAACCAGCTTGAGAGACCATTGAAAGGCTCAGGAACCCTTTGCAGGTGTTATGGATTCATTAGCTGATTAGAGTGGGACACTTTGAGCCTAGAATATTGAACCTTTTCACACTATTCTAATTTTCTGAGATTGTGAATTTGGGGTTTTCATAAGCTGTACGCCATAATCATCACAACTATACCAAAGTAAGGCTTGACATATCTCGCTTTGCATGTAATGTGTCTATCTCATATATTGGTTTCACCTTTTGAATTGCCATACTGACACAAATGAACATTTGCATGATATTCTAATTTTTTCGAGTTTCACCTGTATGCAGAGTAGAATGTTCAACTTACTTAAATGACAATACTGTTATTAAGTAGGGGAATAAATTAATCTGGTTTGAATTTCAGAACAAATTAGCAGTTTGTAAAATTCAGCAGTTTAAAAAACATGTATTAAAGAAAAGACTGCACAAAAATACAGCTAGAGGAATCCAGAGTGAAGGAAATTTAAGATGGCAGTTGTATGATTGATGCCTTCTCCCTAGGGGTAGGTATGGCAGTGCTCTCTGGGAAATTGTTTACCAACATTGTATGTATTAAAAACATTTAGGAGATATTTGCACCAAAGTACATATAAATGTTAGTATAAATTTATTAAGAAAAAAGTTCAAGTGCAATAAACCCGACTGTTCTTTAAAACTAAGACACCAAAGAACCCTGAACTTGATAAATTTGAAAAATGAAAAAACCCCAAAAAACTAAAATTGACTTATTTGCCCCTTATGCCTGTGGGAATAAAAAGAGTTCGCTTCTGCTGCCCTGACAGAAAGTATATTTACTTTGGAATAAGTATCCTTTTATTGGAGAAAAGGGAATATATATTTTAAAGAGTAATAATAAAATAAGAACTTTAATTGTTGCTCTGGGATTAGAGATATAGAGGGTAGCATGCTCTGGCCTCGTCTATCGGCCAGGGGACCGAGGACTGTTGGAAGCCTGTTCCTCCTGCCTCCTGTGAAGAACAACAGGGCAAGAGGGAAACCAGCTTGGTTGCTTAAATCAGCCAGAGAAGAAGCATCTGCAGAAAGTTTGCTTTGTTCCTTCTGCCAGATAGAATAAGGCAGTTGCCCTGAGACTGGAGAGCTGATATTCAGCACATTCTAACCCCCTTTGTCAGCCAGAGGAATAATAGCCACAATTTGCTATTGGAGCAAGAAAGCCAAGAAGGAGAGAGAAGTCCAGCTGAGTGGTATATAAATGCCTACCCACACCCAACTAATCCTTTCTTGCTTAAAAAACGGATTTTCTTCTTTTTCCCTTCATCCCCACCTTTGTTTGATTTTTTTTTTTTAACATTCTGAGCCAAAGAGCAAGGCCCATCTCTCTTTTTTTAACTAATATGAACTGCTGCTCTGGAAAACAAGAGCAGTCTGCAAAGCCAGATACAATACAAGAAAGAGATAAATGTTACACATAATAAACTGCATAGAATAATATAATTAAACAAGACAAGACAAAAAAAGCATGTAACAGCTACCAATGTCGGCTCCATTAGAGCCATCATGATGATGCATCATCTTGTGGTGTCTTAATCCCACATCTTTTGTTTTAGTGGCTGCATAACCACAGCCTCTACTCACAAAGCCCATGTAGTACTGACTTAAGCATAGCATGAACCCTTTGTCAAGCAGACTCCTTTTATCCGGAATAAAACTAATAGCATATTTCTAGTCTGCTAAGGAAAATATTCTCCTCATGAGATATGGTGGCAAGGCTTCCTGTTGAAGATCAGCTAACTCTGAAAAGAAAAAAGAAGGAAAAGAGAGCCACAGTGTCCACAACCAGATGGGGTTCTCCATTCCATTGCATAAGTCTCTCTCAAGCAAATGCCTAGACCAGTGTTGTCCAAACTTGGCCACTTTAAGATGAGTGGACTTCAACTCCCAGAATTCCCCAGCCAGCATGGCTAGCTGGGGAATTCTGGGAGTTGAAGTCCACTCATCTTAAAGTGGCCAAGTTTGGACAACACTGGCCTAGATAAATTTTCACTGTATCCTGAAGTATAAACCAGACTCTGTCAGATAAAGTAGGAAAGTGATTTATGAGAAAATAATAATAATAAAAAAGAAAAAAAACCCACAGGCAAAGGTCTTTTACAGCAAATTCCATGACAGCGATCTGTAGACATTTTAATCTAGGGAGGCCTATCTCAGTCATTTCACTGATAGACTGATAGCATAGCTGTTATAGCAGGAAACAAAGGAGTAGATAAAGAAACATTCTCTCTAGCAGCATAAAATGAATTTGCAAGAACTATTTTCAACACCAGATTGAAGAATCAGGCTTGATCATGACAGTGGTGAGGGGGAGTCTAAGGAAGATCATGCTAGTGACCTACAGTATTTCTAGCTACTTAGTAGCCATGGGCATCTGCAGAAGGACAAGTAGGACGAGTGACATCAATTGTGTCATGAAGTCAATGTGCATCAATTGGATGTGACATCCTGCCACACACGTCCTGTGCCAGAAGCTCTGCCATTTGTTCCTTATTTCTTATTGAGTAATAATACATTTTACTACTAAAGAAGGAATCCTGAACTAAGAAATAGTGGCTGACCTGCCATATCTTCCGGACCATCCTGGTTCTCAGTTTGTACAGTAATTCACAGGACAAGTAATAGAATGTGTTTTTAAGCCAGACATAGTAACTAAAGGACTCCGCTTCACAAAGAGAAGACCTAAGCATTTGGCAAGGCTCATCTGATGTGTGCCAGCATGGCTGATTTCACTTTGCAGGTTTTACCTGGAAATGTTAGCTAAAACCTGACAGAACTCTTTCAGAACCGAAGTATTGAGAGCAACTTGCTTGAGGATCTCCTAGATTTTAGAACTGGAACGTCTTTGCAAACTTCAGAGCTCAAGATCAACCAGCATCACTGAATGGTGATAATCATCTCCCTCACTATGCTTGAAATGGAAGAAAATGTGTATAAAAAATTATCATGCTTCATTACCTTTCAATATGAAGAACTGGCCTCTCATTTTTTATTGCTTGGAGCATGTTTCACTGGCCTAAAATTTTGGTTAGTATCCTATATTTACATCCCATACCCTTCGCACTCAAACAAAGCCTTAGTGTCTATCATCCATATTCAATCCCTTGTCTTACAGAATGAGGAATTTACTTTACATCATAGCTTAACAATTGCGATGTGACATTTTTTTAATATACAGTAGTAGGGAAAAATGCATGAAACAATTGCCTTTTGCGGGAATTGATTCAGAACTTTTACTGCATTCAGGAGATCCAGTTAACATATATTCAAGACAAAATAAAACAAAAAGGTATAATAGAAAAGATGTAAATTTACCTCCCCCTGGCTTCTGACTTTTATGTTCCAGAAATTTATTTTGCACATATAGATCTTCATTTAGTTTTTAAGGGAACAATTTATAGGAATGAATGAGAACCACAGAAGACAACTGTTATTGTATAGCAATATGGGAAGTAGATAGAGACTGAATTTATAGGGAATGTTATTTCTCTTCCCCAACTTTTCTTGTATCTCAATAAGTATTTTAATTTTCATTTTAACTGGATTGGTTTAAGTCCATAGTAATGCTTCTGCGTGTCTTATTTTGCAGGTTTATTTTCTACACAATCTTCTGCATGTTATAGCACCTTAGGTAAGGCCATTACAATGTAAATTAGTCAGATAATGAACTCTGAAGAAGTTTTCATTTGGAGCAATATTATATATTAAAGGGAATGTGCCTAACTTCCTTCTCTAAATGAGATCATACAAAGGTCAATAAGTATAAAAGCACATATCCAAGTAGGATCTAAGTAAAAATCTATACAAATCTGCATTATTTCACATCAGTACATGTATATAAATGCCACATAAAAATATTACATTTTATCCTTTCAGTGGTTTATTGCCCCTCCCCCCAAAATTTGGCATGAGATAAACTTTAATTGAGAAGAAAAAAAATGTATTATTCTATATTTTGCGCTATATATCTTTAGTTTTTCAAACACCAAACTGAATCTATTAATATTTTAATTGATATAAATATAAAACAATTCAGCCCAAAGAGACTAATTCATGTGAAGTGGAGAAATAATTAATAATAGAATTTCTGAATGCAGCTAGAATAGAATGAATCCTTTCTGTAGGTGCAGGGTGTTTTCTGTTTGTAATCAGAAACAAAATTAGCATAAACCTACAAGTTTGGGAGTTGTTTTCCAAACAGTGGACTCACTGCAATGATTTACAGTTGAAAGGCATTTGACATAGGCACTATGACCAGATGATATAGGTACTTTTTATATTAAGTGATAAATCTTTATATTCCTTAGATCCTGTCCTTTTTCTCCTTCATTTGTAAAATGTATTTTCTAGGCTTTGTATGTTGCTTAACCAATTTATATAGTACATAACCAACTTTTGGTTGTCCCATTTTCACAGAGTTATATTTAGGTCATGCTACAGTTTTGACTTAGCAGTGATAGACCTACTGTCAAAGCACACTAATCTGGTTTGTGCCCAGCTCATATGCATAAGGATCAGGCAATGGTGTTTCCAACTTCCATCTTTTTCAACACATCATAAGGAACCAAGGGTTCCTTTCCATTTTCAGTTAAACATGGTTTGCTATTATGGTTTCTGCCTTGGGCCAGCCATGGAACTATTTACTCTAGTTATAAGTTCATTAGGGTAAAGCATTTAAAGAACTTTATGAGTTGCCTTGAAGAAAGTTTTATCTATGGAAATATGGCATACCAATTAATGTCTAAATCTAATATATCTGCCTTATCTTGGAAAGGAAACTTCTGTGCATTGTAGATTTGGCAGATAGTCTCTTGAACTTAAATAAGAGAGACAGGCTAGAGGTCAAAACACATCTGGAATTTTTATTATACAGAATCAAGACACCATTGTTTAAAGTTTTAAAGATACATACCCATTTCTTACATATGCTATTTGTATGGAGCGAGTTCACTGTAAACACAATTCCCTAATTTTTATATAGATTATGGATATGATCATTTTACTTCTTGAAGACAAATATATGAATACCATACCTAGATGTCATTTGTATATGATGATGCAGTGTATGTGTATATGTGTCATGTACATAGGGAATTATATGATTTTTTTTTTTAAGGTAAGAGTTGCTTAGGATAGGTAATTGGGGTATATAAGCTTTAAAGCTGATTTGAAGAAAGCGCTTTGAACCTCCAGCCAACAATGCATTTTTCTGCTATTCATTAAATCAGTCCAACTTTATTTATTTATTAAATTCAGCTTGAACAAACAGCTCTGGGCAGCTCAGAGCATAAAAGCAAAGAACAAATATACAAAATCATACAAAAATAGTATTCATCATATAGCAGAACTGGTCAACAAGACAAGCATGTCAGATACCTTCAAGGTGCTCCAATCATCCTAGCCCAATGCCTGGGAGAAGAGCCAAGTCTTTAAGGCCTTTCAGAATGCCATCAGGGTGGAAGCCACGTGGATCTCAGGGGGAGCTTCATTCCAGAGGACAGGCACCCACCATGACAGAGAAGGTACACTTCTGGGGTCCCAATACATGGCACTGCTGGTTATCAAGGAAGAATGGGGAAAAAAAGAACATAGTAAGGAAGAAGCATGAATTCAAAGAAGCAGGTTGTTGTCCAAAAGAATAAGTAGAAATTCACAGATGGCTCTAACAGAATGAATGGCATAATTAAGCCTATCACCACACCATAAAATTGAATATACCTACTTCTTACAGAAACGGTGAGTTATAAAAGAAAAAGGAAATTAAACTACACATTCAACAACCTAGCAAACCAAAAAAGTGAGAAAGCTTCATTTTATGTTTGAGCATTAAAAGGCAATAGTAATTACAGTACTATTAAGCCTGGTAGTTTGTTTCTAAAACAGCAAATCCGTTTGTTTACATTTATGAGTGGATTTTGGGAAGAATTCTAAGGCCACAGAGGACCTTGAAGATAAATGTTGCATTTGCTAGATTGTGTTTGCTTGGTTTATTCTATTTACATACAATTTGCCTCATGCCTTCAGTTTAACCTTGAAATTCTATTCCTCAGTCAGTTTGACTTAAAAACTTAAAAACATATTAACTTTGTTCTTGTTCTTTTTTATATCTTGCAGTTTGAACCACTTACTACACTGCTTTCCTAATACCATATAAAATAAATGTTTGAGAAAATGTCAAAGTAGCACAAGAAAAATCTCATAACAATCAACCATGAGGATGGTTGATAAACATGTCATATTTACTAAATTATTCCAATGTAGAGTCAGTAAAAATGCATATATGCGGTCTTATGTTCATTGTGATAGATATAATTTTAATTGTTTTTACTACCCAATAACATATCCTGAAATCTGCAGAGTCCCTTAAAAAAATACCCTAGTCTTACATTGGTAACTGAATTTACCAGGGGTGGGGTGGGGGAAGAGGAAGAACCACCCAAGAATCATATAAAGTCATTCTTTAGTTTTCAGCTTATGCAAAGACTAAAAAAGAAATTAAGGTATCTTGTTGGGTGTCAATTAGTGAAGTAGATTACTTGTAGAATTTATTGCAGCTTTCTGCAATCTTACTACAACTCAGCCACCATGTCCAAGTAAAGCAGGGAGTAATGTCTTTAATATCTCCTTTGAGGAGCATAATGCAATTGTAGTGCTGATGTTGGAAAGATAAGACATACATGATGGGCAATGAGAGATCCCATATTAATGAGGTGGTATATACATACAAGAAGATAATCTAGGTTTGCTTGCAGAAATTATTTCCTGCAGTCCTTTAATTTCTGTTTTCTTTCCTATTCACAAGTGGGCTCTTTTAATCACAAATTCATCAAGGTACATATCTGGAAAATGAAATAGTAATGAGTAGGAAAGCACAAGAGGAAATTACACAAGGTTAGAGGAATCTATTGGAAAATACCTATGAAATATTGTCCTGCTTTGAATTCTGGAAATGATTAATTTTATCGGTAGACAAACTGACCCATACCACCAAGAACATCTTTAATGAGGTATGGTCTTCCCTTGTTCCTTCTTAATGCATGATTATTATTTCTGAAAGAAAGATTGGTCATAAAAATAAAATCCTGCTAAGTAGTAATATCTGAGCTTTCCCCCCACCTGCTACAATTTATTTGAAGTGAGGATCTACAGACATTATGAAAACATTTTTGTGGTTACTTTTTTTGTGAGTACACCACCAACTTACGTCCATTTGATATCTTTCAGTGGTCTGTCACATCCCAGGACGGAATCCTTAGAACTGAACTATGTATCATTTGTTTCTGTAATGCTTTTGGTAGCTTGTTTGCTAAGATACACCAAAATCCAATGTGTTTCACCAATTAACTTCAGTGGGAATTATGTCCTACATATGTATGTATATAGGATTATAGTCAAGGTCCATTGATGAAGAAGCCACAGCAATAGAATGTGAATCACCTGCTTTTCATGTTGACTTGTTCTCACTCCTAAGACATGAATAAGACTGTTGTAGCTGGCATGGGGGGGACGCGGTGACGCAGCGGCTTAATGATGCTGAAAGTTTCCGGCCAGAAATGGCTGACACTTCGGCGGTTCGAGTCCAGCCTTCGCGTTAACAGGGTGAGCTCCTGTTTCCCCCTGCCCCACCTCCTGTCAACCCAACAGGTCGAAAACTCACGTGAGTAGATAAATGGGTACTCTCACTCTGGTGGGAGGAAAAATGCTGGCAGCGCCTTGCACAGAGAGACGGGACCAGTTGCCAGTAAGCGCGAAACCGCGCTCGCCTGAAAAGGGCGCGAAGCAACGGAAACCCCGCCTCCTGCGCTCACCAGCTGGGCTATGCTCTAGGAAGGAGGCTCTGGCAAACCACTTCTGAAAAACAATTGCCTTGAAAACTGCAAGGATTCATCCAGGCAGTCACTGCAGGGTCAGTAATGACTGAGCGCAGAAAAAAAAAAAAAAAAAGCTGGCATAGATTTTATGGGTTCTTGCTGAGTAGTCTTTTAGATAACATTGGGCCTTTCCAAATGCAAGATCTGTGTCCAGCCAAGATTAGCACTGCCATGGGATGTCCATACCATAGAGTGGAGTTTCTGATTATTTTTATGCTGAATGAATTAATCCAGAAATTAATGATTCTCTTGTGCCTACTAGGACAAGACCAGCTGGAAGGAGGGAGGATTGACTAGTCTGGGCAGGGAACAGGATAGAAGTTGGAGAAATTTAGAGATGCAGAGCTATGAAAATGTTCCCTGTGATTTGGAGATGAAATGGAAGGCAATATTGAAAGGGCTTCTTTAAGGGAGAATAGGCCCAGAAGGTTGATATAGAGGGGGAAAAGGGGGGAAATTATAAACTTTCACAAAGCCAGTCCTCACAATCTAACTGTGTATATCTGTTTAATCTTTTCCAACTTTTCTTGCCAAGCCAGGAAGATTCCATGCTTGGGGAACACTATTTAAATATTCCATAATAGGATGAGGGAGGGAAATATAAGCAATAAAGAATGCATTATTTGTCTCCTCCGCTTTCTTAGGGCCAAAACTGGAAGAGCGGATATGCTGGATCTTTCCTATACTCTCCAAAACCTGAAACTCTGCCTTCTGGTTTGTTTGTTTTTTTGACATATCCATTTAGAAGGTGAAACGAGGCAGAATGTTTGGGACTGACATATGTACATGCAGTCTTCAAAAAAGTATTTATAGTATTAATATGCTTAACTAACAGGCTTTGGCATAATGAAAGTGAAGCATATCAAATAGCACAGCTGCCAAATACACTTTGGCCAGGCCAGGCCAACTGCGAACAGCTGACAACTAATCATGCTTAAGCAGTTCTACTTTTTAGCAAGTGATCTAAACAGAAGCATTTAATTGTTGAACCACATATCCATAGCAAAATTAAGCATTTTTAATGCAGCTCTACCAATTTCCAGATTGGTAGCTCCTAGAAGAACTTTGTTCTTCTCAAGAGCTGTCCCCCCTGCCAAGCTAGTGAAATATATAGCTGAAAGTAGTGGCAAACTATTACACAACTGTGTAAGGCAGTGACTTGTATAAGGGAAAGCATTATGCATTATCTGGTGTTGAAACAAGATTCAGTTACCAATCTTTTCAGTTTCTATACATGGCTCGTGGGGAATTCAAATGCCTTGGCTTTTCCAAAATAAAGGTGAATTCCACATATTGTAGAATTCCTATCTTAAAATTTTACTCTTCTACATAATTACAGTTGCATGATGTTGGACAGAGATAAGTGCCACAGTTCAGTTACAAATCATGTTCAGGGGACATAATGATTTTGGGGAATTTACATTCCTTATTTCTGTCCACACTAGAAAACATAACTTGACTATGTGTGCAGGAGAGCGACATTTCCCTCTGATCAGGAGCAGACATGGAATATCACTGTTCCGCTTCAATTTACCCCTCCCTCAATGGCTGTTCTGAATGAGAATGGTGGGAGCTGTGGTCCGGTGCGTACTGAAAACAACTAGATTAGAAAGGCCACACTAATTTCAAGACTACTGGAAACAAATATGAGATTAACCTTATATCCAAGACGTGCAATTTAACTGTGTGTCCAGTCACATTAGTGCTATAATACTGGATCAAAAGGAGATCAAGGATTAAAAAGGGAAATGTTCATGTCATAAGCTGAGAAAATGCATAATATATTTGCAAGTTGCACTTTTCCTTTTGCAGGTTTTTTTTTTTTAATGGACACCTTTCAGTAAGTCTTCCAAGGCTTAGGCAACTGCCAGATGGAAACATAATTAGTAAGACATTGTTCATTTAAACTGTTCTTTCTAAAGCTAAAACCTTGAAATATTTTAGCAACAGCTAACAAGTGCATATAGTTTATCTGACACTAAAGCAAAATTGTCATAGTATAATTATATGCCATTTCACTGTACTATTAAAGAAACATATGTTTTACTATCATAACCCTACAATTAACTAGCTGATATCTTGCCACTTAGATTCAAAGTAGATGCACCAGCTTAAAAACGATGTCTAGGTCCTTACTCTGATCATTTATCCCTTCCAGACTTTCTACAAAGTACACCAAGGAAATGTGGATTCTGCTGCCAGATTAGTTTATGAAAACATATCTGTTATTATTCAATTTGCATTGTTGATTTAACATTTAGGCTTACTCTAATACATTTTGTAGAGAGAAGAAAATTCTTTTGCTCCAGTTCTTCTAGGGTGCTTTAGGAAGATACGTGCTCAAAGATATATTTTTAATGTCAGGCAGAAACATTTTGCTGCATTTTTTCTATCAGATATCAATCATTTTGTTCTAAGATAATATGTAAAGAAGTGTATTTTGGAGGAATTCTCATGGGTGGAATATGGTGCTCTTGTGCTTATTAAGTTATGAGGGTGGCCAAGGAGTGAGTGCAAATGCCCTGTCTTTCTACATGTTTATGGCCTCCTGACTTCCCAGGCCTCAATTTAAATCCCAGGGAAGACACAGGGAGTGTCTCCCACATGATGAGGGAGGAGGAGGAGGAGGTATAGCAATACTTTTGTCACCACTAAGGGGAATCTCACTCTTGGAAAATTATTGTAGAACTTCTGTAGAAATCCAGAAACATTTCTCTGCATGCAGATTTGAAAGAGAATCCATGAAACAGAAAGCTGAGGTCTTCTAAAGGTTCCTTTTCTGCTTGCACATTTGATAGCTACAAAGAACCCTCAGGCTAGGGGAAGTCTATCATTGAATATAATTTGCTGGTAAAGGTCTGGTTCATCAGTGCTCATCTTGCATCCTTTTGTAAAGGCAAGGCAATCTAATCCTGGCCATAGTTGTTATATCATGTATTCCTTACTTCATGATCCATGTCACTGGGAAACATAAGTGGGTGTCCACCTTGGGATTGGGGTGGGGGATAGAAAAGGCACATCTCAACTATGGCCTTGGATGAACTGTTGTAAATGGAACAGACTGGGCCCATCAGTCCTGTGTGAATCAGCTCTGTTTCAGTTTGAGTTGGAGACTTGAGATTCAAAAATGGCATAAGCTACTTTAAGAGTTGACCTTCAATCAAAAATAATTGCCCACTCTTCTGTAACAGGGATACTTCAAAATGCCTGAAGTTGCTTTGTTTTGGGTCATAATGGGATCCTTTGGAGGATATTAATTTTGCCAAGTTTCAGCTAGATATCTTCAAGATTTTATCACAAGAGTTGAAATGTGGTCCCTGCACTTCTTTTAGGGTAGAGATAGTCAGGATGAGGAAAGGACAGAGCAACAGCCTCCAAGTTATCTAGTAAGAAGCCTATATAGAAGTTGCCAGAACCAATGCAGAAAGTGTCTAACTCCAATTTAAAAATACAAACATTCAAGAACCCTATTAAAAAATAAATTCTTACCTTTCTACTTTCTTTCCTAGGAGAGTCTGACTTGATGTAACACTAAAGAATGGCCATTCATTTCCCCTTGTGGAGTGGCATACACTGTTCTCCAGTTTTTGGGTATACCATGTGGGTTGGCAAGAATGACCCTTCCCATTAAGGATCACTGACTTCAATGAGCTGCCAAGCTGGGCAGAGTGTACTAACAAAACTTGGCATCTTGTGGACAGGAACCAGAAGAATGATCACTGACTTGTCCTTGTAGGATAATGTAGTTTGTTACCTCTAATCCCTGGAGTTTCTGGGATGACAAGAAAGTTTCATAGCTAGTTGTCAAACATGGTCCCTCCTGGAAAGACCCCCTCATCTCTGGCTGGGCTCAATTTATCAGAATTGTATCTTGCTGGCCACACTCTTGTTAATTAGCTGTCAGAGGCAACAGAAGCAGGATGGCACCATAAGATGCAATTCGACAGAGATAGGCAGGCCCTGAGAAACAGGCGAGCCAAGATTAAATGACGATGTTTTTTCCATTCCTTTTCTCAAAAATAAGTAAGGCAGTGTCTGTTAAGTGCTAATTTTGTCACCTATTCACTCATTGTCTAGAGATTATACCTTCCGCATTCATGCAAAATGTGAAACTAAGGTCAGCTGAAGCCCATATTGAGAAAGCTGGAAGCAAAGCTGATTTCCAAGCTGTGCTGGCAGGATTAAGAAAGAAATGTAACATTATGTTAGGACAGAAGACAGCAAAGTTAGGGTTACAGCTGGCCACATTGTGAATGAATGAAGGAAGGAATGAATGAATGAATGAATGAAGCCCAGGTTACTATGATACCTAACCAGAGGCAGAGAGTTGAATGAAGCATTGAGCTGAGCAGCTACTAAGCTTTTTTTTTTTTTTAATTTGATTTGTCCTCACTGCAATCAACCAGATTCTTAGTTCGACTACTCATGGCAATGTTAGACAGCCCCAGCACTTCACCAACAACACTCCTCCCAGCCATCTCCATATGCAGAACTAAAGTGGCAACATTATGCATTGTCTATAACAAACAAAATCAACAGGAAAAAACCCTCAAATATACAGCTTCAAAAGGGCACAAAACATTTCAGAGCCACCTGATTTGATTGTCTGCTTTGAAACAGGTTCCTACTTTGATTCATGAATCTGCTTCAATAGGTTGGTTCAGCTGAAGTTTCAAGTTGAAGCATTCCTTCTAAGTTTTGCACAACCCTAAAGCCCACTAGCTGCATCATCTTGGAATTGCCTTAGGTGATTTCTTCCTACTGAAATGAATGGAGAAGAAATTATAAGAGAAAGGACTATTAGCTTTAAGCAAACCCATTTCACCTTCTATCCTCGCTGGCCTTAGCTGTTAGGGATCAAAATGGCAGAACAACGTCCACTTCACTTCACTTATCCCTCCCTTTTAAGATCAATCAATAACCCTTTATTGGTTCTGGGAAGCCTGAGGACAAACTACTATAGTCCTTCTGTGTGTATACCATTTTGTTGTGTTGTTTGTATCTGATGAAGCCCAAAGAGCTCTGCATGAGATAGAATGAGAGATCTATAGCTCTTTGGGGTTTGTATTAAAAAAATAAATTAAATCCTCATGGAACTCTTGATGAAAATGTATGCTTGTTACCTGGATGAGAAAACAGCCATGCTTGCGCGCATACGCACATTTAAATACAATACATCAAAAAGAAGTTTTGATCTCAGATGTAACTGATTGCAAGCAGGGAAAGTTTAGTTCCTAAAAATATTTGGTAGTCAGCTTGTTGTACATAAACGATTAATGGCAAGATGTGAATGGTCACTGTTCCCTAGAAACAGAAATATACAGGCACTTCTGGCCAGCTATGGAGCTGCTTGATCTACAATCCAAGCCTGAATAGACAACCCAGTGTGTTCCAGACAGTACCCATAATCTTTGGCAATGCTGAATGAAATTATGGAAGTTGTAGTCTGAAGCATCTGGAGGATATCCAAATGATAATAGCTATGTTTGAATCATCAGGTGTCTAAAAACATCTCGTACATGACTATGTTTTTAATGAGTGGGAAAAAGGAATGAGTAACTTTGACTTAATTCAGTTTTAATGTTAGCAATCAGCCACATATAGCAAAGAGAGGCCTTCCTATCCTGAGGCAGCTTTTGTCAACTGGGTGCCTCCAGCTGTGTGTAGCTACAGTGAGGCCATAACTATCAAGCAAGTAGAATGGGGATTGAGGGAGTTGCAGTTCAACATGTCTAGAAGGTGCTAAGGTGGGAATGGCTGCCATAGGCTTTTACTGTTTTGTGACTTCTTTTTTGAGATTAACAATGGTGTCAGTGGTGCTTTTGCAGTAGATGGTAAGGCAGAAGTATTTAAACACATGAAATAATTTAATGATAACCTATGCCCCACCTAAGAATATCCACTCCACAAAGAAGAAGAGGACAGGCTCCATATCTTAACACACTTTCAATCTCTATGCCAGTGTTTCTCAACCTTGGCAACTGTAGGCGCATGGACTTCAACTCCCAGAATTCCCCAGCCATCATGAGAAACACTGCTTTATACAAAGGAAGTAAAGGAGGAAGAGGAGAAGGAAAACAGAAGGAAAGATAAATAGGGGAAGAAGATGTAACCAGGATACACATAAGTATAGTTACGGAGAGGTACTGATTTTTAAACAGAGTTGTTTGAAAAGGCACTCCTAATGTTGTGGATATTGCTCTCACATTCCTTATTGCTAACCAGTTGAGTTAGAAACTATAGTTTGGCAACATCTGAAAAACCACAGGTTCCCTATTCTTGCTCGCAGGAAAGGTTCGGTTTTGAAGACTGAATGGTGACAAAATAGTAGTGCACTCATCTTGCCTTCTTTACACACATTTTGACCAGCCCCATCACTTGCCTCTCACAGGGAATTTCTCTCTGGGCTGCATCATTTCAGGCTAAAGTTGAGATCATGGGAACATATGGGCGAGCTTCTTGAGCTCTGCTGAGTAACTCCTCATGAAAAAGGTATTTATGTGCATCATCGCTTTTGCTTGTTATTTGTCTTCCATGCTTCCCTTTGCCAAAGGCTTTAGCCACTCAGTTAGAGGACCAGAAACATGTGTTGTAGGACACAACAATGAGTAACAAATTCAAAACTGTCGGAACTAAAAGTTCAATGTAGAATGTAGGCTAAACATTAGTTAGGCAATCAATTTGGCAAATAAATGCCCTGTTTTGAACATAAATTACATGAAGTCTAAATGGGAGTGATTCCCAAATAACTTGGAAACTGAAAAAAGGTAGAAATTTAATGGATAATTAATTTGCAATGAACCATTTCACCAGCATTTAAATTATTAAAAGCTTACACAGTGCTTTGAAGATATACCACGCTATATAATTGCCATGTATTACCTTTATTGGTATTATGCCTCCTTTAGCTCTTTCTTTTCCCTGAAGGAATTATGCAAAGATTTTGCTCTCCAGATGGCATGTATATATAGGCTCTTTAAGTAATGAAATACGGTAATCATTCTGAAGTAGAGCTATATAATTATAAAATACAATGAAGAGTTAGGCTGAAAAGGAGGGGGGGAAAGCTCAGATTAACACAGATTTGCCATTATTTCATACAGTTTAAGGAAAACAGGTTAAAAAAAGCTTCAGAACAGCAGATGTGTTACTTTCTTACTGACCATTTTTTTAAAAAAAGAGCATAAAAGTGTTGTTTTTATTTCACTGTTCCCCAAAGAAAGCAGGAAGTACAGAAATATGTGTATGTGCAATATGTAATCAGCCCTAGCACTGAATCTGATAAGTTTCTTAGTATACAGCAACCTAGTTTTTTATTAACATATTTTAAAGATTAGGTTGATTATATTTAGACAAATATTGTTTAACCAGTGATAAGTACTTCATATACAGTAAAAGGCACACTTCAGCATTTGAGGGATAGTAGAATGCTGTGAAAATGTTTATGGAGAATTCTGGCAAAACGCTATTTCTCAGTTTCTTTCAGGTTTGCTCTGTTGCTAAAATAATGCTTTATAATCATAATCATAATCTCATACTAATCAATTGTCTTGCTTCTTCCTGGCATGCAGCATGTAATCTCTGTAACTGTGTAAGATCAACCCTGAAAAACTAGTGTAGTTTGCATGTGCTGTTTTCACTATGAATATATTTCACCAAACTTTGGATGCATTTTTGGAGCGAAGTATTAGCAACAAATTCTCAGAATTTAATCATGGTGAATTGGTGTCAAAGAGGCCTTAGTTGAGAGGTCCTGTGAACATAACCAAATGACTACAACATGGTTTTCAAATTAAAAGTCATGTGATTTATAAACAAGAAAGGAAAGTTTTCATACAGTTTCTTGTTCCTGTCAGTGGAATGGGATTTCTATTCTTCCCAAGCCTTCAACAGCCCCTTTCTTTCTCCTTCTATCAAAAGTAGTAGATTTTGACCATGGGCGTCTGCAGGGATGGAGTCAAAAAAGTCAAGTTTGCACCCACAATTGCATGATCAAAGCTTCACCCACCCCTGATTCCAGGCATCAAAAAAATCAAGAGAGTAGCTGCAAGAGCACAAAGCACACTCTTTTTTTAATATGTGTTGCATGCAAACAATAATAAAAATGGCAGGGCTTCAATAACACTGTCACAACTGCCGTCTTGAGTTTTCCTGCACACGCCCCTAATTTCAGCTAGTGCACACGCACATGTATCTTTGGGCCAACTGGGGCTATTCCACGCATTTGATGACGTGAACTCTGTGCACAAAAGTTTACAGTATACAGTTATACCATCATCTTCAGATTGCTTGTCTGAGTAACAAGAAGTCCCAGCAGTACAACACTTATACAGGTTTCATTTCCTTTGGAAGATGATCAATGTTGACTTATGGCATATTGTAATATTTATGTTTATTTATAAATATACCAATTAAACATTGATAGGAACAACCAAAATTGCTGCCTACCTCAGATAAAGGTGTTCACTCCCAAAATGTTATTAGCTCATAAAACATAAAGACATTTCTCTCTAGAAGGATAAACACGTAGTGAAAAGCCACAGTTTAATTAACTATAGTTTGTTTAATAAACCACAGTTGTCTGGGCTCCCACACCCTGGTAAGCCATAAACCACATTTAACAAAACACAATGGTTAGGTTCATAGCATGAGTTAAATGAAACCAAGCATGCCACATTTTGGTTTACCTCAATCTGTGAAGCCAAATAATGTAATTAATATGTTTCCAGACCTACTTGAAACATGTTTTTTAGTCACCTAGACTGAATTATCCCTTTTCAGGTATTTGCAGAAGATGTAAGAAAAACTGTATCACAGAGGCATGTTTGCTTCTCCCAGCCACTCCCTGAAATCATGCCACTGAAATTTGACAGCAAAAGATTGAATTTCTATGTTGTACTTTCAGACCATTTGGGGATGGGTGTTTTAAGAGTTGGTCTGGCCTAATTGTCACTCCCAATCTCATCCTTTACCATTGCCCCTCCCCAAAAAAGTTATCTAAGCCATTTGTTTTTCAAGGTTTGGAGTGAAAATAAAGATGGAAATGCAAGCTTCTTTTAAACTTTAACAATAACTTCTGATAGAAATCATTTGTAATTTCCCTGATGAAAGACTCCTAACACTTTGCAGTAGTTAGTTGCTTAGTTTCTTCTGAAAAAAAAAATCCTTCCCAATTGTTTAGGTACAAAATTCTTTGTTGGCTTGGCTGGAGGAACTAACAAGACCATCTCATTTGATCTTGAATGTTTGGTACATTTGAAAGAATTGGATTTAAAAGAAGACTCGGTATGGAGGGGTGGGGTGAGAATCATAGTGCCCACATAATCAAAGCCTCATCCCTTTTTAATATATATCACAGAGGTGGGGCTTTGAACACACAGGCACAGTTGCCATTTTGACTGTGGAGTCCTTGGGGTTCTCTGAGCTTGGTTTTTCTCTTGCAAACGTTTCGTTACCTGTCTAGGAAACATCTTCAGTGCTAGACTGAAGCTCAGAGAACCCCAAAGACCACAGTTCATCCCTGAGCTACACATATTCGCTTCTGTTGCCATCTTGACTTCCCCCCACCCAGCCACAATGCACTGGAAGACTTTTTCTTTCCCTCTCTCCCTGTTTCCCCATGGCAGAGAAGCAATATGGTTTGTGCCCATGAACCACCTCAGTTGTGCAGCACCAAGAGAGAGGCAATTTGCCAGTTGTGTCAGTGGCAGAATTTGCTCTAGGATATCATGAAGGCAGCGGCCAGCAGTATAGCTGTTGAATAGCTGAAGAATAGCTTTTATCTCAGAGCTGCAACTATACTGAACTCTACTCTATAGTGCAATATTAATGTAACATCAGGGGTTGTGCAATGGTGAATAGAATGTGAAGGATGTGTGTTTTTTATTCTATGGTTTTTATATTTATAAGGTGCACTGGGGATGGCATTTAATTTCGTTGTACGAGGTACAATGACAATAAAGTTTTCTTATTACTTATTATTATTACTACTTATTACTTATCAGTGCCACAAAAAAGTGATTGTGCTGGTGATGAACACATGCATCCATCACTGATGTGCCAGAGAAATGCACTTATACACCGTATGGCTGTCACACGTGCTTTTTTAAGTTTTTCCTGAACTGTTTAATATGATATATTTATACAAAATATGCAAAATACTAAGAAAACTAATAATATTCTTTGCAGACAAATAGAAAATATTAGGGGGAGTTATTTATTTATTTATTTATTAAATTTATATATAGTATATTGCCCATATCACTATACCAGTGAATTGCTGTTTCCTTGTCCCACAACATAAATTACTAAGTCATTACATGGGGGGAGGGGGTCACGGGAAGCATTTCAGAAGGGACCTTCCCTAGTTTTCTGGACAGTTGATGTTAACCCTTCAAAGTAGTCCAGACAAGAAGTACAACTATGAGTACTAACTCTGTCTATATTGAAAGGTAAAAATTAACAGAATTTTGCAAGTCTGAAAGTACTTTCCCCCTCCTCTCCATTTACTTTCCAGAAAACTAGGGAAGATCCCTTTTGAAATGCTTCCCATGCCTTCTCTCCTGTGGACTGACATATCTTTTACATGACGGTTGTCCAGTTTGCAGCTCTTCCTCCTGTCTCCCAAGGTCATCCCCCATACCATTACATTACTTTTGAGAGCTAACACAGCACAGAGATGTCTCAGGGTTTTTTTTTTACAAGTTCAGTCTCCATAAGACAAATGTATCCTCCTCCTCCTCCTCCCCTCCTCCTCTTCCTTTTTTGATTTGGAAGCTCTCCCATCTATTATTTGGCCACGGTGAGAAAAGACTGCTGGACTACATGGGCCAGGTACTCAGCTGAGCAGGGTACTGCTTATGTTCTTATGTTCATACTTAATGGGCATGCATAACTATGGTTGGTCAGTGATGTGGAAAAAGAAGCTATGAATGTAGTCAAAGACACTCATTATCAATGCACAGACTGTTTGAGCCCATGCTCAATCTTGGAAAGCAGGTGACAGAAAAGGCTCCACCTAGAACCAAACTAGATATCATGCTAAACAAGTCATTTTTGTGTGGTTGTGTTTTTAGTTTTAACTGCCTGTGTCCAGAGATGGCAGAGTTCCCCCCCCCCCCCCATTAGGCTAATGGTATGGGAAAAGGGAGTTATTTTTTTTCTTCTTCTGCCAGTTCTAAACAAGAACGTTCTTACAGCAGGTATTAATTCTACAAAGCAAAAGCGAATTGGAACTGGGATTGCAAGGATAGTGTTAGCCATCCCTTCTTGCATCGTGTCTGGGAAAAAAAATGCCTCTGTATGGTAGCTACTGATAATAATCAAGGATGGATGTGCTTCAAGCAACCCATCAAGTTCAATGCAGCCTTTATAAACTGTCCCACAAATTAAAGTTTGTAAACTGTTCTTGAAAACTGCCTCAAAATGAATCAAAAGTAAAATCTGCAGCCAACAGACAGGGATATCTATTCATCTCTTATGGACCCTTCAAACACTTTGATATGCCAATCCTTGTGGGCAACAGTGACCTAATGTCAAATAGGATTTTGGAAGATTATCAAATTACAGACGAGTATAGAAGATCAGTCTAATTTGTACCCTCCACCCTTACTCCTCAGTGGTACAAGCCAGAAGAATCCAAATCTTGTGATCATCTGAACAAATACTTTAGCTGACCTATGTGAGAGGACATGCTGTCCCAAATATTTGGCATTGCTATTGTTTTAGTGCAATCGCCTTCATATGGAAGATTAGCAACTTTTTTTTAATTGGATCCTACTCCTATATTTGTAATGCAACTTGATTTGCAGATGTAAGCGTATCATTACATAATGATAATAATTTACAACCAGCTCTTAAAATGAATTCCCAATATGGTTTATAATTTAAAATTAGAAGTACAGTAATGCATCTTTTTTAAAAAATAAATCATTAAAACTCTACAAATGAAAAACAGTTGGATTCAAAATTTAAAAGGGCAATGAAAAAAGTCTCATGGAGATAAAACAACATAGATTAAAACACTGGGAATAATTAAAAAAAAAGTCTGCCTGGCACTGTAATTATATAAACTTAGGTTTTGTCATTCAGAAGATCCTTTTTTTCATTATAATATTTTTAATAAGTAAATATTGAAATAAGAAAATAACATTAGGAAAAAAAAAAATCCCAGTCCAGGATTCACCCACTCAGAATTTATTTTTTCACAGACCAGTATTGGCATACAATATTAATTCGGTCATAACTCCCTATTTAACACTGCTGCTTCCATATTCTCTTCATTACAATAAATTTTCTTGACCAACTCCATACAGTCTTTAATTTACCCTTGCCCCCAAATATATAATGTCGTAAATGTTAGAGGGCTCAGAAACCAACACTATTCCAAATATATCGATATACGTGCATTACTCCTCCTGTTACCATACGTGGGAGAGAAAAGATTTAACATTTATTTTTTTTCCAAGTGATAAAAACAAATGTGAACAAATGTAGTGAAAAGGGGGGAGGGAAAGAACCCCACATTGAGGCGATGATTTTAAAAAGTCCATCTAAGTTTTTATGCCTTTTGAGATGTTCAGATTTCTTCACCAGGTAACATGTTAGATATCTGGAGATTTCAGAAATATTTGGTGTCATCTGATTTGGCCTAACAAAGGCATTGCTCTGGTGTGGGGTTTGGATTTGTATGGGCATGTGTAGGTGTTAACATTTGCACTATATTTTGATCTCTAAAGATTATTTTCTTTTTCATTGATTGAGTCTAGACTGAGATCTATGTAAGTCAGGATTTGGGAGTCAGCTTGGTCTTAAACTACTTGGTTTCCTTTACTTTTTGGGTGGTGGTGGTAGGGAATAGCCTTAGCAGTTCTGAAGGGCTGGATCTTACTACTTTTTTAGTTTCTCACAATGGCACTGACGTAGTGCAATTCTGGGGCATGACTTAACAAGACACTGCTGTTCAGCACAGCTTAGAAAAACCACAAGTACGTTACAAGAAATCCAACAAAATGCAATAATTGAAGTGGAAAAGTGACTAGAAGATTCTTTGCTCAGGGATTACTCAACCTCTGATCCTGGTTGGATCAGTTTTCAATAGGATAGAATGGGCCTAATAAAAAAGCACATATGAGCATATGAAAAAGGAATTCTTAACTTTAAACAAGTACAGCTGATCTTTCTAGAATTAAGAGTAGGTCCAGGGCTATATGCCAAAAGACATGGCTCATCGGTTCCTTTTTTTTTTTGTTTTTTGAAGCATTGAAAAACACTGGGAGGGGTACCAAATCCAAATCATAGTACACATTAATAAAATGCAAATAGACGATCTCCACTGAATTTTGTGAAGTAAAGTTTGTTACATTACAAACATACCGAATGCTGTTAATCATGACCCAATAACTCTTTAATAAATAACTGGCAAAAAATGGTTTATCCCTTTTAATTTTATGAAAATATATCCATCTCACATTTCTGCTTAAAAATAAAATCAATCAAAAGTGTGGACAGCAATTTAAAAATTATATAAGTGCTAATTCAGAGAATCAGTCAAGTATTATCATCATTTTCTGAAACTGAATGCTGGGTCAGTAGAAAAACCATAGAAAAAGAGGACATATTTCTGTAGGGAAGATACTCCACAAACTAGGCTAGTGATAGAAAACATGTCCACAGAGACCTCTCTGGCACTTGCCAGGCCCTTTACTCTATCCGGCTATGATTTGTTTTTAAATTATTTTAATTAAAAAACTGGCAAGCTGCAATGCATCTTCTTTATTTACAATGGTACCCAGAGCTTCTTAGAAAATAAAATGTTATGGAGCTCACCAAAGTCCTTTTAGCAAATGGATGTTTTGTGACTATCAGAGTACTCGTGTTTGCCTGCAACATTCCACTCATAGGTTTTGGAGAATGTGTTTTGCTGGCTTTGGCAAATGTATCTCCCCAACCATTGGACATAGATTTGGTAGAAAGGAATGCTTCTGCCTGGGACCAAACATACAACACAAATAATGTAGATAATAACAATTTGCTCATTACTCAAAACCAGCTTCTAGAAATAGGTATCCTCTTGCATGTCCCCTGGAACCACACTTGGGATAATGACAAGAAACTTAGGAGAGATGCCCAGGAGGTGAGGGCCAGTGAGTCTTCAGATATCTTGGTTTCAGGTTGGTTGCATTATAGAGCCAGGGAAGTTACTGCGAAAGGCAAACTGTGGGTTTTTGGAAACTGGCAGCATTTGGAAACTGGCAGTGAACTTTTCTGGATGTGTTTGAAAGGCAATTTAAACCGAACACGCTGCAGCCATCTGATATACGCCATGTATCACCCTGGGCAGATTTGTCCTGTCTAGGTACAGGTGCGTTTTTTTAGGTTCAGCCAATAAGTTCTGAGTCTATGTTAGGAGTGGATAAGTATCGCATTATACTTCAGGGTTACTAAATATCTTACAGATGGTTCGACAACTACTGAGTTCTCTCTCCCTTTCAGTCACTTACAAAATACCTTACCAACTGTTGCCATGAAAGGATTCTATTCTATTCACTCCACAATGTAAACTGCTGAACTTGGAAAGAAGAAAGTAGTATGCACTTAATTGTTTACTGAATTGAATCAGATTTCTCTCTCCTGAAGAAAGCCACATTTCAGATCGAACCATCAGATAGGCTTTCCACCTCTTTCTTTTTCAGCTTTCTAAATACATTTTTTACTTGTATATGAGTATGCATACAAATGCATGAAGAATGCTTTGATGTTCAAATATTTCTATCTTAAATAACTAGGCTAATTTCAAAAACCTGCCACTTGGACATTCTTACACCTGGACCCATTTGACTCAAGGGGTTTATACTGTGCATTTATATATACAGGGTGAACCAAAAGTCAAACCCCATTCCATTCTAGCACTGAAGATGTTACCTAGCCAGATAATGAAACATTTGCCAGAAAACAACCAAGCTCAGAGAACCCCAAGGACTCCACAGTTCAACCCTGAGCCACACATATTCTCTTCTATTGGTACCGCGCTAGGTGTTCTAGTTCCTGGACATCTGGTGACAAGTGAGCTACAGGACTCATGACTATTGGCTGAGTTATTATTGTTGTTGTTTTTGTTGTTGATCGCACAGTCAGCCAGATGTTTAGACTGGATTTGGCATTTTTATCCACCTATCAAGTCCTTCCCAAGGACCTGGGATAGGCAGATGTTTTGATGTTGTTAAAGGTATTGTTGCAGGATGTAAGCTGTTCCAAGTAAAGCTGCCTTTTGCAACTGACTGATGATTTTGTCAATGTTGTTGTTATTGTTATTGTTATTATTATTTTACATTTATACTTTGCCTTTCAAGGAGTTCAGGCTATCCCATTTCCTTTTTTTACATGAATGAATGAATGAATGAATGAATGAATGAATCTGTAACTTATAACTACAAACTGTAAAGTAAGGTTATTTGCAGGCAAGCATGCATTTGTACAAATATACATATGCGTTGTTTAGATGTATATCCCACCTTCCTCAAATAGTTCCCAGCAATGTATATTGTCTTCTGCCACTTTCTCACAATGAAAACCCTCTGAGCTTGGGCTGAGAGATGTTTACTGGTCCAAAATCATTCAAGGAACTTAAATAACTTAAATCCAGATACAGTCCCAAATCCTAACCATTATGCTGTCCGATTACTTGAATTACTTGGGAAGATGTGGCTCTTTCAGAAGAGCAAAGGATGGACTGTAAGTTAGACAAAATGGGGAGCAGCATCCATAACAAGCCTTGATGACATCAAAACAACAGTAAGTCAGTCAATGACATTAATACACAAATGGCATGATTAATTAATGCTGTTATGGCATCCGTTGCATAATTTGTGTGATGACATCATCATATGGATATTGCCTTTTGTTTCTTCTTATGCCCTTCCAGGATGCCTGCGAAAGGGCTGTTTGGGCTCAGAACATAGATAAAACATTAGGGTAGAAACTCTCCCATGTTATTGTAACACAAAAATTCAGAGATGGAAAAAAAAAGATTAGGAAGCATACCAAACCTAGCACAGGATTGACGGATAATTCTGTTATGAACTCACATACTAGCAACAGAACTAGAAAAAACAGAGATTGGAAACTGGGATTGGATAACTACATAGTGCTGAATGTGCTAAAATAAATGGTGAAATGGTTGAGAAAATTCAAGTTCAGAGATACAGAAAGAGCTGCAAGAGAAGCAGGAAGGGCATATTGGGGGTTCACATGGCACAGTGAACAATATTAGTCAGTCACATGTTAATCTAAGATATTGGATGAATTCAGCCCATGTTTATAATTTAGTATGTTGTATGAGTCCAGAAAATTGGATTAATGTACTATGATATGGGAAAGCATGTATTTATTTTTGCCAAAGGGGAAAACAATAGGTTTTACCTCCTGGTTAGTCATTATGGTTTGCAAATTTTCAAGAAGCAGTACTGGCCTGGGTTGTACAAGCTCTTGGTCATGGGCTTAAATTGTGTAATTATCTTTGTAGAAAAAGAAACACTATGGTATGCCATGGTCTTCAGTCATACATGGCATGCTTGTACTTGGTTGAAGGCTTCCAGCATCTTGACCTGGCAAGAGTAGGACTAAATTTTTACTGTAACACTACTGACTGAACTGAAGCCATTACCAACAGTTGATAGCTTCTGATAGTTTTCTAAACTGTATGCTCTTGAACTGAGATTTCATCTCCTCTCTCTCTTACAATGATTTCCATGGAGAAACAGAACACTGGCCTTTATCAACTAGGACATCTATAAGGACAACTTGGGGAAATGCAAAAGTGAGTAGGTCTCTGTATGTGCACACAAGTGCATGGATCTATGCATGTGAATAAAAGTTTAGAAAGAGGAAGAAATGATCTATATACACATTCTCAATATTTCTTCTGGCTGTCCTCAGAACTCTAGCTGAAGTCACCGTTGGTTTCCAGAGTTTTGCCTTAGGCCGGTAAGGAGTTTAGTCTCAGGCCAGTCTACATACACATCTGAGGGTGTAGCACGTAAAGGAAAGGCCTCAGACTTCAGGCTGGACTTATGTTTTCTGACCATCAGTAGCTGCAGATCAGATTCAGTCAAGCTCACAATTGGCACTTTGGCCATTATTCTACTACCATTGTATGCCTGAGTTTTTGGCTAGCATAGGTGTTATTTGTGTTTGTCTTTTGCTGACTTCCCTGGGGGGTAGGAATCAAGAGTGATGTCAGCTGAACCTCCTCAGTGGTGAAGGAAACTAATCATATTCCCAAGCCCATTGTCATCCATCTGAAGGTTCAGTAGAACTGTAAGACATTACAGTAGACTTTTTTGTTCTTCATACTGTAACTCCTAAGCTCTGTGTTCTGAGGTTGATGGCGATAAAGATTATTGTTGATCAGTTTCAAGTGTCTTCTTGCAGGTACTGGATTGTGGAAATAATGGCAGCACAGAACTGCCTTTTCTTTCTTTGGAATCTCCTTCTGTTTTAGTTCCTGTGGTAGTGATTTTCTCTTTCTACATTCTATGATTTCATTGTCTTTAATTCCATAGTACTGGGCAGCTCTCTCATTTATATTTGCCTCCAGTAAGCAAAATTCTCTCAGATAAGCACCTGAGACAAATCACCTCTGCTGTCTTGAAAGAGCTGCAATTTATTTTCTGGCTTCCCATGGCAAGTGTGTGGCTTTCATGTTTCTTTGGTTCTCAGCTAGAAGACTTCCCAAAATGCTCAGCATGGAAAAAATAAAGATGGAGAAAAGAGAAAAAAGAAGGAAGTTGTGTTTCAATTGTTGTCTAATGTGCCTCCTTAGCAGGAGCAAGCCTAAAAACTCCACTGGAGTTGGGCAGCTAATACATTCGAATTTAAAAAAAAACAAAACTAATTTCTCAAATGAGAAATTGAATTGAATTGAAAAGGATGTGCAAATCGTCTCATGGGTAAATTGCAGAAAATTCTACAACTCTTATTCTTGAAATATAATTAATTTTATTAGCAGATTATGTATTTTAGCTGATCGATTTTAATAGACATTTCTTTTAATAAAATCATATTATTATAATTAAAAGAACCACATTCCGTTTTCTCTGCTAGGGAAAGTAATTTGAAATAATGGTATTAACTGTTTTTAAGGTCAGACAATCTGGATAAATGCCTTGTTAAAAATCATTCCATTAACGGGGCTACCTTAGTCAGCTGGCTTTTCAATTTTCTCTAACAGTTTTTAATGGTGTATTTCCCAGCAACATTTATCCAGGTGGCCATTTTGTGGCACAAGAGAATAAAATTAGCCTGTAATAATGTACAATTATGGACCTGTTTGAATGGTGACAACAAGATTCACACTGTCTTCCACGAGATTAATATTTGAATGTCAGCTTCTTTTATTATCCAGTGCTCATTCTCTTATACTTTTAAAATGCTTCTGGGGACTGTGATAATATAATCTTGTCTTTATTTCCCAAATCTTTAATGTTCATATTTACATGCCTTTACTGGCATGTCTTTTCTAAGCATCTCTCATTAGCAAAGAATGTGCATATAAACATTGCATTCCTTCTTGTAGCTCCCTTCTAATACGGGGCACCCAAAACTAGAAATAACAGCTGTCCTACCTCCGCATGTTTAATGGCATTCATTAATTTGTTTTTTTTTCTTGCTTTCTGTGTTGTGCAGATTGACACAGATGAATACAGCTGAAAGAGTGATGTTCAAAGAGCCTCTGGAATGCCATATGTGTAATTCTGCCTAGTAGCTATATGGATAGAGAAAGGAGAGGTGGTACGTTCCTTTTTCCTCAACGGCTCTTCATTTATGTAGCCTGATAGGAATGTAAAAGAAAAACATGTTTAATAATTCACTTTTTTTCATCTTTCCAACAGCTGCCTTCATCAAAAGAGATCATCTACCCAGTTGGGTGTTCTTATTGACCAAGATTCAATCTGTGCAGAAATGCTAACTTAAACAACTGCAAAAATGATTCCCTTCTGTTTCATTTTCAGTACCTATTTCTTTATCTTTTATAAAGTAAACATGAAAAGATGTTAAAATCTGGAACATGAATGCCGTTTTCTCTCTCTCACTAACACTTCAATTCATGACGGAAGCACACAAAAAAGTGATCGTCTTTTTAAATAATGTCATTTTGCACATAGCATTAAGCTGTTATTTATATAGAATCTGTGCAATTTGCTTGGAAGATATTATGTTCTGTCCCTTCCCCATACCTATGTTAAAATGAAATACAAATCTTGAAAGAGTAATTCACCTTGAATCATGAATATGCCACATCAAGTATAACTACAAGTGACTTATTCAGGAATCAGAAACAACTTGGCTTGTGGGTTATTACATACAAATGCAACATAAAATCAACTCGATTTAAATTATACACAAAGCTACAAAAACAGAGCCATCCCTGCAATTACTTTACATGTGAAATATGCTCCCTACACTCTCAACTAACCATTTATAACCAAGCTTGTCGAAAATCTCATTTTAATAAGAAAATATATATCAGGAAATTTGCACAGGCCTCCTTAAAATGTAATAAAAAAAGTGCCTGCCTTGTCTCTGCTTTTAAAATCCTTTATATATTTGTTGCTGAGATTGCAAAATGTTTACTGATTCCAAGGAACAGATTTTACTTTTCTGTAATTAGGTTTAATAATGGTAGAAAGCAATCTTAAAATTAAATATTTGAAAAGACTATGGGCTGACTCACCCAGCTGTAGAAAAGCCACCTTTAAGGATACCAAAGACAGCACTATTTTTGGATAGTCCACACTGTGTGCTGTAGCCCAATATAGCATTATTATTTATACCAGAGTAGCCAGTTCCTTCCCTTTCAAGTAGGACTGCAACATCATAGAAAACCTGCCATGCTCATATATGCCCAAGTGAACTTGAATATTGTGGCAGATATTCGTAGGTTAATTCAAGCACCCTTTTGTTTCTGTCACTTTTTCCACCATTTACCACACTCAGCCTAAGAAGGAAGTGTAAAAGAACTAGCTTTATTATTGCCTCCTGCAACTCAGGGAAGAGTTCCCATATACTACTAAGATAGTGACCTTTCAATTAGAAATTAAGTTTTAATCAAATACAAATAAAAGTTCTGAGTTACACCTTTATTTATTGGCAAACAAATTTGGCATGCAAAGTTGAGGTCAATGCACTGGGAAACCAATTTGTGCAATGATCAAAAGTGTTCAAGCTTGCTTTCTGGAGAATGCATCTTTCAAAATAGAAATATGGAGTATTTCTAGCCTAAGTAATGTTACTGGCTATCAGTTTCTGCCTTATTTTGTATGCTGCTGCAAGAAATGGAAGAGGCATTGCTGAAATGTAATTAATGGGCATAAACTTGGTCAGAATGGCTTAGTATCTTTATGAATAATGTGTGAATAATCACACTGCAAATGTCTCTATAATAAGTACATTTGGGAGAGCATTTTCAATCATTTCTATTAGGCCATCACCACAAGGACCCAAATGGTCCACTCAATGAATCTGCTTATATCTTTCTTCTAGCATAGCTGAGGGAGGGGCACAGCTAGTGTGGTATCATATTAAAGTGTAGGGTTAGGTCCAGGGAGATGCAAGTTCAAGACTACTCTTCACCTTGGATGCTTAATGGATAACTTTGGGTTAGCAATAATGCTGTGTATACCATTCTGAACTCTTGAAAGAAATGCAAGATATAACAACATCTAATAAAATAAATAAATGAGCAAGCAAACAGCTTTTGGGGGAAGTTTGACTGTAATTCCCATTATGCTGATGTTTCTCTGCTAAATTATCGAGGAATCTTGGAGCACAGCTTGAAATCTACCGAGCTATAGTATCAGTGGACCAACTGTATATTCAGTAATTTCTCAGCAGCCATTTCTATAATGTGGATACTTCTGTTCTTTTACACTTCTTTTCTTCTGTTGTGGATATCTGTTTTCTGATAATTGTTTTCTCTTATTGTTGTTTTCTTTGTGAGTTTCATCCAGAGCCACAATCAGCAAGTGATTTAATTACTGGATTTAACTGACAAGGTCAAACTCACAATTGCTTCATATAATCCCATAGTCCAAATGATTCTGTAACTCCATGATTTAGGGAAGCAGCCAACATTTGGCCTGCACAGATTGTTTTGCTAAACAATGCAGTTCTATGGATGAACTAGAAGTTTAACACTGTTAAAACATCAAAGAATGCAATAAACCAGGTGGATCATGGCAATTCCCAAACCATTTACTCAATTTAAGGAATACTTTTTCACAACTTAAATCCAGTGTCTGCTTATAATCCATTATCATACCTACATTATAGTTTTAGATTCTACCTTGTAATACGTGTAAAAAGAGCAAGTTGTGTGTTTACAGTCAGATAAAATATACGTGTGAAATCCCCCTTTTCTTGCCTGAACTATGTCTCTCCCACAACCAATAGTACTCTCAGTTGGAACATATTTCAGATAAAAAGTCAGCAAGCTTCTCCCCTCCTCTTTAGCTGTACAGTAAAACACACTTACTAGGCTGTGAAAATCCTTCAAAAAAGTGCTTTGGAATCTGTAGGAACACTCCTTTTTGAATCATTAAAGCAATTTTTTAAAAACAGATTCATGTGGCAGTTCCAAAAACTGCTCCTGGTTGTCTCTCTGTGTGTGTGTGAAATATGCAAACACACATGTGAGGGGAAGTTGGATAAGCTTCTGAAACAGCCATGCAAACTTCAGAAAAGACACAGTTGCTTTAATGATTCAGAAAGAAGTACTTTTAAGTGTTCATATGTATTTCATAGCACTTCTTTTGAAAGATTTGCATGGCTCTATGAGATATGTTTTGGGAGGGGAAGGGGAATTTGTAAAGAGCAAAAATCACCTTCTGGTGGCAGCTGTTCATTCTGCCTAAAAGTAGAGTCAGACCTTCAAGGCATTAATAATAAGAGGGGGGAAAAACCCATACTCCTTAAAAAAAAAAAAGCCTAATAATTTTTTTTTTTCAAAAACTCCATCTGCTGGTCTTATATTTTCAAGATACCCAAAAGTGTGAGGATTTTGTAATTGCATGAAAATTCTAGGCCACTGTTCATGTTAACGGTAATCATAATTGCACTTTTAGTGTTTAATGTTTTAACATAATTGTTTTAGTGTGTTTTCATCTGTTCTGTTATAATTTTTAAAGTCATTTTTACTGGATCTTTGAAAACAACCGAGAGCCAAAGGGACTGGGTGGCATACATATTTTCTGACTGAATAAATAAAACCAGTGCCAAGTTCATCTGTGAGTCCTTGCTCCACAGGCCTCCACATTCTTTACTGCTGCAACTGTGTGCAGTTTTAACCATCAGCTACCTTGAGAGTTCTTCCAACAGAAAGCCAGCATGTAAATAAAAAAATAGTAATAACAGGATATCCAATGAGAAGGGGTTCAAATAAGTCAAAATAGTGTCCCCAACTGCATGATTGAAATTCTACCCCCCCCCCGCTTTATATGTGTGTTGCATGTGTGACACACATAAAAATGAGACAAAGTTTTGATTGTGCAGTTGTGGCCACCATTTTGACTTTTTTGAACCCCTCTGCGGATGCCCCTGGAACCAGGTGATTGTTGTTTAAAAGTCTTCCAGACTTCTTAGTGTTGTTTTGCCTCAATTTAAGAATATATTAATATCATTGATAAGCATTGTTAGGTTCCCAGAACTTTGACTGGAATCCTGCTTGAAAGAATCATATTTTGTTTCAGATTCTACATGACAGATTTAATTTAAAATTTGAGCTCAGGGTCCAAAGAATAGTTTTAGTACTGTCCTAAGACTTGATGGCATAGGATCTGGTTACCTGAGGGACTACTTTTTCTCATTGTTACTGATATGTTTGGGCAGAGTGGGTACACTCTGGGTCCCCTCTATTAAAGATTGTCATCTTGGGGCACCAAGGAAGCATGCCCTCTCTGTCACAGCCCCCGTCCTCTGGAACAGCATCCCCTCAGAGATATGGATGGTGCCCTCTGTCCTGGGGTTCCAGAAAGCCCTTAAGATCTGGCTTTGGTCTCAGGCCTGGGGTTAATGTGTTTTTTTGGGAGGGGGAAGGCTGTTTGTTTTAATGATTATTTTGAATCTGAGCTGCCTTCTCTTGTTGTTTATGTTTTGTTTTATTCTAGTATTATATTTTGTAAACTACCCAGAGTCCACTGGAGTGGGTGGCTATATTAAATTTAAATAACAACAACAATAATAATTTTATTCTGGCCTTTAGGTGGAAAACTTTGTATTATTTATTATTATTGGGGTTGATTTGCCCTCATCGTTTGGGAAGCACAATGGATTCCATCATATTAAATAATATAAATTCCAACAAATAATGGTGATAAAGGTCTGTTTTGAAATTTCCGTAAAAAGAAAGATGGTTTTGAAGATATAAATGAAAAGGAAATAAAACTCAACCTGATTTTTACTAACAAGTTGGTTACACAGAGTAATGTTTTTGCCAGTTACAAGATTTCAAAGTAATCTGTCCCTTCCCTCAAAATCAAATTCCCTATTTTTTCAAAACAATTAAATGAAAGCTGTCTTTTTACTAACAAGAATGAAGAACACCTTGGCAGGAGGAAATGTTTAATATTTATTCCATACTGTTAACATTTATGACGATAAAGCTTTTCCATTTATAGTTTTAGTTTCACTTTTGTGCAATCCACAGTAGCTCCCAGTGGCAAGAAACAGCCGTCAGAATCCCACTTAGATTTCTCATGTGGAAATCAAGTCAACTACTTACTAAACTGAACAGTTTCATAAGCTACTTGCTACTACCTGCCACATAATGCTACGCTATCACTGTATGTTAAGTTTTTTGAGGTCTCTCCTTCCCCTTTAAAATAGCCGACCAGTTTTTGCCATATTTAAAAGAAATGTTACAGAAATGTAATTTTGTAAAAAAGGAGGACTTATTCATTGTGCTTCATCTAATCAGTATAAATAAGCATTCATAAACCTCATACTTTCAGTTACAGTCACCAGAGAGTCAGAATGAACATATTGTAAACATTTACCTGCTGCCTGCTCCACAAATGTTTCAAGTCTTTTCCAATTTCAATAAGTTGCATTCAATTTATTCCCATTTTTACACTTAATACTCATTAATTCTGATTTGTTCATATGCCAACTGATAACCTGACAGGACAGAAAACCTAGACCCAATTGCTGCGTTCACACAATTTGCTTCACTTGCTTATTGAATTAAACCATTTTCCAGGTATGCATAGTACATTGAAAGAAAAAGGCATCACAGACACAGACACAGACACAGACGCAGACACAGACACAGACACAGACACAAATCTAGTATTGTATCCAACCAAGCTTAGCAGGTTGTACAAATGGAATTACTAGATTTATAATTAGGTTCAAGCTAGGTGAAAATAGCCAATCATAATTTTACAATGAATATTGAGACACACACACACACACACACACACACACACCCAACAACTGTTACCTCCTTCTCTTCCTCTCAGCCCAATTGGTTTCATTGCTGGATCTTATCTAATATTTAATGTCAAATGTTTGATTATTATCTCAAATAAAAGTAAGGAGATGGTGCCTCTCCAAGGATACTTCCAATGCTCTATTAACTATGTTTTTCCATTATGTTCAATGTAAAAACATTTATATACATTTTAAAATGCTCATCTTGTTTAATTCTTCTGATATGTTCAGCTTGGGTATTTATAACAGATGATATTTATTTTCACAGCAGTATAGTTCAGGTAAGTTGATATCAACTTATGACCAGATTGACAGATGTATTTTCAGTATCTTTCCTAATCTTGATTCTGTACTTTTCCCCCCCATAGTTATTATATACAGAATTTACCTGAGTTAACTTTTTAATTCAATTAGCCATCCATTCATTGACTATGCAAAAGCCTTTGATTGTGTGGATCACAACAAACTGTGGCAAATTCTTAAAGAGATGGGGATACCAGACCACTTTACCTGTCTCCTGAGAAATCTGTATGCGGGCCAAGAAGCAACAGTTAGAACCGGTCATGGAACAACCGATTGGTTCAAAATAGGGAAAGGAGTACGACAAGGCTGTATACTGTCACCCTGCTTATTTAACCTATATGCAGAGTACATCATGAGAAATGCCAGTCTGGAAGAATCACAAGCCGGAATTAAGATTGCAGGGAGAAACATCAATAACCTCAGATATGCAGACGATACCACCCTAATGGCAGAAAGTGAAGAAGAACTAAAGAGCCTCTTGATGAGGGTGAAAGAGGAGAGTGCGAAAGCTGGCTTGAAACTCAACATTAAAAAAACTAAGATCATGGCATCTGGACCCATCAATCCCTGGCAAATAGAAGGGGTAGAAATGGAAGCAGTAACAGACTTCATTTATTTGGGGTCCAAGATCACCGCAGACGGAGACTGCAGCCATGAAATTAAAAGACGCTTGCTCCTTGGGAGGAAAGCTATGGCAAACCTAGATAGCATATTAAAAAGCAGAGACGTCACCTTGCCGACAAAGATCCGCATAGTCAAAGCTATGGTTTTTCCAGTAGTAATATATGGCTGTGAGAGCTGGACCATAAAGAAGGCTGAACGCCGAAGAATTGATGCCTTTGAACTGTGGTGCTGGAGAAGACTCTTAAGAGTCCCCTGGACTGCTAGGAGGTCAAACCAGTCAATCTTAAAGGAAATCAACTCTGATTGCTCATTGGAAGGATTGATAATGAAGCTCAAGCTCAGATACTTTGGTCACCTAATGCGAAGAGAGGACTCTTTGGAAAAGACCCTGATGAAAGATGGAAGGCAAAAGGAGAAGAGGACGGCAGAGGATGAGATGGCTAGATAGCATCACTGAAGCAATGAGCATGAAATTGAGCAAACTCAGGGAGGCAGTGAAAGATAGGAAGGCCTGGCGCAATATGGTTCATGGGGTCACGAAGAGTCGGACACGACTTAACGACTAAACAACAACAACAACAGCCATCCAGAGGTCAAGATCTATCTCCTATTAACTACTTTGAGATCAGACCCTATCAATGAGTCTGGGACACTAGGATTTTTGGTTGCAGGCCACAGAATTGGGAATAGGTAACCTGCAGCTCTTGGACTGTTTTAATTCTACCTTGTGAATTGATCCCAGAGAAGAGTGAAGGACCCACTCTAAGGCTGTTCCAACTAATTTGTCTCCTCTATTACATGGCTAGCTGCCATCCATTGTTTACTGCTAAATGATTAATTATGGCTGATGTTACTTGCAAGCATTTTAAAGGATTTGTATCTTGAAGGGCAGGATATAAATAATTGCACTAAATAAATTATGGACTCTATAGATCACTGATATCATACAATGTCATAGTCATAAGGATGGATCACTCTAAAATGAGGATCTCCAACCTTCTAGGGGCTAGTGGCTGCATTTTATATTTTGAAAGTGTGTTAGGGGCAGTCTCACAAAATGACTTCCATGGTGGGTAGTCAGAAAACACACATGTATTGGAAATCAAACTGGTAAGATTGCTCTACACCAGCTGTTCCAGCAATCCAAGTTGTCTTTATGTCCTCTGCTTACTTCTGTTTGTTTGTTTGTTTATTTATTTATTCCTGGCAGATGGAAAAACTTCTAAACAAAGCCTGGGAACTGGGAGACCAAGAAGCATTGTTGGAAGTTAATATTATGCTTAGGCTAATATTTTGCTTTGCTGCATGCTAAATTCATGTCTGTCTGTCTTATCTATTTCCCATATTTGCTCATCAGTGACAGTTCCCTGATTACATTGTGCACAGTCCTTGTTTGTGAATCTCTAGTTACTAATGTAACCATGGCAGGTGTGGGGAAAAAAAAACAATGGAGATGTTCTCCAGCATGCATACACTTTGGTGCCCACTGGCACCATGTTGGCAATCCAGTTCCAAAAGAAAAATGATCTCTAGATGTTACCACAATGGAATGAGGCCTATCAATAGAGTTTTTCTAAGCAATATGAACTCCAGATACCAAAAAAGATTGTCTTCCCTGTATCTCCATCTAGTCTTGATTCTGGCAATATTTAATAAAGAAAAATCTTTCTCCCACTTCATAAGCATAGCTTTGCTTTCTTAAGTATTACCAGAGGCAGAAGTAGAAAGAATGGAAGCAGCAGCTTTTGGCAGCAGCCTCATGTTATTCATAAATGCTTACTTCCGGACTAAGACAGCGAGTAAGTAATGAGGCATCCACATTGTTTGATAGCATGAAGTAGAGAGTGGCAGGGTAAAGACAGGAAAAGTCATTCCATATGAACTCTAGATGCTAACATTTGAAAATGAAAAACAAACACATCATAACCTCCTTTGAAGAACACGAGAAAAGGATGTGTTTCTGACTCGCGTGCTTGTTAATTTGGAATCACTTCACAAAGGAAATCTTCTTGAATGCAGCTCAGAATAAATCACATCATTCAACTTCAAAGCATCAGCATCTAATGCAAACAGTTCTGTGGAGTGCACAGACCAGTGAGTTCAAAATGCTAACTTAGCAACCCTTGCTTACATTTGCACCCCCTTGTATAAAGTGCAAAGGAAAGGAACCAAAAGCAATTTTGTAAGCCACAAGTAGTTGATTGCCAGCTGAAAGGACAGAAATTGGGGAGCATAAACACGAAGGATTTTTCCCCCCAAAAAAGAAAATAAAAATGGTAATTGTGTTGATCAGGTCAAGCTGTGGAAAGTGCCCAGAAAAATGGGAATCCCAGGACGTCTCATTGTCCTCATGAGAAACTTACATACAGGTCAGGAAGCCACAGTACAGACAGAACATGGTGAAAAGACTGGTTCCAGGTTAGCAAAGAAGCTTGACAAGGTTACATACTCGTCCCTTATTTATTCAACCTATATGCTGAATACATATTAAGGAAAGCTGAATTGGAAGAAAATGAGCATGGTTTTAAAATTGGAGAGAGAAACATCAATAACCTGTGCTATGCTGATGACACCACCTCGACAGCCAAAAATGTAAAGGATCTGCAAGTCCTGGTACTAAAAGTCAAAGAGCCCAGTGGAAAAAATGGGATTAAAATTAAATATAAAGAAGACCAAACTAATGACAACTGGTAGAATAACCGGCCTTAGAATAGAGAATGAAGATATCAAAGTGGTGGATAGATTCTGCCCTTTAAGTTCAACCTTCAACAGGAAAGGAACAAGCAGTCAAGAAGTAGCACTCGGTAGAGCAGCTATGAAGGCCTTGGAAAAGATACTCAAATACCATGATGTGTCTATACCTACAAAGATCAGAATCATGCAAGCCACGGCATTTCCTGTGACACTCTATAGAAGAGAAAGTTGGACTTTAAAGAAGCAGGATAGGAAAAGTACTGATACCTTTGAACTTCGGTGTTAGAGAAGACTCCTGAGAATACCATGGACAGCCAAGAAAGCAAACCAATGGATCATTGAACAAATTAACTCAGAGTTCTCATTGGAGGCAAAATGACCAGCCTCAAATTGTCTTCCTTTGGAAGACACATTATACAAAGACCCAGCTCTCTGGAAAAGGCTCTAATGCTGGGAAAGCTGGAAGGAAAGAGACGAAGAGGATGACCAGCAGCAAGATGGATGGACTCGGTTACGATGACAATAAGCGCACCGTTGAGAGACTTGAAAGAACAGGTTAGGGATTGATTGTCATGGAGAAAATCTATCTATGTATTCTCCAGGAGTCGAAAATGACTTGATGGCACATAATCAATCAATCAATCAATCAAATCACCACCACCTTTGAAAAACATGCTACCTTATAAAAAAACATTTATAGACTTTAAGATCATGTTATCTGATGTCACATATAATTCTCAAGTATGAAACTATTAATAAATTTGGGTAAGTATCCTTAAACCATATTATAAAATCTGTTAATTATCCTACAGACAAAAGATTATTTAACTTAGCTTACATATAGTTTATGTTAATAACATTAATGAGTGAGCTGATTGCCAGACATATTGCTTTAGAAGATATAGTGTCCTAGAACAGAATTCATCTCTAAAGCAAAAGCATGAGAACATATAACATTTCGGAGACAGGTTATTTTCTCAGTAAACGTGAATTTTCTTACAGAGATCTGGTGCATTTAGAAGAGGAGAAAATAATGCACTGCTTTTGAAGAACAACCATAATTATAAAAGCCATTCTGCTTCCCGTTATGTGCTATCACTTTTAAAATGAATGAGATCCAGAGATAGTCAAGTACAGTTGTTGTTTTCTCCCATCTAGCACAATATATAGGAGATGAGATAGTATAGAGCAGTCTTTCAGCTGACATTCATCTAACCTCACTAATTGAACACAGATTATGAAATGTATTTGACATTAGGCTTCAGCTTATAATAATGATAGAGCCATGCCTCAATTCTTGCAAAGTTAATGGGAAACATTTCCATTAGTTTCAGTAAAAATAGGATCAAGACAAGGCCAAGTTCTTTCTAGTTGTCTCCAGTAGACCATGTTTCCTTTTAAAGTGTAATATTTTCCATTTTACTCTGTGCTGATTTCTAGTTTGGTGAGTTTTACTCCATGACATAAGCATACGTGCAGATTGCACATATTTAACATTCAGTTCAGTTCAATAAACTTGTCTAAAGCTTTACTGCAATTACCATGGTGAGTGAGAAAGACACTTCAGGGCTACTACAAATATGCTTTATTTGCTGTATGGGTATTGCTGCTGTCCTGGAAGTGATAAGAATCCTGCTAACAAATTGGGATATGTTACAATTTAACATGCAAGGGTTTTTAAGAAATCAAAGCATGGCAAAATAGACACATATGAATTTAGAAATTCATCACATGTGAAATGACTCTGGGTTGATTGACAAAGATAAATGGGAAAAAAATCCCTGCTCATTAATTCGGAATTTGGTTTTGCTGGACACTATTCAAATCTGAGCTTTTTGAAAATACTTTTACTGAAATTGGGTTTTATATGGCTAGTGGTAAGGAAATACAGCCAAGTGGAATTAGCTTGTTGACTTGGATCATTAAAGAAAAAAGTAAATAAAATAAATGAGGTTGGAAAAAAAAAAGGTTACTATCCCTTGGTCTATTCTAAAGCCAGTTGTGCTCATAAAACTCCTCAGTGTAATCTGCGCTATTAATAAAACAATACTGAAGAAATCATAAACAATAAAGCTGAGTGGAATTCTGGCATATTTCTTTGTTGTTAAAGAATATTCATGCTGGGAAGAAACTGAACAGACTCACAATGATTAAAACAACAAAACAAAACAAAAGGAGACAAAAAGCCGTAAATAGAAAGGAGACCCAACAGACAGAAAAATAATAGCAACAAAAATGTGTGAGAATAATAAAACAATTGAAAGATAAACTAGACAACAGAAGTGTTCTAATGAAAGATATAGTGTAAGGTAATTGTGTCAACCATCCTGAGAGCCCATGCAAGCAAAATGTAATTTCCTTCACCATTATTCTGTGAGCTTCTCAGTCACTTAAAATAAATCCATTCTGCTCTGTAATATGTGGTTTATGAGTAAATTTACTGCTTGGAACAAAGAACTACTAAAATGCTATCCTTTATTTCAAATATTAGGAAATCTAATAAAGTCTTCAAAGAAATGACATCTGCCACATCTTAATAAATAGTAGAGATTGGACTTTAGTCTCTGGAAATAGAGTTCATGTTACTGTATTATTGTTTCATGAGTAGGTACTAGTTTTCCTTGAATGGCAAAGAATGGTGATGAGAATCTCGGTAATATGAACCTTGATGTGTCAATGATGCGTGCTTGATTTGAATTATTGTCCTGAAATATAAGCAAAAAAGGAAGTAAAAACTCCCAGAGGTGCAGAAGATGCCTTTCATATGAAACATCCTTAAATATCATCCTTAATTAGATGACATGTTTTGCTAGGAAGGCTATTTTCCCTCTCTGCACTTTCCCAACATTCTGAATGTCACTTTTATATGAGGCAAAGCACATGGTAAAGAAGTGGATAAACATCTGTGTTTGGTATTAGCAAGGAATAAGACTTCTGGCTTTGGTACATTGTAATGCACATGGCCATGTTGCCAAACCACTTGTGGATTGTCTCATCCATCTGGATTGGGACTACAATGCCAAACTGAAAGTTTCAAATGAGTTACTTTGACACTGTGTTGCCAAAGTGTCATTTATTCCAGTGGGTGCATGTTCTCCTTAGCTAAATTCACACTAATATTTTATGCATTGTGATTTTCTGGGATATGGTGAAGATCTTTAAAAATGTACACAAATGGTTTTCACAAGGTAGTGCAAATTCCTGAATAATCTGGTGTCAAATTAAGGGCACTTAAGCCCCTTATCCCTTCAAGGTTTAACTTGGCTGGAGGGAAAAAAGTACCCCAGCAGCAAAACGACATGATAATCTAAAGAAAACACTGGATGATTGCTAAATCTACTTCTCCAGATCAAACTGATATTTTAAAGTTTAAGTTTTGGGTTCTGAATATTTATCATGTACTTTAGACTGGCTAGAAAAATAGGGGGGAAATATATATGTTGGCTGTTTTAGTATCTAGTTAAGGAAAGAAAACTGTACATAATATGTAGTTGAAGCTTGTTACACTTTGGTTCCTTCTGTGCAAACAACAGTGTACTTCTATACTATCAGCATTTCTATTTCCACAACCCAAAGGAACACTTTCATTCCAATCCATCTTTAATCCACAGCTGATTTTACAACACTGAGCTCCAGCATTTCTCTTTACAGTGTTCACAGCAGATTCTCTTACTCTGAAGCTGAGCTAGAAAGTAAACTGGTAAGCTGCCCAAGAAAAAAATGATGGGGTAGGATCCCAGGAGTGGAGACTGGCTCCAAAACTGGTGCAAAGGCCAGTGTAATGCAATAGTTACGGCATTGGACTAGGATGGGGATGATCTCAAATCAAGTAAATTCTCAGCTATTTATTTATTTATTTATTTATTTATTTATTTATTTATTTATGCGATTTACATAGCCGCCCATCTCAAGTGCAAGACTCTGGGTGGCTGATAATGGTAGATCATTGTCACTCCTTGTTTACTGTCACCATTTGTCAGCTTTACCTACCACACAAAGTTGTTGTGGGGTAAATTAGAGAAGGAAATGTAATGTCTGCCATCTTGAGCTCTTGAAGGAAAGGTAGGATATAAATCTAATGAATAGATTAACGATGCTCCAGAAATCTGTAATGACCTTATTTACTATATTAATCTGTTCAGCTCATACTGCTAGGATGAATGATCAGCTAGGTGCCATTGTCCCAAGAAGTTCTAATGTTCATATAGCTAAGTAAGATTTCACACCAAAGTGATGTATTACTAATTAATTAATTAATTAGTTGTTAAATTTAGATGCCACTCATTTCCATCAGAGGGGAGATTAATGCCTTGGCCTTAGAGGACTTCTAATAGAACTTGGAATGGGAAACAATGCAAATTACAAAACTAATCAATGAACATCTCATTTCTTAATGGATGTATATAATCATCCCACCACAACTTTTGACAAGCAACCATTGATTGGGTGTGTGTGTATGTGTGTTTGAATCTTGAAAATGCTAGACGCAGATTAGGGATAGTAGTCATATCTTATAAACTCTCTTGCTTTGGGGATGGAAGGTGGACAGATATTTCAGATAGATCTGATGTGTTTCAACAAGAATTAGTACAACGAACTCATTAAGTACAAGAATTATGACACTAGACCAGTTTTCAGGTTCTCATTGTGCATGTGTACAGGAATACATGCACACCTACATTAAGAACAAGGAGAGAATTTCTTTACAACAGGGAAGTGGTTTCCCTTACCCTAAGTCATCAGGAGAAAGCTTGTGTCAACTAACCCGCTTCTTCCACCTCACAGATTTCTTCCATCTCCAAATAATGTCTTATTTTCACTGCTTCAGTTTTCACTGTCAAAGACAAGACACTTTTTAAAATTAAATAGTGGCTTATCTTGTTGACAGTGGAAGCTGCTACTGAGAAAATAACAGACTTTTGGCTGTGCATGCTATTTCTCTTACGGTATGTATCAATTCTGAGAAATGTGAATGATGAAAACTGGAAATATATGATGTTAACTGAAGGCTTAGCTAGTGGTCCATAAATTGTGAGTCATCCTGCTCCTATTTCTGATTTTAGTTATTTATCTGTAATTATTTAGTGGCCTGATCTGGATCTATATTATTGCATATGGGGACAAAGAAATCCATTATCTCTTTTTCTTTCTTTCCTTTCTTTTAAAATACACCATATAGGTATATATGCAGGCAAGAGGGAAGCCAATGTACCCAATAGAAGGAACTTCAAAATTATACCTGGAAGAACGTAATGGCAAACTACTTCTTTATCGTGGTAACATCTAAAAAGGGTATAATACTAATAATGGGTCATTAGAATGCCAACGTTAGAAAAATAAAGGAACCTGGAATTACAGGAAGATTTGGACTGAATAAAGGCAATAATGTAGGTGATAGATTCATAGAGTTTTGTGAAGAACAAAGAGAATTTTTTGTTCATTGTCAACACTTGTCAAGCAATATAAGCCATGCAGACTCTGCACCTGGACATGACCAGATGGAAAAAATTGGAATCAGATTGGCTACATAATAATGAATAGAAGATGGAAAGTGCAATCCAGTTAGAAGTATGCAGATTGTGGAACAGACCATGAATTATTGGTGTCAAATATATGGGTTAAATTTAGAAAATTAAAGACAGTAGGTTTGTGAGCAAAATTTGATCTGGAAGACATACAGTCAGACTCTAAGATCAATGGAAGGAACAGAGTCAGTACACGTAATTTATGTGAAAGAGAACACGAAGAGCTATGGGATGAGATAAGAGAGATTCTAGCCTTCCCGAATACCTTAAAAATCTGGCTTTTCCTCCACGAATTGGGATAAGGTGAGACTGGAACTCAGTGATTGTGTTGCTTTATGTACTGGGGAGTGTTGGTTTAAGGTGCCAGAATGGGAGGGTGGGTTTTTTATGTGGATTTTTATTCTTTTTATGTTCTTATCACTGTTGTTATGAGCCACCCAGAATTACAGCTCATCAGATGGGCAGCTGTATAAGTCTCTTACATAAACAAGCAAACAAATTAAATAAGTAAATAAAATTGCAAATGTTGTTGGGAGTCAGGTGGCATATAAAATTAATAATAAATAAAACTGAAACAGAAAAAAAATTCCCTAAATTTAAAAAAAGAGAAGATCCAATTGACTTTCACAACAAACTATGATGATAGCAGGAAGAGGTAGGGGCTGAAAGCTTTGGTCAATAAAAAAAATATATGACCCCAATAAAAGAGAATATATGTAGCTCAGAGTTGAACTGTGGAGTCCTTGGGGTTCTCTGAGCTTGGTTGTTTTCTTGCAAACGTTTTGTTACCCAGCTAGGTAACATCTTCAGTGCTGCACTGAAGATGTTACCTAGCGGGGTAATGAAACATTTGCAAGAAAACAACCAAGCTCAAAGAACCCCCAGGGCTTCACAGAATATATGACAACTTAACACAGAGGTCCACTGTCTGGTGAGAAAGAACATGGTTAAGATACCTCTTTCAAGAATTTCAATGGAGAAAAATCATAAGAAGAGAAGAAATGACAGATGTATTTAAGATGATCAGATGAATCACAAGACAATTCACAGTGAAGTTCGAACCTTTCAAGAGTGATTATGGAAAACATAAATGAGGTTAATGAAGTTCAAGGAAGATGAAAAGACTATACCAAAACCTTATAAATGGGAGCATGGAATGGCAGAAAAGTCTGTAAAGAGAGATTTTTTTAAAAGAACTGACAGCACTAGAAAGTGAGGCAGAAGAGACAATCAACCAGCCATCAAGTAGAAAAGTGCCAAGCACAGATGAAATACCAATTTAACTGTTTAAAGCTGTAGGATAAGAGGTAATTAAAGTGCTAACAGCTCTGTGACAACAAACATGGAATAAGACTGTGGTCTAGAGATGGGGTGTTTGTGTGTGTGTGTATCTCTTTCTCTCCATGTTGAAGAAAGAACATACAAAGAATGTGCAAATTACTGAACTATTACATTAATCCCTTTTAGACAAGCAAAGTTTTGTTTAAAATCTTACAAAGTATAGAGCTGTATATGGAAGGAAAAATGCCAAATTAATATATAGGTTTCAGAAAAGGCAGAGGGACACAAGATCAAACAGATCATGTAAGAAAACTAGAGAATTTTAAAAGACTTACATTTGTTTTATTGACTATACAAGGCCTTGGTGTAGATCATACCAGAATATGGAATATATTAAGGCTAATGGCCATTACTTATTTATTAAATTTACATGTTTATTTATTTCATAGTGACTCTGGGTGGCATACAACAGTAAAAACAGTATCAAAATAGTATAATAAAGAAGAAAGAACAATGAAGCCCAGATAGATGAATAAAACATACAAATTAACATACATATTCCCTTAAGAAGTCTTCATCTACCTTAGCCCAAGGTCTGGAGGAATACCCATGTTTTTAAGGACCCTTTGAACAAGATACAGTAGGGGCCATATGAATCCCTGGGAGGATTTGTTCCAGAGGGCAGAGGCTAAGATAGAGAAGCCCACTTCTGGGGTCCCATAAGATGTTACTGTTTGATTGATGGGATCTGGACCATGCCACTCTGTCTGATCATACAGGATGAACAACAACTATCAAAGACAGAAGTTTCTTCAGATAACCAAGGCCTGCACCATGGCAGAACACCTGGCCTTTTTTTTTGTGGAACTGTTACAAAAAACAAGAAGTTGCTGCAAGTACAATATGGATGAAGGAACACTTACTCATCCAGTCTAAGACTGGTTAATGTTCCATTTTGGTACAACATTCAGAAATTAATTAACATTTTTACAAGATTATTGTTGTTCAAAAGAGCTCTTGAATGATATATTGAATAATTGGAATATCATCATATAAAGAATTAGAATTATATCATGCATGGAGCATAGGAAGGAAGATAATCATTCAGTGCAGGAAAGGCAGAGTTTAGTCTTTCTTTTTTGCATAGAAGGAAGATTAATACTTTTTAGAAGATGTGTATAACATGCTCTATGGATCTATTTTCTTGTTTTTAAACAATAAAATGTTTAAAAAAGAAAAAAAAACCCAGTGAATAAGAAACTACAGTAAGAACCGAGGATGGAGTAACAAAGTGGTTCAAAATAGGGAAGGAAGTGAGATAAGGATACATACTCTCTTCATATCTGGTACTGCAAATAGTAAGAATTGCAGAACTGGAAGAAATAACAATTAGAATAAAAATTGCAGTTCAGAATGCTAATAATCTGAAGCATGCAGATGACACCCCTTGTTAGCTGAAAGTAAAGAAGAATTAAAGGAGCTCATTGCAAAAGTAAAAAATGGGGCATGAAAAAATTGGGCTAATTTTATATATCAAAAAGATAGAGGTAATTGTCAAGCAGCCTGCTTAGTGAAATTCACAGTTGATGGCAAAGATGGTAGATAGCTCTGCTTTCTTTGACAATGAAGTAAAGAGGAGATTAATTCTGTGGACAAAGGCAATGACATACATAAACAAGATCATGAAAGATAAACATATGCTTATGACAACAAGATAAGGGTTGTTAAAATAATGGTTTTCCCAACATTAATGTACGGTTGTAAAAGCTGCAAACTGAGAAAGAGACAGAGAAAGAAGATATGCCTTCAAATGATGGATTGGAGATGATTGCTAAGAGGACCATGGATTGCAAAAAGAATCAATCAGTTTTAGAAGAAAAGAAGCCCCTCCCTCGAAGTGATGATTAGCAGGCAGAAGCACACCTATTTTGGGCATGTGATTGAATGGTTCTTGGACTAGAAAAAGTAAGTGAATTAGGTTTTACGTGATTGAGGGAAGAAAAAAAAAAGAAGAAGACAAGAGATAAGGACAGAATGATGAATTTCACTGGAAAGTTGCTAGAAGAGCTGTGGACTGTGCATGGGGACAAATCAAGATGGAAGGCATCTGTCCATTTCATCATCAGGAGGTGAATCTGACTTGATAGCATCTAACTAAAGTTAAAAGCATGCAATTATGCTTTCAACGTTTTCATTTTTCTTTTTAGCATTTTTTCAACATCAGATGCTCCTTAAAATAAAGAAAAAAGAAAATCAATATGGCATGATAATGGAACCAGACTGATGGACAAGAGCAAAGTATATGGGACAAATGAAGCACTGATCTAGTAATGTAAATGAAATTACAGAACATTTCAACTGCTAATTGACAAGATGCATACTTTTAAAGCAAGTTGGGTATTATAGTTTCCACCAATGAGAAAACAGATTGAAAGGTGATTGAAAGGTGAAAATAATAATACTGTAATAATAATAATAATGTGCCAAACTATCTTTCTCTAGCTGAAGAATAATAATATGTTCCAGACATGTGTTGAAAACAAAACATGAACAAAATGTCTGATGGGAAGAATTAGAATTTTAAATAGCGTATTTAAATTAGAACTGTACAAATGTTCTTAGCTTTCTTTGTTTTGGAGTGCTAGAAAGTAACAATATTGGGGAGTAACAATGGTGTGAATATATTAATATTTTACTTGTGTCTCTTATGATACCCTACCAGTTCTGGGAATGTTTCTTATTTTGTCTCTTCATACCTTTGGGAATAGTGACATAAACGATTTCATGGTATCAGTGATCATGCACTGAATAATATGATATTCATAGTAATCCAAAGTATATTTACTCAGAATTGAGTACCACTGTGTTCAATCAGATTTAGCACTGAGAAGACATTGCTGAGGTTGAAAGTAGAGGTAATTTAAATGCACCTTCTCTTTATATTCATGATATTTATGGCTACAACAAATGTTGATGAATATATACATGTATATCAGTAAATACCACTGTATATATGCATGTACTGTATGCTTCCATGTGTGAATTGAACCTCCATCTAAAAAATAGAATATTGGTGATCCTCATCTACATCATGCAGGCTTTTGAGAGCTAAGGCTTTGCAGTGGCTCATAGCTGAAATGGGGCAAATTCGATTTATGCAATTTGCGTGAGTCAAGGAGCAATGCCACGGTGGTAGGTCTCATACAATATCATTTTGGTGTTTTCATCTTTTCCAAAGCTACCTAATAACTTTTTAAAACCATGGAGCTATTGGCTCCAAAGTTATCTTGCTTGCATAGATTCTCAGTCTAGCCTACAGCTCTGAGATTTGCTGGTGGTCTCCCACCCATGTACTAAACAAATCCAATCCTGCACAGCCTTTTTTCTCAAACCAAGGTTTGCTAGGGCTGCTCACAGCTCCTCAGAAACGTAAAGTCCTATCAGATGTATCCCTTTGTTCAAGTGACTTTAAGTATTCATTTAAAGGAAAGAAGGAAAATAAGTATGCGTTGTGTACATTGCTTCTTTAGCACATTTAGAACTGAGCTCATTACTCTGCTCCTGGTCCCATCATGTCAGCCTTGCAAGGTAGTCCAGACAAGAAGCACACCCAGATGAACTAATTCCACCTTATTGTAAGGTTACATTAACAGAATCTTGCAAATGTGAAAGTACTTTTCTCCCCCATTGCCTTTACAGCCCAAGAAACTAGGGAGGGTCTCATCTAAGACATTTGCCACATTCACATTCCTTTTATGGGCTAAGCTGACACTTATATGGCTGTTCCCCTGGCTGCAGCTCTTCCCCCTGTCTCCCAAGGCCATTCCCACATATCATTACATAGCATGGACAAATACATGTGGTCCAGATGTAGAAACAACATGTAGAATCACTGTATCTGTATCTATGCTAAGTGATGTAGTTTATGACCACATCGCTTAGCATAGGAAATTCCAGTCCCAATTGCCGTTGTAAGTTGAGGACTACTTGTATTGATCATGGATGCTTCAATTCTGATTTTTTCAACAGGTGGTTGGAATCAGATCCCTTAATGGATCTTTCCAATTCTGTAATTCTATGACCAACCACTAGAATAATGTTGTAATAAATTAATGAACATGAGCACCAGTAGCATATACAGTTCAGCTATTTTTCCCCCCACATCATTTGCTTTTGTTTGCTCTGCTCCCAGTTTGCATTTGCGTGGGCTTTCTATAAATCATTCTCCTGAGAATGGGGACTCTGACCTTATTTTTTAAAAATTTTTATAAGAACTTTATTAAGTTATAAAAAGCATAAAGAAAAAAGCAAACGAGAACTAATAATCAAGAGGAAAAGTAGAGAGCAAGAAAGTTAGAAAGAATACAAAAGCAATGGAAAGTAAAGAAAAAGAGAAGACTGGGACTCCAACCTTGTTTATAAAACAGGCAGGTGCAATATTTTGGAAACAAAATTAAAAAATGTTCTTTCATAGATAACTGCATTCTGAAAATAATATAAATTCCCTTGTTTAATTTTGTTTATTCGATAGGAAACTGTTTCATTGGCTAAAGAAAAATATACACAACTGATAAGAGAGAAATAAGCCATTAATATTTAGGACTCTACTAATGAAAAATATCAATTTTCTGATAACTTTTTTGGGTTTTGGTGGGAAAGTTATCCATGCACTTGGAAGAATGTGACTTTTCCATACATGTTGGTCATCTAATTTTTGAATGCTTTATGGTTTGAATATAGTTGAGGCTAATTAAAAGTTCATATTCTCTCCCCCCCCCCCCCCCCCCACTTTGAACACTGGGAAGTTAACAGGACAAAATGCTTTATCCTTTAAAGAGTTACATTTTCTGCCAAATGTATACTGAATGACAATATACTGAAAAGCCTAAGTTGCAATCCTGCATCTATGTTCCTTTTTAATTTTTTTAAAGCTACATTTTATTTTAATGCTCTAGTTTAAATCTGGGATGTTCAAATGGATGGAATTGCACTGTGGTGAGATTGTAGAGGTCCTTGCTGCAGAAAACTTAAAATAACTTAAACTCTGAGTTTAGGAGAATCCACTTGGAATGATAAAAAAGCAACAGTCCATTGGTTGAAGAATGAGCACAGCTGATGTGTTGCATAGTTGTGTTAGGCACAAAAAAGTATGCCCCCAGAGAGAGCCTGTATCTGGTAAGAGCTTAACATATTGTGTCTGATTTCAGTGCAAATACAAGCAAATGAACATAGGGAAGCAACTGATGCTTAAGTAACCAGAATTTAGCCTGGAGTCTAAAACACACGCTTTAGATGGTGGAATTTCTGTCCCTCTTCTATAAAATAAATGCATGTAACAGTAAATCCTGTGATTCTCAATTCTTCAGTTTTTAAATTTTCTGCTAACCTATATCAACTGCAGATCTGCAACTCCTTATGTCTTTTATATTTGTGACACCAAATCCCCAAGGAGTGTTTAAATCCAACCGGATGGGATTAGCAGTACAATCAAATCATTTATGTCCAAATATGCGGAAAAGCCAACATTTGCTGAAATAATATTTCCACCATCCAGTGAAAAGCAGCTGTTCTCCACAAACGAATACATCTTCTTTTTTGGTATTTTGAAGGATGATCTAATAAAAGGGCACAAACTACAAAAAATGAACCTAAGTATTTGGGAATAAGTCCCATTTAATTCAGTGAAACTTCTGATAGTGTTGAATGTCTCAGTGATTTCAGCAGGAATGTTAATGATGTGTTTGATGTTTGCAGTTAAAATATGCACTTATGGCTGAATGATGCCCACTATTGGGATGTAAGAGTAATCAGTCTCTCATAACTTGTAATATCAAGAGTTTTGAGAGAACTCAGAATTCTGTATTTTATTGCAATTTTGTAATTTTTATTTAAGATTCATTGAAATACCTGGTTAAAAGGGAAAAAGAAGAATATGCCTTCCTGTCTGCTGTTGCAACAGGAAATAAGGCAGATAGTAGTGGGTGTGGAAAGTTGGGGAAAGTAAGTGATTAAACACTAAGGTATGTAAAGGTGAATGTGTGCTTAACAGCTTTCTGTTTAGGTTGGGGAAGGACTTTTTTGCATTATATTTTGGTTTGCCTCGTCTGAGGCAAACTAAGCGAGACAGACCACCAGTTTGACCCAGTATATTTATTTATTTATTTGTTTATTTATGGTCCAAGACCAAGCCACAAAATTTAAGATGCAGCACACCATTAGTAGCAGTCCCCAGTTTAAGAACGAGTTCCGTTCCCAAGGTCGGTCCTTAAGTCGAATTTGTATGTAAGCCAGAACAGCATTATTGTGTAATACTGTATAAGTAGTACTGTGTAATGAACTTGAACCATCATGTATTTAATTCGATTCATTGTGTATTTAACTCAAATTTTGCTACAATAGGCTATGTTCCTAACTATGGGTTGTCTTTAAACTGGGCATTCTTAACCCGGGGACTACCTGTACATATATGCGTAACAATACATACATACGTAAGAGGAAGGAATCCTATAAAATTAGCAACTCATTGAAGGCACCAAACGGTTTCTATAAGCTAAGGCTATAAATAAAATTTTTGCTACTGCCTTCGGAATCCCTCAATCTCCTCATCATGAGTGGAGTCTATCAGACTCAAGAGTGGGTGTATTCACTCAATATAGAGAAGCTTCCTATTTTCTTGTGAACAGTGTCTTGTTAAACTTCCCCATCTCTTCATTCCACTGCTCCCCACACTCATGTATTGCATTATTTCCTTTTGTGTAAGGTTGCAATGGCTGTAGTTAAGCGATCACTCTAAAACTCAATGCCATATTTAATTTTGTAAAACAGGAAGATTCATGTTATAAGATCCCCACCCCACCCCCTCCAACTGCCAAGACAAAGAACTCCCTTCCTGAGTTCAGGATGCATTCTGTGTAGCTTCGTCTGTCTTGTAACTTATAATATCCAGTCATCAATAAAAGAAGCCCTGCTCCTGGACTTACAAGAGGGTGACTCCATTGTTTCATCTACTGGGGAATATTATTTATGGCATAGCAACAACATTTACAAAGATTTTAAAAAGACGTAAAAAAAGAAAAAGGATGTAAAAAGATTTACAAAACCAGTTGTGCCATTTTCTTGACCAGGAGGCCTTTCAGATGGTCACTCATGACCTGGTCACCTCATGACTGGATGTTTGCAATGTGCTGTACTGGGACTGCCCTTGAAGACCATCTGGAAGCTACAGCTGGTTTAAAATGCAGTACTACCTGTAGTAATGGGCACTTTTCATTAGGCCCATATGTTATTGCTACTACACATGCGGCATTGGTTACCATTTGGCTTCTGGGTGCAATTCAAGGTGCTGGCCATCACCTATAATGGCTTTCACAGAATAAGCCTGGTTATTTGAGGGACCGCCTGTCTCCAATTGTTTTTGCCTGCTTGGTATGCTTGGGCGGAGTGGATGCGCTCCACGTCCCCTCCCTTCAGCATTGTCGTCTTCTGGCACCCAGGGGGCATGCCTTCTCTGTTGCTGCCCCTACCCTCTGGGGAAGTATCCCCCCATGGTGCCCACTCTCCTTGGGTTCTGGAAGGCCCTCAGGGCCTGGCTCTGGTCCCAGGCTTGGGGTTATTGTATTTGTGTGTAGATGAGCATGTTTTTTCATTGTTATAGTTGCTTTTTAGTCTGGGTTAGTATGTTGTATTATTCTGTTTTTAACTGTTTTAATTGTATATTTGGGTGTTGTAAGCTGCCCAGGGTCTGTTGGAGTGGGCATCCATGATACATTTAATAAATTTAATAAACAATCATGAAGAAGTGTCTGGGTACTTATAAAAACAAAAGAAACTGGAAGCCAATCAGTGCTTATGTGGTCAGATTCTTTGTGTCTAAGGCAGTATTTCTCAACTTGGCAGCTTGAGGATGTGTGGACTTCAAGTCCCAGAATTCCCCAGCCAGTATGGGGAATGGCTGGGGAATTCTGGAAGTTGAAGTCCACACATCTTCAAGCTGCCAAGGTTGAGAAACACTGTTCTAAGACATTCCTCTTCTTTACCATAAATGTGGGGTTTCCCATATACCAAGTAAGGAGGATGATTGCCTTCCAGCCTTCTTCCATTTTTGGGCTGTTGCATCTGTCATTTGTTCCTTTACATTTGGAATTATTTTTAATGTATAACTGTTTAATATTATTAATATAAATGTAGTTATCATAATTAATAGAGTAATAGTAATCACACTTTTCAGGCTGTTGTTTGGTATGCTGCACTGGATCCAGAGAAAAAGGTATTACATACCTTATGACCTAGGAGGTAGGCTACATGCTGGTTCAGTTGGTAAAAGTATGCATCTATTTATTTATTTATTTATTTATTTACTTATTTACTTACTTACTTTCAAATTGAGCCACCCTCCATCTCACAAGGAGATTGCTGTCACTGTGATTAGTGGATCTTGGATTTCTAGTACAATACAAAATAGATCATGGAAGCCTTAGTACTCTCTGCTCTGACTAGCACCAATTATCTAGATATCCAATCCCCAAAGTTCTTTCTTATCATTTGGCTCTTGAACTGAAGATGTCAGATATCAAAACGTGTTCAGCCAGTGACCAACTATTCTTTCCTTTGACAACGTGTTTGCAACAATGGTATAACTTTCCTTTCCCCAACCTGGTGCTGTTGAGATGTGTTGGGCCATAACTACTAGCTTACCAACTAGCATGCCAAAATACACTTGAAATCGTAGGACCTGCAATCTAACATACCTGGAGGTCACCACTTTGGGGACAGCTATATAGTCCAAGATTTTTTCCAATGCCAGCAACTGAAGCTTTGAACCAACATAAAAACATCTTTGCAGACATACATGAATATGAAAACCAATAGCACACATTTTCTAGCTGTATGGTTCAGTGAAAAGAAAAGAGGAAAACCTGGACAGATTTCCTAGATCATTCATTAAAATATAGTTTTATGTTGAAAGGTAAAATATGGGTGTCCAGTTTCTAATAATTACAAGAGGGTATTACTGGAGAAGGACAAGATACCTGGATTTCTCCATTGTGTCTATTTCATATATCATTGCTTCCTTTCCATCTTCAACACTTAGTAAAAAGTGATGGGTGTATACTTTTGCTCAGTTGAAATTACCTCTTTATTCAAATGTTATGTTATCTGGCAAAACTATTATGTTTTCATTCTAACTGGGCCTATGCTTTGTTAGAAACCCAACCTTTGGTTTCATTTTCATCCATGACAGCTCATGACATCAGAAAATTTTCCTTCACTTTTCCGCCATAATATACCTTTATGCTAAACTTTCATGAGCCTCCATATGAAAGTATTCCTTGCTTGTCACATCTATTAGATAGTCAAGGCGGCTTCACATATTCTTTTCTGAAGCAGGGATTATTAACCATCATGGAATATGTTTAGCAGAGCTGATTCATGGTCCTAGAAAGTGCCCAAAATGGATAACATCCCCAGTTTTAATGCAGTGCAATGTTCCCTAGGCATGCTTTCCTGAAACCAAAGTCCCACTGCATTCAATGGTGTAAGTGAAGAAGGTAAGATTAGAGTTATTTATATTTCATGGATGGGTAGGAAAAGTTAGAAATAGAGACATGGCCTACAATGTTGATTGAGATGATGTCCAAGAAGCATTTGAAGGGAACTTTTTACAATCACATAAGAGATGTAATACAGAGCAGTGCAAACCTAGGGATGTGAAAGAAATCCATCACAACTTTCAGTGGGAGTGAATTAACAGGATCTGCTGAAACAGATGCCACTTGAGTAGAAATTTATGTTATTTATTTATTTACTGCATTTGTATACTGCTGAAGCAACCAAAGGATTCATGGTGGTTAACAATAGCAATAAACTAACCATGGTAAAATTGAAATATAATCCATGCAATTACATGTACTATGTCCAAGAAAGCACAATATAGGGATAACAAACCAGAAAATTAAAAAAAAAAAATGAAATGTTGGATTACTCAGTTATCAGTAAAACAGGAGGGTGACCTCAGGAAAGTGATGATGATGATGATGATGATGCCATCAAGTCATTTTCAACTCCTACTGACCAGATAGATAGATAGATAGTGTTATTGTTGTTATTGTTATTTTTGTCCCACTTTTTTTTTTAATTTGGTCAACTCAAGACAGTGAACATATCTAATACTCCTGCCTCCTCTTTTCCCCACAACAACAACCCTGTGAGGTGGGTTGGGCTGAGAGAGACACAGTGGCCCAAAGTCCCCCAGGTGGCTGTCATGCCTCAGGGAGTCCTAGAATTCACAGTCTCCTGGCTTCCAGGCCAGCACCTTAGCTTCTACACCAACCTGCTCTTGTTACCCCAACCCCAGGAAAATAAAATTGGAGGCTATGGCTATATTTGAGAAAGGTACTTCCAAAAAAGTTTATTTTTGATAAATTTTGTTTGTAGAAACTGCATGTTAGAGATAACTTTATTTTTTTAAATGAACATAAGAGACAATTGTGGATCATTCAGGGAAAGCAGAGTATAAAACTCCTCTATATTAGAGAGAGTTACACATAATGGAAATAGGGAATGATGAACTGAGATTTTCCATCATTTTTGCTAAAAACAAACCCAGACAGAGTAGAACAATACATAAAAACCAGCAACTGATTTAGTGATGTCTCCATGCACAATTTCTTCCACATGTCAAATTAGTTTATTGAACAATGGCCCACTGCCTAGTAAAATATTTCTGAAATTCACAGAAGTTTTGATTGGCATTATGGCACAGAGACCAAGGAAATCAAGTTAGGCCTTCCATATTAATACATATGTAAAGTAGCTGTCTGGATTGGGGCCTGACCACACTGCACTATCCGCTAGTTCATATACTAGTTGTTGGCATTACAATGGACAAACTTAATTAAATCATGGCAAATGCAGATATGTTGTTAGTTAAACCGTAATGGGTGAATGATTCATGCATTGGTGATTGTTTTCAGTTCATCAAATCAATTTACTGTTCAGAACTTATTTGATCTTGGAGTTTTCAAGTTCTGAGGTTCTTGACCTACCCTAGACTTATAAGGCACTTGAAAAATCTCGTTTGATTTTGCCCAATCCACCCTATATTATTGGTGTCTCTAGTATCTTGACAGCCATACAAACTATGGGAATCCATTGAGGCCCACACACAGACTGCACCCTAGCCAAGGATAGTTGTTTAAAAAACAGCAGTGAAAAAAAAATGATTTTTTCTGTCTTCAGCTAGCAACATATTCAAACGAAGAGAAGTTCCACATCACTCCTGGACCAGCTCATTCAGCAAAGTTGTCTATTAATAGCAGAGTTGGTAAGAAAAAGAAAGAAAAGGCAGACATAGTAGAATACCATGAAACCAATTTGTGTGCTGAATGCACGGAAAGGCTGGGAGAGAAGAGAGGTTTGGAAGGAGGAGATGAATGCTAAAAACAAAGCAGAGGAGAGTGGGAAGAAAGAGTCCAGCTAGTTTAGGAAACCTTCTTCCATCTACCTCCCACACAGCACATTTTTTTTATTGCCAAAGGAGTACAAAGATGCTTGAGAAAAATTGATTTGTTCAATGATACTTACCAGGATACTGAAGAAATGCAAAATGTCTTTAGTCAAACTGAAAGTCATCTACAAGTTGCAAACCAACGAGGGGGAAAATGATGAAAAGGAGTGATACACTCCTGTGAAAGAAAGTGACATAACTGAAATAAACTATGAAATTAAGCAAAATATTTTAGAACCCAGCTTCTCAATAAATGTGGGTGGGTTGATAAAGCAATGAAGCAACACCCAAAAAGAAATGAAGGCCAGAGAATGATCCATAGTCAGCTTATTTTCCATTAAAGATGTAGCGGGCAGCCCTGTATATGGTGGTGTGTGCGTGTTTAATCTAAAAATAAGCATGGAAAAAGAAGACTTTTAATAGTTTTCTCCTCTTCTGGAATCTCTATGAGGGTTTGCACCTATGTAATAAGAAGACCAAAGGGAGAAGGAAAAATGTTTTTGGGATGTGATATTGCTTACGATTGCAACAGAGAAAGAAAAATGTCTTTCCTCTTCTACTGCAGTTCTAATTCAGATAGCCCAGCAGATCACAACTTTTTCTGGGTCTGGTTCCCATCATTTTGTTCAATGGTTTGGGTGACCTCCTCCAAACACCTGAAATCTTGAGAGATCACTAATTCCATCTGACTTTTGTAATATCATCTGGAGACCTCAAATAATTTCTTGCAAGATTTTGGCTGTTTTTTAATGTTTTCAAAAGGATTGTCTTTAAATAAATGGGAAATAGCCATAATGGTTAGTTTATTTGAAATAAAAGAATGGATATTCTATCACCTGTGAGACTCCTGACGAGTTAGGCCAGGCAAACATTTTAATTTTTGTTTATTCTCTTTTTTCCCCAAAAGTAAATGAAACACTGTGTATTTAATGTGACACGAAGGTAGTAACCCTATACTACTAAGTAGATATGTATAGGGTTGTAAATTGTTCAAGTAAATTGTAAATCCTTTGGGTCATTTTTCCCTCAACATTTCCATTCCATCTTTAATAGACTTTTGGTTCCAAAAGGAGTTCAATGGATGAAATAGAAGTTTTGAATCCAGTCCATTGTACTTGAAGCATTAGTAGTACAACGATTCTGAGAAGACAATAAATCCACAGAGTTATTAATATATATCTGCCAGGCATCCATTGTTAACCATCAACCCTGGTAAGGTAACCCTGGATGCTTCTATGCATGCCAAGCCAGTCAATGTACAACTGCTGAAATTGTGCTACTTTGCTGAATAAAATGTATAATACAATAATTGCCGAGACCAGAAAAGTATGGGAAGATAAAAATACTAATTTGGTCACTGACTTTGGACTTACACCTGCAGTAAAAATACTGAGCTGTTCTAAACTTCTTTAAAAAATACATCTGCCATTCCAGTCAAAGAATTATAACAATTTAAATGGAAACCTGCAACAAAATGTGACAGCATAAAAGGCTCCTACTCTATCCCCAAGCCAGCTGGTTTAGCCACAGCCTGTTTAGGAATAAACTATTGTGTTCCCCGTTTTTTATTTCTTCTCCTTGTTAAGTTGTTTTCCATTCTGTTTTGCAATCACACCATGAAATGATAAATTTTGAAATGCAGGTGCTCCTCATTATAACAGTCCCCAAGCCCAGCCCACAGAAGGTTCCAGCAGTTTTCCTCCATCAAGAACAGCAGTTGGTAATGGGCATTTTAACCATTCAAGGCTAAGCCAGAAGAGGAGAAGAAAAAAAGGGTTAAAATGTTACAGCTGTGGATGCACTCCTTCAAAAGCTGCTTGGTGGTTAGAGTGATAGTTCAAAAAGTACCTCAAGATGTGTGTGACTACAAATCCCAGAATTCCTATTCAGTGTGCCTAGTGGGACTTCTAGGTGGCAAAATGCAGGTCTGCTCTGATGAGCGGCAGCTCTCTAGGTTTCAAGACTTTCTTCAAAGATCCAGAAGCTTGAATCTGGGATCTTCTCCTTGAAAACCAACTTGCCTATGAAAAGAAGAGACATGACTTATAAAAAGGGAAACCTGAGAGCAAATTTTAAAAATGGCAGGTTCTACAATAGTTTCAAGGTCGCTTTGGAATCAGCTGTATGGAGCACTAGGTGCTCCTCTGTTAGCCGGTGCCTAAGAGCATCAAAACTGCGTATGTTGGAGGGAGTGGACAGTTTTCAATAAAGCATATGCCAGAATGAGAGTTTACTTTCATGTTTCTTCTCCTTGCTGCATTAAAGCCCCTCTTCCCACTGCTTTTTTCAAAGATGTTGTCAGGATTAGCCCAGGAAACTCCAAGAGACAATACAGATTCAATCCAGCAAGGTTTATTGGCTTCACTCCCATTACAGAATCTTCTCAGACTGAGAGCAACTCTCAGGGTCACCCCACAAACATCCTCTGCATTCCTTAGGGAGGGGCCAGTCTCATTCTCTTATCTTGTGTTCGCTCTTCTGGGGATGAGAGTCCATGTTTCATACCTCTACTCCACACTCCCACAGATGTATTTTTAATCAGATCTGAGTTTTAAAAAAAGCTGCATGAGGCAAGTGCAGTAATGTCTGTAAAAAAGCCACAATGACATCAGAATGAAATGTGAGTCATATGTCACTTGCATATATGGCACAAATATGTAGTAACATCATGATACCTCTCACACATGCATACATATTGTCTTTTGCATGCTAATGTAAATGATGCATGTGCTGTCATTTTGTCCCTCTGGTCTCCTGAGGACATCAATGGGCAGTCTGTGGGTTGTTGGAGCCTTCTATTTTTAAAACTAGCAATCTTTGTTAGTTCGTTAATCCACCCTTAGAGAAAGACAGAACTGACTTGCTTGGATCCTCTGAGACTACCCACATATCAGATTATACCCTGACCTTCTGAGTTACAGAGTTTATAAATCCAGATGGACTGTTTCTTGGAGAAAAACATGTTCTTGTCTTCTCACTTGGTCACCTTTTCTATGTGGCCTGAACATCTTTTGCCACACAAATGAATATACTGCTGTGAAACATTAGCAATGGATCTGCTTGCAGAAGAGCAAAATGGGCCCTTTTACAATTTCTTTTTTAAAAAGTTATCATGTAAAAATCATGACTAATTAATATGACAGTCATTCTTGTACTTCTTGGTTATTTTAAAGATGATAACTCAAGCTGATGCTATGAGTTAAATGCAATACATGCCACTGATTGAACTGTCTGGTGACATCTTGCTATTTCTCACTGCTAGTCATGTTGTCTTTTTATGGATAATAGAAAATGAACACCACACCAAGTTCCTGTCTTTATTGAATATGTGTTGGAAATCATTTGCAAGTGCAATGAACAGTGCCAGATTGCACCAAATGTGATTTGTGTTTTTATAAACCAGATTATCTATTAAGTATGTAGTGATGTCTTAATTACTGAAATTAATACAGAGGACAAATTAGAAGCACCCAAGGTCTTCATGTACATTGTGGGTCTTTGGGGGATGTATTAAACTGAATACAATCTGCCATTCCACACTGCATCTGTTTTGGATACACAGCTTTTTAGAATGTAGCCATATATGCACAAACACTTATTAGCATACCAGGACAAATAGCAGCCTGCCTTCCACCTAAAAGAGCAAAATCTATCTTTTAAAAAAAAGGGGGTGGGCGGGGAGGGGCTCAGATCTGGCTCCAGTTTTTAGTCACTAGGTATTAATGAGTGTGAATTGGTGAGATGTTTTTATGCTTTTATTCTGTTTATGTTGTATGTGTTATTCTTGTAAACAGTCTGAAACTAGTTAGAATAGGGCACCGTATAAATGATGTAATAAATAAATAAAATAATGAAGCGCAGGGTTTATAAGAAAAGTGGGGAGAAGTAAGGAGAATACACGGGAATGAATGAACTGTTGAGATATTCCACATAGCACACAAACACTAACAGGTCAATAGGTCAAACAAAGAGAAGTCAGATAATATATGGAGTTGGGGAAAAGGTAGAGAGAGATACACAGAAGAATAGACACACTTACAAGGCAGGTCAGAAAGAACCACTAACTACTCTTCCTCTTTCTCTTGATTTCTCTCCAACTGAAACTGCTGCCTATAAAAAGCAGATTGGGTAAGGAGTGTGAGGTCAAATCCTGTATAGAGAAAAAACAAACAAAATCACTTTCCAACTCCAAAGAGCTCTGCTAGGCACAGAATTTAACAAGTGAATCAAACTCAAAGATTGGCATGCCCTACCAAAGTAACCATGATACAACTCAACTTGTCCTGCTCAGCTTTGACCATGCCAAGAATTGTTATGATTCTTGGTTAAGTATGTCAGAAAACCCAGGACTCCTTTGAACTGTCAAACTGATTCAAATCACTCCATATTTGACAAATGGGCATCCAACTTTCCAAATGGGCATCCAATTCAATGTTTACAAATAATTTGACACGATTTGGTTCAGCACTTTGTTAAAATCAACATTCAGTTGAATTTCTGAATCAAATCTTTACAGAATCCTAGTTTTCACATATTTGCTATAATAATGATTATTAGGTTGTAATCACTAAACACATTTAATTTAACCAATGATCTGTGGGTAGATTCATGAGAGCACATTACGAAGTGTTGCAATGTTGACCCACATTATGCAGAATCTCAGATTTTCACTATTCCAGTACTAACACCTCTACATTTAGTGTCTATGATAACATAAATGTATGAGAGACAAATATCACCAAACAGAGCTGCCAGTACTGAATAAGATTTATAAGTCAGTCACCATGTATATAAACAGTTATATAAATGTGTCCTAGCTTCTAAGAAATGAGTTTAGGATCAGACCGCTGTTGAAAAGCATAAGCTTCTTAATCATTGTAGCTGTTCTTGTTTCTAAAAGCATTGCCAAACACATGCTTTCAAATAAGTGTAGAATGGAAACAGTTATCATTCCTCCTTGTTGAAAGAGTGTGTTGCATAGATTTTTATATGTGAGAGAATCAAGATGTCCATTTACTGAACAGCAGCACTGCATCTGAGCTCTTGGTGATTTTACTTCACCCCCCATTTTTACAGTCAATGACACAGAATGACAGTAACTCAGAACATCAGGAAACTGTGATGTGATGTAACTTGTAGTGAATTGTACTGAACAAGTACAACTGTGGAAGCAGAACTCAAGTAAGTTTTGTCTTTTAAAATATGTAGTCATAGACCAAACATAACCTAAGTTAGCTATGTGGTTATTGTCTTTAGCAATTCTTGTGCATTTACATTTTGTTTAGTTAGTGCATTTTTCAAATATTTCTCTCTAAAATGATTCCAAAGTAAGATTCCATAATGGAGTGATGGACAGAAAGATCATGAAGTAAATATCTACCATGAAGAAATAATGTCTAGTTTGATTAATGTATGAAATCGTTCTAATCTGATGACTGTAAAATAAATTCGTAAATTTATAGCTCTCGTGTTAGACTGTAAGGACTTTGGAATAAAAATGGTTATCTTGTGAAATGTTTGTGTGTGAGAGAGAAAGAGAAACAACAGTTTGCACCAGCCATTCTTTCCATGGTGCTTACCTCCAGCACCACCAATACTAGCCTGTCATAAAACCATGCACTTTCCTGGATCTAGAATGCCCTCAAGCCATAGACTGGAATACTGGTAAACATTTTTAGATCTTTTTATAGTTTTATGTATGCTACATTCAAATCATGTTTCTATAAGGAGACCCCAAGTTTAGAAATCATTCAATCAAATAAAAAAAAAAATCTAACATACATCCCTCACTTGATTTATAAGGAAATAGAAGGCTTTTGGAGTTAGAAGAACATGACCTGCGATTTGGGTGGCCTGGGTATCGGTGGTACAACGAAGTCAAGGTTAATGTGGATTTTAAAAATCATTATGTTAGATGTGCCATACTGAGAATATGGAGTAGATATAAACCCAGGCTGTGCCCAAAAATACCTTTGTGGCTCTCAGCACAAGAAACATTTTGTAGATGTGAAATAATAGGCAAACACAAATGGCTAACTTTTGGTGAGATGCTAGAATTTTATCAAGGGGAATACAAAATAAAATCAAAAGAAGAACTCACTGCAGAGGAACATAGTTGTCAATGGTTTTCTTATTTACAGTTATTAAAAAGATTTAAAGTAGGCAAAAGAGTTTATGGGTTGAACACTGTAAGACTGAGTTTGAAATGGGTGATGTGCATTTGTATTATGTGCAAATGATGAACATGTAATTGCTAAAATGTATAACCTGTTGAAATTTGAAACAGAAGAAGAACAATTGAAAGAATGTATGATAGAGGGCTAAAAATTAGGTTTGGTTATAATATACAGATGGAACAATGGGGAAATATGTGGTTTAAAGGATTGAAAAGGATTATGTTATAATCTCAAAGATAATTTTTATAAAATGATGTCTCTTTGGTATATGTCACCAGAAAAATTGTTTGGACTATATAAAGGCACTTCAAAGTCATGTTGGAAATGTGAACAACAAGAGGGTACATGTAAAAAAGCTAGAAAATTCTGAATTCAAATACATACAGACAATTTTAAAGATTAATGTACAATTGAGACCAGAGGTCTTTCTTTTTGGAATGATTGACAAATAGTTGGAAAAAAGTCATGGAACTTTGTTTTTATATATGAAACCGCAGTGAGATTATTGTATACACAAAGATGGAAAGATCTGCCAATACCCCCAATGAAGGAATGGTTGGTGAAGATGATGGAACTTGCTGAGATGGCCAAATTGACTTCTTTGATTAGAGAAAAGACAGTATCTACATTTATTGCTGACTGGAAACCCCTTAAGGACTTTTTGCATAAAACAGAACAAAATGAACTTATGATTTATGATTTTGATGATTAGACAGGATAGATTATAGAAAGAAGAGAGACATGTTGTAACTTTAGAGAAAGAGGTAAATTTATAATTGTACTTATCACTGCTGTAAAGAAGATCGGAAGCCACTTCTTTGTATCTTTTTTCTTTCTGCTCTATTTTTAACTTTTCTTTCTTTCTTGCAGTTTTAGCTTTCTCTTTGATTTCTTTCTTTTTCTTTTTTCTTCCTTACTTTATATTAGTCTTTATTAGCTTTTACCTTCCCTTTAAAAACTTTGAATAAAATTATATATAAAAAAAATCCTCACAGGCACCCTTTGTCCTGTCATGAATTGGGGAACTGCCCATTAGGACAATCAGCAGATACAGTAACCTTCCTCATGAAAGCTACACTTGCTTGTCCTCAGACATAGAAGTTGTATTTGCCTCATGTGTGCTATAAAATGTCCATTATATACCTAATGGTGACAGAAACTTGTACTTTCAATTGTCAATCATTTTAATTGCTCCTGTGATCATCTTCTTCTACTTGATTGATTCTCAGAAGCTTCTAAGAAGGTTACAGAATTAGTACCAATAGCTGTGGCTTTTAGAAACCATCTGGGGTCTTGTTCACATTATTAAGTGTTTCATGATTTTCATGTAATATCATTTATTTTCTTATTCTTTTAATCACTGTATTTGCCATTCTTTGCTCTTATGATTGGTCTTATTTTATAAAATAATAAAATAAAATAAAATAAAAACACTATGAAGTGCCAGCCTTTGCTGTAGTTTGCGTAGGAATATAGTCTTTCTGATCTTGTAACATAATACTGCAGTTGAACTCCAAACCCTGTTGGAACATACCAATCTAGAAGTTGGTAATCTATTGCCATTCATATGTTTTGGTCTGCAGCTTCCATGGACTTTGGTTAGCAGCCGTAGGGTTTGTGGTTCATGGGACCTGTACTTACCACGTCAGTAACTACATTGGCCTATCTCTTATTGTTTGTTATGTTGCCGACTACCCAGCCTTCCTCATTTCTCTGCTTTAGAATCTATCTTTGCCCATATTATCTAACTTTGGCTCTTTGAACTTCAATTTTATCCTAAAAAACAAAAAATGATAAACAAACTGCGATTAGCTTCAGAGCTTGGTCAGAGACCTGGTTGGAAAAAAAAGCATAAAAATAATAAATTCAAACCACTTGGAGCCTTAGTTGGGGGGGGATGCTTCCCTCCTCCCTTGCTTTTGGATGGGAAATAATGAATACTGATTTGGTTTGATGAGTATTTCTCATATTAGAGAAAGGAACAAATAAAAAAACGGGCAAGCAAACAAACCAATGAAAATCCTTTACTTGATGTAAATCAATTTCCTCAAGATGGCACAGAATTCTATTCAGGAATGATTGTTAACCTGAGAAAGCAAAGGAACGGCTACATTTCAGCTATTATAATTAGAAATGCACAGGTAATAAATGAGATACAAGGACAAACAGCCCATGAAGAATTCAAATGCACTATTATAGCAATGTCTATCTCTACTAATGATGACAATGAAACATAAATAGGCTGGTGGATACATGGATTCTACCTCATCAGTGAGTGTGAAAGCTTCAGCATAGTTTCCAAATGTGCTATTACTGCTGCTGTACGGTTTTGATCTGGTTGTGAAATTCAATACTTTTTTGTAGTAAAAAAATGTAAATGATCAGTGGCCTAGGCCCCATTATATGGATTGTAACATAAACTGATCTATCTGGTGGCATCTGCAGAAGGGGGTCAGAACAGGCAAATGGTGGTGACCAGCTCGTGATCCAATCCCTACTTCTTTTGGACATGTGTCAACTTTGCATGCACATACAAAAGGGTGGGGGCTTAGACTGTAGTGTCATGTTCTAGAGCTCTGCTTGTTTTGACACATACTCCCTGCAGACACCATTGCTATCATCTGTCTCTCCATTTATACTCTATCTCTTTTCTAAGCTTTCTAAGCAACTCAAAGCAACAATATCCTCACCTCCTGCAAATAAACATTCGGCAATGAAAAAAAAATTAAAAATTATCATCAGCAAGATTATATGCTGAAGGCCTTCCCAAAGGAAACATTTCATGAAATACTGGAAATCTGTTGGCAAAGAAGTGGAGCAGAAGAGGACTAAATCTTCAGAAGACTTAGAGCTGAGGCTAGGTACAGCTGTTGGATAAATCATCACTGTCCTTCCTGTCAGACAGATCTCAGGGAGTGTTGGGCCATACAAGAAAGCCACCTAGCATAATTTCAGGTGATGGAAAGATTCTTCAAGAAAGTGATTCTCCAATGTCCAGATGACTGTTGCAGCTTCTGAATAGGTAGAAACATATCAACAATTATAAATGCCCATTTGGGGTTATATTTTTCTAGTCTGCATTCCTTCTGCTTTCATGTGAGTTATAAGTCTATCCATTTGATCTGTAAGGGATAGCGTTAAGGGAACAATAGCAGTAAATACCCATTGCTACTTTATTGCCATAGTACCTGCAAATTGGAACATTCTTTCTTTTTTTTAAATTGGGTAATTAATTTAGGATTACATTAGGGGAGGGTATGGGCCAGTTATGAATTTCTACTGTTTCCTCCCAGACTGATTTTCAAAGGCCATGGCACATACACAGAAGCTTAGCACACATAAAAACCACAGCAAATTTTCAATTAAAAATTCTCTGGAAACAGTCTATGATTGATTTTGTTGAAAAGAAATTAATTAGTACACTGCGTTCTTGACAAATAATAGATTAGGAGAACAATGAAACTGAGGGGCAGTAAGCAAAATAAAAACAACTTGACAAGTGAGAAACTTCTAGAGCCAGTGGAGATGCTGATAAGCTGAAACAAAACTTAGCTGAAGTGTAAGAAAAACAAAACATCCTTTGCCCGAGGTAAAAGAAGGAACTATAATCTTCAGATATGAAATCTACTTGGTACATTGTTTCAGTGAATACATGCACACACAATATGTTCTACTGAGGTATAGCAAAAATTTCTCCTGCATTTCCTTTACCCTTATTCCATTCCATAGAAAAGAAAAGAGTTTTGAAATGTTTCTCAAAGGAAACAATCTCAGCAAAGGCCTCATAGATGAATGTTGGGCTGCTTTTGCTTAATCTTAGTTATGAGATGGCCAAGAGGGACACAAGAGGGACTTTCCTTTGGAATATTTCCAATGTTCTGACTCTAAAATTGGCTCTCACACTATGCAACCCCAAGTTGTTGAGTATGATTCACTAGTGAGCCAATTTATTTCTGGCTCATCTGTTATACTTACAGAACAATTATGGTCTGAAAACATGGATGGGCAGTAAAATGAAGAATATTTTTGCTGTTCCAGGTTATACAACAGCTCAAAGTGGGGCACTGATTGAATGATTTCTTTTTAGCACTTTCCATTTGATGAGCAGAAGTGGAAACACTGATTGGGTTGTGGTGTTCCCTGTCTGTTCTCTGCAATTCAAGATCGAATGAGCAAGAAACTGGGAAATGGATAGTGTGACGAGGAAGTGCTATAAGATTTCTGTCTTTCACCTTATAAGCTTTTGTCCTCTGTCTGTATCCTTAAGGGATCCTAAGGGCTGTATTCATGAGGAATCTATTCCAATGGTTTTATTTCAATGTGTGAAACTTGGGCGGTCAGGTGGGATACTGAGATGTGTGGTTCAAAAGAATATCAGCTTGGGTAACTTTATTACAATAAGGCAAGTTCAGAACAAAAGAAGTACTAAAGAAATGCTAAAGTACCTAGAGAATAAGGCATAAAAGAAAACTTCCCTTTCAGGGGAAGACAGTCTTTGGGAAATAGGAGAGCAAATGTTGACACAATATTACTTTAACTGATAATCTAGTTCAGTGCTACTTGCTTCAGCAATTAAGTCCAAGGTTATATGAATGACATGAATGCTTAGGAGTACTACATATAAATATGTAATTTTCCCGATTCTCTGACAATTTCAACTTCTCCAGTTGTAAGACAATTTTGCATTTTCCAGTAATACCATTTGTAATCTATGGGCTGCACACAGATTGGGTAGTGAAAAACAGATGCATTATACCAAATATGGATCAGAATTCAGAAAAGAGCTCTCTACAGATTTTTTTTTTCATGCTCAGTTGAAGTATTCCAAACTTAGAGCTAATTAAACTGCAAGCCCACCTCCATCTTGATTTCTTAGGCCCACAATATTTAACTTCACGGACCTTGAAAAAAAAATCAATGGTGTGTCGAATGTGTGTTAAGCTCACAGTTCTAATAATAAATAAACAAATAAAAATAAATAATTTAAAGCTTTCTTAATAGCAGATATAATGTGATTAGGATTACGCCCATCTGTATGTAAAAGCCACAACAGCTGGTCAATGTAGTGCACTAAATGTATGTGTGTCGGTATTTTGAAAGCTCAAAACTCAGTTTTATGTAGGAACTATGCTAAAGTCATAATCCTTATTCAGTTACAATCCATCCATGCAATGGAAGAATACAATCATGCAAAGATGAAATGCATTCACTGCTCTGTTGACGTCTGCATATATGCCACCTAAGTTCAGTTTTTTTGAATGCTGGAAAGAGGTCTAGCTGCCATGATCAAACAGGTTTTGAACGATCAACAAAAAAAGAAAAAAGAAAGAAGATCTAGGACTACGGTGATACAAGCTCAGACAGGAGCTCCTTTGAGTGATTCTCCTGATATATTAGAATGTGAGAAGCAGGATTGTGTATGCCTCACTTGCTGTTCATCTGACTGTCTGAGAAAAGAGTTATGTCATTCCCACATGTAAATTAGTCTTTCTCTGTGGAGCTGGAAGCTGTCCTTTTCCACAGCTCCTGAACACAGAGACAGAGCTTGCTACATGTTCAGTGATATTCATAAGACTCTTCTCTGACTTTCAAACAAATCTCAGCATGAACAACTAAAAAAAAGAAAAAAAAATCCCAGAAAAAGACAGTGACAAACCACTTTCTGATGGCAGTTGAGAAAACTACACAGATATGTCCACAAAGTCAGCAGGTGTTAAATTTGACCTGAAAGAGACTTGACTTATTTTATTTAGCCACTAGAGGAAATCCCAAGAAATATTGTTGGGTTGGGAAAGAAAAAGAATGCAGCGATGTTTCCAAAGACAGTGGGAACTGGAAAGAAGGAATGAAGAGAATGAGAAGGAAAAAATGGGCAGGGGGAAGAAAACTTTTAAACAGATCACTTTAAAGATAATAATTTATGTCTTACAGTCAATACAGGTAGTCCTTGACTTACGACCATTCATTTAGCAACCATTTGAAGTTATAATGGCATTGAAAAAAGTGACTTATGACCGGTCCTCATACTTATGACCATTGCAGTGTTCCCACAGTCAGGTGATCAAAATTCAGGTGCTTAGTAACCAGCATGTATTTATGACAGTTGCAGCATCCCAGCATTATGTGATCACCATTTGTGACCTTCCCAGGTGGCTTCCGACAAGCAAAATCAGTGAAGAACTGTGTGATTCCCTTAACAACCATGGTCTGCAAAATGACAACTGCTGCAAAAACTGTTGTAAAATCAGGTGCAGTCATGTAATGCCTCACTTAACAACCACACTGCTTAACAATGAATTTTCCAATCCCTATTATGGTCATAAGTCAAGGACTACCTGTATTACATTTATTTTTGGTTCTGCATTCTAGAAAGGATATTGACAAAAAAGGAGCATGGTAACAGTAAAGACTGTAGAACAGGGAAGAGGAACTTTTAGTCCAAATATAACTAGCAAGATTTGTATCTCCAACTTGTGAAGGTCTGGACAGATATCCAAGACTGCACTACAGTCCCTTCTGTTCTACATAAATATTTTACTCGTAACCATTGGTAAATGGGTAAAAGTAGTTTTGAAGGCAGGATTTGGTTCAGTGGCTGAAATTGCAAGGAAAGGTTCTCTTTTCCCCAAAGCACTGGCCTGTGATATTAACCTGCCAGGAATGTGGGTAGAAAATCAGGCCTTTGGGCTGTGTTATTACTAGTCAAGACACTAACAACAATGAGGAATAATTAAAAGAAATGAGAAAGTTATTGTGGAGAAGAGAAGATTAATAGGAGACATACCTGCAGGTTTCAAGTATCTAAAGAACTGTCCTGCAAAAGGTAGAACAGACATGATTTTTTATTTTTCTACAAATGGCCCTAGAAATATGGAATGGAAATTGCAGAAAAAATAATTTTGGCTAAACTTTCAGAGATGCTATTACTGCACTGTAATCTGCAGATTCTACCCATAGCAAAAATGACCCCCAAGCTTTGTTCCAATTGTAATCAATCTGTGTCAAGCCACATAGCGAAAAAATAATAATAATTGGGCACTATACTTATCAACTGTATACTGAAGTCACACGTACACAAGTGTCCGTGCATGGATGCGCATCGTATAGATGAGATATAGAGATATGATTTAAGATTTGATGGGCATACTCTGAGCATCAGCCTTTGGCAACACAGTGGGTCACGTGTCTTTTCCTTAGTATAATATTTTCATTGAAACTGAACTTCCTAGTTTTGAAGATTTAGAGCAGTCTGCAGGAGGATCAGTGCATTCTCCTTTGAGAAATCTGTCACTGTCATTTCACTGCTTGAGACTTATGAATGGGCCTATTGTTGCAAACAGCTGTAGCATGAAGGCATTTAAGCTAGACATTACTGCCTGTGGTGTTTAGTGCTCCAAATATTTCAAACACCGACATTACAAATTATAGAAAGGGTTTAAAAAACAAAACAAACAAAAACTGCAGTCTGCGTAGCCTGTTTAGGTCTTCTTCCCTTTTATGGACCTGATCACAACATAATGTTATTATGCTGGCTGTGCATTTCATCCCGGTTAGTCAGAATAACATGAGAAAGGCAGGTGATGAAGGCTGCTTTATGTTACAGCAAGAGTCTTATAATTTTGGAACTCAGAGTAGAAAATGTAGTGGCACTTATACCACTCTCCCAGATAGTAATTACTGTTCTTCTGCTGGCTGCCATTTCTCTGGCAAAATTAATTGTCATGCATAAGTGCAGGGTAGTGAAACATAAGTAGAAAGCTTGACTTGCCACTAATGATTTATTCATTTTGAAATACCTGATTATGTTGATCGTGCCGGCACTGATATAATTCCTTCCGTGTTTTTGACATTTGGCGTTTCCTGAAATGTTGGGAAAATGGTTCAGACAACAAGCCAAGTTTGTTTCTATCCTCAAAAAGAAAGTTGTATTTTTGTGAAACAGCTGGTTCATACTGCCTATATCCTTCAAGATCACACTAGAATCAATAGATGTGGTTACTTTATGCTGAAATGGTCAAAATGGGCATTTCAAAATAATCTGATAAAGAAGTTTTCTCTGTTTTGGCTTTGGGATGAATCTGTACAAGCTGTGTTAATGGCCCAATCACCAGATGCATAAGGCATCTGGTGTAAGCTAACATTGCTAGGGCTTGCAAGATTAAAAGGTTCAGCTAATCACAGCTTTATTAATGAATTAGATTTGTTTTTCCTTAAAGAGCTTAGAGTGACTCTGGAGTGATTCCCAAGACAGTCTTTTCTAGGCAGTTTATAGGCCAGACCTGCTGAGCCCTAGCAGTGAAACTGCACTACATCTTTCCAAACTACTCTCTGGTTACACATCTGATCTTCCTTCAGAACTGGTCAATGGCAAGAGACAGCCTTCATTAGAAGCTCATTGATCTCAGTAGAATGGAGATTATCATATATACATGTCCACCATCTTCTTCCACACCTTCTTCCTCCTCATTTTAAGATTGATTCTCCATCCTTTATCTTAACACTGTGATGCACAAATAAATGGCTTTTGCGGTTGAAGTATCCTCCAGAAACAGAAGTAGAAGGTCCCTTTCATTCATTATATGCTAAAAAGGCTTGTTGGGGTTCTGCAGTCTTTTCATGACACTAATAATGCGAAAAAAGAAAGAAAGAAAGAAAGAAAGAAAGAAAGAAAGAAAGAAAGAAAGAAAGAAAGAAAGAAGGAAAGAAGAAAGGTGTTAGAATGCATTAGAACCAATTACTGGCTAAGGATGGATTTTATACACACACATGCACACACATATTCCATAATCTCTAGTCCCCTCTCCAATTTACTTTTGTCAAACAAAGCATTTCTGACAGACAAGGGACACAGTAGAGGAGTGGGGAGCAGGAAGAGGTGGAGACAATCAACCTGACTGGGATAGTGTCCATTTGAAATACCAATTGAAAGTCACAGTGCCTTTCTTTCTATAGAGGACATGTGTCTGTGTGTGATAAAAAAAGAAAAGTAGAAAAAATGGAGAGAAATAGAAAGAATACAGAATACTGAATTTGCAGGCAGAGTGATTCCACAAGAAAAGCTTCCTTGGAAAGCACCTTGGGTATCTGTGTGCACATTGGTACAGTACTAGGTTAAAATTCAGACCAGACCCTACCCCCTGCATTTATAGTATTTATTTCTTGCAAAAGATGTATGCTTTTTTTCTCCACCTTTGGCAGGGTATAGAAGAATGTCTACCCAAAATAATGGAAGACCTTTTGAGTATTGTCTCAGCCGGCATCGTCTGTCTATAAGTTTAATTTCTATAACTTGGAAAAAGCCGCAGGCCCACTCATACAGCTGCAGTGGCCCAACTTCTTTGGACAATGAATATTTCATCAGATGATGTTACATAACCAGGTAAGCTTCTCCTGAAGTAGGTATTCTGTCACGAAAGGTCTTTTGCTGCTGTAAGCACATACAGGCAGGGAATTTTAAAACTTAAGACCATACATTCCCTGTCCCTCCATTTCTGTTAGTTTCCCTTTAATTTGCCTTTCCCCATCTTCATTAATGGGAGAAAGTAATCAGCACAACATTAACGGTGTCATGATTCAACAGCCTACTACTCGTGATAGAAAATGAACTGTTCTTAAACTATGAGAAGTTTAAATCTATGGGATGCAATTTGGAAGAATTCAAATGTATACATGCAGATTTTATACAGATTAGTTTGGAATTGCACCCAGGGAATTTAGAATCAAAGGGCTAGGTGATAAAGATATTGGAGCTTAACAGAAAGGGAAATCAAATCAAATCAAATTAAATCAAACAACAACAAAAGGAAAATTTTCCTGCTTTACACTCACATCAAGCATTTTACCCGTATGATTAATGCATCCCGAAACAGATTTATAAACTTGCACGGCCTTATGTTTCTGCAAGTAGCTTCCTCAACATCTATTGAAGGTGAATCAGAAAAGTCTCTCATGGATTCAGCCCATATTTAAGGGCAAGGGTGGGAGGAAATAATTTAAAAATCAGAAAAAGTCATTCAGTGATGATTCCTATTCCATCTGCAAAACTACTAACTAACCACTTAAGGATATCACATTATAAGGAAAGTTCTGAATCACAAAATATGGCGCCTTAAAATGTTTCCTGGACCATGTTCCAGCATTCCAACATGGATTTCCATTTGCAAAATCTATTCATGGGTTGTGTTTATAGCAAAGCTGTCTGATTATCTGTCTGTCTCCATTGATTTTCTGGTAAATCCATAAGGGATTCATATTATAGTCCTGGCATCAGTTCTGCAACTTGCAAATGACACCCCACTCCAGCTTCCTAACTGTGAACAGCTATGACTGCAACAGCAAAGCATCTATGTCTTTTCCCAGGCAGCTGATGATCACAGTTCCCCATTTATAGGAGAATCAGACCATTCTTTGGTTGTTCTTCAAAGGACTGCTGATATAGCATAGCTTTGCCTTTATTATGCATTTTGCTCTTCCTGCATCCCATCAACACCAGTAGGCAGGCATTGTTCATCTGGAACAACTTATGTTAATTTGACATTTCTCTTATGGACTCTCAAGATGACTTTATCCCCTTCCCCCAACCTAATAAAACTTAGTCTTACTTCCATACTTTGGTTAATCTCAGCTTAAGAGATGGTCTAACCATAGAAGGAGCATATAGTTCAGTAAACAAACAAACAAACAGTATAGTAAGTATTGCAGAGTGACAGATGCCTTTAATAAACACACCCACCCACCCATGCCTGCATATAATTGTTTCCATTGCCTATCATAACAGTATGTTCAGGCTTCAAATTGATTTGTATTAGGAGGGGAGAAGGACAAGCTGTTTGTAAAATAGGCACTGTTTGAGGCCTTGGGAACTGCAACTTGGCCTCCTGACTTTTGTGAAGGTCACACAAAATTATCTGGTTATATTCTGAGATCCCTAGAAAGGGTAAGACATCATCTTCCTCTAACTTGACAAAGCAGATGATAGTATTAAACAAGATGTTGACATATGTGGTTATTGCTAGGACAATTAAGTAGAATTTCCTTGCAACCTGTGGTCTTTTCTATGAAGCACACGATAGGTGAACATCCCTGGTAGTTAAACATAATGTAGTGAACAAAGGCAGCAGATCTTAAAATATTAGATAAGAGTCAAGAAAGAGCATCTTCATGTTGCTATGGTGGTTTATGACCTCCACCACCCTGACTGTCACCACACTGATTTGGATTGGTGGTTATCACAGCCAAGCAAAATCTGGAGATTTTTGTCTTAGATGGTTCGGGATGGGTGTTCTTAGACTAATGGTCATATGGACTGATACAGCAAAACTATTATATTACTATGGTTCAACTTGCATAAGTTTCATTATATTCTTGTTCTGATTATGCCTTTCTGCAGTCTGCTCGAGGTGCTCTGTGGTATGAATTTCATGAGGCACCCATGTGAATGGTTCCGTTTCATAACAGAGTTTTGGCTTATTCAGATCTTAGATGCTATGAAATTGGTTCATGCTTATAAATTCCTTACCAGAGACAGGTAACATAATAGCAGGAAAAATGGAGAGGATTGGATACCTTTACCATAATTTTTACCTTGGGAAACTTTGGTAATGAATAATGGATCCCAAGCCATCTTGATCCATTATAGTTCTTGTTCCTAGCTTGAACTGTATTTTGTTAACTTAAATGGATTAATTTAAATTCAAAGAAGGATTCAGCATCTGTAGGCTTCTTCCTAGAGATCTGTCAGATTTCTTGTGTGCTTCATTTTTTCAAGGCTCCTTTGATAAAGATGGAAATGTAGTCCCAAAATTTAAACTACTTCTTTACTTGCATATGACTACTGCATTCTAGTAAAGTATTTATCCCTTGAATTTCTAAACTCACACAATGCATAAATGACACTAATTCTTTGCCTGGTTGCATGACAAACCAACATGAAAGGAATGAACAAAGAAAGAGGAACAATTCTTGCTCTGTGAGCTGGGGTTGGTCTTGTAGTCTGTACTAGTTTAACAGGCACACCCAGTATGGATCAGGATTCAGATGAGAAGAACAAGTAGAGATGGACACCATCTGACATCTGGGCGTTCCTCTACCTCTTTTGGAACTACTGAAAAAAACCAGAATGGTCATGGTATATTAGTATTTAGAATCCTGTGGATATTTACATTCTTTCTGACTACATAATACTTACATTAAAAATAACAATGTAGATGGGATTTAGGAGCAGATAATCATTTCTTGAAAAATTTCTTACTGAAATGTTTTGAATCAGCATCTCTGTGTGCATTATGCTGTAGTATTTGTGTAATTAATCAGGAGGTTTGCAAGCATCCAGAACAAACTTCTTAGCATTTGCTATCATACACTAAAATGTAACTCTGGCTGCTGGAAAGGATATGATTGAACAGAAGAGTAAGCACAGCACAGTCTAAGCTAAATTGATATAAGAGCTTCATGGAACTTTTTGACAAAATCATCCATTCACCAATACTTTGTGAATCTTATTTAGATTAAAAAACTCAGTAGCATTGTGATACCTTTTACCAATTTGGTACCTTTCAGATGTGATAGGACAATACCTTCCCTTTGGCTGGGTATTTGGGGAATTGTAGTTCCAAAAATTTAGAGCACCCAATTGAATAAAGCTGCTTTAGGAAGTCACAAACTTTATTTTTGGTATTTGTATATGTGTGCATAAAGAGCCAGTTTGGTGTAGTGGTTAAGGCATCAGGCTAGAAACTGGGAGACTGAGTTCTAGTCCTGCCTTAGGCACAAAGCCAGCCAGGTGAGCTTGGGCCAGCCACTCTCTCTCAGCCCTAGGAAGGAAGTAATGGCAAACCACCTCTGAAATCTTCCCAAGAAAACTGCAGGAGTCAAGACTGACCTGAAGGCACCAAAAAAAATAAATAAATAAAAAGTGTGCATGCACTCCAGTGTCTATTCACCTGCATATCAATGACATGCAGATATGAAGTAAAGAGAATGCATATGGTCACACTGAAGACATGAAATGGAGTTTCCTGCCATATTACCATTCTGGCCTTATCAGCATTCATTTGAATCTGAGGACTGAAATGTGTGAAGATACTGCATGGGACATTTATTTCAATTTTCTGGTCATTGGCAATATTAACTATGCACAAAATAATCTACAGATGCAGTGAAAGTATCTGTGTACTGCTGAATGTCATAGTCTGTTCATCTAGTTTCATATGATAATTCAAAAAGGTGGGGCAAATCCTGTTTCACAGGGGAAAGTTTGAAATTGTCCAGGAGTCAAAAACCCCCAAGACTGTCAATATTATTAGTCTCTAGTTCTTTCTGAGACCACATACTGTATACATACCCCTTACTGTGCAAAATACATTGCCAAACCATTCAAATATTAGCAGCCTGAATGACACATGAGTTATGAATCTCAGAACACCATGAGATAAAATGGATACTTGAAGGAAAAGAAAGTAAAACCTTTTTGTGGAGATGCACGGTAATTGTAAACTCTTCCTTAACTTCAAAACATAATTTGTTTGGTCATTCTCATATTTTTAGGACATGGTTTGGTTTTAAAGTTTCTGACGGCAAAGGAAAACTTGAGAACAACAAAACCTGGACAAAATGCAATACCTAAAACATGTTCATTTTATATTTTAACAATTATGAAAAATAGGGAAACATACACTCAGTTCAAAGGATTACAGAAGCTTACAAACATGTTTCAAAAGTGGTTTCCATAATCTTTCTGAATGGTAGGATATCCATAGACAAGTCCATTCCCATAGATTGAATCATTCTTGTGTGGGTCAAGATAGAGAGCCAGTTTGGCGTACCAGTTAAGATGCTGCTGTAGAAACCAGGAGACTGTGACTTCTAAGCCTGCTTAGGCATGAAAGCTGGCCTGGTGACTTCGGGCCAGTCACTCTTTCTCAGCCCAACCCACCTCACAGGGTTGTTGATGTGGGTAAAAAGAGGAGTAGGAAGGAGTATTATGTATGTTCACTGCCTTGAGTTATTTTTTTAAAAAAGGAAGAATAAAAATAAGAATAGCAATTCTTCTATACAATAGACCTTCAGGTGCCAACATGAGGGGAGTGGGCAGAGAAAAGAACAAGAGCAAGATTGGTGGCTTAGTGGTCAATAGATCTTTTACGTTGTGGGCCCATGAAAATAGAAGGCCTCATGTGAACTCTCGTTCAGGTGACCACACACCTTGGTAACTGATGGGATGCATATACCTGCCTGGGAGTACAACCCCACCCCCCCTTTGTGCTAGGAACAAAAAGTGCCATTTCCCTAGTGCTTTCCAAACCTGTGTTGGATATGATGTACTCAATGCTTGATTACTTTGATATATGGTTCAGACCTTCTAAAGCTCACCCATCACCTGCCGTTCCTAATACAATTTTGTGTATAGCCATAGAAATGTAAAAGGCTAAAGAACTGCTAACTGAAAGCTACAGTAATACAGAATGTCTTTATTGTTAAAAACAGTGAATAAGACTTGCACTAATTTATGCAAGTTTGAACGGGAATATCATCCACCTATGATTGTTTAAGAGACAAATATAGATGGAAAAGCACAAGCTCAAATCTTACTGGCCCCCCTCCCCATTTCTTTTTCCCACAGCAGAGGTTTTTTGTCTTTTAAAAGCTTATGGGTGAAGACAAATGAGATTAGGAGAGAAAGAACCATGCCCATTTTTTTTTTAATGCGCATCTGGAATTTTGAGATGTTTGATACATTTTTGTGCAATTATCTTCAGGAATGTTGTTTCTTCTGTTTTATCTGGCAGGTTACAGTTTGCATTTATATATTCAACCTTTGCAGCCTCCATGATCCAGCCTGGGAGGAGAGGCCAGAGCACAAAATCTTAATGGACAACATTCTTTCAAATCATCAGTGACTATGACCTACAAGTTGGAACCTGAAAATAAAATAGCAGTATTCCTAACTGTTGTATATGTTTCATAGTTCTTAGAAAAAACAATCTGTCTACTTATTTAGTAGATGATGATGATGTGGCAGGCAGGAAAAATATCACTCTCTAGGCTATGTCTGGATTGCAGTGCTAACATTAAAATTGCTTTAGTTGGTAAAGTAAGTATCTATTATTCAGTTGACCTGAGAACCAATTACAATCTGGTTGGAACTCACTGAGGTCTCAAGGCATCACTTAAAGCCAAAATTTGACTTGCTAGGCTAAAGTATCAAATGTTTCTTAGAGACAAAACTAGAGACCAAAAGCTACAATCACAGTATTTGAGCTAGATGAGTTTTCTCCATTGATCACATGGTATTATAATTTTGATCTACCCCTGTGCCAGTGGCACCATATTCATTCAAGGCAGCAAATCCCACAAAATCAAGTTTTGAACCCTTTTGAATGTTTTTGACTCATTTTTTACACTGGGTTCTCTTTATCTAGTTTTAGGACTTGTGTGGAGAACAGATCATGTTTTTGATCATATTTATGCAGAAATATTGAAAATTGAAAAGGTTCACAGATTTTTTAACACCGCTGTACATCAGAAGCAAAAGACAAGCTCCTTCTTCAGCCAATAAGATTGTCTGAGGAAAATAAGACAAATATTATTTAGAAAAAAATATAATGAGTGACAGATTCAGGTACTAGGTCAGGGTGGGCAAGTACTTGGCTGAAAAGTTTGTGTATGCTGCCTGATCATGGACTGGGTTCATCCATGAACATACACACTGCCCATGTACACCCACATTGTACATGGGCACAACACATATAAAGAATGTTTCTCCTAGTGTTATGAGCTGATGCCTTTTCACCACAGCATGGAGGGAAGATGGTCTGCCCACCCTACCAAATAGGAGAACTATCAGGAATGTAGTGGATGTGTACAAACCGAATAGCTGGGTTAGATGAATATCCAGACAATATGCTATTGACCTGTTGCTTTTAGCAAGATGGAAACTGCTATCTTGGATGTACCAAGTTAGCTGGAAAAATCAGGTTAAAATCTTGCCTTTCAAAATAGCTGAGATCATGGAGGATGGGAGCCCATGACTGCACGGACTGACAGTGAGACAGAGGAATTCCCAGGGCTTAAAGCAAGATTTGGGAACTTTCTATCAGGCATTAGTTGCTATTGTCTACACAATTGGTTACAATCCAGAAATTAGTATTTACTAATACATATATAGACACCAGCTGGCCTACTAAAGCAAGGATAGACTTGTGCAGGGAAGGGAGACCACCTCTCTCTCCACTGGCCATGTTGGGTTGAACTGCTGAGATTGTACTTCAGCAACATCTGGAGTGCAAAGGGTTCCCATTCCAGTGTACATTATTTTTAAGCATATCAACATCTTTGTTAAGAGAATATCTTTATAGCACCAGTGTGATATAGTAGTTACAGTGTTAGACTAGCACCAGGAAGATCCAGGTTGAAGTTCTTCCAAAGCCATTGGGTAAGTCTGGGCCAGTCACTCTCTCTCCGACTGACCTACCTCACAAGTTCTTTGTGGGGAGAAATAGGAGGAGAAATGCTTTGTATGGTGGCTTGAGATTGTGAATAAAATGTAGCATATAAGTCTAACAAACAATTAATAAAGAAACCTGAGGTTACAAACAGTGTAAGCGTTTGCATCGTTAAGAATAGGCGAAATGGTAAGCCAAACAAAAGTTTGGAAAGGAAAAAAATATATTGTTTTTGATTGCTTTTGGGTCTGGATTTATTTAGTTACAGATATAAAATGGAATGGCATTACTAGAACTTTTCATAATACAAAAACTTAACAAATGTTGACAAGTAAGGTATGCTCAGCATATACTAAATACGCATTCTGGCTTTCCCTCCTGAAGAATAGATTAACCTAGATAACAGACTTTAGGATTTACACTAACCCTGAAGTATCTTGCAGATTAATATGTCAGCTGCCTCTACCAAAATATATTATGTGAGTTTGTAACAGGGAGATTCTGCACCTGGTGTTCGTAACCCATATATGGGTCACAATTATCTACATGTCTATAAGATGGTGAAAAGAGAGATTTTTGCTAATCTTAAAGAGAATTTTTATAAGATGATGTACCATTGGTGTATGTCACCAGATAAACTGTCTAGAATATATAAAGGTACTTTGAATTTATGTTGGAAATGTGAACAACTGGAAGGGACATTTTATCATGTTTGGTGGACATGTAAAAAACTAGAAAGCTTGCAAAAGAAAATGAATGGTTAAAATTAATTCATAATAAAGTAACACTATTCCTCTAGCGTCCCACTGAGTTTATACCTTGTACATTGGATTAGTTGTAACAAGTGGCAACTTACAACTCGCATTGGCATAATTGGCATTGGCTGATCTCAAAAAAGAGTAAAACCTGATGAGACCACTAGGAAATATCAGGCCTGAAGACTGGGAGATTGAAAAAACATCTGGGAAGAAGGCAACGGCAAGCCACTTCTGTAGTGTTACCAAGGAAACAACATGGACATCTCCAAGTAATCATCAGGGGTCAAACTTAATTCAAAAGTGATATTACCTTTTTTTAAAATCTTTGTTTATGATTGCCATCCATACCATTCAAATCTTTTTTTTTTTTTGGTTCTCTTTAGTTGTCCACACAAAGAAATTTCAATAGAATGGTTTAATAATAAACAGATGATTTAAAGTATTATTATACTTGGGATCACGCTGGCAAATATTCAGCTCAATTCTCAAACTTCAGAGTAGATGTCAATGTTGAATATTTCAGTGGAGAGTAAAAGCTTGACCCTGAATTTCTGCACAATATGAGAAACCTTTGGAAGTTACATCTTTAAATACCTGGGAAGGAGCTAGATTACTTTTTCTTTTTCTTTTAAACTATATCAGAAGGATCACTTGATGGCCCCATTCCAGATGCCTTCCCTTCCTATGCAATATGGAACAGCAGTAGTCAAACCTGATAGCTCTTTTGTAATTTTCCCTTGTATTATTTATCTGTTTTTATTACATATGGAAGTCCTGGAAAGTATAGTGAAAGTTAGTGCAGGACACTGGACCATGGATCAAGCATCACTGTTCTGTTTTCTTTAACTTTAAAACATTATCACTGACTTTTTATAAACATATATTAATGGACAATATTCTTATGAGAATCAATGTACTGTATATTCAAAATATTTATTATAAATATTTCAGAACAATGATATACAAACCTAAATTGAGATTTAAAATTGAAATGAAATTTCATTTTAAATGAAATTTTAAAAAGTCCAAATGTATTCAATAGATTTATTTAAGTGTGACAGAAAGGTGAAGTTCTTGGAGTTCTCTGAGCTTGGTTGTTTTCTTGCAAATGTTTCATTACCTGGCTAGGTAACATCTTCAGTGCTAGAATGGAGTGGGGTTTGCTCTCTGTTTATATACAGTGGCTTGCCCTGCCAGTGTTGGTGTGTGTGTGTGTGGGGGGAGGTATATAAACAGGGGTGTGGGGTGTGGGTGGGGTATATAAACAGAGAGCAAACCCCACTCCATTATAGCACTGAAGATGTTACCTGGCTGGGTAACGAAATGTTTGCAAGAAAATAACCAAGCTCAGAGAGCCCCAAGGACTCCACAGTTCAACCCTGAGCTACATATATTCTCTTCTGTTGTGACAGAAAGGTTGGATTTTGATACCATCTCAAAGAACAGAAATCCAACAATTCAGTCCTATATTTGTCTATTTAGAACTAAGCCAATTGGTGTTATTTTAATAATGCCAATTCATAGGTAAGTAAATATGGGATAACTGCAGGCTTAATTAATTGAAACACCATAACTAGCCAACAAATAAAACTTTGTATAAGCTTCTGTTCAGTAGACAAAGCCCTTTTCACAATGCTTTAACTGAAGATACAAGGCAAAGATGAGAACAGCTCAGACAAACATAGGGAAATTTACTGCAAGTCCTCTGATATCCTTTTATCTTTGACCCAGAGTTTTTATGGTTTCACATTTGTCATTTTGCCAGCTGTCTCTGTTTGCTTTATAAATATAAAGATCTGTAACATTAAAAAGAATAAATGTCAACATGACAAGTGTAAGTTAAATACTTCTAAAACAAATGCTGCCAATAGTAAATATTAATAAAGATTATGTCTTTTGTGCATGTGTGGGGGTTATTCAGTCTACACACACATACAAAAAATAAAAAAGTATGTACAACAAATATTAAAAGGGAAATCTATAATCTTAGAAAAGGAGAGCATTAGGAAAAGGATAGGTGCATAAAATTTAAGTAATCAGATTACATTCACTAAAGGCTAAGACCAAACAGATTAAAAAAAGAATATCAGAAATAAAGTACCCATAGAAATAAGCAAGGAACTTGAAAAAAAATATGGAAAGCAGTATTTTGAAAACAGAAAATACATATTGAAAGTTTAAACAAGCACTGAGCATATGCTATTTTACATGCACTTATCTATACATTCTATACAGAAGTTAGATCCTTGATAAACACAGAGATAGGATATTTACTGCTGTATTTGTTGTCATAAATAGAGAAAAAGAAAGACTAAATCACAGTTGGATAGATATCCTCAAGGCAGAGGAAAGATACACAGAATTAATAGCAAAATACATTTATAATTGCAGAGGAAAATATATTGACAGAAGATTCTCGGTTAATGGACTCCAGCTGAGTAATTATGACCATTATAACGCCACAGACAGTAAATGAGGATGAACAGATGTTATAGTACAGACTGAAAATAGGGAAATCACAGAACTGAAGTCTGCTTTATGAAACAGACATTCATATATATTAGGGCTGCACAGAGACCATCCAGTCTGCTTTGAGGGCCACATCCGAGGCTCCCAAAATAGCCAGACCTGCTTATTCCAGAGGGTAATTTGTTTTGACTCAATCCCCAGATTAGAAGCAGAATCAGAAACAACAGCGTACAATTCAGTTTTTGCTGGATTCTTCTTTAGCATTAAATACGGCTTCCTTCTCGAGGACATATTTCTCTTTTCCATTCTTTGCCACTATTGGTATATGTAATCACTCAGCTCTCTAGAAAATGAGAATGGGCTCCTGTGTGTGCAAGAAGGTAGCATTACCAGTCTATTCCAAAGTACCATTTTAACTTTTTTTGGCCATTCCTTCACCCAAACCAGACCACAAAGACTTGCTGGAGTCCAATATAACATCTTCTCATAGATTTTCTGTTGTCAGTCTTAACTATCTGAAACCTCTTCTACAGTGTTTCCAAACTTTCAATAACCCAGCTCTTATGACTCAAACCTGCCTTGGTTCTTTGCTTTCTCAATCTCTCCAGCCAGGCTTTCACTGCCCTGTTAAAACCCAGAGGCTCTATTCTCACGATATAGCCATTTGTACCAGATGTAATTGATACAGCTACAAACTGTAGCCTGATTGTGATGGCCATTCTGATTGTATGATGACCTTTTTCTCTTTCTCCTTGCTATGGCATTTGATTTAAGTTCCACAATTTTTATTCTCTTTTAATATGGATGCTATGGTGCCATCATTTGCAGTTTCCTGGAGCATGAAAGCAAAAGATTGGAGCTTCATGGAGCTTGATTCATAACATGGGATTTTTTTGGATGGGGGGGAAGATAATTAGAACTGACCATTCCAGCTTGGAATGGATTGACATGACAATCTGTTGCATGACAATCTGTTGTGAATTATACAGGATTCTGAGATTCCTGGTTTGTCTGGATCTGGTTGCATGATATAGATATACATATATTATGAGGTTAAAGCTAGGTTAGAATTATTCTAGATATACAGGAAATGCTTTATACATACAGCTGATCTAAGCAAGTTTGAAACTGGTTATTACTTGGATAAGAGTCCACCAATATTAGATTTGTCTGAGAAGACCAAAACACTTGCAAAGCACTTCCATATTGTTGCCAAGAAAACAACATGAATATGTACATGAAGTCACCAGGAAATTAGTCTTAGCTAACAGAGAATTTATTTACTTAGCTTTCAATCATCTATGATAATAATATAGTCCAGCAAACTAAAGTATTATCAGCCCCCAAAACCAGTGTTAAACTATATATGATGGAAACAGATCTCATCTTTAATTGTGAGTCTACAGCACATGTACAACTGGCAATGGAAGGAAAGGTGAAAATTAAAATCATAATGAGCATACATGGTAAGCTGTTAGATCTCCTCTCATAGCTGAATCCAATATAAGAAGAAATCACACCTGCAGGAAGGAATCAAAACCAGGTGAAGGTCTTTGAAATGCACCCCCTTCCCATTCACAAAGGCTGAAAGCATATTTAGGGTTACATATGTGTAGAACTTTCTCTCTACCATTTTAGATTTAGAATGATTGCATGTCCTACTTTGCAGAATCTTCTTTTTAAAGTGGTCATAGATATATATTCTTGTATTGGGAGTCAACCTCTGGTTGAAGGGTTTGCCCAATCTAGGTCATTTTAAAAAAGATGAGCTATAAAAAAAGAAAGCTTTTGAACATGCTTATCAATAGTTGACATTTGGACTGCAGATGGAGTAGCCACCATAGATCATTTGATCTCTGTTTTCCCCATTATGCCAGGATCTGCTGTAGTCCACTTTAAACTGTAATAACTACCTCTATATTTGTGCATATCCATATCTGTTAGCATAGATGCATACTATGGAAGTCACCTTTTTGCATGTTCACTGTTTTGTGATGATAATGTTTAAATGATTATCCTAGTTGGCTTACTATGGGGTATAAAGTAGCAGTCCCCGTAAAGTAAATAGAATGTGTTACTAGGGAGAATTCAAAATTCTATTTTGCACTGGAGTTCAGAAAAGTTCTTTTTCAAAATATAAAAAAGAGAGAAAAAAAATGAACTAAAAAAGAATAACAATAAGGGAAAGAAAAAAAGAAACAACAAAAACATATGTTATTACACGTAAACTCATTCGGCCCAATTTTTAAAGACATCACTAAACATTGGACCCACGGAATAATATTGATCAGTCTTTCCATTACATTGAGAGTGAAATAATTCATACACAGAAAGCAAGCACCTATTGTGATTTTAAGATCTTTCTCCTTCCCCCTTACTTGATAAATCCATAATTCTTCATATAGTGAATAATTCAAGGTTTTGGTATATCATTCACATCTTTAAACCATATTGATTTCTGAGATGTCTAATAAAAATAAAATAAAAGATTTTGTTGAATTATCATCCTAAACATCTAAGAAGCATATTTAACATTCTTCAAGACTGTTAGCCATTGATTTGTTAATATGCCACTTTACAACTCTTTATTCCAGATTCATTGTAAACAATATCTATCTCAACAACAGTCTTTATTTAGTTTTTTTAAAACACTGTAGATTTAAAAACATCCAAAATATCTTTCAGTACTGATCCTGATTTTAGAGACTGCTAATGCATCTAGACTGAACTGTGAAATGAAGAGATATTTCAATTTAATAGACAATTTCATGATTTTCAGCAATCCAAATTTTTCTTGTAATAATTCAGTTTAAAACGTTGATTGTCAATAAGCCAATGTAAACTATGAAAACTCCTACTTGGCCATGTCTTAAAACAGAAACAAAAACCTTCAATTTTCATAAGATTGTTTCAGTGCATGCTTGTCATAGTAATGAGGGTTGAAATTATTTTTCCCTCCCAACATCTTCTAAATGTTCCTCACAATAAGAAAATACAATATTTTATTTTATGAAATTTGATTTTATTTACAAGAGAGAAAGAAAGATAATTTTGATTTTAAAATATCTAATTAAACCAATTGCTATGTCTTCTACATAATGCTAGCTCACTGACAGGGCAGGAATATACTCATTATGGTACGTCCTGTTCACAGTAGTGAGCAACTTTCTCTTTCTTGTTCTCTGTTCCCCTCTGATAATATTAAATAATCCTGAATCCCACTCTTTGTGACCCAAACATGAAGAGCTTGGTTTGAATGTTCAAGGCACATCATTTTATTTGTCTGTTTCTAAACTGATCCAATTGATGATAAGACTCTTGTTTCAGAAGTTAAAAGATGTAACATTTTATTTACTGAACAATATTTGTGGTGGTCTGTTTGTGCATACGCTCTCATCAGGCACCAAACAAACATTTGTGAACCAGCCTAGGGTGGTTGTTCTATATCCCTTCTACATGTATTGCATCAACACAAGGATAGGATACTCATATTAAGTGTGGACAATTTGAGCTGCAGTTTATTTGCAGCAGTAAGCATCACAAAATATGAATCAAAGGCACATACTTACAGAAATGAACTGTGAATGTTCCTTGGATCCGTGACCAGTGATGGCTCCCCCCTCAATTTGTGCCAGTCCATAGGTCCCTGGACTTTTAAACAAGCACTTATTTGCTCTGCATATTTTAATGTTTTCCACTACAAAATCTTCTTCATTTCCATACAGAAAAAGATCTGCCTAGTGAATGTATGTGTAGCTAGCAACCTTGGGGGGAGGGGGGAACACGTAGTGATTTACTTCCCATCACTAGCATCAAATGACATATATAAATCCATACAGAATACAGCCACTTTGTTTTGTGCTGCGTTTCTAATGAAATGAGAACTACGGAGTTTGACAGGCCTTTTAATGCATTTAGGACATGATTCACATAGTTTTGGAAACACTATGTTGCCACAGCATCCGGCTGTACTTCTAAGCTCTGCAACTAGGAGAGAAAGCTGAAGGCAAAAATAATCAGAAAAGGCTTTGCCAGTATATTCAATGTTTCAATAGAATCATGATGAAATTTAATCTGGGATTATGTAGAAGCATCATTCTTTCAACTTCTTAAGTGCATTTTCAGGGCATTGAGCATTGCAGCATGTGATATCTATACAAGGCTACTGAAGCAGCAGGCTAACACAAATGGCTTGAAAATACAATAGGTTTAACTCAGCTGAGGGGAATCTCATGGAAAATCCACAATGAAAGTCTGCAAAATCATGAACAGAATAGACATAATCATTCACAAACCTTTAATCGTATTTTTTTTCTAAACAGGTGGCCGGGTTCTATTCAACAACGCTAAGAAAAGTAATGATTTTCCACAAGTACACTACACATGGAATATTATAGATGAAGGTTATTCAAAGGTATAATGTTAAATACCAGTAAAAACTAACAAGACCTCTTGTTTGCAGCTGTCTTTGACTGCCTGGAGCACTCTAGAGAGGTTGGACCACAACTTCTACGTTGCCCTTTTAGCTCACTGGAGATGATAGTTGCAGAAGCAAATAATTCAATAACTGAGAAAGACTTGGGGTAGAAGAATCTTTTGAGAGAAGTCAGCTTAGACCTGTCTTTGCTGCACTTTTCATTTCTCTGTAGTGATTAAGACCAAACCAGATTATACTGAGCTATGTGAAGGTGACCCCATGCCACCTCCCTAATTATCAAGCATGTATCATTTGGATTCTTTTTCCACCAGACTCCTTGAATTGGGATCTAGTCTGTAGCCCAGCATGGCCTCAATGCCATTATCTACTTACCCATCATTTTGGATATTCATTTGAGGAAGAGAACAACATGAACACATAGTGGAACCTCAGACCCTGAAACTGGTTTGCTTATCACATGGCTTATCCTGTGAAAGTAGAATAATTACTATACTTTCTTTTTTCCATCTCACCTACCTTCTGGATCTCCATGTATCAGATACTGGCTTGCTATTTGGTTATATAAGCAGTCTTATCATTACAGAAAATTAGAGATAGTTCTACCTGAATTATAAATTCAACAATTTCCAAACTTCCTGCTTAGGAATTCAGGTGATACATAAATCCAGATAGAATCTGAGTAATATAATATTCTATTTGGTATCTTTTACAGCACCCTTAAACAAAGAAATGGGTTCTTTTCTTCAGGTTCTTATCTGATTTATCAATCACATGTGCTTGAACCTATCATAGCATAAATTCCTTCCTTTTTACATCATGGGTTCTGTGAGTCACTGGAGACCACAATTACTCTACAGTGGTAATGAACAAACAAAGCACCAATTGTTTCTATCATTTCCTGGGCATTCATTATTTTCTGACCTTCCCAAATGGTCTACAAGATTTATTTGTTTTTTTCCAAATTCTGTTATTGACTTTTTCCTTCCTTAGTGCTTGCATATAATTTTAAAAAATGACATGTCTTTTCTCTTGTAATCTGCAACATGTTTATAGCTTTCTTCTTGCTGTTCGGGAGATAACATTGCTGTTCATAAAACAAAAGGGAATCTTGTTACCCCATTCCTTTCTTTCTGATAATAAATAATCTCTGTAAAATTTAGAACTGAAGGCTCTGCAGTATTTTATTGGTAAGAAATCATCTTCCATATCAAATTTGGAGCTGTAAGGCTTTCTAGAATTTTCCAAATTGTCCCTACTGTGAAATTTAACAGTCATAGCTTTGGCTGAACATACCAGTTTGATATCATAAAAAGCTTTCTTACCAGTTGTACCAAACAATTCAAAAATAAATTCTGGCAACTGGTCCAGAATCCAAAGTGTTACTTTAGATAAGCATTAGAGGTTAGGCCCATTCTGTCAGATTTTCAGTTCATGTTCCTGATGCCAAACAGGTTCATGCTGTGACTCCAGTGGCTTTTTAACAAAGATGTGCTACATGAAGGGAGGACTTGCTCTTCAAGTAATATGAACCCAAAGCTGCCTTCTGTTCATGGAATTGCATGTCCCTTGGTGCTTCACTGTACAGTCACATCCAATATGCCAACATCCAGAAATGTAATTGCAATAGCAATTAGACCTTAAGGATCACAAAATAACTTATATTCAGGTATCCAAGATCATAATTAAGCCAATAATCAGGATCTATGTAATGAATTAATTTGCACACATGTAGTGGAAAAAGTTGATTTTTGCTTGTTTATTGAAGAGCATCTCTGTATGGCATATCCCAACACATTTATGAAGCTGTCCTCACATTTTCCAAAGAGTCCCACAATTTTCTGAGTCTCAGGATGAAATGTACTCTATGTGCTCATAAGTATGTTTGTGTGTGATACGAGCAGGAAGTTTAGTAAAATGTCTTAATTCTATTAACCAGATCAGAGCTTTAATTTACGGAATGATATCAGCTAAGGCTGAACCATTCATTCCTTTCTTGAAAATAGACAGAAAATGATGCACAAGGGAACAATGATATAAATCTTTTATGCAATTGTAATTATGTTTACTCAGAAGTAGGTGCCATTACTCACAGATAGTTTTGTATTACATTTCAGCCTTGATCATTAAGAGTATGGGCTTTTTGTCTGTTTATATTATTTTATACATCTTCATGTACATTGATGGCACCCTGTAAATCAGGGTTCTTCAACCTTGGCAATTGAAGATGGGTGGACTTCAACTCCCAGAATTCCCCAGCCAGCCTTGCTGGCTGGGGAATTCTGGATGTTGAAGTCTACCCGTCTTCAAGTTGCCAAGGTTGAGGAACCCTGCTGTAAATAATCATATTGATAATTATGATAATGAAAATCTAAATTTATTCCACTACCAGGTCTTCCAATTTGCATGCACAGTGTAAATCCGTAAGGGAACCAGGCATTAATAAAAATCAAAGCAAAGAACTATCTGGCAATAATTGCATTCAAGCCATTAGAATGAAGTAGTAAGGAGATATAGTAGCCCCTGTTAAAATGCAAGATGAGAAAAAAGAATCTTGATTTAAACAAATAAGCAAAAGAAAAGAATAATAACTGGCATAATAAAATAATAAGAAAGGAAATACTCTTGTCTATTTGAAGTAAATTATGCATCTAGGAAAGCACAGCTTAAAATATGCTTAGAGGTAGATTTTTCATAAAACGTACTGTATAATAAAATACATATGGTGTGAAAACAGCAGTAGCATTAGAAATATGACCCATATTTAAATTGATAGTGAAATTATGCAAAGTGCTAGCAGCCACCTTTATCCTTCTAAACGGAAGAACAGGATTCAGATTCTTATAAGTATCTCCACTTTGCATGTAATGGCAGATCTGAATTCTTTAGAAATTCTGGCTTTGTGTGGTTAAGCAACTACACTGGTACTCATTAGTGATCCTTGTAAAATGGGGGCCCAAGAGCCTCAAAGCCCTTTATGATGCCCCCCTTTTTTTCATTGTTACTACTTTTTTGTACTCACTTTGGTTGTTTGTTGTTTTGGTTATTGTTGTCATGTATCCAGTTCTAGTATTATTTTAAATGTGTATCATGCATGTTTTAAATTTTTTTTATTTGTATGCTGTGTAAGCCACCAAGAATCATTTTGACTGCCATGGTGTAGAAATATATTGGATGGATGGGTGGGTGGATGAATCAATCTGCTGTTTGAATCTCAAAGGCTGACAAAAATCTGCTACTTTCCCAATGCCCTTCCCTTCCCAAATTTTGTTCTTTGGCAGCAGGGTATGACTCACACTCACTGGTCAGTGTCCCTAACACAGCACTATTAGAAGAATCATAGAGTGACACATGTGATAGCCATGGTGGCTTCTTGTGTGGGAAAGTGGTGCAGTCATCTCAGAATGTGTCACTCTGGGGACAGAAGGAATAGCATCTTCTCCACCTGGAGAATGCCAGGGAGACAGCCTTGGAGCAAATATTCACAATCTGTTACATAAACAAAGAGGACAGAAGCCTTCCTTAAGACCTGGGAAGTATTAAGAAGAGACTCACTCTGACTCCTTCCTGAATCTTTGGGGCATAAGAGGGAGGAGAGGAAATGCACAGACTTACAAGATTCTGTTATTATAGAACTCAATAAAGTATAGTTCTAGTCCTCCTGTGGAGTTGATTTCCTGTTCTGGTCTACCTCGTAGGGCTGATACCACCATACTCTCTATAGCTTTTAGTGAGTTTATTATGATTACTTTTGCCAAAGAATTCTTGGGACTGTAGTTTGACACTTAATTCTCAGTTTATGGTAGTACAAAGCTGCTTGCAGAACCTCTCTAGTGTGAACAGATGATTATTTAACCCATTTTGCGGTTGGGTCCGGGAGATTTCATGGTCACCTCCAGATAGTTTTGATGGCAAACAATACAAAGTAGTTTGCACTGCTCTCTTATGCCATATTTTTCAACAGTCCAGTTTAATTTAGGCCTTCTATTTCCCATACAAATTCTAACCTGGTTCTAGACCATATCATCATATCATTTCCACATTGGCACTGAAGGCATTATAAGTGAATAGTGGGGAATGGATATTGAAGAACGAAACATAGAAATGCTTCTTTGTCATTTGTTCTCTCCAAAAACCACCCCAGGCAGCTATGTATTTGACTAGTATTTATGAATTGTATAAATCACCATCAGGTAACAATAGTTACATCAACCAGGCTGTTGTGAGTGAAAAGGTAGCTAATATTTTTTCCCTATTTGTGTGTGTGCGTGTGTGTGTGTGAGAGAGAGCGAGAGAGGGCGAGCGAGCGAGCAGGGAGGGGTGAGTTATTTATCTCTTGTGTTATGCAGCATCTTTTGTACAAAGCTCAGAATGTGACAAAACATATATTGAATATGGAGGATGTGGTAAATGTACAGGTTTGGTAATCTGGTTTTATCTCTCATCTTTGACTCAGCACTCAGGATAATTTTAGGTAAGTCTACATCAGAAGAGTTTATTTTCCTAATCTTGTGCATATTTAATTTGAATTTCAATGATGTGGCATATTTCCCTCTTCTACACCAGTTTTTACTTCTCAGCATCTTTCTGGAGGTTGCTGTAAACGTTTTGCCAGGTTTAAATATATTTATTGTCATTATCTTAGAAGTAAAATTCAAAGTAAAGATTTTTGGGTGGGTTGATGATGTTGATGATGAAAACCCACAAGAGCATTCTATCTCTGTATAAATACATCATCATTATAGCTATAAATTTAATTATTTTGCTGTAGGCTAGGAGGATGCAGAACATTTTGGAAGGACCTGTCTGAACAAAGATTTAGCTTTACAGCATATTTTGAATTTCTTTTCATGTGGCAGTGTACCTTTACCACATCCATGAAAAACAATATGCCAGTCAAGAAAGCTATACCCATTTTCAAAATTTAAATTTGTGGACAGAGAAATTGAGCAGATTAGTTTTTTTAATTTCCCTGGGGGGTGGGGAAGTTTCCCAGGAACATCATTCCCAGGACAGTCACACTACTACTGAAAAAGCCTCACAGGAAGTGCTGTTATACAAAATTTCTTTGGGATATAATGGAAGCATGGAGTCAGGGAGTCTGTAGTATTCCGGCTACAATAAAAAATAGGACATTCAGTCATACCCCTTGACTACTTGGCATCTAAATGAATACCACACTCATTTTCCTTCTCTACTCGTTTGAATGAATTTCTAAAGCAAATTATCTTCCATCACATTGAATGAGGATTGTTACAAAAAAAGGCAGGAGAACTTCTCTGATCAATTCAATTAAAAATGAGAATATATTACACCTAAGCTTTGTATTTGGGATGCATGAAATGTGTAAAAACTCTCTTTTGTGGGAATGGTGTCTCTTGTAAGCTTAACCACTTAGTAGAATAGCTTTAACTTTAATAACAAAATCTCAGCATAGTAGTGTTAATCCTGATGTTACTATGTGATTTTTGAAAAAAAAAAGTGTGTTTAGCACACAGTATTACATCATAAATACATGAATACTCACAATGCTGTTCTTTTTTGAGGTAAGCATTTTTATACAAAGTACAGAAAATGAGTAAGAAATAACCTGTTGGCCTTGCGAAAGAGCCTGAAGACATGACTTTGTCATCTAGCCTGGAGATCCGGTCATGTTGGTGGAGAGTCTGTTAAATGGTTATATTTCTAGGAAATGAATAGTGCTTTCTCGCAGATTATGTTTTTTTAAAATAGTTTAATGGTTTTATTGTTTTTAATGCTTTTAATTTTTGTTGGTGTGTGTGTATGTGTATGTATGTATATGTGTGTGCGTGTGTGTGTGTATCTTGTGGTTGTCTTTTTTGCCTTTTAACTCTGTAAGCTGCTCAGAGTTGTAGCAGTCAGATAGGCAGGTATATAAATTTAATAAGTAAATAAATAAAAAATGTTGGTTGCTTCCTTGCAGGCATCTCATTACTAGGCTAGGTGACATCATCAGTGAGAGGAAGAATGGGGTTCACTCACTGTTTACATGTAGTAGTTTGCTGTGCCAATCTTGGTAATTCCTTGCTTTCCTTCCTGATTATTTATCTGGTGCTGTTTCCTGCTTATCTAAGTGTTGACTCTGGAAGGGATATGTTCTAACTGCTTGTTTCCTTCCTGTGCTTTTAATTGTATCTTTTAAACAGTATGTAAATAGGGTTTATTTCCATGTGTCTACTGATGGCTGATTTGTCTGAATGTCCAAGACAAATCAGCCTTCCAAGAATTCTCTAGCATTTTTGGATTTGGCTTGATCTAAAATGTTAATGGTTTCCCAGTTGAAACTTTGGTTGGGTGGGTCAACATGTTGCAAGATTAAGGAGTTTTTGTCTTCTGACTGCCAGCTGGTGTTTCTGGATGGGTCTGCCAGTCTTCTACTGGTCTATAGAAGATAGAAGGCTGGCAAAAGGTACAAGAGTGGCCGACCACACTTTCAACTGGGAAACTGTAAATATTTTGGATCAAGCCAAATTAAAAAATGCTAGGCAATTCGATTTTCTCTATATTGAAACCATCTCAGTTATTTCTTTCATACTGGTTGCTCACATTTGTATTCAGCCCACATTCATTCAACACCTACTCATTGTGAGCCCTATTGCTTCTTGTTTTATTACACATTCCTAAGTAACCCATTCACACTGCATTCAACTTTGTTTCTCCAGACACATATGTAATAACGTATGTAATGTAAAAAAAATATGTAATGTAAAAATGTAATGAATACTCTCACTTCCATGTAATAAAGAGGCCAGAAGATCCTTTTGCTTCTTTTGACAAACATTTGTTTCTTGCAACAGGCCATTTGCATGCCTTGGCATTTTTCTATCCATTTCCCTATTTTCAAATAAACATCTTATCATGATACACAGATTCATCTATAGGGCTTCCCCCCCCCTTCCATTTTAATGCACAATAGTTCATGCAAACACAAGGTTTTAATATATTAATTTTCTGATCTGTCTTCCTTATTGCATTGTATAATCTATCTAGCATCCACTGCAAATCATTTGGGTTCTCATCCAACAATCGAATCTCATCTGCATACCAAAGTACATGCACTTTCATGTCCCCAACCAGTGCATCTCTGATGTCACTCAAGCATGCCCTCTACATTTGTCCATAAATTAAACAACCAAGAGGACATCATACAACTTTGCTTTACTGCCTGCTCAGTTTGATGAGAATTCTGTCAAATGCTGTCCATGGAAGGCTTAATCAACTAATCCCCTGTAGTTTTGTATTCTCTGTTGCTACTTTTCTCTTTGAATAGAGAAACAGTAAGGTCTTTCTTGCAAATGCAGTCTTCATACACTTTTAAGTTGCACAGTTACTTTGTAAGAAAACTATATCCCATATTTTAAAATGTGTCTATTCCTGAAGGTTCACTATATGCCAACATTCTCACCTTTACGACTTCCTTTTCTTGGGTTCTAACATCTACAGTATTTATTTTAGTTCCATTCTTTGACATATCACTATCATTCCTACACAAATCTCTAAAACAAGCCTTCTAACATCATTTCACACATTTCATCCCAATTCATTTCATTGTTTTTACTTTAAATTACGTTCATTCTGTTAAGTGCAAAACAAGTGTAGAGAAATTTAGTTTTGGCCTTGAAAAAGGGGTGGGATAGAAATGGTTTCTCAGCTCTGGGAAAGTAAAAAGCGTAAGAGAATAGTCTCACTTTGACCTTGTTCTTAAAAAGAATCAGTGAATGTTCAAATTCTGCTAATATATCCTACAAAAATAAAGTACCGGAATCCCCGAAGTGTCTGTTTTTTGACCTGGGCTACCTTGAATGGCTGACAAACAAGGCTTCTTGTTTACCCCTTTCCCCCACTTCTAAACCATTTATTTCCATTAAAATTGCTCTGACCTTGTCTAATTCTTTTAATCCCAACAATTTCTTTGCTTTTTTGATTATATTCTTTGCAACTATCCCTTTCTATCTATGCACATTATATATTATCTTTGTCTTATCCTAGGTTTTTGCAGGAACCTTTCTCTTATATGTATTTTTCACTTCGATAATTCCACCAAACATCCTATTCCATCCTTCCCACCAGCATAATGCTATCTAATTTTGTAGCATTCTGTAACACTTTTTTTTCACTCCATTCCAAGCAGCTTCCACAATCTCTTTCCTAATGCAAACTTTCTATGTATGCTACTGGAATATTAATCTATTTTCTAATACGTTTTTCATGCAGAAATTGTACCTTCTTTTTGACTCCAGTTTCTTTACTTTTTTCCTTTTCTTCCATGGCCATTTTTCCCAAGAGCCACTCTTGACCCTTCCAAATAATAGCCTGCTCACATTCAGACTCTTTCATTACATTGTATCCTTCACTAATTCCCCCAATCTTTCAACGTAAAGAATTAAATCAGTCAGGCTTTTTGATTCATATTTTTTCTACATGCTTATGCCTGCCAATGTCTTAAAAAGGCCTTGAGAATACAACCTACTCCCCAGAAGCAGAAATATCATTAACTAGGCCTGAGAAATCTCTGTCAACAACACTGTTGTAGTCAACATACACTCACAAAAGCATAGAGATATTGAATAAGTTGAAGTCTTCATTGCACAAAAAGGGAAAAAGAAGTAAAGATTAAGGTCCCATCTACTCTAATCTGAAGAGGTGCTACCAAACTCTTAAGTTTTGGCTACCATAGACTAACATGGCCATCCTCCTACAACGTACACAGATGAAAGTTATCTCATACAGATACTAACAAGTCTTAAATAAGCAATACCTGACAGCTGCCTTCAATGAAAATAATCAACCTCCCATATAGAAAAGTATTTAACAGCTTTTATGCCCCAGCATCTTAGAAGAGCTTTTTCAAGAGCTCATTTTGAACAATCAGACTCCATGGTAAGATATAGGAGTTCTACTTGAAGAAAGACTGTGTATCTGTGGTGCACCAGCTATTGAAGACATTACACATATTCTGTTTGATTGCAAACTATATTCAACACAAAGGACTGTTTACTTAGATTCCTACTTAAAAACTAAAAAAATACTGGGGTATCCAGGAGAAGTTGCCTTATTTTTTGCAGGGATGAACCTGCATATCACTAGTAAGACTGCACTCTTTATATCAAAGGCAATTTTGAAGAGGACAGATCATTTAGATCAGATTGGGGTTAACTGCAGGGGTGATGACTTATTATGAATTTGTTCTACTGCTTTCTTTGTATTTACTTATATACTTGTACTGGTTTTATACTTTTGATATGGTCAGATGACTATATCAATAAAGTTTCTGTTCTGTTCTAATAAAAGTTATAACAAACCCTAACCAAATCAAATAACCCTTCCAGTTTTTTGTATCACAGAACTGAAGAAAATCCAGTATCCACATAATTTAGTAATCTTTTTTATTTGCTTACTTATGCTGCTTACCCTTTTTTGCTAAGGTAAAAGCCACAATCACTACAGTCTTTCCTCAAAAGGAAACTCTTCTACCCTTCTAATCATTTAGGTTGCCCTTCTTTGCTCCTCTCCCACTGCCTTGATTATCCAGCTTTACAATATGTTTTCTTAATGGTAGGGAATAAAATTGTACAGAATACTCCAAGTGTGGCTTTAAACTAGATTTTTCTAAAGGACATTAAAATATCGGCAGTTTTGTTTTGTGGAATCTGCCTTTAAAAAATGGGCCTGCTCTCTCTTCCCTTAGCTGCAAGTGCTAGTTGAGAATCTTTAGTCTTTATAAAATGCGTGGCTTTTTAGGCTTAAGTGTATCGCTTGATATTTGGTTTCACTGAACCTCACTTGCCTTTATAAGCCTATTTACTTAACCATAATCCTGTTTTGTTTTGACCATCCTGAACAGTTTGCTGTCATCACCAAACCTAGTTACTTCCATACTCAGCCCTAACTCCAAGCTATTTACAAACAGGTGAAAACCACTGATCCAGCAATGTCCCTCAGGAATCCCACTTTGCTTATCTGTAATATGAACATTGTTTATTCCTGTTCACTTTCTTTAACAACTGTAGTGGCAGGTAGGAATGACCTTGGGAGGCAGGAGGAAGATCAGCAAGCTAGACAACCATCATGCGAAAGGTACCTCAGTCCTCAGAAGCTGAGGTGGCATTGAAAGTGTTTCAGAAGAGACCCTCCCTACTTTTCTACAGACTAAAAAGAAAGGAGGGGAGAAATGCTTTCAGACTTGCAAGATTCTGTTAATGTAACCTCACAATAGAGTTAGTACTCATAGTTGTGCTTCTTGTCTGGACTACCTTGAAGGGTCAGTAACAACTTACCAAATACATGAAATTCCTATTCTCTTTTTCTCTACTGAGACTGCCCAGTAAACTCTTCCCATCCAATAAAATATTTAAGATCTTGTTCTTTAATTGTTAGCTGATTCAGATATTGAGGAGAAATACAGCTTGTTATCATTAACATTACTGAAGAGGGAAGATTAACTGTGCCTAATCAATGTTGCCACTTGTTCTTTGTTTGAAACTGTCTTTCTGATATGTATTTTGAATTTGTGGCATCGCAGGATAATTTAAAGACACCACCCCTCTTCAGGCACTATTATCCCAGTCTGCTTGACATAAGAAGTCTGGATTTAAGAATATTAAAAAGACTATTGAGAGAGCAAGGGATTGGATCTGCTTTTAGATACCCCTTTCTACACAGTTATTCTGTATTAATACACTTCTTTCTCTGTTCTATATGTGTCTATTGCAGTCAGAGATTCCAGTCAATACCAATAAGTTGGGAAACCCCAAATACTGAAATAAATTGTAGGATTATATTTTAATGGATAACATGTATTACCTTGAATGAAAGGTAGTGATCCACCTGGTAATTTCAAACAACTACATGACCCACATTTTGGATTGTATATGTGTGAGAGCTAGGCACTTTCCCCCAATTACTTTCTCTATAAAGGTGCTGGACTTCCATGGTTAACCTGAAGAACTAATTATCACACGTCTTTAAAAAGTTAGTGGATAAATCCATGGAAGCCAGGTCTATCAGGGGCTATTAGTCTTGAAGATTTGATGTTACCTCCTAGTCTGGAGCAGCATGCCTTCAAATACTGGTTGCAGAGAACAGTGCCAGGAGAGGCTACCATATTTCCTTATCTGTTTACAAGAACTCTTGAGGCATCTGGTTGCCTACAGGTAGTCCTCAACCTGTGACCATTTGTTCAGTGATGTTTCAAAGTTACAACGGTGCTGAACGAATGCTGGTTATGACCAATCCTTGAAGTTCTGGCCATCTCAGCAGTCCTGTGGTCACATGATCACGATCTGGGAGCTTAGCAACTGGTTTGCATTTATGACCAGTTGCAGTGCCCCATGATGAAGTGATCACCATTTGCAACCTCCCTTGTCAGCTTCCCCAGAAAGTCAATGGGGAAGTGGCAGAGTCAGTGGGGAAGTTGCAAGTTGCTGGGTTAAGTCTCCCCCTGCACACCTTTCCCCAGCCCCTCTACATTCACACCACTTGTGCAGCCCTGCATATTCTTGCACACATTCCCTGACCCACACCACACCCCCGTATACCCTCCCTGACCCTCACTGCACCTCTCATGAACCCCTTGCACCCACTCCCTCCCCCATCCAGCAGCAGCCACTTACTTGCTGGCTGGCCTGGGTCTTGCAACTTCCTACCAGTTCCCCACTGATTTTGGTTGTAGAAAGCTGGCAGGCAGTAGCCTTGCCTAATTACTATGGGATTCAATTAATGATGGCAACCAGGACTGCATTGATTGCCATCACTAAGCAATGTGGTCCTGCTTTATGACCACATTGCTTAGCAATGGAAATTCTGGTCCCAATTGCCATCATAAGTTGAGGACTACCTGTAGTATGAGAAACAAAATGCTGGACTAAAGTGGGTCTTGGGCTGATCCTGCAGGACTATGTTTGTAATTTTCAACCAAGAACTAAGGTCTGTTCACTTTTTGCTTAAGCTAGAAATTAAACAGTAATCATAAGATATACTAGTCCTGTCAGAAGAGTGAATCACCTCTTTGAAACTCTTAGCTTTCTTTTAATTCTCTTTGTGTTTGGGATAAACAAGAATGTCAGCTTTTGCCCAAAATTACGCTCCTTGTGATATGAACCAAATGTTTCCTAAACATTAATTATCTGTCAAAGTCAGTGAATTCAGTTGCTTTTTTTTACAAGCAAGATTCTGGATAAAATAATTGAGGGATAAATCTTGTGAATATATGATGAATTCAAAGGTGATATAAAAGTGTTAAAAATCAAAATACTTATGAACTCAGTACCTTCTTTGTGTGAGCTAAATATAGATTTAAATGTTTGCTTCACTCTTGAGGAAAGCCACATATAAACAGCATAATTTGCATTTTGTGTGGGAGACATGCACATTTAAGGAGTTACTTTAAGTCTCTCCAAAGAAATGAGCAGCAGTAAGGAAATTCTCTATTATTCACTCCTCTGGCTTCTTTTTATAAATGCATTTGAAAAAACCAAAGAGAATGCACTTGAAGATTGGCTGTGGACCTATCTTTTCTTTTCCAAAACTGTTCATAGACAATTCAAGAGACACAGCAGTAATATTAGAAAGATGGATTGATTGAATGGGAAGAGATGGGAGGACACGTTTTATTCTTCAGTATCACTGTGAGACTGTCAGACATATTTCAGTTCAAAATATATGTAACATACTCCAGATGGTGGTTGACTATGTCCATGTGATACAGGCGCCGCAGATCTATTGCCCACACTTTATTATACTACATTTATACATATATTAGAACCAATTTATTTCCCCTCGTCTGGTAAAATACCCAAGTAATTCAGATACATTCTACATACAAACTCAGCTTTCTTATTTCTCCCTGGACATTGCCAAATTCTGTTATGCTGCAGGCAAGATAAGATCCAAACTGACTAATCCCCATCCTTTAATGTAGTATAACTGTGGCTAATTTTTGAACAACACTGAATAAGTAGATACATGATAGATATTAGATATATAGGAGATATTTTATTTTAACCTACTACTATCTTAGAATTTTAGCTTTATGTCTTTTTTCTTTTTTGTCCCTTCAAGTCACTGTTGACTCCTGACAACCACCTGGACTAGTCCCTGCAATTTTCTTGGCAAGATTTTTCAGAAGTGCTTTGCCATTGCCTGTTTCCTAGGGCTGAGAGAGGGTGACTGGCCCAAGGTCACCCGGATGGCTTTGTGCCAAGGCCGGACTAGAACTCCCGGTCTCCCGTTTCTAGCCTGGTGCCTCTCTAGGTTTATGTCTTAGCTTTAGATAAACAACATTCTGTTTCTTAGTTTTACAGTTTAGACTGGCAACAATAGTGATAATAATATTCTATATTATTCTTTTAGCTTGTGTTATATGTCTGGCCTTCCTCTTTTACTTCTCAACAGTTCATTAATTATGTTGTTCTATACTGGTCTTTGACCAAAATAAGCTTTGAATCTGAATATGTAATATAGTACATAGACATTTTACCTTACTTTTTTTTATCTTACTTATTTGTCTCTTCTAAGTGTCAATCCACTATATCTGACTTTGAGTGAATGTGTATGTGTGAGTGATAGAAAGAGAGCTTTTGAAGACGATTTTTTGTTCAGTGGAGGCTCAATTGGACTCGTGCTGGAGCTGGCAATTATTTGAAAACTTGACCAACCAAGTTCATGGAAGGCTGACTGTTCTTTCTTTTTTCTCCTTCCATCCATACAGGAAGTTTTAATTTTCCAAACCATTAAATGAAGAAGGATGCCCAGCATGTAAAAGAAATGGCTTATTACAAACTAGATGGACAAATTTATACATTTGCATTTTCTTTTTCATCAGTTTCTACTTTTATGTTGAATATACACATATGTAATATAGTCATTCAAGTAACCAATATCTGTAGTTAAGGAATACTAAAGTATATGTTTAGCCTAAAAGACTCTAAAAACATAAACACATTTGACAGCATGCAAAGAAATCTCAACATGTAAATAAAACGTTAACTACTAACAACTTCCTCCTGCCCCTCTTACCAGACCACCCATAATGGGACAAATGACCACAGGAAGAGAAAACTCATCTTTGAAGTTTAGCCCATCTTAATTGTTGATTTTTATTTTTATTTACTTTATTTATGGACTTATTTTGGGGTTTAAACAGCATTTCTGGGCACACTAAACCTCAACCCAGTGTCCCAGTTTAAATCTAAATACATGTTTACTTGTTTTTGTTGAATTTTGGCCATGTTTCTTCTGAAAGAGCTGGCAATTTTCAAATGTTGATTTAAAAAGCAATATTAAGTGTCACCATCACTAGCAAGTATTTCCAGCAGCAAAGGCTGTCAATGAAAGGAATGTTGCAAAGCCAAGTGAAAACTTCATACTTTCTCTCTTGCATCTTATCATGCTGTCACATTCCACATAATGATGAAAATCTTAAAGAGTTTTTCATGACCGACTATTAGATTCCCATAAAATAACATTTCAATCATTATGAACTGTATAATCTGAATCTATGCCACATTCTTCTCTCTTAACGTGTCCCTGCCTGCATGCCAATTGCATAAGATGTAGCCTTAGCACAGGATTAATCTCCACTTGTCCTTCTTGGCGAAAATAGCACTTAGAGAAATGGAAAAATTGGCCTAGATCCCGCTTGCTCAAGCACTACCCTTCATCTTCTCCTTCGCTTTTACTCAGAATAAATGCAACACACCTAACAACACATTTAGTGAAAGCTAAAGCAAGATATACCCCTCTTAGTGAAAGCCTCAATAGGTTGAAGAGTATCGTAATTACCAAAACCATGCCAATATGTACCAAACGGAAATTCCTTCTAGGCAATAATGTTGGCCATCAAAGAAACATTGGAGAAAAATTATCTTCAACTTCTTTCTGAAAATATGCGAGAGATCAATATTGCTATGGAGCAAGGATTTTCCAAATATGTTGCCTAAATTAATTAATTTGAGCTTTATTGTTCCCCCCTCACTAGTTATTCCACTTCTCCAATAACTTCCTTTTGTGACAGCTCCCTCGAACCTTTGTTATATTCCACCCCAGATCAGTATATTTATCATATTGCTTGAAAGGACTAGTTCTAGTAGAGAGAAAACATGATTGTGAATTCTTGAGAACAACAGAAGCCAGAACTACTGAATACACATAGGACAAACCTCTAGTCTTTTCTTCAGAATTTTTAATATAGAACTGATTGAAGGAAAAAAAAAAAAAAAAGGATGCTACTGTTTTATAAAGTTCCTGAATACAAACTTATTTAATATTTTGCTTTAATTAAGAATGGCATTGTTGCCCTCCAACTGGTATTTATTAGTCAAGAACAGTCATACAAACTAATGACCTTTTAATGAACAATGAACAATTAACTTCTTTCTGTGACATTCAGCTATTTTGTTTGATGTTCTTCAGCATAAAGCGTAGGAATAGTCTGCTCTTATGGATGCTATGTTTCCTTTCAAGAAAACAAAGAAACTTCAGAGTTTCTAATAGGAAATTAATTATAACTAGAAAGACACAAGATGCTTTTTCAGATCACTGTAAACAGTGGAAAACCAATCTCAGGAGGGTTCAGGAAAGATTCACAAAAGATTCAAAAACTTCCGTATAGATAAATTCAAAATGCAAATTTCAAGATGTGGCACATTCAAAAATAATTTAAGGAGAACAGAGATGTACAAATTATATAAAGCACCAAGGCAAACTATTCCCCCCTCTTTGTCCCTCCCCCCATCTTAGTACAGGTCAGAAAGTCAGCATTTTTGTATGGCAGGGTAAAAGAAAAATACACTGAGGAACATATTCAGTGTATTTATTCATAACAATTCCTATTTGTGCAAAACCAGTGAACAACGCTGCAAATTAACATTTCTTTTAAAAAATGGTGGTTAGGCTACAGTTAACATGCATTTACAGATAATATGCAATTTGAAACATCAAATTAAGGACCTGTTCTCTACCACCACTAGAATACTATTTTGAGAAGTCCCGTGTTAATGCCATCAATAGAATACTGTAGCAAAACTATAGTCCATTTTGAGTACATCAAATTTTTCTGTTGAGATTATAGATAGAAACAGAAGCTTGCAGAAATCTAAAGACAAAATAGATTTAGATTGCTGAAATAAGCATGGGTAGATTTTTAACTTAAAGGAATTTAATTTTAGCTAAATTGTGCCCATTAATTTCAGATATGCCAATTCCAGATAGCTTATGCATTTAGTTTATGGCAACCCAGCTATATCACACAAGGAAGTAAATATTCCCTTTGTTTTCTGCTTATGTCAGCCCTATACAAGCATTTAACATATACACTAACATTATGCACAGATTACACACACTTTGAGGACTTAAGAAAGTAGAGAAATAACTGGGATTTACACAGAAATAAGAGGAATCCTAGATTAGAGAGCCAATTAAAAACAAATGTATTTTATGTTAGGCTTATTGTGTGAAACAGCAAGCAGCTTGCACAAATAAGACTGAATGTCATTTAGCCTATTTCTTTGAGGAGTTACACATGTTAGGGACTCAGTGTCAGTCCAGTACATTTAACTTTCTCTTTGGCAAAAAAAAAAAAAAAAAAGCATTATTAGCTGATTGTAATATTAACAAACACTATTACACACAGCATTTTTATATTGCAAATATACACATATATTAGAAATAGGTGAAGGTAAAGTCTACTCATTCTAGTGGCTACCAATCCCTGCTGATCCCACATGATACAATAGAAGCAAATATGTGCAGCTCAGGGTTGAACAGTGGAGTCCTTGGGGCTTTCTGAGCCTGGCTCTTTTCTTGCAAGCGTTTCGTTACCCAGCTAGGTTACCAGGCTCAGAGAACCCCAAGGACTCCACAGATCCTGCATGACTTTGCAGAGCCCCAATTTTGCTCTCTATGACTCTTGTTTCTTTCTGACTTTAACTGCAGTCTGTTATTGACTCCAAGAAATCTAAATTGCCATTTCTTTATCTGAGCCAGGAAGTAGCCTTTTATCTCCTAGCCATTCAGAAAATGGAAGGGTAACAGTTGGCCAACTAGTTCTCATGAAAACACGTGATCAAATGATTAAGACACTTTGCCAAGCTTTGGCTGTAGCATCATCATTCTTCTTCTGCCATTCTAAACTTTGTTATTGCTATTGTTTTGTCATTCAGTTGACTCAGACTCTTCATGACTGCATGGACAACAGTGTGCCAGGTGTTTTGGTCAGCCACTGCTTTTCTGAGTGGGAATTAGCTGGAAAGCCAAGAAAAATATCTGTTAGACCTTCCTGGAACCTGATCTGCAAATGTCCCCCACAGATCACTGCAAACACATGCTAAAAATGAACTAATACTGGAGTGGCCCGTAGTGCAGCATTGCTTACACAGCATTGATCTGCATGAAGAATTGTCAGGAGAAACCTTTTCTCCAACCTCATCGCAAAAGGGAAACTTTGCTACACCTGAAACATTTTGGAATGAGGAGGATGATTGAAGAAAAAAAATTAAACTGTTTGATTAGGGATTTCCCCCTAGTCAGCTAAACTTTTTCATACAATTGTAATATGTAAAAACAGAGAAAGGGACCTAATGTTCCTGTCTCTATGAGCAGAGGAGGAAAAGAAGAACCCTTCACTTCCGTGGTGGGGGCACGTTGCTCACTGGAAGAGAGCAGTTAACATAACTGTTGGGGTTGCTTGAAGTTAAAACTAACCTTTCTATTTGTTTCAGTACTAACTGAATTTTCTATTCACATGACGAGATAACCCCACCCTTTACTAAGTATGTTACACGACCAGAATCTTTTTATACATTTGTACTTTTGTCATCATAAAGCCATTAGATATGCTTTCTATGAATGAGGAGAGATCTATATTCAGTGAGTGTTTGCCCACTCATCCACAGCATTTTGTAACTTTTAACTTATTGTTAAAGAAAAAGCTTTAAACCCTGAAAATTTGTCACTTGCAAAGTTATGGCATCTATCCTGAAAAAATGTGAACACTTCATGTGTTTGGGGGCTTTTTTCTTCAACTGTTAAATTTCAAGGTAACCATTCCTTTCCATTTTTTAAAGGCAATAATAAAATTGTTTATATCAAATGTCTTCAAACATTTCTTTACTGTTTTGTTGCACATTTCCCATAATCACACAGGATCGCAGGAATGCAATGAACCTTCTTTTTAGAAAAGGATACCACTGGAATGCAGAAATTATCTATGGTTAGGCAGAATACAAAATGGCTAGCAAACACTATATTTGGACTGAATGTGCACTATACAGTTTCTTTTACCTCCTTGTCCTCAAAAGGAAATTCAAACTTAAAAAAAGGAAATCTGTCATTAACAGAGTGCCCTTTTGTTTATAAACTGGATTGTCTACTGTAATTTGGAGGGGAAAAAAAAAAGAGAGAATTGCTCAAGATGCGGTGGCTTACCTTATATCTGTAATTTTTCTTTTTTTAAAATCTTCCTTGAATGTAAAGCATAGTGTGGGTCTCAGCTTCTTTCCTGGTACATGAAGACGAGGGACAATACATAATCTTACTTTCTGTGAGCAAAACACAGCTGATATTTTGCACAAAGTCTACATACTTCTTCTGTCCACAAGTGGATATTAAATGAAACTAGGAGAATCAGAAGGACCTCATATACAGCTTACCTTTTAAGTGCGTCAGAAAGCTGCCATTGGTGCAGAATATTTCTGTCACATTAAGTAAGGGATCAATGAGATCATGCGACATCAATCCATGAAACGCTGCTTTGACCGGGTTAAGCTACTAGACCCAATGCAAATGTTGAGACTAGTACATAAAGCCTAAAAAGTAGTGGAGGACCCAAAAGACTGCCATCCCAAAAATATTTGACCTGTACAATGCAGTGAGTTGAGGAAGGTCTGCCTATTATCTCAACTGTAGGACTGGCCCAGAGTGTGATGGCTCACAGTAGACTGTCTTTTTGTCCCTGGAGAAATAAACCCATCCTTCATGCTGCCTAATTCGACATAGAAATTTATGAGATAATTGATCCCCTGAGCTTCCGGAGGGAACTAGATGGCACACTTTGCTTGTCCTCTGAGAAGAAAAGCAGTGTATAAACAAACACATTCACAAATATTACATACAAGAAATTCAGGACCCCTAATTATAAGCTGGTATCAATTCCAAAAGAGATGGGTATGAGACAATTTACTAAAATCTGATTTATTGTGGAGATTGTTCACCCAAGAGATTTCCTCAGACTTCTATTATCTACCATTTTGTGTGGAGGTATACACAGTAGGGGTCAAAAAAGTCAAGATGACAGCCAAAACCATGCAGCTAAAGACATAATGAAATTGTGATGCATGGAAAATAGAGGCGGGGTTCGATTGCATGACTGTGGCTGCCATCTTGACCTTTTCGACCAAGCACATTGCAAAGCTGGGCTTCAAGGAGCCCTCAGCCTTATATCAGGAAGTTCTCAGACTAATTTAAAAACCTTCAAGCCATCAGTGCAGACTTGTGGTAAGAACAATTTATGAAAGACAGAAAAAAAAAAAAAAAGAAGGGATGTGTTAGCAAAGAAGAAAACGGGGAGATTAGAAGAAAATGGGACTGTGTCTACTCCTGGCTCTGATCCTGCCTGCTACTTATTTAAGTCTCATTCTTTTTTAAAACGTGACTCTCATTTCAAAGAGTGGAATTTGTGGAAAAAAATTATTGCACCAACACAGAAATATGTCTGGCTTTTGTTTCCCTTACATTTAAGTTTTATCCTGTTGTTTAGGGCAGAGTTTCTCGAGCTTGACAACTTTAAGATGTTTGGACTCCAACTCCCAGAATTCCCCAGCCAGCCATGCTGCCTGGGGAATTCTGGGAGTTGAAGCCTACACATCTTAAAGTTGCTGTGATTGAGAAACACTAGACAGGACAAGACAGTGGAGAAAAGGAGCATTTCCATGGCAACTGACCCTGGTATTGCTGAAGATCGTATAGGTCATTGTAGTTCAGATAGTACAAACTACTCCATTCTGTCATAATACCACTGAACACATGGTACTGGCATATTATCCTATTTCAGTTATTAGCCAAGCCTTCTTTTCTGCTTCTGTCCATTATTTATTTATTTTTTATTGATCCTTACTCTGCTTTCTGTTGGCGTATTGTCATTTCACCCAGATCTTGTTTTGTGCTATCAAGGGTTACTTGTCTACCTACCCTTCCTAAAGGTTTATTTTATTTATTTATTTATTTTATGGCATTTCAAGGCTGCCTCACTCCCAACTGACTGTGGGTGGCAAACCATATAGCAACAATTAAATAGAACAAATAATACAGCAACATTCTGATTGTAAAGGGAGGAAAACATATTATAGGCCATTCTCCTGCTGTTTGGGCCAAAGGAAAGATGATTAAAGAAATTTTAACTTGTCCATGAAAAGCCAGGACGCTGAAGCTGTACCTAACATGGGGTGGGTGGGGGCGTAGAGGAAAGTTCAGCGGTAGCCCATTTCATCGAAATAAATACAGTTTTAATGCTCTAATAATCTGCCGCAGACACTACTTGGATGTGTCCATGTTGTCATTGGCAGCTGAGCTCCACCTGATGATGGTGTTACTTTTTTATATAACCATTTCTCGTATATGTAATAGTGACGTATTTCTGTCACATTAAAAATGATAAATTAGTGGCAATTTCTCTCTCTCTCTCTCTCTCTCTGTATTGGGAGGGCATAATTCTACTCAGTTACCTGTGAGTAACTGAGAGTAACTGAGATATAATCATGGGGGATTATCTCTGAATAAGCATGTTTAGATCTGCATGCTAAAATGCCAAAGACTTAACCTGGTGTGGTTAACAGAGACCCAGATGCCTCTGTATAGGTGTAAATGGGTGTGCCTAAGAAAGACAGAAAAAGAGGGAGAAAGAGATGGCCCTTATATTATACTTTCTTCTTTGCAGTTTCTGAAAATAGGTCCAGTGGTTCCCTTTTCAGGTACCTTTTTGACACACAACAATTTAAATTCTGTTTTAAATTCTGGCATAATTCATATAGAAGGGACAACATTATAATCATTAAAGCTTTAACAAGTCATCTTCAGTGTATATTCAGCTCAGCTCTATTTCAGGTGTTTAAAACATTTATAAATATGGAAAGGATACATGAGATTTCTATCCTGAGAGCTTTTCTATAATTACACTTTTACAGTAATTTTAGTTACTCCTGAGTTCTTGAGAGAAATGAATCACAGACACTCCAGGGGCTTCCTACATTTTTTTTCCACTAAAAAACACACTTTTGTTTCATTTACCTTTTTTTTTTTTTTTAGGGTAAGAGGAATCAGATGGGACTTTTTAACTTTTGATTTTAATATGATGAATGTAATATGAACCTGTTTGACAGGTCTTTGTTTTCCAGCACTGGTGCTATGGTTTCTTTCAGCTGCTGGGCTAGAGGTGACCAAAGTCTGAATGTCCTGAAAATATCCACCAATACATTTTCAGTGTTTATGTTACCATCCAAGTAAAGAAACAGAGCAATGCAAAGAGAGTACAAAGTCATGTTCTATGGAATTTTCCCATTATTCTTTATAGTTGGATCATCAGGCTGAATTTCTGAAACCATACTTCCTGATATAGGAAGGAAGGAAGGAAGGAAGGAAGGAAGGAAGGAAGGAAGGAAGGAAGGAAGGAAGGAAGGAAGGAAGGAAGGAAGGAAGATCATTTTTGATAAGCACTTCCATTAACCTTAAACTCTTGTAAACACTTGCATTCCTTGCAAAAGTATTTCTAATTCTGTGTATTTTCATAATATTATGATTCTCTGTTCTTTTTATTGGGTGCCTTCAGATATGTACAAATCTGAGTTCCCTGTACTGTCCTATAATTTTATAAACTGAATCATTCCATGGTCCTAAAAAATAATCCACTCTGTTTCACAGATGATTATATATTCCAAGAATGGATAAGCTAATTCTCTCTTGCCACTTTCTATGGGAGACATCTGACCACTGTTTTAATGATACAGTCATAGCAACAGACATGAGTAAGCAGAGTCTAACCAAAACAGAGCCAATGTCCACCGCAACTTTGGTTGTGGAGTTCTCTGCACATCCCCTGATTTCTGGAGTCATCTGACTCCATCCTCATCTTACAACTAAATATTTTTTTGTATAGATTACTCCTTTCTGGAGCATAGGCACATAACTTCCTCAGAAAAAAATGATTATTGCATACATTCGTTCCAGAACAAAGCACTTAAGGGAACATTTGCTCAATTCATAGTTATTGCTATGCATTATTCAGGGGTCATGAAGCTTGTGTAGGTGGTGAAAACCTAGTTATAGGAATATATGAATATAAGACACTGTTTTCTTCTAAGTTGGGAAGAAGGTCTCCAGAGCTTCAGTTGGAAATCCCAGAAGCTGAACCTGGCACGTTGTGCCTTTTCTCTGCCACTTTGCTGAGACATTTGTGTAAACCTTTACTCTAAATCTATTTATGTATTTATATTATTTAATTTGTTTTTCTGTTCTTATAAAACTGAAATAAACCTTTTAAATACTTTTAATGCTTTAAACAACACGATTATGCACTCATGAAGAATATTCATTGGATGACTATAATATAATAAACAAAGGAAGAAATAAATTAAAATCATCATTTTTCTTTTGCTGTAGGTCAGGATTTTTTAATATCAAGACAGGGAATACTATGTAGTGTGGAACGATACTGAGTTATTTCAACTTTTTGCATAACTAAACAATCCAGGTGAAGGAATAAGTTTCCCTATTGCAAGGTATTCTATATTACCTTCAATATTCACAGATGTTCCCTTTAAGTTATGGAGAGCTTGACAATAAATCCAGTTCCTGCTACTACATTGAAAAAAAAACCTAGAATTAATTTCTGTGTATCAGAACTACAGAGGAGAGGAACCATGGCTCCTCTCTATTTCTTACTGGTCAGACTGCATCTAAAATATTGCATCCTGTTCTGGTCACTGCATTTTAGAAAGGATTGACAAACTGCAGCTTCTCTAGAGAAGACCAATCAAAATAATAAGGGTCATTTATCATTTAAAACCTCTTAATAGTCTCAGAGACTTTAGGAGAAATAGGAACTACCCCAATAGTAAAAAACCAGGGTTAGATTTTTATGTGAAATATTATGAACTGAATTCTGCATTGAAAGCCAATTCCTGCTTGGCAACGCATCCTTTTTTCTTGGTTGTAAGAATATGTACCCTTCCGATCATTATTTTATCAGTGTGTGTATACTTTTTATTGTAAAACTTAAATTCAGCATCCTTTACAAGCAATAGAGTCAATCTGCTGATTAAAAATAAATTTTCTATCGATCTTTTATATGTACTAGCTCCTCAGCATTACAGACATGATTCACTGAAATACAATTTGCCTTCTATTACCTGTCGTCCCTGAAATTTTTATTTACACAATGAGATTTAACTTCTTTATCCATTGTTCAGGAAGTAAGACTTCCTGAACAATGAAGTCAACATAAAAAAATGGAATCTCAGGATTTGAAATACAGTTAATTAGAATAATTTTCCCTCCCATGTCTGCTGTCTTATTATTTTCTACATTGTTGTTGCTAGTTGTTTCCTCTGAAACAAGATATATTTCTGGTCACTAGTGTTTCTTACTACATCTTTTATGTCTGAAATTTGAAGAGAGAGTAATGCTGATTATCATGGAAAAGGTCAATCTCTGTGGTTGCTAAAGGTCAACAACAATTTGATGGCACATAATCAAACCAATCAATCAATCAGTCAATCAATCAATCAATCAGTCATTCAATGCTGATCTCACCCATTCAAAATAAAATATTGCAGTTTGCAGTTATTTTCTCACTGATAGGACATACAATAGTCCATGTTTACCACATTTATTTTGATGTCATTTTGCTGATCAACTCATAGGAAAGTGACTGAAGACCAGTACTATGTTTCAGTACTGGTGTCAACATTTCTAGACATAAAAAAAGTTGCAGTGCTGTATGAATGAATTTAGAAGATGTATGTGTTGTATAATTTGAACAGCTAAAGCCAATATGCTTTTATGTGTGGATAGTGAATTAAAATTATAAATTCATTTAAAAGTTATACGCATTATCAGAGTTTTTTAAAAAGTTAGCCATGTTTAAAAATGTAATTAAATGCATGGTATGTGCTAATGAACCACACGTGGAATATGAACAAGAATGAACACCTTACATCTTGCTATGCAGTTCATGCTAGACAAGCTATGTCCTGCTCTTATAGCTGTTTCGGTGCTGATAATGTAGTTTTGTTTTACTAAGACTGAAGAAGGTTTAATGTGTTGGCAGTCATATTAATAGTACAAACTGTATATGATATTGTTAGGCACACAAAAACAAACATTAATCTTGTTAATCTTTGTAATACCAAATATTAATTAGTGGGTTTGCAACTGGATTAATAGTTCAAGTGTGCATGATATAGATAGAAAAAAAACCCAAATATTAATCTCATTAATCTTTGGAGTTACAAAAATTAATTACTGGATAAGCTGCCATTGTCTGACTTATTTGACAATAAGCACTAAACCAGACCGTAAGTCAAATGCAGGTTTTTCTGTTTGAGTTTGGGATTTTATTTACTTAACTGTAAACACATAATGATCTCATTTGGATCAGGACTGACATATGTAGGAAGAAGGAAACCTGTTATTTTCTCTCACCCACTTAGTTTTCTTTTTTCTTTTTAATTATTTTCCTTGTGTGGGAGGAGATTTTTCTCAAGACAAATTTCAGCTGGCATTCATGTTTATTTTGGTTAAAAAAATAAACAGATCCATATTCATGCAGGGATGGTGAATTTTTTAAAGAAAAATAAATGAGGAGAAGAAGTGGTTTGTCCCCTATGTGTGTAAGGTAGTCTAATCCAAATCAGGCCCCAATTTAAGCAAGGGCAATCCCAGGTAAACATGTAGAATCAGAAACTAAGCAGGATATTTTGCAATGTGTTCTGGCCAGCCTTCACCAACAATTCTTTGAAAAACATTCACCCTCTTTTGGCTCTTCTGTTTGGCCAAAACCAAACACTGCATTCCACAGTAAAAACCTAATACCAACAGTCAACCATGGAGGTCCTAGGTCAAAGCTTGGGGATGCTTTGCTCCTGGAGACTGAGATACTTGCTGACAGAGGCATAAGCTCTGTTTTATAACAGAATTCCAACAAGAGAAAATCAGGCCATCTGTTCATCAGCTGAAGTGCAAATGGGTCAGTCAGCAAGTTCATGATCTCAAACTTGCAGGCAAATCTACAAGTGAATGGATAAAGAAAAGTAACTTGGAATGGCCAAGTCAAAGTTTACAAGTTCAGACCTAAATCCCATAGAAATGCTGCGGGGGACCTGAAACAAGCAGTTCAAAATGTTGGTGTTATGTATTTATTCAGATACCTTTCTATATCAGTAGGAGATGTGTGAAACTCTGACAACGTTCACTGGCAAAGATCCCAAAGGGGCAAATACTTTTTCACAGATCTATAAACCATAAGCTCCTTGGACTAACTGGGATGTATCCATGAACAATAACATATGGAATATCTCAAATATCTCGTGCGAACTAGGGCTTTGAGGAAGACCTTTTTAAACATGCAATGGTTGCCCAGAAAAAGACATTTCATTAAAATATACTGGGCTGTCTATTTAAATTAATATATTCTTTTCCAGTCATTAGCCTGTGTGGTTTTCTTCTCTTTCCCATATCCACAAAGTGAGTAAAACAAGAACAATGAAATGACTGAGTCCAGACCAAAACAATACGTGATTTAATATAACTTTAATTAAACCTCAGGTAAAAACAATATCGTTAACCATATTATTACTTCCCATATATTATAATAATTCTTACTCCCTAGGCTTTTAATAATTTCCTACCACATTTGAAATCACACTTCAGTGACAGTTCCGGAGGGGTTGGAGGGCTGAACCAACGGCTTGGCCTTCTGCCCTAGGATTTTGGGTTGCACTTAGCATGTTCTATAGCATTTTAAGTTTGCTATCCTATGCATTACTTATTTGGAGCAAGATCCTTTGAACTCAGCAGGACTTTCTTCTGATTACAAATCAGTAGGATTGGGCTCCTGTGAACGTTGGCTTGTGGGAACAATCTCTGGAGAGGAAGTTTTTTGGAAATGAGGAACAGAGAATGCCTGTTATTGCTGGCAAGTCAGAACACGTGCAACCTTTTGCAAGACAAGATCACAACAGGCCAGAGGATGGATTTTCAGCCTTATGCTGCACTGTTAATCAGTGTGTCATTATTGTTAATGGGCCAACTGCTCTTTTTGCTTTAGCAAATGAAGGCAGGCCTGCACCTGCAGATGCCAGATCAAGGATGCAGATGTTTGCTGGAGTATAAAGTCAGAAGGCTCACGAAGATACACTGATGGCTTTTATGCATAAATGTGAATGAGGTGTGGAGCATGTAATGAATGTTGCAAGGTTAATAACTGCAATTGGTACTTAACATTCATGATCATATATCTTGTTTGAGGCCTCACGTACATCTATTTAGCTAGACATTATACCTGATAACCTTAAACTAGCTAAGAGCTATAAGGCATGGAAGTCAGCTTTTGCATTCATATCTGCCTGGATAAGCTGTAACATTTGCTGAGCAGATGTTTTGCTTGTAGAAAGTCCCAGGTTCAACCTCTGATACCTTTTAATAGGGCTAGAAATGGCTTTTGACTGAAAACCTGAAGAACTGCTTGCTAACTGTGCAGACCATATAGAGTTAAGCAGACCATTCATTTGACTCAGTACAAGACCATTTCCCGTGTTTCTGACTGAACAATTAAAATAGTGTTATGTGTGATTCTCATCTGAATCAAGCATACGGAGACCCACAAAGCAGCTGCTTCAGATACGAAGCAGAGAATCTTAAACAGCTGATCAATGCCATTCCAGATATTTTATTGCTGCTCTACCATACCCATCCAATAACAAAAACAAATTTGTAATTTCAAAAAAAGAAAAAAAGACTATATTCTTTATTAAAGAGTCATAGAGCAATGGTAGATCATTAAGGGTGAGTCATATACCATTTGATGGCATCAGTATCAAGTGATAATTTCCTTTTCTGCTCCTCTACAAACCTTTGAGAGCCAGTTTGGTGTAGTGCTGGCCTAGAAACCAGGCGACTGTGAGTTTTAGGCCTCCCTTAGGCCTGAAAGCCAGCTGGGTGACTTTGGGCCGATTACTCTCTCAGGGTTGTTGTTGTGGTGAAAATAGGAGGCAGGAGTAATAGGCATGCTCACTGCCTTGACCTGACCCCTCCCCAAAAAAAGGAACAAAAATATAATGATAATAATTTTGAATCAAAGAATTAATAACCCCAAGTGAACACAATCGTGAGTTTGAAATGTATCCTTAATGCTTTTTGGATATTATTATTTGAGATACTAGCTTGTTGTCAATTTATTCTTTTGCACAAAGCCTATTCCATTTGTTATATGTGCAGTGCTTTAGATCAGTGAAAGAAAAAGGATTCACATGTATCTTTTGGTTACCCCATAACTAAGAAGAACGCCATGAGAATTTCACCCAAATAATTCTCTAAAGACAATTTCAAAAGTAATTTCTTTTCTTGCAAACTGAATCAGAATATGTGAGAGAGAAATGTAGGGATAAAAATGGCACAGCACTTATTTTTAGTATGTAGAGTCTTTTCTCATAACAAGCCTGGTATTTTGGGAATTATAACCTAACACATCTGGAAGGCACAGGTTGGAAAAATCTAGATTGAAAGGATGGATAAATAAAAACTGGTTATGATTAAAATTCATTCATTTAAATGAACACAAGAGAGTGCAGCTCATAGCCAAGACAAATGACATGATGTGTAGAAATGCTGGGACTCAGTTCCCTCCTTGTCCTAGGAGGCAAAATACAATTAATCCTGTTAATTTTCCTGTGGAGAAAATGTAATGTCCGTTATGGAAAACTAAAAATGCTTTTTTTTCACACACACACACACACACACACACACACAGAAACAAAACAACAACAGCAGCAGCATTGCTTTCTACTGTTTATCACATTTAATTTAACCTGGTAAAACATACTTGGAAAACATGAATTTTATGTTTTATTCATGAATTCAATGTTACAAGTAAGTTTTTCTGCCACTGTGGCCATGTAGCCTTCTGCTGATCATCAAGAGGTTCTGACAATTGTATTAATGAAAGGTAAAAAAGTTAAAAAAAATGTTTGATGAGGAATCCAGTTAGACAATCTTTGAAAAAAATCACTTTGCTTTCAGGACAGTGATTATGTAATAATTGAGAAAAGACATGTCCTGGATCTTTCCTGTTAGCTGCCTAAGAATAGTATCACAATGTTTCCTCTTAATGTATTAATTAATAGTTAAGTAAGTCCTTTTTTAATAGGGAACTAAAGATAGGGGCTGAAAGCTATCCTGGTTACATTAGGAGATAACTTAAAGGCCATTGAAATCCCACAGAATTTAAATGGCTTAACTATGCATAGGATGCCAATTTAGTTTCCTTTCATAATTGATTTCCAAATGTATTGCTTCTTTTTCTTCTCTCACAGTCAGTTTGTATTTAATTAGAATTGTATTCTGTATCTAAATAGATTGAACGGTTTAATAACAACAGGTTAAGTCATGGAAGACATGTTATATTGACTCTCTCTAATGGGTGTAAAATCGGATTCCATGTCTCTAACAGCATCCTTATGGAAATAAGCTATAACTATGGATCTATCCTGTAAAAGAGAAAAATAAATAAAGGTGTGTAATTCTGGGATTTGGCTGAAACAGTTGTATGATACTCTCACCTTCCTCTCTATTTTATAGCAAAGGAAAGCTGTACATTTAGCTGGAGGGACTAACTAGGAGCAACAGAAGGCTCTCTTCACCAGAAGACTAATGTTGCTGGACAGCCTATGTCTGGGTGGGCTCTGTGTTTTCTATACCCAAGCAGAAAGCTTTGCCAAACTGCTACCACTATGGTGGCCTCTGACATTCTGCTACATCTGTATAAAACTTGGTTTTGTATAAAGAACTTTTAAACATAAATAAATAATTGCAACATATCTACCCAACTGCTTTTCTGCTGATCTAGATAGACTTTTTTTTTTTCCACTGAAGGGGTAGGGAAAGCAAGTTAGGATAGGGGCGTGAGGATCAGAATTTGTGATGGTAGCAGCAAAGAGTATGGAGAGAATTCAGGGTACACAGTGGAGAAAGGAATGATGTAAGTTATTCTTATGAATCTCTCTCACAATATTGTAAAAATGTATGTAGCTTTCTGGTCAGGAAATGCCATCCATTCTGCAGAAGTAGACCCTTTTTTTCATAATAAATCTTGCAAATACACTCCAATAGACATTATTCATGAATTTAGTGTGCATCTCTCTCTCTCTTTTGAGCTGTATGGCATTTTGTTGCACTGAATATTGATATTAATATTGCCATTTACATTTCCAAAAGAAACCAGTTAGTTATTTAGTCTAAAAAACATTTAGAGGCCAAGGTGTTAAGCAGATATTTCCTTTTTATCTAAATACTAATATGGATGCATTTGCTTTTTTTTTCTTTTAAAAAAATAGAAAATAAATGCAGGCAAATTACAAAACATGTCTAGTTTGGATCTTGAACAAAACATCCTCATTATGATTTAAATAAGGATAACCAGGTATTTGCTAACTTACCTCACATTAAGTCACATTTTATTTAAGTGTAAAAATCAGAACACAAGAGAAAAAAAATCTGAAGCAAGGCCTCTCTACTATGAATGTTCTTTATATACTATATCTATATCTATATCTCTATATAAAATATTGTCTGATTTATGTTGTTCAGGTTAAGGCCCTGGGCATAACACAGAATGTCACAGAACACAGAAAAAAGATATTATTTTCAGGTTTACATAATATAATAAAGAAACAGATATTATAGTTTAACCTTTAATCAAAGATCTCTTCCTGTTATATTGTGAAGAATGCCTATGCTGGGTTTTAATTTTTTTCCCTTCATTGTATGATGTTTGTTTACTTGTGTTAGAAATAAAAAGAAGTAATGTTCTGCAAATCTCTGTCTGCCTCCCTCTCCCTCTCACACACAAACACATCAGTGGCAAAATTGTATTTCTCAAACAAAATCCCTGATTCAGTTCTCCATGCAAATATAGTACAGTGGTACCTCAAGATACGAACGCCCCACCTTACGAAAATTTCGAGATACGACCAGCTCCGGCCGCAAAAATTTACCTCGACATGTGAACTCCGCCTCAAGCTACGAACCGGATCCGCGGCCATTTGCCCTGCTGCCACGTGGTCGCGGCTTCCTGTGGGCGAGATCGCGGTAGCAAGGAGGCTTGCTCCATGAGGCAAATTTCCCCAGAAGGTTTAATGTGTCAGCTGGCGTTGCACGGCTAGGAAATTCCCCAGGCGCACTTTAGTCAGTTCCACCGCTCGAGCGCTAGTGCAGAAAGAGGAAGTGCTAATGAAAGGGCCACCTGGCACCTCTTCACTAATCTGAGCGCATGGGGGAAAGGCTTTCCTCGCGCGCACCACGCCAAGGGCTATGGACAAAGGAAAGAGTGCGGAGTTGAGGAAGAGGAATCAGTGCGGGGGGCGGGAAGCTCCTGCTCCTGGCTGTGCATGCCACAAAAGCCTTTCCCCCGCACGCTGATTGCTTTCACTGGGCTTTTGTCAGTGCACCAAGGGGGAAAGGCTTTTGTGGCGCGCACAGCCGGGAGTGGGAGCTTCCCCCCCCTGCACTGATTCCTCTTCCTCAACTCTGCGCTCTTTCCTTTGTCCATAGCCCTTGGTGTGGTGCACCGACAAAAGCCCAGTGAAAGCAATCAGCGCGCGGGGGAAAGGCTTTTGTGGCGCGCACAGGGAGCTTCCCCCCCCCGCACTGATTCCTCTTCCTCAACTCCGCGCTCTTTCCTTTGTCCATAGCCCTTGGCGTGGTGCACCGACAAAAGCCCAGTGAAAGCAATCAGCGCGCGGGGGAAAGGCTTTTGTCACGTGCACAGCCGGGAGCAGGAGCTTCCCCCCCCCCGCACTGATTCCTCTTCCTCAACTCCGCACTCTTTCCTTTGTCCATAGCCCTTGGCGTGGTGCGCGCAAGGAAAGCCTTTCCCCCACGCGCTCAGATTAGTGAAGAGGTGCCAGGTGGCCCTTTCATTAGCACTTCCTCTTTCTGCGCTAGGGCTTGAGTGGTGAAACTGACTAAAGCGCGCCTGGGGAATTTCCTAGCCGTGCAACGCCAGCTGACACATTAAACCTTATGGGGAAATTTGCTTCAGGATGTGACCAAATTCAGAGGGCGGATTAGCCATATTTACATTGAACCTTATGGGGAAATTTGCCTCGTGGTGCGACCAAATTCGGAGGGCGGAACGGATTAACCGTATTTACATTGAACCCTATGGGAAAATTTGCTTCAGGATGCGACCAATTCGACTTGCGATCAGAGTCACAGAACGGATTAAATTTGTATCTTGAGGTACCACTGTACATTGATTCACAAAAGTTCTCCACTTCATAAATAAACACAAAACATATCTTTTTGCCTTTCCTTCGAAAAACAGAAATATCTGTCAACCACTAGTTCCCCTCTGCCTCTCTAGAAGTAGAAAACAAAACTAATATTTTGAATTTGGATTTTACTTTCCATACTATAAGAAGGGATAGCTTGTTTTTTCCCCTCTAAAATATTTGGGAAATCTCCCTTTGAAAATTTCACTATTTCTCAACTGATTCTACAGACCCATAATTGATGTACAAAAAGATACAAGGGATAATCTCTGAAGCTTTGTAGGAGTGAGGGAATAGTAGGATCATTAGGTATTCAAAGTATTAATTATGCTGATGTAGTGGCTGTATTCCAGCATTGCACTGAGCCATAATATGGTTTCTTTGCATTATCTCTGAACTGGGCTATTGTGGATTTTCATTTAACCGTGGTTTTAAATATTGCATTCAGTTTAAGGCATTTCACTTTAAGAACTCTGGATCCTCTTAGTATCTCCTTTTTGGTTTCCCCCACAGCAATGTAATTAGTACCACTTCCATCTCTAGTTCACAAAGCCTCAGTCCAGTACAGAAACATTCATAGAAAGATTTGGCATAAGATCTAGGCAAGTTGAGTCACCCAAGCTCAGTGATTGCACAGGTCTGTTCCCTGACATATGAGTAAACAGTCCCAAAAAGATTTGACTCAAATTCTTTTGAACTGTGATTAATATCTTGGACTTATGTGAAAACGTAAGAAGTAAGTTTGATTTGCATGTCATTTGCTCATGGTACAAGCAGGTGTTTGTCACTCATCAAATACACCAGTTTAATACAGTTTGAAGGCTCCCGTAAATTTTGCTCAGTCTGAAGAGTTATAATTGGGTTACTAAGCCCCCTCCATGCCAGCAGCTTCTAACTGTACATAATGATATCACTTGCTACAGTTCCACAAATCAAGATCATATGCCCATAATTTGAGATTCCTTTCACCTCTTTTTGTTCTTTAGCAGATTTTGATTCATGCGTTTTCTCTCAAAGCCATTCATTCATTGTAGTATCTATATGCTGCCATTCAGGCCAACACAGATCACAGCTGAGCAATCAGAAATAACTACTTAGAAATAAGTCACACAGGACTGAATGGCAACAAGTAATGCACATGTGCAATACCCTGAAAAATGGTTGGCAACTAGATTGACCAAATGTATCCAGCAAAATGTTTTTTTCCAGAACAGATTATAAAAAGATAGTGATTCCAACCACCTTTCGGTTGATAGTACAGTCTGGCTCCAAGATGGTTTTCTAGAAATGTAGTAAGTGTAGTACAGCTCCCATGCTGAAATGCCCAAACTGATGGCTTCCAATTCTCTGGGTAATCCATTCTACATTGCCATTTCTGAGAAGGAACATCTGCCTGCCTGCCATGGAATTTTGTACATTGCATCTCCGTGGTGATTATATCCATATTCCATTTCCTTTTGAGATCTCTCTATGCATCCAAAATAGTTTCTTCTTCCTTCCTTCCTTCCTTCCTTCCTTCCTTCCTTCCTTCCTTCCTTCCTTCCTTCCTTCCTTCCTTCCTTCCTTCTTTCGTTCTTTCTTTCGTTCTTTCCTGGAATATAAACTTATTGTACCTCTGTATTATTTAACCTTTAATAAATTAAAGAGATAGGTGGCTATATAAATTTGATAAAAATAGAGAAATATTTCCAAAACACCACCTGAAAAACTCCCATCCAGTGCTGTAACCTGTAAGCTACCAACGTGACACACCAGTGTGCCAACTGAACAATGCTTGAAAAGCAAAAAAAGGTTTCTTTTAAGAGCGATCAGGTGAAGCTTTCCAGTTAATCTCGTCCAAAGTGATGAATGTATATGAAAAGAAAAGACATTAACTGGTAAAAGGGTTTGTTTTGGCAGCACAGTCCCTCTTTTGTTCTGTGGATTCATTATTTCACCTGGCTCAAGTTCAAGCATCTTCAGCACTTAGAGCTGTTAAATATCCTGTATCTGCAGGTAAGAAGCATTGAATGCTGGTCTTCTGCCAAGGACGTTGTGCAAAGTTAGGGAGAAGCAGGATGGAACTTATTACCTTCTCTGCTTTTTCTCATCATAACTAAAAAGACACTGTATAGCTAGTTACTATGAATTACACATGACTATGTACAATCACCTCTGAATAGGTGTCTGAAGGGTCTCAGGGAAGGGAACCCTGGAATAGTTCCTCAACATCTTAAGTTAGGAGTGTGCAACTTCTATTGGCTGAAGGGAGCCATCAAATTTTGAACAGAATGTTAAGGACCATGTAGTAAAAGTCTCTGAGGGCAGGATGCATTTTGGTGTGTGTGTGTGTGTATTATAGGTTTTTGGAGGTGAAATGAGACATCCAGTTTTATTTACCTTTTAATTTCTCCCCAAATTCCAACAAATGGAATTTTCTTTCTTTTGCAAGAAGTGGTGGTTCTGGTGGTAGCCCTTCTCTCCTGCTCCTTATTACTCCTCCCTTCAAGTCAGTCTTGCCTCCTGGTGTCTCCCTGGACAAGTCCGTGCGGTCTTGGTATAATTTTTGGAAGTGGTTTCCTAGGGCTAAGAGAGACTGACTGGCCTAAGGTCACCCAGATGGCTTTGGGCTTAGGGCAGGACTAGAACTCCTAGTCTCCTGCCTTTTAGCGTTGTGCCTTAACCACTAGGCCAAACTGGATTTCTGGTGGTAGCTCTAGCTGTTGCAAAAATTATGCCAGGTAGCCTCATATAGTGCCCAGTGTGTATTGTTTTACATCCTGTTTTAATTGCCACTGGCAGTGGGGCAATAGCAAATATTTATTTCATATCATTTGGGCTACTCCTGTATAGTTGGAGGGGAACAGAACTCATACACTTTCATTTTTTTAAAGTTAGTGACATTATTATTATTATTTAGATGATTATTCTGCCTTTATCCTGCTCAAGATGATGCACCTTGAACTCTTTCTTCCTATAAGGACTTGGTAGGTAGATAAGTAGGTTGGGCTGAAAGATATAAGTGCCTCCAAGTGGCTCACCTGTGAACTTTTATGGCTGAGAATGGATTTGAATCTGGGTTTCCCCAATTCTAGTCCAATGTCTTAAGTATTTCAGCACACTGGCTCTATTCTTGTGGGTAGAAACAGGATTTTATGCTTAACTTAGTTATCTGGCAGCCATGATATGCAGCCTTCCTGACTTCCACTGAAGCTCAAGGAAAGACCTTATTCATTTTTGGCTTTCCTACCACAATAGGGTAAGTTCAAAACATGATTTACATTAGAAATATTCTAAAGTATCTGAAAATTAGACAGAGAAATGGAGGAAACTTTTGAACCAGCAGACCACACCACTATTTAAAGAATGCTGTATGCCCCTTTCTTTTACTACGTAGTGGCTCCATCACAGCCTCCTCGCCCAATGAGCCTAATCAATATTCTTTAGTTAATTTACTTCTATCTGACCCTTTAAACCCTCAAAAGAGGGTTTAATAGGCAGTTTAATAGGCAGAATAACAACACAAAACAGTGAGCGCAATCAAATGATAAAACAGTTAAAACAGAAGGACCGAAAAAATACATGTGGTTTATTGAAAATTGCTTATCCACTTTTATGAAAACCTAAAAGCACATCATCAGCTTCCAAGCTGAAATGTCTGCCAGCAGAATTAGATCTTCACATGAGGGGAGGAGGAGGAGGAGCAGGAGCAGGAGCAGGAGCAGGAGGAGGAGGAGAAGGGCCAGCTGGAATTCCTTAAGTAGGGAGTAGGATTTGGCTACATGAAACTGCAATTGGAATTCAGAATCACTTCATTTTGTTTGTTTGCTTGTCTTCAGACTAAGTGGGCAAGCTTTCTTTGAAAAAACACAAAAATAAAATAAAATAAAATAAAAACTGTCACAAAGATTCCAGTGACAACCTCTTCCATAATAGTGTTTAATGCAATCTCAGAGGCCTTAAAATAACCGTAAAGGAAGCTATATTATTGTTGTTGTTGTTGTTGTTGTTGTTATTAGTAGTAGTAGTAGTAAGGAGAGTAGTTAATATAGAACCAGTTTGGTCTAGTGGTTAAGGGAGGAGGCTGGAAACCAGGAGACTGGGAGTTCTAGTCCCACCTTAGGTGACTTTAGGTCAGTCACTCTTTCTCAACCCAGCTGACCTCACAGGGTTGTTGTTGTTGTGGGGAAAATAGGAGAAGGAAGGAGCATTAGGTATGTTCACAGCCTTGAGTTATAAATAAAAATAATAAGGGCAGGATAAAAAAAAAAACTGAAAAAAACCCTGCAGAAGATAGGTTGGTACATTTTTTCTTTCCCTTTTGCAAATCCTAATGGAAATAATCTGAAACTGCTTTTAAATAATAGCCTGTGTTGGTCCCACTGAGGGATTATTTTTACAAATAAATATGAAGAGCTTTTTTTAGGCCTATCCTATTTCCCACCCCATGGCATGCTGATTAAATAACTAGAAATACTTGACTTAGAACCACATCTTGAATGCAGGCAAGGAATTCAGAGGACTATTCTATATGCTTTGCAACATATTAGCTTATTTTAGTTTATATCCTGGATGAAACACTTAATTTGCAATGAGACCATCAGAAAAACTATTGAAAAATCCCTATGCTATAGGTTAGAGTAGATATTCTGAAGAAGAAAAGGAGGAGGAGGAGGAGGAGGAATGCAGCACAATTACCTCCATAAATATCTAGAAAACACCATGAATTTCTCCGTGAAAGGACTGGGAGTCAAACTCCACTTGAAGGAAATTTTACGTTATATCCTTGCTATCTTCCTTTGTTTTGCTGTGTGACTGCAAATCACACAGAACAGGAGGGTTGATTTAAAAATTCAGAACAATGTGGAAAGTTGCTTCACGCAAACAACCTGCCATGTTAGACATGTGGCATTATTTTCAAGATGAAAGTGAGAATTAGTTCTCATGTACATGAATACTTACACCTGTGAGAATCTGAACGGACAGTCCCAAAATTCAGAAACATTTGCCAGTCATAATATGTGTGAAAAAATGGTGGGTGGAGACTAGAGTTGAGAAGACACCCCTCTCTTCAATATATAATTTGTATATACTGATAACCCACCTCACTATGAAACTGTTTTGATATGTTTTGCTCAAGGCAACATTTACTTATTGTTGTTCTTTAAATGAAAGATTAATGTTTAATAATATTTTATATAATCTATTCCCTAAAACAATTTCTAACTGGATTCAGGTCATATAAAACTTCTGTCTTTAAGTGGACACTGGGTGTCAGTGACAAATGTCTATTAGCCATAAGCAGTACAAATAAAATACTGTCTTACAATCTTAGTATAACGTTTATTTAATGTTATTTATTTATATAAAAAGATTTAGATGGATATCTATCTTGTGCCCCACAACTCTGGCAGCTAGCAACAATAATAGTAACACAACAATAAAAACCATACAGATAACAAGAAAAACAGGCACCCAACCCAACAGCTACACTCCTCCAGCTGTACAGTCCCCTGGGCTCCAACCTTATTAACCCAGGGCCTGGGAGAAAACCAGCTCTTAATGGTTTTCTGGAAGGTTAAGAGGGTGGGGGCCTGCTGGATCTTAAGGGGAAGGTTGTTCCACAGGGCAGGGACCACTAAGGAAAAGGTAAGCTTCCTAGATCCCACTAGTTAGCAACATTTGAGGGAAGGGACTTGGAGTGTGCCCCTCTATCTGATATAGTGGAATGGGCAGATGCCCTCAGGGAGAAGAGGTCCCGTAGATAACCTGGCTATGTGCCATGTAGGGCTTTAAAGGTGATAACCAGCACCTTGAATTGCACCTGAAAAGAAACTGGGAGCCAGTGCAGCTTGCAAAGCAATGGTGTAACAGAGGCAAACTGAGAGGTGCTCAGTGCCATGTGAACTGTTGTACTCTGGACCAGTCGTAACTTCAATGGAGCCTCATGTGGAGTGCATTGCAATAATCCAAATGGGAATGACTAAGATGTGAGTGACCATAAGCAAGGCTTCCTGGCTGAGGAATAGATGAAATTGGTGCTCAAGACATATCTGTGCAAAAGTCTCCCTGGCCACAGTTCCTCAAGCAGGAACTATGAGCCTAGGAGGACCCCAGATTGCATACCAGCTGTGACTGAGGAAGTGCTACAGAAGTACTACAAATATAGTATATCACCAGACCCAGGGGGGCTAAAAACACAAAGCCACCCGGTCTTGATAGACACATGAGCAGTACCTATTGGAAAGACTGTGAAGAAGTGTCAGCCTAGGCAAAGAAGAAAAGGACGCTGATGGTGTGCTGTTTTGTGATACATACTGGTTTTTTTCCTTGTCCATCCCAGTATGCTCTTGCTACTACATGTTGTCATGTAGTAGCAAGAGCTACTCATTTTTGGTGTTAAGTCTAGATGTAATAAGGACCTGATTTACATTACAAAGTTACAGCTGCACATGTCCTTGCGCAGAGAGCAGTCTAAAAGTTCAGGCTGCCTTCTGACTAGCATAAGCAGGCAAGACAGAAAGTGATGTTAGGACATCACACCAATTATACAAATTATGTAATGTGGGCCAGTTGAGACAAATGATGTTTGTGTAATGTCATCACATGCTTGATATCAGTGGGGCTTATACTGGATGCCTATGCTAACTGGGCAATAAGAGCAGAAGGAACAGCCAATTCTGGCTAGCTCAAGTGGAAAGATCAGGACACTTGGGTCTAAGCAGAGAGATAATTCAGAAGCAAAAAACCAAAATATCTTTTGGGAATATTTAGAATGACTTCTTTCACCTTCTTAAAATGGCACATATTACTTCTATCCAGCTTGTTGTGGGTATTCATACGCCCCTGTACAAATTAATACCACTTTGTTTATTCACTTTTTTGAATAACCTATAATCTCATTCAGAAGATGATCAGAGACTTTTGTTCCCCCATAACAATATACACAATTATTCTTGAAATATAACAGTTCCTTTGTTTTACAGCAAAAAGAAAGGGGAAAAGTACACAGCTCTGAGCCATTGAGAGAAGAGTGACATAGAAATATTAGTCAATAAATAAAATAAAATAAATAAATATCTGGAAAGAATAGGAACTCTTGTATTTGTCATATAATCACTTCTACTTGTTTTTTATTTAAAAAAACATACTTGCACAATGAAGAAAGAATGGAAAATTGAATATGGATCAGTAAGTATGTTCTTAGATCTCAAAACAGAAGGCTATGCATAATGAATATCTTTCCAGAAAGAAATATGACATGATATAGTCATGACATGGCTCTAAATTGTTTTAATGTAAATTGGTAAATAGCAATTATTGAATAGTTGAGGAAATATAATGTGAAAAAAATGATTCTGAGGAATAGCAAAGTACACACAGAGAGAGCAAAATAATTAAGTAGAATCACAATTCCTAAACACCTAGCTGTTTCCATATTAAAAAGACCAATGCAATGGTGTTGGTAAATAATAATAATAAAAAATCCTAATAGTTTCATAAAAACTTAAGGACAAATTGTCCAAAGGAGAAAATTCTAGAATATCAGTGGCATCACTGCTAGAGAATTTCTGGAAATATTGGAAAGGAATTTTCTCTCAAAGGAAGCATAATTTTACCAACAGATCTTAAATTATGGAATTGCAAAAATATTTGGGCCAGGATTAACATTAGGGTTAAAGTTGTTACCCACATTCCAATGGACACCAAAACTTCCTAAAAGATATATAATTATGAGCTCCAAAATTCAAGGAATTTTTTAATTCTGAAGGAGCAATATTCCTGGTTATAAACAGCATCTACATTTCCCTTCCCACGATGAATCAGTCATTGGCCAAGAGCAAACTGGATCACACTGTACTTCTGCTGGAAAAGTGAACCAAGTATATTTTAACCTAAAATACAAATATGCCCTAGAAAGTGCACATCGTCCAAGACAATATTTTTGTTTTCCCTAAAATACATTAGGAACAACTGTATTTAAAAATGCTTTCCAGTCTGATAAATACAGATGTAAAGTCTCTCAGTTTTATATATTGAATAAAATGAACCTATGATAGGAATAGAACTTCAGGACAAAAACATTTTAAGCAAAGTAAACTTTTTGTGAACACTGGTGGTTTTTGTTATTAGAACTGGCTTTTTAAATTGTATTTGGCTTTTTAAAAACCTTTGTGCTTACATAAAACATTCTTCTGCAAAGCAGTAGAGACACATTTTATCATCCTTGAAATATAGCTTTATAAAAGTAAAAGAAGAACATCTGCCATGTATTAATTTAATTTCTGATCTTGTGATGGACCAAGCACTTCAGCTAAAAGCATAATTTAATAGGAACCAAGAGCAGTGCATGCTTGATTACTTTTTCATTGTTTCACATTTTATTCAGATTTTAGTGTTAGATGATTCGGTCAATTGATTTGTCATAATTTTTTAACACTAGTTGTCATTCTAAAGCCCCAAACTCAAGCTGGATAAATAGTAATAGCAATGTAAAAAATCACGATTAACACAGTTTCAAAGAAATCAAATAAAGCAACAGTTGTTCAGTTTTCAGTGTAATTGGACTGTTGACTTCACAGAGGGTAATACTTCTAAGATGCTTGTTGTTAGATTTATAGCATAAAAGAGCTGACACTTCAAATTGTGTAAGTATAGAATATACAATATAATTTCCATTATATGATAGTATGAGGACAGCTTCTGATTTATGACTGTTCCTAGCATGGTTATTATTAAATCATATTCAACTTAACAAGCATCCACTGACACAGACAAAACTCACATTGCCATGTGTCATATACAGAGCACCAGGAGGTAGAGTGCTTTCAGAAGCAATCTTCCAATGGCCTGAATAAGGCAAGAGAATGGCCTTGAAATGTTCAGAGAAAGGGATTCCCACTCATTGTGGATGGAAATATGAGTATCTGCAAGAGGGGAGGGGGTCAAATCAGGCAAAGTGGCAGACATGATATTGTAATGCAATGCAAGCTCTGGCTGGTTTATACATGTGCTGACATCATGCACTCATACAAAGGGACAGAGCTGGCATCACAATACTCCATCCACCATCTTGCCTGCTTTGATCCCCATTCTGGATGCTGCTAAAAGACGGGCGAGTAGATAGCATTAGCTATGTGGCATGCTTGTGAGGATGTTACCACGCAGTGACCCAGCTTAAGTACTTGTTTCAGCCATCATGATGTCATTACCTAACTGCACCATCTACATGATGGCATTAGGCAAGTGTCATGATTTTGATATCCTTGTGGCTTGCGTTCAGTGGAGCTTATATATAAGAGTCTGGTCTTATATATAATTCTATAGGGACCTTTTAACAAATACTAGAGGAACAGATCACTGGCATGGCTGGCATGTAAGGCAGCAGAGTCCTGTGAGAATGCTAAATGATGACACATGTACCACCACTACATACTTGGGCCCTGATATTGCACAGCATTTGCACATTATCATGCACATGTCATCCATTGCCTTCCATTTCTAAGAAGTGACCTTGCAATCACTTTTCTTATTCTTCCTAACACGTTCTTAACAAAACACGCCTACAAAGCAGTTATTTAAATTGCCAAGCAATTTCATTGAAATGCCATGTTTTTCAAGACCATTGTAGAGAAAGAAAGAGCGATCCTCTTCATTCCTAGCCACAATGGTGACATGCGTGTGACTAGGGAAATTAGGACCCCCTTCCTTTTTGAGATAGATGAACATTATTTTATTAAAAGAAAAAAGACAATGTAAAAAGTCCTTTTGTTGTTTTAAGTAGTCAGATGTAAAGCTTTTAGTGACAAAAGAAATCAAAATATGGCATTGTGAAAATCACACACAATTTCTCAAGAAAATCTCCAGTGGGGAAACACAAGAAAAGTAGAAACTCCTAGCAGACTGTAGGATAATAATGGTTTCATTCCTAAGCTTGCAAAGAGAAAATACACATCTGTGGCTATACGTATCAGAGAAATTAGAGAAATTTAAGATATTAACTAGGACAAACTAATCAAACAAATTAAGAGGTATTGTACAATAGTAGATTTCTGGCTAAAGCATTACATGTGCATTATTTATTTATTTATTCCATTTTTATTCTTCCACAATCTCATGATCCCCAATGGTTACAATGTCACAGAGAAGACAGTAAAGCAACAATATTAAAACAACGTACAATCCAAATTGCATGAACAAAATTCAATTAAGAGAGAACAATAATGAGAACAACACAAGAGCAAACAATGTTATTGAAAGGCTCTTTGAAAACGCTCTGTTTCTAATAACTTTCTGAAAGCTTCCAGGGCTGGAGACCAGTCTGACCTTTGTGGGGAGTCCATTCCATATGGTTGGCAATGCTGCAGATAGCCCAGAAATGTGTGACAATAAGGAGCCCCTCCATACATGATCTAACAGGACAGGCAAATCTGGTCAAAGGAGGCAGTCCCATAGATATCCGGGTGCCAAGTCATGTTGAGCTTTCTAGTTTAACACCAGCATTTTAACTGTACTTGGAACTGAACTGGTAACCTGTCCAGGCCCTGTAATATTGGTGTACCTGCTTGTAACGGTTTCATTCCTAAGCTTGCAAGGTGAATGATTCTTTCCCTGCTGATATTCTGAAGAGTCATAAAGACCCAGTTGCTCTCCCAGGCCTTGGGTGAAGCCCCCTTTGCTGAACCTTAGATGTTGGTAGGATGTTCTGGGTTGTCTCACAGGTTAGCCATCTTGTTCCTTTTCTTCTTTTCTAGTTTTTTTTTTTTTTTGTATGTTGGTTCTTATTAAATTGTTTTTTATCTTGTTTAGCATATTGTGAGCCTGTCATTTAGAGTAGCATGGCATCAAATCAAATCAAATCAAATCAAATCAAATCAAATCAATCAATCAATTAATATGCTCCCAAAGTTGGGAACTAGTTAAGATATGGCTGTTGCATTTTGGACTAATTATAATTTCTGGGTAATCTTTAAGGCACCCCCATTTAAGGCATGTTGCAGTAGTCATGCAGATGGTGATGAGTGCATGAGTTACTATCACTATGTCCTCCAGCACCAGGTAAGGATGCAATTAACGCACCAGGGGAAACTGGACAAAGCCCCCCAATCCATCCTGGCCATGAGTCCAGAAGAACCCCCAAGTCACAAACCTGCTCCTGGTCAGGCATCAAATGTACAAACAGCAATTCCATCTTGCTTGGTTTCCTCTTAAGCCTGTCTTCTCCTATCCAAAAAACCCCCACACAAACTATATTATAGGCAAAGGATTAACTATAGTAAATAATTCCTGCTTTTCTGATTCTTGTAGAATATTTCCTTTTATCAGAGCCTTAGGAGAGCAGCATTGTTCTTTTCTTTCCACCTTGGTTACTAGCTTCTGACTTAGATATTTTTGAAAACAAAAACTTTCCCTCCACTTGAGTACATGTTCCCAGCCGAGCCTTGGTCTAAACAAGTTGTGTATTGGCTATGTCTGAACTCACAATCGGTGTCTGGGTTGAGGGTTCGACAAGTAGGCTGCTAAGAGTGGGGTGGTAGCCTTTATTACAGCTACGTTCTCTTTGCACTTTTTAGATTTTGTAAATGTTTCTGCAACATTTCTTCAGTCTTGACCCGGTAGCAAATAACCACCAACTGTTCTAAAAAGCAAAGAAATGTTAGCATGTGGTCTTCAGGAAACAATGTGAATTTAGCACCTCTTATAAATTCCTGAACTACCGTACCATCTACTTTGAAATGTAATTTTATTATAATTCTGATTTTGGGAATTATACCTTAATACCATGAACATTTTCCTGTTTAAACTTTTTGCCTCTTTGCCAGAGGCATATGATAAATGCTTTACCATTAATAAAGCTCCTCAGAGCATTTTAATTCTTTCTCAAAGCATTTAAAACTATGATTCAGGTATGGTTAATTTGTCAGAACATGTACTAAATAATTTTGCTATGCATCTTATGATGCCTTTTACCTGCCCTTTCAAAATACTCATTGATGTGGCATCTTGCAGGAAGTTGTTAGATTAGACACATTCTAAATTTGGTGCCAAATGTAAGTGGCAGGAGAATAAACCTATAGAAGGCCACAACAATGAGACAGTGAGGTATATGGTTAACAATTTAGAAGAGGACTCGAAAGATTCAACTTCAAGAAGGAATGGAATAGAAAAATCATAGTTACTTTGGGCCAGTTGCTGTCTCTCAGCCAAATCGAACTCATAGGATTGTTGTGGAGATAAAATGGAAGGAGATCCCCATGCACATGTACTGAGACCCTGGAAAAAGGTGGAATATAAATGTAAACAACAAGAACCATAAAGAACTATCCCAAGATGACATTTTGCTTGCAATTCAAATAGAAGGTAGAAGAAAAGATTTATACATAATCTCAAGGTGTACATCAGGAGCAAGGCGACACTACCACACTCCTGCTTTTGTCTATACACAGCTGTGATTTGTCATGCTGAATGCCATTTATTTTCAAAAAGCCCAAATAAAACACAAAAACCAATCAAAATCATGTTCATTCTTGATTTTTGTTTCTCCTAATACTATCTGTCTGGCATCTTATCAAAAGGAAAATTCTATTTTTTAAATTCTACTCATGAGTTGGTAAGTCCTAGAATGTTGTGGCAGACACAAAGGACAGTATATAAAAAGTTACCTGATGGTAGGAAATGTGATATCCAGTTCACATTGTCATTATTGTATAACAGATTATTATTTTATGATTACTATTGAACGAATAAATAGCAATCATGTTGGGCTTAGGGATGCTTTTCTAAAAATAGTTTTGTTAGACCAATATAGGAATTATATTGGGGAATAAGCAAGGAAGCAAGGAGTAGGAGACCAATATAGGAATTATTATTTTTTTAGCTAGATTATTGAAATGGCATGAAAGTATTTCTAATAAATGAATAAGCAAGGAAGTAAGGAGTTAGAAGGCAAATTCTGACATTCTGGTCAGAATTTTATTTTATTGTTCTGTAAGCAATGATTCTCAGAAACATACATGCTCATGTTCTTATTGAGGAGGTATTATGTGAGTTGGCAGAATATAGAAAGTAAGTTTCATGGAGCTTCTTTGGCATTAGCGTTATTGTGGGAATCGGAAGTGCATCGAGAGCTATCACATATGAGCATTTGCTGAAAGGCAGCAAAGGGATAGCTACCTAGCTACCTAGCTACACAAACACACACACACGTATACACACACACACACACACACACAGACAAAATTTTCCCCCCTTATTCCTTATTTTTCATGCTGCTAATTTTTTCTCTTTTTGCTTGATCCAGTGTTTCTCAACACTGATTTTGGGGAATTCAGGGAGCTGAAGTCCACACATCTTAAAGTTGCCAAGGTTGAGAAATACTGTCTGGACCTATGGAAACAGTGGTGCGAATCTCCAATATAACATCTCTATTAGTTTTGGGAAACATAAAAGGATTTAGATATCTCTTCAAGAAGAGCAGATATTTACTAGTTTCATTGTACTTTAATCTTTAAAATCTTCAGAATTAATTAAGACTCTTCTTTTGGGACTAATGGACAGGCAACTAGAAGAAAATAATGGAACTTTGTTTTTATATATGACAACTGCAGCAAGATTATTATATGCTCAGAAGTGGAAAGGTTCGACACTACCCACAATGGAGGAATGGTTGGTGAAAATGATGGAACTTGCAGAGATGGCTAAATTAATGTCCTTGATCAGAGAAAAGACAATATCTGCGTTTATGGTTGACTGGAAAATCCTTATGGATATTTTGCATGAAACAGGAAAAAATGCACTTATGACTTGTGGACTTGATGATTAGAAAAATATTGGATAATAGAAAAAAGTGACCTTTTTTTTTTTGGTAATCATAGAGTAAGAGATAACTTTGTAATCATATTTACTGCAAAGGAAATTGGAAGCTTCTTCTATTTCTTTCTATTCTCTCTTTTTGCACTTTTGATTTTTCTCTTTTCTTTCTCCTTTTCTGTTTTTGTTTTCCTTGGTCTGTATTAGTTTGTGTTAGCTTTTATGTTCTCTTAAAACTTTTAATAAAATTTATATGTAGAAAAGCAGATATTTACCAAATTGGGTGACTTAAAACCTTAAGTTGCTTTTTAACAAGAAACTTTTTTCCACGAAAGAAGGATCTAGGAGATGGGCTATCCAAATATACATAAATGGGAATTCAACATCTGCTAGAGAGGTGGTAGCTTGGATTAACATGTTCTGTCAGTATGAAGTGAAATAAGTGATCCAGAAAGATTTTATATATATAACTATTGCTTTTAATAAATGCACTGATTTAATTATTATACAATAATTTTACATATATATTGTGCAGATGTTTTAAACATGTTTTTACTTTGGCTTTGGATCAGATAATTATAGCTGGAGATTTTATGTTTTAGATCCTTTATTAGATCAAAATTCTGTTCCAATCAAATTACAGGAAAATATATGACAATATTATGTCAGGATTTAATTTGGTGGATATTTTTTTCCAGTTCCACATCAGAGTTGTTCGTGACTAGATTATTTTATGCTATCTCAATTGTTAACTGCATGAATTAATAAATGTAATAAGTATTATAGCAATATCAGATCATGCACCAGTAAGTGTATTAATTATAATGAGTCCATATTTTAAAAAGATATTTAAATATACCTTTATTTAAGGCCTACTATTTAAAAAAGATAAATATACAGGCCTTTTGTGGATTTATTCATTATCTGGGATGCCTTTGAGGTATACATACATGTTTTTATATTATTGTTTAAGCTTCGTGGACAAAGAACAATGAATAACCTGAACAGGGAAATGTGGAAAAAAATTACAGAATTTTGCACAAATTTGCAAGATGATATATACACAGAATTATATAAAGTTTTAATAAGTGCTAAACAGGAACTTAATTCCCTTTCTGCACTTAAAAGAGAATATTCACTGAATTGTATAATGCAAAACCACTGGGACCGAGGTGAAAGACCTGGTAAATTATCAACTTCCTGGCTGAAACAATTCCAACAAGGTAATATTATTCTTAGTATTAAGGACACCAAAAATAAAATATTTAATAATCCTCAGTCAATAAATCAACATTTTAAAAATAGTCTCAATTGTGTAATATTGAATCAGGTATAACTAAGGAAAACATTAATCAATTTTATATAATATAGTTCTTTGATTATGCATGATCAAGCTGTCTAAAGCTGTCAATTACTGTCAGGACCCAGGGGTGCTGGGTCACTTTGCAGCTGACCCAGCACCCTTGCAGTCACATGATTGGGATCTGGGTGCTTGGCAACCTGTTTGCACTTACAACTGGTTGCCAAGCATCCTGCAATTGAGCATCACATGATTGCCCTTTGCAACCTCCCCTGCTGGCTTCCCCCACACAAAGCCAATGGGAAGCCAGTAAGGAAGGTTGCAAGTCACTGGTGTACACCACCCCCTCTTGGCCTTTCTTTGCTCACATGCACTGCACCATCCTTCCCTTTGCTGACACACACCCTGCACCCTCTTTCCTTGGGCTCCCTCCACTCACACACATGCACACACGCATCCCACGCTCTCTTTCCATGGCCCCTCTGCGATCACACACACACATGCATGTACCCCACACTGTCTTTCCATGACCTCACTGTGATCGTGTGTCCAACTCCCCCCCCCACACACCTCAGCCTATTTCCATGGCCTCTCTGTGATTGCACCCATCCTGCATCCTCTTTCCATGGCCTCCCTGCAATTGCATGCACCCCTCACCTCATTCCCTGGCTTGCGACTCATGCATGGCCTGCGCTGGACCTATCAGAGCCTCCCCCACCCCCCTGTGGCACCCCCATGCTCCTTACCTGGGACTTGCTCCGCTTCCTACTTAACAACCTGTGCATGTTGGTTACAATGACAACTGGGACTGCCTGGGTTGCCATCGCTAAGCGATATAGTCATATGACATCACACTTTATGACCACATCACTTAGTGATGGCAATCCCAGTCCCAATTGCAGTCAAAACTCAAGGACTACTTGTACGCACAATCTTGCTCTAGAAAACTCACTCTGATCAATGCAGATCACAGTGAATGAAACAGAAGATTCCAAACCAGGCATTTTTTTTCCCACAAAAGATTTTGGAAAGTAAAGTTGTGAAGTCCTTGGCGTTCTCTGAGCTTAGTTGTTTTCTTGGTTACTAGCACTGAAGATGTTACCTAGCCAGATAATGAAACATTTGCAAGAAAACAACCAAGCTCAGAGAACCCCAAGGACTCCACGGTTCAATCCTGAGCTACACATATTTGCTTCTATTGGAATAAAGTTGTGTTGTAAATACTCTGGACTGTGTCCAATATTAGGGTTTCCCATTTGAAAACTATAAGAAGTGGCAGGCTGTGATAGATGAAATATGTGTATCACAGCATAGAGATTTTGAGCATTTTAAGGAGAAACTGGGAAATAAATTAATTATCCCCATCTAAACAGGAAATACAAAAAGTATAATAAAATTAAATTTTCTTAGAATATCACCAAAGGGTTACCTCATATAGTCATATGTGACAAAATGGTACCTGCTATATAGATCCTGAAATGAACATTGGATTGTTTGATTGATTGATTGATTGTGTGCCATAAAGCCATTGTCAAAGTCTTAGTGACCCTATAGATAGATTCTTCTCATTGACAGTCTGTCCCTAACCTAGTATTTCAGGACTTTCAGCAATGTACTCATCACCACTGTAACTGAGTCCATCTACCTTCTTCTCTTTTCCTTCCACTTTTCCCAGCATTAGAGCCTTCTCCAGAGAGCTGGGTCTTCACATAATATGTCCAAAGTAGGACAATTTGAGCCTCGTTATTTGTACCTAGATGACCACAAATACACTACTTGTATCATTTTAGGCATCCGTTGCTATGCTGTGCCAAACCAGGCTTGAGACCAGTTTGAACTGAATTGATGATAGATGCTATCAGATATTGCCTGCTCCTTGGTAACACTTATAACTGAAGCAGGACCAGTTGTTCCAGCCAGGTGGACTAGCAACTTATAATCAAGAATAACAATGACCAAATAGAGACAAACTGCCAACTTCTTTGGGAATAAAAAGTAAACTGGGTCAGTTTTAACCCAGGTTTAAACCATGACACAACATAGCAATAAAATGACCACAGTGACAGAGAAAACTAAATTGCCTGGTTGGGAAAAGTCTACTTAATCAGCAAATAAAACAACCCTTGCCACTTTTCTAATTATTCACCTGCTTGTCTGTGCAATAAATTGAATAGCCTTTGGACTCCAGCCTCTGTTCATTTCTTTCTATCACCCCAAACATGCAGTGGGAAGGGTAGTGAAATGTGTGTTAAACTGACCATGCAAGGGAAGAAGCTGGGAAGAAAAAAGAAAATAAAATCAATTGCTTAGTGGAGAAAGACATCTGCAGAAGGTCAACAGAGGGTGTACTGGGAACCTCAAGAATTCTTTAAATTGTTACATGAGCAGGATGACCAGCTGTCAGGGCTGTAACTCCTTGCAGTTTGGCGTGTAAGAATGCCTGAATAGAAAGGCCTTCTTGTACTGCATATGACAAGTGACCAACCATTTATTTTCAGATGGTGGCACTCTCATGAAATGAAAATCGAGGAGGATTCATCTGTTGATGAGCTAAAGAAAAGTTAAAAGAAAAGACTCTAAAATTGTTAATACTTTTTTAAAACATCACCATTGACTTTCCTAGTCCACTCACCTTAGCAATATGATATTTATGAACATTCTAGGGAGATTGTACATAAATGAGAATGAAATGAGAGCAGAAACAAGTTAACATGTTCACTTATTTCAAAAATTAAAAATAAAAATAAATTAAAAATACAATTCTAACTGCATTCTAATTACATTTTTCACACTTCTGTCACTGATACTTCAGCACAAAGTACTGTTAGAGGGTTTTCCCCCCTGCTATGCAATCAGATTAAAATTGGAAAAGTCCAGTTCAAATCCATATTTAGCTGCTAAGCTTGCTAATAACCTTGGATCAATCACTGTCTTTCAGCATATCCAACCTCTTTCATAGGACCTTATTATGATACCACATTTTGGGGAGGAACCATGCACATTTTTTCAAGTTCCTTGAAGAAGGAAAAATATATAAATGACCAAATATATCTGGTCTATTTGTTTGCTTGTTTGTTTTGATAAGCATCCCAGCAGGTTACTTGACCTCAGGGCTGTTCACAGAGTACTCATGTCAGCCACAATAATGCGCTTGAAGCTGTGCCTGTTTTTATGTGTGATGCCCATACAGGGATGCCCGATTATCACTTGTTATGCCAATTCTTGTATGTTATACAGGCAATTTGCTTCCTTCTCTGCTGCTGTCTGGTATGAACCAGGAAGTAACACTTCAGGTTGTGAAATGTTGGTATCTTGAATTCCAATTATGCAATAACATGTTAGGAATTTAACTTATTCTAATGGTGATTATTGGTTATTAGGATATGTGTTTCATGTTTTAATTTCTATCCTGTTATAAACTGTACTATTCTGGTTGATCTTTGATCATAATACATTGAACTGAACTGAGGTTTTTAATCCCAGCTTGCAGAAACCCATGCTTGATATATCATCCAAGACAAATGAAAGTAGTTTTAAAGTGGTGACAGTGTTTTCTAGGCATGTTGCAAGAATACAACCAATCAATCAGGGATCGTGTAGTCAGTTTATGTCTGAGAGTAAATTAAGTCTTTGTGTTGTGGTGCTTCCTGAATAGGCAAATAATTAACCTAGCCCTTTTGCAGTAATCTCTGAGAAAACCCAGAAGGGCTTGTAACACTGATGGAAGTACTGTTCTGCTGGATTCATCTAACCAACTCCCAAAATGGTTTGAATATTATAACCTGTTTACTTGCCCAGCATTAGCATTCAGAAATATACCGGTCTGAGCATGGCAAGCCATTGACAGACCTATTTTCAACTGATTTGTCTAATTTTAAGTGTTTCACTCAGCTAGAGAGCTGCTGCCATCAAAATAAATTGGTCCAATACGTGTGTTTATTCCACAACTATATACTGTTGGAGCTTACTGTTTGCAATTTCTTGTTATTTAGGCTAAGCTTTGTGTCTCTGCTCTTCCTACTGAATAGTTTTACCTTGCATCTTTATTACTGATAGTCAACTTCCATCTAGGTCAGCTTAATTCAGTCATCACCTTAGTAGTTAGCCATGGTCATGGTCTACTAAGACCATCCTATTTCTATATTTTTTAACACATTGTGATGGAAGCACATTGAAATGATGCATGTGAGTGCATTTTAGCTCCAAATGCACTTTTGTATAGATTGAAATGACAATTATGTACCCTTAAAACTGATAACTGCCTTGTAAAACCTGGACAAGTTATTTCTAAGTTGAAATATTTCCTGAGCTTTCTTCTGCCATTCCGCCTCTGTTTGTGTCAAAATAAGTGCAGAAGGTCCTTGTGTTCAAATTGCCCTTGTTTCTGTTTCTGCTGTTCCTTTCATGAATAAAACTTTCCTGTATCCTAAACAAGAAAGTTTCTGGGCCCAAATTTTGTAGCTGGTACACAGCTCTTGCTAACGTGGCTAGTGTGGGGTGATTTTTTAAAAAACTGTAACCTCACCCTGGAGAGTTTATTTAAAAAATTAAAAGCTTGAGGGATAATAAATGTTCCAGGCGTTTTGCAGTGCAGAGCACTACAGTAAGTACTGTTTTATCGAGAATTAAGTAACTGGGGGGACTCAGCAGGTAAAATAGTTTCAGAAAAGAAAGTATGGAACCACAGGCATGTCTTTGCCAAATATAGCTCTTTTCTGTGGCTTGATCTCTTCCTCTCCTGCTTTAGTGACCCTCGATGTAACATTTGCCCTGTGAACTTGTGCTAGAGAAAAATAAAAACAAAAATCCTATGGACTGTCCATGGTAAGGATTTGCAAATGTGAAATCTTTCTCAGGTCATATTTGACTCCTAGTGACTGCAGGGATGTGTCCAGATTGTTTTCTTGGAAACAAGATGACACTGCTTCTTCCAGGCTGGATTTGGGTTTTTTTTTTGTTTTTGTTTTAATGATGTGGTTTGAGGTTTTGAGGACTTGTCAGTCTAGTCTACAGCCTGAGACTTCCTGGACGTTTCCCATTCTAATATTAACCAGGTCTGACTGTAGTGCTTTACAATAATATTTTGTACTGATCATATTAGAGTAGTGTAATCATTAGTAAATCAGTGACTATTGATTAGTATAAAATATAAGGTAGATTTTCTTGTTCTTCTTTCTTTTCATTTTTAGTCTGTATTTTAGTTGTCTCTTTTCTTTTTTTAAAGTTTAAAGATTGTTCTGTTAAGTATGCATGAATAAAATGAATAATTTTCTTTAAAAAATTGAAAAAAAAATGAACGAGATTTGACCCTGCTTATTTTTTTCAGGATCAGCCAACATTGGCTAGCAGAACAGTCTAAATCTAGTTCCTATCCATATTGCAGGTATGATTTTTTTGGCAGGTTCTCAATAAATTAAACACATGCTTGCACACATATTGGCAAATCCATATTCATCATCCCACACAACTTTCCTGATACATATTTTTGTACATCATTTTCTCTCACCTTAGAAAATGAAGCACTTAAGGCATTTAAAGAAAACCCAAATGCTAGTATTTCTTTTGTAAGTAACACCCTCATAAATAAATTCTTTGTCTGCTTCTCCCCCAAATCTACATCCTTTTGAATGAATGTTTAATGTGCTAATGGAATGATAAAGTGATAGGTGCTACCGCAATCAGAACAGACTTTTTTGGCTTTTAGTGAATTTGTTCTTCCATTCTACCTTTTCAATCTCAAAGAAATTCATCAAGATAGTTAATATATGTGGGTCAGGCTTGCTATCTTTAAATGTTGGAGTTTTCAGACCTTGATTTTGGGTTGTGTTTTGAGATTCTCTTCACACCACTATTTTTAAATGTTTAGATGGAAAACATACCTTATACAGATTTTCATTTAGAGTGGAAACACTTAAGCATATTTGTGGTACAGTTGATATCTCCCCTTTGGAATAATGGATTTACTAAGGTCTCATTTCTTTGCACTGAATCTGCATACAGGATGAATGTATGCATACTCAAACATTTGACATTGCATTATATTGAGTTAGACTGCTGATGAAGTCTTTCTTTCCCAGGTTTTTAAAATTATAAAGAGACATACATATGACCATATGAAATTGTCTGGCCAGAATACTAGAGCGTCCAGCCTTATATTGTCTACATTGCTGATCTGTAGTTCATCAAGATTTCAAATCAAAGACTTTTTCAAAAAGTTCAAAGGGTTTATGCAGGGCTGCATCTTGGTGCCACTGCTATTCCATTATTAGAGCAATTCCATGTCTCCTATTTCTATAGTCCAAATTATATTTTGGTTGGGTTTTGTTTTGTTTTGTTTTTTTCCTGTCCAATCCTTCTGTCAGTATGAGGTTGCTCAATTTAAACTTGCATCAGTTAAAGTTTTCTTAGCTAAATCTTGTGCCCTACTCTTCTGCTGAGCACATTTCGATCTATATTACATCAGTTCAACCCAAAATTTTAGGATTCTTTGTCTTGAATGCCACCTCTACATGAAGGTGGCACTAAATAGTATTGAATGATAAAGACTTTGGCTGACATTAGATCTGTATACACAAGGTTAACATCTAATTTTGGAAGATAAATTCCCCTAATTTTGAAATTTCATTTGGAGAAGAAATTGCTGTAATAATACTTCTCTTTAGATGCTACAAGGGCAATGACTTATGATCATGCTACTTGATCTTAGACAAAGAATCATTGACACTGATTGTTAATCTGAATAGAGCAGCATAACAAGATCAGTCTGTTTACAGTAAATGGATTTACAGTGGATAGACAGTTAGTTACTTAAATCAGCATATTGTGCCAAAATGTCATAGGATGCCATTAGCATATTTTAATTCACTCCATTTGGCATTTTCCTAAGGTAGATATATAAAGTTACTATAGTCAGGGAGGGTATGTCCATGTGGCTCTGGGGCAATTAAAACAACAGCTCCATATTCTACTCTATTGAAATTATTATGAGGATATTTATATAGTATATCTCTCTAACAAAATGTCAAGGTCAGCCCAACACAGGGGTATTACCTGAATTTGGTATCAACTAGTTCTGACAATAATTTGTCAAGTTATGTGAGGTCAAGTGATCATATTTAGTGCAGATTTTTTCTTGGTCTGTACAACACGCCTCCCTTTGACAAAAGCCGCAGAAAGCTCAGACCGTGGAAAGAAGATTAGACTGGCCTATTTAAAGGGTGTACAGTGTAAGTCTCTTTCCATCCCATTTCTTTCTCCTCCGTTTGTCCTTTCACTACTTTTTTTTCTAGTTTTCTTGTACAAATTATGCCGTACCTTCTTCTCCCAACTTTCTTATACAGTCTCCAAGCCATCTCACTTCTGTTTTTCCCCTCTTCCCAGAACTTAATCCACAATGCTATGCATGCACTTTTGGAGATAATGGTTCATTCCAGTAGGCCTTCTTTCCAAGTGTACATACATAGAACTGCAGAGGGGGTAGAGAGCTTATTTCTTGTTATTAATTGTATTGTTGAATAGCCAGTCAACATATTCAACATTAAGCAATCATTTTTATTGTTTTTTTAAAATTTTGCATCCCTATTTTAAAACTCTCTTGAAGCTTTTTCCCCCTTTGATCCAGTCCTTTCCAATGCAGATTCTTTTTTTTTTCCATCAAGGTTTATCCCTAAGGAAACAGACTCTCACCTGGAAAGAAAAGCCCACCTTCTCCAAGGGAATTGACCAATTTGGGAGAACTTCACTTCAGTGGTATAAGCCTTGGACCAATAACTGAAAGACTCCCACATGCTGAAGCTCTGTCAGGCAATCATGTAGGGCCCAAGCAATTGTGTATGCGTGTGTTTATGTGTATTTGTGTGTGTGTCTGTGTGTGGTCTTTTCCAGGGGTGAACTGTATAAATCATCACATGGGCAACAGCCTTGAGATATGCTTAAAGGAGTATGTTATTGTAGCTCTTTCTTGTAGTTATTATGTGATACTCTTCATTCTGGAAAAACATTAACAACCAGTTAATTGCAGGTGGCAGGAACCAGATTAAACTAGTAGATGACTCCCCTGGTTCAACACTTTTTATATTACTTACTTTAGTCAACAATACAATGAAATCACTTTCAAAGTTGCATAGATTCTTTTCAGTGAATGTTATATTTGACAGGTATTTGTCACTAACAGTATAATTTGGAGCTAACTCATTGTCACACTTACATGCGACTGATATCTGATGCACATAGTTACCTCTTGTTTTTTATTTATTTATTTATTTATTTATTTGATTTGTCCCCGCCCATCTCCCCTACAATGGGGGACTCTGGGCAGCTTACAGTCACTAAAATCACAATACATAATTAAAGTATAAAAAGTTTAAAAATTATAAAAGTTATAAAACTAGAAATTTACAAAACTAGAATAGAATAAAAAGCTAAAAACTCCAAGAGGCCAAGAGGCCCCCACCAGGCCGCTAAGGGGCCAGCCAACCCCATTTCTGATATCCTCCCTCCCCGCCCCAGGCCAGATGGCAGAGCCAGGTCTTCAACTCCCTCCAAAAGGCCTGGAGTGAGGGGGTTTGTCTCACCCCCAGGGGCAAGATGTTCCAAAGGGCGGGGGCTACAGCAGAGAAGGCCCGCCCTTTGGAACATTTCCAGAATGAAGAGTATCACATAATAACTACAAGAAAAAAAGAGTTCTTTTACCGCGGGGATCCGGAGCATGCCCTCTCTATGAATTCGGGTGGGACGGGTTGAAGTCGTGGGGGCGAGGCGGTCCTTCAGGTAACCTGGCCCCATGCCATGTAGGGCTTTAAAGGTGATAACCAACACCTTGAATTGGACCCGGAAGCAAACCGGTACCCAATGCAGCTCATGGAGCAAAGGTGTTATATGGGTCCTTCTTCGGGCCCCAAAAATTGCTCGCACGGCCACATTCTGGACCAGCTGAAGCTTCCGGGTACTCTTCAAGGATAGCCCGATGTAGAGCGCATTGCAGTAGTCAATGTACATGATCAGTGACCAAAATAATACGTGATTTGAATTGAATCAGAAAGTTGAAAAGCCAGGTATCCAATTTAGAACAGTCTAGCCATGAAGTTTATGATAAAGGGTTGTGTGAAGATCCAAAGGAATTTTTCAACTCAAAGGCGATTTGATTGAATTACTGTATCCATTCAAACTAAATCCCAGTACTGAATCTTGAAATTAATCTGAGCTGTTGACTCCAGTCAGTTACCATTGAATCAGTTCAGAGAGATTCAAAGGTGATTTGGAGATTTCATAGTCTGACTTTGTAGAATCTCAAATATTATTGCAGCTTTCTTTTCTTGTATTGACAAAACTGAGCAAAGTGTGGTGTAGTGGGATAGGATCTGTAACATTGACATGACTAATCAACGAATGAATTTTATTACTTCCAAATACCCTGCTTATCATAATGTTTGGAGCAATGCTGATTTGTATCTTAGTCTTTTTGCTAACATTTGTTTAGGTAGATTTGTCTGGAGAGACAGCTAGACAGAGAGAGAATTTTAGTTTTAGTATGCTGTTATTTCTTAAACTTGATTTGCTCAAACTTTTGTGGACTTATATTTTTCTATACTGTAGTATATGTTTTTCTCAGGGCAGAACCACACTTGACCCATCATCAGCGTGGGTCACCCATTACTTCCTAAATGCACCAGTTCCCAGCCCATCAAAATGAGCCTTGCATCTGTGTTTTCCAGTTTCATTTCAAAACTGCTGTTTTCCGATCCAAATCATCTTAAACTTTTCAGAGCAGATGGTCTACAGCACTTCCTTCCAATCTAATGGCAGCCTCAGCTCCAGTTGGCTGCATTGCCTGGAATATCCCCTTCCTTCCAGAAGCTTTTCACTGCCCTATGCAGCCATTTCATCCTGAACTGCTGAGCTCCTATGTTTTATGCGGGTCAGCAGCTACCACTTTTTAATAAACTTGATATTGATCCAACAATGATTGACCTCAATGACCATCTCCAAGCTCATGCTTCATTCAACCCTTACATCACCATTAGACACCCTTTCAGTTTCTGCCCAAGCTCTAGTGAAGTATGTCTCCCTTGCTTTTCCATTCCGCCCCCCACCCCACCCCCAGTGGTACAAAGCTCCCTTTCCTTTCTTTTCTTTATAATTCTTTAAGTGGAAAGGTAGAAATGTTGCTGTTTTGTTTCTGTGAGGCTGAAGTATTACTACAAGTTTCCGTGTACCTACAGGAATGTAGGAACAAAACAATCATCTGTTCCCTGGTGCTTTGATTACCATAGCCTCAGAGCAATGATGGTACCATTAGGGGTGGGATGGGAGTGGGATGAAAGGTTCTGTGTTAGTATCAAAGGAGATGATGTGGGAAGGCAGTGTGTAGGCATCCATGTGCTCAGGCATCTGGGAAAGCAAAGACACAAGGATGAATGGAGAGGGAACAATCCCTAAAAGTAAAAAGCTGGCATTGGTAGACTGTTCCATTCAAGGTTTGTCTTCCCTGCACAGATGGGAGACTGAGAAAGCAGGTGAAAAACCTATCTATGATGGAATATATCTACGAGGAGGAGAGTAATGTAGGAGATCAAGGCTATCAGGAAGGAGGGGGTGCATTCCAGGAGGGGGGAGGAGACAAGAGGCAGCATAGTCTGCAGGAGGAGCATGGGAAGATTAAGTGCTTCAGGATAGCCACTCCCTAGAATCTCACAGGGTATATCCACTAGTTGCTGTAGTATAGATTTAGTCTGGCAAGATTCTGTCTATAAGGTGTAAGCAAATAAAGGATTTGTACTAGATTGGACTGTTTCATTGTTGTTCTTGGGCTGGGCCTGACACTATCTGATCCTGAAGTTGCCATTCTGTTGGGGTCTTGACTGGAAATCATGAAGCTGGCTTAAGAAAGAGCCAGGAACAGCACAACAGACAAGCAGCTGAGGCTGCAGTGCAGAATGGTCCTTAGTGTCTGTGTCCAATATAACTGGAGTTGTCAGCTCTTACAGTCCCTTTTAATTCTCTTTCATTCTGTTTTAACTTACTCCCAAAGCAAAGCAAAACAATCTTTCTTCTACTTGTCTGTGTCCTGCCTTTCATATGAGACTTCTTTATTGTGTGAGTGGGTCTGAGATAATGTGCTTACTGTTGAACTGTTATGTGTATAGTACAGATCATGCCTTTATGCTATAGTGTGTTATATACACAATCGTGATTGTACACACATTTATCAGGCTTTTTTTACTTGCTGCAGAAGTAACAAATAACAGATAATTCTCAGAAGAGGTTCCTCTTCTGAGCTATGCCTACTAGTCTGCCAGTGTTTAAACACTTCCCCACTGTACCATATAGTCAAATATTTATCAGATGGAATCTTGAATGTCAAATTGGTTGAAATTAAATATTACAATCTTCAAATCTCAAATTTGAATTGAAACATGACAATTTTGAATCTCAGATCTTGATTTCAGACTTTGGCTGATTTGTATACCTCTATTAAGCTATAAGCCTTTCCACAAGTTTCAGCAATTAGGCATACATTTTCTACTTTAGATATTTCTAGCCATCAAGGTACGTTTATAGCAACTTTATTGATATACAGTGTGATCCAACAATAATGATACACCAGAGGGTAAATCTGTGAATCAGAATGGTCACATGAAGAAAAGTAGTCTGAAACTTCTCTTTCCCTTTAAGGTTGCTGGTGAATTTGTTTTGGACTCAAGCTCTAGTTTCATATTTTAGCAGAAACATTTCCATTCTATTCTTGATAATGGCATTCTTGGTTATTCTTTTTCTGAAGCGCCTCCATCACTGTCAAATCCAGTCTGAAAATATATCCTGATACTGTTTGTCTTTTTCTATTTCTAAGTAGAAGAATGTGTGGCTAGACTAGTGGTTATCTCCCTTTTCCTACTCCGTTCCAGTGGGATAGGGGAAGCTGCACCACAATAAAAGTCCACAAACATCCCAGCTGTAGGATGTGCAGAAGAAATTACGTGGACAATCTCTCTCTGTCACAGAGAGGAATTAACAAATTGGTATCTATCTTTGTAATAGATTATTTTTCTCTCTTTCTTTTTTTCCCATGACCTCTCTTTGAAACAGACTCAAAAGCCAGAACTGGGAAATTAAAAAAACAAAAACAAAAAAACCTTCCCATATCTCTGTCTGAAGCTTGTTGTCTTTACACTGTCTGTGTACCCCACACACCCCCTTAAAAGGGGAAAACGTACAACAGATGCCTTATGAATTATGCATGTCGATTAAAAGACGCCAGTTGCCACATGTGTATTTTGAAACTGAATAATTCATAGCTAATCTGCTACAACTGCAGTGGGACTGCTCCACCCTGCATTGTAAAAGTCATTTAGATGAACAGAGTTAATTTTGGTTTGCCCTTAGAGATACTGAAGGGCCAGCCTCACTGATACCATGTGAATGACAATGAATTTTTGCAGTCAGCAGAGGGCACTTGAAATAAGAAGGTGTTTGATGGTGAGGTGCTTAGCTATGTGAACTGAAAAACATGGTAGCATCCCTGTAGGTTTACTCAATGACCAAATGAGAGTTGAGCTTTGTGTAAAGGGGGACGAGAACTGGAAACATTTTGGGTGATGTTGAAGTTTCCTCTGTGCTGTTTGATCGGAGAGGCCTTAGGCATATTCAGGGTATCTCGTGTGAGTCAGCAACGCAAATGCCTTTTTCACGTTCTCCACCAGTTGTGTGGGTGAAAATGACCAACTAGGAGTTGTCTCCTGATTTCTTCCCTTAGGATTTAACTAAAGTGCGGGAGATAAAGTAGGCTGCAGATTGCTGGAAAGAGGATGGTACAATGGAAAGACAAGCCATCTCACATAACTCTGCTCCATTTTGTAACTAAATAAAGGCTGGAACATCAAACTTCACCTATGACAGTTTCTTCCATTTTTTCCCCCTTCTCCTTAAAAAAATCTCTACAAAAAACTCTCTTCCAATAAATTAAATGAGAACTAGTAGGGGAAAAAAAGCCAGGAAATTTTCTATGCTTGGCACTAGACTCAGGCGGCATAGAGGGAGATACGTAGCATAAGGCAAAATTGGCAGTAATGAGGACAGTATTTTTTGATACCCATGACATATGATTTTTCTCAGTTTAAAATAAAAGTATAACTAGTCCCACAGTGATCTCCTTCTAAAGATATATCACTTTTCCAGATCTTTGTACTGGCTGTGATTAGAACTTTCATTGACGATTGTTGGAAAAATACTGGGGGCGTACAGACAGTAGTGTTTTGTGGCCAGGGGTGCATATGTTTGCTTTTTTAGATTGGAGGAGGGGTGTTCAGAAGCATAGCAGATGTCACAGTGATATTACTGACGTGACTAGGAGCTTGTTTTTCATGGGCTTTCAAAGGTGTTCATTGCAAACCAGATGGCATAATTCTAGCTGTTTCATTACTAGTTGCAGAATAACTGTTACTTTTGGCCACATGATTTGGGGTGGGGAGAACATGGAGGCCCCAAAAATGGAATTCAGTACAAGTTGCTCACAGGACACCTCTGTTTTAAAGAGATTATGATGGGAAGTGGCCATATTCAGGGCCCCTCACAGAATCTTTAGTGAGATCACAACACTCAGTTGAGTACAAACTCAATTATAATTACTTCTAAGTAGCCATATGTAAAATTACACTTAATTAATTAATTTTTCAAAACATATTAACCAATATCTGGACAGTCAAGTGCAGTCTGGCTCAGTTTCTAAATGACTGTATTGGAGTAGAAATATCTAAAATTGTGAACAGGGTCAAATTTGCCATATTCAACAGACTCTCCTACCATTTTGTTCACACATTTTTGCAGTCCTGATATTTATTAGTCATTCTTCTATAAGAGTCATTACTAATATGTGTACTTTAAAGTTATAATTTTTTCAGACTTGGCATTAACAGAGTTTGGATGTGATAATTTATTTTTAAAATGTCAGAGTGTATTTTGTCCCCTACTAGCACATTTTTGGAGTAAAAGAGAAGTTTTGGAAGATATGAGATGGTTGACCCTTCTGTTCCATGTCCTTCATAATTACTGTTCTTTTCTGCAACTATGGGCACTTTTCTCCAATCTGGCACTTTCCACATGTGTCCATGTCATCTCCCAGGTTTTCTGAAGGCTCAGTGTTCAGATGACTTTGCCTCACATGTTGTGAGATTAAACAGGGTTACATTTGACAACCATGAAGTTTTCATTGGATCTATCTATCTATCTATCTATCTATCTATCTATCTATCTATCTATCTAATTTTGAGGCCACCCAACTCCTTGATGACTCTGGGTAACTTACAAAAAAAAAAAAAAAAAAGAACACAACTGAGCAGAAGAAAAGAACACCACCTACAAACAAACTATACTTAAAGGAGGCTCCACAGTCATCCTGTCCCCAGGCCTAGGAGAACAGCCAAATATTTAACAATTTCCTATATTACTGGAGGATATCATTCCAGAGGGCAGGTACTGCACAGAGAAATATGTGTCCTGGGTCCCGTAAGATGACCCCATTTAATTGGCAGGACATGGAACAAACCCGCCCTGCTTGATCGTACCAAACAGGTGAGCAACCTGAGATAAGTGGTCCCTTATGCAGTGGTTGTGCTTGGCACCATTAACCCCCTTTTGCCATCCATAACAAATTGTTAGGACATCAAAATGGCGACATGTGCCTGATCATGCCATCATGCAAATGCTGGAATTCTCTACTTGTCTTATGAAGTCTAATGCAAATTTGTGAGTTGCTGCATTTTTTAACATATTCTGATTACATACCTGTCATCATCTGTCACTTTATCCCCACTACCCACCTCACAGATGCCCAGGCTATCAACATATATTTCATTTGATGGGGCTTTTCAATATGTGCACAGGGCCAATTTTTTAAGCTCAGTAGAAATGTGACTAGAAGCACAACCAAAGAGATCTGATGGATAGAGGTCTGTCCAGTGTGCAGGATATCAAGAAAGCCTACTACAGTGATGGTGAATCTTCTGGGCTTGGCGTGTCAAAAATTCAGAAAATGACTAACTTGACTCCACTGGTGTGTCACCCCCCACCCCAAACAAAAGAGAAACTATTCTTTCCATATTCATTTATTTAAAAATATATATATATAGTCCAATCATGTATGGTGCTATGTATTATAAAGAAACATCAAATAAACACAAATATGAAATATGAGTAAAGCAAACTCAGTTTCTTTGGTAACTCGGACAGGGAGAATAGTTGTTGGGTGCTGATGAATGCTGGCGTGTCACCCAAAACATTTTGGCATGTCACCTTTGACATGCATGTCGTAGGTTCACTATCACTGGCCTATTATGATTAAAGTATCCCTCCTTGATCTGTTCATTCAGGGATGGACAACATTTTTGTGGCCAAGGTCCACAATTACATTTTGGAACAGCCTGAGGGCCATAATGTGGGCAGAACAATATTACCCCTATTTAGCAGAGCTTGTGTAATTTTTTTTTGCATTGGAGGGGGAGGGAAGCCTTGATTTTCCTTGATATTTTAACTATGCTAAGCCTCTTTTAAGACTTACATTATGGTTTGATTTGTTTCCCACCTCAAAATGGCACCAAACCTTTCAGCAGTGATAGCTGGACAGGCTTTAAGGGCCACAAAAAGAGGACTTTATATTTACAGTTTGCTTATCCATTTTTCCTGAACCTGAAATCCAAAACAAAGGAAGCTGAAGAAAACACGTTTTACAATTGTATTCAGTGACAGAAAAAACTGTATAACATTAGCAGCCCTTCCTTAACCCAAAGTTACACCAATAGGATGATATAGTTCATCATTATTTTCTTCAGAATGTGCTCCATTCAAACCCCATTCTGGAGGTTGTTTTTCCTTTGTTCCCATCTAGTTTTGTCATTTTTGCTATCTTCATTTTTCATTTTTTGTTTTTTCCTTGTTTTTAAATATTTTAAACAATTTGTAAACCACCCCAGAGTGTCTTGAAATCAAAGCAGCATATTATTCATAGCCAAGCAGTTTAACACCATACTGCAAGGAGGTGAAATTGAAGATTGGTTAACATCTGGCAAAACCTACCTGATAATGAAAGATCCAACAAAAGGGCCAGCACCAGGGAATTGCTGGCCAATTACCTGCTTGCCAACAATTTTCAAATTGATAACTGGTGTTGTAGCCAATGCAGTCCAACAGCATCTATTTGAAAACAAGCTCTTTCCATCTGAGCAGAAAGAAAACCACCCAAACAGCAGAGGGGCAAAAGATCTGCTCCTAAATGACAAGATGATTTTGGAAAACTGCAAGAGAAGGAAGACCAACTGGAATTATTGTTATTATTGTTATTCACACAGTCAGCCAGATGTTTACTGGATTTGGCATTTTTATCTACCTATTGAATCCATTCCAAGGAACTGGGATAGGCAGATGTTGTTGTCTGATGGTGTTAAAGGTGTCATCGCAGGATATAAGCTGTTCCAAGTAAAGCTGCCTTTTGCAATTGACTGATGGTGATTTTGTCAACGCTGATGGTCTTCAAGTGGTTATTCACAAGTTCTGGGATTCTACCCAAGGCGTCTATTACTACTAGTATTGTCTTTGCTTTCTTTTGTCACAGTTGTTCTATTTCTATTTGCAGGTCTTTGTATTTTCTGATTTTCTCCAGTTCTTTCTCTTCTATTCTGCTATCTCCAGGTATTGTAATGTCCACTAACCAGATTTTTTTGTCTTTCGTATCAACAATGATTACGTTTGGGGTATTGTGCGGCAGGTGCTTGTCTGTTTGAATTCTAAAGTCCCAGAACACTTTAGCTTCCTCATTTTCTATTACTTTATTTAATTATTTATTTATTAAATTTGTCCCTCGCCCATCTCCCCCAATGGGGGACTCTGGGCAGCTCACAAACATGTTAAAACAATAAATAAATATACAATTAAAACCTACAACAATTCACATTCACAAAAATAAAAGGGAAAAAATCCAGGAGGCTGATGGTTCAAGGCAGCAATGCCAGGGCACTAAGGGACAAGCCAACCCCACACTTGATGATCCCCCTCCTTGCCCCAGGCCAGATGGCAGAGCCAGGTCTTCAGATCCCTCTGAAAGGCCAGGAGTAAGGGGACCAATCTCACCTCCAGGGGCAAGATATTCCAAAGGGCTGGGGCTACAGCACAGAAGGCCCTTCTTCTGGACCCCGCAAGTCGGAGTTCTTTTGCTGAAGGGGTCCGTAACATGCCCTCTCTGTGTGATCGGGTGGGATGGGATGAACTCATAGGGGAGAGGTGGTCCCTCAGGTAACCTGGTCTCATGCCATGTAGGGCTTTAAAGGTGATAACCAACACCTTGAATTGGACCTGTAAGCAAACCGGTACCCAATGCAGCTCACGAAATAGTGGTGTTATATGGGTCCTTCTTTGGGCCCCAAAAATAGCTCATGTAGCTGCATTCTGGACCAGCTGAAGCTTCCAGATACTCTTCAAGGGTAGCCCCATGTAGAGCGCATTGCAATAGTCTATCTGGGAGACAACAAGGGCCTATTTTGTGGTCTCCCCAGTTCTTGCTTGTAGGCAAATGGTATTTCTGGCAGATATTCCAATGCCCCACTGTTGCTACTTTGACATGCCATTGTTTGTAGTCTGTCAGTCTTCTTGCAGCAGCTGGCTAGGTGGTCCACTGTTTCTTCAGATTCTTGGCAGAGGCAGCATTTGCTGCCCGTGGCTGTCTTCTTGATTTTGGCTTTGTATGCATCTGTTCTTAAGGCTTGGCCTTGTGCAGCCAGAATTATCCCCTCTGTCTCTTTTTTCAACTTTCTTGCTCTTAGCCATTGCCAGATCTTCTATCCGTTATTCAGTCTTTCTTGTAGGCCAGTTTGGCCTCTTCAGTATTCAGTAAGCCTACATGGTGTACCAGCTTCAGTCCATCTTCTTCACTGTCCTTCAGATATCCTTCCAATGCCTTTTTTATTCAACTGTCTGGTGTACTTGCAACATTCCACGCCCACCTATGCTCCTTGGTAAGTAGAGTCTGTCAATGTTGCTGTGCGGATGGAGGACATAATTCATTGTCATTATTTTTCTGGTCTTCCTATCCAGGTTTTTTAGTTCTACTTGAATCCAGTCCACTATATAGTACAGATCATTCCTTTACTCTAGAATATGTTATGTACACAATCATGATTATACACACATTTATCAGCCATTTTTTTCATGTTCTCTAGCCCTTATACATTCAAAACCAGTTTGGTGCAGTAATTTAAATTGCTGGACTAGAAGTTGGGAAACCCAAGTCCTAGTCCACCCTTAGACACAAAAACCATAACAGCAACAGCAGCTTTTATGAATATATTAAAGTATACTTTATTTTATTTTATTTTTACATAGATTTAAGGAATTCTGAATTGCAACTGACTCTGGGTGCTTTATATAATAAATTAGAATAACAGACAATATGTGTTCAGGAAAAACAATCCCATATTAGACAATCTAAAAACCTTAACAAAGGCTCATCCACCATCCTGCTACAGGGTCTGGGAGGTTTTCCACATCTTTTAAAATATTATTGCCTTTACATATATCACATGAAAAGGATGTATTGCATTTAAAATGTTCAGAACTGCATGGAATTAAATACTATACTATAAATAATATAATAGTCATTTATTATAGTATAGAAGTAATCATAACCAGTGGTAAGGTCACAGTATTCCAAGAAAATGCTTTAAAGGGTTCAGCCATTTTTTGCCTAGAATCTTTCTTCAAGGAGGAGTTAATGTGGTCCATCTGTGGCACAAGGAAAACTGTGACTTTGAAGGTCAAAGGATTAAATAGAAAGAACATGAATTAACTAATGAAATGAATGAAAGAAGAATAGGTATGCTGTATGTCTCAAGCCCCATGCAGCTAGGCAAGATCAGGGAAGCAAGAACTGCATAGATTTTAGTGAGGTATCTTTAAGGCTAGGCTGGGTAAATACAGAATCTTAGAAACCGTAAAAGGAACTCTCCAGCCTCATTTATAGTGGGTTAATTAAGGCAGAATCCTTTTGAATGATTTGAAACATTTCTTCCCAGCTTTCTTGCCACCTGGATTAAATCTCCATTAATGAGGTAAACTGTCAACTTACTCACCACTCTCTATTGATTGTTTCTGTCTACTCTCCCTTCTGTTCCTTTCCCAGCCTCCCAGTAACGTTTATAGTGTGTCTGAAACTACAAGAAAGGCTAAGTGTGTGGTAGATATGAATCAAGGTGACCTGACCTTGTGAAGTAGAGTTGAATACATGCAAGGAAGTTGAAGTGAAGGTTTAATATGAATGAAAAAGCTATTAAGTCTGAAAGTATGAATTTGTGTAACCTTGCACCTTGTGGACACAATGAAATTAGGAATCCATAATTTGGTAATCATATGTTCTGCTCCAGTGAATGACAATATGGAAGAACTAGGGGTGAGTTTTGGAAGAAATTAGTGAATAAATGTAATCTAGAGAAAAAAAAGTTAGATGATGTGAAGGGATGAGTGGGAACAAGATGAGGGAGCACAGGAAAAGCTATTAGACAATTTAGAGCCCAAGGGTGAATGAGGATTGTGAATGTTGCTGAGTATCTGCTTTGAAAGCCTATTTGTTTCAAATACTTGGTTAAGTCTAGGTTTATTCAGGTGTACAGATGGCAAAGAAATGAATATAAATCTACTGGCATGATTGATTGTGTTATTTATGATAAAATATTGTGGAATTACTGAAGGATACAAAGATGATGAGAAATTTGGAATGTGGGACAGAGAACATCTTGAGAAAAATGGACTTGGAAAAAAAGTAATAAAAATGAAAGTAGGTTTTTCCTTCTAGTTTAGCTTTATTTACAGTCATAAACCAGCTGTAAGGACTGTACAGGACAAAGGTAGAAAAAGAACAGACAGAAATGATCCCTCCCAAAATTAAAGAGTTAAAAAAATAAATATATATGGATATGAGAAAACATGGTGTGAAAGAAATTAGCATGTGTTGATGATTCTAACATATTGATGACAACAGAAACTGTGCAAAACTTGGCTATTTTCATCGTATTTCTGAGATATATGTCAAAAAGGGATGAGTTTTCCTTACATCATTATAACCATAGACAATTTAGCAGCAAAGAGGGGTTAAGTCTGAGCATCAAGCTGTGCAAAATGGGAAGTGCAATAAGATACAGTATGCAAAAGAGAGTTGATATAATTTAAATTAGAAATGTATTATAGCTCTCTTCTACCAACAAAATATTGATATGTACATGTGCTCTGATTGCTATGAGATTAGTGCCAGGGGCTCATTGTTTCAATTCAGAGTTAGCTCACTTGAACCCCCAATGGAACTGAGATGAAAAACCATCATATCTAAGATCAAAGTTGATGCCTTTTTTCTCAGATGACTGGTAGTTGCCCAAAAAAATCAAGGATGGCAGAGTGTCCTTATCAAAGATCAGTTTGGCCTAAAATCTAAGGTAGCAGTCTCATAATAAGCCCATGTAGTCAACAGCGTTCTGCAGCAAACCACAATGCCTTCCAAATCACAACATGCCCATCATAGCATCATCGTGCATATACTCCCCTTATGTACTTGTGGACTGCCAACTGATGCGTACATATAGGTTGTGGCATTGCTTAGTTATGTTGCTATGCACATTTCATCATTTTCCCACCCATGTCCACTCATGCTCTCCCTACAAATGGTGATGCTGATAGAGGGAAGTCTGATTTCAGGTGTAACAAGGAATTGAGAATTTTCTTAGGTGCTTGGATTATAACTCTTAAAAGTTTTGATTGGGTGGCTTCAGAGAGTCTTAAGAAGCAAGTAAAAGGCTAATAATTTTGGCCTTATAGATGTTTATTGGAGTGGACATATAGTTACAGCTTCTGCTACCTGCAAAGTGCAGAATTGCGTTAGTGGTTCTACAGGCCCAAATAGTGACAGCAATAGAGAATCGAAAAGTAATAATTAAAGCTTTGGCTTGTCCTGTAGTTATTTATTTTCCAGTGATGATTTTTTAATGGAGAATATTCCTTTTGCCACAGAGCAGTAGTAGTAGTAGTTGTGATGATGATGATGAAGATGATGGCTGTCCATTCCAATAGACTCTGGAAACTTATAAAATCCAAATACACAGTTAAAACAATTAAAAACATAAAATAAAATGTGACAGCCTGGACTAAAACCAACCATAACAACAAAACATGACAGGGACCCCACAAACACAGGTTTGGGGGCACCCTAAAGGAATGGGCACCATATGCATTTCTGGGGAGATGCTGTTCCAGAAGGTAAAGGCAGTGACAGAGAAGCTGATGACGACTTTTTCTTTTCCTCTCTATCAAAAGTCTCCTTGCAGCATGAAGAGGATAGCTGTGCTATCAGGCTAAAGAATTGAAATGAATTTGTTATCCAGTTTAGGGGCATCAAATTTATTTCCCCTACCAGGTGTGTGTTCTGTAATTAATATAAATGTTAAAAAAGTGGAGAGCCTCACTTCATTCCTCTCTGGGTAGGAATTAGCCCAGAAAAGCAACAACGAGTGCATCTAATTTGTACTGAGGTATTTTCATGACATTTCAAAATGGAAAGCAGGAGTTTTCAATCAACAGAAGAGGCTGCCAAATTTACCAAAAGCCTTTCTCTGGGAACTGAATTGAATACGTTCTTTTTAAATAAGTGAAAGTGATATAAGGAGCACTTCTTGGGCAGTTAGTATATTTTTCTGCTATGTAACGTATCACTAAACCATAACTAAATATAGACTGCAGCATCTTAAATCCAGCTTGCTCTTCAAGCAAAACCTTGGAATTCTTTGTTGGCATATTAGCTACTACCATCTGCTGAATCATTATGATTATTTGCTGGAAATGGCAGCCTTACCTTCTTAAACTCAAACAAACTCCAGGTAATCATGGCCCTTAATCTGACAAATGGTGGCTGAAGTCTTTTGAATATTCATATTTTTCTCACATACACACACACACCCTCCAAACAACTCATTCTGAGTTGAACAAACAACTGGGACAAATAAGAAAATTACTTATCAGAGGTCCTGCTAATAGTACATTGATTCTACTGTAATACTTGATGGCTATTTGAGTGCTAGACTGGGCCAAAATGATGCAACTATTCCAATTTTAATTGTGACCATCTTTTGCTTAACATATGCATCTACTTAAGTCCTACCAGCTAAAAGACAACCTTAACCATGGGGGCTGACCATTGACATAAATATTCAAATTTAACTTATTTATTCTAATTAGATCTGTGGATGGGGATATTAAGAGAAAATATACATTCTAGGATAGTATATTGACTAGGTTATAGTGTTCTTAAGCAAAGTCACTAGAATTACTTATTTCATGATTCAGTTTACTTCAGTTTAGGATTGCTACCCAGAGAATAATAATTCCAAAATCTGTATCCAAAGCTATTGAATCAAATGGTCTAGAAATCTGGAAGGAGTAGTTACTCATCTTCTCCTATTTTTCACAGGACATCATGTCCTCTACTCCAGGGCATCTACAATGTGAAGGATGTGTTGGAATCAAAGTAGAATGATTACTGAAAGAAAAAGTATAATGAAATTTCAATTTAACTGACTTTCATTTAGCAGACTTTGAATGCATTGGACAACATTTCCCCCCAGCCCCTATTCCAACAGCAAACATGTCTGTTGCATCCAAGTAGTCTTATATACAGTGGAGACATTTTAAGACATGCAAATACTGATGGACAGGTTATGGTTAATATGCAGTTTGTTGGAAGTAACGCGTATCTGTTGAAATAAGTGAAACTGGCTGTTTATAAGAATGTGCTCCTTGGTTATATGGACATGAGAGTTGGATATGTCAGGAGAAAAATAAAAGTAAGTTGAAAGCAGTATTATTTAAGAAGTGTGTATGGTGAAACAAAAAGAGATAGGGTCAAGAATGAATAGGTCCTGAAGAAATGTGAATTAAATACAAAAGTAAAATAGCCAGTACTAAAACAGTACATTGAGATGTTTTGGTCTTAAAGGAATTAAATCACAAATCTGTTTGTTAGTTTGTTATGTTTATACTCTGCCTTCCATTCAGGAGCTCAATAAACTTTACACTGTGTTCCCTTCTCCCATATATATTTGAAGGAAGAGTGAATGGTTGAGAGAGAGGCAAATACAGAAAAATTGTAGTCAGACAGAGTTGATGAAATCTTGAAAGAAAAGAGGAAAGCAGTTTAAACAGCAAAAGGCAGTGTATAAAGCAATGTATAGAAGTGATGGGGTAGAAGCAACATGATTTGAAATGGGAGAAAGGTATGCAGAAAGGAGTGGATGGTGTTAGCATGAACTAGATTTAGTTAGATTTCACTTTCTTTTACCCTGCTTCCTGATTTCTTTAGCTTACTATTTCTTCTTTATTTTGTGTGCTATTCCAAAAGGGAAGAGCATGATGAGAATGCATGTTTTCAGAGTGTGAAATGAATATGAAAAGGTAGAATACAATTTATCTTTCTGAACGATTTCATTACTGACTTTCCACACAAATAAAGAGATTTACAGGAAGGAGATGGCAGAAAGGGGTATCAAATCATTGCAGGAGAATACCTTTACAGTAGACTTGGTTTGCAAGACTCTGTCATTTTTAAATATCTTTGCAATAAAAAGTAGACATTCATTTTCCAGGTGGGTGCTTGATTACACAACCTTAATAAATTTTTAAGGGCTTTTTTCATTAACCAGTAACACTGTAGGCACTGTACACAGATTATAAATGGCATCTTCTCTCACAGGGCCGAGAATGAAGTTAATGCCAAATATATACAGAGTGCCTCTTGCTCTTGAAAACACCCCTAAATGTTGATTTATTTTGTATGGAACCCTCTAAATGACCGTTGATTAAGACAAAAATGCATTCCCTCAAATAATTTTTATGCAAAATACACTAAATCTTGGAAAACTAATACCTGTGTTGTTGTTTTTTAAAATTGCAATAGTGATCTCATGCACTGTTTGTTAAAAACCTAAACAGATATGGTAAGCTTGCATTCAGATAACCTATTAAAACCCCTGAGATAGGGGCAATTTATAAGTAATTCAGAAAATTAATGCTTTTTCTGCTTTTCTTAGACTATGACAAAAAATCAGAGATGTGTGTGATTTTGTGTATATGTGTGCATGTGTGTGTATGAGAGAAAGAGAGACAATAAAAGTGAAGTGTGTTTTATTACCAGAGAAGGATCTGGCACTTGGCGGATTATAAATTACACAGGTCTACAACATAATAAGAGACAGTTTTATTTAATTAACTGCTAATGTGTCCCATTTCCACAAGACACACTAATATAATATGTTAAACACTTCTTCTATTATCAGACTGCCCACATTTTGGGTGATGGTTATGGATAAGAATAATTTTAAAACAAGATAATTTGACCTCAAAACTGATCCCATATTCCTTTTTTCCATGGAAGCTCTTCTGCTGTGGAAGCTACTATTTCCCAGTCTTGAAAAAATCATATTGCCATCATTTATATCTGTGTTGTCCTACCTGAAAACCTCAGTAGAGCCATATTCACCTCCATAACCTCAGAGTTGATAGATGCTGAATTGAGCAAAACCCCTTTATGGAAGAGACTTCTGCTTGTGAGAATTAGAAATTAATAGGGCTAATGAATCCCTAAAAGGCTCAGTCAGGGATTGTTTAATGATGGAGCAAAAATTGGATTTATTTGTAGGACTCTAAAAGCTGGATTTTGCATGAGGCTATCCAGGATGCAATGCCAAAAATATGTCTGGCATTTATACAAATACATTGTTCAAGTTCCTACTGTCATTTATGGGAAACTAGTAACAAGCAACTCAGGTTAAGCCCAGCCTAAGGGTTCTGTGAATAGAAAATTTAAAGGAACATGTGATAGTGGGCTGTTACCAGGGGACACCCATACTCAAGCCCTTTCATTCATAAAAGGTCACTGGATAACTCTAGGCTAGTCATAATAGCTCAATTTAACCCTCTGCTCTGGTTTGTATGTTTTGTGAGAAAAAAATGGAGGACAGGGTGCAAAGCATGTTCCCTTGACTTCCTGGAGGAAAGGCAGGATCTAAATCTCATAAAGAAATAAACAAATGAATTAATAAGTTGATGTGATGTCCATTGCTTTATAATAATTCTTCCTGAATAAGTATGGTTTCTACTGGCAGGCTGGGTTGGAAACCATTAGGTGGCATACAAAAATGCAGAAACTTCTGATGAAGGATTTTATTATGGAAAAGCTAAGAAGCTACCATGAAAGAATTCCAAGACTGATGTGCCTTATGGGAACCTGATTTATCCTGAATGCAGCGGTCAAATTCTTCTAGCTGTTTCTCTTATGAAACTATGCAAGAGGATTGATGGCTCTATTTATTAGGGAGAAAACCCCCTTTTCATCTATCTCTTGTTTTGGTAACAGGCCAATCTGATATTAAGTTGTTTTCCTCGGACTGTGGGAGAACTGTCACAGTGGTACTGCAAAGTTATTTGCCACCATTTGCAACATATCATGGATAAAAATGGACACCTAAAGCTGTAATACTCCTATACCAAGCATCAGTACTAGGATTAACTCCTGATGCTCCTCTCTTTCAGTACACACCACACAGTCAAGCTGAATTGTATCTGCTGCAGCGTAACAAGCTAGCCTGTGTACTGGGGCCTTAGAATTCCTGCAGCTTCTTTTTCATGCATCGGTACTATAAATATGATGCATTCTTTCACTGCTGCACACCAATACTGATTTTCTCTACACTTGAAGTGTCAGGGCAGAAATCCGTATAGTGGAAAATCTTCCAGTCAGTACTAATATATTTTAAAACATTCCCTTAAAGGCAAAACAAGGGGTAGTTGTCTCGTACTGGGATACCACATAATGATGGAAGTACATGCCAGTGAAGAAAACATTGGCAGTTCTTCAAGGACATATGAAAAATAACACAGATCCTAACATGAAATAGCTCATGCTAATTTAAATGTTCTGTTTTTAACAAGAACTGAAACAATCACCAGAATAAATCTCCTAATAGCATATAAAATATAGGTTTCCTTTCTTTTAGAAAATATTTAATAATATCATAACTTACTTGACATTACACCAAATTTGGAACATGATTTTTTGGCAGTTTTATTGTTTGTGCTAAACAGCTCATATGACTATTCAAACTATCAGGGTGATAAAGCCAAAAGCGTCAAGAAGGGGAAAAAAAAGCATATATTTTCCAAGGCTGTTAGATTAAGGTCTATACAGTAATACCTCGGTTCACGAACACTTCTGTTCACGAACAATTTGGTTTGCGAACAGCAGTGTTCGCAAAAATTTGCTTCTGTTTGTGAACTCCGCATCGTGTGATGAACATGACCCATGGCCATCTTCCCTGCTATGACATGTGGTCATGGCTTCCTCTAGGTGAGATTGCGGTTGCAGACAGACACTTGCTGTGAAGCTTTTTGGTGTCGCCTCAAGCAAGGTTAGTGTTCTCTCTCTTCATACTGTACTGTACTGTACTATGTTTCATATTTTTGTGGTTAAAAAAAATACATATGGTTCAGAACAGATTAACCTTATCTACATTGAACCTTATGGGGAAATTTGATTTGGTTCGCGACCAATTCGGTTCACGACCAGAATTGTGGAACGAATTAAGTTCGTGAACCGAGGTACCACTGTACTTTTATTTTATTTTTTTTGCAAATTTTTAATTTTTTTTTTGTAAAAAATGAATGCCAATTCTGAATCAGCACATTCAGACATCCCAAAAAGAACATTTAATCTGAATAGTCTGTTCTCAGATGATACTCTGCTCTAATAAATATACCATGACTTCAGTATTTAACTGTAGTGGAAACGAGAATATAAATAGCCACTATAATATATGCAGTAGTGACTTCTCTACACAATGTACTGATTTTTAACTAGTGAAACCCCAGATTCCTAACATCTAAAAGAAGATACTGTGTTTCATCACCATGAAGTAAGTCATGGCCAACAAATATTTGGCAAGTTTTCCTATTAAGGAGCTCATTTCCACAAACAAGGCCAAATTATTGCCCAAATTGTGCAGCTCTTGACATAGCGGTGTGTATTGACATGGCTATATGGAATGACAGATCAGTTTTTATCCCCAGGGCCATCAAACACTTTATTAAGACTAATGGCATATTTTCATGAGTCTCATGTGACATATACTTGGTAGGGCTGAGTCCTTCCTTCCGAATTTCATAGTGAATGATTTGTACTGTATATTATGAAAAATGACATGACTGTAGATAGATCAAGATTCGTTTGTTTCCCTAACCATTTTCTTTCTTTTCTTCCCCCCAGGTCTATACAATTTCCTACTACTTGGAAGGTTGAATGACAAAATAGATGATTTTTCTCAGTATTTTTTCTATTTCTACTTATATATGTCATACAGGCTTTATGATACTTTTGTGATATTTAGAAAATTATAAGCCCTCAGCAACCTCTAATAAAAACAATTTATTGGAGAGCAAAGCTTTTAGAGGGTCTTCAATTATAAATTAGATAAAAATGATCAGATCGTATTGACATATCATTCTTGCAGTTGCATTCAATATGGACTTTATTTTCAAAGTTTATAAATGTAGCAAATAAGGCAAAAATAGACTTTTGTAGGAAAAATAGATTTTTATGACATAAGTTCTGAGACTACATTGCCAAGAACAAATTGCTTTTAATGTGCTTACATTTCAGAAGAAGATTATGATGCATCAAACCAAAATGTCAAAAGATGGACATGTTATTGCCAATCCAATAGCTCAAAGTAACTTAAAATATCTCTGGCATTGTATTAGTTGGAATTTATTTACAGCCTGATCCTATGTTTGCTCACCCAGCATAATTCTGATATTGTCATGGAGTTTACTTTCATGTAGGAATGCACAGACTGCAGTCATAATGTAATTCAGTGCTGTGAAAATTGCAGAAACAGGGCAAACAGTTTCATTCTGTCTGTAGTAGGAAAATACAATGAAAAAGATAAAAGTTAATGATGATGTCTAGGTATGTTGATCACAGCAAAATGGGAATGGGTACCTAGTGAGTATGTCATGCATGTAATTCATTAAATTGTGCCTGGAATTAGCCTGTGGTCCCACTTAATTACACTTCAATGGAAACTGACATCCAGTTTGCTAACAAAGTATGGCCTCAGGGAAAAGGCCTTTCATATGTTCTGTAAATAGTCTGGGCTAAATGAAGAGGCTTCTGTTCTTAATCTTCTTTTTTTTTTTGAATAATTTTTATTAAGAGATTTTACACAGATAAGAAAAAAAAACATTCAAAGAAAAATATATAGCAAAATAAGTGTGAAAGATAAAAAAAGAAGGAAAAAGAAAAAAAACAGGGATAAAAGAGGTTATAGAAAAGAAAAAGAATTTTTTTTTAGAAAAGACAACAGAAAGCATATATAAAAAAAATGGCTTCCAATATCCCTCTTGGCAGTTATATATACAATTCTAATCAAATTACTCTTTCCAATTTCTTCATAATTCCCTTATTTCTATAACCTATTTTTCTAGTCATCAAAAAAATAAATCACAAAGTCATTTTCTTTCTCAAACAAAAAGTCCAGAAGAGGTTTCCAGTCATTGATGAATCAAATCAAAGAAGTCAATTTGTCCATCTCAGCAACTTCTGTCAATTTTACTAATCATTCCTCTATGGTGGGTAATGCCGAATCTTTCCATCTTTGTGCATATAATAATCTTGCCACAGTAATCATATATTGAAATAGTCTTCCATGGTTCTTTTCTAACTGTTTATGCATTAATCCTAAAAGGGAAAGTTCTGGCTTCAATTGAACATTAATCTTTAAATCCTCTGCATCAATGTATGTATTTGAATCCAATTTTTTTTTTTTTTTTGGCATTTTTACATGTCCACCAAGCATGATAAAATGTCCCTTCATGTTGTTCACATTTCCAGCATACATTTGAAATGCCTTTATATATTCTAGATAATTTCTCTGGCACCATGTACCAATGATTCATTATTTTATAAAAATTTTCTTTAGGATCATAATATAATGTAAATTTCAACCCCTTTAACCACATATTTTCCCACTGATCCATCTGTATGCTATAACCAAAATTATTAGCCCACTTTATCATACATTCTTTAACCTGTTCTTCCTCTGTTTCAAATTTTAACAAAACTGTATATATTTTAGTAATTAGATGTTCATCATCAATACACAATTATACTTCAAATTCTGTCTAACTGCTCCATACCATAAGTCTTTTTTTCCATTTTAAATCTTTCTGATAACTGTAAATGGAAAAGCCATTGACAACTATAATCTTTTGCCATTAATTCTTCTCTTGATTTGATTTTATATTTCCCTTGGAGATTTTCCAATAATTCCTGGTACACTAACCATTTGTCTTTGTTTGCTGTTTGTCTTATATAAAATGCTTCTTGTGCTGAGATCTATAGATGTGTTTTCAGGCACAGCTTGGGTTTCTTTTCCATATATTATATGGAAAATAATTTTTCTTTAATTTTAATTTCTTTAATTTTAATTTTCTGACAGGAGTTGTGAACATCAGTATTTAGGACATGGAAACTGGACATGTGAACAGCTCTGTGTGGCAGTTTGCATTTACTGTAGTTACTACATTTAGCCAAAGGGAAACAACCTGAGCTTAAGAAGAGAATCCTCCGAAAGGGAAGATTTGATAAAACAAAAATTACATCTACATTAATTACCATATTCTCACAGACTCTACAGCAACCCTCCCATTTTAAAAAAACTTGGAAGATCAATGTAATCATTCTTTTGGCAATTGTGTCTCTACTTAATACTTATGGAAAATTCTTGTTGATTGCACTGCTGATATATTTCTAGTTTAAATTTTCATAAAAGAATTATTACATGCATCATTATTGCTTAGAGAGTTCTGTCATCTCATTAGTTGATTAATCATAAAAGCTTTTTTTATTAATTCATCAATACATTAATTGGATTAATCAGTGAATTCAGTACCCAAAGTCTTCCTATACAGTTTTTCATTATACCACACATCCTTCGGTTGGGTGAAGGGAACAACCTTTTTTTTAAAAAAAAATTGAATTCTCCAACCAGATGAGAATCTAAACTCTGGCCAAATGTCTGTGTTTTTGTGAGAATACCTTGTCACAGCACAAAAGTGGTGGTGACTATGCTGTAGTCACTGGAGAAGATGCCTCATCTTTCCTGCTTCCTGAATGTCAAGAATTTTAGGATTATTTTCCAACCTGAATTAAAGCAAAAATATTAGCCCTTGATAATTTAATCAGGAACAACTTTTGGGAATGCAGACAGAGAAATACAAGAATAATCATTCTTATTCTTTACTTTATCCCCATCTGTGCCTTACTTTGCAATATAGGAGGATAATATGACTGGAAGGAAGCCATGATAAAGTGGCTTGTATTTTTCTTCTCCCTCCTTTCCTTGTTTTTTCCTTTTTTGCTGAGTGAGTTGTAGCTTTGAGGAATGCACTGACACTTGGTCTTATTTGAGAGAGAGTTAAATAATATAATACCATGGGTAAATATTGACTTAAAAAAAAAAATTCACCTTTTTAAAACTTGGATTTCCAGTCTTTAGGGTGTCAGTTTTGAATTCCTAATACCTATAGACCCACAGTGGAATTTGTGTTGGATACAGCTTCCTTATTTCTGTATCAGTAACACTGTACTAAGTGTTTGATCCATAGTTATATTGCATCAACTCTTCAGGGACTATTATAATGTCTGTGGTAAATTTGCCTTCACTGAAGTGATGGTACATTTGTGCCATGGCAAATAGATATTTTGATTAGACTGAGATGTGTATTATTTTTAAAATGTTATTGTTCATATGAACATGGAATATTGGAATCTTTGTTTCCTCCAAGAATGAAGTTAATCCAACCCCTTTGTTAGTTGGAGGAAATACATCTGACAATTAGAAATTACTTGAAATGGAGGTGGGTTAACTCTGAAGGTGGCAATTGCATTGTGTGGTCTCCTCTGTAACATCCAATTAGTCCCAAGATACATGGTCATATTAATTAGGCCACACAAATGTAACTCAATGGATTAGAACATTGCTTGAGAAGACAATTAAGTTGAAGACAAATTGCATGCCAAGAACTTGGTATAATTATATCATGTGGACTGTCCTGGGATTGAATTATATGTATAATGTCAAATAAATATTCTGTGGTTTCTTTTTCTTGGACATGGTTGATTTTATCCTTAAGAGTTGGGAATCAGTAATGTACTGGGCCCAAATGATTAAAATAATTTTATGTTTTATGTTTCTTTTCACCATGCTGTCTTCCTGAAATTCAAGAAAACTGTCAAAAAGAAGGAGGGAACTACAACTACTTTTATGAAAGACTGGAAACCCTTTATAGTGGTTTTGCTGAAAATGGATAAAAATAACTGCTGATTTCGGGATGTATTGATTAAAAAGGTTTGTTTATGGGAAGAAGGGAACTATGATATGCAATATGGGAGGGTGGAGATGGTAATTGCTAGGTTTGTAACTGCTGTAAAGAAGATTGGAAGTCACTTCTTTAGATATCTTTCTTTTTCTTGCTTTTTTGTCATTCTTTTTCCTTTACCCTTTTATAATCTATTTTTCTTCTTCTATGTTTCTGTAGTTTTTTAAAATCTTTGTAAAATCTTTTTTAATAAAAATTCATACAAAAACTGTCAAAAAGGGAAATAAATATTACCTGTGGATATTTGGGGAAAGCCAGTTTGATGTAATGGTTAAGGCATCAGGCTATAAACCAGGAGACCATAAATGTTAGTTCCACCTTAGACACAAAGCCAACTGGGTGACCCTGGGGCAGTCACTTTCTCTCAGCCCTAGGAAGGAGGCAATGGCAGACCACATATGAAATCTTGCCAAGAAAACTGCAGGGACTTGTCCAGGCAGTCACCAGGAGTCAACACTGACTTGAAGGAGTGCATGCACGTGCGCATGCACAGACACACACACACACACACACACAAAGGATATTTGTAGGAATCACTTAATTTTTTTTTTTTTTTTTTACTGTAGAACAAAATCAGCTAGGAAACTGTATCATTAATCTTTTCTTTAGAACCTTTTCATTCTTGTTTGGAAATGTAGGTTGATTTTTTTTTAATGCTGAAAATAATAAACTTGTTTACCTGTGCAGCTCAAATAAATAATCTGATCAACTCTAGCTTTTTTACTGTGAACAAATATGGTTGGAAAAGCTTAAATGTAACTTCCTTATTGGATATATTTTTCTTTGCATTAATGTAATAATTAAAAGGAAAATAAATCTGAGATAATATAGAAGGATATTGCACATTACAGTTTATTTCTAAATTTCATAAAAGATTGTTTCAATTTATTTCTAAACAAGTATTCATTAAAGGAGTTGGATTAATCTTGAAATTAGTGAGCATGACTTTTTTCTCACTTTTTTTCTTACTAAACTTGTTCATGTGGACTGATGGATTTTTATTAATGGGTTTGTGATTTTTTTTTTTCACGGTAATCCTACATACTTGTTTCTTGAAGAGAATGCTGTATTCCTAAATATTCCAACTTTCTTGAAGAATAAGTAAAATCAGTGATTAATTTGATGAAATACCACCCAATTCTTCCCTTAATCCTTTAATAAATTATCCAATTGATGACCAACCAACAGTACTAATAAAGATGGTTATCTATTAGAAATTTGGAACTGGAATTTGGAACTCTTCAGGGACTATTATAATCTCTTTGGTAAATATGCCTTCACTGAAGTGATAGTACATTTATGCTGTGGCAAATAGATATTTTAACCAGTGAGATGGGTGGTGACAAATTTGAAACATAAGTACATAAAATAAATATTTTGATTAGACTAGGATGTGTATTATTTTAAAAGTATTATTGTTCACATAAACATGGAATATTAGGATCTTTGTTTCCTCCAAGAATGAAATTAATCCAACACTTGTAATGAAGTTAATCCATTTGGAACTGGTAGTGTTCAAAAGTTCTAGACAATGTATTTTCAATAGGAAGATAATGGTGACTTGGGGATTGAAGAATATTGTACCGATTTTTGGAAAGAACCATGTTTCAGAACTACATAATGTTTCCACTGAAAACATTATGGATATGACTGTCAAAATAACAAAGATGGTCTTTCACTAAATAAAGTGTTTATACTTTAAGGAAAAAAAAGAACCAGATAGTTTTAAATTATGTTCATTTCTCTTATTAAATTTGTTTTTGTGATTGAAAACAAAAAACAAGGCAACACTGATACCAAAAGAACATTTTATCCCCTATGAAAATATTTTGGAATCATTATCTTTTTGGGTGCTCCACCTTGGAGATGAAATTTGGGATATTTAAAGATAACCCTTAGTGATGCCATGCTATGGAATTTTTTCCTCACAGATTTTTTTCTGGCTTTGACTAGATTCACAAGGTGCTAAGTCTTAATCAGTGTTAGTTGGATATGGTTTAGTGAGTTGTGTGAACTCAGCATTGTTGCTTGTTTAACTAAAATTTTTTTACAGATCATATCTTTGAGGATGTGTAAACCCATGTTTGTGCTCTTATTAGATTTGTATTCTTATATATAACTGCTTATATTTCTTTAATTTACTCTTCCGATATACCTATTTTCTTTGTTACAAGTTACTGTTGGTTACTTCCAGTGGAAATAAATACCATGTCTAATTTTTCCCTGACATAGCCACTTTTCAATGCTTGAATTTCCTACAGTGAGGAATCCAAATTCAGGAAAGATATCTGAGCTTTATTAAGCTGGGTGGAGCTTGGAAGTACATTAGCAATAACAATACAGCAGCAGCCATTAGGATGTTACCTTAATTTTATTGGGTAGCTTTCTCTCATTTGGGGATTTATTTTCTGATTGGTGCTCCCATAAATGCAAACCTTGCTTCAGACCCCATTATTAATCCATTATATTCTTGGACCTATTTTTGTTAGAGCTGGAGAAGGAGAATGTATGTTGAAGGATGACAGAGAAGCAAATTAAACAAATAAATATTGCATGCATGAGCACATTGCATGGTAGACTGAGTCAAACACCACTCCCTTTTTTGGAATTTCAGATGGGATCATCCTATTATATAAAATCTCAAAGCGCTTTTCAGTAATTATTAAATCCTTCAGGAATAAGACAAATAAAACAAAATGTTGTCACCATATAACTTAATAAATAATGATGCCTTTCATTTATGTTCTCTGGAATCACACCTAATAAAAATATTTGTGGCTTTCATTTTCAGTAAACTTTAGTAGTTTCTGGAAGTTTCAATATATTATTTTCTAGTTCTTTCGGGTATTTTTACATTACGACCACATATGATGAAACATTCTTTCTTTGTTGTGTTCCTTGTTCTTTGTCTATGCGTCTATAGGGGACTACTTGAACTTTTCAAATATGAAAAAAACCTCTCCCTTTTTAATTTAAATATTTTGCTGTCCTATAAATATCTCTATAGTGAGGGCAAAAAGTGTAGACATGAGTTTATTGGCAAAACTCTTAGTCTTCACCCACTAATGAACACTGAATGTGCTTTAAAGGGCTTGTAATACAGCCATTTGGTTTTCTCTTATGCATTTGCTTCAGATAGTCAACCCCACTGAATATGGCTTTCTAACTCTCTTGCTTTCTGTGCACAAGTTGGAATAAGCTGAAGTAGAGTCCTTGGGGTTCTCTGAGGTTGGTTGTTTTCTTGAAGACGTTTCGTTACCTGACTAGGTAACATCTTCAGTGCTAGATGTTACCTAGTCAGATAACAAAATGTTTGCAAAAAGACAACCAAGGTCAGAGAACCCCAAGGACTCCACAGTCCAACCCTGAGCTACAGATATTCTCTTCTATTGATAAGCTGAAGTTTCTGGAAACAGCTTTGCTTTACTGCTGGGTTATATTTCCATCTCTTGTTCTAACACAGGATCATTTTTCCTTCCTCTGATGAGTGATGAGTACATACCTAAAAACTAAACTACAGAAGCGCTTCATCCCTAGATTCCTAAGCAAGCAAAGCTTAAGTACAATGACTATGTTTGCACATGTTTTCCCTTCCGCTGCCTTTGTTCTTAACTCCATCTCTTCCACTTGTCTCTTGCCTATAATTAAATTGCAGAACTCTGGCTGCTGTGTCATTGTTGGTGATACCATTACCCCTTTTAATCAATCAATCAATCAATCAATCAATCAATCAATCAATCAATCAAATATAGCTGCCCATCCACAAAGAGTGTCTCTGGGTGGTGTACAACATACATATATAAAAACAGTCATTATTAAAATGTAAAAAATCATAAGGTACAAGGGAGAGTATATGTTAATCATGGAGCCATCTCAGGGTTTCACCAGTCCCCTGGGGCCCCCAGGCCTGATGACGTAGCCAGACTTTGAGGGACTTCCTGAACACTAACAGGGATGGAGCTAACCTCACTTTGGGGGGGGGGGCAGACTATTCCATAAGGCGGGTGCCATAGCAGAGTAGGCCCACTGCCTGGACCCACCAAGTGTAGGTCCATAACAGATGGGATCTGCAGCATGCCTTCTCTACCAGATCTGATGAGATGGGCAGATATAAATGGAGAGAAGTGGTCCCTCAGATAACCTGGCCCCATGCCATGAAGGGCTTTAAATGTTAAAACCAGCACCTTGAATTGGATCTGGAAGCAAACTGGCAACCAATGCAGCTCGTGGAGCAGAGGTTTAACATGCTATTCTAGAAGCACACATAACTTCCCACACCACTGCATTCTGCATCAGCTGAAGCTTCTGGATACTCTTCAAGGGCACCCCCCATATAGAGCACATTACAGTAGTCCAGTCGGGAGGGCACTAGGGCATGAGTGACTGTGATCTAAGAATTGACACAACTGATGCACAACACAAAGCTGTGCAAAGGCACTCCTAGCCACAACTGCCACCTGCTCTTCGAGCAAGAGTTGTGAGTCCAGGAGGACCCCCACATTGCACACAGGTCTATCTGGGGCAGTGCAACCCCATCCAGCACCAAGAGGGCATAGTCCTAGAACTGGCAGGCCTGAAAACTCAAAACCACTGAATCTTGCTGGGGTTCACCTGAAGCTTGTTGTTTCCCATCCAGACCCTCCAAGCCTCCAGGAACTGAAATAAGACATTCACAGCATTGCTTAATTTGTCAGGCAGAGATATATAATTGGATATTATTACCATACTGATGATATCTCACCCATGGTGATGGATGAGCTCATCAATGGCCTCATGTAGATGTTGAATAGAAGAAAGACCACTAAATCTTGTGGCACATAGTAGGGGCCAAGGATGGGACATCTCCTCCCCAATCTGCACTGACTTGAATTGACCCTGAAGTAAGGAGGTGAACCAGCACAACACTGTTCTGCCCACCGCCAACCCGCTGAGGTGATCCAGAAGGATTCCATGGTTGATGGTATTAAAAGCTGCTGAGAGGTAAAGTAGGGCAAGAATGGATGCACAACCCCCATCCCATCCTTGTCAGAGATCATCCAAAAGCATGACCAATGCCATTTCTCTCCCATACCCAGTTCTGAATCCCAACTGAAAGGGATCCAGATAATTTGCTGCTTCCAAGTTCCTCTGAAGCTACTGCGCAACCACCTTCTCAATCACCTTCCACCTCCAGAGGAGGTTAGATACTGGATGAAAATTGTCCAGTATAGTGGGTCCAGTGATGGCATCTTTAGGAGGGGTGAACCTTCCATAAAAGGTAAAGGAACAACCCCCTTGCCCAAAGAAGAATACTAGAACTCACTCACACAACACTTCCTAGGCTGCTTTAATAAGTCAGGAGGGGCATGGATCTAAAGAGCAGGTGGCTGAGGTTCCTCAGGTCCAGCAGGTTCAAACTGTTTCCGGATAACCAGGCAAGACTGTCCCCAGGCATCTCCTCCGGACCTGCAACAAGGCTGGTGTCCAACTCCAAGTGAATCCAAGCAACTTTATCTGACAGATGCTGAACAAATTCCTCCGCACGCCCTTGCAGGAGGTTCTCTGAGTCCCCCTACCCAAGATGGCTCATGTCACCTGAAACAGGACCACAGGATGCTATCTGCAGACACAATAAGGGCGGAGAAGTACTGATGATTTGCCACCCTGACTGCCCCAAGCGGTAGTAGAAAACTCATAGAAATGAGAGAGCTTGGAGAAATGCAAGTATTATTTATTAAAGGCCTTAAAGGATAAATTTAAGAATCAAGACCTTCAGAACTCTTTAGTGCAGATATCTTCAACATGTTCACAAGGCTATATCATTTCCAGGAGCCATTTTGTATCCTTTTTTTCTTACTCATAGAAGGTGTGGGAGCTGTGACTTTTGGCTGTACCTAGTAATAGAATTTTTTGTTGTTGTTCAGTCATTAAGTTGTGTCCAACTCTTTGTGACCCCATGAACCATATCACACCAGGCCTTCCTGTCCTTCGCTGCCTCCCTCAGTTTGCTCAGATAATAGAATTATTGTACTGTAATTGTTTGATTTGCCCTAACTATGATTTACAGAGCACCAGAAGTATTATTTGTATGAATTATTTGAATCCTAAATCTATTCAGTGCAAATCCTGAGATTCCCTTTTATTCTGCTTAGTAAAATTCTGGAACACATGTCTGGAAAACAGCATATTTTTTAGAGCGTTGTATTACTTTTAGAGCATTTGTATTACAAAATTGTTTTTAAAATGTTGGTCTTTTCCTGACTTCTCTCCAATTGGTAATTAATTCCTCTCAAGCAAAGTATTTCTATATTTAAGTTTTTACCATCACCCTTACAGTTTCATTCAACTATCTTTCAGCTTCCCCTTTAAATTTTTTTGGCTTTGCTTTCATCTGAAATATTTTGAAGTATTTTTCCCTCTTTACACACACACACACACACACACACACACACACACACCCTAAAGGAACAAATACTGGATGAAATATGGCATTCTTTTTAATCTTCGGTGTGCTTTTTTTCCAATCAACCTCCATATCTATATCATTATCCCTTTTTTCTACTTCTTACCCTGTTATTTGGCCCACATCTATCTCAGCTCAGTCCTGTGTTGCATTTTGATTCTTCTTCCCCATCGTTGTTTTCCTTTCTCTGCTGTTTGGCTTCAAAACAGCAGCCACAGTGGTAGGTCTCTTCAACATACCACTTTTGGCTTTACAGCAAGAGAAGCTGCTTGTTTATATGGGGAACCATTGCCAAAAATTGCCTCCTTGTGCAATGACATTAACCAAACCTAGCTATGAACAAATGCTTCCTGTTAAGAAAAGACTGGTCAGGCTTTTTGTCTGTCAAGAACTCCAAGGTCTCGTGGATCGGAGTAGCAAACATTGCAATGCACTGCGTTTCAAAACCCTGTGGTACTGTGAACAAAAGATGGTCTGCCAGGCATCTGTAAATGATTGTCTGACAATGCACATCTAGCCACCTATTGAAATGCTATAGAAAGAAATGATATTGTGAATTGCAAGGGAAAGAGAGGCATTTGATAACAGAATTCCTAACATGAAGGCACTCTTTGTAGATGTTTATTATACCGTAAGGTATAAAAAGGATTTTATTTAATTCTTTCATTGCTAACAAAACCAGTGTTCCTCTTTCCTGCTGGGGATGCTTACACTCTTGACTTTGCCATGAAGATTTCTTCACATTAGGACCTCAAATAAAGAAACAGAACTGAGAATTTGTGCTCGCGCACACACAAAGGCATGTTGGTTTCAGAAAATGTGGCCTCACATTTAGCATAAAAATAACCTTTTGACTTCTGCCAGAAGGTAATTCAGAAGATTGGCTTTGATTGCCAAGAGAAAGAAAGAAAGAAAGAGAAAGGAAAATTCAGAAGCAGATGTTGAAAATCAAACCCAAACTCCTCAGCTGGTCAAACTGTTTTATGCAAGCACACAATAAACTTTAGCAGTTAACAAAAATATAATCACACCAGAAACTAGGAGAAAGAAAGAGAATCGAGAATCTGAATGTCAAGTGCCATGGATATGATAACACTATTTTAGCACAAGCAAAATAAGTGACATGACAGCTTGCAATGGGACAGAAACAGATAATATCCCCCCCCCCCCAAATTAGTCAATCAGAATTTTGATTAGCAAGTATTACCTGATATTGAAAAGACCTATTTTGGAGCATGCTAGCAGAGGGTTTATATATGTTCACCAAAAGTTTTCACTTTTGAATGGCAGATTCCAATACTATCTGGATTAAAAAAAGAAAAAAAAAAGATTTGTAGATTACAGCTCATTTGTAGAACATATGCTTTTCATGAAGAATATACAGTAATAGGGACAATTCCTGGCATATCCAGGCAGTCAAGGTTTGACATTTAGAGAACTGTTGTTAGTCAACCTAGAATAGTAATGGCCAGCCGAAAGCCCAGGAATTCATATAGTCACTAAAAACCTTGAAGTTGTCCTCCAAATTCCTCCAAAGTATCAGCTGAACTGTAATTTATTAAATACACATGGGTCAAATTAACAAAACTGAACTAATTAATTTAAACTAAATTCAAATATACATTTGACCAAATCAATTTTAATTTTTGTCCCAACCCACCAACTTCTTTGTATGTCTTTACCTCTTTTTGAAGAGCTCCCATATCCAGGAAAAAGTTGTGTAGTCTTGGTGTGGAAAATATAGTGGTAGATGTACAAATGGACCTAATGTAGAGCAGCTTTATAAGTCACTTCATGCCATTTTACAACTTTTTATTTTGTGTGTCTCCTCAGATTTCTTTAAATGTTTCCATCCTAATTTTAGAGCTTTGAAAATCACAGGTTTAGAGTCCCTATAGACATCTGGATCTGGTTGCATGCTTCTTTATAGTAAAATGATTTCCCCCCCAAATATACTGTATGATGTCAGATTAAACCAATGCCTTTAAGGGTGGAGAAAGAATAAGCTGTGCATAATAGGACTGTGTGAAGCTTTGCTCTGAAAATTTCAAAGTAGATTCAATCAGCTCTCCAGACTGAACAGTAGCTTTGCACTATCATTTGTCCAAACATGGATTTATAGGAAGGGAGAATTGTGATCTTTGCCCCAAGGAGACAGCACACATACGTTTTTGACTATCGTTATTAAAAAAAAATTTAAAAGATAAAAACTAATACAAACTAATATAAAGTGAGAAAAAGAAAAGAAAAAGAAAGAAATCAAAGGGAAAGCTAAAAGTTCAAGAAAAGGGGAAAAAAAGTAAAAGAAAAATGGAAAAGAAAAAAGATACAAAGTAGCTTCCGATCTTCTTTACTGCAGTTATAAGTAATCTAAGGTTACAACATAACTCTCTTCTTTCTGTAATCTATTCTGTCTAATCATCAAAACCATAAATCATAAGTTCATTTTTTTCAGTATCACGCAAAAACTCTATAAGGGGTTTCCAGTCAGCAATAAATGTAGATATTGTCTTTTCTCTAATCAAAGAAATCAATACAACCATCTCAGCAAGTTCCATCATCTTCACCAACCATTCCTCCATTGTAGGTATTGCCAAATCTTTCCATTTTTGTGCATACTACAATCTTGCTGCAATTACCATGTATAAAAACAAAGTTCCGTGATTTTTTCCCCCAACTGTTTGTCCATCAATCTCAAAAGAAAAACCTCTGGTTTCAATTGTATAATAATCTTTAAAATCCTCTGAATCAGTGTGCTTTTTTACATGTCCAGCAAACATGATAAACATGAGACAGCACGTATAAGCTGATGGGATCAGTGGCTATACATTTATTTTGATTTTCATAGTAGTGAGTCACCAGTTACCATGACTCTTTTCTTTGCCTATTTGCAGGCTGCATCTGTGTACATTTGGTGCTCTGGGATCCACTGTTCTGTCTCTTTGTCTTGCAGAATCTTTTTCCAGCCCTGTGGGAAGGAAGATTGCAGTATTAAAAAATAACTTATATGTCTCTTGCTTCTAGCTGTCATTTCCATATAGCAGGCTTATTCCTTTGTCCTCCTAATGGAGAGTTGTTTTCTCTGTCAGTTCCTATTGTAGCTCGTCTCTTTTTGTGGATCTGGCAAGCGTTCATCTTTTTTGCATAGGCACTTGCTTCTCCAATTCCTTTCCCCCAAGGATGATCACAGATTTTCATTTGCTGCAAATATATGCCAAGTTATTTTAAGGCAGAAACGTAGCATGCCACAAATGTTAAGGTCATGACTGCAGATTACGGCTCCTTTGTCTCCACTTTTGTTCCTTAAGGTATCAATAAAAGGCTTAGAGGAAAAGTTGTTAATGGTTTCCGCTTAAATTTCTCTCTGAACTTCACTGGCAAATTCCTGTCCCTCTTTGTGCACTTAATGAACTTGCTCCCTAGAATCTGGCTCCTTATATTCCTCTTTTACTGTAGTTTCTGCTTACTCAGCTGATGATTCAGTCTTCACACCCATAATAGGATGAACACTGAAATGCTCCAGTCCATTCTCCTAACTATTGGAGCATTAGTTGTCCCGGATGCTGGGTATTATTGTTAGCAACATCTGGAAAGTTATTAGCAATTGTATTTTTTAAATATTAAAAGTTTTTCTATTAAAAACTATTCTATTAAAAGTTATTCACAATAGTTTCTGAATACAGTATATGAATAGAGTTTATTTTGCTTAAACTCTATATTAATTGGTCCCAAACCAAAAATCACCAGAATCACCACTGAGTACAGAAGCACATACATATGCATCCACTTACATAGCCTTCTGAAATCTCAGAAGACTGCTATGGAGCTACAGGCATCACAGTCAGCTTTGATATTTATGATCACTCATTAGTGGTGGTTGTCAAGCATAAAGCTGTTGAGAGAGGAAACAGCAGTTTCCATGCTTGAGAGAACAGTTATGTCAATCTAACCTAGCTGCCTCCCATGGCCTTTAAGAGAATGGCCAAATATTCATTGACTAAGGTAGGCAGAATGAATAAGACTAAACCTGGAGCATAGACCTATTTTTAGACTTCAGCTGCTGTTTCTGCAGTAAGAAGATTTCTGTGTTCATATGGCTTTGTTCTGTTCATGCTAATGAAACTAATCTACCTCTGTCACGACTGTGAGACTTCTTCCAAGAAGCACATTCCTGAATATGCGTTTAAGAGTCTGGAAAGCAAATGTTTGCATGGCCTAAAATATGATGGAGCTTAAGCCTAGTGGTATCTGCAAACTTGTGTCATGATGTAAGCAATGTCTCTTTAGGTGTGTATAAGAACCACTGTACTCAGTACTCAACAAATGCAACTCTCATCGAAACCAATGCGTGGTCAGAGACAAGTAGATTTATTGAGAAAACAGTAGTACACACTCTAAGGCACAGAGAAATAGCTGGAACTAAATTCCCCACTTGCTAAACCCCAATTTAAAACCCCCTCATTACCCCCTCCCCCTCAATCATCGAACCCATCCTGCGCAGGTTGTCGGGGCTCTCGGATTTCCTCTGTTGCTATGCCCTTAATTGAGCTGGAAGTTTAGGAAATAGCTCATCAGCGCCTAGCAGTCCTTGCTCCAACCTCCCCCCCCCCCCCCATCTGCTGGAATGTTTTCCATTCCATAGGAATGCTGCATAGGAGGTTTTTAGGGCATTTTTAATATATTTTTAAAAATTATTTATAGATTTTATTCATGTTTGGAAAGACCTGTGTTTTCTTCTTCTTTTTTTATTATTGTGAGCCGCCCAGAGTCACCCGTTGGGGGAGATGGGCGGCATACAAGCCTGAAAAATAAATAAATACATGTCAGAACCGCAGCAAACGAAGCAGTCGTGCGAGGGAGTGGTCGTGAAGATTCTGACAGTGTACATGCAATGTCACAATGCATGAAAAAAGGGGAAGGGGCTGTTTGTATCACTCTGACCCTCCCCACACTGAAGGATGCTACTGAAGTCCAACCAGAAGTACTACATGATACCCTATGGTGTTGGTTGTACATCTTTCTTACTCTGTAGAACTTTACAGTGTGCAGAAATGGCATCCAGAAGGATCATCTCTTTTTTCATGGCTTTTTATATGTTCATCATGTTCAAGCTTGATAACATAGGCTGAACTAAACAGCAGGAAAACATTTCTAAACTGTATACCATATTCTGTTATTCAAAGATGGTGGCACTAGACATAGGAGCTCCATTTGTTGGTATAGCTAATATCATTGATAAACTATCATAGTTGGTGCTATAGATTAAAACAAGTGTTTCTGAGTCTATTCTTTTTTTAAAAGCCATTTATTATTATGCTTTCATTTAGTTAATTAAATTCACTTGTAGTTCACTTCTTTCTCATGTAGTTTAATTTCCCCTAGATTTGAAAGGATGCACATATATAATTTTCAGTGTAATGAAACTATTGTGCTGATTTTCTAGGTGTGATTGATATTCTTTCCATTTTTTAATGTATGAAAATGTTTGAACTTAATCATTTTTTTTTCTCTTCAGGGTGCTTGGTATATGCTATACTATATATATACATATCTTATAAGAAAACAGAACCAAGTATAACTCGCTACTCTTAAAATTCTTTTAATTTATACTGATGAATTTGTCTTGAAACCTAGTACATGAACTGAAAAGAGAAGTTGTATTGCTTAAAGCATTTAGCAAAGCATTTATATTTATCTGTCTAGTTCAGTCTCTTCTGATTTATGAGAAAATTGCAAGAAAAGTAAGGAATAGAAGTCTCTGTTTGCCTTAAGAAATGTGCATTAATTTAGTCAGCTGCTCCATCAATTGTGTCATAATGTTCACAGCAATTTTTGTAGGGATTAATGACTAATGAGAAGGATTAATGGCCCAGGGTAAATATGAAAGTTGTTAATCCCAACTAGTAATTAATTCACTAAGAACTGTACTGAAATGAAATTATTATTGATCTTATGACAAGGACTTCACTTAAAATTGCTCTCCTGTTCCATTTTTCTCTTGTGCTTTTGGCAACATATGGACAGTGTGTGCTTTCACTAGGAATTTGTGTAATATCACAGGTTTGCAATTTTCAGTTTTAACATTTTAAATATTCTAAATCTTTATTTTCATTATTTAGAGATGTGTGGACTTTTATCCGTCCTAAGCCAGATCTTTGGGCTAGGCATCTCATTCGGTGCTAGGGTGTAGTTCAACATCTCATGGTGATGGGTCCTTTGAATTGTAATAAAAGGCAGACAGCTTCTTGCTTAGCAAGGGAGAAAATGAAGAAAATTATTTATAATAATCATCTGGATCTATAGTAACCCAGCTCAAACAAGGTAATCCGGAAGCCTGAAGCAGCTGTTTTTCTCAAATTTTTAAAGGTTAATTTAAGGGTAGAAATAACAGCAGGAAACATCTTAGGGGCAAACTATTTCCACTCCTACTTGACCCCTCACCAAAAGTCCTAAAGTGCTATTTGGGAGAAAAATGGGGTGGGGAGATTATGTATAAGATTGTTTATCACCCAGAACCATCCTGGTCCCACAGGCATGTAAACAAGGGATCCCCCTTCCCCCAGGGAACTATGTTTAGCTTCAAAAACAACGTTATTAGAGGGATTTTCCCATTCTTATCTTTAATTTTTAACACACACACACACACACACTATTTAATCTTCATTTTTATATATTATATTTATATCCTTTTATTACATTATTTATTATATTTGCAGTATATCCTGCCTTTTGGTCAGGATCTCAAGGAGGCATACTTAGCACTTCGTCATCCTATTTTCTTCCACAGGAACAATCCTGTGAGATAAGATGGGCTGAGGACGACTAATTGGCCCAGTGTGACCCTGACTTGAACTTGGCCTCCCTGATGCCAGCCCAACACCAGGCTTTGAGACTACATTTTAGCAGGACAAACTTAGAACTCTTGGCTCCGACCTGGCATGCTAGCTTTGTCTTAAAAACTTTGGTAGGAAGGATTTGTTAACCACAGAATGAATAATAACCCTACCCCCACCCCCGGTGACAGCATCATGTTCCTTAGAGGGCAGCCATTCCTTCCCCTTCATCCTTCCTCCTCCACTATGAAGGCATCGCTTGGTATCAGGTGACAACAATCTGAAAGAGTGATACCTTTCATCTTACCAGCATGTGCCCATTGGGATAAGCACAACTAACCACATATGTGAACATACATTACTACTACAATTTACTAGCTCCCCTTGTAAGGCTTTTTCTTTTCTTTTCTTTTCTTTTCTTTTCTTTTCTTTTTTCTATGAAAAATGATAGCTGATGCTGGTGTTATGTGAAGGCATAAGTTAAAGATCATAAAATGGATAGCTTCTTAAGAAAAAGACTGAGGTCTTTGTAACAGAGGCTTGATTGAAGTTACAGAGTGCATGTGTGAGAAATAGCCTGTTTCTTTTTTAACAGTACAACCCATCTTCCTTACTGAAAGTCAACACAGTTTGATCTTGGTTCAAAAACCAAAGGCCCATTCATGGGTAAATTGTGTGAATGGTACCTTGTATAACTGATTACCTTGGCAGCAAGAAGTCTTGCTATACTTTTGCCCCAAATGTTGCAATGCATTAATCCTGATAGAAGATCCAATGATCAGTGGAAGGCTACACTTAAGCCACCGTAGTAGGATCTTTTCAGTGCAGACATCTATATTAATGCATGATTTTATTAAATAATATCCCTAAACCAAACAGATATATTCCATTGTATGCTAATTATAAAGCAATGAAAACTTTCAAAGAAGGGACTTTGTAATTTTAATGGTCAGCCTGCTTTGTAATTCTGCATAATGTTTAATGGAAAAAGCCTGGATTGATCCCTTTTTGGTGTTTTCCTATGTTTTTAAAATATATTTCTGAAAGCCAAATTTATTATATGTACTTTTCTAAAAGTAAGGCCATAATTAGACTCTGAGCTGAAATTTTCAGTTCACTCGTCTCTGTCATGACCTCCTGTCATCAACACATATATGCCTTGATAAAATGATGTTAATATGATACTATGTGTTACCTGCTTGATCAGAGTTTATTGAACCTGGATTGCAGTGCTGCTACTACATTTTAAATTGTGTGTTTTTTTTTTTAATGTTTTGTGGTTTTACTAATTTGCCCCAGTGTTCTTATATGACATTGCACAAAAAGGATCCTGATAGAAGAACTGTAAGTTTGATCAATTGGAATGGGAGGCCATGAATAAACTCAAAGTACTGGGTATCCACAGAACTGCACAAAATTTGGACAAATGGAATAATGAAGGATTTATAGTACATTGCAAATACTAGATATCTAGACCTTCAAAATCAAGGGATAAATTCCAACAGAGAAAGTTTTGGAAGTATTTCCTTGATGTTTGCATAGCTGGAAGCATTGATTGTCTTGAAAGTAACTATCTGTATATATGAATCATATTTTTTCAGAGGACTGAACTATTCTCCCTTTTGGAACTGAAATCTAATCTCTCACATGGATTTTTACTCCTTAGTAACTGCTAAAATATTGAATTATCTTGTGAGCAGAAAGGAAGAGTTATTTGCCCAACAGCAGAATGCTTAATAATATCAGGACCCAGAATATAACCTAGCACTGATTTCTGATGTCCCTTCATTCAGTGCACCCCACCCAGTTTTATGAACCAAGGGCTATTAGCAATCTATCCATTACTACTCATGGCCAAGAAATTACTTGTTTTCATTATTCACACAGCTGCAGATACAATCAGCTAGGAAAAATACACACACACATGCACACAAGAGGACAAAAATAATGTGTTTTGATTTTATATAGAGGAAGACAAGGCAGCCGGACAAGCAAACAGGCTCCCTTATCTTAGAAGAAGCTTATACTTGGTGATAAATGGAATCAGTATCTTTTTCCAGTCTGACTGGAAGCTGAGAAACTGAATACAAAACTACCCCATTTTTCAGTGCTAACAAACTCTTTGAAAAGTCAGGCTTTAGATACATTCTTGGCTATCTTAGATTTGTGCTTATCTAACCCAACAACTTTTAGACAATTAAGTACAATCTGTTTCTTCTTTTTTATTATTTCACAAAAGTATTTCTTCCTCATCCTAGAAGTACATTTTAAACATAGCTTGAGAATTATAACATATTACAGTCTATAGCAATTTCAGATTGAGTCTGCTGACCTAGGATGTAAGTAGCTATTTAGAGAGCAAAGGTTAATTCACATGCCATTCTGTTACTTGATCATTCAATATTTAATGATAATCACAATTAAACATTTCATGGAATTGGCTCTATGAAATAAGGATGGTGTTTGAAATAAATGAACATTCCCTCTACGGTGGCTTTTTCACAACACTGAACATGCATCTGTTATTAAGAATGAAAACCAATCCCTATCTAGTTAGAAATAAGGCCCAAGTGGCAGAATCTAGCCAACTTTCTGATACTGAAAAAATAAAGCAAGGTCTGAAATTGTTGGTATTTGGATGCAATACCACCAAGAAATATCAGAGTTGCGCACTAAGCTTGGAAAAAGAGGAAGAGAAGGAGGAAGAGGAAGAGGAAACAATAACAAACTTGTTATTGTTAAGGAGGAAGAGGAAACAAAAACAAACTGCTTATGTGCTATTGCCAAGAAAACAGAATGCCACGTACATGTGGTTAGGAGTCAAGCATGACTCAAAGGAGACATTCTTAATTATTCAGAAGATTGAAGCCTTCCTGCCAAATTTATTTATGTTAATTAATATGGTAGCCTGTGGTAGCATAGTTCTCTGATCTGGGAGTTGATCACTATGTTTTCCTGCTTTTCCAAGAGCACTTCCAACAGGGGTTCTGCTCCAGTATGAAAGAAATCTGGACTGTATCCATGATGTTAGCAGTACTGGATTGCTGAGCAGATCTAATGACATTCGAAAGTGCCTAATGTTAAAAAGTGGCTCCCTTATCAATTTTTGAAATGTCTTTATATTCTAAAAATGGGAAGATGGAGCGATATGTTTTGATATGGTCTAGATTTAATCATATATTAGTCGTGTACTAATATTATAAGAATCTTTTTTCTTCTTTCTCTCCTTAGGTTTTAGTTTCTTTTAATCACTATTATGTGCATGCGTGTGTGCTTACAAGTATTTGTATGCTACTATCACTGTTGTATTACTTTTTCTGGTTTTTGTTATATTTCACCAAGTTAAGAAAAAGAGTGAAATCAGTAACTGACACTGTTGAAAAACTAAAGGTTCTTGCTATTGTTGCTTTGAGTTTTTGCAAGATGTGTTGTTATTGCTGTTATGTGTTGCTATTTCTCACTGGAAGGAACTTTTGCTTACTTTTCCTCCTGGCTACTGATTATCAATTCCTGTTAGGAAAATATAGTTTGTTATTCTTCAGCCTCTCTTCAATTGTTACAATGAAACAAGCAAGGATGAAATTTGTAATCTATTGGGTTATTATTGTGATCTATGAATTAAGCATGGCTGTGATCTAGTATTGTTCTTTAGAATATTACATGACATCAATAACTCAAGGACTGGAAATAGAACAATATTGGACCTCTGCAAAGTAGAAGCATGCATATGCACTCAGTACTTGGTTTGGGCCCCTTTTGCAGCAATGACTGCCGCAATGTGGCGTGGCATGGATGCTATCAGCCTGCGGCACTGCTGAGGTGTTATGGAAGACCAGGATGCTTCAATAGCGGCCTTCAGCTCCGCTGCATTGTTCGGTCTCATGTCCCTCATCTTTCTCTTGGCAATGCCCCATAGATTCTCTATGGGGTTCAGGTCAGGTGAGTTTGCTGGCCAACCAAGCACAGTAATCCCATCGTCATTGAACCAGGTTTTGGTACTTTTGGCAGTGTGGGCAGGTGCCAGGTCCTGCTGGAAAATGAAGTCAGCATCCCCAATAAAGCTCGTTTGCGGAAGGAAGCATGAAGTGCTCCAAAATCTCCTGGTAGACGGCTGCGTTGACCCTGGACTTAATGAAGCACAGTGGACCAACACCAGCAGATGATATAGCTCCCCAAATCAACACAGACTGTGGAAACTTCAGACTGGACTTCAAGCATCGTGCATTGTGTGTCTCTCCATTCTTCCTCCAGACTCTGGGTCCTTGGTTCCCAAATGAGATGCAAAAGTTGCTCTCATCAGAAAAGAGGACTTTGGACCACTGGGCAACAGACCAGTTCTTTTTTTCTGTAGCCCAGGTAAGACGCTTCTGACGTTGTTTGTTGTTCAGGAGCGGCTTGACAAGAGGAATACAACATTTGAAGCCCATGTGCAGGATCCGTCTGTGTGTGGTGGCTCTTGATGCACTAACTCCAGCCTCAGTCCACTCCTTGTGAAAGTCCCCAACACTTTTGAATGGCCTTTTCCTGACAATCCTCTCCAGGCTGCGGTCATCCCTGCTGCTTGTGCACCTTTTTCTACCACACTTTTCCCTTCCACATAACCTTCTATTGATGTGCTTTGATACAGCACTTTGGGAACATCCAACTTCTTTTGCAATGACCTTTTGGGGCTTTCCCTCCTTATGGAGGGTGTCAATGATGGTTTTCTGCACAACTGTCAGGTCAGCAGTCTTTCCCATGCTTGTGATTCCTACTGAACCAGCCTGAGAGACCATTGAAAGGCTCAGGAACCCTTTGCAGGTGTTATGGATTCATTAGCTGCTTAGAGTGGGACACTTTGAGCCTAGAATATTGAACCTTTTCACACTATTCTAATTTTCTGAGATTGTGAATTTGGGGTTTTCATAAGCTGTATGCCATAATCATCACAATTATACCAAAGTAAGGCTTGACATATCTTGCTTTGCATGTAATGTGTCTATCTCATATATTGGTTTCACCTTTTGAGTTGCCATACTGACATAAATGAACATTTGCACAATATTCTAATTTTTCGAGTTTCACCTGTATTCTTTTGGAAGTCTTGGTAAAGCAAGAAGCAGGAAAACTTTACTCCACAGACTCTTGTATCTTTCTTTTGATCAATAGAAAAGATGTAACAGAACAGACAAGAGTTTTCTCTGTTTCACCTTTATGCTGGCAGAGAGGAGCCAGAAGAGTTCAAAACTACTATTTCTCCTCCTTTCTTTTCCTTGTATGTGGAGTGCAGGGAGCTTTGCTGCTGCAGGATTTTTAGTAACTCAATGCAGGAAAGGGATGTTCAGCTCCTTGTTCTTCCTATTTCAGAATAGCACAAGGCAATCATGTATTGCCTTCAAACTGTTTCTGAGAGTTTGTGGAGGGAAAATGATGGTTGTGCAGGAGTACCTAACTGTCTGCACTGGGGTGTCATACAAATATAAAGCAGGACTCTCTCCAAGGCATAGATCCTGCATGCCTGGAACCTCCTTAAAGCAAATGTGGGAAATAAGGGCCAAAGAGAGGATATTATATCATTGCTTCCATCATTTTCTCCCTTGATAAAATTTAGACAAGTTCTAAACATTGTAATTATTACTGAAATCTCTGTTACTGGCAACTTAATACTGTCCTTTTCACATGTGATGTGGTGGTGGAGTGGTCAATTTTCATTTGAAACCAAAACATCAGTTTACTATATAGCACAACAAAGCCTTCTCTTCTGTGGCTGATCCTTGAGGATTTGTAATCTTGAATTGGTTCTCAGTTTCAATCCCTCACTCAGATATAATAGGCTGCAAGTTTCATCATGCTAGTTGTGAAAGCCCAACTTTTCTTCTAGAAGGAACACAAATATCAAATCAATCATTGGTTAATTTTTTTAAGGAAGCAAAACAGCAAAAACATTCTTCACAAGAAACCAAAAGGGGCAAATGAAGCTTTTTTCCATCCAAAAGAATAACAGCTGTAGTCCTTTGAAAGAAACAAATGGATGTAGGATTGAAATCAAATCTGGACTGAGGTAGTACCAATGTCACAGATGCAGAAAAATCCATATTTGAGATTAGCCCTTAGCATGGCACAGGTTAACTGCAGTTGCAAGTAGTTTACTAAGCTTCACCTGCCATGATTTATTTGCTTGGTTGTTGTATCCTCTGAAACAGAAACACCATCATGCTTTTTATATATCAGACAGCAGAAAAACATGCCTACAGGATAGAAGGGCAACGACAGTAAAGAAGTTAGGAGCATCTTGGAAAGCAGTTATCTTAATGTCTTGTAGAAAACATCTAATTAGATAAATTAAATTCACCTGCTTGCAATATGCTTTCTACAAAAGAGATAACTTAAAAAAAATATATTTCCTCTCCCTTTGGAATGAGCAAGAGATTGGTTTGTCTCATACCCTACAAAATTGCTTGCACCATCTACTTGGAGATGTGTCAGATTCACACAAAGCCTATAATATAATGTGTTCTCCTGAACTACTGCTTTTGGAAAGCGAGGAAAACAAGGAGTGTGTGATTCCAAACACAAACCTCAGATGTCAAATGTCTGCAGGTCTTCCATTTAAATTGGATGTTTAATTTTTTTTTCTTTTGCCTGCATAAAGAGAAATGAATGTGACTCCTGCTGGTTAATCACACCTCCTTTAAAACAAACAAATATATACATACAAGTAGTTCTCGCTTAACAACCACCGGAATTTAGGTTGCTAAGCAATGCAGTCATTAAGTGAATCATCACATGACTGGATCCAATTTTATGACTTTTTTGTGGCAGTTGTTAAGCAAATCACCATGGCCATTAAGTGAATCACATGGTTGTTAAGCAAATCATGCCATCATTAAGTGAATCACATGGTTCCCCATTGATTTTGCTTGCCAGAAGCTGGCTGGGAAGGTTGCAAATGGCAATCATGTGACTCCAGAACACTGTAACCCTTGTGCAAGCTGATTGCCAAGTGCTGGGATCGCAATCATGTGATCATGGGGGTGCTGTGCCAGTCATAACTTTGGGCACTGGTTGTCACTTTTTTTAGTGCTGTCATAACTTTGAAAGGTTGCTAAATGAATTGTCATTAAGCAAAGACTACCTGTATACACATACATATACATATACATATACATATACATATACATATACTCTTTTATGTCATGTCTATCTCACATTACAGGCTTTTAATTGAATACATTTAAAATGTGCTAGATTAAAGAGAAAGAGAAAGTAATAAAAACCTCCAGTTTAAACCTAGAGAAAGTCTTCCATCCCCAATTAATAAAGTCTCCTTAGGATCCTGCTTGGTTTATTGTGACTTTATAGGTACTGTATGTCTTGACAATGGCAACAATTTTATTAGGAGATTATCTACATTTTTGCAAGGCATATATCATGCTGGAGAAGTTAAGTATGAGTTATTGGATGATCAAAGGTTTCTCTTCTCTCTCTCTCTTTTTTTTCCCACCCTTTCAAGATGGTATAAGCAGAATCCAGCCAATGTCATCAGAGGACTCAAGTTCATGGCAAAATCACATTGAGCCAAGAAAGACAGTGACATATTAGGAGTTCTCTTGCCATATAAGCAATCTGAAAGTTAGAATGATAACTTTCCTATTCTTGTAATGTTTCCTGGCCTTTTAAGTACCTAATCCCTCACCACTTAGCAAGGCTATCCTGATGTTAATCTTCTTCTAATCTTCTTCTTCATCAGTTACCTTTTATAACTGCCTACTCCAAGTCAGCCCTAGCAAATATAAAACCTACAGTTGCCTTCCTAATACAGTACAGTAGAAGTGCATGGGCCAGGCATAGACAAAAGGGGGAAGTGATGATATCATGATACAGAACCTTTGATCCACATACATGTGGCAGGCATCAGGATTCAAGTAAGTAAGGATACAATTTGTGTCATAAAGACACTGAATGTTTATCATCATTCTGGCATAATCTCATTTTGCTGTGGGTGCCTGAGGCAACAGTTAAGATGGCAACTCTTACTCCATACATATAAGCCAACTGGATTGACAAATGAATATTTTTTGAAGATGGACAATGCAATAGCATTCACTGTTGTATCTACAGACAGACAGATCTGTCTCCAAATCTGCTTTAACTTCCTAATTTCTGTCACAATGAGGAAAATGAGCAACAGCTTCATTCTGCTTCATTCTGCTGTATAGCTTGCCCTGGGTTTTTATTTCTCAGGAATTATAATTAGGGTTACATTAGTGTATTGAAACTATTCTTTAAAAAAATTTCTTGTCATTTTATAATGTGTGCAAAGAATCTGATTAAGAGATCTTAATCTAAATCAGTCATCATTAATTTTATGAATTTGAATATGTTGGCGTATCAGTAATTCACAGCTCTTCACAAGGCTCTCTCTTCCTCTTTCTCACAATCCCTTTATTTATTTACTCACTCACTCACTCACTTAATTAGATTTAGGCACCACCTGACTCCAGGACGATTTGGGGCAACTTTCAATTTAAAACAAAACACCAAAGTAGACAATACAAAATACAGTATAAAACATAAAAGATTGACATCTGTCCAAACAACACTCAGGTTTACATCTAACAAGGGGATCCCATCTACTCTAACCCAAGGCCAAGTTTTCAAGGATTCTAGAACACTGTTACAATGGGACTGAAGCAGGAGCAGTGAGTCAAGACAACCCCCAGATTACTCACCAATCTTGAATGGGGAAATGCAACCCCATCCAATATTAGAGATGGAAAATCCCCTGATCTAGAGGGCCTAATATCCACAGCCATGCAGTCTTGGTAGGATTAAGTCAGAGTTGGTTTTGCTCATCCAGGCCTGCATAGCTTCCAGGCACTGGGACAGAACCTTGATAGCATATCATGGCTGGGCTCAGTGCCAACTTTCATACTAATGATTTTGAAGTGGATGTACCACACAAAGGGTGAGAAAGAGGGAGATAATTTAAGAGGGAATAGATTCTGAGGTTCCCAGCTCACCCTGGAATTGGTGAGAGAATAAGAACCAACCTAATTCCAGTTTTTGACCATGATTCCACTGGGCTATAACTCAACTTGTAAAAAAAGAGAGAAAAAAACATTTTTAAGATCTTACTTTCCAATTGCTGGCTTTTTGAAGCAAGAGTGATAATTAGAATGAGCTTCATGCTATTGTTTTACACAAATATATAATGAAGATGATGGTGATGATGATGATAATGGAGTAATTTATTGAACAAGATTTTTTAAAAATGTGACTTTTAGTTTATTATGAAACATTTTTTTCCCCACAAGTATTCTTCAAACTACATTAGGAAAAGCATTCCAGACCCTTGGAGAAAACAGAGTCATCCCAGACTTGCAACACTATTTTTTTCCATAAGGGCTGTTTTGGAACAAGTAACAGAATTGTAGTATTTATAAGGCTGAAAGATCAAATTCATTCAATTGTTTGGTGGCTCTGGAATTTTTAGAATGAAATATCCATATGACTCTGGAGAAAATAACATCTCTTTAGCTAAGGGGAAAACTTGTAAACCTTATAAAATGCTTTAACGGTGTTGGGGAGCACTAATATTATAGCTAGACTTAGTTGGAAACTGAGGAACATTGTAGCTTGAAGAGCAACTTACCTGCATAACTAGTTGTCTTAGAAACCTGGCAAATGTAACGTATGAGTATATTTGCTTTCACTGTGCTTTTCTTATTTGTAAATAAAGACAACATACGTACACGGCAGTATTTTCTAATCCAAAAAGATAATCAGTCGTGTATTACCACTGTCTTTAGAATTGATTCAACTGGAGTGGGGAGGGCCTAACAACATTAAGAAAATTGGAACCAAGCCATTATATGGCATCTTTCCTACTGATACATTCTGTCTGATACAATAGATGTAATTTTATATAAAGGGAAGCTGTAATAATGTTGAACTGTTAACAGGCTAATAGCATTTTTAATGACAATCAGATAAGAAGACTCAGTGACATTTCCTCTAAATGTAGCCTCCTGTTGCGGTTTTATGTAAATCATTAGTTATGAATTGAAGAGCTAAATGGCAATAGCCAAGCATTTTGTAAAAGTTAAATGTTAAGTTATTTCCTTCTACTTGGTCCTCATTAATACAGATGAAATGATTTATGAGAGAAAGTGAAAGTGTAACTACAAAGCCAACATATAGATTTTGGAATTTCTTCTTTTATGGTTTGAATTGCACTGTAATTGGACAATATTTCCTACTTACAATAACAGTGCAATCAGTGTTTGAGGTGCTAAGGAGACCAGCATGTTCTACTTCGAGGATCCTACCATATATGCATGCTAGGATCAGAATCTGTATGGTGGCATCCATCAAACTAATGCTTAGGAATTTTTTGGGAAAGTAACTTGACATGATAAAGCTATGTTTGTACTTAGGATTTTTCATAGCTAATTGGGTATGAAAATATAGCTGTTACCTGCAGGATGGCCACACATACTTTCAATAGCTGACATTTAGTGATTATTCAGCATATCTGAAAGCTAAATTACATGTTAACCTCCGTAGAGGCTGTGCTTACATTCCTTATGAAATTTAAGCCAGTAGGAATACATAGAAGTAGATGGAATCAAAAACCATCTGCCCATCCTATATAAAAACATGGAACTCATCACTCTTTCAACAATATCTGTAAGGACTCTAAATACATGGAGGAAACACCCAAAGGTTTACTCTGGCTCATTGAATGTGGCAAAAATTCAAGGCTGAGAACAAATGGATACTCACTCGGATAAAATTCTATTGAATTTGGTGGGGCTTACTTCTAAGTAAACATACCCAGAAATGGGACATGAGCAGTCAGCATAGTCTGAGCTTCCTATTTCAAAGTTGTGAGCCATCAGGAAGCTGATTTCTCACTAAGGTCATCATATAGCCTTCATACAGTTTAAATATTTCTATTTGAAAAATTATAAATACTGATAACTAAACAAGTTTTTAAAAGAACTGACCAATGATTATTGCCATTTTGGGGCAAAGTACATTAATATATTGGCTGTATTCCCTGATGAGTTAGGAACTTCTTTAGATTTGAATCTGAAACTACGTTGCTGTTAGTTTGTCATGTAAACATATTCAGGAGCTGTCATCAATACTGGGAAAGAAACAGGAATGGGGCAATTTTTGCTGGTTTCCCTAAATAATATAATCTGATGCTACTGGGCTTTCTAGTTTTACAGGGATGGGGATAGGACATATTTTTTTCTCAAGGTTCTAGTAGCATCTAGAAATGGTAGGCATTTGTGGTGTTCTAGATATTGTAAATGATAGTTTCTGGAATCCCTCACAATTGGCTAAAAGTTATAATAGCAGGGTTCATCATCATTGTCCTAGGGGGAACACCTCAGAAGGTCATACTGGAAAATTGCTCCTCTACTTCCGTAACTGCAGATCAGATTTCATTTCTTTTTACATTTGTATGAAACACTTAACAGAGTTGTTTGAGTATTGTGGATGTGGTGTTATCAATATGTTGGTAGGACCCAATATTTTTATTCTTTTTATCGGGTCTAAAAAGAGATAGTTCAGGTCCTGGGATTTATAATGAATCAGTAAACAAACACCCTAGATAAATTTTCTTGGATTTTACTCTTTTAAGTTTGAGGGAATCAAATAAAACATGTCTAGGGGGACTTATCCTTGCATCCTCCTAACCATGACACAAACATACCCTACTAGCACGTTTTTATATGATAATATCCTATATGATATGTTGTTGCCTTCCTCTCATCACAAGCAGACAGCTAAGGCATTTTAAAGTCATCTTTTGCTGTTTCAGTTTTCCCTTTTTGATTTTTTTTTTTCCAATGAACACATAATTGTGTGTCTTCATTGACAATGTGGCTGATGAAGCAATCTGGGGCTGGAAATCACCTACTTCCTAAGAGCATCTTAGAAGCAAATGAAATTTGTTAGGGTTTTATCATTCATTACCCTGGAAAGAAGTTAGGTGAATGCTATGACTTAAGTAGTGGCAACAGAAGCAGGATAGGATTTAGCAATGGGGACAGCAAATGTTACACCAGTATAGTTTGACAACTTAAGGATTATAGGTATTTAGCTCAGTAGTGGGGAGAGTAAATTTGATGGAACACAGAAATCAGTAATATTCAATCATCTCTAGGTGCCAACTTTATAGAAAGGGCAGAGAAGAGCTTATGGGAGGAGAGGTGATGTTGCCCTGTCAAGCATAATATCAAACAAATCAGAAACCTTCAAAGAAGAACACTCTTATACCGAATCACTATCAATGGCATTACCAAGACTCCAAAGTTATTTAGTACTGGAACATGGATCATTCCTACACCACTGATTTATAGCATCACCAGTCATTGCTGGGATTATACATCACCAATATAGACCGGCTTTATATTGCCACAAGAGTGACTGGATGGTGCTATAAATCCTAATGTGGACATGCTCATGCTATTGCCATCCAACCTAAAGGAATGTCCTATTTCAAGAATGTCAACAAGTGGATAAAGATGATCCAGTAGAGATTGTTTATTAGGACTTTCAGAAAGTGTTTTACAAAGTTCTTTACCAAAGACTCCTGAACAAATGTAGCATTCATGGGAGAAGAAGAGAAGTTATCTTTGGGATCAGTGCCTGATTAAATAACAGAAAACTGACAGTAAGAGTAAATAGTTCTTATAATGCCCAGATATAAATATGGTGTATTTAATGGATATGTATTCAGTCTGGTATTTTTTAAACATTTTGTTCACACTTGATCTTTATTTAGTGGTGTGCTATGAGGTGATTAAAGAGTTTGAGATGACATCAAGGCAAAAAGGCACCAAAGAGCTAAAATAAGTTATTTTTATTATTTCAGTTCATATATAAAATAAAGCACATTGGTACAATCAATCAATCAATCAATCAATCAATCAATCAATCAGTTTATTACAGTCATTGACCAGTACAACTAAAAATGCACATAGCATATCTACTTGAAAATCCTAGATATAATAGTATCAAGTAAAATCTATATCATAAATTACAATTATTGATCATTAGCTAAAATAAGGTGATGATAAAATGATAATATCTAAAATTGAAATGTGTTGGTGATATTTCTGTCTATTTTTTCATGATCACCTACTTAGTCCAACCCTACCAAAATCGATTCCACTCAGCAAGGCCCCTTGACTCTTGAAGTGGTATTTTCAGGTCTCTTTGGGCACTGTTAATACAAACTAAAATACTAGTTGGCTATAGTCCATTACTGCAAAACCTTTCAGCAGCTTCCTGTCCGATGTTGACGGATCTTTATTGCCGCCGCGCAAAACCTGGCTACCTGCACTGTAACGTAAGGCCGGTCATCCATGAGAAGCATTTGAAGATAATCTGATTCTTGACAGCCAGGCTGCTTACTGATCAGGGGTGCGAGCAGTTTACTCCGTGGGACTTGGTAAAAGATACAGTGGAGGAGAACATGGCCCGTGTCTTCTACTTCCTTGGCATCACAAGGGCAAAGTCTTGCAGCTACTGGAATTTTTTTGTATTTGCCATCGAGCACTGCTGAAGGAAGAACATGGCAACGCGCTAAAGAGAATGCTTTCTGCTGACTGGGGAGCTCAAGCTGCGCTAGATATCTGGCGGCGGTGACAGTATACTTGCTACACGGCGGGGACAAAAAGGATGGAACCCTCCCTAGATCTGCTTGACGTTCAATATCCTTTGCTTAATGGCCATTCTTGCCTGCTCATAATCCATCACTAGAATCCCAGCCGAAGAATAGCCTAACTTAGAGAGGTTGAGCTCGATATCCTTTTTCCACAAGGATTGGAATTTGTCTTGAAGGATAAGTGGAGCTAGGCCCTGCGGGTAGTGCTTTATTTTTAGCCAAAAATTCAGCGAAGCCAGGCGCACTTTCGACTCGACCTTTATCATGCCTGTTTCCAAGCGTAGTTGTGCACTGGAGACACATCTGGGCATTTGCAAGACCGCCCTGATGAATTTAGCTTGGACTCTTTCCAAGTATGTCACACTTGAAGCTGGAGAGCCGACAGCAGACCCATAGAGAAGTTGGGCTAGCGCCTTTGCCTGGAAAAGTTTGAAAGCTGCTGGGACAAAATACCCCCCTTTACTTCGAAAGAATTTTAAAATGGCAATGGTGGAACGAAGACCTAAATCAGCTGCATATTCACAATGAGCTTTCCTTGATCCGGTGGCATGCATGATTATGCCTAAATATTTGAAACTATTCACTTGTTCTATTCTATGACCGTTAATAGTCCAGACGTGTTGTTCTGGTCTTTTGGAAAAGGCCATAATCTTTGTTTTCTGATAGTTTATATCTAGAAGGTTGTTTGCACAGTATTGGGCCAGAGTTCTCAGGGCTCTTCTTAGACCAATTGGTGTCCTAGAAAGGACAACTGTGTCATCTGCATACAGCAGCAGGGCAATGCTACGAACCCCTAATTTAGGTGGGTGAAAGTCCGGGTGGTTTAGGTATCTCACCATGTCATTGATGTAAAAATTGAAGAGTAAAGGAGCCAAGATACATCCCTGTTTCACCCCCTTTTGCACTTTAATGGGTTTTGAGAGAGACCCTTGCCTATTACATTTAACCTTAAGGGTGGTGTTAGTATGTAGCGCCCGAATTAAATAGAGAAGCCTGCTGTCTATTGATGCAGCTTCCAGCTTCTCCCAAAGCTTGGTCCTGGAGACAGAGTCAAAGGCTGCCTTGAGGTGTATAAAGGCAGCATACAATGATGTAATCTTGTTGCTGGAATACTTTTCTATCAGATGTTGAAGCACTTGACATTGTTCAATGGTATCTCATCCCTCTCTGAATCCTGCCTGCTCATCTGCTATCAGGTTCTTCTGGACCATCCAGTCCTTGAGTTTTTCCTGCAAGTGTCTAGCATATAATTTGCTGATTGTGTTTAGCAAGCTAATCAGCCTATAGTTTGTAGGGTCATCCCTCCTGCCTTTTTTAAAGATTGGGACTATAATAGCCAAGCCCCAATCCTCCGGGATTCGTCCCGTCTTATCAATGTAAGTGAAGAGGGATGCTAGCATCGGAGCCCACCATTCCATGAAGTTTTTCAATGCTTCTACTGGAATAAAATCTGCTCCTGGGGCCTTCCCTTTTCTTAGTTGACCAATTAACATCTTGATTTCAGCTGTTGAGACAGGCGGCCACTCGCTTAGGCCATCTTCCATTTGTATTTCCATCTCAGCGGAGGAATCTTCATATAGTCTCTGAAAGTGAAGTACCCATATTTCTGGGGCAATGTGGGAGTCTAACATGGTAGAGGATCGATGGGAGAGTAGATGCCAGAACCAGGAAGAATTCTTCATCTTAGCAGCTTCAATAAGTCGTTGCCAGGTGGATTTCATATCATTTTTCTTTTTGTTAGCCAATAGTTTCTTATACTGTTTTTTGATATTAAGAAGGTGTTCAAGAGACTTGGTGCTGGCGCTATTATTCTCTAATTCATTTTTATACCGATGGTAGGCCTGTGTAAGCGTTTTCTTAATGTCAACACATTCTCTATCAAACCATGGCTTGGAAAAACTTGCCCCCCTTTTCACCAAGGAGTTTGGGGTGTGAGTTATTATAGGTTGTAATTTTTGTATTAATATTTTATATACCCTCAAAGGGTCCTGTGTGTTATCAGTTGACATAATGGATGCCCGAAGTGTTTGTAAATCTACGAGTGCTAACCTCATCCTATGGTCATGAGAAGGGGACCATCTGGCACGACACTTGGCTTCTGGGACAATTCCAGGAATATAATGACTCACCAGATGCTTCTGCATAGCTGGAGTCTCCAGCTGCAAACAGAGTGGAAGATGGTCATTTTCTGGATGTGGTAGTACCTCAAAATTCTTCACCAGGTGTGTTAGATTTGAATTGACTAACATATAGTCAATAGTACTTTTTCTGTACCCGGCGATAAAAGTGAGTTCACCTGGATAGTCACTTGTTATGGAGCCATTTAGGATGAGTAAATTAAATTTATTTGCCAACTTGGCAAGTCGTAGTCCGGCATAGTTAGATTTTTTATCTCAGAGAGCTGTACCAACATGGTAGAGGGTAGATTAGGCACAACAGAAGGGGGATGCTGATGGAATTTAGTATATAGTGCCTGGTTATCAGTGCCTAGTCTAGCATTAAAGTCACCCCCCAGAGGAACCATGGCGTTGGGGAATTCCAAAAGAAGATTGCCAACATAATCCTCTAGTTCCAGCCAACTTGTGGCAGTTTCATTTTTTTTTTCGCTTTGGAGAAAGATAAACATTAATAACTAACAAATGCATGCTACCCATGTTCAAGAGTATCGCCATGGCCATTTGTTTAAGAGGGGAGATAGGTAAGGGCCGGCTCTCAGGGCGGTGGAGATGAGAATCCCCAGACCACCTTTTAGTCGCCCCGGGCCTTTACCTTCAGTTGCTTCCAATTTATATGATTGGAACCCATTGAATAGGAGATCCTCAGCTGTCCAAGTTTCCTGCAGCAGTAGAACATCCATGTCTGACAAAAACTCAAGATGGTTGAAGCCATTATTGCAATGCCAGCCGGCTAAATTCCATGATATAATCTTTAAGGGGCTTTGTCTTGTACTGGTCCGCGTGCTGCTAAGCCATCTGTGTTAAAGGACTTTCCCTGCCGGAGTCCTCTATCTGTTCCATCTCATCAGTACATCTATCTTCTGCAAGGCCAGGATTGGGTGTATCAGAGGGTTGCTCATGAATCTGGGCCACTGTTAATATTTTTTTTCTAGTAATTTCCTGCTGCTTCTGGCAGGAACTGAAGTTTGCACTATGCGTACTAGGGACTTCTGACTCCAACATTATAACCAGCTTTTGTGTTTTGTGTATCTTTACAGCGTCTTTATCATTGCTGATGGGGAATTCCACTCCATCTGCACATTTACTTTGATGTTCTGGGGGGGGGGGGGGATTGGCCTGCATTTTGCAGAGTTCTAGGTTTATAAGTGGCTTTGCTGCATGACATATTGACATCAAGGATCCCCTTAAATCTTCTAATTTCTTCAGTATTTCCACTTGTCTGCTATCGGCGAGGGCACCGAAGGAGTTAATTAGACTTTCTTCTAATGAGTCAGCAGGCAGCTGTGCATACGTAGGACAAGTGGGTTGTTTGCTTTCATCATTCGTTGTCCCGGACTCCACTGGTGGAATAGCCTTGAAATTATCTGAGGCAACCTCCCCACTACATATTACAGCTCCATCGTTCTCACTGCTGCACTGAGCTATTAGAGAGCTAATTGCCCCAGAATGAAAGACCCGGATTGGAAATATTGAGAATGATTTCAGAAAGGCTTTCATTTTTAGGAGCATACTGGGAATCACTGGCTGCCCAAATGTCAGCAAAACCTGCTTAAAGCTGCCTCTGGCTGGTAGCCATTCTATCTTATGCAAGTCCAGGAGCTGTTTTTCACAGCGTAATAGCAGACTTAATGATTGGATGACTGTCCTTTTGGTCTCCCATTTGCCTCTATTCATACCGATGTTTAAAATTTGAAGTGTTATCTTGTTGGTTTGTATATAACAATTACTTATTACCGGTCTGTCCCCCTTATCTCCTGAGTGTACAAGGCTGTTTATCTTTACCTTGTCCTCCCTGGCTGGTCCTACTGAGGGATTTGTTCTGAAACAAGGGTCTTCCTTTCCTCTGATGAGTGTTGGTGAAGGGCTTTTTGAAGGTGGATTCTTAGATTTGTCGGGGTACTCCAATTGCTTCTGATGGTTTTTAGTAAATTCTATGAAGGCTTCTTTTAAGGCATCTACTTGGTTTTTGACTGTTGTCAATAAGTCGAAAATTGAGAGAACAGTCTGTGCCGTCAACAGACTGTGTCTAGATAATAAATCTACAGCATTTTGATCTTTCAAATTTTGGAGGTCAGAAACTCCAACTCCCTTCTGGATAAACTGTTCGGCAGCTGAGCTAACAGCAACAGCCTGAGCAGAGGGGGCATTTTCTATCAAGGAAGAGGTAAGCTCCACCAGTTGCTGGCTCTCTATCTCTGCTTGTAAGTCCCACTCTAATGGATCATATCTGCCCAATAAGTGAAGCAGGGAGGAATTACTTGCTGAAGAGATACGTTTATTGGTTATAAATTTGTCTACCTTCTGTTGCTTCAGCAGCTTTGCTGAAGGTTGCGTTGCGGAGGGTGTTCTTTGTCACTTCTTCCTTTTCCCCATAACACAAGGAATTAGTTGCAGCTTTAGCTGTTATCCAAAAATACACCAGAAGGGAGGGTTGAACCGTCTTATATTGCAGGTAGATCACAAAGTTTTAAAGTATATGTGGATTTAGAAGTAAAGAACTTTTTGCAGGAGCTCGTTGTTAAAGCTGCAGCCTCGTCGCCATCTTGTTTCCCCCGTGAGGACTATTCTAGGGATCTGTTGGATAAAGTCACTCAGATTCGCTCATAGTTCGGTACAATTAATCAATGTTTTCATTGATCTTCCATAATATTCTATTGTCATTTCAAGAACATTTTCTGGAAGACCCATTCTGAGTCACAGTCAAAAACATTTTATAATTTTTCCCGATTAGTAGTCTAGACACCACCTAATTTACTTTTCATTGAATTAATAAGACTCATTGGTTTAACTAATTCAAGAAATCAACATTTTGTAAATGAAGCAAACAAAAATGGTTTTTCTAAACAAAAAAAATAAATATATTGCTAATATCCTTTTTATATTTGCATATTCTAGAGTTATTAAAAATAATGGGACTATTTTCATGTGGCTGCTTTTTAAATTAGATTTTACTGCATGTTGACATGAAGATGGAAATGTTAGATTTTGGATTTCTTACATAATAAATAAATAATGTGACAAGCTAAAGACATAGTACAGAAAAGAAGAACTGAAACTCTATGCAAAGAACAAAGTCACCCCCAATGTCTTACAGAGCTTCAGTAGAAGTTGTAACTATCTTGGATTTCAAACTCCCTGGGAATTTGCATGTTATTTCATACATTTCTTACAGGTGATAAATATATATCTTTCCACAGTTGCATTTTGGAATTCTCTGTATCAGACAAAGAAACAAACAAACAAGAATCCGTGTCCGTACATAGGAATATACACTGATAGATCAGCCAGTTCCCTGAATACTTACAGATGCCAGCTTCCATTGGGACTCTTTATAAATCACAGCACCAAACGTGAACATACTAATGATAAGTGTTTATTTGATTTACAGTCTAGTCAGATAACCTTCCTTGGATGTAATAAGAAAATGATAAACAGGGAAGAGAACAATAAAAGTAGAGATTCCAAATCATGATACAGTTGTTAGCTATCTCAGAGACAACTATTCTTTTGTTCTAGTGCTGCAGATTGCTCAAAATGCCTTCACGTTGCTTTCCTCCTTTTCCTTGGGTCAAATGTGAAGCGCCCAGACGCTTGCCTGTAACTGTGCATTTGAGATAGTTGAATTTATGAGGGCTACCTGAACTGTAGTGTGTCAATAGGCTGGAAATAAAGCAGCCAAAGAATATTTTATTAGGACCAGTAAATTCTGTGCCAACTAGTCCTAAGTTATCCCTGCTGACAACTGTAACATGTTGAAACACCACTTTGATGAAATAAAGCACAGGAATGCAAAGTTCACTTTTATGTGGGTTTCAAATGTATTCCTTGTTCATGTCATTTAGGAGGAAGATTTCTTTTCCAAAAATTCAAGACAATAATTCCTCCTACCCTACTACATCATCCAGGTATGGCACAGTTATCTTTGTAAAAGGTGGGTGGCATTAAGCCAAAATGTCAAAAAGTAAGTGCAGGTTAAGAGTGGATTCTTCTAGGTTTTTGTAAAGATGTTGGTAATAACAGAAACACATGGAATTTTATTGATCTCAGTGGAACTTTCATAGCAGAACTGAGAATAATGAAATTCAACATGATGTCTTTGATCCCTATTTCTGTTTCTAATGTTTCTTTCTCTCCATAATCCATAGGTCCTTTTTTTTTTTCCAATTCTAAGAATGTCTATTACAGTGGGAACTCAAGCACAGTGTCTGTTACCTATCTTTCCTTCCCTTTTTTTTAGTCTCTTATCCTACGCTGATGAGCTGTTTGGATAATTCTTTACATGTTAAGCATTTTTTAGAACTAAGAGCTGGTGGAGAGGATCTATTGCAAATTCAAATCCTTTCTTGAAAACAAACTTAATTTTATTACAAAAAGTTCATTTGATTCATAACAAGCAGATACTATTGGAAACACACAAACCAAGCTCATTAGTCATCCACATGAATGGAACTATGTGGTCCTTCAAATAATGTGAAGAATTAATCAGGCAATCAACTTCTTGACTGACCTCACACTAAAAGTATACATGTAAGTACTCCCCAGATCAATGTCCAAAAGTTTATGTAGACTACCATAATGTTCCTACAGTGGTCAAGCAGATACCTATGCTAATCCAATAATTAAGAGTATGAGTGGACTATAGTATTTCCCCCCCATTCTTTAATAACTGGGATGCAGAAGCAATTGATAGATTTCTGTCTTCCATGAAATCTAAAATCAAATTGGAAATGAATTCCATAGTTTAAATATAAGGGGAGGCCTTTCTTTTTCTCTGAATGTTATATCCTATCATTCAGCCCCAATATTCTCATCTGACAGTTATGAAAACATTTGTTTGTTGTCTTCCTCCATGCCATGCATAATTTCATAACCATATAACTTGTTATCCTTTTGTATCTTTCCCCAAATTAAAAAAAATTCAGTTATTGAATCTGAACCTTCCTAAAGATAAATCTACCCTTTTAACTTACTTGTATCTCTCTATTGGATTTTAGTTGAGGGAAAAGGAAATGTAATTGCTATGCTTCTCTTTTTGACTGATGTTCACGATTCAGGAAAGGATATATTTATTTTGGGTTTATTTGTGTGCTTATAATGTGAGTTTACTATATCTGGAAAATTATAACAGAACCTTGTATCTCTGGCATTATATTTATAATCAAGTGATATTCCAGTTACTTAGTACATCCTAGTAGAAAGCTTAGAGCAAATACTATTACTCATTTACTGTGTTTCATTTCGGTGTAGTATAGGCTTCATCATCATAACCCCTGTACAAATATTTTGCAACATCATATGCTCATGGTGTTGCCTTCATTTCATCCCCAGTCCACAGCTGAAGCAAAGTCACATTTAGATGTTCCAGTTTTAAAATAGTTTTTTTCCCTCTTCTCCTTAATACATTTTTCCTTGAACACAGTCTATGGTGTTTTATTGACAATGGGGTTGATAATATGATCATGGGCTGATATCTTGTCCAGTTCTTATTGGCCTCTTCAGGCTACTGTGGGGGGCATCTTCTGGGCCCTGGGCACTGCTTTCCATGGCCATTTTGATTTGGGTCATAGGAGAGACTGGACATCTGTCTTCCAGATATACATCTACCTTTGGAAAGCATCAGTCAAGCATTAAGCTGGAAATATATACCTATATACCTATATAGCTATATGTTCAAAAATAGCCTGAGTGACAGATTACAATCACAGAGCACCTTTGTGTCTGTTGTTATCACTCAGACAACTTAAAAGTTGGCTAAAATTTCTGTTTTGGGCACCCACCTACACTTAGCCAACTCCACCCACCTACACTTAGCCAACTCCGCTTGGCCACTAGACTAAGGAGATCCAGATCCCCAATTGACCATAGTTAACACTGAGTGATTTTAGCTAATCTTCTCTTCTGTCAACCTAAATCACAAAGTTGAATTGTTCCAACTAATGTTCAGCTTAGTTCACAAAGATATTTAATTATCATTTATTCCATCAACACCAATTATTCCATTCCATTTATTCCATTATTCCATTTATTCCATCAATGCCAGTGGTAGGCAAAGTGATAGATATAGAATTGTTCTTTTAGAGGTTAACTTAAAATGGTTTCCAAATGAATGTGGAATTATATCTGTCTAGTATGACTTCCTTGTATCCACAGTAATGGTAAGTAAACCTACATAAAACCCACAAACAACAGATCACAGATATTGCTGCTTCCTAGCAATTGGCATTTAGAGACATGGTGCCACTCATCCTAGATTTTTTATCTCTGTCCCATAATAAAATTTTGTTGCTGTTATTAAATAGTATTATGTAGCCAACATGATTGTATTTAGTCATTTGTGAGTTAACCTCCATTATCTTTCAAAACTAAGTTGGTAGCCATCACCAGAAATTAGTAAAAAAGAAATTGCAAAGAACTCTACCCCTTCCTAAACTTTTTGGTCTTATCCTTCTTTTTGCCTTGGCTTTGAATCCATACATATAATTAGGTACTGAAATATTCTTTATATTTCGCAGGCTGCAAGCAAGCAAGGCCGGCTAAGTTGTGGGAAGGGGAGTGAAATATACTGTATAGGTGCTTTGCTTGCTTTGAACCACTCTATAATCTTTTCTATTTGAGCACAACCATTTCTAAGGACATAGTTCCATTGATGTGAAGCCTTCTCTTGCATGCTAGTGCAAATATGTTTTTAACATGTTTCTTTTTCTACTTTGCAGAAGGAACAAGAACAAAATGAAAACAACTGACAAGTCAACTGAAAAGAGAGATCAGATATCTGGCCAATTGTAAATGAATATATATTGGCTTAATTAATTAATTAAATTATTGGGTATTATTTGCCCAATCATATTTTTCTTTGCAGCCGTTAATAATTCCTTGGCAGGGAACTCTACTTTTAACTTTTACTATTGCTCACAGTTCAGTCCATGCCGAATAAGTAATATGCTGCAAATAACTTCTAGTCCAGAAGAATATGAGGGTGAATTCTTTTCCCAGTATTCCTTCCACCAATAACAGTGCTTTTCTGGAGATAAATTAGGCCGTACTATGGGAAAAATATGTAAAAAAATTCCTTGGGAAGTTTAAAATAGCTTCCCTGGACTGCAGTATTTACTGAACTGAGAAACCTAGAGAAAAAAATACTGCTTCATGCAAACTGGTCTGAAAAGGCTCTGATATAAATCACTCTTAAAAAGTGGCCTGCTGGTTTTTCCAAATGTGTTTTCAAATTGTCCTTGATACATAGAGATATTGTTCTAGAATCCGTATATACAGCATCCATTTTTGCATAAAATTCCTCATACAGGAAGGAAAATGTGGTTGAAGAACAATTCATGATGCAATTTATTTTACCCTAATTTGAAGTTGGATAAAAATGACAATTAAGGAAGCTGCAACTCTATTCTGTTTAAAAATGTTCTTTTCCTCCATTAAAACAAAGCAAAACAATAACTAACTAACTAACTTTTCAGGCTGATCCTGGTAACTTCATGACATCTATCTTGTTTCCTTGGCAGCATTATAAAAGCATTGTCTGCTTTTATCTGTTTCTTCCTACTAGTAGCGTTCAGAACTTAACATTGCTTGTGGGTTAAGAGTTATAAATTTAAAACTATGCCTTTTTCACTTCCAGTAAGAAATGCTTTTTTAAAATGGCCATTGTTAGCGCATACAGCAGTGCTTTCCCAACCTGATGCTTTCCAGATGCTGTGATCTACAATTCCTGCTTTGCTAAGCTAATTTTCCCACTGGTTACATGATTTGGTGTTATAGGGAAAGATATTGGTTTGGGAAGTTAATGCAGCATATTATTTGGGAGAAACAATTTCAGGGAGATTAAAGAATTCAGAGATAGGACACCTGTAGCCTTTCAGGTATTGCTGAACTAAAACTCCCAGAATCCCAGACCAGATGTAATGGTATGTGGGAAAGACCTTGGGATACTGGGCCAAGATATGCTGCCAAGGGAATGGTCAGATAAGAGACAGCATAGCCTGCAGCTGGATAGCGGGCAGGGCAAGAGGCTCAGAATAGACCCTCCTTAGTTTCTCAGACTGTAAAGGAGATGAGAGAATTGTACTTTCAGATTTTCAAGATTATATCAATGTAGGTTTACAATAAAGTAGAATTAACTCATCTGGATGTGATTCTTATCTAGTTTACCCTGTGAAGCTAGGAGTTGTAGTTCAACAACTACAGGTCAGTTTATTTATTTTGGTCAGTTTATTTATTTTGTATTTAATTTGGAAAATGTATAAGGCTGCCTATATTATATAGAACCCTAGGTGGCTAACAACCACACAAGTAATAAAAATACAAGATTAAAACTGTAACACACCATCAGCACCCTAACAGTACCTTCTCAAAGCACACACAAAAAATGCTGGGCTCATCTTCCATCCTGGCCCAGCCAGGGAACAACCAAGTCTTAATGGCCCTCTAGAAGGCAAGGAAGGTAGGGGCCCTCTGTATCTCAGGGGGAGATTGTTCTAGCTTTGTTCTAATGGATCATACTAAATTCCTTAAAATGTGTTCACTTCTTCTAAGACTGCAAAACTCTGGATAACCACTAGATGACAGCAAAAATGTAGAGCTTTCTGTTTCTCTTTGCTGTCATGTAGTGGTCTTTTGGTTTTTTGAAGTCCAGAAAACCTAGACTCTGGCTTTTGAAGCTCAGAGATGTAGCTCTAACTACAAATCCTCAACATTTCCATTCACCAATCCTTCTCTAAAAAATATTTGAAGTTGACTTCTTTGCCCAAACTCAGAACCATCACAGAACAACATGAGTTGACCAGTTTCCTTTCAGCCAACCAGAAGGAGAGTGCAAACAATGTCAGGGGTATCTCTAAAAGATCTATTGGCTCTGCTGCCACTACTAAGTTCTTTCCTGATTTGGGAAGTTTTTTTTCTTTTTCTCTATTTTTTTAATAAACATACATCAGAGGTAATGTGACTAGATAGAAAGTGGGGAAGATATAGAGAAGTATAAGCACTTTGTTAACATTTAATCAAGGAATCAAATTAAGTTTTATTTATTTATTTGTCCCTTTGAGTCAGTGTTGACTCCTGGCGACTGCCTGGACTAGTCCCTGCAGTTTTCTTGGCAAGTTTTTTTGGAAGTGGGTTGCCATTGCCTCCTTCCTGGAGCTGAGAGAGTGACTGGCCCAAGGTCACCCAGCTGGCTTCATGCCTAAGTCGAGACTACAGTAGAGCTCACAGTCCCCCAGTTTCTAGCCCAGTGCCTTAACCACTACATCACACTGGCTATAATATTAGTTGTAAACTTAATATTATAGTATATCTGCAGGCTGTCAATCCTTGCCTTCCTTGCACTAAATAGGTTTTAATAAGCCTATCATTCTGACAGAGGGAAGACTGATTAGGACTCTGAGCTTTCCTCAGACTGTTCTTCCACCCAGACCTTCCAAATGTCTCTCCCATTAGTTCCTTTCTCATTCCACAATTTAAACTGGGAGGTGGTCCCCGCATTACCATGTTTTGACTGACAGTACTAATATCCAATCATCGTGCTTTCCAAGGGATAAAACCTTTGCAGTGTGGGGGTACAGTCAAAAATTAAGAGATAGTAATGGAATGAAATGTATAAAGTTCTACAGCTAGGAAAAAACTCTTAAAATGCTAAGGAAAGTAAGCAAGAGTGTCTCTGAAATCTTTCTATCAGTCAGACTAGGATGTGCCAACCATTTCTCTACATTTTTTAAACCATTTGAACACAATTTACTGAAAAGAAACCAATATTTTCAATATTTTTCCCCAGAGGTGAATAAAATTTGAGTGAATTCTCATGGATTGAATATGACAGCCTCCATAATCTGAAAGCCCTCAAGATATGTGGAGTTCATTTCAGAATTTTGCAGCCATCGTAACTATTACCAAGAATTGGGAAGTTCAAAGGTTTCTAGCATTTGCAGATGCTTATGTGGAAGAAAGTTGGAATATCTGGGCGGGGGGTTACTCTTGATATGAACTAGCCACAAAAAATGTGAGACTGTTGTATATGAGCAACAACAAAAACAAAAGTTCAGTAGGATGCAACTTCCTTGACTTTCCATTCTTCAATTAAATCTTAAGAGAAGTTATCAGGATCAGAAAGATAAATGGGTAGAGAAGACACAGAAAGACTTTGTTTGTTTGTTTGTTGGATTTTGAGGCTGACCAACTCCAAAAGACTCTGAGTAACTTACAATATTTAGAACAATAAATAATTTTGAAAGGAACAGGACCACCTGGACAAAATCACATAATAACCCCCACATCTTTCCAGATGAATGCTGTGAAGAGTTGTGGAGAAGACCACAATGACAGCAATATTCTTGATCACCTTGAACTAATAAGGTCAGGTTAAAAACATGGTGAGGAAGAATTAAAAAAGCATGGGGTTAAAAAAACCAGAAGCTTATTTTACAGGGCAAGTGAACTTTTGGGAAACGGAAAGACAGTCTTTAGCAAAGTTAGCATCATTTGTGCTCCTCTGTACTATCCCAGTTTTCTTGGTGGAATTGGTCTGTTAACTGTTCCTTAGATAACTCTGTGGCATCCAGGCTGAACTTCCTCCAGACAAATCCCAGGAGCTAAGATTAGGAAATGATATGTGCTTGGGCACTAACTCATAGTACACAGACATCCTGCATAAATCTAACAGTGATGGTATATTGCTAACTGGAGTAAAAGAAAGATAGCCACCAAAGGAAACATGTAACTAAATTTCTGTGGCACTGCTTTGACAATAACCTATTTGATCATAATCAGACTTCAGATTCTTCTTCTTTTCTTTTTAACAGCCCTCATGTGTTGAGATACTAGAATCCTGGGACTGATTTGTTTACCTCCCGGTAATCTGATGGTTTGAACTGGGTTTTGTTGCCTGCAGCTCTGATACTTAAAACAATCCTTAAAGCAACACTATCGTCTCACAGTGAGTGTTAGACAAAATAAAACTAAAACAAAAGCAAATTGTTTCTGAAGTGAAATGAAAAGTCCAAACCCTTGATTTTTGCCTATAACATTTTACAGACCCAGAGTTTTAAAAAGCTTCATTTCTAATCACAATCTGTTTGATGATACGATTTAAAAAATCAGGGCGAGCAACCTCCTGCAACAACAAAACATACTACATTCATATTATGCTTTAAAAATACGTTTTCCCTGGATAAAAACTTTTTAAAAAGTAGTAAGTAAAGGTGATAATAATAGAAAGAAGCAGTTCATTGGTTATTAACCTATTATGGTGTGTAAAATAATTTGAAAGTGATAATAACAAATAGGCAGTGGAGGGCAGAAAGTAGCTCTGAATCATCTAGTAGATCACTGGGTGATTTGCAATAGACTTCCAAAAATTTCCAACTCCTAATCATTTCAGATGATTGATTTATTATGTGCCATCAAGTCATTGTTGACTTTTAGGGACCACATAGATTTTCTTGATAATGATCTATCCCTAACCTGGTCTTTCAAGTGTTCCAACAGTGTACTTATCACCACTATTACTGAGTCCATCTATCTTGCTGCTGGTTATCCTCTTCTTCTCATTCCTTCCACCTCTTCCAGCATTAGAGCCTTCTCCAGAGACCTAGGTCTTCACATAATGTGGCCAAAGTAGGACAATTTCAGCCTGATCATTTGAGATGCAATAAAATATTCCCTTACTACCATATGTTTACTGTGGCAACACAGAAAGTTTCAGATGATTTTTTTTTTTTTTTTTTGGTGGAAGCACTCTTAACACCATTCTGTTCTAATATTAAGCACCGGATTTTAATTTCATAATTGTTGGGTGTTTACAGACAGAAGTATCCTAAGAAGCAACCAATCAAAAGGCATTGCATGATCCTCCCTCCCTCCAATATTTTTGTGGTTAAAGGAAAAAAAAAGGAAGAAAAGGCTAAAAGCAGTAGAACACTTAAAAGCTGTTAACTTCCTGCATGAAAATAAACTTAATTTGAAAACGGTCAGTCTTACACCAGGCCCTGTTGGTGGAATTTGGAATTCCAGGTGGACAAGGAAGAAATAAGGTGGATGAGAAAAATGCAAAGTCTTTCTAACTCTGAAACAAGGGATAGGGTACAAAAAAAAATCTATTGGGAACAATTAAAGATAGTTCTTTTCTTGGTTAGTTTATGTCAGGTTTAGCCCAAAGAACTCCAAGAGACAATGCAAATCCAGTTCTGCTGTGTTTATTAGCTATAACCTCTAGACAGAAATCTCCCCAGACTGAAACCTAGCTCCCAAGCCAGCCAGCCACAACACCCTGAATTCCTCAGGGAGGTGCCAGTCTCATTCTCTTGAACTTCCCATGCTCCTCCGGTGAACTAAGAACATGCTTATCTCCCTGAGCCTGGCCTTCATAATTCCATTCCATCATAGTTTATTTGTAAAAGCTCCCCTGTCATAAATAAATATAATTCCATCCACCAATATTCATAGTTTTAACTGGACTGATGTCAGGTTTAGCCCAGGAAACTCCAGGAGACCGTACAGATTCAATCCAGCAAGGTTTATTTGGCTTCACCCTTTACAGAGAATCTTCCCAGACTGAGAGTAGTTCCCAGGGTCAATCCATAAACATCACTAGCATTCCTCAGGGAGGTGCCAGTCTCATCCTCTTATCTCTCCCTCACTCTTTGGGGGATGAAAATACATTCTTGATCCCTCTTGCCCATACTCTCACATCTGATGCCCAAACAGATATTACTAAACTACAGCTACCAGTGAGGAAAATATGTTTATTGGAGCTGCTGCACTCATCTGGGGTTGAGAGGTTTCTCAACCCTGTGCAGGGAAGACAAAAAGTAGCTAACTCTCATTTAGAATTGATCAAGAATTGGGTGGCTGACAAGTCAGACAACTTGTACGGGACCAATTTCTGACTCTGGATTTAGTTTCTGCAAAGTATTTGAGCTTCCACACAATGCAAGAGATCTGTTGCCTTTCTCCCCCATAGAGAGAGGGGGAAGGAAGGAAGGAAGGAAGGAAGGAAGGAAGGAAGGAAGGAAGGAAGGAAGGAAGGAAGGAAGGAAGGAAGGAAGGAAGGAAGGAAGGAAAATAAATTCTGTATCAATACTTTCCCTAATTAATTCCCCCAACATACAGTAGTGTGCAAAAGTTTTAGGCAGGTGTGAAAAAATGCTGTAAAGTAAGAATTCTTTCAAAAATATATATTGTAATTGTTTATGTTTATCAATTTACAAAATGCAAAGTGAGTGAACAGAAGACAAATCTAAATCAAAATTTGGTGTGACCACCCTTTGCCTTCAAAACAGCATCAATTCTTCTAGGTACACTTGCACACAGTTTTTAAAGGAACTTGGCAGGTAGGTTGTTCTAAACATCTTGGAGAACTAACCACAGATTCCTGTGGATGTAGGCTGCCTCAAATCCATCTGTCTCTTCATGTAATCCCAGACAGACTTGATGATGTTGGGATCAGGGCTCTGTGGGGGCCTAATCATCACTTCCAGGACTCCTTGTTCTTCTTTATGCTGAAGATAGTTCTTAATGACATTGGCTGTATGTTTGGGGTCATTGCCCTGCTGCAGAATAAATTTGGGGCCAACCACATGCCTCCCTGATGGTATGATGGATAAGTATTGGCCTGTATTTCTCAGCATTGAGGACACCACTGATCCTGATCAAATCTCCAACTCCATTTGCAGAAATGCAGCCTCAAACTTGCAAGGAACCTCCACCATGCTTCACTCTTGCCTGCAGACACTCATTATTGTACTGCTTTCCAGCCCTTCAGGGAACAAACTGCCTCCTGCTACAGCCAAATATTTCAAATTTGGACTCATCAGTCCAGAGCACCTGCTGCCATTTTTATGCACCCCAGTTCCTATCTTTTCATGCATAGTTGAGTCGCTTAGCGTTGTTTCCACATGGCTTTTTGGCCGCAATTCTTCCATGAAGACCACTTCTGGCCAGACTTCTCCAGACAGTAGATGGGTGTACCTGGGTCCCACTGGTTTCCACCAGTTCTGTGCTGATGGCACTTCTGGACATCTTCCAATGTTGAAGGGAAGTAAGCATGATGTATCTTCCATCTGCTGCATTAAGTTTCCTTGGCTGACCACTGCGTCTATGGTCCTCAGCGTTGCCCGTTTCTTTGTGCTTCTTCAAAAGAGCTTGAACAGCACATCTTGAAACCCCAGTCTGCTTTGAAATGTTTGCCTGAGAGAGACCTTGCTGATGCAGTGTAACTCCCTTGGGTCTTGTTGTTGTGCTCAGTCTTGCCATGCTGTATGACCTGTGACATGAAACTGTCTTCCACAACCTCAGCTTAGTAGCACAGTTTGGCTGTTTGTCACCCAGTTTTAAGCCTCCTACACAGCTGTTTCTGTTTCAGTTAATGACTGTGTTTCAACCTACATATGAAATTGATGATCATTAACACCCACTTGGTATAATTGGTTCATCATATACCTGACTCTAATCCTACAAGATCCCTGACTTTGTGCAAGTGTACAAAGTGTGCAAGTGTAAGAATTGATGCTGGTTTGAAGCTAAAGGGTAGTCACACCAAATAATGATTTGATTTAGATTTCTCTTCTGTTTGTTCACTTTGCATTTTGTAAATTGATAAACATAAACAATTACAATATATATTTCTGACAGGATTCTGACTTTACAGCATTTTTTCACACCTGCCTAAAACTGTTGCACAGTAGTGTATATATATCAATTCTGCTTGCTTTTAAACCATATTTGCACACTGGCATCAACCCAGGCTAGAATCTACTGAAACAGGTGCAAGTCGTATATGCAAACTGCTGCTGCAAGCCTTTATAATTTAAGATACTTTGGCTCTGTTGAGTTAGGCTACTGATCTGTAAGCTCAACCTTTTCCCAGCCTTTTTTTCTGGATTTACCAAACACTAAACCCTGCAGGCAGAGCATGTGCTTGACAACTGTGCTACTTTAGCACAGAACTATATAGTGCTGTACTTTCTCATTCAATTGTACCTATGCAAAGAAATACTAATTAAAAAATGTTACCATTTCCAAGGTTATTGTTAGGAAAAATGCTAATGAAATCTAAATTAATTACAGTTTTCAAATAAGCTTCTTTTTTTTTTTCTTCCATCAAACCTTCACTTTCTTCATTCATTCTGAAACAGTTTTAATTTTGTTTTATTTTATTTTAGTCACATCTTGCTAGTTCAGAGTAATCCATGCATATTTTTTTTATTTTAATAAGAATTTACATGTTTATAAGAACTCCATTAGGTTGTGACTAATGCTTTGATATAATCTAATATCTTCATTATGTTAGATAAGAAATGAAAATTACTGAACTCAATCTGGTAGGTTGCTCCCCAGGATGTTTGTTAACTTGTTAAAGTTATATGATATATAATTTTATCCTTAAATTGAGCAAATCAGCTATAATCGAGTAAGTATATTTTGACAATTAACTTATGTCCACCCTTGGAGCAATTAAATGACACACCGAAACTCACAAGGGTTCACTATATTGCCAAGTTCTACTGCCCTTTTTAGACTTTTCCTCTGACCAAATCTCCTTTTCCCAAGAAACATGAAAAGCTCTTACTACCTTGAGGCATTTCTCCCAGCCTTTAAGACCTTAGAATAGGTGTCAGGAGCCTTTTGTAATGCTTATCTGATTTACACGGATGGAAAGTATTTTGGGAAATCCCTGTTGGTAAAAATGCCATTATATTGAGCTTGATTCCTAGAGACTGCATTCATATAGTTTTCTCAGCAGCATTATGGAAGTAGTTTGCCTGCTTTCAGATTTTCTTTTCTAACTTAACTCTAACTTCCCAGTTTAGCTAACAGTGCTGGAATTTCCAGTTTTCAAATATCAATCAAAGGCAACCCTGCTTAGGTTTTGAAATCATCCAGCAGGAGCTGCTACCTACTGAGGCACTTGAAGGTCAACCCAGCTCTAACAAATAATGGGAAGTATAAAAGACTTTGATAAAACTTCATTTCATAGTATAAATGCCAAGGAAAGATTCAAAGACTCTAATCCTTGAAATGTAATTGTAATGTCTAATCATATACCAAAATTTAAGGGCCAGAATCCAAATTCATGTAGACTTTCCAAAATCCAGGAAAAGACTGGGGAATGTTCTAATTTAACTTTCAGAAGGACCATCTCCCATGCATAAATGCGGGGCAAGAAATCCCTGTGTGTTGGCATGTGCAACATAGATACACACACATCTAATTCATCATACGTGAAGCTTTGCTAACATAATCCTTGCATTTAATTTTTCTGTTAGTTATAAAATCAGTCACTGAAAATCTTGTTCCCAGAAACTAGGAAACATCTCTGAAATATCTATGTCATTGTAAAGAACCAGACTGGCTACTGTTCCTCAAATTTTTCCCACAAATCTTTTCTCAAAAGTCTGTGGCTTATGTAGAAGGACTCCCAGTTTCCTGAGTTTACAACCACATTTCTCCAGACTTTACTGGAGGGTGAGGGTGTGTGTGTGTGTGTATTTCCACATCCCATTATCCCTTCTTATTGAATTGTATTTTGTACTGGAATCCATTTGTTCAGCTCAAGTGCAGCTGGATGTGTTGCCATCATGACTGAGATAACAAAACCAATGCTAAACTATCAACAATGAGTGATTGAAAATCAATCATGTTATGATTTTAGGTTAGCCTGCTGTTGCTAGAGTAGAGAAAGATAAAGTGTTCCAGTGTGCTATACTGGAGCATAGCAAAGAGCGAGTGTATTTCCTGCTGTCATAGGTGTGAACTGTGCGTCTAGTTCCTAATTTGAATGAGGCTTTTCCTTCTTAGCTTCCTCCGGATGGAGTCTGCTGAGGCCAGTTCAGATGAACCAAATCTAATTTGATACAGTGGGAAACTGAGCAGGCAACTCTTAAAGGGATTTCAAAATGTCATTTGGGGGTTGGGGAGAAATAAAAGCATAAGAACTTTGAGTGAGAGAAAATTTTCTTTGCCCATATCTTAAGATACACTCTTCAGCTTGGTAAGATAAGGTATTGCTTATTCCTAAGGAACCATGGGTTTCAACAAGTCAGCCAAGTTATGATTTTTTGCTACATTATTTCCAAATAGAATAATTTGACTATTATATTATAATCAATAAGAAGTGAAAAAAGTTGCAAGATTGTATAGGGGAATGGTTGGACTTAGAGAACTAATGCTCATCACTCCTGCAATACCCAAGTTTTTGAACTTGGTAGTGCCATAAACTAGCATTCCAAAAGGATATTTGAAAGACTTACGGAAGACCCCATAAAACATAAGACACACTATTTTCTTCTGTGGAATGTATCCCTGATACAGTTTATCCAATGAAAGCGAATATATATTGCAATATGCTTTATGCAGAGTAGTATATTTTTTACTTCTTGCACGTGGAAAAAAATTGCAGTTTTTCACATTAAGTTAAAAAAATAAAGTTCAGGATTTGAGAAAATATTATGACATACTAAGAGCACAGAGGGAAGAATCTGAATGTTCTCTTGCTGTGGCATGATTGGTCCCAGCCTCCTCCTTAAGAAAACCCATAGGGAATATTAAGATGTCTTGCAAACTGTTTTGATTTCCTCCACTCTGATAAATTATAGGGATTTCATATTCCTGCCTTTCTTCAGTTTGAGTGCAAATACAGAGTGTTTGTATCTTCTTTTGAGTATTTGGGATAATTTTACTATTCACTCTGCTTGCTATTAATATCTCTAGCTGAGCTGACTGAGATTGTCTTAGAGTAGGTGTTCAGTTCCCCCTGGACAGTCATTGTGAGAGAAATTATCACCGATAGAGAAGCCATCAGAACTGGGACTGCTCAGGATTCAAGACCGTTGTAATGACCACTGGTGGTGGTTATTTATTTAATACATGTGTCAGACACATATATGGCTTTTCCATATTGGGTACTGACAGTAGTCCCCACAAAGTCTTGACAGTCTTTGTACTTTAAACCAAACTTCAGAAAATAATTGGCTGGGCAGCTGCTTAGCTAGGTTTCCACTGTGCAGTGGGATCTCCTGTGTCATCCTAGTTCCTGACACATAATAATCATCATAATTTATTAAACATGTATGCTACCTGACTCTCAGTGAGTCTAAGCAGTTTACAACAACCAAACAGATAAATTACAATAAAATCAATTAAACATAAATAATAAAGTTAAAAGATGGCAAGCGTGATGAAGTGGCGGTCTCACTCTCCCTCGCCAAAGGCCTGGATGAAGACAGTCTTGAAAGTGAAGCTGGCAGCCATGTGGAAGGGGCCTTAGTCAGTCAGGAGGAAGATAATCTATGGGATGGTGGTTTTAAGATCTATTCTCTTAAAACGGTCATACAAATTCCTACTGAGGTTTATAATTTCAGTAGCTTGTCCCTTTTGCAAGCAAATTTATTTAAATGCTCTGCTGATAGATGTTGATGAGTTTCATGTATTCCAGAAGGTCCTGTAGGATTTTTCTGCCATGATTCCTCTGTGGGCTATGAAGATGTTCTAAACAGTTGACATGGCCATGCTGAAGTCTTTTCTCTCTTTGTATTGACCATGCAGCTCCTTGATATACTCCTAAGCAGAGGCTAATGAAGCAAGCATGATGCAAGTGAAGAAAAACTCATGCTGAATCTGATTAAAGATGGCTAAGAATTCAGCATCATGCCTTGTGCTATGATGACATGGAAGACAGCAAAGAAAACTGGCTGACTTTTGATCATCAGCTGTTCAACTGAGGAAATTATGAACCCAAACTTAATTGTTCTGAGTTCATTTCCCAAAAGGTGATTATGGAATAGAGTGAAAAATACACTCTGTTCATGCCCTGGACAATCTGAGTCACAGACTTGTCATTGCTTAACAGCTCCTTCTAGCATTTCAGGATTCTACTTCTAACTTCAAACAGACTTCAAAATATATATTGTAAAGTAAGAATATGCTGGTTTAGGGCATACCAATAAACTTAAAGAAACCCAGTCATAAAATAAAATGCTGGAGTTCCTTGGCAAAAAAGTGATGACATTTCCAAAACAGCTGAACTTGAACATACTAACTTTTATATTAAATGACCAGAAAATCCAAACCAACAGTTTCAAGCTGTGGTTTTATCTACTATTAAAAGCTCTATAATAAGCAACTTCCAAAAGCAGCAGGAAACCTAATTATAGCAGACTCTTCACAACAACAGCTTCTATTTGCATGTCCCAAACCACAGAGGCAGATAATCCACATTGTCCTACAACATCAGCAAGCTTTTTGGTCTTTATCTTGCTTTCTTGATGATCCCTTTCAAATGCATTGTTAATTCTCTGAGCTTGTCATGCTTACCATCAAGCCTAGAGCAAAACAGCACCACAGGAAAAAGAGCAAAACCTTTCATTTGTTTATTTATTTTTTAGTGTTGTTTGCAAGTAATTAGAATGGCAAAGGCAATTGTATTATGATTTTGTACTTTTGCTTGCTATTATGTACCCCAAAAGAACTTCGCTTTATCTAGCCAGTTTAGCAAATTATGTTCAGGTTTTATATGCAGCTTTAACAATGGTGGCCAAAACCTAGAATTTTATGAGTGCATCCAGAATGATTTGATTCTGTCTAGTTGCCCAAATCAAAGATGTCAGTATTATTGTTGCATATGGGCTGTACCTCCTAGCAGCAGGAGACCACGAGGAAAGACTAGAACTGTAGACTAGATTGGAAAGTTCAAATAGGTTCCAGAAGATGACAGTGACAAACCAGTTCCATCCAGTTGTCACGAGCCCAACACAGATGTGTCCTCAAAGACATAAGGAAGACGTTTTGAGCAAGTGAATTTGTCACCATGGCACATTACACCACCATATAGGTGCAAACTTAATTTGTAGTATATTGTATAGGCATGTGGATGAACATCTCTCGGAAATCCCTTCCTTAATAAAAGATACAGCAATAATGGCAGGGTTCATTTTCATTTCATGTCTATGCAAATGTGGATTAGAACAGATTTACAATAATAAGGGGCCAAACTTTGGATAAAAAAAAATAATTTTCATGGAAAAGTTTGGTTGCAATCCTATGAATACCCATCTTGGAATAAATGCAATTGGTTTCCATGACACTTACTTTTAAACACACACACACACACATATACATATACGTATATGTATACGTACGTGTACATATACATATACATATACATATACATATACATATACATATATAGGATTGGACTGTTAATTGTATATATAGTTGAGCTAGACTGGAAACTTCATATCAAAGTATGGAAGTCTAGAACAAGAAAAAGGCCTTCTTTAATTTAAAATTAGCACTAGTAGAAGATTCCTCCTTGACAGGTTGCTGGCACAGGTCAACTCTGTTCTCATTAATTATGTTTTTCAGTTCACCTTTACACAATCTGCAATCATGACATTAATCTGCTCTTCCTGCAGGCACTGTGTTTCTTCTAATCATTCTCTCTATAGTTATCTTTTTGGCATTTCAGAGTTCCCTTTACTCAAAATCAGGGCCTTCCTATACTAGTTATCCTCTGACTTGTGGGATTTCTTACTCTGTAAATGATGCTTATTTATTTTTACTTGCATTACTCACTCCATGCATCCCACATCAAAGTCACCAAAGGATCAGATACGTCGAAGTCATGCTAAAGTTGTTGAAGTAAATATTGTTAAAACTACAATCCTAGGAATACTTATTTGGACATAGAACTCTCTGAAAACAGTGGAGCTAATATGCAAAAAAAAAAAAAAAAAAAGTATCTAATTGCGCTGTGAATCTGCCACCATCCTCCCCAGACTCTAGTTATCTGAATAATCAAATTCTTATACATGAACTTGCTGATGTCTTTCTCCAGCTGTCCCAATTTCATTTTTTTTTTTTTTTTGACAAGAAAATGAGTAGGTATCAGTGGGAAATAGCAAAAGTCCAGTGATAAATCTTAGGATAAAGTTTCCAGGGCAACAATACAACTGGTTAGTGTACTTCAGTGAAGGATCCCATATTAAAAGTCTTGCATAAAATTTACCTGAAGCTGCTAGGAAAAAATATCTATTTGCTGGTACCCATTAATTATGCTAATGTTATTTTTTTCTCTTTTTTTGGTCTTGGATATGGTTGATTTTTCTATGGTAAATCCATCTTTCACCTAATCCTACTTTTTTTTAAGGATATAGCTGCAGAATCCAGCAAGGTGCATTTTCTTTGTCCTTGGGATGCAGAAGATCCTACAGGACTAATCCATACTGCCATTATTTCCAGATTGTTATACTACATTCATTGTGGGGCTGTTCTTGAAAAATAAATAATGCAAAATGCTGTTATGCATCACCTTACACCTTTGATACCCAGTGGTTATTATTCTAAGAGCACACACTGACAATATGTTTCCAGCTTCAGTTCAACATGTTGCTATTTACTTATGATATTCTTTTTGTCCTGGTTGCTATGCTTCTCAGAAAATGTATCATTTTACATTGTGCCTTATTTTTTATCATTTTCAAATGGAGAGCTGCATTTCTAAGCAGAGATCTCAGAAAACTGTCATGCTGAGCTTCGCAAAGCAGGTGCTAGACTAGTTAACAGCAACCTATGCCCTAGGTGAATCATGGATTTGTCACCCCCCCACCCTCCACAAAAAGTTATTTGCATTTTTTATTTTGATTTTTTCCCCCCAGAATGTGGCCCCTAGAGTAACTTGATGTCCTAGTTCACCTATATTTATTCAGGTTAAGAAATGGAGCCGTTATATCAATTGCGCGGTTTGAGGTCATTGAATTGTTTCTCCATGTATGAATCTAGCAAAAGACAAACAAAGTTATCCTTCATTATTTTACTAAAAGGGCACAGGTAGATTTGTTTCATTTTGTCCCAGTTTGGGACTGAGATTTTGTCCCCTGAAAGTAGAGGAGTCAGTTTTGGAGTAGGTGGACAAAATATGCTGAATTGTTTTGTGAAGAAGGGGGACTTCTTATGTTAGCTAGCTGGGTAGCCTCTTTGTCTTTCTTCTCTTCTTAAGATTGTTCATGATTAATGATTATTTATTAATGCTTTATTTCAAATGAATAGCTGCTTGTGGCAGCATAGGCTTTTAAAAAACTATTTAAACTCACTGCATGCCGCAATCTTTCCAGTAATATTTTGAACAGGAGCACCACAGCATCATCCAGTTCTGTGCGTTAGGGTTTGCATTTCCACTGGGGTTTGAGATTTGAATTTTTTTAATGGCTGCTCCAATAAACAGTTATTTTAAAAAAGGTGCCTGTGTGTGGTGGAGCTGGGGAGAAAGGAGTCTTCATAATCAACTCTATGGTGTGGTGCTGCATATCTCCCTAACAAATCATAATGTTTTAACTTACTCCCCACATTATAACCCAAAACAAGAAATACCTCAAATTTATTGCATTCAGGTAAAGAAGCTCAACTAATAAGTACTATTTTAGATCATTCTAGCAAATAAATGACGACTTGCAGGCATTACAGGATTTATTTTAAGCAATAGTACAAATATTTCTGATTACTAATCTGTCTAGACAAATTGATAGATGCATTCTATACTGCTATGCACATTTACCTAAAAGTGCAATACAGTGAATGTATCTCAATTCTGAATGGAGATCTATATGATCTATATGAACTAAAATTATGTGTCAGCAATTTTAGACAAACACAAAATAATATTTATATTGGTAGAAGAGTTACTATAAAAAGGGAAAGTAATCTAGCTCTGTGGTAACTTGAATATACATAGTTTGATTTTAAGTTTGCTTAACTTACAGATCTTCCCAAGAACTTTTGTCTAGCAGCTAAAACAATTCCAGTGTCCTTTTGTCCCCCACCCCCACCAACTTCAAAGTTTACAACTTTGGATGAACTTTGCTCTTCTTCAGACATATTATTTATACCTTTATATTACATTTGGGTAGAAGAATTAACCCATTACCTCTGCTTCAACTCTGTTACCAATCTCAGATCCTCACAACTGTCAAGTTGGTCTGTAGTCAAGGATATTTTGGATCCATGAGTTCTCCCCATTATTTTAACCATGGTGGATCCTTGCTGTTCTTGCTTCAGCACACATACTCATGCTCTGATGCACACTCCCTCCCTCCCTCCCTCCCTCCCTCCCTCCCTCCCTCCCTTCCTTCCTTCCTTCCTTCCTTCCTTCCTTCCTTCCTTCCTTCCTTCCTTCCTTCCTTCCTTTTGTCAGGAGGAAAAACAAGAGAGAAACAAAGCTGACTGAGATCTCCCAAGACAATAGAATCTCCCCCTTCTCCCAGCCCAACTCCTTTTAGGAACCACTTTTCTGCTTCTTGTCCCTTTTCTGAAAGAGTGAACTTTGAAGACAGAGACCTCCATGGGATGTATGAGAAGTAGGACAAATTAAACTTGCATCCATACTCTAAATAACCTCTTCCAACAGCATTCTTTGTCCTCTGTTTACTGTTTAGAACATACCCTTATTTGTTCTCCATTTTTAATTTCTTTTTTCCTATTAACAATCGCTTCCTATTAAAACTGTGCTGTTGTGGTAATAATCAATAATGAATACCCTTTATTTCCCAGTGACATTTCTTCATTTTGTGGTCTCTGGAGTAAAGTTGCTTAACCCCCTTATTGGTATACATCATAAAATCACCATATAATTTGTTATCAGCCACCATATGTTTGCAAATGGGTCTCTGGAGCACAGTTGTAGAAGTGATAAAGGTTAGGACAGAGGTGCTTTGATGAAACTGCATAACAAGTTTATATTTAGTGTTGCTAGATGTCATTGCTTCTGTGGTGTGAGTGTAAAATATTGCAACACCATTTCTTTCATGAGGCCCATTACAGTTCAGAAGGAAAACAAGCTGAAAGCAAACAACAGATCAGATTTTTTCATTCCTGTTAAAAAAAAGCCATGACTTAGTACAATATGTGAACCACTAATTTCTTCAGCTCAGGTGAGGAAATGATGGTGTAAACTAGGGCTATTCTACCTAGGCAGCAGAAGGCTACTATATCTGGGCTGCACATATCCAGATGACCCCAAAACAGCAGCAAAGATAATTTTCTGCACTTCTTTGCTGCCATATAGGGCTCATCAGGATATGTGCAGCCCAGATATAGTAGCCCTAATGCATCATCATCATCATCATCATAATCCAGAAACAACATGCTCAAACCATATTTTGTAGTGTTATTGGATTGCCAGATGGGATGGAAGAGAGACAAAGCAGACAAGCTAAGAGAGAATCGAGGCTTATTTCCAGCACGCCAACCCATTAGATTCCATCTAGGTTATTTTCTTTTTCAGTGGAAAAGACAGATGATTTGCTTTCTGAGCCAAGTTCACTGTGGTGAAGGAACATAATTAACATATAAATAAATGATCTGATACCCATGTTCCACAGAATGCTTGATTATATTTCATTTAAATGATAACAGCAACAAAAGACAAATAAGCATGTTATTGCCTCAGGGAATTTCATAGTCAGTAATAATCATGGGTCTTACTATATAATGAAGTGTCACTTTTTTCCTATAGAGTGGAAAAGTTATTATTCCCAAGAACTTTCCTATCGTCCCTTCCCCTCCCTTCTCCTCTTGTCCCCTTCTTTAAATGAGATTAACCTAAAATTGCCAGCATCCCATTTTTAAACAGAAAATCCATTGTCTGGTGCTTAAAGGTTTGTTTATTGAAGTCTGTGAAGTGCCATACTTCATAGACTGGGATTAATTCACCTCATGACATTTCTTTCATCATCAAGCACTGAATTCATCTTTGTCAAGGCCTCAAACAGCAGCCATGCTCGTACAAAGGGTGAGGGAAAACAACAACAACAATCCAGTCATCAGAAAACTGGAATTCAAAGGGAAAGGTTACAGCCCAGCCTTCCTCACAATGGACAAGTTCTCCACGTAGGTGATTATTAAATCATTACCATTTTACCAGCTGTTTTGAACCTAACCCTACAACGCCAACAAACTGGATGGAGACTAAGACCAATCTAATGGTTCCCATGAACTTGATCATTTCTAAAGATGTAATAAAATAATATGAATCAGCAACAAACCAAATCACCCCACATTCAAACACAACCTGTTTCAAGTGCTGTGATTTTAGTTTCACAGAGTGCCACGGTAGTCTAATGAATAGGACACATTTGAGGATAAAGTGACTGCATTGTCATGGATATTAAAGAAAAGGGAATTGATTGGTAACCCAGAAGCCTCTGAACTGTGGCTCAATGCATCATTTTCCTCAGTTTGAAATGTGCCTTTCTGAAAGTTTAGCTGCCTAAAAAGTTCAATGAATAATCTCTGCCCTGTGATGTCTTTCCAATAATCTTGTAGAATACATAAGTAGCATATAAGAAATATAAGTGATATTCACTTGTATTGAGCTTGATTTAATACAGCTGACCTCTCATCCCTGCCTTTTTCACCCTGTCATTTCAGCTAGCTGTTTTCTCTTAACTCTACCTTGGCTATGCAGGGAAGGTAAACAAGAGGAAACCTTTGTTCACCTGTTCGTACACCTGCTGCATTTTTATCTCTGGAAAAGTAAAGAAAGCCTTCAATAAGAGTTGAACGAAAAGAGCCAAGTTACCTAAACATTGTATGCATTTTGATCTAACTTACTAACTATTCCAACTGAGAAATATTTTGGGAGTTCGAACCAGTTATATGGAAACAGAGGTCAAAAGATGTAAACTTCAAATGTGACCTCTTGGGAAAGGGGGGATGAATCACATTAAAATAAATGTTTTAGGAATAAATGAACTTAAGTGGACCAGAATTGATTTCCAGTGTCAAGCAAGAAAAAACACAAAAGATGCCTCAATCAGAAAAATCAATAAATAAAGGGAAATAACAAGAAAAGGAAAATTAGGGATAGGTTTAAATTCAGAGAAATTACAAGAAAATTTTCAGCTAAATTAGGGTACTCATGAAAGAGTAATCATGAAAGAGGTACGCAAGGTTAAAGAAAGAGGGAAAGATTGTATTGAAACTTTTTACAAATATGATTATACAAGCATTGATGCATGATTTTAAACATCTCAATCATTCCCCCTGCCCCTGTTCATGTTTTTTCTAAGCTAAAGAATCCCAAACCTCTTTTCTCATTAAAAAAAATGTTTCAAATCATTTTGGCTTCCTTCTTCTGAATTTTTTTTTTTCAATTCAAATATGGTGACCATGATATTCCAGATGTAGTAACACCATAGATTTATAAAAAGCAATATTATTTGAATCTCTTTCCTAGTGATCCCAGCATGAAGTTTGCCTTGTCCACAACTTCTGTATCCTGAGACAACAGCAGGGGCTATGATCTTCAGGTGTTTACTTTCCTGTGACCAGTGTCACTGTTCTTAAAGTGATGGGGAATGCATGCCTTGGTGTGAAGTTAGAATGTAGAGACAAATGAGATCATGCTCGTGCGTTGACTGCCTTGCTGCTCAGCAGGATCTCTTACTGATCTTATGAACTTTGCCAGTGGGCTGGTATCGGAATCCTTCTGCCTTTTGATTTGGAGGATTTCAGTCTCCATGATCTCAGTGTAGGGTCGGAAAAGGGTCAAGGGTTCATGACTTCCATGACAACCATGTGCTTACCCCAGTTAATCTCAGTATACATTAGACCTTAACTTTATCTTGCAGCAGTTGGTGTATGATCTGGATATGGACAACATGAGAATGAGTTATTTGTCAAAGTCAGATCACTTCCTAGTCTAGATGAGATACACTGCCACCTAGAATTGCCCTTGGTACTGTGAGGGCCAATTTAAAATGATCTGTCCCATTTTATGGATACAAAAGGATTCTGGAGGGTACTGAAGAGGTTTTACCAGATTTATGGCAGACAGTTTCAACACCTGGTGGACCTCTGGAATCAGGAGATGACCAGACACTTGGCATGAGTTTCCCAAGTGACATCTCTTTGTCTGCCAATCACTATGGTTTACTGAAACCTCCAGGAGATGAACCAGCACAAGCAATACCAAAAGTAAATTTGATCAAGCATGGATAAGAGCTCAACTTTAAGTCTACACCAGGAAGACAAGGGTAGCAAAGCAACAATGCTTCTCTATCCCTACTGCAACAGCATGTTATCCTATGGAGGCATTGTTCAAGATGGCCCATTCCTGCTAAAAAGGATGGGCAGGGAAATCTCATTGGACGATGCTGTGTCATTTCTGTCTAGCATTTTGCTAATACAATCATTCACATTCGCTAAAGTCTTCTCTCTTCTTGGTCAGAGGCTGAAGTAGTAACTGACCATCTTCTTGCTATATGCTGTTTCTTTCAGCCTATGGAGCCCAGTGAGGTGGATAGTATGATCTTTAGCATGAATTGTGGCTTGGGTCCCATGCCTTTGGATCCCTGGTACCTTTGGACCCCTAACAACCAGGCAATCCTTTAGGACCACCAGTAAGAAGTGGAAGTAATGAGCACTGGTTCTGCTCCTTCCTAGTAGACAGTTACCATCAATGGGTATGGGGGAGGGAGGAGGGGAAGAGAGGTTTGCATGATGGAGTGCCACAGAATTTGGTCCTCTACTTCCTACCCTTTAACATCTACATGAAGCTTCTAGGAGATGCCATCAGTCAGTTCTGGATGAAATATAATTGATAGCTTCCTAAGGATAAATGGGTAGGGGTTCATCACTCAAGGACTGTGTTTCTTCTTTGGCAACATCTCTTTTATGCTCAAAATGATGCCCCTCCAAGACTCTTCTTTTCTCTTTCAGTAGAATTGGGTTTAGGGTCATGTAAATAGAATGAAACTATACTAACGTAGAAGGTCTTGTCTACAAACCTTTCCAGCTATCTAAGCAGTTGCCTTAGTTTCAAGGGGACAGACTTGTTCCTTGAGAGTCAGAAACTTACTGCAATTTACAAACCTATAATTTATGCCCAACAGGCAGATAGTGATGCATCTGACACTGTATGTGGAAACCTGGAATTCATTCTCTCCCTTGATGGCATTTCTACATTTCTACTAGTAATTTTTGATACCTTGCTTTACTTCTTATTTAGGAACTGTTTGGCCTAAAAGACAGCATTCTATATTATACTTTTAGAGAATTTGGACTCCTGGCTTCATCACACCATTGCCAAACTCACCTTGACACTTAGTAATGGAAATCATTGTACACTTAGCAGTGGAAATCATTGTAACCCTCACCCTGTCATGTGCTTGTCCTCTCATGAAACTCCCCTGTTTTCATTTGTTCTCCTGTTCATGCACTCTGATCATTAGCTACAAATGCTTCTCCTTGTCTCTCATGTCTTTACTTACATGGGAAGAGGAATGCCAAATGAGCAGGCAGGTTTAAGAAAAGGGGGATACATAATCAAATAGTTAATATAAAATGGATAACAAACTGAACAAAACACTTTAAGAAAGAGGGTTATTTTGCTTCTTGACTACAGAAAGGCATTTTATCATTTGGAACATGCTAGAATCCACCCAACTAACTAAATATTGAGGTAGGAACCAATATACCACATACTGAATTTCCAAACATACAACTTACAGCTACCAATAGCACATATTTATTTCATCTCAGATTAAGGTATTTTAAACAATTCTGCAATGTCCACTTAGTTTAAAACAGGCATAAATCCATCTCACAGTTATGAATCAATGTACATGACTTGTTTCATACTAATAAAATTAAAAAAGAAAAAAATACACTGAGTTGCTACAGTATCCCCGTAACATAAAAATAGGGGGACAGTGTTCTGTAGAGTGATGAACCAAAGATTACTTTATGTGTTGTCCCTACTTAATCATTATTAGTGGTTGTATATAACATTTAACTTATTCATTCAGGAATAAACCCCATTGATTTCAGTGGGACTTAGTGTGATATGTTCTTGTATAAAAATGCATAGACTTTGGTATGAGATTAAAATTGAAGGCATAGCCTTTCTTTTTGATTTCATTCTGATCTATGGTGATATTTGCAGAAGGAATAAAATGATTATGCAGGAAATTTCAACCTTAGTTGTCCATGTGTTTCTTGCTTTTTTTTTTTGTTGGAAAAATTTCCAAGGAAATTATTTTTCTCCATTGGTGCTAGCAAAACACATAACAGCATTCTGTTCCCTTTTTATTCATAGATTTTCTCTTGTCATATGGAAGACATCACTGTCATAAATTTAGTCATGTTTCGACCAGACAAACTGACTCCAATCTTATTTTGGATACTGCTCCATTTGACACGCTTACTGTAACAACAAAAATCTATAAATTTTAACTGGAATCATTTTAACAGTAATTTGGGTGACACAATACAGATGTGAAAGTTGGTATTCAATATTGTCAGGCTATTAGAGGAAAAAGAAAGTGTAAGAAATATGTTGCTAGTCACATTGTCTGGGACATTTGGAATAGCACATGTGATACTAGAGTTTTATACTTGTGCATATTTTAGAAAATGTATTAGCAGTTGAGGAATATCTTTTTTTCCTTCTTCAGTGAGGAGCTCTATATGAAAAATATACAAACCATAATATTATTTTAATATGTCAAATTATCTGAACAGCTATAATCTAGACTGTTTTCCTATTCAGTGTTCCTCATGTTACTTGAAGAATCATTATCACACATGGTTAACACTGGCTTAAATGTTTAGAATTAGAATGTCAGCTTCTTTGAGAAAAGGAATGAATGAATAATGAAATTTGTTATTCTCTTGGTGTATATTATAGTCAGGGAGAATTTACACAGTTGTGGGCCTTATTTTCTACCCATAGTGAAAAAACTAAATGTGGGCATAGTACAATGGCAGATGAGTATTAACCAAGCATCTGAACCCAAGACACTTCATTTTAATTTGGGCACCTGAATTAAACCTGTAAATCCATATTATCCTCTCCTCTCATGCACTGCCTTGAACAGAGCAGCATGCTTTCCCTTAACAAAAGCTATGCATTCGGAGGAAAATGAACCCCTTAGATTTTCTATCTGTTCCTACCTCATGTCAACTTTGAGAGCTCTACACCTATCTTTTAGTAAGAGGCACTTTCACAGAACTTCACATGACCAATCATTGTTTTGGCCCTCTGGCCCATCTAAATGGTATTCTGTTACTCACCTTTATTAGCAAAGTTACCTTCCTGCCCAGCAAGTCTGTGTCAGATTGAAATACCCCTTCCAAAACAAGTATGGTGATCTAATATTACATATTTAATATGTAAAAGTGTTCTTAAGCCTAAAGCTGCATGGCAAAGCCATGTTTGCAGCATACTAGACAACTCATGACCCATTGGGTCATCATTTCAGAGATATTTCCAAACCTAATCAGCGAAACAGAATGACCACGGGCAGGCAAAAAAGCAATGGAAGTGGGAGAGATTTTCCCCGTAGGAAGCTGGCAGGGAGCATCAGAAATCTTCCTTCCTTCCTTCCTTCCTTCCTTCCTTCCTTCCTTCCTTCCTTCCTTCCTTCCTTCCTTCCTTCCTTCCTTCCCACCCTTGTGCATCCTTCTGACTTACCCGGTGCCTCTCACACACCCCTGGGCATCCTCCCTGACACTCGCCACATCTCTTGCACACCCCCTTGCTCCTTCCCCCACCCAGCAGCAGCAACTTACCTGCCTGCTGGTCTTGGACTTGCAACTTCCTGCCGGCTTCCCCACTGATTTTGCTCATGGGAAGCTGGCACAGAGCATCGGCAACCATGATCAAGTTTAGACTTCCTGTGGGCTTCCCCATTTACTTGTGGGAAGCTGTCAGGGAGCATTGGAAATGATGATCATATGACCGCAGCTGAGTGTGGCAGTGTGGTGGTGCTGAAGCAGCCCTAACTTTGCGAAATTTCAATCCCACAGGAGTAATCCGTCCTGGATTTTGGATGCATTTCATAAATTAGCCCATTTGAGGCACCTTGGCTCAAAAATTATTGCCCTATGATTCACCATTTTGTCCAACTGAAGGTTACAAACAGACAAACAGTCACGAGAGTTTTAGTAATATATAGACTAAGGTACATGGCCACATTAACCCCACTAGCCATCAGACTTACTTAATAGTTACCCTAGATTTTCAGCTTTCAACTGATTAATCTTGACTTGGTTGATGGGAAGATGCCAATTTAAATTATAGCTGATTATAGTATTCACTAACTATAGTTGAGATTAACCATTGTTTAGAATCTGACTGACATAATTTGAGACAGAAAAAGAAGTCCAAATATATCTTAAGATATAACCTTATATAAGATATATCTTATCTATAACCTTTGTTATAGGCCTGTGAAAAGGTAGTTTTTATTTGCCCTTCCAAGTCATTTTGCACTGTGAAGCGCAATGCAGCTCATGAAACTGATGTTGCCTCTTCTAGAACTTACAAGAGCTGAAAGATGCTTCTGGGCATATGCTGTGGGACAGGACAGCGGAATTAAAGTCTGTCTTATTACGGAGGTCATGAAGTCTACATGGACAGCATTTTAAGATGGAACATGGAAAGAGGCTTCAGGCATTCAATTTTGGCTCTGCCTGGTGCAGTGAATCATTGAGTACGGTTAGTTTACTTGAATCAGTTTATATGTTTGTTTATACCTTTTCCCAGATCATTTTCTTCAGAATTATAAAGGATTATGTGATGTGACAAGTAGGACTTAAGTATTATAATAACGCACATTCTAAAACCAGTCACTTAATCACTTTAGAAAGTAGATCTAAAATCTACTTTCACAGCAACACAGAAAGATTAAAGTGGAAGTGATTTGACTCAAACTGTTTATCAAACCTCTACCCCACAACAGTCAAGCTTACATCATATATATAAAGCCAGAATTAAAACCAATTCTAATCATAATAATAGCAGTAAACCCCCAGAACAAAAACCAATAATGCATGAGTTTGGATTTGAAACTCATCCTTTCTTATCTAAAATAATTACAATGGTTCTCCAGGCATGCAGGTCATTGCCAGATTCAGTATATGCAGCTAATCTAGTCCTGTAAATTATGTAAATTTTGTTAGTTATAAAACTGACAATAGACTGATTGCTAGCTATGCTTCCTGAACCAATGACATTCCAAAAACCAGTTAATATGGTTGTTTCTGCAAATACTCATGTAAACTTATCATTGACCTAACCTTTTTGCCTCTTTTTAAATGACCAAGAAAGATTTCCTGGATGAACAGATAGGAAGTCATTTAATTGTACTTTCTTTGAAATCAGGCTGAGTAATTTGTAATATAAATGCATTAATAGTAATACAGAACTGATGTATGCAGAATGAAATACAGCATCTCAGAGAGTTATTGTGGTTAGGTACTATTTTACTTCTACCTGATACCCTTTGAGTTTTGAAAAACAAAATGTAGATAACTCAAGAAATGGTACTTAGTCTTTTTGAAACTTGTGTCCTCCTCAACAATTCCTCATCAAAGATGCTTTCAATTTTTACTCTAAGTCAAATTTTAGTTTCATATACTTACTGAAACCTACTTTTTCTGAAGACTATGGATTACTTAAAAGCTTCTCAAAGAGAAATAGAGAACTTGTTAGGTAGCAGAATTTCCTAGATCCTTGGTATATTAACTTTTGCACCTTGCAAACAGAAGCAAAGGAAAAGAAAGTGGTTAAAAGCACTGACAACAATGCTTTGTATGAACTACTGTTCAAAATAACACTAATTGTGCTGAGAATAGCACTTTCTTTTCTTAAAAAAACTATTTTTCTCAAAAATGACAGTTTAAAGTGAATTTCAGTGTGGGAAGGAATCTTTCTGCCAGAATAAGAAGAACTCCAATGAGTTATAAATACATTCCAACAAAAATATACTAATCATATCTAAACTGTTTACCAAAGCATTTCTTTGCATTGACAATTTGTCCAGTTACATTGCTCATATCGTTACATTATAAAGAAGAACGAAAATGCTAAAATGAAATGAAAACTGGACAGAACCCAATAAAAAGGAAGGGGGAATGTGACTTGAAAGGCAGAGAAGATTAGGAAAACTAAAAAGGGAGAAGTGCATTTGGCAATATATCTTTAAAACAGCCTATTTCTGCTGTTCCTTGTATTTGTATCTGTATTTGTTAAGGTTATTTGCATTTAGAACATTATTTCAGGAATGAAAATAAGTAAACCAAATTAAACTAGAGAACGAAGCCCAGGTTTGGGATGACTGTGACACAGACATTTCATAGTTGCTGCTGGTTCTCAAGTTACTTCTATCATGGATCTAGTTCTTTTCACCTGGTTCAGCTTCCTGGTATGTCTGCAAATCATATAACCAAACACATCCCAAAGGGCCTAGCACTGGATGCAAGACTTGCGAGCATGTTAGGAATGCAAATTGCATCAACAGACGTTTACAAATGTTTGCAGCTGATGGAAGAGAAAGGAACATATTACTGGGCCCTAGAAATCTATAAATCAGAGCCTGGCTGCATCTGCAATACCACAAAGGGAAAAAATGTGAATAAATGGTATTCCAGCCCCCCCCCCCCCCCCATTTGGTTGGTCTCCAATTTGTGTGGATTTCAGCTACTAGTATTCTCAAGAATGGCATGCTAGAGGTTGAGGAGTTGATATACCCACATCAGGAATGCAACCAAATCTCTCTCTGTCTCTCTCTATCTGATTTTTATCCCACTATTATTATTATTATTATTATTATTATTATTATTATTTTATATAAATAAGTCAAGGGGGTGAACATACCTACTACTCCTTCCTTCTCCCTTTTCCCCCCACCATAACAATCCTGTGAGGTGGTTTGGGCTGAGAGAGAGTGACTGGCCAAAGTCACCCAGCCAGCTTTGTGGGGACTAGAACTTACCATCTCCTGGATTCTAGGCCAGCACCTGAACCACTAGACTGGCTCTCATCTATGTACTTATTGTGTAGCTGAGTGAGATTTCTGGATCCAGGAAGTCACAGAGAAAACACACAAAACCAATTAACGAAGAGTAAATTGCTATTTTGTGTTCTTGAAGAGAGAGAAGTTATTTTTTTATCCCATTATTATTATTATTATTATTATTATTATTATTTTATATAAATAAGTCAAGGGGGTGAACATACCTACTACTGGTATGTTCTGGGTGGTTAGCTAAGGTTTGTGCTTTAAAAGATAGATTTGAGTTTCAGTGTGAGGTATTCTCTTGTGAGAACCACCAAATCAAGTTTTTCAAAAGTTTTCATTTTTACCAGATCACTGACCCACTGCAAATCAGAGTGCCAGACCTTACCTTCATTTTATTCTATTTATTGACAACAATGTCTCTGGATCCCGGAGAGGCTCCAGTTCTCTTACAATTAAAAATAACAAATGTTGGTTGCTAAATTCAGACTACCAATTATTGACTTTACAATATGGAATTTTAAATCTCATAAGGCAATGGAAGCATAAATGTTTTCAGGGATCAAAGACAGAACTCAGATTTATAATTTAAAAGTAAGAGGAACATACAAATGTGGACATTTCATGTTGGGACACCAGTGTTTACAATTAAGGTGCCCCTGAGATAAATTCTTGGAGTCATTAATACGTTTACATGGCAAATGTAAACCATACGGGGTTCACCGTATCAAATAAAGATGCTAATACTAAGCGGGAACAAATAACAAATGGTGATGGTGTCATCATACAAATGCTGAAACTTAAGTGTTTGTATCAGATGTCAGGATGCAAGTCCAGAATAGTGGCATTTGTTGGATGATACCATGATGCACACATCATAATTTAACATAGTTTGCTGAATGTGTTCTTAAGATTTGTTCATCAGTTTCCTAAGAAGGATGGTCTACTAGTGGGACCTTTTAATGGAAATATTTCTGCCCATACTGAAAGTTCTGTAAAAGTTGGGGAGCTACACAACAACCCTGACAATTTCCTTGATATTATAAAAACAGAGGTATTGGAGGTGTCAAACACATGATAAATCATAGTAGTTAGGTGATGATTTGCTGATGATCAATTTGAAAGCCACATGCTATATATATTTGATGTTCTAGAAAAATGAGTGAATTGATCACAGCTTCATCTCTATTACATCACAGATATTTGATATAGACTTTAATCTCGATTAACTCATAGATAGTTCAAAGAAGACACCTTGAGTTATTGAAAGATTACAATATTGTTTGTTGGAATAATAAATACAGTGGTACCTCGGTTCACGAACTTAATTTGTTCCGCGACTCTGGTCGCGAACCGAAATGGTCGTGAACCGAATCAAATTTTCCCATAAGGTTCAATGTAAATATGGTTAATCCGTTCTGACCCCAAATTTGGTCGCCAACCGATTTTTGGTCGCGACCCAAGTCAAATTTCCCCATAAGGTTCAATGTAATTATGGTTAATCCGTTCTGAACCATATGTTGTTGTTTTTTAAAACCGCAAAAATATGACACAAAATACAGTACGAAGAGAGAGAAAGCTAACCTTGCTCGACGCGACTTCTGGCGTGGAGGACAGGAAGGCGGGTGGGGACGCGGTTACTGCTTGGAGGGAGAGTCCCCCTCCCTACAGGAAGCTGCGACCACGTGTCACAGGAGGGAAAATGGCCGCGGATCCTGTTCGTAACCCGATCCGGAGTTCGCGAACGGAGGCAAAATTTTGTGACCGGAGCTGTTCATGAACCGAATTGTTCGTGAACAGAAGCGTTCGTGAACCAAGGTACCACTGTACGTCTATAACTGCTGTAAAGAAAAAAGCTTCTTTAAGTTTTTTTTCCTTTTTCTTTTTTTTTCACTTTCAACACTTTTTTCTTTTTCTTTCTTTCTTAGTGTTGAAAGTGAAAAAAAAAGAAAAAGGAAAAAAAACTTAAAGAAGCTTTTTTCTTTACAGCAGTTATAGACGTACAGTGGTACCTTGGTTCACGAACGCTTCTGTTCACGAACAATTCGGTTCATGAACAGCTCCGGTCACAAAATTTTGCCTCCGTTCGCGAACTCCGGATCGGGTTACGAACAGGATCCGCGGCCATTTTCCCTCCTGTGACACGTGGTCGCAGCTTCCTGTAGGGAGGGGGACTCTCCCTCCAAGCAGTAACCGCGTCCCCACCCGCCTTCCTGTCCTCCACGCCAGAAGTCGCGTCGAGCAAGGTTAGCTTTCTCTCTCTTCGTACTGTATTTTGTGTCATATTTTTGCGGTTTTAAAAAACAACAACATATGGTTCAGAACGGATTAACCATAATTACATTGAACCTTATGGGGAAATTTGACTTGGGTCGCGACCAAAAATCGGTTGGCGACCAAATTTGGGGTCAGAACGGATTAACCATATTTACATTGAACCTTATGGGAAAATTTGATTCGGTTCACGACCATTTCGGTTCGCGACCAGAGTCGCGGAACAAATTAAGTTCGTGAACCGAGGTACCACTGTATTTATTATTCCAACAAACAATATTGTAATCTTTCAATAACTCAAGGTGTCTTCTTTGAACTATCTATGAGTTAATCGAGATTAAAGTCTATATCAAATATCTGTGATGTAATAGAGATGAAGCTGTGATCAATTCACTCATTTTTCTAGAACATCAAATATATATAGCATGTGGCTTTCAAATTGATCATCAGCAAATCATCACCTAACTACTATGATTTATCATGTGTTTGACACCTCCAATACCTTTGTTTTTATAATATCAAGGAAATTGTCAGGGTTGTTGTGTAGCTCCCCAACTTTTACAGAACTTTCAGTATGGGCAGAAATATTTCCATTAAAAGGTCCCACTAGTAGACCATCCTTCTTAGGAAACTGATGAACAAATCTTAAGAACACATTCAGCAAACTATGTTAAATTATGATGTGTGCATCATGGTATCATCCAACAAATGCCACTATTCTGGACTTGCATCCTGACATCTGATACAAACACTTAAGTTTCAGCATTTGTATGATGACACCATCACCATTTGTTATTTGTTCCCGCTTAGTATTAGCATCTTTATTTGATACGGTGAACCCCGTATGGTTTACATTTGCCATGTAAACGTATTAATGACTCCAAGAATTTATCTCAGGGGCACCTTAATTGTAAACACTGGTGTCCCAACATGAAATGTCCACATTTGTATGTTCCTCTTACTTTTAAATTATAAATCTGAGTTCTGTCTTTGATCCCTGAAAACATTTATGCTTCCATTGCCTTATGAGATTTAAAATTCCATATTGTAAAGTCAATAATTGGTAGTCTGAATTTAGCAACCAACATTTGTTATTTTTAATTGTAAGAGAACTGGAGCCTCTCCGGGATCCAGAGACATTGTTGTCAATAAATAGAATAAAATGAAGGTAAGGTCTGGCACTCTGATTTGCAGTGGGTCAGTGATCTGGTAAAAATGAAAACTTTTGAAAAACTTGATTTGGTGGTTCTCACAAGAGAATACCTCACACTGAAACTCAAATCTATCTTTTAAAGCACAAACCTTAGCTAACCACCCAGAACATACCAGTAGTAGGTATGTTCACCCCCTTGACTTATTTATATAAAATAATAATAATAATAATAATAATAATAATAATGGGATAAAAAAATAACTTCTCTCTCTTCAAGAACACAAAATAGCAATTTACTCTTCGTTAATTGGTTTTGTGTGTTTTCTCTGTGACTTCCTGGATCCAGAAATCTCACTCAGCTACACAATAAGTACATAGATGAGAGCCAGTCTAGTGGTTCAGGTGCTGGCCTAGAATCCAGGAGATGGTAAGTTCTAGTCCCCACAAAGCTGGCTGGGTGACTTTGGCCAGTCACTCTCTCTCAGCCCAAACCACCTCACAGGATTGTTATGGTGGGGGGAAAAGGGAGAAGGAAGGAGTAGTAGGTATGTTCACCCCCTTGACTTATTTATATAAAATAATAATAATAATAATAATAATAATAATAATAATAATAATAATAGTGGGATAAAAATCAGATAGAGAGAGACAGAGAGAGATTTGGTTGCATTCCTGATGTGGGTATATCAACTCCTCAACCTCTAGCATGCCATTCTTGAGAATACTAGTAGCTGAAATCCACACAAATTGGAGACCAACCAAATTGGGGGGGGGGGGGGGGCTGGAATACCATTTATTCACATTTTTTCCCTTTGTGGATGTATGCCAGGATTACAGTCTCTAACAAACAACACCACAGTTGTGCATACCCCCTTCCCTACCAATAAAAGTTACTTAATTTAGATTAGGTGCCAAAAACAGATAGTAAGAATAGAGTGGGTGACTATGTGAAAATTGGCTGCCAAGTGATCATTCCAGATGACTCAAGCAAATAAACTTAAAATTTATTTAAATAAAGTCAAAATTTAAAGGATTTGTAAGTTTTTGCTGGGAGTAGTGGTTATATATATATGTTACATAGACACTGCACTTTTTAGGGTAATCATACTTTAAATATTATTAACTTTCATCTCTTAGTCTTGAGTATTATGAAGAATTGAAGAGGAAGGCAATCCTATGATGACTGCTGATTACCAACTTTCCACACCATGACTGAAAAAATTAAATAGGTTCCCCATAAATTCTAAAATGAAACTTGCTGGGCCCCACTGGTACTGATTTAACTTGTTGAAATACGTTCACAGAAGCCTAATTGCAAGTGAACAGATAACACTGTTGTCAAACTGTGCGGGTGTGATTTACAGTTCTCTTAAAAAGCAGAAGTACATAAAACCCAAGCTGTTAACCATTATTTGGAGGTATTCTGCATAATGCACTTGTTCAAAAAGACTAGCATTGCACTTGCTAGATTACTCAGATGAAGAGGACTCCAGACATTAGCAGAGTAGCTTGCTACTTCCTTTGATGTGTAAAAGAGAGCCTCCAAGGAAGAAACAAACTTCCAAAGTCCATTACTTCCATGTCAGAATCTATATAAAGTGTAGTGACTTCAAAAAGCAGCTTTAAACATGGCAAGATGTTATTTGGTTAAAAGGTAAAACAGGATGAACAAATCGGAAGAGTTTTCAAGCAGAGTTCTCAAAGCAGATCAGGACAACATACAATACTAGGAAGGTTCCAAGGTCAGAACTTCTTGCCCTGTCCTCATCACTCACAGTCTTAAAACATTGCAACCAAATTAGGTCTGCAGACTGCTATACTGTTTTGTTAAGGCTTTAACTGAGATTGCAAATGGCCCATGGGCTGCATGAAGATCACCAAATCCATTTTCTATAGTGGTTCTCAGAACTCCCTGCGATCACATTGATGAAATTTGGGAACTAATCAAAAAAAAAAAAAAGTTTGGTGGGATGCAAAAGAAAATTGTTTTGTTAGACCTGTGACAGGCTTTACACATCTATACTTCTTTTAAAACTGTAGATATACACAAAAGTAAAAAAAGAGGTGGGGGGGACTCAGTCTCTCTATTTATAGTGTTATGTCAGGAACCTGCCCCTGGGCAGCCTATGCTATAACTTTAAACACAACTCCAACAGGGAGGTCAATGATCAGAACCATCCCATCATCCCTGGAAATAATATCTGTTTAACTACTCATATGGATTCTGCTACAAAGAGTATCACTGTAGAAAATTCTTCAACTGTACCCTTCAAATGACTGTATACTTCCTTTTGAGATCACAAGGAACCAGAATTAGGAGCCAGGAAGACTGATTATTTTATGACAAGCAATAAAACATACATATTAGATTCATATGTGAAAATTTGTGAGTGTATACACTCATGTGTGCAGAAACAGAAAGAGGATTTCCCATGGAATCATTGTATTTAGAGATATTCCAATGGCAACTCTAGCTTCTTTTAAAAGTAGCTATAAGTTAAACATACAATCTTAGTGTTCAAAAATACATTGTAATTATTATATCAACATAATTAAAAATAATAGAAAATCAGAATGAAGTACAATACGTTTGCATGCCAAAAAGAGAAAGGAAGTTCAGTTCTACACAATACACTTTTAACTTTTCTGAATATTTAAAGTTATACAAGTTGCTGTTTTCCATTGCACATCTCTTGATCATTCTACACTCTTTTTGGGCTCCCTCCGTTTATTGATCTCAAATATTCCAGGGGAGGAACTCTGTAATAAACTTAATTTTTGGGCTTCTGTTGAAGTATTGAAATATTAGAAGCCATGGAGGGTCCAACACGTTAAAGAGATGATTGTACAGTGCCAAATGTTCTCATGTACAGATGTTCAGTAATACATATATATAACATCCACACCACTAAGGAAAGTACACAAATTCTGTATTCCACCTGTAACAAGTTCACTAATGGTTTTTTTTTAAAATATGTATGTGTATGTATGTATGTGTGTATGTATGTATGTATGTGTATATATATATATATATATATATATATATATATATATATATAAATGGAGAACTGAAAAAATGGAGAATAAACATTATGCACAATATAATTTGCAACTTAGAAGAAGCTGCTGCTGCTAATCTCTTAATCTTATGATACCCTGTGGGCAAAGGTCTGCTGATCTAAAACAGATGAGGAAATGTTTCCATCTGGACACAAGTTTCCAGTCCTCTAGTTGATTCTTTCAGTCTGAACTTATCCAAATGATTCAATATTTGTGCCAAAATGACTGCAGAAAGTAAGAAAAAACCTGGTTAACAAATACTTAGTTTCTTACCATTAAAGAACATAGGAAGTTGCACAAAGCCATTGCGATCAGTGCTTTTAAGCTGTATTTACTGCGATTCAAAATTGGCCAACAAATCTGAAAGTTTTAAATATAGCCCTTTCCTGGCAGAAAAGGGGAACATTTATATTTCATAATGAAGCCTTCAATATAGTGAGATCCAAATAATAGTAAGACATACACATCCAAATAGATCTTGGAGATGTGCGATGAGGGGGGTCTTGAACTAATTCTCAGTTTAAGCCAATCTGTTCCCAGATTTTCTTGCATTCTTCAGTTGATGACAGCCAAGCTGTATTTTCATTGTTTTACTGGAGGAATAATCTCTTTGGCCAATACTTATGCAAGTTGAGTGGCCAGTAATGACAAACATGGACTTTCACCCCACATGTTCTTGTGGTCCGAGTTAAAAAAGTTCATATCAACAAAAAATGATGTTGTTGATTATGATTTTGCTCCTTTATGTTTACTTTGGCATCCATTTCAGTTGATGCAACCAGAATTTTAGTCTTATAAACCAGGCTCTTCCTCCGGGTGCTGGGACCAGGATATTAGATGAGACTGACCTGTGTGATTAAATGGGATATGTTGCTTTTTTTGTGGCCCTTGGCATATTGCATACTATCTATTGTGCAGCATTTAAATGGTTCTGCTGTCATGATAGTCTTTTTGGGTTTTGTGCTTGCTTTTTTTAAAAAAAAATCATTTATTTTTAGCCATACAGAGTCGTAAGAATGAGATGGGCAGATCTGATTATACTGAAAGGCTGAAATCCTCTGCAAATCCATATACCCTTGAAATATATTGTTTTAAGTCAGTCAAGGACTGGCCTTGGAATAAACATGGTTAAGCTAAAGACTATAAAAGTTTTCCCATAACGTCCCCAAAATGCAGGTTTACACAATACATTATAACAGCAAAAGGCCTTCATTTCCCTCTGCATTGTCAGATCTATATAACAATAAATAGGTTTACTCACAATAGAATGGGTTGATGTGGAGGCAAAGTTTCTAGATAGGTGTATGTATATTTGCCTGAAAACCATGAGTATTAGTCACTTTGGGCTCTTCACACATATAATACTGAATAAATAAAATAGCCTCAAGATCTGACAGCAGTCTGAAAATGCAAAAATATTTGTGATACTCCTGCCTGTATGAAAAAATAATCATTTCAGGGTTTTTTGTCTTTTAATATCGGTAGTATAAAAGTGAAGAGTCATTTGTCATCTATGCTTCACGGCCTGTCTCCTGCCAATCAATGTTGTGATAGGATTATTTTTATAGTTCAGTTTTCTATAGAGGCCAACATTTTTCCCATGTGGCAAGTGATGTGTGGTTGCTGATTATAATAATATGCTTTGGTACAGTTTTCACCTTATTTTACTCCCAGCATTTCCATTTATAAACTGCTGTTCTCACTGTAGACTCAATTCACAAATTCACAATTTTTTGGGGGGGGGGCACCATTTATCATCAGATAAAATATACTAAAATTCAGGACAAAAATCAGGTAAATCACATATAATGAAAGTCACTTGACAATTGTTTGGCTAACTGTTCTTTTCAATATTCGGTTACTTTAGTCCCTACACCAATTGGAATCAGAGTCAGTTTTTTAAACACTGCTTGGAAAATAATGGACTCTGACTGTATAGTTTAAATTGGTAAAACATAAAGCCAATTTATGTTGGATTCTGTGCAGACTCCATTGAAATAAATAAAAGATGAATAGAAAGGTATTTTTGTATGGTTCCTGCTCAGTAAAGAAGGGAGCTTCCCAGAGCCTTCAGTATAAATCTATGCCCATGTACAATAACTGAAGCCCATTCACTGTTTTCCATGAATCTCAAGTAAATGTGCATAGCAAAACAGCAACAACATTCATATCACTCTTCCACCCAGAATGAATGCAAATTAACAATAAAAATAAACTCTCGTAAAAACACGAATGATGAAAATACCTAGTCTGTTCTTATACTGCAAGTGCCCTGGTGAACAAGCACATCTTCTGTTATTTGAAAAAAAAAATGCTGGACATCCATTAGGAGGTTGTTGAGAAGGGCTTGTTTTTAGCCTCCACACTATCAACTAATCCCACTGGATAAGGTTGACTCCAATTACTCTTAACACAAACTGGAGGATATTGTAGAAGACAGACTTTTCGATACAAGGGTCCTAAGTAGGCCAGGGCTAGGTGATTTAAATTCTCCACAATAAAGAGATTTGCACAGTAGAGGTGACACAGTTATCTTCACTCTAGCAAAGAGGCAATGCAATTTGTCTTGATGAAACACTTTACATGGTATCTCCTTGTCTCCTACTTAGCACTTGCCAAAGCTAGAATAAGGTTGTGTATATATGCTGGACTTGGAGATTTGTCTTCAGGTTTAAAAAGGTTTACCTGAGAAGGTTGAAGGTGCAGTCTTGAGCAATTCTCACTAAAGCTAGCGGAGAAGGGTAAGGAAAGAAAAAATGGTGCCTTGCAGCTTCTCTCAGCATGTTCCAACAGCAATTGTCTGAAAGCTTCTGTGGATATGCTGTGTTGAGGAAGGGCTGTAATACATAACAACATGGTTGTTTCACTTTGCTTTTAGAAGTAAGGGGCTTCATGAAGCAGTTTTGGAGAAATCTTCACTGAAGCAAAACATCCCCATTAAAACCAATGCAGGATTGATGATAGCCCTTAGTGCAACTTAAGGTCCAGTACTGCTTACCCACTCTACTTATTAATCAGACAGATACACTGTGCATCAATTTCAACTTCCAGACTATCTTCAAAAAGAACACAATGTGGAGAACATTGCAGTAATTCAATTGTTATGTCATAAATCACTGAAGCTAAATGATTTAGGTCTCAGTAGAGTTGTAGCTGGGATGCTAGCTGTAACTGCATCAGGTTTTACTTGCTGCTGGATCCCCCAGTGTCTCTACTGGTGGCTTAGAAACAAGGAATGTAGGCTTAGAGGACCTTTCCCTATATAGCTTTTATAGATTTCACTATTTTTTTACATTGTTTAATCAATCAATATTCAATTAAAATATTTGTAACATGAATTGGAATTCTCATCACTGTGGATTTTACATTCACTTTCGAAATCACATGTTACAGCAATTCATATCTTTTATATCATTATGCTGACAACCATTTTGCATTGTAAAATTCTCTGGAAGTGACAACTACCAGTGGAAGATCAATGCAAGTGGGAACTTTCATATCCCAGAGACAATCTTAAGGTTTTGTTTGTTTGTTTTTTAAAGCAAAAAGCTGCCTTTGGAGAAGTCAACCATAGCAGATAATGTGAGCATGCTTTTGATCTTTGCTATGCAGGTATTGTATTAGCATGCATGTTACAATAGGGTACTTCAAAAAAGTAGCAAAATAATTGTATTATTTACTAATTTATGAAGGTTTCTATCAACTCATGCCTTGAGTTTTACATTGAAATTTGGGATATTATGTACTCCAAAGGACAACCACCATAACAGTCCTTCAGTTTTCAATTATTTGGTTTGGTAGAGTTGAGCCACATAAATAAAAGATGATAGATAGATAGATAGATAGATAGATAGATAGATAGATAGATAGATAGACAGATAGATAGATACTGGTCCACTAATTGCTCATACTGCCATGAGAGTATACTTTAGTGGTCCTTCCAGTTTCTTTCACCTTTCTGATAGTGAACAATGACTGAATTTATTTGTTTATTTATTTATTTGTTTATTTATTTATTTATTTATCAAACTTATCCCCGCTCATCTCCCCCCAATGGGGGACTCTGCGTGGCTTACAACAGATTACAACAATAAATAGATACTTAGTTAACATTTATAAAAAAAAACACATTTATAAAAAACAAAACACAGTGAATCCTTCACTACAAGGGTTTGGCAATATATAATTTCAATAGAACAGATTATGTGTAGCTCAGGTTTGAACTGCAGAGTCCTTGGTGCTCTCTGAATCTGGTTGCTTGCTTGCAGACATTTCATTACCTGACTAGGTAACATCATCAGTGTTAGTGAGTGTGGGGTTTACTGCTTGTTGATATGTAGTAGCTTGCCCTGTCAGTTTTGGTGGGGATGTGATTTTCTTCTTGGAAGTTCCTCGATTAAGGTATTGTTTTCTGCTTGATTGCTTGTCTGGTGTTGATCCCTGTTTATCTGGGTGTTGGCTGCTGGAGAGGATGCATTCTGGTCTTTTTGTTTCCTTCTTAGCTTTCCTATTGTCTCTTTTGAACGGTGTGTAAATGTGGTTTGCCTCTATGTGTCTATTAATGGCAGATGTGTCTGAGTGCCAAGCTTTCAGAAATTCCCTAGCATTTTTGGATTTAGCTTGGTCTAGGATGCTCCTAGGGATACCCCCTGGTGCAATATGGTTCATGAGGTCACGAAGAGTCAGAGATGACTTAATGACTAAACAACAAGGATGCTCACAGTTTCCCAGTTGAAACTATGGTTGCGTCTTTCCATGTGTTGTGAGATTAAGGATTTTGAATCGTGTCTTCTGACTATTAGTTGGTGTTCATGGATGCGCTCTGCTAGTTTTCTGCCTATCTGTCCTATATAGTGGCTGTTACAGTCTTTAAGGCAGGGCAAGCTAGTCTATATAAATAGGGAGCAAACCCCACACTCACTAACACTGGTAATTTTAGCCAGTCGGGTAATGAAACTTTTGCAAGGAAATGACCAAGCTCAGAGAGCACCAAGGACTCCACAATGTATAATTATTTCTCGATTTGTTCTTCCCAGATATGTGACAGCAAAATTATCTAACAATTATCACAATAACTACAGTATTTTAAAAAGTCAAATATATAACCTCCAAAGCTTCTGTTAATTGTCATTGCTTCAGACACAGCAATAGAGTTTCTGAAACTGAAATGCAGTCATTTTAACTTTTGACTTTTACAGTGGACCTTCTACAAAGTTAATTACAGCATTCAGAAAGTTTTGATATTCCTTTCAGCTGAATGTTCGTTTCTGACTATCTCTCACCTTTTCACAGCAGAATGTTCTTTCAGAGCAGAAGCTGGCATGTGTGGAATGTTATTTTAAACTCGTCATGTTTCCAATTTAGAAGCTGAAATGAGTCACACATATCACCATTCCTGAGACTTCCTGTGAACATTACTTACCTAAAAAGAAAAAAGAAAAAAAGTCAATGGAGCTATTTTATTTAGAAGTAGTGGATGCTTGCATTTTCCCCTTATAGCAATGGCTTCCTAACTTTCCAGTTTTATGGAATCCTTTCCACATTGTGCTTTTCTGTGGAAAAATCACTCTCTGTTGCAGAAGGTTCTGCAATTTATTCAATACTATATTCTGAATTCCTCCAGCTAACATTCATCAGCTTTGTGAATTCAAAATTGTTAATCTACAAGACCTAGGTCAGAAACAGGCTTTACCCAACTGTCTACAATGGCTCTGCAGTGCAAGAAGAATTGGAAATTGTGCCAAAGCCATCAGTGTGTGAAGCTTCTTTGCCAATCCTGATATATTCATTGAGAAGCCAGTTTGGTGTAGTGGTTAGATATTGAAGTGGAAGACTATGAGTTCCAATCTTCCCTGAGACATGAAAGCCAGCTGTGTGACTTTGGGCCAGTCACTGTCTCAGCCCAAAATTGCTCACAGGACTGCACTTGTGTGGAAAAAAAAAAAAAAGCAGGGACATTATGTACACTACCTAGAATTGTACAAAAATAAAGGCTGGATATAAATCTAATAAATACATAATAAGAAATTCTGGTAGAAATGTCATAATCTGGAGAAATAAAAAATGATGGACTTCCAGGGGAGGTATGGGAAACTGAAGACAGCTTTGTGAAAGCAGAGCTGATGACCATGAGAAAGACCAAGGAACCAGTGAGTAGACTGATTAGTTGGAACCTCTCTGGATAATGAGAGGGCAGGAGATAGCCCACAGGTGCTCTGAATGGCTGCTCCTTGTGAGGAGACTGCAGGCAGCAATTTTCTGTGGGTCTGAGCACCAGGAAACAACAGAATCAGCTATTTTGCTCACAACCACAGGGGAGACTTTAAAGGGACACTAAATTCAAAAATCTCACTTTCTAATCACTTTTGGAAATTGCTCATTTACTACTTCTAAGCTATAAGAGATCTCTGGAATGATAAGTTTGAAAATGCTGGTCAGTCTGCCTTCAATCCTGAAAGAAAGAAAATTTTAATCATAAGCTTAAGAATTTAAAGAATCTAAAATAAACAGCACAAAGCTAAATAAGATTTTGATCTTATGAAGTTATAAACAGACTAAGGGTCCAGATAAAATTGGAATATTGAAACTTTGACAATAGTATTTTGGAATTAATTATGAAGAACAAACAGCTTCTTGTGGGAAATGGATTATGTTTTGGTTTTTACAAGACAAAACAAAGATAAGCAATTTCATGATTTTAAAAACTGGACACTAGAGGGGAATAAAGTTTTTAGGAAGGGGGAAAATATACAGGCCTGTAAGATGATGCAAAACATTATGACAATAAAAATACTGAAGGAGACTTTTGAAGAATGGAATCAGAAAATAGTAGTCACAATATCAACAATGTCAGTAATGATGTCTACTTCTATGGATAGACTATGTCCAAAAGATGTTATTGAAGAAATGACAGATGTATTGTAGAACAAGACAGATATGACAAGATAGAGATGGTATCAAAAGTGGATTTACAACTGACAGGCCAAGAGGATGACTTAGAAAAGGATGTTTCACTGAATCTCCAAAGAAAGTGGCTGAGGTTTTAAAATTTAAAAGGGAAATACAAATGACAAACCAAGAGGGTGACCTGGATATTTTTTTTCTATTGGATGTACAAAGAGGCTTGTTAAAGCCTTAAAGAACTCTGTGGGATGGGACAAAGAAGAAATGAAGAAAAATCAAATCCTACAACAATATTTGGATGAGCTAAAGATCAAGACTGCTAGAAGTAAAAGGAAGGAATATAAAGTTGGTTTATTTGACATGATGTTTTATGGATTTGTTTATAGATAAGAGTTGGGATATGGGATGAACAGATAAAAGTTTGTAACCCTAGAGAAGGTGAAGACTCATTAAATTTGTTTATACTTGTGATGAAGGTTGGAAGTCACTTCTTTATATATTCCTTTTCTCTTTCTTTATTATATTCTTACTTTCTTCTTCTTTCTTCTCTCTTTTTTATTGCTCTTTCTATTCCTTCTTTCTATTCTCTTTTCTTTCTTTAAGTTTAGTTCGTATTAGATTTTATTATTATAATCAACATTCTTAATAAAACTTATACAGGGAAATAAATATATACAGGAAATAAAAAATGATATTATTAGGGCTGGTTGTTCTGTATTGAAATTATAATTCTCAGCCAGCATATCCAAGCCATGAATAAATCATTCTTGTTGTGCCAACAATGTATGTAATATTGGGGGTTGACAATTCCCCCCCCCCTTCTTTTTGACATTCAGATTGGAGGGATTTAAAAATATGGCAGTAGGGAGGCAGAGGGAGAAAAATTGCTACCTTATATCCCCCCCCCCCCCCACAAAAGTTGGGAAGCTGAACAGTAGCCCTTGAGCTTTCAAATGTTGTTCACATCTGAGATAAATATTCAGGTCTGTCCTATTAACAAGGAAATGTTTATTATAGCCTGTTTGAAAATATGCAGGGTTAGTCATTAAAATACCATATTTAGTGGCTGATGTACTATAGAATTCACCATGTGCATTATCTGTGTTGCCATGCTGAATTTCCACACCTATGTTAACCGCTATCTGAAATGTTGAGTGGTACTGATGAGACCTTCCATGTGGTTAATCCATGTGACACATCATTGGATATTTTAAACTCATTGCATACAGACAATTCTTTTAAAGCTAAAATTCTTTCTTTATCTGGCTCTGCTTAAACTATTCTTCTTAAATGATCTGCATACATTGTTGAGTCAAATAGACAAATATAACAACCAAAGGCTACTCTCCAGAGTTCAAGCATCTGAGGTAACTTTTTATTCTTATTTTCCTCTGTTCTGTTTGCTTTGCTTTGCTTTCTTCTGCTTTGTTTTGTTAATAGAGCAGGAAAAGTGGCTTACCTCTTTACTGCAGTAACTGTCTCTTTCAAGAACAGCTTAAAAACACCCTATTTTGTGAAGCTAAGCAAACATCTGTTAAATGCCTGCAGCACTATGTAATCCTCATATCCTTTCAGGTTGCAGATTTTCATAGTAGTCTAAATATATATGTTAGTAGCTTGAAGGAATCAGTCTTGAGAGGAGTGCATGTGTATAATTTACAAAAAATGCAGATTCCACATTGTTTATAAGGATCTACGCAACTAAGAAATTGTCATCATTGCTATTCTGTTATATATACATAAATGAGGGGTAAGGTAAAAGCTCTCTGACTTACAATTTAAATTACTTAAAAAGAGGCATGTAAGAGATGCAGACATGTAAATATGCCACTGTCTTGCGTCGCTCCTGAGACAAAAGGGACTATTTTGCTTAATGGACATTTCTTACATGATGAATTGGCAAAGCCAATTATAACTCCCAATGAATCTAGTTGTGAGAGGATATGCTTGTAAATATATTGGTTATGGCCATCCTTCAAAACTGCTACCTTTAAAACATGACAGGACTAGTGGACCTAACAAAATGCAGTCCTAAAACCCTATGCCATTATAACAGGTGTGGGAAACCTGTGATCCTCCAAATGTTGGTGAGAAGCGCTATCAGTATACTTCTGGGTACAACTTACGTTAAAATTATGAACTTATAGTGGGACCTGGGTATCTTTAAGAATGCCTATTCTGAATAGAACCTCCATGCCGCATGCATACTAGTAAAGTGTACCTATGGAAAGTCCTCTCCTATCAAGAAGTTTAGTAGCAGGAGGTTCAGAAATGGGTTTTCTCCATAGGGGTTTCCCTCCTTTGGAACAGCTTGCCTCACAGATGGGAGAGATTCCTTCCCTGATTTTCTGGAAGTCAATAAAAATTAGCTACTCCAGAAGGTCTTAAGGGAATAGTAGAGTGCATTTGTCTGAGTCAGTTGTGGCACAATCTACTGTACTAATGACCAAAATAAGTGTTGGTGATAGTATATTGTATTGTATTATTATGTTTATTGTTTTGTTATATTGATTTTTATGGGAATTTTGAATTATGTTTATTGTAAGCTGCTTAGAGTCTACTATGACCGAAACAGAATATAAGTTTCAAAATAAAATAAGTATTACTGACTTGCATTTTCCAGATGCCCCAATCTGCGTGGCTGGGAGTTGTAATTCAGTAGTACAGGTTTCCAAACTCCAGTTTATGGCATATATTTTAAAGTATACACAACTCCATTGCAATTTATTGAAACTTACTTCAATGTTTACTTAGGGTTAAGGAAGGTAATGAAAGGAATGTTTTCCATACTCTTCCTATACTATGCAGAAGCTCTATGTCTAGAGTCAGGAAGGGGGAGTCAGTGGTATTTCTAAACAATATGGAATACTCCCTCTAGGGCTATTATAAATTGGGCCCAATAAATTACAGAAGGGAAGTATCCCCACTGAGCTGCCTAAGGGAGTTTTCAGAGACATATTGGGAAACGAAGCATGGAAAATGCATGCGTGCTTTGCCTCTCATCCCTAATCCTAAAACGTTAATACCTAGCTGAAAGTTGCCGGCCAGAAATGGCTGAAAACTTCAGCGGTTCGAGTCCAGCCTCTCGCGTTAAACAAGGTGAGCTCTTGTTTCTCCACCCGCAGCTTCTGTCAACCCAACAGATCGAAAACTTACGTGAGTAGATAAATGGGTACTCTCACTCTGGTGGGAGGAAAAATGCTGGCAGCGCCTTGCCCAGAGAGACGGGACCAGTGGCCGGTAAAGCGCGAAACCGCACTCACCCGAAAACGGGGCACGAAGCAATGGAAATCCCGCCTCCTGCGCTCGCCAGCTGGGCTATGCTCTAGGAAGTAGGCTCTGGCAAAGACTACTTCCGAAAAACAAAAAAAGATACAATTGCCTTGAAAACCGCTAGGGGGCGGTCACTGCAGGGTCAGTAATGACTGAGAGCAGACAAAAAAAAAAAAAAAGTTTAAAGGGGATATGAAAATAGGACCTCAGTGTTGTTGAAGAAATTGCAAGGATACCAGGGACCTAAACCTGGGTTTTGCTTTTTAAAGATTTCAGTATTGATCCAAAAAGCCATGTTACATTACATGAGAAGGCTATCTTCACAGTAATGGAGGTGTCTTCATAACCCTTGTTATGGTTATGTTATAACATATAATAACAGAATTTTGAAAGCTTGACAGATTTTTGCTTGCTCTCCCGTTTATACCCAAGATAAATAAGGCAGGCCGACAATGAGTTTCTTCCTCACTGCTTCCTCTCTTTCAGGGCTAAACTGAAAGACTTTTCTTCAAGTTTTTCTCCATAGTCTTTATGTCTATCAGAGACAGAGAGATTTTGTATAAATACATAGGGATAGATAAAGGCCAGTGTTACAATAGTAGTGAGAAATTCTGCTCCTGTTGTTCTGTAAATTTAGATCTAGGATACATTGCTTGATCTCTTGCAAATGCCTTCTCAGAACTTAGTATTATTAGTGATTGGACTGAGAAGCTACAGTAAATAATTTTGAGACTATACTTTTTTTCCATAAGGAGTTGAGTTTGTTGACAAAAATTAACTGGGATAGAGAACTCTCCTCTCAAATTAGTTTTATCTGTATTTCAATCAGCAAATTCTCATGTGAGCCTTGATTAACCTACAGCCTCAAGCATATGTTTCAAATAAGGAAAACAAAGCATTGCTCTTAAGAACCTGAATTGAATTCCCTTCAATTTTTCACATCATTATAGGCACAAAATTGTGCACCATAGAGTGGAAGGTTCAACAAAGTTTTAAACAAACATGGGCAGAATTACTTTATAGATTATGCTCTCTTTGGAGTTCAAACACTATTTGAATGAAATCTTGTTAAAAAAAGCTATAATGTAACCTCCCTTTCTTTTCTTTTTGTAGGAAGTTTCCCAGTAACAATTATTTTAGATGCTTTCCCTATATGTAATGAAATATTATTTTTCCAATAAAAATAACCTTTTCTTTTCAATAAAATGAAATTAATACATCACAATGAAAGGGCTGAAGTTTAAGGTCAAATGACAAGTTGCATTAAACATAGCTACATGTTATTAAAGGCAAACTCCTACTCACATATAGATAACTATTTGCTCTGAGTACTCTAGAAAGCAAAAACATTGCCAATTTCTGTTTTGCTTCTCTCTCTGGACAACTGAATAAGTAAAAGAAAAGTAAAGTAAATAAAGGAAAAGAAGATCCATTTCAGTTATAATAAAATTCAATAATCTAAACTGAAAAGGATAGTTCCTGCATTTTTTCCAAGCTGGTTACTGCATCACACTCAATGAATTATAATTAAGGATAACTAAGCCCAGGAAAATGTGCTTTAAAACAAAATACAAAGGTTTAAACAGAAACCCATTCTTCATTGTTTGACCTGCAGTGAGTTTGTTCAGCACCTTGCATTCAAAGAGCTATAATTAAAGAATTGTAAACATAGGTTTGACAAGTCCGGTATTCAAGTATGTTCTCAGTGCCTTTTGTAGAGTTTGACCTGACTTCTCAGTCAATGATACAGATCTGTTCAGAGTGACACTGCTGAGTTCATCCGTGAGAATATGCTTCTGTTATATTTCTTTAGATTCTACAGATAAGCCAAAAGACCATATCATTGATGAAGCTAATTATTACTAATTGGTTAATTATTTATCTTTGTATAATAATTAAGAATAGTGCTGAAATAATTGCCCTTTGGTTCATCATGAAGGTTTTATTTCTTTATTGTAGGTTTTTATTGTTGTAAGGACCCTGGAAGGATTTGATGGCATTCAAATCAAATCAAATCAAATCAAATCAAATCAAAAATACACCAGGGCAAAATGTGTTAAAAACAAGAATACAAAAATATGAACAACTGCTTTAAACAAAGAAAAGAAAAAAGTGGGGTGAGATTTGTGCTAATACATACATTTCTGCAACAGAAATATTTATACTCGGGACACTACCTTGCAGCCCAAGTAGAATGTCTAGCTAATAGCATCTTCATGCAATATTTTGTAACATTGCAATAGCACAATATAAGGATACCTCATCTGATCACATTTATACTACGGTTTCTAGCACTCTTTCATGGAAATGCATTTCATTGAGCATAGTCTGGTATATGTCTGAATATGCATTAGATTGGGCTGTTGGTTTATTGAGAATTCCAGGTAATGCAGCTGTACATCTTTGCTTTTAAAGTTATTTTCTCTCTTCCTACAGCCCCCTAGAAATATACATGAGCAAAACAAAATATTGTGCAGAGTATGTGAAACCTGATTCTGTATAAGATATAGCTATTTGAGGTTGTTGCTGCTCCTGAAAAATGTGTGGATCAAAAGTTACCCATGCTTCATATTTGCCACACTGTAGACATTTTTCATTAGCATAGCATGAAGCAACACAGAGGGGGAAAATGATAAAAGTGAATGCAGTCGAAATTGCTCAAAAAGAATGTGCTGTAAAATAGTGTTTTAAATAACAAGAGCAATATGTCCAAGATTCATTGATATATTATCTCTGATGGTTGATCATAGAAGCCACATGGGACAAAAATCATTCTTGCCTATCAAAGAGGTAGATTTCACCTTGCATATAATGTGGTATGTAGTCCAAACAGAACCTATTATTAGGGTATAAATGTTATTCCTGTAATTTGCCAGTGGTCAAAAAATTGGTGCCCAACAACTTAGTACCTATATGTAGAGAATCCAGCTCACAAATGATATTCATATGTTCTTCAAATAACAGTAATAAATTGTTAGCAAAGGAAGGTTGAATGATGTCTGTGTTAAACATTTTTAAACTGTTCCTTAAATGAGCCTTTAAACAGTCACAAATCTTGGAATGATAGGTGTTGATTAAAATGATTATAACAACAACAAAAAAAATGATAAACTTGTCTGAAAAGCCAATGCATTTTTTTTGTGCTATCAATATTTTTTTCTGTAGTTGGATTGCTAAAAATATAACTACTGAAAAAGCTGATTGAAAGTATTTATTCTGGCCTTGGATTTTTATTGATTCAACTCTAGATCTTGATAAGCTTCTATTAGGCATCTCACAATAAACTCCACTTTAGTTCTTAACCTCATAAAATCTATTCTTGATGGTACATTCAGGTCTTCAGGAACAAAAGCCCTTTCCACAGAACTTGTAGCTTCATATTATAAAGAACATCTCTCTTCAATGCATCCATTATTGGGGTGGGGGTGGGGGATGTATAATGTAATGTCATATATTAACTGAATGCCTAGTAGTGCTGATGCTTTGTATAATACCAGTCTGAAAATGTGCTGGATGCTTGGCAGTTGCTCTGAAAACTATCCTGTTTCATTATCTGAATATTAGGAAAAAGGGTCTTGCTTAAAAGTTGCATAGCAAAAAATTCCATGGGACCTCAAATTAGTGGCTACTGAAGAGAAAAAGAGATGTGTGAGGCAGGTAGAATTCATCAAGTTCTAGAAGAACAGCACCATTATTTCAAATAATCGATCTGCATAAAGATATCCATAATCAAGAGAGGGGATTTTCATAATGTATGAAGAGTCATACTCCATTTGAGATATTAAAAAGTGCACTAGCCAAATCCTATTAAGTTATATTTAAACATCCTCACATGCTATCAGACAGTTTAAACAGTTGACTTACTGTTAGCAGCAAGTGAAGACTTGTGTAAAAGGATTTAATTTCTCAAGTGCTTGGGGACATTATCCAATTGCTTAATACCTGCTTGACTGACGGTCAAACAAGATAATTGTAACTTGGTATTTGCAAATACCTAAATCTTACTTGAAGTGCTCAGTGTAATCCCTTAATCTGATGAAAAACACAGCATGATTCAAATGGCGAGCTACCTGACAGCCAGCAAACTTTATTTTTTATTTCATATAAAATAAACAATTGATCTGGGCCCTCTCTGCATGGATTACTTTTGCTTCAAGAATAGCAGCCAGGGACAAGAAGTATGATCAAGTTTGGTTAGAACATGCTCAGGTTTTTGAGATGCACTCTACATGATCTGAGCATTTCAGCATCACCTGCTGAATGTTAACACACTATTGATTTGAAAACATGTTATTTTCAGTCAAGCAGAATGTCATAGGCCATTCCCTTCGCAACTGTTAGATGTTTTTAAAGAAGTTATGCAATGCAATCTGTCACCTAATATTTGGATGCTTTGTTACTGATGTGTAAAAATAAAATGGTCACTTATTTTTCCAATGTTTAAAGTAATTTTCAGCAATCTCTGAAAAAGAGATTATTATGTCATATTAGAAACGAAATTTAAGACTTGCTACACCTTTTTCCAACTAATAAAGCCTTCCTTGAATTGAATTAAAATCCTGGCGCTTTCACCAACACATCCTCATAGTCTGTTACCCCTTTCTTCCAGGAATTTTTCCATCTTCATTTAGCTCTGATGATTCCTGGTGTCTTCCCATCCAAGTACTTACCAGGTTCAGGTGTTTTTAGCTTTCTGAAACCAGTCCTTTGTTACTTCAAAAATTCAGGATATCTGATGACAAGCCCTGTAGTTTTGTCGGATCTGCATATATGATTCCACCCTGATCCAGTGTCAGCCTAATTCACTGCTTGAACTGTAGGAGGAGAGTTGTGTTAGTCTATGGGGGCAAAAAAAATCAGGAACCTGGTAATACCTTTTCCAATTAAGAAATTTTATAGAGAGGCATAAGCTTTTGCGAGCTGTGTAGAGCAGCTAGGCTAATGTAGGATTTTAATTGGCATATTGAGGAGCCATTGTAGATCCATGGATGTGCCACTGATTTGCAGTGAATTGTTATTGCCAAGGGTGTTATTGCCAAAGGTGAAGTAAAACATCATGGGTGAGTAAAACATCATGCAGTCTAGTGGTAAGGGATGTTCTTTTGGCATCTGTAATTATGTTTTTGATGGCTTGAAATCCATATTTTTGGGGGATGCTGGTAAACAGTGTCTCAACATCCATGCTGGCTGAATGGTGCTGTTAGGAAGATTGTCTAGGAGTTCAATTTTCAGAGGAAATCTGTAGGGTCTCTTATGCAGCTGAGAGTGCTGGTGGCATAAGGTCTGAATACAGATTCCATGAAACCTAATATTCCAGTTATGATAGTTCTAATGCTTGAGTCAATGGGATGGTCTGAATGGTCTGGTCTGTGTATTTTCTGAAGTAGGTAGAAGTTGCCTGATCAGGGCTTCTGGATGTTTCCATGTAGATACAGCCTTGTATGTTCTTAGAAAATTATTTCATCAGATTGCATAAGTCTCTCTGATACATTGTGGTGGGATCTGAGGAGAAAAGTTAGTGAATGTAGTGTTGGAGAGTTGCTTCTCAGCTTCCTGGACATAATCCACTTTATTCATGATGACAATTGTCCTTCCTTTGTCAATTTGTTTAATTATAATGTTATTGTTATTCTAGAGGCCTCAGATGGCATCTTGTTCTGCTCTGCTGAGATTGTTGTATAAAGGGAGGGTTTTTTTATTGATGACTGTGGCTTGAGTTAGTTGGGGAAAGGATTCAGTGTAAAAATCCAATTCAGTGTTGCATCCTTCTGGGGCTGTCCATGCAGGGTTTTTTTTTTTTTTTAAACTAGATCAATAGTAATCTTCATTTGCAGACTGCAAGTGAGTGCAGCTGAAGCCTTGGAAACCCTATTATATGAACATTTGTTTATGTACTAGTCCTGTTAAAGAAGAGGATCATTGGGAAAATATTGCAAGTTCAGGACATCTGCATTAATTCCTCCATTCTATGAAAAAGAGACAGTCGTTTTCCTGGTCATCAAAGGGTTGTTACCCACAGAATGAAGAAGACTTTTTCCCTTTTGATAAAGATGGATAGAGACATTTCTGTGAGACTCTTGGTTTTGAGTGTATTCAGCTATTAAGAGTTTGGCATTAATGTTGACATCTGAATATTTCCACTTTTAGGACTCAATTTATCTCTGTGTTTGTTAGGGCAGAATGTTCTTTATACTTTGGTAATAACTCTTTGAGTAATAGGAAAACTAGTTATTCATTTTCTACACAATAGAAGAATGTGTGGATGTTCTGAACTTGCAGAACTGCTTTCCTCTTTCCCAGGCACTGAAAATACTCCTTTTTTTATAATAACTCTATTAAACATTATAGTTAAAAAGATAAAAACTAATACAAACTAAAAATATCAAAGAATAAAAATAAAAAAAGAGAAATTTAAGAAAAGAGAAAAAAATAGAAAGAAAAATAGAAAAAAATAATATAGAAAAGAAAATAAATATATAAAGAAATGACCCCCTTTCATCACAACAAGGAGAAACAAGTTTAGTAACTTATCACCTTCTCTTAAAATAGAAAAAAATGAACTCTTCTTCCCCATCTTCCCCATATCTCTTATCTATAAACAAATCCTTAAAGCCTCGACATTCAGTCCTGGTCAGCAAAAGTCTATTAAAGGTTACCAGAGAAAACAATGTATCTATTTTAACCTTGATCAAGTAAGCCAACTTTATATTCCTTCCTTTTATGTCTAACAGTCTTAATCTTTAGTCCATTCAAGTAACGTCGTAGAACTTGATTTCTTTTCATTTCTTTTTTACCCCTTCACACAAGATTCATCTAAGCTTTAACAAACCTCTTTTGTAAATCCAACATAAAAGAATTATCCAGGTCACTCTCTTGGCTTGTTATTTGTATATCCCTTTTGATTATTAAGACATCAACCAGTTTCATTTGTATATCCACTGTAGCATCTTTTTCCATATCATTCTTATAGCCTATCATTTTAAAATCCACTTTCAGATCAGTCTCAGTCTTGTCTGGTAAAACTTGTTCCTCTTCCATAACATCTTTTAAGCACATCTATCTACAATGGCAGACACACTTAAAATTAACTTCTGAATCCTTGTTCAGAAATATCCTTCAATACACACAATGCTAAAGTATTTTGTTCCATTCTGTTTTAGTGAGCTGAATTTAACTGTTCTTCTCCTTTAATTATAATTTTAGTTCCTTCTGGTTCCCTCTAGTGTTCAACCTTCAAAGTCCCATCCTATCATTTTTTTTTTTTTTAAGAATTCAAAAGAACATTTTCCCATGGGAAGGATTCTTATAATTAATTTCAAAATCTTATTTCAAATCCATCTGGACCTTAGTCCATTTGTAACTGTCCAAAATCAATGTTCTAATCACCCTTTTGCTGTTCATTCCAAAAAAAAGATTGTTTTTATATCCTTAGTGAAAATTTATTTCACTAAGGATTGAAGGAAACTTACCCAGTACTATAAAACCTGTCGGTCCAAAGGTTCCTAATAACTGAAAAGTAGTTAAGAAGCAATATCCGAAAGTGATTAAGAAATGAGGCATGGCAAACCTTATGTCCATATGCATGCCTACATTACGGCTGTGAACTTGGTTAATATCCCTCGACAGTCAGCCACTCGTCTCTCAAGTCAACCATGAAAACCTCCATTCTGCAGTCTACTCATGAGAAGCAGCTGTCCGGAGTACAAGTGGGCAATCTCACAATCTCTCCTTTTTCTGGAGAGACTTCACTGGCCAGAATTTTCAGTCTGGCCACTGATCTCTGCCCCAATGTCATCCCCGCTCTTCAGGGAAGTCTAGTTCGCCATGAATCCTCACTGAAAGTCTGCACTGAAAAGACTCTTAACAGCTTCATTCCTTGCAGATAAGTTGTTAGGATTTGTAGTTTGATCGTCCTTGATCCTATATTCGCTCGGCTCTTCAAACAGTGTTACAAAAGAGCTAAACTTCACTGCCATTTTGCATATTTCCTAAATACCTTGGCTTCTAAGAATTCAGTTTTTGCTATCCAGAATCACTAAATAAAAATGTTTGTCTCTCTGTTGTTTCTTTCCCATAAATTGTTAGTTTAGAAGGAGCTAATTCTTGAAAGTGTAAGGCAAACAAGCAAGAACATGCATGTAAGATTTTGTAACATCTACCATGTAAGTGTCCCATAGCAATACTATAATTAAATATTGGCCCACTTAAAATTGCAGAGGAGTATTCCTTTTCATAGCCCTAGGCAGCTTATATTAAGATACATTGTTGTTATGGCTGGTGGGGAAGGTTTCAGTAGTAGAGTAGGGATAAAGGGTAACCCATATCTCTGGCCTCCCCTTTTTGTGCTAGTATGGTTGGATACGCCCCACATGCTAAGCCAAAGTTTGTTAAATAAATGATGAATTATTAGCGTTTGCTTAATATTCTAAGCCATAAACCATGGTTTACAAAGCAACCCAAACCAATCATATTATTATTTAAGATGATACATGAACTCAAACTATTTCTCAAACTGCTCTCAGCCATTTGACTTAGCTGCTAAACTCATGTTTGGCTAATTTTTGGTAGCTTTATATCCTCCCTACAACCTTTCTTTGTTCAACTTCCATCAAGATTTTATTAGTGGGTCAATGATTCTGGCCAACCAGTCTTTGATACTTTCCCAAACATTGATTACCTATAGTCAGCCACATCATGTATTCTGCATAGATAATGTAGCTTCAAGAATGCAGAAGCCACAGCCTAATTTTTATGGGGAGCTGGGTTGCTTCCAGAATGATAGTTGTACTGTAATTAGAAAAAAAGAGACTAATCTACAATTAAGAACTTCTCAAATGCTGTAGCCGCACATATGGCATGCTTATACAAACTATTGCTTCATATGGCTTTTTCCCGGCTTTATTATTATATTATCCACACTGACAGAGGTCCCTCATGTGCTTATTTCAGCAGTGGTATAATAAACAAGACGATAGTAAGGACCAACCAAAAATCCTGACACAGGAGGAATGGCAGAAGCCAGCAGTGCATATGAGAACATTGTACGGTTACACATTTCTCTTGCCAAGCAGAATATCTTGGCATTGCTGCAATCTGAGTGAAACCACTAAGACTGCCATCAGCTTCATATAGCCTTAAAAGCAATGTTGGCACTAGATTTTTTTTTTATCAGTTTTGCTCTGCTGCAATTTTTTATTTAGACATATTTCATCAGCAGTATGCAGAGCTGGTCTATAAAGTGATTTCAGGTTCCAGGAATGGGGGAATTATGCTAATCTCATCTAAACAAAACTCTTCAAGATTATTTTACTTGAAGCTTTCTGTGTTGGATATCTGAATCGAAAGTACATTTACTGCTTTTGCAGAAAGCTGCTTGTTTGGAGATTATTTTTCAAAGGATAGCTGTACGTTTTCCATGGAAGAAAAATAATGTATATTTAAAAAAATAAATGAATAAAGATTATGCCTGAAAAACTGTATAGCTGAATCTTCATGGTAGCATGGATAGAATTGTAATAAGTGCCTATGAAGTTCTGATGATTAATTTCGGAAATCATAATTTGTAATTTAGGTAAGGTCTACCACCACTCATCATGACTATTTGAAAGAAATGGGAGGAGTGGGGGAACTATTAAAGAGATTAGTATGCCAGTTTTCAAAATACAGCAGCCTTAAACATATGCTTTATCTTATTCTTACCAAAATAGTATCATAGGACCATAATTAAAATAATGTTGTTAGCTTTGGTGGACCCCAAATTGGCAGCTCTTGTTTTTGTTCTTTATAAACATGTGTCGGTTGTTGCCAAACTCATTGGCTGCCATTAGTCACATTGCAGATTGTTTTTAGCAACTTTTTTCCAGGCACAGATTGATGGGAAAGTATTCACAGAGAAAAGATTCTTTGCAGAACAGTTTTTAAATTTCATGTTTTGGTTGTCCTTTGCCAATATAAATAATAATCATTTCTGATTTCATGTGAAACCAATTGTGTTTGTTTTGTTTTCATTTTTGGAAAGCATGTGTGGAAGTGTTATAGCCTTGTTGATCCAACCTGCTCTGACCTGCTGCCATTGCAGGCCAACCTACCTATCCTCAATTATTCTTGTACATGTTGTTGTTGTTATTAATATTGATTATGTGAAGTATAACAAAGAAAAAAAATAGTACTTATTGGCATTGGTGTTATTTGAGAGAAAGCTCTAAAATTGGTCTGCATATGCTTTATATGCTAAAGAATACATACATTAGTGATTAAAATGACTTAAAATTTAAGAGGAAAAAAAGGAAGCAGAAAAGAAAGGGAAAATCCATATAATTTAATATAAAATTAATCCAGTCCTTAAACTTATTATTAAATGTAGAACATATAGAAACCTATTTGCTCCGTCTTCTCATTTTTAGAATATAAGGACATTCTAAAAACACATATCTTGAATTCATTCTTTAACATCAGGAGTCTAAATTTCTTTCCATCTATTTAACATAATTCTCTTTGCCAATGCCCTGGCTTAATAAAGCCAGTGTTCTTTATAAAAAGTCAAATTCCATCACATCTAGTGTCAGCCCTTTGAGGTAGACCAGACTAGGAAACCAAAGTTCTGAATACTAATTCTACTTTTATTATAGGGTTACAGAAGCAGAGTCTTGCAAGTCTGAATATTCTTCTTCTTCTCTCCCTTTATCTTCATGAGAACTAGGAAGGGTCAAGTCAGATGCTTCTTCAAATTACATTTCTGCCCCGGACTCCCATTTCTTTTATCTGACTGTTGTCTTGGTTATGGCTCTTCCTCCTGTTCCTCAAGGTTATTCCTACTTCCAATTACATCTACATGCCTAATTACAATAAGTTTTCCTAAATCTGTATTGCCATATGTAATAACCTGGAACCAAAAAGGAGCCATGCATATGACCAAATTATATGAGTCAGAGAACCCTGAACGTTTTTACCCCACCAGCCCAGGAAATCTGATATCCAACCCTTTTTATACATTATTTGAGGAGTCCAATAAACACAAACCAATTGTTTTTAATGAATCAACCTCATACTTAAGTCATAACAGTATGTTTTACATTTCTTAAAATGGATCCACTGATTTTTTAAAACTGGATATTCTGTTATCAGGACAATAAATACCAAAGATGAGAAATCATTTCTAAGGCAATGAAACTAAAATAACTATTATATACATTACTGACAAACTAACTCCACTGAGTTCAGTCAGGCTTATATGTAGGTAAGTAGATATGGGATTGCCATCTGAGTTTTTCCTACTGATGTTTCTCACAAGGTCCTGGTCTCTAGAGGACAATGGATAAGTTAGCTTGTGCAGTGAGTCCATAAATTACTGATGCTATCTAAGAGTATGCAAAGAGCAGTAAGGCACTCCTCTTGGCTATGGAGTTTCACCAGATCCAGAATACACATAATAAAGCAAAATAAACATATTTTGTACAGCCTAACACCCAGAGCAAGTTATCATAAAATAAAGAATAAATAAATTATGCATCTACTTAATATAGTCAGGTAATTTACTCATCAAACTGTGTCTCCTACCTTTAATTCTGACTCCTAATTCCCCTCATTAACAATCTCTCTCTGACTTATCACCAACCATCATCTGTTGACATCCAGTACAGATTTTTCTCATTGAGCCTAACGTCACTCGTCATTCTACCTGTCCCCTATTGTTAATCTTTTTTTCCCCCTATTCTTTTATAAGGAGTTGAGAGGGCAAGAAAATCTTATCAGCCATAGGAAGAGAGGGACATGAGTACAGATGGGAGAGACTGAAGATTTTCTATGGTTTTGTTATAAAAAACAACCACCACCACCAAATCTCCAGCTTCTGGCTTGCAGTATCTATGTGCTAAGTGATAACATAACCTCACTGTTGTTGGGGTTCTGAAATGTTACTACAAAAACCATGAGGAGGAGAGAGGATTCATTCCTACTTCATGGAGAGCCAGGAGGGGAAGAGAAGGAAAATGAGGGAAACAGGGAAAAAGGCGGGATCCAAGCCCCTCTCACCCAAAGCAGCAAAGCTAGGCCGCAGCGAACCCTGTGAGACAGGCTTGGTTGAAACCCCATATTTTCCAACAACTATAAAGTAGTGTTGTCACTTAACAAGGATGATAACTTTGGGACTACAGCTAATCTATTGAAGGAAGCATAATTCATAATAAAATCATTTCGTATTTTTCAAGCAATACATTATGTTTCAAGCAACATAAATGTTGTTAAGAGCAAGCTATGAGGTGTTTGGAGGAAAATAATCACATTTTCATTTTTTACTTTGCACAGAATTCTCTCACTCATGCACACTTTTTTGTAGCTGCATTATCAGAGGAAGGAAAAACAATTGTTCCTTTCTCAATCTTTCAACCTTGTCTGGTGTAACTGGAATTGAAGAGATGTGCTGTGCTCTTCAACAGGAATTGCTTCCACGTAAATTCCCTAAATAAAACTTCATAAATGAAGAAAGGACCAGTCCTTTTATATCAGCCCACTGTATATTATGGAGATCCAGTGGTACAGCCCAATTATATGCTGCAATAGGGAGCAAGTATGGACTTGCTCTCCTGCTGACAGTGTGGCATCAAATGTAGAACGAGTAAGAAACACTAATGGGAAGCTTTTCTCCCATTGCTTTTGAAAAAAAGAACAGTAATTTCTATACCCCGTGCTGAGGCCTTCTTGAACTCATGCTGTGAGATATGCTGAAGTGTGCCTTGGAGAATTAAGCCATATTATTGAAGACATTCACTATTCTATAACTGCCCTTGTTCTTCCATTATATGAATTATGACATTATTCAAAGGAAGGATATACTAGAATTCCCTGATATTAGCAAGGTCCTGGCATTGCCAAAAGCCTTACTGACATTCTAAGTATCTCCTTAGTGTCGGGCATCAGGCAAGACCAAGGAAGCAAGAACTATACAATTTCAGCAATGCTAGTCTGGGATAAATAGAGAATCTCAGAAATTGTAAGATGAATTTCCAAGCATCATTTATAGTGAGTTAATGGAAGCAGAGCCTTCTGTAATAGGCTGAAATGCTTTTTTCTAGATTTCTTTCCATCTGAAGTAAAGTGCCATTTTTGAGAAAAGCTGTCAACTGATTCACCCAATATCTCTTGATTGTTTATTTCTACTCTTTCCTCCATTCCTTTCCCAGCCTCACCACAATCTTTCACACTTAACATCTTGGTCATTTTTGTCTAATAAAGTATACTAAACATAAGGAATCAGGAAAAACTGCAATGTAAACTAAGTATCCTACATTAGAGAGTGATGTATTTGTATCCCTTTGAGGGCAGATTTGGAAATTCTGCTCCTATTTGACCTTCAATTAGCCTAGAAGCTAGCATGAAAGTCTGCTAAGCATTCATTTCACCAAATCAAGAATCTACAAAGAAAAAGCCTGGAAATTACTGAAAATTGCATAAAAGTAACACTAATAACTTTTTAAAAAATTACATCCGATAAATGTATATTTCAGAAACTGGTCCTGGAAGAATTTAATGTCAGAGAATGAAAGCACAGCATGAAATAAAAAGTTCTAGATAATTTATATTAACACTTACCACCCCCCCCCCCCAAAAAAAAGGATAAAATGCAATAAAGGACAAGCACGTTAGGAGACATTGTGAATATCAGCATTTAGTGACAGAAATGACACAATTACTTAATCATGAATTAATCAACAAGCATTGATCGAAGTGAAGAAACATGTATATACACATTACTGTTTTTTGCAGTCTGCACCTTTTAACTATTTTTTTATACTATGTCATTTTGGTAAGCTCAAGTAGCACCCATATTTTTGTTTCATGTCTAGACATAATGGGGGAAGGTCACAAAAAGTCTACAGTGGCACAATCACCCATTGGTTCCCTTCACAGCTGTTTTACGAGTGATAAAATTATCTCAGACATCAGTAACTTGTAAGATACCACCTTGCTTCTATGGTTTACAACTTGAGCTGCTGCACTAATGCAAACCTCTGAGAAAGAATCCTTTCCTATCAAGATCCCTCAGGAATACAAAGTTCTCTCTGTCTCCATCATTTCATTCACTCACAGCAGCTTCCCATGTGTCTCTGGACCAAGTTATTTACATTCTAGCTTCTATCTAACTCTGCTGGGTCTTCTGCATGTCTAGCCCTCCTGTCTCTTTATTTAACATCTGCACATACAACACTAGCTTATTCAATTGTGCACTCTCAATAGTTGTGAGCTATGGTGCACTATCTTCAAACCACTGCTCACAGGGCAAGCAAACTTGCCACCTTCTTGCGTTTTCAGGAAAGCTAAACAAAGCTTGCTATTGGAATTTTGGGAAGTATCACCATCTGTGATAATGCTGCAAGTGACTGGAGATATTGCTTAAATAATGCAGGGCATTCCTACCCATCTTTCAGTCATCAAATCCTGCCCATGAACATTCCTTCCAAATTTTCTTCATTTGCTGATGTTTTAGAACAAAGCAAATCTATCTATCTATCTATCTATCTATCTATCTATCTATCTATCTATCTATCTATCTCTATCTTGTTTCTGTCAAATTAAACAAGAAACACTTTAAAAAGTGGAAGATTCTTCTTGACTTAGCACTATAATAAGATACACATTTAATCATTCTAAGTTCAAAATTGTCATCTTCTGGCTTTTCCACACCTGGTTGCCATAAATTTTGCTTCTGACATTTCATAAGCTGCTAACACATGTGCATGATTAAACCCTTGCTGCAGATATCTGAGCATGTTTCAGCACAGACAGGCAGGAAGTAAACAAATAAATAAAATGAATAAAAAATTCCTCAGAAAGAGCAAATTCTTCCATGGTTCCTCACTGACTCTGCTAAGAGTCATAGGTAACTGAAGTTTCCCATAACTGCAAAGAACTGGAGTGCCCTATTATTGTCAATTTTTCTGAAATGAGTAGAATGTGAATGTATGTATGTATATGTATGTGTACAGTACTTATGTGTAAGTGTGTAAGTGTGTGTGTGTGTGTGTGTGTCTGCATGTATCTGGTGCTTTCAGTTTTTACTGTTTGCTAGTTATCAAAGATTTAGGAGTTCTATAACTTTCCTGGTTGAATTTATTCTTTTATTTAAGTGTAAGCATGTACTAACTGTAGAGAAAAAAATATCAGAGAAAATTGGCCATCCAGTTTTCACATAATTTCCTTCTCCTAACAGAGGATACTGTGTTAGGCAGCTGTGCACTTTAGTATGCAAGTTCAAATGTATTGAAAGTGTGCCACAGCAAGGCAGAGTCAGGACCGTATCCAAGCGCTAAAGAAATTGGGTCCTCTATTCCATGGAAAAGTGTGAGAAACTGAACATTTACTCTTGTCACGTTAAACATGACTCCCACATGTATATTCAACACTGGATGCTAGTGATTCGAGTGACGCTTTGAACGTATAGTTCAGACGTCTCAAAGTGCTACTCTATGTCTTCCAATGATCCAGTCCATCATCAAAGGACACCTATGCAGAGGGCTTAGAATCACATGTTATGCTCCTTATGTCATTCATGCATGCAGAAACCTGGCCTCTTGGCTGTATACTCAATGGCTTTAGGAATCCTACATTTATACAGACATAGCATAGACCTCCATGTCGTGTCCAGTTACAACTAGCCTATGGCAGTTAGCTGGTTTTCTTAGAACCCATTGCCCTTTCACCCAGAAATTAGTGCTGAGGATTCTTCTGCCTGCAGATTTATATCTAGCAAAAATGGGAAATGAAGCAGAATAATTGTCATAGTGTACTAATTCATAACATTTAACAAATAAGTGTTGGATTCTTTTTTTCCCAAGTGTTGGGTGGGTTTTTACCCCACTTCATTCCATATTTATAGACAGGATGACTGTAAATAAATTGCAAGAAAATTACTTTTCCACTGTTTCACAAAGATTTCCTTATCTAACAGGCACAGCTGTCATATACCTAAATGCTTTTATTTACAATACCTATACCTAAAAATAGTGGCAATACTCTCCTTTAATCAAGGAGTTACCATTATCAAAATGCTTTATGAATGTTAACTAACCTGTGAATTTGGGACTTACTATAGTGACCTGCACTCATTAATCTTATCCACCTCAAAATATTTCATCTTTTCCATTCTTGGCATAACTGCCTGTGATGGCCACATCAAGATTAAGTGACTGAACTGTTAAGTCTCTCATTTTCTCTGCATTAAAGATCAGCTTCTATCTCTAGTTTTTCACCTTTAACAAAAAATGAATGAGGGAAAAAGTCAAAATAAAGTGTGAAGTGGTGCTATATAAATATGCTTTCCTAAGCTTTTAACTACATAGGCTTTGGAAGAAGTAAAAGGAAAAGTTCATTTTTAGGGGGGAAAAAAAATCACAATTTATCTCCTATATTGAAAATGTTGTAGTTTAACTCAGATAAAACTCAGCTTGTCAGGTTGACTTGGTTTATGGCTGCCAAACTTGATTTTGCAAGGATTATTCATACATTTATATCAGTTAGGATCCAGCTAAATGGGAACTCTTGATTTCAATGGGAGAAATCAAAGGACAGAGTAATTACTTTTGATAAGAGTCTGCATGATGTAAAAGAAAAAGACAGACTGAGAAACCCTAATCTGATCTAGCATGACTTTAATTTAAACCTACTATGTAGAATCATTTAATCCTTCACTAACGGTGGTTTCTCAGAGATTATAGCCAGTGATTTGCCCGAATGTTGAGGCATTATGAAGAGTCCAGGTGGATCTCAAATGTTCATTTTACCCTGGTTCTGCTCCTCCTTCCCCCACCCCATTTAAAGGGGATATTCTCAATATTCCACCAACTCCTCTGTTGGTCTGGAAATTCTGTTCAGCCCAATTAACAGACAAATGCATGAATGCTTCCCCCCCAGCTGCAAAGACACAGTAACATTACAAGATGGTGAATCTTCTCACAGCTGTGTTAGGTTGTCCAGAACAAAATGCAATCCTTGATCCAAGGTTTCTTGATAGTGCATGATGCATTTTATGTTTTGTGTCTAGGTTTGTTTTTATGGTTTTATTGTTGGAATGGGAGGTACCTAGACTCTTGGAGAAGGCAGCCTACAAATCTATGTATAAAGTAAAGCATAAATAATGCCTATGTATAAATAATAAAATAATGCCTCAGCAAAAAGCAAGACACCCTAGAAGTAGAGATGCCACATCTGTTACTGTGAGTTCAATTTATCTTGATGACATTACATTTGTAAGTTTACCCACCTCTCTGGGAAGCAGCTAAAGCTGGTTGTCTGGCATGAATATCCTTTCAAAAGTATGATATTTTGTTTAAAGATACCCTCTGTCTGAAAGATGTCCTATTCATGTCTGATTTAAAGATATAGAACCAGGTGATACACCTGAGAATACCAATACTATGACTTTTTCATACCTTTATGGGTATGTAAGATTGACTCCTCATGCTCTATGCATCTTTTCATTCAAATAAATGTGTAAATGTATTAACTAATTTCATCTGTAGCCATTCCCTCCCAGTGGCATGAACTAGCAATTGGATTAAGAGTTCCACATTGCTTGTGCTAATTCTAAAAAGTAGCTACTCTCAAATTACTAAACAACACTGCACGCAACTACTCCATGCATGCAAAACGTCTATGGAAAAAAGACCTGTTCCATCTGTTGGCTGTATATGTGTATTGTAGATACATATGAGGTGGCATACAGAGGACTTTAAACAACAAGAAGGAATGGTGAGAAAATCAAGACAGGAACAGACCCATAATTGTGAAATATCTTGCTGTATGCTTAACTTTTACAAATCTTATTAAAATACATTAAATCGTCACAAAAATAATGCCTGCTCTCCAGTCAGAGTTCTCTGCACTCCCTATGTACTAAATAACATGTAAGAAACATGCAATATCTAGGCAAATAAACCATAAAATCACAGTGGAAGAATCATAATTATAAGTTAGACCTGGAAACATTGGAAAATCTAATCTAAAGGTTGTAATATTCAGTGCATTAATATAACAACAGCAGCAGCAACAACAATATCAATAATAAGGATCCTGCTGCAGATCAAGCAGTCAGACTTCCCTAAAAACCATTAAATTGAAAACAGCACACTGTTAAACTATTCTCACAAGAAAATCCTCAAGAGATTGCAGGAAATGGCATATTTAAAAAAGCAGGTTTCTATATTATCATTTAACCCACCTTCTAGTAATTCAGCACTACCAACCTGTTTGGAAGGTAAGATCAGAGGACTTTACTTATAATACAAATGAGTAGTTGGAGGGGGAGAAAACAATCATTCTGTAGAATGCACTCGACTTTCTGGAAAGCCATCATAGCAATTACGAGAAGTGGGCCATTTCACAGGGTAGATCACATCTCAGTGAGATGTTGTACCTCTTACATTACATAGGAAGAAAACATTTTATTTCATCTCTATTAGAAAACATTGGCTCCACAAAGGTAATGGAAAGAGAAATATGCAGCAATCCATAATTTAACCTACTTGTGGTAAAGATTTCAAAAAAGCTTGATTTTCAAGGGCAATGTAGTGCTACCTGAACAAGAATAAAATCTTCTCAATCAGCCCAAAGGCCCAACTGGAATGACCACAGCAGAATTTCTGTCCCTGTAAAAAAGTTTTTATGCTACAGAACATGACTGGTAAATTGCAGAGGACTGTTTTTCATTAGCTTGAAAGAGTTGCATGCGTATATGGTGTTTGTGTGTATACGTGCCTTCAACTCAGTATTGACTTCTGGTGACTATCTGGACAAGTCCCTGCAACATACAGTATACTGTATATTGTTTATTATGCTATAGTGCCCATTTATTGGATTTATATGTATTAGTATTTTACTAGGCAGCCATGGGTACATTCAACATGCTATACTACAATAATATACTATTTTCTGAATAGATATGTTTATGTTTATTGCATTCTTTCAGTTTGGTTTTTTTCACCCAAAGTGATCTGGTTGCTTTTGTGTGGAAAAATTTACCCTTGTTTTTTTGTCCAGATCCGTTTGAAGGCTTTAGCACTAGGCCTGATCAGGACTTGCTTCATTAATTCAATGTGTTTTATTTGAGAATCAACCATACATCATAAAGTATGTTTAATATATATGGCAGAATTCAAGAAATGCTATTCATGATGACCATTAATGGGGGAAATGTCTCAGTTATGACAGATCTAAATATCCAGTGCTTCAGTGTGATTTATTTATAATTAACTCATCTCAAGCCATATCCCTGATATTCAAAGACTTTGGGAGGATGGCTTTATGAAGCAACAATAAAATTATTGAGAGTAAAGGTCACTTTCTAAATACTAAAACAGAAGCAATGAACCCAAGCTAAATTGTGTAATCCCCTCCATTTCATTCAATGTTTTTGTTTTATAATTGATTAATTACGTAGATTTGCATTAACTCCAACAATTATTTGTTTTACTCACTTCTGTCTTATTATTACAACAGTAACAGTAGAATTTATTTCAGTAACTTGGTCTCCTCTCACTGAATGTGCCACTTTGCATCAGTTTTTCATTTGTTTAGAAATGAATACACAATCATAGATTCCATCAAGGATATGGGAAATAGAGAGGACTAAAAAGTGCTAGGTGGGATGTAAAGTACTGTCCACAAAACTACTTGATCAAATGGCCATCTGAATCATTCTACCAAGTATTAAAAAGGGTTTTTTCTCTATATTGGGTGAAAAAGAAAATCTGTCCACCAATGACAATCCACTTTTTACATACTCACATACACGTCACATTTGGTCAGTTATCTTCTGCGATCACCCTAGTTTTGTTCATATAACTTGTAGAATGAATACCAGGAAGGCAGGCAGGCAGACTCCTTGTGCTCATACGTTGATCCAGAACAGAACTTGTACATATATAATTGCATGTATGACTGGGAACTCAGTCTTTACATGTATGTAAGATGTATGCAACATGCAAAATCTTTGCAGAACTTCAGTTCACTGTGTGTATGTGCATGGGCAGTAGATTAAAACATCTTCCCCTCAATATATTAATTGTATGAACAGGCATTTTACTGTATCCTATAACATATGACAGTAGATGGTATTGAGTTCACTTAGGCTTATGATATTTATCTCCATCACAGCCTTTTCAATTAAATACGTATCAATTAAACTACATCAAATGAGTTTCTCTCCCTCTCTCCCTCTCTGGTTTACATTTGTATTTTCTCCTTTTGCACATACCCATTTCCAACATTGCTTCTTTCATCTGCCAGTACTGCTTCATTTTCCATTTGTTTAAAATAACATAGGGTTCTTTCCAACATGATACGGAAAACAGAAATGGAAGAATCTTTTCAACAGCTGAAAGTAATCTCTAAAAATTCCAATCAGGTAGCTGCCAAGATACAAAGTTAAAGTTCCACAAAGATGCACGTTTACTTCATTTTCTTTGTTCAACTTGCTGATGCTGCACATTGGAAAGGTTTCTCAGTGATTAGTTCAAGTAGGAGGCTCCTGTGGGGCTAAAAATAATAACCCACAGCCAGAAGTGGACATGAGTGGAGTGGATATGTGTCTTACTCAGGTGTATGTGCCTAGGTATTTCTCCTTCAAGCTGGTGCCCTCCACGGATCTTGGGTATCAATGTCTTTCATTGGTACCAATTCTGGGAATTGCAGGCTAAATACATCTGAAATGGAGTGCACTAAACTGGTTAGGATGAACTAAGTAGAAGTATGCCTTTTCCAGGTGAACAGTCACAGCTAGTTGTGGAATGGCACCCAAAATAGAACTTGGGGCCAAAAAAAAAAAAAAAATCATTTTCAGTTAAAAAGAAAGGTGATTGTTGAGTTGATCCATGGTGACTTCATGCAAACGCCCATGTGATTATCTTAGCAACAATGCAAAAGTGGTTTGTGCATTCTTCTTCCAGTCATTTTAATTACATTTAACAAAAATGTTAACCCTAACCCTAACCCTCTGGTAGTTCCTTGATTAGCATATATTTACTGCTTGATTGTGTGCCTAGTGGTAACCTTTGCCTATCTGGGTGATGATTGCTGGTGAGGAAATCTTCTGATCTTTTGTCTCTTTTGAATAGTATGTAGATGCTGTTTATCTCTGTGTGTCTGTTAATAGCTGCCTTGTCTGACTATCAAGCTTCCAAGCATTTTTGGATTTAGCATGGTCTAAAATGCTGACAGTTTCCCAGTTAAAACTATGGTTCAGTCTGTCCATGTGTTGTGAGATTAAAGAGTTCTCATCATGTCTTCTGACTGCTAATTGATGCTTGTGGATGCGCTCTGCTAGTCTTCTGCCTGTCTGTCCTACATAGTGATTGTTTCAGTCCTTACACTGTATGTTGTAGATGACTCCTGTTTTTTCTTATTGTGCTACTGGGTCTTTTGGTTTACTTAAGATATTTTGGAGTGATTTTGTTGGTTTGTGTGCTATAGAGATGCCATGTAGTTGTAATAGTCTGTTGGTAGTTTCTGAGACGTTTCTGATGTACGGCAGTGTGATCCTTTTCATAGCTTGTGTAGGTTGTGTTGTAGTAGGTTGAGTGGTCAGGCATTTTTTGATAAAGTTGCATGGATATCCATTTTGTTGGAAGATGTTGTATAGGTGGTCTTTTTCCTTTTTCTACTTTTCTGGGTTGCTGCAATGCGTTTGTGCTCGCTTGAATAATGTTCTTACACAGCTCCTCTTGTGGGAGGTTGGGTTGTTACTTTGGTAATGGAGTACTTGATTGGTGTGGGTTGTCTTCCAATAAACTTGGGTTTCTAATTTACTGTTGTTTCCTCTGCTGATGAGGATATCCAGGAAGGGTAGTGGGTTGTTGTTTTCTTCTTCCTCTCTGGTGAATTTTATTCCTTTGAAGATGTTGTTGATGGTTTCATGTGTCTTCTCTAGGTGTTCCTTTTATATATATATATATATATATATATATATATATATATATATATATATATATGTATTTTTCAGCATTGAGGACACCATTGGTTCTGACCAAATCTCCAACTCCATTTGCAGAAATGCAGGTCCAAACCTATGCCTTGGAACTGTGGTGTGTGCTGGAGAAGACTTTTAAGAGTCCCTTGGACTGCTAGGAAGTCAAACCAGTCAATCTTAAAGGAAATCAACCCAGACTGCTCATTGGAAGGATTGATAATGAAGCTCAAGCTCAGATACTTTGGTCACCTAATGCGAAGAGAAGACTCTATGGAAAAGACCCTGATGCTGGGAAAGATTGAAGGCAAAAGGAGAAGGGGATGGCAGAGGGTGAGATGGTTAGCATCACTGAAGCAATGAGCATGAAACTGATCAAACACAGGGAGGCAGTGAAGGACAGGAAGGCCTGGAGTGCTATGGTTCATGGGATCACGAAGAGTCAGACACAACTTAATGACTGAACCACAACAACAGCCCCAAACTTGCAAGGAACCTCCATCATGCTTCACTGTTGCCTGCAGACACTCATTATTGTATCGCTCTCCAGCCCTTCGGCGAAAAAACTGCTCCTGCTATAGCCATACCTTTCAAATTTGGACTCATCAGTCCAGAGCACCTGCTGACATTTTTCTGCACCCCAGTTCCTATCTTTTCATGCATAGTTGAGTCGCTTAGCCTTGTTTCCATGTCAGAGGTATGGCTTTTTGGCCACAATTCTTCCATGAAGACCACTTCTGGCCAGACGTCTCCAGACAGTAGATGGGTGAACCTGGGTCCTACTGGTTTCTGCCAGTCCTGTGCTGATGGCACTGCTGGACATCTTCCAATGTCAAAAGGAAGTAGCATGATACATCTTCCATCTGTTGCACTAAGATTCCTTGGCCTATCACTGTGTCTACAGTCCTCAACATTGCCCATTTCTTTCTGCTTCTTCAGAAGAGCTTGAACAGCGCACCTTGAAACCCCAGTCTGCTTTGAAATATTTGCCTGAGAGAGACCTTGCTGATGCAGTATAATTCCCTCGTGTCTTGTTGCTGTGCTCAGTCTTGCCATGCTGCATGACCTATGACATGAAACTGTCTTCCACAGCCTCACCTTAGTAGCAGAGTTTGGCTGTTCGTCACCCAGTTTTAAGGCTCCTACACAGCTGTTTCTGTTTCAGTTAATGACTGTGTTTCAACCTACATATAAATTGATGATCATTAGCACCTGCTTGGTGTAATTGGTTCATCATACACCTGACTCTAATGACTCTAATCCTACAAGATCCCTGACTTTGTGCAAGTGTACAAAGTGTGCAAGTGTAAGAACTGATGCTGGTTTGAAGCCAAAGGGTGGTCACACAAATATTGATTTGATTTAGATTTCTCTTCTGTTCACTCACTTTGCATTTTGTAAATTGATAAACATAAACAATTACAATATATATTTCTGAAAGCATTCTTACTTTACAGCATTTTTTCACACCTGCCTAAAATTTTTGCACAGTACTGTAAATAAAAATATCTACCAATTTGTATAAACTGGAGAATAGGACATAAGAACATTAAAACTTATTGTTTAAAATTATTAATGATTAATTAGATTCAGATTCATTTTTTGTTGTTCAACCCAAAAGAAATCCAATTCTCTTGGTTTTGTAAAAGGTCAATAACCTTGATCAGAAGACTAGGATTCTATATTTGCTTAGACTGCAGGCACTGAATTTCAATAATTTTCATAAAAAGATAAAAGTAATTATGAATGATATGTAGTTAAGAATTTCATAATTATGAAATTATGTTTTTATATATTTATTTATGAAATTTATATAGCTACCCATCTCATAAATGTGATTCTGGGTGGTATACAATAAAAACATATCTTAAAATAACCATAAAAAAAAAACAATAAACATGCATATAACAATGATGAATTTAATAACATTTTTCACTTTTTATTGTCTATTTCCACAATTCACTCTAGAATAGTCCTCAACATATAGCTTCTCAATCAAAGAAGATGACAACTGTTAATATTTCAGTCGAACATATCATTATATCCACAGTGTAATATGAATGCACAAGAACAAAAAATCTGGATTATGAGCTTTATTGGCTTTACTTAATAACTGTTGGTGTTTGGCCAAGACAATAGAAATTGTAGGCAATTGTCCTAAAAAACCAACACTGCCCAGCCAAGGCGATACTTCTCAACTTTATTATAAGACTACAGCCATACTCATTCTTATTTTGATACTACAGTAAGTAAATTACACAGGAAAAAAAACAACAACATGTCACTTAAGGCATGAGATTTAAGAGCAAATCACAATATATACAAATTCTGCTTTTGTTTAAATTGTGCATTAGTATTTTAACCATGATTTTTAAAGCTCAGAACTTCTTAAGCCAGGTCCTATTCTGGACACAGATGGCGTGTCATTAAAACCAACTGCTGACAAGATTTTTGTATTTTATAATTTTCCATTTTATATTGTCTCTGTTTACAGCTCCATCTGTGAGCCATTGCACTGGCAGAAAATAGTTCAAGATAGGATATAGCTTTTCTAATACATTGCCACAACAAAGCTTGATTTCATTTGATGACTGCATGAATCACAATCAGAGACAAACCATGTTGTGGGACAGAGAACTGTGCAGAGAGTGGAATTATGGAATTGATTCAGCTGCTCTATGTCTTTCTTTACTCATTTATATGACACTGTTTCAGACATGGCTGTCACAAGCCAGGCTTAGGAGAGACCAGAAATGGTTGTTCAGGGCCCTGTCCTGAAACCATTTTAGCTACCATTGCATCACTTAATATTTAGTTTCCACCTTGGAAAATAAAATTACAATGGATGAGAAGTTTTATTTCTTGTTATGCAGCACTGTCGTTTGATACAAGTTCCCATATCAGCTTCCAGTATAAAAAATAAACCACCACCACCAAGGCAATAAAAATGTGATTATAGTGAAACCACACCTGGAATCGCAAAAGTTTGACCAGATACTTCCAAATTAAAAGCAGTGCCTTATGAAAGAGGCAACATCCAGGTGGACCTATTATTCGGTCACCATCCTTCATTTCTAAAAGGATGCTCTGGTGATCAGGTTGACATGAATCAGTAGGTATGCCCTAATGAATTGTGATGTTGGACAAGTAAAGTTATTATGTTCCAAGTCAGATCACTGATTTATGTCAAGCTTATGGTTTCTTCTGCAGGAGCTACAGTGGGTAGCAAAGTTTCCCATTTTAGATTAGGCAGTGGTAGAAATCCAGCTTATAAATGGATAGGAGGGCTGGAGCTGAGCCATTTGTAGTTTGTCCTTTAGGGAAGTGCTCATAACTCCCTTCTCACACCTCTATCACACAGCAGCTTCATGACAAAGTGATGGTGCAGTTACTTTTTTCTGCAAAAAAAAAAAAAAGTCCTAACTTCCTTGGTATCTTTACATAGCACTGGAAAAATATGTCACCTACATCTCTACAGAATGTTGGCCAGTCAGCTTCAACAACACTGACAATACATTCCCATGTAAAAGAAAGTGTTCTATTTTTGTCCTATGACCCACAATTGTCAAGGAATCAGTTAAATCTCTGATGTCATTGTATTGCAAAAGCCATATTTTATAGGCATATCCCATGTCTGGCACCTCATCCTCAAAATAACTGTGTGCTGAAAAAAAAAAATAGCAGCTTATATCCTGCGGCAATACCTTTAACACCATCAAACAACATCTGTCTATCCCAGATCCTTGGGAAGAACTCAATAGGTGGATACAAATGCCAAATCCAGTCTAAACATCTGGCTGACTGTGTGACCAACCATAATAATAGCCACTGTCAATCTGTCAGACACTTAAATGATGATTTACTCATTGCATTTATCTATTCTATTTCAACATACTGTTCTTATCTTGCAATGGAAAGATAGAATGGAAAGCTAGGGATATTGCAAATAAATTTTCATGACAGAATTACTTTAAACCAGTTAGGTTTAAATTAGCAAAATACCTTTGCTTATATATGTGTCTCAAAGAACACCAAAGAAGCAATGATGTTGTGAGAATACACGTTCCTGAATATTTTGGATTTATGAAGGTTAAAAGATATTGTACGTAACATAAATTATAGCCCTAACTTAGTATATTATATGAACAAATGCAAATAGTAAATAAAACTATACAGGTGTGTGTGTGTGTGTGTGTGTGCGTGCGCGCGCACAATGGTATATGGGAATGACCTTGGAAGACAGGAAGAAGAGCCACAGACTGGGCAACTGTCATGCAAAAGGTATCTCAGCTGACAAGAGCAAAAGGGATGTGGGCAGTGTTTCAGAAGGGACCTTGCCTAGTTTTCTGGAAAGTAAAAGTTAAGGAAGGGAGAAATGTTTTCAGGCTTGCAAGAGTCTGTTAAGTGTAACCTTGCAATAAAGGTAGTGTTAGAACTCATGGTTGGTGATTCTTGTCTGGACTCCCTCAAAGAGCTGACAGTATGTTCACGTGTGTATATTCTGCAGCTGGTCCAGAGTGCAGCAGTGCAGGCAGTTTTTGGTGTTTCTCATTATGCCTATGTAACGCTGTTATTCCATAGCTGCACTGTCTCCCAGCAGGCTTCCGTGTGCAATTCAAGGTGCTGGTCATCACCTATAAACCCCTTCATGGCATAGGTCCAAGCTACTTGTGAAACAAGTGAAAGTGAAACAACCTTTTTCCTGTTGTTTCTGCTTGCCCCACTAGTTGCAGTAGAGAGGGCATACTGTGGGTCCCTTCTATTAAGCAATGCCATCCTTCTGGACTCCAGGGTCATTCTTTCTCAATGGCAGTGCCTGCCAGGTGGAACAGCATCCACCCAGTGATTCGGAGGGCCCCAACCCTGTTAGCCTTTCACAAGGCATTGAAGACCTGGCCACTTCCCCTCAGGTGAGTAGATGACCTCTGTCATTATTGATGGTGAGTGGGTTGTTTATTCTTGGGTGCTGGGAGGTTATGTATGGTGGGTCTGTGTCAAGATCTGTCAAAATAACAAAGTAGGCATTATGATGTCACAACACAAGCTCCACTCTCTACATACTTGCATGAAATACCAGAACATAAATATAAAAGAGGTGTTCCAATGTAATAGACTGTTTTATGATTTGGCATCCCCCTTACCCCCATGATGCTACCAATTGAATGACTTTGAGGAAACTTTTGACAGCAAATGTGAAAGGTCCATTAATTGTCCTGGGCTAAAACTTTAGTATCTGTAGGTGAGGAAATGAAGTGATACATCATGGGAACTTAATTTCATATCAGAGGAATGCAACTTTCAGTTCCTGAGCCATATTCTTCCCTGTAAGTTTTAGGAGTGTCACCTAGAAGCTGCCAAAAGTTGATATGAAATTGTAATCTTAATGCAACTGAAAGGAAAAATGATGAATACATAACTGAAGATCATATTAACTACATTGAAATGTAGGTTAACTTAAATCATATGTAGATTTTGTTGTCCAAACAAAATGCCTTCAATATATCATTCCAAGGCCAAATATGACCATGGGCCTAAAAAAGGCTGTGTACCCAGTGTTAGGCTTACGTCAGTAAAATGCAGGTTACTGAGGAGAATCCAGTATGGAGGCAGCCTAGAAAAGAAAGACTTCTCAAGAGAAGAAGCAGGCAATCAGGGGATTAAATAAGGACTATCTTTGCCCAAGGAAAGCATGACCCAGACTGTTCTCCACATAATCACTGAGTTCATTAAGAGGAAGAAGAAGGATTATCCTATTGTATCTATATTAATCTGAAAATGCAATCTACATTTAGCTGTGTCTGTGTTCTGATCCTTTGGACATAGCAAATATTCAGGGATTATTTCATCAGAGGAAGCTTGGGTCAGAGGAAATTAACTTTGGTTAGGCTGATGCACCCTAGATCCTAGAGGGATTCTATAAAAGTGGGACCTTTCAAATTGCAATTTTAAGTATTCAAAGCCAAGAGCTGGAAGTCTCTGATTCTTCCTGAGGATATTAAGCTCAGGAAATAGTCCGCTATACCTTACTATTTGCATTAGTAGGACAATAGTCCATTCTAGCAGCTTTGAAAGAACTTTTTTCTACTTTAAGGAAAATTCAATTTGTATTCTCAAACTCTCCTAATTGACACAGTCTTTGTATGAATCTTCCTCTAATTTATATGGCATTATTTAAGGGGTTTCCGCTGTCAATTTATGCCAATACAAATTATCCTGATTTAATTCTTTGGCAAACATATTTTACTGCGGTAAACTCTTTTTTAAACACAGCCACTACTGTTTGTAGAGAACATTCAGTTGCATCCTTTCTTTTTCTGATACAGTAGTTCATTCGTTTCTTACTGAAGGAAAGCAAACATTTTATTTAATGCTAATCTCTATGCAGTTACAACCTTCAATGGAATGGAAACTACTCTAAATGCAATCCATGGGGAAATTATTTTGCATCTTTTGTTCTAGCCCTGCTGGATTTTGACACACAACAAGCAATACAGTTCATTTCCTAGCATCTCCCTAAAACCACAATGCTGAAACTCATAAGAAGTTTGATTACACCAACTGCTTAGCATATTCCAACAGCATATATTGGAATCTAAACAGGATGGAAGCTTTACTAGCGGAAAATTCTCATCCTCAGAACTTGGTGAAGCCATCAAGTAATCTGAAAAAAAAAAAGAAAGAAAAAAAAAAAAGAAAAGCTAAAGAAAAAAGTATTCAGAGCATAAACAGTAGCTGCAAAATAGTGCTCTCATAGTGAATTCTCATTGGGTTATCCTGCAGGATAAGTCTGTTTAGGATTGATCCTCATTTAGAATTTCCTTCACATGTATACCCCTGTATAACTTGGTCACATAACATAAAACTACTTCAGCGTGAGATTAAATCATTTGCTAAATGCATTTTTCCCTTGGAAGCATACGACTTGTTACTATAGAATATTTACTTGAACTTTTAGAATTCTTAGGGTGGAAGAACAACTTAGGGGTATGTTAGTCCAAGTACACTAATTTAATACCATTAATACTTCATACATTCAACATAAAGGGAGAAAGAATTCTTTCGTACCACTCAGTCTGGCTGTCACCTTGCAATATAAACAAATGTACACTGGAAAACTAATATTAAGGCGAAGGGCAACTGCGATTGTTTTTCAAAGATCTATAACTTTTTCCGGAGTCTTAACCTTCTAGGTATTAACTGGTTTTTGAAACTTTGCAGGTGCTTTTTTTCCTACGGCCAAAAATCAAAGACAGAGCTACATATGTAGAAATAGGCAAAATGTTTAAAACGTTGTAAAATGTACTTATGACATCATAGTAACTAGCATACAGTTCTGCCTCCTTACCTGGCTTGCAAAGTTAACCAGACTGAAGAAAAATGTGTGGGAAGTATCTAACAGATCTGTTTTGAAATTAGCTCATCAATCATAACTTTTGACCATACATGACTGTCATCTACTCACTCCAGCCCACAAAAAGGCAAACTCCATCTGTCTGTTCCTGCTCTACATCAAAAGTAAGGTTTCCTGACTTGTGCTGGCCCAAGTGGACTACACAAGGTGTAGGTGTACACAAAGGTGTTTTGTTTACCTTGTGCATTTAATTTCACTCTGGGCAAATGCGTCTGCTGCCTTGATTCCTGAAAGGAAAAATGAAATATAAAACTAACAAACAATTGGATGCTGTGGGAAGAGCACCCCACTCTTTCCCTCCAGACACTGTCCCCTGCCCTCCACAGCCATTTTGTCTTGGGCTGCCAGTTTGTTTTGGGACTAAACAAAACATGGTGGACCTTCACTTTTTGTTTTTAAACTGGATAACAAGAATTCTGCCAATCACTCTTCGCAGACCAGGTGACATAAAGAATAGTGAAATGGTGGCATTTTCTTGGTTTTTTACCGGTCCAGTGATGGGCACACCAAACAGGAAGGTATCCATAAAAGGAGGAGTTAATGAGGGGGAGGTGCCACACAAAAAGGTCTATCAATGGAAACCAAGTGTACTCAATGACCCACCACAGAAAGGAAAAATGATTGGCCCTGACTTTTTCAGCATGTATGGGGTGGATAAAGAAATAGGACAGATCACCGATTGGGGGTCGTGGTAAATACTGTCTAGAAAGAACACCAGGTCAAAATGGGCGAAAATTTTGGACTCTGGAAAAGGATTTACTTTTCATCTTTGTTAGGTACAGGAAACAAGCAGTTTAAGGCTGCAGTGTGGAAAAGCCATTGAAGGTGACAGGATTCTTAAGTGGCCTGTCTGTTGTTGCAATTTTTATTCCTGAAAGCAGTTCCTTCAGCCTAAGCTCCCAGCAGTCAGTCTCGAGGGTTCAATCCAGAAGCCCCAAATCCAAAAGACTAGAGATAAAATTCTGTTTTGACTTGTCCCAGATTACTTCCATTCAAAAGGGCTCATTTGGCATAATCTTACTCTCTTTCATGCCTGAAGGAGGCTTTGGAGAAATATGGTGATCAAAATGCTGCTGTGAATTTAGTGGCCAAGAGCTAGGACCAGTTGAACGTTTCATCTAGAGAAGTAATACTCTTTCTGATGTGTATATCCTCACATAAATATATGAGACCATTATTGCCAGGCCAATTCAATGAAAATGGCAGCATGAAAACTTCCAGATCACTGCAGAAACTTCCAGCCAAGCATATACTAAATGCCATCATTCTGACCTTGTTATTTTCAAGACAAATCTTCAATTTTTGTTCCTGAAAGTAGAACCTAGTGTTCAAAAGATTAAACAAAAATCAAGAACCAGACCAGCATACTGACAGCTGTGTAAAAGGTAGAGTTTATGATTTTATATTAGTTTATGTTACGAAAACTGAAAACAGCCTTTTTGTAATCCTTGCGATTAAATATACTTAGCTCTGTAATAGGTCTGGGTCATTGTTGTAAGCTTGTCTTGGCAATAGCTTTCATTCACATAAGTAGAACATATAGAATTAGTGAACAGTGTGCACACAGTAACTATTATTATCACACAAATCCTACTCTTTCAAGTGGGGAAGATAGTTGAGAGTTGGGAAGGGCATCTAAGGATTGAAATGCTGCATATATTCCCATCACTGAGCAGCTGACTACACAGGAAAATTCTTTAGAGGGATTACATGAATTAGATAAATTAACGAGGCATTGTGGATAAGTATAACCTCCAAGATCAGAAGAAACCTCTGAATAGATTACCTGTTCTGGAGAAAATGAGTTGGATGCTCCTGTTGTCCATTTGCCCTGCTTGTAGGCTTCCCACAGGAACCTGTGTGACCAAAATTCTAGATGAAATACACCTTTCCCTTGATTTAGGTAGCCTTTTCTTCTGTTCTTCTGCTTTCATTTTAGAAAACAGAAATAATGCTACACAGAAGATGACTTTGAAACCCCAATCTGAAATAGGATTTTTTTTTTTTTTCAGGCTTGCTCTGATGTCATAATGATGTCTCTTTTCATCTTAAAATAATTTAGGGAAAATGAGACGGTGATTTCATTTTAAGAAGTAGATTGGCATTCCTTGATGAAAAGGAAAAATTGCTTAATCAAGGGTGGCTTTATTCTCCAGCAGATTGAAATAGCTGCCTTAGGAAGCAGGTACTGGTGGAAAGAGAATAGTTTCAGTGTCAAGTATGGTCCTGTGCTTCTATGCTAATCTTCTCCTAAACTAGAGGTAAGGAACTGGCTACACTAGCCAGTCTTAACATGAGGAGGAGGAGGAGGAGGAGGAGGATGTGAAGGCGGCAAGAGCCATGGCCTACAAGGGTCAAAATGGTTGTCCTGTCAATTTGAAAGGATCAAACCCATGCTACTGAAAATCTAAGTTGAGACTATTGGAAATGAAATAAGATTCCACTGTATTTTGGACAGTTTTTTGTTCAAGAAATTGAAGAGAGGATTGTCTTTTGCTCAATTGTGCTAAATGGCAAGGTCTGGAGAGTAGTAAATCTAAGTTTGAAAAGTATCCTCATGATCATAGATACTACTTTATATGTGTTAAAAATATCAAAGAGCACAAAAGGATATGCATAACGTGATCCTTTTGTTGCTGAACACACCTAGGTTAGAAGACCAAACTACAGTGAAGTTGAGGTCAACACAAGTGGTTGCCAGTGAGACACCCTGCTCATTGAAATGAAGTCCTGAAGAGCACTGGTGTCCACCATGAGTTTTCATTTAATATTTCTTTCAATAAAAAGTCTATTTCATCTTATTCTCAAAAGAGAAAAGTCATGCTCAATTCCTGGTAACTTAATGGACATGTCTTTGTAGTTTTCTTGGACAAATGTGAAAGTAGTTGGCTATATCTTTGGGAACTAAGATCATCCCTTTAAATTCAGCAGCAAAACTCCTGTAATGACACAATTATTTATTTATTTTATCACCACTAATGTCACAACCCTGTGACCCTTAGTAGTGTTTTTTTTTTAAAAAAAGCACTTCTATGACTGCAAAACATTTCTCTAAACTCTAGACACCACAAAGGCTATTCATCATGGATTAATCATCCAAGCAAGAAGTAGGCAGGATCTATGCCTAGATTAAAATTATTTTTATCCAATTAATGTTTGGAAAATTAATCCAGTTTTTGAAATGGATGGGAAGGTGTATGTCAGTTGCTGTCAAAGAGATTGGGAGATTGTCAAATGAATGCTATGTAAACTAATCATGATGATATCTACAGTGTATAAATTACTTAGATTTCCCCCATGCCAGTTTAGGGATACTTTGAGAGAGGTAAATAATTACTTCAGCCTTGAGTCCATCACCAATTAACCTTCCACCAGCAAGAATGGAGAGGGAAAATCAAACCTTTGAATTTGGCAAAACAAATTAAACTGAAGCTGTTTTAAAAACTTATTGATGTGATATTGTTTCTGGGATCTAAACACTACCTATCAAACAGCTTTTATACTTTCTCTATCTGCAATACACAATGGACTAATTAAATAGCCCAAAGATCTGAATTGCCTAGATTTAATAAAAGTCACAACATTTTCATTGTTTCCAGGATAATGATTTGCATGCACGTTTAATAACTTGCTGGTTACACATTCTTCAGGAAATCTTTTGAACTTCTTGGACAATAATCCATACAATGACCTTATAGCCAAGCGACTTATGGACTGAAAGTAATTTGCTGAACTTTTTCTCCACTTCTAGTAAAGTGCTAATCACAAACAGTTTAAAATAGCTTTTAAAGGACAGATTGTCATGGTCCATTTTTTGCCTTTTCAATGTTTCTGTGATATGCCTTTTCACTACTTCTATGATTTAAAATAATGTTTTATGTTGGATTTTAATTTCCATCTTGTATCTGTTTGAATTATTAATATTATTTACATGATGCAGAACAGAGTTCTTCAGCCTGGATGCCTTCCAAGTGTGTGGTCTTCAAGAATTTTCAGGAATGACTATATTGGCTAAGGAATTCTGGAAAGGGAGCTTAGGAAAGGCTGGGATAGAATGGGCAGGAAGATAAACTACATGATATCCAAAGTCTCTTCCAATCCTTATACATTCTTTGATTATATGCTGCATAATATACATACATACATACATACATACATACATACATGCTATGCTATGTCGTGTGTGTGTGTGCATGATTTTTCTTTTTAATCTTAAGACTTCCAAACAAATCTAACTAAAAGCAGAACCATAGCCCTGTAGCAGACTACATGATTTTTATTTAACAAGTTGTATATTCAAGCTGATGCATTTCCACGCAGAGCTGGAAAAGAGCCTTAGAGAGCTGAGAACAGTGAGTAGAGGTCTGATTTCATAATGGGTCTGATTATATAGAAGACAACTTTTGGATTATTATTAAGAACAAAAATTCAAATTGCACAAACGGGTTCAAATTGCATAAATAATAATAACAACGTATGTATAATACATTTCATTTCCTTCTATATTTGGTATGTTTAAGGATGCATTCTGACATGCAGGTTCATCTTTAAATGTACACTCAATGAAGTAACAATTTTTTTACATGTGAAATAGTTTTTACAGATCAAGCACTTTGAACTGTTTTCTGTTCACTTTGCTCTCTCCTTGAATACACTGGTTATTCAGCTGAGGAAGACTTTTTTTTTATTAAGCCATGACTCATTGGCTAGATTTATACATTGCACAAAACTGTCATGTACTTTGGTTGACTTTGGCTTAGCACAAAGTATGAATTCTGGCTCTGTGCATCATCGTGTGAACACTGCAGAGTATTAAAAGGAAATGCAGCTCCCTTTGAAGGCTAGTTTGCTCTACTACCCAGTGCAGCAGAGTTCATGGTTCTGCTGGGGCTTCTGAGTTAAGGCCCACAGAGTTCTAGGATGGTTCTTTACAGCAAGTTACATCTATGTTGCTGTGGACCAATTTATCTCTTACTCTAACACTTCTTTCAAATCTCTAAACACGTTCTTCAGACCCCAGGATCATGATGCTGACCAGTTATGAACATCATGAGGCTCAAAACATCTAAGAGGAAGTCTTTTGATTATTTGGGAGAGAATGTGAAGTGACTAGATTCAGCTTCCCTCTCACTAAACAATGATTCTGTATATCCTTGGAGCGGGAACAGGCAAGTTTTTTGTACCTGGGCCACATTTTTTAAATTATTTATTTATTTATTTATTTTTGAGGAGGGGTTCATTGGCAATTGCAAGGAATATTGAAATGTGGTGGCTGCAATTTCTTTTTCTCCTTCTGGTAAAGCCTACTGGAGGGTTAAACACCAATTTTATTTCTTCTTTTAAAAAAAATAGTAAAACTGATGGTGTCTTTATTTTCATCATGATCTAGAGTGGAATATTTAAAAGCTGTGAGAAAAAGAGGGTGGTGGTGGAGAGCATATGAAACTTGAAGGTCACAGAATTGCCACTCCTTTAGAGGCTTACCCAACTGTACTGAATAGTGCAATAACGTTTGTCTGTATAATGTATTAGAAAGTATAATGGGAAAACATTAATATATAAGTTTCTTATTTCACATTCAACATTTGCTTTTGATCCAATGTTTTTTGCATTCTTAATTGTAGCAGAACGCAGCTATTATGTAAATAGTTTGATAAAGTTAGTTCCACCTGATTGTTCCAATGCTCAGTACTATCACTAAGACTGCAGAAAAAGATGGTTTCATCAATCAAAACCATAATTACAGTTGTACTTTCTTTTAATGCCTGTTTCCAGACATCTGTTTGGATTGAGACACTGTGGCCATACAAATCCACGATCACAACTAATAGGCCACATCATATTCCTATCAGCTGTATTCTATCAATAGCCCATGTCACAAAATCATAAGTCTAAAGATAAACAGAAATGTAACATCAAAAATAAATCAGGATTGCTGGCCAGTTACAGAGTCTGGCCTTGATTTTCTATACCAAACCAACAGAGGCGGGTCAACCTAGGGTTGGTACTGTGTTAGATCAAATGGCCTATATCGAACACACAGGCTCTGTCCCATCTGCAGGGCTAATAAACTATAGCAGGCAGAAAAAGTGTACAGACTTTCCATGTCTTTTCCAAGAAATCAACCTGACCTTGACAAGAAGATGGGCAGCAATATGCCAGTAGAGAGGAAATCTGCTGCTTTGTCTGCAGAACCATTGATTAAATGGCTGTGGCTGAAATAGGAGGATTGCACTGGCCAGCTGGCTCACTGTCATGTCTATAGGAGCAACATTTTCCATCCTTAACAACTGTAGAATGGGAATCTGCTCAAGGCATCAAGAATTGGCTCTTCTCCTAACCTACACATGATCCTCTTCTGAGGGAGACAACATTCACTCTTTTTTTTGCTTCAAAGTATTTCAGGAGGCCCCGAAGGTTAAAATAGCCAAAGGCTTTCAGACTAAGGATAGAGATTCTGGAGATTACAGAAAAAAATGAGTAATTGCAAGATAGGACTGGAACATGATTGAGAAGGAATGAGGAGGGTTTAGATATGAAATCAGGCAGGTATTGATCATTTGAAGAGAAAAATACTGTTTAATTCACACAACATAAGAGTCTTTTGTTATCCAAGTTATTACAGTTTACAAATGGTTTCCTTGGAAATTCCTTTTACCTTTTACCTGTTAAAATTAACTGAACTTATATTTCCTTTTACCTGTTAAAATTAACTGAACATATATTTGCCATTCTCCTCCTCCTCTTCCTTTTATATTTTCTTTTTTTTTTTTTTAATATAATTGTTTTTTTAAAAGGTTTTGTTAAGGCAGGTATTAATAATGGCTTGGAAATAGCAGTTAGAAGCTTCTTGGCTGCTTACCCACAATGAATTGGAGGCAGAGATCATGTGTTGGCCAAATGACTATTTGACATCAACTACTAGCTCACTTTGGAAACATTTGAAAAGATGCCAAGGGCTTTGGCTGCACTTGTCTGTTTCCAGTATGGGCTAAGATGATGCAAAGCAAATGTGGATGTCTTTTGAAAATCAAAAGTGATTTTTTATTTTTCCTTCTTATTTTTTAAATGATTGGATAATTTTAGAAGCAAAGCTGAAAGGATTCCTGTGGCCAATCCATCCTTTTATCAGTAATTAATCTGGCTTGCAGTCTAACTTTTTTCTCACATCATCACAACATGGTATAAGTAAACAGCAACAAACATGACAACTCATTAAAAATGTGCATCAGTGCTAAACCATTGTAATTTGTACAGAACTGTTGATGACAACCATTACAGTCAGACTAAACCATTGTAGTCCATTTGACCTCCTGTACCAGCTTTTTGTGTGAATTTCACCCTTGAGTAGATGGCTGGTACTTTTAACTTTCAGATAATGACAGGATATAATCACGTTTTAGGATCATTCCACATTAAACAAAGCTGTACATTTTCTTTTCTATAAAGAAGAAATAAGAGATCTACAGAGTCTGGGAGTTTTCCTGTAGCGTACCATTGCCAACATGAACTTTAAACACCAATTGCTTCTTCTATCATTCAGGGGAGACAGTGGAGATAGCAGGCTAGTAATTCAATGGCTCACATATATTAAGAGTTTATCTTTTCCCATAATTGCTCACAAATATCCCTCTATTCCTGAGAAACCCACAATAGAAGCAAAGGGAGGAAATGTAGCTCAAAATGTTCCTCCAGGAGCCACAGTGTAAACTATTTGACATTTACCTCTGATTTTTTTCTTTACATGAGCACCCATATTTTGCCTAACAGTAATGGAAGGGGATAGAGGGAGCATCAATACTTGGAAAACAAAGAGTTGGAGGGATAAGAATAGCAAGGAATATATATGGTTCCTATAATAAAGGGATAGCCAATATGCAGCCTTAGGGCCATATGTAGCCTTTAAAATATCTGTTCAGTTACACAATAATTTCAAAATTCCCTTGCAAATAATCCATTCATACTTCTAGTAAGTATGGCAGCCTGCTGTATGAAGGGGTGTTAGAATTTTTTTTTTTAAGAAAAAGTATTCTCCGAAGAAAAAGGAATATCTGAAAGATGGAATGGGTGCCTTCCTCTCTATACATTCTGAAGTCTGACCCAATGTATCACTTCCTTCAGCCCCATTGACAATCACTTTTCCCCTTTTCTCTTTGAGGGAAAGCAACCCCCAACATGAAAAGAGAAAAAAAGGTTTAGTTACTCATCTTGCAAAATTCCCTCAAGAGACTCATCTAGAATGTGCATGGGAGTGTGAGATAATAATGAAGTAAATGTAGGCTGAAATGAATTTCAATACTTCAGTTATTTTCTTTATTAGAAACACATACGCAAATACATACAGAGTAAGGTTATGCAAGAAATATTTTGAGGAAGCTGTGTTCCAATGAATTAAAAATAAAAATGTTTTATATTGTTTCCATCATAGAAAATAATAGAATGACATCCTCATTCTCTTGGTTTTTACTCCAAGAATAAGAGTAAGTAGAATGGTAGTTCTTGCTACCTTGCTACTGTCTTCTACCCAAGCTAGAGAAAAATTGGTGAAGAGGATTAAAAGAAAAAAACTGAAAATCATCCCATTGACTAATTTCTCAGTAACTTAGATGGCAAATAGCAGGCAACATTGACTACCAACCCAACACTTAAGTGAGGGATTGGTAGTCCATGCTGTTTCTTACACCAGGCAAGTTGAAACAATGTTTGTGTGTGTCTTTGAGCCAGTTTTTGACTCCTGACAACTGCTTGGACTAGTCCCTACAGTTTTCTTGCCAAGATTTCAGAAATGGTTTGCCATTGCCTGCTTCCTAGGGCTAAAAGAAAGTGACTGGCCCAAGCTCACCCAGCTGGCTTTGTGCCTAAGGCAGGCCTAGAACTCAGTCTCCCAGTTTCTAGCCTGATGCCTTAACCACTACACCACATTGGCTCACATTTGAAACAAGTTGAAACAAGAGTTTGCAAAAACACAAACCCAACAAAAAGCAGTTGGGGCCTTGATCTTTGCTGAACTTTGGTGCCTTCCTGAGTTTTGCAGCTTCACAAGAAAAAAAAAGTTGTTGCCTTATTCTTGAATGAATAACAACATTGATGATGTAACACTAAATGTACACATTACAGTCCAAAGTATTACAGACAGGATCAAAACAAAACAAAAAACTGCTGTTAAATGTACTCTGAAGTTCAACAAAACACAAAAGCATGCAGAGAACACCTCAAATTGAAGGGCATCTTATTCAAGGAAGTCAGCCGAGGAGAGAACAGCGCGGTTGCAAAACTGCCCATACTTTGTCTCTGCAGACAGGCTTCCTCCTATTGCTAGCCTCCAATCACGAGTGAAATAGCTTGACTCTGCAAACAGACTTCCTCCAATCACGAGCCTTATGTAACTGACGTCAGCTGATGCTGAACAAACCAATTAGAGGAAATCTGTCTGCAGAGACAAGCTATCGGCAGTTTCACTGGTGATTGAATGTAATCAGTTATGCAAAAGAGCATGGAAATAGAGCTGCAGAGAGATGGTTTGGACCTCCTCCCACCGAGTGTATCAGGTAAATGTTAACTAATTACTAAATAAAAATGTGTCCTGCACTATCTTTAAAATATTGATTTCTTAATTTTGGGTTGGAAAAGTGGGGGTCATCTTGTACATGGGGGCGTCTTATTGACGGAAAAATACGGTATATAAAGAAAACATGGAAACTCAGACCCAACCAAAACAGAAGTTTTTGCAGTTTTAAATGCAACCTGGACCTTAATATTAACAGGGTAGAAGAATATGCAGAGAATGCAAACACACCAAAGCTTGGGAAATCAACCAAACCATCAACATACTGCTAGTAGTGATCTTTTCACAGTCTCAGTTGCATTAGTAATATCTGTACATGGGGTCATCTTGTACATGGGGGCGTCTTATTGACGGAAAAATACGGTATATAAAGAAAACATGGAAACTCAGACCCAACCAAAACAGAAGTTTTTGCAGTTTTAAATGCAACCTGGACCTTAATATTAACAGGGTAGAAGAATATGCAGAGAATGCAAACACACCAAAGCTTGGGAAATCAACCAAACCATCAACATACTGCTAGTAGTGATCTTTTCACAGTCTCAGTTGCATTAGTAATATCTGTACGTAAAGCAGAGTAGGGCACAAATATACCTTTTGCATTCACCTGCCTTCTTTTATCCTCCTTTATTTTCCTTCTTTCGGGGTGGGCTGTTTGCAAAAGAAAGCAGAGTGCCAAACACACAAGCAACCTACATGAAGTCTAAACTCTGCATAACAAAGAACTTGCTGCTGCCAGTAGGCATTTTCAATCTGCGTGGAAGCAGAAGGCAGGGACGAGTCCCAGGGCTCTTCAGCCCTGAGCTGTGTATCTCAGTAACTTCTGTTTAATTCCAGAATCTACTTCTTTATATCGCCACACTTGGTCTAAGCCGACAACAACAAAGCAACAATTGCACCTCTTCTTACACTCAACAACAAGTCCTCATCTGTTGACACATTTGCTTTGTTCTGTGCTTGGAGCACTTGAAGCAGTCAGTCCGTTTTAGCTCAGAGCATTTTGCATGGCCCTAGTATACAGATAGATACACATAGGAAGCTAGATAAAATCAACAAATCCGTCCTCCCCTTTCCTTTCCGCTTCTCATGTAGCTGTAAATCAAGCCACAGTGATGTAATTGCTTTAAGAATGCAAGGACATAATTGCAGTTCTTTTCAAACAATAAATACAGTTCTTACCCATCTGCACTGGCAGTGCTCAATAACGCAGTAATTCTGGGCATGGAAAGGCCCATGTTATTCCTGCCTGGCATGAAGCTTTACTTATAAATAAGGAAGTTGTCAGAAAAGAAGTATCAGCTTTGTAAACCTGCATGAATTGAGACAGGTTTTAAGCCAGGCTTTAAAGAACTAAGCACTCAGTGACTTCTGCCCAAAAGCAGAAATCTGTCAATTTTGCTTTCTTCCACATTTTGTTTAATCACATGTTCTTTCTGTCCCATTTATAAATAAATTTGTCAGTGTTGTAAGTTCTTATTAAAAGAAGGAGAAGGAGAAGAAGAAGGAGAAGAAAAGGAAAGTAAAGTAAAACGAAACGAAACGAAATGGAATTTCACTCCATCAATCAGAAAGGTAAAGTATATTACTTTTGAATGAAATTCACCAGATACAATATTTTTTAAGCACTTTGAAACATAATTTTGGCAATATATTCTGTACTTTTCTTATCATCAGCAACATCCAGAATTCATTTTTATCAATCAATCACTCAATATTTTATTATGCTCACAGTCCAGAATTACAAATAAAATACAAATTTGTACAAATAAAAATGCATTAAAATGAAATAAAAGAAAACATGGTATATTAATGGTGGGATCATCAGTGAGCAATCAAAGTCTGCCTAGTTTTACAGACAGTGTAACAAAATGTATCATACTGATCAGATAGCAACAACTATACATTAAAAAACATCAGAATTTCCCGGCTATTTTATCAAATAGGTAGTTATAAAATGGGTCCATGAGTCCTTACAGAAGATACAGTATAGCAGGACATGAGCTGTAGTTTCAATAGCCCCTTGTCCACAGGGGCACAATCTCAGCTCATATGGAATTTTATCAATTACTGAATAGCTATATATAAAATAACTTAGCCATCAGTGTACCTTTTTTTCTTGTAGTTTGAAAATTCCTGAAGTTATTGTAAAACATGAAAAGTTTAAGTAGAATATTTGAACCTTAATTTAAAGAGTCATTGTTGTAAGGTAATGTATAACTTGTCCTATCTGTGTCTGTCTATAGGGAAGATGTCACACCAACCATAAACCCACCAGATTATTATAAATCAGTCAAAGTGCAATTATTTATACTTGATTGTGTGACACTTCAATCTTCTAATCTGAAGGCAAATGATTAAACAGAGATTTACTCTAGAGGTTGAATTAACTTTCCCAATTTGATGCAATCACGGGGTGATTTAGGAAGAGTTCATTCTGGGCTTGATCACATGTGTGATTAATTTCCTGATCACTCTTTATGTGTGTGCATGGAAACGATGGTAGATGGTGGACAGGGAAAGAGAATTATCTTCTCATTCACTAGTATGCATCTTTTACCTCTAACAACACTGCCCAAGGGAGTGGAGATAGGTGATAGATAGATAAAGAAGCCATCAACTAGAACACAAACACAGTATTTCTTTCCTATTTATCTTCTGTTGTTACTGATATTAAGAAACATACTCTCTATAATACAGGGAAGAATTGTGGAGTCCCTGGGGTTCTCTGAGCTTGGTTGTTTTCTTGCAGACATTTTGTTACCCGTCTAGGTAGCATCTTCAGTTCTATTGGTACAGTGAAGAATATATAAGTATTCTAATGATAGCCTTATCCTTCAGAAAGGCCTTCTCTACTTGTCATCTTGAGAAGTAGCCGTTTCCAAAACAATTGGAACAAGACTACACCTCCTTCACAAACTAGACAAGCCTCCTCCCTTTTACATTGAATGAGTACAAGAAAAAATAGCCTCTAATTTGCTTATATATAGATTCCATATTTGAAAGTCAAATATGCATCAGAGATCTTGTGTTGTTTCTCTAAACTTTTCTTGAGTAAATCTTTCTAAGGTCTTTGGAATGCCAATAGGGTGAGAGCCATCCAGATCTCAAGGGAACCTCATTCCAGAGGGCAGCCGCTGAAATGGAGAAAGGACGCTTCCTGGATCTTGATAGGTGGCATTGTTTAATCTTTTTCTAATAATAGTTTTATTAAAGACTACAATTATATTTATTAAAGACTACAATTATACCGGTAAAAACTGCTAGAAACTACAAAAAAATATGAATATATATATATATATATATATAGTACAAGAGAAAAGAAAAAATATATATAACAGGAGATAAAAAAAGAAGTAACTTCCCTTCCTCCTTGTCACAAGAAGTGTATTTTTTTTTTAACAATTCATCACATTCTCTTAATAAACAACAAAGAATCTCTTCATCCCATGTCTCATCTCCTTATTCATAAACAAGTCTTAAAACATCATTCAATCATAATCAGCAAAGGTCTATTAAGGGTTATCAGAAATAACAACTTGTCTATTTTAAACTTAATCCAAGAACCCACTTTATATTCCTTTCTTTTCATTCTATATCTCATCCTTTATCTATAGAGAAATCCTCAAAACCTCAGCATTCAGTCATAGTCAATCAAAATCCATTAAGGGTCATCAGAAAAAAAACCCCATAACTATATTAACATTAGTCAAATAGACTTAAAATACAAAATAAACCTTTCTTCCAGTATCTCATCACTTATCTGAAAACAGAACCTTAAAACCTCATCATTCAGTCCTAGTCAGCAAAAGTCCATTAATGATTATCAGAGATAACAACACATCTATTTTACTCTTGATGAAATAAACCAACTTTATATTCTCTCCCCTTGTCCCCTACAATTTTAGTTTTTAGTTTTTTCAAATAATGTTCTAGAACTTGGTTTCTTTTTTATTTTTCTTTGTCTCTTCTCAGAAAAACCTTGAAAACTTCAATAAATCTCTTTCTTAGAGCTTGATTTCTTTTCATTTTTGCTTTGCCTCTTATCACAGAATCCTTCAAAGTTTTAACAAGTCTCTTTTGTACATCCAATATAGGAAAATTACCTATATCACTCTTCTGGTTTATTATTTGTGTGTCCCCTTTAACTGTTGAAGCCTCAGCTAGTTTTATTTGTATATCCAGTATTTCATCTCCTTCCATATCATTCTTGTAACTTGTCAACAAATTTACAAACTTGTCAACATACATTTACAAATCTACATTTAAATAAGATTCAGACTTATCCAGTAGGACTTGTTCGTCTTCATTTACATCATTTACAATCCATTTATCTATAATAAAATATATTTTTAAAATTTATTTCTGAGTCCATTGTTCCCAAATATCCTTAAATGCATCCAGTGTTAAAATATTTTATTCCATTCTTGGCAAGTAATTTAGGTGTCACTCCTTTACATGCTATCTTTAGTTTCTCCTGGTTCCCACTAGTGTCTAAACTTCAAAGTCCCATATCATCATGTTTCTGTTTTTAGAGTTAAAAAACACCAGCAGTTTTCCATGAGAAGGATTCATATAATAAATTTTAAAATCTTGTTAACATCTATCTGGACCCTTAGTCCATTTATAACTTTCCAGAATCAACACTCTAATTGCCCTTTTGCTGTTTACTCCAGAAAGAATTTTTTTTCTGACTTTAAATTTGTGTTTAAAAATCCTTTGGCTATAGATTGAAGGAGGCTCACCCAGTGAATACCATGAAAACTGCTGTTCCAAGGGTTCTCAAAAAATAGTAAAAAAAGTAATTCCAAAAGTAGTTAAGAGCTGAGGACCAGTCAAACTTAAAGTCCTTAGAGGCTACATTTCCTTTTTGAGCTTGATGAAATCCCTTGACTCCCAGCTGCATGACACACAAGCGACAGTAGAAACATCAGTTCCTGCCATTTGCTTATGAGTAGCAGCTGTCCAGAGTATATACGAGCTCTCCTTTCTCCATTGAGATTTCAGCAGCTGGGATCCAGCATCCACCCACCAATTCAGCTGTAATATTGTCTCTGCTGTTCAGGGATGTCCGTTTGCTATGTCCTCCCCAGAAGTCTTCGGCATTGTTTAATCAAAGGAATCCGGAGCATGCGAAACCTGTCAGCTTGAATCAGCCAGTGGACACCATGGGAGCATCCAGTCAACATGGATGTGGTTGCATAAACATGTGCAGAACCAGTAAAATTATTTCACAGATAATCTGCTCTTTTAACAAGCATGGTGATTTTATAAACATACAGTTTGGTATTACACAAATCACCTTTAAGGCTAAGGGAGACTATCAGCCATGAAGATATTCAAGACTGAATTTCTAACTATCCACCCCATTATAAAATATGTTTGTGATTAATCTGTGATTGTGATTTGTGATTGTAATTTGTGATTAATTTTTGTTTGTTTATTGTAATTTATTTGTTGTAATTATTTTATGCCACAAATACAAGAACACTTGAAGAGTCATCTAAATTGGTGTAAAGAAGACTGTGGCCTCCTAATTTCCCTAATTATGTTTGACACCCCCCCCAAAAAAACCCCAACACCCCAAGCTGCCACATTTTTTTAATCCAAAGAAAACATTATAGTTTATAGTTCTGTGAATTCTTCTTCAGACTTTTTCTGACTGGTGAGAGAAGAATGATGGCAGGGATGATTTCTTGGAGAGTTCTTTTCCTTAGTGATGCCTTCATAATGTGTTCTAGTCACAAAGAACCCCAGGAAACATTGATTCTGAGAACACCCTTGTGTGAAGAGGAAATCCTCTGGTAAATAACATTTCCAAGAACATCTGCAGCATTTCACTAATGCTGCCCAATATAGGGAGGTGAAAGAGTCCTATCACTACTGCTGTGTTATCAAGTAAATGTAAAGGGGGCAGGCCATGGGGACTTACAGATATTGGCTGAATTCTGGAGATGCTTTTCAAATGCATCTGAAAAGAAGAATCTGAAAATGCATCTCTGATGCAAAGAATGAACAATTATAGCAGTAGACTACTCCCAGAATTCTCCCAGTAGTAGTATGGCTGGCTGGGGAATTCTGGGAGTTGACGTAGACATATCTTAAAGTTGCCAAAGTTGAGAAACACTGCATGATTTTTTTCTTGGGTTTGGGAGTTAGCTCAATTTAAGTTCATTAGATTTTACCCCAGAGCTTTATATTTTAATAAATGACAGAAAATAAAATATAGGCTGGGTTCACTGTTGCAAACATGGGTTGTCAATTTTAAAAGATAAAGAGGCAGTAGATGCAATGGAATTGTTTTAAAGAGGTAAGGCACATCATTTCTTTTTCATTCTGAATAATGGCATAATCTTTCATATACAGCATGGCGCATAAGAAAGGAGATTTATCAACCAGCAGTTTATAGTCTTTCTCTCTTCCTCTCTTTCTCTCTGAGTACTTTGCTAGTAAAAGCAGACAGGAGATTTAGATTTAGTTAATGCATGTTGGTTTTGTTGATGGAGGTTGTGTGGGTAGAAGAATGATTTCCTTTTGCTCTTGGCAACATTGTTTCAGTGCTCCTCTTCCATGAGAACAGCTGCTAAAGTGACTGTATGGTTTACTCCTAGCCAGTGAGGTTTGGCTGTGGAAACCATTTCCTAGTAGGCAATGCATATGTAACTATTTCCTCAACCACTCCTTAGGTGTTTTGGCCATAGATCACACAGCACAGGTATATTACAAACAATGGGTGTGGATCCATTTCTGCATTTTTCATATCCTGTTGCCACTCCATAGAACGTAATCTTCTCTTTCTCTTTTTCTGAAGGAAATGTAGAAGGGTTACCTTATAAATCCAGAAATTCCCCTGTGCAGTTCACATATTTTCCATAATGCACTGCTAGTGGCCATTCTAGTTTCAAGTTGTTTCCACAATGTGTACCTTAAACTGGATTTTTTCTAAACCAGCTTATTATTTAAAACTTGTATTGACCAGAATGTACACAAAGTTTAATTTAGTGATGATAGAAGGCATTATTCTTCCCTCTTGTGTTCCAGACATTACTATTTGATTATTTTTCATCCATTCCTTAGCTGAAATTGATGATCTCAAATCATTTCAATCCAACCAGATTTGGCCAAACTGCTCTGTTTCCTCTGGTAGACAATTCATAAATGGAAAGTAACCATGTATGTCTGCCTCTATCTACATGGTGAATTTCATGTTCTTCTCAGAGTTCCCCAAAGCTTCATACACCAAAGATACAATATCCTTTTGGATTTTCTATCTGAGAGAGTATTTATGAAGCACTACTCCATTGTTGAGATTACTCCAGAAGAGAATAAGGATGAAGAACCCTGTTCAGTTCTATCACAATTTCTGAATAGGAATGCAGACTGTTGGCATTGGGTATTATGGTGAGCCTTAAACCTGCTGGTGAAGGAAGAACTCATGTGTGAGTGGCTAATTGATATTGGTACTGTTAATAGAAAACTTTCAACTTTGAGTATTTTTCTTGGTGCAATAGTATTAAGCTTCAAATCTCTCTCCTTCCTCTGTATAGACAGAATATTGAACTTATGATCAGGCTGATATACATTAGAGATTTGGTTACTTTCTCTGTCTCCACTCATCCCAAAATTATGCATGATACCATAAGGCCATATGGTTCTGTTAGATATGATTATTGGTTGTAATAATTTGTGCTGGCTATGACTCTTATGATTTTTTGCATATGTCCTGTAAATTATTTAAAGCTATATTTCAGTATTGTAGAGGCAACACTAAAATTTATTTGTGGTTCACGGGAGCAGTAGACTTTTGATGAGTTTAAACATGGTAATAGAAACAAATATTAATGTAGCAGTGCTATGCTTGCCATACATAGTGTTTGCCACTTTTCCAGCTTTTGATGGTTATTTCTCACCTCTGTTTTAAGCTGAACAGTTTTTTTGAGATCCCATGTCTCATGACTCCAGCTGTTTTTCTTTTTCTGCTGAATTGAATTCACGTAGCTCTCTACTCTCATTTTCCTTTCCTACTTTACAGATTATTTACCTAAAAAAAAAAATTATGTAATTCTATAAGGCCAAGGGTAGGACCTCAGCTGCTGATCCCAAATGATTTAATTGAGCACTTGTCTATCAAGGATTCTAAATTGTTCATCGTTGCTGAGAGGGTTATCCTTTTTGTTGGCTTATTCAAACCTTTTAACTGACAAGAGAAAGCAATAATAACAAATTATTTGAAAGAGATTAATTTTCTGTTTAGTTGAGTGCTGACTACTTTGTACAGAACTGGGATAAGTTCTGACAGCTAAGCTCATTTACCTCCATGCTAATCCCTTTATCTATTAAGACAATTAGGTCTTTGCATACGATATTTCTCTGCTTTAATGGACCCTTGGCACAAGCAGCACAGAATAATTATTAATAATGAAATAAGCTCTAAAATCTGATAAAGCAAGTATAAGCAGGTTGACCTAGGAGGGAAAAAAATCTAAAATTCAGTTATAGTGGATAAATGACCAAAAGGGTATGCACACATTTAAGTTTTTTAGAACTTTTAATCAGGTCAGATGTTACAAAAACAGGCTGAGATGGTAAGAAATTCACCAAATTAGCCAGATGTTAAGTCCATGATGTCCACAACTGAGTCAGTGTTGAGATGAAATAATAATCTGAATATATTCATTGGAAGTAAGTATAATTGGTGTCAAACTTCACCAAGAATTAAGGACAAAGAAAAAACAAAAGTCATTAGCCCACAGTGTTCAACTCTTGTTTCCATGTGTAACTGGGCTTTCAAAATTATATACCAGTTTTTAATATTTTTAATACTCAACACCAAAAATTGGCTTTTTTTCCTTCCAGTTTCCAGTTCTCCTGTGACAGAAACTTCTGTTCTTTAATCTAAGTGCTAAAGGTGGTTGAGAATTTCTTGTGTTAGTGTTTTTCTAGCTTAGTTAGAAAAAACTAAGTTAGCTATCTGTGGTTGCTGTTCTTATCCATCATTCTTTTAACCTGTAGTCTTCCTGGCTGTTCATGCTTTATCACGTATTTCCACAGGATTTAAAAGATGCCTGAGAAGTCATAAACCTAGAGACCCCTGGATTGAAAAAGATACCCATCAATCACCTCATAATTCAAAAACGGCATCCTTATCAATGAGAATTTTACTAAAATTTTGTTCCTATTTGAAAAATAAAGCAAAACAAATGAAGGGAAACTAAGAATTATTGAGAAAGATAAAATGGTAGGCATTTTCAGCAGAGCATTATAAATACTGAACAAATAGTAGTGAGAGCTTCAGGAAAGACTTTTAAGCTTTTCTCTTTGACACACACCAGTTGTTTGTGGTTGCCATAGAAAAAATCCAAGTCAAGTTCAGATAGTATCTAGAAGGATTTGTAATATATGACTGTAAGCAGCCATTTCCAGGGTGGCAAGCTACTTCCTGACAGATTTTGGCAGTGGACATTTCAAAAAGGTTTATAGCAAAGGAGTTATCACACTTTGGATTGGTTCTTTGGAAGCAGCAGAGAAAGGGGCAACTTGCCTTCTCTAAATCAAGGCATGAGCACATGGAGATTGGTCAGTCTAAACTAAGACTATGTTATAATTAAGAAGGAACTCTTTCTCCTAACACTGATACTTGGAATTATCCAAAAAAAAAAGTCTGGATTCACAAAAGATTCAGTTTAGATCTCAAATATTCATGTGCATGTGTACATACAGCATGACATATGTTGATGTACCAGGTTGGATAGCTTTTAGAATTCTACTGCTATTTAAGAAATTTTTATCAATCATCTTAGTTTTCATTTTCTCTTCTTCCCTCCCTCCCAATCAGTCAATAAATGGTATGCATGCATCTTAGTTAATCAATACTTTGTAATTTTCTTGACAAATGATTTTGGAAGACAGCCTCTTGTTTGCACAGACAAACCAACAAACAAAGAAACAAAAAGGATGCCTTTCAGTTCACGTTATTTAACCATATTTGTAAGAAACAAATCATAGTTCTTTCTATCATGCTGATGGATACAGCTCTGCATATTCTTCAACACAAGAAAAATGTATATAAGTACATTTAACATCCCGTTCAGTTATCTGAAGATGTTCTTCAGCCAGGAAAAAAATACACATGTAAATGTTTCTCAACTTCTTATAGAATGAACTGCAAAAACAGAGCAACAGCTCGTGAGTCTTTTAAAACTAGCACATTTATTCTGGCATAAAGCAGCTTTCTCCAATTTGATACCCTCCAGTTATGTTGGGAATATAATTCCTCGACTTTCCAGCTAACATGATCATTAATAATTCTGGAAAATGAAATCCCAACATAGGTCAGTATAAAGCTTTGATGGAGCATAACAAAATTGTCCAGTTGTACAAATAATTATTCTCGATAGGCAGGTACCTGAGAGCAGAGGCAGAAATAAAGTTATGCTGACTTAAATGGCAATACAATGAAAAGATTGCAGTCAGTGTATACAGTAAGTTTAAAATGAGCATAGTTCACATTCATACTTGTAGAAATAATGCTAGCACTGTCCAGAATCCTAATTGTTTCTTTTTTCGGAAATAGACTAAGATAGTTTTGGAAAAGTGAACAATGTCACATGTTTCCCTTAGGTAGTTTTCCTCTAGGAAGACCAAGTACTTCAACTGCCCTTGATCCTGGAGCATTACAAATTTCCATTCACATCCCGCGTTTGTAATGGTCCAAGTTTCATAGCTAGGTAATTAAAATCAACCAAAATATCACAGAAGAGGGTATCATCCAATTATGGATTTTGCACTTTGCAGGCCAGCATGTTTTGTACTGCTTTTTGTTATCCTTTATGATAAAGTTAATAATGTGATTATGGCAATCTACAGTACATGGGAAATAGTGAGAGTTGCTCAAGTAGCTTGCATGGATACACTTTTTTCAATGGCATTCCATAACAGTGGTGGGAGAAATGCTCTATAAATGATTTTGAAGTTTCTCTGATGCTATTTTTTTTTTGGTTTAAAAATCCCTTTGTTTGAAATTGGTGCTTTAATTAAGAAGTTAATAGAGTCCTGTTTGAAGTTCCTCATTTATAGCTAACACTGCTGCAACATTTATAATTGGATCCTTAATACTGTGCTAATGCACACAGGAGAAGAAGGTTTATGAGATGGATAAATGGATTTTGTTCCCTTAATATGTTGCCCTCAATGGCAGCTGTGTTTTAATTATAAGTAGGTACTCTCTCTGCTTTGAACTGCCCTTGTGTGTCCTGACTGCTTGATTTATTTTACAGTTGGCAGAATTATATCCATTACTAACACACAACATGTGACAGATAATACAATGCACTAGGGCTCCCCGGTGCCATAATGTTTCCTCGCTAACCATAGCATGTTGATGCTAGATTTCAATTAATCATTATGCTGATTTGCATGGAAGCTGAAATGAACAGAAAGTACATTTCCCAAAAGGAAATTAATGTACTTTTCATAAATATAGGTATGATTCTGTTTTTGATATTGGATTTTGAATATGACTCTTCAGAGAGCTATTATCAAAGCTTGATATAATAATATATCATTTTATTATTGAAAGAAAGAAAAATGAAGAGAGGGAAAGAAATCAATTGTCTCTCTGTTGCTTTTGAGACATTGCCATGTACTACGATGAAACCATTCAGTATAAAACTATGCTTTTGAAAGTTAACTTTTCTAACTTCTACCTCATAACATTTATACTGTATGAAATTAATTAATACATGCATGTAGTCAACAAGGGCAAAAGCTTGAACCCTAGGTACTCACACAGGGTGGTGTGAATAAGCTCTCCATGGCTTTCTTTTCCAAATCCCAAAGCCTATTAATTAATCTAATTGCATCACAATTTCTGAATTATAGATAGCCCTAACTTACTAAGTTATATTTACATGTAAGCAGAATAATGATTTTTTTTTCTTCAGCTCTTCCACAAAAATGGAATGCCAGCTTTTCCCAGCCTAGTAGGCTCTAGATGTGTTGGACTATAACTCCTAGTCAAAAAATATTTTTGAGATAATCTAAATTATACAAAATTGGAAAGGCTATTCTATATTACCAGCAAGTAGCAATGGATGAAACCATTCTGTTATTCAGAATCTTGTTATTTTTGCCACAAATGACAACTTTTTATTATCATGTTCAATATTAAACAGATAAGGTATGAGCTAGAATTATTATTATTAATAATAGTATTTATTAAATTTATTATAGTTTAAAAGACTCTGAAATGCAGAATATCTAAGAAGCTTGTATAAAGTTGACCTCCTTTCTTCTAATAAATGAGCTAAGCCATTGTTGAATGTTTCTGCCATGAAGGACACCCTTTTTACAGCCTCTATTTTCAGTATCAAAGTGAAATGCTAGTAGACAACATCCCGATAAAGGTGTCTCTGCTTCACAGGATTTGAAATGATCACAAAGCACGATGAAAATCAAAGCACTCAGGAATATCAGTAATTTGTATAGGGCTACAGACGAACCTAGTGGTGCCAGGAATCCCTATCACCATAGATCTTACCTTCTGTTGTTAAATGATATCAGAACTGTGAATCTAATCTAAACAACCTTCTTATTGAAATTAGTAGCAAAGCTCCTGTAATCATAAGGAGACAGAATTCCAGCCTTTGCAGTTCTCAGAAGACATCTACAGCAAAATCCACCTTGTAGCTGCCTGGTTCTGCAAGCATTTTTGAAAAGGAAAGAAAGATATCTGCCAAATCACTTATGCATCCGATTTGTTGACAAGCATGAGCAACCACAGGATTTTTTCAGTTGGTTTGTAGGATGTATGTATAATTTAGGCACATAGGAACCACATCGGTCTGTTTTTCTTGCCACACACTTTGATGTTTAGTGTAATGTTCTGTGACAGATAGAATATTACAAAGTACAGTGGTCTTAAGAATATATTGGATCCTACTCTCTTCATAACTTTGTCATGAAAAGCGTTTTGTGTTTTAGAATAGGACATGGAAATTGTATTATACAAAGCCAGTGCCTAGTCCATCAAGTACAATATTGATTACACAGATAAATAGCAACTCACCTGGAAGCATCTTTTATAGCTTATCTGGAGTGGACAATCATTACTATAAGACGGCAGTCATATAAATTAAATATATATGTACACACACACACACACACACACAAATAAATAACCCAGAGGCTGGATCATTGAATTACAGGCCTTCCCTTGATCTTGGAAACATTGGTTTGGGTGATCTGTATAGTAGCTATGGAGACTGTGGAGAACATTAGTTGAAATGGAAATGGTGAGAAATGGTTATACTTGGCCAGGCTGTACAGCTCGCTACTCTCACAGTGGTGTGCATTTTTTTCCTTCATAATATTCTTAATATTTACTACTATAATATTACTTCTGCATTGTTTGAACTTGAAATTTCACAGAAGGTCTTGGAATGGTTCTACGAACTGCAGATTTTTTTCCCTGGTTTTCATACCCACCAGTAAATCAAGTGACATTGTAAACGCTGAAGGCTGTCTAAAATAGATCAGTTTTTAATAACTTGTGTAAAGCCAGCACTGTTAGGGCTGACCACATTTCCAATGGGAGGCTCTTCTATAAGGCAGGGAAACCAAGGGAAAAATATTCTTGTGAGCTTCAAAAGAGTGGGAAGCCATGAACAGCTTTTTCTGGGACATATGGATTAGGTGGCTTGAAACTAGCTGGAGAAGACACTCCAGATGGAGTGTAAAGCCAGATGGAGTTTTATAGGGTAAAAACCAGCATTTGAATTGCACTCAGAAGCCTGGGGTCACATGCTCGTGTTGGCATTTGCCAGCCAACACCTAGGCAGGCCCATGTAGAGAGCACTGTAGTTCCCCAGAAGAATGGTGACGAGGCCACGAGTCAGTTCCGTGAGGTCCTCTCACTCCAAGTAGGGAAAGGCAGGGAGTAAATAAATAAATGCTCTCCCTGACTTCCTTAAACTATGTAACACCACATACTCCATTGTTTACAGCCCATTCCCAGGCTCTGCTTTCCTGATTAAACACAAGAGGCTCAGGTATCTCCTCCATAGGGTTTTTACAATATACGAGTCAGAAAATATTAATTTGTGAGTAGCAGTATGCCATACTTCCTCAGTCATAAGGTGTGGCATAAGAGACCAGGAGAGGAAAGAGAAAGGAACAATTGCAGCATTGCTTAATGCTGTACACATATGGCCCTTCTTCAGACCTTAAGAAACTGCATGGCTACTACATTCAAATATCAACTCCACCCAATACATTTCCTTAAAATATTCCAGCATAAGGGAAGGCCATTCTTGACCAACAGCAGCTACACGAAAGGCCTTGATTTCTGAGTTTTTAAAAACAAGTCTCAAAAAACAATTCCCACAATACTTTTTTTTAAGTAAAGGTCTTCTTCAGACCTTCTTTTGCATGTTGTTAATCATTCCTAGAAGTGTTTATTCCTTGGTTCTGCTAACCTTGCCTAGGCTTGGCAACTAAACAAGGCTGAGTATGTTTAGTACTTGGATTGGAAACTTCCAGGGAATCCCAGGCCTGCAAGCTAGACTGGGAAGTCAAAAAATATCCAGAAGAAGACAGTGACATATGACTTCCATATTGTTGCCCAGAAAACTATGTGGATATGCTTATGAATTCATTAACAGTCAAGCTCGACTTAAAATGGACTTTAGTTTTTATATTAATCAGGAAGAATATGCCTTACAAATAAAAAGGGCAGACCTATGACTTTATGTTTTTTTTATTGCTAGAAGAGTTAAAGGATGGCTCTTTTCTGGATTGGAACTGGGAATCTGGGAATGATGTGCCCTTCTGGTTGGTAACCACCCTTTCCCTCACTTGAGGCCGTGTCTGTATATTCATGGACCAAATCAGAGTTTTGTTGCTTTTGTTTTCTTTGCTTTTTAAAATAAGAATCAACCAATTTTGGTTGGGTTTGGCATAGCCCTGGAATGGGACCATGGTGGTTTTTTAGGTTTGGTTTTTATTGCACCCTCATTCTGCCTATTCTATTTGTGACAGAATTTGACAAAATCCTCCCTGTTTTTCGTCTTTTTTTTCCTTTCCAGAAAAACAAAAAAATATGTGTGTGCACTTTCCCTACTGTAAACATTTTTAAAAATTCTCTTTCCTCTGTTTCTTATGTCCATTTTTCCCTACTAATACTGCGTATGTCATGTATATATTCTCTCTGATGTAGGCAATTCTGTCCATAATTTCCTACAATATGCATATATTCCTTGTTTTTCTTTTAGGAAATGCAAAGGAGAGTTGAAAAATTTTGAAAACTGCATGCACTTTAAGACTTTTGTGAATCATCCCTGATTCAATTCAAATTGGACACTTGAGATTTGAAGAAGACATGGTTTGATTCAAGATTTGAGGATGAACCAGTATGATTTGAGCTACTCCACATGTAAATTAAAAAAAGAAAAATAAAAGAGATTAGCCTGTAATACAGAAGTATTAAAATGCTGGTAGCTGCCTTTCTTTCTTTTTTTTTTTGACAGAGTGGGCTTAGAATAGGTGGATTTTACAAGTAGAGACATGTAAATGATATAAATGCTGTTCAGTTTCAAGGGTTTCATCAGAATAATGTTTCTAAAATATTCTCATTGTCCCTCTTTGAAAGCAGAGGTAGTAGGGATGAGGAGGAAAAAAAAGAACCAGCATCCAGAACTCAGAGAGGATTTGTGCTGAACCAGACAACTGGTTTAATTTGCTACAGTAAAGGGAACTGATGCTTTGATTTGTAAACCTATTCTGATGGGGTGAGGTGATCCAACCTCATTGAAGAACCCCATTAAAAGTTTGCATAACTTCAATCCTGGTTCTTTCAGGTTCTTTATATATTCAGTTGGGTGTAATGGTTAAAGCAGTGTTGTCCAAACTTGGGCACTTTAAGATGAGTGGACTTCAACTCCCAGAATTCCCCAGCCAGCCATGCTGGCTGGGGAATTCTGGGAGTTGAAGTCCACTCATCTTAAAGTGCCCAAGTTTGGACAACACTGGGTTAAAGGTACTGGGATAGAAGCTGGGAAACTGAGTTCTAGTGCTGCCTTAGGCAGAGAAACCAGCTGGGTGACTTTGAGCCAGGCCCTCCCTCTCAGCCCTTGGAAGTCTGAAATCAGTTTTTGGTATACAAGTTCTCATTTGAGGAGTTTCACAGCCATACCTGAAAAGGCCTTAAATTCCTTTATGAAAACCAAGGTAATGAATCTAGTAGAATTATATCCTTCACACTTGCTCTTATGGAGAAAGAAGCAGTATCCTGGAACTCAAAAGCAAGCAAAGAAATTATCAGTTATTTGACATGCTATTACGTTATGTCATGTCATGTTCAAGCCACTTCAGGCTCCAAGCCATCACGAGCTAAACCAACTTCCTGTTAGATAAGAATCTCTGGAACTGGAATATGCAAGGAAACTTTGGGCAAACAATTTTGCCCTTTAAGGCATTAAAGCAGTAGCAACAGATGTGTGTGTGTGCTCGTGTACAGATGCAAGTTTGTATGGGTGATTTTCTTGCATTCCTGGGATGGGGTATTATAGGTCTGCATTTATACTCCAGATGTGCACAACTTTTTATAGGTTAAGGGCTGTACTTAGCTTTTGTGTGATATGTCAGAGGCCAAACTGCGTGGGGGGGAAGAGAAGATATGATTTTCATATAATTAAAATTAAATATAATTAATATGAGTACAATCCAATTATTTGCATAGTACTTTTACCATTTAATTCCACCAAACATTGAAACAAAATTATGCAAACAGCATAATATTCTTTGCTTCCCTTTCTTTCTTTCTTTCTTTCTCTCTCTCTCTCTCTTTCCCTATTTGTGGTGCAGTACAGCTCTAAATATTTTGATTTGGTTGCTTTAATTTATGATGTTTATTTAGCACAAATTATAATCCTGTCACTATTCTTAGGGTGCTACACTAAAGAATGAAATAGTTATTCCAAATTATGAGTATAAACAGCTGAAGCAGAATATCTTAAAATTAGTTTAAGGCCCATTTGAGTCTAAACACAGAGTTGTTGTGACATGGTCTGAAAAATTAGAGCTACTGAAGGTCTAGCTTTCTGGAGCTGTAAATTCAGAATAGTCACCTTACAATGGTGACTCCTACTATTGACCCATGCAGTTTGTTATCTATAGTACCTCATTCACTGAAGAATAAAAAAGGAAGAAAAACAGCCTCAGCTACAATCATGGCTAATATATTAATATATTAACTCATTACTGAGCCTCAATGTAGTTTTAGTTGGTTTTTTGTTTTAATGAAAATCTTTGTTTTTATTTTGTTCTATGCCTAGAGTTTCTTAGGCCGATGGGTGGCCATATAAATTGGACTAATAAAAATAAATAAATAATAAATGGAGTCATGCAACTAACTTATGTCCCCGCTTAAAGTGCATTAACACATTTCTGTTAAGAAATTTCCAGTTTAACTGACATGAAGCTCAACATTAAAACAGAATAAGATACTAAAGTAAACTAGTCTGTCAGCAAAGAGCAGCACACACAAAATATTATCCAGCTAAAACTTGCCATTTATTGCAACCAGTAAATAGCTGCAAGAGAAAACTGAGTTGCCATTAAAAAGTTGGTCGATGACAATGGAATGAGTTTGGCATGTATAAGAAAATAATTTTTGTTCAAAACAAAACGTAACATGATAGGAATAGTATAGTCTAATATTTGCATGTATATGTAATAGCATTTGACCTTCACAGTGTACCCAACAATTACAAATTATAAAAAGTATCAGGAAAAAATACTTTAGCATTGTGTGTAGTATCTATAGCAGCTGAGTGAGTTGTCACTTGATTTGAGAGTTGTAAGTGTAGCATGGCTGTATATATTAACAGTTACTCTGCAGAACACTTAGTTGCTGTCCTCCTGAAAACAGATATTATTCTTATGTCAAGGGGAAAAAAGCCTTCTGATGAAAGGATTAGAATGCTGTGGCCAAGCCTTGAGTTGGCAATTTTATGTTAATAATAAATACAGGGAATGGCACTAAGTACATTGTTACCATTGGGGGCTGGGGGAGAAAGAAATCAAAAGACAATCTTAAACAAAAGGAGGGCACAAGAGATTTCCAAGGTCACACCTTGAGTTCCTGAAGCAAAGGCAGGATACAAATGCAATAGATAATAAAGTGAGAGAGAGAGTACGTTGTTACGGGGGGGGGGGGGGGGGGGAGAAATCAAAAGACAATCTTAACCATGAAAATGTTTCACCCTTCATATTAAAGGGTGAACCCAGATGTAGAGCTGTTAGTATTTATCATCCAATAATCTGTTCTTTTAATTGAATGGCATGTTAAAATGTATGTGACAGTAGCATCAGATACCTATCCTGTATTTTGAATATCTTTCCTTCCTTACTTGTATTCTAAACAAATTTCCCCAACTGAACTGAACTTGATCTCTGTAGTTCTCTTAGCCATCAAAGTGGGTTAGTGTTATTTTTCAATTATTTTTCTTCAGCTGGAGATGAAATCATATTCAAAAGGGAAGTGGATTATGTTTCTTTACATTACATAAAAATTGGCATCTGACTATCTGTTTTAATTTTGTTGCTGAGATGTAAAGAGTTTGACTAGACTAAACGACAGAAGGTAAAATGGCAGTTCTGAACTGTATGTTAAACACTTAAGCCTTCTTATGTAAATATACAAAAGTTATTAAAGTAACAGCAGCTTTTTTTCTCTGTCTCTTTTGTTCAAGGCATTTGTAGAGTGGTGTGCAGGCTGTGTGAAATATTAGACCTTTTCAAAGAAAGATACAATACCAGTTTGTGAGTTTAAGATGCCTTTGGGCAGAGTGGACTCAATAGGCCTTCTTAGCATAAAAAAATAGACATGAACTGGTCATCCCTGGTTCTTTCTTTTGCCTATTTGGGTGTTTTCTAAAAAGAGAGAATGGGAACATTGTTGGCATGGTGCTTTGTTTGTAGATTTCAAGGCTGGGAAGAAGCCTTACCTTCTTTGGAGACAGGTTCAGGCAGAAACAGTTTCGTAGTGAGGGTTATGCATTGATCAATTTGTTTTGTTTTTAATGCATTGTACGGTATGGAGCAGTGTTTGTCAACTTTGTCAACTTTAAGATGTGTGGGCTTCAATTCCCAGAATTCCCTAGCCAGCAACACTAGCTGGGGAATTCTGGGAGTTGAAGTCCATACATCTTAAAGTTGCCAAGGTTGAGAAACACTGGTTTAGAGGACAGTTTGCATATGAAGCTTCTTGGCTGGGTCTTGTACAGCAAACCATTAATTGCATCACGGTCACAAAGCATGGCTTCTCCATGCTACATGGCAGAAAATAGCATTCTAGTAATTATAGTTGTTTCTTGCTCATCTTCCCTACCCATCTCCCTACTACCCTTCAAAGGGAGTAAACCCAGATAAAACAGTGTGAGTAAAGTGCTATAAGTGTGCAAGTGAAGTGAATGTTAAAGACCTATAATAACAATACAGTGGTACCTCGGGTCACGAACTTAATTCGTTCCACGACTCTGGTCATGACCTGAATTGGTCGCGACCCGAATCAAATTTTCCCATAAGGTTCAATGTAAATATGGTTAATCAGTTCTGAACCATATGTATTTTTTTTTTAAACCACAAAAATATGACACAAAGTGCAGTACGAATGCTAATCTTGCTCGAGGCGACTTCTGGCGTGGAGGACAGGAAGGCGGGGGGGGAGGTGGTTATTGCTTGGAGGAAGAGTCCCCCTCCCTAAAGGAAGCCACGACCACGTGTCACGGCAGGGAAAATGGCCGTGGATCCTGTTCGTCACCCGATCCGGCGTTCGCGAATGGAAGCAAAATTTTGCAAACGGTGCTGTTCGTGACCCGAATTGGTTGGGAACAGAAGCGTTCGTGAACTGAGGTACCACTGTATATGCCAGTGTGGTTCATGGGATTAGTAACCCACATGGTGTTGCACACTCCTGTTTTTCAGTGTGTTATTTATTTATTGGCAAGTTTTTCATCCTACGCCAAAGCACTAGAATTCTGGGAAATATACAAGGTAAAAACAGAAGAAGAAAAAAATATTATAAACAACATAAAATAAATAATATTTATGAGCCAAAGTCCCATTGGAATAAAACTATATTTAGGACCTTCCTGAATACCAGGAGAGGATAAAATGTAGAGAAATTTCCAAGAAATCCTGACCTTTTGTTCCTTTCCCAGAGTTTCATTGAACAGGCAGTAATCAGAAAGACCTGACTCTTCTCCCAGGCCTTGGGCTAAGATGGTTGGAGAATCTTGCTGTTTTGTTATTGCTGACCAGATTCACTATCTTGTTTAATGTTTTATACTTTGATTGTATGTATAGTTTTTATTTGTTTTTATGCTGTGAATTACCCAGAGTCAGTATGGATTTGGGCAATCATCATCATCATCACCACTACCACCACCACTATTTTTCTGTAGATAACCAGCTTGGAGAACAATGTACTATTGAGTGTCATTAGTATATTGAAGACATCTGAACCCAAACCCACAATTTTCCCCATCAGCTTCATATAGATGTTAAATAATATAGGGGATAGGACCAAGCCATGAAGTATTCCACAGTAGAGCAACCAAGGTCTTGACTACTCATCCCCTATGACAGCTAGCTGAAACACTCCTTTTCACGTAGTAGCAGAACCACCTAAAACGCTGCCTCTCATTCCCAATCCTTTCAGGCAGTTCAGCAAGCTATCATGCCTTTTGGAATAATTGGACTAGGAAGGTCATACAAGCCCTAACCAATTCTCAAAGAAGTTTAGCTGTTAGAGCAACAAACTTTGTTTCTGTCACCAGCCCTGAATCCTGTCTAAACAAGATCTAGATAGTCTATTTCCTCTAGGATCCTTTAAACTGAAGATCCACCACTTTCTCGCTTCCTTGTCCAGAAAGGATAGGTTGGAGACAGGATGGAAATTGTCCAATACAGGTAAGTCAAGAGATAGTTCCTTCAGATCAGTAGCACAGTACAAAATGTGCTATCCTCATCTCAGCAGGGAAGTGTTGACAACCAAAGCATGTATAGAAGCTTGATTCTACCAGTGGATATTTCTTGTGTGAATACACTATTTGTCTTTAGATGCAATCCAATAGGATGCCTTGGGAGGTGCTGTAGAGCTCAGTTGCAAACAGCAGCATTTATGATTTTTCTGTGAGAAGTAATTTTCTATGCCAGATAATTAAAAAAACAAACAAACCCTGAACTAACAATTTGCCCAGAGAAATAGACCACAGAATCCAAGATTTATATTAGTAAATGTTATGAATCTATTCATGTTATGAATATATGGACAACAATGATTTATTTACAAATAAAATTCAGAATTATATTGATATGAACAGATTGCAAGCCTTTTTAAAACATCTATAACAACCATTTGGTTTGGGTGATATTTGTATAGGAAAATGATTAGACTCTGCTACTGTTTGGTTTTCATTGCTAAATGTTTTAACACTAATCTGAGCATTTTATTTACCTGTATAACTTGAACAAAAAACTAGAAAGCATGTACTTTTGAATCTTATTACGATATTTACTAGATTTAATGATACCTGCATGGGAGGGGGGTATATTTATTTTAGCAAATGCTTCTGTTGCAAAATCTCTTCTCCAGTTTCATAAAACTATTCTATGAATAATAGTTATTTATTTTTGTATTTTAGTCTCAGGCTGTTTTTAAAGTACTTTTATTTTGGTGGTGTTTTTGAGCTTATGTCAATGTTCAAATGAAGTGGAAGGTGCTGAGGTTGACTGTTCTGTTAAATTCTGTTTAATGTTCTGCTCTGTCCTTAATGCCCAGGCTTCTGCGGGGGGATAGAAAAGATTAAGATGGCAGCTTTGACTGCATGTTTGGGGCTACCATTTTGACTTTTTAATACCTTCTGCCACAGATATCCATAAATTGGCTTTATTTTTCTACTTTAGTCTCAAGTATTTCAGTGGTGATGTGCCATCGTGGAGGAGTACAAATACTGTTTGTAAGGAATCCTCAGAGATTTTTGAAAAGTTTCTCTGGGTTGTGTTTCTGGAACTTATTTTTGGAGACAATCCTACTGCTAAGTGTTATTGTTTTCTGCTACATTTCTTTTCATAACTCTGTAGTCTTCATAGTTCAGCCATTAGGAACAGTTCCTAATCTGAAAAATCCCACGGGAGAAAAGATCCCTTACCAGGGCTTCCTTTGGGATTTACTGGAAATGTGGGAAGCCATAGACATTTAATAGAGATCATTATACAGTAAAAACCATAATAACTGCACACATACCTAGACCACCTTCTAATCAAATAAGTGCAAGAAAACCACACTGTACCCATGAGAATTTAGCTGAAATTATTTTCACCTTGAAACACATTTTAAGAGTAATTGTTTTCATTAAGTTCAATAAAAACTAATGGAAATAATGTCAATATTTTTTCTGCACAGCATTAGTTTGAACTGTCAGCCAGAGTCTCCTTCTCGTGCCAAAGCTCGTCTTCCTTTGGATGATGAGTGGCCAATAGTAAAAGTGTGGATTTTTCCATGGAGGCCATGGAAAGGAACATTTAATGGGTGAAAAAGAATTTCTATTTGCATTTAAAAGAATAAGATATTTGTGGTCTGTTTGGTTGAGTTTTAGAAATCTTTTACTTCCAAGATCCATTTATACTACTGGAAGGTAAAACCTCTTAAGACTGGAAACATGTAAGTAGAGAGAAGGGTGATATATCATTTCCATTCTTGTGGCTTCACTTGTAGCTAATGTTATACAACCATCACCACCGACTCACCAAAAATAACCCCCAAACCCACATATTGCTTCTATAAAAACCATACAGCTGAAAACTAATGTTTTTAAGGGATCAAGATAAATTATGCCAGTTTAAAACTCTGTAACAGACTTTTCCAACCAACATGTTCCAACCAACATATGGGAATGGTAGTGCAACTGATCTATAGAGTGGCAAGTTGAGGAACATTGCCCTAAAACAATAAAACCAGTCAACCAGTCGCCCAGAGTCCCCTATTGTGGGGGAGATGGGCGGGGGAGAAATCCAATAAATAATAATAATAACAACAATAACAACAACAACAACCAGAAGCCCATCTCTAATATACCTCTGCCAGTATAGCAAGAAAGATTTGTTTGGTACATTATACTTGCCAGGCTAAAAAAAGATGTACCCAAACATTTTAAGTGGGGAAGATTCCTAGGAAAAACATATTTATGTCTTCTTTGGAAGGCTTTTCCCCAAATCTGAGAGAGGTGGTTTTAGAGCACTGGTCTACCTGTAATACAGCCTCCAGAGGGTATCTAGAGCATCCCCAAAGGTTACTACCAAAATTGAAATATTTCATACAACAGAAGGAAAAATATTAAATACAAGAAGAGTAATTGTAGTCTATATTGAATTGATTTAATATCATTAATTTATTATAGCTAATGTCATGTAGTAGTTAAAACTCTGGCCCTGGGCTGAGGAGATCCAGGTTGAACTCCCCGCTCAAACTTTTAGGTCACTAGGTGACTCTGGGCCAGAAACTCTCTTTATCCTAACCTACTCACGGAATTGTTCTGGGACTAGAAACAGGGCAGATTATATCCCACACATCTGCCTTTAGCTCTTACTGGGAAAAAAAGAGTCATATAAATACAACAGATAAATCTATATGTTTCCCTATACTTGCACATTTCTTATGGTTACCTCAGGCAGTTTTGTCCGACAGCATGCCATCCATCCATCCATCCATCCATCCATCCATCCATCCATCCATCATTCTTGGCCAGAAAAATATTATATAACCATATTTTAGAGTTTTGAGAAACATTTCGGAGATCACTGTTAGTCATCTAACCAGCACAAAACACCCTGTTTGGCCTCATACTGCATGCAGGTAGCAAGATAGTGGAAAGTTCTTCAGAAGATGGCCAGATAGAAGGATTTGGGGTATGATACTTTTGTATCATCATTTTTGATATTGACATACCTGTAACATAACTAGCCTAGTAAACTTTGCACCCAACAGCTGCATGTTCAGCTCCCAGTATTTGTAGCATCTGCCCGTCTAGGCTGTTATCACCGTCACATTTTAATTGTCTGAAAGTTGAACCCATTAGCATTCATAGCTTTGCCATTTAGCCACTGGTGTAGTTCTATGCAAACAGCTGCATAAATAAGTTGAGGTACCATAACAGGAGCTAAGAATATTACCCAGCTAAGTGGCAAAGCAATCAATGGTAATGTAAGTACTCCAACTTATGTCCATAGATGTTTAAATATGCAGCCTATTTTTAATGCAGTCATCCTGGGAAGTAATGCACTTTTGTTAGAGACCCCCCCCAAAAAACAAAAACCAGTTCATTGGAGAGTCACCAGCATAGACCAGGAAATACAAGAAAATATTCTTTTCAGAACCTTACCATTATTTTATAGCAGACAGCATTATCTAGTGCAACTTTGCTGTGCACACCAATTATCTTTAATATGGAGTATATTAAATTGCATTCAGCAAATTCTTGAAGATAAGCCCAGATTCAATTATTGCCTCCACTAACGTGCCATATTTGCCTTAGATTATGCTGATTTTTCAAAAGAACAGTGGCAGCCAGCTGTTTGTGTCAAAACAAAACATTAGAAATACTTCCTTGTGTCCTGGGGTGTATGTGCTGTGTTCCTTGAAATTAAGGAAAGAAGCAGAAAAACAATGTAATGTTTGAGTTAGTATGACTACCTTATTGCATTGTGCCCACATATTTTACAAAAGCTATAATTACTCTATAGTTCGCCAAGGTCAAAAGGAAATGGAGACCTGATAGGTCTGGGTTATGATTTTTCACAGTGTGGGAGAGAAGTGCCTTCAGTGTTCTACCAAATAATTACAAGTTGGAATAAAAGCACAAGTGGATGTTGTAGGTATCCCATAATATGAGATCTATTAACTGAAAGCAAAAGCCTGCCTAATTAAGCAGAGTAGAATGATTTTGCAGAGAATGAATTGTAACACAATCCCATTGGAATCATGAGTTCTAAGTTGTGCACAGTTCCATACATTTAATAAGTTTTGTTAGAATTTCTTTAGCTTCCTTTACAGTTGCAAGATGGAAGAAAAGGTTGGCTTTCTTTTTTGTCTTTCTTTCTTTGCTTGTTTATATATCACATTTATATAGCTGCCCATCTCACAAAGCGACTCTGGGTGGCATACAACAATTGAATAAAATACATCAATAAAAACAATCATTATAAAAGATAAAAAAGTCATTATTAAAATGCAACATTATCAAAAAGTTTAAAAATTTAAAATTTTAAAATATACAAACCCCATGGAGAGAGCAGAATATTAATCATAGTGGAGCCATCTAAGAACATCTCTGGTTCCTAAAACCTCCAGGCCTGATGACATAACCATGTCTTGAGGGACTTCCTAAATGACAGCAGGGAAGGGGCGACCCTAACTTCAGGAGGGAGAATGTTCCACAAGGAAGGAGCCATGGCAGAGAAGGCCCGCCTCCTGGGACCCACCAAATGCAAGTCCTTGGCCATGGGAACGCATAGCGTTCCTTCCCTGCCAGATCTAATGGGATGGGCTGATGGGACTGGGGAGGGGCAGTCCCTCAGATATCCCGGCCAACACCATGAAGAGCTTTAAAGGTCAAAATCAGCATCTTGAATTGGACCCAGAAGATGTCTTATACATCTTTTGATTATTCCACATCCTGGCTGCCAAATTTTCCAGACAGCTCATTTGCTCATTTGCCAAAAGCCCATGAGAAGACTTCTTCCATAATTTTCTTTCTTTGTTTTTACTCATTTAAAATATGGTCCTACTGACTGTCATGCAACAATGTGTCACCTTGGGGGTTAACTAAGGTGTGGGAAGTCAAAAATATTACAAGTCCCTGGACACATGCTTATTCAGTGAATGAGAAGACACTAATGTGCATACATGCTGCTTAGCCATCTGGTAACTAAGGATAATGAAAGAAACCTGCACACCACACATAGACATCTCCATATGGAACTTAAGTATGAATCTCCATATGGAACTTAAGTAATTGTAAGTATGTTATTACATACATAGTCTCCATTGTGCTTCAAGATGTCCTTTAGGCATAGCAGGACTTTAGTGAAATCATGGCTTGTGAGCATAATCCTAACATACCCCCTGACTGAGAGGCTGCTAATACTGGTAGGAATGTTATTGACATCTGCCATCTCTTCAACATTGTAATATTTTCTTGCTTTCACCCAAAGCTGAGGACACTAGTTTTGTTTCATTTGTGTTTCTGTGAACATAGGCTTGCTCTGAGTGGAAGCCACATCCCAGAATAATTCACTGCTTTTCTTCAGTGTCTTTTTATGCAAACCATGCAAAGCCTTCAAAGATTAAAATTGATGGCGACTCCAGTTAGGAACCAGAATTGGAGTTTATGAATTAAATGGTTTTGCAGATCAATGGAAATGGTGTGAAACTAAAAATTTATGAGCTTATTCATTAAATTTCATCATGCCCTTTATAAATCCTTTATGCTTGGGGAAAATAAATGAAAACAACATTTGTGGAACATTTTTAAAGTGAATGAAATTTAGCATTAGTGCAGGATCAGTGGTCGTATTATCAGAGCCCTTTAAACTATGACAATTGTGATTTCTCCAAGCAGAAGTACAAACCAGAGAGGCAATACTGAGATCATTACCATCGTTTACTAAAGATGCCCCCCCAAATATTGCCATCATTCAGTGCTATGAAGTTCACCTAGGATTCAAAATGGCTTTATATGTACAATTACTCTTACTTGTGGTCTTATTCCATCAGCTGAAATTTGAAGAAAAGAAAACACACAAACTCATCTAACTCTTTTAATGGGAGTGAAAGAGTTGAACTCTGGCTCAGTCCAAATTTTATTTTTGTCTCTAAATTCAAATGGCATCAACTACCTGATATCAGAGCTGGGCCAAAAATTATATTTCCACACCTCTGAGATACTTATTTGTAAATTCTATCATATTTAGGTAAGTCTCCACATTCACATATGTATCTCTGAATTTTTGAAGATTCACACCTTGTCTAGGATATTATTCCCAAGTTTCAGAAATGTCAGGAACATCGAGAATTAGTCCATTTATGGATCAAATTTATGTAGTTCCACAATTGCCCAAAGAGTAACAATCTCCTTATTGGTTTTTATGACATTTAACATTTTTATAATTCAAAACAAGATGGATTATGTTGCAATGTAAATAATACACCTGAATTTGAATTATAAAAATGTTAATGTCATAAAAATATACATAATTTCTGATAGTTTGTGTGTTTGGTATAGCTTCCACCACAAAGCATGCTGGAAAAAATAACAGGATTCCTCTAAGTATGTTATAAATAGGCATATTATACATTGCTGGTTAACTTCTCATGTTGCTTTGCCTGCTGCTGCTTTCATGTGGCTTAACTATAATAAATAATGTACATGCTGAACATAGCCAGGCAGAGAAGGGTATTAGGTATGATACGTAGGTCTGGAAAATGATGCCATGTTTACACTGTACACTGTTACACTGTATTTTCATAATAAATGGAGGCACAATCATTCAGAGACATATTGAATCAGGGGTGATTATAGAGAGGAGAGATCCAGGCTAGACACTGGGAGACCATGAGTTCTAGTCCCGCTTAGGCACAAAGCTAGCTGGGTGACCTTGGGCCAGTCACTCTCTCTCAGCCCTAGGAATGACACAATGGCAAACCACTTCTGAAAATCCTTGCCAAGAATACTGCAGGGACTAGTCCAGACAGCCGCCAGGAGTCAACAATGACTTGAAGGCGTCTGCACACACGTGCACACACGTGCATGCACACACACACACACACACACACACACACGGAGTAAGGAGAGTAAGCAACTGTTCATATTTTTCTTTTGTTCTTTCCCCATTTATGAACCCCTTAAAATTACTGGAAAATGTAACTATGCTTTCTGTTTTGAAAATCGAACACATAAGACAGAGGTCACTCATCTAGCAATGCACCTTGCCCTTCTTATTTTTGCTGCTGACACTGCTTTGAATCCTCAAGATAATGGAAGCCTTTCATCAGAAGGTATATCTTTGCATTCACAATTTAGCAAGATAATTGCAGTTTCTGATGCAGTAAGTTTGCCCATCACAAATAATGAGCCACCCCCCAAAAAAAGAAGAAGATGGATGTGCACAGTTTAATGATATGGATGTCTAAGGTTTCCTAACTAAAAAAAGCCGTGCAGAACCAGCTTAAATTCCTAGTGATTTTAATGCACTAAATAATGAAATAAAAGAATAATTTTGAAGTGCAATTAAATCTAATGAGGGAAAAAAAAACCCTAACAAATGTACCTAGAGCTTTTAGGGAAAAATAAAATCACACACACAAACATAATGAAGTTAGGGAAGAAGGAGTTCAAAATGTACCTCTATGGCTTCCCCTGGAATATTAATAGGATGCAAAATGAACCAAAACCATTACATAATACAGATACACAATAATTTATCTGGTAGGCAACTTTCTAGTTTATCACTAAATTTTCCTGCAAAGCAGACAAGTGCTATAGCACTGATTATTTAAAGTCAGAAATTCAAAACTGGAAACTGCAAAAGTCATGTTTTAATGAAAATATATGCAGAAACAATTTTAAAGAAAAATAGGTAAGGGAAAAGCTAACATGGGTACCCGAGTTAAGCTCTTGTTAAACTACATGATAAATTATGTATATAATGTGGAATTGGCCTTGTGAGGTTTAGTTCCTGTCTAGTTTCATATCTAGTTTCATATCTCTGTTCTCACTGTTACTATTTCTTCCCCAGCCTTGGATGTGTATATCCTTCTCTTTTGATAGCGTATTATGGGCATTTTCACAAAATGGCTGCCATGAGGGACATCACCTTGTCCCAGAACCACAACACAAATCTCCCCAGAACTTCCTCTAGGTCTCCCAGGATATTCTCCATCCTTTTCTTTTTTTTCTGGGACTATACCCTCAGAACAAAACACTGGGCCACAGTCTTCCTTTTTCACCCCCTAAGAACATGGCATAGGTGGAATCCAGGTGCATTTGCATTTTTTTAAAAAAGAGAGATTATGTTAAATGCAAGTATTTTGTACTGTCCCATTTAAAAGAATAAAATAAAGTCAAATGAGATAGAGAGCCTGTCAAAGATGGCATCCACCAGCATATTGCTAACCCCTAGTGTGATGTTGATGACTTCTGGCTAACGTGGCTACTCTCTGCAAATTGTTAGTTTTTCCTTATCTAAACTGCACCGTTATGTTTTGACTATTTACTTCCAAACTGATTTAAGGAAAACTGATTTCAGTTTTGATTCCAAATGTTTTTCAAAGCTTTACAGCCACATAACCTTGATTTGTGTTCAGGATTAGCTGCTGCAAACTTTTTGGCTATAGGACATCTCTAAACTTTTAATGAGAGAATGTCCTAGGTAATAAGAAATACTGGGAAGCAGTTCAGGATCATGAAGCCTGGTAACTGTATATTTTTGGGCTACTTTTATTAAGGTATGTTTTCCTTTCATCTCCTACACACATGTCCCTAGGCTTCACCTAATGTTTCACTGCCACATAGAAATATAGCAAGTTTGGGTACATGGAACTTTTTTTTTTTCCTGATTTTCCATAACACAGTCATGCAAAAGAAAATGCAGACACATGGTGTGTTGGAGATAGGGGCTATATTCATGATCCTTTATGCTCTGAAGTATCTTTTGGAGATCAAATCCAAAATGCTGCATAGCTTTTCTGAAGGAACTATTTATCTCACTGACAAGGAATGACTGAAATACCTTCTCATGTCCAGTTCCATTAACTCTGCAAACCCATTCCCCTTCTCCCACTGTAACAACGCTCTTTTGCATTTCAACAAATATGGGAGATCATGACTTTCTGAATATACAATCTAATTTGACCATGATGTAAACATATATTTCATGACTGCTAGAACAGTATAAATGCCATTACTATTATTTGGTGTGATGGTTCTTTGCTGAAAGAATCAATCTCTTTATTTTGGAGAAAAAAATCCCCATAACCTCCAATGGGAGACCCTCTTCCCCAAGTGCAAGTAACCAGTATACCAGTGCCTTAAGACCTCAGTGTGAGGCAAAGGAGGCTCCTTCTCCAACACAAGGGGTTTATACATTTCTTTTTAACAAACCCAGCACACACTTGCTAATTATATGGATATTGCCATATTTACTTTCACGCTGAGTGAATGAGTAGGCAGCAACGACAGCAGTGGTAAGAAGGGAGTCACTGATATTAGCAACTTAGACAAGCAAACAGCTAGTTCTGAGAATCCTGCATAAGATTGCAATGATAACAGTTTGAAAACTCCTAACCTGGAATGGGTCTCAGAAATAGTCCCTAGACCTCTACTAATACGATTAGGAAGAGAGGGAGAGGGAGAGGGAGATCACACAAAAGAGTGTGTACCATAGATTATTATCAGTCTGAATCAATCTACTGCAGGAAGAAGGTCTCTCCATTGAAGGCTGTGGACTGTCATCTATCATTCTGGTCCAGAACAGGTTGGCAGATAGATTTTTTTTTTTTTTTTTGACTTTGCAGGCTAGGCTGAGAGTGACTCACCTCTGGTCACCTAGCTGGCTTCAATGCCTTAGGAAAGATTGCAACCTTGTTCCCTCTACTCTGAATCTATCAACCTATCTATTCTACCATATTGGCTGTCATCCTATGCATGGATGTATATGGATGGAGAAAGAAAAAATAATGAAAGAATTCTATAATTCTTCAAATCTAATCTGCATTTTGTCCAAATCCAGTTTTCTGTTTCTTCACCCTCTACATAATTATACTTGCATGATGTAGTGGGAAAATACCCTTTTTTATGGTCCTATTGCAATAATTAGGCTAATTCTTTTAAAGGAATTACAGAAATACATTGTCGTGCCACAGCATATAGACATATTCCTAGAGTCTTCTTTAAAGTGTTGATTTTTGCTTACGTGCTGTTCTTAAGAAGAGTTAGTGGCAAATAGAGGGTACCTTACTAAAACAATCTTTATTTTGAATAACAATGTCTTTAGCATTTAAGGAGTGGTTTTAATTGTTCTTTTCCCCAACCATAAATATGCTTTTATATCTATATTGTGAAACTTGATTGATTCATTACTTTAAGTCCCAGGATGCCACATGAATTATTTTATAATAAAACTACATTAATATCTGAAGTTATGTCAATTATGCTTTTAAATTGAACACTAATGAAAACAAGGTCTCCTGCACTAATATATAATTAATCTTTTTTCTACCACATCATTATACTGGGAAATAGTCATTGTTCTGCCCCATTTAAAATCTTATCAGCATTTCTAGCACAGAATATTTGTACTCCATAGTTTTTAAAAAGCATTTCCCTGTTTTTTTCTAAATAACATTAGCAAAAACCTTTTCTCAACTGAACTTTTAAAAAAGAGAAGTCAGAAATGAAGAATAGTTTCCTCCATTAATCACAATATTTTTAACACAAGTAAGTGTTAAGATTTCTAATAGTAACTAATATTAATATTAGCCAGACCGTCTTTCCAAAATAACATGAACCCAGCTAAGGTTTAATGAGACAAGCACCTTTGTGAGTTCTTCTGAAATCAGTTAGCATCCTTCATACAATGATTGGTTTAGAATAATGCCAGAATATATTTTTTTACATATATTCTACATATATTACATATGAAGGAGGCAGAACTAAACAACTTTAATGCAATCCCAAAAGCTAAGCAGGATTACAGCTGGTTAGCACTTGGATGAGAGACCACCAAAAATCCCACAGCTATAGGCTAGAATGGAAAGCCCAAAATATCCTAGAAAAAGGAAATCGCAAACCGCTTCCACACCATTGCCAAGAAATCCACATGGACATATCTAAGTTATATCAGAAATCAAGCTGGACTCAAGAGAATATTTCTTTCATATTTTGCCAATGATTGTGCAAAGATTAGTGATTTGTTCTTTGATGTTATATGAAAATTTGCAACGTATTCTAGCTAATACCTCCTCATATTTATTTATTCATTTATTTGATTCTATTTCAATGGCTGTCCGTTTTGCCAAAGCAACTGTGGGTGGTGAACAAGGTTTTAAAACAAGAAAATAACAGCAGTAAAACAGACAGCACACCATCAGAGCAGAAAATGGCCACCAAGGATAGTGGCTCAAGTATCAAAACAAATCACGTTGGCTGAACCAAGTACCCAACCCCCAGGCCTGGCCAATCGTCAGCACTTTCCAGATGGCCAGCAGGATCAAGGCCAATCTGAATTCAGGTAAGGAGATGGTCTAAATGGAGGCACCACAACAGAAATGGGTTCTGAGATGGCATTCTTTAATCAACAGGACCAGAAGTATGTGTCTCTGCCAGACTGAATAGGGCAGTTGGAGACAATGAAAGGGAGATTCAGATATTTTGGACCCCAGGCCATGAATATAGACAGAGTTATGGAGAGGGGATCAGCCTCTTTAGTTTAATGTCTTTAATTTGGGACTGTCAAAGAAGCCAATGAAATGAGCCATTCCCATTTCAGCATTTTGGTATAGTAGCCCTGATCATGCTTTGTTACAGTTGGGCACAAAGTTTGCCCGCACTTTACCAGGGCCTCAATCCAAATCATCCCTCCCCCAGGCAACCTTTCTGAGAAAAAAGGGAGTGAATGTTAGCATAATTAAAAATCTAATAATAGATTTTCCTTGTTCAAAACTTATTTGCCTCTCCTCGAAAAATGCAAGAAAAATTATGCTGTTGAAAGTTGTGTGGAAACAGGAATAGCTATGTTTAAAAAGAGTTCTTCCATCAGATAAATTTGCATTTAAGATGCCTGCATCAGGAAAATTCTGTGTCAAAGAATGAAAGCACAGAAATTTGTTTTTTTTTTTTAAATGGGGCAGAAAATCTTTGTTACAAGCTGTTGTAAGCATAAAGAGTCACCATTTTTATGTTTTTGTTTTGTTTTTAATCAGTGGAAGCCACAGATAACTGCAATACTGCCAAACATGATCACAATGTTACACAATCATTGAAGAAAGGATTTGGGGCATTTCATTCATGTCTAAAAGAAAAAGTTTCTTCACATTTTATCTATCATATGTCTCTGTGTTGTATGTAGTAAAAGATTCATAGATAACTAAGGTATTCCATTCATATCTTAGTTTAGATTCCTAACATGTATTAAATATTCGTAGTTTGCTTCCATGAAAGCACTCAGCATGACTGCCGATAAAAATACATGGAGGATTTTTTTTTCATTATTATAGGAAAGTGTATTTATGTGAGTTATCTGGACTGAGTATACAACTGGAGAGAGGTGTAACTATGCCTCGTGCAACACAGACTAGCTGCAGCTTACTTTTGAATAAGGAACGTGTTGTTGTGGCAGGTGGGGTGGTGGTGGTGAGGGGGGAACAGACATCTTTAAAGCAGCCTGCAATTTACCTCTGAGACAAAGCATTCTAGATATTTTAATGTTGACAGGAAATGTGATCTTGTGGATTTCTAGATAACCTTGCCACATTAGGGCCAGCTAAAGGCTAATGAAGTTTTAGCCATTGCTCAGTGTTTATGACTCTATTAATTTTTTTGTTAGAAGTGAAGCTTAATGCAATTTTAATGCACTCAATGTATCTAGCAATGACATCAAGTATATTGATTTCCTATCAGACTATAAAATGAATTCTTAACTGTGAGGAGCTGATACCATGTAAATAGATTTTTAATTGCATCATAAAGGAGGCATTGGCCGAGCACTTAGAGTAACATTGCTAGAAGGTATGTATGCCCTATCCCCCATCCCTGTCCTTTTTTTCAGCAAAAGCTTTTTATGCAACAAACTGTTATTCACCCTGGAGCTTAAACAAGTGCCAAGCATCAAAATGAAAATACCAGTACCGTGAGAACATAGATAGATATTTGGCTTTCCAGACAAACGATTTATTTTTAAATGTGAATCCAATCTGCACTGAAAAGCCAACTTTGAAACACAAAGGCAGCATTGGCAATGGGAGGGCTGTCCCCCCCCCCCCCCCCCCCAGGATAATGTGAAGCTCTCTACTACGTTTCAGCCGAGTGTGGAACTGTGAAAATTGTTCAAAGCGTAATCCTTGCTGATTTCTAAAGGGGAATTATGAATGAAAGTCAATGTTGCAAAACATGTCCCCAGCCCATGTCAAAACCTAAAAACAAACCAAAATGTTATTTTGCTCATTAATGTTATTGATAACAATAATACACGTTGGTCTTCAACATGGGGGGGGGGCACTATTATAGTCATGTCATAACAATGTTTGTAAATCTTAAATCTTATTTTAAAAATGATTTAGAACAAAATAAAAGACATCATTCTAAGATGGCCCACAAAGAGGTGGAATAACATAGCTTGCTTAATCAAGCCATTTCAAGATCCAGTATACCATGTGATCAAGAAGTCTACTAATGTTGGATCTGGTCCCAAATAAACCAAAGCAATACATGGGCTACATATTTTAACCCAGATTGCTTGTATTCTATGAACCCTGAGGAGAGAAACATCAAGCGGGTAACTCTTTCTTCTTGCCTGTGCAGAGATAGCAATATAGAATAGTCCTGCAGATACTTTTCTAGGCACTCTATCTCACTGTTTTGTTGTTGTTGTTGATTTCCCTACACAGATTGAAAGTGTTGAGGAAGCTAAGCACATCTCAACTCATTCCAGTTGAGTACAACTCTAGGAGGTCCAGCAATAACTCTCCATTGCATAGGTTTTTTTTTTTTTTTGCAGGACTATCCATGTCCAATTATTTTTGCCATCCTACATGGTCAGATAAGATGGACATGCTCTGAGTCCCTTCAATTAAACAATGTCATCTTATGGAAACCAGGAGTCTGTCTTTTCTGTCTCTGGAACAGTATATCTGCCACGTTTAGACAGCTGGTAAAAAGACAGCTGGTAAAAAAGGAGGAACCTCTGAGAAGAAAGAAAAGTAACTAAATGAATAATATTGATGAATAACTGAGGAAAATGTAGTCAGTAACTAAAATCATATCAAGCACAGATGAAAAACTTGAAAAAATAAATTAGAACATGGGGGGGGGGGGTTAGGCATCACCTCCAGCTGAGGGCAGGAATCCAAATTAAAGCATTTCTGACAAGTAGCTGCCTAGCCTCTGCTTAAAGATGTCAAGTGAAGGGGAGCCAACACATCCCCCTTGGTAATTGGTTCATTTAAAAAAATCTTATTATTATGAAGCTTTCTCTAGAATCCAATTGGACTGCCTTCCTGTAAGTTATATTAATGAGTCTGTGTCCTACATGATATAGAGCTGTTAATGTTGGTGTTTCCTTCCAACCTAGAAGAGGATGCTGTGACCAAACATTTGTACTACAACAGTTGTTTGAGGAAAATGGATTAGGCTCACTGCTGGCTTTATTGACTTAGCAGTGCATGTAACAATGTCCATTGGCCAAAGCTATGGAAGGCACTCCCCACAGAAAGTGTGCCTCTAAAATAGCACACCTCATGTAGGAGATATATGAGGGATCACAAAGTTCTGTTTATATTAATGGCAAAATGACCAAAGACTTAGTATGTATTAGTGTGAGACATGGCTGCGTTACATCTCCCTTGCTGTTCAGTACTGTGATCAATGCAGTCATGGAGAAAGTCTTCGCTGGTCAGAGCAGTATCAGATTTGATCAAGATGAATTCATCACACATCTAATGTTTGCAGAAGACAGTATGATTTTTGCAGACAATGAAAGAGAAGCCTGTAATATCCTACACAATATAAACACTGCTGCTTATCCATATGGCTTAACCATCAGATACTGACAAGACCAAGGTATTCACAACTGATGGCTCTAGGGCAACCATCCAGTTTGATGGAACTCAGCTCGTGCAAGCTGAATGATTTAAATACCTCAGTTCAGTTGTCCAAGAATAGAAAGTAGCTGTCATAGCTGATATCAATAATTGAATTGGCCAGCCTGCCTCAGACTTTTGAGCACTGGCTTGGTCTTCTGTGAAAAAGCATAGCATAAGCATTGCTACCAAAATGTGCATCTATCAATCATTAATATAACTGATGCTACTGTATGTGCAGAATCTTCTACCTTGCTTCAAAATGATTTGGAAAAGCTTGACATTTTCTGAATGTGCTCCTTATGCTAAATATTCATAATTTCAAAATGTGAAATTTCCTTCAAAATGTGAAGGAAAAATACAGAATTAAAGAATGTGCTGCAACCAATCTATGGTAGCTGATAAAATTCAAAAGCATCAATGCAGTGTTTTGGACACATCTGCTGTATTATCCCATACTGACTTCTTCTGGAAATCATGTCTGTGGTTGGAAATGAGCTCCAAAGGAAACTTGATTAAAGTATGTGGAAGAAGATTTGGTGAAACTTAGAGTCAGCTGATAGAAGTGAAACAATTACCCCACAATAAACAAAAATAGAGGAATATGCAATGTGACATCAGTAGACACATAGTACCTATAGCTTCATACTGGCTACACTTTGAGTCATTACTAGATACAAGCTAAGCATTTCAGGTTCATATTCTAATTCTCCTCTTCTGCATTTGTGGAATCATTTTAAATATTTGAAGGGAAATATACTTACTCAGTGTATTATTCCCCTAAAGGCTAAATATTCATATTTCCTTATCTTTCTTTTGTTGGACTTAGCTTCTAATCCTTGGATCACCCCCAGTGCTTTTATCTGGACCTCTATCAGTTTCTGAATCCTTCTTAAAATTCAGTGCTTAGAACTGGACATAATACTCAAAGTGGAGTCTGAACAAAGCAGAATAAAGTGGAATTATTATTCCCTACAAGTTAGAAATGTATTTCAACTAATAAAGTAAAAAAATACACTTTCCTTTTAAGCATTCACATTAAATCACTGATTTATATTCAGTTTATAATAAACTATATTTGATTTTGTCTCCTACATGCCATACATTGCATTTTTCTTGGTTAAATTTTAGACCATTTCTCTAATGTATCATGATAGTTCAAGACATTTCTATCACCTAGAGTATAACTATTCTATCTAATGTTGTCTTATCTGCAAATTTAATACAATGGAGAAAATCAGCTCATTTTTGTAAGTTCTAATATTTTAAGGGATAACCTTGACTTAAGACATCCATTTTGCTTCTTTAACTTCATTCCAGTTATACAAATGTAGAGTCCAAAAACTTCAAGATTGTCCACTTCAGAAGGCTCTGGGCATGCAAATAGGGTGCAAAAGATTTGGTTTGGGGCTAATAGGTTTCTTGTCCCTCTGTTAGGAAATCACTGGCTAGTCATATTCCTGATATACTTACTTTAGAATAGGGTGGATCAATGGGTCACATGATGCCTTCCAGAACAGCTATTTTTCTAAAAAAAAAGCTTCTTTAAGGGTCAGTTTTGAAATGGGAAGGATCTGGGGATAAATCTATTTCTAACCATAGCTACTTCAAAAGCCCACATTTACCTGCAAATTCTGTAAAATAGACAAATTTTGGCAGCACAATTTGGGAGCACTTGGGGTGGGGTGGGGGGCAATGTTATTGGTTTGAAGATAGAAATGAAAATGTTTTGCTTCCAGAAATTTCCTGCTTGCATTTCCAATGTTAAATTCCCGAAACACTAAAAAAAAAAAAAGCCACATACAATCATTCCTGCCCTTTCCTGTAATAACACCACCCTTCTAGTAAAGTCACTTACAGTGTTCTTGCTCCTTTGCAGAATGAATTGCGCCTTCCCAACCATTGTGAGCCTCCTCACGCCTGTCTTTAGAGTATTTTCCAAAATATGCATCCCTTGGCTTTCTCCCTGGAAAAATGGAACTATATTCTATATTGTTTTAAATCAACACAACAGTTTTAATGAATCATAGAGTTCATGTTGTCAAGAGGATTATAATCCTTTGGTGCTTCCTGCAGTCAATCAACAACCAAGAGTGAATAGCTAATGTCTGATAAGGTGACTAAGAAACACCATGTTCGAGCGCTGTCCCCCGCTTTTGTGTTTATCCTGCGGTTTGTCCAGGGCAGCTGGCAAATTGAGTCATAGCTAGCAATTGAACTGAATACTGTGAAGCTCAGGTATTCTTTAGAGACCACAACAGGAAGTTAGGGCTTACCTTCTGATTGACTACAAGAGGGAAGAAAAAATCAGTTGAATATAAGTAACAACACATTTAAAAGGGCTCAAGGTGAAAAAGAAAATTGCTGCGCTGTGTTTAGAATGTAATGAAAATGAGCAACATTTACCAAGAAATTACCGTTTCTCACCTACAAATGAACAAGTCACTCTCAAGTCTACTATTTTCACATCGTATATCACAGATATATTTGCAGGCAATTTGTGAATGGGGGTATGAATGTATAACAAAGACAGAAACATATTTAAATATGTCTGTTAAATTGTACTTTAAAGCATTTCCCCTCACAAATCCATTTAAGCTTACATTGTCTCAAAATATGCCCTTATATATTTTTATGATCTTTTTGTTTGTTTAATTAATCGATTGATTTTGACCTGAGAGCTCATTTGAAACACATGAAAACTGGTTGCCAACTCAATTTTTACCTTTAGTTTGGGAGGTAAAGGTCAAGCCAGTGGTGATCAAAATTTACTAGGGTTGGCCAAAACGGTCTCTCCCATCTTTTGAACCCCAGTTTTTAGGATGGGAAAATTAAGGTTTTACATTTTTTAATGTAGGCTATCAATAATTGGATATATTTTGGTGATGGGAGATCTTCCAGTGTTTTTAGTATGATTGACTATGGAGTTTTTATGAACTATTAGTTAGGATACAGCTTGGAGGCACTATTTCATAGGAGTTCTGTTCCTTGTTGCAGGGTTTATTTGAAATGTGGTTCTGTAACTGTTCCTGAGACCTCTGGAATTGTGACTCATTGATTGACTGATAGTGTTAAGATGTCTTCTCTCCACCAAGAGCTCAAGGCAATGTACAGTAAATTTCCTCTCCATTATTATTCTTGCTTTAACTCTGCAAAGGAGATTAAATTGAGTGATAGTGATTGGCCTAAAGCCACTTGTTCTCTATTCTGCTATTTAACACAATATGGAATGGTGGGAGAAATGGTCTGTAACACCCAACATGTTCTCCTTTTTCCATCTATTTTTTTAAAAACCTGAAACATTATATCACTGTTTTATAATAGAATAAAGTAAATTTATCTCTAAGACAAAAAACTATTGGTCAGTTGAAAAAAACTGACCTATGCTGAACAACACTGCACACGTCTTGAAATTTAAGGTTCTCAGTTTGGACATGCTGAGAACTTTAGATCCTATCCTGGATATAAAACTCATATTTCAGTAGTGACCAAAAGTTTGAGATACTGGGTGAACTATGGTCTTTCTTGGGAATGTCCAATCCATTAATGGCAATATTTATTTATATTTATTTTCTAATGCTTCCACCACCAATTATAAAACTTTATATGTTTCACAAAATAGTAATAATTATAAATGGTTGCAATACAACAATTTATGATTAAGATTCCATTACAGACACAAGATTAAAACAGAATATGAAGCATAACATGTTCTGGATCTAAAAGTTTATTTGAAGAATCAGATCTTCTAATGTATAACTTCTGCTGGTCTCGAATATTGTACCCAGACTATTGACTTAGCCAAGGTTCAGTAGGTCACAACTGATCTTCTTGCTATTGCAAAGAACAAGATTACAATTGTAGAGTACTATGTAGGGTATAACTAGATCATTTGAAAGATTTCATCTTATCATTTGAGCCTGCCTGGGTTTCAAAATGCTTAAGACAAGTTTTTTATTTCCTGCATATATCAGGGGCATGTTGATTAGCACAATAAGAGAGAAATTTTATTTTGATTGTGGTGATAGTGATGATTTCTCCCAAGCTTTAGCCATCTCTGTTTTCTTTCTGATAGGCAGCAAAGAAAATTTATGTATTTGCTTTGATATTTAAATATACTACCCTTAAAGTTTTTATTTATTGTTATTGTGATCTGTCAATAATTTCATATTAATGATCAAATTAAATTAAAAAAAACTTAAAGCAGACAGAAAATATAGGTGTAGGTGTAGTATACTGTAGATCTAGATACAGATACAGATACAGATACCTAGATGGAAGCTGGCTGGGTTGCTTTGACCTAATCAATCTCTCTCATAATTAGTCTAGGAACTCAAAAACATCTATCTACCAACCTTCAGTGGGACAGCATGGTAGTTCATGGTCCATAACTTTCAGTATAGAAGCTTTCATCCTGCAGTGAATTATTCTGGGATAATAACAACTCACTTTTATTTGTATTTTATTGGTAATTACTTCCAGTATAACATAGTAGACACTTAAAATATTAAAAAGTAAATGAATAAAAGTTTGTCACTCATGGTACAATTCTCATTTTCTTTTTTGCTGAAGACATTTCCTTTTTACTTCAGAAAACAGCTGCTAATATGAACTATTTTTCATAGTATTTAAAGATGACTCCCATCATAATTTTAAGGAATTAAGCACAGAATATTATGCTGTGAATAAGGAAGTGCTGGTCTGAAGGAGATTGTATTAAAGTAATTTAAAGTAACACAAACCTATTTTAAAATTGACCTTGGCAGGTGACATCACCTAGACTTTTGTGGATCTTGGAAGTCAAGCAAGGCTGGCTCTGGTTAGTATTTGGATGGAGGATCTCAGAATTCCAGGACTGTTTGCTATATTGGGAAGTTGGGGAAAAAAATCCCAGAATAAGGCAATGGGAATCAACTTCCATAGTACTGCTGGGAAAATGAGATGGGAGACAAACTCAGATTTACAATGTTTATACCTTTCTAACATAAAACTGCAGTAATACATATATATTTTCAACAAGTGACTCTTGATCATAGATAAGGTCAACAATTTAAATTTTCCTATACCAAAACATAGTTCAGTTTTGTAGCAGAAGATTCTTTTAAAAATGCAGTCAGTCATTGTTTTTAAAATGTTCTGCATTCATCATAATTTATCTTCTCTGTGATTCAGAACTAATTTTCACAAATCTTCATTATTTAATTCACTATAATTCTAGGCAGCATCACCAGACATATAATTCCGAAATCACAGGAATGAATACTTCCACTTATTTGGTATTGCTCAGTGTTGCCTAGTTCTAGATAGCACATTTTAATGTTTCAGGTAAACTAGAAGAGGCTCAGAGTTCGGTGAGGATGATTAGGGACTAGAAAATAAGTCCTGTGAATAGGAACTGAGAAAGTTTACCATACAGAAAAACAAAAATGATGGGAATACAATAGCATTCTTCACATACCTGAAAAGCGATCACAGAGAAGAAGATCCAGTCATGTCCTCTCTTGTTCTAGAGTGTAGGACATGGAATAATGGATTTTAAGGTACAGAAATACCAATTCCATTTAAATGTTAGAAAAATCTCTTAGCAGTAAGAGCAGTTCAACAATGCAGCTAATTACCTAATGAGCTGGCGGACTCCCCTTCATTGCATTCATTTAGGCAGAAGCTATCTGTCAAGCAGCCATACTTTTTACTCCTAATTATGAAATTGTGATGAGAATATACTAAATGTTACATTCCCATTGCTGCTCTTCTCAGTTCTCATTTTATTGGTCAGGCCAGTTTATTCAAATTTCTTCAAATCATTCATCCTAAGTGCCTTTTCTCTTTCTTCTTCAGAGCAATGGCACCCTGGGGCTGCCCCTTTTCAGCCTGAAAAGGTTCTATTTTTTTTTTAATGCTTCTATTGAACTCTTTCCTCATTGATTAATTTAGTTTTATTGTAAATTATTCATATAGCATTATTGGTATTTGGTGAATTTCTCTTTGAAAAAAAATTGTACTTGAACTAGTTTGCATTTGAAAACATGCAATATGGATGTTCAAGTTATGTGTTTTATAATGGTGTGCATTCATCCATTTCACTGTTTTTATTATTTATAGTGGGCTTATTGTACTTCTGAAGCAAATAGTTTAAATGAAGTGCAGAAAGTTCCAGTTACTGGGTATGCAAGTGGGTGAAATATTGAAAATAAGCAAAATAATAGAGGGAACCCAATGTTCAACCTGCAGAGGATAACAAATTCAACTTCAGGGACATCAACTAATTCAGGGGCATCAGTTCATAAGAATACCCCCCAAATATGTAATATTTGACTCTAATTAAATAAATTTTCTAGCTCATATTAACTCTAAATTAACCTCTGGACATTTTCTGAGGCGTGACATATATCCCCCATACATTCTGAAGGGATAGCTGAGCCAGCATATTGTTAATATTGTAAATGCTATTTTTTCAGAGACTTAAATGTACCTTGATGGAAGCAGTGACCCTTGGGTTGAGCCAAACAAGTCTTAAAGTTATCTGCTGTATTTAAAAATCTGTGAAATTGGTTTTGCCAAAGGGAAAAAAGAAACCATAGGCCAAAATAAATGTGGCAGTGCATCAATAGAACTAATATTTCTACTACTACTATTTCTTCTTTTTTGTATAATAGGGTTCTCTTGGAGCAGAAAACTCTTAGTGCTACATAAGTTGTATGCGGCAACTTATTTCCCACCCATTTGTGATCTTTATAGGTTTTAGCAATTTGGATATATTCTCCATATCAGCAGAAAAGAGGGGTTGAAAAAAGTTGTGCGTTCTCAGGTTCATACGCCATTTCTGCCTTCCAGTTCAGCCTTGAATAAGATCTTTCTCCATTTAGCATCATCAACTTTCTTTTCTGTGAAATGGATGTTTTGTGACTGATTGCACTCGAGACAGCAGCAAATTTGTGTCAACAACACTACACCGTGGTAGTGATTATGAACTGATTGCCCAAATATTTTTCCAAATGTTAAACATGCTAGTCAGTATAGTCTAAAAGCTATACACAGTGACCTGAAAATAAACCCATTGAGCATATAAGATTTATTTTAAATTATATTTTGTTCATATGTCTAATGAACATAATAATATAAGCTACAATGCATTACCTAATAAAGCGTGTCTAAAAGCAAAAACCCTGTAAACTAAGGGTAAGGTGATTGTAGGAACTAGTATGTGGAATAAGAGACATTTATGAGAAACATCTTTTCCTTTGAGAATGATTGTTATCCTTTTTTCAAGGCATTTTTCCTAACGTTTTGTAAAACTTCCCGTCATCTCCATATGATACAGCAATGACATGCCTCTGAGTGACAAAGGATCTTATTTTCTCAAGACCCATGTTTATTTAGATCACTTAAGACTATGAACCTCATGATCTTCTTCTGCTTCCTCTATTATTTTACATAAAAGTGTGTATTATTTATCCTATAGGTAAATAATTTGCTTTTCTGGAAAGAGAACCCTTGGGACACTAAATAGTTCATAATGTAGAAGGAGATCCATGTTAGTCTGTGGTGGCAAAAAATCAGGAGTCTGGTAGCACCTTTTCCAAGTAACCAGTTTTATTCAAAGGTATAAGCTTTCATGAGTTGCAGTTTCACACTAATATTACAGTGCATTTATTTATTCACTCATACCTTTGTATATCACCTTTTCACTGCAAACTCAAGGGGACTTAAGATGTGCTTTGAAGGAGGTCTCTCCTCATTTTACCCCAACAACAACTTTATGACACATATTGGACTGAGAGAGAATCACTGGTTGAAAGTTATCCAGACCTGTGGTTAAGTAGAGACTTGAAACTGGGTGTTCTTGCACAAAGATCAATATATTCACACACACAAGATATATTCAAGCCTGTGCATATGTGCCACACTTGAACACACAGTCCTATACACACAAACACATATATATTCTCTCCCCAAAATATTCACTCTGAACCATGTCTTCCTCACTTCTTGTTTTCTATAGAAATAGCAATGACTATCATAATACTTACAGATGAAAGAAAGCTGGGCTGTGGAGCAGGGAATGAGGAGGATGGATTCTGGAAGGAGAAAAGAAGAAGAGAGTAGTGGTCTGGTAAGGCTGGCAAAGAGTAGAGTAATATGAAACAAATATTCAGCCAAGGATATAGAGTTGGAGTGCTATGCTGGGCAAAGACAGTGTAGGATATATCATCCCCATCCACTAAATTATTTCCTTCATGGTGCAGAATAGAGGAGGAATTGTCTGAAATCCTATTTTGCATCTCAATTCTACTGCTGGTATGTACAAAAAAGGATTAAAGCTGGAGGACCAAAATCCATGCCCTTTGGGACTGTCCATGCTAATTATTGGTAGTATTTTTTCCAATGGCCTTTGAAAGTTAGCTGTTTGTTTATTTATTTGTTTATTTATTTATTGCATTTATATAGCTGGACATCTCACACAAAGTGACTCTGGGTGGCATACAACAATTAAAAAATTGTACTTTTGATAATAAAGATTGTTGATATTAAGCTTACTGCCTTTTTATCACTTACCTGTTATCTCCTTTTCTCTGCCTGTTTTGCCTGCCTTTTGTCCCATTTTACAAGTTAATCATTTTTAAACCTTACTGATGGTTAAAAAATAAATATCAAACTACATTTTTGCTAGCTGTACTGACTGGTGTGTATGCTTGCTCTGCTCCGGATATAGGGAAAAGAAAGGAGCTGAAGGGAGAGGAGAGGAGAGGAGAGGAGAGGAGAGGAGAGGAGAGGAGAGGAGAGGAGAGGAGAGGAGAGGAGAGGAGAGGAGAGGAGAGGAGAGGAGAGGAGAGGAGAGGGAAGGGAAGGGAAGGGAAGGGAAGGGAAGGGAAGGGAAGGGAAGGGAAGGAAAGGAAAGGAAAGGAAAGGAAAGGAAAGGAAAGGAAAGGAAAGGAAAGGAAAGGAAAGGAAAGGAAAGGAAAGGAAAGGAAAGGAAAGGAAAGGAAAGGAAAGGAAAGGAAGAGATTCCTGTGGGATGGATTGGGAATTGAAAGACAAAGAAAAGGCCATTGGGATGTGCTCAGGATGCTCTGATGGGATAGTTTAGGGTCTAAAATGAAGAAACTTGTGCAAGAAATACAAGATAGATGGTAGCCCTAATTTAGCTCATTTCAAAATTGCTACTCAAGCCAGCATCAAAAGTATGTGGGTTTGTTATAGTTCAGCTTTGCCCTTCTTCATGGCAAAAGCTGCTTTAGCTACAGTTCCAGTAACTTCTCAATATGCTGAAATTCAGATTTATGAGTTAAGCCTCCTTTGACTCTTGTGACTTCATGGAAATATCCATGCAGTTTTCTTGGCAACAGAATGGAAGTGGTTTGACACTGACTCCCTTATGTTGTTGTTTTTAACTTCCCTGGACTGCTAGGAGGTCAAACCAGTCAATCTTAAAGGAAATCAACCCTGATTACTCATTGGAAGGATTGATAATGAAGCTCAAGCTCAGATACTTTGGTCACCTAATGCGAAGAGAGGACTCTTTGGAAAAGACCCTGATGCTGAGAAAGATTGAAGGCAAAAGAAGAAGAGGATGTCAGAGGATGAGATGGTTAGATAACATCACTGAAGCAATGAGCATGAAACTGAGCAAACTCAAGGAGGCAGTGAAGGACAGGAAGGCCTGGCGCGATATGGTTCATGGAGTCACGAAGAGTTGGACATGACTTAACGACTGAACAACAACAAATAGCTGACAGACCTGTTATTACTCTGTGGTAATATTCAATCTAAGGATTATCCAGGTCTTGCCCTACTTAGTTTACAAACCCAGTAGACCCAGTCCAGATATTATGCTGAGGCAAAATCTAGGAATCCTGGGCTGCTAATTAGCAACTAAAATGATCACTAATATTTAACAAAGTATGTACTACAGCCTATCCAACTGTATCACCCATCATTGTCAATGCTACTGGGGCTGATGATTGTTATAGCCCAGTACATATATTGGCTGCATTTTTATAGCACTTCATTTACAACAAAACCAAACCAAGGGATTGATGTTATACAGCTAGTTACCTGAACATGAGATGGAGTGGCAAAGGATTTTCTTGCTGCTTTTATCACTGTATCATAGGTACAGTTATTAACTGTATCACATATTTGACCATCTTCTTATCTTCACACTGAATACTACCTCAAATATGATCCAACTATTGTCCAACTTTTATTCTCCAAATTTCTATAGAAAACCATGGATACCATCAACTGGTACAACACAGGAGTGGGTATTTAGGGGCAATCATTACTGCTGCATTAACAGGATCATTAACTTCAGGAGCTAGAAATACTGAAATATTCAGAAACAGCTCTGATTTCATGGGTCACCAAGGATGGATCTTGCTAACAGGTCTTCTGCAGGGAAGAAGAGGAAGTGTGCAGCACTGAAGCCAAACTTCCCCATGAAATGGATTCACACGACAATGGGATTGTTGCAAGTTGACTGACCATCAGATCATCTCTTGCAAAACTAGGTCAGTTCAGGAATGTGTCCTGACCTAACTGTCATGTCAGCAATGGATTGATATATCCCCATGATTGCCATGGAGTTGCCATGGATTGGACCATTCAACCTTATTGAAATAATCCAAAAGGATAGCAGAAGCTTGAGCAGATTGCTCACTCAAGTTTTGGCACTGTATGCAAGGCCAGCTTCCTTCCCCCTGATCAAATCATGGATGAGGAATACAGGTTGGGAAAGGCAGATGTCTTTCAATATTAGCTCTGTCTAGCATTTAGATGATGCCTTTTTGACTTTGTTACAGGCCACCTCCTCTATTTTTTTCTCACACTACTTATATCTACATCTTATGGGTCATCATAATCTATTAAAATATCAAACATCCTTATTTGCTTTTTAATTTATAGCAACAAAGCATTCTTGTTGATATCACAACAAATGCAAAATAAGCATGTGAATGTAAATCAAAGTTAGCACAAGAGATATAATAGATTTTATGCCCAACTGTTTGGACAGATTCAGATGCCAAATGTTTTTAAAATGTAATTATTACAATTGTTTTGCCTTTTTTTTTCCCCTGCTGCTGTTGGCAGTTGCACTTTTCCCTCATTTCATTTATTGTCAATTCACTGTGCTTCTGACAAGTTTCTTTTTTATTGTGAAATTACAACACAAGAAATGCAAGAGAATCAAGTACAAGCTATAATTTATTGTTAGAGGAATAGTCCTTCCCTTCAACTCGCCTTTGTGATGATTTGCTTAACTGTTGGTTGCAATTCTCATTATCTGGCTTTTAAACTATTCTCAAGATAAAACTTTTCAGATTCATTACACACCACTGCAAATAAATGTTACAAATTTAACCAAACGTTTATGTACTTTTAGAAAATATTTAGAGATGATTACGGAAGTGCTCATGCATTGTTCAGTAATTGATGGATAGTGCTTTTCAGTTGTTTAGAATAATTTTGGCCTCCAGAAAGACTCAGAAAAAACATGTACTTTGTACATTTGCCTTTAAAAAGCCGCGAGTCCTCTCTCAAACAAATTCAGTGTTATCTAGAAAAGTATTTAAATGACTTTTCTCTAAGTTTACCAATTAAGATTAGATACGGATGGATGTACCCTTTCCCATTTCCACATCAGTTTATCAATATTCACACTTGAAAATATTTTTAACAAAGTATATTTTGTATGCACACATTTTGCTACTTTGTAAATGAAAACTATGTTGCAATAATTAGAGAAGTTAAGTAACGTAAGAATAATACATTTTTAATCTGGTAAATAAGAATTAGTTTGTTTACTTATCCACACCCCAATAATTCCTGAAAAACCCCACTGAAAACTCTGGGAGACATACCCATTTGAAAACTGGGATGAACATAAATAAATAAAAATTAAAAAACAGGTGATTTGAAGGTTTTTATATTAGTTTAGAGATTCGTAATGGAGCTAGAATCTTAACTTATAAACCTGGACTTTGAAATGCAGTATATATTATCTCTAAGAGAAAATCCCTGTTGCTACAGAGAATCACACTTTTTTTTTTTTTGCACATGGAAAGTTGTAAGACCTAATCCCTGCCATGTTCACAGAGCTAATTATGTTTAGCCTGATATTCAAGCTTTATTTCCCATTTTGAGCCTCTGTCTCACTCTGACTTAGGATGAATCAACCCAACATTTACTCAAGTATGGTGTTCTGATCCATTTTTGCACTATTGAACATGGGAAAAAATCTAATAGTTCCCCAAACTATTTTTAATTCATCTCACTAGTATAGTTGTAGGAAGGGTTTTGTTTTGTTATGATTTTTAAAGCAAAAATATGCATGGGAGTTTTTTGTAAAAACTAAGCTGGGGGGAGTTCTACTCTGAGTTGATAAGACAGGAAGGTTGCATCATATGTATCCTATGAACCATGTATCATTTTCCCTGTAGTCTTTCATAATTCTCTGTACATGCCAATAAAAATATTATTGCATATTGATATGTGGCAATGACTGATTTTTTTCCCCCTCAAAGTTTGATTACCTTTTAAGATTTGTAATTGCCATTGGTAAAGTGATGCCTTGTTCATCTGCATGTGAGATTTTTAACAGGTAGTTTTCTCTCTTACTTAACTTAATGATGCATATTTAAAAGTTGGTGTCTTCAACATCAACCCATCTTATTATTCTTGCCTCTAGGATAACATATTCTTCAAGATGGAAATTCTCTTTATTTCTTATTTCTTATTCAAATTTATACCTGCATAGTCCTGGGGAGTTGCAATTAATAAAACATTAAATCATCTAAGAATGGATATACTAATTTTCTTCTTTCAGAAAAATCATACCCCAAATGTGTGGTACACATAAATATGTAAATTTAAGAGTTCATACAGTTTCTGACACATAATCCAAATTCACCATCATTTGAATATCTGATATGTTGCTAATACCCAAAAATGGAACAATAAGGACAGAAGGACAGTGCACATTGAAAAGGATCTAGGGTCTACCTTCTCAACAGAAACAAGCAATGTGATGCAGCAGGTAAACGGACACTTGTGATCTTGGGTTGCATTTACAGAAACTTTGCATCTAGATCATGGGAGCTAAAGCTACCGTTGTACTCTGTAATGATTAAACCACCCCAGGGCAAGAACAATAGGTGGAAGCTTTACAGAGAAAGAGACATCCAAACTCAAAATAAGGAGGAATTTCCTGGCAGTGAGAGCTATTAAGCAGTAGCACATCCTTCCTGCTGGAATCATGAGTGTTCCATCATTGGGGGTTTTCAAACAAAGCTTTGAAAATACAACCATTTGTCTAGAATCATCTGAGGATTCCTGTTCTGGGCAAGGAGATGGACTAAAAAACTTCCAAGGTCTCTCTAACCCTGTGATTCTGTGGTTGTTGTGTCCAGTTATGGCAACATACTTTAAAAGAGATATGAAAAAGCTGGAGTTAATTCAAAGAAAGCTATTGGGATGATCGAGGACCTGGAAAAAAAGGTGTATGAGGAATGTTAAAGGAGTTGGGCATTCTTAACTTACAGAAGAGAAGACTGTAAGATGATATAGTGGTCTACAAGTATTTAAGAGGCTATTGGATGCAAGAGAGGGAAAAATTAGACTGAGAGCATAATAAAGACCTATGAGTTGGCATTAAAGGGAGATTCAGGTTGACTATTTCAAGTAATTATTTGATAGTGATGTGAGACTAGGCTGAAGCTTGAGTCGTCTTTGGATCCAGACTTGGTGGCTTCTGTCCCTCTAGCTAGTGCCTGACAGCCTAGTTTAGAAGGACATGGGTAAATGTGGATGAGTGTGTGTAAGAGCAAATGTACATTGTCACCAGTAAAGTTTTGCTGTTACTTTAAATTCACTGGGTCTCCATGTATTCCAAAGAACCTGTTGTGCCCCAGTGTTCAGTTGAAAGGGATTTGTGTATGTCTCTAATTACTTTCTGCCTGTTGCCCAGGGCTGTGTGTCTCATCTGTTCCAGCCACACCTACCTGGAAAACCCAGGTAGAAAGTAAGGTGGGCTTTCAAGATCCACATGCCTCAACAGGTTATGAATGTGTGAGTAAGTGACCATAAGCCAAACCTGGGAGCCCCTGTAACAGAGAGAACTGTTAGTATGCCTAGAATAGCAGTAGATTTCCTCTTGCTAGATTATTTTTAGATAGGGGCCAGATGGCCACTTGCTGGAGATGGTTTAGATGGAGTTAGACTACATGGTGTTTAACTTCTAACTCATACATTTTGTGAGTTGGAATTCTATGATTCTGTAAATAGTAGAGAGAAAAATAACAAAATGTATTGTGTGTAGCTTTCTTGGATGTTAAACTTCATTAACTCTACCTGTTTAAACTGTTGGTCTGGGAATCATATTGATTAAAGAAGTAGCCTAAATGATGGTTTTTGAATTATATGATCTTTTAGGATAGCAAAATGTGCTGATCTGTAATGCAGACATTAGATTTACCAACAGATCTGTGTAAGGTCAGAGGTGTTTCATATTGCTAAATTTGGAATTCATATAATTAATAAGCGTTTTTACAAAGCTGTCAACACACATGTAGGTTGGAGTAGATGTAAAGTCATGCAAATGCATTCTATTGGTCAAGAAATCAAGAAGTTAAACCAAGCATAGATTATCAGAGTTGGCTCGACATCACAGGACAAGGCTTGTCTTCAATGGACGATCCAAATCCACCCACAAGACCTTCCTAATTGGATTCTTATTCTTATTGCTTCTACGGCAAAATCATATTATTTGGAATCAAGTAGCATAATTTATTTTAAGTTTATTTTGGGGATGATTGAATATTTTTAAAGATCTCACTGCCATTAGCCCAAAACAATAACCTAGGAGTTCTTATATAAAGGTTTGATTTTACTTTGATGTTATTGCCTTCTAACCTAGCAGTGTAATGTCTAAACAATGGGAGAAAGCGTTATATTCTGTCAAGTTTACTCAGAAGACCAGTTGATCATGAACAATTAAATATTTTATCTAACAATAATATAATATAAACAGATAATATAAAATGTAGTGTTTTTCTTTAATAGGATACATCAATAAAACTAGTTGTTTACGCTGATAGATTCAATGTTCCAGTGATATACGTAACAAGGTCAAATATGACAACAACCATGTGATGAGATCATCATACAAATGCTGCGATTACATACTTGTTTCTAGAAGAAAGTCCTGGCCTTTGTGTGATAATGCATATCTCATTATTGACCCTACTTGTCCCCCCTCCCCCAGAAACCTCTATTAAATGTCCTGCTTTGTCAAAGAACTACCAGAATCTCTCTTTTCATTTGTTTTAGATTTATGGATTATCTACTTTATTTCTCTTTTTTACTATGTCCAATTGCCAACAGGTAGCATTCTTAATTAAGAAGTGGTAAATTAACCCTTTGCTTGCACTTGAACAGAACAACAATGAACAATTTCAATAGAGCTTCAAGTTAGCATGCCATTTCCAGATGAATGAGCAATGTGGCCCTTGCCTTCTGGAATAGTATTCCCCACCCCACCCCCACAGATCTATATGGTTCCATCTGTTCTGAAAGTGCTCTGAAAACCTGGCTGTCATAATGGGCTTGGAGCAGGATGGTGCTGATCCCCAGTAGCTTGTTTTTTATTGTTATCCTCAGTTTTTCTCTTCTGGAAGTCAATGATTTGTCTCCTTCCTTCCTTCCTTCCTTCCTTCCTTCCTTCCTTCCTTCCTTCCTTCCTTCCTTCCTTCCTTCCTTCCTTTAATATAAGCCACCCAGAGTCCCCTACATTTTATATATACAGGTGAAACTCGAAAAATTAGAATATCGTGCAAATGTTCATTTATGTCAGTATGGCAACTCAAAAGGTGAAACCAATATATGAGATAGACGCATTACATGAAAAGCGAGATATGTCAAGCCTTACTTTGGTATAATTGTGATGATTATGGCGTACAGCTTATGAAAACCCCAAATTCACAATCTCAGAAAATTAGAATAGTGTGAAAAGGTTCAATATTCTAGGCTCAAAGTGTCCCACTCTAATCAGCTAATGAATCCATAACACCTACAAAGCGTTCCTGAGCCTTTAAATGCTCTCTCAGGCTGGTTCAGTAGGAATCACAAGCATGGGAAAGACTGCTGACCTGACAGTTGCGCAGAAAACCATCATTGACACCCTCCATAAGGAGGGAAAGGCCCAAAAGGTCATTGCAAAAGAAGTTGGATGTTCCCAAAGTGCTGTATCAAAGCACATCAAGAGAAGGTTATGTGGAAGGGAAAAGTGTGGTAGAAAAAGGTGCACAAGCAGCAGGGATAACTGCAACCTGGAGAGGATTGTCAGGAAAAGGCCATTCAAAAGTCTTGGGGACTTTCACAAGGAGTGGACTGAGGCTGGAGTTAGTGCATCAAGAGCCACCACACACAGACGGATCCTGGACATGGGCTTCAAATGTCGTATTCCTCTTGTCAAGCCGCTCCTGAACAACAAACAACGTCAGAAGCATCTTACCTGGGCTACAGAAAAAAAGAACTGGTCTGTTGCCCAGTGGTCCAAAGTTCTCTTTTCTGATGAGAGCAACTTTTGCATCTCATTTGGGAACCAAGGACCCAGAGTCTGGAGGAAGAATGGAGAGGCACACAATGCACGATGCTTGAACTCCAGTATGAAGTTTCCACAGTCTGTGTTGATTTGGGGAGCCATGTCATCTGCTGGTGTTGGTCCACTGTGCTTCATTACATCCAGGGTCAACGCAGCCGTCTACCAGGAGATTTTGGAGCACTTCATGCTTCCTTCCGCATACGAGCTTTATGGGGATGCTGACTTCATTTTCCAGCAGGACCTGGCACCTGCCCACACTGCCAAAAGTACCAAAACCTGGTTCAATGACCATGGGATTACTCTGCTTGATTGGCTAGCAAACTCGCCTGACCTGAACCCCATAGAGAATCTATGGGGCATTGCCAAGAGAAAGATGAGGGATATGAGACCGAACAATGCAGCGGAGCTGAAGGCCGCTATTGAAGCATCCTGGTCTTCCATAACACCTCAGCAGTGCCACAGGCTGATAGCATCCATGCCACGCTGCATTGTGGCAGTCATTGCTGCAAAAGGGGCCCAAACCAAGTACTGAGTACATATGCATGCTTATACTTTGCAGAGGTCCGATATTGTTCTATTTCCAATCCTTGTGTTATTGATGTCATATAATATTCTAATTTTCTGAGATTGTGAATTTGGGGTTTTCATAAGCTGTACGCCATAATCATCACAATTATACCAAAGTAAGGTTTGACATATCTCGCTTTGCATGTAATGCGTCTATCTCATATATTGGTTTCACCTTTTGAGTTGCCATACTGACATAAATGAACATTTGCACGATATTCTAATTTTTCGACTTTCACCTGTAATGTATATTGTAATAAAATAACAGAACAGTTGCCTCCATAATTCTGTCTTTAGGTTATGGTGCAGGTTGAACCCCTTTTAAGGTTGCCATATTCCAGTTCACCAAATTTTGGATAGGCCAATTTGTATAACGTGCAACAATATGTCTTCTAGTCTCATGGAAAAAATGGATTCCAAACCACTGAGAGCCACGATCTTGTCAAGTAGTACTTCCTAATATCTATCTATCTGTCTATTATTGATCTTTCCAGGGGTAAGGGTGGGGGAAGCAGTTATCACTTTATGCACTGCAAAATGAAAATCACAGGAAGCCTAATTATGTTATCATCATTCTCCCCATAAACAAGACCTTTAAAGACCAGTGCTTCTGAAATAATTTTGTTTATTGCCTGCAGTTCTCTCACATTGTCATTACTTCTCAGTCCATTCTTATATTATAGGAATGCCAAAAGATAAATAAAAGCTCAAACTGCTCTATAAAAATATAAATTCAATGAGGAAATAGCATCAGAGGCAGCAGTGACTTATGCAGGCTTGTTTCCTTCATTTTTTCAAAACTGATTAAGTCCTTAAGGGTACAACTGCTTTAAGTTCCCTCAGTGGTCAACCATGATTCAAATATTCAATTGTGCTTTTTAGGTATGTTTCAATAGGATCTCCTCTTTTGATTTATACTTATGCTGATTTTTAAATTTTTAAAAATGAACAACCTGACATCACAGGAGGAACATTGCCCTCCAGTCAAAAATAAAGTTGATGTTCTTAGAATTCAGGAGTATTCTAATTAATCCTGTTATTTCAAGGAGCCCAAATGAATTCATATGCTCTCCTACTCAGGTTATCAATAAATAATGTCATAATTTGGATGCTTATTTTTAATTTCAGAGTGGGCAACCTGGGATCCATGGGCCACCTAGAGCTCCCTAGAATGCCCTTTGTGGTCCATAGAACCAATCTTGAGTGGGCAAGGCTAAACTTTTGGATTTGGGGGGGGGCATCTTGGGGTTTTTAAGCAATAAAAGATGTACCTTAAGTCTTGCAGAGACTTAAGGAACTTGTTTCAAACTATCAATATCTTTGGGTAATTTTCTACATTTTTGGATAGAGATACTGTCATTTTAGCAGAAGCAGTACTATTGCTGGCACATAAATAATTTCTGAATTGTGCAGCAGTTAGGTCATAATGTAATTTACAACATTCTTACCTCATGTGAATATAGATACAGGAGGGAGAGGAGAAATTGAACTCTTTATGCATTAGATGAATTTCCTTTGCTTAGTCAAACTGAAATGTTATGAAGAAAGGAACCTGAAATGGTAATAAGCACAAAAGAATTGCCCAAAGTTGGTCAAAGTAGGAAGAAATTAAGGGGACTATGTATGTTCATTCTCATAGAAGTCTTTAAGGACCTGAACAGATGTCACAAAGAAGAAGGTCATTACCTTTTTCTATGAACCCAGAGCTGTCCATGGAGCAAGGGTTTAAGATGCAGAAAGCAGATTATGATTGAAGGTTAAGCTAAATGTCCTGATGGTAAGAGCTTTTCAATCAATTATTTATCATCACCATCACTTCATGACACAGAGGCTGGAAAGATAACAATCTGTCAGGGATGCCCTAATTTAGTTTGTTGCACTTAGGCTCCCAAAAATCTACAACTCATGGTCTTCCAATTTCTAGTCTGGCACCTTCACCACTACACCAAACCGGTTCTCCCTATTTAATCTGTTTACTTCTCCCAATTGATAATAATCTCAGAAAACAGCAGTGAAATCTGTCCAAATGAAAACAAAACTGAATAAATGCTGTGTCCCAGTACTTCAGATTGCTAGGAAAATTGGGCTAAGTATAACACAATGATCAACCCTGTACACCCTGTAGGTGTTATTTTCCATAACATCAGCTTTTCAAATGAGTTAGCTTGATCTTTAGGTACAAAATGCTTATTCTATCAATACAGAATGTCAATAGCTAATACCTTTAATTAATTATCTTTACTCTTGAGTATATAACTTTGCCTTGTATTGAGTTAGAATACCACAGATAAAGTTTGCTGTGAATTTCAGACCAAAATGGACATTCTTTTCTTTTCTTTTTTTGGAAAGACCACAGAAAGAAAACTTTTAGTCAAGTGAATTGGCCATGTTTGTTTATTTATTTATTTATTTATCTTGTCCCCGCCCATCTCCCCACAACGGGGGACTCTGGGCAGCTTACAACAACTAAAATCAAAAATACATAATTAAAATTATAAAAAGTTTAAAAGTTATAAAAGTTATAAAAACCAGAATTTACAGAAATAAGGATAAAAATAAAGAGGCTAAAAGATCCAAGAGGCCGATAGAGGCCACACCAGGCCACTAAGGGGCCAGCCAACCCCATTTCTGGTATCCTCCCTCCCCGCCCCAGGCCAGATGGCAGAGCCAGGTCTTCGAATCTCTCCAAAAGGCCTGGAGTGAGGGGGCCTGTCTCACCCCCGGGGGCAAGATGTTCCAAAGGGTGGGGGCTACAGCAGAGAAGGCCCGCCTTCTGGACCCCGCTAGTCAAAGTTCTTTTACCGCGGGGATCTGGAGCATGCCCTCTCTGTGAGATTGGGTGGGACAGGTTGAAATCATGGGGGCGAGGCAGTCCTTCAGGTAACCTGGCCCCATGCCATGTAGGGCTTTAAAGGTGATAACCAACACCTTGAATTGGACCCGGAAGCAAACCGGTACCCAATGCAGCTCATGGAGCAAAGGTGTTATATGGGTCCTTCTTCGGGCCCCAAAAATGGCTCGTGCAGCCGCATTCTGGACCAGCTGAAGCTTCCGGATACTCTTCAAGGGTAGCCCCATGTAGAGCTCATTGCAGTAGTCTATCTGGGAGATAACAAGGGCATGAGTGACTGTTCACAGAGCATCCCAATCCAGGAAAGGGCGTAACGGGTGCACAACCCGAAGCTGTGCAAAAGCCCTCCTGGCCATGGCTGCCACCTGCTCTTCGAGCAGGAGCCATGAGTCCAGGAGGACCCCCAAATTACGCACTGGGTCTGTCTGGGGCAGTGCTACCCCATCCAGAACCAATTATGACAACGTCCCGGATACAGAGGAGCCGTTAACCCACAGCCACTCCGTCTTGCCAGGGTTCAGCCGGAGCCTGTTGTTCCCCATCCAGACCCTCACAGCCTCCAGGCACCGTGAGAGGGCGATCACGGCATCACTTACCTCACCAGGGATGGAGATGTATAGTTGAGTATCGTCAGCATACCGATGATACCTCATTCCATGATGGCAGATGATCTCGCCCAGCGGTTTCATATAGATGTTGAAAAGGAGCGGAGAGAGAACCGAACCCTGCGGCACCCCACAATGGAGGGGCCGAGGATGGGACCTCTCGCTCCCTATCACCATTGATTGGGATCGGTCCCGGAGAAAGGAGGTGAACCAGCACAAAACTGTGCCGCCCACCCCGATATCCCTGAGCTGTCCCAATAGGATACCGTGGTCGACAGTATCGAACGCTGCTGAGAGATCAAGGAGAGCAAGGATAGTCGCAGTTCCACCATCCCGCTCCCGCCAGAGATCATCCATAAGTGCAACCAATGCTGTTTCCGTTCCATAGCTGGGCCTGAAACCTGACTGATAGGGGTCCAGATAATCCATTTCCTCCAGGACCCTTTGGAGCTGTTTTTGTCAACAATGGGATCCCAAATGAGTCCTAACATTTAGTTATAATCTTTCTGAGCACAGTGTATTCTTTTGTTTCTTTCATTTTTAATGAAAGAATAATTTGATTAATTCCGACATTTTTTTCCAGGATGGATGGCCCAATTCACTTTGTTCATTTATTGAGATGTATTCACAAGAGAAAACATCTGTTTTGTAAATGTGGCTAAATCTGGGCACAGAGGAATTTGAGATGGAATGATATATAAAACACTTCATATATATAAATATAATATAAATATTATAAATAAATATATATAAAACATTTCACCACACATTATGATCTACTTGTGAAATTAGAGGTGGATCAAAAGAATAAGCTCTGTTTTGTTTTAATTACTGTCCCCTTCCTAAACTTTTGAACTGCTTGCTTCCAGAGAAAAGAAAAGAGAAAAGAGAAAAGAAAAAAAAAAAGAAAAATAGTTTTCTAAAGCCCTCCTTTCATGCACATTAAGTATTAAGATTGTTTCTGACAGTTATAAAATATGGAGGGCTTCAATGAACAGTAAAGTTACTGTAAGGTGTTCTCATTTATCATCACACATACCGCCATTGCAGAGTGGACTTCCATTTTGTATATAATTAAAATTCATGTTCTTGAAGCAGTAAACATTCCTGCTGCAGGAAAGGAAAGGCAAGAGGCATAGTAAGGCTGTTTTGCATAAAGACCCAAGAAAAACACTGGAAGGACTCCAAATGATAAATGGATGTCGCTGATTTAAAAAAGAGGGGGAAATGTTCCAATGCTCATTGGCATGTTTGCCTGTTTCTTTTCCACCTTAAAAAATCATACAGTTTTACACAATAGATTTGATGGAACTGAATTAGGAATTCTCTCTCTCTCTCTCTCTCTTTTAACTTGGGTTAGTATCACCACCTCATGTTCTCAAATAGGTCAGTTAATATTTTAGAAAGTAAATTGCTTTGAAATTACTGTTCTATGAACAGTTACCTTAAGAAAGCAAGCAGAATTCTTATTTTTGTCAAAGATGTTAGAACACAGCGGAGGCCTAGTAGTAGCCAGAGCTGTGCATGAATTACTCTATTTAAAAGTTGGCATGAAAATTCCTATGTGTTTAGTGTACATTATTATTCCCATTTACTTTTTATATTATTCCCATTCATATGAACCTCTTCTCCACATCTTCATATTCTTCAAAATGTGTTTGTTTGTTTGTATGTGTGTATATATACACACATACACACACACGCTCATTTTGAAGAATAATGATTTCTTTTTTTTAAGTTCCAAAATGTAAAATATAAATTTGCATGAAGAAGTAAGCTGGACTAATTTTCCCTGTTGTTTTATACTGAGAATGTAATGTATGATACAGAGATAAAAGACTTATGTTTTTGATAAATATTTGATAAATAACTATTTTGAATGATCCTACATTAGTTTTGTCAACCTCGAATCCTCTAGATATACAAAGATCACAACTTCCAGGTATAAAGGCAGGCGTACTTGGTCATTTATGTTGAAACACAAAAATGATTCAGATTAATTCCCATGTTAAATATGTAGTCAACCAAACAGCTTTCTTGCTTTGTCAGAATATATCCTCATGGTCTTTTTGTTGCGTACAAAGATAAAAAGTGGTCAACCCAAGGGAATTTTCTATCTGTGGCCAAGAGCAAGACAGTGTCTATTATACAATTCCATGTATAAAAACTGATCACATTATTAGTTGAACCCACTACACTGACAAAACACTCTGCTCCTCCTGCAGAGAGTACATTAACTTCAGGGAAGGATGTCTGACACACCACTCATTTTTCCCATCCACTGCTGGAATTCCAAAACATCTGCTAGTAGAGACCAGTGCCTCATGCTATCTAAAGATAAGGTTGGACCTGTGGGGAAAAGATATGACAGACATGAGTTCCCTATCCTTTGAAATCAGCAACCTTCCCATGCTGAGGGGGAACTTCTGAAGAAGATTCAGTTTGCTCCACTAGGCTTTCCATTCACCCAGAAGCTTCTGCTCATGGTCAAGCAAACATAGACAGAATGCTTTACCCCTCTGAGTCCCCCCTACTCAACTTTGGAAGGCCAATATAGGAGGGAGGCAACTCTCTCTATATGTCCTTACCCCTTACCATTTTAGCCCTCAGTTAAGCAAGCTGAATGTCTTCAGATGGATAAACTCAGAAAAGAATTAAGTTGATTTCATCTTGATCTTATTGTTTGTTTTCCAGTTGTCTTACTGATGCAGGAGTATGGAAATGCGACTTCCTGGTAGCTATGTTTCTTTAAGTGTAATCTGCTACCCCAACAGTGGCTTTCTTTCTTAACCTTACCACTAATCTGTAGTGTTTCTCTTTCCACTCATAAAAAGCTTAAAACAGAACAATACCGAGAGAAGGAAAGAAACAGAGAGGTGATAGTGGTCGTGGTGATCCTAACAAACAATTACCCCCTTCTCTCTCATCCACACCATCAATATATATATTTTTTCTGTCTTGTGGACATGTATAAATATAGGCAGAGGGCAGTCAAGTAGGATAACCCTCTTACTATTTTGTTTTTTGTTTTTTAATCAGGTTGCATTCATGGATCGCTCACTTCTTCCTTTCTTGCACAAGTTAGCTGATTCAGCTAAGCAGCAGGAAGCTATGAGGACAGAGTGAGGAGGGAGGAAAGTCTCCTTCATTGTTCAACTGTTGCTGGCCTATTGCCTGCCTCTGATGATCAGCAGTGAAGAGAGAGATGCAGAATAATGGTACCTTGATGTCACACCCCTTTTCTTCCACAGCTCAACTGATTGACAGTAGTCTCCAAGTATTATTGGGCTATGGTTTTCCTTTTCTGCATTTTTTTTTTTTGGTGCCTTCAATCAGTCTTGACTCCTGGTGGCTGCCTGGACTAGTCCTTGCAGTTTTCTTGACAAGATTTCAGAAGTGGTTTGCCATTGTCTCCTTCCTAAGGCTGAGAAAGAGTATATGGCCCAAATCACCCAGCTGGCTTCATCCTTAAAGCAGGACCAGAACTCAGTTTGTTGGTTTCTAGCCCAATGCCTTAACTGCTACTCCAAACCACCTCTCTTTTTCTGCATTACATAAAGCAAAATAATTAATTATATGACTATTAATGTTATAAAAATAATGACATTACCTCACTCCCACCATCAGAACAATTGCCTGTATTTGATTAAACAACTTGTTATGGATTGGATCAGCGTGAAAGTATTGGTAGAACAATCTCAGGGTTCAAATGAAAATCAGCAGACAAGAAGAATTCCTGGCAGAGTAATGTCTCATAAATCTCACCCATCATTTTAGTCACAGTTTCCAAATTGCTGCTTAAAATAACAGGATTGGGTTTGTGGTATTGTTGCATTTTTACCGTAAGTAGAAAGAAAAACCACAGCCATTTCTATTTTTAACACTCCTTCCTCCAGGATGTATTGCACCCTGCTTTCTTTGAGTAAAGAAAGGAGAATAGACTTGCCAGGATGACAAGTATAAAAAAAAAATCAGCTGCACTTGAACAATTTTCACAGCTGGGAGCCATCTGCAATGTGTCCTACATTGCCACAGGTTGCCTCTTGATTGCAGATGGATGTAAAGTTTTAACGCAAGAAGTTCTATTGGTACAAACTTAGAGCAACTATTCACCAGTTTCCCTTTTTCTTCTAGTTACAATGATGTTGATTACAAATGGCTATTTTCTTTTATCTGAGGGGAGTGTCTGAGAAATTGAACAATTCATGTGTCAGGGACCTAACTCCTAGAATGATTTAGATACAGAACCTCTGCATTCCTTGATAGAAATGTCTTTTGATGCTGCCATGCAGGCTATCACATTCTTGTTGATGACTGTTTCCATATTTTATGTGGATGGCAATGCAGTAACAGTAACCTCTGTGGATTTTGAATTCTGCAGAAACAAGTCGTTGCGTGTAATAGTGAAGTTACAGTACATGGAGAAATGACAACACTTTTGTGATTTTAATAATCAGAGTCTCTTGATTATATTAGCTGTAGCTGAAAAGGCCACATCAATTCTGATTGAAAAGATGCTCTTTTTTAGCATTAAATTGTTGCTTCTTTATTGCTCAGGTGAGCAATGAAGACACAGTGGTGCCCATTAGATTGTTATGGGGTAATAATTGTCTTGCTGCAATGGTCTCATAAATTCAACATACTTTAATTTGATGATGTTCTGGATGCTGGACAGCTGTATTAACCTAATGCCATCCAGTCTAAAGTTGCATGTCTCTAAAATAGCAAAGAGGAAATGAAGCACAAAACAACTCTGTGGGGAAAAGAAGTCCCTGCAACTGGCTTGCTGTACTTTAATCTTTCATTATTTTCATCTTCATTAGCTTTGTGTTATTTCATGATTATTTAGTATTATGGAGGCACAAGAGGAAGTGTGTATATGTTGGGGAGATGGGGCAGAAAATCTACAAACCAAGCAAACAAGCTACTGAGCACAAAACCTGCCCAGGGGGCAGCCAAGAATTGTACTGAAGAAATGTGAAAGTATTTTTCACATCCACAAATGTTGCAGGTAATTTAGATACATCATATAAACCCCAATAAGGTAAATTGTTTGCTGTTTTGCCTGTAAATCTCATGAGAGCATGATTGTATTCTTGAACTGAGTTTCTGCAGGTCAATAAATATTTGGCAATTATTCATGTTTTTGAGAAAAGCTTCTATTAAGCATGGATTATAGGATTACATAAGGTAGCCTCTTAAAACAGGTCAGAAGACTGAGTATCAAAATAGAATTTAATTAGCACTTCTTAATAAATTTTCACAGTGAAGGCGTGAGGGTTTTTCCCCCAACTAAAAGGAGGAACATGTTTGCTGAGGTCATGTAAGTCTATCAAACCTGGAAATATTTATTTATCAATTAATTACTTGATAGTTCTCTCATCTAATTCAGGCACTGACCTGAAGCCAGATGATCACTTTCTATCTGCTCCTCAGCAGATATCATTTTAATCCTGTGTACTGAATAGGTAGAATTTAATGGCTCCTAGGGAAACATTATAATTCACACTGTCAAGTCCGCTTGATGTACATGTGAAGATTGTCTTTGCTAAAAGGCTGGCTGTTTTTATTTTCTTTCTTTAATGCCGCCAGCCTTGCGTGTTTGTGTGTGCGCGCATACACACACCAGTCTCACATTGTATATAAATGTCATATTTTCTGGCTGCTAGTCTTTGAATATACCCTAAAATCTTTCTAGCCTGGCCAGATTTAGTGTAAAAAATATCCCTCCAAAAGGAGTTTTTGATGCATCTCTGTTGGGATTGTAACACTAAATTATTCAAAACTCAAATCTCTATGGAGCTACACATATCTGCACCTTTTGTGAACAATGAATTTATTCACACATGTTTATAGCCAGTAACAGATACTTATTGAAAGTAATGGGCCTTACTTCTAAGTCCAAAAGTACAAGTTTACATTGTTACATTTTGGGCAATCAGACTGAAAATATATATCTAAATAAACATCTATATATCCTGTATAACTCACATGTGTTTAATGTTCCCCAGTAAAAAAATAAAATAAATCCCAATATAGTGATTAATTACTATAGTCCCTTTGAGCAATTGTTACTTTGTCCTTCATTAACTAATATGTCACCATGTTTAACTTTTTTTTTTTTAAGTTTGGTAAAAAAAATTGCAAAATAATTTGTATCATGCCCTTTAAATGCCATGTGCTTTGCAATAGTAATAGGTTTTTTTAACTTACCACATGGTATTATTGGAAAAATGCATTATAATACTACCAAGTCCAGTTAGGCAGACTTAAATTACCATAATTATTGTGTAGGAAGTTTCCATTTCTCCTAAATACTTATCTGTAAATTAGGGGGTGATCTTGCATTTTTGCAGGAGCTGCATGCAGACCTGGTTACTGAAAAGCCTGGATGACCCTGAAAATTGGTCTGAATATCAGCTGTTACTTGGGATTGCTACTGAATTTAACTCTTCTTGTAGTGTCTAAGCAGAGCTTCTCTCTCACTTGTTCCCTTTCTTTCCAAGTTATCTCTTCCTTTTGCTACATCTCCAACCAGCTTCCACTCCCCACATTAATAGAGAAGGGTATTGTTCTACTGTCAGAGCTTCCACTACTTAAAAAAATCTGTTCTTTGGTTTCTTCTTGGATTATGTATTTTCAAGGGGAGAGGGTTGCTGCAATCTTTTAGCTGATGTGGGCAGAGGTGGGAAAGGCAGTGCATGGAGACCAGAATAATGGAGGAAAATATGAAAGAGAAGCTAGGAAGGATTGGGTGGGGTGATGGGAAGGTTGGAGGAAAACTAAAGGGCAAAGTAGCGTTGGAGGGGTATTGGGGAGAAACAGCATTTGAAGTGGCAAAAAAGTTTTTTAAAAAAAGCCAAGCTGAAAGACAGAACAAGAAAGATATTTGCAAAGGGGCAAAGGTAGGGAAACAAAAACAGAAAAGGGAAAACAGGTAGGAAAACACATCCATATAAGGCAGAAAGGCAGTATTTAGGAGCAGCAAAAATAGAGTAAGAAGAACAGCAGCAGGTAGGAGTGAAAGAAGAGAAGATTGGGGGACGTGGGGTGAAAGGCAATGTGGGCTAACCCAACTGCCCATCAGGTCACACCTTTTTGTACTCCTCATTTAGGGAATACAAACTGATTATCCTTTTGGAAACACATACATCTTCTTTGGAGTGCCAGGTATATTATTGTTTTTACATCTGTTGAAGGAAAACTTCAGCTGCTGATTTCTGCAGATCAAAGAGCTGTTAAGGCCAAGCCAGAGAAAGCCATACTGGCGAGTAACCCCAAGGCTTCTGTTTTGCTGCCTATTGTGAATCTCAACAATTTCTATCAGGAAAGGTATGAAATAGAAAAAAACACAGAAGAGAAGCTTGTGACAACTTAATGAATAAGAACAGAAGGAACAGGGCTCCAAACTTGGAATGATGGAGGAAGTAAGGAATCCAAGTTCAAGAGGGTTTGAGTTTGGCTTAGTTAAGCACATTGTGCTGCAGAGATGATGCAGTGTGACTCCACAAGGCACTGTGTGTATGTTCCTAACCTCAGTCACCTGTTTCAATAGGGGGAAGAGTCTTCTGAATGTGCACTGCATGTGTGTAGAAGCCTCACCTGGCTAGGCGAAGTGCCACAGGAGGCCTCAGAAGTGAGCCCAAGTTAAGCAATGTGGCCCTTTTCTTCTCTGTAAAAAAAAAGGGTATATTATTTTAAGAAGGAGCTCTGAAGGGATGCTTCACATGAAACACTGTTGAAACGCTGCCCCTTTGAAACTGTGCACAGTACTAATGCACAATCATGAGATCACAAATCAGTAAAGCAAGGGATAAAATTGAAGAAACCTAAGACATAGAATAAACTTACATCAAGCTGTACAGAGCATAGAAAAGACAAGTACCAAGTGAAAGGAGAAGAGAATGAACAACTACCTGGGGAATTAAGCTTTTGATTACATTAACCTTTCATCTGGAGCCCTTACTCTAATTCAGTATCATGCAGAACGATGTTATAGTTTCTGTAATGCTCTACCATTCAGTTAGAATATTTACAAATATAATAAATGGAAGCCATGTACAGAGGCATTTTTCATGGCATGGCCACCAAGCTACCCAAAACATTCAGAAAGGAGATGAAAACATTCATACCCCACACCAGTGGGGGCAAGTTACTTAAGCTTATTTGAAAATAAGAATGTGACTGGATTGTGACTGATATTCTAAGCAGAATGTGGATACTATTTTTGCTTAACAAAGCAAACAATGGACAAATCCCTGTTGAATTCTCATCAAAAACATTTTCTTCCCTTGCCTGAAAGGAACGTATTTCTTTCATCTGGCTTGGATATGAGGGCACACACAAGAAAACATCCCTGTCCTATCAGTCAGGGAAACCTGTTTTTATAGCTCCCTCCCCCATGACATCTATGATTTCTTCCCAGGAGCTGCAATAAACAGATAACATTTTAAAGCTAATGATTTTAAAAAAATAATTTTCAGTGTATATTTGCTCTTGCACACAAGAGCGTCACATAAAGGTGTAATGCTGCTTCTGACTTGCAACAATTTTTGCAGGTTGCTTTATAATACACCTAATTGGAAAGTATGCATGATCTGGCAGAAGTTTTTTAGGCAAGGAAATCAAAGTCTTTCCTGCTGCCAGTGAGTGTTCATGCTCAACTTTAATCTTTCTATCTTCATTTGATACAACGGAGATCTAAGATATTTTATCTACCTACAGTTTTCAGCTATCAATAAAAAATATAATTGTCCTACAGGCTATATGAAAATTATCTTTGAGTAGAATTTTAGAAGGTTTATAAGATGCTTGCTTAATTATTTACCTATATATCTCTGTATAGAACAGAGATTCTTGCAATGTTCTCCAGGGGAAGTTCCTGAACCCACTCAAAATACCTGTGTAACAATAACAACAATTCTTCTTTTTCTTTGTTCCCATATGTGTTTGTTATCTCTACCATATTTCTTCTTTTTTTTTTTGTTTTTGTGTGGTTTTCTTGTTTTTAACTACTTGTGAACTTCCCAGAGTAGCTGGGAGTCAGGCAACATGTAATTCAATCAATCAATCAATCAATCAATCAATCAACACTGAAATCTTATAAAGGCACAAAGGTGCTTGTGGGAGAGGGAAGATATGCATGAGATTGTGCAGTGATGTAGAAGTTGTAATATGTGAATTAGAAAATCTATAAGCTTTATTATGTGAACTGAAATTTTGTATAGACTGCAGCTGGCTGTGCAAAAAAACGGGTTGTACAAGATCATTCTGAAAATGATGTAATAAAGAAGTCTAAATGGGACAGATGGGTATTTGAAAACCTGACTTCCACGCAGTTACATTTTGCAGAAAGCTGGGCATGGCTTATTAGTTAGCCATATATTACTGGTGAAATTGGTGGTTAGGCTGGAAAGATTGCTGATGCCAAATGTGTGCGAGAGGGCCCAGCATTACCACAATGCCACACAAATTGTATTTCAAAGAGAGCTGGTCTGATCCACACCTTAACTGAAATATACATAGTGTATTTTGCTGGTGGCCTTAAAAAATTCATGTTAAAACATCCTCTGAGGATTGCATACATTTAAATGTTTAGCCACTAAACATGGATTCATCTTGTTTCACATACTAAGGCAGAAAGGTCATTCAAGTACACAGCTTGTGGTCTCAGGGGATTGTATGTGGCATGCCATCCAAGGCACACAGCCTAAGAGGTCCCTGCTTTTGTGCCCAATAAATAGCTATATTTTATGAAAGCCTTATCCCATGTGAAAGACGGTGGGGGTGAACTGCTGAAATAGGCCAGTTCCAAGATGAAAGCATACATATATTTGCATATATGCATAAATTAATATTTGTGTGAAATATAGCAAGATGATCACTTGAAATTGTAATTGTAAATGTAATTGTAGTAATTTCTGTTATATTGATTGGGAAAATTACAAAAGTGTGTGTGTGTGTGTGTGTGTGTGTGTGTTTCTCTGTGTGTATACTTTAATTTGATTCCTTTGCATCATACAACCAAAAAACAAATGAACAAAAATCCATGCAAAACATGGGGCATCCTTTCATTTCCGCCCCTTTTTTTAGTGCTGAAATATTTATACGTGGCATTCACTAAACATACAGGCAGAGAAGGCAAAGCAAAACTATATGAGTTGCTTAAGCCTGTAGCAAACTCTTCAGATAAATATTTTTAGAGGGGTTTTTCCAGCCACCTACACGTTTCTAGCCTCTTCAGATCAACAGATGCATCTATTATTTTCAAATATCACATGACCCCCAAAATGTGGATAGAAACCATAGTTGATGGCTTAGGATGTGCTGTGCAAACCCAACTCATCAGGGCTGAGTATATAAAACACAAGTAAACAAACCATAGTGTAGTAAGCTGTGCAAAAAAGGGCTGAGAATCAAGAGTGACTTGAAACATCGCATAATTTCCATTGCTTCTGCCAGAGATTCAGGAACGGACAAATGAAGATGGTGCCGTGAAGCTCCTAGTCCCTTCATAGGGCCCAAAAGTCTCTGGATTCCTTAACCAGGACTTAGGATAACTAAGGTGTTTGCAATGCCTGCAATGTGGGCATGCTGTGACAATCTGGCTACTCTGCTTCAGAGGGATTATGAATCATTTTCTACAAATATAGAAGAAGCTTGTACTTTCCCACTGTAGGATATGATATTCAGAGAAATGCAACTGGACCATAAACACAGAACTGACAACTTATCTAAAATGTCACCATCTGGAGAAGAATAGCCTCATAAGAGAAGGTTTGGACCTCTACCATAAAAAGACCCAAATGTTAAGTTGAAAATTTTCATGGGTCAGGAAACGAGGTATTATTAGAAGAACATACACGGCTGTGAATTGTGAAATGGAAGAGGAGAGAAAGAGAGAGAAAGGAAAGTAAAGTTAGAATTACTTCTGCCGCATTTCGTGTGTCGGGATTCTTTTAGGCAGATGCTTTCTTTTGGTAACACTGACAGATGGTTAAATTGGTATATGCTATGTGAAAACTGCTTGAAAAATTGCAACCCTAACACTATGTGATTGACAATAAATGGGGGAGTGTAGTGACTTTAATGCAGTTTAAGAAAAAAACAAAAGACCTGCCAGTTAAAACTCTGAGCATGTCAGAGTGCTACGAATAGAACATCAATGGAATGTTTTTAATGTTTTCAAAATTTAAAACCCTGTGGTCTATAAATTACTGAGGTCCTGCTCTCAATCAACCCTATTTCCTAAAATGTCTGGATCTAGCCATCCATCAGAAGTCCCAACCCAATACATCTTAATTTACTTTTTTTTTTTTAATCTGCGCATTGAACCTGGGTTTTCAGTATAGTGCCTGTGAATTGCAATGAGCCTGTCACATTCCTGGGTACCTCAAGTCCCCCCCCCCCCACAAAAAAATCCAATCACTTAATTTAAAGAAAAAGAAGAAGAAGGATGAGAAGCTCCCATCTTGCTAAGCAACAAAACCTCTATTTCCTACATTGCTTCTGTCCCTCATAATTATCCCAGATGCCTCTTTAAAAAATTAAATTGTGGGGTGCAGGCCAGTTATGGAATATGGTTATTTGGGGATTACTTACATCCATTTTGTTCATTGTTTTGTGAGAGTGCCCCTAACATGTTCCTAAAATATTGAAAAGACTTACTGGCCCACAATATTGAGGACTCCTGATATTGAATCTAGATATACTAATATCTATCTTGTGCTAATGACTACTGAGTTTCTGAAAATATCCCAAGTGTGCAGAGTTTTAGTTTCCAACATAAAGATATGCTATATAAATTGATTTAATTAATTAATAACAACAACAACAACAACAACCAGGGAAGTGCCTTTCCACACTAAATTTTAACCCTGAGGGAACCTACAGTTACAATACTACCTTTAGGTTAATTAAGCTTGCTTTAGGATTTCATTCAGTCTGTTTTATGCTCTAAGGGGTGGATGAGAACTTAGTAAATTTACAGTTTGTATATCGAAATTCATATTATCTAAACGCATGCAAAACTCTGCATTTTTTAGTAAGATTCATCAAAATATCTGTTTGCAGAAAACCTTAATAATGACATTTTGAGTCTGTGCATTGATATGATGAAATCACAGATTGACATGAAAATGGTATGCAACAGTCAAATAATGAATCCATATTTGGATTCTCTACCCATCTCTACGATAAAGCTGTCTGGGTCAATACGCCATGTATTTAAATATGTCCATTCTGACAAATTTCCAGAGAATTTTGAAAAGCCTAGAAAGAAGGAAAGCCTTCACTTTAAAAATAATGTTTTCATACTAACTTTTCCTAACATATATTTTGAGCGAAACTTTTCCTAGTATATTCTTGGTACATACACCATATGTAGAATTTTGGGTGATGTGACCTTTCTGTATGTCACTTTCCCAGATGGATGCTTCTTTTTACACAGTTGTTGAGCAGACCAAAATTGGAAGCAGGCGCCACAGCTGCTGGGAATTACTGGCCTGCAATCAGGCTGTGACAGCTTCCATTTTGGCAGAGCATGCGATTTGAAAAGAACCTGTGATGGGTTTCTTTTACATTCCTATTTAGCCAACAAGGTCATTTTTCTGCTGGGCGATCAACATGGGAGGAATATCTTACTATTTTCTGTGTTAGTGACATGCAGATAACCTATGTGGCATCTACTAATCAGGGTAATGGGACTTACATCACTATTCTATGCTGAACATGAAACATATGGATTATACCAGTGTCCATCCTGCAGCCATCCCACATGAACCAGACTGAAGCAATTCTGCGCTGCAGTCTAAACTGCTTGTCTTCTGTGCTGCTTCTGGCTATTCCTGAAACCAACTGCAAACATTCCAGCTTGAATTGCTGCAGTTTGGCAATGGGGTTGGGTTGGTGTCAGTCTGGACTATGGCCATCGCAGGATTTAATTGTAATTCCCATGCCAGGAAGGCAAATGTAATTGATTGGTTCCTGTATGGACTGGTCTCTTAGTGACTGCCTTTTCCTTCTAGGGATTGTTCCCTCCTCCATTTTTTCCCTTTCTTTTCCAAGAATCTGCACCCACAGATGCCTTCACACCCTCTTCCCAGATTCTCTCTGTTGACACTACTACACAGTTTTTCTTTCTCCCTCTCCCTCCCTCCCTCCCCCCCTCCCTCCCTCTTTGTTTTTTCTTTGGAACATCATTGCTGCAATGCTGTAATGATTAAAGCAAAGGGGACCAGTGGTTCTTTCATTCCTACATTCCACTGTAGGACCATGGTAATTTTCTAGATTGAGTGAAGGGGAAAGAAGGTAAGTTTTGCAGTACTCTGGTCAAGGGTTGGTAAAACAAAGGGAATCCTGTCTGGGCCGAAAGGGTGCCCACTGGGTGAGATGAGGTGAGGGTTGAATGATGAACCTCTAGAGTGGGTGGGAAAACATGGGGCAAGGAAAGTTCATTGGCTTCATAAAGTACTTTGGTTCAACTGCAACACAGTTAAAAACAGCAGCTGTTGACCAGTGAAGAGCATAGCAGCCTGGCATATTTAGTGCAGTGACCAGCCACTGAAGTGGGAAGCAATATGCCAGGAGTTGTACCCACTTGGAACCAGGGTTGTGTCTAGATTAGAAGGAAGTGCTTCAGACCAACCACTCAGAAGTACTTGAGTTGGCTGAGGCCAGAAAATAGCTTAGCTTCAAAATGTGTAGGTGGGTTCATTTGTGATGGGTTGGAAATTGGTGGAAGATAAAGTCTTCCCTTCCTGCACTCAAAAAGTAGCAGGTGGGCTACACTAGTGATGGGGCCAAGCAGAAAGTGTGTATCTACCCTTAGTCCAGTTAAAAAACCAATATAGGTGTGATCTTTCTTATATGATGACAGAACTACTGTGTCCTTAAAGGCAGTGATGGGCATATTTAAAGAAAATTTTGAAGTGGGAAAAAGAAAGAAGAAAAATCCTATGTAAAGTAATTGCATCGTTTAATTTGCATCATAACATTTTCATTTGCACTGAAACATTTTACACTGCACATTAATCTATTCATTTTAACCCAATTTGCATAGGAATATTTGCAATGTGGCATGGAAATCTTTATACAGCAAAATAAATCAGTGGAAAATCTATCCCATATCACTACTTATAGTAAGGGCTGAAAGACAAGAGCACTTAATGCAGAGGTTTTTGTATGGAATGAGAAAATCCTGAGAACTGGACTGATATTTTACTTCCAAGGCATGATGGAGAAAAATGTTCAGTATTTATCCACTGTTCCACCATGTACCTAGAGTATCATCCAGGCACGTGCCTGAACTGATTTATCTTCAAACCTAAGTCCAATTGATATACACATGTAACTTATATTGAGCTTTTACCAGAAAACGAATGTGCAGACTGTTATATGATAGTTATTTCCATTTTCTTTGAATTATATTCTGCATCTGAGAAGCTTTCTTGAACAGTACCTTCAAGTCAAAACAAGTCTTCTATAGCACTAAGGCAGGCAATGTGAAATATCATATATTTTTTTAAACGGTAGCACAACCAAATGGGATTTCCAAGGGATGTGTCACATTCTTCAGAGAATAAAAAGTAAAAGATATACCAAACCTTGAAAAACCCATTCTGGAGTTGTAATGAGTAAAATAAAAAGCAGCCCCTGGGGATACAAAGTCGGTAATAATAAGAAATCTGACATAATATGTACTTGGTTTTTTATTCAGGTGCTTTCATTGTTCAGAAATTCATGATCATTACCTGAAGAAGAGTTTCAGATTTAGCTTGTAACATAGTATATTCACAATGGGAGGGATACAGTCTTTATTTTATTATTTTTCACCTTAAAAATCTTGAATTTTGCTTGGCTATGTTTTTACATCAAGAAGAAACTTATTGCATGTGGCACAAAATGTATTATTTCACAATATTGTGAGAGCATTTGAATAATACAGAAAGACTCCTTGAATTACCTGGAGAATTATACTCCTTTTCTATTAGCTAACCAGCTGTCCAACTGATAATAAAAGAACTGTGCAGATTATATTTTACATTGCCTTGCAGCTTGGTCTAATTTATATTTATTGAGAAATATTTTGCGTGAATTCACACTGGACTGGGCCAGTGTTCTTCTGAATATTTCTATCAAATCTCTGGTCAGAAAATTGAGTGGATGGTCTCTTCCTATTTTCCCAGGAAGAAGTAAAATTCTGTTTCTCAGAGGTAAGCTCCCTCATTTAACTGATGCCTGGGAAGCCCAGGAAGCTGTACTTCAGAGGAGAGATGGTTCTGCACAGATATCTCTTGGCCATGTTCCAGTAAAATAAATACAGGAACACAGTCTCCAGCCATGAAAACTTCTATGAAATCATCTTATCCTTTAAAAAAAAAAAGATAGAGCAAAATTTTTCTCATCAAATTGAATGAGAACTGATAGGAAAGAAATGCTAAATTTATCTTGCCTAGCCCTATTTTATCCATAACTCTTGTGTCTTTTTCTATGTTAATCTACAATTTAAACAAGTGAGACAACAAGCAGATTTATTTTAAAAATATTTTTTCTTGGAAATTGTACTCTAGAATCCCTTTGGGATATTAAGGATATTTCACTCAAATAGGTAACTACTTTCTGGTCCACTATATAGCCCAACATGCGCAAATCATATCAATTCATCTTGGAGTTATCAAACTCTTCACAAATTTCTGGTTCAATGAGTCTTATCCTAATGCAAATCTATGAAGATAATATCATTATTTCCTGTTTAAGCTGTTCCAGTCCTGTGCTCATGTCAGCTTGGCTCTACGAAAGCTTACTAAAATCCTGTTCAGACAAAAACACTTTGGTAACAGTCTGCAAGGTCTTCAGGCCAGACTTCAGGCTACCATCTCCTCCCATTTGACAATACCTCTGCTGCTATGCCCACCCTCCAATCATTTTCTTTATTAAAAAAATTTCTCCTCTCACCCCTATGGGTGGTACATGTCTTCTTCAATCTCGGGTCCTCTACCATAAGAGTCTGAGAGTCTGAGGGTTCTGCGCAGTATCTGCGCTGTTCCTAGCACTGCCCTCTTCTGGACAGAGAGCTCTGATGGTATTCCTGGGATCTGTGGGAGCCGCTCTCCCAGCCAAGGAGTCACAGCCCCGAGTGCTCCTACCACCACTGGGACCACTTTGACCTTGACTTTCCACTATATACATACATACATACATACATACATACATGCACGCCCACACACATGCACACACACACACACACACAGACACACTTTGGCCTTTTCTATCTATTTGTCTGTCTGTCTGTCTGTCTGTCTGTCTATCTATCTATCTATCTATCTATCTATCCATCCATCCATCCATCCATACACACACACACACACATATACATACATACACACACACATAGACATTTTAAAATAAACATTTTTTAACATTTTAAAATAAACATTTTTAACATTTTTAACATTTCATTGATTAATTGTAAATAACGTAATATATTGTTTTAAAAAGAAACTAAAAATCAGTTTTAAGCTGTAAACACAATATATATCTGCACTGTATAACTCATAGAGGAAAGCATAGTAAATCCTATGAAACTGAAGTATTAAGACCTTATGTAAAGAGAAACCCAGATTTTGGATTGATGCAAATCCATGTATAAAATTGCAATCTAGAAATGTTTTCCAAATTGAATTATCTTCTTTGTGAGATTAATTTTTAAGATACAAAATTATCTGGGCATTGACACATACCCCCACAACTTTGTTCACCAATATTCCATGGAGGAGATCATCATCCTTTCCAATCAGAATCATAGAGCATCCTTGCAGCAATTAGCATATACAGACCGTAGTCAGAAAAATTACAGGGAATCTATGATTTAGTAAAGTTTAATCACAATATTGCAGATTGAAAAGGAAATTCAATTTTTAAAATTTGTTCCATTTTAATATAGATCATTTTCCAGAAATGTGGAGCTTTTGAGCGTTGCCATCAAATATGGAAGAATGATCTGACTCAATCATTACATTTCTAACAAATTTTAGAAAATGAACTCTCTTTTAGCAACTAAAGCAATATGCTGAAAATAAAACATCTTATATCAGTTTTCTCTGGACATGAAATTCTGTATAAATTTACATTGAAATCCCTATTATTGCATATGAGTTACTGCATCTAAATTCTGATCTCATTTAATCATATAATCTTTAACTTGTTCAGTTTCTGAGTCATATTTCACCAACATTTTGTAAATAAGATCCCCAAATGCGCTGAGTTTCATGCTATAAGATTCTCAAATTCAATCAAACCTTTGGATATTCCATCTTGTTTGTGCAGTTCTTTTAATATTATATTACTCATTTGAAGATATCAGAACCAATCAGATAGATGAGGCCACTGAACAAATCTTGTAATCTGTACAATTTATTATCTCTCTACTGTGCAACTTTCTTTGTTCTTTCCTCTTTATACAAATAAAGATCTAAGAACAATGCAAGAGGGGATAAATCTGCACTGATATTTTTTCTGTATTTATTCCAGACTTTAAATATACTGCTTATTATTGCATGATCTCTTATAAACTGCTTATTTCTATTTGTATCAATCCAGAAATATTTATGCAGACCGTCTGAACATCCTGCCCTCTCCTTAGAGACAGCTAAGCCATAAGAAGGCATGATCCAGTCTGTAATCCAATTTAGGCAGCTAGTTTGAAAAAACAATTTAAGGCTTGGAGCTGCCAGCGTGCCTCATTCTTTTGAATCCTGTAGAATCTTGAGTTCAATCCTTGGGTTTTTATTAGATGCCAGTCACTTAATACCTTGTTTTCAAAATTTATTGGAATCATTTGGAACAAAAAATTAAATCTTGGTAGAAGATTCATTCTAACAGCTTCAATTCTTCCTAACCAGACAATTTCAGCTTTCTCCATCTTAAATGTCTACCATTATATTTTCCAAATCTGTGAACAGTTATTTTCAAAGAGATATTTATTATTTCTTGTCAAATACGTTCCCTGATATTTAACCTTGCTCTTTGCTTGATCTCTAGTCCTCATTCCGGATTGTCCTTTGATTCAGATTATTCCTTCATCCTGGCTTTGTTGTCTACCTAAGGATGAGACATTTAGACCAACCTGAGTTGATTATAAAAAGCAAATAATTGATCTGACATTGTTTATGCTTGAATATATCCTGCAACCTGCACAGAGCTGTTCCTTCATCTTTATGAATCTAACATTCATTGGATTTTGTGAGAAAAAGGATTAATAATTTTCTTCTCAGTATACTCATTAATTGATGTAGCAGATCTACTAGGTCAGAAGTTTTATTTTAATTAGGCCAAATCAAGTGAAACACGAAGACATGTAGGTCATCTTATTGACATCTTCGGGATCATAGATTATTTCTGGAAAAAACATATAATTTAGAACTTTCTAAAATATCTCAGCTTCATTTCAGTTCTGACAGATTTAGCTAAAGCAATTGTAATATTTAGCTGATATTTTCCTGATAAACACCAATATTCCCTGGATAGAAATGCTAGTCTTCTTTTATTTCTATTGTCTGCCTTTCAATGGTCTAGAATTGACTTTCTTTAATCACATCTTTATGAAAAGAGGTATTTTCACTTCAGTTCTAAGAAATAGCAGTATGAGTCACTGCATGCTACAAATGTAAAATTTTACCAAACTGTTGCTAAGTGGCAAAAGTCCTTTAGGAATTTTTCTTCACAAAATAAAGACTTTTTTAAAAATGGGGAAATCAATAATGCACTATATATGAACCTGCAAGGATACTTTTGGGTATCATCACTGTAAGAAGAAAACCATGAAAGTTAGAAGAGAAGAGTAAGAATACAAGCATTGACTAATTGAAATACAGTGGACACACTGCAAACAAGGAAATAATATTTCTTCCAAAAGATGGATTATATGAATGTTATATTGAAATAAAAATGCAGCATTTGTTCAATGTAGGTTTTACATGTGTATTACAACCTGTATTGCTTCTATTGCAGGTCACAGCAATTTCATTAGCAGGAGATCTATTACTACCTCCAGAGGCCTCACATTCTAAGTAATTAATATAAAGAATTGAAAGATCATAAAAATGGCTGAAGAATTTAGCATCGCCTGTACGGCAGGGTAAATTTTCATAAATGATTCCACGGGAAGTAAGCATTTCATCTAGACATAGGATCCTCAACTAGATGGTGTGTTGACTATGTTTACTGGATTACAAAATAACAAATAGGAAATAGTTTTGCCTTGTATGCCTTGTCTGCTGGAAATAAAAATTTCAAAGCTGCATTCTTGGTTTCATTGAACAGATCTGAGAACCTATAATAAACTGGCTCTGTGCAACTTTAGCCTGTTTTGGCTGAAGTTAGAAACCACCACACTTGCTAAATTATACAAATAGATCTCAGTAGTGGTATTGGCAGTGATGGCAGGCCTTTCTCTTACTTCCAGTCACCTGAAGGTCCTCTTTGCCAACCCCTCATGAGGTAGGTCTCCTTCGGAAGAAGATTGTAATGTTGGTATACCAAGGAATAACAAACTACAGTGGCTTTATTGGCACAATATATGAATTATGATTAATTAAAATTAGTTAAATGAAAGAATGAATTAAATGAATTAAAAAACAACTAAACCACATCATCTCCTAGTGTGTTAGGTGAACATGTAATATTCAGTTATAGTGTGATTTATTTTGCTAGCTTGTGGTATGGATGCAGTATTGCAGTTTGTTAACCGTGGCTTGTGATTAGGGTATCTTATGAACAGGGCCAATGTCCAGAAAATGGGTACACTTTACCATCACCCCAGACAATTAATAAGCAGGAGGAAGATGAAGAGGATAAAAGTTTGTGATTGACATTTATAGCTTCTAATCAGCTTGAAAAGTAGCTTGGTATAGTGGTTAAGGTGCTGGACTAAAGGCCAGGAGACTGTGAGTTCTAGTCTTCCCTTTGGCATGAAAGCCAGTTGGGTAAATTTGAACTAGTCACCCTCTCTATACTTTTGACTCTATTTCCCTTTTCCCCCTGCAGTATGCAATCCCTGAAACAATTTAGAAGACTAGCATGATCCTTTATCTCCCCAAAAGCTAGTCACCTCATTATATCAATTAAAAAATACACACAGATCTAAACACACACCCACTTTCTTGCTGTGACTCAAACAAACATACAACCAACCAAAAAATCTTGCAGATTTTTTTTTTCACATTCCAATCTAAAATTAACACATTTCAAAGTTTGAAATGAGAGGCAACAAGTTTGTGTACAAATCCAGTATACATTGGTTCCTAAACGCTTTTTTACTTCTGTAACTACAAATCAGGAACCCTGAAAATAGGAAAGCAGAGAAGACAGAAAAGACTAAGCAACGTTCCCCTCTGTCTATTAAAAATGGACCCTTCCTTGTTTAATGTTGCTACTTTCTAAAAGCAGCATCTTGGAGCTTAAATAGGCATGTCTTTTGGATCTTAAGGAACTGTCAGCAGCTGGGAAATGGCATTCTGAATTCCTAGGGACTTTCAGTGCTCTTTCAGGATATAGTTCAATTCCACAATCTTTCAATTTTAGTATCATTAGGAGACCTATTCTATTTCCTGAGGCCCTGTAGCCTCTTCATGATGTCTTTGTCTTCTCTCTGTGTATTAGTTAATAACCGCCACTACCAAAATGCAACATCACTACCAATGGAAGCTAGCACAATAGTGTTATAGAGATAGATTGGACTTTATTCGTAGACATGGCCCCATTAGCATCAGGCTGATAGCTACTCTCATGATTATCAAATGATTTTTCATTTTAATACTTTCCCGCATAAAGCTTATTATATGAACAATGATGTGAGTCATGAACATCCACCATTTCCAGCCAGACAGTTGCTGAATCAATATCATTTATCTGATTCTGATTGCTCTGTTTTCTCAGTAGACATTTAGAACTCAGTCTTCAAACCAATCTTGAAATGCCAAGTTTCTGATAATTAGAAACAATTCATCTTAATTAGCATGGGGATCTGTTGTAACAAGAAATAAATTATTTCAGCACAAAAAAAGCAAGTTCTGTGAAATGTTAATGCTGATTTAAAACAAATGGCAGGGGAGAAATGGAAAGGTTAGGGAGATGAACCTTTGCTGCTTGGGTTGTCTCAAAGCATCCAAAATATTGCATATACTATGTTCTTTCTAGATCATTGTTGTGCCTTCCTTGCAGAACGTGTCTGAATACCTCATTGTTTATTTATTTGTAATAAACAAAAAACTGACATTCAAAGATTGATATGTTTCCTATTTGCGGTATGTTGTCTTGTTCCTTTCACAATTGATGATTGTCCTCTGTCAGTGGCTCACACGCACAGAATTAATATGCATGGGGGGAGGGCCCAGAATATGGGTAATCACACAATCCCTTCACTCCAGTGGCTTGAAAAGTTCATCACATGTTGAGGGTGGAGATCAAAATCATAATCATAATCATAATCATAATCATAACCATAAATAGTAATAAATAAATAATAGTAATAAACAAATAATAAATAAACTTACATCCTGAGATGATACTTTGAACAATAAACAGATTCAGCTGTAATGGTACATGGGAATAACCTTGGGAGACAGGAAGGAGAGCCACAGAATGGACAACCAGCATGTAAAAGATGTCTCAGCTCACAGAAGGGGGGATGGTGTGGGAAACATTTCAGAAGAGTATCTCCCTAGTATTCCAGAGGGAGTAAAAGGAAAGGAGGGGAGAAATACTTTCCTTGCAAGATTCTGTTAATGTAACCTGGTTACATTACTCCTGGCCAGCACTCTGGACTACCTCACAGAGCTAATATCAGTGGAGTGAATGTACCAGGCATTGTGGAATATACATTAAGGTCCTATTTCATATGAAACTTCAGAGCACATGGCTTCAGCATTTTGCATGGAGAAATGCTTGTTGTTGTTCAGTCGTTAAGTCATGTCCGACTCTTCGTGACCCCATGAACCATATTGCGCCAGGCCTTCCTGTCCTTCACTGCCTCCCTGAGTTTGCTCAGTTTCATGCTCATTGCTTCAGTGACGCTATATAACCATCTCATCCTCTGCCGTCCTCTTCTCCTTTTGCCTTCAATCTTTCCCAGCATCAGGATCTTTTCCAAAGAGTCCTCTCTTCGCATTAGGTGACCAAAGTATCTGAGCTTGAGCTTCATTATCAATCCTTCCAATGAGCAATCAGGGTTGATTTCCTTTAAGATTGACTGGTTTGACCTCCTAGCAGTCCAGGGGACTCTTAAGAGTCTTCTCCAGCACCACAGTTCAAAGGCATCAATTCTTCGGCGCTCAGCCTTCTTTATGGTCCAGCTCTCACAGCCATACATTACTACTGGAAAAACCATAGTTTTGACTATGCGGATCTTTGTCGGCAAGGTGACATCTCTGCTTTTTAATATGCTATCTAGGTTTGCCATAGCTTTCCTCCCAAGGAGCAAACGTCTCTTAATTTCATGGCTGCAGTCTCCATCTGCGGTGATCTTCGAGCCCAAATAAATGAAGTCTGTTACTGCTTCCATTTCTACCCCTTCTATTTGCCAGGAATTGATGGGCCCAGATGCCATGATCTTAGTTTTTTTAATGTTGAGTTTCAAGCCAGCTTTTGCACTCTCCTCTTTCACCCTCATCAAGAGGCTCTTTAGTTCTTCTTCACTTTCTGCCATTAGGGTGGTATCATCTGCATATCTGAGGTTGTTGATATTTCTCCCTGCAATCTTTATTCCGGCTTTTGATTCTTCCAGCCTGGCATTTCTCATGATGTACTCTGCATATAGGTTAAATAAGCAGGGTGACAGTATACAGCCTTGTCGTACTCCTTTCCCTATTTTGAACCAATCGGTTGTTCCATGACCGGTTCTAACTGTTGCTTCTTGGCCCGCGTACAGATTTCTCAGGAGACAGGTAAGGTGGTCTGGTACCCCCATCTCTTTAAGAATTTGCCACAGTTTGTTGTGATCCACACAATCAAAGGCTTTTGCATAGTCAATGAAGCAGAAGTAGATGCTTTTCTGGAACTCTCGTGCTTTCTCCATGATCCAGCGAATGTTGGCAATTTGATCTCTAGTTCCTCTGCCTCTTCGAAACCCAGCTTGTACATCCGGTAGTTCTTGGTTCACGTACTGCTGAAGCCTAGCTTGTAGGATTTTGAGCATAATCTTGCTAGCATGTGAAATGAGTGCAATTGTGCGATAGTTTGAGCATTCTTTGGCATTGCCCTTCTTTGGAATTTGAACATAAACTGACCTTTTCCAATCCTGTGGCCACTGTTGCGTTTTCCAAACTTGCTGGCATATTGAGTGCAGCACTTTAACAGCATCGTCTTTTAGTATTTTAAATAACTCAGCTGGAATACTGTCATCTCCACTAGCTTTGTTGTTAGCAATGCTTCCGAAGGCCCACTTGACTTCACTCTCTAGGATGTCCGGCTCAAGGTCAGTGACCACACCAGTATGGACATCAGGGACATTAAGATCTTTCTTGTATAGTTCTTCTGTGTATTCTTGCCACCTCTTTTTAATCTCTTCTGCTTCTGTTAGGTCCCTGCCTTTTTTGTCCTTTATCATGCCCATCTTTGCACTAAACGTTCCTTTGATATCTCCAATTTTCTTGAAGAGATCTCTAGTCTTTCCCATTCTATTGTTTTCCTCGATTTCTTTGCATTGTTCATTTAAGAAGGCCTTTTTATCTCTTCTTGCTGTTCTCTGGAAATCTGCATTCAGTTGCTTATATCTTTCCCTTTCACCCTTGCTTTTCGCATTCCTTCTTTCCACAGCTATTTGTAAAGCCTCATCAGATAGCCATTTTGCTTTCTTGCATTTCTTTTTCTTTGGGATGGTTTTAGTTGCTGCTTCCTGTACAATGTTATGGACCTCCGTCCATAGTTCTTCAGGCACTCTGTCTACCAAATCTAATCCTCTAAATCTATTCATCACCTTCACTGTATACTCATAAGGAACATGATCTAAGTCATACCTGAGTGGTCTAGTGGTTTTCCCTACGTTCTTCAATTTAAGCCTAAATTTTGCAGTAAGAAGCTCATGATCTGAGCCACAGTCAGCTCCTGGTCTTGTTTTTGCTGTCTGTATAGAGCTTCTCCATCTTTGACTGCAAAGTATATAATCAATCTGGTTTCGGTATTGACCGTCTGGTGATGTCCATGTGTAGAGTCGTCTCTTGTGTTGTTGGAAAAGAGTGTTTGCTATGACTAGTTTGTTCTCTTGACAGAACTCTATTAGCCTTTGCCCTGCTTCATTTTGTACTCCAAGGCCAAACTTGCCTGTTATTCCGATTACTCCTTGACCTCCTACTTTAGCATTCCAATCCCCTATGATGAAAAGGACATCTTTTTTTGGTGCTAGTTCTAGAAGGTGTTGTAGGTCTTCATAGAACTGGTCAACTTCAGCTTCTTTGGCATCAGTGGTTGGGGCATAGACTTGGATTACTGTGATGTTGAATGGTTTTCCTTGGATACGCACTGAGATCATTCTGTCGTTTTTGAGGTTGTAACCCATTACTGCCTTTCCCACTCTCTTATTGACTATGAGTGCAACTCCATTTCTTCTAAGGGTTTCTTGCCCACAGTAGTAGATATAATGGTCACCTGAATTAAATTCACCCATTCCCGTCCATTTCAATTCGCTGATTCCCAAGATGTCGATGTTTAATCTTGTCATCTCATGTTTGACCACATCCAGCTTGCCTTGGTTCATAGATCTTACATTCCAGGTACTTATACAATATTGTTCTTTACAGCATCGGACCTTCTTTTCGCTTCCAGATACATCCACAGCTGAACGTCCTTTCGGCTTTGGCCCAGCCGCTTCACTCTTTCTGGAGCTACTTGGAATTGCCCTCCGCTCTTCCCCAGTAGCATATTGGACACCTTCCGACCTGAGGGGCTCATCTTATATATGCCTTGAGGCTTACCATAGGGTGTGGTCACAACCAAATTTGTGGCTGTGGTCATAACTTAACAATTAGACATTCAAAGGAAGCAGAACTGCTACTTCAGAACGGTGTAGTGGATAATGGATAAGCTAGGAAGAGACAACCCCACTCTCTCACCCCAGCCTACTGAACAATGTTTTGGGGAGACATTGGAGCCAGAAGTCCTATATATACCAACAGGATATAAATCTAACAGATAAATAAATGTCTTTCCACAATTACAGACAAGCTTCAAGGAACTCTGCATGTTTTACATTGATCTTTATGCCTGCCACAGATCTGGAGGTCAAGCAGGGCTAGACCATATGCTATCTTGAAAATGCAGTATGCAGCCATTCATTTCTGTCCAGACTGCTGTACAGTTGTAGGCTTCTGATCCTGAGTCTTGACCACGTGAGTGAAATAGCCTTAAAACTTTCCTCCGCCAGCCACTTAATTAGTAAAATTGTCTTGCTCCTGTTCCCCTAGAAAAACAAAACAAAACAAAAAAACCTGCCATCACTTTTTTTTCGTTTTAGAAACCCCAGGCATGTGGAGGGACAGAGAAAACTTTGTAAAATATATATTTTTTCACATTTATATTTTAACCTTTAGTGAGTGAAGAAGAAAACTGGAAAAGTATTTTGCTGTAGGCTATCTCTAGGCTGAGAAAAAAATATTTCAGTTAAAGTAATTTTAACCATACCTTATGTGGCTCAGAACTGTCTTCCACATTTTCTACAATCTTATAGTAGTGCCAATGTTTTTGTTGTTACACAGAGCTATATTTGATTGTTTTACACTCTCATAGAGCTAAAGAGTAGCCTACTTAATAAAGCCACAGGTTTTTCAAACTCCTTCAGGTTATATACCTGGGATTAAACTAAACTGTCAGTACGCCTTCTTAAAATAATTAGAGGTACACCAAAAGATCTGGTGTAAAAAAATATTCCTAGAGAACAAGTTGAGTAATTAATGATAATTACATGTAAACCTTGATGTTGCAGGTAATTATTTTAATTCATCTAGGCTGCATAAACAACTAAAAGAACAGGAAATACCTTCACTTCAAGTGACAAATTGCATGGATCCGGTCAAATATCCTAAAAGCAATGTTTTATCTTGCTGCCAAGTCCAACCTGATATAATTGTTGCACAATTACTATATTACGGAAGATGTAAATTCCTGCTTTATTATTTTTTTTTTTTAAACCAGCCTACAAGAGAAATACTGAAAGGTACTTTAAAGGTAGAGTTAAGCATTTTGATTTCAAAAGGAACAGATCGATGTAATACTACATATTCAATAAATCAAATATATTAACTAGACTAGTGAGATGGACAGTTCAAGTATATATAAAACAGGTAATCAGAATTTATTCATTTCTGGGATTCCATTCTATTCCTTGGGCATGCAGAAAAATGGTTCCAGTCTATAATCCCATACAACATTCTTCTATTATCTGCATGTGGGAGGAAACCTGAATGTCTTTCTTGTTCTGCCTGCTGCAATACTCAGATTTTGTAGGATATTTTGACTGAGTGAAGAGACAGGAGTGTTCTGGGACTGCAAAAGGAATCACTTCATAATAGGACTATTATTGATAAAAATCATAGTCTCGTCTGTTTCATTTTAGCGAAAATCCAAAAGGGCATGGACCGGTTTTCCATATGCACAAGGGTTCTCTCCATACTGCTCTGCATCCCATCTGTGACATCTGCCTAAACACAATTTCCTAGCCCTGCTGCTTGTTGAATCAGATCAAGACTTCCAGACACTCTGAAATATTTATCCCTTCCCAATGTATTTTCACTGCAGAATTTTCTATGCTCTATACTTGGCACCTTCTTGCCAAGTTTAAGATAATAGAGATAACTTTCTTGCACTGGTCAAATCAGGCTTCATTTATTCAAAAATGTAGCAAAGTGTATAATGCCAGATTTGTACCGGACTAACATTTAATCATAGACAAAATAATTATTCTGAAGTTTGGCTATGCTACTGAGAACACAAACGTAAGTGTCGTTGTTTCTATTGGAAGCTACAGAAGAAGAAAAGATTAGATTGTAAAGACCTTCTGGGAAGAATTCAATATTTGAAGCTAGAAAATTTATTACATATTTGGGAGTTCTAGAGAATTAACAATAAGAGGCTCAATGGCTTGGGATCAAGACATGTAGCCAATTCTGGAGTTTCACCTTTTGCTTATTGATTGATTACTGTATATATTAGTCTAGTAATGACCTGGAATTCACTAAACAAATGATAAGCATTAAAAACAGTAACAACAATTAAACAAGAAAGAAGACCCATGTACCACACACATATACACAGGACGAGTGCTGTATCCTTACTGGTTACTGACCATAATGATTATTATACAATGTCCAGTGTCATAAATGAGTGATCATCCAATTATACATAATATATAGATGAATAAACTTTGATACTTAAGACTGTGCAAACTGTGGAATCATCATGTCATTAAAAAAAATTCACTTCCTCTGAAAAGCTCATTTTGAGTTCATAGAATTAAGTTAATACTTGATCAATTATAAGAGAGTATCTGTTGAATGATGAAATACTGCATTTAAAGTGAAATAAAGTTATGAGAAAAGTTCCCACTATATTTTCAGGTACTGTCACAAACCCAGACAACCAAAATTTGGAAGAGAAAGTTTGAATTAGTCTTGAACATTAAACCATATTCGCTAGACATGAGTGAATCGGGGTGTGTGTGTGTGTGTGTGTGTGTGTGTGTGTGAGAGAGAGAGAGAGAGAGAGAGAGACTTTTCCAGTTTGAAGTTCCATTTCTCTAATACACATTTTTGTATGCAATTTTGCTTATCATAAACATTTTGAATACAATTTCATTTAACATAATAAGGGGCATTTATATACACATTTTGTTTGGAGAAATTCTGATAATTTTCAGAAAATTAAACATCACTTTTCAGATAATTTTCTGAAACGTAAACATCACATTTATATATTGCAATAATTTGCGATATATAAATGTGATATTATCCAATGGTAAAATGGACATAGAAACAAATTTCTCCCTCGATTCCATTATTGATTCATGAAGGAAACTTCTTCTCTAACTTTGTATGTAAATCCTTATGTTAGAAGAAACTCAGGATTAGGTATAATCCCATATGTGAAATTATAATGTAAGAATAAATTCCACGTTGAATTGAATTCTGTATTAGATCTAGTTTTCAAATACAAGGTTATTTTTTATTTTATTGTAAAAATAAATAATTGTCCACAATTTGCCATTTTTCTACAGAAGGAATTATATATAATTTCAATGCGAAGAATAGATCATCCAGGCACTGTAAACCAGTTTGATATCCTTTGTGGGAATATGCGTTTTAGCAATATTTAATAAAAGAATAGCAGGTTAGAAAGCAAATTCGACCTTTAGAATGTGTTTCATTTTCCCACTCCTGAGGTAGAAAGACCTGAACTGGGAGACAGATTGATGATTTTACTTAGGGGTAAGTCATCTTCTTTCACTTTCTTCATAAAACAGTCCTCTTATCAGCAGACCTGATGCCAAAACAGAATAGAACTCAGTATAATATCAAATCTGTAAGCTAGCTGTTACTCAACTTATGGAAGAAACAATTTTACTAGCGTTAAAACTTTAGGTTCTCAATAATACATTGCAATGTAGGAAATGGTGTATAGAGAAGGTGGAAGCAAGGATGGTTTGCTTATTGTCTCCATACCTTTGATGTGTAGTGAATTGCATTGGTATAAACTAGTTTTAGTTATGTTTCCTTTTCTTTTTCTAAATTCATGCCTTTGATTCCTTTGGCTTCCTATTTCTTACGACTTTTCTGTGTTCTGCATAATATTTTTAATCAAAAAGGAATAGCGTGGTTGTGTGTATGTAAGTATGTAGGTTCTAAATAAAGGCATCAATGGTGAAAAAGAGTTTGATCATCATAAAATTCTTCACTGGCCCATTAGAGAAAGGTAAGCAACTGCAATGGGACATCAACCTCCCCTCCTGAATGTTCTAATCAATCTCCACCTTTGGTGGACAGAGCTAGGTGGGTCATTCTGGATCTCATAATCTAGCTTGGCACCTCTGTTTTGTTACAATCCCACGCTATTGCTATTGCCAATGTTGAACTAAGATCCAGCTATCTGATTGTATTGAGTTTTTGAATGTAGCAGTTGAAAATAAAACTGCCAGTGGTAATTGTTCTATTCCAAACTATCCCAAAAGATACCTGCATAAAAATGATTAAATAATGCAAATTAACATAAATATAAAAATAAATAGAATAATGCAGTAACATTTCTCTTCTACAGTATGTGTATGTATGTGTATGTATACACAAACACACACACACACACGTACATACATATATTTGTACAAAACACTAGAATTCAATTTTTAAGCAACATTTTTAATCATATGGAATCCAGTCTTGCCTCTCTGCTGTTCCAAAGCTAAGAAGTGATGAGTTTCATTCAGCCTGTCTTAAGAATCCTGATATGTATATGTCCTTCCAAGAATAGATAATATATGTTTTATGCAACAGTTCCTGGCCCAATATAAGTTCTTCAAAAATAGACAAATTCTAGACTTTGGGGATATAATTTAATGGCACGTTAACATTTTTAAGTAAACTTCTTTTTGTGGAATAAGAATAAGATTGGTTGGCAATCTTTTGTTTTGGCAGTAAAATATCTTCAGACTTCCTTGGCATTTTTTAATCCAATTACTTTGTGCTCTCTTGTTTAAAATATTATATTGGGCTTCCAATCTACTTAAGCCTGTGGAATGGTAAAGTAATTTCATGTTGACTGGAAAGCAACAGTTAAGTACGCTGTTAGTGTTCTATAAACTTTATTTTATTGATTAAAAATCTCAGACTACTTTTTCTGAACTGTCTTGGAACTCATGCATTTTCAGTGTACTCAACCATTTAAAAGTTATTGTGATTGCCCACTAAAGACAAATAAAGTGAAGCAATTTAGTTGCTTTCTTTAAAATTACAAATCCAGGAAGAAGTAACCAAAGCTGAATCAAATCCAAGTGCAGATGTCTTCTTTAGGTAATAATTTTCATCTTGGTAGCTGATAAATACAAAATAAAATATGTAATGACAGAGTGAGTACTTTACTAAGGATTAAAGATGAGATGGTAGCAAAATAGAACTGGCAGCTTCATTGCACAGAACTTCATCATCCAAATGCAAAAAGTTCAAGGAACTTTTTGATAAGCTGGCCTCAACTATTAGAAAGTTCTTTGTAAAGATAATTGATTGATTGATAATAAATAAATTATAGAATATGCCCTACTGTTTTGTTCATATTGTTTTTGTAGCTTTGTGATATAGTCAGATGACCAAACAAGTAAAATTTATTATATAGTTGTTACTCTTTTAATTGATGGATTGTTCTGAATATATGTTCTGTTTATATGAATAACACGATCATAAAGATAATGATGCCTGAATTATTTTCAGAAATTATGTTTCTAGGAAACAGTCCATGTAGGACTGTCTTCTAAGAATCTTTGCATTGTCAAAAGTCATGGGTATATTCCACGATGCCCAGATATCACACAGAGCATCAGATATGTGTGTTTGTAAAAGGCTACAGCCCAGGTTGCAGAATGAAATAAGGAGAGGTATGTTTTCATTTCATTTCATTTTATTGCCATTCCTGATCCTCTTATGGAAGAACTATTAATGATTACCTTCAGAACAATTTTCTGAAAACACTGATACATATGAATGCAGAATACATAAACATATTTGACAGAAGAAAAAGAAGATAATCCTTCTAAAAATGTAGAGCAATTTACAGGGTTTTCCCAAGCAACTGTCTACATTAATCAATCTCTTCTCTTGAGCTGTTTTGTTCCTATCACTATGTCTCATATCAGTTCCCAAGGAAGACAAGAGACTAGGCTGTGAAGTGGAAGATTTTTGGTCAAGATATTCTATAATAAGGGTTGGGAACCTGTGGTTCTTTTGTTGTTGCTAACTACAGTTCCCAGCAACCCCAGTCACAGCCCACATTTCCCAGCCATCCCATAGATCTCTCTGTGCATCTCTCTCTGTAGTTACAAGCAGATATAGGGAGAGAATATTATAGTTCTTTTCCCTTGAATTAGGATTGTCAAAAATAAATGACACCAGTGGGGCATTGCATATTTCAGCAGTACTAAAGGAATATTTGACTAAGGCAAGAATGCAATCTTTGTTTGAAGTTCAGTTAGGACCACATGGCTCCTTGGCCCCTTTGGTAAGGGTTCAGTCTAAATTCTTTAGCAATATATTTCAAGTATATAATGTAGTAGTAAGGAGAAACAGTGGACTGACTGAAGTGGAAACAGGTGCAAGGGTCTGTATTATGGCCCACTAGTTAATATTAGTTTTTCCCAGAATATTAAGTTCTTTGCTTATGTGTGTGCGTATGTGCCTTTAAGTCAGTTTTTGACTTCTGGTGACTGCCTGGACAAGTCCCTGCAGTTTTCTTGGCAAGGTTTTTCAGAAGTGGTTTGCCACTGTCTGCTTCCTAGGGCTGAGAGAGAGTGACTGGCCCAAGGTCACCCAGCTGGCCTTGTGCCTAAGGCAGGATTAGAACTCATGGTGTCCCAGTTTCTAGCCTGATGCCTTAACCACTACACCAAAGTGGCTCTCTATTTTTGCTTATGGCAAATAATTAAAAATCAGTATGCAAGGACATCCTTGCAAAACTGCAACATGTTAGGTTCTCAAAAAAGGTTTTATGGATAATGTCTGTGATTGAGTACTTACTGCACTCAAATAATTGGAATTGTATAACCAGTTGGACCAATCTGCTCAACCAGGAATGTGTTTCTGATTAGTCAACCTCCCCCCCTTTTTTTCATGCGGGTGAGATATTTATGCAACCTTTCCCAAACACTGAAGACAACATTCATATGTTTTAATGACCTTTCAACAGCTGTTCCCACGGACAAATATAAAAAGCTTTTTATGAGCTAAGATAGTGCCCTTAAAGAAGAACTGATTGAATCCATTGTCCATGTTTTTTATACTGCACATTCTATATGGACATAACATAACTCTCTGTTCACTGAAGTATTTAGATAATTCTGATTTATTTTATATACAGTTATTAACCTCAGACCAAATAATTCCATTTCCTTGGATGAGGCAAAATATTGTTATACCATTGGTAAAACTTGACAGGCCTTAATTGCTTCAATGATCGAGTTACAATATTGTCTGTATTTTATTTTACATGAAGCAGATTATTTTTGTTAATTTACAGAATTCTGATCTGTATAATAAGGAACTATCCCTACTTGTAAATTTTTTCCATTTTGAAATGAAAAATATATGAAATCAAGTAGGGTAAAATAGATTAAGACAAAACAAAACGTGAAAAATCATATCCAGGAAATGTTCTTGAGTAAACATGCCCCTTTTTTGGGCCAGCAAGGTACTTAAATGAAATTATCTACCTATCTATCTTTCCATCCATCCATCCATCCATCCATCCATCCATCCACCCACACATCACAAGCTAAAATTCTCCCCTTGTGAAAAGAATCTACTGAATCCAGAGCTCATATCATGTTTTACTGCATTTTTTATAACGAGGTAAGGGCCCATTTTACAACTCCCTACCTGGTGAAGTACCAAGACATTTCTGATTTATTTTATGCACAGTTACTTTTATCAAACTGGTATAATTTTTTTCCCTTGAATATGGCTATTTTTTTTTTATACTGTCTGTAAAACTAGACACAATCAGATCACCTTGATGACCTAGCTACAAAGTTATGCTTTATCTGAAATAAAACTATTCATTTTATTTTAATTATTTGTTTACTTGCATTACTCTGGTTGGTGACCAGATGAAAGAAGGCAAAATCCCCAAACTCAAAAAGGGCAGGAAAATAGAGAATATGTCTTAGACCATGTATGTGCATAGCATGTGCATTATTACCTTTATTCCCCTTCCCCAAACCATTTGAAGTATATCTCCAAAATGACCAAAAGTTATATCTAGCTTTAAACCTTTACATACAAATTATCCTATGCTAGTATAAATATCTGGTCTTCTATATGTCTATAATTACAAACCCCAACATTAGCAAGTGACATTTTCAAATTGGGGAGGGAGGGAGGGAGGGAGGGAGGAAGGAAGGAAGGAAGGAAGGAAGGAAGGAAGGAAGGAAGGAAGGAAGGAAGGAAGGAAGGAAGGAAGGATAGCAGTTTCTTATTTTTTTAACTTTCCTTTCCTTTCATCTTCCTTTAGCTGCATTATCTGCATAACTTGATGTCCCATTATACTGAAGTTGTGCAATGGCTTGTGACCTCATTAACATTCTTATCTTTTCACTAGTACGTTGTGTGCATGAGACCTGCCTGGTTATTATCTTGGCCACCCCAGAGCTTAAGGCACTGCTATCTTTACACACATGTTTACTGCCTAGCCACTATCTGCAGTCTGCACGCACCAGCTCTCTGACATTTGCTGCACGTTCAAGGTTCCAAAAGGATGAGAACGGGGCTGAGAGGAAAAGCAATTCATTTTCTTGGTGCCATATATGTCCTCACTTTCACTTTGGAGAAGGGCATGAAACTGTTCATGTGGCAGGGAGCATTTAACCTCAGCCTCACATTTTAAGGAACAGCTGAATGCAAAGAAAAAAAGTGGGGGGTGGGGGCAAAGGAGGAAGCTGAACCATTCCCAAGCTCCCAGCTGAAAACTAAGAGGCTTGTGTATGGTATTTATGTTTTCCTTCCTGATATGATAGACTTTGGACAAAGGAAGCTTCCATTTTATATTGCATTTATAAAACTCTTTTAAAAAAGTTTCCTTTGTATGAAAATTACAAGACTGGCTCTGTAAGGGAGATAAATAGTAGAGATTACAAGGAATAGCTTGGGTAATGAGAAGGACAAATGGGTTTAATTAAAAATAGCTGGTATAACACACACTAATAGGAAAAAATGATGATGTCCTCACAATTGCGAGGCATGCTTCGATGCTTTGAACACTAAGCTGTCTGAAAATATCCCACTGTTTTGGTAATCCCTATTTATGTGTACAGATAGTGCATACCTTGTCTCTAGAGTTATTGGAAAAATGGAAACTTTCCTGGCTGTAATCAACAAATGGGTAGGAGTCACACATGTACTATGATTTGAAATGATAATTTAAAAAGTCTTTATATTTTGGGCATGAAAACAAGCCCAGCTGTTAAATCTTCTAAAGAGAAATGTCTGAGGACTTTAGCTAATAACCGATATAAACATGGAAAAGACACTCTTCCAGCCCTAATTGCAACAGAGTTGCCAGGCTTTTAAATCTAGCAAATGTGCAGGCAATCAGTAGACTCTGGGGGAGAGGAGAATGGGTTCTTGGATCTGGCCACCTCCTGGAAGGTTTAATAAGAGTGACAGCCAGGAAAGTTTTGGTCCAAAATCATCGGGTGCACCAGCTGTAATATTTCTTGATGAAGGAAAATCTGGCTACAGGCTTTAATGCATTAATCACCTCTCATTTAGGTTATTGTAATGAATGGTGTACCCATGAAAGGAGGAAGGCTACTGTTTTTAAAGGAATTCAGGAACTACAAGTTATGCAAAAGGTGATGTTTGTCAGGAGGGTGTTTTATAGACCTCATTGCACAAGTGTTAGGATAGGTTCCCTACATCTCGGTAGCTTCCATGCATAATCCACATTTTGGTTTCGTTCAAGATATCTAAAAACAGCCATTTTCCATATATTTGAGGATGCAAACATTTGACTGAAAATATGGCCTTGGTTATTGTAATGGCCTGCATTCTGTTTTCCATGCTCTAAAAGGACAGGCCATCCTGATAAGGCAAAGCGCTACCTCCTACTTATGAGTGACAGTTTAATGTATCAACAGAGAAATCAAGTTGAGTCAATTATCCTTTCTCTTACTTCTGAAGTCCAGCAAATATTGTTCTATAACATCAGCCTTTTAACAGTGAATATTTTTTGGCTTCCTCCATTTTTTGCTTCTTTCCTAAAGGTAACTTAAAATGAAATGTTTTCATGCTTGTATTGCATGTTGACTCAAATGCTACATAAATAAAAACGCAATTTATAAAATAAATAAATGAATGATCTGAGGTATTAATCTGATAGAATTCTAAGTATATATACTTCTCAGCCCTTTTTTTCCCAGCAGAAGCTCAGATCTGCTTTAGCTACCTGCTACTGTCAACATTGAAAGATCATCCTGTCTGTCTGTCTGTCTGTCTGTCCGTCCATCCGTCCATCCATCCATCCATCCATCCATCCATCCATCCATCCATCCATCCATTTTATGTGGCCTTCCATTTATCTAATGAAATTCTGGGAGACAAACAACATAAAAGTTTATCTAATCTATTAAAAACTATGAAAAAAAAACATGTCAAGACCCCATCTTAAATATTTGCAAATGATAACTCATTTACAGAAATTAGCTCCATAGAAAAGATCTAGATGAACTGGTTGAAACTTTCAGGTATTTGTGTCTCATAATTTAAGAATCTTAAGTATTATAAACAAATAGGTGAAATGTCAATGGAGAAGTATTAAAAACAATAGATCATTTTAAGAAGTGCATAGCAGGGAAATTTCCAGCTCACCTTCCACAGCGTACCTCAAAATATATGACTGGCAAAGCTCTTAAATCTTAGCAAAGAAGTATACTACAAAACTTCCTCTGCATTTAATTTCAATATCTCAGTGCTGTTGCAGAAAAGGACCTAGTATTCCCCAACAAGTAAACAGTTTAAATCTGGATTAACATTTGATTGCTTCTTTAGATTAAAAAAAGAAAAAAAGAAAACCAATGCATGGAAAATTGATATACAGATGTCCTGCTCATTTATCAAAGCCACAGAAGCAATTTAAAATATGTAATTCTCTTAACTGATTTTAGACATATAAACAGCTGTGATTTTTCCCTATGAAATATCCATGCCCAGTATAAAAAGCTTTTCATGAGCAAAAAAATACCCCTGCCTTCTTTAAGAAAAGGAAAACAAAGTGAATCCACCCCAAAGTTTCTCACCAGTTAAGAAAGCCCCTCATTTATTTATTTATTCATTTAGTTCATATCCTGCCTTTCTAAACTGAGTAATGAAGGCAGTTAACAAAAATTAAAATATAAAAGCAAAAGTTTTTAAAAATAACCCTAAAACTGATACTAGAAATTGACAAGTAAAACAATGGCAAAAATACACAGTATACTTGGCAGCTTTTGTAAGGCTGAAGGAAAAAGGGTTAAATACGTTATTCTGAGGAATGTATTCCATTTCTCTTCTTCTGGAAATGTTATTGACAAAAATGGAAAATGAGATGCTTTAGACATGTTGTAGAAGACTGTAGTAAGGATCACCCACTATAGATTTGTTTGTTTATACCTTATAGTACAGTATGGTATAGCATAGCAACTCTGTGCAAAGCAAGATGAAATTGGTTGGGTTCCATTATAAATTATATTTAAATTTTCTCCCAGTCAAGCTTTTTTCCTACTGCATTCAGTATAACCTCTGAACAGGTAGCCTTCTATATATGATTTCAAGTTTGCATGATGAAACTGGATCACAGATTTGGTGGCAGGGCTAAACACACACCTCTGTGGCTCCCTTCACCATGGTTGCTGCACAGCAACATTAAATAAATTAATGGATCCTGACTAGAGTAAAAGGGATCCCTTATACTATTGCATTTCTAAATGCTGAGTTTTGTTAATACACAACATAACAAGTTGCTAATTATAGCATATAATAAATATCCCAAAATTGATTAAAATATGGACTCATGAATAAAATAGCTAAATAGCTCATTTATTTTATGGACAAGGAAAACTTGTTAAATGATACCATTGTAGCACACTGTTGATGGTCCTCTGGGAGCTATTCCAAATATTATACATGTATTTATTCAACAAATTTTATTTTTATAGTGTTCTTCCTTCCAATAGAGCCCTGGGCAGAGAGGGATGGATTCTGCCACCTGCTCTCTCTTAAATAATAGGATGCTTAGCCGATGTAGTCAACAGTGTCAATTGTCTTTATGCTAAGCAGCCATTGATGGTCATGGTACATGAACCAGGCCCTTGTGTGTTCATATAGAACGGTAATGTGCAACCTGTTTGTGACCAGGGACACATCACAGATGCCATAGTAATGCAATGGTTTAATTGGAATAGACAAAGGTCTATTTTTTTTTCCTGTAGACTTATTTGTATCTCTCTCTCTCTGTAAAACAAACTCTTCAACATGTCAATATTTCATTACTTAATTTCAGCAATGCAATTTGGAGTGCTAAGGGAGCTATAAAAAGGGGTTGGGGTATCAATAAACTACAACTATTCTATCTTTATGTGCACACAAAGAAGGATCTTCTCTTTTGCATTGGTCATGGTAGTTGCTTTGCATACATCTAATGAATGTCCACATTTTTTGCATTTCAATGCCAAGTGAAGATTTGATTTCTAACTCTTGTATTTTGGAATGAGCAGCCATAGCTTGGCTATGTTCTATTGTCCCTGGTAAAACTTCTATGCCTTTCTATTACTATATTATGGTTACTGTTTATTTTTTAATTAAATGGTTTGCCTGTTTTAATTTAATTTTATTGTTTTATCTTGTGTATGTTATGGATTGTAATCTCCCCTGAGATCGTTTACATAGTGAGAGGCCTATAAATGCTTTAATGATATGAATAAAATAATGAATAACTCTTCAAAGGTTATTATTATGGTATGTGAATTGGCTTTGATAGTGGCGAGATCATAATGTGCTATACAAGTTGAAAAAGAAGTGATTGTGTTCCATTTGTTCTTCATCATCCTTGATAGATTTTTCTTGCATGTTAATTATTGTATAATTAAGAATAAGTTACTGGAGAAACCCAGAGAGTAGTTATGAAGAAGACGGAGAAGAAAATTCAAAATTATGAACTTTTTAATAAGAAATTGAAGTATTTTTCTTTGATTGACTATTCCTAGCTTAGCTGGTTGTTACTGAAAACAGAACATTAGACTAAATGCTTGACCCAGTAAGGCAATTCTTGTAGTTATTAACTCTGATGGTTTTACTACAAAAGTCAAGATCTCCCTCTCTCTTTCCCTCTCTCTCTCCCTCTCTCTCTGTAGCTATACTAGTAGGTTGTGATATTAAGTCATCCTGAGAAAATGAATCACAATATTTGCTACTACTCTTTCACTTTCCACATTTTATTTCTGAATTGTATACTACTTTTGGCATTTAGAAAATAACAATAATTGCAATTTATGCTCCTTGAGAAGGAAAATATAATGGTTTTTGCACCTCATATTGCTATTGGACCCAACTAAGGAATTTCAGAATTTTCATTTTATACATTGGACATGAAAGTGGAAATGTTTCTTCTCTGCTTGATTATTATTGATAAACCCTAAGAAAGGTGCCCATTCAGATATAAAATGGTCAGATTTACAAAATATAAAATGGTCAGATTTACATAGTTTCTAAAGATTGTGAAAAGAGAAAAATTCAGGTACAATAAAAAAACAGTGAAAATTGGAGATTTCTTTGATTATCTCTATTATACATATCAATATGGCTTATTATCAATACAACGTTTAAATATTTGTGTCTTCATTTGGCATTTAGAATCTTTTCTAAAGCTGTGATAGGAATGCCTGATATACTGGTGTACACATCTCTATGTTGAAATTTGCACTTCTCAGCATCCTTCAATGAGAATGGAATAGCATCATCACGATGCGAAAGAAGTTGTGAAGGGCTGGTGAGAGTCAGCCATGCTTCTTCCACCCTATGAGCTATACCCAAGGCCATTCAAGACACCAGGGTAAAGAATGTTATCTCTTCCCATATCTCTCACTTCACTAAATCCTATTTCAAAATATTTTCCTCCATTGATTTATATTCACTGAATCAAGGGTCCAGGAAAATGAAAATATGGTATAAGCCCACTGAACACTGAAATTTTCTGAACATTATCTTTTAACTGATTGTTTTTACTGCCTTGAATGCAGAGTATGGATCCATATAAACAAGCTGGTTATCAGCTTGGCCTAAATGAAAAAGGAACTCTAGATAGATGCAGCTGTTTGCACGCATGGCTTCTGTAATTGGGAACAAGTGATTCTCAAGCTGACTTAGATCCCTATCTTCACATCAGCCCTTTCTTACTAACACTGAAAAAATGGCTACCAAAAATAGGATAGTGTCAAAAGTTATTGTTACTTCTTTATCAACCAGGACATGGGATTCCAGCAATTATCTGGATTTTCTAATGTTCTAAATAATGCTATTATCTATAATGATTTATAGACAGCCAGTCTGGTGTAGTGGTTAAGGTATCAGGCTAGAAACCAAGAGACTGTAAGTTCTAGTCCTCATTAGGCACAAAGCCAGCTGGGTGACCTTCGGCCAGCCACTCTTTCTCAGCCCTAGCAAGGAAACAATGGCCAATGTCTTCTGAAAAATCTTGTCAAGAAAACTTCAGGGACTTGTCCAGGCAGTTGCCAGCAGTAAAAAAATGACTCTAAGGCACCAAAAAAAAAAAAAAGTTTATAGTTTTTTTTCCCCCAGAGATATCCACAACTGTATTCATCCTAAAGTTCATATTAATTTACAGATGGTTTGCATGTACTGTAGATGTTCCATTAAAGTGGTTTACACTTACTAGGAACAAGATCATTTTGTTTTTTGTTTTAATTATTATCCTCGTTCCTGCGTATTGGCATTCATATTTCATTATGCCAATTGCCAGATAGGATCAATTTCCTATATCTTCAGATAACTAGTCAAATATTTTCACATCATAAATTATTCTACAGGGCTCTTGTGTTGAGCTAACATGAAAAATGACTCATTTATCTGATTGATCTTGGAACAACTAACATTTTCAGGTATTTAGAAAAACATGAGAGCATTTTTAGTGACTTTCAAAAGTTCAGCTGGCAAGGAGGAAAACACTGACCTCAAAAATACATTTGAATAACAAAATGCCAGTCAACAGAGAAATAATGACTGCAATTCACGACATAACCCAAATATTCTGACATTTTCAGTGTTGCATAGACACGGAAGAGGGATATGCAGCAATGGGATTTTTCCAGATATTTGGCTCAGTCTTAACATTTTTGTAAGTAGCTGCTCATTGGTTTATTCATGTAACACACTCTTTGAAATACACGCACACATGTACACATTTGATTTTTTTGTTAATACATTCAGTTTAATGCATGCTTATTTTTGAAGGGGAAGCATCCCGTCCCTTTCACTGTAGCCTGAAAGAACTGTAGAACAGAAATATCCTCCTTTATCTCACATTAATAGTATTCAACCTTGGTGCCTATTTTTTTAAGAAGAGTTTCTACTGAATGGAAATATTTTAATAGTTCAATCACTTGCCTTTTTGTCTATTCCTGAGACTAAGAGGTCTTCAGGCTTCCATTCATTTGAATTCTGCCACAGAAAGCTCTGGCCAAACTTTGTTTCTTTTTTTTTTTAATAATAACTTTATTAAATTTTAAAAACAGAAAAATAAAAACTAACAAGAACTAATAATCAATAAAAATAAAAAAGAATAGAAGAAAAGAAAGAATAAAAAGAAAGAAGGAAAACAGAAGTACAGAAAAAGAAAGAAAAAGAAACAGAAATACTGAAAAAAAATCTTCCGACTTTTTTTTACAGCAGATAAACTCTTTCTCTAGGATTAGAACTTAACATCCATTTTCCCCCATAATCTATTCATTTTATTAATCATCGAATTCATGTATCATAATTTCATTTTTCTGTTTCCCACAAAAAGTCCAAAAGGGGCTTCCAGTTAGCATTAATGGCCAAACTTGAATTAGCTGTTCCTTCACGACAACAACAGTTGGAAGCATCAAGTACAGCTTTGTGTCAAGAACAATTTCTTAGACTTCTGGTGTTCACTTTACATGGCCTAGGTATTGGGATATGTTTGCCAGGAATGCATAAGCGTATGAAAACCACTTAATTTTTTGCCAGGAGAAGGTTCCTGAGTCTATGTAATGCTGCAGAAACAAATAAAGCTCTAAAGGACCATTGCTATTTGCAATTAAATTAGAGCTGCTCCTTTTCTATCAGTGTTTATGAAATCTACCCCAGAATGTACCAGTTCTCAACAAATACTGCTTGAGGTTTTCTGAAATGTTGAGAGAAATAAAAAATTAAAAGGTATGTTAATCCATTGTGGGAATTGTATTTTTCTTGGTTCTAGTTTCAGAGACACAGATTACAGATGGGCAATCTGTAATTCTTCAAATGTTGCTGAACTATAACTCTGAGCAGTGTCAGGTAAAATGGGCACTATTGAGGAATTCTGAGAGATGTACTTTGACAGCATCTAGCAAGCCATAGTCTCCTCACTCCCCAGCCTGATATTTAAAATACAATAAGCAAACATAATAAAGAAAATAAACAATCAGTCTATTTAACAGCATGTATAAATTAGAAGCAATTATTTTACTAACATTAAACAGTTTTTTAAAAAAGAAATTACTGCTAGTTTTGCTTGTTATTCATGGAATTTGGGTTTATTTCCATTTTTTCCTCTCAGATATTCAATTGGATGTGCTCTCTGTCTCTATGTCTGTGTGTGTGTGTCTGTGGGCATGCATGAATGGGTGTACAGGCACATCCTTTTGTTTTATTCCTCCATAAGTGACAATAACCAAGAATTAATCACATTTCATCCCACACAGTATACTGTCAAGTTCAGTATTCACTTTATAGTAGAATCACTTGAGAGGAACATTAACCATATTTCAAAGCTAATTGTTCAGTTTTCAAAATCAGGTGATTGTCAGGTAAAGGTAAATGCCTAAATAAAGGAAAATTCAGTGTTTCTATCAGATGGTTAGTAAAATAAGGCAATACAAATTCTTGAAGTATTACAGAACAGTCATTCATATATTGATAGGTAGGTAGGTAGGTAGGTAGGTAGGTAGATAGATAGATAGATAGATATTGGGAGTGAACACACACTACTGCTGGTCTAGTAGAAAGATTCAGATATGCCCATCCTGAGCACACATTTCTGCTCACAAAACACCTAAGCCTTACAAGCTGACCCCAGAGTGTCCCCATGTCATCAGATCTGGTGCCATGACCAGCAACATAACCAGCAGCAAAGGTACCAACAAAGACTGTTCAGCTGCGACACTTCGCAGCAATCAGTAAAAGTGTCATTGTAAGAGATTGACATTAAAGAACATCCGGTCAAGCACCTATAAAGCAGCTGATGAAAAATCTCATTTAATATTTTGAGCTCAGGAAAAGAAAAATAGGAGGAGGAATTGAATTTGTGCTATAGCAATATAGGTAATTCTAAAGAGCAACATCAGCACCTATAGCAATTGGCCATTTTAAACAAACTACCCAATGAGTAAGTCACATATCTATTTATGGAAAGAAGATTAGACGTAGAGCACATTATTCTGTAATCTACATCACCAGTTGGACAGATAATAAATAATTTTGGTTTTTCTGTTGAATTTTTTTTGGATAAAGAAAAATATTGCAGAGTGTTGCTGACGAATGCCCATAAATCCTGGGAGAGAACAAACCAGTGTTCTGACTGCTCTGATAAAAATAATTGTGTTATTTGCAATTTATTTCTTTTATGTACCTCTTGCTGCTTGCTCTCTTTTGGATATGGAAGGTTTGTTAACTACTGCTCAAGCAAATTAAACTTGGACATCAATAGTACTGATGCCCATAGCTTGCAAAATGCCTAAACTAAGGTATGGAAAATGCATCTCCTTGCTATCGTTCTTCCTCAAATCTGCTGATAGTGCAGTAAGGTCCTTCTAATTATAAACCTGTGCCTGTAATTCCAGGCACCAAAAGGCTTTGATACAGACTATCAGGCTTCATGAACCAAGCATGAAAATACCAGGGATTTATAGGCATGTGATTTGCAAACCAATTAGTTCTATTAGGAAAGAGACAGAAATCTGTTCATGGTGAGGAAGGCAGCTGGAGGTTCGGCTGCAATCTGGTCTAGAGTTGGCCTGTTCCGAAAGATCAGACTTCTGGCAGAGTTCTGCTGTCATTTAACTCCTTCAGAAAACCGGCAACTGGAAAATATCTAGAGTTCCTTTAATATCTACTTAGATCTACTTAGTCACGTTCTTCCAAATTATTTGCATTTTTTCTTTTCTTTTTTCCCACTCAAAAACTTTGTTTTAGGATAGGGAAATCCTTCAGTTCTGAAGACATACATTTGAGTATATATTTTGGTAGGATTAGAACTGGAACCTGGAACTGAAATCAACCTGGAACTGAAATTACCAATTGCTTCCAGTAAACTCTGCTTACGTACAATAAATATTAAGTAAGCAAAATAAATCTTTAGTGTTCTCTTCACCCAAAGGAAACCATTACCTGCAACATTGTGTATGGAATCATCTGTCAAAGTAAAGAAAGCTTAAAAATCATTTTTACAGTGAAATAAACTGAAGTAGCTTTATTCAAATTGGTTTGCTTAGTTAATCCTTTCCACAGCATGAATCTCATGCACATATTCCAGGAATGTTGCTATTGTTTTTAAGAAGTCTATTTGGAAGGCAGAAGAAATGAATACACAATCATTGCCATTTTCCCAATATAGTTTGCCATATAAAACATAATTCAAGCTCTATCTAAAACCATCAATCAATTTTAAATAAAATTCTGAGTGACCCAGTCAAAAGAGGTCATATCCAAATTTTAAACAAAATTAGCATTTATAATTAAAACCTCTGGAAGGCATGGGGAAGTCATCCTACAAACTGCAGTAGATTGAGCCAGCTGTACATCTAATGAAGAACCCTACCACAGATGCCATAGATGACTTCTGATAGACTAATCAATATCACTATACTTAATGTTAGTTCAGTTTAAATGTAGATGAAATAAATTTCAGTTTTGTCCTAGCTTCATCCCCTACTTTTTGGAGTTCAGCCCCAAAATGTACTCAAACATCAGCAACATCCACAGAAGAGATTAAAAACAAGTAAGATGGTGGCAATCCAATTTTTGCCCCTTTTGTATGGGTGTTGATGTCACATGCATGCATAAAGAGTCCAGGGTTCATTCCTGATGCCACAACCACCATCTTGCCTGTTTTGGTCCTTCCAGCAAACTTGAGCACAGCCTTATACTCGTATAAATATATGTTCTGATAATCTAATAGGGAATTCAGTAGGGGAAAGGATCCAACACTGAAAACTTACTATCATTAGTATGGTCCTAGGGAGATATCTTAACATGCACATAGACACACAAGGCTATCAGTGGTCCTTAAGGCACTTCGAACTAGTCTTGAAATGCCCTGGGACAGTACTTATTACACAGAACTGATCCATCTAGTCTCAACTTTAGTTTGGATGGTTGCACCAGTTGAAATGCTTGAGTCTTCTTTAAAGGAAACCCATATGGAGTACAGTTGAAGACAGTAACTGAATGCATGAATAACTAGGATTTTGCCATGTATTTTACAAGTAAGACATGGATCTTAACATATTGTTAATATTTCTGTGAAACTGGAAATTGCTTTGAGAAGTCTGGTTCTGGTACAATAATCTTTGAGGAACATTGTTTTCAAGATTTATCTTATTTATCATATCTTATTCTGGAAACCCTTGTAAACTCTTGAGGAACACTTGGTTCCAAGTGTATTTTCACACATTTGCAAATCCATTAAATTATGAAATGTAGCTTATCCATATGACTTTGTGTAATGATAATATACACATTTTAGTTTTTAAAAAGTGGAAGTAGTATTGAATTTGGTTGAAAAAGATATCTATAATTATTTTTTTAATAATTATTTGCTGGAAAATTATTGCAGAAATAGATTAAGTGATTAAGATTTTAATTTAGTCCAGTACATATCAGCTCTTTGGATAGCTTAATAAGTTAATATACAGATTTACTCTATTGAATAACTGCTGAAATATTTTAATAAAATCATTTTAAGCTTGTAAATGGCATAATAACTGTGGAAACAGAGGATTTGAACTGACAGCGCATAATGGGAGTGCTTCATTGCCATATCATAAGTCTTGACAAGGCATGATACTACATCACATATAGTCACATCTTTTGAAAATATTTGCTTATGACACATATTAGAAAAAAGAACATAAAATATTTGATTTATAAAGATTTGGATGAAGTGTTTATTTCAGCAGGAACAAAACAAACAAAAAAGAAATCAAGTTGTTTTGTATATAAATCTGCAACTAAAACTAGACTGTGTTGATTGATGACTATGGTAAAATTGTTGGGGTGGAAGTTTATTTATTCATTTATTTTTCATATTTATATATCCTGCCCATCTCTCAATACAAGTGACTCTAGGGGGCTTTAATTAATTTGCATGGGACTAAGACTTTGATACTGGGAATTTATGCCCCAAATGATGAGAAAGTATTGCTTCATAAATGAGTTATGAAGAGATTAATAGGTTTCTCTTATGAAAATTGGTGTTTGATGGGGCATTGGAACAGAGTGATTTAACCACAACTGGACCAAACTTCTGAGAAAAATATTAAAATAACTCAAGGAAAATTACCAATAGTTTTCTTTGATTTGATGGACAACTTAAGTATGGTTGATATACAGAGATGGAAAAATGATAATTCAAGATAGTATACCTACTTTTCTGAGAGGCATAGATCTTTTTAAAGAGTAGACATGATTTGGATTTTAAAGAACTTGGCTACTAAAGTTTCTAAAGCAGAGATATTACCAAAAATGTTTTCAGATCATAATCCAGTGAATTTGGTTTATAAAAGAAAATCTAATCCTTTTAGATGGAGACTGAACAAAATCTTGCTGCAGAAAGAAGCAATAGTGGAGGACTGTAAAAAGAAATTAAAATATTTTTTTGAAAATACTGTAGGTAAAGGCACTGATTTAAGAATGGTTTGGGATGCTTTTATTAGAGGTTATTTTATATAACATAGTAGTAAATTTAAAAAGAACTATTTTGGATGAAATAAAGAGAGAAGAAGAAAAATTAAAGAAATTTCCAGAGAAAATAAGTATTTCCCAACAAATAAAGTTTTTACAATGGCAAGTATCTATGTTAACAGTAAGAGAAATGGGAATAAATGAATTATGCAAAGAAAAAAAAATGAGTTTGTAAATAAACCAGGGAAGTGGCTAACATATAAATTACAAAAAGAAAAAGAAAAGAAAATGTTATTGGAATTACAAGAGGAAGACATTGTATTAATGGACAATGTGGCCATACAAAAAGCATTCCATCAATATTATTCCAATTGTTATAAAGGAAATGACATCTTGCTACAGAAAATAGAAGAATATCTAAAGAAACAAAATTTACCAAGTATTACAGAGGGGCAGAGAGAGATTATGGACCTATAACAATAAGGGAAGTTTCTGAAGCTATAAAAAAGATTAAACTAGGAGAGGTTCCTGGGCCAGATGGATCATCAGGTTCTTATTACAAATGTTTTGAGGATGAACTTTTACAATCTTTACAGAACACAATGAATTCTATCCTAGAAGGAGGAAAAATGCCAGAGAGCTGGAAAGAGGCCAATATAGCATTAATACCTAAAGAGGGACAAGATTTGACTTTAACAAGAAACTATAGGCTTATATGATCATTGAATAATGACTACAAGTTGTTCACAACCATTGTATCTGATAGACTGAAAATAATTTTGCAAGAATTTATTCATAAGGATCAATGTGGGTTTTTACCTAAAAGACAGTTAAAGGACAATATTAGAAATGTGTTGGACATTTTGGAATATTTGGAACAAAATAATGAAAGACAAGCTGTATTGATTTTGTTAGATGCAGAAAAGGCCTTTGACAAGCTTTCTTGTTCAAGGTTTTGGAAGATATGCATTTTGGAGAGAACTTTATAAAATGGGTAAGATCAATTTATACTTCACAGAAAGCATAAATAACAGGATGCTCACTGTCCCTTCTCTTGTTACATTCTGGTTCTTGAAATATTGAATAGAAATATACGAAAAGATGAGAGGATTGTGGGAGTAAAGATTTAAAAAGATACTTGTAAGTTAAGCGCTTTTGCAGATGAATTGGTATTGGTTCCTTTAAAGGGAATTGAAATATTAATGGGCAAATTAAAAGAATGTCATGCATTAGTAGGTTTTAAGATTAATAAACAGAAGATGAAGATGTTAACAAAAAATACGAAAATAGAAGATCAAACAGAATTATTGAATGAAACAGTTTTAAGACTGAGAAGAAGGTAAAATATTTGGGCATCACTATAACAAATATGAATTGTGTGTTATTTCAAAATAATCATGTTAAGACATGGAATGAAGTTAAAAAGAGATGAGAGAAACTACAACTGACATTGGTGGGGAGAATGTCTGTGATAAAAATGAACGTATTGCCTAGAATGATGTTTATGTTTCAGACAATACCTGTTTTGACAACTGATGCACCATTTAAACAGTGGCAGAAGGATATATCTAAATTTGTATGGCAGCACAATATCTACGTTTTTTGCTGACTGGAAACCCTTATAGACTTTTTCTATGAAACAGAATAAAATGAACTTATGATTTATGGTTTTGATGATTAGATGGAATAGATTATAGAAAGAAGAGTGTTATGTTTTAACCATAGAGTAAGAGGTAAATTTATAATTGTGCTTATAACTGCTGTAAAGAAGATCAGAACCTACTTTGTATTTTTTTTCTTTCTTTTCTATTTTTCTTTTACCCTTTTTTCCCTTCTTGCATTTTTAGCTTTCTCTTTTCTTTCTTATTCTTTTCTTTTTCTCACTTTATATTACTTTTTATTATTTTTTACCTTCTTTTAAAAAACATTTTAATTCAATTAAATATGATTAAATATACAGAAAGAAAATATTTGCTTATAGGAAAGATAGAAAACAAGTTCATAGTTGCAGTTTTACTTAACAATTTTATGAGCCTGTCAGGACCCCAGCATCATTTATTCATTTATATGGTTTTAATGTTCTGTGTGAGTTGCCCAGAGTTCCCCCATTGGGGGGAGATGGGCAGGGGAGAAATTTAATAAATAAAATAAATAAATAAATAAAATTTGCATGGTGGCTGGATATGTGATGGAATGGAATTATGAAGGCCAAACTCAGGGAGGAAAACATGCTCTTTCGTCTCCTGAGAGGTGAGGGAGAGATAAGAGGATGAGACTGGCACCTCCCTGAGGAATTCACACTGTTGTGACTGGAAGATTTTGGGACTGAAGTTTCAGTCTGGGAAGATTCTTGCTAGAGGTTGTAGCTAATAAACATTGCTGAACTGAACCTACGTGGTCTCCTGGAGTTCCTTGGGCTAGGCCTGACAGGATATCTGATACCTGCTAGTTCTCTCCAGGTTCTCACAGAGAGCAGAAAATGGAAACAGTCTCTTCCCCTTTCCATGTTGTGCTGGTGAAATCAGTGAAAAACTAGCCTTCACCAATCAGAGTTCCTACTCATATGAAACCCTTCATATGTGTGCAAAATGTTTCCCACACTGCAGACAAGGAGGATCTGCTCCAGGGAGGTTGGCATTGACTGACTGACTGCTTGACTGATGACACTGATATCACCACTGTGACTTGAACAGGAAGAAACTGCTTCTCTTGGTTCATGTGAATGTATTATCTTCTGGGGAAGGTATCATTCTGAAGCTAAGCTGCGTATTTTTAAAAGCAATTTTATTTTTTTTAAAAAGACCCATGTAAAAGGGTTTCTAAAATGAATGACTGCATTTTGTGTTCTCCAGGTGGGGAGATAAAAACTTTAAATAATCCACAATAACAATTAGAGTAACTGTGAAAGGGGTTCATTTTGGAGATGGATGCAGACTTGATGAAGCACTTAGATTAATTGCAGTTCAAAAAAAAAAAAACCTTTTGATTGCAACAAACCTGTGAAGAATAAAGCTTTTACCTCTAGGTATTTAAACTTGGTCTATTATTTGCAGCAAAACCATTGTATGTCCTTCTAATCACCCAGATGCCCTATCCCAGTAACAACAGCAAAACAAAAATCTGATTAAATTAGGCAAATCTTTAAATCCATAAAATAGGCTGAAACTTGAAAATATATGACTGGAAATTGATAGTCTGCAGTGGCTTGGGAGTTAATTCCGCCCTGTGTCAGTTTTGTATAATAAAACGTAGGACCAAATGTAATCACTTGTGCAATTTTTTGTGTAATTGTGTAATTGTTGCTGACCCATTATATGTCAGCTAATTAACATGGCCTCCATGTGTTAGTCATCACACAGAATTAATATGCCGGCTATCACAAATGTTGTGTTATTGAACACTATGTGCAGGTGTGATTGTGCATCTCTGCCTGGGTATAACACACACACACAAAACATACACACTTACATAACACAAGTAGGAAAAAAAGAAGTAAATTATTTAGATGCATGTAACCAGGTGTACATAGATGAGGTAACATATATTTAAGTTATCAACTTTAGAACAAATACCTGCTCCTTTTAATGAAATGTGTATTCTAAGCAGCACTACTTCAGTTTGGTCACAAAATGCTGAATTTTCAGTTGCCATTCAGATATCATATTATGGGAAAAGGGTATTTATTTATTTATTTATTTATTTATTTATTTATTTATTTATTTATTTATTTATTTATTTATTTATTTATTTATTTTAATGTCATATGGCCACCTAATTGCCTTCTGGTTTTAAGGACCCTTACATAAAAATTTTGATGAGTAAAGTGGCTGTGAAGAATAAGTAGAAAAATCCTTCTCTTGTCTGTCATATGTACTTATGCCCATATACCCATCTCAAAATATTCTTTCAAAAGAATCAAAGGGTGTATTACTCTGTATGTGTACTTGGAAGATGTCCCCCTGAACCTAACAGGTCTGACCTCTGATTAAACTTGTATAGGATTAGATGTTTTATTTTGGAACCATGGCAACATGTCCTACTCAGATCACATTGAATGAGTGTGTGATAAGATGCAAATGATCAGAGGAAAAGCTGTTTGCAGAAATGCCTAAATTTAATTAAGGCCTGATGCAATTTGGAAGACATTTCTTTCCTCAAGGCTATTTCACAATCTTAGTAAGTACATTCCTTTGCTCTTACTTAAAGAATAAATGGTCTGAATGGCTAATACTTGAGAGGCAGTGCCTTTGTAAAGCCACTAAATGTATACATTGTTATGAAAGGTTGCTGAATTCCAACATATCGTGGTTCACAACTCACATCTGTAGCCACCACACCATACCAAATTGGTACCATACCAATTCCTAAACAGATACAGAACAGAAGGCTATGGAACAAGGATATGCAACAACATGGAACAATTATTTGAATATATGGTCTGTGAATCACCTTGTCCCAATTCCTCATATAAGGAGGCAATTGGTAAGCATTCCTTATTATAATAGAACATAGGTTTGACTCAGAGAAGAGGAAAGAGAATGCTGAGCTGTTATTGAGAAAGACATTTGAGTCCAGCAGCTATCAGCCAAGCTCATCTCCCTCCCTCCCTCCCTTTAAGAGACTGGATTGGATTGATTTGTTTGGTTCCATTTGACCCATGTTTTGCTGATTGGGGTACTCAAAGTTGCACTAAGTTAGTCTGGAAGACCAGGTGTGGATGTTGTTGGGAGAGGCAGAAGATGGGATCTTGATTCCCTTCTTAAAGTGGATGTATGTGGTCTAATGAAATTAAAGTTAGGTATCCATGGAAAATGAGGACAATATTTCCATTCCATATTTACATTCATTAAGAACATTAATCTCTTAACTAACTATATCATGTAATATTGTTTAGTCTAGGGATGTTTATTTAACTTTCTATTTTTGCTGCTTATTTGGAGCATACAGATAGAGACAGTCTAAAATACTTTCCTGATAGATTGTATTTGCAGTAGTAAATCACAAACTCTGTTGGCCCTATTCTAATTTAGCCCAGTGTTTACATTTACACACCATTCAGTAAGTTTACTTTCTTGACAGCGGCCTCTATCTGAGCACTCACTTTTGCTCAGGCACTGAAATTAGTATAACTTGGTATCAGTGACACAAAAACTCTCTAGGCCCCTCAAGTCCACAATCAGTTCTGCACCCGTTTCATTTTTCTCCCATTCTACACGACTTGCAATGGTCCTTCAATTTCCTGAGCTGGGTATTGACTTTGAGATAGAATGTTTAAGTGGCTGAAGCTCCATGTATTCTTCCTCTGTTTCTTTGAAACTCGGGGTTTTGGCCACAATTCAGTTATTATTTTTCCTTTAGGAGTTCATTTCTACTTTCTAATATAGAAACACTTGCTTAAAAGTGACATTAGCTATTATTATTGTTGTTGTTATTATTATCATTATTAATCATTTTGGCTGTCTCAATTTTCTGGTTTCAATATCTTATTTATTTTTCTGAGCAGATTTTTTTTTTAATCCAACATGCTTAATCTTATGACAACATTTTCTAAACACTAAGAAATTATCAGGTTGTACTGAATATTAGTTGCAGTTAAGTGAATGAAGTTGGGCATGGATTGTGTGTTCGTGTCATAGTTCTTTTGATTAAGCCTTATGTAGAACAGTTAGTAACAAATATATATGCTTCATTTCTTTACAAGGTCATTTCTTTTAGGCCTCCAAATCTGACTGATTTTTGTTTGCTTGGCTGGTAAATATCATAGCTGCCAACATGTCAACATCAGAAGTAAGGACATTATTCATGTTTCATCATCATCCTCTGTTAATAGCAGTGGGACTTTGAACAGTCATTTCCTGACTGTCTTCCAAGGCAACCCTAATTCAATGTGTCACTGAGATCTAATCTGGAGGTTAGCCAGCCATGTGCCAAAACATAAGTACTTGACATCAATAGCTTGAGCTTTAGCTTGTCATGAAGATAATAAAAGTCAGTGACAGATTCACAGAGAAAATTGGAAATTGAAGCAAAGATGATATCCCTAACCCAGGTATGGATATTTGCACCTAACAATCTTGATATGCATCAGAACACGTATCCTACAGCTTCAGTGCCTACCAGATGAACATTGCACATCAGATACAGATATGAACCTATGCCAGTTTTGTATGGGGAGGGTGAATTCTGCGCACATTGTGCCCACAGGCTAGGATTAGAAATAGGAATACGGTTTGTGAAATGTTCCATATATAGAACAGTCTGCTTCCCCCCCCCCTTTTTTTTTTCTTTCCTTTGCTCCTGTACCTACTATATATGTCTCACAAGGCCTAAAGAAATAGATCCCTCAAAACATGGCATTAGTAACTTGGACTGAAGCTGTGTTTGGCAGTATGGGATCAGTCTTCCTTAAGCCCAAATCATCTAAATAATGAGTGAGAAGCAGCAACAAGACAAGGGCTGAATTAAAAGAGAGAAATGTCTCAGTTTCATTGGATTTTTTAAAAAACAATAATCATACCATTGGTAATGTTATAACAGACACACATATAAGATTTCCTGGCCATTCCAACTTTAACCCAAATCTAAAAAGAATCTAAAGTAGTCCTTGGGTTATTTGGGACTTGAAGTGATGTATTGCTGGACTTACTTTTTAAAAGACTCAAGGAAAAATCAGGGAAATAAAGTAAATAAAATGTTTCTATCAAAATTTGAACAAGAATCCATCTATTTACAAGGCAAGTGTGGTAACCACTGTACTATTATAGCATTACTGGTAAAAGTAGCTCTAGAAGAACTCCGAGATTAACAGTAAGTAAGTAATTTTTATTTTAAAGTTGGTTGTTGTGCCTGCATTTTGATGTTTTAACTTTGTCTATGTTAGTTTAATTTAACCTTGTGTGTTTACATACAGATACACACATACACACATCAGACATGCATAGACCTACCCACAGGATGGACAACTATTGACCATTGCTTTTCTAGAACAGAATGTTCAGAGGGCATCGCAGCAGAAGAATTGTCCATTTAGTAGTGTGGCAGTCTGCCATCTAGACTCAATATTTTGTAAGCTGTTGCCGAAGTGTCTCAGTTTGGAGAGGATTTTATTAACCCAGTTTAGAGTCAATCTGGCATGAGCACAGGATAGGCGCAGCTTAAGGATCCCATGCAGATATGCCCTTTAGTTCCTTTTGAAAGACATTGCCTCCTGCAGAGACAATGGTGAACTGAACTTTTTTTAGAAATTCAATTATGTGACATGAATGCTTTCAAGAATTCTGCCTTACTTAGGAAAAGGTGAAGGCGGGGGGGGGGGGGGGGGCGGGGAGGACTAATGCAGACAAATAATAACATCAAAGCCCCCAAACAGCCTGGGTATTATAATTTGACACAATAAAGATTTGTGTGCTGCACTGAAGTTGCTGTTGTAGTTGTATGAACAAAGCTAAGCAAGAAGAAAAGAAACCCACATGAAGAGCTGGAACTGGTTTGTCCTGTTCTACTGAAAAACTTGAGAAACTGAGAAAGAAAAGAAAAGAAAAGAAAGAAAAGTAAAATTGAGAAAGAAAAGTAAAAGTAAATTCTACAACTGCTGAGTCAGTAATTAATTAAATCATTAAATAACTTGTTCTTTGGAAAGATGTTTTTCTAGCTTTTTTTCAAGTCAAGATCTGTGCTGTGTGGTAGACAAGTATAAATATTTACACTCGCCTGTATCAAATTAAGAAATATTAAAAATTGATGTGCAAAACAGGCCTTCTGGATCATTGGCTTGTATAGTCCAGCAATGCACCACAATTTGTACCAGCTTCGTTAGTTGATATCCTTCATGTACCACCACTGGACACACATCTACAACAGCAGATAATTTCTTATCAGTACCTGCTGATGCTAATAAAGTATTGCCTGTAGTAGTAGCAACGTCTACATAATGAATTTGCCAACCGTAATAGCTTGATGTAGTATTAGGTTATCAGACTGTTATGAAACTTGTTTGTATGAAGTTGCAGGTATCAACTTCATTTCAGGTTTCCTGACATAGTAAAATTATTGGCAAAAGATCCATTACATAAGAATGTAGATTTATTTACTGAAATGAGAAAATTCAGAATGATTTAAAACACTGCTATCATGGTGATCATAGGGAAAGAATTAAAGTATTCCAAGGGTCAGTCTTGATACGCATGAAGTTTCTTCTCTGGGAAAGATAATATCCAAGAGGTGGTTGTATGATTTAATCTCTGCAAATAGAGTACAATGACACAATAAGGAATTAGTTCAATGTATGGATTTGCTCCCAGAAGTCATACATTTAGTCTGATTTTAAAAGCAATTCTGAAATTAAAATCATCAAGTGGCAATATTAAATGGATAGCTGAAGTGTACAAATTCCAGAAATAATAGTAAAGCTCTACTTGGAGATTAAAAAAAGTCAATAGATGTGTGCCTAGTGTATTCTTCTATTACTGAGATACAGAGCAGACACTACATCATAAGATGTATGGAAGACTTGATAAAAACTTCTTTTAAAATAACAAATCTACAGAGAACAGTAGACACCAGATAGCTAATGTGCAGTTTGAAACCTTCAGCAACTAAAAACCAAGATTTTAACACTTCTGCTCAAAGGAGCTCAAAAGATGTGGGTGTTTAGAATGATGCCATAATAATTAAACATTCAAATAAATTCATGGTTAATTTTATTGTGGGATTATTCTAACCATTTTACAGCAAGATGATAGATAGATAGATAGATAGATAGATAGATAGATAGATAGATAGATCTAATCCTGTCCTAGAAATTATCATTATTAGTACTATTACTTTTAATCATCATCATCATTGAGCAATTTAGAATACATGTTTTATATATACAAATTGCATGGAAAGGTAATGGGTCTAGCTGTGAAAATGGAGGAGGAAGAGGGGGACAATCAAGAGAAGGTCCTGTATTACTTTTGATAGTTCATATACTGTAGTTCTGCTATTTCACAAAATTCTTATTGAGACAGTCCAGTGGCAAACAATTTACATGGCAAACTGCAGACTGTAGCTGTAAAGTTAACATCTCCGTGAAGCTGAGCATCTCTTCTTGGAGCTTCATGGATGCAACCATGTACTTCTCTTTGTAACAGTATAAGCAGTTGGTCATTGCCATCTTCTGAGATGCTTCTTCAACTTTCCTGTTCAGTCTAGAGCTCAGTGATTTCCTAATCAATTCCCATCTAAGAACTTCTCAGGTCTAGTCCTAATGAGTTGTTTCAAGATCAGCCACAGATATTTTAAAAGAGATTGGCCATTGTTTTAATTCAGCTAACCAAAGGAAATTAATTGATAGACTATTCAATTAATGGTTATTCACTTATACTTTTAATTGAGTGATTATTATCAATCCAAAGGAAGAACATTAAACATGTTCTTAAAAAACAACTTTGAGAAAGGGCAAACATAGCATATCAGTATCGTTTTACTATGTGAATAACCATAATTCCAATATTCTTACCTTATGTTTGTCCTAATATGAACCACTGCAAATGCACATTACATTATGCAAAGACCTAGCTCTCTGGAAAAGACTCTAATGCTAGGAAAGAGAAGGAAATAGAAGAAGAGGACAACCAGCAGTAAGGGGGACGGACTTAGTCATAGTGGTTATGGGGGCATCATTAGAAGACCTGACGATCAGGAAGACCAGATTATGAATAGATCATCATGGAGAAAATCTATGTGGTTGCTTAGACTTGATGGCACATAATCAATCAATCAATCAATCAATCAATCAATCAAAAATGCACATTCAATAACATGAAGCCAAAATTTGCCAGAATATACATTTGCCTGTAAAATCATCATCATCATCATCATCATCATCATCATCATCATCATCATCATCATCGTCATCATCTGATTTAAACAAACAAACGTTAGTATATCTTTCTTTCTTTTGGTGTGGTAAGCTTAGCTCCACCCAACCACTCTGTATATGTTCATTTTTCTGATTCTTTGAATGCTGTCAGTTCCAGAGTATTGGGAAGGAAGCAAGGTCATGGCCAGGTTGTAGCAAGAAAACAAAAAGTTCAAGAACCATACAACATGTTGGAGAATTTCTTCTCCATCTAGAGAAATGTATCAAAATTGTTTCAATTTTTCACCCTACAAAAGTAATGAAAAAAAACTATTTTTGCAGACTTGTGTTCAGATTACTACTGGCAGCTATTCTTGCCCTCCTACTTGATCTGGTACATTTATTAAACATAAATTAGTTCGATGTATGTACATAGAGACCCCAGTCAATTATTCTGACTATTAGGTAGAAACGTCATATCACATACTCACATAAAAAGGACCTGATAAATGAGAGTAACTGCTAGAGTCCCATCTCAGCAAATTCCAGTTTTGAAAGAGAAAGTGATGCCCTAAGAAAGAACTTTATTGCTATCATATTTATTTTATTTTATTTTATTTTTATTTTATTTATTACATTTTTCAACTGCCCATCTCTCCCCAATGGGGGAACTCTGGGCGATTCACAACAAACATTAAAACATAAAATATATAAACACATAAAACCTTAATTTAAAACATTACTAAAAAGAGAAAGGAGAGACCAAGAGGATGAAAAATCTGAGGCTGAAGGCAGAAGGCCTCTATGGGGCTAGCCATCCCCATGCTTGAGGTATTCCCACCCCACCCCAGGCCAGGTGGCAGAACCAGGTCTTCAAAGCCTTACGGAAGGCCAGGAGTATGGGGGCTAATTGCACCTCCAGGGGTAGGATGTTCCAAAGAGCAGGGGCTACCACAGAGAAGGCCCACCTTCTGGACCCTGCCAGTCGAAGTTCTTTCACTGAGGGGGTCCGAAGCATGCCCTCTCTGTGTGATTGGGTTGAAGTCATAGGGGAGAGGTGGTCCCTTAGATAACTTGGTCCCATGCTATGTAGGGCTTTAAAGGTGATAACCAACACCTTGAATTGGACCCGGAAGCAAACTGTTACCCAATGCAGCTTGCAGAGCAGAGGTGTTACATGGGCCCTCCTTGGGGCACCAACAATAGCCCGCACAGCTGCATTCTGGACCAGCTGTAGCTTCCGGATACTCTTCAAGGGTAGCCCCATGTACAGCACATTGCAGTAGTCTATCTGGGAGAGAACAAGGGCATGAGTGACTGTTCGAAGGGCATCCCAATCCAGGAAAGGGAATAACTGATGCACAACCCAAAGTTGTGCAAAGGCCCTCCTTGCCAAGGCTGCCACCTGCTCTTCAAGCAGGAGCTGTGAGTCTAGGAGGACCCCAGATTACACACTAGGTCTGTCTGGGGCAGCACTACCCCATCCAGCACCAAAGATGACAAAATCCCAGAAACAGAGGAGCCATTAACCCACAGCCACTCCGTCTTACCAGGGTTCAGCTGAAGCCTGTTGTTCCCCATCTAGACACTTACACCCTCCAGGCACCATGAAAGGGTGGCCACAGCATCATTTACTTCACCAGGGATGGAGATGTATAGCTGTGTATCGTCAGCATACTGATGATACCTCACCCCATGATGACAGATGATCTCACCCAGCGGTTTCATGTAGATGTTGAAAAGGAGTAGAGAGAGAACCGAACCCTGCGGCACCCCACAAAGGAGGGGCCGAGGATGGGACCTCTCGCTCCCTATCACCACCGATTGGGATCAGCCCCGGAGAAAGGAGGCAAACCAGCACAAGACCGTGCCACCCACCCCCAATTCCCTGAGCCATCCCAACAGGATACCGTGGTCGAAAGGATATCAAAAGCAGCTGAGAGATCAAGGAAAGCAAGGATGGTCGCACTTCCACCATCCCACTCCCGCCAGAGGTCATCCATAAGTGCGACCAATGCCATTTCCGTTCCATATCCAGGCCTGAAACCTGACTGGAAGGGATCCAGATAATCTGTTTCCTCCAGAACCCTTTGGAGCTGTGATGTCACCACTTTCTCAACCACCTTCCCCAAAAAGGGGAGGTCGGAGACTGGATGAAAATTGTCCAGTACAGTAGGATCCAGGGAGGGTTTCTTGAGGAGGGGGTGCACCAATGCCTCCTTAAAAGCAGCTGGAAACACTCCCTCCTGCAAGGATGTAGTAATCATCGCCTGGATCCAACCACATGTCACCTCCCGAGCTGCTTTCACCAGCCAGGAGGGGCATGGGTCAAGATGGCAAGTGGTGGCCTTTACAGTCCCCAGGTTCCTGTCCTCTTCCTCAGGAGCAATGGGGGTGGCATAGGAGAAACTCAGGGTCACCAGGATGTGATCTGACCATGACAACGGGGAAAGCTGTAGATCTCCCCTCAGATCACTTTGCCATTGCTCCGACAAGAAAACCAAATCCAGCATGTGGCCACTGTCCCGGATTGGGTCTCGCACCATTTGAGACAGGCCCATGGCTGCCATGGTAGCCATGAACTCCCGAGCCGCCTCCGAGGACCGCCCCAGGGATGGTATTTAGAAATGGTTCCAACTTCTACACAAACTAGTTGGAGGACAGAAGGAGGGCACAGGAAATATGTGAAAGAGGAAGAGAAGTTACAACATTAACATTGTAAAATGGTAGAAAAGCACTACCATTAAGAGGCCTGGAAATGTTATGGCCTGCTGTCTTTCAATCCCTTGTCCCTCAATTGTTAGAGTACAAGAATAAAAATAAGTACTTTAAAGAATTAGCGAGCACCTAGCTAGTTTGTTCTTTTCTTTTAAGGGGGGGGGGGGGAAGAGATGATAGATAGATAGATAGATAGATAGATAGATAGATAGATAGATAGATGATGGAGGGAGGGAGGGAGGGAGGGAGGGAGGGAGGGGGAGAGGGAGAGGGAGAGGGAAATGTTACATCATCCTTTGGAAAGAACTCATTGTTTTCTTGAAGCCCCAACAGAAGTTTGTAGAGACTATAGAACAATGAAATCCAGTCAATCTTCATATTGTTTCAATTTTCCTGTTTCTACTGTATATGATTTTCTTTTTCTTTTTTCCAGGTATCATTCAATTTCATTACGTGTCAACATATGTGATCTTCAAAAGATACTGCCCCCACCCCACCAAATGCTTCTTCTCCAAACATAGCTGTGTTAATTGTTTTTGTTGTCAAAACACATATGTACAAGCACATGAAACACCATATAATTAGGGACATCTGCAGCAAATCACAGTGATGGCAAAATGACAATGTCCATGCAATGCTATGCATGCAATGCTATGAGCCCACAGATGCCACCATTTGTACTTATGTCCTAATGTCTGATGCAAGTTCAGAAGCCATAGCATTTGCATAATGATATAATCACATATATTTAATAATTCCCCCCACCTTGCCCCACACTAATATTCACATATGAGAATACTGATGCTTCCATCACAACTGCCAGAAGTTTGCATAGTTTGCTAATGAAGTTCCAACTGAGAGATGCAGATCAGATATTTGTACATAAAGATGTAAACATCATTTTCTTTAAGCATTCCTCCTCCTCCTCATAATTATTAATACTATTACCATTGTCGTTATTACTGAGGCAGATTTTCAGTGAGAACATGTGAGCTAAATGTCTCTGAGGGATCAGAGAAGGCATTGCAGCGAGATCAGTGGCCAAATGGCATTTTCTGGCTGGCCAAACCTCTCTGAATAAAGGAGAGATCGTGATATTGCCCAGATGTACTCCAGACAAGGATGATTAGAATGTTGATTTTGGAAAGTTATAAATGGATTAGGGGTCCAGATAGCTTTGAATTAAGATTTTAAAATTGATTGTGGGAATCCTTTCCATGGGAAAAACGCTGTCTAAAGATTACAATTAAAGGAAAGGAGCACTTACATTTGCCTTATTAACACAGAATGGAGCAAAATACTTTAACACTGGACATATCTGAGGATATTTGTGAGCAATGGATCCAGAAGTTAATCTTAAAAATATCTGCCATTATAGATAAACAGCTTTTAAGAGATGCTGTGGAAGAGGATTAAGTTTCATCAGATGGGACTGGGACTGATCAGAAAGTGGATCTGAAAATGTCAGGCTGCAAGAGTGATATGGAAAAAAATGCTACATTGGATATACAAATTAAACTGGTTGATGTCTTAATAACTGAAAGGGATGTACAAGTGGCAAACCAAAAGAGTGATATGGATAATTTTCTTATATTGGATTTACAAAAAAGATACGTTAAAGTTTTGAAAGACTTTGTGAGAAGGGTTAAAGAAAATGAAAAGAAAACAAGCTTCAGGACATTATTTGAAGGGATTAAAGATTAAGGTTGTAAAAAGTAAAAGGAAGGAATATAAAATGCATTTATTTGATCAAGGTTAAAATAGTTATGTTGTTATTTCTGATAACCCTTAATGGACTTTTGCTGACCAGGATTGAATGACAGGGTTATAAGGATCTGTTTAGAGATATGAGATGAGATATGGGAAGAAGATCTTTTTTACTAGTATCAGAGAAGGTGATAAATTGTTAAAATTGTTTATACTTGTTGTGATGAAGGGGGAAGTTACTTCTTTATATATTTCTTTTCTTTTTCTTTGCTATATTTTTACTTTTTTTCTTTTTCTGCACTTTTTATTTTTTCTTTCTTTTCTCTTATTTTTTTGTAGTTTGTATTAGTTTTTATATGTTTAACTATAACACTTAATAAAATTATTATTAAAAATATTATTATTGAAGGCAGACTCTTCCAAAGTACAGATCTTCTCTTTTATGTGTTGTGTGCTCTCTCCTTTTTCTCTACTAACTTTGCATCTAATTAAAAAAATACAGAATTTGGAGTTTAATCTTTTTTCTCTGGGATTCATATCCACATTTTTGTTATATTATGACCAAAGCTAGAAAACCTGGCATGAATTTTACAGACATTTGTGGAAGAAATTTGGAGGCTCACCCTGAGGAACTCAACAAACGTTGATGCATTTTTGGATGAGAGGAGAATATATATATACTGTATATATAGCAGCTGGGCAGTATATATATATTTGAAAGAATGAGAGCATCCTTTTTTTCTGTCCTATATGAGACAAGTATGCTGTTGAGGAGCATACTGAAACTGTCACTGGCACTATATTTAGCAGTTATTTTCATTACTGGGTTTGCAACCGACATATGGCCAAAATCTTCTTCCAACCAAGGACCAAAGCACACGCCTATCTTTATTACATTTAGCACAGATGTGTCTAAATTGCAATAATTCAGCATATGAAACCCTGGAAATAAATGAAACTACAGTGCCTCATTACCATTTTCTATAATTAACAAAATGCCATCATCACCATCATCTCTCAGAAATTTGGCTGAAATGAAAAACAGCACTGTGATGCCCACCTCAGTGGTAAAGCTCCTGGTGTATTTTGAACAGTGGTAATTTTTCTACAGTTGAAAATACAGTTCTACTTACTAGTTTCGACTTATAAAAATCTGGTCAGGCAAGCTTGTACTTTATTTGCAAGTAATTATCATAATTTTGATAACCAACATGATTTTGTTGCTGTTTTGTTACCTGAGGATACAATTAAGCATTTCAAGAGGCTCCCCTTCACCCTTCCCTTCCAATTTTGCATACAACAATGCTTGTTTTATAAATGCTCATCCCTCAAAACCTTGACCTGAATAGAATGATCAACTTTATGAATGCTGCCTACACCTTGACAGCCATATGGTTCTGAAATCATGCCTTGTTGAATGGATAGGAATCCAGTAGAAGGCACAATGATGTCATGGATGTCTTGAAGTCATTACGCAAGTAACATGAATTATATTATGTGGGTCAATCATGAATACAACTGAGATACAGTGTAACATTTTCATGGTGCAGATGACATCACTAGCCCCCTTGCCTCTCCACCACAGATGCCCATGTACTGTATACCTTATTATGATGCAACATGCTATTATTCAGAGCGGCTGTCATGGGGAAATAGTTTGGAGTTTCACTTGACATTTTTCTGGGAATTTTTTCTGTTGATTTCTTAACTGGATATGCAAGCAAAATGGTTAGTTTGATCATTGCTAGTCTATTGATAACACTGATATACTGTAAATAGTAGAGTCGATATCACAACTGATTAAGTTTTTCCTAACTCTCACTTTTGTTATACATGGAAACCATAGCCAGCCATGAAAACTATTCAAAATGGGCGGGGAGGGGGGAGAGAGAGGGAGAGAGAAAGAAATGGGATAGTTTTGAAGGAAGTAGGAAGAGATTCAAAGTGGGAGAAAAAGGGGAAGTAGGGTGGTAAGGGCAAACACAGTTACGGAGAAAAGAAAGTAGAAAAGTTATATCTTGTATCTAACATTGTTTCTACAACCCTTATTTGTAATCTCTACTGCTACTCTTTCTTTGGGATCTGAAGAAATATGTTCCCAAAGTGTGGTCCTCAATAAAATGCTGCAGTTTGAAATATTTCTGTTTACTGTCCAAGGAATCAAACATTAATCTTCCATTCTGTTTTTTCCATTCCTGGAGAACTAAGTAGTCTAAAGCCACTGAAAATGCTATTCAAGAATTTTTCTCAGCTGATTTTTATTTATTTCTGTAAAGCTTATTTCTTTCTGTTTTTATTACATTTAAATCACACCTTTCTTTGGGATGAAATGGCTTCTAAGCATTGTACAAGCAGTCCACTATCTATTTTGTTCTCAAAACAAGTTTGAGCATTACATTGAGCTGATAGGGAACAACTGGTCCAAAGACATCATGTGAAGGTTCATGGTGACATGGAGACTTTAACCTGGATCACTATGATCCCAGCGTGATCTTCAAATAACCTATAGTACACTGAATCTGTTTCTTCAAACCTCCCTATTACTTCTCCTCCCACAACCCTTGGACATAGTTGAGTACGTAAATATCAACAGCAATGTCTATCTATCAGAAATAAATCAGATACTGACTTCTGCACATACTTCTACATTATGAATTTATGAGAAGTGTGTGTTTTTTTAATTGGTATATAGTACTGGAATCCAGAAGAAAAGCTTTCCCAGAATTTCAGTTTTGAGTTAAGTTTTGAAACTTAAATACATGTAAAAATGAATGGGCAATACCTAATAAAATTTTAGAAGATAGTAAACATTGGAGAATAATTATGGAAATTAATAGACAATATGCAAACCCAGCCTATGTAAATGCTTTCATGAGATATAGGGTAGGTTTGTTACACTGTGCAGAATTTAGAGGGGTCCCTTCTCTTTGGCATAAAGTACACATACTCCTTGCTTTTCTGTCATCTTCAATCCTATTTCCAGGGCTGACACAGACAGAACAATTGAAGAACTGCACTTGATCTACATCATGAAGGAACATAGATCACGTACCATAGTTTCATCCCTTCTTGTGAAGGTTACTTTATGTTTAATTTGAAGAAGAGTACTCATTAGCCAGGTTTCCCTTATTTTAAGTATGCTCCAAGGCCTGCTTTAAAATACAGACCAAATGACAGCATGGAGAGCTAGTTTGATGTGGTGGTTAAGACACCAGGCTAGAAACCAGAAGACTGTGAGTCCTAGTCTTCCTTAGCTACGAAGCTGCCTGGGTGACCTTGGACCAGCCACTCTTTCTCTCAGCCCTTGGAAGGAGGCAGTGGCAAACCACTTCTGAAAATGTTGCCAAGAAAACTGCAGGGACTAGAACAGGAAGTTGCTAGGAATCAAGACTGATTTGAAGACACAAATATATGTATAAGACATCATGAGGCCTCCAAACTCTTGCATGCAAGTTAGGCATGCAATGATTAATCATCCAACTGACTATATGATACCAGTTCAATATTTATCTTACTGTGTGATATTGCAGTTGTGATTGAATTGAATCTAAATTTAGCCAAAATTAGTATAAATCTATTAAACTGATGGGATAAGATAGTCCTGACATAAGATTCATTGATTTCAGTGGGTCTGTTTTAAGTCTAGATTCAACTCATAATATTCTCATACAAAAAGAAATTCCCACACAAAAACAGAAATACTGACCCACCAAATTTTAGGGTGAGAAACTGAAAAAACTGTTTCTTACATTGAAAAGGAAAAAACTATGCCCCTCCCTCCATATAAATTTGTGATAGAATCATTTGGTTATTCTAAATAATACACACTGCAAACTTAGAGTTACTCTGTGAGTCATTGAAAAAATATTGTTTATAGTTCCTAACATGAAGTACATTGTGGGTATTCTGCTGGAAGAAATAAAGGCAAGAAGAGATTAGGCAATAGGCTTTGATCTTTTTTTATTAACAGCAAGTTTAGCAATGACATCACAAAAATGGAAGCTTTTTAAGAGGACCTGCACATATGGTCTATTTTTAGGCGGGGGAGAGAACAATAAAGGCTATTACTGAAAATATCACTTTGGTTCCAACACAAGATCTTGTCTTGATAACTGAAACCTACATTTTTACATCTGAGATCCATTATGTTAGATGATGGTCTTCCAAAAGCAAACATTTAAGTAATGCCACAACTAATTATGACATTTTATGGGGACCTGAATGCTATCCTCTTTGATTCTAAGATTGTCTGATGTTAAAAATATGTAAGAAAATTCATGTACAGTACCTTCTGTTCAAAGGATTATTGCACATCCAGGTAAATTATGTTTTTCAGAAGAATAAGATGCTTATCTTGCAAGGTAGACTAGTCTTTATTGGAGTTTTCATAAAACTGGGCTGAATTCTTGAATTTAGTCTTGTCCTCTGGACCTGCATTTTCAGAGGCATTGCCAGAGCTCCCACCGTGCAGGGGTTCTACAACTCTTTAAAAACATGGCTTTGCTTTGTGGACTGAAGTTAGGCTGTTTGTTGAACCACTGGCAGTCCTTTTACTGTATTGGCTCCTGCAGTAGAACCCCCTCTTTTCTTTTAAACTCTGTGAGCCTATTAGAGTCATTTTAGAGTCAGGCAGCTTTCTAAATCTATCTAAACAAACAAGCAAATAAATAAAGCTTTAACAAAATAAGAATATGAGCTCAGTTTTAAAATTCACATTTTACAGTGCTAAACTCAGACCACTGGACTCCTTGGGAAAAGTGAAAAGGCTGTGAGAAGTGTATAAGCTCTGTTAGTAGAAACAGAGAAAGTATACATGAGAAAGAGAATGAGAAAGAAAAATATATAAAACCTTCTCTTTGACTTTCTTTCTTATGTACAACTAACCAACTCAGACATCTATCTAATCTGAACTACTGAAATTGACAGGCTGAGGTCAAAATTATTCCTATGATTGAAGGTTTCATTCTAAAGCAGACTTTGAAACTCAGCACTCTGAAAAAATATTCATACATCTTAGTCATCTCTGGTAAAACAAAGTCTTGTTTGCATCTATCTTCTTGGGCAAAAGTTGGGGTGAAAGAAATGTTTCACAGCAAGAAATATACACACTGAAAGCTGGTTATTTTTCAGGAAACATTGGTCAACATCTAAATTTTTAACAAAGCAGATCAAAACTGTTCTTCTCAGAAGGTGTAAGATTCAGTATCTTTAAGTTTATTAAATAGTCCTAGGATAATATCTAAGAATTAGGTCCCTAAATGATGACCTTCTATGAGAAAGTAATCTGTGCTGTTTTGTGACTAATCTGTCATAGCTAAACTGCAAACCTTTCCCCCTTTCTTTTACAGACTACATTTTTGAAAAATTGGTGCCACTATTTTTCACTGGTTATAGGCGGGGAACTCATGAAAACTGACACATAGCTCTTGGGCTTAATATTTTGGAAATAGGAAAAAATATACTAAAAGTCTCCATCAAAATAGCAACAAGAACAACAAAAGGGGGGGGGGGGGAGAAGGGAAAGAAAGGCCATCCTTCCCATACAATTCATATGACTTCATCCACAATGGCCCTTCTTCCATCAAAATGTGAGAACCTCAATCTCCAGCCACCAACAAGTAAGTTATGTCAATGTAATATAGGTTGTCATACTTCATTCTGACATCTTCCTCCGATCTTAGACTGCAGTAACCACCAAGTGTTATGGAATGGAGCATCTTCCATAGTGGTTAGCAGTGAATATAGTTATCGTCTGTTCTATCTTGATTTTATTGGATACATTGTGTTTTTATATGTTTATTATTGTAAATAATGTGTGCAAATAAATAAAAAAATAGGGTCAGTTTGTTCCATATCAAAGGGTCCACTCAGCATCTGAGTGGTATGTTAAAGGCTATGCTCAACCACATGATTGAATCCAGGACAAAAACTCAAATTTATTTAAATTAATGTAATTAAATGTAGTTAATATGATTACTTGTGGCTTTGAGGTAATGTATGCCATTTGTCAAATGAAAATATCACTGGGAACCTTTCTAAAGATTATGGAAGATGCACCTATGGGTTTTTTGGCAGGAAGGGGGATAGGAAGGAGGCAGACTTCTCTGAGACTTCAATCTTATGTAACTTCTGACTTAAGCAATCCAGTCTTGTTAATAACTTCTAAGTAAGAATCAGAAACCACAGTGTGAAGCTGACTTCTGATCCTGGCATAGCAGCAAACAATGGTGGGAACTGTGATTCTGTTGGAGGTTTGAACCAATAGTGCTGATTCTTTGGTCACCACCTACTTACCACATGGGGACAATGGGCTGTTGGTAGAGAGGAAGGATTTAATTTCTGTCTCCCCTTTGTCTATCATTTGGCCTACTTTTTCTCTAAGAGATTGCTAACCTGAGGTCACTTCCTTCTACCTTTTGTTCTCAGGCATGTACAGCCCAAGTACATGCTTTTCAACTGTCTACCTGATAATATGCCTCTCCTTATAGTGCATTTCCTATAAATACATTCCCTTTTTGTTATAAAATATGTTTCAATAATTATTGCTTAGATCAGGGTCCTAATACCTGCATCATGACAGAATATTTTAGCTTCCAACAAACTAAAATGTGGATGATAGGAATACAGTGGGGAGCAGGTCTGTGAACCCATACCACTTAGTGTTGACACTATATTATCTGAACCAGAGCACTGAAGAAACATAAATGGTAGGACTGTCAAGTCTGCCATTGGACATGCTTATATCTTTAAATATGCCTAAGTGTTAAGAAAAAGTAATAGCCAATTAGTGTGTGTCTATGGAAGAAATAAGACAAGAAACTTTCAGCCTGTAACAGCACCCAAGACAATCCATGGACAAACTGATCCCAAGAGATGGAACAACAGTGTTATCTGGTTGTAGGTTGAGGTGATAAATGTTGGCCCTCTTGTGACCTTTTTTATTACAACTTTCAGTGTCTCTCTCTATTAAGCCTGAACAGTCTGATGTGCCAAACAGAACTAGGCAAAGAAGAGGCAGCAAGATTCCCCAGCAAGACACCTGAGCACTACTTCACAACCCCTCGTGTCTTGGTGACATTGGAAAGGTGAGTGTTGGCAAAAATTCCAGCCTGCAGCATTGCCTGTTTTACGAGAAACAGCCACAGCATTATCATTCCATAATCTTCTTGTTCATTTTAAAATTCAACATAAACCAGGTGGCCTTGTGAGTAGATTGATGGGCAAGGCAATAATCTCCGTTTGTGTGTGTGTGTGTGTGTGTGTGTGTGTGTGTTTAACATAAGAATTTTTTTCTTCCAGCTTTGATCCTTGTCCTGTCTTTCACTCCTTTCCCTGACATGATAGATTGAGAAATGCATTCCACTCTTTCATGGAAATAATTCTGATGGAAATGGAAGCATGGCATTTTCTGTAATAGTGATGCTTAATTGCACAGTGGCTAAACTTGTAATGATGGAGCACACCTAAAGCATGAAGATAATGCAGCATTTCCTCGGTAGACAGGGCTCATATTTCCAGTTGTTATAGCAATGATGTTGGCTTCCTGTTCACTTGAAGAGTAACTAATGAAGAATGTGCTTGAATGGCACATACCAGGCTATGAAGGTAATGCCTTATGTACACATTTCTATACTGTATAATACACAATGCAGGCTTGTTTTCTTTTTTCTTTCTGTTCTCTGACAAGCATCACTAGGCAACCCAAATACAGTGCACTAAACTGCAAACTATATCCTGAAATTATATAGATTTTCTCTGATTCATACGTAATAAGTTGTCCATTTAAGAGGGAATCAACATAATATTATACAGTATATCTTTAGCATAAACATGACCATATCAAAAGGAAATCAACATTACAAATTCTTTCTTTTCCATTATATGTGTTAATCTGCATGTCTGCATTTTGTATGACACTAATATTTCCTACTTTCCAGTGAAATTTGTAATGGCTAGGTTATGAGCTCTAAGATATAGGTTCAGAGAGGTATGCAACTGGATTTACAGTAGTAGAAGGGGTGCATGTATTTTTAAACTGTTAAGGCAGGGTTCCTCAACCTCAGCAATTTTAAGATGGGTGGACTTCAGCTCCCAAAATTCCCCAGGCAGTGTGGCTGGTTGGGGAATTTTGGGAGTTGAAGTCCACCCATCTTAAAGTTGCTGAGGTTGAGGAACCCTTTGTTAAGGGAAGTTCCTTTGGTTAGCCTGAGGCAGAATGTCCACCTCCCAAGGCTTTTCAGAAGACTACTGTTATCATATCCAGGCCTTCTCAGAAGCCTAGACAGATCTGGATGTGTCCAACTTTTCAGGACTGTAGTCATAATAAAAACAAAGAGTAACAACACTGAAGACAAAACAAGGCACCAAAAAGACAAATAAAAGGGAAAATAAATGAATATTTTAAAAGTAAAAAATAGCAAGTGCTTAAATGAGAAGACCAGGCCAAGAGGTCCTCCTGGTCCCTGATTGATTGGCTCTCATCATACTATGATGAACAGCATACAACATCATCATCATAACAATAACAATAATAATAATGTTAGAAAGACAATGGGTCTCTTTTAGAACTAAGACAGAATTCTTTCTTAGCTTTGCTTTCAGAAATCATTCAGCTGCTGATATGAAGGAATGAACTGGGGCTTTACAAAGGCTAGACATGTACTTTGGTCACTGAGTGAACCCTTCCTTCCATATTTGTCAGTAGATACACAGTAATACAGAGATGTCTTAACTAGCAAAGGCTTCTCTGAGTTAAAGCAATACACAGCACATACAAATCATGGCAAATTGTCCAACATGACTGACAGCCTGTAGTGGCTTGCTCTTGAAGGATGACAACGGAAACAACAGCTCTTGATTCACACCTGCTATTCTATAGCTATCTCACAGCAAATAAAGGTCTTAAATTTATCCTGGAATGGATTTGTTTAATTTCTTTAAGATTCAAGATCATCAAGGATAAAGATTGGCATTACTTGTATGGAAAATGAAATTGAAGAGAGTTACACCTATTGCAATTTATGTATGTGCATGTGTTTTTAAAATTTATTTATTAAATTTATATAGTCACCCACCTCACACTTGTGACTCTGGGCAGCGCACATAATTCAAATAACAAAAAATGAACAATCAAAAAAATTAAAAACTCTAACTTAACTCTAACACAATTAAAAAACAAATCAATTAAAAATACAATTAAAAGAGTTAAAAACTACAATAAACAAAAAAACACAGGAGAGTGAATTCCAAGCTTACACACAATATAACCATTTAGCAGGCTTCACACTTCCATTGGATCCCCAGGCCCAATGACAAAACCAAGTTTTAAGGGCCTTCCGGAAGGTTATTATGGTTGGGACCAATGTCACCAATCATTTCATCGGACTATATATTGCATTGATTTAATGGCATCTTAAGCTCAACTATCTGCAGTTCAGAATCTTGATCTTCATAGGTCCATCAGTTTAACTCTATATTGCTTATTTTCAAAATATATGGCATTAGGTATCCTGTTTTTGCCAAAATTACATTTTCCCTGCCTGAAGAACATAAAATGGAATCACGGAGTAGTCTGGACTGAGTCAAAAATGAAAACAGGGAAGGGCGATGGTAATAAATAGCTGCAAAAACATTGCAGATCAATCCTCAAATACATTTTACATCAGGGAGAGGAACTGTTCCACTCCCAGATTCTTTGAATTACAGCTCCCAAAATCCCTTGTCACTGGTCATATTGGTCAAGGCTGATGGGAATCCAGATATTAGATGACACCAGGTTGTCTATTTCCTTAACCCTGTATTATTTCAAGCCTCGGTTGTCCTTTCACTCTACTGGTTCATGCAATAGTGCTTAAAAAAACCTTTCAAGATAAATATATTCATTTTAAATTTCCCTTTTCATAAACTTGTTTGTTTAACCTAAACATCCACTGGAGTTCTTTGTACCAATAAGAGTAACTTTTCATAATATCAACTGCTTCAAAACCATTAAAGTGTACCCTTAAAGTTCATATTCATAAAACCATTTGCCTGGAATTCAGCCAAGAATATATTTCTAAATGTCAATGTCTGACTTTCTGCAATCTCTTTCATAGACAAAGTTATTCTTCCTTAACTTGCAAAACGGAAGGCATAGAAATAACTTAACTTATATACTGTTTTCTTTATGTTATGTACCCCCAGAGATTTAAGTTGAATTGTAAGAAAAAGCTGAATGCATGTATTAGATTTTAGAATTTGCAAACACAGGAAAATTTTCTCACTTAATTTGCTTTGTTTCAAATGACATATGCTACTATTTAATAATCAAGTGAGAGCCAGTTTGGTGTAGTGGTTAAGGCATCATTCTAGAAACCGGGAGACCATGAGCTAGTCCCGCCTGAGGCACAAAGCCAACTGGGTGACTTTGAACTAGTCACTTTCTCTCAACCCTTGGAAGTAGGCAATGGTAAACCACTCCTAAAAAGCCTTGCCAAGGAAACTGCAGGGAATAGTCCAGGCAGCCATCAAGAATTGGACACATCTGAATAGATTTTTTTTTTTTAAGAATAATAAACAAGCATGAGATTTCTAAAAGACAAGCTGCGACTGAAACTAAATTGCTTCCATTAATTCACTCTAGGTGTCTTTCCAGCTTAGATTTACATAATTGTGCAGTGGTTATTGTCCAGCTAGCTGGTGTTCCCAACCTGCATTATTTAGCTGTTCTTCCTTTCTGCTAGTCTAACTGTTCCAGGTTATTCCAGTGACATTTATATCTGGAGTGGGAGGGTGTTTGAGACTTGAGAATGATAGGAATTGTTGTTGGGGATCCATGCATGAGCAAGGTGAGACCATGCTACAAGACTAGTTTTATAAACTAAAAATAATTCTCCTTTTAGTCAAACTCAACTCTTGGTATATTCATGGACATACTTGCATAGTTTTTAGAGCAATAATATGGAAATGGTTTGCCATTATCTTCTTCCTGGTTGAATTTGCAATTTTCCAGTTTAGTCTTGGTATTTTCTGGTAGTCTCCCATCCAAGTAATAACCAATACTGGCCCTGCTTAGTTTTTCTAAATACATCTATTTAGCTGGGCAAGTTTGTGAAGACTAAAACCTTTTCTCATCCAGAGCCTGAAATCATCTCAAGCTAAGCTGAGGATAGCCTCAGACTTTTTCCTATTAGCCACTGCCAAGAATATAGCTTCTGTGAGATAAATTGTTCAATTGCAATAATGATATACTTATATTCATTTCCCTGAGTTTTGTTTAAATGATTTGCTAATTAACATTGTAATAGCCAAGCCAAACACATCACTCTATGACATAATATAATTTGTTTGATTTGGGTTTAGCATACTGCCTATGAGACTAGACTTTGTATCTGAACCATAATTTATGAGTAATAAAATGTCTGAATATAGACAACAGTAATCTACTCAATAAATATTATTAAGCAAACTGTAGCTTAGAGTGAACCTAAATTAAACATTCAAAAAGTATTATACACATCTTATGTATTATATACATACATAACCTCAGTTACAGTTACTTGATATAGAGGACCTCCATAAAATTAATAATCAGTCCTATGCATCTTACAATTTAGAAATCTTAATTTGTTCAACAGAACTTTCTCCCAGATTAATGGTATATAAGATCATACATAAAATCAGTGATACTGCATAATGTAACTGAAACTATATTATCTTTAATTTACAAATCTGCTGGAAAAACTGAGAAATGTTTACTTAACCAGTTCAAAAATTGGAAATGCCACAGCTGACTTTTGTGTCATTGAAAAGGTAAAACTCAATTACAGAGTATAAATTGTTTTTTCAGTTCCAGCTCTGTTTTCTTACTTGTTCTGAATGTAGGAATATTATTTTCAATATCAATTGAAATGCTTAACTTCAAAGTTACATAACCCACAGTCTTCATTTAAAACAAATAATTAAACCATCTTGGCCTTTGTGTATATTATTTATGGTACCTTCTCTCGGAAAGTGTTTTGAAAACCACTAAACAGTATCCTTAAATAGTGTGCTATATCTAGTTGAACTTACCAGTCATGGAACTTCTTATTTAAACTAATGTACATACTGATTTGATATAACCTAACATTTGTTCGAGTTAATATCAAGGTTCATGATATAATGTACTTTGAACATAACAGGACACTCATAAATTATAGTTTTGGTGTTCAGAACCAATTGGCAAGCTCACTAACAGGAATTCAGCAGTAATTCACAAATACTCACCTGGCTTGGCTAGATTCTTGGGCTCCAAGCAGGCTGAAGTCTGCCAGACCCATGACATAGTATGGGTAGATAAGGCTCTTTATTGAATACTAGGATAAACCCACTTAAAACCATTGATTTCCCTCTGTCAAAATGAATCCATTCTTATACCCACTGTAATTTAATTCCAGTGTTTGTTTACCACCCTTCTCATGGCTTAAGAAAAATTTTGTTGTGCCCTTGTGGTACACAACTTTTAGTTGTTGGCATAGTTGACACCTCTACCCTGAGAAACTTTGGCTCTCACTTAATTCCTGTGCTAAATATCCTTGCCTTTTTGGCAGAACTGAAAATACAAAGCCCTTGGGGAGGGGAATAATATTTCCTTCACCATTTCTTGCAGCAGCTTGATGATCAGCAATGTAAGTTATCACTATTTCACCATATATGTAGGTTTCTATATATTATGGCAACGCTTTAGCCCACTTTAGGATTTTCCTGACTCTGAGCTTATCAACCAGATTGCCCATCAACAGTACAGGTCACTTTTGGAAGTCAGGAATAAGTGTCATCTTATACTTGCCCATCATGGAGGTGACCTTCAGGTACATTTTTCTATGCTGCTTCCAGAGAAGTCTTTTTTCGCTTCTATCAGCACAAACACTGCAATCTGAATTGCCTGGTATGTTTTAATTTCTTCTAGGCCAGCTCCTGCATTTTGATTATCTACGTAGCAAAGTTACAAATGCTCCTTCATTCCATTTTCCTGAGTAAAAATGTTTATGCCTGTTATAGCAGGTTTTTATCTTTAGCATAATAATTAATAACACTTGCCTGACACATAGAACATTCATGGATTGAAACTGTTTTATGTTTGTTTGTTTTAGATTATTATTATTTTTCCTTGGGTGAGCTACTATTCTGATGGACTTTTTTTCTTTTTAATTAGGCAATGGGGACTACAAAAATGGTATAATAGTACATGGGTGGACTTATTTTTTTAAAGAAGCTCAAGAGAAAAGTAAGTAGCTCAGGAGAAGAAAAATAGTAATAATGATAGGAGGAAGGAAGGTTGGTTTTGAACCAGGGACATTCTGCATGTCAGACAAGGGTTATGTTTGTGAGAAAGGCCTTCTTTAACAGGTGCTACAGCAGGAAAAATGCAAAAAAGGACATTTTATTTAAAGCTGGTTGTTGTACCTCTACATATATGTATTTTAATGTTATGATGCTTTGACTTAGTATATATAAATTTACTTTAAAGGTACTATAAAATATATTTATAATTTAATAAATTTATATGTGTGTGTTCAGAAAGACATTTCTACAGAAAGGAAAGTGATTGGCAGTTTGTTTCCTGGAACAGAAATTCAGGAGAACACAGCAGCAGGGGAATTGCCCAGTGAGTGGATATGGTAGTGTAACACACGCTCCTCCCAGGTTTGGCTTATGGTCACTCACTCACACACACACAGCCTGTTGAGGCACGTGGATCTTGTTAGCCCCCCTTGCTTTCTACCTGGGTTTTCCAGATAGGTGCGGCTGGAGCAGACAGACACACAGCCCTGGTCAACAGCCGGGAAATAATTAGGGATACACACAAATCACTTCCAACCGAACACTGAGGCACAAGAGCAATATACGGAGACCCAGTGAATTTAAAGTATCAGCAAAACTTTACTGGTTGCAAGGTACATTTGCTCTTTCTCATACACACACACACACGCGCTCATCCACACTTACCCACGTCCTTCCCAACTAGGCTGCCAGGCACTAGCTAGAGGGATGGAAGCCACCAAGTCTGGATCCAAAGGTGACTCAGACAACTCAGAGGACAGACGATTCAGAGTGGGCAGGCTTTGGGACCCCTTTTATCCCCAAAAGTCCTTGCTGGGTTGATTTACAAGTTGATGGGATTGGGGTGAGGGTTTTCATGTGCTCAGGCTCAACTTCCTTTTTCTGGTTCAGGTCCTTTGTTTTTTCCTTAACGACTTGCTTCCTTCTTATCTACCTCCCTGAAGGGATCTCATAGATAAGTTTCCTGGCTTTTGTCCTCTCTGCTTACGTGCCTGCTTCATCTTTAGGTTATGGCAGCTTCAGCCTAGTCTCACAGCAGTCTCGACTGAATATCTTTCAAGCTGCTCCCAAAACAGCACAGAATGAATTTTCTTGGTCCAGCTTATAGTCAAGCTGGCATGAGTACAGGATGGCAGTCCTTTAGGGTGCAGCATGGATATGCTACATGTGACATCTTGAAACTGGGTACAGTACAGTCTATTCTCTTATATGTCATTAGATGCTTGTCCATTTAGCATCTTTGTCATTCTTCCTATGGCAATACACATTCTAGCTTGCTTAGAGAGAAAGTAAAAGGACACAAAGAGGTTGCCAAAGAAGAGATGCTTCTGCCTCGTCTGGTATAACCGTTGTGCTGAGAATAAGCTGAAACATTACCTTTGGCAAATGCAAAAAAATATTAATGTGATGTGGTCTGCATATGCAGGCATCCAGGACTAATTTCTTCAGACAAGGTAGCATTTTTAAAGTGAATCATTATCACCGGAATCGCTTTACTTATTTAACTATGAATCTCTTGGCTTTTTCAAAGCTGATGTGTCTCAGAATCTTTGCAGGCTTCTCTAAATTAGGTCAGAAAGTGTACTAAATATATCGATCCCATTCTGTATGAAATAGGATAGAAACTTCTCTCTTTACATAAATTAAATCTTCCTCAGTTGATGGAAGGCACAATTTTCAGTGATCTTATATCTTCTGTAATCCTCAACAATCCTCAGCTACTTCTGAAGCTGTCCTTTGGGGTATCCCAACCTTCTGGAGTTTTTTGGGGAAGGAGGTACCTTCGAGTCAGTGTTGACTCTTGGCAACTGCCTGGACAAGTCCCTGCAGTTTATTTGGCAACGTTTTTCAGAAGTGGTTTGCCATGGCCTCCCTCTTAGGGCTGAGAGAGAGTGACTAGCCAAGGTCATGCAGATGGCTTTGTGCCTAGGTGGGACTAGAACTCATGGTCTCCTGGTTTCTAGCCTGATGCCATAACCACTACACCAAACTGGTTATAGCCATGCTATTACCTTTTTACCCAAATGCCATTGCTATGAAATCTTTTGCTGGCTAAAAAGAATAATATTTGCTTAATGATCAGTCCTTCTTTTCCCTCTGTATTCCACACTTGTCTGTAATGGTCCATACTATGTAAAAGTCTGTGTCTGCTTTGGCAGAAGTTTGACTTTCCAACTCTCTGTGGATGATGGAAAATCACAGGTTAGGAACTCAACAAACAGTGCTGCTCGTAAATCTATCAAGCTCTTGTTGAAAACCAGCCAGTTTCTCCATCCCATGACAATTAAATCAATGGGGCTACTTGTGGAAGAAAGTTCTAATCTTATCACCAAGGCTGGACAAGCTGGCTTGTTATGGTGGAGACTGACTTGAAAAGAAAAGAATTGGATTGCCGCGAGCACCAAACTTATATTGACAAGTGAAACGGGATGCCTGGCCAGCAGTTTCTTGTATCTGTCTGAGTCATACAGGAGAAGCTGATGAGCTGTGTCTGCCGCTGCATTGCCTTAGATGCTGTTTTCTTTGATTCTGCTTTGATTCAGAAGTGTCTGCACACTTTTATCCATTTGAGAACAAGATTCAATGCTAACCCCCCCGAGACTAATAGGGTATGCATGCCAACTTCTTAATGTAAGAAAACTTGCTAGGCTGCCCTTCATAATTTCCATATTTCCCCTTGTACATCAAAACTGTTTTCTGCCTCACGGGCAAGCTGTACAGGCTTCCTGTGCTGTGTCCTGGATGCATGCTTTGGGGAGACAGAGTTATCACTGTAGTATGACAGTCTTGGATGAAAGGGGATTTATGATGCCACAGTCTTATGTGACCCTATTGCTAAATTCCTGAGGTTTTTTGCACCTGCTAAAACATTCAAGCACCAAAAGCAATTCAGCCACATCTCTGGTAAAGGATATCAAATAGGAGAAGGGGAAAGCAACGATGCATTCTTGCCCAATTATTATTTAATGCCTGTATTAATTGGGCAATGCCTTGTCCAATTATTATTTAATTGTCTGCACAATTCCATGATGGGATATAAAAGTAAAGTAGACCATCACACCCCAAAATTAGGAGGAAAAAAGATAGCTATTATTATGCAGATGACATGGTAACTGTATCACAGTCATCAACAGAGACAGTAGTCCTCTTTTCCAAAGATCATTTGCTGCAGATTCACTTTGGTAAAACAAAGATTTTACCTTTAAACAAGTTTGCTGCAGATTCACTTTGGTAAAACAAAGATTTTACCTTTAAACCAGTTAGTTTAGAGCATTCCTGGGAATTAACTTAACCATGTACTTGGAAACTCTCCTTACCTCTCAGGCAAACATCCCCCATATACAGTATCTATCTTGAACCTCTCAGAAATCTTCCTATATTCTTTTCTTTTTCTTTTCTTTTTTTTTCACACCAGAGGAGCCAAGATGTTCCAGTTCTGAGAAAACTATTTAAGGCTAAAATGCCTGCATAGTGTCTATATAAAGTTAACTAAGCCTTTGAATTGATTTTACACGTAGGAAGCCATTTAGTCTAAATTTTTGAGGAAACCACTGCAAATGGCCCTAATGAGACCACTTAATAATTAGTCTCATCAGTAAGACTAATGAGTCTTCATGGTGAGGTCTTCCCATGCTGAGGTGGATTTAACCAAGTTGGAGATGGGGGCATGACTTATTAACTTTAAATTTTGGTTAAAGTTATTTATTTTTTTTATCCACAGGGATTGGACCCTTTTTCTGTGGTTAACTAGTGGTCTTTTGGGATAGGAGGAATGGTTGAAAAATTATTGTAACCATCTATCCTGTCCTGAAGTACTTCCAAGTTCCAGCTATGAGCAGACAATCACAGCACTCAACAGAGGATCCTGGCGATGGACTACCTAAATATACTGAATTACTGTATGATACCAGCTGGAAATATGGTAAGAGAAAAAGAGAAAGGAGATGATGGACTCAAAAATTCTACCAAAAAGAAATTCAAAAGAAGTCTTAAAATGGGCTGAGATGAAAGAGGGAGGAAAATAGAACCTTTTTTTTTTGGGGGGGGGGGGGGAGAGGAGAAGAAAAAATGCAGTTTTCAGTCCAGCACTATATGAGATTGTAATTTTTCTACTCATATCATTACTGAGTCCTCACATTGCTGCTTTGACAGAATGTCTAAAAGTTTTAAAAGTTCCCAAAAGGAGAAGGTACAACTTTTTCCAAGTACCCAATTCTTGCAATGCTTTTACTGCATCTTTACAGTGCCAGTGTGAAAAGCAGCTTGTTTTAATCCAATCTGGGAGTTAAATGTTATTGGCAGGGGGTTGCCTTATTGATCTGTGGCTCAGGCTGTGTAAGTACATCTGTAGGTTTACACACTCTATTTATCTATCTATCTATCTATCTATCTATCTATCTATCTATCTATCTATCTACCTACCTACCTACCTACCTACCTACCTATGTACATACATACATACATATATACATATATCTGTATATCTGGATTCTGGATTAATTTCTGAATTTACAGTCAATTAACATAACTAAATGAAGACCAGAGAATGGTAGGGAAAACATTATGAATGTACCAAATGTACATTTTCTACCTGTTTGTAATATTATGATGATGATGATTTAATTTATTTATTAGGTTTATATACCACTGTTCCTTCAAGAACAAAAGACAACATATATAGTGGTCCCGTCTTCCTTTTCCCCCCACAACTGTGAGATGATAACTGGTCCAAAGTCATCAGTGAGTGTTTTGTAGTGAAGACTGGACTAGATCCTGGGTCTCCTCAGTGCCAGTCCAACACCTTATTCACTATACCACATTAGTTCTCTTTATGCATTATCTGGGTTTCCTGACCACAGTTTTGTGTATTTAGAAATCATGCTCAGAGCTTATACATGAAATTATTCTCTCTTTCTATCAAGAAGTAGATTGTGGGTGATGTATATTAGACATATTATATATCACAATTATGCAGGCCAGTTTTAAAATGTGACTAACTGTACAAGAAAGTAACTTTTTGAGATAGAGTCTGCTACAAGGGGCTTGATTGTTCTGGGCGACTATGCTTTTACATCTATATGTCCAGGGTGAAAGATATTAAGCCAAGAGTCTACTGGATGCCTATATATCACAAGGGCTGAAAGTGACATTGTGACTTATACTTGGAAAGCAGGTTTTCAACTTCAGACTTCCCTACAACACGTGAAGAACAGGAAGAAGGGGAAATGCATCCCAAAAGCATGCAATGGAAATGGGTCTCTGTTCACACAATGTTTATTAATGCCAGGACAATGCCTCACTATAGTTATATTCAGAGATATTGTAAACCAACAGAACAAAATCCCTTTGGCTATTCAATGAGTAGGAAATAGGCTACTGTTAACTCAGTGGATATAGCCCATAGCGGTGTATAGAGACAATAACGATCAGCCTTGCGTAATGGAGATGATTGTTGGCACATGAATAGAGGCATAACAAGTGTGTCCTTTTGATCCATAAAAAAATTGGTTACTACACTATTGCCAACTAAAATATGATCTGGCAAAGAAAGTAATACAACCACAGATGTAACAGATGCATTAGCTAAGTAGAAAAAGTTGGTTCCTCGTACTAGTTTGGTGTTTACCCAAGAACGAGGTTTGAAGGAAGGCAAAAAAAAATTAGGTCACGAGGTCAGTCAAAGTTTTAATATACATAACAGATTAAAATTTTAATAGTTACTGCTGCTGATCCATGCTTGAATACCTTATCAACTGTGTACAAGGGATATTTGGAAGAATGCAATCCTAATGTTGAATTCCAAATGGCAATGTCTGTTTAACTAGGCTCAAATTGAGAGAGGTTCATTGATTTCTTCTTTATGTTTTCTATATATCCATGCATTTCCAAATTAAAATGAATATCCTTTATTTAGTATGCATGGAGCCATTACATAACAGTCTACAAATTCACTCCAGATGCATACTAACTGCTAGAATAAGCATTTCAGAATACAGTTTTACATAATATACTTATCTGCTTCATTTCACTATCCTCATAAACTCAACACTCTCCGAGCATAAACAGGTTGTTAAATACATTTAAGCATTTCAGAATGAACACCAGAACTGTAGTTATCATTAAAATGAAGTGCTGATGTTGGAGTCCGGCCACATGGAGCTGTTTATCCAGCACTGTATTAGAACTACAATAATTCCTTTTATTTATCTTGTGATTTGATGTCTCTGATAAATGGAAATCCATACTGGAATTACACAAGCTCAATAAAATGCACAGGTGTGCTTGGGTAAAACTAAAATTGTATCTACATCAAAAATTGATATTCCTTTAGTAATTTACTATTCCCAGAAAAACGTGGGAAGAGAGGGTTGTGAGAAATCTCTAAATTAATAGCTCTCTCACCAAACTACAATACCCAAGATTCTTCAGTAGAGTCAGTACATTTTCTGGCCATGTTACTGAAAATTTCACATACTATTTTCATATAGGATAGGTCCATAGTACAATTGTTACTCTAGCTATTCTGGACTATTGTACAGACTAGCTGTGATACAGAAGTTAATATTCAACTTTGATGCTGGACATGTGGCCATCAGAATATATAGCCAGTGGACATTTCAAATTTGAGGCATTGCCAGTCAGAACAATCCTATTTCCACCTCAATGTGTTCAATGAAGGAATTAAAAAAGGATTGTCTGCACAGCCACTAATGGTGAATATACTAAATATAAATGTACTCAACTAAATTCAAGGAAAAAGAGCCTATGTCTGTTAGACTTGTGTTGCTCATCATAATGACAGTTGCAACATCAAAAAAGGGGAAATAACTCAGTCTAAAGAACATGCAGACTGTGAATTTACAGCCTCACCTACAATTTACAAGGCAGACCCTTATGAAAGCACAGATGCTTTTCAGTTACAATTCAAATAAGATGGGGCACAGCAACCGTTTGATAGTGACACTTCACATATTTTAGGATGGAAAGACCAAAGAGCTGCAAATATCTGAGGGCTTCACAAAAGGAGGTTGAGGGCCATAAATACATTACCTCAAGTCTAAACAGTCATATAGCACCTAAATTTGTCCATTTCAAAACCAAAACATAATGGCATATAGAAAATTATCATATCAGAAACCTAGGCTAGCTTTCCTCCACTGAAAAGCTATAATGCCATATGAAAATGTTCTACCCAGACACCATTTTACCAAATTGGCAATAACACACCAGAATAATCAGCTTTCATTGTCTGCCTTGTCCCCTTCTGACCATTTATTTAGACATCCCCCCCACCTCCCATGACTGCCAGGTTGCTACAAAGGCAGACCTTTTATGAAGCCCTCCAAAGATGCTTCTATTTGATGAATTAAGGGTTTGTTATTTTTCATAACTGTTGCTCTCAGTGAGGTATTTGCCAGCACATGCAGCAGAAACTGATATCACCATTTTGCCTATCTGCATCTTTTGGTTTTCCTAGTCTGTTAAAATAATTCCTCCAAATAGGAGCTGACTTGGAAGTTGGAAGTATCTGACAATTGTTTCTAATTGTGTACATAGATAGACATATCTGTAGCTATAGCTATGATATTATATATAGAGATTTAAATATATATAAAATAATATTTTTGAGCATTCTTCCAAGAAGAACGCTAAAGAATACCTGCATGCTAAATTCATTTTTGTTCATTTCAGGAATTTGTTTTCAAATATGGTATATTTGTAGCTGAAGTTGTATTTCTGCACAGCAGCTCCTAGACAATATGTTCTTGGCTGAGTACACACATTGTAATGCTATGTGGGAATGACCTTGGGAGACAGAAGGAAGAGCCACAGACTGGACAACTGGCTTGTAAGATATCTCAGTCCACAGAAAGAAAGCGGGGCCATCGGAAGCATTTCAGAATGGGCCCTCCCTGGTTTTCTGGACAGTAAAAAGAGAGGAGAGGAGAAATACTTTCAGACTTGCAAGATTCTACAAATACAGCCTTACAATAAAGATAGAACTCGTATTCATTGTTGTGCTTCTTGTCTGGACTACCTCAAAGGGCTAACACATTAACATTATGCTAAACAATGTATTGTACAACAAAGTGACCGTTCGTGCATAACATAATCTATAATACACAATTTATAAGACACAACCTTTATTATGGATTAGCTTGATGCATGAACCCAGAAAGTGAAGGAAAGAATTCCAAAGAACTGTTTGGAATGTTAGGATTGGTAGTAATGTGATTTATATGAACATTGACATATACAGTTTTCTGGTACTGAATAACTACTTGGAGTTCTTTTTGGCTGTTACCGTAGGGGTGAAAATATCTATTAATGACAACTGAAAATATGCATTCTATGATATGGACACCAGTCAACAAATAACTGGATTAAGACCAAAACTGTATTTTACATCGTTCACCAAGCCATGTTCAAATAATAAAAGGACCAGAAACATCATTACTGAGTCAAGAAAATTCAAAGCAGTGGGTAAGAGGTGAATGACTTCATATACTAGTTCCATCTCACCAGACTATGCAGTCTCTTCCTACACTTTTTCTCATTATATTTTGACATTTTGTAGATTGATCTTTGTTCCAGCTTAGTAGCTTGTAGCTCCCAGTTGGTCAGGCAAAGCTTTAGTAAGATATGGAACATAAATATGAGCAAAGCATAGGAAAGTCATATGTTATGGATGAGGTTGCCATGGTTGAAATAAAATAGCTTTTAGTAAAGAACTATGTTAACACCATTTTGCTACCTTAGTATGCAAACTAAAATAAAATCCAAACTTAGTGTGAAATACCCTGCAGGAAGCATTTCCTTTTCAAAATGATAACCTGGGAGTGCATAATAAAATAAAACTTTCTTATAAATGAAAAATAAATGCTTTCTGAGAATATTTCTGGCAGTCTTGAAAAACACTTATCCCTTGGGCCATTTTCAAAAGACATTTTGAAAGGGGCTTTCAAAGAAAACACTGTACACAAAGGTTATCCAGTGGGCGATTCTGGTGGCTAAGATCACCTACTAACTGATGTATGAAGAACTGTTCACTTCACTCTCAATTGGCTTTACCCATTCTGTGATGTCTTTGTACAGAAGACTATGATTGGCTGCATGATAAGTACATCATGTTATTTGCTACATAGCTACTGATTGCCTGGGATCACCTAGGTCAGGATTGGGAAATTCTGATGGCAAGGAATTGCACTTAACTTTTTTTTTTTTTTTTTTTTCATGCCAAAGAGCTGAAACAGAAAAAATGATATTCCAAACTGGGTGGCTTCAGGATTTTTTGGCTTTTTTTAATGAATTTGGTTTTCTTCTTTATTTACTAAACTATGCTAAGTCTATTATTAATGTATCCCATCTGAAAAAATCAGAAAACTAGCCCATCAATTTTCAACAACGGAGATTCAAGGTCTAATTCAGCCTGGGGCCTTAAATTGCCTATTTGAATGTATATGATTTTACTAGGGACGAATAGAGAGGAGAATCCTTTTATTTTCTTTGAAGGAAAATACAGTTTATAGAAATTTGATTTTTATACCCAAGTACCAGTAGTACCTTATGAGTAAATGAACATGACCAAAACTGAAAGCGATATTACTGCTGTTGCCCTGTGAAACATTATCATACAAGAAAAGGTGTGAGTAGAAAAATAAGTTATATGTTGAAAAAAAAACCAAATTGATAAACATAGTTGTTTAGGTGCACTCGCCTTGTGAACTAGTTGCGTGTGTTTGCATCTCTGCTTTCCATTCTTTCTCTGATATTTGGAGCCTTTCTACAATCACCATTTCTCTTCTGAGATACAGTTTTTCAGGAAAATAAAATAGCAAACATGAACTCTTGCTTTGCAGAGTATGTGTACTTGCTCCAGTGTGGATATACTGTTCTGAATTATTTACTCACCTCTAAATGAGAATTTGCCTTTGTCTGGCATTTTCCAGCCATATACATAGTTGGCTTTTCCCATTTACATTCTGTTCAACTGCTCTGAATCTAATGATGTAGAATTATCATTTCTGCAAATTGCCTTTAGTCCATATGGCTTGTAGATATTGTTCTCAGGTTTATGAGAGGAAAATATATACATATTTTCCTAGCCTTTTTAAAGCAGTATAGTTGATCGGTAGACAAATGAGAAGCCATATTCTGAATATATATTTCTCCCTATAGTAACTTTTCAGGGGGAAGTTGCAAGGGGATTTCTATCCCAATGTGTTATCACTTGGGACTCCATTGCTTTAAGGTCTCTTCAGAGTTCTGTATTTCTATGTCTGGCCATATGTGGGTATCAAGATTCATATCCTTCTTGCCAGATCCAACAAGAAGGGAGCCTGTGATCTCTGGGAGCTTAGCGTTTGGTCTGGCTCAGTGCCATACAAATTATAATGCTAAAAATCCCATGATATATAAAGTTTCGGATAGTAGTGTGTTATGAAACATTAATATTCTGTAGCAGGAGCAAACCCTTTAAGACTACATTTGAGATACTGTGATTTATTTTTAAAGGCTCCCCAGATGATACTATCTTAGACATAGGACTGATGTTAGGGCTTAAAAATCAAATTAATTTGGCTTCTACTAACTGTTGAATTTCTTGGTTGTTTGCAAATATTACTTGAGGTGAAGAGTACGTACTATGTATTAGCCAATAAGGACCTGAGGATGGATCCATTTGCCCCCTGATTTACAGGAAGATCTATATCTGGATTTTTAAAGAAAAAATATTTAATTCATTTAACTCCACAGGACTGTTGAACTGTACTTCTGAAAATGGCTGGGAGGTATTTGACTTTTTCTTTCTTTTCTCAACAAAAATGTCTCTTGTGTTCCATGCAGAGGCCCTGCCTGCCTGCCTGCCTGCCTTCCTTCCTTCCTGTTTTAACACTTCCTAGAATGACCATGTTCCCATACACATGGTATAAGAAGCATGTTTCTTAGCTCTGATAACTACAGTGAAGTTCTATATTCAGAGACTAATAATATTAGTTATTAGGAGACAATACCAGAAAGGAATATTGCTTTATTTTAATAGATTTTCCAGAAGTATCACGATAAACTGTCTGAAATGGATAATGTAGCCTGGGTAGATCTCAGATCTCATTCAGCATTGGTCTTATATCATTATATTTATTCTTTAAATCAGCTTACTGGATGACTTATTCATGATTAGCCTTAAACAGAGATTTAAACTGAATATTGCCAGGAACGCTGCATTAAAAAATAAAATGAAATCAGGATTATGATTAAGCTAAGATTAATAAGTATATTGTTAGACATCTGTCCATATGTTTATGCTTAAGGCAAGAACTCTGGTGAAAAAGCTTACATGAGTAGCTTTTCTTTTTATCTCAGAAGAAATTCATCAAAAACATTTAACATGTCTAAGGACATGGTGTCTACCAGATCACGCTTACCCACATGTGCTTTTAAAGAGTGCCAGAAATATAATTGAGACATAGGACTTATACATGAAGAAGTCATTCTGATGTTTTTTCACAAAACCTTGTGTTTGATTATTGTACTTTTCATATTATTTTCATAACTCTTGTTTTCCACTGCAGGCTTCCAAGTAAGAGTCAGTTAATTTTATGGCAGTTATTGTATTTTAAACATTCTTATTAACAACAGTGACCACAGCTAATTATGAACATGCTGGGAAGCACAATGTTTTCAAGCATATTTTCATAAGCAATTTTAATCATAGCAATTAATTTATTTCTGCAGGCCATTTATCTAGTGCTCCTCCTCACCCCCAAGATTTTAACATAGCAATAGATTAAATACCTTTTCTTAAGTTTTTTCAAAAAAGGAATTAAAGGCTGAACCAGTTGTTCTATATGGGGAGGGGGCTATTTTAAGCAATGGAAAAAGGATACTCAAACTACTGCCTAAATGACTTACTTCAGAAAGCATCTTAACTTTAAAGCTGGTTAAGGTCTCAAGATTTGTTTGTTACTAATCTATTTCAGCTTTACTAGCCATCAGGCTTCACTATTCAGAAGTTAGAATCCAAGGACGATTAACATGGGACTTACTTTGCGAAAAGAGATGTGTGTTTCAATAAACATTTGCTTGAGAGTCTTCCTTTGAATTGACTTTGCTATCCTCACTTCGTATCTGCTTTCATATATATTTGCCTCAATGTTTCCAGCGCATGTGCATAGAAAGCAATCCTTTTTCTGACAAGGGCTGCTTATCCTCACAGATAATCTGCAGAAGACTGCAGAACAGGTGGTATTGAGACAAGCAGACATAACCCCAGCATGATCAAGGGGGTCTATTCCTCTTTGGATATTCTTTTCCTTCTTTCTGAAGTAACAGGTTGCATGGAGAGAATAGATAGCTCTTAACAGAAACCTGAATGGATCCCAGGTGTAAAATGTTTTGAAATTTGGCTGGTTGCTACCAGAGTCCGTGTTCCACCAGTTGCCTGAAAGACACTCACAGTGATCAGGTTTTGTAATCACAGGATCATAGGGTCAGAAGGGATCCTGGAGGTTGGGAAGAGGGAGGGAAGTAAAAATGCTGTTAGGCTTTCAAGATCCGTTACTGTAGCCTGTATCAGTAGAGTTACAGAGTTTCTTCTGGAGTCTGCTTGAAGGGCTGACTTCAATCTTGAAAGCTTGACAATGTTTTCCCTTCCCTTCTTATACCAAAGAGAGTTAAATGGAATCACTTTAAGTTTCTTTCCAATGCCTTCTTCCTTTCCTAGGCTTAATTCATGTTTTGCTCATTACCACATTCCTTCTCAGAGGTCATCTCTGTGGTTCTCTGCAGATATTCAAACATTCCATCACAGTGTGTTACCAACAGCATTTATAGTTTTATAGAATTATCCTGCACCTGGTACTTCAAGCAAATGAGTCACACCCTGTTTGGGGTATAACTACAGTAGCGCTAATTCTTGGGCACCTCTCACAATCCTCTGGCCAATCAGCTGTAGACACAAGATTAGGGATTTACTCTGTGTTGATCTTGCACTTTTCTTGCTCTTTGTCTATGAGATTGCTAATTACAGAATCTTCCTTCTGCCATTCTTCCCAGACAAGCACATATGGATCAAAATTCTCTGAGTCTCCTCCTGGTAGATTGCAATCTTTGCTGATCCCTACCATGTATTTCTTTAAATAAGCCTTCTTACTATTAAACTATTAAACTTACTTTACTATCTCTTCTCAGGTTAGCTTCCTATTCTCAGGTTCACTCATAAAGGAACTATAATTACTTTCATAAAAGACTGGAAACCTTTTATGGACTTTTTGCTGAAAATGGATAAAAATGAACTGGTGATTATCACCACCTACTCTTTGGACCCAGGTAAAAAATACTAAAGGAAAATAGAGAAATCAGGGCAACTATATGGTCCCTCATTAGGCAGCAAAAGTCCAGGATCTTTGGTGCTTATGAGCACTTAAGCTAACTGGGCAGCTTCACTCCCTGAGCTAAGACCCATTTGCAATGTATCAGGCAAAGGTTATTTCTAATGAGTTCTTATTCAGTTAGATAAAAAAAAAAAAAAGTGCTTCAGAAGTTCAATTCAATGAATAAGATAATTTCAAAGAAATTATCTGGGTGGAGTATGATCTTTCATTTAATAGTTATAAAATAGTCAAGGGGTAGATGTGAGTGAGCAATGTGTGAATGTTCTGTCTTTCATTGTACAGTCATGTCTCCAGGGCTCTGTAGCTTCTATGACTTTCCATACTTCCCAAGGGAAGACATCATGATGTCACCATAAAGTTTATACACCTTTTTTTTTTAATGTTTTTGGCTACATATGTCTCTTCCCCAGAAAATTAATGTCAACAAACTTGACAATCAAGGACAAATTGCTTAGATATCATTTTAAAGTGATTTTACAATTATCATTATACAACATGATCAAATTATGTTAATTTATAATTCTCTAATAGTAAATTGATATGAGCTCTCCCATATGGTATGAAGTAAACCATTCCAACTGAGATGAAGTCCACCATAGTATTATGCTAAAATTTTAAATCTGTGCATCCTAAATGAATCTAGCATGCACAATTTCAGCAAAACAAGCCCTGCTTCCCCTTATGAATGTTGTGTCATGAACTAATAGACAAGACTCTGTTTTTCTTCAACAAGTTATTGTCTTGTTGCTGAGGAAGATAGCATGCTTTACTAATATAAACATTTTTTTTTTTAATTTCTCTTTAATTCTTCCAGTTAAATAGGATGGAGCTTGCTAAGCTGTCATTACAGGATTGGTAATTTCTTCCAAAAATTCATCCAAATAACAGATGTTAAAATAATTGTACCACTTTCTTTAAGGCAATGTTGCTGGTTGGCAAATTGACAAACCTCAGTTAGACAAAAGAACTGGTTTCCCATTTGGATTTGGAATAAGAATTGGCCTTTCTATATACTTTGGAGCAGATCATAAAATATTATCTTTAAAATATGTTTCAGGAGCTACTTATGGATACAATCCAGGCACATTTAAATCCTTTTAAGCTCCATCGATTTCATGGTAGGGTTTTAAAGTGCATATTAACTCTCTTATAGAGTCTATATGAGTCATGATGGGTTTTAATGTAACTTTGCTTGAGTTTGGCTGTGTTCTTCAGATCCCTTCCCTTCCTTTTCTTTTTTCTGCTATTTCACAATTATCATCATGATCCTAGCTTCCCACATTTCAGTCCAACTGAAAACTTATTCTATTTAGTGAACAGATTATGTCAAAGCAGAACTTCTCACAATAGGGACAATTTGGGTAGGAAAGAGCACTTAGTCTCAATATTCATAAATAGCACAGCATGTAGCTTAACAAAGTTTAAGAAAATGTGCGTTTAAATTTGCACTTTCTCAAAAAGAATTGAAGCTGTCTTAAAAAAGCACAGAAAACATCTACCATAAATGAACAAATATCATAACTCTGTTTCAGAAGTTTGATTTCTGAACTGAGATTTAAAGGAGAGGAGGCATTCTATAAATTCTTTTATCTGGCCTCTGGAAAAGAGATCTGCTTTCTGAAACATTATCAGATTTGTACTTGATTGACCCCAAGACATCACTCATATGAGTTGCCACTCATAGTTGTCTTATGTGATCAACAGAATATTAATTTAAAAGCCACTATATTTTAATGAAACAAGTTTATTCATTTTGGTATTAAAAGTTGATTTTCTATTCCATAAGTACTTTGGGTTACTATAGTTCCTAACAGTATGCTATATAATTATTTTGCCCACAGGTAAGGGGGCATTTTTTTTACCACTTTACTGACAAGGACTGAAAGTCCATGAAAACCTTTGGCTAAAATGTGGAGCAGTTTAGGGACAATAAGAGGAACCCATTGTCTCCCAGCCCACCCTATTTCCTTACCACTGCCTATTTTGTAGTAGGTCTTCCAATAGTTCATAAATGGGGCCCATAATTTCATTTCCATTTGAAAATTGTAGACATGAGGACAAGTTAACTACTAGCCAATAGCTGCTAAATGATCTGTTCTTGTCACTGCAAGTCACTCCTAATCTTATATGTAATCAAAATGATTTCTCCATTTGATCATCTATGAAACCTGTGACACAATTAAAGGCCTTTTTAATTTAGCCCTCTTCTCACTAGTAACTGGGTCAAATCAAGGAACAATTGCAGATCCAATTCATTCATCATGACTGACCTTAAATTCTCACATTGATGGGAGCAGAAATAAGATGAACAGTCTAAGAGACAAGAGTTCTGAAGGCCCAGATGCTTTCAGTCACTACAGTTCTACAAACAATAGCCTTAATATTTCCAGGATAGATGGTGGCAACTGAGAAAATGGTTTTACAGTTTCCAGTTCCATATTGCCATGCAAAAGAGGACTTGGATCAAGTTTGCTTTCATGAAGACTGAAAATGGCAATGTCCTAAAAAGCATTCCTGAGGTTAAGAGATAGTAATATGTATAGACAAACTTTTAGTGTCTTCATGCAGAGGCTTTTTTCCAGGTAGTCCTTGACTTATGATTATTCATTCAGGGACTGTTTGAAGTGACAACAGCACTGAATGAAGAGACTTATGACCAGTCCCTGAACTTCAGGGCATTGCAGTGCTCCCATGGTCACGGGATCAAAATTCGGGTGCTTGGCAGCCTGCCCACACTTACAACCGCAGGGGCGCTTCAGCTCCCGACACCCATCTATCTCCCCACCATCTATGCTCTTTTGGGCCCCTGCACTCCACGGCCCCTGCTGTCCTAACTTCACTATCTTCTTGCTCCCACTGTTGACCAAGCATGCCTGGCCTGGCCATTCGCAAGGGAGTTGCTGGCTGCATGAGGCTTTCTTCCCAGGGTCAATCACAGCGATTTCCTCCTGAGATCTGGGGAAGATGGCCTCACATGGCCTGCAGCTTCCTCACAAAGGGCCAGGGTGGGCATTCCTCATCAGCTGTGGCAGCAAGAAGACAGTGAAGATCAGCTGGGGCAGCAGAGCACAAGGTGGTGAGGGTGACTGTGGCTGGGGCTGGGCTGTAGCTGCAGCTTCTCTGCTGGGCCAGATTTGGGCTGGGCTTCATGCAGCACAAAGGGGCTTCCTGGCACACTGCAGCTGTGGGGCTTTTTGCTTTTTTCTGGGGCTGGGCTTTGTGTAGTGCAAAGGGGCTTCTTGGGCTGCCACAGCTCTCAGGCTTTTTTGCTTTTTTGTAGCCCCAGAGCTGTGGCACACCAGGAAGCCCTTTGCATCACACGACACCCAGCCCCAGCCCAGCCCAGCCCAGCCCAGCCCAGCCCAGCCCAGCCCAGCCCAGCCCAGCAGCATAGTGCAAAGGGGCTTCTTGGTGCACCACGGCTCTGGGGCTGCAAAAAGCTTGCAGCCCCAGGGCTGCAGTGCACCAAGAAGCCCTTATCTGCACTGTATTCTTTCTTTGGCCTTCCTGAGCTCACACTGCACTGCAGCACCCCATCCCCCAACTTGTGCATGGCCTGCGCTGGTGCTCCCAGGTCTCCCCCACCCCCTGTGGCACCCGCATGTTCCTTACATGGGACTTGCGCCTCTTCCCACTTAACAACCTGAACATCTTGGGTTATGACAGCAACCAGGACTGCCCGAGATTGCCATTGGTAAGCGATGCAGCCACATGACATCGTACTTTATGACTGCATCATTTAGTAACAAAAATTCGGGTCCCAATTGTGGTTGTAAGTCAAGGACTACCTGTAATAGATATGTACAAGCTTGCCAGCTGAATTAGGTTGATACCTGCTGGGTATGCATTGCAGACACATTGCATGTACCTGAATCTCTTGTAATAGAAGTAGTGTTCTGCTTTCATTAGCACAGCTCAGTGAAAAAAAATGCATTTGAACTGAAGTAGAATATCAAATTAGGAATATAGAAGATAATAATATCTCATTGCAGCACATGCATAGCATAATACACCATTTACTTCTTTTTGATAGCTCCAAGTGCTCTTCAGACCAAGGACAAATTTACCATCTCTGCCACAAAATAATAAGTGTATTTTATAATTCAGTCATCTACAATATGACAGTAAGGGTACTTTTGCATCTATAAAAGTATATAGGAACAAGAGAGGGTTTTGAGGACAGAATTGAGGACAGAATGAACCCTGGTTTACTAGGTTCATGAAAGCTAATGCTTTATAATAACATTTGTTCATCTTAAAAGGTGCTACCAGATTCCTTCTGATTTTTGGCTATCATAAATTTACATGGCTTTCCTCCTACAATGTCCGCTAAACAGCATAGAAAATTCAGCTTTAGCATTAGTCTGAACGGATAAGTGATTTTGAGTAGAGTCATTGATGAATATCCAAAAGAACCAAGATGTTAATCAGGGTTTTCTAGATATGATATCAAGGCTTTAGGACCCGAAGACTGAGGGACATGCCCCATTAAATATTTAACTTGGATCATATGCATGGACTTGGGGGGCTTAGGAAGCTAAGAATCAGGTGGTCACCTCTCCACCATAGAAGATGAAGTATTAATAATCAGCACACCTTCTTCACTTCAAACCTGGAACAAACTTGCTTTTTCCTTGACAGCAAGGAAGATGTAAGATTGCCTTTCCTTAGCATCTCATGCAGTTCTGAGTACTTGTTACAGATCTTTGCTATTTTATTTATTCACCTAGCACAAATAAAAAGCTAAAAAGAAATCAACAAAAGCCCACAGACCATACATTTTGACATTTGCGGCTAACAAATCATAATACTACATTAAAATCAATGGTACAGAACAATTTTTACTGCCCATTGAAGGTGGAATGCACTATTAACTATTATCAAGTATGTGGCCTCAGGGAACCCAAAGCCTTGCTTTTTATTCTGAATGTGAGAGCAATAAACCATTTTCCCACCATCCTGATTTTAAATCACATGCACACACACACACACACAAGTCTGTCTGTCTGTCTGTCTGTCTGTCTGTCTATCTATCTATCTAATATACCAGCTTGTTGTTTAGTCGTTAAGTCGTGTCCGACTCTTCGTGACCCCATGAACCATATTGCGCCAGGCCTTCCTATCTTTCACTGCCTCCCTGAGTTTGCTCAATTTCATGCTCATTGCTTCAGTGATGCTATCTAGCCATCTCATCCTCTGCCGTCCTCTTCTCCTTTTCCCTTCCATCTTTCCCAGCATCAGGGTCTTTTCCAAAGAGTCCTCTCTTCGCATTAGGTGACCAAAGTATCTGAGCTTGAGCTTCATTATCAATCCTTCCAATGAGCAATCAGAGTTGATTTCCTTTAAGATTGACTGGTTTGACCTCCTAGCAGTCCAGGGGACTCTTAAGAGTCTTCTCCAGCACCACAGTTCAACGGCATCAATTCTTCAGCATTCAGCCTTCTTTATGGTCCAGCTCTCACAGCCATACATTACTACTGGAAAAACCATAGCTTTGACTATGTGGATCTTTGTCGGCAAGGTGACATCTCTGCTTTTTAATATGCTATCTAGGTTTGCCATAGCTTTCCTCCCAAGGAGCAAGCGTCTTTTAATTTCATGGCTGCAGTCTCCGTCTGCAGTGATCTTGGAGCCCAAATAAATGAAGTCTGTTACTGCTTCCATTTCTACCCCTTCTATTTGCCAGGGATTGATGGGTCCAGATGCCATGATTTTAGTTTTTTTAATGTTGAGTTTCAAGCCAGCTTTCGCACTCTCCTCTTTCACCCTCATCAAGAGGCTCTTTAGTTCTTCTTCACTTTCTGCCATTAGGGTGGTATCGTCTGCATATCTGAGGTTATTGATGTTTCTCCCTGCAATCTTAATTCCGGCTTGTGATTCTTCCAGCCTGGCATTTCTCATGATGTACCCTGCATATAGGTTAAATAAGCAGGGTGACAGTTTACAGCCTTGTCGTAGTCCTTTCCCTATTTTGAACCAATCGGTTGTTCCATGACCGGTTCTAACTGTTGCTTCTTGGCCCGCATACAGATTTCTCAGGAGATAGGTAAGGTGGTCTGGTATCCCCATCTCTTTAAGAATTTGCCACAGTTTGTTGTAATCCACACAATCAAAGGCTTTTGCATAGTCAATGAAGCAGAAGTAGATGCTTTTCTGGAACTCTCGTGCTTCCTCCATGATCCAGCGAATGTTGGCAATTTGATCTCTAGTTCCTCTGCCTCTTCGAAACCCAGCTTGTACATCCGGTAGTTCTCGGTTCACGTACTGCTGAAGCCTAGCTTGTAGGATTTTGAGCATAACCTTGCTAGCATGTGAAATGAGTGCAATTGTGCGATAGTTTGAGCATTCTTTGGCATTGCCCTTCTTTGGAATTGGAACGTAAACTGACCTCTTCCAATCCCGTGGCCACTGTTGCGTTTTCCAAACTTGCTGGCATATTGAGTGCAGCACTTTAACAGCATCGTCTTTTAGTATTTTAAATAACTCAGCTGGAATACTGTCATCTCCACTAGCTTTGTTGTTAGCAATGCTTCCTAAGGCCCACTTGACTTCACTCTCTAGGATGTCTGGCTCAGGGTCAGTGACCACACGAGCATGGACATCAGGGACATTAAGATCTTTCTTGTAGAGTTCTTCTGTGTATTCTTGCCACCTCTTCTTAATCTCTTCTGCTTCTGTTAGGTCCCTGCCTTTTTTGTCCTTTATCATGCCCATCTTTGCACTAAACGTTCCTTTGATATCGCCAATTTTCTTGAAGAGATCTCTAGTCTTCCCCATTCTATTGTTTCCTTCAATTTCTTTGCATTGTTCATTGAAGAAGGCCTTCTTATCTCTTCTTGCTATTCTCTGGAAATCTGCATTCAGTTGCTTATATCTTTCCCTTTCACCCTTGCTTTTCGCATTCCTTCTTTCCACAGCTATTTGTAAAGCCTCATCAGACAGCCATTTTGCTTTCTTGCATTTCTTTTTCTTTGGGATGGTTTTAGTTGCTGCCTCTTGTACAATGTTACAGACCTCCGTCCATAGTTCTTCAGGCACTCTGTCTACCAAATCTAATCCTCTAAATCTATTCATCACCTTCACTGTGTACTCACATGGAATATGATCTAAGTCATACCTGAGTGGTCTAGTGGTTTTCCCTACATTCTTCAATTTAAGCCTAAATTTTGCAGTAAGAAGCTCATGATCTGAGCCACAGTCAGCTCCTGGTCTTGTTTTTGCCGTCTGTATAGAGCTTCTCCATCTTTGGCTGCAAAGTATGTAATCTATCTGGTTTCGGTATTGACCATCTGGTGATGTCCATGTGTAGAGTCGTCTCTTGTGTTGTTGGAAAAGAGTGTTTGCTATGACTAGCTTGTTCTCTTGACAGAACTCTATTAGCCTTTGCCCTGCTTCATTTTGTACTCCAAGGCCAAACTTGCCTGTTATTCCGATTACTCCTTGACTTCCTACTTTAGCATTCCAATCCCCTATGATGAAAAGGACATCTTTTTTTGGTGCTAGTTCTAGAAGGTCTTGTAGGTCTTCATAGTACCAGTCAACTTCAGCTTCTTCGGCATCAGTGGTTGGGGCATAGACTTGGATTACCGTGATGTTGAATGGTTTTCCTTGGATACGCACTGAGATCATTCTGTCGTTTTTGAGGTTGTACCCCATTACTGCCTTTCCCACTCTCTTATTGACTATGAGTGCAACTCCATTTCTTCTAAGGGTTTCTTGCCCACGGTAGTAGATATAGTGGTCACCTGAATTAAATTCACCCATTCCCGTCCATTTCAATTCGCTGATTCCCAAGATGTTGACGTTCAATCTTGTCATCTCATGTTTGACCACATCCAGCTTGCCTTGGTTCATGGATCTTACATTCCACGTACCTATACAATATTGTTCTTTACAGCATCGGACCTTCTTTTCGCTTCCAGATACATCCACAGCTGAACGTCCTTTCGGCTTTGGCCCAGCCGCTTCACTCTTTCTGGAGCTACTTGGAATTGCCCTCCGCTCTTCCCCAGTAGCATATTGGACACCTTCCGACCTGAGGGGCTCATCTTCCGGCGTCATATCTTTTAGCCTTTTAACATTGTCCATGGGGTTTTCTTGGCAAGGATACTGGAGTGGGTTGCCATTTCCTTCTCCAGTGGACCACATTTTGTCAGAACTCTCTGTCATGACCTGTCCGTCTTGGGTGGCCCTGCACGGTATAGCTCATGGCTTCACTGAGTTACACAAGCCCCTTCGCCACGACAAGGCAGTGATCCATGAAGGGGAATATACCAGCAATAACTTTTAAAAAATGAAATTTTGGAAGTGTTGTTGACTAGCATGGGCATGCAAAGATCTTAGATCATTGAAAGTCTTACTTGGTTTCTTCTGATATCTAAAATCTTCTCAGAACATGTGTATAGATTTAGAAAGTTATATCTACAGGTGAAATAATCAGCTATGTGTTTTGTACATCTCATAAGGCAATTATAAAATTAAAAAGCTGAAAAGTCCTTCAAAATGGTGTATTTTACAATAAGGCAGACATACAAGCTTGTACTAAGTACAGATGCTACCTGATTTGCAAATACACCCAAAATACAACATCTTACAACCACAAGGTCTCACCTAGACTTTTGGATGTCAGTTTAACATTTCTTCTTTTAAATGAATAGAGCATGTCCCCAAAGCCAGCTTGGGTAGCTAAGTATAGGTAACATTATCTGCTTCAAAGTGGTCTTGGGAAGCTAAGTAGCAAACTGAATGGTACAAGGTAAAGGCTTATTAAAATATTTTGCAAACACCAGAACACCATCTATGTGACAGGACCATTGGCTACCTCCCTCCAAAGGTAATGTAACAAGCTTTCTGTGCCTTTGAAGGATTGCAGAGCAGCCGACACAAGTCACACTGTCACAGTCATGACAATTAAAGAACGACTTAGTAATGACAAATAAAGAAGAATGGATTATCAGTGACCTTGTGTTGATTTTGCTTCTGAGGATCTGTTAGTGGACTCTGCATAGCTGAGTTCAGTTTGATCCTTAAACTTTGATTATGAAAATTGAAGGGAAAATGCAGGAGTATTTTGGAGTAAAAACAGAAGAAGATAGTGAAAATTAGTTTAGAAAGGTAGATAATGTTTGAATAGCTAGGGCAGTAACTCAGTGACAGTGTTTCAGGATGAGATGCATATATCAATCTGAATGAGATGCATATATCAATATGAATAATGATATATCATTATATTGTCAGCTTTTGAGGCAAATGTGTTTATTCTAAGAGCCAGAAAATCTGCCTTATCTGCAACATTATTACAGAGAACTTTGCAAATGACAACAGAGGAAAAACTGCTTTTTAATAATGAAAATATAATTAAAATGCATATCTTTTCATATAGCTTTATATTGTATGTGTGTGTGCACACGTACCCGTGTGTCTGTCTGTCTGTCTATCTATCTTAATTTTAACATTTGGTACCCAAATCAAAACCCCTCTTTTTCCTCCTTCTCCTTCTTCTTCATCACAGATTTTGGAGCAGGATATCAAACAAAAGGAGCAGACTATATTCATTGCTGACAGTCTGTGCTGTGATAAAATCTATTTAGGCAACTTACACATTTTACAAACACTGAAATCCATGGCAGATTTCTCTTGAACCCATATTCAGGACTTCAGAAATTGTTTGGAACTCTGTTGACATATTCATGCCTTGGATCCATTTATCTAGCCAACCCTGGGCTCCCACCCCAGTAGCAGAAACAGAGAAAGGGATTTAGTGTTTCATTGTTTGGGGAACACATGGTAAATAATTTCCACATGGTAAATAATTTCATTTTACTAAAAAAAAAGGGGGGGGGGAACCCAAGAACCTATTTCAGGAATATGTAGGAATCACATGGTTTTCAATGTTCATGCAAAAAGACCACTGAGCTTTTCCCATGGTTAACTCCTCCCCTGAAATCAAGTTGATAGCATTAAACTGAAAGAAAAGGAAATTGTGTCTATTTTCTGGTGATCACCTTCAGCCCTTTTGAAGCTGTACCACAGCATAATTGTGTCTCTGCATTTCCTGCTATCTGCTGTTTTGCCTTCTGGTTCCTTAAGGCAACTGTTCTCTTAATTGTCTTAATTGTATTTTAATTGTTTTATTCTTATTGTGAGGTATTCTAATAATCAGTATGGTGGCAAAATACAATTTGGTATAGATTACTGGTTATAGTGTGTAGAATGTTGTACTGTTCCCATCTCATTTCGCTGTATTTTATTTTATTGCTTTTATTTTGATATGCTTGATGGGTCAGTGATCTGACCTGTGATAAATTTGTTCATTCATTCATTCATTCATTCCAAAAATAAGCAAGGGTATCAGTTACATACACCTTTTCTCTGCCTTCGTAATTCAGAAGTAAAGAAGGGCACCAGTTGAAAAGCCTTCCTGTTCAGATCTGAATCTCACTACATTCAGTGCAGCTTATTCCCAGATATGCATCCACTAAAATTGCAGTCCCATTAGCATTAAAGTCAACACCCAAATTGCTCAGTCTCCCTCCCTCCCTCCCTCCCTCCCTCCCAATCCCCAGAACCATGTTTTCCTGTTACATGTTTGAGTAAAGATGGATAAACTGCTGCTTTCACAGAGCACCTCCTATACTGAAGGACCTATTGAGATACATGTCCAGTTGAGCTCCATGATGCTTATTCCTAGGTAAGACTATAGTAGGATTGCAAACTTCTTCTGGATTTACAGTAAAAACACAGGCAGAGTGCTGATTGCATTTGCAACTTTGCAGCAATTTATGCAACACCAAAAATGCCTTCGTTTTCATATCTCCCCAGCATCTGTTTAATGCTTTTTAGTTATAATACATAAATAAAATATAATCTGATAAAATGCATGTAATTAGCTTGGCTCACTTTCAGATCAGTTTGCTCTCCTCCTAGCCATTGCTCATGCAGATATTACAGTTCTGAGGTCCTGCAGGCAAAGATACTAGTAAGCCCTAATCTGCAGAAGGGAGACAATGAGCTAAGGCTGTGAATTTATGGTTTTTATTGTTATCAGGTTGCCTTTGCCTGATTCGGCTATCCCAAGATCATGCTTTCAACAACTGTAGGGAGAATTTTTAAAAAGAATCTGAGATGAACAGCACAAAGCTGCTTGAACTGTATTTATTAATTTAAATTGCTTGGATCAGGGAGTTTTCTGGGCCAGATTATGGGTACATCCATCAGTCAGCAATTAACTCCTGGGTGTCAGATTTCATTTCTACCAGTTAGACTGCTGCTGTTTCTCAGTTATCATTTCCTTCCTTCCTTCCTTCCTTCCTTCCTTCCTTCCTTCCTTCCTTCCTTCCTTCCTTCCTTCCTTCCTTCCTTCCTAAGGGAAGACTACTACAACACCAAATCCTACTTCAGCTCCAGTTTGGACTTATCCCTTCCCTGTGCTGGGGAAGGAAGAGCTATACCAAAAAATAAAAACAAACATTATACATACCATGATCTACTTCTGATCATCACACATTGGCAGGTAGGCATGCATAAATGAGCCTCCATATACAAAACACACTGGCTCACATTTGAATGTACATCTGTGTCTGTTTTGCAATGCTCACCTAGGTGCCACTGAGCCAGGAAGAAGCTTGCTCTGATGCAACTCAAGATCTACACTAGGTAGAATAGTTGTACCAGAGTTGGAATTATAGGCTCCTTTGCTTTTTGATTGCTTCAATTTCCCATTTCTTCTGTGCATCTATCACTTACTTTTATGATCTTCCTGACAAGCTGAAGCCATTGATGTCATTTACTCATGTCCTAGCACATGGCTGGCTAACCTCCAGATTAGATCACAGTGACACATTAAATTGGGGTTGCCTCTGAAGATAAATTGGAAATGACCATTCAAAGCCCCATTACTATTAATGGAGGGTGATGTTGAAGCACAACCTATTCCCCTGTCTTTAATCTTGAAAGGTTGGCAGCTATAATGTTTACTAGTCGAACAAGCAAAAGTCAGCTGACTAAAAGAAATGGCTTTATAAAAATGCATAGGAGATATTTTTGACTAGATATTTTGTAAGCAAGAGAACTAAGATAGATACTAACACACCAGCTAGTTATTCTCAAATTTATTGTGAACGCCCATTTCACCATTTGCTAGTGTTTGGAAAAGTTTGCCATGGGCCTGTCAATGTGCGTGTATGTATATATGTGTATGTATGTATATGTGTGTGTGTGTGTATATGTGTGTGTGTATACACACACATGTACATACACACACACACTTTTCCAGGTTCTCTTGTCTCACCCATGTATGGTTTGTTCCAGTAGTCCACTTATCATCAGATTGTCCTGGTTTCCCAACATTTGGCACAGACCTTTTTAATCTGGACAACGTCCAAGCCGGCATATTTGTATCACTCTTATATCCAAGGTAGGCAGGTGAAGCATTAGGGGGTCTTTTCCCAAGGACCTGGTAAGGTAGGCACCAGCCAGGATTTGAACACTGGTCCCCTGCGTCAAAGGGAAGCACTCTAACTACTATGCTATCCAGCCAGTGGAACATAAAGGCCAAAGTGGTCCCAGTGCTGGTAGGAACACTTGGGGCTGTGACTCCTAAGTTGGGAGAGTGGCTCCAACAGATCCCAGGGACAACATCAGAGCTCTCTGTCCAGAAGAGGGCAGTGTTAAGAACAGCTCAGATATTGCACACAACCCTCAGACTCTCAGGCCTCTGGTAGAGGACCCGAGATTGAGGAAGACGCATATCACCCATAGGGATGAGAGGGGAGTTTGTTTATATATATATATATATATATATACATACATACATACATACACACACACACACACACACACACACACATACATACATACACACACACACACACACACATCTCTATATATATCTATATCTATACACACACACACACACACACACACACACATATAAACATTGCACAATAGTAATGTACAATAATACAATACAACTGTTTTTTCTAAAAAATGTGACATTATAAGCTGTTCTCTACTGGTATACTGTTGTGTTCCTCACTGTTATAGTGATAATGGTTTGTTTTTTGTGTGGGTTTAACCTGAAAATGCTTATGTTGGCAAAGAAGTAGATTGGTAAAATAAAGAAAGAATTTACAACTATTCTAAAAGCATTTCTGACTTTGAGAGCCAGTAGGGTGGGGAAAACCTGAAAACAGATAATATAAAAGACCTGGAAAGCTTTTTGATGAATTACTATAGCTGGAATTCTGCACATGTCTAAGCAAACATAAGTACAGCTGTGTGAACCAAAAAAGAATAATTGCAAAAACATTTGAAGTATCCCCCAGGAAGTGTCAGGACTGTCATCTAATAATGCATCTATTGATATAATTCCAATTCAAAATGGAAATGACAAGGTCTCATCACATGCAGGTTTGTAAAATAAGCAAAAACGAGAAAGCGTTAGCAGTCACCATGATGAAAAGGCTTCTCAACCAAAGCTTGATGAATGGAAGCCTCTTAATTTTGAAGATCAGATTTAAAAGGGATCTCCTGAAGGGTTAAAATAGCTTATGGGATTTGTTTGAAGGTGAAGGAGAGTTTCATTTGTGAAACTCTTGAGTACTTCAAAGTCACAACAGGGCTTGATTGCCTCTCTCAGCTCCTGAGATTACAACAGATAATTAGGAGAGATTAATTAAAATAACAATGTAATTTTAACTTCCAAGAGTTTGCCATTTGTTTTTAAAACCCAGAAGGAAACAGGATCTGGCAAAAATGAGAATGCTTCCCCACTAGGTATTGATATGAGGAAAATATACATAGAGTGTCTTTAATCATTTTAGACATGCCAATTGCTGTTGAGGATGAGATCTACGTGTGAGCTATATGGGAGTTTAACTGAATGTTTATTTGGCTGAAAGGTCACTGATATCACTCAGATCAAATCAAATCTTTATTATGGTCATTGACCAGCATAGACTGATATCACTAGTTCTGTTTTCCCCCTCTCAAACAGTTTGCATGAGACACCTGCCTTTTGATGCATATGTACATTTTGGCTGTTTGTACAAATGATTTTGCCCTAGGGAAATATGTATGTTGTGCTTAGTTTTTTTCCATCCTATACACATATCTATTTTTCTTCTTGCAGAAGAAATGCTTGGCTATATTGCAAAGCTGCTATTTATTTATTTTTATTTGTTCGTCATATTAATATCTCACAAAATGTGAGTCTTGGGGATGCACAACCCCCCCCCCCATAATATAAAAAACAATCAACAATAAAAAAATAATGTTACAATTAAAAAAAGGCAAGGAGAGAGTGACAGATATTGACAACAGTGGAGCCACCTCCACAACTCACCATTTTCTTGAGGTCCCCAAGCCTTGATGGAGAGCACATATCAAAGGCAAATTACTCTTTACAAGTTTTCAGTTAGCAAAGGAACAAGGGAAGGTTTCATCACTCTCCCCTTGATTATTTATAATTGCTCTGGAAGTTTTGGCCAACAAGATCCAAAAAGATAAACAGATAATTGGGAACAAAATTCAAGGAGAGGAATACAAGATGAAATGTTATGCAAATATGTGGTACAAACAATTATGCAACCACAAAGCTCTATATGACAATTTATCAAAGTAATCAAAAATTTTGGCTGACTTTCTGGATACAAAATTAACAAAAAGAAACCAAAAACAATAACAAGACATTTAACGCTTGAAGAAGAAAACTTTGTGAAAAAAGAAATTGATTGTGAGACGACAAAAGATCTAGTGAAATATTTAGGATTTTATCTGGCAGGATACAGTAAAGACATATTCCAAAACAATTATAGCAAATTATGGAAAGAAATAATGCAAGACCATGAAAGGTAGAAAAGCTTAAAACTTTGCTGCCGAGAACTTATCACAACAATACAAATGAATATATTACCCAAGATAAACTTCCTACTTGAAATGGCACCAGTTCAAATCTCAGATAAAAATTTGCAGGACTGGCAAAGAACACTGAATAGATTCATATTCTTCTGCAGGAGGGGAACCAAAAATTTGCAAAACTCAAAAGAAAAATGTGAATTTTTCTAATCTTAGACTATATTATAGAACAAGCTACCATTGATAACAGAATGGATAAGATTTCCTAACAGCTGAATATAAACTATAGAAGGAACTGGCTTAACCAATTGACTTCATTTATGGTATAAAGAAACAACAAAAGACAAGAATTTGAAGAGACATATTATAAGAGAAATTTGTTAAAAATTTGGAGTCCCTTGAAAGCAAGGCTAAGGCCAACAATTTCACCACCTATATTTTGTGTTCGTTGGTGATATCTGATCACATATGCCAATATGATACATTTGGATTCAAGAGATACACTAAAGACACAACAAGAGTTGCTTAATGAAGGTAGAATCGACCATGGTTAATGTATTTGCAAATAACTGGAAAAAGAAAAAGTGATCTTAAAGAAAAAGGAGGGTTTCTCGGAAGGAACAGAATTTGAAATCCTTTTATAAAATCAAACATGTATTCATAAATTGTTACTGAAATATGATATAGAGACAGCACACATAAAAAATTGCATGATAAAATGGATGTAAAATTTTAAAGAAGTGGAACATTGGGAAGAACTATGGAAAGTTATACCAAATCATAACCTGATGGAAAATTGGTATAAAATGTTTGATAGATGGTATATAACTCCATCAACAATTGCCAAAATGAAGAAGTCATACAGCAATAAATGTTGGAAAAACCATAACAAAGAAATAATATTTTACCATATCAGGTGGTCATGCAAAAATACTCAAATGTATTGGAAAGAAATATGCCAAAAAATATTCAGAAAACCTCTGAAAATAAGACTACAAGTATATCTGTTAGGCATGATCCTAGAGAATACAACTGAAAAGCATCACGACTACTTAATATATATGCTCACAGTGACAAGATTCAATCTGGCATAACAGACTGTGCCAAGGTAGAGTGGGCACGTTCTAGGTCCCTTTCCTTAAATGTTGCCATCTAGTGGGACCTAAGAAGTGTGCCTTTTCCACAGCAGCCCCTGCCCTGTGGAACACCCTTCCCTTGAGATCCAGCAGGTCCTGAGCCTTTTAACCATCTGGAAAGCCATAAAATTCTGGCTAAGGATAGAATGAGGTGGGAGTCTGAAGGGATAGTGGTCATCAGAGAATGGTTGAAGGACCAGTTTTTGCTTTTATTGTGTTCTGTTTTTTATTGTTGTTGTGAGGCACCCAGAGTTGTGTCTTTTAAGATGGGCAGCCATATAAGATATAAGATGAATGAATGAATGAATGAATGAATGAATGAATGAATGAATGAAAAGAGAAACCTTAGTGACAAAACAAGATTGGAAGATCAAAACTGGAGAATATGCAGCAATGGAAAAAAATTAACTGTATATATTCATAAGAGGTTTAACCAAATTCAAGCAGAATGCTCCCTTATATACAACATAACACACAGCAAGGCAAATGAAGACACCAAGAACATGGTTTTTTGAAGAAAAAGAGAAACTGATTAAAAACAATTAATATGATTTAAGCAGAAATGAGTAATAGTTGCAGAAGTTTAAAGCATAGTATAAAAATACTTAATTGGTAGTTAGTAGTCAGGGAAAAAAAGAAAAAGAAAGAAAGAAAAAGAAGAACAAAAGAGTTTGAATGTTTTTTTTTCCTGTAGACAATTTTTGCTATTTTTAATTTAAAATATAAATAAATCTCACTTTTTGCATTTTCATTTCAACCCTCACCTCAGTGCCAAGCTTATGCACACGCACACAAAAAGCTTACAAAACAGCAATAATAATATCAATTTAAAAATGATAAATTACTACATAGATGAGTTAGGGATTATACTGCGACGCATGTAATTATATGTATGCACGAGTATTTCTATTCCTTTCCCCCTTTTTTCTTTGTTTTGTTTTTCTTGTTGCTTTTTACTAGTAGCAAAGTAGCAAAAATAAAAAGACAACAAACAGTAGGCAAAACTACAAGCTAAAAAAAAATCACTTTTCCAACATTTTATTAAAAAGAAAACAAGAAAAGAAAGAAAATGTCGCTGCCACACCTTGAAATGTCTGGATCAGATCTAACATGCAAAACTAAGTGCTCAACTCTTATTATACCAGAGATGGACACTATGTCCCTGGGCAGGCTAATATGATCAATAGTGAAGGATGATAGGGATTGTAGTCCAATAATATCTGAAGGGCCACATGGTACCCATCATTTACGATAATGTCTTGGTTTTGGAAATATATGCATTAATCTTTTTCCTGAGATTGTGACTTTCCAAATTATCTGGTCTTGTTTCTAGTGAAGAACCAATGCATTCCCACTAAGAATCCTCTGTTGCTTCTATTAAAAGTAATGACTTTTAATAGAAAGTCATTACTTTTAATAGAAATAAATGCTCATTTTGCTACTGTATTCAATTCCTTAAATCTTTCCATTCCTTCAAAGTTCTTCTCCTTCAGCATGCAAGTGTGCGCTGATAAAGCAAGATAAATGCAAACCCTGGTATACAAGACCTTTCTTGCATAGAGTTTCACCAATACACAAAAGGGAGATTAGACGTTAAGATCATCCGAAAAATATTTTTCTGTCAGGAATTACAGTGCGCCTGTCAGTACCAAAGAAACAGAGGAGATGAAGCATCTAAAAGCTGCACCAAATCATACATGTTCCTAATGAATTGGGGAAATATTTTCACTTAAACCAGAATTCCAATAAAGGGGAATCCAAATTATAATCCTGGTAACAATGAAGTGAAGATAAGACCTTACAGGGGCTCAGAGTTGTGCAAAGTAAATTACACAAAAGCTAGTAAGTGCCACCATGTGCTGTGCTGTATCTTTGGGTCCACTCTCATTAAACAGGTATGGCATGGCCCCATTCACTCTCCCTTAGAAAATGCTGTACGCTTTGTACTCTTGCACTATGTAGGATTAGTGACACAAAGCAAAGATACAAAGAATGAGGTCTGTTGCCAGCACTAAAACAACACAGTGAAATGTTCCTTCAGTCTGGTGCGGTAGCAGCATGATCCCTAAATCCACTATTGTTTCTCCTGAGCTTCCTGTCTTCTCATGATATGGATATTCCATGTTTGATGGCTATTTTGTTTTTCCTTAGAGAAACAGAAACAGAAGAGCAAATAATTTGCTGTCATTTTCCTGTTCTTGCTATAATCTTTGATCACTGAATGAGACAGTCAACTTCTTATATATATTTATATTACACAAGTGCTGCACTGCATTAATCTTTTCAACATCCTCTATTTTAGACAGTTGGCAATTTTTGTTCATTTTAAGAGGTTTCTAGAGTATAGAAAGAAAGCCTAAATATAGAAAGCATCATCAAGTTGTGGAAAAAATACCAAGATCAAAATAATATGATGATGTGTGTTTCATAAAACATTGGGGGGGGGGGGGAGTGGGAAGTAATGTCACCTGATCCCGTGAAGATGATCTATACATGGAAGCCATTTTCCATCCAATTGTAAGCATTAATTAATTTAATGTGCATCTTCATCCCATCACTCTTAATTATATGTATGGCCGGATCTTAAGTAGGCTCATGCATAAAATTTCTCCAGCAGTGTTAATTATAAGCAGCAAAATTTGCTTTTCGCTCCGAACATAATTCAAAGTTTTGAGCTTATTTTGAATCTCCAAACCTGAATTTTGTAACCTCATGGTAAACGGGGTATAGGCACTTCAAACCAATGGACTAAAACAGTAAAAACCTTTACCAAAGTTTTACACCAGTTTTCTGCTATTTTCTTCAAGCCAGGATTGCTTTATAGCCCCCCTCACAAAGTGATACGCCTTCTGTAAGGATATAAGGAATTCCCCCAAAGGAATATGGCCTTGTAGACCCAAACCAACACCAACATTGTTGTTGTTCTACCAATTCTGGATTTTTTTTAAAAAAAAACTTCATAGTTAACAAATTACAAACATTTTAAATTAAAATTTAAAGGAAACACAATATCACTATATTCAGCTATAGCCTATGCCAAAAATTTTGTACCATGCTGTTTAACAAAGCCTGGGTTTTATAGACACCATCCAAAAGTGGGAAACTGACATACCCCCTTTTCATACTGATCTATCCATATGCAACAGAAATGTATGCATCCAAATTTACAGTTAGCTCCGTGAATGTTACCTTGCCCCACCCACTTGATGTACTTAGAAAGGTCAAGACAGCCTATCAGGAAGAATGGGAGATAATATTGACGCCTGACATAACTGCTGATTTTCTCTCACTTTGCACCACCCTTCTGTTCTTTCCCAAGCCAACACTACTATAATCAGGAAGAGTCTGGTAGCACCTTTTTGGACTAATACATTTTATTTAAAATCATAAGTTTCATGAGCTACAGCTCACTTCATTAGATGCAATGGAGTAGCTAGAGCAGTGTTGTCCAAACTTGGCCACTTTAAGATGAGTGGACCAACTCCCAAAATTCCCCAGCCAGCATGAGCTAGAGTGACTTGGATTTAGACTGGGATGGAGCAGCAGGAGAAGACAGGCTTGGAAGAACGGAAGGCAGAAGGGTCATGATGATGCAGGTGATATGTGAGACAGATTGCAAGTACCATGTCAATTAACAATTGTAATGAGTTTGTTAAGACCTTCAGAGACAGCCTGAAACCTTTTGCTGTATCTCTAGCTTAGCTGTGCTGGCAAAGTTTCTTTCTTCCAAAATGGCTACTTTGAAATTTGTGAATGGAATATCCTTGAAGGTTGAAATACTTTGATGCTTACTTTGTGTTTGAGTTCTGGTGTCAATTATGTCCATTGATTCTTTTGTTTGTCCAACATAACATCTAGAGGGGCACTGCTAGCAGATGATGGCATATATCACATTTGAGAAAGAGCGTGGGAAGGTGCCTGCAATTTTGTGTGTAGTTGTTTCACTGCGCAGTCACCTGTCTGAGATGGGCAGCCATAGAAATTGAACAAATAAATAAATAATCTGTTGTTTCTTTTTCCTCGTGAGAATCTGCTATAGGTTAGGTGACTGTCTGTATGCAACTATGGGCCTACCACCCAGTGCCTGAGAAACTGCAGTGTTATAATGCATTTGGGTGGCTTGAATTGAAAGTCATGTATGACAACCAGTGGTGTTCTGTTGTTCTGTTTTTGTGGTCTCTCTTTTAATAGATCCTCCCTGGGAATAGATCTGGCTGTATGGATTTCTGTCCTGAAATCATTGGAGGGGCAATTCAATCTCCTAAATAACTGATTTGATTCTAACAGTTCAGCTATAGTGACAAGTACATCAAAACAAATGCAGTGGTAGCCTGGCAATAGATAATAGTGTTGGTGGTGTTGATAGAAGCATATAGGTATGCATAGTAATCTGTAGGTTTCCTGTATAAAGTGTGTTCATATTCCATTGTGTAATTTTTCCACCATAACATGATGAGGTAGCCCTCACTTAGCAGCCGCAGCTCGGACTGGCAATTCCATCTCTAAGCAATATGGTCATTAAATGAGATGTCACATGGCTGCACTGGACTTTTACATCACTTTTCCTCATGGTTGTTAAGAGAATGACCGCAGTCGTTAAACAAGACATCATGTGACCACAACTTACGATTTCACTGTCAGCTTTTCCATTGATTTTGCTTGTTGGAAGCTGGCTATAAAGCTTGCAAATGGCGATCACGTGACTGTGGGGATGCTGGAAAGGTCATAAATGCCCACTGGTTGCGAAGCAGCTGAATCCTGATTACATGACAATGGGGACACTGCAACAGTCGTAAGTTCAAGGTCCAGTTTTAAAGGCATTTTCCAGCATCATTGTAACTTTGAACATTCGCTAAACAGAGCAATCATTAACTGAGGAGTACCTATAGAGTGGTTCTGTAGACAAGTCAAGACTGAGGCTGATAGTGGAGGTTGTTAAGGTCATGATGGAATTTGATGAGAGATTCTTTTTCATGGGACCAGATGATGAAAATATCATCAATGAATCTCAAGTAAAAAGAGAATTCCAGAGAGTAAGAGGTAAGAAGTGTTCTAGGACAGCTATAAAGATGTTGGCATATTGTGGAGCCAGATATATGTTATTGCCAAAGATGAAATAGTTATGAGTGAGTACAAAGTCATACAGTCTATTGGCAAGACATGCAGTGTTGACATTAGTGATTATAACCTTGATGGCTTCAAATCCATGTTTGTGGGGAATGTTGGTAAATAGTGCTTCAATATCTATGGTGGCTAAAACGGTATTGTTAGGGAGATTGCCAAATGGATTTCAGTTTTCTTGGATGTCTTTGATGTCTCATATACCTGGGAGTGCTGTGACATAAGATCTTAACAGAGTCCATGAAACCTGATTTCACATCCCCAAGAATTATACATTTTTTTATGGATTTAGTGGGACAAAAGGATATGCCTCATGCAAGAATGGATTATTCAGGTTAATGTGTAGATGGATAGGTTCACAATATTGTGAGGATTTATGAATGTTTGTAGAAGATTTGACAACTTCTTTTCTTTTCTTTTTTCAAGCAGAATAGTTCTGTACGGTAGGTCTTGGTGAAGTCCTGATGTAGTTGGAATTCCAGGGTAGAGATTGCATCAGTGATTTACTTTTTGTAAATGATGCTGGTTTAGGAGTTTCTTTGAGAGAATATACCATAATCTTTGGCTATAGTCTGTGTTATACAGGTTTCTTCACTTTCAGTCCTTTAGGAATGATGCCATTTTTTTGCATTTGGTTACAAAAAAAGATATCTATTTGTATCTGTGCCAAATGTTTGGTACATTTTATGGATTTCCACTTCATCTGGATGAACTTGGTGCTTCTCACTGAAGACACTATAGCAGGAGAGATTTCTATTCTATGGTAGCCAATAATTAGAAGTCTGGTATAATCTTTTTACAAATTTATTAATAAATATAAGGTTTCATGAGCTATAGCTCATTTCATCAACAGAATCAGTAGACTGATGTAGGATTTAAACTGGAATGAGGTGGGTAAGGAAAATCACAGAAGACAGGGTGGATAGACAGATGCAAGTTACATGCGAGACAGATTATGTAAGTGAATATTCTTTTGAAACATAGAGGTTTCAGTCTATTATTTGAAAAGTAGAAGAATGAAGCTGATCCAGCTACTAATCTACCCTAAGGTATCTGCCATATTAATTTCTATGTCTGTAAATAGTCCCATGCTTAGGTATGAGTTAACCTTTGTTTTATGTTTGTACCTGTATGTTCAAGGTTTTTCCATACAGATGCTACATAGTGACAAAACTGCCTGACAAGTTTATGAACTTTCTCTCTTGTTCCAGAAAAAGGAAAAAAATCATTCACTTGGCATAATCCCAACAGATCACTCGTGTAAGCAGCATATAATCCTGTTTGAACATGCCATGCCTTTTTCTTCAAGCGGGAAATATGGCATCTCACATTTGATCCTCAGGTTTACACAGTTAAAAAAAGAAAACTATTTCTGGACTACCATGATGATGATGATGATGATGATGATGATGATGATGATGATGGTGGTGGTGACGACAACAACAATGACAATGGCAAAAAGATTAAAGAACATAAGGTCTTCTCAAGCAAAAGCTTTGTTTTACGAATGTATATTTTACTTCCATATCTGTTTGAACTAGTTCCCATTCCCCTCCCCCCAAAATTCCTGATTAAGGTCTAAATTTAGACTATCCTTGGTTAAAAAGAATTATTTAAGAAGGCTGCCTAGGCTAATTCATTCTATTATTCTCCCTGATTATTATTTGAAAAATAATTAAGACTTCTGTTTCAGCAGAACTATTTATTAATTTGCTAATCAATATTTCCACTATTCTTTCTTTACATTAGCAGGAGATAACTAGATTGCTATTAAAGTCTGTTTTAGTTTGGGATTCCAGACTCTCTTGATTTATGTATTGTTACCATAATTATCAGGGAAAAAACCCTATAAAACAGACAATGAATCAGACTACCTAGGGCAAATATATATTTTAGGCCAGCCTTTTCCAATCCAGTGCATGAAAGTTACATTGTTTTAGAAGGGATACAAAATATAGGTAGAATAAAATGGTAGAACCAAACAGCAGAAATCCAGTACAAACCTTTGCACATATTTTGGTTAATTCATTGGTTTAATAGGTGCTCTCTCTGAGCTTATATTTGAAATAGCTATGCTTAATACAATAAGGCATATGTTTGGAACAGAACCAAATTTTGGAATATGTATTTACACAGCCAGATTCTTTTGCATTTTTTCTACAAGTTCTCATTTAATTTGCCAAAAGACAATTTGCTTCTGAAATTTAGTTAGTTAGTTAGTTAGTTAGTTAGTTAGTTAGTTAGTTATGAGGTGCATGTGAAAATCTTGCCTTTCATTTTATAATGAACTCCTTGCATAAATACCCACGAGGACAAATTCTGGAGAAATTCGCAAGCATCCTTAGAATAAGTTAGAAAAACAGAAGCATCTCTTGCAAGGGAAGAAAACTACTGAGAATTCATAAGGGAGATTTTATAAAATGTTCCTTCCACAGAACAGCTCATTTAGGGTAGTCAATGTCTGGATGGAAACACACATTTTATCTGAGTATAGATCTGAAACACCTGCATTTGATCCAGGACAGACCTGAAACCTCTGTGTTTCAGATAGAGGTATTTCAGTGTGGGAGACAGAGAGAAAACTAATCAGACACAATAACATGCATGGGGATGGGGTGAGAAAGTTTTTTTTTCAAAAAAAAATCAAGTTGGCCACTGGGACAGTAGCAGTGTGATCAAAGTCTCACCCACTTTGTACCAGCAGCAATGTTGCACATGTTATTGTGCTGCTGTGGCCAGCATCTTGACCCCCTTTGAGGATCCTGCCAGCAAAGAAATTGGCATAGCACAGCGTAATCCAGTTAGCTTGATCACCCCTCCCTCAAGCTTCTCGTTGGTGGCAAGAACGTTGGTGGCAATGGTGCACGGTGGAGGCTAAGCAAAAAAAAAACCCACCCCTCTTTTTGCTTCTGAAAAGTTCTTGACAGCAATGAGAAGCCTGAGGGAGGGGTGATCAAGCCAATTGGATTATGCTGTGCTTGAATTCAAATGTAGCAGTAGCTAAGGGGCGGCAAGGGAATAAAAGGCACTAGGAAGACTGGTAGGCATGGGAAGAGGAGAGAAAGGGATGAGGAAGAGCTGTGTTGCTCTTATCACCTGATAAGATCCCTCTGGAATTTGTGGCAGCTTAACCCAGAGAAACCAGAGATAGTAAGGGTTTGGGTCCAACTAGATGCTGATCCACTCAGAACGGTTCATTTGGCTTTCTGAGCCACAGTTTACACATCTATGCATGAAACAGAACACATTTTCCATTTTATACACAGACACTTCCACTGTACAGAATGTGAATTTGAAATGTCAATCTAAAAATAAAAAGGGAAAAAAGAATTCCCCAAAAGACTAGGAGGGAAGAACACTATTGCTGCCCCATCCTTGTACAGGACGAGGGTTTCCTCCTATTCTGCATTGCTACCCACTGCAGCCCCCATATTCCAAAGGGTTGGCTATCCTTCTTATCGCATAAGCAATAGCTGGGCTTTGACTGTCTTGGCCCTTATCTTGACTTTTTTACCCTTCTTCCTGCAGACCCCCCTGTTCGGTGAATATTATGTATTTTCTTTTCACACGATCTGGTTTTCCTTTTACCTCGTTACTTGGATAAGTTCTAGTTAGCCTTTAATTTAAAACAACTGTTTATTTCAGTGGGGATAATGTAGGAAGGATTCCTGGCAAATTGTGATCATGTCTGTTTTTCTTTTTCAAGAGAAAGTGGAAGGGTCCAGCAAAAAACCCAAATTCAAACGTCAAAAGCTGATATGAACAAAATCAGATAAGCAAAGTAACTGAATTATGATTTTAACTAATTTTTGAGCTTCTATGGCATGATGTTTTCTTGTCAACCTTAACAGTGCACGCACACACACACCACATATTTTTCACTATTATAAAATGTGACACTTCTGACCATACTTACAAGGAAGAGTTTCTTTGTGTTTTGTTCAGAGCTATGTGGGTCATAGCATCTATTAACTACATGTCATTGTTAAAGTGACATAAAAGAGAAAAATAATAATTTTTAAAAATGATGGCTTAAATTGGACTTCCTGATTAGGCTTTCATAAAAGCTGTGTGCTCTATGCATCTGCTGCAGCATTATGTTGCTTATCCAGGAACAAACATTTAAGTAGAGGTAATGGGTTTAAAGTTTCCCCTGCAAAGCTTCAAAACCTTATGGTCTCAGTGAGTTTGCATTCCAGGGATCGCTTTAAAAACCCGGTGGTTTTGTATTTTTGAAACAAAACAGTTCCTTCTTCTGGAACTTCATTAATATCCACTCCTTTTCAGTCACGGTTCATTCATTTAAGACCATTTAGCATCACATTTTAATCATTCTACACACCTGTGGCTACGATTTTTGCTAAGGAAGAAAAACTCTGGGGCAATAGAGAGAGCTAGGCTAAATCTTTTCTTCTTTTTCTTTTTCTTTCTCTTTTTTAACGATGAAATGAATGAGAAAGCATGTATTTATTGCACGGGATGATATGTTTGAATCCATCTGGATGAGAATAACCAAAAGACCAACATCATTCAGAAAGCTACCCAACCAAGTTCTCTGGTCTTCCCACCAATATTTTTAAGGGTGGGAGTGAATTTTCTCTCTCTCTCTCACTAATAATAGAACTGTGACATAACTATAGATTAGAGGTGTGGGGGCTGCTGAATAGGAAAGTAATAAATAGAACCTTCTTGCTAAGAGGAAACAAAAGAAGAATACAGACACGCCAAGAAGTGAGAAAAGAAGCAAACATAAAACATCTTTCTATCCTAGCAGCAGCCTTAAGGTCAAATAGAGATGATAAAAATAACTCTATAATTACACAACCTCAAATATACCTAAGACAAACTTCTTTTCATATGTGGGGGTTAAAGACAAAAAGGACTATGTCCTTGATGTCTGCCTGTCCTGTCTGCTCAGTTTCACACAATGTAGCATGGTCTAAAAACTTATTTCTGCTCACCTCCAGCTGAACATGAGTGGAATCCCTGTTTGACTGCAAACTATAATCCATCTGAGTCTACAATCACAAGGGAGCTTCCACTTACGGTGAACTGAAAGTCAATAAAATCTTTTGAGCCTTCCTACACATTGAGGAGGTCATACAGATGCCCAAGGGAAAAGGTAGAGAACACGAGACAGCGTGCACGGCCCTATTTTCCTCCCTGCTTTAACCTTCAGACATTCTAATGAAAACATGAGGTCAGTTTTAGCATTATATTTTAAGAACAGTCAGTTGGGATAATGCTATTTCCTGAAGAGGCAAAAGTTCGGATTTTGTGATTGCACCTCTACTTTTATATCCAAGGGAGATACCTATTCCTTTTTAATTCACAGTTTAGCAGCAGGACCAACTTTAGATTAAGGCCAAATAGACATGGACCAAGGGTACCAGAGCTTAAGGAACACCATGCTTTCCTCCTTTCGAATAATTCTAAAATGCAGTTTTTTGTATCGGCAAATGGTGGTGCTATCAGTCAATGTGGCCTAAGAGTGCTATATACCCTTGAGCCTTGAACTGTTCAACAGCATCTAGGCTCAATAATAGAGAGAACTGTAGGCCAAACATTTGAAAGGTGGCTCAGATTTAAACATTTGCAATTCATTTTCCAGTGCTTTATCCTGTTTCCTTATATGTGTGAGTGTGGGTGTCTTTGTCTCTCTCTGTGTGTAATTGGTTAGAGGTGTTAAAGCTGGAAGTTGCCAAGACTGACGGCTTTTATATATCTACAGATTGCCCATCTCCACTTTAAATAATTTTCAGCTACTCCAGACTTTAATAACAATAATTCTCAGAATGACTACTTTCTCTTTTGCTCAATCTGCACCAGAACTTCATACACTGTAAAAGATTCTAGGTCATATTTTAAAATGCACTGCCAATTCATTTGTCAGGCTTGTCATGGATGATGGACTTCTAGATTACTCATGTGATGTGAGAATAATCCCAAAACTTGTTCAACACAAAATTATGTCCATTATATTATATAATTATAACATTGTAATTCAAGGGAAAATCAGTATTGGTAGACAAGATGGGAAGTTGCCTGATGCTGCAAGAAAAGCCTTGAATATTCCTGTGGGACTGTATAATTTCCCCAAATTACTGTCCCAAACATGTGATGAAATATGAAACATGTGATATCCATTTACCAGAAGGAAGCAACAAAAGATCATACTAAATAATAAAAGCCCAATTTCTTTCTCTTTCTTTCTTTCTTTCTTTCTTTCTTTCTTTCTTTCTTTCTTTCTTTCTTTCTTTCTTTCTTTCTCTTTCTTTCTCTCTCTCTCTCTCTCTCTCTCTCTCTCTTTCTCTCTTCCTTCCTTCCTTCCTTCCTTCCTTCCTTCCTTCCTTCCTTCCTTCCTTCCTTCCTTCCTTCCTTCCTTCCTTCCTTCCCTCCCTCCCTCCCTCCCTCCCTCCCTCTTTCCCTCTCTCTGTCTCTTTTTCTCTTTCTTCTTATCTCTCTTGGTTTCTCATGAATTCACATTTTCTTCTGTAAGTTCTATTTTTGTAACCTTTGTGACGCTTGGCAATTCTCCTCTACCCCAATCTCACATCAGCCTGACTTGTCTCATTATTAATTTACATTTTGGCTCATGCACTTACATTCCATATTTACAAGAGTAGAAGTAACTTCCTTGGGAGAAGAGTTTTCAAGTTTCACTGGAGGTAAGATCCAGCTACTGTAAATTCCTGGCAAGGATTATTGCTTTTCTATATCCATCCATTTTATGAAAGCTGCTTTAATATGATTTTCTATTTTGGCTAAGAAGCTTATTGTAGCTCCATCTCAGATCAGGAAATGTGTTCCCAAGATGGGAATTCTGTTGTTAAATTCAGAACTTAAGTGCTGCTTAGAAGCATCTCTCATTCTGGTAATTAAGTTTTATTTAGATGAAAATTTCCCAAAAAACTTTCTTTCTTTCTTTCTTTCTTTCTTTCTTTCTTTCTTTCTTTCTTTCTTTCTTTCTTTCTTTCTTTCTTTCTTTCTTTCTTTCTTTCTTTCTGTCTTTCTTTTCCTTCCTTCCTTCCTTCCTTCCTTCCTTCCTTCCTTCCTTCCTTCCTTCCGTCCTTCCTTCCTTCCTTCCTTCCTCCCTCCCTCCCCCCTCCCTTCCCTTCCCTTCCCTTCCCTTCCTTTTCCTTCCTTCTTTCTTTCTTTCTCTTTCTTTCTTTCTTTCTTTCTTTCTTTCTTTCTTTCTTTCTTTCTTTCTTTCTTTCTTTTTTTGTGATCCTTTTATATTCTTATATTTAGCTTACTGAAAATTTAGCTCATTGAAAGCTAAAGAGGTAAGTGGCAACATAACAAAAGGGAGGTAGGAAATCCAAAAAGAGCAAAATACATTTCTGTGGAGGAGTCACTTCCCCAGTCAGTTTTCTGAAAGGGAAATTTATTTCAGTTCAGTATACCCGTTCTAAACATAAATCTTAAATTTTGTTTTTGGTTTTGATAAAGTTCTCTATTAATTTACCTCATTCATTTGACATATTCCTTTTTTAAAAAACTGTATTTTAATTTCTAGTATATGATTTTAATTATAATATGAAGAAAATTCATATTTTCTTCTGGTTTCCACAAGGTCAAACAATAGGTGAACTATTTTTCACATTGGACTACTTGTCTTGCCTTTGATTCCCGATCCAGTCAACTGGAAAATGAGGTTTGGGTGTGCCTGAAGATAGTCAGAAAACTCAGTGTACTCCTGATTAAGACATTAAATAAATAAATAAAAAACCCACTATGGTGGGAATGTTTTTACTGATGAATATTAGACCAGGATTTTTAGAACTATTTGTATATCATCTCACTTTTGCTTGTCTCTACTATAATTCCATTGCAGCTATATACTCTTGCTTTTTAAAATGTCATTTCTTAATTTTTAATTTTAAATGTGAACTTATTTTAAATACTAACCTAAATATATTTCTGATGATGTGATATTTGAAAATAAGAATTGCTAATTTTTTTTTCTTTCTGACATTGGAACTATATTTCCAAAGACTATGAATTGATAACTTCTGTAACTCCTGATCCAGATATTCAACTGTAAATTTCAGATTAGGTCAACTAATATAGGTTCTTCATGCATTCCAGTAAAGAAACATTAATAGACCAGTGTTTCCTGATCTGTCAGGAAATATCATAAACCATTGCCATGCTAAATTTCTCAAGCTTTAAATTTCTACTATTTAACTATGCTTTGTTACCATGTTGTTGTTATTATTGTGTAAAATATAAAAAGGACTGTTAGAACTTATAACTCAAGAAGAAGTGAGCTTTTACACAGATGAAAAGAGATAACTGCTAACGCACTATAATAGTCTTTGTAAAATAAGCTACACAATGACAATAGACATTGCATGACTTGCTTGCCTATTCTATATCCATAAAAAATTGGCTAGAAGTCTAGAAATTTAACAAAAAGCAATACATCCAACTGTGTCTCTCCATGGAACATCAATAATAAGCATTCAGTTCCAGGGATAAAGAAAAATATATGTCAAAAATCTGACATAGTAAAGAACCCACTGTAATCTAATTAATGATATATATGAATGTGTCTGGAAGTATGTGTGCTTATAAAAACATCAGCTATTACTTTCTGTTGATCTGGATCAAGATTAAATATTGTGAATCTTAATCATGATAATTCACGATGAGTATCCCATTTAAAATAACTAGGGATCAAGTGTTATCACTTCAAGCTATAGCTAATATCTGTCCTCCTTCCCCTTCCCCTTCCTCTTTTTTTGGACAGTTTTCATCCCTTGTCATCACCATAGTCCTAATTTAGATTAGGTTCTGCACGTTTGCAAGCTAATTACCAAAAATAATGTAATTCCCAAGAAATAAATCAAGGCAACCTAAACTGCACTCATGAATCTCAATCCGGACTGGATCCATAATAGAGGGCAAAGTGCTAAAGCTTCCTTATCTAACCCCCATCATGGATCTGGTCCAAATGATTGATATTGGACCTCCTTTCAGATATAGTTTCATATGACTGAATTGTAAGCCTACCAGTCTAAACACCTTTATGAATTCAGTGAGTCTTTGTGGAACCCTGTATAAATAGTTCAGCACTAAAATTTGCAACTAAATAAATATTCCAATTTTTCTGACAACTTGTACTGAAATACCTAGGGACAGTTCAAATGTTCCAGGGGTACAAGGCAAAGCCATTTTCCTGATTTTTATCAGATCTGAAGACTTTTGGGAACTTCATGTATATATGCTTGATTATCTTGAAAGAATGCTGGGATATTAAAGGAAGAATGAAACAGCCCTGTTCAGGATGATTAATTTTTCCTATAAATGGAACAACATTTACAAAATGTTTCTATACAGCTTTTGCTCCACCCATATATCTTCCCTGTGAAGCAATTTTGACTCCAAGTCATTGATTTCCTTTAGTAATAAACAGTTTTCCATTGGTTAATGCTTGGAAACTGGTAGGAAATGACCTTTTATATAATAATAAAGGGTGTGGGTATAGAAAGTCCTGAGGTTCAGTATAATTGATTCTCCTTTATATTGCTGGTGAGGATGGTCACATTTGCTCTTAAACATTTGAATGTTTCTATTTCCTTTTGATACAGTTCATAAAATTTAACATACACTGCCAGGAAAGAAGAATTCCAATTGCCTTATTTCTATAAATGTCAGAGTCCTCTTAAGCAGTTAAAAGATGGTTTTGAGCAGTAACTGTTTTTGCCTAATAACCTAAGTGCTAGATAAAACCTACTTTTAACACTATTTATGCTACATTTACTTCCGTGTGCCTATTTGTCACAGCCAAATTACCTCTTTTCAATGGCAACTGATAGCTAAAAGAGAAAAAGGGTAGTAATTGCACTTTTTACTATGTATCCATCTATATCTTTATATTTATTAGACTGCAATAAAGCTATCCTTTAGTTTTCTTCATATTAAGAAGAGAATAAAGGAGAGGTTAGATTCAAAGATACATTTTAATTAAATTACTAGTGATACCAGGCAGAATGAATCATTTATTGAATTGGATCTTGTTTGATGAAAGCAATTTGATTGTAAAGTTAGAATTTTCACAACCATATTAGGAATTTGATCATAATATTAAGATCTCCTTGAATGTGATTCTTAGATGTACTGTTAAAAAAGAGGAAAGGGTGTAATAGAAAAATGTATCAACTCAGCTCACATGTATCAACAGAAAGTGTTGAAGGATACTTAGTTGCTTCTCACATGGCTGCTAAAGTTTAAAAATAACAATAATAAACTTTCTGCTACATCACTGTGATCCCACAAGCACTTGAGATCCCCAACTCCATTTTTGTGGCCCCTGGAATGCTCTCTGACCATGATTGCTGAAATCTGATTGCACAGTTTCCTGACATTTAAAGTTGAAAAATGAGTGAAAATTTAAAATAGGTGTATGCAATGAAGAAACTAAGAAAGCCTCTCAAGTCATGAATGACGTGGCCCCTGTTTTAAGGCCTAATGACCCAATGTTAAATATAAACCTAGGCCACCAAGAAATTGCCCACCCTGGCTTTAATATCTCACATGAAGATGCAGTAATTCTTGTATGGAGACTGCTTAAATTCTATCTTAATAATTTTGCTCTGAAACCAATCATAAAAGTATGGGTTAAAACGAACATATGATCTCATTTTCCCTAAATTTCTAGTAGAAATGAGCAACTGGGATGGCTCAATTCCCTTATTTTTTAGGGTGGAAGGGTAGCCTCAAATTTACACTACGGCCAAATTTACTAATCAGCTTTTAAATAAAATATATAGAAATGTTGGCTGGATTGGACTTCAAGAGGGATAGATTCCACTTACTTTCTAAAAATGAGTTAGCAAAGGAGGTTATTCTGTCATTCATTACCTTTAAAAAGGCTGGTGTGCTTATGGCAGCACTGGGCTCTTCAAAGAATTGACACATTCCCTGAAATGACCATAGGACCTCAAAAAGAAGAATGACAGTACAAAGGTTTATTCTTTGTAGCAGAGATATGCCAATTATTTAATGCTGCTAACCACTATGCCTCAAAACTATAATAATATGTTGCTCCTTTTTAGGGTTAAGAAACTTACCATGTTGCTGTGCACCAGAGTATTATGGTGGACAGAAAGCTGTGGGAGTGAACAAGATGGTGGGGAAAGAGGAATCACTAATTTCCACTGGTGGCATCAAGCTGGAGAGGCTTTGAGGGATTGTAGTCATCACTGAGAATGAAAGTGACAGTGGAGCCCACTTCTATGAGGGTAATCTCCACGGAACTCAGTGGAACTTTTTCACAGGAGGCATGCACAGTTTTGCACAATATGAACCAAGAACATTGAGAAGCCAGAATCAAAAATAAATAAATAAAAAAACTGAATAAGCATATGCCCAGGAGGTGGGGAGGGGAGGGCATTGGAGCAGAAGTACTCCAGAGGACTGAAGGAAGAGAAGACAGCCAACATAACCTAGAAAAAATGGAAAACAGGGAAATGAAAATATCCAGAAGCATTCTTTTTTTGAACTTAATTGTTTTCTTTTTTATTGCAAGTCTGTACAGCATTCTAGTATTTGAAACCTTACCTGTCAGAATCCAGACCAAAATAACAACTGCAAAAAGGTAAGCGTCAGTGTGCTTCAATAAATCATTTGCTACTTCTAAATGTTTATCTCTGGTTTATTCAGTCTGACATATTATGAGTCCTTCCTCTGTGGTTAGAGATAGGTTAGCCTCTGGCTAGCAGTGTGCATTAAACTTTAGCAGAAAGCACTTTGCATTTTGAATGATGCTGCCATCAAGCACCAAATGCTTCTGTGACAAACAGGATGGCCAGAAGGTTTGTCTGACTGTAATGTCCACCATGCTGGCTGTTCCTAGGAAACAAAGATGTCATTCAAAAGCAGGCAAGGCTTCGATGCCTGAAGAAAGTAATTGAGTTATAAGAATGGCATCAAACCTGCCTTTCCTATCGCAAGGAAATTAACATTTAAAACATAAAAATGACCAAGGGTTTTTGAAATTGCAAAATGTATGCCTCTTCTGTTTGAAAGATCATTACAACAGGACACAAACAAAACAAGAAAACAACCCTGCATTGTTCTCATTTGCTGCGTTTGCATGAAGTTGTAGCATACTTAGTCAGCTGCCAGGGCTCTATATATCTAGCAGGATGTACTTCTGACTCTTTTAAAACAAAGAGTCTTAACAGCTGGGTTATGGCTTCTGGTTCAAACCTTGACCTAGGACACCTCCAGAATATTTTAGAAAATTTACTGCCAGGCATTATCCAGTGCCCATCACCAATGAGATGGCATTGCTCTTTGCCTCCTGGGCCAGATAGCTCAGCTGAGGCTTACTTGTGTAGGAGGAACCTCCCAAAAAGGGGCACCAAAGCTACCCTCACACTTTGCTTGGCTCAGTCCAAAATACCTTTTCCCCTTATTCTCAAAATGCACAGTGTACTATAGCAAGCAAAGCTAAAAACAGTCTCCCCAAAGGGTTAAATAAGGAAAGTGGTTTTTCAGAATAAAATAAGGAGTTCTTCTGATATAAAAAATAAGAATGGAAAAATTGACTGTAAATATAATGAAACAATATTCAATTAAATCAATATATTGTTATTATTTGAAATGCAGAAATATGTATTTAGTTTTAAAATAACTTTAAAATACTATATTAATGGGACTGTGACAGCTCTCATCAGAAGAGAGAACTAATTTATATCTCAATATTCTCTGTAGGATACACGTGCAGACACACAGACACACACATACACACCACTTCAGACAAAAGAAAATGATTTAATCTAGAATATATAAAGTAAAAACAGGAAGTAGGGTTGTTCACGAAACAGTAAATGTGGTCGATCCCTTCCTTCCTTCCTTCCTTCCTTCCTTCCTTCCTTCCTTCCTTCCTTCCTTCCTTCCTTCCTTCCTTCCTTCCTCCCTCCCTCCCTCCCTCCCTCCCTCCCTCCCTCCCTCCCTCCCTCCCTCTTTCTTTCTTTCTTTCTTTCTTTCTTTCTTTCTTCTTCTTTCTTTCTTTCTTTCTTTCTTTCTTTCTTGCAAAACAGTCCTGCTCCAAATATTCTAATGGAACATTTCAAGTTGATAGTGTTCCTATGGAGCAAAACTCAAAATGTATTTTGTGTTCTGATGGAATTAAGCTCAAAATGTTTCAGGTTTCAGCTATAGAAACAGCAGAAACTCTGAAAAATGTTCCTTGCTTGCTAGTTTTTCACTCAGGACCAGAAGGATTGGTAGAATGGCAGCCCATACTGCTTGCTATTGACCCCCCAACTTGCAGCAATATTGGGAAAGAGAGAAAATTGGGATGAATTTCAAAATATTTTTCAAAACATTTTTTAAAAAATCCCCATAAGGATTTCCCATACGAAACAACTAAACAGTACCAGAAAAATCAGTTAGAATCAGTTGTCACAACATCTCCTTGCATTTCAATGTACTCTGAAAGCTCATAAACAGGATAAAAGAGAAGAGAAGACAATGCTGAATAAACTGACCACCACTGACATAGAAGTATTTGCTTATTTATTTATTTACTTAAATGCTCATCAATAACAGGACATAAGAGTAGATGCAGAGTGCACATTTATGACACTGCCATCTCTACTTCTGATCACCCTATTGAACTCTCAGGAAATAAGATCAACTGGAAAATCACAAATAATAGCAATGGTTTGCAAGCCATTGAAGAAAAATCAGTCACAATGTTCAGAACACTCAGAATAACTAAAATTACGCTGTTTAAAAAATGGCCAATTTTGATTCCCTGCTCAAAACAAAACTCAGAAAACATGCACTTTTATCTGAGCTCAGAACACTCCACACAGTTGTTCAAGGCCAGAACTGTTCATGACTAGAATGTTTTCCATACTCCTAATGGAGAACATCCAGCCAGCCATGTGTTCTCATCTGGTATGTGATAGAGCGATCTGAGCCTAAAGAACAGTTTCTGGATATGAGTGGGACTTAGAGGAAGAGGAACAACGTCTTGATTGGAAGGACCCCCACCCACTGATTTCGTCTAAAGTACAGTTGATATTCCAGAACATAATCTGAATGCCTTATGGGTAGAAAGCAGGAATATAGATTGCAAAACTAAAATAAAAATGGATTGCTCCTGAGAAAGTTGTAAATTTATACATCATGGTATACGAGACTAACACAATTCTGGATGCTCTCTGAACTTGTGGAGTCTATATTATTTTCATTTTTTAAAAAATTAAAGCTCCAGAGTTGAAGAGACTTAACCAGTAAATGGTTCAGGTGTCGGGCACATCTTCAGCATTAAAGAACAGGCTGCTATTCTCAACATGATTAGTCCTGGAATTTATTTTTAATACCAGGACTGAAATCACCATTTATGACAAAAAACAAAACAAAACAAAAAAACACCAAAATTCTAGGGTGAAATTATTTTAATTTCAGCAACCTAACGTCCTTTGTGGCATAATTCTAACAAGTCAGTCCCATTGAATTTAATGAGATTTACTTCTCATTAAAGTGAAGTGTCTCAGAATTGCAACCTCAATACTCTCGTCTATCTATTGCAAATTATCTTTATAATTTTTTATAGTGTTATAGTGTACTGGCATTTAACCTACGTTAGCCACCTTTGGAATCTGTGTAGTTTGGCTGCTTCTACCTCATAGCTTCAGATGGGGATACACATCTATGGTTGCCCTCATGTTCAGATTTATCAAATTTGGTGGCATCTAGGTGAACTTCACAACGTGCAGGGGGCTGACCCTTTGCATCATTGCTGCAAAGGAAAAATGAGCAGTCATCTAGGTCTGGCAGGACATGAAATTGGATTTAGTTATAAAATTGTTGCATTTACACTGATTAACAAAATGTTTAAGAACAGCTCCTTCTCTATACTCATAGAGGATCCTCCATCTTACCACAGGGAATAACTGAGCCAATCCCACCCACCGAAAGGTTTTCAGTTCAGGTCTACGGATGTTGCTAGCCTTTCAAATAACTTTGTTAAACTTAAAGTATTTTCTGCTGCAGCTGGTGCTTTTGTTAACAATGGAATGTTAATTCCTCCCATAAACTCCTAGCCATTGGCCCTTTCAAGGTGCAGTCAGACTGGCATTATGTTCAGAAAGCTCTCTGAGGAAATAGATAGTTCAGTTTTTAGAATGCAGCTTGTTATCTTGCCCTCAGTCTCAGGATTAATACTTCTAAACTTTAAAGAAACTTGAGACTATAGAAGTAAGTAAAGGCTTTTTAATCATCGAGCCATTGTTTTCAAGAGGATCAACGCTTGGGCTAGAGATCCATATACATTGTCTTTAGTTTGTTACTGAAACAACATCTTCCATTTGCTCTAATTAAGATAATGCTTCAACTAACATAATTGATACACCATCTTAGTTTCAGATGCCTTATCTTCTACCTTAACTTTCACTGCTCTTTGTTCAACTTGCTAGCTTAAAATTACTCCTTTATCTGTATTGGACCTGTTCCTTTCAAAAGCTGCTACCTTTGGCTGAGTCCCTTAGTAAACTACAGAATGGGACACATACTACAAACAGCATGTTATTAAGTTTTCACAAAGGCCGTGAAAGCCTTCAACAATACAGCATGTTATTAAGTTTGTTTATTACATTTGTATCCTGCTTTAATCAGTTCAACTCTCAACAGCTTGTTGTTTGCAGTATGTAGGATGCTTGTAGTAACATAGCATTAGATACTATCAGCCTTCTTCGGTAGACCAGACAGAAAATACAACCAGATGAATTAATTCTACTTTATTGTAAGGCTACAGTACATAATCTTGCAAGTCTGAAAGTCCAATTCTCTCTCTGTCTTCTTTATACCCCAAGAAATTAGGGGTGGGGTCTCTTCTGAGCCTCTTGCCCCACCCACTATCCAGCTGCGGGCTATGCTGTTTCTTATCTGACCATTCCCTAGGTCAGTGTTGTCCAAACTTGGCCACTTTAAGATGAGTGGACTTCAACTCCCAGAATTCCCCAGCCAGCCATGCTCATCTTAAAGTGGCCAAGTTTGGACAACACTGACCTAGGCAGTGTCTCCTAGCCCAGTCTCCCCAAGTCATTCCCACATACCATTACAGATGCTACAGTATGTTATTGTACTCTACAGACAGAGTTTATTGACAGAATTCCTTGTACAATTTGATATCTCTACCTTTAATGCCCATTTAGCCTAAGAAGATCTTCAGGGGTAGCTATAATTACATACAGGTCTCCAATAAACATATAAAAGAATGAAAGAATGAGCCTTAAAAAATTTTAAGCTACAGCAACAATCCAAACTGACCTTTACTTCTTGCTTTATCTTTTAGGCAGATTTTTTGTAGAACACATCCACGCCATAATGATTCCATTATGAACTTTGAAACGTGATGAGTAAGAGCATTTCCTATCTGAAATATGATGCCTGAACATAAGTGGTAGTATCATGAGGGCACATCAGCATCTCAACAAAAAGAAAAAAAATGTGCTCTAACATCTCTTTATGCTTATTATGCCTCAAAAAGTAAGTTTGTTTTAAATTAATTTGGTCTTAAAGTCACACCCAGTTTGTACCTGAATTTCTGTGTGCAGTGAATTAATTTGAGTGCCAAAACCCCAATTCTCAAAATGTTCACATCCATCTATATTAAAGGATATTGGGAGATACTCAAAAGTAAATAAATTATCTAAAATGAGTCCTGAGCAGCACACACACAACCCCCCTGCTTTATTTTTCCTACTAGTTCTTATGTAATATAATGGGAGAGAATTTGCTTTCAAAATTTCTTTGATAATAGAAGAAAAATTTGCTGAAATTCTAATTGGAGCCATGTGGTGTTCATGCTCTTAATTAGTAATGAAGCAGCCAAAGGGGATTGTAAATATCTTTCCTTTCATAGGACAATCATTTCTCCAAAGATCTATAGCTTCTCTGCTTCCTATGTTTCAATTAACTCTGAAAAAAACACATCATGAGTCATTTGGGGCTTTCATAAGTTGGGAAATGTGGGTGACTATTTCCTTCACAGTGACAGGAAGTTGTGCAACATAAATCAACAACATCCACAGTAGTGTCTCCTGCCTTGTCTAAGAATTAAGTCAAATGCACATCAAGTGAAATTGCAAAGGAATTTTAAAACATCTTGAAACTAAGATAGAAAAAATAAAAACCTTGCTCTCACTGAAAGAAAAAGGGAAAAGAAAAACTGCAAGGCAGATGCAAATCCTTGACTAAAAATCATCTCAGCTTTTAGGGAGGGGAGTTTATTTGCTTGAATTTTGCAATTATATCATGGTTATTCAGAAGTACTATTGAATTCAAAGTGGCTTACTTCCAGATAAGTGGCCTTAGTACTTATAGAGAGAAGAGAAGAGAAGAGAAGAGAAGAGAAGAGAAGAGAAGAGAAGAGAAGAGAAGAGAAGAGAAGAGAAGAGAAGAGAAGAGAAGATCTCAAGATGTGTCCTGGTATGACAGTTAAATAAGAATGTAAAGAATGTTAGTATGCCATCAAATATTTAACAGAGGAAAAGGATACTGAGGCCTGATTTATGAATTTGAAAGGCCCCATTCTTTTGGTACTAATTAAAGCATATTTTGGGGCCAAAAAATCTGTTGAACTGGCCAATTCAGTATTTATTCAGTATGTTTGTCCCAGAAGTTACACACGCTAGAGGAAAAAACAACAGATCACTGCTTGCCTATAGAATGGAATATAATATCAAAACACAGATGTACAATTTTGGCATAGCCATATCAGAAGTTAGTAGTCTCTCCCTCATAGAGGGTCAGATAATGCTGCCAGTGAAATGGATAAGAAATGGAACTCATTCCCTGTGTGTGACAACTTCTTCATAAAATGCAAGAGTCATGAAGAGTTTTGATACTGTACTTCAAATTGATTTTATAAATATGGTAAAAGTTTTTGGTTTTCTTGTAGATGTAGGATATGTTTTATACTGTGTCTATGTATGTCCATCTACTATGTAGGTTATGGAAGTGGGAAGTGAAATGTGTTTTTCCAAAGAACAGTTGGTGTCAGAATCCTCGCAAGATTTTAGAATAGATTATTATATGGCTAGTCTAAAAAGAGGGTTCCTTTTTCCATGCTGCGGTTCTGCCATTGTAAAAGGGGAGGGGGAGTATGAAGGAGAAACCGTTTGAAGCAGATGGCTCCTTATCACGGGCTCTGGAATGTTCAAGGCTATGCCAGCAAGGGAATCAGAAGACAAGAACTAAGGGCGATGGAAGGGGAGGGAAAGTAAGAAGGGCAATGTAAGTGGGGGAAAGAAAGAAAAGCAGTTTTTGGCGCGCTTTTACTCAGTCTCAGCAATGCTTTGGATCTGTACACTTATTCTTAATAAATGAACTTTCTTTTGAATCAATATTGGTTGCAAGGAAAGTTACTGGTTTTAAGATCAACAGGTGGCAGTTCGTTACATTTTGCTGAGACTCTCTGTACAGACTTCTACCAGGGAGATTACCCTGAGGGGAGTCCCAAGCCTCATGTTGACTGGGACCAACCGAGCAACGGGATGGCTGATGATGTTATTGAAGAAGAAGAAGAAAGAAAAGTCCCTCCTCCATTGGAAGTAAAGGTGATAACCCAGGGGGAGCCGGTGCAATCATCACGCCCAGACCGGACGGGGATGAAAGCAACGGCAATGAAAGGACGGGCTCCTTCGTTGAAAGATCGCATGGGGAAATTGGAAGGGCAGATGGGGTCCATATCCGATGATATGCGAGCTATAAAGGCAGCGGTAGACCAACTGCTTGGAAGGGGATCTACACCTCCCGCACGAGAATCGGCCGCCACACCAGGAGGCACGGAGGTGGCAGAGCAGTCAGCCGAAGATGAGACCTCCAGCGAGGAGGAGGAGGATCTCACACCTAGCAGAGCCAAGAAGAGCCCGATGCAGCAGCGGGGCATCTCCATGAAATTCGGGGGAGATGCTGAGCAGCTGGCTTGCTTTATCACCCAGGTTCGGATCTATATGGAGGGCTATGGAGGTCTGTTCCGCAGCGAGGAGGAGAAGGTTTCCTATGTGTCCAGTTTTTTTGAAGGTACGGCTGCGGAATGGGTGGTTGGCCTGCATAGGGCGAAGGACCGGGCTTTAAGAAAATTGGAGGATTTCATGGCAGCTCTCTGCGCGCGCTTTGAAGACCCGTGTGTGGCGCTCAAAGCACGACGCGACCTGGAAAGGTTGAAGCAGGGGTCCAAGTCGGTATCAGAGTATGCCTACGAATTTCGGGGCTTGGCTCAAAGGCTGCCTCACGTGCCGGAGGAGCTCCTGATTGAGTTTTTCCAGAGAGGCTTGCAACCTGAATTGCTGCAGCATGTGCTGTGCCGGGGTTTCCCGAAAACCTTTAATGAATGGGTCGCTATGGCCGGCGAAGTGGAGGAGCAATGGCGTACCATGGAAGCAAGAACCCGACTTCCGCCCTTACCCGGTGCAAAGAAGGTGGCACCCAAGGCGAAGACCAGCGCTCTGAAAAGTAGCGGGGGCCGGCGCGTCTGTTTCAACTGCGGGGAGCCGGGACACTTTGCCGCTGCGTGCCCTAAAGCAAAGATGGAGCAAGGAGGCAAGAAGACGGACCGGAAGGGGCCGAAGTCTTCGAAGCCCAGCAGGAAGGAGTCAGCGGCAGCAGGCAGCGAGATGGGAGCTAGAGCGGCAACACGCGGCGGTGGCAAAACCCGGAAGTTGTTAGCTCCGCTCTCTCTCCGACAGGCGGCTGCTCTTCCAGAGAAAGAAAGCAGCTCACGGGAGGACTCGGACAGCGAAGAGATGGGGGTGAGTCCCATTAAAATTTGGGTGGAACTAAGGGTGGTGAGGACTAATCGGAGGGCAGAGATACGGGCGCTGATAGACTCTGGCTGCTCCCGAAATCTGATTAACCCCGCCCTTGCCCGGGGTTTGGGACTGCGCTTAAAGAGACTCAAAACCCCTGTGATTTTTACCCAGCTGGACGGATCGCCAGCGGGGGGACGGCCGGTGGAGTATCGTACAGAAGAGCTTGAACTCTCTATGGGGGACCATAGAGAGACTATTAAATTCCTAGTGACTCCCATGGCATGCAACCCAGTGCTTCTGGGCATGAACTGGTTAAAAAGGAAGAACCCAGAAGTGAACTGGGAGGAGAAGATCTTGCGTTTCCCGAAGGAGGGGGGAGTGGAAGTTGAAGGAATTACCGAAACGTTGTCAGATGAAGAGATGGGTGCTGTGAGTGGGGAAAAGGCAGTGGAAGCTGCAATCCAGATTCCCAAGCAATACCAAGACCTGCAGGAGGTGTTTAGCAAAAGGGAGTCAGATCAGCTACCCCCCCATCGTGCCAGTGACTGTACCATAGAGATTGAGCCGGGGGCTAAATTTCCAAGGAAGAAAATGTATCCAATGACACCCAAAGAGTTGGAAGCATTGCGGGAGTTCATTGACAAGAATCTAAAGAGGGGCTTTATTGTACCTACGCATTCTCAAATTGCTGCACCGGTGCTATTTAGGGAAAAGAAGGATGGCTCCCTACGTTTGTGCACGGATTATAGAGGGCTAAATGCCATTTCTGCTGACAACAGGTACCCACTCCCCTTAATGAAAGACCTGTTGGCCCATTTATCCAAAGGGAAAATTTTCACAAAGCTGGATTTAAGGGAGGCGTACTTCAGGGTGCGAATCCGTGAAGGAGACCAATGGAAGTCCGCCTTTAATACGCCTCTGGGGTGCTTCCGTTATGAAATAATGCCGTTCGGATTAAAAGGAGCGGCGGGGGTGTTTATGCAACTTATAAATGAGGTGTTACAAGAGTATTTATACCAGGGGGTGTTGGTTTATCTGGACGATATCCTGATTTACACTGAGACCATGGAGCAACATGTGCAATTGGTCAGGAAGGTGCTAAAAAAGCTACTGGAAGCTCAGTTGTATGCCAAGCTCTCCAAATGTGAATTTCATAAACAGCAAATTGACTATTTAGGATATAGAATTTCGCATCAGGGAATTGAAATGGACCCGGCAAAGGTGAGGGATGTTACAGGTTGGGAGGCTCCCAAAACCAGGCGTCAGCTTCAAAGTTTCCTGGGCTTTGCTAACTTCTATCGGCAATTCATACCCAACTTTGCCCAAGTAGCACTCCCACTCACCGATTTGTTGAAAACCAAGGGCAAGGACAAGGCGAAGGCATCAAAACCTGGAGCCCCCTTAGCCTGGACTAAGGAATGCCAGGAGGCGTTTCAAAGTTTAAAGCGTCTGTTTACGGCTGAACCAATCTTAAAACACCCTGATCCAGAACAGCCATTTGTCATACAGGCAGACGCTTCGGATGTAGCAGTGGGAGCTGTGTTGTTACAGAAGGGGGCAGGGGGGGAACTGTTTCCTTGTGCATACATATCCCGGAAATTTTCAAAGACTGAGAGACGCTGGTTGGTGTGGGAAAAGGAAGCGTTCGCAGTACGCTGGGCATTAGTTTGCTGGAGGCATTTGTTAGAGGGGTCACCCCATCCATTTGAAATTTGGACTGATCACAAGAATCTAGAGGCTTTGACTGCACCGAGGAAGCTGTCACCAAAGCAAATGAGATGGGCACAATATTTTCATCGATTTAACTTCTCCCTGAAGTATATTCCTGGGGGAAAAATTTTTCTGGCAGATGCTCTGTCTCGATTGCCTCAACACAATAGCAAGCGGGAGGAAGTAGTCGCTCCAGTAATTCCATGTACCCAAGCAGCCCTAAGAGTGGTCACTAGAGCTCAGAAAAGAAAGAGTGAAGGACAACCAGAAGGAGAGTTATTGGTAAAATTAAATGCCCAGATTGCTCAGGATGAGTGGTTCAAAAGCAACAGCCAGTTGCTAGTGAACAAACAAGGGGCATGGTGGTGGCAAGACAAGCTATATGTCCCTGCAGACGCTAGAAAGTGGGTTTTGCAAAGAAGTCACGGCAGCAAAACAGCTGGGCACTTTGGTTTTGTGAAAACATTACATCTAATCAGACGTCAATTTTGGTGGCCAACAATGAGAAAAGATGTAGGGGAATATGTAGCCACATGTCCCACGTGTGCAATGGCCAAAAAGAGAGGGGGCAAACCAATGGGGCTTCTACAGACAGTAGCAAACCCTGGAGCTCCTTGGAAGCAAATATGCATGGACTTTATTGTAGACCTGCCTGAAAGCAACAAAAAGACTGTTATTTGGGTAGTTACAGACCTTTTTTCCAAACAAGCACATTTTGTGGCATGCCAGGCCATTCCATCAGCACCCAAATTGGCTAAATTATTCATACAACATGTCTACCGAGCTCATGGGGTCCCAGAACGAATAATTTCGGATCGCGGGGTCCAGTTTACTGCCAAATTCTGGAGAGCATTCCTAAAACTACTGGGGGCATCGCAAGACTTGAGTTCGGGGTACCACCCCCAGACAGCGGGATCATGTGAACGTATGAACTCAGTATTGGAACAATATTTGAGATGTTTCATTAACTACCAACAAGACAATTGGGATGAACTGTTACCATTCGCTGAAGTAGCTTATAATAATGCAGTGCACCAAAGCACTGGTCTCACCCCTTTTAAAATAGCTACAGGACAAGAATTTGTACCCATCCCAGAACTGCCTAAGCAGACCACTCAAGTCACTTCAGTTGATGAGTGGATCCAGCAGATGACACAAGTGTGGCCTCAGATTGCTGCCTCGTTGCAGGAGGCCAGAGCTACATACAAGAAATTTGCAGATGCTAAGAGAACACCAGAAAAAGACTGGAAAGTAGGAGATAAGGTTCTTTTATCTACCAAACATCTTAAATCATTACAACCTTCCAGAAAGCTCGCTCCAAGATTCATAGGGCCTTTTGTCATCGATAAAGTAATTAATCCAGTTTCACTACGATTACAGATGCCTGCCACCTTTAAAAGAATCCATCCAGTATTCCACTGCGACCTGCTTAAACCATATAAGGAGTCTTCTCAGTGGCATCCCTCTCCAGTACCTCCTAAACCATTGATGGTTGAAGGAGAACAACATTTTGAAGTTAAAGAAATACTGGACAGTAGAAAGCACAGGGGGGGGGGGGGGTTCAATTTTTAATTCAGTGGAAACATTTTCCCAAATCAATGGCTGAATGGGTTGACAAGAAACATGTAAAGGCTCCACATTTAGTTAAAAAATTTTATGATGCTTATCCTACGAAGCCTTAACAATTAGATTGGTTAGTGTATTATGTTTTTCTTTGCTTTTTCTTTTAGAGTGAAGAAGAGGAATCATCTGACTGACATCCTTTTCTGTAGAGGGGCAGTATGTCAGAATCCTCGCAAGATTTTAGAATAGATTATTACATGGCTAGTCTAAAAAAAGGGTTCCTTTTTCCATGCTGCGGTTCGGCCATTGTAAAAGGGGAGGGGGAGTATGAAGGAGAAACCGTTTGAAGCAGATGGCTCCTTATCACGGGCTCTGGAATGTTCAAGGCTATGCCAGCAAGGGAATCAGAAGACAAGAACTAAGGGCGATGGAAGGGGAGGGAAAGTAAGAAGGGCAATGTAAGGGGGGGGAAGAAAGAAAAGCAGTTTTTGGCGCGCTTTTACTCAGTCTCAGCAATGCTTTGGATCTGTACACTTATTCTTAATAAATGAACTTTCTTTTGAATCAATATTGGTTGCAAGGAAAGTTACTGGTTTTAAGATCAACAGGTGGCAGTTCGTTACAGTTGGATTGACTCCAAAAAGTTTATATTTGTTACTCAAAATGCCACTCATCATATGATCAGGGCTGAAGGTTGGAGTGAGGGAGAACCTTTAGGACCTACTAGAATCTCCTAAGACTGCAATATATTTAGTTTTTTCCACCCTATTTTTTTTAAGCTCTTATAAAGCTCTTATAAACACTTCAGCAGCTTGGCTACCAGCTTGCTCATTCTGATTTAGCTAATACGTTTTAGGTCTGACTGTTCTCATTTCCATTTGGATGTCAAGTGGAGATGATAATGTGTCCCCTCCCATGCCTTTCCAATAAAATATGACAAATCTGCCATTCTTTTCCTATAAAAGTGGATAAAATACAAAAAAAGAAAAAAGTGCTAGGAAAATGTTGATAAGGCTATGAATATAACAGTTTCCCAAAATGACCCTAATTACGCATGCTATCACTGTATACCATAACAGAGCATTCTGTATAAACACAACACCCCATCAGACATACCTGCAAGTATGAAGATCAGGGGTGTACAAATTTGGAAGCCAAAAACAATACTTTGTGTTCTTGGGAAAGTTCTCCAAGAAAAAGTGTGTGGTTGGGATAAAGAAGTAGGCAGAGCCAAAACAAATTCTGCCTATACCTCTTTGTTTCACATCATTTTCAAATCATGCCTTTATTTGTGCATAGGCAAACCAAGTCAAACTTCTGTACTTAACTGCGCTCCAGTCTTAAGTGCAGGTTTGCTGCCTATAAACAGTTACAGAGAATCATAAAGTGCTAAAAGTCCTTGGAGATTTTCTGGAGCAACATCCTGCCTAGAACAGAAATCCTCCAACTATCCCAGGCAAATGGCTGTACCATTTTTGCTTGAAAACCTCCAAATCTCTCTCTATAAAGCTTCCAATTCTATTAGTCGTTGTCTTTCCCTTGGGCCCTACAGAGAATAAATCTATACCCTCTTCCCTGTGAAGCCCTTCAAGTACTGGAAGAGTGCTGCTGTGTCTCCCCTTCACTTTGTTTTCTTCAAGATAAACATATCTACTGTATTTCCTTTTACTGTTCTTCATAGGATTTAGCCTCTGAGTCCCTTGCCATATCTGCTGCTCTTCTTTGCACTTAGGTACATATGGATCTTGGATGATTCTCCAGAATTCAGCAGTGTGACTGTTGAAAACTGGCAGCTTTATTTCTCACCATTTTGGGACAGGAAACAGAGAAATTATTATATAAGCCCTAAAATAAGTTTTATGCCATTGAAATAAAACTCTCACTACCCCAAATTTGTTCATGGATAGAGAGAGATAATATCCATTTCTTGCACTGATCCACCATTTTTTTGTTTGTTAAGTGTGTTATCTGGCCACTAAAAAAGTTGCCCACCTTTATTTGAGCTAACAGATATAAAATTGGGGGAAAAAATGAAAATGAACTTGCTAAGTAGGATTGATGTGGAATATGTTCCAGATTTAGATTTCTAAGATATTATGTTAGGAACATGGAAATCATAATGCTTATGATGAGTGAATATAGAAATGATATCTACTTTAATCTAATGCTTTTCACTATTAATCTGCACAACCTTTTTGTACACAGTAATCTTGACCTGTATTATAGCTTGAAGATAATATCTGATAGCTTCTGTGCTCCTCCACTATGCTAGTCAGCTTCTAACGAGCAAAGTATTCAGGGTTAGACAAACATATTCCATTAGTTACACTGTTGACTTAGAGAAAACCCTCAAGAGTTCAGCAGACATGAAAAAGCAGTGAATGAAACAGCAGTCATGGAGAGATTCTATTATTTTCTATCTCACTGGGACTGATTAAAAGGAGCCAAGGAATACTTAGAAACACCACTGTTTCCACACAGTTTACTGTCAATTAGGTTACCTGGTGGTTGAATTGTGAGACCAGTCACTATGTTCCTTCACACACTTTTCAGTGTAGTAAACATTTCCTTCGACACTATTTTGGCCAAGCTTCTTGTATAATTTTTATTAAAGATTTTTAAAAAGGAAGAGTAAAAACTAATACAAAGTAAAGTAAAGTAAGAAAAAGAAATCAGAGAAGAAGCTAAAAGTGCAAGAAAGGAGAAAAAGAAAAAGAAAAAAGAAAAAGGATACAAAGAAGTAGCTTCTGATTTTCTTTACAGCAGTTATAAGAACAATTAGAAATTTACCTCTTACTCTATGGTTACAACATAACTCTCTTCTTTCCTTAATCTATTCTGTCTAATCATCAGAACCATAAATAATAAGTTCATTTTTTCTGTTTTGCGCAAAAAGTCTATCAGGGAGTTCTAGCCAGCAATAAATGTAGATCAAAGAAGTCAATTTAGCCATCTCAGCAAGTTCCGTCATCTTCACCAACCATTCTTCCATTGTGGGTAATGCCGAATCTTTCCATCTTTGTGCATACAAAAATCTCACTGCAGTTATGTACAAAAACAAAGTTCTGTGACTTTTTTCCAAATGTTTGTCCCTCAATCCCAAAAGAAAAACCTCGGGTTTCAGTATTAGTCTTTATTTTGGCCTGGCTTCTAAGTAGTGAGTTTCCTTATGTCTTCATTATTTTACATCTTCAGGATGCTTAAGTCAAGCAAGATCAGATCATATGGTGGCTTGGTGGACTGTCTTCTCCTTTGTAAATGTGTAGATTTTATGTCACTAGAAACAGCACTACAGTCTTGAGCTTATCTGCTACATATTATGTCTCTGTTCAGCTTTAGTCCTTCCTTCCCCTATAGACAGTCAGGATTCCATAATAAATTATGCTTTTCTGGATAGCATTATTGACCTGTATGAAGACCTTTAAGACCTACCCTGAAAGAGGTAAAAAACATAAAAAAATTTAAAAGGTAAAAAAATTAAAAGAGGTAAAAAACATAAAAAAATTAAAAATCCCAAGGAGGCACAGGAATGAAGTGGGGGTTCTGCGACTTTGAGGACTGGTTGTTAAGTCCCTTTGTTCAGTGCTGCCGTAACTTCAAACAATCACTGAACAAATGGCCATACATTGAGGACTACCTGTAATTACTGGAGTCAGGCAGAAAGTCTTTGTATTTTCTGTTTGATTGGCTTGACCTTATTCTCCAAAAATAAAACCTTTTTACTCTTTCATCCTCTGTATGTATTTCATTTTAAAGGCTTATTCTTATGACAAGATTAACATAGCAAACGAACAAACCAAAAAAGGAAAGGGAGCTGTTCATGGAAAAGATCGGGAAAGAAAGAAAGAAAGAAAGAAAGAAAGAAAGAAAGAAAGAAAGAAAGAAAGAAAGAAAGAAAGAAAGAAAGAAAGAAAGAAAGAAAGAAAGAAAGAGGGAGGGAGGGGGGAGGGAGGGAGGGGGGAAGGGAAGGGAAGGGAAGGGAAGGGAAGGGAAGGGAAGGGAAGGGAAGGGAAGGGAAGGGAAGGGAAGGGAAGGGAAGGGAACTTAGTATGGCAGACTGTTTATCTCTGAATTGGAAACTGCTCTTTAATTATCCAGTGTGACAACTGACCCCAGATTCACCTAAAAGGTACTACTGATGCCTCTATAACAAGGGGGTATATTTCATATAATTATGGGACAATTTATAAATTATAACAATAAGCACCATGTGACTCTTTGAGGTTGTTTCATTTACAACATACACAGATACCATTTGTTTGAACCCCTTCCACACAGTTGTGGTACATGCATGTTTCAAGAGAAGAGTCATAGCTCAATTGTACAGACCAGGTATGCACGCAGAAGATCCACTCCTTCTAGTCAGACAATGAAAAACTCCTGGAGAAATGACTATCAAGAAATTTAAGTCTGCAATAATTTGCTAGTGGATTAGTAATTTCTTATACAGTGTTCCTAGTCACTGCACTATGTAAAAATAGTGGGAGTACTTTTTAAGGTTGCAACCATCCTTCAAATATATTTATCAGGTCTCCAGCCCCTGCATGGAAGCATTCATTCATATAAATAGATGCTGAGTTATTTGTTTGGTTATGACTTTTAAACCATGGTTTATGTTACAGTGATCTGTAAATCTGGCCTTCATGGTTTATTCAGTAAACTACTTGTCAAAACAAACCAAGGCTTAATGTGATATATGAGCCCTGCTAGGTTCAATTTTATTATATGCTTTATGGCAGTCAGTATGAAGAAGGTCATCTAGGAGCAGTAGCGATACATATTGTAGCTTGAAACATTTGTTCATTCAGTCACACATACACACACACCTGTATACATTTAATACCGTGTCTACATTTTCAGTTAGCTCTTACTTTACTGCAGTTGTATAATTCACTTTTAAAAGTCATAATCATATCACACAACCTTTCCTTACTTCACAGGGTGATTTCTGTCAGGCTAATTATTGTTAAACAATCAACACTTGCAGTTCACAAGATTTTGCCAGATGAGACCCCAGACTCCCTTTATATTGAAGTGGCTTAATATTTGCTAGAAACATTGACATCAGTCTTTCATGTGCTCATGACTGTATGGGCTTAGCTTTGCCGATTACCAGCCTGACTGATTTCTACATTGTAAAATGTCCTTTCAATTAATATAATACAGGCTGAATCAGTGCAATGTCAGTCCATAGATCTAAGCCTTTAAACAAACTAATACCAGCAAAAAAGGTCACTTCAGAATATGTCTTTGCACATTCTGACTGTAGGTGTGTAAAGATTCTTAACTACATTCAGTGGAATGCATGAAGACTTCTCTTCAAATGGGTCTGATGGGGCCAGGACTACCATGTTCTGCCTGGCTTCTCTTTCACTGTTTGAATACATGGTGGAAGACAGAGTCCTCAAAGTGGCCTGGGGCAACTGGCAAGTGAAACTTACAACCAGTGGGAAAGCAGGAAGACAAAACATGAGAAATGTACAAGCAGATCACAAAGTATAGTGAACAGGCAGTTTCACTTATTGGATTGAATTAAACATGCCACTTCACTTCAGAGGTTCCTCTGGGGCTTCAGAGAATGGTGATCGGTGCCTGCATAGCAGCCCCTTGCAGCAAGTCATGGTAGGCATGTATGGCAGATTGGTTCTACTTCAGTGCATCACTAGCTGGAGTGATTACACCTGATGCTCCACTTATACTCAAAGTAAAGTGCCAAACCCTTTCATGGATCACTGCCTTGTCATGGTGAAGGGGCTTGTGTAACTCAGTGAAACCATGAGCTATGCCATGCAGGGCCACCCAAGATGGACAAGTCATGACAGACGGTTCTGACAAAATGTGGTCCACTGGAGAAGGAAATGGCAACCCACTCCAGTATCCTTGCCAAGAAAATCCCATGGACAATGTTAGAAGGCTAAAAGATATGACGCCGGAAGATGAGCCCCTCAGGTCAGAAGGTGTCCAATATGCTACTGGGGAAGGGCGGAGGGCAATTCCAAGTAGCTCCAGAAAGAGTGAAGCGGCTGGGCCAAAGCCGAAAGGACGTTCAGCTGTGGATGTATCTGGAAGCGAAAAGAAGGTCCGATGCTGTAAAGAACAATATTGTATAGGTACGTGGAATGTAAGATCCATGAACCAAGGCAAGCTGGATGTGGTCAAACATGAGATGACAAGATTGAACGTTGACATCTTGGGAATCAGCGAATTGAAATGGAAGGGAATGGGTGAATTTAATTCAGGTGACCATTATATCTACTACTGTGGGCAAGAAACCCCTAGAAGAAATGGAGTTGCACTCATAGTCAATAAGAGAGTGGGAAAGGCAGTAATGGGGTACAACCTCAAAAACGACAGAATGATCTCAGTGCGTATCCAAGGAAAACCACTCAACATCATGGTAATCCAAGTCTATGCCCCAACCACCGATGCCAAAGAAGCTGAAGTTGACCGGTTCTATGAAGACCTACAAGACCTTCTAGAACTAGCACCAAAAAAAGATGTCCTTTTCATCATAGGGGATTGGAATGCTAAAGTAGGAAGTCAAGGAGTAATCGGAATAACAGGCAAGTTTGGCCTTGGAGTACAAAATGAAGCAGGGCAAAGGCTAATAGAGTTCTGTCAAGAGAACAAGCTAATCATAGCAAACACTCTTTTCCAACAACACAAGAGACGACTCTACACATGGACATCACCAGATGGTCAATACCGAAACCAGATAGATTACATACTTTGCAGCCAAAGATGGAGAAGCTCTATACAGACGGCAAAAACAAGACCAGGAGCTGACTGTGGCTCAGATCATGAGCTTCTTACTGCAAAATTTAGGCTTAAATTGAAGAATGTAGGGAAAACCACTAGACCACTCAGGTATGACTTAGATCATATTCCATGTGAGTACACAGTGAAGGTGATGAATAGATTTAGAGGATTAGATTTGGTAGACAGAGTGCCTGAAGAACTATGGACGGAGGTCTGTAACATTGTACAAGAGGCAGCAACTAAAACCATCCCAAAGAAAAAGAAATGCAAGAAAGCAAAATGGCTGTCTGATGAGGCTTTACAAATAGCTGTGGAAAGAAGGAATGCGAAAAGCAAGGGTGAAAGGGAAAGATATAAGCAACTGAATGCAGATTTCCAGAGAATAGCAAGGAGAGATAAGAAGGCCTTCTTAAATGAACAATGCAAAGAAATTGAAGAAAACAATAGAATGGGGAAGACTAGAGATCTCTTCAAGAAAATTGGCGATATCAAAGGAACGTTTAGTGCAAAGATGGGCATGATAAAGGACAAAAAAGGCAGGGACCTAACAGAAGCAGAAGAGATTAAGAAGAGGTGGCAAGAATACACAGAAGAACTCTACAAGAAAGATCTTAATGTCCCTGATGTCCATGCTCGTGTGGTCACTGACCCTGAGCCAGACATCCTAGAGAGTGAAGTCAAGTGGGCCTTAGGAAGCATTGCTAACAACAAAGCTAGTGGAGATGACAGTATTCCAGCTGAGTTATTTAAAATACTAAAAGACGATGCTGTTCAAGTGCTGCACTGAATATGCCAGCAAGTTTGGAAAACGCAACAGTGGCCACGGGATTGGAAAAGGTCAGTTTACGTTCCAATTCCAAAGAAGGGCAATGCCAAAGAATGCTCAAACTATCGCACAATTGCACTCATTTCACATGCTAGCAAGGTTATGCTCAAAATCCTACAAGCTAGGCTTCAGCAGTACGTGAACCGAGAACTACCGGATGTACAAGCTGGGTTTCGAAGAGGCAGAGGAACTAGAGATCAAATTGCCAACATTCGCTGGATCATGGAGAAAGCACGAGAGTTCCAGAAAAGCATCTACTTCTGCTTCATTGACTATGCAAAAGCCTTTGATTGTGTGGATCACAACAAACTGTAACAAATTCTTAAAGAGATGGGGATACCAGACCACCTTACTTGTCTCCTGAAAAATCTGTATGCGGGCCAAGAAGCAACAGTTAGAACCGGTCATGGAACAACCGATTGGTTCAAAATAGGGGAAGGAGTATGACAAGGCTGTATACTGTCACCCTGCTTATTTAACCTATATGCAGAGTACATCATGAGAAATGCCAGGCTGGAAGAATCACAAGCCGGAATTAAGATTGCAGGGAGAAACATCAATAACCTCAGATATGCAGATGATACCACCTTAATGGCAGAAAGTGAAGAAGAACTAAAGAGCCTCTTGATGAGGGTGAAAGAGGAGAGTGCAAAAGCTGGCTTGAAACTCAACATTAAAAAAACTAAGATCATGGCATCTGGACCCATCAATTCCTGGCAAATAGAAGGGGTAGAAATGGAAGCAGTAACAGACTTCATTTATTTGGGCTCCAAGATCACTGCAGACGGAGACTGCAGCCATGAAATTAAAAGACGCTTGCTCCTTGGGAGGAAAGCTATGGCAAACCTAGATAGCATATTAAAAAGCAGAGATGTCACCTTGCCGACAAAGATCCGCATAGTCAAAGCTATGGTTTTTCCAGTAGTAATGTATGGCTGTGAGAGCTGGACCATAAAGAAGGCTGAATGCTGAAGAATTGATGCCTTTGAACGTCGTGCTGGAGAAGACTCTTAAGAGTCCGCTGGACTGCTAGGAGGTCAAACCAGTCAATCTTAAAGGAAATCAACTCTGATTGCTCATTGGAAGGATTGATAATGAAGCTCAAGCTCAGATACTTTGGTCACCTAATGCAAAGAGAGGACTCTTTGGAAAAGACTCTGATGCTGGGAAAGATGGAAGGGAAAAGGAGAAGAGGACGGCAGAGGATGAGATGGCTAGATAGCATCACTGAAGCAATGAGCATGAAATTGAGCAAACTCACGGAGGCAGTGAAAGATAGGAAGGCCTGGCGCAATATGGTTCATGGGGTCACGAAGAGTCGGACACGACTTAACGACTGAACAACAACAACAAAAGTGCCAAAGCAGATTCCACCAACTTTGCAAAGGCCTTCTGACTGATGTGATTTTCATACCGGCTTGGTGTAAAAATGGTGTGGTTTTTATTCCCCCACCAGCTTGGAGCCCAAAAGAATGAGAATGAGCCATTGTCCCATCAACAAATCTCCACTGTGCCAATATGTGTCAGTTCATCATTACCATTCCTCTACTGGCATGCTGCAACTTGCAGACATTTTATTTACTTGTTTGTTTATATTAGGACTTCAATCAAACGATCTCTGTATCATTAGTTAAGTTACAGTCCAGAGACAATTTCTCATTTCCATCGTATAGTCCCTCAAGACCTTAATTCTAAATTCAGTTGCAAACCACTGATATCCAACAGTGCAACTTTCTCTTGCTCTCTCTCTCTCTCTCTCTCTCTCTCTCTCTCTCTCTCTCTCTCTCTCTGTCTGTCTCAGGCAGCAAGCCTCTGATGTACTTAACAAATAACCATTTTGCTAGGAATAATGACTTGGTTCATATCTATTTTGCTTCAGATTCCCCCTTTTCTCAAAAAACTAAAATTGCTTAGAATATCCTCAACCATCCAGTGTCCTCACTATCAGGTCTCCTAATGCTTTTGGTGGCTGTTACTGTTTTGTTTACGGTGTATCCTCCCTCCCCCCCAATTAAATGGAGTGATTGTTTGACCATCTTTGCTCTAGAGAAACATATGAAGCAAATGATTCTTTTTTTCCTATTTGTGTTAGCACACTGGTAACAGGGTCTCAAAAATCTTTATCTAGCTCATGTGGTGTGATTTACATGGTTTATTTGTATTTGCCCTTATGACACCAGTTTGAAATGCTCGGTGCCCTTCATAAGGATATAAAGCTGTATGGAGGACAGGTTTTTGTTTGTTTGTTTTAGAAGGAGAATATGGTCATAATCTCCACTGGGCTTTCCCTATCAATTGCTAATTCAATAAAAGTCATTGATTCAAATGCCTCTTAGTTGATTTGTGCCTTTAATTAAGCTGGGTTTGTTGCCTGTTTGCAATCAAAATCAAATCAAATCAAATGCAAATTAGCTCCCAGAGAAACAACATTTCTATTACACCCCAGACAAATTAATATGGCTTCAATAAGTGTGGCAATAGCTACAATTCAGCAGTCCTGATTGGAAGCATGTTAGTGTTGCAGTTACTTTTCAGAATTTTGCAATCTAGATTGACATACAGTGTGAAGATGCTGAAAACCTATTGTTTGAAAGAGATTAGATTTCTCCAATTCCAAAAGCAAAAGCCAAACTCTGGGGGATTAACATCAAATTAATCTACTTCAGCTCTCTAAAAACTTGGTATTGTTTCTAAATAGAATGTGAGTCAGAGAACTATTGACCTGTCTACAGTCTCTCTTGCTCTCTTTTTTTTAAGGTATGGATGGGAATACATAGAAAAAAAGGAAGTTGTTTTCTATCACGTCAGACTACTGACCATCTAGTTCAATATGTATGTAAACCAATATTGTGGTCGATGACCAAGTTCAAACACAGTGCCATGAGAAGAGTTGCAGACCTTGGGGGAAAAGATTAAAAAGTTTCTAGGAAAATTGCACAGAAAAAAGAAAGGGACCTAAAATTCAAGGATACAGGAGAAGATCTAAAATATTTAAAAGAACTTTTTTTTTTTTTTTTTGAAAATGTAACTATTCAATAATGCAATCCTGGATTACTGGACTGCTGGGATACAAACATAGCTGCTAAAATATTAAGATGGTTAACAAATAATCCTAGATAAATCAAAGATAAGGTGCATAAAAAAATGGTTAAGATTCTATCCAAAGTATCAAGTATGAGAAGCTCTTCTACACTGTGATGATACAATCTTTGGATGAGCTGCAGTTGCAGCTGCACAAAATTATGCAATGCTTCTAAATTTCATCACTGATTTATCTAAAAGTAGAGAACCAGGTCACTATCTTCTAGATTCTATGATATACCGGGGAAGAGGCATTTTAAGGATGACTAGCTGAGGATTATCAATACAATTTCACAAGGGAGTTTTTCCAGCAGCACTTGTACAAGTACAGATCAAATCGGGGACTATGGGGGTGCAACACACATTATCTACTGATGAACTATGGGTCTTCCTGAATGATGTAAATATTGCAATGAGCTGTAATTCAAGTGCAAACATTTCTTTATAAGTATTATTCCTATAACTTCACAACCAGCACATCTTGGGAAAAAAGGTGCAGTAGTAGATGGGCACTTACTTCCCAAGTCTTCCATTAAAATGGCTTATTTTCACTTTTTTTTTTTTTTGAGACAAGAATTTCCCATGGAAGTATAATAAGTTAAAAGCTTTCTGAAATGTTTCACTGATAAGCTGAAGTGTATTTTTCCTCACTAGTCCCAAGGGTGATAATGAAGACATTTTCCTATTCTAAAGGGATATTATTAAAGGCCTATAAATCTTTTTTGATGTTTCCTTAAGCAGAGCTCTACCAAAACATACTTTTTAATGCTATTATCCTAAGCTACACACTTATATCTCAAATAGGGAAAGCTGAATAATTAGAAATGGTTGTTATAGTGGGTAATGTGCCAAAAACATAAATATGCCATCATGAAAAATTTGACAGTGTACCTCAGCATTCCTCAGTCATTTCTAACAGTTCAGTCTTTTCTGCGGTTTGATTTACTTCACAGATGATGAAGTAAAACTTTCTCTGGACTTTATCCTGTTTGAGTATAGGTTCATGTTTGAATATTTCTTAGTGGGGAAAAATATTTGTCCCCTACCAATAGGGACAAACAGTGGGTTCACATATTATGCTAAACCATTATGATTATGGCAGAGGAACTTAAGTATGCTTCCATCTGTAACCATAGCTTGGTCTTGGTTACCTTAATCACTGTCCAGGATGTGGTCCAAATGGAACTAATGGCTATCTCATGGTTAGCACTCCAGGAAATCAGTTTGTGATGGAGGATTATCCGCACAGCAATTCTATTGCTATTCCTCTTAGGTTTTTAGCCATTATAAAAATTAGAGCACAGAAAGAGTAGGGTGAAATGTAGCTTTCTCTTTGTTGTACATGATGGCTGTGGGTCCAATGATTTTTCAGTGTGTATATGCATGTGTGTGTGTGAGAGAGAACACATTAAAGCAAAAACAAAATAATATTGAAAGGCCAGTGGTGTCTACAGAAGCCAAGATATGGGGGGGAAAAATAGAACATGCATGTGTTGATATATTGTAAATCTCATCCCTCATCATGTTGCCTCATATGTTGGGAAACAACAGATGAGTTAACTACATAAGTCACAGTACCAATAGAAGCAAATACGTGTAGCTCAGGGTCGAACTGTGGAGTCCTTGGGGCTCTCTGAGCTTGGTTGTTTTCTTGCAGACGTTTCATTACCCAGCTAGGTAACATCTTCAGTGCTAGAATGGAGTGGGGTTTGCTCTCTGTTTATATACAGTGGCTTGCCCTGCCAGTGTTGGTGGGGTAGGAGTTTTGTTTTATTTTCTCCCCCTCTGGTAGTTCCTTGATCAGGGCATTGCTTACTGCTTGATTGTATGTCTGGTGATAATCTTGGTATTAATCTCTGCTTATCTGGGTGATGATTCCTGGTGACATGTTCTGGTCTGTTGTTTTCCTTTTTATTGTCTCTTTTGAATAGTATGTAGATGTTGTTTATCTCTATGTGCCTGTTGATGGCTGCCTTGTCAGAACACCAAGCTTCCAGGAATTCCCTCACACTTTTGGATTTAGGTTGGTCTAAGATCAGGCACTTTTTGATAAAGTTGCGTGGATATCCATTTTGTTGGAAGATGTTGTACAGGTGGTCTATTTGCTTTTTCTGCCATTCTGGGTTGCTGCAGTGCATTTGTGCTCGTCTGAATAATGTTCTTACACAGCTCCTCTTGTGGGAGGTTGGGTTGTTACTTTGGTAATGGAGTACTTGATTAGTGTGGGTTGTCTTCTGATAGGCTTGGGTTTATAACCCAACCTCCCACAAGAGGAGCTCTGTAAGAACATTATTCAAATGAGCACAAAGGCAACAATACGCTACTCAAGGAACTACCACAGGAAAAAACAAAACCCCATCCCATTCTAGCGTTGAAGATGTTACCTAGCCAGGTAACGAAACATTTACAAGAAAACAACCAAGCTCAGAAACCCCAAGGACTCCATAAGTCACAGTATTTGTGACATGACATGAGAGATATTTTATCACTTCCATGCCTACCTCCCAGTTACAGAAACCCATGCAAAAGTCTTCACTTGTCAGTCACTGCATTGGTTGCTAAAATTCAGGGGCTCTCTAAGTGGCATTTGGCTTGCTGTTGGTCAATGCTCTTAATAAGTGTACATATAACAGTCACCAACATAATAGTGCAAAATTATGAATTAAAAAAGATTTGCCCATTCTGGTGGCCAGTGGAGAAAGGAGAGATGATTAAAAACCTTTGGTTTCTCTTGTGGAACATTTCTCTGTGCTGCCAGGAGGCAGATTTGGTAGAAACTGAGCTCAATATACCTAAAAAACAAAAAGTTTGCTTAAAAAAACCCATTAGATTGTTCTTAATTAGCGTCACTTTCTCCAGTTCAGAACTATTGCTGCAGTAGGGTTTTGTTGCCAGCTCGTTCCCAGTTTAAAATGCACCAGTGGTTGCACTGATGAAACAGCCGATCACTTGATACCCACTACTCTGTATTTGAAGTAGATGATTTAGAATGGAACGCTTTATGTCATGAGCATATGTCTTTATCAACTGGTTTCAGTTTGGATGCTGGACAGCACAATCCATCTGCATTAAAAGCAGCTGAAAGATCTATTGGCCACACTTGTAAATCATTGCAGTCTGTTGATAGTACCCATGCAAAGCGATCCTGATATAACTGTTCACCAGAATGCCAGTTTGTTATTGTTGTTGTTTGTCATCATCATCATCATCATCTCTGAAACTTTAATAGACATTAACAGCTAATAATGCTATGAGACACTTCATTTGTTGCTGGCTTCTGCTAAGGTCCTGTTTTCCAAGGCACAAGAGTTGCCTCTTTATTTTTTTATGGGTAATTTTCAGTGCTTTTAACAACATCCTTTAGTTGTATGCACAAAAAGAAAAAACAACTTCCTGGGGCAAATGATTAAAGGATATATATTTGCCTGATCTAAAATGTATTTAGTCAACTTGCATACTTATAGTTGTCCTGTATTTCTCCTCCTTTAGTAAAAGACATTTGGCTGATTCACAGCAATCACATGAGAGGTCAGACTGCACGCAGTGATTTAAATACAACACTAGTGGCCGTAACTTTCTTTTTCATGTAGAAGAAAGCACAGGGACACAAACTGGAATGAAAACCTGAGACTGGGGTTGGGAAGAGTAGGAGGCTTCGGTTCTTTGCCATCTGCTGCAATTTCATTCTGAATCTGCACCTGACATTCCTACAACTTATACCACCAAAAAGGAATTCCCCACCCCACTCTAGAATCCTATTCTGGGTTGGTCCCCTTGCATTTATTTTGATTAGAATATGAACAAGAAAACCAGCTGCTTGATGCATCTTTAAAGTGACATGTATTTTGTCCCCAGGGGATGAGTAATTCAGACAAGAAAGGTATGAATCAGGATGAGACACTTTTTTTCTGGAGTCTTCACTTTTCTTTAAATTGTTCTTTGTGTGGCCGTAGCTAGTGACATGGTGATATTACTGAAAGAACAGGATGTTTTGAGGGTGTGACACATCTCCAAGGGATCAAATAGCAAGATCTCAGAAGACTGCTAGGATGGAGCTGGATCCTAGAAAAATGACCAGTGCTTCATTACAGATGGGCACGCATGGCTTAGATGCAACTAACAAGGAAAAAGTTGGGCAAAATTGAGATTGGGCCAAAAGTTTTGGGGGAAATGGGATGAAGAAGGATTGAGAGACCACAGGTTTTCTTCTTTATTCATTCACTTATAGTGTTTATATACTCCTTGCTTCATGTGGATTACCGGCAGTTTACAAAAATACACATAAAATCTATACAAAACATTAAAATTTTATGATTGTTCACTATCCAGAGTCACTTGCTGAGGTGGGTGGCTATAGAAATCAAATAAATAAATAAAAAAAATAATACAACATCCATCCTCCTCCAGTGTCTCAATAAAGTAATCATATCTCCCTTGATTTCATAAGAGGCGAAGCTCCCAACATCCCAGTTCATGACAAACATACTGGATGAATTAGTTCTGCCTGAAAAAGGCAGTGCTGTAAATACCCAGATGCCATGCCTTAAGGGCTTTAAAGATTAAAAAAAGTTCGCTGAACTGGAAGCCTATTGAAAGCCAGTGTAGTGCCCCCAAAACTGGGACAGATGGCTTTTACCAGCCAGCATGCAGGACATTTCAATTTGCACCAACTGCAGCCATCAAAACCAGGCCCAGGTAGAGGGCATGGCAACAGTCAATTCTAGAGTTGAAAACATGGCTCATGATTGCCAGGGCTTCTTCTCCAGGAAGGACCACAACTGATTCACCAGATGCGGCTGGCACAGGCCCCCCCTAGTCTATCTGGCAGTGGCTATGGGTCTTGGACAATCTCCAACTTACAGACTTGATATTTCAGGGTAAGTGTTTTCCCATCCAGAGTTACCACTGTTACAGGAAAAATACCAGATGGTTTCTAAACAATTGGCGTATATATATTGTGAGGGGGAGGGGGGTGTTCATTCTCAGTTGGTTTCTTTACAAGTCTTTTACAGCCTTCAGTTGCTCAGTCAAGGCAAGCTGATGTTGGAACATGACAGAAAAGAAAGACTATATCTGGCAAATAAGTCCTGGAGCTGAGAAAAGTAGCCTTGTGTGAGACTGATTCAAAGAAGGAGAAGAGACCTTATAGCAAGAGCCTCATACTCTGAAAGGTTCTAATGATGGGTTCTCTTCCTGTGAAAATATAATCTTTTAAATCCCAACTTTGTCTTGAATTGTTTCATTCAATATTCCCCAAGAACCACAGACATCTGAAGCAAAGTTAGATTATATCAAAATGATTACACTCACGTGATACATCATAATACAAATCTCACCGCTTGGGTACTTGCATTCCAATGTCGACACAAGTGGTACATTGCTGTATTTTCATCATAAGGCATGTTTTGTCACTTATTTTCTTCTCCTAGAGATGTCCATGCACTGTGTGCAAAACTACTCATTAGCACTTGTTCATCGATAAACATAATCTTTGCAGTGCATACGGGACACGAAATTCTTCATAATTAAGGGCATAGATAGTTGAAAAAGAAGGGTATATATATATAAATAAATGGGAAAAAAGCTTAACGCACCTTCTTCTTCTTTCCTTATAGATGTCATGCCCCCAAGAATTGTTGATTTTCAGCTTAATTTTGGTGGTAAATTTGCAAGGCTATCCATTCCTCCACTCCTGGTATAATAAGGGAAGGAGGGAGATAGATAGAAAGAGAACATATACTTTTATTCTAAACTAGTGTAAATAAAGGTCTTATTTTAATTTATACTTTCTTCCTTAGTACCATTTCCCCCTCTTTTCCCCTCTGTAAATCTCTTAAAAGACATACAGGAACTTGCTGGTGGATTCATATTAGTCAGAATTCTAGTTCATAATGATCTGGCAGCTTCAATCACCCTTTTATTAAAGCCAGTGAGAATATATGCAGTTTTGGTTTCATGGGATTTCAGTACATATGTATAATTTAATATTTTAAAAGCTTTACAGCCTCAACAAGACAAAATTCAATCTCTGAGCACTCAGAAGTACCACTTTCCCCCAAAGCACTGTGTTGTAGTATGGTTACAACTTGCAGCACATACACTTTCCTTTGTCTTGTTCAAATAGCTCAAATTCATTTTGTCAGATAGAAAGCAGAATTGTTCAGTTTTCCTTGAATGTGCAAAAATGCACAAAGGCTGGGCCATTTTTGTTTCTAATCTCTCCAAGTGCATTTAGAGAAACCAAGCTGGAAAACTCTTTGTCTGAATACTGTGTGTTTTTGAAAGTGAAAAACACCTGAAAGGAGAGAAATAGTAGAAGACTTTATGGAACTGAAAAATAACTTATGTGCTCTGAAGAATGATGGCCTTAACGTTTACTATTCTGCATAATCATACTTAACTGCTGGCACAATTTTTTAAAAAGGTATCTTGCTTTTATCCTCTTAGACAGAAAAAGCTAAGACATTTAATAAAATGAAGTAAATTTCTTTTTCATTTCATCTATTGCCACAGTACAGTCAAATCTTCAGATTACCTTGCAGTTCAAACTGGAACCCAGTTTGATCCTGTTAGGAAGATCCAATCTAATACACTCCACAAACACTTACTAGTTAGACCCTTGTTACACAGCACTCTGGGAATAAACTGCTAGCTTTAAAGCTGAGCCAAAATTTCTCCAAATAATATTTCTGAGACTTTTCTTGTTCCCAAATATTATGCCCTATTTTATTAATCATAGCAGCTGTAATTTCTTGCCTATAGTTTATTTAACTGTTTTTAATTGGTTTTAATGTGTGAATTGTGTTGATTATTTAGTTTTTGTTTTAATTGTGTATGCTGCCTAGAGTCACATGCAGGTAAGATGGACAGCTATATAAATTCAATAAATACGTAAGTAAATAAAAATAGTTTCTTGGAAAAATGTTAGGTCTGGAGAATTCCCCAGCCCATTTCCTAGGCTCAAGTTCCTGTTCAAGACTGAACATCATGACACAGTTTTTTGTGAACAAGTAGCTGAAAGGGCAAACAGTGGTCATTAAAGTGTCTGAAGGTCAATGCCAGAGCTTTACATGAACAGAGCAAAAGAAAAGGGAGTCAAGATATAAATCAGAAATGGATACTGTAAAGCAGCCCAAATGCAAAGTAATGCAGAAGCCAAATCTTCAAAGAACAAGAATGAAAGATGGTTGAATTCCAGTATCCTATTTTAGTTCTTTTCTATAGCTATTCACTATATTTTGTTCTATTTTGACCAAATTCAGAAAGAGTGGTGTCAACATGCACAGGTGGTGGTTAGTTCTCAGACTGATGAACTTTATCCAAATATTCAGCTACAAGATGTTGTGTTATCAGAAAAGGGACCCACCTCTTCACTGGTTCACAGTAGGCAGTTAAACAGAAGATAAAGAAGGTTCTGCCCGAATGCACTTGGGCACATATTGATTATTAGATAGGAAATTGTTCAGTTGCCAGAATTATTGTAATCCCATCCCTTTCTTCTTAATACATCTTGCTATATACACTTTGAGAGAATCATGCTTGGAAAATAATTATTTTTGGTTTAGACAGAAGTCAAAGTGGTTGAGGACTTGGGGGACGTGAATTAGGGTCTAGCCAATCAACTGTTCTTGAATTTTATCATGTTTCTTTATGAACCTTGATCTTCCTTCTCTTTTTCCAACATATTCCAGATATATCACCTGCTGTTGGAAACAGTGATACTTTCTGGCCAGATGCCTCTTCCTTGTTTAATTAATCAAAATCAGGCTAGTTTACTACATTGTATTGCCAAAAACATTTAGGCACACAATAAAAAGAATATGATATTGGCAAATCAATAGTGATCACAGAAGAAACTGTTGTAGAATGTAATATACTCCATTGCATGGAGTCACTGAAATTAGTGAGAGTGTGTGTGTCTGCCTTACTACTACTTATTCACAAGTTATTAGGGAAAAGCGTTTTGTGTTTGCATTTTAAGAACACAAATAAGAAAAGGTAATGTTTGCTCACAAAACATTGCCACATCATGTTTCATATATTAATCTAGAATAGAATGCACAATGAGGTAGTCCCAGAAATTAAGGATATTCCATATGGACCCAGAAGATGCCATAAACTGTAGGTATATCACCCTGATTAGGTGATATTCAGACCATGACTATAAGAGATGTAGTTGCTAAAGCTTTTGTGGTAGTGAGGAGTAAGCCCAGAGTAAGGCTGTTTTTTTTTTTTTTCCTTTTTGCCATAGAAAAATGATTGCTGGTCCATGTGGATGGCAGGGCAATCTTACAGTGTGAGTAAAGCCAAAGAATCTCCCTCTCCCCGATCTTCAAAACAGTTTTGCTTTGTTAAAAGTTATTTTATAAAAAAATATTAAAGCAATCAATGCATGATAAATGTTCATGATGCATTCTACAGGTGAAACTCGAAAAATTAGAATATCGTGCAAATGTTCATTTATGTCAGTATGGCAACTCAAAAGGTGAAACCAATATATGAGATAGACGCATTACATGCAAAGCGAGATATGTCAAGCCTTACTTTGGTATAATTGTGATGATTATGGCGTACAGCTTATGAAAACCCCAAATTCACAATCTCAGAAAATTAGAATATTACATGACATCAATAACACATGGATTGGAAATAGAACAATATCGGACCTCTGCAAAGTATAAGCATGCATATGTACTCAGTACTTTGTTTGGGCCCCTTTTGCAGCAATGACTGCTGCAATGCGGCCTGGCATGGATGCTATCAGCCTGTGGCACTGCTGAGGTGTTATGGAAGACCAGGATGCTTCAATAGCGGCCTTCAGCTCCGCTGCATTGTTCGGTCTCATGTCCCTCATCTTTCTCTTGGCAATGCCCCATAGATTCTCTATGGGGTTCAGGTCAGGTGAGTTTGCTGGCCAATCAAGCACAGTAATCCCATGGTCATTGAACCAGGTTTTGGTACTTTTGGCAGTGTGGGCAGGTGCCAAGTCCTGCTGGACAATGAAGTCAGCATCCCCATAAAGCTCGTCTGCGGAAGGAAGCATGAAGTGCTCCAAAATCTCCTGGTAGACGGCTGCGTTGACCCTGGACTTAATGAAGCACAGTGGACCAACATCAGCAGATGACATGGCTCCCCAAATCAACACAGACTGTGGAAACTTCACTCTGGACTTCAAGCATCGTGCATTGTGTGCCTCTCCATTCTTCCTCCAGACTCTGGGTCCTTGGTTCCCAAATGAGATGCAAAAGTTGCTCTCATCAGAAAAGAGGACTTTGGACCACTGGGCAACAGACCAGTTCTTTTTGTCTGTAGCCCAGGTAAGATGCTTCTGATGTTGTTTGTTGTTCAGGAGCGGCTTGACAAGAGGAATACGACATTTGAAGCCCATGTGCAGGATCCGTCTGTGTGTGGTGGCTCTTGATGCACTAACTCCAGCCTCAGTCCACTCCTTGTGAAAGTCCCCAACACTTTTGAATGGCCTTTTCCTGACAATCCTCTCCAGGCTGCGGTCATCCCTGCTGCTTGTGCACCTTTTTCTACCACACTTTTCCCTTCCACATAACCTTCTCTTGATGTGCTTTGATACAGCACTTTGGCAACATCCAACTTCTTTTGCAATTCCCTTTTGGGGCTTTCCCTCCTTATGGAGGGTGTCAATGATGGTTTTCTGAACAACTGTCAGGTCAGCAGTCTTTCCCATGCTTGTGATTCGTACTGAACCAGCCTGAGAGACCATTGAAAGGCTCAGGAACCCTTTGCAGCTGTTATGGATTCGTTAGCTGATTAGAGTGGGACACTTTGAGCCTAGAATATTGAACCTTTTCACACTATTCTAATTTTCTGAGATTGTGAATTTGGGGTTTTCATAAGCTGTACGCCATAATCATCACAATTATACCAAAGTAAGGCTTGACATATCTCACTTTGCATGTAATGCGTCTATCTCATATATTGGTTTCACCTTTTGAGTTGCCATACTGACATAAATGAACATTTGCACGATATTCTAATTTGTTGAGTTTCACCTGTATAATACTTTAAAAATCAGATATCTTACTTAAAATACAGAGGAAAGAGCAAGATCAACACCTGACTCGGGGTTTAAATCCATTATTTCAGGCACAGTGCCACCAAGAACCAAAATGCAAACAATATGATTTTATTTCATAGCTACAGCAGGAAATGTTGTCCTTTGAAACCTTAGGCTATTACAGCCCACTCTGAATAAATGTATTAAAGCATAGATTGGACTTTAGATTCCTAGATTTAAATTAGCAATTGAGTGCAAATAATTAGGCATAAAGCCATAAGTACTATTTTATGGATTAAGATAATAGGACATTCAGGAAGTTGATTTAGCTTCTATTTGCTTGTGCCCAAAATGAAATTCAAGTGGAAGTCTGCAGGGAAGCTTAATCATTAGCTAATTCTGGAGAGAGCAATATTAAATATAAATTAGTGTTACTCTAAACCAGCGTTTGCATTCGGAATTTTCTTTTCCCTTTAAAAACTACAACTGTGTGACTGAAACTGTTTCCAAATACATTTTGTTCACTCCTGTGAGGGAGAACATTATTAAGATTGAAGTTGGATGCTTGCTTATAATCCTTCCTCAAAAAATTATCTTACCACTTAGGTACATGTTCTGTATAATTCTAGTGTTAAACAGCATCTTGTAATAGGAAGCTAAGCAATGCAAAACATTGTATTCTAATATACAAAGTTAAGTGTGACTGGGGGGATATTTTCCTATTGTGGAAAAGATGAAGAGTCCAACCTAGTCTTGTTATATAAATAGCTAGAATTAAGATAGAAGCCCCATAAGCAGACAATTAGCAGAGTCACCAGATTGTCAGCCAACTCTAAGGCTGCATTAGAATGTTTGTATGTTTGAACGCCTTTGTTCCTTCAGATATCTAAAAGTATGTAAAATTTTCCCATTAAAATTGAAAAAAATATAGAAATGTACCAAAGCGGTCCTTTAATTTCCTTTTTTTTTTTAGATGAATTCTTCCTTTGGAAAAGATGATTCTAATTCCTTGCCTCATCTTTCCCAGGTTGGTTCAGAATTCCTTTGAAATGTATTCTGTTAATGATTTTGAGCTTCCTTAAGAAGAAACCTCAAGAGGAGGCTTGCATGTTTCTATTCATCTCTCCGTTGTTTTGCAGCCTCTTCCGTTGCCTTTGGTGCCTGAGCTGAAAAGCAGTAGGTCCCTCATGCCATCTTTGCTTAGCTTTTAAATGCAGTGTAAGAAGCTGGGAACAATGCCGACAGCTGGAGAGATGGAAGGAAGGAAGATGTGCACCGTCTTCATTACACAGTAATTAAGGTGAGCCCAACAGCTGTGCACTTTGGTTTCAAACAAACAAACAAGCAAAACTAAAGAAACCCATATTCTTTGAACAAAGATCTTGAAAGCGGTTGCTTTTCTATCATATTAAAGACAAGAAAATGACAGCCCTCAGAAGCGTACTTTCTAGTCAAATACATTAAGATAAGTGATATTCCTCTTCAGGTAAATTGTATACAAAATCAGAAAGTTGCTGCAAGGATAGCCCTCATAGAGGAATGACAAAATTGCCATCGTATGAAGTCAGGCTCTTCTGTGTTATACACAGTTCTGCTTCTTGTTTCAAGAATTTGTCCCTGAAAGCTGGGGATGAAAAATGAGACAAAGAGGCTGGGAAAAAGTTTAAGATGATAATTACTCAGCAGAAAGAAGGGCGGAAGTAACAATTTTATGTTTTTTTTTCTTTTAATTTCTTTCTTCTTTCTCTATTTTCTATCTTTGTTCTTGATTTGTATATTTTACTATATTGAAACACACACACACACACACCCTCTTACCTCATAGCAAAGGTGCTATGCATCTTTGTGTCTTCCTCAATCTTGGGTCCTCTACCAGAGGTCTGGAAGTTTGAGGGTTCTTAATCTTAGCTGTCCCTAGTACTGTACTTGCACTCCTCTGGACAGAGAGCTCTGAAGTTGTTCCTGGGATCTGCTGGAGCAATGGGTTCACTTTATAGTTTTGGCAAATAATATTTTAGAAAAATCAGGATCTCGAAGCTACCACCTTAGTGGTAGCTGAGATAAGGCATTATCCAGTGAGCTTAGTCCTAGTCCACTTATGACGCATAGTTTTCACAAGCAGATGGTGTTTAAAGCAGGTAACATATCAATTTAAGTATAATGATACAGAGAAATATTCAGTTTCATTTGCAATTCCAACTCATTCACACCAAAAAATTTAAATGATAATTTCAGTAAGAATAGCCTGTACTAATAATATCAACTTCATAACCACCGTGTCCTTCTTAAAAGGAGGGGAAATAGGGCAATTGCCTCTCATGGAACACATGGAAGACTTCAACCAAAGTATAGTCTAGTATTTGAAATCATATTTCTTGTTCAAGACAGCAAAATAATCAGTTAAAATACAATGGCAAGGTGAGTTATTTCAGGATCCCCCACATCCTCCCCATTATTGAGCTACTGACTTCAGTGGACCAAAAACAATGAGGAAAATAATTACATTGATGTGGGATATAGCAAGAAGAAAGGGTGTGGGGTATTCAAATGAATATTTTGGCCCAAGTCTCTTAAAGTCTTAAGTCTTAAAGTCACCACAGTCCAATTTAACTGTCTCAAGCTGGAACTATAATGCTATGAAGAAAAACAGAGGAACCATCTCAAGCTGGAACTATAATGCTATGAAGGAAACAAAGGATTCTCTTTATCCCTTTCAGGCATTACCTCCCCTCCCCCCAAAAATGGGGGGAGACAGCCCTTCCCCTCTGTAAAATTATACTGATGACATCTCTGAAGAGCCTGATTCCAGGATTCTGGCTGGAACACACAAAGGCTTCCACTTTGAGGATAATCAGTTATGAAGACATGTTCTTCCATGACATCTCCAGAGGGATTTTACAGAGAAAAGGCTATTCATGGACAACTATTCATGTAGTGAATTGTAATCTTTTATTTATTTATTTATTTATTTATTTGTTTGTTTGTTTGTTTGTTTGTTTGTTTGTTTACTTATTTACTTATTTACTTATAATGCCCAGATGGAGGTAACTTTACTGAAAACCATAGGTTTTGCTATGTCATGCTAAGGCAAGGACATTCGGGGAAGATCTGCAACTTTGCTCCAAGACTTGGCTAAATAAAAGCCTGACTAAACAATATCCTGGAAATTACTGTTCCCAAGAAAAGTATGTTTAGAGGAAAAGTTGGCTGTGCATCTTAAAATATTATAGTTCTCCTCTATAATTATCCTTTTCCATTAAGTTAATATGTTGTCATTGTACATCAGTTTGCCTAAACAAGGCATGGTTTGATATAACACACAATTAACTTTATTAGTCCAGTGGGATATTGCTTTTTCCTCATCCCCATGTATATCATGGCACCATTGGTCCAAGACCTTTTCTGAAACATAGAGATATTTCAACTGTCCTTTGCATTGAAGTGCCAGGATGACCTTCCAAGAAATACGATTATCTGTGTTGACCAGTAAATATTCTTCTCTAGCCACTCTGCTTCCAACCTCTGGTGGTGTGCTTCTCTGACTTCACTGAAGCCATTACTTCCAATTGCACAATCCTGTATAGAACAGAAAAAACAAAAATAATCAGAGAAGAACTGCCCTTTTACTAGATGCTGATTTTACTAGCCTTTTATGCAATGATGGGAGTGACAAGCTGATGGATTCTAGCTAAGCCACAGAAAGGGCCATCCTTAAAACAAACTTTTTTAAAAAAATCAGTTTATTACATAGAAGTCAACTGATGAACCAGGTGTTTGTGGGAATCAGTTTCTGGCTATATATTTGTTTGTTTGTTCAGTTGATTTAAAGATAGATCGGTTCAGAATAATAATGGCATGGAAGCCAGGGCACCCAGATGCTAAGAATATCAAATCTCTACTTCAAGTCTATGTAATTTTTTTTTTTTTTTGCATATTTTGCACATTTTCCCAAAAGGTTATTTCTGCACGGACATAAATCTTGACAGACAAGAGTAATTTATTTAATTAAGTATATTTTTCTCAAAATGCATATTTATGTAAAGTGCAGAGGTGAGGACTTGAACATGAATCTCAAAGAGAGCAGGGAAAAAAAGAAGAAATTATGGCCGCACAGAGATGTGGAAAAGGAAACAGTCATTAGTAGTACAGTATTTTAATGTGGAGAAAAGTACTATAATTATATCATCATTATGAATGGTCTAAGGACTTTCCATTTGTAACTTAAAAAAAAAAAACTTCTTCCAAAACAGTTCATCTGAATCCAGCTCTCCAGCTGGCCACACATTTCTTACTTGCTATAGAAGTAGGGCTGTAACTCCCTTTATGGAGATGCAACATGATCTCATTGAATGATCATGAGATGCAACATGATCTCATTGAATGAGAATGAGAATTGGAGATCCCCGTTTTGTCTAAACAATGAGAGATGGTCTTAACATCTGTATCAACAATTTCAGTAGATCTTAGACTGCAACTTATTCAACCAAAGGTAATATTTCACACTTACTGGACCCTATTGTATTTGTATGGAAAAATAATGAGTAAATTATCCTGTTGTTGGAGACGCAGTGAGATAATGCATCATACAAAGATCTTTTTATTCCTAAATAGTTATTCTGGGAAGAAGTCACTACACATATGAATTTGATTTTGAGACATGCTTTGATATTTTTGTATTACCATATTTAAAAACAACTTACCTACTATATGGAAATTGACAATGGAAATGGATCCTTTCTGTCTTTTTATTGCTGAAAGACTTGTTCTTTGACAGTGGAAAGGTAAATTCATGGTCCCAATTACTCAATGGATTGAAGACCTGATGTTATCGATTTGCTTACAGTTGTAGATTACTAGCAAGTTGCTTATAGCTGTAAACTGTATGAACAAATCAGTATTCTTATTCTGACAAGCCATTTTATCTATTATATGACCCAACTACTCTGCTAAGCTACAGAAAAGGAAAAAGCTGAGGCAATTTGGAATTTTTAAAAATACTTTCTTCCTCCTGATAAACAATACAGGAATGGCTTTCCTTTAAAATAAAAATGAAATAGTAGTAGCATAATATACTCAACTGGATAATTGCAGGAGGCTGGGAGTAATCTACCACATTCCCAGGCATGGATGTCACATCCTGCTTTGGCAGGCAGGAAAGCTTGAAATGGTGCTGATAGTAATCGTTGAAAGTCATGTATAAGGCAAGTGTAGTTCCTATTACATGCTAAATCATCAGTTGTCCTCCTGCTGTCTTTCTAGGGACGGCACTGGTCGCACTTTTAGATGATCTCTGGTGGGAGCTGGGCGAAGGTAGTGCATCTGTCCTTGTTCTTCTTGACCTCTTGGTGGCCTTCAATACCATTGACCATGGTATCCTTCTGGATCAGCTCCATGGGCTGGCAGTGGGTGGCACAGTATTGTGCTGGATCTTTTCCTTTCTGTGGGACTGGTACTAGTCAGTGTCAATTGGGAGCGAGAAGTCCCGCCCTCAAGCCATATTATGTGGAGTTCCACAGGGTACAGTACTCTCTCCCCTCCTATTTACAATCTACATGAAGCTGCTGGGTGAGATCATCCGTCACCATGGGGTGAGGTATCATCAGTGTGCTGATGATACTCAGTTATATATCTCATCCCCTGGCAAACTAAATGATGTGGTGGATGTCTTGTCCCAGTGCATGAAGGCTTTATGGGTTTGGATGGGGAACAATAGGCTTCAGCTGAGCCCTGACAAGCCCGAGTGGGTCTGGGTTTTTGGGCCTTCTGGTTCTGGGGCTTTACCATCTTTGGTACTGCATGGGGTGGCACTACCCCTCACAGATGCAGTGTGCAATCTCAGGGTCCTTCTAGACTCATGACTCCTGCTCAAGGAGCAGGTGGCAGTCATGGCTAGGAGGGCCTTTGCACAGCTTCATGTTGTGTGCTAGTTGTGCCCCTTCCTGGACCATGAGTCACTCATGCCCTGGTCACCTCCAGAATGGATTACTGTAGCATGCTGTACATGGGGCTGCCCTTGAAAAGCATCTGGAAGCTGGTGCAGAATGTGGCTGCATGGACAGTTATGTGTGCCCCTAGGAGGGCACAGGTTAAATCTCTGTTCTGCAAGCTGCATTGGTTGCCAGTTTGCTTCTGGGTGTAATTAAAGGTAATTCAACCTTTGAAGTCCTACATGACATGGGACCAGGTTATTTGAAGGACTGCCTGTTCCAGATTACATCTACCCATCCCACCAGGTCAGGTGGGAGGGGTATGGTGTGCGTCTCATCTCCAAAGCAGCTCCATCTGGTGGAACCTGGGTGGTGTGCATTTTCTGCTGTGGCCCCCACCGTCTGGAATATCATTCCCACTGAGGTGAGGTTCACCCCATCCCTGTTAGCCTTCTGGAACGCCCTTAAAGCATGATTTTTTTCACCAGCCTTGGGGATCCCAGGGAGAGCCTGCAAGATGGATATATGAGATTAAGTGATGTTTGTTCTCCTGCTTTCTTGGTTTTTTTCTGTTTATTTTATTTATTTCTGATTGTTTTTAGATTGTTATGGAGTTTTTAACTGTTGTGTTATATGTCACCCAGAGTCACATGTTTGTAGGTATAAATAAATAAATATGCTAAATATCTATCTATCTATCTATCTATCTATCTATCTATCTATCTATCATCAAATTTATGTAGCCACGCATCTCAATTTTGTGACTCTGGGTGGCTCATAATGCAAAAAAAAAAACACACACAAGAAATTACAAAACAATATTATAGTAAAGCGGAGGCCCCTAAAAAGGGAAGGCCAATCAAACCATGCACGTCAGGCACTACTGACAACCTGGCCTACTGAAAAAGCCAGTTTTTTCAAGGATTTCTGAAAGGTCCGCAGAAAGGCTGTGTTCTTCAACAGGTTCAGGAAAACATGCTTTTTCTTCCTCTGCTTTCCCTCTTCATGCACCTGATCTTGTCTCATCACAAATCATAACTAAGTACATATCAATAGATATGGTTGTGGTTACCAAAAGAGCAGGGGCCAATAAACTTTCTGGAGTTGGGCATTTTTCTCCAATCTCATGGTATGATACAAGCTAAATAAAAAGCCTACAGCTGTGAAGTTTAGGCAGTCTCATTCTTAACAGCTCATACATCTTTTTGCCACAAACCTCATGACATTTTCAGCCATATAAATACATTTGGGGTTCTGAAAATGACATTTGGTCATGTCAAAGGTGGCATGGGAACCATGGGCATGTTCTGGATCCTTGCAACAGAGGATTAAACAAGCGGTTTTATTTATTTATTAAATTTATACATTCCCTTCCCATGATAACATGTCGGACCAAACTGTTTCTCATGGGAGTAGCAATTTCTTAGAAAGTTCTAGGTTCCTATTCCATGAAAAGTAATGAGAAAAGGAAAAATAAAAAATTGTAGGGAGTCAGTTTTATGGGCTCCTTTTTGGTCTAGTTCCAGGAACAGCATTCAGTTACAAAGAATAGGATTTAAAAGCTACGACATGGCTATCCCGGAGGGCAAAATGTATATATTATTGTGTACATTCTTGAGGACACTACAGAAAATTGTATCTTCTTAGTAGATGTTAATCATCTACTATGAGTTAATGCTATAAGAACTCAGGCATATACTGGGAGCCTTATATACTAATTCTATGTTTGGTTTTAGTTAAATGCAGACATTGCATTTCAGTCAGTGTGCCTGTATAATATTATAATTGCCCTGCCATTTTTATATATTTGTTTATGAAACGCTGCAAAAACGTGTAAGTGTTTTATCATTAAATCAAGACTGACTCTGCCCACTCTTTAAGGCAAAGTATTGTTTGCTTGGAAACTACAGTCAAACCATACCTTGTAATCCTGGTTTGCTAGCAGACCAAGACTTGCTCAAGTAACAGTTTTGTGGGATTGATGATCTGGCATGCTAAAGTCCTTTTCCTGAATTAATGAAGAGCTGCAAAGCAGTAGCGAGTGCAGCTCAGATTGCCTGCTGCAACCATTTCTCAACCTCCGTGCATTTGTTCAATTATTTTATTTATTGCAACACAGATGCTGAACTGGCCAGAGAGCTGTATTCAAATTTGATCTTAGCCAAAAGGCTGTCCAGCAATATTCAAATTTAAGCAAACATGAGAAAAGCTCTATTTATAAGCCAGGCAGAGAAAAGGCCAGGGTACATGTTGCATCCCAGAGCCAATGTATATACTCCGTGCTCTTCCCAGTTTCAAATTTATTTCTCTTGAGCATTGAATAGAAAACACAGGCAAGAGAGCAATATGCCCATCTGAGGTTTATGGATGTTCAGGACTGTAATACCAAACCACCAATACAATTAAATTTATCACATTAATCCAGGAAAAACAATACAACTTTAGATTGAAACCAGAAACTTAGAGCTATTGTTCTTTTTTCCAGATTGTTTAGTTGCTCCACCAGTTCTGTAAGTGGGTTTGACATTTTGCCTATGCAATTTATCTATCTCCAATAACCCAGTCTTTGTCCAACAACAAAATCGTTCATTTATTACGGAGCCTGTTATACAATATTGGCAGGAAACATGATTTTTAATGGATGTCTAAAATGAAGAGTGTGTGCAGTGTGCCAAAAGAAAGAAAACCCATTCATCTGGAATATTTATTGATCCATATTCATAACATAATCCAATATGTAATATTTTATATAATGGAAGCCAATGTTAAAATATGTAACAGACTATTTTATTATTATGTAATTCAGACAACAGCATCTCACCAGATTCATTCATACACACACACACACACACACACACACACACATACACAGAGACATGTGTGTACATACACATACATACACACACAAGCATGCACGCACGCACACAGGCACATGCCTGGCCACTATATCAAGAATCAGTATTTAAACTAATTATTAATGGAGGCCAGTACTCAGTGAGGTTGTCAGGGCAGAAGAAAATTTACTGCATGGGGTAAATGGGTGCTGGTGGTATCTCCATTCTAGTTCCTGCAAACTTTCTAAAAATGAGGCAAGCTACTCCTTTGCGGCATTGAGTAATTTCATCATGTTTGGGCCTTTTTGACATTATTTTGGGAGAAAGCATAGGAAAACAAGCATTAAGCCTATTAGTAGAACTCTGGGCCACAATTCTTTGTTGTTTCACTACCATATTTTGGTGGTGGGATGTCACAGGATTACAATGGTCTAAGCAATGCAGATCATTAGATAGGATCTCTTTACAGTGAAGAACAGTGTCCTATCTTGGTTGTTGTCACAACTGGTTCTCTGCTGTTAGAAAAAGTGTGTGGTCTTCACTACCTTTCATGTTGTGATCTTTCACTTATGTTCATCCCTTCTTGAATAAGGACTTTGGCCGTATAATTCCCAGAAGAGATTCTGTCCAGTCCTTTAAATGAAGCTTCTCACAAAATACAGTCTTGAAAATATTTCAAGTTATTGGTCTTTAGAAGCAAACAAAGACAGAGGGAATGGAAAATCATGATTTTAAGTCATGCTTAATCTGGCACTAAATAAAACTGAAGAGTAAACAGGAGGAAGCGATATCCTTAAATTTTCATACATTTTCTTTGATCCAGTGCACTCTGTATAACAACTTATTCCAACCTGGTGTTGTCCAGATGTGTTGAGACAATGGCTGCCAGAATTCTCTGCCAGCATATCCTTCAGCACTTCTGGCTGAGTATCCGGAGTTTTGCAGTTACATGTCTGGAGACAACCAGGGTACTGTGACATACATTTGGCTTCTGGAAAGGATGAAAAAAGAAAAAGCAAGAAGTCTCCATGTGCATCCATTTGGATTTAAAATAAATGTATTTAAAATAAAATGAGAATCCCTAAAAAGTCAAATAGTTATACACTGATTCTTTATCTGTCTCCACTGCATCTTTCTTGGATGTCTGCAGAACCACAAAATATTTTGTAGCTGGCAATCTATTTACTGTAACTAGGATCATCACTGAGGTTTATTAAAAATTCAGCAACAAAAGCAAGTTCCAAACAGAGATATTTGAATTCATATAGTGACAATTTTGGAAGCGCAAACTGAAATATTATGTTGCATGGTCTGTATTTATCTCTGCGACCACCTGCTTTGGAATTTTTGTGGAATCCATGATTGAGACTGAATAATTGTAAAAAGCTCATGCAATTTTGGCATTTAAATGAGCATCAGTCTTTAATGCTGTGGTTTCAAATGTAAATGGATCACCTACGGGAGTGTTGAAGCACCATTACGAGTATCTAGAGAAAAGGAGAATGTGTAAAGTACTTGTTGCGCAGAGTGCAGCAAAAAGGTCCCAAAAAATCCTGCTCTCAGGTAACTTACACATCAGCATGAGAGCTTGCAAAATGCAATATCCATAGTTAGCTTTCAAAGAAAATCCAGTCAGAAAACATAAACTAACTGGTCTTTATTGATAAAAATGCAAAACTTTATAAAATACAAGTTGCATACAAAATATAGGATATAACAAAGACTTCTTCTCACCTTAGCTTCCAAGACTTAACCACAACAAAGTCTCTAGCTAAAAAAAACACTCTCAGAGAAGAGGTACACTACTTGGTTACTAGTTAAGACTACATAACCCATAAACTACATGATTAACTTTTTACAAGACAAACACACTGAACAGACTGGGCATTTAGCCCTCCCGTTATATTGCCAGCATGTCACCCCCCCCCTCACTGAATAACTAACATATACATTACAGTAGGTGGCAGTAAAAATCATAACAGAATCACAAGATACTTTGTTTACATTAGCTTCATAGAATAATCTCGACACCTGTTTTTGTATAGGGAACGGGATGACCTTCTTCCCATGAGAAAATCCTGATACCCCTCTCAGCCCATTCATGACACAATAACACGTGTTACAAGATAGTATAAGCAACTGATTACAGCAATACATAAACAATTTACATTTGTTCTACTCCAAGGTTTGCTAACATTGCTTCATGTTGTACAATAGGCAATGGTTTGGTAAATATATCTGCAAGATTTGTTTCAGATGCACAATACACAAGATCAATGAAATTTTCTAACATAGCTTGTCTCACATTTTTATACTTTACATCAACATACTTTGTACGAGCTCTAATGTTTTCTGTTTTAGCTAACCCTATACAGGCTTGGGAATCTTCATACACTGTATAAGGCAATGACACTTGAATGTTTAAATCAGTGAATAATTGATGAAACCATCTTAATTCACAGATTGCTTCTGATAAAACTGCGAATTCAGCTTCTGCAGTAGACAAGGCAATGGAGGTTTGCTTCCTTGCTTTCCATGCAATTGTAGATTCACCAAATTTACAAACAAACCCAATTATAGACTTTCTGTCACTTTCTTCTGCAAATGAACTATCAACAAAAATTACAGGCTTTTCTGACCCATTAGTTGACATTTTAAAACAAAAATCTATTGTACCTTTTAAATATCTCATTAATCTTTTCAATCCTAGCCAGTCATGTTCTGTAGGATTAGCTACCTTACGGCTCAAAATCCCAACAACATAAGACACATCTGGATGTGTCCATTGTGCTAGGTGTAGTACAGAACCAATCACGGAATGATACATTGCAGGTGTTTCACACAACTTTTCACATGTTTCATTTTTCAAAAAATCACAAGTCATTGGAGTTTTTACAGGTTTTGCATCTAACATTCCCATGTGTGTTAACAACTGTTCTATCTTTTTCTTTTGACTCAGATAGATTTCTCCATTTTCAGCTCTATGCACTTCAATCCCAAGGTAGTATCTTAACATACCTAGATCTTTCAATTTAAAATATTGCTCTATTTGCTTGGCAAACTCTTTTACCAAGTTTAAAGAACTAGTAGCAAGACAGAAATCATCAACATAAGTGAGAAGTACTGTATAATCTTTCCCAGTTCCTTTGGTATATACATATTGATCAGCTATTGATTTCTTGAAACCAATTTCCAACAAAGCTTTATCTAAGCATTGATGCCAACATCTCCCAGCTTGTTTCAATCCATACAGTGCTTTACGCAATCTGTATACTTTCTGGGAATCCTCACATGTGTAACCTGGAGGTTGCTTCATATACACAGTTTCATGAAGCTCAGCATTTAAATAAGCTGTATCTACATCAAAATGATGTACACCCATATTTCTTTGTGCAGCTAGGACCAACATTACATGCAATGATTCAGGCCTAACTGTAGGTGCAAATGTAAGATTATAATTCACAAACTGTTCTTGTGAATAACCTTGTGCAACCAGTCTAGCTTTATACTGAACAGTATTATCAGGTAAAAGCTTTTTTCTAAACACCCATCTGGAACCTATGGCTTTTTCTGATTCAGGTAAATCAACAATCTCAAAAACATTCTTATTTACTAATGCATTGAACTCAGTATCCATAGCTTCATTCCATTTATCTTGTTCATCAATTGGTAATGATAACATTTCCTGAAAATTTTGTGGCTCACATGTTATTTGACACACCCTGAGTTGTTGAATAAGAAATCTTTCTGGTGGAACACCTTTTGTTATTCGTGTTGACCTACGAGGCATCTCAAAACTCTCTTGTATTTCCTCTACTTTCTCCTCCTTCTTTTCTACTTCAGCTAAAGCCTCTGCTTCTTGCTTTATCTGCGGAGAGGAGGGTGCAACAAGTGGTGTTTGCTCTCTAACTAAATCTGTCTGTGACTCCAAAAAAACCTCTGAATTTGCATGCAGCCTTTGCCAGTCAGAAGGCTCTTCAAAATTAGCATTTCTAGAGATAACTATCCGGTTTCGGCCCAGATAAAACCGATAACCCTTTGACTCATGAGAATAACCAATAAATCTTAAACGCTGTGTTTTTGGTTGGTTTCTCCTTCTTTGAGACTTAGGAATTTGTACATAAGCAAAAGTTCCAAATGTATGCAGATGCTTTAAGCACAGATGTTTACCATACAGCAAAAAATAAGGAACTTCATTCACAGCTGAATTCCAGTGTCTATTAGTAAGAAATACCGCTGTTAAAATTGCTTCACCCCAAAATCTGGCTGGCAATTGATATGTATCAAGGAATAAACTATCCTTAATTACTTTCAAAACACCGATCTTGCGCTCAGCAATCCCATTCTCAGCGGACATGCCCACATTTGTTAATCTGTGGAAAATGCCTTTCTTACGTAGCCAATTTTTAAACTCAAGACTCATAAATTCACCCCCTCTGTCAGTCTGCAAACTCCCTACTTGATATCCATGTCTTTTTTCAACCATAGAAACAAATTCTTTGAAACGAGAGAATGCTTCAGACTTCTGTTTCAACAAATAACAAAATGTGAAACGTGTTTTATCATCCACTAAAACAAACATGAGTGGGACGCGGTGGCGCAGTGGCTTAATGACGCTGAAAGTTGCCAGCCAGAAATGGCTGAAAACTTCAGCGGTTCGAGTCCAGCCTCTCGCGTTAAACAAGGTGAGCTCTTGTTTCTCCACCCGCAGCTTCTGTCAACCCAACAGATCGAAAACTTACATGAGTAGATAAATGGGGACTCTCACTCCGGTGGGAGGAAAAATGCTGGCAGCGCCTTGCACAGAGAGACGGGACCAGTGGCCGGTAAAGCGCAAAACCACGCTCGCCCGAAAAACGGGGCACGAAGCAACGGAAATCCCGCCTCCTGCGCTTGCCAGCTGGGCTATGCTCTAGGAAGTAGGCTCTGGCAAAGACTACTTCCGAAAAACAAAAAGATACAATTGCCTTGAAAACCGCTAGGGGGTGGTCACTGCAGGGTCAGTAATGACTGAGAGCAGACCAAACAAACAAACAAACAAACAAACATGAATCTTGCTCCCCCCTCACTCAGAGGAAACAGACCAGCTAAGTCAGCATGCACAAGAGCAAATGGTCTTGTAGAAATCCTGCTGCTTTTTCTGGCAACAGGGGCAGATTTTATCTTAGATTGTTTACACACAGTACAATCAAGGAACTTAGAACACTTCTTGAATCTCAGTTCTGGATACACTTTGGCCATTTGTGACAAACACTTCCATCCAGGATGACCTAATACTCTATGATAATAATGAATGCATTTATCATGTAAAGGAACATTACCTGCACAGCTTCCAATTAACACATCTTGTTTAGAAAGCATTTCATACAATTGATTAACCATTCTCCCTCTTGCACATTCAGCTCCCTCTTTTGTAACATAGCATTCAGAACCTTGGAACATAACAGAATAACCAATGCTAGTTAATACAGGGACACTGAAAAGAGAAAAATCAAGTGTAGGAACACAGAGTACATCAGAAACCACTTCTCCCAAACAAAGTATGAACACTTCACCTTGCATGGTTACTTTAGCTACAGAACCATCAGCCAGATTAACCTGTTGAATTTTAGGTTTACATTTAGTTAACAATAACTGCTCATTGTTTACAATGATTTCACTACAACCAGAGTCCAGTAACCACTTATCAGCATAACGTTTGTCTCTGTTAGAAATCAAAGCAGACACCAGTTTAGTACTCCCTTGTTTCTTAACTGTTGCATTTCCACGACGGACAAACCTTCTGGAACTCTCAGCAGGCTGATTTTTCATAGGACAGTCTTTTATAAGATGCTTGGTAGAATTACAATGAAAACATTTTCTCACCAAATATGCACATTCTGTGCCAACTGGAGAAGGTTGCTGCTTTATGTTATCAAGTCTTTTCTTAGGATTAGTCTGCATGTCATGTGTGCATTGAATTTCTTGCAACCTATTTGTTAAATACTCCACAGTTAGGTCGGCAATTGGGAGCGACTGTACGGCTTCTACTAATATGTCAAACGACTCATCCAGACTTGAAAGAATTATACATGCTTTTTGTTGCTCGGGAATGATCAGATTACAATCTGCCAACTCTGCAAACAAAGTTTTCCTCTTATTCAGGTGCTCAATTACATTAGCCCCTGGCTCCAACTTAAGGTTATACAACTGCTTTGTCAAACTTATGATAGCAGATGCAGTTTGCCTCGCATAGATCCCACGCAATGCCACCCAACATGCATTAGCAGTTTCCAAACCACGAACATGCACCAATTCTGAAGACTCAAGTCCCAAAATCAAATTACCATATGCACGGTCCATCAAAGCTTGCTCTTCATTCGTGGGTGCCACCGGGGGTGCGTTGTCTGCATAACGCCAAAGCCCCTCTCTCATGAAAAAAGATTTTATCTTTATATTCCATGTTTGGTAATTCTTTGAATTCAACCTTTCAAACAGAAGGCTCACTGCTGCAGGTGGAGCTGCTGCCATATTTCACTTAAAACAAGCACTCAACCACAGAGAAAAAAATCCAAACTTCAAACGAAACAGTCACAGGCAGGGTAATAAATCCATAAATCACCCGTCACTCAGGAATTTAAGTCCTTGCTTCCAGCACGCCTGGATTCACACCTTGGACATCATTCCTGGAACCTCACGCCTGGAATCCTGTTCCCGGAACCACTGATCTCAGTCCTCAGTCTTGGGCACTTGGTCCTGATTCTGCATCCTGGGTCCCCTCTGGACTCGGAAACATAGTCCTGAGATCTGAGCTCTGAGCTCTGAGCCCTGGGCCCATAACCTGTTGCGCAGAGTGCAGCAAAAAGGTCCCAAAAAATCCTGCTCTCAGGTAACTTACACATCAGCATGAGAGCTTGCAAAATGCAATATCCATAGTTAGCTTTCAAAGAAAATCCAGTCAGAAAACATAAACTAACTGGTCTTTATTGATAAAAATGCAAAACTTTATAAAATACAAGTTGCATACAAAATATAGGATATAACAAAGACTTCTTCTCACCTTAGCTTCCAAGACTTAACCACAACAAAGTCTCTAGCTAAAAAAAAACACTCTCAGAGAAGAGGTACACTACTTGGTTACTAGTTAAGACTACATAACCCATAAACTACATGATTAACTTTTTACAAGACAAACACACTGAACAGACTGGGCATTTAGCCCTCCCGTTATATTGCCAGCATGTCACCCCCCCCCCCCACTGAATAACTAACATATACATTACAGTAGGTGGCAGTAAAAATCATAACAGAATCACAAGATACTTTGTTTACATTAGCTTCATAGAATAATCTCGACACCTGTTTTTGTATAGGGAACGGGATGACCTTCTTCCCATGAGAAAATCCTGATAGTTCTAGGTATTGGAAAATTCCAGAGGCGACAGGCTGACCAAGTCCAATAACCTTAAAAGAATGTTGAAACCTCACTGCTACTGACTTGGTTTTCTTTTATTATTTATGCACGTTGTTTGGCAGCCAAATTAACTAGATGGCTGAGTTCCTGCATTGAAATTAAAAGTCCAACACTAGTTTATTGGCTACAAACTTTGGACTTGTTTATTTATGCCAGTGAAATATTAGCATCAAGACTGATCCTGGATGACTTTGGCAGAGTGGTGGTGATTGTTTGTTGTTGTTGCTATTATTACTAAGAAAAACAAAAATCATAAAACAAAACTTGGCTGCTGGAGGGAAAAATGGAATAAAAATTAGATAGTTTATGCTATCAAAACGAGCCCTGCTTCTTGCCGCCAGAACTAAAATATTTATCAGCAATGCAATTTTTATAAACTAATTTTTTTTTAAAATGGTAGACTTACATCCAATTTCTTAGATGTAATTAGATCTACTTAGTTAAGTTACTGTTTTCTTGCTGTTTCTCTCCCTTTCACCTATCTCATTCAGAAGAAATCTCCATTTCACATTTTGTTTGCTTAGATTAGATTAGATTTTCTTTATATCCAACTTTTCTTATATTCATATGCAATGTATGAAGGAAGAATCTTCACATGATTAATCATTATGTAACAACTGACTAAAATCATAATGTTGTTTATTTCCATTATTTCCTTTCATTTTTCCCCCACCAATCAAGAAAATTAAAGTGGCATGCATCATTAAATACATACACACATACATACATACATATATACTGTATATAATAACTTGCTGAACTTGTCTTTAGATTTCCAGAACAAAGCATAAGTAACTCCAGTAAACAAACAAAGACCTTAAGTTAATAGATAATTAAAAAAACACTGTGGGCACAACTATCTTCTGTACCCAATGTTTTTGCCTATTTGAATTCATCATTGATCTCAAGTTCATTAGGTGTTGTTCAATACAATATTGTAGAACTAGGTAGTGGAAGACATATCTAAAGGCATTTTAGTAAGAAACAGAAAAGTTCTCAGAAGTATTTGCAAATCAATCAAAACAAAGAACTTACAAAAAGGCACTAGCTTATAATCTGAAATGATATAATACAAAGAAGAAAAGAAAGGGAGAAGGGAAGTAAAGCAAGAACACGCACCCCCTTAACATTATAGTTTTCTTATAAGGGCCCAGTGCAAAGGGAATTTGGAAATTTTCCACCATATTTGTAGGCAGATATATATATATTTTTCAAACTGAGGAAGAAAAAATTAATTTCTCAAGCATAGGACCCCCCAGGAGGGTGATTTTTTGTTCTACTGAAAAAAAAGCAATGGGAGGAGTCCATTATCATCTCTAGTGTTTAATATTAGAAGTCAGTGAGGGTCTGGAGAGATGATTGCTCAGGATACTCGTACATCCTGTGGCTATTTTGTAATTAATTAAGTCCAAGAAAAACACATTCCACCTATTAGAATTCTTCCATAATGCTTTTTCTTTTCCCTTTGAAAGAGTAACTCATGAAAATTCTGAGTTACTAGTTTTTGTTCAGAAGAATGTTTCTGCTCAGAAAAAAGAGTGTTTCTTCTTAGCACAAGTCAGCACTAGTTCTTAATTAAACAAATATTCCAGCAATTAAACAGTGTCACCTTATAGGATCAAGGAGATATGCCTTTTTGGAACTGCTCTATGGAACAACCTCTTGTCCATTCCAAAATTCAGTTGACCTTTAAGAAGGCCCTAAAGACCAGGTTTTTCCCCCAGGTACTGGCCCAGAATGGTATATAAGCTTTTTGTAGCTTGTGTGTCTGGCCCCTGTTTTATTTTATTATCATTTTCTTTTGTATTTGATGTTCTTACACTTATTAAAATGGATACCCACTCTCCACATTACTTATTGTCTTAAGGTTAAGCTTAAACAGTACTTGCTCCTGCTCAAAAATATTACCTTGAGATTACAGTTTGCAACACCCACCTCAACCAATGTTGTGAGATCTGAGTGTATGAAGATTCATCTTGAAACCAGTTCAATCAAACCTTCACACTGAATCTTCCCATCAACATGATGGTTGACATAGGGTCCCTTCAAATAAATTTTGCAATTTGATGGGACCCTATTTGCAATTTCATGCATTTGTGTACATTTTTTATTTATACAATCAAAATTATGAAGTGAATTTACTTTGTTTGACAACTCACATCAAGAATTAAAATTGATTGCATCAACTGAATCAGAATTGAGGTGATTCACACACCACTGCCTTCTAAGGGGCAGCAAATTCAGTGATTTGCCACAATAAAGGATGCTTTACATCCTACCCTTCGTCTCCTAAACTATCTTCTTTTGAAGTTTTTTTTGGCAGCAAAATGTCTTGCTAATCCTACTTCTCTCCTGAAACCCACAAGCATACACATAAATCTTCTTTACCACCAGCAGTAGTTTAATTTTGCTGAGAAAATGTTATCTTTCACTCAAGCTTGTGATGAAAGCCATTTTAAGGGCAAGTATATTAATAAATACTACTGCTAGCTAATATTTATTCTATATTTAGTTCAGAGAACTGAAGTTAGTAGGCTTTAGAACAATCCATTTTTTACAGGGATGGGGAAAATGCTTCATTTAAAAAGAGGAAATGATGCTGAATAGATGAAAGTCACTCCAAAAGTCAACTCTTAATTGAGTTCCTTATGATGTATTGTTCATGACTAATACATGCATAAAATTAAGCTATGAGGTCAATGTTTTATTAGAGATGTAGAAGAAGAAAAATGGTTTCTTCTGGCAAAAATAGCAGTTGATGAATATTCATCTAGTTCATGTCTGCACCAAGACTAAGAACAGGCACTAACATTTTCACTTCATAAGATGTGAATAACTTTAGCTCAAACTATGCTGAGCTGAGAAAAGATAAACTTCCTCTCCACACATGTTGTATCTTCTACAAATGTTGCCATCCTACAAGTCTGTAATTAGGGAAAACTCTAGTGTAGCTGCATCTTATGTATCAAATTCATACTGAGCTTGGCCTTTAGAGTACTAAAAATTTAACTGTGGTTTCCATTGTACTGAAAGTTTAGCCTAGGCGTTTACAATAAAAAATGGGAAAGTGTCTGAAAGTTTCTGTACTTTTGAAACTCATGCTTTCAAAATGTTAATTCATGTGAATCTCTTTTTCCTGAGTATGCTGTCATCAGAAGTTCTGCAGTGTTTTACTTAAATGTTTAAAGTTCTTCCTTTAATGTTTTGTCTACCCATCTAGTTAGCTCAGCATAGATGCCAAGATAGCAACTGGCGAAGAGCTTCTTGTCCAGATGTGTCATTTGTTATTGTTGTTGGTTTGAGCTTCATTTAGTGGGAAGGCAAGATTCAACTTTAACAAACAAACAGATTAGTCACAAGACAACTTTGAAAGAAGACACATTTTTTCCTCTGTCCACTAATCTGTAACTGAGTATCAGAATGCACTCATAGCTTACAAGGATATGGAAGCTTTCAATGCATCTTCCTCTAAATTACACTTAAAAAAAAATGCAAATTATCCTTTTGTTCTCTGGCAAGTATGTTTCCTTGCTGCAGGCACTTAAAATGTACACTCCCCCACTACAAGTTTATTTAAAAATAGAATGACAGCTTTTAGAACTGTTTCTTTTATTAGATGCTTTTGGCTGTTAAATGTTTGTGTGAGGAAAAATAAATAGTAATAGACTTGGGGTGTTCCTCATAGCTGCATTGAAGTACTTTCTTCCTATCCTTGAAGTAGCAGAAAAAGATTGCAAAGTCCTATTCTATCTCAGTAAAAAGCCCAATGAGTCATGCTATTCTTATAGTTTTCATGCAGGAAAAGTTAAGGAAAGGAACTTCATTTCATCACCAGCTGGTGAGAAAATATCCGCCAATCACTGTCCTAGTGTAGGCAGGGCGAGGATGAGATGAGTTTTGACAGGTTACTAGCCACCTGTCAAAACCTATCATTGAGAGAGATGGTTATCAAAATGGGAGGGGCTACAGGAGAGGTTTAACTCTATGTGATTGGAGACCCAGTGGATAAAAAGCCATATTTCTCCATTTCTTGTGCTACTTCTCCCAACCTGGCAACTGATCTCCTACTTGTGTGCCCTATCTCAGCCTTATTAGTCAACCCCATAGTAATCACGTTGTTGAGGAAGCAACACAGAACTGTGTGAGGAACAGAGGGCAAATACTATTGTAGCTTAAAATTGGAACTGCTAAAGGTAGCTTTAAGCTGGCTCAGTTGGGATGAAGCAAAAACACCAAGAGAAAGTGGTTAGTGAAGCATCTTGGTGCTATGGTTTCAAGGACATGTGGTTGGCCCTTTCCTGACACTGGTATTTGTGCCACTGAGAACTCTGGTGGGAGAGGGATGTTGAAACATGCTACTAGAAGCATTTATTTACATCCCACCAAAAAGTGTTTGATATCAATCACTACTCCTGACAATTAATAGGATCGGATTCTTAGAAAACATTAAATTCATTGTGACTGTATTTATAAACAGAACAGAGTCATTACTAGAGTAATGGCATTGAAGAAATAACTGGCATAATGGGAAACTTAATGCAATGCCAAAAAATCGAAACATCAATGATGATGGTTAAAAATTTCCATGTTAGAGTTATGTGGAAGTGTTATACTGGCAGACAGCAACAATTAATCAATAACGTTAGCTCTGGAATTTATTTTCGTTCTTATGTTACTGTGGGCTTTAGCACTATGAGAATAACTAAAGAATGGTGTGGTACCTAACAGAAAGAAAAGAAAAAGAGATACAGTACCTTAAAAAGAAAGGCCATGCTGATTTGAAATCCTACATGGAAAGACAAAAATAAGGAAAGATTGTAGTTTAACTTGATTGACACCTGAGTAGATAGAAGCTCATGTGTAGGTGGGGAGTAAGGGAGATCTAAATTTGTTCTACTCAGCTTTTCAGTAATTTTAGAGTATTCAGTGTATCTTATATTATAATCTGTCTATTATTCAAGAGGAAAAGCCAGGTTATTTTCTTTACCTTGCTACTCTAAATTTAGTAAGCAAATTGTATTTTTCCTTATCTGATTTTTTAAAAGAGAATTGATCCTCTGAAATAATAAGATAGGGTGTCAGGATTCAGCAACAGAATTTATATTTATGAAAAGCTGGTTACCTGCTAAGAAAGCATTTAAACTACATCCAGAACTTGTATTAACTGAAGAATATGGCAGAGTCGTTGGGGCAGAAGTCAATTTACATGGGGTTAAAACTATGGTGCTGGGAGTTTATGCCACAAATGAGGATAAGGTTACTTTTTACAAGTAACCTTATCCTCATTTGTGGCTACTACTATTGAGATACTAATAGACATTTCTTATGGAAGTTGGTGTTTGATGGGGGATTGGAATGGAGTGGTCTCCCCCCAACTAAGAATTCTTCTGAGAAAAATATTAAATTACTCAATGTAAACTACCAAAAATCTTCTTTGATTTGATGGACAATTTAGAGTTGGTTGGTATACAGAGACAGAAGAATGGTAGTACATCTATTTTTCAGAAAAACACAGATCGTTTTCAACAATAGACATGATTTGGATTTCAAGAGATTTGGTTACTAAAATTTCTAAAGTAGATATTTTGCCAAAGACTTTTTCAGATCATAATCCTGTGAGTGTGGTTTATAAAAGAAAAAATAGTTCTGAAATTAAGAGGAAGACGCAAGAGAAAATACAAAATATTTTGGATGAGATAAAAAGAAAAGAAGAATAATTAAAAAATTCCCCCAGGGAACATAAGTACTTCTCAACACATTAAGGTCTTATAGCCACAGCTATCCATGTTAACAGTAAGAGAAATGGAAATAAAATTGACTTATGTGAAACAAAGAAATTTTGAATTTGCGAATAAACCAGGGAAATGGTTGGCTTATAAACTTCAAAGAGAAAGAGAAAAGAAAATGATGTTGAAATTACAACAGTGAGATAATAAAGATTTGCATTTTTGAGAGAATTTTATAAAATGGATGAAATCAAGTTATACTTCACAGACAGCACAAATAATCATTAATGGAGATTTAACCAAACCATGTGAGATACAAAAAAGGAACAAGACAAGGTTACCCACTGTCCCCTCTTTTGTTTATTTTAGTTCTTGAATTATTGAATAGAAATGTAAGACAAGATGAGTGGATTGTGGGCATAAATGTTAAAAGAGAGTCATACAAATTGAGAACTTTTGCAGCTGTCCTGGTTCTGGTTTTGGCAGACTCTTTAAAGGGAATTGAACTTCTAATGAGTAAATTAAAAGAATTTGGGGCATTAGCAGGTTGCAAGATTGACAGAAGACAAAGAAGTTAACAAAAAACATGAAGATACAATATCAAACAGAATTGATGAATAAAATGGGTTTTAAGATTGAGAAGAAGGTAAAATACTTGGGTATTACTATGACAAATACAGGTGAAACTCGAAAAATTAGAATATCGTGCAAATGTTCATTTATGTCAGTATGGCAAGTCAAAAGGTGAAACCAATATATGAGATAGACACATTACATGCAAAGCGAGATATGACAAGCCTTACTTTGGTATAATTGTGATGATTATGGCATACAGCTTATGAAAACCCCAAATTCACAATCTCAGAAAATTAGAATAGTGTGAAAAGGTTCAATATTCTAGGCTCAAAGTGTCCCACTCTAATCAGCTAATGAATCCATAACACCTACAAAGCGTTCCTGAGCCTTTCAATGGTCTCTCAGGCTGGTTCAGTACGAATCACAAGCATGGGAAAGACTGCTGACCTGACAGTTGTGCAGGAAACCATCACTGACACCCTCCATAAGGAGGGAAAGCCCCAAAAGGGAATTGCAAAAGAAGTTGGATGTTGCCAAAGTGCTGTATCAAAGCACATCAATAGAAGGTTATGTGGAAGGGAAAAGTGTGGTAGAAAAAGGTGCACAAGCAGCAGGGATGACCGCAGCCTGGAGAGGATTGTCAGGAAAAGGCCATTCAAAAGTGTTGGGGACTTTCACAAGGAGCGGACTGAGGCTGGAGTTAGTGCATCAAGAGCCACCACACACAGACGGATCCTGCACATGGGCTTCAAATGTCGTATTCCTCTTGTCAAGCCGCTCCTGAACAACAAACAACGTCAGAAGCATCTTACCTGGGCTACAGAAAAAAGAACTGGTCTGTTGCCCAGGGGTCCATAGTCCTCTTTTCTGATGAGAGCAACTTTTGCATCTCATTTGGGAACCAAGGACCCAGAGTCTGGAGGAAGAATGGAGAGGCACACAATGCACGATGCTTGAAGTCCAGTGTGAAGTTTCCACAGTCTGTGTTGATTTGGGGAGCCATGTCATCTGCTGGTGTTGGTCCACTGTGCTTCATTAAGTCCAGGGTCAACGCAGCCATCTACCAGGAGATTTTGGAGCACTTCATGCTTCCTTCCACAGATGAGCTTTATGGGGATGCTGACTTCATTTTCCAGCAGGACTTGGCACCTGCCCACACTGCCAAAAGTACCAAAACCTGGTTCAATGACCATGGGATTACTGTGCTTGATTGGCCAGCAAACTCGCCTGATCTGAACCCCATAGAGAATCTATGGGGCATTGCCAAGAGAAAGATGAGGGACATGAGACCGAACAATGCAGCGGAGCTGAAGGCCGCTATTGAAGCATCCTGGTCTTCCATAACACCTCAGCAGTGCCACAGGCTGATAGCATCCATGCCAGGCCGCATTGCGGCAGTCATTGCTGCAAAAGGGGCCCAAACCAAGTACTGAGTACATATGTATGCTTCTAGTTTGCAGAGGTCCGATATTGTTCTATTTCCAATCCTTGTGTTATTGATGTCATGTAATCTAATTTTCTGAGATTGTGAATTTGGGGTTTTCATAAGCTGTACGCCATAATCATCACAATTATACCAAAGTAAGGCTTGACATATCTCGCTTTGCATGTAATGCATCTATCTCATATATTGGTTTCACCTTTTGAGTTGCCATACTGACATAAATGAACATTTGCACGATATTCTAATTTTTCGAGTTTCACCTGTATGAATTTGACATGGAATGAAGTTAAAATATATATGTCAAAAAGGGACAAAGTACAGTTGTCACTGTTAGGGAGAATTTCTGTGCTTAAGATTAATGTTTTGTCTAGAATGTTATTTTTTCTGTTTCAGACAATACCTGTTTTGACAACTGATATGCCATTTAAGCAATGGCAGAAGGATATATCTAAATTTGTATGGTGGGGGAAAAAAACCCAAGTTAAATATAAGGTACTACAAGATGCAAAGAAAAGAGGAGGATTGGTTCTACCAGATTTGAAATTATATTTTGCTTCCTGTTGTTTAGCTTGGATATTGTTAAGAAATAGAAGACTATTGGAGTTAGAAGACCATGATCTGAGGTTTGGGTGGCATGGATATTTGTGGTATGACACAGTCAAGGTTAATGTGGATTTTAAAAATCCTTATGTCAGATGGGCCATTCTTAGAGTATGGAATAAATATAAATCTAGGTTGTGCCTGAAATATCTGTGTGGCTTTCAACACAAGAAGCATTTTATAGACAAGAAATGATAAGTAAACATAACTGGTTAACTCATCATGATGTACTAGAATATTCTCAAGGGGATTGTATATTAAAATCAAGAAGATTTGATAACAGAAGGATTTACTTGTCAATGGTTCTCTTATGTAAAATTATCAGAAAGTTTTAAAGTGGATAAAAGATTTTATGGTTTTGAACAATGCAAGACTGAGTTTGAAATAGAACTATGTACAAATGATGGTAATGTTATTGCTAAAATGTATAAACCTGTTCACATATGAGGCAGAAGAATGAAATGAAAGGAAAAAAAGGAAAGGAAAGGAAAGGAAAAAACAAATGAAAGAATGTATGGTAAAATAAGCTAAAAATTTTGGATATAATATACAAATGGATCAATGGGAAAATATGTGGTTGAAAGGACTGAAATTGAGATTATGTTCTAGCCTTAAAGAGAATTTTTATAAAATTATATATTGTTTGTATTTGTCACCAGAGAAATTGTCTAGAATGCATAAAGGTACTTCGAGTCTTTGCTGGAAACGTGAACAAAATAAAGGGACATTTTATCATGTATGGTGGATGTGTAAAAAAGCCAAAACATTTTTGATACAAATGAATTCTGAAGATTAATATACAATTGAAACCAGAGACTTTTCTTTTGGGATTAATGAACAGACAACTAGAAAAAACCATGGAATTTTGTTTTTATATATGATGACTACAGCAAATTTACTATATGCTCAAAAGTGGAAAAGTTCAACATTATCCATGATGGAAGAATGGTTGCTGAAGATGATGGAACTTGCAGAGACAGCTAAATTAATGTCCTTGATTAGAGAAAAGACAATATCTACATTTATGGTTGACTTTTTGCATGAAACAGAAAAAAATGCACTTGTGATTTATGGTTTTTATTATTAGAAAATAAACGGATGATAGAAAAAACTGACAGTTTTTTTGTATTTGTAGAGTACGAGATACTTTGTAATCATATTTCCTGCAAAGGAAATTGGAAGCTTCTTCTTTCTATTTCTTTTTATCTTTTCTTTCTGCACTTTTGTCTTTTGTCTTTTCTTTCTCTTTCTCTTTCTCTTTCTCTTTCTCTTTCTTTGTTTTCTTTATTCTGTATTCATTTTTATGTTTCCTTTAATATATATATATATATTAATATATATATATATTAAAATATATATTTATATTAATATATATATATATATATATATATATATATATATATATATATATATATATTTGTGTGTGTGTGTGTGTGTATATAGTATTTAGACAATTGCTACTATCACAAATAAAGCTCATGTTAATAATATATAATAAAAACAGGCACATTAAACCAGGCCAGATTATTTAAGTATAGGGAAACTACAATATCATTTGAAATGTAAGTATGATTCAGAAGTTGTAGTTTTATATTATTCATACTTCTCTAGAAGGACATGAAGAAAAACAGATGTAAATACAGCCAATTTCTATGGTATGAAGAATGCACACTTGATCTGAATTCTATATATTCTACATAAATATGGCCAGAATTGTGATGTAAGACAGGCACCTTGGATTTACTTGGGAGTCAATGTTGATGCTGTGGATAGGAACAGCCAAGAAAATAGGGTGTTAGTGATATAAGCACCAGTAAAGTGGAAATTCTGTCTGTCTGTCTGTCTATCTATTTGTCTATGTAGCCTATCTGTTGACTCTGAGCAGCACAAATCCTGGTTTAGATGAAAATACTGAATTGATCTATCAGGGTACTAATCAGTATTGGGAAAAGTTGTGAATGCAGAAAGCAGTGATACAAAATACTGTAGATGCTTTACAGAAAAAAATGGAGTCTAGTTGTCCAGAAATACTGGACAACTCAAACCTGATTTAAACACATATATCATTTACTAAAGCCAGGAAAACCATGTTATTCACTCTAGGATCGTATGTAAACCCAGTAAAGGAATGAGATGATGGAGCTTTTATGCTTTCTGCCGTAAAGTGTTCCAAACATTCATAGTTGGTGTTCTGCTTATTCTCCAGCAATACAATTATACCAGTTGTTAAAAGTATCTTTTAGATCTAAACTGCTGACCATAACTTGACCCAAAGTTAATCATTTAAGCATGATTAATGATGTGTTCAACTGCAATATTTCTTTGAGTCAGACTTACCTTTTTTTAGATCATAACAAACAGGAACTAGAAAAATGGTCAGTCTCTGTTTAGGAATCAGTGAAACCTGTAATCTAACTGGTAAATGTTAACTAGAATTATATTTCATGGTATTTTCAGTTGACATCCTTCTGACCATAATTATATATTACTAATATGTTGGTTAAAAATAGGTTGGATCAGATTGTAGAAATATGCAACGGTATTACTAAAGTTAAGAAAATGAAGCATTTTAAAAGTGTTCTGTCTCAAACAAATTTTATAAAAACTAACATTATTCATTTTACTCTGGTCTTTTTGAATTAGTAAATTATTTATTGATATTGAATCAGTGCCCACTAAGTAACATTTAAAGTACATTCTCTGGTAGAAATGCATTTAAAGTTCAATTCAGTACTTTGTTACCATCACTGACCAACGTTCCACAAGTTAAAAGCAGATGAAACAGAGTATAGCTGTCAGAATCCTCGCAAGATTTTATAGTAGATTATTATATGGCTAGTTTAAAAAAAAATGATTTTTTCTACATGCCGCGGTTCTGCCATTGGAAAAGGGGAGGGGGAGTAGGAAGGAGAGACCGTTTGATGCAGATGGTTTCTTATCACAAGCCTTGGAATGTTCAAGGCCATGCCAGCAAGGGAATCAGAAGACAAGAACTAAGGGCGAAGAAAGGGGGGGAAAAGAAAGAAAAGCAGTTTTTGGCGCGCTTTTATTCAGTCTCAGCAAAATGTAACGAACTGCCACTTGTTGATCTTAAAACCAGTAACTCTCCTTGCAACCAATATTGATTCAAAAGAAAGTTCATTTATTAAGAATAAGTGTACAGATCCAAAGCATTGCTGAGACTGAATAAAAGCGCGCCAAAAACTGCTTTTCTTTCTTTTCCCCCCCTTTCTTCGCCCTTAGTTCTTGTCTTCTGATTCCCTTGCTGGCATGGCCTTGAACATTCCAAGGCTTGTGATAAGAAACCATCTGCATCAAACGGTCTCTCCTTCCTACTCCCCCTCCCCTTTTCCAATGGCAGAACCGCGGCATGTAGAAAAAATCATTTTTTTTTAAACTAGCCATATAATAATCTACTATAAAATCTTGCGAGGATTCTGACATACTGCCCCTCCACAGAAAAGGATGTCAGTCAGATGATTCCTCTTCTTCACTCTAAAATTAAATGCCCAGATTGCTCAGGATGAGTGGTTCAAAAGCAACAGCCAGTTGCTAGTAAACAAACAAGGGGCATGGTGGTGGCAAGACAAGCTATATGTCCCTGCAGATGCTAGAAAGTGGGTTTTGCAAAGAAGTCACGACAGCAAAACAGCTGGGCACTTTGGTTTTGTGAAAACATTACATCTGATCAGACGTCAATTTTGGTGGCCAACAATGAGAAAAGATGTAGGGGAATATGTAGCCACATGCCCCACGTGTGCTATGGCCAAAAAGAGAGGGGGCAAACCAATGGGGCTTCTACAGACAGTAGCAAACCCTGTAGCTCCTTGGAAGCAAATAAGCATGGATTTTATTGTAGACCTGCCTGAAAGCAACAAAAAGACTGTTATTTGGGTAGTTACAGACCTTTTTTCCAAACAAGCACATTTTGTGGCATGCCAAGCCATTCCATCAGCACCCAAATTGGCTAAATTATTCATACAACATGTCTACCGAGCTCATGGGGTCCCAGAACGGATAATTTCGGATCGCGGGGTCCAGTTTACTGCCAAATTCTGGAGAGCGTTCCTAAAACTACTGGGGGCATCGCAAGGCTTGAGTTCGGGTTACCACCCCCAGACAGCGGGATCATGTGAACGTCTGAACTCAGTATTGGAACAATATTTGAGATGTTTCATTAACTACCAACAAGACAATTGGGATGAACTGTTACCATTCGCTGAAGTAGCTTATAATAATGCAGTGCACCAAAGCACTGGTCTCACCCCTTTTAAAATAGCTACAGGACAAGACTTTGTACCCATCCCAGAACTGCCTAAGCAGACCACTCAAGTCGCTTCGGTTGATGAGTGGATCCAGCAGATGACACAAGTGTGGCCTCAGATTGCTGCCTCGTTGCAGGAGGCCAGAGCTACATACAAGAAATTTGCAGATGCTAAGAGAACACCAGAAAAAGACTGGAAAGTAGGAGATAAGGTTCTTTTATCTACTAAACATCTTAAATCATTACAACCTTCCAGAAAGCTCGCTCCAAGATTCATAGGGCCTTTTGTCATCGATAAAGTAATTAATCCAGTTTCACTACGATTACAGATGCCTGCCACCTTTAAAAAAATCCATCCAGTATTCCACTGCGACCTGCTTAAACCATATAAGGAGTCTTCTCAGTGGCATCCCTCTCCAGTACCTCCTAAACCATTGATGGTTGAAGGAGAACAACATTTTGAAGTTAAAGAAATACTGGACAGCAGAAAGCACAGGGGGGGGGTTCAATTTTTAATTCAGTGGAAACATTTTCCCAAGTCAATGGCTGAATGGGTTGACAAGAAACATGTAAAGGCCCCACGTTTAGTTAAAAAATTTTATGATGCTTATCCTACAAAGCCTTAACAATTAGATTGGTTATTGTATTATGTGTATCTTTGCTTTTCATTTTAGAGTGAAGAAGAGGAATCATCTGACTGACATCCTTTTCTGTGGAGGGGCAGTATGTCAGAATCCTCGCAAGATTTTATAGTAGATTATTATATGGCTAGTTTAAAAAAAAATGATTTTTTCTACATGCTGCGGTTCTGCCATTGGAAAAGGGGAGGGGGAGTAGGAAGGAGAGACCGTTTGATGCAGATGGTTTCTTATCACAAGCCTTGGAATGTTCAAGGCCATGCCAGCAAGGGAATCAGAAGACAAGAACTAAGGGCGAAGAAAGGGGGGGAAAAGAAAGAAAAGCAGTTTTTGGCGCGCTTTTATTCAGTCTCAGCAATGCTTTGGATCTGTACACTTATTCTTAATAAATGAACTTTCTTTTGAATCAATATTGGTTGCAAGGAGAGTTACTGGTTTTAAGATCAACAAGTGGCAGTTCGTTACAATAGCTTACTGCTTAATCATCACTGCAATCAAAGTTTGCCTGGTTTTACAAACAGTATAGCAAAATTTGGCCACATTCATGGAAATCTGAACCACATTGGTCTGATAAGAACAGCTACACATAATGCAAATCAGAATTGCCTGGGTACTTTGTTAAATAAAGAATGATAAACTGGACCATTGTATTCTTTAAAAAAAAAAAAATCAATATCTTAGGACTTGGACTGTGAATTCAGTAGAACCTTCTCCACAAGAGCACAATCTTAACTCATAAGGGATTTTTAAAATTTTTTGTAACTGCCCTCAAGAACTGCCATACAGAAGTTACTAATCATGATAAGGTTAGCATTCTCCAAGCATTTAAAAACATTCCTTTGACTATTTCAATAGCATCATTAATAGTTATTAATCTACTGAAGATTATAAGGGACCAAAATAAAATATCAAACACTGTTTCATGAATTCCGCAATTTTATACTAACTTCAGAGTACTTTGCAAATTAGATCATAACTTTCCTTTTATGAATTATATAGAGTGCATATTTATGGAACAGAGTTTTCCCATCATTTCTCCACCCCCTGGTTAAAACACCAACAATAGTGGTCCATTTCAAGAACAAAACAACAACAACAACAATAATAATAATAATAATTATTATTATTATTATTTTAAAATTATATAGTTCATAGGTTCAGGCAGGTTACAAACATGTAATGTTTTGTATTGTCTGGCACCACGTAGAGACATTTTTTGGGGTCTTAGATATTAGTTCATGAATGCTGAAGATTGTTGTTAGTGCATCCTATATTGTGCTTTCAAGTCTCTTCTGCTTTGCTCTGAAGAGGAGAATGTAAAACTTCATTTCTCTTCAGTTCTGCTGACCTGCTTTATTTCTAAACAAAAGAACTACATAACGTACTGAGTTCAGCCTGTTTAGCTAAATGGTTTAACTAAATTTGTGGTTTGGGGATTCAGGAAATGGTGGTATAGTTTAAGAGAGGGTTGGCAGAAACTGCTTTATCACAACTCTCAGTGTAGTTTGCACTAAAACATCATAAAATAATTCTGAATGCAAAGAGAGCAAGGAAAAAGAAATCATATCACTACCATCAGAACAAGCTATTCCATGTTGTACCCCAGCATGGAAGACAACATGGAACCTGTGCATACCACATTACCCATGACAATGGCGAATGGCACCGCTGACAAGTTTTTGTTTTTTAAAAATGACAAAGGTTGAAATCTTAGACAAATTTTACAAGAACTCTGTATTTTATTGTGAGATCTCACAAGAATTTTTAAATCAATTTTTAACTAAATAACAAGATTACATTATTTTATAACATTGCACAAAATTACATAACGTTGCCCACTACTTGAAAGGGATTCTGAATCTTTCCTGATGCTATATTAATTGATTGGAAAATTTTCAAGCTGTTCTTTATCTAGCATTGCCCCATAGCACATAATTTCTTAGTCTTTTGCCAAAGAATATTAGCTACCATGTAAAGTGCTTAAACGATACCCATTTTTCAAGTTTACAAAATAGTTTCAGTAGTAGCTTGTAAACTCAGTTAACAATCCTCTAAATCATTATGGAAACAATCTGGATGAACAAACTTGCAGGAAGAAGAACCGTGTAACAAACCCATATGTAGCATTATAAGACCTTCAATTAGTCAGTGATCTCTTCTTGACAAAGGAATCTCTAGAGGATACCCAACCAATCTTACCATCCAATATTATCCGGTTCAAAAGACCAGCTCCTGAATCCAGCTGCTAGAAGTTTTAGTTCAGATATTGATATGAATCTGTAGCTGCCATTAATTCTTGGATTGTCTTGAAATTTAAATCCCCCAGATCTTGAAGTCTGGGGCTTCTCAAGATCACATCCAAGATCTGTTCTAGCAGTTCACGAAACAGCTAGGCATTTAGACAGCCATTCTATAGTATATCAGTACCAGGTACACACATTCAGAATTGATTGTATATTCAGCTATTGTCTTTATGGACTGCAGGAGTATATTTGACAAACTATGGATATTTCATTGCTCCTAAACAGTGTATTTGACAAGAGCAGTTGAGCCTACCTGGGAGTTTCTCCATTTTCTATCATATCCAGCCAAGTTCATCTAACATCAGGATCATTTTCATTCACAGTAATAGTATGCATGAATGATGTTTTATTTGGACCACCCTAGCAATAAAAATGAACAACCATGCAAATAAAATATTTGTTTGTTCAAGTTATTTATTCAGTTTGGATGCCACCTGACTCCAATTGACTCTGGCAATCATCCAAGATAAAACAAATTACTATACAATAAAAAGAAGAAAAATACTCCAAATTTATGAATAGTAAGCCGGATTACTTCAATAATTTTGATGTTGAGAAGTGTAATAGTTGCCTCTGGACCTTTCCAAAACTACAGTTCTGGCTTAAAAATATTAAAGAAGAGCCATGCCTTCTATCTTTATTTTGCTGTGTTGTGAATCTTTTTTAGCCCTGTTAGATTTTACCAGTTCTATCTCAGAGTGCAATGTGCTTGCTTTCCAAAAGCAAAGTTACACAGCAGCCAGCCTGAGGAATTTTAGATAAAAGAACAGACATTGTTGCTCTAAACTAGGTCATGGTTTGCTTGGAAATGAAAGCTTTCTTAACAATTGAGATTATTTGGAGACAATGCCACCAACCTAACTGCAACTATTTGGTTGATATGTATATACAAGCATAAAAGCGTAAATGTAATATGTGGTTGAAAAATGAACATTCTGTACTTCATAAGACTTTATTTTGCAACGAAGTGCTCATCTGGCTTCAAGGTTCTTGTCTCTGCTTTTGAAGAGGATGACAATAATAATACACAGCACTCTCAGTAATTAATAATATCCCATAATTGTTGAAATTATTTGAAATCAAGGTTCCTTAAAGGTCTCTAGTTACATTACAGATATATGTTTATAGAAGTATATTGTATGTTGAAGAGAGGTCTGTCATGCATATTCTATAATTGAAAGGGTTTTTTTCCTAATAATTACAATGCAGTTTAAGAAGCAACTCCAATTGCAAAACTTTATGAGTTAAAGGGTTGAAGCTTTGCTCTTGACACACTCTGCCACTATAATAATGCTAAATATACTGCACTGTTTACTAAATTGTTCTTTTATTTGCTTTTAGATGTGTAGGTTCAGAAACATATTTTTTATTTATTACAAATTCTTTCCTTGCCCCCAGATCTTTCTCTGATTCTCTGCTTAATAAGGATGACAAAAATTAATATATGGTTCAAAATGGTTCTCCTCAGGCAAACAGACAAATCTGAGGAACTTCTGTACATGTGTGTTAAGTTGCTCTGGAGGGCTATCTTTGAGAATGATATATGTTTGTACATATTAAGCTATTTTGTAATGTTGTATTTGTAGAAAAGTCAGGGAATAAGTAACAGCAAGAATCTATGGATCTTCAGCTGAAAACACCATGTCAAATTTCCCACCTTTCTGTAATGGTCTGTGGGAATGACCTTGGGAGGCAGAAGGAAGAGCTGCAATCTAGATAACCATCATGCAAAAGGTATCTCAAGGGCTGCCCTTGAAGAACATTCAGAAGCTTCAGCTGGTACAGAATGCAGCTTCCTGGGTTGTAAGTAGTGTTGGCCACTTGGCACATGTAACATCATTGCTTCGGGAGCTGCACTGGTTGTTGGTGTGTTTATGGGTGCAATTCAAGGTGCTGGTTGTCACTTTTAAAGCCCCTCATGGCTTGGGACCAGGTTACCTTAGGAATCATCTTTTTCCAGTTGTTTCTACCCATCCAATCCGGTCCAGCAGAATGGGCATGCTCTGGGTCCTGTCAGCCAAGGAATGTCAGCTGGCAGGGACCAGGAGAAATGCCTTTTCCACTGTGGCACCTGTTCTCTGGAACATCCTCCCTCCTGAGATTAGGATGGCCCTAGCCCTTTTGGCTTTTTGGAAGGCCTTGAAGACTTAGCTTTATGCCCAGGCCTGGGGTCCCAAGTGTGCCAAGGGCCCCACTTCATGGTGCTGCTACCAACAGTTTTTAAAGATCTCTTGGCTATATTTATATTTATATTTAATTTTCTGTAAATTTAATTTTCTTTTGTATTAAGTATTGACTGTTTTTGTTATTGTTAGCCATCCAGAGTCACTGGTCTGAGACGGGCAGCTATATAAATTGAGTGAATGAATGAATGAATGAATGAATGAATGAATGAATGAATGAATGAATCTCAGCCCACAGAAGGATAAGGGCTGTGGGAAGTGTCTCAGAAGGGACCCTTCCTAGTTTTATGGAATGTAAATATAAAGGAGGGGAGAAGGGATTTGCAAATTCTGTTACTGTAACTTTACAATAAAGGCAGTGTTAGTACTCATGGTTCATGCTTCTTCTCTGGACTACTTCAAAGGGCTGACACTTTCCTCCCCGGAAAGCTAATACTGTAAGTCACTATAATATTGGACTAAATCAAGGATGGAAAAAAAAAAAAATGATCTGTGGGTTGTGTGTGCTCTGACAGATTCTCTGTTGCAGCCCCTAAAGTCTTCCATAGTGGTTGGGGGGAATCTTTGGGGTGTTTCAGATTGTTTTAAGGGGCAAATGGAGTGCCTTAAGCCTTGCTGATGCTTATATACTCATTTCACCCCTTAACACTTTTGAATTTCTCTGTCCCAAAATGGGCCCTGAGTCTGTGTACTAGACGGTGTCCCTAATTATGCTGTGCACTCCTCTAGCCTAGAGGAGCAATAGTCTATCTTGATAATAAATAGTTTTCTATATTCCTTTCTTTGAATGCAAATGGAGGGACAGAAGCTTTATAAAGAATGAGGGAATCTTCTGCATGACAATATTCATTTGAGAACTGGAAATCTCCCTGTATTTTGTACATTCTTTGGCTGAACTGACATTCAGGTTTCTTTTACCTGCTTTAAAAAAAAACAGCAAAGTTCTTCACACAAAAGAACACAGTAACTTTGCATTACATTTGTTTTCATCTTAAATCACATTCTAAGATGCTCCTTTGTTTATTTCCAGGTGTGCTGGTTCATAACATTTTGAGATTAATTGGAAAGAATTCTCTTCTCCATTACTAGACCATGGCTCTTAAATAAATGACATGATCAGACCCATCCAAGTTGATACCTAGAAGAATCCACATTCCAAGCTGATTTTCTTAAGAGTCATCTTGTTAAATTGTTATTATAGGAATTACCCAAAAGACAGAAAAAAAAAAACAAAGCAAATCTAAAGAATTCTTTGTAACTCTCCTCCTAGATCATGGGGAAGATGATGAGGAAGAAGAGGAGGGGGAGGATTTATTTATTATAGCCACCCCACTCCAAAAGATGTGGGGCAGTTAATAATAGTAAAAAGTAACCCTCACTGAATTCAAAGGAACGTATGTCCATTGGAGTAAAATTGGAGCAAAAGTGCCATGGAATGCCAAGGCAAGTAGATGTGTTTCCAGCAATTACAATCATATTTCTATATAGTTCCTATATGATCTTGACTAGGTCTCCTAATTGCCAGGTAGAAAAGGAAAATCTCATTACAGTATTCAAATTGCTCTGTATCTCTAGATAATGTTCCTTGTAAAACCAAAGGCTGTGTCTCCTGAAAACTAGATAAATAATAGCATAATAGTGAAAGAAAGGCACCCAATAAAATCAGAAGCCCAGTTTCAGTAATTAGAGGCATTGCTAGTCATGGTGATTATACATGTTCTTAGAACGTTTCACTAATTGCTGACTGATGCTTTGGAATATATGACTGGAACTGTTAATCCAGGGGAATCCACAAGGTGTGGTCAAAAAAGCTTTGATCCCACTGTTGCAGCTACTATCATCTTGACTTTTTTTATCATACCCCAGAGAAGTTGAGGTTTAGTGGCTGTTCAGCATAAGATGTGTTTATTTAAGAAGTGAGGAATGTGCTGAAGCCATAAAAGTGGATGAAACCTCTCCCTTTTTTCTGTTCTCCCTTTCTCCGCTTCTTCTCAGTAGGTTGAAGTAGGACCAAAGAAAGGACTAAAATTTGAAGTAGAATTTTGAAATTAAGTTAAGAGATTCATGGAAATGGACCAAGAATTGCATGCAGCTCTAAAAACAGGTGCTCTTTAACAAAAATATTTTCCCAAACAAATAACTTTAGGTCAGTATTAAAAAGCCTGTACCTCAGAAGTTGGCAGCATCAGGCTGGCTTTAGTTTTTGGATGGGAGACCCTCAGAAAATCCAAGGAGGTCTTTAGGTGAAACTGGAAAGTTGAAATAGTATCCTGGAAAAAGGCAATAGCAAATTACTTCTATAATACTGCCAAAGAGATGCCATGTATGTGCTCATAAAGTTGCTAGAAGTTAAGCTGAAAAACTACCTTTTTGTTTTAAATAGGTTTGCCTATGCCTACAGTTGTACAAACTCAAAAGCATGTGAAACACGATGATGATGATGATGATGATGATGATGATGATGATGATGATGAATGGAGAGAGGAAAGTAAATAAACTGAAGCACCATTCCTAAAGACATGTGCTATGAGGAACTTCAGAAAAGATCAGGGAGAGAAATCAAATCAAACTGGAAGCATTGGAAAGATTTCTACAATACCCTGAAATGGCTATGGAAATGCAGATCTGCTATTGGTGGCTGTTTTCTGTTTGGGATATAACAATAATTCACATAATTAAATGGGATCCTAGTATTTAAACAAGTCTGGATAATGCCAATTTAAAAAAAAAAATGTGGGTGGGGGGAGAAAGACTAACAAGTGGAAGAAAAGTCCAGTTCCAAATTCCTATTAGCATCCTGCCTAACTAGATCTGCAATCACAATCAGAAAGCACAGATTAATGGGCTACGTTCTGTTGAATAAAACATTTCCTATTGAATGCAGTTATTTCTCAATAAAGATGTAGGGGATTTAATCGTGGACCACTTTTACGTCCTACTGATTTTAACTGGAGAATTAGGCATATGACATATTCTCTAAGAAAAACTGAAGCTCTTTGCTTAGCTTGAATTATACGCATTGGGAAGGAAAGTTACATCATACAAAAATCAAAAGGACTTAATTGTGCTTTGCTTGTATTTCACTCACTTTCTGCCATTAGAAATTAGCTTGGCATCAACTAAAAACTACTATGACATACAGAATGCAGAGGTGATATGTATGGTAAACATGTTTGCTGTGCTCCTTTCGTACTTTTTTCCAATTTTTGTTTTAGCTTGAAAGAATACATGATTGTTGCATGTGTTGATGTGAGTGTGATTGTCAGGGTGCTGCACAGGTGCTGCCTCATCCCTGAAAAAGCATCACACTAGAAGCTAGTGTAGAAACGGCTCAACCCATTTTTAAGTAAGTAAAGTCATTCTTTTTCTTCGGTCTTCTTTACAACTTGAGTCAATGTACCCCCTTTTATTTTTTAAATTTGCCATTTGCACTAAGCCCTAAGGTGGCAAGAACATTATTAATAGGATTACATTGCAGTAAAATAAAATGGTTAAAATAACTGAATAAGAATGGAAACAAGCACAGGAAAAAAAAAAAGTCAGGAATATGGAAAATAAAAAGGCAAGCTTATATTGGTCTTTGTGTCTCCATGGTAAGTTTGGGGTGAAAATGATCTTAAGAGGTTCACCAGCATCTGAGACACATTATAAACCCTCCACCTTGCTACAAAGTTTTCCAGACCAGAATCTCCCATGTTTAGCAGGACAAAGAGAAAGAGAGAGAGAGAGAAGAGAGAATCATTAATACATCCCTAGTGGAAATTATAGTTTGCAAAACTATTCACACCAACTGCATGTGCTATAAACAAATATGCACAGCTGGATTTGTTGGACAAAAATTCTGATAATAGCCTTCCTTTTTGGGTGACTAAATCCAAGAGGCTCTATGAGGCTTAAAGTATTTTTCTATAGCCCAAGAGTTTGAGTAGAGTCTTAAAGTTGGATTTCCCTACAATCAATCTAGCAGTCCTGGCTTCTGTTTCTAGGATTGCCAACACTTTATTTCACTTTTTTTTTGCAAAAAAAAAAAAATCTAATGAATGGGATGTGGAAATCCTTGCACGTAACTTAGCTTTAAGGCCACCATGTTTCTGGGTGTCCTATATTTCATTATACAGTCACACATCTACTTGTCTGCAGCCATTTCAGAGTTTTTTCAGAACTTATAAGCCGTGTAGAGGAAGAAACATTTATTGTGGTCAATGACCAGTCCATAAAGCCTTGTAGATAAATAAATAAAATTCCCAGAGTTGAAATCATGAGGAAATCAGTCTGAGAAGTCGTTTTGAGATCAGGAAGCCAGAACAGTTAGGGAACTTACCAAGGGGCAGAGTAATGAAAAAATAACAATATCAGCAGCAAATTCTGTCAACTCACAAAAATGAAACAAACTCAAAAGAACCACCAACAAAAATCTGAAAGAAATTCCAAAGTGTGCTGGGAATGAGATCGAAAAACAGAAGCCTCTTGCATAACTGCTGTAACAATCGGTAGGGTACTGTGAAGGGAGAAAGACACAGGCCTATCTTATTTGAAATGGCTTCACTGCTCAGCAAAAGAGAAGAGAAGTCTCCACATTAATTCTTTGTGGGCATTGCATGATAGATTGTATAGATGTCTGGACTGAAGTTTTGGGGATGTGACACTCTCCAAATTACTAGCTTCTAAGTTTCAAGAGACAGAAGATGTGATAAAAAAGAGGAATAAAGGAATTGGGTTTTCAGAGTATTCTCTTACAGCCCTTCCCAGGTTGTCAGTAAACACAGTCTGGCAAATGACAAATGGTTGTAGTCAGAATATCCTTTATGGCCACATTAGTATTCTATGCATGCTTAGAAACTGCATAAAAAAACAAATTTACTTTTTCAGTGTTATTTGAGACATTCTACTTCAAGTGAATGAATGCCTGGAGTTTCCTGTTTGCCAGGCCAACTAAATGACTCCACAGAAAGGATTTACAATTCACGTTTTCTCACATGAGAAACCACATGCACATGAAGTTATTGAGTGCAGGAAATATGAACATTTCTATGAGAAAATATGTAAATACTACTTATCCATCCATCCATCCATCCATCCACTTGTCTGTCCATCCATCCATCCATCCATCCATCCACCTAGAACTTGAGTAATGCAGGCATGATCCACCACCACAAACTCTTCAGATGTATGAGAGCAATGAAGCAGGTCCAAAGAAATGTGCTTATGTTAATAGAATTCCCATTCAGCCTTTTGTGAAAGATTTGTAAAAAGTATGTCTTTGGTTCAAATGAAATATTTATGATTAGAAATATAAGAGGCTGCCTTAAACTACATCAGACAGCTTGTCATTTAGTCCAATAACGTCAGTGGCTTTTCAGCAGCTGTGCAAATCCCTCAAAAGAGATGCTTTGGAATGCATCGGGATGTATACAAACCACATTTTTTCAGACTGTTAAAGCTGTTTCAGAAGCTGTTCCTAGCTATCTCTCCACATGGACAGGCAGAGACAGCCAAGGACAATTTTTGAAACAGTCACATGAGCCTGGAAAAAGTTAGAACACTTTAACAATTTAAAGTCCTTTGTAGATGATCCTTCATGTGCTGGAGCATTTTTTTAAAGGATGTTAACAGCCCTGCTGATATTTGATCCTTTAAATACTTGTTTTCCAACATTAGCAATAGCCAGATGTATGAATTTCAGTACTCTCAGCCAGGGCAGTTTGGTGGACTAAAGTCCATCTGGAAGTTGTCAAGGTTGGGAAAGGCTGTGTTTAATGAAGATGCAAGTGCTTGAACCTAATATATTTTGATCTATGGTTGGATTATAATCCCAATACAGAAAATATCATTAACCAGAAATGGCGCAGACATTCACGTTAACGTCTACATCAATATTCTTCTGTGGGAAATAAAAAACAAATAAATGCAGGGTACTCAAATAACGGTTAACAGTTTTCTTCTTAAAATGGCTTTTAAAATTAGTTCAGTTCACACACGTATGTTCATTACACAATGACAGCAACTTTGAGTCTTAACTTTCAGATCAGAATAGATTATCACAGATACAACAGACAGAATCTTATTTTCCATATTTGCTTTGATGAAGTTCAGCTCTGCATTTAGCAAATAACCACCACATTTAAAGAAAGTAAGTGATGTTCATGCATGTGTGAACCAGGCATGGATGTTGTATATTTGACATTATATCCAGTTTGGTTTCTAACTTTGTCTCCTGTCACTGATGGACCACATTAAGTGGCTTCTGCTCAAAAAATCCCAAGTATTATTAAAGGCACAGAGATTATCTGTTGTTTATTTTCATAAATGATGCCAGCTTCTGAAAAACTTCTGTAACAAGATTAGATAACAAAACAGGACAGGAGGAAGGCATAATCTATAAAGTGTTTTGGGGGTTCAGTCACAACTGAAATGACAGATGAAAATATCTACACGTTGAATGTGATTAGAAGCCCAGGCAGTTGTCTTAACTTTCTTTAGTTAGAGACTTTGATAGAGTACAAAACAAGACAGAAAAAAGGAGAGCCCAGGATGATATTCTTAAAGGCATATGAAGATTGGGCACATTAAAGGTCCATCTAATTTAATGGCCAGTTAGATGTCTTTAGAAGTTCATAGCTGTGATTTAAGGCAGGACTCTTCCTTTAATGCTGCTCTCCAGCAAGTGTTATACACTGGCATTCGGTATCCCTAAATCTAGAGATTCTGGATCTAATCACTGTTGATCAAAATATCCTCTGTGAAACTTAGTAATCTATTTTTAAGGCAGGTTGACATCACCCCATACTGCACACAAGTATTCAATAAATGAAGCATTATGAAAGGAAGTACTTTCTTCAATCAGTCTGTCTTAAATCATTTTCCATTGGCTTTGGTGGATGGTTCTTACAGTACTAGTACTATAAGAGATGGTTAAAATAAAATAAAATAACATATATTTCTACTTACTTTGGTGAAAGTCTTAATTGTCTTTTTAAAATATCAGTTAAAAACCTTAAGTATTTTAGTTTTTCAGGGAAGAGTATACAGCACTGGGCACTTTTTGGCACAAGCCTTCTACCTTTGTCAGTTGATACGTCAGTTTAGATGGGTAACTTGCAGCATAGGGAACATGCTTGGGTCCTTTTTAAAAAGATTTAATCTGTCTCCTAGCTTTATAAGGGCTACATAAAATAGATATGCAAATTATTTCCATTCTGCAATATTATTAAAACTCTCCAAAGCTACACTTACTTGGAAATGGGTCCAAATGAACACAATTGTGTGGTGGGGCTATATAAATTTTAGAAATAATTGCTTTTGTATTTTTTCAGAGAACGCAACCCTGAGATCCCAACATCCAGCCCATTTATTTTAGAGCTTTTAAGCCTCTCGAAACCAGTGGTTTTAAGGTGCTTGTGCTGGGTTATGATCTGAATACATGAAATATGATTTATAGAATACTAAGGTATTTCTTTGCAGTGAATTAAAGATATTGAAGAAATTTCTGGCTTAAAATATGTACAATAAATCTGGCATTAAAATAATCAAACTCTGGAGAAAAAAATGAAATAACACAACATTTATATTAACTTTCTTATGTTATATTTGTACTGGAGGTAGGACAATTTAAATCTTTAATGGAAAAACTATTTGTGCTACCTTTACATATTTGACATAAGACAGATATATTCGTTTATATATACCTTTTCTATACTTTCTTTTCTTTTCTAATAGTATAGATTTATTCTAATTAAAATAGAAGCAATTTTCAAATAACAAAGATTTCTACAAAAATTAAACATTGGAATGATTAGTCAAACATTCATGACAATACTTGGGAATATGTTTTAAAAGTCATGTGGGAAAAGTATGAATGAAGCTGTGCTTATGCTGTGCATGTGAATGGTAGCTTCTCTACCCATTTTCTTTATTGATAACACATGTATTCATGTAACAGCCAATTTGGTGTAGTGGTTAAAGCATCAGGCTAGAAACCAAGAGACTGTGAGTTCTAGTCCCATCTTAGACACAAAGTCAGCTGGGTGACCTTGGCCCAGTCAGTCTTTCTCAGCCCTAGGAAGGAGGCAATGACAAATCACTTCCAAAAAATCTTGCCAAGAAAACTTCATGGACTAATCCAGGCAGTTCCCAGGAGTCAATAATGACTCAAAGACCCCTCCACACAGAAAATGTATGCATATATACTAACACATACATTTTCACATGCACCCTGTTTGTAAAGATATTCTGATTATAAGATCCTAGCTATTTTGCTGTCCTAGTTTCAAACCCAGATTAAACTATATTTATTTTACTGACAATAGTAAAAAGAGAAAGGTCTGGCCTACTGTCTATTATCCATGAAGTACTCATAATCTTTGCTTTGTCTCTTGGGGCTAGTTTTTTTTTTTTAATGTGGCTAACTTGTCCATGATTTCTGGATGCTTTGACAGAAGGAAGGGAAACATCCTGCTTCACACTTCCATTTGTTCTACCTTCTTCAAAGCAAGCTGAAGATAGTAATTGTTTTACTCTAGTACTTCTGATTTCATGTTATAAGAAGCCTATTGGTATTTAACTATGTGACCTTATATAGATTAAGCTTTTTATGTTTAATCAGGGATGGAAAAGTTGTGGCCCAAAACATATTATTCAACTACAATTCCTATCACCCACCTGTACACGCCATTCTGGTGGGGACTGCTGGACCTACAGTTTGTCAGTAACTTAATGGTCACTGTTTCCCCTCTGTGCAAGTTTCCCAATATAGGACACATGCATTCTCCTCTCCTTCTCTTCACCTGTCCTCATAGTTCTCTCTAGTCTCTGTTGTTCAAATAAGTAATTAAGTCCAACAAGCAAAGAAGGGAAGAACTGGTGTTCAATACCGGGATCCAAAAAGGAAAAGGTAGTGCAGATCCTGCATAGGAATGCTTGCTGTCCTTATTGGTGGCTCCTTAACACTTTTTATGGGCACACACAGTGGTCATGTGGTCCTAGGAAAATAAGTATTTGAGTTAAGGAAGCACTAAGGGGAAGGAGAGGGGAGTAATGGGTATGGCAAGGAATTCTTATTTGCAAGCAGTGAGTGTTGCTGTAGAAGTAGTTGGGTTTCATTTTGGTCTCAATTAATAGCCAAAAGCTGGATACTGATCTCTAGTCACCTACCAGCCAGAAAGGGCACACTGTGATAGGCTCTTTGTTCTTATTGACATTACAGGCTATCAGCACAGAAGTGCCTGTGGTGTAGTAATTGTAATTGTTTCATTTGAATGTGAAATTGGGAGGCTTGTGTGACAGAAAGCCTTGTCATCTGGAAATGCTCTTAGGAAAAAAAAAAGATGAATGAATGTAGTAGCCTAGTGAAGAGCACTTGAAATATGTACAGTATATTTCATTTTTATGTTTAATCAGGGATGGAGAAGTTGTGGCCCTAAGCATATTATTCAACTACAATTCCTACCATCCACCTGTACATGCCATTCTGGTGGGGACTCCTGGACCTACAGTTTGGCAGTATCTTAATGGTCACTGTTTCCCCTCTGTGCAACACACATACATACATACATATACATACACACACTTCAAATGCTTTTCACTAGGCTACTACATTCATTCATTTTTTAAAATAACTTTGATCTCAGCTATCTGTAGAGTACAAAATTCTAGCAAAGATTCCAAACAACTTTTAACTACTTCAGGATTCATATATATGTGCAACCAATTGAAGGTTATTTTAAGGATCAGTGACAACTTTGTCCTTCATTCAGAGTGCTTTTAATTTCTCGGAAGAGGGATGAGGGGATGTAAACACTTTCATTCATATAAAGGATGAGACAGGTCTATTAAGCTGTCATCGATGAGTATGTATATTTTGACTGAGAAATCTACAACGTTTAATGCCTAAAACAATATTTTCATAGACCAGAATAAAAGTTGCAGTTCTATCATCATTAATCTCTTATGAAATAGAGATTTCTTGCCATGATGGCAGTAGAGAATAATATACACAGAAAACATATGGGATCTATGCAGAATTAACCATTTTTTAAAGTCCCATTGATTCTAAGTACAAATGCTTAAGACCCTTGACTGCTAACTTGCTAACAAATGCAGAAGGAAACATATTGTGAAGGATCTATTTCAGAGGTAGAAAAGCTTAGAATTCTTGAATTTTACAAAAGTGTTAGACAGAAAACTAAAACTCCTTCACAAGCACCTGAACCACTCCCCTCCTCCCCCTTCAAAGATACTCAGTGCAGGTCTACCTTGTTACATGCTTTTCTTCTCCAGCGCTGATTGGGTTCCTTATCAGATTACCTGTCCTTCTAATCACTTCTTTTGGAATTCTAGTCAGCCCACTGCAGACATCCATTGATCTTCTTCTGTTTGGTAGCAAGGATCCTCTTGGCCCTATGCTCATCCGGTTGCTGTTTCTTCTTGGTCTCTGCTTGTCAGGTCACTGTTCTCATTGACAGCATTGGCTGTAGAATCTGACCCTCTTCCCTTTGCCTACCTTTGGCTCATATACTTGGTCTCCAAAAGGATACACACCAGATTACAGGTGCTCCAAGTGTTTTTTTTTTTTTTTAATCTGCTTAACAGTCATTACTGACCCTGCAGTGACCGCCCCCTAGCAGTTTTCAAGGCAATTGCATCTTTCTAGTTTCGGAATTAGACTTTGCCAGAGCCTAATTCCTAGAGCGTCAGCCCAGCTGGCAGCACAGGAGGCGGGATTTCCGTTGCTTCGCGCCCCTTTTTCGGACGAGCGCGGTTTCGCGCTTTTTACCGGCAACTTGTCCCGTCTCTCTGTTGAGCCGCTGCCAGCATTTTTCCTCCCACCGGAGTGAGAGTGCTCATTTATCTACTCACGTACGTTTTCGATCTGCTGAGTTGGCAGAAGCTGCGGGTATAGAAACAAGAGCTCACCTTGTTAACGCGAGGCTGGACTCGAACCGCTGAAGCTTTCAGCCATTTCTGGCCGGCACTTTCAGCGTCATTAAGCCGCTGCGCCACCGCGTCCCCGACCCAAGTGTTTAGGATCTCTTTCTAACTGGTTATATGCCTTGAGCCTTGGATTTCACTGTCAGATCAGCAAGGAAAATAATTTGGAATTCTTTTAATCTTGACATTTGCTATGCTGAGAAGAACAACAGTCTGTCTGTCTGTCTGTCTATCAGCAGCTTATTGTGCCACACTTTCAGTCTTATGAGGCAGACCAGACAGGAAACACAATCAGATGAGCTTATTCTATTTTATAGTAAACGTATCTTAACAGAATCTTGCAAGTCTGAAAGTACATCTCTCTCACCCCCACCACCTGTCTCGTTTACAGCCCAAGAAACTAGGCAGGGTCTCTTCTGAGCCTCTTGCCCCACCCACATTCCTGATGGGGGTCAGCTGCTCACAAGTTATGTGACTGTTCCCTTGGTTGTGTTTCTTTGCCCTATCTCCCAAGGTCATTCCCACATACTTTTACACACACTGCCCAATGACATGTTTCTTCTAAGAGGTGAATAAGTAAAATTATATAAAATCTGATAATGACAACATAAAACAGCAAAACCATCACCAGGTGGAGCAATAAAAATGACAATAAATATAATGTTGAAATAACGAAATAGCAGCGAACACTGATATTCCATAAAGCCTTAAAATGTAAGTGGCATAGAGGGTTTTCTTTTATGAACACCTGCACAGAATGGCTTGAGGCCAAGCTACTTGAAATAAATACCTCCAGAGATCTCCACCAGCAGCCACCTTCATTTGGGAAAAGATATGCCTTCAGGGAGCTTGTTCCAAACCATTTAGAACATTTTGGTTAAGATCTGTGTTTTGCATTGGCTTCAGAAATGGACAGTGAGATAATGCATACAAGCAAAACATTAGCATAACATGATTGTATAATGCGTAGCAATAGTCAACATTTCAAGATTACTGAAGTTATCTCTGTGCAGGTTAGGTTGTAAGTGATATATCAGTCTAAACTGATAAAAAGTACCATGACAAATGACATCATTTGCACTTCCAGTGATACAAATAGCTCCAACATCTAATCATTTATGATGAAAACAAAGTCTAGAATAAGGCAAATAATTAACTGGATTAACAAACCACTTACAATTTTATTTTCTCTGTTATCTAGATCAAATCTCATTTTATCAATTCTCAACCCAATTTATAAAGAAATTGGTGAATATGTATTCAGTCATATTGGGGAGGTGTTATGTACTCCAAAAAAGTGGTCCATGTTCAGTGAGACATTTGTCAATGTAGGCCTGTTCCTTTCCTCTCTTGACATAGTGGACTCTCTAATGCTTATGACAGACTGGAGGAGCTCCTATTGTAGGTTTTCTTAAAATTGGTTTATCAGAAAGGAAGATTTTTATAATCATAACTGAGAGTTAATAGTAGATACTATTAGCTGAGGTTCTAAAAGATGAAATCAACAAATTGCTCTGCCTATAGTACACATTGTCAAAGTTATAGGTACTAAAAAAAAACTATAAACTTTTATACTCAAGTATGTTAATTTTAATGTAAAATGCATGGCTAAGACTTTTTCTTCTGTAGTTTAAAGCTCTTCCCTGAACATTTAGTAGCTACTATCTACAGAGTGAATCCCTATGTCTTTCTATATCTCTTGCCACAGATAGTCTCAAGTATGGATGTCCATGGGAAGGATGGAGAGAAAGGGGGAAAATGAAGAGCAAAGAAAAATTCTGATTCACCTCAGTGGATGTTATATTTTGGGTGTAGAGGGTATAACCGTAAAAATATGGATACAGTTTGCTCAAGAAATGGCTGTACAACCTATTTAGAATGTGTGTGACACTTGAAGATTGTCCTGTGAATGCAGATTGGGATGAATCAGTTCCTCTGTAGGCAGTGGACTACCCTTCCCCCTGCCTGCCATTGTCCAAACTTCTTTTCTTCCCCCTCAAAATCTGAATCAGTAGATGCTGCTTATAGATTGCAAACCCCATTAGGAGGCTTCAGTCTAGGTGAGTATTGCAAATGGAATTGGCAAAGAAAGTGGAATTTATGGATATTTTCAGTCAGAATCTGACTGCATCTGGGTATCCCTTCCAGTAAATCAGATATTCACTTTGTCCTCCTGCCCTAGCATCAGAAATCTAAAATATTTTCTATCTCCAGTTCTCTTCTCCATACTAAGACTAGACTGAGAGGGAAGGGAAAATGAGAAAAACAAGTCACATCGCTCTTTCCCATCCTGGCATATCACAGTTTTTTGACACTTTTGTTTGTAGTTACACAGCACTGGATTAATGCTTCCAAGGTATCTGGAGCACTCTGTTGAATTAGCTCATCACATAGTTTATCAAATAAATCCTCTTCCACCCAGTTATTTAATATCATATCATTCTAATTTATATCCTGAATAAAAAGTTGGGAGTCAGCCACATATGCCTTTACTCTGTGCTTACCCTTTAAAATCATTACATTTCATGACTACCTTGCTTGTCTAGCCTGATCATTGAAAGCAGCTCTCAATCTGGCCATGAAATTGCCATAATTGTCTAAAGCAGGGTTGTTGTTTTCCCGAAGAGGCATTGCTCCTTTGGCAACCCTATTTGGTCTTGGAAAAATCTGTGAGAAATTCCACCCTCTCAAGGAGATATGCAACTCACATGGACTGAGGAAGTCCTTTCATCTTTCACTTTCATCCTACTTATCCAGCAAGTAATATTTATGCAATGAAGAGAAGCCACCTGTTTCTGATGCTGAGCTACTTGGTTCTGATTTTGGAGCAAGGCATTAGCAACCTGTTCAACAATGATCAATGTAACAATAAACTCAGTTCCTGTGTTCTGGGTCTAGAAATTAAGGGAAATCTTGCCTCTCATATAATAAAGGAGTTAATAGAATTATTGTCTATTATTCTTAGATCAAGTTGCTTAAATAAATGTTCAAGGATATAAAATATCTGACAAGTAGTTTAATGTATAAAAATTAATGAAGCCATTATGAAGAAATTCCAATGACTGATGTATATTAGATGCAAGCCCTATTTATGGTGAAATCAAGGTTCATATTATTGCACCTCTTTTTCCCCATCTCTATTATGTGTTAGACTAGAAGCAAATCTTTTGGTAAGGGGGGTGGTTTCCTCCTGTCTCTTGTTCTGGTAATGGATTGGTCTGATATCAGGCTGTTGCTTGTGACTATTTGAGAAATGGCTCTCACAGTGATTATCTACTGGATTTGGCTACATTAAAAGATATCATCGACCCTGGAAGATTTTTAAATCTTTTCCAATCAGGCAAATACCATAGCTAGTTGCTCTGCAGTGAGATGGGCAGTGACAAATTTGAAATATAATAAAAATAGATAACTATTTAACTACTCTTAGATAGTGTAGGGTTTTATGTTAGCTTGCTTAAGAGTTTTACCATGAAATAATATTACTGTGGGGGGCTAGACATGTTCCTGTAGTGGAAGAAAAGTTGAGACTTTAATACATGTTTTATAGTACTATTCATTTTAATGAGAAAGTAATTCCACCAATATTTCTCCTTTTGAGAAATTGTATATTTCCTTTCCTATTTTATATTTCTTTTTTCTTTTTGGCACATACAGATTCATCTGTTACTCTTAATGTGGCAAAATCATTGGCTGCAGTTTGTAGAATCCACCAAATGATCTATCAGAACTTGGCCCAGTAATAAGCTAATTGGACTCAGAGTTTTGTTTGAAATATGCTCATGTGATTTTTTTTAAATTGTTTTCATTCTGATATGCTTTTATTTTGTACTTCTCAAAGACAGTTGGCTTGAAAAATCACACTCAGCAAGTGTTCCTCAATGGTTCTTCATCAAAGTGGAGAAAAATATTAAGTGCAGTTCCACAAGGCTGAGAGCTGACTTTGATGACTTGGAGGAAGAGGTAGAGGGAATACATATCAGATTTGCAAAACACACAAAATGGGGTGGGATAGCTAGATCTTGATAAATAATCAAATTTGGTGGAAAGTAACAGAATGAAATTTAAGAGACAGGTGCAAAGTTCTTAACTTAGAAAATAAACTCAAATGCACAGATATAGGATGGCAAATATTTGGTTTGGTAACATACTTGTAAAAAAAAAAAATTTTTTTTTTTGGAATAATAATTAATTTCCGACTGAAATCAACCAGTAGTTTTTTCAGTGCCTTTTTTATGCTGCATCAGTAAAAGTGCAAACTCCAAGTCATGTGAAATAATGATTTTATTTTATTCTGCTCTGGCCAGACTCTATTATAAGTATTATGTTCATTTCTGGCTACAATACTTTAAGCAAGGTTGAGAAAAATTGGAAGATTTTCAGAGAAGGGCAACAAGGGTGAACAGGAGGCTATAAATTAAGCCCATTAAAGAAGGATTCAGTATGTTCATTCATGAGAAAATATAACTGAGGGGTAATATTGTAGCACTTTTCACATGCCAGTAAGATGTCATACAGAAGAAGGTCAAGACCTGTTCTCTCCCTTTCCAGAATTCAAAATACAGTAATAATACATTTAAGTTAAAGGCTGGATATTTCAATTAAATATTAGAGAGAAGATTCCCAATAGTAAGAGTAGTTGAACAGCAGAATCAACATCTCAGAATGGGCTTTCTTTTATCTGATGCATTTAAGCAAAGGCTAGATAGTCCTCTGTCTTGGATTGTTTAATTTGTATTCCTGTACTTAGCAAAAGTTGAACTCAGTGACATAACTGATTTCTTCCAAACTTACGATTCTGTGACACATATTGTTTAGAGCTTTATGGATCATTAATCCAAAACTGAACCTGGTCCATAGCTAACTGATAGCCAGTGCGGTTGCTTCAGCATAGGTGTAACATGTCCATGGGTTTCTGGTTTGCCAGGAGTCAGTCTCAATCTATTGGCCATCATCCAGTCTGGCACTGTTTATAGGCACAAGCTGAGGACATATATAACATTAGACTTTATGGAGAAATAGATGAAACTTAGCCGCCAAACTCTAGAGGACAGCCCCTGGTGTCATCATATACGTATTAAAGAGCATTAGGAGAAAAATAGTGCATGTTACAGCCTACAATACAACTACTGCTGTTCTAAGGCACAATAATCAATACTATTGTCTTTTCAACCTCCATATAAAAGGGCCTCCAACTTCCATGTCAGAACCTGCATCACCCAACTATTGTTGTTTTCCATTGGATTGCATTCGTTGGGAGTTGGATTGATTTGTTTCTGCCACTTGTAACTAATGGGGGGGGGGGTTGCTGTTAAAGGTTGTAATGGGAGTAGTAACGGGAGCTGGGAAGGAGCTTAACCATTTATGGGCAATTTAGACTGGCCTGATTGCTGGCAAGGCAGCTGGGGCCCAAAGAGCCAGGAAGGATCTCGGGTAGGAGGGGGAGGAAGGAAAGAGGTCACCACCAGGTGGAGAAGAATCGAGACGCCAGGCAATAAGGGGAGGGGAGATAAATAGCGGGAACTTTACCCAAGGCTTTAGTTTTAGCAATGTTCTGTTTACAAGCTACATGTACCACGTAATAGAGAAGTATTTTTCTGAACCAAGCCTGGTTGCATGAGAATGCTTCAGAACTGGGAGCTGGACATTGTGGACTTGACATTCCATCTCATAGGGAGTATTTAGAAGAGACTGTTGTAAGTGGCATCAAAAGCTGCAGAGAAGTAGCAGAATCAATACAGTCACACCCCTTCTATCTGTTTTCCAGGGAGATCATCTATCAGGATATCCATGGCTGTTTCAGTCCCAAAACAGCCCTCAACCCAGGTTGTAATGGATCAAGGTAATTGGTTTGTCCCAGATGCTACCTTGGTCCTCAAATAGGTGTTTGTAATTAGACAGTAGATACCATATTTTTCTGATCTAATAAGGTTCCCCCCCACCAGGAGTGGGTGTACTATTGCCTCTTTCAAGGTTGGTGGTATCATTCCATCAAACAAATATTCATTCACCCATCATTCCCTTGAGCTACCTAAAAAAGGAAAGCCAAGATGGCCAAAGGATGAAGAACAAGTCCTTAAACAATCTAAGAAGCTTCACTAGAAGGCTACTTGGGGACACAAGGGAGCTGCAAACTAAGCCCAATTATGTGATTTCTTGATGTCTAGTTAGGCTCATGGCAGAAGTTACACTATCTCAGTTCTAGCTGTTTCTGGCATGCTTAATTACCTAGATCACTCCAGAAACTAGGAAGAAGATTGAGTGCAATTTTTGTAATGGCCCATTCAACCAAGTATGTCTCATAGAGACTGAGTTGCCCTGGTAAACTGAATAAGACTGTCTATATTTTATTTGGAAGCATTTGGTTTTTTGGAATATGTGTAGCATCATGCTACACCATTTTTGTATGCTAATAATACATCTACATTAGTTTTGCAAAATGCAGATGTTCTGGTGAAAGATACTGTTGACTCTTATAAAGCGTCCCCTAAAGTTCAACACTGAAGGGGAACAATAAAAGACAAGGAAAATACAAAGTGAAACTGAAAGAATAACAAAGAAGTTAATGATCTGTGTTTTGGAGCACACTGGTGGCCAAACTATCATCTGGTTCATTTGACATCGTAGCAGAGGTTAATGTCAAAAGGACATTTGAAAGAGAAACAGACATTTCAGAAATTGTATTTCACGATGTGTTCAATCATCGGTTATTACTCTTGTATGTTTGGAAAATTGTCCAATCTGTCTTTCTAAGCAGGCCGCTGAAATAAAAATGGATACATTTAGAACCTTGCAGAATATTTACAAAACAATATGTCAGTCACTGGACAACAGAAATAAAATATTTACAATCTCAGAAGGTCCAGACTGAATGTTGTGTCAAAATCAGAAATTATTCAGGTAATTTATCTCCTCTAGATCTAACAAATAATTATGTAGCAAGTTTTTTCCAAAAAAACCAAACAAACAGATTTTAGTAATATTCAGTTATTAGTCTGATAGGAAACAGTTAAAACGTTTATTAAGATATAGAATGAGACGTAGTCACTGATGGAATTTATATTAAGACTGGCATTAAATCATTTTCATGAATGAATATTTCCCTGGGTTTAAAGCAAAGCCTGCAAATTATTTTCTGTCACATATTAACAAGTCTGTTCTCCAAAAGTGGCATTCTGGTCAGTCAAGTTGATTCTTTCTTACAGGATGTGTGAAGTTTTGATTGCCTAGAGAAATAATTTGAGAGGCACAGCTACACTCCCCCTTCCTGGAAACAGCCAAGGGCTAAGAGAATTTCTTCCCAAATGCACTTGTCAGGATTACTTACAGATTTCTTTCTGCAACATTTGCAGTGCAAATAGAAGAAAGGTATATTATAATTTTCTCCCCAGCACTTAATTAGTCTATTAAATCATATTCAGGATAAACGCTTCCTGATTCTGTCACATTTACCTTCTGCCTTTCAGAAAGATGACTGTCTTTGGGTGAAGTTTTCTGCAGCAAAAAAATACAGGTGCTTGCTTGCTTGTTTTCCATTTCTTCCAGTCGACTGCTACGCATATATGTAGTATCTGTTGATTCTACAGGGGAAACCATATATAGACATGGCAATAGACAAGGAATAATATCAAAGGTGTGCAACTGACAACAAGGAGAACAATCTGTGGGTACAGAAGACCAGGTATTTTAAAAACAGAAAGCATTTCATTCTTTTCACAGTAACAAGAGTTCCTGCATGTTATCCAAACACTTCCATTCTATAACAGGATATTTGGGACTAATGGAATGAAGAAATAAACACATTTAACATCATATAAATATTATATACATCATAATATTCAATGGGTCTACACTCCATCTAAAAATGTAATAGCAAAATGAAAGAACAACAAGAAGTAAAAGATTTTTAGTTGTTCCTTCCTGAGTTGTTTTGGTCAACTTTTGGAATTCTGGAATCAAAATCAGCAGGAAAGTACAAGTGATCGCCAGTGGCAGGCATTATAGATGTGCACACCTATTTCCGTACTCTTGTTTGGCTATCACCGTTGTTGTACTTCTGTTATATTTTTATACAGCTAATCAAGGTAGCTGAGCCTGTAATAACAAGATACTTAGACCTTGTGTTTAGTTGTCTTCTCATCCTGATCTCAGGAAGACCTACCTGCAGTTATTCCCATCATAAGATATACATCCCTCGAAACATGTGCTATTGTATGCTATTAGTTAGGTTCCATGTCTTTATAGGCAGATCTAGAATAATCTTGGGGTGACAGTGTGTCCTGCAGTCCTGTGGATATGATTTTTTCCCCTTCTTTCACTCAAATTTATAGGAATAGTACCACATTTTCCATAGCTTGTTGGTGGTTCTTTTTACTGTTTTCACTGTCAAAAACTTGTAGGAGTGACCCCAAAAGGGTCTCCTACAAGGCTTGATCACACTAAAGCATTTTCACACAAAACCCTTTTTCTGTTCTTGAATCAATACTGCTCTGATGTGATCTCTTAAGATGTATTTCTGCCTCAGCTATGGTACATCTAGTAACACTTCAAGCAATTTTTTATTTTTCTTTGCTGAAATTTTGGAAAGGCCTGGGAAGTTTCCCATTGGCAGAGCCTCTTAGCACCAGGACTCTTGGTCCCAGGGATAAGCACATATTCTGCATCCTCCCCATAGACGATGTCTTTGTACTATAGTATGTGTGTACTTTCATTCATGTGTACTACGTATGTACTTTTATGAATGGTAGCCCCAATAGGTAGACCAAACCATGAATATGCTTCACTCCTTCATGATGAGCCAAACAACAAACAGTTGGTTTAGTAATGCCTTGGATATTATCGCTGCCAAGGTCATGTTCTTTACTCTCTATACCATGTGTACTTTCATTCATGTGTATGTGTATGTATACTATGACTCCTTATTCTTAAAAAAAAAAGAGAGAGAGAAAGAGTTCCAGATGGCTCCCACCCTGATAATGTTTTGGAAGCTATTAAAGACCTGGCTATTCTCCCAGGCTTTGGGGCAGGGTGATGGCTAAGTCCTTGTCTTTTATTTTTTGGTTTGCATGTTTGCCTTTGGCCACTTATGAGTTCTTTGTATTTTGTTTTGTTCCCCCCCCCCCCTTATTTATTTAATTGTAAGCCACCCAGAGTTGTTAGCAGTTGACTGCCCTATAAATTGCATAAAGAAATAAGTGTGATGGTTGTCCATGCAGTATTATATCCTGGTTTTTGCTTTTAATCAAGCATGGTTAAAAAAACAAAAATAATCTAGACCATGGCTAACATTTTGGGAAAAAATATTCTAAACCTGAATAGGGTTTAGTAAAGGTTTTTTAGGCAGAGAAATGCCAGTGTATCATATGCCTGTTCTAGTTGTTGTTCTTAATATTGTTGGATTTTATTAATTTCATTATACCTATTATCAAAATTGTTCCTAAAATCCATGCACCAATTTAGCCCAGATTTTTCAATTTGTGCTGGTAAAGTCATATTGATTGTAGCTGGTTTAAATTCAGATACGTAGCTTAATTGATCTGTGTTGATTTAGTTTTTTAAAAAATATATTGAATCCACTCTAGGCAGATTGTGGCATAAAAGGAATATAGTGTAAAAAGAATTGATTTAAAGATGAGTTGAAGAAGTATAATTCTTTAGAAAATAGATACGGATTTATCAAATTTTTTGTGTGCACTTTGTGGCCCAGAGAAGAGAGAAAAACATATTTTAACTTCTTTCTGCCTGGAAGGACATGAGCAAAAATCAGTTTACTTGGATAAAACCTATTTTGCAAAGCATTAGCAAGTTAAACAAATGGATCACAATAAGTGATCTCATGGTATATTGGACACAATATACTCATGGACACAAAATGGCCTATACAAGATTTTGGCTGCACAAGAGGAATGCACTTTTCTCCTGCAGATAAATCCCTGGTATTCTCCCTGCCACCCACTCCCATTGTCAATTTTCAGTCATCTGTATCCCCTGAAAAGTGGGTCTAGAGGATGAGGAAACACTCAGGGTGCCTATTAGATGGTGCTGGAGCTGCAGATGGAAATGTAGATCAATGATCTTATTGATTCAAAATGTGTGATCTTTGGAGCCAAACACATAACTTACAACAAGGCCCAATTCATAGTCGGTTATATGATAGGCATTTTGTATTGTGCTATAGTGATTGAGGAGTTCAGTATAACTATAATCTAATTGTGTATCTCACTGTTCCTTTCATAGATACCTAAGGAACCAAATATAACAAATGGTTGTATAATATATAAGCGCATACATCCTGTTTTCAGGTGTCAGTTGTTACATTACTTCCTATGGCATAATGATTGCTTATAGTTATGAAGTCTGCCCCTCTGAAGCTTTTTAGAAATTAGCATAACTAAATACATGAAGATTAATTAACCACATGTGTGCAGTCTTTCTCACAACATAATCATACAGGAGTGATTGGGACACAGGGTCCCTGAAGGTTCTGGGACCTATTCTGATTGTCAAGGTTCAATAGATATAAACAACTCATCCTAATATCTGCATCTAATCACTGAATGACTCCAGCCTTCTCTCAAACATCTGGGATGCAAGATATAGCTCTTTCTTCCTTCTTTCTCAAAAGGTTACAGTGTCTGGGACAGTTCAGACATTGAACTGGTTCATTCTAGCACATCACAGAAATATGGTAAAAATAGTAGGTTAAGCAATTAGCAGTAGTAGCGCTCCTCTGCACATACACAAAGCTCTTAGTTTCAACCCTTCATCCTCACAGCCCATTTACCTGTTGCATTCTGAAATTTCTCCATAAACATTACACCTTTCAAATGTACCTGGAAAGAATATATAAGATGCATAATTTGCTTATTCCTTATTTTTATGGCTTTAAACCTTAAGTATTCTGTTCTCAAGAATGTTCAGAAGTCCCCTTACAGAAGCTTGACGGCATCCTCACCAGTACTGAGAGTTCCTCCTACAATTGCCCTGATGTGGCCTGATCTATATTCCAGCCAGTGTTCAACAAACAAGGATGTTTTGCTACATCCTTGCAAAAGCATGGCAAACTAAAACAGACAACCATACTTCTCCGCCCTTATTGCATCTGCAGAGTGCCGCCCGGTGGCCCTGTTTGGGATCACCAGGTCCCTCCTTGGTAAGGGGGATCTGGGGGTTCACTTGCAGGGCCACACAGAGGAATTCGCAGAGCACCTGCAGGATAAAATCGCTTGGATTCATTCCACGTTGGACTCTGAGCGTGGTGCAGGGTCTGGGGAGATACCGGGGGATCGTTCTTGCCTTGTTATCTGGGAACGGTTTGATCCTGTGGTTCCTGAGGAAGTGGACAGGATCCTCCGGACTGTGAGGGCCACCACTTGTCATCTGGACCCATGCCCCTCCTGGCTGGTGAAAGCAGCTCGGGAGGTGACATGTGGTTGGATCCAGGCGATGGTTAACGCATCCTTGCAGGAGGGAGTGTTTCCGGCGCCCTTTAAAGAGGCGTTGGTGCACCCCCTCCTCAAGAAGCCCTCCCTGGATCCTACTGTACTGGACAACTTTCGCCCAGTCTCCCACCTCCCCTTTTTGGGGAAGGTGGTGAAGAAAGTGGTGGCTTCGCAGCTCCAAAGGGTCCTGGAGGAAACGGATTATCTGGACCCCTATCAGTCAGGTTTCAGGCCTGGCTATGGAACAGAAATGGCATTGGTCGCACTTATGGATGATCTCTGGCAGGAGCGGGATGGTGGAAGTGCGACCATCCTTGCTCTCCTTGATCTCTCGGCAGCGTTCGATACCGTCGACCACGGTATCCTATTGGGACGGCTCAGGGATATGGGGGTGGGCGGCACGGTTTTGTGCTGGTTCACCTCCTTTCTCCGGGGCCGATCCCAATCGGTGGTGATAGGGAGCGAGAGGTCCCATCCTCGGCCCCTCCATTGTGGGGTGCCGCAGGGTTCGGTTCTCTCTCCACTCCTTTTCAACATCTATATGAAACCGCTGGGCGAGATCATTCGCCATCATGGGATGAGGTATCATCAGTATGCTGATGATACTCAATTATATATCTCCATCCCTGGTGAGGTAAGTGATGCCGTGACCGCCCTCTCTCGGTGCCTGGAGGCTGTGAGGGTCTGGATGGGGAATAACAGGCTCCGGCTGAACCCTGGCAAGACGGAGTGGCTGTGGGTTAATGGCTCCTCTGTATCCGGGACGTTGTCATCGTTGGTTCTGGATGGGGTGGCACTGCCCCAGACAGACCCAGTGCGTAATTTGGGGGTCCTCCTGGACTCACGGCTCCTGCTCGAAGAGCAGGTGGCAGCCGTGGCCAGGAGGGCTTTTGCACAGCTTCGGGTTGTGCACCAGTTACTCCCTTTCCTGGATCGGGATGCCATATGGACAGTCACTCATGCCCTTGTTATCTCCCAGATAGACTACTGCAATGCGCTCTACATTGGGCTACCCTTGAAGAGTATCCGGAAGCTTCAGCTGGTCCAGAATGCAGCCGCGTGGGCAATTTTTGGGGCCCGAAGAAGGACCCATATAACATCTTTGCTCCGCGAGCTGCATTGGGTACCAGTTTGCTTCCGGGTCCAATTCAAGGTGTTGGTTATCACCTTTAAAGCCCTACATGGCATGGGGCCAGGTTACCTGAAGGACTGCCTCGCCCCCACGACTTCAACCCATCCCACCCGATCTCATAGAGAGGGCATGCTCCAGATCCCCGCGGTAAAAGAACTTCGACTAGCGGGGTCCAGAAGGCGGGCCTTCTCTGCTGTAGCCCCCGCCCTTTGGAACATCTTGCCCCTGGGGGTGAGACAGGCCCCCTCACTCCAGGCCTTTCGGAGGGAGTTGAAGACCTGGCTCTGCCATCTGGCCTGGGGCGGTGAGGGAGGATATCAGAAATGGGGTTGGCTGGCCCCTTAGCGGCCTGGTGGGGCCCTATTGCCCTCTTGGAGTTTTTAGCTTTTTATTTCTGTAAATTTCTAGTTTTATAATGTGTATAATTTTTAAATTTTTAATTTAATTGTGATTTTAGTGATTGTAAGCCGCCCAGAGTCCCCCATTGTAGGGGAGATGGGCGGGGACAAATCGAATAAATAAATAAATAAATAAACCAGAAATCTGAAAATTCATCAGGATTGCTTTACAAAGGCTTGCAACTTAGAAATAAATTTCTCAATCTTCAGGTTAGAAACAAAGAAACTAAGAATTTAAAAATATCAGAAATTGATTCTTCGGTCACTGTGCTTATACACATGGAATATGCAGAATCTGGTCATTTTATTAAACTGATGAAACAAGCATTGGGCATCACAATGCAATTCCATTCCTTATGTACTTGCATTTGCAACAAAATAAGTTCAAATGGGACAGAGCTCGGATCATTGCTCTTAAATCATCATTTGTCTTCCTATGACAGTGTAATGATATGTGGGAATGACCTTGGGAGGCAGGGAGAAGAGCCACAGCAAAGGGAACTGTCTGAGAAGAGGCAGCTTAGCTTGCAGAAGGAATGTGGAGTGGCAAACAACTCAGAAAGGACCCTTCCTAGTTTCTTGGGCTGTAAAGGTGATGGGGGAGAAATATACTTTCAGACTTGCAAGACTGAAGTCAGCCAAGGAGCACGCCCACATGAACTAATTCTACTTTATTGAAAGGTTACATTAACAGAACCTTGCAAGTCTGAAAGTACATTTCTGAGTCTTTTGCCATGCCCACATTTGCCTTTTTTCCGACGTTTCTCCTGTCTGTAGTTCTTCCCTGTCTCCCAAGGTCATTCTCACATACCATTACAGAAAGCAAAGCTTATGCTTACAAGTACACATTTGTGGCATATTGTAGGAGGGAAGCCATGTTAGTTTATGGTAGCCAGACATCAGGACTGTGACAACACCTTTTCATATTAACACATTTTATTAAAGGACTTAAGCTTTTGTGATCTACAATAAAATGTATTAGTTTGAAAAGGTGTTACTAGAATCCTTCTGATTTGTGACATATTTATGTTTTTAATTATACACATGTCACACCGATTTGCAAACTCACATGACTTTGGACACTGCAGAACTCACATGGAGATAATAAAATATAAAAGACCTAAGAACTGTAATAGTCTAATGGAAGCAACTATTACTAGTTTTAAAATTATATATCTAAGAGATAACCACAAAGATTATGCCAACGATTTTCAGCATAGGTAGAATCAAGAGCAACCGTGCATTTAACTCAATAAATTGGTAAATAGAAAACCCAATCATTTAATTAGAAGATATAATCAGGTTGAGACTGATAAAGAATCTGGGTTTCCATGATTATATAAAAAACCCTCAAAAGTACTGGAAGGAAATGCATCCAAACATTCAGAAAACCCTAAAACTAAAATTCAATCTGCAGCCACTGATATTCTTATTAGGCATAATTCAAGAAAATATAGATGAAAAACATCCCAGTTTACTAAGACATACTGTATGTTGTTAGCTGCAAGAAAAAATTTGGCGCAACACTGGAAAAGAGGAACGATGTGCCGACAGTATTGGATTGGGAGACCAAAATTGGAGAATACAGTATGTAGCAATGGTAAAATTGAAAGTAAATATCTATCATAGGAGTTTAGCCAGGAATGGCTTTCTTATATGTGGCACATTACACAGCAAGGCAGATATAGACATTTGGAATACGGTTTCTAGAAAAAAAGTTATGAGACCAATTAAAAATAACAGATGAAAGCACTTAAACATAAACTAGCAATAACCCTTAATATTTAATGTAAAGTATAAATATCTAAATTGCAGTTAGTGGTTTGGGACATAAATGGAAGGGAAGGGGAGAACATGTCACTAGAAATTTTTCCCAAAATACTTTTTATTCATACCTAGCAGTTCTTTCTTTCTTTCTTTCTTTCTTTCTTTCTTTCTTTCTTTCTTTCTTTCTTTCTTTCTTTCTTTCTTTCTTTCTTTCTTTCTTTCTTTCTTGTAGTTCCTTATATTAGCAATATTTTTTTTTAAAAAATGTCTAGGTTTCCACTACCATCTCTTTCTTCTGCAAGAAGTTGTTTTCTATGATTTATTAACGTTCTAGGATGTCTTTAGCTGTTTTAGTTCAGCAGTTTTACATAAAGTGAGTGAAAAAATGGGACGGAAAGAAAAAAGAAATCTGGTCCCACTCTTCAATGTTCACACATTTATGACATTTCACTAAAGCAGGGTTGGTCACTTCTGAAGCATCAAGGAATGCAATTCAACCTTGCCATGTTCCAAAGAGCTGCAGGCTATCCCAGGATAGAGCAACCCCACTAGAAGGATGTGGCCCATTTTTTTCAGCACTTTTATTTTTTATTTTTTTTACATTTGGGAGAATTTAGGATGGAAATAGAGAGGGAAGCTTCTGGGAGGGAAACTGTTGCTAACTCATAAACTTCAGATGGATCTAATTCTTAGACCTCTGGATCATACCTCTTGATGAAGCCTTGTCCTGCCTTCCTTGACAATAAGTTATGAAATATCATATTAGCTAATTGGTCAGATCCAAGAAGAATTATCCAAAGAGGTACAGGTGAAACTTGTTGCTTGAAAAGAATGTGTCCATACTCATTCTCTGGCAGATCCTTGAGTGTTCAGAATGTTTTGATCTATGATATTGATTGGTATTCTCTTGCCTATGGGAGATTGGGGCAATATGGCAGAGATATAAAAACTGTTAAGAGTTACAAACAGGCCGATTCATTCATCTCTAATGAACTGGATATAGTGGGCATCCTGTAGTTGTTCTAACAGTGGATAATTATATGACAGTTGGAGAAGATCACCAACAACCAACATCCTGTTCACACCCAGGCATTGTGATGGTAACTTATATTAATACCTGGCTGCAGATTGCAGATGAAAGCTTATGTGAGTAAATGCATCTTCATTAAAAAAAAAAAAAGGGGGGGGGGAGGAAGAGGAGCCTTCCTCCATTAGAACCAGCTGTTGCCTAACTTAGATAATATCCCTGATTAAATATGAATCTAATGAAATGAGGTTTATGGGATGAATTTTTAGGCAAAAACTGAATCTTCCTAGATCATACTTGATGAATTTCAGATGAATATGTTCAAGCCTTGAATGTAGGGGTAAACTTCAACTATATATTTCATACAAAACTTCCTCCTGATGAAAAAGGCTAGATTATTGAAATATCCCTATTTTCTTTGAAGTTACTCAAAATTTTTTATGAAGTTGAAAAGAATAAACATGCTGGCATCTGCCAAACCATTACATTAGAAACCGAAATAATCAAGTCAGTGACATGGTAATTAAGGTTCATGAAATGACTGTGTATTTTTGATCCAGTTGTTGATGTAGACTTCAATGCTCTGATGAACATGAATCATATGTTTCAATTGATATTTGCATATGTAAAGGGCAGTGAATTATGTGGTTGAAACAAAAGTGGTTAAATATTAGTTTGATATTAAACACTGCATCTGCCAAAGTATACAGAAGTAGGTTGCTTTCTAATGACTTTACCCTGATGTGAAACTGAAGAGTTACATAAATTCTGGAATAAACTATCTATCTATCTATCTATCTATCTGTCTGTCTGTCTGTCTGTCTGTCTGTCTGTCCATCCTAAGCTGTCAGATAAGAGTTGCTTCCCAAATTAGAGGAAAAGGCAGGTAGTCATGTTTCCTTTGCATGTTGACCAGATCTTTCTCTGCAGCACAGACAAGATATAGGTGTAGAAAGTATGGAAGATGATATTGATGAAGAGATGCAGAAGCTGTTGCCCAAGGGACTAAAACTTTTTTTAAGTCCAGAACATCCAGATAACATTTGGAAGTGGTTCAGATGCCTCCCTAATTCACTGAAATTTAAGGAGAAGGTACAGCATTAGCAGACTTGCAAGATTCAGTTATTTAACTGGTCTCAATAAAAGCTGTTTTGAAGACATTGTTGTGGAGTTGATTTCCTGGTCTGGTCTACCTAGTGGGGCTGACAATACCATACAAAGAGGGAGGAAGAGTCAACCACAACGTTTTGACCAATAGTTGTTAAAACAGCATAACTTTCCCAGTGAAGTCAAACTGAGTAACACAGTACACTTTATGTAAAGCTGCTCATGAGAAGTGTTTGGAAACTGCAATTGCTACAAAATGTGGTACCTAGCTACCAACCAGTGCTAGGTTGAGTGATCAAATAATAGCTGTACTGAAAGATCTACATGGGCTGCTAATTGCCTTCTTGCACAGTTTAAGGTTCTGGTGTTGAATTTAGAATTTTAAAGTTCTAAACCACTCTAAACAGACTACCTGAATCACCTGTCCTATTATGGACCTGCCTCATTACTAGATCCACATGAAAGGGTGTTTTGAAGACATTATTGTTGCCAGAGGCCTGTCATTATGATATACAGAAGAGGGCCTTCTCCTCTGTATCTTCCAGGTGACAGAAGGCTTTTTCTGGGAAGGTGTGTTCAGCCCTTTTTCTCCCTGCATGTAAGAAAATGGCAAAAATGCATGCGTGGTATTGGTGGTCCTACTGGAAGATTGTGGAGGAGAAACTGAGTAGTAGTATGTTCCTCTTTCCCTTAAGTGCATGGTATATAGAACTCTATGTGGTTTTATATTTTCATATAATGGTTCAGATTATAGTGCAGAATTAAGCAAGCATTTATTTTAATCACTAAAGGGTAATACTTGGGTCATACTTGGGTTCTCTGATTGGCAGAAGGATAATAAGATTTTTCTTTCTTTGTCTTATTGTATTCTTGTATTCTTGAATATTTTTGCTGTCTTGGGTTATATTGTATTCTTCAGTATTCGTATATATTGGATTGCTGTCTCATATTATGTGATTATGTTATTTTCTTCTACTGCCTTGGAACTCATTACTGCCTTAAGTACTCATACTGGTGTGGTCATTGCTTCCCCGAGTCACAAAAAAAATTTGTGCCCCAACCCAGCTAGCTGGGAACAGAGCAATGCAGCATCTCTAGTGACAGCTTTTTAATTTATTGTTATCTCACTAACACTGATTTTAAATTGTACTGGTTTCAAGTTTAATGGTATCAATTTAGTAATACTGTTGTATAGTTTGGTATTTTTAAAATTATTCTAAGTCATCTGGACTGCTTACACAAACAAAAAGGTAAGTCATAAATCTAACAATAAATACTATGAATAATGTTATAATAAATATAAATAAAATTACAATAATTCAGCACAGAAAACCTTGAAATGGGTACTAAAAATGAATAGTTCTCTTCCACTGAAATTCTATGGAAACAGCATTGTGAAATGCTTCTAGGGCCTCTCTCTTTCCATAAAACCCTGAAATTTTATTCTTCGGGCAGATTCCTAGATCACATTCCTTCAGTTAAGGATGGTCTGTAAGATTCCCACATTCCTCAAAGTGGTCTTATATTATGGTCTAATTGTCTATCTATTTATTCACCTGGAGCTTACAGCCATAGTATCAATGCTCAAGACCAATGCCCAACTAATCTGGGAGATACACTGGAATTAAATTAACCTGGGTTGAAAAAACCCTGTTTAGTCAAAACACTTTTTAGATGGTATAACATTTATATTATTTACAGTAATAATATATATATGATACATTGATTAAAGCGTACCTCTGTTCATTATTATTTGAAAATACTTAATTGTTCCAGATGTTCCTGTTTTAGGAGCATGTTGTTGCTGTTGTCATTTCCTCAAGAGCAAACTTTATGACTTGTATTCATAAAGGCTTTTTTCCTTATTTTCCCTGTGTTATCTCAAAAATGAAAACTATGGCCATTGAGTATAAGGAAGACAGTGCAAATAATTGCATTTGGGAACAACTTTCCATTTCTTTAGCTTCACTGATTTGCTGAATACAGACAAGAGAAGATGTTCCTGTGGAGCTGTTGGAAAGGAAACTTTTCATAATAACTATAATGCCAAAATGAAAAGGTGAGGAAAGAAAAAAAGATCCTCTTTTTAATCATTGGGCCTATCTCATGAAGGAAACTGACATTTATATGATGTATGTATGAGCACCATTACCTTTTACTGCAATATACACATGTCATCTCATAAATAGCTCTTCTCTCTAGTGGCTTAGTTGATGGAAGTAGTTCTTTAACTCACTGGTTAGGGACTTTTTTTATGAACAGTGCAAGTTAGGCTTCAATGTTAGAGAGCTTTGCAGTTGTTGGGTGACTGGAGTGTGAAATAAGGTTCTGCCAGCTCTTGCTTTCAAGTACCTATTTTAACTCTGCAGAACTGTCATGATTAACTGGCAGTCCATTCGTTATATATCTATTGGTAAATCTGAATAGAAGGCTGCTGAATTTTTTGGTGCTTTTCTTAAGTTAAAAAAAAAAAAAAAACAGCTTCTCTGGCATCAGGTTAATATGTCCTATTTCTTCAAGAATAGGGGATAGTTTAGCATAACCCTGAAACAAGATGCCCACAAAGCACAGATGAAAGCTAGCATGTTTTTGAGAGACAATACCCAGATGGCAACTTATAACTATCTTGATGAGAAATGAAGGACAAGGTGTGAAGTACACATATGCATATTTCGGTATGCTTTGTTTAGTAAGACCAAACAGAAAAACCACATGCTTTCTGAAATTCATGGATGATATCAAAACTATATCCTCATATGAATAAGTATAATGAATCCTATATTTGCCTGATGCTTACATGAACCTGCTGCATTGGCTATTGTAGGTTAACTGCCAATAGCCTGGTACCATCTTCTTGCTAATGCTATCTCCTCAGTCCCAACTACAATGATGGTTCATTTCTACTAGCATCATTGCTGCCATCCACAAGTTGGTTGTTGTTGTTGTTCACTCAACAAGGAAATTTTGCTTATCCATCACAAACATTGTAGGGAGATAGTGGAAGGATAATAATAGTTAGAGCACAATGCTGAAAGTCTGCGGAAATTATGTCATCAGACTTCCAGGGAAGAAATGGCAAACTGAAGACCATTCCACTAAAAGCGGATCTGACGACTGCAGCAGAATGAAGAGCTGGAGATTAGCCTGGCTCTTCGTAATTCCTCTCAGAACAAGAGAGAAGGTTCTCTCCTTGTTCTGAGAGGAATTATGAAGAGCCAGGCTAATCTCCAGCTCTTCATTCTGCTGCAGTTGTCAGATCTGCTTTTACTGGAACGGTCTTCAGTTTGCCATCGCACACAAGTGCTCCAGAGAGTTGCTCTTCATGAGGAGACAGTGGTCTCTGGCAGGTTTAGACCTCTGAGAGATGAGGGAATAGCCATCTTGCTCAAACCACAGTTGGCACCTTCAAAAGGACAATACAAAAGTGTTTGCATGCTTCCTTTTCTAATTATTTGCGGAAATTGCTTGTAAAATGCTTTTCAGCTATTAGGAATCTTTGAACTGACAGTTCTGAGAACACTAGGTGAGTTTCCTTCAATCCTTTTGAAAGAAGTTTTAAATACATTGATATATTTTGAAATATATCATATATTGATTTGAAATAAGATTCTGGAATTAATTATAAGAATCATTCCTGTGGGAAATGTTTTTGTTTTGAATTCTTTGGGGTGGGGGGGGGGGAGATAGGATGGGACTTTGAAGGTTGGACACTAGAGGGAACTAGAAAGAACTAGAATATAATTGAAGGAGAAAAATACTTAAAATTTGACTTATCAATACAGAATGGAGCAAAATACTTTAACATTGGACATATTGAAGGATATTTTGAATAATGGACCCAGAAGTTAATTTTAAGAGTGTCTGCCTCTATAGATAAGACTGTGTTTAAAAGATGTTATGGAAGAGGAACAAGTTTTACCAGAAAAGACTGAGACTGATTTGAAAGTGGATTTAAAAATGAGAGGCTAGAAGAATGATATGGAAAAAGATGCTACACTGGACATACAAAAAAACAAACAAAAACAAAACAAATGGCTAATGTCTTTTATACAGACACACACACACACACACACACACACACACAGTATCTATCTCTTTTTAATTAATAACAAAAAGGAAAAAACACAAAAATAATAATGCACAAGAGGAAGAAATGAAACATTAAAAGGTGGTATTACAAAAAAGTGACAAAAATACAAGAATAAGAAAAAATAAAAACTATTAATCAAATAGTTACACATCCATATATATTTATCTAATGCAAATATTATTCAAATGCATATATATTTCCAATACTTTTATACAGCTGTCATTTATTTTAACCTACTGTATTTTGTATAAATGAGTCCCATATTTCATTATACTCATCCATACAAAGTCTACATCTATAGGCAATCCATTTATAAGTGGCAAGTGCAATTAGATCTTTAATCCATTGAGTGAATGGGGACAAACGAAGCTAATGTCTTAATAATTAAAAGGGATATACAAATAACAAACTAAGAGAGTGACCTGGATAATTTTACTATATTGGATTTACAAAAGAGGCTTGTTAGAGCTTTGAAAAAAATCGTAAGAAGAGACAAAGAAAAAATGAAAGAAATGAAGTTCTAGGACATTATTTGAAGGGACTAAAGATCAAGATTGTTACAAGTAAAAGGAAGAAATATAAAGTTGGTTTATTTGATCAAGGTTAAAATAGGTATATTGTTATCTCGGATACCCCTTAATGGACTTTTGGTGATCAGGACTGAAATGACAAGGTTTTAAGGATTTGTTTATAAATAAGAGATGGGATATGGGAAGAAGAGATCATTTGTTGTATTTTAAGAGAAGATGATAAGTTACTAAGATTGTTTATACTTGTTGTGATGAAGGGGGAAGTAATTTCTTTATATATTTATTTTCTTTTTCTTTACTATATTCTTATTTTTTCTTTCTATTTTTTCCTTTTATTTTTTTAGTTTCTATTAGTTTTTTTATCATTGTAAGTGTAATTTTTAAGAAACTCTATGCCATCAATAACATTATACATTGCTCAATTTATTTTGGTGAATCATTAATGTCACCAGCATACTCACATGAGATGCAGACAGATTTCCTTGTGACCTCCTTTGTAATGCAATAATAACTTAGAATCCAGGCAAATATATTTCCGGTGGTATAATTATGTTTAAAACCTGGCACTGTCTGTAAGGAAAGGCTCTTATGGAAATGTATTTAGTTACTGGAGAATCTTTCCATTTGATAAGATCCATAGTGCAGTTCAAAGTCAAGGTTGCATACAAAGTAACTGCATCAAGAGGCTGTTTGATGAGATCTGACAAAGAGAAAGGAGAACAAAGCCTAAGAACATGTATATTCTTGTAATTAAGATTTGCTCAACTAGTGTTTCGACTGCAGGAATGGTTGGATAGCTTTCACAACTGTTGAAAGATTCATAAAATGCATGGATATTAGCAGGGTTTGAGGGGAAAAAAAACACAACACAGGAACAATCAGTACCAGATGTCCCTCCATGCTTTGAAAAATCTTGCCTTACTAGCTTTTTACCTCTCCTTAGTCAATCTGAAGCAACATAAACAACATTTCCCCCCACCAGCCATATGTTCATCTAGCTGGCACAGCTCTCCAAGTCTATAGATGCTCATAGTGCAGTTGTCTAACAGCTTTGCTGTCTGATTGTTCAAACACTCATTCATTACTAGCTTGTTTTCTATAAATACCCATGCAAGCAAAACTATTTCTTGATGAGGGAAAACCTGTAGCATCTATTCATAGTTCTTCCATATATATTTCAGCAATGTAAAGGAAAACCATCAGCAAGAGATGATTGCAAGAGAATGTGGGGGAGGGTACTTTATTGTTGTGTACTTAACTGCATTTTTTTCTCTAAAGAGTCAATCTGGAACATTAAATAAAGAAGAATCACAGGTCTCCTACCAAATCTGAAATAGTCCAGCTACTGAAAGCATACACAAGGCAGCTATTGAAAGAAGACTCATCTAATGCACTGGAACTCAGTTTTTTATTCACCAGTTTTCAAAAATGAAGTAGTTCTCCATCACTAGTATTTCACAGATAAAATAAGGGAAGTAGACGTTGTCATTTTAAATAACAAATAATGATTTAATTAAGTTTCAGCGTAAAATAGGGAAAAACAAAGAAAATCAAACAAGGCTTGGAGGTAGGGATTATTCAACTGTGTCTTAGTTCATGCTTTATCCTACTCTTCATCAGCTAAACATTTCAGAAGCCCCAAATATGGGCAAAATATGACATTGGGTTTTCCAAGGACAGAGGATGGCATCAACAACTGGCATCTTTGTAGAGTTCATCAACACTAATATCTAGCTTCAACCACAAAGCTATGAGCCACTGTTTTAAGTTTCTCACAGTGCACCAGGGTAATACTATATTAGCCAGGCCACTATGTTATGAGCACTCAGTGTGGCAGCTGACAATCAATGCTACTTGTAATGGAGAAGGCACCAATGGAGAAGGAGATCTTAGAGGGCATTTTGCCATAGGAACTGCCATATCTGGTGTAACATCTGGATGATGATGATGATGATGATGATGATTGCAAAGAAGGAGGAAGAGGGTTTCCAACTGTGTAACAGGGTTGTCTTTCGCAGCTGCTCAGAGCTTTCAGGGATAGGAGACATACACAAAAAATAACAAACAAATAAGCAAGCTATTTTTGCATCCTGTCCACAAATAAAATAACAAACAGGCAAACACACTATTATTGCATAGTCCAAATCTAAGGGCAACTTTTCAAAGAATGTGAGACTTTCTTGGCAGATTCCATTCTCCATCTCTGACCTAAAGTTCATCAGAGAGCCTTTGAGGTTAGTAGCCACATGAAGAAATAAAAAGATAATTAATTGACAAGTGCAGGCTGCCCCCTTTTGCCTTATGTTAGGACTTCATTCTCCCTTGAGGCATTCAGACCTCCATAGTAATATAATTAAATTCTCAAGGCAGTGTCAAAGCCAGGAAACTTTGCTCGGCATGCATGCACAGGTGCCTGTTTTAACATTTGAATCAAAGTGTAAAAACTAAGACTTTCCTTCAAAGCTCTGTACAATCCTAATTCTCCAAGAAGAATGTGTCCTTGCCAGAAGACTTAAGCTTCTGCTGAAGCAGGTACGGAAGAAAAAAAAATCTAAGTTAGGTCTTGCGAAATACAGTGTTCTCCTTTCAGATCTGAGGGGAAGAAAAATCCGTCATTCTGATTCTTGTGTTTTTGCAGCAGTTGAAGTAATGATGTGACTGGAAGATAAAGGCCTTTGGAATGATCTAGCATCTAAACGTTCTTCTTCATTCTCTTCCCAACTCTTAATATTAGAATGAACACAGCCTAAGAATTGCCTTTCTATCTTTTACAGCTATGCTTACTTTTATGTCTACAATATTTTCAATACCCTCTTAGGGCTAATTGTGATTTTCAGTGCTGATGTCTCACATGCATTTTTAAAGTAAGCTGACTGGATTTTTTATTTCTGCTCTTCTCCAAATTTTTGTGATGCAGTTTTGGGTAAGAAAGACTGCAGATATATCAAAATGTGTAGAATGTATACCTGTGTTAAATAGTAAGTCACAAATGAAAATATTTCTTTCAGATAAAATGGATTCAAAATCCATGGGTTATATAAATATGCCTGCTGGATCAGGCCAAGGTCTACCTTAGTCCAGCCTTTTGTTTCTCATGGGGACTAACCAGATACCTCTCTAGTGTACAGGAAGTGGGGACAGATTTTTTCCCTATTATTCTGGTACTGGTATTTGGAGGAATACTTCCTCAAAAACCTGGAGATTTAAGACTAACAGCCCTCCACTGTCTTCCATTAATTTATCCAGCACCTTTTGAAAGCTATCCAAGTTAGCGGCCATCGCCTCATCTTGTGGTGATGAATTTTACAGATTAATTATGTACTACGTGGAGATTTTTTTTCCTTTTTTGTTTTCTATATCGTCTTCCAATCATTGGGTGGGTGACCCACAGTTCTAAAGTTTTCAGGGGAAGAAAAAGTTTCTCCTAGTCCACTTTCTCCCTGATGTGCATGATTTTATATATTTTATACATTATATACATTATATACCCTCTTCTCTTCCTCTAAGCTAAAGAGTCCCAAATACTCTAGTCTTTTCTCATAAGAAATGTGTTCAAGTATCCTGATTTTTATTGTCTTCTTCTGCACCATTTCCAGCTTTATTATATCCTTTTTCAGATGTGACTTGAACTGTACATAGTATTCCAGGTACAAATGTACATAGATTTTAGTCATGCCATTATAATATTGTCAGATTTATTTGTAATCCTTTTCCTAATTATTTCTAACATGGGACTTACTTTTTTACTGGCAACTGCCACACACTGAGTCAACATTGAGTTATTCACATTGAGTTAGACAGCCCACTCTGCATCACTGCATAGGGCATATGAAGTTGAGGGGGGGTTGTTTGTTTCAATGGGCATCAATGTATACTTAATTGGACTGAACCACATTTGCTATTTGGTTCAATAAGTATCAATTAAAAGTATCTTTCTAGAACTCTTTCCAAACATTTTCTTTATATTTCTACCAATTTTCCAAACACAAATGAGTTAAACTAGCCCTCTATAATTTCCTGGATTTCTTCTGGACCACTAAAAGAAAGGCACGTTGGCTATGTTCCATCTCTATGGCACTAGCCCAGTGTGAAGGACAAGGTGTGTAGTTTCAAGAGAAGTCCAGCAATTTCACAGATGAACTCTATAAGAACTCTTAGGTGGTTTTTTCAAAATGTCGTAAAATAGCTTATTATCTTACTTTCCTTTACTTGTTAAGATTCCCTGAGAAAGTCAATACAGTCTCAGGTATTTGTTCTATATCTACTTAGAAAAGGCAGTTTCAAAACAATTCATTCATTTTTTCTGAGAGATCCTTTGCTTTGTTGTCTAATGGTCCATACAACTCCTTGGCTGGTTTCCAGCTTTGCATACATTTAAGCATGTTATTATTGCTAATGTTTATGTGTTTTGCCCTAAGCTCCTGAAATCCTTTTTATGTATTCCTTATTATCCTGTACTTTGTCTGCCAGAATTTATGTTCCTTTTTGTTCTTGTCAGGACAGATTTTTATTTCCTGAAGGAAACTTTCTTAATGTTGTGGCTTCTTGGATTGCATTCTACTTGGTCCTCAGTTATTGTGGTTTTAAACATTTTCCAGGCATTATGAAAAGGCAGACTTTCTCTTTTAATCTGTTTCTAATCAGTCCCCTACATTTTTAGAAGTAATTTTCCCCTTTTGTAGTCATATGTGACATATATCTGACCCTGCTGGCAATTTTCCACTTACATGTAAGCCCAATATAGTCACTGGTTCCACAGTACAGCACTTGGTCTCCCACCAGAGTAACTATTAAGGACTAAATCTTGTAAACCATTCCCAAGTATACATTTCAGTGTTCAGAGTGTTCCCTGAAAAACTCTCTCTCTCTCTCTCTTTCCTCCCCCCCTTAGAACTTTCTATAGTGCTTTACTAGTAATATTTTGGGGGGAAAAAACTTTACTAATATGCAGAAATGGCTATACTTTGCCAAAAAATAAGAATATACATAACCAAATTAATTTTAATTCAGATGCTGATTGAAAATCACATCTATTCATTTCATCCTTGTAGTGACAGATTCTTTGGGGAGGGAGGGAGGGAGGGAGGGAGGGAGGGAGGGAGGAGGGAAGGAAGGAAGGAAGGAAGGAAGGAAGGAAGGAAGGAAGGAAGGAAGGAAGGAAGGAAGGAAGGAAGGAAGACATTGGATGCTTTTTTGTTCTAAATTGTTTTAGATTTGTGAGATAAAATACTTAATTTTATCTCACAACAATTTCTTTGTTTGGTACTACTTTCTCCTCATTGGCCTTAGCATCTCAGCACATGTATGTTACCGCCTAGTCCTGTCTGCCCTATATCATTCCAAAATATAGGAGAAAGCTTAGCCTACAAAAATCTTCCAACTGTTTAGTTAATGCTTTGCAGAAGTTACATCTACAAAACATTCAACTTTACTCTCTATTTTGGTGCTAGTGGTCTGCTGAATAACTGATTTTTGTTGGGTATACAGTTGTTTATTCATCTTCCATTCAAGGAAATTAGAGGTTGATGCTATTTTAAAATTCCATCATATTGTTCATATCTTAATTATCCTCACTGTAGTCTCGCAATGAATGTAGCAATATGGAAAACTAATAGATCATTTTTCCTAATCTGGTGCTCTACAAATGAGATGAAACTACAATTCTCAAAATACCTACAGTAGTTAGTATGATTGGTAGAGAATTCTAGGAATTGCAGTTCCAATAATTCATAAAGTCATCAGAAGGCAGATATAAACAGTAATATTGATATGATATGATATGATATGATATGATATGATATGATATGATATGACTAATTGTGTGGCCCATGACTGGGAATCATTTCTAATTATTTGTTTTGCAAAAAAGAAAAATGTTCCTCCAAGGAGTACCATATAAACTTATAAACATTAAATGAGATACGATATATGCCTGGTTGAGAGATTAATTTAAGATCACCTAGTGAACTTCATGTCTAAGTAAGGATTTTATTTCAGTTTTTGTAGAGTCCTGTCTAACACTCTGATCATGTAGAAACATTACCTCTTTTAGAAGAACAAAGTATTTTTATTGACTGCACCCATTAATTAAAGAATGGCATTCTTAAAATAATGTGACGACCTATTGAAAGCCATCTCTGTTTCAAGATAATTTTAAAATTCTTTAAATAATGAATACATAGATCAATAAATAAATAAGAAAGAATACATAGATTTCATTATATAGATTGCCATATGGCATTTAAAATTCTTGAATGCAATTACATTCCTTTGTAATATACTTTTGTGGTTTTGTAAGTATAAATTAGGCCTAAACATATATCCAGGTAAAATGTTCAGTTAAAATCAATGAAACATAATTCCTGATAAATAAACATTTTGTTGTTGGGTACATGGACAACCTTAACTTTAATATTTCAGTTTCAATCACAGAATTTACTTCTGTTATTTGGTTTGTATTGTAATTTAATATTCTGTCTGCCCTATATCAGCAGGAAAAACTGTAAAAGGCTGAGGGAGAGAAGAATTTAGAATTCATTATTCACATCTCACATCTTACTATCTTACCCAAAATATGCTATAGTAAAAATATGCTGTATGTGATAAAGAACTAATACCCACTGGATATTTTTCCTGCTCACAATAGATTACCTGAAATTCAATATATTAATATTTCCTGATGATTTAGTGATATCATTTTCCCTTCCAATGTTAAGGAGAGGTTAATCATATTACAGTAATCTAGCACTATTCTTCAGCAGTGTATATGAACCAAACTGTAAGGATTTCCCTCCCCACTCCCCAAGACAGAATTGCCACTCCTTCAATCTTCCTTCACTGTATTTTCAGTGAATCCTATCAAATGGTTTTCACTTTCATGCAAAACATGAACACATGAAGAGCTTTGCCAAAAGCTGACATTTCTAACTGGCAGCTGCAATTATCACATGAAGATTGATTAATAAATTAGTAAATTTTCCAACAACAAGGAACTGTCTGATACTATTAAAACCTACTTGCTCAGCACAGATGCCTAGACTCCTTATTTTCCATATGAATTCAGGATGGAAAGATTGTTCAGTGCACAGACCCAAACACCCTCAGCAGAAAATAATAACTGCAGTGATGATGAAAACAACAATCTATAATTTGGCATGTTTATGGACATTTCTATTGGAATTACACAATTAAAATTTCTCAAGTGCATACATAGGTTTTCTTGTTAGGGAAAAAAATCATATATACAAATGTCACAAAAACAATCTGGTAAATTCTTCACTGAGATTTCATACTTCTTTTATGTTGTGTAACCATTGTGCAGCACTCATTCCAAGCAGATAATATATAGAGGAAGGAATGTATCTTAATCTCAGGCTACATAGTGTTTTAAAATCAGAAAGCACCTTGAATAACAAGCTGGTGACTAGTGATAATCATAATGGGCAGATATTATAGTTAGCTCCAATCAAAATATGCTCTTTTAACTCTTGGGCATCTAAAGCATCTATAATGCCTTAAAGTTTAATATCAATATATTTGTGAGGGAAATATACCTCTGAGTGAAAGAAGCAAGTTTTTAGAGGAATTTTATTAAGGCTATCCCATTCATCTGAGGCCTCTAAAAACTTGCTTCTTCCAGTCAGAGGTATATTTTCCTCACATATTTATAACACAAACTGGTAAAATCCTGGAACAACAGAATCTAGTTTCATGTAGTTGTTAAAAGGCATGGAAAACAAGAGATGGACCTCTATGTTATTATATAAGATACCTTATGGTGCAAAATAAGAATGAATCCCTCCAAAACATGGTTCCCTTCCCAATGCATCTATGATAGTATCAAGTATCCTTATAAGCTCTCTGTGATTTAAACCAAAGAGAGCCCCAAGAGAAACAGCAATCTGTTTCCTCTGGTACTAGCTGTCAATCAGTGTGACTAAAGCAATTAACAGCCTAAATTCCAGCTAAAAGCCAGATTGAAATAGATCCAAGTCATCCATTTTATCCAAAAATGCCTGCTGAGGTGAAATTTCATAGAACATTTTATCATTTGGTGATCGCAAAAGGCAGATTTATGGCTCACCTGTTATTCTGTATCATGGAGGGTGAAAAGAAGACTTTAAACATTGTTTTTTAAGACCATATAGCAGAACTCCTTCTCACAAATGAGAACTATAAGGGGAAAATCATTGATATTTACCAATGATCAACGGGCCTATAAGAGATTAAATAGTTCCAGGTTTTTGTTTCTACCCTACAGTGACATCTGAAGCTCATCTGAGAAAAATCAGTGAAGAGGAAGCTCCTGATATTTTTGTTGTAGGCCCAGTCTCTATGATGGTATGCAGTTCAGACTGCATTTTAGCACTTATATCTATGAAGCATTCAGCAAGATTCAGTGCACTACTGAAGGTGTTTAGGCTTCTGGAGATTGAAAACTGGCTTGAAACTTTTAAATGTTCAAAAAATGTTATAGTGGTTAAAAATGCTTTGATGAAATTAGAGAAGAAATGTCACCTTACCATCATCACAAGGATGGTTAGATCTTTAGTTAGATAGCTAGTCCATTTTATATTCAGAATCATACGTTTACCAGCAGTGCAACTATCCCCAATAAAAAATTGCAGTGTATGGGCTGTAAAGGTCACGGCAGGGGAATTGTACTTTCAGACTTGCAAGATTCTGTTAATGTAGCTTTATAATAAAGTAGAATTAGCTTATCTGGTCATGTTTCCTATCTGATCTACCTGGTAAGGCTGACATCAATCTACAATTCTCCTGCCATAACCCTTACAGCCTGAGAACTAAGGGAGAGTCTCTTCTGAGCCTCTTGCTCCACCAACTATGTAGCAGTGAGCTATGCTTTCTCTTATCTGACCATTCCCTAGGCAGCATCTCTTTGCCCCAGCTATAAAACAGCTATTCTTCAGAGAGGCATTGCAGATATTTAACCTGGAGACTTGATAGATGTCTTCAAACACCTGAAGAACTGTCATATGGAAGATGAAACAGAATTGTCTGGAGGTGTTCTAAAAGACAAAGCAAAATACAATGGGTTTAAATTTAAAATATTTATATATCAGTTCGACATCTTTATATATATATATATATATAGAGAGAGAGAGAGAGAGAGAGAGAGAAAGAGAGAGAGAGAGAGCGGGGGGGGGGGGAAGGAACTGTTCAGCAATGGAAGAGACTGTTTTGGGAGCTGGTAGATATTCCTTCACTGGAGATGCTTAAACAGAGGTTAAATGGCTATTTTTCAGGAACATTCTGCCAGTGGCTTCTTCACAGGACAAGGGGTCAGGCTAGTTAACCTCCAAAGTCTCTTCCCACTTTTGCATTCTATGACACATAAAGCCAAACATTTTTCTCCTAAGCTTCCTAAAACTCTATAACTGCAGAGTTTAGCATACCAACATATTCTCTGTAACTGCACACCACTGCTATCTGACCCCTGATTTGAAAGCAGACTAATCATTTACCTATGAAGCGCTCTCTCTCCCCCACTGCTCGTGGTGTTTTACATAAACAGTGGAAGCTTTTTTCTCCTCCTTTGGGGCAACTGTGATGGTGCTGCCATTGGCAGATTAGCAGAAATTGGAACTGGAGCTTTCTGGAAGTTTTTTTTTAACTGGAACAGGGCAACTTATGCTCAAAGATTTCATCTCGGGTAAAATAAATCTGTTCTAAATTATTCCATCCTGCCTTGAATTCAAACTTTAAACAGATGCATAGCCCGAATATTTATAGCACAGCATTTATTGTCCCATCACCAGTTCCCATCCCTGGGATTCCTTACTATTTTTATCCCAACTGATGAAGCTGTACCAGATCTTATCTGTAATAGTATAATATCTGTCACTTAAGTAGATACATTTTGGGACATAATTCAGATAGAATAAGCTGTTGATTAACAATGTAACATGCTACATCACAGCTGCATGCAATTCCACTTAGTTCATCCATTTTTTTAACAAAAAAATAAGAGGGTTTAATTGTACGGTTACAGTTACAATAGTTTCAATTTAATTGCTATATAAGTCTATATATATATCTATATATATATCTATATATCTATATATCTATATATAGATATATATATATAAGTCTAGGGACCCCTCTTAGCATAAACATTTTGTGGCACTCTTGGGCTCCTGTTAATATAAATAAGATCCACTCATACATATCCAAAGAAGAATATACTACATATTTTAAGTTGATATGTTATTTGATTTAATAAATCGGATCAGGTTCTGTCGGTTCATAGGACACTCGTACGTTTCAGAAGTGACATTCTCATGAGATCCTTGATATGACTGAAAGGATACTAGAAAGTGTGTAGAACCCCAACACAACCAAGGACCCAGTGATCATTTTATCATTTTTAATGGCAGTAAGTTACAGTGAGTCCCTGTCTCTTGCACCCAGATGAGCCAAGAACAAGAACCACAAGGTTACACAGATCTTATATAAAATAGAATATTTTATATAATATATAGAGATAATAGAATATTCTGATGTAGAATATATAGAATATATGCAGTCCGAGTATGTATAAATCCATGTACACCCAAATGTGAGAATTACTTTACAATTAAGGATGCAAGATATCCAGAAGGTAGACAGTATCATTCACAGTGAGAAGACACTATAGTAATATTGATGCAATAGAACAGCTTTGCTACATGAAAGGGGCCAATAATCTAATTGTTATTCTAACAGACTGAGCCTGTATTTAGGTATGGAAGGATAAAAGATAAGAAAGCATCTGAACATCTCTGAATCTTCTGCATTTTTCTAAAAACATAGATTCTATAGATATTTGGGGTCACTGACAAAACATTGGTACAACTATAAAGAATCCTACCTTTAAATGAACAATAAAGGAATGCATAGCACATTAGTTACACATTATAAAGTTAAATACCAGAGCAAGCGTAACTATTGAATCTCATTTTATTCCTCTGCAAAAGAAAGAACCATCATCTACATTCAGATAAATTAGAATAGAAATAAGTAGGGTTTCTCAGAAAGAGAATATAAAATAAAAGTTTTTAAAAACATGAAATTCATAAAAATAAAACCTTTTTCACCCAACACTGGAAAGAATCTAGCCTTGACATTGGGAAGAGATACAAATTTGGGAAATGACATCATCACACTATTATTATTATTATTATTATTATTATTATTATTACTACTACTACTACTACTACTACTACTATTACTTTTACTACTACTACTACTACTACTACTACTACTTTGGTTTCACAGTCAGCCAGATGTTTAGACAGGATTTGGCATTTTTACCACCTATCGAGTCCTTCCCAAGTACCTGGGACAGGCAGATATTGTTGTTTGATGGTGTTAAAGGTATTGTCACAGAATATAAGCTGTTCCAAGTATAGCTGCCTTTTACAATTTACTGATGGTAATTTTGTCAATGCCGATGGTGTTCAAATGGTGCTCAGATATCCTCTTCTTGTTGGACTTGATTTGTAATAGCAAATCATTATTTCTTTGTTTTCAATCTTTATATATTTGTGATGGGTAAACAACTTTTCTTCCAGTAATTCTGCAGCTGCTGGTCCTGGTTGTTCAGCCAACAGTCCTGAATCCTTTAGCCCACTTGTCACCAGATGTCCAGGAACTAGAACACCTAGCACGTTCCTTATTGACCCAGGCAATGACCAATCTGGTATAGGTTTCTGTAAATTATGTCTCACCATATTGTTTATGGGACAGACACTCTTCGTCTGGTTCCTGTGATGAGACCTGTCCAGTATGGTTGAACCTCTGGCACAGCACTCATCTTCCTCAGAGCATGCAAGCCCCACAATCATGTCAAGGTAGTGCTTCACTGGGGGATGGGGATGGTGATGATGATGGTTGGTTGCACAGTCAGCCAGATGTTTAGACTGGATTTGACATTGGGAAGAGTCCTTCCCAAGGATCTGGTATAGGCAGATGTAGTTGTTTGATATTATTATTATCATCATCATCATCATCACCACCACCACCATCATCATCATCATCATCATCATCATCAATCTACAATTAGATTCACAGTCTAAGATTGGTGGAAGCCTAATAATTTAAGTCCTAACCAAGGGCCTAAGAATTATTAAGCATCTGAGAATATAGGCAGTTCCTAACAGGGTGCTTTTTTATAAAATTAGAGTCTTCAGGTTTGTTAAATTCAAATTTTCCAAATATCAAGGCAGTCCTTTAGGTATTGGTCTGCAAGTCTTGGTATTTCAAAATTTTTTCCAATTGCTTTTTGTCAATCCTAACATCCAGCATGTTTATTGCTACATGCTATACCCAGTATAGCAACATCAGTAAACCAGACTTTCTTCTTTTCAATGACTGCTATATCAGACGTGTTATAAACAAAATGCCTGTCTGCTTGGATCTTAAAATCCCATAAGATCTTAGCCTGCTCATTTTCTAAAACCTTCTCAACTTGATGGTTCCAGTGGTTCTTGCTATATTCAGATCCAAATCTCTGGCAAAGTTTCCAGTGAATAATTCTGGCAACTCAGTCATGACACTGCTTGTAGTCAGTTTGTGTAATTTTGCTGCAGCCACTGATCAAATATTATTATTTTATCTCACATTTTTATGTATAACTCAAGGCAGCAAACATACCTAAATCTCCTGCCTCCTATCATTACTCCAATAACATCATGACATCTTTGCCATTAATTTTCATCATCTTGAAACCTTGAAACATGGCTGTAGCACCCAGCTATTAGAGTGAGAACTCAAGAGAATAAAAAAGAATCCAATGGAATAAACCAGCCAATGTGAACAGATGTAAAATGTAATCAAGCCAGTAGTTCCTTCTGTGTGATCTCTGTCTTCTGAACTTGAGAAACAAGGAAAGTGACTATGATAAAAAAGATCATGCCATAAGAAGGGGTCCTTATAATAAATCTTACTTACCTGTTGTGTGTCAACCAATTTAAATAGGTATGACTAACAGAGAATATCAATAAAACCCTTGGCCCTGATTCTATTTCACTTACTGAATGAATATTGGAGTTGTGCATGATTTGAAAATGATTTGGAAGAAGTGTGTTGGATCTTGTGGGATCACAAGGCCTTTTTGCTGTTTATGAAGAAGAGCTCCTCTTCTTTCAAGCTTTCCAGAAACAAGCCTGGAAAAGGATACAGCTGCTTTAAGGAGTTTATTTGTTATCAGTAAGGCAACTCTTAAAGCAGCTGCACCTTTTTTAAGGCTTCTGTAGAATAACAAATAGGTGTTGTGATCGTGCAAGTTCTGAAGCACTTCTGCCCAATCATTTCTAAAACATGCAGAGCAGTATTTTTAATCCAGACTTAATCATTCACTGAATTAAAAAGGCTTCAATATGTCAGACTGAATTAAGTGCCTTTGTTTTCAGTGGACTATTTGAAGGATAGTTGCAGAAGGTACTGAACGATTAGGCAAAATGATGTGAAATCCTCTGTGCAGTGGATTCAGGATAACATTAAAAAGCAGAAACTGATCTTCTATTTCTTTAATGTAATTATTAAATTAATTTAAAGAGGATATGGTCTTTTTTCTCTTCAAACAACTGTGGACTAGTAGCATTATATAACCAATCATCAATAAAAGAGCCAGTTTGGTGTAGTGGTTGAGGAAACCAGGAGACTGTGTTCTAGTCCTGCCTTAGGCACAAAACCAGCTGGGTGACCCTGGGCCAGCCACTCTCTCTCAGTCCTAGGAAGCAGGCAATGGCAAACCATTTCTGAAATCTTGCCAAACAAACCACAAGCACTTGCCCAGGCAGTTGCCAGGAGTTAATACTGACTTGAAGGCACACAAAAAAGCAATAATTGATTTTTACTCTAAAGACAGATCTTCAATTTTCTTCAATATTGTAATTTTCCTTTATTGTTGTTTAGTTTCAACTACACAAAGCCAAATAACTACACTCAGCCAGATTCTGCTTCATTACAAAAGTTACCATTTCCCTACCAACACAGAGAAGCTAGGAGTAGAGAGGTGTGGCTGAAACCTCCATCTTTTTCTCCCTCATAGAAAAACGTTCTTCTCTGTATACAGTGTGCAAATTTGCCCTCATTTGCACACTGCAGGGGTGTCTGCAGGGGAGGGTCAAAAAAGTAAGGATGGCAGTTGTAATTGCATGATCAAAGCCTTGCTCCTTTTTAAAATGCAAATGCGACATGTAAAAGAGGGACAGCACTTTGATCACAGCATAGTGATTACCATCTGGTCTTTTTTAAAACCTCTGTCTATGAACACCCCTGGCATATTCTTTGTGGCTCTTAAGTTTTCGGCCAGGTACTCACCATGTGCCTTTTTCAGTTTCTCAGTATCTTGTTTTGACCTATGTCTCCTTGATACCATATGCTTCTTGGCATAAAGCTGAAAATATTATTTTGTGGCTGTGTTTGCATGACATACTGAACTGCAAACTAGCCAGCCAGCCACAATTTTAGCATGCAAACTTAGCTCATGATGTTACCTACAGTTTATAGAAAATTGGGTTGAGTATCCATGGTTCACTTGAGCAAAGAGTTGATACGTGGTCTATGCTTGAAAATCTTTTTATTCGTTGGCTCTTTCTTAATCATTTATGTATATCAGCCTCTTTTTTCTCTGCCTCCTCTTCCCATTTATATGTCCCTCTCCATCCTTTAGATGTAGGCATAGGGAGCAGATACATGTGTACGTCTACTTAAATGAAATGTTTATACAGTGCTTTGAACACCTCTCCCTGTAATTTCTATGGTCACCATACCTGGGCTGTAAAACTATACCCCGTCACTACTTGACAGCAAAGAGTTATAATTTTCCATATTTCTTTACCATCATTGAATGGTTGCACAGATTTCTGAAGCCCAGATATGATGGCTTTAGTAATTTCAGCAACTTGGCAAATAAATATTTTAATGTTTTAACAGGGTTCATGGAAGACATTGTTTGGACCAAAACTATAGTTTTATTTTATTTTTTCTCCAGTTTGTCATTTTTAGGACCCATTTTCCACTTTTAGATTATTCATATGGCAGCTTGAATTAAACAATAAATTAATGTACTTGCTCCTTCACTGCAAATAGCTATTAACCAGATGTTTGCATAATAGTGCATTATAATAAGCTTTTAACAAGTACATCTTTCCCAACTTAGCAAAAAAGAAAGAGATCACTTGCTATGTTTTACATAGCTATGTACTTGGGAAATGCTAATATGTGAATTGGTTCAATATATGTTGCTGATTCTCCTTAAACCTATCTGCATAAGGGTTTTATTTCAATACTGTGACCACTGTTTCATTGGTGTGGAACAAAATACGCTCCTCAAACCATTCTTCCTCTATATCACAGCCAAACTGCTTGCTGACTGTCTCTAAAAAATATTTCTTGAACTACTGGACTTTGTAAATGAATTAATTTCTTTATATCTATCTTGTCTTCACATGCATGCATCTTCCACCCCCCACACCATATGCAGACATATATGTGTGTAGAGACAGACAGACAGCTGGTTAGTTTCCTTTGTGTGTGTGTGTGGGGGGGTGTCTCTTCATCCTGAATTGGTGAAATGTAATTTGTATGAAATTTTTTTGAAGGGCAGAAACCAGTGACCAAACAAAGTAGATGAATCCAGTCTTGCAACAGTTACACACAAATATGCCAGTACTTTCACAAAACTGCAATTCCTATTATTGATTTGGAACTTGGGGAACATTTAAATCAGTTTTGATTTATAAATAAATAATGATACCCACAATTGGTAGATTTGAACACTGTAGGCTATTTGAGATCTGGCCTGAAATAGATCCATGGTGGTTTTAAGCTGTGCTGTGATGGTCTGGAAATTGCAATACATGTAGCAGTTACCATAATCTCTATCTTCCTTTGCTCATCAATAAAGTAATCTTTTGATCTTTGGCTCAAGCACATGCATAAAAAAGCTGGCTCTAAAATTACTAACAAATGGAGCCAGTGCCACACACACCTTGAAGCTTTGCTCTCCCCTATCACCCATCTATGTTGATACATGCGAGAAGATAGGAAGCTCCACAGTGTTCATGCAATCTCTCCCATGTATAAGAGAGTCCAAAGATTATGGTGACTGTCCTAAATCCTTTTTTTCAAAGTCCCTTGGGTGAAAGCAAAGCAATATCTTAACCAAAAAGCAAAAGCAAAAGCTATTAACTGGTGGAGGCAAAAGGCTCTTTACTCTTGCAGTCATGGATAGTAGCGAAACAATCCCTTTGATAGGATTCAGTCTTTGAAAGCTATTTTTCAGGAAATAGTGGTTATTTTCCCTTGGAGCAAGCTAAAGGAAATATCATTTTGCTCACCCAGCGTGGCATCTCTCTTTCTTTCTCTGTCTTGTCATTAATGATCAATTCTGTAAATATTGACTGACAGCAAATTGCCAAATGATAATACAGTTTTCCTTAAAAAAAATCTGATACTGTTTATTTCATTTTTAAAGAACACCTTTACTGTCTTTGAAGTAAAGACAGTACTTTCTACAGTTTAGAAGAATGCCACACGATTCTGGGAGCTTTCCATTTTCTCTAGCTATTTCCATATGCCCTATCTAAGGAACAGGACTAGAATATGAAGTAGCAATTTATATAGCAATTTGCAGGAGAGAGAAAAAAATCCATTTGCCACTACAAGTCTGAAAATCCACTGAAATTAATGAGGTCGTGGAAGTGTAACAGGCAGCAAAATTTAGCTCCAGTGAATCTTTAAGGTGCTAAATCAATGGCTTTCCTATGACACACTATGGCATCACTACTGCTAGACATCCAAGAATAAGAGCACAAATGTCTGCATGTACATATTTTTAAATAATTACCTGCTTTCATCACTTGTGGACAAGCTATGATTTAGCAGTCAGGTGGTGCAGTTAAGGTTGCCAAAGTTATTCACCACAGATGAAAGAGCGTATTACCTTGTTTCTGATACAGGTGGACCTCTCTGATGCCACAAAGATTGTCCACGGGGAAGCAGTGGACTTACATCAGCTGTAAGGTGTCTCAAGAACAGGGATTAAAAAGAATTAGTCCACAAATCCTACTGGGATAAAATGTAGGCATTTTCCTGACAGTAAATCCATGATCAGACAAATGCTAGTTGGAATGATATCTATCACTGTTGTCTTTTCCTAGTGGGGGAAGGGGGAATCTACCATGGGAATGGATGGAGATTCAGGGGTGAGGTAACCAGGAGAGTGGGGGTTTACTGTCTGTTTTACCCTGTGATCAGTCTGACACACTTACAATAACACCAAGCTCTTTGAAGATTAGAGGTGTCTTCTCTAACACTTGTGGAGAAATGGCAGTGTGATCATGCGACACTGCATGGTCATATAATAGATCTGAACATACAGTTGATGTGCCAGATTAATTCAGACTGGTTCAGAGGATGAAATCTATTTGCCAAATTGAATTAATAAATTATTTGCATTGACAAACCAAATCAAATATGTCCAAATTAGTTAAATCAAATTAGGTCCAATTAATAGATTTTTTACAAGCTGATTTGGATATCCAGTTACAAGTTATTTGGATTGTTCAAACTGAATCAGAATAATTTTTCAAATACAGTTGAATGTTTGAATCAAATCAGACTTACCCTGCACTTTCCATTTATGTAGCCACATCAGGAACTATTGGAACAGATATATATTTTTTAATTTATAAGAACTTCATTAAATTTCAACAAAATATAAAATATAAGGAAACAGAAAAAAAAATTGAAAAAGGGAAGATCAGAAAAAGAATGAAATTAAAAGTGCAGAAAGCAAAAATAGAAAAAAAGAAAAAAGGTAGCTTCCGACTTTTTTTGGTACAGATACAAATATATAATGCATTCACCTCTTACTCTAAAATTTAAACTAATACACGGTATTTCTATAATCATAAACACTATTGATCATAACATCCCAGAATTAAACTTTCATTTCTCTCAGGTTTGAGCAAGAAGTCTGAAAGTGGTTTCCAAGTAGAAACAAAGCTAGACGAAGGGTTTTCTTTAATCAAAATAGTCAATTTTGCCATCTCCGCCAACTCCATCAATTTCACCATCCATTCTTCAATTGTAAGTATTTGCAGGTCCTTCCATTTCTATGCATATGAGTCTCGCTGCTGTTATCATATAAGAGAACAAAGTCCTATGTTTTCTTTTGATTTGTTTGTTCATCATACCTAAAAGGAAAACCTCTGGTTTCAATTTTACATCCATTTTTAGCATTCTCTGAATTAAAGTACATATAAAATCCCAGTATTTCTTAGCTTTCTTACAAATCTACCAAAGATGATAAAAAGTGCCTTCACACTGATTACATTTCCAGCATATATTTGACACTCCCTTACATCTTTGACAATTTATCCTGTGTTAAATACCAATGATACATCATCTTATAAAAATTCTCTTTCAAATTGTAATTAAGTGTAAACTTCAGTCCTTTACTCCACATATTCTGCCATTGGTCAAGCATTATATTCTATCCAAATTTTTTTGCCTGCTTAATCATGCAGTGTTTAACATATTTATCTTCCATATTCATTTTCAACAAAAGTTTATACATCTTAGCAATAATATATTCATCATTAGTACACAAGGCCAATTCAAAATCAGTTTTCTCATTTGTAAAGTCATAAATCTTCCTATCCAGTTTAAATCTTTCTAACAACTGAGCATAAGTAAACCATTGACAGGTATGACCTTCCATTACCAATTTTTCCCTTGTTTTTAATTTAAGTTCTCCTTCAAGAAAAATCAGTAAATCAGCATATGTCAACCATGTTTGTTTAATTGTCATTTCTATTAAAAAGCTCCTTGAGGTGACAACCATAGAGGAATTTGGAGACAATCTTGCTTTATATCTATTCCAAAAATATTCTCAATATGGCATGCCTAATAAAATGATTTTTAAAGTCAATATTAATCTTCTTTGTCATACAATAGATAACCATGCCGCCCAAATCGTAAGGCATGTCCTTCTAACTCCAATAACCTCCTGTTTCTCAAAGTCACCCCATCTTTCATCCATACCAAACATCAAGCGTCAAAATACAATTTTAAATCAGAAAATCCTAGCCTACCTCTTTCTTTGGCATCTTGTAACAATTTATATTTAATTCTTGGTTTTTCACCTTGCCATACAAACTTAGAAATGTCTTTTTGCCATTGTTTAAATGGTACATCAGTTATCAATATCAGTATTCTCTGAAATAAAAATAACATCCTAGGTAAAACATTCATCTTGATACTTATTGAATTCTACCCAATAGCGATAGTTGTAATTTGTCCCACCTCAATAAGTCTTTTTAAATACTATTCCACACCTTAACATAGTTATTATGAAACAGTTATTGGGACAGAACTTTGAAATCTTCAAACAGCCTAATGTTGCCCTAAATTCGAAAGTTAAAGAAAGATAGAAAAGACTCCTTAACTACTTCATACATTTTAGAAAGTAAGGAAAATATTATATATCAACAACAAAATTAGCAATGAAGTTAAGCAAGGATGGAAAAATCCAGAGTAATCCAGAGTTGCTAGATTAATTTCCTGGAAATCATGTTGCATTTTGGTACTTTTCTCACATAGAGCTGAAGAAGATGAAACCTGGAAAAGACTGTGTAAGCTTCAGGAACTCAAATGGGCTATTCCAAAGCTAAAGAGTAGCAGATATGATAACTATATAAAGAGAAATATCCAGAAGGATACTGATTGAGACAATTTAGATATTGTTGTACAGAAGGTGGTTGGCAAACTGCTTTTAATAAATCACAGAGAAAATAATCTGTGTTAATCCTGCATAAAGAAGGCTCATCCTCACCCTTATTTTTCAGCCATAATAAATCCTACTTTTGTTTATGTATTGTAATAGGGAAATTCACTTTACTTTAAATCACTTTTTAGTGCAAAACATTTCTGATGGTGTACAATTATTGAAGAATCCAAAAAGGAATGAAATGGAATGGAATGCTTATACGATATTTATAAGACAATAAAGATACACAAGTTGGCACAGATTTATAGTTCTGACAGCAATGCGCTATTGATGTCAAGCTTCAGCTGAAAATGGCCTTGCTTAAACATATGGAAAGTCACAAGTCATCACTGCAGGCACTGAATCGAACCAATAAATGCTATCATTCCATTCATCGATATAATAATGACAAGCCCATGCTTCATAACTTTCAATTAACAATATTTCTTTCTAGTATTGAGCTCTCCCCAGCTACCACCCCACCACTGCATTTTAATTTCATCATTAATATAATGTAGTTTGTAATCATCATATATTACAGAGTCTTTGGCAGAGCTGTGTCCATTCTGCAAATCTATGCAGAGTTTAGGAAAACGCCTAGCTCTTTACCCAGGTTTTGGTGTTCAATGGATTGTGGGACTCCTCTGTGAGGGTTACTTACATCTTTTCCATGGTGTGACTGCTGTTGTCCCATTTCTTTGTTTTTCAATTTGTATGCCTCCAGACTCCCTGAGAGGTTGGGCGGCTTTAAAAATGGAAAAATAGATAGATAGATAGATAGATAGATAGATAGATAGATAGATAGATAGATAGTTTGTTCAGTGCAAACCTCTTTGGAATCTTAAGTTTCATTTTAAAAGCCAGGTTTTTAGTTCCGTAAGACAGGCATGAATGCATGAATGGATTGGCACAGTTTCATTCTTTCATTATCCTCAAGAGAAGTGAAACACTCTTTCAAGGTTTTGCATATAACTATACTGCCTCAAGCCTTTGTAAATATTCACTTCATTTGATTTATATTCAATCTGCACTCCAGAAACATAAGACTGGGTAAAGAATAGTCTCTCCTTCAATTTTATCCTTGTGGCTGAGAAATAATGGCTGAGCCAACATCACCCAATGAGGTACCATACTGTAGCTGAGGATGGAGAAGAACCTGGATCTCCTAGTATTCATCCAGCACCCCAACCATTATATTGCCCTGGAAACCTTGTAAAGATGAATTTTTTTTAGAGCAAGCAGTGGGACTTCTATGAATATTTAGAATATTTCTAGGACGCCTAAAAAGCTGCTCTTAAAAAAACAAATTTAGCATCACCACATACTGTGCAAAATGACAATTGCACAATACAAGTGGCCCTATAGTGATTTATGTGGAAATGTTTGTTGTCACTTGTGTGAACTGCAGCGTCACAGAAAGACAGTGCACTGTCACATGAACGGTGGCTCTTATGCACCCGGACTTATATAGAGCAAACCTGGTTTCACCTCAGCTAACCTGGTAATCAGATGTGTTGAGAGGAAAAGAGTAGTGTGGTGATTTGAAAGACGCTGAAAAACTAAAATACTGTGTAACATTGCCTGGATTTTTCATGTAGTATCTGTCAGTTTAGATTATGCCCCTGCTGCTTTCCTAAGACAAATACTTGCAAGTTCACGTTGTCTAAAAAAATCCTATGATTTTATAATTGTGAAGAAACACAAGGCTGCAATTTAGAGAGGCAGGGGCTGAAAGAGAGACAGAGAAGGCTTAGCAATGGCACTGAAGTAGAGTGGCAAAGCAGTGTACCATATCTAATAGAATTACAATTTTATCATATCATCAAAGTTGGAGGAAGAATCTTAGGCTGAGAGCACCAATAAATCCACATTCATAAGCATTCAGTATTCTGAGCATCTTCAGATATTCCCCAAGGGGCAATAGTGCAAATGTTGACAGCCAGGATATTAACCATCATAATTAGCCTTATGAACAGTATTTTGCATGTTTTTCACTAATAGCTGTTGTACAGAATCAAGATGGCTCCTTTTGGACTTTTTTTAGATTTCTATTTTTGATCACCCAATTAGCCTATAGCCCTGGATTTTCTAATGAACTCCCACAAAAAATGTCCAATGAAAGTACTAAGCAGCTCCAATCTTCTTCAATATGTTACACGCACACGCACGCACAAAGCAGTTCTCTTGATGTTCATAAGACTATTTTTGACTGTGGTAGAGTACAAATCTAATAAATGAATACAGATAAATAAATATGTTTAAAATGGTTAATCATTTTTTAAAATCCCAATGGTATGAAAGAGATAGAGAAAATGGAGTAAGTGTATTCTGTTATTGCTCATTTATAAAAGCATTCACTCAACTATCGTTCTTATCTCTTTAAAATAAAAGGGAGGGGGAATAGCATTTCAGATTACATGTAATTTCTCTCTCCCCCCCCCCAAATAAACAATATATACAATATACTGCATGTAACAGCATGGCACGAATATGGGTAGTCATGCCAAATGAACTTGGGGAACATAAATTAAATTCTCAAGCATTACAGAATGCATTGTATTTTAGGTCTTATACAGGTAAATGATATTCAGTGGGTTAATGCTGGCAAAACATGAAGTGTGAATTAAAGGTGGTTGACTTGAATGCACATGTCATAGCATCTTGCACAAATTTTCTTTTCACATCTGTTTCTAGGCACTTCATTGTTTTCTGGAAGGAAACAAAGAGGTGGAAGGATATAGCATAACTGCCATGAGGTATCAAGCATAGCATGTGCAGTACAAGTGTCAATGAGAACATGAACTATTAACATGAATGAAAAAAATAACACACATGTTGATTACATTAACAAAATGGTTAATAACATGAAGCACTGCTTTTTCAAAATGATGAGTTAAAGTTACCAGAATGCTTATGAACCTAATAAGGGCAATAGGCCAGAACTGCATTACTATAGATTTTCACTTGCCCTATGCCTAAAGAGAAGCCCAGAAAAGCATTGCCCAGTTTATGAATACTGCTGAAGACCGAGAAAAAGGAAGAAATTATGTTGATCCACCATGGTCATCAACAAAACCATTTAGAAGCAATCTTAGCAAGGCCTAGGGAAAATTAAAATCAATTCCATCAAATTACATGATGGAGTCCATGACAGAATTAACATCTATAACATTTCTCTATCAGAAGCTCAATAATATTTTTAATGTGGACATTTCTGGGATGTTTCAAACATGGACTAAAGAACTGGAATCTCTGATGAAGCCCTATCAATGGATTCATCTCTTAAAATGTTAAAATGGAATCAACAGATCTGAGATTAAATATGATTCATCAAAATAATGTATTTAGGGTGTACTGCATCTCCAAAGAATATATTTGAAAGGATGGACATCATATTAACTATGTTTGAGGTATAAAAAAATGTGAAGTTTCACTGACCCATATGGTATGGTCATGTCATTCTTTGGGATAGTGTATTAATGTATATAGGCAGATTTATGGGAAAATCCTTAAGTCTTAAATAGATTAATGTAATGTTGAAAGCTCTTGAATCTGACTGTTTATCAGGAATTATGATTGTATTGAGCATGGCAGGTGCTAAAAGAATCATATTGAGAAATTGGAAATGTGATTTTATTCCAGATGTCAAGGAATGTTGGAAATGTGTCATTTCTCTGTTTTGGAAAAGGAAATATGTTCTACTCATCAAAGGATGCAGCAATACATGTTACTATAGCAGAAATATTGTGATTTTTACAACAATATTTTGTATTTATATTGTAGTAGTGCATTTATTAGTAAACAAATGACTATTGATAAGTATAAAATGTAAAGTGGATTTTTTTCCCTCTCTTTTCTTTCTCAGTTTGTTTGGGATTGTCTCTTTTCTATTTTTATTTATTTATTTATTTATTTGACTTGTCCCCACCCATCTCCCCACAACGGGGGACTCTGGGTGGCTTACAACAAACTAAAATCGGAAATACATAATTAAAAGTTATAAAAACCAGAGTTACAAAGATAAAGGTAAAAAGGCTAAAAAATCCAAGAGGCTGATAGAGGCCACACCAGGCCGCTAAGGGGTCAGCCAACCCCATTTCCGACATCCTCCCTCCCCGCCCCAGGCCAGATGGCAGAGCCAGGTCTTCAACTCCCTCCGAAAGGCCTGGAGTGAGGGGGCCTGTCTCACCCCCGGGGGCAAGATGTTTCAAAGGGCGGGGGCTATAGCAGAGAAGGCCCACCTTCTGGACCCCACTAATCGAAGTTCTTTTACCGTGGGGATCCGGAGCATGCCCTCTCTGTGAGATCGGGTGGGACGGGTTGAAATCATGGGGGTGAGGCGGTCCTTCAGGTAACCTGGCCCCATGCCATGTAGGGCTTTAAAGGTGATAACCAACACCTTGAATTGGACCCAGAAGCAAACCGGTACCCAATGCAGCTCACGGAGCAAAGGTGTTATATGGGTCCTTCTTTGGGCCCCAAAAATTGCTCACGTGGCCGCATTCTGTACCAGCTGAAGCTTCCGGATACTCTTCAAGGGTAGCCCCATGTAAAGCGCATTGCAGTAGTCTATCTGGGAGATAACAAGGGCTTGAGTGACTGTTGACAGGGCATCCCGATCCAGGAAAGGGCATAACTGGTGCACAACCCGAAGCTGTGCAAAAGCCCTCCTGGCCACGGCTGCCACTGTGAGACTAGGCTGAAGCTGCCATAACCTAAAGATGAAGCAGGCACGTAAGCAGAGAGGACAAAAGCCAGGAAACTTATCTATGGGATCCCTTCAGGGAGGTAGATAAGAAGGAAGCAAGTCGTTAAGGGAAAAACAAAGGACCTGAACCAGAAAGAGGAAGTTGGGCCTGAGCACATGGAAGCCCTCACCCCAATCCCATCAACTTGTAAATCAACCCAGCAAGGACTTTTGGGGATAAAAGGGGTCCCAAAGCCCGCCCACTCTGAGTCGTCTAAGTCATCTGAGCTGAGTCACCTGAGTCACCTTTGGATCAAGACTTGGCGGCTTCCGTCCCTCTAGCTAGTGTCTGGCAGCCTAGTTGGGAAGGACGTGGGTAAGTGTGGATGAGCGCGTGTGTGTGTGTATGAGAAAGAGCAAATGTACCTTGCAACCAGTAAAGTTTTGCTGTTACTTTAAATTCACTGGGTCTCCATGTATTACAAAGAACCTCTTGTGCCTCAGTGTTCGGTTGGAAGTGATTTGCGTGTGTCCCTAATTATTTCCCGGCTGTTGACCAGGGCTGTGTGTCTGTCTGCTCCAGCCGCACCTATCTGGAAAACCCAGGTAGAAAGCAAGGGGGGCTGACAAGATCCGCGTGCCTCAACAGGCTGTGAGTGTGTGATTTGCGTGTATCCCTAATTATTTCCCGGCTGTTGACCAGGGCTGTGTGTCTGTCTGCTCCAGCTGCACCTATCTGGAAAACCCAGGTAGAAAGCAAGGGGGGCTGACAAGATCCGCGTGCCTCAACAGGCTGTGAGTGTGTGAGTGAGTGACCATAAGCCGAACCTGGGAGCAGTGTGTGTAACACCACCTGCTCTTCGAGCAGGAGCTGTGAGTCCAGGAGGACCCCCAAATTACGCACTGGGTCTGTCGGGCAGTGCTACCCCATCCAGGACCAACGATGACAACGTCCCGGATACAGAGAAGCCATAAACCCACGGCCACTCCGTCTTGCCAGGGTTCAGCTGGAGCCTGTTGTTCCCCATCCAGACCCTCACAGCCTCCAGGCACCACAAGAGGGCGGTCACAGCATCACTTACCTCACTTTTTAAATGTTTTTTTTTTAAGTTTAAATATTGTTTTGTTAATTGTGTATGTCCAAACTTTTTAGAAAAATAAAAATGAAATGGTGATCCAAACAAATGCAAAAATGACAACCAAAAATGAATGCAAGACCAGGTAAGTTTAAAGAAAGAATTAAACAGAAGAAATGCCTTCCAAAAAAGTAATGTGGAAAGAATAAAGATCCCCCGGTGCTATTCCCTGTTGACTGACACTAGTTAAAGAACACCTATCTTGTGAGCTCTGCACTAACTACCAACAGATTTCCAAGTGCAATTCAAAGTACCAGTTTTGACACCCAGTATTTAGAAGGCCACCTACTCCAACCAGATTTCAATCATTCATGGAGGTACTTTGAAAGAAGCTGCTTGTGGTACCTACTTTGGTGAGATGAGAGAAGCTGAGGCCAGAAAGTATTGCTTCTCCAACATGGTGTCTACATTATTTGATAACGTCCCTCTAGAAATTAATCAAGCCCCTTCTGTAATGACATTCCAGAATTTTTTAAAGACTGAATTCTTTTGGAGGGCCTTTCAAAACTGACTGTTCATCATCTTTATCTGGGTGTTATTTGTTTATTAATAGCTAGTTTGGGGCCAGGTTACCTGAGGGACCACCTCTCCCCCACAACTTCAACCCATCCCACCTGATCACACAGAGAGGGCATGCTCCAGACCCCCTCGGCAAAAGAACTCCGATTAGCAGGGTCCAGAAGGCAGGCCTTCTCTGCTGTAGCCCCCGCCCTTTGGGACATCTTGCCCCCAGAGGTGAGACAGGCCCCCTCACTCCCGGCCTTCGGAGGGACTTGAAGACCTGGATCTGCCATCTGGCCTGGGGTGGGGAGGGAGGTCATCATATGTGGGGTTGGCTAGCCCCCTAAAGGCCTGGTGTTGCTGCCTTGAACCATCGGCCTCCTGGATTTTTTTCCTTTTATTTTTGTAAACATGTGCTGTTATAAATTTTAATTGTATATCTATTTATTGTTTTAATATGTTGTGAGCCACCCAGAGTCCCCCGTTGGGAGGGGGATGGGGGGGATAAGTTTAATAAATAAATAAATAAATAAATAAATAATATTTTATTGGTTTGTTTTTGTGATATACTCTACTGTGTAACTGTATAAAATTTCATTGTATTTTAGCATGTGGTCGTAAGCCATCATGAGTCTGTGTACAAAACTGGTAAATGAATGAATGAATAAATCATATGAAGAACCAAAGAGTTCTGAATACATTCTAATGTCAAACAAAAAGAGATCAGTCCTATTAAGTAAAGGTTTGAGTAGCACATGTCCTGATAATGTTTCAAACTACTCTAATTCATTGTTGCATTTCCTTTTGCTACTAAGCTATTGCATTTCCAATAGCTTCAAAGACTGCTCTTATCTGCAAAAGTATTGCAGACAATTTCTGAATTTCTCATGAGCCCTTCAGATGGTGTCTTTAATTTCTGTTCACATCTTCTGGTACTATTAGTAGAGTTAGGCTGAAACACTTACTCAAGTTGACATGCAGTATAGCATTTCAAAAACCTAATATTCTTAGGCTTTATGGATTTCAGCTCCCAGTCTGTCTTCATAGCTCATAACCTTTAATCCCCACATCAATCTTGGTGCTCTGTTCAATTACGACAGTACTGTCTACTAAAAAGTAGTAGGACCTCAAGGGGAGTTTGTGCAAACTTGTAACTTTCTCATTCATTTTCATTAAAAAAAAAATCTTGCAGGACGGGGGGGAAAATAGAATTCAGATGCTCCCTATAATTCCCACTACCCATTTATGATATATTGCATTTAATCTTGTTTTCAGTACTCCTTGCAAAATACTGTGTCTGATTATTATAGAAATTTTTATTAGCAAGGAATGTGCAGGATTCTCCAAAGAATTTAGAGCTTTGGATTAATTTCTACACAGGGTTCCATATATTGTAGACCTTTAGATCAAAGTAAGCTTTTCAGAAAATTTTTGGGGACCAGAAACTAACTTTGCTCTCTTGTTGTTTTCTTGAACTGAAAAACCTGATCTATGGCCAAAAACAGTAGAAGGACCAAAGAGTACAAGAAAAATAACATGAAAATTATCAACCAGAGAACCAGTTTCCTGCTTTTAATATAACACTAGAATAGCATTGTCAGTTTAGCTAGGGTAGTCATTCAAGGCAGGCATTTTTGTAGCTGAATTGTTTCAAGAAATTTATCAGAATTGGAAAAATTTTGACAAATATTCACAGTGGCATAGCAATACCTTGCTAAGCTATGACAGAGTTCTCTACACACTATGACAACAGGATTAAATTGTTAGAATGTAGATCCACTAAACTATCTCCTATGTAGGATATCAATGAGGCTGTTGCCTGTCTCATCCAGCAGTCCTCAAAACCCCTTGGATTTCTTGAAGTTTTTTTTAAAAAACTTCCCCAGCTACTCAAATTTTTCTTTTTTCCTCCCATGGCTAAAACCTGTAATCGCAAACATAGTAATAACAATCTTCTACAGTTTCCAAACCTATTATGGGTAGCTGTGTTGATTTATTGCAATAAAACCAAAATAGAGTTTTGCTGCTTTTTAAAAAGGAACAGGTATATTATAATTAGTATTAGATGATTAAGGATATATCCTTGAATATTTATGGTATTGGCCCAGATTTCACTACTCTGCTTGGTTTGTTTAGATTTTGATATTATGTATGCATTTATTCCATGAGAATCTTCATTTTATCCTCAAAACAGCTATGAGTTCGGCCCAAACCCCACCATACAGTATATTCTTATGATGGGGATGTACTTGAAACCGGTATCTTCAGTCCAACCATTACTCCACCCACACTTTTGACCATAACAACAAACTAACACTGAGCTGCTATAATGGAATGTCTATATGTAATAAATAATGCCATATAGATTTGTTAGAGAGTAGGGTTGCTTAATTTTTGCAGGGAGTGGGAAGAATCAGACATTTCTTCAGTTTTTCCAGTCTTGGTTCATCATCATCTCTTGGGGCCAAATCGAACCACTGTTTTATATATTCCCATTTTAAAAAGGTGGATATCCTTTTCCCTAGGAAAAATGTCCAATGAAAGGCAGAAATTATTAAGAGAGTATTGTATTGAATTGAAGAGCGTATTGTATTGAATACTGTATTCAGATTGTATTGAACCACATGAAGTTGATCTAAACAAGCTTGGTTTAGACTTCCAGTGGTAACAAAATTATTTGTTACACAGAATAGAAATATAATTGTTTTTCTTTTCTACAATAAGCAGAAATTCATTTACTAACAAAAATATATTTATACAGATGGTGCCCTAAACTTGAAACATGTGATAAAAAAATATTGACCAAAAAGGAGACAGAGATTTTGGAGTAATTCAAGAAGACAAAATTTTTAGTTCACCAATTTTCTTTCCTGTCCAATGTAGTTAGACATTTCTATTTCCAAGCATGTCTTTTAATGTAGCAAAGACTGTCTTTTGATGTTCTTCTATGATGTAGCCCTGAGCAAATTGAAAAGATTGATTAATTTGTATATTAAGAGTGTGAAAAGGAATGGCTTAAAATGGTGCTCCTTACTTTCCTGGTAATATTTAGTTAGCAGAATTATCTTGTTTATGCTACTTCTTAGCATAATAGGAACAATGGAGACTTCATAAAGTTTTCCTACCAATGAAAAGAAGTTGTACTTTTAAAGAATCTCAGAATAACACAGCAATAGCCCCTATGGGATTTCTTGGAGATATATGATACGTTAATATTTCAACTCTCACCACTGTAAGCAAAGTCAAAATTTGCTGTAGGCAAGACTGGGAGATTGAAAAAAAAATCCATAGGAAGGTAATGGCAATCAAAAAATCCATTTCCATACTGTTGCCAGGAGCTGAACTTGATTCAAGAGACTTTTACCTTCACTATTTCAACATCAGGGGTTCCTCTGGGGAAAAAGGAATGGGGACAATTATCCTGATCTAAAATAATGCAAAGCAAGCATTAAAAATTTGGTTAATTTGATCAAGGTTAAAATAGATATGTTGTTATCTCTGGTAACCCTTAATGGACTTTTGCTGACCAGGACTGAATGAGGAGGCTTTAAAGATTTGTTTATAGATAAGAGATGTGATATGGGAAAAGGAGATCATTTGTTGTATTTTAAGAGAAGGTGATAAGTTACCAAAATTGATTATACTTGTGATAAAGGGGGGAATCTTTATATATTTCTTTTCTTTTTCTTTACTATATTCTTATTTTTTCTTTCTTTTCTGTATTTTTCATTTTTTTCTTTACGTTTTTTTTTTAGTTTGCATTACTTATCTTTTTAATTGCAATGTTTAATAAAATTACTATTAAATTTTTTTAAAAAGAAGGAAAAAAATCCACAGGGAGGCAATGGCAGTCCATAAGTCATTTCCATATTGTTGCTAGGAGCTGAAGTTGACTCAAGAGACTTTTACCTTCACTATTTCAACATCAGGGGTTCCTCTGGGGAAGAAGGAATGGGGACAATTATCCTGATCTAAAATAGTGCAAAGCAAGCATCTGTATGGAAAAGAATCAGAACAGTACATCTTCTCTAAGCAGTAAAACTAATCAGTTTATCTTCTAATTATTTCAGTATCATGAATTTCTACACAGATGTCTATTTATGTTAATGGCCTTCCTAAAAGCAGGAAAAAATGCAAAAAGGAGAAATGGAAAGGGTTTTCAGTGAATATTCTACCTGCAAACATATCACAGTTGTAAAAAACCCACATTCAACAAATACCAAGAAAGGCCACTCCATGCTTAGAACACTTGGTAGCCCAATTTTTTTTAAAGAATAGATAGACAGACAGATAGACATTGTTCTTGAGGATGCTATTTCACCTGATAGTTTGGATTCTCTAATATCATTGCACTACATTTTTATTTTAAAAGTTAACTTGATTCTATTTTTTATTCTATTTTTTAATGTTTTGAGAATGAGCACATAGTCTTACAGTCAATTAGTAGTCTTCCTCCTCATGCTAAAGGACTAGCTAAAGGACATGCTAAAACTATTCTTTCTGTTCCTCATCTATTAAATGAGGCTTAAGTTCTATATGACCTCTTCCATACACATTTTTATTCACATTTTTCCTAGTATACATACTTTTTGCAAGTGTTCTTGGAATACTTTTTACTAATTCAACATCTTTGTGTACACTTTTCCTTAACATGCATGTGTGCACAGAAGAACAATGTTCAGTAAAATAATATTCACTGAAACAATCTTCAGTGAAACATAATACATTAAACTGTGTGGAAAAAAGAAAATAATAAGATAAATATAAGAAGGACAATTTAAAGTTAAGTATAACACATCTCAAAATATGTGAAAGCATTCTTGCCCCAAAGCAGTTGTTAGTTTATGCAAATGCTCAGATGAACAAGCATCTCGTAAGTTGTCATAGGACAACACATCTCGTAAATTGTCATATGACAACACTGGAGAGACAACATCATAACTTTGGCACAACCATTAGGCTCAACTCCTAGTCATCACAGAGACAAAGCACAAATGAAGCAGGACTTTTCCAGCTTATCTTAATGAACAGATATAGGGAAGCAGGTTTTTAAAAATGTACAGCCTGGTTCACAGATGATCAGTGCTGATCAGTGCAATACTTCCCGACTATCTTCAGGCATTGCCCCATGTAAACTCATTGAAGTAATCCAAACATTAGGATATTATACTCTCTCTCTCTCTCTCCTTCCCTCCTTCTCCTTCAAATGTTTTTCCTTTGTGGAAGCATAACTAACAAACTTATAACCCACCCGTCCATATTAACCAGGTAACAAAACCTATCCATAAGGCAGCCCTACCACCATTAAACCCATACACTTTGTGGAACAGAATGGTTTTAAGAACGTTCTTAAATGCCAGTAAGTTGGGAACACCATGTACCTCAGGAGGCAAGTGGTCCAAAGTATGGAGATAACTACTGAGAAATACCACCATTGCACTTCCAACATCATCAGCTCAAATAGGGTGGGATCTTCAGCATTGAGGTTTTTTTAATCAGTAAAAATATTCTGGCCTGTCTGATCATAACCTGAAAACTGGCATTGCAGCAATGAACTTTAAAAACTTTGAAATCTCTGTCTAAAACTATTGTATACACATAGTCCAGAACTGGCTGAAGAAATTCTGCCTTGTTTACAGTTCTCTGTAGTTTTTAGTGGCTTTGCAAAATTAGAATAGAATTATGCTGTAAATTGTATGGTACGGTTTTTTTAAAAAAAGATTGCTATTAATTACTATTATGCTGGTTTCTATTTATATACTTGAACAAAAATATGCATGATCTTATTAGAACAACAAGAGGAATGGTTTAAGGTATAAAGTTATACTAAATGTCACTGTATTTATTTTGATGAAGGTCAATCAATAATGTTGGCTATACAGTTCACAGGATACAAACACACTCTTTCAAATATTAGCACCTGATTGAGAAACACTGACTTCTGAACACAAGTAAAGTATGCAAATGTCAAATTTCTTAACTCAATAATCTGATAAACTTGAAAGGATATTGATATTAACTATAACTCCACAGAAGTTATTGTTTCAATGTAAGCAATTACTGAAATATTTAATGCATTTCTAAAGTCTGGTGACATACTTTTTACTGATTCTGGAAAAAATTCTATTTTTTTTTTTTTTTAAATAAAGGTGTATCACAGAGAGAGAGAAACAAAGAAAGGAATTTTCAGTTTCTACCTATCCAATTCGGTCTGGCAGGTTGGGCGTGTTGCGGGTCCTGTTAGCCATGGAATGTTGGCTGGTGGGGAGCATAAACTGTAGCTCCTGGCCTCTGGAACATTCTCCCTTCAGAGATTAAGATGACCTTGACACTGTTGGCCTTTTGTAAGGCCCTAAAGACCTGGTTATCTGCTCAGGCCTCGGGCCTTGAATGTGTTAAGGGCCCTGTTTCTTGGCTTTACTGATAATTATTGTATCATTACCAGGGACTCCAACATACAACATAGTGAAAGAACTCACAAAAAAGCTTGGGCATCTCACTGTGGGGAGTGAATATTCTATCCCCACTACAGTGTCTACAGAAAATCAAAGATCTACAAATAGATGAAGATGAAGTTATGGTTTTATTTGATGTCACAGCACTCTTTGCATCCATAGATCCAGAACTGGCAAAAGAATCCATGGCAGTAATAGTACACAACACACCTGACCTAACCAAATACACAAAGATTGAAATATCCAGGGTTATGGACCTCATCAACCTCTGCCTCAGTACCTATTTTCAGTTTGAGGGACAAATATGCCAAAAAACAGAGGAACACTCATGGGATCAACACTCTCAGAACTCATAGCAGAGATTGTAATGCAGCGCCTAGAAACTGTAGCTCTTCCATGCATGCAGCTGAAAGTATGGATTCGGTATGTAGATAACACCTGTGTCATAATAAAAAAGGAACAACTAGAGAAGACACATGATACAACCAACAACATCTTCAAAGGAATAAGATTTACAAAGGAAGAAGAAAATAACCACACACTACCCTTCCTGGATATCCACATCAGCAGAGGGAATGATGGCAAATTAGAAACACAAGTCTATTGAAAAACACCCCATGCTGACCAAGTGCTCCATTACCAAAGTAACTACCCAACCTCCCACAAGAGGACCTGTGTAAGAATGTTATTCAGACAAGCACAAAGACACTGCAGTAAGCCAGAATACCAGAAAAAGGAAACGGAGCACCCATACAGCAACTTCCAACAAAATGGAAAGCCATGCAACTTTATCAAAAAGTGCCTGACTACTCAATCCACTATAGCACAACCAATAGAAGCTAAGAAAAGGATAATGCCACAATACATCAGAAACATCTCAGAAACAACAGGCTAATACAACCACGTGGCATCACCATAGCACACAAACCAACCAAAGCCCTCCAAAATATCTTAAGTCAACCAAAAGAGCCCAAGAAGGTGTGTGTGTGTGTGGGGGGGGGAAACAGGAGTCATCTACAACATACAGTGTAAGGACTGTAAAAGCCACTATGTAGGACAGACAGGCAGAAGGCTAGCAGAGCACATCCATGAACACCAACTAGCAGTCAGAAGACATGATGAAAATTCCTTAATCTCACAACCCATGGACAGACTCAACCATAGTTTCAACTGGGAAACTGTGAGCATCTTAGACCAAGCTAAATCCAAAAATGTGAGGAAATTCCTGGAAGCTTGGTATTCAGACAAGTCAGCCATCAACAGGTACACAGAGATAAACAACAGTTAAACACTATTTGAAAGAGACTAAAAAGGAAACAAAAAGACCAGAACATCTCCTCACCAGCAATCAAGACCCAGATAAGCAGGGATTAACACCAGGATTAACACCAGACAAACAACCAAGCAGTAAACAACAGCCTAATCAAGGAAGTACCAAGGAGGAAGGAACATCCCCACCAACACTGACAGAGCAAGATACTGTATATAAACAGAGAGCAAACCCCACTCCCTTCTAGCACTGAAGATGATGTTACCTAACTGGGTAATGAAACATCTGCAAGAAAACAACCAAGCTCAGAGAACCACAAGGATTCCACAAAAATGAGAAAGTTACAAAAACAGTGACTGTTGCTCATCACTACCTTTCCAGACTGCAAGTGTCTCACTGTCAGAGCATGTAATTTATCAGAGCGCTCTGAGATTTCAAACAGAGCAATTCCATCTGGAAGTTATCACTGAATGCAATGGGGACCCATTTCTGAATTGATTCATATAGGGTTCATTAATTCATTTGATATACAACTTTTCTACTTCGGTGAGTTGTCAAGGAAGCTAACATTTAAAGAAAAATGTAAAGAGTTAAAAACATTGATCAGAATTAACACTAAAGAGACTGGAAGTCAAATTCAATTTGTATTCCATGGCTTGGTCATAGAAATAACACAGGAGAAAGTTCTTTCCTACATGCCAGAAAACAGGTCTCTGATTCTAGGCAGTGTTTCTCAACCTTGGTAACTTTAAGATGAGTAGACTTCTAACTCCCAGAATTCCCCTTATCACCCAACTTTCTGCTACATTAATCATCTGTGAAGTTGGGTGGTAAGGTTAAACTGAACACCTCATAAACAACAAATGGGTTTTACTCTGGTCCATATTGAAACTTAGAAGCACATGTGTTTTCAGCTGATATCCCATTTTCTTCTTTGTTCTCAGCTCTCTAGTAAACCAAAGAGCTCATTTGACTATATGAGACAGAACAGGGCACTTGGGAGCAATAATGTCAACTATCCAAGCTGTCTCTCTCTTCCACAGATAAGCCAAGGTAACTTCATTTACAGGCAATGTGGAAAAGTCATTAGGCACCTGTGTTGGACTCTGGTACCTCATCCTTTCATAAATTGCATAAATACCTATTATCCCTAAAACTGACCATGATGTGATTTGTCCCCAGTGATGCAATTGCAGGGTATTCCTTCACTTTCAGATCAACTCCAGACAAAACAAACAAAACAAATTCAGTGTGTGCCGTATTCATTTAATTTTTAATTGTATTTTATTAAAGTTTTTATATATAAAAACTAATACAAAACTAAGAGACAGACAGACAGACAGACAGAAAGAAAAAGTCACTTCCCCCTCCCTCCAAACAAGTATATGCATTAACAGTAACTTAACCCCTTCTCTAATATTACTATGAGGGGACGCGGTGGTGCAGCGGCTTAATGACGCTGAAAGTTGCCAGCCAGAAATGGTCGACACTTCAGTGGTTTGAGCCCAGCTCTGCACAGCAGAGTGAGCTCCTGCTTCCTCCCCAGCTCCTGCCAACCCAGCAGCTCGAAAACATACGTGAGTAGATAAATGGGTTCTCTCACCCCGATGGGAGGAAAATGCTAGCGGTGCTTGCATGGGAGACGGGAGCAGTTGCCGGTAATGCGGAATCCGCGCACGCCCGAAAAAGGCGCGAAGCAACGGAAAGCCCACCTCCTGCGCTCGCCAGCTGGGCTCTGCTCTAGGAAGGAGGCAATGGCAAACCACTTCCAAAAACACCTTGCCTTGAAAACTGCAGGGACTCATCCAGGCAGTCACCGCAGAATCAGTAACGATTAAGTGTGCGTGTGTGTATAAAAAAAAAAACAATTCCCCTCTCACCCCTATGGGTGGTATGTGTCTTCCTCAATCTCGGGTCCTCTACCAGAGGCCTGGGAGTTTGAGGGTTCTGCACAGTATCTTAGCTGTTCCTAGCACTGCACTCTTCTGCACAGAGAGCTCTGATGTTGTTCCTGGGATCTGTTTGAGCCATTCTCCCAGCTTAGGAGTCATGGCCCCGAGTGCTCCTACCACCACTGGGACCACTTTGGCCTTGACTTTCCACATCCTCTCGATTTCCTCCTTCAGGCCCTGGTACTTCTCCAGCTTCTCATGCTCCTTCTTCCTGATGTTGCTGTCACTTGGCACTGCTACATCTATCACTACCGCCGTCTTCTGGTCTTTGTCTACTACCACGATGTCTGGTTGATTAGCCAGTACCTGCCTGTCCATCTAGATCTGGAAGTCCCACAGGATCTTAGCCCTGTTATTCTCCACGGCCTTCTGTGGAATCTCCCATCTGGACTTGGGGGGGTCTAGCCCATACGCTGTACAGATGTTCCTGTACACAATGCCAGCTACTTGGTTGTGCCGTTCAGTGTACGCTGTTCCTGCCTGCATCTTACACCCTGCCACTATGTGTTGGACTGTCTCTGAGGCCTCTTTGCACAATCTGCACCTTGGGTCCTGTCTAGTGTGGTAGACCCCTGCTTCTATGGATCTGGTTCCTAGTGCCTGTTCTTGTGCTGCTATGATCAGTGCCTCAGTGCTGTCTTTTAGTCCAGCCCTTTCCAGCCACTGATAGGATTTCCCAATGTCAGCCACCTCAGCTATCTGTCGATGGTACATCCCATGCAGGGGCTTGTCTTGCCACGGTATTTCTTCTGCTTGAACTTCCTCCCATGTCTGCTGCTGCCTGAGGCATTCTCTCAGCAGCTCATCTTTGGGTGCCATCTTACTGATGTACTCCTGGATACTCCGGGTTTCATCCAGGACAGTGGCTTTGACACTCATCAGACCCCGGCCACCCTCTTTGCGGCTGGTATACAGTCTCTGGGTGTTGGACTTGGGGTGGAAACCTCCGTACATTGTGAGGAGCTTCCAGGTCTTCACATCGGCAGCTTCCATGACTTCCTTTGGCCAGCTCACTATACCGGCAGGATATCTGATGACTGGCAGGGCATACATGTTGATGGCATGGATCTTGTTCTTCCCATTGAGCTGGCTCTTCAGGACCTGTCTTATCCTTTGGTGGTACTTGGATGTTGCTGTCTTCCTTGCCTCCTCCTCACTTCTGAAAACACCTTGCCTTGAAAACTGCAGGTACTCATCCAGGCAGTCACCGCAGAATCGGTAACGATTGAGTGTGCGTGCGTGCGTATGTATATGTATATATGTGTGTGTGTGTATATATATATATATATATATATTACTATGTGCCATACTCATTTTAGAAGCTAAATATTAGTTGGGGCAGAACCATGGTCTTCATGGAGGAAATTAAATTCTGGGCCGTTCTCAATATAGATATTGAATTCCCTCAGAATAAGGAGTTTATGGTAACATAATACCATGCAAAAAATCTCAGAAAACTGTTAAGCAACAAACTGAACAATACAATAACAGTATGTTACTAACTGGAACTTCTGATCAGCATGATATTATTTCTACAGGCCACATCCATGCTGTCCAAAGTATACTGCTGTATCACAGAATACATCAGAGGTCCATGATACATGTCAACAGTTTCAACCATGATTAAATCCTGGATAATAGATGTTTTACCAGCAACTGACCTGGCATGAAAAAGTAGGTCTTTGGAAGAACAATCATCACTCTTATCATGATTTCCTAGTTAAGCTGCAACATGAAAGGAACACAAGTCAGCCTTTCTGTCTTACCCTCCAACTGCCTGGCCACATCCTCTCACTTTATCTCTCACTGCTGATATAATAGTTGGCTCTCAGACTAATAAATATTCTGGAGACTGTTATGTAAACTGACAGTTGCCCGCTTCTCCCTTGTCAATGAAAAGACTTGCCTGCTCAGCATATCATGGGGGGAAAAAAGTCAGAAAGTGTCTGTCATACTACACTATACATATCCACTCTAAATGGCACATAGTTTAGTTGCAGTAATCCTTGTAATTTACCCCCTTCATCTCATTAAATCTGGTTAAAAAGAACTCTGTGAAAATCATGCTTGGGGGGAAAAAATCACTTTCAATTTGAGGAAGCTCCCAAAGGGCCCGACAGCTGCTCACTGCTTCACTGTTCACTCTTAGGCCATGTTCAATTTCTCCCTCTCCCCTTTTCCTGATAATCTCTTACTACTAGCCACAACTAAGTGGCAGGGTAGTTCTCTCCCACCCCTCTTCCAAGTACCCACATGAACATAGAAAAATCCACACAGAGTGGCCTTAACCACCCAAAGGGGCAGCAACCCTACAGCCCCAGTTCAGATCAGCAATCCTTCTAAACTTTGGGTGCAAAAAAGAAAAAAGAAAAATTTCAGGCAGATGGACTATGCCAGGAGGACACAATTAATTGTTTGATTCAGGAAGGAGGCAGTTCTCCCTCATAGGATAATCAGGCAAACAGGCACACGTTCCCTCCTTACGTGGGACAAGTGGTGACTTTCTTCTCAGCCTCCACTCACAGAATGGAAAACGTCTGATGGTGACTATAGCTATATCTTTAAAACAGAATGTGTATGTGGATCCATGTGTGCCAGTGCGTGAGGGAAAAAGTAGTTTAATTACAAAATCTGTTGGTTCTGATTGACTAAATTACATGATTAAATCCTACACTGGATGCTGAACAGTGCACGTTATATTAAAAAGTCATTATATTTGTAACTCCAAGCAAGGCATTATAATTAAAAGGCAATTGGATGAAATTAGCTTTAAGACTACATGCTTTTAAGCAGGATTTGCTAAATGAATATTAGTAGCTAACATGTGCCTTTTATTAGCACATCTACTTTCTTACCCACAGACCAAGAATCTCTAGCCAAAGTTAAAAAGCTAAAATGTCAGGGAAGCTGAATGCATGAAAGATACTTAACTTGTGCTGACCCACTGCACTCTGAAGCCTGTTGCCTTGTTATCTAAACTACTGAAATATCAGAGTGGAAGGAACACTACATGGGCTTCCTTGTTCTCATAACGTTTTGTGCAATATGCTCTTTCTCAGTTCTACACTGTAGAAGACACGCAGCTGCTTTATGCAGTATCTGTCAGGTTTAGCCCAGGAAACTCCAGGAGACAATACAGATTCAATCCAGCAAGGTTTACTTGGCTTCACCCTAATTACAGAATCTTCTCAGACTGAGAGCAGTTCCCAGGGTCAAACTACAAACATCACTAGCATTCCTCATCCAGTCTCATCCTCTCATCCTCTTATCTCTTCTTCGCTCCTCTGGGGATGAGAGTCCATGTTTCACACCCCTGCTCCACACTCCCACAGTATCTCTGCAACTTTTGGAGGTATATATGTCTATGTTTATATAGTATAGTAGCTGCTTAGGTTTTATAAATGTTAATGTTTTCGCCAGTCTCATCCTCTTATCTCTTCTTCGCTCCTCTGGGGATGAGAGTCCATGTTTCACACCCCTGCTCCACACTCCCACAGTATCTCTGCAACTTTTGGAGGTATATATGTCTATGTTTATATAGTATAGTAGCTGCTTAGGTTTTATAAATGTTAATGTTTTACATTTGAATTGTGTATGTTTTTTGCAACTTTTTTCTTTTTAACTATGAGACACCCAGACTGAGGCAACAGATAAGTGTTGTGGAATAAATGAATCAATAAAACCATCTCACATATTACTAATCCCAAGGGCTGCAAAATCCAACTGCTAAGAGCAAAGAGACACAGAAAACTCTAGCACTTTGCTGTCATCTAATAGGATTTGGATTTCGGTAGTCCAAATACAGCAAGCCTAATTATTCCCAGGTGGGAACCATTGGGAACTGGTATTGCAGAGAAGCATCGGGTTTCTAAAAGGGGTGGATAAATTTTCATCAGGCCTGATCTGGACTGGGACTAGCATTTGGGTTGGACAAAAGTGGGATTTAGAATCCAAGATTGTCAAATAATTCCTGAGCCAATCTGTGGTTCCTCATTTCCATAAACTCTCTGATCTGGTGGACGCATTTAAGAACTAATTTGTCCTTATGATTTGTTTACTTTCACATTCAGACTTATGTCCTGATTAAAAGCTCCTGATGAGATTCTCATCCATTGTTCATAGGCCGTGCATGCTTTGAACATGTTTGGAAGAAGAGCTTCAGACTTCGCACAAGGATAGCACTTTTTTGCTATTTATCAAATTAGCCTGCCCTTTTTCCATGAGCCTGAAAAAAAGATGCTGTTGTTTTAAACGATACACTGAGACAACCTTTTAAAGCAGCAGCAGCAGCAGCAAGCAGCAGCATTTTTCTGGAAGCTGAAGAAAATGGGCTGCTTTAAGGAACAGCAAAGAGGTATTGCATTTGTGTGAGGGCTGAAGAACGTCTTCCAAATCATATTTGAAGTGTGCACTGCCCTAATCTTCAACAGGTTTTGCATTCCTGAATAAAGAGGAAGATGGCAAAAGAACATAAACATAAATTTTCAGCCAGGATCATACATGCAATTATGGAAACAGGAGATGGTATCCAATTCTTTTTTTAAAAAAAGAGCAAGAAGCATAAACAATATTGATGGCTTCTTCTAGGTTCACTATACTTGGTAACACAATAAAATAATCTCACTAGCAGAATGCTTGTATTAGAATCAAGCTATTCAAAGGTATACTGAAATCTGAAGAATAGCAGTGGAAAGTGCTATGTGTTCTGCTGCTTCATATAAATTAGCTAACTTCTATTATTTCCTAATAGTAAAATGTATTTTCCACTCGACTTTCTGCCAATGTATTTTAAAATAAACCTGACTGTTACAGTACTATCTGTCACTGACAAAATTATTTACTCTGGTGAGATCTGGATTAAATTGCCAGTGCTTATCCCCTGTTTGCAATTTTTCATATACTTTCCTCCTGCAGACAGAATTGCTGAGTCACAAGAGAAAAAGAACATTAGAAGAGCCTCACAGGATCAGGCCTAATCGAATCCAGCAGTTTGTCAAATGCTTCTGAAAAATCACAGAGTAGAACATCAAATAATAAATGTTCCTGTTGTCATTGGTATTTGGTGGTAGATTGCCTCTGAATCCAGAGGTTCCACTAAACCATGACTAACATCTACTGACAGTCTTAACTTCCATGGATCCTTCTAAAGTTGTTTAGATTAGAGGCCATTGTTGTAATTCATGGCAGCAAGCAATACAAGTCTTAATAAATTAAATTATAGCCTATTTCCTGGGAGAATTTGGGGAAAGTTAATGTGATTTGGTTTCATTTCCTTATTTATTTGATAAGTAAATATGCTACCCACTCATACATGCCTCAGAGTAGTTTTTAAAAAATACAATAAAATAAGATAGCGATCAAATCCCAGTTAAAACTACAAGGTCAGCTGCACAAACAACATTAAGCTCTAAAGGTCTGGCAAAAAGATACCTTTTGAAATAAGAAGGCTGCACTCTGCAATTCCAGCTACCAATTATCCTATGCTATAGAGGCTGCTTAGAAAAATGTATCCATAACAGGACTAGTAAGAATGTTGAGGGAGCCAGTTTGGTGTGGGGGTTAAGGCAACAGGCTAGAAACCGGGAGACTGTGAGGTTTAGTCCTACCTTAGGCACAAAGCCTTTCACCTTAGGAAGGAGCAAGAGCAAACCACTTCTGAAATCTTGCCAAGAAAACTGCAGGGACTTGTCCAGGCAGTCTCCAGTCAACTGACTTGAAGGCACAAAAAAAAGAAAAAAAAAATTGTTCCAGGAACTTACAGTGGGGCAAACTGTACAGGAGTAGGCAGCTTCAAGAATGGTTAGCTGGGAGTGATGAAACAGACTAACCTGTTCATATCTAGTCCTCCTGGGTTATGCCAGCATGCAGAAAGAGGAAAGGTTATTCTGTACATCTATTAAGTCTGGCAGATGTTTCAGTGGTGTTTTCAATCAATAACTAGGCAGGAAATCTGTAAAACACAAAATCTTCTATATAAATTGGGATTCTCCAACCATCTTACTCTATATATTTCTCCAGTTTTATTTCTACTACTGCTATTGTATGAAGTCACTCCCTTGTAGTTGATTTTCCCTGATTTATTCTACTGAGCTGTCCTTTATATCGGTTCTTCTAACTCTTCCGCATAGTTCTACATATACAATGAAATTTGATTTGTAAATGATGATTCCTCCCCTTATGGGAAAAATGGGAAACTATGCCATCTCTAGGAATGGTGTAACTGATAGGCCCAAAATGAATCCTTGTGACTAAAAAGAGCAACTTGGATCTAATCTCTACATGGAACATCTTGTTTGAAGGATATCGATCAGCATTCATTGTTTGGATGGAACCCCTCTTCCCTGGAAGAGACTGATATAAAAGCACCACCATGCTACCTTATTACCCTTCAAACATCTTTCCTTGGGGATAGTACTTTAAGATTCATACTTGGCAGATTAATGAACCATTTTTTTTCATTTGTTGATGACTTAGGTGCATTTTAAGCAGCACCATTTTCAAACTATGAGAATGAGCAACTAAAACATGGATCTTAATAGTATTGTTGAACTAGAAATCCAGGTTGGAGTGGCCAGTGTTGAGAGATGTTGGGCATTGCAGTCCAACAAAGTTGGGAGACCTACAGATTATATGCCCCTGCATAAGACTACATTTAAATGCCTTGAATTCTAATTTAGAATTAGAATTAAACCTAAAGCTAATCTTATGTTTACCTTGACATCAATACCTGAGAAAATCCTAGAATAGATAATCAAGTAGTGGGCTTGCAAGCACTTATAAACTAACTGGGTGATTACCAGAAGCCTGCATGGATTTGTTAAAAACAAGTTGTGCCAGAAATATCTTACTGCTTTTTTGACAATGTGACTAGATTAGTAGACCTGTGGATTTAGCGTACTTAGACTTTGGTAAACAGACTATAGCCTCTTCTTTATAAATTGGAACAATGTGGGAGACATGGTCCCATACCAGGTGGATTCACAATTGGCTGAACAACTGTAGCTAACATGTGGTCCTTAATGGACCTATATCTTCATAGAGAGAGAGATCTTTTTCAAGCATGTAAATGCCTCCCAGTTCATTTTGTGCTCTTCCTGGCTTTGTTTGGCAAAAGTAATTCTCTTAACATTTTCAGGACCATTTTAGCACTCCCTTTTACTAGCTTTTATTTAAAAACAAAATTAAAGGAAGCTTTTTGCCTTTTATAACTTCCCTGACATCAACCAACCTGCCATTCTTTTACATCATAATATGAGCTTTTCTCTACATGTCCAAACTTCTGCTGTCATTTTCAGTAACTTCCGTGCATACTGAACAGATATGATCCTTTAAAAATTCCCGTACCTCTAAATTAACTTTTCATTATTATTCTTTGGAAAATAAACATGATGTATTGGATGTTCTGGTCTTTTGTTTACATATTGGGTACATCAGAATGCACTATAGACACTGTCTGTGTTGGCTTCAATAATATTGTTATATGCGTTGCAGTTTTGTTCTGAGTAGCGCCAGTAAAGGATCCTGATGGGTCTCAGGCTAACTTGTAAACCCATGGCAGTTACTGGCAACATCTTGGGGCATCAAACTTTGCATGTTGCCTGACTGATGGAATGGGAAAAGAACTCCAGCAGTCTGCCCTTTAAACTCTTCCAATCCAGTTGCGTGTTCAAAATGAGTACAACAGTCCTTTGACACACCACACTCAGGATTAACTGTCTTTCTCTGTTTTAGTGAAGTCCATAACTAATTTTTACAAGACTCAATTATTTATTCATTAAATGTGGATATTTTGCTTAATTAGCATGGTTGAAGGTGCCCCAGAGAAAATAATAAAATAAAATAATAAAATAAACATCTAATGTTTCTCAAAGGCTATGCCAGTCCATTGAACAAACTTAATTTGATGAGAAGCCTGGTGAGGATTCTTTGTTTAATTTATATCAAACTCCCAGAAGCAGTGAGGATAAGTACAATATTAAGATGGAGGGCTTTGCTCTGAGCCGAACGGCGGATATGTAGAGCAGCAAAAATGCTCTTATTATGACAAAGCTCCAAAATCATGTTTAGGATTTTAGAAATGTCTCTGCTGTAATTTATTTGCCACTACCCCAAAGTTAATGCTTATTTGCATGTCAATACATCTGCAATCACAACGTGTATTATCTTTAGTTTAAAATAAAGGAGGGGGTCACTTTCAGCTTAAAAGGATTTTGAAAAGTATGGATGCAGGACAGATTGACTGACCTTAATGTTACCACAGCAACTTCTCCAAAGCTTCCCTCACAGTTAACAGATGGATATCATCGCAGTTTGGGTTTCTGTAGACAGAATCGAATTAATAGAATATGCTGTAATTTCATTCACAATAATCTATTCAGTGAAACATTCATAAAGAGCAAAATTTACAAAATCCAATACAAGGAAATCTATACAAGGAAATACAGATGAAAAGAGGGAATGAGTCTTTATTTATTGCCATAGTATCTGCCCAACCAGTTTGATCTGGTAGGGTTGGCACACTCCAGGGTCCATCAATTAAACAATGCCACTTATAGGGACCCCAGAAGTGTGTCTTCTCTGTAGCAGCATCTGCACTCTGGAATGAGGTTTCTCCCAAGGTTCCCACCCTACTGATATTTCGAAGGGCCCTGAAGACATGGCTTTTCGCTTAGGCTTTTGTTGAGGGCATTTGATGCCCCTTTGTTTCTGTTCCTCATGCCCCTTGGGTTATTTTCGTTGCCATCTCTGCTCTTTTGTTTTGTGTTGCTTTTGTGTTTTGTATTGTTTCTTGTTTTTAAATGCTTTCAACCATTTGTAAACCACCCACAGTCGCTTGGAGTTGGGCGTCATATAAATTTAATATGTTGTTATTATTTTGCTATTGTAAAGAATACCATCAACATTTTTTTAAAAAAAATCTACTTATTTTAGGATACTCTGGGTATAAAAAATGTGCTTGCAGCAGAGACTTTCAAATATAGATCACCAACACTATAGTATCTACTAAAAATATACTTCATGTTTTGTACATAATTTGTCCTTTTATTTTCCTCATTTCCAGCATTTTCTTTCCTAAAATTTAAACCTGATGATCTAAAATTAAGATGAGTTCTTTTTTTCTTAGAATGCTTTGCCATCTGCTCTGTTGACCAGTAATATCAAGGTGAAGTGTCCCTTGAATCAGAGCTAAGCTCTATATGGATGCTTCCATGTAGCTTTCTTGGTAACAGTATGGAAGTGCTTTGCCGTTGCCTTTTCCCAGAAGGTTTTTTGACCTCCTAGGGCTGTGTTGTCCAAACTTGGCCACTTTAAGATGAGTGGACTTCAACTCCCAGAATTCCCCAGCCAGCCTTAAAGTGGCCAAGTTTGGACAACACTGTCCTAGGGCATCCTTTAGCCCTGGGATTTCCAGGTAGTCTCCAATACGAGTCCTAATCAGGTCCAACCGTCCTTCTGTTTTTGGAGATCAGCCAAGGTTGCCTGGGGGCTGTTACCTGCTGTATTGACAGTAACAAAGTAGGCATTCTTTCTGCAGTGTGTCTCTTTCCATGTACGTCTGAGGAAGTGATATATTAGTGAGTCCAATGGGGTTTTGTATACTGACGTAGGCAAAGTGCTTGTTTCTTCACCACGTGAATTGTACCCAGGGAAAGTTTTTCTTTTTCTTTTGCAATGTTCACTTACACATGTTTGTACAATTCAAATAAATGCAAAAGCCAACAAGTCACTGTATTTTACTCCACCTACAGTATTAATTCACAAAGTGGAAAATGCATTGCTTGTATCAAAATATAAAGCAAATATCCCTTCTTACCTCTAATTTGAAAATACATTTGAATACAAGTACATCTTTTAAAGCACACCTTTAAAATCAATTTTGTGCATTTTTAAAACAATATCAGGTTAACCCAGAAATAGGATAGAAAAATCTTGTGGATAAATGTACATGTAAAAAACCATTACCATAAATTGTTGATTTGTCAAATTAGTATAGATTTGTCAATAACAGAAATAAGCAACTAAATTGAAAACATGAATCTGAGATTCTCCTGTTTCCGGTAATGCTCACATGTGAAGTATACTGTGAAAGTACGGCAAAGAAATCTCAAAGTCGTTACTAATACAATTATTTCAAAAGTACACTAGCTACCTGTAGAATATTAAATGAAAGAGAAGACAGATATTACAAGAAGCCAAAAGTTGCTCCATTACATAATCAAGGATTCAAAAATCCTCCAGGTGGTGGATTTTTGACCAGTGAAAGAACCATCTGACAAGTCATTCATTACAATAGAATAGTTTATTAATATGTCTCCTTCTTCCAAAATGAAGGAATGAAGGAATGAACATGCCCTTAGACCTTACTGTGTGGAAACTGAAAGCAATTGAAAATAAATCTATTTAGTCAGTTTGCTTTTTATAATACCTCTTCCATGTATTTCTGTATGATCCACAATAAAGCTTACAAAGAGCTATCTTAAATGGGCTACAAAAATCCAGCCAACCACTAGATGGCAGCACATTTTTAACTCAGTGTTACCATCTATAGCAGGGTTCCTCAACCTCAGCAACTTTAAGATGGGTGGACTTCAACTCCCAGAATTCCCCTTATCATCCAATCTTAAAGTTCTGTGGGATGACCAGAATCCTACAGACGAGATATGGTAGGCCTAGGCTTAAAACCACCCTATTTAATTAATCAATTACAATGAGACAAGCTTAGCTTTATATTTATCTATATAAAAAGAAACATATTTTTAAACTTGTGCTTAAATGATAGTAGGATTCCACAGGTAGATTGGGATTAGATGTTCAGGAAAAATTCTGCATTTAGAATTTGCAAGAATTGCAAGGAAAGTATAATATCTGAATGCATCTGGCAAACCATGGGGGCATTTTAAGTAAGGAGCCAGGTCATACTGAATAGCAGACCTTGAAAATACACCAAAGCCAGTCTGTCTAAAACAGTGTTGCTGGCTGGGGAATTCTGGGAGTTGAAGTCCACTCATCTTAAAGTGGCCAAGTTTGGACAACACTGGTCTAAAACTTTAAATCAGCATCTGCACCTTGCTGCCAGGCAAAATTATCTGCCCTTAGAAGCCACTCACTATTTGCACTGAGTCTTTAGCCAAATTTTTTGGAAGGAAGAAAAGGGATTAGATTAGATACCCTTGGAAACTTCATATTATTAGTACTGCACCCCATATATCAGTAAGTTTGTTAGGATGAGATTTTTTGATTCTCTGCCTGACTGCCTCTTGAAGCAGAGGAAAGTTGCTACTCGCTTCACTGATAATGAAGGAATGCTGAGAAGTCTGTAACCCTAACTATTGTATCCTGTACTGACAGATTTCCAGATGGGCCATTCCAGATCTAATTTGGCTTTGCAAGACCATGAAGCAACATGCTGTCCTTGTTCCTAAAGGAAAGTGAAGAAACCATATTTCTACATTTTGCTTTGCCTTCAAGCCCCTATACAACCTCCTCTGATGTTTGCAAAATCCAGAAAAGGCTTCTGTGCAGTTGCTTCTCTGATGAAACAGTCAAAGCTGTTTCTGTATATGCACAGCATGTGTACAGAAGCCTCTTCTGGATTTTGCAAGAGACAGAAGAGGCTAAGAGGAGAGTGTGAGGCACCTTGAAAGGTGTTGTGCACCTGCTTCTCACAGGCATAATATTGAAGGCAATGTTATAATCTATCTTGGAAACTGTATAATGTATCAAGACTGCATTTGCCCATCCTCTTTCTCACATTGGTGTAGCTCTTTGTATAGATTTTTGTGCCACAGACAGAAGAAACTGACAAAGCAAACACCCACCCAACATTGGATCCAAATCTTGGATGCTACAAAAATCCAGCTATTCACTAGACTGCTCCTTATCTGAACTGCACATTTAGAAGAGGCAATATTACATCTACAGTTATGAGGTCAGTTTGACTTCAAATGTTGTCCTCAAGCTTGTTTGTTTTTATGAAACTGGAGATAACGTCATGAGAAAACAGTAAATGTGTATATTCTTCTGCATACAGTTGCCATATTTCAGTTCAACTCTCTTCCTCCTAAATAAAGGTGCACAGAAGAATTTTCTCTGTAAAAGAGTAAGTAGTAGCAAGTGTCAGACATATCTCACAACTAGTGAGTAAGGATTCTGAGGAAGAGGGTTAGGGATCTCTACTTGAGGAAACCTGAAAGGACTATTCACCACATTCCTCATGTGTATGTATATGACCTAATATTGATATTAAAAAAGAAATGTATTTAGCTATAAAATTTATATATGGGACAGTAGCCTTAAAACATAAGAAAAGCTACATCCTACTGGGGCTAAATGAAATATATAATTCTGTGTTCATATCACATTGTTGAAGATGATACGCAACCTTTATGAATTTAGCAAAATCTTGTAAATACGGTATCATCTTTCTGTTTTCCGTCTTATTTACCTTCAATTTTACTTTATTTTTAATGCATTGAAGTGGTTGTTTAATTATTAAAACAGTTGAACTGACTCTGAAACTATATGAATTCTGTTCCCAGGAAAAATGTGTACAAATGTGCATGTTATAAGCAATGCACAGGAAAAAGGAATATGAATGTTTGTGCAGACTCTGAAGAAAAGAGACTAGATTCATAAACTCACTCATCCCTACTTAAGGAACAATGGAAAGAATCCAGTCTAGATATTTTCCTATAGCTCAAATGTATGAGGATAGGAGACAATGAGGTTAAAAAATGTTGTGTTTTGATAAAAATGAGGACTACGAGCTTTGTGTTCTAAATTTGGTTATGCTTACTGAGAAGTTACTTTCAGGGGCCTTCAAATGACTACAGACATGATTATAGATATGTACAATGATACACATATCTACTCAGAAGGACCTTCCTGAATTCAGTGGGGCTTATATCCAGAAAATATGTCAAGGACTGACCATCCATCCATTCATCCTTCCATCCATCTCTCTTTATTTGCAACTATTTCCTTTCTGATCAGACCTTAAGGGTGGCATTTCATTCTGTCAAATTTTAGCCTTTGTTTATTAAATAAACAATTATAGATAAATCTTTAAGATGTTTTAAATTTTAACAGCCTTATATGCACATTTTGTCGTATGTAATGACATGTGTATAGTTAAAAATGTAGCAAAGACAACAACCTTGTTGGTGAAATGTAGGCCACTCTATATCTGAGAAAAGTGCTTACATTAGAATCCACAATCTCTTGCTCAGGAGATTGGGGAAATAATAGTAATTTTATTAAACATTACAATTAAAAAGATAAAAACTAATGCAGAAAAGAATGAAAAGAAAAAATAGAAAGTGCAGAAAAGAAAAAGAAAAGAAAGAAAATAGAAAAGAAAAAAAATAAGAATATAGTAAAGAAAACAAATATATGAATGACTTCCGTCTTCATCACAACAAATATAAACAATATTAGTAACTTTTCCTCTTCTCCTAAAATGCAACAAATGATCTCTTCTTCCCATATCTCATCTCTAACCTATAAACAAATCCTTTAAGCCTCATCATTCAGTCTTGATGTCAGCAAAAGTCTGTTAAGGGTTACCAGAGATAGCAACATATCTATTTTAACCTTGATTAAATAAACCAACGTTATATTCCTTCCTTTTACTTTTAACAATTAGTTCATTCAAATAATACCTCCTTCGTTTTACGTTTAACAATAGTTCATTCAAATAATATCCTAACACTTGATTTATTTTCATTTTTTCTTTGTCCTTTCTCACAAAATTCTTCAAAGCTTTAAAAAGCATCTTTTGTAAATCCAATATAAGAAAATTATCCAGGTCACTCTTTTGGTTTGTTATTTGTATATCCCTTTTAATTATTAAGACAGCCAATTTCTTTTGTATATCCATCTTTTTCTATATCATTCTTGTAGCCTGTCATTTTTAAATCCATTTTCAGATCAGTCCCAGTCTTGTCTGGTAACACTTGTTCCTCTTCCGTAGCATCTTTTAAACACAGTCTATCTATAATGGCAGACACTCTTAAAATTAACTTCTGGGTCCATAGTTCACAAATATCCTTCAGTACATCCAATGTTAAAGTATTTTATTCCATTCTGTATCAGTAAGTCAAATTTAAATATCCTTCTTCTTTGATTGTAATATTTAGTTCCTTCTGCTTCCCTCTAGTGCCCAACCTTCAAAGTCTTATCCTATCATGTTTTTTTTTCTTCTTCTAAGAATTCAAACCAAAAGCATTTTCCCAGTGGAAGGATTTCTTATAATTAATTCCAAACTCTTATTTCAAATCCATCTGGATCCTTAGTCCATTTATAACTTTCCAAAATCAACATTCCAATCACCCTTCTGCTGTTAATATTAAAAAAAAAATAAGTCCTTAAACTTGTATTTAAAACTTCTCTCACTAAAGATTGAAGGAAACTTGTCTGGTACTATAAAACATGTTGATCCAAGGGTTCCTAATAGCTGAAAAACAGGTAACAAGCAATTTCTAAAAGCAATTAGAAAAGGAAATATGTGAACCCTGTGTAAATAAAGATGTCAACTGTAGTTTGAGCAAGATGACTATTCCCTCATCTCCCAGAGCTCTAAACATGCCAGAGACCACTATCTTGCAGTGTCCTTGTGGGGAGCAACTTTCTGGAGCACTTGTGGGCAATCTCAAGTCATCTCTTTGTCCAGAAAGGAATTACAGAAGGCCGGTCTACTCACCAGCTTTTCATTCCACCACAGTTGTCAGTTCTACTTTTAGCAGAGCCATCTTTAGTTCGCCATTTCTTCCCCAGAAGTCCAGGAGATTGGGGAAATAATCTGAATTCAATCTAAAAAGGGAATATATCATTTAAGGCTCCAATCCCATTCTTACTTCACCTAAGCCTGAATTAACTTTTTGAAACTAGGATATGTAAAAGATTGTCCTGTTGCAAAGTTAGTATTATTTTGCACTGTAGCAACTTTCCCTGTAAAACTTCAAAAAGACTTGTATGAGAAAATATCAGTGTGTCATCTCTATCCATTAAACTTGGAAGTCTGCCTTCTTCGCTATTCGTTGAAATGAAAAAAATCACGAGCTGAGCTGCTGAGATAATTCATAAAATACAAATAACGGGGCAAGATGACTTTGACTGTTTCAGTCAGATTCAATCAGATTCAAACAAGTTGCAGTATCAGTCACAGAAATGGGAGAAAAAGGAAATGGAAGGTACTTACATGTGTAATGAAAGTTTTCAATACCTGTAGATATAGAGCTGCTTCTGAAAAATAGCAAGGAACAGTTGTTAGATTGATTTCACATGTGCCATTTTGAGCCTTTCCCCTACTATCTGAAATGTAGCTTTCAGTGTATCAGGTTTTGATTTCTTGCTCACCTATGAACAGAAACCTATCTGAACTATACTTTTAATTCTCTACTTTTCCCCCTTTATACTGGTATACCTTTAGTTGGTCTAATATATATGAATTTGCTTATCATATACAGAAATGCCCCTTTAACTGATAAACAATAGCCATGGTATAACCCTTGCAGAAAACGAACAAACGAATAAATACTGGTCTATTTTGTCAGTCTAAGAAACAACTGTGGTGCTAAAGATACATATTTTATTTGTTCAAAAGTACTGTATTACTCTGATTACAGACAAGATTTAGGATGAAATGACAAGGGAATAAATACCTAGGAATGGAGAAAACAATACACTGATTTCAGTTTACATCATGTATATTAAATTATAAATATGTTTCATTCTACTTAATATCATTTCATAAATTTAAAAATCCCCCCCCCGGGATATTATTTTGATTTTCTCTAAATGTATGCTTTTTAATCTAGACCAGCCTATAACTTGTCCCCCAGGAATGTTTGCATTCTTTCAAACATAAGGACATTCAATTCTGTTTCCACATCCATTTTTGAAAGTGTATGTGTGTTGGGGAGCGGGGAAAACAGGCTGCTTGGGCATTTGTATGATGTATGTTGCTTGCAAGTAATGTTCCACAAAACAAGGGTCAGCTATATAACATCTGTGACACCCCCAGATAGCATCTGAGGAACAACCAATGCAATTAAATATATGGATATATATACACATGCACACACACACACACAGATATAACAGATCTTGGGGATAACATTTGGAGATGATTATCATGCCCATGGTGTTTCACATGAGAAAGTTGCCATAATGTATATGTTCTTGTATGCAATTTTCCCTAATGTATACTTTGGAGTGCAATTCTTCTGTATGTATTCATTTTTGTGTGCAGGTATTTTTTAAATTCAAATTCAAAGTTGAAACCCAAAGGGTAATTGTAGGGGTGTGCAGCGATTGTCCAGTCTGCTTGAGATCCCAAATAAAGTCAGGTTAAACTTGACTCCTAGTGATTCCATGAACCCATCCATGTAGTTTTCTTGGCAATAGTACAAAAGTGGTTTATCATTGCCCTCTTCCCTTTTTTCCCTAGTTCTCTGAAATTTCCTGGATATGTTCCATTTAAGTACTAACCAATTTGCCTTTTAAGCACAGCTGAGAGCTTGGTCCCAAATGTAAAGCAAGATTTGTGGGTGGGGAAAATCCCACTGCCTAGCATTGGGAAACTATCAATGGTGGCTTTTTGTTTTTCAGTAGGAAGAGATAAAATGCTGAGTCTAGCTAGAAAGTTTTAAGAAGGCAAATGTGCTACTTTCATTGGAATAAATGCAGAGGCTTTCAAGATATTTTTCTTTAACACTTTTTTTAAAGTGCTTGTTATTTTGCAATACAGTTTGGTGAGATTTGAAGTGATAATAGTCCACACGCTTCAGATCCATACATTTGTGAAGGTGGTACAAAGGAAAAAGGCATTTGTAAGGAATTGATCAATCTTGTTCGGATTGCAGTGGGCACATAAGGAAGAATTCATGTTTTCCACTAAATACAGTAAATCAGTCAGCTCAGGAGATGCTCAGGGCAAGAAACTGGGTGACAATTGGATGACACTGTCGAGCAAAAGACACAACTAAGCAAATCTCTGTTCCCTCTCTTGGACTAAGAAACAATGTAAACACAACCAACCAACCCACCGATAAATAATTATGACATTGGACAATTGTTTCAACATTTAACTGCACAGCAATTGGGCAGTCAGGGGAAAAAATGTTAAAGATTCTGTAGATATCTGTTTTTATGACACCTGAGTTCCTGCTGAGGATTAAACTATAGAAGCCATAACTTATGAAAACTAATAAATAATGCACATGGAGGGAAATTCTTCAAAGCAGTTTGAAAGGGCTTGTTGTATTTTGTGATTATTTACTTTTACAAAATTTCATGTGAAGGATATGAAAATCCCAGTACTGTGAACCCTGCCAAGAATTTATAAATGTTCAGTGATATACTCTATGATGTCTTTCCTCAAGCCTTCAATTTCTTTCTATTTAGTTGTCATTGATCTCCAGTCTACAGGCCCTTCATTTGGATTTGCCAAACTGATCTGTGTCATCAGTAAGCTCTCTTCCAAGCATACCTCTGCAGAATTGAGGCTAACCACAGTCAGATTTGGCCTATTTGAACTCTTTTTCTGAACACAGGAAATGGGCAGCTTGATGGCAGAGGGGAGGAGAATGAAATGTTTGATTTTAAAATTGAATTTAATGGCTTGATTTTTAAAAATATCAGTAGGAAACTGGATCAAAGAGAAATGAAAAGAGACATCAAAAGGTACTATTTGATAAATGAACAGTACTGCTTAATTGATGGGGAGAGGGATTCCAAACTCTGGATTGAAAATGGGCTTGGACTTTAAAGATAAATTTTAACATGGGAGATACAGTTCAGAACAATTGAGCCTGGCACTTATCTTTCATGATATCTGTGCTTTCTGATTGATTTCTTCTATGAGGTTTCTGAATGGCCTGAGTGACCACCATAGTCCTTGAACAGCAGAGAAGGACTGCTGTTCCGTTTGATGCAGGATAAGGAACTCAGTTTTGATGCTGTTCCCAGCTTTCAGCAAGCAGCTGCTTCTTTTTAAACCTCTTGCAGCAAGACAGCCACAGCACATCAATATGGGGAATGGGGAAAAGCTTACCAATTATAAAGCTTTCTGAAAGTTTGTTTTGCTAGGATGCCAACCTACCTCTCTTTCTGCGCGGAGGAGGGAGTGTTCACCTTTACCAATCTGATCTGTAGGGACTTGACACATTTATTATTCTGCAGCTGCAGAAGTGCTTTTTCCATGCCACAACTGAATTTATTTGTCTTTCACTTCAAATTGTATGGCAGTTCAGTCATCTGTAGCATGTTGAACACAGAGACTTCACTTAGAATTTTCAAAGCCATATGTATTATATTTTCATTCTTATTAACTCTGATTCCTAGTTAATGTTGGTTGTTAGCTATTTAATCTTCTTTTTAAGGCCTCTATGGATCTTGCCAATAAATCTCTCTCTTGGAAAGGTCAGGGCAACAGATCATTAAAAAACATCTTCTCAACTACTGGAACCTCAAAGAGGTGAATCATCCATAGGCAGCTTATAGAAATAAGAAAAAGGGTTGTTATCTAGTTACAAGAGGTGGTATTTTGTTCTTCCATATGTAAACAGGTACTATTAATACTTAAAATACAGGAAGGCAATTTTCATGCCTCAGTCTGTAATATTTGACTTATACAATGCTTCTAGGTTTAAAAAAATAATTGGTGCTAATGTTCAAGTCTGATACAAAGGCATTGTCAATTTATAAGGGAATGATAGATGCAAAGCAAACTGGGTCCACTGTCAAGCAGGGATGGGCAACCCACATCCCTAGGGCCACAAAACATCCCTGCTCCTCTTTCTGTAGTATAGGTTTCCTCTCTGACTGTATTTCCCAGCAATCAAGTCCTATATCCATTTTATGCAAGGTTGAGGTATGAACAACTTTGAGATGTGAGGTAAACAATGATATGTGAAACACAGAAATTGATTTAGTCCTAAAACAAACTTAATTAACACCCAAATATTGGCCCAAACTCTACCAATTCCCCAAATGTGGGGAAAAAATATAAAAATCTCTGCATTGTCCACTAAGCATTATGATCCCAGATGACCATGATCCGTGACCCACTGGAATATTAGGAGTACCTCCCAGGTACCAATGTTTGCTCACCCTTGCTTTAAGGCAGAGTCCTGCATGAAACAGCCAACATCAACCTTATTGATGATTGAGTGATATCATCCATTGTTATGAAGGTAGGTCATTTATAAACTGCATTAAAAGAGCACAGCTAAACATCCATGCAACAAAGAAAGGCAATGATCCTTCTTCCAGAAAATATATTGTCCACTTTCAAATGAGATCAACATTATGTACTGAGCAACTTCAGTAGTGACTGCTAAAATATATGGGATCAGAACGCTCCCCTAGAAGTCTATAAAGGACAAATATCCTGACTCAGCTCTTTCATAATGAAAATCAAGAATCATTAAGGAGATAGAAGCAGCCTGTAAATAATGTTCTAATTGGCTAGCTAGGTCACTTACAATATAAATTAAGCTTATTTGGCCATATCCCAAGCCTCAATTTATGTCCATCAATGGACCAGTTTAGGTGGTCATAAATATGTAAAGCTGGTGTCTTTCTTTGTCCTCAAGAACATTCCAAAAAGCAGTCCAATGATCTCTCTTTCTGCACATGTTCTTAATCTCTAAGACTCTGCTCAAGCAGGTAAGTTGCTAAATCAGATGGACATCTGTTTATTTGCAAACTTATAGTTGCGATTTTTCTCTTTTTCTTCCCTTTTTCTGCCTTTCCTAATTAATCTATTCTTCTTTATGGACATTTAGCTTCATTGTTCTTGAAAAGGCATCTCAATAATTCTTATTCCTGTAGTAATTGCAGTATCGTTAAGGTACTTTCAGTTTTCTTAAGATCAATATTAATTCCTTAAGATAGGATTTCTTAAGATAGGATTTTGTTAAGTATTTCCAAACTTTGGGAAAGTAAATCAAGACTGATCTCTCTCTCTCTCTCTCTCTCTCTCTCTCTCTCTCTCTCTCCCCCCCCCCCCCCCACACACCCCATTTTAGTATTTGTAGACCTGGAATAAAGGGAGGATTCTAAGCCCTAGTGCAAAGTTTCCAATCCAGGTGTTTTCCAGATATTTTAGACTAAAATTTTCATATTCTTCCCTTATTGGATTGTGGGAGGTTTGGGATATACATTTGGAAGGATGGAAAAATATATAGAAGTGAGTGAGATATTTATTGACCTCCATACAAAAAATTGCAGTTGAAGGTAATACATTGATAACATTTAACCCCAATATGAATAATCTATATATATTTCAGTTGTTCAATAACCTGTTGGAGGGAATGTAAACAGAAAGATACAATGCTTTTTGTGGTGAACCTGTGAAAATTGTTGTATCAGTCTGGCAGAAAATACCCCAGGATATAAGATATATAATTAAACAAAAAGTAGAAGGTGTTCCCAAATTGAGATTATTACAAATATTTGAGGGAGATTAGGCTAAAATGATTAATAAAAAGCTTATATTCTTACTGTTAACCACCAAATCTATATTGTCAACAGTGGAAATGTTTAGACAACTTAACAGTTGAAAAATGACATTCAAAGATATGGTCAATGACTATGGTTGAGAAAATAATGGATAGATTTCAAATTTTAAATATGAAGAGGGTGGAATTACTATCTTATTGAATCTGGACTGACTTGATAGTAACAAGATGTAACTATTGTGTTATCTAAATATTTCAAATGTTGCAAATTTGTAATATTGCTGGAGTGAAAGAAAATAAAAATGAAAAACAACAACAATGGAATTCTCTCACTTTCCTGTTATTAGCCATGCTGGATGCAGTTACTTGGCACTGTAGAACATGTATGCATCTCCAGGTTGAGGAAGACTGCAGTAAGACATAACTGTACAAATATTGGCTATGTTTACACAATGACAGTCAGTTTGGTCTAGTAGTTCAGATACTAGACTAAAAGAGGGGGAACCAAAGTTCTAGTCCTGCATTAGACATAAAAATTAACTGAGGGACTTTGGGCCAGTCTCTGTCTCTCAGCCCTAGGAAGAGGGTGAAGAGCATCCAAAAAAGGTTGTCAATAAAACTTAATGGATTAGTTCATATACTTCTTAGAATCAAGATTGACTCAAAAGAAAATGTTCAAACAATATGCTTAATTTGGTGATTGAATTAACCCATTATCTCAGTTTGTACAATAGAAACTAATGAAATGGGTTGGGTTGCAAAATAGGCAAAACTACAAAACAAAACAAAACAAAACTCTATTTGGAATGTGAATGTAGTTGCCAAGTATTTCCATGACTTACAGTAGTTATACATATTGGGTGAATACAGCCACTAAAATCAACAGCATTTGATTTGGTTAGAATGAACTTAAAACCATTGGTTTCAATGACTACACTCTAAGAATGGCTAATTCTGAATATAACCCAATTTATTTAGGTGAATATTTTCATACATATACATTGCACACCCACACGCACACCCACACGCACACACACAGACTAACATTAGTCAGCCTCCAGATCCTATGCTGAATTATATCTTAGGGTCTGGAGGCTAACTAATGTTTTCAATGGTATTGGTTCCAATAGATTAAAGATATAGCAAATAAATTATGCTTAATCTTTTCAAATTCTTTCTGTCCTTGAGAAGATGTTGATAGTTACATCATTTATTTTGGTTTCCTATAACCCTTGGAACTCAAAATGCAAATTGTAATGATACCACATCAATAGATAATATCTGTCCAGATTTGTTGTGAAAGTTTCAAGGTATCAAAGAGTCCCTGCTGTTGTTACTGCTTGGAAGATAAGTAATCAAATTAGTTCTTAATAATATCTGGCCCTAATTACTAGAATGCCTTAATTATAGCAAGGTCTTCCATGTCATTGGCACTTTCAGTGAGGCCATGGAGAGCTGAACATTCTTGAAGGAGCATTGCAAAAGAGATTGGTGAGCAGAAGGTGAATTCTGGCTGCTTTTAATCTCTCCCAAAAAAGGAGAGATCATGAGATTGCCCACATGCACTCCAGACAGCTGCTTCTCACAAGTAGACTGTAGGAACTGAGGTTTTTGTGGTCAGCTCATGAATGGAGTGACTGGGGGTCAAGAGAGTTCCATCAAGCTCACAGCTGTTAACATAGCCTATATGGACAAAAAGCTCAGTCAAGCCTCATTTTAAAATCACTTCTGGAATTGCTTTTTAATTGTTTTTCAACTATTAGGAACCTTTGGATTGGCAAGTGTTACATCATTAACTGTGTGAGTCTCCTTCAATCCTTGGAGAAAGAAGTTTAAGTGTCAGATTAAGGACTTTTAAAAAAATTGAGGAGAATAAACAGCAAAAGGGTGGTTAGAATTTGAAGGATTTGAAGAGGGATTTGAAATAATTTTGAAATTAATTATAGGTAACCTTCCTGTGGAAAAATGCTGTTGTTTAGGGAAAAAAATGATAAAATGGAATTTTGAAGGTTGGACACTAGAGGCAACCAGAAAGAACTAAAGATTATAATTAAAGGAGAACACTTAAATTTGACTCATTAACTCAGAAGGAGCAAAATAGTTTAGCTTTGGATGAATTCAAGGATATTTGGGAAAAATGAATCTAGAAGTTAACCTTAAGATTCTCTGCTATCATGGAGAAATTGTATTTAAAAGAGGTTGTAGAAGAGGAACAAGTTTTATTGGGCAAGACTGAGACTGAGGCTGATTTCAATGTGAATTTTAAAATGACAAGTTATAGGAATGATATGGAAAAATATGTTATACTGGATATACAGATGAAACTGGCTAATATCTTAATAATTAAAAGGGATATATAAATAACAGACCAGAAGAGTGTGACTTGTATAATTTTCTTATTTTGGATTTACAAACAAACTTATTAAAGTTTTGAAGGATTTTCTGAAAAGACACAATGAGAAAATGAAGAGAAATCAACTTCTGGGATATTATTTAAAGGGATTAAAGATCAAGATTGTTAAAATCAAAGGGAAGGAATATAAAGTTGGTTATTTGATCAAGATTAAAATATGTACATTGTTTCTGATAACCCTTAATGGATTTTTGCTGACCAAGACTGAATGATGAGGCTTTAAGAATTTGTTTATAGATAAGAGATGAGATATGGGAAGAACAGATCATTTGTCCTATTCTCAGAGGTGATAGGTTAGTGTAATCGTACTTGCTGTGATGAAGGGGGGGACTCATTTCTTTATATATATTTTTTTCTTTACTATATTCTTATTTCTTCTTTTCTATTTTTCTTTATATTTACTTTTTTGTATTTTCTATCCCCGCTTTTTTTTTTTTAACTTTTTTAGTTTGTATTAATTTTTTATCTTTGTAACTGCAAAGTTTACTAAAATTATTATTTAAAAAAGGGGTCTTCCATGAGACCATCATTTAGTACATGTCGGCATTTCTACATATAAGAAGAGTTTGCAATTTAAGCCTAAATAATTGATACCAAGGGTTGGTGAATAATAAGATTGCCAAGGATAATTGATGTCAGATACTTTGGTCTTTCTCTTTTAGCTGCAGATAGCAATTATGTTTTTACAAGACTTATAAATCCATTGCAACTGCTGAAATAAACCAACATTAAATCAAAGAACCTGGAGTAATCCAATAAATGCCGTTCTAAGAAGTTTATTAAAAGCTGTTGGTTTGACTCAGAACAATTCTGGTATTGTTGTTTGTTGCTATTGTTCCCTGCTACTTTTCAAAAATTATATTTATTAAATTATTTTAGGCTATAAATCTCGTTTCAATTAACCATAAATGTCTGTTGGAGACATTAAAGATCACTGGGTGAAAGCCATGCATTTTGAATGGCTGGCTTCCCAGAATGAAGTGGAGTGAGCTAGACTGTTGCAACTCAGCCATTGTCTTTTTTCAGTAGGAGTACTGCTATCAAACTCTTGGGATGCATGCTCTTGAGAAGTTGTCGAAGAAATTTTCCTTTCTCAGTAGAAATGTGGAGAAATTGTCTCCCCATTTTCTCTGCTTACAGTTAGGGTGGAGAATTGAAAGACCATTTATGCCCAGCTCTATTAATTATGCAAGCCATTAGTTCTTACATGATTAAAGTTCAAGTTCAGCAACTTGGGAATCCAAGTCCAAATGAATTTTGTTGAAATGTATCAGATTATTGTTCCAATTTGCCAGGGCATGAAAAGTGTATCAGTGGTTTTTCCTGGCAATCCACTGAAGAACTAGCAGTATAGTTACTACTCTCTAAATGCTCCTCAAAACAGCCTTCCCGTAAGAATACTCTGGCTTGTTAAATATTTTGGTCAGGATTACTTTCAATTTTTGAGATGTCCATTTAATGGGAAATCAATAGGATGTGTTGTGACCTTCTGAAATATTCAAACTACCAAAATAATATCCTCTGTACAGTTAAAGTAAATCAAAAATCCAGTTAACTTCCATGCAAAACCTTGAGTTGATTTTTGAGCCTGTAATTTCCTTTCACATTTACATTCCATGAGGATTTAGTATGCCTTGGGTCAAAGCAATTCTACTCCTTTTCAATTCAAATAATTCAGTTTAAGACTAAGTAATTTTGAAGGAGACATAAATATATTAAATCCAAACCCAAAGCCACCTGTGATCTATAAATATGAGTTTAATGTTCTGAAAATGGCAAAAAATATATGACCTTGATCTCAGTAGCAACTGCCTACCTCTGGCAGTAGTACAACTGGATTTACTAAAAAAAAAGAGGATCTCTGTTTCTTCAGATAGTAACACTAAACTTGCTCTTGGATATAGCAAGAAAAGTTGGACTAGCCAATTGCCTAGACTAGTGTTTCTCAACCTTAGTAACTTTAAAATGTGTGGACTTCAACTCCCAGAATTCTAGAAGCTGAAGTCCACATATTGTAAAGTTGCCAAGGCTGAGAAACACTGGTCTAGAGTGTTCTAATATGTGGACACAGAAAACTTTGTTAAGGTGCACAGTACTAGGAGCACTGGGGTAATACTGGAAAACTGAGAACCCAATAATGTCTAAAGATGCTGTGTTCAGACCTCAAAAACTTCTTATTATTTTTCAAAATTATTTATTTATTTATTTATTTATTTATTAAAGCGATTTATATGGCCACCCAACTCATTCATGGTGACTCCAGGCAGCTTACAGAAATAAAATCTCAAATACAAACCCACTACACCCCCACCCCTCTGCAACAACAGTACATTCAAACAAACCACTTGATGGGTTCTGTATCAACCTGAGATCCCCAGGCCCACAGGCAAAAACATGTCTTCAGGTCCTTTTAGAAGAGTATCAAGGTGGGGACCAGTATTTCTCCACAGGGATAATGTTTCACAGGGAGTGAGCCACCATGGATAAAGCTCTTCTTCTCAGTCCCACTAGATGGACCTCCTTCATGGGGGGTACCCATAACATACCCAATGTTGGGCATGTTGATCTGAGGTGTTGGGCAGTTGAAATTGGGAAAAGGCAGTCCTTAACCTGGCTCCAAGCCATACAGGGTTTTAAAGGTGATAACCAGCACCTTGAATTGGACCCGGAAGCAAATCAGCAACCAATGCAGCTCCTGCAAAAAAGGTGACCATGCGGGCCACTGCATTTTGAACCATCTGAAACTTCTGGATACTTTTCAAGGACAGCCCCATGTAGAGTGCATTACAGTAGTCAAGACAGGAGGTGAGTGTGAGCAGGGCCTGTTGGTCCAGGAAAGGGTGTAAGTGGTGCACAAGCCACAGTTGCACAAAGGCCCTCCTAACCATGACTGCCACCTGCTCCTTGAGCATGAGTCACAAGTCCAGGAGAACCCACAGATTATGCACCAGATCCATCTGGGGCAGTGCAAGACCAAATATGGCAATTCTCCATGAACCAAAGAACCCCAGACCCAGAGCCATTCTGTCTTGTCAGGGTTCAGTTTCAACCCATTGCTCCCCATCCAGACCTTAACAGCCTCCAGGCACTGGGAGAGGGAAGTCATGGCATCGCTTAACTCACCATGGACTGAGATATATAGCTGAATATCATCAGCAAGTATCATCATCATTGTTAAGTATCATCATTATCAGCTGAGTATCATTATCATTCTTAAGGCACAGAGAGATATAGATGCATGTAACACCCAACTCAGCAAATGACAGACAATGTATGTACAATCTACATGTTTGTTCCCTAGTTATGATATATGCTACCTTCAGCAATTGATCCTGGGATTAAAAATATACATCTCAACCAATACCCATGGCTTGAGTTAGGATATACATTTCAGTACAGAGTACTGACCCTCCCATGCAGATGGAATCCCTTTACTGAAATGAATGAAGGTCTAGTAATTTAGGATAATTCAATGAGGCCTCCCACACTCATAAATAATTATGGTGTCAATGGATTCTCATCTGTGGAAATTTATGGTCTAATAAATTTGTCTGCCTTTAAGTGTTCACAGTTTTATCGCATCAGTCTTATATGCTGATGTTAAGAAAATGTATATATATTTATCATATACAGTATGGACAACGTAATTCTAAAGCAGTGTTTTTATATGGTAAGAAAGTCATAGGGTTGTCACTGGAATTCAGATCCAACTTGCTGGAGACTGAAATAATCCCCAACACTTCATAAATAATAATGTAGAAATATTTGAGCAAAATTATCCCAAATAAATTTTAATGCTGTCAGCCAGGCAAAGTGTAAGAGATGTGCTTGTTATTTGCATAATTGTATACACTGCTAAAAAAAAGCCCCCAAGCAAATAAAATAAAATAAACAGGGATACTAAAATTTGTTGTATTAATATGCAAGCATATGATTATCTCAATTATAGTATTTGTTACATGTGATGCTGGTTTGAATAATTCTGTTGAACCCATTAACAGCAACTTAAAATGTATTGTTAGTGGTTTATTATCAGGTATAGCAGGATATATAAAAAAGATCAAGTATATCAGGGACATGGATCTATCATCTCTCTCTCTCTCTCTCTCTCACACACACACACACACACACACACACACACACATTTTGAAACTAATTTTTATTATATTGCCCTTGGAACATAATTTGTGCATGTGAAAGCAACTATTAAGATAACTGACAATTTATCAATGATGTATTGTGGAGAATTTATAGTAAAGCTTTAAAATCTACATTTGAAAGAAGTTCAACATTTCCAATTTAAACTATCATGGTCTTTGCCCACATCTAAAACAGAAAGGGGACTATAATTCAGTATTAGGAAATTGTGGACTGGGTCAGATGTGATTGAAATTGTTGATATGATCTGGATCTCTGAATTAATTGTAATTTGATTTTACAATGTTAAAAATACCGTCAGATAATGAGTTTGGGATTCTGACTTTCAGAAAGATGTAAATACAGTAATTTCATACAGAAGCAACTATACAAGCACCATGATAGAGTTTTACTCAACCACCCACCACAGTGGTTGTATATATGAGCTGATTGACCAGACTAAATAAAGGGGACAGGAACATAAGGAAAACAAATGTTTTCCTTTATGTTATTGTGATGATCATTGCTTCTTTATAATTGAAGTTGCAATAAGAATTTCAGGTGTTCTAAAAACAACTTGGATTTCACTACAGTTTTAAGCTACTGTATCTTTCAGGCAAAATATTCACCTACTGAACCTGCTGGAAGAAGAATCATTTAACATTTGGAATTGCACCCTTCAACACAGTGAACAAATGCAGCACTTCCTCATTCTCTGAAGGCTTAAAAGAATGGGCACATTATTTATGACATAACATCGTCTTTATGTGATTTATTCAAGAGAAAAACAATTAATCTTGTGTTTAGAGAACCTTTCTCTGGCTTCAGCTAAGCAGTCCTCAGCTTCATGTTTCTCACTATGCCTGTAATCTTGATTTCTTCAAAAAGGTCTCTGGCAATGGAATTGCTAATGTATAGAAATGTTCATTTTATACCTCCACCCATGTTGGATAGATATGACTAATCTCTGATACTACTATGGAATCCCAAGTATCTATTGAACCAATAATTCAGAAAGCAACTCTGCGCTTTAGGCCCCTATCCAGATTTGAAAAAGATGCAGAACATCTTCTGCCTTCTCTGTTAGGATTACAGTGACCATTTATTATCCTTCATTATAAAGGACAGTCCTTTATTTCAGAAACTGTCCTTCAGATTTATTTTTTAAAAACTCATTTTTGTCCTTTATTTTGGTCATTTAACTTTTATTGTACAAATGGTACTACTTAATGTGCAGTCTTTCACATTCATGTGAAAAATATGGAAATTGAAATTTCTTTTTAAAATAAATTTATGTATACTATTTGATTTAAAAAAAAAATTTTTTAGAATATGCATTTTTCTAAAGTTTTTCTTGATTTTGCTCTTGAATTGTTCTTTGTAAAGCAAAGTGATACACATAAACAATTTAAAAAATTATCTTTATGAACCTCTTTCAGAGTTGCGCCTTTTTCAGGTTTGTCTTTTATTTTTTCCAAGAAAATATGGTCACCATAGTTATGGTGCCTGCCCTGTAGAATAATTTCCCCATTGAGATATGACTGGTCCCAACCTTGTTAGCTTTCAGGAAGGGTTTGAAGACCTGGCTGCTCCCTTGGGTACTGGGGACAGAATGTTAGATGAGCTTGTAGAATATACTGTAGTATATGTTGATGTATCTTGACTGTGTGGACAGTTGTTGTAATTTTTTATTGTTTCTTTATTGTGATTCTGTTTTTATTGCTGTATGCCATCCAGAGTCACATTTTTGTGAGTTGGGTGGCCATATAAATCCTATAAATCATACAATCCTTTCTAGGAATGGCATTTGCTTGTGCCTCTGAGATTTTATTATTTCCAGGTTCCACCTCTTCACTTGAATGCAGTTAAATTTCCTTGAGACTTTCTTTAATAGACTCAGTAGTCATAAAGAAGAACTCAGCCAGAACTGCAAGTCTATCTGGACCTTTGTTTTCTTTTCTTACTGCTTAGTCCTATCTCATACAACCCACAGAAATGGTGGGCTTCACCTCACTGGATGGATCCAAGTGGAGAATGGATTCCTGCATGGAAAAGGGGGTAGGACTTGATGGTCTAAATGCCCCCTTTCAGATCAATAATTCTATGACCAACTTCTATTCTATCCAGCCCTTTCACTTCTCTTTGCTCTATTCTAGCTCACATAGTCTGATTTAGACTGTCATCTTAAAAAAAATCTAACAACTTATTCATGTTTAGATTGTATCAGCCACCAACATTTCCTGGACAGATCTTGTGATGACTTCTTTTCTTAGCTAATTGTTTCTGTTCAGCCAAAATCTGCAGGTAATTTATAAAACTGAAACCCAATAAAACACATTTGAAATTAGACAAATGATAAATGTTGCAACATAACATAATCTCAGTAGAATTGCTTAATAACAGCATCAAAACCAGCAAAACTATACAGAACAAACTGGAGCTATTGATTTATTACACAGTGATTACCTTGGAAGATTTTGGGTTCATGCAATAAAAGCAGAAGTTCTTGCCTGGATGACTTGCCATTCTATTTTAAACCATGGAGAACCTTCAATATCAATTTGAGATTCTTGCTTTATGGAATTTCTTTGACAAGGAAATCACATCCAAAGTACTAGTGCCTAGCATTAGTGCTTGAGTGAACTTGGATTGCAGCAAAAGTGTTTCTGAACTGTTAGATTGTACCTTCCCAAATAATTTCCCTAATATGTGTGAAGCCTCTATGCACCATCACCCATAGCAAATCATTATTCTCCAGATGTTACATTTACCTGCAACAAGATGCAGGAAGAACTTGGTCACTAGACATTCTTGTGAAGTCACCATTCCATATTTTCTGAACTCATATGCAGACTTGAATGTAATAATCCTTCAATGTTTGCCAGCCACATCCTATTATTTAAGGGGAGTGGAATGATTACAAGCTCATCATCTCTTTGTGACAATCTCTCTGCAGATCTTAAGTAAGACACATTTTTTTATGTAGTTCATTATTCAAATTTCACACCACAATACTTTTTAAAATATATTGTCTAGGGACAAAATATATAGAGAAACACTCCCACTTTACAATAACATATTTAAAAATGTCTATTTTATGAAAAATAAATTGAATGCTTTATATTTGTAAAAATAATTCAAATACATATTTCTGTTTGCTTTAGATATACAACTGCAGATTACTGGGAATGTGGGACTGGACATAAGAAAGTAATATGGATTAACATAGGCCAGTCAGAAACCTATGACAGCTACTCTGGTTTGTCATGACCATATTCTTCCTAGCCCCTGCTATAGAGAACAAAAAAAGAGATTATATCTCTTATTAATTCTACAGAAAATAAAATGCTTAAAAAGCCTTATGACTTCCTTTTGGTATTAAACTTCATATTTCTCCCTCTGTTTCTTAAACCAGCAGAATGAAAACAGCTTATCGCTTCTTGCAGAGATGTTTCCATAATGTTTGTATCCCAAATGACACAAGCTTCATGCTAAAATTAGAAAACCAATGGCTTGTGCCATTTCCTTTCAAGCAAATTTCCATGGAGTTTCTTTTGAGTAAATGGCTTCAGTGTCAGAGTATATGCCCTCTTTTTCTTTTCATTTTCTTTTCAGGGTTCAAGTTTCAGGCAATGATCACTCACAGCTGTCAATGAACTAAGCAAAAGCTGATCCACATTTCAAAAGTTGGTGAAAGTAAAAAACAACAACTACTACTATTACAAAACATGAGACATTTTACAGCCATGTTAATGTAGGCATTATGAGTTGATTTTGAATTCTACCAAATCAGACTATAAAGGGTTACTTCACTACATATGGCATGAGGTAAGAATAAATAGTAATATTACAACAATGGCATGCCCAGATTTATAGCTTAGGTTTATTTGCCAATCAAACTGGGTATCTATGCACACACCTATAGTTTCATGTGATTTTTTCCAACATTTTGGAAGACTGTTGTGCAGGAAAAATAACTCTTTCTCCCTTGATGCCTCTTATCCTTGGGTAGAAGAATGGAGCACATGGGAAATGTTAGGAAATGGTTGAATAATGGAAATTGAAATACAGTGGAACCTCGAGTTACGAACGTCCCTCCTTACGAAAATTTCGTGATACGACCAGCTCTGGCTGCAAAAATTTGCCTCACCGTGCGACCTCCGCCTCGCGATACGAACCAGATCCGCGGCCATTTGCCCTGCTGCCACGTGGTCGCGGCTTCCTGTTGGCGAGATCGCGGTAGCAAGGAAGCTTGCTCCACGAGGCAAATTTCCCCATAAGGTTCATTGTATCAGCCAGCTTGCATGGCTAGGAAATTCCCCAGGCATGCTTTAGTCAATTTCACCGCTAGAGCCCTAGCGCAGAAAGAGGAAGTGCTAATGAAATCTGAGTGCGTGGGGGGGTGGGGAGGCTTTTGTCACACTCGCAGTCGGGAGCGGGAGCTTCCCCCCCCTTCCTCAAATCTTTCCTTTGTCCATAGCCCTTGGCGTGGTGCGCGCGGCAAAAGCACAGTGAAATCAATCAGCGCGGGGGGGGGGGAAGGTTTTTGTAGCGCACACAGCCGGGAGCGGGAGCTTCCCCCCCCCCACTGATTCCTCTTAATTCCACTCTTTCCTTTGACAAAAGCGCAGTGAAAGCAATCAAATCAGCCCTAGCGCAGAAAGAGGAAGTGCTAATGAAATCTGAGCACGAGGACAAAAGCCCAAGGAAAGCAATGACTACGCTAAGGGCTATGGACAAAGAAAAGAGCTGGGAATTGAAGAGCAATCCGTGCGCGCATGCAGGAAACTCCCACTCCCAGCTGTGTGCAGGACAAAAGCCCATAGGAAAGCAATGACTATGCCAAGGGCTATGGACAAAGGAAAGAGCGGAATTAAGAGGAATCAGTGGGGGGGGGAAGCTCCTGCTCCCGGCTGTGCGCGCGCGACAAAGGCCTTTCCCCCACCCCCCACCCCCGCGCTGATTTGATTGCTTTCACTGCGCTTTTGTCAAAGGAAAGAGCAGAATTAAGAGGAATCAGTGGGGGGGGGGAAGCTCCCGCTCCCGGCTGTGCACGCGCGACAAAGGCCTTTCCCCCACTCCCCACCCCCGCGCTGATTTGATTGCTTTCACTGCACTTTTGTCAAAGGAAAGAGCGGAATTAAGAGGAATCAGTGGGGGGGGCCGCACGCTGATTGATTTCACTGGGCTTTTGCCACGCGCACCATGCCAAGGGCTATGGACAAAGGAAAGATTTGAGGAAGGGGGGGGAAGCTCCCACTCCCGGCTGTGTGCGCCCATGAAAAAAGCCTCCCCCCCCCCCGCGCGCTCAGATTTCATTAGCACTTCCTCTTTCTGCGCTAGGGCTCGAGAGGTGAAACTGACTAAAGCACGGCTGGGGAATTTCCTAGCCGTGCAAGCCGGCTGACACATTGAACCTTATGGGGAAATGTGCCTCGCGGAGCGACCAAATTCGGAGGGCGGATTAGCCGTATTTACATTGAACCTTATGGGGAAATTTGCCTCGCGGCGCGACCAAATTCGGAGGGCGGAACGGATTAACCGTATTTACATTGAACCCTATGGGAAAACGTGCTTCACGTTGTGACCAATTCGAGTTGCGATCAGAGTCACAGAACGGATTAAATTCGTAACTCGAGATTCCACTGTAATGGAATTGTTCTTAAAATTTTGCCCTAGGTGAACTCATTTGTTAGATATAGCTAAGTGTTATTCCTGTGCAAAGTAGTGAAGTAAGCAACCTAGGAACCACATTTTCTCTGTATAAGTAGATTTGATAACATGAATCACTTATTAGTACTTTTTCTGTCTTGCATATATATACACACAAACAGGGATATCTAAGCCCTAGAACAAAACTGAACAGAATAGAATAGAATGTATCAATCCTGTTTCCTTTTTTATTAGACTTCCTCCAGTATTCTGAATTCTAAATTATCTAATGATGTTTTATATTGCTAACTACACTAACAGGCTTTCTATTCACATCCACATTGCTGATATTGAAAGGGTATATTTAAGATGGAAAGAAATCACATGCATATTTGTTATGCCTAAATATTAATTTAGAGATCAGCCATGATTGGAAATTCAAATAATTATATGTGCTCATTTGAATACAATCAGCAGGGGAAAAATACAAAAGATAATAATATACCATGTAGACATGGTGCAGTACAGTACAATTCAGTGGATGTAATTTATTGGTAACTATAATTAGGTTTACAATCCATATGCATTTATAGGAATGCACAAATTAAATTTATTTACAAACTATGCTTTCCTTATCGAACCAAAGAGCAATGAGGAATCAATATTGAAAGAATGGAGAAGGACATCATAACTCTATGAAATACAATGCTCTTAGGGTGCTTGAGAAATCTGATTATTTTTTTTGACATTAATAGTTTATTGGTGATGGATTTAATAGTTCTTATTTCTTCTCTACTACCCTTCCCCCTAAACTCTGCTTGTTTAACAGATCTTTCTGAATTCTCATGGGAAATGGCATTTCTAAAACTAAAGTATAAAACAATTTAGCCACTGGCTTCCACATTTCAGTTATGACTAGAGTCATCAGGGAACATATACTTAAAACTGTATATTTCTAGAAAACATACATTTAAATATATATTTAATGGGATTTATGTTGATTTTAAAACTTCAACTCTTAAGGTAAAAATTAATGTGAATCAGAATGAAATTATGAATAGGGTTACATGGACCAGGAATTCATACATTTATCTATCCCTGATGCAATTAGTTTGAAAAAGGAAGAAAATAATTATACTGAAAATTCAGTCAAGAACAACTGAAAAACAGGTTTCATTGCCCAAACTGTCATAGGATGGTGTAGTTATTTTAAATAAAGTATGCCGGTCTACTCTCATTGGTGAAAATGAATGCTATATATATGCTATATAATACATATCTATCTATCTATCTATCTATCTATCTATCTATCTATCTATCTATACATGCTATATAAAAATGGCTATATTAGAAGTCAGCTTTCTGATATTCTAGTGTTCTCCAGATATATTAGAACTATCATTTTGTGTGTGTGTGTGTGTGTGTGTGTGTGTAATTATATATATAATTTTCCTCTTTGGCAAACTTGATTGGGACTTGCACTCAAAACTTTGGTCGGTAGGAGATTTCTGGCTCTGGGGCTCCACTTGCTCTATGCATTAAATTTAAAACTCTATGCATTAAATTTAAATTTAAAATAACTAAGACAGATCAGTTGAGGTTTTACTAAAGAATATATCCCAGGCAGATATGAAACTATTATCTCAAAGGCCTCTGAGAATACTGTTTGGCATGTAATTGATAGACTTCTTAATTTTCTTGATAGAAGTCTCATCTCATCTTATCTCATCTATTATAGATAATATTTTTCATAATGAATAAAATTATTTGTTCACTATAATAAGAAATTTGCAAGAAATTCTCTTACAAATAGAAAGAAGCAAAAGAAAGATCCTTAAAATATATATTTAATCAACACAGGCTTTCTTCTGATAAAGGCTAATTAAGGAATCCTTTATCACTTTATGTATTTTAATTATTATTGTGGATTGTGGATAAAAAAAGGTTATGTCACTACACACACACACACACAGACAAAACTAGGGACCTTTCTGTTTGTCCCATCCAATCAAGATCAATACAATCAACAAAAGTATATTTTTATTTAAGTGCACATTGAAAGCTGGCAATATTCAGTGACTAAAAGAAAGAAATCTTCAAGGGAAGCTGTAACAAAGCATGAAGTAATACTTTGAGTCATACTGTGCTATTTAGAAAAAAAAGAAAATAGAGTTTTCCCAGAGCTGATCAAACAAAGCAACCTTGCCTGAGTTTAGTCACTTGCAAACAGCCAAAAAGCCAGTGAAAGCATTTGTAGCAAGGGAATTAACATGAAATGCTTGTAAGGTGTCCTTGTTAGATTGCATGGATGAGAATTTGTTCTCTCCCATCCAGACTGACTTTGTTTTTGTTTGACATTGAAACTAAGAGAAGTTGGTGCTTTCATGTACATTACATCAACTAGCTGAATCAGATTGATTATATATACCCGAAACTGTGAACAGTGTAATTCTTGTGTAGCTGAAAGAGTTTTACTTTAAATTTAATTGGGACTCATAGCTATTCTATTCATGTCGGTGGTGGTGAAAAATTTTGGGCCATATGTCCAAAGTATAAGTTAATATTCTTTAAGTGAAAATTATGAAAAGGCTGGCCCTTTCCAGGGTCTTTGTGTGGCTTCACTTGTAGCTAATATGCTAACACATAACACAGGTGACAGATGCTACATTTACAGCCACATTAGAATAGGATGACATGTCGTGGAAGTAATCTGTTAGAAAGCTTTTTTTGATGGTGGTAGGTGGGACTGAAGTAAGTTCTTTCCGATATCCATTTTTCTCTCTCATTTCTTATCCTTCTGTCTCCTATCTTTTTCTCCAGAGCCAGGAAAAAGAGAGCTCATTCTTGCAGAGGTATGAACTGTTTGCTTGCTAAAGGTGTCAGAAATGAGGCAGAAGGCTGCATGAAATAGAGGAAGATGGTGTGAGACTCCCAGGTATCAGTTGTTCGCTACTAAGCCACCTGATTGTAGTCTTAAGGGACTTTTTTTTTCCCTAGCAAGCAAAGTTGCTGTGCAAGGAATGCTCCATGCCAGAGAAATGTTCCACGTCCCCCAGAATTAACACGTTCAGATCCAGTATTTTAAGCAACCTCATATCTCCCTCTGTTGTATATCCATGTCTATATTATTAAAACATTAAAAAGCAAAGAATATAGAAAAAAATACAAGGAAAGTAAAAAAAAAAAAAGAAATGATAAACAAAATAATACAAAAAAAGGCTGCTACGTTTAAGTTAATAAAGAAAACTATGGTTAAAAATTAAAAAGTAAATTGCATCCTCCCCTTCCCTTCCATTTATATCCCCACCCAAAATATTTAAACTTTTCATCTAATATTAGTAATTGTTGCTAGTTTCTGAGTCCTAAAAACCATATTCCAGTTATCTCTGTCTTGGTCCAGGATATACTGTAGGTAAGGAAACCATTCTAGCTTAAATTTAGTTAGACTTCTATTGTGAATACTGCATATACTGTCAGTTTTGCCATTGCAGCATCTCTGATGTGTTGTATGAACAAAATCTGAATCACAAGTTTTATTCCCAGGTTTGGTTGTTGGTTACATTTGGGCAGTAGGTCATAAACAGATTTTCTATCAACCTTGAGATCATATCTTCTATCAACATCTATCAACCTTCTACTAACCTTGAGATCAGTACTGCAAACACCTAAAATTCAGAGTTTGTTTTTTATGTCCCAGTGCACAAAGTTCACTCATTTTTATTGCCTCATTATTAGGAACCAATAATAAATTACCAACTTTAATATTTCTGTCAATATCTCTTATTCTTTGAGCTTTACAAGCTCCAGTTAAATTTGACAAAGAGGGATCTTTTGTTACATTCTGTGGTAAAATTATTGGCTCAAATAAATTTCTATTTAATTTGTATTTGTCATCCAATAGAGGCCTGCCAGAAATGACAAGATCTGGTAAATATGAGATTAAATATTCTTAGATTCAATTAGAAATACAATGTGCATGTTTATAACTAATTATTAGTATTCTATTAAGTTCAGTATCCATGCTCAATATCTAATGTTCACTGTCCGCTGTGTGGAAGATGTTTCAGCAGTGAAGGATCAATCACCACCACAGAACTGTCAAACTGATTTATATTATCTCAGCTACAGTGCTCTTTAGGTATTCAGATATTCAATGGGATTGTGCTCCTGAAAAAGCAGATATTCCTACTTTTCTCTACAAGTAATTTTTTTCCTGTTGTACTTTGATTATGTTTGGAAAGAAAAATAACTAAACTAAAAAATGAAGAAGACAAAATGAACAAACAAAAGAAGTACAAAACAAATGACAAAGCAAAATGAAAAACAATCCAACTTTGAAGCTTTACGATTCTGCAAAGTAGCTTGTTGACAAAGTAACTACTGATCTACAGTAGCTATCTTGACAAGGCAAAGTTGTTGGAAGATGATGCCAGATGACTAACTTTGCCTCCGATACTTCAACATGTGCCAAGCCACTCAGCTCCACTATATGCAGGAAGGAGTACCTTCATTCCATATGAATGCCCCCTTCTATTAACATAGCAACCTCTTAGTATATCTTCTCAAATTTGATGTGATGCTCTCCATTCTACAGACTACTACATTATTGTAGAATAGTCAATAGATACCCATGAGATATATCAGAAGTGAAATCTATCATCTATCTATCTATCTATCTATCTATCTATCTATCTATCTATCTACCTACTTACCATCTATCTACCCATCCACCCATCCACCCATTAACCCATCCAATTTCATTCACAAGGAAATGTGATTGGTAGATGGTAGGTGTAAATTTCCTTGTGAATGAAATTTCATTAATTTTAATTTCATTCACAAGGAAAAAGAAATTTAACTATTTGTATGTGTTATAGGGGAACTTAATTGATTCAGCAAACACATTTGCTTTCCTTATAATATTTAGAATAAATACAAACTGAACTTACTTGTTTACTGGCGTTCTAAAGTTTTCTAAAGAATCCCCTTCTGCATATCAACTGGTTCCATGGCTGTTTCCAAAATCAGAAATCTTTGACCAAGAACACCTCCAAAGAGATTGCAGTGGGGGACAGAATGGATAAAACTAGATCCAGCCAGATCCTAAGTTCTCCATCTCTCCATACTTCCCCTCCACCTCCAACCTAAATTTTCCAACATTTTGATGAACTCAAGGATAGCCAGTAGATCTTCACTGCAATTTCAGTAAGCTTTCCATGAATAGCATACTATTACTATGTTTTCAGGTCAAAACTGTCTATATTAAGCGTGGGTGAAAAATCTGACTTGATGTGCATTACTGAACTTTAGATGGACATCTTGGGAAGTCTGATTAAGTAGGGAGCTAAGTAGGAAGATTCCTTTTGGATTACAAAGATTCAAGATCTAGAAATGAAAGAGTGTCTTTATATAATAACTATGGGACCACAGTTTTGTTTTGTTTTTTAATTTAAAAAACACCGTATCACAAAACAGAATTGATTTTGGAAATTCCCTGAAGTTTCCAAAGCAATTTGTCACATAATTTGAGGCATGATTATTATTTTTTTAATATAGTTTATTACCATTTCTAGGCATATACAGTAGAACAATGAAACACTGGAGGATGGTAAAGAGACTGGAGCTGAGGTTCACCTCCTAAAGGTATTTTAGAGTGTGTGAGAGTGTGAATGCTGCCTCTGGCTGCAACACCTTAAAGCAATTGCGTCTTTCGAGGAGGGCACTGCCCTCAGGTGCCAGATTTGCTTTTCCACTCCCTGGGAAGCACTTCTGACAGACTGAATCCAAAGTACTGCACATCCTAAAAGAGACAGGGATTTTAGCCAAAGGCTTGGGCACAGTGATCTGCTACCCAGATGCCCCAGCAAGCCATATTCAGTGTGCATTCCAGTAAATGAAGGATCTGTTATGACTAGTTTGACATTTATAAACGCTTTCAGGTCTAGGCAGTTATATCAATGATTTTCAGACTTCCTGCATTCCAATAATTGCAAGCAAAATTATGGAAAACAAGCCATGAATAAGACGCCAACATATATTTTCTGTAACATATCCTTGTATACCCTTCCTTTTTTATATTCATGCAGCATACTGACAGTGCCTGACACCTTCCCAATTGCTGCAGGCAACTACAAAATGTTGCTGGCAAGTGGACTCTTTCCTTCAACTATGCAGGCTTAAGTGTGAAGTCAGTTGGCACTCAGCTGAAATAACTCAGCCTAGATGGGAATGGAAAGATTTTGTCGCACAAAGTAAACTTGTTCACCTTACAAAGTTCAGCTTCTCTGACCTCCAGCTGAACTAAACTTGCCATAAACAAACTGATCCAAACCTGTAGTAGCTTTTGCCTATAGTCCTGACTTAACAATGAAATGCCTAAGTGCAAGGCTGGGTCATTTCTCCCAGTGAAGAATTATGCAGCTATTATTAAGGATTATTGAAGTCCACGTCCATCTGAAGCTTATGGCAAGCAATATTTGAGAGATAGTTTCACCTCTTGGTTTTCATAGTGAACATGTAGATATTTTCAAAGATGAGATTCAACAGCCTCTGGAGGCCTTAAGCTCATCTTAGCTACTATCTATCTCATTTAGTTTCCCATAAGGAGATAGGACACTGCTATAGTATTGGTCTATGAATATTTGATGGGAAAATGCAGTCCTCCATGGAAAACTACTTTTTTCCCTCTCTCCCTCATTACCATCATGATGTAGCACCATTCCTATCCACATTCAGAAAAAAGTAGGCAATTTGCTTTTGTTTTCCTTCAAAACCCCCCAAACATGAATTCATTTCTGGGGAATTATCTAATTATCTTACATATTCAACAGAAGCATGCAGATACTCACATATGCATAGAGAAGGGGATACCTGTCATTCTCCCCTTTCCTCAAATAGCATTTTTTTGCCAAAATATTTATTAGAATTATTATTAGACATGACCTTGGAGAGCTTTTCCAATGAATTGCGAGGCAAAGAAAATTACATATCCTATTATTTCATCATTTTCTATAAAGGGCATCTTCTCTCTGAAATACTCTCATGGTCTCTGAAATTTGCACACAAACACTCATTTTAAGCTTTTTCCATTAAATCATCCAATCCATATATAGATGAATAATGTTACCAAATAAAGAGCACAAAACCTGAAAATATGAAAATGAAGAGGAAGACGGAGAGGGATGGAATGAGAAACTGAAATTAAAAGGAAAATTCTGAGCAAAATTCACATAATCTAGTGCATATTTTAGGCTGCTAGAGTGAGAGAATAAAATATTAACCATTAACCATATTTAATGACTGTCAAATCTACCGAGGTTATGAATCCCAACTGCCAGTATAGATTCATAGTTCATTTTGAGTGGAAATTACACTTTGACAAGATGACCCTATGTCATCACTGCAAATCACATGGGCTAAAAATTATGATTTCACTTGGCTGGCTTGTTTCATTTGGTATGGCTTGTTTTTATTTGTTGTTTTTTCCCACCCCTTTTTTGTTAAAGGGCAAACATGAAATATTTTATCATATGTAATTTGCTTTCATGCCTTCATGATTGGTTGCAGTGGAAGGTGTAATTCTATATAACATAAAATAAAATAAAATAAAATAAAATAAAATGGATCAAATTTACCTCTGCTTCTATTGCATTTATTTCCTGTGAGTGACTGAAGAGTGAAATAAAACTCAGAAGCTTCACTTTGCTTATAAGAAGAATGTGATTATGTGAAATGTGTCCAATGCCTGAAGCTGGAGAATGGCATATCACAGGTTGCTTATGCAAATTGGGAAAGGTGTGCTCCTATTTCCGGTGGTAAAAAGCAAAATACAGATTTGGGGCAACTAACCCATAGCATCCCTTTCAGAGTAAAGCAACAGCAGGTCTATGTCAGGTTTAGCCCAAAGAACTCCAAGAGACAATGCAATTTCAGTTCTGCTGGGTTTATTAGCTACAACCTCTAGACAGAATCTCCCCAGACTGAACCCTAGCTCCCAAGCCAGCCAGCCACAACACCGTGAATTCCTTAGGGAGATGCCAGCCTCATCCTCTTGAACTTCCCATGCTCGTGCGGTGAACAAAGAACCCACTTATCTCCCTGAGCCTGGCCTTCATAAGTCCATTCCATCACAGTCTAGGAGTTAGAAAAGATGAAATCGTTGGGGCATACTTTTGAGGGATGAGGTTTTCCCAACATAAGTAATAAGATAAATACTCATTTAATCTATTTGGTTCTGTCCAGGGGTATCCACATGAGGTAAAAAAAAAAAAAAAATCAACATGGCAGATTCAACTACATGCTCAAAGCAATTCTCTTGACATTTTTGTCTCCCACAGGTGCCCTGGCTCAGGCTATTCAGATTGGTCAAAGGACTGGATGCATAGAGTATACTGATATACTGAACTGGTGAGGCAAGGAGGTATGAAGGAAAACTCACCAAGACTCCTGTGCGACTTGCTCTGAGGGCTGTTGCCCCATGCTCTTCAGTAGCCTACCAGACTTCTGACTGATAGATTGATTGATTGACTTAACATCAAGTAGCGTCAACTGTTAGTACCCACATAGACAGATTTTCTCAATGATGATCTGTCCCTAACCTGGTCTTTCAGGTCTTCCAAGAGTATACCCATGGCTATGGTAACTGAGTCCAACCACCCTGCAGCTTGGTGTCCTTTTCTTCTCTTTCCTTCCATCTTTCCCAGCATTAGAGAGAGCATTTCTCCAGATAGCTAGGAATTCACATAAAGTGTCTGAAGTAGGATAATTTGACCCTGGTCATTTGTGCCTCTAGTGAGAACTTTGGGTTGATAGAGAGAATATTATCCCACTGAAAAGGAACTCCTCAACAGAATAACTTACCCTTAAAATAACCTACCAAAAAGCAGTCTATGGGCTGTTTGGGATATGCAAGGGCTAAGAAATTAAGCTTCCAATGAGCTCTCCAAAATCGGTGAATTGCTGTAAAGATCACTGAGTTCATTGTCATTAGCACTTGAAAGTCAATGGAATAAGCAGGATGCCACCATTTATAATGATTTGGGATCCCCTAGATCCTAATACTAAGGCTAAACTTTCTGGTGTGTGTGGGTTTGTGTGTATGTGGGTTTGTGTGTGCGTGCTTTATTGTGAAAGAGTTGCAAATATGTTCAGTTGCTAATTTCCTAAAACACTAGAATCAGTCATGTAATCATTTGTAATAAGAAACATTGTCTTCCCTCTAAATAGGTTTCATTAGTCATTAGTGAAATCAGCATTTTAAAAAAATCTTGCCTGTTTCATATGTGACATTATAACATCCATTATGCAGCAGTTCTTGATTTGCTGGGATTACTAAAAAGAGTGATTCAGAGAGGAAAAGAAATTTGCTGATGGAGCTCTGCCATCTGCTAGCAATTTGTTGAGGTGTTACCTTTCCATCACCCTTTTGAATAAAAGAGCAACCCAGAACAATAATTGGCTCAGTCTTGAAATGTGTGTGTGGGAATAGAATGTTGTATTTATTATAATGGTTATGCTAGTGAATATGGCATTTAAGAATGGAAACAAAGTAATCCATAATGTTTTCCCATTTTGCATTGTCCTAGTTTAGTACAGAGAGACTATGGCACTTTAGAGCAAATGTTACCAGTTATGAAAACTTCAAATCAATGCAGTCTTTAAGATAAGTTGGAGTTTGTATCTATTCCTTGAATACAAAGTATTACACAGTTTAATATTCCATTAACCTTCCACCAACTCAATCCACAAGTTTCACATTTGTGACAATAGAGATTAGAAGTTTAGTGCTATTCTTCCATTTGAAAATATATTATTTTTCATCTTGGTTGTTCACTGAAACAGTACCTTCATGGAATACTGACATTATTTTGCCATTATTTTGATATCAAGAAATTTCTTCTCCTACATCATTTCCTGCACTGTCAAAACATTGTCTCTCTATGGTCATATGATTCCAGTTTATTATCTTTACAATTTTACACTTGAAGGGTTTAGATAGAATTTGACCACTTTGTCCCACTCTTGAGAGAATTCTATTCATTCCAATAATTACATATAGAAATAGATTCTTGATAAGATTGAATGGGCATGTTTGAAAAAGTTATATTTTATATTATCATTCTATAGCTCCAAACCAACAAAATTAGTTAATATGGGTCTTTTAACATTTTATCCCTCCAAAATAGAGGTGCTAGCAAAGTTCTCTGAAGTCACACTAGGAAAAGAATCTTGAAAAATTATAAAAATTAACAGAGGTTCTTTGCCATTTCTCTTTGCAGCCAGAAAGATGTTCTTTAGGCTAAATCAGAAACTGGGAAAAAAGATCAAATCCAACTCACCTTAAGGGGACATTTTATGCTTCCTCAGTGCCTAATGATGGATTCATTTTGCTACATGAGTCTGTAGTGGGAATGGAAACAAGGACAAACTTGAAAATTAATGGGTGGAGTTAATTTCTCTATATAAAAATATACATTCTGATAGGATTGTCCTCTTTTTCTTCTGCTATTCAGTGTAAAGTCATTAGAAAAGTTCAGCTGGACCACGCTAAGGACCCATCTAAGCTAGCATTCTGGATCACATGGCAGTGAATCAGATGCATTTGGGAAACTCACAAGCATGGACAGGACAGTTCTTGCATGTCACTACTAGCTAGTATTAAAGTATGTGGTCTGTGGTTCAGGAAGTAACATGCAGCCCTAAACCTTTCGTTAAAGAGTTGATTTGTTCTAGCTAGAGAAACTCAAGTATAGCAGAAGCAGATATTAGAAAATAGATTGATATAGCCTTATATACTATTTTCTATCAATAAAAGAAATCTTTTCCTGATAAGATCTAATAAAATAGTAATTGATATATTAGAACATTCTGGCTTGATTTATAAATATAACTGGGAGATCCCAAATATTAAAGATCAATATAAGAAGAGGAAAAATATAAAGCAACTATTCTAGACAAAAACTGAAATAAAGCAACATCAAGTATCTTGCAATTAATTCCTGAAAATGTTTTGTCAGTTGGTTTTCTATTTAAAAACACATGTTGAGAAAAACAATGGAACTGGCTTTGAGAAATCCAGAAAACTAGCATAGGTTTTATAGCAGAAGCCTTAGCAAGGCTGGTCAAGAGGGGGCATATTATGAAAGCAGCTTTGCATCTTCAGGCCACAAGCTCCATCTCTTTTTTGTTCATCCATCTCAGAAACTGGCATGATGGCACTTTTGTCATTTTGATTAAAGCATTGGATTCTTCAAAAGGTTTTGCATCCTAGTTAGTTAGTGAGGAAGTAAAGTCCATATAAGGACAGTTTGTTTTAAATATTGTATATAAGTACATTTTTTATTGTAAACATACAAATCAAATCTTTTCTGACCCCCTTTGGATGGTACTCACATCCTTCTTTCGGTGATTTCCCTATGATTCACAACTGAACGGATCATTCTGCAGCGCCAGTAAACTAGATGCTTAACTATTCCTAATGATTCTCAAAAATTTTCATGGTGCTTTGGCAATAATAAAATTTTAAAATGTGTTTTCCTGGTTTCTAGTTCATTTATAAGTATATTCAAAATCAGCTTGTATGCTGCATTCTTTTATCCAATAAGAGATCTGCAACTGATTTCATTTTTGGATACTTGCCATGTTACTTCATATATACTCCATATATTCTCGCTTCTTCTTATAGCAATAATCCTGTGAAGGAGGTTGGGTTGAGGGACAGTGGGTAGTCCAAAGTCTCCCAGTGAGCTGTCACTGAGGATGAACTAGAATTTGGGTCTCCTAAGGGCCAATCTTGCCACTAATCTTAGCAACACCTCCACACTAGATCTTGAATAATACTTGCACTTATCTCCTCCCTTTCCTTTGAGAGTTGAAACTGGAACAGATGGAGTTCCCAGAACAACAACACCTGAGAAAGAATGATGGCCCAAAGAAACCTAGTGAGCTCTGTTGTTAAATATGGGCTGAACCTGGGTCTCCTAGATCCAAGTCCAACAGTCAACATTTACTTATAAAATGATAAATTATACCTATAGTTTGAAAACTCTTCGGTTAAGGGCAGGGGTGGAAGAAGCAGTTTCAAATGTTAGATGAGATCAAGAGGCTGGGACACAAAAACGCAAAACACAAAAAGCTGAACTACCTCATGAAAATAGAAGGGGTAGCCAAAGCAGACTTACCACCAAAGGCATAAGAGCTGGTCAGGCTATTGTCCCCATTCATGCCACTGCCATTCAGCTGCTAATCTGGTGAGCATTCCAGAATGTTGGCTAACAACACAAAAGAGCCATTGCTGTTCCTGAAGGACAGGGCAGTCAAAAATGGTTGGTTCATGAAAATCTCAGAGTAAGACCATGTGAGCTTGGAGGGGCAGCCATAGTTACATTTTCCACACAGTTCTTGTCGAACTCCTCAGAAAAAGGCATTCTGGACCGGCAAATGGTCTGGAAAAGCTCTATATTGACAGCTTTCCTGGAGTAGGTGGGGCTTGATTTGGAAAAATGAATGCAAGTAAAGAATAGAAGGCTTCTGTCTATTAATTACAAACACCAGGAGATGGAATTTGGCTCTGCTGATCATAGTGGATTATACTTATTTTCTTGTTCGATCTATTACATCATGGATGTTTTATTACATTTTCTTATGGATATACTGTAAACCTTTAAGAGCCTATTTTATTGTGATAGACATAAATTCAATAAATAAAACATTTTTCTGCCTAATTGTCCTTTCTGGAAGGAGAAATATGTTTTTAGAATCCTCTTACTTTCAGTAAGTGAAGGCACTATTCCTGTCTTTCTGATTATTCAGGTGGCCAAATGCTCATGGTGATAGAGGAAGAATAGGTTATGACATAATCAAGAGTGTGTTTTCATTTGTCTGGTTGCTCTTCCAAAAGCAGAATCCTGTTTCCAACCCAGTTTCTGAATGACTTCTGTATCTCACTTTTAGGCATTCAATTTCAGTGAAACACACTGTAATGAAATGGTTTGCAAACTATATATTGGACCCAAAAAGCACGGGCCACAGCTAGAAGCATCAATTAAAATAATTAGTTTATTTACTGCAGCTCTTTAGCATCCTTCCATCAAGCATCTTGTACAGCAATCTCCCAATTGTGTAGATACATAAATAGGTATTTTAAAACATGAATACATTGGTTAAGGGAGAATTGGCTTCAGGGCATGCCAAAACACATTAACCCCAATACACATCTATAGGTACGCGTAATCACTGCTATATGAAGCCTTCTCCCACAAACCTTATTTTTATGGCTGACCTTATCTATTCTACTGCAGTGACAAAAAGTTTTCCCAACATGAGAATAGGCATCTAGGCAATAGCCACTTAGATAAAGCTCCTGCCCCAGAGTCCCATCTGCTCAACAGCACATCCTATGTGGGTTGAAATGCTGCCCAAAACAATGAGTTATCTCAGTAAAGACATTCAGCTGGAAAGTTCTCTCCCATGGTGTAAACCTGCTTCTAGGAGCAGATGAATCAGCTGATGGGTAGGTAGCCTAGAAGAATGCAGCCCCTAAGTCTGTGTGGGGCCTGCAAGATGCAGGTGGCTCATCCATTTGTTACAGATGAAGTAAACTGTTAATGTTATTAATTTGTTTTCCTTGTTAATGAAGCTGGATGGCTTCTTTTATTGCAGCTTGCAGGGATTCAACCTGCATATACCTTTACGTGGGCTAAAAGTCTAAGGCTAGGTTAAATATGCAGGTTTCCTACCCAGCATCTCTGTGCCCTCAGCTTCTGCAGATCTTCATCTAAGGATTAGGAAGTCTGCAGGGAGGCTTGAAATTAATCAGCTGAACATGTATAACCTAAATTCTAATAGATTATTTACAAAGACTATTACACCTTCCATTTCTAGATAAAACAAATTTAAAACAAAATCTTAACATTCTGAAATTAAATGTGTCACAGAGGGATGTACAAGTTGGGCAAATGCAATCTGATTTAGTGTTTGCATCACATGCCCATGTGATTATGCAGAAAGTACTGCAAAGGACAAATTGCTCCACTGAGTTTTCGAATAAAAGGTGGGATATACATCTAACAAGTAATAAACCCAATGTTGCACTTCAGTGAAGGGCTTTGTGTGGGGGCATAGTTTTTTGTTGTAAATAAAAAGAGAAAGCCAAGGATCTAGACTCTTTTGCACCTTTTCAAACCTGGATAAGAAATGACCAACATTAGTTGGACTTTGTGGAACCTGCCCTGGATCCACTGAGAGTGAAAAATGCAGATCTGCTCCAGTAGGACCTGGGGCAAAATTCTTTCGCCTTCCCAATGTGAAACAGCTCTTACCATCTCTAACACCAATTATGTAAATACAATTCTTGTTAACCTAAAATGAAAACAAACAAAACTGTGAAGCATCCTTGAGTCTTATGTTAAATGTGTATGTTTATATATTTGTGTATGTGTGTGTGAATACACATACACACATTCATACACACAGAAACAAATTATTTTTTCACATAACGAAACCCATCACTTCTTTTAACGTTTCTGAAGCAGCAAGTAATTGTTCTGCAACCTCTCTATCAATAGTGGAAGCAATTATCAGCTTGGAGGTGGTAAGGGAAAATAGATGTCACAGTTCACCAGCATTTCAGGACTGTTGGTAATTATCCAACACTGATACCATGACAGGTTGTCTCAGTACAATGACAAGGACAAAATCTTTGCTATAAATAATTTCCTATCTCTGCCTTCCTTATTTTGGGGGGCCTTTTAATAATGAGGGATTTGCATGTAGCCATTTCCCCCCACCCTTCAAATCTAATTATGTATGATACTACTTTAGCAAAGTTGGTCCATGGTGATGTCAGCTAAATAATACAACAAAGCTTTGAATCAGATGTATTGTTTTAGTGGTTGCGAGCATAATGCTCTCAATGCTTCTTATGTAGCTGAAATGATACTGCTTGTAAATTTTTAGATGTAATTTTATTGAAATTTTTAAAAAGGAAGATAAAAACTAATATAAACTAATGTAAAGTAAGGAATGAAAAAGAAAATTAGCAGTTACCATACAGAAAAACAAAATTCCATGACTTTTTTGCAACTGTTTGTCCACCAATCCAAAGAGGAAGACCTCTGATCTCAACTGAATATTTATCTTTAAAATCATCTGAATCAGTGCATGCATTTGTATCCAAAATTTTCTAGGTTTTTTACACATCCACCAAGCATAATAAAATGTCCCTTCTTGTTGTTCACACTTCCAACGTAAATTTGAAGTGCCTTTATACATTCTAGACAACTTCTCTGGTGACATATACCAACATTACATCATTTTATAAAAATTCTCTTTAAGATTATTACATAGATCCTCACCTGGAAGCCTCTTACTACCTGTAAATAAGGAGGTAAGGTGATCAGTCTTCATTAGGTTGATGGAGCTGAGGAACTAAAACACTAGTTTATGTTTTGTCTTCCTTGCTCATCATGACATTGGAGGGAGAGATCTTATTCATCTAACTCATTTCGCTCATATTCAAAAGCAGAGGTGTCCACAGAGGGCCAATGTTGAAATAAGCATTGTACTCCCTTTCTACATACTTCACGTTGGTATCATAATTTTGACAAAAGCGTTGGATCCTGCCGGTGCTTCTGCTCAACAGTATTTTTGGTTCATTGCCATAGCATCTGCCTATTTTTCTGTGATGGGTTTTTAACAAATCTTCCAAAATGGCTGGGCAAATGGAAGATTGTGAGAGAGATGGATCGGCAACTAAATAAGAAAATATGAGGAATAAAATAGTGCTATTGATTCTCTGCCATCATTCTGTGCCTGAAATGTGATTCCCTGACAATTTATGTCATTATCAGAACTCACTGTTAGGGAGCAACATCTAAGGCAGTCATGAGCTGGGAGAAGCCGAGACAATAAAAAGAACTCTGGGAGATTCATTTAAACTAAGAGAAAAAGAAGGGCTGAAAAACTGCTAAATTGTACTTACAACTTCAATATTCAAATCAAGTATTAGGGAGATGAAATGACTTCCAGGTAATGCCATGGGAGACCATTAATAAGCCCTGACATTTTGTGAGCTGTGCTCCTAGGTTCTTCAGAGCAGATCTGAAACTAAACTTGGCAACAGATGTCACATTCTTATATACTGACTGTGTTCAGTAGAGTGGAATACCCAGAACCAATTGCTAACTGCCATGTAGATGACAGTTGATAACTTTCCTCTCTATTTAAATTAATGTCTCTGTAATAATTCTGGGAAATATGTATTACATAATGCTAATAGGTTGCTAATGCATATATATATGTGTGTGGGAGGGTTTGGCAGGTGCTTCTAATGTATCCAGAGGACCCTTTATACCTGTATATGATTATAATCCAAAGAGCTATGCAAATAATTCTGTGCACCCACAATGCTGACATTCCAGAAAGAAGTTCAATTTCTTTTGCTGCAGTGAATCTTTAGCCCCAACTGACTGGTTGAAGGCATCAATCTTAGCTTTGATTGGATTTTATTATCATGGTTCCGCCCCCCTCCCCCCCGATTTGTTTTTGTTTTTCTTACTGTATGGTATACTGTATGGTAACCAGAGGGTAATAAGAAAGCAAATGGGATTGGAGCAGGTTATAATGAATTAGTAAGTCATAAATAAAACAAAATAAAATGTGTTTGAAGCAAAATTTAGCAAAAAAAAAAAAAAAAAATCATCTGTGTGTGTGTGTGTGTGTGTGAGTGTGTATTTTTTTTCCCTATGCACTTTTGCTGACATGTATGCTTTGTGCTAATGGTTTTTCCATAGGAATTTGTCTTTGCATATTTTTCTCCACTATAAACAATTTTGAGTGCATTGTTTTTTAATGAAGATCAGTATGCCTCTTTTGAGCTCAGAGATTTGTGAAAATGATACTCCGTGTTAAAGTGAGGGCAATTTTTCGTCCCTCTTTCTATAAGCCACTTGGCCAGCTTGTGTCAGACAACTGGGTGCACTCATCTAATGGAAACCTACCTCATCCTCCATTTTTGGGAGCAATGTTGGCTTCCTCCAGTCTCTTTTGGTGCATGTTCCCTGTTCCCTTGATTAACCAGGCACCTGTTTTGGGATCAGAGTAGAGAATTCTGGGGTGCCTCTTGATTATTTTTTTTAGCATCTTGTTTCATCTACCTGATGCTAATTGTTTTCGGTTGGGTCTTTTTTTGTTTTGTCTGAATTGTTTGGCTGCTGGTTACAGCTGATGAAAAGTTTGGGTAACAATTCTGGGCATTGTGATTTAACTGACGCCCTAGAGGGAAAGGAATAGTTGCATATTTCTGCACCAATTGTGGACCAGCTGAAGGAACAGGGTGGGAGCAACCTGGGATCTTGACAGCTTCTACTCTTACCAACAGGGAGTCCTTGCCTGTCTTTAAGGCAGTAGGACAATAATGGGGAATGATTTAATTACATAACAGATTCATTTCCTAGAGCAAGGATGGAATTGCCCTTAATAGATGTTGATGGCTTCAGCTGCCCAAATGGCATGAGTTTCATGATCTCTTTTCTTGTGTTATTGCTTGTTGCACATTTTTTATGACTCCCGTTAATAAAAGCTATGATTCTTTCATCTAAAGGAATTGACTAGTGGCAGGCAAATACTGGTTTTCAGTATTCATGTACATCCAGTATCCATTCCATTGATTCTAAAATATTTAAGAAAATATTAGGAAGCCAAAAATGATTGCAAGGCCAAACATATGTGTGTGTGTGTCTCTGTGTGTGTATGAATAGTAGAGATACGTGAATTGGCCTCAATTCACATCATATCATCAGGGTCAGCTTGAATTTTTGAATTAAGTCAGCTCGAAATGTGGAGTTAGCCAAAGTGTCTGAATTAGCCTGAATCAAATTTAGCTGATTTGGATATATCCACTTTGATTGGACAATTCAAATTGTATGATGAGCTGATTTAGCAAATGCGTTGATTTTCTGTTTCAGTTCAGCTCAATCACTTTCTAAGCAAATCTCCAACCTGATTGGAATATCTTGAGTTCTTAGACTGAATGCCAAATCTGACAATTATATTGAAACTCAGAACCTGAGAACAAAAATATTGTGTCATCATTTTTTTGAAACTTACCTTAACTAATATTGCAACTGCTGTAAAACAATCATTTTGGGAGGAAAAATGCATTAAATTGTTTTCCTTTAAAAAAAAAAAAAAGGATGCTTATTACAAGCAACCCCATTTTATACAGAGATAAATGCGGACTATAATGAAAGAGCTTTTAATGTGTCACCAAAAGTCGTCAGTGTATTTTGTGAGAAGAGCCAGGCAGAAACAAAAGAGCCTATAAAAATTAATGATCTATTTCTTGCACACATCGCTTTGACTGAGAGGAAATAAGCTCTCACACATACCAAAATCAGAGGTAATGAGATTATTAGAGAAGAAATAATGAGGTGATCAATTTCTAATATATAGCATAGCTGTATTGGAATTAGTCATCATTTCAACCACATCACTTTTGTTAGGCATGCAAAATGCGAATGAGACCTTTTACTCAGCCTCCTTTAGAAGTCACAAGAGGGCGAGTAATGAGGAGACCGTGAGTTTAATAAACATTTTATTTTAATGTGCTATTCATTCTCAAAAGGAACCAACTTTTTTTTTTTTTTAATCAAAAGCATTTGAAATTTGAAAATGGGATGTCAGGATACTTTTTTAAAAAACTGAGTATCGGGGGGAAAAAACAAACAACTCAATCAATCAATTTTATTTCGGTCATAGACCAGCATAGAACTAATAACCTAACAGTTATGCTAAAATAGAAATAAAAGTAAAAAGTCATATTGATAGAATCAAATAAAGTAAAGATGAAACTATTAAGGTAAAATTACAGAGTAGAAGTATTAAAACACAAAAGAATCCTGTAAAATTACAATTAATTTTACAATGAATAGTCTAAATACTGTACTATGAATAACTAGGACAGATAACTATAAAAGGCCATAAATAATACTAGAATTTATAAAACAATATGAGAATGTAAAGCTATTATAACTTACTGTATATTAAGTCTAATACTTGCTGAAGACCTACTAGAATTTGTTGGGATTCAGAACATTATGGTCCAACCAATTATAACAAAGAAATAGCAAAATAAAACAGAGTGGTGTGTGTATATTTAAAAGAAGAAGAGCAAAAGAAGAAGAAAAGAAAAAAGGGGAAGAGGAGGGAAGAAGGGAAAAAGGAAGAGAAAATATATTGAGTTATGGAAGTCTGGTTAAGGCTCAGCGTCACCTCACTTGGAGGAGTTGTTTATGTTTAGTCATGGCTCAGACATAGAACTGGACTATATTATATGAAATCCCTGCCACCTGGTCAGCTAGCAAGAGGCTAAGGAAATCAGCCTCTGGCCTGCCTGGGTATTGTGTTATACGTGGGGAAACAGATATATCTCATGTATTTCTACAAAAAAGTCAATGCAGCAACGCATGACCCACAGTTTCAATTTCCCCCTCACCACAAGGAGCCGCAGCTCTGTTGGTATATTGTAGAACCTTCCCCTAAAAAAGGATGGAAGAGAGGACATTATAGCAAGCAAGTGTAAAAGCTCTTCTGGTGTTTTGGGGAACAATATTGCAGAAGTAATCTATGGGAGCAACACTTTTTTGTGGGTTCACTGAATTAATAAATGGTGGAGCCTGGCTAAGATCAGGGCCTTATCTCTGCTTGAAAGATTCTTTGGCCTGATCAAATCTCATTAGAATCAATACATCAGGGGAGAATCCACAATGGCTTAGCACGGCACCAAGTAATTTTCACCAAGAAGTCTGGAATTTGTCTTGAAGAGTCAAAGAAGTCAGACAACCTGGGTTGAAAATTAGTTTGAGCCAGTAGCTAACACATGCTATTTGGGCATGAGTTTTAATTGGAAGCATTCCAGCTTCACCCCAGAGGGTAGAGTTAGGAACACAGCAAGGAACCAAAAATAGGTTTGTGGGGAAGCTTGATTGCACAGTTGATAATGGTTCTAGGTTCTTCTATGCACATATTTGGAAGCTGTAAGACAGCTGTGATTTTGGTCTCAAGTACTTTTAGTCCACCAGGTATATAATTACCTCCTATCATGCAAAAAAAATAAAAAAATAAAAAAATAAATGATTTTATTGAAGAAGTTTTTCAACAGAATTAAAAACAGTACAAATGTTGAATTAAAGAAGAATTTTAAAAAAGTAATAAGAAAGTGAACAAGGAATACTGTATAGAAATGGAAGAGGAAAAAGGGAAAATGGGGAAGGGAAGGGAAGGGAAGGGAAGGGAAGGGAAGGGAAGGGAAGGGAAGGGAAGGGAAGGAAAGGAAAGGAAAGGAAAGGAAAGGAAAGGATAGGAAAGGAAAGGAAAGGAAAGGAAAGGAAAGGAAAGGAAAGGAAAGGAAAGGAAAGGAAAGGAAAGGAAAGGAAAGGAAAGGAAATATTCTAAAGAAGCAGCTTCCGATCTTCTTGACAGTGATTATAAGTACATTTATATTTTACCCTCTCTCTCCAAGGTCATATCATAATTTCCTTCTTTCCATAAGCTACCCTTTCTAATCTTCAAACCCATATATCCCAAGTTCATTTTTCTCTTTTTTCAGCAAAAGTCTATAAGTGGTTTCCAATCACTAATAATAATAAATGTAGTTATTGTTATCTCTCTAATCAAACAAGTTAACTTTGCCATCTCTGCTAGTTCTGTCATCTTCACCAACCATTCCTCCTTTGTGGCTATTTCAGAGTCTTTTCCATTTTTGTGCATATAATAATCTCACAGCAGTAATCATATATAAGAATAGTCTTCCATGGCTGTTTTCTGAATTGGCTGTCCATTAATCCCCTCAAGAAAAGTTCTGGTTTCAGGTGAGTGTTGATCTTTAAAATTCTTTATATCACTGTATGTATTTGAACCCAAACATTTCTGGCTTTTTTACAGGTCCACCAGGTATGATAAAATGACTCTTCATGTTGTTCACATTTCCAGCATAAATTTGAAGTGCCTTTATACATTCTAGACAATTTTTCTGGAGTCATATACCAGTGGAACTTCATTTTATAAAAATTATCTTTTAAGTTATAACATAATGTAAATTTCAGTCCTTTTAACTATATATTTTCCCACTGTTCCATCAATATAGAATCATAGAATCATAGGGTTGTAAAGGACCTTGGAGGTCTTCTAGTTCAACCCCCTGCCCAAGGCAGGAGTCCTCATACCATCTCAAACAAATGGTTGTCCAATCTTTTGTTGAAAACCTCCAGTGATGGAGCACCCCCAACTCTGGGAGGCAACCTATTCCACTGCTTAATAGTTCTCACTGTCAGAAAATTCCTCCTTATTTCCAGGTTGGATCTCTCTCTGACAAGCTTCCACCCACTGCGTCTTCTCCTACCCTCAGGTACTATGGAGAATAAATCAATACCTTCTTCCCTGTGGCAGCCCTTCAAGTATTGGGAGACTGTTATCATGTCTCCCTTCAGTCTTCTCTTCATTAAGCTAAACATGCCTAGTTCCTTTAGCAGTTCTTCATAGGATTTAGCCCCCAGACCCCTTATCATCTTTGTTGCTCTTCTCAGTGTGTTATGATCAAAGTTCTTAGCCCATTTTTTCATGCAGTCTTTTACTTGTTCTTCTTCCATTTCAAATTTAAATCAAAGTTCATACGTTTTAGCAATTACATGTTTATCATTTATATATAGTTCAACCTCAAATTCTGTCTTCTGCTGATCAATTCCTAATGTCCTATTATCTACCTTAATTTTTTCTCTTAGCTGTGCATATGAAAACCACTGAAAACTAAATCCCTCTGCAGCCAGTTGCTCTCTTGATTTCATCTTATATTCTCCATGTTCCTGTTCTAACAACAATCATGTAAAAAAGTCTTAATATGGCAGAAGAATATAACTTCTTCTGACCTTCCGTTTTAGGGACTGAATTTTGGGCCTCTATGACCTGGTGGCATGAGAAACATGTTTTTTTAAAGATTTTTTATCCCACCTTTATTATTTTTATAAATAACTCAAGCCAACAAACATACCTAATACTCCTTCCTCCTCCTATTTTCCCCACAACATCAACCCTGTGAGATGAGTTTGGCTTCTGAGGTATTTGAAGGCCTGAACTTGTTTAATATCATTCCCATTTATTTGCCATTTATGATTGCATCTAGAAGGCTTCTCTGAAAAGACCATAATTTTTGTTCTTTTCATAATTAATAATTAAATTGTTGCCTATACAGTAGGGGGCAATTGATTTTAGGTCTCTCCTCAAATCAATGTGAGAAATAGAAATAATGGCTGCATCATCTGCATACAAGAGAACTACGATAAGTCTACCAGCCAGGCTTGGAGGATGATGTTCTAATTTCATGAGTCTTGCCACCATATCATTAATATAGAAATTACATAAGAAAGGGGCTAGAATACAACCTTGCTTTACACCCTTATAAGTAGGCACCACGTCAGAAATATGTCCTTGGTTGTCAAGTCTTCTTTGGAGGTAAATATTGTTATGCAGCATTTTAATGAGTGCTAACAAGCATCTATCAATAGAAAAGCTTTCCAGTTTTGACCACAGTCATTCTCTGGAGACTGGGTCAAAAGCCTTTTTAAAATCAGCAAAAGCCACATCCAAAGGGAACATATAGTTCTCAATTAGATGTTGTACGACCAAGCACTGGTCCATGGTTGATTCCCTAACCTGAACCCAGCTTACACTTCTGTAAGAATGGTCTCCTCTTCCACTTTGTACATCATGAAATTCCTGCTCCTGTAGTTCTTCATTTAATAATAAAACAGCATCTTACTATTACAAGTTCAGTAATGTGTGTTCTATATATATGATGCATACCCATATGTAAATTCCCAGTGTTGCTATTTATGATTCTAGGAATCTCAAACAACCCTCTAAACTGCTTTCTGTTTATGTTACAAAAATAGCCAAGGAGGATAAAGAATGCTTACTCTATTTTGCTGTTTGCTTTATTTTTCTTTGCTGTTTACTAAATTCATTTTTGTGGTAGAAGTGTCAGAAAGTAAAACGGTTGCCAGAAACGAAGAACCAAGCACAAGATTAGAGGCCAAGACAAGTAAGAAAGAACTGTCAAGTTTGTTTTCTCCCAGATATTTTCAGATCTCAGCTGTTTTCTACCTTCTCCTCACAAGATTGAAGTTCTTGTAGTTGTTCGTAAATTCAATAAAATGTATGCACTTATTTGAAAAAATATAGGTATCTATTTGTGTGTATTTCCTAACATTCCTACACATACAAACACATATTGTTTGTAAGTGTTCCTAACACAGGCAATATTAAAAGAATTGTTTTCAGATATAACCTGTGTATCCCAGGAGAAACTGAAACTGTTGGGTAAACTTCTGAAAACTAAGCTACTTCACAGGGGCTGTGGTGAATGAAAAGGCAGTGAATTTGATTGTTTTTATGATGGTTATGGTTCTATGATTTTAAAATTTTATCTTTTAGTTCATATCATGTATCTTTTATTTAAATACTTCTCCTGCTTGTAGTGATTGGAAACCATTGAAATTCTTATGATTGTAGTAGGTATTAGTGAAACCAATAATACATTTTAAAATGTTCTGCATGCATTCCCCTTAACATGTGCATTTTTGTACACAATTCTGAGAATTATATCACACAGATTAGAACAGTGTGAATTTGAAGAACTGTTGAGTTATGGTTGCATATTACATATTTTGAAAATGTGAATTGAAAAAAAAAATCCTCTGTTCTATGCCAGGGAAAGGGAAAAGAAGTAGAAAGCACTTTCCTTTTTATTTCCAATTTAACAATACCCAATGTCTAGAGCATTTAAGAATTGGCACCCCTTATTATTTATTTACAAACATTTCTTTTCTGCTTTTAATTATAACAATGATCCTAAAGGGAAGAACAAAAGAAACTTAAAACCACAAAATTGCACCCCTATCTTAGATGGCTGTGTGTATGACATATATCAAAATATTATGCATGAGCTGCACTGGTTTACTTTGACACTAAATCTTACTACAGTCAGTGTGGGCTGGGTTTTTGTGTGTGTGTGTGTGTGTTTGTGTGTGTGTGATTTAATTTCAAAGTCACTGAGTTCAGAATGCTCTAACTCCAATGAACTTATAGTGAGCCCAGTTGTTTCTAGAGATTTATCCTGCTCTGTCCCCCATTTGCTAAATTAGATTTCAGAATATTTCTGAAGTTCCCTTTCTTTTCAGTTGTATTGCTTGCCGTTAGGAAACTTCGTAGCTAAAAAAAGTAAGATTCTGGATGACTGAATTCCTTGTCTCCTCCACTAACATTTTGAAATAATGTTTATGAAGATTCTCAGTCATCCAGGTGGAACTGTCTGGAGGTTGAGTCATGGCAATTGGACTTCTTTTCTTTTTGGTTAGAGATGTTTTGCTACTTGTCCAAGCAGCTTCTTCAGTCTAAAAAAAGTTGGTTGGGGAACCCTTAAAAGTCTTCCAGGGTGGCTGTGTTTCTTACTAGCATGGTAGACTCGTTGAAGGGACAGTAGGAGATGCAATTAGTAGAGTCTTTGAGATATAGATGTCCTACTCCTAATCCCTCACTCATCCCCAGGGGGATGTTAAGTGTTGCCTTCCTGGTGAACTTTTGAACTGTTCTTAATTTTCCTGGGGACTGTTGAAAGGGCAGCCTGGAAAATGGGAGACAAGTTGTGTGTGAGGCCTCCACCGCTAATGAGGGAAGGATTTTCCACTTTGACAAAAATGGGTTCCTTCACTCCTCTCTCAAACCACTTATCTTCTCTGTCCAAAATGTGAACATTATTGTCCTCAAATGAATGTCCTTTTTCTTTTAGATGAAGGTAAACTGCTGATTCTGGTCCTGTGTTGTTGTTCCTCCTATGTTGGGCCATCCTCTTGTGTAAAGGCTGTTTGGTTTCCCCAATGTAGAGCTCTGAGCATTCCTCACTGTACTGGATTACATATACTACATTGCATATACTACATTAAGAACAGTTCAAAAGTTTCATAAGATGTTCTCTTGGCACCACATGGTACAAAGTTGTTCTAGTATTGGCCTAGGAAAAATGATTTGCCTTGTCATACAAGTCTTTGAAGAGTTCCACTGATCCTTTGTCCAATTTTTATTAAATATTAAAGTTACCTTTATTACATAGGAAATTGAACCTGAGATGTGAACTTCCATGAATTGTCATTAACATTTAGGTATATTTCCGCTTTTGTTTCAGTCTTCTTATATTCTACATATTTTTATAGGGAATGAAACTTCTTATTGAATCAAACATAGAATCCCTTTGAACTGAGTTTGACTCCTGGCGATTTCATAGATACCCAGATATGGAGGGATGGTAACAGCACAGAAGTTTTTTTTTTTTTAACTTCCCAGTCTAGCCTATGATTTTGAGATTTCCTGCTAATTCCCTATCAAAGAACTCATCAGACCCATCCCTACTTAACTTTTGAACAGAGACAAGGTTGCCACCTGCTGAGATCTCTTTGTTTTAAAGTGGCCAAAATAGCAACACTACTTTTTTTTGTTTTTTTCCTTTTTAAGCAAAGAAAATACGTTTCCATTGAAGACTTCTTCAGATCTGGGCTTTATCCAAAGGTGTGGACTTCAATTTTGAAACAAGCATGTTGGCTGGGCATTTCTGGGAATTGAAAAGTGTACCTCTAGGAAGACTATGCTACTGGATTCCTCAAAATACCTAATGGGAACATATCTTGGATTTGTAGGGCCCATTTACATCTGCCTAACATTCATTCAAGAGTAACAACTGTAACTCTGAGAAAATTGTTTAGAGAACTCTTTCTTTTTCTCTTTCTCTCTACTAAAGTACCATTGTACCATTGTACTACATAACAATACGCTCATGGAAGACTTTTGACTTCAACCTTGTTTGCTATTTTTTTTTTTGGAATTCTAAAAGTAATCAGTGAAACAAATGAGATTCTTGAACTCTTCTTTTAGTGCCATTATAGTAATATTCTCAGTGCCAAGGCACCATATAAAAAGGCATGACACCTCCCTGCCACCTCCAAGATGACCCATGGATTGAAGTAGAACACAGAAAGATGAATGACATTTTGTCTGACATTTCATGCTAGACTTAACACTCATACACTGGGAAAAACCATCCTTGGCATGCATGCATTGGAAGCTTCATTTTCCAGAGATCATTTTTTATTTAAACAAAGTTTGAGAGAGGGAATCAATGTGCCAGGAAACTCAAAAATTGATGCAGAGGCTGTAACTCCTGCTGGAAAGGTAAGTCACTGGGAAAGGCCATGGGTCCATTAACAAAGCAAAGGGCAGCAAGTTATTATGTAACTGCCAAGAGACAGAACTTCATAGAAGTCAGTAAAGAAAGAAAGAAAAGTTTTCAAGAAGCAAGACGGAGCATCGTTTTACATTTTTGTTAAAAGAGAAAATATACAATATACAATTGGGAGACAGATATTGGTGACTTTTCTTCATACTTTGATTTCCAGTATAAATATTGTTGTTTTATCATATATGGTCTCAGTTTTAATTTTTGAATATAAAATGACAGATTTGGAAAGTTGTATGCTACTCACAGTTGATTAGAGCAGACAATAAGCCTGCAAACCAACCATTAAACAGTCACTCAATTAATGTCATTCAGAGTGTTCATGATAACTTATTGGATCCCCAAATCTCCTTCTCTGTATATTTATGACAGGTTGTTTGATCCAACAGAAGCTCCCACTAATACATGATGGGTGGATGGAGTGGTGGAAAACTTCAGCTTCATGTCTTCATGTGTGTATGTGTTGTTTTTTTTTACACTGCCTTTTTATATATGTATAACTCAAGGCAGCAAACATACCTAATACCTCCTATGTTCCCCATACCAACAACCCTATGAGGTGGGCTGGTCTCAGAGAGAGTGACTGGGCCAAAGTCACCCAGCTGGCTTTCATACCTGAGGGAGGTCTAGAACTTCTGGTTTCTAGCCCAGCACCTTAACCACCACACCAGACTGGCTCTCAATTTCCCTTATTGGCTAAAGCTTCTAGGCCCTGCAATTCAGTAAACATCTAATCAGCCACATATTCTCCAACATTAGACTACCAGACATTGCACCTTGCTCCAGTAGCTTGCCTCCCACACTATCTTCCAAGTTCTCTTTAAAGGATTCCTTTATGTCCCCAACATTAGTAGTTGATAGAAGTACTTTATATTAAATCTTGGATGAAGCCCTAAGTACAGGATGAGGAGATATTCATGAAAGAAAGGAAGGAAAGGGAAGGGAAGGACTTAGAAAAACTAAACAGATGGTTTTAGCCCTGTTAGCCAATTCATTAGTAGGTCTGAATTATGATTTGTTTTTTGTATATGGAGTTTAGGATTGGTTGCTAAGTTCAGTAAGAGAGCTGCAGTATATGATGATAAAAAAGCATGCATGAGAATAAGTGGAATCCTTGATAAATGATAAATTCATCAAGGACTAAGACAAGGACATGTGATGTCCCATTGGTTGTTTATCATCAAAGAACAATCAAGAAAGAAACAATATCACAATCAAGGCTGGTAAATACAATCTACCATATATAAACAACCAGCAAAGTTAGTTAATTAAAGTTTATTAGAGGCCTAGGAACCTTGTTCTCCTCCTCTCTGGCTGCCCTCCATAGGAAGCGCCAACAAAACTTTAGTTAGAATGTACAAAACTGCAAATATCTAGAAGTAAACAGAAGACCACTGATCAAACACAGGAGCCACGATATCTGCCTCAAATTAAAAGTCACTGAACTTTATTGTGAATAAAGGTTCATTGGTGACAGATGCCAAAATAAGTTTGATAATTCAATAGTGAATCTTACCACATTCAATGGGTCACACAGCTTTGAATGTGTGAGGTTATTTCAGCCTTAATGTAAAAGAATGTAGCATTCACTAGGACACAGTTCAATGACCTATTTCATTGAACTCTTCCATACAGCTCCCTGTATAATTTTAGCACTCAAATAGTAATCAAGAACATTCAACAAAAAACAAAAACAAAACCTTTATCTCAACACCGATTGCAATCTTACTAAGAAAGAAAATTTAAAAGGCCAAATTAGGATACATCTATCATGCATTGCATATATTTTTCTTATTTATGGGCTCAATACCACAGGCACTTCTTTTTGACCCCAAATTCCACTGAAGATGCAAGTAATAGCCTTCTCCAGGCATTAAAAACCATTATATGAGCAATGAGGATGAGCTTTTCCCCTCCCATATCACTGTGATGCTTTTCAAAGAGTATTGAACATTCCAGCAACAATGTCTGCAGAGAGAAAGCATTTAGCTGCTGAACTGCACTATACTGAAGCCTGCTTTGTGGTGGTATCATCATAGTAAATATGGGCAACTTTGGAGATCAGACATCACTAGTGTAACTTGGGAGAGTTGAAGCTTATCCACACTTCTCATATCACAGACCCTTTTTCTAACTGAGCTCAGTATTACAGTACTGTACCTGCTTTGAAAATGATTGGGAAGAAGTGCTTTGTACCTTATACAAACACAGCACCTTTCTCTGCTATTCATTAAAGTAGCCCCACCCCCCATCCCCTATTTTTCTGCCTTCTAGTCAGACCTGAAAAAAGATGCACCTGCTGAAAGGAATTAATTTTGTTGAAGTAGCCACATTTCACTTTTCAGAGTCATGTGAGTTGCTCTAATGGATAGGAGATACTGGGCTAGCATGAGATTCTTCTGAATGATTTTCAACACATGTACAGCCCTATAGAATGCAACAGTTTGACATCATTGTGGTTTCTCAGGACAGCCAAATGATGATTCATGACAAGTCCAGCCCAGCTTGGCCATGAGCTTGGCATCTTTACAGCGCATATATGACTTCTTACCAACTTTTTCATCTAAAGATGGACACTAGAAGATTTTATTCCTGTTAACATTCATTTCACTGTGAATTCATAGGGGGTATAACATCCACATTTAATTCCATGGTAGAATTCTTTTACCAAATTCTAGAAGATTTACAAAATTGCAATTAAGTTTTGAGACATCTAGAACTGTATGCTTTGCCTTTGCCATGATTAAGTAAAATGTATTCCTTAAGTGGGAAGTCCTCACAGCTAGATGGCACTGAGATTAATATTTATTGAGACTGAAAACTTGTGAGAAAGATGTATAATTATCAAAACAAGCAGTCACTGGTTAGATATGATCAAGAGCAGAGTGAATTCTAGACTTCACCAGCCCTTCAACACCCACTTTTCTATGGGTGTTCTCCTGCTAGGATCCCCTTCTATTGCCGGGTGATATTGTTACATGTCTTCATAACCTGAAATATACCACTTCTCTGTTACTGTTTCCTTTGTGAGTAGGTTTCAGTTATGCAAGATATTGGAGTCAGACAACTCTTGGCTTTGCAAATCACTTACCTGTTTATGTCCAGACAAGTTACACAGTGTTGGTGGACCCTACCTATTGGTGGTCAGGAGATGGGAAGTTTAACTCAGGCTCCACAAGAAGTACTCAATAAGTGTTCACCCATATCAGTCCTGCTGCTGGAAACTATTGTCCATGAGGATTGCATCCCTTGCTTAAGCTTCTGCTTAAACATTTCAGAATGAACCAGAACTATTTTAAGTTCTGTATGATATGGATTAAAAGGCTACAATATATTCTGTTCCTTCTCTGGATTCCCAAATATTCATGCAATTACAATGGAGTGGTCATTCAGAACACCACTACAGTCTGGGTAGGAATGCTATTCTGAGCCCAGTATCTTAGGCTAGATAACTTTATTTCTATATGGCACTCCAGGTATAAGCCTTTCACATTACCTAATACTTTTCTTCATCTGCCCTGGTTAAAAGCAACTCTCTGCTTTATTTTCCCCTAGAGAGCTGTAGCTAAATTCTTTAAGTGAAACATTTATTAGGGTTGTCTTCATCTGGGTAGGCCTTTGGCAACTCTAAGCATACCCTTTGCAGTGGTCCTAATTCTAAAGCATATTCTTGTCAATGACCCTTGGCTCGGAATGCTGCAGGACAGTTCAGTTAATAAAAAGTGTCATATATTGAAAGAATTATATTTGATATGAATTAGAGGCCATGTTGTTTATATGTATGGCAGGAGGATAATCTTTCAAGTATGATGAGTGTGTGTGTGTGTGTGTGTGTGTGTGTGTTGGAATACTCAGAAAACAGTTTATATGGGGGCCTTCCTATATTGATTCCTATAACAACAATCCTGTTAGTTAGGCTTATCTCAGAAATAGTGGCCAGTCTAAAGTTACCTAGCAAGGTTCAGTGTCTAGTAGAAACCTGTACTTGGATGGAGATGTAAAATCAAATGGAGTTGGTCCAAACAGTAGGTGGTACAACACAAAACAGTAGTAGAGACAACAGAAAAAAATGACTTGATCTAATTTAAATTTAACTAAAACATATTAATGAAATACAGTTATTATGGTTACTATTGTGATTGAATCATGCCTTCTTTCTGTCATATTAAAAATTACAGTTTGGTGGAGAAGGTATGGGAAGGGAAGATTGATGACATGCCCAAATCAACCTACCAGATCCTCATGCCCCTTCAGGCATCCACCGAATTGGAAGGGACATGGGTCATGCAAGACTGGAAGACTAGGAGTATGTGCAGAGGAAAAATAGGAATCAAGGTCAGAAGGTGTACCTAATCTATCTTTCCACTATAAATCTTCATATATTATGTCAAATGTGTAGAGAACTTCTTTCACCAACTTGATCTTCCAATAGTGGCTTATTCACATAAAACTCTCAAGCCAGAGATTCCTCTCTTTCTCTGGAAGTTCTTAAGAAGTATCCAGTAAAGATATTGTCTGAACAACACTCCATTTAAATATGTGCAAAATCTACTCTCTATTTCATTTCTACAGCCCAGCCATTCCAGAATGATCCAGAAAAACATATTTCAAACCTATAAACAGTTCATATTGTTACAAATTTGTTGTTCCAGATGAAATGGCCTTGTGTTGGGGCTTGACCATGTCTGGAACACCACAAAGCACACCAACAACTTCAAGTTCTAAGGATTCATTTATGGAATGGCCAGATCAGTGAGAACTGGCAGAAGAAAGAACCTTTTTTATACAGAAAAGTAGGTCTTGCATATTACAAACTTTGATGTATATGAATCATACAAAAATCCCACTGAATTCAAGGGGATTTTTAATGCAACTCACTGCATACAATCCAGTTCTCAAAACTGAGCTCCATTGTGTTTGTTTGGGCTGATTCCAGGAAAGACTACAGAGGCTGTTCCAATTCTATTGAATGGGAAATTTAAAAAAATATTTCTGTAACTTTATTTCAAAATAAGGCCTGCTGGGCTTCAGGAGAAGAAATGATGAACTGAAGACAGCTCCACTAAAAGTGGAGCTAACGACTGCAACAGAATGAAGAGCAGGCAAGTAGACCGGCTCTTTGATAATTCCTCTGGATAAAGAGAGGACCTGAGATTGCCCACAAGTCCTCCAGACAGCTGCTCCTTGAAAAAGAGTGATATATTCACTTTTTATATTGATTCAGATTATTTCCCCAATCTCCTGGACTTCCATTAATTATAAAGAATCTTTCCCATGGAATAATGCTTTTGTTTTATTTTTACTTAAAAAAAACAACAAAGTAAGATAAGACTTTAAAAATTCGACACTAGAGGGAACTAGAAGGAACTAAAGATTATAATTAAAGGAGAACACTCAAACTCGACTTACAATTATAGAATGAAGCAAAATATTTTACCTTGGACATATTGAATGATATTTTTGAACAATAGATCCAGAAGTTAATTTTAAGAGTGTCTGCCTCTATAGATAGACTGTGTTTAAAAAGTGTTATAGAACAGGAACAAATTCTGCCTGACAACACTGAGACTGATTTGAAAGTGGATTTAAAAATGACAGGCTACAAGAATGACATGGAAATAGATGTTACACAGGACATACAAAAGAAACTGGCTGATGTCTTAACAATTAAGAGGGATATACAAACAACAAACCAAGGGAGTAACCTGGATAATTTTCCATATTGGATTTACAAAAGATGCTTGTTTAAGTTTTGAAGAATTTTGGGAGAAGGAACAAAGAAAAGATTAAAAGAAATCAAGTTCTATGATGTTATTTGAAGGAGGCTAAAGATCAAGATTGTTAGAAGTAAAAGGAAGAAGTATACTACTTGGTTTATTTCATCAAGGTTAAAATAGATATGTTGTTGTCTCTGGTAACCCTTAATGGACTTTTGCTGACATGAGGACTGAAATGAGGCGGCTTTATGGATTTGTTTATAGATAAGAGATGCGATATGGGAAAAAGAGATCATTTGTTGTATTTTAAGAGAAGGTTATAAGTTACTAAAGTTGTTCATACTTGTGATGAAGGGGGAAATCACTTCTTTATATATTTCTTTTCTTTTTCTTTACTATATTCTTATTTCTTTCTTTTCTATTTCTATTTGTCTATCTGTCTTTCTTTTTTCTTCTTTTCTGCACTTTAATTTATTATCTTTTTAGTTTCTTTTAGTTTTTATTGTTGTAATTATTTAATAAAATTGCTATTAAAAAAAATAAGACCTGCTAAGTTGAATGAAACTTAATACAAGACCATTTATTAAAATCCAGAGGAAGAAATACATAGGGATTGCCTACTGAAAATCAACAAAAGAACAGAATATGTTTCCAAGTAATATAATAGAAACCCTATCCACATCCATAATGCTGTATTATTATAACCTTATTAGGCTGTATGAAAAAACAGCATAAATATTAAGATGACCTAATATCCAAGTGTTAATACAAATAATGAGTGGTTATGAATAAATATTCTGAACTTTCCAAAATTGCACATAGATTACATTTTTCCTCAAGCTATGTGTTACAAAATATGCAGGGAAAAATGATAGCAATCTAAAGTGGATATGATTACACAAATTAGAATTCAGCCAGGAAATTCCCAGTGATATTTAACATCTACAAATAATCAGGTGTCGTGTATGTTTTATGTTATCTTAATCTTAAAGGCAGAACTTTTTGTTTTACTCTGTAACCTTAAACACCTGCTTGGGTGTTGCTTCAGTACTCTTTTGAAAAGTAAAAGTTCCAGTTCTGACATGCCATCAATACATTCAATATCAGCTCATGTTCTTTGGAGATTTTCCAGCAGAGTGCAGAAGCTTGCATTCATTTGCCAACCTTGCTCCTCCTGAGAAGATCAATAATTTAGGGCAGTTGAGCAAGATGTGTCATCCGAGTGGTTGGGCTACTGGGTTTAATGCTGCAGAGGTCTGAGCTGCATAAGACACCAAAACCTCTAATCCATGCAGCGGCCTAGGGATCTCCCAGGCCTTGGGGAGGGGGGGAGGTTTCAACAATAATCAAAAGAATAGATAGTACAGCTATTGCTTTTATTGCATACATTGCTGGCATTGTGTAGTAATTAATTACATAAATTTATAAAATAAATTAATAATTGTGCAATTATTAATAAAAAATAATTCTAATTTGGAATGATAATTTTGTGGGGGTGGGGAAAAGAAAGGAGGAATCTGCCACTTATATGCAATGGCAAAAACATGTCAGTTTAGATGGCTATAAATGAGAGATGAATCAGAGAGAGACAAGTCAACTGATAGCTATTTGTTATAATACCTGAATGGAATACCCTCATTCAGAGGCTGTAGACCATTTTCCCTAATTCTGGGGACATACCATGAAAGAGAGGTGTTGCCTTCTTGTTCTCTTTGTAAACTTCATTAGAGCATTTGTTGGACACAGGATGTTGAGCTGAGTAGAGATTTTTTCACTGATTCTCTATTAATTGAACTATGGTGAATCCATCTCTGGAAATGGTCCCATTATTGAGACCATTTTGATATGTCTAAACAGTGGTTCATTTGACAGTGGATCAATAGCAAGGCAAAAGGTAACCAACATGTGGTCCTTTCCAGCAGAAATCCATAATTTATCCAATCTGCAATCCTTTTCTAAAATGTACAAAGGAGCTGCTGAATCTCTTCTGTCTTTCTTTGCTTTTAAAACACTTAGAGTGGTTATAATGCTATGTGAACACATAGCCATGCCAGGTAAGTCTTGACAAACAGCTTGACGCTGCCATAAATATACTGGATAGATTCAAAGTAAAGAAAGATGGAAGAGACATCCTTGGCCATCTTATAGATTTTACAAAGGAAATGCAAGACTCATCTGCTTTCCAGTCAAGTCTGGTGGTTTTTGCATGGATTAAAAACAAGCAAACACCTTGGTATAAAAAATTGCTGGCTCAAAATCTGTCCTCAGAAGTGGAAAGTTAAGTAAAGCAAATTTAAATGGACCACTTGGGAATTGCTTCTTTTCTTGACAGCATCATCTACTAGTTTTGCTCTTCTGCATTACAGTCTGCATTTGCTTGGGGAACACTCAGCAAGACAGCCAAACCTTTTATTTATAAGAGTCTGCAGTTCTGCTTCTTGTCTTCATGTGGAGAACAATGCTTTCTTTTACGCATTTCACAGAACATAAGGTATCCTATTGCTACAATGCTAGACACTAAGCAGAAGCTCGGCGCCGATCTGATTTTGGAAAAGAAGAAGCATTTTTCTTGTTCTTCTGAGGCTTTGCTGAAAAAAAATCAGGAGTTTAAATTTGAGTTTAAACACCACATTTGCCTCTAAACCTGATTTCACACACAGTTACAGGAGAAGCATGTACACAAATGTGTGCTGATTTCATTTAAAGGTGTTGAAGACACTCCAAAATAAATGGATACAGTCCCACCATTAGCAATAAATAACACCAACTGTAACAAGAGCTGGCAGCAGCAATTGCCTTCACAGAGATGGTCTTCCCCTCCTAGCTTTTTATTTAATAAATGCTGTGAAAACAGATTTCTAGACTCAGTGCTTATTACTTTTTTATGAGTGTATGTTGAAACAGGATGTAAAAGTATAACACAAAGGGATTAACAGCTCATATACAAATATCAATAGATCCATAGCATTTTCTATATTGTTATTTAAAACTACTGCTCATCAACAACATTTTCATTTGCCAATATTAATGGAGTGAAGTTGTAGTTCTTTTGAAGAGGAGACATTGGAATTAGCTAAAAAAATCAGAAATTCACTTTATAACAATAGTTCATTAAAACGTACGCCTTACAACAAAAATTGTTAGTTGAAAAATGTACTACCAAATTTTTTGGTTGATTTGATTTTTTGCTACCATAGACTAACATGGCTTTACCCCTACAATGTCGGTAATTAGCCAAGAACTTCAGACATAAATTTGGGATGCTTATTACTTGTCTTATCCTTATCATAGGGTTGTTGAAAAACAGAACTCGCAGATGGGAAATAGGGACAGAATTATGAAAGCATTATGCTATCATGATGCAAACCCCTTCCCATATCTTTATCATGTGTCATGGTGCTGTTTGTATGAACAAATGAAAAGAGATGAAGGGGAGGGGAGGGGAGGGGAGGGGAGGGGTGGGGAAGGAAGGAAGGATTCTGTGAATCATTACAATGAATTGCAAATCAGGTAAGCACCTGCTCTTTTAAGAAAAGAGTATTGGTTGAGTCGAAGAAGCATTTTGCCATTGCCTTCCCTTTGTTTCTTTTTTTACTTCAGTTTAGCCCACAGTCCTGGGAGCTCCAAATGGTGTCTCAGCCATCTACTAACTAGGGTTGACCCTGTTAGCTTCTGAGATGAGATAAGACTGGCCAGGTGTCCCAAATTATGCTGAACATTAAAATTTCAGATAAAATCTGGTATCCCTGAAATGATCAGATTTTAGAGATTAATTCATTTTTTCCTCCTAAATTGAATGTATGCGGACATGGAAGTAGTCACTAGGAGTTAACCTTGCCTTGAAGGCATTGTTACCTTTTTTGTGCACGAGTACCGATAAAGGAATAGATACTGATATAGATGTCTTTACAGTCCATTCCTTAACTATGGTGTGAGGTTAATTAACAGTGGGATATCTTAAGAAAGCAGAGGATAGTCAGAAAAAGAGTGCTGCACAAAACTTGAGCTATAAAATGGAAACTATATAACCACTAAAATACATTAATTCATCTGAAATTACCATAGGAAAGCCTTGAAAAATCTTGGGGACCATCTCCCAATTACAATATTTGTCAAAAGTGGAAACTTGCTGCTCTTAGAAACTTTTACAAAATATAATTATTTGTACCGATAGTGATTTATAGGAAATAATTCAGAGGTTGCTTATATACCAGATTCTAGAGATAATCTCTAGATAGGCAGATCATCAAACTGTGGGATAGTGGAAGTTTGTAAGCTAGTCTCCTGGCAAGATCTGCCAATAGACAAGATTCATAATGGTTTATAACATTTACTGGGCTCTTTATGTACTTCTGATCTTACCATTCCTCAATTTCTCTGTCTATCTACATACATGCTGTTCTTCTGACTGATGATTAAAAAAAAAAAATTAAGGAAGAAAATGACAGCCATTAAGAAACATGCTACCCTGGAATCACCAGAGTATGAACATCACAACCATTTTGTAGTAACTGCCATTCCTTCTGAGTAGCCAAATCAACCAGTTGGCAAATACCCATATTTATGCATTGAAATGAGACCACAAGCATCACAGGAAGTGGAAGATACAGACATGAACTAGTGGGCTGTCAGGTTCAGCCCAAAGAACTCCATGAGATGGTACAGTTACAGTTCTATTGCATTTATTAGCTTTCACCTACAAGACAGAATCTCGCCAGACTGAATCTAAACCTCCCAAGCCAAAAAGCAAACACTGCAAATTCCTTAGGGTGGTGCCAGTCTCATCCTCTTCACCTTCCCACACTCATTATGGGAGCTAAGGAAATGCTTATCTCCCTGAGCACAGCCTTCGCCATACCATTCCATCACACTAGCTCACACACCTAGGATAGCAATATCAACACCTTTGTGACTAATTCACCTGGTGTATATGTAAATTGGGCCTGGAGAATATCATGTGCAGCAAGTCTATTTACCTATGAGACCTTTTTGTTTGTTTTAGCTAGGCTTGGGCCTTTTTAAATCCTTGATATAGCCTGCTGATGGAATCATGAGGTAAATCCAGAAGATTTGTCTTTCCATAGATATCCCACCTGTATCAAGGCTTGGCCGCATCTGGATTTGGCTAAAGGCAACATTTTCCTTACTTTTCTTTGCCAAATCACTACTGTAATTGACAACCATAAGTTTAAGAGTGTCAAGTGCTAAATCCAGAACAAAATTAAATCCAGACTGTCTTTTTAAAACTCCCAAGCAGACAACAAAACCAGGTAGATATGGTTAAAAGTAAATTCCATTTGGCTTGGTGGGCCCCAAGTTCTTACAACATATTTTATTTCCATTTCCTCACAGGATTTTCAGATACCATGGAGATGACTATACTATAGATGGCTAAGGAAAGAATGCTTTGATAGCAAAAACAAATGGAAAGCAATTATTTCAAACCACACTTTAAAGCCGTTTGGCACATTCTTCTTTAATAAGGCAATTAGCTCTAGTTAGGAATTGTTCAATTAAGTCATGGTTGAATTCTTTAGCAGGCCTTAATAGAAGGGCAGATACCCATTGCATCTTCTCTGCTAAGTGACATAGTTTAAACCTCTCTATGAGCCATTATAGGGGGGCTGAGCCAGTACAATCCCCCACAGTAATTCACAACAGTTAAGCACAAGTGAGAGATGTAAGGGCAGATTCAAATGCTTTTGTGGCTTTGTGTCCTAATTCAATGTAGACCACTACTTTGATTTCAGAGGATTTTAAAAAGTTTGTGCCCCCTTCTCATTTATAGACAAATAGAGGGTTATAATTAGGCAAATATTAAGATTAATATTTCTTTCCCACTACTACAGCATTAGTAGTGTAGGTTTTCAAAAAGCTTGGAAATTAGATATAACTGAGTTTCCATAGAACTTGGCCATGTGGATTTTGTTGGCTATTGTTATGGATGTCTGCAGGGGGGAAAGGGTTAGGAGGGCAAATAATGAAATGTGCATGACCACATTTTACAAATGCTTACATAGTTGTATTAGATGGGGACATGCAATTACATAATGGATGCATTTGTATGATGTCAGCACACATATGTCATCATTGGGGCATCACTGTGGATTCTGCTGTCCATTTTCCCATCTACTGGCATCAAGTTAAGAAGCCTGGTAAAACCAATTAACATCCCTTTATCATTTGACCAACAGTGGCAACAAGAACAAGGATGCACATATTACCAGTGCAAACATTTAAAAGGGACATTCCATAAAGCATATTGTTTGAAGCAAATCATCTCTCTCAAAGGCTCAAGATGGCTATTTCAAAGACCTGACTGCCTGGGTGTGTACACAACCACTTTGCTATCTGGTGGTCCCTGTGGAAGTGTTGTCTATACCTGAACACCCAGTCAGCTTCAAAAGCTGCTTTAATGCTTGAAACAGACATGCTTTGCTCATGCTAAGGATTTCTTTCAAATGTTTTGCGTAACAGTTACATACATATGCAAACATATATGCACATATCCAATGTAGCTACAGTAGCTACTAGAACCTCAAGTGGCGTCAAATGTTGGTTGAAACCATTCCAGCTGAAGCCTTTTTAGAACAATGAATTGTTTGACTATAAAACCCAATACTTTGGTAACTTCCTGGCTGGATTTTAAATGTATTATATATATGGAAATGTCCTTAAAAATGGCTGAGAATCTTATGGCTTGGAATATACAGTAATTACCAGTATTTTTAATAGGTTATGCAAAGTATGACTATTTTGAAAGAATTTCATTGGCAGTCATTCTGCATCCAGGTCAAATATTGTATTCTGGTCTTTATCTAAATGGCTTGGGACACAAATGCCTTGAGGAGCATCTTCATCCATATAAATAAGTCTTTAAGATACCTTCCTAAGGCTATATTTCTTTATTGGAAACATATTTATTAATTAATTAGTGATGAATTTCAGAACCACCACATAAATGCCCAAATAACCTCACCTTATTTTCTTTCTCTATGTGTGGGCGCATGCTCACACACACACACCCAGACACACACATGTACATACCAATCAGTTATCGGTTGTAATTGCTAAGAATTTCTATTGTTTGATGAATGCATACATTAAACAATAGAGATTTAATTTCATAGTACAATCTTGAAACTCCAATATTTTCAAAATATATAAATACATAGACATGTTCTGAAACAATAGATCTATCACAAAAGAAGTGTGATTACTACAGAAGGAGGTGGGAAATCAAGTGGGGTCTCTCCTTGAAAACGTTGGAGGCTAAATTGATCTTTATGCTCATTTTGACTATAATAAAGAAACTGTCTTAAAGGGCAGGGTAAGTGAGGCACTGCATTTTCCTGACCATTAAGAGAAAAGAGGGCCTGCTGCTTCCAAGGGCTGGATATTAGCAACATTCTTACTGTATATTATTAAGTAGCAGCTGATTTCAGTTTCTGTGTGATGTGGAGCAAACTTGGGAATTAAATAAATAATGGAAGTGAATGGACAATTGTAATGGTATGAAAAATGCATTTTGCTTAACAAAGAGAGGGAGGGAAGAGATCTAGACTTATGGTAGTAGGTATTATGCAACAACAACATTTTCTGTATTCATATCTTAATTTTATTCATCTATTTATTACTTATTCATTAAATTTGGAAAAATTACTATCTATATACTGAATATTGGATTTTATGCAGATGCAATCATGCTTCAAGCACACCCACAAATTAGCTGTGAGTAATTCAAGACCCATACTATTGTATTAATTTATAGCATTATTGGTATTTCATAAACCTTAGAAGACTAAACTGTTTCAGAGAGCCTTCCCTAATTCAATGTTGCTACCTTTATCTTTATCTTTATTTTTGTTTTTGTTTTGTTTTTAATGGTTTTATTGTACAATTGTACCATTACATAGTGGTGTTTTGTTTTGTTTAATTTTTGTCCTGAGGATGTTTTAAATTGTATTCTTTCTATATAAGCTACCAAGAGTCTTTTTTTATTGCTTTGGCACAGAAATATGTTTAATAAATAAACAAACAAATAACAAATATTTATGTATGAGTAAATAAAAATCTATCTAATATATTAGATACTAGTAACCTTTTCTTATAGTAATTTTATTAAAAATCACAGTTAAAAAGATAAAAACTAATACAAACTAAAAAAAAGAAAAAATAGAAAGTGCAGAAAAGATGAAAATTTGGAAGAAAAATAGAAAAGAAAGAAAAAATAACAATATAATAAAGAAAAAGAAAATAAATATATAAAGAAATGACTTCCCCCTTCATCACAATATAAACAATTGTAGTAACTTATCATCTTTTCTTAAAATACAACAAATGATCTCTTCTTCCCCTACCCCCTTATTGATAGACAAATCCATAAAGCCTCCTCATTCAGTCCTGATCAGCAAAAGGCCATTAAGGATTACTAGAGATAACATCATATCCATTTTAATCTTGATCAAATTAACCGACTTTATATTCCTTCCTTTTACTTTTAACAATCTTGATCTTTAGTCACTTCAAATAATGTCCTAGAATTTGATTTTTCATTTTTTCTTTGTCCCTTCTCACAAAATTCTTCAAAGCTTTCACAAGCATCCTTTATAAATCCAATATATGAAAGTTATCCTGGGTACTCTTGGTTTTTTATTTATATATTCCTTTTAATTATTACGACATTATCAGTTTCATTTGTATGTCCAGTATAGCATCTTTTTCCATATCATTCTTGTAGCCTGTCATTTTTAAATCCACTTTCAGTCTTGTCCAGTAAAACTTGTTCCTCTTCCATAACATCTTTTAAACATAATTTATCTATTGAGGCAGTCTATTGTTCAAAAATATCCTTCAATATTTTCAGTTTCAAAATATTTTGCTTCATTCTGTAATTGTAAGTCAAGTTTGAGTGTTCTTTTCCTTTAATTATAATCTTTAGTTCCCTCTAGTTCCCTCTTGTGTCCAATTTTTAAAGTCTTATCTATTTCTTTTTAAGAGAATTCAAAACAAAAGCATTTTCCCACAGGAAAGATTCTTATAATTCCAAAATCTTATTTCAAGTCCATCTAGACCCTTAAACCATGTGGAACTTTCCAAAATCAAAGTTCTAATCACCCTTTTTCTGTTTATTCCAAAAGAATTTTTTAAAGTCCTTAAACTTGTATCTAAAACTTCTTTTGCTAAGGATTGAAGAAAACTCACCCATGTTGATACATAGGTTCTTAATAGCTGAAAAGCAGTTTGTTTGTTTGTTTATTAAATTTGTATGCTGCTCATCTCCCCCAACGGGTGGCTCTGGGCGGCTTAGTTAACAAGCAATTTCCAAAAGTGATTAGAAAGGGGAGTATGCAAACCCAGTGTCCTTTTGAAGGAACTAACTGCAGTTTGAACAAAAAAGATGGCTATTCCCTAATCTCCCAGAGCTCTAAACCCACTGGAGACTGCTGTCTTGCAGCCTCCTCACAAGAAGCAACTGTCTGGAGCATTTGTGGGCAATCTCAAGTCCTCTCCTTGTCCAGAGAGGAATTACAAAGAGCCAGTCTATTCACCAGTTCTTCATTCTGCCATGATTGTCAGCTCCACTTTTAGCAGAGATGTCTTCAGTTCACCATTTCTTCCCTGGAAGTCCTAGATGCTAGTCACCTTGATTCTATGACAAGTTGTTCTTCATTCATGGAAACAAATTAATTTAAAAAGTGCTTTCCAATAAATCTATTGTCCTTTGGACTAGAGGAGGATTGTAATCTAGTGAAAATGTCAAAAAAAAAAAAAAAAGCATTGATGGTTATTTCTTTTTATCTTCATGAAGCACAAGTATCAAGAATAATTGTACTAACTGAAATGGAAGTAGACATTGCATTAAACAAAAGCTTTTCTTCTCCAATATAATCAATTTTGCAGGAGCCATTAAATCTCTGCTTAAGCAATTGACCATGAAGGGCATACGTGAACTCTGAACAATTTGATGACTGTGGTGACATTAAGTCCAACTCCTTTAATTTGCATCGTGATGGAGAAAATACCATAGCAGGTTTCAGATAATTTGAATGCTTTCAACAGTGAATGTTTGATTCCAGCTCACTCAGTAAGGGGAAACCTCTCAGTAAACAAATGGAGAGCTTCCAAGATGATTCAGGGCATCTCATCTACAAAAGAAATTAGATGCTATCAAAGAACAGGGGAAAGCTGCATTTGTTTATACTGGAGTGCCTTTTGAACGACAACTTTCAATAGCTTGTAATCTGTTAATAAACTGCTAATGAATAAGTCGCCTTTGAATTTGTTGACTGTCAGCATATGCAATCACTTCCATAAACGAAGATTCTGCATATTAGCTCTGGTTTGCATTAGTAGCGCATGTAATTCTCTATCACAGCAGACAACATTCTCTTGTAGTTCTTTGGCTGTGCTTTTTCTCTGGCAGAGCAGATTGCAAAGGTTGGCAAAGATGGAACATTTCATGTTGTTGCAGCTTACTGTTCTTTAAGTATGGTTTTCAGATGAACTTGGAACTTCTTTGCTTCCTCAGCTCTTTAATATGCATTCACTGTGCAGATTGTAATATAAACAAAGATTTGGGAAAGGACACAGCTCAATACTGGAGCACCAGCTTTCCAGGTAGAATTCCTGATTAAATGCTCTTTGGTGGCCAAACTTGAAAAAGTGCCAGAATGGAAAATACTGGACTTCATGGATCAATGATCTCCCTCAGTTAAGAGAACTTTGCAGAATTAATTTCCTCCCATGATTTTGCTTATGGCAAAGGAAAACATTTTGTCTGTTTCAGGAAGTTATAACTTTCTGGGCTGTGAGTGAGGACCAGGATGAAGAAGTAGTGGATGCCAGAACTGAATTAATTTTACTTTAAGTGACAGTTTGGCTGAAATTAAATCAAAGAAAGCTAATTGAATAGCAATTTATTATCAATTACATAAAACAAGTACATTTCATGAAAACTTTTGGAGGAACTCTAAATATGCTTTTGAAGTCTTGGCACGGCCTTGGAGCTTCAGGCTGCACACCTCTGCTGTATATAAAAATCTGTAGCTTACTTTTGGAGATGGAGAATAAAATATAGCTCAGTTTTATGATTTGATCCATCTGGCACTTAGAAGCTTCAAATGTCAAAGTCTTGTTCAATGCAATAAACCTAATAATTGCCCTACAGCTTAGAATACTGGTACAAATGTTGGTGTATTTTATCTCATAAAACAGGCCACTCATTCAGTGCTTAAGATATAGGCAAGTGATAATCAATGTCTTCTGTACATTAATCTTCATCAAGCTCTTATGACTCTTCTAGCATCTTGATGAAAAGATATATTATTACATTTTCTCAAGCAATAATAACAAAACTGAACCACCTTGTCTTTATGCTATTTGTGTAGCATACATTATTATGTCTCTAAGGGATAATTCCATACTTATCTATGTATACATATCCCACTCACTACAGTAGTGAAATAAAAATTGATTAAATTCTAGATGCAACTTAATTGTTCTTGTGGAAAAAACAGAGGAGGGATATCCTGAATTCCAGCCTATGATTTTTTTGTGATGGCCACTAACATTTTAGAGATTTTTCTTCCCCTTCTGTTAACTTCTCTTATTTCTTTGTCTGTAAAAAATGGGAATCAATGATTTCAGAATACATTGTAATATAAGCATATAAGAATTTTAGTCCAAGAGTGAATTTTCTAATTTTTAGTTGGCCTGTGGAAATTTACAAGCGTACATACGTGACAATACATATCTAATTGAATATAGGCATTAATAATGGATAGAGGGGGAGAAGGTCTGAAGTTAAATAAATTCCTTTCTGACTCTCAGTGCTATTTGTCCCACTGTAGCTGAGTTCTAATGCTTGGAGGGTAAGGATAAATAAACACAAAACATCAGACTATGTTTTAACTACTCTTCTCCCACCCCCAATCCTCTTTCGCTTAAAGCTAGATGCAAGTACAACTGGTTGATTGAGATTTATTTCCAGTATGCAACCACAGGGGAAATAAACATTTATTTGAAATGACCTTTTACTTGTAAAGTTTAATCTGTTGCTGTTCATGGTGCCATGTCTTTTTAACAACTGGTATGTCCTTCTCACTGCTAAAGAGGCCTCCAGAGGGAAATGGAGAAAAAAAGAGAGAGAGAGAGAGAGAGTCAACGAAGACAAATGCCAATGTTCATTCTTGCAAATGCATTCTTTATAATACTGGGGCTTCCAACATGGTAGATAAACTACCTGCAACTTACAGTATACTCTTCCATGTGGGGAGCATCAATCTTTTATATAGTGTACCAGCTTTAGTTAGAAAAAGAACAGCAAATTTTCTTAAGATAAACAGAGCTTATCAGAAATTGTAGCATTTTTGCAAGAATATATTTAACAGCTCCCATTCCCACTAGCTAAAAACAAATAAGCAAATAAAAGAACTAATCCATAATCAGGCCAATGAATGTACAAAGCAATTAATCCATAACCACTTATTTTGAAGGAACAGAAAATAGAATGTATGAGGTGCCTCAACATCTGAGCATTTCCATAGATCCCTTGATCCCACTGAGAATCCATCTTGCATATATTATATGTAGAAATATGAAGATGTATATGCCAGCCCCATGCTAAATATGATTTTCTAGCTGGTTATGTCCAGCTCTTGGCACCACATTTTAATTACATTAACAAATTGGATCAGGAGAAGTGACCAGATTAGAGAGGAATCTGGAAAGCAAGTCTTAAAAGGGATGGTTGAAAGAAGATGTAGATGTAGCTTGGAAAAGAGAAGAGTGACAGAATGCCAGTTGATCCAAAGACAGAAATTAGAATCAGTAGAGCATGGAAGCAGATTTTGATCCACTATATAGGTCAGTTCATTCTGAACTGTTGACATTGGAAGGAACTACCATGAGAGGCAGTAGACAACAGGAACTGGATAGCAATCTTCAAGGATAACTGGGACTGCATTCTGCATTGGAAATTCTGAACTGAGCAGAGAGTTTATCTAAACTACTGCTAAGATTCTTTCTAATTTGATCATTCTGTACTCATGTTCATGCACTTTTATTGTTTTATGATCACATGCTTCTGCTCTACTTATGCATACAGTTGACGATGGAAATAGGATTTGGGCAAATCAAACTGGAAATTAAAAATTATGTGCACACAGAGAGATACAACAACATAAATGACAAACCACCATTATTATATAATCTGTTGGAGAAACTTACCTGACTTAGGTACCAATTATTTCATTTTCCAAGAAAGCTTCTAGAAATAAAGTTTGGTTTGTTTTAAAGGGAAGGGATGGAATAGAATTATGAAGGCCAGGCTCAGGGAGATAAACATTTTCTTAGCTCACCAGAACAGTGTGGGAAGAACAAGAGGATGAGACTGGCACCTCCTTGAGGAATTCACACTGTTGTGGCTGGCTGACTTTGGGAGCTGGGGTTTCAGTCTGGGAAGATTCTTGCTAGAGGCTGTAGCTAATAAACATAGCTGGACTGAATTTGCATTGTCTCTTGGAGTTCCTTGAGCTAGGCCTGACAGAGTGGTAAAGAGGCATATTGGTACCATGTAGGGGAGGGAGCACTAGTAAATGATACCTTAGCAAGACCTCTTATTGTCCATCTTCAGTCTGACACCAGGGAAACACATCCACCCATCAGAGTTCTAAAAAACAGAAACACATTTAAAAAAATAATAATATACCAAATCGTTATAGACAATTTTAGCAGGTGTGCTACTGAAGGAGGAAAGATCTTCTCATAAACAAGCTAGAAGAAATAGGCAGCACTGCTGACTTGTGACAGTGATGTCTCCTCCAATTATTGCACCACCAACAGTATATTACCACCCTATTCAGTTCAGAAACAGGCCAGGTCACCTGAAATGGTTGAAACATTATGAGCAGATTTCTTCCATCTCCACCCACTTCCTTATTTCTGTATTTCTTCCTGAAACAGCCCAAAAGAAACAGAAAATCATGGCATTGAAACATTTTAAGAAATAGGCACTGTTCCTTCGGTCATACTTATCATTGCTTCCAAATTATGTTTCTTTCAAAGGTGACTTATACTTCCTTGACAGCAATGCAGCAACAGGGTCTATTCACTAGTACATCCTCTGTTCATTATAACAGGAGAAAGAAGCTGATACATGCTAAGCAGTCAACCTGGCTAAAACTTGCTTGATTTAATTTAATTTAGCAGATAGGGAAAACGGATCAATAAGAAAACGGCTGAAATCAGTCTTCCTCTTTAAAAATAATAGAGCAAAAGAGAACATACCATTGTTCACTTGGAATAAAATTGCAGAGCCTTTATTTATCAGGGGAATACCTGTCTACCCCTGGGAATGAAGCACTTAATGTTTGTTTCAGATTATTGTTGTTCTCAGAAGCAAGGTGTTATAATCAATTGTGGCACCTAACCAATTCCTCTCCTGCATGGTCCATTGGTATTGCAGACTGTAGCATGTTTGTCATATGTATTGTCAAGTATCTGCACTACATTTCTTGGAAAATAATATGTATAAAAACACAGAGTAATTTATTTACTCTGCCAGCATTTATATCTGGTGACTGCTTTTGTAAACAATTAAATATGACCAAGACTTTCTGAACTTTTTACCAAGTACAAATATTCTTCTGAGAATAGTATTTATGGTGTTAAAATACATTTCCTCCAAATTTCAATTTTTGAATTTGGGCAAAGCTTACAGGGCATTCACTCAATGCTTGTAATGGCAAAAACTGAGAAATCTCCATCATAGGACAAACACTATGAATAGTGTTTTTGAATAATCCATAATGGGTCAATGGAACATGTACAGCTGTGAGCTGTCAAAGAGATGAAAAAGGAACTGGTGAGCATTCAACATAGTTACTATATCAGCATAGTTTGAAATAAAAATTTCTTCTGCAAAAACCATTTGTGGGTAATGCCATATTGTTAATGTATATAGGTAGCAAGTTTGGTGTAGGACAAAGAGCTATCATTGCATCATAACATTTGCAGTATCTTGAATGAACACAATAGGAAATTAAGTATTTCCTATTGCACTTCCCATACAACAGCCAGCCCAAAGTATTCATGAAAAGATCCTCACATTTTCAAAAGATATTCATATTTGAAAAAAAAAATGGTATCCCTATTTAAAACCAGAATATAAACCCAAAGAATCAATTATTTCTGGTCATATCATCTTTGATATTCTCTGATTACATTCAACCATTTAGAGGTGTGTTTTTTTGTTTTTGTTTTTTGCTTGTTTGCATTTTGTTTCTCTCCCTAGTAATTTAATAAGGTTAGACTAGTGAAAAACATGCTGGAAGAAGGCATGAAGGAGTTGAAATTCATGATGGAGTTGAGTTTAATTCAAAGGAAATATTATCTTTAATTTATTAAAGTGTTTCAGGACCTGTAAAATTAACCATACTTAACAATAGAAAAGGAGAAAAAAGCTAAAGTATGTACAAAAAATGTAGGGTCAAAACACATCTTTGAATCCCATTTGAAAGTTTCACCAATTCTTTTTTGTTAATGAATATCTATACAGATTAAATCTTTCCACATTTTGATCAGAACTGAATACGTGCGAGAATAAATAACCCCTTTTCTCCATGACATTTCCCACTGAAGATAACATCTATTTTCTGCAACGCTTGTAGTGAAATAATCTGTATTCAGAATATGAAATAGAGAAATGAGGTAAGAGTCCTAAACCATGTTGAGTACCATCCCACGTAGACAGGTGTCTGTTAGTTTCCAAACTGAAGAAAAAGCCAAAATATTCAAATTGTTAGCACTCTGGAAAAACAGATATCCCTCTCTCTCTCTCTCTCCCTCCATGCTTAGAGTGTCTAGTAATGCTTTTATTTTTATTTTTTTCTTAATGACTTACCTTGACCAAAATTCAGTGAAGCAATATTGTGAACAGTGTCAGAGCTGATGAATAGAGAAGATCTTTCAAATACTCTATAGCCTTAACTATGCTCCTCTTCTGAATTTTTGTTTCTTTTCTTTTGCAGATCAGTAGCCTCTCATATCATTACAGTTCATATGGGTGTCAAGGATTTCTTCTACACCATCTATTTATTAAATGGTATCCCCTCCCCCACCAACTTTCACTTCCATTACTCATTATAGTTTCAAGCTAGAATGATTTATCATGACATTCCTTAGTCTTATTTTCTCCATAAGTTGTTTATGTAATCCTTTCATTTCTGATGGGTCTGTATCTTTTCTAGCTGATGTTTCCAACTTACCTTCACCATTTTCTGCTGATGTTCATTCTTACATTGCTCCTTTATTTTTGTCAGATTGCTTTTATCAGTCTTATATATCCATTAAAGTTGCTTTTTGCCTTGTTATGTTCAAATAGAGCAAAAAAATTACCCCCTAACAGAAAAGAACCATCACCTACATGTTCTGTTTCTGAGCTTTCTGGATTCATCTGATAGGCCATTTTGCTTTTTGAGTGATATAATATAACTCTCCCTTATTAACATAATCATTGTTGACTCAGATCAATTGATTTCATCGGTACAGTTCAGTCTCTATACTTCACAGAATCAATGATGCAACCAATAAATTTATTTATTTATTTATTGACTTTACAATCAAAGGGCAAAAGAAATAAAGTTAACTTCTTCTATTTTCATTATTACCATACTTCAAGCTGTAACTCTGGAAGTAATGTGATTCTTAATTAAAATTTTGACATTTATTGAGAATTAGGACTGGGTTCTATTACAGGTTTAGTTATTTTGATGCAGTGTAAGAAAGCATTAGTACTACTACCAAATTTAGTAATATAAGTTTCATAACTTCCACCAAATTCCAGAGATATGAGCCAATTCCTTCATTACATTCTCTGCACAAATTTTCCTTCTCGTTTATCTGACATTTTCCAGCTTGAAAAGTTGGAACACATAAATCTTGATAGGTCCCAGGAAAGACATCCATGTCATCTATTACTGTTAACATTTATTGAACGATATCACGCCAGATATATTTGTGTGCGTCCATCAATAGTTTGTTGACAGAGAACTATAACTGAAATCATTATGAAAATATCTCCTTAGAAGACATTATAGCAGTTTTAGACTAAAGAGGATGAAGTTATTAACTTAAGGGTGGGACAAGATGAAGAGGCAGTGAGAACGACAAGCCTGGCCTGAACATTTTTACAAGATTCATGTAAGAACATCCGACTTGCTATGATCTATTATTATGATTGCTGGTCTCTAATCAGGAATCTCTTTTGTAGCCCTGGGATTCCCAATTCAAGAACTACTATGGATTCAAGTTCTGCCAGTGATATGGACATCTACTTTATATACAGAGCCTTCTCCAGTGCATAAAAGGAATCACTGTGAAATACTGAATTATAGCCTAACTGGTTTTAATTAAGGGCATTAATCTTATGAATGAAAAATAGAGCTTCTTTGTTTACTGTTCTGTCCCACTTCCTCAGCAGTTAAAATCTCCTTCTTCAACCTTTAAAAAAGACATCTCTGCCTCTCCCAATTAAAGCCAGCAAAAGACCATCTTTTTCTGTCCTAACATCCTTCAGGAACCCACAGAGGCATCATAACTTCCAAATCACTCATTCTTTATCCTTTATTATTTTCTTTCCCATTAACGGGTTGCTCAATTTACCAATTTCTTTGGGGAGAAGGGATATGGATCTATATCTATATCTATCTATATCTATCTTTTCTTCATATCAAACCTTCTGTGGCTCTTTGACTCCTTGTGAAACTCTGACTATTGCTTTTCTTTCTCATCATATTAAAATGATAATCTTACTATCAAGAGACCCTTCTCCAATATGTTCCCTATGGCTATAGTATAGTGATTCATAGGATATTATTAATTCATATAATACAACATTGTACAATCAAATTTTTCAGAGAGATAAAGTGTAATGTAATCTTATGGACAGATAGAGTCAAAACAGAAAACTCAGTTGTCAAAAAGTATTACGTTTTAAGTACAAGAATAGTAGCATCTAATTTCCTGCTTCTGCATCAGTTTTTAAAGCATTTTTAACTTTTCAAACATTACTGCAGGTTATCCAGTCAACAAATAATTCAGGACCACATTTTCCTATCTTGTTGTAATATTAAAATGATTTCTTTAGGCCAACCTTGACAAAATGGAATTAAAATGTTTTGTCACCAGGTTCCAGCTGCCCAAACAAAATGATGGAAAGAGAAAGTCTACCTTCATTGTTCTACCTGTTTGATTAGTAAATGTATATTTTTTGTGTTCAACTGAATATTCAAAACATGACCTATCATACATAGTTTTCCTTTTTTTTTTTAGTTTAATTTGGGACCAAAGAATCTATGAAAAATCTGATAGAAGCTCATCCCGTGGTGATTTCAGGACCACAACCATGCAATATGGAGATAGTTTGCTATTGCCTTGCCTAAAACTTTCAATCAGTTTCTGGCAAAGAGCTTTTTCCTGCAATACACCATTGTGAAAACAAGAGCAGTATAAGAAGCATTAGTTACAACTAACTGTTTTATCAGGAACATTTAACAAAAATGTAAGTTTTATGACAAAAGAGGTAATACGGATGGGCTGTTTTCCCTGAGTTTCCCTTTTTTTTTTTTAATGCAAATTCTTTGGCTTACATATGTCATCATTTTATTCTACCATTCACTTGTTGCTGGCTAGTGATAGAACCGTTTTCCTAATTCGGTGAAATCCTCATCTACTGGATCACTTGATGGAACTCCAATCTTACATAGTTGGCTTGGAGCAAGCTTCACTTCAGATCTGTATTATCTGCATTTTAACAGCTGTTATGAAAATCCAATGGAGCAGTGCTGCAAGATCAAGTAGGAAGAATAAGCTTGATAGGAGAACATTGAGCCTCTGATTATTTTCAATCATTTTTTCCCTCAGTGGCCAGTGTCCAACTGTGAGAATGGCTAGCTAGTAGTCATAGGATTTTTTTATTTCATTTCTATTATTTACACTTCTATCATGGAACAGAGAAATATATAAAATAATTCCCAAATCCTAACATTCAGTTACCCATGGGTGACTGCTACAGTTGCATGAAGACTGATTGGGAGGGACGCAGTCCAGAAACATGTTCTCTCTACACTTCCCAGATAAGACTAAAAATGTTTGGGAATCTCTCTTTCCTTTAAGTAGTGACAACACTGGGGAATCATTAATTCTTTTAACAAAATAAAAGATGGCTGCAGCAGTTAACATTTTGGAAGTTGGTAGAAAAGACAGTCAAGGAGTCTCCATAGCAATAGGCAAGTGTTCATTTTTTTTTTTTTTAATTACACATAGTACAGACAGTCCCCAATTTAAGAACGAGTTCTGTTTCCAAGGTCTGTCCTTAAGTCGAATCCGTATGTAAGTAAGTTGGAACAGTATTATTGTATAATACTGCATAAGTAATATTGTGTAATTAACTTAAGCCATTGTGTATTTAACTCAAATCATTGTGTATTTAACTCAAATTTTGCTACACTAGGCGCTGTTCTTGACCCGGCATTCTTAATCCAGGGATTATTGTTTTGTGGAGTTCCTGACTTCTTGTAGCTACTTTTTTGCACAGTATATAACATTAGTAACAAGGAGTTCTGATCACCCAAAGCAACAGTCACTTGGACGACATGAAGAGTCTAGAAATTCATATGCTGGTGGTAAAATCTTACATGTCTAGAGTAAACAAACATTCTTTGCACCTTAGTTGAATTCCCTTTAAGGTTTCCCTGGTTTTATTTTCTAAAAATCAGGCATACTGTTTTGATTGAGCATTTGCATCACTTCTTCTTTCATTCATTCACTTCTTTGGTCCCCAGTAAGTGAGAAAACAACCCATGGCATTCCCACCCCTTGGGAGATGTAAAGCAACTGGCTGTCTGAAGTGCAGAATGAAGACTACTCACCAGCTGCTTCCACTCCTCAAGTCCTAGTAGCTTTTACCTGCCTTGTAGGTTCATTCCCCAGACCTGGATTGCTGGCTTTTTCCAGCTAACCAGACTTTGTGGAACTGCTTTTCTCAATGTTCCTCACAGCATTGTCCCAGACAATCAGTGCCTTCTTTATAGAAAGTGGGGGGGGGGGGGGGCATGTCTGACCTGAAAGATTTTCTCCATAACCCTCCCCATACAAATCACTATTAAGACCCATATCAAGGAAAGGGGCAGTGTGTCAGGACTCCAAGAGGGTCTGACACCAAGTGAATGGGATAAAGGACTGGTATAGCAGGCCTTGAAATTGCCACATTTTTTCAAAAAGTTCTACCCATAGGAATATTTACCTCTTAGGAGTAGAATTTTCCTATGGGTATATTCCCTTTTGAGGTTGACATACTTATGGATAGACGATTTTTATTAGAAGAACAGGCAATCCATGATTATCCATCCTAACTTGCATGGTGGGGCTTGTCTGCCTGCCCATCTCTCTCACACATTCAAGGGAGCGATTGCTGGTGGTGCACAGAGCAGAAAACTCGGATCAGACTGACGGTGATTAGGCTGTGAGATCAGAGTTTTTTAATCCAACATTCTTTCCTCTCATCTCAAGGGTGGAAGGGAAGCACATTGATGACATGCCTGTGTGGATAGATCCTTAGAAAGGAATGTCCAGAGCTCAGTGGAGCACATTGGAAGTTGACCCCCCCCCAGCTTCTCTGATTGAATTAGAATTATTCAGGAAGTAAAGTGAAAAGCCTAAGGTCCTAGCCAGAACTGAGAATTCCAGATATGTCTAAATTGCCATAAAGCAACCTCAGATAAGAGGTGCTTTATCTTTAGAAAGAAAATGCTCTGTATCTGAAATCTTTACATGGGCTTGATAGCTTATCAGGATACCTGGGCTGTACTGTGTAAAACCACTTTTTGTAGGATATTGGGTTATTGTTAGGATTGATTATTAAGCCTGCCTCTCACCCAGTCTTGTAACTTGATTACACTGGCCTGCCTGTGGCTGTTACAAGTCTTGCAGAATCACTGGATTTAGGGTTTTGTTTTTTCCCATAAGATTCAGTAGAGCAAGTAGCAGAAAAACTGCATCTTGTGTCTTTTTCTGATCAGTAGGAAAAAAAAAAAGAAGCATTTTTTAATGTTTTCCTTGTCTAGGAATGGAGCAAGAAAATAACAGCCAGGTTGTGGGCTGTAACAGTTATGTCCTTTCTTATCATATAATATACTCTCTTGTATTCTGTTAGTGATTTGCTTAATAATGGTTTATTGAATAAATCATATTTGGTCAGGTTCTTATAACACACTAAGGCAAACAATATATCTTAGTACTATATACAAACCCACACAGATAAGAAAAAAAGATTGATGTATTGTCGAAGGCTTTCACGGCCGGCATACGAAGGCTGGTGTGGATCTTCCGGGTTGTGTGGCCGTGGTCTGGAAGTTCTGTTTCCTAACGTTTCGCCAGCATCTGTGACCGGCATCTTCAGAGTACAGGAGCACAGACAGGAGCAGTTCTCTCTGTGCCCAGGATGGTGTGACCCTTTTGTGGGTATTTATAGAGATCTGGAGGGGGGGGGGTATGGGGTGTTAATGAGTGGCTGCTTGCCCAGATTGGTTTAATTTTTATTTCAGTCATTGCAACAACTTCCAAAGTTTGGAACTGAAGCTAAAATTAAGCATGACATTGTTTGATGAAGGCAAGGGGATAATAATTTAGAATAGCAGCAGCCCCCCAACCCATATTTCCAATGAATAGTGCTCTCAGAATTAGTTTATGATGCAGCTGAAAACACTTTTATTTGCCATTTGTCTTCCTTGACTTGCCATTTAATAATGAATATAGCTGAAAACTGGTTCTTTCCAGAGGTATTTTCACCAATTAAATCTAAAACTGGGGCACCTAGTGATTTAAAATAAGGCCAGGTTTAACAGCAACTGGTATGAAGATCAAATGGAAAAGTGATTAAAGCCTAATTTAGACACAGCATTATACATAGAGCTTTACAAGTAGTGTAAGCTATTTTTAATTTTAACTCTAAATGCAATTTTTTCCTACCAATACCTTTCTGATAATGGCATGGTATTAATCAGAGAGGCTTTTATTATGTGCATTTATATTCATAAAGTCTTTTGCATCCTAAACACTCAAGCAATGAATTCTGATGGCTTGAGATGGCACCACAATATGACAATTTGTCATGCTCTACAACACATCTCAGGGAGGATTCACTAAAATATTAATTACAAAGAAAAATAACACTGTGACTTTTCAAGTTTACTTTCAAGACCAGGAAGTTGCATTCATCATCACTTACAAAGATATTTCAGGCTAATCTCTGTATAGAACAATATTACTGTGGCCACAGAAACAAAACAGAACATATGAAATGTTCAACAATTATAACAACAGGTTTATAAAACTATCCACATTAAAAAAAATAACCTAGAATTGGTAGCCTCCTATCACATTCTGTAATTAACAATCTCTTCCTACTCTGAAAAGAATTTATGGATTTCATTCTGAACTTCTTAGAGCTCTTGGAAAGTCCACTGCATCAGGCAAGCTTGTCTTCTATGGACATTAAAACCCTAAAACCCTTAATTCTATATCCTGTAAAGAAAACTGAAGATCTGGTTAGTTTATCTTGCATGTTTCTCTAGAATTCTTTTGATGTCCCTTCATTGCCATAGTATTGCTAAACAGTGACACTCTGATACTATCAAATCATGATACAATTATTTATCCTGCCTTTTTCAACCCCTTCTACACAGAGTCTATCAAATGGGATCCATTATATTCTTCCATCTGTTCTGAGGGATTTTCTAAGCCATGATGTTATATTTCTTTGTAAAAAGAGAGAAACATAGAACATGTAGTTTTTGGCATCAGTTAGCAGGCTACTGGCACACCAGAATCCAAAAACACTTCCAGCAGAGCCAGGATAACCCACCAGGATTAATAAGGAAATACAGTGTAAATCCTTAATTAAGGGACAAACAGAAAGGACAGTTTAGGACACTGATTATTTTGATTATCCATGCTAATTTCTCATTGAGTATGTGATCTCAGTGTTTCTGAGATACCTCTTTTCTTTAGTAAAGTAGTATCCTTTGATCTACAGTGATCATATTTGTCATAAACAGGACAAGAACACATTGTTTTTGACAGTGCTTCTGGTTTGTTTGAATTTCATTTGAACAAATGTTCTTTTCTCTCTTTTTGTCAGTTCTTTGAGGTGGGCCAGGTCAGGAACAGGCTTCACAAGGACTACTGGAACTCTATTGTTGCAGGGCCAAATAACAGAATCCTGAAAGCCTGACATAGATTCTGTGTCCCTCCTCTTAAACCAAAGAGCATCAAGACGGGGCAAACTTGAATTTCTTTCTCACCTCATTCTCCCTTCCAAAGCTAACCTGGTGTTTACCTAATGGCTGTTGAATTCCTTCTTCATCACTATCTCCATAAGCCTCTACACTTCTGGTTTTAGAGACACTTTTTTTTTTTTAGTCCTTCCATCGTTCTTTCCATATTAGAAGTACCTCTTCATAATGAGTGCTGTTAACCTAAATTGCCACCCCAGCATTTAAACATAATTCAGAAATGCATAAATAGACTTGTTCTTTTTCCTCTATTTTAAAAAAAATGGTATAAATCAAAGGGTGTTGATGGCGGAAATGTGTTTGAAAGGCTAAATATTATGATCATTTGGTTTTTGTGATTATAATATTGTCAGTTAAACTTATAGCCTAAATGACTGAAGCAACATAAAAGTATTTGTACTGAATTAATTAAATGACAAAACAATGTTAATTTGTTCTGCTTCCTTTTTGTTTGCTCATTTTGGGGGGAGAGGCATATTAGATTTGCCCTACCCTGTCATAGCATATAAGAAGTTGTTATTAGAGGGTTGGGTTAGGGTTCTCTTGCATGAATCCCTATGCTGTATATAGTGATGTTCATAAAAGCAGGTGGAAGGTCTGTGTTTCTTATGTGTCTCTGTAATTGGTATGTCCAAAAAACTCAACCCACAACCACTCATGAAATTTGAACTTTCCTAAGAATCAATCCACTGGATGGCTATTTTAAGGCTTTTTCAATTATTGTTTATGGTTATTCAGGAATTTAAAAGAGTAGTGTAGGCTAAGTGAAAGGGGGTATTTTGACCGTCACTGTCAAGTGTAGGTTTATATCCCATGAAGTCTGGCTACAGGCAAATTAAGTGCATAAGATGGCTGTAGCTCTTGCAATGGTTGAAAAAGTATTGCAAGCAGAAAAACCCGGGTCGTCTCACTGTATAAAAGGAGGCATTCTCAACTCCACATCCTGCTCCCCACATTTCCCTCTTCCCCAGTAATGGGGTTATTGTTTCCATTTGTTTACCATAATGTTTACCTATTAGAGGTTATTTAGTATTTATGGATGCTAGACTAGGAGTGGGAGAACCTGACTTCTTGTCTTCACTTAGGTGTGAAAGCCAACTGGGTGACTATGGGCTTTCTGGGTGACTTTCTCTCAGCCATGGACCAGGAAGTCAAAAAACATACCAGAAGAAGATACTGGCAAACCATTCCTGAAAAATGTTGCCAACAAAACTTCATGGGCCTGTCCATGCACTCACCAGGAGTCAAAATGGGCTTGAAAAATAATAACAGTAGCAATGGTCTTACAAATATTGATAAGTATGAAGAAGAGAACCAAGAAGTTGCATGCCCTCAAGCAAAGACCACACTGACATTTATCTGAACTGCTTTAATTTGTACTGAGAAAAGAATCAGGGCTTGATGGCTTCCTTTCATTTTATTTGCCTTGTGAGATGAGCAAATATACTATTTCATACAAATAAAGAGCTGGAGTCATCTTGGTCATCCAGTCCAACATCCTGCTTGGTTAGGATTGAGTATAGCATTTCTGACAGTTCTGATATTTTTAAGACCTCTAGTGAAGGAGAATTCCCCAAATCATGATGGCAGCTGGTTCCACTGGCTGACCCTTTGTATCCTGGAGCTTCCTCCTGTCAACTAGCTTGAACTTAGGAGAATATTCCACAGACTTTCTCCTACTGAGATTCCTACTAACTTCTAGGTAGCTTATAAGAATAAGTAGCATTAAAGTAACTATGTTCTCCCCCATCTTCATTTTTGTTTACCTTCTCTTTCTGCCCCTGGAAATAACTATAGCAACAATTGTCTTAAGAACTTGCTCACCATTCTAAGTCTCATTCATGGGCATTGGAGAAGGGTGGCAAACAGAATATGCATAAATACACAGATATGGTAGAGAGTATTTGGGGGAAGTTCTGTAAACGTTCTTCAAAAAGGAATCAAAAAGAATAATTTCAGAAATTTTCTGAGAAGTCTTCTGAGGAAATTTGGCTCACTCACCTGCTAGAATACATAGACTTGCTGAGATAAGGACCTGTCAATCTACAGTTCCTTCTCATACTTTTTTCAGGAATGAAGGCAACTACTCTATATAAAGTTGCCACTTCCATCAATGGCTATACCACCACTACCAGAACTATATAAAAGTTGTTTAAAAAAATAGAATGGATAAAAATAATTCCAGAGTCTTTCATCTTCAATAAGTGAGATGAAAAGAAAATAACCTTGTACAATATTGGAGGATAAGAAACTTGACATCAGTAACTAGGAGGCAAAGGGGGCAGGCTTTATCAGAAAATTGTTTTCCATTTAAACTGAAAATTTCTCTTTTTCCCTTTTTGTGGAGCTTCAAAGAGGAAAATCAATACATTGCATTTCAGGACTAGCTAGTTGCAGAAATATGTTTATATATTTTTCTCTGCAAGTTCAGAAGGTTAATTACTCAAGTAAAAATATAAATTGTTGAAAGAGTATTGAACTGTACAAATAAGCATACATTCTTCTGCCTCTGCAATTTATTTCTCATTTTCCGTGATTGCTGAGAAGGGTTAGGATTCTTTCTCCAATTTTCCCACTTTGTGCTTGGTGAAATCTCCAACTTGGCCAGGTGTACAGGAGATTGATTGGGATGCAGTGAAGAGAGTTCATGAGTTCTGAACAATTCTCAACTCTTTTGCTTAAGGCTAAGAAGGACAACTACCAATTACAAATATTTTCTCTCTGCAATGTTTTTATATCATATAAATTAATGTGTTCATACTGTGCATCAAAAGCTGTATATTGTGGATACAAAAATAAACTGACCTCTAGACCCAATCAGATAACTCATACCATTCTTTACAATCACAGTGAAAACATGTTTTGTTCCATTCTTCACATTCGGTGGATGAAAAAAAAATAATCTGGGTAAAACATATGTTGAAATAAATCTGCACTTTACTTTGAGTCAAGATTGATTCTTAGTTGTTTATGGACGTCACCATATATTAAGCTTTCTTAGTAAAATATGGGGGGGGGGGGTGTTGCTACAGGCTTCTTCTGCAATGGTTTTTCACTTCCCCAGTCTAGCATAAAGGTCTGGAATCTCCTGATGATCTCTCATCCAAGTGCTAACTAGGTCCAACCCTGCTGAGGTTTTCAAGATAATCTAAGATCAGTTAGGTTCAAAAATAGCAAAGTTGAATGGGACTTTGGAACTTAGATGTGCAAGCAGATACTATGAATGGACATTCAGAGTATGTTTTATTCTGTGGGGAAAATATCCAGGGTTTTTGTTAGAAAATGGTGTGAGAAAATGATTGAATCCTTATTTTTCCTTTGCTATGTAAGGTTATTTAAATCTTCGTTCATTCTGGTTTTAGATTCATGTCTTTTCTGTATGTATCAATATTTGAAACCCTCTCCCACACTGGGTAGACCACAAATAGTGTCTGTGTGTGTGTACATAAAATACAAAAGAAAATCCATCTTATATTAGCACGCATAAAATTAATTATGGCTAAAGTATGGTGGGCTTTTACAAAAATCTATAAGGAAATAAACTAAATGCAGCTCTGAAGGAAGTGAGTTCCAGAGCATGGGACACAGAAAATATTTTAATCCTGATACGCATTTTGGCTGATACTTAAAACATTTTCAGGCTGCTTTCATACTGCTACAAATCTTGACAGAGTTCTCAGCTGAAACACTGCATATATCTATACAACAATAGATTTTCTAAGCCACCAGGAATCATTTTAAATAAAACTGTTCATGAAACTAGGACTGAACAGCCCTGAATGTACGCATACAAATTGAAGAGGTTCATAAACTTGTTTCAATCAGCCATTTACCAAAACAATCATAATTCAGCAAATCTGAATAACAACTGAAATAAAAAATTGGATTTGGCTCTAATCCTTCTCACAGGATATTCTTGTAGATAAATTAACACAAGATAATCTCTGCATCTTCAGAGATTAAGTTCCCAGCAATTAAAGTGCTGAAGAAAATTATGATGATGAAGAAAATGATGAATTATACCTGGCTGAATCAGGGCCCTAATATTTTCATTCAGTAGAAGAGGATAGGTCAATGAGTTCATATGCATTTCTTTTTTTCTTTTAATGTTCTTTAATGTTAAAATTACCCCACACACACACAAACACCCACACAAACACCCACCCCTTCTGGTTGGATTTTCTTCCAACTTACAATGGACCCCTGACCATTTCTTAGCTTAGGGGGTCTCTCTAAGAAGATCAGTATGATCAATCAATCACTGGATGATGAAAAAGTAAAGAAAACCTGTTGTGTTGGTCCAGCCATGTACAGGGTCTTCTTTAAGCTTCAAAGAGAAATAAAGGAGTTAAAAAATGATCACCAAAAAGGGATAGTGACCTTCCCTCAGATGGAATTTGATTCTACTTATCTTTGAATTGCTTTGATGTCCCCTAACTATTAATAAATACATTTGAACTAAATAAATACTTGCCACATCACTTAATAAAAATATAGTAGTAAAATTAACAGAGAGCCAGTTTGGTGTAATAGTTAGATGTACCAGGCTAGAAATCGGGAGACTGTGAGTTCTAGTCCTGCTTCAGACACAAAGCCAGATGGGTGACCTTGGGCCAGCCACTCTTTCTCAGCCCTAGCAAAGAAGCAATGGCAAACCACTTCTGAAATCTTGCCAGGAAAACTGCAGGAACTTGTCCAGGCAGTTGCCAGGAATAAAAAAACTGACTCAAAGACATGTGAGTGTGCGCGTGCGCACACACACAGTAAAATTAACACCAAATTTAATAAGGACAAGATACCTGTTCCATAAATATCCAGAATTATACTGAAGGAAATAAAACAGAACAACAATCCTTCCCTCATGATAGCGATTCTTAATTTTTTACTTGAATATGCTATTTAGAAGCTATTCACAAAAATCTCATTTATCTTTTATTATTATTGATTTTGGGATACTAAAAATCAAATAAGACGAAACAGCATAGTAGCAATAATAATGTATTACTATTGGCATTCCCATATAGCCACAAATGATAATAATCCAATTTGTATTCTTTGGAAGCAATCTAAGGAAGACACATTTGACTAGAATGCACTGAAATGAAATTCTCACCATACCTTATTGATCTCCTGGCTTTGTTTTCTTTCTTGCATTTAGTGAAAATGTAGTTTCAGCATACTTCACTCCTGCTAGGCACCATTAGTGGAAACAACTCCAACTACCTTCTAATTTGAGATCCCATGCTCTTGCAGTTACTACAGAACTAAAAAAAAAAAAAATTGCCAAGCTGGAACTGATCAAACTCTATCTTGTCTGCTTTTCTCGAAAACTCCTTCAGATCCTTGATAGGTAAGAGATTGTGGGGAGGCTGGAAAAGGAATGGGGAAGGGAACTGTGAGTAAATCTGACAATTTAACTCAGGTGAAGAGAAATCTGAGATTAAACATTGCAGATCCTCCAAAGAGACTGTCCCTTAATTAACTCACATGATAAATGAGGCTTTTGTTGTTCAGTCATTAAGTTGTGTCCGACTATTCGTGACCCCATGAACCATATTGCGCCAGGCCTTCCTATCTTTCACTGCCACCCTGAGTTTGCTCAATTTCATGCTCATTGCTTCAGAGATGCTATCTAGCCATCTCATCCTCTGCCGTCCCCTTCTCCTTTTGCCTTCCATCTTTCCCAGCATCAGGATCTTTTCCAAAGAGTCCTCTCTTTGAATTAGGTGACCAAATTACCTGAGCTTGAGCTTCATTATCAATCCTTCCAATGAGCAATCAGAGTTGATTTCCTTTAAGATTGACTGGTTTGACCTCCTAGCAGTCCAGGGGACTCTTAAGAGTCTTCTCCAGCACCACAGTTCAAAGGCATCAATTCTTCGGCGTTCAGCCTTCTTTATGGTCCAGCTCTCACAGCCATACATTACTACTGGAAAAACCATAGCTTTGACTATGCGGATCTTTGTGGGCAAGGTGACGTCTCTGCTTTTTAATATGCTATCTAGGTTTGCCATAGCTTTCCTCCCAAGGAGCAAGCGTCTTTTAATTTCATGGCTGCAGTCTCCGTCTGCAGTGATCTTGGAGCCCAAATAAATGAAGTCTGTTACTGCTTCCATTTCTACCCCTTCTATTTGCCAGGGATTGATGGGTCCAGATGCCATGATCTTAGTTTTTTTAATGTTGAGTTTCAAGCCAGCTTTCGCACTCTCCTCTTTCACCCTCATCAAGAGGCTCTTTAGTTCTTCTTCACTTTCTGCCATTAGAGTGATATCGTCTGCATATCTGAGGTTATTGATGTTTCTCCCTGCAATCTTAATTCCGGCTTGTGATTCTTCCAGCCTGGCATTTCTCATGATGTACTCTGCATATATGTTAAATAAGCAGGGTGACAGTATACAGCCTTGTCGTAGTCCTTTCCCTATTTTGAACCAATCGGTTGTTCCATGACCGGTTCTAACTGTTGCTTCTTGGCCCGCATACAGATTTCTCAGAAGACAGGTAAGGTGGTCTAGTATCCCCATCTCTTTAAGAATTTGCCACAGTTTGTTGTGAGCCACACAATCAAAGGCTTTTGCATAGTCAATGAAGCAGAAGTAGATGCTTTTCTGGAACTCTTGTGCTTTCTCCATGATCCAGCGAATGTTGGCAATTTGATCTCTAGTTCCTCTGCCTCTTCGAAACCCAGCTTATACATCCGGTAGTTCTCGGTTCACGTACTGCTGAAGCCTAGCTTGTAGGATTTTGAGCATAACCTTGCTAGCATGCGAAATGAGTGCAATTGTGCGATAGTTTGAGCATTCTTAGGCATTGCCCTTCTTTGGAATTAGAACGTAAACTGACCTTTTCCAATCCCATGGCCACTGTTGCGTTTTCCAAACTTGCTGGCATATTGAGTGCAGCACTTGAACAGCATAGTCTTTTAGTATTTTAAATAACTCAGCTGGAATACTGTCATCTCCACTAGCTTTGTTGTTAGCAATGCTTCCTATGGCCCACTTGACTTCACTCTCTAGGATGTCTGGCTCAGGGTCAGTGACCACACCAGCATGGACATCAGGGACATTAAGATCTTTCTTGTATAGTTCTTCTGTGTATTCTTGCCACCTCTTCTTAATCTCTTCTGCTTCTGTTAGGTCCCTGCCTTTTTTGTCCTTTATCATGCCCATCTTTGCACTAAACGTTCCTTTGATATCTCCAATTTTCTTGAGATCTCTAGTCTTCCCCATTCTATTGTTTTCTTCAATTTCTTTGCATTGTTTGTTTAAGAAGGCCTTCTTATCTCTCCTTGCTATTCTCTGGAAATCTGCATTCAGTTGCTTATATCTCTCCCTTTCACCCTTGCTTTTCGCATTCCTTCTTTCCACAGCTATTTGTAAAGCCTCATCAGACAGCCATTTTGCTTTCTTGCATTTCTTTTTCTTTGGGATGGTTTTAGTTGCTGCCTCTTGTACAATGTTACAGACCTCCGTCCATAGTTCTTCAGGCACTCTGTCTACCAAATCTAATCCTCTAAATCTATTCATCACCTTCACTGTGTACTCACATGGAATATGATCTAAGTCATACCTGAGTGGTCTAGTGTTTTTCCCTATGTTCTTCAATTTAAGCCTAAATTTTGCAGTAAGAAGCTCATGATCTGAGCCACAGTCAGCTCCTGGTCTTGTTTTTGCCGTCTGTATAGAGCTTCTCCATCTTTGGCTGCAAAGTATGTAATCAATCTGGTTTCGGTATTGACCATCTGGTGATGTCCATGTGTAGAGTCGTCTCTTGTGTTGTTGGAAAAGAGTGTTTGCTATGACTAGCTTGTTCTCTTGACAGAACTCTATTAGCCTTTGCCCTGCTTCATTTTGTACTCCAAGGCCAAACTTGCCTGTTATTCCGATTACTCCTTGACTTCCTACTTTAGCATTCCAATCCCCTATGATGAAAAGGACATCTTTTTTTGGTGCTAGTTCTAGAAGGTCTTGTAGGTCTTCATAGAACTGGTCAACTTCAGCTTCTTCGGCATCAGTAGTTGGGGCATAGACTTGGATTACCGTGATGTTGAATGGTTTTCCTTGGATATGCACTGAGATCATTCTGTCGTTTTTGAGGTTGTACCCCATTACTGCCTTTCCCACTCTCTTATTGACTATGAGTGCAACTCCATTTCTTCTAAGGGTTTCTTGCCCACAGTAGTAGATATAATGGTCACCTGAATTAAATTCACCCATTCCCGTCCATTTCAATTCGCTGATTCCCAAGATTTTGACGTTCAATCTTGTCATCTCATGTTTGACCACATCCAGCTTGCCTTGGTTCATGGATCTTACTTTCCACGTACCTATACAATATTGTTCTTTACAGCATCGGGCCTTCTTTTCGCTTCCAGATACATCCGCAGCTGAACGTCCTTTCGGCTTTGGCCCAGCCGCTTCACTCTTTCTGGAGCTACTTGGAACTGCCCTCTGCTCTTCCCCAGTAGCATATTGGACACCTTCCAACCTGAGGGGCTCATCTTCCGGCGTCATATCTTTTAGCATTTAACATTGTCATGGGGTTTTCTTGCCAAGGATACTGGAGTGGGTTGCCATTTCCTTCTCCAGTGGACCACATTTTGTCAGAACTCTCTGTCATGACCTGTCCGTCTTGGGTGGCCCTGCACGGTATAGCTCATGGCTTCACTGAGTTACACAAGCCCCTTCGCCACGACAAGGCAGTGATCCATGAAGGGGTAAATGAGGCTGGGAAATGCCTATTATAGTTTCCAAGATTTTGTATTTACTACGTATTAACAATAAAGATACCTTAGTGATATCGATGCAGTTCTTGTTTCCTTGATCTTATCCAGCTGTGTGGGGTTTGGCATTATGTTTGTGTGATGCAGAGGAGGTAGAAATGTATTGTTAAGACATTGCTTCACATTGAGATTCTCATTGAGAATGTTACATGCACTTTTATAAATTATTAACTGATGTATGATATCTTATATTTGACGACTTTCCAGAAAGGACACTTGCTATTGTCATATTCTGTGCCACCACCTATCAAATATGCCGTTAGTTATGTCGACATCAGTTACAAGATTCACCTTGTGTTTTTAATTTAAAAAATCAACCTCTTCATTCTGATTAATTTTTGATTTAAATTACACAGAAATTATACTGGAGCCTAGATGTGCAGCAGATTCTTCCCCTTAACATAGACCTTCTTTACATGTTTAATACTTGAAGACAGCTATTCATATGAATCAACTGATAGAGCAAGGTTTACCTGAATATCAATTTCAAGGCAGTGTATGTATTCAATTTCATGTCAGCATATATTTTTTCAGCCCACACACCATGCATGTTGTGTGTTCACTCTGTTTTGCCATTGTAAAGTGTGAGCAGGAGATTCGTGGATTCCCGAGCAGCAAGCACACATACACAGTAGGAGGTGGAATGGTTTACTGAAAAAAGCAAAGCAAAATAATTAAAACTTTAACTGCAAGCTATGATATAGAGAAATATTCACAGACAAGCCATCCAAACCAGAAGTGGCAATGTTCAATAGGAATATTCCTATATTCCTTTAATTATTGAGAGCCCCATCCTCACAGGAAAACAATCCTTATGTTATACTTTCTAGCACACAAGATATTTCCTACTCTGTCCACTCTGAAGCTGATTCCAAGAAGAAATCCCTATATGCCTACATGCTGTGTTACTACAATTATTCATATTTCTAATTAAGCACATCTATTGTTTATACTTCTTGCTTATCTATTAAAAGGTGCTACTAGATAGTACCAGCTCATACATCAGACCTTCTCTGCAACAAAAGGCTGATCTCAATGATGACAAAACACTCTTAAGAGGAAAGCTAACACTCTTGTGTGAGGCTGCATCAAGAGATGAGAAAAGAGCTAACTAAGAGAAACATCTGGAAGGGAAAGAAGGGAAAAGCACTGAGGCTTGCTTTAGAAGCCCGAGGTCATACCAACCCATGCTATGTGCAAGAATAGAAAACAGAAGCCATTTTACACAGGAAATCCTGAAAGAAAATAGGACATACCATCTATTTCATCTTGCCATTACACAATATTCCAAACAGCTCTACAGGTAGTCCACATTTAGTGCCACAATTAGGACTGGCAACTCAGTCATTAAATGAAGCAGTTGCTAAGTGAAACTGTGACTATGCTTATGATATTACTTCAGCTTTCCTTTACTTTACAGACCTGTGAAGGTCATAAACACTAGGATTGGTTGCAAAGTTATTTTTTAATCACTGTCATAACTGCAAATGGTCGCTGTATGAGACAGTTGCTAAACAAGGACTACCAGTTCATACCCTTTCTCTTTCAGAGAAAGACACAAACCATCCTGAGGTGTTCTGAATGGAAAATGAAGAATGGGAAATGTTCTGGCCTCATTCCCTCCATGCAAAATTTCCCCATGTTGTTGGAAAGTCGGCAGAGAGGGTGTAAAAATATTAAATTGAGCACAGTGTCAGTTTTGCACAGAATCAATAATTTGGATTATGACAGAGTTTTGATCTCATAGTTGGCTGAACCTACATTAAACTGGATGCAGCCAACATAAGGAAGCTGCATATGAATAAAGCGTCATGGCATTACTGTCATGTATCACTTTTGGATCACCTGCAGAAAGCAATACATTATAAAGAAAATAAGAAGTAAGTAGTCTGAACACACAGTTTTCTTGCCCTGAAAGCAAACACCTTGGATGCAACAAATAAGCTTCCACTTTTATTTAGAATTAGGTTCACCTTCTGTTGACTAGGATCAACTTTTCATACAAGGAGATAGTCTATAGACTAATGTTATATACACTGAAAGCAATTTGTTTTCCAACACTGAAACAGTTCTTTAGAAAGTGAGCCTTCTGGATAACAAACTCAAACCTTAAATACCATTTCAAACAGTGCCTGAACAAGTAAACAAATTCAGTGACCTTTGCACATACGTTTCCTTGCAGCTCCTTGGAAAACATTATTAGTTGTTATGTTTTCATCCACATTAATCTTTGGGCAAAGATGATCATGGAGTTTTAGTGCTAAATAAACAGTGAGGAGTTAAAGCATCAGACAATTATAGAATCAGTGCAATTATATTTCTCAGTGTGAATGTTCATATTTAGTTTTCTATTTAGCATTTACAAACAGTTTTTAATTAAAGCTTTGCTTTAACTTCAGTGGAAGAATGCTTCTCCTCCTCTATCTTTTAATGGATCGCAGTTAATTGAAGTGGATACTATCAAATGTATCCTAAAAGGATGAAATTGAAAGGTGGGGAACCTTTTTTGTAGCAAATTTTAAAAAAAACATAAACACTTGCCAAACCATGTTTGGGGTTGTTCACTGCTGAAAGGCCTGTGAAGGTCATAAATGTGAGGAATGGTCACCAAGTTGTTATTGCTCAAATATTCCTAATTTGCTATGTTTTACTGTCAGATAGATAAATGTTTAGATATTGTATAATATTGTCCCATTCACTTCTGGTTCTGCAGTGTCTAGAACCATACTTGTGAGTGTTCCCAAGAAACAATGCTGCCTTTCTCAGCAGTTTGACTCAAATTATATCATCACAATTTGATTGCTTTTATCATGTCTGGATATCAAGTTGCTTGCTGCAGGATCTGAAAATTCCAAGGACTATAAGAGAGTCATAATTAGAAAAACAGCAGCCACAGGGAGAAGAAACAAAGTTGGATGAATGAAAAAAGAAAGTGAATATTCATGCAAGTATATTTATTGCCTGGAGAAATACTTGTAAATAATAGAAATACATACATGTATTCACACAGACATTTTCTTTCAGACTGACAACAGGGCTGAAGACAACTTGCAGTTACAAGGAGAAGTCTAGGTGATAAAAAAATTGACTGACTTGCCCATTGTCAGAATAAATGCAAAGGTCCAGGTACAGTTTGGAAAAGAAGATTCATCTGTGTTCACCATATGCTTAAAATAATATTTCATTTGATACAAAGGTTCTTTGAACTGATAAATCTGTACCGAAGAGGATTAAATGTTTCTTCATACATAATGCTATAACTTACACTAAAATTAATAATAGCTCCCTGACTTTGGCAAATTAACATGCCAAAGAAAGAAATTGTACCTGAGCTTTCTATCTGATATATGCTAGTTTGATGTGAAGTATTCTGGGCTTACCTACACTGCTTGGTTAACCCATTACCAGAATGGTCAGGCAACTGTTTCTGGAGAATGAGGTTGACTTCTATCCATCCCTGTAGAACCAGAATATATTTTGCTAAGGCTCTTGGCCCCAGAGCTTTTGCTCAGCAGCTTCTTGACTTTACCTTTGGACTGTTATTTTCATAATGCTTGCACATGCCTTGTATTAAAAAATATAAAGTTTGGGGAACAGGAAAAAGGATGTGGTCAAATGAATAAGCATAAGTGTCATAAACAAGTACTAACAATCATTGCCATTGATCACATGATATGAAATATTGCTTCCTTGTTTAACGTCTATAAATGTTTCCCTAAAATTTGTATCCAATAGAGGTGTCCAGTGAGACTTCAATGTCCTTTCTTGTAAGAATAAAGGCTGTTTGTGCTATCCCAGGTTGTTTCATTCTAATTTCTTCTACCTTCCTCCCTCGCCATCGAAATTATCTCAGGTCACGTTTTTCTACTCCATTTCTTAAGTGCACCTTTCCAAGTCATGTTACATCAAATGTTCCTGTTGACTGGGATAACACACTTCTGTTTGCTGCAAGCTAACCTAACAGTTCATTTTTTTCTAGTCATTCAGGGAACAATTATTTCACCCTCCGCTCCCAAATAGCTTGGAAGTGGGAGCTTAGAGGCAGGGGTTTTAAATTCTTGTACCTCAGATGACTGGGGGGAGGGGTGTGTGTGAAATAATGCATGGATTTTTTTTTTTTTTAAGCACAGTGAAAATAGAAAGCTCAAGGAAATAAAAATAGTATTTTTTTAATATTTCTGCTGGGTTTTGAGCTGGCAACCTTCTATTTACAAGCAAAAGTTGTAGCCATTGTGTTTTTACAGCCCCTAGGGTAAAGGCAGCTCTAAGAGGCAATAGAAAGAAACAGGACAATAAGAAAGGATTTTCTTTTCCTTTTTACAAAAGCTGCTTGTTGTACCTGCATGCATATGCATTTTGATGCTTTAACTTTGTGTGTATAAATTCAATGTAACCATGCATAGACCATGATAGATTGCAATTCAGACTGAATACTCTGCCCAGGCCAGGAAAGTTTCTCTTTAGAAAGCTTAGAGACAAGTTGGTATGAGCACAGGACAGGAGCAGCTTAAATGGTAAATGCTGATATACTCTTTGTATATGTAGAGGGTTATATACCTTAGGTCAGTGTTTCTCAACCTTGGCAACTTTAAGATGTGTGGACCTCAACTCTGAGAATTTCCCAGCCAACAAGGCTGGCTGGGGAATTCTCAGAGTTGAAGTCCACACGTCTTAAAGTTGCCAAGGTTGAGAAACACTGCCATAAGCCCAAACTATATATTATTAATCATTTTATAATGATGTATAGGAGCAGGGAAGCCCAAGTACGAAACCTCATTTGAACATGGAGTTCACTTAGTAGATGGCCCTGTTGGAGTTTCTCAACCCATTCTACCATCCCATGGACAGCCATGAAAGCAAGCTCACAAAATTGTGGGCTTTGTCCAATCAGTTTCAGTGGATATGCCTTTTGAGTCTAGGGATACAGGAAATCTGTCGGTCACTGGAGATCTAGTATCCTAATATCGTATATCTTATGATACTAGACCTAGGTAGCCAGAATATTTAGGAACACCCATATTGGAAACAAACAGCCTGAGTGCCTTGTATTGTAAGTAGGTCACTTTAATTCTTGGGAATAAAGCTCTTTTCATTTACTTCACGGCAGGGTACAATGCTTTAAAATATGCTGCCAATGAGTAAGACTGCCATCAGTTTCCAACACAGCCAAGATGCATAAACATTTGACTGATGTCTCTTATAATGGGAAGTAGATTTCAACACAATAAAAAACCTGTTCTGCTGAAAATGTAGCCATTATTCCATTCCTCTGGGGTTCATCCAGTGAAACAAAACGGCCATCGTACAAATACCACTGGAAAGAAATCCACATCAAGAAACTCATTGTAAGATGCCTGGGTAAGATTCTGGCATTTTTAGTGTCACTAAACACGCTTTCCAAATTGACTGCACAAGGTAATTTATTATTAGGAGTTGTTTATTTTGCTTCCCATTTGTACTTAAAGCTTATGTTTACCTAATACTTAAAAGTCCTAATATTCTTTTGGGAAAATATCAGTATTTGCTCTTTAGGTCAAAGAACATTTTTTTTTTCTTTCATGTGTTCAGTGAGAAAATGATAGATACAGCTGAGAAACTGGTGACTAAAACAAACCCAACTAGCACTTTTCCAGAATTCCAGAAGTGGAAATTGGAGCAGTATTTTCACTCATGTCCTTAAGAAGAAGAGGACATTTTCCTTGATGATGGCACTGATACCAAGTGTGTGTGTGTGTGCGTGTGTGCATGCCCTTGTTGTTACTAATCTGAATGGGTAGACTAAATTATTTTATGATTATTTATTCTATATTTATATCACTCTTCCTTTTGGGGTAGCCCAGAGTGCTCTCAATGATTCTTTTTGTTCTTCTTTTTTCCTCTCCCTTTTCCTCTTTTCCACCCTTGCCTACTTGCATCCTCACTAAGAATATATCCCCACCAACTTTGCCTGCAGTGAAATGGAGGTGAACCATTCTGGAGAGGCCATTAACACACAGTATTTTTCAAGTTAAGATTTCAAGACATCAACTTTAGCATTATGCCTCTATTTTGCTTTTTCTTCCCTTTATTCTTTTTTCAAATAGGTGATTTTTCTACTTTGTTTGCAATTGAATGCTTGATAGATTGACCATAACTAAGAAAGATTAAGGTCTTAAAGCATATTACAAAACATAGACATAATGTGCCATTTAAAAGGATGAAAATTACTACCCAACAGTTGATTTACATATTATAACCTCAAAGCCTTTTTGTAGTGCAGTTCTTCAATAAAAGATTCATAGGCAATGCTTCATTTGGAAGAATGTGCCACTGAAAAATAAGCAAACATGAAAAATACCCAAAAATCTCCTTATCAGTGATTCTGGCAGTAAGTAATCACATTAAATGGGTCAAAAATCACAATCTTCAGGATACAAAGTGTTCACTTATGTCCTGTAGGAGGTTGGCTAGTATCCCCTGAGCTCTTGCACCAGAAGAATACTGACAAGCTTCGTTACATCACTATCTTCTTTCCCTTTGGCCAGGCTGAAGCAGTAAGTGTGGCTTGGATACTGCAACCAATCAGTGTTTAAGACACATATTCTGTGTAACCAAGCCTTGGCTATGAATTTGATCCTGCAGCCTACTGCTTTTTCACCTGTCTTTTTCTTGGAGCAGTAGGTGTGCAAAATTGATCATTTGACCGGGTATAGCTATTTCCATGACTCCACTGATTAGATGACCTGATAACTGTCACAGAAAAGATACCGAAGTATGATTCAGGAATTGCAAACAAATACACATTAAAATAAGCTTTAAAATATAACAATTGGTCAATTTGTTAATAAAAGTCTGCTTAATTTTACAGGCAATATAACAACATTTAGCTACATTCAAGGAAACTGAATCATACTGGTCTGATAACAACTGTACACATAAAAGGTCAGAATTTCTTAGCTGTTTTACTGGGTAAGGAGTCATAAAGTGGGTCCTTGAGTCCTTATAGAGGTTACAGTATAGCAGGACATGATCTGTAGCTTCAACAGCCCCTTATCTACAGGGGCCCAGAAGCCCAATAACTTTTCTCATTGTAATACCTAATGCTCAGGATCTTTTATGCTTTTCTTGGACTTCTAGGACCAGCTGGCCTAATGTTACAGATGATTATGACAATAAAGTCAGAAGGACTTCTAATGCAGTTTGGGAATTCCCATTAATTGCCACAGGGCTAGTCCAAAATAACTTGTCAATAAATTATATCCTGCACCTCTGGTGTGAGATCAAATAGTGGTAATGTTTACTTGTTACTTTTTCTTTCTGCCATACACACATGTGTACATTCACACACACTCACACTACCGGTTTAAAAAAGAACAGAATGCATGTTTCTGAGTTATAATGAATGAGGTCAGGTGCAGAGAATGAGGAAAGATGATCTCTCACCACCAGAAATGCAGAGCATTTCATAAACTATTTATTGCATATTTGAGCATGCCACTACAGTGGCCAGGGATATTTTCTTCTATGGATACGGGAGCTCTTTAATAATACTCCTCTGCTCTTTTATGCTTCTCTGGGTAAAAGGAGATTAGCATTTAACACAAAGCATAAATTAAGAACAGAAATGATATTTGGATGGTAAGTGTGGGATTTTCCTTAAATTTAGAATATTCATTATTTGCTATCCTTGAAAGTGGATGACATTTAATAGCGGTTGCAAAAGACCTCAATGAGCAAGATGAAATTATTTGTACATCACATTTATCAATGCTGAATGCACTACCTTGCAGTGAAGGAGAATCTCAGTGGCTTTGTTTATATATGCTTTGTTCAAAGACGATGAAATGGGGGGAGGAGGAGGAAAAACTTGCCAGACTCCATAAGTACCTTTAAACTCTTTTGAAAAAAATGAAAAGGAAGTAAGGAACTGAATCTGAACACTCACTGAGGTCTTCATCCATCACAGGCCTTTCTTTCCATAGTGGGAGCTACTATACCTGTCACATTTTGAAAGAATAAGTGAATAAGTGAAAAAGTTCCTTCACTTTGCTTTTAAATAATAACCTAACAGAGTTTTCCAAATACTTATGAATGGGGTTAGAAAGGTAGGTGGAGTGGGGGCTAGCAATTCAAAAAGTTTGGAGGTGGATGAAAACCCAACTCAAAAATTTGACCATTTCTAGAACTGACCAGATATACCAAAGCTTCTAAAATTAGTTGCAGTTCAGCTTTTCTTTTTCCTTTTCTATGTCTGGCCTTGTTGTACAGAAATTTCTGTGCAGAGGCCTCAGTTTTATCTTCCAGTGCAAACGCATCTGGTAATTTTTATTAAAGCTGTGTTTTCATTATGAAGCTAATGCTACACGTATTCTATGATGGAGCATTATGGAGCTTGGCAGGTCGTACTTCAGGATACATATTTTGGTTGAATATTCAAATGGGATTTGTAAAGCTTGTTTGCACAGAGAATAGCATACTTTGAATAAGAAATAGACATCAGAAGAGTTGGTTTAGAGTGCTTGCTAACCTAATAATCTTAGTTTCAGGAACGACCATCTTACAATTTAATAAACCACAAATAGAGCAACACACATTTTTTCCATATATTTTAGCTGTAGGGAATCTACAGTGCAGGTTATAAACAAAGTAGGCTGCTGTACTTGAATTTTAAATGAATTATGTATTGAATTCAGCAATTTAACTGACTACGTTTCTTAAAGTTAGTGATGTCCATTCTTGTGGGTAGAGGTCAAAGTAGCAAAAATTTAGCTGATAAGGGTTCTGCTATTTGGAGATGAAATGCTGGGCTGATTGTCCTTGTATTAACAGTTTTGGTTTATTATTTAATTGGTTTCTGTACTTTTGTTGCTTCAGGAAGTTGGGTGGTTGTTTTGGGGTTTACCATGGCTGTTTTAATTTTACCATATGTTTCCTATCCCTGTTTGCCGCTGGGAGTCTCAGCAGATTTGGTAGCACATAAATTCAACAAACAAACAACATTTGCTGCTCACTAACTGGCACGGGAATGCTACCAAGCAAAACATTGGCTTGAATTCAGCAAGAGTTATGTGTTTATGGCATGGATTTCAGTCCATGTATGTTTGCTTACAGGAACTTTATGGGTGTAAGCTTCAGAAAAAACAACAACATTTCCTTCCATTATATTGCCTGTATTTCTTGTACTACGTCTTATTATTCAAAGGAACAATGACCGCTTCACCATTTCTCAGGCAAGACTTTAATTAAGTTCTTCCACTTGACAGCAAAAATTGTCAGGACCCTGTGATTCACTGAAGCTGATTAGTTAGCAACCACATATGAGTCAAGGTTGCACATCATTTGTAAATGGCATATCTGAAGCATTACTACCTGTTGTGCTTGGAAGAGAATTATGAGCCTCATCAATACACTAACAAAAGGATGTTGTTGGATGGATGAAATTAAATACAGTGAAAGTTATTTTAGTGCCTTGCAAATTGCCCAAATATATGTTCTTCAGACTTTTCAGACCAGGTTCTGGCTGATATTCCAAATGAAACCTAGTTTTATTGTTAAATTTAAGCATCTCTCTCTCTCTTTTTCTCTCTCTTGCTTTATTATCTATTGCATTTGTATCCTGCCTTTGCTTCAGGAACTCAAGGTGTGACCTTGGAAATCTCTTGTGCCCTCCTTTTGTACTCCCTGTAACAACTCTGTGATGTAGGAAGAGATGAGGGGCAACTGCTTCAGAACGAGCAATCTCCACAGTTGAGTGGGAACTTGAATCTTAAGCTCCACTGTGCAATCCAACAATTTAAGCAATAAATTGCACAGGGTTCTTGTTTGCTCTTATTGTCTCTTTTTCTGATGTTTTTATTGTTTCTCCTTCTACCATTTATTGTTGCTCAGTTCTTTCTCCTGTTTCTTCCACTGAACTAAGGAGGAAAAAAATAACACCTTAATAAAAATAGTGTGGTAGGGGGAATTCTATAAAAAGCATCTTAGGATACTTTGCATATTACAACACAGCCAGGTGTAAATTAAGCTACTTTATAGCACAGAAGAGCTGCAAAGGAGTGTTTTGTTATTTCTCCACTGCTAGCTTTGATCTGAAATTCACCACAATGTATTTTTTTTCTTGTTAATGGAGTTCCAAACTGATGTTGTACCAAAATATGCCTTCACATTTTCCAGAGTTTCTCTGCCCCTGCAAAAAAGAGAAGTTTTTTTGGTTTTTGACCTCATTTTCAGGCACCTTGATAATTTCTTTTAAATTTCTCTTGATGTTTTCGAATTTCTGATAAAGATTAAGATGCTACTGCTGACGTTGCTGCTTTCTGTTACACGTTTTCCCACTACTGTGCCTTGAATTGAACCGAAACAGGGGAAGCTGTGGAGGCTGCAGAAGAAGAGGGAGTGATTGTACAGTGAAAATAAGGACAGAAAGGTCATTTTGGCTATCTCATAACTGAGTAAGTACAAAGACACTGCACTCTAACCATGAGGATTTTTCTGAAATTGTTTTCTGATTTGAAATTATTTCTGATTGTTACTCGATTTAAAACTGGTGGAAAAAATGTCAGCAAAATTTTATTCATGACTTCATTATAAAACCATGCAGTACTGGTGAACCAGATTTTAGGACTCTGGTGGCTGGTGAATTTCAGAAAAAAAAGAACACTACTTCCTTCCTCTTACTTCTTCATTCCACCATTCTCTTTTCTGCAGTCCTTTGCAACAGTGAATGAGATGCCAAGTTAATAATGTTGGAATCCGAAGTGCATTTCACCCATGATCCCTCTCTTGAAGATAAGTTTTGATAGACAGAGACTTCAAATGTCATATTTAATAACACTGGGGAAGTGTATTTCTCTTTGAAATAATTTCATATTTCTGAGTAGAAAAAAAAAAGCTGGGGAGAGGGGCCCCATGTTTTTATGCATAGAATCAATGCTTATAAAATGTTGAATGAGTAAAATCATGATATTGATAAATCAAGTTATTATGAAAGAGTAGAGTTTGGTAATGAGAAGCAAAACAAGAGAGAAGTTGAATTTGTCACACACCTTTTATGAGATGCAGGTTTTCCCATCACTTAGTGTGTAAAATACTCCTGTTAGAAACATATAAAAATGGCAGGTCTACTAGAAATGCAATATTTACACATGCATTTAAAAGCAACATTATGTATATATTACTGTTATATGACGACCCCAGTGGACCTTTAATTGTTCCATAGCTATAGAAGGTTAGCTGTGAATAATCAGATAATGTTTATAAACTTTTCTTATTTGCTCCCTTTATTTATGGCATTTAGAGTTCATGATTACATAAAATGGATTAAGATGTTTTAAAAATATCTTTAGAATCAAAATACATTCCATTTAAAAGTAAAATTAAAGCACTCAAAAGCTTTAGAAGATATATAATTGTTATATACTGTATACACTATATATTGTATATTATTTAGCCTATGCTACTCTTGGCCTTTCAAATATAAGCTTTCCAATGTAGAAATGCCTGAGCCCACTACTCAGCAGCAGAGGACATACACTATCCAGAGTCTCATATGAACTGTGTTGATTTACCATAGCATTAATAACTTCAACATGTTTTATTCACTTACAACCAGTTTTTCCCCCAGATTTTTATTTCTGCTTCAGTCCATTTATTTCACTTTTCCTTCCATCACAGCCATCCTGGCTTGAAGATTTATCAGTTTCCAAATGATAGTGATTCTTCTGAGCTGGCCCATTAATCACCTCAGCATTTTGACTTAATCTCATCCAGAACTGTAGAACCACATCAGTTTCCATTTGCTTAGAGTTAAGCCGTTACATGTTCTACTGGGTTAAAACTTCACTAATTCATGCTCTAGAGATAATTAATTTAAATGAAAAATGGACAAGTAACACCTAAAAGGTGGGTACCCTGTCATACTAATTATTACCCTTTCATGTACAAAAAATATTATTTATCATAGGCAACTTCCACATTGCTTGGATATTCAAAAGAGAAAGTTGACGCTGATAGAACCTGTTGTTCAATTATGTTTTTACCTTGACAGTCATGATTTTCCTTAGCTCATTCTCAAAAATAACATCTCCCACCAAATCAATAATCAAGCCTTCATTATATTTTTAACAATTTATATATCCCCTTGCAACTAGGTTTGTTATACATGTGGGTGTTTACGTGTGTATATGCAATATGATTTCAGCTTCATTCTCTCATTGTTAGGAATGTAAAAAATTTCACCCAACACTTTAAAATTCCTTTGCTAGACATCTATTTACATAATGTACCAAAACAATATTGGCTACATCTGGTTCATAAATTCAAAGTATTCCTATTTCATAAGACTTTTCCTTAGAAATTATCACTACAGTGCTCAGCTAAGAAAATTGTCTACATCTGGCTCATGAATAAAAAAGAAATACAGTATAAACATTTCCCCATAAAACACTGAAATTCAGAATGCACCTGAAATTAATTTTGAAATTACATTAAATGACTCTGCTAAAAGAACATTATCATGATGAGTGAGTAAGTATGGATGTTCATATTGCTCAACTTCCATTAGGGATTTCGTCTTCCTTTGTTATGACTTCTTCAACACAATCGGAAATACTGTCTACATTTTAGTTTTTTCCAAATTTGGTATTAGCAGAACCACCTGTTCTGCAGTATTTGGGTAGCTAGGAAATGAAAATATTTCATTCCACTCACATTACAAAATAGATAGGGAGAGCTATCTGCAGTTCATTTTGCACATAATCCAAGGCACTGTAGCTTGGTAATTCTTGCACTGCCCACTGATAACCCCAGACAATTTAAGAACCTACTTCCAAAGACTTCCTTTATATCAAGAAAATAATGCTTTATTGACCAAGAAACTACATACAGAGAAGGACTTTGTATTAATTCCAAGCTACCTGAACACTGTCTCTATAGTTCTAGAATACCTATATGTATTATTTTCCCTCTTTCCATTCCTAGACATGTCCCTTTTTGTTTTCCTATCTTCCCTAAGCTGTTTTTTACAATTACATGTGTTTCTTATTGTGTTTTCTATTTTTTCTTATTGGAATTGTTTTCAATTATGCTTTTAATAATGTCTTTTTAAACATTCCCATCCACCTTGAACTCCTTTATCCCCAATAGTTTCTCCTGCTACAAAATCCTACTTATCTTTACTTTAAGTTTATTAAAATAGGTTTTTCTGAAGTTCAAGATACATGTTCAACTACACTCATAAAATCAACAATTCCAGCATTACATGGTAACTTTTCCCCATGCTGCTGCTACGTATATTTCCTGAACGAAGTCTTCCTTATTGATCAGTATCAGATACGGATAGATTACCTTCTATTCCATTCCTCTCCTCTGAAAGAAAAAGGTATCAGTAATACATTATAGTTTATGTCCCAAGAGATATTGAAGAATTATGATGATGATCATGGCCCATTCATGCCTCTTTGAAAAATCTGCAGTTTGCTTTTAGAAAGCAACAACCAGGATACACAACCTTTATTGGATAGGCAATTGTTCCTGCTCTTATTTTAATCCAGATGCTTTCTGTTTATATTGCTGTGTTCATTCATATGGACTTTTGAGCAATCATGGATGCTTTCAACTTATATGCAATTTCTCCTTTTCTATTGCTTCTGTTGTTTTTGAACAAATTGTAACCTTTAGTTCCTATATTCCAATCATGGAAGTCATTCCATTAGGACTTTGTTATGCTTATTAAATCATATTTACCTTCCTGTACTGCAAGTTCAAGTTCATCTTATTTATTTCCCATTCTCTGACCATTAGCTTATCAATAACGAAGTCAAGGAATAATCGGAATAACAGGCAAGTTTAGCCTTGGAGTACAAAATGAAGCAGGGCAAAGGCTAATAGAGTTCTGTCAAGAGAACAAGCTAGTCATAGCAAACACTCTTTTCCAACAACACAAGAGACGACTCTACACATGGACATCACCAGATGGTCAATACCAAAACCAGATTGATTATATACTTTGTAGCCAAAGATGGAGAAGCTCTATACAGACAGCAAAAACAAGACCAGGAGCTGACTGTAGCTCAGATCATGAGCTTCTTACTGAAAAATTTAGGCTTAAATTGAAGAACATAGGGAAAACCATTAGACCACTCAGGTATGACTTAGATCATATTCCTTGTGAGTACACAGTGAAGGTGATGAATAGATTTAGGGGATTAGATGTGGTAGACAGAGTGCCTGAAGAACTATGAACGGAGGTCCGTAACATTGTACATGAGGCACCAACTAAAACCATCCCAAAGAAAAAGAAATGCAAGAAAGCAAAATGGCTGTCTGATGAGGCTTTACAAATAGCTGTGAAAAGAAGGGAAGCGAAAAGCAAGGGTGAAAGGGAAAGATATAAGCAACTGAATGCAGATTTCCAGAGAATAGCAAGGAGAGATAAGAAGGCCTTCTTCAATGAACAATGCAAAGAAATTGAAGAAAACAATAGAACGGGGAAGACTAGAGATCTCTTCAAGAAAATTGGAGATATCAAAGGAACGTTTAGTGCAAAGATGGGCATGATAAAGGACAAAAAAGGCAGGGACCTAACAGAAGCAGAAGAGATTAAGAAGAGGTGGCAAGAATACACAGAAGAACTATGTAAGAAATATCTTAATGTTCCTGATGTCCATGCTGGTGTGGTCACTGACCTTGAGCTGGACATCCTAGAGAGTGAAGTCCAGTGGGCCTTAGGAAGCATTACTAACAACAAAGCTAGCGGAGATGACAGTATTCCAGCTGAGTTATTTAAAATACTAAAAGATGATGCTGTTAAAGTGCTGCACTCAATATGCCAGCAAGTTTGGAAAATGCAACAGTGGCTACAGGATTAGAAAAGGTCAGTTTACGTTCCAATTCCAAAGAAGGGCAATGCCAAAGAATCCTCAAACTATCGCACAATTGCACTCATATCACATGCTAGCAAGGTTATGCTCAAAATCCTACAAGCTAGGCTTCAGCAGTATGTGAACTGAGAACTACTGGATGTACAAGCTGGGTTTTGAAGAGGCAGAGGAGCTAGAGATCAAATTGCCAACATTCGCTGGATCATGGAGAAAGCACGAGAGTTCCAGAAAAACATCTACTTCTGCTTCATTGACTATGCAAAAGCCTTCAATTGTGTGGCTCACAACAAACTGTGGCAAATTCTTAATGAGATGGGGGTACCAGACCACCTTACCTGTCTCCTGAGAAATCTGTATGTGGGCCAAGAAGCAACAGTTAGAACTGGTCATGGAACAACTGATTGGTTCAAAATAGGGAAAGGAGTATGACAAGGCTGTATACTGTCACCCTGCTTATTTAAATGCCAGTCTGGAAGAATCACAAGCCGGAATTAAGATTGCAGGGAGAAACATCAATAACCTCAGATATGTAGATGATACCACCCTAATGGCAGAAAGTGAAGAAGAACTAAAGAGCCTCTTGATGAGGGTGAAAGAGGAGAGTGCGAAAGCTGGCTTGAAACTCAACATTAAAAAAAACTAAGATCATGGCATCTGGACCCATCATTTCCTGGCAAATAGAAAGGGTAGAAATGGAAGCAGTAACAGACTTCATTTATTTGGGCTCCAAGATCACTGCAGACGGAGACTGCAGCCATGAAATTAAAAGACACTTGCTCCTTGGGAGGAAAGCTATGGCAAACCTAGATAGCATATTAAAAAGCAGAGACATCACCTTGCCGACAAAGATCCGCATAGACAAAGCTATGGTTTTCCCAGTAGTAATGTATGGCTGTGAGAGCTGGACCATAAAGAAGGCTGAACGCCGAAGAATTGATGCCTTTGAACTGTGGTGCTGGAGAAGACTCTTAAGAGTCCCCTGGACTCTAGGAGGTCAAACAAGTCAATCTTAAAGGAAATCAACCCTGATTGCTCATTGGAAGGATTGATAATGAAGGTCAAGCTTAGATACTTTGGTCACCTAATGTGGAGAGAGGACTCTTTGGAAAGACCCTGATGCTGGGAAAGATTGAAGGCAAAAGGAGAAGGGGATGGCAGAAGATGAGATGGCTGGATAGCATCACTGAAGCAATGAGCATGAAACTGAGCAAACTCAGGGAGGCAATGAAGGACAGGAAGGCCTGTGTGATATGGTTCCTGGGGTCACGAAGAGTCAGACACAACTTAACGACTGCACAACAACAACAAATACAGCAATACTTCCTTCTGCCATGTACAAGTCTTTGATTTGAGGTCCTTTTTTTTCAGAAGTTACTTTACCAACCCCCAGAGGATTCCAATTAAATCCCATCCTATGCAAACTCACTGTGATTCAGCAAAGAACATTTTCACCAGTTCTGGGTACTATTCATTTCATGCTAACAATCTATCATCCAACTAGCTCAAACTTTAGACCTATAAACCAAAATATTGTAGTATTCCTTCATGTTTCATTCTTGTTCATGAAGTAGAAGGCCTAATGAAAAGAGAGTTTGGTCTTGTGGGTAAGGGGCCCAGCCACCTCACAGGATTCTTGTTGTGGGGAAAATAGAAGGAAGAAGGAGTATTAGGAATGTTCACTGCCTTGATTTATTTATAAAAATAATAAAGGCTGGATAAAAAATCTAAAAAAAAAAACAAACCCAAAATACCTGAGCCCCCAGTTTCTTGAGCTTATGGGACACTGTCACAGAGTTCACTTGTAAATAACTAAACCCTTCAACCCATACATTAGACTTTCCCCAAATATTTATCTTCTTTTCAAAAAAGCAAAAGGAAAATGTTGAATTAAAGAAAACTAAAAGGGAATAGAGGGGAAAACTGTAGAAGATTTTCCTGACAATGTTAAAGCAAACATGATTAACATGATATACTATACAGGTAGAACCACTGTACTAAAAACAGATGTAGCAAATGCATGGGGCAGACAGTTTCAGGAAGACAATGAAATATGGTAATTAGAATACATCTTTTCTTCTGTGCAAAAAAATTCTACCTAACAACGTAAGACAGCTGAAGATCCTTCTAAAATCCAATTTTTCTGTTGTTCTTTGTTATGTAAATTTCTCTGATGTAGCAAACTTTTCTATGATGTAAATTCTTTAAAAAAAACACACACACCTTTTTGTACTCATCTTTCAAGAACATAAATACATATTTCAGGTGCATCTTTTGTCAACAAGTTCTTATGCATGATTTTTTTAAAAAAATGAGAAAGGTTGGGTACTTGTAGGTTTCATTCTGTACTGCAATCTATGCTACAGCAGAACCTTTTTCAAAATAAATGTTACAAAGCGACTTCTATAGGTATCCACAGTGGTTGGGTGTTTTATTATTTATCGGCTTATTTGCATTTGCTTTTAAGTAGAAAGCTCTTTATTCAACTGTTTCTGGATTAAAGGCCACTTGTGGCTTTTGAATAGTGTGCTCCAAGCCATTCCAAAAATAATGGATAGATGACAGGACAAAAACTCAATTTCTTTTCATGTCATGTGCATTTGGATTTAATTCACTTTAAATATAATTAGCAGAATTAATAGACACTTTGGGTCCAAAGGTGCTTTGGGCCATGTGGGTATGACCATAGCAATGATTAGCACTTTTTTAAACCAAATTCCTCTGTTTCCAGAATCACGGTGCATCTGTGGAGGGTGGCTGAATAATCCCAGATAACAATGCATTTGCTTTATGTATTTCCAGCAGGTGTTACAAGAGCCCACTTGCAGGCTTTGAAACACCTTCCCCTTCGGATCCAACTACTATTCAGCCTAATAGTTACACTCTTACTGAATAGTTTATTACACTGAATGGTTTTCAAATGTGGCAGAAATTATACATTTCTGTAGCACTTTTGTTATGGGCCTTGAGGAGCCTCAGGTCATGGGCATTTTCTTTAGGCTTATTAATAATATTGTTATTATCACAGGTCCCAGGCCTGGGGTTGATGTTTGCCGTTGATTTAACGGCCCCTGTTTCATTTTATGGATTTTGTTATTACAGCATTTTAGTCTGGGCTCCCTGTTGATTTAATATCTTTAGCTGTCTTCATGTCTTTTTAGTTTCGTACACTGCCCAGAGTCCACTGTAGTTGGGCAGCCACTAATTTTAAATAAATATAAAAAATTAAAAAATTACAATTTATATACCGCCCAACTCCCAATGTCTCTGTGTGGTTACAAATTACAAAATTACAAAAAACAGGGGGGGAAAATAGACAAAAATGAAGAGTGAAAATGGCAAGCCTTCCCAGGTTGTGTAAAGCAGCTTTGATTTCTTAGCAACAGTAAACTATTAGACTCTTTAGACAGCAGTCAGCCCACTTAGAAAAGGCTATATTCTAAGCAAATTCTGGGAAGGAAGGGAGTTCTAGTTGCAGGCATGCTGGTTTTCTTTCAAAACCTGCTAATTAGGCAAAGAGGGGCAACTGTTGCGTTTATACCAACTAAGGGAGAAAGCTAGTGGCTGGCAGTCTGTCATTTTCTAATTCTCTTTTCTCTTTTTTCTCTTCTCTTCTGTGTTGCAATGGCAACGGCGGGGGTGGGGGTGGAGAGAATGGCAGCCGAAGAGATGGGGCATGATTCAGTCGGAAGGGATGCATCCAGCTGAGCAGGACTCAGAATCTATTAAATGAACACTGGGAACACAAGCGGCTTGGTGCGGAAGTGGTGCTGAGGTTTGATCTCTGGGAGGAATGCAGATTAGCACTGGACGAATGAGTGGAATGATTAGGTGGAAAGCAGTTTGTTTTTCCCCATTCAGCTGAGACACCAGCTGAAAACCGGGGAGGGGGGGAAGAGAACCATTCTGAATCTTGTTGTGTTTAATTGTTTTTGCTGTTGTTACTCATAATAATAGGGAAGGCTGGAACAAACGGTAACCCATACACTTCAAATAGTCCACTAGGCATGTATTGTGGCCTGCTACTTAGCTTATAGCAGTGTTGTCCAAACTTGGCCACTTTAAGATGAGTGGACTTCAACTCCCAGAATTCCCCAGCCAGCATGGCTGGCTGGGGAATTCTGGGAGTTGAAGTCCACTTATTTTAAAGTGGCCAAGTTTGGACAACACTGGCTTATAGCATCTCAGTTTCTGGTGTTGCAGGCGTACAGCAGGGAAGCCATCTTGGGATGAAAGATTGTGTTCACTTTGGCAAGTCACAAGCTGTCCTAGCTTGCTACAGCAATTCTTATAAGCCAACTAAAGTAGAAGGGTTGCATGAAAGAAGATGATTGATTGTCAGAAACGTTTGCTTCTGCCAAAAATGCTCACTGTGAAAAAGAAAAAAAGTCTTCCAGTGGAGAACCACATGCTATTTAGTCCTTGCTACAGTCTCTTGAGTTACTGAAGTTATTAGCCAAGTCTTGTTTGTATTTTCTTTCCAATGACATTTCTTTGAAAAATGCTCAGTTGTAGAATGATTTATTTCATTAATTGGAACAAGCAGTGTGGAAGGAATGTTTATTCGTTGTTATAAAAATATGATGTGCACTTGAAGTTTTGAAAACCCAAAGACCTCAATTGTTATTTTAGGTGAGAAACATAAAAGATAAGCATTCGTACATCTTGTGTGTCCAAAGCAGGGAACATGTAGCCCATCAGATATTTTTTGATCCGATTCCCATTGGTCCTAGCCAGCAGAGTCAATAATCAGACATAATGAGAATTATAGACCTCCAGCATTTTGTAATTTGAAAATGAATGCTTGAAATGTAATTTCACTGGTGCATTCTGCAAAGTGTACATTGTACATTTATCATTTATTCTACAGAAGATAGCAAGCTGAAAAGATTCATTTTATTCATATATTTTGGACAACGCATATGCTACACTTTAGAATAAAGTCTAATTTAAAAACAGAATTCTTCAGTTATGTTTAACCTTAGAAAATGTGTTAGAATTCTCTTTTAAAAATAATAATAATGTAACTGATTTCTAGTTAATATTGGCAGTGCATTAATTGTTTAAAATGGGGAAAACCTGGATATCAAAAACATTTTGGTCTACAAATCTTCTGTGAAGCTTGATTTAATTCTTTTGTCAGTAAAGAATGATGTAGATAAGATGCTGAAATAAGAAATAATAAGTCTTCAGTAAGCTTGGATTTTCCCTACCCTTTTAACCTAGAAGATGAGAATCAGAGGGATATTTTTGGACATTGGCCAATGAGAGGCCATAAGATGGCTTTCAATTAAAATAGATCCACATATACAATATCACAAGGGATTTTATGTTTAAATCTCCTATGAAAGGTGATGAAACTAATTGTAAAATAATATATATTGCACAATCCTATCCATATTGCTTGGATGTGCATATATTATGTTCAATGGATTTGATTCCTAGGAAACTGTACATAGGATTACATTCTAAATTATTAAAAGTCACTATGTGTTTGTGTGTCTGTGTGTGTGTGTGTGTATGTAAAATCTCTTGTTGTAAAGATAAATATTTGTTTCTGACCAGAATCATCTTCATTAAATCTTCCAAATATTCAGTGAATAAGAGATTACATGATGACACACATTACTTATACTTTACAACACTACTTTTTGGGGTCACACAAGTGACTGCTTCTCTGACAGTAGCATGAAGGGAACCACCACATGTTCAGGTATTTATGAATGGAAATATTGATTGGCCAAGCTCCTGATTAAAAAGACAAAGCCTGAACAGATATATCCATCTGCACTAATGTTTGTTTTATTCTATCAGTTATAGGGCATGAATGATTTTCTCACAAATTATGTAGCTGCCAGAAGTGTTTGGTTAATAACATATCCTTCCATAAAGTTGAGCTATTCCAGAAACTAATCCAATTCCCTTATTTCATCCGTACAGTTCAATGCTTCTCTTTTGTTCACATTATACTATTTCTGAATGCTTTCCACATACTTGCTATTAGGTAACGAACAAATTCAGGTCTGGATATGTTTCTAATCTGTCCAATAAAGCAGATTGCAACATTGCTTTCAACATTAAAAACTGTAAAATAATAAAATGTATTCTAGTTAGGATGATCATCAGCAAAGATAATAGGTCTTTATTTTCCTTTTTTTGGGGGGGGGGGTGCTATTACTGAAAGTGGTATTAGTAATTACATATATGGTTTGCCATCATTTTGTATTCTCCACAATTCCTAGGATATAGTATTGTTCCAAGTTAGAGAAGAGTAAAAAAAAGGGAAAGAGAAAGAAAAGAAAGAAGAGGAGGAGGAGGAGGTGAAAGTTAAGGGGAGGGTTTCTGCATAGGGGAAATTAAAAAAAAACCTGTGCAATTTCTGCTCAGCTCTGCTTTATTTATGCATCACTTTTTATAGCACCTTTCAATAAAACCTGCATGAGATTAGCCCACTTTATCATTGTAAGAACCTGTGGTAGAAACTTTGCTGAAGATCAGTAACTGGATTCTATATGTATTTGTCATTTAGTGCAAATGTGTTAGTTCTGTGATCTAAAGTACTGCTTGGCTTAGGTCAGCATGGCTGGGGAATTCTGGGAGTTGAAGTCCACTCATCTTAAAGTGGCCAAGTTTGGACAACACTGGCTTAGGTCCTGATCACCCAAGGAATCTGGTTTGTTTTTTTTTTCTAATCTGAGAACTAATTGGGAGTTCCTTCTGTTGCATGGACTAACAACACGGAACACTCTTTCCATCTAAACCTGATTGGCATTGATTTTAGCATCAAGTAAAGACATTTATTTTTCAGTGTTTAATAAAAATGGAAAGGTTGAAGAATAGTTTTTTAAAAAATAAAACCAAACTATTGGTGGTATAGAGGTTTTGTTTTGTTTTTTTTTGTGGTACCTTAGAGTCAGCGTTGACTCCTGGCAACTGCCTGGACAAGTTCCTGCAGTTTTCTTGGCAAGATTTCAGAAGTGGTTGGCCAGTGACTGGCCCAAGGTCACCCAGCTGGCTTTGGGCCTAGGTTGGACTAGAACTCAAGGTCTCCTGGTTTCTAGCCTGATGCCTTTAACCACTATACCTAACTGGCTCTCTAAAGACCATTTAAATTATATAAAAAGACAGAGACTTGTGTTACGTGTTTTAGTAACAGTGTAACAATTTATAACAATTTACAGTGGTACCTCGGGTCACGAACGCTTCTGTTCACGAACAATTCGGGTCATGAACAGCACCGTTCACAAAATTTTGCTTCCGTTCGCGAACTCCGCATTGGGTGATGAATAGGATCCGCGGCCATTTTCCCTGCCGTGACACATGGTCATGGCTTCCTGTAGGGAGGGGGACTCTCCCTCCAAACAATAACCACCTCCCCACCCGCCTTCATGTCCTCCACGCCAGAAGTCGCTTCAAGCAAGGTTAGTGTTCTCTCTCTTCATACTGTACTGTACTGTACTTTGTTTCATATTTTTGTGGTTTTAAAAAAAATACATATGGTTCAGAATGGATTAACTGTATTTACATTGAACCTTAAGGGAAAATTTGATTTGGGTCGCGACCAAAATCGGTTGGCGACCAAATTCGTAGGGGTCAGAATGGATTAACCGTATTTACATTGAACCTTATGGGAAAATTTGATTCCGGTCGCGACCAATTCGGGTCGTGACCAGAGTTGCGGAATGAATTAAGTTCGTGACCCGAGGTACCACTGTAGTAACAATTCATAACCTAACACCCAGTGCTGGGACCCTGAAGTAGAGACAGTTAGCAGAATCCAGACCCTTAAGCGTCCATAATTGGGTAGTAGAAGAGTGCAATGTATGCACTCTCAATGTTTACGGTACATGTTGATAACATCTGGAAGGATGCTACATATGTGAAAAGTAACAGTAAGGTCAATCTAATAGCTTATCAAAGCATTCCAGAGAAAAGGGCACTCGGTGATTGCTTTACCCTTTTATCTTTCTGTCATCTATCTGTTTCCAATGTTATTGCCAATATATATATTGTGTGAAAAGTGGGCTTGCTTGGGGCTCTCTCCTGCAGTCTGCTGGCAGGGAGCCCAGTGACTCAATGTACTTATTTCCAATAAAATATACTTTGTTGTTTCTATCTTCAAATGCTTTGGTTTCTCTTTAGGTGAGTGTTTTCCTCACACTATCATGGGACTTTTATAGGCTGCAGGAAACTTTCAGTCATAAATTTGTGGGATCTGCACATGGCTGTGAGTTTTCAAGAGCAAATAAACAATGAACACTGGAGTGATGATTTGTATTCAGTTGATTGCATCAAATGACCTCCTTTTTAAGTATCTGTTTGAATAATTTAATGTACTGTTTTCAGAATTGGAATAAAGTGAGTTTGTACTCCCCCCCCCCCACCTGCCCCCAGATTTTAAAATCATTGTGAACCTTGTGTTTGTCCAGGGGAAATTTTACAACAGAAAAAAAAAATAAAAAATATAAATTAAAAAATGAATAAAATGGTGCTGGCAAAAGTAGCCTTGCTTTTATTCAGATAATTAAAAAATATATACCTATATATACCATGAACAAGGATAGTGGAAATAGTGAGATACAAGGCACTGAATTTTTTCTGAAAATCTTTAGTGATAGTGAATTGCAATTGTCATTTTGAGTCCTCTTTGGAGTTCAAAAGTGTTATTTAGTAAAATTTTGCCTGAATGGGCATTTTTATAAATTCATACTTAAATTTATAAAACTCAATTCAAAACCAAGCTTTGTCCCACAAATATACATTAAGCCTACCATTAATCCTTATGGGTGCATTGCTTAAGCAAGTCCTTCATTCACTACATTTGATTCCCGAAATTATACATTTTTAATTTTTTTAGCATTATGGATTGGCACAGTTTTAAGACAAATAGTTCAATGCCAGTTTCCTAGCAACACATACATTCAGCAATGGAAAATAGCCAACCAGTAGTTATCCCTTATTATCCACAATAATTATATGGTGTGAATGCTGAAATTAAAAATGCCTAATATAAAATGTGATGATTATTTTCTACATGAGAATAAATTGAATTAGGCTATAAAAGTGCTGTATTGATTTTAGATGTCCTAATCTTATTTCCAAGAGTACCGTTTGAAAAAGTGACATCCAGGGCATCTTTCTTCTTCTGATAAGCCTGGCAGAGAGCTACTCCTCTAACGCAAGCAGATGTGTTAGTAATTTAATGCCAAAGCAGAGCTTACACAAAGCAGCAGCAACAACAGATGTCTGCACAGTGGAGAGCTGAATGATGTTACAGCCATATTTAATGCTCCTAAATCTTAATATTGAGACTTGATGACAATGTGTAATCCAATCATACTTGCAAATTTGGCAATGGAACACAGTATCTTAGACACTCATGTGTGGAAGACTATAGTAAAACAAAGGGTGGTTATGTGTGTTTGAAATAGCGTTAAGGTTCTAAGGAATCCAGCAATAGCCAGGAAGTTTAAAGTTCAAGTGTGAAATTTCTGCTGAGCAAGTCTGATGGATGAATAAGATTGATAAATAAATGCTTTTTTAAAAAATGTAAGGATTATGTCGGCATATTGGGTTCCACATGTGGAATGAAGGTTGCTTGCCTCTAGACTTTTTTTTAAACTGAGGCTTAATGTATAAGACTCCATCCAGTCTATCGCTGTACCCAAGCAATACTTCAGAATACTTCTACAGCTTCCTTACATCAATTTAAAAAGATAAATAGGCATCATCATCATCATCATCATCATAGTTGTCTGTTTCTGCACATCAAAAAGGGAAAGGATGAGGAGGAAGAAGAAATAGTGAAGAAGAAGAAAAAAACTACATATGTAGTCTTCTGTCCAATTCTCCATGTATATTGCTTTAACTTCCCATATCTCCCAGCCAGTCATCTTGCTAAATCAGCTTCTCTAAACTTTCATCCACATGCAACTAGACCCCAAAGGGTGATACCTTCAAGTTCCTTTTACATAAAATAATTTGTGAATTATTTAAGTTTAATTGTGCAATGCAGGGGATGATCTTGTTTATACCTCCTGAACCATTTCCTAATACGTTTATAGAACTTTATGCAATAATATTCAAAAAAGGATGCTAGGAATCTCACATTTCTTCAAGTTATCTTACAAAGATTAATTTGGCAGTAAATAATTAATTGAAAGCTATTTGAAAATAATCTCCAACCCAGCCTAACATAACAACTATACTTATATTTATTTTATGAGTTGCTTGCTTCACCAAGCAGAGTCCATTAAGAGCATATATTCATATCATTGATATATGGACAGAAGTAAGTATTTGCAAAATGTTGAACTGACAAGGTTTGGAAAGTTATTATCAACCTGAACTAGCTCCAGCTGAAGTAGAATTGCTACAGAATAAACTAGGGCCCATTCAAGTGGATGAAGAGTAGCATTTCTTTGTCCTTGCCTTGATCCACATCCTACATCTGCTGTGATCATGTCAGCTACATCTGAGTTAAGATAGCTCCTGGACTTTTTGCAAAGAGAACATGGTAAAACCAAGCCCATAATTTTTGTCCTATTAACACAGAGGTGGTTGTATCTGTGGTTAAAAAAAAATTGTGTCAGAAAAGTTTTTTTTTTCTCACTTTCAGCATAGAAAATGCTGGAATATTCAATGTTTATTTATTTATTTACTTATTTAGCTGATCCAGCAGGAAAACAGTGCTGCTGTAATGGAATTTATTTCCCTGAGCTGCAGACCACAGCTAATCCATAAGATCTTGTCCAAGCTACCTTAAAAGCCTCAGGAATGCAGAATAGTGATTTTGCAAATATATTCCACACTCATTGTTTTTGTACATGAATATATATGTAAAGTAAATAACCAAGCCAAACATATATATAATTCAAATCTATGAGCAGAAAGTATGACTTTTTCTTGTAAGAAAAGCAAATAGGAATGAAAACAAAGCTAAAACTAAAAAGAAAGAGCTAGAAGAAAATAAATAAAACTCAGTAAAGGGGAAAAAAAACTTTTTATAGAGTGTACAGAAAAACTATACTAAATATATATAAATTTCCATACAAGGCATAACTATATCAGTTCCTGCATGGAAATTTATATATATTGTAGAATAGCAGCCTGCTAATCTGAACATTTGGAAATAAATTAATTCACCTAGAATATTTTATCCAGTTTGGGCACTGCATTTTAGAAAGGACATGGTTGAACTACAGCATGACCAGATGAGAGCAACAAAGATGATAAAGCCTGGAAGGAAAAACTTATAAGGACCAACTGAAGGTATTGGAAAGGTTCCTGCTAGGCAAGAGAAGACTGAGAAAAGAAAAGACAAGCCACTGGTGATGTAACTCACTTCAAAGGTGTTAACTTAAAACAGTTGCAATGTGTTGAAACAATTAGAAAGCAGTTGAAGAAGACTTCACCCACAGTGGATTGAGTTGGGGATATAAGCAGAAATCTTCACAAGTGACCTTCACTTGTGAAGATTTCTGCTTATATCCCACAAGAAGAGAAATAGGAAGACCCCCTTCCACTGAATTTCACAGCCTGATGATTTTTAACAGAAATAATGTTCTCCATCAAGCAAAATTAAGGTCAGTACCTAAGGGCAGCATCCCTAACTTGACCCTTCCAAGCCAGAGATAATTCCCCTAATCCTAACCTTCTGTATTCCTCATAATTCTTGAAAAATGCCATTATTCTCAGCCAAGGCCCTACTGCTTACCATCTCACATTATTTTATTTTGTTACATTAGGACCCTTTAATTGTATCTGTTTCATTTTTAGCCAAAGTTAGACTAAAACAAAACAAAAAACAAAAAAAACTCTTACATCTTCATAGAGTTAAGAACTCTGCATATTTCTAAACTAAAAATATACCTAAAAAAAAAAAGCAAGTATTTTTTTAGAAAGAAATAGTGGCAATGTTAAAGCTTCCATTGATAATAAGCTTACTGGGAGTCTTGACAGCTTAAGTGAGCCTAAAAAGATATTATAAGATATTAAAAGGCATATAAATTGAAGGAAGGAAGGAAAGAAGGAAGGAAGTTGTTGGAGAGAAAGATGAGGTTTCTGGACCACTATGGTAATAAACCATAGGGAAGAAATAAAAATACATGGGTAAGACTTAAGGGATTAAATTTATTTTAACAAGGGTAAAAGTGAAAGGAAGAGATAAAAACCATTTGTCAATCAGTGTATATAACAGTTATATACAACAATTATGAGGGAACTTCTCTGTGCCTAAAATATAAAAAGTCATATACTTTTTTCTGAAAGTCAGGAACCATCATGTTTCCCAGGTCAGTGGCGCATATAGAATGAATAGTAGAAATAGTTAAGGGCAATTATCCCGGGGGGGGGGGGCGGAATTCAACTAGGAAATCCAGTGTTTTTCAGAGCTTTTGGCCAACCCTCATAAGGCCTTGTCAGCTTGACCAAACAGAAGAGACTGCAGGAGTTGCCTTCCAAACTATTGGAAAGGCTTCATTATTGTAAACTTTGCTGCAGTGGAATTGAAAAGTTCAGTCTCTGGGAAGTGCAAAAGGAAGAGATTCTAAGTGTTCCTGGTACAGCATTTCACACACCTTAACAGAAAGGTAACAGAACTTTTAAAGTGCTTTTTCACTTCCAATGAAAATAGTAAATTGCCAACTGCTGAGATTTTCTAGGACATATTACCTAAAGTTTTGCTTAAAAACAACATAAACTTCAATATATGAAAAACCAAGAAGAAACACAAATCCAGACAGAAATAGGTTTGTTCAGACGCAAAATCCAAAGACTTAGAACTATAAGAAACTATTTTAAAATGAAAATTACCATTACCATATTATATGTACTTACCTATTCCCCCCAAATCCCATGGTGCACACAGTACTTGATTTAGAAAAGTAGCTCATTAAAATAAAAGTAACTAAGCACCAGAGAGAGCTAACTCATTTCTTTCTTTTTTCAATAATTTCAAGAATTCACATGTTTTCTTTCTACTATGAGTAACCGTGTAGACCTCCACCAAAGCTACAAGTAGGCCCCCTTTATTATGGTAGAAGAGAACCAAGGAAAGTGAAAACAAGATGCCAGCATAACATGCTACCTTAGTCACTTTTTGTCATTTAAGCTATTAATCATGTCTGGGGATAATGAAGCCTGTTCTTTATTTGCCTCAGGACAATCTGACATAGACAGTTAACTAAAATGGAAAGAAATGGACAGTTAGCTAAAATTGAATTTATTGAATTTATTTAAAATCGATTCTATTGAGCAAATATATATTAAAAAAAAAAAAAAAAAAAAAATTCCCTTCTCACCCCTATGGGTGGTATGTGTCTTCCTCAATCTCAGGTCCTCTACCAGAGGCCTGGGAGTTTGAGGGTTCTGCGCAGTATCTTAGCTGTTCCTAGCACTGCACTCTTCTGCACAGAGAGCTCTGATGTTGTTCCTGGGATCTGTTTGAGACATTCTCCCAGCTTAGGAGTCACGGCCCCGAGTGCTCCTACCACCACTGGGACCACTTTGGCCTTGACTTTCTACATCCTCTCTATTTCCTCCTTCAGGCCCTGGTACTTCTCCAACTTCTCATGCTCCTTCTTCCTGATGTTGCTGTCACTTGGCACTGCTACATCTATCACTACCGCTGTCTTCTGGTCTTTGTCTACTACCACGATGTCTGGTTGATTGGCTGTCCGTCTGGATCTGGAAGTCCCACAGGATCTTAGCCCTGTTATTCTCCACGACCTTCTGTGGAATCTCCCATCTGGGCAGCTGTTCCTGTACACAATGCCAGCTATTTGGTTGTGCCGTTCAGTGTACGCTGTTCCTGCCTGCATCTTACAGCCTGCCACTATGTATTGAACATTGGGGACGCGGTGGCGCAGCGGCTTAATGACGCTGAAAGTGCCGGCCAGAAATGGCTGGAAACTTCAGCGGTTCGAGTCCAGCCTCTCGCGTTAAACAAGGTGAGCTCTTGTTTCTCTACCCGCAGCTTCTGCCAACTCAGCAGATCGAAAACGTACGTGAGTAGATAAATGAGTACTCTCACTCCAGTGGGAGGAAAAATGCTGGCAGCAACTCCACAGAGAGACGGGACCACAGTTGCCGGTAAAAGCGCGAAATTGCGCTCGCCCCGAAAAAGGGGCGCGAAGCAACGGAAATCCCGCCTCCTGTGCTGCCAGCTGGGCTGACGCTCTAGGAATTAGGCTCTGGCAAAGTCTAATTCCGAAACTAGAAAGATGCAATTGCCTTGAAAACCGCTAGGGGGCGGTCACTGCAGGGTCAGTAATGACTGTGAAGCAGACAAAAAAAAAAAAAAAAAAAAAAAAAATGTATTGAACTGTCTCTGAGGCCTCTTTGCACAATCTGCACCTTGGGTCCTGTCTAGTGTGGTAGACCCCTGCTTCTATGGATCTGGTGCTTAGTGCCTGTTCTTGTGCTGCTATGATCAGTGCCTCAGTGCTATCTTTTAGTCCGGCCCTTTCCAGCCACTGATAGGATTTCCCAATGTCAGCCACCTCAGCTATCTGTAGATGGTGCATCCCATGCAGGGGCTTGTCTTGCCATGGTATTTCCTCCGCTTGAACTTCCTCCCATGTCTGCTGCTGCCTGAAGCATTCTCTCAGCAGCTCATCTTTGGGTGCCATCTTACTGATGTACTCCTGGATACTCTGGGTTTCATCCAGGACAGTGGCTTTGACACTCATCAGACCCCGCCCACCCTCTTTGCGGCTGGTGTACAGTCTCTGGGTGTTGGACTTGGGGTGGAAACCTCCATACATTGTGAGGAGCTTCCAGGTCTTCACATCGGCAGCCTCCATGTCTTCCTTTGGCCAGCTCACTATACCGGCAGGGTATCTGATGACTGGCAGGGCATACATGTTGATGGCATGGATCTTGTTCTTCCCATTGAGCTGGCTCTTCAGGACCTGTCTTATCCTTTGGTGGTACTTGGAAGTTGCTGTCTTCCTTGCCTCCTCCTCATGGTTCCCATGTGACTGTGGGACACCAAGGTATTTATAGCTGGTTTCTATATCTGCTACATGGCCCACTGGTAGTTCCACTCCATCGGTCTTAACTACCTCTTTACTATCATCCTGTCACACTTCTCCAGTCTGAATGACATCCCAATGTCCTCGCTGTAGATCCGTGTCAGGTGGATCAGTGAGTTGATGTCTCGTTCACTCTTAGCATACAGCTTGATGTCATCCATGTAGAGGAGGTGGCTGATGGTGATTCCACTCTTGAACTTGTACCCATATCCAGACCTTGTGATTATCTGGCTGAGGGGGTTTAAGCCTATGCAGAACAGCAGTGGGGACAGTGCATCACCTTGGTATATGCCGCACTTGATGGCCACTTCTGCGAGCTGTCTTGAGTTCACTTCCAGTGTTGTCTTCCACAGTCCCATTGAGTTCTTGAGGAAGGTCCTTAGTGTCCTGTTGACATTGTATAGTGCCAGGCATTCACAGATCCATGTGTGTGGCATTGAGTCATAGGCTTTCCTGTAGTCAATCCAGGCTGTGCTCAGATTAGTCTGCCTAGACCTTGAGTCTCGGGCAACTGCTCTACAGGTATCTATGAGTAACTGGTGTTTTGAGCCTCTGGTGTTGTTCCCAATGCCCTTCTGAGCTGTGCTCATGTACTGGCCCATATGGTCTTGTAGCTTGGCAGCTAGGATGCCTGATAGAACTTTCCATGTTGTGGGGAGGCAGGTTATTGGCCGGTAGTTGGATGGTGCTGTTCCCTTGTGGGGGTCTTTCATGATCAGCACTGTCCTTCCTTGTGTTAGCCAGTCCAGGTGGGAGCCTGCTGCTAGCAGTTGGTTCATCTGTGCTGCTAGGCATTCATGCACTGATGTTAGTTTCTTTAGCCAGTAGGTGTGGATCATGTCCGGGCCAGGTGCTGTCCAGCTTTTCATGTTCTTGACCCGCTGTTGGATGTCTGCTACTGTGATGGTGACTGGTTCCTGTTCTGGGAGATTGCTGTGGTCTGCTTTCAGGTCCTGCAGCCACTTTGCACTGGTGTTATGTGTCTTCTCTTTCTCCCATATGTTCTTCCAGTACTGTTCAGTTTCCGCTGCTGGTGGCTCAGCTGTTACTCTGTGGTTGCACTGCAGTTGGGAGTACACTTTGGATGGTTCTTTGGAGAACAGGGCATTTATCTTCTTGGCCTCTGCTTCTCTAGTGTATCTCCTTAGCCTGGCAGCCAGTGCTGTGAGCCTTTGTTTAGCAGTCTCTAGGGCTTCAGATGGAGTCAGGCCCATATATTTTTTCAGTAGCTGAGTCTTATCCCTAATCTCCACACGCTTCTGTAGTTCCACCAGCTGACTGACTTCTCTCCGAGTTGCCTTGATCTTAGCCTCCAATATCATTTTCCAGGGTGGGTATGTACTGCTGTTCTTCTTGATCGTGTAGCCAAGCATTTCCAGGATTACAGCGGCTGTAGCATATACCAATTCATTGGTTTCAGTTATGGTGGTAGTAGGGATTGTCTGGAGGGCTCTGTTGGCATCTTCTAGCATACTATCTGATGGTACTTCTGCACTGAGCCTTGGTAATCAGAGTCAAGGGTTGACTATAGCTAGTTTATCCATGATCTTATGCCTCATATCAGCTGCTGTGCTCTGTAATGGAAGGGGTAGCAGTGACATTCCAGCCTCAGGTGTTGGCTGCACATCTGCTTGTTTTCTAGGTCTGCTTGAGTCCGGGTTGTAATGTGCAGTTGGTCTATCTCAAGTTGTGAGAGCAGCTTCCTTTTCACTATGTTGAAGCACTGGGTAACTAGTTGTTTCTCAGTTAGTGTGGATGTAGGCCTTCTGTCTATCCATAGTTCCCTCGTACGTTTCATATATCCCCTCTCATTAGGTCTGCTGTTGTAGTAGCATTCCATCAATTCCAAGTTCTCTTGTCTCGTCCATGTATGGTTTGTTCCAGTAGCGCACTTAACATCAGATTGTCCTGGTTCCCCAACATCTGACGCAGACCTTGTTAATCCGGGCGATGTCCGAGCCGGCATGACTCTCTTAGTTCGTGTCACTCTCATATTTTTGAGGTAGGCAGGTGAAGCGTTAGGGGGTCTTTGCCCAAGGACCCCTACTGGTAAGGTAGGTACCAGCCGGGATTTGAACCCCAGTCTCCTGCATCAAAGGCGGTGTTCTAACCACTATGCTATCCAGCCGCTATATATAATTCTATCCATATCTACTCAGGAAATCTAATTGAGTTCAATGAAGCTTACATCTAGAAATATCACGACAGGACAATAACTCTGAATCACTGAACATACTGTCCCACTTACAGTCCAGCCTCAGAAATTTGCTATTATACATACATTATTCAGGTAATACACTGTTTTTGTTTTTTTTTTTTTAATCTGCTTAACAGTCATTACTGACCCTGCAGTGACCGCCCCCTAGCGGTTTTCAAGGCAATTGCATCTTTCTAGTTTCGGAATTAGACTTTGCCAGAGCCTAATTCCTAGAGCGTCAGCCCAGCTGGCAGCACAGGAGGCGGGATTTCCGTTGCTTCGCGCCCCTTTTTCGGACGAGCGCGGTTTTTCGCGCTTTTACCGGCAACTTGTCCCGTCTCTCTGTTGAGCCGTTGCCAGCATTTTTCCTCCCACCGGGGTGAGAGTCCTCATTTATCTACTCACGTATGTTTTCGATCTGCTGAGTTGGCAGAAGCTGCGGGTATAGAAACAAGAGCTCACCTTGTTAACGCGAGGCTGGACTCGAACCGCTGAAGCTTTCAGCCATTTCTGGCCGTATATAATCCAAATTCCTAATTATGGATCTCTCATTTATAACCCAGTTTTCTACTTCCAAACAGGTTATGTGTGTGCTTATATCCTTCTGATCAGGTTCTCTAGCGACTGGAGGAAATAAAATCTATAGTATTAAAAGCAACAGTCACTGACAGCATTGTATATATGACTATGTCACAAGTTGTGGCTTTAAATACATTTTGCTGTAGTAAATTCCACAATTTAACAAAGCAATTTGTACAGGGGTTTCTCAGCTTCAGACAATGAGTGACTGAAAAAAACCATTCTCAGTTATGGAGATGATATGTATTATGTGTGTCCTTAGCTACTTTTTGGTAGGCTAAAACACCCCCTTTTTCTGAATTTCTCCATCCTCTTGCTGGTCCCCTTCTGCACCTTTTCCAGATCTACAGGGTATAGTGTACAGAATTATATTATTTATTAATTACATTTATATCTCACTTTTCCTCCAGAAGCTCAAAGCAGTTTACAGAGTTCTCCTCCCTTCAGTTTGCCCCATACCAGCTCTGTAAGGCTCTGAGAGATAATGACTGGGCCGAAGTCACCCAATGAGGATCCACAGCTGAGGGTGAATTATTGAAGTAGATGATGATGATGATGATGATGATGATGATGATGATGAAGAATGTTTTAAGATTATGATAGTTTCTTAATGATCTCCATTTTATATAGTAGAAAAACTACTGGTACAGGATCTGAATATTTGCATACCAAAACATTCTGTTCTTCTTTTAGAACATGCTAATTAGCCATTCTGGAGTGGTTTATTGATTTTCTGGAAGTAGATCTTCTGGAATAGGGAGTGGTTTATGGTGTTACAAAAGAAATGCTTTCAGAAAACCACTGTTTTCACCTGTTAGATTTTGAAGTAAATACCCTCATAGGCCAGATTTGTCCCTCTTCTTGTTGTAGAATGATATAGATGGGATTTACTGTCACAAAACATTGTGTATGTATGTGTGTGTGAGAGAGAGAGAAAGAGGGAGAGAGAGAATGTATGAAACATTCTGATTTTCTGATTAACTAGAGTAGTTTCTAAACAGATCATCCTACCTTATAAACTCTACTTGTATATATATCTTTCCAACTTTCAAAATTACATTCTTTAAAAACCCAACAACAACCACAGAAATTATATTTCTTTTAAAAAAATGAATTCAGAATACTGGGGAAGTGTATCTGTCACTTTGATTAATATTGTTTGGGTTGCACATAGCATCAAATCATTTATTGAGGTTAGAGATGCTATGCGGATGATTATTGTGCATGCAAAGTACATCTGTAAGGTATGCTGATTCTGGAAAACGATGGCAAAATGCTCAGTCTTGCTAACCTCTGATAGTTACCTTTGACCATGTAGAATATTGCAGCATCTAGAAAGTCTAACTTAGCAAAATCTAATGCAAATACAATGGACTACTGCCTTGCAATAATTTGTAACTGAAGTAGTATAGTCTAGAATTTTCTCTTTTCTCTCTCTCTCTTATTCTTTTTATAGTAATTTTTATTAAAGATTATAATTACGACAGTAAAAACTAATACAAACTAAAAAAATAAAATAATGAAAAAATAAAAAATAAAAAATAAAGAAAAAGAAAAAAATAGAAGGTGCAGAGAGGAGAGAAAAAAAGAGAAAAAAATATAGAAAGAGAAAGAGAAAATTAAGAAAAAAAATAAGAATATAGCAAAGAAAAAGGAAGGAAATATATAGACAAGTGACTTCCCCTTTCATCACAACAAATATAAACAATTTTAGCAACTTATCACCTTCTCTTAAAATACAACCAATGATCTCTTCTTCCCATATCCCATCCCTATTTATAAACAACTCCACAAAGCCTTGTGGTTTAGTCCTGATGTCAGCAAAAGTCCATTAAGGGTTACCAGAGATAACAATTTTCTTAATCTGAATTACAGAAAAGCAGACATTTTGAAAACTTGATGAACAAAGAAACACACACACACACACGTGTGTGTGGTGGTGGTTGGCTAGGTGGGTGAGTAGGTGTGTATTTAGAACCATTGCTTCAAAATGCCTGTTTCTTTACTGTGATATTTTCTAACCGTAATGATTCATGATTGTTTCTAAGCACTGTTGTTCTTTGATATAATCTGAACTCATCAAATTATTATTGCTTTCAAGTTGAGTCCCAAGCTGCTACATCACTATTGATTCCCCTTGTTTCTCAGAGAAATCTTTATGTAAAGATTTGTGTAAAGGCAAGACAAGAAAGAGATAATTTTCAATGTAAGCCTAATATTGCATAGACTTCTGGGGCAAATATAAGTATACTTTACTATAAATTAAGATGTGCAGTGTATGTCAGAGATCAAAATGAAAAGGCAACAATTAAATAAGTAATTTCAGTGCTGCTGGATGTGACACTCATGACATGCTCTGAAAAAGAGGATACGAATGGCTATGAAACAAGCATAAACATGTTTTCATCTGTGCTTGGCTATCTTACTCCCTGAAGAGAACATCTTCTCATGGAAACCCCAGATCTGGGGGGAGTGCATAGCTCTGCCCTCAATCCTGGAGAGTTTGTGACTGAAGGGACATAAGCTCACAGAGAAGAGATCTTAAAAACCAGTGATAATCACTGGGGAACCTACAGCTGCTGCTATGTTTACCAGTACAATTCTAGGCATCCATCACAATTGGTAATTCTACTGAGGCCGCTGGGAGGGGATATATGTGGCCTACACTTGTAATAAATTCTAGTAGACTATGTAGATTAATGGGAGAGATTCAGATATAAGGTCCACTTTTACATGGAACCTTAAATTTTCGTCTGTCCAAAAACGTGGTGGTTGTTGAAGCAAAGAATAATATGATATTTCTTTCCTAATTCTATTGGATTGACAAGTGAATTTTGCTTACCCACTACAAACTTTCATTATACAAGGATTAAAGACTTGCTTATGATTCATCCTATTAGGAATATATGGTATTCAACATGGAGCACTCAGCTGTATGTTTCAAAACTGTTTTCTGCTCCTTAGAGGACACTGCTCATTGACTTTGATAGACATTCATAATGCATGATAAATCCAAACTGTTTTACCTGACTTTGTCCACAGTGAAGGCATGTTTTCAGGAGCTTTCTGGCACAGGGAAACATGACTTGGGAGGCCAGGGCCTTGGCAGGAACTAAGATATACAAATGGAAAAGCAAAGATTTGGAGAAATACAACTATTTTTTAGATGTGGGGAACTAGACAATGAATAGACAAGGATCCATTAGATAAATCTGAAAGAATTTAGGGCTTCTCTTTCTCTGTCTTTTTTTTTAAATCCCACTGAATTATCTAAGGAAATGTATGATTATCTAAATGGCAAGGAGGAACTCATAAAATTAATTTTGCCTATTATAAAGGGGTTTTTTTGCATATAATTTTTTTATTAAGGATTTTTATTACAATAGTAAAAAGTAATGCAAACTAACCTTAAAGAAAGAAAAAAAGAGTAAGAAATAATAAACAGTGCAAAAAAAGAGAAAAGAAATAATATGGTAAAGAAAAAAAAGAAATACATAAAGAAGTGACTTCCAACTTTCGTTACAAGTATAGATAAATTTAGTAATTCTTCACCCCCTACAAGATTAAACATATATCTCTTCATCCCATATCCCATCCTTTATCTATAAGCAAATGCATAAAATATCAACTTTTCAATCCTGGTGTCAGCAAAAAGTCTGTAAAAGGTTGCCAGAAGTTTGCAAAGCAAATGTTTTATTCTAACTTTGATCACATAAATCAATTTTATATTCCTTTCCTTTACTTCTAACAATCTTAATATTTAGTTCATTCAAATATTGTTGTAGGATTTTATTTCTCTTCAATTCTTCTTTATCCCATCGCTCAGACTTCTTCAAGGGTTTAAAAAGCCTCTTTGGTAGATCCAATAAGAAAACATTTTCTAGATAATTCTCATGGTTTGTCATTTGTATTTCCCCTTTAACTGTTAAAACTTCAGCCAGTTTCTCTTGTATATCCAATAAAGCATCCTTTTCCAAATCATTTTCTCGGCCTGTCATTCATAGTTCCACTTTTGGTACTTTCTCTGTCTTGTCAGACAAAATTCGCTCGGCATTGGTCATTCCCTCATTAACATCTTTTGAATATAATCTATCCATAGAATCAGACAACATTACTGACACAGTTGACATTGTAGCTACTAATTTCTGGGTCCGTTCTTCAAATATCTCCTTTAATATTTCCAACATTATGATGTTTTGTGTCATTTTGTAAGTCCCAGTTAACCAACATCAAAAGCAGGCTTGTATTTTTTTTCCCTTCTACTTAGAATCTTTAGACCCTCTAAGTATCCAATTTCTAAAATCATAAAGTCATTTATCTTTGCTATGAACCAAGATAGTCAAAATAATTCTGGTCCCCATGAGAAGCTATTTATTTTTTATAGTTAATTCCAAAATCTTACATTATAAATCAATATTCCAAATTTAACTGGACCCTTAATCTGTTTGTAACTTTCTTAGATCAAAATCTTATTTAGCTTTTTGCTGTTTGTTTCAAATTCTTTAAGTTTTTAAGCTTATAATTAATTTTTTTTTCAGAGTTGAAGCTAAACTAATCTGGCAGCTTTTCAAACTTGTTGTTCCAAAAGTCTCTAATAATCTTAAGATGGTTAATCGGCAATTTCCAAAAGTGATTAGAAAGTGAAGCTTGCAAACTTAATGTCTTCTAAAAGGCTCCACTGTGGTTGTGAGCAAGACGGCTAATCCCTTCTTCTCCTGGTGCTCAAACTTGTGAAAGACTGCTGTCCTTCAGACTCTTTATGAGAAGCAGCTGTCTGGAGTACATGTGGGTGATCTGCCATCCTCTCCTTATACGAAGATGTTCTGAAGACTAATCTACTCACTGGTTTTTCAGTCTTTGCCATGATCGCTGGTTCCGCTTTTGTGGAGATGTCTCAGTTCACTATGCTTCCCCCGGAAGTCTATGTAAAGTTACTTTTCATTGTTCGTACAACTGGAAAACAATAATCATATTTCATCATTGTTTCCTTGACATCCATGATATCCTTTTTCTGAGCATGAAAATAGATTTGACTACACTATGGGCTGAAGAAAAGTCATTACATCAAAACTGCATAGCTATTTTAAAAGACTGTAATAAAGTAAATGAAACAGAAGTCCTCAGGCCAATCCCATAACTAGGAAGTCTTCTAACTGCACGCACCATATTATCTTCCATATCAAAAGCATTTTTTTTACAACTATATAAAATATATTTGTGTCCTTTTTTTTCAGAATTGATCTGAGATGTTTATTACTTATGAAATGTCTTCATTTGACATGATTGCAGACTAAGCTTTTGTATTTTTTCCCTTGTCATTCATCCTATTTGCATAAATTGGGCAGTTCCATATATAATAGCCTAAAATTCCCCTATCACTTCTATGGGTTGTATGTGTCTCTGTCTTCTGGTCCTTGTCTGCTACCATGATGTCTGGTTGATTAGCTAGTACCTGCCTGTCAATCCCACAGTACCTTAGCCCTGTTATTCTCTATGACCTTCTGTGGAATCTTCCATCTGGACTTGGAGGTCTAGCCCATACACTTTGCAGATGTTCCTGTACACAAGGCAGCTACTTGGTTGTGCCATTCAGTGTATGCTGTTCTTGCCTGCAACTTACATCCTACCACTATATGTTGGACTGAGGCCTCTCTGCAGACTGCACCTTGGATCCTATGGTAGATCCCTAATTTTATGGATCTGGTGCTTAGCGCTTGATCTTGTGCTGCTGTGATCAGTGCTTCAGTGCTGTCTTTTAGTCTAGCCCTTTCCAGCCACTGGTAGGACTTCCCAATGTCAGCCAACTCAGCTATCTGCTGATGGTACATCCCATGCAGGGGCTTGTGTTGCTATGGTACTTCCTCCACTTGAACTTCCTCCCATGTCTGCTGCTGCCTGAGGCATTCTCCCAGCAGCTCAACTTTGGGTGCCATCTTATTGATGTATTCCTGGATGCTCTGGGTTTCACCCAGGACAGTGGCTTTAACATTAATCAGATCCTGCCTACCCTCTTTCTAGCTGATGTATTGTCTCTGGGTGTTGGACTTGGGGTGGAAACCTCCGTACATTGTGAGGAGCTTCTGGGTCTTCACATCGGCAGCCTCCATGTCCTCCTTCAGCCAGGTCACTATACCGGCAGTGTATCTGATGACTGGCAGGACATACAGGTTGATGGTGTGGATCTTGTTCTTCCCACTGAGCTAGCTCTTCAGCACCTGTCTTATCCTTTGGTGGTACCTGGATGTTGCTGTCTTCCTTGCCTCCTCTTCATGGTTCCCATATGACTGTAGGATACCAGTGTACTTGTACATGGTCTGTATGTCTGCTATGTGGCCTGATGATAGTTCCACCCCTCAGTCTTAACTACCTTCCCTCTCTTTACTACCACATAGCCATACTTCTCCCATCTGAATGACGTCCCAATGTCCTCACTGTAGATTCATGTCAGATGGATCAGTGACTCCATGTCTCTTTCATTCTTAGCATATAGCTTAATGTCATCCATGTAGAGGAGGTGGCTGACGGTAGTTCCACTCTTGAATTTGTATCCATATCCAATCCTTGTGATTATTTGGCTGAGGGGAATCAAGCCTATGCAGAACAGCAGCAGGGACAGTGCATCACCTTGCTATATGCCACACTTGATGGCCAATTGTGTGAGCTGTCTTGAGTTGACTTCCAGTGTTGTCTTCCATGGTCCCATTGAGTTCTTGAGGAAGGTCCTTAGTGTCCTGTTGACTTTGTATAGCACCAGGCATTCACAGATCCATGTGTATGGCATTGAGTCATAGGCTTTCCTGTAGTCAGTCCAGGCTATGCTCAGATTGGTCTGCCTAGAATTTGTCAGAATCCTCACAAGATTTTATAATAGATTGTTATATGGCTAGTTTAGAAACTGCTTTTTACATGCTGCGGTTCTGCCATTGTAAAAGGGCGGGGGGAGAAGGAATGAGAAACCGTTAAAAGCAGATGGCTCCTTATCACAGGCACTGGAATGTGCAAAGTCATACCAGCGAGGGAATCAGAAGACCAAGAACTCAGGGTGGTGAAGGTGGGGTAAAGTAAGAAAAACTACTTTTGGCGTGTTTTTGCTCAGTCTTAGCAATGATTTGGAACTGTACACTTATTCTCAATAAATGAACTTTCTTTTGAATCAATATTGGTTGCTAGGAAAGTTACTGGATTTGGGATCAACAGGTGGCAGCTCGTTACATTTTGCTAAGACTCCCAGTGAAGACTTCCATCAGGGAGATTGCCCTGCGGGAAGTCCAAAGCCTCACGTTGACCGGGACTCACTGAGCAACGGGATGGCTGACGATGTCATTGAGGAAGAAGAAGAGAGACTGGTTCCTCCTCTGTTGGAAGTGAAGGTGATAACCCAGGAGGAGCTGGTGCAATCATCGCGCCAAGCCCGAGCGGGGACGAGGGCAACGGCGACAAAGGGACGAGGCCCTTTGATGAAAAATCGCATGGGGAAATTGGAAGGGCAGATGGGGTCCCTATCCGATGATATGTGAGTGCTAAAGGCAGCGGTGGATCAACTGCTTGGAGGGGGATTTACACTCCCTACGCGAAAGTCAGCGGCTAAACCAGGAGGAACAGAGGCGGCAGAGCAATCAGCCGAAGGTGAGACCTCCAGTGAGGAGGAGGACGATCTCACACCTAGCAGAGCCAAGAAGAGCCCGATGCAGCAGCAGGGCATCTCCATGAAATTCGGGGGAGATGCTGAGCAGCTTGCTTGCTTTATCACCCAGGTTCGGATCTACATGGAGGGGTATGGGGGATTGTTCCGCAGTGAGGAGGAGGTCTCCTATGTGTCCAGTTTTTTTGAAGGCACAGCTGCAGAATGGGTGGTTGGCCTGCACAGGGCGAAGGACTGGGCTTTAAGGAGATTAGAGGATTTCATGGTGGCTCTCTGCACGCGCTTTGAAGACCTGTTCATGGCGCTAAAAGCATGACACAACCTGGAAAGGCTGAAGAAGGGGTCCTAGTCGGTATCCGAGTTTGCCTCCGAATTTCAGGAGTTGGATCAAAGGCTGCCTAACGTGCCTGAAGAGCTCCTGATCGAGTTCTTCCAGAAAGGCGTGCAACTTGAATTGTTGCAGCGCGTGGTGTGCCGGGGTTTCCCCAAAACATTTAATGGATGGGTTGCTATGGCTGACAAAGTGGAGGAGCAATGGCGCACCATAGAAGCAAGAACCTGACTTCCACCCTTACCCGGAACAAAGAAGGTGGTGCCCAAGATGAAGACTACCATGCTGGAAAGTAGCAGGAGCCGTCGCATCTGTTTCAACTGCGGGGAGCCGGGGCACTTTGCCACTGCATGCCCTAAAGTGAAGATGGAGCAAGGAGGCAAGAAGACGGAGCGGAAGGGCCTGAAGTCTTCAAAGTCCAGCAAGAAGGATTCAGCGGCGGTAGGCAGTGAGGCGGGAGGTAGACCGGCAACACGCGGTGGTGGCAAAACCCGGAAGTTGTTAGCTCCGCTCTCTCTCTGACAGGCGGCTGCTCCTCCGGAGAAAGAAAGCAGCTCATGGGAGGACTCGGAGAGCAAAGAGATGGGGGTGAGTTCCATTAAAATTTGGGTGGAACTAAGGGTGGTGACCCCTTCATGGATCACTTCCTTGTCGTGGCGAAGGGGCTTGTGTAACTCAGTGAAGCCATGAGCTATGCCGTGCAGGGCCACCCAAGACGGACAGGTCATGACAGAGAGTTCTGACAAAATGTGGTCCACTGGAGAAGGAAATGGCAACCCACTCCAGTATCCTTGCCAAGAAAACACCATGGACTAAAGGCTAAAAGATATGACGCCGGAAGATGAGCCCCTCAGGTCGGAAGGTGTCCAATATGCAACTGGGGAAGAGCAGAGGGCAATTCCAAGTAGCTCCAGAAAGAGTGAAGCGGCTGGGCCAAAGCCGAAAGGACGTTCAGCTGTGGATGTATCTGGAAGCGAAAAGAAGGTCCGATGCTGTAAAGAACAATATTGTATAGGTACGTGGAATGTAAGATCCATGAACCAAGGCAAGCTGGATGTGGTCAAACATGAGATAACAAGATTGAACGTCGACATCTTGGGAATCAGCGAATTGAAATGGACGGGAATGGGTGAATTTAATTCAGGTGACCATTATATCTACTACTGTGGGCAAGAAACCCTTAGAAGAAATGGAGTTGCACTCATAGTCAATAAGAGAGTGGGAAAGGCAGTAATGGGGTACAACCTCAAAAACGACAGAATGATCTCAGTGCGTATCCAAGGAAAACCATTCAACATCACGGTAATCCAAGTCTATGCCCCAACCACTGATGCCGAAGAAGCTGAAGTTGACCGGTTCTATGAAGACCTACAACACCTTCTAGAACTAGCACCAAAAAAAGATGTCCTTTTCATCATAGGGGATTGGAATGCTAAAGTAGGAAATCAAGGAGTAATTTGAATAACAGGAAGTTTGGCCTTGGAGTACAAAATGAAGCAGGGCAAAGGCTAATAGAGTTCTGTGAAGAGAACAAGCTAGTCATAGCAAACACTCTTTTCCAACAACACAAGAGACGACTCTACACATGGACATCACCAGATGGTCAATACCGAAACCAGATTGATTACATACTTTGCAGCCAAAGATGGAGAAGCTCTATACAGACGGCAAAAACAAGACCAGGAGCTGACTGTGGCTCAGATCATGAGCTTCTTACTGCAAAATTTAGGCTTAAATTGAAGAACATAGGGAAAAACACTAGACCACTCAGGTATGACTTAGATCATATTCCATGTGAGTACACAGTGAAGGTGATGAATAGATTTAGAGGATTAGATTTGGTAGACAGAGTGCCTGAAGAACTATGGACGGAGGTCTGTAACATTGTACAAGAGGCAGCAACTAAAACCATCCCAAAGAAAAAGAAATGCAAGAAAGCAAAATGGCTGTCTGATGAGGCTTTACAAATAGCTGTGGAAAGAAGGAATGCGAAAAGCAAGGGTGAAAGGGAAAGATATAAGCAACTGAATGCAGATTTCCAGAGAATAGCAAGGAGAGATAAGAAGGCCTTCTTAAATGAACAATGCAAAGCAATTGAAGAAAACAATAGAATGGGGAAGACTAGAGATCTCTTCAAGAAAATTGGAGATATCAAAGGAACGTTTAGTGCAAAGATGGGCATGATAAAGGACAAAAAGGGCAGGGACCTAACAGAAGCAGAAGAGATTAAGAAGAGGTGGCAAGAATACACAGAAGAACTATACAAGAAAGATCTTAATGTTCCTGATGTCCATGCTGGTGTGGTCACTGACCCTGAGCCAGACATCCTAGAGAGTGAAGTCAAGTGGGCCTTAGGAAGCATTGCTAACAACAAAGCTAGTGGAGATGACAGTATTCCAGCTGAGTTATTTAAAATACTAAAAGACGATGCTGTTAAAGTGCTGCACTCAATATGCCAGCAAGTTTAGAAAACGCAACAGTGGCCACGGGATTGGAAAAGGTCAGTTTACGTTCCAATTCCAAAGAAGGGCAATGCCAAAGAATGCTCAAACTATCGCACAATTGCACTCATTTCACATGCTAGCAAGGTTATGCTCAAAATCCTACAAGCTAGGCTTCAGCAGTATGTGAACCGAGAACTACCGGATGTACAAGCTGGGTTTCGAAGAGGCAGAGGAACTAGAGATCAAATTGCCAACATTCGCTGGATCATGGAGAAAGCACAAGAGTTCCAGAAAAGCATCTACTTCTGCTTCATTGACTATGCAAAAGCCTTTGATTGTGTGGATCACAACAAACTGTGGCAAATTCTTAAAGAGATGGGGATACCAGACCACCTTACCTATCTCCTGAGAAATCTGTACGCGGGCCAAGAAGCAACAGTTAGAACCGGTCATGGAACAACCAATTGGTTCAAAATAGGGAAAGGAGTACGACAAGTCTGTATACTGTCACCCTGCTTATTTAACCTATATTCAGAGTACATCATGAGAAATGCCAGGCTGGAAGAATCACAAGCCGGAATTAAGATTGCAGGGAGAAACATCAATAACCTCAGATATGCAGACGATACCACCCAAATGGCAGAAAGTGAAGAAGAACTAAAGAACCTCTTGATGAGGGTGAAAGAGGAGAGTGCGAAAGCTGGCTTGAAACTCAACGTTAAAAAAACGAAGATCATGGCATCTGGACCCATCAATCCCTGGCAAATAGAAGGGGTAGAAATGGAAGCAGTAACAGACTTCATTTATTTGGGCTCCAAGATCACTGCAGACGGAGACTGCAGCCATGAAATTAAAAGACGCTTGCTCCTTGGGAGGAAAGCTATGGCAAACCTAGATAGCATATTAAAAAGCAGAGACGTCACCTTGCCGACAAAGATCCGCATAGTCAAAGCTATGGTTTTTCCAGTAGTAATGTATGGCTGTGAGAGCTGGACCATAAAGAAGGCTGAGCGCCGAAGAATTGATGCCTTTGAACTGTGGTGCTGGAGAAGACTCTTAAGAGTCCCCTGGACTGCTAGGAGGTCAAACCAGTCAATCTTAAAGGAAATCAACTCTGATTGCTCATTGGAAGGATTGATAATGAAGCTCAAGCTCAGATACTTTGGTCACCTAATGGGAAGAGAGGACTCTTTGGAAAAGACCCTGATGCTGGGAAAGATGGAAGGGAAAAGGAGAAGAGGATGGCAGAGGATGAGATGGCTAGATAGCATCACTGAAGCAATGAGCATGAAATTGAGCAAACTCAGGGAGGCAGTGAAAGATAGGAAGGCCTGGCGCAATATGGTTCATGGGGTTACGAAGAGTCGGACACGACTTAATGACTGAACAACAAGGGTGGTGAGGATGAATTGAAGGGCAGAGATACGGGCGCTGATAGACTCTGGCTGCTCTTTAAATTTGATTAATCCCGCCCTCGCCTGGGGTTTGGGACTGCGCTTAAAGAGACTCAAAACCCCTGTGATTTTTACCCAGCTGGACGGATCCCCAGCAGGGGGAGGGCTGGTGGAATATCGTACTGAAGAGCTTGAGCTAACTATGGGGGACCATAGAGAGACTATTAAATTCCTAGTGACTCCCATGGCATGCAACCTAGTGCTTCTGGGCATGAACTGGTTAAAAAGGAAGGACTCAGAAGTGAACTGGGGGGAAAAGATCTTGCGTTTCCCGAAGGAGGGGGGAGTGGAAATTGAAGGAATTACCAAAACGTTGTCAGATGGAGAGATGGGCGCTGTGAGTGGGGAAAAGGCAGTGGAGGCTGCAACTCAGATTCCCAAGCAATACCGCGACCTGCTGGAGGTGTTTAGCGAAAGGGAGTCAGATCAGCTACCCCACCCCCCACCCCCCATTGTGCCAGTGACTGTGCCATAAGATTGAGCCGGGGGCTAAATTTCCAAGGAAGAAAAGGTATCCAATGACACCCAAAGAGTTGGAAGCATTGCGGGAGTTCATTGATAAAAATCTAAAGAGGGGCTTTATTGTACCTACGCATTCTCAAATTGCTGCACCGGTGCTTTTCAGAGAAAAGAAGGATGGCTCCCTACGTTTGTGCACAGATTATAGAGGTCTAAATGCCATTTCTGCTGACAACCGGTACCCACTCCCCTTGATGAAAGACCTGTTGGCACATTTATCCAAAGGGAAAATTTTCATGAAGCTCGATTTAAGGGAGGCGTACTTCAGGGTGTGAATCCAGGAAGGAGATCAATGGAAATCCGCCTTTAACACGCCCCTGGGTTGCTTCCGTTATGAAATAATGCCGTTCAGATTAAAAGGAGTGGCGGGGGTGTTTATGCAACTTATAAATGAGGTGTTACAAGAGCATTTATACCAGGGGGTGTTGGTTTATCTGGATGATATCCTGATTTACACTGAGACCATGGAGCAACATACACAATTGGTCAGGAAGGTACTAAAAAAACTACTGGAGGCTCAATTGTATGCCAAGCTCTCCAAATGGGAATTTCATAAACAGCAAATTGACTATTTGGGGTATAGAATTTTGCATCAGGGAATTGAAATGGACCCGGTCAAGGTGAGGGATGTCCTGGGTTGGGAGGCTCCCAAAACCAGGCATCAGCTTCAAAGTTTCCTGGGCTTTTCTAACTTCTGTCGGCAATTCATACCTAACTTTGCCCAAGTAGCACTCCCACTCACTGATTTGTTGAAAACCAAGGACAAGGACAAAGCGAAGGCATCAAAACCTGGAGCCCCCTTGGCCTGGACTAAGGAGTGCCAGGAAGCTTTTCTAAGTTTAAAGCGTCTTTTTACGGCTGAACCGATCTTAAGGCACTCTGATCCAGAACAGCCATTTGTCATACAGGCAGACGCTTCAGATGTGGCAGTGGGAGCTGTGTTGTTACAGAAGGGGGCAGGGGAGAAGCTATTTCCATGTGCGTACATATCCTGGAAATTTTCAGAAACTGAGAGACGCTGGTTGGTGTGGGAAAAGGAAGCGTTCACAGTACGCTGGGTGTTAGTTTGCTGGAGACACTTGTTAGAGGGATCACCCCATCCCTTGAAATTTGGACTGATCACAAAAATCTAGAAGCTTTGACTGCACCGAGGAAGCTGTCACCCAAGTAAATGAGATGGGCACAATATTTTCATCGATTTAACTTCTCCCTGAAGTATATTCCTGGGGGAAAAAATTTTCTGGCAGACACCCTGTCTCGATTGCCTCAACACAAGAGCAAGCAGGAGGAAGTAGTCGCTTCTGTAATTCCATGTACCCAAGCAGCCCTAAGAGTGGTCACTAGAGCTCAGAAAAAAAGGGGTGAAGAACAACCAGAAGGAGAGTTGTTAAAAAAATTAAATGCCCAGATTGCTCAGGATGATTGGTTTAAAAGCAACAGCCAATTGCTAGTGCACAAACAAGGGGCATGGTGGTGGCAAGATAAGCTGTATGTCCTTGCAGACGCTAGAAAGTGGGTCTTGCAAAGAAGTCATGACAGCAGAACAGCTGGGCACTTTGGTTTTGTGAAAACATGACATCTACTCAGGCGTCAATTTTGGTGGCCAACAATGAGAAAAGATGTAGGGGAATATGTAGCTACATGCCCCACGTGTGCAATGGCGAAAAGGAGAGGGGGCAAACCAATGGGGCTTCTACAGACAGTAGCAAATCCTGGGGCTCCTTGGAAGCAAATTTCCATGGACTTTATTGTAGACCTGCCTGAAAGCAACAAAAAGACAGTTATTTGGGTAGTTACAGATCTTTTTTCCAAACAAGCACATTTTGTGGCATGCCAATCCCTTCCATCAGCTCCCAAACTGGCTAAGTTATTTATACAACACGTCTACTGAGCTCATGGTGTCCCAGAACGAATAATTTCGGATCGTGGGGTCCAGTTTACTGTCAAGTTCTGGAGGGCATTCCTAAAACTACTGGGAGCATCGCAAGGCTTGAGTTCGGGGTACCACCCCCAGACGGCAGGATCATGTGAATATCTGAACTCAGTGTTACAAAAATATTTGAGATGCTTCATTAACTACCAACAAGACAATTGGGATGAACTGTTACCGTTTGCTGAAGTAGCTTATAATAATGCAGTGCACCAAAGCCTCACCCCTTTTAAAATAACTACAGGACAGGACTTTGTACCCATCCCAGAACTACCTAAACCAATCATCCTGAGCAATCTGGGCATTTAATTTTTTCAACAACTCTCCTTCTGGTTGTTCTTCACCCCTTTTAAAATAACTACAGGACAGGACTTTGCACCCATCCCAGAACTACCTAAACAATCCGCTCAAGTCACTTCAGTTGATGAATGGGTCCAACAAATGACACAAGTGTGGCCTCAGGTTGCTGTGTCATTGAAGGAGGCCAGAGCAACGTACAAGAAATTTGCAGATGCTAAGAGAACCCCAGAAAAAGACTGGAAAGTAGGAGATAAGGTTCTTTTATCTACCAAACATTTTAAATCATTACAGCCTTCCAGAAAGCTCGCTCCAAGATTCATAGGGCCTTTTGTTATAGATAAAGTAATTAATCCAGTTTCACTACGATTACAGATGCCTGCTACCTTTAAAAGAATCCATCCAGTGTTCCACTGCGACCTGCTTAAACCCTATAAAGAGTCATCTCAATGGCATCCCTCCCCAGTACCTCCTAAACCAATGATGGTTGAAGGAGAACAACATTTTGAAGTTAAAGAGATACTGGACAGTAGAAAGCATTGGGGGGGGGGTGTTCAATTTTTAATTCAGTGGAAACATTTTCCCAAATCAATGGCTGAATGGGTTGACAAGAAACATGTAAAGGCTCCACATTTAGTTAAAAATTTTTATGATGTTTATCCTACAAAGCCTTAACAATTAGAATGGTTATTGTAATATGTTTTTCTTTGCTTTTTCTTTTTTAGAGTGAAGAAGAGGAATCATCTGACTGACATCCTCTTTTGTGGAGGGGCAGCATGTCAGAATCCTTGCAAGATTTCATAATAGATTATTATATGGCTAGTTTTAAAAAATGGCTTTTTACATGCTGCGGTTCTGCCATTGTAAAAGTGGGGGGGGGGGAGTAGGAATGAGAAACCGTTTAAAGCAGATGGCTCCTTATCACAGGCTCTGGCATGCTCAAGGACATACCAGCAAGGGAATCAGAAGACAAAGAACTAAGGGCGATGAAAGGGGGGAGAAACTAAGGGCGATGTAGGGGGGGAGAAAGTAAGAAAACAGCTTTTGGCGTGCTTTTGCTCAGTCTTAGCAATGCTTTAGATCTGTACACTTATTCTCAATAAATGAACTTTCTTTTGAATCAATATTGGTTGCAAGGAAAGTTACTGGATTTGGGATCAACAGGTGGCAGCTCGTTACATCCAGTTTCTGCTGTTGGTGGCTGTGCTGTGATTGTGTTGTTGCACTGCAGTTGGGAGTACACCTTGGATGGTTCTTTGGAGAACAGGGCATTTATCTTTTGGCCTCTGCTTCTACAGTGTACCTTCTTAGCCTGGTAGCCAGTGCTATGAGCCTCTGTTTAGCAGTCTCTAGGGCTTTAGTGGAGTCAGGTCCTTATATGCTTTCAGTAGCTGAGTCTTATCCTTAATCTCCACACCCTTCTGTAGTTCCACCAGCTGACTAACTTCTCTCTGAGTTGCCTTGATCTTAGTCTCCAACCTCATTTTTCTGAGGATGGTATGTACTGCTGTTCTTGATTGTGAAGCCAAGCATCTCCAGGATTACAGCGGCTGTAGCATACACCAGTTCATTAGTTTGAGTTATGGTGGTAGTAGGGATTGTTGTGATGGCTCTATTGACATCTTCTAGCATACTATATGGTGGTACTACTTGAGTCTTGGTAATTGGTCTTGTGGGTTGACTGTAACTAGTTTGTCCATGATCTTCTGCATCATATTAGCTGTTGTGCTCTGTAATGGAGGAGGTGGCAGTGACATTCCAGCTTCAGGTGTTGGCTGCACATCGAGTTGTTCTTCCAGGTCTTCTTGAGTCCAGGATGTAATTTGTAGTTCATCTGTCTCAAGTTGTGAGAACAGCTTCTTCTTCACTATGTTGAAGCATTGGGTAACTAAGCTGTTTCTCATTTAGTGTGGATGTAGGTCTTTGTCCATTCATAGTTCCCTCATATGTTTCATATATCCCCTCTCATTCCATCAGTTCCAGGTTCTCTTGTCTCATCCATGTATGCTTTGTTCCAGTAACCCACTATCAGATTGTCCTGGTTCCCCAACATCTGGCATTGACTTTATTAATCTGGGTGGTGTCCGAGATGGCATGACTCTCTTAGTTTGTATCACTCTCATATCTGAGGTAGGAGGTGAAGTGTTGGGTCTTTGCCGAAGGACCTCTACTGGTAAGGTAGGTACCAGCTGGGACTCAAGCCCAGTCTCCCACATCAAAGGGCAGCTTTCTAACCACTACACTATCCAACCAGTAATAGGCTACATAGGGAAGCCTATATGTTGCAAAATTCAAATTCCTTTACATCCTATTTATGAATTTACATCTGTTTGTTTTCCACTGAGTGCACAATCAAATGATAATATACAAGTATCAGATATCCAAAAGAGATCAATCACAACCCTAATATTTCATTTGAATATTAGCCGATTAAAAAAGACTTCCAGGAGAACAGTTAATGTATACAGCTGCAAAACAGCAAATGATAAATTACATCAGACACTTATGTGTTATATCTGTTAGAACATTTTTATCTCTTATACCCTAATTTTTTACTTGTGTCATAAAATGCAGATGTATGATGACATGGTATTTCATGCTTAGGCCCCATCCCATATAAACATTGGAAATTACCATTTAAAACCAAACCTTTTTACTTTTATCCTAAAATTCAAAGCTGATTTAAATGATGACTTTGAAATCAGAACTAGGAGGGGATTTGCTAGATCCTTTCTATTAGGAAGAAGTAGCTATAGTTTCAGCTGTCAGTCATCCATGTCTTTCCTCTGCTATTCCCCTACTATTTTGTTGACATAGATTTAAAAGTTTTACATTAAGAAGAAGATGGAAGAAGTGGAAGAAGAGATAGAGAAGGAGAAAGAAGGAAAGACATGGGCATGACATTTCAATAAATTTGATCAACCAAAAAAAAAAAGGTGTCTGAAATAGCTTAGAACATTAACTGGTACTACTTCACTTGTTAACTTCTTCTAATATTTGATGTTGAAATAGCTCTTGAACATTATCCAGACTACAATAAACATTTTGAAAAACTGTTTATCAAGAACAGCTTTACAATAAAATGAAGATACTCAGATGAACTCTAAATCTATTAGTGACCCACTGTAGCTGGAAGGATCTTCCTTCCTTCCTTCCTTCCTTCCTTCCTTCCTTCCTTCCTTCCTTCCTTCCTCCCTCCCTCCCTCCCTTCCTCCCTTCCTCTTTTCTCTTTTCTCTTTTCTCTTTTCTCTTTCCTCTTTCCTCTTTTCCTCTTTTCCTCTTTTCCTCTTTTCCTCTTTTCCTCTTTTTTTGAAAGCCTGAGGGATAATTGAACTGAGGCTGGACTGGCTAAAAAGAAAATTTATCCAGAAAGCATTATGTCCACCACCTTGATCATAGAATAGATAATCACCATCTTATTTTATGTTTGCTTCTAGCAGAAGCCACTTTCTGAAGTTGCTAGTATCCATACTGCTTCTCTGTTTGTTTGTTTATTTTTAACAGTCTTTTTACAATACTTGCAATACTTGGTGGTCTTGAGGCACCATAGATCTCACTGCTTCATGATTATTCTAAGCCATTAAGCTAATAAATAGTATGGTCTTAACTACAGAAAATGCATTATCTGCCAATATAACCATGTCTGTGTACAAATCAATAATATGACCCTATTCTGGTATAGAGATGGGAAAGGTCAAGCATATAAAACTTTTCTACCTGGGCATATATCAGGCAGAATTAAAACTTGGGATTTTTAGTTTATGGTAATAAGTGAATTGTACAAAAGTGAAAATTGGACAGGAATCTAGAGTCACCAATAAAGATGAATGATGGGAGATTCAGACCATGCAGCATATAATTAAACTGGTGCATCATCACAAAATGTAGTGATGTCCTTTAACTTGAATGGTTAGATGAGTAGACAAATTCTGGAAGACAAAGTTATTTTTAATTTGATTTATTATATTTATATGCTGTCTTCCTGAAGCCATATTCAGGTTTATCCCCATAACAAGAGCACTATGGGAAAGGTTGGACTGAGTCAGTGATTGGCTCAAAATGAGCTTCTATAACTCAGTGAAAACTTGAACTTGGATCTCAGTGGTCCCACAACACTGGCTTTCGTTATCAAAAGGACAAGTTAGGACAATAAAGTTTACCAAATCTAATATAACAAGCACTCTACTTCTCCATACTAACTGTTAGGGAACACAAATGGGTGGGTTTTGATGTTTTCCCAGCAAGTAAGCATAATGCTAGGGTAGCTAGATTTTGGTCTGGTCCAGCATGGGTCTGTTCTAAAGTTTGTGCTGAGTGTAGTCATGAATGACAAGTTGTGTGCTATATTAGCTTCTTCTTCCCGTCCCTTACATACTTGGTTACTAGGCTGTGACATCACAGTGGGTCTTGCTTAAACATAAGTTATTGATTACAGTATGTTTGTTTCATACAAAACATAAATCATATATGTCTTAATACTTCATGTGACCTCAATTTGTCTTGGGTATGTGTTTTCACAAGAACTGTTTATTACAACGAAATCTGTATTCTGACAGACTGATGTTCACTATACAGATATAGTTCCCCCATGTCATAATAGTTTCTTATTTCTGAAATATTTACTTTTGAAACATTTGTTTTAATTTGTGACTTAATGTTGATAATCACAAGAGAAAATTACATGGGTGTTCAGAAGCCATTTCAAATTATTTAAATGTCAAAGAACTCTGACATTCACTGACTTAAAGGTTTGAAGTGTAATTAAATTTCTTAAGTTGATAAATAATTTGCTCTCCTTTTCTGTTCTTCAGCTATGCAGCATTGGAAATGTCATACTCGCAAACAAATGAGCTGTTAGTATTGAAACTGGTATTTTTTTCTTAAAGCAGATATTGTATTTTCCATAGCAGATAATGAACTATTTTCATCCTTCATCTCCTCTTCAGTGGACAGTGGACATTCAGTGGACACTGAAAATATTTAGAGCCATCCTACTTTCTCATTTAGGAATAGAAGTTATCCTGCAAAGTTTAAAATATATATATATTGGGGCCCTTTCTCCTATAAACATTGCCTATTTATTGAAAACAATTTTTATTGCCTTTCCTTCTACTGAAAAGTTAACTTAAAGTTGTTTCAAATGTCTGTTGTGACATTTAGTGTTTAGGGCACTAAAAAGGATTGCAAAGATAGAACAAGGTACATTCTTTAGAGAAGATTATCAATTCCCTGAAGTGGCATCATACACACACATGGACATATACAAACACACACGAACCTTCCTATGTCGTTTAGGCACATAATCGTAATAAGAAAAAAGCTTTTACTACACACACAGAGACACAATGAGTATTTCAGACAGCATGGTAATTAGTGCTGAGGAATGACAGCTGATAGAAGCAATTCAAATGACAGTTGCTAGTGAGCTAGGAAGAAAATTAAGTTATAGGTACTAGAGCTGTGCATGTTTGAAAATTCTGATTCCTTAAAGCAATGCTTAAAACATCTGCATCCTTCTGCAGGCTTTGTGGAAGCCAGAAAAAAGTTGTGATGCTTTAATTAATAGAAAACAGGTCCAAAGTACTTTTTCCAAATCATTTCAAGCATGGGTAGTCTTCATAGATACTACTTGTGTACAGATCAGCCAAAGTCTAATTTGATCTCAAGACCTGAAGGTGACAACACTGATCTAAATTCACACTTTGAAATTTGAAGGCAACCGTTTAAAATTCAATCATCAGCTATAATTAGAAAGCATAAAATATCCATAGCTGATTCAGTTTGGGGCAGAAAGGGATGAAAATAGGAGAAGGACATGAACCTGCAAAGTTTCAGCTGGATGATCTCAAGGATTTCATTGCAATGAAGTTCTGAATTATTCCTTTGCATCTTTTTTTTTTTAAGATAGATACAGTAGGGATGAAGAGGACTATTGTTCAGCAAAGAACTGTAGAACAGTTGTGCTGAACAAATGTAGAAAATATCTGGGTCCAACTGAAAAATAAGAATGCTTAAAACATCAGAACATAAGCTCTTACTAAAACTTTAAAAAGCCCACCATTCTTTGACCACTTATTTCCAAGTTTGGCAAGTTTATTGCCATGAGTCTTTGGTAAGTTAGTATCCTCTGAGAATGATACATTCTAAGTGGCTGGTGCAGATTTTTGCTTTTAAAAAACAAGTTTTCACTATTACATAAACCAGACAGTGAGATATATGTCATAGACTATATGTCCACTATAGTCTAATAGCCAGAGCACTATCTTAGGACCATCCATGCAGTGAAGAAAGCTCAGATAAATAGCAGGAAGTAAAGAGGAATTACTTTTTTTCTTTATTCTTAAATGTGGGGTGTGGAGAAGGGAAGAATTAAAGGGACTGGAAATGTTGAAGAATAGCAAATAGGCTGCACACAAAGATTAATAGGGACGCTATATAGGTCAAACACACTGAGAGTTAAGGAAGGATAAAAAGGTATTTGAAGAGAAGTAAACAGTCATACAAAAAAGAACAATTTTGACTTTAAAAAGCAGCAGAATAAATCTGAATCTCTCTTTCTCTCTCTCCCTCCCTTTAAATGCAGCTGAATAAAGCAATTCTAAGAGAAGAATGAGTCACAAACAGCCTAGGAATAGTCCTGAAAGCATTCTGATAGCAGGGGTTTCAGAGTTGATAAAACTCACCAAATACTTATTTTAAAGTCATAGAGTCTACTGCACAATTCTTCCCTCCTTCTGTTTTGTCTACATTCAGAATGAATAGTTCAGCAATGTTTCAGTCTCTGCCAAATTTCAGAATCACCTTCAAGTCTCTGGGAATCAAATCAAAGGCAATTATTTTGCCTTGTCACCTTGAATCGATTAGAAGAGTTGATTAAAACATTCAATTTTAGGACATGATTCAATGACCTCTTTCTAGTTGAAGCACCCGTTTGAAGCTTCACAAAGCACTGGTAGGTACAACCATGAACTGGTTAGAGTCATTAGCACAGGTAGCATACAAATATGGGTAACTAACTTAATTAAAACCTAGAAACTGGGAGATGATGAATAGAGTTTCCTTGGATTTAGGGATTACACTGGATCCCTCCAGTGTCATACACCTAGAAACTTGATGGCTGAGGTTTGTGAATGAGGTGGGGATTTTATTATCACAAGTGGGGCCAAATGGGTCATAAAGAACCACTCAATACACCACTACCAACTGAAGGCTGGTTTAGGACTGACTGATGATGCAGGTTGTGCCTTAGACTAATTCCTACACAGTTTTCAGTAATTGTAGGGTTTTTGTTATTGTTGCTGTCATATTATGATTCCATCTGTTTGCCTGTCTATCAGCATATTTATACTGTTCACACTTCTTTTACCTTGCATAAGGGTGAGATTTTAAGAAAACTCTATCTAGATGTCTAGACAGGATGGGCAGAATCATATTTAGTAAGGTGATCCCTGGCACCACACTGTAGATCTTTATAGGTAATGATGAACACTTTGAATTGGACTCAGATGCTGATTGGTAGCCAATTCAGCTCCACAAAGTAGGAACTCTGCAGTTGTGAGTTTCCCATCACATTGTCTGGTTGGAATTTGTGAGTCAGCAAGTTGCAGTAGTTGTATGGTGATCATGGCATGAGTTAAAGTCACCAGGCTTTTTGATCAAGATTGGGCAATAACTGGTACACCAATTGAGGTTGGGCAAATGCCACTCTAGCAATAATCTCCTGTTGCTTGTGAGGCAGCAGCCATAAGTCCAGAAATATCCCCAAGTTACAGATCTGGTCCTTCAGTGACTCTATTTATAGCTACCACCAAATTTGATGTTTCCAAATAGCTGAGTGTTACTGAGGACCAGTGCCTCCTTTTTGTTAGGCTTTTGTCTGAGTTGTTCTCTCCTATTCATTCCTTTATAGTTCCCAGTCAAGTCTTCCACAACGTTTCTGCCTCTGCCTGACATAGTGATGTATACTTGAATCTTATCCATGTATGGATGATACCTCATTCAGAACTGATGGATGATCTCCTCCTGTGGCTTCATATAAAGTATTAAATAGCACAGGGGAGAGGATCAAACTCTGACACTCTGTGGCCATGGATTTAATTGCTTCTCCCCCATTAGAACTGACTGGATCCACTACCGGTGCCAGTTTGCACATGGTCCAGAAAGATTCTGTGGTCCGTGGTATTGTGTGTTGCTGAGAGATCTAACAGAACCAGGAATAATTCTCTCTCCTCATGCAGGGGACACCCTGATTTAGATCCTCCACTTCAATAGCCAATATTTCCATCTCATCCCTAGGCCTGAATCCCAACTGAAAGGGACCTAGATGATCTGCTTCCTCTGGGATAGGCCTGTACACTTATAAAGAGGAAAAGGTCACATTGATAAATTAATATGATGAATAAATAAAGATCATCATGGGCCTCAAAGGAATACTTGGCATGTAGATCAGCTGTTCTGAAGCTAGTAGAGCAGTGGCAATGCTGGAGCTGCTGGTGGCAGTGAGACTTGAAGATGCTCAGTAGCATGTCTTTTGGTGCGGTGGTGAATTGTACAAGGTTGTTTAGCGGGCAGAATACGGCCAGCAGGCCATATGTTGTTCAAGCCTGCTCTAGAATCTTTGGTAGCTGATTCTCTACCACCTCCTTAGCAACATTCCCTAAAAGTAAAAAGTTGCCAAAAAAAATAAAAATAAAAGGAAAATAAACAAATCAGTTTTATAACGCAGCTGGATCAAGATATGGCCTCTGCAGAAGAGTGCTCGCTGCCACCACTTTCAAAGCTGGTGGCATAATGTCCTCTCTCAGAGTGGCATCAATCCCTTCCCAAATCCTGTTGCACGTGCCTCAAAAGGGCACATGGGTTCAGCATCAAGTGGCAGAACGCATACTACAGGACATCTATAGGCTTTCTGGGGCTCCACAAGCTCAAACATCAGCAGCCTTAGTCATCTAATGATTAGACATTTCTTGTCTCTTTATTTTATCTGTGGGTAAAAGCAACCCTAACTATCAGCCTACAGCCTAGAATTACACAGTAGAACAAAACTAGGTTTCATCTATTGTTTGAACAGTTGAGCAATTTTTTAGAGTTTCCTCCCTCTCTCCCACCCACAGAAAAGGAAGAGAAAAGCACACATTTCAGCTTCAATCCCCCTCATGAGAATCTACCCTTCATTTGCTATAATGTAAACCATGTTTGATGTACTTTATTCTCTCCCTCCCCAGAATATAAGACTTCCTAACATATCAAATGTTATATTGCATAATTCCATCAACACTTTCAGCTGCATGTCTTTAACACAGGGAAACTGATTGAGATGGGTCTCCTGTGATTTTTTTCAGCATCCACTTCTGTTACCATAGCTAGTTAGGAAGAAGGACTTAAAATGAAGGATTAAGCTGCAAGGCAAACTGTGTTTGCAGGAGAACCTGCATACATCAGCATTAATGAGTCAGGCGTTGGTTTGGGTTGCTCTTCTCAATGATATTTTTTACAGAGAGAAATACTTTTTTCTGCAGTAGTAGCTCTTTTGGATTAAAATCTTGGTCTACTGACGCTTGTAAAATTCCATTCTTCTTCTAAGCCATGATTACAATTTCAGTAACATAACACCAAGTCACAGACCATAAAACACTAAGAGAAAATATATTTTCCAACAAAATCTAATCAGTGCCTTCTGATATACTCTTGGGTAAACATGGATAGGGTTATAATCTTCCAGTCTACGTCTATGATTTTCTCCTAAGAAGTAAATCCCATGGAAATCTATCCAATTTGGTTTCACCCAGTTATTTCCACTATACTGGGCATAAGCCATAGTGAATTAAGGAGATCTTACTTCTGAGTATCTAGCAATATACTCTTGTGTGCTGTTTCCTTTTTAAATTGTAATTTTAATTAGGCATATCATATCTGGGCTGCAGTGATCCTGATGATCACTAGATGGAGGAAAGCAGCTGAAATGTTCTTACTTCTTTCCTGGCATCTATTGATCACCCTCAGTTCTGAAGTTCTGGATTCCACAAATGTCTTAATAATATAAGTAACACACTTGAAATATACAGAGCATGAAATAAATAACTGCCATTTAAATGTGTGTGATTTCAGAAGACACAGTGGCACTCAGTATGCTTCATGGAATTTTCCTTTCAATTTTTATGAAACTCTTTTCTTTTCTTTTCTTCTTTTCTTCTTTTCTTCTTTCTTTCTTTCTTTCTTTCTTTCTTTCTTTCTTTCTTTCTTTCTTTCATGTTGAGGCAGAGCACTACTGTAAATATTGTAACAGTACTATATTAAAAAAAAAATATGGATTGGATAGTGAATCAGTCACCAAGCTATTTAAAGCCTGAAATGAATTGAAGCGAGCAGGGAGATGTCAAAAAGCTATATTTTTGTAATAACATTTTGAGACATGCACTGCAATCAGAAGATAAAAGCTTTGTCTTTGCTGTCATTGACCTAACAATAAGAGACTTGCTCTTCTTGGCAGCCACATTATGTGCCTTCTCCCATCTTTTCACTGATACTGTAGAGCTTTGTCTTTCCAAATTTAACTTGGCAACTGTTCCTGCTTATCCTTCTAGTTGTAGCTATTTTGATATTACATGGGTATGTACACTGAAGTGGAACAACTATCTTTGTTCAAAAGGAATCATCATCATCATCATCCCCCAGTGAGGCACCACCTTGATGTGGTTGTGGGGTTTGCATGCACCAAGGAAGATGAGAGCTACGCCAGAGTTTCAACCATATAGGACAGGTCTCATCAAAGGAGCCAGATGCAGAGTGCCTTTCCTATAAACAACATGGTGAGACATAATTTGCAGAAACCTATAGCGGAACAGTTGTTGCCCTGGTCAACAAGGACCACACTAGATGTTCTAGTTACTGGACATCTAGTGACAAGTGGGCTACAGGACTGTTGGCTGAGAAACCAGGGCCAGCAGCTGCAGGACTACTGGGAAAAAAGTTATTTACTTGTTGCAAATATATGAAGATGGAAAACAAAGAAATAATGATCTGCTATTACAAATGAAGTCCAACAAAAGGAGGATATCTGAAAAGAATGCAGCAGTTCTGGAAAGAACAACATCCAGAATCAGAAATAACAGAACTGATGCTAGCAGATCAACTTCTATTTATAATACAAAATAAAGTATTCACAGAAGTAGAATTGGAAGAACTGCAAAGGTCTACCCAGGGCAAAGAAACCAAAGCCTTGCCAGAAATAGCTCAGACTATAAAGGCAAATCAAGGGGAGTCGGCAGTAGAGGAAGCCAGCATAGCTATTGAATCATTTTCATTTTCAGATCAGGCACTGTCTCCTTTGCCTTCTCCTCAGAAAAAACAAAGCCCTCTAACTAAAAAACAAGAGGAATTGAAACAAAGAATAACTGTGCATCTAGTAGAGCACAAATCAACAGAATAAGGTTGCCTGCATTGAAGCTTATTACAAAGAAACAGCCGGCACAAGTATGAAAATATGCCAATACTGTAATATCACATATAAGCACCAGCTCACTGCAAGAAACAAACCAACTAATGTACAGCATGGCTGCAGTTATAACTAGATGCCTTGGATGCAAAATCAACAAACAGGAAAAAAAGCCAAACAGTACACCACAAAAATGGAAGATCAGGTTGGAAAATAAGATCAGCATGCCAAGATCAGATGCAAGCAAGCTAGAACAGAGGAAAGGAAAGAAGCTGAAGAACAAGAAGACCAAAGAATACCTGATCAAGAAATAACACCTAGAAACAAGGAAGATCAAAGAAGCCCTGGAAATAATAAAACAGCAAATAACAGGCATAGCCAAGAAGATAACAGATATGAAGCTAAAATTTGCACAATATAGGCAGAATCTCCAATTTAAGTCAAATCAGAAATGTTTCTACCAATCCATTAATGGAGAGACTAACCAACCAACCTCTGACAAAGAAGAAACAGTGCAGTTCTGGACACAGTTATGGGACAACTCAAAGAAATACAACAAGAATGCAAGTTGGATTAAGGAGGTGGATAAGAATAAAAAAGAAGCTGAAATGAAAGAACTTGTAATAACAGCAGAAATGGTGGGAAAAAAGGCAAGGAAAATCAAGAATTGGTCAGCACTAGGTGAAGATAAACTACATGGATTTGGTTGAAACATCTGCCTGGTCTACACCCACTTATTGCCAGGCAGTTTAATAGCATACTGCAAAGAGGTAAAATTAAAGATTGGTTAACATCTGGCAAAACCTACCTGATAATGAAAGATCCAACAAAAGGGCCAATTACCTGCTTACCAAGAACTTTCAAATTGCTAACTGGTGTTGTAGCCATTGTAGTCCAACAGCATCTAGTTGAAAACAAGCAGAAAGAAAACTGCCCAAAGAGCAGAGGAACAAAAGATCAGCTCCTAACTGACAAGATGATTTTGACAAACTGCAAGAGAAGGAAGACCAGCTTGAATGTAGCTTGGATTGATTACAAGAAGACATTCAACTCCTTGCCACATGATTGGATAATCAAGTGCCTAGAAATAACAGGAATCAGTAGAAACATTGGAAGATTTGTGCAAAGATCAATGGCACAGTGGAAGACACAGTTGCTGGTAAATGGTTATAGACTGGGAGAGGTTAATATTAAGAGAGGAATCTTTCAAGAAGACTCACTATCACCCCTACTGTTCCTCATTGCATTGATTCCTCTGTCAACAATACTGAACAAGTCAGGCCATGGCTATCAAACATCAGAAACATCTGTCAGGCCAACCCACCTCCTTTACATGGATGAGCTGAAGCTGTATGGAAAAACACCATCTGAAATAGAATCTCTGCTCAACACTGTCTGAATGTACATCCAAGATACTGCAAAGGAGTTTGGACTAGACAAATGTGCCACCCTTACCATCAACAGGGGAAAAATAGTGAAAACTGAAGGAATCAAGATGCTGTATGGAAATAACATCAAGAGTGTGGATGAAGAAGATCACTACAAATACCTAGGCATCCTTCAGGTTGACAACATCAAGCACACTGAAGTCAAGAAGAAGTTCAGTAGTGAATATATCATGAGAGTGAAGAAGATCTTAAAGTCCAAACTCAGTGGAGGAAATTGACAAGGCAATTAGCATCTGGGTAATCCCAGTCATTAGATACACAGCTGGAATAGTGGACTGGACTCAAGAATTAGAAGTCTGGGAAAATAATAACAATGAATCATGCCCTCCATCCACACAGCAATGTTGACAAACTCTACTTACCAAGGAGCATAAGTGGGCATAGAATGTTGCAAGTACCAGACAGCTGAAGAAGAAAAAAGGGCATTGGAAGAATATCTGAGGGCAGTGAAGATGCACTGAAACTAGTTCAACACAAAAGTTTACTGAATGCTGAAGAGACCAAATTAGCCTACAAGAAAGACCAAATGAAGAATAGAAAAGAGTCATGGCAAGGCAAACTATTACATGGCCAGTAAATAAAAAAGCTAGCAGGCAAAGCAGATAACAAGACCTGACAATGCCCAAAAGCAGGAAAGTTGAAGAAAGAGACAGAGGGGCTAATTCTGGCTGTACAATACCAAGCCTTAAGAACAAATGCATATAAAGCCAGAATTGAGAAGACAGCAACAGACAGCAAATGCCACCTCTGCAAAGAAGCTGAAGAAACAGTGGAGCACCTAGCTAGCTGCTACAAGAAGATCTCACAGACTGACTACAAACAACGGCATGACAATGTAGCAGCAGAGGTGCATTGGAATATCTGCAAGAAATACCATTTGCCTGCAAGCAAGAACTGGGGAGACCACAAAACAGACAAAGTAATAGAAAATGAAGAAGCTAAAGTGCTCTGGGACTTTAGAATTCAAACAGACAAACATCTGCCACACAACACCCCAGACTTAACAATTGATGATAAGAAAGACAAAAAAGTCTGGATAATGGACATTGCAATACCTGGAGACAGCAGAATAGAAGAGAAAGAACTGGAGAAAACCGCATGTGAGAGGAAAATAATAAGGATGGGAAACCGCGCTCTAACAATAGAAACATGAACTAACATTTTAAAATATATTGATGCTATAGCTAAAATGCTTATATGGCAAAAGAAAATGGAAGACCTACATCAGCTATTCTAAATAAAGGAAAAACAACATACAATTGTGAAACACAGCTAGAAATGCTGATAGAACATATGTGGTAAGAGAAAAAACAGGGAAGTATGGTAAAGTTAGCATCAAGACCATTGTGAGTTTCCTGGGAGTTAAGATTGTGGTTTGTGGTTTTAAGGAATAAAAGGGGTCTAATGACAAAGGGTCAGAGCCACTTGGCCAAGCTGTCTTACATGACTGCTTGTTCATGCTGGACCTCATTGCAATGGGAATCTAAATAAGTACCTAGTGTTCTGTTTATTGAAGTTATGCTTGTTTATTGAACTAAGACTTAATAAATGCTTTAGAACTTTGAAGTGGTCTGTGTTTTGGTGTGTGTGTCTCTCAGGTTTGATGGGATTTTCCCCCTGACACACAAAATGCAAAGACCTGCAAATAGAAGTAGAACGACTATGGCAAAGAAAGCAAAGATAGTACCAATAGTTATAGGCACCTTAGGTGCAATCCCAAAACATCTGGAGCACCACTTGAAGACCATTGGCATTGACAAAATCACCATCAGTCAATTGCAAAAGGCAGTTTTACTTGGGACAGCTTACATTTTATTTATTTATTTATCCTGCAATTATACCTTTAACACCATCAAATAACATCTGCCTATCCCAGGTCCTTGGGAAGGACTTGATAGGTGTATAAAAATGCCATATCCAGTCTAAACATCTGGCTGAATGTGTGACAACAATAATAACTTATTGATTAGCCATTAGGATACCTTAAAGTACAAAATATAACATACAAAATACAAAATATAACCATTACTGCATTTGTGGGACCTTCTCTCTCCAATTGCTCTGGTCCAACAGGAGAGGCTGGCTACATGTGTTGTTGATTAAAGAACCTCACCTAGTAGAAACCAGAAAGTGGGATCTTCCAGTTGTGGCACCAACCCTTTTGAACATCATACCCCCAGGATTCTACTTGCCCCAACACTGCTAGCTTTTTAAAAAGCCTTAAAGACTTGGTTGTGTTTCCAGGCATGGGGGTCAGAAGGTTAGTTTGAGCCCATAATTTTTTTAATGTTATTTTTATTGTTGTGGATATTTCCTGCAGAGGCCATTTAGATATTATAGATTTGGGGCGGGGGGACATTTTGTTATTTATTGTTGCAGTTCTTTTTGTTTTGTTTTGATATGCTGTTAGCTACCTAGCATTGGTATGGTGAGATAGAAAGCAATATAATTTGACTGATTGAATGAATGAATGAATGAATGAATGAATGAATGAATGAATGAAAGAATGAATGAATGAATGAATCTGGAGAATGTTGGCAAGTCTTTTTGACAACACTCAGTCTTCTTCTATTGGCCAGAAAGGTAGCTATGAATATACTTTGGCTATTGAAGCCAACTGGTTTCTTGAGATGTGTTGTGTACTGTCAGCCGTAGCAGTGACCTCTTAATGGAAAGCATTTTTATTGTTGTCTTTGTTCAGTGGCTTTTCATTTCCAGCTCATTTTGTTGGATAACTGTTATGGAAAACAAATGAATTCACTAGCTTTAGATGTTCCCACAAAGTGCACATATCTGGTTCTCTTTGGGGTTAAATTTACTGCCCTGGATTTAATAAATAAATAAATAAATAAATAAATAAATAAATAAATAAATAAAAATATGGGCAGCTACTAGATGGCTGTTAATAAAAGCAGAACACCCTGACTTTGTTGTTATAGATTTTTGCAGTCCAAATCTAATGGTTCTAGAGTTTAGTTAGCTGGATCGGTTGACTCCTTTTTGTGTTTGCATATTAACTCTCTTTTTGACCCTGTAAGCATCTGGTCATAGTAAACTTACCGAAATCAAAAAGACTTGTTAACATAAAATCTGTTGAATTCAGTGGATCATCTTGGAATGGATGGAAAAGATTAATTCTGCAACCAAGGTATTATATAGTAGGAACAACCAATTAAAGAGAAATTAGGATATAAAGAAAAAGAGAAATTAGGATATAAAGAAAAAGAGAAATTAGGATATAAAGAAAAAGAAAAATTAGGATATAAAGAAAAAGTATGATCAGCTTTTATCTGTTTCTAAATTAATTCACATTTAAGCTCATCCTAACTTTGAAAGCAGCAGTTTTTTGTAAAAACAGATAAAACTCTGCTTCTCTTATATGTTACCAAAACTTACTTCATCTGACTGGCAATATGATGAACTGTGTTGCTGATTTTGTTTTATGATCAACATTTTAATATTAAATGTTAATAATTATGGTCAACAAAGCAATTGCCTTTTGATTTCAATATTCTTATTGCTAAAATGCTAGCATTAAAACCAGCTTTTAAAATTATCCATGTACTCCCAGGAAAATGACTGCACATAGTGTGCTTGGAAATGAATTAACCAAGAAGGTTTAATTTACTTGTTCTTGAACTTATGAGGTCTACATGGGATATGCCTTTATTCAGTAGCAGTGTATGCACCTGGCATCACCAGATAAATGGTAAAAAGATACAGAAGCATTCTTCAAAAGATTACATCAATTATCAATTAAAAATATACCACACCATGCCCTAAATTCAGCCACTTGATGACAGCCACTTGATGACAGAGTAAAAATAAGCTTATGCCACTATATTAGAAAATTGCTCTCTTCCATTAAGTATTCAAAATTATGAGGTTTTTTTTTTTTAAAACTGGTACTTCAAGATTGTTGGTTCCAATGAACAGTCAAGAGACATTTTACAGTTATTCCTTATTTGTCTCCTAAACAATATTATGTTCTGTGCTTGACCAAAGCAACAAAGAAGTGGTTGGGGTATATAGGAGGGAAACAACATCATCTGGATTCTCCTACCCCACCCCCACCCCCACCTGAACTCTATAATCCAGACAGAATGACTACATAGAAAAAGCCCAGTCTGGAAGCATACAATGGTTTTGTTTTGACAGTGATGTTACCAAGAGGCAACCCAAATTTAATTTAAGAGTTTGTAAAGGGATATTTAGTTTCAGGAATCATGATGGAAGAAACTATCTGAAATAGACTGAATCCAAATTGTATTAAATGACTGCCAACAGAAACAAATGAAGACAGAAAAGGCATTAGTGGTTTCCAAGTAATTGAAATCCTGATTGACTACGCAGGGGGTTGGACATGGTATAGATCATTAAGTTGACCAACACAATTAGAATAAAGTCAATTCATTGAAAAATGGAATATTTTCATAATGTTCTGGAACAATAAAATATTGGCATAAGATGCTGGAGGAATCTTACGGAAAAAAGGTTGGAAAAAAAAAAGGTTTGCAGAATTATTTTCCCCAATTTTCTCATATTTCACTAAACACATATAATTGTGGAGTTTTGACTTTTTATAATCTTATAAGAAAACTACATAATTGTTTGTTGCATTTACAGCACATTTGTCCTGGAATTCAAGGTCGTATACTTAGGATCCTCTTTTCATTTGATTCTCTTAACAACAACTGTACTTAGGTTGGGCTGAGAGAACATAACCCAGTCACCCAGTTCCATGTTCAACTGATATTTTGACTGTGCTTGTGTACGTGTGCACATGCATGCAGTAAGAACTATTTCAACTGAAGATGAGAAAAGGAAAGGATAAGATCTTCTATCAAGAAATGTCCATACTGCAAAAGAGAAGTGAAGTATTTCAGATATGAAAATAAAGCTTCTTGTATGAAAAAGACATTGCCTGTACAGTTATAAGTTGAAAGGGGAAAGATGGTCAATATAACCTTTTGTGATCTACGAGAAGGAAAAATAATTCTGCTGCTGTAATGCAGAGTTCTATCTACTATATTCAGTGAACTCATTCTTCTTCACAGCTATTTTTGAATTTTCAAATGACATTGGTTAAGTAGTAAATTATATTTAATAAGATGATATTTTGAATACAAGACAAAACAAAAAACAAAACACCATGAATTGTGACATCTTAAATAAGACCTTTGAAAGTTCACCTTCTAATGAGTCTATTAAAGTTTGTAAATGGAGCTTTCTGTTTTCCAGATGTAGATAAAACTGGACAACTCTTGTAGTTTGGACTGAATTGCATCATTTTTTCTCTCTTGAATTATCCAGCCTTCAAGAGCTAATCATCAGGCTTTTACTTTGAGAGCATATTTGATAGGAATAAGTCCAGGAATTTAAGCAGATGAAGCAGAAAGCTATAAAAGTACTGTTCAGTTCAGGGTCTGGCTACTTATCTATGCTTCATACAAGACAGAATACCCTAACCTACTGAAAGGGTAGTAGGTAGTGATCAAAGCTTTTTGCAGATGATAAGGACAAAGTCTTTATAGTTTCTTCACTTAACATCAAAGCTGTTTGATAATAGGGTTAGCACTATTTATCAGAGGCTCAAGCATTTCATCAGATCATGATGAAATGCTTGAGACTAGCTTCACAAATCACAGCAGGGTTTAAGCTTAAGTTGGGTATGTTCTTTTCCTTGGTCCAGAAAATAATAACGGAGGGCAGCTAAATACAGTGGCCAAGAAGAATTCATATGTTGCTACATTATATTAAAATGCCTGAGAAGGCTTAGCTCACAGACAGGGTCATACCAGCACAAATGGGAAAACAACCGTTTTGAAATAGAAAAGGAAAGCACAATTGCAGCCTGATCTTGGTGTGGGATTAGGAGCACTGAGGGTTTTCAAGACTTTTTAAGGCAACTGCAGAAGCATTGCCCACCTGTGGCTGACAGGTCAAATGGAAGAATGTTAAGAAAACGGTGGCTCTTGAAAGATCTATAAAGATACTCAGTCTTCTCAATCTTCAGTTGAGAAGACTTTGATAGGTGCTTAGCTACAAATAGGAATCCTCCTCACTCAGGCTTCAACTCTACAGGACCTGTAAATGGAGGAGTCAATTTCAATGCATCTTCTGAGATACAGTGATAAATTGATTCAGCAATGAATTTTGTTTCCAAAGAACTCTCAGCTGGACATCTTAATAGGTCTACAAACATGGCTTGAAACTCTTAGCTTTCTTTCTCCTATATTGCAAGTTGCCATTTTCTTTTTTCTTACTGACTCTTCATCTTCATACATCAGTCAGAATTTTGCCTATTTTTTAATGTTTTATTTTTAATAAGAATGTATTGAAATTGGCAAAGATGGGAGAGAATGAACTTGATATTACTTCTGGTTCCTATAGACCCCTGTGGTTATTTCTTTTTAATCAAATGTAGAAGAAAACAAAATTGTTTAAGTGATGCATACTTAATCATTGCTAACTTTTCTCCAAAAATATTTTAAAAAAATAAACATTTTTTTCCCTTGGTTGGAGTTGTATCACCCATTATGGAAATTAAGTTACCCATTAAGGAAACCTTGTATCCTAATATTTCCTTAAAGATAACTTTAGAATCAGCCCAAACATCACTGGGCAACATAGCAACTAGAGCTCTCATGCTTTGCACGTATCATCTCAGGTTCAGTCTCAGGTTGGTTTTTAGATGAGTTCTCTGGAGATTAAATCATCTCATACCAAACACTTGCATTTGCAGAGGTCTCTATGTATCTCCATTGTTTTTCCGAGTAGGGAAGTTCCATACCAAGGCTGTTTTTTTCTCCAAAACTCCCAACCCACAGAAGTCACACAGAGAAAAAGCAGCCTGCACTTTGCATGCTGGCTCGCCAGATAGAGGAAAAGGGGGAGGGTTGGCTTTTCTCTCTCAGAATTGTCTCACTCATTTCCAGGTCTTTTGCTAATTGACTCTGATAAATTTCACCCCAGTTTATTTAGTATAATATATTGCATATGTCAGAAGGATTGCAAAGAAAGGAAAACAGGGAACAGATCTGCAAACTGTCAAAGCAGCCTGGATCACTTCTATCCTAAAATCTGAAGGGTTGGGGAAAAGAAAGGCTAATCATTTGGAAATATTCTCAGAGATCTCTTCTCTCTGTCTTTTTAAATATTTTTCAAAAATGGTACAATTAACATTGCTTTTTAAAAGCAACCATAGTTGTTTGTAGCATTATATATTAGCAAAATAGCAATATAGCTACATCTATATTAATGTCTCATCTCTCGCCACTCCCAGCCTACAGTCATAGTTAAAGCTACTAAGTCAAATCAGCAGAATCATATAACAAAGAAAGCAAGACCACAATAGCATCCATGGCGGGGTGGCAAGGAAAGAACCAGAGTAGATCAGAGTGACATAAGTGATCTGCCATTTTCAGAGCTTTGCAATGCAAGTTCTTGCCCTTTTCTGCTTGCACTGCAAAATCACATGCATACTTAAAATTGTGACAAAGCAATGACAGCCTGTAAATACTGCAGGAAAGCCAGCATCTGCTGAGTCAGTCTTTAGGACTGCTAGTCAGGGCATTTATTTTACTCATGTTAAGAAAGTCCGCAGGAAAACCGCATATCAAGCATGGTATCAACATATATTTTCCTGAATTTGAATTCAACATTAATCAGACCTACAAATAGGACAGTCGCTCCTGAGGATGAAATGTTCATATATGTTGTCCACTTCTGTTCTAAGAGGTGATTCCATGAAAACATGGAGCAGGACCCTGGGACAATGTGATTGTCTTTATAAGACTGTTAGTTGAATCTTATTTCAGCATTACTGAGAGGCATCTATGAGGTCTTCCATCACATCTGAGAATCACAGAATAAGGAATGCACAGAGCCCTGTCCCCAGTACCTCACCTATAGCAACATAAAAGATGTCTTTGCAAGATAAGGAGGTAGCAGAACACCTTTGTTTTTCTTTGTATCAAGAATTGAGTTTGTTTCTTCATGTATTCAGTTATGCGGTTATTTATTTTAAAACATTTATACTCTAAATTCCGAGATGTTCTAGATGGCCTACAACCAAGTAAGTTAATAATTTAACAATTCAGAATTTCCTTTCCTAATTGCACCATAATGGTAGACATCCAAACATGTAAAAACAACAAGAGAGGGGGGGAAAACCCCAATGCAACAGCAATCAGAATATTTTAAATATTCCACAACCAATCATAGAAAAAGATCAAAGCAAACTGAAATGACATGTAATATTCCTATCTAAAAAGGAAAGTACTTTTTAAAAATAATTTTATTAAAAGTAATTAATTACATTAGTAAAAGTTAATACACACTAAAAAAGAAAATAAAAAATAGAATAAAAGGTGTAAGAAAACAAAAAAGAAAGAAAAAATAGACTCACATCCCATCCCAGTTTCCTTTTCTTATATTAAGGATTGAAGGCACTCACCCAGTGTTTCCAACCTTGTCATTTTGAAGGTGTCTAACTTCTTTAAAGCAGTTAATAGGCAATTTCTGAAAATGATTAGCAAAGGAAGTGCAAACTTTATGTCCTTTGGAAAGCTCTGACTGTGGCTGGAGCAAGTATGGCAAATTCCCTCAGCTCCCAGTTCCCCCATTCTCTGGAGACCTTGCAGTCTCTTCATGAGAAGCAACCATATGGAGCACAGCTTGGGTAACCTTTATCCAGACAGGGTCGAAGGGGCCAATCTACTCTTTGGCTCCCTGTTCTTAGCTGCAGTCATCGGCTCTACTTTATGTTGAGCTGCCATTCTTCCCTGGAAGTCCTAAAAAGGAAAGTCCTTTACCAGCTTACAAAACATTTAAAAGCAAAGGCACCCTTGATTGATTGATTATGTACCATCAAGTCATTTTTGACTCCTAGCAACCACATAGATAAATTTTCTCCATGATGATCTATCGTTATACTGGTCTTTCAAGTCTTCCAATGGTGGGCTAATCACCACTGTAACTGAGTCCAACCACTTTGCTTCTGATTATCCTCTTTTTTCCTTTCCTTCCATTTTCCCCAGCATTAGAGCCTTTTCCAGAGAGCTGGTTCCTCGCATAATATGTCCAAAGTAAGTTAATTTAGCCTCATCATTTGTGCCTCACAGAATGAAAACTTTGTGTTGATTTCTTAGATGGTCATTTGTTTGTTTTCTTGGGTAGCCACAGTATTCTCAGAAGTAGTCTCCAACACCAATGTTTAAAAGCATCAATACTCCTTCTATCTTGTTTCTTCAAGGTCCAATTTTTGCTCCCGGAGTATCACAGGGCATACCACGGTTTGCATGATTCTCATCTTTGTAGCTATAGACATAGTACAGTGGCTGAATATCTTTTCGAAGGCCTTCATGGCTGCTGTATCAACTGCTAATTTGCAGCACCCTTAGTTTGAGGCACCCCTTAGACTGAGATAATCTCTGATGAATTCCCATTCAATGGTTAATGAGGATTAACTATCCTTCTTAGCTTTGAAGACCAGACAAGAGTGCTAGGTGTTGGCAGCCTGCAAAAGAACATTAAATTGGTGGTTTGCATTTTTGCTTAATTGAGAAAGCATCATTTTTGTACAAAGCTCTGCAACAAAATATTAATATTTATACTTATAAATAAGATTGGAAGCTTCTTTATAGTTTTATATCTTACCCATGAGTATGTAATTTTGAGATGCACAGCCCTGGGGATCTCCTATCTCTGAGTGTTGGAAAATCTCATCCAGTATCTGCATATTCACTTTCTGAATTCAACAATACTAAATATCATTTCTACTTTCATTCTTTTCCTTCTCTTCCCCACTTTATTTAGAGGACGGGAAAAAAATCAATTGTAGAATGTAAAATATGTACAAAACACACAATGGAGGTGTAAATCTGCTTGGCCAAAAGTAAACAATGTAGTAATTCTCATTCATAGAAAGCCACCATTTTATATAAAATACAGCACAGGCTAAACAGAAATATTTTTTTCTGCTATTCAATTGCATGGTTGTCCTTCAGGAAGCTGAGATATTGTCTCTGAAAAGAAGGATCACATTATTCATGTATAGTTTCTGTTTCTCTGAATTATTAAGTAAATTATCAGTCAAAATGAAGCACACAGAATTCTCAGCTTCATCCCTCATCACCATTTATGGTTTAATGCAGACAGTTTATATTTGGAACAATTAGGAAGTAATGAAGTTCCAAGAACCAAATATATCAATCTTCACAAATCTGTTTTTAAATTTAAATTTTTAAAAGTGTTTTGGTGATAATTAAATAAGGGGGTTTACTGAATGATTAACAGAAATTTTCTATTTTTTCTCTACAAAAACTTTTGGGGGGGTGGTAATGTGATGGATTCATTTTCATACATTTTGTTTAAATTAAACTTGGATTATAGGATTTTGTTTATAAAAATATCTCTGAGTTACTCATTCACAGTCATATGACAATGCAATAAAATTAATAGGAAAAATGATCAAATAAGAATTTGCATTAGCCATTTCAATATCCTTCCTTTATTCTTCCTCATTCCTTTCTGATCAGTAGGAGTTTAAAAAAAAAAAAAAAACAGTGATAGATTGGAATATCAACAGTGTTTTGTGAGTGTAAACAACAGCATGGATTGCATTAAGGAATGATCTCAAATGTGTGATAGTCATGGAAGTAGAGCTACACACTTCTAGACTCCCTGAACTTGGAATTGCTTTTTGGCCATCTCTGAAAACATATTTTTATGCTGCTGCTTTTTTCTAGCTATGGATATATGCCCTTTTTTTAATGACTATGCAATTTTAAACAGCTGACTTAAAGGATTATTGTTTTATTTTTATTTACTGTACTCCAATCTGATTGCATGTTAATCCTTTGTTTGCAATCTTGGGTTCTATAGGACTCAAAAGTGGTATACATGCAAATTTTGTCAGTAAATAATTTTAAAAGATGAGGGTAAACGTGATTACATAATATACCGGTCACAGTGTTGCCCATCATTATGAAAAAAAATTACAATTCCTAGTGCTTTTTCTGCTTGATTTCACCATCCCAACGTTATTTCTAAGTGATTTTTCTTCCATTTCAATTTTTTCATTTTTTCATTGTCTAGTTGTCTCTTCATCCTTCATAGTGCTGTGAATTAAGACAGATATGTCTAAAGTCAAATCTCTGGTTATATTTTTGTGATTGTTTGGTCAGATTGGTACGAAATGAAGTTGTTTCAATCTCATAAAAGTGGATTGTCTTAATTTGCCCATTTGTTGGTGACAGCGAGAAATAAATAAGGTTTTTTTTCTTCCTCGTTTTCTCGCAAAAATCCAAATATATTTTGTTCAAAGCAGATTTAAAAGGTATTTCATGGTATGTCTGGGAGTTTTGTGTGTGTGTACAGGAGGAAAACTGTAGGCAAAAAGTGCACTCCTACACTTGTCTAATTATAAACACGCTCCATTAAATTCAATGGGACACTTAAGAACTGCAGAATCAGCAAAACATTGTGGGAACAGAAGTCCCTTCATAAAGCATTTCCTCTTCAATTACTGAATCAATTTCATTATTTTAAAAAATCCAGTCACAATTATTTGCAGTTCTACTTTCCATGACCAGAGTCTTCCATTTCTTTTATTGTGTGTTCATTTTCTAACTTCTCTTTCAAAAGTCTATTCCTAAAATGTGTCATTTTTTCAGGCATTTTACTGTCAGCATTTAAAAAAAAAAAGATAAATGTAATAATACTTTGTCACGGGTTCTTTTTTAAACCATGCTCAGTGGTTTGACCCAGCCTCAAGAGAGACCCAAAAGCCCTGGGTGGGCAGTTTCTTTCCTATAAGGGTTGGGGAAATGCTTTATTTTGTAAAAACAAACATATAAAGGTGATATGCGAGTGCTTCATATATTCTGTTCTTTGCTATCTATATAGTACTACTATGATAATTACCATTACTATGACAATTACTGTACTCTATACTATTACTGTTCAATTGCTGTTACCTATATACTATGCCTCTATACCAGCGTTCCTCAACCTTCGCAACTTTCAGATATGTGGATTTTAACTTCCAGAATTCCCCAGCCAGCCATGCTGGCTGAGGAATTCTGGGAGTTGAAGTCCACATATCTTAAAGTTGCAAAGGTTGAGGAACACCGCTCTATACTATTACTAGTATGCATCAATGTTTCTTTCTAAAGCCTCTTTTGCCTTAAGTGTCCTCTCTCTGAGATTCCTTCTTCTTTCATTAATGGCCAGAATGTGGAACTCTTGCACCTTTTTTTAATGTTGTGCTTCATCTTGCTAGGCTTCTATATTTCTTTTCCTGGCTATATTTCTTTTCCTGGCCTTCGGAGCCTCCACGCTTTCTGAAGGGAAAAAAATGGCTTCTTTCATCTGGCTGCTGTACTCCATTTGCTGGTGGCCACAGAACTGCAAAACACACATCTCCTGCCACTGCTGTGTCAAGGCTGCTACTTGATTGGCAACTCTGCCAATCTGGCTGACCCTGAGGGAAAGGCTCAAATGGGAGGGAAAGAAGGCAGCACAGGGGCCCACTATTTTATTCAAGCAGCCTGCTCTTTCACACACTTGTTTGAGAATCCTCCTTTAAAGTTCCATTTTTCTCAGCAGGAATAAATGTCAAATTGGTAAAATATGTCACAGAAGAAAAAAGAAAGAAAGAAACAGAAGCATATACATTTAGGTATTTAGACATTTTTTGCTAAAATTCCATTGTTCTTTATTGCAATTTCCAATGGTGTGATTTAAGCAGAGCGATTGAAACTTCATAATAAGGTTCCTGAAGTTCTTTTTGTTGTTTTACTCCAAATGTCTCTTCCACTTAATGCCAACTGAGAAAAGAGGGGAAGGAGCAGTGGAGGGACCAGAAGATAAGGGAGGTAAGAAAATATAAGATATCATCCAATTGTGTAAACAGAAAATATAGCAGGTCTTCATCAGTAAAATATGGAACAACCAAAACAAAACAAAAACTGCATGAAAATTTCATTGCAATTTCAAACTGAGAAAGTTGAACTGTATCATGAAATTTTTTTGCATCTGCTACTTTATTATTATTATTATTGCATTTTCACACAATGCACACAAGAAACATTTTTCTCTTCCAAAATCCTGACAAATCATTGAATCATTTGAAAGGACTTAACATGTTACAAATATTTGGTTTCTCATTTTCTCCTCAGATCCAGGACTTCCATTTTACCCCATTTTCACTGTTCCACACAAACATTAGAAAGCTGTGAATCATTCAAGATACAGTTGGAATTCAATATCTGAAAGTATTCTGCTTTAATACGGAAGTCTTATTTGAAATTCAACGGCAACGAAGTATAATTTAAACCAATCTGAAATTCAGTTAAGAGCCATGATCATAGGCATTATGGGGGAGCATCAAACCATGTGGAACAATTTTAGTTTTTGACTGAATGATATAAAAATAGCAAGAAGGGGGCACCTGTTAGAGAACATTAATCTAGAAAAGTTACCAATGGATATTTTGAAGGTTTCATTAAAAGAGAGAGAGAGAGAGCACCAGAGATGAAGAAAGAGCACATAGCACTCTCCAAATTGTCCAGCAAAGTAGTGTTGAATCAAATCAGAAAGTGACCTACTCAATATACTTGACCTACTTTATTTTTTTAAATAATAAAAGCCTTTAAAAAATTATTAAAAGCCTAAACTTTTAATAAAGATTGAAGGATCTATCAACTTCCAACCACATGTATTTTCAAACTGGCAAGCTTGTGGGCTTATTGGCAAGACTCATCTTTTCTAGGAATGAGATGTTATATGTTATTTGCGAACCACTTAAAGTTTGAGAAGAGTTGCATTACTACTATTAATATATAACGTACTAAGAATGAATCCTTAAACCTTGCACAGCACTAACAGTGATAATGCCACCTCAGATCCACTATACAATTACTTACATCTCTTTTTCTCAATCTGTCTTCCTCCAAGCAAAGAGTAACACAACCAAAATACTTGTTGTGTCTGAAATGCTCTGATAAGCATGGTTTCTTAACTGATAAAAATCATCGAACAATTACTCATGTCAGTATCAGAAAACTCATTAGTCTGCTTAACCTCTCAGATTTGTCTATATGTGGATGGAAAATATGCAAGTGTTCAGAAGTGCAAAGTCCATTGAAACTCTGAATTGCTTTCAGACTGGTTTAAAGTAATTTGGAGATCCCTGATTGAATTGAATCAAACTGAAGATTAAATTCAAAAATTAATTTAGAAGTGGTGATTCAATGAAATGCCCTTTAAATCAAATTACCTATTCAAAACTTTTCACAGTCTTAGGAAAATGCATTATGACAAGTTACATTATGTAAATGTCATACAAGTTTGACATTAAACTCATATATTTATAATGTAGTTCTGGTGCTGTTTGTTTGTCCCTATCTGGTTAAACTGCAGTTTATATCTTTCCTTAATCCTTCTATTTGTATGTCCCTGTTATATTCTTGTTAATACCATGCTAAAAATTCCATTGCCAACTCCAGCATTATTCTCATTATGTTATTTCTGTTCTGAAATAAGATCTGGATTCATCAGAAGCATTATGCCTAGCACATTTTCATGCTAATAGTTTGCATTAGTTTGACTTAAATGGAATATAAATACTCCTTAATCTTGTAATAATGATTTTGTACCCTGGCATTTAAGAAACAGCTTATATCATAATTATGTAGCAAACAAATTGTTCATATCCATGTGCATGTGTAAGGCATTCATAAACAATGCTGTATTTCCTTAGGTATTTTAAAAAGTGTTTTGTTTTTCATTGAGGGAATACCTTGCCATATAATGAATCCACTTTATGAGCACAACAGGAGATGACCATGGCTAAACATTTACAATCCATAACGGTGTGTACACATATCAGCAAAACTAGAAGTCAGATCATGCAGATTGATCTTCTCCCCTTCAAATGGGAAATGGTTCATTTTTTCCTTAGGAAGAATCTGGCGAGTTGCTTTATACTGATTTAGATCATTGGTCCATATAGAAAAATATTACGTTATCCTTTTCAGCTGAGGACCACACTTAGCCACTAACAGGCTGAAGACTTTATTCCTAAAGTGGATGGGCCTGGGGAAAAATCATTGATTAAATTCAGTAAGTAAATCAGTCACCATGTGTTGATTAATTTCCTCTTTTTGTCACTTCAAACTTTACAATTTTGTATTCCCTTCTGCAGGGGATCTAGAAGACTTTCAGGAACGTATAGGTCTATAATAACTAGTAGTGACAGCTCCACCTTGACTTAGGTGTCAGAGAATATGAAAAGTTATACAGCAGCAGAAGCAGCAAAGGACCCAGAAGAAAGGAAGCTGAAAGCCATGAAAAGGAGGTCAAAAGTCTACAGAAAAAAGACCTGGGACTTCCATAGATAAACTTTTTTTCTCATATTTCATATACCAAAGATAGGAAATCTGCTGTGAGAGCCAGTTTCAGAAGGACAGAAGCAAAACAAAACCCAGACATGTGAAAACCATGCTTTTGCCCAAACAGGCCATTTACAACATGCAAGTGGAAGAAAAAAGTGCACAAAATTAATGCTTGATTTCACTATCAAGCATTTGATACATGGGAGGCACTGGAATTCTTTCAGAGGCTTAATTGGCTTTTCTATAATAAATCTGCTTACCAGAGATTTGTGACATTGAATGCCTGCTTCCAGTTTAGCATTGCCAAGAAAAGCCTGACATCTATATAGATTTCCACATGTCATAGGGGACATTAGCATAGTGAAACTACAACACCTCTGGAAGGGAGTATTTTTGAGCTACACGATTTATAAGGATTTCTGGGTGAAACAGGCATCCTGAGTGTGAAACTACTGTACAATCTGTGAAGCTGCTGGTGGGATAGGTTTTCTTCAAGAAGAGCAGCCCACAAACCAGAAGGGACTCCAGAAGTTGCTTAAACATACCATGTCTGACCAATGGCTTACAAGTCATAGATCTACCCAAAGAAGCCCCAGGCAGAGACAATATTTTCAGCCCATTCTTTGGCTGTTGAAGGTTTAGGATCAAAATAAGTGACTTAAACCAGTACAAGGCTTAAGATGCTCCCTTTCACTCCTTAAAACTGCCTCTAATTCCCTGCCAAAGGTATGCCATCTTTATAGCATCACTATTCATACATTGTGGTGCCCTGAGCAGGTCCTTATAAAATCCCTTTAAAAATGGGTAGCCCTGTGAAGTTAAGGTCCTGGTTATTTAGTTCTGATATTTAGGACTAAACTAGGATGCAGATAACTGACCTTTGATTCTGAAGCCACATACTAGGGGCCAGTAACCATCTGGAAGGAAGACATTTCTCCAATTGGTGTCTCTTGTCCCTTTGAAAAGAACAAAACCTCTATTCTCCTCTAGAGGAGAGTAGTATCAAGTTTGCAGAACCACAACACTCAATGACCGAATAAAGTTTCTGTCTATAGCTCTAGTTGGCTGCTATATTGTCTTTGTCTTTCTTTTTTAAAGGTAGAAAGTAGATTTACCAAGTAACACATTGTTAAGTATTATTCCTTTTTCTGTTGACTACACTCACATCTTATTCCACCTTTTCCTCTTATACTTCTTTGGTTTCTTTTTTGCTTCCTTGTCTGAATTCAGTTCTACTGATAATAATGAAAAATCTCTTTACAGAATGTGAGACAAACTTCCAGATAAGGTGTTTTGAGGCCATAAAACATACCTGACTGAACAGCTAGAATTTTCAAGCTCAGAAAAAACTTCACAACTTCCTTCCCAAGATTCAGTGCTTGCCATCTTCTTCAGACATTTTATATTTGATTTTGGTAATTTATGAAGCAGCCAACTTGCATTGGGAACATTCAGCAGGGTTAAGAAACTGAATATTTAAATGTACTCACAAGAACATGAATCAGCCAGAAAGGTGAACTTTACAAGCCAAGATTTAAAAATAGAACCATTTTAAAAAATAGCAAAGCAGATTGTTCTGTTCCTCTGTATGCACTGACTGTTAATATAGTAGTATGGACAATGCTTTTGTTTTGATTTAGGTCACAATAATCATACAGGGTTTGCTATAATTTCCTCAAAATATTTGTAATGTCTTTGGCTTTTATTTTATTGCTCTATTGTTGTTTCAGTGCATTTTCTGATTTCTTGGTTCCCATCCAATATTTGTACACATGAGTGGCCAATAAGATAGCACATGGAGACCATTTCAAAAGTAATAATGTGTTTGTTAAATAGGTAAAACCTTCTGAGATTGCCAAATCTTGCAAGATTTTACTCTCTAATCAAAATGGTAAAATTGCATCAGACTTTGGACAAGAATGCCCAAATTTGGTGTGGCTTCAGGAGCGAGGCATAACATGTCAATTTTTTTTTTTTTTTTTAATTATTTGGGTGGAGGGACCTACAACATGAAACCCAGAGCTTGAAGATATTGCTGACCTCTGGCATAGATTTTTAAGCCTTTGCATAGGTATACTGACAAAACTGAGAAATACTTAATACCAGTACTGTTTGTCTGTTTTGATATGTTTTGGTCTTGTTTTCAGGAATTCTAATCTTTACATTTTATATGCACATACACACATACTACAGAGACTTTATTCCCTCAATGCTGATATGCCCATGAATCCTCTAAACATAACATACAAATTGCAAAAACAAAGGTGTTCTTTCAGATAGATTTTTTAAACTGGATTTGGAAGTGCTACAACAAGCAGCTAATAATGGTACATAGAAGGGGGGAAATCTAGCAGCTGTGTTTAATTCCAGTTAATTAAACCCTGAAATGCTGGAATACATGCAATAGCTTTTAATAGATATTTGACTTTGTACCTAAATGGATGGGTGTTATCTTTGAAGAAATGAGCACAACACAGGGGGAAAAAAATCAAAATCTTTTTTTAAAATCCAATTAACGGGCCTCATGAATAGGGAAGATACAATTGAATCAGCCATGAAAATATCCAACCAGTATAACTTATTATATTGATATCATATACATCCTGATCTAATTAAATTAGTATCTGAATTCTGCATATTATACAAATGCTATTATTATTCAAATTTATTATATAAAGATCCAACAATACTCTGAAACATGAACCTTCAGCAACCAGACTCCAAGTCTTTGCCACTAGTAATCTGGTCTGTTATATCAACTGACCAGTCTTCTTCAAAGTCCAGTTTCTTCTAGATATGAATGAAGATAAAACAAACTGATATGCCATAACAATTGGGATGTACCATCCCTTATAACATCCTTGCAGCAAGACAGTTTAACAATCTGAGAATCTGATTTTAGGTGTGATTGTAATAGGTAATTGTTTATAGTAAACAATTCATTTTCACATGCAAATTGGACAGCAAATATGTTTTTAAGTTGGCTTTCTTGGTAAAATTTGCAACATATTATAGCATATAAATATATCACACATTATAGTTGCACAGCACATTGTGAATTGTCTACAGCTCTAGTCACAGTTTTCATGTGATATAATGGCCTAGAAATGGTTTTGTGGCAAGGAGACAATGAAATTAAAATGGAAAACATTATGCAGTTAAGGTAGGTCTATTAGGATTCCTAACTGCTAAATGAACTTTCCATAGAACAGCTTTTGAAGATAATCCTAAAATTGCAGCAAGCCCAGCTGCACGGGTGATAAGTGGAACATTCCATGTTGGGTTTTTTGGGGTGGGGGGAGGGTTTAAATTGCCTTTTTTTTCCAGCAATGTTGTCTTCATCCCTTCGAGGGAAGCAGACTCAAAGAACTTAATTTCAACAATAATGTTTCAGATTAAATATATTTTAAAATCAATACACAGTTACACTCTCCATAATTTAAAAGGACGGCAAAGACCTTTAAAGTAGAAATTAATACATTGTATGTATTTACCATAGAATTAAAGTAAATCATAATGGACTTTGATCTGAAATGTTCCAATAGTCCGATACTGTTTTTATGGTAGCCATCAATGAAACTAATCTAAAGATCCAGTACTAAATCAATACTTCTATATGTTTACTAATGACTGAAAAAACTGCTTAACTACAATCATACTTCAGTGTTGTTAGAAATATTTCATTCTGAAGTATATTTATATCTCTGGGTGTGTATATAAATGTTCAAGGATACACTACATGATTTATTAAATACCTAATGTCTAGCTGTCATTTTTTACACTACTAAAAGTATTTATTGTTCCATTTATTATTGAGACTTCTGTGTAAAGGTAGATTCTCATGATTTCCCTTTGAATTTCAGTTTACTAATTGCCTGATTTAAAAAAAAAAAAACCCATTTTGAAGTCAAATATGATATGGAGGGAATTTTCCACTAACTCCACATGAATTACATTTGCTACCACTGATCCTTTCTTCAAATTAGTTCAGCAACAGTTATGTCCCTACTTATGCCCTGGGCAAAGCCCAAGGTTGCTTTCTGTCTGTTGTCTTAGTGATCTCTTTGTTTTGAGAGGAATATATTGGGATAGACATTTACTCAGACTATCAGTAAGTAAAAATACAGTAATTGCCTATTTCTACAGGCCTTTCTCTTATTTTGCCATTTAACATTCTAAATTTCTTAAAGGTCTGACAAAGATAGCTTTAATTTGGTTTGCATATCATACTAATGAAAAATGCTTCATTTTGGCTCACCATATTGGGAGATTGTAGACTTTATGATGCCAGGATGCAAATTAGAAAGAGACAATTCATCCAAGCCTTTTTACTTGGGTCAGACCCAGAGCACACTAAAAGAATACCTAATAAGCCAACTTGGTTCCATCAGCAGGGCTGAAATGTCACTGTTTCTTGGGAAAAAACAATGTTTCTGAGCATGCAGGTTTACAACATAGAGCAGGTACTTGTCTCCTAGAATAAAATAAAAGCTTCTAGAAGGAAAACATGCCTTTGGAGCTCTTACGGAGGGTGCCTAATCACACGTTTCAATTCAATTCAGAACAACACAAAAATACTTCCCGCATAGGCAAAGCACATGCTGTAGGACATGGACAGAAAGAGAAAGGCATGTACAGAAATGTAATAGTTGCTTCTCCTAGAATTCTATGGATGTGCTTTCCTGGGTAAGACATGCATATTGGTGTGAGATTACACTTAACGCTTTAAGGCTTTTAGTGTTGGTATAGTATAATGGTTAAAAGCACCAGGCAGGAAACCAGGAGACAGTGTATGCTAATACCACCTTAGGCACAAAGCCAGTTGATTGACTTTGGGCCAGTCCTCCTTTCTCAGCCCTAATGAAAAGGCAACATCAAACCACTTCTGAAAACGTTTCCAGTAAAACTGTACGGACGTGTCCATGTAGCTGCCAGAAGTCAAAATTGAGTCAAAAGCATGTAGTTTAAAAAAAAAAATGGTATAAAAGTGTCTTAGACCAATTCTTTTTCTTTCAAACATACTTCCTTTCCTGAATGTTCTTTAAGGTGGGTAGTGAGCAACACCCACACTGAAATCAGTAGTGACCCAGCTCACCAGACCCCATAGTAAGCTTCCCACAGAAAAAAGTTGTCTTTCCATAGAAAAGCCTGCGCCTTAACAGAACCCTATCAAGTGGGCTCTTGGGAGCTTCTAATGCTGACACTTGAATCTGACAATGGTGACTAAATAATAGATTTGATTTGATTTATTTTTTAAATGTATAAGCAGCCAGACTCTATAGCAACACATCATGTGAATGCAGCCCATTATTTTTATTCAGGAGCTATGTTTAAATAAACCAGGCTTATCATGAAACATGAACCTTCTAGATGACATCGTCTGTTGTTTTGAGGAAAGGTATCAGGATACTGATATATAATTGAGTGCTATCATCTCACTGGCGATACCTTTCTCAGTAAACATCTGGCAATCCAATAACAAATCATCTCCACTAGTTATTCTAAGTGGTTTGTCCCTTGGGAGTTCTGCTGTTGAAACCATGGTTGCTGTTTAAGCCATGAAAGCCAAGAATAGCAGGTGCTTTGCCCAGCTCCAGTGGTATGCCAGTTATGTTACCTGGACCGAGATGCTGTTATGCACAACCCATGGAAAGCTTTGCAAGAATTAAATTTGCCTGTTCCATCTGGTTAACTGGGGAGGGTCTGCTGAGAATCTCTCCTGCAAGAGGTAAAACAGGGACTAGATGACAGCACTTTTTGAAGTCTTCCCCCAGAGGTACATACAGCTTATACCCTGTTAACTTTTCATAAAAAAACAAAATCTGTGTTATTTTGATGAGCCTGCTTCCCCAGTTGATCTGACTGGGGGTCTTTCTTATAGGCATTTTGACTAACAGACTTTATTCTTATATTGCACCTTACTTTTGTTGTGTTCATGCTGCCAGAGTTCTTCAGCATTGGTCAGGTTAGAAATAATGCTAAACAAAGCCAGCCCTCATTTATTTATGTATGATGTTGTCTTAAAAAAACTGGTTTATTTATAAGGACAAAATTATATTAGTTCTCTCAGAAGACATATTTTAGAACAGCTGCAAATACAGGTGAAACTCGAAAAATTAGAATATCGTGCAAATGTTCATTTATGTCAGTATGGCAACTCAAAAGGTGAAACCAATATATGAGATAGACGCATTACATGCAAAGCGAGATATGTCAAGCCTTACTTTGGTATAATTGTGATGATTATGGCATACAGCTTATGAAAACCCCAAATTCACAATCTCAGAAAATTGGAATATTACATGACATCAATAACACAAGGATTGGAAAGAGAACAATATCGGACCTCTGCAAAGTATAAGCATGCATATGTACTCAGTACTTGGTTTGGGCCCCTTTTGCAGCAATGACTGCCGCAATGTGGTGTGGCATGAATGCTATCAACCTGCGGCACTGCTGAGGTGTTATGGAAGACCAGGATGCTTCAATAGCGGCCTTCAGCTCCGCTGCATTGTTCGGTCTCATGTCCCTCATCTTTCTCTTTGCAATGCCCCATAGATTCTCTATGGGGTTCAGGTCAGGCGAGTTTGCTGGCCAATCAAGCACAGTAATCCCATGGTCATTGAACCAGGTTTTGGTACTTTTGGCAGTGTGGGCAGGTGCCAAGTCCTGCTGGACAATGAAGTCAGCATCCCCATAAAGCTCGTCTGCGGAAGGAAGCATGAAGTGCTCCAAAATCTCCTGGTAGACGGCTGCGTTGACCCTGGACTTAATGAAGCACAGTGGACCAACACCAGCAGATGACCTAGCTCCCCAAATCAACACAGACTGTGGAAACTTCACACTGGACTTCAAGCATCGTGCATTGTGTGCCTCTCCATTCTTCCTCCAGACTCTGGGTCCTTCGTTCCCAAATGAGATGCAAAAGTTGCTCTCATCAGAAAAGAGGACTTTCGACCACTGGGCAACAGACCAGTTCTTTTTTTCTGTGGCCCAGGTAAGACGCTTCTGACCTTGTTTGTTGTTCAGGAGCGGCTTGACAAGAGGAATACGACATTTGAAGCCCATGTCCAGGATCCGTCTGTGTGTGGTGGCTCTTGATGCACTAACTCCAGCCTCGGTCCACTCCTTGTGAAAGCCCCCAACACTTTTGAATGGCCTTTTCCTGACAATCCTCTCCAGGCTGTGGTCATCCCTGCTGCTTGTGCACCTTTTTCTACCACACTTTTCCCTTCCACATAACCTTCTCTTGATGTGCTTTGATACAGCACTTTGGGAACATCCAACTTCTTTTGCAATTACCTTTTGGGGCTTTCCCTCCTTATGGAGGGTGTCAACGATGGTTTTCTGCACAACTGTCAGGTCAGCAGTCTTTCCCATGCTTGTGATTCGTACTGAACCAGCCTGAGAGACCATTGAAAGGCTCAGGAACCCTTTGCAGGTGTTATGGATTCATTAGCTGCTTAGAGTGGGACACTTTGAGCCTAGAATATTGAACCTTTTCACACTATTCTAATTTTCTGAGATTGTGAATTTGGGGTTTTCATAAACTGTATGCCATAATCATCACAATTATACCAAAGTAAGGCTTGACATATCTCGCTTTGCATGTAATGCGTCTATCTCATATATTGGTTTCACCTTTTGAGTTGCCATACTGACATAAATGAACATTTGCACGATATTCTAAGTTTTCGAGTTTCACCTGTAACGTTTGAAGGATTGGATACCTATGGTTGGAGCCATATGCTGCCCACCACTGCTTTAGAAAAAGGAATTAAGTTAAATTTTAGCATAGCTGCAACAACGGAAGCCAATTTGAAAACAGAAATAATCTGCCTAGTCTAAAAATTAAACTTTCCAGTACAACAAAATTAAAAGAGAAAGGATTTTAATGATCAGGCAGAATTAAAAAGCACCATTTTCACATTCATTTTACATTCCATTTAACAGCAACAAAAATTCTTCCACTTTGCTGCAAAAACAGATTACGCAGCATAAAAGAATATAAAGAAAAATATGGAAATGATAGTCAAAAAAAGAAAGATGCTCTTTTGCAAAAGGGAGAGAAGGAAAGAACAATTATCCACTGCAGGACTTCAGCATGAAAAGAAGCATTGGTGCTTTGAGTTTTTGAAGCGAAAATAAAAATGAGCCACTTGACGCTAACATTTTAAAAAAGTAGAAACATAATTGCTGCATTGCCATTAATAGTGACATTGTGACACTCACACTTGCGAGGTGAAAATGAACCACCTTCGTCCAGGAAAAAGGGTGCTGTGCCAATTGTAAGTGTTTCTGTAACAATCATAGCAACACCTTAAGACAACACTTCAAACAAGCACCAGCAAGCAAGTCAGGTTTGCTTACTTGCAGTACATTTATCCTGGGTTATGTAAATTTGGGGGGGGGGGGAATGTAAAAGATGGAGAAACAATTTATAACTAATTCTGCACTCTTCTAAATAAACATTACAGAAAAGTGATTACAAATCTTGTCCATTCAAGAAGTGTGGAATGATGCTCTCAACAAATGCTTGATTAATGGCAATAGAAAATAATTAAGGGAGGGTTTCAGCTCCCCATCTTCTCATATATTTCCTAAGTGCAGTAATCAAAAGGTCAGGAATGTTATGATCATTAACAAATTGGGCATATACTTGTATTAGAGTATGTAGCTGGTTTTTGTGGGGTTTGCCTAAATAGTCTAACTGGAACTAAACTTAAGCCATTTCTTTCCCTTTGTTCACCAACCCCCCTTATAACATTTTCAGCAGTTGCACCATCATTTTTTTCACTCAATTGATACTCAGATTTGGCTGAGGATGTAAAATTATACAGCATCGTATGGAGAAAATCTATATGTATTTTCCAGTGACTGAATCATTATTATGGAACCATGCCTGAAGGGAAGGGAAGGGAAGGGAAGGGAAGGGAAGGGAAGGGAAGGGAAGGGAAGGGAAGGGAAGGGAAGGGAAGGGAAAAGTGAGAGAGAAAAAGAAAACCAAAGCAAGAGAAATACTATATTATTGTTGCTGGTCCTGGCATATGGATGTTGTTTTTGATACCACTTATAACAAGTGAAATCAGCAGCAATTTATTCTCTATAGATGTTTACTATGTAATACATATTTTTAGTGACCAGCTGGTCTTGTATATTTCTTTATTGGTGTCTTACACATTATGACAACATGCAGCTGTTGAATTCATGTATCACCTAAGTACGCTTGCATAATCAGATTTTTGCAAGTGATTACAGAAGAATGCCCACTCTTCACTGTTCAAAATAATATGCAGAGTCGAAATAATTCTTCACTGGACTTTATATTTCTGTTGTGATGACATACTCAGTTTTTAACAATTCCAAGATGAATGGAAAACAAAACGATTGGTCAAAACACAAAGTAACACAGATGGGAAACAGACAGCTTTTCCTATTGCCGCTGACTCTCAGACATATTAAACAGTATTAAAGATAGTTTAGCCACTACTAAAATATACTTGGTTACTGTCCTAAGGATAAATGCTGATTAAGAACTATAAACCTATAAATCTAGAAGCTACAAGATTGGTGTACGAACATCTTAAATTGTGATAACATACTTTATACTTCCTAATCTCTCTCCTTTTGCTGAACTATGCAGTTTTAGCCACACAAGTCCTAGTGATTAAACAGTTATAAGCCATTACAGATCAGTTGCTCTCTGCTAACAAGTTTATTGACAAAATATCAAAGTTCCCTGTCACTAAGCCTGAACTATCCCTACCTTTCTCTTTTTTCCCCATTGTAGGCATGAGAAGGGAATCTTATATTTAAAAAAATATCAGTTCAAGACTGCACTAAAAGATTTTTCTAAAACAGATCTCAAACTTTCCTTGAGTTCTTGTATGTCATAAAGTTATAACATTGACAATTCTACTTATTTGTCACTTGAAGCAAGTTTTTGTAGTGTATATTACTTTAAATTTAGCATACTCAGCATTGTTACATTTTAATATTGTCCAGCTGTGCTGAAAGACAAGTCAATTATCTTTGGTTTCTGTCAGAAAGGCAAACAAGCCAAACAAGACATGTCTACATGATTTTTCCTTTCATAACTCTGATGATATTAGATTTCCTGGGATATTAGATGCAGTGAAACTATAAAATACAATATCTGAGTTCCTCCCTCCCTTTATAAAACTTATCCACCAGTTAACTGGCCAAATAAATTATCTGATGGGTCACATTATTGACTCCAAAAATGGGAATCTATGTTCCTCCAGCTTTTGCTGTTCTTAGCTTCTGTCCATTCAGGCTCTGCTAAGGGAGTTGTACTTCAGCAATATTTGAAGTCTATCCTGAGCCACCAATGACTTAGGACAGGAGTGCAAAACTTCTATCAGTTTGAGAGCTGGACCAGGCTTTACTGCATTCCAAATGGGTCTGTTTTTATTTTTGCTTTGTGTGGGGGTGGGTGGCTGCACCTTTCCCATAAATTCCAAAATATTTGGAGAGAAAAAAAACACCTTTCACTGACCCTGGGGGTTCTGAGGACCTTAAAATAAAGGCTGGTTGGCTGCATGCAGATTCTGCATTTTTATACATCTTAATTTAGGAAGCTGTTTGGTAGTAATAAGTTACTCAATGTATTGAGATTACTCAATGTATTTCAAGCATTGACTTTTGCATCCAACATTCTTCTGGTTGAATAGGAACAACCCTTAATCTATATCAATCTAGACATAGTAGGCACAGTTAAGAATAAGACATTATAGAGGAGGTTGCAAAGGAAAAAAAAATCTTCTGAAGCCATGTCATAGGAGCTCCTAAATATTTAATTTGGAGTTCCAAAATCCAAAAAAGGTTGCTACAATTCATTAATATACTAAGTCTAAGCCAATTCAAATGTTAGGCTGAGCAAGGCAAGGGAAGTCAAAGAGATACCCATTATAACCTTCCCACAATGCTTCTGTGTGCATTGACCCAGCCCTTCTTTCCCCAACCCTACCAGCTTAACCAGTAAGGTCTGAAGAAGTGGGCTTTCTGCATATTTCCTTAGGCATACATAATACTCAGTACGAATTATTGAGAACCATTTTTTATCCAGACATCCAATCACATGGAAAATCAACTTAACACAGCTGAAAACTATATTAACTGCTCAATCTGGCAAGAGCAGGAGTAATGAGTGTGTATCCAGCATGCATCTCCCTATTTGGACTTAATGGATGTGCTTTGATCAAATCCATCAACTCCTTTTTTTCCCAAAATGGTGGCATTTCATTTGTCACAGAGACTATATTTTTGTCACATCTTCTCTTTGTTTGTATCATGGGCTGGGAGCTTCACAATTAACAGCATTTCAGGTCCAATCCCAGGGCAGGCATAAAAAGCAGACTAGACATGAATATAAAATACGTGCAGCCAAATATTCATATAATCCATGATTCATGCAAGACCATATTCAAGTCTGAGCAGACAAATGACCTGCTGTTCTATGCATGGGTAGCAGTTTAATACCAGTACTTAGATTGGACCAGATGCATAGGTCTAGTGATGCTTTTCAGTGGAAGCATTTGGAAAAATTAAGAAGCATCTGGATTGACGGATTCATTTAAAGTGCCAGAATAGTGGGGAGAAGGGTGTGAAATGAAGAGAATAAGAGCTCAGACAAGAAAAATCACTGGGTGCTGCCAGGTTTTGACGATTTGGGGTATTGAATGACAGCCCCCGACATTCTTTACTATTGGACATACTTCCTTGAGATAATGGGAATTGTAGTTCAGCAATCCTGGAACGTCATAGACTGCCTTTGTTTGGTACAGATTTGCCTACTACTGCCTTCAATTAATACTCAATCAGAAATTAAGGAATGTGTTTAACCTCAGAAAGTTTAACACCTCAAACTTTCCCTCAGCCTGTTTTGTAATCTACTACACTGGATGTTGAAACACAAATGGGCATGGGATATGAATGATGGATGCAAGCAAATGTAAACTATTTCCCTTGTAAAACATAGAGACGTGGGTTTTTCCTCAGGCATATATTATAGAGAGATACAGATAGATAGAGATGATAGAGATAGAGATACACATACAATATTATATAATATATAAAATGCAATATTCCTTTATTTTTTACATGCAATTTCAGAAATAGCTGTCACTTTTTCGCTGTTATCCTTATCCCAAGTGTTGAAGCCATGGAAAAGAAGCATCACTGTCAGGCCTAGCCCAAGGAACTCCAAGAGACCATGTAAATTCAGTCCAGCAATGTTTATTAGCTACAACCTCTAACAAGAATCTTCCCAGACTGAAACGCCAGCTCCCAAGTAATGCCAGCCACAACACTGTGAATTCCTCAGGGAGGTGCCAGTCTCATCCTCTTATCTCTTCCTCGCGCCTCAGGAGATGAAAGAAAATGTTTTTCTCCCTGAGTCTGGCCTTCATAATTCCATTCCATCACAATCATACCGGAATCTAGAAACCCGCAAAGAATAAGAATTTTGTAGAGTTGAGGTGATCAATGTTGATTAAATATCCCTTCAGTCATTTCAATAAATGACAAAGAAAGGAATGTATTTATAATCCAATGAAAGCAAAAACCATGTTAGTAATTGGGAATTACTTTTGAATCCAGATTTTACTGCGGAGCTGATGATGGTGAACTCATGCGGGCAAACTGTTCCAAGTGGATAAAGTAGGAAATAAACATTAAAAATATACTTGCACAACTACAGGAGGGCTGTGTGTGTGTTGGGGGAGGGGGGCTTTCTGGCAACTTTTATCCAAAGAAAATATTTGAATTTTGGCTTAACAATGAAGTGTCTTGCCTGAAGTCACATCAGCTAGGTTGGCTTTAAGCCCGTAGATTTCAAGAAGCTTTTCAGGAAATCATCTCATGCAAAACTAACAATGAACTTGATTTATAGACTACTGTAAGCAACACCATCTTTAGTATGCATAACACACCATGTGACATTCTTGAAAAAAAGATGTTACTTAAAAAGCATGGAAGCCCCCTTATGGGTTGATCGGAGGCTTTTGTTCAAGAAACATAATATTTAACTAAGTCTAAAGACTGACACATAGATGAGGATACCAGATTTCTTTCCAAGGAAAGGATCAAGCTGGGCTGATACTGCAAAACCCAAAGCTTTTTAAAGCTAAGATGATTTCAAATATGCCACTTGCATTGTCATAAATGAGATTCCCCATTCAGCTATCATGTAGGCTTTTAAACACCAAGATATATGGTCACGTACATTTTCACACATGATGTTTGAAGTATGATGTTGTTGTTGTTGTTGTTTAGTCGTTAAGTCATGTCCGACTCTTCGTGACCCCATGAACCATATTGTGCCAGGCCTTCCTATCTTTCACTGCCTCCCTGAGTTTGCTCAATTTCATGCTCATTGCTTCAGTGATGCTATCTAGCCATCTCATCCTCTGCCGTCCTCTTCTCCTTTTGCCTTCCATCTTTCCCAGCATCAGGGTCTTTTCCAAAGAGTCCTCTCTTCGCATTAGGTGACCAAAGTATCTGAGCTTGAGCTTCATTATCAATCCTTCCAATGAGCAATCAGAGTTGATTTCCTTTAAGATTGACTGGTTTGACCTCCTAGCAGTCCAGCGGACTCTTAAGAGTCTTCTCCAGCACCACAGTTCAAAGGCATCAATTCTTCGGCGTTAGGCTTTCTTTATGGTCCAGCTCTCACAGCCATACATTACTACTGGAAAAACCATACCTTTGACTATGCGGATCTTTGTCGGCAAGGTGACGTCTCTGCTTTTTAATATGCTATCTAGGTTTGCCATAGCTTTCCTCCCAAGGAGCAAGCGTCTTTTAATTTCATGGCTGCAGTCTCCGTCTGCGGTGATCTTGGAGCCCAAATAAATGAAGTCTGTTACTGCTTCCATTTCTACCCCTTCTATTTGCCAGGGATTGATGGTCCCAGATGCCATGATCTTCGTTTTTTTAATGTTGAGTTTCAAGCCAGCTTTCGCACTCTCCTCTTTCACCCTCATCAAGAGGCTCTTTAGTTCTTCTTCACTTTCTGCCATTAGGGTGGTATCATCTGCATATCTGAAGTTATTGATGTTTCTCCCTGCAATCTTAATTCCGGCTTGTGATTCTTCCAGCCTGGCATTTCTCATGATGTACTCTGCATATAGGTTAAATAAGCAGGGTGACAGTATACAGCCTTGTCGTACTCCTTTCCCTATTTTGAACCAATCGGTTGTTCCATGACCAGTTCTAACTGTTGCTTCTTGGCCTGCGTACAGATTTCTCAGGAGACAGGTAAGGTGGTCTGGTATCCCCATCTCTTTAAGAATTTGCCACAGTTTGTTGTGATCCACACAATCAAAGGCTTTTGCATAGTCAATGAAGCAGAAGTAGATGCTTTTCTGGAACTCTCGTGCTTTCTCCATGATCCAGCGAATGTTGGCAATTTGATCTCTAGTTCCTCTGCCTCTTCGAAACCCAGCTTGTACATCCGGTAGTTCTCCGTTCACGTACTGCTGAAGCCTAGCTTGTAGGATTTTGAGCATAAACTTGCTAGCATGTGAAATGAGTGCAATTGTGCGATAGTTTGAGGATTCTTTGGCATTGCCCTTCTTTGGAATTGGAACGTAAACTGACCTTTTCCAATCCCGTGGCCACTGTTGCGTTTTCCAAACTTGCTGGCATATTGAGTGCAGCACTTGAACAGCATCGTCTTTTAGTATTTTAAATAACTCAGCTGGAATACTGTCATCTCCACTAGCTTTGTTGTTAGCAATGCTTCCTAAGGCCCACTTGACTTCACTCTCTAGGATGTCTGGCTCAGGGTCAGTGACCACACCAGCATGGACATCAGGGACATTAAGATCTTTCTTGTATAGTACTTCTGTGTATTCTTGCCACCTCTTCTTAATCTCTTCTGCTTCTGTTAGGTCCCTGCCTTTTTTGTCCTTTATCATGCCCATCTTTGCACTAAACGTTCCTTTGATATCTCCAATTTTCTTGAAGAGATCTCTAGTCTTCCCCATTCTATTGTTTTCTTCAATTGCTTTGCATTGTTCATTTAAGAAGGCCTTCTTATCTCTCCTTGCTATTCTCTGGAAATCTGCATTCAGTTGCTTATATCTTTCCCTTTCACCCTTGCTTTTCGCATTCCTTCTTTCCACAGCTATTTGTAAAGCCTCATCAGACAGCCATTTTGCTTTCTTGCATTTCTTTTTCTTTGGGATGGTTTTAGTTGCTGCCTCTTGTACAATGTTACAGACCTCCGTCCATAGTTCTTCAGGCACTCTGTCTACCAAATCTAATCCTCTAAATCTATTCATCACCTTCACTGTGTAGTCACACATGATCTAAGTCATACCTGAGTGGTCTAGTGGTTTTCCCTACATTCTTCAATTTAAGCCTAAATTTTGCAGTAAGAAGCTCATGATCTGAGCCACAGTCAGCTCCTGGTCTTGTTTTTGCCGTCTGTATAGAGCTTCTCCATCTTTGGCTGCAAAGTATGTAATCTATCTGGTTTCGGTATTGACCATCTGGTGATGTCCATGTGTAGAGTCGTCTCTTGTGTTGTTGGAAAAGAGTGTTTGCTATGACTAGCTTGTTCTCTTGACAGAACTCTATTAGCCTTTGCCCTGCTTCATTTTGTACTCCAAGGCCAAACTTGCCTGTTATTCCGATTACTCCTTGACTTCCTACTTTAGCATTCCAATCCCCTATGATGAAAAGGACATCTTTTTTTGGTGCTAGTTCTAGAAGGTCTTGTAGGTCTTCATAGAACCGGTCAACTTCAGCTTCCTCGGCATCAGTGGTTGGGGCATAGACTTGGATTACCGTGATGTTGAATGGTTTTCCTTGGATATGCACTGAGATCATTCTGTCGTTTTTGAGGTTGTACCCCATTACTGCCTTTCCCACTCTCTTATTGACTATGAGTGCAACTCCATTTCTTCTAAGGGTTTCTTGCCCACAGTAGTAGATATAGTGGTCACCTGAATTAAATTCACCCATTCCCGTCCATTTCAATTCGCTGATTCCCAAGATGTCGACGTTCAATCTTGTCATCTCATGTTTGACCACATCCAGCTTGCCTTGGTTCATGGATCTTACATTCCACGTACCTATACAATATTGTTCTTTACAGCATCGGACCTTCTTTTCGCTTCCAGATACATCCACAGCTGAACGTCCTTTCGGCTTTGGCCCAGCCGCTTCACTCTTTCTGGAGCTACTTGGAATTGCCCTCCGCTCTTCCCCAGTAGCATATTGGACACCTTCCGACCTGAGGGGCTCATCTTCCGGCGTCATATCTTTTAGCCTTTTAACATTGTCCATGGGGTTTTCTTGTCAAGGATACTGGAGTGGGTTGCCATTTCCTTCTCCAGTGGACCACATTTTGTCAGAACTCTCTGTCATGACCTGTCCGTCTTGGGTGGCCCTGCACAGTATAGCTCATGGCTTCACTGAGTTACACAAGCCCCTTCGCCACGACAAGGCAGTGATCCATGAAGGGGTTGAAGTATGATAGTAATGTACAAATATGTTTCCTAGTTTTCATGGATACATTTCACATAACTTCTTGCAAAAGTGTTGGGAATGTTTTTATGGGGAAAAAAATGACATGTGTGAGGTAGAGAGGATAAAATGCTACCAAAGAGGAGGAAGCTAGAAAATAGAGCCTAGAAAAAAAAAAAGCCCCTCTGGAATTACCTCCCAGTGAAGATTCATCTATCGCCAACATAGTCCACCTTCCGAAAAAACGAAAGACTGAGCTTTTCTAGTCTGATGCCATCTGTTATACTTGGGCTTTATTTTCCTTATTTTTATTTTGTTTTATTGTATTGTAGTTCTTCTCTTGTGATCCCCTGAGAATCCTATAATTGTGGTGGCATACAAATTTAATAAATAAGTGCAGCATTCTGCTCAGGAGTTTAGAAAACATTCTAGAAAACACTTTTAAAGCATTTATTTTTTTAAAAAAATTCACTTAAAGCTCTAAAAACACTTCGAAAAATATTTCAGAGACAGAAACTTTAGAGCTAATTTTTAAAAATTATTTGGGGGGAGGGTTGTTTATTTTTACTTTGGTTTTGTTTTTAGGGCTAACTGTCCTTAATCTACAGGATGTTCGGTGAATGCATGAGCAATTCCTTCAAAATTCCTCCAAATCATGTAACTTAAAAAAGCCACAGGATGCAAATCATTTGAGTACAGGGATGGGTACAGTAATGGACACTAGCTTCAAAATGGCAGGCAAAAATCCCCACCCCTTTTTACTTGCAAACAATGTGTATATAGTGTGATACATGTTAAGAAGGGACAGGCTTTAATTGTCTGGTCGTATCTGCCATTTTGAAGACACTGACTGTAGCTGCAGATGCCCCTGACTGAATCTAACATGAGAACTCAGATTAACTAAGAAAGTGAATTCACCACACCACAGAGTAAGATACCGATTAGGTATTCAAGAAATGATAAAGTTCAAACATAAGAAAAATATTACTGTCAGTTCCATTTCCCCATAAACAGATATTGTGTCTAAGTTGCTCATTTCACCTAAAGCAGGAGAGGTCACCACAAGTCTCTTCCCCCTAAAAGAATTGACACCATTTCCAAAAATATTGCCCAAACAATTTTAAGATTGATGAAACAGCTAGAAACAATTGTGGTCAAGTTGATAGAAGATGGCTTGGAGCAACAATGGATGTCAATATATATTTTGCAGCAGAGTGAATCATGGACAAGGGCTAAGTCTTGTTTGTTTGCTTTTAGGACTGCTACCAACATTAACATTATGCCACAATATTCACTTGAAAAAGGGTTATGTCACTCTTCTCTTCCAATCACAATCAAAAGGATAATGAAAATGCATTTCTACTGTGACAGAATGTATCACATAATGGCATAATGCAGTCAGATGATTATAGACGTGTCACCATATTGAATATTTTCTTTACAAAATTTCCTATTTTGCATTTCACTTACACATGTGAGCACTCTTAGTCTCAGAGCAGTGGTGATCTTCAGTTTTTTTATACTCCTTTATTTGATATATTTTTAATTGAAAAAGTTTACATTTACACTGAGCAAAGGTACATTAAACAAAGTGTATTTGTATACCCTAGTGTTACTTTAACAGATATACATTCTCTCAATTGAACGAAGGTGCATTCAATCCTCTGGAAGCTGATTTATACTTAGAAGCTATAATTTGTAAAGCATTAGGCCAGGCAAATGTTCTGGCATTTACGTTGCAGTCACTCCATATAGTGTCTACTACTGGCACCAGATTATCTAATGAATTGCTTTTCGTAAACTCTGCTTGCAAGCTGAGATTTCTCTCAAAGACTCTTCTTGAGTACCTGCCATAAAGAGCTATAAACTTGACGTTCACTAGTGACCCCAAATCTTTTGAATTTGTTTTTTAATTTCCTCCTTTCAACTCTATTATAGCTTTTGCAGTGAATGGCCTCAGTCCTTAAAAAGCAAACTAGAGTCTTGCATTTTTTTTTTCCTGGAGATAAATGAGGCATTTGTTTTTAGTTTCCATCTTCAAAAGTCTCCTTTATGAGACTGTCCAACTGTTATAAACTGCAGGAGTGGACCTTTTGAAGTAGTTGCCACTATCAGAGGCCCATTTATGGAATGTAGTTCAGAACTTCCCCATCCCATCTCAGCAATTAGAAAGATCTATAAAGACACATCTCTTCTGAGAGGTCTTTAACTGGCAATTAATGTTAGTATTAATTTAATTTCTGCTTTCACTTTCTCTCCTCTCTCTCTTAATTTTGTTAGCCACTTTAAATATTCAGTTATGTGGAAAGGTAGGGTATAAAATGAATGAATTAATGAAATTCATATGTGATATTAACAGAAAATCAAAGATCAGAAGGTGAATAGGCTGTCACAACATAAAGTTTCCTGAATAGGCATGTTTCTACTTTGAAGTGGCTGAAAGCAATAGCAGCAAGACTTTTAAGTTTCATGGCTCATCCCAGACTTTCATGGCTCTCCCCAGTTTTTTCATTTGGTGAAATACCATCTAGATGGGGGGGGGGGGGGGGGGAAAGGTCAGACCACTAGATTAAAAAAAAAAAATCTTATTAGTTCTGAATTAAACTGGTATATATATAGGACAGGAGACTAAGTGGCATAACAGCAAATCAAATTGCTTCTTTCTTTCCAAAGGCAGGAAGAGACAGATTTTGTTGTGGGAACTTTTTTTTTTTAGCAGCTTCAATTACCAACTGTTTGCCTTGATTAGAACCACCAAGTCATTATACAGGCCAATATATTCCGTTTCACTACGCGAGGGTGTTATTATTCAGATCTTACTTGCAGTCTACAGAACTTACAAAAATGCCATACTACTGATTTGTCAAATCGATTTTCTCCAGGTCACACAACAGCAAATCTTTCAAAACTGGCAATCATAATTACATTATGATTATGACCAAACAGTTCTATAAAAATACAAAGAGATTTAAAAAAAAACAACTCTGCAAACTAAATGTATGATCCACATCCCTGTAACCTCATGAAGTAGTTCTTCATATTGGGTATAAATCCATCTTTGGAACAAGAAAACCCTATTCTTCTAAAAGCAAGTAAGTTCCACTTTAGAGCTTTCCTCGGGGTTCCCTTTAGTTCAATGTCTTTTCTATGGTTTACTGAGATTTGGTATTTCCATTGACCTGAGAAAGTAGTTATCAATAAATGAGCCAAACCAACACAGATCGAAACAAAAGTGTGGAACACGCCAGATAGCCAAGCATAGATAGCAGTGGGTTTTCTGCAAGTGGCATTTTATATATTGTTAGTTACCACACACCCAGTGCACCCAACCCTTGAGTCGTCTGACTGCTGGTCCCAGGTAGACAATGGTCCAGCCAGCAGCAGCCCAACCAAGGAGGTGAGTCCCAGACGCCACATGGGATTCTGCCCCAAGCCACAGCACAGCCTAGTGTGGGTGACTCATTGTCCAGGCTCCACATGAAGCCGCATTCACCAGGCCCAATAGAGGAAAAACCCAAATCTGTGGAAACTCCGCTGTCCCTTGATCCAACCCTCCAAACTGGCAACCTGCTGCTACATACAAAAACCAGCTACCATTGACACTCACTCCACACACACCTGACCTCGGCGCCATCTTACAAAAAAGGTTAAAATAGATATTTTCTATTAGATCAACTTTCTAATAGATCAAGATTGAAATAAATATGTTGTTATCTCTGGTAACTCTTAATGGACTTTTGCTGACCAGGACTGAAATGAAGAGGTATTTAAGGATTTGTTTATAGATAAGAGATGGGATATGGGATGAAGAGATCATTTGTTGTATTTTAAGAGAAGGTGATAAGTTACTAAAATTGTTTATACTTCTTGTGATGAAAGGGGAAGTAATTTCTTTATATATTTCTTTTCTTTTTCATTACTATATTCTTATTTTTTCTTTCTTTTCTATTTTTTTATATTTTCTTTTTCTTTTCTGAACCTTCTATATTTTTTTTTTTAGCTTGTATTAGTTTTTTATCATTGAAGTTATAATTTTTAATAAAATTATTATTAAAAAAAAGAGTTGCTGCTGCTCAGAACTAGTGGAAATTCACTGGGTGACTTTCAGCTAATCCTTCCATTACAACCTAACTTAACCCACTGGTTGTTATATCCGGCATATCCTCATGTAAGCCATCTTGATCTCTTGGAGGAAAAGTGGCACATGCATCAAAGAGACAAACAAATAAAGTATCAGCAATAAAATTAACCTGGGGAGTGGGGAGAAAGAGAAAACGAAGTGCACTGCCAGTACTTAAAAAAGAACTGGCCGATTTTTCTTCCTGAAGAAATGCAATGAAATTGTCTCTATATTCATAAATATAGTGAATAATTTCAAGATGCCATTACATACAGCTCTGTGTGGTTATGCTAAATATTTATTCAGTCTGAATGCCCCATATTTAATTATCTGGTTTGCTTTGGTCTTGGTGTTTTAGTTGCTTTATTTTCTGCATTGCATAATGCAATGAATAACTTATAATGTATGGGTCAAATTAGTGGAATGCATACATTGTTGCAGACTGGACTGCTACTGATAAAGCTATAGCATCCAGTGAACAATTAGACAGATGGGAAAATGTCAGAGCTTCTCTTTGGATAAAATTTCTTCATATAATGTTTTCAGTCAATTGATGCAGATATTCTGTTCAGATATTTACTATAATCTACTGAAGGCTTCCTGAGAAGTAGTGAACAGATACCTCTCCAGGTTTCACTAAACTGCATGTTTTTCACAATAAATTAAATGTTACTTCCTGCTGACTAGAGGAGTAGTAAATGTATTCAATACTGAAGGCAATCTAGTAAGGATACAACATGATTCTCCAATGTGATTCTCATAATAGACATGACATTTCTGTTAATAACATCCATGCCAAGTCATAGCTAGCAGACATCTTGAGGAGTTGCAGAAATGAAGCCTTCACTTCACACCTTAAAACCCATTTCTGCTCCAGGAATCATAACTTCATGCAGGAAAAGATATATATTTCAGAAGTAGGTGTTATGAATTCCACCACTAGTTGAAATGTTTGGACAAAGATAGTCTCAATTCATTTTAAGATATTACTATTAGAATCCTTAAGAGATCCTATCTATTTGGTTTTTCTTTACTTTGAGCATAGGTCACTAAAGGCCATGCTAAGACCTGGATCAAAAGGACTAGACTTTTCATAGATATTGGATAAAGAGACCAGGAAAGTTGATTGTCATGGCACTGGAATCTGAAGAATGTTAACAAGACTCCTCAGGGCTTTTAGGTTTAAATGGAACTTGAGTTAGTTTGGGAAATATAAGGTCATAGAGCTACATTCACTAAGAAAATGGAGTTCTAGAGGTATGGTGGACATATCTGCCCATTTTCTACTTTTCTTTAGGACTGCTCTCTTTGGATGTCATACTCTGATTGGAATGTCTCAGCAACATTAACTGTAGTGTTTTAGGTTAAAAATAAACAGGATAAGGTCAGTGTAGGACTTTGACAGTTTCTTACTTGATTCCTAATTTACTTATTTTTGAAAGCTGCCACACAACAGTCCACTGGGGACACAAGTCATCCCCAATGAAGATCTAATCTTTCTTCCATACTCTCCTGGATGTTCATGCTTACAACAGTTGGGAAGCTACTTTCCAAACTAGGTACATGGTGGACAGCTGGAACTCTTTCCTCCAATCTGCAGGAAAAGGACATAATTGCACTAACATATGTGTTGCTGTAAATTATGATGTTGTCAGTTTCTCCACCGCAAGTTCCATCTCCAAAGATGAACATTTCTTACAACGTTTCCTCACATTTAGGACACCAAACCATATCTGTGCCTGATCATATGGAAAATTACTTATAAGTATATATTGACACATATCCTTTTTCTTTGGAGTGGTTGGGAAATCTAAGCAATTGTGTTTCTCCTGTCACACAACTATGATGTCCCATAAATTAATAAATGTGTTGGACCTAGGGCAATGGTAAGTCAAGAAATGAGATTTGTCTTTGTATGCATGACACATGTATTTCAAAGAGAATGCTCATTAATTTTTATCCATCTCTATAGCTGAATATTGATCCTTAATTAGTAGCTATGGGCAAAGAACTTTGAGAACAACATCTGCCTACTTAAAATATATATATATTTATCTAAGAGTATTCATCTACACTGTTTTTAATCTAAATTAGAATGTTTTCCCTAAAATCTATCTAAACTTATCATTGTGGAAAAATTGAACTACTAAAATGGTTCCCTTTCAGAAATATTTTCAAAGATGTAATCTGCTCTTTCTAGATCATTATCAGAATTCCACTTGTTGAAAGATAGCATGTAGTATGAAAGAATCCTCTAAATCCAATATTATAGAAAGAAAATATGCCTTGACACTTTTCTGGCTCATTTATAATGGATCAAGAGACTGCTGCATTGTGGAAAAATTTACCTCATTCAACTAAAACCTCCAAACACAGGTGTGTGGGTTATATTTATGGCAGAAAGAAAATGGAATAAATAATAATAAAGGAATAGGTATCCTTATACATTTTTAAGCTTCTTTTTCTACAATTCTTAAGGTATTAAAAGAACTTTTACAGTAAATTCATTTTGGCCCTCTTTTTACATACACCATTTAAATCTCTGTGTTGTTTTTCTGAAGAAAAGATTAATTGAACTAGGAAGTACTGTCTGTTGCATTTGGTGAATAGAGACAGAGAATGCACATTATATGCAAATATCAGCTGTCCTTTTTTTAGTTATATGCTACATATATCTGGGCATTTGTCCCATTCATTAATTCTAAATAAGTTTACTGGGGCTCTGCCACTGACATACAATTGTTTGCATATTCTGATCATTATTAGCCTCAATAAGTAGATTGACATGAAACTCTTCCACGTGTTGAACAGTGGTGCAAAGATGGGAGCATCTGGGTATGGCTTATGATGCCTCAGCCATACTTCAATGTATTGTAGTTTATGACAGAAAGACTTCTACAAATTTGGTTACCATATAAAGGGCTGTAGATGTATATTTAAGCGCATCCAGATAAGGAACATAATGCCCAGGGTACCATATGTTCACAGAAGATTTCTCAGTACCTACTAGGTTCCCTGCCCCACCTAATTTTAATATTTTGCATAAAAATAATTAAAATCAATCAATCAATAAAGGCAGAATTCCACATAATAGCATCCCTGTTCTTTACAAAAATGCTTTGGTAGAAACATAAAATTGTGATAGCTGTCACTTATTGCTTTGTTTGGAAGCTTGTCCCCTTCCATGGAGGAAAAGTGAGAATGGGGTAGAAAAGACCATTCTGAGGAATTTCAGAGTGTGGCGGGGATAACGTCATCATTTGCATTCTGGGAAATGGTTATATCTCCCATGGCAGGCATTTGTGACAGTGCTGAGATATCTTCAAATTGGCTCAATGGGTTGTCTATATCAGATGTTTATGCACACATAACTGTGAGTCATTGCAGACAGCCAGAAAGATGACCTTGGAGAAAGAATCCACTGGCCATTAGGGAAACACCAGGTGCAGTAGAAACATGTGTTAACTCCAGAAAGGCAGGACAATGTTACAAAGAGACCCAGAATACCACTCAACAACCCTTCCCCCCCCTCCCCCCCAGCTATTCCCTGAGGTATAAGAGGCAGGGAAAGGAAGACTTTTAAGGTTCTGTTATTATAGCCTATCTCAATAAAATATAATTCTAATCTTCCTGTGGAATCTGGTTTTTTAATCTAGTCTATCTTGAAGGGCTGACAGTCATTATAGCATGAGCATGTGAAAAGCCATTTGGCACATTGTCTAAACAGAGGATGGCAAATAAGTGTCTCTGCCATAGAAAGTGGTGCTAAACATGTTTGATGGGACTAGAATGAAACTCTGCAATTGTTCACATCGTCTCTTCATATCATATTCCTAGTGAATAATCTTTAGACTAGTCTCCTAACATATATGATATAAAAGGCAATCTATAGGTATAAAAATGTTCCATTAAATTTTTTAATCAAACTTTATGTTTCCTCTGCTTTTTTAACATAAGTACTTCTCATTGTGACAAAGGAATTAAAGCAGAGTCCATTGGGAAGTTCATGTATAATAAAAGGTGTAACTTTTTAATGGTGCATATTAAAGCTTCATAAAGAAGTACATCCTGCTTTCCTCACTAGGGGATGAAGTCTGTGATTTTTTTCTTCTTCTTCCTTTTGCAAATAGAAGGTGATAAGTACTAAGTCTGATTCAACTATTTTTCTTTAAAGTTCTCACAATAGCATAATATACCAATCATCATGTCACCTTCCATTTGTAAATTAATCAGAGTGATTGCCTTTTCAGTGTGGATTCATCACTAAGCTGCAGTTGGAAACCATTTTGTACCCTGATAAATGAACCTTGAGTATAGTTTTGTTTTTTTTTTTAAAAAAAGAATAAAACAGCTATAATTATGGAACCACCTTGTATTCAGAATAATTGCTGATAGAACAGGGTTCCTTTGTAGAGCAAATCACTGAATATTAAAAAAATGGTGATAGATTTTTGCTATTCCCACACCACAGAGAGAGAGAGAGAGAGAGAGAGAGAGAGAGAGAGAGAGAGAGAGAGAGAATCAGCTCTTTATTTTGTTTTCCTTTAAAATAGCTACTTCTGTCACAAGTGTTTTTCAAAGGCCATTTACAGACTAGCTGGACTGCATAGATTGATTATTCCCTATTATCTTTTTATAGAAGATGTAATATTTACATAAAAATATGCATGGTATGGTTAAACTAGCGTGGAAGACGCTTTTCTCCATTCAAAATCCTCAAAGGGAGATTAAAAGAAAGAAGGACCTTTTTTATTTTACTTATCAGAAGTAGATTTCTAGTTTGGCCAACTATTTCTGCCCTTTTATTTGTCATTGAAAAACTCTACATGTCAGACTTTTTAAAGAGCATTTTCCTTCTCTGTCGTTCCCTGGAGCTATCTGGTGTATGTTCTGAGTCACATGATGGTGGGGAACTCTTTAAAGGTACTGATGCTTTAAACATGCTAGCTATTTCCAATGGCAAAAGAGAGGAAGAAAGAGGGTTTTGCCTACCTTTTGATCTTCTACTGTGATCTAAAGGGGAATCACCTGCAACACCTTCCACAGTGATAGTCACTGGTTTCAAAATTTCAGAAGCAACTGAGTGTTCAATGCTACATCCCTTTTAGCATGTATCACAAGCGTTTCATGCATGTAAAAACATTCTGGGCTTCAACTGTCCTGTTGGGTCTGCCAGTGATTGTCACTGCAAACTCCCTGACCACTAGTCAGTCTTCATTCTGGTTATGGTTTGTCTTACTGAAAATCCTAGGGAAGCAATTTACAAAATTTCATTCTCATCAGGACTTCAGCTAAACTTCCTGTTCATCCCTAAAAATGTTGAAATTTTTCTTTAACCTTCCACTAAATGCTAGATTAGATAAGCCTTTGCTCTAATACAACAAAGTTCTTCCATTCTTCAGTTAATTTTCTCTTGTAAAACAATCCCAAAATATATTATTTTATTGCAAAGGGCTATTACTTTACCAAACTCATATTGCCTAGCAGCTATGAGAATGTGGCAGTAATTATTGTCTAATGTGACCAAACTTTTTTAAAACTTTTATTTTGCTTTTATTTTTCTTGTAGATTATTCCATGTTGCCTTTTGCTGTTCTTTGCTGTTGTTGTAATCTAAATTATAATGGATTTCATGTGTATATGTTGGTCTGTAACTATAATAAATTCTTTCTTACTAGTCAATGTGTAGAGTCCACTGGAGTTGGGTGGCTAATAAATTTAAATCATCATCATCATCATCATCATCATCATCATCATCATCATCATCATCATCTATAGGTTTTACAAAAGTGTATAATAACATCTTCATGATGAAACAGTTAACTAAGACACAAATAGATTGAGAGTGATGATTTAGCATGTTAAAATGTCCTACCCTGATTTTTCTAGATAGGAATTCATTTAGCATTCAACAGCCAGCTTCACCTAAAAATGGAAGATATTCTAACTACTCTATCATTTCAAAGCTATTTGTCCCATGGATTTAAAAAATACCTCTCTTCTACCTCCACAATTACTAAGCATCACAGAATTGTTTGTTTATAAAACACATATACAAAAAGATACAACGGTATTTACTTTCTTTCTTCTCTGAGGCACAGTGCTGAAATAATAGTGATGGCTTTTGTGACAATTTTTTACAGAAAAGAAAGCAAGAAAATCCCAGCATGCTCAGTTATTTGTAGTTGATATTGCATTAAATTCCAGACATTTTTCAAAAAAAACATATGTTGCAGGTGATAATTCTTTTTAAAAGAACTAAGCATTTCTTTTACCATAGGACAAGGATGGAGAACCTGTGGACCTCCAGATGTTGCTGAACTACGGCTTCTATTATTCTTACTGGCTTTGTTGGCTGGGTTTACTTAGTGTTATTATTCAGCAGCATCTGGAGTGTTGCTGGTTGCCCACCCATGCTAGATGCTGTAAAGAAGAGGAAATGTTTGCAAATCTTTGCTGTATGATAAATGGAATCTTGTAAAAAATTATCTACAGTGATTCCCTTTGACAAACACATCCTTTGTAAATGGAAAGAAAGGTACATTCATTCAGAGTCGGAACAATAAATTGAACCTCTCTGGAGCCTTGGAGGAAGGCCAGCAATTGAGGCTGTTTGAACTTGTTCCTAGTGGTCTGATTGAAATTCCACACATAGACTGTTCCACAACTAAACATACAAAAAAGCAGAATATTACACCTTACTTTGCTAGACTGCAAAATATTGAGAGAGACCATTGAAGGAATCTGCCTTTGGGACATTTCTTTTATTTGCGCTAAATAAAATGTCTCCAATTAATTATCTTGAAGCACATAATGATGGGATTTTGTCTACAGAATAAGCATGCCCTCCAGTGACTAGATGATGTCCAATTTGATTTTTATATGTTGGCTTTGACATTGAGATAAGACACGGCTTGTTTTAACCATGTTGGTTCAATCAATTGCAGCGACTGCATTCACACGTAACAATTAGCTAAAACCAAAGAAAGTGTTTTATGGCTTAGTGTGTTTTATAAAACCAGTCATTGATCTATGTAGTTCATCGGATAAGAATATTTCCTGTTCTGCTATTGTGTTGCCACATTATAATTCTGCTGCTTTGCTGTACTTTGCCTTGTCTTGCCTGGCAATGGATGGACAAATCCCAGTTAACCTCAAAAGGGAATAATTCTAAATAATTGCTGGTATACAGTATATCTACTGTATATGTTCAAAATCAAAGCGTCTTTAAGGAAGGCTATCCTGGTGCAAATAGAAATCATTTATTCCAGGCATTATCTAATCTCACTGGGGAGGGGGTCAAAAAAGTCAAGAGGGCAGCTGTGACTATGGAATTAAAGCCCCGCCCCCTTTTTACAAGTGATACACTTGCTATGGATGTAAAAAAGGGGTGGGATTTTACCTGCCAGGTGGTGACTGCCGTCTTGACTTTCTTGGCTTCACTCAGTGGATGCTCAGATTTGCAACGGATTAGCAGCAGATGAAGCTGTATATTTTTCTCTCTTTGTCCTCTTTATGTTTTGTGTAGTACTGGACCGAGGAAGAATCCAAACTTAGCATGCATGTCCTTAAACCCTGATTGTCTTGATAATGACAATGTGCATAGAACCAACGCCTGATTTTTTTTTTTTCATTTTCCTTCCGAATGGAAGGTCCCAACTACCACCTGTTTTATTAGCATTAGATTCTGTTTCCTTGATGCTTACAATTGTGATGAAAGGGTTTAAATGTGTTTTCCCTCTAAGATAGATACATGAGGAAAATCCACAATTTCAGAACATTTGGAGCCGAACATTAAAAAAAAAAGTGTGGGAGAAAACAATGGGAACCTGACCTTCACGTTAGAGGGTGGATATAGTTTTCATCTCAGGTGGGTAGTAATTTTTCTTTCTCAGCAAATCGTCACTGGATTCCTTTGGGAATCTCTATATTTATTATTGTGAGAGCTGTATGGCTAGTGAGAATCTGTTTTATTTTTACTTTGAAGGTCTCTTTACATAAGCCGCTGTTTCTCTGGTGCTAGAACCCATAGGGGATTATACTGTAGCTCTCACTGAACCTGACTCAAGTTATAAAAATACTGTTTGAAATTCAGTGGCAGTCTTGTTCCTGTTTGCGCTCTCATTTAGAATGTGAATCTTACAGAACAACTAATTAGGACATTTAAGTAGTTTCCAGGCAATTTTGCATCATGATTAATCAGATTGTGAGTTGCACTATCACAATGGGCTTGTGTAGGAAAAGTACTTTTAAAACTTTTCTTGGCTAATGCACTTTTTAAATCATTTTATTATTTATGGATCCACTACTGCCACCCCACCCCATCCCCAATTAGTTTAGGAATCCGGATAGAAATACGATTGCGCTTTCTATTTTTTTGCACTAACTGTAGCATTGCAGAAACTTCAGCTCTTCTTTAGTCCCCCAACAGGTTTGTTTTATCTTTTGGTATCAGATAATACATTCAGGAACCTATTTATTTATTTGTTGTATTAAGCCTTGCAGTAGCTGACTTGGCTTCCCTTCCCCGCATCGCTACACAGTGATGACATTGTTAGAAAGGAAGGGAGAGAAACCCTGAAAGGATAAAGTCTTTCTTGTTATCCCGTGCCTTTTTAAAAATAAAGCATTGTCACAAACAGCAACAAAGCTACTATACTAACGCAAGCCATGGGGGTTTTTTTCTTCTTCTTTTTTAAACACAGGAGCCTTATTAAAACTGCTGATTATTGTTATTTGCAGAAATCGAGATCATGTGGCATTTGAAGAAACAAGCTCAGAAATGTAGCAATTGTACCTGCAGAGCAAAGGGCACGTGCGCCATTGCTTGGGGAAAGCATTTCTACATCTGAGGTCGGAAAAAGAAATCAGTATTAAAAGCACAGATGATGGCCAAAAAAGGTCAGATCTCAATTTTTGAATAATAATAATAATAATAATAATAATAATAATAATAATAATAATAAAAAATGTTTAAACCAAGGGCAGTACCCATTTTATTTTACTATCAGCTTTTTCTTTCTTACTGCCTGGATTCTATCTTTAATGGTAATTTGATTGGTAGCTATTAGAGATTTGATTGTTCATTGTTCATTATCTTCAGGAACAAGACATGAACATCATAAACTGGCCATGGATCAGCATTTTAGTGCTAAATGGAATTCATGGTTCAAGGATGATTACTATGACTAATTTAAGAATGATCAGTCATTTGACTGGCTTGTACTTGTTTCATTAACAGAGCCAGAAACACGGCAATGAAAAATCTAATTTTTTGGGTTGGGTGGACAACCTGGTGTCAGCTCTCTGAGGTAGAAAAGGTCAGGAAACAGATCCCACCAGGAATGTTGTAACTGTTCTTTACTGTTGTAGGACAGGGGTTCTTAACATTTTTGTACCTTGGACCCTTTTGAGAGTCTGGTGAAACCTATGGACCCCCTTTTAGAAGAAAATGTATTTAAATGCGTAAAATAAATATACAGATATAGGTTGTATTACAAAGGAAACCAATTATGCTTCAACACAGTTATCAAAATATTTAAAATTATTATGTAACATAGAAATGCATGTATTGCTTTATTAATCAATTACAAGACAAGCAAAATTTCAGTTAGAGGTAATTTTAGAGGAATTTTTTTTCCCCATCCCAATATATGGACTCCCTGAAATCTTTTCCCAGATCCTCTGGAAGCCATGGACCCCAGGGTAAGAATACCTTTTGTAGAATACAATAATCTAATCTTGAAAGCCTGCCTTGGTTTCCCTCTGTCCCTACTCTGCAGAATCAATGTGGGATTATTTTTAGTCTCTTCTTTATACTCATCACTTTCCCAGGGCTGAGATTTGATTTACTGACTCTATTATCTGTTAATGGTTTTCACAATCCTCTTCTAACTCTGCCTCTACCTACCCCTTGGCCTGAAAGCTGTATGTACTTGCAGCCTGTGAGGCTCCCAAGATCATGGAGAGAGAGAAATCAGTGGCAATTTTTGGTAATAGAATTTTTTGCTTTGGAGATGGGAGAGAAAGCGAGGTAAGATAGATGATATGCCTCCATACTTTACCAACCAATTGTGGTCTTTTGGAGCCTCAGAGCAGGTCTTTTGTCCTCTAAACTAGTTAGTGCACATCTATGCAGGGAACTTGATACTTGTAACAATTGATGAATGATTTGTTTACTGCCAACCCAATTAATTTATATTTGTAGAATGGATAAGGATACATCTTGTCTTGACCTCAAGGAACAAAACATTTAGGTGATACTAGACAACGTGTGACCCATTGGAATGTGAGTGACTTGCAACTTGCTGCTGGCTTCCCCATTGACTCTGCTTGTCAAACCTACCTACCTTCCTTCCTTCCTTCCTTCCTTCCTTCCTTCCTTCCTTCCTTCCCACATATAATATAGGCTTGCACCATTTGCCCTCCTCTCATCCCCCCAGAAGAGCCCCCGTGAAGCCTTCTTCTCTTCCTCAACTGACCCACAGAACTGCCTGCCACTTTGCTGGTAGAGGTGGAACAAAGGGAGCCATGGACCATGAAGAATACTGCATCCCTACTCCCCATTTCTGGCATATCCCCAAGGGCCCCATCCCTCGAGGGAAGAAGAGGACTCACCTGTCAACCACCAGTGTCCCCCAGACAGCCCGACCTCACCAGCAGGCATCCAAGTCACTCCCTCATCCTTCCCTCAGTGCCCACAGTCATTAAGACATTTCAAATTTCTGCCTCATTTCCAAAGCAGCCAATCACCACTTGCCTATCAGCCGATTGGGCAAGGGGGACAGAGGGAGGCAGGAAAGAGATCAGGAAATGCCCATGATGATCACATGACCTGGGCTGACCATGGTGGTGCAGTAGCACAGCAGTGCTGAAGCAGACACAAATTCCCCAAATTTCAATCCCACAGGAGTAATGGGTCCCGGATTTTGGATGCATTCTGTAAGTTAGTCCATTTGAGGTACCTTGGTTCAAAAATTGTTGCCCTATGACACACCGTTTCACCCAGATGAAGATTATCAACACAAAATTGTCCCCTATTGTGGGGGAGATGGGTGGGGCAGAAATCCAATCAATCAATCAATCAATCAATCAATCAATCAATCAATGTTTTAGTAGTATATAGATTTATTCCTTATAGATCTTGTCATTCTCATTTTGCTTTCTTCTTCTTTGGTATTTGATTTTTATTCAACTACTTTGCCTTCTACTGAAAACAAATGGATTGCTCAGAAGAAAGAACAGTAATATGAATAGCTGGTATTGAAGGGTTGACATTGGGCTCTTGTGACTACAGGAGACACAAAAGTGTAGTTTAGCAACAGAAATACAAATCAACACCCATAAAGTAATTGCAAGCTTTGGGTTCTTGCAGAGCAGCTCCCATCAAAGCCAGCCAGCACTGTCAAAATCAAAGGAAACAATGTGTTAAAATATTTTTGGATCTCATGGTGCATCCCAAACCATAAAAGCAAGATGAAACAAGAATGCCAAGTTGAATAAAAAATTATTTAAAACACAGTAATAAACAAGTAGCCCTGACTGGGGCAAATGCATGGTTAGTCTGTGGACAGTGAGTCTTGATATGAAAGCAAGTAGCCAGATCTTCATCTGGTGTTAAAAGACAGATAATGTCAGCACCTGTCTAGTCTCTTGTAGAAGAGCATAGCAGAGCTGGGCTGTCATAAGAGAGAAAAGGCCCTTCCCTTGCTCCTCAGCCCTGGAACATTGAAAAGCCCCTATCACACGACCACAGCATAACTGCGAAAGGTTAGGCTTCTTCTTTGCAGTTTCTATGGTTCTTTGGCATGGTTCCTTCTCCTTGTTTAAGGTAAAGTGGTCAAAGATCAGAGGTATGACAGGATTGTCATATTCACCAGAAATCCAGTCTCCACATGGTTTCTGTTTTCACTATAGAAGCTTCCATTAGCTTAACTTTTATACTTAGCTCTTTTAAGTTAGTTTTCCGCCATCCAAAAACCCACATCCCTGAACTCTGTTCATCAACTTTATAAATGTTCCTCATGAAAGATCAGGTTCTGGAACATTCAAAGATGTTCAAATATATGAAGGCAAAGGAAGCCTATTCATTTAAGAAATCAGACCAATGAACACAGTACATTTCTTGTCATATTTGCTGTGCTCTGTTGATCTCCATTTTTCAAAGGTGAATAGGATATTGACTATATATCTTAGTCAACAATCTTTCTCTGTCTCTGTCTCTGTCTCTGTCTCTGTCTCTGTCTCTCTCTCTCTCTCTCTCTCTCTATATATATATATATATACACGCCAATAAGGGTTTGAATTGAATATATATATATATATATATATATATATATATATATATATATATTCATAATTCCATATGTCTTTGCTATAGGGTATTATTGTTCTCTGAGAATATGTGAAGACAAGTGTTGCCTGACCAGAATAAGTCTATGAGAAGTTACATGATACTCTATCAACTGTAATATTTGTTTGCAAGTACGAGATAAAACTTGCATGCAATTGCAGATGATGCCAGTTTTTAAATAAGTGTTTTCAGTGCAGCATTACCCCACACGTACAAGGTTGCTTTGAGCAAATGCAGCCCTCTGTGTTATGTAATAATGAAGGATATTATTATTAAATCATTCCAACTGAACAAATCTCCATCATCGAGTTTACATTTTAAGTAAATGCACAGAAACAAAATCTGAATGAGGACAGTATTTGAACACAATTGTGGCTGATTGATTAATTTATTGACTAAATTTATATGGCCACCCATTTCACTTGCATGTAACTTTAGGCGGTGTACACAATTAAAGCACAAACTAACAATCATCAAATTAACCATTCAAACCAATTAAAAACAGTTAAAAACTGCAATTAAAAACTGCTAAAAACTAGTATCAGCTAGTAGATAGTATCAGGTACTATATCAGATACTATATCAGCTCTCAGTTTTCCTGAAACAGGAATGGAAGAGGACTGGAAAGAGCATCTTCAGCTATAGATATCTTAATAGCTATAGAAAAACACACACTTTGGTATGGTTGGGCCCCTTTTAGAAGCAATTATATGAATCAATCTTAATTTTTTATTTTTTTTAGTAATGTATTGTCCAAGGCTTTCACGGCCGGAATACGACGGGCCAGGCTAAGCATTTTTTAGTAATGCTTAGAAATCTTCCAGTAGTTGTTCTGGGGGTTTCCTATCCCCAATCAATTAAGTCTTGCCTTGGCTTTTTAGATGAGGAGGAGGAAGATTTGCTCTATGACACCACTCACCACAAGAACATCCCTAAAAATGCTACTCTACTTTTAGACAGGTTCACAATAGATGAGTGGTAACTTCAGCTCCATGCATGCCTCCATCTCTCTATGCATTTTGCCTCTGTAGCTTCAATGCTGAAATGTATACTGACAAATCAATCCGTATCCTATTTTGTATCAAACGAAGATTTTTTAAAAAAAAATCTGGGCATTCATGGTGGTCTTGCCCTTGGTTTTCAACTCTAGTTTGGCTGTCTCAGACTGATTTATTCTGGCCTTTATTCTTTGTGGTTAAGAAGTACTAAGATAATCTTTCTCATTTTCAGGGTTGGTGTTTCATCACTGCATTCTGCGGTTATTAAGTTCTAGTATTTACCCTGTCTGATTATATATGAAACAGGCCTCTTATGGATGGTAACCTTTTCATCTGTATCTCCTTTGTATAATGCAAAGGCTAGAGAAGCAGTCTGAGCATAATGCAGCTTTGTCAGCAACACAGTTTCTGATTCAATGTTCATTATTATCAGTATCGTAATAATATAAACTAAGAAACTTTCCTCAGGAATGTTTGCTGTCACCAACACTTCTTCCCACTTTGTTTTTGATCCTCCTATGTGAATTGGAAAGCTGGTTAGAATTTACAAATAGCAATAACTGGTAAATTGCCTAGTGTTATTTTTCATGGGAGATAGGGTTAGGGGTATACTGTTTGCTATTAATTCTGGTATTAGGCAATGTTTAATTCATTTTTTTTTTAAGAAAGGAAAATCATCAGATTTTCTTAAAGGCAGTTACAGGAAATCTGGAGTCACTTGTTTAAAGTGTCAAATCAGGCACACAGTTCTACTGCCTGAGGGTGTTTATTTTCCAGAAGCAAATATTCAGTATATTACTCTCTAAAATACTGGAATAGTAATCAGGAGTAGCAGTCAAGCAGTCAAATGTTTCTTTTCCTTCTTTCCTTCTTTCCTTCTTTCCTTCCTTCCTTTGCATAACCAAATTCCACTTGGCCATGTTGTCAGTTCAAAACTTCCATGCAGGTTGATGCAAAAGCAGATCTACTAAGTTTAGTGAGACTTCTAAGAAAAATAATCTACACATACTAGGCCTTATTATTTGTTTTACATTCAGTTTTTAAGCTGTATTAACTGGCTTGTAATGCATATAAAACACACATGGGGCAGAATGCTGCATTTTTAAATATATGTATTTCTATATTGTTTTCCTTTCCACATTAAAGTTATCAGGAATAGTGAAAGAAATACCCAAGGTATTAAGACCAGAGCTTAACTGCAGGTTCTGCATTTTCTTCTGATCTTGGCATTTTGGTTTGTCGTTGGGCTCTGAATGTCTTCTTCGTGGGATCCTTAGACTTTCTGGACCAGATAGTATTGCAGCCAATCCTCATTCTTCTTTCTTTCTCCACCAAATAAAGTTGTGTAGCTGGGATGGATAGAGCATGAGATGGAAACAGGCTACCATCAGAAGTTCTTTGCTGGCCAGAAATATATTTCAGTTAATCCAACAGTTCAGTGAATGCTCTGCTTGTGCTACATGGCTCCATATTAATTGCCTTTTGATAAATATCAGCAGCTGAGATGTTACCTAATAAGGGACCAACCCTACATGGCTCCCTCTTGTGAAATTTCTTCTGGGAAACCAAATCCAATAAGATGGAGCTTCAAAAAGGAGATAAAATATCCCATATGAACATGGCTGCGTATGACCACCTTCCCTTAAAATCCCAAATTCTGCCTTTCATCAGGAAAATTAAGTCCCATCAGATATTCTGGAACTGTAAGAGCACAGGAATATATATTCACCAACTTTGCATATTCTATCATTCCTTTGCTATTTGTGACTCAGTGCATCCAGTCTACTAACAGCTTGGTCATGTTTACTGGAAATGAAGGTTAGAATAGGAATGTAAAATAAATTTACCACAGACTTGTTTTATAGGAAAATCTATGAACTGTCAATATGGATTCTATCTCACCCAGCAATGAAACTCTAGCTAAGACTACGGAAATTTCTTGAAAGAATATGACGTATCCTTGGTGGTCATTGTATTTCACATAAAGAGGTATTATGTAGCTGTTTTTCATGAATGAATGAATGTATGAATGAATGAATGAATGAATGAATGAATGCAAATCTTAGGGCTTCTTTCAGAAATTGTGAGGTGCCAAAATTTAATGAAACTCTTTAAGGTAGATCTTGCAATTTCTCTTTAATTATAGTCCAATTATCATGTGAAAACAATTTGCCTCCTACTATTCTGCCTATTGTTAAAGGAAGTAAGTATTATTTTGTGTGCCTTGGTAGAAAGATTGCAGCATACAAACTTAATCTTAAAGATGGGTTACTAACGTGGTGAGGAGGATGGAGAAAGATTGCTGCCATTATTATTATTATAGCTCAATAAGTTGCATGATACATTTCATTGTCAGAAAGACTTTAATGAATGGAGACATTTCAACAATCTATTTATAAAGGCAAGAGTTTCAACTATATTACTTGGAGATGGGGATGACACATAATTCGAAGAAACTTACCCTAGGGGAAGCAAAAAAAGAAAAAAAGTTGTTTTAATTGACTTGATCAGCTACTATCAATCACTATTGCAGTCTTATACTCATATCTTTCATAGCCCCATTAAATAATGTGAAACTTTCTTCTGAAGAAACAACTATAAGTTTACATTGTAAATTCTAGAAAGCAATGGCATAAATTAATCCTCTCTAGCTTTAGTTTCTTGGATTCAGTAGTTGCAATTCATGTTTTTGTATCTAAGTTAGTAAGTCTTGTTACAGATTTGTTTTAGATATTAATTTAGTCCAGAGAAAAGGTTTGGGGTAGAGTTTTGATGAGGCCCCCATACTTAAAGCATGAAAAAGTTGCTGACCTGTTAAAGGGGAATAAGCGTAAACGTTCAATAATGCAAGCATTTTAAGAGTTTCTGTTTAGGGTTTACACTACATGTGTGAGATATTAAACTGAATCCCTTCTTTGATAAAAAATAAAGCATAACAATATAACGGAAATTTACTGATTTGCCTTGATGTGGTTAGCTACACATTCTGCAACAGTTCTGTTTGCCTGAAATCTGCTCATCACTGCACTCTGGTTTAACATGTAATAATACTGACAATCTCAGTCACAAACATAGCCTTGGGGATGCTGGTATTCATTCACAGTTTTGAGCCAGTTAAAGCTGTCTCCCTGTTCTCTTTCTAACATTTGTTTTTCCTTGCTTCCTTGCTTGCTGAAGACCACTGCTGTTTAAAACTTGGTATACAAAATACAAATACAAAATGCTTTAATGACCAAGTATAAAATATATACAAGGAATTTGTCTTCAGTGACGAACAGCAAGATCAACGGTGTGTTTGGATAGCAACAGGAAATTAATAAATAGTAACAATAACACTGCCCCAGTAAAATAACTTTTCCAAAGGGAGAAGCCACCGTCCAGTACATATCAGGTCATATGGTATTTAACAGAGCAATGGCACAAGGGAAAAAACTATTCCGATGTCTAGATGTTTTAACATATGGTGCTCTGTAGTGCCGTCCTGAAGGAAGACGTTGGAACAGATTATATCCAGGATGAGAAGAGTCTGCAGATATCCTCTCTGCCTTCCTTTTGACCCTCACAGTATGGGTATTGAAGTAATAAATAATCTAGGAACAAGAATCATTCTAAGTCCACAAGGTCAAATAGTCAAGCTGAGGGAGGTTAGAGATCCCTTGCTAATTGCAAGGGTAAGTGACTTTCACTTGTGGCAGAAGAGTAAAAAGCTAAATCTTTGTAGAGCACATGCTGTGTTGAATTAAAACTCTGTGGTAACCATGATAGTGATGATGACACTGATGCCCTAATGTGTTGTATGGATGGAGATATATATATGTATATATATCTTATGCATTAGCATCAGAGACCTCTCCTTGCTAAATTGTGCTGCACTTATTAATTAAATGAAATTTGGAATAGGCTAATTTAGAGCCAGTGATGAGTCATTATGATTATAGAGGATTTCCTAAACTTTCTAGAGTACTAATGTTGTCATGTGTTTGGCATGAAGATGTGGCAAGGAATTTATTCTTTCCAGAGAAAGAGATGATAAATAGCATCTGTTGCTGTTTTAAAATGGTTAACAGTCTAGAGTTTGAGAGAGAGTCTTCAGGGATGGGCACACCCAAGGACTGTAAATAAGTAAATAAAATTCATGTTCAAAAGAAATAATAATGATGATATAAAATAATAGCAGGATATGCTGGAACTATTTTTAACCACATTATCATTCTTGCCCAGTGTTTGACCCATTCACTACTTTAGAACTGCAAAATTTAAATTATAAAGCGGTGTTCATCACCAAATCACAGCACAAGACTATACATGCATACCTATTCAAAAACTCTTTAATAAAATTATCTATATATATAATTATATATGATATATATAAATAATATATATATAATTTTATTAAAGAGTTTTTGAAAAGGAAGATTAAAAACTAATGCGATAATATAAAATAAGAAAAATACAAGAAAAAGAAACAAAACGAAGAGAAAACTAAAAGTGCAAGAAGGGGGGGGGGAAGTAAAAGGAAAATACAAATGAAAGAAAAAAGATACAAAGAAGTGGCTTCCGATCTTCTTTATAGCACTTATAAAGCAATTATAAATTTACCTCTCACTCTATGGTTACAACATAACTCTCTTCTTTCTATACTCTATCCTGTCTAATCATCAAAACCATAAATCATATTTTTTTCTGTTTTATGCAAAAACCTATAAGTGGTTTCCAGTCAGCAATAAATATAGATATTGTCTTTTCTCTGATCAAAGAAGTCAATTTAGCCATCTCAGCAAGTTCTATCATCTTCACCAACCATTCCTCCATTGTGGGTAGTGCTGAATCTTTCCATCTGTGTGCATACGATAATCTTGCTGCCGTTAAAATATACAAAAAAACAACTTTTTTCCAGCTGTTTGTCCATCAATCCCAAAAGAAAAACTTCTGGTCTCAATGGTATATTAATCTTTGAAATCCTCTGAATCAGTGTGTATATTTCAATCCAAAATTTTCTAGCTTTTTTTACACATCCACCAAACATGGTTTTTTTTTACTTTTTCTTCTTCTGCTTCAAATTTCAATAAAAGGTTATACATTTTAGCAATTGCATGTTCATCATTTGTATACAACTCTATTTCAAACTCAGTCTTACAACGTCCAAAACTATAAATTCTTTTGCTTACCTTAAATCTTTCTAATAACTGCAGATAAGAAAACAATTGACAACTATATCCCTCTGCCACCAGTTCTCTTGATTTTATCTTACATTCCCCTTGACAGAATTCTAGTATCTCACGATAAGTTAGCCATTTGTGTTTGCCTATTATTTCTCCTCTATAAAATGCTTCTTCTGCTGAGAGCCACAAAGGTCTTTTCGGACACAACCTGGATTTGTATCTATTCCATATTCCATATAACATAGTTATTTAAATACATACAATTCATATTTGTGAGAGTGATACCCAGATATTTTACCTTCTTTTCAATCTTAAAACCAGTTTTCTTCATCACTTCTACTTGATCTTCTAATTTCATATTTTTTAACATCCTCATCTCCTGTTTATTAATCTTGAAACCTGCTAATGCAGCAAATTCTTTTAATTTGCCCATTAATGTTTCAATTCCCTTTAAAGAATGTTCCAAAACCAACACCAAGTCATCTGCAAAAGCCCCTAACTTTTAAGTTTCTTTTTTAATCTTTATTCCCACAATCCTCTCATCTTGTCTTATATCTCTATTCAGTATTTCAAGAACCAAAATAAACAAGAGGGGACACAGTGGGCATCCCTGTCTCGTTCCTTTTTGTATCTCACAGGGTTTTGTCAGATCTCCATTAACAATTATTTGTGCTTTCTGTAAAATGTAAATCAATCTTACCCATTTTATAAAGTTCTCTCCAAAATTCATACCTTCCAAAACCTTGAACAAAAAAGCCCAGCTCAAATTGTCAAAGGCTTTCTCTGCATCTAAGAAAATCAATACAGCTTGTTTTTCATTATATCGCTCCAAATATTCCAAAATGTCCAATACATTTCTAACATTGTCCTTTAACTGTCTTTCAGGTAAAAACCCACATTGATCCTCATGAATAAATTCTGGCAAAATTATTTTCAGTCCATCAACTAGAATCATTGTGAACAACTTGTAGTCATCATTCAATTATGATATCGGCCTATAGTTTCTTGCTAAAGTCAAATCTTGTCCCTCTTTAAGTATTAATACTGTATTGGCCTCTTTCCAACTCTCCAGCGTCTTTCCTCCCTCTGAGATAAAGTTCACTATGTTTTGTAAAGGCTGTAAAAGTTCATCCTCAAAACATTTATAATAAAACACTGATAATGCATCTTGTCCCGGCACCTTTCCTAGTTTTTTAATAGCTTCAGAAATTTCCTTATTGCTATAGGTCCATTCATAATCTGTTTCTGTTCCTTTGTAATTGTCAGTACATTTTGTTTCTTTAGATATTCATATAGTTTCTTTGAGAGATGTCACTTCCTTTATACAAGTTGGAATAATATTAATGAAATGCTTTTTGTATGGCTGTGTTGTATCTTCCTCTTGAAATGTCAATATCATTTTCTTTTCATAATTTATATGCCACCCATTTCCCTGGTTTATTTGCAAATTCAATTTTTTTTTTGCTTTACATAATTCATTTTTATTTCCATTTGTCATTGTAAAAGCTTAATTTGTTGAGAAATTTCTGGAAATTTCTTCAAACCTTGTTTTCTCTTTATCTCATCCAAAATACTTGTATTTTCTCTTGACTCTTTATTATGTTGTATAAAATAACCTCTAATAAAAGCTTTACTTGCAACCCAAATTGTTCTTAATTCAGTGCCTTTGCCTAAATTATTTTCTAAATATTATTTTAATTATTTTTATTTTATTTTATTTTTTGCAATCCTCCACTATTGCTTCTTTTTGTAACAACATTTCATGTAGTTTCCATTTAAAAGTCTAGCTTTTCTTCGATAACCCGAACTTACAGGATTATGATCCAAAAAATCTGGTAATATCTCTACTTTGAAATCCAAATTATGTCTATTCTTGAAAAAGATCTATGTCTTTCAGAAAAGTAGATGCATTCTCTTGAATTGCCATAAATCAACCAGCCTCAAATTATCCATCAAATCAAAGACAACTTTTGGTAATTTGCCTTGAGTGATTTTAATATTTTTCTCTGAAGCTCTATCCAGTTGTGGGGAGATGACTCCATTCCAATCCCCCATCAAACACCAATTTTCATAAGAGAAATCTATTAATTTCTCCATGAATCCTTTATAGAACGGTTTTTTTTATCCTCATCTGGGACATAAATTCCCAGTATCAAAGTCTTAGTTGCATAAAAATTAACTTCCACCCCAATAAATCTACCATGCTCATCAGCTAATACAAGTTCTGGTTTTAGTTGTGGATTTATATATAAAACAATACCCTTTCCCTTTCCCTTTCCTTTCCTTTCCTTGTTCCTACTGAAATAAATTCTTCACCCAAATATTATAAATCAAACATTTTATGTCCTTTTTTTTCTAATAAGTGTCTCTTGTAGGCAAATTATATCTTGTTTTAATTTTTTTTTAAAATAATGAAATATGGTTTTCCCCTTCTCTTTTGAGAAGCATTTGCTCAATTTATGTTCCATGTTAAGCATTTGTAATCAAGCCAGAGTTAGAAGCATTGATACCTGTAGCACCTAGTTCAGTATTATCCCTTTCAATTTCCTGCTGCATGTTGGAGTTTTTGTGTAGTCTTCTCTGTCACCTCTATTTGAACCTCCTCCAATTCCTCTTTGAATTTTTCTAGAAATTCCCTTACCTTCTGGACAGAATTCAATCGAAACCTATTTTGTTTAAAAGTAATAATCACACCTTCCAATTTGTCCGATTGAAATGGGATTTTTTTCTGCTTTAATCTTTCAGGCAAACAAAAAAGTATTATTTTCTCTTACACAAAATTCTAATAGGAATTTCTTCAAGAACAATTATATCTGTATTATCAATCTTCAGTCTTGTATTAAAATGGTGCTGCAAAAATTGAACCCTTGTCTTCTTCCTGACAAAGTGTACCAAGACATCCCTTGGAACATTTCTTATTCTCACAAATCTTTTATTTATTTTATAAAGTAATATTCATTTCTGTATTCTCATCCCAATACAAAAAAATGGCTAAAACTTTAATAATCTTTTCTCTAATATCTTCATCAGAACCCTCTGGGATTGCTCTAAATTGCAAACAAAATTCCTTCTCTCTAAATTCCAATAGAGCCAGATTATCTAGTTCTCTTTCCAACCCTTTGTCTATAACTTCTATCTTACTCTTCAAAATTTCCACTTTGTCATATTTGTTTTACATCTCCAGACCCTTGTTTTACAGAGCTTTCCATCTTCTTAACTTCTTCTTTCATCTCTTCCTTCATCTTTTCAAGTGTTTCTTCCATTCTTTTTTTAAAGCTGTCAGTTTAGTATCAAGTGACTCAGCTAACTTACTGCCCAGTTGCTCAAACATTTTCTGAAAAAAATCTGGTGTAATTCTTCTATCTGCAGGTCTAGCAATCCTATCCTCCCCTCTACTATTTTTGCCACTTTTCTGGTAGTTGTCATTATGATATTATAATCAAAAAATGAAAGTGTCTCAAAGAAGGGAAAGAGAAAGGATAATCTCCCCCGCACACACACTCTTTTTTTTCCTTCCTATTTTGTCTTCCTGTGCCCTTAATACTTTAATCTCAAATGGCATTTTGTAGTCACAGTCAGCATCACAATCAGCATCTCCATAGTTACTGTCAGCATCACAGTCTGGTTCAGACCTTTATTTTTTGTTCTGTAAAATCCACCAATTGTCTGAACTCTTTAATAGTACACAAAAAATATTCCCACGAAGGTCTGGTTTGTTTGTCTATTTTAATTCCAATTTGTCCAGAAGCACTTTCACACACACACACACACACACACAAAATCTTTCAAAATAACTATCCTCTTTATGTTTTAAACTTTCTTACATCCACTTCTTGTTAAGCTTTTTGCCAAAAGTTTTTAAATCTTTAAAAATGTTCTTTTTTTTTTTACCTTTGTAATCCAGAAAGGATAATAATTCACCAAGAGTAATTTTCTTATCCTGCCACTCAGAAAATATTTCTTTAGCTGTAAATTAGTTACATTCAAAAGTGATTAAGAAATGAGGCTCTTGCAAACCTTATAGGGCGCATTACCGCTGTGAGCTTGATTGAAATCCTTCAACTCCAAGGAGGTCAACTCACAAGCCGTCCACAAAGACTTCAGTTCCTGCAGTCTATTCATGAGGAAAAGCTGTCTGGAGTGGAAGTGGGTGAACTCACAATCTCTCCTTTTTCTGAAAAGACTGAGCTGGCAAGAGTTCACCATCTGGCTACTGATATCCACTGCAATGCCATCCCTGCTCCTTCAGGGGTGTTTAGTTTGCCATGAATCCTCACCAGAAGCCCTATTATATCCTTAAATACTTTTGGAAAGTATTATGTAATGGATTGTCCCTATGTCTCTGATGATGATAATGGTTTGAAAATATTGCACTGAGGAGGTAGGAAGAAGGAATGGACCATTTATGTCCAATTCCCAATATATGACCAGATTTTCAGGAAATGATATTGTTCTTTCCTTTCAAGCAAAACCAGTGTGCGTGATGGAATTGAAAATAATTGTAAAAACAAGGAAGAGCTTATGGTAATTGTCTACACCTTAAAGTTGTAAACTGCTTGAAGTAGCTACTTAGAAGCAAAATGCTGAACTAAATGGACATCTTAGCTGATCTATCTAGGCAATTCATGTATTTTTAAGGGTTTGATCCATATTTAATTTAAAACAATTAAAATCAATAGGATTTCAATTGCTTATTAATTTTAATCACTACTTTATCACCTAAATTTTTCTCTAGTGATAAAAATGCCTTATAATTATTAAATATGCAATTATTTGATTCAAGTAATTGCTTAAAGGACATTTTTAAGGATCCACTGATTGTCTTCTGTATTGATCTATGGTTTTATGCATGCTATGGCAATAAAAGCTTGAAGTGTCTAACTGGGATGGGGAAAATTGATTAAGACCACCTATTATATATTTAGGTGTGAAAATCCAAACTCTAAGCTGCATAAAGTCCCTGGACCCTTTTCTTTGAAATTCTTGGAAGCTTCTTCTCTTCCTATTATTGCATTACATTGTCTTTTTTTTAGGTGGGAAACAAAGCTGTAGTGAAGGCCATAAAATTGACTTAAAATAGCTTTAGAAAAATAGAGCGGGGGGGGGGGGAAGAAAATAGCTTTAGAAAAAAAGAAAACAGACTTTCTTTAAATGCCAGGTGGAGCATGAGGGAACAGAAAATTGTCAGAGACTCCTCTAAATCTGTAGTCATAACTTCCTTCTGATCAGTGAATAGTACTTATTGAACTCTCTTCCTTTGGTAGGGAAGTAATCAGTGAATATCAAGCTGTTAGTCTTTCCTATGACTAGGGTATAAACTTCCCAGAGATTTGGACCAATTAAGAACTAATCTTTATTGTAATTTAAGAAAAGAAACTATTCCAACCACTTGATGGTCTCTGATGTGCCTGAAAGATAAGATACAGAATATATAGCCATTCCTGCTTCAGATTATTTGTGTGCTTTTTCCATGCCTACTCCTGTGTAGAGACTTTGGCTTTCCTTTTCCCATGCTCCCTCAAACTGTTGAGGCAGTTGCACCCTTACATTCTCAGCATTCTTATTCTAAACAACTTCCTGTGAATTTCCTGCTTCTACAGGAATCCTGAGAGGGATCTTCAGTGGTCAAAAAAATGTTAAACGTGTGCCCTGGCCCTGTTTGACAGAAAGGACGGCACTATCAAAAGTGTCCATGGACCAAAATAAGTAGCATAAGATTTACTTGTCAAGAATTCTTGTGAAATAATGCTGGCCAAGACAAAATATAGATCATTGTTTCTATATATCAATTGTGCTTGTTTCTGGAAACATTTTGCTAACTCTATTTGATATATTTCCTTTTTTTGGACTTCAGAAACAGACAAAACTAAAAGAACAGCCTTTTTCCTTTAACATGTTTTATTAATGTGACCGTTCAAGCATTGAGCTATATAGTGTTGCCACTGCTTAGCACGACCCAGGGGCTTCCCAAGATGTCATATCTAATAGCGGTAACAATTCATATTATGATTTTCATCTAAAGATAACCAGTGCCTTTAATTATGGTTTATCACTTTCCTTATGTGCAGCTGATGGAGCAAAAAATAGGATTAAATTGCTCTCTGTCTCAGAATCCGGGAGGCATTTGTATTATTAGCAGTTGAATCAAATTAGAATAGCATTTGACACCAAATTAAATTACATGAACTTAAACAAATGCTGTGGAAGAGGAAAAATGTTCAAATTTAAACTCAACATTAATAATAATAAAAAATTAATAAAGATATTATGATTCTTTTATTGTTCACTAAAGATGTTAAGTATAAATTTATATGATTCCAGTTTGCCTTTAAAACCATTCAACAAGAAATGAGCTCCACATAAAAGGAGGTGGAAACTCATGAAAATTTAATGGCAGTTTTTCAAAATTGTGTCCTTTCTCTTCCAATAATATAGTGTCATGAATCTATCACAAACTAAACTAATCTGTTAGTTTTTCTTTTCATTGCTAAAACCATAACTGTGTGTAGTACAAATGAAGGCATCTCTGAACATGTATGTTTTACAGAAAAATTACAAGCATTTAAGTTTTTCCCAGCTGGGAAACTGTCATTTACTTACAGAAAGTCTGTGTGTTTATCGTTTAACCCAGTGGCTCTTTTACAGGCGTCTTCAAATTCATGCAAAAAAGAGAAATTCTCTCCCTACTTATTTGAATGCCATATGGATAGTGTCATTGTCTGGCTTAACTCCTAGGTGGCAGTGAACCTATTTTTAACCAGAGAAAAGTTTACTTTTCCATATAATAAGAGATAATAAAGGATCTTATGTAGCCTTCTAATTGTCATGTTCTCTGATCTTTCCATGACATGATATCAGAAGATGAACTTTAATGCCACAGATTTGTTACAGGACAAATGCTAAGATAATTCCCTACACAAAAAGCACTACAATCTTATCATATTGCCTAATGGAAAGAAACACTTGCATTCACTTTGATGTGTCCACAAAATTCCACAAAGAAAGAAGGAAGGTGAAATGTAAGTAAATTACTGATTTCTGCTATGGGGAAAAGGAGCCAACATGCAACATAATAGTGTATAGTTAGTTCTGTGGACAACAGGTATTCTCCAAAGTTGAAGATTGTTGGATACCTATTTAACACACAAAAGGAATATAGCTGATGATCACATAAATCAAGAAAATACTGTATGTCAGTAGACTTCAGGTAGAGGTGCTGCTGCGAATTTAGAGAACAGGGTTGTTTTAAAATATACTTCCAGCTTCAATCTCCCAGTGAAAGATCCAAAAGGGATTGACATTTATAGACCTTTCCCTTGGGAACCTGAATACTTCGGTATCCTATATGAACAGATGGGTGTGCTCTCTTCTGGCTAAGATAGGGACATCCCTTGTGTATTATGAGTTAGTTTTGTAATTAAGTTAGGTGTGTAATGAATGCAGCCAAGGTGAGGGATGGCAGGGCTAAGAAACGCATGCTTCCTTCTCTATCTCCAAGTACAGTACACTAGGAACTGGAACTAGAATAAAGTCTTAACAAATTGCATAGAATGAAACATTGACCTTGTTAGAGATGGTGATCTCAGGAGATAAAGGTATAAGCCAATAAGTTCCATTTCTGCCAAGGACATAAAATCACCCACAAAAGACCTTTCCTGGCATCATAAAGCCTGGTTAGATTTCAAAAGTTGCCTATTGTCAGGGATTAGCCCAGGAAACTCCAGGAGACAGTACAGATTCAATCCAGCAAGGTTTATTGGCTTCACTCCCGTTACAGAAACCTTCTCAGAGTGAGAGCAATTCCCAGGGTCACCCACAAACATCCTCTGCATTCCTTAGGGAGGGGCCAGTCTCATTCTCTTATCTTTTCCTCGCTGCTCTGGGGACGAGAGTACGTTCTTAACCCCTCTTGCTCTATCTCTCACACCTACTTACCTAGGGATAATGTTCAGATTATCAGATTCCAAGGAGTAAGAACACAAAAATGTACACACAAATCCTTGAAGGAAAGTGAAAATGGTAAGAATACAAATGATGCAATCTGAAAATCAAGAGTTTAACCTGCACTCTCTTCTGCTTCAGGATTCAGAATAAATATTTATACCCTCAATTTCAAATAAGCCAAAGCTTGGAAAGAGGCCTCTGAAATGGTGCATGTGATTTTCAGTATATTTGGATAGTAACCAAAAACAAGGTGTTTCAAGATATGCATATCCAGTAGTTGCAGCTTTGTTTTTATAACAATAGATATAGAACAGGAACAGGAAGGAAGGGCACTGTAAAACAGGAAAAATGAGTCAAACCAAATATCAAAAAATTTAAAGACTAAAAAAAGAAGAATCAAGCATGGAGACAAAAAGGTGTCTCTATAAAAGTGACAAATGACACAAATGGATAAGGTAGGAGAAGAAGTGAGGCTATTGGTAAGCTGAAGCTTATGGCAGATGAAGTCAAGTTGCTGTGTTGTGAGAACTAAGAAAGCCTCCTCTGTGCATACTAGTTCTACAAATTCTATCAATAATATGAAGGGACAGATGCCATTACTTTGCTCTGCTATTTTCTTTACTCCATGGAGTCTTCTATTTTCAGAGACTTGCTGAAAAACTAATTGCTGTGCTACCTAGACGCAGCAAGTGGTCAAGACCTGTCTTAACACCAGTCCTGCTATAAATGTGGCTACATATGCCTGCCTAGTCTTCATGAGTTTAACAAGTTGAACCAATTGTAAAAAGTGTCTGTGTTTTAATTGAGTTCCCTTTGCTTCAAGGGAAGACAAGCTGCTGAACAATTATTGACACTATTTACCAATGAAAGTTTGGACTAACTTTAGAGGTGGTCTATCAGCAAGGACATCTTGGTAAACATTGACTAAAATAAATTTGCATTCAGTGCTGAAGTTCCTCTGAAAGAACATAAGCAATGAATACTGATTTTATTTAGAGGTGCCTGCCACTTCTAAATAAAATCGGTATTCATTGCTTACATTCTAAAGGAGTAAGATAACATAGTATATAGTTGAATGACTCTTTCACTTCTGTTTTTCTTTTCATGTTCACTATTTAAATCTCTTTTTAGGAAGAAATTGTATATTTTGACAACTTCTTACCAATCTTTCCTCCCAAAATTACTTTTTCATCCATCTGCACCAGCCAACTGAATAAGTAGAAATCTTTCCAAAATGGAAATGACCACTTTATATTTACCTCCTTGCAGCTCTTTATTTAAGTTCTTAGGAATTTCCTGCCAAGATGGAGAAATCTGTCAGTTTGCTTCGTCCCAGATTTCAACTCTTTATGCCTCAAATCCTTAGAAAAAATGTTTAGGGGAAAAAAAAAAGAATTTTGGTAACCTCTAACAAAAGGGGGTGGAAGTGAATGGAAAAAGCTGAATAAAGTTCCTACCCTTCCCTAAGTGTGGACAGAATAGGACATAGAATGGGATGTTATATAAAGCACCATTCAGAGAAAGGTCTACGAAAATATATAGGCAATAACTATTGGGTAAACTAGGCCTGGGTATTCTTTTTCACACTTTAGATATTCTCCTTCTTGGGGGCCACATGTAATGTGTCAGGTGACAGCATAATATTACTTGAATAGGTCAACAACGTGTGAATAGGAGGGTTTTGCTTTGCATTTCCACCTTTAATTTACTGTTTTGAAATGCCAAATGTTGCCAATTTTGACAGTGCAGTACAGTGCTTTGAGGTTGCACAACGCAGACTCTTGGTTTTATTTGAAGGAGATTTTCAGCAGCATAGAGGCTGTGCAGGAATTATTATTATTGTTGTTGTGGGTCACACAGTCAGCCAGATGTTTAGACTGGATTTGGCATTTTTATCCACCTATTGAGTCCTTCCCAAGGACCTGAGATAGGCAAATGGTGCTGTTTGATGGTGTTAAAAGTATAATCACAGGATGTAAGTTATCTCAGGTAAAGCTGCCTTTTGCAATTGACTGATGGTGATTTTGTCAGTGCCAGTGGTCTTCAAGTGGTGCTCCAGATGTTTTGTGATTGCATCTAAGGAACCTATAACTATTGGTACTCTCTTTGCTTTCTTTTGCCATAGTCGTTTTACGTCTATTTACAGGTTTTTATATTCTGTGATTTTCTCTAGTTCTTTCTTTTCTTTTCTACTGTCTCCAGGTATTGCAATGTCCATTATCCAGACTTTTTTGTCTTTCTTATCAACAATTGTTAAGTTTGGGATGTTGTGTGGCAGATGTTTGTCTGTTTGAATTCTCAAGTCCCAGAGCACATTAGCTTCTTCATTTTCTATTACTTTGTCTGTTTTGAGGTCCCAACAGTTCTTGGTTGCAAGCAAATGGTATTTCTTGCAGATATTCCAATGCACCATTGTTGCTACTTTGTCATGCCGTTGTTTGTAATCAGTCTATGTGATCTTCTTGCAGCAGCTAATTAGGTGGTCCACTGTTTCTTCAGCTTCTTTGCAGAACTGGCATTTGCTGCCTGTTGCTGTCTTTCCAATTCTGGCTTAATATGCATTTGTTCTTAAAGCTTGATCTTGTACAACCAGAATTAGCCCCGTTGTTGTTGTTGTTGTTGTTGTTGTTGTTATCATACTACCCTTTCTCTTGTTATTATTCCCCAGTGCAATGTGCAGTATAACAGAAGAGCATGACTACATAGCAATTAAAAAACTTCAGTTAAAATACAGCCATTCACACTAATAATGCAATATTCATCAACTCAAAGAGTATTTAGTCTTGGGGTAATATTCTTTCATAATAATCTGAGTGAATGGACAATCAGGACAACTTTACTTCCCTTGTATGGGAATTCCATATTTTCATAAAGCAAGCCAAGTGATAAGGGTGAGTCAGTCAATGCAATATTTTCCAGCTTCACTTTAGTGTGGAGAATTATTATTATTTGTCAACCTGGATAATATGTCCTCTCTACATAAGCATCTGTGTACATTTATCCTTTGGTGTGAGAATACAGACTAAAGGGCAAGTTGTCACAAACCGGTGAGTCTGGCTTCTAAAACTCCTGAAGCCCCTCTGCAACATCAAGGTGCAGTTGTCTTGAATATCCATTCCCAAAGCTTCTAGAAAGCTTAGGCAAAAATCATCTACTTACTGTGAGTTAAATCTTAGGCTAATCTATAATCAGCCCAAACTTACATTCATTTTGAAGCTACATTCAGGGTTGGTTTGATGTTTCAGTGCTTTTCATTTATCATAGATGACAAAGGGAGAGTCCTATTTCAGTTTTGTCTCCTCCTAATCACATAAGCTTCTGCTAATTTAGATATGGGCCATTTCGGTTTGCGCAGCCCTACCTTCAGTTCTTTAGTCAGTCCAAATAAGGGTGCATGAGACTATTACCTTATGGTCTATAGCTTGAATAAATTATATGATCCTACATGTCAGTATTTATTTAAGAATGAAAGAACTTTGGGAAGAAAGGCTTTGAATAATATGAGAATACAACTGTGAAATGCATATTGTTCAGCTTAAATGTAATGTCTCCTGTGACATTTCCCATAAGTCAGAAAGCTGAGAATATGCTTGGTTTCCTGAATGGCCATCACAAATTTCTCAGTCAGAGATTCAGATTTATAGTGGCAAGTGTAAAATAATGAGTGCTTTGAAGTCAAAGAGGAGGGACCATATATAGTGATGTGCATTTATTGAGAACAGAATGCTCTTATATTTTCTTCAAATGGTTTCAAACAAGGGAGAAATGTCAGCAGTGATTCATTAGTTTTATTTTTTTTAAAAAAACTGTTAAATAAATCATGCATTCAGTTTGATGAGGTCTATATTAAGACCATTATGCTTTAAGCAACCATCAGAATTAATATGTTTGTATTAATAAAAATCAAAATAAAGAAAAATATTTGGTAGCAAAAATGCAAATCTCTTGATGTAAATAGTTTGTTTCGCATAAGAACCCAAAGAAATAGCTGAAATTTCTAAAAACTTTCTCTGGGTAAAATTGTCCAGAATTCATAAAGAACCATGACCCTCATCCATCTTGGAATATTTTTAAAGACTACTTCAGAAATTGATTATTTGCCTGTTTATTTTGAAATAAATGCCATTGTGTAGAATAAAATAACTGCTAGCAAAACCTGACAAGAGAATGCTAATTTAAATGCTATATTCTACCTTTATATAGAATTCTAATATGACTGGAACTGTGTGACTTTAAAACAACATTTTTATCAGACAAATACATGAGTGAATGAATGAATGAATGAATGAATATCCATAAACCCTTAAATCATATCTTTAATTCCATTGGTTGTAATTTGAAACTTGTTATTAACATGCCATTTAATTAAGGAATACTGTCAAGGGAATGAAACAAGTCCAGGTATGTATAGAAGTTTGTATGAGGATTTTTTTTTTTTTTTTTTAAATCCCTTTAAAACAAACACAAAGTAAAACACAGTTATTTGAAATTTGTATTTATTAAAATACTGTGCTGCACTGCAGAAACGAAAAATAACTAAAGATATGTATTATGTTAGAGAAAACAGCTTGCAGGACATGCATATATTAAGCAACACTGGATACACAAGGCAGGAATCAGGGAAAATGTGCCCCAAGTATGTTCTTATGTTCAAGGAAACATAAAAGAAAAACAAGTCTGAACTTGATCACTATGTGACCAATCTAAGGCATTGGTACTTTCCGTGTCATCAGTGATCTTCTCAGATGCTGCCAATTTTCAAAATGAGTTTAAACAAAATTACTGTCAACCCCACCAGGTAGACCAGATCAGGAATTAATTCCACAGGAAGGCTAAGATTACTTTTATTGAGAGTGGCTATAATAATGGAATCTTGCAAGTCTGATTGTGCTGCACCACTTCACCTTCTTCTGCCAATGTGAATTATGGAGGTGTCTGTCTAAGCTGCTTCTTCATACTTTCTGCTTCTTTTGGGCTAGAAAGAGCTTTGTTAATGGATCTTGCCTATCTTCATTAATGCCATCTCACTTTCTACAATGAGTTAAGATTAAATAAAATTGGTTACGACTGGATAATATGAGAGCCCATGGATGGGAGAAATTGTGAAATAAAGTGGGTGAACGCATGTATGTATATGTATGTATGTAGGGGTATGTATATGTATATATATATATACACACACACACATACACATGCATGTATGCATGCATGCATGCTTTACTGGGTCCAGTTTATGAAAAATGGGAATCCCAGAGCATTTCATTGTCCTCATGAGAAACGTATATACAGGTCAGGAAGCCACAGTACAGATAGAACATGGTGAAACAGACTGGCTCCAGGTTAGCAAAGGAACACAACAAGGCTATATACTCTCCCCTTATTTATTCAATCTATATGCTGAATATGTAATAAGGAAAGCTGGACTGGAAGAAGATAAGTGTGGTTTTAAAATTGGAGGAAGAAACATCAATAACCTGTGCTATGCTGATACTATCCTGATAGCTGAAAATGCAAAGGATCTGCAAGATCTAGTAATAAAAGTCATGGAGCACAGTGAAAAAAAATGAGACTAAAATTAAATATAAAGAAGACAATAGGTAGAACAACCAGGTTTAGAATTGACAATGACGATATCAAAGTGGTGGATAGCTTCCAACTTTTAGGATCAACCATTTACAGTAAAGAAACCAGCAGTCAAGAAATATGCTGCAGAGTAGCACTTGGTACAGCAGCCATGATGGTTTTAGAAAAGAAATCCAAACATTGTGATGTGTCTATACCTAAAAAGATTGGATTTGTGCAAGCAATGTATTCCCTGTGATGCGCTATAGAAGTAAAAGTTGGACTTCAAAGAAGCAATATAGGAAGAGTATTGACATTTTTGAACTTTGATATTGGTGAATACTCCATAGAATACTATGGAGAGCCAATAAAACAAACAAATGGATCATTGAACAAATCAACCAAGAGTTCTCACTAGAGGCACAAATGACTAGGCTCAGATTATCCTACTTTGGACACATTATGCAAAGATGTAGCTCTCTGGACAAGGCTCTGATGCTAGGAAATGTGGAAGAAAAGAGAAAAGAATGACCAGAAGCAAGGTGGATGGATTCAGTTATAATGGCAATGAGTGCATTGTTGGAAAACCTGAAAGACCAGGTTAGGTATAGATCATCATGGAGAAAATCTATGTTGTAGCTTAGAGTCATTAATGATTTAATGGCACATAACCACCCAATCAATCAATGCCCAAATTATCATCCAACTCTGATAACTAAGTTTGATTTAGGTTTCAGCTGATCTTTTCACTTTCTCTCACATTTCTAAAGGACATATCAACTGGATGGCTTCTTTTATACTTTTGTGCATTAGAATTTATGTTAAAATTCCAATCATAGTTTCTTTTGCATCCCTGATTTCCTGAATGAAACACAGGTAATCGATAATACTGTATAATTTCAGATAATTTCCATAACAGATAGGATCCCAGGGGTTGTTTGAGAATCCATTATTCCTTGAATGTTTGCTAAACTTCCATAAAATTTAGAAATGTAATGGAATAAAGTAGTTAATTAAATAGAATTGCAATAGTAAATGTTAAAACCCCAACTTAATGAGAAAAACGTACTATTGCAAATAAGTTAGCTGAGATACTACTAGAAGACTGCCATCTGTGTTAGTCTGCATTGTCTGATGAAAGCAATTTTAGTTGACTGGAAGAGGAAATTAAAAATGTGACCAAGCATCATAGTATACTGTCATAGATTAAATTTATACCAAGAGGATCATTGATTTCAGGCATTTAAGTTGTTACTTGAAAGAAATCACAAAGCAAAACGAAACTTTGAATAAGAACTTTTCCAACTGCCTTTCTTAGAAAATCTCAAAGAAATAAAAGGCATGAATTAAGAGTGAGGTTATCACATTGTAACTATAATTTAATTTATTCATAATTTAATTTAATTTATTCTTACAGAGGCCAAAAGAGAAAGAATGAAATGTGTGTCTTTACGACAGCCTAAACCAGATCTGATTTGTGTAATTTTAATATGCTTGAGTATTACAATTTAATTAGAAACCAATACATTTATAGTGCCTGTGTTGGAAGAATATAATGTGTTAAGAAAGAAGTTATAATTCTGGAAAATGTGTTGGATTCAGCAGACTGTGAGTTCTAAAGATGTTTTAACATTGCTGACCCATTTTACAAGCTATTAATTGCATTGTGATGAAACCCAATGTATGATTCCTGACTGCAAAATTAAAAAGACAAAAAATGCTACACTTGAAATGCACTGAATCCAGTGACACAATTCAACTATCACTTGGCCTTTCTGTGGCAGTAGTCAGGTCATGTAATAGCCTTTACCCCATTTCAGGAAAAGTTGACTCCTTATCCTGAACATGAGATAATTGATAGCATTGTTTAAAAAAAAAAATCACCAGATTGCTAACTAAGGAAACAAAATGAACTCAATCTAATTGATTTAATTTTCATGTCATTATGAAGTTAAAATCAGCTTAAAACATAAGATAATGTTAAAAGACTTGAGCAAAGTTCATGAGTCTTTGAAGAGAGATGATTTCATCTCATATGGGGTTTAAAATATGGGCCTGGAAATCCTGGCTAATTATAAAGGTAGGAATATCCACAGGGTATGGTCAAAAAGTCAGTATGGTGGTTGTGACAGTGTGGTTGAAGTTGTGCTTGTTTTTTACATGTGTTGTGTTATGAGATGCAGATAAAAAAGCAGGCAGAAATTCAAATACATTGTTGTGGCCACCATCTTGACTTCTTTTTCCATAATCTGTAGATGCTCTGTGTAGAGGAGTACAGAGATAATGTTATCCAATGAAAGAAATTGTCATCAGGTGCACCATTAAGAGAAAGTAAATGAAAAAGTAAATGATAACTCAATCCTGGGGAAGGAAGACGCATGAGCAATAGATCCCAAATAACCCTACCTTGAATGGTTAGTATAAAAGGGGGCAAAAGAAAAGTCTGGCAGGCTTTCAAGTTTCTGTTACTATACCCTACAATAATAAAGGAGCATCCCCAAAATCCTTGCTCTGTCTGTTTCCTGGTCTGGCCTATCTCAAAGTCTGATGCTAATCCAGGCTATTGATCTCGTCCTGTATTCCACATGCAATAAGCCAGTTGCATTAAGGAGACAGTCCCATACCCATTGCAGTTTCTGGCTTTCATAGACCTATGCCTTAAAGATGCCTACAACTGAAGAATTAATAGCAAGCGATCAAGGCTTGCTAGATCTGAAAGACTTGGCCAAAAGATTATAAAATAAGGGGACAAAACCATGAAATCAGTTTTGGGTATTTTTCTATTTTCATTAAAAATGATGAAAACTAAAGGTAGGCGTCAGATTTATGGTTTCCAATCGGTGTATTACTTCAAATATGAAGCACATAATGGGGTATAATGTCACCTCCTGACATTCCTGACAGGAAATACATTCTCAGAACAAGAATGATCCGATCTTTAGCTCAGTCAGCATCAAGACTCCTGACCTTTGTCTACCAGGTACAAAAACATACATTCAAACTTGCTTTTATTATTCCACTCTACCATTTCCTCAAAGAACTCTGTTCAGTGCATATTTGGGTTGTGTCGGAAGGATGGCAGGTTAATAAGGAGAGTTTGGGGGTGGAAGCACAGATGATATGGTTGTGTGCTATATAAGTGCTATCATTGCAATCACAGCTGCTTGCGGTTTGGCATGTGACAGTGCACTTTAATCTAAACAATGAACTTTTTTCAATTCACCATCATTCCCATTCTGGTGTGACCCATTCTTGCTCAATTCTTCTTTATCCAATATTTATTCCTCACCTTTCCCATTGCTTGGTTAAAAAAAAAGTTTAATTCACCCATTAATCCATGGGGTGTAGAACCAGTAAGATCACCTTAATATTGGTTTTCTCAGTCACCCTTTCTAAACAGTCCCCAGAATACTGGTTTATGCCCAGATCTCATGCCACAAAATTATCTAATTTTATCTTTTCAGGCCAAGGAGATACTATTTGCCAAGCTATCTCCCTCTAGTGACTGCCATTATACATAGTTTGACTTTCATTAAAGATTTATGATAGCATTTTAGCCATCATGAAATCTATTTTGACTTTCTATATAGAAAGAGCATTTCTTCAGCAGCATAAGATATTTGCACAGAATCAAAGCCATATTCACTGGAAATCTCATCAGGAATTTAATGAGAATCCTGGTTATATATAATAGGCAAAAGGAAAAGGAAAAAAAGGTGAGGAAAGGGCCCAAACAGAACATCTGCAGTAAAACTTAGAATTAACAAATCCTTTGTGCCAAACACAACTTAGCAAACTTTCATCAAACCAGTAGTAAAATAAACAGTGGCAGTGATAGCTGCAGAGTTTTGTACCATTCCTGGAGATCAGATACTTTAAATCTTTTTTATCTGCAGAACTGCCATAGGACTCAGTCTGCCTGGTAATTATTCTTATCACCCTTCTTTTCAACCTAAAAACTGTAACTCTAATAGAGACTTCAATCCATAATTAATTTACGCCACAGTTATCCTATTATATTCCAATATAAAGGATAGCTAGGAAAGTCATCTTATTGTGAAAGCTGCAACAATTCTGAATAAGCGGCGCCTGGCACAGAAAGTGAATGTTATCTTCCTTGAAAAGATTTGGTATAAGAATAATAACTCTATTTAAGTAGTTCTGCTTATCCAAAGTTTGTTTTGTATTTGTTCTGAACAGAACATTATTTTCCCCTCTGCTTTATAATAAAGTTTTGAAGTGAAGGAAACTTTAAAAGCAGCTTCACAAGAGATCACTGGATAGTCAGTTGTCTCAAAGCTGCAAAGATCCTCAAGCCTCTTTTTGTGATTTGTGCAACTTGCTCTGTCCAAAAGTAGCATGGTTTTCTGCCGTTTTGATGTGTGAAATATAGGATAATGGTAACTTAAGCCCTAAAATAGGCTTTACACATTTTCCCCTGCAAATATGTACAAAATATATGTACACACATACAAAAATCACCCTGTATATGTGTGATATGAACCTGTCCATCATTCCATCCATTGCTGTTCTTGTTGTCCCCAATAACAAAATATAATCCTAACCACTAAGAAGTGTCAATAAGGAAGAACAATGTGCACAAGCGCATACACACACACACACACACACACATACTACGTACATGTAGAAAGAGAACAGTTGGTGAATCACAAGTCTTTGGGCTAATGTTAAATGTTAAAACCTCTTTCTTAATCTTGGGCATGGAAATGGAAACAAGAGTTGGATTGCCCTGAATACTAACTGATTCCAATAATCTTACAGTTTAAAAAGAAGAAAAAGCATGGCTCACTGCACAGCAATAGCAACAGTCAAGACATTGGTGATGTTTAGAAGAGACCCAGCCATTCAAAACAGATTTTCATGAAAATAGTTCCTCAAAGTTCTTCCTTTTATTTCTAGGCAGAGAGGTTGCAGATGATGTTTTTTACATCCTTCCCCCAAGGCGACTAGATATTTTTGGATGGAGATGGGACTCATTATTATCAGGGCGTTTTCTCCTAACCCACGTGTGCCACAAGTGTGTAAGAAATTTGTTCTATACATATTAATGTTATTCTGGGGCATTGTGTAGGGAGACAATCAATAAATTCTCAGTGAGCATATTTAGAGTAAATGCGATATTTTTTATAGAATTGTTGACAAAGAGACATTAGAAGTTTCAGCTTCCTTTGTACAAAAGAATTAAAATGAGTGAGATTTAATCATGATAACTTATTTCACTAATTGCAATGAATCTAAGTATGATGAAGGCTAGAAGACAACCTATTAACTTCTTTCTATCTCTACACATGTATACATACATACACATGCTTACAATGTACATGTTACTCATGTAGTTCAAAAAAAGAGAAGAACCTAGTATCACCTATCAGACTAACATAGAGTAAAAGGCTACAGCTCACATCAGATACAATGGAGTGCCTAGATTGATGTAGGATTGAAATTTAAATTCAATATAAATTGAATTTAAATACATCAATCCCTATTTCAATCCTACAACAATCTAGCCTCTGCATTCCATCCAATGAAGTGAGCAGTAGCTCACAAAAGCTTATGCCTTTTAATAACATTTGCTCATCTGAAAAGATGCTACCAGGCTCCTTCTGATTTGGCCAACCAGATTCTTTTCCTGTAACATCTTTAAAAAATAAAAAGCGAATGCGTATAAACATTGTATCCTGGCCAGAATCCTTGGTGGTTGGGCAGGCTGTAAATAGTATTAAATAAATAAGCAAACAAATTAATAAACCTTTTCCCTGGGGAGAGATAACACGTGTACCACCATCTTTTAAAACATCATATATTTTGGTTGTTTGATTGGGTACTGTTAATTTCTGTATTGCTTAGTATATTCTGAACCTATTTACCTATGTTTGCTCAATGCATTTTAAAATAAAGAATGCTAATTTAAGTTGAAAAAATACAGTTGTAGGTTGTCTCAATCCATGTAAACCCAACCCAAAGGAGAAGGAGAAACATTGTCACACCTGCTTGCTTTAGCCAGCTGTTTAATTTGGCTTTCCTGCTGTATTTGTTAAGTCAAATAGGCCTACAGGAAACAGCTTGCACTTACAAGTTTTCTCCTTAGAATTTAACCCTCCTTGCTCCTTTCAGTATGTAATGGTCTAGTTCTAATCAGGAGCATATTTAAGAGAGATTTGACAGCAAAAAATTTCCAACTATGCGCCTTGGTTCAAATCTCTCTCACACATTGGCCCTGATAACTCAAGCCTTAGAAGACAGTTCAGTGAGCAGCAATGGACAAACATAATAAGCTCCTGAGGTTTTTCAATGCTCTTTATCAGTCTGTCCCCTTCTCCCCTAGTTTATATGTAATTTCTCAAAATTCAAAGCAGCTTTATATAAAATAATAAAATAAAATTCAAACCACTGAAACAATAATTTCCTCACTGAAATAGCAAATCAGGCAATGTGTACTACATTGTTCTTCTGATATAATTTCACCCCAAAACTATAGCTATGCACAAAGGTGTCTGGAACTAAACTTTTTCCTGAATATTCTCTAAATTGAATCTTCCATGGAGTTGTCGGATTATCCTTTCAGGTTGTGCTCTGAAAATAAAAAAACACATTTAGGAGTAGAAATCCTGGGATATAAAATTTTAAAAAAAATTATACTTCCAGTGGCTGGATCTCAGCACAAAAAGGAACAGTGGTGCAATCCTGTACTGTACTGTACTGTACTCCTTAAATATTATATTATCATTATTATGTACTCCTTAAATATTATCATAAATTAGAGTTATCCTTAGATAAGTAGACATAGGATTGCATGACATCCTAACAGGACTTAAGATACATTAAATTTTATCAAACTAGTTTCTTTCCAGAGGGGCACTTAATTTTTTTTTATACTACTTGACAGGACTTTTTAATTCATTTTTAAATACTATTAGTATATATACTCCTCATTTCACTTGCATTTCCTTAATCTTAATACATTGTTATGTCAAATTATATAGTTGAATATTTACATTGGACCATCCTACATACCATTATTCCATCAATGATAATGACATGACCCAGTAAATCATAAGGCCTATGGTTTATTTTTAAAAAGGAATACGAATTGTGTTTCCTTATTTTCTTTCCTTCTAATGTTTGGTACTCTAACACAGTTCTCTGATTGTCATCCATTCTCTTCTTGATGGGATGTGTTTTTCTTTCCATTTATAGCTGAGTGCAATTCTAACATCTTTTAGCAATTTAACTATCATTTCCCAGTCTTCTTCAGTCAATCTTCTTCATGTTTCAAAAAAAAAAAAAATCCAATCAATGGATCATAATTCAGATAATATACTGTCATTTCTCTAGTATTTTCTACTATCCTTTCCCAAAAGAGCTTAATGTTTGGAGGATACCAATATGCAATGTATTTTTTTAACAGATCCACATCATCATTACAGATAATTTCTTTCTTGATATATCAAACTCTTTCAACAATAGATATAATCTAAAAATGTATACTTTATATTTAAATGCAAGATTTTTTATTAATATGATTTTTTATCTACTATACCATCAAAATTAATCTTCAGTTTCTAAAAATGCAAAACTTTATTTCTCCTTATGTATTTTTTTCCACTGGTCAAGTATTTCATATAAGAATAAAGTAGAGGAAAGATTATATTCATTTTGCTCTAAAAGAATACCATCTTTTTATTTCCACAAAGAAAATACTTGATTTCTTTGAAATTAATTTTAAAATCTGAGAAACTATTTACAACCCAGCTAGGTAGTTGTTGACATCTAGATAAATTTGACTGATCTAAAAAGGTTAACCAGGACTTGACCAGGTTAGCATTGTCCAAGAAGCATCAGGACAATAACCTAGACATGGAAGACAGTGAAAAAAGAGATTCCAGAAGAAGATAATGGCAAATCTCTTCTGGACTGTTGTGAAGAACTACATTGACATCCACAAAATCATAAGGAGTCAAGGTCAATTCTGAAGAGTCTTGATTATTAAGCTATTTACAATGTTTATTCTGCATTTCAGTATTCCCAAATATTTAAATTTCTACTTGGTGTCTGTCAGGCATGCTTCGTATAAAATAATTCTGTTGTAGGGAACAAACGAAGCATGTGGAAAGAGAAACAGAAACTCCTGTTTCAACTTTTTAAAAAGCTCTACAAGATATATATTGAACATCAGGCCTGTCATCCAAATGCCCAGAAAAGAGAAGAAGGCCATTTTATCCCAGACAGTTGCTATTTATAAAATTGGGACGCTTCTTGTGAGTGTCAAGTTTGATTCATTAGAATCAATACTGTTCTCTTTTTCTGCAGTGATTACATTCAGAAATGAGAGGGCAGATTTGTCATACCAAGATTAATTGCCTTTCAACAATCAGAAAGATTTTAGACCAAACTGGTTCAGCAACTTGAGCTTATGCCAGTATTCCATGGTTTTGTAACAGTTCTTTTCAACCTCATGGTGCAAAGACCCAGACAAAATTAGAAACACAAGGTTTGCAATGAGGAAATAACAATGTTAAGTTTAATTCCATGCATGCCTATTGTCAAATAGATCCATTGGGTTTAATGGGACTTTCTTCCAAGTAAGTGAACATAAGGGAGCTGCCTCGCTATAGAGAAATCCAGAGAACACTTGCCACTGATTGCATAATGCCGTTCACTTTATTCTTTTTTGAACCCTGATCTATAAAAAGGTATCAGTTTTGAAATACAGACCGGTCAGTGAAAAAAGTTATGAATGGATCTACACCATTCTGTATACACTATGCTACATCAGCAAGATTTTGTTTAGCTTTGTGTTTTTTGCATTAATTGCCTTGTACTCTAACAGTTACTCTCTTTTCCCTACACCAGTAAAATCTTGCACTATTTTAAACCCTTCTGTTGACAATAGACTGGTTTTTAGTTATGGGGTACCTGTAAGCAAAACATATTTGAAGAAATGTCTGGATATATAAGCTCACTTCAAATTGTCTATCTCCAGAAATGAAAGCTAATCGTTTCCACCATCCCTTACTGTTGTCCAGGCTGCATGGAATCAATAAGCATTATAGTCAAATAACTGGACGTAAAGTTGCAGAAGGCTGATTTAAAACATAACCCTGGGCTTGTTCATTTTTACCATTCTTAGAAATAAGGCGTTGAACCTTTATTCATATAGCTCATCCTTTATTGCTGTAAAAATAAAAATGAAGCTACCCAAAGCTACGTTGCAAGCCAGAATTTCTCCCTAAACCCATCACTGCTTCAGATGACATATTAAATGAAATGAAATAATTGTTAACATTTTTTCAGTGTGTCTGTAGTTTTTTTAAAAAAAAAGAAAAAAGAAAAGAAACCTAAATTTGAATTCACAAAGGTCTGATTAAATATTCTAGGATGAAGCCATCTATATCTGGTGGGTAGTGAATTGTGGCATGATCTAGCCTAATGCATGCATATATCAATGTTATTTGACATTAGTAAGACTGATTTAAATTTGTGATACAACATGGAAGGATGGAAACGAAATAGGCCAAGGAAGATTTAACTTCATCTTTGAAGGACATCCATTTTATTTTAAGGGTTTGGAAAACTATTAAAACTCTATTTGCAAAATAACAGGAAACATGTTGAAATGCAGCCATTCCCATTTTTAAATGTGTTTAACATGAATCAAATTTGGGAAGAGGAGTAGACAAGAACATAATGGAAGCACTTGACATCACCACCTGCATGCCATAATTTTGGTATCACTGTGACTTGCTGCAGATGCCACCGGACCAGCTGTAGAGCTCTTTTAGGCTCCGATTCTAGCGCCCAATCAGGGCATCAAATATAAAAACAGGAGCATGGTAACCTAGGGACCCAAGAAGAACTAGGATTTAAGGAACTGGGATAAATCAGGAGTTAGAAACAAACCTTGGGATGAAAACGGAGCCACAATGGCTGAAAAAGGTAGGTTAATATACTGTGAAAAATCAAAGTGTGCGAAATGAACTACAGGGAAAAAACAAGAACCAGACAAAGAATGGGAAGGCTGATGAACAACAGAGATCAAGATCAGCTGAGGCACTGGTTGAGGGCTATTTGTAGGTAGCCCTCCAGTCTGGAAGCCAGAGGAGGAAGAATTGGAAGATTTTTTTTAATAATAGAAACAAAGGGGTGGGAGGAGGATTTAGCAAATATGGGGAGTGATTATTATTTAAAAAAGGAAGCTGGGAAGGGAGGATCAAGTTTTCTCCACAAGTGGTAGGTGTCAGTTCACCTGAAGCCACCATGCACTAATCTGATGATGATGATGATGATAGCATGCTATGCATTCTACATGTTTTGCAGTTTGTTTATACAGTAAGTCAATGAAACAGAAAGAACTTTAATTATCATTTTACAAATTCTTACAATTGATATAATGGCAAGAGTTAGGAAACTAGTGCAGTGTGCAGTATCCAGTGTAGGAGAAATATATACCATTCAATGAAGTGCTGAAATTTGAACATTAATGAGTATAGCAAATCACATCTTTTTAAAATGACAGGCACAAAATAAGTTTATATATTAGGTTGGATGTAGACATAGGTGATATACTTAGGTCCCACTGAAGTCAGTGGCATTACCTTTGATTTCAATAGGCTCTAAATGTGTCAATCTCAGCCTGGACTATTTAGGTACAGACTACATCCCATTGCTGTTCATTTTGTATTTATATTTCAAAGGGATCTCCAGATTTTGAATGTTAAGTATGTCACTTATTCAACTCAGGAAAATACAAGACATTCCATTTACAACAGCAAACACCATAACCAGCTCATATGAATACTGGAATTTCCAGAGTTTAGACCAGGTGTTTCTTTAAAAAAAAAAAAAAGACAGTTTTACTGTTCTGCATTTTATTCTGTGAAACATTGTATAGTACTTAACCCAGATTTCCTGACCATGTCTTTACAAGCCACTTGGGAGGCAGTGACATTACTGAACTTTTTGCATATTAAACCACATGTTGAACTCAAATTAGTAATCCAGCAGATGGAAAAGAATGGCTTTTTAGCTTGGCTACTGATGCTTTTTATTCCTGAATAGAGAAACAGGGAACTAATTTTGCAAGTGATTTGGAGCAGAATATTAATACCATCCCACGTGCCTAAGACCAAATATTATAATACTACAATGCTATTGTTCTCATGAAGAGAAGCAAGGAAAGAGGTTAGATACTTTGCATCAATTATCAAGAAAATATAAGCCTTATGTAGGCATTTTTCTGCCTCGCAGTTAAAGAATATCTGGGTTGATTTTTTAAAGTCTTTGAATGATGCCTGCACAGGGGTATTGACAGCCAGTATCTCAACTTTTTAAATGTTCCCTTTCTTCAGTCACTTCGAGGCTTACTATCAATTAAATCCTCAGAAGACATTCAGCACTTGACTCCTATTTTTATGTTGGACTGAATGGAGCAAGCCCATTGAGGGCTTCAGGGTTACACTAATTGACCCAGCCCCTATTTCTGCATATATAATTTCTAAGGATATAACTTGAGGACAAGCCCTCAAGTATATAACCTGATGTTGTTGGTGATATGGAACGGCCTACCTTGAGCAAAATGCAACATTCTTCCAGCATTTAACTGTGGTGTAGGCCCTTTGCCCTCTCAATTCTGTTCATAGGGCCCTCTGAGGAATCTTCTTGTTCTGAGGGTTGGGAAGAAGAAACAGAAAAGGCTTTCAGTTTTTTTTTTTTTTTAACCATATACTTTATTGTATAGTTGATATGATGTTTATTGTTTAGCAATTTTTAATAAATTGCTTTGTGAGATTTACCCTAAAAAGTAGTGTATACAATAAACTACAAAACAAGAATTCTGTTCTGAAGGGTATTGTCATTGCACGAGGATTTTATGGTCCCTCTGGGACTATGCTCACCCTTGCATATTGCACAGTTGTGGCTATAAGCAGCACAGTTATGTTATGAACTACGAAACAGGTTCATGGTTCAACCCAAGAAAGCCCCTTGCACTTTAGTTGAGGCTGCAGAGAATGTATATCCAGCATATTTCAGCCAGCCAAGAAGATGTTACAGAATGGAAGTCACCATCATTCTTGGGAAGAGTAGTGTAGTGAGGAGAACCTTGAAATGTTTTGGTTTACCTTCATTTCATTAACTGCTGGAAACTCAGAAGGAACAGTAAACTATGATTCAGCTGTTGACTAAACCTAACCTTGGTGTAGAGAATAAACAAGATGACCTTGATGGAAATACAAAGGAACTATTATATAGGCAAAAAGGGCTGAAATGTATTTTAAGTCCAGGACACAAGATAACACTCAGAAGTGACTCAGGCAGACACCACCCGAATTCACTGGTTTATGAGGAGGAGAAGATACAGCAACAATGAAACTTGCAAGATTCTGTTATTATAGCCAATCTCAATAAAAGTAGTTTTAATCTTCCTATGGAATTGATTTCCTGGTCTGGTCTACCTAGTTGGGCTGACACTTAATTCTGCTAATTCCACATATAAACATAACCTTAGTGAGCCTACTTTCAAGCTCTTTACTTTGACACCCGGCTTGGTCTAGTGGTTAAGGCATCAGGCTAGAAACCAGGAGACTGTGAATTCTAGTCCAGCCTTAGGCATGAAAACCAGCTGGGTGACCTTGGGCCAGTCCCTCTTTCTCAGCCCAATTCATCTCACAGGGTTGTTGTGGGGGAAATAAAAGGATGAGGAAGTATTAGGTATGCTTGCTGCCTTCAGTTATTTATAAAAATAAGAAAGGTGGGATAAAAAAATCTAAAAAAAAAAATCTGTAGGTGATGGTGACATAGTGGGAAAATACAAGTTAAGTTCAAGGTGCATTGGGAACAGTCTGAGAATGGAACTGATTTTGTTTGTTTATTTAAAACATTTGTACAGCCACCCATCTTAACTGGGTGGCTTAAAACTCAAAAATAAAACAATATATACAAGCAATATATTGTTTTGATGTGGCAGAGTTCCATATGTTACATGGAAATGAAGATTTTAAAAAATGGATTGGAACTACATTCCTCTTCAAACACATACTTCTGACTGGCAAATGCTAACACTGACACTGAACAGGTCTGAATTATGGAAACATAGATCAACAGAAAACTTGTCAGTTTCGCTATATAGTAGTATTCTATTCCCTTCTTGCAATTTTTGCTAACATACAAGGATGTTGTTATATAAACAGCTAACATGAGGAAAAAGAGCTTACACCGAGGAAATTTACATTTTTAAAAAGCCCATATAGGCTCTTAACAAAGGACAAAGCAAAGTAATTTGCAATTTAGAAAAAGTGGTTACATTAGGGGAAGTTGGGAAAAAAATGAATGATGGGAATGTCCATAGGAAATAATGGGCACTTTCTAAAGTTTCACAAGAAATAATGAAAGCCAAGAATTACTATTGACATGGCTGAACTCCACTGAAATAATTACAAGCAGAATGTGAGCAATACATAAAGGGTGAAATGGATTCTGAAGGAAAGTGGAATGAGCCAAAGAAATCGAGATGGAACGAGATAGCTAACATATTGTTCCTCCTTATTTTTTAGCAGCTTATGTACATACAGTCTTAATATTCTCTTCCAAAATATTTAGCAACACTAACATTTGCATTTTCAGTTCTGCTATTTACAAACCCTTTAAAAAATTGAACGATTTCTGGAGAACCATCTTGGCCCATTCTGCTTAGGACAAACAAAGCACTAAGTGGTCTCTCCATGCAGAGAACCTTCTAATACCAGTTGCTTAGGTTTTCCTAATATTTCCTAATATTTCTCCTTTGGGAATGACGTAAGATGAGCAGCAGCCTGCACTTAAAAGCCCTCCACACAAACATCTTAAGCTGCTTGTCTCCCATGCTCAACCCAAATAATAATGAATCTGGCTTAAGAAATTGCTGCCTGGATTTTAATCAGTTCTTCAGCTTTGGCAATGATGATCATTATGTGTTCTGTCTGTCATTACCATGGCCTTCCCAACTGTGCCAGCAAAGCAATCAGATCTTGTTTCTCTTTCCATGGTCTCTGAGGATATGTGGTTTCCATTGGTAGACCTTTTGAATGAGTCTCTTTCTGTTGATTCTCACTTGAAGTTGGCAACTTCCCAACTTCCGACACATCCACTGATGGACCAGGGGTGGGAGGAAGCACTATAATTTTACCAATCTTCCTGTCACTTGAACTAGAAGGGAAACCTGTTAGAACTGGAGGGAATCCAGTGGTTGACTGGTTGTCTCTAACCAGTTATTAGTTGGCCTGCCTATTAGTACACTGGTCGCATATGCAGATAGGAAGTGGGAGATGAGTCAAAAAGGCTATGCAGGAAACAACTAGTGACCAAAGAAGAGAGGGCTTGCTGGTATTTCCTAGTCTAGGTTGAATTAAAGTGCAGCAGAGAAACCTTAGAGAGCCAGTTAGTGTAGTGGTTAAGACACTGGGCTAGAGACCAGGAGACCATGAGTTCTTATCCCACCTTAGGTACAAAGCTAGCTGGATGACCTTGGGTCAGTCACTCCCTCTCAGCCCTAGGAAGGAGGCAAAGGCAAACCACTTCTAAAATCTTGCCAAGAAAACTGTAGGGACTTGTCCAGGCAGTTGCCAGGAGTCAACACTGACTCAAAGGCAAAAACCAACAAACAGAGAAAACCACAACTTTTGAAATGGAGCATGGCAGTATAATTGCAGGCTGCTTCCACACCAGGATAGGGGAGAGCTGAGGGTGATGTCATTCGTTCAAACTTCTCAATGTGACTGCTGAAGTGTTGCCCACCCATTGTTGACCAATTGTGCTGAAAAGCTCTTGCAGTGCCTTCAACTGGATACTTCCATACTACCATTATTTCTACTCCCGAATCCCTCCTAACAGAGTTTAAAGCTCACCTACCCTCTTTCTCACTTCAAATGCAACGATTCCCATAAAGCAATCACTGTTCAGGATTCAGTAAGATAAAGGAAAAAATATCATCCTTTAAGTGTCTAGTTATCACAGTCTTATTCTACACAAAAAGGAAATGAAATGTCATGTTTTCAATATAAGTTGCATACATTTTTCTGCATAAATAAATAAATAAATCAGAGAAGCTAATATGAAGAAAATTTTCTTAGCTGCCAAGCTAGGGTTCTTCTGTTGCATTTAAAAGCTACTTTGAGTTATGCAAGTGAAATGACAGCACGTTGCCACCTGTGCTTGTTTGTTTATTTACAGCATTTATACGGCTGCCCAACTCAAACAAAGTGATTCTGGGCAGTGTACAATATTGTAATAGCTACAATAAGGGTTGCACTCCTGCTAAGGCAGCTGGATTGGATGATAGGGGAGGTGAGTTCTGAAAAATGGGTATAAAGAAGCTAAAAGAAGCTTTAGCTAATGGAACATGATGCTGAATGTTGGGATGATGAACATTGCAAAAGAGAAGAATGGCTACCTTGACTCTAGAAGCCAGAAGATACTCATAACTCTGTAAAGCCATAGAAATTAAAAAAAAAAAAAACAGCCTTCAGGCACACCAGATAACAGGTTTAAATGGCTACCCAGTAGAACTGACACTATGAGATCATACAGGACCTGCGTGACCACAAATATTTTTCAAAATTAATTTCTGTAAAAAAATATTTTTTTCACATATTCTTATTGCCTATGTCCTTAAAAAAAATTACCATTCTTTAGTAGCAGTTTTGTTGTTAAAGCAATGTGTGTGTCTGTATAATATTTTAACTGTTTTTTCAAAGCATGCTGCATTCATGCAAGGAAAAAGTGACTATGTTCACTTCAGCTCAGTGGGCAAGCAGAATGTCTTTAGTGGGAAAAGGGAAGTAAAGTGATTGGGAATGCTAGCAACAGACGAAAGATGGAGCAATGGAGACATCACATTTCATGCTGGGGTTCTGCAGAACTACCTCTCATATAATATTTATACATTCATTGTTGAATATAGAAAAAAGAATGTCAAAAATAAGTGTTTGGGTCAGTTTGTGACATTATTGTGATTCAAAATTAATGGCTTGCATACATGGCTGCCAATAGATTAGTGGGCGTGTTCCATAGACCTGCCAGCAAGTAGCACCTGAAAAAATGAGTCAAAATAATACCAATTATTTTTTGGTGACTCATTCTATGTCTGTGTTTGTCATCCACTGAATGGCCTATTTGAAAGTCAAGGTGAAAAACAATAATCAAGCCAACCACTGTGGATTTTTTTAAAAAATTTTAATTGGTCACTGAAGAACCAAAAAGAATATCCCTGAACATTTTTTAAAAAGAAAAAAATCAACTAATGAAAAAGAGAACTAGAAATGTCTAACATTTTGGATCCCTTAATTAAAAAGAGGATCTGTTTGAAGCAAATTTACTTCAGTTCAATATGGATTAGACCAACCAGTGATTTCATAAAAATAAGATCACTGAACTCTTTCAGTATCTAAGGTCTGTATTCCCTATATATACCAGTATGTAGGAAATGCATACATATTCCCTATATATTTGAGAATATAGGATTCAGTATAGACAGCACAGTACTGTTCTAGTATATGGGAACTGATGTGTGTGTGTGTAAAGAAAGACAGATGGACGGACAGACAGACAGACAGACAGACAGTAGATAAGACACTATAATCTTTTGGAGAAGTCCCTGGAGGGGGAGATAGGGAAAAATCTTCAGGGCAACTGTTGCAGTTATTTTGTGAAATTTGAAGCATTGTACCATTTGTGCATTGCCAAAAAGAGAGAGCAGAGAAAAGAGGGCATGATCTGCATACAATTTACATTTTTTTTTTTTTAAATACAAATGTTATTGAAACAGGCCACATCCTTCATTTATAGAAGTTGCTGCCATCAGATGAAGTAACAGCAAATAATGTAGATGTTTTTTAATGAGTAAGTAGACAAATTCAGGAAGAACCAGATTACCAATGGCTGTTAGTCTGTGATCAAGTGACCACATGCCTGAACTGCTCAATCTGGTTTTTAGATATTAACTAAATGGGCAACTTCATGACCCCTGCTATCACTATAGTTACATGTTAACTTTAATATGGACTTGGACTGGATAGCTCTTCAAAGAGGATTGTTCTCTGTAAAGTAAGACATACAACAAATTTAGTAATATAAACCACCGAGAAGAAGTGTTGACCTTCCTTAGATCAAAAGGCTCCTTCGCCTGCTACCTTAGCAATGTGAGGCCAGTTACTTCCTCCTTCTGTCAGTACTGCTAATCAATGTTGCAAACTCCAAGTCATGAGAAGATCAGCCAAATTGGCCTGCCTCTGACTCCACCCACACCAAGTGTTTTCTTCATCATGTTGCTGGCATTGTTCACCCAGTCTTGAAGTCTCATGTAATCAGAAGGAGAAAGGAAAGGCAGACTGCCACAGTGTGCATGCCACTAAGTTAATGTCAGAAAAAGCTTAATAAAAATACCTAAATATAAATTGTTTTTAAAATGTAAGTCTGTTTCAATGCTTTGTCTCAACAATATAGTGCCGAACTGTGGCTAGTAATGACAAATTTGCCAAAATATTCTGCTTTTTAAAGAAAATGTATATGCATGCACATGAGTATTACTGATCAAAGCTGCATGTGAAAAGGATTTAATTATTATAGCTAAAATATAAAGTAGTTAAGTTTATTTATAGAGTCTTACATTTTTATATATATTACATACCTTAGAAAATGGGAAACTTGAATTTCAAGGGTTGAATCTACTGCCACCACCTTAGGGATCTCTGGAAATTGTGTCTTCATTGTAATTCAATAGAACTAAAGACAATACTTAATAAAATGTGACACCACCACAGGAGGCGGATGGATGGAAATCAATTTTCCTCTTCCAGTTCCACCCTCCAAATTTTTATGAGATAGACCAGTACTGCTCAATTTTACAGGAAATTAAGACAATTACCACCAATATACCATTTTAATTATAATAAATGTGCTCCAAGGGAATGATTTTTTACTCTTTCTCTCTCATTATGTCTGTTGTTTTAAGGATACCATTTAAGACCAGAACAAGATTAAACAGTAAAATGCAAAAACTGAGAACAAAAGATGCCTTGCAATGACCAGATTAAGGCATCCTTCTGGAAAATAGATGATGTAGCAGCTACACTAAAGGAGAGGGCAGGGGATGTAGAAACAGAGGGTTTCTGAGAGAAGTTTGAGACCTCCGTTTCACCCTATGGGTTCAAACCCTACAGCCACATTGTATTTTATTCTTTAAACAATATGCCTTCTTACTCTGAGACCTAGCGCACACGAGGGAACCTGATCTGCTAAACATGATTCAATGGAATAGTGATCTGCTGAGGTGGCTCTACTGTTCCTTATATCCAATGCTGTTGCCTAGACTCTTTCAAAAATGTTTAATAATAACTTTTAATAATAAATGTTTTTTAATGGTAGTTTGTTTTAATATTATTTTATGATTTTATTGTTTGCCACCCAGAGTCACATTCTCTGAGATGGGCAGCCATACAAATATGATTTATAAATAAATAAATAAAATTATACTATATTCTCTCACATTCTAGAATATAAGTATAAAGCAATCAATTGCTGAAAACAAACTGTTGAAATTAATCAATAAAAATTGTTTGTGATACATATTTAATATAATCAATTGTAGTACTATTTCTCTTATTTTATACCACTTTTAATGAATATACATATTTTTGCCCAACACATATTGTCCACCTTACCTCCTTGTCAATTTTAATGTATCAGATGCAAGAATCAATGTAAATTACAGTTTTACACTAGAATTACCAAGCAAATGAACAACTGACCAGTTTTGTTGGTTTGGTTGGTTTGGTTTTTAACTATTCATTTCATTCAACAAGGTAAGGACTATGTCTGTAAAATCTTGATTCAGTGGTTTGATTCAAAAGCAATTTGAATCTTCTAATTGAGTCAACTTTCCAAATCAAGCTGAATCATTTTTTTAATTAAATCAGGTGCCTCCAAATTGATTTAAATAATTTGGATGCACCTAACTGGGTTTTTCGAAAACAATTTGGAAATCCAAATTAAATCAATTACTTTATTTATTTCAAATAGAATCAATTATTTGCATGGCTCATCCTGGGCTTCCCAGTACACCTATAAACACAAATGCAACATTTCTTCAGAAGAAAATACAGATACTTTCTATGGCCACTGTCGGAAAAGGATTGAAAGGGACTGTAATGCAAAAGGCACGTTTTGCATGCTTTCCCTATCCTGTTTTTATTTTTCATTTGCCTGAACCATATTTCAATATACCTGGGGACAGGCAGGTGGGACAGACAAATGCTCTGTAAATAGACAACAGCGTATGAGTTCTTGCTTACATATATGAGCAGATTAAAACTTCCATGATCAAACTTTACTTTCATACTAGTAACAGTTTGCTTAAATCTTAAAGCTGCCTCTCAGATTTCAGGTACAGAGGTCCACAGCCCACTCTGCTTAATATGGCTTCTCTAATCCCATTTCAGTTGTGACCTCAGGTGCCATTCTGATTTCCTGTGGCTTTCCTTTATACTGCTCCTAATAGTACAGATTGTTACTGTTTACTTTCCAATCAGCTCTTCCTTAAACCTCTTTTTTTCAATTAACAATAGAAACAATCACTGATTCATAGATCTAGCCAGTTTTCATAATAACCGCATAAGATCAGAAATCATAACTGCTGAATTGTGAGCCCTTTCACTGTGACAATTAGCATATGAAAACACTCAGTACAGACTGCAAAAGACTCATACCAGTTATAAAATCAGGAACTTATTTCAAATGAACATTCCTAGTACAACTAGAAGAATACAATAGACCTTTTCTTCTGTATTTGAGTTTGGGAGAAGGTACAGTCAAGAGGCCATATAGACTGATCAACAGATCATGAATTCTTAGGGGACTGTAATTTAAATTAGTATTTTTGCATTAATTAAAAAGTGAGCATTTTGCCCAAGAGAAGAACTACCAAGTACAAAAGGAAAGACTATGCATATGATGAAAATTGCTATTTGTAGAGTCTAGAACATGAAATTCCATTGAAAAACATGGCAGATAGATGCAGAAATGCCTTGCTGTCATTCTTCAAATATAATAAATAATTAAAAAAATATATTTTACCACTTTCTTCTGTAAGCAGCAGCAATGTAGCCACTGTTATAAAAGATTACTAATTATTACCTGCTTCACAAGATGACAAAAGCAGTTAAGCAAAATGGAAATGATGTGTAGACTCACGCACAGCTCTTTCTTTTTCTTTTTAAAGAAACAGGTATCACAGTAGCCCTTCCAGAAACCTGTTGGTTGCATTCTGAAGTTCCATTCTCACTATGATAGCTGCACTATGTGGTGAAATCTCTCCATTTAATTCTTTGGAAATGAAAGGTCAGTACAACAGAAAGAATAGACATTTGTTCCCTTCAAATGGTGATACAGGTTTATTTGTATTCACACCTTCCAGGATGCTAGGAGAATCAGATCACACATTCAATTTTCCATTTCTACCCCTCCTTCAATTTACACAGGAGTCACTGAACTTGGACACTCCTTACTGGAATGGAATATTATTGGAGGAAAAAACAGCTTTACACACACAAATACACACACATACACACACACAAATATCTTGGAAATAGTCTAAGTATGTTGATAACTTGCATTGATTCCCCCCCTCCTTTATTTTTGGCACCAACCCATTCAATTACTTAATGTTTCTCACCTCTATAGAATTGCCCTTTGATTCTCCCCTGTTAGTTATTTCTTGGCTTGGAGACTTTAAAGGAATAAATTGTGTTTTTATATATCCCTAAATCTACTAATAACACTATCTTGTGAATAGGCAGCACTGTTTTGGCTACAGAAGTATCATCACTGAGTCATAAACCTGAAAAGTAGAACAAATAACTGCAGAAAACTATAATAATTGAATTGATCCCAATACGAATGAGTGCATATCACTTGATGGTGCTGAAAATAAGGGGAACAACTGTCTATTTCTAGGGCTAATTTGGTTCATGTAATTATGCTACTTTGTACCTAAAATATTGTTTGAATGAACAGCAAATTAGTTTATGGGATTGAAAGTGTTCTCACGCTTCCTTAAATATCTCAGAAAGGGAATGGTTTAGTGCACTTAAGTTACACTTAATTAATAAAAGACATAGGCATGTTAAAAGTGGAAGGAAGTTGGGCTGGAATAAGAATGAATCTTATATTTTAGGCACTCACTGAATGAAATTTGTTCATTCTTTTGGATTTAGATGATGCCAAGATAGCAACAGCACAAATCAGAAATATTGGTCAGAAATTGATCAGTACTTGTAAGATCTATTTGCTATGTATGTTTCACATGTAATACTGACTGAATATACATATGACAGAGACACATTACAGCACTATAGGTACTCCCATCTCACCTGCTAGTATTCCTAGCAGAAATCTATTTTTATTTTGTAGTTTTTAAACTATGTTTGACCACAGGTCTAGAAAATACAGTTAGAAAAATTCTATCAGTTCATATTAAATGCATAGCTGCATTTCTGACATTAGGTCATTTGATTTCATAATTCAAAATTAATTAAGAGATGATGTAAGAATTCATTATCTTGTCTAAGTTTGTTTTCTCCCTGGGACTAATCATCTCTTCATTTTTTCAGCACACTATCCATTTTTATCTATTCATGAACTCAGGAAAATAAACCTTCAGGTGGTCACCATCAGTTCACTAAGCCTGAAGATGTTTAACACTTCTAATGATAATATAAAATGAAGCATTTACAGTAATTTTCTGTAAATACTTACCATGTGGAAATAACAGAGGGAGATAAATATAAATATAGATATAGATATAGACATAAATATAGGTATATACATTATCTGCCTTTAATAATATCATAATCCAAGTCTGATATATCTCCCTATTTTTAATTGCAAACTGTAATTATCCCTCTTTAATTCCCTAATCTGCCACACGCTCAGCAAGTACTTTGAAAAGAGAATTACAGCACCCTCTCAATACTCCCAAAGGCAACCTGGATCTATAGACATGGATGTGGAGCATCTAACAGGTTAGAAGCTCTGTAAAACTAGAAGTCCTGGTCTCCCATGGAAACCCAGGTGTGGATAGGTAAGTCCTCTTCTTTCACATAAAAAATGGAATGAGCATGGGAGTGTGGCCACGGAGGCACACCAAATCATACAGAATGGCAAATCATATGTCCCTGTAACATGACTGTTGACTCACAAGGAAATTAATCCTACTTCAATTCTCTCCACAGGATTACTTTCACTTGGGGAGTGGTAATTTAAGAAAGGTAGGCCTCAATTGCTCAGGAAAATCATATAATTAAGGCTTTACTACTTCAATAAGTCAGTAAATGAAGAAGCCCCATGTCAGTTTATTACCTTATGGCTGGACAGTTGGGAGTTTATTTCAAATAAAGAAGCTGTTATGGCAATGCCCAGTTATTTTGCCTAGTGTTGCAAACGAATATGCTAAACAGGAATGAAAGAAGTTCCAGATGTCTTCCACTGCCCGATATAAAGAGAAAGAAATATAAACAAGAGATAGAAATATGAACAAGCAAAAGAAATGTAAAAAAGTCCCCGAACAATCATTAATGGAAACTAAAAGAAAATACATTTTGCTGTCTTTAAACATTTAAAAAGTATTTTCAAGACTGAAATTTGGCTGCAGACTTCAGAAAGTGAACATCTCACATTTGGTAATGTCCTAGAATGTAATTACAGAGACAGTGATAAAAATAGTATTCTAAATCAACTCCCATTCCCCCAACACATTTGTTGATACCATATGTTCCTACAAATCTGTCTGTTTGCATTAAGTATTTATCACAGTTTCAAACAATTAAAGGCTATTAATCCCCATTTGTTTCAATCCTTTGAGAGTACACATTTAGCTGCACAGCCACGTCTTACAAAAGGAAGGCTTAATAATAATAATAAAGAATGCCTTATTCCATTAACCTTTCTGTTGGTTCAATATAATCTTTGAATGACCAATGCCAATTACATCTGGAGATTTGTGATCCATCTGTTAATTTACTCACTTAAATTGTTTACATTTTGTATGAATGTAATGTGTGTGTGTGTGTGTGTGTACGCACAGGCACCTACATAAGCATCCACATGCCTTGTTCTTGGTTGGAAAAAATATATGCATAAACACTGCCTGTTACATACAAAAACTATTCAGTGAGCTATTCACAGGCCATATGTAGCTTTCAGACTAAAGCACCTTACCTCAATTCTAATGGAGCATTTGCACATGTCTATATTTTACAAAACAAAGCACCAAATAGCTCTGTTAAGTTTTTAGGAAAACTGGGGCCTAGAAATATCAGCCCTACCGCTTCCTGTGATGTCACGACAGTTCTGCTGCACTTTCTATGCCCTCAAAGGCCTCCGAAATGGAAAAAGGTTTGCCTGTCCCAGGGATAATGTCCCCCAGTAGTAGGGCTAGCAGATATCTGAACAGGACAAAGAAGACACAGAAAGGTTTGGAATTGGGAAGGAGGGCAAATGGGGGAAAAAGAGGACACGCTAACTGTTTAACTTGCTTGGCATCCATGACAAAAATTACAGTGAAAAGCTGGAAAAGAAAAAAAAATGTACTTAGTACATAAAATGTACTTAGTACTTAAAGAAAAATTTACTTTTTCCAGCATCAGAAAGACTGGTTTTATAATTGTAGGAATGTGCTACAGCTGGTTAGTAGGCAAAAGCCTTCAGTGTGTAACTGATTAAGGCAGTGCTTCCCAAACTTTTTCCTTCATTACCCAAAACCTGGTGGGTGCATGTGAGTGAGCAAAGGCCGGCATGGGTGGGAGAGACTTAGCAAGTGATTTGGGACCTTTCCTGACTTCTCCATTGGCTTTGCTTGTGGGAAGCCAGCAGGAAGGTTTCAAATGGTGATACGTGACCGCAGGGTGCTGCAACCAGTCATAAGTGTGAGTTGGTTGCCAAGTGCCCAAATTTTGTTCACATGACCACAGGGGTGCTGCAACAGCCAGAACTTCGAGGACCGGTCATAAGTCCCTTCCTTCGGCACCTTTCATAACTTTGAAGGGTTGCTGACCAAATGGTTGTAACTCAAGGACTACCTGTATTATAAAACAATATCATTGAATGATCTTTATGTCGTTTCAACAAATTACCATTGGTAATTTCATTGATTTTTGTCTTAATAGGATTACTTTGGAGATTTTTGAATATATTTTAGTACACATGGCAATCTTCAAGTCAATATAAATGTCCCTGCTGTGATTAGGTAATGGGTTCATTTGTCGTTACTCAAAGAAAAACCACTTTTACTCAATTTTGGATAATTTACCCAGGTTTGGGAAGCAGTGGTTTAAGGTCTTATCAATTTCAGGCAGCAGATCAAAAGGTTGGGAGGGTACTAATCAACTAATTAAGGTCACAGAGGGGAGCTTGTTAACTTAAGCTAAAATACCCCAAAATACCCCACAGAATATTTGATTTTAAGGCTATGCCTGCCAGATGGAAGACATGACGACATAAATGTTGTCAGATATCTGATAACCAATAGTGGGATACACATTCCTGACCTATTGTAGTGCAAGGAAACAACAGTGACCCTTTTGTTGGATCACTACCACATTGTTCCTTTATGGTGCAGAATAGAGGATGGATTACTTGGTGTCCTACTTTCCATATCTATTCTGCTGCCATTATGTACATGAAAAGTTAAGGCTGAAATCCCGCTGCCTTTGGAACTTTCCATGCTACTTATCCAAAGTATTGTTTTTAATGGCACTGGAAAGTTCTGTGCCCTTTTGATATAGTTATAGAGAGATACAAATAATGTAAATTCTTGCCTATTGTCCATCTCTCTCTTTCTCCCCTGTCCTCCGCCTTGCTTTTGCCTGCCTGCCTTTGGATCCATTTTGCCAAAATTCACTGGTTTGATGTTTGATTATGCTTAATAAATAAATATCAAGCTATATTTTTTGGTGACTGAACTGAGCGGGATGTGTGTTTGCTCTGATGCAGGAAGTGACTGGGAATGTGCCTAGTACAACTTAACTGGAAATTACCCACCAGAATTTTCCAGTACCTCTCACCTCTGAATGTATACTTCACTCTATAGTTTTAATGAGGAAGCAGGTATTGTAATAACAAGAACTATTTGTCAGAGATTTCATATATCTCAGATTCAGCTGTTTTGTCTGGGTGGAACTGAGTATAAGAAGAAGAGAATGCCTATAACTATCGTTTTGATTCTGCCCTCCAACTACTTATTCTGAGGTACACACTAAAGGTAGGGAAATTCAAAATGGACATCTCCATAAAAATAACTCTCTCCTTTGCCAAGTCCAACAGTAGACAGCTTTTAAGTATCTACAATAGTCTTTTACCCAACCTGGTGGCCTCCCATAATTCATGGCTACAATTCAGGCACTGGCTCAGAATTGTGGGAACCAAGGTTCAAAGTATCTGTAAGCTGGTAGTTGATGAACACAGAATCATTCCTTGGCTACTCAGAAAACTTGTGTTGTATAGTGTCAATTCATTATATCCTCCACTGCCCTCTTTACAATTAGATTAGGACCAAATTATTGGCAGTAGGTGAACTAAAGGGTTTGGATGTACAAAAATTGCACAATCTCCATGCAGAGGTGTTTCCAACTATTAGCAACCAGGTTGCTACTTTTGCTCTACCATCATTTAGACTTAGAAATAAATACTTAAGTTCTTAGTTGTAGTTATGGCTTTATTTTGTTTTAACTTCCTTACATCTAATACTCTTTTTATTGTTTCATTGTGTAATCTTACTATTCCACTGTTATTTTATTGTATTTTATGGTACATTATATGTTATGATCTATGGTTACAACGATACAATACATCAGTACAACAATAAACTTACAATGATTTGAGTCATCTTAAATAAATGGCAGTGGCCGAAAATATCAAGTCAGATTGTATTATTTTATTTTCACATCTAACTGTAGTATAATGCATTTTGTATTTTGGCCTTTGACCATTAATAAACTTTAATTCCAAATACTGGGAGAAATGAAAGTGCTTTCTTTGAAAACAGAATCAAAAATTAAATATATAATCCTTTGTATATCATATTTTAAATTTATACCAATATATAATGCAGAGGAACAAAATTCAGGACAATTACTTTCTTAGCTTGACACCGTACTGTTATCAACACACTGTTTTCCCCCAGACTTTGTAGTAAGTGATAGAAAAAAACTGTGGGAATATGTTGCATGGATCATAGAAGGTAATATACAGGAGATGAAAAAATAGCTGAAGCAATAGCTGACTGCTTTTGTGTGAATGTGAGTACAGAGTCACATCTAGTTTTATTGTCTATCATTTATTCAGATTTCTGGTGTATTTATCCTTGGGCAGTGTAGAGGTTCCAGGAAGCACTTTGAATTGATAATGCTTCATTTGAAATGCCTCTCCCAAGCAAAGTGCCAAATAATAATGGCTCCCTGAGTTCTATCCAGGTAAAAGGTATTGGTGGACCTTAGTGGCTGATAAGCTGAGTTGGTCTGGTTTCAAGTTTGAAACATTGAGATGAGACAACTGGATTTTTGGATTTCCTGAATGGAGGCACGTCCCTAATCAGATCATTATTATCATTACGATAGTCCAGATCAAAGCAATATCATGAAGCAGAGTGAAGCTGTATCTCACAGGGCTTGTTTGCAATATATTTCCCAATCTTGCAGGTGATACCACAATTGCTTCATGTGGAGTTCTGCTTTGTTCAATTTAAATGTTTATTTTCAAAGAACAAGTAAATGAATATATATCCCAATGGTAGCTGCACTCCATGATTTTACCAGGCAAATCAAATCCTATGCAGTGATTATTTTTGATTCTGGTGGTAGCCCTCAAATCGGTAATCAAGCATGAGAATTCTATATATGTCTGAGAAAGGAAGGGGAAGGGGAAGGACATAAAATGTTTGATTTATAATATTTGGGTGAAGAATTTATTTCAGTAGGAACAAGGAAAAGAAAGGAGAGGAGGAGAGGGGAGGAGAGAGGAGGGGAGGAGAGGAGAGGAGAGGAGAGGAGAGGAGAGGAGAGGAGAGGAGAGGAGAGGAGAGGAGAGGAGAGGAAAGGAAAGGAAAGGAAAGGAAAGGAAAGGAAAGGAAAGGAAAGGAAAGGAAAGGAAAGGAAAGGAAAGGAAAGGAAAGGAAAGGAAAGGAAAGGAAAGGAAAGGAAAGGAAAGGAAAGTTTTATGGAGACATTCCCAAAGAGAAAGAATATTTTGACAAGTTGTTTTACATAGGAAAGATACAAGATTATGAATAAAGCTAACGAGCACTTTTTAATTTGCATTCTCATTTCCCCCTTGTCCTTTCCCCATGATAACAATTTTCAACAATCTACACAACTCCAGTGCAACCCTGAATTTGTTATATTTCTGAATAGACCAAAATAAAATAAAATATATCCCAGATGGAACAGCAGAATGATTCCCACACTCATATTCACTAGAATAAGAATTCCATTGTAGTTATTATAATGACAGCACAGTCAAGATTTATTAGGACTTTTCTTAAATGTGCTTCTATAGAGCCTATCACAAAGAATTTATGTACTGTAAAATTGCTAGAAAGGTCACTTGAGATGCAAAAGTTTAATTTGAAGTATCATGTTATGTCATAGTTCTGCTACACTCAATGTCTGATTAAACAAATAGCTTGAAGATACTGGTCTCCAAATGTGTGGATTATGACCTTCAGCACAATATTTTTAGTTTAGTTTTGAGGGATCTCTCATTTCTTCATGTTTGCCCATGTATTATTTGATGGTTATAAATATGAATAAAAAACTTAAGTAAAAACAAAACACAGACACAATTTTCAGAAATTATCACCAAGTTAGAAAACAGGCTAACATACTTTTTTTGTGACATTTTATCTGTTTGTTTGTTTGTTTGTTTAGCTGTAAATGTCATGAGCAAGAAATCTCAGAACTCACAGATAATTCCTAAAGAAAATGCATGCTTTTTGTTAAGTACATTATTCTTTATGGAGAAAAATAAAATATGCTATTATCACATAACTAATATTTTGATGTAAACTGCAGTGGTTCTTTCTTCTGTATCTTATATTCAGCTTTGGATGGAAAGTTAAATAATCTTATATTTGTAATACTGATATCCCAAATGGCAATTGATACTGATAGAATTTTTACTTTCCTATTTTCAGTACTTTAACCTTTTTAAATAATAGAATGTAAGTGACTTTTAATCATATTATATAAACATTACTGTATGGAAATCTGTATTGAAATAAAAAAGCATCATGACTTACAACATTACAATAAAAAGAAAAAAAAACTATCACTTCAAGGCAACATGCTATGAAATTTGAATAGAGTAAGATCTCTTCATTAGAAAGAATTTTAAAATATCTTTTCAATTTTGATTTCTGCAATACTGGGACTTCATTTTCTCTTTTTCTATAGGCTGTCAATTCTGTCAATCAGTGCAGAGCTTCCTTTTGTCAAAGCAAACCATTTAAAGCAGCTGTCACCAGGTGGTGAGTCATCCATATTGCAGGTATAATGTGTGCACTGGCCTTGAAATTCCATTATCTGAGTGAGACAAATAAGAAAAGAATATGCCTTAGGCACTGTATAGTGAAAACTATATGCACCTAGAATATTATATTTTGATCCTGAATATTTGCATTAATTTCAGTAATACCTCCAGGCTACTGGTTCCATTAAAACAAAGGAAGACATTAAATTAAGATCTCTGTGTTAAAAGTTGTCAATGTATGACAGCTCCTCAGTAGAGTCATCTACTGTAGTTAATGTAGAGTAAAGTTCTTCATAGGAGAAAAACACAGGTTTTATAAATACAACATTGAGAAAAACAAAAGTCAAGCACTGCTGAGAACTGGAACATACATTATTGAATTTATAGATCAAATGCATTATTGCTTAAAATAATGGCTTCCTATATAGTAACTTTCATGTAAATCAGGAGGAGGATGGGAATAGGAAAATAAGGACATTCAGACATATGACCTATGTTGTCAGAACCTGCATCAACCAATAATTGTTAATTTACAAAGCATAGCAGTCAATGGGAGTTTGATTGATTTGCTTCTGCCAATTGTGACTAGGGAGGGAGGCTAGTAGTTAATGGTTGTAATAGGAGTAGTAATGGGAGATGGTGAGGAACTTAACCTTATATGGACAATGAGGCCAGACCTGATTGCAGGCAAGGCCAGTGGGGGGCCTGATGGCCAGGAAGGAGCTATGTATCCATGGGAGGAAGGAAAGAGGTCACTACCAGGTGAAAGGGAATTGAGGTGCCAGGGCAACAAGGGGAGGGGGGATAAACAGAGGGAATTTTTCCAAGGCTTAGTTTTAGCAATGTTTTGTTTCAAGCTGCATGTACCACACAATAAAGGAGGATTTATCTGAACCAGGCCTGGTTTCAGGAGAATTCTTCTTAATTGGGGTTTGGACTTTGTGGACTTGACAGATGTAAAGATCAAAAAGAAAATAGCCACAGATCTCTATGGAAGTGTGTTTATGAGCTCTGCCACAGTGAAAATTTGTTTCTTCACTATGGCAAAGACTGCAGCATTGAATGAAATCTTTTAGCATCCTTCTACCTGGACCAGATGCTTGTGAGACATCATCACAAAATGGGTCATATATTTTTTTTCAAAATTGCATATAAAAAGGGATAATTATATAGAAAAAGCTTATAGCAGGTAAATATATCTTTGAAAAGCCAATATTAGAAAAAATTAGATTAAAAAGAATGTCAAGGACATCTGCATTTAAAAGGTTATATTTGAGAGATTTATATTTTTTAAAAAAATATGTATAAGGCAAAGGCACATTCAAAACCTCTTTTGTTAGGGAAAAAAATCCATTAAAATCCAGCAAACATCAATATTTTCCTGCCTGTGATAATGCAAATGCATTATGGGCTTTAATGATATTTTAACAAAAATGTTCCACACAGATAGATGTCTTATGTATGGTACTGAAGATCCCATTTTTCATATCGCCGTAAAGATTACATTATGTTACTTGATGCTTCCTAGCGGAATCAAGAAATGTCTTTTTCAATTTTTTTTTTAATTTTTTTTTTTGAGTTTCTACATTTTATCTTGAGGATAAAAAATAGAATGGATATAGAATACCCATATGAAGTGACCAGACTTGGAGATGGAGATCCATAATAAAAAATTTTAAGTGAATGGATAAGGGCTCGCATATTATTTTAAGCAGAGGAAATCATCTTGGATCAGCCAATCAGCCAGAAAAAGAATGCCTGCAAAGGTTGCTTCATCCTACCTATGACACAGACAGAAAAAGAGTTGATGGATGATGGAACTGATGAGATAGATAACTGTTGGTGAAGTCAATCATCTTGAGAATAATTTGATTAAAAATGGGGGTACCACCTCCAAATCAATCAATCATTGAGGATCTTCCTCTTTTACACTTCGTTATACTGTATTGTTGGAATCCAGCCATCAGTGTGGCTATTTAAATGGCACAGATTTAATATTTAACTTATTCACACACACATGCACGCACATGCACACACACACAGACACACATATATATGCCATCCCTCCCCCATCTTATGGCCTTAAAAATAAATTTAATAATTAAGATCATTTAAAGGCCTAAAAAGATCATTTAAAGGCCTCCAATAACAAGTTATTCCATTGTTTAGGCCTATGATAGAAAACACAACATAGGTGTTGATATTTTGCAGGTCATCCCATGCAAAAGTACCTGTTAAAGATCTAAGAGGAAAAACTATTGATTTATTTGCATTTTTTTACTTATAATTACCTATTTTCATTCTGCAATAACAATTGCACCAGTGATCTGTTTGTACATTTCTCAATTCCAGGCTTCCCCCAAATGGAACGACAATTTTTAAGCATCTTCTGCCAACTCTACATAATTTCTATAAATACATTCATATGTCTTTGCCATAGGATTTTTTTTTCTTTTTGGCTTATTTTAAAGGAATTCATTTAAGAGATCACTTAGTATCCAGAATATATTTTGAGATTAAGCTCAAATCTAATATTCAATAATGAAATTATATAGAATTTTGTAAAGCCCAAGCCCAAAATGTAGAAATGTTTCATTTACAGGAGAAAAGAAGTAATTCAGTTATATGGTCTATTATAAATTAGTAAGAGAAAGGCTACTTTCACATGAACAGATATTCAGTTTATGCACTTGGTGAACGTAACAGACTAATATCACACTCCTATATAAGTATCTCACTAAGTTCAAAGGAACTAAAAACTAGCTAGGCTTGCTAAGCAACCTTTTCCAATCTGACATCTTCCAGATGTTATGAGGTCTAATTCCAAGATATAATGGCCATGCTGGATTTGGATTATCAGAATTATGATCTCAACACACCCAGAGACATGTGACAATGGATTCTTCTTGGAAGCACTGCATTGAGGAAGCACAACATATTTTCCCCTTCCAACACAGTCTGTCATTTGATCCTTCAGAAATAATTATTTAATACCCTACATATTTTTTTTCCAATACCTTATATTAAGAGCTCTGCAAATCTTTGATTCAGAGGTGGCTCAGTCAATTCATCCCTTTCAGTGGAACCATCTCATCAAATCACCAAATTGGTTTGGAACAACAGATGAAATGAAGTGCTTTGAATATGTTCAAAGTTCTTATATTCTCTTGTACATTGGATTTTATGGAGACAGAATCTTCAGATCAATTCAGCTGATTCCAACTGAATTGAATTAACCTCTTGGAATTGGATCAGTCTCGAATCAGATCTCAACATAAATAATGTTATTTGCATTAGTTTCATGATGCAACTAATGACAATTATATAGGCCACATGCAAATGATATGACTTGCTGGCCTTGCCCTGCTGTGATGACCATGACTGAGATGGAGGAATAACAATCTCCTGTAGTCTTATGTAAAAAGGATAGAATGAATCTTTCTTCCCATTCTAGTCTTTTCTCGAAAATTCATCTCATCAAGACTTTTTTGGATCAGGTATCTGATGGGAAACAAGGAGGCTTTGGATTTTATGGATCCAAGGTGCCTCCAAAGCATCTCAACTGTGCCTCTTTTCCCCCATTGGCAATGAGTCTGCACTCATGGAACATGTATATTAGCAGAGTTTTCAGCCAGCATACCAGGCATTCTGGGGCTTACGATGCTTTCAGAGTAGCACTTCTACAGTATTTGACAACCCATTGGAGGACAGAAGAAAGACTGCAGAAGGGCACGCTTGACTTGTCTTGAAACCCTGAAGCATGTCATTTGAGTCACAATCAGAATGAAAGGGAGAAGAAAGGGGAAAAAACCAGAATCATCACTCAATTTGGTCAGTGGAGAACAAGATTTTCCCATATTGAAATACAGCATTCAACTGAGAATGAAACCTATTAATCCTTCCCAAGGGAACTTTTTTTTTTCCCTTTTGCTGTAAAACATATATTATGCATGCTTTGCACATGAAGAGTTACCTCCTCACACACAAACAAAACCCATACAAAAGAATGTGGGCTTTAAATCATTCCACAGCTGTGGAGCTGCACCCAAAACACTTATCATCCTTTAGTCCTAAATGCACATTTTCTTGTTTGAACACAGATCCTTAAATACAGGCTTTTCCTACTTTTTCTTTAGCACTTTTATTTGAATATATACAAACATAACTGATTGCACCATCTGGGTTCTCTCCTCTCAAGCATTAAAAATAAAATCCACCACAGATGCACATAATCTACTGTTCAAATTGTCCCAACTACTAGTTTTATTTTATGCCATTTAGTAGTCTTTGAAGAATCAAAACATACCAGAGGGTTTTTTTTTAAAAAAAACAAAAACTAACATCTGTATGAATAAAATGCTTTAGCAAACGTTTACAGACCCTTTGCTAAATGAACAGCCATATAACTCCTGTTTTACTGCATTTTGTTTTCCATCTCCTTTTGTCCTTTGAAATGCATTTAAAAAATAAGAGTGCAAATGTGAACTAGTAGAGGAGATAGCATACCTGGGGTGGCAGGAGAGAGAAAAACAAAGTGATCTAATTATTTTTCCCATCCTACAGTGTCAAGTGTATCTTAATCCATTTAGGTACTGCAGCAAACATTTGTCATGGATTCCAAGACTAAACAAAGCAAAAAGTTGTGGGAATGAAATAAGGGGAAAAAATAAACTTGTTAAAAGTAAGTTATCTGCCTTTAAAAGCAGCCTGAGTTAAATATGTTGCTTTCATCCAGACGTCACAAATTCATTTTTTCCCTGTTTTCAGCAAAAAGTCCATAAGGGGTTTCCAGTCACTAATAATTGATCTTTCTCTAAGCAAACAGGTTAATTTTGCCATCTCTGTTAGTTCTATCACCTTCATCAGCCATTGCTCCATTGTGGGTATTTCAAAGTCTTTCCATTTCTGTGCATATTATAGTCTTGCAACAGTAATCATATATAAGAATAGCCTTCCATGGCTCTTTTCTAATTGTCCGTCCATTAATCCCAGCATCATCTTATAAAAATTCTCTTTTAAGTTATAACATAATGTGAATTTCAATCCTTTTAGCCACATATTTTCCCACTGTTTCATGAATATGCTATGTCCAAAGTTCTTAGCCCATTTTATCACACACTTTCACTTGTTCTTCTTCCTTTTCAAATTTCAATAACAGTTTATACATTTTAATGATTATATGGTCAGCATTTGTACCCAGTTCAATTTCAAATTCTGTCTTCTGCTGGTCAATTCCAAATGCCCTATTCTCTACCTTAAATTCAGACTGCCATAGAACCTCACCTGGAAGCCTTGGGGACATGTTTTACAATGGTTCCTGTCTTTCTTATCAGGGCATCTCTAAAAGGTTACTATGACAAAGCTGAAGAGGGCAGTCACTCCTCCCAGGAAGAGATGCATCTGGTTTAACAAGCAAAGTGCTACCCTTTTTGCCTTCAGATCCAAAACACTGCACTGCCTTAATAGCTAAAATGTTCTACTTAGGGATCCTCCATTTCACTGAGACTGTAGCGAACCAAAGAGTTCTAGGGAAAAAAGACACAAAAATCTAGATCCCTTAACTTGAAGGTGCAAGGTTAGAGACAGAGTTAGGGTTTTCTTTCATATCATTCTGCTTTATCGAGCAGCCAAGAACATATTTTCAGAATTAAACATTCATTAGTTTGTTCTGGCCCTAAATAATTGTTACTGTGAATAATTTATATGTGACATCTTTCCTATATATTTATTTGGGTTTGGAGAATGCCTGACTACAACCAACTCTGGGCACTTTGCATAATAAAAAGCCAGAACAACATAATAAAGAAACAGATGGTATCTGTCCAGGAAAAACACACAAAACAAAACAAAATCTTACAAGACAAAATTTTGCGGGGCCTTTCCCACTACCTGCCCCAAGGCCTGAGGGAATGGCCAGGTTTTCAGTGCCTTTTGGAATATCATCAGAGGGGGAACCATACAGGTCTTTGCGGACATTCCATTCCTAAGGGCCGGTGTCACAACAGAGAAAGGCACAACAGATACACTTTTGCAAATGGAACACTTAAGCATATTTATTTAAATGATTTATAGAGCTGCCCATCTCACAGCAATGACTCTGGGTGACATACAAAGATTAAACCATTACAACAGTGTAAACTCACGATGCCCTCAAAACAAAACTACGTACCAACAGGCTTGAGGAACAGCCAAGTCTTCAGAGCCTTATTAAAAGCTAACAGGGTTAGGGTCAACAAGTAATAAATTGGTAGTTAATTTTATTTATTTTAAAACATTGCTCTACTGCTTTTCATTCAAAGCACTTACTTTATCCTCAATTGCATGCAGATTTTATTCTGTCATTTAAATAGTGTTCTAATGCTTTGAAAAATTCTGAGCTGGGAATAAACGGTAAGCTCTTCATTAAGGACATAGAATGAACCATTCCTCTAATTATCAATTAAAAACAATTCTAATAGTAAGATGATGTTTTCTTCCAATTCAGTTAAAATTGAAATCAGTGCCAAGCAGTACTTAAATTACACCGGACCCAGTTGAAATTTCAATAGAGAATTTTCCGCCAGGGAATATTAGCACATCCTATCCAAAAGTTTACACAACTTTGTTAGGATTTTTGCATTTGGTTCCATCTGCCTGGAAGAAGAAAGACTTTTATAAAACTTTAACATGAAAGAATTTCAGGTGAAAGTAATCCAGAATAATGCCAGGGGAATGTGGGGAGTATTAGAAAGAAAATAAACAAGACAAGCAGCAAATAAGCTTTGATGAAAAAGTTGGGCTAGCAGCTGAAAAAAACTTGTCTCTCAAATGAAGGACAGATTCCATCTCTTTGAGTGACATATCAATCATATTTTCAGCAGTGTTTGAAAGAAAGGCTTTTATATATGATTTTTAATATATGTGCATATTACAGTGGTTGTGATAGAAAGGTAATTGCATGATATCTATTGGTGAGTCCACAGAAGAGTGTTCTTGGAAATACATTCCCCATCCCATCCTTTTCTCCAACATCCTAAGGCAGTGTTGTCCAAACTCGGCCACTTTAATTGAACAAGTCAACATTTGTATGATTAAAAAGATACGGAAATAAGTGGGACAGTTGCAACAACAGGAATGGAAGACAAATATCTAATTTACTGTGAATTTACTTGTATATTTGTACAACATGAAACTTTTACAATTTGCATTTTGCTGGTAACCAGTGCTGCTTGCTAAAATAAATGATTTATTGTCTAATTTATTATCTTCATATTTAATATTAACATTAAGTATTAATGTTTAATATTTATTTACATATATTATGTTAATATTGTAAACATTGCTGGAAAAGCAATAAACAGTTTGGAGATCTATCTATCTATCTATCTATCTATCTATCTATCTATCTATCGTGGTAATATCATAAAAATCAGCAATTCCAGAAGATGATTCATTATATAATGAAGCAAATCTTAAATAAAATATCATTTCCTTTCTTGCCAGCTGTTCTTCTGCTAAATATATTAAGACTTATATTCCTCCAAAGTATACAGAGTTGGCATTGTACATGATAACTTAAATGCTTTATGCTTTTAATGGGAAATTACACAATTTTTCTTTAGAAGAATGTCAGACTAAGGTGCGAGAGTCTGTATCAATGCTAAAACTCATTTTGTACTTTTAAAGTCTGATAAGGATTTTTATTTAACTTGAAAACTGTTTATAGATATAATTGCAAGTATAAGATTATATACTTGTTCATAAACCATTTATAGATTATAATTACAAGTATAGGCTTGTATCAGAGCAAAAGAGTCTTTCAAATATTAGATCTTCATTGTTTTGTTATAATAAGGATGGACTTTCTTATATTTGGTAGAATTTCTATTAATTGTTTATTCTGATGATTTTGATCATATCTATCTATCTATCTATCTATCTATCTATCTATCTATCTATCTATCTATCTATCTATCAAACTTGTATAGCCACCCCTCTCATAGAAAAGGTGGCTACTTTTGATATTGGCTACTTTGGTTAACTGTTGATAATACATAGTCTTATATGCAGTATTAATCTAATGCTACTCTGACTTTTCTTTTTTGTCCAATTTTATACACTTCATAATCTCTTTTTATTTATTTTTGTCTATCCATGTCTTTTTGTTTCTTTTTTCTTAGTTATGGTTTGAAATATTTGTTAAAATAAAATGATTTTTTAAAAAAAGAATTAGAAAAGATTATCTATGTAGTATACTTGATTTTTATGCTTTCTTTCAGAAATTCCTAAGGTTACTCAACCATTGTTAATGCACATATAGAAAGAGTCTGTAGTTAATATTCCATATGAATTCTGAAAGAAGTTGACAATGTAAAATACTGTATATATCTAAGTATATATACTAAGAATCCTTCTTAGGGAACAAACACCTCTACAAAATAATTAAGCAAATGTTTTGTCTTCTTGTTGTCCATTAAGTTCTTGTTTTATAGAATTCATTGCTTTTATACATTTTTCTGCAGTTTTAGTTTTTTGGGGAATAGTTTTCCTAGCGTGAAATTTTAATACTTTGAACTCAATAACAGGCATTTATTTTATGAAGAACACTTCTGTTCTCAAATTATGCATATTAAAAACGTTACCAAATTCCCCCATATATTGAACATGACAGCAACCATTTAAACCCATTAAAGTGTGACCTAAATATTAAAAACTTAATCACTGCTGTTTGAAAGCTTGTAGTTGCAATTACTAAACTCCTTCTTATTAAAGGTTTCAAAGACAAGATGGAATATGAAATAATAATAATAATAATAATAATAATAATAATAATAACTGGCACCTACAAACATTAAACCTCCCTTTCCAGCATTTATTTAAACATCTGTGAAAAACTAAAAAGATCAAATCAGCTAATGTTAACATTAAAAAACTGTTCAACGATGGACTATCCATTTTCATTCTTTTAATGTACATGAGCAGCTATTGACTTTCATGATTTACTCACGTTACCAATATTTTTCAAAAAATATTCTCATAACAAATCTAAGATGCAGTTAGGTTCTAACACTTACTTTCTTGCCAAATATGATTGTCATATGTAACAACTGCTTACTAATCTTCTTTCTAACCCCATCTCTAACCAGGTCTTCAAGGAATCAACAAACTTTTTTTTATAAAATTTTTATTGCTTTTTAATTAATAACAAAAAAGAAAAAAAAAGAAAAACAAGATACAAAAATAATAATACACTATCAAGAAGAAAAAAAGCATTAAAAGGGGATATTACAAAGTGACGAAAATACAACAAAAGAAAAAAAAACTTAGCAGAGTATACCATTATAACAGTAAATAGTTACAAATCTATATATATTTATCTAATGCAAATATTATTTAGATGCATATACATTTCCAATACATTCATGTGACTATCATTTTTTTAACCTACTGTATTTTGTATAAATGAGTCCCATATTTCCTTATAGTTGTCCATACAAAGTAGGAATCAACAAACTTTGATGACACATTCACCAAGAGACATGGCCTATTTCACTAGATCTAGTTCTGTAGCTGTACAAATCGATAGGCTTTGTGTAAATCATTCTGAAGGGCATTTTATGAATACTCACTCTTCAGAATGTGTCAAGACAGCAATGCACAGTCTTTCACACATAAGATCTGGGAAGATGTTTGAAGTAACCACAAAGAGTCTTTGAAAGGTGCAGCCGCATCAACTGTAAGCTGAGTTTGGAAGGATACTGTGCTGGTTTACAAAGTGTTCTACCAGTTTTATCAAAAGTAGTTGGCCCATATTTAATTTAAAAACAAGCACATTATTATTATTGTCTTCTTCCCTTAAAGGCAAAGGAATAAATATCCAGTTTAGATGTCCCTATTTTGCTATGATAAATCATATCTCAACTAGCCAGCAATGAACCCAGGTGCCCTCATCTCACTTCTCTTGGCATGTCTCACTCACTTCTTTTGGCATGTCTCACTTCTCTTGGCATGTCTCACTCAATACAAATATACTTTTTCTTTAAAAAAAGTTGTTTCTCCTTATGTCTCGCAGAGCCAGAATTCATAGTGTGCAGTATTACTGATTTGTGATGGAATGCCTAACAGATCTTGGAAACACCAAAGAGGCATAAAAACAATTCGAGGAGGAAACGGGGCCATTACAGAAGAGATTTTTGAGCCCTAAGAGAAGGAGGAAGCATGGGAAAGTGACTCAGAACAATGCTATAAGGTCCAACAATTCTGTAGACAGAACAAGTCCTCAAAGGAAAAGGCAAACATTGTTAGACCAGTCCATCTAGTAACCTGCCAGTCAGACTTGACTTCCTGCATGGATGGGAAGGGCAGGAAGCAAGGGAACAACCCATCAGGGCTTGAGGTGACCATAATCCAGACTAAGTACCAGCCCAGCCCCACTGTCAACAAACTGCAATCAAGGACTGGGGTTTCTGAAATTTGCTTAAGCAACAGCTGAAAGACAAGGATTAGATCTGTGGAACTGCTGAAACGAGCTAAAGTGTCTATCTAAAAAAGTAAGCCTGGAAAATCAAAAACAGGTAGTGAATGCAAAAAGGCTTCATGGTATAATTGGAGATCTAATTTCCCAAGGTTATTCATGACATGAAGTAACAATTGAATTCAGGTCACAGATATTTCAGAATTGTTCAATTTCTCCTTTTTGGCTTGTGCTATCCATACAAAAGATATTGCTAATAGTCTAAAGGCAGGAAAACCCATTTCCATCAGAGTAAACACTATTTAGATATCTCCTTATATTTTTTTCTACCTAGTATCTCTCCCATTTTTTCATGAAATTTTGCAGAAAGCTTTTTTCCCCCTTTTTCCACAAAAAAAAATAAAAATAAAAATCTTATTCTGTCAGCTACACAACAGGAACCCTATAAGTAACTGTTCATTTTTTCCATTGCAAAAAACAAGGGGGGGTGGGGGGGAATAATACATCTTTCTTTACTGATAATATTGTTTGTTTTCGCCGTGACATATATAGATACAGTATTTTTGCATTTATTTATATGTATTTTCAAATAAGCTGCTTCTTTCTTAGCTTTAGGCAGAGCTAAAATATTTACTTTTAAAAATTCAGTTAGCTTTTGAATTATTTTATGCTACTGTAATAGTTTTATCTGTTGCCTCTGTTTAAACATTAACGTGTTTCATGTTTTTATTTAATGTTATTATTTTATTGGCTAAATAAAATAAATAACTATCTCATTGCTGTTGGGTATTTTAATTTTTTTCATGACACACGATGCTTTTGTCACTGCTATAAACAAGAAGTGATGCTTAAGTATAATTCAGTACACTGAAAATTGGTCATAAGGAAGTGGCATTACAGCAAAAGTGTAAAAAAAAGTGTAAATAGTTGTTTATACTGATAATATACTGGAGCAGCCATCTGTGGAGGAAAACAGGCAGTGTCATGCTGTAATGGCACTATAATGTAATGTAATGTAATGTCACCCCTTTTATACATGCGTGGTGATGTCACATACATATACAAAAGGAACATTCCAAGAGTGCAAAAACGCTTTTGTCATTTTTGATCCTCCAGATGCCTCTGTTTAAAGGTGACTTTATATCTTACCTGAAGATGAAGAGAACACTGCTGTTGCTCCTGCACACATTTGCAATTATCTGTAACCCCATTTGGCTGAATAAATTTACAGTTTCTTATTAAGAAGAATCTTGCTAAGCTCTTGAGCATGCAGGGAGATGGGATGGGTTGCTACACATGAATAAATATTGCACAAAAACACTTTAATCCTGTATGTGAGCATTTCCTCTTCCATCCTTTGGGCCTACCTATGAATGTATTCTCTACTCCCACTTTTAGCCTTACACATGGAAAGGTAAATATCTGCAAGGTATTTATTTAGACTTTTGAACCACTGTTTTTTAATCTAAGCTTTGTCTGCTCTTTCTTCACTGCTGTGAGTTAACAGGGTTGCAAGAGAAAAAGTCACCAGCAAGCTGTAAACACCAATATGATTACATTTCCGAACAACTTTTGAAATTCATTCTATTTGTAAATGGAGATCTTTTTTTTTTTTTTTTTTTGGTTTTTTAAGCATGTAAGGCAGGGGTGATTAGCATTGAAATTGTCTGCAATTATAACACAAAAGAACAACAGACAAACAGGTAAACAAACCACCAGATCAAACCTCACTCCATTGATTGCATTATCAAATGAGTGTAGGCTTGGTTTGGGTTTTCTTTTTTCTATCTCTCAAGTTTTATAGCCTTTGGTAAGATTGATTCCAACCACTTCTAAAGTAGCCTGACTATATTTTATTTCTCTGGAAATTTCAGTGTTAATAATAAGCAAGGAAGCCAGACATGCATTTAATTTTATAGCTGCAGAAGAATTGGACCTTGAATTTGCTGTACATTCCAGTAGTGTATCTTTTAAGATACTCATTAGACTTTAATTATTAAAGAAGAGGGGTTTTTTTGTGCACAGACTTCAATAAGATTGTAGATATCTTAGATCATGGCAGTTTAAAAAAAAAAAATGAAGTCCCAGAACAAATGTAGCATTCATACATCACTAACTATTCCCAACCCCATAAAATATAAGTGATGATGACACATATTATTTAAGAATTCAGAGATGTCTTGCTTCAGGTATAAAAAGCCTTGGAGTGTCTCTTTTGTGAAGTGTTTTTAGCAATGATACTTTAGGAGCATATTTTGCAACATTCCATATTTGTTAATTTAACTTAGGGTGAGCTATATACCAGAAAGCAACAACAGTTAGGCATGGCTTCTCAAAGCAGTCATGGATAAACAGTCTGGATTCAAGTGGATTCAACAGGCAAAATCTACCATGGGCTACCTCTATCTTACCTTCAATCATTTAAATGGTAACCACAAGCCATTAATATTTAAATTCTTTTTGCCAGCTATTTTCAATATTCTTGTTGAGAGAGAGAATTTAGTTTTGGCAGTATGAACTGGCAAGGCAAGGCAAGGCAAGGCAAGGCAAGGCAAACGTTTCAGCTGACATGGTCAAAAGCAATATGCTATCTGACCAGGAACATCACTGATTTCCTAATCTTCTTTTCCATATAGAACAAATCTTCCCAGAATCATTAGGCTATGCAGAACTCATTACAGGTGGTTTCACTGTACTAAATAGTTAATATGCATGCAAATTCTGACTTCAGGACCATTGAAGAGGGCAGTGGGGCAACTGTCTTGGACCACACACATAGAAAGAGCCCACCAAAGTAAGGCTAAGCATTTGAAGTAATACATACTTGGTTTGCTTTTTATTCAAGCCAGTCAAACTTCTCAGTTAAAATATTATTCCCAAAATAATTACAGTATTTTGGGTTTCCTGATTACTGGGACATTATCTTTAATGGCAAAAAAACAATAGAGGAAAGAACGAAAGTACATTGGCAGAAGATGCAGTGACAAGGAAGTTCAGAGAGGAGCTCCAATGAACATTTTGGACACAGGATCTCAGCATCTTTAAAAGACTTTTCCCTCTTTCTAATATTCATGCACACACAACCTGAATTTCCAAGTCCTAAATGTATTTTGTTGAGTACAAAGAACTAAAAAAGTCTTCTGCTTATTTATTTGACCATTACTTTGATTCCTTTCAGCTGTGGGCCTCCATGTGGGAGCAAAGTGAGAAAAAGGGGTGGTAAGATGTACAATTGAGACCCTCATTCCTAGTCTGAATTAACACTCATAATGCAGATTTGTAACTACCATGGAGCTTTTTATATATTAATGTCCTTCACATTCTCTAAGGGACACATTATTTTCCTTCTGCTTACTTTTAAAAAGCTTAATCTTTAATCCCGTCAAATAATGTACCCCAAGTTGATTTCTTATCATTGTCTCCTCTCAGGAACAGCTTCAGTAGTTTAACATGTCCTTTTTGTAAATCTAAGATAAGGTGGTTATACATTTCACTCTTCTGATTTGTTGTATGTCCCCTTTAGTTATTAAAACATCAGCCAGTTTCATCTGTAAATCCATGGTGGCATCTTTTTCCATATCACTCTTGTAATCTAGCATTTTTTAAAATCCATTTTCAAATTCACATTCAAGCCAGCCTCAGTCTCTATTTTGTCTAGTAAAATCTGTTACTCTTCTGTAGCCTCTGTAAGATCCATTTTTATAGTGGCACACAATCTTGAAAGTAATTTCTGAGTACATTGTTCCCAAAGAGCCTTAACTTCTTCAGATGATATTGCTCCATCGTATTAATAGGTCTCTTCTCCTTTAATTGTAATCCTTAGTTCTCTCTGGTTCCCTCTAGTCAAACTTCAACGTCTCCTCTTATAATATGTTTATTTTCCAATCAGCAAAACTTTCCCATGGGAGGATTTCTTAGTAAATTTCAAAATCTTCATATATACTTTTATAAAATTTTAAACAGCCCACAGTAAATATTCTTTCAAGTCTACCTGGCCTCTTAACTTTCCAAAATCAACATTCTAGTCCCTCTTTTGCTGTTCTCCAAAAATTAAAAATTTTCTTTTTAGTTCTTAAACTGACATGAAACTTCTTTCATCCATGATAGAAGGAAACTCTCCCAGAGTAATGAAACCTGCCCTTCAAAAGGTTCTTAACATCCCCAAAACCAATAACAAGCAATTTCCTAGAAAGGAAGTAGGCAAACCCAGTATCCAAATGAAGGTGCCAAACCGCAGCTTAGGCAGGATGATTTTCCCCTGGCTCCCAGAGCTCTCAAACCTGCCAAAGATCACTATTCTACTATCTCTTTTCAGGGAGCCTCTGTATGGAGCAAACTTCTAATAGTGTTCTGATTCTTTCCCCATTCATCTCTTTTCTGCAGATAGGATAGCTGGGATGTGCCACCATTTCTATTTAGTTGTACGCCTCTTCTGAGTATATTCTGATTCTTTTGTATCTTCTCTGAATTAGAGGGGATAACTGCTGGTGCCTCTCTTCTCCTGGCTTAGCTTTTACTTGAGAAGCATTGGTGTTGCCTCATTTGAAAGCTAGTTCTGCAGAGGAGATCTCTTTCCATTGTTATCATCACATCAGACAGTTCTTCAAAAATGTCATTGTCTAAAGAAAAATCTGTAGCAAGGGATTTGAACTCCTTCCTCCCCCAGCCCCATGGAACAACTAAAATTCAAATGCTGATGTTAGGTAATGTAGGATTTCTCCCTTTTTGATAACACATCAGTGAAAATAAGTGTGTTCAATTTCTTTCAGGTTTAATACATGTTTCCCATTGACCACCCTACCTCAAGTATTGCCAAAACTCCAAAAACTGAACTGAACATTTTGGCTTTATCCACTCTGGGAACATAACTGCATCACTGGTGATAATCTGCATAACCCCTAGCTGAAACATTATTACCCACCTGTGATCTACATTTTACCATTAGAACTTCTATTTGCAGGAATTTAGTTTATATGATGCACTCCAAGTGTCATAATCCCAAATTTGCTGAGTGCAGAGCCTGTAATATGCTAAGATTTTCATTATTTAACTGAGAGGAAAACTCAGTGCAAGCTTCCCTTTGGGTACCTGTGTTTAATATGTAAGGCCGACCTTTAATAAAATATGCACATATTATTGTTGCCTTTCTGGAAAACTGATATTAATGTTTTCTAAAAACAGTGCACATAAATCTATGATGCCCTTGAATCATTCAGGAGCATTGTCAGATGTGCTTCATTAATCTACCACATTAATTGTGTTCCAATTTAGAAAAGCTTGTGCACCTTTTATACCAGCTTTTGTAACAGCTGCATAAAGAATCAGTTCATCTGACCTTGAGAAGTTAAAAATATATTCTGCACATTAGCAGAACAAAATGGTAAATTCCATAAACAACAAATCCCTATTTTGAATAAAAAGCTATTTCAGTGCAAGGAAGTCTTCAATTTATTAGTTTTTATTGGCATGATAAGCACAAACAAGTTATTTTGGCAAATAATTTCACAATATGGTATTACTAATAGAATCGATAATACAGTGTATCTTCCTTATTATTATATGAATAGTAAGTATAGCAGAAATTGCTTTCATGGCTATATCCAGCACAGAATCTAGCACTGCTTGAACAAGCAACTAGTGCTGGTCTTATAATTACCAATAGCACAATTTATTTATATCTAACTATTAAGTGGTTCCAGTGGTCTCATTTTGCTGGTGAATGTTTTTGCCATTACAGCAGCTTCTTAATACCTCCTTGTACACTGCTAAATCTGCTTTGAAAGGTTGGGCAGTCAGAGTTGTGCATGGAGAGGAAGAGAGCTCAATTATATTGTATTAATCTGAGTTTGTTCTTAGATTTTGAAGAAAGTTATGTGGGGTTTGTAGTTATAGGGACTTAGATTTAGCTCTGTAGATCAACATTGCAGGCAGGCAGGCAGGCAGGCAGGTAGGAAGGAAACAATACAACTTAGGTTTCAAATTCTGATCAATAAAAGCCTTTTATATTTTAAAGGAAATGTTTCCTTTAAGTCAAGCTTAACTCCTGGTGAGTTCATGACATTTCCCTGTATGGAAATGGTTTGTTACTAATTTCTTCCAAGATGTATCTTTGACTTTCTAGCTTAATTTCAGCTGAGGTTTCCTGGTGGTGTCCCATCTGAATTCTAACTAGGTCTGATCCTGGCTAATTTTTGAGTGATTGGTTAGGTGCTGGCACCTCGATGGTCTCATCACTGCTTAGAATCAAAAACTGTACAGATGCTTCAGTGCCCATGTAATCAGGTTTTAGAATCAGTTTTAAAACAAATAGTATCATTTAACTATCAGGAGAAAGAATTCGTCTGGTGTCAAAATTACAGCAAAGTAGGTGCCAGACTAACCTTTCTGATGCAGAAGGAAGCCCATAGTTACAGACCTTAGTGGATGGGTGAACTAAACTGTAGGGCCATCCAGAAGTGGCAATTAGTGCAAAAGGCAGCAACCTACATATTATCCAAGAGTCCAGGACAACCTGGCAAGGGTAATATTGTTGGACCTACATTGGTTGCCAGTTTGATTCTGGTGATCACCTTAAAGTCCTTAAAGTCTTGGAGCTGGGCTACCTTCAAGATTTCCTGCTCCAAATATAATCTGCCAGCTCTAATCTGTGGAGAGTTCTTGCCAAGAGATTCTGTCCTATGCAAGGTTCAACCAGAGGAGACTCAAAAGGTATCATTCTCTGCAAGAACTTCACTTCTGTGAAATGCCCTCTCAGAAAATCTCAGAATACACCTTCACTCATAGTATGGCTTTTAAAGAATGCATTTGGTGACTGAGGTGAGAACGGGAGATGTACCAGAGTGGGGCTGAATCTGGCAGCTTGGTATTATAACAAGTTATGGCTTTTAACATTATGATGTTGTATTTAGGTTGATGCTGCTGCTGCTGCTGCTAGTATACAGTAGTTGGTCTTCTGTTTATTGTGATGTACTCTATGTATTGAATATTTTGCTATAAGCTGCTCAGAGTTGCATAATTGGAAAGGAATAGAAGCATTTGCAACAAATATCAAAATATGAGAGAAGTTAGTCTCAAATATTTGGGTCTTATGTCTTAAAAATAAGGTGTACAATCTTTTGGGGCCAAATCCACATTGTGAGTAGCATTCATCGGCCACACTGAAAGAAAGCATGCAGAACAAGTGGGAAAGGTAACAACAAAAACAAAATTGGATGCAGTTAAATTAGTTAAATAAAAGAAATCCATCTTGTATAATTATTTCCCATATGGTTAGTAATTTTCTGTCTCACATATTTTAAAAATGGTGTAACTGTTTAAGAGACTTTAGGAGCTACACCAGGACTTCACAGATTGTTTGTGGCCTTGAGGTTTTAGACTATGATCCTCTGATTTAGTTTTTAAAGATAAAGTGAACTGTGAGGAGGAAACCAATGATTATGTTTCAAAGTAAGGAAGAAATAGGCTAACCCTCTGATTCTGAACTAACATGAACTCCCAGGCTCTGTTCACAGACAGTATATGTATCACAGTACTTTAAATTTGCAATACTAGAAATGAATAACTGTGGTTAATTACCACCACAAAGGAACTCGGCCTATCAGCTTTTAAGAATCTTGCACAGATTCATTATCTTTTGGTGGTGGGAAATCTCCATACTGAGAGGGTCTCCAAATTTACAGAGTGATTTTTTGTAACACAGAGTTTTCCCACACATGTAAATGCTTCCACGTGAGCTGGAATTCTCCCCTATCAAAGTTTCAGCTCATGTGGAAGTAATGATAGGGAGAACAAGGCTTCTGACTGCAGACAACTGAGCTGTATAGTGTGGAAACTAGGTCTTCAGTGACGTTTCAGTATGAATAGCAGAGAGAACTCATCACTGGTCACATATATGGTTGAACACACAAAAATAGTGCCTGATAACTAAGGCATCTAATATATATACTCCTTCTACTGCATCTCCATAATTGTTTGAATTAAGTGATTTGTATGGAAGACAATACACATTGGATGTAATATTTGAAAACTGAGCCTTTATTTGTTGTGAGCTCACACATACTTTAGCACAATTTCCATCTTCCTGCCTACCACAGGCTAAATTATTACATTGTATTCTCCTACAAATTATACACAAAGATTGTTCTCTTCAAAGTCAGTCATATGTAAAATTGATTTCTCACCATCTTCTGATTGACATATGTAAAATGATCTACTCTTTTCTTTCAAACAGGTCAATGCAGCTGCATGAAAATATGATTTATTTAAAATGCATGTATGTGATATTATTGTACTGTCAAATTGCATTGACAGTCAAATTATATGTAAACTGTGCTTCAGTCAATCATCCCTCAGTTACTGGAGACTTTGCTGATGTGGCTGTGAACCCTATTTCATTTTTTTTTTTTTAAATTACTTAAAGAGATGAGAACACAGTGATCCATTTGATATTAACTGAGCTCTCTCCTAAAAGTATGCCAAGCTCTGGCTAACATAATTGAACATTTGTTTGCACTGGCCATTATCTTTCATCAAAGAAATGCAAATTAGGAAAAAAAGAAAACCTGCTTTGCTCTTACTGTATGTCTGAAAATTCTTGCTAAAACTTGATCAAGCATTTCTTGATCTCCTTATTTCTCCTGTCTAAAACAAAGAATCTGAAAGTCCATTTATTTGCACTTAAATTTTGTTTTAATATTTTTTGTATGTTGTCCTTCTCTGGCAGATTGGGGTAGGAGTTCTAGAGGTCAGAATGGAGCTCACTAGTTGGACTTAGAGATCATTAAACTCAACACTGTTGGCAGATCCACTTTTTGCCAATTCTAACTTTTTGTTGCAGCCCTTTGCACTCTCTAACAATCTTCTCCAAGGGGCTAGAGACTCTCAGGAATAACTAGGCAGTGATGCATGGTTCAACTCTTCTGTTATGGTCCTGTCTGGCTATCAAAAACTTTGGCAGAGACCCTTCTGAAGATGCTCCTGTTGTGAGAGCTTTGTGGGTTCAGAGAAAATGATCCAAGACACAGCACACCAAAAATCCTTATTGTGGACTTTTTTCCCCCGATTTCATCGTAAGCAAGATGAGGAGTGTTTCTTTCAGCAATACAGATTCTTTTAAGTCAAACTGTATTTTCCTAAGGCATATACAACTGTGTCTGTTGAATTCTTCCAGTCTTCCACCTCCTTCCTCATAAGTGGCAATAAAACTGTGATTTATGGGTCCCTGCTCAAGCATTTCAGAGTTAACCCTTTCTCTTCTGCCAAACTAAAGCTTCCTTCTACTAAAGTCTGTCCAGTTATCTTTCTAGTTATGTCAACAACCCTCCACACTTACATAATGTAAAGACATTAATTACACTGTCTGAGTAATCTTCCTCAGGTTGGCAGGATGTGTTCAGGATATCTTCAGCCATCTCCTCCCTAGGGCCCTCTGCACTGAGCAGATTTGTCCTTCACTGCCCTTCTTTGGTGGTTTTCAAATCCCACCTGACTTCTCAAACTCCCATTTCAGGAGTTTGGCCCCAGCTTCCTCTGGAACACTTCAATGGTCCCGGGTCCTCTGTGGAATAACTGAAGCTTCAGCAGCCAAAATATATATTTTGAATTGCCACGCCTCATCCTTCTTCTTCCCCCCTCAGCATCTTTCTTCCAATCTCTCATTTCTCTTCCCTCCTTTGCCAGCACATCATCTTTCCTTTCTTGTGAAGAAGTGTCTGTCAGATAAATGTGCTACCTCAATGCTATCAGCTAATAGAAGAGGATATACTGTATTTCTCAAGTTCATATTACAGGATGGCAAATAGCCCTGAGTGGTTACATATAGTCACAGATCAGAGGCCCAGCTCACTGGCATGTGGGAGAAGTCCTTTTCCTGCATTGTTCCCAGGCTATAGAATACACTTCCTTGAGAGATACATTTTGTTTGCAAAGATGCATTTAAAAACACAAGAATTTAATAATTATTTTATTTTTTATAATTTTTAGTCTCTTTTAAATTTTGTTAATCTCACCAAGTGCTTGTTTCAGCAGAAAGTTGGGGTATAACTTAAGTATGTGTGTGTTTGTGTGTGTGTGTGTGTGTGTGTGTATATATATATATATATAAATACACACACATACACACACACACACACACATATATATATAGTGTAAAATCAATGGAATTGCTTTCCTCTACCACTTATGGATTTTTGCATTGGATTTCGGCTGCTTTTACAAACAAGAGTGGCTATTCTGCAAAGATAACTGCTTTTATTTTCCATTTACTTAATAACACACTTGATCCACCAAAAATAAAACCGCATATAGCTTTTCATATATCTACTTCATAATGTTGCTGTGCCTGCCCTGTGGAATATCTATCCTTTTGAAATACAATCAGTTGCCACTTCATTAACATTTTATGAGTTGCTCAAAACTGAGTTATTTAGAACAACATCTAAACTGCGATTCCTGCCATCTATTTGTTTTTATTACATATATACTGTATTTATGTATTTTATGTATTTGTGTGTGTGTATGTATGTGGGTCGGCATGTGTGTGTGTGTGTATGCACAAACACACACACACACACACTTCTCAAAATCCCCAAGTCCTGCTATGCTGCCTCATCAGTGTGGTGTGTTCATAGGAGAGATGAGTAAAGCATTCCAGGAGTGTACGCCAAGAGTATATAAATCCAGAAGTTCACCCAAGGTATGAAGGTCATCCCAACTGCCAGTTAAAGCAAGCAGGTACCTGTATTGAGCAACAGCAATAAAGGAAGATGCTGGAGGCAGATTATCATTTTACTGACAACAACGGTACCATATCATACTGTGTGAGAGAATGCAATAATAAATCACTTTTGTATTTTACTAAGAAAGCCACATGAATAGACAAGATAAAGTGATTGATGATACAGTGTGGATGATTGATCCCCTAGGTCAGATGGCACTCAACATGCTACTGATGAAGACCTCAGGATCTTTCTAATGATGTACTAATGATATTTATGACACAACTAGATCAAAGGCTTCAGGACACCTAGTTACTGATGCTGCCATTCAGGAAAAGAAAGCTGTTTGACAAAATTGCAGTGGGAACATGGGATATAAGAACAGGATCGTGGGAAAGCTAAACACAGTAAAAAATGAAATGAATCGACAACAGATTGACATCTTGGGAGCCAGCATACTTGAGACAGACTGGAATTGGACACTTTCAGACAGAAAATCATACTATTTACTACTCAGAACATGAAAAATGATGAAGAAATGATGTTGTTTTCATAGTCAGGAGGGATATAGCAAAAACAGTATTGTAGTCAATGACCAAGTTATATCAATTACATTTTACAGATAAACCTTTAATATGACAGTTATTCACGTTTATGGTCCAACCACTGATGCAGAAGAACAGGAAGTTTTACGATCAAGTTCAATCTGAAATAAACAGAACATGTAAGCAAGATTTCCTGCTTGTGGTTAGAGAATGGATGCTAAAGCTGGAAATAGTAAGAAAGAAAACATGTAGTTAGATGGTATGGTCTAAGAAACAGAAATTAATCAGGAAAATGATGTATCAGTTTTTCATTGTTAACATGTTCTTCAAACAGTGAAAACAACACCCAGATGTACAGTATGGAGATCATCAGATGGAGCACATAGAAAGCAAATTGACTATATTGTTGGTCCAAGGAGGTAGAAGACCTCAGTTGTAACAGAAAAGATGTGGCCAGGTGCTGACTATGTAACAGATAATGAGATTACTTTACCTGAAACTTGCATATGAGCAGTTAAGTGGAAGAACAAAGCCAAGAAGTTCTCATGGTATGACCTTGAACCCATGCCCACCATTTTCAAGGAAAACTTCAGGTATTACTTTGAAGTCTTGGACCCGATTGTTAGGGAATTAGAGGAATTATAAAATGAAAGAAGTTGTTAAGGGCAAATGTGAAAAGAGACTGCCAAAGACCAAGAAACAGAAGAAAGCAAAGTGGATGTCAGAACAAACCATGGAAATTGCCAAGAAAAGAAGAGAAGCTACAGTCAAGAAAGACAAAAATCTCAGGAAGGAACTTAACAAAGGGTTTCAGAGAGCTGTTAGAAGAAACAAGAAGCAATATTATATCTATAAAGACACTGAAAATTGAAACAGACATGGAGAAACAAGAACAGTCTTCCAGAAGATCTTTGAAGCCTGAAGAAGTTTCTAACCTTCAATTAGTATGCTAAAGGACACCAATGGACAGATGTATTTATTTTATTAAATATATTATGACCACCCAATCCGAAAGACTTACAATACCCAAATACACAAGTAAAACAGTTTAAAAGCATGGAGTTTTTTGGAAAACCAAAGTGCAGCCCAGGATCAGTGTACAGAGAGAAACCACATCGGAGCAATCTGGTCCAGGGCCTCAATCACTCACCTCAGCAAAGACTCAAATCTCCCTCTGGAGCCCAACAATGTCTATCAGTAATTTGGAGTGGGCCATTCTTACAGGCCCTGGTTCCTTGTGGGGATGGGTGTCACCAGCAAGCCCAAGGGCAACCAAAGAGTAATCTGTCCATGGCAACGGACTGATGGTCATGTCCTCCAACACCAGATAGATGTATCTTCCAAGAACATCAAACAAAGATGGAAGGAGTATAATGAAATTCTGTATAGTAGAATTTTCAACATCCAAGATACTTTAGAAGATTTTCCCTACTTACAAGAACCTCAAGTATTAGAAGATGAAATTAGATCAGCACCCCAGTCATTACCAATTCAGACGGTTACAGGAATTGATGGAATATCTATAGCAATATGGCAAGCAATAGAAGACTCTAACCAAGCTATGCCGGTAGATCTGGAGAATGACACAGTGTCCAAAAGATTAGAAAAAGTTCTTTCTTTGACACCAATATCAATGAAAGAAGACTTAAAAGAGTGTGCAAATGATCACACAATATCCTTAATTTCACATGCCAGCAAAAATGCTTAGAATCATCCAACACAGATTAGAGCTGTACCAGGAAAGTAAGATGCCAGGTGTTCAAACTACTTATAGAAAAGGATGAGGAACAAAAGACATTATTGCTGATGTAACTGAGAAAGTAAATGAATACCAAAAAGGAAAAAAAAAATTACAATGTGCTTCACTGATTATAGAAAGGCTTTTGGTTGTGTCAATCATGTGGAATGTGCTTAGAAAAATGAACATCTCATTGTCCTCATGGAAAACCTATAGACAGGTCAGGAAGCTACAATACAGACAGAACATGGCAAAACAGATTGGCACCAGGTTGACCATGAGTGAAACAAGGCTGTGTACTCTCCCCTTAACTATTCAACCTGTATGCTGAATATTGAAGCTGGATTGGAAGAAGTTGAGCATGGTTTTAAAACTGTAGGAAGAACTATGGTGATGACACTACTCTGACAACTCTAAATGCAATGACCTGCAGGTGAAAAAAAATCAGACTAATATTAAATATAAAAAAGACCAAACTAATGACAACAGGTACAGTAACCAGCCATAGAATTACCAATGAAGATATTGAAGTAGTGGATAGCTTCCGCCTTTTAGGATTCACTAACAACACTAAAGGAACAGCAGTCAAGAAATATGTCACAGACTCACTCTTGTTTGATACTCCATGGAAGCAAAAGTTGGACTTTGAAGAAGCAAGATAGAAAGAATATTGATGATTTTGAACTTTGGTGTTAAAGAAAACTCTTGAGACTATCATGAACAAACAAATAGATCACAGAACAAATCAATCCAGAGTTCCTGCTCGAAGCACAAATAAACAGGCTCAAACTATCATACTTTGTACATATTATGCAAAGACCCACCTCCTTTGAAAAGTCTATTGTGCTGAGAAAAATGGAAGGAAAAATAAGAAGAGAATAAACAGCAGTAAGGTGTTATATTTGATTATAACAGCAAGGAATGCATCACTGGGGTACCTAAAAGGATAGGGTGAGAACAGATCATCCTAGAGAAAATCTAACTATGTGCTTATTATGATTTGACACTGACTTGATGGCTTATTATTGGTTGGTTGCAAAGTCAGCCAGATGTCTAGACTTGGATTTGGCATTTTTATCCACCTGTCAAGTCCTTCCCAAGGACCTGGGATAGGCGGATGTTGTTGTTTGATGGTGTTAAAGGTATCATCGCAGGATGTCAGCTGTTCCAAGTAAGGCTGCCTTTTGCAATTGACTGGTGGTGATTTTGTCAATTCCAATAGTCTTCAAGTGGTGCTCCAGATGTTTTGGGATTGCAGCTAAGGCACCTATAACTATTGGTACTATCTTTGCTTTCTTTTGCCATAGTCATTCTACTTCTATTTGCAGGTCTTTATATTTGGTGATTTTCTCCAGTTCTTTCTCTTCTATTCTGCTGTCTCCAGGTATTGCAATGTCCATTATCCAGACTTTTTTGTCTTTTTTATCAACAATTGTTAAGTCTGGGGTGTTGTGTGGCTGGTGCTTGTCTGTTTGAATTCTAAAGTCACAGAGCACTTTAGCTTCTTCATTTTCTATTAATTTGTCTGTTTTGTGGTGCCCCCAGTTCTCGCTTGCAGACAAATGGTATTTCTTGCAGATATTCCAATGCACCATTGTTGCTACTTTGTCATGCCGTTGTTTGTAATCAGTCTGTGTGATCTTCTTGCAGCAGCTAACTAAGTGGTCCACTGTTTCTTCAGCTTCTTTGCAGATGCAGCATTTGCTGTCTTGTTGTTGTCTTCTCAAATCTGGCTTTGTATGCATTTGATCTTCAGGCTTGGTCTTGTGCAGCCAGAATTAGCCCCTCTGTCTCTTTCTTCAACTTTCCTGCTCTTAGCCATTGCCAGGTCTTGTTGTTATCTGCTTTGCCTGCTAATTTTTTTGTGTACTGGCCATGTAATAGTTTGCCTTGCCATGTCTCTTTTCTATTTTTCATTTGGACTTTCTTGTAGGCCAGTTTGGTTTCTTTGGTATTCAGTAAGCTTTCATGGTGTACTAGCTTCAGAGCATCTTCTTCACTGTCCTTCAGATATTCTTCTAATGCCCTTTTTTCTTCTTCAACTGTTTGGTGTGCTTGTAACATTCCACACCCACCTATGCTCCTTGGTAAGTAGTCTGTCAACATTGCTGCATGGATGAAGAGCATGATTCATTGCCATTATTTTTCTGGTCTTCCTATCCAGAGCTTTTAGTTCAGCTTGAGTCCAGTCCACTATTCCAGCTGTATATCTAATGACTAGAATTGCCCAGGTGTTAATTACCTTGATGGCATTTCCACCACTGAGTTTGGACTTTAAGATCTTCTTCACTCTTCTGATGTATTCACTGTTAGCCTTCTTCTTGACCTCAGTGTGCTTGACGTTGTCAGCCTGAAGGATGCCCAGGTATTTGTAGTGATTTTCTTCATCTAGACTCTTAATGTTATTTCCATTGGGCATCTTGATTCCTTCAGTTTTCGCTATTGTTCCCCTGTTGATAGCAAGGGTGGCACATTTTTCCAGTTCAAACTACATTGCAGTATCTTGGCTGTATATTTGGACAGTGTTGAGCAACAATTCCATTTTAGATGGTGTTTTTCCATACAGCTTCAGATCGTCCATGTAAAGGAGGTGGGATAACCTGGCAGATGTTTTTGATGTTTGATAGCCATGTCCTGACTTGTTCAGTATTGTTGACAGAGGGATCAATACAATGACAAACAGTAGTGGTGATAGTGAGTCTTCTTTAAAGATTCCTCTCTTGATGTTGACCTCCCCCAGTCTATCGCCATTGACCAGCAACTGTGTCTTCCATTGTGCCATTGATCGTTGCACAAAGCTTCTGATGTTTCTGTTGAGTCCTGTTATTTCTAGGCACTTGATTATCCAGTCATGTGGCAGGGAGTCAAATGCCTTTTTGTAATAAATCCAAGCTACATTCAAGTTGGTCTCATTCTCTTACAGTTTGATGATGATGATGATGATGATGATTGGTCGCACAGTCAGCCAGATGTTTAGGGTGGATTTGGCATTTTTATCCACCTATTGAGTCCTTCCCAAGGACCTGGGATAGGCAGATGTTTATGATTATGATTATGATTATTATATATAATAACAGGAAATCACAGCTGCCAGTTCTTTAGCTGGCATTGGTCTTCATTTGCATCAAGTTCTTTGCAAGAACCTAGGATGTCATAATGTATTGGTATAGTATATGCGCAGATCCAAGCAGTGTGGCCTTTTGTAATTGACAGATGGAAATTTTGTCAATGTGCAGATTTTCTAAGTGCCATCCAAGGCTTTTGGAATGGCACTCGGTGTGCCGATAACCACTGGGACAACTTGTCTTCTTCCATCATGACAAAGAAAGTTTCTGCCCAGTGTTGTGAATGTGCTGCAGTAGCAGAAAATGAATCACAAACTAAGAAATTAGGAAAAGTAGAGACTTTATACCTAATTAATTTTGTTGCATAATGCTGCAGAAGTAATCATGGAGACCAAGTCAACACAAATGAAGCAGAAATTCTTAAGGGATCCAGAAATCTTAAAAAAAAAAAAAGCATTTTGAAATGCAAATGCTGCTTTGGAAAATGTTTAATTTATTATCATTTCCATAAAGGAGTGTAATCACTGAAATAGCAGAAAAAGGAATTGTTCTACAATGGTTTAGTAATGGGCTAATATTACAATTTACAGTGTATCAGGAATAGCATTGTTCCAAAAGCACTGCAAGGAGCAAGAGAAAGAGGAGAGTAAGAGATGATTCCTAGCCCTTCTCTCCTGTGTCTGGCTTTTAAGATATTAACTGACATCCCTTAAGACCAACAGTGAATATCAGATGACATGCTTCCATTTAAACATGCTAGATATAGAATATTCCAGTGGCTACTAACCTGGTACTTCTAGTCTCTGGACTTCAACTCTCACCAGCAGTACCCAGCAAACCAATAATGAAGTATTGGAAGTATTGCAAATCCAAACACCTGTAGAGTATCATATGGATTCTCCCTGGCAGATACTGAAGCCCATTAGCTGACTTCCTCATTTTAATACAGCTGTCTTCTCCTCCCCTCCCCAGCTTGGTGCCATCATCCTAACTTTGCTTGCAAACTTAATATTCAAGGCTGAAAACGTGAGATTTTTTTTTTTTCAACAGCAAAGCAATGTGCTACCTACAGGGCAGAGCTCGCAAATTTTATCTGAAGCCACTTTGCCTTTAGGGCAGGTTACACTTCCAGAGCCATTCCTGGCATGAGGATTATGACCTGTCAAGATCTTTCTCCAGTGCAAGAAGCTGCCTCGAAGGCAAAATTCCTAGTGCTACAGTGATTTAAGTCATCCTTTAGAATTAAACAAGGAATCCTTCTTCCTGTTAACAACTTTAGGGCTGACACCTGGGAAAGTTGCATTTCCCATGCAGCTGAGATATTAATTACCCTCCATTGTCTCCTCCTTTCCTGGTAATTATATAAAAGCAGATGCTTTATAGATTTAATATGGCATAGCACTGTTATAAATTAACTTGCTGTACAGAGTTAACCATTCAAAAAGCCAATAGTCAGAGTGAAATTAATATTTATGGCACTAGAGTACTTCTTTAGTTTTTAAAGGAGGGGGCAATAGAGACAAGCTTGTTTGATGGAGAAAAATGTTTAATTAATATTGCCTAGAATTCTCTTTTTGGGAGGGAGGGGAAGGGAGTTTTTTTCTGGCTTTTCTTTTACAAATATAAAAGCTCCTGTTTATCTTTCTAACTTTGTTACTATTAAGATGTGCACAATAATTCACCATAGTAATTGTTAGGATGGGGGAGAGATTCACTTAATTCTTATGTGAAACTGAACTTAAATACTTTCACAAACTATTATATAATATAAACCAATACGTTATATTAAAATGTAAATATGCAGAATAATGTAGAAACTTTAATTATGGAAAACACTGCAAAAAGATTGCCAACAAAAATCTGTACATTTGGAGAAAAGTGTACTAAAATACATACAATTTTTAGAATAAACTTAACAAAAAATTGTGAAGTGAAATTAATACATTTGCAAAAATGAAAAATGGAGCAAAATGGAGTATGACCGATTTTTAAAAATGAAAAATGGCAAATTGAATTCAGCAGGTTTGCCTATCTCTGGTAGTTATACAAATACGTTAGGAACATAAACATGTCTTTGATATTCATAGTATTTTATTTGATCCATAGATAGATAAATAGATTAATTTTGTAAGAGATTGGTTTTTTAGTAAAATGCCTATTTGCTAATATTGGTAATTTAGAGTCAAGAAGGATCCTAGCTGATTTCAGAAGCTAACCAGGATTGGTCCTGGTTAATACTTGGAGGGAGAATGAGTTGAAATTGCAAGACTGCTCACTAGGCCAGGTCAAAACATCTCAAAATAAAGCATTGGCAACCACTTTCATAACACCGCTGAGGAAGGGACAGTCTGAGAAAAGTTTAGCCTTTTGCCAACAGCAACCAGAGTTCAGTGTCTAACTAGGCAACAAGTTGCTCAGACTTGGGAATAGGCTAGATTCAGAACTTGTAAAGTTAGACAGGGTATATGATTTTTTTTAATGCTTTTCCATTACTATCATTCCTGGCCTTTTACTATGTTGTTTAGAGTTGATGAGAATTAGAGAACAACAACATCTGGAAGGCTACAAGTTCTTCCTGACTGTTAAAACTATTTTGTTGTTGCTGCTGCTATTTTAATAATCTGCTTCAAGCCAATATTCACTGCATCAGAATTTTAACAAATAAAATGAAATGGGCTTTCCTACAGCTTTACCATTTATATGAATACAAAACAAATTAGAGGTGAATGGAAAACATTTAAAGGGCAGAAGAATTATTGGAGAAAATCAGAGTAAAAATAGGTTTATGACTCAGATTTGAATTAAAAAGATAATCATGGGAAGATGCAGCAACAGAAGCATCCTCTCAGAATAGGTGCTGATAGGATATTCCTGAGATACTAAGACATCCTTTGAACTGTTAAGATGAATACTACCTTCTACTTATCTACAAAAAACAGTTTGGCAGTTCATCTTTCTCCTATTTGAGCAGAGATGAATATGTCTTCTGACACTAGAGACCTTTGTTCAAAACTTCTATTTCCTTACATTGCTACTATAAAATATTACTTGGAGTAGTTATGACAGCTTAATTTCCCCAAAGATATTAAAGCTGGTTCCAAACAATATTGTGGCTGAAGTGCTACACAACAGGGTATCTGCTGTGGGATATCCAAAGAAATTCCCTGCCTGCCACCAGAAAATTAGTGAAATCCTGCAAGAATCTTGCAAGTACATAATAAGACAGACAGACAGACATAATGTCATGATGTTTTTCATAAGTGTTGAAAGTACTGAGTAAAAAGATCTAAATATTGGTAGATCTTGCACAGGAGCACCAAAGTTTTGTGAGATCACATGAGATTTTGGTCATCTTCATTATATTTTATTCATTTATTTATTGAATTTATATAGATGCCCATCTCACTTGCATGTGACTCTGGGTAGCATGCACAATTAAAGCAAAAGCTAAACGTTCAATATAATTTATCAATTAAAACAGTTAAAAACTATTAAAAACTATGACAAAAGATGGGGAAGAATGCAGTCAACTTATACCAACCATTTAATGGGGTTCACTCTTCTATGGGGTCCCCAGGCTTGATGGCAAAACCAAGTTTTGAGGGCCTTCTGGAAGGCCAACAGGGTTGGGGCCAACCTCACCTCAGGGGGAAAGATGTTCCAAAGGGTGAGTGCCACAGCAGAAAAGGCTCGCCTCCTGGGCCCCGGCAAACAAAGCTCCTTGGCTCTTGGGACCGCTACATGCCCCTCCTGCTGGACCTGATGGGATGGGTGAATGTAATTGGGACGGGGCGGTCCCTCAAATAACCTGGCCCCATGAAATTTAACAAGACCTTTTGAAATGTCTTAGGGTCCTAAAACTATATATAAAAATTGCATGACAGTGTTATGGTCAGAAGATTATAATTCCTGCTATATACAGTTTCCCATAAGTGGGACTGTGGGACATTATTTGAGGTAGAATTCCACGGAAAAAAGAAACAAATACAAATATCTTAAAAATACCCCTCAGCATAGAAATGAAAGCCATCTCCCAAAAAATAAAGTTTTGTACCTGATTTCTAGCATCTTCTTGCTCCATGGTATGAGCTTATTTTAACATTACAACAGATCAATATGTTTCTTTATTCCTTCTCCATTTATCTCAGGCAAATGTCAGCTGTGCCAATGCAGTCCCTATAAATTTTTCTTCTATTTCCTCATCAATAACTTTAAATTGGTGATTTGGCCTACATTAGACTGTTAATTCTTTACTCACTGCTGTTTCCTATCACAGTCAATTCTTACATTAACTATGTGGGTACACTAGAATATTTGCATAATTACAGCAAAGGGGTTTTACCATAATGCTTCATTAGCTGCACTCCCTGAAAATGTCTAAAGAATATGGCAATCTTTTTTTAGAAAATGGAGTGGTGCTTCTGAGTGTACTATTGTCTATGTTTCAGCAAAAACAGCAAAGTAACTATTCACACGTAGCACAATGTTTTATATATAATACTAAAGATTTAACTTTTTTTTTTTGCCTTGAGTCAGTCTTGATTCCTGGCAACTGCCTGAACTAGTCTCTGCAGTTGTTTTGGCAAGATTTCAGAAGTGGTTTACCCTTACCTGCTTCTTAGGGCTGGGACAGAGTGACTGGCCCAAGGTCACTCAGCTGCCTTTTTGCCTAAGGTGGGACTAGAACTCATGGTATCTTGGTGTCTAGCCCGATGCTTTAAACCACTACACCAAACTGGCTTTCAAAGATTTAACTAATAGGTTTAAGATAGAGCCAATCCCCATACCTGTAAGCGTAAATATAAATTAGGGGCTTACTCCATTTTTTATTTTGTTTATGCATAATTTTGACATGGTTTGGATTCTAATGCTCCCCTGTTTTTATCATATATCCTCATTTTTCATCCTGCATACCATCTATATGTTGGTCAGTGATCCATTGACTCAGCTTTGTGAAATGTATTTAAATGCATTAAATCCCAAGTGTCATTCCCCCAGTAATAAAGGATTGTGTTTGATCAGTCTATGGAACAGGAACAAGGAGAGCATTTTAAGGTAGAAACAAAAAGCAACAGCAAGTGAAACCTTTAATATCTTCAGTCAGCTTCAGAACAGCTCCCTGAAGATGGTTTGACCTAGGGATTTATATTCAGTATAAAAAAAAGAAAAATGAATGGCAGTGAGCAATTACAGCCCTGTTGCAAGCATTGTCCATAAATTTTAAATACCTAGTCTGCAATGAAAGTGAAAATGGTTTTTAAACACTGACTATAAAAATAAACCTGTCAGAATAATACTCTCCTACTCATCTAGTCGCTATGGTTTCTTAAAGATAACTGAGTTGGAAATAATTTTCTAACTTTAAAAAGTTGCTAGCAGAAAGGAACTGTTTTATCACAGCTATCACACCAGTGTTATTTAATGCAGTGTTTAGAGAATCACATAAAATAAATTAATGTGTATTATGAATTAAGCAGCATGGCAAGACCTGTATAAAGGACACCTACCTGCTAAAATGATCTATTTGTACTACTAATGCTTAGCTTTTACTATAGATTTCTAAATAAATGTTTACCCTACCAAGTTACTGAAGAAAAGGCCTGAGACATTTCAGAAAACAAAATATAAGCATCAACTCCCACTGTCTGCCATCTATTCAAACATCTAATAAAATTAATTTTCTACTCTCTTCAGGGAATACAGTGATAATATCTAAATGATGAGATGAGCAGATTAATATTAAAGATGAAGGCTAATGTAATAGCAATAAGATGTAGTAAATGAACTTATTTAGGAGCTCTTGAAACAAAATAAAACATTGTTCTTCAGACTACCAGTGAAATCAAATCACATGACTTGTTTTATGATGATATTATTGTGCTAATGTTATATTTTGCACATGACACTGATACAGCTCTCTGCCCTTCTCTTTTCTTAATCTCCTTACATATAATGAGGAGATAACTTTGTGTTTGTGAAAAGTGAGATGTAAATGGTGGTACTGATTTTAGGAAAGATTCTGTTCAATTATGTCATTTTAAAAAGTGCAGAATCTGGTGAGGTGCAGCCAGATTCTGAGGCTATAAAAGTTGGATTTTTGCTTGAGTGCTAGGGGGTTGGAAGATGTCTTGACTACATCAGTGTTTGTTCTGACTCAGGTTGCATGCACACACAGGCAGACACAGTTGCTAAGGAGTTATTTACTACAGCTAGGCAGATAACAGTAGACAAGATCATAAATCAGAAATCAGGGCATTTGCAAAGAGTGCTTGCCTGAATAATTCTGTCTGAAGCTTAAGTAGCAAGGGAATGGTCCAAATTTGTGCCAGGAGTCAGAGGGCTGAGTTGGGTAGTCACCTGGTCCAAAGGTCAAGCATTCAAGAGCAAGGAAACACAGGAACAAGAGTCACAAGCTAGAACAGTTGATTCCAATGAAGGCTGAAGGCAAAGCAGCCCTTTGCCTAGTGAGGAGCCTCACTGAGTAGCGTTGCTCTGCTCACCACTGCATGCATTGAGACCTGGGGCTTGGGGGTTGTGCCTTGTCATCTGACTGCTCCAGCTGATCAGGAGATGCCTGTGGTTGATCAGCCTCGGATGAATCATGGCTTGATGATTCCTGAGGCTGACAATCCACAGGCTCAGCTGGAGCAACGTCATCAGAGTCGGAGTCAGATTCTGAATCTGAATCATGGCCCATGACAGTGTTTGTCAAACTTGGCAACTTTAAGATGTGTGACTTCAGTTTCCAAAATTTCCCAGCCAGCTGGGGAATTCTGGGAGTTCCACTGGACTACATTAATATAGTAAAGTCTCCTCTAAGTTGAACTTGACTCCTGGTGACTCCAAAGTATTTTTCCATTGTTTTCTTCTGGAATGTGTTTGTATTTATATGTGTGTGTGTCTTTGGGGAGGGGTACCCTCCCAAAGATATTCTATCTGGGAGCAAAGCAGGGAGTGATATGCTTTCAGGGCCATCCATCCATTTTAACTTCCCTGTCTAGCTTGCAATCCTACTATTCTATGCTTGCTTTCCATCCAAAACTAATAGGCTAACCCTTTTTCACTTTCCAAGTTTGGCCAGATATTGCTCAGAACATTTAATGTTAGCTCAGCACGTTAAAAAGACCTCTGAATAAAAATGTTCATAAACCTCCTTGTTGAAAGGAACCAATGTTATGGGTTATAGCTAATCTTAGTCACCTGTAAGACATGAATTAAATACAATCTCTTGTTCAAATATCAGAACTCAGATATTTTACTTATTTGGTTATTGTCTGTTTGTTTATTGGATCATCTTTCTCTTGTCTGCTACTGGTGGAGTTAGGTAATCACCTTAAGAGAGGAAAAAAAGGGGGAAACGTAATAAAATTGCACCGGAGATGGTCTTATCAAGTATGACCAGTGGCAGAAGTGTGAAGGAAATGCCAAAAGCTGAGCTTTGAAATGATAAAGCTGCTTCCACAGCTGTAGATGACACTGTACTCAGATCAAATAAATGTCCTTAAGATCTTCTCGCTGAAGATGAGGAGGTCAGGAGAGCAAGGGGTGGGACACAAAGAGGTCAACATATATAATCAAATTTAGCAATCACACCTTCACTGGAAAAGGGATACACATTGGTTTTGCCAAATGAATTAATCACACTGATTTTAATTAATACTAATCCATTCATATATTTCATATTTTATGTTCTTATCTTCTCTGTGGTACACCAACTTGGATGCTTCTATCAGCACCAAGGCAGTGTAAACATTTGATAAATAAATAGTTAAAAGAGCCCATCTTTCAAACCACTGATGCTGTTGCAACCATCTTTAATTCCCTACTTAATAAAAGTCTCATTCCAGGCAGCTTAATATGGATGTCAGCACCTTCTCTTTTACACTTGCTAAAAATGATTCTGTTTGAAACAGGAAGCAAACTGACCAAGCAAATAAACATGCATGTGCACATGTTTCTTTTTACCTCAGGGATCTGCTGTTAGAACTTGACTCACTGGTAAACAGCTTATTCAGCTCTTCAGAGAGATGCCATGAGTCTTCAGACTAAATAACATTTATTCAGCTACAGAAGGGTAGGAAAAGGAAAAGGAAATGAACATTTGAGCATTTAGTCCTTCTCAAGCCTACACCGATGAGTCCACTGCCAAGAGTGTATTTTATTATTTCCCATAGGGTTACTTTCTCTTTTCAAAATCAGATTTTTATGAACCTGTAGCAAAATCGGATATGTCACAGTCACTATACATGAAAAGAAATGCCACTGTCACACTTTGCACAGTTTCTTTTGCCTTCTCTAAATCCCATAAAATACTCTTAGCTTACATTCCCCAAGATTTATTTCTCATCTCCATATTTTTCATCTACAAACTTCCCTTCTGAAAGGGCATACTAAAGATGGCTATTGAAAAAGGCTTTTCAACATCCTTCTTCGCAGTATGTCCTCTTTGGAACATTCCTTGTGTCACTTAAGGCAGCCAAGCTGAAGTAATGTTATAGGTAATTGATTGATTGATTGAGCAATTCTGAAAAGCACAGATGGGTGACCTTTCAGTCTCAAAGGCCCCATCTATATTTATGGGAAGGATAAGGGCATATGGGACTGGACTAGAGCTGTGTCATGTATACTGGAAGGGCTTGGATTTCTTTTCTTAGTTTGGGAAGATTTCTTTATGATTTTAAAAGTTAGTAGCAAACTTTTAGCTCCAGCTGGATCCAAAGCTGCTGGCATTCCCAGAAGAGTGTGCCCTATCCAGGCCATGTCCCCCACTCCAATACACCACCTCTGCACAAGAAATTCTGTTCTCTTGGTCCTAATGGGAGATGAAAATATTTTTAAATGCTCCAAAGTTCCAGAAGGCCCACTCTTACCCCATCTTTCAAGCTGGCCAAAATGAGCCAGCAATACTGAGAAGAAAGCAATAGATCTCTGTTTGCTGTTGCTGTTCCTAACCTTCCATAAGATTATTCTGTGAATCATTTTAAATTACAAAAGATAGGAGGGGAACAAATAAGGAAGGCTATATGAACACTCTTCTTTTTGCAAACTCTGAACATGTTGGGAATATTTGATAAGAAGCAGCATTTAAATATGTGATTTTCTGCCTGCATTCTGAAGTGAGTTCTCTTGGGACTGAACTATGCTTTACTCTGCATGTTTAAATGGCTCACTGACTTCATCATCCAGCTTGTGAAATGAAATCAGTACACAATTAGAGATATATAAAATGTCTGTTACTTCCTCATTTATTTGTATTTTCCTGGCTATTGACATCACATATTTAGGTTATTTATGTAAGCTGCCAATAGGCTACTTTTCAATATGTATCAGTCACTTGAATATGTACTACTAAAACTTCCTGATAAATAATGTAAGTACATCATAAATTTTAAAATTATTGACACTATCCTTTTCCAGCTTTCAATATATATCAGACTACAACTGCCAGCATCCCCAGTCATGGCACCTAGTAGCTATTCTTGATGGAGACTGTAACACTGTATTCATTTATTTAGTTAATTATTTGCATGGGTGACATTACACCATGCATAAGGATAGATCTGTCTCCATTCCTTCCTCCTATAAGCCTATTTTAGGATTTAGAGCACAGTTCCTGTGATTCTTATATCAAAATGGGATGAGAATTACAATCATCATCTTTCAGCAATTGCATTGCCAAACTCTGGTGTCATGGTTGGATTAGTTTCATGGTAGAAGTACAAATGAGGTATCTATCGTTCGTTCATGACAGAAATTGGTGTACAATGCAATGTAAATATAATACTTTTTAAATAAGCCCCAAGTATTCATTCATAATGAGCAGCTGAATTAGAATTAGAAAATTATAATTTGTTTAGCCAACTGTTACTGCTCCTCAGCTTGATGGGTCTGCTAGCCTTCCCCGTTAGGGAATAAACCCAGCCTGCTGATGTTCTCTGTCCTTCCTGTTGCAATCCATAAGCTGAAAGACAGGATGATATACTGCAGAATGTTCCTTTCCAACTGGAAAATAAAGGTTAAGGCACTTACATCCAAATGCACTTCCTCCCCAAAGTGTATCATGGTTTCCAGATTTTTTTTTTTTTTTTGAGAAGTTGGGTTTTTTTCCTTTTAATGTGCTATAGCCTCACGTATCTCTTAGGGCAAAGGGGGGCTTTCCCCATATGTGATAGGCTTTGTATTTGTCCCTGACGTAAATGCAATAATTTGCAAGTGACTTTCAGTTTGAGGACTGGGAATTATTTCTTCCCTATCTTTCTCCCTGTATTCTCTGCATATCCTGAATTTACACAGAGAGTCCCCCAATTGTCCACATTTCATTTAGAGGGGAGCTGAGAGTCAAGAAAGACAGGCAATTTAGTCTCCCAGAATTATCTGTTTTGCTGCTGGAAAAACACCACAGACTAATCCCAATCATATGGTAAAGAGCAATTAATGTTAATACTGTATCCAGCTGTCCAAAGCCAATAATCAAATTCCATCTCCCTCTCTCTCTCCCGCTCTCTCTCCCTTCACTGTATAAAGACCTCTCTGTTAAGACCTATAACTGCAACTGTGGTATATACAGAATGCTTTATCCTGCCTTCCAAGAAGTAGACATTTGGATTTGATTTGTAACCTTGAAAAAAGTCCTTTATTCATGTTGTAGTAATCCTTTCTCCATTTCTGGTTAGCTATTATATTCCTTTTGGACTTGCATATTACAAGCACTTAGGAGAGCATACTGTACTAAAAAATGTTTCTTTCCAATATTTCCCATAAAAACTTTTTCTAGTTATTTTGGAATGTCAGTTAAAAATGTAGGACTTTTTTTTTTTTTTAATTGCTTGCTGTAATACTGCTTTTCATGCAGCTGAAGTATATAGAGCCTGGCCCATAAAAACAGTATTATTCTAGCCTTGCCAGCAAATAAAGACACACTGTTCAAAAAGCCGATAGTCCACCACACCTGAGGGGCACAGATTAGGGAAAACTGAACTGAATAATTTTGCCATGCTGAATCATTGTTTTCTCCCAATATCAATCCCCCTTAGCAAGTTATAATGTAAGCCAGATCCACTCTCGACGTCAAAGATCAAGAAGCTTTCGATAATATTCAGTTCATTAATTAGCAGAGCCATTAGGAGTGTTTGAGTAAGCACATTGTTCAAAGTTCCAGATAGAGCATTTGACTGGCAAATAAGTCTTTAAAGCTGCTTCTTCTGACTGCATATATCATGGCTCATCCAGCTTAATGTGCAAACAGCATCGGCCCATTGCAGTTAAGAAATGATGGATTTCAAGGACTATTAAACCCTCTCCAAATAGATCAGCAAAAAGTTCTTCAGCACAGGTGTTCTTACAATTAGATACCATTGGAAAAACACATGTTGTGCAATGATCCCATGCTTTTTGTTTTTCCTCTCTTTTACAGAAAGACACAGTGTTTTCAGAAGGAACTACACCAAATGTTCATTTGCCTCCAAGCTTGCAATGTGGTTGTTCACACCATTTAAATTGTTTGTACAATCTGCTTTGGCTGTTGAGGGGACAGTTGAGTTGATAACCCATCACAAGCTGCCACCATCATCACACTGTGATGGCAGCTTCTGTAACCCAAAACTACATAAACTCCAGGTGGTAGTCTATAAATCTAGCCTATGAAAGGCAGAAGATGGCACACTGCAGAAGTAACAATACAGAAGGGTCATTTAGAGCAAGCATACATCACTGGGTGCCAAATAAATAGTTTTGGATCTCAGTTCCCATCAGTGCAGCCAGTATGGCTAATGGTAAGAGATTATGAAGCTTCAATTCTAACATATGGAGGCCACAGGACCTTCACTATCCCTTCATATAACAACATGAGTCAAAAAGGTTAGGTAAAGCAACAGAGTAGGAATAAGGAGTGGAGAAAAACTGAAGTACAAAGTCAAGTAAACTCATGCTCATTTTAGTGATTCTGGGGGATAAATCTTGAGAAGAATCAATGGTACTTGTAGCACTACCTGGTTTTTAATAGACTCAGGGAATAAACCAAGACAGATTGAAAGGAAATGACTCAAAGAGGCAGAAGGCGCCACACAGTATTTAGTAAGTTTAGATATCAACTTCATTATTGACTGAACAGCTCTTACTCTATTAGTTATAGGAACCATACATAGGAATCATCTGCAAAAAAAGCAGAACTACAGCAATATCAAAACAGATTAAAACTCATGCAGGCCACTTGATACATAGACCTCACCACTGCATGGGTATTTATGAACTTCAACAGCAATAAAAAATAGACAGTTAAGATATGAAAAATAATGCTAAGGGATGAAAAAGTGCCATAAGCCAAGGTTTAATCTCCCTAATCATGAAATATCCCCCAGAGCCAAAGGGTCTAGACAGGAATGCCTTGGAACTTCTAGACACCATAAAAAAGGTGTGAAAAAGTGTGAGTGGGTTGCTCACTCTTGATTTAAGAACAATACCTTATTCTTTTGGTCTGAAGAGAGGCATGCCATCAGTTAAGGAGTTCCTAAAAAATGTGTATTTCATTAAAAAGTAAGTTAGCTAATAAATGTGGAGTTGTTCCTTGTTGTAAGCCAAAAATTAGGAGTTCATTTCATGCACTCCTCAGCATCTTTGATAGTTCTCCTCTTTCAAGCTTTAAGACAGTGATGTAAAGCTTTGAACTTAAAGATCACTCTGTGTCTCCCTCCCTGTACATCGTAGAAGGATAAGATGGGAGGAATGAGTAAGGAAAAGTATGGTCTACAGTGACTGGCATTCAACTATTATGTAAGTGCTGTTATCAATCAACAATCAGGTTAAGAAAGAGATAATATATGTGGTGAATCTGGTTCCATGACAGGTTAGGAATTGTGCTCAAGATGTTGCCATCTGGGGAAAAATCTTCGCTGTTCCTAAAATAAACAACTTTATGACCTTGGGACAACAGGATCAGTAAGTTAATTGAATGATTGTCTTGTTTTCTTTTTTGAAGAGGAATCTGCTTCCTCCAAAATCAACTATATGAAAAAAGCATTTTAGTTCATCTTTTAAAAGGAAATAAGATTATTTCTCAAGTGTTACTGTTGAGACTGAAAAAATGTTTTCTACAAATGTTAATTAATGGAATGACAAAATGAGACATTTCTTTGTTTCTTTCTAATGAACAGAACAGTTTCAGATCATTTGTCATGTAACTTAGTATGGTCTACAGTGACTGGTATTCAACTATTATTTAGATGTTGTTTTAGCTTATTTTTAAGTTTGTTTTCTGTTTTTCAAACATATTATGGTTTTTATTCCCTCCAAATTGCCTACATACAACATTAAAATGTTTTTCATAATCACATCATTATTAATAAATATTGTGTCATTGGAAGTAAATCAGTCATAGCAGATGCAGTTGTGCAACGTTTACACTTTGAAATGATTTTTAGAATGGAAACAGGAGGCACCACTCTGGAAATGAAAACGCTAAACAAAATGGTGGAAGTTATAGTTTCCTGTGAAAACCATAGATGTTCTAGCTTGGCTAATGTGAGGGAGTGGAATTGGGGTTGCTGTCTGTGCTTGGGAAAAGTAGCTGCACCAGGCAGAAATGCTTCTCACCCCATTTCCCTCATACATTCATTCATTTCCCTAACTCAAACTTTATTTACAAGCATCGAAGCTGGTGTTGCAGCTGCCTGTTATAATTGGGCCACACCCTGGCATTTTCTTTTCTTTTTTTAATAACTTTATTTTAAAAATTTAAAAAGAACAACAATAAAAAAGGCTAACAGAAACTAATATTAAGAAGAGAGTATAAAAAGAAAGAAAAATTAGAGATAAGAGATATAAATGATTAAAAAGTGGCATTTTCAAGGACGTGCCAACATCCAGAGGTAGCCTCACCCTATCCAGCTTACAAAAACAAATGCTAAGACAGAGTGGGGAGATGTGTGTGTAGGAGGAAAAGTGATAAGCAAACGGCATACAGATGGGAAGTGGAGGTGATGTCTGAAAATTGGCAGCTATTACAAGCTGGCAAGAGGACTATCATTCAACTGCCAGAACCACAAGTTATGGTGAGCAGCATATCTGGTGGGAGTCCTGCCTGGAGCTTGGAGCTTTGCCGGATGCTCAGTAGCAACTAGAAGAACAATCACACTGAAGCAGCATCTCATCCTAACTAGAGTAAGAACATTTGGAAGGAGACAAAGGTTATATGTTACTTTACAGACTTATAGACTTTTGCTTGAACTAAGTATTAAATGACTGAGTATTAAAGACATATTTACATGGCAACATCACCTTGCAAATCCTAGAAGGGTGGAGAGCAATAGTTGTTGTTTGGGAAGGCATGTGCTGCAATAAAGCATTGTGTACAGATTTGCTATGTTGTGATGTGTCCAGTCCTTGGAAAACAACCCTTACAGCTAACTACTTTTCCCCTCAATTCGGCAAGTGTAATCTGATTGCCTTTTAAGAATTTCAGCATGTCAGAAAGAAATGATGGAAGCTTCCTTTTTCCAAACATAGGCAAACTCAAATTACAATCACTTTCTGAGCCCTTGACTTAGAGCCATTTTCTATTTCACTTTCTTCCTAGCTCCTTGATTTGCATCTCACTATGACTGTGACTCAGAAAGAGACCCAGTTTGGTCTAGTGGTTAAGGCATCAGGCTAGAAACCAGAAGATCATGAGGTCTTATCCTGCCTTAGGCACAAAGGCAGCTGGGTGACCTTGAACCAGTTACTCACTTGCAGCTCTAAGAAGGAGGCAATGACCAACCACTTCTAGAAGGCACACTTGACTCCAAAACATGTAATTCACAAATCTCATTTGCTGTTTTAAAAAAAAATAACAGGGAGGTGGTGGCTTTACAAAATAGATGCTTTCAGACAGTACATCTGAATGGAAACAAGTCAGTATGAGAGATGTTCAACTGCCAACCACATGCTACAGTTTCTTCAGAAATGGACTCTAATGTCATTGCCAGGTTGCTTCTAGTTTTGTTCATCACAAATAAGACAGTAAAGTCTTCTTCAAATCAAGTTTTACTCTGATTTACATAGACACATCTATCCAGGCTCCTTGGCCTGATACAGAACCAATCATTGCCTTCTTTCAAGACATTTTTTTTAAACTTCAATCTAGCCTTCATCATTGAATTCCCAGGTGTCTCTCCCCCCCAGCCTCCAGTTCAAATATTAACCAGGACCAACACTGCTTAGCTTTCTAACTCAGCCAAAGCTGGATAGTTGTTGCTACCTGCTGAGGCTGTCACAATTAAACAGTTGCAATTGAAATGAAAATACAGATTTAGAGACTAGGGCATATAAATGCAACTAGTTCATATGGTTCATCACTAATGCATGCAAATCATGCACTGGTGGGCTATATATACAACTTTAAAAAGGAACACATTCAAAAGCTGAAAAAAGGATAGACTATGTGAAGCAGCATTTAGCTTTGGTTGATTTCTTCCAGCATGATACACCAGAGGACTACTAATGTATGGCTGCAGAAATTGGAATATGCTGAGATGTGCTTCTTCAGAACCAGAATCATGTCATGTGTAGAAATTAACAGCCATATTTAAGAAAATATACTGTTTTATTTTAAGTAATGTAATGACTTCAAACTTGCAAATGTAATGAAGACTACAGTTAACAGTGATTAACACCTACCATAAAATGAAGGTGTGACCTTGATCCCAAGGGAAAATATATCATGGAACTATATCAAGAAAGAGTGAAAGTGTATTAGATGAGAATAATGTATGATTAATTTTTACCCACATAATTATGGAGCACTTGTACCATAACCAAGAAGCAGAAACTGGGGTGTAAAAGGCAATACAAATAGAAAAGGACTGGTGTTCAATGGTATGGAAGATCAAGGACAGAGAACCCACCTCAGGTAATGTTTATTTCTTCCATATAAATGAATGATTATTATCACAAAGAAAAAATATGCTACTTGGAATGGTGAAACAAAAAGAAAATAAATTCTGATAATCAGTTGCTCAGTCCTACTCTCTTGCAAAGATTAGAACAGAGCTGGACAACACTGAAAATTCAACATAACCTCCCAAGTTTCTGAAGGACTAATGCGTGCATTCCAGTTACATGGTAACATTACTGGAAGGAAGCCCAGGCAAAATATTGCCCCTTTTTGCCTTTAGGGGAGTTGAGGAGGGAATGGCAATGGGAAGCCTCCCAAAGGAAAAATATTCCCATTACCCTCATTCAAACATTTAAAAATAAACCAAAATCTTGTTATTGAAATTTCAGGCAGTTCAGGGAAATGCAACTTGGTACAGGTCCTCAGGGCTGCATGAATGTACTGTTGCCACACAAGATCTTCAGCAAGTTGCCCGGTCTAGTCATTTTTTGTGTGTTTCCTTTACCTAAGTTTCTCTCTCTAATTTTTTGCTTAAAAAGCAGCACCCAGAACAACAACCAAAAAAAAAAAAAAAAGTAAGAAGTAATATCAGTGCAATATTTAGTTGTATGACAATTAAAAAACTATAGAGTAAGCTTGCATTTAGATCAATCACTCTAGACTAGCCTTTCCAATCTGCATATACAGATTTTAATTCCCAGGATTCTCAGAAATGGCCACACTGGGTGATGATGCTGGGAGCTGATGCTCACACATCTAGAGACAAGCCAGTTTGAGTAAGTCTATGCTTTCGTGTTCCTAGAGGCCCACAGGGGAAATTAACATGGAACTCATGATTGAAATGTCTTTCTCATCTCACCTGTAGGAAGGGAAGGGAAGGGAAGGGAAGGGAAGGGAAGGGAAGGGTTGTAGTTGCCTTGTAAGGGACTATGCATTGAATACCAAGGAAGGGTCCTCCAAACAGTTGAACTCAGACCTATATCTGATAGTAGGGCCCAAAAGGTATTTCCTTGTTCAATTATGCTCACATTAGCTGAAAAGCAAAAGGCCTGTCCTACTAAGACTTAAATAACTCTGGGAAATGTATTTATTGATATATTTCAGAGTATTTCCTGCCTGCAGAAAGCAGCTTTGAAGAGCAATCCTGATCAGGGTTACTTAAAAGTCAATTGACTTGCCATTCTAATTTCCCAGTGCCTCAAACACACATTTGGGAGTCACTTTCTTTTTTCCCAACACAAAAACTAAATTGCTTAACAAAGAAGAAACCAAGAGGGAAATTGTTTTATATAGTTTAAAAGCAGTTAAACAGCAAGATATAAATCATCCCAAGCAAAATTACAAGCACGGCTGGCAACATAAGGAGTTGCCAATTTTGCACCTGGTTTCTCTTTTGCAAACATTGGAAATTGAGAGCATGTGGTATCCTGCAAACATATCTGGGAAAAAATGAACAGATTCATTTATTATTCCAGTACCCAACCACTTTGCAGCATCTGATGACTCATATTATTAATTAATCTCTGGGTAACAGGTCTTCATAAAATGCTTCATAAAAGCTTTGTGTGATGGCATATGAAGTGTTTAATAGATGTAGCCTCTACGTTTCACAATGCTTCCATCGCTTTCAAAGTGGCTTCACAAAGAAATATCCCATCCATTTCTAAACATGAAGCCTGCACACAAACCTTTTTTTGTATTTCCAGTGAGCCACTAGATGTGCTGAAGAATGCTTCCATGTATGTGTAATGTATGTGCAGAAGCCTCTTTCATCTACAGGAACTGTTGGAAGAGGCCTCACAGTAACACAATGTGCATCAGTGAGTGAAGTCACATTACTGCAACGCCTTAGCCAGATTGCATCACTTACAGGAACCATGTTGTCAAGCCAAAGCAAAGCCATCTTTCAAAGTCCTAGAAGCTGCTATTTTTAAATGATTTGGTCTGTATGCCTGTACTTTATCATCTATTTTGGAAGGATAAAGCTTGGAAAAATTTTAAAAAGTGGTATAGATGCTTTTAAAAGCTTACTGATTGATTGATTCATTTGTGGGATTGATTTATTGCCTTAATTGTCTAGGATTCTAGACGACGTACAACATCCACATTAATAAGCTAATATTGGAATGGAATGGAGTGGAATAGAATACAGAACAGACTAAAAGACAGCAGAAGAGAAGAGAATAAACCATATTGCCACTGACAACCCCACAGTGATCAGTCCTCAGAGGTCTTCTGGAAAAGCCAAATCTTTGCAAGCTTCCAAAAAGCAATGAGAACAGGAGACACCTTGACTCACAGGCCAAGCTATTCCAAATAGGAGAACCCCCACAGACAATGCTCACCATCTACTTGCATTTGGAGAGCACTCTCAGCAGGTGCTTTCTGAGGAATCAGCTTGGGCAGGCAGAATCTACATCTGTCTTCTGCAATTTTGGGGGGAAAAAGAAATCTCAACTTGGCATGGTGAAGATCCAAAGTTCAATCCATAGCTCTCTAAGTACAGTTGGAAAAATATCCTTCCTCAGACCTAGGAAATCTGTTGCCATTGCCATTAATATTGGATTAGATAAATTGATGACTATCTAACTGATAAGCCCTATGCTATTATGTGAATAAGGAAACAGAAGTGTGATCCCTATGAACTTAACTCGGTTCCTCGGTTCATGAACTTAACTCATTCTGCGACTCTGGTCACAAACCGAATTGGTCGTGAACTGAATCAAATTTCCCCATAAGGTTCAATGTAAATACGGTTAATCCGTTCTGACCCCTACAAATTTGGTTGCCAACCGATTTTTGGTCACGACCTGAGTAAAATTTCCCCATAAGGTTCAATGTAAATACGGTTAATCCGTTCTGACCCCTACAAATTTGGTTGCCAACCGATTTTTGGTCACGACCTGAGTAAAATTTCCCCATAAGGTTCAATGTAAATACGGTTAATCCGTTCTGAACCATATGTATTTTTTTTTAAACCACAAAAATAGACACAAAGTACAGTACGAAGAAAGAGAACACTAACCTTGCTCGAGGCAACTTCTGGCGTGGAGGACAGGAAGGTGGGTGGGGAGGCGGTGACTGCTTGGAGGGAGAGTCCCCCTCCCTACAGGAAGTCACGACCACATGTCACGGCAGGGAAAATGGCTGCGGATCCTGTTCGTAACCCGATGCGGAGTTCACGAATGGAGGCAAAATTTTGCGACCGGAGCTGTTCGTGAACCGAATTGTTTGTGAACAGAAGTGTTTGTGAACCGAGGTACCACAGTATATGAATAATGAAGTCAGCAGGAATGCACTTAAAAGAAAGTGTACCATTCTTTGTTTCTGTTCTTACAGGATATGACCTACATGGGGACATAACACACTGAAGAAACAGCCTTAGGACTAAGTTGAGGTGGTGCCCATTACTCGCAAGAGCAACCAGGAAACATTTACTCAATCTCCTCTCCCAGCAAATGTAACAACAAAGATCCTTTTAGAAATGGTGCCAAAACGTGTAAGATAAAATGTAAAGCAAATAAAGTTCTAAAGTTTGTTTTGAAGAACTATTTACAGCACAATCCCTGATATAAAGAAGCTAGGTACAGTTGGCCTTGGTCAATACTTGGATGCATTTCTATCTGGAAAGTCCAGGCCTACATGCTAGACTAGGAGACCAATAAATAAATAAATAAAAATCTTGGAAGAAGGCAATGACAAACCACTTCAGCAGAAAACTGATGCATCTGTGTAGGTCTCCCAGAGATAAACTTGACTCGAAGGTGACAACAGATGTAATTCTGCATTCTGTGGGGCTTAGCTCCACAAAATGTATTATGACTGAAGGACTAAAATCACACATTGTAAATCCAGAAAGTAAGGCAGGGATGAAAAAGCCATGGCTTTCCAGGCATGGGTGAATTATATCTCCCAGCAACCTTCATCATTGCCTCTGCTGACTGATGCTGCTGTGATTTATAAGTCAATAACATCAGGAGGCCTTCAGGTTCCTCAGACAAGTGAATCTAAGTAAAGTTAAGATGTTTCTTGTCATGCATATATTTGTGTATAAGATAGAAAGACCTAAATTGCAATATTCCTTTAAATTTTAAAAATTCAAAGATCTGAAATATCTGCTTTCAACCGTTTCAGTCCTTGCTATACATAGGATCATATGGAACACTCCTATGCAGGTTACAGGGATTCCTCCTACCTCTTTCCCCACCAACAAATACAAAAACAATGAGGTGCATGATTTTGAGTAGACACACTGCAAGGTTAAGTAATATTTCCTTTCCATTATCCTTCCCACTCTGCATCATATCTTTTTTTTAAGGTAATATGCCAGAGATGATAAGATACAATGTCATATTGGGAGACAAGTTACCTATTTATCTAACATGTATAGAAACAGATAGCAATTTGCAAATATATTCTTCTCATCTATTACACACATACAACAGTGCCAAAGGAAACTGCAAACTTAGAAACTGAAAATGTCAGTCCTAAGCAGAGAATTCTGATGATTAAACAACTTCTCTCCCATATTTTTTTTACATAAAAGTTATCTTCAATAGTAGAAAATCTGCTTTATACTGTTTACTCCCAAATTTGCTAGTGTTAAGGCTAAAAAATAGAAAGAAAAGGGCAGATTGGGAAGTTACAATCAGGAAGCAATGCACTGAAAGTTTTACTCTTCAATAACTGAGCCACTGTACAATTTGTACTTAGCTGCAGTTTAAAGACTTGCATAACAAATGATAGTAGTATGAATGAGAGTATGCAAACCTGCTCTCAGGCCACTAGATTTACAGTAGCCAATGGACTTGTTTTAAGTACTCATTGGGATAGTATAATCAGTTGATAGAGAACTTCAATAAATCTCTTTACAAAATCTGTCCAGTCTTGAAAGTATCATAAAACCTGCAGTTGTCTCTCCAAGCAGCCAACCCAGGATTGACAGAATATTGGCTGAAGAAGGAGAAAAGTGCCCTCTTGATGTGTTGAATTATAACTCTATGATTCCCAGTCATAGTCATGTTGCCCAATGTATCTGAAGGATGCCATGTCAGGGAGAACTATTTTTCCTATCTAGTTTAGAGCTCTTAAGGTCTTTTATTTATTTTTTTACAATTCAAATTTGTCACTGCCCATCTCACTGCAGTGTGATTCTGGGCAGTTTACAGCAAAAACAGAATAAACATTAATTAAAATAGATAAATATTAATTAATTAATTAAAATATGCTACAATAACAAGCTTCCTATATAATACTTCCAAGAAGCTGATCTTAATTAGGTGTTAATAAACTCAGGGAGCATCTTCAAGGCACCAGCCATCCCCAGGGTCTTACTTTATTGTTATTGGCTTGAGGGTGATCAGATTGGAAATCCAACATATCTGGGGGACAGCAGCTTGGAAAATAGGGTCTATGTAAAGTGGAAGCGTGGAAACATGAGTAGTGGCTATCTTTTTTCTGTCTGTTCCAGTAATAAAGTATATGCAGCTGTATAAAACAATGCATATCATATATATATATATATATATATATATATATATATATATATATATACATACATACATACATACATACATACATACATATATACATACATATATATATATATATATATATATATATATATATATATAAAACTCATGGTGAGTTTAACTTAATGCTAAGCTATTCTGTCTACAGTGTTTTCCAAGCCTCTTTTGCAGTATAATATTTAGCATCCTGTGACCTTTAAATATCTGGTTTTGTATATCAACTAGTTCTACAGATAATTTACCAGGTACTATTTTATATTCACAGTATGTTTCGCTACTACTTCTGAAGAAAACAGAAAAATTGGATATGGTGAAGAAGTAATCATTTCCGACTGTTCTTATTAATACAAAATGGACCTTAAGAGACCCTTGAATACACCTTGTCTGAGAAACTGATAGTTCTAGAAATCATTCTGATTTTGGCAGCATGGAGAACAAAATTACTAAAGGTGACCTACAAAGAGCAATTTCCTCCACTCAGAAAGTCAAAACAGGAACCTAAAAAATTAAAGAATGTTGCCTCTTCTCCAAATGCAGATATTTTTCAGTGAAACATTTTTAACTGGACTTGAGAATTTTCTCTGTTCCAGGATTAAATCAAATCACGCTCTGACTTAACAGAAGTTAAAAACATTCTGCCTGTAAGTTCCAAGGCTTTCCTTGCCTTTCCATACCCATCATGGCAACTATAACCACCAGAAATTAAATAAAGATGAAAGTTATTTTTAAAAATTAAAAAATAGAATTGTGGGAGATCATAAATTTCATGGTATTCTAGTGATTTCACATGAAATTTAAAGATGTTTCAATTATCTGTGAGTAATCACAACACCTTGCTGTTTTTACTTGAGACCTTATGAAGATCTTGTACTATTTAGCTCGGTCACAAGCTAGATTTGGATTTCTTCACCTAAATTATGCTAACAAAATTAAGAGTAACTAGGAGTTGATTGTTTTATGCAAAGATTGTGATTAGAATTCAGTTCCAACATGAAAAACAAGTACAGACACTTAAGTGCTCATGAACTTTTAAAGTCTTTTCTACTTGCCTCTTTTACTAGAACATGAGAGTCTAGTAGAAACAAGAATAAAACAAACATACAGGTGAAACTCGAAAAATTAGAATATCGTGCAAATGTTCATTTATGTCAGTATGGCAAGTCAAAAGGTGAAACCAATATATGAGATAGACGCATTACATGCAAAGCGAGATATGTCAAGCCTTACTTTGGTATAATTGTGATGATTATGGCGTACAGCTTATGAAAACCCCAAATTCACAATCTCAGAAAATTAGAATATTACATGACATCAATAACACAAGGATTGGAAATAGAACAATATCGGACCTCTGCAAAGTATAAGCATGCATATGTACTCAGTACTTGGTTTGGGCCCCTTGACTGCCGCAATGCGGCGTGGCATGGATGCTATCAGCCTGTGGCACTGCTGAGGTGTTATGGAAGACCAGGATGCTTCAATAGCGGCCTTCAGCTCCGCTGCATTGCTCGGTCTCATGTCCCCCATCTTTCTCTTGGCAATGCCCCATAGATTCTCTATGGGGTTCAGGTCAGGCGAGTTTGCTAGCCAAGCAAGCACAGTAATCCCATGGTCATTGAACCAGGTTTTGGTACTTTTGGCAGTGTGGGCAGGTGCCAAGTCCTGCTGGAAAATGAAGTCAGCATCCCCATAAAGCTCGTCTGCGGAAGGAAGCATGAAGTGCTCCAAAATCTCCTGATAGACGGCTGCGTTGACCCTGGACTTAATGAAGCACAGTGGACCAACACCAGCAGATGATATGGCTCCCCAAATCAACAGACTGTGGAAACTTCACACTGAACTTCAAGCATTGTGCATTGTGTGCCTCTCCATTCTTCCTCCAGACTCTGGGTCCTTGGTTCCCAAATGAGATGCAAAAGTTGCTCTCATCAGAAAAGAGGACTTTGGACCACTGGGCAACAGACCAGTTCTTTTTTTCTGTAGCCCAGGTAAGATGCTTCTGACGTTGTTTGTTGTTCAGGAGTGGCTTGACAAGAGGAATACGACATTTGAAGCCCATGTCCAGGATCCGTCTGTGTGTGGTGGCTCTTGATGCACCAACTCCAGCCTCAGTCCACTCCTTGTGAAAGTCCCCAACACTTTTGAATGGCCTTTTCCTGACAATCCTCTCCAGGCTGCGGTCATCCCTGCTGCTTGTGCACCTTTTTCTCCCACACTTTTCCCTTCCACATAACCTTCTATTGATGTGCTTTGATACAGCACTTTGGGAACATCCAACTTCTTTTGCAATTCCCTTTTGGGCCTTTCCCTCCTTATGGAGGGTGTCAATGATGGTTTTCTGCACAACTGTCAGGTCAGCAGTCTTTCCCATGCTTGTGATTCCTACTGAACCAGCCTGAGAGACCATTTAAAGGCTCAGGAACCCTTTGCAGGTGTTATGGATTCATTAGCTGCTTAGAGTGGGACACTTTGAGCCTAGAATATTGAACCTTTTCACACTATTCTAATTTTCTGAGATTGTGAATTTGGGGTTTTCATAAGCTATACGCCATAATCATCACAATTATTCCAAAGTAAGGCTTGACATATCTCGCTTTGCATGTAATGCATCTATCTCATATATTGGTTTCACCTTTTGACTTGCCATACTGACATAAATGAACATTTGCACGATATTCTAATTTTTCAAGTTTCACCTGTATTGCTGGAAGTAATATTTCCATTCTATTCTACATTGGTCAAGAAACCAGGCTAGAAACCCAAGAAACCCAGAGACCATGAGTTCCAGTCCCATCTTAGGCACAAAGCCAGCTGGGTGAACTTGTGCCACTCCGTCTCAGCCCTAAGAAGGAGACAATGGCAAACAACTTCTGAAATCTTGCCAAGAAAACTGCAGGGACTCATCCAGACAGTTGCCAGGAGTCAACACTGACTCAAAGGCATAAAAAAGAAAAAGAAAGAAAGAAAAAGTCCCACTTTAGGAATTATATCCAATTCTTTTTACAGTATTCAGAGAACCTAGAACAGGTACAGAGAAGGGCAAGCAAGATAAGAATACTGGCAATAAGAGTTGTGCTCAATTCAACCAGTTCCCTGAAGACAAAAAAGAACAAGAAAAGGGACAGGGCATCTATTAGCATAATATTTATTAATCCCACTAACTAGTTGGGAAGGAGCACTAGCTGGATTAAGTGGCAGGGACAATGACAACCCACAAAGAGCACCACCCAATAGCATGAAAATGTTCCTGATGGCTTATGGATTGAATATGGTGGCTACCTGGGGGCCCCTAAGGTTTATGGCAACAAATCAAAGGAATTGGATATGTTAGACTTAAGGTGAAGAAATGGGGGATATGGTAGTGTTTTTCAACAGAGTCATGAAGAAGAAGGTTAATACCTGTTTTCTATAGACCCAGAGTCAAAGGCAAAAAAATAATCATATTCCTACAGGAAGGCAGACTGCAGCTGAATGTTAGGGAAATCTTCTTACCAGTAAGAACAGAAGGACTACGAATCCAACTACCAAGGGCTCCACTTCACATCTGAGCAGAGGGGATCTGTCAGGGATACACAAATTAGGACTCCTGCACAGAGATAGAGGTTGGACTCAGTGGTCAAAACAGGCTTTTCTCAATATATCTAACTCCATAATTCTGTGATTGTATTGTTTTTGTCTGCGCTCAGTCATTACTGACCCTGCAGTGCCTGCCTGGACGAGTCCTTGCATGGACGAATCCTTGTCTGGACAAATCCTGTGCAGTTTTCAAGGCAATTGTTTTGGAAGTGGTTTGCCAGAGCCTCCTTCCTAGAGCATAGCCCAGCTGGCGAGCGCAGGAGGCGGGATTTCCGTTGCTTCGCGCCTTTTCGGGCGAGCGCGGTTTCGCGCTTACCGGCAGCTGATCCCGTCTCTCTGTGCAAGGCACTGCCAGCATTTTTCCTCCCACCGGAGTGAGAGTACCCATTTATCTACTCACGCAAGTTTTCAAGCTGTTGGGTTGACAGGAGCCGGGGAGGAAACAAGAGCTCACCTTGTTAACGGCAAAGGCTGGACTCGAAACGCCGAAGCCGTCAGCCATTTCTGGCTGGCAACTTTCAGCGTCATTAAGCCGCTGCGCCACCGCGTCCCCTTGTGATTGTATTAACCCTGTCCAATGTCCAGGTCTTGTGTAAAAAGTAATGGCTTTTTTGTTTGTTTTTGTATTTTTCACACACATTTATCACTGTTTATCTAAATTAGCAATAAGCTTTGGAAATAACAGATTTAGGCATCAAATACTTCTAGTTTAGAAAGTCCAAGTCTATTTAGGAGAGTTCTTTTGCCCTGATATTTTTCCCATTCTCAGAATGCAGATGTGAGACAGTGTCCTGCCAGCTTTGCATTTATTGCATTTGAATATTGGACTGCATATTCAAAGCTAACAGCCAGTGTTGGCACATACTTTTAACCCTTTGCCCTTACTGAATTCTGTCTTTCACAGATACAATTGACTATATTCCCAAAATGAGAATGTAATTTAGAAAATGTAACTTGGCTTCTAAGTGATCAATTGGCAATTTCCAAGTTCAGGCAAAAAAAAAAAGTCCGCAATACCCCAAAGGCATTCAGCATGTAAATCTGACCTTTAAAACAATTCATGAGTCTGACTGATGTGGGTAGCTTTAAAAAAATGCATTTATATTTTACTGGAATTTTCTTCAGTTTATAACAAAAGAGAACTGGAAGGAAATTAATTAGCTCTACCAAAAAAAGCAGTCAGATCCTTTCTTAGGCATCAGCCTTCACCTGTTTGGATAGAAGTGGGGATTGGCCTCGGATTTCCAATTCCTTTTCTTGAGGACAGCCTGTTTTGCTTCCTGCCATATCTCTTTCTGCCCATCATTACCTTAATCCTTCCTCCTTGTCTACCCTCCTCAACCCGGCCCATCCCTGTTCCTTCAGGGCAACTTATGGTGACACCTATCTCACCCCATTTTCTAGCACCAGGGCCTTCACTGACACCTAATCATACTTTATTCTTCCTGTGGCTGTGGTTGACCAAGTTATTCTGCAGCCACCTCATTTATCCAAACTTACCACTTCTTACCTACCTATGCCATTGAAGGAGTAAAACAAATACCTGAACCAAGACCTTCAAACTATCAAGGCCTCTGAACTTAACTAAGCCTCCTTAATAGCTTGCTTAGGCATTTGCAGATGCCAGCTCACGAGTTATGTTAAACCAGCATTTGTATTTTTAGATGGAAACTAGGAAGTAACTAACCATAAAAACTAACTCATGCTGAACTCCATTTAATGGGTGGTGTAGTGTGTTCTCACTATACGCAGAAAATCTATCCCATGTTATCAAAAATAAGATTGGCATTTGACATCATTACTGGTCAGCATTTATTATATGACAATATAAAGGTTGTTTGTATCCTCCTTAAGTGGGCAGAATCTTGTGGCCTGTCCCCAGCACTGTTCAAATAAACTTGGCTCAGGCAGGTTGTGTGGTAAATTGGGTCATGGGGAATTTTCTCCTTCACCATTTCTCAACTCCAGTCTACCCAGCTTATCCTTCCTACTCTCACTTTTGATAAGGGTGCACCCCCGAACTCACTCCACTATGATTCCCTCTCACTTAGAAGTGGATTTTACCAGTGACTCAAACCTTTGTATCTTTTCTATAACAGTTCACCTCTTCCCACCATTGACCAAGTCCACTCCAACTACTTTTCTAGGACAAGTTTCCAGACAGTCCCTGACTCCTATTCACAGCATCTGACTGCTTACTTGCTGATGGCTATTTTAATGGCAGCTCCCTATGGCTGCACATCACTTCTACAACATTCCTGGCTGCTGATATGTCTAGCCTCTGCATCAGCAACTGCCATAACACATGGGCTTCTTCATCTTGAGATTCTGCCTCTTGGGTCTGCTGCAAATGAACTTCTTCTATAGCCTGCCACTGCAGGGCTAACGTCTCATAGAATCATAGAGTTGGAAGAGGCCTTGGAGATTTTCTAGGCCAACTCCCTACCCAGAGCAGGAATTCCCAGATCACCCAGACAAATTGCTGTGTGACCATTGTTTGAAAGAATCATGGGGCCCTACACTCCAAGAGGAATGCTGTTCCACTGCTCCAATTACCATGGATCCAGCTTCCTACCACCCCCATAAGCTTAGTTGTCTCCATTTATATGGGGCAGCCTTATAAGTGCTTAACAAGCAATCAAGTTTTTCTCCTGGGCTGAATAGCTTGCTTGGCCCAGTTGTTGTTGTTGTTTTTTTCCCCTACTAGCCACTTCTGTTCTCTCCCAGACACCAGCTGATAAAGTAGTCCCCAGGTCTATCAGTTTCTCTCCTTCATCTCTCTTCATTTATCCATCCATCCATCCATCCATCCATCCATCCATCCATCCATCCCTTTATTTCTCTCCTCTCCTTGACTTTTAGTCTTCCACTCCATAACATTTTCTCTGTGATTATTCTCCACTACCAAACTCCAATGACAGTAGCCTGATGAACAAGAAATTTAGTCTATTTCATTCTCCCTAAACACCTTCACTTACCATCCAAACTAAACTTTCTCCATTCTTCTATTGCAGTTAGTATGAATGTGAGCACCACCCCCAAGACAATTGTACCCATAAAAGATGGATTCATTAAGGGGAAAGGGTTAAATGTATGTGCTAACATTGGCCATTGCTTTTAAATTCCCTTCTGAGCTTAGGTTTCTTTTGTATTTTAGCCTTTCTGACATTCTTGCTGCACATACTGTATTAGCTACTTGCTGGTATGTCTCCTTCCTGATTATATCCATCTTTCAATTCCTATACAGGTCCCTTTTAAACATTTTGGTACATCCAACAATAATTTCCTAACCCATCCCACATTTTTCTTCTCATTGGAATGTTATATAATTGTACTTCCAGTATTTTTTTTTTAAGTTATCAACCCTCCTGAACTAAAGATTTTTGTCCACAAGATTCTGCTTAGTATTCTCTAAGCTGGCTGAAGCTAGTTTATTTATTTATTTTATTTAAATCTATTAAGCTACCTCACCCCAATGTACTCTGGGTGGTGAACCCCAATGAATTCTTTATGCCCCTGACATTTTAGTGTGCATGCATGACTATGTTCCACCTCCTCTTTCTGTAGTATCTTGAACCCTCAAGTGACGTATTCACTTCCTCCCAAGGTTCCCACTCCTTTTACCTCTCCAACCACCCCTTTCCTATTGGTTAGGGTCAGATCTAGGATAGATGTTTCCCTTGTCTGTTTGTTGATCTTATGGAAAATGAATCAGCAAGACCACTGAGAAACTCTGGAGGCTTTGTAATTTTGGCTGGGTTGGTTTTCCATTAGATGCCCTGGTATAGTCTCCCATTATTAGTATCTATATGAAATTTCTGTAACATGGTCCTGGAAGGCATTTTGCAGATGTTCTGCCTGTAACATATACAATAATATTTTCCCCCTTTCCCTTGTAATCCTGCCCAAATGCCCTTGTCTGGACTCGCTATGTCACACAATTGTCTTCTGTCACAATCTCAGGCTGCTCAAACATCAGCTCCATTGATCTGTTTTATCCTGCAGTAAATGTGAATAAAATTATTGTAGGTATTAAACCCACCACAGCTGCCATGCTCCAGTATCATGCATATACATTTTTCCCTTGGGTGAGTTTCTTTGGAGGTGCAGATCAAATATTTTTAATACAAATCAGAGCATCTATAAAATTAATCTGCTTGGATCCTGACAATTTCAAGAATTTTTTTTTTAAAAAAAGGAGCAAATTGAGTTTGTAATAAAAAGTAATAAAAGATGCAACCACTGTGAGGATAATCCTATAACATTTATAGGATTATTGATTCTATAAACAGAATCATATGGTTCTGTCTACTGAACATTTACAAAGATACTGAACATGAAGTCAACAAATGGAAAAGTTGTTATGCACAGGAGATATTTTAAAAAGAAGAAAAAGAATTGGATTCTGCTGCACTTCAGACTAGAAATGCTAAACTGCTCTCCCTTTGCTGCAATGAACTACTATCAAAGTGATCTAGTAATCCTTCTCCTTCCCTCTTAACCCACGTATGTTAAAATTAGATCGCGTTAGTGAAGTAAAAGCCCAAATGCAAAAGTCTAACTTTGTGCCTGATCGGGAGTGTGAGTCCTATAGGTTAGTGACCATCAAGAGTTCAGTTGAAACAGGGCACATTCAACTCAGTGAAATCCTCTGCCAGATACAACAAGCGAGATCAATAAATGTGTCTGTTTAATGGGAAAAATGCAACAACGGCAGCTATAGCTATGATATTTGTCATCCTTTTTTTGACACTTTCCTTATGCATAAAAAACTAGCACTTCTTTTTTTAAAAAAGCAAACAAAATGATGCAGCTTAAACAGAAGCAGGAAAGCATAAGAGATTCAAACTTCTCTCTTTCTAAATGCTTATCAAAATGATTTTATTAAGACATGTATATTAATCCCGATAACTTCCTTAAATTCATCAAAACTGACGGAGTTATCTACCAACCCTTAAGCAACAGAAACTATACCAACATAACATTTGCTGGCTTCACTGACAAATACCTATCCTGCCATAGGCATGATGCTGGAAAATGATGCTGCCTTATTTATGGTATACATGGCAGGTCAATGACAGGAATTAAGTCAGTTCCCCTGTCTTGTTTCTCTCTCCTCACATCAAGCATCAGAACCAAGAGGAAAACATCTACTAGTCACTCTCCTTGATATGGTATGGGTTAGGTCAGGGTAGGAAGTGACTTTTGACAGATGGCTAAATCAGCGGGTTTGTCCATTAGTCAAAATTCACTCTAGTTTGTGCAAGTGTTTTTATAGGTATGTTAAAATAGAGCTCATATATCAGCTGAGGGTTAAACTTGTTTTGGACACAGATTGAACACTATCATAGTAGAGCATTAAATCAGTGTTCAAAAGTTTCCCAACTCTTAGGTGATGTCAGCGAATAGTCAGGCTTCTTTTGAACACACATTTAAAATTCTTTTGGATAACACTAACCCATATTCAAAAGTAGCCTGCACAACACTTGACAGATGCAGTAAAATTGTACCATGAAGCAGCCAAGATCCATCTTGTTTTTCCTTACCTCATAACACAGCCATCCCCAGTGCTGATCAGCTGCTATTTGGGCTAATCTTGTTCACTAATGATAGCTGTAGAGAGTCAGGGAGAAGACCTTAAAGGAAATAGGCAAGAACTATTATATAAGCAAAGGAGGCTGACATATTCTTTAAGTCCTGAAGGTAAGACAGCATTCAGAAGTGACTTAAGCAGCCTCTTCCATGATTCACTGGGATATGAGGGCAGGTAAAGCACAATCAGGCTTGCAGGATTCTGTTATTATAGCCTATCTCAATAAAATATAGTTCTAGACTTCCTATAACTGACAATAGTTTTTTTGGATTGGCTTTTTCCATTTTGATTGCTTCTCAGACCTTTTTCCTCTAAAACGGAATTGTCACAAATAAATAAGTAATGTGACGTCTCACAAAGGGTCACTCACATGTCCTGACACAGCAACATCAAAAAATTATTCTGTGTCAATGATCCCAAATAAATCAGTGCTGGCCATTTCTAACAAGGTATGGGGTTATGAGTAATGATCAGGTATGATATGCCTTTCTAATTTACAACAGGATTCAAGAGGATTGACAATATACAAAAACATAAATATGATAAAATACTTTCTTCCTTCTCCCATACCCATTATTGCTTGTCTGTGTCTGCTTTCTTGATAAAATAGCAGGATTTGGTGACAGTAAGTACTTTCTAGATGGACCTATAACTTAGTTGCAACTAGCATTCTGAGTTGTCCTTAACTTAGAAATTGGCAACGCTTGTTTTTCACATTTGGTGGTGAATTTGGTGTGTGTGAGATAAAGTGTTTTAGGAATATTGTGTATATTGTGGCTTTTTCTGTTCATTTGCTAGTAATATATAAAAGTTTTATCTAGCCGTGTTGCTCTTTGGAACATAATCACCAGAGTTACTTTTCCTGCTGCTTACCTTCCTGCTCTCTGAGTGCAAGCATTAACTTGCACTATGTCTTTATTGCTCTAGCCCTGTGCCTGAGTTTTTATAGAATCTGCTCACGTCAGGTTGTCACAGCTGGTGGGAATGCCTAGCTGACCTTGGCTGATCTCAGAAAAGACAAGCAGGGTGAGGTCTGGTTACTACTTGGATGGGAGACTGTAAGGAACTTCCAGGCCTATAGGCTAGACTGGTTAGTTGAAGAAAACATCCCAAAAGAAAGGAATGTCAGGCCACTTCTCTACTGTGGCCAGGATAGTACATGGCCATCTCTATATATTAAAGAGGAATTGATTTATTTATTGGATTGAGTGAGCGATTGAGGCTGCCCAGCTCCAGAAAACCTCTTACATATCTGTAATACATAAATTACTGTAAAAACATAACTAAAATAACATGATGCCTGAACTAAAACAGTATTCCCAACATTAAAAAAGTCAAGTCTTTTGAATTATTCAACTTGAGTGAAGTCTTTATCATTTCTGTGCCTGGCTGGTACTGGTTCTTCTTCACTCAGCTATGCACCTGCTCTCCCTTTATTTCTTCCTACCTAGGACAAGTATAAAGCAGCAGAATGTGGAGGACATCCTGCTAGATGACTCCCTATTATTACTGCTTTTCATCATTGGTATCAAGATTCGTTTATGACATTTGAAACAGCATTAAGATACTATGACTGCAGGCCTAGCAGCTAAGTTGCCTTCTTATTTATTTCACTGATAACAACAAGATGTGTTGTTGCTCCAACTATGGGATCTTTCGTTATTTTTCATCTTTATGTAGGTGTCTTGTTAAATGACACTTTGCTACTATTTCCTCCTTTCTGCTCAACATCAGTCTTCTCCTGTTTCATCCTACACACCTGGTCTTCGGTGAAAAGACTAGGTAGTTTCCACTGAATGTGGAAATTTCATGACCTTGTCATGATTCCTCTTGATGATCAATAAACTTCCATGAACATGTCTCATATCCATTCTAACCCAATACTGTTACAGATTCACTGGCCTTCTTAAATAGTAAGGCAGGACTAGTGAATATTCACTACACTGTTTATGAGTTCTTTCAGGGAAAAATCCATTATAGACCGATAGTTAGTCATAGCTGTAACTATAATCAGATAACAACTAATAAAACCTGCCCAATATTACATTGTGTTAGTCTCTCTCTCTCTCTCTCTCTCTCTCTCTCTCTCTCTCTCTCTCTGGAATTGGACATTGTATTCCTTTTTAGTCAAAAAGCAAATTTTTAAAAATGACACCAGAACTTAACAGTATATATAGAGGCAATAGCACTCACATCCCCTATTTTTGGTCTGATTTCCGTATGTTAGGCTTTAATCCAATCACACAATTTATAACAAGATTGTATTTCATTAATCATACAATGCATAATGATGTTGTTCTTCATTAACCACAGATTTGGGATTATGGTCTTAATATTTTACCAATAAATTCAACATGTCAATAATTAGAAAACTGCCTGAATAAATTCTGGCTCAGTTTCATGTGGGTTCTTCTCTGAGTTTCATCAGTCTGAAAGATGTCATCACTGCTGGTATAACAAGCTCAAAAAAAAAAAGTCTTCTTTTACAATATTTTTCCCATTCAAGCCAGCTTCCCAGCATTTTACTAGTACATAGACCAAATGATTCTGTCAGAACTTGAGTCTTGATTTTTTTAAAAAATATAATATGCACAAAGAAGTTCTCTAGACAAAAATGTATATATCCAAAATTTCAAAAAGTTACCTGCAAAGTAAAATACAAATTAGATTAATTGGCATCTAAGTCAAAGAAAACGCAAATGCATTATGTGTGCTGAAGCTACATATGTCAGTCACAAAACTATATCTCTCCATGCCAACTGACCAGTTTTATATAATTTAAAGTTTTATTTTACTTTTATGGAACTGAAAATTGAATTGGAATATTTGGAAAGTGTGAATTTTGTTGTTCAGTCGTTAAGTCGTGTCCGACTCTTCGTGACCCCAGGAACCATATTGCACCAGGCCTTCCTATCTTTCACTGCCTCCCTGAGTTTGCTCAATTTCATGCTCATTGCTTCAGTGATGCTATCTAGCCATCTCATCCTCTGCCGTCCTCTTCTCCTTTTCCCTTCCATCTTTCCCAGCATCAGGGTCTTTTCCAAAGAGTCCTCTCTTCGCATTAGGTGACCAAAGTATCTGAGCTTGAGCTTCATTATCAATCCTTCCAATGAGCAATCAGAGTTGATTTCCTTTAAGGTTGACTGGTTTGACCTCCTAGCAGTCCAGGGGACTCTTAAGAGTCTTCTCCAGCACCACAGTTCAAAGGCATCAATTCTTCGGCGTTCAGCCTTCTTTATGGTCCAGCTCTCACAGCCATACATTACTACTGGAAAAACCATAGTTTTGACTATGCGGATCTTTGTCGGCAAGGTGACGTCTCTGCTTTGGAAAGTGTGAATACTCATGTGTTAATCCTTGTGACTAATTTATATCAGAATTCACAAAAAATATTTTCTTAACGATCTGTATATCCTAGATCTGCTTCTATGGTAGAAGATCAGGAATGGGGAATTTGCAATCCTACAGATGCACTGAATGAAACCTGCAAACATTTCTCATCTTGGGCTATTCTGCATGGAAATGTTGTATTGAATATTCAGTTCAAGAACATCACCTTTGATATAGGTCATGGTGAGGGGGAAGGAGAAGAAGGAAAAGGACATCAGACAAAGGTGACTGACAAAGACTGGATTGGTGGAATAATTCATCATGATAAAAAATGTGGGCTGCCCAGGCCTTTGATACTTCCGCTGCTGTGGTTGTTACATATGAACAGAATCTAGTGATATTTGACAACTTAGCTTAGAAATCATATAAAAAGTTAGCTGTGTGTTCAGGTTAGAATTACTCTGTTTGCAAAAGGATCAGTGTACATCTCCAATTTGAGCCTATAAAAATCCAATTTCATACTAAAAAGTGTGCCATGCCAGGAAAAGCACAAATTCATTTCCTGCTATATAAACCAATGTATACTAAGGATTACTTGTTCAATCTCACTGAAAACACATCCACACAGCTCAGAATGATCTCCAATTTTATCGTAAATTTGCAAATGCCAGTTCTGTGAATTAAACTTGAAGGCAAATGTTGAACAGAGTGGTTCAAATCTGCATGTAAAACATGAGACAACTTGCAGAGGAAAGAGGGTGATTGCTTTTATAATACTGAATTTTAAAAAAAACACACACACGCATACACACATAGAGCTGGTATGGGTGAAAAAGATTAAAATATGCCACTGCTTTATATGCTTATTCAAACTCGTAATTTTGTGCAGGATAACTTGTTGCAACCACAAATATAGCATAATGTCAATCTTTCAGCTGCCAAAGTTCTGCCATACTAAGAATGGATTGAGTCCAAAATCAGTCATACTGGTATATTCTAAAATCCATTAGAATGGTTATGTATCACAAGAATGAACAGCTTTCTTTGGGGTTGCTGAACCCTACAAATGTTATGGGAATGCACTGAAGGTGGAGATTGGAATCATTAAAAACAAAAATTATTTTCTTATCTCTTTTGTTTTCTCTTTCTTTTTGTATCTCTATAATGCTCTCTCTCTCTCTCTCTCTCTCTCTCTCTCTCTCTCTCTGTCACACACACACACACACACACACACAGAGGGAGAGGGAGAGGGAGATATAGCCATGCACAATTTCAGGTTCTTGGGTGGAAAGAGGCTTTAATTCTCCTTTCCTTCCTAACCATGTTTCAAGTTTCTACAGCAAGTTTCAGGTACATCTTGATCTTTCTGCAAAATGACATATAAATTGCATTGAAATATGCTTGGCTATGCAGGGTTTCAAAGCCATTTTTTAAAAACATTATTAAGCACTTAATCCTTTGCCAGGATAGTTGAAGCTATTTATTCAATTTTCTCCCATATTCATATTTAGGAGATTTCCAGTTCCTCGTTGAGTAGACACTTGATAATTTTGGCAACTTCTTACCAAAGATGAATCCTTCCCCACCTAAAGAGGTTCAGAAAGAGACTCCTAAGGAGCAAAACCAGCCATTAATTAATTTTTGTTTGCACCCATATTGGACTATAACTGTACTGCTTTACTTTCTTAGCTGGTTCTGTTACTGTCTTAACAGCATTTTTCTTTTCTCTGTTTGGATAAGTCAAGTTTCAGGTTATGAAACATATACAGTACAGATACAACTATTCCATAAGTATATATTTTCCTCAGGAGGTCATCCAATTATTCTGAGTAAACAGACAGATTATAAATGGCAGTACTAATTTTTGATTTCTCCTAGAGTACAGGGTCAAATGTCCTTTAAATTAAACACTCATTCTAGTTGCTATTTTTGCTACTGCCATAAAACATAATGCAGTGTCCTCAACAGCCAGCTGATTTAAGGTGTGTTAAGGCTAGAGAAATAGCAAACTCCTCTGGGTTTCATTATCAGCAAGCAGAGCTTTTGGCATCTTACCTGTGCTGTGAAAGGAGATGCAGTATATGGTAGAAGGAACTTTTAAACTGGTCAGGTAATGAGAGTCATTCATGGACATTACATACAATGGCACTGCAAAATTGAGAGTAAGATTTAACTCTCCCACATGTACCTGGCCACTGCATTCCACCCTCTTAATTTATCTGTAAGGCCCCTGTCTTCTTTTCCCTATCTACTCCTTCCTTTTTTTCCCCATCTTTGACCTATCCTCTTTGTCAGTCTGAGACCCCAGCACTTTTTCTCTCTCACACTGAAAAAGGTTTCATTGAACCTCAAAGCAAAGCAAACCTCCAGAAGAGACAAGAGGGTGCCAAGGCTAGGACCTCTGCTCATTTATTATTGTTGCTCTTGTTTTAAAAGCTATTCATTGCAGTATAGTTGAGGCCTCTGATCTCTGACAGTATAGATCTGTGCCCGGTGGTCCTTTTATAGCAATACGTATGTTTTATACTATGGTTCTGCAAGCCCTCCTAATGGCATTTGATTGCTTTTGGTTGAAGGAAAAGATTATCTCACACCAGAATTCAAAATGTCCTCGCTCTTGCAGCTAGATTAAAGCAGTGGTCAAATTCCAGATTTTACAGTCTTTCAAAATAATACGGCTACAGATATAAATCTTTCAACTGACTTGTGTGGCTGGCTTCCAGTGCCAGTATTTAGATTTTGATTAAAAACATAATATCCTTCAGTATGAAAGAATCTCAGTATATACTTATTCTGTTTAGTGTTATCAAATGCATGCTGATACTAGAAAGGGGGGAAAACACATATAGCTCTTTTATATATTTTTATATATTCCCTGAAGAAAGAGAACTTGTGCCATTTCCTGAAAAGGATACTTTTTCTATCCACAGATAGTCCTCCTTTGAATTACCATGCTGCTACTAAACATGTAGCTATGGGATTTTTCTCTCACAATGATAACTAAGGTACAATACAACATCCAGGACAAAAATCTATACACTCCCAAATGTCTATTGAATTTTTAAAATACGTATATATGAGGTTTTGAACTGTACTGTGCTATGTTCAAAGCAGAAATTCCAAACCATGACTCTCTTCTAAAAACGCTCTTGTATAACCTACTTGTCTAACAGTTTAATTTAGCTTATTATAGTTAAATCTATTAGCAAACAATAATGTTCTTTAAGGATACAGTCACATTTCTCAGAGTTACAAAAAGCCCCAGTTTATTAAAGTGTCCTTAAAATATGATAGATATTGTCTATAGTCTCAGGTAAAACTAGGCACATTAATTCATGATTATCAATCGATGATGATTGTGTGAAATAAGCAACAGTGCAAAGTTTGCAGGAGATGTTCAGATTTCAGTGTGGTTTTTTTAAAAAATAACTTTCCATTTCCCTGTTTGACAAGTTCTATAATAAGGGTATCATCAAAGTCACTCAGATATCTCTATAAAAATGACAATCTAGGAGGACAGGGACCTCTATTTCCACTTCTGCATCTCAAGGACAGAGGCACGGTGCAAGAGGAATCTTTGGCGATCTGCTCATCAATAGTGTTGAAGGTAAAACATTAAACTATACCAACAAAAAGGCCTCCACAAAGCTCAAATACTATAATTCAAGTGAGTTGTACTTGAAGTTGTAAAATTATTCTTAGGGATGCTCCATCAGAGTAACTTCTGTCACAAAAGTCATGAAGATTCACATTGTCATAACTTTCCTTTATTGCCTTCACCTGAAATGCTTCCAATGGGCTATCTGCTTTTTTTCATTTTTATTTTTTATGATGGTGACAAGAGAAAGAAACTTGCTAATTGCATTTTGCATCAATTTTCCTAAGTCAGTTAAGCAGTGTGTCTCAGGATCATGCAAATTAAACAGTCTGTGTCAATAAGCACTCCATGCTTTGCTTCTTCCTCCTGTGAGTTTGGGAAAGGTAAAAGACTGATATTATAACCAGGCAACTTTGCAGAACTCTGTTTCATATGATGGTTGAATGTAAAAGAAGACAAAGGGGACAGAGAGAGCACAGACGTTGAAACAGATTGCATTTGCAGCATCACTAATTCTTGTCTGGTCTCTCAAAGTTGCAAAAGATGACTATTTTTTTTTTCTACTAATCTCCATGCTATTTACCAGGGAAGGAAGGAAGGAAGGAAGGAAGGAAGGAAGGAAGGAAGGAAGGAAGGAAGGAAGGAAGGAAGGAAGGAAGGAGTTTGTCTATTGAATATGCTAAGAGAATAAACACTGGCCTTGAAAACTACATCATACAATACATACGATACAATACATACAATGGATATTGTGCAATTACTATTCCTTTTTCTTTAAATAAAAGTGCTATAGTCCTAGAACACAATATTCACAGAAAAGAGAATAAAAAGGGATCATCCTGATCCTTCTCCTAGGACCTTTGTATTTAAATATGAAATTGGCACTATAATACCCCAAATTCACTTGGCCCCAATCCTGTTAGTATTTAAGTAGGGTTTAAAAACTTTTTTTAAAAAAATCAATGATGATAAAGAGACTATCTTGAGAAGTGTAGTGTGTGTCTGAGGAATCTGGATTGTCTGCTATTGGTATGTCAATTTTTGCTTTGATCTTGTTGATGTCATTGGTTTTAATTGTAATTTGGGTTTTTCTTTAGTTTTATTGATGTATGCCACCTGGAAACATCATGAAAGTCTGGTAAACAAACTGTACTGGAGCCTCAGGGTTCGAGCCATGGTAGTCCTGCAAACTGTACTATTTTCCCCTTCATTATTTTAATAAATAACAAAACTGAATGACAAGAAAAATCTGATGCCTCTGTGGACAGATGTTCTCCTAATGCCGCTGAAGGAATATGTCTAAACATATCAATCAACATTTATGATTCCTCTATGTGTGTGCTATAGTTTTCATCAGTGTATAAATGCTAATTTACAAGGGCCAATAAATCAAATTTAACCTTTCAGAATTGGTTGAGTAGAGGGTTCGATTATCTTGATTTCAGAGAATTTGGCAGCTGCTTCTTGGATGCAGAAAGATTCAAATGTTCAGGGCTTTCAATACCTTCTTTACAAGAAAAAGCTAGAAAATTTGGGAATCTTTAGAGTAGAAAAAAAGTGAATAGGGCAGTTGTTATTGGGATTTATAAAATCAGAAGGTAGACAGGGAAAAGGTTTTCTTCTTCTCTCAAAATTCTAAAATCTTTGAGCAAAAGAGATTTATACAAGTAAAAGTAATTCATCATCACAAAATGTAGTGATGGCCACTAACATGAATAAAGAATTGGATAAATTTGTTGCACGCAAGTGTCTCAAAGACTATTAAAGTAGAAGGCTCGATGTTAACTCCAAGTTAGAGAAAGCACATGTTTAAATGCCAGTTGTTGGAGAAACAAAATGCTATATCAAGATGGTCCTTCATCAGGTGCCTTAGGGCTACTCCTACTTTTTGTGTCTACTCGTGTGGTAGGATAGTTAGTTATATAAGGATTGTAAGTTCTGAAGAGCCCAGACCTCTATTCTACAAACTTTAATATTTTAAATAATATTGTCCTAATTCCTAATTCAAGTCCAGATTGAATATAACTTATTTTATATTTTCTAGACCTGCATGGTTTGATTAAGTACTTAAACCTAGAAATTTGATACACACACAGACATATACATGTGTGTGTGTATGTGTGAGTGCATGTGTGTTTGTGTGTGTACCCCATGTAAAACAACCACAGAATACATATGTGATAACACATGGTTTGATAAATTTTGTTGGCTTATATATAGTATATTCTCAAAATGCACTTAAGTTATATTCATATGAAAGAGGTAACAATTCAACAATTAGAAAAGCTTGTATGCATGGCAAGAAATATATACATGGGGAATGCAGAAGGACACTGGAGAAAGTATTCTTTATTTATGCTGTATGCAACCTCGTGAATTATATATCTGTATACGATTTGACCTTTGTATTCTTGAGATTTTTTTGTTTTTTAGTTGTTTATCAAGTATCTTTTCACATCAATTGATGAGCTGCAAACTAATTCAGTACAAATTCATTTGATGAGTATGGGAAAAAAAAGTATCCTATATTCATAAAGTTGTCCCATTTAAATAATCTCATTGATCAAAATTTTCACCCTGGCTATGACTAAAATAAAGATTATAGTATTTCCATAGAATGCTATTATCACTGCAAAATTTAGAAAAGAAAAGCAATGTTCCAGAAGAAATTATTTATTTCTTGCAGTCTCTGATATAACCTGCAAATCTATGTTTCAAAAATCTTTATGACCAGACACTAGAGCAGTATATGAAACCAAGTCTCCTGTGTATCACAACCTCTCCAATGTTCATAAGAGGAGGTATAACACACAGAGTCATGGTCACACAGAGAGGGCATGCTTCGGACCCCCTCAGTAAAAGAATTCCATCTAGCGGGGTCCAGAAGGTGGGCCTTCTCTGTGGTAGCCCCCGCTCTTTGCAACATGCTGCCCCCGGAGGTGCGATTGGATCCCTCACTCCTGGCCTTCCGAAGGACCTTGAAGACCTGGTTCTGCCACTTGGCCTGGGGTGGGGAGGGAACAGCTCAAGCAGGGAGATGGCTAGCCCCATAGTGGCCGGCTGTCCCCGCCCTGATTTTCCATCTTCTTGGATTTTTTGTTTTTAGTATTGTTTTAATTGTATATATGGGTATATTTTATGTATATTTATAGTTTTATTCTCTCTGTAACCCGCCCAGAGTCCCCTATTGTAGGGGAGATGGGCGGGAGAGAAATCTAATAAATAAATAAATAAATAAATAACAAATTTTAGAAAATTTAGGTAGTATTAAATGCCACCTACACAGAATTTTTAACAGACTTTTGTTAATTTGTGTACTAATAGAGATAACTGGAAGAGTGATGCATAGCTGACACCAGTGTAAATACTTGGTTTTGAGATATGCTCTGTCTCAGATAATTTTTAACTCCATAGAGATTTCATAATTTAAAATCAATGGATATTTGACAGATAGTATTAGTGGAGATCTGAAATGTTCCTGTGGTTGATACTTTTCTAAATAGACTGTTCAAAAAATGTACAAATCTAGGAGAATGTCCCTTACATTTTATTTTTGGATTAACTTCAGTATTTATCCAGATTGAAACCATGACAGCTTAATTAGGTCTAAAAAGACAGTTTTTAAACTATTAGCATCTATGAGATTATCATAAAGAATAAATCCCTAGTTAATTCAATACTTCTTTCCTTCTAACCTTTAATCAGCAAAATGTTACCATAATACTAAAACAAAGAATTATATAAAATTGTCAGATAATGGCTGGCTGAGATACTAGAAATGTTCCCTGTTTTCCTTATAAGTACTTTGTAAGGAATTGTCTTCCTTGGTAAAAGACTGAAAAGGAAAGAAAAACCTGGCCATCATCCAGCTTTATCTCAGAAATATTAATAATATTCCTCAAAAGACCATCTTCTACATATAACTATACATTGATAAAAGCTTTTCCTTTCTTTACTATGTAATGGTAGCTAGCTGAATTAGAAAAATCTTGGTTGCTTCCTTCCACATATAAAATTATGCAATATACATTGCTATTTCTTGATTTTAGAAGGTAGCAAAATTACTACTTTGGAAAGAAGTGCTAATGAAATTATGTGACATAAAAAAATAATAACTTTGGCTTCTCAACAAATGATGGTATTTGCCTATCTCCCTAAAAGAAATACACACTGCTTTTCATTTTTGGAAACATCTGCTGTAGACATTTAATAATTGGATTATAATTCCAAGACAAAAACCATCACATAGTTCTAGTTATTTGAATTCCCAAGGAGGAAAAATGTGAAAATATCATTGCAAAGTCAGATAGGTTTTGAATAGCTAATTGATTAGCTCTTCTAATTACAACATAAACCATTCAAATATTGACCTTTATGTTTTAAGCTTTAAACTTTATGATGGCAGCAAAACACATTGACAGAAATTAAGTCACATAATTCATAACTGCCTAGTCTAGAAATAGTGTTTATAGAATAAACATAGAATAGTATAGCAGAAGGTGTTTATAGAAAAGAAACTGAAAATAACTAGATCCGTATTGTTATCAGAGGAATATAAGAAATAATGCAACATAATCCTAACCCATATCATTAGTTTCCTGCTTCCTAAATAATCACTTTTCAGTCATACTGTGCCAAATTCTGTGCCATAGTAGATATGGATAGAGATGTGAGATTCCTACACATTAAGTTTATTTCACATAACAAATTTTTGGGTAGCTGAATGGTAAGGGATTTATGTTTGTTTGTTTGTTTTATTCAGTGACTTAATTTATAATCTCGACCAAGATTTCCAGATGTATGCCAATAAATCTGTTTGAATTAATTGGTAAATGTGTTTGATCTGTGTTTACAACACTGTGCATATTCCAAGTTAATTCTATGAGTTTTAGTTTCCTCCATTCATTACTTTTAAAATGCTGTATTCTTTCAATCTTTTTATCAAGAAATGTATAATTTGGATAATTGCTACAAAAAACAATAAGGAAATTTCCCTTGACCAAATTGAAAGGATATAGTTTTTTTCTAGCCCAGAGGGTGCTCTGTTTTAGTTGGGCCTGCTCAGCTGTGGCAGATGAGAAGGTGTAAGGAAAAAAGTTATGTAAGCATATTCCAGTGGCTGATTCAAGACCCAGTGGACTCTTCCAACTCTATGATTCTAAGTCAGCATCACACACATTATGCCCTTCTGCACAAGGACTTACACTTGTGTGAAAAAGAAACTACACCCTCTTTGAGTTCTATGGTTTTACATACCAGGACATAAACATCATCTAGTCCTTAGCAGTTCTCAAAAGTAGGTAAATACAACCTCAGATGAACAACAACACATGACATATTACACCATGTCATCATTTATTTTACAAAAAGAAAGTCAAAATGGAGAAGCCATGTGTGAAAAACTAAGTACACCTTTACTGCTTCCATAGGTATGAAGAGGCTAAGTAGCAGCGAATGCCCTTGATCAATTGATCATCAGCAAGTGTGACTACCTCTATAAAAGCTGAAGTTGTAGGAGTTTGCTGGTTTTGAGCATTGAGGTGTGTGTTAACACAATGCCAAAGAGTAAAGACAGCAGCAACTATCTTAGAGAAGCAATTGTTGCTGCCCATCAATCTGGGAAGGGTTATAAAGCCATTTCCAAACAATTTAAAATCTATCATTCTACAGTGAGGAAGATTATTCACAGGTGGAAAACTTTCAAGACAGTTGCCAATCTTTGCAGGGTGGATGTCCCAGCAAATTCACCCCAAGGTTAGACTGTGCAATGCTCAGAGAAATTGCAAAAAATCCAAGAGTTATGTCTCATACTCTACAGGCCTCAGTTAGCATGTTAAATCTTAAAGTTCATGACAGTATAATTAGAAAAAGACTGAACAAATATGATTTGTTTGGAAGGGTTGCCAGGAGAAAGCCTCTTCTCTCTGAAAAGAACATAGTAGAATGGCTTAGGTTTGCAAAGTTGCATCTGAACAAATCACAAGACTTCTGGAACACTGTCCTTTGGACAGATGAGACCAAAGTGGATATGTTTGGCCATAATGCACAACACCATGTTTGGCAAAACCCAAACAAAGCATATCAGCACAAACATCTCACACCAGCGGTCAAGCATGATGGTGGAGGGGTGATGATTTGGGCTTGTTTTGCAGCCACAGGACTTGGGCACCTTGCAGTCATTGAGTCAACCATGAACACCTCTGTATACCAAAGTATTCTAGAGTCAAATGTGAGGCCATCTGTCCGAGAGCTAAAGCTTGGACAACATTGGGTCATGCAACAGGACAATGATCCCAAGCACACCAGCCAATCTACAACAGAACAGCTGAAAAAGAAAAGAATCAAGGTGTTGCAATGGCCCAGTCAAAGTCCAGACTTCAACCCAATTGAAATGCTATGGTGGGACCTCAAGAGAGCTGTGCATAAACAAATGCCTGCAAACCTAAATGAACTGAAGCAATGTTGTAAAGAAGAGTGGGCCAAAATTCCTCCACAACAATGTGAGAGACTGATGAAGTCATACAAAAAATGATTACTTCACGTTATTGCTGTTAAAGGTGGTTCTACAAGCTACTGAATCATAAGGTGTACTTAGTTTTTCACACATGGCTTCTCCATTTTGGCTTTCTTTTTGTAAAATAAATGATGACATGGGGTAATATGTCATGTGTTGTTGTTCATCTGAGGTTGTATTTACTTATTTACTTCTGAGAACTGCTAAGGATCAGATGATTTTTATTATGTCCTGATATGTAAAACCATAGAACTCAAAGGGGGTGTACTTTCTTTTTCACATGACTGTAATTTGAAAGCAAATCTGGACCTTTATGATCCCAGGCTATTGTTGGTATGAAGTAATGTATGATTGTATTTGTTTTTACTGCAGCCTTTGGCCAATGACTTGTCTGTATTTGTAAAAATGTGCTACAAAAGATGTGTTTATTATAGTTAAACTTTACTAACCTTACTAGTTTAGAACAGGACTCAAAGCGTATTTATTTCCCCAGGTCTTTAAATGCCACAGCTTTAGTTTATATATTTTATATCTAACTTTTCCTTTTCAATGCATGTCAGTAATGTTTTACTATTCCTTGTAGCCAAGAACCATTCAATGAGTATGGTAAGTAAATAAATAAGCAAACAATCAAATATTTCTCCCTCTGCTCCAGTATGTTTGAAGTTAAATAAAATTAGTCTTTCCTTTGCACAGTGATTCTTCAGAGCCTGTGGATAATCCATTTCCAATTTGTAGGCACTCTTATCTTATCTGACATTTTGGACTCCAACTGCCCTCATGGTCCTTTCAAAGGTAAAGATAACTTGATGTTTTTTACTTCCTCCTCATAGGAACTAGTCAAATTTCTGTCCCCTGTATCAGGGTTCCTCAGCCTTGGCAACTTTAAGATGGGTGGACGTCAACTCCCAGAATTCCCCAGCCAGTGCCCCATATGACTGAATGTACATAGCATGAAAAAAGGTTGAAGATGGGAGGAGTGTGTACGTGCAAGCAATTTATTTTGTTTCCTTTTTGTTTCTCTTGGAGCTGTCGCAGCTCAAGGCAGGGCAGTGTTCTTTGCTGTTTGTTATCATCTTTAGACTGGTTCTGAAGGATTGGGAAGTTAAGCTCAGTTTTCTGCTGGTCAGACCCTAACTGTTAAAAAGCAACTTCCTATAGTAAGACTAGAATCAGTTACTGAGAAGGCTGAAGGGCTGTCATTCATTGGAAGGGTTCAGGTGGAAACCATTTGTCCAAAGTGCCTTAATGTAGATTCCTGGGGCTAGCAGGAAATTGGATTTGGTTGCCTAAATGAAACATTACATAACTTTCTGGGAGTGGGGTAAATACACAAAGGTGTTACAAAAAATTTTTAGTTGAGCATTTTGTTGACAATCCTCAATTAAGTGAGGGTTGTCAACAAAATGCTCAACTAACATTTTTATGTCTATAGTCTTTGTACACAATCTACTGATTATGCAGCATTTCCAAATTACTAGTATGTCAGGTTCATGCGTCAGAAGTGTGAATAAATACGTTGTTGAATAATTTCTAAGAACAGGTAGGTAGCATTTCTCTCCTATCCCAACAGTGTCCATTGTAAGCCTTCTGAGTTCTTAACTGGGATGAAACATCTGGGCCATTTGTTACACAGAAGCTTAAAAGCACCTTAATGAGGTTTGCTGTCCTTTTGGTATTTATTTACCATCATCCTATAGATGCCTATTGCTTCGTCTCTGGACAGAAACAATCAGCTAGTAAATGGCACATGATATCTGAATCTAAGCTATTTTACAGGGAACTTGAGTATATGTTTATAGTATTTAACCTAACTGGAAATAAGATTTACAATGCTTCCTTGACTAACATTATTCTAACGTTTGAGATGTGAATTTTAGAGGTTTTGCTAAGACCATAATCAAATCTGTCCACAGAACTATATTTTTTTTTCAGGGGGAGAGGGAAGAGTAGAATTCTCTCTGCTAACCTAGGCGAAACAGCACATTTATTTCTTTGACTTTAGCTCAACAGAGTCAATAATATACCAGAAGAGCCTTTCTCATAACCATACTAAATTACAGCAATATATCAAGGTGATTCTTGAGCTTATCCGGATATTGAAATTCATACTGATATTATTATTTTTGGTATGTCAACATTGTCCTGGACTTTTCTAGAATATATACACATTTATGCATTTCCTGGGGAAATCTAAGTGCCTCCATCATAAATCTTACTTTTGCTATCTTAGCAAGGCACTTTTTTCTTTCTTTGTAGAAGCAAAACTGCAAATTTATTATTTGCTCCCAGGAATGTAAATCAGTAGAGTCAATAGCTCTTTTTGTATTTTATTTTAAAGATAAAAGCCAAGTTGCCTGAAATATGTAACAATACAATGTTATGAAAGAACAGCTATTCTGCTTGTGTTCTTTTTTCTAATCCGATATTTAGTCTGTGTGATTCCCTGATATTTTTTAGAAGCCTTCTTGTACTGCCTTGCTCAGTCCTGTCTTCTCATCTGCTCCTCCCGCTCTGCCTTAGCATCCCAACCTAAGTCAGAATAACTATGAGTGGACAGTCAGTAGGAGTTTTAATTCATTCTTCCTTCTCCCTATAACAGGCTGCTCATTCACATGGTTAACTTCCCATAACTTTAAAGAAGCTGAGGTTGTAGACCTGTAGAAGGTTATCTTGGAATGAGCTTACTGAATTCAGTGGAATTTACTGCAAAATAAACATGTGTAGGATTGCGTTGTAAGACACTGGGACAGCAAAATCACTTTTTTGGGGTGGTTGGAGAGATTGTAGAAAAATGGTGAACTCTAAAAGAATATGAAGATAAGGGAGAAGGTTTGATGGGAACTGTCAGTTTAGAAATGCAGTACGAGTGAAGAAGAGAATAAAAGAAAGGACAAAATTAGATGGGAATGGATAAAGCTGAGAAAAATACATACATGAAAGGTTATTAGCATTTATTTTTATACTTCGTATAGGGTTACTACCACAAATAGCATCCCAGTATACATTTTCATTCTGCTTTTCCAAATGGGTTTAGATAAATTACTTTATGCCTTCAAGTCTTTCAAGTTGATGCTGTGCAAATTCATTGTGGAATTATGTTGCAGCCCGTGCCCTCTGGAATAGCATCCCCCTAGAGATTTGTATGGCACCCACTCTCTTAGGCTTCTGGAAGGCTCTTAAGACCTGGCTCTGTTTCCAGGCCAGGAGTTAATATGTTAGTGGAGCCCAGATTTGTGTGTGTGTGTGTGTGTGTGTGTTGCTGTTATGGCTGTTTTTGTCTGGGTTGTTAAGCTTTGTGGTTGTTTTTAGTTATTTATTATGTTTTTAGTTGTTTGTAAATTATATACTGTATGTTTTAATTAATCTAAATAATAATCATTATTATAATAATACATATTAGGCAGAGGGTTAGGACATCCCCAGGTCCAATGCTACCTTCAATCTTGTGTGGCTCATTAAGAAATAGACTCAGAGGCCCTGTTCATCTAATAACAATGACTTCTGGTCAACTGAGATACCTTGGGGTTTTAACAGCACATGATCTCAGCCAACTTGATCAGACATATGGTAGCCATGTCTTAAGTCCTCCAGGCTACCACAAAGGAAGCTAGAAGGATGTAACTTTGCATTCCATTTCCTGATATTTTAATATTTTTTTCTTCTGAAGAGAAAAAAGTATGTAATGAGTTGATTGGAGTCAACACCACAGAAGACCAATTCTCTCCCTTTTTCAACCTATACTCTGTGCAAATGAAATCCAAAATAACCATAGAGGTAGAATACCTAGGGAAACCCCATTTTTGGAAGATCTCTCTAGGACTTTGACTTAGTCATTGGTGTTGGAAAGGACAAATGAAATCTTCAGTAAGTAGTTTGCATGACATAGGGGAAACCAGGGACATTTAGTTTATTCCTAAACAAAATTAGGTATGTTGGAACTAAATCTAATTCCGTCTGGATTAGGAGGGACCTAACCAATTTACTCATTTTAGTGTTTATGCAAGAAAATTACTTATGTTCCATGACTCAGTTAAGTATACTGTAATATCACAGATAAAAAATGGAATGATATATGGGGAAGGGGCAAAAATGAATTGGGAAGGGTCAGAACAAGTATTTCTATTGCTGTCTATTTAACTACATTTAATATTTACTAAATTAAATACCTGAATAAATAAAACGAATATTTTATTTTTTAACAAAATCCAGGCTATGCTTCAAAAAGGCCCAAAAGGAAGCATCAGCATTATGGCAACTAGGACAGCCATATATACAGCCACACATAAATACTTTTGTCTCCCAAAAGGAAAGATACAGACATAGATGACTTCTAAATAATTAATTAGATGCTGAAACAGAACAGAAAGTTAGAGATCCATATACACCAAGAAATTTTATCAGTATCAGATACCCAGAAAAATGAATAACATTATGAAAAAGGGAACAGAACAGTAATTTTGCACGAAGATGAAATGGTTATAAATAGTAATATAGAAGCAGAGAAGAGAGTCAAGAAGATGATAGACCTGTTCCAAAATATAGTGCAAAATGGAAATACTGTTAATCCCGCAAAACAAACAAATATTATGTATTCTTCTCCAGGTGGCTTACCTACCAGATTTTCAACTATATCACTAGGCTTCCAGTTTAACTTATTATTATTATTATTATTATTATTATTATTATTATTATTATTTTACCTGTTATGAATATTTCCCTGTTTGGGTCTACTTGGAGAGCAAGTGTTTAACCTCCCTGAAATCTTGGAATGTATTAAGTTTCAACTTTTTTTTTTTTTTAAGGGGGAGGGAATTTTCATTTTCAGCCTGGAAAGCTTCCATATAGATTTGGTTATTAGTAGGTAAGTGGTTAAGTTTTAATCCTGAATCATATGAGAAACTGATAGTGTACAATAATCCAATTTGAAGATAGTAGGAAATATGTCCTATTAAAACACCTGGGCCAAGCAAAGGATAAATTCCTTGAATCAGCTCATTTATCATGATTGGTTTAAAGACTTTGACAGATTGCAGTCTGGAATATTTCATGAAAGCTTTGGCTCTATTAGGCCTGGGCCATTCAAAAAAGATCATCATATGTAGATGGAAAGAAATTTTCTTCTTGATATTAAGGAATGAGTTAAATATTCACGATATAAGTATGTTATCTGTTTTTGAAGAGCCTTTATGTCCTACAAATGAGATGAAGTAACAGTATATAGACCTTTTTTTCATTTTGTTTTTTTTAATTAGTTTCTGTATAACACATATATACATATAATAGTGAAATACAACTACAGAATATATGTGTATATATAATTTTTAAAAAAATATATGCTTTCTTCTCCTAGAAGTCTGAAACATTATATATCACAACACTGCTAAAGAACAGCAGCACATTAAAAAAAGAAAAGCTTTCAAAATACTATTTTTTTTATTACTCTAAATGTATGGTGAAGGCATCACTTTTTCTTTCTTTATTCAGTCCTCTTGTCTCTTTAACTCTCTTCAGTTTTTCAACCCAAATACTAAGTTTGTCAGCCTATCCCCATCTTAGTCCAGTCATAAGATATATCATTAAAGTCATCTTTATACTGCCATTTTGCCATTTCAAATAGATATTTATCCTTGACTAGGAAGTCAAAGTGACATGAATAGATGAAAAGTAACAGACTGTAATTTTGGGAATATTAAAGTTAAGAGCTAGTGTTGTCCCCAAACAATCAGGCACTGAATTGCTTTTAGGCAGAATTAAATGGTTTTAGGGACAACATCCAAAGGGAGACCTTCTTGTCTTCTGATCATGTCAAAATTGTCTGCACTGTTTGGTCTCCAAACAATAATAAGAAAAACAGGAGGAGGATGAGTCTAAGACTCTATGTGGTATAATTTAAAGGGAAGTAAGGTTAACTTGATATAATTCTGTGAAACCAAAATCTAGAAATAAATGTGTGGTTTTATCCTGATTAGCAGTGATGATTCTGAAAAGAAATAGGACAGTTGGAGAAAACTATTATAGTGTTAAAATACATTCATATAAATTAATGCTGGAGTCCTCCAAGGACTCCACAGCTCAGCCCTGAACTATGTATATTCTCTTCCACTAATAAACTAATGCTATGTTAAAGCAATAAAGGGAGTGTAACCCAAGCAGCAAAGAAAAGGAGAAAATGGGACAGCTGGGTGGACAAGGCTGCTAGATCTGGTGAGGAAAAGCTAGTGAAGTGATGGTGCCTGTTTAGTTTTACCTGGATACTCTTAGGTAGTATGAAGGCAATGGAGGACTCTTCAAAAAGAGAAAGGAAGATATTACTGCTGTAGAAGGGAAATCATGGCGTGGCTTTGGTTTTGCATAGGGTAGTAGTTGTTTATATGCCTGAAATATGCTTGATCATCACTATTCAACAGCTTCACTCTGCTCCTCTGCCCTTCCCAGGGCTAAGATGCTTTTTCAGAAGCAACCAATCACAGGATACTATGTAATATATTGTTGCAATTTTTTCCTTCCAAGCTAAGATTTTGAAAAACAAAACAGAGCCAATCTTTTCTTCACAAAGCTAAAGAGGTCAGTGTGGCAAGGAAGGTGGAATTGAAACAGTTTCGACAGCCTCTCCCAGACTTGAAGTAATGTTTAGGAATCTTGACATTAACCTGATGGAGAGTGAGGGACCTATAGTTCGTCTTGATTTTCTCACTTGGGAGGCAAAGAAAATTGCAGATAGATCCCTTTCTTGTCAGCCGATATATCCTGGTAGACAATAGAGTTGGATAACATTTTTCTCTGCTTTCTTGACTTCAGTTTGAGGGTCTGAAGAAACCAAATGATCTTTCTGTGAAGAAATGATGCACCCAAGTAGCCTTTCTAGCTGAAAAAGGAAATACAAGCAATAGCCTTCCTGTTTCCAGTAAGGTACACTGAATTGTTATCTCCTTTTTCTCAATGGACATTGGGTCATCATTTTCTGTACAGAAAAACAGAGAGGGAAACACCATTCCCACCACTTCATTTTTATTTTGAAGGAAAGGGGGGTTTGGGCAAGAAGGCAAGATTTATAAATAAATAGCAGTGCTTTATTAGCCAAAAATACAAAGTAGCAAGCCATTTAGAATGAAGTTCCATGCCAGAGTAGAAGCAAGACCTGATGTGAGTAATTTAAAACTTAAGACACACCAGTAACTGCAAGAATTTCAATAAAGTCATGTATTGTGATTTTAAATGTATACTGTATTCTACACATATAATACCTTCAGTCTGTATTCTAATCTCTATATGTATACTTCTAGTATATTCTTTCTGAGAACATATTCTCAATGCTCAGTAAGTATCATTCTATTTCTAACTGTCCAGAAAAGATGAGCAAAGGGAAGAACAAGATAAGCAAGCTGAAAAATGGAGACTAAACCATCAACTGGGATTTTTTAGAGCTGATAAATGGGAACAAGCTAAAGGACACAGCTATCTATCATGATTGCATGGTTGAGCCTAATAAACAAAGCTGTATTTCCTTGGGAAAGGAACTGAGGCATTAAAACAAGAAGAAAAGGCATACATCTGAGCAAATGTGAAAACTTAATGTGAGAACCAGCACAGAAATTATGACTTATAGAATATAAATGATAGAAGGATAGTGTTGGAAAAGCTGAGCTTTTCCTACAAAGGGTCCTTTGGAATCTCCCAACTCCCTTTCATCCAGTAGAGAAGAAAGGGACTCTTTCCTTCCCCTACTTTTCTTCTTTTGTTGGTATAAGTATTGTGCATATTGGAATGAATGTGTGTTTGTGCTTCTAGAATATGTGATGATAAAGTAGCTAGAAAATGACTGATTGCGCTGCTGGCTTGTTTAGTGGTATCTTTGCTGCCTATGTTCTGACACTGTATGCAAGATTCCATGACAAATGGAAAACTTCGATATCTTCTGTGCAAAAGATTTTCTTTTAGAAATGCCATTAGATTACTTCTTTTTTAGAACATATAATGCACATATTTGTACCCTAGTGTGGTATGGGTACTGTGAAAGCTCAGAAGGTTCATAAGCAGGTAGCTTGAAACAGTGCATTGCGAACACAAGATACAAGTGGAAATTGTCCCTCCCACACAAAATACAGTCTTTTATACAACATGGGGAAGAGAAAGAAGCCTATGAGTTTGAACTTGATTTCACTATAAATAGGGCTTGCATTTGATAACACAGCAATCACTGGAGCTCTTTCATAATGGCTTTATTGGCTTTTCTTCATTAAATGTATTTATCAGAGCACATGTTCTTGGGAATTTATTCATGCCAGTTTCTAGTTTAGTCTATCAAGATAAGCCTTTTGCAGATAAAGTTGTCATTGTCAGCTCAAAACAAGCATACAAATTGGCATATATTAGGAAAAGTGGCAAGCCTACATGGGCAGTTGGATAAAGTACTATTTATATTACTCAAAATTGTTCATAAAAAAATGTGTATTAGGGATAGCTGAACACAACATTAGGTTTATTAGGCAAAGTTATATATCACAATAAATGGAAAGAATTTTCAAGCATCAAAAATACTCCATAGAATAAGAAATAAATACAGACAACACTCCTTTGAACCAAATTCAGTTTGCAGATCCCTAGCTCTCACCAAAGATAAACATAAGACATATGCACGTTTCTTTTTTTTTCTTTTTAATTGTTTTCCTTCCTTTTAATTATGTAAGCTGCCCAGAGTAATCGGAGAGAAGGGGAAAGAAAGAAAGAAAGAAAGAAAGAAAGAAAGAAAGAAAGAAAGAAAGAAAGAAAGAAAGAAAGAGAGAAAGAAAGAGAGAAGGAAAGAAAGAAAGAGAGAAAGAGTGAAAGAAAGAGAGAAAGAGAGAGAGAGAGAGAGAGAAAGAAAGAAAGAAAGAAAGAAAGAGAGAAAGAGAGAAAGAGAGAAAGAAAGAGAGAAAGAAAGAAAGAAAGAAAGAAAGAAAGAGAGAAAGAGAGAGAGAGAGAGAGAGAGAGAGAGAGAAAGAAAGAAAGAAAGAAAGAAAGAAAGAAAGAAAGAAAGAAAGAAAGAAAGAAAGAAAGAAAGAAAGAAAGAAAGAAAGAAAGAAAGATTTGAATGGAATTGTGAAACACATTCCTACATTTTGTCCTAGAGAGGCACATATGCTTCAGGTCTATTTGTTTTTAAAAAAATAAAATGTTGATAGACTGTCTGTCATGCAATCCATTTGTGTTCAGAATTTTAAAAATAACATAATGTAGCAACTTATGGTTACACATAAGAATAGCAGAGATACTTTCTGTATAATTATTTTGTCCTTTGATGTAAATAATTTCTGAATTTCTTCCTATGCATCATCTTATGGGACCATTCATTTCCTCACCACCACATACACATGAAGCCAAACAAACATAGAGTGATTCTCAGCAACTATCAGAGCGCAGAATTGAAAAGTGACTCTTCTAAAGTGGATAGTCTTCTGCTATTTTGCAAGATATCCCTACCTTTATTTTCTGGCAAATTTGAAAGTTTTCTCCTATTCTGGTTTTCTCAGTTTTATATTTTGGACTGAACTGATTTATTCAGTTGCAAAATGACTGGCAATTATTAATGGTGTGCTTTCTCCTTGTTTGTTGTATACCAAAGATGCCCTATTCTCCTTTATTTTTTAAATTTGGCTTTAGAACCTCTTCCCTGCATAATTATATATTCTGAAAATATCAATGCAATACAATAGATGAGCAGAGCATAAGATTTTACTGCATGCTGATGATATTTTATATGTTATAGATAAGCCAGAAATGTATATTCTTGTCCCTCCTCCTTCTTTTCCTCCGCCTCCTCCTCCTCCCTGTTATGCATGAGTCCGGGATCTTGCCTGATTCCTCTGTAGATTTAATTAAATCAGAAACACTCTAGAAAAGTACAAGGATTAGGATTTTAGTTTATGCTCTGATTCCTTTGTTTATCTTGACAGAAGAATTTCCAGGAACTTATAAATTTCTCAACTTGTAAATTTGAACATACTCTATTGCAGATGATGGAAAATAAGACCAGTGTTTCTCAACCTTGGCAACTTTAAGACGTGTGGACTTCAACTCCCAGCATGCTGGTCGGGGAATTCTAGAAGTTGAAGTCCACACATCTGCAGGTGGCCAAGGTTGAGAAACATTGATCTAGACAGATGGCCTAGAAGTTCTTTAAGTATTTGAAGTAAGATAAATGAGATTAAGATGAACATAACTCCAAACTTTATGTATATTTTGAGATATATTCCTACATTTATTCCATCATATTATTTTAAATGAATGTACCATATCTTGAACATTTTTTTTTTTGTAAGGATACACTATGAGGCTTTCATTATGTAAATTGTAATTCTCTGTTGGGAAAGGTGGATTTAATTTAATACGCTTTCAAGTTTATCATTTGGCAATTATCCTAGCTTCAGTGTTTGGAATAAGAGCTTCAGAATTCATCTCCTCTTTGGGCTCAGCTTGATCTTTTACCCTTGAAAACACCATGATCCCCATTTGTGCAGTGATCATTTTCAGTATCCTCAGTGAATGCCACAAAATACTGAATTGCAGATATAATTTACATTATGGGATAATGCCAATTTAAAAATAACGTTTAAATATATTTTGGTGGTAAATTTGACCTCCAGTTATATTATTACTTTGGATCAACTCATGTTCTGAGGAAGCCATTGTTAAAACTTTTGCGGAATAAAACAAATGAGTTTATTTTACTCAAGTATGATGCCTGGCAGCATATTGAAGATATGAATTTGTTTGGTTTATTTGGTCCAGATGTTATTGCTGCTTCTGAAGTTCCACAATCATTAGAGGTTTTGGAAGAATTAACTTTGGCTTCTAAATAAGTAGCCTTTTTTTATAAGAACTTGAGGGAACTTAATGACATTATTTACATGATCTTTGAATAATAGAGTGAAGGTCTTCCTGAGGAAAGCAATGGAGGGTTGCGTTGAACAATTTAAAATTAATTACCTATTATCTCAAAATTATATTAATACAAAAAAAAATGCTTCATTTATATTGGATGCCTCAAAAATATGTTCAATAAGAGTTGTTGGTAATCAAGTTACTCTTGGAGATGTAACTCAGGAATCGGAAGATTAAACCATATTATTTTGTCAACTCCTTTATTGTATTTTGGATTGACCTCAACAAGCTTATTAATCAGATTCTGGATCAATCACTGTATGTTAAAGATTCATATGTTTTTCATAAGCCCAGTATCTATCAAAATATTAAGAAATGTGGACTGTGGGGGTGTAAGGGGCATGGCTATTGGTTAAAAGAAATGTACAACACTGAAAGAAGAAATGTATACATGATTTTTGCCAATGGATTGTGGTGTGTTTCTGCCAGAATTTGAATTACATTTTTTTTTAACAAAGGAGCAAGACAGAACACTTTCAAGCAATATGGTCAACCTTTTCAGAATTGTTCATTTTATTACATAATTTCCAGGTATCATTTTTTATGGAACATTTTTTAAAATTTCTTTTTAAAAAATGCAGTGCTTGTCAGTTTTGAGGCTGATACTGTAATATTGTGGTATCTGTATTATTTGTATAGACTAGTTTAGGTTTAGAAACTATACACACACATATATGCACACACACATACACACTTATATATATATATATAGACTGAGTCTGAAACTAATAGTTTGACAAGCTTCTTAAATTCTTTCTTTCAAGGTGGAAAACAGTATGAGACACTGGAATATCACTTAAATATTAAAAAGCTACAAAGACCTTGGATGGTAACAACCATTTTAAGAGGAGGGAACACATGCTTCTTATTGCTTTAACTAATTTATATTGCTATCATTTCACCTCAGAATTAATAATAACTTGCTATTTGGTAAATCTATTTTTACTATTTCTCAGTAGCATTTATGTGCAGTTTTACATCTCATTAGACACAGCGACAGAATGCATAGTGAATGAGCAATTATCACTGTTTTCATACTCTATTTACAGCTAAGGCCTGTTTGCAATCATTCTACCTCACATATAGACAGGTGAACAAAAGTGGTCGTTATCATCTATGTGTTTTAATTAACTACTGAATCTCCAATAATAGACAATAACTATATGGGTAGAATGTTGAATTTCTATGGGGAAATCATCTGGCAAATGAATTCAGTTCATAGTGAAGACAGATATGCATGAGATGATCTACAGTTTTAATTTTCAAAAATCTTAGTTATATGTATTTGCATATTCTTTAACACAATGCCTCTTCCATGCTAATAGTGTGGAATTAACATCATAATGGAGTGGAAGATAGTAATATTGTTTAAAGAAAAGCATGGTATATTTCAAAGGCAATGTGATATTGTATCACTCATCGGTAGGAAACAATCATGTCAGCCCCACTGGATGATAGATTTTCTCCTAACAGTGAACCCAGATCAGCAATGCATACAAAATAGTCAAGGCAGTATCCCATTGTCAGGCCCTTAGGCTCTGCGTAAATTGGAATTAATTCTTCTTCCAAACATGATTCTCAGCAAACCTCTTTAATAAGGTTTGTTAAGGAGAAAGGGATAGGGTTACAAGAATTCCAGAAACTGAACTATTTCCCATGTATAATCAATATCTCTCCCACATCCATTAGGATGGAATCTTCCTCATTTTCTTTTTTTATTGACTTTCTTTGAACTGGTGGACTGGAGGAACTCTTCACTGATGATGAAGGAGCTTTCAGGTGACTTCCAAAACTGTCTCCTAAATACTTACAGGTTAGAAACCATCCACAACAGCTATCATACAGAAGAAGAAATTTAACTTGTTGGTGCTAAAGGATTGCATTGATTGATTGATTGGTTGATTGATTGATTGATTGTCTGAAGACAATTTTGTTTTTATCTGAGGGCAGGGGATATGGTTAATTATTTATCTCATTGAGGGGGCTGTGGGATTCTTTGTAAGTTTTAAGTATCAAGATAGATGTCTTTGTGAGTGTGGCTCTCCCTCAGCTACAGAAACATATTAAATGGCTTTGGGCAGTCAGTCTCTCTCAGCCCAACCCACCCCAGAAGGCTATTTTGGTGATAAAATGAAGAGACATTCACATACTATATAAACTACCTTGAGTTCTTGGAGAAAAGGTAGGTTATAAATCTCACAAATAAATATGTTATGACGTTCTCAAAGCACATATAAGATTCAAATTTGGAACTTTTGTTACTGAATTTGAAAGGTGCACTTTGGTACCATAAAAAATGAGGTTGACAGATCCACTGGTTCCTCACTCCTGTTACTGAGCTCACATGCAAAGTATTGTGGGGAATAATCAATATCAAGAATTTGCAAGTTAATAAAGTGTAAAAATTAAAAGCAATGAAAAAGAACATATGGCAGGCAAAGAAATTCAACTGCATTTTTAAAAATTCTTCAGCCTGATGAGAATTTGCTTTAGAATTCCAAATATCCAAATATTTCAAAATATTTTGTTTTTCTCATGGGTGGAATGTGGTGTTCCTATACTTACTTAAACATGAGTGGCAAGAAATGTATATGAATAGCTTGTTTTTCATTATAGAAATGCCTTTCCAGCAGTCTGCAGCCTTCCTGGTTTTTCATGCTAAATTCTCCGATGGATGCTTGAGATAAAGATGCTCCTGCCACCACTACGTGAGAGTTTTGCCCTTAAGAAATTATTGAAGAATTCTCCTCCTACCTAGAAATTTGATGGTGAACTTCAAAAGGGGGATCCATCTGATATCTTTTTTCAGGCAAATCTCTCCATCACACAGAAATTAATTAATTAATTAAGTACCTTTCATCCAGCTATCCATCTATCGCATGGCATTTGTTTAGTTTAGATGTAGCAGTCACATTACCAGAACCAATCACATAGATTTCTACCACCCAGCTGGCAAGTCTTTGACTGGGAGGAAGGAACTGGATGGGAAGTACTTTTGTGATTCTTGGCTTTTAAATATAAATACAATGATTTTATAGGAAAGCACCAAAATAAATTATTGGATGAAGGATATGATTTATTTTCCTTGCCCTTTGGATAACAATTACATTCTGAAAGAATGGACTTTAGTGGCTCATAAAAAGCTCTAATATTGCTGACTACTGTCCCTTTCTGTTCTTTTGTCTTCTTTGTCTTTACTGCCACCCTGCTTACTGACCTTCTGGTTACTAATCAGAAGGTTACTGATCTATCATTGTCACATTCTGCCTACAACTCCTCCAAACAATGGAGCTCTGGATCTGTGCTCCATGACCCAAAGTTAGCAGCACCGCTACCTGCAAAAGCCAATCTAAACTCTCCACATATACAAGGAGCCTAAAACCAAAATAATGTTTGTTACTGTATCAGATATATTGAATAAAATGGATCTATAAATATTTGCAATTTTAAAAGCTTTTAAATGCCCAGTGCTTGGGTAGAACCATCATCATCTCTATCTATCAAAGGCAGCAGTACTTCAAAGGGCCTTTTTAAAGGATGGAGGATAGGATCAGCAGCAGCTTAAAATCAGAGCAGTCAGGTAGCTGAAGGAGAAAAACTCTGATGAATATTCAAAACGTAAATACTGAAGACAATAAGAAAAGGTTCTAACAAAACCTTTCATGGCCTCCTATACATTTCATAAGTATTTGGCTAATTTATATTGGAACAGATACCTGGACTAAATGAAATGGCATTTATTTGTTTAGATCTCACGTTTATTCTAAGAAATTCAGAGAAGCACACACGATATTCTGCCCACCTTCTTTCATTCTCACAAAATCCTACAAGGTAAATTAAACTAAGAGAATGGTTGCTAATCACAGATTGCCGAGTAAGCTAACTGGGGAGTTACATTCTCTGCTCTTAGTCATTGTTATGAACTAATTCTTTAGCCATGTATTTCTACTCAAACTGTACCACAAGAGATTTATAGAATAATTAGAAAAAAAGATATAATCAGGGGAAAAAAACATTTTATAACAACTAACAGGACAGGAATCCAAGAACTAACTTTCTGTCCCAGAGGAGAAAAAAATCAATCCAGAGACATGAATGTGTATTTATCCCAATTTAAGCCCATAGTTTGAAATTATTCACGAACACTGAAACAGAGTCTCAAAAGAACAGCTCTTGCTAATTAGCACCCTTAGCTCTTGTTATACAAGTCAGTGTGACAAGTTTTAATTAAGTCTAATTATTTTTGAAAAAAAATATATTGATGTATATTAATTCTATGATAAAGTTGTTTCCTAACAGGGAATTAGAGAATGTGGTATTAATTTAACTGAGTGCAGTCAGTCATGACACTTGATTTCCCTTGCCCATTTAATAATCATATACAAACACTATTTGGTGACTGTGAATAAAGAATTACATCAAAAGAATAATTTTTTGCAAAGTTCAGAATGACAGAAAATCTCTTCTAGGATCATAAATATTTGACTTTCTCTGCTAGGCATTGTTTGCAGATAAAAGCTAAGTGAGGCTGTTTGAGAGAAACATGATTTGTGTTTGAACTTAGGAAGGCAAAGATACAATTCATGTACTATTTTATAAGTTACACAAAGAGTCATATATACATACATACATGCACACCCATCATGCTATTCAGTTTTGAGCTAACGTGCATTATGAAAAGCACAAAAAAGGATTTTAAAAAGCAACACAAAGTAAAAATGAGAAAGAACACAAATTAAAAGAAAATATACCTGTAATTTACACCAACAACATTCACTATTGTTCTCCATAACTTTATGTTCTTACAAACCATCTTTGATATGGCCAGGTTTACATTGCTTCTTACACTGCCTATTCTTTTTCAAATTTCTCACCTTTTTGCTTGAGGAGCAAAAAGTTGGGAGCGTCCAACTAAATGCTATCTTCTTAGTATATATTTATAGTCTTATTTTATATTAGAGGCTAATACAAGACATAGTTTTATTTTTTTAAAAAAAGAGAGGAGAGGTATACTTCCACCCCTGTATCAAAACTATAGCCACCTAATCTTAGAGACTTGATTGATTAATTATGTGCCATCAAGTCATTTTTGACTCTTAGTGACCACATAGATTTTATCAAGGATGATCCAGCCCTAACCTGTTCTTTCAGGTCTTCCAATGGTACACTCATTGACACTGTAACTGAGTCCATCCATCATGCAAAAAAGGGGTTGGGGCTTCTTTTTTGAGCCCCTTGTGAGCACTCTTGCCTCTGTGTGCTGGGAGTAGACCAGACCAAGAAACAAATACTGTATACATTTAAAACTACTTTTAATGGAACAGCTATAGTAACAGAATCTTGCAGATCTGAATGTGCTTCCATCCTCTCTCACTTTATCTTCGTTTGAATTAAATTAATATTTACTTATTAAGCCTTTTGAAATAGGGTCAAATCATGCTTGTCTGATCTTTGCCTTGGTAGCCGCTCTTCCTCCTGTCCTTCAAGGCCATTCCCTATGCTTTCGACAGCTGATTGGTAGAGATGTGAAATGAAGGCTCTAAAAAGTTAAAAATTCCTCTCATTCCATTGCTGTAATGTGTCACATTATATGAATATGCTCAGGGTTTTTACACCATTTCATTTTCAATGGATTCTCATCCATTTGGTGGTGCATCATCATGCTATCAGCTGTCCAACTCAGCCACTGTGGAGGAAACCTTTAGCAGAGAGCTCTGTTTCCCACATTATGTGAAGATACAGATACAATATGAGGTCTGTAACTAGGTTATTGGGACATTTACCTTTTGAAAGACTATTGTCCTTGAATTTAGAAAAGAGAAATTATTATTAGTTTACATAATTTTATTTTACTGTAGAAAAACTGTCATTTTACGTCCCCTAGATTTTTGAACTGATTAAACTCAAATGTTATTGATGAATATTTTCCAACCCATTATATGTGTAATTGGATTCCCAGATTCCTAATGTGAAATACAGCAGTCCAAGAAACATTTCAGTGCATGACACACAGAGACACACAGACACCATAACCATAAGTAGCTACAGGCACCTTCAACAGACAGCTTTAGTTGGAAAATGTGACAATGACACAACAGTGGTATATGATTCATTAGTCTTCCAGCTTGTTAGTGTTATAAAAATAATGAGAAGCCCAGAAAGATCATTATGCTACATAAAAGCATAATCTAAATTCATCTCTAGTGTATAACCTTTGATTTTAAGATACCGTTCTGTACGTACGCATGCCACTAACTTCAGATTCTAAATTTTTCTTTTGCCTTACAGCATGCAGAAAGACTAGGGGTATGCTCAGAATACTAGATTTTAGCACAATCAATGGACATTTATCCACTTGTAAAAGGCAGTTTGTGCTACTGTTTTAATGATATCAGATTTCTGCAGTACAGTACTAGCAAGGATTCTTCCTCAGTTCCACAGCACAGTGTTCTGCAGACAGGTGGAGACCACAATTACCGCAGTCCCCAGCTGAATTCATCTGGAGGGCATGGGATGGTAAAGGCTGCTTTATATTTTTGTAATTATCCCCCATGTTGGTAAGCATCACTTACAAAGTTATATACTACATGGCTTTAAGAGCATTCTGGAGTCCGTTGGCTATTGGTGTGTTTTGTAATGGTGGCAGCATTTTCTAATATTAATTTCCAGTTTTATTCTCAGTAATTGTTGGTTGTTTGTCATTGTGTTAACACAAGAGTAAATCACGTAGCAGTAACCTGGATAATGAAAAGATTTATTCCACTGCCTTACTTCTCTGTCATTTTAAATATACTTGTCTTATTCCCCCTCAACTTTCCTTTTGGCCATATTTCTTTCTCTAAAATCTTATCCCATTTTCCAGTGGTTGCATTGCTAATGCTAGCAGATAGGAGAGCTCTGAGTCTAAATGCTATGAAGATGACAACAAATAAGTTACTATCTCTCCACTTCAAGTCTATTAGAATAAAATGGGATATTTCCATGTTTAATCTTCTGTGAGGCTTAGAGGACACAGAGAAAAAATGCCTTTTCCAAATCAGTTGATTTGATAGTTAGGTATCATCAAGCTGGGCCTGTCACATTGAGGACTATAAAGAAAGTAATATCATGTCCTGATACTTTTCCACAAACAGCCATTGCTTCATCTAACTCACACAGGATCAGGGATACCTTTTGTTGTGAAAACCATCTTGTGTTTTCTTCAAAATTGTTCTCCGCGTGCTTCATGAGTTGAAATCTCCCTGAATAAATATTTCTGCTTCCATAGCCTGGTTCCATGTATTCCATCTTTCATACATGTCTATTCACTCAAATATATGGCACTATATATATTGATCGGCATTACATACTAGTGACAATATATTGGCATGTCATGATTAATACATTCTAACAGACCTGACCATTAGGATTAGCAGGCTAACATACTATTTCCTCAACAATGATCCTTATCTCTTCCCATGACATTCTAGAAATCTTCTTCATCCTATCCATCCATTTCAACTACTTTCTTTCCTTTCTTTTTTCTTCTACCTTGTTAAGAATTGATGTGTTTGTGATAAATAGTCCAAATTGGTCACACTTGATGGATAGGAATTACAGATCTTTCTTTCTTTCTTTCTTTCTTTCTTTCTTTCTTTCTTTCTTTCTTTCTTTCTTTCTTTCTTTCTTTCTTTCTGCCTGCCTGCCTGCCTGCCTGCCTGCCTGCCTTTCTTTCTAAAATCTCTGCTTTTTTTCCTAAATAATCCCTTTTATTTTGTAGTGACAGTTTTTCCCTGCACTCTACCCCAAAGATAAATAATGCTGCTTTTAAAGGAGGAAACCACACCTCAGCAAGATTGGCAGTGCAAGCTTCTATATATAAACAAGAACCAACCCCATTTCCCCATGCTGCACTGGTGCTATTGCCTAGCTTGCTAATAAAATGTTTGCAGGAAAATAACCATGCTCAGAGAACACCAAGAAACCAACAGATCAAACCTCACCAATTTATATTCTCTAGTGTGTGTGTGAGAGTATTTGTGTGTATATGCGCATACATGGAAATAGCTTAATGTGGAAAAAACTGAAAAATCCATCTCAAAAAAGCAAAAGAAACAAAAAAAAAAAAAAATCTTCCTGAAACAACATTTATTTGTTCAAAACTACTTTTTAGTTTATAGTTCCCACAAATAAAACTACCCTTTCTTCTGTTTCAAAATGGGTTTTCTTTGAATTCTAAATCAAAGATGATACTTCCAATGCAATCAGGAGGCCATTACTTTTCTACAGGTTGCAAGATTCTTATAAATAGCTATACCTGTTAGAAGCCATCTGGTTCTTCCCTCATGTTATTAATTATTAGCTGCTAACTGTTTTAGGATTTTCTTGCAATTTTTAAAATTCCTTTTTTATACTGATTGTATTGTATTGCTGGTGTTTAAAGTCCATTTGGCTTCTATGGCAGAGAAGAAATCCTTAGCATAATCATTTTTCCTCTGTTCATGACTCAAATTAGTCTAGCAGATGTTTGTCCAAATTTCTGTAGGAAATAAGGAGAGAAGAACCCAAGGTAACCATAGAGAAATTAGGCTGAAGACCTTTCAGCACTCTGACCAACTCTGTGTTATTTCACTTAACCTGCTAAAGCAGCGTTCCTCAACCTTGGCAACTTTAAGATATATGGACTTCAACTCCCAGTATTCCCCAGCCAGCATGCTGGCTAGGGAATTCTGGGAGTTGAAGACCACATATCTTAAAGTTGCTAAGGTTGAGGAACACTGTGCTACAGGATCTAACAGTTTTCCCAACAATGTCAGCTCTCTGTTTTGCCTGGTTCTTTAATCTGTATTTTCCCTCTTCTCCCCGAGTCTTCACTCTCAAGGGAAGTTACTGCCCGACTTAGTTGACAGCAGAAATTCTGTCATCATTTCACATAGAAAAACTTGAAGTGATGTATTTTGTTTCTATTAGTTGCATTTTTGCAGTCAGCAGAGGAAATGATTAGCATTTAAATATAGATGTTGCTAAATTCTGTCATGCAGGAAGTAAAGGGAACGATTAGAAGGGGAAATATGCAAAATTTGTATTTTATCAAGAGCTGTTCTAAGAAACAGCATGCTAAATCTTTCAAACTGAAAGCTAAGTTAAACCCACCAAATTGATTTGCACATTATTTTTCTGCAGAGCAAAAAACAATGTGCTTCCTTCTGAGAACTTTATTAGACATGTTAAAATTGCAGTTTGTTTGGGGTTTTTTTCCCATGGAAGGTATTTTCCCCTGAAGCTATGCTTTTCTAGTTTTCCAATGAAAACCATGAGTTTTGTCAATAAATAGAAGGCAGAGTTTGTAGCCTGCAAGGCAATGACATCTGATATAACAATGCTATAGCACTAAAATCTGTGTTGCCAATTCTGCTTTGGTCATAGAATACACCTCCAAAAACTTGTGATCGGCCAACCCAAATACAGCCTACTAATGTTCATTTTGGCTTTCCGAGTGCTTAATAACTACAGACTGTTCCAAGAAGAAAAGAATTTGGTGCCAAGAATTTGGTGCACTCTCATATTTCCCTACTGCAGAGAGGCTTAACCACATTCACTTGAATAAACTTACAAAAACTCCTGTTATTGGAGGCCTAAAATTACAATAAACAAGTAAGGAAATGAAACCTAATGAAATAAAATAAATGCACCTCCTTTCACACTTCCCTATACAATCAAGCTGGTTAGGATTTCAGGAGTAAAATTAGTGAATAGAGCTCTACAGTCCTTCCATAGATACACCTCAGGTATGTCTCAATATGATTAGTTTCTCACCCGATTCTCTGTAATCGCTTGATCAGTCTTTAGGCTGCAAAGCCACTGGAGACAATACATTATGTGTGCACAATGTATCATGAAAAATAGACGCTCATTGAATTGTAGTAGCACAAAATGCATCCAACAAAATCCTAAAACATGAAAAATTAACTAAATATAACAGGGATTCACATTGCAATTGAAAAGTCTGTTTGTATTTTCTTTCTTTCTTTCTTTCTTTCTTTCTTTCTTTCTTTCTTTCTTTCTTTCTTTCTTTCTTTCTTTCTTGAAATAAACACTTTTGTAGGCTGGATAAAATTGTGCTGTTTTGTTATCTCCAGAGAAAACCATTTTAAATGTGTTTTCCATGTTTCCTCTTGAACTTGACATTCAATATTCAGCATTTTTCATTCTTCCCTGTAGTGCTGGACCTCTTTCTGCTATACATAGTTTTGAAAGCAAGATACATGTTTGACACTGATTTTGTATGCAGTACCAGATTCATGTTAAGTTACTCAGTAGGATAATTTATGATTCCTTTCTTGTTAAAATGTCCTCAAAAAGAAATATGGTTGCTTTGGAGTTGTTAGAATGGCAACGGAACATTTTCTGTAGAAGCATATAGATGAAGAAATTATGACTCTGAATTTCCTAAAACGGAATCACCAGACTAATGGTAATCAAAGACTTCTTGCTTCAAATATATGATGTGCCAAATAAAAGATAAAGACAGGCCTGAAATATGAGTCAGAGTCTACAGGAAGAGGTTAGGTTCTGACATGCCTTTGGGACACTTCAACGTTTTGAAAACTAACAGATTGGATTTATATTTATGGTACTCCTTCAGAAGGAGAAAAAAGCTAGTATATAGATGGATATATATATATATGAACTAAAACTCCAGACTGAATGCTGCGCTCATTCAGAAAGGCACAAAATCAGTTAGCTTGCAGATATTCCATCATGGAAACTCTTTGTTGTTAATTCTCTCAGTAGGAAAATAATGGTAATATGCTTGCAGGTATAATCCTTTAAGAAGGGCTCTGCTTTTGTTTGAATAAATCAAAGGTCATTTGGTTTAATTTTAGCTTGAATCAAAACAGTTGTTTAGAAAACCAAATCTGCATGTGTTTCCCCATGGACTGCAGTGGGGAAAGCTAGATACAGCTATAAATCTATTTGTCCTTATAGCAGAATTAATGAAGTCTACCAAATTTCAGAAAAATAAATTTTAGGAGCTGGAAGTTTTCAACAAAACAAAAACAAATTCATTTATGCCCAGTATTTTTGATAGGCACTTTGTAGAATGATGCTTGACACCATTGTTATAATCTGTGAAATATTATAAACTTGTGATTTTGTGTGTGGAATTTGCAATGCTGGTAAGAAGCAATTTTTGCTGTCTTTCCCTCTGGGTGTTTGGACAGGATTTGTATGAAAATGGCATACATCAATTATCCCTAAGTAAGGATCTGTACAATATTACAATGATAAGTTTAGGGCTTAGATATTTATAATGAATTGACAACACTTAAGGGGGTTGTATTGTTATATTTTATTTGGGATGATTTTGCTCACTTGATACAGCTGAGACACAAGTATTTGAAAGGATGGGAGAGAGAGAGGAAATTTCATTTGTAAAATCTATTTATCATACTTACACAACAGGAAGATAATTCTTTCCCAATAATTATTCTGAGTTGGAAGGTGGGTCATTTGCATTAGAAATAAGGGGTAAATGCCTATGCATATGGTTACTGATTAGCCTGAAGATTAGCCTTTAGTTGGGAGGGACTGTTTGCCAGATGAATTTAACCCTTTTTTAAATACCAAAGCAGGACATCTCTCTCTTTCTCTCTCTCTCTCTTATATATATATATATATTACTGCTTGGCCTCACCACTAGTTTTATCCCTTTCTCACTTCTTCTTAACAAATCTTCCTATTGGTAAAACATCCTGTTTCTTCTTTTGTACTATTTTTGGACAAGGGAGAGGGAGGAATATCTTTGTGTGTGTTTAACATGTATGTACTTAGGTGTTTCTGTGTGTGAATGGCATTTACGAAGGACAGACTGGTTGGTATACATAGATGATCTTTAATATTATAAACAGGGTACCTTATTTTTCAGGCAATTAGTTAGTAGAGAGCACCTAGCTAGATTTGTCCAATCTCCAAAAGCTAAGCAGGGTCAAACCTGGATTGTATTTGGATGAGAGACCATCAGGAAATACCAAGGCAGTAGACTAGTTTGAGAAGGTGGGGAAAAAAATTCTAAATTAGGTCAAATATCTCATAGTCACCAAGAATCATGGTCATCTGAAAGGCTACCTTGTTTTTCGTTTGGTTTGGTTTGGTTTTATTTTTATTTTTACATTTCAATAAATAAAATGTATGCTTTATTTTGCCCTGCCCATTTTTTAGAATGTGGCTTCTCAGAGGTAGGGAGGTATGTGTCTCTCTGTCTATCATCTACCGATCTACCTATCTATCTATCATCTATCTATCATCTCCATCTCCAGCACTGATTTCAGCTGAAATTGGCAATTAGGGAAGCTAGGACTTCCACAGAATCTTTGTGTTTTTTATTGTATTTATGCCTACATTTCTTTTTGTGGTGGGAAGGGGGATTGTCTGAAAAGATCCCGAATGCATTAAGTGTACATTGTAGTGCTTGTATACTGTATGCTACATAATAGAAAGGAGCCTCAGATTTCTTTGGACTTCCAGTGAGGACATGACAAGCTACATGTTTCTGAAGGAGCGGGGACAGCATTATGGCAGAGATTGGTGGCCAGAAAGTGGATCCTGGCAGGCAAAATCTCTCCAGAGAAAGAAGAGATCATGAGATCACACACCTGCCCTCCAGACAGCTGCTTCTCATAAATAGACTGCAAGAACTGAGGTTTCTGAGGTTGACTGGTGAGTCAAGCAGCTGGGAGTCGAGGGATTCCAACAAAGTTCACAGTTGTAACGTAGCCGATATGGACATAAAGCCTGACCAAACCTCATTCCTTAATCACTTTTGAAATTACTTTTTTACTGCTTTTCAAATATTAAGAACCTTTGGAACGGCAAGTTTCATGGCATTCACTGGGTGAGTTTCTTTCAACCTTTAATGAAAGAAGTTTTAAGTATGAATTTAAGGACTTTAAAAAAATTCTTTTTTGAGGAATGAAGAGCAAAAGGGTGATTAAAGTGTTGTTTCTGAAAAGGTATAAATGGGCTGGGTGTAGAATGGCAGCCTGACACTCTCGAAAGCATGGAGAGTTGCTGGAGCTTTGAAAGCTGTCTGGAAGGTGTTTCTGGCTGGCTTTTATTTATCCCTGGATCAAAGGGCGATCAAGAGATTAACCACATGTGTTCCTGACAGTGGTTCCTTCTGATTAAAAACTGCAGAAATGGAAAAGTTTTTGCAGCTAGATCAGGAGTTGAGCTCCTTGGAACCCTGGACTTTCATCTAAACTCCTAATTGCAGCGGAGTCGTTACGGACTTTACAGCCTTGCTGTCCCCAATCACTTTGATGAGGTAATCAGTTACAGCTGGAGAGATATTTTCTTTTGCAGCAAAGATAATACTCCTTAGTTAAACCTTCTTTTTAACTCCACAGTTAAACCTTCTTTTGAGACTATAAAAAATACAAGAGAGACTTTGGTTTAAAGATTCAAGACTTATTGGCAAAAAGCTCAATTAAGAGAAGATCTAAGAAAGTTTTAAATGGCTAATGGGACAGGTTTTATTTTTTATTCTGCTATTTTTATTGTTACTCTTTTTATTTTTGATGAAAGTGCTTTGATACAATTCATTACTAAGTTAGTTTAAGGCAATAACCCAGTGTAAACATGTAAGAATAAATCTTCTTTTATTTTGTCTGCCTGGGACATTCTTGCTTTTGGATTAAAAATGACCACTAGAAAAATGGCAAAAGAGGGCAGATGAGGTTCACTAGAAAAACTTTCAATTACACAAGATGTACTTCAGAATTGTTTTCAACAAATGGTAGATAAATTTGATCAGATAAGAAAAAAATGGATGATTTTGAAAAAAGGATGGATGAAAAATTTGTAAAATTAAGACAGGAGATGAAAGAAGATGTTGAAAACATATTTAGAGGTGTAAAACAAATTAAAGACAGAGTGGAAATTTTAGAAGGTAAGTCAGAAGTGCAATGCAGAGAGTTGGAAAGAGAATTGGATAACTTGGCTTTGCTGGAATTGAGAGAGAAATTATTTTGTTTAAGATTTAGAGCTATTTTGGAGATTTCAGATGAAAGTATTAGAGAGAGGCTTATAAAGGCTTTGGCAAAATTTTTGGATCTGGATGAGGAAGATATGGAAAATGAAATAAATTTCCAGATTTGCCAGATTGAGAAATGTACCTAGGGATACCTTGGTGCATTTTGTGAGAAAGAAGACAAGGGACCAAGTCTTGCAGCATTTAAATACAAGATTGAAAATGGATAATACTGATATAACTGTTTTGAGAGATTCCCATCCAAATTTTGCATAAGAGAAAAGAATATTCCTCTTCGGTTGAAAAATTAAACAGAAAAAGATTTCATTTTGATGGGATAAATTGGAAGGAGTCAAATGATTCAGACTGAACTGTGAGATTTTTTAGAAAAATATAAATTAAAAAAAAAGATATAAAACATCTGACCTATAAATCCCTGGAAGAAGAATTTATTTCAGCAGATGCCAAAAAGAGAAATTGAGTTGTTTTGTATATTAACCTTTTTTATATCCAGAACTTGTATTAACTGATGAACATGGCAGATTTGTTGGGGCAGAAGTTAACTTACATGGGGTTAAAACAATGGTATTGGGAGTTTATGCCCCAAATGAGGATAAAGTGACTTTCTATAAACAATTTATGGAGAGATTAACAGATTTTTCATATGAAAGTTGGTGTTTGTTGGGGACTAGAAGGGTGTGGTTTCCCCCCAGCTGGATAGGACTTCTGAGAAAAATATTAAAATTACTCAAGGTGAACTACTAAAAGTCTTCTTAGATTTAATGGACAGTTTAGGGTTGGTTGATACATGGAGACAGAAGAATGGTAATTCAAGGAAGTATACCTATTTTTCAGAAAGACATAGATCCTTTTCAAGAATAGACATGATTTGGACTTCAAGAGACTTGGCAACTAATTTTCTAAAGTAGAGATTTTACCAAAGACTTTCTCAGATCAAAACCCTGTGAATCTGATTTATATTAAAAAAAAAACAAAAAAAAACTAGTTCTTTCAGATGGAGACTAGATAAAGCATTACTACAGAAATAAGTTGTTGAGAGCTACAAAAAAAATTAAAAGAATTTTTTGAAAACAATTTAAATAAAGGTACTCATTTGAGAATGGTCTGAGATGCAAGTAAAGCTTTTATTTGAGGCTACCTGATACAACATAATTCTGAAATTAAGAGGAAGAGGCAAGAGAAAATACAAAACATTTTGGATGAAATAAAAAGAAAAGAATAATTAAGTAATTCTCCAGGGTATACAAGTATCTCCCAACAAATTAAGATTTTACAGCAATGGTTATCTATGCTAACAATAAGATAAATGGAAATGAAGTTGAATTATGCAAAGCAAAAACATATTAAATTTGCAAATAAACCAGAGCAATGGCTGGCTTATAAATTGTGAAGAAAAAGAGAAAAGAAAATGATATTGAAATTACAAGAGGGAGATACTGTATTAACAATGTGTCTCTACAAAAAACATTTTATCAATATTATGCTAGTCTGTATGGATATCCCCTTGGAGAAAATAGACGATTATCTTAAAAAAACAAAATTTACTGAGGATTACACATGAACAAAGACAAATTATGACTGGACCCATAATGATAAGAGAAATGTCAGATGCAATTAAAAAGAGTAAACCAGGTAAGATGCTTGGCCCAGATGCCTGGCCCAGATGGACTACCGAGTTTGTATTATAAGTGTTTTGAGGATGATTTTTTACAACCATTACAAGTACATAAAATTCTGTTCTACAGGGAAGAAGGATACCAGATACTGGAAAGAAGCCAACATTAACACCTAAACAGGGACAAAATTTGACTTCAGTGACAAATTACAGACCAATTCATTATTGAATAATGACTATAAGTTGTTTATAATGATTTTAGCTAAAAGATTGAAAATAATTTTGCAAGAATTTATTCATGAAGGTTAATGTGTTTTCTACCTAAAAGACAGTTGAAAGATAATGTTAGAACCGTGTTGGATATTTTGGAATATTTGGAATAACATAAAGATAAACAAGCCCCATTGATCTTTTTAGATGCAGAGAAGGCTTTTGACAATTTGAATTGGATTATTTTTTTTTTAAAGGTTTTGGAAGATCTTAATTTTGGGGAGAATTTATAAAATGAGTGAAATCAATTTATACTTCACAGACAGCACAAATAATCATTAATGGAGATTTAACTAAATCTTGTGAGATACAAAAAGAAACTAGACTAGGTTGCCCACTGACTCTTTTGTTTATTTGAGTTCTTGAAATATTAAATAGGCAAGATGAGAGAATCATGAGTGTAAAGATTAAAAGAGAGTAATACAAGTTAAGAGTTTTCACAGATGACTTGGTTTTGATTTTGGCAGACTCTTTAAATGGAACTGAACTTTTAATGAGTAAATTAAAATAATTTGGGGCATTAGCAGGCTCTAAGATTAATAAGCAGAAGACAAAGATGTTAACATAAAATATGAAGTTACAAGACCAAACAGAACTGATGAATAAAGATTGAGAAGAAGGTAAAATATTTGAGTATAACTATGACACATATGAACTGTATGTTATTTCAAAATAATTATGTTAAGACATGGAATGAAGTTAAAAAAGATATGTCAAGATGGGACAATGTACAGTTGTCACTGTGGGGGAGAATTTCTGTGATTGAGATTAATGTTTTACCCAGAATGTTATTTTTGTTTCAGACAATACCTGTTTTGACAACTGATGTACCATTTAAATATTTTGTGAGCAATTTACTCCAACTGTTTTGTGATTATATTACAAGCATAGCCAAATGATCCTTGGATCAACCTTAAGTATGGTCCTTGCCTGAAACAATGTCTCTGATCAGCTCCTGCAGTTGTGGCTTTTGAAGCAGAGATGATGTGTCTTCCTTCAGCTTTGTTTTTAAAGGACAAGCTTAGCTCATCGTTACCCTCAAAGTTCAGCAATGAAAAAGAAACAACAGAAATGGAAAATTTCTCGTTCTCTCCAGTTCTGCTCAGGCTGCCAGGTTGGAAATGGTGCATCCCAGTTACCAACAGCAAGTGTAGAGAAAGTGCTGCAGACTTTAACCGAAACAGTATTTAATTGAATGGACAGCAGTAGATACCAGCATTTTTGTATAACTGTGGTCCTTCCAACCATTCCCAAAAGCTTTAAAAACTGTTGCTGCCTCTGCTGTCACAGTCATTCAGTTAGAAAATGGAGAGAAAACACAGGAGGGCCTTTAGATACGTTCTTCCTGCACCCTACCAAAATGCATCAAATGGAATCTCACTGCAGTTTTTCCCTGTGTCATATGGGGAGCTCAGCTAAACAGATATGGGGCTTGTCTCTTTCTCTATTTCTATTCCCTCCCTTCTCTTTGAATTTTCCTGTATGAAGAACTGGGGAGGGTGAACATGTATCGTTTCTGAAAGCATTATTTCCATCTCTCTGTCCTTTTAATCTCTAACTCCTTCAGTTTCAGCAGTTGCCAGATATCATTTTAACAGGTTTGGAAAAGAACATTTTTTTTATTTTGATTCCAAACCTTCACAGCACCAGTGTTTCCCTACCCCATCCCCCACAAAGATTTTAAAATGATCACAGTGATCTTCAGTGTTTGCAGTCCCTTGCCAAGATCAAAACATGCTGGTTTATATTTGCAAGTCTAGTGCTTGCAGAGAACACCATGAATCAATCAGTGCTCAGCTTGTCTCTCTCTAGTTGATCAATAAAGGCTGCAAAGAACTTCATCCAGTCAGTGCCTGGCCCTCATAGCTGTGCAGTAATGCAAATAAAGAAAAAAGGAGAAAAAGAAAATAGACACACATGCAGGTAAGGATGCTTGCTTTTCTATACTTGTGTTTAAGTATATTTGTCGGAAATTCAGAAAAAAGTCGGGTAGATTTCTGAGAACAGAAGATATACGTGGACAATATAAACTGTAAACAATATAAATTAATTAATGAAACTCTCACCACCCCCAACTGAAAGAAAAAAAAAGCTCAGTCCCTTCCATGGTTCCAGTTCAATATTGTTTAAATAGTCCATGGGATTTATGAAGGTGGCAATTTGGCATGTAGACAAATTTTCTCACACTTTGAACATGGATGCATATTGCTACAGTGGCCAGATTCAGGGAAAGAGATGGAATGGAAGTTCCTGTTCCAGATACATGGCACAAAACGTCGTGGGGAGAAAGACAGAAGCTCGGTTGCAGCAGCTTGACCCTGGAAATTAAGGTGCTGAAGCCTGGCAAGAATTTCCTCCAATAGTAAATGAACTATTCAGAAAAGTTGCAGAAATGCAGCAGGAGAATCTAGGTTTAAGCAGCACTGAAGCCAGAAGGAAGGAAGGAAGGAAGGGGAGGGGAGGGGAGGGGAGGGGAGGGGAGGGGAGGGGAGGGGTGGGACTGAGCTTTCCAAAACAGAACAATCCAATCTGAATCTAATCCTGAAAATAATGCAAAGCATCCATTTGGAAGTTCCCTGATGGGTCTGTTTGGCTTAATAATTTGGGTTTTATTCAAACTGAATGCACAGTCCTAAAAATTTAGTAGATTTTCAGTGACAGACTAAGGTTCAGTGGCAATTTTATATAGAGCTTGGGGAAAAGTTCTTAAAGAATATGTAGAATGAATTTATTCACAGGTGATTAGTGGACATCAGCATCAGTTTCTTCTTTCCTTCTGAAAAACATTGTTCTCCTGCTACACTTCTCTGCAGTATCTCAGTGCCTCTAAGCACAATGCAACAAACTTTCAAAAGTGTGTTATTTAACTTTTCATAGTGGATCTCTCCTCAGTTATAATGAATACTACTTACTGTATATTGTTATATTTAACTTCATAGGATAAGAACAAATGTTATCTCACCCCCAAAACTGTCACTCCATTCACAGGGAACAATTTTTAAAGGGTTTGCTTATATATTCACAAAACATTTTGTTCTAGAGACAGTACATTCTGGGGAGCTCTGGAACATCCAGCTCTTTCTAGATTTTTCTAGAAAATCTTTCTAACACCCTACTAATCAGCCATCTGGGGATGTTAGAACAGTTTTGTGGAACTAAATCTTTGTTATATTCTAACCGTGATCCAAACCTGACATGGGTCCTATATTAGTGTAATCTAGAAGAAGACCATCCCTATTTATTCTGTGGTTGTGTTTATCAATGAACATAACTTATGAGTTGGAATTTACACTTCATCATATAATACATATATGTTTTTGTCAGCCCTTTGCAGTATACCAGATCAGGAAACAGATACCACAATGACTACTGAATTATACTTTATTATTACAGGGTATCATGATAGAATCTTCAAAGCCTGATGGAGATTCTGTCTCCCCTCTTTTATACCAAAGAGAATCAAAGCAGAGAAATGTTGAGTTTCTTTCTCACCTCCTCATTCCTTCCAGGCCTAGGCTGGTGTTTACATAATGACTGTTGATTCCTTCTTTAAAGCCATCTCTGTACTCCTCTGCGTTCCTGCCAACCCCAAGAAGGAGATCAAGCAGTCTGAGTTTTGGGAATTAAAGGCACAAGAGCAAAAGGATTTACTCAGCTAATTTTCTGTCCTTTCCCACTGCGCATCACAGAATGTTTATGAATTTTCTAGTGTTACCCTGAAACATTCAAACCAAAGTGATCTACCTCTATGCACTGCTGTAGCAGGGACAAATTTCTACAGGTGATTCTAGTACCATTTGGTTTTTTTCCCCCTGTATTACACAAATTGACTCATCTTCATGACAAGCAAGATCACTGCAAGATTGGGGGCGGGGGTGCCTGAGTGGGATGTTACACGCCTCCCCATCAACCTGTGCATACATCCAACTGTATTACATATATTCATTTGTCAGATTTATATCCCGACAGATTTATATCAAGGACAGTCCATGGAACTCTCCCTTCATTTTATTTTGGCCTGATATAGAAGATAGAAAAGTAGAAAAGCCCACATCCATCCCTGATCATAAAATAACTCACAGTTTGCTATGCTTTCATGGCCCTTCAATCTGTTGCTATAAACATTTACCTCTGCCTAATGTTAAGTGCAAGACTTATGACAAGTCTCAAAAGTTGCTTGATCTTCCCACAGACTTACACACCGATATTTTTAACAGGATCAGAGAAGAGAAGCAGTGAAAAATCAGATCAGCTTTGGACGCAGTGAGAGATGCATTTCATCTCTTGCCTTGTGATAAGCATTGATCAGAGCCTTTTTGGCAGTTCATCTATGACTCTCCCGCAGTACTAGAAAAAGCAACAGCAGTTTAGGAGAATGCTTTCATTTATTCATTTGTTGTATATACAGCCTCTGCAAATCTTTGCATACCTATAATCGGAAATGTGATTTTCAGCAACTTTGTGTCAATAACATCTGGGCCAAGTTCTGAGTTTTACGCTCCTGTATTTCCCATTCAGATTTGGGTGGCTTAATCCACTCTTCTAAATCAATCATTAGGATCCAATCCATAATGTTTCCAGCACTTGCCTAACTGCACTTGGTTAATGGCTTCTTTGTATGTGAACTATAACTCCAAATACTCTGTATAAAAATACTGTACAGGATTCTCACATACGTTTAAAAAATTGATGCATCTGTGTTTTGCCCATCTTGTTATCAGGAAGTAGTTTTTGCCTTACAGTAAAGTTAATGGGAATTTTATGTGTATAAAATTTTGAATGGTTAGGAGTTTAAAAAAGAAACATATAATAATTGTGACATGCAGTATCATTTGATCCATCAGGAAGCTGATAAAGTTCTTGACATTTATATGTTATATAAACAAGTTCTTGGCCCAACTAAAAAGTTTCACAAAAGCCATTTAAATAGCATTAAAAACACAGAGGAAGAAGGTATTTCTCATGCAAATTAAAAAGCAATGGCAAATGCTGGGGATGGTCAAAAAGGGCAAGATGGCAAACACCATGTCTACCATCTTGCCTTTTTTGATCCTTTGCAGATGCTGCTGTATTAAAGAATCCAGGGATTCTGTTGTTCAGATGTTCTCCATTGGTTAGGGCAGATAGTTTTGCATGCCCTAGAGAATTCTAGGGCAAATTTAGGCTGCACTCCCACTAACCTAAGATACTACACAGGCTTGCTGTTTTTACCATTACCCTGGAGAGAATTAACCATCACTAGTTCCACTAGGAATTAGTATGGTCTTCATCTCTCAGATTAATGTTCTGATCAGAACTTGCAGAAAAACAAGTGATTAGGCAGTTTGTTACATCTGTGGCAGAAGAAGGGCACAAGTTCATAACTAAAAAAAAAAAAAAATCCTGCACACTGAAACCAGTCGAGGAAGCAAAAAAGCCTTTGGGTCTCATCTACTGACAGAAGTACTATTGCTAATAATTCTGTATCCAAAGAGTGTTCTATGGCCAGTCTCCAACAGTACCATAGTGGCATCTTATTAGGGTTCCATATCTGGTCTGCAAATTGCCAGATAGCCACTAATTGCAGGAAAGGGACACAGGCAACTCTGGCTCTTTGTTTCCATCTAGTGGGTGATTGGATTTTTGCAAATCTAGTAGCCCTGATCTTATTCATATTAAAACTCTTCAAATTATACTATGGAACCAGCTATGTTCCTTGCACTCACCTTGCTCGGGCCTGTTAAACAGTGGCCTGAATCTTGCTCTAAATGTGAACTATCCTTCAACCATTTGTTCAGGTAGCTGGAATCCTATTTGCTACATGATTGAGCATATGGTCATTATGATCACAGAGCAGCCATTGTTGAATGCATGCAGGATGATGTTAAAGAAAGAACAGTTCTTCACTCCAAAGAGCCATGGTTGCTATCAATAAAACTAGTGGTCAGTACTCTAGAATCACCCACTTATCTATCCTGTATATAACCATTAATAGCTGGCTATAATATTATTATAATGTTGCTTCAGTGCACTGTTAGGATAGGCATGGATTGTGAGAGCAGGTGCTAACCTCATTTCAAGTAATTATTTGCTGTCAGAGGAAATGGTAGGATGAATTCATTGATTATATATTTGCATTCATTTCCTTCTGAATAAGAACCATTATTTAAGAAGACCAGTCCTCTTATCTTTAGGATGCTTTCTGTATCCCATAAATACATGTGCAGAGAATCTCCAATTTAAGAACAAGTTCCATTCCCAAGGCCTGTCCTTAACTTGTATTTGTATGTAAGCTGGAACAGTATTATTGTATAATACTGTATAAGTAGTATTGTGTGATGGATGGCATGAGCAGGGAAGATTCTGGAATGGAGCTTCAAGGTTGTCAGGAAGGGGAAGAGACATTCTAGGGCTAGACCTATGTATATGTCTGCAAGTTCACATGACAGCATTGCATAGAGCTTAGCAGCTACATAGTCACACACTTCCTGTTCATACATCTGTTTGTAATATGCTAAGAAGTCACACCTGAACAGGGTTTCCAGGTGGAAATCAATTTTCACACCTGGAAATCAGGGCTTTATCAGCCTGAAATGGCCTTTGCTGATGATTATTGAATCACCAGCAAACAAAGATTTCTAAACCATGTTTGTCGTTGAACAGAGCCATCTAAACTGCAATATCAGGTGTTCTCCCCCCCCACCCACCCCAATTGACTCATACGTTAATAGAAAATGATAATCTGTGTCACAGAACTTGATCATGAGTAATTTGTTCTGAGGGTGAGAACTCAGCTTACACTCTCGGTCTCTGCTATGGATCTTAAGCAAAACCTGTCTTGGACTACCTGCTTTGTATAGTCTTTATGATATCTGCTTCCAAGTTCAAAAATCACAATGCCAAATAAGAGGAAATACACATCTTTAAAAATTGACCAAAGGGGTCAGCAGCATATTTACTTAAATGTGTCAATGCAAATGTTGAAAAATTGCAATAATTCAAATAAAAATATGTACATGTATCGGTGATCAGATGCTAACTGGATCTTAACTGTTACTTGGACACTCAATTGCCCTAATATCTGTTAGTTTTTAGTATTTTAAAAAATAAGATATGAACTGCAGAGTCCAATTTCAGTAAAAAGAGAACACTGCAGAGTTGGAAACATGAATCCTTTATAAGCAGGTAAGGATAAGTAGAACACGGCGATTTGTTTTTTACTCTCTTTGAGGGACAGAATTCCAATCTGGCAAAACTTGTACTTTTCAAAGAGTCTGATGTTGCTGTCAGAATGACAAGATTTTTAATTAAAAAAAAAAAGATAGAAAAGAACTCTTGGCTAACTCATAAGGCTTAAATAGTAAGGGCAGTCTGCAACCATTCCCATCACAGATTTTTTTTCCTCCCCTAGGGAAGAACAGAATACTAGCTGAAATTTCTTTGATTAGCATTCATCTTGCCTAGGATCTGCTGGAAATGAAATACTCAAATTCTCTCCAACCAGAAGTCTTGACAAAATTCATTTTAACTGCTATCAGGAACTCCATTTTCTCTCTGATTTGTAATTTGTAATAATCACACTAGACTATTTTTCCCAGTATGGGTTAGGGCAAAAATGGGGAATTATACCACCATTATCCCCAAGAACCTGGTTGCTCCTGTGGACAACTAAAAGTGAGATATCAGTGCATGATTATGTTTATTTGTTATACATGTATGTGAAAATCAGTCACTTTGTGTGAGATGGGTGTCTATGTAAATGTATATAAATAAATCATAAGGGCCACAGGTTAACCATGCCTGAGTTAAAGCTTGAGAAAGGTCCAAGTCACAATGTTCATGGTTTTGTTCCAAAAAATAGAAAGCATCCTTACAGTTTATTTGCTTGCTTGCTTGCTTGCTTGCTTAAACAAGTTTTTTTTTTAATTGTGAAAATGTGAAAGCTCTATTTTAAGCTCACAATAACATAAGGAAATGTCTGACAGCTATGGCTGTGTGATGCAGAAACAGAGTGCTTCTCTCTGTCAAGGCACTGTAGGTAACGCAAAATAATAATTCTTGTGCTCCCTTACCTAGAAATACACATTCCACATGCACAGCACATGGAAGGAGGACTATTTTTTTCCAGGAACTGAAGCAATATGGCCGTTTAGAAGCAAATGGCCATATTGCTTTGCCCAGCTGTTTGAAAGGGCTCACGTGAGCCTTCATCAAAGCAAAAATTTGAGCAATTCTACTGACTACCACCATTAGCTTCTTAATCTTAGTACTGTATTAATCACACACACTTTGATAAAAACATATGTCTTACTATGGGTGGATTGAATTCCCCAAACAGGGGAATACCTGGAAAAAAGCAGAATGAACTGATGGTGTAAGACAAAGTTGTACGACCTGAAATTCCAGGGCAAAATATATCCCGTCCCCCAAATTCTCACTTTTAATATGACAGAAATAAAAATCATCATAACGTCTCAGGGTTCTCCAAAGTGTTCCCCAGTATTGTTAACTTAGTTCTTTTTAGGATAGGAGCTAGGGATTGAACCTCAAACTCTGCATAGGCAAATTGTCTCTTTTTCACAGAGCTGTATACCCACCTGGGAATGCCAGCTTTTTGTAACAGTCTCAAACTTGAATAAATGAAAAATGTCCTCCCTTTATAGAGAGTCATCCACTCGAAGATAACTTGACATATTAGTCAAGAGACTCCAAGGTTGACATCTTATAGGAATACTAATGACATCAAATATAAATACAAACTTTGCCCTGTGAGAGTTCTAGACATTTTTATTCCTTAACTCAGAATGTATTGGTTTATACTACACACTTAACATTTTTTACTGCATCATATTTTCTTTTCAGGAGCTGGTCTCAATGGAAAGCATTTAAGGCAACAGAAATGTGTGTGTGTGTGTGTGTGTGTGTGTGTGTATACAGATATATGTTAGAGGGAACATATCACCTAATTAGATGCAAATGCTTAATGGCATCTCCATTTCTTATATCTATAAAGTTCTGCTTTATTACCCAATAATCAATATAAATCTATCTTCCAGCATGTAAATTTTATGATAATCATTCACCTTTAGTTAGCATCATCTGCCTGTAACTAAACTGATTTGATTCTGCCAATGATTGCTTGATTGTTGTTTTTGTGCCTCCGAGTCAATGCTGACTCCTGGTGACTGCCTGGACTAGTCCCTGCAGCTTTCCTGGCAAGGTTTTTCAGAAGTGGTTTGCCTTAGCCTCCTTCCTAGGGCTGAGGGAGAATGACTGGACCAAGGTCACCCAGTCGACTTTGTGCCTAAGGTAGGATTAGAACTCATGTCTTCCAGTTTCTAGACTGATGCCTTAACCACTGCACTAAACTGGCTCTCTGATTGATTGACTGATTGATTGATTGATGATTGATTATGTGCCATCAAATCATTTTTGACTTCTAGTGACCACATAGATAGATTTTCTCCATGATAATCTATCCCTAACTTAGTCCTTCAGGTCTTCCAACAGTGCACTCATCACTACTGTAAATGAGTCGAACCTACCTTGCCACTGGTCATCTTCTTCTTCTCTTTCCTTCCACCTTTTCCAGCATCAGAGCCTTCTCTAGAGAGCTAGGTCTTTGCATAATGTGTCCGAAGTAGGATGCAACATACTATTCTGAAAGTGGCTAACTTAGGCTGAAAGCTTCATTGCTGTATTTTCTGCAGAAACTCAACTTGCATAAGCTTTACTTAGCATTCTTCAGCAAAATGCTAGTGTTCAGATCTGCTGTCAGTAACATCTCAGCAAACTGAGGTGCTGTGTTTAGGAAAACTGGGAAAGTAAATCCCAGATGACAAATGTACAGCCATTCCTATCCTCTTAAATGCCAAAGTGAGTATTTAATGACCTATAGCTAACCATCCAGAACAGCATTATGCAAGGAGCAGCAAATTCAGATGCCAAAAGCTTTTAGTGAATAAAACAGTACCAGAATTTACCAGTACCAGTAATTCAGAGTTCTCTGTTTCCAGCCCAAAACAGGCCTCCAAACAGGCCCCAAACTAATCCATCCATCTGCTTACTAGGTTATCTGTTATGCAGTGAGTTTAATTGGCAACCTCCTGAGTTTCATGCATTTCAGATCCTCAAATTGCTCTTCACACAGTTCTTTGAGACAGGAGACACTCCTTGAGTGTCTCCTTCTCAAGAAGCCAAAGCTGGATCCAACAGTTTTGGATATTTTTGTCCTGTCTCCAACCTTCACTTTTAAGAAAGGCTTCTGAGAAGGTGGCCAGATTGCAGCTCCAAAGTCCTGAAGTCCTGAAAGCAGATCATCTGGACTGCTTTCTATCAGGATTCAGGCTGAGATGCAGTATCAAGACAGCTTTGGTCATTGGTAAGAAATCTGTGGGCCATATTGCAATATAGATTCAATTTTGATCATGAGACTCATGGATATTTAACTCTTTGGAAAAATTCTACTTTGAAAATTGGTGGTAAATCATTATTTTGAAAAGTTTGGTGAGAAGCTGGGATCATTACTTTAAATCAACTGTTAAGTAATAACTGTCTTAAGGATTTTTCCCAACTTCAAATTGAATTTGGACTTCCCAATTCACAACAGTGGAGGTATCTTCAATTTAGGCATGGTCAACGGCATCTGAGTTGCTCTCTTACTTGATGGAATCCATGACAGAATTAAAACCTATAATGTATCTCTATCAAAAGCTCAAGAATATTTTTAAAATGGACATTTCCGAATATTTTAAACACGGACTAAAGAACTTGAATCTCTGATAAAGCCCTATCAATGCATTCATGTCCTTAAAAATGTTTAAATAGTATCAACAGATCTGAGATTAAAGATGATTCATCAAAAATGTTTAGGGTGTACTGGACTGGCCAAATAATGTATTTGAAAAGATAGACATCAGATTTTCTATGCTGGAGGTATAAAAAAATTAAGTGTTCACTGACCGATATATTTTCATGTGATAATTTGATATCTTATTGTATTAGTACTGTATATATATAAGATTTATGGAAAATCTTTAAAGGTTAAAGATGTTAATGTAATGTTGAACTATATACCAAAGTGTTGGAATTTGTTTGTTTATCAGGAATTATGGTTGTATGAGGCATGGGGGAGGGTAAAAAGTCAAATTGAGAAATGCAGATGTGATGTCATTCCAAATGTCAAGGAATGGTTGTCAGAAATGTGTAATCTATCTGTTTTGGAAAAGGCAATATTTTCTACCTATCAAAGGATGCAGCAATATGTATTGTGATATTTTACAATAATATTCTGTACTGATCATATTATATTAGGATATTCATTAGTAAACCAGTAACTATTATAAGTATCAAATATAAGGTGGGTTTTTTTCTCTTCTCTTCTCTTCTCTTCTCTTCTCTTCTCTTCTCTTCTCTTCTCTTCTCTTCTCTTCCTTTCTTCCTTTCTTCCTTTCTTCCTTTCTTTCTTTCTTTCTTGTCTGCATTTTTAGTTTGTTTGGGATTGTCTCTTTTCTATTTTTTTTAAGTTTAAAGATTGTTTTGTTAATTGTGTATGCATAAAATAAATACAAAAAGAAAACTTTGCTCATGCTTGTTGGTGGCCTTTGGAGGGGTTTTATACAAAAGAGAGTCAAGGTAGAGAAATCTTTCTTTTTTCAGACTTCCTAGTTTTCCCAACTTACATTTTACTAAAGGTCACTGCATATTTTATCCAAGATCATCTCTGCCTGCCTTTAAAGTAGTGCGTCCATCTTGGCTGACCTTGACCTCAGTGGCCTTCAATGCCATCAACAATTGTATCCTTCTGGACTGGCTCAGGGGGTTGTTCTCCACTTTTCTCCAGGACTGGTTCCACTTGATGCTTGGGATTGTAATAATTCCTGTTTGCAATCAATCCTTTCACAAAACAACCATGAAGTAACAGGAATGCAAACTTGGGGAAAATGACAATTCTCAAAGAATTGACTCAAAGTTATTTTAAAAATGAAACTTTCTTGGGATGTTATAATATATTGGATTTTGTTCTGATTACAATTAAGACCTGTGATTTTTTTCTGTTTAATAATCTTCAGACATGTTTCACAGTTTAAAAACATTATTGATGTCTGAAAAAGAATAGATTAAGGTTTTCAAAGTCAGTCATTTTTAAAAGCAATATAAATTGAAACTGGCGCATTGAAAACTATCAGAATGATATTTACATTGCAAAAGAATAAATCAATCTTTGCTGCTACTTTCCAGTAAAATGTTTTGAACTTGCTATATTTGTGCAGAAAACCAATTCTAAAGATTTCACTAAATTCACTTACAATAACTGACATTTGGATGGCAGAAATGAAATGTAAGCATATACCTTTTGAAATAAGAAATAATGATAAATTTGGAAAATAATGCTATCCACAAAAATGGGCAGGTTCCTAAATCTAAATGGCAAACATGTTTATGACATATTTCACCTCTTCATTCCAAAGCTATGCTTTTCTTTATCTGACTTCAAAGCTTCTTACTTCAGCCTCCTCATTTAGAGTTTGTATCACTTTTCTATAGTTCCCTCAACATTCCTGAACTCTAAAGGTTTGCCTTCATATGCATTCTGAATGTGCTACAGGTTGTAATTTTACTAGCTAAGAAGTAACTGTGCAGATTAGTTTTGATCTGATTCAGAACATTGTTTTGATCTAGCAGTTGTAATCAGTTCAGAGAATCAAGTTGATCTGATTTAATTTGATGATCTTATCTGGGAAAAAAAGTTTGGAAGCATGCAGAAAGTTCCCCAGATCCTTGTCCTGATTTGGAATAATCCAGTTCTGCCTGCTTGTTGGAGTCAAGTTATTTGAGTGATTCAAGCCCAGTCTCCAGATTCACAAACTGTATTAATTATACAATGCTGTAAGTTATTGATTCTATATTTTATTGATTGCTATTTCTGTGCTAGTTTCTAGCTTTCCCCTTCCTGTTATAATTAAAAATAATATTACTGTTTGAGTTAATAATATATATTTAGTTCTATTGGTTTGCCACATTGCATAACAATCAGATAATTATTTGGTAGTCTAATTATTCTAAAGCCTCTTGTCTGAATTAATTATGTATATAGCCCAAAGTCATCACTTCAGTTTTATTCCAATGAGACATGCAAATAAATTAGGACATCATGTATTCCAGTTTAATTTAGGATCCATATCAGGAGAATGTAAATTTAGAGAAAATGTGTCTAGATTGAATGACACAAACATCTCTCAGACATTGCAATGCTTTTCGTAGCTATAAATCATTGCCTTTTTCCTAGTCCTGTGGCTCAGGCCAATTTAAGTTACCATTATCATTTGCTATAATACACTGCTGAATGGAAGAATACTAATGTTTTCTGAAATATATATTTTATTGTTTTAAGATGATTGTAAAAAGATGGTTCAATGACATTATTAAAGGGGAACAAGTCAAAGTACCTACTCAGGTGTTAAAAAAGGGAGACATATGTTTCAACTTACCTGTTCTGTCATAAGACTATTGAAGGAAATATGAGGCTGTTGACAATGCATTCTACTTTAAAGCCTTCAGTAATGAAAGACTGAGCTCCTTTATATTGTTTTTATAAGAAGCATGTATAGAACAGTAGGAAGGGGAGTCATAAAGTACGGTTGATTGAACAAATGGCTTGAATAGATACAGAACCATATACTCATAGGACTGAAATGGAACTGAATCCAGATCTCTACTACAGCTGTAGTATAATTCCTGAATTTGATGAAGCCTAGCCCAGAAATCCTTGCACTCATTTTTCTATAATGTGGCAGGTTTCTAAGCAATGAACACCTGTACAATGTCTGCTGTTTTCATACCAGTTGTCCACCAAACATTTTTTAAAATTTTTCCATTTATTTATTGCACTTAGCATATTTACCAGAGAAGAAGACAGTTCTGATCCTGAATTACCATATTCTCAGCAAAATATCTTACTATTATCAGAATAAGTTATCAGGAGGAGGTGAGGTAGGGACTATTCTTCATTTCAACTAAAAACAACATGTTCTGTTTTTTCTCTGGAACTCAAGGTAGCCTACATGAAGGGGAGAATCTTCCCTCAATTTTATCTTTATGAAAACAATCCTGTGAGGTACACTTAGCTGACAGACAGTAACTGGTTCAAACTCAGCTACCTCCAGGTCCAACACCTTAAGCATTATACTGCCATATGAACAATTAGCAAACCATAATCACTTCTACCTCCTTATCTCCCTGCCCCACATTTTAAAAGATTGTGTCAAGCCTAGCTCGAGGAACTCCAGGAGACCATGCAAATTCTGTTCAGCAACGTTCATTAGCTACAACCTCTATCAAGAATCTTCCCAGACTGAAAACTCTGTTCCCACAGTAGCTATGAAAACAGAGTGAATTCCTCAGGGAGGTGCCAGCCTCATCCTCTTATCTCTTCCTCGCCCTTCTGGAGACGAAAGAGGATGTTCGCCTCCCTGAGTGTGGCCTTCATAATTCCATTCCATCACAGATTGAGTTTCACCAAAATCTGTTCTGATCAATTGTGAGAGATGAAGATGAAGATGAAATAGATCCTGTGATTAGAGGTGTGTGCATAATCCAACAATTTAACCAAAATAATAATGGCTTTGGTGGTGACAGCAGAACAAGAAGATAATCAAGGAAAAGTTCCCCACAACGTGATTGATATACGATGGAAATTTATACTCAAAAGTCAGATGGGATGTCCAAATCAGTCTAAAGGGGAAATTGAGACAAAATTAGTACTGGAAACACCCAGGACCAGATGAATTTCTCATATCAAAATCGAAACATCCTAGGTTGCAGTTGGTAAACATTCATACCCATTCTGAATATAAGCCAACCTACCCACACTGTAAAACAGGCAGGAAGAGGCTTGATTACTTGGTAATAGTAACTCTAGTAGTGGAAGAGGAAGAACATATTCTGTAAGCTTGTCATGCCCTTCCTTCCTTCCTGTTAAGTACCTTTTTAAATACTGGCAGTTCTTCCTTAAGTCTAGCCATCAAATGAGACAAGGTTTCTGCTCTCAGTACTTCGGTTAAATTAGCATAGAAACACTCTGAAGACTGTAATGCTCAGTACTGTTGTTTTAACTGGCCTCCGAAGTCATGTTTTATGCATGCAAACTCATGCTTTCTATGAAATGGTTGGTTTCATACTGTACTTCTTGCATTTGGCAGCTGTTTATCTGCTAATTTTGAACTCTGTCTTGTTTTTTTATTTTGTGAAATCAATAATGCCGTCACTTTGTATGTGTATTTCTATGCAGATATTGAATTTGTACATTCACATGTAGTTGTATATTTAACACAGTAATCATTCCACAATACTTTTCCAAGGTCAATATATATTTATGTGGGAACAAGTCCCATATGTAATGAGATTTAAATATTCATAGGACTGGGCAGTTAATGAGGAAACATTGCTATTGATATTTTCTTCCCGTTTCCATGTTTGCCACCACTTAAAGTATAGATATTACATAGTGTGAGTTTCATTTAATTGCATTCATTGCTCATAACATAGTATTTCATACCTTTTTAGTTCGTTGGTTACAATCGGTTATTAGTAAATGGTTTATTGTAATCTGAGAACTATTAAATAGATGCAATGTTTTTGCTTAAGAGACAAGTGCATATTTCTCTTTGAATTTTCTTTTTTAAATCACTGAAAAATCATTATGCTGTTCTCATCTGTAACATTATTGATTTCTAGTAGGGGTATTTTTGTTTAATTCTTGGCACCTCAGTTTCTGTTTCTGCTATTACCTGCTGATTGCTTTATCTATAATTAAAGTCAATAAAAATCTTCTTAATGTACTGAGTTGTTGTGTGTCATTAGGTAGCACTGGTAATTGTAAAACAACTTTAGTGAATCGAAGGTTTTAGAACACATAGAGCTTGCCCTCAAAATATTTACTTTAATTCTTGTTAAATAGAGCAGTACATAACTGAAATACATAAAACATGAACCATTAACGTAATTTCATTTTGAATCACAAAGACTGTCTCTCATCAAGCAATCCATCTACCTATGCTATTAAACCAATATCATATATTGTTTTCAAATAGCAGTAACAAAATCAAGAATGAGGTGTTGGATTAGTCTGGGTTGTCCTTAGCTAGAACAAACTTGGCAACTGTAAGCAAGATTTTCTTGAATGCCATTCATCTAAATCTCAGTTTATATTTTCCCTAATCCCAAGGAAGCACCGCTCTAGATTTATGGATGGACAGAAACACTAAGGCTGGATGATTTTTTTTTAAATCATTTTAATACAAATAGAGGTAATATAGATTTTCTAAAATAGTTCTCCAGGTTTGGTGGAAAAGGCATACAATATTTATTTATTTAGTTAAATATTTATAGCCCACACTCTCTTTTAAGACTCCCCAGGCAGATTACAGTCCAGAAAATACATAAGATAAAATAAGAATAGATTAAAAAATGAGCAGTATTTTTAGAACACAAAACAGCAATAACCACAACATAGAAATAGAGAGGCACAAATTTCTTTCCTTTGGTTTTATTTTTTACAGTCAACAATAGAGTATGGCCAGTCTACAGTTGTTAAATCCTGAATATAAGAGTAAAAAACCAGGGCTTCAGTAGGAACTGTAAATCAGATAATGCTAGTGCCAGCCTGTCCTTCAGACATGGAGCTTTCTAAAGCCAGGGGTCTACAACAGAGAAGGACCTCATTCATACCCCCACAAAATACAGTACTCCTAACCTTGGCATGCTGAGAATCCCGCTATATACTGTATATATTAATGTTTGGAAAAAAGCGCTCTCTCAAATATTGAGTTTCCAAACCATTTAGGTTTATCATCTAATTACGAAGATCTCAAACTCCACATGAGATCATATGCACAACTAGCGTGCCTTCTTCAGAACTGATATTAACTGTAACAGATGTTCCAGACAACAACCGTGCTTCTACATTCTGCACCAGAGAGATGGCTTCTATAAATTCAAAGGCAGGCTCATCTAAAGTTTATTGAAGTAGTATAATCAGACTATTGTAACCAGGAAATGTCATAGCAAGTAAGACAGCTGAAAGTGGCCTGATGCATTTTTGGCCACTGAGGCCACCTGAGCCTCAGGTGACAGATCTAAAACATATCTTTATTCAGGAAATATAATCTTATCCAGTCCTCATAAGCCACATCTCTGGCATCTGCATCTCTGTCTTATTAAGATCTGCACTCAGTTTATTGGTCTTCAATCCCCAACTATTACACTATCTCACCTGACTCTGATGGCAGAAAGAAATAGAGCTGGCTATCATCCACATTCAAGAAGATCCAACCCCAGCAGCTTCATATGGATTTTTGAAAAGCAATAGAATGGAGGCACAGTTGTCCACCATGAGGCCAAGCACGAATCCCTGGTATACCCTTTGGAACTAATTTGTCAGACTGGAATGAAATTTCTGAACACTAGTATCTGCCACTCAAGCCATAGACAACCAGCTCAGTAGAATGCTACAGCTGAAGCTACTGAGAGATCCAGCATGGTCAATACAGTTACACCCTCTATCTTTTGCCTGCAGTAGGTCATGTACAAGGGCAGCTCTAGTGCCAAAGCCGAGTCTGAAACTTGACTGGAATGGTCCCAGATATTCCATATTCTCAAAGAACCAATCTCACAAGCATTTACCACAGAAGAGGATATTTATGACATAGTGGTAATTTTGAAATATCTCTGAGTCCAGAGATGTCTTTAGGAATGGCTGCTCCATTTCCTTTTTCAAGGTTGAGAGGACTATCCCTGACACCATGCTACCTGTGAACCTCCCCTCTGCTTAAATGTAACAAAAGTTGGGCAAAGATCAAGCCTACATTCTATGAGCTGGATAGATGCAAACTTCTTATTTAGTTCCTCTGGTCTCAGAAACCAAAACTGTTCCCCAAAATATGACCAGATGATGCTTCAGTCACTTGTTCAACTATTTCCTCATTAGTGGCATTACATTCCCAAAGGTGATCCACTTTCTCCTTAAAATAACTAGCAAATTCTTATATACCTATCCAAGGATTCAGGTGCTGTCAGTAATGAAAACTTGGTCAAAAGGCCTTTAAAACAATGCACATATTAGTGATAAATTTATTTAAAATATACCTATTATATAGATTCATGTGCCATGAAAACACATTTAAAAGGGCAGACTATTCTGCTAACTCAGAAAAAACAACCACTATTCCTACTGTTGAAGCACCCCGTAGTATCTGAAATCCTTGACCCATTTAATTTCTATACAGCATTAAAAAAAAAAAATAGTATAACATAAGTGATTCCTAAAAACTCTAATGCCCATGGATTTTATACTCCAAAATATCACTTCTAGAATCCATAATTACAATACACACTTACTCTGAACGCTTATTTTGCAACAGATGCAAGTTTTAATTCTATCCACTACTGAAAATATCATTAAATTATATTAATATTTTGCAGTGCTATGGAAATTAGTGACAATAATGACGTAATATTCATATATACAACTGAGAAATTAGTTGTCTACGAAGAAATGTATACAAAGCAAAGCTGTGTGCATATTTTCTCCCTTTCTTCTTTCTTGAATGCATATATTATACTGATTCTGAAAATTTCCTGCATAAATATTTCCATGCAGTTTGAAACAAAAGAAAGGCAATGAATAAATGACTTCATTCTATGAAGAAGAGGAGCATTGTGAAAAGCATGTTATGAGAAAACATGTATTACTATTCATAGTTAAAACTTCTGGTAAGAATGGAGAACACTAGGCTTTTGAGGTTTCTTAAATTTCTGGTCAAGTAACATTTCAGTGGCTCCATGCTTCTGGCAGCTTGATTTTTTCTAAATTATATTTCACTTTTGCCAAAACGTGACAATATAATGAGTTTCTTTGTTTAGTTGGTTCAGGTTAACTAATTTTCAATAGATAAAAAACAAAACTGTGGTCAGGAAAAGGTGTTTAAGACAGGTGAATGGAGGTATGAATCTAAACTTTCTCAATTTGATGTCTCCAGATGTGTTGGTCTACACTTTCAATAAATACCAGCTGGCCTGAGCATTGTACAACCATGGTTCTGATACCTATAAGATGAGCTGATTCTGCTGCCTTGGAATTATGTAAGTTCTAAGGCAAAAATAGCTAAATGAAAAAGCCTTCCAGTGAACTCGATGACACTAATTTAGTACATAATGATATACTCACCAGAGACCAGTGGGGTGTAGATAGAAAGTAAAGGATGCACTCTATGTCCCATCTCCATCTATAATTTTGCCTGTCTTCATCTAAGAAATTGCTACCTTCAGGCCATTTCCTTCTGCTTTGTTTCACACATGCTCTTTAACTCTCATCCCAGTAGGATATAGTTAGCTAGAGGCTAGGCTTTGTTTATCCCCATAATGTATTTCCTGTAAGTAAATCTCCTTTCTGTTATAGTTATAAACCCTGTTTCACTAATCATTGCCCAGGTTAGATTCCTGTTCTTAAGAACACACACATGTACCCAGTGACTCAGCCTCTGATAGGAATGTCCCTTCTTGCCACATGCTGCCAGTAGACAGTACCTGGAATCTTCATCAACCAGCATTTAACCATAATAGCTCAGCCCTGAAATAGCAGCATTGCTCTTAAAATGTCTACTTCAACAGCCTTCTGTGGGAGATTCAGGCCATGCCAGTTGTCAAAAAATGTCTTCATGCTAATGACAGACCTCCAGATACCCAATAAGAATCTTAATGAGTTCTATGAGTTGAACATTCAAGGTGCAAGGATTATGTGATTCATTTCTTCAGATGACTTGGACTTTTGCTAAAAGCTATTTTCTTTACTCAGAATTAAAAGTAGAAGCTATAAGCTTCTGCACTTGCTCTTCGTGATTTGAGGAACTTAACTTCTTTTTGCAGTACAGGATATAAGGTGTGAGTTGTCATTGCTCAAGGGCTCCAGAGGGAAATATATTAGTGATAGGTCATTATTAAGTACTTACCTACTTATCCAGTAGTTTTCTTCCTCATTAGAATTCATCTAACAAATTTGCTACTTCTTGCTCAGGTTTTCTCTCTCTCTCATTCTCTCTCAATAGTACCTGGGAATTCTGACTTAAATTCCCTCCCTAATTGTTGTGAAATGCAAAAGCAAGGAAAAATAGATTTATTTCTTCCTTGCACACGTCATGTTTTGAAGAAATATATGTTATACTTCTCTCTCTGTACTGTGAGATCTTGTCTAAATCAAATACCATATTGGACCAAAACCATAGAACATACAGTGGTGCTTAAAAGTGTGAGTCCATTTGGATTTTCAATATTTCTGCATGATATTTATTGAGGATCATTTTCCTCAATAAACAAATGAACAAGTATAATGTGTTTGACTCATTTGTTTAATTGAATTCTATTTATCTAGTTTTAGGACTTGTGTGGAAAACAGATCACATTTTAGGTTATATTTATGCAGAAATGTTGAAAATTCAAAAGGGTTCACAAACTTTTAAGTACCACTGTATATATGGAAGGGTAAAGACCAGAATTTGCCTGCAAGGGTGCCTCTGTCAAAGGAAGGAAAAGAGGCTTAAGACAGACTTCCCTCTTTTATTCCCACTGCTGTAGTAGGGGAAATTGTTGAGGGCTTACTATTGTATGCAAATAGGCTCTCAAATATTTCCATCTTATTTGATGGAACAGAGAAATGTCATATTTCTCCTGGCAAATGATTTTTTTTTTTTCAGTAGTTCTTGCAAGATGGGATTCACCTTCAAGAGTATCAGGAGCACAGTTTCCTCCTGCCTAAAATATCACTGTTGTTCTTGACAGTGGCATTTGTAAGGTGGCACTTTTAACATCCTCCCAATGTAGTAGACCTAGCATTATTTGTTAGCATTATGAAGAGAAGATGTTGATCAGTACAGAAACAATCAATGGAAGACACCTATAGAGAGAATTCTCCTTCTTCTTCTTCTTCTTCTTCTTCTTCTTCTTCTTCTTCTTCTTCTTCTTCTTCTTCTTCTTCTTCTTCTTCTTCTTCTTCTTCTTCTTCTTCCCCTTCCCCTTCCCCTTCCCCTTCCCCTTCCCCTTCCCCTTCCCCTTCCCCTTCCTCCTCCTGGCTCTGTGTTCTACACATAATCGCATCCCCATTTCTGAAAAAAATGAAGTGCAAGGAAGTTTTCTTCTGAATTTCTTTCCTTGATAAAATGTTAATGAACTCAAGCATTCCATAAAGTTTCCTTCTGCTAGTCAGGGCAATTTGCCTGACAGACAGTGATTCTGAAGGCTCTCTGGGATTTTCCAATGCTGTTCCTTGAGATTGTTTTAACTGAAGATGTCAATAATTGAACCAAGGGTATTTTGTTTGCTAGGTTTGAACATCACCACTGAGTCATGCCCTGTCTTAATAATGTTCTCCTGCTGAGCATTGCTGGACCCAGAAATAAGGGTATGCAAAGAAATGGCTGAGATAACGCCTTTCCTTTTAAATGTGTGTGTCTGTATCTGCTGCCAGTACATTGTCAGTATATTTCATATTTCCTTTAGGCTATCCCTTCATTGTGATCCTATTGTGAACATTAAGGTTTACAACAAGAAGCCAACCTTAACCAACAAAACAACAGACAGTCTGTGAGCTAAAGCCCTGGAGCTTTGAGGTGCTTGTTTGCCTGAAGGGTGAACATAGTTCACTGAAGCTCAGCAAAAGTTCCATGGTGTTAATAAATGTACAGCATGTAGCTGACAAAATGAAAAATGGAAACTCAGTTATAATACCTTAAAGGATTTCAGGGATATATTCAACTGGTGGGATTCCAATCTGTATCTTTAAAAGAACATTAAACTGGCTGAACATCAAACCCTTCGGACTGAGATGCTAAATACAAAGACAATCTTGAGGTTAGAGTAGCCCTTGAAATATACTTAATGAAATGAAAATTCTATGAATTTTCACTTTATATGTTTGCTCTATTTTTATGAATATGGGAATATTGATTTCCTAATACGTAAAGAAACCCCAGCTATATTGTCAGAGAACATTAAATGACTCACCATAGTGAGGAAACCATAATAAAACTTGCTTCAGTTATTCTGCTGCTAATTAATGATCTTGCCCAGATCAACAGCTGTTCCAGGTTTTACGGCATGTTTTTTTTCCTATTGATTCTTTTCTCTCTGCCAGCTTGTTTTATGGCAATGTTATGATTGTTGTCATTCCTAGAGACACAGAGATAGTTTTCTTACTAGTACAAGTGAAAGTTGTGAATGATATCATGGAGAAAAACACAGATGAAATCTGGATTCCTAAATAAGCAAAATTGGGCTTCTATCCTTTCTATCAGTTGCTACTGAATTTTAGCTAAAGAAAAATTGAAGCTGGAGTCTCTGCTTTTGGAGATATTTTACAGGAAGTAAGAAACTTTTCATAAACACTAATATAAGGAATTCTGTCTACAGCATCTTGACTTCCTAAAGAAAAGAAAGGATATAAATCACATGAATAGAATTTAAAAAAAATAATTCATACCATTTAAACTTAATAAACAACCATTTCATTTTAAAACAATCTATACTGGTCAAAAGATCCAAAATCTATATAGAAGAAATCTCTTATTAGTCAAATAATGTTCTTCATTTATTTACAGGGAATTGTATGGATTCCTATCATTACTGTAGGAACAGTCTGCAAACATAGAAGTGATGTCACATAACTTTCCTAAGAGCTTCTGAAGAAAAAGACAAGCAAATAAGGTTGACTTCCCCACAAAAACAACTGATGACTCAATACATCATACAAATGTATCATGTTACATTTATTTCCAAGACATACACAACCTTCCTTTATGAGCCCCAAACTGAAATGTGTTTCATCGCAGCCAATTCCCTCAGGCAAAACAATCTTTCACCATTGTTAGTATCAAAAATATTTAAGTCAGTGCCGAGATTAGTATGTATCAAGTGATAAATCCCAATGGGGCTTTTGTAGCAGGATCAGAAAGAAAGCCAAAGAAATACAAGCAAGAGATAGGCAAATTGTCAGACCAAGATCGAGGAAGAAGCTGATCTGGGCTTCTAAAATCTGGAGGAACGCCAGTGGGAAACAAAGAGTGTTTTCTACATGTTGCTGCCACCTTGTGATGATCTGGATTTTTGCCATCTAGAATTAGTAGCCCTAGGCCAAGCAAATATACAGATTTATTTGGTCTCCACATAGTTACTCCCCAAGAATCTTTAAAGAAGAACTATTGATGCATCTATTAGCCATCCTGTCTTGCTTCACATTTATAGGGTTTGCTCTGAGGATGAAGCCAAACAGAAGATGGAACCTTGCGTCTTCCATTTCAAGTTCAGAAGCCCAGTTAACTCTTGTTTCCAGACTTATTCATGCTTTTTAAAGTTTCCTTCCTTTCCTGCCCATCAGGATCAGCTATCAGACTCTGACAGATCAAGCTGTTTTGGGAGCCCGTCAAAGTAAATGCACCAGGTACTGTACTTACAGCTGCACACACAGCTGGACTAAAATTGCCAGGAATAACTATGGGAAGTACTCAAGTATGGGATGCTCCTAAGTATGAATGATCCCTGCTGATTCCCACATCTGTTCTGTCATTGAGTGAATCATGCTCCAGTTCTCTAGGGTAAACTTTGCCCATGTCTCCAGCTGAATTCAACAGACACATTTACCCAAATAAATACCGAAATCATATTGGCAGCATCCCAAGAATAAAGTACATTATTAAGCAAATATTGCTGAGTATCTTAACTGGAAAAAAACTACTTCGTATCTTTCTTCTTTCTGTTAAACCAACTGGATTATTCACACATACATTGTCTAAGAAATAGATAAAGTAGAGAGGATTGATAGGGCAATGAGCCAGATTTGGATATAGACTAAAGAGGGCTTGTATGAAATCAGAATTAATGCAAGAGTATGGGATGTCTGCTTACAGATAAAATACATCATTTTCAAACTCCCTCTCCCCCAGGGTACTGCCTTTACTCCAAGTAGAAATAGATATGGCAGACAAAATGGTTCTAGCCCACTTTTAGTTGCTATTTTTTCTGTTATTAAAAACAGTCACCATTTTGTTCCACTGCCTCTGTAGATCTATTGCAAATCAGCAGGATAGAAGGATACGCTAAAGAAAAGCTGATCCATTTTGAGCTATTGATTAGCTATGCAATACCTTGTTTGAGCTTTTCCAAATAAATCTTAGGAAGCAAAAGGAAAGGAAGGAGATAAATAAAAGTCATTTTAGAATGCCCATTTAGTCATAACCAAAAGAGGAAATACATCATCAAAAAAGAGGACCGCAGACCTGAATATTTCTTTCTTGGTTGAAATGGTGTTTGGAAAGCGGGTCTAAATCCATCTCCTTATTACTACTAATTTAAAAAAGGCCATGATTCCAACTAACTCTGGACATGAATGGTCTTTTAAAATGTTCCTCCAAATTACTGGGCAGGGAAATTTTCTCCAGAGGGAGAGAAATCTTCCAACACTTTCTCAAGGGAAAGAATTCCTCTCAAAAGCAAAGGGAACACCAGTACTGAAGAAGGCTTCATGAAGGGCATTTCCACATGATGTCTTCCTAATGGTAAGAGCAGTCCAATTACTCTGGAACCAATTACTGAGAAAGGTAGTAGCTTTCTTTTGCTAGATAAGTTTGAGCAGAGGCAGGGCTACCATTTGTCAGACATGCTTTCATCTCAATCCCTGCTCTAAGCTGAAGATTAAACTGCCCTGAGTGTACCATTCAGTGAGTCTTCTCTTGGGATTTAACTGAAGTACAGGAAAACATGGAAACTTGTATTAGCAGGAAAAAAGATTATACAATGAAAGTAGGATATTGACACACACTAAGGTCCTAATGGCTAAGAAGGGCACTTTAGTTACTCAAAACGTGTTGCTCTTGTTCCATGAGAAATGGATTTTAAAAATGCTAAAGCAAACATCCTCAGAGTTATTACTATTATATGTAGAGAGGAAAAGTTGACAGTCTTTGATAAGGAACTTTATGCAGACTAAATACCATAGCTATCAAATCAAATCTTTATTATGGCCATAGCTATCAATTTTAGCTATAAGCCTATAAATGTTTTCTATGACTTCTAATCTCTTTCTTCTTTACTTATTGGTTTATGAGAAGTAAGAGAAGGAGAGGAAGAATGGGGCATGGTTATATTTACAATTTTAAAAATTCAATAAAATGTTAATAACTAAGAAAAGTGATCATGAAGAGGTTTAGACATACATTTAGAAAATCCTTGTTAAAATTTAAATAATAATGTAGTACATGTCACCATAGTAGGGAAATAGGTGATCATCCAACTTGTGTGGACTTGTGAATTAAGCTAATTTGACAGGAAATTCCAACATTCTTATGGTTGATCTTCAAGAGGACAGATCGGCAAAAGGCTTTGGTTTGGAAGAACAGAATACAACAGACTATGCCATATAACCAAACTACTAGTAAATAAATAAGGCCCTACTAGTCTGTATCAGTTTTTCAGACAGAAACATTTTGAAGCAATATCCAAAGATATGAGCAACACATGAATTGAATTTCTAAGTTATAATTATTTTCCAAAATACATTCCCAAGTATTTGGGAATCCTAAATATATATATTTCTGCTTCAGTGCTAACAAGAATATTTGCATGGGGCCTGGGGAAATTTTCAGCTGGCAGCAGTTATTTTTTTCAAAACGAACTTTTGCTTTTTAAAGCTGCCCACATCCCTCCTTCAGTTGCAGAGGAATTTCTTGAAATAGCAAGTACCATGATGAGGAAAAAAAAGCTCTTAGCAGTACATATGATACGCTATTGACACAGGTGTGAAGAAGGTACTCCTTAACTTACAGGAAGCAGACAGACAGACAGTCACCCATTTGCACATATGAGAAAAGTGAGGAAAATAAGCGGGGGAGGGGGGAGAATGTTCTCTATTCCTGTTTCACAAAACCAGGTCTCCTTTACTGAGAGCACAAATATAGAAAGTTCTCATATTAGTTCTTCTATTCCTGTTAAGCAAGCCAGAATGCCACCTAATCTTAACACTCTACGCATTCCATTTAATTCAGGGTTTTCTTTCCTGCTCTGACTCAAAAATGCATATATATATATATATATATATATATATATATATATATATATACACACACACGCACGCACACACACACACACACACACACACACAAGGACACAAGGCCATGTCTCACATTACATAGAGGCAGAAGCTCATTAAGGATATGTAGTCTCTCCCTGTTCTCTAATAAGTAAAAGACTATTCACAAGAAGATTTGTTAATGTATATTCAGCTCATAGACTTGAAAATGAAGCCTTCTCCTAGTGTCTCAGCTGCCCACTAATTAGAACATCAGCAGCTAGGAATGGGTGGGCACCCTTACCTAGCTTTATATGCCTAAACATCCTTCTAATTTACAGTCCAAAAATGCCTCTGTTTTCTTCCTCCCCAAAGTTCCACTCAGAGTAACAAGGGTAAAAGGCTGAGCAGAAGTCACAGAGAAATCAGTGTAGAGTTGTGGAAGCAATCCATAAGAATCTGGAGATAGGTATGATCACACAAAAAAGAGGAGCTATAGCATCACATCGCAGTGCAAAACCCACAGCATCCTGTATTGGGACGTAAGTACAAAACAGTGCAGTTTGTGTTATGGCATCACTGCACACATGTCAAGATTTCTTCATCATCACTCCTAGCTTCAAACATATATGAAGCCATCTCACCTCCATCTTATGTAGAAAATATTGAGGAGGGAAAGTGCTTACACCTCTCTTTAAATGCTCATGATCCAAAGATATATTTGTCACATTTACTTTTTATATTTGAGGGGTGTGTGTGTGTGTGATTAGTCCCTGCCACTAGGCTTGCCATGGCCTCCTTCCCAGGGCTGAGAGAGAGTGACTGGCCCAAGGTCACCCAGATGGATTCATGCCTAAGGTAGGACTAGAACTCAGGTTTTCTACCTACTAGTCCAACACCTTAACCACTAACCAAACAGGCTGAATATGTATATGTATACATAGGTTGTTTTTGGATGATATTTCTGTTTGTTTCAGAAATTTACTTGAAAGGAAGCAGACCCTGAAGTTAAGATGATCCCTCCAAAAATGGAAGAGTTGATGGAGGAAAAAAAGTGATAAGTCTAGTGTCAGGACTACGCTCAGTCCTCAATAAAAGCAATCCTCATTGAAATTGACACAGGTTCAGAGATAAGAAGTTTTACTGAAAGAACAGAAGCACAGCATGATATGGCAAAAAGAATAGCTGGAACTAAATCCCCCCAGCCAAACCCCAAATTTAAAGCCCTTTTCTTTCCCTTCCCCCTCAATCATTAGTCCTTTTTGCTTAGGGTGTCGAGGCTCTCTGATTTCCTCCATTGCTAGGTTTTTAATTGTCCCAGATGGTTCAGGAAATGGCTTGACAGTGTTGAGCACTCCTCACACTAAGCTTCTCCCCCCTCCTGTTAAGTTCAGCCCAAGAAACTCAGCAGGACAATTCAGGAACAGTTCAGTTACTTTATTAGCTTACACCTACTAGACGGATTCTCATAGACTAACTCTAACCCCCAACGACAGCAACTAAACACTCTGAATTCCTTTGGGTGTTGCCAGTCTCCTTCTCTTCACTTTCACATGCTCTGGTTGAGGGCTGAGGAGATGCTTGGGATTCCTCTCCCCTTCCCTATGACCTTGGACCTCCGTGCCACGATCCTCCTCGCTCATGTCTTCCATCACACCTCCTGCCAAAATGGCAGAACTGCAGTGGTTTAAGCATACGTGCGAAAGAACAATCGCAAGGATTCTGACATCTAGGGGAAAAATACTTGTGCAACAGCCAGGTTTCCCACTATGTTAGTTTGTCAATTCTAATTAAAACCAATTCAGGAGTTCTTGCGTATTAGGCTATCATCGTCATCATCATCATCATCATCATCAGGATTAACATGATTATTATCCTGTCTTTTCTCCAGAAACTCAAGGTGGCTTTCTTGTTGTTATCTCATAGCAAAAGTCCTGGGAGGAAGACTAGGCTGAAAGTGGCAATTCCCAAAGTCATCCAGTGACTTTCCCTAGTTTAAAAATGGATTTATAGCTGGGTCTTCCTGGTCCTACTCCAACATCTTAAACCTGGCTCAGAGCATGTGTGAGCATACAGGACTGGGCGGGTGCATACTTGCCAGAAGCCATATTCTAAAAACATAGGACCACGACAAAAAAAAAAAAAAAATTATATTAAATGCATTAAAACATAATTCATGTACCTGTCTATAAAACAAAGCTGAATTACCTGGTTTCCCCATCCTCACACATCTATTATTCTCTCTCAGATACTTATATATCACCTTCTTATGGAAGTCTCCTAGATATACAGATAGAAAGGGAAGAGGAAGAGAGAGCTGAGTTAAGAAAAAAGGATAGAAAAGGAGGAGGAGGGAAGAGAAAAAGAACAGGAATGTGTCCTTTAAGATTTATTCAAAAGTACACTATGTTATATAAAACTCAGTATCATAATATTATTGTATAATTCCTGAGATGCATCACTTTATAATCGAGGTGGGCTGAATAGAACTCAGCCACATGGTCTCAGAATATACTTTTCTGAAATAAACTGCAATTTCTCAACTCTTTAGCAAAAGAAATACTTTTGCAGTCTCCCCCCACGCCCAATATTTCCCAGGTTTTTTGAGGGGAGGGGATGTGACAGTGATTGGTCCCAATAACAGAACCTAAATACAAAAGTAACGTATTTATTCAGGCCAGTTCAACTGGAAATGTCATACCCTCATGTGCTATTTCTTTATTTCTTTATTTATTAAATTTATATGCCGCCCATCTCCCCCACACTTATCTAAGTATGCTTTGCAATCTGTAACCCAAAGCATGGGTTGTACAATAATAACTAATACATGATTAAATAATGCTAGTGCAGAATTGTTAACAATTAGATTTTCATATTTTCAGAAGTACTATTGTCCAGTTCAAACTTGTTGAAACACTCTAAACCAGTGTTTTTCAACCTTGACAACTTTAAGATGGCTGGCTGGGGAATTCTGGGAGATGAAATCCACACCCCTTAAAGTTGCAAACGTTGAGAAACACTGCTGTAAACAGATACTAAAGAAGCTCCATCTCAGAGATGTAGTTTTGAATACATGTGCAAGCCATTGAGGAAGGATGTCCTAAAGAGAAATGTACAGATCACTAGGAAATGAAGGATTTGCAGCTGCCACACACAATCTGAGTGTTGGAATGGACAGAAATGTACATTTATAAAAATTAAGCTTTAGACTTCCTGCAGTAAATTAGTCTATTCCAGGCTGCAAGTTTCTTTCGTGCTTTTCTAGTGTATGTAATGGAAAAATGACATCATCATATTAACACTGGACTCTTTTTCTACCCTTTTTCCTGAACCCAGCTCTACCTCCTCCTCTTCCTCCACCCTTTCTATCTGTATATCTAGGAGACTTCCGTAGAAAGGTGATATATAAGTGTGCAAAATGGTATTGGTAGTATATGCATTTTTATTTGCAGCAGGAGTAGGGTTGGCTTTGTCTACATTCAAAACTGTCACATCTGCTATTATGACTATCTGTACCAGCTGATTAGACTGATTAGCATGACATACTTCAGCAAAATGTCAAATCTTTTTGGAATAATTACACTTGAATCCTCTTAGCATCTTCTGTGACTTGCCAGACACTGTGAAGGGCCACATGAAAACATGATCTCCATAACGATTGATTCTGTTGCACTCCCTGCCTTTGAACACTTCTCACTTACATAGATGGTACAGATCTACCCATACACATACAATCCACCATTTCTCTTTAACAGAGCTCATTATCTTGAACCCTTCCACATGTGCTTCCATTTATGTTGCAATAATTATTGTTTTTCTCAAAGCAAGAACCATCTCCAAAAATATATGTTCTCAACTATAAGGCATAAATATTTATATCAATTAACTGGCCCCTAATAATCTCCTCTACCATATCTCCCAAATTATACAGCTAAGTAAGCTTCCTAAAACAGCTTTACAATGCTGTTGGGCTTATATTTCCCATGGACTTCCTTGCAGCCATGGGTCTTCAAGAAAGCATTTAGAGCCATGAGGATCAGCCCACTTCCATTGGGTGGTACAAATAGGGGATGATGCTGTCTGGCTGTTATGATTCTATTTTTATGTTGTTACTGTTTAGTAAGTAAAAAGGTAAACGCATAAATAAATAAATAAATAAATAAATATCCAGCCTTTCATTTACACTGACCAGATTTGTGTTGCTTTATCCTTCCATTCATTTTTCACTATACACACGCACACATACACTCTATAAATACCATCTAATATGCATCATGAATGAAGGAAAAAATATATGAAATATACATTGTCCTTCTACCCCCAAGCTCTGAATAAGTAATGTAAATGTTCTTGTTTCAGAATTTCTTTCGCCACTAATTGCCAAAAGATAGTTTTCAAAATCTGAATCGAAGCAGCAAACTTAATTGGAGGCTTACCCAGATTGTGAAAAACACAGCAGGGATTTTGTCATTATTGTTGTTATTGTTGATGTTTTCTGGTAATACCATCCTTTATTTCCAAAATGTTGTGTCCCAGTAATAGAACCCAACTTATAGTTACTCAAACAATCTATAAATACATAAAAAAGACTGACATTTGTTTTTCATAGCAAAACAGGAATCTCTAAATCAAAGACCTCTCCTAAATATGACTCCTGCATATTTATAAGCTGCCTCCCTGCAACTGGCTATATTTTTCTTAAGATACAATATTCATTAAAATAGACAACATCATAGTCATTGTCTCTTTCCCCATACAATATCTCAAAGATATGGAAGTATTGTGGAGCATACAAAATGGTGGTCAACAGAGCTGTAGCAGCCGATGTTGCCAAAACCTGCTTCTTTTTGCTTAACTTTTTTTTAAGGTGGTGAAAGAGAACCTGTACTTTGTGCCCAAGAAAGGGTTGGACAATTTCTTCTCCCACTGATGGAATGGTGTTCCCATTTCTCTGCCAGTAAATTGGGAAGAGGCCTTCAAAAGCTGGTATGAGTACTAGCTGAGCTCACTTGATTGATTGTTTCCCCAGATGCTAACATCATTGCATGTAGAAAAGTAGTTGACTAGAACATTTCTAAAGTAATCTTCCCACCATTTCTATCAAATGCCTCAATGAATTCCTCACTCAAATCCCCATTAAACTGTGAACAGGTACTTTCTAAGAACAATTTTATCCCAATAAGTTCCAATCTTATAAATATCTTCTCATAAATGTGCCATTCATGGAGGATGGGATACAATGTCTTCCATGATTTTTCCACTTCTTGACATGCTAGTATATAATATAATAAAGTATCTTTCTCCAAGGTACATTTGTGATACGATTTCCAAAGCCTGTGGTATCTGTGTAATCGGCAGGTATTCAGCTGACTTCCAATGGCACTAGTAAAAGTTAGGAAGAACAGGGATATCAAGGGCCAGCTAGCAATGAATTAGATTTACTAATAGGCATAAACCACTCATTATTTTAAATAAACAGGTCTGTATTTCTTGCAAATTTCTTCTGCAAGCCTCTTCCTATAAAGAGATTTGTGTCACCAGAGCAGCTCTGACTCTGCAAAACAGCATCATCTCCAGCTGATGTAGGTTAAAAAAACTGTAAGTGGCTAAAACCTAAGATAATGGCTATGGAGATGACATGTCAAGATGTGAAGCAGGAAAGTGCTGTTGAAGAGATAAACTCTATCATATAAAGGATAATTAAGTTGTACCTGTTGATTCCCCCCCCCCCCATACATTATTATTTCATAGCCAGACTCCTTTCCTCTTTTGCATATGTTACTACATATTCAAGGTTCAGCAACTTGTCGCATATACTCACTGGTCAAATTTTTATACTCCCCCAAATCAAACCACTGAATATATGATAATAATCTGTCCTATGACAACAGTGTGATTTTATGTTTTCATTTGCTTTTGCAAAGTAAGTAGGATAATAGAAGGTATGAACTGAAAAAGAGCTTCTGGGTCATGTAATTCAACTCCATGCTTATCATGACAATCCACTGAACTATCCCGGTCTATTTTCTAGTGAGGGGGGAGTCCAAGTAGCTTTCCCACTGCTTAACAGCTCTTATCCTCAGAAAATTTTTCCTGATATTCAGCCTGAATCACTTTCTTTCAACAGGACAGGTCCTTCTCTTTTTGCATACGATACCCTTTTAGATATTCGTAGACTGCTAAAATATTGCACCTTAGTCTTCTATATTTCATGGCCTCTAACCATTCCTCAAAAAGCTGGGTTTCCAGACTCCCTATCATCCTGGTAGGTTTCATCTGCATTTATTCCAGGGTTTCATGTTCATTTTGAAATGTGATGTCCAAACCTAGACATGTAGTTCAAGTGTGGATTAGCTAGTATAGAATACAGTGGAGCTATTACCTCTTGCGAACTGAATGCAGTGTTTGTATTCATTAAGCCCAGAATTACATTAGCTTTTTTAGCATCACACTATTAGTTCATATTTAGTTTGTGGACCACAAAAACTTCTAGATCCTTTTGACATACAGTGCTTCCAATCCAGGGCTCCCTAATCCTGAAGCTATGCACAATGCATTTAACTTTCCTGTCAAGTGCAGGGCATGACATGTATCACAAATGAATGTTGTCCTGTTCGATTTTAGTGCAATATTCAAGTATGTTGAAGTCATTTTGAATTCTGATTTATTTTTCCTCTAAGGTATTAGCCAATTATCGTGTCTTGATATCATTTTCCTATTTGTTAAGTATCCCTTCCATTCCATCCTCTAAGCCATTTATGGAAATGTTGAATGGAACCTACTTGTTTCCTTCCAAGGTGATGCAGAACCATTTAGGAGCATTCTTATACATGTTTTCTATAAGAACATCATCAGACACCTTGCCAAAGTCTTTTATGAGATATGCTCTAGTTTAAGACAGTCTATTGTTATTTGTTCTTACTGATAAAGCCAAACTGGCATCTGGTAATCATATCATTTTCTCAGTGATCTAAGACTTGCTGCTTGACAAGTCTATTCTAGTACTTTGCTCAATATAGACATTAAGCTACCTACCTTGTAGTTTCCTGGGTGCTTCCTCTTCCCTTTTTTGGAGTATTGGAACTATGTTTATTTTTCTACCTTCCTGGAGTTCTGCAGGAGATTTCAAAAGTCACATTCAGTTCTTTAGAGATCACTACTGCTATATCCTTCCAAACTCTGAGATGCAATTTGTCTGGCCCTGAGCTGGGCTCCTTCTCCTCTTCTCCAAGTAATGTTAGGGTTTTCTCCCATCCAAAAAAGATAGGTGAAAATAAGATATTACATCATTATTCCTCCTCTCTGTATCTCTTTTACTATGTATCATCCTCCCTGTTTCTTTTGGAGACATCCCGCAAAACATGCCACGCCAGCCTCATCTTATTCTGAGCTTTAGCCTTCCAGACACTCCAGCTGTGACTTTGTACTCCTTAATTATTAGGTCCTACATCCAATTCCTATTCAGTTCTTTTTTCTTTTCAACCTGTTGTTGAGTTTGCTGTTCATCCATACAGACCTTTTAAGGTTTTCCTTTCCCTGCCCCACCCCCCTTCTTTAAGAAATTGCTTGTACTTGTGTGTTTAGTGACTCATTTTTTTCAGAATCTCTCACTGAATTTTTACCTTCTTTATTCTTAGGATTTCAAGACATGTTCTATTGTAGAGAGTCAGGGAGATGACCTTGAAGGGAAAAGTCAAGAACCATTACACAAGCAAAGAGGGCTGAAACGTTCCTTAAGTCCTATGAGACAAGATAGTATTCAGAAGAAACTCAGGCAGGCTCCATCTTGATTCACTGAGGAATAAGAGAGAAGAGAAGCACAATCAATCACTATAGCCTCTCTCAATAAAGTATAGCTCTAATCTTCCTGGGGAGTCAGTTTCCCAATCTGCTGTACCTTGTAAGGCTGACATCTATTGCCCATCTTTTCCTCAAGTTCATTTTAAAAACATCTGCCTTCCTGAAGTACAAAATACTTGACTGCCTTCTCTCAGTATCTACTCCATCATACAGTAACAACAAATACATGGTTATGCATTAATAGGGTTATTATAACTATATGCTACCCCTTCTTCTGCTTCAGCTGCCAAAAGATTGGAGGGTGAGAGGGTATGAAAAATGTAATGTCCTCTTAATTAAAATTACGCATATTATCCCAGCCTTCTACACTTTAGCTGCTTACATTTTCAATTAACATATCTACATTTTCTGAAGTTAATGTATTTTAAAATCACAGGATGCCAAATCAACAGCTACACAAGCTTTTTCTCTTCAACAACAAGAGCGGCCAAGAAAGATGGTTCTTTCAACAATTCCTTCTTACACTTAACCGCACATTTGACATAATAATGGGTGAGTTAATTTACTCTAATTAAATACCAACTGGCCATTAATGTGCTGTTGACAGAAACCAGCTAAGTATTAATTTAATGTGTTGCTCAAATATTTAAAAACTACCAATGTAAAAAGCCAGAATCAGACTCTTAGTGTTTATGAAATAAATCTAAATCTGAGGTGATTGCATGAAAGTAATTGGATAATTATTATGTATCTGGCAAGTAAAAGATACTTGTGAGGCTGAAAATATATCAATGGAAGATGGCACCATTAAACCAGCATCGCATTAAAAATTACTTCCAAAATGTAACAAATAGTAAAAATAATCTGTCAAGAAAAGCAAGTTTTCTTAACATCCTCTTAGTAGTACCACCTTAGAAATTTTCTCTTTTAGAACTGGAAGCTATTCAGAACTCTACTGTATTTCTCTATTTCCAAATAGAGAAATATTCCCTTCCACGTTTCCTAGGGCTTACCAGCTAGAATCAGTCTTGTTCATCTTCTCTTGCTTTCCATCATGACTAAACAGAGGTCAAAAATAGGTCCACCATCAGCAGGCTAAATCAGCTCCACAGCTGAAATGAAAATAAGAACAACACATATTGTTTCATCTCTGAAAGAGATATTGTAAGAAGAATTTTCCCAATGGATTTTATATTAACAATACTAAAAATCCATTCTCCCAATGGATTTTTTATTAACAATACTAATATCAACTGTGTAGGAGGATCCTCCCCTTCATGGATCACTGCCTTGTCGTGGCATAGGGGCTTGTGTAACTCAGTGAAGCCATGAGCTATACTGTGCAGGGCCACCCCAAGATGGACAGGTCATGACAGAGAGTTCTGACAAAATGTGGTCCACTGGAGAAGGAAATGGCAACCCACTCCAGTATCCTTGCCAAGAAAACCCCATGGACAATGTTAAAAGACTAAACGATATGACGCCGGAAGATGAGCCCCTCAGGTCAGAAGGTGTTCAATATGCTACTGGGGAAGAGCGGAGGGCAGTTCCAAGTAGCTCCAGAAAGAGTGAAGCGGCTGGGCCAAAGCCGAAAGGACGTTCAGCTGTGGATGTATCTGGAAGCGAAAAGAAGGTCCGATGCTGTAAAGAACAATATTGTATAGGTACGTGGAACGTAAGATCCATGAACCAAGGCAAGCTGGATGTGGTCAAACATGAGATGACAAGATTGAACGTCGACATCTTGGGAATCAGCGAATTGAAATGGACGGGAATGGGTGAATTTAATTCAGGTGACCATTATATCTACTACTGTGGGCAAGAAAACCTTAGAAGAAATGGAGTTACACTCATAGTCAATAAGAGAGTGGGAAAGGCAGTAATGGGGTACAACCTCAAAAACGACAGAATGATCTCAGTGCGTATCCAAGGAAAACCATTCAACATCATGGTAATCCAAGTCTATGCCCCAACCACTGATGCCGAAGAAGCTGAAGTTGACCGGTTCTATGAAGACCTACAAGACCTTCTAGAACTAGCACCAAAAAAAGATGTCCTTTTCATCATAGGGGATTGGAATGCTAAAGTAGGAAGTCAAGGAGTAATCGGAATAACAGGCAAGTTTGGCCTTGGAGTACAAAATGAAGCAGGGCAAAGGCTAATAGAGTTCTGTCAAGAGAACAAGCTAGTCATAGCAAACACTCTTTTCCAACAACACAAGAGACAACTCTACACATGGACATCACCAGATGGTCAATACCGAAACCAGATTGATTACATACTTTGCAGCCAAAGATGGAGAAGCTCTATACAGACGGCAAAAACAAGACCAGGAGCTGACTGTGGCTCAGATCATGAGCTTCTTACTGCAAAATTTAGGCTTAAATTGAAGAACGTAGGGAAAAACACTAGACCACTCAGGTATGACTTAGATCATATTCCATGTGAGTACACAGTGAAGGTGATGAATAGATTTAGAGGATTAGATTTGGTAGACAGAGTGCCTGAAGAACTATGGACGGAGGTCTGTAACATTGTACAAGAGGCAGCAACTAAAACCATCCCAAAGAAAAAGAAATGCAAGAAAGCAAAATGGCTGTCTGATGAGGCTTTACAAATAGCTGTGGAAAGAAGGAATGCGAAAAGCAAGGGTGAAAGGGAAAGATATAAGCAACTGAATGCAGATTTCCAGAGAATAGCAAGGAGAGATAAGAAGGCCTTCTTAAATGAACAATGCAAAGCAATTGAAGAAAACAATAGAATGGGGAAGACTAGAGATCTCTTCAAGAAAATTGGAGATATCAAAGGAACGTTTAGTGCAAAGATGGGCATGATAAAGAACAAAAAAGGCAGGGACCTAAAAGAAGCAGAAGAGATTAAGAAGAGGTGGCAAGAATACACAGAAGAACTATACAAGAAAGATCTTAATGTCCCTGATGTCCATGCTGGTGTGGTCACTGACCCTGAGCCAGACATCCTAGAGAGTGAAGTCAAGTGGGCCTTAGGAAGCATTGCTAACAACAAAGCTAGTGGAGATGACAGTATTCCAGCTGAGTTATTTAAAATACTAAAAGACGATGCTGTTCAAGTGCTGCACTCAATATGCCAGCAAGTTTGGAAAACGTAACAGTGGCCACGGGATTGGAAAAGGTCAGTTTACGTTCCAATTCCAAAGAAGGGCAATGCCAAAGAATGCTCAAACTATCGCACAATTGCACTCATTTCACATGCTAGCAAGGTTATGCTCAAAATCCTACAAGCTAGGCTTCAGCAGTACGTGAACCGAGAACTACCGGATGTACAAGCTGGGTTTCGAAGAGGCAGAGGAACTAGAGATCAAATTGCCAACATTCGCTGGATCATGGAGAAAGCACGAGAGTTCCAGAAAAGCATCTACTTCTGCTTCATTGACTATGCAAAAGCCTTTGATTGTGTGGATCACAACAAACTGTGGCAAATTCTTAAAGAGATGGGGATACCAGACCACCTTACCTGTCTCCTGAGAAATCTGTATGCGGGCCAAGAAGCAACAGTTAGAACCGGTCATGGAACAACCGATTGGTTCAAAATAGGGAAAGGAGTACGACAAGGCTGTATACTGTCACCCTGCTTATTTAACCTATATGCAGAGTACATCATGAGAAATGCCAGGCTGGAAGAATCACAAGCCGGAATTAAGATTGCAGGGAGAAACATCAATAACCTCAGATATGCAGACGATACCACCCTAATGGCAGAAAGTGAAGAAGGACTAAAGAGCCTCTTGATGAGGGTGAAAGAGGAGAGTGCGAAAGCTGGCTTGAAACTCAACATTAAAAAAACTAAGATCATGGCATCTGGACCCATCAATCCCTGGCAAATAGAAGGGGTAGAAATGGAAGCAGTAACAGACTTCATTTATTTGGGCTCCAAGATCACTGCAGACGGAGACTGCAGCCATGAAATTAAAAGACGCTTGCTCCTTGGGAGGAAAGCTACGGCAAACCTACATAGCATATTAAAAAGCAGAGACGTCACCTTGCCGACAAAGATCCACATAGTCAAAGCTATGGTTTTTCCATTAGTAATGTATGGCTGTGAGAGCTGGACCATAAAGAAGGCTGAACGCCGAAGAATTGATGGCTTTGAACTGTGGTGCTGGAGAAGACTCTTAAGAGTCCCCTGGACTGCTAGGAGGTCAAACCAGTCAATCTTAAAGGAAATCAACTCTGATTGCTCATTGGAAGGATTGATAATGAAGCTCAAGCTCAGATACTTTGGTCACCTAATGCGAAGAGAGGACTCTTTGGAAAAGACCCTGATGCTGGGAAAGATGGAAGGGAAAAGGAGAAGAGGACGGCAGAGGATGAGATGGCTAGATAGCATCACTGAAGCAATGAGCATGAAATTGAGCAAACTCAGGGAGGCAGTGAAAGATAGGAAGGCCTGGCGCAATTTGGTTCATGGGGTCACGAAGAGTCGGACATGACTTAACGACTGAACAACAAAAAGAGGATCCTGCTGTTGAGAAATTGTTCCATATTTCTCGTTCCCCAGATAAATCAACCATCCAATTTTTCTCCCTGCAAATTTCTAAAGGCCATTTATGTCCAGCTTTGGAAGATAAGATATTATCTTCATGGGATAATATTTTCAGATCAAAGTATCTGATAGGGAGGAAGAGGTTGGCAAATTTCACAGTCAAATTGTTATAAACCATGTTATTACCAACCGGAGTTGAACAGCCTAGCTTAATTTGCAGAATCAAGTTTTTAGAAAACCAGAACAAGGTACACCATGAACAGTAGGTTTCTTTGTTTTCTTCCAAAAAGCTGGCTCCAAGAAAGCACTGAGAGAACACACAACATTTCTAGATGAATAAATTACAAAAGGCCTGAATCAAAAATAGGCCATTATTTTTAGGATTCAACTGTCTTCCAAACTGGCCAATGGACTTTACACTAAAAACAAACATTCATTTAAACTATTTAGTATTTATTTTTCAAACAATAAAAAGCTTTCAGCAAAGAACTGAACAGAGCAATGTTCTCACATTGTTAATACTTCTGCTGTTTCAGTACATTGCCAGGACTACAAAGCTAGCTGGCAGAAAAGAGGTGAACAATTGGGGGAGGGGGGCAGGACAATGTGCTTACAAAGCCCTTTCAGTTCTGAACAACCCCATTCATCAGTTTTGTAGGACTCTAACGTTTCTACTGCACTGCACTTGAATGGGCAGGGTGTAGATTTCAGAGATGTCATTGTCTTTATTCATCTGTTGTCCATTAAGTACATTGGTAAGTCTTAACAAGGCTATCAAAAATCCACTAGAAAAAGTAGGCAGGGCAACGCTACTCAGAGATACAAAAGTAGTATCTCCTGAATTATCAATAAATTCAATGTTTTGAATAAGTGGAGAGTCTCAACAAGATTAGCCTGACTTAAATTGCTCATTTAGCAGTTCAGTTCCATGATCTTCAAACTGGAAAAATGAAATAATAACCATTGGTTAAATGTAATGTTTACACTGATTTTCCTTCCTTCCTGTAGTGGTTCCTGTTGAATGCCATAATGGAAACAACTGTTACAGCTTTATTTATTCACAGCATTTCCCCTTGTTACATTTCACCAATTGTCTTTTCCAAATGAGGAATTGCAACTGAACATGATACAAAGTAAGAATTACTTTATCAGCAATGGATTTTTGCAAGTAGATCACATGTTCATCACAATTCATCTTGGTTTCTCAGGCTGCCTTTAAAAATTAGAAAATAGTTTACGGGAATGACTTGTAGCCATATTTAACCAGTGAACCCTTTAATTGCTTATTTTGCTAACATGCAAAAGAAACCCCCGAAAATAACTTTTTACAAGCAAGAAGAATTAAAATAGTAAATGCCAAGGTTTTCCATATTTTATATGCTGCCAGTTTTGTAGGGGGAAACTGTGTGTCCAAAGCCCATGTTTATGGATATTGAAGATATCCAATTTACACCTGCTAATGTATAATTCACCAAAGAAGCCTAGAAGGCTGAAAAAGCAGTTTAGTGAATTGACTGCACAATCATGTCTGCTACAATAATGTTTAGTCTAGGTGGGCAGATGGCTCTTAATATAAAAAGGGTTCTTTTCTTTTTTTTTAACCCTCTATTCCTTTCTCCCCATGCCCTGAATACAGATATGTCTCTCTCACTTGAATTGTCTTCCATTCATTTCTCAATTCTGTGCATATGGAAAATGTCACCAGCAGACTCACTGGTGCATCTCTTTCCCATCAGTGAATTACAAAGAAGTTGCTTAGTCTTCTTTCTCACTTTTTTGTGTAGAATGTTCTTTATATATTGGTTTTATCTGAGCCTATTCATAAGCCCATCAATATCAAAATTCCCTGTAAGTGCTTCAAACAGACTGACATCAAGCTGTACATAAGCAGAGATTGCAGTTCAATGCTTTTATTTATTTCAGGATCCTTTTTTATCAAAAGTTACAAGAAGCAGGTTCCACAAGAGACACAGCGCTTACAAGGTTTACAATACAGTAGAAGAATTTGTTCTTTTCTTTCTTAAACAAATCTGAACTTTTCCAATCCCTCACAAATTTATTGACAATTCATATCACTTGTTCCTTGCATTCTGCCTAATGTTGCCATAGTACTCCAACCTTCACCCACAGATGATAGATACTAAATCATAACTCAGAACAATGGATTTGAAATTGAGATTTACTCAGCTTAGCTATCATTATGATCATCATCCTCATGTTTGAGTTTTCAGTAAAACAAGTTCCATAACAATGTATATAACAACTCTAGCTTAACACTAATAAAAACGAAACAGTGCCTGTCATCAGTTTTATATTCTGAAAAGACATCGTACAAAAGAAAAGGGATAAATGGGGAAAAGGCAGGAACAAAAGTAAAAATATAAATGTTTGCACAGGCACACCATCTTACATCATTCCTATAAAAATATAGTATGAAAAATATGGGCTATTCAGGAAAGTTCAGTCCTCCCACTGCTCTTGTTACTCCTCAAAATGCCAGTTCTTAAGGTCACATAAAATAATTTTTCTCTATTTGAACAACCTAATTTAGGAAAGGGAAAAAAGCTTTTATTTTTGCTATTGTTAAATAATTGCATATCAGAGATCTTTGATCACTTGGAGATATACCACCAATTTCACCTACCAACCACTTATTTTTGTTGTCAAATTATTGAATTATACTTGATGAAAATATTAAACTTATGTGATGAAAGATCCCATCTTAGAAGTAGAGAAAATTTTAATGTAATACTGCAATGTTAGACAAAGTCCTTATATCAAATCAACAGGGTCTCCAAAAGTGTTCAAAAGATGTGGGAAAAAAACCTTGCAATCTGAACTTTATGAGTTAGCTTTTATGGGAACATTTTAGATCTATTTAGGCAAAGATCAAAAATGGCCAATAAAAATAATTCAGAGCTCTCCAGGCTCTTAAAATTACATCACACTAATTCAAGTCTTTCCAGATTGTTCTATCAAGCTGGTAGATGTCATATCAGGTGACATTGCCCATTTAATTATTTGTTTTGGATGGAGGAAATTTGAAAAGGTATGCCATAGTATTTCATAATTAATTCTAATTTAGTTTTAATAACCATTTTCCCCATGATATATAAGATGATACCACAGATATACTTAATTAGTCAAGAAATAGAAAGCTGAAGTACATACTTCTTTGAATCAATGGTCCTGAAATTTGTGGTAAATAGCATTAGGTGATTACATTTTTATTGAATTTGTAAGAAAAGAAAAAAGAAGTGACATAAAAAATGGAGGAAAGGGGAAGTTAAAGAGGCAAAAAAGGAAAAAAATTAAATATAAAGAGGATAAGTAGGCAATTTACAAGTATCATCACCTCTTATTGATTGTGTCTACCCATCCCATCAGATCCAGCATCCAGTAATTTCTTAAATTTAATCTTCAATTTTTATTAGGATATAAATATGTGTTTCTTGTCTCTGCCAGTCATTTAATTCCATGTTTTCAATTTTTATTGGAATCATCTGAAACATGAAAATTAACCCTTGGTAGAATGTTAATTCTGATGGCTACAATTCTTCCTAACCAAGATAGTCTTAACTTCATCCATCTGAAAAAAAAATATCATTATAATTTTCCAGTTGTGTGAATAATTATTTTTAAATATTGTTTTTTTGTAAAGTAAATTCCCAGATTTTTAATATTTTCAGCAGTTATATAAAACTCCATCATTGGGTACTCCATTATTGGATACAACATCGTCAGCATATACATTCAGCTTAGGTCCTTGAGTTTTGTTTTACTTGACATATCTTCTTTGTCAATGACTCTAATGCCATTAAGACTAAGGAACGATAGAGGGGACAGTTTATCTAGTCCCCTTCATTATGGTACATGTTTGTGATAAAAAATTACTATGATTTTGGCTTCTTGTTCTTTATCAATACTCTGAGTCCATCTAAAAAAGTTACAGGCATAATTCATCTTCTTTAGAGTCATAAGCATGAAATACTATTCTAAATTATAGACAGTTTTCACAGCCTCAAGAAAGATAATAATTGCCTTCCGGTTGTTCTGATTTATATTATCAATAATATTCAAGATATATCTGATATTGTCTCTCATGTATCTCTTTGGGATAAGTGGTTTTTATTCTCTTTGCAAGTATTGATGTAAGAAGCTTGTAGTGAACATTCAATAAAGAAAAAGGCCTTTATGATACTGGACAGCTGGTTCATTTCCTTCCTTGTAAATCAAAGAAATGAAAGCTTATTTCCATGACAAAGGAATTTATTGATGTTTTTGAATCCTGTTCATTACCTTGGTTAATCACTTAATCGTTTTTTTAAAAAAGATTTATAGTATATTGCCATCAGGTCCTGGACTTTTCTTCCATTTTGATTTTTCAGGGTTTTTTAATTGCTTATTTAGTTTCATATTCTTTTATTAAAAACTTCTTTTTTGTTGATCTGCAAATGTTGTATGTAGTATTGTATTCAAATACTTTTCAATATTTGCCAGATCAAATGGGTTTGCTATATAACCTTAATAATATTTAACAAGTTGCTCCATCATGTTGTTATAGACACATGTCTAATCCAGCCCAAATAGTACTTTTATCTTGTTCCTTTCCCAACTGGTAAGCCAGCAATGGGTCTTTTCCAAATACTTCTGTTTGATAAAGTGCAACTTCTTATATACCTTCATTAAATCTAGTTGATTACAAATTGTTTTAATCTTCTAACACTTGATTTGATTGCTCCAGTCCATTCACCAATATATCCTTCGGCTTTTGCATAGCTTTCTTTGTATCCGATGCCAGACAGATAAACTGTCCTTTTACATATGCTTTGCTAGAGTCCTATGCTATAGGTAAAGAAACATCAGAGATTAAGTTGATTGGGAAGAAATTCTTTAATTCCTGCTGGCGCTTCAATAAATGTCCTCTTGAAAGGTATTTGTATTTCCACATTTCAAAAACAAATAATAGTGACATATACTCTAAGACATTTTGCACAGAGTTCACCAGGGTTCCTTTCAGATTTGGATATATAACAGATTTGTCCATGTTTGGAAGGAAAAAAATCATGTCTCCCAAAAAATTTGAATATGCCACCTTGCAATTTCAAGAAGTAATTGATTTTTTCCCCCAATAAGACTTTATTTTGTTGTCATTTCAGACATAAATTGAAACATTTATTATTTTCCCAAATGTAACCTGAAAACATAATATTATAAATTTTTAATTTGGATTGTTTTTTCTAAATTACTATAAAATTACTATATAGTAATTTTGACATATATAGCTACTTCATTTTCCCCCATTTACCAAAACTGTGAATTTTTTACCAAGATATTGCATTCTAGCAGGTTTACATATATGTCTCTTGAAGGCATATGAAATGTGTGTTTTCCTATTTTAGCTTCATTTTTTTTCTTTTTAAATTGGATGGTTAAAAGCCCATCAGTATTAGTTAAAAATATTTTAATTTAATCCATGTGTCAATTATCAAGTTAATTTATAAAGAAATACCAGCTGCTTGGTCTAATTTTGATCTTCAGTCTTTCTCAGTCTTTATTCCCCTGTTCTGACACAGATATCTAGCTATCTATCTACCTATCATCTATTTATCTAATCTTAAAAGAAAGTTTTAATATACTGCCATTCTTTATATTAAAACTCCAAGCATTTTCCCAGTCCAAACAGAAAGGAATGGTTCCTATCAAATCAAAAATTAACACAGCAGCAGAGTGTTCAAGAATCCTTTAATTAAATATTGCTTTGTTCACATTCAGTCTCCATTTTTGTTTCATTAACAATGTAATGCCTAATAGATTATCTCAATTTATTCATATATGTTTTTGAATACAAATATTGAACATAGATATTTATATTGTTCTTTAACATTAAAAACATTTATATATATATTCATCAACTATGAATTTGGCACGTGGGTGTTGTTCTTTGTGAAATTTCTGTTTTCTGGATTATTTGTAATTCGTATTTATTTTCAAACTGATCACTATATGTTAAACTTCTTTTTTTTATATAAAGAAGTTGAAGGAATTTCACTGTATGTTTAAACAGAGTTGCATTTTTCACCAAGACTTAGGAAGAATTAAAACTAAGTTTGGAATGTATAACTAGTCTGAACTAGTTTTGTAACAGAACGTTTATTGTGATTTCTTGCTTTCTAATGTATATTTTTGCAAATACATTTAGTTAAGCACAGACATGGGATGTTCTCACTGCACAGTGTTACAGCCGCAAAGTGGCTAAAAAGTATTAAATAGTGCTAAGCTGATAAAAGACATAACCTTTTGACTCCCCACCAGAAATCCTTGGCTGATTATTTTTTATCAATGGATTAGAGTGTTCACGCCTAGAACATTACAAGCTGTGTTTTTAACATTTTAGACTTTACATTATGCTTCGGTTTTCATGCATTTTCATGCCCACATGATTTTCCTTGCGTAATAAAAGAAAATGATTTTATGAATAAGGTTTCATATGTGATTCAGTGTGTTGTTAGTATACATCACCACAGCATATTCTGCTGTATTTAGACACAGAAGTGTCTTAACTCTGTGAATATTAAGCTCTCTGTCTGAATGTATTTGTTTGTTATATATTTTAATTAAGAAGAAAAGGATTCCTAGCAGAGTAGGAAGAAGAAGGAGAACTAATGTCCTGACAAGAATTTCCAGTGTTTGGCATGCCTAATCCTGCCTTCTTTACCTTGGAATAACGTTTTCTCTAAAAATACAAATTAGAATATCTTGGGTCCAGTAGTTCTGTTTACAAAGACCATTCACAGTCTTCAGCTCAGTGAATTTACTTGTGTTAGTCATATCAACTCTTTCCAGCACTGTTACTTTATCTGCAACTAAGCTTGAGCAAGAAAGTTCATGGGTTGTCAAACAGGTCTATAACATTTTTTTTTAAATCACATTACTAATAGCATAAAGATTGTTTTCTCCCTATTTGCTTTTCAAGACAGGTGATTTTTGGGTCACCCAATGGACATAGTTTTAAATTGTCAGTATTAAGAAATGCAACTACAACTTCTCAGAATGTTTGGTTATGCTGCTATTTATTAACCAGCTCCAGATATAGTGATGAATATTGTCTAAGAGGTAAACTTAATACAGTATCATACATGACACAGCTGTTATTTTTAACAAGTAGTTAATGTAACCTAGATAGGTACTGTGAAGTGTATATTATATGTGAGGGGAAGTTGTTGTTTCAATCAAAAAAATTATGTATGCAGTTTGCAGTGGTAGTAAAGCAACTGGAATCACCATCAAACATTGAAGCTTTCTTTTCCCAACACTGCAATCCACTTCTCATTTCCAGTTTGCTTTTTTCATCCTCACTGGCTAGGTTTTGTTTTGTTTTGTTTTTGTGTGCTTGGTTTGGGGTTGTGCGGTTTTTTCCTTCACAGCAAATAATGTGAATCATATAGTGTCTAGAAAACACTATCACATCAATAGACATCTGGATGCTACTTTGAGTACTGGGTCCTAGAATAAACATATACATATCATCATCATCATCATCATCATCATCATCATCATCATCATCATCATCCCAAATCAATCCATTGCAGGATGAAGGCCTCTTTATCTACTTTCCAAATGTTTTGACATACTACAAATTGTTTTACTTAGCGTATTTGAATTGACCAGCATTTCTTTGGGTGTTTTCTGAGTCTTTGAAGGCCAGTTGGAATCAGTCAAAGATTGTTGTTGTTCAGCATTGATATGCTTATTGTGTGATATGGCCAACCCATCAACATTTTCCTTGACACTATTTGTTTCCTTATGTGACATATTCCTGTCTGTTGGTAGATCCGTGTATTTATTTATTTATTAAACCAATTGATATAGCCACCCATCTCACCACAGGCAACTGGGCAGCATACAACAAAGCTAAAAACAGTCAAATACATTAAAAATATGAAAAACAAAATAAAACAGAGAATAAAAGGATGTTAAAAATAAGGGAGCCACCTCACTAATTCCCCTGTCCCCCGGGGTCCCCAGGCCTGCTGGCATAACCAATTCTTAAGGGACCTCTGGAGCTCAACAATGACGAGGCTAACCTCACCTCAGAGGGGAGAAGATTCCACAGCGCAGGCACCACAACAGAAAAGGCCCACTGCCTGGGACCTGCCAAATGTAGCTCCCTAGGCAATGGAACCTGTAACATGCCCTCTCTGCTGGATCTGGTAAGATGAGCAGATAAAATCGGAGAGAGGCAGTCCCTCAGATAACCCAGCCCCATGCCATGAATGGCTTTATTTTCTTTCTTGTCACATTATGTTATGTTAAAAATGTGCTGTTCCATGCTTCCCAATGAAATTTCAACCTCTGTACTGCTTTTGCATTTAACATCAAGTTTTACAACCATGTCAACACAGGTAGCATGCCCTGTTTAAATGATTTCCTTTTTAAGCAGATTGGTATGTTGCTTTTGATCACAACATGAAGTTGTCCAAATGCTCATGAACAGTCATCCAGAAACATTGTAGAATATATTGAACAAGACCAAGTGGAAGTGAACGAAAGAAGGTATTAAAAAGTATAACTGCTAGCTAGACATCCACTGAAGAAAACAAAAGTCTGAAGAAGATTAAATGTGAACATCTGAGCAAAAGCAGTTCTTCAAGATCAAGAAATCAATCACAAGAAATCAGTAAGAAATCTTAGAATACATCACAATTTACTCTATAGTAAATGATATGCTGACAATGTACAACAATTGGACACCATCAATTATCCATATGATGATGTCCCTGAAATAATTACAACTGAAGTAGAAGAAGCTATTCACAATCTTAAATGTGGCAAAGCAGCTAGCCAAGATGAAATCATCAGAGATATTCTCAAATCATGTGCTAATGAAAGACACAAAATATTGGCAAAATTATTCATCTGCAGTTTACAACAAAGAAACATCCCACCATCATGGAAAAATGCTAAAGTCATTATTGTACACAAGAAAAGTAATTAAGAACATAAGAAAAAATGCAGACCAATAAGCTGTCTTTTGGTTCTATACAAACTTCTCATACAAATTATTTAAAAAGGAATCAAAACAACACTGGACTTTGCCCAGCCAAGAGAACAAGCTGGTTTCAGCAGTGGATTTAGCACTATAAATCATATGAAAATGGGTCAACAAATTATTGAATGTTACAATGAAAACAGATGCCACTTAGCCTAGCCTTCACTGACTTTGAAAATTGGGTGCTATCTTCAAAGCACTACAAAGACAAGGTGTGGAACAACCATACATCAATCTCCTGAAATCAATATACAGAAATGGATAGCTAGCATCCACATAAACAAAAAGAGAGCCACCATCAATATAAAAAAAGGAAATTGACTAGGGATCCAATTTCACCAAAACTATTCTCTCAGAAAGCCTAGAAAAGATATCCAGATGTTTCAACTGGTCCAAGGTAGAACTAAAGGTCAGGGGTGCCTACCTACATTTTGCTAATGACATTGCTTTTTGTCCAACAATGCTGAAAAACTTCAGATTTGAATAACCAAAAAGATAGCAGCAAGTTATCAGGTTTGAAAATGAACTTGAAGGAGACACAAATAATGTTCAACAACTACTCCCAATCTTTATCTATCTATCTAGCCATCCAAAATATCCAGATCTTTCTTCTGAACTTCCAAATGAATCAGGCTGAATAGGGACCAGATGGATCTTCTGACTGGAATGTGGATCAGATGGATTTTCATCAGATTTTGATCAAGGCACATTGTTCATTCATGTATCCTGTACAAATTGGAGATGTTCAACTGCTTTTAGCCACTGATTCACCATTAAACAGAAGAAGGGTGAAGATGAATGTGGAGATGGAAGATCTTGATTTTGCCCCTTGTGCTAAAGCACCTAGCAGCTATAAAGTGTGCAATTCGGAAAGGAAAGGAAAGGAAAGGAAAGGAAAGGAAAGGAAAGGAAAGGAAAGGAAAGGAAAGGAAAGGAAAGGAAAGGAAAGGAAAGGAAAGGAAAGGAAAGGAAAGGAAAGGAAAGGAAAGGAAAGGAAAGGAAAGGAAAGGAAAGGAAAAGCCAAGGCAGGCATCAACAGACTAACCCTGATTTCTTTAATCTTCAATCACTCTGAGCAGTGATAAGGGAGACCTGGCATCTCCTGGATCCCATCTCAGGTTTTGGGTTGTTTTTTGTTTGTTTTTGTGTTTGTTTGTTTGTTTTTGTGCTTTTGAGTCAGTGTTGACTCCTGGCAACTGCCTGGACTAGTCCCTGAAGATTTTTGGCAATTTTTTTTTTCAGAAGTAGTTTGCCATTCCCTCCTTCATAGTGCAGTTGCCCTCCAATTATTACTGACAAATAGAGGAAAATAGGTAATTCCATTTCTGATAGGTAGAGGCTCCAGCTAGAGAATGTTAAATCCCTCAAACTCATTTTTTTAAAAAATAACCAAGATAGTGAATGCCGGCAAAGCCTATTTTCTGGAATTCTTTCCAATCTGCTGATGGACAGGTGGATAAGCAGAGTCCAAGTTTCTTTACATAATTTCTTTCCAACATTCCACTGGGATGGAAGGAACAAAAAGTACAGCCCATAACCACAAAAAAGTGCCCATTTCTTCATAAATTCCATGGGGCGCTGAATGATCTTAAAGAAAGTAATGAACATCCACAATTGGATTAAGAATAGGTAGGCTTCAGTTATTTGGGTAAAATCAAACAATTTTACTTTTTAGGGTCCAAGTCTTGCTTCCATCAATCATAGCTCAGCCAGAACCAGGGACGTATGCCACAAACAGTGATGACACCAAAATGATGACATCCGATGCAAGTACGAAAGACACCACATTTGCTTGATGATATTGTCATGCACGCAGAACAGTCTAACCTCTCTCAGAATGTCAGCCATTCACTGCTCTTCCTGCTCAAACTTGTCACTCTCCGAATGTATAGTTCCTTACCATCAACAGATGGATTGTTCTCAAGAACTCTGCAAATGCTAAGAAGCCAAGCCTGGCTTCTTCTCTTCATTATGACAAGTAGTATTGTTGGCAAAAGGTATTTTTCTTATACACCTTGCAAAGTGTCCTGTGGTTGCTGACTCTCATGCTAGCGTTACACCATCTGAGGGCATATCTTGTGGCTTTGTCGCTTTCTCTGTCCAGTCAGGAAATGGACAGCTATGAATACTGAAGAATGCATACTCACTGGTAGCACAAGTGACGTGGAATTGAAAAAGAACTGATTTTTAAAGGGCACTGCAGAAGCATACTATTCCAGAGTTTAGAGTACATTGTCACTGCTTGGGAGCCAGACATGTGTGATAACAGAGATGTTCAAGGTGCAGAAGTGGAACTTTCCCATATATGGTAAACATCTCAAGATGATAGTAACAACATTTCAGTTTTTCAGTTAGACAAGAGAGACAGAGAGATTTTGAGAGAGAAAGTTAATAGAAGGGCATAAATTATTCATGGAAAGGAGGAATCTTCCCCCATAAAACTAGAAACCAAGTTCATCAAAATTGACAGAGATTCAGGTCCAATAAAAGGAAGTACTTTTTTCACACAGTGCATACTTAAACTATAGAATTCACTACCAAAAGATGGCCAACAAATTAGAAGGCTTTAAAAGAGATTAGACAATTTCATGGAGGATTAGGCTGTTAATGGCTAATACTTATGATGGCCCTATTATCTCCAGGCCATATTGTTATAGATCCAGGAAAGAAGGTATGCAATTTTATTTAATTGATTTTATCACCAAAACAAAAGCGGAGTGATCAAGTCTGCTCTGCAAGATAGTTTGATATTAGCAAGGCCAATATAAGAACTGAAATTACGCTGGATCAATGGGAAAGTATGTGGTTGAAAGGATTGAAATTTACATTATGTTCTAGTCTTAAAGATACTTTTTATAAAATGATGTACCATTGGTATATGACACCAGAGACATTGTCTAGAATGTATAAAGGTATTTCGAATTTATGCTGGAAATGTGAACAACATGAAGGGACATTTTATCATGTTTGGTAGACATGTAAAAACACCCCCAAAAATTGGATATAAATATTAACTCAGAAGATTTTAAAGACTAAAGTACAATTGAAACCAGAAACTTCCCTTTCAGGACTAATGGACAGACAGCTATAAAAAAAGTCATGGAACTTTGTTTTTATATATGACAACTGCAACAAGACTATTATATGCTCAAAAGTGGAAAGGTTCGACACTACCCACAATGGAGGAATGGTTGGTGAAAATGATGGAACTTGTAGAGATGGCTAAATTAATGTCCTTGATCAGAGAAGAGACAATATCTGCATTTATGGCTGACTGGAAATCCCTTATAGATTTTTTGCATGAAACAGGAAAAAATGCACTTATGACTTGTGGTTTTGATGATTAGAAAAAAACTAGATAATAGAAAAAAGTGAGCATTTCTTTTTGTGACCATGCAGTAAGATATAACTTTGTAATCATACTTTACTGCAAAGAAAATCAGAAGCTGCTTCTTTCTATTCCTTCTTATTTTTTTTCCCTGCACCTTTGTCTTTTCCTTTTTTCTTTCCCCTTTTTTTTCTGTCTTTATTTTATATTAGTTTTTGTTAGTTTTCATCTTCTCTTTAAAACATATATATACATATATATAAAAGAACTGAAATGATGCACCTTTTTATTGTTATATGACATACAAACACCAGACAAACATTCATTTATTAAAATATTCATTCATACTTATAGTGCTACATCTGAGTAACAGGATGCAGAAGATGAATTAGTGGATTGCAGAAATGCAGATTTGTTTTCTTCTCTCATGGGTTGTTTGGAGGTTCTTCTCTCTCCCTCTCCCCCTCTCTCTCTCCTAATATCTTTTGGCCTGGAAATATGTCACTGCATATACAAATGTGCCTTCACATTTGCGTATACAAATGTGCCTTCATTTCAGTGAAAGGCTCTTGATGCATTCATGCATGTAATCACACCAAGATTGTTATTTTCCAAAATTTATCACTGGCTTAGTAGATCTGAGCCACGGAAACAAATGAGTTGAAGGAATTGGGTTCTTATGGCAAACTCCCCAAATATGCACAAGTCATGCTCTGTGCATATTTGGGGAGGAAAAAAAGATAAGAATTTCTAAATTTTTGAAACATAAAAAAGACTCACTTGGAATTCTAAATTCCATTGAGAAATTTGGACAATGATGGTTTTTGGGAGCTTTTCTGTTCTCCTTAAGATATATATATCTATATAGAATCATCTTCATCTGTTATATTTATGATGGAAAAAGGATACGTGTTAGAAAAGTCACTCTTTTGTGTATTTCACTGGATTTGCTTATGGCCATTGTTCTCCATGGAAAATAAATGAATAGGCCACTAATGCTCCCACTATTACAAGAGGTGGCTTCTGAAAGGTAAGCCTCAGAGATCTATAGCCGTCCTGATTAAAAGCAGCAAAAAAAAAATAAAGATAGTATTTCTGGTGAGCCGGAGTGCAGTATGCAGTCAGCCAAGTGAGGAAAAATAGACACAGGTTCCAGCTTTTGAATCACTTAAATCTCTTAATACTACATAGCAGAGTTGCTGATGTATAACTTTTCATGGAAAGGAGAACGTTTCTTTTTTAGTATTACTATTGCAGATTTAGAAAGAATGAGAGGCAGAGATTAAAAAAAGAAAAGGAAGGAAGTACAGCTGGGGAGATTTATCTATTCCTCTATTAGACAGATAAAGGAAATGTCGTATTGAATGAACGACTTGCCATTTTGAAAACTACCTGTGTGGCAGTACAGCCACTGGATTCTCAAGATGCAGGATGGGGCTTAAAATGGAACAGCTGCTTTGTACTAACCTGATAATTGTGGGAGTGATTATTTCTAAGCACTCCCCTTCTTCTTGATGCAGTTTGGACAAGGCATGGCATTAGCTAGTTAAACTTGGATGAGCTTTGATCTGTGTGTGGTTTCTAGGCTGTGGTGCTTGGGAATAAATCTCCCTGGAAATTGTGTCCATAGATCTGATAATTCCTCCCACTTATCCCTGGGGTGGGAATGTTGCTGGTGGGTTGCTTATGGGAAAGAAAATGGCATTTTGCACACATGTACTGTGATTATCATGCATGGGAATTTGTGGCATGCTGATGTGCTGCTAGTGTCAAGATGGTTTTGGACAGGCCACAGAGGCACCAACCCACTCTTACTGCACAGCCTAGCTTGCTCATCTCCATGCTTCAAAGCATCCCCATTATTTCATATGTTTGAGAGCTGTGATCTTGCATGAAACAAAATATTGGTGCAAAGATCTAGTCAGCTTCAACCTCAGATGTAGTCCAGGCTTTAATTTAATTTAAAAGTACTTGAAGTTCAGAAGTTCAAAAATGTAGCAGCTTAATTTGCTAAAACATGTCTGATAGAATGGTTTCTCTTTATGTTCCTGCAATCTATGCAGAAGTATCGGTGGCTTGCTGGTCTTCTGGTGGTTTAAGGAGAGATGAATAGGACATACTGAAATTCACCAGTTATTTATTTCACCCCTATGCCACATCACATAATTGTACATTCTTTCTTGTTTTAGCTTCGACAGAACATGACCCACCACTCAATTTCCACTAAAGGGTAGTGCCAGACGGCTCTACAGAAGGAGGCATCTCATTCCTGTGGCGTAGCCTTGATTTACTATTAGGTTTTCACCATCACCCCAGCATTCTTTTCTGGCCAATGTTCTGATGAGAGTTTAGCTAAGTTCCCCATAGAGACCTGTCTGGTGAACGCAGCAGCAGGTCTGTACATATAAGGATGCCGGAAGGGATTAATCTGTCTTAGCAGTTCTAATTTGCCTCCCAACCAAAGCATCGAGATATCATAACATATCTGAGTCTCTGCATGGGAATTTGTGGCATGCTGATTGCTTATTTTGCTAATGGTTTGTGCCTACTGTTTATAATACCATTTATGACCTTCTCCTAATACGGCCATAATTCATACTTGGCTTATTTTGTAAGCAAGAATGTAACATCTTTCCTATTGACTTTCTCTAGATGGTATTATGAATTTAATAGTTGCAGTTGAGTGGATATAGTTTTTTAGATTTACCTCTAAGATAAAAATCACACTTATTCATTCTACATTATTTATACACTGCTCCTTTTGTCTGAATCTGAGGAACTCATACAATAAAATATTTCCAATTCTACAACTATAATAGCCACATAAAATTATAAACCACATAGCCATCTAAGACCTAAAATCTATGAACAACAAGGGGCAAAATAGCACCTAAAATTCTTCTCATCGCTTCCAAAAGCTCAACAATAAGAATGGTCGTCTGTTTCCAGAATGCTAGTAAGGAGGGAGAGAATTTTAGAGGTTTGGAGCAGTCTCAGAGAAATTTTGCTTCCAGCCTGCCCTTTCCCAAACCATCTGGGGAGAAAGTATTACCAGAAAATCCTTCCCAGGATGGAAGGATTCTATTCAGAGAAAGTGAAATGGAGCCTCATAAAAATGGAGCCATTCCTATATTATATTTATTATATTATATTTATTTAATATTATTTTATAATGTAATTTATATTAGAATATAATTATAAATGTATTATATTTATATTATAAAGAGATTTATAGGTAATAACTAGCACTTAAAATAATACTTGGAAATCTTCTAGTAGCCAATGCAGTCCTTGCAAGTTGGGTATCATTCTGGTGAACCAGAATTTTGGACTAATTACAATTTCTCAGTAGTCTTCAAAGGCAGCCACAAATAAAGCACATTACAAGTAATCTAGTCATAAGATGACCGTAACTAGATCATCCTGTTCCAGAAAACAGCCACATGTCACAGAGCAGTGACAGCTGAACAAAGGGGTTCATGGCCACAAACTCCACTTACAGTTCTAGCAGGAGCTATGAATCCTGAAGAACCCCAGATCCTGGACCAGCGCCCTCCAGGAATGCAACCCCATCAAGAACTAATACTTAAATTATGATAGATTTAGGCGCTTTTTGTATACACACCTAATCTATCTTCTTGGGATTTAATCTGAGCTTGTTTTGCCCAAATCTTAGCAGCCTCCACACCCTGAGTCAGGATCTCCACAGCATTTCTTGTTTATCCCAAACTGGAGATAAATAGCTGGGTTTCATCAACATATTGATCATAACTCATCCTCAACCAATACATGTTTTCCCCAGTGGTTTCATGAAGATGACTTACACCCAGTTACCATCAAAGTCATCGCATCATTTCCAAGGTTTATCAGAAGATCATTGCCAACTCCTTAGCCTAGCAGTTGTGGCTGCTTCAACATTGGAACTCCCCACTCCCTATCTTGTCCAGCCAACTCTCAGGAAGACACATCTATCCCTCCACCCTAATTATATCATCAACAAGTAAGGACAGACCTAGCATTTAATGGCAGGAGACTGAGGCCAAGGCACCCACTGATTCAGCACCTGCCCTAGGATCCATATTGCCAATCTTACCACTTCAGGAATTACTATTCCCCCACACACACACCTCTTACTATATCTTCAACTTCTCATCACTCTGAACGTCCTTTCCATGCCTTCCATTCCTTCCAAGGCCTTCTGACCCCCTCTAAATCTTGGCTCATTGCAACATCCATATTGCCTAAACCTGTTCCTTCTTTCCATGTGATGATTCAGTTACCTGGCTGAGGACACTCTAACCAAGTTCATGTGGATTCTCCCTTCCTCCCAACCTGGACCCATGTCACTTCTCCCAGCTGAACCTTCATCCCACTAGCGCTTAGTTGCTTGAGGGTACTCCCCCTCCCCCATTTAAAAGTAACCTGCTTAGCTGCAATAATGGTATAATCACAACAGAATTTGTGACAAACATCAGATCTCCATTTAGTAGAATGAGCAGAAAGTCTTCTAGTGCAGCAAGACCAATTTAGTCATTGGGGGAAAAAAATCCCTCCAACATTAAAAGGCCAAAATGTAAAATTAGAGAAATATTTAGAAGACCATCAAGAGTAGCCCCTAGCTTAGTACAGAAATCTGTATTAAAACATCCCCACAAATTGCTGTCTGGCTCAGCTCAAACAGTCAGTAAAGGTGAGGCACTAGCAATGTAGGTAATTGGATACACTGTCAAACTGCTGTTATCACTGAAATATTTTTTATAATCTTCAGTTAGAAATTGCCTTTTGTAACTTAAGATCTCCTGCCTTCCTTCATTCCTTCCTTGTCAAAGACCAAAACAAACTTAACATAAACATTGCAGATAACCAAAAGTTATAAAATTTGTATCTGTATTACCCAAACTGCTAGATAGTTAAACATCTGACAGCCATGGCAATTGCAATAAATTTGTGTCCTTCCTGGTGATATCCAGTGACCTCAGCTAAGAAGAACAAGAGTAGTCTCCTCCTCTAAAATGCAATGCAATAATATTGCATTCTATTAGTGTGGTCAATCCTTAGGTTGGCTTGACCACACTAATAGAAAGGGCAGCACAGAAACACAAGACTACTTCCATTTTTTCCAGTGAACAAGGCAAAGTCTCCCTTGTACAGAGATATTATCTTCCTTCTAACTACAAATATGGCAAAGATTGTTGTGGGTGAGAGTGACAGGCAGTGAATGTTTGAGAGAACAGCCTCCCATGCAAACCCACCCCATATAGGAATGAGATACTGCATAGTATCATGGTAGATGCCAGGATAAAGGGCCTTTCTTTCAACTCAGATTGAAGTAGATACTTCTCTCAGGGCCAGGCCAGGTGTCAGAAAGCATTCCGATACTTCATATTTTAAAATCCATGATGAAGCCTGCCTTCCAAATTGGCCAAAAGTAATTTTATCCAGTATTTCAAAACTCATATGCAGGTACCCATGGAAATTAGGCCGGATTCTAATATCAGCAGAAAACTTAATGTATAATGGCCCCTCACCAGAAATCTTTCAAAAATTTAGACTGAACAATCTACTCAGAGGCTAACTCATGATCACAACAAAACTGTAAAACAAGTGGCCAATGACCCTGGCTCTGAACTGTGTTGGTTTATGACTGAAATAAAGACTTGACTTGACTTGACTTGACTCTGAAAATTTTCATTCTGGCTTGGATATTGCTATTGCCATTTCACTAATTTAAGACCATTTCTTCCAATCCATTATTCCCCTTAGCCATTTTAATAGTACTTTTCTATCTCCCTTCTGTCAGCACACATAAAAAGGGGCAGTGTTTCAATTGTGGGGTTGTGTTTGTGGTTGCCTTCTTGACACTGTTTACCTCTGCCCTGCCATGGATGCCCCTGTTCAAGAATTAGGCACACTATTTTTAGTCTCATAAGAGAAGGCATCTAGGGAGTTCAAGCTTGGGTGGGTCATCATCTATCTTCATGAGTTATAGGTAAAGCCATGATAATGCACAGTATCTACAAGCTGAATGTCTGAATTACTCAGAAGTATCATAAGAAAAGCATGCCTGTCTTTTCCCAAGATAATTCTCATGCACCCAACTGCAATGATAGAATGCAAGCAACTGACAGACCCTCCACAGCTCATTTTAGTGTTTCAAGGGAGACCAGTGATGTTGCATCTGAGAGGTTAGCATTCTCAAATGTTACAAGAAACCTGCTGCTACATTTTTCTTTATCTCTCTCTATGTGGTCCTGGCTCCTCTAGAAACATAAGGCACCACTCAGCTGTTCACTGAGTAACTGAAAGGGCACTGCTGCTGCTGTTGCTGCAGGGGAAAATGTATTTAACTGCAAATTATAGGCCTGTTAATGAAACAGGATGACTTCAACTGAAATAAACTGGTAAAAGGCAATTCCTGGAAAAAAGTCCTTTTGGGAGCATCTTTAAAGTGGAGTGGCAGATTGCAAAATGAGACTTTTAAGACACCGCTTCTATTCAGAGCACATAAGAGATCTTCAGCTGCTAGCACTTGGAAGAGACTCTGATTAGACAAGAATGATTTTGGAAGCATATAACTTACTATCGTTGTTTATTTACAGGACAAGCATCACTGAGCTTGTGCTGGAGTCTTTTGAGCAAAATGTGTAAGGTTGCAGCCTTAGTATTATGACATATTTCAACATGCTGGGTTGCAACAAAGATAGCCTATGGCATTGTTCTGACAGTGCCAGCTTCATGACAGACTAAAATTCAGCAAATGAGGATTTCTACCACAAAGTCTACTTTCTGTGAAAATTTTGGTTGTTAATCTTCAATATAAAGCATACAAAGCAGTATAAAGCATACAGTTGCATTGCTCATCTAATTCACAACCATCTACCCTTGACAGCTGTTTTCCAAGATTTCTGAACCAAGGACCTAGAACTAAATAAAGGGCTTATTTAGGGGCAGAGGGGAGACATAATGTTGGGGGTCCCTGGGCCCTAAGTGACTCAAACTACTCACCCCTTGAGGCAATATAACTGGTGCTGCTCCCTTGCTTCTCCTTCAAAGCCATCAAGAAGGTATTCTTTCCATCCAGCCAATATGCCTCATTCTGAGTGAAAGCACAGAATCAAGAAGCAGCTTTTGCAAAGACTGCATCCACAATGCTCTAAAGTGATGCACCTTAACTTGATGCACAATCTTGCAGGACAGCAGCAAACACAGTTCTCCAGAGCACATACGCCTCCCTGGATCATTGCAGGGAGCACAGTAAAGTAGCTGTGGCAAGAAGTTCAGGAGGACACCAGTGTGAGTTTGGCTTCAGTCTACCTACTGCTTTCCCTGGCCTGCTGCCCAGAGAGACTGTTTCATGCTGCCTCTTCAGAAGGATTCAGGAGGGCAGATGCCCTGGGGAGCATTCTCTTAGGGCAAACCTAAATGAAGCCACAATAGGAGCTAATGATCTGCAAAGAATAGAATAGGGGATTCTTTTGTCTTGGATCAAATAATGGATCTTTTGCATGTCAAATATGTGTGATTATTAGAGCCTTTCCTGCTGGATTATGAAAGGAAGTTTCCTTTCAAATATCACTTCCATTAAAATAGTACAACCCTTGTTATAGCTAAAGCTTTTAAAAGAAACTGCTTTTGCTCCTGTGTTAAAGAACAGTGGGCCAGACAAACTGGTATTTCCATGTCCAGCTTTTCCCCAATTTGTCCACATTCCAGGAAAATTCATTTGGTAGTTCAGTGTAGACCCTGTTGTTTAGGCACCAGATCAGTGCAAAGTGGGCATGTATATATACACACGCACCGTGAAGAAAAATATATTTAAAATACCCTTTTCACCCAATTTGTTTTAGGATCAGTTTGTTTAACTGTGTAGTTTGGAATGATTGACTGTTTTTGCAGGACTTGTTTCAGTCTGAAAGATTTTTGTCCCCTCTGAGTCTTTCATTAATTGATGCCCATAAAAACATTCTTTCTCCTGTAATCCCATTTAGAAAAGTCTCTCCTGAGCAGATTTGATGAGCCAAAGATCATCAGACTATAGACTTCTTAGAACTAGTTGAACTGCCAAGGTTCAACCCTCCAAGAAATGGAGTACTGCTTCATCAAGTACACTTCTCCCAATTGGGGGAAAATCGTAGAATAAAGGGATCTTATTTCTTAACTATTATGAGATGCTTCAGACATTTCCAAAAAGTTGCTAGAGAGGAAGCAAGAGAGGTGATTTCTCCCAGGGGGGAAGGGGGGCAAATGCTCATTTTTCTGGAAAGGACCGACCCCTCTTAACCGTGCAGGAATTTATGGCCCCACAAAAGGCACCAGGAAAATCAGGAAGAAACAATGCAAGCCATTTCTGCTCTTCCATGCCATCAAAACTAATTAATTTAAGATGCCTCATTTCAGGGACATAGTAAATGAATGGCCCTTAGCTGATTCCAAAAAAGGATCTGTCTCTACTCTTTTGAAGCTACATGTCCAGCAGAAAAGATTGTAATGGTATTCAGATGGGAGACTACCAGGAAATTTCAGGATAGAAGACTCATCTGAGAAATTGAAAAACAAATAAAACAAATCCTAAAAGAAAACAGCGGCAAGTCATTTCTTCTTTTTTTTTTAGCAGAAAACAACATGGATATATTTATTTAATTACTCAAGGGAGCCTTTGTAATTCAACTGTCTCCTATCAAGTACAACACCTTGCCCCAGTAGTTCAGTGCTATATATTCTCACTGGAAATTCAGACAGGTGTGTCTCCCACTTAGAGTGCAAGGGTATCTGCAGGGCATGGGCAAAAAAGTGAAGATGGCAGACACAATGGTGTGATCGAAGTTCCACCTACAGATGGCACTTGGATTGCAACATTGAGGCCACCATCTTGACTTTTTTGACATTTCCTGAGGACATTACTTCGTGTGTGTGTGTAGAAAGAGAGAGTGCTTTTAATATTAAATTGGGCATATACTTTTCCACATTTTGCTTTGAGACTGGACTGGTGGGATCATGTGGGGGGCAGATCATGAGACAGAGACCAGGAGAGTAAGGCAGAATGAAGGCAGCCTTCATTCCTCCTCAGCAAATCACTATGCTTGGTGTTAAAATAACACCCCATTCTGCATTGCAAGTGACTAGGGTTGACATACCAGAAAGAAAGTTAGGTGCCCTCTTTCCATTCAGCCTGAGAATTTGGTTTCTATAAGAGATCTTTCATTGCAGAACATGCTAGAAATTGGAAAAGTATATATTTTTTAAATAAAATAAAAATCATGTGTGTGGATCTGTATTCCCCCACCCACCCACCCACCCAGCACTGACATCAGAAGAAATCAGTGCATAGGTGAAAACTAAAGTCTCTCATCTAAAGCTTCCCATATCCACCTAAGCAGCCAGAACCATAGAATCTCCTATGGTTTAGAAGCTCAGAGATTCTTGCTGAAGATTTGAATGTATGCAAGCACTGTTGGGGAAAGAAATTCCATAAACAGGCTTAATTCCATTCCCTACAATTGTGAATAATCACTGCCACCTATAGGCAAGATCTCAAATGAACTGAAATATAGCAGGAAAGGAAGAGTACACACCAAAATTTATATTACAGATTTTCCTTGCTTTGGCAGTCGATTATAAACACACACACATTTGACTTGTTCAAAGCTCAGCATCTTGGAATGGTTAGGACACGTCCAACTCATGATAGCATTTCCTCTGTACCTCGTTTCTGGTTCATGTAGAATGAACACAGTATGATTTATTCAGCCAGACCTTGATTACTAAATGTCATGCTGGATAAAGCTGAATTGTATTGCTGTCTAGTCTTAGTTTAATTTTGGATAGTTACTTTCAGGCTCAATTCATAGTACAGCAGTAAAATAAGTTACTCCCCTTCCTGACTTTTTGCTTATACGTCTGTGTGTGTGAGAGAAAAAGAGAGACAAAAACTGCCATAGAGTATATGCAAGGCTACATGGCTAATTAATTCATATAGGAGTACTGCAACCTGCCTTTTCTGCCATCATTTTTTTTATTTCAGACATGAGGTTCTCTTGAAAGAAATCCCTGTTGAAGTGTAATCTTTGCATATTCCACACCTTAAATGGCTTCCATTCCAGTCTATAATGACAACTATTTTCAGCACTAAGCCTACAACTGGTCTATGTAATGTGTGAATGAATGGGCCACAACGGTTCCTTGTCCCCAGCTCCACAACAGTATTGTCCACTGTTATACCAGCAAAATATTTGTATTGGTAGATGCATGCAACAAAATTAGGTCTAACTCTGAGGATGTGCCTTCAGTGTTTACTAGGGGTACTCCAGTGCTTCCAGAAAAAGTGTTTATTAGGCAATCATCTTTCTGCATTCACCCTATTTATTTATTTAACTTAATTTAAATTAATTTATCAACCTGCCCAACTCTATCATGACTTTGGGCAGCACACAGTAAAAACAATCCTGAAATACAGTTAACTCAAATGTCTGGAAAAAGAACATCCATTTGAAAACAGTAAAACACCCAGGACCCACCACTCATGCTAACCCAAGACCTGGGGAAAGAGCCAAGTTTTCAGAACTCCTTTAACAATGATCAGGATGGGGACAGATGTATCTCAGAGGGAGGGGAGAGGGTTCCAGACATTTATGATGTTCAGACTACGTTGCCCTCTGTTTGTAACTCACCTGACTTTTGCCAACACTCGCTCTGTCATTCTTTCTTCCAGAAAGTGTATGTTAAAAAGTAGAAAGATGGAATAGCTGCATGATGCTGTTTCCAAGGGGAAATCTCTAGAGTCTAGCTCCTTTTGTAAGGTACATAGAAGCTGATGCACTTTCTATCCCCACCAGGTAGGAAAATGATATTTTTAACAGCAAGAAAACCAAGTTCAACAGCAGGTTTAGGCCAGGTCACAGCGTAAATCATATTTTACATCTTTTAAACAACTTTGAGGGTTTGGTTTTTGGCTTAGGATATCATGCAGACTGTTGTTAATGAACATCCAAGAGATGAGGCAGGGTGATCTTTGTATATTACATGTAAAATTGACATGGATTGAATCCAATCATTTGTTGTGCCATAGCATATGGCATTGTGTTATGAAATGTAAAGCCATGGGATCTTATGCAGTTCTGTATAGCAAGTATTTTACAATATGCCACATGATGCCTTTCTATGAATCCTCTTCATTTCTTTCTCCTGATCAGAAAATGAATGTATATTCGTGGTGGAAAATATCCTCTTGTACCTGATGCAAAGGAGAATCTTTATTAAATATTGATGTGTGCAACTCTCCTCAGTATTCAGTAAATCTCCAGTCACTCCAGTTCAACTCATACCAACAGTTGGTGCATGGAAGGAAATTAATGCAGAAATACATATTTCATCCTTGTTATATTCTGATGTAGTGCTTTCTGAAACATTTAGAATATAATTCTGCACATGAAATGCCCCCAGCTATTTTAAGGGGTCATATTCCTACAATGAACCTAATGCATTTCCAACTACTCATTGATTAAAACACTTCAACCTCATATGACTGATGTCTGTGGTGCAATGCTAGATTTTTTCCCCCCTTCTCGGCCACTTGGTTCAATGGAAATTGCTTCTGGAAGACCACATCTATATTTGTGAAGACAGGCTGGGAGACACACATTCTCTGAGCTATTTATTTATTGATACAATGATTTCTGAGTCACTGGTTGGCCCAAAAAAAATATCCAAGGCAACCCACAACTGAAAACTTTAAAAATATTTTAAGGCTTTTTCAAATAATATCGTAACACAGTAAATTAAGAGAGGAAATAAAAAGTTGCTTAAAAGAGTGAGCAGAACTAATTTACTCCTGGAGGAGGGTAATGCTGATGCTCTGTCTGAAACTGAACAAATGGGGAAAGATTCCAATTTCTTAGGAAGAAAATTATGGCATCTGCAAAAAAAAAAAAAAAAGCCTTTCCTCTATTCCCACCAACTAATTGGACACATAGAAGAATCTGTAAAGCAGAAATTAAATTTTGGGCAGAATAAGGAGAGAGAAATGCATCTTCACTAATAATCAAGATGTATTCTGCAGAGAAATAGGAATGTCTGAAATGTTCTATAAGCTCCTTAGACAGATTAGTAAAGTAGTTGGTTATATATTCTGAAGCAAATATGAAGAAAGAATTAAAGGCAACTTTTCTGGGCAAATGATGTGACGACTGATGTGATGACTAACATGTCACCAACAAAAGTAGAATACATTATAATAACAATAAGAGAATCTCCATATGGAGCCAAATCAGCAAAGATCATTCGGTGTGTACAAGTAAGTTGCTCAATAAACATTCCAATAGCTCTTTTTTATGAGACAAAAATCTGAGTGCCTTTTTTTTTACATAGATTGCCTATGTTGAATTAATGCAGATTTAAAATAAAATAGATATGTGCACTTACTTATTATTATCTCCAAATCCTAATTTTATTCTTGGCATGTTATTCTCCTGTGTATCATGTAGGTATGAACCAGTGACATAGCTTCAAACTCAATGATATTTAAATGATTTTATTAAAGATTATAATTGCAATAGTAAAAACTAATACAAACTAAAAGAAAGAAAAAAGAGTAGAAAGAAAGAGTAAAAAGTGCAAAGGAAAAGAAAAATAACAGAAAGTAGAAAGAAAGAAAAGTAAGAAAAGTAAGAAAAGTAAGAAAAGTAAGAAAAGTAAGAATATAGTAAAGGGAAAGATATTAATATATAAAGTGACTTCCAACCTTAATCACAAGTATAAACAATTTTAGTAACTTTTCTCCTCTTAATTTACAACCAATGATCATTTTGTCCCATGTCCCATCTCTCAATCTATAAACAAAGTCCATTAAGCATAACAACATATCTATTTTAACCTTGATCAAATAAACCAACTTCATATTATTTCCTTTTGCTTCTAACAATTTTAGCCTTTCAACAGAGGAAAATATACATGGCTCAGAGTTGAACATCACTGATAATGTTACCTAGTGGGGTAATGAAACATCTCCAAGCAAACAATCAAGCTCAGAGAGCACCAAGGACTCCACAATCTTAACCTTTAGTCCATTCAAGTAATGTTGTAGAATTTTATTTCTTTTCATTTATTTTTTATTCCTTCTCACAAGATTTATTCAAACTTTAGCAAACCTCTCTGGTAAATCCAATATAAAAGAATTATCCAGGTCACTCTCTTGGTTTATTATTTGTAATTCCCTTTTGATTTTTAAAGCATCAACAGATTTCTTTTGTATGTCCAATTAAATATATTTTTCCATGTCATTCTTGTAGCCTTTCATTTGTAGATCCACTTTCAGTGTCAACCTTGTCTCTGTCTCTGTTTTGTCAGATAAAACTTGTTCCTCTTCTGCCATTTCTTCCAAAGCACAGTCTTTTGAACACAGTCTTTCTATAGAAGCAAACATTGCTATTGACATTGTTGATACTAACTTCTGATTCCATTTTTCAAAAGTACCCTTCAGTATTTCCAATGTTATAATATTTTGCATCATTCTGTAGCTGTTAATCAGGTTTATGTATTCTTCTCCTTTAATTAAAACCTTTAGTTCCCTATAGTGTCCAATTTTTGATATTGTTTATCTCTTTTATGTTCAAAACAAATCAACTTTCCCACAGGAAGGATTCTTATAATTCATTCCAAAATCTTATTTCAAATTTGTCTAGACCCTTAAGCCATTTATAACTTTCTAAAATCAAAGTCTTAATTAGCTTTTTGCTGTTTATTTCAATGTTTTCTTTAGTTTTTCAGATTGTAGTTAAAATTTTCTTTCATTAAGAATTGAAGGCAGACTCGCCCAGTGTTTTCAGACTTATCAATCCAAAGTTTTCTAATACCTGAAAAGTAGTTAATAAGCAATTTCTGAATGTGATTAGAAAAGAAAGTATGTGAAATTAGTGTCTTTTAAAGGTGCTGACCACAGTTTGAGCAAGATGGCTATTTCCTCATCTCCCAGTGCTAAAAACCCACCAGAGACCGCTATTTTGCAGTCTCCTCAAAAGCAGCAACAGTTTGGAGCATTTGTAGATTATCTCCCATCCTCTCTTTATCCTGAGAGGTTCAAAGAGCCGGTATACTCAACAGTTCATCATTCTTTGCCATGGTCGTTGGCTCTGCTTCAATCTGCCATGTCTTCCTCCAGAAGTCTAAGCACGTGTGTTTCACTAAACATGCTTACAACTACTTCTTTTGAGTTTATTTTGATGCTGCATTTGAACTCAAATTATTTTGGATGGAAATGACCAGATTCTATGTTACTGTTTTCTGTTATATTTATTTCCATCACTCCCAAAACTGCCCACTCTTACTCATCTGGACAAACCAGTAGGATGAGTTTCTTCATAATATCTTTCCTTGGGTTTTAACTGAAGCATTGAAAGCCAGGAAGCTGCAGTTTGCTAGAGAAGTGATTGTACAGTCAAAAATAGGACACTCACATACATCCCTTGAACATTTAATCATTCAATAAGTGCAGAATAACCCCACTCAAGTAATATTGCTTTTTACCAAAATTCTCTTCTGCTTGGAAATATTTTCTAAAGGAAATACTATTTTATCAGACTAAATTGAAAACTAGTAAGAAAAAAATGTAGGATTTTTTTTTTCTGGATAACATTACTTGCAGCAATTGTACAAAGCAGCCAAGTGTACAACAACATTGAGCAAGGACTTTCACAAACTTTGAATCCTAGTGAGTGCAAGCTGAAACACTAGCAAGGGGCTAATTATTTATTTAAGCGTTTACTTAAATCCATCTATTTGGGAGTCCCCAGTCTAATTCTCTGGATGGTTTACAGTACATAAAACTAGAAACAGTCATTAAAAGCTGGTAAAAATAATATGCAGTTAGAACCATTAAATACTATTTTTTAAAAAAAAAAACTGCATTAGGAACATCTTCCTCCTAAATGCCCTTTCAAAGAGATTTTCTTCTCCTCTAACTCTTATATAAGTCTCCTTTATGGATGTTCACTTTTATTCCCAGTGGAAAATATAGACCATTTCTGGGACACATGCAAGTTCAAATCTAACATTCACTTATTTTAATTAATTAATTAATTAATTAATTAATTAATTATATTAAAAATAATAAATGTTCAAATGAAAAAAATCATCACAAAAATATATTTAAAATATAAGCATTAATGAGTTTCAATCTATAAATTTATGACTTAACTTCATGAAGTCTATCAAATCAGAAAATTTAGTTCCAACAGAATTTAAATATTAGTTCCAATATCTGGATCAAACTAATACAGTAAGATTTTATATATCTCCACCCGCTTTGACATTTAACCAACCATTGCTTGAGTGATAAAGATTCACGTTTTAACTGCAGTTAATAAATTCCAAAGCAGCTATTGATGATCTTGTCAAGTGGATTCATATTAAGATAGTGAGAATTATGGCATAATTTAACATCAGATGTACTGTCTGTACAGGAGCTTTATATATGCAGCTGTATGTAACTCTTCAGCAGTAGATATTTATATTACATTTGCCACCAGTTGATTACCGTCCTTTTATTTAAATTTCCAGGACACTCTCATAATTTTTATTTGCATTATCAGTTGAACAACCAAGATCAATTTATTTCTCTAAAAGTAGCAAAATCCCACTATATTATGTGTAAGCTTCGCCCACAAATGGTTGCCGATGGTTATTGATGTTAAGGGATAATTTTGCTTTGTTTGTTTTATAGAATGTATTTTATTGGTCAATGACCGAATTAAAGTCTCTGTCTGTTTTTTATATTATGCAATGATGTAATAACTATATGAAGCTTTGATATTGCTGATGAGTTAAAATGATTTGGGGGCATAAATGAGGGTAACAGAAAAATAAATGGGCATGAGTAGCCTTCTTCAAGGGTGGAAAAAGGGTGAGAAAATCCCCATTTTCTCACCATTTCCTCTTTACTTTGTTTCTACCCCTGCATGAGTTAGAATGAGCTTCTGAACCAGGGAATTTCTCTATGTGATTTTTTAAAAAATACTGATTATACAGCATTCCATAGGCTTCTCACATCAGATATTTGTTTTCCGACTCCTAGAGAATGCATGAGGGAAGAGGGTTGTCATCACATACTCTCACTCATGTGAATTTTAACTGAGGGAGGGAGAGAAGGCCTAAACAGAGATCATTCCTTTTTATGGCTTGATTGATACAGCATGTTTAACTGGTCCAGTGCATTATATGAACCTGCTAATTCAGTCAGAACTGGGTGATGGATGGCCAGTTTTAACCCCAAACTATACTGGGGGTTATAGGGACACTTAAGAAGTTAAGCAGGATCAGCCTAATTAGTGTTTCACTGTGAGATTACCATGGGAATACCAGGGCTATAGGTTAGATTGCCCATACTAGCCTGTGCAAGGGCTCATGGGATATCTGTTGAAGATAGGATATGAGGTACATTGGCACTTAGCCACTCATAGCATAGTGACCAGAAGGGCACTGGAAGCATAAATAGAAAGTGAAGAATTTTTTTTTTTGTATTCTCTCTTTATGTCTTATTTTGCTTGCTCTTTGATTATAAAATTGCTAATCTTGGGGTCTTATTTCCTGCCTTAGTTCCTAGGCACACACAGGGAGACAGTTTTGACTCCTAGAGACTGGACAATTCCCCACAGTTTTCTTGACATTTCAGAAGTGGCTTCTTAGGGCTGAGAAACAGTGACTGGCCCCTAAGCTACCCAGCTGGCTTTGTGCCTAAGGCAGGAGTAGTCTCAGACTCACAGTCTTCTGGTTTCTAGCCTGATGCCTTAACTACTATACCAAACATAGAATTATTGTCTTGACTGTCCTTCTAGTAGAATGTAGCTAGCTAGGTGTTAGGCTTTTCTGCCTACTTCATGTGCTTCCTGTAAATAAGCCTTATTTCTGCCAAACTTATAAAACTTGCTTAATTAGTCTTTGCCCAGGTTGGACCCTACTCTCCAGGATCACAAAATGTTTCCTTCAATAATATGAAGCAGGAGTGGAAGTGGGCACAGTCTGTATCATATTCAGCTTATTTTGTTGTTTAGTCGTTAAGTCGTGTCCGACTCTTCGTGACCCCATGAACCATATTGCGCCAGGCCTTCCTATCTTTCACTGCCTCCCTGACTTTCCTCAATTTCATGCTCATTGCTTCAGTGATGCTATCTAGCCATCTCATCCTCTGCCGTCCTCTTCTCCTTTTGCCTTCCATCTTTCCCAGCATCAGGGTCTTTTCCAAAGAGTCCTCTCTTCGCATTAGGTGACCAAAGTATCTGAACTTGAGCTTCATTATCAATCCTTCCAATGAGCAATCAATTCAGCTTATATTCAATCGTAATTCTAGTATTCTTTTTCTTTCACCCATTGTTTCACCCATTCTTTTCTTATTCTTTTCACCCATTCTATGATCAAGCATGTGGTTGTTAGGAGTCGAAAATGACTTGATGGCACATAATCCATCAATGATCAAGCAATGGATTTCACATCTCTTACCCATGTGTTCAGTTTCTTTTCCCTAAGTGACCAACTCTGCATTGTCTGAGTTAAATTTCATTATGTTCTTTTCAGCCCACTTCAAGATTGATTACGGTTTCCCTGCCTTCTAGGATGCTAACTATGCCACCAACTTTTCTACCATCTACAAATTTCATTGATGATCTGAAAGTCATTAATGAAAATGATGAAGAGAACAATCCCCAGACTGACCCCTTCAACAGCCTACCTGATTTCTCACTTCAGTTTGAAGGGAAACATTAATGAGTACTTTTCTGAGTGCTGTTTTTAAACCAGCTGTGAATCTAGATAGTAAACATGCTATGAAGGAAAAAATATTTTCTAATAAAGTCTTTATGAATTGCTACTTCAAAACCTCTGTGTCATTTTAGCCACCTCTCCCTTTCTCTGTAAGAAACAAAAACTGTCTGTACAAATAAGCAGACAGCTACCTTCACTGTCTATTCCCAGACAGTCAAAAATAAATAAAGATGCATGAGCCTTCCCACAATCACAAGCAATGCACAAAGAGCATCTTTCGAAATAGACCTTCAGTGATTTGTGCATGTATGAGAATGTTTTGTTTCCTCTAAAATGTGTTTTTAAATGTAATGAACTCCATCCTCTCATATTAGGTTTCTACATATAATCCATAACCCATAGGTAGAAAAAGTGCTCTTATTAGTTTGTCGTAATGTTCCACATGCTTGTAGGAGTTTTTTCTGACCCTTAATGCTAAGAAAAGGTTTTCTGCTGCAGCTGCAATTCTCTCTGGTTGTTTTAGTGGGTTGTTTTAATTAAATTCTTCAACAAAACCAACTTGGCCATATTAACTGGCTTGTTAATTAGATTGTCATGGGATATTTTGTCAAATGCTTTGCTATGGTCAAAGTATATGATGCCTGCAGCATTCCAATCATCTACTAAGGAAGTTTTCTGATTTTTTTTTTAATGACATAAGGTTAATCTTGACAAATCCATGCTGTCTTCTAGTAATCAGTGCATTATTCTCAATGTGCTTAAAGATCAATCACTTTATGATCTACTCTAGAAATTTCCCAGGAATCTATTTTAGACTGTCTGATCTATAGTTCCCTGGACACTCCTTTCACTCCATTTTTTTATTTTTTGAAGATGCAAGCAACAATTTGCCTTCTTCCAGTCATCTGTCACCTCATGCTTTCTCCAAGATTTCTTAAAGATGGTAATGGTTCAACCAGATCATCAGCAAATTCCTTCAACACCCTAGGATGCACTCCATATGGCCTTGGAAAAGTGAAGTTTTCCTGACTTTCTTTCTGTCCTGCTTCTTCAATTCACTCCTCATATTGTGGATTATTTCCTTGGAGAAGACCAAACCACAGTAAGAATGGACTCAGCCTGCTTTTTCCTTTTTATCTAATCGCTTTTGCCACCTTTGCTGAACAGGTGGTATACTGTTCCTTTTCTCTTTCTTTTATCTTGAACAACATATATGAAGAACCTCTTTTTGATTGTTCTTAACCTCAGCTTTTTCTAATCTTTAGCTCTTCTGGCACTGTCTTTACAATTGGTAACCTGTCCTACCAAATATATGTACTTTTTCCCCCCACAGCTTCCTTAAGTTTTTGTGTAGTTATGTGTCTTTTTATTATCTTCTTTCTTTCCTCATCAGAAGATATCTTAAGAATCATATTCTTCAGAATTGGTAACATCAGTTATTTTCAAATGCAAAGTGAAATCTTGACAAGACGTCTAAGTCATGTAATTCCATAGGAGGAACCATTTCTTTATCTCTATTATTTAAAATATTTGTGGCACACTTTTATGATATAACACCCTCTTAATGTGATTGACCATAAAAACAATACAGTGGCAAATATCAGAATTCATAAAAGTTAGTGACAATAAACCAATTAACATTCTTTCACAGTTTGATCATTTCAAAAATCTGTAGGCATCTTAATGGAATTTTCAGCTCATGTGACTTCAAATTGTGAAGTTATTGTTAACTTAAGCTCTTTTCTAATGCTACTTCTCACAAACAGCTTCTTTTAACTTATCGGATATTTCTGAATGTAATGCTGCATATAAACAAACGAGAAAAGAGGAGAAGATTAGTCAGAGATCATATTTGATCATTTGCATAGTGACTTCTCTTAAATGTAGAATGAAGCGTTTTGCTTTTTGGTTCTTGGGGGGTGGGAATATTGTAACCACTGTAGCATATAAACAACAGTATCTATATGGTTTCCGTAGCATATAAACAAGTGTCTGTATGGTTTCCTTAGCAGAGTTTTGCTACGTACATGGGAATAAAATTAATTTCTAATCTTATGCATGTGTTTCCACAGAACTAGAAATCTTTAAAAAGCAGTTTTGAATACATATTGTAAATCCCTCCCACCACCCACATTCTATTAATGGAATATAAAATATTCTTTACAAGTGGACCATAAAAAAAAATTTTAAAAAATTGTTGCTTAATGGTACAAAACAGCTGTTTATAAGTGGCACCTGTAAAATAGCCTGCTAAAATAACAGAATGTGACAAATATGTTTCTTATTCCTATGTGGATTTGTAAAAGATTCTGAATCTTCATGCAGTACACACTGAACATCTGTAACATGTTATCAGAAATAATACTCTGCTTTCTACATCATGCCACAGACAATCTCCTGTAATGTAGACAGGAGACAATCTCCTGTAATGTGACCTAAACAATATCCTTACAGAAAATCCTAGGAACGATAGCCATTTCATTTCATTTAATTTATTCCCCAGACCAATAAAACACAAGTATAAAATTTAACATACATAAACTCCAACAAAAAATAAGTTCAAAATTTAGAATACAGAACCAAAAAAGAAAGAAAGAAAGAAAGAAAGAAAGAAAGAAAGAAAGAAAGAAAGAAAGAAAGAAAGAAAGAAAGAAAGCTGAAACAATTAATTATGAGACGAGGATAACACCTGGCTTCCAGCTGAAACTACTTAATTATAGTTTATTCCAAGTTTATTCCAAGGAGAAGGAAAACTCTTAGATTTCTTCCTTTTTTTTTTTTTTTTTTGCAGCACAAGCTTGGGGATTTATGGGGCTACAAAAATGGGGCTGAGGATCAAAAGTGGCCCACAAATTGGGATTTGCCCACCAATACATTATGTATACCTACATTTTCCTGGATTTTTCACCTCAATTTTAGATTACCCATCCAGTGAACTTTAGAGCTAAGCATGAATTAGAACACTGATCTCTGGTTCTAAGATCATCACTCTATACAACTTCCTAAAGTGTCTTTCTCATTTAAAATCTGATTTTATAAAATCTTTCCTTTCTTGTCAGATAAGAGCTGCACAGAACATTTTTCAACCTATTGTCCTTTTTCTGCTTTATTCATGCTTTTCTTTTTTTCTCTCTGTCTTTGGCCACTGTTCCAAAAGACTGAATTTCAATTATTGCATGGCACATACTTGCCTAGAGGGCAAGCTGGAGCAGAAGACATGTCTTCATATCTTCTTCCATGCCCCATCAGCACTGCTTTCTCTAAGAAAACCAAGCAAAAGTTGCAATCGTTCCACATCATTTTCCAACCAGATATAAAGCAATAAAAGAAATCAGGATTCTCACAAACTTTCTCTTTCTTTCTGATAGGAAGTATAGAAATTACACACAATGATCAAGACCTTCATGCTTCTTGACATGCAAAGTCATGTTTCAGTCTGAATATATATATATATATGTATACACATATACATAATACATATATATAGAATATATATTCTGCTGAAAACTTGGAGCAAATAGGCTACATATATCACTTTTTAGCAAAGATTAATTTGCTATCCCTGTGGAAACATTTATGGGATTACTCTGAAATTTAATGCTTATTCATCCAGTTCCAAGCAATTTGTTGAACAAATGTCATTTTTATGTGCCATATAATGTTGAGGCTCATAAGGTTGATTTTTTTTTTTCTTGGAATTCAGCAAAATCAATGTCTGTAATATGTACCTGTGTCTTTTTATTTTTTATGTATGCACTTACAGTACTAAATAATGTACCTGCCTGCAATATTTTACAAGAAGGTTTTGACAAAGTCAAATATAAAACTTGGAAACAAATGAAGACAAACAAATAAATAATCACTTATGCTTAACTACTGCTTTAATATTATAGTACCATAATATTATACTTTGTTCAGATTGCACAACTTGCTTTAAGGTCCTGTTGCCCTAAAAGGCAGCATATAAATTTAGATATAAATAAATTCCCTAATTAATTGGGTCCAGTGGGTAAACCACAAAATTCCATTCAACCCACTTAGGCTAGGATAAAATGGACTTCATATGCACCTCCTATATGCACTTCAAGAGATTCCATGTCTCTTTCCATCTTGAGCCCACTGGATTACATTAAATAAGGAATTCACTTTTTCAAGATGAGACATTTCAGTGAAACTGGGGGGGGTGATAAAATTCCACACCTTAGTGGAATGCTGTATTTGCCTTATTGATCTTAAACCATGTAACAGACTTTTTTTTTTAATTTACCTACAAATTTTGGGGTTTTTTTTCTTCCAGAACTGATTGCCAAAACAAAATGCAAGTTTACCAGCTCTCTCAGTTTTGTCTACTTCTAACTAAAGTGTAAGATGAATATTCTGACCAAGGACACATTGCTTGTACATCCCACTGCCACTTAATATGCAATCCTTTCATAGCCAGCATATGGGATTTTATGAAACATTCAATTACCTTAGCTTATTCAGGTGGTACTTTTCCATGTAGATCTCAACACATTTCCTCCCAGCTCTAAATCATGCTGGTAGTTTCCCTAAAGAGCTAATCTCCATGAGTACAGCATAATGAGTGGGTACCTTCTACATATACTGAAGATACATGGTCAGACTGTAGGTTCTTCGCTGGAGACCATTGTGCTATAGTTGGCAGTTCACTGATAGCATAGCATGGCAGGGAGAGGGGCTGCACAACATTCCTCATATGCTGTGATCTATGCCTGAACATGGCTTATGTTTGGGCTATATCTGCTTGGACAGCTTATACATTTTGATCTCAAAATCCAGTTGAATGCATAAACTGACAACACATTGAGCTGGCAGTGTTGAGGCAGAAACATCTAAATCTTAAATGATATAATCAGTGGATGGACTCATTAGAAGCACTTGGCAAAGCTTCCTATGCTGAGCTACTGTGGCATTGCAGTTAAGAGCTAATGAAATGAAAATTGTCATATCATGAATTCTTGGTGGCTTTAAATATAGCACTTGTCTTTTATGTAGGGATGACCATGTTTACCTCCCTGAAGAGTTGTTAAAATGATTAGGGAAGTAGTACATGTAGAGCTCTTTGGCTATAAGGAATGTGTGACAACAGCTGAGCTAGCCATATTTTTTCTCTATTTTCTTCAATACTGTCATGTAAGAGAAACACATAACATGACATCATGATGGCCACCAGTGATTCATTTCTGATTGAATGAGAAAAGAATGGAGAGCCTACTTTCATACCATTTATGCAGCACAAATCAGGTCAAATCAAATCTTTATTATCATCATATACCAGCATAGATGTGAGACAAAGCTGGACCTAGTTTTGTCCTCAATGAGCAAAAGCAGTCTGTGCAAAAAAGAGGAAAACATCTATCCAGGGCTGAAGACTGGAGAATTTCACTCAAGGGTTAGATTAGGTCAATGGGACATTCTTGAAGCAGGGTGGTAAATATTATTGTGTTAACTTGCTTGTGTTAGGGGAGGGGAGAACAAATTTGATATCTACTGTTTATATCATTCCAGTAATCAATAATGTGTCATCTTAAATTGCGACTGTTCTTTAACTGTAAGATACCTTAGATGAAGTCTGTAAGAATAAGACTCACATTTTTCTCAATCAGTCCACAAAATCATTGGAACAGAATGATTTCATTTAATTGGATAGTAGCTCAAGAAATCTAAAAGGAAGTCTGAAATAGAATAATAATTACTTCGTCCTTGACATACTCTTACATTACATGCACATATATTTAATATTTGCTTTAAGTTTACAGATATTTAAAATTGTGTTGTTGCAATTATGGGAGGAAGAAGTAGGAATAAATACAATGAGTAATTCAGTCGCATTTCTAACTGACATCTCTAGTCTGCTTTTTATGTATCTTTAGAGTATTTTTATTGTTTGCATCACAATTTCACTTTTATAGCTTTATCCGAATGTACAATACAACAGACACTGCTCCTGTGCTCCAGAGATTGAATGTTAGCAACACTTAGTGGACTATTCATCTCTTTTGCTGCTGTAAATCATTCCAATTCTTTTGGAACGTCTTCCAATTTCCCAAAAGGTGGGAAAATAATAAAGGGGGGAAAGTTCAAGTTAAGACATCAGGCCAAAACAAATATCCAAAACACAATTCTGTAAAATCTATGGAAAAAGAAATAAAATCAAACAGTAAATAAAAGAACATGGTTAAAATAAGTGGAAGAAAATAATTTAAACTATGCTTTTTTAGAACCAGCTAGACTTATATTCCCTTCATCTATGCATTACTTAGGAATTTATTATTCCTAAAGTTATATAAATGCAGGAAAACATCAAATGTAATATAAAGGCACTTAACATAGGAGTGGGGGACAATGACATGCAGGTGTTTAACAGAAGGGTTTGGGAACATGTGTCCCTTCAATCTTCCAACATCTCTCACTTCTGGCTGTGTTAGCTGAAACTGAAGTTCAACAGTACCTGAAAGCTATAGTTTTATTTCTTGGGGTTAAAAAGCACAAGTTCTATCAGGTTCAGGGAACTGTGACAACATTTGGAGGACAGACCTGTGGAACTGCTTCTGCCCATCAACCTATCCCACTGTTGTCATACATGGAAGAACCTGTGGAAATATGTTTTAATTATTGGCACAGCTTGATTCTGCACATAGAGCTGGAGTGAAAACTTTTTGTCATTTGCATTAGACATAAAATATCTAATCCATTTTGATATAGACAGTTCAATAACATGCACCAATACTGATCAGCCAAACTAAAGATGACCACTAGAATTCAGTCACAATGCAAAGACCCCCAACTATTCTAAGTGAAATGTCCAAAATCACTACAAAAACTTTAACCAACAAATACAAAGGAATACTACCCTAGAAATGTTAAAAACAATGATGCTCAACTAACATTGTGTTGTCCAGAAGTGAATTACAATATGACTCACTAATGTACAGAACATTGTCAGACTTACAATAGGAAGGAATCAGGAAAATATGGTATACAACATTATCTTCTTCAGATGTTATTGGATCATTAGAATCATTTAAAGAAAATCACATAAATGTTGCTGTGTGGTAAATCTGTACAACCATAATGGGCTAAATGCTGTGCCCTCTCATTATTTTGTTTCATACATCCATGAATAAAAGTCAGCCCTGGGCAGAAGAAAGGAAAGCATACACAGTGAGAAACAAATTGGTCAAGTTTTGGAAGCAGAGGTTCGGAGATTGATAAAGGCTATTAGGAATAATTCTAATTTAGTTTTGGAACCATAACACAATACTAAATATTTTTTTGTAGCAAACTCTAGCTGGCTAAATACATTTAGTGGATAGAAAGAGATTACACGTAAGGACAAAAGCTGTATGAATGTTTGTATGAATTTCTACCACATGTTGAGAATGTGCCTGAAAAAGCTAGACATAGAGCCATCAGCTAAAATCCTGCTCTCTTCTCATATGTTCACTGAAAGTGTTGCCAAATGAGCTAGTTGTCTCATTGTTAGGAAGTACTAACAGATAAAGATTTCTTTTCCATGGCCAATAAGAGGTAGGGGGCATTAAGTCCTTCAGATGTTATTGGGTTGCCAACTCCCATCTTTCTTCATCACTGCTCAGGGACTGAGAGAAGCTGGAATTCAGCACTAGCTGGATAGCCATACATGGACTATCCCTGCAAAGTAACATCTGGCCTTATGATGAACATGTAAGGAGAGAAGAGTATTTGATGATTTGGCATCAGTGGACTCAGGTTTCCCTGTGTACGAGGGACTAGGGCTCTCAAAGTGGTCAGATGAGAGGATTTTGCTGCTGCAGTGTTGGATGGAGCAATCAAATAGGAGAAAGGAGAAAAAGAAGGAAGATTTATGATCAGTAGGATGCTATTTTGCTTATTAGGAATAAAAATAAGATGGAGTGGGGGGACTAACCGTGGGCTTATTGTACAGGTAGAACCAGTCAGCACATTTTCTGATTGGGTAATATATGACTGCAAGGGTCTTTTACTTCTGTGGGAGAAATTCTTCCCAGAGAGTTTTTAATAATAGGGATCAGATACATCCTTCCATTGGAACACAAATTGTTTATTACAGTACTGGAGGCAGCAAAAGCAAAGCTCCAAAGGGTGTGGAATTGCAACCCTTTTATAGACTTATGCTAATTAAAAGATACACATGATTAGGTACAGCAGAATTATTGATTGGCTATAGCAGCATAAGTTCTTTGGATATGTATGTTGGTGAGGTAAGGGCAATAAGGTAGTGAGGGTGGTACTTCAAAGACAATAACATATTCTCATATGCTTTGTCACAGGCAAACACTATATTTTTGAATAAAAGTTACTATAGATGTTTACCTTCCTCTAGGTGCTATCTCCAAATGACTTTGCTTCCCAGAGCCGTTCTCATCGGCAAGTATCCTAATCAACATTGTTATATCTACATTTTTATGACTGAGCTAACCATTAATTTTCTCGGGAACAATGGATTTGGTGAGGTGGTAACTTATTTGTCCTAACTAATATCATTTTTCTTCTTCACCCCTCAATAGTATGGTGCCATATCACAGATTCAAATCAGTGGAATACCAGAGCATAAAATTAAAGTCAGTCAATGGCTCTTCCACAGCTGTTCAACACCTGTACTCCAAATTTTGGTAACCCCCTTGGGAGTGTTATAGCTGAGGAGTTAAAGAACTGTTTACCTCCCTCCCTTTTTTAAACTATGGTTTGGAATCCATGAACTTCTCTTTTTCTTCTTATATTACTTTTTCTTTACTTAAGTATGGAGCAGGGGAGAATGCTCCACAAAGTCTTCAGTGTGGCTAAATCTCTGGTCTCCGGCTTTCCAGCCATCTGCCAGAAGGAGTGAGCCATCCCTTTCTTGTTTTCTGGTGCCTCCTCTTGATTACCAGTTTTGCACTGGTAGCATTTCCAACAATGAAGTATGTCTGACATTTTCTTTTTTTAAGCTACTTTCTAGTTTTGTGTTGGTTTCTCCTCCAATCCTGTGTGCAATGTATCTTAGATTGTAAGATGTACACTGCATGCAATGTATCATTCCACCAATTAGAAGTGACATATTTTTGCTCTTGAAATGATATGAACATAAGAATGATCTTTCCATTTGCTTGCTACTAGATTTTTTAAAGTATAACTTTATAATAGTTAATATAACTCCTAAATGCCTTTTGTCTGATCTCTTATTGTATTTCTTTAGCTGTTGTTGCCTGCCTGCCTGCCTGCCTTCTTTCCTTTTCACAACAGCATTTCTGATATTGGCTTTTTGCATAGTATTTCTACCTCATGTGCTAATGCATTTTGCCCACCAATTTAGAATACTCTATTTCACTAACTTACTTTTTTTTCTGCTTCAAAAAGTTGATCCCTTTTATCTGTCATGCAATCTCCCTACTCCTTGAGTTTCTCATTATTTCCTGGGCCACCCAAGGAAGATGAAGTAATTGAAGCAAGTGCTTGAGATCTTATGGGATCTCTGGCTTTGTAGCATTTGTTATCTTTTAGGAGATTGGAAGGAAAACCATCACTGGGTCTCCGTAAGATCAAAGAGGGCTCTGAATGAGAGAGCATTGTGTGAGCAAGGGAGATGGGTGCCTGAAAGTGAAGATAATGAATGGCCCAGAATATTGGAAAACATGATTCTAATTTAATTTAATAAAGGTGCTTAGAATGGTTGAAGAATCATACCTTTCCATTCATGTCTTGCAGATGAATAAAAAATAAGAGTGTCCTTTATTGTTATATAAAGTAAAGTGGCTTTCTCTGTCAATCGAATTTTGTGGTACTAGGAAAGAAAAACAAATAGATAGTTACTGAATTAACTAATGCCTTTATATTCCCAAGAAGGACTTATATGGGATTTTCTTCCTCAGGTGTCAGAATAAGTTAGCTTACAACTTTGATGTAAGCATCTTGGCTTGGAAGTACAATTTGACCTCAGGTAGCAAAATATCATGGACTGGATGTGAGAAAAACCAACAGTTAGCAACTGCCTTTATCACACACAAATGAATGACTATGGTTGTTGTTGTTTTATTCATGCTATTAAAGTACTATTGAACAAACAAGGACTATATTAATGGTTATGTAAGTACGTCTCCTCTTGGCATTATATGTCAATAATAAAGACTTTGTGAAATCTGTTCTGTACAACTTCATGTGGATAAATTCACAATAACTAAATGCACCAATGCATATGTCACAGTGGATTAACTTTACCTGTGACAAAATTCTTCCTGGAAATCCCTTGTGTGATCAAAGCCATGGCTGGATCATATCCTCACTTAACCTATCATTGTCACATTGATTCTGCTTTTATTGTAATGACTATGAGCCTGTGCAATAGGAAAATGAATTTTTAAGTATTATTTCTGTGCTTGTAATAGTCAACAATTAAAAGTCACTTTATTTCAGTGTTATTAAAGTGCTGATGTAGCTAGTATTTTTAATTTTAAATTAGGAAAAAATAAAAATAAAAAATAGATCTCAAAAAAAAATAAATAATGCATTTAGAACTACTGAAATGCACTAGTGAAGATATTCATAGGATATATTAATTTATTGGGTAAAACCAAGATAGGAAAATTTGAACCCACAAATCACAATGTAAGTCCATTTTTAATACCAAGCTCCACCATACAAACTATCCTCCCTATAAATCATTCAACCCCAACTTCATTAGTTCCATATATTTGGAATATATTTCCCATTATTCTTGATCATGTATTTTGAACACAAGTAATGGGAATTGTAATCCAAAAATCTGGAGATTATCAGGCTTGGAATGGCTGTTTTTAGCCATTTCCCATCATAAGCCAATCCCCATCATTTCATAGACAAAAATAAGGACATGCTTCCAATATCCCAGTTCTCAAACCAGTACAAGTGTCAGGCCTAGCCCAAGGAACTCCAAGAGACAATGCAAATTCAGTCCAGCTATGTTTATTAGCCACAACCTCTAGCAAGAATCTTCCCAGACTGAAACCCAGCTCCCAAGTAACGCCAGCCACAACATTGTGAATTCCTCAGGGAGGTGCCAGCCTCATCCTCTTGTATCTCCCACACTCCTCAGGAGATGTAAGAAAATGTTTTTCTCCCTGAGCCTGGCCTTCATGATTCCATTCCATCACAACAAGAGAATCTTCCTCCATCAATGCATATGACTGAAGGTTTGATTTCATTTCATGTGTCCAATTTTGTTTAGGTTAACAGCTAAATCTTGATGGACATGTGAATCAGCCAATTCCTATCCAAATTTAATTAAATAAATAAAAGTGGCAATAATTAAAATTGGCAAGTTCAGTATCAACAAGATTCAATTTGAACTGATTCAAGATTCAGTGAAAGACAGTGATAACAGGGATGAGGAGAGGACTGCATTTATTTCTTATTTCTTATTTATTTATTTATGGGAAACGTATAGAGCCATAAGGGAATAGAAACATTAATGGGAAAATTAAAAGAATTTGGCACACTAGTAGATTTTACGATTAATTATCAGTAGACGAAGATGTTAACAAAAAACATGAAAATAGAGGATCAAACAGAACTGATGAAAAAAATGGGTTTTAAGATTGAGAAAAAAAATAAAATATTTGACAAATATGAATTGTATGTTATTTCAAAATAATTATGTCAAGACATGGGATGAAGTTAAAAAAGACGTTAAGATGGGAGAGACTACAACTGTCATTGTTGGGGAGTATTTCTGTGATAAAGATGAATGTCTTGCCTAGAATGATATGTTTGTTTCAGACAATACCTGTTTTGGCAGCCGATGTACCATTAAACAGTGGCAAAAGCATATATCTAATTTTGTATGGCAAGGGAAAAAGCCACAAGTTAAATATAAGGTGTTACAACATACAAAGGAAAGAGGAAGACTGGATTTACCAGATTTGAAATTCTATTTATTTATTTATTTACTTACTTACTTACTTACTTACTTAATTTATACGCCACCCATTTCCCATTTTTTCTGAGTTTCTTTGCTATTTTGCAGCTGCTTGTTTGGTTTGGATAAAAGAGTGGGTGTTGCTGATAAGTAGAAGGCTTTTGGAGTTAGAAGGACATGACCTGAGATTTGGGTGGTATGGGTATTTGTGGTATGATAAGTCATGGTTAATGTAGATTTCAAAAATCATTGTGTTAGATGTGCCATATTGTGAATATGAAACAGATATAAATCCAGGTTGTGCCCAAAAACTCCTTTGTGGCTCTCAGCACAAGAAGCATTCTATAGATGAGAAATAATAGGCAAACACAAATGGTTAACATATTGTAAGATACTAGAATTTTGTCAAGGGGGATATAAAATAAAATCAAGAGAACAACTGACAGCAGAGGGACACAGTTGTCAATGGTTTTCTTATTTACAATTATCAGAAAGACTTAAAGTAGGTAAAAAAAATTATGGTATTGAACATTGCAAGACTAATTTTGAAACAGCATTATGTACAAATGATGAACGTGTGATTGCTAAAATGTATAAACTTATACTGAAATTTGAAACAGAAGAACAAGTTAAGGAATGTATGATAAAGTTTTTGGTTATAATATACAGATGGAACAATGGGAAAATACGTGGTTGAAAGAACTGAAATTTACAGTATGTTATAATCTTGAAGAGAATTTTTATTAAATGATGTACTGTTGGTATATGACACCAGAAAAATTATCTAAACTGTCTAAAGGTACTTCAGATGTACAGTATGTTGGAAATGTGAACAAGAAGAAGAGGCATTATCATGCTTGGTGGATGTGCAAAATTTTGGGTTCAAATACATAAAGTGATTCAGAGGATTTTCAAGATTAACATTAACTGAAACCAGAACTTTTCCTCTTGAGACTGATGGATAAGCAATTGAAAAAAAGTCATGGAACATTGTTTTTATGTATGTTAATCACAGTGAGATTATTGTATGCACAAAGATGGAAAGATTTGGCAATACCCACGAGAGAGGAATGGTTGGTGAAGATGACAGAACTTGCTAAAATGGCTGAACTGACTTGCTTGATTAGAGGAAAGACAATATCTACCTTTATTGGTGACTGGAAATCCCTTATGGACTTTTTGTGTAAAAGAGAAAAAAATGAACTCATGATTTATGGTTTTGATTATTAGATAGGATAGATTATAGAAAGAGAGTCACGATTTAAGTTTAGAGAGCGAAATCAATTTATAATTGTACCTATAACAGCTGTAAAGAAAATTAGAAGCCACTTCCTTATATCTTTTTTCTTTCTTTTCTATTTTTCTGCTACGCTTTTTCTTTTTACACTTTTAGTTTTTTCTTTTTCTTTTTTCTTTTTTGCTCTATTTTAGTTTATGTTATGTTATGTTCTTGTGTTTAAATTTTTTTAACACACACACACACACACACACAAAGGAAAAGCTATAGGGCCACCTCTCTCATGCATGATAATCCTAGGCAGATAGCAATGATATTCAGTAAAAACAGAATAAATTTAACAAACTGAACCCTGTAACAACAACACCCGGTCATTTCAGCCCGCCCCACTCGGTCCAGCAGAAGGGGCAGGTTGCAGACCCCACCAGTCAAGGAATTTCCGTTGGTGGGGTCTAGGCAGAGAGCCTTTTCTGCTGCAGCACCCGCTCTATGGAACATCCTGCCTCCTGAGGTACAGTGTGCCCCCTCCCTCATGGACTTCAGGAAAGGGATCAAATAGGAGGATTTTAGGGCATTTTTAATATATGTTTTTTAATTATTTATAGATTTTATCCATGTTTGGAGAGACTTGTGTTTTTTCTTCCTTTTTATTATTGTGAGCTGCCCAGAGTCACCCGTTGGGGGAGATGGGTGGCATACAAGTTTGAAAATAAATAAAATAAATAAATAAATATATCCCAACCACAGTGCCACAATATCCACTAACTCAACATTTACTTTTACATTTGGTGGGCTCACTCCTATCCTAGTCCAAAGTCTTGGATAGCCTCATATTCATCCAATAAAGAACCTATAGAGAAGTTGTGTTGAACCAAGATAGAAAGTGTCTCAGACAGAACAGCCCTCTACACTCTGATCACCTGCTGTTCTGGACTGGTAGGAACATTAGGATGGTTCATTGATAAGATTAACCTATTCTGGAAATGACATGTTCTTTACTGTTTGAGCAACATTTTTTAAAAAGTCTGAGAAGCGTGCTTATGTAATCATTACCATAAGCCAGTGTTGTCCAAACTTGGCCACTTTAAGATGAGTGGACTTCAACTCCCAGAATTCCCCAGCCAGCCATGCTGGCTGGGGAATTCTGGGAGTTGAAGTCCACTCATCTTAAAGTGGCCAAGTTTGGACAACACTGCAGTAAGCACACTATTTCACACTGAATGAGACTCAGTGTCTAGAAAACAAGATACCTGAAAGAGATCAGCATTTCTGGCAGTGAGAAGAGAGAGAGAGAGAGAAATGGGCAAGGAGAATGAGAAGTGAAAAGGAGAACTGAAAAAATGCACAGACATAACCTAACAGGGGCTATTCTAATCTTGGCAACTTTAAGATATGTGGACTTCAAGTCCCATGCTGGGCTAGGGAATTCTGGGAATTGAAGTCCATACATCTTAAAGTTGCCAAGATTGAGAAATCCTGGCCTGATCTATAGTATACAGTTCCTGTTGCCTAACACTGGGGTAGGCAAATAGATTGAGAACTAGGGAAAGACCTGGATACAGATATGTGGATTTCAGGAAAGGAAGGATCACATTATAAAAGCACCCTAGATTAAAAAAAAAAAAAAAAACCAACACAGTAAATCTCAGTTTCTTTCTTTTTTTCTCCCATTTAACTAAACAGTAAACAGACCAGTATTCTCCTGTACATTGTGCTAGGCTGTCTTTGGTAATACAGTTTCTAGGTTTCAACTTGTATAAACCTTACTAGGCCACCGCTTCCCCACTGTTGATCCAAACCTCGACATTAAAAGAAGAAGAAGACTGAATTATTCTAAGATTTATGGCATGCATTTTATAAAATTGAGCTTCTTCAAGCCTAATCTTCTGCTGAGCCATCGGCAATTCTTTAGTGAGGTTCTGATTAGTATTGCCGGTGGCATTATAATGAATGTTTCAGAAGAATGCTGTCTATTGAATAAAATTGTCTTTCAGTGAAAACTCATCCCCTTTGTAAACAATTAACCTTGCAACTTATAAAATAAAGGCTTTGTTTTCATTATCGTTACTAGTTATTTCCAGATTCTACTCTCATGGAAATGCATTAAATCGTGGTTTGTGCTGCTTCAGAGAGCCTATAACACTCAGAATGAAGCTCCTGAAATCCACAAACTTAATGAAACACTGTAAATTATGTATATGTAAAACAGAATTATGCCCTGCTGCATTTGAAGTTGATGGCATAAGCTAAACAGCTGGTCAAATCTCTGAGAACATTCCCTTTATGACTCTATAGATCTTCTGTCCTCCTTGGTTTAAATCTTTCAGTGCAGTGATTTAAATCTTTGGACACATATATTCAACCATTTGCCACTCAGAAGCCACCTATGGATTTACGGCACTGTAACAAGCAGAAAGTCAATCACCTGTAGCATGGCATCTGGTCATAGGTTGATTGCTTTTAAGGTGACTGCTACCCACTAATTCAAGTGGTAACACTGCTCACAATATACCCAGGCACAGCATATAATCAATTTCATGCATGGCTGATAATATTAATCACCGTAATTATTATTACTAGTGTGCTATTTATCCAAGAAACATTGAGCCTAAAGCATCTTCTAAAGTTCAAGAAATTAGAATGACACAAGGCATATTGTGCCTGAAAGATTGTTATCTCTAGTTACTATTCATTTTAATCAGGAAAACGCTTTGAAAATCCAAAGAATGTTTTGTTGAATTCCATCATTTAGGTATGGGATTCTTGTAGTTTCCTTAATTATGAGGTGAGCATGATATCTGTTTCATTGATAGAAAGATAGTTTGGATGCAGGTCACTGACTTTACTCATTTTACACGATGTGGTCTTAGCATCCCCAAGGAGCCTGCTAAATTAGGTTTTGACAGCTGGCATTGATCTAGAGCCACCATAATGCTACTGGAATGCACAGCAAAACTAACAGTCTCATTCCACAGTAATCTTATTGAGGTTCTTATTCATATTGAATTCATGTACATAAAAACCAGCAGTTTCTTGGCCTCAATCTTTTGACTAGCTCCAGGTAGCAATATTCAGTTGGAAGTTATGTTTCTTTTAGGTCAACTGAAGAAAAAGAAATGATGCCACTTTAAGCCAATAGAATCTGGTCTTCGCCCTACAACCATCAATCCAGGCTAGAGTGCACTTAGGTTGATTCATGGTCACATTCTCCTAACAACACTGTCAGTGACCAAGTATCATTTCTTGAAAGAAGAAGAAGTATGGCCCCATCAGTCTCCCTCTGTCATACTGGACAGCATCAGGGTTACTGTTTTTTGATAGTTCAATAAATAACTGTGGCACAGAAAGAAACTCAGAGGGCATACAGTAGTAGAAGAAGAGCCACGTTCTTCCTGCTTGGGTACAAAGAAAAAGAAAGGGAATTGCTTGCATTTTGTTATGATCATGTGTTAAAGAAGAGCCAAATTAACATAAAATGATATCACTTCAAACACACTGAGGAGTGAGCTGCCTTTATCATGATTCCTAATTTGCAATTAATTTGAAAGTCCAGTGTTGCAAACTCAGCTGAAAACTTTTCTGAGCTTTCGGATCACACCTGTATATTAGCACATGTACATTACAAAATACATTGAGGAATAGGGCTTTCTCCCGCTTTCCATGAATCAAATTGTCTTGCTTTGTGAAATCCATTTCTCTGCCTCACCATTACACACACACACACACAAACAAAATTAAAGGAGAACAAAGTCAGATGCCTGGTTCTTTCTAAATGGATTGTTGTATTGTTTTAGTTACACAACTCCCATTGAATTCAGTAAAGCTTAGTGATATAAAACCATAGAGCTTAATTGGTTGTTGTCTTTGGCAAAGAGAAATTTATTGCTCTCTTGATAGTTTGAATCACAGCTGCTTAAACCCCTAGGAAATGATCATGGATTATGGGAGGTGAACTAAAAACTTAAATCTTTGTGAACCAAATGGGATCAGTCACTTAATTAAGCATTGAAGTGAGCAATATCTGAACATGTAAAAAGTGGGAAATTCAGAAGAACAAAGTACAACACTGAGGAGAAATAGCCTACTGTTTATGTATTGATCATTGGGTCCCCACTATACAAGTAAGGGAAACCCTGAACAACAGGGAAGCAAAGAGTTTTATAGAAGTTGAGGGCTACAGGAAAATCCTAGGAATCTGATTTCTTGGCAACCTTTAGGGAAGCTAGACAGGTCCTTGTTAATATACTTGGGGTTATTTCTGTTATTAGTCAAAACTCTCCTCTCAGGAATGGCAGCAGAGCTGGGGAAGTCCATTGTTAAGAAGATGGGCTGTTGGAATGTCCCTGATAGGATTAGGCATTGTCTTTTGGATGTAACCTGGGTCAAACCCAGGGAGGAAGTATCTGCAGCCTCCATTTTGTTTGTTAATCTTTTTTCTCCACCACAAACACAGAGTAATTTGGTTTTGTTATCATGTCACCCATACCGGTTGCCAAGGTATTAAAACTTATTTTAAATCTAGTTTCAGTTATAAACATATTATAATGCTTGGAATCTATACAGGAAAATAGCAATCTAGACTCAACCTGAGGATGAAATATTGGGAAAAGTGTAAATTTATGAGAAAGTCTGCATAAAATGGTATTCAAATTTATGTGCAGCATTAATTATTAAGCAAACTAACAGATCTGGGGATGAAGTGCACTTTCATTTGAAAAAATAGAATTTATGGAAAGCAAAACAATCTGATTATTAGGTATAAAAGCTGTTGAATATTTGATTCAAAGGGAAATCAATCAAATTGCCTCCAAATAATCACTTCTTGATTTGATAGGTCAGACTGAATGGATTGCTTCTGAGGTACTTTAGAGTGATTTGAATCAAATCAATGATTCACTGCACCTTTGTGAGGCTTCTAGCTTTGGCAGTAATGAAATACTGTTGTAGCTTTCTTTCCATAACTGGAAAAAGCTGGAGAGGAGTGAGTTGAGTTGTGTGATGGCTTGGCTAATATTGACAGGAGTAGCTGACCAATGAGTTTTATTACCTCTGCAAACACTGCTAATCAAAGTGATTCGGGATACAACATGAGGCAATTCTTTGTATCTTTACTCTACTGTTCTGACTTATTCTAGTTAGAATCTAGACCAGTGTTTCTCAACCCTGGCTTTTTTAAAGTGGGTGGACTTCAACTCCCAGAATTCCCCAGCCAGCCATGCTGGCTGGGGAATTCTGGTAGTTGAAGTCCACACATCTTAAAGTTGCCAAGGTTGAGAAACACTGATCTAGACAGAATCAGGTTAATTTATTTGCAAAGGGAGGGGGGAGGGAACTATTCTGCTGGCTCTTTTTTGCTCTTTTGTGTAATTTTATCCACCTTTCCAATGTATTCTTTTATCATCCTCACTTTTGACCTGTTTACTAATTTCTATGTCAATCTGTCTACAGTACTGAGCTCTTTCAGTCTATCTTTCATTCCCCTCATTTTTGCCCCAAGTAATAACAATTTTAAAATAACTTATGAAGAAAAGCATGGCATATGTACATTCTTTCTCTGAACCCAATGATATATTTCACTGGCAAAGCTACACTTATAAAAGCACTTTAGTAACATACTGGAAGCAAGTTTCAATATTCCAAAATGTGACAAGGAAGATCATGCATTATGAAATACTCTTGAGATTAACTATCAGTAGTACATACAACCTAACCCACTTTGTTTCCCAAAATTCAAGGAAACGTTTTAAAAGAGTACTTTAAATATTTGTTGTTGTTGTTGTTGTTGTTATTAATACTGGAATACAAACTACAATAACAGGAGGAAAAAATATAGTAGTGGTTACATAAACAGAACTGAATCACATTGTAGTAATTAAAATAAACTAAATATAACAAAAAAGGAAGAAAAGGGAGGAACTTACTTAAAAAAATCTATCTACTATCCATGGAATTGAGAATTAATCAATATGACATTAATTCAATCCTTAAACTTATCATTCAGTCTAGATTAAATGGAAACATTGTTTCATCTTCTCCTTTTTAGAATATAAAGTCCTTTCAAAAATAGGCAAGAGAATCATATACTGAATCCATTCCTTGGTATCAGGAGGAAAAATTACTTTCCATTTATGTAACATTATTCTCTTTGCTGAGCTCCAGGCTCAGTACAACTAAAGCTCTTCATGAAATGACAAATTCAATATTTTAGAAATATAGCTTAACATCACATTTACATCTTTAACTGTTACATTTCTTTCCAAAGTTGTATTAATGAATGCAGAGCACCAGGTTGGTGTAGTGGTTAAAGCATCAGCCTAGTAGCCGGGAGACTGTGACTGGTCACAAAGCCAGCCGGGTGACTTTGGGTCAGTCACTCTCTCCCAGCTCTAGAAAGGTTGCAAGGGCAAACCACTTCTGAAATCTTGCCAAAAAAAACCCTGCAGGGACTTGTCCAGGGAGTCACCAGGAGTTAAGACTGACTCAAAGGCACCCCCAAAAAATTAAAATTAAAATTAACATATACTACAATTTGAAACCAAAAAGCTATAGCTGGATAAGATCAAATCATCTGAATAAATAAACCTCCAGTGTCTTACAATGTTGACACACGCACACACACACAACCCTGATATTCAACCCTTTGTAAACATTGTTTAAGGGATCCAATAGACATGAAATAATATTTTCTGATTAATTAATTGCATTGCTAAGTCATAAGAAGCATATTTTACATTTCTTAAAACCTCATCCATTGATTTTCCACGATAGGGTATTCCAGTTTTTCTTTCCACAGTTTAGTTATGTAACTGATGCTAATCTTTGTTCTGTTTTTTAATTCCTTATAAAACTGATTTGTTGGTTTCAATTCAAGTGCACCATATCTTAAGAGTCCTAGAGATGCAGGTAATTTGGAGGTTGCTAAAACATTTGAGCTATGTTATTTATCAGTAGAGGTTTCAACTGCATGTGTTGCCAAATGGAGTTAAATGTAAATCATATTCATTGTGCAGTTTCATAAAGCCTTCAAAACATGCATCGTAAGTAAACTGATTTAAGGTAACTATCCCTTGTTTTGCCCAGGTGTTTCAATATAACATTTTCTCTGCTATCTTCAAGTGTGGGTTATTCTACGATGCCAATTTCTCATGTGATTCTGGATCAAAACTTAGCCACTTACCTATTAAGAACTGAATATATCTTTCAGCTTTCAAGGTTTGAAATGAAAATGGTTTATACTTGGACCCTAACACTTGCCAAGAGTTCAAAGGCATGAAACACTTGGTCTTCAAAAAAGTCCAGAGAAGACAATATTCAAAGAAGGTCTTATTCCAGAAATATAGATGTTAAAGTGAAAGCCCATTTGTACAGTTGAAAATGTGGTAGGTTAAAGCCACCTTCATCATAAGACAAGTTGATAGTGATATTAGCTATTTTACTGTCAAAAAAATAAAGTATCCTTGTCACAATGCTCATATCCCTTATCAATTTTATTATTATTTCTCTTAATAGTTACCCTATGTACTTTGAATATCCAGTAATACAGGTTTGTCCAACCCAACACCTAGGCCTTAAGAAAAGTTTTTCATTAGCTAGAATATGTATGTTTTGCAGCATAATACTATCTGGTGGCAATTTTAACAGCTTAGTACAACTTCCCTCCTTTTTTTAAATCTGAGTCCATTTACATTCCAGCTGATAATTTTAACTGCCATGCCTCTATGTAGATAAAATATTTCTCAAGATCAATTTCTCAGCATTACTGACATCTCACAATGTAGAAAACTTAACAAGCAGGAAACATTTAAATAATGTTTAACTTAATTTAACAAGAGAAAGCATTTAAATAATGAATATGGATCTAAAGTAAAAGAAATTAAACATAATGCCAAAAATGTGATGTGTATCCATATTCATATAGTGGCAAAGTCTGTTAAAGAAAAAAAGTAAAGAATATTCATTCATTCATACTGAAATTTGTCAATCAGGAGCTTGGATTAGGATTTTAGGTAGTAATACAAAATTCTGATATTCTGAAGTTGCTATGTGACTTTGGATCAGTACACATTCATTGATTTCAAAGATGTGAGCTACATTTTTAGATGTGCTATCCTCTTCATGCCAGTTTTGGAAAATGTGTTTGGCATCACTGAATCTCCCATTAAATAACAACTGACAATGCTGATAGGTTGCCAAGAGAAGAATCATTAAATGTAACAGTATTGATTGGCATGTAATTGTCCTATTAAAATTCACGATGTCCTATTATTGCTTTTTCCCAATAAAATAATTTATTGGCTGAATGTGTTTTGATGTCATATTGTACTATTGGTATTTTACAATGACAGAGGGGGAGGGGGAGGGGGAGGGAGAAGGAGAAGGGGAGGCAGAAGGGGAGGGGAAGGAAGGAAGGAAGGAAGGAAGGAAGGAAGGAAGGAAGGAAGGAAGGAAGGAAGGAAGGAAGGAAGGAAGGAAGGAAGGAAGGAAGGAAGGAAGGAAGGAGAGAGATTATAGATGGGACAAACTGGAGTAATCTGGCATTCCTGATCATTAAAACCACAGAAAATTTGGACCAAAAATGTAAAAAAGTGTACTCTTGCAATATGAGCCCTGAGGCTGCCATACTCCTATAAAACATAACCAAAAAAATTGTGAGATTGAGCTACATTCATTGGCTTTTCATTTAGCATCACACTGTGAGTTATCAACTTTCACAGAAAATGTGTTAACCATTGAAAATAAGACTATTTAATCTAAAAGGTAACTTAAGTATAACTACCAAACTGATCTTTCTTGCAGTTCATATTTCGTGTAGTGATTATTGACAGATTAAGTAACCTGACCCTATTGCAGATTACAACATGCTAATTAAACAGGCACTTTGCAAGTGAACTTCCTGAGGCACCACCAAGGAAATCAGGTCAGGGAGAAGAAAAGAGATTTTCGCACAAGATCTTAAAGATCCATAGCCAGAATAAAGATCTAAATAATCAGTCAGGATTAGTGCCATGCATCACTGATGCACGGCACAATACATGTTTTGTATGTGGGAAGCATAAGCCTCATCTACAATTTCATATTACTTAAATAATGTTAGGTGGAAAGGTTTGGAAAGACATTTAACTCAACATTGAAAAAGTGACTGAGACCAGGAAAAATAATGTGACCCAGTATATTGCACATTTGTGTGCTTAAGTTTGCACCCTGAGATCTTTGAAATTCTGTTCTTAAGAAACCTAGAGTCTTTTTCCACTTGAACCTAAGCACAAACATTCCCTAAGAATCTCTTTTTCCCTGATGAGTCCTCGTGATGGTTCTTCAATTCTCTTTGACCCATATCTTAGGCAGTTTAAAGCCATCTTAAGCTGTTCCAGTGTTAAAGTGTTTTGCTACTTAAGCAGGCAATGGGCTGTGGCTGATTTGGGACAGCCAGGTTATCCTAGGGTGTGGTATCAACCCATCTTTATTGGCCATGTAGGACTCCCTACTCACTTCTAACCCTGGCCTCTACTTTCCAGGGCCGTTCTGTTTTAGGAAACAGAAAAGTCAGGGTCTGTCAGCTGGCCTTTCCTTATCTTCCCCTCTATCTGTCTTTAAGCCAATCACCAGATCAGATTCATAAAGCTACTCCATCTTTTACTACATTGATTTTTGTTTTGTTGAGTTGACAGCAACGCTGCAAAGCTCAGAAGACAACTGCCTTCCAATTTGGTGCAGATCTGTCAATACACATTGGAATTTTGAAAGAACACATTCCTCAGGCCTTCCTGATTCAATTAAATTCTATCACACATCTAAAAAAAAATCTATCACACATCTGAAGCTTTTATGAGTGCCAAATCAACACTCAGGCAAAAAGTGATGTGAAATGTCTCACGTTTCTCTGACACATTATAAACCGTGTTTTCTCTTTGAAAAAGAAAAAAAGGGGGCTGGGGAAATAATAGTAATTTATTGATCCTTATACTCAAATGCAGGTTGTCATATCATTCTGCTATTCTTGTAACTGAATGTAGTGAACATGTTTTGGGTATCAGGAGGGAAGAATACAGTGAGATTTCCACATAACAATTTGGCATGTTATCCAGCCATTGTTGTGGCAATATATCAGTAATGAGGACAGGCTTTATCTCACCATAGTGATAGCCGGGTGATGGTATGAATCTCTAGTACAGAAATGCTTCCAATAAAATCCATGTATTGCCTTTCTGTTGTAACTGTCGTGAGCCAAAGTCATAGATAACTCTCAAAGTTCTCTAAATTGCCCAATTTTGCTTCCAGAAACCTGGAAGTGGAGCATTCATAGGGCAGCTGATGTAATCACTGAACTTAGTTGGTGGGCAAGAAAGGCTTGGTGATAATTTAATGAGCAATATTAGTTGAATGTTTAATTGTCTTGTGCAATCGCTTAACAACTCTCTCATAATGGCCTTTCATTATGATTTTCTTTCTTTTTTCTTTTTCTTTTTCTTTTTTTTTCCTTTCTTTCTTTTTTTTTTTTGCTGGTCATGGGAGAGGAATATGGAAATGTTAGTTGGAAAAGACCCATATGAGGACAGATGCATGCAAAAAGATTTGCCAGGTCTATAAATGCATTTGTGTAAGTGCGCCACATAAAATAGAATGGCAGGGAAACGAAGAAAAAGAATTCTAGAGAAGCGAATGAAGCAATGCAACCCCCCTGTTTTCAGTTATTATTATATTATATTATATTATATTATATTATATTATATTATATTAATTATAGTCTAGCCACTCTATGCATCTGATGAGCTGAGCTGTAGCTCATAAAAGTTAATATTTTTTAATAACGTGTTAGAAAAGGTGCTTTGGGAAAGAGCATTAAACATTTTAGGACCCATTACTGACCTTTTTTGCTGTGTTTTTTTGTTTTTTGTTTTTTTCCCCAAAAGAGGCTAAGGTGACAGCAATAACTACTGCCTTCCTTCACTCTGATCAAGCTTCATGGTAACATTTTACTCACTGAGTTCTGATTTATTTAGAGCAGAATTTATAACCCACAGAGAAACAATACAGATAGCAAAAGATATAAACCTTTATAATTCAATTCATAGCAAGTCAGTCATTAAGTATAAGTAAATCAGCAACTCAAAGCAAGGATAATGTTTTACAGTTTCATGATGTCCTCATATGGGTAGTGGAAAAGTTTGTCTGTGGGAAGGGGAATATACTTTCTTCACAAGACCCACAGACAATCTCCAAATTAGCCCTCTAAGGTTAGCTATCTTCAAAGTGGATGGTGAAGTATTCATGTGGAGAAGACTACATTTGCTCAGCTGTAATCCTAAACATGCAATAAAAGAATATAGTAAAATATGTGCAAAAATAATTGGCCAGCTAGCTTACTTAAGTAGAAACCCATATTCAGTTTGATTTCCAGAGAAACAAATGGCTCATATCAAAGAGCAATAAAAAAAAAAGTGATGTAATTTAGGGATCAACTAGAAAACTCCCAAATCTCCAAGTATACCCCATTCCTAAAAAAAGGGGAGGGGAGGGGAGGGGAGGGGAGGGGAGGGGAGGGGGAGGGAGGGAGGGAGGGAGGGAGGGAGGGAGGAAGGAAGGAAGGAAGGAAGGAAGATAAAGTATTGAAGTTTAGCAAGATCTTAAATCACAATAATGATGCACAAGGATGCTGAAACCTTATGTAATTTTGGTGTTTTCAGAATAAATTCCGATATTTTGGTAACCTCACATAAGATTTCATATGAGATCTTGTTGATGTGATATTTTGTGATCTCGGAAGTTGAGTGCTCAGACCATCACAAGAGCTCTTGCAAAAGCACCTGAGGATGGAAGAAGCTATCAGTCATGGGTGTTGATCATCTGCCTGATTAATTAAACTTCACTTCAGTCTTACTATGCTAAAACAGTGATGTGGAAAGCATCAATATTTACTGAAGTCAAACTAGCACAGTGGCACTAGATTTATAATGTCTGCATGTCCCAACCTGATGCTGTCTAGTTATATTGGATAAAGTAAAGGGATGATGGCAATTGAAGTTCAGCACATCTGGAAAGCACCATGTTGTGAAAAGCTGTCCACATAACATCAGATTTCATGGTAGAAGCATCCTGATACATTATATACCGTATTTTTCCATCAATAAGATGCCCCCATGTATAAGACGACCCCCACTTTTCCAACCTAAAATTAAGAAATCAATATTTTAAAGATAGCGCAGAACACATTGTTATTTAGTAATTAGGTAACATTTACCTGATACACTCGGTGGGAGAAGGCCCAAACTGTCTCTCTGCAGCTCTATTTCCATGCTCTTTTGCATAACTGATTACATTCAATCATGAGTGAAACTGCTGATAGCTTGTCTCTGCAAACAAACTTCCTCCAATTGGTTTGTTCAGCATCAGCTGACATCAGTTACATAAGGCTCGTGATTGGAGAAAGTCTCTTTGCAGAGACAAAGTATGGGCAGTTTCACTCGTGACTGGAGGCTAGCAATAGGAGGAAGCCTGTTTGCAGAGACAAAGTACGGGCAGTTTTGTAACTGCGCAGTTCTCTCCTCGGCTTACTTCCTTGCATAAGACGCCCTTCAATTTTTAGTCTAACAATTTTAGAAAAAAGTATTGTCTTATAGACAGAAAAATACGGTAAATATATAGGAGGAATGCTCACCTTCTGTTTCACAGCATAACTAGTTGCAAAATCAATAAAGAACTTATAGGCAGCAGCTGTCACCATATTGTTACCACTGTTATGTACTGATCTGTAATTGTTAGGTTATTCTCCCTCCCCTCCCCCCCCCCCACCTCTTTCAGGACATGTGCTTATATGAAGTCATGAAAGGACGTGTATGAAGCATGGAACACACAAGATCCCTCCAAGTAGGCTATCAAGGCAGAACATTTTTTTCTGGGTAGATTTCTACTTATATAGCTTGTGAAAAAAAATGCCAGCCTGAAGACTTCCAGGAAGACTCAGCTAGATATGGTTCAAAAGAAAGAAACAGTTCTTGAAATATAAGAATATTTACAGTCCAATACCCACCCACCCCACTTAAGCTGAGAGAATGAGAGAGAGAGAGAGAGAGAGAGATTTGATGTTACATTACGTCATGCCCCTAAGTATGGGTTTTTTTATGACTTTTACCTCCCACCCCACCCCACCCCTCACCTTGTGAGTAGGTAGAGGGAAATTCTCTATTTTTACACAATGCATATCCTGTGTGGTGTTTTCAGTCACATTGAGTACCAGGAGGCACCACAAAACAGTTTTGTCCTATTTGAGACTAGGTTTCAAAAAATAAAGTGATCCCTAAAACAAGAGACAGTTGCCTTGTGAACTGCATGAGATGATGGCAGGTGGAAAAGTACAAAGAGGAATGAGAAGAGTGTTAAGCTGGGACTGGCCAAACCTTATTGGAAGTTTTTAAAGTATATGGGAACTGTAGTATTTCAGAGCCTCCACATAAAACATAGATCCTCATTTCAATTCTTCTAGAACTCAAATGTAGCCTCACCAGCTGGACTTTGAATTAGGTACGTGTGTATAGACATGTGTCTTTGAATGTATACTGTAAGTTGGCTTTTAGTTCAGAAATCAAACAATTAACCCTGCATTTGTTTTATGTCTCCTGAGTCTCTAGATAAATAAAATGACCAAGTAGCACTGGAGACACTATAAAGACCTTTATGACTCATCTGCTTTAAGAGTATTACTAATAATATATACTTCCAAACCACTTTATTGATTCTCTTGCTTTCATCTCAGTAATCAGTAGTTTCCACTGACTTCTATGGAAAGCTTACGGAGTCACAATCAAGAGCAAGCTGAAAGGATGTGGAAGATGATTCTTAAGCTTACACCAATGGCTCACCTTGGGGAAATTTTGTGAATAACAATGTTTCCATATTGCAACTCAGTTTCTCCCATAAAGTTCAACAGGAGACATATTTAGTTCATGCTGCCTGTGGATTGCATAACAGACATTAGCCTAAAGAAAATGATCTGCATATCGTTAGGATGAATTGCACATATGTGGAGTCCTTGGGGTTCTCTGAGCTTGGTTCTGAAGATGTTACCTAGCCAGGTAATGAAATGTTTGCAAGAAAAGAACCAAGCTCAGAGAACCCCAAGGACTCCACAGTTCAACCCTGAGCTACACATATTCACCTGTATTGGAATTACACATAGTCAGGACCAAAATGTCATGACCTTCAATTTCCACTGGATGTTTCTGAAGGAATGGCGTGGATAGAACCCTGCCGGAAATATACTGCCACATTGTAAGTGATTGTTTCCTGCTTCCCCTTAAGAAAGCCATGTGTTTAGTATAACAGTGTCAATTTATCACACCTAAACTAGTACCTACCATACTTGCCTGTTATAGAATTTGTGTGACAACTAGGAAGTAACAGTTTGAATAGAATATGAAGCAACCAAGTGATTTAGAATCAGGAAAGAAATGCACTAAGGTTGTATACTGTCACCTTGTTTAGTTAATGTATATGCAGAATATATCATGAAAAATACTGGACTAGAAAGAATAGAAATTGGAATTAAAACTGCTAGAAATAACACATCAAGAAACTCTAATATTCTGCTGATACTAGTTCAATCACTGAAAGCAAGGAAAACATAAGGATTCTCTTGTTGGAGGTAAAAGAAGAGAATAAAAAAAATGGGTTTGCTGTCAATATTAAAAAACACAAAGATTTTATCAATAGACAATGCCAACTCAGTACAAATAGGCAGATATGAAGTTGAAGTAATAATATATCTTATTTTCTATACTTAAAAATTCACAGGGATGGTGAATGTAACCAAGAAGTCTGCTTCTTGCGATAAAGATTATGAACAACCTAGACAACATAGTGAAGTTCAGAGGCAGCATGCTGACAAGACACATATTTCAAGGTCATGATTTTCCCAGTTGGACCACATCACTGTGAAAGTTAGACCATCAGAAAAGCTGACTAAATTAAAAAAAAAATCATGACTTTGAATTGTGGTGCTGGAGAAAATTATTGAGAATGCCTTGGATCATAAATAGAACAAATCATTCTGTACAAGATTAAATAAAAGCTGACCACACATTGGAAGCACTAATAATGAAACTCAAAATTAAATATTTTGTATACATGATGCAAAAGCAAGACTCACTCGGGAAAACCTAATGCAAGTATGTAATTGCAGCATTTGCATGATGATTTTAAGGTCTGGGCATGATATCAAGTTGGGATCAGCATGGATAGTGATGAATACCACTGATGGTGGTACAACTGAAAACATGAATAATACATGTCCTGTTCCAGAACATTTGTCCTACCGAAAGGGTAGAAATTTTTTATTTATTTTTGACTCTACCAAAAACATTCATTAAAAACTGTGACTAGTTTCTCTTAAACCCAATTTATCCCTTTTTTTTCAAGGTGAGCTGTTAATATGACTTGCCTATTGAATTCATATATTCTGCTTATATACACAGTGTTTTTTTTAGCTGTCAAACTGAAGTATTCATTTTGGTGTTCGAAACAACCTCTCAATGTTATAGCTTCTGGTAATGTTTCAACAAAAATTATAGCAGATACGTTTTTGCAACCTGTGGTGCAATCTTAGCAGGAAACCAGGCCATCAGAAAAATTATATTACTAATTAAATTCATTCACTGACAACTATCAGCAAAATTTTTGCATAATTAATACAATAGATAACTTGTTATAAATTATTGTCTCTTAAGTTAAAGGCAAACATTGATTTTTACTTGTAGTTATAAAAGGATTACAGTGTGGGCTTTTTTTCCCCCTCTCCTGTATGTTCCTGACACATTTTTATGCTCTGTTTTATAGTAGATTGATGGATTTGTGAGCCATGAAGTCTAGACCCAACTTGATTCTTTCAAAATTTCAAGCAAAACGGTAAAGAAAAAGATCTGGATTTAAAGGAGGTTCTGTGGACTGTCGGTTTAGATGGGAGACTGTAAAGGTTAACCATTATAGACAGATTCTTATCTTTTGTCAATAAGTCAGCTGGGTCCTCTAGGTCTATAAAATAATCTTTGATCATTCTCGCAGGGGAAAACATACCTGCAGGCTTTTCTTGGAATTTCCCATTTTCAAAGCAGAGGAAGTTCATGTCTACCCAGCAACCTCAGCTTTTATTTTCAAACTTCAGACTTACTTGCTATTCTCCTTCCTGCTACACATGCATACAGAAAAACCACACAAAAGTTAGAAGTATATTTTATTTTTAAAAGTTCTTGATTTTTCTTTTCAATACATTTTACTTTTCAGTAAAATTCTTAACACCTACAGTAAAAATGTGCAGGTTATTCCTGCAAGTTTGTTTTGTTCTACGGTTTGCTTTGGCAAGGCAATTTCTAGGGCCCTCATTTCTACATGAGGATTTTTTAAAAAAAGAAATTCACATCGTATTTGGAAAACAGATTGAAGAAGATGTGGATTGCATTTCCTTTATTTGAAATGTATACAATGGGTGAGATTCAGCTTTAATTTTTAAAATCCAGGCACACTTTCAGCTGTTTCATTCCCACTGTTTTAAATGCCAGCTGTTTCTTGGCCAATCATTCATGGAATGACTGAACAATGACCCAGAACATTTCAGAAAGTCACAAAGAATAAAGGAATACTTTGTTAAAATTGCCCACTACCATTGTTGTAATTGTGCTGGATTTTTAGGACATTAAATATTAAATAAATACTTATTTAAATAATAACATTAAATAAAGCTGATTCCACAGTCAACCATTTATAAAAAGTACCTCCTTGAACTTGGTTTTCAGGCAGGAAACATTCTAATTTTGGTCATTGGTGTTTCACAAGAGGTGAAACTTAGGCAGAAACCTTGAATCCATTCCTAGCAAAATAGGCAACATTGTTGTAATATCTCTAATGTACAGAGCATTATTTCCATACTAAAAGTTTAATCCCAACACTTTATGCATCTAGATTGGCTTGATTTATTATCTGAATTCCACATTTCTGTCCATGCTGTGTTCTTGGGTTTGGGGATTAGAGAGTTAGTTGGAGCCCATGTGGTTGTGGTGTTTGAGTTATTGTCAATTGGCTTTTTACCTTAGCTATCTTTATAGCTTTTTAATGCTGCCGGATATTGTTTTCATTGTGGTTTCTATTATTCCTAATTGCCTAGAGTTGCTACAGTGAGACGGGCTGCCACTCAAATCCAATTTATAAATAATAGTAACAACAACAATTTGCATGGTACCTTTCACAGTAGTTTGGAGAAAATGATATATCATATTTTCTTGGCCTCACTGTAGCAGCATTTTACCATTGCCTCTGTAGGATTTTCTTCTCAACTTCTCAGTCTAGCCCACAGTGTTGATATTCCATGGAGGTCACTCCTCCAAAAATTAACCAGCCTGCTTAGCTTCTGAAACCAGATAAAGTCAACTCCCAAATTCCTAGCCAACAGTCATGCTGGCTGGGAAAATTAGAACTTGTTATCCCAACAGATTAAGAGAGCATTGGGCTGCGGAAACTGTAACTTCAGGACTATATACATATGCAAAGTACTAGCAAAGCCGATTATCCTCTTGCAATACAAATTACCATAGAATGTGCCAAAAGGCAGAATAGCCTACCTTATGCCAAATATTTTAAATATTTAGATGGTAAGAACTAACAAGCCTACTTTTCCAGGTTAGGTTTTCATCTCTCATTTGCAATTCTGCTCATTCTGCATGTTGCTTTGAATCTGCATGAAATGTGTGTATGGATCAAGACTATGTATGTTTGGAAATATTTTTTCACATCACATGAGAGACATAACCTGCCCTAAAAGATGGTTTAAATAATATTCTTTTGGTAAGTTTTTTGAGCTAAGAAATTATTCAATGAAGTATAAATCCAATGGATGTCACAGAAAGGGGAGGAGCAATCACGTTTGTGTGCTTTAGATGGCAAATAGAATGAAATCTTTGTACAATAAAAATCACTCCTTTACTGTATATATTTTAAAATTCAATCCATACAGTCAGATGTTTAAAACAAAGTTACAGTATTTTAAAAGTTCCAGCCTTACTGCTAATCATGCAAATGCCTTCAATTTCTACATAACCAAAAGAGACAACCCAACTGAGACATTCTGACCGTTTTTAATCATCTCTTTTAATGTGCATGTCAGATCAAAGTGAGCTAGGTTACAGGCAATTCAAGATCAAAGCCCCTCAATTCCAAAGAGGATAAAAAAGAAAGGTGGGATTATTTGTCACAGTTGTTACTTAATAAAGAAAATGTCCCAAGTCATCTTGATTGACTTGGTTGGGGTCTTATGAATATACTGGCTGGTATATCATACTGATAGCAAATCACTTTTAAAACCTGCCAGATATTAGTGGACTTCTACTTTTACTTAGTCTATTGGCTGATGACAGTGATGCAAGAAAACATGGAGGGTAATTAAATAGTCAACACAGATTAAAGGGAAATTAAAAGTTTGTGTCTGCCTCAGCAGCTGTAATGTTTGTCTATCCTTACATTTGGGCTGCCCATAAATTCACTTTCAGGCTGGCAGGAATATTCATACACATTGTGAAATCTAGTGAACTCAATAGATAATCTGATGTAGATTAGCATAGATCCTTGACATGACATGAGCTGGATCACAATGGAATTGAAATTGTATAACAAATGGAAATATTTCAATATAATAGTAAAAAGTGAAGAAGTTTAAAAGGTTTCTCCCCTCTCAGACTGGTATATTTTATCACTTACAGTAAAAATGTGACTACCTAACATAAACAGACTATATTTACCTGCATATTGAAAATGGAAATAAAAATAAGTAGTGAGGAGACCCTTCAGAAGATGGATATTTGGAGATCTAATCTAGCCAATCCAATCAACATGGGTGATAATTCATATTATACATATTATACATATAATCAAATGTTCATTATATATAAATATATATACATAAACACCCATTCCTGGTATTTTTGGTATCATGAAGCAAACAGAAGTGTGGGAAAGTAGTTGATGGAGAAAATTTAGTTCAGTGTCTTTATAACTCAACTGTGCCTGAATTCACTAGATTTCTTCTAGGGTCTCCAGCAATGGACAAGGGCCAGCTCTACTATCAGGCACACGGCACAGATGATTGGAGGTGCAGAAGCAGTACTGAGGGTAGGAGAAAAGAGCTCTGAGTGTTACAAGGTACTTAGAACTCTTAGCTATACAGGTAGTCCCCAGTTTAAGAATGAATTCTGTTCCCAAAGTTTGTTCTTAAGTTGAATTTGTATGTAAGCCAGAACTGTATTGCTGTATAATACTGTACAAGTAGCATTGTGTAATTAATACAAACCATTGCGTATTTAATTTGAATCACTGTGTATTTAACTCAAATTTTGCTACAGTAGGCTCCATTCTTAACTATGGGTTGTCCTTAAACTGGGCGTTCTTAACCCAGGGACTCCCTGTATGCTGTCCAAATGAGAAGGAGGATCAGTGCTAATGAGCATCAGTGCTCATTATCATAGTGGTAAAATGTTTGGTTTGGAGATTTGATTCCAAAGCTATTTGACCTCCACACTGAATTAACGTTTTGAATCAGAAAATCAATTTAAATTTGGATTGGGTTATTTGGATGCTTCTGGCTATGGGCAGAGACAGCTTTAGAAAAAATGATTGGAAATCTGAATTGAGTAAATCTGATCTGATTGTCAAAATTAGTCTGAGTTATTGAATCAGAGCAGATGGATTTTCTAAACTGAAGTGATGATTCAAACCAGATTTTGCATGATTCGCACAGGCTTAATATTTATCCTTTCCGTCAGGCAGCCAAATGTCTTGAGCTGTCCCTGGCAGAAATGCAGTCGTTTCTTGACAGACAGTCAATGCTGAAAGGTTCACTAAAGTTTGAAACCACTGGATAGGCAAGAGGGAAGGAATCACTGGAGAAAAAGAAGATTAACTTATTTCTGCAGGGCTCACAAAGCCACCAACTGCTGGCTGCAAATGACTCTGAATGGTAGAAAGTTTGTTTTTCATTTCACATTTGCACAAAATACACCAAAGCTGAGGAAGATTAGCCTTCCCTGGGCACAGCAAAACAAGGAAAACATAAACAAGGTCAGTGAAAAATCAATGTAGGAATTTATGTCTCCCACTTCAGCTAACTAGTGAGGAACATCTGCAGTACACAAGAAGAACTGAGTCTGGCAATATCAAATAGGAGTCTCCCTTGTTTTTAATCTGTATGTAATTCATGCTGGGAGAATACAAATGCGAAATGAACTGTTTGCTTTTTAATACTGCTGGTCAAGGGCATGAAATGAGAGAAATTTCAAACAAAATACAAGAGAATCTGATAACACCAATGTTCAACAAGCATTCATCACAGAAGCACACCAATATTTATATCTATTTTGTTTCCTCACTAACAGAAGCACTCTGCCAAGTCATCAAATGGATTACCAAAAGACAAGATGTCATTCTGCTACTGTTATTGATCTGTAAAATGCATACAGACCATTTCTTTTTATGCATAACCTGCATGCATTGAGTTGGGCTTGTAGACAACTGAGGCAAAATCAAACCCAAACACAACTGTTGATATGCTTTGGGGATGTCTAAATCATAAAAGCAACACTCGATAGACAAATTGTGCCTTACATTGAACATGCAACTTAACATTCAGACATTTAGAGTTTATTTTACAGTTTCTGTAATCTCCCCAGTTTGTAGACCCTGTGCCATATACAGCAATCAAATAATTGTAATAAGGGTAACAAATAAATAAATAAATAAATAAATAAATAATAAGGGTAATAAAAGAACAAATTCAAGAGAAAAACAATAACCAATGACATACTGGAATATATATATATATTTTTTTTATCTGCTTAACAGTCATTACTGACCCTGCAGTGACCGCCCCCTAGCGGTTTTCAAGGCAATTGCATCTTTCTAGTTTCGGAATTAGACTTTGCCAGAGCCTAATTCCTAGAGCGTCAGCCCAGCTGGCAGCACAGGAGGCGGGATTTCCGTTGCTTCGCGCCCCTTTTTCGGACGATTTACCGGCAACTGTCCCGTCTCTCTGTTGAGCCGCTGCCAGCATTTTTCCTCCCACCGGAGTGAGAGTCCTCATTTATCTACTCACGTACGTTTTCGATCTGCTGAGTTGGCAGAAGCTGCGGGTATAGAAACAAGAGCTCACCTTGTTAACGCGAGGCTGGACTCGAACCGCTGAAGCTTTCAGCCATTTCTGGCCGGCACTTTCAGCGTCATTAAGCCGCTGCGCCACCGCGTCCCCACTGGAATATTTACTATTAGCTATTTCATAAAACAGACTATTGAACTACAATGATACACTGTGCTAGTCTAAAGAATTTTCGGCTATGCTGACAATTTACAAAATGTTGTGACATTCAACTGATGGATATACAAGAAGGAAGAGAAAAGAATTTCTGTCATTTCTACGTTGTAAGAGGAGACCTGTGTTAGTCTATGGTAGCAAAAAATCAAGACTCTGATAGCATCTTTTCTGGGTAAAAAAAATATTAAACGGCATAAACTGTCATGAACTCACAAAAGCTTATGCCTTTTAATAACATTTTAATTTAGAAAAATAACTGCCAGACTTCTCCTGATTTTTTGTCATTTAGTTTTCTGCAAATTTAGATTTCCACTAGAAACCAGGAGACCATGAGTTCTAGTCCCAAATAGACACAAAGCCAGCTGGGTGACCTTGGGCCGGTCACTTTCTTTCAGCCCTAGGAAGGAGGCAATGGCAAACCACTTCTGAAAAACCTTGCCAAGAAAACTGCAGATTAAAAAAAATTAAATTTATGCAATTTCAAATCCTTACCCAAACTAAGTAAAAAGGGTAATGGGGAACAATATGGTCAATCAACTGAATTCCTTCCTAGAACATGGGCAAAACTCCTGCTGCAAGAGTATACTGTTGACTTTGCTTTCTGATCATGCTGATGGCAGCACATCGTATCTAGCCAATAGTTAAAATGGCATATTAAGCAAAAGAAAAAGCAGCATAGCTCTGCCCCCCTAGTATTCTAACAGAGACAGGACATACATTTGCAGGATGAATGGATGTATTTTCTTGGACCCTCCTTTTCCTCTTTTTTAGTAATGTTTTTAAATTTTGATGTTTTATGTATTTATATGGATTTATGGTTTTAATGTTTTGTGTGAGTCGCCCAGAGTCCCCCACTGGGAGGAGATGGGCAGGGGACAAAGTTGATAGATAGATAGATAGATAGATAGATAGATAGATAGATAGATAGATAGAAATTTGATATAGCCACGTGCAAAATCAAAATTGTTTGATTATTTGGGCATATATGTACAAAAGAAATATAGAAGGAGGAAGATGTTAGCCAAAATGAAGGATTGCGATTTCTCCAATTCTTGAATTATTCTTTTATAAATGTTCCCAATTAAACAGAAAGTCAGAAGTAGGAGACCTAAGGAGAGTAATGAAAAGCAACAAAAATGGAATAAGATAGAGATATTCTTTTTTCCTACAAGTATAGAATTAGTCTCTGTTGAATTAAAGGTACTTTCCAGGACATGAATCCCAGGGAATAAAAGCTGAAAGGTAAAGTAAAATGTGGCTATCTAATAATTCATACCAATACTACTACTTGTAACAAAATGTACAGTGGAAAATCACACATGACATCTTTCAGGATATTCCATTGCATGTTTTTTTTCCAGTTAAGGATCTACCAACTTCCCCAGTCTGTTCCAGCCCATGTTCCTGAAAATGATCGTATAAAATAGCCAGATCTTGCTTTTCTAACTTACAGTCCTGTTCTATGAATTTGTAGTTGGATGGCAATGAGGTACAAATACTTACAAATATACTACTTACAAATACAATACTTACTGTTACTAAATATTCACACTCTTTTCATGTATTAAATAAGAAAACTTGCTGAATCTTTGAGGGCTGAAATGTTTGTGATAGTTGTACTGTTCATAGCTGCTTTGCAGCATTTGTTTTTGAAGAAACTTCAGGATCACTAGTGGATTCAAATCTCAGCTTTCTAGTTCACATCAAAGGAAGTCGATAGGTTAGTGACCTGCAGAACTCCAGTTTCACTAAAGATCCTTGAATCCCTGTTTCAAATAGCCCGTTAGCATCTCATACTTACTGAGCATACTCTATCATCACTGAGTTGTTTTGAAGTTCTATCTTCCATGCTTTTTCAATACAGTTTTTGTACTTCAGAAAACCTTGACGTTTTAGAAGGTTTGTTGATATCTATACTTTTTGTCCAGATAGTGCAGCTCTGGTTAGAGAAGAATGAATGCACCTTGAGAATGAGTTCACTATCAGTCTGAATTATGAATTCTTTTACTACATAATGCATTCTCTCTTTTACTGAAAGAATTTGATCCTTCTAACTTTTTTCTTTGCTTTCTAGTAAAACTGAAATGTGAAAATAGAGCTAGAAATGGTAGTTATTTTTCTCACAATCTAAACAAAAAAGACCTATCTGAAAAGTAAAAGAAAAAAGTTCAGAAAGCACATACCTGTATATTGCATGTGGAATTCAAGAAAACAAAATAGCAAATGTAATATGGTAAATTATAACCCACAAGTTGCAACTTTGGCTAATGATTATAGAAAAGAGTGTGTGTGTGTGTTAATATCAATAGACCTATTAAAAACAAAATATAGTTGGATTTTTAAAATGCCATTTATCAGAAGTTGTGCAATTTAACAGTTTCAGTGCCTGTATCTGTTTCTTAATGCAGTTTTTAAATACTTTCAAATAACCAGATGTTTTTAGTGATGTTTAGTGATGTCATAAACTAACAAACAGCTTGGTTTACACATCTCAAGAGGACCTTGGAGAGCTACCATTTGTAAGTCATTTTTCAGCATATAAACCAAACAAATCTAATTTGGCAGTTGTTAGGATAGAGTAAAAGAAAAGATTACAATGACAGCTTTACAAAATCACTTTAGCACCAGAATGCTAAAGCTGAAATTGAAAAATATATTATCTCTCCAAGCATCCTAGATAGAATATCATCTTCCAATACCTGACACTATTTTTCTTTCTGTCTCTCTCTCCTTGAAAATTTTAACATACTTCTTTTTCAAACCTTTTTATTCCAGGGTTTTCTAATTATTATGTTCTCATTCTAATATTGTACTGTTTTGTCATCTGGTTTTTCTATGCAAGATACACTTTATTTTGCTGAATTTCATGTTTTTTATCATATAAACACTATTCAAAAATTATGCCTAAATATGATGGATCTAAATAATTATGCCAATAGCATAAAAGATATGAATTTTGTGTACTGGATCTGGCCCCATACCATACTCAGTGGGACTGGACTGTCTCTGGCTTTCCTATGCAGAGTGGGGAATAGTTTATGCCTTTGATTATCAGTTCTGAGTATCTGATTTCTTCAATTAAATAATTATCAAATACATTCTTGACCTTGTTAACAGAATAATAGCATTAGGAGATCCCAGCCTCTGGAGTTTTGTAGGTTTTGGCTGCTCTATTAAAAAATAATATTTACATTTAAGGATAATGTACTTTGTTTCAGTTATTAATTAGAATTACCAACAGTGAATTGGTCATTTCTTTGAGTTTAGTGTGTGTGTATAAAATCTATTTTAATACATGATAATTGCATCAAATATTCCTGGTTTGCTGTACTTCCTATTAACAATTGAATGTATATGCTTGTCTAAAACTCCCTATTTATCCCCTTTAAGACATTAGTCTAAAACAGACTGGCAATTTACAGCCAAGATCCATTTTGAGCTCTTCCCCTGCCCTCGGGCTAGGATCTTGTCCCCCAGTTTTAGTGACAAACTGCAACTTTTTCATTACTGACCTTTTTAAGAAACAAATAAGGCCCCCAACTGACGTGAAAATCCTTCTTAATGGACCTACTTTGAATGAGAGCAACCATCTCCAATCTCTCCACACTTCAGAAAATAGATTGAAATCTTCAATCCCTCCTTCTCCATTGACTTTACTGCCTTATCACATGCTTCTGAAAAAGAAGAAAAGATTCCCAGGTTCTTCTGGTCAAAAAAATAAGTAGCTGATCTCAAATGCACCCCTTGAAAGACATGAGGTGGGTAACTAGTGAGGTGGCTTTTCATGAGAGACTTCCTTCCAGACATAATGCTTTGCTCAAAGGGCTGCACTTGATATTGTCTATGTGGTCTGTGCAGCACCAGATAAAGACTTTCCCCTTCAGCCTAGTTTTTCAAACAATGCATGTAGTCTGGGCCTCTTAGAATCTGTGTGTGGATTGAGATTGCTTGAATATTGTTTCTTGCTATATCATATATTGCTTTTGATTAACTGTGTCTTAAATTGTGGCTGGTTCATTTTTCATAAGAGAAGTTTGTGTTATGTGATGGCATACAAATCTGACAGTAAATAAATAAACAATGAAAACCCATTCTAGGTTCCTAAATCTCAGGTTGAAGAAGGCATTTCAGCAGCTGTAAACTGACTGGTTATGTGGTAAGAAGAATAAGAAAAAGCATTGTGCTGAAACGTCCTCGAGTATGCAACTGCTAAAGATACAGGATTTCAAGCCTCTGTGTCATCTTGACAGACTGCCTAGATAAGAATCCAAAGGTTTCTGAAATAAAGAAGAGTTCAGGTTTTAAATTACAGAAACAAGGGCAACCCACAAAATCAGCTTGATTTACTTATGACTATTTTTCAGTTTGAAAGTAGAGGAAGCTGTATTGCTGATTTAAGAGCTTGTGTTCTTTTTTTCTTGACACAAAACACTTTTTCAACATTTGGAAATTGTTTTGTAATGAATGTCTCACATTGCCCTCTGCAGAAATGTTTATACCTTTTTCTCCTTCCCATAACCGACACCCATCCCCTTCCAGTACCATTCCCTTTACATCCCATCCAATTTTATGACACACTAACTCAACTTTGGTGGTAAAAAAGAGGAATCATTTGCAATACAAATTTATATAAACTTTGCTTCATTGTTTCTCCATAAATCGTTGAAGAGAGCACAATAGTGTCTTCTGATAAAAACCCATTTTGTTGTTATAGCTGATTACACTGTGTGTGGGTTTTTTAATCACATCCCGAGGACGATTAATATTTATATCATGATTGATGGATGTTGCAACATTTTCTTAGCATTCAAGCTGGCATTACAGCTGGATTTAATTAACTTATTTTTATACAAATATTATATCTCTACACATTATCCATTGTTATTCATCTGGGCATCTCAGTGGTTTAAAAAAGGCATTTATTAACTTGCAACACTTCAAAATATTAGGTCTTTCAAATTCCACTGTGATTGTTATGATGGATCTAGCCTGCTTACCCACCTATCAGAAAGAAAGTCTTCCTGAGTTCAGTGGAAGTTACTTTTATGTAGACATGCACAGAATTAACATTCTTTCATTCTTTTTCTAATTAAGACTAGAAATTAATGAATCCTTGTTGCCTGGGTATGTCTGTCTCTTTATTCCCCCATGTCCTCTCCCCACAAGGAGCTTAAATATCTCATCCAGTTCTGTCCAACAAGGAATTTGTGGTTTTCCAATAATCAGTAGAAAGTATGAAAATTTTAGATTTCCCAATTTAGATGCAAATTAAGACTCTAAATTAAAAGGGGAAACAAGGGGAGGGGGTGGATTTCTGAATCCTTCCTAGGTAGAAGTGAGCAGTTTTCTTTATTTCCAAACCAAATCTAAACCACTTACATTCCAGAACTGAGGAAGTCAAAAAAGTCACATTAAAAAAAGGCAAGTTTTTCATCATGTTGTTGCATCTGCCATCTTGATGCTTTTGATACCCCCCCCCCCCACCTCCAGTTTAAATTGAATTTTGTGACTGGTGTGAAAGCTTACTTCTTAAGCAACAATCACATTGTTCTATATTCCAGAGATATTTACAGAAGCATCCTATTCAAATGGAAACAATGGACTTTTTTTTCTTAATTTGTGCTGTGAGATCTATTTTCAAAAATGATTCCCTAAAATAGTATTCCAGATTTTGCACTGCAGAAGCCAATTAAGACACTACTGAAATGGTAATCCAACAACTTTGAAATAAAATACATTGACCTACTTGTGAGAAAACTTGCTAAAATATGTATTAAATTTATGTTTTGCATAAATACTTAAAATCACAGAAAGGGATAAAACTGATTAATGAATAGCTGACATAGCATAGAGAGAGAATGATTAACCCACCTCTAATAATCATCATCTTCCATCCTTCTTGATCTTATTATTGTCTCCCTAACCAAGAATCAGGCCTGGTGACCGCAAAACCCTGGTGTCCATAGAAGACAGAGCTTTCTTTACACTTTCAGAAGGAATGCTATGGTGTTTATTGTGCTAATGTATATAAATCACATTGAGCAATTTATAGTGCTATGTAAACACAGTTCCTACTGTTATTATAGTACATGATACTATCTTGAATGAGGAAACACCACTGCAAGGAATCCACCTGTATACCATATGTGCTGAAAAACTATCTTAAAGAGAATCAACTGCTACTAAATTATTTTTACAGCTCAAATTAAATTCCTCTTTCAGGCATCTCCAGCATGAATTGCAAGTCATGGCTTCAACTTGATGTAACTTGAGCAATTTATTTCAGATAAACATTATACTGTCAGTAGATTATATCTTCATCTCCATGTTTTCTTTTAACCCAGTATACCAAATACCAAAACATTTACTAGTTATTATTTTAGCTATCATTTTTCCTTTTAGATCTAGTTAAATGAAAGAACTGTGCCATAGTTGTTTTTCCTGGTCTGTGATCATGAGCCAAGCATACCATTTGATTTGCAGGATGGGCAAAACTAACCAGCATCATATTAGATACAGCCAAGACAATCTCCTTAATTATTAAAATAACATTTTCTAGATCTTCTCTCTTTCCATTGTTTATATACCATTATCCATCCTTGAACTACAACTTCCATAATCCATGCCAACTGGGATTATGAAACTGTAATTTATATTTATTTATTTATTTATTTATTTATTTATTTATTTATTTATTTATATTTCAAATTTAGTCACCATGCATCTCACTCAAGAGTGACTCTGAGCAGTTTACACTAAAGCAATAATAAATATTAATTAAAATACAATATAAATAAAATAAAAAACCATGTTCATACATAAATCATGTCTTCCAAGATACTGATGTTAAATAAAGAATATGGAAGCATTTTCAAGGTGCCAGCCACTCCCAGGATTGATTGCCCCTCTTCTCGCCTCACACAAGTTGGCAGAGTCAGATCTTCACCCCTTTCCAGAAGATTGGAAGAACAGGGGCCCGCCTCACCTCTGTGAGGAGAGTATTCCATAGGGCAGGGGCAACAGCCCTGCCAGTCGACATTATTTCGTTGACAGGGTCCATAACATACCTTCTCTGCCTGACCAGGTGGGATGGGTTGATGTAATGGGGATGAGACAATCCCTTAGGTAACCTGGTCCCATGCCATGTAGGGCTTTAAAGGTGATAACCAACACCTTGATTTGGACCCAGAACTGGCTAAGTTCAACATATCTAAGCAACACCAAGTTTCAGGAAAGCACAGGGCTATCAATAGTTTCTTCTGCATCACTATGAAAATGTGTTTTATTTTATCTTATGCAAGCATGAGAATTGAATAACATCTTCACCAAAACAAAGAAGTGGTACCACCTTGACGTTTTAGCAGTTTGGGTTGCTTTCCAATTCTTCTCTGTATTTATACAGAAGGACATGTTAGAAGGAATTTATCACATAGTTCCTGTAAAGTTTCCCTCTCCCTCTCCCTCTCCCTCCCTCTCAAAGATTGAGAAATTGTTTCCAGCAAGCTACGAGCCAAAAGATCTCAACTGCATTCAAAGAACATGCTAAATGTGGAGATTGTTAACTATGGTTAAGACATTTGCCCAAAGAATGTTGCTCAAATGACATGCTAAGCCACACGGTTTGCTAGATCCCCTTCTTTGTGGTCAGCCGTTGTACCAGCCAAACCAGAGCCACCCCACCTATGGCTATTCCTGCCTTTTCATACAAGACTAGTGACTGCATACTCAGGGGTGTCCACAGGGTATGATTTAAAAAATGTCAAGATGATGGCTGCAACAGTGTGAGCAAAACTCCGCCTATGTTTTAAAGGCATTGCGTATAAAAACCAGGCACAGCTTCATTCACATCCTTGTAACTGCCTTCTTGACTTTTTTTTTTAACCATGCCCTGGGGATAGCCCTGCTATACTCATTAGCTGGATGACAAGTTATACTACATCCAATACTGCTTGCCTAAGAACAAATCTTGGTCACTGACTCTGGCAAAAGCATCTCACCAACCACAAACTGACACCATTTCCAGGTTCAGATGACACAGCAGGCCAAGCCACGGTACAGTGTGTCATACAAGAATACTTGTCCTATTTTAATACAGATTAAACTAAAAAACAATGATTTGCCTGGGCCACAGGGTGATCCCCCTAACTGGATAGATATTTGGACCAGGACTATTCTTCTGGTAATCAATGGCTACCAGAACTAGGCTGCAAAAATGTAGTTAGCCATTAGAGAGCATCAGAGAGTTAGCTTTCTGTATCCTTTAGCTAACCATTATACCATATTGGGCAATTTGTGTAACCTTTGATATTAATAGATTTTTTTTCTTTTTTCTTTTAGAAAAGAACATTCAGCGAACATTGCTGATAAACAGCCAATAGCAGGAGAGAGAGATTGTGCACTAATCAGTAATGCTAATAAATCATCAATAATTCCTAGTTATTGAACTTGATGATGTCACTGATTTGCAACTAGACAGCTCTTAAAGCTTCTGTACTATATAAAGGAAGATAAGTCACTCTTCAATCCTTCACTTATTATGTTGACTTGGCTGCACGAAAATATTTTCTCCTCCCAATTCCACCATTGTTTTTTAATGGTTGACTTGGACTACAAGAATTGCATTCACTTTAGTGAGTTCACTCCTTAAAGTAGTGGATTTTTTCCCTGGCTCATGCAGAAGCTGGCTGCTTTAATAAATAGCAGAGAGGTATTGTGTTCACATAAGCTCTCTAGCACTCTTTCCAAATTATTTTCAAAACATGCATAGCTCCATTGCATATAATGTACCACTTAAAGAGTTACTATTATATTTCTGCCAGAAGATAAGAGCCACAGCAAAAGACAGCTCTCTGCGGTCTAAAACATACCAGCTAAAGCCTGCCAGTTCTCCACTTTTCATCAAGCTGAACATTTTCTGATCAGTTCAGTTTGATGGCTGAGTGAGCAGCCCTGTTTAGACACAAACCCACTTATTTCTTTTCAGAGCCTTTCTAGGCCTTCATTTATATTGCTGTAAGGCCAACCTGTCATTGTCAGTGTTGCAAGATATGGCTTCTCAAATGTTATGGTGCAATGTCCTTCTAAAATAATAAGTTGGATTTCTGTGACCTCCCACTGAATAAAACAGTCAAACAGATTTCTGACAGAGCATGCACTTTGCCTGCAGTCTGGCTCTGTGTATGTCAGCCAGGTTTGTAGACCCAAGACAGGGATCACTGAAAGAATTAACTTCCAGGATATAAGCTCTCCTTCATTGGCCTTTGCATTCACAGCCACCACTGCAATTGCCCCAACCTGCTCCTGAATACCACCCAAGGCAACCCAGCCAGGATCAAGGTGCTTTTGCCCAGTCTTACTTAACAAGGTGAAGCTTTCCCTGGGCTTCTTCTTACAGGAGGTAAGTTGGGTCCTGGCTCTGAGCCTGTGACTGCTCCTGGCAACCTGAGCATGTGGGCATGTTGTGAAGCATCATCTTCCTGCACGAGGGAGAAGAGTAGTAGTATTCGGGCTGCTTGAAGTGCAGTGAACGTTCAGTGCCAGCACCAGGTATGATGCTCCCCAGGAAGAAATCCAAGAAATGCCACCTTGAAAGAATGGGGTGGTGAGCTTGGACAAGAGCACTTCGTTCTTACTGGACAGCACACAGGAGCCATTGCTATGAACAGTTAGATCCTGAGCATACTCTGGTTCAATGCCAGCAACTCAGTGAAGGCCATCCATGTGGCTACGTAGAACAGACAAATAAAAGAAGATAGAGACAGGGGGTCTAAATATGGCCCACTTTTGTACTTCACCTCCAGAAGTCAGAGAGAGTGTTGACATTCTGTCAATCCTCTTGTCTTTGTTCAAATAACACAGATTACTGGGGAAATTAGTTTAGCAGTCTGAGGCTAAAACTAACTCTTTCTATCTCCCTTCCACCCAGCTGAGTAAGTTTAGTTCATTGTCCATTGAGATAGACAACATCAGAGAACAGATACCACAAGTCCTAGAATCCTACTTTATTGGTATAGGCTATAATAACAGGAACGTAAAAGACTGACAGAGTTTCTTGTTCCTTCCCCTTATACCAAAGTGAGTTAAGGTAGAGCAATATTGAGGTTCTTTCTCACACTTTCCTTTCTCCCAGGCTAAAGGTAATGTTTTGCTAACAGTTACCCTATATTTTCTTCAAAGCTGACTCTGTACTTCTCCACATTCACACAATATACTACTGTAACACTTCCTTCTATGCTTCAATTAAGTATAATGTGCAAACAAAATCAGTGACTGGCAGTGGCTTTGCAAGATTTCAGACTGAAGTCTTTTTTAGCCCTTCCTAGAGGTCCTGAGAACCTCACCAGGAATCTTTTGTCCGAAAATCATGTGCCCTAAAAGAAATTGATGGCTGATTATTTACTCTGATCATTGATACCTGATATATTTCAGATCTAATAATGGAGTGAGAGATGAGACAGGGGCAAAAAAGGATGCAGTTCCTGTACACATGTATGCACACATACACATAGGCAAGTATACACTTTACTACAGGAATTAAAGAATGAAGAGAATGAAAACATGTTTTTCCGACTTCTTGTAATTACTTATTAATTATCTAATTCATCTTCCAAGTGTTGAACTGAAAGAACAAACTGTTTTATTTAATAAGGCCTGCAAAATGCTAATTTATGAAACAGGCTTTTAATTGTTGATAGTGTTGATTTAATTTTTAGTTGATATTTGACTTTTTTTAAAAAAATAATTTTAGTCTTTATTCTCAGCTGCTGTGTACCCAGTGGTGTGCTCAGTTAATAATAAATAAGGCCATTTTCCATGATAAATCCTCATCAGTCTATGTTCCTCATCCCTTCATTTTTTTTGTAACTATGGAAAGTTGTACTGGTACTCTCGTACTCTCTGCAAAAAAAAGCAAAAACTCACTACTATCAGCCAGCTGTATTCATAAGGTATGGATATGTTCAGCTATGTTAGCTGCTGTCAGTGGATAGAAAACCCAGGAAATTCAAGACCTCAAGGCACAGATGGCTGTTGAAAGCAGAAATATAAACAAGCAAGATAAAGATTTTTCATCATTTGGCAAAAGCATTTCATCAGGCTCCAGAATCTTCCCGTATGTGTCATTGTGACTTTCCAGCATGTCAAAACTGGCATCACTGAGAAGCTGCTTGCTAAAATCATCATACTTAGCTAACATGAACTTGACTAGTTCTAAGGAATTCGCACCCTCAGAGTTGTTGATTAGCCAGCTCAACAAGAGACTCAAGTGAATATACAAACAGGCAGACTGCACGTTGGTAATAAACGAAGAAATGAACGAATGAACGAATGAATGAATGAATGAATGAATGAATGAATGAATGAATTCCCAGAAGCTGAAGAGAAGCAGTGTGGGATGGGGGGAGGTCACAACTGTTGCAAATGCAAGTACAAATATACACATATATACACATACACAGATAGATAGATAGATAGATAGATAGATAGATAGATAGATAGATAGATAGATGATAGATAGATAGATAGATATCAGCTCTCACTGGTGTAGCTGATATATCACAAACATTACAAAGCATTCAGCTATGCACTAATTAATATTTCATTCTTATTTAAATCATGCTGTAGTGTCTCCTACAACTTTGCCTGAGAGACATGTGTGCAAATGAGGTTAGAATCGTTTATTGCAATGCTTATGCATATCTCAAGGGAAACTTTGCTTTTGATTTTAAATTTCTCCCAGCCTCTTCCAATTCTGAATATCATTCATGTCAGCTTGAAGGAATGTCTTTGCTGCTAGGTAAGACACAGAGAAGAAACTGTGTGTTAGCCAAATATGTCTCATAAACTGAGAGATTTCTCTCTGTGGATTAATACTTCAGCCTAGTTTGATTCTTCAGAAGAGGCTGGCCTTTAGCAGCATGACTAAGCTGTGGTTTTTGTGCTGAAACATGTTGCTGTGATAATACTTTAATCAAGGAAGGAAAAAGGAACAGATATTGAAGGAAGCATTTTAGAAAGTACTCCTGCCTGATTATTTCTGAACACTGAAAAAGAAAATCATTCATAACAGATAACAAGGTATTACTCTTACCGCTAGCACTACAATGCTTGGCACCAAAGAACGATATTAAAAAATGCTGAATTAAATTAATTATTCAAGTTGAAATATTTATAGAAATCCAGTTATAGGTTTAACCCTGAGCTTATTTGGAAAATTAGCATCTTCAATTGGACCTTTTCTGTACTAGTTTATTACATTTATATTCCCCATGCTTTGATCTCAAAGCAATCTCTTATCTGGTACTAACTAGATCCACATCTATATATCTTCAGTAACAGAGGTGACCTCAGAATCTTATGGTTTTGTCAAAAGGATGAAATAAACATCTAATGTCATGACACAAGGTCTGCCCCCACATATATGGGAGCCATGTCATGATGCTTGTACAAAAGGGTAGAGTTTGTGGTATGGTGGTGCAATGCTTCTTTCATCATTTTCACACACACACACACACACAGAAGGACACCTCTGTTCAGCAAGATTGATGCAAACTATGTCAAGTCCCCTTTGGTCCAAAGTCTGCCTTTATTCCCAAATTACTTTCGGAAAGATTATAATTTAGTTCACACTACTAATGTCAGCAAAGAATTTCATAGGAATTCATTTCTAGGGACAGTAAAAATCACATTCATATGAGAAATGAATATTTTCAAGCTCTCTATTACTTTTCCAGGTCAGATTATATAAATTTTCTGCCCACACATATTTCCAGAAGCAATCCCTATAATAAAAAAAAATCTCCACCAGCCACCAAATGCACCATGTCTTTCTCCTTACTTCAGATGTGGAACAGCAGAAGAAACATGTAAGGTGAGCAAATGGGAGGAAGGTTTTTCTCTCCACCTAAATTGCTGTAGCATGCTATACAATGTTTATGAGACAATGAGTGGTGTAATTCTCTGAGTGGCTGTTGCAGTTATTCTCAGACTGAATTGGAAAAATTACTCCACATTTTCAGTTTTGGAATAGCAACTTTTTTTTTCTAACTTGAGATTCTCTCTCTCACTTCAGAAAGGAAAATCCAAATAAACTGATGGTCCATGGAATGACCTTATCAAGGATCATAGGAATGGAAACTTAGTGATTTTTAATTTTATTACAAATGTTTTGTATATACTTTTAAAGCTTCTGATTTTGTTGTTTTGTTTGCCATTTTTCTTGTCCTTTTTACTGTGGCCACCATCATGTTTCCCTTTTATGTTTTACAATTCATTGCCAGGTGCAAATGGAATCTGGAAGATTGCCAGAAATAATCTCTCTTCTATTTCACAGTACTGGAATTTTTGGTTTGTTTGTTTTTTAATCTTTTAACAAAGTGAGGATCAGGTAGGCCTCACACAAATATGATCAATGACTCAGATGCTGGGTAAATTTAAAGGACTGTGTTCTGAACAATATGCAGCACTGTGATATAGCAAACTGACAAAGTGCCCCTTGTTATCACACAAATGTTCACGGTAAGAGAGCTCTAACGTTGGAACAAAAGTTGGCCATCTTTGAAAGCCTGCAATCTTAACTGAATTATATGTAGCTAAATCCCAGGGAACATATTTCTAGTAAACATGCAGAGAAAAGCTGAACCACATATACTATTATTTAATGGCAAATTTGCCGATATAAATCAACAAGTGTTAGTGGTGCTCCATCTAACAATTTCTCCAAAGTACATTTCAAGAATTTGTTAATCGAGTTCCAGAAGGGTTACTAGTATCTTTAAAAAGTATGGCAATTTATATCATAACATATTTTATACTTGACAATCTATCACTGAGAAGAAAGGGAGGAATTGTTGGACCCTGCGGTTTTGTGATAAAGCAAAAAGAAAAAGACCCAGGAGTTGTTCTGCAAATGGCAGGTGGTTATCCTAAATCAGACTAGATGACACCTGACCTTATAAAAAGACTCTGTGATAGACAGCTTGCCAAGAAGGAAACATGCAGAACAATCCTAGGTTGTTCTGATGGAGAAAATTATATGACAGTTGATCTCTCTGTTTACTACAACCAATGGAGAAAGGTGTCCTCAGCAAGAGAAGATTTGGCCCATTTGTTTTTGCTTTTGTGTTCTCTTTCTCTCATTAGTATTTCCCCTCTTATTGAAATCAGTGATGAGAAATAACTAGTGTGAGACTAATGCTGAAGTAGTCTATGGATCTAGCCCAAGGCCATATTAGGAGAAAGGGACATCTGGATTGAGTGAATTCAGGACTACTCCATGATGCCTATGGAATGCCCTATTTGGCTTCTTGCTGACACCAGGATCGCTACCTACCAGCTTTATCCAACCCAGTTCCTTCCAATTCAGTTGAACGTGAGCTCACAATGTTCAATAAATAGAGAGGGGACCATGTCTCCACCTGGAAGGGCTGCACTCAGAAGTTTCTCTGCCTCTGTGAAAGGAGATGTACACTGCAACTAATCTCCTTTCAGGTTAGATTTCCTCAACTGATCTTGTTATACTGAATAAATATGCTACTCATTAACTGCTTAGGAATAGTGTATGTGCCAGACTAAATAAAATTTGAAAGATGTATCTCAGAAATCAAGAACTATCAGAAGCCAAGAGAAATAAATAACCTGAATCTGTTTATGGTATTTTCAAAAGAGGGGGAGGATGGAAAGAGATGGCTTTTTCCAGCTTGAAGCCATCTAAATATGTTAGATTGGACTCCTCCTCATCCCAGATCCATTAACTAGACTCATAATCTTTACACCCAGGCTGTGATGAAGTAAGACATCTTTCAAGTACTAGTTCTTTGTGTCACACTTTCCATTAGAAACTATAGTTCTTCATGTCAGATTCAGCCAGCGCAGCATGGCTAGGGACTTGCCCAGCCGCGCTGAGTCAGTTCCACCGCCCGAGCACAAGCAAAGGAAAAAGGGGAAGTGGGAAAACTGCAAGCTGATTAATGGGCCAGCTGGGACCGCTTAACTAAAACTGCAGAGCGGATATTTTGTATCGGTGCCAATTAGCCTCAGGCGCCGTAGACAAAGGGTTGAGCAGCGGCCCGCGGCAAAGCAATCAGCACGTGATTGGGAAACCCCAGATTTGTGTGCAACAGAAAGAACCGATGAAGACTATGACCACGCCAGCGGGGTAAAGCAATCAAGAGACAAAAGAACTAAACTGATCTGCCATTTCAGTGAAGGGGGGAATTACTGCGGGGGGTTTGTAACCTAGCAATGGGGCAAAGCGCAGGAACGGGGGGACTATAAATTGTATTGCAAGATGTGCCAAGCCAGTCCTGGCTTTGTCTGTAATTACATACGTTACGCTTGAGTAAACTTCTTTGTTGAACATACGTGTCACGAGAGTTTCTCTAGTCGAATGGGGTAAACCTTACACTTCAGGAACATGCTGAACAGAATTTTGACTACCTACTTTCCCATTTTAATTTTATGATAGCGCAGTTTACAGCTCAAAAACAAAAATTAAGAGCACAAGACCAAACCAACAGAGTTAGAGTTAGGGTTTTAGAAGCACTGCAGATTATGATTCTTTTACCATCGTGGTTTTAACTCTCCAGGAAAGAAAGAAAGAAAGAAAGAAAGAAAGAAAGAAAGAAAGAAAGAAAGAAAGAAGGAAGGAAGGAAGGAAGGAAGGAAGGAAGGAAGGAAGGAAGGAAGGAAGGAAGGAAGGAAGGAAGGAAGGAAGGAAGGAAGGAAGGAAAGAAAGAAAGAAAGAAAGAAAGAAAGAAAGAAAGAAAGAAAGAAAGAAAGAAAGAAAAAGAAAGAAAGAAAGAAAGAAAGAAAGAATACCTCCAATCTTCATTTGGCCACTTACTCCTGCTTATATGCAACATTATCCAGTAGCATGACTGGGTGTGAATGGATTACTCCCAGAGACACCAAGATGGGATGCATTCTTGCTATTGTACATACAATAAAAAATACTTTGTCAGACATACACCCTGTCTCCAGCTTGCTATTCCTAAATTTCAGGAATGAGACAAAATGGGAATGAGAAAAATAAAACACTGGAACCAACAATGAATGTAAGTTGAAAAGTCAGTCTGTCAGGCCTGTGCAGATCACAATCACTGTTACTCCCTGAGGTTCTTCACCGTGCTGTGAAGTGTGGTGAGGTAGGTGTCTCACTCTGCCTCAGTGTGGCACAGGGCCTTGTGGAGGCAAGTCAATTCACCTCCACAAAGCCTTGAGATGAAATAAATATGAGTCAATCATCCACTACTGTGCATGCAAAAGCATTTAGCTTTTTGAGTAACATTGCTATTTAATTTCTTCATCTCCTGAATAAATCCTATAATCTTCTGTCCCATTCTAGTGCCCCATTCTAATCTATTTAAATTCTTTTATTCTTAAAACATCCAATTTAGTGTATGTCGTGGTCCTCAGAGACAGACAAACATGACATCAAACTAAATCTTAATTGCATTGCAGGAATGGTAGCTATTACAGACAGTTGACAGCCATTGAATGAGAGGGAACAGTAGATTAGAATTTACACCTACTCGGATTTCAAAGCTTTTGTGCTTTCTTGCAGCACTATAAATAAGACCCTTGGATTTCCTCTTATCTCCAGTCCTGTCAATGGTGGATGCTCAGCATTCCTGCTTTCCTGTTCTAATACATCATGGTGGTAATCTTGCATATTTATGCAGATAAATGTGCGGAATTCTATGCCAATGAGTGAGTGAGCTGGTAGAGGAAAGACTGGTCACCTATAGCATTAAAAAAAGTCCAGCAGGCTATACTCTATTGAAAATTCAAACTGTGTAAAATCCTAAGGCTAATTTATTTATTATTTATTTATTTATATGGCCGTCCTTCTCACAAAAAGTGACTCTGGGTGGCATGCAACAGTTAATTAAAACAATCAATATACAAAAGCAGTCATTATTAAAATGTAAAAAGTCACAAGGCACAAGTGAGTGAATGTTAACCACAGTACAGGAGCCAGGTCAAGACTTCACCAGTCCCCTGGGATCCCCAGGCCAGATGACACAACCATGTCTTGAGGGACTTCCAGAACATTAACAGGGATGGAGCTAACCTCACTTTGGGGAGGAGAATGTTCCATAAGGTGGATACCACAGCAGAGAAGCCCAGCCTCCAGGGACCTGCCAAATGTGGTTCCCAAGCTGATGGGACCCGCAACATGCCTCCTCTACCAGATCTGATGAGCTGGGCAGATGATGGGCAGATATAATTGGGGAGAGACAGTCCCTCATATAAAGTGGCCTCATGCCATGAAGGGCTTTAAAGGTTAAAACCAGCACCTAGAATTGGGCCCAGAAGCAAACTGGCAACTAATGCAGCTTGCGGAGCAGAGGTGTAACATGTGCTGTTCTAGAAGCACATGTAAATGCCCACACCACTACATTCTACACCAGCTGAAGCTTCCTGATACTCTTCAAGGGTAGCCCCATGTAGAGTGCATTACAGAAGTCCAATTGGGAGTTGACTAGGACATGAGTGATTGTGAGCAAAGCCCCCCAATCTAGGCAGGGGTGCAACTGACACACAACATGCGTTGCAAAGGCCCTCCTAGCCATGACTGTCACCTGCTCTTCAAGCAGGATTTGTGAATCCAGGAGGGCCACCCGATTGCACACTGGATCTATTTGGGGCAGTACAACTCCATCCAGCACCAAATATGGCATAGTCCTAGAACCAGCAGGTCCCAAAACCTAAAACCACTCAGTCTTGCCAGGGTTCAGCTGAAGCCCATTATTCTCCATCCAGACCCTCACAGCCAGGCACCAGGATAAGACATTCACAGCATTGCTTAATTTATCAGGGGCAGAAATATATAATTGGGTATCATCAGCGTATTGATGATAATTCATCCTGTGGTGACAGATGAGCTCACCCAGCAGCCTCATGTAGATGTTAAATGGGAGAGAACACCAAACCTGTGGGACCCCACATAGTAGGAGCCAAAGGTAGGATCTCTCCTTCCCAACCACCACCAATTGGAATCGACCCCAGAGAAAGGAGGCAAATGAGCACAACACTATGCTGCCCACTCCCAATCCTCTTAGCTGATCCAGAAGGATACCATGGTCGATGGTATCAAAAGCTGCAGGCAGGTCAAGTAGGGCAAGGATGGATGCACAACCCCCATCCCACCCTTGCCAGAGGTCATCCAAAAATGTGACCAATGATGTTTCCTTCCCATACCGGGGTCTGAATCCCAACTGAAAGGGATTCAGGTAATCCACTTCTTCCAAGGTCCTCTGAAGCTGCTGCACAACCACCTCCTCAATCACCTTCCCCAAAAGGGGAGGTTAGATACTGGATGAAAATTGTCCGGTATAGTGGAGTCCAGCAATGGCTTCTTGAGGAGGGGGCAAACCAAGTCCTCCTTAAGAGATAAAGGAACAACCCCCTGATTTAAAGAAGAATTAACCACCGCTAGAGCCCGTTCACACAAGACCCCCCAGGCTGCTTTAACAAGCCAGGAGGGGCATTGAACTAAAGAGCAGCCATAGTCCTAAGGACCATGCCAACTTCCTCAGGCCCAACAGGCTCAAACCATTCCCAGATAACTACGCAAGACTCCTCCCCAGATATCTCTTCTGAACCTGCAACAAGGCTGGCATCCAACTCCAAGTGAATTCAAGCAACTTTGCCTGACAGATGCTGAACAAATTCCTCCACACTCCCCTGCAACAGGCTCGTTGAGCACCCCCTACCCAAGAGGGCTTGTGTCACCCAAAACAGGGCTGGAGGACGGCTATCTATAGACACAAAAAGGGCAGAGAAGTACTGATGCTTTGCTTCCCTTGCCACTACAAGGTTGGCCTTAATAGTGGCTGTAACCCATGTTTGGTTAAATTTGTCCCTTGTTGAGTGCCAGCGATATTCTAGATGTCTCTTCTCTCATTAATCTCCCTCAACTCTTCCATAAACTCGGGGAGTAACTGGATCTCTGAGAGCGGAGAGTTTGCATTGGTGCGATCCGATCCAAAGCCTTAGCTGCCCCCTTATTCCAAGCAGCAACTAAAGCTTCAGATGGACCATGCAGCAGACCAGCAGAAGGAACCCCCAGCTCCCACTGAAACCCATCCAGGTCCACCAGTCACTGGGGGTGAACTAATCTAATGGGTCCAGCCTCCCTGCAGTGGATAGTAGTACTAGAGTAACCCAAGGTAATCAGAGCATGATTTGACCATGACAAGGGAGACACCAAGAGATTCCCCAATTTCATATCATATAGCCATTGCTCCAATAGGAACACCAGATCCGGTGTTTGACCAATGTCCTGTGTTAGACTCTGGATGATCTGGGATAAGCCCATGGCCATCACGGTGGTGATGAACTTCTGAGCCCCTCAGACCCCACTCCTAGAGAAGGCAGATTGAAGCCCTGAAGACCATAACTATGGGGAACTCCACTGCCAGCCCAGAAATGGAGTCAAGGAGCTCAGGCAGGGAGGTTGCTGTACAGCAGGGAGGCTGGAACAGCAACGATCCCAGCTGATCCCTAAAGCCTAACATAAAAAACAGGATCTCACATCCAGTGACCTGTGGTGCAGTACACCTGAAAGCCATAAGAGATTCCTGGATGATAATCACCACACCTCCACCCCTGCCCCGCCATCTCGGCTGATGCCACACCCAAAACCCAGCTGGGCATATCTCCGAAAGTTCTACCTCTCCCCCTTCCACACCCAGCCAGGTCTCAGTAATATATGTCAGGTCAGCCCTCTCATCAATGATTAAATCACTAATGAGGGAAGCCTCATTACAGACCAACCTGGCATTTAGTAGCAGCAGCCAAAAGCTAATTGTGTTAATAATTGTGTTTTGATCTGCATATTAGTCTCCAATGTACAGATTAGGCCAGTTTGCTGAAATATGCATAGCAAATGAAATTCTTTCCTATCACTATGTTCTTCTTCTCTTGCCACCAACTTTTCTGAGGATTTGATTAGATTATCCTTATGGATACTTTCAGCATCACAATTCTATGATTCTATGATGGCACCCATCCCTGAAGATTTATCTAAAGAGGATGGTTTTATAGATTTTGGAACAGTCTCCCCTCCTCCCAACATTTCTTCTATAATTTGAATATTGCCCAAAATCTCTTACATGCAGTACTTCATAGCAAAAAAACCAAGTAGCCTCCATACAACAGTCATTTTCCCTATTCGTCTAAACAATTTATAAAGAACTTGCTCTGTCAGAAGAAATTCTCAATTAATCATCTTTAGCTTACCTTCAAAAATGCTCTTTTTAATGTATTCATACCCATCACACTGAATCATCTTTAAATATAACCATTAACATTGTAGCAGCTGTTCTGCATCAACCTTTAAAATGAGATCTACATATTATCTGTCAAATTCTTTTTGTGTACTGTGACCCAGTCTGTGCAAATATCAAGTTGAAATGCTGGCAGAATGTGAGAACCCTTCAGTAGAGGTTGAATCCTGAATGCACACAGACAGTGTCCACCAATGAGCAGAGGGATAATGTTATACTACATGTCAGTACTTGTTTGGAAAGGCTCTTGTTTGGAAAGGCTCCAAACAAAGTAAGGAAGCTTTTTGACCTTGAATGTTTCTTCTACTCATCTTTTTCCAGACATCATTTATTACCCACTCTCTCATCCTTAATTCAGTGGTGCCAGCACATTGTCAGGTAGGTGTTTTCCCCCCACCCCCCACTCCCTTTCTGTGTCTGCCTGGCATTGTTCATCATCCATTCATTTCTGTGTTTTCAGGTTTAAAACTGAGGATGGAAAGGACTCATTTCTATCAATTTTCTTATATCAGTCTGCCATAGGTATTACTTGGGGGTTAACCTGAGATCATCCTGGTCTTCATTAAGGTTGGTTGGTGGTACCAACAACACCTGTCGAATAGAAACAGGTTACAGAACCCCAATCTGAACACTGAGCACATCAGTTGAGAGATGCTTCGGTGTGTTAGGGCTATGTGGCACAGGGGGTATAAGCACAAACGAAGGAGGCCTAGGTTTTCCAGACACTGTGGAAGAACAGGCTGCTTGAATAAAATTGCAGGCCCCAATGCTGCCTTCTTTCCCTCCTATTTGAGCCTTTCCCTCAGGGTCAGCCAGGCAGAATTGCCAATCAAGTAGCAGCCTTGACACAGCAGTGGCAGGAGATGTGTGTTTTGCAGTTATGTGGCCACAAGCAAACGGAGTACAGCAGCCAGATGAAAGAAGGCAGTTTTTTTCCTTCAGAAGACATGGATGCTCCAAAAGAGAGGAAAAGAAGTATAGAAGCCTTGCAAGACGAAGCGCAACATAAAAAAAGGTGCAGGAGTTCTACGTTCTGGCCATTAACAAAAGAAGAAGGAATCTCAGAGAGAGGGCACTTAAGGCAGAACAGGCTTAAGAAAGAAACATTGATGCATACTGGCAATAGTATACAGCAGTGTTCCTCATGCTTCACAACTTTAAGATACGTGGACTTCAACTCCCAGAATTCCCCAGCCAGCATGGCTGGCTGGGGAATTCTGGGAGTTGAAGTCCACATATCTTAAAGTTGCGAAGGTTGAGGAACACTGGTATAGAGCATAGTATATAGGTAACAGCAATTGAACAGTAATAGTATAGAGTACAGTAATTGTCATAGTAATGGTAATTATCATAGTAATACTATATAGATAGCAAAAGAACAGAATATAGGAAGCACTCACATATCATCTTTATATGTTTGTTTTTACAAAATAAAACATCTCCCCAATCCTTATAGGGAGATATAAAGAAACCATAAGTCCAGAGTCCAGGGCTTTTGTGTCTCTCTTGAGTCTGGGTCAGTCCAACTGGGCATGGTTTAAAAAAAGAACCCATGACAATTGCTGGTAGCAGTGGGATTGGCTCAGACTCAAAAGGCTCATTAAGTATTGTGTGTGAAAAGTTTAAAAAAAACACACAACCTTAGCTGCTAAAGGAAGGGGATTTGGCCCTTGCAGACCTCAGACTTTGCAAGCAATAACCAGCATTCTGGCTGCAGAAACCAGACCCCTCACTAGACCCTACAGCAAACAAACAGGGATGGAAAAAATAGAAGGAGCTGCTTCTCCTTTGGACACAGAGGAGGCTACTACTCTGCTACAGACAGGTGTCCAGTCTAGCCCTGTAGTTAAAACAAAGAAGAAGGTAGAACAGCCAGAAAAGTGCCTAGGCCCAGATACTTGGGGCAATATTGTATCAGAAATGTTGAGGCAACACCAAGAGCAAAGATTTCAATTAATTAAAAAAGAGGAGGAAGGAGGGAGACAGAGAGGAAGGGTAGGTTAGAATGGGAAAAGAATGAGGCAAGAAGGGAAGAGTTTAAGGGACTGATGGACCTACTAAGAGGGGTCCAGTCTCCAGGAGGGGCACATTCACCTCTAGGGTTTCCTGAACATGTAGGGAGGGGAAGTGGTCCCAAAGATCAAAATCCCTAAATTAACTGATGAAGAAAACATAGAAGCCTATTTTACTATGTTTGAAAGGGTTGCTACCTCTTATAAATGGCCTGAGAGTGAATGGGTGGTCCAGCTGGCCCCTAGTCTAACAGGAAAAGCTCCAAGGACTTATAGCAGTCTTCTGCTTAGGGACGTAATGGATTATTATCATGTTAAAGAGGTAATCCTATACAGAGGTAACTCCTTATACTTATAGGCAGCAGTTTAGGACAAACATGAAGGGGTTTGTGAATGGTGGGTGAGACTATAAGACCTAGGTAGGACATGGTTATGGCCAGATGAAAGGAGCAAAGAAAAAGTGGTAGAAGAAGTAATTTTAGAATAGTTTCTACATGTTCTCCCTACCAGGAGAATATGGATGCAGGAACATGACCCAAAAAACAGACCAAAGGGCAGCGGAATTGGCTGGCAGCAAAAGGGAAGAGGATGATTGGAAGGGAGATACAGAAGGAGAAAGGAGAATACGAATGCATGTTTTAGAAAGTAGGAGCCATAAAGAGCAGGAAGGGTTGAAGGAGAAAGGTGTAAAGAAGTCTTTGGCTCCTGCCCAAATGAAAGGAAGATGTTGGGAAGTTAGAGAAACCTGTAATTGTTACAACTGTAGGAAAAGTGGACATTTGTCTAAAAAGTGTAAAAACCAGAGGAAAGGGAGAATGTCTGCAGTAGTGCAAGCACCTCTGGGGACCAAAATTATGGTTCTAGGGAAAGTTAATGGGGTGACTGTCAGAGGCCTGGTAGATACTTTAATATATCCTCACTTGGTAAAAAAAGGCAGTATATATGGGAAAAGAGCCTCTCATAAGTGTATTTGGGCAGACTGAGATGGTCCCATTGGTTACAGCCAGAATACAGGCAAAGATAAATGAACAGGTAATGGTGGTAGGGGTGATCCCTAAATTACCATGTAAAGTATTTGGAACAGATTATCCAATTGCTGAGGGTTAGATTCAAACAAAAGGCTTCAGGGAGGAGGCTAAGCTAATGGGAGTAATCACAAGAGCCCAGTCTAAAGCAGAAGCAAAGAAGAAACAGAAGCAGGAGGGGAAGGAACCTGGGATACTTCCCAGCCATACTGATTTAATAAGGGAAGAGGGATGTCCTAGAGAGGAGAAAGGCTGACGAAGCCAGAGGAGAACCATAGGGACAGATACTCCTAAATGGGAAATTGATTTAGGGCCCTTACAAAAGAAGGATCCCACCTTAAAATGCTGTTGGTTAGTGGCAGCATAGGAGGGAAACTGGGAAACAACACCCAGATTCCAAGAAAAATCAGGGTTGTTGTTTTGAATTAGGCTCCATCCACATTCAAAGGAACAAATAGTAGTTTCCCAACAATATCGCAAGGCTATATTGAAAGTAGCCCATTAAAATTTAAATCTTTAAATATTCATCAATCTTTGCCAGGGAAACGTCTCCTTTTTATGATTTGGAATACTATTGATGAAATATTTTTTGCATCTTTAAGTTATCTGTTATTATGGTATATTTGTGTATAGTGTTATGTTATTTCCATCTTCTAATTGTAATATCATTTTTTTCTCTCTTTTTCTTTCCTCAGTTTATATGCCAACCATTTCCCTGGTTTATTTGCAAATTCAAAATTCTTTTGTTTCACATAGTTCATTTTTACTCCCATTTCTCTTACTGTTAACATGGACAATTGCCATTGTAGGAGTTTAATCTGTTGTGAAATATTTTCTTTTCTGGAGATTTCTTTAATTCTTTTGTCATTTTTATCTCATCTAAAATCACTTGAGTTTTCTCTTGTCTCTTTTTTTAAGCTTGCTATGATGTTGTATAAAATGTTCGCTCATGAAAGCTTTACTTGTGTCCTCAACCATCCTTATGTCTATACCTTTATTAAGATTGTTGACAAAAAATTCTTTCAACTTTTTTTGCAATCTTCCTTTACTGTTTCTTTCTGCAACTATGTTTCATTTAACTTCCATCTGAAGGAACTGTTTTTCCTTTTAAATGTTCAGTTCACTGGATTGTGGTCTGAAAAGGTATTTGGCATAATCTCCACTTTATCAACACTAGTAACCAAATTCTTAGATATCCAAAACATATCAGTTCTTGAGAAAAATCTATGTCTTTCAGAAAAATAAATGTATTCCTTTGCATCCAAAATGTTTGTTAAAGATTGAACCTTTTCTCTGGTGTCTTCTTCAGAATCCTCTGGAACTGCTCTAAATCTCAAGCAGAATTCTTTTTCTCTCAATTCCAGTAACACCAGATTGTCTGAATCCCTTTCCATCTCTCTATTTATTATTTCTGTTTTACTTTCTAAAAATTCTACTTTGTCATTAATTTGTTTAACTTCTCCCATAAGTTGCCCTAAAGGTTCTTCAATTTATTTTTGTAACTTCTTCTTTCATCTCCTCTTTCATCTTTATAAACCTTTCTTCCATTCTCACTTCAAAAGCAACCAGCTCACTTCTAAAAGATTTGACAGATTTGGATACCTGCTTTCCCAACTCTGCAAACTTTTTTTGTAATATTTCTGGAGTAATTCCTTTTTCTGTCAATTGCTCTAATGATCCTCTCCTTCCCTCACCAAGTTTTGCAGCTTTTCTGGTGGTTGCCATTCTTTTATTTATAATCCAAAAATAAAAGTAAGTCCGTTACAAAAGTGAAAATAAAAGGCAAGCTTCTCCTCCCCCCCACACACACTTTTTTTTTTGCACCTTCTATATATCCTTAAGGTTTTAGTCCAATCTATCTTTCTGTAGTTTTAATGACACAGTCCATCACGTGTTACATTTATCTCCTTGTTTTGTAACTTCCACCAATTATCTTTTCCCTTTGATGTCAAACAATCAACATTCCCAGGAAGGTCTGGCCTGTTTAATTAATAACAAATAACACCAAAAGCACTTTTGCCAAAATATTAATCTTTCAAATTTGTACAGTCCCCTTAATCTGTTTATAACTTTCTTAGTCAAAATCTTGTTAAGCTCTTTGCTGTTGTCTTAAAGTCTTTTAAAAGTATTATTTTTCTCTTTGTTTTACTTTCTATAATTCAGAAAGAAGGCTAACTCACTGAGAAGCTGCTTTCATTGTCCCACTGTTTTCAAAGTCCTCTTTCCAACTGTAAATTGGTTGTATCCAAAAGTGATTAAGAAAGTGAGGGTCTGGTCAAACTTAGTGTCCTCTAAAAGGCTGTGCATTGTGTGTGCAAGAGTGCTGTTTTTCCCTCATTCCCCCAGCCACTCTACTCAGAAGAAGACATCATGACTTCCATCCTGCAATCTCCTCACCAGGAGCAGCTGTCCGGGCTCAGATGGGTGATCTCTTAGTCTCTCCTTTATTTGGAAAGACTTTTGCCAACCAGAAATCATTGCTGGATGCCATTCACTATTGCAGCACCATCTCCACTACTCTAGTCCACCAGAGAACTTCACCCAGAAGCCAAACTGTAGCCTTATTTTTATACCAGGGGACTGGTGAGATACTGAGATGGCTCCATTGTTTTTAACATCTGCTGTTCTCCCTTAGCCTTGTATTTTTATTTTTTTTAATAATAATTGTTTTTAAACAGTATATATTAATTTTTTTTATAATCTTGTTGTATGCCACCCAGAGTCACTTTTTCATTAGATGTATAAATTTGATGAATAGATAAAATGCCTTTTACATCCAGACTGAACAACATTTAAGGGATTGCAATTCAGCCTCCTGACTTTCCAAGACTTTGTAGGACTCATGTGAGGTCAGCAGAAGGGCTAGGATTAATTTTTTTTCAGCCGTTTTGTTCAGTTCTGGGGGTGCAGGGAGTTCAGGATGGAAATAGGAACAGCAGAAAGCAACTTTTCCCATCCCCACCATTAAAACCTCCCCAAACTTCAAACAGCACGCACACACACACACACTGAAACTGCAGCAATGAAATGTGGATCTTTATAATTAAAGGTCATTTATATTATCTCACATGGAGGGAGCACCTATGACCTGTAGGTTACTCATTCCTATGTCAAATTCTTAACTCTGTGTTTCAGTTTTTCATGTCAAGGTGATAAGTAAGAAAAAGAATTTAAGGATAAACTGAAATCACAACTCAGAACTCAGAAGATGATCAAAACATACCAGCTTTTGCAAATTGTTAAATGGAAAGAGACTGACTTTACTAATTAATCTTGCATACATAGTTTAACTGAACAGGAATATGAGTCATGCAGATAGTTGCATTTGAAGCAATTGGTATAAACATAAACAGTGGAAATATGCAATGGGGAAATAGAGACGGGAAGGAAACAATTAAATTTGGGTAAATCAGCAAACAGCACCAACAAAAGCAAAACACTGACAGAAATCAAAATAGACAAAGCCAAACAAACAGACAAAGGGAAAATTGCAAAATGCCCCGAAGTCTCAGAAGTACTTTTTAAAAATCCTCAAGTGAAGAAAAAGCTTCATGATTACAGACAATTTCTTTTAGAAATAAAGAAGAATGTTAATCCATGCTGTAAATCTCCCTCTAAATAACTAAGTATAAAAATGCTTACCTTTGCTTTGCTTACCAATCTTTCTTCCCACGGGAATTTTTATGCTATTCAGAACTAGACAGCGTTTTTATTATTTGGGCTCATTTAGGAAGATTTTCTATTCTTCCAATAAATGTATCTAGATTAGCTTGAATAAAATTTAGCTAATAATCCTAGTAAAAACTAGCTTGATTATTTTTCTTCTTAAATCAGCACTGCAGCAGTATGGAATGCAAATTGTGAGACTCCATTCTTCCTTTGAACTCTGATATTGTAATTGTACAAAAGAATTCCTCTATTTTTACACAGCTTGGTACTTAGGCAAGATTAGAATCCACTAATTGTTTTAAAGGGACAAAGGCAGACAGTTCACATCTGTTTTCTAACTTTTTTCTTAACCTTTAATTTGCAAAGAGGTCATTTTAAGGACATCTTCAGGATGTCATAAAAGTCACCATGATGGCCCAAACCACATGATCAAATCCCCACACATAAAAAGGGGTGGGGCTTCAATCACACAGACATGACTGCCAACCTGATTTTTTTACCATTCCCGCAGATATTCCTGGGTCATTCTCTCTTCTAATTTAGTCCTCCTGACTTCCAGAATTTTTTTCTTTTCTTCCTAGCACTTTTCCCACAAGTGCAGGGTCAAGGTTTCCTCCACACACCCCCCGCCCCAGATCATCCAAATGTTGATCCATTGGTTGCAACAGGAATTGACCGATGGCTTGTCACCTGAGCCTGACATCATGGGCTGAAAGAGAGTGACTGGCCCAAAGTCACCCAGCTGGCCTTCATGCCTAAGGTGGGACTAGAACTCACAGTCTCCTGCTTTCTAGCCTGGTGCCTTCACCACTAGATCAAGCTGGTTCTCAAGCTTCCAGAAATTCTAGATGCATATTTATTTATCTGCACACATAGTCTGAAACCTTACAAGGAGATATTATGATCATCTATCTAACTATCCCCTATCCCCAAGGACTGAAGGATATGTTTGGACAAGAAACATTGTAGCTGCTTAATTCTGACTGAAATATCAAACAACTTTAAAATAAGTCTCTTTAAAATAGCCTAGCTCACATTTCTGCTTTGAGTCTTCATAAACAAAATGCCAAGCTGAGACTGACAATTCCATATTATACATGAGTTCTTTCTCAACCATATTTTGGTAGAAAGGAGGCATCATTTCAACTTTCATGGCAAGCTTGTAATTCTCAGCTCCCAGATCTATAAGGCATCCTGCATAGGCTTCTTATTAGTAGTGGTCTTTGATATAACATGGAATCAGTGCTAGGAGGTTTCTCCCTTCTGTGGGCAAGGCAGAATGTGTTACTTGTCTCTTCAATGCTTTTAACATTTTAACATTTTCTTGGCTGTTTCCTATGGCCACTCATGGTAAATTTCACTTCAGGATCTGAAGTGGTCTATATCTGTGAATGTGAAGTACAAAGAAAATATTTTTTTGGAACTCACTCTTAATATTTTATGTGTAAGATGCTATTGTCCTACAAAACTTTTTCCCCCCTCTTTAAATATTTACAATCTCTGGGTAGCGTGGAAGGTTTTTAGTGAGTGTCATTTTTTACTGTCTAATAAAAAAGGCAGTTTCTGGTTCTGCTGTGAACTGATGCAGCTTTTTGTGAGGTTATCATCGCAGCAAAATATACCTTTTGTATGGATAATACAAATATAAAAACCTTCATTGTCTGATATGTTACTGTGAGCCACCCAGAGTTGCATTTTAAGATGAGTGGCCATAAAAATCTTTTAAATGAATAAATATACTTTTCTTTTCTGCTTTCCATGTGTTATGAATAATGTTCAAGAGTAGATGAAAGAAACATTGATTGATTGATTGATTGATTGATTGCCATTTTGGCATCAAGTCAATTTTGATTCTTAGTGATCTCATGGATAGATTCTCTCCAGAATTATCTGTCTTCAACTTGGCCTTTTAGGTCATTGTTGGCATAATCAAATCCAGCATTATGGACCTCTCAGGGAAACTGGGTCTCTGCATGGTATGTCAAAAATAATACATGGAGCCTAGTCATCATTACTTTGAGCAACAATTCTAGCTTAATTTGTTCTACAATACATTTGCTTGTCTTCCCAACTGTCTATGGTATGTTTAAAAGTCTTCTCCACCACCACTGATGGTGCATCAATAATCCTGCTTCTTCCAAGCCCAGCTTCATATCCACAGATTGTCACAGGAAAAAAAAAAAAATCTAATAAACACTTGGAGTTCAAAGTGGAAATTCTTCTACTTAATATTTACTCCTGTCCTGGATCTCCCATATCCATAGCTATATTCATTGTTTATCAGAAAACCAAAATAACTTCTCATTAGTCTGGAAACAGTATCTTGTAGGCAGATATTTTCAGAAAACCATCTGCAAAATAATAATAATAAAATATTTTTCCCTGCTTACTGAATGCAATTCACAATTAAATAAATACAAATAAATATATAAGTACAAATACTGTTGTTTTCTATTGAGTAAACCTCAGTGTTGCTCATTCTGATTAAACATTCTCCAAGATTTTAGACAAAGATTACTCCCATATTTTATGTATTCCAAGAAGTAATTGATTTTTTTTCTATGCGATGTATGAAATGTCACAGGATTTGACAGCCAAATATTTAAAAAATGAGGGGCCCAACTGTGCCATTTTCCACTTGCAAAGGATAGTCAAGAATCACTCAAGACACTAGGAGAGCTAGTGTGGTGTAGTGGTAAATATGCTAGAGCGACACCAAGGAGACCCTGGTTCAAATCTACCTATGAAAGCACAGAAAATTGGGACATAACTCTAACAAATAAATAATAAATATAAGAGGGAACCATAATTCATCCCAACTTGCATAGTAAGATCCATCTATCTATTTCCAGAAAAACTCTGTGTGTGTGTTTGTTTGTGTGTGTGTGTGTGATAGCAATGATTCATCTAGATCAATATCGTATACTCAACCTGTGGCCCTCAAATTTCTTCTTTACTGGTCCTAGGCCCTCTCTGACTTTGTTTCATAATATTAATGGCAGGATTGCCAAAAGGTAACTGTGGTTTTCCAGAGGTTTAAGGTAGAAAACACAATAAATCTGTAATCGCTAGAATAGGCCCAAGAAAACCCAGATCTCCCAACCAGAATTTCCCAATCATTCCTGTGTGATATATTCCCATCCACTTGACAATATTGTACCGCCATTGTCATCCTTCCCAATTCACATGAGTGCAAGAAAGGGAGGAGGTAAAGCATAATCAAACTTGCAAGATTCTGTTACCATAGTTCATTCAATAAAAGTAGTTTTAGACTTCCGTGGAGTTGTTACTTGGTCTGGTCTTCATTATGGGAATGAAAGCTATCCACCTTTTCAATATCTTCATTGTCAAAATAAAAAGCATTCAAGGTACTTACTTAATTTATTATTTTACGTCACAATAATCCATACACATTATTCTTAACATGGGGCAATGACACATATGTGTCAGTAATATGCTTTCCACTGGCTCTTCTTGGAACATTTACATATGTATCTCAGGGGAACCCAAACTCCATGACAGACCATACTCTTTGCATAGGTGTGGTATCAAATTCAGTCTCTAGTATCTCTAATCTGACACAGTATCAGGTAGCACAATTGGAAAAGACCTCTGACTGTGATCTTGAAGAACCACTGCTATGTTCATATACAGACATAGTACCTACATATGAACATATTCATTTAAACTCTTTTCCAAAAATCATTCATTTCTTATCAGTACTGGTGGAAGAGCAGAAGTATCAGCTTCTAACCTCCAAAGATTTGACCAAGTAGTCTCTGCATGCAGAATATATTTCATTATTGCCACTTAATCAACATGGTAGAGGTCTTGGGATAAAGGAAAATGCCCTGCATAATAAAAAAGCTTTGCTGGCCCCTAAGCATGCTACAGGTCTTTAGATATGGGGGAAAGCTGTCTTTACAGCCATTCTGCTTCTCACGTATTTCCAGATTACACCTTCAATTCAGCAAAAAGAAATGCTTTTGACCCAATAAGAAGCTGAGGGCTGGCCTGGCTTGTTGAAACAGAAGACTACCTCATTTATCGGTCTTGATCATACTTTCAGAGCACTGCTGTGCATGAATGGGTGATCAACTCTAGACGGAGAGACAAGCTGTAAAACTGCTGTCATTTGCTAATAAGTTCCCTAAATGCTTTGCTTCTCTGTAGACTACCTAATTAGCAGAAAACAGTCCAATTAACTTCTCTAGAAGGGTTTAATAAAAGTATATGGACCAGTGATTTTTCTTTGTAATTTACAAAATATGCCAATGGGGAACATGACAAGCTTCTTTTAGCCTATCATGGCATCAGGTCTGACTCATAAAAGAGACCCAAATAAATAGTTCCTGAATGGAAACCAGATGCTTACTATAAATACATTTTGCATTTCCCAACATGCAACTCTAAATGGAGGCCTATGTAATTCAAAAGAAGTGTCCAGGTAGGCAGTTTTACAAATCTGCCAGCAAGCTTTGAAAACTTACTGCCTAAGACTTTAAAACATATTTACCAGACCTGCAGATGCAAATTTTTCAAAGGTCTTTTTCCTAGAAATTTTTTGTGAATTATAGTTTCAGTCAGGGTCAAATTTGTTCATTGTCCTCATTGCAGTAATTATTAAAAACATAAATTTCCTGGTGCATAGCTCTGAGTTGGAAAAAAAAAAAACCAGGAAAAAAAAAGATTTGATTTCTGACCACTGCTGTAATTTTTCATTCCCAGAGAAATAAATAAATAATTTGACTTTCTAGTGCCATTCCCTTAGGATACTATTAGGCTTACTATGTGCATAATGGATGAAGCCTGGCTATGTGTTTGGAGAAGTCTGAAGGAGAAGGGAGCAAATTACTGAATACAGAAGTATTATAAACCAACAACACTCAAACCACTCTAATAGCTCATGCATACATCCTGTAAGTGTAGCATGAAGATATCCCATTAGTTGTTTGCTTGAGAACATGGCTTCAAAATGGACCTTCCATTTCATCACCGGCCTACTGCTAAAGTAAGCCAATGTTAGGCTAAGATGTTCCAGCATGAAACAAGTGTTTATCATCCTATGCTAGCAGAAAACTTTCCATACAGACATTCTCAGCTGCGTGGCAGAAGAAGTTGAAGAACTGTCCCACTCTCATCAATCCACTGGGAAGTGTTTCCATGGTCTGTTTTGTTATAGCTGCTAGAAAGGCAGGACATGTCACCAGTGCAGACTTTTGAAAAATTCACTTCTCCTCCCTCTCCTCCCTCCCGCTCCTCCTCCTCCTCCTCCTCCTCCTTCTCCTTCTCCTTCTCCTTCTGCTCTGCTCATGAGAATATCAACCTTGTAGAAAACAGAGCACGAGTCTTCTATGAATTCAATATTCTCACTGGAAAAAAAAATTAAAAGCTCTTCAGGATCCATGTGACAGCCTCTATCTCTCATCTATCCCACATATTAAAAATTAAAAAATTCTTTTTAAAAAAAAATTTAAAAAATGAAAACAAATTTCAAATGAAAATCAGAATGAAATGTTTCATGTTGCACTCTATAACAATAGTTCACAGATTTCTTAATTTCCTAAGTTTTCGAGATAAACCAGAGTAGTGCCTTTTAAAAAAAATCATCAAAGGCAGAGAAATCATCCTTTCAGGCTGAGTTCAGGGGACTAGATGGTTCGTGAATTTCCCCCATTCTCCTGAGTGCTAACTCTTTCACCCTTCTCTATGCAAAGCCTTAAAACAACCTTTCTCAACCTTTTTACCCTGGAGGAACCCTTGAAATAATTTTCAGGTGTCAGGGAACCCCTGCATAAAAATTGCAAAAGATATGAAACCCTCACAATACAATTAAATTATAACTTACACAATCCATGCTTTATATCATTTATTAACAACTGCAAAGTGGCAGGCTGGCAGCTGAATGATGGCATGTACAAATTCCTACCACTGCAAGCCCTAGCATTGCACAACATGCAGAATTTAAAAAACCCTATGTTTATTCTTTTTTTATCACAATCTCCCATAGTGCCCCTGATGACCTCTTGTGGAACCCAGGTGGGAAACATTACCCAAAAGGGACCTTAAAGAGCAGGCTGGCCAAGAGTTCCAGTGTGTGAAATTGATTACCATACCACAGTCTGACACAAAGTAGCCTAGACTGATTAGCTTTCCAGATACCTCTTTCCACCCTCCAGCCTCTCTCACTTGAAGATGATCACGGATTCCTCCTGACTTTGTGGATGTCCCAGTGAAAGATCCACCATTCCCAGGGCCTGAGATGGCTTTCTATGTAGTCCTTGGATTACAACAGCAATTGGGACCAGAATTTCAGTCGCTAAAAAATATGGTCATAAAGCACAACACTTGACCACATCATTTAGCAATGGCAGTCCCAACAGTCCCAGTTGCCTTCATAACCCCAGGCCTACTGATCTTACCTGCCTTCTTAGTGACTGCCTTTCTCTTCCCCAGCACTGGCTTGGTCACTGACTGTAATTTGTAATAGGATAGTTTCAGGCCACCAGTTACTGCCCTCTATTAAGTATGTGCAGGGAACAGCATTGAATGGCTCCATTGCAGAGAAGCAATAAAAGTAGACTTTGGGAGAAGTGCTTTCAATGCCAACACACTTTCCTCCAACTTAAGGATGGGAGGAAAGCATATTGCCTTATGTACTGACTGCTTCTTGGCTGCAGAAACATGGAGAACCACTAGATAGAACCCAACCATACAAAACACTTTTTGCTGCTACCTAATAATTGTTAGGCTGAACAGTCAAATGATTGACCTGCTGTTATGAGCAATTTTTAATGATGGTACAGTGGAAAAGAGAAAAGTTGCAGTGAACAGAGTAACCAAAGAATTGTTCATGCCAATTGGAGAATGCCTTCTGGGAATACGGTAAGGATGCACTGTGGCACAATTTCCTGCTGGTCCAGGGAGGAGAGCAAGGCAAACTAATTGTGTTGGTGTGGCCAAAGGAGGACAGCCAAGAGAAGCATTACATTGGCATTAACCTGCTCCAATTAATCCAGAGAACCTGATGAGAACACATCCTAGGTTTTTTTTTACATTTCTATTCTGAAAAATCCAGAGTGTGGGAAGTTAGTTGGGTTCCTTTATTCTCTGCTTTAATTTACTCCTTGAAGCTAGTTGGGTGAAGTAAGGAATAGTTATTTACTTAAAAAGTTATATGCCATTTACTTTAATAGCTCTGGGCAACTTGCAGGAATATGAAAGCTCTTCTGAGAATTAAAACGAAGCCTGCAATGCAAAGGGCTGTCTTCAAGATCTTCTACCTTAAAATATTTCAAGACTTGAGATGCTGGAAAAATACACGCCAAAGAAAACTGATAGAATTCATCATACTGGGATCATTGTTATATTTTATACTATTATTAATATTAATATATTATTATATTGGGATTGGGATGCTCCTCAATTTCACATGAAATCCCTTTCACTCTGTTTCTTCCTTCCCCTTTTTATTTCTATTCCTACCCCCAAGTATTTAGAAGAAATGGCTACTGCTTTTCAAAGAAAGTGGAGAGCAAAGGAAGGACTAAAACCAAGAAGCTGCTGCTGTGTTATTTTATACTGCTGAGTTAGAGAAGGCATCAAAAAGCTACATCTGGAGATGAGCAACATGTCTCCAGGAGCAGAGAGAAAGGGTTAACTAATTTAGCCCTGGATGAAGATTGAGAATATATTGTCAGGAATGCAGGATACTAAGGTGGAGTGAGAGAAAAAATTGCGATTAATTGGCATTGTGATGGAACTTCACTGTTATCCATGGTGGAGGTTTCAGCAGAAAAGCTTAAGATCATTTATAAAGTCTACAACTGGCCTAGTTCATTCCTACTTAAGCCATCATTAACAATAACAGTGTCTTAAGCACTATCACAACAAAAGTTTCAATATAAGCAACAGTGTAATTTTGCTCTGGCTCCTTATCCAACAGCAAGCTACATGTTGGGGTTTTTTTACTTTGGAACGTGGTTGTCTAATGAAATACATGATGTCAACATTTGTGAAGATAATTAAGTTGATTTTCCCCCCGTCTTTATACCAGTAAAGGCTGTTCAAAGAGATTGACAATAAAATATAAAATGTCAAAGAGCTTAATGTTAAAAAATTAACAGAACCCAATAATTGTAAACACAAAACTCAAACCAATAGCCATATATTTAAAAAAAATAATAAAACCAATTTCAAATTAAAATCAAACATAAACCTTCAAAATGAATTGGCCTCATGGTGAAGTCATGGTGAAGCTGGAGTTCAGATTCTTTTGGCACAAAAGGGACATGTATTCTCCCATGAACAAACAAAACTGTTTCAGACTGAGTAAGGTCATTGATCTACACCAGTTTTCTTGATCGCACTTCCCAGTCTTAGTATTTGAAATCTTCCTTCCTTCCTTCCTTCCTTCCTTCCTTCCTTCCTTCCTTCCTTCCTTCCTTCCTTCCTTCCTTCCTTCCTTCCTTCCTCCTTCCCTCCCTCCCCCTTACTAACTTTCAGGTTTCTTTGAGGCCATCACCAGCCATGTAGATAGTAATATTCTACTAGATGACCATATTAGACAAAAAGCGTTGTTGCCAAAATCCCTTACATTAAGGGATCCTGAACATGGGATAAGAGAACAGATTGTTTCATGGACTGATAACTAGCTAAAGAATAACAAGCAAGCACCAGGAATCAATGGACAGTTTTTACAAAGTCATGAAAAGTGGAGTATTGCACCATGACATAGCTTCTTTTATACAGTATAAGCAATAAAAGTAGACAGAGATCAAGCTTTCATTACAGGAAGGTGGGGCAGATATAAATGTGTGTGTACATATATACAAAATATCCTGGATGTTCACATACTAACACAATGATTTCCAATTGAAGCCACTTTTAAACTTTGTTCCTTTGCTTTGCTAAGGGTTGGGTTTTAAAATCTTATTCTAACTTAATTTCTTTTAGTCTTATTTCAGTTTTAACTTTGAAATTTTCTCTGTATTAACAACAGCTTTCTCTGCCAGAACACTTAAGTTTTCACTTCACCCCTCCTGTTCTTACTTATTCCCGATTATTTATGTCTGCTAACACTTTCTTGACTCTTTTATCATTTTACAGTTAGCTCTTAGACTTTATTTATTAATTTTATTACTTCTCTCTGTCTCCTGCCTCCGTCTTTCCACAGAGACACTTGTTTTGCTTTTTCTAGCCTCTTCCTTCAAGTCAGGGAAAAAAAACATTTACATTTATTCTCCTTGCTTTAGACAGAATTCATACTGTGGATGTTTGTTTTCTTATTATGTACCCCTCTTAACCCACCATCTCCCAGCTCCTAACCACTGTTTAATTCAGCCTAACCAGGGAGAAAGAATACAATTTCTTGAACACGATTTTGTTAGCATGTATTCCCACAAGGTTTGCAAAATTCTCAAGATTTGTTGGACTAACACACATCATAATGCTGGGTAGAATACCTCATCCAGTACTAATCTGATATCACAGAGAACAAAAGGCTTGTGAGATATATCAATGTATCTTCTCTTGCAACTGTTCCATAGCAGCCTATTGAGAAGAACATTTTGTAAACCTGAAGACAAATGTACACATGTGGACAAATGCTTGGATGGGTGGGCAGCACTAGAAACATGTCTGTGTCACTTTTTGTGAAGGAAGGATGCAGCTGTTTGTTAATTCATGCGTCACTGGAAGCTCTGGAGGCAGTAAACTTATTTATTGGCCAATTTGAAAAAGACACAGTGTGCACAGATTGGCCGGCATCCTCTGCCTTAGTTCAAATTTTGGCTGAATATTATTCTGTAGTCACCAGTATAATAGATAATGCAATCCAGAAAGTCTTTTAACTCTCCATGAGGACATAGTGGAGGAATTAAAGGTTAAAATTAAAATGCTGGAGACATGATAGAGGTATATAAAATAGTATGGAAAATGGGGATAGGAGAGATTCTCCTTCTTTCACACTATTAGAATATGGACTCATCAACTGAAACTAAATATGAGGAGCTTGAGGTCCAATAAAAAGAATTTCTTTTTACACAAAGGATGTTGCGGTTCTATTATGGAATTTGCTGTCATCAGATGTAATAGTGAAGGCCAGATTTAAAAGGGATGAGACAAATTCATAGGAAATAGCATTAATAATAATAATTGCTTGTTATATTTTAAGTTGTAAAAGCAGCCTTAATTAAGTACCAGTTGCTAAGAAACAACATAAAAGAGAGCTACTAACCTATTGTCTTGCTTGTAGGCTTTCTGGTTGGATATTGTCACCCATGCAGAATATTTAATTAGCTAGGTCTTTGGTCTGAGACAGCAAGCAGGACTCTTAGTTTGTTATAATATTCTTCTGTTCTTAGATGTGCAGCTCTGCCATTGAATTACAGTCTTTCTGTCTTATCTTCTACACATTACCTAAGTGGGAAACAATATTTTCAAACTCTGTTATGGATATCAGGCAGAATTTTACAGTATTTCTAAAACTGCATTCCAAGATCCAGTCAAAGCTACTCAACTTAATTTACATCTGTTGAAAGCAACGTATTTGTTTAATACAATGAGATCTGGTTCTTAAATTGATAAGATGTCTAGCTGCTACTTCCAAAACAATCAGCAGGTGAGTCTGATCTTTCTTCACTTCACAAAAAAGACAGTTCTCCTCCCCATTTTTTTTTAAAAAGCGTGAGAAAGAGAAACAGTCCCTTCCTGACCTAATTTGCCTATATATAGGTTTCTCATTTGAAAGTAGAGTACTTGCTCGAATTCTTGTGTTGTTATTTTAATCTTATTTTTCATAAATTTTGCTCATCAAAGCTCTGACAGACTTGTTTTTGGGACTCACTACTAGTCCAGAAGCCTAACAAATTCAACCAGACCTATGAATTGGTTTGTCCCATGTTTGGCATCTGTCAAACAGATGAGGTTGAGCACTTGTCAACAAAGATCTAAGGATCCCTAAATAAATGTTATTTCAAGCCATACTATCAAGAACGTGATATTTAGAGATACCAGCACATTTCAAAGTATATCAGCTAACTTAACACTTTCATTGGCAGAACGACCTCTGCAGACTTTTAGCTGCTTCTGTTTTTTCAGCCCTGCTGCAGTTGGCTGCTTTGCTTGGATGACATTCATTTTACAAAATGTCAACTGTTGCTCATGTCAGCATCTGTTCACTTGTGTGATAACCATTACATTAGAGAAGCAGGATTTCAGCCGTTTGGAATTATAATGTCTGTGACATTGAGAATAAGAATTACTGTGATTAATGCCAACTCACACATGAATATAATATTATTTTATGAAGTACAAGGAGAAAAGTGACCCAATGAACATAACTTTTCTTTTCTACTTCTTTCAGACATCTGTGTATCACAACATGAAATGTAAAAGTTAGTTTGCCCTAACACTGTACTACATACAGTACATATCAGTTTGGTACTCGATTTGAAACAATCAGCAGATGCAGCCTATCCTACCTTCATTTCACAAAAAAGATCAGGCTTCCACTTGCCAGAACTTGACAACTTGCCATTAACAATTGGTTCAATGCAGTCTGTAGACATAGATCTCTGTTTTCATACTTACATATTTGCCACCCCATGTCAATTCTCTGCAGGTTCTTTGGGAGCTAATAGGCACAGAACACTGTTTCACTGATGCCTTGAGAGGAGTATGGTAGGCAACCCATCTTCTTGGGAGTTTTAATAATGATGATCTATGTTTAGCGTTGGTCAGTGTTGATCAAAATTATGCTTATTGTGTTCAGTACTGGCCACTGTTATAGGCAGACCTGAGAATATTTATTTATTTATTTATTTATTTTATTTTATCAAATTTCTCCTCCACCCATCTCCCCCCAATGGGGGAATAGATTTTATCAGTATGCTTACATTTACCTCTGAGCCTTATTTTCATCCAATTCTAGGTAAGACTGCAGCAGCACTCAGTAGTTCTTTGTGTTCTTCCTCACAGTGCCTACTACACTGAAGTATATCTTCATTGTGTTGGGTATCTTTTTCTCTCACATCACTGGCCTGTAAGAGAAAGAAAGTGCACCATGAAATGACCTGCTGAGTCATGGTAGAAGTTATAAGGCAGAAACTGCAGAGACATGGAATGACATTGGTTCCATGTCTCTTATGTTGTCTAGTTCTCACCTCTGGTGTTTTTGTTTCACCTAGAATTGAGCCACCATGAGATAGTTCTTTTAGCATAACAACATTTATTCTTTCAGAAACTAGCCAATTAAGAGATACTAAGTGAGAAGATGTCATAGATAAATAATGTTAATAATGCCTGGCTTATTTGCAGGAACATTCTGTTGATATTTACCATAATCTTGGCAAATTAATGATCTCTTAAACTTCCTTTCTAATATTCAGCATTAAAGCTAAATAATCATGGTTCCATATGTGGATTCCTACAGTGCTGTGTTACCACTCTAATAATTACCCACTCAAACATATCTGAGCAACCCACAGCTTCCCCTTTTTTTTTTTTTAAATACAGGAATTATTTTACGTAGGTGTTTAAATAATCAAGGATAATGTTGGTGCTGAAATTACAGACAATATATTGTTTCTTGTCAGGAATGGGATTCCTTCTGGAATAACTAAACTGCTGTAATTGTTCCTGGGAAGAGTTACTTGTTGGCTACACCTAATGTGCATAAAGACATTCTGTACTTGTGACTTGTAGCTCATAAATATAAGCTGGAGGGATGCCAGAAGCCTTCTGAAAGTGTGCAGTCAATGTTGATGAAGTTATAAATATCATAATACTAAGTTATGTTGACATCAAAATCCAAGAATCTTCACATCTCAGTTATGTAGATAAGAGTTAGCCAAACAGTGTCTTAGCTGAAGCTACTGGAACTTCTCTATTTTTAAAAAGCATATTATACTTTTATTGGAAATTGCTTCAAAAAAGAGTGGAGGTGTTAGAGCTTTGCCTGGCATCTTGAAAGATGTTATCGTATTCAGCTGGATAGACATAATTTCCATAATTAATTGGAAAAATGAGATACTTCATTGGAGGCGTCGTATGGTCATTCCCGGTTCTGCTGTAATGAATTTGCTTCTACAGAATTACTACTACGTGTTCTAGTGAGCAGATATGGCAAACCCAGCTGGGTGACTTCGGGCCAGTCACTCTCTCTTAGCCCAACTCACCTCACAGGGTTGTTGTTGTGGGGAAAATAGGTGAAGGAAGGAGTATTAGGAATGTTCACCTTCTTGTGTTATTTATAAAAATAATAAAGGGTGGGATTAAAAAAAATTGAAAAAGAAAAAAGAAATGGTATACATTTTCAAAAGGAAGTATATTTCTTCTCTGCCATAAGCCAAGGAATTCACTTTTTTTTTTTTAATTCAAGTCATAGGTATAAAAATGTCAAGGTGAAAATCTGTCCTGTAATACAGCAAGTAAAATGGATTGTATAAACCGTGATCTGTACACTCTTACTTCTAAGTACAAATGGTTTATATGGGCATGGAAATTGAGCAGAAATGTAAAAGATGATCCAACAGCTGACATACACCTTTTTAAAAAAGACAAAGATGTTAGTGGGTGAGCTGCTAACAAAATGCTTAGCCTTTGTGAGATTGGCTTTAAGCCCCAAAAGCCTTCTTTCACTGATTGAACATATGTCTTATTGCCCCAAACATTCAGAAGTGTTCAGTAACAAGCACTTTGTTCTCTGGATCACATCAAGAAAAAGGTCATAAGCAGGCTGTATACAGAGGTTACTTGAAAAGCAACTGGGAGCTTAAAGGGACTGTTAGCATTTTAACACCTTGCAATCTGTCCTCTCTTGCCCAACGTAGCATAATGGTTAGGCAGTTTGAAAGCCAGTGGTAGCTTTCTTGTCTTTTACTCTCCTAGTAAAAATGAAGGAGAATAAGAAACAAAAATTGGCAAGAGGCAAAATAATGATACTTTTTTTTTTTTTCAAGTACGCTTTGTAACTCTACGCAGGGTCACCATGGCCTCCTTTAAGCCAATTTTCCAAGAAAATTAGTGTAACTCTTGCTTATTTGTAGTGTTATTCCTTTGGGCCTATTTGCCCGTTCCACTTCAAGTACCTTTTACCCTTTCATCCTGACGCTGTAGTCATCTCCCAGCACAAGCCATTCAGACTGTTAGAGGTTAGGATATATCAGAAGTTCCATGCTGAGCCATCAGGTTATCAAGGCTTCTGCTATTTTGACTCCCTTCCCACATAATACATCTTTGGGGTTGTTGGGGTTTTTTTTTCTCTCTCTCTCTCTCTTACTATTTCTGCACATTAGCTCCTCTTGGAGCCATTCTCAATTTCTCCAGTTAGAAGTTTTTTCAGCTTGTCAAATGGCACAAACATGATGCTATTCTCAAGGATATGGACTTCTGATGTTGCGAGACACCTGCAGAACCTCTGATAAAAGTACAATACCTATTAGAGAGGTGTGTAGCTGGCTTCCTTTGTATTTGCCTTTCATTCTTTTCTCAGATTTCTTACAGCACAATAGTCAAGGAAAGATTACAAAGCAGAATTACAAAGCAGACTACCACAAAGCCATGCACACACATACAAGTTGACTTCTCCTTTCCGTTAAAAATGCATCCAATTTAGGAGGAAAATGCATGCTGCGTCAAGAGAGCTGTCAGTACTATTTCCATCAAGACACCTACAATATTCACTATCTTCATTATAGTGTCTAGTACTATTGATGGTCAGCTGGCAGAGTATGCTAGAATTTTACTGGCAGTAGAACAAAGCAATCAAGAAAGAATTAGATGTTCTGACTGTCCATTTCTAAATTCACATTTGTCTTGAATTGTTCATATAAGCTTTATTCAGGTTTTGCTGCTCATGAGCTGCCCTGAGTCATGTTCTGAGTGGACAGCTATATAAATTAAATGAATAAATAAATAAATCTCACTGTGATGTGGATTTTGCATGCGTAAGTTTCATCCCCCCATGTCACTGTATTTTTAGCTGCTTACTTGATCTTCACACTTTCAGTGTATGGATCTACAAAGAGTTCATGAGTTTCAGTATGGTGTAATGGTTAAGGAGTGGACCAGGACCAGGAAGATCTAGGTTCAAGATCGTTCTTAGCCATGAAAATTGGACCAGTTACCCTCTCACAGTCAAGGGTTGCTATTGTGGAGGAAAAAATGGAGAAAGGGGTAGTATGAATGCTTCCTTGAGTTCTTACAGGAAAAGCAAGATTAAAATAAAAGTGTCCTCAGCTAAGGGTGCTTACAAAGATCCACAGTCAGGAATCCTGATGAAGGAAACTTCCCAAATGCTAGAACTTTGTAATCATATTCACCCAATGCACCTACAGAAAATTTTGTAGATCTTCACATTCAATCCATGAGGCAGCTATGAACACTGGAACACTGGAGGATGGATCAATTCCACAAAGTTCAAAAGAGGAAAAGAGGGCCAGTAACCGTGTCAGTAATGGCAGGGTCCTCATATGTAACTGAATGTGTTAGCAACCGGTCTGTTATTATGTCTGTTTCTTTGTGCTGAAAAACACTTCAGCCCAGATTTTTAAAAAATCAACACAAACCGAATGTAATCTGACAAGTAATGAATAAATGGCTCTAAGAGAGAATATATTTTGCAAGTTATAAAATATCCATCAAACAGCTAGCCAAAGTAAAATGTATTTTTAATACCTAATAAATCTGTAAGTATCATTCTTGGTGATATTTTGGTATTTCTGTTATTAGCAAGTCCACATATAATTCAGCTTGAATTAGACATAGACATGATTTAACAGCAATGTTTGGAAATGTTATATGATGACACTCAGTCTTAAAAGCCACTGCAATATACTTTGGAAATGGCTTTTGAAATTTTAAATGGTAAAATCCTCAGTTCATTTTTTATACGATTTGTAACACAGGAAAATATGATACTACAATAAATCTCAGGAGCCTTATCCTTAGTTACTATGCTTTTAGCATCAACAGAGCTTTAATAGTATAGAAAACCTGAAATTTGTATAGGTATGGGAAGCATATCAGCCACATACTTTAAATGTTATTTTAATTGTAACATATGTCTGATTTAGATTTGATTTCCCTCTCTCCTTTATTCTATAATGAAGAATATCTATAGAAGAATATCTATGGATAATGGAGATATCTTGCAAACTCTCCCTCATTTCTGGTTGACAGAAGTTAAATGAGAAAGGTGAGAGAGTAAAGTCCAATGAGTAAATCCCACAGCAGAGGGCCTTAAGGCTCAACCCCGTTCTCCATTATCATTGCCAACTTAAACCATCTCTGGAGGAGAAGAACCACAGGAAAAAATAACCTTGTACCCAATCCCAGAAGTCAGTCCAGAAGATACCATAATGAATAGTATTAAGGGCAGATGAAAGATCAAGCAGGACCAGGAGGACCACTCTCCCTATTCCATTCCCATCTCAGGTTCATCCACATCCTTAAGCCCACAGTAAACTGTTTCAAGATAAGTTAAATCTGACACACTTCATTCTCCATGCTGTCAGCAGCCAACTCGTGGGTCCCATAGGGGCAGGATCAGCCCTGAACCTACTAGCCACTTCAAGTTCATACAGGTATGTTCTTTCCTCTACAGGCACCGGGAACCAGTATTTTCCTTCTTTTCTTTCCACTACCCTCCTTGGAAAGATCTAGGAAGATGCCAAGTTGTTAAAAATCTGCACTTTCCTGATAGCAGGAGAGTACAGCTCTTTTTGAACCCTGTGATTCCTGACCCCACCAAACAACAGAAGAATTGGAGACCAGATTAATCCTTTCTTGCTTTACATGCAGTAAAACAGGAGAAGCAGGTCAAGCCACCTGTCAAAATTCACCATCTCACACAGAGACACACGTCCTTCATTGTCTTTGGGATTGGTGGCTATTTAATGACATTGATGACCCTCAAAAGTGGGGGAGGGCATCAAAGCCAGAAGGTTAATCCAACTGCTTAGCTTAATACACCCTGAACATGTGAAATCAAGGCACCATTGGGTGCACAGTTTCTGCTGCCTCAAAGAGGGGTGGATAACAATTTAATCTGCCAATGTAGAAAAGGAGAAAATAGAACTGTTTTATGAAAGCACTAATCATTTGCCTAGTAGGTGGCCTATCCATTATGTGTGCTTTTAACTATTGAAGGTCACCATCTGAACCTTCCTTTCCATGGTCCTATAGCATGAAAAGCACTTCCAGAATTACCAGAGGAATTCTGAAGCAGCCTTAGAGCATACACGATTACATCATCATTTGCATGCTCTGCCAATGTTAGCAGCATCAGGCTTATAAAACAACTTAATGAGAAGCTCTGATGTAAAGAAAGTTGCCAAGTTCTTTTAATTATATTGATCCTCAAGCACCTCTCTCTTCAAGCAGAAAAAGTAGAACTTCTCACCGCTGTGAGATCCATGCCAAGTTTACAGACAAAAGCATACTGGCATGAATAGAGAGCCCCAGCTGACTCCTCCTGAGAGACACCGATCTTCTCTCACTTATTTTATATTTATGATGCAGCCCATAGCCATGAATTAAAATGAACTAGGCTTTGGGGGCATCAAAAAGATGTAAGAGACTGGATAAACCTGTCAGTGTCACCAGCATTTACAAATAGTTTTTATGTCTGTGCATTTTGCTGAAGGCTGTATTGGCAGCACTTAATAATTTCTTGGTAGCCTACATTTCCTCCAAAAAGATATTTATTCAAAGAAATACAAATACTACAAAGAAAGCATCAGTCTGATATTGGTTTAGCTGTCAGACTGTAATGTAATATTTCATTTGGGAAAGATATTTAAAAGTCACTTTTGGATAATGCAGTCTCATAACAAAACACAGTTTTGAAACAGCATGGCTATTGTTTAAAATTGGTTGAAATCTGTAATACAAAGATATTCTGGAGGCCAGACCAAAAGTATGGCTTCTACCCTCCTAGCCAACATATCTGTTCAATAATAACAGTAGACCATTTCACAACGAATGTAAGCAGATGGGAGATTGAATTCAATGTACTATTATTGCTCCTGACTTCTACATATACTCAGCAGTTCTATACAGGAACTGGATGTACTTCATCCCTCTACACCAGTGTTTGTCAACCTTGGCAACTTTAAGATGAGTGGACTTCATCTCCGAGAATTCCCCAGGCAGCATGGCTATCTGGGGAATTCTGGGAGTTGAGGTCCACTCATCTTAAAGTTGCTAAGATTGAGAAACACTGCTCTACACAGTCAGAAACCTTGATAAGAAAGAGTCTCCAATTGGGCAAAGCCTAGGTAAATAAGCACTTAACGAAAGGAAGGCTGACTGCCTCAGCAGTATGATGCTTGGAAGGGCTAATGAATTTGTAGACACCTCCCTTGACATATACCAGCATTGTTTCCTCTGACTTTTTATATTACTACTAGTATAGGGATATTTAAAAAGGGCAGTTGGCCTGCTGAAAGAAAAGCAACAAATCTTCAACATCTTGATTTCCAGGAATGTTTTGAAGATCCAAGTGGGCTTCATAAAACTTTTCAGAAGAAATGTGCCAGCCTGCTCAGAAAAAAAGGATAAATTTAAACAAGGAAAGCAAGAAGTGTTTAGTAAAAGTGGAGACTAGTGGAAAGAGCAGATAAATGGTAAATTTATATGATAAATTAATTGGGTAAATAGCTTTTTTGTTCTTGATTATGTTGACTCACTGCAATACTTTTCTAAATGAGCAAGACTAATTCCAACAGCCACTTTGTGAGAGTATCTGTAATGTGTTCTCAAATTTTCAAATGGGTCCACCACCCAAAAAACATTGGGAATTCCAGGTCTGCCTATTCCAAGATTCTGTACATCCAGTCAGATGCCAATGAGAAACCAACAAGGAGGACACAAGAGTGATAATCCTTGTGCATTGCTCTATGGCAAGAGTTGCCTTTATGTGTGTGTGTGTGTGTGTGTGTGTGTGCCAAAGAAGATGAAAATGTGCCCCATGTGGCATTTTGAATTCACACATACACCCCTTTCCTGCAAAATCTCCTTCCTATTTCTTAATCTAAATATTTAGTAACACAAATTTCATAAATATTAATTATTTTGTTCTGATGGGGGCAGAGTACTGTGAGTACCGATACTGATACTGCCAGGCAGTACAAAGTGATACTGTTAATATTTTCACAGTAAAAGAAAACCAACAGGGATGTGATCTCCTTTAGAACAAATATTGCTTACACACTGAACATGCTATAGTTTGGAACATAGCTGATAAGAAAGAAAAAGGAATGTAGGTGTAACGAACTGCCACCTGTTGATCCCAAATCCAGTAACTTTCCTTGCAACCAATATTGATTCAAAAGAAAGTTCATTTATTGAGAATAAGTGTACAGATCCAAAGCATTGCTAAGACTGAGCAAAAGCACGCCAAAAGCTGTTTTTCTTACTTCCCCCCCCCCCCCCCCCTCTTACATCGCCCTTAGTTCTTGGTCTTCTGATTCCCTTGCTGGCATGGCCTTGAGCATGCCAGAACCTATGATAAGGAGCCATCTGCTTTAAACGGTTTCTCATTCCTTCTCCCCCCCTCCCCCCGCCTTTTACAATGGCAGAACCGCAGCATGTAAAAAGCCATTTTTTAAACTAGCCATATAATAAACTATTATAAAATCTTGCGAGGATTCTGACAGTAGGGAACTGAAGAGTTGTTATATCAGAAATACATAAGCAGTGGCCCCAAATTTCATGTATCCTCAGATAGCCTTGGGTATGGCTCTTAAAGATTTCCCAAAGTTATTATCAATTAATAATGTGTAATAAGACAAAAAGGAAGATTATTAAAAACATGATTGGAGAGCCATCATATTTATTATAGTTAATTATAATTAAATTTAAATGTGGATTTAATTTAATTTTTGTCCTGGCACAGCCACTACTTTTTTGGAGTATGGCCTCCAGCACATCATTCAGACTTAGTTGCATGTGGTCCAGAAATAGTTGCACATTGAGTTGTACCCAATGCATGGGTTTATAGATTACATTAAGGATCCATCCCCACTAGTCCCTTAAAGCATAATCTAGAGTTATCTGATCATCAATATTCTGTACATAGTGCTAGAAGGTGATGGTAGAAAATGCTATTATTTATTGGTGGCCTTGGCATGTCCTTCAATCATGATTTATTGCATAAACCACACAATCAGCTAGATTGGGCCATTATACTAAGCCATAAATCTTGGTTTACAAACCATACTACTTATGGAAGCCAATTAAGGCTTAGCAAAATATGTAAACCAAGTCAGAACCCTACCTCCAGCCTCTGGTGAAATCTGCCTTTGTGCTTCAAGCCCTGAAAGTTCATACCAATAGACAAAGCTCATCAGCACTGCTTTCCAATATGTAGCTTAGCAGGGTCTATTTCTGAAAGAGATTGAAGCAAAATTAACCCAGTGATACTTAATTGTATCCTAGCCCATTTGCATCGCAGCAGGAGTTTCCTGGACCAACATGATGTAACATCTTTGCGTAGTGAAATGTGCATGGTAGATTCAGTGCTAGGCTCAGCAGTCATGAGTATCGAAATCAGCAGCTAGAAATGCAGGTAATAGTGCAAGCCACTGCTCAAGGTAGACAGAAAGGATTAATAGCCATCTAGTCCTGTTCTCCTTCCCTGAAATGCCAAAACATGGCACCGGTTATCAATCAATGAAGCAAAATACATTAGCAGATTGATTGGGTTTGATACAGTGGTAGCCATCTAGACTTCAGAATACTCTTTAAAACAATTTTTATTGTGCAACGCTGGAGAAAGCCAACAAATAATAAACCTGTCAGAGTGCTCACCAAGTGCTCGTAAATATAAGAGCAGTCTAGCAGCTGCAAGAGGAAATGGATTCCTGATGCCAGCACCAAAAAAGGCAATTCTGCATCTGATACCAATCCTACTTTAACTTTTGTTTTCTTTGTGTAATTTGTGCTCAGTGAGGATAGATTTTGCACAGATGACAAGAGGAGGAGGGGGAGGATTCAGACTCACGATCAACTAAATACCAATACATAAAATCTATTTTGCTGAATCAGACCACAAGAGCAGGTGGTCCATTATTCTGTTTTCTACAGGGCCATTGAGATGGTTCTCATACAAGCAGAACATGGTGGTAATACAATCCTCCACAAACATATCCTGCTTCTGAAGACAGATGTTTAACAGTTGTCAAAAGTTCTATCCTCCGTCTTGTGACCTACCTTCTGCAAAATATATGGTGGGGGCTTCCCAAACTTAATTAGGAAAATCATGCAACAAGTATTTAATCTGATACCCTTTAAAGAAAACAGTACAGTTCAGTCTTAGATAAGCTTATTTCAGAATAAGCCTCATTGAATTCTGTGAAGCTTATTTCTAAATGCTGCAATGTGGTCTCAGGGCAATTCTGCCCCTCAGCCTAAATTACCAGGCTGCTCCAAGCTGTTCTTAAGAAAGTTGGCTTAAGAAATTTCAGTTCTATGCAAGCCGTGATGCTTACTGCAAGACATTGCTTATTACCCTTGCTTCTTACCCTCCCCATCCATATAGGGAAGGCATGCCTCTCTGATTGGCTTCTATGGGGACCAGTCTACCATGCTTGCCTTCATCTTCTAGGCTTGTTCCCTTCTCACTTGTTCATGGGCATGCCCTTTGATTTCCCAGAGGTTTGCACAGATCTCCTTTCCCCATATCTCCTTTAACACTAACACAGATCCATCCTTCCTTCCTTCCTTCCTTCCTTCCTTCCTTCCTTCCTTCCTTCCTTCCTTCCTTTTTCTTCTTTCTCTTAGGGTACATTGTACCTTTGATCAAAGTAATAGGGAACAGGTTGTTCTTTCGCTCCTTCTTCTCCTGTAGGCCCATGGAAGCTTTGTAACAAGGAAGAAATGTTAGTTCAGCTTCATAGAAATGAAAGAGTAATGTTCCAATGTTTCAACTTAAACATGTTTTTAAAAATAAAAGAAAGGGAAGGGAGGCTTTGCAATATTGAGAGGGGTGAGAAAAAGCAGGGGATCATATTTTACTCACCCTGGGCAGAAATGAAAAGGGTGCCCACTGGGAGATGTAAAGGTTGAATGGAGCATGAGCTTCTTGGATTGAAAACAATTCATTGATTTAATGGATTATTGTTGGATCAATCACAAGATTATTTAAAAAACCAGCAACTGCCGATCAGCAGACAATGTAGCCTGCCATCCCAGAATGTAATGCCTCCCCAGAACAACACTCAGCCACTGGAAGGTGAGGTGGGGGGTGTTGGGGCAGGCCAGTTGGAGTTGGATTCACTACTACAAGGGAATGAGGTGCTAGAAACGAACCACACGGAAGGGCTAAGACTTAATGATTGGGTCAGAAAACAGCAGTTTTGCATCAGAACTGGAGCTCATGAGCACAGGATACATTCACAATGGGTTGGGAGTGGGAAGAAGACAACATAATCTATTTCTGCACTCAGGAAGCAGTAAATAGCCCATACTGGTGATGGGCCAAGAAGAAAGTGCAAATCTGCCCTAAGGCAAAGAAGTGTGATTTTCAATCAAAGTAATGGCTGCATGTTTTAGAACAAATAAATTAGAGAAGGTTAGAGATATTCTCTGCCTTAAAAAAAAAACCTCCTGATTCTTATTCAGCCTAATGAATTTGTTTTAAACATTCAAACAGTCAATAGTAGAATTCTCATGAGCAGAATGTAAGGTTGTGACAATTAGTTACAAGAGTCAGTGACTTCCACAGCAAACCAAGAGGACGCCGAAAGGATAGCATGTGTATGATGATGTCATCATGAAAATGTCATCATTATAGTCTGATGTATAATGCAAGTACATATGTTGCAGCATGTATGTGACCGCACATATGTCATCATCTGTCCCCTTCCCACAGCTACAGACACCCATGCTAAGGGAATGCATATAAACACCCTTTCCTTGTATGAGTTTCCCTCCCATGGTCTGCAGTCTTCTACCTTCCCAGACTTCCAATAAATCCCAAGGGAAGTTATTATGAGAGAAGTCCTCCACATGTCTGTTTCAACATCAGTCCTATTGTCAGTGCTGAAAGGAAACGTTGGCTCTGAGAAAATGTTGGAAAATTTATTCTTCTCCTGGAGAAACCAGTGAAATTGCACACATCTGATGAAGAATTTCAAAAAATTTATACCTAGTTTTAAGATAAAATGTTCTCCGGCCTGATTAAGTCACAAACTACTTTTCTGTCAAATTGGCCTGATTGTCTCTTTGCTCTAGTTTTTGTGTTTGTTTTTTTTAATTTTTCACACTCAAAATCAGCATCAATGCCCAACTGAGACAGTGTGATGTAGTGATAAGAGTTCTACATTAGCTCAGTGGAACCTGGGACGAGATCCCCTCTAGCTATGAAGTTTACTAGGTAAGTATCATTCATTCCAAGCTATCTTGATGCTAATACAAAAAGGGGAAAGTGGGCTAAGAACATAATACTCTGATTTCTCTTCAACATTTACTTTACTAAAGATCATTAATAGATCAAGGGTAGCCTTAGTTCTCTTTCAGCTGCAGAAGGGCTGGATTATGAAAGGACTTTTTTCATATTCATATATTATTTGCACATACTTGTATATTATAGTCAAAGGAGCTCAAGACCGTGCTTTTAGCAACACATCCTTATAAGCTGTGCCACTTCACTCAGCCGTGCAGTTCCTATCAGTTCCAAGATGTCTGAAGTGGGGAAGAGGCAATCATCTGTTCTGCTGCACAGAACCGAAGGAGGGAAATCAGCATAGAACTTTGGGGACAGGATTCCCTGTGCCACTGTTGCCCCTTTTTGAAAAGGATACATCAGCCACCCAAGAGCACATGATATAAATAGGACCACAATCTTCTAAAGAATGCTTCTTCCACTTCCTTTAATGCAGTTTTGAGGTTAATCTGGAAATAATTAGCTTGAATGAAACAGCCAAGGAACTACAAGGCAGGCAACCAATTGTTTACAGAAGACGAGTTGACCGCAATGCTGCATAACTTGATTATCTAGAAAGCATTCTAGGGCCTGAATATCCCATAGATTTTATGTTGGAATAAGAGGTGGATGCTTCAGGCTCCCACTTACTGCTATCAAACTTTTATAGAAGTTTGCTAGATGACTGGTATATCAGAATGTTAAATAATTGTTGTTCATTCAATTATATTTCATTTTTATATAATTTTTATTAAAGATTTGTTTAAAAAAGAAGATAAAATCTAATACAAACTAAGAGAAAGAAAAGAAAAAGAAAGAAATCAAAGAGAAAGCTAAAAGTGCAAGAAAGGAAAGAAAAAAGTAGAAGAAAAATGAAAGAAAAAAGATACAAAGAAGTAGCTTTCGATCTTCTTTACAGCAGTTATAGGTATAATTATAAATTTACCTCTTATTCAGTGGTTACAATATAACTCTTTTCTTTCTATAATCTATGTAATTAAGATGCTGTGCTGCTTTTTGTGGTATAAAACTGATTCCCCTTGCCTGATTTTGGAATTAAAATGCTGGCAATCATTAAAACCATAAATCATAAATTCATTTTTTTCAGTTTCATGCAAAAAGTATATAAGGGGCTTCCAGTCAACAATAAACATAGATTTTTTTTTTTTTAATGATCAAAGAAGCTAATTTGGCCATCTCAGCAAGTTCCATCATTTTCATCAACCATTCCTCCATTGTGGGTAATGCCAAATCTTTCCACCATTCAGTTATATTTCAGACCCTCAAGTGATCTGAAGAATTGTTTTTAGCCTCTAAGAACTCCTAGTGATTCATAAGATCTTTAAAAGCTAACCCCAGGATGAGCTGTTAGAGTCCTGTCCTTAGGGAAGTTCCTTTCGTTCTTTCATTCCTGTCATTTCCTTTTCTGTCCAGAAACATTTGATGAAAAATCTGTATGAAACTTTGCAGTGAATCTTCCTCATTATTTGATATGTATTTGTTAAAAAGCTAATTAGCCTGCAAGTAGATTTCTTGGGGGAATCCCACACTGTTTTTATCTTACTGATTGATGTGATCTTAATGATCCAAAATTTATGTAAACTTCCAATTGCTAGGAGCTCACATTATAACTTTCAGACTATCCCTACATCTGAAAGACTCACCTATGAAGATGAGGAGGTTTCCCTAATTAATCATAGGAAAACAAAGATTTACAAAGCTTAGGCAGCTTCTGCTGGCAAGAACAAGAGAGGTGGGATTCATTACCTGGCTGGGTTTTTGTTTTTCAACCACATACCTTTATATTAATTGGAGAGAATTCACTAACCAAGCTATGTACTGTAGTTAAGATGCTCTGCTGCTTTTTGTGGTATAAAACCAATCCCCTTGCCTGATTTTGGAATCAACTGTTTGAGGACCTTTGTTGAGCCTCTGGGTGGCTGTTGCCTTCCAACCCTTTTCCCCCACTAAAGAAGCTTTTCACCATCAGGGATGTCTACAGTCCATCCTAATTTCTATGGATGGCTTTTCAGAGAGTTATGTTTGCTCTGTTACTTGACATTTGCTGGGAACTAGGAACCAAAATGATTGGTAGTTCAACATCAAGTAAAAGACAGAAGAGGCACATAGAAATTTCCAGCATTTTAATATTTCTTTCCAACCTAAATTATAGCATTTGCTTTCTTATTTGTCATTAGGCTGGAGGTTTTCAGATCAGAGAAGGCAAATAGACTCCCTACTAATTTATTGTAGCATGAACCTTCCATGGAATCATGAGATCTACAAAAAAGCCTATTCAAAATGGGTACAGTATTAGGGCCAGTAGGTTTTCACCTTGGTTAAAGGTAAAGACCCCTTCAAGTCAAGTTCACTCTGTGGTCACTGCATAGATACATCCATGTAATGTTCATGGCAGGAACATTGACACTTATTTTGTTTCCCTCAAGAGTTCAAGGTGATCTACTTCACCCTTCTAGTCCAATTTTTCCCCACAACCACAACTTTGGGAGGTATGTTGGGCTGAAATAAAGGGATTGGCCCATAGTCACCCAGTGACCTTCCAGGACTGAAGGTGGATTTGAACCAGGATCTACTCAGTTGTAGTCTAGCTTCTCAATCACTAAACTACTGCCCTCCTCCGGGATATTTTTTTTGACTTGCCTGCTTAGTCTACAGCCCTGAGCTTTCCTGGTGGTGTCTCATCCAAATACTAACTGGACCAATCTTGCTTAGCTTTTTGACATCACCCAAAGTCATTTAGGCACCGCTGTCCCTTGAGAATGAAAATAGCGACATTTCCAAATGACTGGATTGCTTAATAGGAACAAATGTCACTTGAAAGGTCACTAAATGAATATAAAATCACTGCTGAATTAAATTCAGCAGGAGTTAAATGGGAGAGGTTAAATTTTCTACACAGAAAAGATTGCTCATAGTCCTTGTCAAAATTTTGAGCAAATTAACTATTCTACACTGGATACAAATGGCCTGTCCAAATTCTTCACCATATATGTAGGCAGAGATAATAGAACAGTTTCCCTGAATTTCTTCAGAGGGAGGAGAAATCCTCTAAGAATTTCTCAAAAGCACTACTGAAAAAGCTCTGTTCAATCATGATTCTTCTCCTACGAATTAAGGAATGTGGGAGAAGTCAGGCAGACCGCAGATCACCAAGAGACAATTGTCCAATGGAAGTCAGGACATTTCTTAAACCACTTGGCCATCTCTTTAATTAAGTGCAAGATCGCCCACATGCCCCTGATGGATTTTTATTCTCTTCTGAAATAATTTCTAAAAGAAATGATCTTCCCTGACATTGAATGGCAGTTGCTAGAAAAAAAATCCTGATTGTAGTGACGTTCCAAAAGGAAACCCAGAAGGCACTCCTGATGCTGCTAGCTATCTGGCATGTGCTCGCCACAGGTAGCCAAAAACTCCAGCTGCTTTGCAATTACCTAAACAAGGTACTTTTACTTCCATGTGATTCTGTGTTGAGAGAAGAAAGGCTTGAAACTGCCTGTCTTCAGACCCTTGCTCTGCACCAGGAGATACTTGAAGTATCCTCCAACACACACACACACCAAGCTTCTCAGCCCATGATGATAACCAGTAAGGTCAACTGAGAGTCCTCAGTTGGGTTTAAGACCTGTTTGGGATGTCCAGCAAACTGAACAGATCACCAAGTGATAAAGCTATTTAGCTGTGCAGCCATATCATTGTGACATGTTCTCTATAGTCTCCTTAATCTAATGACAAAAACTGTGAATAATAAGACATACACTCTGAAAAAGAGACACATTTAATTTTAATAATTCTGCTATATATTTTTTCATAGTGACGTTTATTTGGATTGGAACAATTGCAAATATTCTTAACTTACCGTCTCAACCAGCTCTCTACTCATACCATTCAGTGTTATGAGTAATGGATCTAAGAGAAATATATAAAAGCAGTAGCCAGGAAAGAAAGATCGTATCTGTAAAGCTGATATAATAATAATATTATGTATTTATAATAAATTAAAACTCAGAATATATAACTATAAAGCAAGAACATAATAATCTGTAATTCTCCAGCAGGAGCCATATACTGCTATTCATAAACAGAGTGTAATGTGCTTCAGTTTCATTAATATGTTCAAGAAAAATGCAGTTGGTGAATTATTCTGTGCTGTTAATCCCAAAGCAATCCATTGTCTTTGGAATCATTTGGAATATATTTATTCTGCTGTACAAGTTTCTGGTTAAATATGCAAACAAAACATGAAAAAATGTGGTCCTGTCATCAGTGAGTATGCACACCTGTTTCTGTACAACTCCTTTCTGTTGGTTTCTAGCATGCATTTAAAGGAGGAAATTAGAAAGCCTGCAGATATATTTCACAACTTTACAGACAGTGGCTAAACCATGCAACCAGAGGGCCCCAGAAACAGCAACAAAAGGTTCTTCACTGAATGTAATGAGCCTCACAGGAGGAAAACAGGCTACAAGCTTAGAACAGATGTCTGGAGAAAGCTCCAGAGAAGGACACACAGAAAGAATGTGATAAGGCAAGGTGAGTCTAAACCAATAAAGAGTGAAGACTTTTTTTTTTCAGATTTTTTAAATCTTGCCTTTATTATTTTTATAAATAACTCAAGGAAGTGAACATATCTAATACTCCTTCCTTGTCCTATTTTCCCCACAACAACAACCCTGTGAGGTGAGTTGGGCTGAAAGAGAGTGACTGGCTTTCATGCCTAAGGTGGGAGTAGAACTCACAGTCTCCTGGTTTCTAGCCTGGAGCCTTAACCACTAAACCAAACTGGCTCTCCTTCCCCCGTCCCCTTCATATTCTTCTGTGCCAGCCTCTACAAATTTGCGAGGAAACAATTCACAAAGCCACATCCATAGGGGAGGAGAATAGGTAGCAGAGGATGCCAAAAAAACATTGATGCCCACCAGATGTGGAGCTGGGCCCATGTGTGTTAACTGGCTCTATTGCTTTCAGTTCTTGTTTGTTTGGTTTTTTTGTTTTTCAGGAGGGAAAGTCTGGGGCTGCACAGTGGGGAAAGCAAATTCCTCTTCCAATCACTTTCAATGTAAGGTGCTCTGATGGCTTACTGGCTGGATAATCATGAAATCAAAATGGCCACCTCCAGAAAAGTAAGAAAGAGTTGAAGAATGTATGCTTGAGTCAGCAGCAGTAGCCATTTTTGTCGTCAGCTCTCTTCCACAATCACAGGTGTTGAAACTTTGTGTTTGCAGCCCTTTTTTCACACTAGATTCTATCTGCTTACATATGGAAATTGGGCAAAGTGAGCCCGTAGATAACTTGACATGATGCAAGCAGAGACAACTGTTAGCCAACTGTACTGTGCTACCACTCATGGAATGGTAAGAAAAATGACCACATCTACAGCTTGTTAGAAAACTAGGAACTGAGACAATGATAGGATTCTTCACATTACCAGCTAGAATAAAACAAGCAATATATGTGACTATAGGCTCTGCAGGTAGCTACTGTTTGATAGATGGTCATTTTATTCCCTCATTTCCTATTACACATATGTTTCTCTTTTCTCTTTGACACTTTCTACTTCTGCTAGACTCGGTGTGAAATCATATGCAAGACAATTTTCCATAAGGGTTAGCATTTGCCATTATTTTCCCTGGATATATGTTCAATTCTTCTACCTAAACGAAACAAAAGAAAAAACATTATGAATTATCTTACTCCCAACTGTTAAAAATCTAATTAAGGGGGCTATTCTTGCCCCTTGCATAAACTATCATGAGCCCACAAATCTTATAACCCTGTTTTAGCTCATAGAGTTTTTGGCTCAGACATAATTCCCACGGTGCTTCAGTGCAGTTCCTGAATAGTGAGCGTAGGGATTCCAACCATCGTATCAAAAAATTATAGGATGAAAAGGAGCATCTTATTTATTGTGCAGCTCTGTGCTTACTGGATGAGAGGCACAAATAGCATAATTAACGGTGGCTTCTACAGAAGGAAATAGCAAATATTTCCAATGTGACCATCAGCGGCATCTTTTCTTAAACAAGGTCTTTGCTTGCTTGCTTGCTCTGCGAGGAGGATACACAGGCAAAGAGATACAAAAAAACGTTCAGAATTTCAGGAGACAATGTAAACTGAGTGACAAGCTATTACCTGTAATCTTTACAGGAGAAACAGAGAGAATTACATAGTTCTTTTGAGAGCACACTGATCAGATCTCATTTTGGCAGAAACCCTAATGTTACCACATGATAGCATGACAGCAACTATAACACACAGGTATCTGGATCAATGAATGTGAAAAAAGGTGACAAGAAAGCTCAGGTCTCACATATGTTACTCTCATCACATAACAAAAAAGCATTTGAAATTCCAGCTGTCAAAAGCTACTGGCAGGGCTGAAATGGAGCCTGTGGTCCTGTTCACACAACTTCATCAGCTAGTTCAATATTGAGATAAGCAGGTTTTTCGAAGATCAAACTTGCTCAGCAATGGGGCAGGAGAGGGTGAGTTCTGGCCCAACCCTGGGTTTATTTTGAGTTAAATATTCAATCAGCTGTGCTGTGTGAATATCATAATCCAATCAAGACTCCCAAGAAAGAGTCGAAAACATAGAATAGTTGAGAAAGCTTCTCCATGACCTAACTCACTATCAGGACCTGGCAGCTGAGAACACAACCCCAAACCAGGACAGTACCTGGGCTAAGCCTTGGCCGTCTGCCTACTCATGGGAAGAGAGATGGTGATGTAATGGAGGCCACCCAGTACTCTCCTGGTGCAAGAATTCTTGCTATTGCGATATCAGATATTTATTGAAGAAAATGAATATTGTAAGGAGTATGTTTTGATCTAGTCAATGTAACTATGTGCTACAAGGATTACCAGTAAGGAAATCTGGTTAAGTTAAGTTTGTTGCAACCAGGACCTGTGAGACTTGGTACAGGTGCTCCAAGTGATGAGCTGCTGAACAGCACGTTGCATTTCCTGCATGACAGTTTAGTATCCTTCAGCCCATCTAGGATGGTCACTAGGTTTTCCTGAACAAGAAGGACTACAACAATACTTCTTATGCAGTTAAACCTTCCTAGAGCAACAAGAACTTCTTGAGTTCTATTTTTTCTTTACAAAGAAGCTTGAGACTTTGGGTTAAACAACAGTAACAGCTAATTTAAAATGACAATATAAACTCCTTGCACTCTCAGGTCTGCTTTTCCTAACTCATGCTGCTTTTCTTTCTAGGTTCTTCTTTGCCATATAAAATTCTTCCTTATAATAAGATCAAAAAATTGTTTCTGACCATGAAGAATCAGAATTTGATGGATTTCCTGTGGAATTAGATAAAGTATTTGCTTTATAGACTTTACAGACCTGTTCCTAAACGTTATGAATTGCACAATAGAGTTTTTTGAAACTGGTATCTTTTCTCCTTAAGTATGCAACCAATTTATACCAAAACCAGGTAAAGATCCTACTTTATATCTTAATTATTGTCCTATTTCATTGATTCATGTAGATATTAAAATCATAATTGCTGTTTTAGCCAATAGAGTTCAGCAAATGCTTTCTGCTATAGTCAAGGACCTCATTAATGTATCAAGTAAGTCTTTGTAGAAATTGCATTACAATAGAACATGATGTACATCTTCTACAGCATAAGAGCCACACAGGCAGAGATGCTCACGGAGAGAAGCTTTTGATATTTATCATCAAATAACTGCTGAAGGCAGTGCCTCAAACCTAGCTAGGGTAAATATTCTGCAATCAGAATATGATTTGTTAAGGACTGGCAGTAATCAGCTGGCTTAATAATAAAGGCAAGCCTCCAAAACCTGGTGCCATGCTAATATCTTGCTGCCATCTCATGTCAAGAATCCTCTATTTCAATATACATTTTGTTTGATTATATCCCAGTTAAAAATGGGGTGTTGGGTTTTCTGTACCTTGAATTATAATCTTATGTATATCTTCTGTCTAGTACCAAATTTTGGGTGGCTACACTCAGTATAAATTCTCCTTTTGGGGCCCTTTTGGACTATTAATATGTAGCACCTTTAATTAACTGTACTGCTTTTTGTTCAAAATAGAATAGAGAACATCTAATTCCTATCACTATTACATCAATTTAAATAATGCAGTATCTCATTTCTGAAAAATTGTATTTTGAACCTTTTTTCCATGCTAAATTGATGTTATGGGATAAATCAGAACCTAAAACTGATTTTTAAAAAAACACTGTGGTATATAAAACATTTGGATGGATATTGGGATGTTTACTTTAGTGTAATTAGCAAATTATAATGTTGCATTTTTATTATTTTGTATGCTAAAGGACAAATATTATTTGCCTTTTCCCAGCTACTGGCAATATTTGCAGCAATGCTAAGAGACTTATTCTTCAACATAGATAAATTCAGGGATCCATATTACTCAATAGGGTGAATATTTGATGCTACTTGCAACTTTGAACAAGTTGCTTACAGCTGCAGGATATATAAGGATAATTAGAATGAAATATCACTGTGTTTTATTCAAACTTTTATGTAAATATATACATGCCTTACATTTTTCCTTTTTGGTTTGTTCTGTTAAATTAAATGAGAGAGAGAGCGAAAGAGAGATTAAAGATGAAGATTAGAGAGAGAGAGAGTCTTCACCTTTAAAGACCCAAGCATCTTGGGGAGATGCTTATAAAATCTTTCCTACTGAATGTGTAAAAGTGAAGATCAACATCTTATATTGTGTCTGGTAAAGAAATGACAACCCCCTGCACAAGCCTTTCAATATGGTCATAATATGATCCCAGTGTAATGTACAAATTAGCAGCCTGACCAAATTTTCACCATCTGAAGTTTCCAGTTATCCCTCAAAGTAGCCTATTATAAAGGCAAAAGAATGAAGAGCTTCTTCTCCCATGCTTATTTTCCTCTGAAGTTTGCAACCTGTATATTTTGCAAAGAATATATGTTAGAGAAAAGCATAATGCTACTGAAACATAGTCTCAATTAATATGGGTCAATAGACATATTTCCAAACACAATATTACATTGTACAATTTTGAGATGGCCTAGTAGTTGTTGAGTAGACAGCACCCCCTGTTGAAAAATGCTCACAAATTGTATCTATAACCTAAATTACTTTGAAGGAATCAAATCCATTGTGTTAAATTTGGGTGCTCACAAGACATTAGAACTATGATAGCCAAAAAGAAGCTAGAATAGAATAGAATAGAATAGAATAGAATAGAATAGAATAGAATAGAATAGAATAGAATAGAATAGAATAGAATAGAATAAATAACTTTATTGTCATTCCACTATACACTATACACCAAGTGCACAATAAAATTAAATTCCATTGCAGTTGGCTCACAATTACAATCACAATCAGACACTGAAACTATAATCAAGATACCATAATTACTATAAAATATACATTCTATACACATTGACATTTACTTATTAAGCATTAAAGAATCTAATAGCCTGGGGGACAAAGCTATTTCCCAATCAGGCTGTTCTACATCGGATACAGTGGAACCTCTTCCCAGAGGGTAACAAAGAAAACAGGCCATGATGAGGTTGGGAGACGTCACTGATGATCTTTCGAGCTCTAGACAAACAGCGCACATATGCTAGATCTTGGATGAGAGGCAGAGAGATCCCAAATATCTTCTCTGCTGCCCTTACTACCCTCTGCACCAACTTTCTGTCTGAGGCACTACAGCCTCCAAACCAGATGGAAATACAGTTAGTAAGTACACTCTCTATAGTGCCTCTATAGAAAGTAAGGAGAATGGAAGATGGGAGATGTACTTTCCTCATCCAGCACAAAAAATGTAAACATTGCTGTGCTCATTTTACCAAGAATGCAGTGTTAAGGGCCCAGGTCAGACTATTCGTTAACTAGGAATCTAATGCTATTGACTGACTCCACAGCTATGTTATTAGTAAAAAGTGGAGTGTGACTACACTGATTCTTCCTGAAATCTATAATAATCTCCTTTGTTTTTTCCACATTTAGGACCAAGCTGTTTTTATTATACCACTCCATCAAGCCCTTCACCTCCTCCCTATAAGCCCACTCATTGTCATCCCTGATAAGGCCCACCACTGTTTTATCATCTGCATATTTCACAATGGAATTGGTGGTAACCTGGCACAACAGTCATGGGTCATCAGAGTGAACAACAATGGGCTCTGGACACAGCCCTGTGGGGAGCTGATGCTCAGAGAGATAGTGCTAGAGATATTATTTCCAACTTGCACCGACTGAAACCTCTCAGTAAGGAAGTCAAGTAGCCAATTACACAAGGGAGCACTGAAACCCAGAGAACCCAGTTTGTCCACCAAATGCTGGGGAACAATCGTATTAAATGCTGAGCTGAAGTCTACAAACAGCAATCACACATAACTGTTCTTCTCCTCAAGATGTACCAGACTCGAATAAAGAACAGAAGAGATTGCATCCTCTACAGAGCGATTCTGTTGATAAGCAAACTGAAGTGGATCAAACAAAGGAAGGATTCTGTAATCCTTCATCAGCCTCTCAAAACATTTCATCACAACGGGAGTGAGTGCTATTGGGCGGTAATCCTTGAGACACGTGATCGTAGATTTTTTAGGCACAGGTATAATAGTCGCAATCTTAAAGCCTACCGGGACCACAGCCTGGTACAAGGAAATATTAAATATGTTCTGTTAGGATGCTGGCCAGCTGTTCAGCACAGTCCCTCAGTACCCGCCCTGGAATATTATCTGGGCCCACTGCTTTCTGAATATTAATTTTTCTCAGGATCCTCCAAACACCAACTATATCAAGGGTTGGTGCACACTTGTAAGGATGAGATACAACCTTCCTTGCAGGAGTATTGTTAGGTGCTTTAAACCTACCAAAAAAAACTAAGAATATAATTATTCATTAAGAAAATCTATATTCTCTTCACATGATGTCGGAATAGTCTTATAATCTGTAATAGTCTGAATACCCTGCCACATACACCTGGTATTTGTAGAATCGTGAAAAAAAATCTGAACTTTCTGACCATAAGCCCGCTTTGCTGTTCTTATAGCCCGGTTCAGATCAGCTCTAGCTGTTCTAAAAGCCCCCATATCACCAGACTTAAAAGCAGCATTCCTCACTTCACATATACTTTATGAGTCATCCAAGCTTTCTGATTCACCCGTAAAATGATGTTCTTAGTAACACTGACACCCTCCATACACTTCTGGATATATGCAGTTACAGATGAAACATATTCCTCCACATTCGTATGTTGGTTATTCGTTGCAGCCTCCCTAAACATATCCCAGTCTGTACACTCAAAACAGCCTCGTAATGCTTCCATTGCTCCCTCTGGCCAAACTCTAACCTGCTTCACAACTGGTTTTTCTCTAGTTAACCAAGGCCTATATGCTGGCTATATACAGTGAGATGGTCTGAGGAACGAGATTGGGGTGGGGAAAAGCCTTAAATGCACTCTTGGTGTTAGAATAGGCTAAATCCAACTTGTTCCTACTCCACATATTGATGGAAATGAGGGAGGACTGTTTTCAAATTAATTTGATTAAAGTCTCCAAGTACAATAAACACACCCTCTGGGTGGATAGTTTGCAAGTCACTGATAGTGTGATAAAGGATTTTCAAGATCTCCTTCCTATTTGCAGAAGGGGGTATATACACAACTCTAATAATAATAACAGTGAATTTCCTAGGCAAATAAAAGGGTCTGCATCTGATAGTCAACAACTCCCCATTCAGTGAACAATAAGTTGAAACCACCTGTCAGAACCTGCATCAATCAAATGTCATTTTAAAAAGTTATAGCAGTCAATGGGTGTTTGCTTGATTTGATTCTGCCATTTGTATCTGGGGGGCGGGGGGATGGTAGTTTATAGTTGTGTTTGAGTTATTGCTATGAGATGGAGAGGCGCTCAAACTGATATGGGAATTTACAGCAAGACCTGAATGCAGACAAAACCGGTGGTAGTCTGAAGGCTGGGAAGAACTGTGTTATCAATGGGAGGAATGCACAAGGACACCATTCTGTGAGAAAGGATTTTAGCACCAATGTAGTAAGGGGGGGAATAAGTAGAGGGAACTTTACACAGGCTTTAGTTTTAGCAATGCTTTGCTTCAAGCTGCATGTACCAACCAATAAAGGAGCATTTATCTGAACCAGGCCTGGTTTCAGGAGAATTCTTCTGAATTGGGGTTTGGACTTTGTGGACTTGACACCACCTTTGAGCTGATGCACCATCTGTTATTGAGATAAATGCAGACTCCACCACCTTGAGTTTTTCCACTCAGAGCAAGACTCCTATCCAGTCAGAACATCGTTAACCCCTCCATGCCAACAGCCTTCTCAGGAACAGATGACTTTAACGATGTCTCCGTCAGCACTATAACACAACAGTCTCTCACCTCACACCTTGTTGTAAAATCCAACTTCAAATAATCCATTTTGTTCTCCAGAGAGCAAATATTAGTAAACAAAATGGATGGAAGCGGCACTCTATGCGGGTTAACCTTCAGCCTTGCTGTTAGTCCTCCCCAGCTCCCCTGCCTTCGCTTTCTATCACACCGCCTCCTCCGCTGTCTCCTCCATCTCCTCAAAAACAAGCCAATGCTGGTGAGAGACCCCACAGTCCCATAAGTCTCCAGACCTCGCCAATGCAGCAACCCAAGGCAACATAGTCTCCCCAAAACAGCAGGACGCCCGTTGTACATCTGCAGTTCCAGTATGTGTTGCCGGTCATATATCAATCTAACTGCACAAACTTGCTGGTCAACCACTAAACTATTGATAGCCAATGCAGCCACAGCCAAACGAGGCGCCACCATCTTCAAATAAATAAATATTTAAGTATTTAAGTATTCATAATTTCTTAATTGTTATATTAAGGGGTATCATTTCAAGAATAATTGAAGAGGCAACCTTATGTTTTCCCCTTTTCCACATGAGAAAACAATTTCTTGGAACTGTCAACATAGCATACCTTACTGAGAAAGCTATCTTAAATTAAATTAAAAGAAAAGAAAAAATAAGGATACTTTTTTTATAAGAAATATAATTTCTTACAAAATAAGAATAAAATAATGTCCATGTATTAGTTTCATGAAAATCCTTGTCTACTTTTAATGGGCAGTCTATGAGTAGTCTTTTATAAGCAACCAAAAAATCCCAGAATAATCTGATCTCAGGGAAAACCTATACATTTTGAATGTATCCTGCCTTTATAAAACCATTCTGAATGGTAATATCTTCCGCTTTACAGCTACAAGTGCCAGGTGATATTTTTGTTCATAGTCATTTCAGATAAACTGCAGAGAAAAAGAAGTTATCCTCCAGTGGTGCTTGGAACTCCTGCAGTTTTCACAGTATGAAATTAAACACAACAAAAGACTGTCCACGTTCTCCTTGGCTGCTCCAGTTCGTCATTTTGCATTCCCCTCATTCATTGCTTCAGATAACAGCAACCTGTGACAACACAGATCATCAACAGACAAAAAAAAAGCAAACTATATTTAAAAGCAACAGTGTAAGGGTATCATATAGGCAGTATTTAGAAAAGATTCTGCTACAAGATCATCTCTGTTTAATGATTACCAATAAGAGGAACTGGTGGGAAACCTTTCATATAAATGTTTCAACAGAAGATAATATGTGTGGTTCAGGGTTGAACTGTGAGGTTCTAGGTGCTCTTTACGTTTGGTTGTTTGTTTGCAGACATTTCATTACCCAGTTAGGTAACATCATTACCCAGTTAGGTAACATCAACATCAGGGTTGAACTGTGAGGTTCTAGGTGCTCTTTACATTTGGTTGTTTGTTTGCAGACATTTCATTACCCAGTTAGGTAACATCATCAGTGTTGGCTAACTCACAATACAAAAGTTTATAATGTTTGCTTCTGTTATGAAAAGATGGCAATTCTATGGAAGACCAAGTCAGGCTGGAAAGTCATAAATATTTTCACAGATACAGATTCTACCAAATTCAGCAGAACTTGTATGTCAGTTTAGTATTATATTATGTGAGTATTATTTTTATTTTGGTAAATTCCACACATTATAGCAGCTGCTTTACTAAGGCAATAATCTAGTGTCCTAAAATAACATTGAGGGATCCACCATCATAACCTCCAGGTTATTTGAGGAACCGCCTCTTCCCAATTACATTTGCCCATCCTATCAGTTCTGGTAGAAGTGGTATGTTGTGGGTCCCATCTGCCAAAGAGTTACATCTGGCAGGACCCAGGAAACTGGCCTTTTCTGCAGTGGCACACGCCCTGTGGAACATTATCTTCCTGAGGTGAGATTTGTCCCATATCTGCTGAACTTCCAGAAGTCCTTCAAAACCTAATTGCATCAACAGGTCTGGGGATTGCAAACGAATAGTGATCTGATCAGGTGGCTCCATTTTCTTAATATCTGATGCTCTCTCCTAGCTTTTTAATAATTTCTATTATTTTTTGTACTTGTTGAATATTTTTTAAATTATTTTTTATGATTTGATTGTACACCACCCAAAGTCACATTTTGTGAGATGGACAGCCATATAAATATGATATATAAATAAATAAATAAATGGATATGGATGGGCTAATTGTCTGGGATATTTCCATGCAACTGTTCTAAATCAGCTTAGTAGGAGAACAGGCAGAAGAATAGGATCGGTGCATTTCATCCCATCTATGTAGCATAAAACTATTTATTTAACAATATGAAATGCTAGTTCCATAGAATGACATCATTAAAGAGTTACTTCCATATTGCTGCTAAAAAGTCTAACAGAGACCTCAGCTACATTTATTAGTAATCAATATTATTAACAAATTCTAATTGTATCATCTAATCAGTTTCAATACACAAATACCTTGTCACCATCTAACTATTATTTTTGTATTAATTAGCAACTACCATACCTTTAATTTTTTTTTTTTTTAATCTCATGCTGAAAGATAAATTGCCACTGGAAAGATTATGACGGAGATAGAATGATGGTAGGACTCAGTATGCCTTAAGCCTCAATATGCCTCATTCTTAAATAAAACTAATCTTCACCAATTTGGTATCTCCACATTTAGGTGGCATTTTTGACCATATGGGCTTAGAATTTTTGAGCTTCTGATCCTAATAAACCTAAACCTGGCTGAATCAAACTGAAAATATATACATGGATATATACGTTGTATATCAGCCATTGCATTATGTTCCACAAGGCCCTGTTCTCTTCTGTGCTTGACTAACCAGCCGATCATCTTCCACACCAGCTCAAGAAATCCTTAATTTAAATGCCAGGATTCCTGACCATTTTGGACGTTAGAACAGGCTATAAATCAAATTAGTAAACAGATCATAAAATAAAACCTGTGTTTTAGTAATCATAGGCTGATGTACATCTTTCTTTACTAACACAGAGCTCTTGGCAAGCTAGAAATGAATTGCTGCTACTGTTCTCACTTCATTTTGTGAAGGGTGATAAATTACACAGAGGTGAACAAAAGAACTCATGCCTGCTAGTGAGAGTTTGCTTTAATTATCACCCCACTGCCATTTTAAAATAGCGATGATCTCTTTCCCATCTTTCTAGATTCAAATGTTGTCTAATGACCAACGTAATGGTGTGTAAATGTATCAGCAAGCTGCCCTACAGAAAGCCACATGCTGATATGCGTTAATGAGAGAGGGTGTTGCCTAGCAAAGCACTCTTTTCCATTTCACTTACTAGTACAAAGATAAAAATCAGTTCCATTTTTCTTCCTACAGTTTTATCACAAACTGATTCTAAATGTTACATATTCTCATTTAACATGTGCTGCTGCTTTGACCTACTTCTCTGTACTCTAGTTAGGCTGGCTGACAATTTTTCCTTGCCTATCTATGTTTTTCCTGATTTATAAGTAAATGGTAAAGCAATCTATATATGTGTGTATATGAATACACAGTATTCAGTGACACTGATTGATACATCCTTTGGCTAACGAAGTGTAGAAAACATGTTGTCTGTGATCACCAATGTGTGTGACATGCCTCTCAGCCTCCTTGCCCTGTCTGACTTTTTTTTAAAAAAAAGCCTTAATTAAATGAAAATTAAATTGGATTCTGATAACCTGCAAACCAGACAGATTATAAAATCACCTTTATTTACAAGAAAGCATTGGAGATTTACGTGGAATCCATAGACAAAAGTGGTGGCTCAGTTTCAATGCTTTGTTGGACTCGTCTGTCTTCCTACAGTAAAGAAAATGGTAAACCAGGATAGTATGGAACAGTTTGGATTAAATGGATGAGGTAGTAGCAAACAACCTTATCTATTTGCCTGTCCAACATTTAATATGTTTCCAGAATTCAAATCTGCCTGCTCTTCCAAGATGAATGCCTGCTCTTGGATTAACCAATGCCCACATAATTTAAATATTCATACTACACTTGCAATTAAGCCATTTAAGTCCACTGATAACAACCAAAGAGGATATCCCATTTGGATTAAACATTCCCAGCTGGGGATAAATCCATTTTTTCCTAAGATATGTTTCATGCTATATTGTTATTAGATAAACTGATTTAGTAGCTTGCTCATAACGTCTGATGATGTTTAACATCTTGTTTCTTAAGGTAAATTGTTCTTATCAACTCCTTTTTTTTTTTTTTGTATATAAAACATCAGGTATGAAATAGATCTTGGGATAAAGCTATAGCATAATAACTATAGCATGGACATAATACCAAATGTCATATGGTGATCTGGGAGTTTTCTGGGACCAGTGCAGCTACAAACGTAAGTATTGCAAAAAACAGTTAATCTATAGAGTTCACTGCCACAAGCTGGGATGATTCTGAGAGCATTACAAAGCAATTAGATAGAATTCATGGAGGGTAAAGGTATCAACAGATATAAAGATGTGTCAAAATCTGCCCTGGTTTTTTTTTAAAGTTTTCTTCCCTGAAAAAAGACATTCCTGTTTTTCTACATTTATTTTCAGGGAGCTTACAAAATTCTTTAGAATTTCTCTCAGTAGTGTTTTGTTAACTAATTTTACTCTAGAAGGTGGCAGATCTTCCTTCTGAAGTTGTCATTTTTGTTATACATCTCTCCATCATCCTGAAAGCCCTGGCTGCTCACATTCCCAGTCTGAAAAAGCCCGATCCTGCTCCTTCAGGATGGTTTTCCTTCAGAAGGAATGAAACATGGGACACACCATGGCAGGACGCTACTGGCTCCATATCCAGCTTATGGGCTTTCTAAAAGGATCCAGAAGGCTTCTGTGACTCCTTTTTCTTTTTTCTGACCCAAGTGAGCTCTTCTGACAGGCCACAGCTGCTGACCAGCAATAGAAATGTAGAATCTCTTAGCAATTGGGCCAGACTTTTCCAGTTTTAATTAAAGAACTTTCATTAATGAAGTATGATGAAATCACCTCTTCAGGGCTCTGTTATCAGCTTCTCCAGCCTTACTTGAGGCCACAATGTGTCAAAAGGGAGATTATTCAGCAAGGACAAACAGAATCAGCCATAATATGGGCAAATTAAATTTCAGCATTGTCAAAAAAAGGGGGGGGGGAGGTTGTCTGGATCATATGTTGATATTCAGCCACTACACAGATACTTTCTTTCTCACATTACTACATGGGTGCAATTTTCTTGTCAAGAATTTAGTTTGAAATGACATATGCAATCTTTATTCTGACTGATGCAGCAAATTTGTTTTGAGTATTCCAAATCTGTCAACACCTTACAAACACTCAGGACATCAGCTACTGTGTTGTGGAAAACACACACATGCACGGGGGGGGGGGGGGGGGAGAAAGAGCAATCAAATGCTTCGTATAATTGCATATTCCATTTTTTTTCCTCTGTTCATGTTTTCTTTACCCACAGCAAGCCACAGTAAAGCCATAAGTATCTTTCTTATCAAGAAAGTTTATATTTCTACACAGAATTAAAATTCTGCGAAAACATTAGCAACTTTTATGTATTACTTATATTTGCATTTTTATATCACAGAACTCAAAATGACACCAGCGCTGTACATCATAGAAGCATAAAATATGGTGTGTGTTTTTTCAAAGTACCAAGAATTCATGATAAAACTAAATTCTACAGTAATTAGATAGATGCAGTGGTGAGCGTTCACCAACTACAGACCAAAGATTACAGAAAAAGATAAGATAGTAAGAGGGAGGAACCCAGGTTCAACAGCATTATTATAATGGCCTCTTAATTTTTACTGCACTGGGGAGGGGGGATCAATACCTTACATAATCCATCATCCAAGATCAAACTTTGAGATTAGTTAATTCTCCCCAGCCCACCTGAGGTTCCCTTGTAATTTTCTGGGACTGCTGCTTCTTCCATCTTGGTAAGACCTTGGTTCCATCTCCAAAAAAGCCCAAATGCTATCAGCTTGTCACCTCCCCTAGCTTATCTCCTAGATTCAGATGTGTATGTTATTTTCAACCCCACTCCCTTACTTAGTCAATTGTAATTGTGCCGCTAACTTCTCAAATAAGTTATATAACTATACCTTCCTTATTTGAGTAATTTCAGCTATGCCACAAAATAGATAAACAAGTAAATAACACATATAACTGTGGTCTCTACAAGACTATGTGTTTTAACTCAAGCCTGAACCACTGTTTCCATCTTACATGTCCTTTTCTTAGAGCAAAGTAATTATCAATACATAGTGCTCAATACCTTCCCTAATCAAAGTTGTACAAATACATACTACCATGTGAAGGACCTTCAGAAGGACCTTCAGTAGACCTTCAGAAGGTCAGGTGGCAGCAATTGACTCTCTCAAATATTGCCTTCCCTTGTTCTAGAACTAGAGGCTACTCATATTCTCCTATAGTCAACTCATTGCAGTGGTAGCGAGGAATAACTTTCCATCTGCAAAGCTGTCTTTTCTCTTTCCTGTACATGTAAAGTTGTCTTGCAAGTTCTAAAGGTAAAAAAATAACATGTTGGGTTTCTTTGCAACAAGCCATTTTTCCAAATACATTTACCCATGGCTGCTGATATAGTGGCAGGAGAAGGGGAGATACATATGAAACAATGCTTAGAGATATGGTACTTGAAGAAGACATACTGTTGGGCAGTTCATCTATGGACACAGAGTTGGTTCTGCAGTCCCAGCCTGAAAGGGCAGAGTCTAGCACAATGGGGGCACTAGAAGTCTATCATTGTAATAACTGTGGGTGTTACTCTGTGACGCTATTCATGGTTTTCTATCAGTTTTTGGTGGTGCCTGTCTTCAAAGATGGTGGAAGCTTCATAGTACAGGGCTCGGTGATGGGTTCTGTCAGCAGCCACAGCTTCTAGTTCCCTTGGCTGGATGTCACCGTGGCATAGGGTTTCTTTCACAGCATCTTTGTAGCACTTGCATAGTCAACCTCGAGGTCTCTTCCCAGACTCCAGTATGTTATAGAGCAACTGGCAAAGCATACAGTGGTCATCCATTCTGATGACGTGTCCCACCAACCTCATCTGGGCTCTGATCATTAGGGACTCAATGCTGGTGGACTCCACATGGTCCAAGACGTCCAGGTTGGAGACACAGTCTTGGGAAAAAAATGCCGAGGATGGAGTGGAGATCACGCATGTGGAATTTGTCCAATTGGTTGATGTGCCTTCAGTACAGAGTCCAGGACTCACATCCATATAGGAGAGAAGGTATAACACATATAACTGTGGTCTCTACAAGACTATGTGTTTTAACTCAAGCCTGAACCACTGTTTCCATCTTACATGTCCTTTTCTTAGAGCAAAGTAATTATCAATACATAGTGCTCAATACCTTCCCTAATCAAAGTTGTACAAATACATACTACCATGTGAAGGACCTTCAGAAGGACCTTCAGTAGACCTTCAGAAGGTCAGGTGGCAGCAATTGACTCTCTCAAATATTGCCTTCCCTTGTTCTAGAACTAGAGGCTACTCATATTCTCCTATAGTCAACTCATTGCAGTGGTAGCGAGGAATAACTTTCCATCTGCAAAGCTGTCTTTTCTCTTTCCTGTACATGTAAAGTTGTCTTGCAAGTTCTAAAGGTAAAAAAATAACATGTTGGGTTTCTTTGCAACAAGCCATTTTTCCAAATACATTTACCCATGGCTGCTGATATAGTGGCAGGAGAAGGGGAGATACATATGAAACAATGCTTAGAGATATGGTACTTGAAGAAGACATACTGTTGGGCAGTTCATCTATGGACACAGAGTTGGTTCTGCAGTCCCAGCCTGAAAGGGCAGAGTCTAGCACAATGGGGGCACTAGAAGTCTATCATTGTAATAACTGTGGGTGTTACTCTGTGACGCTATTCATGGTTTTCTATCAGTTTTTGGTGGTGCCTGTCTTCAAAGATGGTGGAAGCTTCATAGTACAGGGCTCGGTGATGGGTTCTGTCAGCAGCCACAGCTTCTAGTTCCCTTGGCTGGATGTCACCGTGGCATAGGGTTTCTTTCACAGCATCTTTGTAGCACTTGCATAGTCAACCTCGAGGTCTCTTCCCAGACTCCAGTATGTTATAGAGCAACTGGCAAAGCATACAGTGGTCATCCATTCTGATGACGTGTCCCACCAACCTCATCTGGGCTCTGATCATTAGGGACTCAATGCTGGTGGACTCCACATGGTCCAAGACGTCCAGGTTGGAGACACAGTCTTGGGAAAAAAATGCCGAGGATGGAGTGGAGATCACGCATGTGGAATTTGTCCAATTGGTTGATGTGCCTTCAGTACAGAGTCCAGGACTCACATCCATATAGGAGAGAAGGTATAACCACAGCTCTGTGGTGATACAGGTGTTGTGTTGATTGAGCACTCTAGTACTCAGCTGCCCCAGTGCTTGGCTGGCCTTGCTGAACCTGGAGTCAATTTCTTTGTCCAAAGACCCATCACTCAAGATGATGCTTCCCAAGTATTTGAAGCTGTTTACATTTGTCAGCTGGGTGTTGTCAACATTGATTTTTGGTACTGTGGAGTTGGTTTTGGCATGGGCTAGTAAAGTACTTCAGTCTTGTTCAGGCTGATAGTCCAGCTGAAGAGCTTAGCAGCACCTGAGAATTTGTACAGCATCAACTGTAGATCACAGTCTTTGTGCTCCAGGAGTGCCCAGTCCTCTGCAAAGAGGGTTTCTTGGATGACTTTATGGAGGCACTTCATCTGTGCGTTCAAGTGGCAAAGGTGAAAGAGAGAGCCATTCAATCAGTATCTGATGTACATTCCCTCCTTCAGACCCTGGACAGCACGTGACAACATGCAAGTGAAGAACAGTTTGAACAGGACTGGAGCTAGCACACAACCCTGTTTTACCCCATTGGAAATGGCAAATACAGCTGATGTATCACCATTGTAAGGAACCTATCCTTGTCATACTGTTGTGGAGTAGCTGAATCAACTTCACAAATTTCCTTGGGAATCCATAATGTCCCAGAATGATCCAGGGAGCTGTCCCATTTACAGTGTCAAATGTCTGTCAAGTCAATGAAAACAGAGTAAAGAGGCTTGTTCTGCTCAATGCACTTCTCCTGGACTTGCCTCACAGCAATTATCATGTCTGCTGTACTCTGTTCTGGCCAAAAGCAACATTGTGCCTCTGGGAGGTTCCTTTCTGAGACAGTGACAAGTCTGTTCAGGAGAATGTGGGCAAAAATCTTACCTGCAATGGACAGCAGTGAGATACTGTAGTTTCCACAGTCTGATTTGCTTCCCTTATTTTTGTAGAGAGCCACAATGAGGGCATTGAGGAAGTCATCAGGCATCTCCTCTGTGGAACAAATGTCTTCCAAGATGTCTTGGAATGCCTGTAAGGTGTTAGAGTCTAGTCTTTTGTAGATCTCAGCAGGAATACCATCCTGTCCTGTTGCTTTATTTGAGTTCATCTGCAAGATCATTTTCTTGATCTCATCAATAGAGGCTGACAAGTCTAGGACATCCAAGACTGGGAGCTGAGGAATCTGCTTTAAGATGAGATATCTTCGGTAAGACATCATGATCAACTGTGGGTGGCCTATTAAATAGGTTGGAAAAGTGTTTAGCCCAGCAGTTTTTCAGTCCTTCGTGGTCTTTGATCAGGCTCAACCCATCAGATGACAGCAGGGAGGGGGGGCATCCTGATTTAGAAGGGCCATAAACTGACTCTAAGGCACTGAAGAACTCCCTGGTAGAATGCATGTCTGCATAGCTTTCCACTTGCTCAGCCTTTCTCTGCTGCCACTTGTCCTGCATTTCTTGCAGTTCCATCTGTACTTTGGACTGCAGGTGCTTAAGCTTGTCTTTCTTTGAGACAGATGATGACTCATTCTGCCAGTCTGCATAAGCCTTGTCCTTGGCCTGGAGGCCTGGAGGGCTGAAATGGTCTCATGGTTTTCATTAAACCAGTCTTGGTATGCCCAGGTTTTCAGTCTGAGTACAGTTGTTGCAGTTTGCGTGATGACATCTTTAAACTTCATCCACTTTTCAGAACAGGTTCCTACAAATGGTAAATTGCCAGAGAGCTTTTCATTAATTACATCTTGGCAACATTGGACTTGGCCTGGGTCTTGCAATCTGCTGATGTTGAATGACTTTCTGACAGTCCTTGGTTGCTTACAAGTTAAAGGGTCTATGTACAGCTTGAGGACCAACCAGACCAGCCTGTGATCTGTCCAGCACTCAGCACCTCGGCATTTTTCCAAATACTTTAATCCATGGCCATTGATATAGTGGCAGGAGAAGGGGAGATACATATGAAACAATACTTTGAGTTATGCACCACAAAGTAATAATTGAAGCTCAAAGCCAGAAGATGGAGCAAAACAAGACTACCTGAAACTGGAAAACTAACTGGTAATAAGTTCTGCATGACTGTAAAAGAAAAGACCAGCATTCCTTCAGTTTCAGACAAATCAGCATGGAAGTAAGGAAAAATGTGATTCAGTCCTTGAAAAACCATCAACTTTTTGGAAATGCTGGGATTCAGAGTTGATTCTGAACTGGTGAAAGAACTTCTGGAAATAGCCTTAGAGTAAATCACTTAAGTTCCAAAAGTACAAGTGGTTTATTTTGTTAATCTGGGATTTAGTCTTATGTTGCTTGTATTGTATAAATTTCAATACATGTCAGTTAATAATGAGGTTAGTAGAGTTACATTGTAGCAAGCAAGTGAACATTGTTATACATCAATATGTGTATTGATTCACATTTTCCTCCCATGTCTGGAGTAGTTATTACACTTAAGGCAGGAGATAGACCTTTAGTTCTAGAGCAACATGGCTCCAATTGCAATGAGCTGTGACATAGGCCTCTTTTAGAGTTGAAACACAGGTCAACAGAAGAACTATTGAAGTGAATGCTAAGAATAATTTGTATTATGGGACATAATTGCAGAAAGGATTCTCCTGTAATTCTCTCTAAACTCTATCTCTTTATCACAACACAAGCACACACCATCTCCCCACACACCATGCACCCACAAACACATACATAGGTTAGGATTACATCCTAGTGAAATGTCTGATTTAACATTAGATTTAAACATGCCATCAGTTTTTTTTTCTGCATCTGCAAGAAAAGATCTATTTGTTCAGCTATGTTGTACAAACCCATAAGAAAAGACTCCTACCAGCTATTATAAAGTATTCAGTGGTGGTGATGGGTAGAGAACGATATGGCAGGAGCAGGAGGGTGGGCCATCTTCGGGGAAGATACCCCCGGTGTCTGCTACTGGTGCCATATTTAAGCCCTTCTTGCTCACTCCCAGGTCCTGACCAGCAGGTTCATAGGGGCCCTGGCCTCTGGCTGCTGCTGCTTAATGCCAGGTCAGTTAAAAACAAGGCCCCCATCATAGGTGACTTGATCACTGAGGAGGGGGCAGACCTGGCATGTATCACCGAGACCTGGCTGGGGCCCAAGGGGGGGTGCCCCTCTCCGAAATGTGCCCAGCTGGGTTTACAGTGTGGCACCAGCCGAGATGCCAGGTCAGGGGAGGAGGGGTGGCTGTTGTCATCCGAGAGTCTCTAGTGGCCTTCAGGGGCATTGCTCCACAAGTTTCGGGCTGTGAGACACTGTTTCTTAGGTTGGGTGCCCATAAACAGTTGGGAGTTATGCTACTGTATCAGCCTCCCTGCTGTGTGGCAGCCCCCCTGCCTGAGCTGCTGGAGGCTATCTCGGGGACGGCGGTAGAGTTCCCCAGGCTTATGGTTCTGAGGGACTTCAACCTGCCATCCCTGGGATGGTCCTCGGAGGTGGCTCGGGAGTTCATGGCTACCATGGCAGCCATGGGCCTGTTTCAAATTGTATGGGACCCAACCCGAGACAGTGGCCACATGCCGGATTTAGTTTTCTTGTCTGAGCAATGGCAAAGTGATCTGAGGGGAGCTGTACAACTTTCCCTGCTGTCATGGTCAGATCATGCCCTGGTGACCCTGAGTTTCTCCTATGCCACCCCCCTCTGCAGGGAGGCAAGACCCATGTGATTGGTTCACCCCCGGTGCCTGATGGACCCGTCAGGGTTCCAGAGGGACCTGGGAGGCATTCCTGTGGACCAGCTGCATGGCCCAGCGGAGGCCCTGGCTGCTGCTTGGAATAGAGAGGCAGCTGGGGCCTTGGACAGGATCATGCCTGTGTGACCTCTCTTGCCACATCGGCCCCGACACTCCTCGTGGTTTACGGAGGAGTTGAGGGTGCTGAAGAGGGTTAAGAGATGTCTAGAGTGCCACTGGAGGAAGACACGGACCAAATCTGACCGAACACATGTTAGAGCCTCTATTAAGGCCTACATTGTGGCGATCAGAGCAGCGAAGCGCCAATACTTCTCTGCCCTTATCACGTCCGCAGAGTGCCACCCGGTGGCCCTGTTTGGGATCACTGGATCCCTCCTCAGTAGGAGGGAGCTGGAGATTCATTTGCAGGGCTGCATGGAGGAATTTTCAGAGCACCTGTAGGATAAAATCGTGCAGATTCATTCCAAGTTGGACTCCGAGCATGGTGCAGGGTCTGGGGAGATACCAGGGGATCATTCTTGCCAGTTATCTGGGAATGGTTTGATCCTGTTGTTCCTGAGGAAGTGGACAGGATCCTCCAGACTGTGAGGGCCACCACTTGTCATCTGGACCCATGTCCCTCCTGGCTGGTGAAAGCAGCTCGCAAGGTGACATGTGGTTGGATCCAGGCGTAGTTAATACATCCTTGCAGGAGGGAGTGTTTCCAGTGCCCTTTAAAGAGGCATTGGTGCACCCCCTCCTCAAGAAGCCCTCCCTGGATCCTACAGTACTGGACAATTTTTGTCCAGTCTCCCACCTCCCCTTTTTGGGGAAGGTGGTTGAGAAAGGGGTGGCATCACAGCTCCAAAGGGTCCTGGAGGAAATGGATTATCTGGACCCTTATCAGTCAGCTTTCAGGCCCAGTTATGGAATGGAAACAGCATTGGTCGCACTTATGGATGATCTCTGGTGGGAGTGGGATGGTGGAAGTGTGACCATCCTTGCTCTCCTTGATCTCTCAGCGGCTTTCGATACTGTCGACAACAGTATCCTGTTGGGACGGCTCAGGGATTTGGGGGTGGGTGGCACAGTTCTGTGCTGGTTCACCTCCTTTCTTTGGGGCTGGTCCCAGTCAGTGGTGATAGGGAGTGAGAGGTCCCATCCTCGGCCCCTCCTTTGTGGGGTGCCACAGGGTTTGGTTCTCTCTCCTCTCCTTTTCAACATCTACATGAAACCGCTGGGCAAGATCATCCGTCATCATGGGATAAGGTATCATCAGTACGCTGATGATAATTATATATGTCCATCCCTGGTGAGGTAAGTGATGCCGTGACTGCCCTCTCGCGGTGCCTGGAGGCTGTGAGGGTCTGGATGGGGAACAACAGGCTCCAGCTGAACGGAGTGGCTGTGGGTTAATGGCTCCTCTGTATCCGGGACATTGTCATTGTTGGTGCTGGATGGGGTAGCACTGCCCCAGACAGACCCAGTGCGTAATTTGGGGGTTCTCCTGGACTCACGGCTCCTGCTTGAAGAGCAGGTGGCAGCCGTGGCCAGGAGGGCTTTTGCACAGCTTCAGGTTGTGCACCAGTTACACCCCTTCCTGGATCGGGATGCCCTTCGAACGGTCACTCATGCCCTTGTTATCTCCCAGATAGACTACTGCAATGTGCTCTACATGGGGCTACCCTTGAAGAGTATCTGGAAGCTTCAGCTGGTCCAGAATGCAGCCGCGTGAGCTATTTTTGGGGTCCAAAGAAGGACCATATAACACCTTTGCTCCATGAGCTGCATTGGGTACCAGTTTGCTTCCGGGTCCAATTCAAGGTGTTGGTTATCACCTTTAAAGCCCTACATGGCATGGGGCCAGGCTACCTGAGCGACTGCCTCGCCCCCATGATTTCAACCTGTCCCACCCAATCTCACAAAGGGGGCATGCTCCGGACCACCTCGGCAAAAGAACTCTGACTAGTAGGGTCCAGAAGGCAGGCCTTCTCTGCTATAGCCCCCGCCCTTTGGAACATCTTGCCCCCAGAGGTGAGACAGGCCCCCTCACTCCCGGCCTTTCGGAGGGATTTGAAGACCTGGCTCTGCCATCTGGCCTGGGGCAGGGAGGGAGGTTGTCAGAAATGGGGTTGGCTAGCCCCCTAGAGGCCTAGTGTGGCTTCCATCAGCCTCTTGGATTTATTTATTTTTTTCTCTTCTTTCCATCTGTGTAGATGTGTTCGTCTTTTTATAAATTTTAATTATGTATTTATTGTTTTAACTTGATGTAAACCGCCCAGAGTCCCCCATTGCAGGGAGATGGGCAGGGATAAGTCCATGTATAAATAAATAAATAAAATAAATTCATTTAATAAAAGGCTGTGTCTAGACATAGGAATTACATACAAGCTTTCACTACCAGTTTTCTAACAGGCTTGATATTATTCCCAGTTCTTCATCCAGTCTGAGGTGCCTCCTTCCTTCCTTCCCTCATACATGCATGCTTCCTAACTAGATCAGAGTAAGCAAAAATAATTCAAAAATCTAAATTTGAGATACTGCTAGTTAAGACTTCAGGACCTTCAGCAAATCATGTTCTGTAATCTTTCACTGAAAACTGTAGTGATTTTTCCCTTGGTTAAGTATGGATTACTATGTCTTTTGCTCCATTTTCCTATTAATATCCAATTGTGTTGTTAATTGTTTTGTGATTCTAAGTCAGAAGGGTTTTAGAAATATTTTATTGAACCTTGTTCTTATTACTGTGTCACTTTTAAATTGTTTTCAACCTGCTGTAATTTGTTCCTAGTTGTGGGTAGTTTTAACAATGGCTATGCATGTTAGAAATTCTATAAAATAAATCAATAGAACAACATTTTAAAAAAAATTAAAATAGAGCAGCTAGGTAATTTTAGACCTTGACTTGATGGTTTAATGAAAGAAAAAAGCTTTAAGATAGTTATGTCATATAATTCCAGTTGTGGACTATACAACCAACCTTTATCTTCTGTTTTCTTCCCATTCTATGCATTAATATTGTTGCCACATATTTTTTTAAAAGCCACTGCCCAATTGTTTGCATGCAGTTTTGTATGTAAACTCCCTTAAATCTTTGCACCATCTTGTCTACAGGAATGAAATGGCATTTACATCTGCTACCCCATTGCTAAATAAATTAATTTAGGATTGCACATCATTTAGTTGTACAATAATAAATTGATAAAGAAAAGGTAATAAAGTGAGCATCTGCATCCATGTACATGCCTGGCCAACTACACTCTAATTCTATAAGTTTTTGTTTGTTTTTAATTAAATAAAAGGGAAGAAAAGAAGTATCACCATAATGGGACTTGGGATATTGATGTGACCTGTTTGCAGATGCTGTGCCATGTAGTTGGTGAAAGTATGAATTGATATGTGTGAAAGATGAAGCATAAGACCCCTGGCTGAGCAAGCCATAACCTCAGAAAAGTGTATTTCGTAAGATTTTGGCCTATACAGCGTGTTGAAAATGACCCCTTCAAAGATGACACGACAAATAACAATTCTCACAACAAAAGATTGTTTCTAAAACAAGAAATAGTTCTCATGTGAACTGGATGAGATAGTTGTGCTTAGGTGGAAAAAGACAGGAAATGTGAGAAAAGATTTAAGGTGGAATTGATGAAACATTTATGGACTGTGTCAAGGCTTCTGGCAGTTTTAAAATTATGGGAACTATAACCTTTTACATACCACTTAGAATGGAGTATTGTAAGTGGTGGGCATTCCACCACAGTTCTTCTGGAATTCAAACTTAGTCTAGCTAACCTGACTTCGGGTTGGCATAAGTTGAGCTTTTAGTTCAGAAAGTGAAGTAGAAGAGTAGTGAACCTGCATTTGTTTCTAACTACCCCAAGTGTCTGTATTTTTAAAACATCTAGTATCCTTGAAGATGTCTTTATAGCCCTCAAGCATGCTCACTGTTGCTTCATCCTCTACCAATGATGGGGACACTGGACTGTTGGGTCCTATATCTTGGCTTCAAGGCTAAACCCCAGCTGCAATACTGCTCTGAAACAAAATCTTCTAACCACTGATTGGTTGACTGATTGATATAGCCTCCCACTTGGCACACAGGATTTATTCATTTATTTAAAACATCTATATGGCCACCCATCTTTTACCAAATTCTGAGTGGCTCACAACCAAAAGATAAAACAGTATCTATTTACCCTAAAAAATATTAAAGCCAAAAATATTAAAACTAAAAGACTTGGCACCATAGCTAAACTTTCACATGCAGCCCACAAGTTCATCTCACCAATCTCACCCTATCTCAGGGCTTGGGAGAAAAGCCAGGACTTGAGTGCTTTTAGGATGGCTAAAAGGATGGGGTCCTGCTAAACTTCAGGGGGAAGGGTGTTCCAGGGGCTGCCATGGAAAAGGCACACTTTCTAGGTCCCATAAGAGGGCAACATTTAAGGGAGGGGACTAGTGTGCCCACCCTATCTGATCTGGTAGGACAGACAGATGTCTTTAGGGAGAGTCGGTCCCACAGATAACCTGGTCCCATGCCATATAGGGCTTTAAAGGTAATAAAAGCCTTAAATTGTACCTGGAAGGAAACTGGAAGCCAGTGCAGCTTGCACAACAGGGGTGTAATGTGTAATGTGAACCTAGGGGCACCCATCACTGTGATCTTCAAGGATGGTGTACATCATCAATAAGGAACAATAAATCCATGTAAAACGACACAGCAAACAAATAATAAAAACGAAACATTAAAACATAAGGTTATAACATAACCTTAACATAAGGTGCTGGAAAAAAATCATCCAGAGAGAGCGTATTACTCCCTGACCCAGTACCTGAGGAAAGAACTAGGTCTTTATTGACTTTTGAAAGGCAGACAGTCAGGGCCAACCAAATCTCATCTATAGTACATTCCTGAAGCTTAAATATTTCCAAGGTAAATAGAGGATGTTCAACCCTGAACTTTCCTTTGTATGCCTTTCATTTCCACACACACACCCCCCCCCACAAATATCTTTCCAAGCCCAAATATGAAGCTGTTTAACCTCAGTATTAATACTCCTATCTTCATGAACACAGATCAACGTGATGGTGATGTTATTCTAATACTGTTTTGATCGTTGTCTTGGGAAAGGTTTTTAATTCTATTTACTGGTTGCAACATATTGTTTATTATTACTGGCAGCTGCTTGAACTGTCAAGAAAGTGAGATAGTCACAGATACATAATAGAGAATTGGTCAATATGGCCAATGTCTTAGTTACATAATAGCATCCCTGTGCATCCTTAGGAAGAGGAACCCAAACTTTTATCTTCACTTTAAATTGTGTGGGAAGGAAGGGAAAGCTTCTTGTTGCTAGGACAACTGGGCTTCCTTGGCAATAAATGTGCTTGCTGTGTTGCTACATAGCACACAGTAGGGTGACTGTTCTTCCTTGCTATTTAGAAGCCCAAGAATTCCTTCTGGAGGCACACCATTCCAATAGAATCACTATCTTATTCTCACTTAGCATTGGTGCGTATCTCTTAACACATAGCAATAACAGTGTTCCTTAAAACAGAAAAAAATGGGACATATTATTCCATAGCCTCATTCTCCATAAATGATATTTTCAATTTGTCAGAGCCATTCGTACACCATTTTGTTTGTATTTAGCACAAACCTTTCCCATGAATTATGGAATGCTATCATTTAGAATTCTAGATTTAAAAAAGGTAATGACTCCGGTAAGTCAAACTTGACTCCTCATTACTACAGTGAGTACATGTAGTTTTCTTGGCAATAATATGGAAGTGAGGTTTCCCACTGCTTTTTTCCAAGCATTTTTTTTTTCAATCCAGCCTAACTCCAGTGGTCTCCCATCTAAGCACTCACCACATCCAATCCTTCGTAGCTTTTACAGATTCACTCAGAGTTTTCAAACCATGTTCTGTGGGTCCCTAGGGTTCCACAGTCTGGAGTAGAGGTGCATATGCAAGACACACCTCCTGGGAACATGAGTGCCTGTAATTACCTTCGCACATTTAGTAGGACACTTGAAAAAAATGTTGACTAGTACTTTTTGGGGTTCCAGACCAAAGGAAATCTGGTATATTCATTTGTCTGAAAGGTTTCCAACCCATCTGCAACACCTACTTTTCAAGACTTACATAGGGCCCATACCTGTGGAAATATTGTGGGTGGGATTGGCTGAGCTTTTATTCCTCCCGAGTACAAGCAGGATGCCTGCGTAAGGGCTGTAGTTTCTTGCCATTTTGCAGGCACCTTTGTTTACAGCAAACATTTGAACCTGGAGGCTTTTCTTTTTCCTGCCAAAATGTTTTGGCATGCAAACCAGGCATCTGGTACACAACAACAAATGTAGTATGTTTTGAGAACTATTCATATGTTCAGAACTATTCATTATGCAGATGATTGCTGTGCTGTGGAAGTGAATAAAAAGAGATTGTGCTAGATATTTTATTAATATTATGAAATGAAGCATTACCACTACTGGAAACATTTCTCTCCACTATAAACCTATCTTCTTGAGGGTTCACAAGTTGTTGGGTTGTTGTTGTTTTTCCCCTTCTTCTTCTGCTCTGGAGCTCCTGCATTTGTTAAAAAAAGTCCCAATGATCAGCTATATTGTGATTGTGCTTTAGAAGCCAAACTGAGAAATTCGTTAGATGTCTGAAGTCACGTTGGTGGCAATTCATCTCCACAAGTGTTCACCCAGTGTGGCAAGAAATGGACACAGCTGCTGAAGTACCTGGATGCCTCTGAAGATGAGATGTGCCCATTACAACTTCAGTGGGAAGGCTTAGTGAGCTTCATGAAGCTCTTGGTGAAGCTCCCTTGATGAGCTTCTCCCTCACTGGTAACAATGGAACAGGCCAAAAAGCACCACAGAGACACAGTGCTTGCATCTGCATAGATGTATGACTGATTCCTTCCTCTTTGGAACAGCACAGCAATTATCCCAAAGACATTTTCATTATTGCAAGTGAGATTTACCACAAAATATTTCAGTGTAACAGAAGCCGTGTCATTCAGATTCCAGACAGCTACCAAAAACATCAAATGAAGTACGCAATTCTGTTCTCATGGCCTCCTTTCCTATTGTGTTTCTTTTCTAATTGAAACTTGGTATTCTACATCTCCTGAAATGCTCCCTTTGGCATTTTTATAAAACCAGGATTTCCTTCAACTATTCAGATACTCTCCTCTTACTTCTCAGTGGTGCCACGTTGGTTGGCACTCATCATTTCAATTTACTAAGAGGAGGAATGTCTATTATCACCATGTTCACTATTACTCCAAATCCAATATCTGTATAATTGTTTAGCAGTAAAGTCAGAATAATCAAAAGAAAGAATTCCATTTTTAACAGTTTATTTCACTTCTATAAGACGTAACAATGGTTTCAGACTCCGGTGGCTTTGAAAAAACTTAAATGATCAATAATATTGATAAATCTCTGTATCAAGGTAAAGATTTGTTTTAGGATGATGTACAGCCAGAAAGCATGAAGACATAATATCAACTTTATTTAATACCAATAAACAGTGCAATCTTGTAAAAGCAACAGTCAGGACATATACCAAAATCTAAAAATATTAAGGAAAGAAATTAGGAAAAAGGAAAGATTGTCATCAATTGCCAAATAGACATAAGGATCATTTCCAGATAAGCCTGCCTGGAAAGAGAGTTGCACAGTTGAGACATCACAATAAAGAAGGTTATTTCCCATTCATTAACATCTTATTTATATATTATATATTTAAAGATTTTCATTACAAATTTTAAAATGCCAAAGTTCTCTGGGCACTTTATAGTAAAAGACACTAAAAATACAATCTGAATAAAACACATACAATAAAATCAAATAAACAGCAAAATAAAAGACAATATAAATTAGGTGTTTTTCTCATAAGGTGAAGATGGGGAAAATCTCTGAGATTAAAGGACAGACTTCTCAATGATACATAAAATGGAAACTCCAGGTTTAGATGTGACAATAACATGGTTTAGAGAGAGGAGAGGAGCATAACTATAGGAGACATCTATCACTTTCATGACTACATTTTTTTTTTTTAAATAATGTACCAGCCTAGAAGGTTTGAACCAGTAGGTTAAGGAAAACATATCCCAGCTTTATGTGAACAGCTATAAGTAAATTAAATACTTAAAGTTTTTTTAATGATTTGTACTAAATTTTATGATTCTATGATTTTTATTTGTACAAAAACTCTCATTTCAGAAGGAAACCGAAGTGTCTGATTTGTCTTGGACAAGTTCCTTTTTAATATGCTTTGTGTTTCATCATACATAAGGAAAGTTATTAAAAATCCTTTAAGCCTTATGCCGCCACACGGTGTCCAACACATCACTCATTGATTTCCAGGGCTCAGTAATAAGTAGCTAAGACCATTATATAACACTGAAATATTTGAGTCACTAAACAAAAGGTTTTGGAAGGTGATTTATACAGAACAATAAAAATAGAAATACATTTGCAACTCATTGATAAAACTCAGTTCTTGCATTACAGGCCCTTAAAATGAGTGACAGACCTGTGTGAAAATTATTTCCTAATCTTGACCATGGATCAGATGATTCCTGGTCATATGCAAAATTAGTCATCTAGGTATCTCCCCCAAAAAAGGAAGGGAGGGACGGAGGGAGGCCAATGCCCCATTTTACGTAAGTATAAAGGGGAGTTGAGCCTTTGCCCCCAGTAGTAAGAATTTAGGGGATATGCTGCATGGAAAGGGGAACAGATTGCAGTGGCAGGGCTGTGTGTGCTGTGCACATTTTGACCTAAGGAGGCTGCCAGGGGAGTGTCCTAACCATTAAGAACCACATCTGGATAACATGTGGGTATTGTGGCTACCACCACCCATAATGCCTTGGAGTTGGCAGTGTTCCATGAACAATCAGGAGTACCTTCCATTTTTGTGTGATTAAAAATTTTCTTGAGTTCCTTGGTTTTCCTTCCTGTTTGGATCTGAGCACCAATAAGATGTGCTTGCACATGTTGTTCCAAGGTAGCCGTGATGTTCTACCATTTGCTACTATAATTGGAAAATAGGACTGCTCAGTTAATTCAATTTCTGTTCACAGTTTAATTCTATTTGACTAAACCTCATATTAGCCTTATCAATCAAATCGTTATCTTTCTAAATCAAAAGGGGAGTTTGAGACCCACTGACCCCTCTTTTTTTCTGAACAATGAGCCAGAATGGGGTACACATATTAAAAAAGACCACAGAGACAAGAATTGTCAGAGTCAGAAAATAATTTGGCAGAATCTTCAGCTATTTCCATCGTGTGTTCCTTTGCTTAATGCTACTTTAGCTTGAGTCTAAGGAGGAAGGAGTCATACAACATTTTGTATAAATTAAAGAAAGAAAGAAACACATCATCTGTAAGCACATTATTTTGGGATATGCATCTGAGAGTATAACGTCACTGAAGCAATGTAGCTTTGATTTCTTAAGGAATAAAATGGCTTATTCTGAAGTTTACGTTGTCCAGAAGTGCAAAGAAGTTTTCAGTGCAGAGACATTTTCTTCTCCCCCTTGCATAATACTCTGCTATACTGTCTAAGTTGCATTTGCTATTGGCATTGGCAGCACAAGATCCTTCCATTCACTGCCAACTGAAATGCAGGGGGAGAGAAATTGATACTGTTATAGCCAATTTAGCTAGGTTGTCCCTGAAATGAGCTCATAACAGCAGAGGTAACATTCAAAGAGGCAAACAACTGGTCTGCAAAAAAAACAAATTCTTTCCAACACCTTCCCAAAGTCTGACTCTAAACTGAAAAACAGGAACAAAAATAAGTTGAAACTGCATCTTGAAACAGTTCCATCACATTCCATCTGGGTAGGAGCAGGCATCAGACACAACACTGGGGGTAATTTCTTCTTTGCCTTTTGCGTCTATCCATTTGTAGCAAACAGGCAGTGAAACAGGCAGTGGGAGGGCGAGCCTCCTAGGACTTGTCCCTTTTGCTGAGTCCTCTAACTAATTCCAGCCTCACCTCTTGCAGAGATTGTTCCCATCAATAGCTACTTGTTTCTCTTAAAGAAAAATTCAAGTCCTCGGCAGGCCCAACAGTCCAATCTTGGGTACACCTTCTCCCAGTGGGGTGTCACATTGATCCTGCCCCTTGGAGGCACTGGAGCAAGCCAGGTCATGGTTCAAGTTGCACTTCCCCTTCTCGAACTTGGTCACAGTCGCTGGTATCATTGCCACCAAGGGCTGGACGTGGCGTTGCCTCCTTGACTCTAGAAAAATGGACCCATGGTTTTACATCTGCAAGCTTAAAAAAGAGTCAGTGGTCAACAGCACTTGATACGATCCGTTCCACTTTGGCTGGAGCAGTTCGTCCCTTCACACCCTCAGGAACGCAAAGTCACCGAGCTGGAACGGAAGGACATATACATTCAAGGGCAGAGCATGAAGGACCTGGACAACACAGCAAACATGCAAGGCAAATACTGTACTGTTTAAGCATATTATTTCTGATTACAGACATTTAAATACTATTCACCACTGGTGAAGTCACTGAAAAAGGTTTACCGAACAGAATCCCCAATGGGCTAAGTTCTAACTTATCTCTGGGACTAATTCTAATTCTCAGAAGGGCTAAAGGCAAAGCATCTGGCTAGTTAAGAGTGGTGTCTCAATCCACCAAAAATCATGTCAACAAAAACAAAAAAATGCTTATGTCCATTTGTTTGGGGTAGGTCAGTATGGTCTACTTGCCATGCCTCACCAGGTCCTGATATTCCATATTGGACACCAGGGGGTGCTTTTTTACAATTTTGTGTTATTCTGGACACAAAGCACAAAACTTGGGGCAACTAGCTTAACTTCAGTGTAAAATCAGGGCAAATCATCTGGTGGCTTAGTAAATTGCTCATTGTATTGGTGCCCTGGTGGGTGGCACATTTTGGGCAAAATCAGTCTCCCATCAAGGGTAATTCACCAGCCTTCTTCCTTCCTTCCTTCCTTCCTTCCTTCCTTCCTTCCTTCCTTCCTTCCTTCCTTCCTTCCTTCCTTCCTTCCTTCCTTCCTTCCTTTCTTTTTTCCCATCCTAAGGCTGTCTCTTCTTCTTCTTGGCCAGTATAAAAGGAGGGCAGCCTGACCTTCTGAATCCATTAGGGCTGCCTCATCTGCTCTTCATGTCCCTCTGGAAATGAGATCTTTATCTTTTTGATGGGCTTTGCAGTCTACAACAGCCTCCTGTTTAAGAAAAGATGCAACTTCCAACAGAGTAAGTATGTCTGGGGCACATTTGATTCCAGTTCCAGCTGCCCCATTCTTTCCACAATGCCCCATGCACATACAAGACTCCAAAGGCATACATAAAATCGGTGTAAACATTGACAGTTTTGCCACCAGCCAACTGGATTGCTCGGATCAAAGCCAAAAGTTCTATTCTCTGGGCTGAGGTACCTGGGGGCAAAGGGTTACTTTTTTCCCATTGAGTGACTACTGCATAGCTTGCTTGCCGCTTCCCTGAATCACGCTACTGCTGCCATCAATAAAATATTCAATATCTGGATTCTGCAATAGGGTATCTTGAAAATCCTCTTGGCTAGCACCAGTTAGAACAAACACCAACTGTATTCTTCTGCACCGGGCTCTGAATACAGAAGCAATGTAGCCAGGTTCAAAGGGGGGGGGGGGCAGGGACGGTGTAGCCAGAGTCAAATTTGGATTGCCCAATAGAGTGGCCTGATAAGTTGCAATCCAACTTGGTGCCATCCAGTGGCTGCCTTTTTGTTCCAAAATGGTCATCACTGAGTGCAGCACAAAGATCTGTAAGAGTCTTTTTCTCACCTCCTTTAGCAAGAAGACAAGTTGTTGCAGCAGCCTCTGCTGGCACCTGGCTTCTGGGAGGAGGCTGACATGAGTTTTTGCTTTAACTGCCAAAAGGCTGCTTTGCAATCTGGCACCTATTCAGAGCAGTCTGAGTTTTTTCCCTGGGTAGCCTCATATAGGGGTTTGGCAATCAGCCTAAACCCTGTAGCCCAGAGGCGACAAAACCCAGGTAGGTAACAGTCTCTGAGCTTTTTCCTGTGACGCCCAGTATTCAGCTTGTCCCAAGAAATTCAAGAGGGAAATGGTGCACTTTGTACATGCTCGAGCATTGTCAGCACACAACAGTAAATCAACATATTGAACCACCACTCCATCTGAGCCCTTAGGTCTGCAGCTAAAGCATTTCCACATGCAGCAGGACTGCTCTTGTTAGGATCCTCCCATTCACTTGCAAAAATCTCATGGCTTTCAGGAGCCAAAGGAATGCAAAAGAGAGCATCCTTTAAATCAAGGGTTGTAAACCAGCGAGAGGGGAGGGAAGGGGAGGGAGTCACAAAGCGGGGAGACAGTCGCAGCCACCTCGTTAATGGCCATTTGACTGGCATTTTCTCAACAGCCCACGTTCCTCGTTGCAAGCCTCTTTCTACTTCTAGCCAGAGAGTGATTTCCCTTTCTGCAGAAAGCACAGCTTGCTTGCTTCCTCCAGCCCTCCTCTTTAGGCACCATCAAAATGGCTCACTCTTAACTCAGCTCTCCACTGTTGCATTACAAACCTCTCCCAGGCAATGGGAGTGGGCACACAGGCAGATGCCCAAGCTGACGAGTTAATCTCTTTTCTCCCCAAAAACACAATCTAAGGTTTCAAAAAAGTTCTAATTAGGTTTTTCCCCGTTACTCCAACCATGGGGCATTTTCAGTGCTAAAACTGCCATGAGGAACATTTAAGAAACCAGCAAGGAAAAAGAAAAAAAGATTTTGCAGACCCCGCAGGAGGTTATTTGTCAGAGCTCTCAAGTTTGCATCATGGCCAGGCATTTTCACAATAGAACTTTAACTTTTTTTTTTTCTTTAACAAAACAAAGCCAATTTTACAATGGTATTATAATCCAACAACCCATTCCATGGCCATTTCACTCCATCCTTCAAATGATAATGTGGCCAAGGGTTTAAGCACAAAGACTTCATTTTGGTCTTAGTCAAAGGATCCCTTCCAAACAAGCTTCAGTGTTTCAGGATGCATCTAACAGAGAACACTCCTTGGTCTTGGTCTGGCTACCAGCCATGTTTGGATTACCTTTTATTTTGTTGACCCCTTGGACCATTCAAACCTTGTTCCCAACCAATGCCACACAGGTGAATATGTACTGGTCTTGGCATGCATTCCCCCAAGCATCCAAGTGTAACGGATCCCATGTCAGACTTAAAAGGACTTACAATCCAAAGCACAGAATTGAATCACTTTTTATTATGTTGACTCTGCAAGTAACCTCAAGCGCACCTTCCTGCCCTTTCTTGGTTTCCCTGAAAGCCTCAAGCGTGCCCCTCAGCCTTTCTTGGTTTCCCTGGTCAAACCTAAAAGGATTTATAGCCAAACCCAAAAAGAAAAAAACAGAAGGAGATCAATGCTCACCCAGCAAAGATCAACAGGTTCTCACTTCCAACAATCTCTATGTTACTGGCATTGCACATTTGAGGCTCAGAGGGCTCCTGTTGCCTGAGTCTCCCAGTTCTGACCCTGGGTAAAATCTTCCAGTACGCGCTGCTGCCCCAGTCTCATCTGGTGAGAATAGACCTCCATAGAACTAGGAAAAGCCCTTTAGGCAAGTCCCATCTAGGTCGCCAAAATTGTTGTCCCTGAAATGAGCTTGTTGGCCCTGTGTGCGAATAGCCAATCAAGACACACTGAAAGTAGAGATTGCAAAAGTTTATTGTGTGCAGAAGAAAGATGCAAGTGGGATATCTCCCAAAAGCAAGCCCAACCCTTGCTGGGACGAGTGGGCTTTAAATAGGATTTTGCATACAGTTTCAACATACAGTTTCAACAATAGTCACAAGATTGCAGAAGTTACAAATCATTCATATGTCAATAAGCTTCAGACTTCAGTACAAGATATGCCTGCCTTGGTAACATTCCTCTGCTTTCTTACAGAAACCACCAGATAAGGACATTCCCTCCCTGCATGTATATATGTTGTTTTTCACATTGTTCTTTCTAACAAAGAGGGGAAGATCTTTGGCAGGGCAAGGTGGAGTAAGCTCAGGCTGGCTGGTACTTCGCATTGTTTCATAGATCAATGATTCCTTCAAATTATTTCCTTTTTTGCATTTTACAGCAAACCAAGGTTCTTGCTTTGCTTACAGTGCTGGTGTGTGGCCTTCCTAGCACCAAACTCATAAATCTTTCAGCATATCTTCTGTCTCCTTCCCTACTTATTCTCCCTCCCCTTTCTTAATATATTTGGTTGCAAAGTAGGATATAATGAGTGTTTTCTTTCCAGATTCTGTATTCATATGGTTTTTAAAATTAAAATTGAGGAGGGTGGGGACACCAAGGACAGATGAGTAATAGCACTACATTCCTCTGGGAAGAATGGTTGCAAGGTATCTGAGTTAGTCCAGCCTTCACGTTAACAGGGTGAGCTCCTGTTCCCCCCCACCCCCCGCTCCTGTCAACCCAACAGGTCAAAAACTCACATGAGTAGATAAATGGGTACTCTCACTCCGGTGGGAGGAAAAATGCTGGCAGCGCCTTGCACAGAGAGACAGGACCAGTTGCCGGTAAGCACGAAACCACGCTCGCCCGAAAAGGGCGCAAAGCAACGGAAACCCCGCCTCCTGAGCTCGCCAGCTGGGCTCTGCTCTAGGAAGGAGGCTCTGGCAAACCACTTCCGAAAAAAAATTGCCTTGAAAACTGCAAGGATTCGTCCAGGCAGTCACTGCAGAGTCAGTAATGACTGAGCGCAGACAATATATATATATATATATATCTGAATAGATTTGGTTTTGAAATAATACCATGCTTTCTGCATACCATTAAAGAGAATCACCACAGGCATTAGTTATTGAAAAATATCACAAGGCCAGGAAGAATCTGTGACAGGCAGAGGGAGACAGAACAGAATGCACTCAGCTGGCCATTTTGGGGGGAAGAGCAATTTGGTACCAGTCCTCTCTTCTAGCCTAGCTGCCTCTTTCCTAGGTCCTGAATGTCATATTGCTGTCACCTTGGTCTCACTCATTCCTGGATTACTGCAACATACTTTACTTAGAGCTGCCTTTGAAGACTCTCGAGCAACCGTAATTGGAATAGAACGTGGCAGCCTTCATGCTGGCGAGTGAAAACACTTCCATTTTGCAATGCTTAAATATGGATTCTGCATTGGCTGTCAATCGTTGGCTGTGATCCTTTATTAATAGTAATTTTATTAAAAAATATAATTACGATGATAAAAAACGAATACAAACTAAAGAAAAAAGAAAAAAGAAAAAGAAAAATAGAAGGTACAGAAACAAAAAAGAAAATAGAAAAGAAAGAAAAAAGAAAGAAAAAATAAGAATATAGTAAAGAAAACAAAAGAAATATATAAAGAAATGACTTCCCCCTTCATCACAAAAATTATAAACAATTTTAGTAACTTATCACCTTCTCTTAAAAAACAACAAATGATCTATTCTTCCCATATCCCATCTCTTTTCTATAAACAAATCCTTAAACCTTGTCATTTCAGTCCTGATTAGAAAAAAATCCATGAAGGGTTACCAGAGATAACAATGTATCTATTTTAATCTTGATCAAATAAATCAACTTTATATTCCTTCCGATTACTTCTAACAATCTTGATCTTTAGTCCCTTCAAATAATGTCCTAGAACTTGATTTCTTTTCATTTTTTCTTTCCCCTTTTTGCAAAATTCTTCAAAGCTTTAACAAGCCTCTTTTGTAAATCCAATATAGGAAAACTATCTAGGTCACTCTCTTGGTTTGTTATTTGCATATCCCTTTTAATTATTAAGACATCAGCCAGTTTCTTTTGTATGCCCAGTGTAGCATCTTTTTTCCATATCATTCTCATAGCCTGTCATTTTTAAATCCACTTTCAGATCACTTTGTCTAATAAAGCTTGTTTCTCTTCCATAACATCTTTTAGACACTTAAAATTAACTTCTGGGTCCATTGTTCAAAAATATTCTTCAATATTTCCAATGTTAAAATATTTTGCTTCATTCTGTATTAGTAAGTCAAATTTAAGTGTTCTTTCCCTTTAAATGTAATCTTTAGTTCTAGAAGGAACTAAAGTTCCTAGTTTCCTCTAGTATCTAACCTTCAAAGTCTCATCCATCATGTTCTTTTTTTTTTTTAAGAATTCGAAACAAAAGCATTTTCCCACAGGAAGGTTTCTTATAATTAATTCCAAAATCAAAGTTCTAATCAACCTTTTGCTGTTCATTCCAAAAAAAAAAAAAAAATGCTTAAGTCCTTAAACTTGTATTTAAAATTTCTTTCACTAAGGATTGAAGGAAACTCTCCAGTGCTGTAAAACTTGTTGATCCAAAGGTTCCTAATAGCTGAAAAGCAGTTAATAAGCAATTTCTGAAAGTGATCAGAAAAGGAAGTATGTGAACCCAGTGTAAATAAAGGTGTCAACCATAGTTTGAGCAAGATGACTATTCCCTCATCTCCCAGAGCTCTAAACATGCCAGAGACTGCTCTCTTGAGGTCTCCTTGTAAGGAACAACTGTCTGGAGTACTTGTGGGTGATCTCAAGTCCTCTCCTTGTCTGGAGAGGAATTAAAAAGAGCAAGTTTACCCGTCGGCTGTTCATTCTGCCTTGGCTGTCGGCTCCACTTTTAATGGAGCCTTTTTCAGTTTGCCATTTCTTCCGTGGAAGTCCTAGCTGTCAGGTTCAGCCCAAAGAACTCTACGAGTGTGAGAGCTAATCCTGACAACGAGACAATGCAAATACAGTTCTGTTGCGTTTATTAGCTTCCACCTCAAGACAGAATCTCACCAGACTGAATCCAAGTTCCCAAGCCAGCCAGCCACAGCACCATGAATTCCTTAGGGAGGTGCCAGCCTCATCTTCTTGAACTTCCCATGCTCCCGTTGGGGGCTAAGAACATGCTTATCTCCCTGAGCCTGGCCTTCATAAGTCCATTCCATCACATAGCTGTCAATAGGTTTCCAAGTCCAGTTCAAGGTGCTTGTAAAGACCATAAAAACACAATGTAGCTTATGTAGAGGAATTTATCGGGTCATTTATTGCTTGCTTGTTTGTTCATTTTTCTATTTTATGTGAGCTGCCCGGATGAGTAGAAAATAAGTGGAATAAATAATAAAGTAAACCTGCACTAACAAAAGAGCCTAAGCATGTTAGATTGTACAAACGTGCCTGATCTGGCTGGGGAACAGAGGCATAGAAATAGATGAGGAATGCTGCACAAGCAGGTGTTCTGCCTTAGGGATATCACTGCATTTTATCAGGACATTGATTAATGTAAACGTTAGATCTGGGCTGCACTAGGCAATGGATCTGAATGCAGTAAGGTTCTTGAGAGTGCACAGAAGCCCCTGTATGGCATTTGTCTGCAGCTTCAGAATTACATGCATATACCATATGATCTTGAGAAAATGTACATTTGGTTTCTGGGGTTGCAGGCAGGGGCTTACAGGTATGCCAGGTACATGTCCACATATGCCCCAAAGCACATTTTTGTCTTCAGATCCAAAGTCCTCTCCAGCCCAATTAATATTTAAGAATAGAATTAAGCCCAATTCTGCATATCTAAAGCCATCATGATTGTCCCACCCATCCCTGATCAGTAATGAAGAAACTTCATGCATGTAATGCTCTTCTCACCATCTTTCTAGCCCCATCAACTTTCCACTTTTGGCATTACTCAGTTCTTCCTGATCATGTCGAAAGCTCATAAGTGGAAAAATAAATTGCTCACACCTACACCTGAACTCATTATAAGCTTTGGGTACAACTGCCAGTTGTACCCATTTATGATATGGTAACTAATTCTGATATTTTATGTGAACTACCATCACAAATAACCCTCATTGTTATCCTGAGGCTATCAAATAACCATTCAGGGCAATGTCTTTGGACTTTCACATAAGCAGGACACTTTATTCTGGAATCTATTTACATTCATTTGATGTCTGTTCTATCACCCTCCCTGAAAGAATGCATTTCTATCTTATTTTATGTATATATATCTACAATATAGATTCAGTTTAGGTACAAATCTGTAGGGCAGAATCCTACACTAACTCACTGAAACTTAGGTTATGGATTTGGATGGTCATAGGATGAAAACTGATGGAACTTAAACCAGTGGTACATTGTTTCCCAGTCTTGCAATCAGAATTCTTCTCTTCCCCACAGCATGGATGCATGTATATATGTATGTGTGTGTGTGTGTGTGTGTGTGTGTGTGTGTCTGTCTGTCTGTCTGTCTGTCTATCTATCTATCTATCTATCTATCTATCTATCTATCTATCTATCTTTTAATTATTAAGACATCAGCTGGTTTCTTTTGTATGTCCAGTGTAGCATCTTCTTCCATATCATTCTCATAGCCTGTCATTTTTAAACCCACTTTCAGATCACTTTGTTTGGTAAAACTTGTTTCTCTTCCATAACATCTTTTAGACACAATCTATTAAGAGGCAGATACTTAAAATTAACTTCTGGGTCCATTGTTCAAAAATATCCTTCAATATGTCCAACATTAAAATATTTTGCTTCATTCTGTAGTAGTAAGTCAAATTTAAGTATATGTATGTATGTACTGTATGTACATAGGTGTGTGTGTGTGTGTGCATGCAAGCAAACAATAAATGACCTGATGAATTCTTCTACAGACAGTAAACACACACACACACACATCTGTTGTCTGTTACACTATATAAAAAGAAGACTTTTCTCTGTCTGATTGATTTCAGAACATTTGTATTGTTTCCCATCCACATTTTAGCACTAGTAAGGGTAACCTATGTTTCTTCAACTTCTATTGGGCTACGGTTCCCATCAACTCCATCTAGAAGAACCAGTGGTCAAAGAATAAGGCAATTATAGTGCAACATGATCTAGAGAAATACTGGTTTAGAGGAATTCTGAAGGGAAATGGCATCTCTCAGCTGTTACAACTGTGGGAAGCACTATCACCATCACCAAGAGAATGAAACAGATAATTGCCACAGTGAAAAAGAGGATCTGAGAATACTTCTAAAAAAACAAATTCTCAGCAGCTTTCAAGCAGAATTTAAACTCATGTAATTTTTTTTTTTTTGGCTTGAGCCCTCCATTTTAATCTCATTTTAGTAAGGTAACTGAAAGCTAATGTTAATTAAACTAAAGCTGGGCTAGGCAGGTCATACTATTTCCAGCCTGTGTCAGGATTCATATATTCATTATGAATGAATGTGCTCATTCATAACTCATTCCATCTTATTCTGCATTCACCTGCAATTTTAAAAAAAGCTGCACAAAAATTGCATTTAAATACATGTCTAAGTTTATAGCTTGGCACCTATTTTTTTTAAACAGATCTCTTATCAGAGTAAGCATTTGCAAAGGGATACAGTTCTAAACACACATACCTTCTTCATTTTTTTCTTAGCCAAGAATTCCATTGTAACTTCCAGAGAAATGCAAAATCTGAAGTATAAACTTATTCTGATCCATATTTTACTCCACAGCATGTTGATCAGGTCAGCTTGAATCCGAATTTACAAAGAACACACGTCTCAAACTTTCCCATTACAGCAAAATTATTCTTAGTTCTTTTGGAGAAAAGGTCTGCAGCAAAGGTCTGAACTACATACCATATGGTATTCTTCAAATCCCAATTAAAAGCTTATACCAGCAAATATTACCTATTGCCCTTCCTTATTCAGTTTCCATTTCTCCTTCTAGCAGTTTGTCTGCATTACTTTGCCATCAGCAACAATACCGTGCAGGTTACTACTTGGAGAGCATGAAAAATCCATTGTAGTGTATTTCTTTATTCAATGGAAAGTTCCATTTGTCATAAATAAATAAATAGCTTGAATTCTGAAGGAAAAAAAATCCATTATAAGATTGCAATAAAACAAAAATGTCTCCCTTAATGACTTCCCTTTCTGAAAGTTGAAGGAGGCATCTCATTACCCAGCTCTGGAATTTTCCTTCATTTTAGTAGCAGCTCTGGGAATTCTGGGAACTGGCTAGAAATGCATATGGGCAACCCCACACTGAAGAAGGCTGAGTTTATACCATGTTCTTAACAGGGCCTATGCAAACGTTTACGGCTGTCAATTCTCATAGTTTTGTCTTTCAAGCTTGGTAGATATTTTTTTTCACAAAACTAATTTTTATATTTCACAATTCATATTCTCCTGGTAGATTTTATTTGCCACTGGGTTTTAGAAATAAAGTTTAGAAACGCTAAGCCTGTTAAGAGCCGAAGGCAGTAGTTCCCAAAATCTCAACATGAGCTGGCTGGTAGATTGCATAAGCATTAAAATGTTTCAGTTTTTTTCTATTACATTCCACTGTTCAGTGGTGTTTGTTTTTTGTTTAAGTTTTCTAATTTTTCTGGACCATGATTTGTTCCATTCATTTTTTAGAAGAGGGAAAGCATAAACAGAAACTGTTACTGCTTTTGAACTTATAAGCATGTACTGTGACTTTGATTTCTTGGCCTGTTTACATCTTTGTAGGCTTGGTGGCACCTTCCTGTGACCAGGATCCATTAATAGAGTCATTATCCTGCACTCAGAAATACTTTTCTATTTATAATGCCTTTTTGTTTTGTTTTTTGTTTTTAATCAGACCCCTGTAATTCCAGATTGTGCTTCTTGGTCAGCTTCTCACCAGAGGCATAACATGTAGTTTTTATGAATTGCTACAATTTTCCTTTGCGTTCTGCACTTTTCTTTTCAGCTCTAGCCTTCTGTACCAATTTGTACGCATTAAGAGAAGTTAACTTGCCACCATGCATCAACTGGGAACCATTGTGCACAAACACGTGCATATTAGGATATTTGCGGATGCAAATAAATTTAAAAATTTACAGCAATTCTAAACATACAGCTTGCAGGATATCTGACTGAGTTCATGGGGAATTGAAATGGAGCCGTTTTCAACTGGTCTGGAACACCCCTATTGCCTACTTGAAAAATATTTATGGAAGAAAAAGTGATACTGGCACATTGCCAAGACCTGTAGGCAATTAGAAATCCAAGAAAACAGAGAAGAAAAAGAAGAAAATTAATGAGACATTTGTTTACTGAACAAATGTAACATGTTAGGTATAGACAACTATGTACCTTCTGGATATACTGGAGTTCAGTTCCCATGATTGCTGTTTGAGATGGGCAATACACAGTGATTCTGGAAGCTGCAGTCCAAAGCATCCGGAGGGTACTTTTGCTATAGTGTATGTTCCTATTCCCTATTTTTACAATATTTAGAATTTAAAATATTAAATTCTTCTATGTCTTATTGAAAACATAAATAAAAATATATACTGGGAAGCCCTAAGCTCTTTTCTCTCTCATTCCCTTGGCCTCAAACTTTTGTCTGTTCAACTTTCCTATAGCTTTTATCACAATATTCTCAAACATTTGTGAAGGTTTTCTTTTTATATATGTAAATAGCCGTTTAGGACGTGACAAGATTTGTTAATTTAATTGTGTACATATGATCCTAGTTTTCTTTGTGAGGCATGAGGAATGAGCTAGAAAAAGAAAATCATCCTTATGAGAGCAATATACATTCTTTGCATGTTCACTTTCCTGATCCCTTGCCTTTAGTTGTTCTATTTCCAATATTATCATCTGTCAAAAAAAAAACAAAAAAAAACCCCTTCACTTCTGCACTTCTCCAGCTCCACTTCACTTTTATATATGAAAAGAAAATGCCCAACTATTTCAGTCTTGCAGAAAAGATTTTGGAAGAGAGAATTACCAGAAGTAGCTAACGTGTGAAGAATATAATTCCTTTTTCTTACTCTACACATTGGTAAAGTATTAATGGCTGCACTAGGCTGTGACCATTTACTTATTAATATTCCTGAAGGGAGCAGTTTTGCATATAAAACAAAAAGATGCTTTAAACCATATGTATGGAAAGACAGCGCCACCCCAAATCACCAATCCTAGATTGATGATATATGTTCATACTGTGCTGATAAATTGTGTCTCTGTCAGTGTAATGGAAAGACTGATCTGTATTATTCCATGTGGTAAAGGTTTAATGCTGTGCTTAAAAACTAAATTGGTTTTTATATAGTTTTATTATTTTTCATTTTTTAGATTTTCTTTTTCTTTAGTTTTTCCATATTTCCCCTTTCTTTCAATATATTAAAGCAATGAAAATAATAGATAATAATATAATACAATACAATAATAATAAAATAATAATAAAGGTGTGTCTTTGAAGGCCTTTAAATAGTACTGCCATTTATGTATAAATTTGCTTTCACCCAGGAAAATTTTTATTTTTGTATTTCAAGGTAAAGGAAGAGTCTTCAACTTTGGCAGCTAACAAAAATGTGGATGAATTAAAATGCTAATTCTAATAAGTCAAGATCAAGTCATTCAAAGTATAGAGTTTAAATGGGAACATTGATTAAATATTACAAGGCTATATTATGCAAATTAACTGCCAGAGAACAAAAGTAGTAACAGAGTGGAGATAATAAGTGATAAAATATTCAGAAAGTAATAATAGTCACCTGGTCTACATCAGGATGGCATGGAATAAGCAGTGGGGTGGATTAATCCTCATGCCGCATTTTTCACTGAGGACTCTCTTGGCCCAGTTTGGGGTCCTATAATTAGTGAAGAGGAATAACAAAGGGTCCAAAGGCACTGAAAATTCAAGTTAAGGAACATGTTGCTTTACAGATGATAAATCTTGGGGGAGAGGGTTGCACTTAAGCATGTATACAGAGAGTGTAGGGCAGAATTAAAGTTGTATTTGTACTAATGTGGTAGTTAGTTAGAATAATTGTCACTCAGTGCCAGCAGTTCAAATATATGCATTCTGAAGAAGATGACTTCTCCATGCTGTTCCCAAAATGTTAGTACAGCTTATACCTTGTGTTACTGTTTTATTATAGCAACTGATTAAACTAAAAGGCCAGTTCTGAAATATGCTAAATAATAACACTCCATTTATTCTAAAACTTAGGGTACTATTTACCCAATAACGACACCATCCCCACAGAACATTTGAACACTTTCACTCAGCACAACCTACCACACACAGTTGTTTATTGTGGGGACAAAATGGAAGGAGTTCCTTTAAACTCTTGGGATAAAGGCAGAATATAAATCTAACAAGTGAATAGGAATAAACAAGTAGCACCAAATTATTCCTTTGAATTCTGGATATACCCTTGAGATAGTTCTCTTGTTGGTCATGAAAAAGGTCTTAAGTAATCATCCATTCCAAAAAGTGACAGTTCTACTGAGTTCCACTGAGCTGTAAAATAGAACATGTATAGCCTTCTCAGTCTTCTTCAGGAAAACAAATACTCTCCTCTATATAATGTCCAGAGGTATTCACCCTTAATAATAATCCAGGATTTTGCCCATCCACTATGTGAGGGAGGGAGGGAGGGAGGGAGGGAGGGAGGGAGGGAGGGAGGAAGGAAGGAAGGAAGGAAGGAAGGAAGGAAGGAAGGAAGGAAGGAAGGAAGGAAGGAAGGAAGGAAGGGAGAAAATCTGGTAAATGTACTTGTTTAGGAAATGTTCAAATTGTGTAATACTTTTGTAGGTTAAATTAAATTTATAAAGTAGTGAAAAACTTTTAAGTTTTTAAGAAAAGGGGAAATCAAGGAGGAAATGGAGAAAGTGGGGATGTACTACAAATTTGAAGCATGTCTGAACCAAATTATATTCTTAGACAGACTTAAGGATTCTCCAGACATATAAATTGAGACTTAGACCGTCAAATGACGTTCTGGGATGACTAGGGCCTCTCCAAAATATGAAGGAAAGAAAAAAAAAGAATAATTATTGGACCTCTATATATTGAAATATGAATTCCAGCTGTTAAAATTAAAACTCTTTTCCTCTGTATAGGTGGAAACAGAAGAGGGATAATAAGTGCAATCTTTATACTAACAAAGCTGGATATAATTTAAGCTGTTGTCAGTTCTTTAGAAAGTGGGGGGGGGGGGGCAGTCATGAATTCTGTTCAGGAAATCCTTTATTAAGTGAAATTTATTTAGATATCCTGTAATTGGGAACAATGTTTCTAAAAATAAATCTTGTTTAATAACACCTCTTATTAATCCATAATGTGTCAATTTCTTTGCAAGAACCATCTGCCAACTAGGAATATCTTCTACAAACTGTTATCTGCATGTCTGTTTTCTGCAGTACTGACAGTTTCCATTATAACTGCTAAATCAATAATTGGATCATTTTCTTTTGAAAAATCTTCCCTTGAGAGAATTTGAAGATAGAAAGGTGTGATAATAGGGGGAGTCTCACTGAACAGGCTGTTGAACTGTGTCTTCCGTCATCTGAAAAACAAATTTCCAAAACAGTCTTTCTACAGAAAATATTATTAATTTATTAATAACATCAATATAATAACATCAATATAAATGTTGAGTAAGATGCTTTCAGAAAAGATCATGAGTGTTGAAATTTCCTTGGCTTAAACCAAAACTATCTACTATTACATATTAATGTTTTTATCTTTAATTAGGCCAACTAAATATGTTATCAATCAGAGAGAGAAAATTGGTTGCATGTGCCAAACCTTTTTCAGATCACTAGGGGAAAAAGTAATGACATTTTTAAAAGTCTCAACCCAGCTGTCAAAAGAAGGCTTTAGATAACAGCGTTTTATTGGATCCTAACCTCTCAATTTTCTCTGGCTCTATTTCATATTCCCCCACCTCACCACAAATCTTGAATTCTACCTGTTGACCTACTTTGGCATTGTTCATCACTTAGTTTCAGGAATTGACAGTACTTGATAATGTTAAGGTATAATTAAACTGTAGACAGAGGATGTTATCTAGCCAGTTCAATCTGGTTCACAAGAACTGGTTGTTATATCGTTGCACCCTTTACAGCTAAGCCCAAAACTCATATTTTTCCTGTTCTGTGTGGAGCAGAGCAGGTTGAAGAGCCTGGAGTGTGTCTGACAGAGATCAGATTTTGCATGCATAGACACCTAGAGTTCTGACAGGATTCAGCTCCTAGTTTTCCAGACCACCACCTTGTCTGGACAGAATGCGAATATGAATCTTAACTCTAATTGCATTAAAAATACAGGGACTTAAGTACATAATGATGAATGTAACTTACATTGATTCCTTTTAACAGACCCTTAACAGACCCTGATGTGTATAATTGTAGTTTATGGATGAAAATTTCTCCCAAATGTTCACATGTACATATTCCTATTTAGTTCAGTAATATTCTAGGCACAGAATTATATTTTGTGAACCTAGTTCTAAGCAGGAGTGTGGCCAGTGAATTTAGGATCAGAACCGATGCTTCTTTAACTAGTAAAGCCTTGAACATTGCTTTAGTTATCTAACTATGTACCATACCAGCAATATTAACAGGTAAATAAGGGATAAAAATCTTTCTAGGCACTCATATTTTCACCATCTACTGTACACTGAAGAAGTACAAATTCCAAAACCACTGCATTATTCAAGGGTTTCAATTTAACTTTAGTTAAGTTCTATTATTTAGTGCAAGTTCCTGAATTTGTGATATTAAGTTGATGAGAAAGGTTATTCCTATTTGAAATTTTAGCAATTCAGACCCCTTATCTTGCTGGCATTGTTGTAACTCACTGGATTTTTATTCTGGTAAAATAATAGAGCTTTCTGAAGTACATTCTGATTATTAATTTCGTTGGCTTTTCCCTTTTGAAGGGCAAACATGATGAATTGCTAGAACTGCTTGTTGTCAAATATAGATAACCCCCCTGGTGTAGATGGCATTCAATTTGGTATATGTTTTTTCAAAGCCAGCCTTGTTATTAGCTGATCAGAGGGGGTTATCCAACGAGGCAGATTTTGACAGATGGTAACTTACTCCTCTAAGAAGCTGTATGCCATTTGACCTACCTTACAGACTTTCAGTTCACTTGTCTTCCCATCACCATTGTTAAAATAAGGTTCAGCTAGCGATCCAGTCAGCTTTTATACATGGCATGGGTGACATCTTATCCTTCTCTTTGGGCAGCAAATATCTTGAGAAGGCTTCAATATTGGTTATCGAACCAAAGATCTAATCTAGATTTATATGCCTCTTACCAAAAAAGAAAAAAACCTGGGCTATTTCTACAAGCAACCAAGCTGCATTATATTTTCAATAGTTTCATTTTTCCAATGACTTCACTAAAACTCTGTTTCATGTTTCACAGTGGTTACCACAGAACCTTAACATTTAAAAAAAAAAAACCTCGAATATTCACTTTTTAAGCCATGTAACAAAAACAGTATTCTTTCAAAGGAAAAAAATCAGGTCTATTCTTTTCATATCAGCATTACAAGCCATATAATAAATTGTAAATTATATAATAAATTTTAGAAAGAATTTTTAGCTGCAGAAAATCCTTAGTCAAGGAACCATCCTAGACAGACAATCTGCATGCCCATTTTTTAATATTAAAAGCAAACGTTTCAAACTACTGAAAACTTCTCAGCAACTGGCTGCACAGCTTCATCAAAATGTAATTTTTAACAGACGCCATTTGCTTTTCAAGCAGAAGTTTCCAATCAATCTTTTGAATGTCCCAGGAGGCTATTTCATAAATGAAGTAAAATCAGCTCTATCAGAATTCATTGTTTTCATCCTTTTACATCAGAGAACTAATATAAAAATGAGGTTTAATATACAGTATTGGTTTATGTGCAGCACATTGTTTCCAATGTACACTGAGCAGATTGAAATACATTTTGAAATATGGTTTTTAGAAAATTAAAAAGCCACAGAACAAAATGTACAGGCTGGAACAGTGGGCAATGATGTATGTATTTATTTTTGATATTAACATACTATTAGCAAAATTCAGAGAGGCAGTGTATAAAGAAGGTTAAAAAACTGCACACAAATAAAAATAATACAAACATTAAACTACTGAAAATAGCGTTAAACAATATTTTAAAATAATGACATTCAGACTTGCACAATCCCTCTTAATGTTCCAGAAACTGCTTAAGACAAAACTTGAACATTCAGTGACTAGTTAATTTTCCCACTTTTTAATTTCGATGTAACTGCTGTATTTCATTTTGTCTAATATTTTGGTTACGGTACCGTATTTTTCCATCAATAAGATGCCCCCATGTACAAGACGACCCCCACTTTTCCAATCCAAAATTAAGAAATCAATATTTTAAAGATAGTGCAGAACACATTTTTATTTAGTAATTAGGTAACATTTACCTGATACACTCGGTGGGAGGAGGTCCAAACCGTCTCTCTGCAGCTCTGTTTCCAGGCTCTTTTGCATAACTGTTACATTCAATCACGAGTGAAACCGCCAATAGCTTGTCTCTGCAAACAGACTTCCTCCGATTGGTTTGTTCAGCATCAGCTGACATCAGTTACATAAGGCTCATGATTGGAGGAAGTCTGTTTGCAGAGACAAGCTATTTCACTCGTGATTGGAGGCTAGCAATAGGAGGAAGCCTGTTTGCAGAGACAAAGTATTGGCAGTTTTGCAACCGCGTGGTTCTCTCCTCAGCTGACTTCCTTGAATAAGATGCCCTTCAATTTTTAGCGTAAGGATTTTAGAAAAAAGTATCGTCTTATAGTCGGAAAAATATGGTATTTATTTTTATTGTTGTTGTTGCTCGGATCTATATTGCTTACAATTCTGAATTTAATTATGTTTGCCATGGATGTTTTAATTGGTTGCATGTTTTTCCTGATCACAGGAAGCCATCAGCGATGTCTATATGACAGAAAGTAGTCGGAAGCTGAATTGATATTATTCATGAGCAGAAGAGTCTTTGGGAGGGCCTAATAATCACTGAACCAACAAAATTATTTGCTGACCCTGTGCAAGGTGATTGCAATTGCCATGGAGGCAACACAATTCTTTTTTTCAAGCCAAAGAAGCAACACAATTCTCCTCCTGGAGCCATTTTCTCTCTGTCATCATCTGTCAATTCCCCCAGTTGACCAGAACCTTCAGAAGAGGTTTCAAAATTTGAAAAAAATACAACACCAAAATGAAATCAAATAGATGAGATAAAATACTAACATAACAAAGATAAAATAACAAATGTAACATACACTACTATAATGGCGTGTTAATTACCTGGGCAAATGTAGATCTAAAATATTACAATCTATGAAATAAAAATATTTATCACCTAAAACAAGATAGCTAGCATGTATTAAGGAAATACATCCAGGAAATTTACATATTAGGGGCAGAATATAAGCAGACCTGGCATCCCTGTAGAATTTACAATAATACATGTAAAATGGACCACCTGCCAAGTGATCGCATGTAACAAATTTGCTTTGATTTTAGAAGCCAGAAATAACATGAACCTTCACAAACTGAAGCTTTGAAGCTTTGCAAGTTCTATCAGCCCCTTTAAAGCTTTGAAAATTCTAGCATTCATGTCATCACTGCTTTATTCTTTAATAATTGCTAAATATATATCAAAATACAGCAAAATGCTCACTCCTGTAAAACAGTATTTTCAGCATCTTACTATTCTACTATATCTAAATACAAATCCAGTCAAAAGCACTACGGAACAACATTCAGTTCCTCATATTCTGCAGGCGATTCATAAGCCATTTAGAAAGGAAATGAATACTTTTGTAAAACACATGTTTGTGATTTCTTAATACTCCATAGTGAGATTCTTTAACTAAAGAGGTATATTGGCACTACCATGCATAGGACAAATGCAGATAAAAAAAAAAAGAGACAAAAATTAACATGTTTGGAATGCTGAAGACCTCTTGGTCCAATCCACACAGTCTAGTGACAGAGCAATGAATGCAAACATACTTTTTGGGAGGGGGTAGACAGGTGGTCTGCATCACTATTTCACATTTGTATTGAATGGCCTTTTCAGTAAACTGTTTGGCAGAACGCTTCCAAAGCATGAAATGGTTAAGCCACATGTATATTAATGAATAAAACCAGTCATGTTATCTCCCACACTGGAAAATAGAACGTAGTACGATTACTACCAATCAGTTATACAAAGTTCTGGTGATTTGAGAGAGAGAGAGAGAGAGACAGAGAGAGAGAGAGAGAGAGAGAGACAGACAGAGAGAGACAGAGACAGAGACAGAGACAGAGACAGAGACAGAGAGAGAATATTTTTCACTAAATACAGATGGAAGTTCAGCTTTTTTCTAGAACTTGTCACCCTTGAAGATTTTCAAGGCTCAGTTCAGGCTCGCTTTCTGGATAAGCCTTCAATAAATTATGCAGATGCTGAAAATAGTGCCGAGGCCATTGAAAAATATGGCTTAGATTTTATTCAGCTTTGAGCATTGTGTAGCTATTGTCTCAGACAATGGGTCTGTAATGACTGGAAGCATCTGGAGTTCTAAAGCTTCTACCGAAGAAATTAAGTGATAGAAAGATATTGGTTATGTGTACCATTTAACATACTGTATCTAGCAGCAGAAGGCTCATTCCTTTCATCCACATGATTTTCTAATAGATTACTATTTTGAAAAAAAAAGTGTCAAAAATCTCAAGGCACACAGGTTCATTGATTTTCTAATGAAACAATCTAAAAGACCTCCTAACTTGTTCCAGTGTAGTGGTTAAGCAAGTTTTACACAGTTGAATGAGATCTAAATATTTAAATGGCCTAACGATGTTTCATATATAATTCTAGTAATAATAGCTAGCATATTCTGCCAAAATGCCACAAACAGATGAACAAATCATTCATCTGAAACCCAAGAAAATATATTAGAAATATTTTCAATTAATTGGTATATATATTGGACACCCCTTCTACATTCAATTTTACTTCAATTCAATAATTTTATTGTTACTCCAGCAAGAGGAATTTATAATTAACTATATCATTCTACAATGAAACTATATACTTTCTTAAAACACTGGTCATTCTTGAAAACAAAGATGATACATTGCCAGTTAATAGCATTCAGGAACACTTTTAGAAGTGAGACCAAGATTTATTTATAGTTTTGCTATAGTTTTGATGAAGAAGTTTCAGCTAAATACATTTTCTGAAATTAACAAATTCCATATTAAGGTAAGGAAATTCCACTGGAATACCATGTTGCCTATGAAGCAAACATTCAATGGCCCAGTAATGAAGGGAACAGTTGTATTTATTTCTATAGGGAGAAAAAAAATCTGAGCTGTAATTGACTATTTTAAAATATAAATACAGATGTATTATCATAGAGCAAAGAATTAGCTTTGTATGGAATAGAACAGAACAGAACAGAACAGAACAGAATCTTTATTGCATTGTCGAAGGCTTTCACGGCCGGAATACGATGGCCACACAGCCCAGAAGACCCACATCAGCCATCAGAAGCTTTACTGATTTAGTCATCTGACCATATCAAAGTATAAAATCGATACAACCATACAAGTAAATGCAAATAAAACAGCAGGACATATTCATAATAACTCGTCACCCCTACAGTTAACCCCAATCTTACCTAGATAGTCTGTCTTCTTCAAAATGGCCTTTGATATAAAGGATGCAGTTTTACTACTGATATTCAGGTTTGTTCCCTGCAAAAAGTAAGGGAGTTTCTCCTGGATGCCCCAGTATTTTTTTAGTTTTTAAATAAGAATCTAAGTAAACAGTCCTTTCTGTAGAATATAGTTTGCAATCAAAGAGAACGTGTGCAATAGCTGGTACACCACAGATCCACAGTCTTTCTTCAAATGGAAGTCCATGAAGCCTACCATGGAATCTAGTTGTTCAAAACGAGCTCTAGAAAAAGCTCTTCTAAGATGTTGAGGCATATAGGTTGTTAAATATTTTTCCAGCTGAGAGGCTGATTTGTGTTGTGCTAGCCACTTCAAGGACTTAACATGTTTAAGGGATGCAACATCATCCTGGGCAGCTATATCCATGACCCAAGGAGGAGCCAAGATGGCAGGGAGTGCACACACATTATCTATGTGCCTTTAAAATTCTTTTTTATTTTACTTTATTTTACCTTGCCTATATATATATATATATATATATATATATATATATATATATATAGGCAAGGTAAAATAAAGTAATATATATACTTTATATATATATATATATATATATATATATATATATATATATATATATTATATATATATACACATATATGTGTGTGTGTGTGTATATGTATATGTATATGTATACACACACACACACACACACACATACTAAAGACAGTAGGACAGGCTGCATCAGTTCATTTTAATAGTGAACACTTCGAAACACTTTGTAGAACAAGTAAGAGAATGTGGAAAAGAAAGAAGCATCATAGAATGTATTCAGAAATACTAATCACTTCAAAATCTCCAAAGCAAATGAAAATTGATGACTACTTAGTTATGAAGGAGTTACCAGTAAGTAAATCTAATAATAATAGTGATGGTAGAAACTTTACTTATATGAATCAACAGGATGTCTTGGAGTGGGATTTGCAAACAGAGATCAACCAACAACTGTTAGATCTCTCTACCTTACTTCAAGAAGATCACCAAAATGTTTTTACAACACGGTCCTCTCCTGAGGCTGTTGCTGTCCCTCTGACAATATTTATTTATTTGTTTGTTTGTTCATTTATTGTATTTATATAGCTGTCATCTCACCCAAAATGATCTAGCTTTAGCTTCCACTAAGGAAGGATAGGTCAAGAATCTCACAAATGAGAGTGCCACAGAATTTATATCAAGACAATGTCTTTTAACAGCACAGACTGTACTCTGTACTTTTGACTATTTAACAACAATAAGCAACTATGTGGATTCCTTAAAAAAGTCTTTTGAGGCTTTTACACAGAAACATTTAGACAAACTGACTGCACTTATGGAGCAACAAACTAACACAGCAGACAGCAACCTGCATTTAATAGCAAAAAACACTCAAACTCCAACTGTAACACCAATAGGAGAGAGGACTCCCCATTACTGTGTGCTGAGAAGAGGGAGAGGGGAATTGGGAGTACTCAAATCCTTCAAACAAACCAGGTTGCCCTACGTATATATTTTAATAGAGCTATCAGAGTTGTTGGGATACAAAAAGATCTATCGTTCTATCCTTCAGTCAACTCCATCTGATAGACTTACAGGCAGTGGAATGGCTACATACAAAGGGAGTTTTGCTGAAATTTAAATGCTCTACAATCCCTGGTATGCTGCTTAAAATGAAAGCTTTTCTTGGTACATTTCAAATATTCCCCCTATCTGTGTTTCAGGACAATAAAATATGTTCACCTTTTCATCCAACTATGCAAGATGAACAGCTCCTTCTAGGCTCTAGGAATGATAAGCTGCCTACCACAGATACCCTTGACAGTTTGACCTTGACAAAAAGCAACTCAAATAATCGCCTAAACTCATGCAGTGACAGAAGGGTTTCTGAGGAAACTCGAAAAGCTTATTCATTCTTTTGGAGCACTGACAAATAGGGAGCAAGATGAAATATTGTTCAAGTGGTGCTCCAGATGTTTTGGAATTGCACCTAAGGGCCCTATAACGATTGGTACTATCTTTGCTTTCTTTTGCCACAGTTGTTCTATTTCTATTTGCAGGTCTTTATATTTTGTGATTTTCTCCAGTTCTTTCTGTTCTGTTCTGCTGTCCCCAAGTATTCTGATGTTCACTATCCAGACTTTTTTGTCTTTCTTATCAACAATTAAGTCTGGGGTGTTGTGTGGCAGGTGCTTGTCTGTTTGAATCCTAAAGTCCCAGAGCACTTTAGCTTCTTCATTTTCTATTACTTTGTCTGTTTTGTGGTCCCCCCAGTTCTTGCTTGCAGGCAAATGGTATTTCTTGCAGATATTCTGCAAGATTATTATTGCAGATGATGATGATGATGATGATGATGATGATGATGATGACGACGACAATGAAGATTTTGTATTCTGCTTTCTGACTTTGTCCAAAAGGTCAAGATGGCTCACTTCATTTTTTCACTCCAAAAGTCCTGTGAGATAGAATGGTCTGAGAGCGATTGGTCCAAAGTTATCTAGTCATCCATGGCTGATGCTGAAATTAAACCTGGGTCTCCCAGTCCTGGAGCACTACTACAGCACATAGACATCAGCTGTCTAAATTGTAAGATTCAACTACTTAGCAATCAGTTTCCATCACTATCCTACACAGTAACGTTTTCTATAAAAGTACTTTCAAGCATGGATAGAAAAAATATAATCAAAGTTATAAGCCCCTCAAATAAATCAGCCAAAAAATATCCTGCAGCCAAAGCTGTTGCTGAATACACCGTTATTAGGAACAGTCTCTCTGTAGTGATAACATCCAAAATCAATATATTTAAGAAATACAAACTACTACTGCTCTAAAAGCAAAGTCTGCTCTCTATAAAAACTTCCAGGCAAAGGGAAAGGCTTAAGAGTTTGGATAGACTGGCCATGATGAATTCTGCTTCAAACTCAGTTGGCTTTCCATCATTATTTAGATGTATGTCTTGATTTGGGCTGAAGAGAAAATGCTTCCCCTGGGACAGACAATGCTTCAATCCCAGTTAGCTATTCTCATTAAGCCCTACAGTGAGTTTTTCCCACATCTGGAACAGCACACATCCCCAATGCTTACAAGACATGGTTGTGGGGAAAATGCAAACCATCTGGAGGGAGATGCAGCAAAGTTTCTTCATTCAGGTGGACAACTACAATGATCAATGGGCTCCCAGCCAAAGATCCTGGAGTCACAGAGTCTTCAAAGTATAATTTTTTTACAGCAAAAGGAAAGGTACAAGAATGTCACAAAAGTCAACTCTAATTAATATGCAACCCCCAAATTAGACATGCAGCATCAGATAAGCAGGCAGATGGTGCTTCAATGTTGGTCACATTGACAGCTTCATGTTTCTACATTTGTAAACATGAAGAGTCTAAAGGCAAAGTCTGCCCTCTATAAAAACTTGCAGGCAAAGGGAAAAGCTTAAGAGTTTGGATAGACTGGCCTTCCTTCCATTTCTCTGGCATCAACAACACAATAGCGTAAACATTCCTGTGTCTGCTATACTTTATTATGCCAATGAGATTACCTTCTTCACACTTTGTCAGGAAAAGCTAGTCTGTTTTGTATTATTTGTCTCTTTTCCCCTCATGGTCACAGTACCAAAATTCCTCTCTACATTCCCTCTCCCATCCCATAATGAGTACTTGTAGAAGTTTTACCTACAAACTATAAATAAAGCTATGGGACTTACATTTCTGAAGAGGAAAATATCGACCATCATAAAACATTTCTGAGCCTTACAACCTCCACGACAAGAATAGCAAACCAGCAATGACCCATATCAAACTTTCAACTACTCAATTTTTAAAGCTTTTTTCTCACACTCACGTCAGAGCCAAATGAAACTCACATTCCAGAGAGTCTGTGACAAAACCCTTGCTGTTAATAAGATAGTTGTCTCCAATTATTCACCTGCAGGCACACTGCTGTTCATAACTGAGGGGCCATCAAATTAGTACAATAATTTACGTATTGCACATGTGGAACCCATTACTCAGAAGTAACCCAATAATTGCAGGGTGTACAGTATCTTCCAAGGAAGTTCTGATCTACTAAAACTAGCCAGGTTTGTACAGGCAGAGGCAGTCCCTCAGATGATGTAATAGTATGTGGGAATGACCTTGGGAGACAGGGGGAAGAGCCACAGCCAGGGCAACAGTCAGAGAAGAGTAAGCTTAGCCTGCAGAAGGAATGTGGGAATGGCAAACATCTCAGAAGGGACTCTTCCTAGTTTCTTAGGATGTAAAGGCAGCAGGGGAGAAATTTACTTTCAGACTTACAAGTCTGTTAATGTAACCTTACAATAAAGTAGAGCTAGTACTTTTGGGTGTATTTCTTGTCTGGTCTATCTCGCAAGGCTGACAGCTATTTGTGCCTTAAGTAGTTTAGGGTTTTAAAGGTCAGTTCCTGGTAGGCAACTCAAACCATTGCAGATCTTTCAGTGCTGGTGTCCTGTGATTCCTGCACCATGTAACTGCCTGACACTGCATTTTCTACCAGTTGCAAAGTCAAGACATTTTTTCAAGGATGGCTCTGTACATAATACTGTATATTGAAGTTATCAAAACAGGTTAGGCCATTACTGTGTCCAGCTTGCTCAGGAAGGGTTAGAGTTTGTTCCATAGCCATATTATGCAAATATACTCTTTGTTACAGATACCACTTGCAAATCTAGGGACAGCTAGCTCAAAAAACTGTGAACCTGCTCTTTCTGAAGGAATGCAACCCTTGGAGGAACAGGCTTCACTTCAAATCCCAAATCCACCTTTCTTCTTACCAACAGCACTTCTATCTTCTCTCAATTTAATTTCAACTCATTCTCAAAATCCCAAATCCATCTTTCTTCTTACCAATAGCACTTCTATCTTCTCTGGAGTTAATTTCAACTCGTTCTCCCTTACACAGACATTATTTGTTTTTAATTTGTCTCAATTCTTCTTATATGGTACTAACCATAACTGGACACAATACTTGAGGCAATGTCTCACCAGTGCAGAATAGATGTTCCTGACAATAGAGTGGAATTACAACTTCTTGTCATTTAGAAATCATGCTTCTACTACTGCTGCTTAAAATTGCATTTGCTTATGGAAGCCATGTCATGTAATACTCAATAACGCTGAACTCAGATTTTGGGATAGGTGGCATTTCTTCCTTATGTTAAGTGGGTGGCATTTCTTTGCACATTGCACCATGTTCAGATTTAATCCACCTTCTCTTGCTGAATTCTGCAGCTGCATAATAGGATTCCTTTGCTTCTAACCTTGTCTTGCCACAAAGAACTATGTAGTTTTAGGCCATTTCCTGCTTTCTTTTTTCTTATGGTGAAGGAATAATCATTCTTCTCTTGGGTCTTTCTCAAAAGAATTAAGAAAACACATCTATATAGTCATTAAAGTCCATTGAGGTACTTGAAAGCACAAACATTTAATTTATATTTTTGATGTCAATAGACTTCAATTTGCCAGAATCACTATAATAGTCTCTCTAAGTGCTTTATAGTAATATAGCCTAAAGGATTTTGCTTGTTTAGCTAATGTGTAATGTTGCTCTGTTACTTTTTTTCTAGTAATGTAAGGATTTGCCCCAAATAACATTATGTCTATTTATTGAACAATATAATTAAAACTGCATATAACTTGATGATTTTTGTTTGCTTCTTGTTAAATTGAATTATACCCTTGAGCTATAGGCTAAATTAATCTCCCTCGTCTTGAGAATTCAAGATATTTCTTACCAACATTTTCAAAATATTTTTATTTTAGAGTAAACTGGAAGTTGTTGGTCATGCCAAACATGACTAACAACCTCAAATTCACCCTAAAATAAGGAAGCTTCCATTACCAATACGTTTTGCTTTGGGGAGACAAAGCAAAGTTGGAAAGATAAATTTCCTTCTCATTGAGACAGCTCTTATGTTAATGTGTACTCAATTAACCAGCCTTCCTCACCATGGCCATGCTCCAAATATGTAAGTTTCAATTCCCAGAATTCTCAGCAATTGCCATGCTAGCCGGAGAATTCTGGAAGTTGAAGTCCACAACATCTGGAAGGTACCAAGATTATTATATATTTCTGGCATATAACATATTTTTCCTGATTGCATCAAAACTTCCATTAGTCAGTTACTATAAGTTGACAACCACAATTCATCAGGGAGAAATAAACCTTTTAAACAAATGTCCAATTCTCATGTCTCCTTTTATGCACTGCTTTTTAAAAATACGTATTATTTATTTATAAAATTTGTATACCACCTGACTCCCAACCAACTGGGCAACTCACCAGTAAAACAAGAGAAATACAATAATAACCAATAAAAATAAATAAATAAAAGAGGGCAAGACTGGACATGTTTAAAAGTTCAGGAATATGATCAAAGTAGGGCAATGAGAAAAATAAGTTGAGGCCTCAAATAATAAATACATAGGACTCGGTTACTTGTCCTACTTCGATCATTTTCCTGAACTTTTTAACGTCTTCTTTAAAAAAAAAAACTTTCCACATTATGTCAAAATCCAGAGTTGAACAAAAAACTTTCTGCTTATCAGCACTAGAACAAATGAATGGTGCTGAAGAGAATATCACTACATGGTTTTGAGCTTCTTCTTCTTTTTAATTTAATCCAGCAACTAAAATTACTCTAAAACAGTGTTGTCCAAACTTGGCCACTTTAAGATGAGTGGACTTCATGCTGGCTGGGGAATTCTGGGAGTCGAAGTCCACTCATCTTAAAGTGGCCAAGTTTGGACAACACTGCTCTAAAAGTATTTAGATTAATATTGAGGCATAAAGTAGATCAAGACTACCTTGATTACTACCTTGATTACTACCTTATTAGTAATCACAATTATAGGCCTCTAGCAGTTTTTGAGTTCAATATGAGCGAGGAAGCCATAAATAAATAAATGTATCCTTCACATGGTTAAATTGTGCCAATCACTTATCTCTCAGTCTCAATATTTCTCTTTTGTAAAATAGTTTTGTAGCATTATACATCCCATTAAAATACTGATATAGCATTTTACTTGAACTTTTTACTTCTGCTTGCCAGTTGTAGAATTTTGTGTAGCAATCCCTGATTCCTTGAAAATTTACAAATACATTTGTATACAAACCACTGCATGGCTCATGCAGGGTAATGGATAATTAACTTTGTTTCCAGTGCATCATTTTATACCTGGCTTTAGTTGATAGAGTCAGCATCTTAACGTTAACAAAAGTTCCTTCCAAACCTAAAGTTTAGCCCCCTCACCCCCACCCTTCCTTGAACTAAACAGAACTTTTATATTAATTCATAGCAATATAGCTCAATACTGAGAAACCATATTTCATCTCTGTGAAAAAAGATGGATGCTTTTTCTCTCTTTGTGTGTGTGTATGTGTCTGTGTGTATGCCCACATGAAACTTTTTCCATCTGGGAAAAGCCTTTTGAGTTATTCTTGACAGTAGGCTGTTTGCCTGCCTGTTATAAAATATGGAGAGTTCATCTGGAGAAAAGCAAGAGCTTTGGCATGTGTTTGTAAAACATTTATCACCGTAAAGTCACATCCAAATGGGAACTTCTGCTATATAAATATTAAACTACAATAGATATTAACTACCATTATTCAATTTAAGGACATTCATTTTTCTTTTTCCTGCGTATTTGCAACCTTGACAGACCTAGCTAGCAATGACGTTTCTCTGTATCACTCTCATTAATCAGATACCTAGATTGCATTTCAAGTCTGTAATAGTTTCTCAAGCTATTACAGGGTTGCTAAAAACATGAAAAGACACTGTCCGCCCCCCTCCAAAAAAATCTTTGCATGAAAAAGCCTGCAAAGCTGTTTAGTGCAAACTAATCTTTGTTCTGGGGGTGGGATTGCCTGTACATATGTATCTGCATACTTAATGAATGGAAATAATTAGCATGTCTGCCATACATCCTTAGCTTCTATTATCTATGCGGAGTTTGGCAGTGTGAATAGATAATGACTTGCACATCTAATCATGTGCAGTGCTATACTTTATCTTTTTTGAGCTGCTCCAAATGGTTCAGGAAAGCATTCTGACTTTTATTATGCCGTCTTCCCTCTTTCTTTTCTTTATTAGCATAGCAAAGGCAATCATCAAAACAGTGCGAAGCAGATGAAGTTATGGATGGGCAATGCACTAGTTGTAGCTCTGCAGAGAAAAGGAGTAATTCTGAACAAAATGTAGTAAAATGAACAACATTGGTGAGGAAAAAATTACAGCCACAGTCCATGGAACACAATGGGAAAGTACCGAGGCACATCTGACAAGTCAAAATAAAGAGGAATTGCATCTTAAACCTTTTGTGTAAATACGTTGCGTTACAAATGTATAAGCTGAAAAATGCTTGGGAGATAGCATACGTTACACTAACTTCAAAGCCTAATTTGTTCCAACAAAAACAATGCAAATATTTTCCATAGAAGACAGTGCCATCAGTTTGGCACACTAAATATATTGCCACATCTGTTTTTTTTTTTTTAATTTGGAAAAAAATAAGTTTGGCATTGTGAATAAATAAAATAAAATAAAATAAAATAAAATAAAATAAAATAAAATAAAATAAAATAAAATAAAATAAAATAAAATAAAATAAAATAATGCACCATCATATAGTAATACTGTTGTTTCAGAAATAGAAATAGGAAATTAACAGTTCAAAAGTTTGTGTCCAAGTTTAATTTTACCACAAAAAGTGATTCGAAAAATCCTGTGATTTCTCTCTTTAGTCATCTTTTGTAGCTATAATATTGGTACTGCAATATTAGCACCTTTTTCTTAAGCTGGCTATTCAAGCTAAGTTGTCAATCCTGTCATTGTTAGATCATACCATTATAACAAAGGTAAGGTAATTTTCATGTCCTCAAGTATTATCTGTAGGATTTGAACAAAGGTTGTTGGAATCAGACAGTTATATAGCTTTATCAACTACTTATTAGCCTTGAGCAATTTTGATAAAGCAATTCCAGCTGTTTGGACTCAGGCATCAAAATGACAAAACATACATCATGACATCATGACCTAAGCTCTGCCCCTTAGGTAGAAGCAGTATTTTTGTCATGATGCATCTTTGTTCTCCTTGCCCTCCTTTGAACATCCTTGTGTGAAGGTGACCTGATTCACTTTCTTGAAACAGATTAAAGATAACACTACCAAAAAAGGCTCCTCTCAAACTGGCTCCAGCCAAAAAGCTGTCAGACCTGCTGGGAAGTCCTCCTGTAATTGTTGAGGGCCCCAATCTGGGTGCCTTCAGTGCCACCCAGCCTGAAGCTACTTCAGCCAACAATGTGGGAGATGAATCCTCTCAGCCTTTTCCTGCAATATTCCTTGAAGGAACTTATTTGTCACTGGCCTGGATAGAAAGAGGTATCCATTGGCACTCCCAACTTGTCTCTCTCTCAACCACAGCTCACCTGGAAGCAGGTGGCAGAGACCTGCCTCATGAAAGCAGCTTTTTGTGTCACTGGCCACTCTTAGCTACTGGCCTTTCTCAGCCATTGGCCAGCAGGAGAGTCGGTGGAATATAAAAAGAGTTTTTCTGGGCCACTTTCATCTGCTGGCAGTGATAGGGAAAAACAAGCCATGCAAGAGGACACATCCTTCCTTGTATCTGGAGCTGGGAAGTAGTTGGAGAGTCCAGTACATGAAAGGAGCTTTTCTGTATTGCTGGCCTAACTCATCTGTTGGCAGCACTGGGGAGGATGCAAGCCACATGAAAGGAGAAGAGTCTGGAGCAGGATTTCCTATAGCCTGCACTGAAGCTACTGAGCCTCAAAGAACTCTTGGCTGCTCCCTGGCATGTTCTGAGGGATTCCTGGAGCCACTTAATCTGGAGGACCCTTTGGCCAATCCTGCAGGAAAAGGCTTCCATCACCCTTCTCCCTCAGCACTCACCAAGGAAAACTCCTTTCGGTCTTCTGTCACAACATAAGCCTTTAGGGAGAAGCCTGAAAGGAACTGTGAAGCAACATGGATATGTTACTTCAGTCTTAGATTTGCACCACAAATCAACCTCAAGGAGGTGTTTGATTCTTTTTATTTCATTGAAGCAAATCATGCCCTTAAAACTCCACACAGCTTGCTACCTACACAGTGCATCTTTTAAAATCCTCAGATCTTTCTTCAGATACACAAACAAATTATCAGCCACTGTGATAGGTGGGTAGCAGAGAATCTCTGGCTTTGGCTGATTTGGATCCTGCTCCAATAACCCTGGCTTAATCCTGACACTAAGGAAGAATAACAAGGTATAAAGCTAGGCATACTAGCCAATATGCCAGAACTGAAAATAGGGGCATGGTGATTTCAGTGTACCATATTTAAGGTTTATACTCCTTCCTCCTCATCCAGCATAAATTTGTATCTCACATAAATTCTGTATCTCAAGCCCTAAAGCAATAGATTGCACAAAAGTATACATTAATAACTGAGGCTGAAGAAATGTTTATGTCAAGCCCTGTAACTGCAGAGTACAGTCAAGGAAGCAAGATTCATATAGAGCTTTTTAATGAGTTTTAATGTCCCAAATTAGGGATTAGAGTACAGAATCTTGAGAATTGAGATTGGAACCCTCCAGACCTCTTTTATAGTGAGTTCATTAAGGCAGAGTCTCTTTGACATTTCTAAATCTCTTCCTCCCAGAATGTCTGCAAGACAGACTAAGAGTCCATTTCTTTAATAAGCCTGTAACAGGATCTCATGCCTGGTGATTACTTGTGCTTAGAGACACAATACTCCTCTTTCTTTCTCAGCCTCAACAGAATCTGTTACTTTGGTGAGGCAGTGCAGCATTACAGCTCTGAAGGCAAAAAAGGTGCATAGTGGCATTCACATCACATCTGTTTTAAACTCTTAGATGTGTCTTTTCCCAGGACTGTACAATTATCTCTGCAGTTCCAGCATAACCCCAGAAAAAGACAGCTTGTTCAAACAGTTGCAGGAAAGTATTATATGCATGCTCCCGTGTGTTCCAAAGCACCATTTTGCCTTTAAATGAAAAGCACTGTATAGTCTCAATTTTTGGCATTATGAAGCAACCTTCCCTTCCCTTCCCTTCCCTTCCCTTCCCTTCCCTTCCCTTCCCTTCCCTTCCCTTCCCTTCCCTTCCCTGAAAAAAATCAACCAGCTTTGTTTCTGTATGTTGTTGGGAAGAAGCTGCAGCAGTGTTTAACACCAACACTTTCCATTTTGATGAGTTATCAGGCAAACAAAAGCTCTAAGTTTTGTTTGTTATGATGGGCACTTATTGTCCTCCAAGAATAAATGTTACTTATGAGAGGCATACATTTTTTACAAAAATACAATAGGAAGAAGAAAAGAATATCCTTATGTGACAGATTTTAAATTGTTATCATACACTTGTGGATTTAGACAACTGAAATATTCTCTTATCAAGGAATGAATTGTTTGTGGAATTAGGATAGAAAAAATACAAACAAGGTTACTGAGAGTGTGTGATTTCATTCTAGGAAAAGTGATAGCTATTTGCCAAGCAGAAGACATAACAGTAAATTAAATGAAGAGACTTGGGACTTAAAAAATATATCTGGGTATTATAAATGGTAAATGTTATCAAAATAAACTGATAATTAAACATCCTCAAATGCCCCAGCTGAGAACAGAAGCTAGGAAATCTTGCAGCAAGTATAGTATTTACCATGATATTCAGGCTTATCTAGCTTATGGGAAAGATTAGAAATATGGAAACTTTAATCATTTTGGAAAGATGGTGTAAGAGTTGGAAGTTGCCAATTAAAAACATTTCTACACAGATGAAAGAAGCGAAAGAAACAGACAACAAAGAAGAAGAAGAAAATATTACATCTAGGACTTTAATTTCAAATAATCTGGAAAAAGATGGAATGTTGCTTCAAATGTGTTGGTTGTAAGATAATAAGCTTTAACATGGATACAATTCAATTATTGGCTGTAAATGTTTGTAAGACCTTGACAGCTTCTCAAAGGCCATACTGAAAACTCACTTTAGGTAGAAATTAAGAGTACAGGGAAAGGTGATCTTCTGTTGTGAACTCAGAGATAAATGTTGGAAGATTGGAACTTCAAACAGTGGGTTTTGATGCAAAAGCTTTAGGTTTAAAGACAATAACTGAAATGAATGTAGTACAATGTGCAAAGTTAGCAAAAAAAAAAAAATAGTTTAGGAGATCTTAAAGATGCATTTCAAGGACAGGGTTTTTTCCTTGATTAATACTATTGATTTAAATCAATAAGTCCATCTAGCTATTTGTGCTCCTAGAAAGATGTCTCTTTGCTGACAGTTAAGTATAGACAGACCTCAAACAGATGAGAAGTTGGATAATAATTAGTTGTAGAGACAACAGACTGGGTTAATCCAGTGTAATAGTGGAAAAACCAGAACGATAGCAAATTAGGTTCAATTTAGATCTAAGGTATATGAATAAGTGTATTTTGAGATAACATTTTCATTTACCTATTGAAGATAAATTATTGTAATGACAGTAGATACAAAACAGTTTATACTTCATCTGCATCTAAAGCTATTAACAGATGCAACAGGTATTTGAGATACCAAGGGAGTTATGTGCTGTATTAATGTTACATAGATCTTGAAGCAGAAATAAACAAGACCATGATAAACAAATGTTGAATGGATGCAGAGAAAGAAATCTGAAACTTACAGAAGAAAAATATAGATTTGAATGGACAGAAATAAAATAAAATATTCTTAGGCTGGTGTGGATCTTCCAGGCTGTGTGGCCGTGTTCTGGAAGCTCTGTTTCCTAACGTTTCGCCAGCATCTGTGACCGGCATCTTCAGAGTGCAGGAGCACAGACAGGAGCACTTCTCTCTGTGCCCAGGATGGTGTGACCCTTTTGTGGGTATTTATAGAGATCTGAAGGGGGGGGGGTAGATTGGGGGGGCGGGGGGGGTGGGGGGTGGGGGGGGTTAATGAGTGGCTGCTTGTTTTGGTATCAGAATATCTGTGTATCTTCCTGTGGGTTAGGCAGGGTTTTTTCTTCTATTGAGTTGTTAATGAGTGTATACTTGCCCGCAGCTGTATACTATACATCGGGACCACAAAACACACCATCCATACCAGGATAAAAGAACACGAAAGACACTGCAGACTACAGCAACCAGAAAAATCTGCAGTAGCTGAACATGCTCTCAGGCACACTGGACACAAAATCCTATTTGAAAACATAGAGATACTGGACAATACCAACAGCCACTATACCAGGCTATACCAAGAAGCCATTGAGATTCACAAACACCAGCACAGTTTCAATAAAAAAGAGGAGAGTCTAAAAATCAACAAAACCTGGCTACCAATCCTGAAAAAATACAGCCTGCAAAAGGTCAACGGACTCAGCTCAACCACCAGGACATGCGAACAGCTCACACAATGAACATGCTAATCACCCTCAGCAGCCACTCGTTAACAACTCAATAGAAGAAAAAACCCTGCCTAACCGACAGGAAGATACACAGATATTCTGATACCAAAACAAGCAGCCACTCATTAACCCACCCACCCAGCCCCCCCCACCCCCAATCTACCCCCCCCCCTTCGGATCTCTATAAATACCCACAAAAGGGTCACACCATCCTGGGCACAGAGAGAAGTGCTCCTGTCTGTGCTCCTGCACTCTGGAGATGCTGGTCACAGATGCTGGTGAAACATTAGGAAATAGAACTTCCAGAACACGGCCACACAGCCCGGAAGATCCACACCAGCCTTCGTATGCCAGCCGTGAAAGCCTTCGACAATACAAAATATTCTTACTTGCCTAAATTTATACCAAGTATGGCCACAGTTACAGCTTTGCAACAATTTTTATTACAGAATATTGAGTTTTAGTGGTTATACATACATGAGAAGGCATCTGCACAGCTTAAGGGTTTATTACATAAAATCTGAGATATTTTGAAGCTGACAAAAGTATTACTACTTATGCTGATACTAGAGGTACAGGCTTGGGAGTAGTATGGCTCCAAGATAATTACCCAGTGGCATATGTTTCTCGAGCCATGATAACTGCAAAGCAAAATTATTCTCAAATTAAAAAGGAAATGTTACCTGTTGTGTTCAGCTGCACCAGAGTCCATTAGTTCATTCACTGAAAGATAATGAAAGTAGAGACCAATAATAAACTCTTAGAAGCCATTTTTAAAAAGCCTGTATGTAGTGCACCACCTTAGATTCAAATATGATTGGTCATCTTGCAGAAACGCCAGTGGCAAAGCATAATAGACTGAGAAAGAATTGGTAATAGGGTCTGGACAAAGTGTCAGGTATCCAACACAAAGGCAAAGTTGTGAAACTGGAGAAGTTAACTTCATGATACTTGCCAATTTTGACTTGAAATCGATAGATTTTAAGGATGCATTGTTGGAGAATGATATTTTACAATTCTTGAAATATATGTTACAGAAGAGATAAAACTTTATTGAAATCATAAAGAAGAGTTTATATTTGTGGGGAAATCATAAAGAAGAGTTTATATTTTAAAAAATTAATTATATACTAATGCCATAGAAGTGAAGAACTCAAGTGTTCAAAAGAAGTTCACATTCAGAAATGAAACTATGTAAGACAAGGCTAAAGACATAATCATCTGGCAGATATGTATGCTCAGATAAAGGCCATAGTTCAAATATGCACAATATGTCAAATTTATTTTAAAAAATGAAATTATTTTTAATTAAGTGTATTGGTAATAAATGTAATTCATAAAACATAAAATACCAATAAGACCATGGCAGAAACAGTGTTGACATATTTGAATTTTAAAATAAAAAGCATCTAGTATTAGCATACTGTATTAATACTCAAAGGAATTTGAAATATGTCATTTGGAAAAACTTACTAGTAATGATGTTATTATGCACTGAATGTATTTTTCTAAATATGGTATTCCAGATGAAATTTTAAGCCATCATGGTTCTAAGCTTGGTTCAAAAAATGTTAATTTGCAAAGGAACTGGGTTTTATATATGCTACTTCCAATCCTTATTATGCTCAGTTTGTCGGAAAGACCAATACACACTGTAAAAAAGATGTTCAAAAAGTCACAGATAATTCATATTTATATCCTACTTATAGAAATACTTTATTAGCTGATGGCAAATCATAAGCCCAACTTCAAATGGGCAGGTGTTTAAAGTCAAGCTACTCAAGGAGACGAATTTTGTTACATCCTCAGGGTGTTCAAGGAAATGTGACAGTACAATTCAGACAAAGCCAAAATCAGAAGTATTGGAAACACAACAAAATACTGAATTAGAGAAACAGATCAGGGTTTTGTAAGAACAGTGATAACAACTAAGGAACAGAAAGGTATGAGTACTGAATAAATAAATAAGCAAACAGCAGAGGTGTAATGACTGCATTACTTTCGATTTATGGAGTATTGATCTTTAATGAGTAAATGATCATAGACATTTTATTTATTTATTTATTTATTTATTTATTTACATAGAGTTAAAAAAAAAAAAAGACCAGCTGCCAATCACTCTGTGCACTTTACACTATAAAAAGCTAGAATAATAAAATAAAAAAACAAGATGTGTGACCAGAAAAAAAGAACCATACAAAGCAATGGTTCTTGTGTGTTATTGTAATAGTATGTGAGAATGACCTTGGGAGACTGGAGGAAGAGCTACAGACTAGACAGTGCAGCAGCTGAGACTACAGAAGGAATGGGAGAGTGGCAAACATCTCAAAAGGACCCTCCCTAGTTTCTTGGACTGTAAAAGCAAAGGGGGAGAGATGTACTTTTAGATTTGCAAGATTCTGTTACTGTAACTTTACAATAAAGTTAGAACTAGTACTTCTGGATGTGCTTCTTGTCTGGACTACCCTGCAAGTCTGACTGTTATCAACAGCAGTTTTTGTCATCAACCAAAGAATAAAGTTCTTCAAATTATTCCTTGGATCTGTCTTTTGTAATGTTTGTCAAACATCCCCACTGCCAGAAACTTGGCTATCTAATACATGAGAAAGGGGGGGCCTTCTGTGTGGCTGTGGTGCTATGGAATGCACTTTCAAGAAGTACACTACCCCTGTCCCTCAATATTTAGGCAAACGGAAAAATTATATTTCTGTCACCCAGCTTTTACCTGTCAATTAGTTTATAGATACTGATTTTAATTTTTAATTTTGATTTTTAATTATTTGATATTTGTCTTTTTTTTCAATTGTTGTAAATTGCACAATGTTTACACAAAGGGGAGGAGTGTAAATTTAATAATAAATAAAAATAAATCTGTCATGGACATGAAGGCCTAAATAACCTTTTCCAGCCCTATCAGATAATCTTAGGTGGATTCAAAAGCTTTGCTGCTCCTTTGCCAGCCAGAGAAGAATGCATTAGCTTTCTTACCTTTCTTCTATAACTTACCTTTTATATATAACCATGTATAACTCTTACCTTTCTTCTACAACTTCATCATCATCACCATTTTGTTTCAGATGAAGAGGTAAAAATTAGGTGCACCACTCAATATATACACATGTATATATGTACATATATACACTAATATATGTATGAATGAATGTCGTACTGTCGCTAGGATTTATGTTTAGCATGAAGTTTTCCACAGGCAGATGTACCACCACAAAAACCTGTCACCAATGAATCTGCTCTCTGCCAGTGGAGGAAGCTGTCCATGATACTGGAAGCTCTTGGACAACATCCAAGGGTTTTAGGTTTACATCATAAAACTTTGGTATTAAAACACCATCCCTTATAGTAAAATAAGCATCTATAGTTATGTATTTGGACTAAAACATAAAAGGGAAAGGAGAAAGAGGTAAATATTATTCTGTATTCTTTCCTATCAATACATGAATATAAGGGATTTTATGTTACCCAGATGAATTAATCTTTCCCCCTGCCCTTTGTTATGACAGTTTGGTACCTAATTTAATTTTTATGCAATGGTACTACGTTTAATTGGACTGCAAATTTATCACCCATTTTGCATTTCAGCTGTCAGAACTGCTTAGCTTCAAAATTTAGCTGATATTTAGAGCATATCGCATTACTTCTTCCTCTAGCAATCCTTATTTCAGTTCCTAAAAGCAGATACTATCAAGCATTTTGGTACAATCCAAACAACACTTACATACTCCTTAGGTAACCTAAGAAACATTGAGCTAAAAGTAATCAAAAGAATTATTCATATAGTATATCAAACAAGGAAAGCTTATCGCATACACTGATCAGCTCCCCAGTGAAAATCGTCTTTGTCCTATACTATCCAGCAACTCTTTTGTAAATTGTCACTATCACTAGGTAATAAAATGGCGTGGCACTCCCAAATGGTATGTCAACATGTGTGTAAGTACACCTGTCTGCAGTTCCCTAAACCAAATATGTCTTTTCCCAAGATTGTGCTACAAACAGCAAAGGGAAACCATGTGATCCCAGGAAGTTTTTTGCCTTTGAATCCAAGGCATTGTATGCTTTTTGAATTGTGAAAAGACCCATGGCTTTTTCTGCACTCACGTAACTACTTTGGAAGCTCTTTCCAGCTGTCTTCACACAAGTAGCTGCAGAAAAATATGGTCACCCGATGTGGAAAAAGATGTTTGTTCACACTTCTGCACATTCCAAAGCATCTTTTTTGAAAGGATTTTTGCAATGCAAGTAGGCCATCTCCTCCTTCATTTCATTTCCCTATTATTCTGGGTATGTAAGAGAGAATAATACATACATATGCTCTCTCTCCTCTTTCTCTGACCCCCTTTCTCTCTCCCTTTTTCTCTCTCACACAAACATCTGATAAATTACAATTCATAAAAATGATTAACAATAAGTATGTTGGTTTTTGAGGTACAACAAGAGTGTTTGCTGCATTCTTTCTCTTGCAATCTAACATTTTCTTTTTTGTCAATATTGTAGAGGAAAATATAATATACAAATCTGAACAATACACACTTTATTATTTAACATAATAGCAAGATACAGCAAATATCTGTTAGATCTGAACCCATGATGTCTTCATACAAGGATCAGTTAAAAGTGGTGGGGCCTAGAATAGGCAGCATAACAAGATCTAAATGTATTAACCTAGCTACATTTGTATGTAGCAGTGAAAATCTGTCAGATAAAATCACTCAGATCTGCTCTGAGTTTGCCATTAGCTGGGCAAGTTCTATAGAGTTGGCTGAGGCATGGTGTGATTTGGTTACCTGGGGTGAGTTTAATCCTGATGGCCCTGAAGAAGATAGAATCCTGGGATATGTGAGTACAAGCACCTGTATTTAGGACCATTAGATCCATTTCCTTCTTGGTTGGCTAAGGCGTCTTGTAAGGCGGCATGTGATTGGGTCCAGGCAGTGGTGGATTCATCCTCAAAAGAAGGTGTGGCCCCACCTGCACTCAGGGAGGCAGTGGTCCATTCCCTCCTCAAGAAGCCCTCACTGGACCTGACCATGCTAGATAATTTCTGCCCTGTCTCCAGTAGTCAGGCTGCAGCTTCAAAGGGATCTAGATGAAGCAGTTATCTAGATCCCTTTCAGCTGGGTTTCAGATCTGGTCACAGTATGAAATATTGATTGTGCTTGCTAATAACCTGTAGATAACCAGGATGGGGCTGAGGTATCCATATTGACCCTTCCTGATCTCTCAGCAGTCTTGATATCACTGATCAAGGTATTCATCTGGACTGACCCAAGGAGTTGAAGTGGGACACAAGGTGTTGTGGTGTTTCTTCACCTTCCTCCAGGGCCAGTTCCAGTCAATGTTGATGGAAGTGAGACATTTAGCCCAAGGCCCTTGCTTTGCAGAACCCACCACTTCCTGGACCCAATCACATGCCGCCTTACAAGACGCCTTAGCCAACCAAGAAGGAAATGGATCTAATGGTCCTAAATACAGGTGCTTGTACTCACATACCTCAGTTCTCTCTCTTCTCCTGTTTAACATCTACATGAGACTGCTGGATGAAGACAGAGAGTTGGGTATCATCAGTATGATGATGATAATGATGATACTTAGTTGTATTTCATCCTGAAGTCCTATTGAGGTTCTGCCTTAGTGTCCAGAGGCTGTAGGAAACTGGATGAAGGAAAACAGACTCAGCCTCGTAAGACCAAGGAGCTGTGGATTTTGGCAATACCTTTGGATTTTCCATCATTAGTTCTAGACAGGGTCACATTGTCCCAAACAGGCTTGGTACAATTTGGGGGTCCTCCTAAACTCTTGACTTTACTTGAAGGAGGGCCTTTGCACAGTACCACCTTGTGCTCCAATTGTATCCTTTTCTGGATTGGGAGGCCCTGCTTACAGTCTTTGTGCCTTGGTTACCTTGTAACTGGATCACTGCAATGCACACTACATGGAGCTGCCCTTGATGGTCACTCAGAAGCTGCAGCTGATTCAGAATGTAGTGCTGTGGCTACTTATGGGCATTCCTTGGTATTGTCAGCCCTACAGGACAGACCAGCCTAAGAAACCAATGCCATATTGTTCTAAAACAACTTTTATTAGAACATCTATAATAAGAGAATCTTCCAAACCCTTTACTTTATCTTTGTATGAATTAGGGGTGGCTTATCTGAGGCATTTTCTCAAATTAGTTTCTTGGAATATACCTAAGCTGCTCCTGTCTGATCATTGGTAACAGATCTTCTCACTGTCCTTCAGGGCCCTTCTCTATGCCTTCATTCTCTATGCCTTCTACAGATATGCCCACGGAACACCTCTGCTTCATCAGCTGCACATGGCTTGGGCCTGGCTTCCTCTGACCACTGACTCAAAATAGAATTTGCACCCAAGGTGTACCCATACAGAGTACATGCTGAAAGTCCTTACTCTCTGCAAAGCATGACAAGAAGGGACTCAGAGGTGAGTATTCTCTGCAGGACCCATCTCCTGTTGAATATCCACCTGCTAATATAAAAACTACACCTTCACTTTTAATATTCAGGAAGTTTTAAAAACATGGTTTTTTTTCAATGTCTTTTGGGGGACTAAAGTAAGAGCAGGTGGAGGTACATAAGCATGCAATCCATTTTTGTTGTTTTGTGATAAGGCTATAGCTTTATGATTATAATATATTTGCTGAGTATATTTTATTGTTGGATATTTTGATAATTTTTATTATTATTACTACTACTATTATTGTTGTTGTTGTTGTTGTTGTTATGCATTTGTATATTTTTGCTTGTTAAGCCACTTAGAGTCAAGTGACTGAAGCAGCATTAAATCTTTTGTATTATATAAATAAAAACCATAGAACTATTACTGAAAAATATTTAGCTAATATGCCTATGGATACAAATTTCTTCCAAGCAAGGCCTCTAATTGTGATCTCAACACTTAAATAAAATGTATTAGAAAAAGAAGCATTAAGAGCATAATAAGTTAACATCAGTGAAAATAGCATGGCATAATTTCACCAATACAGTTGTTTCATCAAATCTTACCAGGGCAAAGGTGCCCCTGAATATTACTGTGTATGGCTTAATATGTAATCATGCAATTACTGAGCAGTCTACAAGAAAATAAATCAATAAATTTCAGGTTTAACGCTACTTCCCACAGCACCATTAAACAGCAGGTTTCAGTTTTCAGAAGCCCATTCTGGCCTTCTTAAATCCACAATGCTTACCATGTAAGCATAAAGTCTTCTCTCCTGCAAATATTCTCAAAGGACAATTGTCTGCAAGAGAATGAGCTCACATGAGTGACATAGTCAAAGGTGAGATTCACTCTAGGGCTCACCAGCACTCTGGAGTCAAGAAGGCCTGGGAAAAGTTACTGAGAATGCTGTCCCTTCCAACACCAATTGAAATTCTTCCTACTCATAACTCTAATTTTTCAGTCACAAGGAGGATTTTGAAATTGCTCCACCAATTGTACTCAAAGTACCCTTCAGACCTTTATAATCATCATGGGATCAGCCATAGAATAGCAGAGATTGAGAGAGGGCTTGGGTGGTGTTCATAGCTCAACAACCTTTTCCCATGTTATGCCTGTCCTTTGTACATTTATATAGACTCAAGAGAGGTTGATATATACTGAATACCTGTCTTGGATCAGAGTGAAGTTTCTCTTTCTTGATTCAGTCAGTTGTTTGCCTTAAAGATTAATGCATCTGTTTCATTCTTTGCAGAACCCAGAGATACATTTGGCTTAGACTGCCCAGAGAAAGAAATTATGATTTCATGAGCATGTCATTAAATTACATTTCAAGAGTCTAGGAGAACTTGATGGCCATAGCATTAGATGGAGCTGAGCATATTCCTTATCGTTACTAGGTTACTAAATAAAGGAATTTCAGGACTACTTTGAGAAGAATGGAGAAAACAAAAAAAGTGCTAATGAATGCTTCTCAATAACTGGCAAATGAGATTCATAAAATTTTAATAGGCTTCTTTTTTTCTATTAAGTCATCAGATATTTATTTTTTCAAACCATTTTGAGACAAGGAGATAAACTTCAAATAGAGAAGGCATACCATGTTCTCATAAATTGCTACTTATTTACAGGCTACCAAGAATATAGGCAATACAGGAAATTAGTGCCTCATTTACATGTTCTACCAATATCATGGCAAGGTTTTATAGAACAAGCACAACAGCTGCAAATTATGTAATTATGTATCTGCAAATTCACAGACTTCCCATAAATGGTGAAACTCTATTTCCAATGCTAATGAAGTGCCTTTTATTGCCTCTGCATAATTCCTAAATGTGATTCTGTGCCAGATGTCATTGTAGCTGGTGGAACCTTTATTGTCAGGTAGCTGAGGTAGCACCATTAACACTGTCATAAAAACTCCACTTGTAATTAAATTACCTTCAGTACCTCCATGATGTTCCCACTGTCCTCCTGTCCAAGACAAGCATGTTAGTTACTTGCACGAGTCAGTCATAACTTCTGAAGTCCAACCTTCAGTCATCATACAGAGAGTGGGCTGAACCACTTGCAGCAGTGAAGGTAAGATCAATCTATAGTTGGAGTCCATTCCCATATGCAGTATGCTAAGGGATGGATAAAGTTGTATTTATGGTACAGTGTTTAGAAACAAATGCAAATATATAAGCAGTATAGAATGCCTACCCTTATTATTTCTGTTTATACTGCAGTATGTAAATATGTATATCCCAGATCTTTATTTATATATTCATTCTTTCTTTGTGACACATAACCATGACCATGACATGTCCACTTCCTTATGACTATCACCTATAATGCCAATATTAATTTTAAAAAACTAACTAAACCCTACCATTTTCTGCTTTCCAGATTTGGCTGGCCAAGCTGCCAACAGCCATGTAAGTGTCATGGAAAGGCTTGCAAGATAGGAACCTCTAGAACTATATCTCAGAATTTACAAAGTACTCAAAATGCGATTCCTATTGATATTCTAAACTGCAATTAGTACTGATAGAATGTTTATTTTTCTCTTTATCTTCAATATTTTAAACTTTCTAAATAATAGAATGTTCATAATTTTTAAACATATCACATAAATATTACCAGATTGAAATCTGCATTGAAATCATACAATGTATCAAGATTTATAACAGTACAATAAAAGGTTAAAAAATGGGATTCCTTATTTACAAAAAAAATGAGCAAAACTGACAGATTGAAAGCAAAGATCAACATACAAATCAAACAGGAAAAGACATGTAGTTGCTACTATTTTGTTAGCTGCAATAATTTGTAACTCCAAGATAATTTAACAGGCATTTCCATGTTTGTGTGTGCATAGAATCCATTACTCTCTCTCATCCTGGTAGACCTGTTGCTCTCAGCTTCTGGATCCAACTGTCTCTCTTCTTGGCCTTTTCTGTTGAAGAGGGAGGACCTTACTCTTAAAAGACAGGTTCTCAAGCCCAGCCACCAAATTTAACATACTCAGATCATTTTCATCTGGGGTATGAACAAGAAGCTTTTCAATCTGAAAGTTGTTCTAGTTTCATGAACTACCTAGGATTGTTCTCCTATCTTTCTCCAGGTATAGAACCGAATATTAACTTTTGTGATTAGCATGTAGGGTGCAATCTCTGAGTTTGCTTGATTTAATTACAGCCATTTACAATGGCTGTAATTTTCACACAGTATATCAATCATGAAGAATAATAAAATAGGTAGGCATGTCAGTCTAAAAGGAAAAGTCAGTTATGTCAAGTTTGGTTCAATTAAACCTTTCCTACTTAAAGAGGAATCCCTAGATGGCACATGGAAAAGGTGTATCTGTTATATTTATTGAAATAGCCTTCTACTGAAGTTCAAACTTTATTTTAGGCTTATGAATTATCCCCATACTCTTGGATTTCAAGAAAATAGGTAAGACACAAGCCTTTAATCATTTACATTTTAAAAATATTGAAGTAGGTTTTTAAAGGAGATTGGTTTAAATATTACCCTTGTTTCTCTTTTAATATTTTTATTAGTTTATGAATAATTAATTTATGAATGTAATTAATGACTCAGTGAAGCAACAGAAGAAATGTCAACACCAACTTTGGAGTAAGATGAAGAATGAATGTGACCAATAACAGGTAAAGCTAGCAGTGTCCACAGGGAGGAGTCAAAGAAGTCAAGATGGTGATTAGAAACATATGATCAAACCCCCACTTTTGTGACATCGATGCCTGAACAAAAAAGGCAGGACTTCAGTCTCATGATTATGACTCCCATCTTGGCACACCCTCCCTTGTTCCAGATGTCCCTGATAAGAACTCTCAAGTTTGAATCTATACCATAGCAGTAAGAGCAATGAAGCTCAGTTTCTATTATGGAAAACCAAGTTGGAAGATTATCTGCTGGGCCGTTGTGAGGAATTTGCTGCACATCAAGACGATAACATGTCTCACATTTGCTCAGAGTTAGACACCAGCTGGCCAGATCCAGCTTACATGTTGCAGAGTTATCTGGGATTAGTGTGATTAGGAAGTGTCTTTAGGAAGTGTATCAGGCTATCTGTCATGTCTAGATATGATCCCCATCATACCTGGTCAATGAAACAAGGTGGCAGGTGCAGAAGGCTGGGTATGGATGGTGGTCAGTGCATCTTTGAGGGAAGGAATGGTGTCTCTCCCCAGTTAATCCCTGTGAGGTTGGCAAGATCAGGAAACAAGAACCACATGGATTTCTGCAAAGATCTTTATTGCAAGCAGGATAATGTAACGGAATATTAAAGGAGTCTCAGAGTAACTCTCTCACCCAACTTATACCTAGTGTAATTAATACAGAGTTACTCTGAGTCATTTCTCAGGTAGTGAAATAAAAATAAAGATGGCATATCATCTGAAAATTAATGTCCTTCTGCTCAAGTGGACATCCTGAGAAACAACAGACAGATAATGTACACATGAAATGTGTATTTTAATAGTCCAAGGAAAGCTTGCTAACAGATGAATGCTAGGAATTCACAAGGAATACAAAAGTATACTTTTCAGAGAAACATAACATGACTTGAATTGACTGAGGTCTTTTATTAACCATTAATGAGTTAACCAACCATCCTTGATTTTTGTTTGTTTGTTTTTCCTGGCATCCTAAATACATGGGTAGATATATTAACATAAAACTTACATAGCAGCAATTTCAAAGGTCATTAAATAAAAGAGAAGCTAAAAATATATATGATTTTTCCCATGGGAGAAATAAGTCTTAAGATGTTTCTTAAAACAGTTTTCAGTGTCACCAAGTAATAATTTCTTCATGCAATAGCATGTAATTAGGGCAAAAACTTTAACTGAAAGCTGATCAATTAATGCTCTGTGGACTGATTTAATATAAAGCTCTGCTTAATCAGGAGATGCCTAATCAGGAGATGCCTTTTGCTTGAAATGTAACTTTAGCGCCACTAACTCTTCAGCACCTCACAGCCTGCTGACCACAAGATGCAATAGGGCATCTTGATAGAGCATCAGGGATTTACTTTGTGTCCCCTTTTTGTTTTTTACTCTGCCTGTTCTTTGTTAGTGTGGTTGCTAGTCTTAGGGTGTTTCCTTTCTGTTTTTGTCTCCCCAAGTATACTTGCTCCCCAACTCTGCCTGTATTTTCTTAAATATAGCTTTGCTCTAAGCCTGCTTCACTAATACTTACTTAAGCAAGATTCCTGCTTTCTGGAACACTCTCAAATATGGTTTCTCCAATACCTTTAAACCAATCTTTTCCAGTTCAAAGCATATTTCATTGTCATAGCTCTCCATAGGCTTCTCACCTCAACCTATTAAACCACCCATCAGGAGATTATCATGGTGGTCCTTCAGATGAATCATTAATCTGCTCCCTCTTTTCTGATGATGATTGAACAAGGGAAAGGAGTAGATTCTCTCATATTCCAAGAAGCTGGTAGCATTAGAAACTGTCCGGAGAGATGGGTTACCATGGAACAAGAAAGAGAGAGAACAAGAGAATGGATATACAATCAAAGCTCAAAAGAAGATGTTATTTTGAGTCAGATTTCCATTGAAGGATTATGCAAATATTACCTTTCTTATAAAGAAAAAGCACCAACACTCTTGAAAAAAACTGGGAAACTCACAAGATCTTAAAATGTGATGGAACCCCAAAACAAACATGCTGATGAATAAGTCTTGCAAGTTTCCAGAAACACTGATAAAATCCTTAAACTCCACCTTGAGAATGAGATGTCCTGTCTCTAAGTGAGTTATCACAAAGCTTAATTCACTGGTGAAATGAAAGAACTGACAGATGGTGAACAAATTCAGGACTAGTATATTTTAAAAGCTAGAAATAAAGTTTCAGACATTCTTCTCATGGTCTACAGACTCTTTCCAGATGCTTTTATAATTTAATGAAAGCTAAACTCTTTTTCTTCATTTTAACTAAATTAATTTTAGCTGCACTAAAGGGAAAAAAATAAGCACTATGGCTTATTATAAACCAAACCTGCCAAGGAATTAAAAACCTCATTTGCCTGTGCTAATGTTATTGCAATAATTATAAGAAAATGTGTGGTTTGTGAATGATTTGCCCAGAAATTAATATAAGGTTTATGAACAAATTAAGCAGATTGCTTCTTTTCTGTTTAAACGGTCCTTTATATACTCCCTTATCTTTATACTTAGCTACCTTAGTCTGAATTGAAGAGGCTGTACAATGACCTTCTTTGAAATTATAGTACTCCACAGTGCAACACTTCACTAATGGATCTAAAAAAACCCAGAAACAGTCTTTAATGCAAGTGCTGTGATTTTTAGGAACATTTTGGTGACTCCAAGTATTAGCATCTAATTACATCATACTAATGCATGACTATGACATGAGACATTTGAAAACCATAATTAAGGTAAGATCACCTCAGCTTATAATGTAAGTTTAATTCTGTACATACTGATGGTTCAGTCACTAGAGAAGATGTTCATTATTCTGTTCCTCTTCCATCAATAGTGAATCTCATGAAGCCAGTCTTACAATATTATATGCTTTACATGTAAACCCAATATTATGTGGTTTACACCCTTCAAAATTAAGTTGGAAAGTATACTAATGTCTTGTCTACCCATCTGCTTTTTATATTATGCAACCACTCTGCGCTGAATTATCCTTATGACTCAGCATTTTATGGTGGAAGACCATTTTTGAAACCTCAGTTCACACACTGAAAACTTTTAGTATAATGGATTCAAAGCCCAACCTAAATTGTCTGGATATGCCAGTTGGCCTGATTATGTTCTCAAACATTTGCCTAATTGTGACTGTTTCACCAAAGAGCAGTTGCAGTCTCAAGGATGTAACAAAATCTCCAAACAATGGCATCAGTTAATGCATACAGCATTTCTACATGGTTCCGACTGGATTAAATTGAAGACGTACCTGCCTACTTACATACTGATATAGGTGCATCACTTAAACATTCTTCGATACAGACATTAAGGGCTTTTCTGCACTGCAGCCTTCAACTGCTTGTCTCCTATACATACACCAGCTGGAAATGCTGTCTTAAGACATCCCTTCCTGGATTTCAATCTCTTCCTCCTTTTTGGTCTCAGTGGTGGCCAGGTGTTCTCTCTGGATTACAGTTACTTCAGCCCCTGTAATGATGAATTTCTCTGATTCTTTTTCTCTCCCATCTATGCCAGGAAAGGAGTGCTCTCCCTTTTCTGAGAAAGCCTCAACTCTTGTTAGTTTCACCCATTTAAAAAGGGGGGGGGGGGAAATTCCACTATTGAAGCAGCAAAAAAATATGCACCCTTTCTTGGCAAGTAGCTTAGCAGTCAAGTAGGAATGGGCTGTTGGCAGCAGAGATCAAGGACTGGGGAATGGGGTATTTGCCCCCACAGCACACACCAGCCAACTGCATCAGAGACATCTGTATAAAATGGAACGAAGAACAGCTGATGGACTAGACTGGGGAAAAGTTAGTGACTATGACAGTTGGTATCCAACTCAGCTTCAAGCCTTCATTTTCAGTCCCCATATGCCTGTTAATTTTTCTTCTAATACCTTCAACATGTGAGACTGAGCTGGCATGAATATGAAAAGAAAGGCAGAAGGACTGGTTTACATATTTGGATTGATTTTTGTTAACGTTACTTAAGATGTTTCAGAAGTAAAATTTATCATCCTAAATGCTACGCAGAACTGTATGATTCTGTGTATTCTGTAGCACAGAAGACAGTTGTGTAGAATAGAAATTAAAGGTAAGGTGCCAAGAAGGAGCTTCATTCTTGGTGACTTTATTCATTCTATTTAGCAGGAAATCAGATTATGCCACTTAGAAACCAGGCAGAACCACCATCAATTCCACGTGATAAACATGGCTGATTATTGCACATGGTGCCTTCCCTGTTGGAATAAAGGCCAACTCAGGTTTTTTTTATCAAGCATCTAATTTTGCAGTAATTAGCAATGATAATATATTCAAATACATGATTTCTCACATTTTAATGAAGTTGGGGAAGTGACCCCCCACATCACATATTCAATGAAATTCAGATCACGTATAGTGGAATTTGTTTTAGACAGTTTAATAAAGAAGGCTGTAGAAGTCACAATAAAGATCTCTAATGAGTTTTCCCTGCCATACAAAAATTACTCTCTGTCAGTAGAAAGAGCACACAAATTAAAACAAATACTTAATAAAGAAGACAACTGACTCTCATCTTATTTAATAGGATGTCTTGGAAGAATTGCTAAGCTGAAACACCAGAATAGCTAAATATTTCTCTACACTGAACAAAGGAAAAAGAAGGGGCTCCAAGCCCATACAGAGGGTTTTTCTACAGAATTATGGCAATTTGAAATGGTTTTAAAAACCATTTTTTCAAAATGCTGGAAGCTTTTGCTCTGAAGTTATTTCAGCATCAGACTCCATGTTTTAATACTGAGAAATATCAGATAAGCCTGTTAGAAGCCATTAAAAAAAAAAAAATTAACTATCCTTATAAATGAAACTTTAAAACTTTAAGTATTTCCTGAGCTTGAGCTTGCAACTGTTTGCTCTTAAAACCTTAATCTGTCTTATACTTAGTGAAAGGAATATTGGCTGGGTTTTCTTTAAAAAATGTATCACTTATTTTATAGTTTCCTTTTCATTTCCTGCAATATTTTTTTCACATATCATCTAGATTTTAATTTTTATTCCATGCCAAAACTGTCTGCATGTAATCAAGTAGATATCACAGAGTTATACTGTCCCTTTTCCCTAATGTACTAGTTTGCTATATGACAGGAATTAATATACGCTAGAAATATTTGAACATACATACCCCGAAATCAGGAGCCCATTGGCCCAACTTCAGTGACTTCAGGGTGCTGCCCTATACTCAAATATGCAGGCCAACGTTCATTATCTTGAATGTACCTGGTGTGACAGTAGCCACGTTTTCTGAACCACTTCCTAATATATTGTATGAATACAGTTGAATGAAAATAGCCAGCCTTCCAGATATTGATGAACTACATCCAAGCATATCTAACCATTGGCCATATTGGTTGAGACCACTGGGAGTTATAGCTCAGTAGCTTAAGGGAGATACCTCTAGAAAAAAATGTTAATGGTAGAAAGACTAATTCTGAGCTTGACAACAAGACTTGGTTGCTTCTACCAGCTGTTCCATTTCCCCATTCCAGGGGGAATGTTGTGTTTGATCTTGTTCTTCCAGCTGTTCTGCTGTCTAGAGGACTTACCGTGAGAATGAGGGTGACCTGTTAGCTCAGTGTGTGGGACTAGGAGAAGAGGATTGTCTTCTGGGTTGTGTAAAGTATCTTGTGATTACTGTTTCATCTGTCTAATATCTAATCTATTTTTTATTTGGTATGGACAAAGAATTTTATTGTTGGGGCTGTTGTATTGTCAAATGTGAAAGGAAATGCTTAGTGATTGCAATGCTGATATTGTTGGAAGTACATATTGTTAATGAGCTGCTTTCTGCTCATTTGAATTACAGGGTATTTTAAATGAACTGTAGTAGAGTTAATGCAATCTGATGGATTTGCTTTGCTGGAATTTAAATTGCTTACTCTACTCAAAAGTGGTTCACACACTCAACAAGTGGAAAATGCGGCACATAAATAAATTGACTAGGACACACTGAGCCACTTGATCCCCATTTTTAACCAAGGTAACATATACAGCCAATTCATTTTTTTCCTTTCTGTTTTCTTTTTTATAGAACATATTTAGACAAGAATATAAGCAAAGGGAAATAAAAAACATACAAAGGAAGTATGAAAGCAAAGTACAAATAATGAGATGCAGGCAGATACCAAAAGGTCTAAAATACAGTATCATAAATGTATTCTGCTATTATCTAAATACTATTAACCACTTATAATATTGTAAAATATATCATATCAATACTAAAAACAGAAACCAAAAGTCCTTATTGAATTTTAAACTAAAAATACCTGATTAACATAGTATTAATCCCTATTTAAAACAATAAACTACAATACATTAATTGTATTGTATTAGAAATCTGTTTTTCCATAAAATTAAAATGTAGACTCTAAAAAAACCAATTTTGGGATGTCGTATAAATCCATGTATAAAATTAAAATCCAATTAAAATCCAATTCATGAGATTTGCTTTTTAATTACAAAGTTATTTTGGACAGTTTATTCAGCCATTGTAGCCAATTCTTAACAATGATTAACCATTTTAAAAATCTATGTCACTGTGCAAATTCTCAGCATATTGTCTTGGCATAGGGAAAACAGAACTAAGTAAAATTGTTATTGGAACATTGATTGTGGATATTTAGTTCATGAAACTAAAGAATCTAGATAAGAATATGGCATAAATGTAGACTATAGCAAAGTTTCCTTGAACTTTGCAAATATTCACAGGTATGCAAATCATCCTAAAGTTTGATTTTTCTCTAAGTATTTTGCCCTACCACTCAAGCCATTTAATAATGTGATCTACAATAACAGAGATTCATATCTCTGCTTATTTCCCAAGATGATAAATGCCATTGTTTGCCAGCAATGCCCAACTGTACTCTAAACAGGCCAAACAGGCCAGTTTCAAAAGACATAGGGACATCAATTAGATATCAGAAATGGCAGTGTTAAAAAATAATAGGGATGGCCCTTTAAATTCCCATCTTAAAATTTAAGATGAATTTTAAAATGAAACAAGTTAATACTGTTCATCAAGAGATTTAGTCTCCTGTGGTATGAACATGGACAAAGGTTTCTTTTATCATACATGTAAATCAGTCCACCAGTACAAAAATGTCTGTGCCCAACAACTTTTTTATGAATAGTCACTGTTAATTATCTAATTATCACTGTCTTATTTCTTTCACCATTTCATTTTTGACTGCTCATTTCACATGCCCTCCTCAACGATACAAGCAACTTGTGATAACACTCTGTGCATCTCATCAAAAAGTGTGTGCTGCAAAAAAATGTGTTAGCTTTTAAGGTGCAATAAACCCAACTTAATATGAGTACCTTCCCAGATCTTGTTAGGGATGTATGAATTGGTTTCACTGTCTTAAATACAAAGTTTGTTCCATACAATCCTCATATGAGGAAAAACTGCCAAATTTGGAGAAAAGGTACAATCCAAAGGCCATTTCTTCCAATCTACCATTAGTCCAAGAAAGGAAAATGAGATTGTTGGATTTAAAATATGGACCAAACCAGATTTTTTTTTAACCCTTACTCCTTGCCTGTACTTAATCAATTAGATTGAAAACACTGCCCCAATACCTTTATTGATCTTCACTTTTGTGATCTGATCCCCTCACTTACCATTGTTGGGCAGATCATAAAGTAGCTTCAGGCTTCATTTTCATATAAGATGAACAAGACCTAGGTGATACTTTTTTCTATTATTCCATGAATACATTTGAACATATTTTCAAAGTAATTGCAAGCTAAAGGGTATTAATTTATAAGCATTTATCAATTTAGATATTTTAATTAATTTCTTAGGTGGTGTCTCTATAATTAACATTAGCACAATTTGTAACGTATGTGCATAAAATCTGGTGATTACTAACTGCATTCACCATAGAAAAGATAGAGATTCCAGTTGTAAAGAACTAGCTAGCACATATACTAAAAATTATAGCAAAACATTTTAAGAACCTAGGCCATAACTTCATCCCCCCCTTTTTTCCCCTACATATGTCTTTCTTGGATGAAGTGCTTGGTCTGACGTTAAAATGTGATAAAGGCTTTGAAACTGGTTTATGAAGAGATAGAACACACTGAATGTTGAGGGACAAAAAAGGGATGGAAATATAATTCATCCCAAAGCCTTGATCAGTCCTGCCTAAAGTCTCTTTTTTCTTTGGAAGACCGGTTAATAGAAAGTTGTAGGTTTTATAATAATAATGACAGTCCTAAGCATACCATTCAGTAGAATGAATTAATCAACTCAAATAGATTATAGAGTTTGGCTGTCATAAAAGTGAAGCAAATTGTTACTTACTCATTTCATTTTTTTAGACTTCTACAAAAGAACAGAATAAATGCTTCATAACCAGAGGCAGTCCAAAAACAACTTCCCATTTTTTTCACCATCCCTGTTTATTTTGGTCTCAACATCTGCTTTGTTCTACTTCCCAAAAAGATATAACATATCATCCAAGGTAGGTGGTGGGTGTCACCCCAGGAAGAGCTCTGTATCACTTCTTGAGGAAATCCAAGCATTTGGCCAGTAGAATAACCTGGTCTACTCTATTAGTATCCTATCTGATGCTGACAAGAATGTTACTATTAAAAATTTGACCTGACCTACTCTCCCTGCTATTCCAAATGTGACAGAACAGACAGACAGAACTTTATTTCAGTTACTGACTAATAAAAATAAAGGCAAAGGGTCTTAGATATAGAAGTCCAAACAGAAATCACTGCTTTTCCTCATAATATAATTGCAAATAACCAAATTTTAGTGCCTAACCCAGCCTCATATTTATATCATATCACAGTTCCCAAATTCAGGAGAGCCTTATCTTTAGCTCGATTTAATGCTCTCCCCACAGCTGTTTTGGAAGGGAAATATAGGAAAATCCCATATGAAACCTGATACTGCCCCTGTGACATGAGTGTCATAGAAACCACAGTCCATGTTCTTCTGTATTGTCTACAGGGACATTCGCCACCAGTTGATTACTCCCTTTTTATTTAAAGTTCTGGGGCACTCCAATAATTTTTATTTGCATTATCTGTTAAACAACCAAGATAAATTTGTTTCCGTAAATGTAGCAAAATTCCACTACATTATGTGTAAGCTTCGCCCACAGGTGGTTGCCAACAGTTATTGATCTTAGGGGATAATTTTGCTTTGCTTGTTTTACTGAATGACTTTTATTGGTCAATGACTGAAATAAAGTTCTGTCTGTCCATTCCAATTGTGGGAATTTACCTTAAGATGACAAAAGAATGCATATACCAACTTTAATTAAACATAGTTAGGAGAAAGATAACTAGAGAAATACGTCACATTCCATTTATATGCCCATTGACAGAAGTAAGATAAAAATTAATGGTGCCTATTTTTGGTAATTTATTAAATATATGCTAAGTTTGGTTATGAAAGGAAAAGGTGGGATGCTGTTCAGAGGCAGGAAGATGTAAATGCAGCTCCAGCTGTGCTAACAGCAGCACAATGATCCACAACTGTATCTTATGTGAACTGGAGGTCTGAATCAGATCATTATGTAAGAAACAGATGCTATGCTTTCAGATAAAAGAACTGGGGAAAGGGAATAAGTTAAAGCACAACCAACCCTCAAAATGAATGAATAATCTGTTGCAGTACCTTCTATTTGTTTCTGTCAAAACTGTCAGCCACAGAATCTTAAAAGAGGAATTGGAAGTTACACTGCATGGCAGAGGATTGTATGGTACTGGAAGAAGCCCATGGAGTTTATTTTCACTACTTTCTGATGACTTTGCCGGGTCTTTTTAGAAAAATAGGAAATGTACAACCTGTGTAGGTCTGGAAGAGGTCTGGTGTGCAATTTCACAGTAGGTTCTTTCAAAAGCAATTTTATTTTCAGCTTTCATATTTCATGTGTGTGTATTTTAATTTATAATTTGGGTGTTACAATTTCTCATAGCCTCCTTTGAGGGCTATGTTGTCATGAGTGAATACTAAAAAATTATTAGACCCATACATCTGAAGAACTGAAAACGATCCTAACGTTCACGATAAGACTACCAACATATAAAAGTAGCCATTGAGTAGCTTAAAATGAGGATAATTCTAAAATTCCTCTTGTAGTATTCATAGATTTTAAAAATGTTTTCCAGGTGGAATGTGGCAATGAACAGCAATGTGGCAGGGCTGAAGCTGTTTCTGAAGCACTGGATATGGTGCTTCTGTAAAACTAACCTTTCAGTAAACTAAAAGATACCTAGGTGGGGTATAAAATATTTTAAAATGTTAATTGTGTAAGTATTCATAAAAACTGCAGATAGTAAGATAGTCAGGCATTCCCTCTTCTCTCACCATAAGAAGGAATGGATAATAGCACATGAAGATGCATATTTAATTTTAAAACAAGGCACGCTTTATCTTTAAAAATTGCATTTTATTTGTAAGCATATTTATGCAGATTTAATGAAATTTACTATATGATCAGTCAACTGAGATTTTTGGATTAAATGAAATAATGTCATGCACTAGAAAAGAATGGAATATAGAATATCATTAATTGTTTCCATCATGGCATCAACTAATTATGCTCCATTAGATATAAAACGTTTCAGTACTGTTGCTGATTGTTCTAGCCTCCTTGTAGTTTATTTACAAAAATAAGACATTTATATGCTGACTTTTGGTCTGAATGTCTTAAAGTATATCATTAATAAAATGACATAATTAAAAATAAAACCAAGATCAACAAATTAAATTAAGCAATAAGTGTATGCATAATAAACCCTGAGTCTATCAAAATTCAATGAAGGAATGATAGCTTTGAATATATTCAATTTAATTTGTTCCATTGATATTTAAATGTACCCTTGTCAAATTTCATTTCCTTGCTTTCAAACTATTTCTTGATTTTTATAGGATTGCTTCACTTGTTTTAATATTTTCTCCAGTTATTTTTATGTTAAAAGTACTTCTCCCATTCTTACATTATCTGTTTATGAATTCCATACATAGATATCGAACTCACTAGAAAGAAACAGATTCATAGGAATTAAACTGGTTTGTTTTATAATAAACAAAATTGGTAGAGGGGGGGTCACTGCCAGTCTCCAGAAAGGAAGCCTAATCTTACATAATAAACAACATAAAAAGCTGAGATTCAGCAACAATAAAGTTCTGGTGTTTACCGTGTTTGTAAAACATTGACATTTGCTCACTCATGCCCACTTATATACCTCCTGCCCACGAATTAGTTGGCCAAGCTCAACCTGGGTTTGGGGAAGACAGCCAAATGGCATGGGTGAGGATGTGGATGAAGGGACCTTACAATGGAAATCTCCACTCCACACTTGTTCTTTTTATTCTTTGCCAGCCAGCAGCATTTGACACACATGCCTTCCCATGTCACCTCAACGTTTAAGGTTGCTGAGTCAAATGTGACTTATTGCATGGAATTAACTAACATTTTTATCTCTGGTTTGTTGTGCTCCTGTCCCTCTCTGATCTAATTTGATGAATTGCTTCCTGGTTCCATGCCTAGTTGCATAACCATAACAAGTACCCAGCTGCAGATCCCATTCTTCCACTCCCAGCTAGTGATAAAGTTGTTTTATTTTCCCATTCCAGTTGCCTATGAGTGTAATTATTATTGGTGCCAGATTGCTTATTGTCTCCCAACCTCCAGGAAAGGCAAATATATGGTTCCATTCAGCCAAATCTATAGCACCAAGTATTCAATTTCTTCTCATCCTAGCATTGGTTATGTGTTCCTTACTATGACCCTGCAGTCAGACCCCTAGTTCTACATGATCATTCCATATGAGGTAGAACCCTGACTGTGACATCAAACAACAAAACTCACATCAATGTGTTCCGGAACACATCTAGTTGTATCCAGAGCCAGAATCGTTCGTAAATTAGGTCTTAAAAATGTGGTAACCAGCTCATGGACACCTCATGAAACAAAGCAGAAATAAGAGAGCTTAGATACAGAATAACTACTATGTGCCCAAAGGGAAATGATTGTTTGAGGAAGTTGTAAAAGGTATAAATCAGAAGTCTCTAAATGCACTAGCTTCATATTGAATAACAGTTGTGTTCCTAAAACTCTAAGAGAAATTTGCTAGGAATTCCCTCTTAAACTTACCTGCCAAACTCTCTTAGCAAACATCTGTGTGTGTACTTCTTCAAGTGCACGTTGACTCCTGGTGACTGCCTGGACAAGTCCCTGCAGTTTTCTTGGCAGAGGTGGTTTGCCATTGCCTCCTTCCTAGGGCCGAGAGGGGGTGACTGGCCTAAGGCACCCAGACGGCTTGGTTTCTAGCCTGATGCCTTAACTGCTACACCAAACTGGCTCCAACAAACATCCCTGCTAATTCAAGAGTCTGTACTTGGCTAACCTGACAGCTTGTGAAGGGAATAAGAAAAAATAAAAGCCTTTTTATAGGTGCTGCTATAAGAATTAACAAAAGTAAAGATGAATAAACAGAGGTCTGCAATTGTGACTTTCAATGCTTGAGGAAAATATGAAGAAAAAGTCAAAGGACTGGAAGAGTGAATGATCACACTTCTGCTGAGACAGGGCAAGGATGTATCAGTTCAAAGAAAAGGTTCTACAGCGGGAACTGATATGGACAACTGTCCATAATACAGATAATCAGACACAGGAGCAAGCCTAATGAATAAGAATCACAACCATAAATGGAAAACACAGAAAATATTCTCATTGCTGGAACTCAAACAACGTTATCAGGCTCTTGTAGGTAAAACAGGTTCTGAGTGTTCATGAAGAGAGAAAAAGGCCCTGAAGAGTGATACATGATGGTGGATCCCTAATGTTCTTGACTGACTGAAACTTGACAGTAAATCAAGTTCTCCTGATTTTCCACAGGTAAGCTAATTTCCTAGGTTAGAACTCAGCAGAAGTCTCAGATACAGTTTGGCTACATAAGAATCTTTATTGAATATAAAGAATGAAGCCCTAGTATAGCCAAACACAGCCACTGAGAGTGTAAAGGAATAAGTGCCTCTTATATCCTGAGTGGTTCAAACCCATAAGTTATTCTTCCTAGTTTTTGCTTCCTGTTAATCAACTAAATATTTTCCATGTCACTTGGTGACCTTGAAGCTGAGAAACTGTTGAGCATTTACACAATTTCCAACTACTGCCTAAGAATGCTGGCACTTGACATATTTCTCTTGCATAAAGGGAAGACAGAATGCAACTAGGCCCTATAAGAAGACAAAATCATGGTAGTTAATGACACAATACTATACAGGTATACAACCATATCCATTGGCTTGTGAAGTATGCTGTCTACCAGGAGCACAGATTAGGGAGGTAATAGAAAACTTATCCACTAACAATTATCTAATATATGTTTGTGTAGAAAGCCACAGAGAAGACCTTGAAGAAACAAAGAAAACATTAGAAACAAACTCTAACTGGCACTGCCTTAGTTTCCTGGGGTAGAGAAGGAGAGAGGGAAAAACACAGTCAGGTTTTCAAGATTATGTTACTATGCCTATATCAATAAAGCAGAGTTCCACTTATTTTGGATGGGTCTCTTTCTTGATCTGGCCTACCTGAGAGGGTTGACATCAGGGATATGTAGACAAATAGTTCATCTGTATCATAACACACTTTCAGAACCATAGAAATAAGCTTAGTATTTCTTCCAATTGAGGGAAAAGAGCCAGGAAATGAAAGATGTCTATACTAGGCTGCACAGTGTTGACAGGAGAGATTTGATATCTGGGGCCATAGTCTAGATGATAGCTTGATGTTTTGTTAAAGCATGTTGAGCTTGATTAGGATGGCTTTAAGTCAAATCCTGGTTGGGGGAAGGGGGATTGGAAACAAAAACCCCAAAGTAAGGACCTCGCATAAAGACTTATGCATTATAGACAGTGGAAATGTTGCTGAAATAGGACCTGTTAAATCACTCAGTGAAAAATCAGAAAGAATATTACCTCATAAAGTTCATAGCGTTCATTATCTATACACTAATGTTCAGAGTATGGAATATAAATTGGATAAGCTTGAGCTCTTGGTACAGAAAGGCAAATGTGATTTAATAACTGGAACAGAAACTTTGCAAGATGGCTCCCATGACTAGAATATTTCAGTTGAATGATACAATTTGTTCTAAATGAATAGAAGTTATAGAAAAGGAAGAAGAGTTTTATTGTGTGTTAAAATATTCGTTCCTGTTCAGAAATCCATATGAATGAACTTGGCAATGCTGCAGAGAGCATCTGGGTTAAAACAAGTAGAGGAATAAATGCAAGCAATACTGTTGTTGGTGTCTACTTTCACTTGCCCAGCCAAGAAGAAAATGCGGATGATGCCTTCCAAAAGCAAACTGCAAATCTTTCCAAGAAGCATGAAGTAATAGTGGGTGGAGACTTTCATTACCCCAACATCTGTCAGGCAATAAATTCTGTCAAGAAAGTTGTCAGCAACTTTCTCCTTCTCAGAAAGGAGATCTCATGACAGGTGAAGCTAAAAAAGGGAAAAAAGGGGATTAAGATGGGTGCAAATAAATCCAATGTGGGCACACAGAAAAGCAGGAAAAGCCAATATGGCTACACAGAAAGCTTAGTGAAGGACACTACAGGAAATAGAAAAAGGAACATGTCACAAAGCAAAAGAACAAATAGGTCATTTGGAAATGTAGAAATGGTAGTAGAGAAGTGTACTCAGATTGTATTGACCTTAGAAAATGATGCTAAGAATAACAGAACGGGTTTTTTAGATAGATTTATGATAAGAAGAAAACAGTATACTAAATATTCAGGAGAATATAAAATGCCAACTAGTAACAAAGAAAACGAAGAACTGTTCAACTCAAATTTTAGTTCAGTTTTCTCCAGCAAAAAATGTAAGAAGAGGAAAGATTGAACCATGAGATGAGTAGAAACATGGGCAAGGAATATCTCTTTACTTTGAAGGACTTTAAATCTCTGGAACCAGATAAATTAGTTCCTGCCCATGAGCTAGCTGAAGGCTTATGTGTTATCTTTGAAAACTGGTGAGATGCCAATGGCTGAAGGAGAAGAAATGTTGCCCTTATCTTCAAAAAAGGGAAGAAGAAAATCCAATTGATTACAGACCCAACAAGCCATACGTGGATACCTGAGAAGATTTTAGAACAGATGACACATTAATTTTTCATTCCTTTGGGGGGGAAATGATAATTACCAGCCATCAGCTTGAATTTGTCAAGAACATACCTTGATGGATTAAACCCTTGTTTTGACTGGGTAACTTCCTTAATAATTGTAATAATGCTGTAGACATATCTAAATTTCAGTAAAGCATTTTGACAAAGTACCTCATGATGTGGTGATAAGCAGCAGTCTACATAGCTGAGTTGAAAATTGCACAGAAAGAGTGTTCATAATTAGTACCTCATAAAATTGGAAAGAGGGATTGAGAGGGGTGCCAGAAGAATCACCCTGATTCCTTCACTGTTCAATATTTTTATTAATTACTTAGATTAAGAGAAAAGAACGCTTATCGGCAAAGGGATCCGCAGAATCTGACAAAATGGGTGAAAGGACAAAATTAGTATTGTAGCAGCATGACTCAAGTTCTGATACTTTTTAATGTCTGTGAAATGACATCTTCAATGAATCAATCCAATCTTTACTTTGGTCATAGATCAGCATAAAATGCAATCAGGAAAAATTACACCCCTTTCAATAAGAATACTGAAACTTGTAAGAGATAAAAGATAAGTAAAAGCTAGGATTGCTAATGTAATATTATAATCTGTGTACTAAAGGCGAGGGGGCTCTGAAGGCCCCAGAAGGGATGTATAACCAGAAAGATTTTAAAAAACAAAAGAGGAATTCTCAGTAGGTTTACTTTCTTGACTACACTGGTAATTGAGTCAGTGTAAAAGCACATGGTTTTAATAGCACTTGTACTATACAGGCAGGTTCTCACACACGGGGGGTCTTAATCTCCTATTAAGAACTGACAGTGTAAAACATCACGCCTGAGAAAGGCTCTTTGCTGGGCAGGGGAGGCTAAAGTAATGTGTGATGTTACAACACACACGTACAAGGGGGATTTATTTATTTAATTATTTAAAGGATTTATACAGCCGCCCATCTTCAACAATTCTGAGCGGCTCACAACAACAGTAGAACCAGTAAGTATAAAACAACTATAAAACAATCAAACAGTGGGACTATCAGACAAAACCCAAAACCCTGAGCCTTAATCATCCCCTTAGGATGTCATGCAGCAAGCTCGCATTACCCTCATTCCGTCCTTTCTACTCTATTCTATTCTATCCCAGCAGATTTCGGATCTTATCCCATTCTTTCTGTTCTGTTCTATCCCAGCTTACACCATGATAGCGTGTTTCTTGTTTTATCAGGGCTCACCCAACTCCCAGACACCCTATCAGATTTGCAAAACTGGGTGAGATACCTAAAATAGGCCGGGATAGAAAAGATCCCACACGGATAGAGGAAACAAGCAGCCAAGCAAAGAAGGATGAGAAAACTGCCACACACCCTAGCTGTTGCCTTGAGCATTTTACAAGGGATGGGGAAAGTTAGTTTGTTTATATATGTACTGCAACTTTGAAATGTACTGTTTAGCCTAGATGAGAGAGAGAGAGAAAGAAAGGAAGGAAGGATTGCTAGCTTCTCAACAAGCCCACAATGAAGGACTCTCATGGAATTCAATAGTTTAGTGCTGTTTAAAGTTATTCTTGTATGATGCTGCCCCTTGCATTTCCTCAATGCAAGTAGTAAGGCTGTTCCAAAATGCAATATTTCATATTTTCCTATTGGATGTCCCAGGGCAGAGAAAGGGAATCTCCCCTTAGAGGCCTCCTGTTAGTGGAGATTCAACAGCAGGCTTGTTAAAGTGAATTACAAGTAAGTTGCTTGGGAGAACTTGAGAGACTCATCTTCTCAAACTCATGGTAGATTTTGGGTTAAACAATAGCTACATACTGTATATGAAAGGTACAGATTGTATAATGGATATTGTGCACAGACTCGGAAGTCAAAACATCCCTCCCACATGCATACGCCAATGTACCATACAACTCATCTGATCAGGGTTTATTAACTTGGAGTCATCTGAATTGTTTCCCAAAAGATAGATAAACCAAGACATGGCTTGTTCCTTTCTTTAGTTGTTTTCACATTTATGCAGCTGCAGCTGAATAATCGCAATAGAAATTTTGATATGTGAACCATTGGCATAAACCCTTGAAATGAGCACATGAAGAACCAATGAAAAATAACACTTTTCAGAACTTTCTGAAGCACTAACTATAATGTATGTTTCAAGCTAGTTATTTGTTGCAAAATTATATATGGCAATTGTTAAAGACAGGAGTGAAAAAACTAAGTTGCTTAGCAGATGGATTTTTTTTAAATTTCATATCAACAGCAGAGCCAGTAATTGCAGACCTTAATCGTTGGTGTCTATCAGTGAAAGTAAGGAAGTACACTTACTTCATCAGCTCTATTGTAAGAGAAAATTGTTATGCCCTTTTAAAACCATGATTACATACTTACTAATCCTCATCTGCATTAACATCTATAAAGATCGATGATCCATTTATTTTAAGAATAGGCTCTTCCAGCCTCCTATAAAACTACATGCTAATCTCAGCCCAAAGCCTTGCCTATGATTATATCCTGCACTAAAATTTATGAATGTGTGTCTATCTTTATCAGGCAGAGAGAAAAATTAGTGCCATGACAATTTAGCAGGCATTTTCAGAATATAATCTCTCTAAAAACCTATTCTGATACTTGAAAATTGTGATTCAGCAGTGTTGGTAAAACTATTTTCATTCTAGTTTTGTAATAATTGCAGTCCAGATGATTTCTTTACAGGAGGAGGAGGAGGAGGTTGTCTTATATTTAACCTGGGGCGATATCCCTGAGGGCGTTTTATTGAAACTAGTGTTAATGTAGGTTAACGCATTCAAACCTATGTCTCTGGTTCCTGTTCTAATAGCTATTTTTAAAGATCTTCATTAGTTTTATGCCTATTCCATGTTATAGAATTGTTTAATGATTTTAAGCCGGTCACCAGGTTAATTATCCCATTGTATTTATATGTTATTTATTTGCTGTTTTTTCTTATCTATAGTTTCAATAAAATCTATGATAATGGCTAAGCACCATGGACTGGTTATGCCAGGCTCACAAGATATCCAAATGTAGTAGACAAGCAAATACAAATAAATAAAATTACATTCACTGCATTCTAGAATTCCCCAGCAGAAATACAAATTGCATTCAAGCGCCATGGTAATTTCTTCTTTGAGGCATTGCAACACTGTCCTGTGTTCTACTAAGACAGATTACTCTATAAGCAATATACATTAAAAGTTATAATATTCAAAATACAACGAGTGGGATTCCAGAAGAGCCATGTTAGGCAGATGGGTGGCTCTATAAATTTCCTAAATAAATAAATAAAAATCTGTCATAGATCCTAATGTTATCATATTGGAAATGAAGAAAGGCTGCAATATAACACTGCTGAATTAGAAGTAAGGTAGGTAAAGGTTTCTTCTTGCACCGTATCCATTAACTAGGTTATCATTATCTATGGGTCCCTATTATGACTAATAATTGATTTGGGGAAGTGATGTAGTTATCACTGTATGGATTTTCTGGATGTTATAGTTCCCTCTGACCTTCTTATTTCTGTAGCCATCCTCCTTCTGATGTAATAAATCGCAGTCCATAAATTCTTCAGCCATAAAACAGTTATTATTTATTTGAAGATGCCATAACACTAATATGACTACCAGGGTGGGAATAGTTATAATCAGCAAGGCTCCCAGAGTGCACACAGCTATGCTGTATCAGAGGTATCTTTCTTTTTATCCATATTACAGCAGTCTTGTTCCTGTTTTTTTCCCTCCTTTCTATGGCATTCCAAGTGACTAACAGTGCAGCATTTTTTATTCTAATGACTACCTTCATTTTATGCCACTTAATGACTGTTGTCTTGCATGAAGAAACCACCTTTTAATGCCTAAATGATCCTGTGAAATAGCAAAGCAGTCTGCAACTTTCCATTTCACACCACCACCACCACCACCAAGAGCAGCAACAACAAACGTATTCCTACTGGATAACTATTCTTAAGTACTACAGGTCTATCAAGTTGTAAAGGAAAAGGAGAGAACACCAGCCAATCAAAATATTATTTTAAAAAGTTAAAAGTTCATAGAATATTAAAACCATTCAGATTCTCATAAATCATTCCTATGAGAATTGATTAAGGATAAAGATTTTAGCATTGCCTACTTTTTCCCTATATACATGAACAGTAGGGAGAATGGAAAGACAAGGTTGTCTTTTGGATTTGGAATGATAAACCTCTGCCTCTAGCTGGATGCAAACAAAATTACATGAGATATCTTTTAAATGCCTGCTGGAACCCCAAAACCAAATATTTATTTATTATTTAATGGATGAAAAGAAGGTTACAAGACCACTAACTAAATCTGAATTATATTGTGTGACTGTAAAGAGACTACTTAGAGTTTGATTTCAATTATTTATGGATAGTTATTCTCAATTTTGTAAAACCTCATACTTAAAATATATCTAGGAACCACCTCTATGTATTAATCTCTCTTCACAAAGGGATAGTATCTAAGGTCAGTTTCCTCTCAAATTGGTGTCTCCTCTCTCAAAATGATATACAAATATTAGGTGTTGGATATAATGGGCATAAATAGTTATGCTGCACAAAATCAAAACTTTTTAGGTAGAAGTTTTGCAATTAATAAAGGATATGATGGTCACAAAAATCCAATTAGTATATAATTCAGGAAGGAAGGAAGGAAGGAAGGAAGGAAGGAAGGAAGGAAGGAAGGAAGGAAGGAAGGAAGGAAGGAAGGAAGGAAGGAAGGAAGGAAGGAGGGAAAGCTCTGCATAATTAGGTCTTGATTTTCTCTCCTGTTGTGCACAGTATGACTGAAAATAGCAACATTGGTGGTCAGCCTCAAGGTTATAAAGAATGTAAAAGTTAACCTGACCTCAAGTATTTTTAAAAAGTTTAGATTATATAGCTAGATTTGAGGATATTTGTTTCTTTTTCTTTTCCATTATCCATAAGGTGGTCTCCATCATTCAGCTATTTATTAAAGAATGCTTTAGCACAGTACTATTTGGTTTGTATATTATATTGCATTGCAATTTGAAAAGAAATATATCAAATCATAATTAACTTTTTAAAGGATTTGGATCAAATGGTCCACTAACTAGAAACTTGGCATTCACTAAGATTCAGAAGTCTTTTTGTCACATTTATATCCCAGGAATTTAAGACAGCTTTACATCATAGCCCCTGAGTGCGACTAAGGAATAATGATTGACCCAAAGCCATCTAGTGAGTTTCATGGGTGATGTTCTGCAGTTCTAATCCAATACTCTGATGACTACAACATTATCCCTTGCAATAGACACTAGGAACAGAATTAGGAAATGAGTAAAAGGACATTTATTCACTGGAGACCTTATTTTCAACTTCACCCCAGAAAGCCCCAGTACAGGGCCAACATTTAATATGGTATTTGTGAGATCTAGTACAAAGTTGAAAGTATTGAAAGGAAGGAAGAGGAAGAGGAAGAGGAAGAGGAGGAGGAGGAGGAGGAGGAGGTCGTCAATGTAGAGAAGTAAAAACAAACACAAAGGATGGGAAAGGGTTACTAAAAGTCAGAAAATCTGTCTGAGAACAAATGCATGGGGGGATCTGTTTCCAGACACTGGATTAACCACTCAATATTCTTCATGCTTACAAGTCCTTATGCCTTGGCCTGAGCTCATACAGCTAACTGGTATTCAGCATGGGTTGGTATAATCTGTATAGCAGCTTTCCTAACCTGTGCACCCTCTAAATATATGGATCAACTCCTAGAAGATCATTTCTATGAATTCTTACAGTTGAATACTAACATATGGAGCCCTGATGTAGGAGCCCTGGGGTTGTTCTGGTAGCCTTTCTTTCAACAAAGATCTTCCTGATTTAAAGGCAATTTCACACTACCAGCATTTTCACTTCCCTGCCTCTCCAAACGAGTTTGGAACTAAACTTCACTGCTCTCCACTGCTATTTGCCTTGAACAACAGGGGACTTGCTGATATCACACTGAGCCAAAATCATGGAGAAAGAAAAATCCCCAGTATCCTATTTAGCACATACACATACACATACACACACACACACCAAACAAACAAACAAGAAAAAAAATGCCACTGCTGTCCAGAAAGTAGGGAGAAGCAAGAATTCCTTCCACTGAGATAGTGGATGCTCAGATGCTCTAAAATAAAAGACCAAGTTTATTCCCATTTGAAGTAGCCTAGGATAGACCCAGGAAAACTATTCCCTCAAAAATGAGCCAATATCAACTGATCAGATGGATGCTGAACTCGTTTTGAACTGGCCCAATGTTCTTCACATGGAGATATAGCTAAGGAATTCACAACTACAAGAGTTGCAAATCCAACCTATAACCGTTTCAAAACTCAATGCGGGTCACAAGCTTCCATAATCGCTTGAACTGTATCTGTTGTCAGAAGTGGGGAATAGGAATTCTACAGATCATTACTCTGAATTTTAATGAACCTTTTCCCTTCCAGTTGTGTGCAAATAGGTCAAAGCAGCAAGAAGGAGAGGTTGCTTGTAATATTTGTTTTTGCTTTTCCTAGAGTAGTAATGCTGCATAAGCTGCACTGCTAAAAAATATAACAATCAAAAATGTGGTCTAACGTCTTTAACTTTCTGAAATTAGCAACAATCACACATGTACGCAAACTGTACAAAGGGGAGAGGGAGTCTTCAATGCGCTCATAGCGTCATGCTTGAAATAATACAATTATCGAGGACAGGGATATCAAACGATTTCTTCTGAGGCATTTCTTTTTTACTTCCCAGCCTTTCGTAGTACAGAAAAACAATCACAGAATGCAAAGCATTTTCTCTGCAGGTTTTTCTTCATATAAATCCTTATCGTCTGTCACTAGCATAAGATGCAGAAGCGAAGTGAGATAATGCAAATGCTCAAATGCTGTCAGCTCAGATGTGAGCAGGCGTCGTGTGAGATGATGAAAAAGGGTCTCTTGCACCGGAGCTTAAGTATCAGCATTCTAACTGGGAAAAGAATAATATTCTAATCCTGACATAAAAAATCAAATTAAACCTGCTGCAACCAGCTAGGCTACTGCAGTATCTATCAAAGGATCTTTTTTAAAAAATGTGTTTGCTTGCTTTTTTAATGAGAAAGCCGAGAGCTTCGGAGTCTGTTTGCCTTGTGACCTTTCTTTATTGCTATTAAAATAATAAAAATAATCAAGGAGCTAGGAAAAATAGCTTTTTTTCAAAGAATAAAAGACATAAAGAAAACATAGACAAGGAAAGATGAGGAAGAGGTTGGGCAGAGAAAGCGAGAGAAATAAAAAGGGAATTCTTGCCCTACATTTCAACAGCACCCTGAATAAAATGCGATGCTGATGACAGAATGTCAAGTGTGAGGAGGCTGTAGAAATGGTAACATTTTCTTTTTAGGATAATTACATGCTACATTTTTTTTTCCAATCTGGACGAGATCCATCCATCCATGTACCAGCACTAAGTAGTCCAGGGCAGCAGTACTTTCAGTTAAACATTTGGCTGTTTTGCAGAGTTAAAATTGTCAAGTAGCAGGGATTTTTTAACTTTGCTTTCCATTTAAATCAAATAAATTCATCTGTTAAAAATATATACAGAACACAGAGAACATCACCATTACATTTACTCCATAACAGTTTTCACAAAAAATGTGGAGGCTTCTTTCCTTGATAAATAAATATTTCATCCTGTTCCACCATTTTAGATATATTGAAGCAAATGTTTTTGAGGATTCTGGAGAGTTCTGTTCCACAGGTATTATTAATCATTTAGTGTATATACATTTTCTGGGGGAGTTGATTCAACAGTTCTTGCCACAGAAGTAATATCCTGCTTTTTCAGTGCATGAAATATTAACAGTCTAGTACAGAAACTGCTGCTGACTGCAGGTGGTGTTAACAAAGTCCTTTTTTGGCCAAGAAAAATATAACAGACACTATCAAAGAATTAAGAGTTAATGAACAGCTAGATTTTTTTTACTTTTGTCCAAGAGAGTTAAAGTAGAAGTTGAGCAGAACATGTGAGGTTCCTATGAGGACTGATGCTTATTTCAGATGTTTCTATGTTACTTCTGTCAACTGTATCTAACCAGCTTGCAAAAGCATAACATATCTAACCACATCATCAAAATATGCCATAATAAAAATACATATGGGGAGAGAGATAGCAAACAATGTATAATATATAATCAAACCTATAATACAATATAGTGTATTGTGAGTGTCCATCACGCACCCCAACCACATTAATCTATTCTGTTCTTCAGATAGAAGAGACTACTCTTGAGTACCCAAATACTCCCTGAATAAACTAAGTATTACTAGGCTCCTGAGCATCCAAAGTGAAGGTGCTGTTCTTATTTCAGGGAGCAAGTTAGGGAAAGGGACTCCCAGTAGAAGGTACTTGCCTCCATGTTCTTTCTCTCAGTACCTTGCAGGAGATAGAAGCTTCCAGCCTTCTCACAGATCTGAACTGGAACAAGGTCTTCTGGAGTTGGAGAAATGGTAAGTAAATAGACTAAGTCCATGTAACAACAACAGAACTGAAGGGTTTGGTTAATACACCTTGGGAGTTTTCTTACAGTAAAAGTGTGAACATGATATTGAATGTAAATCAATAGAAATAAGTGGGTTTCTATCACAGTCACCTAAATAGGATTTATGTGCTTGTAATTCTATACTAGCCTTTGAAAGGGATGCTTCACGACACATGGAAGCATCTTCAAAAGCCCTCTTTTCAAATAGTTAAAGCACTACCTTTACCTGCAAGGTTTATGTGACAGCTTTGGAAGGTGCTCCTGGCTGTCTTAGCAGACACGTTCATGCTCAGCCATTCTGCTCCATATGAAGCACCTTTCTGAAGACTTTGCACAGTCCTACTCCCTATGAAGATCCAGGTATGTGCTTCCACACTGAATGCAGGCTATGACTGTCCTCAATTTCTAAGCACCATTGCCAAGGTCTTAGTAACAGAAAATACAATTCTCACAAAGACCTCTCTAATGAGATTTATTGAAAGTGAAGGAGAATTAGTTTGCAGAAATCTTAATGACCAGATACTTTCATTTTTAGAACCTAATTTAAATCTCAGTGGCTAGGGTAAAACTTTCCTAATTCTTTTGCTAACCATCACTTGATGGACAAGAGAGAGATTGCTTTCCATTTTCCTAATAAATGGAGAATTTGAAGATGTTCAGAGCTTACTTTGTTTTCCAAAGAACCTTCCTCTTTCCTGGGTTCCAAGAAGACCGTAACAACTGTTAAATGTTAAAGTTTCTACATTTTACAAATGAAGACCAGAAGAAAGCTGTAAACATATGATACAGAACATTCAATTGTTTTTTCTGTCAGGCCATTTCTGTCTGATAAAAAAGCATCATATTGACTCATTCCCTAATACCTATGGTATCTATGTCTAACAGTATTAGTAGTGATGGTAATTAGATTAGTTGTAACCCTGCAACAATCTTCTTTAGATTCCAGTGTAGCCAGAATCATTTCTGAATACCTCGTTGAAGTTAAGGCAGTTATTTTACTTGTTTGGTTATCAGAATGATTGCTAAATAATTAATCTTTTAATGACGTTACCACCTTTAGTTCAATCTCTGTCAGAAGCAGCTCCTTCTCCAATGTATTTCTTGTGTTGGATATCCCTTGGGAATGAATCAGAAAATTCAAAAATATTGTTGGCTAATTATTGTATTTTTAAAGATTCCATTGCATTTTTAGTTATTTATTTTAGTCAATATCTAATGTAGAAACCAGGCCAGGTGGCACACAAAAGAAGGAGAACATTCCCAACTTACTGAAAATTACAGTATTACAACTGTGATTCAAATTATCTGTTTATAGGACCTGATGTATTTTGAAAAACACCTGTTCATTAAAGGCAATGATATGTTCTGAATGATATCATGAGTAATTCTTCCATCTTCAGACCTTCCACTGGTTACTGGTATTTAAGTTCTATTGAGATCAAAGGGCTTCAGCATAGTTTGAAATGACAATTCTATTTTTTTTCTTTGTAAAACAATGTTTTCTTAAAGTCTTACCATGTTCATCAACAAGACTAAGAATTTTATACTTAGTCTATATTTTCTAGTATATCAATTTGCAGAGGAATGTGTTAGACTTAATTTCAAAAAATTAATGTTGGAATTTTAACACATATATACACACACACACAAGATAAATTTCAGGTTTCAAATATAAGGATAATTTATAGCTTGCATTCCATGCTCAGTAGTTGTGCTATTTTATATTCTAGTTCCTTTGCAGTTCTTAGATGAATACCATCTGGTCTTGCCAACTTATTTTTCTTTAGCTTATCAAATTCATTGGTTCCACTGAAATGGCATCTGATTTCTCTTTAGTTGGACATCTTTTGAATCTCAATGCAATTAGCATCACCAGCTGGGCAAAATATGTCCAATTTCCAGGAGGATTCAACACCTGCACATTTGAAATTCTATGCCTTGTCTTTCATTCCCTTATTCATACAATTTAAGATGAGTTTCCAAGCTCCTCACCTAAACAGCAGCATTAAACTTCATAAAAGGAACTTCAGGGGCACCAGTAGCACTTGTAGTGATTTTATGCAATTAATAGATATTGAAAATGCAGTAAGTTACTTATTCTTAATATGGAAAAACAGTGGACTCAAAGATCTTCACCTTAAAAGATATTGCAAAGTACTTCCCATGTACTGCTGCCTCTGTGAAATATTTGATATATTATAAAAAAATCTGTTATTCTGATATTTATAGAAAAACTTAAATGGGATTTATTTCTTAATCATCATTAATATCCACATTTTCATTAGGATGTATTTGGATCTGCAGATTTCTTTATCACTGGTTCAGATTTTATTTGCCTTGCTCCATAGCAGAACTAATACTGTCATAATAGAAGTTGGCCATGTACAAACATCTACTAGCCCTTCAAGACTCTCCAGTCAAGAAGAACAACTATGAATACTAGCTCTATCTTTATTGTAAGGTTACATTAACAGAAACTTGCAAGTCTGAAAGTATTTATCTCCTCCTTTACTTTTACTCTGTGGAAAACTAGGGAGGATCCCTTCTGAGATGCTTCCCACACTCTCTCTGCTTCTGTGGGTTATCTTTTGCATGATGGTTGTCTAGTCTGTGGCTCTTCCTCCTATCTCCCAAGGTTATTCCCACAAACCATTAAAACTAGCCAGGATCTCTATTTTGCTATGTTTTCCAGACTTGAGGCACAATCAAGTATCTTCCATATGCAGTGAGCTTTTCCAGAAGAGTTTCTAATAGAAAATATAATTACCCTATATTCTCCACCTGATATCTTATTTTCAGTGCAAAACATAGCATTCTCTCCTCAGGCCCTATTAGCTTTATTATTTCAGGACACCTATTAGAATCCAGGCCAGTGGTGCACATTGTTACATAGATGTATTTGATTATTTTTACTTTTGCAATATATTATCATTTTTATAACAAATATGTTTATATTCCCAAGGAAATATGTTCAGCATCAGCACAGCAGAAACAATGTCAATTTTATTCATGATGGTGCCAGTATTTTAAGCAAGTTTGAAATATGAAATTGCATATGCACTTAGTCTTTCTTCCGCCCATAGTTGAGGGCAATGCTTGTTCCTACAAACCTCTAGTAACATACATTCCCATAACTCCTGCATCACTGTGGGTCCTGAAACTTATCGATATACTTAAGAAGAAAATCAAAGACCTTCTGATAATAGATTTGGGTTGTTCACGAAATAACCTCTTTGCAATTTATTAGTATTTTGCTTTATTTTATTCCACTTTGTTTGTGGGTCTAAAAGAAAAATATTACAAACCAGAAGGTGTTTGTACCTGCTCCTGGGATAAGAAGATAACAACACTTCTGAAAGACCAAACTCCTAGAGGAAGGTACAAACTAGGGACAGATGTCAATCACTCAAATAGACATTCTCTGTGTACAATCCATGTGAAATATTACAAGCCTCAGACCAGCTATATCTCATCTTCATCCCAGCCATCTACCCACTGACAGTTTAGGATGCAATGAATTCTTTATGTTCTTTTCTAACTTCAGTCCATTTCGTAGCCTTCCAAAGTTTCATTTCTTTCCCTTCACCGTTTATGAAGACAGCTCACCTGTTTCTACATTCTCCTTGTAAGAAAACGGGTTCATTTTAAAGTTGGAGCCAGGGTAGAAAATTTTGCCATCAGATTTTCAGCTCGTATTAGCAGTTCTGTTATAGAGTTTCCAAAGTCTCCTGTATGCTGAATGTATAGCATAACATTCAAGCGTAACTGAGTCATTATTATTAATTGGGATACAAGACAGTGTGAAATTATGCTGTAATTTAATATATGTGCTTATTTTAGTTTGACTTATACCATGTGATGCAGTAGGTTTCCCCAAAGTGGATCCCCAAGGGTGGTTGTTTTTATTACTATTGTTATTGTTATTTATTGTTATTATATTATGTTGTTATTAAATGTTTGGGGGTGATGAACAATATGAACTTCATAAAGGGGCCAATGAGCTGAAAGGTTTGGGACCCCTGCTATAGAGTAACAAGTAGGGAGGTCTTAACCCCACTTTCCCAGAAATCTTCTGGGCCTGCCTTCCTGTCAATAGTTTGCACTGCCATCACCAGTGATTATGGGATGCCTTCAGCAGCACCCTCCCCCTTAACTGTGGCATGTGAGACAGTTAAGGATCCCACAACCTGAACACTTACTTGGCAATAAAGTGAGAATAAGGAAGGTGAGGATATTTATAAGGGAAAATTAACTCTGTCATACCAGTATTGGCCCTATTGCTTTGAGACACATGACTAGGAAAAGAAGCCAGCACTTCTTTGGATTTCAAACAAAGCACAATTTATAATTGAAAAATTTTAAAAAAATCATTTTAATTTCATGTTGTCACACATGAGCCAATTTCAAGAGAATAAATATGGCATATAGCACTGATAAAAGCACAAGTAGTCTATAAAAAGAAATTTCCCATGAAATGCTATAAAGAAGAAATAGTCACAGATCCACAATGGGTAGGATCTAGTGCTCAAAAAACAATTGTATAAGACCTGGGTTTGTACAGAGAACAAAATATACTAGAGACAATAATAACAGATGAAGACATTTAACTAGTGAACACAGATTAAAATAAAACATACAATCCTGATGGAGAGTTTTAGTGAACTTGCTCATCTATATCTGTCCAAGCAATAAATCCTTGCACCAGAAGTCTCTTTTTATTCAATGTTACCCTGATTTGTTTGTAGCTTTTCTGGAGCTTACATTTTAGGTTCAGAGAGAGATGGTAAAACCCCTTCAGTTTCCTTCCAGCATCTTCGCATTTTTCTTTCCACCCAGACTTCTCTTCCTGTCCCTTCACAGCTTGGATTTTAACTGTTGTGGGGGGTTTTCTCTCTTTCTAGGGAGGGCAGGGGCTGAGGTGAGCTCCAGAGCATATGTGCTCAAGTCCATGGCTCATACAGGAAGCTCTTACTTGAGGCAGAAGGATGAGACAGAAACACGGATTCCGTATCTGAGAAGTAGCTGTCAGTCCTGAGACAGCTGAATGAAATAATACCACTTTGTGAATATGACTGAATTCGAAGGTAAAGTCTCCCCTGAGCCTGTACAGTTTGACTTCTGGTGACTTCATGGACACATCCACATAGCTTTCTTGGCTACCATATAGAAATAGTTCTTTATTGCCTTTCCAAAATACTTTTTTTCAGTTTTCCATCCTATCTTTCCTGATAGTTTCCAGCAAAATACTAACCAGGTGCTTGGCTTTTTGGCATGTTAAGGTCAGCTAGGTTCTCAGCATTGTTTCTATGAAATGTGCTCATCAGCAATACAGTTTGAAACTAGAATAATAATAATAAGAATAAGAATTATTATTATTATTATTATTATTATTATTATTATTATTATTATTATTATTCTATTTACTTAAGGATCCTAGCAAACCCTAGTTCTTTCTTGGGGAAAGAAAAAGTGAACTAAGAATCTCAGACTGAGGAGTCTTTGTAGTTCTCAAGCTACAATTCTAGCTTTCACCAGTGAAAGCTATGAAAATTAAACTTTTTAAACATAAATTATATCAGTTTATACTGTAGATAAACATGTCCTTTGTACCACTAAATTCAGCTAGGTAAACATAAAATATGATTAAAATGACATTATTCATTTGTTTCCCATTTGAAATCTTTTCACACCTACTGATTCTGAAGATAAGGCAAACTATGTGGGATCAGAATGATATCAAGCAGAGGCATTCCAGAAAATGACAAATATGCTGGCTTATTTTACAGAATGCACAAGTTTAAGGTTTTCTTGTAAAATGTTGTGAAAACAGAGCTATACACTCTGGCAATTTCATCTTTATTGAGAAAGTTTCTGGTGATGAATATACTTTCCAGTTGCTGGTATTTTTACTGACATTTTTCTCTTTCGTTTACTTCTTAAATCATGACTCTGTAGTTGACCTCACATTCTTGTTTTGAAAATGAGAACGCAGAAAATGTCTGCAGAAATATAATTAGCAAAAGCATCATTTAGGTTGAGTCAAATTATTTCCCTTAGCTTTTAAACCAAGTGCTTGAAGTTTTTGCTTTCTCAGAGAGTGAATTTAGAACTCAGGCACGCTAGCTGGTACAGAAGAATAATCAGTCAGTGAGAACAAATAAATTTTGTGTCTGCCTCTGTTAGTCAGGAAAATAATTGAAAACATGAGTGCTTATGTGGTTCCTGAAGAACTTCAAAAGTGTTCATAATCACAGAAGAAAGAATGCCATCTGTTCATTGTTACAACAATTTGTTGTAACTGTAACAGTAACTGGTGCTGCTGTTTTATTCTCCCAGCAATACCAATAAAGAGAAGCTGCCAGCTCTTTCTAATGAAAAAGGCATTTCTCTCTGTCTCCTTCTTTCCTTAAAAATGTGTTCAAGATCTCCCCCCACTTTTCAGGTTTACTCCCAGGTTTGTGAAGGTGGATCTCAAATTCATCCCAGCTTACAGCGCATCAATCTTCGTCACTTCTTGTCTTCTAGACCTGTGCATCATTCATACACAGACTCATATACACCATCTCTGTGGAATGAAGAAGCCCGAAGAAAAGGTCACTGTCCTGTAATAGTAGAAATGAGATGCTTGTGAGGAAAGAATAATAGCAGACCTCCCTCAGATCTGAACGGCCAGGCGGTTCAGGTCAGGGTGGAAAAGGAAAGGGGTAAATCGTTAAAAGCAATGCCACTGCAGTTACATAAATGGTGCCTATTCTAAAAGGGAGGCAAGATGTAAGAATGTGGTGGGTGACAGCCATGTCTTTGAAAAAGTTGTGATTCTGTGCTCACCATATCCCAAGGGAGATATGCTGGTAATGTTGTATGCCTTGCTTCATTTGGGCTATTCATCTTAAGGAGCAATTTACTAGGTGATAATATATTCCAGTGCTGTGAGCTCTTAAAAGCAGGATTTGTAATAGTTCTCTTTCCTATGCAATGCATGTTGCTGTATTCATCAAACACCCTACTATTAGAAAATCAAAGCCTTTTCAGTGGTGGACTGACAGGCTTTACTACCATGGATTAGCCATAACGTTTCTCAGTAGACCTCAGTAATGATTGTAACTGAGTGTCTGAAGGCTAAAGGCTACAAAGTAGACAGTAGCATCTAGTGGGGTAGGTCAAAAAAGGCAAGAAGACAGTCATGTGGCAACACAATTCAAGCCCTATTCTATGACGCATACACAGTAAGTAGGGCTTCAGTCACACTACACTACCACTAGCTTTTTTTTTTTAATCTGCCTCCTTTGGACAGCACTGATGTTAGATCAATTAGCTGAGCTTTTGATAACTATTCAGCTCTTAGAGCCAGATAAGAATATGGTAAGTAAAGGATAGAATGGGAGATTGTACTAAAAGCAGCTGTAATAACTTCAAGATACATTCAGCAGAACAGAGGTCTTGTATACCATAACATTTAGTTTAAAAACACAGACACACCACATATGGTGTTAGCTACAATGGCTGTTTAACATAATTATTAAGGGATAATTACATGCAGCCACTTGGTTGAGTTGTTAGTGTTTTCATATCTTATGAGTTTGCCAAATGTGAGAAAATGTATTTGTGTTTCCAAGAGTTATACCTACCTACCTACCTATCCATCCTTGTAGGATAAAAATAAAACATTTTAAAGGCAATGACTAGACCACTTATAAAACATTTGTTTTTAAATAATTTTTTAAAAAACTGTTAATATTTCTCTTCCATATTATATAATTCCCTGCTCACCAAGCAAGCATGTTCACCTGACATTGCTTGCAATACATCACATGACAACAATCTTTTTCTTTTTGACGTTGTGAATGATGGCTCTTTTGGACTACATCCAGCAGAATGCAATTCAAATATGAAAGCTTTAAACCACAAGATATTAGGCTAGAGACTCAATATGTCCCTAGGTAAAAGATTCCTACAATTGCTGGACAGTCAATGTTTCTTTCTATGCTCTTTTCTGTCTCACCTTTGGAACATGAATGACATTTCTAAAGGGGACACTTCAAATCCATTTTCTAGGGGATTATTCACAGAAACATAAACTTTTAAGGACTTTATAAGCGTGCTAATAAATTTGTATACATACAACCTTTCTGTATCCTTTCTCTACGTCATTTCAGACTGGATGAAGATATAGCAAATTCAACAAAACAGTCGCAGCAATCACATCATTGGCTTTGCAAAATCATATGGTATCTTAACATTAACTCTTCTCTTCTGAGAGAGACTCTGGCCATCCTGAATGAATTAAGGTTTAGGTTCATTTCTGGGCAGAATTAGCAGATTACATATTTGACTAAATATACTGGACCTCAATTCCCTTGAAAGTTTTCGTTCATACAGAGTGGTTTGATTTGCCACCTCCAGTTGTATGAAACTATTATTCCAGGCATTTTTAATGCTTCAATATAGAATTTTGGAGAGTTATAATCTGAACATACCAGTAAAGGCAAGAGATTGGTGGAGGGCAAATTAAAATGGCAGATCAGAACCAGATTAAAACATTTATTTACTAGCTCATTAGGAAATTTTCAAGATTAAATTGTGAAGGCACAATGTACACTGCCCTGACTTCCTTGAAGAAAATCCAGATATGAAATGTAAATTTTAAAAAATGGATACATGCTATTATGAAAGCAATATAGGGTGCCAGAAGAAGGAAAAGCTGCTAGATGCTACCAGCATTGCTAATCATATTGTTCTAATAGGAAACCAAAAAAAAACACACCCTATTTAATCTATTTACTCACTAAATTATATCTCCAAGATCACAACTGAAAGATTCAGAAAGCAAACTTGGTCCACAAACAGAAATAAAGAGATATGTTAATAGGTTGGTGCATAAATGTAATAATGGAGATAAGAAAGAGAGAACAAACAAACAAAAAGAGAACAGGTTGGAAATGTGCTCATCTTTTCTGACTCTCTGGACTTTTTTTCAGCAAATTCCACCTACAACGAAAATTGTATCTTTGTCACCCTGGTTAATCATTACAGAGGGAGTGAATGAACCTTGGGTTCACATAGTCTTTGTAGAGCAGCTTTTTTCTTCACAGTACCAATGTTTACCAGTTATTTTCTTCCCATCTCATGACTGCTATCTCCTCAAGTCTTCAACTTCACTTATTTCCCATTTGCCTGTCTATATAGGCCAGTGTTGTCCAAACTTGGCCACTTTAAGATGAGTGGACTTCAACTCCCAGAATTCCCCAGCCAGCCATGCTGGCTGGGGAATTCTGGGAGTTGAAGTCCACTCATCTTAAAGTGGCCAAGTTTGGACAACACTGTTATAGGCACTAAGTTCTAGAGCTGTGTAGCACTTCCATAAAGATGCTTCGGACCATGTGGAAACATGAATGTAGCACCTGTCTTGTGGTTGCATCTTGCCTGAGCATCATGTGGCTGCCCCCCATTTCACCACAATCCTCACAGAATTAGGTCTGGGTAAAGTGTTGAACTAGAACCTGGGAGGCCTATGTTCATGTTCATCCTCAAGTATGGATATTCAATGGTGACCATGGGCCAGTCACTATCTCTCAGCCCAACCTATCCTATCGAGTTGTGTGGAAAAAAATAGACAAATGATGCCTACATAGCTTTTAATCCTAGAGGGAAAGTGGGCTGTGAATCTAACCAATGAATAAACAATAAAATTCTCAAAAAGATTAACTACTAATACTAAGATTAACCATGTTCCTAAAAGAGGATAGATAGTATAGGATAACAGTTCAAGAAGATAAAGCTGATTGGAACAAAACTGAGCTGAGTAAGGAAAGCATTTGAATTGTGAGTAATTGTGCTTAGGAACTGGTCATACCTTGAGGGTTTCATATTGATATAAGGAATACTGAGGATTGGAAATAGGATTTTTGAAAGACCTGCCTTACATTTCAGATATTAACCAGAGAAGCCAGAATGAATTATTATGTAATACATAGTCCAAAATTAAAGGCAGGAAGGGCATAGGTTTTTGAAATATGTTCTCAGGTTGCAAAAATGTTTAATTGTGCCCCCTGTTCCCAGTAACTCAGTTGTTGCTACATGAAGATTTCAAATAATAATTCTGTGTCCCTTCTTTGCTCCTCCTCTTATTTATTTTTGTCTCCTTCTGTGGATCTGTAGATTTTGTTCTGTGTGATTCCAACAGATGCTTTTCCTCTATGGTGACTCTGAATTAAGTCTTAACTATATCACAGGGTCCATCTCTTAGCATATCTCTCCTCTTTGGCATTTCTCTTGTCATTCTTCATCATCCAGATGTTTCTCTTGCTTTTTTCTTAGAACCAAAAGTGTCTTTTTTATCTTTATACAGGCTACAGATATCAGAAGGGTCCTGAAGTTTATGTTCACATTTCCCATGTGCCATAGGAGCCTTGCCAAAGAAAATCTGTAGCAGGATTAAAACCACTTTGTGTATCTACAGTATATACCTTTGATTGTTTAATAGTTACCTTTAAAAAACACAGACACACTTGCTGTTTCTACCAAGCCAGCTGGCTTGACTTCCTAGTGGAATACTTGTGGCTGTAAATCCCATATACTTTTTGGTTATTTGCATTCCGAAAAGCAACAGAATAATATTTCCATCTTTGCTTTCAGCACTTCCACTTTCTAAACCATCATAATTAAAACTGAATTTCACTTTTGTGGCACCCCCAACCTCAGCATGAGAATATAATATACAAACTCTATTATTGAGACAGTGGGCCTAAAGGAATAATGTTTGTACATGAATCAAAACTTGGGCAAGAGAGATTTAAAACAATCTCAAATTCCCACTGAGCTATAAAGTTAGTTTTATAACTTTAGGCTAAACAAAGTCATTATTTCTCTCTTTATAACTGTTATATGTTAAGTATATAAAGCCATAAAATCCCTCCGTGACTTATGACCACCGTACCTGAAGGATTGTTTCTTCTTGTATGTTCCTACACATGCTGTAAGGTTATCCTCAAAGGCCCATCTCTGAGACTCCTCCCAAGCTGAACTATAAGATATAGCTGCCAAGGACCAGTTTTTTCAGTGGAAATTTGTAAGGAACCAAATTTCAGCTGAACACATAAAGACAAATGTTCTGTTCTCAAGAGAACTATATAAATAAATCTGTCAACCCCGTTATAGCAACTCACAGTCTAGAAAGCAAGTTACTCACAGATTCAGAATAGGTAGGTTTATAGCAATGAGTAACAGATTAGGGAACAGAATCTTGGAAACCAGCTGTGTCCACCTTGGTCCTCATTTATTAACATGTTAAGATGGGGCTTCCCTAGTGCCTTTGCTCTTCTTTCCAAATGAGTCTTAGTTTAATGGGAAGGATGCTAACTGCTTATTTGATAGCACAACAAAGTTTAGCATATTTTGGAAACATTGATTTTCATTCCCAGACTCAGGATTGCATAACAGAATTATGAGAACTATATTTATGAACTATATGTAAGAAAGATTAACTCATACCATTCTAGGATTTCTTTCAGTATCCAAAATCAGTTTATTGTTTCATAGAAAGTATAACCTAACAGGGGTAGACTCACAGCACGGGAGAAATGCAAATGAATGGAGGTTTGTTTTTGTTTTTTTTCCTGTTCAAGACTGATGTTGCTTGCAGGGAATGGTAAGTCATGACAAAATAGGAAGGAACAGTAAGGAATGGCAAGGGATTGTATGGTAAACAGAGTTGCGATTTTCAGCTGCTGATGTTTAGTGAGCACATCTTCTGATGAAGATTTCTGGATATCTGGTTCCTGCAGGGAACTTTGGGATCTCTTTGATCATTTGACTGCAAATTTAATGATTTAAGCCATTAACACAAATCAGGCAATCACTGCTAGGTGTGGACAGTAGGTTAAAAGGCTAGAGTGGCATATGCAGGATAATATAACTTGGGGCAGAACAACAAAGTCTCTAAAGGAGACTTGACTGCTTTGGGGAATGGACATATCGTCCATCCGGTAGAGATAATATATTTGATTCTTATATTCTTGATCACCTTATACTGAGCACAAGGTTGGATTAGAGGACTTCAAGTTGCCTTCTCACTTTATAATCCTAGGATTCTGCCCAATACCATCTGCATAATATAATCTTTAATAACATTTTTTAAAGGGTAAAACAAGGATGTGTGCTTGCACCATTATTATTTATCTATTTATTAATATTGTTCCAGCCCTGAGTGGAGAAATTTTTTTCCCAGTGAAGGCGGGAAATAGGAACTTGTCCATATTACTTTATGCAGTTTATTTATTGCTGATATCCCATTCTCAGATAAGCTTGTGCAGACAGTTAAGAGCTTTGGAGAGCTATTGCTCCTTAAATTGTCTAACCATGAATTTGGTAAAATCAAAGGTGGTGGTATTTGGAGAGAAACGGAAAAGACACAAATGGAGACATGAGGAATATAATATAGAGCAAGTTCTTTCTTGCAGATACTTGGGCATCCTTTTTAATGCTTCAGGCAGTTAGCGTTCTCACTATAAGGCCCAAAAAATAAAAACTGAGAGAGCTTTGGCAGGAATAATAAAGTTCTGGTGAACAAGTGGTGGTTGACAAATTCATCCAGTTTTAACACTTCTAAAAATCAAGTTAGTTCCTTGGTATGCAGTAGAGTTGTGGGAATGTCTACCCCTTATAATATGGAATTCTTTCAAAACAAGCTCCTCAGAACTGTTTTAGGTGTACCTAATGGTACCCCTATCCCCTTTCTCTGGGCAGAAACTGGTACATACCCAGTTAAAGCCAGAATAATTGCAAGGCATTTAATTATTGGGCTAGACTCCTTGAACTACCTGATCCCCAACTTGTCAAGTAGGCCCTCCTGGAGCAAATGAATTTCTCCACTCCTCACACTAGTTCATTTACATTTTTATCCAATCATATGCATATCTTCGGTTTTTCTCTGGAATTCTTTTTAAATTCAAATAATGCAAACAATAATCTATTATTTAAAAACAGGGCGATGAATGTCTTTTCCCAAAGAAATTTGTTTAAATTATCACAAAATAAAATTGTCCCTTAGTACTCACTTAATAAAACCAAAATCAAATGCAAACATTATCTGAGGTGTGTTACAGTGCCATCCCTCTGAGAAGCACTTACAAGACTACAGTTCCAGCAAATGGCATCAGCAACTAGAGAGGGCTGATTTCACAATATCCCATATAATATGCAATTCTGCCCTTGTTGCAAGGAAAGTATAGAAGATTTTACCCATTATTTATTGTACTTCCCTATTTCTGCTTCAGCACATGGAAAATTTCTGGAGCCCCTTTTGACAAGGAAATCATTTTGGCCCAATTCATTTAAAATTGAATATCTAATGAATTTAGACAAGGAGACATTGCTATGGAAATTAGCAAGCTTTGGACGGGTTGCTGCTAAACAGAATATTTTACCAAATGTTCCTAATGTTTTTTAATATTTTGCCTGCTGTAATAACACTGTTTTAAAGTTTTTACTGATTTTTGTGTATTTTAATGTATTTTATTAATGTTTGGCCACTTTTGTGCAGGTTTTATCTTATTTGTTATGACCGGTGGTCAAAACAATAAATTGATTGATTGATATACTATTTAATAAAATTATTTTTTTAAAAAAAGGATTCTGCCCAATACCATGGCTGAATTATTCCATGACTGAATATCATCATCTGGAAAATGTATTTGCTTAAACATTAGTTATAAAAAGTTATAACTCCACTCATCATCTGCAGTGTAATATGATGGGTAAGTCCTAATTCCCATCTAAAATGACAATAAAGCCAACTGAAACTTCAAAGATTCTGCCAGAAAACTGCTTAATATCCTATTTGTTTTGACTAAATTTCTGAGAGCAACTTTTCATCAATTATTGCCTAAAATTTCTAAAAACCACAAAGTTTAAATTCTTTGAGATGATGAGTCACCAGAAAATAAATTAGATGGAGCAAAATTTGGGATCCTTTTTGAACAGCAGTGTAGGTGCCAGCCTAGTTCAAGAAAAAATATGTAACCTTTAAACCAGTTTTTTAAAAGTTCAGTGGAGACACCAGAGTTATGAATTATGAGTTAGCAGCTAAGTCAGTCCATGAGAGAAAAACTTGTCTCTCCTATCCTGATGGTACTTCAGATAAAATGCAAGAGAAAGCTGCATCAGTGTCTGTGATAAATTGAGCACTCGGAAAGCCCTGAATGCAAAATTATCTAGCAGATGATAAATCTACTATAATAAATAAAGCAGGCAATAAAGCAAAAAAAGGGGGCAGAAAAAGAAAAAAAAGGGGGAACTACTATCTCTACAAAGTTCAACTTTCTTAACAACTAACTTCAAAAAATTACATTTTTCTCCAGTAGATATGAGTTGGCTTTCCATTCATAATATGAATCTGAGTTAGGCACAACAGCGAGCCTAAAATCTGTAAACATGGCAGCACTTGTTTAAGATCTGAGATTCAGTTCACAAAAAGATTTCTAACTTGCCTAGTAAGCCAACATCCTGCTGACTTTAGCACTCCATGTTATAAAAGTTAACAGGCAATATAATACTAGAAAGCTCAGTCTAAGGATACTTAGTGACCATTGCAAATAAAATAAAAGATATATAGACATACATTTTATCTGCATCTCCCTCTTCTTTCTTTCTTTCTCTTTCTCTCTCACACACACACACACACACACACTTATTGTAATAGAATGCCTAACAGACCTTGGGAATATGAACAGCAACAAGAAAGTTAAGGGAGGAAACAGAGCCACTACAGAAGAGATTCTTGAATCCAGGGGAAGGGAAAGTATGAGAAAGTTAGAGTAACTCCACCTTAATTACACCAGGTACAAATTGTTCAGGAGAACTACTTAGGTAGCCTTTCAAGATTCTGTTACTTTATCTTATTAACAAGAAAGACCTTTCTGGAAATCTAGAAAGGCTCTTGTCTGCTAAATGTAGAGAAATGCAACAATAACCTTGAAGAAGGTATGTAAGAACCATTTAGGCCAGGGTTCCTCAACCTTGGCAACTTTAAGACAGGTGGACTTCAACTCCCAGAATTCCCCAGCCAGCAAGTCCACCCGTCTGAAAGTTGCCAAGGTTGAGGAACCTTGGTTTAGGCAAAGTAAGATACAGCACAGTCCTGGGAAAGGAGAAGGCACAAGAAAGAAGCTCAACATAACCCTGCCTTGAGTCTGTTTAATATAAAAGGGGGCAGTGAGAAATTCTTAGAGGCTTTCAACATTGTGTCGCACAACAATAAAATAGCATTCCTGGAATCCTTATAGTGTTTCCTGACCTCGAAAGGCTGACACTGAGTTTGCCAGCTTCACACATGGCTTGACACATATATGTGCCTAGCAAATATGTCAGGTTTACCAATGCCTTCAAAACCACTCAGTAAGACATTAATAATGTTACAAAATACAGGGGTTTTCTTTTTTGTAAAGGCAGGCTTTTCTCAAGGATGCTAATTAGGAGACAATATAATTTTGGAGAACAGTGGCAAGCTATAGGTGTGGGCTATCCCAAGGAATTCTCAAGCCATGTTTTTCTGCATTGAATGTTTGACTTATTTTTCATTGATAGGGGACAGCTGTATTTAAATTTCACATTCTAAATCTGTCGTCTGAAAGGAGTGCTTTAATCAAATTAAACATGGATTCTAAGCATCTGTAGCACGTTTCAAGAGTGTAATTGTTGATCAAACAGGGACATTGTATAATTTATTTTTATGTAAAATGGCAATACATTGACCTATTGTACCTATATTAATATGTCTTATAGAAGTGTTTTTGCCCATTTCATATCAGGTCCTTGATGGTGTAGTGAAATTAATTTGAATAGTGTCATGGGTCATCTTAACTCCATAACATGCACAGTGCTTGCTATTTTGAAATCTTTCACTCCTTGTAACCAATACCTTTAACTGTAGCATATTTATAGCAGAAAAAAAACTGTTCATGAAGATACAGTTCAGGAGCTGGAACAATAACTCATATGGTTTGGGCATGTCCTACAATTTCCATATCTGGATCTGAAATTCATAGGATTGTCAACATGACTTTAAATCAGTCATTCTGTACCAAGAATGCATATGTTTTCTTGACAATATCCCCAGTATTTGGAATATCTGGACATCAAGAATTGTATTTTACTTGCACAGGGAATGGTCAAAATAATGTTGCAACACTGGAAAGATAAATCTATACCTGCTTTGCTGGAGTAATTTTATGATATGTGTTTGAATGGAGGAGGACGTTCAACAAAGAAACAAGAAAAAGACTTTCAAATAATTTTGCAAATACTTTGAGCTGTTTATTATACAGATTTCCTTATTCTCCCCCTTTTTTAGTTTATTATATCACATTTTTATCACAGTTATGTCTATCCATATATTTTATTGTATAAGGTAGCTGGAGATTCATAATACTTATGTTATAAACTAAATTGTCTGAAACAGACTGAAGGCTTTTTGTCTTTAAAGATCATTATTAACAAGCTGGAAGAAAAGTGACAAACCAATTTCATACTTTGATAAAGAAAACAATATGGATGTCTCCATAAAGTCAGCAGGAGTCAAGCTGAACTTGGAGGAGACTTTATCTTTATTAACAAGCTGGTAGCTACAAATCAAACTTTTAATTCATTTAGCCCATGACTTTCCACATTGATTAGCAATAGGCTTTCAAGAAAAGGTTTTTTTCTAAGCCTACCTAGAGTTGGCAAGGACTAAATCTGAGGCTTTTTGCATGCAAGCCATGTACATGGCAGGTGTCCAAAATAAAATGAAACAAGGTAAGAATACAAGCCTGGATGCACTCAAGTATAAAGAGCAATGCTAGAAGAGTTCAGACTTCAACAGATAATAGTAAATAAAGGAAGGGAAAAGTATTATTTCACACCTACCAGCCTGCTGCCAAAAGTCATACATTTATCTGATTTACCCAGCTGAAAGTCACGTGCAAGCTGTAAATGTCAGAAAGGTAATCTCTACATATTCAGTCATTCCTGTTGCCATCACAGATTAGGACAGAACGTCAGCAATTATAGAAGTAGAACTATCAGTCTTGGAAATCAAGAATTCTGATACTGAAAAGTGCTCTGGATAAGATAGGAAGTCTAAGTGGATCCCATGATGAAGCCAGGAAGTGACAGCCAATTCTGGGGCAGAGATTTACACAAGAAAAGTCTGTCATCTGAGGTATACAGCAAAAACTTACCAAAAAAAACCCCCTGAGATGGAAGGCAACTGAACCCAATAATGTTATTGAACTGGGGTCCCAAACATAAGGACACTCGTTATAAATTAAACCTGTGGTTTGGCCCATTGTAAATGATATTATAGTTCATTTGGACTACATGTAGTTTTCATTTTCTTTCTAAATGTATAAAATCTGATTACAGCCTGATGGCATGCAGAGAGAAGCACTATAAAATCATACTCGCAGTACTATGCTAACTTTTCTAAAAGCATTTCCATTTCCTGGTTCTTCAAAAGCAGCTTTCAGGTGCTATTAAAATAATCCTCTTTAGATAGGATGGGAAAGGAATTGTGCAGACTTTTTAAAATCATTCCAAATATTTAAGGAAATCCCAACTATCAAAAGCAATCACTTGACAATTAGCCTCCATTAAAATATATCTTCTTAATATCCTGAGTTATTTAGCATCTCTTTGTCAAGTTCAGGTTTTGTCAGAGATGAAGTATTGCCTTAAGGCATTCCTCAGTGTTAGCTCTATTCAGAGAAATCTGAAAGGAATCCCATATAAGGCAAAAGCCTTTTAAATACCTTACAGAAATATAATGACTCCAGAACAGAAGCATTTGGTTCATTAGGTAGCTAATTTGCTTTTTTTTTTTCCTGCCTCTAAATTGGCCCTACAGAAATATTTTTCCAAGACCACTTTACAGAATATTAAAATAAAATTGTATAAATATATATAAATATATTAAATAATAATGAAATGACAAGTCCAAGCAGGTTTAAGCCAGTTTCAAGCCTAATCAATAATTTGAAAGGGCTGGGATTAATTGGTTAAAAAAGACTACATCACCTGGTTCCTAAAAGACAATTTTTTCTTAAGGAATCCATTGCACACCTAGGGTATTTCCCCAAAAAAGCTCTGTCTTTTGCTGATGTACGCTTCTTGTTCGATTGCAAAAGTGGGAAGTGGAAAAGGCGGTGGATTTTGTTTCCTTTTCTTCCTCAATCCTGTTTTGTTCATTTCAAGCATTATGGACCTTTAGCTACATCATTAATTCCCAAGGTTTCCCAATTTAGTTGGGCTTCCACCACACATCAATATGAAATATATTTTATAGGCTAAATACATTTGAAAGTTACACAAAGATGTAGCAGCACAGCCCAAGCATCCATAAATGGATAGAGAGCTAATGAGAACTAATTCTCAGGTTTTAAAGAAAATCAGTAGCAATAAGGTCTTAATTAAGATGCAAGGCTAGGAGGGATAACAACATATTGAGAACATATTTCTCAGCACATATGGTTTTAACAAAAAAAAACTTCCACAAATTCAGAAATGTGCAATTACTTAAAGGAAAATCACAGGTCCCTGGAAACACGAAATCATATATAACTTATTACAAGTTACTTCTCAGCATCAAACTGAAGGCCAACACTGTAACACTATATTTTAGTAATGATGTACAGTGGAATGAGTTCTGCCATTGTTATATGAGCTATTTGTACGACAAGTGTTTTAAGCAAGCCTGAAGATTCAGTTTCATAAGCTGACCACCCAGTTGTGAATCACAGACCAGGTGGGATGTTGTGGGGGTGGGAGAAAGAGATATCAGGCTGCTTCTCATCTGCAATAGAAAGGTGTCTTTGTCCAAAAGTATTATACCCTGGCAATAGTTTATCAACCAAAACTTTAATCCTAATAAGGTATATAGTCTCTCATCAAGCAGAACTACAGAAATGTATTTCAGTTATAAACCCTGTCAGAACAAAGGAGTCATTTTCACTTTTAAAAAGACCAACAAATCATTCAATAGGATGTAACTGATCCCTATTTGGTACTAACCATGTTACACAAGAGTAGCTTAGGAGAGTTAGTCTATTCACTTCATTCTTCTGTACTAATCTACACTGTTGTTGTTTTTTTGCTGTTGTTGTTGGTTTGCTTATTTGTTTTCATAAAACAAGCATCTAACTCTTGAACTCACCACCTTGAGCTCTTGAATGAAAGGCAAGACACAAATCTAATACAATCAATATCTGATGAGGACTCTTATTGCAAAAGAATGTCTGCAACCAGCTCCTTCAATTGATGGAACTCATTGGATTGGGAAGTGGGGTAGACATAGAGATTTTTAGAAGGGAAGAACAAGGGGGAAGGTCTTTATACCAAGTCCTTAAAGCTCAACATCACTTACAAAAGAGATAGGGAACCTGTGACTGGCCAAATATTCCTGAACTGTATCTACCACCACTGTCTTGACAGTTGTCTGGGATCCTGGGAACTGTATTTCAGCAACATTTGGCAGGCAAAGATGCCCTGTTCCTGGTTTATGGTAACTAGCAGCAGGGTTGTATGGTCCTAGACTTCTGACTTTTTCCAAACTTACCTGCAGATGAGATGTCATCATTTCAAAATTCTGTATTGGGATTGTTTAAATACAGAACAAGTACCATTCTTTAGATGACATAAAGTTGAGCTGATCCTCGGTGACTAGATGGAGAAATGCCCACAGTATTGGTCTGCCCCTACTAGATGTAGGTTTTCCAAGAACATTTCAAGTATATCTCTTTGATATTCTCCTCCAGCTTGTGCATTGCCTTCTACTGCCTACTCCCTTCTACTGCCTTCAACCCAAGCATCCTTTTTTGTTCCTATTGTGTACTTACTTCTCAGAGCCAAAATATGGGAGTGTATGCTTGTTGATAACCATCAGTCTTTCTTTGGTCCAGAATCAGTTTATTGGTTCTACTTACAATTTATGATATTCTTAAAAGCATCTCAAAATAATGTTAATATGTCTATTTCTTGCTCTTTCTCAGGGTCCTGTTTTTACAGTCATATATTTCCAATGGGGAAAAACATTATTTTACTACCTTTGTTGAAATGAAAATATCCTGATCTTCCCCATAATCTTGTCTAAGAAGTCATTGCTTTCCTCCCTATGATTGTCTCTTTTCATGGGATATGAAAAGGATATGAGAGGAAGCAGGGGACACAGTGCATGGGGTAATATGCAAAGTGCATAGCTGTATCACATCCATGACAGCAGTTGGGATTTTCTTGAGTTTGTAGGTAGTATTTAAAAAAAAAAACTTAACTAAACCTATTTTAGAAGCATTTTTCTATTTTAGAAAAATGCTTCTATTGCATTTTTTTTTAAAAAAATGGGCTTCTAGCTTCAAAATGAGAAAATGTACCACCAGTTTTGCACATTTATACCACTAAGTTGCTCAGTTTTGCACATTTACACCACTAACTGAAGAGCTCCAAGGGTTGCAGAAATGGACTTTGAAGGCCACATATGCCACTGGAGCTTGCAGGTTGTCTGCTTTGCCCCTTATTCCTTTAGAGTAGTCCATTGGTTTTCCCCAGTACAGAAGTTCAGAGATTCCTTTGAAGGGTAGCCAAAGGAATTGTTTGCTAGAGTATATTGCCAGAATATTAACATGCTGCTATGAGTTGTAAAGGCTTTCCACATCGGCTGACCTCACTACACTTCTGTCCCACTGAATTTGCACCTCATAAAATATCTTTATTAATGAGCTTAGCTGTAATGAGCGATTAATCCATCTGTGATTTGCAAGAAGATCAAAGGCAAGTTAATAGAGGAAAGGAATATCATCAAGGAAGACCTGCTCTTTTAGGTGCATGATTTGACTTGAGATAAAGCACTCTCTTCCAGGAGCTGCTGAAAGCAAAGCATTGTATGTTATTACAATGCACATCAACCCCAAACCAGCCTTGGTCCGTGGTTGTCTCCCTTGTTATGGAAACATAAAGGATCTGCAATCTCTTTTAAGTCCTCTTCAAAACTGTATATAGAGAGTAATGTGTTTATCATTATTATATCAAGACCCAAAGTTTAATACCATCAGTATTTCCACCACATTGAAACTTAAGGGTTTAACAAATCAAAGCTTGTAGGGAATAAACATAACTTTCTTACCTTTGCACGTTTTAAAAACAGGTTTTAATTAAAACACAAATAAGTAGGGTGATCAGTGTTTCTTTGGCTTACCGTATTAGCAAACAAAATATTCACAAGTGAAGAGAAACACAAAAATAAAGTCTAGTTGTTTGGAGCATGTCACATGAAATAACATCATATGGAACAAGTTAATGGGTAACAAAAAAAGATTCAAAATAAATTAATATGCCTAATTAGAATAAACCTCAATGAGACTACATTAAAATCTCATTTTCTCTTTTAAAAATTCAATAAAATGGTACTAATTAAATCATGCCATCATTAAGGGCAAGAAGATTTATTTGATGCCTCATCTATTTCATGTGGTTATTAAAAGCCATTTTTAACAGCTTGTTTACAAGTCTTAGACTTGACACAGAGCTGCAGCAAGTGTCAATGTCAGCAAATAATATTGTGGAGTACACCAGTTCAGTGCTCAACTACTAAGGGTATCTGTAGGGGCATCCACAGGGCTGTTTAAAAAAACGGTCATGATAAAAGTCCCACCATGCATTACATGTTTCAATCGTGTGATCGTGCTGTCATCCTTACTTGTCTGTTCCAGGAGCTAAAGCCTGCCATTTCAGATAAATAGGTGAGGAGTTTTATGCAAAAGAAGCCTGTTTCCCTTTTGTTTTAAGAGCAATTTCCCTTTTGTTTTAAGAGCGATTTCTAGTGAAACTAGCTTTGTTATGGTGCTACAGTATTTGATAATTTGAAACCTACTAAATTATATAAATGTACATACAGAGGCTTTTGTGCCTGGTACCATCAAAGTTAATTTTAAGATGTGTAGCAATGGAACAATAATGCATATGTTTTCTAAACTGCATAATTAGACATTCAGACAGTCAAAGAAATTCAGACTCTGACTTATTTCATGAGGGAGCAGCATCTAGCTGACCTTGGCTGATCTCAAATAGTAAGCAGGGTTGGAGCTACTGAATAGTTGGATGGGAAAGTACATGAAAAATCAGTGCTGTACCTAGACCAGGAAGTCAGAAAAACTCCTAGAAGACGACAATGGCAACCTGCTGATGTATTGTTGTCAAGAAAGCTACAGTGATACGTCACCACCAATAAAGTAAACTTTAAAAATACGTTACCTTCTGAAAAGGTCCAGAGTCCAGTCTAGTTATTCTGCTTTACTATAGAAAATCATAGGATTTCTCCAAAGCAATGCAATTCAATTCAGAATTCAGCTGAACCCATGGATGCTTCCAATTCATATTAGCAGGTCACATGGATTCTTATTAGTTCTGATCTCTGATTATTCACTATTTGTCTTTTTGACAAACTCCTTCAGAGTGATCATATTACATAGTCGATGACATTTTTTCTTCAATTACATGGAGACTTTATTTAATTTATTCCTAATTTCTTCATTATGTTCTTTATATTATTCTGATGGAGAAGCACAAATGTTGCTGTCTTTAGTAGAGGAGGGGGAAGAAACATTTCTTTAAAATTTAATAACTCCCTGGAGTTTCTCTTCAGTGTAGGTATCACAGTACACCACAGGTTTCCAAAACCCAGTGCCTTATGAATTATCTCCTTCTTTCTCCCCATTTCCTTTTCCACCCTTAAGATCAGGGGCTGTGTCAGGGAACATGACAAATAAGCCTTCTGATACAATGCAGATTTGTAGACCTTTTCTAATTCACTGTTTACCAAAGGTGTTAAGTCTTCCCACTTCCATCTGTCATTGCTGAGTATATATTGTTAATTTGGAACTTCTCCAAATTAGGAGGAAAGCTATTAATTTATTTCCATGAATGATTATTCAGGCATAGAACCTGTTGCTTGCAACAGAAGTTTCTCCCAAATAAGTATGCCCCAGGATTATAACTTCAAATGATGTAGTGGGATACTAGGATTGAAAACTTTCTGTTACCCTTCTTATCTGGAAGACTTTGGGCACACCACAAGATGCCCTGGTTCAAGATATCTTCCCTCAGCCATGGAACCTCACTGGGTGACTTGGTCAGTCACTCTCTTTCAACACAACCTACATCACAGGGATGTTGCTGTGGGGAAAATGGGAAGAAAGCACTCAATATATGCTGCCTTGAATTTCTGGGGGGAAAAGTGGGATATAAATCTAATAAATGCATTGATAAATTTTAAACATGTTTTACTGATTTATCAAATTTGTATGCCACCTGGGTCCCAAATGACCCTGGGCAGCTCACAACTAAAATAAGAGAAATACAATTAATAACAAGTGAAAAATAAAAGAGAGCAAGAAGGACAAATTGGACAGGAACGAAGCAGAGGGTCTTCATTTTCCCTCAGCAAAAGCCTGGGTGAAGAGCCAGGTCTTTAAGGCCTTCTGAACAGCAGGGCAGGGTCCATCTGGATTTCCAGGGGAACTTCATTCCAGATTTAATATATAATATAATATAAATAATATGATTTAATATATAAAAGAGAAATCTTGTATAAAAAGAACAAAATTAAGAGTAACCTCTGTCCTTTTCAGTTAAAGACAAGCTACAGATAGGATAATGTTTAAATGAAACATGTGATAATAGCTTGCTCCCTACAAGTGGGCCTGCTTTAAATTTAAGTTCTTCTTGAAAAGTTAGACAACTGGATAGTATTTTTTTTTTTTTTCAGTCATGAAACCCCAGTTATGGAAAATGTTCTCTCAGAAAGTTTGCTAGCCTCTAGGTCTGTGCAAAGACTTTATTTGGAAATTTGATCCAAAAGTGATTTAATCACTGCAGCAAATCAGCTTTCAAAATTGGTTGTCTCTGTATCAATCCAACATTTAATAGCCTTTTGCACATGTTCAGAAAAGGGGTATTTTTTTCCAAAGAGTTATGTCTTTTAATTATCCAGGACTTTAAATAAAATATTGGCAACTGAAGCTTTTATTGATTGGCTCTTTCTGATTTTATTTGATCTTCTCCTGCTATATAAATTGTGCTTGTACACGCCTGTTAATTATGTAGGAAGCTTTTAATTGGAAACTGATTTTAACGTTGCAGTTTTGAAAGTTTGTATGTAAATACTTGAAGCAGATAAATTACTTTGAACAGCTGGAGGAAGGAAACCTGTTCTGTGGGTTATGTGCATATTTATGACTCATCCTATATGAAGATGGTTACAGTGAATGAATGCAAGAGAAAAATAGTAGCTGAGCTATTGCCAAGCTGTTGCCTTTAATGTAAGTATTTGCCAATGTTGCTTACAGGGAATAGTTTATCCCTTAAAAAATAAATGGAATATTGCATCTTTGAAATTAGAATCAAAAAGAATCCAATAATTACTCCCATGACCCATTGAAATAACTATCTGTTTTTATTTATTGATCCTGATGTGAAATGCTAAGCTTCCAAACTCATTTTTGAGGTTGGTGACAGGGAAATGATATCTTAGTACAAGGACACAAAGATACTAATAATATTCCAGATCCTTGTATAGCATTAAGTGAATCATGAACCATTATTTTTACTCAATGCATTCACGGACAAAAACAGAAATTCTGGGAAGGAGATACTCCTATATAATATTGCTGATGGGATTTTTTTTTTAAATTAGCTAGCATTAGAGAAATGTTATTTATCTTACTTTAATCCCTCAGGATTCTTGTTAAATCATTAATGTCTTCCTACAAAGGGAAATGTATTGTCTTTCACTCCAGAGCTACTTTTGGTAGGAAATTAATTCCTAGGGGTCCAAGGTAAGCTCAATTATATTTATTTTTAATTTTTACCAAAGGTCTATGACCAATTAATCATTTTATTAACTACAGCTTTATACTACATCTGCTATTTTAGCTACCAGGATTTGCTAGTGACCTGACTGTATTCCAGTGTTTGGCTAATCAGTTCCAGCAACCATATTTCTTAATGGCATGTTGATGTTTTAGAAGAAGTTTGGGAATACTACACTAACGAGTGAGGGAGATGTTGGGAGGGAAATAAAAGAGTAAAGCCAATAAAATTTTCCTTCAAAGAAAAGTAATTCAAATAGTACATTAGCTGAATCACTTTTGAGCATATAACAAAACAAAGCAGCAGGCAATTTGGACAACAGCATTCTTTAGAATTTCAAGGCCCGGGAAATGTACTTTGTGGAAAACCAGATTTATGAAACCTTCCAACTATGATAAATCTGTGTTCCTTCAAACAGAAGCAGACACGTAATAAAAGAAGAAAGTATCCACCAGTTCATATAAGCAAGCTGCTTCAAAAAGGAAACTTTGGTATTGTGGCACTGGGGCAGGGAAGGATAAGACAGAAGCTGGTCTGAAGGAGGTTGTTTGAACCTTTTTTATTCAGGACCTATGGGTGGAATTCCATTTGCTGCCCTTTCTGTCCCAGAAAACTTAAAAGATCCTTCCAGTTTGATCATTTTATGTTGCTCCCTGAATATAGACACATGTTGGTTGAATGGTAATAATTATGCATCACCCAAAGTTTGGACACTATTTTCTTCCCAATCCATAGTCATCTATTAGGAACTGAACTTCTGAAATTGATGTACACTGGATGTGTAATAGATAAAAAAAATCTAAACTATGACTCAGAAAGTCATGGTTCAAATTTTCCTATTCCATAGGCTCATGAGGTGGTCTTAAACTATTCTGTCTCTGCTTCAATTGCTATTCTCCCATATCTGAAGTGCAAAATAATAATATTAATTTATCTTACATGACTGTTGTAAGAATCACTGTTAAACAACATACATAATCTATATACTGGAAAACATGACACAGATTTTGATTTCCCATTTTATATAATTGTCATTATTACTATTATTAATCATCGATATATGTGGAACTCTGCATAACGGTATAAAAAATATGTGCAGGGTTAAGGAACAGTCAAATGTAAGAAGAGATTAGTAAGAAAAAAATGCCATTTGTTGGTTCAAAAATATAGAGCTAAACTACAAATAGCATGAAGCCATTTCAGGAAGACATTATTAGAACCAAGTGTATGTAAGGAGATCAAAAACACAAACACAGAGATATAGGGAGGTACAGATCAGGGAAAAAATCTACTACACTTTAGAAAAATCCTATTTTAAGTGGTTATATTAATTGTATATTCATTGTTCATAAGGGGGTCAGTGAGGTTTTAATCTTTTTATGTACGAATGGTTCAGAGGCCATCAGCAGAGGCATCAGCAAAATCTGATCACTTTGTCAAAATGACTCAACAAATAGCAGGACAGCAGGACACAAACACCATCCCTTTCATACATGCAGGCAACAATATAATGCATATCTAAAAGCTTGTTTGTCATTGCTTGGCTCCTCTCCTACACCCCCATGGACACTTCTGCTCATCAGCATTTCATAGGATGACTTTGACATTCCAGGAAGCCTTGTGGTCAGAAATGTTCATGGAAAGCAGCAGAATTCTCCTGATATAAGCAGGAAATTTCTAAATGTTTCTACCCATCCATTTCAGTCCAGCAGGATGGGCATGCTCCAGCTCCCATCAGCCAAGGAATGTCAGCTGATGGGGACTAGGAGGCATGCCATTTTTGCCATAGCACCTGCCCTCTGGAACATTCTCCGTCTGGAAATTAGGATGGCCCTGACCCTGTTGGTTTTTTGTAATGCCTTGAAGACCTGGTTATGTGCCCAGGCCTGGGGTCCCAAGTGTGTTAAGGGCCCCATTTCTTGGTTATATTAACATCTATGGATTATAACTTTCTCAGCTGCTGTATATATTTAATTTTCTTTTGTGTTGTGTTTGTAATTTGGTTTTAATTGATTTTATGATTGTTCACCACCCAGAGTCACTTGTTTGAGATGGGCAGCCATATAAATTGAATAAATAAATAAATTAAATAAATGCTGCTTCCTGGAATGCCCATCTTCCTGAACGCCTAGAAGGAAGTGTTAGAGATGCAGCTTCAGAAGCATCAGACAGTGGACTTTGCAGAACCTGGGAAAGACGATCGTTTGCAAAATATTGAATGGCATGGAATATCTGTACATTCTTCCTTTATCGGGAAAACAGCTGACCATTAGCAAGATTAATGAATAGCTGCCCTAATGAACTTAGAGACAAATGGAGTGATAATGTAAATTTATCCAGATGCCAGTTGCATAATCTAGGCCCTGTTTCCCTTTCAATAATTCTTGTTAGTAAGACTCTGACAGAATCTAACTATCTTGGTTGGAAGTAGCTACTAGGGCTTTTCACATCTACTTTTTTAACATGGTGGCTACTGAGGGGCAGAGGTGGCAAGCAAGGAACTCCCTCTTTATTCCTCTCTTTGCCTCTGCTCTAATTTCTCCTGACTACAAGATTAAAGGTTGATAGACATTGGTATTGGTTGGCCCCTACACAAGCCCAGCTGTTAGTTGGACTTTTCTTAAACTCAGGTTTAGCAGACTTTGAAGAAGGTGCTAAACCCATGTTAAAAGTAATGTAACTGGAAGCAGTGGGTAGGTGTTGCTGCAGTGGAAGTTTTTCCCAAGCCTGTCAGCTGGCCCACATTAGCATTAAGCCCATGTTTGAAAATAGCCCAGCTAACAGCTGCACTGGAATCACTTCCATGGCATCACACAATCCTTTTCCTCATGGCAATCAGCTTTTTGAGACAGCTTAGCACCCTATCTTGCTACCTTCTCAGGCTATGGATGAGCTGCCAGCACTGTAGGAGGAGGAGGCTTTCTTAAAGGTTTCCAATCTTACAGAGGAATTGATCCAAGAAAACAGAACATGATGGATAAAGCCCCTTCAGTTCCACTCTAGGCAGCTGATCCCCAGACTAGAAGTGGCAGATGAAGGGGGAAGCCTTGGCAGATCACTAAATTTATGCCCACCTTGCCTTCCCTACCCCACCCCCACCCCTTCATAGGCAAAGAGAAATTAACTCTGTCAGTAGTTAAATCTGCAGGTCTAACCATCTGTCAAGAGCATTATCTGCAGTGTTATGATTGGCAGCTGAGTTTTCTGGCAGCTGGTGATATCAAAGACAGTAAGAGCAGACTTCCTTGCAAGGGCAATGAGAATACTGTCCTCCTACTGCAAGCCAGAACAAATGCAACTGGCATTGGCAATGGAGGCAGTAAAATCTGTGCCAGTTTAGTTTTCTGTTGTCCCCCAGATGGTGGAGAGCATTTTAACTAAGCTGGGAGGAAGACTACATAAGTTCTTCCCTTTATCTACTTCCTACCAAGAAGTAATTTCCTTTTTCTCCTTTCCTCCATTAAGAAGATTGAAGACAAGCATTCTACTAGATGTGGAACTTCTTTAATAAACTTTCTTACCTGTCCTTTGGGGCCTACAGCATCTGCCTCTAGAATTTCTTAATGGCCTTGGTTCTATTTACTAAATACAGACCACAGTGAATGAACAAAAGAAACCAGCCAGGGTTGTCTCAATATTTTCAATACTTTTCTGTGCATCAAGTTCCAAACCATCCTTCCTCCCAGCACACTAAAAAAAAGAAATGCTAGCTGGATTTGTCTGATGAGATCCTGTAGGCTATGAATAGCCAAATTTCTGCCCACTAAACTTTGCAGCAAAGATTGTTCATATTCCTAGAGAAAGAGAAGCTTAATTCCTCTTGAACCTCACCATGGTCTGGAAGATAAAAATCACCCAGACACAGACACAATTCAGTAGATGCCAATACTTAAAAAATGTTTTCTGAATGAAAGTATTGATTCCCATTTTATGATTGCAGCTTAACATACATGGGGTGATTTTTTTCCAGGATCATATTATGGAAAATAAGGACTTGCCTTCTGTACACATTATATTCCTCATCATCATCATCATCATCATCATCACCACCATATGATGATGATTCAGAACCAAAATACAGAGAGATTTAGCTCGTTATTGATTTTCTTAAAGTGAGAATAGTAGCTTCTTTTCTGGGACTAAAATCATCTTTGTGGGGAGAAAACTTTCAGCAGCATCACAGTAAGGGAAGAACATATTATAAACACTCTCTGCGCACACCATTGTCCTGATCCTGACAAAACCATCTCCGCCCCACACTTACTTCCACCACTTCTTAAAATAGCATAACTTCAACTTACACATTTAGTATCCTATAATAGATCGACATTCTGTCAGTGAATATTTAATGGAAAAAGCATTTACTGCAAAGGCAGATGAAGCTCAGGTAAAATCCAGATCACAATTAATCATTATGTGGACACAAAGATTACATAATGGACCTCTATCCCTTTCCAGATACCAAGGTCTCACAAAAATTGCATCACATCTGCATCATACTCTAATATCCCTACTCTATAAGTACATAAATACGCTATTCTATAAATGCATTTCCCTACCTTATATAGGGTGACCAGACCTGGGCTGCAAACACTAGAGGGCAACAAAGAGATGTAGAAAGCCCTCTTTGCTACCATCACATGTCATCCAGATTTATTTAGATCAGACTGAGCAGCCTTAACCTTATGCTAACTACAATTTACAAAAAAAGCAAGAGCAGAATAAATCAACCCAAGAACCTGAATACATACACAAAATCTCACTGATCTGTGGAGTGCAAGTTTCAGTCAGTGGCAATCAGTGAGCTTACATTAAAAAAAGGAAAAAAAATCAGACATGCCCAGCTACACAGAGTTAAAGCCTCCAGTTGTTCTCTTGAGAAAGAATGAAGAGCAAATTATCTCCTTGAAATCAATGACATTTAAGAACTGCTCTCATTGTTATTGGCCTGCCTGTGCTATACACTTAATTAGATACTTGGTTAATTTGCATTTATTATTATATCAATGTCATGGATTTCATATTTTCTGACTCAGATTTTATATATGCACTTTCTAGTCTGATTCTAGATATATGTGAGATAAGAAAAAAAATACATTTCCTAATACTTTATTTCTTCACTGTATCAATCCAAATGTTTTAAAGTGCTGTGGAAAGACTGTCATTTCCACTTATATGCTGCTTCCTTGGACTTCAAACCTTGTCAGCACTGCAATACACTTGTACAATCTGGGAAAAGTTATTTTCATTCATCACAGTAACTTCATCTAGAACTTTAGCCTGCATGCAGTGTAGAAGTGAATTAGCATCAAATGAAGAAACTTCAGAACCCATCACTTGAACCTTCTCCATGAAACTGTCCTTGAGTGATGACCACTGCTGTCTTCTGGAATGCAATTATTTCAACCAACTAATTTTGTGAAAAGCATACTGCATAATATGCTTTCGATACTAAATGCGTCAGTAGCCGTAACTTTATCCACAGATCTGTCCCATTCACATATAAAATGGAAGATACAGCCTGGTTTTAATATTAGACAGGCCAGGGGTCACCTTGTGTGTTCTTTTTAATGTTGTCATCTAGGATCTAATTTGAGCTCAAGCAAAACCAAACCAAACCAACCAAAAAATTCAATTCATACATTGTACTAAGTCATGTTGTTGTTGTTTTATCCAGAGTTTATTAATTGGTTGAGTTCACACTTCATGTATTATAAGCAATGGTTAACACACTATAATAGCTAAGCCAAAAACCACATTTTGGCTTAGTGTTGTATCTGAACCCACACAAGACATTTTGTTCTGAAACTATTACTCTTTCTTCACTCGCTTTTACCAAGCGTCAACATCATCCTTTTCTTTTTGTAGGGTGACTATATCTGGGTTGCAAAAAACTGCTTAAATAGCCGTTATTTATTTAGAGTTTTCTGTATCTCTTTGCAGCTCTCCAGCAGTCATCCAGAATTTTGCGGGCCAGATGTGGTCACCCAATTTTTCGAGTCTTCCATTTCCTTCAAGAATTCTGAGTCCTAATTGTCTTTTTAAACTGCAGTGTAAATTCTGCAAGTTTTGCAGGCAGCTAAGTAATAATTAAGAAGGATTCTTTGCTTGTTTGTCTTCTTAAGCAGCCTGGTTTGAAATGCAGGGTGAAAATCAAGAATTCCTTTGCTTAACTTTTCATGATGTTAAAATATTTTTCCTTTGTTTAATCTGAACACATTTGTCCCTTCATTTCATTTTCTTTATAAAAGTATGTCTGTGTTTTTCTTAACCTGTTTACTTTTTGTTCAATCGGTACCCAGGAAAATCTACTGCCATGTTATACCAAATAATACAAATAGAACAAAAGAGAATACACGTACACGAAAAACGATTCCGTCTCATTCACCGGTAACAAGTCAGCTGCACGTTTGCATCTAACTTAAAGTAGAACAGTACAAACTGTACTTATAATATTAAAATTGGTGTACTGAAGCTTTCTTTTAATTCACATAGAATATATGTAGAAGAGAGGGAAATTCTGCATCTTCCTCATAATATCCAAAGAGATATCATAAACAGAATATATTAAACCTGATGTAGTTTGGATAAAGTAAAGAAAAGGGCAAAATACCATAATTAAATATCAAGATTTCCAAGTTTAAAGAGTATGTATACAAAGTTCTTAAGGTCAGAATGTTAAAAAAACATTCTAAACAGTTGAAACTCCCCATTTTAATTTCTTTAATGCTACATTTTGATGTATATTTATTTAGGGGTAAAAGTGCCACTTACCCTGACACTACAAATCTAAAGAAGTCAATCCATGTCAGGTCACTTTTTGAGGGTAACAGCAGTTCAGTGGAATTCCTGATGGATTTAGAAATTATTGTAACGGAACCACATAGGCATTAAGCTTGAAAAATAAAGCCATTAGTTCTTTTAAATAATGGAACCACTACTGGGGATTTCACTCACCCCGCAACCCAACCGATGTTATTATTATTATTCTCATCATTCTCATTATCATCATCACTTTTGTAAATTGAAAACATACCACACACAGGAAGTAATAATATAGCTGTAACATTTCAAATCTCGTTTTTTATTCAAACTGATCTTTTACATTTGGCATATTGCCTTCTATAAGCATCTGCAGATAGTTATGGTATATGGTAAGCAAAAGGGACCTGAAATATAGCTGGCATTCATTAATTATTCTTTTATTCAATGACCAAAGTCATAATCCAGATTCCAGATTTTTAAATCTATTGAATAAATGCCCATTTTTATCACTCTAGAGACTTGGAATAGACCTGCTAATATGTGAATAAGTCTCTTTAGGGTTCCGCTGGTGACTTCATGGATGTCTTCATATTGTTTTCTTGGCAAGAGAAACATTTCTTAGAAAGAAAAAATGGAATGTAAGTTATGGCATGTAAACATTAAGAGAAATATAAAAAAATTCATATGGTGGATATCATTTGCAGAAACCTACTAAAAAATAAATGAATCTTTTAGCACATTAAAATCAACCAATTTTAACATTGTATTTTATTTTACTTTTGCAAACAACTGTTCCCTGGGACACTGAAGAAACTTACCACACACACACACACACACACACAAAGACACTGTATTTAGGCTATGGCAAGTCTTAAAATGGGAAGCTTTGACAAGCCTATTACTGCAAGCAAAGCATCTCATCTCAAAGTATTAGTTTGTTTTAGTGAATTTTTTAAAAGCATAACCAAGAGGAAATGCAGAAACAAGAATAAAAACAAAAAGAAAAAGAAAAGAGGAAAAACATATACAAGCTGTACAAAATTGAACAGAATGTTCAAGGTAAAATAGAATAGTTCTTCATCCCATGTCAATCTGAGATTTCAGAAGCATTTTTAAAATCAAGTCAATCTTCAATAATTAACAAAAGAAGCCAGTATATTATGGCACATAAATCACAATGAACAATTAACAAGTTTCTATCTAAGCTAAAAATTCTATCCTCATTTAACAATCAAGCAAAAGCTAATATATTAAAAACAAATGTGAAGAGAACCCTAACTTTCAGGTAAGGTCAAATTGTAGTTCATAAATAGTTCTCAAGCTGAATTAGATTCTGAAGTGTGAAAGTCACTATGTTCTTTGGAAAGCCCCAGCAACAGGTTCAAAAGCTGTCCCTGGCTGCCTGCAGATGTATGTTCATGCACAAACAATACTTCTGGAACCACCAGCAAAGTGGCTGTGTCTGTACACACATACACAGACAGCCAGGAGAGCTGTTTTAACTCTTCCAGGAAAGCTGCTTCAGATGTTTTGTGAAGTACCTTTTCTCAGTGCTTTGCAAAGCCCCTTTTGCGTGTTCAGCATCTGGAAATGCTGTGAGTCAAATAACCAGTGGGGTTATCTGAAAGATCATTGATATACCAAAAGAGGCAACTTCTCAAGAAATTTAAAGAAAACAGAGGGTTTTAGTCTTGTATTATAGGGATTCCTAGTTACCCGTACTGTCATGTTATGAATGAATTGCTTGTTAAAATAATAAAGTACAGATGGCTATACCAATTCATAAATATATCAATGGCAGAATTGCAGGCCTACTGATATTCTGACACAAAGGCTGCTTCTGGAATCATCTACGCCTTTTTCATTCTATGTTTTTGATGGAGGAGCAACTTTTCTCTAATGGTTTGCTTTTTCCACCACGGGATTTGATTTCCTTCTTGATATCTTTCACTAACCATTGCACTTCATTAGTTTAGGATTTTGTTTTTTAACAAAGTGCCTCATTTATTCTTTATTGGAATTTTGTTTTAAAATAACTTTTCGTATGGCAGGTTCACCCAAATGATTCCCTGATCAAATGAAATTTGATAAATCAGGCACATCTCAAAAAATGCAGTGTTCTGTAATATATATGTGGAAGTTGTATATAGCTGTGTAGATGAATTCCTTGAAAACTTTAACATTGATTTTTTGTTCCCAGAATATAACATAATATTGAAAAAAACTAACCTTGACACTTCCATCTGTTACTGACTTTGAAGCCATTTCCTTCAAATGATTTGTTTGAACAATAAATGAAGTATGCAAAGAATAAAATACTTTATTTTCATAAATTCAGAGGTTTGTACAAGATGTCCACTCAGTGCTTCCCTCTGGATACTTTTTAGTGTCAGCCTCTGCAAATCCATGGAAAATTGGTGATTTTTTAGAGACTCAGAATTCAGATTTACTATTGTTACAAATCAGTTTTTCTGTGCTAACAACTGTGGATAGTTCTGAGGTTTGTTTTTTTTAAAGGACAGGATAAACTACCAAAAGAAGATGTGCTGTGCTGTATTATGTTTTCCTAATACCCTGAAGCATTGTGAGATAAATAGATGCCTAGATTCTCTAAGAAAAATGTATGACTAGACCATCTTCCAAGGATGTCTAGACACTCCAATCATGCAACTTTCTTGTGCTAATCAAAACATTTTCCACCAAATTCATAAGAAAATAGTTCTGCTGGGCCAGACTAAGGACACGTCTACTTTTATTTAACTCCCTTTTTGTTATCTCTGTTAGGTAGATAAGCTGAGATACTAAAACTTCCCACTGACCTGTGGTATAAAAGGAAGCTCTCTGAAGCTGGCTCACAACCTAAAGCGTTGAAGCTCTGCAGAGCCTGATGGGTCATTTTCTCATGGTAGGAATTCTTGCCTTTCCCTCCCTCCCAGTTCCTGAGCTGTCTTGCACCATCTAGGGGTAGCTTCACATTTATAGTTTTGCTGCTGGAAATTTAGGGGTGCAACTAAATAGAGTACATGTGGAATAACTTGGCAACTGTCCCCATAGTGACTTTCAGTTTTTGTTGTTGTTATTGTTGTTGTTTTAATACTAAATACCACACACCCTTGGGCTAGGCTGGGCTGGGCTAGGATGAAGCCAGCCCTTTGAGGTAGGAGACCAGACCAGGAAACACACTCCACAGGAAGACCAGAACTATACTTTATTGAGATAGTAACGTAATCTTGCAAGTCTGTTTGCGTTTTACCTTCCCTCGCTCTTATACCCCATTGAGTCAGGGAGGAGGCAGCCTGTGTAATATTTACATTTCTATATAAGAAAGAACATTAATGTAACATATTTTTGCCCAACCTACAATAAGACCATCTTCTTTTGGTTTATTTATTCACTCTGTTCAGGGGAAGTATGGATCAGCCTGGAGATATTCTATATGATAAAAGGCAATTAGATAGATAGATAGATAGATAGATAGATAGATAGATAGATAGATAGATAGATAGATAGATAATCTGTCTGTCTATTTACTTCATATAGCAGCAGCAGTGCTGAACAATCACTATGGCTGTCAAAACGGCATGTAACCAAACATCATCACCATAGAGATTAGAAATAGGGTAAGAGGACTTTCAGTAGGTGTGTCTTGCATTTTCCAGCTTAGGGAGGACCACTGAGAGTGCCTTATCCAACCTTACCCCAGTCTCGCATTCCAAACATCCTGGATCTGAGCTTGTGAATTCAGCAACAATAAGTGTTTGCAATGACGCACTGCACAAATCACTGGGTGCTACCCACCTGTCAATTATAGAAATATTCCAACAGCACAATAGTCAGGTTGAAAGCAAACTCCAAAGAACTCCAAAGGAAGGAGTCACTGAAGAACTTTATATATAGTTCCATTATATGCTAGCAAAAATGTAGCCAGCTTTAATGAGGATAATCACTCTGTCAAATCTATCTAGTTCAAAATGAATATGTATGCTGCTGACATTCTTTAATATGTTCTCCAGACAGCTCAGCATGCATTTGATGAAGGACTGGGAAATGGTACAATACCTTCTACAATAGGAATGCACAAGGAAGCACTAATTACTTAGCAGGATGTCCTCAGAACTATTCCTAATCACAAGTCCCATGTGAAGAATGGTTGAGCTAAAATGGTTGTTATTTTAGTTATTCAATGCTTCCTGTATTTAATGTATAAAACATCAATAAAAGCTCTGGGGGAAGGAAGGAAAATGTATATTAAAAATCATCTTTTACACAGGTTATATGTGTGTTATATGAATCAGTGAACTATCATTCTGTCACAAAGTCTCTTTTCATAAAATTAATATTTATAGTGCAACCTTATACAAGTCTAGTCAAAAGTGGGTCCAATGGGATTTACTCCAACATAGGAATGTATAGGATGACTACCTTAGCAATTTGAATACTTACCTTCAAATTACGTATTAAAAATAACAGTGGAGTTTCTTGTGGCAGTCAATAAATGTTATAATAAAGATTTCACATTTGTATAATCTGAAGTGACAAAATTGCATGTTTTCCATTTTTAGCTTAATTGTTTGAAGCAGACTCTTGTCTTCCATGGCTGTTCTTCTGTCAGCTTTGATTGCTAAATGTATGGTAGGCAAACACAAGAAAGCTTACCATACAAAAGGATTTGAATTTACATAACCCCACATATAATAAGAACATCTGAAATTGACGATGTAATTTTTAAAAATTCAATTTAGGAGCTACATATCAATTATCTACAATCAGCTTTTGGAAAAGATGACCAGATTTTGTAAATATGAAAGATCATATAGATCTACATGTAAAATGTAGTATTCTGTAAAACCACAAATATATATACTAAAAGTTAACAATTTCACATTAACTTTCAGGAAACATGAAGTTCAGGTGAAGACTTTAGGCAGACATATGTGGCCCTGGTGCCACAGGTAATGCACCCTTAACTTAGACCAATTCATGGAACAAGTGGCAACTGTATAATGGAGAAAACATTTGAGCTCATATTGGCATATTTTATTTATTTTTTATTTACTTATCGTATTTATATAGCTGCCTATCTCACATAAAAGAGTCACTTTGTGTGAGTTGGGTGGCTATATAAATCAATCAATAAAATAAAATAAAATAAAATAAAAGTGACATATTCCAGTTACAGGAACTTTTTTCTTCCCTGTTGGTTTTTCTACCATCAAATGCTAATGTACTTTAAATCATACATATGATAGTCATAGGTAAGTATTGGTTCATCCATGAACAAGATGGAAAGACTCCTCCTTCTTGCTCCAGCTTAGGGTTTGTTTATTTACCATCAGGTGTGAGAGCTGGTTCTCAAATTGAGATGACCCATGTAAGACATAAGATAAATCCTCGGTGCCCAGTCCTTGCTGCACCAGACTGAGCCATCCTTAATCTTTGCACATTATGCAAAGTTTCAGAATTAGGTTTTAGCATGTGTGCAGTAATATGTTTATTAAATCTATGCATATGTGTAGGATCAACATAGATCATCTTCACTTTGTTCCATGAAGATGAGATAGTGGAACAGTATCCTTTCATGTAATCATATGGAGTGTGCATAAAAGAAACATTATCAAATTGGATTAAAGATTAAGAGCACAAGAACTAACTATTCAGGATTAAGAGATTAGGTCCCTATGCAGTTTATACAGTACTTCTGTAAAATGGAGAATATAAACTCCAAAACTACAAAGTCCTGTAACATTTTCAGGCAGACACTCAAAAGCAACAACTTTAGAAGAAGAGATAGGAGTAGGCAATGAAGGTGCACATTTCCCAAAAGACTATCTCGGGGTCTTGGAGCCCTGAGAGTCAAGCCCAGAAGCCCATCTTGGCATCAGAAAGTAGTAATGGAGCAAGAACAGCAAGAATCAATAAGGTCCCCTTACCTTTTCTTCCCAGGAATGGTGTTTTCCTAAGCGTATTTTTAAAAGTTATAATTTTCATTTCTATTATGGGAAGGAAAATTACATCTCTGTTTTTAGTCCTAATGGAGTAAAAAATGAAATGTTCACCATTTGAAATTATAAAGCATTTATAATTGCGAAAACCACACAATAAACAGTAACAAAAACGCAGTGAAAGAGGCATTTTCCAGCTAAATCTGAAGAGCTTATAAAAATATGCCATGGGTCAGCTTTCCTCAACTGCAAAAATGAAATTCTATCTCTGCATTTCTCTTATCTTATGCTATGTCTTGGTCTTTCAGGAGTCTGTGGTTCGTTCCTTTGTTTTAACTATTATTAAAAGAGAGGGAGAGAGAGTCAAGATGGCTTTTCTACACATCAGGAATATTCAGTTTAAGAGCAACACTTGTCAGTTGAGGATGTTTTCTGTTCTGGCTACAGAGTCATGAGTTCAGTGATAGTGCTAAGCAGGAGGGCACCTTTCTTGCCATGAGCAAACACAATCCCCTCCCCTTTCCTGGGGCAGAACCAGTGACATAATTAAATCACTGGAGTGGGTGGATCCATATTTTTCTGTCCATTATTGCTTTGATTTTATTTTGGTTCATGGGGGAACTTGGAAAATTCAAGCACTAAATAGGTCCTGAATAGCAAAAGCTTTCTGCATGCAAACAATCCCCCCCCCCCCAAAAAAGAGGAAAGCTGATCATTTAATTCAGATCTGGGGTTTGAGTAGGTTCCTTCTATCCACTTCAAGGGACCCTTTTTTCCCCTTAAAGACATCCATCCCCTACAACTAAAAAATTAGGAAAACTCATTTAGGAGGATTAAGGAACAAAATGAATATTAAACCATCTCAAGGTTTAAGGCACCCGATCTGCTTCTTAAAACTCCTCCAGAAAACAAGTCCAAAAATGTTGCTTCTACACATTCCAAATAAGTTCCAGTTCTCTGGATTTGGAGATCTGTATACATTACTCCAACTTTAAAATATCTCAAGAGTGCAACAAAGGGATAGGGTGGAAAAGAGATTGAACAGTTAGGAAATGTTATCACTTGTGTTATTTATCAGAAAAGAATCACAACACTAAACATTAGAACTGAAAACTCAGACTAGAAGAATCACACCATTAAGCATTAGTACCTTGCTTTCATTAAGACAAAATCTCACTCTCCCTTTTTACCCTCCATTTCATCTTGTGTATGTAGAATTTCTCCTTATGGGGAAGCAGATATCAGATATCCATATGGTGAGTATATCTGAAATGATATATTTTTGAAAACAGCTAAAGCATTATGCGTCTGGTGCTTAGTCCTTTGACTAATTCCTGATTCTTTTCACTGTCTACTCCTCAGTATCTAGTGTTACTAGTGACTGGGTTGGGAGGGGGGATTCTTTTTTTCTTTTCTTCTCCCTTAAAAAGTTTTTTTTTCTTTTCTTCTGTCTCTTGATTAACATAATGTTCTTGTGGCTTCATAGTTCTTATAGAACTAGAATTGCTAAAGACTGAGAATGAAGATTTCAGAAAAAGGCAATAAAATTTACAAGATAGTGGTGAGGAAGATCCCACGTCTTCTGCTTTGTTCATTCAGATTTACACATTTTCAATCCTATTAACAGAGATGGACTTAGCCACCCACATTGAGCTATTAGAGCTGGGGCACTGGAGTCAAGAACCTGGAAGATTGGAGGCCCATGTCCCAGCTCAGTCAAGAGACATCTTGTGGGGAGGGTGCTTGAACAACATTTGATGGAGCTGTGAATCAGGCAAGACAAAGGTTATTTTCCAGTTAGCATCCTCTAGAATCAACCAACCATTTTTTGCCAGATTAAGTGAAATGCAGCAGACTTTTTATCCCTTCTGTGTTAGCTGGATATTGCTACAAAGATACTTTAAGTTACTAGAAAGTAACTGGCAAAAGACTGGGGAAGAGGCAATGAAGCAAAGAAGTGCAAAACCCAGGGAAAACTAGAAATAAACTTGAGAGGGTGGTGGAAAGGTGCAATGATTCTACATACAATCCATAGTCTCCAGTCCTTGAATTTTCCCCCAATATTATGAGTCCTGTCTTTCTCCTGTTTAAAGCAGTTGATAAGGAAGACAATCCCAAAAAACAAAATAAGCATGGGGAACCAAACTGTATGCCTTACTCTCATTAAGCATTAAGCTAAAACTTACTACTTTCCAGAAGAAAATCCAGGCCAGTCCCAAAAGACAGGTTCCAAGGAAGCCATCTACCTCTGCTAGAGTCTGCAGAGAATTTTAGAACCCAAGGGTATGGAATTATACTGACTAGAACTTGGACAATAATGAATCCTAACCTGAGTTAACATACTGTACCCCTGGTGTTCCTATAAAGATAACAGCAGTAATACTCTGCCAAAAAACAAAGTAACTTCCTCCTTTTTTTGTCACCACAGTTTTAAAATACACATACCACATACACATAGGCCATTTCAGAGAGGATAGAGCAAGATCTGCCAGTATTTATGGGCATTGCCACTGAATAGATTGCTTGTTTGTTTTTTAGCTAACAATCCATCCCCAATATGCACCAATGTCAGCTAAAAGAGGGAAAATAAGCAAGTTTGCTGGCTTACATGAACTGTTGGTCAAGCACAGTGGTGAAATGAAAGCTCCCCCCCGCCCCCCGCCCCCCATGGTTTCTTCCTATTTTTGCAAAAGAAGGAAATGTCATTTGCTGGTTTGTTTTTGTTTTTGTTGTTTTTGTTTTTGTTTTTGTTGTTTTGTTGTTGTTTTTTTATCTGTTTGTTTTTTGAAAGACTGACAGTTTCAGTGTTCATCTATGGAGTAACTTAGCTACAGAAAGGGCAGGGCTGAAGTATGCTCAGTGACATGCTCAATGCTTTTGGGACCCCCAAGATTGGGAGAGCAAAATGGGGGGAAATGCTTGCTGAGATTAAGATGATTTCAGGATGACTTTCAGACTAAATGTGTGGTGGAATGGAATATTTGCATTATTTGCAATTCACTAAAGGAATCTTTGCAATTCACTAAAGGAATCTTTGCAATATTTGTAATTCACTAAAGGAATCTTACTAAATGAAGAATAGAACACCCAGTGCTTCTGCTCCTGGTCACTCCTAGCAATTCTAAAGTTGCAATCTAGTTTCAAATGTTCCCAGAAAATTACAAGGAAGGTGTGTGGTTTTTTATCTATTCCATGTTATTCAAATCTTTTTTCCCTTCAGAAAAAGTATACATTTACCATATGGCAATTTTTCTCTCATTGGCTATCAAAAAATACGCCAACTTTCACAAAACATTTTTGAGATCAGCTTTCATTGAATTATGCTCTGTTCTAAAGGTCGATGACTCACATTTGCAGTACCGACATATGGATCTGTCCACCTATATAACATCAGTCATTATCTCTCCTTCTACCATCATTTATCTTCAAAAATGCCCTGCAAGGTAAAGAAGTACCCATAATAACCTGTAATTTTCAGCTGAGGAAATGAGACAGTTGGAAGTCACAAATGAGATCTGAGGTACAGACAGATAATGGGCCAAAAATCTCTTGCGGCATAATTCAATACAGAACTATTCATGTTTTCTTGCCCTTTAGGTACAATTTAAAATGATGGAAATTATAGTTTTTACTTTGGTTTTTCCTCCTAGGAGGTGAGGGTGATTATTAAATGCAACCCCCTCTCCAAGTCCATTGTAGGTAGCATGTTGTCACTCGATTGAAACCACTGAAAGCTTGAAGAGTTCAATTCATGTATGTGTGTCTGAATGTCTATTACAGCTGTATAAATCAGCCTTATTTTGAATTGGAGTTTCTACATACAGGGCAGGACCTATTCCATCTGTGATTCAGAATTAAGGGCAACCTGATCTGATTCAAGCTGCTTCAAGGTTTGATTTTTTAAAAAGTCATCTATAGACTATAATGGAGAAACTTCAAAACTCCTGAAGCTGTTTAATTTCTTGATATATTGGACTGATAATAGCAAGAACGCTAGACCCTTCAGAAGACATTAACCTTGTTAAGTTCCAACTGTACAATACATTTTTTAAAATATCCCTTCTATGTCTTCTTTTAGGGTAGAAATAGCTGTGATGACTAAAGGACAACTTAACAGCTTCCCCATTGTCAAAAAAAGAACCTGTAGCAGAGCTGGCTGAACACATTTCATTCCCATTTTAAAATGCAAATTGTTTTAATTTTTCCACCTACTTGAGAAGGCATCAGGCTTGGCTTGACATTGAAGAATTAGCATTAACTTTCTACTGTGGGGTAGTGTGGTTTGATCAATGGAGTGTCTGGAGAGGTAGCATAGCATAGCTGGTTATCAAGTTTGGCTCGTCCAGGGAAAGAACTTATCACTGGCAGGGATCAGATTATACTTGTTATCTAGCCAGTTGGGCCAGTTCTGGAGACTCAATGGCTATTTTATTTATTTATTTATTTATTTTGCTCTTCCTGGGCTTCTTCCTGACAGGTGTCAGATTGGATTGTGGTGCTGACCTGGCATGTGCGCTCTAGACTGATTGCTGCATCACCTGTGTTTTTTTACATCTTGAAAGGAGGCAACATGTGATGGGAAACCAGGATGCTGTGCAGCACGGCACACTCATGCTTTTATTACATTGCAGAGAAGGTGTTCTTCCCTTTATAGGTAACCGCAGGATGCAGGTGGAAATCATAGGCACTGTAGCCAGTCTATAGTGGAGGGAAGAGAGAGAATGGAAGTAGATTGACTCTGTTGAATAAGGCATATGAATGCATGCTTAGGTGAAGAACTGCATTTCCACTGCAAACAGGAGGAGGGGAAGAAGAGTAGTTGGAGCTAAACTGTTGCCTAAATTACTGCTTCAGTTGCACCAAAGTTGTGGCTTGTTAACGATATTTACTAGATAGTGATTTCAGTGTCAGAGGCATCATGCTACTCAACCACCCCTCACCTTTTTCATATATGGATGCAACATTGCAGCGTTGGATATTATGCAAAAGAAGCTCAAAAGCAGCAGAACATCCATCAGAAAAGTTCTTGGTGAGGCTATGAAGCTCTATGAAGTGACCTTTTCAATCTGTTGCTTTGAAGTGAAGCTTTGCACAATGCTAATACATATTCATGAGCCAGTTTTGTGTAGTGGTTAAAGGCACCAGCCTAGAAACTGAAAGACTGTGAGTTCTAGTCCCACCTTAAAGTCAGCTGGGTGACCTTGGGCCAGTCATTCTCTCTCAGCCCTGGGAAGAAGTCATGGCAAATCACTTCCAAAAAACCTTGCCAAGAAAACTGCAGGGACTAGGTCATTAAAAAAAAAAACATATTCATATGTATTTACACATATTTGTACACGCACACACACATATAAGATTTTGGTATTTATATTGATAGGGCTGTGCACTACTTCATATTCAAAGGCAAAAAAATACTTTGGGATACACTACAGCTTCTTAAACCAAATGCTTCTTTTGCTGGGATTATATGGTAATTATGAACTCTCCTTTTTTCCTTCCTTCCTTGATCCCAGTATCTTCTGTGTCTCACTCACCTATCACTCACTCTCTTTCATTACATTCCCAAGATCACTTTTTCCTCTCCAAATTTCTCTCTCCTGAAACTTTATTTCTCTTTAAAATAGTGTCAGAATCCTCTCATCATTACTTGTGCAAAATAATATGGGGTTACATCCACAGACTATGAAAATGCTGTTGGATTTTTTAAAAAAGAAATATAAGTAAACATAGCAACAAAAACGATATACTGTAGGTAGCTGCATAAAGAAAGATATTTTTCCTTTGTTGCCTACATTATTTCTTCGCTTAAGACAAACTAATTGCCAATATGGATTTAGCCCATCCTCCTCCAGCCTCCTGCCTCTGTTCTCCCTTCTCTTTCCTCTCCCATACAACAAATGGTCTGGGGAAGAAAATTATCAGAAAGTGACTGTCTAATCTGTGTCTGAACAGTTGGAAAAGTGTCTCACTTCAGAAAAATGACAGAAAGGTTGATGTAGTCTGAAGGGATTTTTTTCCATTTCCATCCTTATCATCATTTATTCAGGAGACAGTAAGATTCATAATAAATCAGTAACTAAAGGTAATAATCCATCTCTGTCCAACTACCTCCTCTTCCTAGGAGCCTGTGAAATTTGCCATATTTTGTTCCTAATACAAGATTTGGATGGGAGGGATAGCTAAGGATATCCAATGAAAATCACATTAGTCTGTGATGGACTTCTTGCAATTGTTTTCCAGATTTCTTTTCTTGGCCAACAAATAGTTTTCTTAGCCATTGTATTAACCTGACATTGACGCTGGTGGCCAATGCCTTCAAAGCAGCGATAATACAGGATTGTGGTCCTTGCCTTTGTGCACCCAAAACTGAGCATCAAAGATTCTCCTGGGAAAATCACTAAGACTTATAAGAAGGCAAGAAAACCCTAGACTGAAAATCCTGACCTATATGAACAGCAAGTTTATGAAACAGAAGTGTTGTTTTTTTTAACTTAAGGATCTTCAGACTGCTGGTGAAATGCTTTTACAAAATTGTGATACAAAACTATTTTGCAGCAGCTGCATTGTCCCCACAAGCACTTTCAGACAGAACAGAACTGTTCTATTACTTCTAATGATGAAAAATGAAACCCATAAACCATTTTTTGACACTTATGGCACCAAATAATCACAAGGTAACAGACTTTTATCCCCAGCTTAACATCTGTCACCTTAACCGATCAAATATATTGGGCCCTACCTGTCTTTGCCTCAGATTCCATCATTCTTTATAGTTCTCAATAAAAGTGACTATATAGAGATGGGCATTCTAGAGCTATGCATAGCCAATATTAACATTTCATAGACTCTTCTACCAACACAAGTCTTTTTTTTCCTCTCTCTCCCCCACCCCCCTTCCAAGAAAACATCTCCCAGAAAGCCTGCAGCTTCTGCAGGCTTGAGAATCTTCCCAAAAGATCCAGATTTGCAAATATCATCAGCTTGGGAGTCAATCTATTTTAAATGAGTAAAGAAATAATAACTCAGAAATTCTTCTATATAAGTCAAGTATTAAAATAAGTATATGCAGATTTGATGTGTTGCAAATGTTTTTTTCACGGATGTGTCGTATATCTCAGTGATGTTTTGATTCTTAAAACAGTAGCTTTATGAATATTCAACAATAGTTTTATTAATATGCATGCCAAATAGTCTATGCGGAAAAGCTAAACTGTGTAACTGACAAGAGCAGGTTCTTTCTGCACACAGTGTAACAAAAACAAAATTTCCAATAGATTAGATGTTATGTAGGGTCGAGCATCTAGAGATACGTCAATGAGACATATCAATATAGTGATAGAGAAGTGACAGAGAGAAAGATATATGTTCAATCTCCAGATGTTGGATTATATGAACCGGCATTCCTGTCATTCTTCTGCAGGCTGGAAAGGGGATGAATTGCAGCTCAACAACTTCAGGAGAGCCAGGGGCCTTTAACTAGCAACGTAACTGCTGATGAGATTTAATAAGGAGGTATGGCCATGAACAGGAAAAGTGGACCTAAAGAATAAATCCATGAAGCAATAGAACAGAAATGGCTTCAAAGAATGTTTAAGGCTTTAATATAATCATATGACATAATGTTTATTGACTCATAGATTAGGATTCATACTTTGTTCTATTAAACCATTTGAACTGATTTCATAAGAGCATAATACTGGTTTGTTGACAACACTGAAATATTAAAATAACCTCATAACTGTAATATAGGATCAGGAATGGGACAGGTTCCTCTATTGCTGAAGACTGTATAAAAGCTAGCAGGAAAAAAAATGCTTGTTTGATCAGATTCTAAGGTCACCCATTCACCAATGATTCTGGGCAGCTTTCAGAGGAATTAAAACAATAAAATAGTAAAAACAAAAACAAAATACCAATAATTAACATCTCCACTAGGGAGTCAACAATCCTCATATACCACAGTCACAATACAATTAGCAGAATCACATTCCATCCTTAACCCAATATTTGTGGGAAAAGAGAGGTCCTTAAACATAGCAATTTCAGAAGTGCTTTAAGGAGAATGTAGCTGAAAAATAAAAGCACTCCAAAATCAATCATGTCTCAGTAAGGTATCTGCTGCTAATTAGCTAAACCTACTGTGTTATTAATGTAGTAAGCATGTAAAAAACAATCTGCCAAGAATGAGTTTGTTTCAACAGCTGAATTATAGGGCATCAGAAAGGACAGTAAATGGAAACTTTTAGTAATTTAAATCTAAGATATAAATCATGACCAACCACCTCTCTACAACCAAAATGGAGAAAAATGCCTACAGTGTAGCAAGCTTTAATGATAAAAGGCTATTTTCAGCCATGAGAAACAGTGCATAATCAAAGAATGATAACTCCCTTAATACCGTGTCAAGTAGAATTAGAGGTCAGAAAAGTGAGAAAATAATAATAATAAAAAAACCTGGCATTACTTGGAAACTTTAGAGAGCTACTCAATAAGCCTTTTGCCTTGGCAAACATCTGCACATCTGAGCTTAGCAACCTCATTGATTTATTGCTGCCAAGTAGGAACAAAACCATGGATCAATCATGGATTTCAAAGAGCATCACTACAGTATATTGGCACAACATTTAAAGCCAATATCATACCAATGAAAATATTTGGTTTGTCAAGTAAGAAACTGACAATCAATATAAGGTTTTCAATGGCACTGCACCGCAGAAGAATTTGAATAGAATTTATTGTATCATGCATACATCTCTGCGGCATTGAAGCTTCGCCACATCTTCATGACATCTGAGGTTAATCAGGTCAAGTCTGTGAAAGTGCTTTCTTGCTCATTACGGCCTCATATTATTCTGATGTCAGACAAGTCTTATTTCCTTCCTTCCTTCCACTTTTAAATGGAAGATATAGCACTTGGATTCATAAGGATGTGATTGCTGATGGGTGGTTTAAAAACAGCTTCATTAGTAAGAGGTGGGTAGATGATAAATACTTGTCCTCTGAGTTTTTCTCCTCTTCTTAGGAGTTGATGGCCATCTGACACATTGTACCACCATCATAAATAAATTTAGGGAACAGTAGAAAACATCTGTATGCATAAGGGTTATGGGCTTCTCATTGCCTGAAAAGAAGGAGGGTAGCCTGGAAACTGTTAAAACATCTGCACATTCTTCCATTTTTTGGAAAATGGATAGTGAGCTCTTCAGTTCACCAAAGTGTTGTTACAAACACAACGAAGAAAGTGCCACGATACTCAAGTCAGAGGTAAATTGGTTCCTAAAAGTGAAAGAATTCAGTTGTTTCTTTTTTCTTTAAATAAATCTTGTTAGAGTAAGCTCCACAACAATCTTGTTTCTGAGTGCTTTCAGCTGTTTGGAACTTGACAATGATCTTTGCATTGATGTAGATGCAAATATAAAAGCCATTATTAGAACTGAGCAGTATTTCAGATTTGAAAGCCAAACAAAAGTGCTTCAGAGCATGTAGAGGTACAAACAAAACACTTGTCTGAAAATCCTTAATCAAATGTCCCTTTCCCCAGGACCGTGCAGCAGCTATGAAGGGGAGGAAAAGACACCCAGGCTTTAAATTTTTTGCTACTTCCTTGCTCCCACATGCTGTGAAGGTTTTGCCTTTGAATCTGAAATACTGAACAGCCCTAATGATCACTATAAGTTAAATATAAATAGTATACATCTCATTAAGTAGGAAAGATAATTACTAGATGTTACTTGGCATACGCCTCAGTGACTTGCTTTAGAGAACCCACCCGGTCCCATTCCTGCCTTTAAAATCTTCTCCAAACTCTCCAAAATAGGCTGAAACCTTTCAGACATGACCCTTTTAGTGACATCATTGCAAAACCAAATGTTTTCCCCCTGACTTAGCCAAGGATCTTGCCCAATCTTACATTTCTCTGTCTTCAACCCTAACTTGGACTAGACTACCCTTGGAGGACACTTTCAGACATAAAAGTATTATCTGCCAGCTCTTTCAAATAAAGAGCTATCTTTTAGAAAGTAGAATCCATGATTAGGAGTCCCAGTAGTGACATACCCTCAGTTGTGTCAGGCTTAGAAATTCTGATTGATTGTTAGCCAATTCTCATTCAGTTTTATACAAGAAAATCTGTTTTAGAAAGTCTTGCAGAGGTGAAGAAAGTTTGAGATAAGTTTGTGTAGCATGTATTCTCAATGGGTGTATTCTTGCACTTATTTACTTACAAGAAGGTCTTTTTCACTGTTCAATTATTTCTTCAGTGGCCTGCAGGCTCCCTGGCTTCTCATGATTCAATTAAACCCCCAAGGTAAGAGTTCATGGGGGACCCCTCCCAGTGGACTTTTTTAGGAGCATTGCTTCTGTCATCTGTAAAAAGAAGTCCTTCTCTTGAGAAATTATTTGAGAATCATTTCTCCCAGATTCTTTTTCCACACATTGGATGGACAATTTCAAAAGGCCATCTGTGCCAGCCCGCATTCTATTCATATACAAAAATGACTTTCATCTTTTTAAAAATAAACTAAAACATTTTTAAAACATTCAAAGTGACACAAAAACATTTTTAAAATGTTTGTTTATACATTTGTAATGTTTTTCCTCTCTGTTTGGATCCACCATCTCCTCCTATTGCTTTGTTGTTCACCTCTCAAAGGGGAAATAGCTAGCAAATGAAAAGCAAATGCTTTCTTTTAAAGCTTGCTCACTGTCTTTCTAAGACATGTGTAATTAGAAAAGAAATGAAGCTATAATTTTTCTTTCCCTGGCATTCTAACAGCACAAAGCATTGCCAAGATTACTACATTCCTACCAAGTGAAGGAAACTTTATATTTGGCATGCTGTCGCCCCTCCCACAAGTATCTTTACTGCTTGCTTAAGCTTTCCCGTTTTGCAACCTATTCTCCCGTGTGATGTACATCTGCTACCACAGCACACCAACATCCATTTCAAGATTCACAGGGACACAGTCCCAGACCTATTCCTGACCTTCTGCTCATTAGACAGCACTAGCTGGAATTGTCCCAAAAGGAATCCACTGATACGGTTGGACACCGGACAGCAGGAAGCAGGATGATGATGCAAAGTGCGGCATGGCCTGCCTGCTGGCACACAGCATGAAGTCCAACAAACATTGGCAGAGAGTACTTAGCCAGCAGGAGATGTTCCCAGGGAGATGCTATTTCCTTTCAACAATTAGAAGCAACATCCTACTGTTGGAGCCCTTCTGTTCTTTTTTGCCCTTAAAAGGTAACGTGAAGGATGACTCTGAAAGGATGTGTTTTGCTGTAGAGGAAAGTGGCAGTATTGACTTGCTGTGCTTCCTTTCTCTTTATACTCAGCAATCAGGAGATTGTTTCTAGCAGATGCATGTAGAAACTCTACCTTGATGGCAGGTAAGTAGAATAAAAAACAATATCCTCCTTAGCTCCTTACTACATAGGATGGCTTTTCAAAGTAAAGAATCGGGGAGCTAAAATGTGAGATTGAGAACAATCCTACTCATGTATTCTGAAGTAAGCCTTAATAAAATACATAAAAAATGTATTTCCACAGAAATGTATACAGATTTGCCATCGTAGTACAGGAATGTCTCCATGCAACATACAGCCTACAAATGAACTTTCTTTTTCATTTCAGCTGAAAAGGGTCTATCTTTAGAATGATATATACAGTTGAACTTCCATTTCTTAAGCTCTCAGAGTAAAGAGAGAGATATTATGGCATGCCCTCTTATACACGGCTTTACACGATTTATCCTATGTGGTGTTTTTACTTATACTGATCAACAGGAGACAGTACATGTATGTTTACCTGGGAGTCAATATAAGCTGGGATAAAGCAAGATTCTCATAAGATTGATGAATTGGAGTTGTTGTAGTGTTTGGGATTCAATAATACATTTTGCAAAATCAGTATAATATCCTGCAGGGACAAATGTCACCTGAGTGGATCTTTTCTTGGAGCAGACAGGCAGACATTTCCTCTGGGAACCAATATAGAATACTGGTTAAGATTCTGTTTTAGGATCAGGAAGACCCAGGTTCATTCATCCTCAGCCATAAAACCTTACTAGGTGATCTTGAGCCAGTCAACCCAACCTATGTCACCAAGCTGTAGTTGGGGGGGGGGGGGGGGGAATGCAAGGAGGAAGTACTATGTACATCACCTTGAGTTCCTGAAGGAAAAGCAGAACACAGATCTAACATGTAATAAATAGTAATTATTCTGATGAAAAAAAAAATTGTGGGCTTTTTTAAAAGATATATATTCTAAGAGAAATGTATGCAGTATGTTAATTCCACAGAGATACTTTAAACAAAAAACTCTATTAACACTAATAGAAAAGTTTTTGTGCACCCATTCACATCATATAGACAACTCTATAATTTGAGGGGTGGGGGAAGTTACTGAAGAACTGCATTGCTGAAATATGTAGGAAAAAGGGTAACTGTGTTTTCATTTAAGGATTGATCCAGAAAATAGGAAAATGAAGTTCATATTAAAATGTGAGCCAAATTATTTCCTCTCCCATCTCTGCTCCAGTTAGTATTGTGAAATAGAATTCTTTAGCACTAGGCTGTAATTCCCAAATGGTAATGTATGAACATGTCACTCAGAAATTAGAGGGTGAACTACAGAAACTTAAAATTACTGAGAAGATAAAGAGAAGCTTTTTGTTTCTAGCATTATCTGAAAATGATGATAATTGCAGACAACAAAGTGAGACCTGTGGTGATGTGCCCTGTTGAAACAACCTGCTTCTGGTTACTCCAGAGGGAATAAGATAAATTAATTGATTAACAAGTTTGACTTATATACATTTATTACAAAATGTTCTCAGTAATGACAATGGGATCCAGCAAAAGAGCTGAGAAGGGAGCAAGAAAAATTGGATAGCCTGAGAGGGCGGAAAAGTATTTATCTTGATACTAGTTAAAATGCCAATAGATATACCAAGCTGTGAAGGGCATTCCACATTTCAACTGCACACAGAAAAAGCTCCCTTCTTTTAAAGGGAAAGAGAATTTTGGAGAATTCTGATGAGTGGAGAACAGTTTTCATTCACTTATTATGAAATGACTTAGAGGCATGTGTGAATGTCCGATCCTTCATTGTACAAACATAACTCCAGAAGTTTACAGCCTCCTGGTTTCCATGCTTCAGTGTTATCCTCAGGAATATATGTAATAAACGCTCCCATTAGACTTTTTCAGTCATGACACTGTTGCCATCAGAGAAAGCCAGAAGAGTTCTGCCTTTGATAAATGGTTGGAAATTTCTCCTCTCTCTGGAGACATCTGAAGGAACCATTCTCCTAATTTCTTTGCTTATACATTTGGTGACTTTTTTTTCCAAAAAAGTTTGTCCGTGTCCATGTCCATCTGAACTCCTGATTTAAAAGCTGCATCTCTTTGACCAGATTCACTGGTGATGCCAAAGTTCAGTAGAAAACAGTCTTACAGATTCCAGCTTCCAATCAACAGTGTAAGGCACATGAATCTGGCCACAAGATCTTAATTATGGTTCCAACCTCACAACGGCTACTTCTATTTTTCAAAGGGTACATTGTGCCAATAAAGTTCATGTGTGGCAAAAATTTCTCTCAGTCATACATTATTTATAAGTTTGTGCTTTGTGGCATTCATCATACTCATCAACAACTCCCAGAAAGTCAAATTATTGTCATCATCAAATAAAACATGTTTTCTTCCTTCTTAATACTTCTACATCAGTCGTTAGTTCTGAATAGGCACTTGGACAGAAGGGGAGGGGGTATGCATACATACCTCGTTAGTATAAAAAGGCATTTCCTGTCAGGAATCACATATCTTCATTATGTGATGCTGTTCATATTTGGACAAGAGTTTATAATAGTGAGCTTAGTTCCTGATTCTCTTTGCCATCAGGATACAGTCAATCACCAGCGAAAGTATGTTTAAAGAGATCACATTTGGTCCTTTTTTTGCTTCCTTCCTGTCATGATGTGGAGAAGACAAGGCAGTTTTTCAGTTCATTGACTTTCCACCACCACCACTACCATCCACTTCCTTAGCTGACAACTGACAACTTCCTCAGCTGACAACTGATATACTACGCAAAGAAAAAACAAAAGAAAAACACAGAACTGCTTGATAAATTTTCTCATTTTCTTTTGTAGTAAAAAACAAAAAATAAAAACAAGTCCTGCTCATATTATAGCCACCTAAGGCAGTAATAGAAAGGAGTAAAAGAAGAGTCAGGACGAAGGGGATCTTAAAGTGGCTAAAGAAATGGTGGGAGCAGCTAACAGAGGGAGAATGTGTCAAATAAAGGGATCTTCTTTTGGCATTGTCTGGACATAATGCTAAATATACAGGATATACAGTAAGCTGATTTGCTTGCAACACAATCTGGAACTTAATGCTCCATTCATAAGACTCAACAGAAGAGCCAGTTGCAAAGAAATATCAAGAGGTGGGGCTGGCTATCATCTTTGGTGGACCTATGAAAAGGCTAAAAAAAAATTGGGATCAGATATGTATTGCTATTTAAAAGATTCTTAAAGTGAGCATTCAAAAAAAACAGAACTGTTTTTTATTGGATTTGATGGAGAAAGGACTGGAGAAACAACATGGAACTTTGCTTTTGTATATGATCACAGCTGCAAGACTGTTATATGAGCAAAGGTGAAAGGATCCACAAATGCCTACAGTGGAAGAATGGATCATTAAATTAATGGATTTGGCTCAATTGGTGAAGTTAACAGCGTTAATAAGAGATAATACTGTTTCTAAATTTGTCTCCTCATGGCAATCCTTTTTAGATTACGTGGTGGTGTGGGAAAAATGAGGCTCTGATCGTGGGTTTTAATGATTAGATGGTTTATGTTGATAGAAATAACGTGAACTTGGATTAATTAGTGGTAAGAGATTAATTTTCTTTCAGTTTGTATCTATATCTGTATTGGAGATAGTCGGAAGTCACTTTCTGTTTCATTCTTCTACTTTCACTATTTTAGTTTTTGTCTTTTTTCTTTTAATTCTATCCTCTTTCTTTGCTGTACTCTGTTTTGTATGTTAATTGTACTTTTTATATAATATAATAAAGTTTTATTTAAAAAAACATGTGGGCTGGCATACAGACCCTCACTCCCACCAGAGTTTTAACCTTCATATACATAGTCTGGGTGCCTGCCTAGGGCTTATGTGTGCGAATAGTCAATGTTAAGAACACCTCCATAGGTGACTTTAATGGTAGGGTTGCCTTCTCAATTGTACTTATACCAGTTCAATGGATATAGAGACTTTTTATCCCTGTGCTTCATCTTCTTAATGTGTTTTTGAGCAGTGTGAGATGTTCACTTCTCCAAGGGACATGCACGAGTCATTTAACAGGACATCTTTACAGGCAAATAAGTAGCAGGGGAGAAATCATACAGGGACTGGCAAAGATGCCAAGAAAAGAAGGATGGAGAATATAACAGCTCCTTTCAACTAAAGCTAAAAGTGAGGGTGAGATGCAACCTGATTAGGGAGGGTTTCAGCCAGGAAGAAGGGAGAGAAGAAACAAAGGTTACAATGATGGAATATGGCTTTGTACAGCTGATATTTCCCTGAACATTCAAATGTAAGTATTCTGCCTTGTGTGTATTTGATCACTCTTCAGTAGCTCAGTCTTGTACAGAAATGTGCACCACTGTTCTTCTGATGTCTGTATAGTAGGACTGGATCCAGATAAGCACTTAGTGATAGAAAAAGGCTACTGGAGAGAGATAGAGAACCTCCTGAAGAGCAATATGAAAGGTGGGAAAGTCATCTTGCCTCCTTCCTTTAAGCAGAGAGCCTCATCTAGTTGTTTTTCTGCTTCCAAAAAGATTCAGCCCTTTACTCAGTCAAGTTTCTGTGACAAAGCCACCCTCTCCCCACCAATTTGTGTCCAGTGATTTATCCTAAATATCCCTAAAGGGTTACAGATTTAAATGTAGTAGTGATTCATTTTCCAGCCTATAAATAAATGCCAGATCTTTAACAGCTACCAATATACCAGACTCTGTTTTGTTATTTTTATCATTGTCACTCCATGGTAGATTCTGCTGATGGTTAGTAAGTGACATCAAGATTGCAGTCAATATGGCTGGGAATGACATTACAGCATGTTGGAGGCAAATGCCTGAGGGCAGGTGGGCAAGAATTTCTAAGGAAGCCCATCATCCAGATAAATCTTGAAAAGAACAGCTGGAAGAACAGATATTAGCTGCTTGAAATGTTGTGTATTGAGCTGTGTAGACACTAATCCAAAGTCATTTATAAGCTTGTATCCTCACTGGCTAAAATATTTTGCCATGCAACAATTATTATTAATACAATCACACCTGACAACTCAGTCATTACCGGTGCTTAACATCTGATTAGGTAGCTAACGTCTAGAGGCAAAATGATGGTCCATTAAAGTTCTGATGGAAAACATTAACACGACTTGTGATCTACGTGAAGTCTATTATTGTTGACTCCACACCTGTTAATATGAGAATGACGGTGACGAATATTAATGCAAATATAAGCAGTTTATGATGGATGACAATCTTAATAGGCCAAAGTCTGTTTGCATAGGCACTGACCAAAACAGAGGATCTCAAAATTACATTTAGCCTCCTGCCCTATGAAATCAAGCCATGAAGTTTTTCCAAGGACATTTCCTGATGTGGCTACCAATCTTCTTGTGTACCAAGCTGAGCCCTACATAGATCAGTCAATGCAATCACTGACCAGTATCAATGTGCTTAAATCTACCTTCCTCCTGCTGTACTCACAAGACATTGTGCAAATGAGAAACTTCCATTTCCAAGCAATTTCCACTTCCAAACTGCAGAAATAGTAGCAATCCACCATCCATTGGGCATGGACACAGTGAAGGGTAGACAGTAGCATTTCAGGGAGTACACCATCATAATAAGCAAATGAGATGTGTGCAGCTTGCTATTTGTTGTTAGTTTTGTGGGGAAAGGAAAGGGATTTCTCTTTTAGTGGAAAAATAAGGATAGGATGAATCATTCAGTTTCTGACATATAGCTGAACCCAGACTGACCAAGATAGTAGCCAGAAAGGGCATGTTCTGATTAGCTGTTTATCTTCTGCAACTGTTAAAGACTTGTACTGGAGAAGTGTCCATGGGAACTTTGAAAGGTAGAACTAGCCCTGTTCCACTTCAGATGTGAAATTAAGGATTTGAGGCATGGAAAGGCTGCTTATTTGGAAGTGCTCCAACTTTAACAAAAAAATGCACAATGAAAGACAAGTAGTTCAGCACACACTGGCTCAGCTAGGTATGGATAGTTTTCAAGAAATTGACATTTATTAATTGATTTTATTTAAATCTCATACTTATGCCTATACTGATGCTTAAGGCATCTTATGAGAGAATACAATAGATAATGAAGCTATAACTGCATCTCAAGAAATAGATACAATTGGTGTATTAGCCTTGGCCATGAAAAAGCATTCTTAGTCTTTGATGAAATCTGGGCCTACCTTTGAATTCAAGAGTACTTCAATGCTTTGGTCCTAAATCTTTAGGAGATTCAGTATATGCATCCCTATGACCAACAAGCTATGATTCCATCACACTTACAAGAGATGCTGGTGAGATTTTTTTAATTAAATCCTTCTATTGTATTGAATAATTTCTAGGTTGTCTTTAATACTGTTTTAGAATGCTGAAACACATGACAGTGTTCTTGTTTATTTCTTTAATTTACTTACATTTCTAAGCCACTCTACTTCCAATGACTCAGAGCGGCATACATATGAAAAAAATCCCAGATTAATAACAATTTAACAATACTCAACAGTATGAATTTTAATAACTCAACAGGGTCACTCCTAACATCCCCAAAGGGTCCCATCTCCCAGAACCACATTTTTACTTCTGTATGGCAATCTATTAAGAAGAAGGAGTTCTTACACATAAGGGCAAGCTGTCCCTTAAGATGATCACCATCATTGACAAGGTTCTGCTATAGAGCTTCGTAGATGGCACTGTCTGGGAGATGGGACGTTCAGCAAAGACTTTCTCCCAGATCTTACCAAATAGATGATTCTCTTCAGAATAGGGGTTTCTGGACAAGAACAATTATCTTTGATCCATCTCAGTCTAACTTCAAGTCCTAGTTATGGAACAGACCTTACTCTAATTACTTTAATACATCACTTTAACATTTTTGATTCTCTAAAACAGATCTTCTCCCCCATATGCCATGCTGGCATTTTTTTCCCTGTTATTGCAAATGCAACCTACATGACATCTCAAAAATATAATTGGAGGGGATTGTAACAGTGATGGTTATTAGCTGAAGGATACAATGCCTTGGGAAAAATAGCGCACTTAAGAAGCAGGGAAAGAGTAAGTAAAGCTTAGAAGAAAACAAAACAGAGGGAATATTGATCAAACTGTCTGCCAGGTGAGTTTGCAGCTTTTCAATGTATAGTAAATAGATGAGATCTGCTGCAGGTAGTACTTCTATGCCTAAAGTTGTCTAAGACTTTATACTTCACACACCTGTCATCTAATAATATCTCTCATTTACTTTCATTCAACCATCCGTCAACAACAGACAAATTCACAAATATGTCTGCTATGCTAATTCTGCTTCTACCACATCTTTTGCCTCTATAATTTTCAGACAGAAAGGGTATGTGTTTGGGATTTTCTCACATGTTTAGATTAATTTAGTTCAAGGACTTATCCTAATCAGTGATTCTTCTAAAGTTTTCATAAGGCCTCACTGGTGTTACATGCATTGTAGTTTAAATATTTATTAAAACAAATACTCCAAGGAAGTAGTAGCATAATTCCAAGCATTCCTGAGTTAAATTGATTACCTATTCTGGACTCAATCCTGATTGATCCTACCACACTTGATAAGGTAAGTGAACTTTATTAAAAAAACAAAGTGAATCTTGTAGTGGTGGTTAATATGATCAACTGTGAAATTATTTCTAGAATGCTTGGTAGAGGGTAGAGGCTCCTATTTTCCAACAGATCTTCTTCTGTTATGCCTCTTGGAGGTTCTTAAATGTTTATGCAAAGTTCAGTCTTGTCCCTCATACTTTAACATCTCTATCCTGCCCTGAGTGTGATGTCAGAAGAGGGTGCTGTCCATATTTACTGTGTGCAGAATATGTTAAGGACAGACATTGGTGGATTCTGCCAGTTTGTTTCTCTTCCTTCCCATAAAATATTATCTGCCAGCAGGAAAACATCCATCATCACCCTCCTTAGATGCAGATGGGGATAGAGAAGATGTGAGCTTTGAGAGATGACTAGACTGATGGGCTTAGCCATTTGTCCAACTTCACTCTGCACATGTTTTGTGCAGGTACATTTAAACTTCTTTAAACTTTAAAGGAAGCCCAAATATCAGCTGCTGAACTCTTGAGGACATAGGTTTCCATTGCCAGAATAACGTTAAATGCATGTCCAAAAACAGATAAGCACAATAAGCACGGATTTAACCCTACTCCAGAATAGCACCAAAAGCAGCTGAATGCAGGTTAAGTGCACAATGGTGCTCTCTTCTAGAAGAGAGCACCAAACAACTGCTGGAAGAGGCAGGGGAGTTGTTGTGAAACTACAGAGAGAAAGCTAGCTGATCTTTCCACATGCAGCCCCTCCTGCCACTACTGGTCACCTGCTGTTCAAGCTGATCCAGGTCTCCATGAAAGGACCCAAAGCAGAATTGTCCTGGAACACAGTGTCTAGAGACTGGAAAGAAGGGCATGCCCAAAACAGTCTAAAAGGGCCAATAGGTGTCAAGCTGACTCCACAACATAGGAATCAAATGAAAGCATCTCTGAGAGAATAGTCAGCCAAGCATGTCAGTGTTGGGATGAGGAGGAAAATGCAGTAACAACTTACAGCTAAGGGCAACTTAAGATTGCCTTAAGAACAAGCTGGGATTAGACATCATGAGGTCACAGCAAACAAAAAAAAATTGCCAGGGCATTTTGTGCTGCCCTGTGTCAGGAAAGACTCAAAGCCAACCCATGATTTAGTGCCCATTATCACAACCAAAAGTCTCCATAAGGAAGCAACCTGAGGAAAATATACCCAAACCTATTTCTATACCTGTCTAAAATTCAGAACAAATTATCTTGTGACCACAATTCTCCTGCCATAATATTCCCTTCATTATGAGATTGATTTCATCCATAATTCAAAATAAAATTTCTGAGAACTTTCTTCATTTCCTTTTATTTAGAATGATGGGGCTAGAGAGTACTTGATGTTCTGTAATTAACTAAAAGAACATCATCTATCATAATTAATCTCTCAACCTAACTGTTATTAATTACTGATTTCACAGACATCTTCACAGCAGGATGGGAATACAGTATATAGAGTAACTAGCCCTTCAGCACCATTCAGCATGATGGTTTCTAGCCTACTGAGAGCATCCAGGATGATGGAAGCCTTTTTGTTATAAAACCATCATATTCTTCACTATTTGGTAAAACCAATAGCTCAGGGAAAGATGCTTATAAGGTCAACCAGGATACTAATAATACTCTTTACCAACAGAATTGGTAAGTTTTGTTTCTTCTGTAAGCATAATTTCACCCATAGAATGCTTTCATTCATAAGAGAAAAGAGATGAAACATTCTTCAGAAAAATAAACAAGCTACAACAAGCTTGTTAATACTGTAGAAAATTTCAACCATGGAGCATGGTATAATTTCAGAAATGTAGAAAATGTCATTTCCTTCTTGTTATTTTATTTTTGTAAACAAAAAAAGATAAACTTTAAAAATGCAGAACTAATTTTTTAAGAATAACTAGAAGTAAAAAGAGAAAATAAAACTATAGATATATAGATATATGCACTTATATAAATGCACGTATGTTCTTATGGAGAATAAACGTTTAAAAGATTCATACATGATATTTCTGTGTAGAGTGCATTTGTACATATGAAAATAATCTAGCCAGAAAAGTATCATTAATGTAGTTAATCAATGGTAACCAAATTTGAGTGAACTTCTCTTCCATTGTAGGGTATTTCAGAGTCGTCTTCATAACATTTTTTCAGCGCAAAGCAATTTCTCATACTTTGAAATAACAGTGATCCAAGGAAAGGAATGTTTTACTTTTCCAGTGTTTTGTAATAACAAACCTGGCAGCTGAAAATGTAATTTCAGCTTTAAAAAATGAAAGTGGTTCTTTTATGTCTTGATACCATATGTATGGGAGGGGATCATGGTACGTATACAGGCAAGAGTTCTGAGTTATATGTTTAAGCTAAATCACCCTCAAATCATGGTTTGACCTAGTAGAGATGGCCTAAGCTACCAAACTGTATTATTGATTATAATAATAATGATAATAATTTATTAAACTTGTATGCTGCTTGACTCCCAATGACTCTGGATGTCTCACAACAACAAAACAAAGAAATTAGAATAAAATCAATCAAAAAGAAAGATAAAAGATGGCAAGTACAATGAAGTGAGGGGTCTCACTCTCCCTCGCCAAAAACCTGGGTGAAGAGCCGGATCTTCGCGGCTCTTCTAAACAGCAGAGTGGGATCCATCTGGATCTCGGGGGGAACCTTGTTCCAGAAGGCAGGTGCTGCTACATAATTATTTTCAAAATTCAAGTAAAAACCTCCAGTTTAAACTGGTAGAATAAATATTTTTAGTACTGTATTTGGGGGATGGGGAGGAGACCTTTTTTTTTTTTTTTTCCTTTGAGCTACTGCTGAAGGGACACAAAGAACAAGTCCGACTGAACACAGGTAAGAGTCTTTATTAAGGGTAAATAAAGGGTGGTAATAAGGGTGACAGAACATAATTTTTTTCTGCCCTTATTGAGTGTGCAGATATCAGGCTGGCAATGATATTTGTTTTGGGTGATTCAGTCCTTCCTTGGTAAGTAGGCCCCGGGGGAATCCTTACAGGGTTATTGTGAGGACTTTCTAGGCATCCATTAGATAAAGTCACTTGAATTTGCTCAGGGTTGGACTCTGCCTATGCAAGTCCTGTGGAATTGACTGAAGCCCAGTCCTGTGTGGGTATCTGAGGAGAGTTTGAACTGATTAGTTCTGAGGGAGTGAGCAGGGTCCTTGGGTCATTGAGTCCTGCCACGTGTATTTAGGACCCACATTCCTCCTGGTTGATCCAGGCATCCTGGCTGGATCGAAGCGATGGTGAATGCCTCTTTGAGGGAATGGTCTGACCCCTTCTTAAGAGTTCATCACTGCATCCAGCAGTACTGGACAAAAACCAACCTTCTCTTTCTTAGGAAGGTTGATGAGAAGGTGGTAGACTTGCAGCTCCAAAGGGCTGTGGAGGAAACAGATTATCTAGATTCATTCAGGCTTCAGGCTTGGTTACAGTACAGAGATGGCATTGGTTGCACTTGCAGATGATCTTGTACATCTCTACCTAAGTAGAGATGCCACTGAGGTTCTTTCCTGGTGCCTAGAGGTTGTATGGTTCTGGATGGGGAAGAACAAGCTTCAATTCATCCCTAGCAAGACTGTGTTGTTGTAAGTCTTAGGTTCCCCCAGATCTGGAGAATTTCCACTGTCAACTCTGGCTGGGATAACAGTTCTACAGACAGAGTTGGTGCACAATCTGGGGGTCCACATGGACTCCCAGCTCCTCCTCAAAAAGCAGGTGGCAGCCATGGCCAGGGGGTCCTTTCCAGAAATCCATCTTGTGCTCCAGTTACACCCATCCTTTGAGTGGAAGGCACTGCTCACAGTTATTCATGCCTTAGTCATTCTGAACAGTTGAACAATTGCAATATGTTCTATATGGAGCTGCCCTTGAAAAGCATACAGAAGCCTTAGCCTCCCCATGAGATTCAAATGGCTCCAATGCTATTGGCCTTTCAGAAGTCTTTCACCCAGTGCTGGGGCTATGATGGTATTTGGTTGGTATATTTTAGAGAATGTTTAAGGGTTTGTCAACTATGCTTTCAACTGATTGTTATTTTTTATATTATATTCATTCTGGTTTTGTTAGCTACCCAGAGATTTTGATTAAGATGGGTAGCCATATAAATTTGCTAAATAATAAATATCTAAAGAAAAATGACAATTTGATATTTTAATGATGTTATACTGAGTTTTTTTGCATATTTATGAGGTGGCCAAGTGGTAAATGTGATTGCCCTATTTTTCATTGTATAGACATCCATTCAGGCTATCCACAAGTAAACTCCAATAAAATACAGGAATTCCTTCCATGGAGCTTTTCCAGATCAGGAATTCTGGGCAGCCAGAAAGAAATGCTACAAAAATACAGCATTAACACCTTTCAACATCTCCCAAAGTTAGCCCAAAAATACTTCCAAAAGAAACTCTGAAAAGAGTCTAGCATACCCTGAAACTGAAGGAGAAACTCAAAAAAACCTCTTCTGTAGTAGGGTAGAAGGCGGAAATTCAGTGAATTGTGAAACAAATTGCAATCCAGTATGAATATTGTTCATATGGGAAATCAAACATATTTTTAACAGGATTCCTGGAGATTTTACAAAAGGGCTTTGGAGCAAAGGGTGGTTTTTATTACTCCTAATAAGAAACAGATTGTTGATTGTCTCTTTTCTGCCTGCTATTAAAAATTCAGGGCCCCCGTATTTTTCAACTTGGATATTCTATTCTCACAGATACCTGCAGTAACAGCATACAGTATGTTACAAAGGGAAATATTTCTGATTCATAAAGAAATAGCTTTTTCCTCTTGGTGTACACTTCATTTTTTTATATCACAAGCTATTCCCTCTAAAGCCATACAAGCATTAGGGATTATTATGTCAGGACTTCCTTGGTAGCTGACCAGGAATTTCTGATTAATATTAATATTAATCAAAATATTAATATTAAAAATATTAGTTAATATTTTTCTAAGAAGCCTATAAACTGCTTCTTTCATATGGAGCATCTTTTTTTAGGAATGTGGTACAGGCCAGCTCTCAAATTCAGGGACAAGGAATAGAGAATTAATGCAGAAAAGAAGCTGCCTACCTATCAACTAGGCGTGAATTCAGAAAAGAACGGAATCAACAGACCCCATTAAAACCGTCCACAGTGAAGATCAAAGTAGGGGTGGACTAAAGTATGAAATTTCAAAGGAATATATTCAAAGGCTGTTGATGAGGGTGCAGCTAACACAGTAAAGAAGAGCAATTAGCAATCTGAAATGCTTGCAAAACAGGCAACATACGCTATGCTGATCTGCGCTGAATCTCTTTGTTGGGGCAGAGCCATCCATGGGGGAGGTAAAAAAAAAAAAAGCAAGATGGTGGCTGTGATGGATGATGGAAGCTCTGTGAAAAGGTACAAGGTTTCGATTGCACAGTCGTGGGTGCCATCTTGATTCTTAATCCTCTGGATGCCTCTGTTGAGAGCTCATGGGGCAAATGCTGAAGAGTAATGAAGCCTGAACCAATGTTCATCTCCTCTCTTCTATACTCAAAGATACATAACCTTCTCCTCATTTCATATCGGATCACTCAACCAACATATATTCATGCTGCACCTGAAAGGAGAGCTTACGTGTCCCTTCTCACCACCCTCTTCTCGTTAAGAGTGCTTATCCTGGTTCATTAAATAGTTGATTGAAAAGCATCTTTTCCATGGGCATGATGGTGGATAGGAAGGTTTTTCTTTCACAATCTTCTCTAAGAAAATTGTGCTTTGTCCAGCTAAACAGGGAGAAAATGGGGGGGGGGGGGGAGAGAGACATTTGTAGACGCTTGGATAACCCCATGGCTACAACGAATGCGCAAGCCAGCTCAGCTTTTCATAACAGTCACACAACATTTACAGGAACACCAATAGCACTCCCTGTTTCATCATCTGCAGCTTAAGGCAACTTGCTCACTTAGCAAAAAGGGAGGACCAGCTCAATTAGCAACAGTAACACGGGCAAAGAGGGGCTACCAAATCTGAACTGCATAACTCTGGATGACCACTAAATAGCAGCAAAGTGTTACTCTATCTCCTTGTTGCCATCTTGTGTGATTTTGATTTTTGCAGCTCACACCTGGCAGCTGCAAGACGCAGGCAAGGCTTTAATGAAATTAAATTTCTAACACCCTGTGGGTCCAAAATGCTCTGTACAAAATCTGAAATTAAAAATGGAACAAAAGAGAACCACTAGTATACAAGTGTAGAAACAAAGACTTGGTGGAGGGGGGAAACATGTGGCCCAAAGGTAGGTGTGTAGATATAGCAGGGTGCGTGTGTGGCTTTCATCTTCCTCCTCAGCTTCTACACTCATAGAGAAATACAAGCTAAAAATTAGAAATGTATAGCATAAGACCTCATTTATTAGGGTTCACTGTCAATCACAGAACAGTGAGTTGGCAAAGGGGATAGTAGTTAGCAAATTGAATGTTGGTTAAAAAGATCTAGAATTACATCTCTGATTACTGATAAAGTTGGTTGGATGACCTTGGTTAGGGCTGGCTCATTCATCTGGCATAACAAGGCAACCACCTCAGGCATCAAGGTACATAGAGAGAACAGCAAAAGGTCGGAGAAGTCACGTGATTTCCTCTGCTCCTCCACTGTCTTCAAGTGCTGCATGTTACCCATCTCCAAGAAGGAGTCATTTCCCAAATCACTTTGCTTTTGAATGAGGAATGAATGACAGCCTCATTGAGTTCTTTGCCTCAGGTACCAAAACAACTAGGCCCAACTTAGATTTTGGGGCAGTAACTGTTTGAGGGTAGCCCATCTTATTGGTTACTACGGCACTGTGGAATACAACCCATGGATCTCTTTGACTCAGAGAAGAAATGAAAGCATTATGCAGTGCACAGCCTGTCATTTCCCATAGAAGTAGGGTTCTTGTAAAATATTTTATAACAGTTTATACGACATCTCTATGCAGTGTAGCATACATGCAGCCCTGGGCATCCTCATTCATGGGGAATAATTGCAATCCCCGATACCACAATTGCAATCCCCAATACCACAATCACAATTTTGGATTCAATGGGTTACCCACACCTGTCTGCAAAGGATAGACACACACTAAGCCAGTCATCCAGACATCTCTGTGTGTATTAACGTAAAGGACAGGCATTTACCTGCTTTTTAAAAATTGCATAGGAAAAGCTCTAGCAAAGAAAAGAAAAATTGCAGAGCAAATGGAAAGGAGTGTGGAAATCAGGCAATGATCCATGGTATGAGAAGAGAGGCCCTGAAGATATATACCTGCTTTAGGCTGAGGGCTGCTGAAGGTAAGAATCAAGGAAATATCTGATCAGGTCACACCTGAATGCAACCAAACCTAATTTTGCACTTGTGAACCAAAGCATGAACAGAAAGGCAGTTAAAGCTGCACTTTGCACTAAGGTTTTCCAATTTAAAAAGTGTGCACAAACTCATGGCCAGCAAAATGAAAATTGGTTTAACATTGTACATTAGTGGAAAAGAACATGCCAAAATTGCAGACTGATCAAGCTGAATAGGGAAGAGATACCAAACAATAAAAGCTAGCTGCTACTTAAATTATGGAATTTGCTACCACAAGATATTGGCATTTCAACTTGAATGTTATTTTCAAAGGATTAGACCAGCTTCTCTGAGCACCTTCCAACAATGTTGAGGCTGCATATCTCAGTGTTCCCCAGCAAGCATGGCCTTGGCTTAGAAGTATGGATTAGGCCAGTATTTCTCAAACTTGGCAACTTTAAGATGTGTGGACTTCAACTCCCAGAATTCCCCAGCCAGCATGGCTGGCTAGGGAATTCTGGGAGTTGAAGTCCACACATCTTAAAGTTGCCAAGTTTGAGAAACACTGGATTAGACAACTGCATGAAGCACAGTACTATCACTGATTATTGTACCACTTCCAATAAGCTTTATGGCTTTGGGTACGTTCTAATGGAGACTGCAGCCATGAAATTAAAAGATGCTTGCTCCTTGGGAGGAAAGCTATGGCAAACCTAGATAGCATATTAAAAAGCAGAGACGTCACCTTGCCGACAAAGATCCGCATAGTCAAAGCTATGGTTTTTCCAGTAGTAATGTATGGCTGTGAGAGCTGGACCATAAAGAAGGCTGAACGCCGAAGAACTGATGCCTTTGAACTGTGGTGCTGGAGAAGACTCTTAAGAGTCCCCTGGACTGATAGGAGGTCAAACCAGTCAATCTTAAAGGAAATCAACTCTGATTGCTCATTAGAAGGATTGATAATGAAGCTCAAGCTCAGATACTTTGGTCACCTAATGCGAAGAGAGGACTCTTTGGAAAAGACCCTGATGCTGGGAAAGATTGAAGGCAAAAGGAGAAGGGGACGGCAGAGGATGAGATGGTTAGATAGCATCACCGAAGCAATGAGCATGAAACTGAGCAAACTCAGGGAAGCAGTGAAGGACAGGAAGGCCTGGCGCAATATGTTCATGGGGTCACGAAGAGTCGGACACGACTTAACGACTGAACAACAACAACAACAACGTTCCAATGGGTGGTTTTGCTCAGGCCCAAATGACTACTGGCCAGACTGAGATCTATAGTTTCTGTATTGGGGACAATGGCAGAAAATTCATTAGGAGATGAATCCCTGGGGACACATCATTATATGAAGAAGAGATGGGAGCTAATTTCTCCGCACTTTCATTATTGAAATAGTTAGGAAAAATTATTTTCTTCCACTGCCACTATCTCCAGATATGTAGACTAGGGCTCCCATAATTCCCCAGCCAATCATGGCCATTTATGAGAATTCTAGAAGCCGAAATCAGCATATCTGGCGGTCATCCATGTTAGAGAAAGCTAGCAAAGAATGACAGAACATTGCTAAAAAAGACAGAAAATAAAAACCTTAAGAGGATGACAACTTAAAAGACATATGTGCAAGACTGCAATATTACCATACAATAGTATACTATGTCCACTCCCCAACCCTTCCAAAGCAGTTTGAAATGGCTCTGCTGATCATCTTCACTAACTTCAGAACTCTGAGAACACAATGTGACAATCAATGCTCTCCTTTCAGCTGCTGAGAAGACCCTGCAGAAAAGATACCCCATCAGCACTGGAGCAACAACAACAAAGATCTCACTCTACCCAAAAGGAGATGAGATAAATTAGCAATGCCCCATCTCTATCCATGTTTTCAATGCATTTTATACATATTCTCTGATAATTTGGGGAAGGAAGGAAGGAATCCAGGCATTGCCAATGAGATAAAGATGCCTACCTATCAAGCCATTATTCCTTCTGTATTAAACATTCAAAATTCCATGAAAAGTATGCCTTCAGTTTTGCAACAGGTGTGTTTCATGGTGCCTGTAGGCTGAGTGATAGCTACAGTGAGGGAGAAGGAGGTGACAACTTCTAAACTAAATTCATACTGTTTAAGGTACATGAACTAGAACTCCTTGCAAGTGCCCTTCCACCCAATTACCTTTTTCATTCCCTTGGAACAGCCAAAATCCCAGCACTCTGCACAAAAAGAAAAAATGAAAAATGAAACAGATTACTACTTTACCAAAGAGAATGAGAAAACAAGCCTAACTCTTTCTAATTTCACTGATGCTAAGTCAAGCCATTATTCCTCTTACCAGACCTCCTAAGGCAGCTGGATCTTAACGCAAAAGCATGCATGGAACAAGAGTTGCCTCCAGTGGAGAAATTCAACACCACCAAGCTTATCAGAGCTTCATTACTGCAAAAAGATTTTCTCAATTCAGGTTATACCACAACTGAATCACAATTACATTGATTTCAGCTGCTGAACTCAGCAACATAGTGGGGGATCACAGAAATCTAGAACTTCTTCCTGAATTGGCAGAGTCCTTGTGTGGCTATGCCCTGTTTTAAAAACAAAAAAAGGCAAGAAAGAAAATATTACAAATCCACTACTCTGTTGAATTGAATGTACACACCACTCTGTCCCATCCAATAGAGTTTATGGGACAGAGTGAGATGTACAAAGTTGATAAAAGTGCAACATTCCCAACTGTGCAGAAAGTTAGTTGCAATTATCCTTGGTGCCAGAGTGATGAATGGACAGAGCACTAAATCTGGAAGCAACTATGAAATGAGAGATCTATTGCATTCCTTGGGTTTGTTGTTTTTAATGCAGCAGCAAAAAAAAAACATTAAACAGGACAAATGCCTAATTATCGCTCATGCCATGATCTCACTAATAGGAATAACTGTGTGCTTTGGACTTCAATTTCCTTTAAACTAGAATCTCTTTGTATTATAGGATATGTTAGAAGAACAGCCTAGATCTACATGGTTGTGTATCAGATTATAGCAAGAATGTTATTATGATTTTTCTTGGTTTTAGGAATAGCTTATATCTAAAAATGGTTCCTTAAAATACTGATGACCATTGACAGCTTTTGGCTGCTAGATAATGAATCTGCATATTTCCGCCTGCTTAGGGAAAAGGGATTGCAGAGAAACATTTTGGCAGTCAGATTATAGTCAAAATGTTATAATAGCCAAAATAAATCTACATTGCTGCAATTAGTTGCCAAAGAGCAGCTGTACAGGGACAGCCATCACAGAACCAACACTGAGAAAAGAAAACGTTGTTTGAACATCTAGTACTACCTGTACACATTCCTGTTCTCTTGTGCTCAAATTATATAAACAAGGAAATACCTCTCCCAAATACCCAAATCTTCCATTATTTTCTCATGAAGGAGTTGACAGTATTAAAATGTGTTCCTGGATTTTTTTTGCCTCTTGAATGTGGTAGAATTTAATTGCCACATCACCGGTGTAATCCCTATTATAACACTCCACCCCAGCAGCACACATTCTTGGCAATTGCATTATTGGAAGGGAGAAATCCTATTCAATGGTTATGATCTGCATGGTTGAAGCCCTTCATTACAATCAGGCTGAGCTCCCAGGAGGCTCCAGCCTGCTTCAGAGCAACCAGCCCACTGCCATTATACACTGGAGTTTCACTTAGCCCCCGTTTGGCAGGGCTGTTTCCACTCTATTTAACTTTGCTCTGTGACAAACAATATTAATGCAAGCACCCAACAGTACTTTAAATACAACACATCTCTTGACATCTGTAATGCTCACAATGAGCTGCCCTTCAAAAGACTTAACATAAAAAAGCCCATAGCACTATAGGAGTCAAGAACTCTGGGAAACTAGAAGCAGTTTTGAGGGTAATTATACACATTATGTGCCATCCATCATTCAAGCTGCCTATGTTTTGAATTATTTTTCAGTGGGATTTCTGGAAGACACACACACGCACTGGGAAATTATTTTTAACTACATTCATAGAGTATTCTTAACAGAACCCTCTCGTAGACAACACTGGTATTGAATACAATTTGAACAAGTGGCTTTTTAATATTGATGTTGGAAGAAGGGTTATTATACTGCTTATGGTGGGCAAAAACAATAATTTTGGCATCTTGTTGAACAGGCAATTTTCTTTAATAAATAGTCGATGCAATCATAAATTTATAAAGGTATAAAATCCACTTATTAAATCACTAGATCCTTCACTGGAACTCTGACAAATAGATCTGTGTAGAATCACCTTTTATATCCTTTATTCTTTACTCTTTTAAAGGAGAAGAATGGAAGGGGAAAATAAAAGAGAAAGACTTAGAAATGTTTTATTAAAAGCTAAATTTAGATGTTCAGGATCTTTGTAGTATTAAGTACAGTATTATTTTGCTGTTATTCTCCCAATGTACCAAATCAGAATGACAAAGAAAAGATTTGTGATTCATGATTCCTGCATATGATATATTTAAGAGGCACCAGATATCTTCTTCCTCAGACTAATCCTGTGGTTTAAGTTAAACCAACATTTAATGAGTGGCTAGTTTTGTTTCATGGCTGAGTTCAGACTTCAACTGAATCTTCCCAGTCTTAGCTCTAATAGAGGTAGAGGTAGAGGTAGAGATATCTACTGTTTACAGATTATCGTGCTCTCCTAGCCCACTGACCATTGAGATGGGCAATCAATAACTGTTTATGGGAACTAAGAGTTCCTTGATACAGCCACTTTCCCAAAAGTTTGGTATAGGAATAGAAAGTCTTCCAAAGAACTCCAGAGAGCAGGGTTATCCCTGGAGCTGTTCATGGTTCATGGAAGGGAGGTAGATGTAGCAATACCTTTCAGCATAGAAAAATAATCTTGTCTTTCTATACTGTAAATTCATGATCTTCTTCTTCTTTACCGATGAAGAAATTGAGTCAGAATCCATAGGGAATGCTGGATGCTGGATGCCAAGCTTTGCGGGGGCTCACCTGCAGCCCTGAGCCTTGAGGAGGTTGGCTTCTGTGGTAGGTTATTACAAAAGCAGCCATCAAGGTGGAAGCTGCTTCAGTACTGCAGAACTCCCACTACTGAAGTTATGGGATGGCTTTGCACATGGCCAGTATATTTTCTGGCATCTGATGAAATAGTTAGAGAGGTGCCTATTACGTATGATCAACACCATCACTATTGTTACCAGCTCTTTCTAAAGTCTGCTCCAATTCCTGGGAGGCTACCCTATCCAACAGTTGTTCTGCCTAATAAATAGATGCCAAGAGAAATTAAGGTTCTCCAAACATTTATAAGAAGTACTTTCCATATAATGATTGTTTGTTTAGTTAGTTCAGAAGCCCAACATTGTACCTACAAATACTATAAGGACTTTTAAAAGTTTATTATGTATCTTCAAGGCATTCCAAAATCCTCTTTATACCTTACATGCCACACTTAGCTGCTTTTAAATTGCTGCGTTGTTTACTTCTATTTTGCTCACTTCTGAAAGGTTGCCAGACTCAGAAATCAGCTCATTAGTATGCAGAAATAGACCACAGTGATTTTAGATGGCAATTATACTCTATTACCCTGCTAAACTCGAAGGTATAGCCAATTAAATTAAAGGTGACTGTTAATTTCTCTTTATTGCTGTATCTTATGCACATTTTGCTTCGTTGTAATTAATGGTAACAAACTTTCAGAAAGATGAAAGAGAGTTAACAGAAACACATTTGCAAAACTCAAGATGTAATTCAGAGTTTGATATGCTAATTGTGTACGGCTGTTTGCAAACCTTTCAAACTATAATTAATTGCATTCACTTAAAATAGGGAAGGATAGAAGGCTATTTGCCCAAAAAGAAAAAGTCTTTGCCCCCTTAATGCCAGACATCTCAAAATATCTGACAAAAACCTGTTTATTATGGGAGCTTCCAAATCACTGCTGGCTGTTTAAGAGTTGGGTGTGGTCAGGGGAGAATGAGGATCCAGGGGCTCAGGCAAGAGAATTGTCAAAAGCAAACAAAGATATCAAAGTCCCACTTATTTCATACCTATATATGTAAGACACATACATACATACATATATATATACACATGAAAACCACAGAGATATGTTTGTATCTGGACACACACCCTCCTCCACCCCCAAGGAAGAGATGTTGAAGATTAAACAAAATAAGAAAACAGCTTCCAGGAAAAGACAATACCATTACTGTACGTTTTGCAGAATGCTGTACATCTTACTGACCATCAACATCTTGGAAGATATTATTTGTGTATGTGTTTGGTTTTTATTCTATTTTTATTGTATTTTATATTGTTTTATTTTATTTTAATATTTATTGCTCTTTTATTGTGAACTGCCCAGAGTCACTTTTTGTGAGATGGGCAGTATCTAAATTTGAAATATGAATGAATGAATGAATGAATGAATGAATGAATGAATGTCAGGGTTTGGCAGCTCAGCACTTCCAGGTGCCATGAGAGTTATGACCAACCCCTGCTAGCTGACATCTGTGACATCCAATATTAATTAAAACTAAATCCATGCAGTAACCTAACTATTGCTATAAATAATAATTCATTAAATCCTAGTCCTTATGGTATGATCCATGAATCACTGGAAGAACCTCAAGGTTTCATAAAAGGAAAGCCCTGTGGAATTAGGTCAAAGGCTTAATTAATCAGTCATCTATGTCACTTAGTGGCCAGATGCACCCTAAAAGTTCACATTCAGGACATGAAGATCATGGCCTTCTGTTACTGTTATTTCATAACAGTTAGTATCTCATGCACATTGTCTTTAATTCAAGAGATTATAGATTAATCTCATCTATAGTCCTAGGCTCCATGAATTTTCTAAGTCTCCTTTTAAAAGAAACAAACATAATTTCAGAAGTAGAACATTAATTTTTAAAAAATCCTGAAAAGAAAATAGTAAAATGGATGACCAAATAAGCATGTTCAGTGGCCACACAATTCTAGATGGCTTGGTGATCTGGAGTGGACAACGAATATCTTGATAGGCCAGATGGTTTGGCTGGAACAACGAAGAGGAATACGCCGCACTGCTATATGTTGTTGCATGCTGAACTGAATAAAAAGGTAGCATAAGAAAACAGAAAAGAATAAAAATGCACAATAAGAAAACAGACAAAAATGGGTTACCAATTAAATAATAAACTGTGTGTAATACATGTTCCAATAGAAGAGAATGTGTTTGTATGTGTCTGCATACATAAGTGCATATGTATTTGTATGCACATTCACTTACATACAGAGACACATATTTGAATCAGCATGGAAAATTGGCCACGTGAAACTTATAAGCACATTTCTGGTGACCTCCAGATTGTATGACTGAGCATGGTGGTAAATTCTTTAGCTTTACGTGCATATAAATAAGCATTAAAATCCAAAAGATTTCCTTCAAAAAGAAACAAAAGAGAGGAGGAGAAGTTCAGACTAAAACTTTACCCCATCCCTTCTGACGATATCAAGGTCCCACTCATTCTGGCCCTTCCTGGTTGAAAAAAAGGAATAATAGGCATGCATGGCAGATGATTAAATGATTAATAAAATGGTACTGGCCTTATCCATAAAGGCAGTAGGAGACAGGGATGGTAACAGAAATATGTGTTTTGTATAAGTCAAACAGCACAGTGAAAAAAGAGCACAGACAACACAGATTGGCTGTAAGGACCATGTTGATATTACCAGTTTTAGATAGGGAACTAATGGGAATAGAGACAAGAAATGGCAAAGCTGTAGCTGAACAAGTTGGAAGACCTTAGAGGATAAATGTCAGCAAAGGAAAACAGTTTATTTTGTTAAGAAGATATGAATAATTTAGAGGTGAATGAGAACTGATCCATGTGGAGGAACTCAGACTATGCCTATGGCTGAAGCTGAAAGTATTAAAAAGGGTGAAAGGACAAAGTGAAGTCACTGACTGACTTCAAAATGCAACATGAGAAACTCAAGCAAAATTGGAGAGGCCCCCCGTTTGTTTTATTAATGACTTTCCAGGTTCCTAAATTTGAAGGTTTGCTTTTTCAACAGAAAAAAATCTGGATCCTGTTCCAGTCAAGTGGCAAGGTATGCCGTGAAAGGCAATTCACAGGATACCTTATCCAGAACATGCAAAAATGGGTGTTCAGTCCAACCACAAGTTCCAAATTCTTGTACGCTCACATTAGCAATGGATATCCCATAAGCCTCACTTTATCTTGCACCACTTTCCCCATCAGTGCAGATGGGTAGCAAGGTGTATCCCCTTGTTCAAGCATTTCTTACAAACAAGAGAATGTTCACCTATTTTTAACAAACCTAGCCAGGTTTTTAAAACATTCTAACTCCTCTTGTTGAGCCACTACAAGATCTGCAAGGGTTATAATTATATTAAGGAGGTTTTATCCTCAAGTATTTCTCCTTAGTTGCTAAAGAGTAGGAATTGCACATCATGTACAATGGAAAGAATTTAAAAGAGAACTAGCAGTTTATTTTAATATTGCAGGAATTGTAATCACTTATTTCCTTTTTTTTTTTCACTGAAGGGCCTCTAAAACAAGAAGGTAATGGTACAATATTACTTCATACTAGAAGGGCATGGTTATGTGAATTCACTGTAAGGCTGAGAACAGCTTTGTCTTTCCCCAAATTAGTTGACCATCTCTTCCTTTTCCTCTGAAGTTTTTAACAGACATGCATGTTTTTTAGTTGATTTTATTGTATTGTGTTATATTATATACAGTGATTTGAGAGTTGTTCCTTCTTGTCTTGACTATTGGGATCCTACTAACATACCTTCAGTGTGACCATTGCTACTGAAAGTACAGTAGACAAAATAAAACAAAGCTGTGGGGTTTTTTTCAGAAGAATTTTCTATGCATGTCTACCACTGAATGCCAGTATTCTATATAATATCACCTAATGTAAAATAGACCTAAAAACAAACTCCTGGCTCTTTATTTTGGCTGTGCAAACTAAGCAAAATCCAGTTTGAATGATCTGTCAATCTGATTTGAAATCATCAAGTCAATTCAAAGGTGGGAATTAGTTCAGAGTTTCATCCATTTGATTTGAGTGATCAATTCAAATCATCACATTGATTTTGTCAAAAGGTTCATGTTAATTAAAGAGTGTGCATGTGTGTATGTGCAACAGCCCATCTGAAGGCACTGGATTCAATTTGATTTACTGGATCAGTTTGGCAAATTAATTTGAAGATTTGTACAGAAAGGGAGTGATTGGACTGAATCGTCTTTTAATCAAAATATCACACAGCTCTAGTCATTATATCAAAGCTGCCATCCTCATTATTGCTGAACAATTAGGAGCCAGAAATCCTTGCCAATCTATTCGAAATCACCTAGAAATCTACCTTCTGCTCACCCTTGAAATCATACTGTTCTGCTAAAACATCCTCTACTGGTGGCTCTTCTGGCAGCTCTTGAACTGTATAAATAGGCAAGACACTTTGGCCGTAAGTCCCATCCAATCATCAATGCTTTTAGAAAACTGAGCCCATTCTGTGCCAATAAAACAAATGAGCAAAGGGACATCTGTTTCTGATATGTTCAAAGGTCAATCACAAGGTAATACATTTCACAGAATATGCTGGAACTATAGATAATGAACTATTACACTGTCACATCTTGACCTGTCAGATGCTAATGTGTAATATATGTTTGCTATGCTGATGTCATCTGAATCATTAGCAAATTTTAGTCAGCTCTATTCTTTTCTTCGCTAGAGTTCGTCAGATAGTGGAAAAAACTTGCTTTAAAAATAAAGACTCTGTATTTCATAGAAAACAAAAATCTATCTAAATGTTGACTTTTTACATATTAAAATCTGAGGATATTGATGAATATATTATTTAGCCATGGTTGGAAGCATCCAGTAAATGATTCACCAATGTTACTCAGCAAATATGCTTCATTAAGATGACTCCCAGACAAAAACAGCACCAGGCGTAATTTAAAGAACAAGTTGATGGAGTGGTCTCATTCTGGACCAAATGTTGCCATTATTATTCTGCTGTAGCCACACGCTATTAGCGATAAGCATTTTGTCTTTTAAGCAATTGTCAGTGTTCACCAATTCTGTGAGTTTGCGGCATGTGTACACTGAAAACTAATCTTGCCCCAGCTAAAAGGCAATTGGATAGTTTGTCTTTCATTGTGGTGAGCAAACACAGCCAGTATCTATTAAAGGGAAGACTTTGGTTGTAGAAAGCCATGGAGCACTAGTAACCTCATGAAGATTCTTGCTAGAAAGTGAAGAGCCATACGTAGACGTCTGCCTGTGTAACACTGTAATCAGTGGCAACTTAACACATTGGGCAGTTTTAGAAACCGGAAAGTTAATTTAAATTCAACACTCTTTGTATGCAGCAAATAAATGGCATGCTGTTGACATGTGAGGGATGATTCACATGTGCCAGAACTTGTACTGGCACAGCCATATTAAAAAAAAAAAATGGTCTCTCTATTTGATCCTGGACAAGACTGCTAAGTGTGTCATGAACATGTGTACCAGTCTATGAACTCTATGAACCTGGAATGCTTCAGATATATTGGCAGGAAATTGGTCTAATATAACCAGAAAGTGTCAGAATTGTAGAGGTCTAACTGATGCTGTTGCAGAAGAATGCTAGAGGAAAGATGAGTTGTAGAATATGACTGTATGATAAGGTAATGGCTAATTTGACAGTTGTCCAACAATTAGCCAACTTGATGGATATTTGTTGTTCTACCTAAGTAGACTAGAGGCAGGCCTGGAAGAAAAGGACATAGCCCTGCCCACGCTGTTTGGCATTCATAGGTACCAAATGCATGAATAAACTAGCAGGAATAATGCAGCTATTCTCACCCCTAATTGTCTTTACAAAATAGCAATTCCCCAGCCTAAGTGTGAGTAGTCTACACCTGGAAGCAGACACTTCTGGGTGCCTGTTTCCTCCAAAGGTACAGCAATCTTGATTGACCAAGCTTTCCATTCTGTCCAAAGCAGACAGAAGTTAGCCCTGGTCCAGAAGATCACGACATTTAAACAGACATTCCCCACAGGTGTCTTCCAGATTTGTTGACTTTAGCTTTCATAATCCCAAGACAACATAACCAATAATTTGAAGAGTGGAGAACCATTACAGCTGAAATCCAAATTTCTTGGAGGGCATCAGGCTGGGGAAATCTGCTATAAACCGAAGGGAGAAAGACAGACCATTTTTTCTGTTTAGGTGATGTTACTCTGTGAATTGCAGTTCTACCTTGCCTGCTAACCTGCCATCTGGGTGCCATCTGAAGCATTTGTAAAAATAGATCCTGATTTTCAAACATATTTCTCCTTCCTTTTGCAATCAATCATTATTTAACTGCATTGGTGGGCTGATGCATATCTGTCAAATATCGGAATCTCTAGAGCAGCATCTGGTGGCTCCTGGAAGAACCATTTCAGGTTCATTTTCTATCATAATTCATAACAGTTTCAGGATTCCGGCCATATGGGATTTATTGCAAGAGCTCTTTGTGACAGTAATAGCAGCAGCTACTTTGATGAAGATACTGTCAAGTTTCTGGCTTGCCAATATAACCTTGGAAAAGCACAATTTTGGTACCTGACTGCCTGGTCTCCATAAATGACTGGAATTAACCCTCAATGAGTGGATATATATTCTGACATGCTTTAGATGGACTGATTTCTTCTCTACCAACCCATCCCCCTCAATAAGGAAATAACGCAGGAAGAATCCATTCTGTTATTTTTATTGTGAAACATACTACTGATACTAAATCTGTGCAATCCTATGAAAGAGAAATTAAGAAATAGGAACAAAGGATGGTGATATTTTGGAACAGTGCATCAAACTGAGGGATAATGTGAACAGCTGTGTGCGCCAGACAGAGAAAGAACATCATCTAATTTGCTCATTTTTTCCCGTATTCTGAATCAGTTCTGTCTCTCCTTCAGTATGGTTCTTGCCAGGTTTTCCATAGTATCAGTCCATCCAATCATGTGCCACAGGTGATGTCTGTAACAGGGACCTTCTTTTCTGTTCCTGGGCCAAAGAGGATTAATTAGAGACATCACCATCCACAGCCTCCTCTTTTGTGTACACATGAGAATAGAGCAGGTGTTTTCATAACATTTCCAATTCATGGTTTACATGGAGTTTAATTTCCTGGTCTGGTAACTATTATCTCATGTTTAATTCTTAGCAAAAACATCACTAACTCAATTCAAGCACACAAATTTTTGCTTCTCACAAACATCTCACAAGTGATGCTCAGAATGTTTGTGTAGAGTAGTGTTTCTCAACCTCAACTCCACACAGCTTAAAGTTGCTGAGGTTGAGAAACACTGGTGTAGAGAGAGAGGGGTGAAAATGAAGTCCTATTAGTAAATGAAATTACTTCCCTGCCCCCCCAGCCCCATCACTTACTCATATGAATCACAACCGGGGGCTACTGGAAGCCATTTTGACATATTCCTTAGGCAGCAAACCCCATTTCAGAAGCCATAGTGTATCAACACTTCATATTTTCATACCCACTCTGAATTCTCACTGGATGGAATTCCTCTCCTCCCAGCTCCTGGGATGTCGTTGTAGCAGTGTGCTGTCATGGTTAAGAAAAGAGAATCCAATAAAGAATTGTTGTTATGCCAGCATTTAGAGTTTGAACGGTAATAGTGGGCTGCTCCTTTGATGAGAGGAAGGGTTTGAGGGTGTTAAAGACACTTTATACTGGTTAACAACTCTCTTCCTCTTGTACCACTAAACGGCCTTGGCCTTATTGCAAAAGATGAGACAAGTGTTCACCAGTACACACACAGAAAGCCACAGAGGGTAGAAATGAAACACTAGTAATGACTTGTTCTTCTCCAAAGAGGAGGAAAGGGAGGAGGGGGTGTTTGTTTGTGTAGGAATGGGTTTCTTGAAGCCTGAAGGGACAGGACAAGGCACTCAGTTATTGCCAGCCAGAAAGCATAACGCCTGAATATTGATTGGCTGGAAGCTCTGTCTACTTCACTATTGGCCAAAAAGGACAAGTACTGATTGGCTGACAGTCCTTTATAAATTCTGAATCCACAAACATATAAATATGATTATGTTCATAAGGTCTTGATCTTTGCATAGTTCTGCAAATTCTCAAAACAGCCTGGATTAATCTTAAATTGACGTGAAAAGACTAGCTGTTGAGGGAGCTCAAGTTAGGGAAGGCAAATAAACTCTTGCATTTTATCTCTTGAAATAAAGGCCTCTGATTTTCTATTTAAAAAACTTGTAACAAAGTGAAACATGAGGCAAAATGTTGCGGTATAGAGTACTTCTATTAGAATTCCAGATGCCCCATTCTATTCCATTCATCTCTGCTTTCTCATTGGACGTTTTCCCTGTTCAATAGTCAAACAATCAGTTGAACTATTGATTGAATCATCAGTCAGTCAATTTTCCAGGCCTACCAAAGATATTCAATCCTTTATTTATTTATTTCTAGAAAAGGTCTTTGTTCCAAGTCTACTTGTGATGTTTCCCCTTGCTGTTTTCCGTACTGATGCTATCAGACAGTTGTATCTGGATCACCCTTACAACCATCTTAAAGATCTTCTCTTGTTAAAATGTTCATTCCTGCATTTACTGCCACCAAAGATTGTTCCCAGTGTTTTCAGCTGGAAAAAAACCCCACATAATATGGGAGTCATATTCAGCAGCAGATAACATTTATAAGCTGCATGACTCTGCTGCTTTTGTTGAAACAGGTGTATGGACAAATCACTGGATTTCTGCAAGACTTCCAAAAGGCATCCCGCAGATACAACATGGCGGAATTAAATAATGTTAAAAGGCAATAGGAATACTTGAAATAATAGCTTGTTTTGATGGAACATAGCATTTTCCCCTTCTAGATGTTATATGTCCATATTTCAGAATAAAATATACACAGCCTACAATTTACATTTCATCTACATGAAGTAACTGAAGATCTCTGGATTCAAATCTTAATCTTATTTTATCTATTTAAGCTTAGCCTGTTTAAAAACACATGGTTTATATAGCTTTCCTGGTGTTAATAAATTTGCAATCATAAATTATAACTTGGATATATTCAGTGTGTTCGTTGCAAACAGGCATGATATTACGAGTACCTGTGATTTTGCACGTGCCTAAAGAATATGTATCCAGAAATAATGTATTGCCTAATCTTTGTAGTATTAGAAATACTTATGCTTTTGCTGTTGGATTCTATATTTGTTGGTTGTGATACAAGATAGGATGCAATGGAAGCAAATATATCTTCTTTAAAAATTAAACTCGGTGCTCCCGTGAACCAAGGATGCCAGCTTTTAAAGAAAAACATTAATATTGGGAACAGAGAGAAGTGCATGCATCTAGCAATGCTATTGATTTCTGGTGATGTTCCAGATGGGAATCTTAAACACAGACAGTTTGAAAGATCACTGCGAAGCTCTGAAATCTAAAGTACATCAATAAAACCGAAGGCTGGAACACGGAAAGGCCTAGAATCCCTCTGGGCCCGAAGATAAGCTTTCGGGATTAAACTAGACTTGTATTTGGTATGATCGTAAAAGAAATTACCGGGCTGTACAGTTGAGTCCTCAGAGAGCTTTAAGAAAAGAAATTCTCCTTCCTTTTCCCTCTGTATTTTAATGGAGGAAATTTAATTTTATTGGGTTCGTTAACATATTAATTATATGCTTTTCTTTGACAAGCTATCTGGTCAATTTTTATATCCATTGTCAGGTAAATTTTAAAAATCACTAGTCTTAATAATGGTTTTATGATTATTTCATATAATTAGGTGTAGGGGAACCACAGGTTTATACATGTATGATGTCATTTAATTACATTATCACTGGGCTTAATGAGGGAACTTGTCTCCATGGGAAGTTTTATATTTTGAACTGACATCAGTTAATTAAAAAGTGAGAACACTAGGGAATAATCCAGGCAAGTGCATTCACAGATCAAAGCCATTGCTGGAACCCATCATAGATCATCCAAGTGCATAGAAATACATTTTTGTGTATGTGTGTCCAGGTATGATGAGGATTATGGTGGCAGATTTGTCCCCAACTTGCTTATGAGATCCAGTGTAGTTTAGCAGTAAAGATGTTTGATTAAGACTGGGTAGGCCAGATTCAGATTGATCCTTATGCACTGAAGGTCACTGGTTGAATTTGGGCTTTCTCTTAGTCCAACCTGTCTCACAGCATTCTGGTGGGAAAAATAGATGAAGGAATGTAGGACATATAGCCTAATCTTCTAAAGGAAATGTGGAGCATAAATAAAGAGTTCAACCAAGAACTAAATAAAATAAGTAAACTAAAATTCCCATCAAGTAGCATGTCCATACCAAAATTTTGCTAAAATGTAAGGAACATACCTCTTTCTGTAATACCATCATTCCCCAAATTGTTATTTTGAGGCACAGTTAATAACTGAGAAAAATTTAAATTTTGTAACCAGTGGGTGTATGAATCCTGAATGAATAATCTTATCCATCTGCCTCTTTCTATTTTCCATTATTTTTTCCTTCTTAGCAATAGTACTGTGCTATGATAGCTCTGTAAGATGCAGAGATGCAAATAGATGAAAGTACTATTAATCATCATGGAGAAGATATAATGAAGTCTTTCAAAATAATAGAGAGTTGAAATGAACAATATGAAACATCCATTTTTGCTATGTTTATAAGCAAATAAAATTGCTGAATTTAGCATAACTTAATGTTGCCAGTGTCCCAGTAATGCTATGGTATCATTGGCAACTACCTAAAATACTTTTAAAAGAAAAGAAAATCCACTGATGTATGATTTGTTCTGCTTTTCCGCAAATTCAGCTCCAGATTGTGCAACTTTGATGGACATCTTGTGGATCCTCTATTTATGCATACTGTACTTCATTCCTGGTGCAAGAATATGAATGATAAAGTTATCCATGACATCTGGCAAGATATATAACTAGAAAGATATAATCCATTTCTCAGAAAGAATAATGGTGGCTTTTGTTGTTGCTGTTCATCTCTAAAGAGCATAAAATTCTTGGCACTATTTTTATTAATGTAAATATTCATAAACTATGTTTTTTAACCAAATCCTATGAGGTAAATTCATCTACTGATAGTGGAGTCTATATAATAAAAACAATTCCATCTCTACAAAAGAGAAGGCATCAGCAGATTGGGAGCAATCAGAGGTTTTTCAGAAACCCAAAAATATTTTTAAAAGGAATGATAGGACGAGAAAAGACTCCCAAACTTCCTGGTAACAAGTATGTTTGTTCAATAGACACATATTGCTAGTATTGGAAAGGAAATAGGAAGAAGGTTAATACCATTGAGTCTCCTGGAAGACAGAAGGACTGGCTGATTGATCATGAGAATTTCACACTGAAGATCCCATTCAAACAATGTACTTTATGCTACAATGAACTTCTGCAAATACATTATTATTTTTTATCTTCAGACCAGTTTTTGGACATGGGTTCCTTGGGTTTTATTACTTGCCTACCATGTGTCAAGGGCCTAGAAGTCCACTAATGATGTCTGATCCTTTCTCTAATAAGGCTTTTTTTAAGGACACACTACAGTCTTAAAAATGAAATGCAACCTCCCTTATAATTAAAGGAATATTCCCTATAAAACTGCTTTATCATACTTATTTCAACATCTGCAAAGGGAAATTTGCTAGAGCACAAATATGCACACACCTAATCAATTTGTTTGTTTCTTAGATTTATATCTCACTTTTACTTCAAGAGTTCAAGATGACATACACTGCACTTCTTCCCACTGTTTTGCCCCACAACAATCTCAAGGGGTAGGTTGGGCTGAGAAAGAGTGACTGACCCAAATTCTCCCATTGAGCTTCCACGGCTAAGAGCAGACTAGACCTGAGCCTCTCCCAGCCTGATCCAACACCTAAATTAATTCTTTCATGGCATCATATTTTTTGTTTGCTTCTTTATTTTAAGTTCCGCTTAACCGAACTTAACTAGAATGTACCAGTGGATATTTCCTCATTTGTTGTTCCTTTCTGGCCTTTCCTCTTCAACTTTCTTTTTTAGTAAAACCTTGCTGGGGAAAAAGTTTTTACTCACTGTTCACAAGGCAAGGAGATTAGTGATAATTCTTGCTTCCGTGATTACGTGTCATGAAATCTCAATTATGTTGCTAAGAAGCCCCTGTCTATGATTGCCTTGGGATTCACCCTTGAGGCTGACAGCTTCATAATTCCTGTGGAATACAGTTGTCAAGGATGGTTGTAGACAAAAAGAGAAAGAGAGAGAGCCAGACAGATTCTGATGTTATTTCTACCAATGCCATGAAGGCCTCTGAAGATTAACATGAGACCTTGCAACTAACCTAGCAATCCCTATGGAGACTGTGCAAGGAATCAAGTGACCGGGCAATACATTTTCATGCAGCCAGAATTGTTTCTCCTTTAGCATTGCATATTCTTAATATAATTAAGCTAATTACTTACAATTTTCTAAAATGTTTTATCCAGTAAAGCATATTCCTCTTCTATAGCCTCATTTGAATCTAGTTTTATGATAGCAGACAGTTTTAAAAGTAACTTCTGAGTGCATTGTTCCCATGAACTTGAGTTAATTTCAAGTTATAATATATTGCTACATTCTACAGTTATTAGTGGGTCTCTTCTCCTTTAATTGTAATCAGTTGTTTCTGGTTCCATCTAGTGTCCAACCTTCAAAGTCCCATCTTATCTTTTTTTTTTTTTTTTTCCTAATCAACAGCATTTTCCTATGGGAAGATATCTTATACTTAATTTCAAAATCTTCATTTTTTTTTTAAATAAAATTCTAAACAACAAAATTTTCCCACAGGCAGGATTCTTATAGTTAATTACAAAATCTTATTTCAAGTGCATCTGGCCTCTTGGTCCATTTATAATTTTCCAAAATCAATGTTCTAATCACCCTTTTGCTGTTTACCCCAAAACAGTTTTTTTAAGTCCTTAAATTTACATAAAACTTCTTTCGCTAAGGATTGAAGGAGACTCACCTGGTATAATGAAACTTGCCATTCTGAAGGTTCCTAATATCCAAAAAACAGTTAACAAGCAATTTCCAGAAGTGATTAAGAAAGGAAGTATGCGAACCCAGTATCCTTTTGAAGGTGCCGAACCTGGCTTGGGCAAAGATGGTGATCCCTCAGCTCCCAGAGTGCTAAACCTGCTGGAGACTACTACCTTATGGTCTCCTTGCGGGGAGCTACTGTCTGGCACACTTGTGGGTGATCCCACATCTTCTCCTTGTTGGGACAGGAATTCTGAAAAGTCGGTCCATTCACTGGCTCCTCATCCTGCTATGGTTGTCAGCTCCACTCTCAGCGGAGCTGTCTTCAGTTTGCCATTGTTTCCCTGGAAGTCATACCCATTTCCTTTCAAAGTTAATTTTTCCTCTGAGGCTCAATCACTGTTTTATATATTCTTTAAGCCTAACACCCCTCTGTGTTTTTCTTTGCCGTTATGTGTTTCAGCAGAAGCTCTGGGTGCCAATTGGTGTCTTGAAGAATTATAATCTGGTGGTGTCCTGATTGACTACCAGATACTGTGTTTAAGGTGCTCTTTGGTTCTCAGTTAGCAGAAAGGTAGAAGCATCTTCCTTTTTTTGTCCTTACTCCAATCACCCTGGTTGAGAGGAAGAAAAGAAGGTGGTGGCAGCAAATACTAGTTGAAAGCAATCACTGCTTTATCACTTGAGGCTGTCTTGGCTGGATGGGACAGACAAAGAAGTAAGAAGAGAGTTATGCATCTTCTTACTGTAGCTTTGTTGTAAAGAGCCTTATCCCAAAATGCCAAATCTCACAGTCTCAATACTCAGTTCCCAAAAGAGGGCACACCTCTTGGTTTCTATTTGTAACTCATAGTATAATAGTATTATATGAGCTTACACTAAAATGAGACAGATTCTCATTTCAGAATTTTCTAATAAAATATTTGCACACTATAAAACTATATCACCAAAGGATCTTATGGTAAATTGCATTCTGTCATCTCTCAAATATTCTCAGTAATTGGCCTCCAAAAACTGTGAGGTAGTTTCAACAGATATGATAAATACTCATACCTTCATATCGCATACATAAGTTAGAAGAACTTCTAGAATTCTAGAAGTTAGATACCATATTAATAACACCTCTGATAAAACATTTTGTTCAAGACCATATTCATTATTCCATGGGGGACTTTTTTTCAGATTCATTTCCAGGTCTCATTTGATATATTATTCCCCAAAAATCTCATTCCCATTTTTCCCAGACTTCTATTACGTCCTTAACCCAATTATGATTTTAAATTATTGACTCAGTGCACTTCTCATATGATTACTGGATATAACCCTCTTCATAAGACAATACATTAATAATTCTTAATATGCCAGAGTTTAAAATACCTCGAGTGGAACCTCGAGTTATGAATGCCCCTCCTTATGAAAATTTCGCGATACGACCAGCTCCAGCCACAAAAATTTGCCTCGCCGTGCGACCTCCGCCTCGCGATATGAACCGGATCCGCGGCCATTTGCCCTGCTGCCACGTGGTCACGGCTTCCTGTGGGCGAGATTGCGGTAGCAAAGAAGCTTGCTCCACGAGGCAAATTTCCCCATAAAGTTCAATGTGTCAGCCGGCTTGCACGGCTAGGAAATTCCCCAGGTGTGCTTTAGTCAATTTCACTGCTCCAGCCCTAGCGCAGAAAGAGGAAGTGCTAATGAAATCTGAGCGCGCCGGGGGGGGGGGGGGAAGGCTTTTGTCAAGCGTGCAGAGCCGGAGCGGGAGCTTCCCCCCCCTTCCTCAAATCTTTCCTTTGTCCATAGACCTTGGCGTGGTGCGTGCGGCAAAAGCGCAGTGAAATCAATCAGCGCGCGGGGGGAAAGGCTTTTGTAGCGTGCACAGCCGGGAGTGGGAGCTTCCCCCCCCCCACTGATTCCTCTTAATTCCGCTCTTTCCTTTGACAAAAGCGCAGTGAAAGCAATCACATCAGCCCTAGCCCAGAAAGGGGAAGTGCTAATGAAATCTGAGCGCGAGGACAAAAGCCCAAGGAAAGCAATGACTACGCCAAGGGCTATGGACAAAGGAAAGAGCGGAATTAAGAGGAATCAGTGGGGGGGGAAGCTCCCGCTCCTGGCTGTGCGCGCGCAACAAAGGCCTTTCCCCCACCCTCCACCCCCACGCTGATTTGATTGCTTTCACTGCACTTTTGTCAAAGGAAAGAGCAGAATTAAGAGGAATCAGTGGGGGGGCCGCGCGCTGATTGATTTCACTGGGCTTTTGCCGTGTGCACCACGCCAAGGGCTATTGACAAAGGAAAGATTTGAGGAAGGGGGGGGAAGCTCCCGCTCCCGGCTGTGTGCGCACGCGACAAAAGCCTTCCCCCCCGCCCCGCGCGCTCAGATTTCATTAGCACTTCCTCTTTCTGGGCTAGGGCTCGAGCGGTGAAACTGACTAAAGCACGTCTGGGGAACTTCCTAGCCATGCAAGCCGGCTGACACATTGAACCTTATGGGGAAATGTGCCTCGTGGAGCAACCAAATTCGGAGGGCGGATTAGCCGTATTTACATTGAACCTTATGGGGAAATTTGCCTTGCGGCGCGACGAAATTCGGAGGGCGGAATGGATTAACCGTATTTACATTGAACCCTATGGGAAAACGTGCTTCACGTTGCGACCAATTCGAGTTGCGATCAGAGTCACGGAACGGATTAAATTCGTAACTTGAGGTCTTTATTATGGTCTGCATTGGTTCAATGATACAGAACTATAATGAGATTTGGGTGATGTTATACTACATACAACTTCATTTTTTCTGAAATATTCTTTTTTCTTCTCTAAATTGCATATTATCAAATTGTTCCTTAGTATCCTCATTATACTATATTGCTGTTAATAATAAAAAGACCAACATCAGTTTATCTTTAAATTTGACCCATTCAGGATTCAGACTTAGTGGGTAGTACTCAAAAATACACTGCCTCTAGTTTTTATTCATTTCACTTCAAGATTCATATTAGATTTCAGTGAGTTAATAATAGCCAGTGATTACTGACAGACTCATTCTGTATTATAGGTCCATCAAGAAGTTGTGAGTGGGTCATATGTATAAGTTGAAGAATTCTTAAAATAAGCTGTCATTGTTCTAAAGTCTAGTTAATCCTAGGAAAGGCATTTGATGAGATGCTATGAATTCTCTGTTAGACATCCACACTGAGAGAGAGAATTGCAGTTCAGAAAGTTCCCTGGGAATGACTATTAAATTCAAGGAAACAACCCTGAGAATTCCAATATCCAGACATAAATGCGCCATGCTTTTTTTTTTAGTTTAGCCATTGAATTTTTAATGCATTTTTAAACATTTTAATACATTTTTGCATCTTATTTTACTAATGCTTCTTATGCCAAATCATACTGGCCATTTTCTTGAGAACTCTTCTTTTAAAGAGATTAGTTTAAACTGTGGATGCTGTTTAACAGTTTTCAGCAAGCTTATATGCACAGCAACAGTTCAGCATTTGCCAAATGTAAATAGAACAGATTCCATGCTGCCATATCACCTTAATCAGATACACATCTGGAAGATCTTCACAAGCTGACTATCAAAAATCACATTAAAAAACAAACACATACAATTTTTGCAAATCAGGCCTAAACGCTAGATAACTGTAGCCTTTGTAATCTCTGGGCACATCCACAAGAGAGTTCAAGGATGTAGTTACAGATTAGAAAAAAAGAGCTGTAAATCAGTGGAACAGGTTACCACATGGAGTAGTTTCTTCTCCTTCACTGGAGATTTTCAAAAAGAGGTTGGATAGTCATCTAATGGGGTGGTTGGACTTGATTACCTCTTAGGTCCCTTCCAACTCTATGAATCTGAGATTTTGTGATTCTGTGACAACCACCTGGTTGTAAAAATGCTGATGCTATTTAATGAATGAAGAAAAGGTGGCTTGCACCTTTGCATCTCCTCCTCTTTGCAGATATTTAAGGTTGTTTTCCATATAGACAGGCAAACTATGGATGGAGGGATACTAGCAATTTATTTTCTATTATGTGTGAAGGGGATTTTGGTTACTCAGGGACCTACAGGTGCACAAGGAATGAAGCACTGACTGAATAGTGTTCTTGATACTCCCCAATTGGACACCCAGAGGGAGCACTGATTGATTGATGCTTTTCTCAGTACATTCTCTCATTGCAAAGTTGGCAGAAATGAGGGTGATTGCAGGTTAGTTTTGAACTGCTTTGGTGGATTTGAGGAGGTGGAAACAGTGCTGGTATAGAAGTGCCTCATTTCTAGTTAAATGGAATTATCAGTAAAATCCCACCCTTCTCGTTTTCATTCTCCCTGTGTCTCTTTGTGAAGTGCTTCTCCTAATTATTGGCTGCTGCCACAGGATGATAAAAAAGTGTGATTGTTTTTTGTGTGATAAATAGCACAATGATGTGATAAATGGTATTTATCATGAACCAGCCTCTGTCCACCCATCTATCTTACTCAGAACATGGCTTAGCATTCTGTGAGCCGCTTCAGACAGATGCCATTGAAAAAGGGCATACTTAAAAAAATAATTGCCTTTCTCCTTTCAGAGAAAAAGGAAAGGAAAAGAAGGAGAAGGAGAAGGAGAAGGAGAAGGAGAAGGAGAAGGAGAAGGAGAAGGAGAAGGAGAAGGAGAAGGAGAAGGAGAAGGAGAAGGAGAAGGAGAAGGAGTTGTCCAAAATTGCAGTGTTTTCCCAACATAATACTTAACCCAACAACAGTACAAAGCTGAAAGCTGTGATAGAACTGTGGAATGGCAGCTCTTGCAACAAATCAGAACACTTGTATTCTTCTGCATTTTCACACTGTTTTCTCTAGTCTTTCCCAAAGCTTACTAAAGAAGCAGCTTAAGGAAATCTGATGTTGGGCATGATTCTTGGGCTACAAACACAACAGAAAAGTTAGAAGAAAGTTCATATGGGAGCAGAAGAAAGCTTAAGACCTGGCAGTTTCTTAGATACAAGAGCAACCCCATGGCAAAATTTCTGCCCATCCTGTGAGGTCCTCATACTAGTATCCTTTAAGGCTAAAGAAGTTATAAGTAAGTTTTCTTTGTTTAATTCTTCTATCAGCAAGAAAACTGATTGCATATGACAACTGCACTTCTCATTTCAACTGTAATAACACACAGTACTCAAATGCTTCTAAGACTGTCATGAATGAGGATGCAGTCTGGTGTGGGAAGGCTGGGTCACAAAGCTGGAAAATAGCAAAACAAGTAATTGTTCCAACCAGGCATAGAATCCCATTGTTTATAATCAGACATTGCAGAAGTTTAAAAATTAATTTCCTTTCATGTCATTTATTTATTGGGCACCTAGTGCTGGAGAAGACTCTTAAGAGTCCCCTGGACTGCTAGGAGGTCAAACCAGTCAATCTTAAAGGAAATCAACTCTGATTGCTCATTGGAAGGATTGATAATGAAGCTCAAGCTCAGATACTTTGGTCACCTAATGCGAAGAGAGGACTCTTTGGAAAAGACCCTGATGCTGGGAGAAGATTGAAGGCAAAAGGAGAAGAGGACAGCAGAGGATGAGATGGTTAGATAGCATCACTGAAGCAATGAGCATGAAACTGAGCAAACTCAGGGAGGCACTGAAGGACAGGAAGGCCTGACGCAATATGATTCATGGAGTCTTGAAGAGTCGGACACGACTTAACGACTGAACAACAAAAAAACTTTCTAGATTCTGTAGAAAGCTTCAAAAATGTGGTTCTATTCACAACATGGAGTAATGCAGTTAGAGAATTATTCTTTGGATATTAAGGACGGGGGCGCTTTAGACAATAATGCATATTTATCCACTTCTTTCAAAACATGGCAACCTATGCCTGTTGTGTTCTACATACTTTCTGTTCATTGTGCTTGGTGGGTTCCTGGACTTCTGGATCACAGAACTTCCCAAAATACATGCTACAAAAAGAAAACAGAGAAATGCACACATTGGGGCACTGTTTCTTCATAAATGGCATAACGCATTTGCTCTTTTCAGGATTCAATATGAGGCTGTTATTTATTTATTTGTTTATTTATTTATTCATTTATTTATTAGGTTTATATTCAATATTGCCTCTTGGAGCTTAAAATAGCTAATGTAGTCTCCCACCTCCTATTTTTCCCCACAACAATAAGGACCCTGTAAGATAGAATGGACTGACCAGAGACACCTGTTATCAGGTCCAGCCCAAGAACAACAGGGAAATAACCCAACCTAGTTCAGTTGTTTTATTGCTTACACCGTATAGACAGAGTCTTGCCAGAATAAATCTGTACTACGCTAACCTAATGGATATACCCTGGAAGATTCTAGGGAGTGGCTAATCCTAAGTCTCTTCTTCTCCCCACATGCCTGCTCTGGACTGTGTTGCCTTTTGTCTCCCCCTTCCCCCACCCCAGCTTTCCTCCTGGAATGTGCTCCGTTCTTCCTGAGAACCTGGTTCTCTAGTGCATTCCATCACCTGTTTTTCTCCACTTTTAGTCTAAAATCCTAACCACTCCATTATCCTGTCTGTCATTGTTAAGGGGATCTCATTGGAAGCTTAAGATGCTAAAACTCATGCCTTTCTTCTTGGATGTTGCAAGGTCAGCATCAGTCTGAAGGGGGCTCTGCACATATCCATATACTGTATATGTGTACGTACACATGTGTGGAACTACCTATGAAGAGTTCCTCTATAGGGATAGGAATCATGGTGATCAGATTTCTTGTTCCCATGAAGGAAAACCTATACACGGCACAGACAGATAGTACGTAAATATTGAACAATATAAACATGCCGTCTTCAACATTTCCTTTTTAGTGACAGAGAAGCACATGGTATGCCATTTTATTTTCCTCACTGGCAAAGTTATATAATTTTTCAGTAAATATAATTTATGGAAACTGTTAGGAAGAGCATGTGGAGCCAGCCATCCTCTCAAGAAACCAGCCAGGATGGTTGCTTATGAGTGGATTAAATATCTAAAGTGCTTTCACTTATATTTTCCCATCAATAATAAAATAATTTCAGAGCAGCAGGGAACTGTATTATAGTTTTTTGGAACCATAAAGAGCATGGCAATTCCCTCATCACTATGCAGACAGACAAATGCTAAAAATTTTGGGCATTCATGAAACCCTGAAATGCTCAGGCCTCTCCAAGTTCTCCCATCTGTCATTAATTTTTTTTTTTAAAAAAAGCTCTTTTGATTTCTAATCTTTCATAAAACTTCAATATGAAATGAGAAGCTGACTCAGGCCAGGCATAAATATTTCCTTTTATACTTAGTAGAAGGAAAGTTGCCTTGTTAATCCCAATGGATCGGCATAATATTCCTTCATTTTATTTTATTTTCCAAAATCCATATAGATTTAAAGTTGTGGTTTCAGTTTAATTGAAGTAACCTTTTGTACAATCTAGTTTTAATGAAGTGCAATGGAGTTAAACTCCATGGGGGCTATTAATCAAAAATATTCCATTAAAACAGCTAAAGTACAAGGGGAGGTTTTAATAAACAGGGTGAACCGTGTGAATGGCCCTGTGGAAAGGTAAGTGAGGGAGAGCTAGTGTCTGGACCTCGTTGTTATTAAATCATAGGTAAACCCCAGTCCCCCAATGGCATGCTGCCACCTGATTTATGAGGCCCTTCTCTTCCGAGTCTTACCAAACAAAAGGGGAAAAAAAGCTAAATTCAAGAATGATCATTAAAAAAAATCCTGCACCAAGCTGTAAAATAGCCCAGCAATTACTTCGAATAATTTATACAGTGTAATGCACTGACCTTGCTCTGAGCGGAAAATCTACAAAATAACTTCTGCCATAAAACCTGACTACTAAAAGGACTAAAGGTTTTAACCAGTTTTATTGCAGAGAGCCCAAGGGGACTATAAATACACATTACACTCTAATAGAAGGGATTAGGAAAATTCATACTTTTTTAATCCTAAAAAAACAACCCCTTTTGGAGAAATCCAACCGGGCTGGCAAAGACACAAAGTTTGACTACGCACTGTCATATCTGAAAAAAATACCTTGAAGAAAGTGCTTTGATGCTTAATAGTTGAATAGAATCAAATGTCATGGTGTTAATCTTTCACGACATAATGAAAAGAGAATGATCACAGTGCTGCTGCTGAAATTGCTTTAGGTTTTAGGGTTCTACATTTTATCTGGACCTCTGAAAGAGTTGTGAGTTTTAATTCCCTGCTGGGAAAACTTCAGGCTTTCAGTCTATTGTATATTGTAATAGTAAAGTCTCCTTTGTGTCAAGCTTAACTCCTATTGACTTTACAATAGTCGTATCATTTGTTGTTGTTGACAATGCAGAAGGGGCTGGCCATTCCAGGAGCTCAATGTAAATTAGCTTCATTTCTTAGAGGAAAGATTGGATATCTGCCTAACAACATCAGCTATACGGCATGGTCACCTTACTTTGTATCATTGCCTGTCCATTACAATCTTCACCCTTCTAAAAAGGGAAAGGAAAGTTAACTGTGGTCCCCAGCCACCAAAAGAGTGCCCATCCCTACTTCCAATAAAACAGATGTAGAAGACTCTATCCCAGGATGCTACAGTTGTTGGGCTTCAACTTCCAATCCAACCTAGCCAGCTAGGTTGGATACACTGCGAGTAGGAATCTAAACAATTTAGAGGACAGCAAGTTACAGGGAAATGACCTTAGACCAGTGTTGTCCAAACTTGGCCACTTTAAGATAAGTGGACTTCAACTCCCAGAATTGGAGTTGAAGTCCACTCATCTTAAAGTGGCCAAGTTTGGACAACACTGCCTTAGACCATCAGTGAAGACTGCAAACAAACAAAAAGCCAAGATTACAAACTAGCCAAACTAGCATGGAGAAAGGAAGAAATAATGATAATGATAATTCAGGCCTTCAGCATGAGAAACCCAAACTGCATATTCTCGTACCTCTGGGCAGCATGCATAATTCACTCGAAAGTGTGCTTCTATGTAAAATATTTCCAGTGTTTAGCCTGACATGCAACGGCTGAATGTAAATTTGTTAAAAACTCCTTAGTGTCCATTTCTAAGCTGCCATGCAGAGGTACACTATAAAATCCTATAAGCATTTGACACAAATCTCCATTGTGTGTTATTGTGTATACAAATAGTGACAAACCAAACTATTGGCTCAGAAATACTGTATCCCATTTTGCAGATGAGTACTTTGCAGAAAGCTAAAAAACTTCACAATAGAATTACATCTTCCTAATAGTACGTTGATTTGTTAAAGGCCCTACATCAAGCACCTATTAAACTTTCCACGGTGCACTTAAGGCAGGAGAAAGACCACCCAAGCTATGACAAGCAAGCCAGATACTTCTGGCTTTTTTTTTGTTTTTTTAACAGTCAGCGATATGCAAGAATGATGACAGTAAACGGCTATGCGCATCTCAATGTGTTAAATCTACCATAACATAAGCAACTGTACCTGTTTATAACACTGCAAACTGGAAGTAGGAATTTGATGCAACAGGACATGCAAGACTGAGATCAGTAACCTTTGCAGATGGAGCTGAGTTCCTTAAGCACAGCTTTCTTGCATGCCTTAAAAGGCCAAGAGTAACACATTAGCCTTCTAATCCCAAAGAATTCTAGCAGCGAACTGAAATACTGTATCAGACGCAGATGTCATACTAAACCCATAACTGGAAAATCTCACTCTTTCTCTCTCTCCCTCCCTCCCTCTCTCCCTCCCTTGCTTCCTATGGTCCCAGTGAAAATCCCACCTAGTTGCCATTCATTATTGAAGGAGAGCTACCAATAGAGCCTGTAGGAATTTCCATCCCTATGTGAACAGCTTTAGAGCCATGGCAGAAGAAAAAAGTTTAGAATGCCCTTACTTTGTCTCCTGATTTCAGTCCTGATAGAGTGAGTCCCCTGCAAACCCATTTAAAAAGAGACGCAGCTTTCATTCATGAACTTAGAATTACATCTAATTTGACCTTAGCACTGAATGAAATTAAATTTGATTTGGATGCTAGAAATCCCTAGTTCAGATCTGAGCTGTAAATGTTCTAAGTAGCTTTAAATAAGCCATTTGTTCTTCGCTTCAGACCATCCCTGAACTGGATCATCTGAAGCCCTCTATCCACAGATTACATTGCAAAAGAAAAAAAAAGTCTACAGGAAAAAAAAGCATATCATTTTTGGGCCATGTATATCGCAGGGCAGGAAGATCTGAACTGAGATTACAAGAGCAAGAGGGCAAAGAATTAAATTTTCCCAGTCTCTTCACATTAGGTAGACTCCACTCTGAAAAGTATAGTAGCAATGTCAGAACACAAGAAGGGTCCAACCTGAGAAGAGCTCAGTTGTACAACGGTGTGGTTCATACCACAGATTAAGCCCTAATATGGTTTGGTTTTAACTTGGCATGGAGGACAGACTGGGATATTGTGGTTGTAAATCATGGTTTATAGATTTATCATGTGAAAAGCCAGTTGTGGTTTATTCATTAAAGCACGGTAAGTGAACCATGCTTAGTGTGAACAGGAGATTCACAGGCGTGGCTTGGCTAGATAAAAATATTTATTCCAGGCAAGAATGAAGCCACTCACACAGTAGTTGATTGCCCACTGCAGTGCAAAATGCATTGAGGCTTTGAAGCTTTTTCTTGCCACCCATCTGAATGAATGGATACTTCACCAGCACTTGGTGGCCCTGAAATCAGGTGATTGTGCTTATGTTTACATAATGGGCATCTCTAGCCTGGGAATCATTGGTTCTTTCTTGCCAACCTCATTATTTATAATAGTGACAGGCAGTCATAATTAATATCTAATCTAGGCATGATATAATGCCAGTCCACCTTATTGTGTGGGTAAATGAGGCTCCAGTACAGTACTATACATAGTTATCTGAGAATCTCTTGTTGACTTTAGTGGGAATATTGATAGTTCAAGGTAAGGCATCAGTTTTATATGCAGAATGTTCTAGATTTAATTCTCAGCATCTCTTCCATTACGAACAAAAAGCTGGGGGAAATCCTGTTTGAATGCACATGGTATTGGACTAGATAGGCTATTCAAAATATATTGCCCTACTTCTGTATCTGTACTGTCATACAGCTTACAGATAAAAAGTACAGAATAAAAATGAGGATGATGCTGATGGGAAATTACTATTTTTCATTAGACAACCCTTGTTTATCCACCAGGTGTCCTTCTCTTCTTATGTTATCTTCTCTAACCTGACATTCACAAGTATTTCCTGTCCATTACAATTCATCAAGAGTGCTTGATCAATATCTAGTTCATGCTATGTTTCAAATACTTTACAATATCCTCTTTATGCAAAGAGTTCCTACTCAGTCATAAATATTTGACTTTCATGAAAATGTTTATGAAGACACATCCACACTTTGTGTTTGGAAACTTATCTGATAAGCCTCTTTCAAAAAGCCAGACCACCAATATGTCATATCTCATTTACTGCTTTCAAGAAAAGAAAAGAAAAGATTAGAGTGAACTATAAGCTTTGGAACATCCTGGAGATCAGAGTTTTGAAAGCATATCAGTGATTGTGCTCATGAATTACCCAGCAAGATAATGTCATCAGATTTTTAAAAAATTAATCTGATGAACTTTGTCTATTTTTATCTTTCAGGGAAAAATGTTTTTCATTATTTCAAGTGCACTTCTACAGTATATAACTGCATATGGTAAGTATATTCTCAATCATATATTTCATAATATCCTCTTTCCAGCACCTTAAATTACAAGTTGGTGGTAACATTTGGAAAGGCAATTTAAGGGTGGAGTTACCCAAAGCTACTGGGGCTACAATACTATTCTGAGGCATCAGGTTAATTGTAATAAATATTGCAATATTGTTCTTTTTCTTTTTCAACAGCATACCTATGGAGTTATGGAATGAGACAAAACGGAGTAGAGATTCTGTTATATCCATCCCAAATATCTATAAAAACACTAGCTACAGACTACAGTGACTACACCAATAATTAGTCTGATCAGTCAAATGATGGTCTGTGGACCCCTGGTAATCACAATTAAAGGGTGGGAAATAATGGAATACTAATGTAATTCCATGTACCTCTCATACATATATCATATTCTCTGACATCATTTTTGCATGATGTCATGCAAAAGCAGGTGCTTTTGCATGACATCAATATGAATCAACATTCCTTTGATCTTAAATCATAAGAATGTGGAACTCTAAGGATGAGTTGTTAGCTTTACAGCTCATCCTCCTGGTTGTTCAAGAGATGGCATGTTTAAAATGTTGTGTTTAAAGCATTGTACATGATAGTGTAAAACAGCTGTAGATGATAATGTGCTGGTCTACATGAAGTAAAAGGTTTAGAATTAGATCATGAGCACAAAAGGTTCAGCCTGGAGGCCACATATTGCCCATGAGTGGCCCTTCCAGAACCCTCAGTGCATGGACCTCAACATTCCATCCCTTTTCTGCATACTTGGGGTTGGGGTGCTTAAGTCACTCACTCCACCTCTTAAATTTCCCAAACTACCTGAAAAATATTAGCCTTGGCAAGACCATTGTTAGAGTATGACTTGTGACATACTGTGGAAAGACTATTGTAGCCCTCCATGTGATAGAAATAGTACACTTTTGGATAACGTTCAACATCAGCTACCTCTGGCCTAGAAAGTTGGTAGCTGGAAGGCTATATCACACCTCACGGAAGCAGAGTTCACCCAACAGCCAACTGGCATCACTTCCACCCCCTTTTGTGAAATCCAACCAGTAGACTCTATTATTAGGTTGAGCACCTTAAAATTCCACATTTCTATGTTTTAAAGTAGTTTCTTTGTAATAAAAGTCTATGTGAGTATTTTAAAATGTATTGTTTAAAACAAATCTCATTCCACAATCACCATTTTTTATTCTGGTGGAAGATGCTAATCCATGTTAATTTCCAAAGGAAAATAAAACAATTCCTTTTCTAAGGTGAGATAAAAACCATGCAGTAAGCTCACCTATAAGGTTGGAGAATTTTTACCTTATTCTGTTAGCACATTTATCTCTCCTTTCATATACGATTCATATGTAAGATTACCCTTGTTTTCCATTTCAGCTGAACTGCCAAGCTGTCCACAAGAAAGAAGAATGGAAAAAATGAAACCTCCGTCCACTTTATGAAATCCCATTGGTCTTTGCAGAGAGATTTGACCTCTCCGAAATTGTTAAGACAAAGTATGAAAATAACACATTTTATTCATGCCAACCTGTAAAATTATTACTTTTATCTATTGGCACAACTAAATTAGGATCTTATCTCAGGCAGATGACCCAGATGAAATTTGGCTGGCTTAGGAGATTCATTATCCATCAGTTCCTTGCAGAAAATGAGTGATGGACAAGACTTCTAATTCTGCATTATCACATGAAGGAAAGAGACCTAGGTGGATAAATCTTGACAAAAGATTTCATTGACCCAACAATATAATTTCAACAGTACAGCTCCAGAAATGTTTCAGGCCTCTGAAGGGAGGGTGAAAGGTACAATTCTCCAACACAAAGTATAAGACAGTGAAAATTCATTGATGATACAGATATATGTCTTTACTGCCCTCCTCAGGCTCTACGCTTAATTCCAACAATACTCTATAAAAGCAATATTACCTGCCAGAGAAAAATTCAGTAGACTACATTAAATATTCAAAAGAATCAGTATCATAGATTTTTCCAGGGTATACATCTTTAGGATGCAGTATTACTGTCTCTTTCATTTTTTAAAAAAATCTGTATATCAGAAAAGTTATAGGAAGAAAGGAAAAACTGGTATATCTAATGTTTGTTTATAATTTTTGTGCCTTTGTGTCAGTGTTGACTCCCGTCAACTGCCTGGACTAATCCCTGCAGTTTTCTTGGCAAGGTTTTTAAGAAGTGGTTTGCCATTACCTCCTTCCTAGGGCTGAGAGAGAGTGACTGGCCCAAAGTCACCCAGTTGGCTTTGTGCCTAAGGTGGGAATAGAACTCATGGTCTGCTGGTTTCTAGCCTGGTGCCTTAACCCCTACACCAAACCGGCTCTGTCTATATCTAATGTACTGGTGATATAAAACAAGTTTAGGGATGAAAAGAGCTGAAGCAAATACTGAAGGACCCAGTCCAACTTTTCAAAATGTCTCTACAATTCACATTTGCAGACCTACTCATTTCTACTTAGATGTTGTTGTTGTTTAGTCGTTAAGTCGTGTCCGACTCTTCGTGACCCCATGAACCATATTTCGCCAGGCCTTCCTATCTTTCACTGCCTCCCTCAGTTTGCTCAATTTCATGCTCATTGCTTCAGTGATGCTATCTAGCCATCTCATCCTCTGCCGTCCTCTTCTCCTTTTGCCTTCCATCTTTCCCAGCATCAGGGTCTTTTCCAAAGAGTCCTCTCTTCGCATTAGGTGACCAAAGTATCTGAGCTTGAGCTTCATTATCAATCCTTCCAATGAGCAATCAGAGTTGATTTCCTTTAAGATTGACTGGTTTGACCTCCTAGCAGTCCAGGGGACTCTTAAGAGTCTTCTCCAGCACCACAGTTCAAAGGCATCAATTCTTCGGCGTTCAGCCTTCTTTATGGTCCAGCTCTCACAGCCATACATTACTACTGGAAAAACCATAGCTTTGACTATGCGGATCTTTGTCGGCAAGGTGACGTCTCTGCTTTTTAATATGCTATCTAGGTTTGCCATAGCTTTCCTCCCAAGGAGCAAGCGTCTTTTAATTTCATGGCTGCAGTCTCCGTCTGCGGTGATCTTGGAGCCCAAATAAATGAAGTCTGTTACTGCTTCCATTTCTACCCCTTCTATTTGCCAGGGATTGATGGGTTCAGATGCCATGATCTTAGTTTTTTTAATGTTGAGTTTCAAGCCAGCTTTCGCACTCTCCTCTTTCACCCTCATCAAGAGGCTCTTTAGTTCTTCTTCACTTTCTGCCATTAGGGTGGTATCGTCTGCATATCTGAGGTTATTGATGTTTCTCCCTGCAATCTTAATTCCGGCTTGTGATTCTTCCAGCCTGGCATTTCTCATGATGTACTCTGCATATAGGTTAAATAAGCAGGGTGACAGTATACAGCCTTGTCGTACTCCTTTCCCTATTTTGAACCAATCGGTTGTTCCATGACCGGTTCTAACTGTTGCTTCTTGGCCTGCATACAGATTTCTCAGGAGACAGGTAAGGTGGTCTGGTATCCCCATCTCTTTAAGAATTTGCCACAGTTTGTTGTGATCCACACAATCAAAGGCTTTTGCATAGTCAATGAAGCAGAAGTAGATGCTTTTCTGGAACTCTCGTGCTTTCTCCATGATCCAGCGAATGTTGGCAATTTGATCTCTAGTTCCTCTGCCTCTTCGAAACCCAGCTTGTACATCCGGTAGTTCTCGGTTCACGTACTGCTGAAGCCTAGCTTGTAGGATTTTGAGCATAACCTTGCTAGCATGTGAAATGAGTGCAATTGTGCGATAGTTTGAGCATTCTTTGGCATTGCCCTTCTTTGGAATTGGAATGTAAACTGACCTTTTCCAATCCCGTGGCCACTGTTGCGTTTTCCAAACTTGCTGGCATATTGAGTGCAGCACTTTAACAGCATCGTCTTTTAGTATTTTAAATAACTCAGCTGGAATACTGTCATCTCCACTAGCTTTGTTGTTAGCAATGCTTCCTAAGGCCCACTTGACTTCACTCTCTAGGATGTCTGGCTCAGGGTCAGTGACCACACCAGCATGGACATCAGGGACATTAAGATCTTTCTTGTATAGTTCTTCTGTGTATTCTTGCCACCTCTTCTTAATCTCTTCTGCTTCTGTTAGGTCCCTGCCTTTTTTGTCCTTTATCATGCCCATCTTTGCACTAAACGTTCCTTTGATATCTCCAATTTTCTTGAAGAGATCTCTAGTCTTCCCCATTCTATTGTTTTCTTCTATTTCTTTGCATTGTTCATTTAAGAAGGCCTTCTTATCTCTCCTTGCTATTCTCTGGAAATCTGCATTCAGTTGCTTATATCTTTCCCTTTCACCCTTGCTTTTCGCATTCCTTCTTTCCACAGCTATTTGTAAAGCCTCATCAGACAGCCATTTTGCTTTCTTGCATTTCTTTTTCTTTGGGATGGTTTTAGTTGCTGCCTCTTGTACAATGTTACAGACCTCCATCCATAGTTTTTCAGGCACTCTGTCTACCAAATCTAATCCTCTAAATCTATTCATCACCTTCACTGTGTACTCACATGGAATATGATCTAAGTCATACCTGAGTGGTCTAGTGGTTTTCCCTACGTTCTTCAATTTAAGCCTAAATTTTGCAGTAAGAAGCTCATGATCTGAGCCACAGTCAGCTCCTGGTCTTGTTTTTGCCATCTGTATAGAGCTTCTCCATCTTTGGCTGCAAAGTATGTAATCAATCTGGTTTCGGTATTGACCATCTGGTGATGTCCATGTGTAGAGTCGTCTCTTGTGTTGTTGGAAAAGGGTGTTTGCTATGACTAGCTTGTTCTCTTGACAGAACTCTATTAGCCTTTGCCCTGCTTCATTTTGTACTCCAAGGCCAAACTTGCCTGTTATTCCGATTACTCCTTGACTTCCTACTTTAGCATTCCAATCCCCTATGATGAAAAGGACATCTTTTTTTGGTGCTAGTTCTAGAAGGTCTTGTAGGTCTTCATAGAACCGGTCAACTTCAGCTTCTTCGGCATCAGTGGTTGGGGCATAGACTTGGATTACCGTGATGTTGAATGGTTTTCCTTGGATACGCACTGAGATCATTCTGTCGTTTTTGAGGTTGTACCCCATTACTGCCTTTCCCACTCTCTTATTGACTATGAGTGCAACTCCATTTCTTCTAAGGGTTTCTTGCCCACAGTAGTAGATATAGTGGTCACCTGAATTAAATTCACCCATTCCCGTCCATTTCAGTTCGCTGACTCCCAAGATGTCGACGTTCAGTCTTGTCATCTCATGTTTGACCACATCCAGCTTGCCTTGGTTCATGGATCTTACATTCCACGTACCTATACAATATTGTTCTTTACAGCATCGGACCTTCTTTTCGCTTCCAGATACATCCACAGCTGAACGTCCTTTCGGCTTTGGCCCAGCCGCTTCACTCTTTCTGGAGCTACTTGGAATTGCCCTCCGCTCTTCCCCAGTAGCATATTGGACACCTTCCGACCTGAGGGGCTCATCTTCCGGCGTCATATCTTTTAGCCTTTTAACATTGTCCATGGGGTTTTCTTCCCCTTCATGGATCACTGCCTTGTCGTGGCGAAGGGGCTTGTGTAACTCAGTGAAGCCATGAGCTATACCGTGCAGGGCCACCCAAGACGGACAGGTCATGACAGAGAGTTCTGACAAAATGTGGTCCACTGGAGAAGGAAATGGCAACCCACTCCAGTATCCTTGCCAAGAAAACCCCATGGACAATGTTAAAAGGCTAAAAGATATGACGCCGGAAGATGAGCCCCTCAGGTCGGAAGGTGTCCAATATGCTACTGGGGAAGAGCGGAGGGCAATTCCAAGTAGCTCCAGAAAGAGTGAAGCGGCTGGGCCAAAGCCGAAAGGACGTTCAGCTGTGGATGTATCTGGAAGCGAAAAGAAGGTCCGATGCTGTAAAGAACAATATTGTATAGGTACGTGGAATGTAAGATCCATGAACCAAGGCAAGCTGGATGTGGTCAAACATGAGATGACAAGATTGAACGTTGACATCTTGGGAATCAGCGAATTGAAATGGACGGGAATGGGTGAATTTAATTCAGGTGACCACTATATCTACTACTGTGGGCAAGAAACCCTTAGAAGAAATGGAGTTGCACTCATAGTCAATAAGAGAGTGGGAAAGGCAGTAATGGGGTACAACCTCAAAAACGACAGAATGATCTCAGTGCGTATCCAAGGAAAACCATTCAACATCACAGTAATCCAAGTCTATGCCCCAACCACTGATGCCGAAGAAGCTGAAGTTGACCGGTTCTATGAAGACCTACAAGACCTTCTAGAACTAGCACCAAAAAAAGATGTCCTTTTCATCATAGGGGATTGGAATGCTAAAGTAGGAAGTCAAGGAGTAATCGGAATAACAGGCAAGTTTGGCCTTGGAGTACAAAATGAAGCAGGGCAAAGGCTAATAGAGTTCTGTCAAGAGAACAAGCTAGTCATAGCAAACACTCTTTTCCAACAACACAAGAGACGACTCTACACATGGACATCACCAGATGGTCAATACCGAAACCAGATTGATTACATACTTTGCAGCCAAAGGTGGAGAAGCTCTATACAGACGGCAAAAACAAGACCAGGAGCTGACTGTGGCTCAGATCATGAGCTTCTTACTGCAAAATTTAGGCTTAAATTGAAGAATGTAGGGAAAACCACTAGACCACTCAGGTATGACTTAGATCATATTCCATGTGAGTACACAGTGAAGGTGATGAATAGATTTAGAGGATTAGATTTGGTAGACAGAGTGCCTGAAGAACTATGGACGGAGGTCTGTAACATTGTACAAGAGGCAGCATCTAAAACCATCCCAAAGAAAAAGAAATGCAAGAAAGCAAAATGGCTGTCTGATGAGGCTTTACAAATAGCTGTGGAAAGAAGGAATGCGAAAAGCAAGGGTGAAAGGGAAAGATATAAGCAACTGAATGCAGATTTCCAGAGAATAGCAAGGAGAGATAAGAAGGCCTTCTTAAATGAACAATGCAAAGAAATTGAAGAAAACAATAGAATGGGGAAGACTAGAGATCTCTTCAAGAAAATTGGAGATATCAAAGGAACGTTTAGTGCAAAGATGGGCATGATAAAGGACAAAAAAGGCAGGGACCTAACAGAAGCAGAAGAGATTAAGAAGAGGTGGCAAGAATACACAGAAGAACTATACAAGAAAGATCTTAATGTCCCTGATGTCCATGCTGGTGTGGTCACTGACCCTGAGCCAGACATCCTAGAGAGTGAAGTCAAGTGGGCCTTAGGAAGCATTGCTAACAACAAAGCTAGTGGAGATGACAGTATTCCAGCTGAGTTATTTAAAATACTAAAAGACGATGCTGTTAAAGTGCTGCACTCAATATGCCAGCAAGTTTGGAAAACGCAACAGTGGCCACGGGATTGGAAAAGGTCAGTTTACGTTCCAATTCCAAAGAAGGGCAATGCCAAAGAATGCTCAAACTATCGCACAATTGCACTCATTTCACATGCTAGCAAGGTTATGCTCAAAATCCTACAAGCTAGGCTTCAGCAGTACGTGAACCGAGAACTACCGGATGTACAAGCTGGGTTTCGAAGAGGCAGAGGAACTAGAGATCAAATTGCCAACATTCGCTGGATCATGGAGAAAGCACGAGAGTTCCAGAAAAGCATCTACTTCTGCTTCATTGACTATGCAAAAGCCTTTGATTGTGTGGATCACAACAAACTGTGGCAAATTCTTAAAGAGATGGGGATACCAGACCACCTTACCTGTCTCCTGAGAAATCTGTATGCGGGCCAAGAAGCAACAGTTAGAACCGGTCATGGAACAACCGATTGGTTCAAAATAGGGAAAGGAGTACGACAAGGCTGTATACTGTCCCCCTGCTTATTTAACCTATATGCAGAGTACATCATGAGAAATGCCAGGCTGGAAGAATCACAAGCCGGAATTAAGATTGCAGGGAGAAACATCAATAACCTCAGATATGCAGACGATACCACCCTAATGGCAGAAAGTGAAGAAGAACTAAAGAGCCTCTTGATGAGGGTGAAAGAGGAGAGTGCGAAAGCTGGCTTGAAACTCAACATTAAAAAAACTAAGATCATGGCATCTGGACCCATCAATCCCTGGCAAATAGAAGGGGTAGAAATGGAAGCAGTAACAGACTTCATTTATTTGGGCTCCAAGATCACCGCAGACGGAGACTGCAGCCATGAAATTAAAAGACGCTTGCTCCTTGGGAGGAAAGCTATGGCAAACCTAGATAGCATATTAAAAAGCAGAGACGTCACCTTGCCGACAAAGATCCGCATAGTCAAAGCTATGGTTTTTCCAGTAGTAATGTATGGCTGTGAGAGCTGGACCATAAAGAAGGCTGAACGCCGAAGAATTGATGCCTTTGAACTGTGGTGCTGGAGAAGACTCTTAAGAGTCCCCTGGACTGCTAGGAGGTCAAACCAGTCAATCTTAAAGGAAATCAACTCTGATTGCTCATTGGAAGGATTGATAATGAAGCTCAAGCTCAGATACTTTGGTCACCTAATGCGAAGAGAGGACTCTTTGGAAAAGACCCTGATGCTGGGAAAGATGGAAGGCAAAAGGAGAAGAGGACGGCAGAGGATGAGATGGCTAGATAGCATCACTGAAGCAATGAGCATGAAATTGAGCAAACTCAGGGAGGCAGTGAAAGACAGGAAGGCCTGGCGCAATATGGTTCATGGGGTCACGAAGAGTCGGACACGACTTAACGACTAAACAACAACAACAACAATGGGGTTTTCTTGGCAAGGATACTGGAGTGGGTTGCCATTTCCTTCTCCAGTGGACCACATTTTGTCAGAACTCTCTGTCATGACCTGTCCGTCTTGGGTGGCCCTGCACGGTATAGCTCATGGCTTCACTGAGTTACACAAGCCCCTTCGCCACGACAAGGCAGTGATCCATGAAGGGGTCTACTTAGATAGGCAACATTTAACCATTGAGATTATTTTGGCTCAAAATCCTACCCCTTTCCACCATTGGCCTTGGAACTTGCCAAATGTTGTTCACCTTTTATTTAGAAATAGAGCTGATGTCTATGAAAACTGCATCTATTTTCTATATAGGAATAGAAAATGTCACCCAATGAATATTTGCATTTTATGCAGCTGATAAAGGAGCAGAAGTCCAGGTAGGAATTAAAAGAACAGCAGCCACAGATGTCAACCTGTAGCAGAAATGCTTTAAGGAACATTTCAGTAAAATAATTGTGGTTTTGCCACAATTGTGCAAAAATGTTTGCAAGAAAAGAACCAAGCTCAGAGAACCCCAAGGACTCCACAGTTCAACCCTGAGCTACACACATTCACCTCTATTAGTAATTGTGGTAAGGCACATAATTCAGAAAATCATGACAGTTCAGGTCAGAGGGGAGAATGAAGCTACCCAGAAACAGAAGGAAAATCAAATGAGAGTGGGTCACCTGAGAATAGGAGAAAGGATGATGAACCGAAAAAATAAATAAATAAATAAATTTGGCTGTTTGGTGTCGCACCCAGAGCCATTCTTGAATTGAGATGACAATGAAACATGACTAGCCTTAATCTGACGCTGGACAGAATCAAGAGACCATTGCTAGAATGTTAGTAGGAGACATATATTATCTTGGCAACAGCAACTACAGTATTTGCCTCAAACCGGTTCACATTTCTTCCACCCACCAGGCAGAATTAACAAGGATGTAACTTCTTCCCTTTGCTGAAAGACCATTTAGCACTTTACACCTTGTTCCTGGTAGTGCCTAGAGATGTCCATCTTTTTTTCAATTGTCTGCAACAAATTGAGACCAAAAGAGTCTTGGAAAAAAAAGAGAAGCATTATTATTTTCCAGTTACAGAGGAGAGGCAGAGTAGTTTAAAAGCCACCTGTGTAATTGTGCACACCTCTACAGTTAGAATTTGCTTCCTCAAATATACTATTGATCTATACTAAACTAGCGATCGTGGATTTCCTAACTCCTACTTGTATATTTTTATCAGAGATAAAGCTGGGCTACAAATAGCAGAGAATATGGGGAAAATTTCAGCAAACAAACTGACAGATTCAGGGAAAGGAAAACATAAAAGAGGCCCAAAATTCATACAAACTCTCAATTTTTAAATATCATTGAACAGGCTTACTGCAAACAAATCCACTGGGCAATTCATAGATCAATTTAAAAAGATGAGTACCGGTCAATTCACATGCAAAAAATCTGGTAGCCTATTCTGTTTATTTCCAATAATATTTTATTTCTCTTTAACAGCTGAGTGTATTTTCAAAGATTTATACTTCTATGTGAAAGTTTTATCTCCAGCTTCTTGGAACTAAACTATTCCCCTTAACATCCAACTGAAATATTAATGTATATTTTATTAGAAAATATTGCCATGAGATTTTAATATCTAAGGAGTTTGTCCATCCAGATGTACTTTATTATTTTCTTATTGCTCCTTTCTTCTTGTCTCCATCATTCAGCCTAAATTATAGAGATAGATATCATAAAAAGTAATAACAATTAGGCTTGTTTTCGAATCATATCATCAGTGCTGCTTCAGAAAGCAGGTTAACAGGGGATGTAGAGCCCTTTCTTCATCACTACTTTCCCCACATCACTCCTGACCAGCAGCTACTTTCAAATTTCCAAAGTACAGTAAACAAAAGACTTTGGATTTAACAGACAAAATCTACTGAACATGGATATACCGTGCCGGGATATTGGTGGTGGTGCTGGTTAAAGAGGGAGAGAAGGGAAGATGCTGAGAAAATCAAGGTAGGCCAGCCAGTGGAATATGTTACACTGGGAGCTCCTGAAGACAGAGAGAGATCAATGCACACTAGCTTTTTTCTACTCCTCTAGACTTGGCTTATACTTTCTGTAGTTAGGATTCTTGTTGTCAGGGTTAGTAGAGTTACTATCATTACCAAGGAGAAGGCACCTGTAACATGACCGTCCTGTTAGCTCTGATTGGATAGGAAGACCCATTCAAAGCAGGACATCTTGTACAAGATGCTAACTCAAAAACAAACAGAACAACTTTGTTGCTTAGAATGCTTGTGTGAGGTTGGTCAGACAGTTTCCTTTACACTATTGTAGCCTTGCAGCACAATCTTGCATGGAGACCAGTGGCCTTAAGACAGTGTTGTCCAAACCTGGCCACTAAGATGAGTGGACTTCAACTCCCAGAATTCCCCAGCCAGCATGGCTGGCTGGGGAATTCTGGGAATTGAAGTCCACTCATCTTAAAGTGGCCAAGTTTGGACAACACTGCCTTAAGACATGGAACCAGATGCAAATTAGTTTTGAGTCAATATATAGGCATAGTTTGCAAAAGCTTTGCTCCCGGAAATCTTGTAAATGACAATCTGCTTTTATGAATACCTAAAGGCCCTAAAATGTAACAAAATCAATTGTTTTATTTTCTTAATGTGTATTTGATTGCTGCAGATAGAAGCCATCTTCCAACTTTTTGATTAATTTTTTTTAAGGACAGCATTAAGCATAAATAGATATAAGCAGTGCTTTGTTTGTCTTAGGTAAAAACAGGAGTGATTTCTTTCCAAATTTTCCCTAATGAATAATCAGAGACATAAAGACAGGCTCCTTGCTTCCTATTGCTTTCAAACTCTCCCGCTTTTCAGATTACAACAACTTCACTAATTGAACTCTGTTTGTTATTTTACCCCCTTCTTTCTCAGCTCCTAATTTGAATGCTTAGTTTAACAGGCTCCCAAGCAAATGCATGGTTTTTTGACCCAAGGAAGCATGCAGTACTTTGAGTTGATTTTGTAGAGAATAAGGAAGATGACCTGGATGGAAATATGCAAGAATTATTCCCTAGGCAAAAGGGGATGAAACATTTTTTTAAATTCCTGAGAAACAAGATAATATTCAGAAGTAGCTCATGCAAATACCTCTCTAATTCACTGAACTATAAGAAGGAGGAGGATGTACTTGGGAAGATTCTGTTACTACAGCCAATCTCAATAGAAGTAGTTTTAGCCTTCCTGTGGAGTTGATTTCCTGGTCTGGTCTACCTAGTGGGACTGACACATCTAAATGCAAGTCACAGAGGAAGAAAAGAGGTATGAACCAGCCGTACTGAAACTGATGGAGGATGGACAACAAAAAGTGAATGTCAAATTCTGCCTAATAATACCGAGGATGATATCCTCCTCCTCCTCCTCCTCCTCATCTTATTTATACCAAGCTTATCAGGTGCCCTCCAAATGTGTTGAGACTCCCACAACAAGTAGACTCAATGCTAATGGAAAGAATCAGACTGGAGAAGAATCATTTCTTTAACAATTTTTATAGTAAACTGAAGAAATAGTTTTTACATAGGCATTTATCCTTCTTTGGAAAAATGAAAAATACTGAAAAGGTTCAATGTGTACCAAAGAAAAACATAAGAAGGGCCTTTTTGAATCAATCTGAAGGCCTCCCTTAATCCAGCATTTGGTTGCAACAGATCCAGCCAAAATCCTCAAGGAAGCTTATACATTTATCTGAAGATAACAGTTGTTCTTTTTTCAGGAACTAATTATCAGATGGTTTGTTCACTTGGTTGTGTATTAAATTTATATCCTGCCTTTTCTCCAGGAGTTCAAGACAGTATATACAACACTCCCTCATCCCATTTTTTACCACCACCCAACCCTGCAGGGTGCTTTGGATTGACAAAGAGTGACTGTCTCAAAGTCCCCAGTGAACTTCCATGGCTAAGACAGATCTGAACCTGGGCTTCCCCAGTTTGAGTACAATACCTTATGTTTAGACAAACCTTTCCTGCCCTACTACCCTCCAGATGTGCAGGGACTATATGATTAAGCATGGCAAATGGTTAAGATTTCAGGAACAAAAGAGATCTCATATTACTGAGAGTCTTTCTTTACTGCTGAGTTGAGTGCTCTCCATCCATCCTTGAACTGGCAGGAAACTATACCAGTATGCCATTTGCTGTTTCCACTGCTAATCCCTATGCTGCTTCTATTACCTCTGTTCCCAGTCCCTCCAAAACAATGGATGACAAAGCCTAACAGATATTATGCCTTTCGATTATGTTGGAATAACAGAGGAAATATTATTTCAACATGGTAGAGCTAAAAATAACTTAAGCTTACTCCTAGGCTGGGGAGGAGATGAAGGAAACTTCATGAGGACACAGCAGAAAAAAATGTTGTGGGGCATGCTTTTGCTGTGGTTGGGTACAAATCAGGAAATTCCATTAATCTGCTGATTTGGAAGGGAGGGCATTTTAGGATTGGATAATACTTTCCATCAACACTGTAGAATGGCTAAGTTATTTTGTGGGTTGACTAACTGGTGATTTAAAAGCCAGGAAGCCATGCTGAATAGTTCCCATTTTTATTCTGTGCCCAAGAGCATTTGATAACAACTCCTACTGATGCAAATATGGCCATATAGCTCATGAACTTTCAGAGTGAACTCATGAACTTTCACCCATTCATTACCATTGTGATTATTTTGGTACTTCTTGCCATGAGTAGCTTACCAATCTAGCCTTTCAAAAGACATATTAACCTATTAGAGCAGATGCTAAAGTGATCCTAATAAAATACTCATCTAAAAGCCATCATGGCTTTGCTGAACAAAGCTATGAGACAGAATGAAGAATTCTCTGTTGCCCAAACAGATGCCCTCCAGATGTATGGCTGGCTTGGAATTCTGGAAGTTGTAATCCCAACATAATTAAAAAGTGCTGTCTTGGGAAAGACTCCTTTAGCTTCTCTTGAATCCACTGCCAACCAATAGGAAGATAACTGCTCTTTCTATCATTCTACAACTAGAGAGTACCAAAATTGCTACTAGAGAATCCAAACAAGCTGTTAGTCCAGGCAGCAGTAAAGACAAAGTTGACTGCAAATGAGTTTGGAAAACATCAAAAGAATCACTGTGTCAGTAGGAAAAATGAAGCCTTCTACTTGCTGCATTTGACATCTGTTCTGCAATCTGTGTATCTCTTAGCTATAAACATTGCTGAAAGTATACTTAGGCAGACAAAATTTGTTTAATTAGGATATATTTTTTCAGTGTAAGGAGAGTCTTTTCCTCCTTCCTTCCCCCAATGTTTTTCCAAAAAGGTCTTTCACACATTACTTTTCCAGGCCTGTGGAGGAACATGAATGACATACTAACACTTTTCAGCAAAATAGAACAGTTGAGTTATAGCTTTAATTCAAATGACATAAATTCCATACTGTAAACCATACATTCGCTGGAATTAGAATTCTCCAAGTAGATGCTATGTTACCTCCTACTACTAAAAGCATAGACTGAAACTGATTGATCAATGAATTTTTGCAAAAGTATTGAGTTGCAGCCAGTTCATTATATATATATATATATATATATATATATATATACACACACACACACACACACACACACACACACACACACTACTAAAACTCTCATTGGATTTGTTTGTCTGTTTGTACCCTCAAGTTAGCCCAAACTGTGCATTATACTGCAAAAACCTTTGAATTAAAGTACCTAAAATCTGCTAACTTAAAGAATGAGTAAAAAATCTGGGACCCATTACTCCTGTGGAATTGAAATTTCCATGATGTTCACATCAGTTTTATTTGCAAAGTTGTGGCCGTTGCAGTGTCCCTGCAGTCACGTGATCATGATTTCCAACACTTCCTACCGGCTTCCCACAAGCAAAGTCAATGGGGAAGCCAGCAGGAAGTCGTTCCCGCTCCCACTGCTTTTTTGCCCACCTGTGGTCATTCTGTTTATCTGATTAGGTAAGTAAATATTGACTTATTACTGAAGTTTGTTTGCCATTACAATTATTTTACTATTTATGATATATACTCTTCTTAGATGATCCAGCACTGGGGTAAAAAAAGATATGGTCAGCCTAAAATGTAATGTCCTGGTCACATCAGACTGCACTGCCTTTCTCTCAAAGGATGACTCAATAGGTCACAGGGTTGTCTAGTTTTTATTAAAGATTTTTAAAAAGGAAGATGAAAACTAATACAAACTAATATAAAGTAAGAAAAAGAAAAGAAAAAGAAAGAAATCAAAGAGAAAGCTAAAAGTGCAAGAAAGAGAAAAAAATTAAAAGAAAAATAGAAATGAAAGAAAAAAGATATAAAGAAGTAGCTTCCAATCTTCTTTACAGCAGTTGTAAGTCCAATTATAAATTTACCTCTTACTCTATGGTTACAACATGACTCTCTTCTTTATAAATTCCCTTCTCACCCCTATGGGTGGTATGTGTCTTCCTCAATCTCGGGTCCTCTACCAGAGGCGTGGGAGTTTGAGGGTTCTGCGCAGTATCTTAGCTGTTCCTAGCACTGCACTTTTCTGCACAGAGAGCTCTGATGTTGTTCCTGGGATCTGTTGGAGCCACTCTCCCAGCTTAGGAGTCACGGCCCCGAGTGCTCCTACCACCACTGGGACCACTTTGGCCTTGACTTTCCACATCCTCTCGATTTCCTCCTTCAGGCCCTGGTACTTCTCCAGCTTCTCATGCTCCTTCTTCCTGATGTTGCTGTCACTTGGCACTGCTACATCTATCACTACCGCTGTCTTCTGGTCTTTGTCTACTACCACAATGTCTGGTTGATTAGCCAGTACCTGTCTGTCCGTTTGGACCTGGAAGTCCCACAGGATCTTAGCCCTGTTATTCTCCACAACCTTCTGTGGAATCTCCCATCTGGACTTGGGGGGGTCTAGCCCATACGCTGTGCAGATGTTCTTGTACACAATGCCAGCTACTTGGTTGTGCCGTTCAGTGTATGCTGTTCCTGCCTGCATCTTACACCCTGCCACTATGTGTTGGACTGTCTCTGAGGCCTCTTTGCACAATCTGCACCTTGGGTCCTGTCTAGTGTGGTAGACCCCTGCTTCTATGGATCTGGTGCTTAGTGCCTGTTCTCGTGCTGCTATGATCAGTCTTTTAGTCCGGCCCTTTCCAGCCACTGATAGGATTTCCCAATGTCAGCCACCTCAGCTATCTGTCGATGGTGCATCCCATGCAGGGGCTTGTCTTGCCATGGTACTTCCTCTGCTTGAACCTCCTGCCTTGTCTGCTGCTGCCTGAGGCATTCTCTCAGCAGCTCATCTTTGGGTGCCATCTTACTGATGTACTCCTGGATACTTTGGGTTTCGTCCAGGACAGTGGCTTTGACACTCATCAGGCCCCGCCCACCCTCTTTGCGCCTGATGTACAGTCTCTGGGTGTTGGACTTGGGGTGGAAACCTCCATACATTGTGAGGAGCTTCCAGGTCTTCACATCAGCAGCCTCCATGTCTTCCTTTGACCAGCTCACTATACCGGCAGGGTATCTGATGACTGGCAGGGCATACATGTTGATGGCATGGATCTTGTTCTTCCCATTGAGCTGGCTCTTCAGGACCTGTCTTATCCTTTGGTGGTACTTGGAAGTTGCTGTCTTCCTTGCCTCCTCCTCATGGTTCCCGTGTGACTGTGGGACACCAAGGTATTTATAGCCGGTCTCTATGTCTGCTATGTGGCCCACTGGTAGTTCCACTCCATCGGTCTTAACTACCTTCCCTCGCTTTACTATCATCCTGCCACACTTCTCCAGTCCGAATGACATCCCAATGTCCTCACTGTAGATCTGTGTCAGGTGGATCAGTGAGTCGATGTCTCATTCACTCTTAGCATACAGCTTGATGTCATCCACTCTTGAACTTGTACCCATATCCAGTGATTATCTGGCTGAGGGAGTTTAAGCCTATGCAGAACAGCAGTGGGGACAGTGCATCACCTTGGTATATGCCGCACTTGATGGCCACTTGTGCGAGCTGTCTTGAGTTCACTTCCAGTGTTGTCTTCCACAGTCCCATTGAGTGCTTGAGGAAGGTCCTTAGTGTCCTGTTGACTTTGTATAGTGCCAGGCATTCACAGATCCGTGTATGCGGCATTGAGTCATAGGCTTTCCTGTAGTCAATCCAGGCTGTGCTCAGATTGGTCTGCCTAGACCTTGAGTCTTGGGCGACTGCCCTATCTATGAGTAACTGGTGTTTTGAGCCTCTGGTGTTGTTCCCAATGCCCTTCTGAGCTGTGCTCATGTACTGGCCCATATGGCCATGTAGCTTGGCAGCTATGATGCCTGATAGAACTTTCCATGTTGTGGGGAGGCAGGTTATTGGCCGGTAGTTGGATGGTGGTGTTCCTTTGTGAGGGTCCTTCCTTGTGTTAGCCAGTCTGGGTGGGAGCCTGCTGCTAGCAGTTGGTTCATCTGTGCTGCTAGGCGTTCATGCACTGCTGTTAGTTTCTTTAGCCAGTAGGTGTGGATCATGTCCGGGCCAGGTGCTGTCCAGCTTTTCATGTTCTTGACCCGCTGCTGGATGTCTGCTACTGTGATGGTGACTGGTTCCTGTTCTGGGAGATTGCTGTGGTCTGCTTTCAGGTCCTGCAGCCACTTTGCACTGGTGTTATGTGTCTTCTCTTTCTCCCATATGTTCTTCCAGTACTGTTCAGTTTCCGCTGCTGGTGGCTCAGCTGATACTCTGTGGTTGCACTGCAGTTGGGAGTATACTTTGGATGGTTCTTTGGAGAACACGGCATTTATCTTCTTGGCCTCTGCTTCTCTAGTGTATCTCCTTAGCCTGGCAGCCAGTGCTGTGAGCCTTTGTTTAGCAGTCTCTAGGGCTTCAGATGGAGTCAGGCCCATATATTTTTTCAGTAGCTGAGTCTTATCCCTAATCTCCACACGCTTCTGTAGTTCCACCAGCTGACTGACTTCTCTCTGAGTTGCCTTGATCTTAGCCTCCAATCTCATTTTCCAGGGTGGGTACGTACTGCTGTTCTTCTTGATCGTGTAGCCAAGCATTTCCAGGATTACAGTGGCTGTAGCATATACCAATTCATTGGTGTCAGTTATGGTGGTAGTAGGGATTGTCTGGAGGGCTCTGTTGGCATCTTCTAGCATACTATCTGATGGTACTTCTCCACTGAGCCTTGGTAATTGGACTCGAGGGTTGACTGTAGCTAGTTTATCCATGATCTTATGCCTCATATCAGCTGCTGTGCTCTGTAATGGAAGGGGTGGCAGTGACATTCCAGCTTCAGGTGTTGGCTGCACATCTGCTTGTTCTTCTAGGTCTGCTTGAGTCCGGGTTGTAATGTGGAGTTGGTCTATCTCAAGTTGTGAGAGCAGCTTCCTCTTTACTATGTTGAAGCGCTGGTAACTAGTTGTTTCTCAGTTAGTGTGGATGTAGGCCTTCTGTCTATCCATAGTTCCCTCATACGTTTCATATATCCCCTCTCATTAGGTCTGCTGTTGTAGTAGCATTCCATCATTTCCAAGTTCTCTTGTCTCGTCCATGTATGGTTTGTTCCAGTGGCCCACTTAACATCAGATTGTCCTGGTTCCCCAACATCTGACGCGGACCTTGTTAATCCGGGCGACGTCCGAGCCGGCATGACTCTCTTAGTTCGTGTCACTGTCATATTTGAGGTAAGCAGGTGAAGTGTTAGGGGGTCTTTGCCCAAGGACCCCTACTGGTAAGGTAGGTGCCAGCCGGGATTTGAACCCCGGTCTCCTGCATCAAAGGCGGTGTTCTAACCACTACGCTATTCAACTGCTATTTTTTATTTTTTATATATATGACTCTCATACACACACACACACACACACACACACACACACTGTCTAATCATCCAAACCATAAATCATTAGTTCATTTTCTTCTTTTTTATACAAAAAGTCCATAAGGTGTTTCCAGTCAGAGTTGCAGCCAGTTCAGATGCTAAATCCAAATCACACTGACTTCCTTTTCCTTAGCAACCTTTGTGTTGTCTTTGACGCATTAAAATTTGCTTTCATAACATCTGAGGGTGACTTTTCAGGGGGGGAAAAAAAGCCTAGGTATATGATACAGATAGAAAGTTTTGGAATCTCTCTTATGCTGTGACCTTTATTCTTGATCCATCACTCAGGAAATCAAAGGTCATCTGATTCTTCCTATTACAAATTCTCATTCTCTCTTTCTCTCTCCAGATAGTTAAATTCATAGGCAGACAGAGACTGACATAAATGGGGTCATTACTGAGCTTCACCATATTTATCAAGTTCTTTTCTCATCCCAGGCAAAGGGCCATGTGTCGATGCATATATCCGTTCCTCTGAAATTCTTCCCTTTAAATTTTTATATTTCCACTTGTAAGTATAAAATGAAATAAAAAATAGCTTTCATAAGGTTTGTCCTATCTTTTGTTTTCCTTGCGTACACCTGACATTCAGTTACACAAAGAAAAGCATCTCAGAGGACTGGAAATTATCATCAGCCAAAGATATATTAGAAGAAACACTCAAGCCTACCAGGTAAAGAACAGGTTTTAGGTGAAAGATCACAGACAGCCAGTTGGGTGCAGTGGTTAAAGGCATCAGGCTAGAAACCAGGAGAGTGTGAGCTATAGTCCCTCCTTAGACACAAAGCTAGCTAGGTGACCTTTGGCCAGTCACTCTCTCTCAGCCCTAGGAATGAGGCAATGGCAAACCGCTTCCAAAAACTTGCCAAGAAAACTGCAAGGACATGTCCAGGCAGTTGCCAGGAGTCAGTAGTGACTCCAAGGCACAGACACACAAAAGAAATGATCACAGGTTCCCTCATTACCAATAACCACAGTAAAGCCCACGGTCTCAAATTCTGAAAATACAATCCCAGTTAGTTGGACTAGTGGCCTGATTTAGGACATTTCCACAGGAGGACTCAGTGCTGATTCAAAGGCAACTCCAGATTTTTGTGACTATGTCAATGGTCTTTAGAATTGATTTATTTCCTGTTCACCTGCAGTATATTTGAAACTCCAACAAAGGTAATTGTTGTTGTTTAATGCTTACAAATCGTTTAATCTTGATTTGCCGAAATTCCTGATTTACTCTACCTTGTGGCCCCTAGTCTTCAGATCTTGAAATGGGAAAGTTGGCCTTGATGATTTTATAACTCTCCCTCATAGGAAATGCTGTGTTTGTTTTTTTTCCAATCAGACGAATAAATACAATAAATAAAGATGTGGAAGGAGTGAAAGCAATTCATTTTATTTCCCTTTGTGGGTAGCTGGAAGTGAACAGACATTTGTTACCGACCTAAGCTAGCTCAATAATGACAGTGATTTAGTTCCTTTTTAGTTTCATTTCAAGTTTGGCAGGTTTGAAGATAATTGCAGATTGTTTTCAAATTGGTTAGGGAAAGGGGAATGGAAACAGGAACAGTTTGGAAGTTCCTTCAGTTTAAAACAGCTTCCTGCATTCCTGTGGTGACTGTATTTGCAGCAGTTCAAACCAATTATTTCAGTGAATACCTGATTTAATCAGTAGAGGTTCGTAGTAAAAATTCAAAAGTGCAACTCAAGCCCAGCCCAGGCAAATATACTACAAACTAACACAATAATTATTTTACAGTATTTGCGATACAAGGTATTTTTATTTCTTTATTTTGTTTACTCTGTTTTGTTTTTTCAAGCTCTTCAATGGTTAGAAACAAAATAATATGTTATTATTTCTAATAGCCTAGTCAACCGTGTGCTAACAAGATTATACCCAAAAAAAGAACCAGTGTGGAGCAACTGGGAGGTATCTGTACGCTTCAGAAAATCCACAATTTGCAGAAGTATACATATGCAAAAAAACATGTTGGTGGCGGAGAAAGAAGAAAATAGTAAATGAACAAAACAAAAGCAATATATTAGTGGATGAAATGGAGAAGTTAACAGTGGTTTGAACCTTGAAATATTTTGCTGCAATTTCAATTTCTATGGGACAGAAACAGCATTGGTTGCACTTTTAGATGATCTCTGGCGAGAGCGGGATTGGGGGAATGCATCCATCCTTGCTCTTCTTGACCTCTCAGTGGCCTTCGATACCATCAACCGTGGTATCCTTTTGGGTCGGCTGCAGGAGTTGGGGCTGGGTGGCACAGTGTTGTGCTGGTTCAGCTCCTTTCTCCAAGGCCGAACCCAATCGGTGTTGATAGGGAGTGAGAGGTCCAGCCCCCGGCCCCTACTTTGTGGGGTGCCACAGGGGTCAGTGCTTTCACCGCTCCTATTTAACATCTACATGAAACTGCTGGGTGAGATCATCCGGCACTATGGGATGAGGTATCATCAGTATGCTGATGATACCCAACTATACATCTCCATCCCAGGTGCCCTAAGTGATGCTGTGACTGCCCTCTCGCAGTGCCTGGAGGCTGTGGGAGCCTGGATGGGGGACAACAGGCTTCAACTGAACCCTGGTAAGACAGAGTGGCTGTGGATACGGGGAGCCTCAAGATCCAGGAGTTTGTCATCTTTGGTTCTTGATGGGGTTGCACTACCCCAGACAGACCCGGTGCATAATCTGGGGGTTCTCCTGGACTCACGACTCCTGCTCGAAGAGCAGGTGGCAGTCGTGGCTAGGACGGCCTTTGCACGACTTCGTGTTGTGTGGCAGTTACGCCCCTTCCTGGATCAGGAGGACCTCCGCACAGTCACTCATGCCCTGGTCACCTCCAGGTTGGACTACTGTAATGCGCTCTACATGGGGCTACCCTTGAAGAGTATCCGGAAGCTACAGCTGGTACAGAATGCAGCGGCGCGGACAGTTCTCAATGCCCCTAGGAGGGCACATATAACACCGCTGTTGCGTGAGCTGCATTGGTTGCCAGTTTGTTTCCGGGTCCCATTCAAGGTGTTGGTCATCACCTTCAAAGCCCTTCATGGCACAGGACCAGGTTATCTGAGGAACTGCCTTGCCCTGGTCATTTCAGCCCGCCCCACTCGGTCCAGCAGAAGGGGCAGGTTGCAGACCCCACCGATCAAGGAATTTTGATTGGTGGGGTCTAGGCAGAGAGCCTTTTCTGCTGCAGCTTCCGCCCTATGGAACATCCTGCCTCCTGAGGTCTGGTGTGCCCCCTCCCTCATGGCCTTCAGGAAAGGGATTAAATCCTGGCTCTGCCAGAAGGCCTGAGGGCCGGATGGGGGCCCGCACCTGTGGAGATGGCTGGTGGGGTGATGGGTTTGCTCCCCCCCCAGCATCTTGCAGGTTTTTAGGGCTAAAAATTAGGAGGTTCTTAGGACATTTTTAATATATGTTTCTTTTTAATTATTTATAGATTTTATCCATTGTTGGAGGGACTCGTGTTTTTTCCTTTTTTATTATTGTGAGCCGCCCAGAGTCACCCATTGGGAGAGATGGGCGGCATACAAGTTTGATAATAAATAAATAAATAAATAAATAAATAAATAAATAAAATGTTGTTTACTTTTTCTCAAAACAGAGCTAATTAAACCAGCTAATGGCAATTCATCCTCCTTTATTGTCTCTGAATCAATGCATTCTTAATAGTAATTTTATTAAAAATTACAATTACAAAGATAAAAACTAAAAAAAACTAAAAAAATCAAAGAATAAAAAGGAAAAATAGAAAGCACAGAAAAGAAAAAAAGAAAGAAAAAATAAGAATATAGTAAAGAAAAAGAAAAGAAATATATAAAGAAACGACTTCCCCCTTCATCACAACAAGCATAAACAGTTTTAGTAACTTATCACCTTCTCTTAATATACAACAAATGATCTATTCTTCCCATATCCCATCTCTTATCTATAAACAAATCCTTAAAGTCTCATTGTTTCAGTCCTGATCAGCAAAAGTCCATTAAGGGCTACCAGAGATAACAATAGATCTATTTTAACCGTGATCAAATAAACCAATTTTATATTCCTTCCTTTTACTTTCAACAATCTTGATCTTTAGTCCCTTCAAATAATGTCCTAGAACTTGATTTCTTTTCATTTTTTCTTTGTCCCTTCTCACAAAATTCTTCAAAGATTTAAAAAGCCTCTTTTGTAAATCCAGTATAGGAAAATTATCCAGGTCACTCTCTTGGTTTGTTATTTGTCTATCTGTTTTAATTATTAAGACATCAGCTGGTTTCTTTTGTATGTCCATTGTAGTATCTTTTTTCATATCATTCTTGTAGTCTTTCATTTATAGTCCACTTCAGATCAGTCTCAATCACGTCAGGTAAAATTTATTCCTCTTTCATAACATCTTTTAAACACAGTCTATCTATAGAGGCAGATATTCTTAAAATTAACTTCTGAGTCCATTGTTCAAAAACATCCTTCAATATATCTAATGTTAAAATATTTTGCTTCATACTGTACTAGTAAGTCAAATTTAAGTATTCTTCTCCTTTAATTGTAATCTTTAGTTCCTTCTGGTGCCCTCCAGTGTTCAACCTTCAAGTCTCATCCTATCTTTTTTTTTTTTTAAAGAGAATTCAAAACAAAGGCATTTTCACACAGGAAGGATTCTTATAATTAATTCCAAAATCTTATTTTAAACCCATCTGGACCCTTAGACAATTTGTAACTTTCCAAAATCAAAATTCTAATCACCCTTTTATTCCAAAAGAAAAAAAATTAAGTCCTTAAACTTATATTTAAAACTTCTTTCATTAAGGAAAGAAGGAAACTCACCTGGTGCTGTAAGACTTGTCAATCCAAAGGTTCTTAATAGCTGAAAAGCAGTTAACAAGCAATTTCTAAAAATGATTAGAAAAGGAAGTATGTGAACCCTGTGTCCTTTTGAAGGTGCCATCCGTGGTTTGAGCAAGCTCTAAACATGCTGGAGACTCCTATCTTGAGGTCTCCTCACAAGGAGCAACTGTACGGAGCACTTGTGGGTGATCTTAAGTCCTCTCCTTGTCTAGAGAGGAATTATGAAGAGACGATTTACTTGCAGGCTTTTTATTCTGCTGCAGTCATCAGCTCCGTTTTTAGCAGAGCCGTCTTGAGTTTCTTCCCTGGAATTCCTATGTGTTAATATTGTTATTATCTACAAGAAACATAGCATACCCACTGGCTGAATTTACATACTGTAATGGCTGGAAAGTTGACTTTCAAAATGGCAATGGGAAGAATTAAGTAGAAAAGAAAACTGAGCTGGTGTAAAGTTCATAAGCTCAGGTTCCAGCACACGTACAGTAGAGCCAAGAGCTTGGGCCATTTCCCTCCCCACTTTTTTTTTTTTTAACAATCCAGCAGGAAGAATGTATATCAGTTTGTTTCATACATGGGAGAAATGGAGGCTTCAGGACTTCGAAGTCATAGCAGCTGGGATGATTTTGATAAGTGCTATAAATGAGAAGCCTACACTAATGAAAGTTTCGACAATAGATGGAAATCCTGTTAACCAAGCCAACATAGTTTGACAGCACATGCGTATATGTGAGTAGAGGGATCTGTATTCTTGAATGAGCAGACAAGCTTCATACGTATCCTTTAGGGGGTAGTCACAATTTATATCTCGACCATATTCCAATTGAACTTTACTGCTCTACTTCAGTCGATTATGTCTTGTCTGAATTATTGCTCCATTACTTTACAGCACCAGACTGTTCAATGGATTCATTCATGCAGGGCTCAAGGAATAATGCTCTGCAGCTTCATGAAAATCTAAGAGAGATGAAGGGAAGGTTTCCCCCCAAACTGTATTGGGAATCTGCAGAGGTAAAAATGCAGGTGGAGTGTCATCAATACCGCATTCATCTTTTGGATGCAAAATGGGTGCTGAGAACAGATAAAAAAATAATGACAAAGGTAAGCTTCTGATTAGAAGACAACATTGTCTGGCACAGCTGCTCCCTTAAATACACAGCTTCTTCTGCAGAAAAATGGTCCTTCCATAATTGGGTTGAGTTTTCATTGCTACTTTATCAAAGCAGATGAAGATGGAAACTAGCTGTATCCTCCGATGCAAGTAGCGAAGCTGTTATATGAAATATCAAATGCAATCTTTGAATCCCCCTTATTGTTTTTCAATTATTGAAAACCCTCCAACTGCCTGTTAGTGATTAAGGAATTATACCTAAATTGGTTTTGAACTTTTGTGAACCAGTCTCAGTGGTGCACAAATAGTAGAAGGGGTACCTTACAATTCTCAGGTCAGGAAAGAGCAGAATGAATGTGGCTGTCCTAACCATACAGGTAGGCCTCGTTTAGCGACTCCATCATTCAGCGACCATTCACAGTTATGACAGTGATGAAAAAGTAACTTTACAATTGGTCCTCACATTTACAACCTTTGCAGGTCTGTAAAGCAAAGGAAAGCTGAATAAGATCATAAGCGTAGTTGTGGTTTCATTTATTGACAGCTTTGTTTAACGACCGAATTACTGGTCCCATTTGTGGTTGCTAAAAGGACTACAGTAATGAGGTGGAAAGCATGTCATCTAAATGATGCTTTTTCATGCTTAAGTTGTTTTACCAGACACATGCATACAGAAACTTCCAATGTTTTCATTAAAATGATGATGGCCGAGTTGCACCACCATGACATAAACTCTGTCCCTTTCATATATGTGTGCAAGTGGAGTTTGCAGTACAATGGTGTGACGTGTGAGGTAGGGCCTCACTTGACAGCTGCTTCTGGACTCCATATCCTTAGGAAGGTGCCACTTGAGAAGATGCATTCAAACTGCACAATGCTGAGATGCCAAATTATACAGTGGAAGAGACTGTTTTTCATTTGGCTCAAATAACTGCTTAGCATTTCAGCTCAAGAATCCACATAGCCAGAACAAATCTGTGAGATGCTACTGTCCTAGAAAGACAGGCTGGAAGAATGGCAAAGAATGCCAGATTCTAGCATATGGAGTCTTCCTCATGAATTCTCCAAATCATCTTCCCCTTTAAGCTCATACATAGGGCCTTTCTCATTATTAGAAACATTCATTTGAGTGTATATATATCAAAACCTGATCAATTTATTTCCTCAAATCTACAGGCAATGTACAATACATTAAGAAAGAATTGCTTGCAGAAAGAATTGCACCTGCAAGGAAGAATTAATGTCAGCCTGAACAGGTTACCAAAAGTCACACAAGTTTCAGGCAGCCTTTTGGCTATTTGCAAAACTGCAAGCTGGTAAACAGATAGTAAAATTAACCTAATTCTGGAAAGATGGGAAACCAACCCAGAACAAAACTGAAAGATTTACCCATTTTCCCTCATTAATGCATCCACTCAAAGGATTAGTGTTACATAACTAGTCAGTATGTAAGTGTTCAAGCAGATCAGTGTGTATAATCCAATTGCTTTCTTTGCTTATATGGTAAATGCATAAAATGGTCATGTGTACATATGTCATTTTCTCATCGAAATGAGTAAATATCTCCTTCAAAGGAGAAGCCATTATCAGACAATCAGAACTATTCTACCTCTTTGGATGGTGTTAATGATGATGATCATCATCACCATCACAATTGAAGAAGTTCTTCATGTGTATTCTTCTACAGACATAAAGGATAAATTTATTTTTTGACATTCAGCTATTACAGAATTTCTTAGCAGCTCAGCCATCCTAAGGATGGGAAAGGGTTTCCCTTTGTACATAACCTTAAATTACAGATTTACTCACACATACATATACACTTGTGATAATTAGCCACAAGTAAAAGTTACTCAAAGCTAGGGGTTTATTACTCAAATGTAATAACAGTTACTGCAAATGTTCTTACTAATAGCCTTATTAGCTTGGAGCTCTATAAGTTCTTGGCTCATGATGCTTAACCTCCAAGATAATATCCTCTCACTTTCTCCAGATTAAAGTTTGGGAGTGCATAATACCTATCAGTCTCTTAATAGGTGCATTAACTCTGCCTACAAAACTTCACATCCACTAATAGCACCACATTCTGCTACCTGTTCTTGGTTAATTAAGACCTGTGTGGGAATGTTAACTTGATTCCAAAAGTAATTTCTAGGTAGTTTGTCTAGATGTTCATTCCTGTAAATTTGGGAATAGTAAGTTGACAGTTTGCTCAGAAACACCTCCAGGAATCTTAGGGCCTCTAAAGCCATAGACCAAAAAAAGAACTTCATAGCCTCAGGCTCCTTTGCTGAAGGTCCTGTCACTGAAATTCCATAATAATGCATGGCACAACTTCCTAAGGATTTTCAGTAAGACCTGTGGTTATGTTCCTTTGAATCCTCACCAACTCCTGGTAACTCCAGGGATCAAAACTCTCCTGTCTCTCACTGCATCTGTTGGCATCATGGTAGTCTTTCTTGCTAGGTTTCTTCCCAGGGTATTCCTGGCCTAGTTTGCCATTGTTTCTTTTCCCCAGTACTATAACTGATAGGGTTTCTGCAACCTTGCCTGTGGCTGCCTGATCATAAGCCAGTTGATGTATTTCATCTTAGCCTTACACCAGCACTGGCTTTACTATTACCTGCAGTCAGGGAGATGGGATTGACTTTTAACATGGTCTGTACTCACCCCGTCAAACTGCCGTTTTTGGATTTCTAAGGCATTTTGTAGACTGCAGTTTCCCCCACAGTTCGCCACCTCCTACCAATACTGCTGTTCATGTCTGTGACTGCTGATTTGTCAGAATATATCACACTTACATCTCAGCTGACTTGTATATCTGCAGGCTGTCCTTCTACTGGTGGATGAAACCTAGTTCCTCAAGATAAAGTTCCATCTGTAAAAAAACAACCCCCCAAAGAGAATAAAGCCATAACCTCTCATCCTCACTAATGCTCTTATGCCTCCTTCAAGAAGTAATCATGATTAATTTTACACCTGCTTCTAGGTTAAATGGTAAGTATAGGATTTAACTAGCATTTAAAAATTAGCTTCTAAGCACAAACATTTTACCTTACTTTGGTCTTTAAAAAAATTGGGGCTCTAGGAGTATTAAAAAAGCTAAATAAATGCCCTTAAGTTTCTTCAGAGTTATGTTTCCTTCTAAAGCATAAACAACATTGCTCAAGAGGTCCAGTTTGACTCTTCTTACTTGATTCTGCTGAGTGACTGTATACTATGAATAAGTGTTACAAATGGGAAGGTTGCCTCTGATGTAATTACACTTGTACCAAACCGTGATACTTTACAACGGCAGTTTTTCACCATGCCCTCACAATTCTGCCTTCACCTCAACCCTAGTCCATTAGTGAAACAGCCTTAAATCATTGTCAGTAGTAGAGAGCCAGGAAGACAGCTTTGAAGCAAATATTCAGAATCTGATATGTAAACAAAAAGGGGATATGCATTCCTTAAGTCCCAAGAAGGGAGATAGCATTAAGAAGAGACTCAGGATGATTCCTCCCTCACCCAGTGGGGTAGAAGAAGGAGGGGAGGAGAAGCCAGATCAGATTTGCAAGATTCTATTATTATAGCCTCTCTCAGTAATATATAGCTCTGGTTTTCCTATGGAGCTTGTTTCCTGATCTAGTCTGTCTCAAAGTGCTGATGGTATTTTTTCCATTATTCTGACACCGTCCTACCAAACCTCAATTGATCAAAATCTGTAAGGCTTTAGCACATTGAAGGAAGCCAGCGACTGGGAAAAGAGGCAGGGAAAAAAGTCTGAATAGGAATTAGCAATGGTTAATAATGCCAGCAGCCAGCATTATTTTATGCCTGCTCAAGGATGGGTGGGGAAACATCCTTTGTCTTAAAAAGCTAAATCCCCTGAAATATCCTTTTCTTCCGATCCATTTGCAAGATGCAAAGCACCCACATCCAGTTTCAGCAATGCATTCACTGCACAGTTCATTATCCCAGTTGTACTTCATTTTTATATTATCATAAAATTCCAAAATAATCACAGAAAGAAGATGTGTTAGCTGAAGAACACTGATGCTTATAGGTAGTTAAATTGAGCAACTGTTCCAAGATTCTGCTTGCCTGTCACCTGTTTCAAATGGCTATAAGTAACAGCGAAGTGCTGACAGTCAAAGCTCTTGTAACTGAAGTGGCAAAAGCAGGCTCTCAGTGGGAAATTGTTATGATACTTTTTTCTGCTTTGTGAAACTATACCTTTGAGAGTCTTGCTTTTTTCTTTCTTATCTAGCAGAAAAGCAGCCTTCCCAGGGTAAGACATTGCTGATTATTAGCCAGTTCAATCATGCTTATGAAAATAGCTTTTCTAAGTCCAAAGACTCAAAGAAAAAAGCTTTACGGCTCAAGCTAGTCTGGCACTAAGTAGAGACACCAGTAGCAAAGGGCCCATATTTCATATTTCAGGGATGAAGAAAATGGTCCTACAGGGGAAACTGGGCTTTTAGTGTCAGCTGCTTCCTCCTTGTTAAAAATTAATTAATCTTTATTATAGCCATAAGGTCGTAAGTCAAACACAATATATAAAATTTTAAAAATTACAATTCTCCAGCACAAGTAAAGCTGGATAGTACATATGGAAGCACAAAATTAAACAGCCTGGGAAGATATAACTGGATCCTGGTTGAATAAAAGAAGAAACAAATAGAATTCATGCTCTCTGGCAGGGAATTTCTTCAGGATTGGATAGATAAAAGTCATCTGAAATTCTCCGCAGAGAGAGACAGCAGAAAAACATATGGCTCAGGGGTTCTATCAAACCATCCCCACAGGGATGTATGCACTGGTGGTGGGAGGGAAATGTTAAGAAAATGAACAAATAAACTGATTCCATGAAATGTATCATTTTGAAAGGATGGCAGGTAATATGAAAACTCAGAATATTGAGTCAAATCCCTCATTGCTACTGTTTAATATTTTAGTGACAAAGAAAATAAACCACGAAAACTATTTGAGACACTGATAGACCACTTTCTCAGAGGCTTAGAAAGAAAAGTGAGTATTTCAAGACATGACAAAGAAAGAACAAATGGATGTTTCAGTCTTCGTTCTTACCTGGTAAAAGGAGCATTAGACCTTCACTTAAATAATCTGGGAGAAAGAAGTTCAAGCAATTTACAAAGATCTCACCTCAATGAATTCACTAATAAATAAGGGCTGGAGGTTTCTCCTAACCACTTTTAGAAACTAGAACTCATGGTCTCCCTGTTTCTAGCCTGATGCCTTGACCGCTACACCAAACTGGCTCTCCTTTTTAACTGAACACATTAAATTAACTCCATGTGGACCTTGCTTTCCTGTTTGTGTGTTGCTACTAGGGATCTGACAGCCACTAGCTTGAAATAATTCTCATGAGCTCAACTTCTTCACAGTATGGGAATGATATGAAGTTTGACTACAGTTTGAAGTGTGAAGATAAGAAAAGCTAAACCTTTCCAGCATCGAATGAGGACACTGCCCCAGAACATATGCGTTACATTTCTGTTACCCAGTAATGAAAACATGTAGTCATATGATTCATAGTTCTAGGAACATGAAATCCCATTGAACACATTAATTGGTTCTACACGTACTTTATATCCTATTGGTGTAGCAACTGCCTCATTCTTAAAACACCTGATGCAGACTCTGATCTGTCCTCCTGATGAATTTTTCCCTCAAAAACAAAAATCCATTTTTTCCCTGACTGCTTTTCAGTAATCACTGCTTCCATGCACTGCCAATTATAGCGTAGTTAAAAGTTACAATGCTATCATTCTCATCTGTGGACCACCGCTTAAAGAATGTATAGATATAAACAGGGGAAGCCAAACTTTGCCATATTCTATAGGGATTGTGAAAATAAATAGGACAGCTTGAAACTAGCAGAAGGGATTAAGGATTAGAAGATATTCTGATAAAAACAGCTTGTGAAATCGGGTTATGAAATAGACTGGTTGCACCACTTCAGACAGCAGGAGTCTTGTAGGGTAGATTTGTGGAGAACTAGGTAGCATTTGTGACACCAGCTGGCATCCTGGGTCAGAGTGTGGAATGCAAGGTAAATATTTTGTCCCACACATTCTCCCAAACTTTTATCCCTAACCTGGTAGATCCTCTGTGTGACATGCAAGTGGGGAAAGCTAATTTGTTCAAAACTCGGAGAGTAGCCAAGGAGACTATGGATCCCACTTTTAAAAAATGACTTCCATAAGTTAAAACGACCAATATTTTAGCTCATTAGCTAAATTTGCCCATAGCATTAGGCCATGGCTTGTTAGAATTATGGTTTGTGAATAAGCCACCATGGTTGGATTCATACCTTATATGAAGCCATAAACGATAGTTTATAATCCACAATGGCTTTGTTTGCATGCTAAACTGGAACTAAAGAAATTGAGTTATGGCATAATGTGATGTATTAATCCTGTATGAAGTATAGTTTCATATATTCATAAGTGTTTTTTCACTACTGAGGCTAAAAGTCAGTTGTTCTGGGACTTATAAGCAGATGGCCTGCATTTTATATCCTTATTTCTTCTAATTAGCAATAGCATTGTGAGAACAAATATACCTTATTATTTTACGAAGGACCAGATGGTCAGTCTTAAACCCAGACATTTCAACAGGGCATTTTTGGTGAGGTAACTAAAAACAAAACCAAAACTTTCTGTCCATGATATGTTTGATACAGTAGATTTTTTAAAAAGTTGTATGATTTATGAAGTTCTTGTGCTTTGGTACAACACAATGTGAATTATAAATACTGATATGCCTTGTAAATGCAGATAATGCCATAACTTGATTTATGAACCAAGATTCTAAACCTGATACAGGAGACAATGTGCACTGATGATGCACTCTTCAAAATCGGGGCACTTAAGGGTTTATCTAAGGCTTTAAAATATGTTGGGAGGATTAGATACTATTTGCTTAGTAAATGGTTGAACAATTAACAGCAGTAAATCAAATAATGTGAACAGAGAAAAAAGTTTAAAAACATCTGTAAAAAGATTTTAAATGAAGTGCAATTACATAGAGAACAAAATAGCAGTAACTACAGCTCAGTTTGTCTGCCTTTTCTTTCCTTGACAGTTAATTTTAGCTGGAAAAATATACAGTAAAGGATGGAGCCTTATAAATAAACACTTTGTAAGATTTCAGTAGCTGATAACACTGCAAAAATCAGTTGTAAATGCAGAGATAAACTTTCTTCCAATACTGAAAGGTTTTGTCTCCTCCTTTTGGTGGACAAATTTAATGTACGTATATTCCAAGAGCCATATTGGATAGAAATATTGGGACCTGAAGCTCAACACAACTAGAGGGCACCAGTTTATGGAAAGAAAAGAAAAGGTCTGCATGAATCAAGACCTACAAAGTCAGATAAAGTCTAGCAAGCTTCTCCTTAGACTCACAATATTTTAATGACTGGATTTTATTCAAATACAATAAAATAAATATCAGAGGAGCTGGAAAGTTCATGCTTAGGGCATCTTGCAGAAGCCAGCTTCTCAAACTCAGGACAGCTTTCTGTATTAAAGCAGCAAAAGGGGCCCTGAAATTCTTTAATCAAGTTGATTTGTAGCAAGTTGTCCAGCCTGGAAGATTTCTGGGCAGCCTTCTCTAAGCAAGTATCCTCCAGATGCACTGAGCTACTTTCCATGAGTCCCAAATCAGCACAGCCTTTGGAATTATGGAAGAGACTCCAGACTGGAAGAGGTTGCTTTAGATGCACAGAGCATCCCTTGATCATTGTTCATTTGGAGTAGGCAGTTTTTAGAATATGGGGAAATGATCTTGCAGGTTCAACTGAGAAATGTTCAATCTTTATGCCTTTGGTCCAGCTTTGTTTACCTTTAAAGTGAGACCCTGAAATTAGACTTTAATAAGACCCACAATGGAGTTAGTTTCTTTTCTAAAATGAAACCCTTGTGTGTTTCTGCTGATGTTCATTTGATAAAGGCTAATCTATTCATAATGAAGAACTCCTCCCAAGTGACCTGTTTTTCTTGGGAACTGTTAGGATTTTCTATTCCTTTTTTTTTTTTTCCTAAGAATATCATTAGCCTTTTGCAAATGAAGACACAGAAGAATTCTTAATCTGCAGTGTTTGAGGTATTTTATTTTCTGCTGGCATATGTGATGCAGCAGTCCCAAAAAGAAATATCATAATTTGCTTATGCCAGTAGTTTCTCTACCAAGTCACAGTAATGTCATCAGTGGAGGTTGTGGCTTGATGGATAGATCTGAGCCTTCTTTACACATTCAGAATGTTTTGGATGAGTTGTGCATCCAATGAAGAGATAAGAACCAGCTTGTTGGATCAGGCCACAGGTCAAACTGATCCAATAGTCTGCTTGAGAGTGGCTTGCTAGATATTTCTAGAAGCTCTTTTTATTTATTTATTCATTCATTCATTCATTCATTCATTCATTCATCTCATTGCATGACTCTGGGCAGTTAACAGTTAAATTGATTTGTTCTCATCAGAGAGGCATTGCCTTTTCACACTTCATTTATTTGTCATAGCTAATGGGCACTAAAACATTGACCTCCTATTCATCTTTCTGCACATTGTAACTAGAACTGAAAGGAAAGGTGTGGGCACCTTATGATCTCAGTTTAGCAGCCTCAAGAATCTTCTAAGATAATGGGTTTTTTTCTTCTTTTAAAGAAAAATATTGTCCAAAGATTAAGTATTAATAATAAAGTATTAAATAGTAAAATTATTAAGTCTTGGCAGAGGTTTATCACATATATTTTGAGTGAAAATAGCTATCTGGATTCCCTAAAATTTGTGGCTTTTATTTAGTTTTTCTCTTGTCCCCCCCCCCCCCCAGTTTTAATGCATGATTTTATAATTTTATAATTAATACATATCTCTTTGGGATTTTAAAAATCAGAAGCGGAATATAAATGCTCCAATGAAATCAATATTAAAGTCAGACTTCATATCCTTGGGGAAAATCACTCTTTACCCTCCTAAGCCCAAAATAATTGCAATAATTGTGCAACATTTTAAAGGAGAGATTGTGATGGGGGTACATCTTTCAAGCATGTATTTTTTGGAAAAGTTAGGAAATTGTAAAAATGGACTCAAGTGAAGTTCAACTTCTGGGGAACTTTATTGACATAGCCATGCAGTTTTCTTGGCTACTGAACATGGCTTAACTTCTTTTATATATATATACAGTAAGTATGTGTGTGTGTGTGTGTGTGTGTGTGTGTGTAATTGAATATATATATATATATATATATATATATATATATATATATATATATTTGAAACTTTTAAAAAAGAAGATAAAAACTAATACAAAGTAAGAAAGAAAAAAGAAAAGGAAAGAAAGCAAAGAGAAAGGAAAAAATACAAAACAAAAAAAAGTTAAAGAAATATAGAGAAGAAAGAAAAAAAGATATAAAGGGGCTTCTGATATTCTTCACAGCAGTTATAAGTACAATTATATTTTAACCTCTCTCTCTAACGTTACATCATAATACTCTTCTTTCTATAATCTATCCTATCTAATCATCAAAGCCATAAATCACAAGTTCATTTGTTTCATTTTCACACAGAAAGTCCATAAGAGGTTTCTAGTCACCAATAAATGTAGATAGTGTCTTTTCTCTAATTAAAGAAGTTAATTTATCCATCTCAGCAAGATCTGTCAATTTCACCAACCATTCCTCCATGGCGGGTAGTGTCGAATATTTCCGTCTCTCAACACGGCCTAAGTTCTGAGCAGAGACAAGGTCAGCTATGCTTGGCTATTTGCTGAGACCCAGAAATCATTAAATATTACATTTCTAGCAGCAAAGTACTTGAGGCTGTGGGAAGGATATGAAACACAACATTACTGAGTCCTCAGAGACAATGGAAAAGCAACCGTTGCTTCTAAATTTTCTCTCCTTTCAGAATGCCCTCCAAATGAGAAATGCATGCACATCTGATTGGAAGGGCTGGAATGCATCATGTTTATTGTGCATGTTTTTACTGAGATGTTTCAGATTAATAATTATGATTTTATGATTGATCACCATTGCCCTGTAAGGCTTAGATTAGGCAATATAGGAGCATAATAAACAAACTTTGGAAGGAACATTTTTAGGCCTGAGATGTAAGAAAGGTTATTGCATGCATTTTACTAAAGAGTCCATGTGTTCTCCCCACATAAGCTTGTGAAAGATGTTTCATAATTATTATACACTTGTGAATATAGGCTTTGATATTTAAGACTTAGTGGAGTGCAGATATCACCAAAGAAATGTAAGAAATAAAACCTCAAGAAATTTAACCTTGTTCTTTTGTTTTCTTCTCATTTGACTTACCAGTGCATTGAAGCTTAAATAGCTAGATTTCAAACCCTGCAAGTAAATGTGAGACTGCTGTCAAACATACAATTCAAGACAGATCTACACCCAGATCTTAATTCTTAATTCACCCAGATCTACAGATTTTTTTCATTCCTGTACAAAAATGAGACTTCCCCACTGGTGACATCAACATCCTTTCCACTCCAAATCACCCTCTTTCAACTTGAAAGCAGGAGGGACGGGTGCCCACTTCTCAGTAGATCCAATGTGACCCAGGGCCCTTTCTAATAGCTTTGACTCTGTCCTAGAGAAACAGCTGTTTTTCTTCCTTCTCTCTTCATTTTTGGAAATAAGTTATACAGTCTCCAAAGGACCCATGTTTGATCTACTTGGTACAGGAGGGTGGCTTCTGAGCACTGCTTTGAGATATGATTTTCTTTTGATTGAAGATCATTAAAACCATTTCAGTCAGATTTAAGGAAAAGAGCACTTCAGAAAGCATGTTAGAAAAGGCGACCCTTGCTGAGCACTGTGCATTTTAATGCGGTCAATGCATCTTTATTTATTGAAATGGATGCACCATGAAACAGTTTGGGAATGTCAGCTGTGAAAAGTGACAAGAGATATTAGTCAGGCACTGCCAAAGTTCAATAATGTTGGAGGGAAAAGTAAATAGTAGTAGTAGTAGTGGTGGTGGTGGTGGTGGTGGTGGTAGTGATCCTTTCTGGTACTAATTATAATTCCTTTCTTTCTTCCTCCTCTGACTGATTTTCTATGTTGGCAATGATCTGCATTCTTTCCATTTTTTATCTTTCCTCCAAATGTTAATCTCTATGGTTTTATCATTGAGTTATGAAAGATTTACAAATCAGGAATTAGAATGGAGGTAAAAATAGCTTGCTAATGATCAAATCTTAAGTTTATAAAAAATCATCATCATCATCATCCAACAGCATCTACCTATCCCAGGTCCTTGGGAAGGACTCGATAGGTGAATAAAAATGCCGAATACAGTCTAAACATCTGGCAGACTGTGTGACCAATAATAACAACAATAACAATAATAACCATTAATAGGAGATAGTGAAAACTCAAGGACTCAAGATGCCCAATGGAAATAACATCAAGAATATGGATGAAGACGATCACTACAAATACCTGGGCATCCTTCAACCTGACAACATTAAGCACACTGAAGTCAAGAAGAAGGTTAGTAGTGAATACATCATGAGAGTGAAGAAGATCTTAAACTCCAAACTCAGTGGAGGAAATACCCTCAAGGCAATTAACACCTGGGCAATTCCAGTCATTAGACATACAACTGGAATAGTGGACTGGACTCAAGCAGAACTACACACCTGGATAGGAAGACCAGAAAAATAATAACAATGAATCATGCCCTTCATGCACACAGCATCTATTAACCAGGAAGCACAGCTGGGTGTGGAATGTTGCAACTAACCAGACAGCTGAAGAATTAAAAAGGGCATTGGAAGAATATCTAAAGGACAGTGAAGCTAGTACACCATGAAAGCTTACTGAATACTGAAAAGACCAAACTGGCCTACAAGAAAGACCAAATGCAGAATAGAAAAGAAACATGACAAGGCAAAGTATTACATGGCCAGTATACAAAAAAAACTAGCAGGCAAGACCTGCAAATAGAAGTAGGACGACTATGGCAAAAGAAAGCAAGGATAGTACCAATAGTTATAGGTTCCTTAGGGGCAATCCCAAAACATCTGAGCACCACTTGAACACCATCGGCATTGACAAAATCACCATCGGTCAATTGCAAAAGGCAGCTTTACTTGGAACAGCTGACATCCTGCGACGATACCTTTAACAGCATCAAACAACAACATCTGCCTATCCCAGGTCCTTGGGAAGGACTCGATAAGTGGATAAAAATGCAAAATCCAGTCTAAACAATTGGCTGATTGTGCAACCAACCATAATAACAACAACAACAATAAATGAACCTGAATTACATCCTTCTTAGCATGAAACTGGTTATACCGATTTTGAACATTTGGAAATAGCCTGCATACAGAACTGTTTTTACTAAACCAATGTGGTCTTTCTTTTCCTTTCTTTCTTGAGGCCAAAATACCTGCAATTTTTTCAGTTGTGGTTTAATTAAAAGAGGAACAGAGTTTGATAACAGGAGAAGAAGAGGATCCACTCTTGAATGGCTGATCCATCTATGTCTGATGTCAGGGCATTTGGCCTGGCTCTTTTTCTCCCTCCCGCTTAGTGCCCATTCATTCAAACCTAAATTTAGACCAAAGCCTAAAACTGCTACTTGAGAACTGTTCAGCTATTTCAATTATTTAGCAAACTGTCAACGTTCTCTGAACTTTCCGGTTGCCACGTGCCCAAATCTTAGATGGGTAAGAGGGTGTAGATCAACTGTTACTGGGACTGTGAGATGTAGGAAATATGGTCACATGGCCTGAAGTTAATTTCCACCCTAGACATGCTCACCCTAGATATGTTAGGATACAAATTTCTCCTTATCAACTAGATATAAGGATGTCTCATCTCTTACACTTTTTAGTACACAAGTTTAGCAGACTAGCAAATTTGTGGACTTTTTTGCAAGTCTGGAAAAGATGGAGTCACTTTTAAATTGGGAACCAGACTTTATAATGAATATATAACATTTATTCCTATACTGCAATACATTAATTTTTGCAGGTTATCATTACCTGAACTCATTTCCATTTTAATGACAAATTGATTATGCATACTTGATTTTGAAAAAGAGAAAAAAGCAAAGACTCCTTTTTCATCAATCACAGTGAACAAGCACACATTTCAGCTAAGGATGATTTTTTAATAAAGCGATAAACATATCCCTGTCTTTTGCAGTAACAAGCATCAGAGTAATTTAAGCTGGGAAATGAATGGCACTGGCACCATTAGAGTTGCACAGGAGGTAAATATAACAGGTTCTTTATTCATACCAAAATCTTATTAAGGAAGATTATTGGTTTAGAATGTTCTCCCATATAGACTTTTTGCCCATCAGAGAAATACATGGTGGGAAAGTAAAAGATAAAGGCCATACCAATGTTCCAGATTTAATCCACTGTTATTGTTGGTTATCTGAACTAAAGCTTTGTATAGTTCAATAATGATAAGAAGAAATGCTTTTCTGCTAGTAATTAATGCAGCCATGCCCTTTTCCAAGCTTCTGCACAAGCCACTGCCTCTGCTTTAAAGAGTCAGCTAATTCAAGTCATTAATATCTCTTTTTCCCCCTCAGGTTTGTGAAGAAGCTGATGAGAAGCAGGGAGTTATGTGCTTGTGAAAGGTTTATGGTATTTCTTCTGAATTATTTTCAAAATGTGCATAGCCCTACTGATTTTGGTAGATATACTGGAGACTCTAAGGTCTGGAAGCTCCTGATAAATAAATGGATAATTGAATGAAACAATGTGAAATATATTTCCTGTGATTTTAAATGAGGATAATAACAATAATAATAATAATGTGTTCTATATATATTGGATGCTTCAGAGAGAATGTTGAATAAAAGTTGGTTCCAATCATCCTGCTTTGGAGATTAATTCAGGCGTTGGAACACTACCCCATATGGTGTGGTCTTGTCCAATTATAGCTATGTTTGAAACTGACATTGACAAGACTGTTAACATGGTTCAGGATCAATTGCTGTTTGTTAAAGATGCACTGTATGTTCTTGTGAACTGTATCCACAGTATTTGGAATCTGTCAAAACAATAAGAATTGGAATCTACATTTCCCCTTCGAATATTGGTCTACATTTAATGATAAACTTAAAGACTGAATTAATTTTGTAATTAATCTATAGTTAACTACACAGAGCTTTTTTTTTCTTTTTCTTTTGTCATCTTGTTTATTTTTATTATGATGATATATCTAGGTTTTAGTTTTTCATTGTATAATCACTATTTATCTTTTCTTTCTGTTGATGATGTAGGGTCCCCCCCCCGCCCATATTTCACTATTTTAAAATAAAAAAATAGAGCCCTGGTAGCATTTCCCAAATCAGCATTTTTATCCCAGCTAACCCTCCTTTAAACTTAATTCTATACCTGTCCACTGATACATTCTAACTTTTAAAAATGAGATGCATTTGTTATGCATCAATATATATTCCACACAATCTTGACTACAATATTGACCAACTATCTGGTAGAAATGGGATGTGTATATCTCCACAAATGCTCAGTCAGAGTTAGGGTGAATGGCGGGCTCTGCCACCGTTTCAAAGGCCTCGTTGAAATGTTTATGCCCCTGCCTCTCTCTGGTTCATAGGAGTGGCTGACAGATCTCCTGTTGGCTACAAGACGACATCATGTTAGGGATGTTTCAGCAGTTGAGAAGCTGGTCACAAGCTGCCCAAAGGATGCATTGTAGTCCTTTGTCTCTGCTAGTGCGTGTTTGGATATATATACTCTGATGTGATCTCTGAATGGATTTTGCAATGGGCCATTTTGCTCAGAAAGGGCAATAACTCTGACCCTTTTCAAAAGCATCAGAACTCTGGTATTTTGTTGAGGCCTTTTTTCTCAACATTCTTCAAGTGACCCTGCTCTCCACTAATAAATCTGTTTGTAGCCTTTGGTCGCTGTATAATGAAAGATGGATAACGGTAGCCTTATTTATTAGCTAGCTATACTTTAGGAGTCACAGTGCAATTTGTAACAACAATAATAAATGCTTCGTAAACACGCGGACAGAAAGAAGCACAAGGGTGAATGTGAAGCATTCCACTCTTTCCTTTTTATTGTGCTCTTTGTCCTCAGTAATATGCAAAGAAGGGCTTTGAAGTCCTGGGAAAATGCATCAGATTGGTATCAGAAAGAGTGCACAGCAACCACCTGCGGAGAGCTTATTCTTTTGCATAGCACAAAAAAACTGCAAAGAAACACTTTTTTTTTGAGTAGATATTTTCAACAAAGTTCTCTCTCAGTATTGTGCTTTGTGGAAAAAAAATTAAATTCAAACTCTGCAGAATTCTGATACGAAGCTTACCCTCGCGGTCGTTTTAAAGCTCATGTTAGAACCACATCTGCAGCAGCGATCTGTGGTTTGCCCTAAAAGGAAGGTGAATTGAGTAGGGATTTTAAAACAAAGATAGGCAAAGCTGTGTCCTCTATATATTTTAGATTAGAACGCCCATTAGACTCAGCCAATGTCAGGAGTTTTACTTTAGAGGGCAGCCCCTATGTACAGTGGGGACATATGTCAAATAAAGTGTTGTGAAAGCTGGGATATACAGATGCCTTTCATTACAACTAATTCCAATTTGTTGGGCCTCAACCAACAGACAGATCTGAAACTGATGAGGTAAGCTCAAAAAAATCCAAGAACTTCTGATAAGTAATTTTTGCTGAATAAAAATCATGGACCCAAGATGAAAGAGTTCCAGCTGCTGCCGTATCAAAAGCAATTGTTATGCAATCAGCATTTAAACCCTTTTGCACCTCTTATTTGCCCTCTTATAAGTGGCCTCCTGCCCCCCTCTTTTGGATGGGACATACAGATTCCATCTGTCCCTATTTTTGAAATGGTCAGTTCTACTATCATGTTGTTTTTCTCTGACTGTGTGAGAATTAACTCTTTGTAAATTGTTCAGGCTTCTACTAGTAGCCCTCAATATTCCACCAGTATTCCAGTACCTACTGACTTACAAACACACACCCTGGTTAGATATGAAGGCCAAGTTCGATATAAGAAGGGAGAAAAATAATACATTTTTAAAAATAGGTAAATAAACCTTCATTAAGATCTATAATCGGGAAAGAAAGAGATGCTATTTCTAGAATAACATAAATAATATACTAAATAGTCAGAATTAAAAACTTAATACAGTGGACAAAGGGGCAGCCAAAATATTCATCTGTCTGTGTGTCTATGTGTGTGTGTGTGTGCGCGCGTGTGTGTGTAAATAAATAAATAATTTTTTCCCTGGTACTGCCATTACAAAAAAGGTTTATTTTCCTCTTCATCAAGTGGTTGAGCATGTAGATATGTTTTCAAACAGGTTTCAGGTTCATCTTTGGCTAAAACCTGAAGACTACTTTGTCATCCCAACCCCCTTTTGTGGCCCATGACTGAACCTCCAAAACAAACAGCAAATTGATACTTTTGGCAGTACACACTGTTTGTTTGCTGAGGATCAGGAAAAAAAAGGCTAATATACATGTTTATTCTTGAATCTTAATTGCCCAAAACATTTACAGTACCTTCCCCACAAATTAAAAAGATTGGCTCTGCCCATTAAATATCACTCCTATGCTCTTTCTGGTTAAAAACATTTTTAAGGAACCCTCTTGCCACACTCAGCTGTTGTCAGTCTAGTCCAGACAAGAAGCACACCCAGATGAACTAATTCTACTTTATTGTAAGCTACATTAACAGTATCTTGCAAGTCTGAAAGTACATTTCTTGCCTTCACCTTTACAGCCCAAAAAACTAGGAAGGGTTCCTTCTGAGATATTTGCCATGTCCGTATTCCTTCTGTGGGCTAAGCTGCCTCTTACCCTACTGTTCCCCTGGCTGTGGCTCTTCCCTCTGGCTCCCAAGGTCATTCCCACATACCATTATAGCTGCACAAAGGATTGTCTTCCCTGAATTACTAGGTATAAGCTTAAGGCCTCCAAAGCCCTTGCCTCGGAGAATCACTGTCCTGCAGGAATACTCTTCATGGCAAATAACTTACTGTCTTTCCCCACTCTTTCCTGCCATGTCCCCATGACACCACCTGGATCTTATTCCCAGCTCTTAAGTGAAGAAATCCTACGTCACTGTTCTTGGCTATATCATTCTTAAAGCAGTAGTTTCCTCCTCATTGTGATACCATCCAAAGGCAGCCTCGTACTGTATAAAATATGTTAGGCTATTATCTTGGAGGCAAGTACCCAGCAACAGGCAATAAAGGCAGGATAGGGACCAGCAATGGGGAAAGCTAATTTAACGTTCATATGGTTTTCCACTGACCAAAGGATGAGTGGAGAGCACAGTAATGGAGAAAGGCCCTTTGACAGCCATATTCCATTCCTTATGGGTTTTCCCAGATCAAAAGTCTTGCTAAACTGTATAAAGCCAACATTTTTGGGTCTGGCAGAAATTATTAAGAGTATTATTTTCATCAGTGTGATATGGAAATGAAGAAACTTGTTACCACCATTACTGAATATGGATCTAATACCAGCATATATTACAGTATATTAAATTTGGGACCAAGAATTCAATTTTGTTCAAGAACATCACAAGTTTCTTTGCAGTGTTCTGATCTGAAGAGCTTTGGTTGAATCCAAAGCTAAACAAGATAAATAAATATTAAGTTGGCAGCTGAGAGAGTCTCTGGTTCTGTTACTACCATTAAAAGCTCCTATTACCAGCTTACCCTGGTGCAGCTGCTATGGTTCTACTTGCTTAGATACAGTTTTGCTAGTATAATCCATGCTCCGGTAACTTAGATTACTATTATACATGGGACCACCCCTGAAAATTGTTCAGAAACATATTAATACAAAATATTAATTGCAGCAGGAATACTAACCAAGTTGAATGATATGAACCCTGTACTATTTTCAGTAAGTTTCATTGGCTTCCAGTTTCTTGCCAATCTCATTTCAAGGTACTGACATTAACCTGTAAAATCCTTCACAGATTGAGACCAAAATATCTGAATGAATGCCTCTTCCCCATGTTTCTACCAATAATTTAAGATCATCTTCAGAGGCCCTGTTCTGGATGCCCTCCCAATGCTTTGGTGCAGCAGATGTTTACCTGGGAGCAGATCTTTTCAATGTTAGTCCTATGATCTTGGAATGCCTTCCACAGTGAGATCTGCCTGGCACCTTGTCATTTCAGCACTAGGCAAATATGTCTTAATTCTCTCGGGCCTTTGAATATTTTATTTTTTAAGCACTCTTAATTGGGGAAAAAGGGAGAAAAATAAGAGAAGAAATAGGACTGAATATTAATATTCATCATATATAGACTAATCAATTAATCTTACATACAGTATATATGCACGCTCAACTAGTCTTGCATATATATGTTCATATCAGACTACAGAAATAGTTTAATTTAAACAATTCCTGCAGAGTGAATGCTTGTTCAGATTTAGAAAAAGAGTTTATGTTCTTTAGATCACCGTATAATTAACACAGAACGGAATCCTTCCATCCTTTTAACAGTACCCTTCTTGCAAGCTTAAGTGCCCCTAGTATCCATTTTCTTTGTTGTCTCGTTAGTTTCTACCTATTAACACATTATTCAAAATAATCTATGACCACTGAGTCTTACAAAGCAAAATGAATATGTGAGATAATCAAAAAGGCAAAAGATCACATCATACGCTCTGGAATTGCCTTTCAACATAATATGTTAATTGTAAATGTATATCATTCATAGAAATCTTTTTTCCCAATGTGGCTGCTTTTGTTACTGATTTATTATTATCTTGTGATGTTAGTGAAAAGTTAGTTTTAGCCTTCCTGGAGTTGATTTCCTGGTCTCCCTAGGGGGACCAAGAACTACTACTACTGCAATGACAATCACTTATATTACTAATAATTCTAGATAAAGTTTTAGATTCAACAGGCTGGGTCAGAAATAAATCCAATTGTCAGCTTAGGAAATCAGAGCTATTATTCTAATATAACATCAGGAAGCCCTCAAATCCATAAAAGTCTGTTATAATGTATGTGCAGAATCTCATTCATTTGTAGATTTTTTTTAAATGACATGAATACATACAATTAAAATGGCACAAGTAAAAAAATGCCAACACGGTGGAAGGAAAGCATTACATCTATCAGCTTGCAGATTACTCCAGATTTTGGGCGAGATTTCAAAAGTGAGTTGGTATGTGTGGAAAGGAGGTTCAGGAAGTTTAAGGGGTAATGAGTACAGTATCTGCAAGGGGGAAGAGACACATTTTCCCCCTAAAATGGTACAGATGATTTCTTACTTCCTCAATAAATAAATCAATGGCTCAGAAGACTCCTGTGACTTTATTAGATCTAACACTTCATTCATTTGATAGTAATGTGACTTATAGCTGACATTCCCTAGAACAGGTTTGCTTCAGATGATCTTCTCTGCAAATTGAAATGTCGAAAGACACCATCATTATGGGTCACGCAGAAGCCTTAAGCAAACTGGTTTTCTGGCTAACAGTACCATTTCTTGCAGTTTTCCCTGGAAATAAGTTCCAATATATTTCACAGTGCTTTCTTCCTAGTAAATGTGGGTTTTCTTGGATTGCCATACGTATAAGTTATTTGGAGAGAGATAAATTTACAAATGGGATCTGCAACAAAATGATGGAGTTCATCATTATCCCTAATGGGAGGACAGCCTATTCAGTTTGCCAAGCCATCAGCTGGTTCAGCATCTCATCACTTCTTTCTTCCTGGTTTTCTTTTCCACTTGTCATTCAACATTTCATGGCTTACAGCATCTTCACATTACCCTGGATGTGGTAGGAGTTGGAATTTCCCATTAACTTCCCTTTCTTCTAAGATCATAATTTAAAAGCAACTTAAAATATATATGTGGCATATTCCTATCATCCACAGCCAGAGTCTGACATTGATGGGAACTGAGATGCAACACATATAGAGGGCATGATATTTAGAAAGCTTTTACTGAAAAAGTCTAATTCTAAGTGTCTCTGAAGTATTGGTTTAAAAGAGGCCAGCACAAAAACTGTTTTTTTGGGGGATAATATCAGGTATATAGTCTCCTTATAGTGACCTTCCTGTAGAAATTATGATGATAATGGTAATGATGTGGCTTGAAGGATAATCTTATCGCACAGTCTTGTAATCTATGCTTGACTAAACTTTAAGTTCATCTAGGGGAAACCACTAGATGCAAATCAAAATCCTTTTTTTTTTTTTTTTTTTTTAGAAGCCCACTTCCCACATTTTTTCAAGCACACACAGACCCGAGGCTGAATGAAGGCCAGTGGTTCTGGCTACACATTTATATTATTTCCCACTCCTAGTTGCTAACTGGACTAAGACCATCCTTCAAGAGATTGAGCTGTATTTGTCCTCAAAGACAGACATGAAACATTTCAGGAGTTTGGTGTAACTCTGGAGACCTCACTGTGTTTTTTCAAAATTACAGGCGACGTGGCGCTTAATTTTTGGAAAGTTCAGGGAATTCTTAATCATGCATACTTTTAAAAAGAGCCACGTACAGCCACACACACAGCTCTACTTTATATCAACTGCCTTATGTTTTATTGACTTCATATCATCTGGGGCTAACAGGATCGCATGCCAAGCTTCCAGTACTGTACTATATTTCCACAGGTGTATTCAGCTTGACATTCCTCTGATAGAGGCACATTCGTCAAACCCAATGCTGACATTTTCTATTTATAGAGTCACATAAGCATGTGCAGTTTTGAAAATGAGGGTTTTCATTCTGGTATAAAACCAAAATAGTGCTGGCACAGGAATTCTGTCATGATTTACTGCCAGCAAATGTGACCCCATGCTAAGTCAGTTGGACCAGCATGCACCTGATGCCTGCCAATGGTTGCTGTGCTCTGTACCAGAACTTTCTTCTAGAAAATGCACACCACATGCTGGAAAATTAGCAACCTGGCATTGGATCAGCAGATGGAAAAAGTTAAATATTAGCCTCAATTCTCTGCATGTGTTTGTGCCCTGTGAATGAAGTGCTTCTAAGGCATCACGTTATTTAATTTTTATAAGGCTGTCACATCCAGTGAAATATACAGCAGTTGCCTTTCAAAAATCTCTCCTGAAGGTGTTTTCTGAACATGTTCCCATTCCAACATGCCCAACTCTGTGTGCGCTTAAGCAACTGGGCCTCTGCAGCAGTAATGAAATCAAATGCCCCAATAAAATGATTAGCGTAATCCAATAGTTTTTGAGGTATTTGAGTTGCAGTATGCAGCACTCCCAAATTATTGAGTGGTCTTGCAAATGTTAGAGAGCCTGGTTTGTGCTTAAGATCATACATTTGAAAATACTTTGTGGCTTTGGATTCAGACTTGTGCAACTTGCAATATATCAAGCCAATTATAACTACTAGCCATTAAATACTCTGATTTTGCTGTCTGCCTGGGTGTGGTGCTAAACATGATTATTATTGGTATCAGTGGATCACAAATTATGCCGGGCAGTTCTGGAGCATGGTTTAATAATTCAGAACCATTAACATGCAAAATGTGCTTCATACAGGAAACAGAAGGAAAAGCACACTTTCCTTATTGGATCCAGAAGGACTCACTGGATAGCTCAGGATGGCTTAGTCAAATATCCCCTTCATGAATCATTACCTTCTGGTGGTAAAGGTGGTTGCACATCCCAATCACACTATGAGCTATACTGTTGGGAGTATGCACTCCCAGAAGGATTACTTATGATGGACAGTTAATAGAGGAGGGGTTAGATTGAGCATGATCCACTAAAGAAGGAAATGGAAACCCACTCCAGTATTCTGCCAAGAAAACAAATGGATATTCAGAATCAGGACAATGTCTATGTGACACTGGACCCTAACCCTAACCCCCCACCCCCCCAAGTTGGAAGATACTCAGTGAGTCACTCAGAAAGAACAGAGGGCAAGCACATGTAGCACTGGAGTTGTGAAGTGGCTGGATTAAAGCTGAAAGGATGTTTAACTGCTGATGTTACCATAGGCAAAGTAAATAAGTTTGATGCTTCAAAAATGTATATGTCACTGGTACATGGAGTGTCAGAAGCATGAAACAAGACAAACGTGATGTTATCAGAGCATGAATATCAAGATTTGAACATTGAGATGCCTGGGAATCAGGAAACTGAAGTAGACTAGAATGGGTCACTTCACATCAGAGGAGCACCAAATTTTGTACTGTGGACAAGAAAATCATAGAAGAAATGGAGTAGTCATAATTATTTACAAAAGAGTGCTAAAGGCAGCGCTCAGATTATGTCAATTTGAATTCAAGGCAAGCTTTTCAATATGGCAATCCATCAATGCTCAAACCACAAATGCAAAGGAAGCTGTTACTGAAAAAATTATTTGCCCATTTATGACACCTTGTCAATATAATACCCCCCCCCCAAAAAAAAAAGATATCATACCCAACATATGTGACTGGAATGCTAAAGGTGAAAATAAATTAGCGCCTGGAATAATGGGAAACTTGTTGTTATATGAAACAAAACTGCTGACAGACTAATAGAGTCCTGCCAGGATGATATTATGTTTATAGCTAATCTTTTTCCAATGGTGTAAAAGACAGCTCTACACATGCATATCAGTAGATGAGCAATCTCAAAATCAGATTAACTATATACTATAAATTGCAAGCAAAAATGGAGGAACTCTGCTGAGTTGATGCTCACTGCACTTAAATCATGAATTTATTCTGCCAAAATTCCAACTGAAACTAAAGGAAACAAGCAAAAATCATCAAGCCAACAAAACATGATCAAAGCAATACTCCATATGAATATGCAGGACAGGAAAAGAAAAGATGTAATGGAGCAGATTCAACAGAGTGCATGAAGAACTCTGGACCAAATTTATGATATCATTAAAGATGAAGCAACTAAAAATATTCTACACTACAAAAAGCAAAAGAATATCAAAATTTGCCTACTGATAGGCTGAAAATAGCTGAGGAAAGATGAAAAGCAAAAGGTAGAAGCAATAAAGAAAAAAAAAATACCCAAATATATTCCAAATTCCAGAAAAGAAGAAACAAAGAGATATATCTAAATAGATAATGCAAAGAAACTGAGAACAACAATCAAAAGAGAAGTACAAGAGATCTATTTAAAAATTATAGAAATCAGAGGAAATGTTATGCAAAGATGGGCATGAAAAAGATGCAGCAGGAAAAGAGCTGATGGAGAAAGAAGATCTAAAGAAGAGATGGCACAAGTATGTAGAAATACAATACCAAAAAGACCCCAAAATTGTACTTCCGGGTGAGGAAGATGGCAAATTAGATGTCTCCAAATGAGCAGAGATGATGATATAGCAATGATCAATGGACCAGCAGCAAGCTCAGTCCAACAGAACTTCTCTGGACAAGGAGAGGATGAGCAATCACCCACTTGTACCATAGATAGCTACTCCTCGCAAGGAGACTGAATGCCAGGAGACAAGGGAAGCCATCAAGCTCTCAACCATGGCAGAGCCTTTAAGGACACGAAGTCCATCTACCCTCACTTTCTAATCACTTAACTTTTAAATAATTGTAAAGCCATCTTCCAAACAAGTCTGAAAATCTACCTGGTGAGTAAAACTTCATCCCAAAATAGAAGAAAAATTAACGTTTAAAGGATTTAAGAACATAAAGTAAGTGGCAAAAAGCTAAATAAGAATTTAACTTAAGATAGTTTTGAATAAATTAAGGGACCAGGCAAATTTGGAATACTAGGACTTTTGCTAAGAGCTTTGAAAAATTGAGTAAATAAAACAAAATATTTTCATGGGAACCTGAATTGTTTGGTCTATGAGAAAAGAGATTGTTAGTAGAAAGTTGAAAATAAAGAAACTTGAGATTTTGTGAATACAGAAATGGGACACTACAGGGGACTAAAGTTCAAGGCAGGAAAAAGAACAGTGAAGCTTGCAAAATGACACATAAAGGTATGATGCTGAAGATATTTCAAAGTATCTTTGAAGAACTGAGAGAGAAACTTATAGCTAAACTGACAGCAATAATTTCTACACCTGCCAACCTATTTCTTGAAGATGATTTTAAAGAAGAAATCAAAGATGCAAAAGATGTGGAAGAGAAAATCCAAACGATGTAGAAATATTGAAAAATGAAAAAAATGTGGATTATAAAGCAGAGGTTATTGTTAGAATGGAAATGCAAATGACAAATCAAGGGATGAAAACTGACCTGGACAAGGACTTATTATTGGATTTAGCAAAGAAGGTTTCTAGAGCCTTGAAGAAATCTTTGAGATGGGAGAAAGAGAGTTTGAATGGAGATTCAACCCTACAACTGCCATTTGATGAATTAAAAATTTAGACCGTTAGAGGCAAAAGAAAGTAATATGCAGCTGATTTATTTGATCAGGGTTAAAATAAGAACTATTTTTATAAAATTCTGGAAATCCTTTATGGACTTTTTGCCAATATTTGGACAGAAATGACAATTTTTGGAGTTGTGATTGGATAAACGGGGGTTATGGGAAGAAGTGAATTGTGTAACTAGCTGCATAGGGGGGTAGAGTAAACAAACAAAAAATGAAATGAATTTGAGAGTGCCAAAATCTTCACAGCTGACGGCTTTGACATCATTAATATCACTTCCAGTTCTTCAAATAAGCAACAGATTCGTTTTATCTAAACTGATACCGAGGATATTGCTTGCTCTTTTGTTTTGCTTCAAGCCTGCACTGCTGGCTTCTGCCGTTACTTACTGTATAAATCATAGAACCAGCAAATCTGAGCGCTGCCTAGATAACTAGAATTGAGGCCAGCAGTGTTACGACAATGATAAGTTCTGGATTTGTTTTTTAATACAGAAAAGCAGATTAAAACATTATAAGTAAAATAGATTTTAGGAATAGATGTCCTTATCATTTAATAATTTTGGAATTATAGAACAATGGGCAAAAATAATTATTTTATGTATCACAGCCATATCACTGCAGTTTTCTCAATGCCCTTCCATGTCATGGAGTTGTAAACAATATCAGTATAGCAAACTGTGTGATATGATTGCTTATGCTCACATACAAATGAAAATTGAATATATAGCTTAGATTCTTCACTGTCATAACATGATTTCATGCCTAGCTATTTTTTCCAACCATGGGTAGATTTTTAGAAAAATGTCATATGCTGTAAACCCCAGAGAATCTGGATTATCAGTATGACCAATATGTCCTGGAACCATAGATCCAACTATGATTTCACACATTACCTCTTGCATGTTATAAGACCAGTTTCACCTCTTCCACTAAATGTGGCTTGTTTGTCTGTGGCTTAGTACTGTATCATGTGCAAACACAACCATTGTGTTTATTCAACTAACTATGATTCACAACTTTGCGGTTTAGTGTGACATATTAACCTAGCCCAAGATTCAAAGTGGATCTCAGGCTGGTGCTTCTAAAATCTGAGTCTTGAAGTGTAATGTTAGTCAGGCTAGAATAATTCCTAAGCTTCAACCTGGTCATGACAAATAATAAAAAAATCCAAGCACTTATAAAGCAACATGGAGTTCACCACATAACTAATAATGAAGACAAATCTGGATCACAGAAGAGTTTTATCATTTAATTTGTTGAGATGGGCAGCTGTAGAAATTAAATAAATAAATATATTTTTTAAACGGGCCTATTTTACAGATAATAACAAATCCAGATATATTGCTACAAATGCAGACTTACAACCAAAGATCTCATGAAGCTGTGAGAACCATGGCAGTGATATTAATTTTTCTTATGTCTGAGTCATTTCCAAAAGAGTATTTTTCTATTACTCTTTTTTCTGAGGTTTTCCTACCAAAAGTGAAATAAAGAAGACTGATAGCCTTTCATTCCATCTCTGCTATCAAATGAACACACGTCATCCAGCAAGTTTTAGATCTATGCAGTCTCTGTATGTCCACATTATTTATCCTCATTCCTTGACAACCTTCCTTAAATAGGTGCCTCCAATAAATCCCAGCCAGAACTAAGGGATGCTGAATTCCAATAGATCTGGAGAGCAACAGATCAGGAAAGGCATTTTGGGTAGGCAAAGTTTACAGTAGAGACAGTCCCCTAGATACAAACTTTCAAGTTGTGAACTTCCACTGATACAAACAAGATGGACCCGGAAGTCGGAGCCAGAAGTCAGGCCGGAAGTCGGGAGAAGGCGTGCCACTAACTAACCCTTTCCCACCATCTCCCGACTTCCGGTTCCAACTTCCGGTCCCGACTTCTCATATGGTTGGTTGTATTTGGTGTGTGGTGACTGCAAATCACAGACTGCAAATGTCTGCAATTAAGCACAAGAGTGCCGATGGTGAGAGGGGTAGCACGAAGAAGCGGCAATCCATTACAATGCTTATGAAGATGGAGATATTGATCAGAACTATCATTAAGAACAAAGACAAGATCATGGACATGTCAAAAGTTCAGTGCCTATGCAATCCATGATAATAAGCAAGAGGAGAGGAAAAGTGATGGAAGAGATGGAGGCACTGCTCAGCACGTGGATTGAAGACCAGTATCAGTGGAGTGTACCACTTAGCCTAATACTGATCCAGGAGAAGGTGAAGAGTTTATTCTACGACTTACAACAGAAGGCTGGTGAAGGTGTTGCTAAAGAGGCATTCACTGCAAGCCATAGGTGGTTCCACCGCTTTAAGGCTCATATAAAGCTTCATAATGTGAAAGTCAGTGGTGAGGCAGCAAGTGCAGACAAGGCTGCAGCGAAGGAGTTCCCAGAAACCGCCAAGGAGATCATCAAGGAAAATGGTTATTTGCCCCAGCAAATATTCAATGTGGATGAAACAGGGCTTTATTGGAAGAAAATGCCAGACAGAGTATACATCAGCAAGGAGGAGAAGACCATGCCAGGCTTCAAAGCTGTGAAGTACAGGCTAACTGTGCTGCTAGGCAGCAATGCTTCTGGTGACCTGAGCCTAAAACTGCTGCTAGTCTACCACTCTGAGAACCTGGAAACTCTCAAGCACATCTCAAAAAGCTCACTTCTTGTTGTGTGGAAGGCTAACAAGAAAGCTTGGGTCACCCTTCTCATCTTCGAAGACTGGTTTTTCCACCATTTCATCCCAGAAGTGGAGAGGTATTGCCACGCAAAAAACATCAACTTCAAGATTCTGCTCATATTGGATAATGCCCTGGGTCACCCACCTTACCTAGATGATTTCCATCTGAATGTGAAGGTTGTGTATCTACCTCCAAACACCACCTCTCTCCTGCAGCTGATGGACCAGGGAGTGATAGCAACCTTCAAAAAATACTCTCTTTGGCACACGTTTAGGCAGGCAGTCCAGGCAACTGAAGCAGACTCCTAGATGACCTTGTGCCAATTTTGGAAGTCCTACAACATCTACAAGGCCATCAAGAACATTGATGCAGCCTGGCGCAAGGTTACCCCTGCAAACATGAACAGGGCTTGGAAATGTCTATGCCCTCAATTCGTTCATGACTCTTGTGGGATCGAGGTGGCAGAAAGGGAGTCACAGACTGTTATCAGCAACTTGGTTGCCCTCAGCAAGGAGCTTCAGCTCAACCTGGAGGAGGGGGACTTTCATGAGCTGCTAGCTGCACAGACAGAGGACCTCTCCAATGAAGACCTCATGGAGTTGGAGGAGCAGCAAAAACAAGAGGAAGAGGAAGAGACTGAGCCACCAAAGTGGTTCCAGACTAAGCTGATGGCAGAGGGGTTCAGCTTAACTGAGAAAGTGCTATCATTGTTTGAGATGCAGGACCCTAATGTGGAGCACTTCACCAAGGTCTCTGCAGCTGTCCATGATGCAATCCAGTGCTACAGCACCATTTATGAGAAGAGGAAGACCACCACCCAAAGTTCACTGGACCGCTTCTTCAGGAAGGTGGAAAAAAGTGCTGTTTCAACTACAGAGGACGAGCCTATGCCACCTCTGCAAGCGCCTATGCCAATTGCCACAAGCGCCTACGTCAATGCCGCCATTTACGTAAGGTATGAACTGTGCATGCTTTTAATGCTTGTTGGACTTGCAAACAAAATGGACTTACGAACAGCCTCTTGGAACATAACCCGTTTGTAAGTAGGGGACTGTCTGTATGGTTCAGCAACTTCGACAGATGCAAAACAAAACTGCCAGAATGTCCCCTCATATTTGCTTTCTGGAGTGAATTTCTCCAAAGTTGTTGGATCTGTATTGGCTGTTAATTCATTTCTGGGCCCTTTCCCCCTAAGAGCTACACTAATCTTAAAAGGAAAACAGTCTAAATGACTGGAAAAGGTCAGCATACAAGAAAATGCCTAGCAATCAATATGGTTAGAGCAACCTGATACATTGCACTTGCTTATTTTATTCCCGTTTACTGCAATCACAAGATCAGCATTACCAAAACTATCCTCAAGAAAAATAATTTCAAAAAGTTTAAAAAGAGAAATTAAAGCTAGAATAAAGGAGGAAAATATATTGTTGTCTAGTGGCAACGTTCAGCTTAAAGCAGACATTAACCTTTGGTGGTGACAAACCGTAACACAAAATGTAGCTACCTTTCATGTATGGCCTATGCTCTCTCTGGCAATAAACAAAATACATAAGTCATCTGGGCAATCCTGGCAATTCAGCAGTGGGGAGACAATACGGATGTCACTACTGTCATCTATCACTGCCGTCATCAGCCCATCAAAATGTACCAATGAAATCATTCTTCTTAGTTTTTGGGACTCCAAAGAATATAGAGAAGAGGCTGCGGACCAGGTAGGAGAACACACTGCAATCTCTTTATTATCTCCTTGGCATTGCTAAACCCCAGTGGCATGAATATCTAGAGAAAGGCCATATTTTGCCACTAGGATGATCAGAGAAAATGAAGTATGGCTGGGCTTCCTGGTTAAAAAAAAATCTAATTTAAGCAGATAACAAACATCATGATCCCTACTGCAGCCCTCATATTTGTCCCACTTGCTATTAATCTAAATGCTGCATTTGGGACACATCCTGGAAAAGAAAAGAGCACTCAAAAATTTGATCTGAAGAATACATTTCTTGATACATTTTGTTTGGATTTTCATTATACTTTGTGGAAAGTCACAGAATTAGAGCAAGTTTTACATAAGCCTATCTAAAACTACCCATACTATTTTCCAGGTATCTCCACCCTCTGCAAAAGATAATGCTTCTATTTATTAAGCAAAATGGGATCACTTAATGTTGGTAATTATTCTTTAACTGCCGTAAGATATTGTTTTGCTCCTGGTGGTGGGCCATAAGAGGTTTAGCTTTTTAAAAAGTTGCATTTACTCTCTATATTACTTTCGGTGCTTAGAATGAAATTGGACTGGTATGAATGACGCAAGTTCACAGCTCCCTGTTTATTATAATTCTAGTAAATTACGGGCCTAACAGCAGCAGGAGATTTTTATTACTGACTTTACAGAGACCAACCAGCTCTTAGGTAAAAGGTTCATTTTTTTAGCAGCCATAACACAGGATTTGTAGAATTCTGCGGTTTGAAAGGAAGACATTCTGGATTTGCAAGGGTTAGGGCCAAACTGATATTATAGACCATCTTCTGTGGAGATGTGCATAATGGACAACTTGATCTGGTCAGGAAATCACCAACAACTTTTAAATCTTGTTTCACCTTCCTAAACATGTAGGTGGCCTGCTTGCCTATAGAAATGAAAGTAGGAAAATGTTTTTCTGACTTTTTAGAAATGTCCAGAAGATGACATCAGAATAATGTTATGCCATGAACTTGATTAGCTGGAGCTGTCATTGGACAATGTGCAAAAGGAAGAAAAATATTAAAACTACTGCTCATATTTAAAACAAACAAACCCTCCCTTGAATTTGAAAAATGATATTGAAATCAGGGCTTCCACATGAGAAATAAATTAACTTTTAAGTTCTAATTTGTTTCTCTTGCTACACACATATGTATGAATGAGAGAGTCAAGAATGCTCCAGATCCACACAGATCCAAAAGCATTCCTAAAGAGTAGAAATTGGGGAAGGGGGCTGCTGCTGATTGCTCTATTTGGGCATGTACCCATCTACCAAGGAAAAAGAGGAAGGAGGTTAAGATTGTACAGAATATCCTGGGTGGCTAGAGGGAATAATGGGAAGCAACTTCACCAGTTTTTGTAAATGGTACCCTTTTCATTTCACCCCATTGGTAGCCCTTTCATAAGAGTGTCTATAACATGGGCATACTAAAAATTCAAGAGAGGGGCATTCCTTAGGATGTCTTTCCAGGAGATTAAACGAGGCTTGCAACAACTAAAAAGATGATGCATAATGAAAGACTGATTTATAAACATGTCTTAACCTCATGGATGTAGTTAAAAATCCCAGTCATGAGGATTTTCCCCTATGTCCTCCTCATTGGGGTATGTATGTATGCATTCACAGATCTAGTGAACAAGGATGCTACCAGAAATTAAGGTAGATACACATTCAAAGAATATCTCTTGCATAACCTCTAATAGTTCCAGCTATGATTCACAGAATAATTGAATTAGGTCATTATGAATCATCAACCTGATTTAATCATTCAGAAGAAGCCTTTGTTTTCCGAAGACACTCTGAAGGTTTCCATCTCTACTTTCATTTTTACTCATGGGACTACAAAAGGAACTATCTGGTCTGTGTCATTGAAACTGAGGACCTCTTTGAGCAGCTGTTTCCCTCATGCTTTCCTGGGAGAAACTGCACATTCTCATCCTGGGATGCTCACAGGAGATCAAAGTGTACTTTGTTCCATGTATGCAACTGCAAATAATTAAGACAATTATTCACAACCATATTTAATCAATACGGTTAATCAACCATATTTAATCAACCACGTAGCTCCCTGTTTCATTCACCAGAATCTTGAACATAAATAAACCTTTCTTTACTCCTGTGAAGATTCACTGATACACAAATCTTAACAAAGCTATATTTCCTAATTCTTACATGAAGCCTAGTAAAATTAATGAACTCACTGCTATCATATGTAATGATGGCCATCAGTTTAGACCAGTGTTTCTCAACCTTGGCAATTTTAAGATGTGTGGACTTCAACTCCCAGAATCCCCCAGCCAGCCATGGGTATTGGGTATTGAAGTCCACACATCTTAAAGTTCTGGACATTGAAGTCCACACATCTTTAAGTTGCCAAGATTGAGAAACACAGGTTTAGATAATTTGACAAATTAGAAACTTGGGCTAGAAATAGCTACCTCAGTACAGTATTCCTAATGACTGGATAACATCTCCTGAATCCTGACCCCTAACCTTTACATACCAGCTGCTGGGGTGCGACAATGGAAGAAGGTTATCATTTCCTGATCCATGCTGATGAGTTTCCAAAATGCACTTGATTAATGACAGAATTTGTGTCACTACAGGACTGTCATCCACTATTACAGATGAGCAATGGAAACTCCAGCTAAATGTGGATGCCTTTATGACTTCCAGGCCAACATCCAGTCACAAAACCAATGAGATAATTTACAAAGCTTTGATCTGAAATATTAGCTAAGACATGCTAATGCAGGGTTAACAGCCATGGTTAATTAAATTAATCCAACTTTGGTGATCACATAACCCACTGAACCATAAGCACAGGCCAGGTTGCTAAATTAAAACGTGGTTGAGTAGTTTGCATTCAGTTTGTCCCATGTTTTAACCCTCACTGGTCTAAACATGTGCAATTGAAAACTGATTGCTTGTAAAATTTGAAAGACCCCCTAGCCATTTCCTAGCACACTCTTTATTCCTTGACATCTCCTAGGCTTCATTATCGCTTATTCAATCACTTTTACTAGGAATTATAAGGAATACTAGCCCACCTCTTCTTTCTTTCCCAAAATGTCATGATCAAATAAATCTTACATATTTAAAGCTTCATTGGTGTTCTTGAACTATCTTCCCTGTTTTAGCAACACACAAACCATGATCCACAGTGGGTATGTCACATTACTTCAAACACTTCCAATATAATTATCAAATTGGATCCATGTGAGTTTGTTTTTTTAAATCAAGGGATGGGGTAAAAAGCACTTAAGTGTGAAAGCCACCTGTATTGCCCTGATCCTAACTGCTGCTTGCTTTAAAGCTTTTCCTTTTCAGCACTTCACAAGTATGTGAAGACAGCATTTCAGATTATTTTGACTCCACCATAATATATGTTTTTTAGCGATTGAACTGGTTATCTCCCGTTGGACCCCCTTACCTTTTTACTCCTTGCAGTGGAGAGGAGAACAACAGGGTCTGGGATGCCATGGCAACATCCTCCTTTTTGCAGTTGCTGAGCTGTTAAATAATGGGGCAGTCAAAACATTTATAGGCTATAAATGAGCAGGTTATAAATAAGCTTGCAGCACGGGCAAGGGCAAACTTTGGATGACCAGAGACTGCAGGTTATCTATACCTTCCTTCCTGGCTGGGTGATGAAACAAGTATTTGGGTCATGTCACTTGTGTGGATGGAGCCAGGAATTTCCGGGTTTTTACAGTTGGGGGTGGGGGGGTAGAGAGGCGTTATTTCTCTGCTAAAATTATACCACCTTCCTTACATACTTTCCATGTAAAACCACAGGAAACTGTGCCAGTGATCTGGAAAAAGGACACTGATGAAACTTGGAGGACCATCAGAGAGAGTTTTAGAAGCCCCTCTCCTGCAAGAGAAGGGGGGTTACACGGATGTAAGGATGCAAGTTGTCCACTGTTATAAGAGCATTTTTTTTCCCTTTTCCAGACAACAAGGACAAGTTCTAGTCCCATACAGGGTTTTGGCAATAGAAAACCCTTTCCTTTAATTCTGTGAAGCTTACCATGGTCTAACAATTCAGAATACTGCAGCTATGCTCAGGGTTTTGTTTTAAATTAACTCCTTATCAACTCTTATTGCTAAACAAGTGCTAAGCAGCTGTAGCTCTCTACCTGAATAGCATTAAACCCTTCAAAATCCAACCCAACCTGGCAACAGCACTGTTCTATGCACAATTGATTAACTCCTAGTGGTTTGCAACTAAAACTAATCTATTCATTTAACAGCCGTGAGAAAGCTCCAAATGAAGTGTGCCTCTTGTTAGAGGAATCCAAATCAATCAAGCAATACATACATCAAAAAGATAGCACTTCGGGGATATTTTGAAAGGTATAAATAACTTAAAAAGATTTAAATCATCCCATTTTCATATGCCTTTTCACTCTAAACCTGCAGAATGCTTTATTGATTTGGCACATACTGCTATCCTTTGCAAAATGCTAGTGAATAGGCATAATGAGATTAATCTGGAGAGAGACAGAGGGAGCAGAGATGGTAAGACCTCCGAACCAATCAACCTCTCATATCATCTGCCTACAGCATCTGCATGCTTAAAAAAAGGGGGGGGAGCTTCCATGCATAAATCATGACTGTATCATAAATAAAATAGGCATAAAATAAACAAACAAGAAAGTGGTAGTCCACAGATCTGCATTGCCTTGTTCAATTATCAAGGGTCAAAAAATAGCATACTCCCCCCTCAAAAAATGCATAATGAATTAATTGCTGGGCTACCCAATGGATTTTTATCAGCTACCACTAAACATCCTGAAAGTCAAAGTTTATCTTACCTGCATGATATGCGTGAAACCCTAGTTTTTAGGCCAGAAGTTACTAGTTTCTGAAATCCATTTTTAGTTCAGTAGAAAGTAGTTTGGACAAGGACGTCTACTGACAAAAATGTCTGTAAGACAATAGTACAGTATAACACAGACTTTCCCAATCTTAGGGCCTTCAGATGTCAGAATCCCCAGCAAAGGTCATGATGACTAGGAAATTGTGGGAAGTGAACTTTATTTTATTTATTTATTTATGTATTTATTTATTTATTTATTTATCAATCAAATTTAGATACCGCCCATCTCACAAAAAGTGTCTCTGGGCAGTTCACAATAAAACAGCAATAAATATTAAAATACAATAAAACAATATAAAATACAGTAAAAATAGAATAAAACCAAACACATACACAAGTAATATCTTCCAAGATGTTGATGGTCAGTAAGATGTTAACATATGGGAGCATCTTCAAGGTGCTAGCCACCCCCAAGGTTGGTTGCCCTTTTTTGCGCCCCATGCCAGTTGGCAGAGCCAGGTCTTGACTGCTTTCCGGAAGGACAAGAGAGTTGGACATCTGCAACTTTGCACATCTGGAGGAGATTCAGTTTCGAAAAGGTGGTGCAACTGCCTTTTCTCTAGCACTATCCTGTTTTCAAACATGTTTGGGCCTATATGCACCCACCCCCTGTATTTCAGTAACAAAAGTTGGAAAAACTAACAGATTCTTTGCATATACTTTGATATTCAAAGTTAGTTTGGGGAGTATCTCTTGCTTCTAAAGTTGTAGTTCTGAATCATTAACCTGTTTCAATAATTCAGAATTAAGCCTACCATATCTGGACTGGAAAAATTCAGATGTCTTCTAGATGACAGCAAAGACACTGATGTCATTCAGTGACTGTCTAGGTTTTTACAGGCCCAGTATAGGAGGTTTAATTCTGAATGATTAAAACAGATTTGGTCAATGAAGCCCAAGGTGGCTTAAAACAAACTTCAGAAGAGGGAGGTGAGAGATGCATCCTAAAACAGTTGAAACAATTTGAAAGCTGTACCTTTGAAGAATGTTAGGGATGTATTTTTCACCCCCTTCTTTTAGCACCTTTGAAATGTAAAACCTTTGCAGACTGATTTGTAACACTCAAATTCACTGAAATCAATCAGGACATGAGACTTATCATCAGCTCAGGATATAACCATAGCAAGGCTTTGATCTCCACCTGTAATTTTCAGGTGAGATTCAAGGTCACCTCTAAAGCCCTACCTGGCTCAAGACCTGGATAACTTTAGGACTGCTGGCTTTCCACAGTATTTGTTCATCCAACAAGATTTGGAAGCAGGTGTCTCTGCAGGTTATGGTCAAAATGGTCAAGATGGGAGTCAGGATGGTGCAATTGAACCTCTGCCTTTTAAAGGATATGTGTTGCATGTGCAATGCACATAAAACATGGGCAGAGCTTCAATTGCACTATTGTGGCTGCCATCTTGACTTTTTAGACTATAACCACTGGATACCGTGTCTGGAAGGGAGGGTTCCCTTCTGGTGCTCACTCATAAAGAGTGTTACCTTCTGAGATCATGAAGGCAGGGCTTTTACATTATTACACTCCTTCTGTGGAATAGCATTTCCCCCAGGACCATAAAGACATGTCTATTCCAGGAAGCCTTTGAGATCTGAATTGGGAGTTAGCATCTTCCCTGCAGTAAATGATGGTTAGTTACTTTGGTACAGTTGTTCCTCAGTGTCAGGGAGGTTACAGACCACCAAAGGGTTGGTTGTACAATGAATAACAAGACATTTAAACACATTTCTTGGCCAGCTCAAGACTAAATAAAAGAAATTACCCTGCATCCAAGTGGATTTGTCCAAAAATATCTTCTTTCTAAAAAAATGATGCTTGTGTTGGTCAAAAACTCACTGACAATTTCACAATTCTGAAAATGAATTAGCCCAAGTGAAATATATTCTTGATGCATAAAAAAGCCAACATAGCATAGTCTTGACTTAAAAGATTTGTGCATATAATTTATTGCACTAGAGTATAGACATCTGCCTTTTTTCTCTTGTCTTCAACAAAAGAAAACTGATTATTTGGAGGTATATTTAAGTTATTACCACAACAAATCTCTCATTATTTGTTAGGAGCTGCTGAGGCTAGAACAGGGAACCTTCAATACTGTATACAACTGGCCCTTTAGTGACCAATCAAAATGGCAGCTTAGCATAACTCTATCAGTGATGTTGTAGGCCTTCCAGTTTGAGCTATTACTTGAGCTTTTGCACATGAAGAGACTTACAAAAGTTTCCTGTTTGGAATGGGTGGGATATTGTCTTAAAAAGAAGGTTTTCTTTGCCCTTGTGTACTTCTTTCAAGTCCCTTCCTTGCCCTTCTAACTTTGTCTTCATTGGCTAATCTCCAAAGATGCTTATGGTTCAGTCTAGTTCAAACACATGTTATTCTATTTTTTCCCTTGCCTTTTAAGTTAATGCAAGCAAAATTTTACATCTGAAAAACTGCTACTTTATTCTAATTACAAATTACTCCTAAGCATCCCACTATCTGAGAAGAGTCCCATCAGGGCTGTTAATCTGAAGGCGTGAGCCTCTCAGCCTGTGCTTGGCCAGAGCTGCTCAAGAGTCAGCAGATTTTTAGGGCCAGATGGAAGGAATTCTGTTGTGCCGCTGCTAAAGTGGTAATTGTGGAAAATCACAAGGCCACTTGTCATGTTTGCTTTCAACAAAGAGCAATTGTAGAGGGAACAGTGCTTAGCTTTGCTGATTGACAGAGCATACACTCTGCATGAAAATACAGAGTATTCATCTTTCAACCTTAGCACTTTTGCTTAATAGATTCAGGGGGAATTTCAGAAACATTACATGTAGTTCCTAGTTGCCAAAAGTTGCCACTCCTGCTTTGAAGGAAGGTTGTAATATTTGCAGAATGATTTCATGTATGCTCCTCTAAAAGCAAGCTTCATTAGAGTCAAATGATGTTTGAAAACAATTCTATAAATATTTACTCAGAGTTAAATATTTGGTACATTTGGTGGGCTTTTTTACCCCAGAACTGCCTAAATTGAGGAAAGAGATATCCCCAATTATTCAGAAAGCACACTTTTGAAGTGTTTCATTTGGGGAGTTAAAGACAGATCTGCATCGATCTGTATTGACCTCTGCCATGAATGTCCATTGTTCATTCACTCCAGACACCAATGCACACTCCCACACACACACACACATCCCAGTTGCCACATCTGCAGTCATGCTGTCAAACAGCTTGCCAGTTTTGCATACCTTCTGCTTTGGAGGAATTGGGCTCTCCAGCTATTTGATGGTGGCTGAGCATTCAATCATTCATGCTTGGAGAAAGATTGCAGAAAAGCAGATGTTGCTTCCCCACTTTCCCACTGCAGTGGGAAGGTAAAGCATTATGCATGGGTGTATGAATGTGCGTGAGTGTGCATCTTTGCGCGGTCCCTGGACCACCATGCTGCACTGCATATTACTTTCAGGGCCCAAAGATTGCTCAGTCAATTGTAAGGGCTGGAAACATCTTTAAATTAAGAACTTCAGCCTTCTGTGAAAAGAAGAAAGGAGGCCTGATAGAAACTGCTATAGGAAATAAAACATAGCCAAGTCACTTAGGACAAACCACCCTTCAAATTCAAACAGGCAAAGTAAACAACCTTTGGCTGGCACTTCAGGCCAGATAGAAACACTGGTATAACAGAGTGTTACAGGACCTTTGGGAGACAGCTAGCATACTTAACAAGAGGTTTAAAAAGTTTTCTTGTGGGGAAGTGCAGCAGCAAACACTTGCATCCTGTCAAGGATTCGTTTTCTTTTTAAGTTCTGCCAACGTATGCACCAAGGAAGACTATCAGTGACCCCAGGTATTGCCTCCTAACCCTGGGGTTGGAGGATACATTACCAAGCACCAAAAGCTCAATATCAATAAGGCAAAAAAAGTGGCAGGATGCAATTTGCCCTTCTTTAATAGTAATATATACAGTATGCTACCAGATTGTTACACTGGAGCTTCATGAACAGTCAGAGAATGGGTTATTTTAAAAATATAGCTAGGAAATACCAAGAGTTCCTTTACTTCATTGAAAGACTCCTTCATTCCATCTACCACCATTAAAAAGCCCATATGGCATTCAAGTTGTACAGAATTCAGAGAAAACTCAATCTGAGTTCATGATTTAGTAAGAATATAGGAATACATCCCAAGAGTGTTCCAAGCTTTAGGAAATCCACTGTGATCTCTTGTAGGCTTGAGCTCTTGCAGAAGCTATGAAGAGCAAATAAATATTGCAAAAAATAATCTAGACAAGAAAAGAAGCTACTGTAGATAGAGTTGAGGTGCAGGGAGAAGTAAGCAGAAAACTGACATTTGCAAAACAGAGAGTGTCATAAAACTAAATTGTCCAGAGGTTGGATGTTTCGTGTATGTTTTTCTAAAGATACTAGCCAGCAAATTGCCACATAAATTGCTACCTTCAGAAAGAGTTGTTCCGGTAACTTCTTTGCTGTTTAATATGATATAGATTACTATTTTATCTCTAAACTATCATGATAAAGCTTGCTATTGTTTGATTATGCACCATCAAGCCAGTGTCAACTCATAACAACCATATAGATAGTCTCCAGGATCTTCTGAACCCAACCTGGTCCTTCAGGTCTTCCAACAGTGCACCCATCACTACTGTAGTTGAGTCTATCCATCCTGCTGCTAGTCATCCTCTTCTCCTCTTTCCTTCCACCTTCACTAAAACTGGGGGAACATTAACATGCAGATAGATAATTGTTGACATTTTTTAAGAAACGTTGTTAAAAATAATGTACTTTCTTTGTATAAATCAGGTGTAAGTCCAGGAACAACCACGGAGGAGGTTTAAAAAAAAAAAAAAATCAAGGATTGACATTTTGACTCTCCTTGTCAACACCCTGCCAAAAAATCTTTCTGCTTTTTTCAGGCCTCTGGAGCCATCCAATTATATCACAGAATTCTGATGGCATTTGCTGAAAAATGGCAACACGCCTTCCGCTATTTTAAACTGAGAAACTGTCAGGCCTAGCCCAAGGAACTCCAGGAGACCATGTAGATTCAGTTCAGCAATGTTTATTAGCTACAACCTCTAGCAAAAATGTTCCCAGACTGAAACCTCAGTTCCCCAAGTCAGCCAGTCATAACAGTGTGAATTCCTCAGGGAGGTGCCAGCCTCATCTTCTTATCTCTTCCTCTCCCCTCAGGAGACAAAACAGCATGTTTTCCTCCCTGAGTTTGGCCTTCATAATTCCATCCCATCACAGAAACCCATCAAAACTGTAGTATATGCTCTAAAATCATCTTGACCTAATTAAAATGTCACCCTAAACCAAGAAAAAATCCCAACCTTAATTTCCATTTCATTTTATTCTCTATTATTTGCTCTCCCCTTCCACAAATATATATATATATATATATCATTAAATGGTTTTCTGCACTTTCCTCATTTGTTTTGGGGATCACATTTTGTTTGTTTGTCCACAACTTTAGAGAGACTGCATATTTTCACAGAGTATACTTCTAGACAAGAGCACTCTTGCCCAGCTTAAAAAGACCTAGATATCTATTTGTATCAGCCTTTTGAAGCAGGCCAGGTGAAGAAACAGGCACAGCCGGGATTCCAAAAATATTCTTCATTGTAGTAAGGCAGAATAACAGAATCTTGAAAGCCACTCCTAGTTTCTCTCTGTTCCATCTAATAGTAAACACAATTAAGGCAGGATTATTCTGAGTTTCTTTCACATGTTTTCCACTTTCTCAAGACTGTGTGATCTTTTCTGAAATTCTTCCTTTAATGGCTCGCTCCTTCCTTCCCTAATCCCAAAGTCAGCTCTACATTCTTCTTATAGTCTGTAAACCTTTGAGGGTGTCTTTTGGCCAGCAGTCTTCTTCTGGAAGCATTAAAAGATAGAAATGTTATTCACATTAAAATGGAGGGTTCTATTCAAAGACTAGTTAAATGAATCTAGTCTTTCTAAACAGAAAAAATCAGTTTGAGGCTTAGAAGGACTCATTTTGTTCTTCATGCCTGTAAGATTGGAAGCCACAGTATGCTAAGATGTTTTCAGTCTTTCTGTATCAAACAACCACTTTTCATGTTGAATTCTCTGCTTGGATTGCAAAAAATTCTGAATTCTATCCTAAGGTTCAGGCTCTCAGCTTACGGCAGGGCTTCTGAGAAGGTGCAAGGGGCACTCAGCTTCTCCAAGGGTGGGCCGGTAATGGTTTCCAGTGTCTTGGTTTTTTCCCCGGGCATACGAAGGAGCCCGGCAGGCACAGTCATTATGCGCTGCAAGTAATGAAGCAAATGGAACCACAAGTAAAGCAAACTGTGCCAAAAATGGCCTTCAGTGGCTATTACAGGGGAGGATTCGAAAGCAAAATGAGCAAGCGGGAAGCTGCTTTAATTAGGAGTGAGTCCTACAGTAAACAAAGGAAAAATCAGAGAAGAATCATGCTTTTGAATCATCCTGATAAAGGTGGCTCTCTTTCTGTTGTCACCAAAACTAATGAAGCCAAGGACTTACTGGAAGGTCAAGCTAAGAAGTGAAAACTCCTCACTGGCTTAACAATTAGAATATTTTTTTCAAAATAGCCCAGAGAAAATGGACAAATGAAGCTGTGATATATGCCAAAAGGAAATTCTTGTTTTGATGTAGGGCATATCCTTCTCTGTGATTCTTTTCAGAATTTAATATTAACCACAACTTCTGAGGTGGAAGATGTGCAAGCTTTGTACAGAACCAATTAGTCAGATATTAATATCTGAAATTCACACTGCTATCATTTTAGATTATAAAATTAGCAGGGTAAATGTGAACATCCAAGACTCTGCTGAAAACACCTGTGAGGCTTAACAATATTCTGAAATAATGTATTTCTCAACTGAGAACAGCTGTATTATTTTATCATAGAATTACAGTCTGCTATTCTTCAAAACTGATTTCAGCTTTGTTATTACCATGGTTTCTGAGCAATAAAATTCTTACAGTATTCTAAGGTTCACAGTCACTTCATACTGAGCACTCATATGAGTTATTGGGTGTCACTCTTCCTCCACATGAATAGGAATATGCTGCACAGTAGGACATTCCCAATGCTATTGTGGTTGCACAGCGATCACAGTCATCCTGTTTTTCCAGAAAGCAGGGCCAGTTTAAGAAACTGGGGGGAGTAATACAATACCACATTTGAAGCAATCTCCTAAACCCACAGCCCTAGATTAATATCAATAGATTCCTACAAAATGAGATGTTAAATTATGTATTCAGAATGGAATATCCACAGAATCTGACCTAAGATTATCTAGAAGACCTATACTGGATACACCACACAATAAAATCCTTCTCAGGAGAATGACCTACAGTGGCCTGGCCTATCTGTTGGCTAACACTGACCCACATTGGCAAACAGGTAGATGAACATGCTCAAAAACTCCATCATCCCAATCTATCCAACTGGCCCTCCTGGAAATCTCATTGGCCTGAGGCAAACACAAGACGCTGTCTCGTGGTCAGAATGATGGAGACAGACAGTTGTAGCCTCTTTACCTTTGTACCATCTCTCACACATAGCTCACTGCAGCCTGTGACTCTGCTTAATGCTTCCCTACTATTCTGGGTCCAGTGCACCTATATATACCATGATCCATATACCCCCTAAACCAGGCCTGAAAGAAAGCTTGCATGCCATTACACTTCAGGCAATTTAATTTCCTCAGAAGCTTCAAGGCTCCATGGACCATAATTTAACCATTATTGTGCTAAATTACTGAACGTGTCTTATAGCACCATTCTCTAATGAATTAGGAATTTTGCACTTAGAGCAAAATTAAGCCAGTCTTAATTTGGAGGGGCTGAGTATAAATTCCATGATTCCTTTCAATAATGCCGTGAACAGCTTCTTTCTTTCCCAGTTCTAAATCTATTTTTGTAGTATCAGCAACACCTGGTGGAAAAAGCTGGAAAGATCAAAAAGCAGAGTTGGAGGGGGTGGTTTTCCCCAGTTTCTGAAGAAAGAAGGTAGAGACCTCCAAGTACTGTCAAAGGGGGCAGCAGCAACAGCACAGCGAGAAGCAAGCAATGGCTGTGATCTTTCTTCTGCTCTTTCCCTCGGTAATCCAGCATCTGAGGCAAGTCGATAAGGAGGAAGCTGTGCCCCCCCTCCAAAAAAGGAACACTGCCAAGGCCCCAAAGAATCTGGAATAAGACTCTACTTCTGTTCGAGCAGAACAGTACTCTTTGTACCCAACACAAAGCAACAGTTAAAAAATATGCACTCAGCAGGAATATGGCACTTTAGTTTCCCACAGCTTGTAAAGGCCGGATTTGAAAGAGGGGGCTGGGAACATTGCCCGGAGATGCTGCTTTTTCTTTATAGGGCTTAGTGCTAACATGCTGGATCGTGTATTGGGTCATCATTAGCAAGCAGGCAGACAACAAAGAGAAAGAAAAAGGTGTTGTCACTCCCCTTCCTTTGCTTCAGCCTCTGGGAGACAGCCGTTGTGGTGCAGGCTTACTATAGCCAGGCAGCAAACTCCAGACAACCTTGTGGAACATCCTCCTCCTCCCCCCCCCCTACCCTTTTAGCCTTCTGGAGGGCCATGAAGACCTGGCTGTTTACCCAGGTGCTGGGGTAGTGATGGGAACCTGTGGATAATTGCCGAGGTATCCCAGGAAGATGACTGTGGTGCCGGGTTTTTACTTTCGGTTTTAAGGGTTTTATGGCTTTGTAGTTTTATTGTTGTGAGCTTCTCAGTTATGCTGTAAGATGGGCAGCCATACAAATCTTTTAAATAAACAAATAAGCCACTAGATAGCACCAAAGAGGTTTCTGTATCTCTATGCTGCCAGGTAGAAGTCATCTGGATGGTGGAATCATGTGCCTATTTGGACTGTGGACCTTCAGCCATCAAAACTCAGTGGGTGACTTTGGGCCACTTCTTCACTCCAACTTACACCACCCTGAACACCTGGAGAAAAGGCACAATATAAATCTAACCCAGTATTTCTTGAACTTTTTGTCCTCAAGACCCCTTCCCACTTTTAAAAATTATGGAGGACCCCCAAAAAGCTTTTATTTGTATAGGTTATATTTATTGATATTTACCATATTAAAAATTAAAATTGGTACATTGGTAGAATACTTATTTATTGAATCATGTAAAAATAACAGTATAAACCCATTTGATATTAACATATATAAAATACTTTTCATGAAAAAAACCTGTATTATTTTAACAAATAAAAAAAATTTGAGGACTGACGTTTTAGATTTTTGCAAATATCTTTAACATCTAGCAAATAATTTTGATTTTGCAGAGCCTTGAGAGGGCCTTGGGGGACCCCCCAGGGGTCCTCAGACCACACTTCAAGAAACGCTGACCTAACCAATAAACCAATAAATTTCAATATCTAATTATAGTCGAGCATATGGCGGCGGGGCGAGGGGGGGTTCCAACTGCTACCCAGGAGCTACCAGATCTGGGCTGCAAAAATCCAGAGGATCTCTAAATGGCACCAGAGATCCCTTTGCTATCATTTAGTGGTAAACGGGATTTTTGCAGGAAACATATGATAGCCACCCCGCTTCCCAGCGGCCCCGTTAGAACAAAGGTGCGTAGCTCGTAAGATCGCAAGCATGAGAAAAGCTGCCCTTTAAAGCTTCGGGACAGTCAGCAGAGCAGCAGTCGCCCTTCGTCAGGCGAGAGGCGTCGATTCCTGCATTGCGCATGCTCAGTCCGAAAGACCCTCAGGTCTTCCTTCACAGCCTCCGTAGTGGCGCAGGAAGAACGAGAGGCGGAGTTTGTCCTTCTGCAGCCTCCGTACGACGCCAGCAGGCATGGCTGAATATTCCTGCGTTAAGAAAACCAGGCTGGTTCTTAAGGGGGCCAAATCCAAAAGGTGAGCATGTTGTCCTTCACGCTGGTGGGGTGGTGGAAGAGGTGGTGGGTTTCCCCCTTTTTCTCCAGAATATGGGGCTGATGGTCTTCGTCTGGGAGGCGGTTTTTAGTGCTCGCCCTGAAATAATGGTCAAGTGCCTCTGAGCATACACAGATGTCCTTCCCTCGTTTTTGAGGAAAATCTCATGCAGCTGGGTTTAAAGGAGGCTGTGTCATTTTCAAGAAGTTTTGAAATCCAATGAATTTTTTTTAACTACAGTTTTTTTTTAAAAAAATGCAATTAACACTGCTTTTAAGAACGGGTCGATTTGTTGTAAATTTCTTATCTCTCAAATCAGAGTATTTATTGATTGAATTGATTTATATAGGTGCTTCTCTCACACAAGTGACTCGTACAAGGATTAAACGCACAGACACACAAAACCCACCACATATAACTCCAGGCCCCCAAGAATAAAAAATGATTCCACTCATTAAAAAGCGCATTGACAACAGCTGAGTTCATTTACCTACATATCCCTGGGGAAACAGCCAAGTCTTAAACGCATTGCAAAAGGCTAATATCTTGATTATGTTCTCCCATAATTCTCTTTATTAAATGAAGTTTTCAGGTTAATAAAATGCATGAGTGAAATAACAATACAGTTCTCTGGATAGCATTCAGTAGTACCTTGAACCTTTGTGAGTAATCGAGATGTTTTGCCCTAGTTACCTCTTGTAATATCTTCCTGTGCATGTAAATTTAGATCCATGTCCCTCCTGGTTAGTTAAAGCTTCCCAGGAGGTGACATGTGGGTGGATCTAGGCAATGGTGAAGTCATCCTTGAGGGAGGGGGTGTTTTCAGCTGCCTTTAAAGAGGTGCTTGTGCACCCCCTCCTCAAGAAGCCATCACTGGATCCCACCATACTGGACAATTTTCATCCCGTCTCCCACCTCCCCTTTTTAGGGAAGGTGGTTGAGAAGGTGGTGGCATTGCAGCTCCAGAGGATCCTGGAGGAAACGGATTATCTGCACCCTTTTCAGTCAGGTTGCAGGCCCAGATATGGGACAGAAACGGCATTGGTCGCACTCTGGATGGGAGTGGGATGGGGTAGTGCATCCATCCTTGCTCTTCCTGACCTCTCAGTAGCTTTCAGTACCATCGACCATGGTATCCTTTTGGGTCGGCTTGGGGAGTTGGGAGTGGGTGGCACAGTTTTGCACTGGTTCTCTTCCTTCCTCCAAGGTCAATCCCAGTCGGTGTTGATTGGGGGCGAGAGGTCCAGCTTGTGGCCCCTCCTTTGTGGGGTGCCCCAGGGTTTGGTATTCTCTCCGCTCCTTTTTAACATCTACATGAAACCACTGGGTGAGGTCATCCATCACCATGGGATGAGGTATCGTCACTATGCCGATGATACCCAGTTATACATCTCGATCCCGGGTGATGTGAGTGATGCCATGACCACCCTTTTGTGGTGCCTGGAGGCTGTGGGGGTCTGGATGGGGTGCAACAGGCTTCAGCTGAACCCTGGTAAGATGGAGTCACTATGGATTGGAGGCCCCTCTATCCAAGGATTTACCATCTTTGGTTTTGGACAGGGTTGCACTGCCCCAGATGGACCCAGTGCATAATCTGGGGGTCCTCACAACTCCTGCTCAAGGAGCAGGTGGCAGACATGGCCAGGAGAGCCTTTGCCCACCTTTGTGTGGTACGTCGGTTACACCCCTTCCTGGATCAGGAGGCTCTCCGGTCAGTCACTCATGCCCTGGTCATCTCTCAGACTACTGCAAAGCGCTCTACATGGGGCTACCTTTGAAGAGTATCCAGAAGCTACAGCTGATCCAAAATGCGGCCGTGTGGATAATTTTGAGTGCCCCAAGAATGGTGCATATAACACCTCTACTACACGAACTGCATTGGGTCCAGTCTGCTTCAGTGTCCAATTCAAAGTGTTGGTTATCACCTTTAAAGCCGTACATGGCATGGGTCCAGGTTACCTGAGGGACCATCTTACCCCCGTCACATCAACCCATCCCACCTGGTCAGGCAGAAAGGGCATGTTTCAGGTCCCGTCAGCGAGAGAATGTTGACTGGCACGGCCCAGGAGGAGAGCCTTCTCTGCCGCTGCTCCTAGTAATTTGCATTATTGGTAAACATAAGCAGCTCTCCAGTGATCTACAATCAGGACAGTAACAGACTTGACAAAGGATAGGATATATCAATCTCTATATACAGTAATGGAGTGTGCTGTCCTTTTATGTATAGATTCGAAAGACATTTAAAGGATATATTTCATGGCAGAGTGAGTTGTAGTTTCAACAAAACACTGATAGAAAGATAGCCTTTCTTTTTCTCTGTGTCTTTACAGGTGAGATTCTAAGGAAACTTATATTTAAGAAAAAGCAGATCAGAAAGGATTTGGGAATCTGTACCTCTGGATAAGAAATATAGTTAATTAGTTCTAAATCTTAGCATTTCCTTGGACATGTGCTTGCCTTCTGTTATTGAATGTTGCTGTCATTTAAAAAAGAGATGTGTAATAGTTGGTTAGAATTATGTATTGCATGTAAAGTATGTCCATTTTTCTTGCAGTAAGAAAAAAAGTAAAGATAAAAAACGGAAAAGAGAAGAAGATGTAGAAGATCAACTTGATATAGTCGGTAAGCTGATTTTTTTTCATGGTAAATAAAAAATACTGTATGGAAGTTTTTAATTACCAGGAACCAAAGAAAGATAAATATTCAAATAAACTTGAAATTATAACTGATTGGGACATACCTCCGTCTTAAACAGTTAATATATCGTGTTTCATGGCTGACTCTAATAACAGAACATAAGCCTATTATACAGCAATATTGATGGCTGGAGTCTAGGCGTAATGGAAATAGCAATAGCATTGTGTCTATATTTTCCATATTTTCAAATATCTTATTGGGTAGAACATTCACAGCACTTTATTGTGATTCCCAATACTTCAAGCTGTCTAGGTTATAAACTCAGATACATATTCCAAAGCTAGCAGTAGTAAACATGGTCTTGCACATTTATTCTTATCAACTGTTGAGGCAGAAGAACTTTCTACCTCTAAAGCTGAATACTTTATCATTTCAAGTTTAAGACTATCACTAGACTTCAAAATGACAAACAAGGACTAGATATCAGGAAAAAGTGTTTTTGTGTCTAGTCACCTCCCATATATTTGCAGTCTAATACGTTTAATGTCAATGACAATTTGAAAGGCTGTTGATTAACAGCTGTGATTGTGCATTAACTTTGATCTTTCTTTAAAATGAATCATTACAAAGGAAAGCTGTTTGCTTGATAGCTCCAAAATCTTTCCTTAAGTAGTTGCAATCCCTTACATTTTAAGAAGTAGAGTGCAGCTATTTTATTTTTCTGTTGCTGTTTTCTCTTACATTAGAAGGCTGGTGGACAGTAACCAATTTTGGTGAAATCACAGGAACTGTAGCAATAGAAATGGGTCTTGGAACCTATATCAATGCTCTTGACAATGGCCTTTTCACTCTTGGAGCCCCACATAAAGGTTGGTATCTTATCTATTTATGACAAGAGTAACCATTTTATATTTCCCAGTGATAGCAAAAGTATGATAAATTAACCTTACAAACAGGCCCAAAGCAGTGTCTAGATTGCTGCCTGCACATAATTATTGGCATGCCAGTTGCATCCAAGGAATACAGAACCAATTATATTCTATTCATTAGTTTAGATATCATTGCATAATAGGGTATCCTTTGTTATCCTGGCACTAGTCACTAATATCTTTAAAAAAGGCATGGGTTTTTTTTAGGTAGATGCCAAGTTTGTGTTTAGTTTTACATCTCTCATGATGCAAAACCAGTGCTATTTATTATTACTATTATAAATTATAGAGAGGTATAGGTAGTGAAAATACCAGAAAAAAGAATAGATAAAACTTTAAATTGCCTAATGTCTTTGGTGCATTCTCTGAGTCTTTTGAATCAGTAATTGTTAAAATAATTCTCCAACTCCCAGAAACTATTAAACTATTTAAAGCCAAAGTTCTGGGTTTGATGCTATATGGTGCTCAGCTATGTATTTATAAGGAGTTTAAAAGCAATTCAGTCAAAATTCTTGAAAATCCTACTATGAGTTCCTTATTCAGTTTCTAAAGCTCTAACACTACTAGAATTAGGCTTTCCCTTGGAGCCTGATTAAGTCTTTTCCATCTTATTCTGGCTGAAGCAAGTCTATTGGGGAATTTCCTTAGGCTATCTCACCTTGCTAGATAGGTTCACTCCTACCCTAAGAGGACAAATTAATGACGATTTGGCATACTGTAGTCACCTTGTCAGCACTACCTGTTTTGGGATTTAATAAAACCCTTGCTGAACTGAAGAGGAGATTTGGGATCTAGAGATCAAAAATGACAGAGCCAATGTCATTTCTCATCCCTTTTATAGCACAATTGCTCCTCCTCCCTGGACTGTCCCTAGATATTTCTTTAACATCTTACATGCTCCACATAGGAGGCTATTTATTTTGGCCCAGATTGGGCCTTACCTATTAGGTAACCTAATAGGTAAGGCCTATTAGGGCAACAATTACCTATTAGGGCAACAATTGGTAGATACATAAGCCTCCTATATGAAAGCCGGACTTGTTTTTGTTCAGACTTGGAGCTAGAATCTGTCTCACATGGGGTATTAAAATGTCTGTTGTACATTCAATTACTATCATACTTCCAATTGTTAACAACTCTAATTGCCATTGCCACCAGGAAGCCATTCTCCTTCTCCAGGGTGATCACTCTTCAGAAACCTCTAAGAAGGTTGCCAAGTAGCTATAGCTGTTACAAGCCATCTGGTTCTTCCCTCATGTTATTAATTGGTAGCTGTTGACTGTTTCAGGATTTTTCTCATAATTTTTTAAATTCCTTTTTATAGTTATTATATTGTATTGCTGGTCTTTTTCTTGTTTTTGGTCTTGGACTGTAAATAAATTTTGATTTAATTCTCTGACTATAATAAACATTTGTCTATTTTTTTTTAAAAAATGTGTTTAGATGAAGGCCCTAGTCCTCCTGAACAATTTACTGCAGTCAAGTTGTCAGATACAAGGTAATTTCTCTCTTGGACTTTGAATTAATATAAGATAACCAAATTTAGAATGTATTATCTCTCCATAGATGGTTTTTGTAATCATAGTTTAGGAATAATATTCCCCTTTAAGAAATTGATATATATCAACTTTATGTACATCCACAGGAGTTACAGAATCCCTGCATGTACATATTGAAAGAACATGTGAGGGAGATCCTATAAGTTAGCTTCATTGCTGACACGGTTGGATTCTTCAGCTTCTGCACATGCAGGATGCATACATAGAGGTCTCCCATAGGAAAGAGGAAGAGTATGGAATAGAGCCCCTTCAGACTAATTCAGAGCTTGCAATGGATGGTGTTACTTGATATGTCATCAGGGGAAGGGTAACCTACATAACCTCTTCTAGTCTCATTCCCCATCTCCTGATGTTCTGTCAGTGTCTGGAGAGAATGATGGCACCTTTCCTCACACATCTTGCATAAAATAAGTACGCTTACATTATTGAAATGTGTTCATTGTCTTCTCATTGGACCCTGGAGTATCCTGGAACATAATTTGAAAAAGTATTGACTGCAGGAACAATCTGATCAGTCCCCAAAATATGTTATTTTCTTTCTTTCAGAATTGCATTGAAATCAGGCTATGGAAAATACCTTGGCATTAATTCAGATGGGCTTGTAATTGGACGTTCCGATGCAATAGGTTCAAGGGAACAGTGGGAGCCAGTGTTTCAAGAGGCAAGTGTTCGAAAATGTTCAGCTATCCTTCTTAATGTATCTTAACAGAAGAGGATGCACTTTGTAATGATGCTGTGAAGAGTATTCAAGGTATCACATTTGTCAGATAAAATTACTCTGATTTGCTCTGAGTTGGACTCTGGCTGTACGGGTCCTTGGAGTTGGCTGAAGCATGGTCTGGCTCAGTTATCTGTGAAGGACTTGAGCCTGTTAGTACAGAGGAAGTGAACACGTTCTCAGAACTGTAAGCACAGCCATGTGCGTGTTAGATTCATAGCCTTCCTGGTCCATCAAGATCTGCTAGGAGGCCAGGATCCAGGCAGGATTAGCCCATGAAACTCCAGGAGACAGTACAGATTCAATCCAGCAAGTTTTATTGGCTTCACTCCCGTTACAGAAATCTTCTCAGAGTGATAGCAATTCCCAGGGTCACCCCACAAACTTCCTGCATTCCTTAGGGAGGTGCCAGTCTCATTCTCTTATCTCTTCCTCTCTGCTCTGGGGATAAGAGTAGGTGCTTAACCCCTTTCGCTCTAGCTCTCACAGTATTACCAGTATGGTGATGATGCTGAGCTATATATATATATATCTACTCCTAGCTGGCCAAGTGATGCCATCAAGGTCCTTTTGTAGTGCCTGGAGACTGGGAAAGAACAGGTTTTGACTCAATCCCAGCAAGACTGAATGGCTGTGGATTTTAGGGCCGATGAAATCTGGGGACCTTCCATCCTTAGTTTTGGTTGGAATAAACTAAATAAGACAGAACTGGTGCACAATTTAGGGTTGTCTTTGCTCCTGCATCAAGAGCAGTTGGCAGCCATGGCTAGGATAACCTTTTTACAAATTCATCTTGTGTACCATTGTACTTATTCCTAAATAAGAAGTTGCTACTCATATTCATGCTTTGGTTACCTTTTGCTTGGGGTAATGTGGTAAGCTGTACATGGAGTTGCCCTTGAAGACCATCCACAGCTTCAACTGGTGCAGAATGCAGCAGTGTGGATAATTAGAGGACCACCACAGTATACCTATTTAGCACCGTTGCTTTGCGAGCTGAACTGGTTCTCTGTAGGCTTCCAAGTACAACATATGGTGCTGATTACCATATAATAAAGCCCTTCACGACACAGGGCCAGGCTATTTGCTAGACCACCTATATCTGTTTATGCCCATCCAGTGAAATGCACCTGGGTGGGCGTACTCTAGGTCCCTTCTAAAAAACAATGTCCTCGTCTTACTCCAGAGGCATGTCTTTTCTGTTGCAACACTCGCTCTTTGCAATAACATAGCTCCTGAGATTCGGATGGCCCCAACCTTTTCTGGCTTCCCTAAGACCTTGAAAACCTGGTTCTTCCCCCAGGCATTGGGCCAGGGTTTTGGATAAGCCCATTTTGTAATAGTTGGGAAGGTGAATATGATTGTGGTCTCAGCTGTATTTTGTTGTTTCAGTTCCTGCTGGTTATCTTTTTGTTCTTGGTTTTAATCCTATTTTAGCCATGCAGACTTGCATTTTGTAAGTTGGGTGGCCATGTAAATCACATAAATAAACACGTGAACAATGAATAAAATAATATGTCCAATCCATAGCCTCTTTAGTTACATCAGATCAGATAGCACATGATGGAAGTCTATTCGAAGAGGGAAGATTATATAATGGGCTTGGTTGGCATGACAAACTTCTGCCCCATGTGTCAAGCTCATCTTCAAATTAGATCTCAAGATTCTGTTCCTTACTAGCTCCAACTACAAGGTATTTTCTTTTCCCCCAACTTCAGAGAAGAGATATTTGCACAAACTGGCAAAAAAAAAAATACTTACATAAAAATGTCTTTTACTGTTATTGAATAATGGAAGCATCCTTACCTCTGTCTCTGCCTAGTTAAGGATTTGACTATTCGTATTGCAAGAGTGTGGATTTCCCTTGGACTAAATGGATGAAATACCATGTTCTGTAATAAGACCACTTATTATATTACTGAGACCAAAATGGCACTAATGGAACATTTACTGTAACACATTTTTTGAAGTGGCCGTTTTGACAGATGGAAAAACATGTTCTCGAAAATAATTGTCAACTTGTTGAATGTAGACTTGAGTTTAAATTTGTAATAGTGTTCTGAAATTCTGTGTTACAACACTAATAAAACAGGGGAAAAATCTGGCTGTGGGTCTAAAATCCATACACATGCACCCATAGTCAAGATTTAAAATAACAATAGTGGGTTTGGAATTAAATGGATATGAAAATTTGTTCCTGCAAGCATAAGCCTTATTTAAATCTTCCATGTGAACCTTAAGAAACAGTACTGCTAATTTGTTTTTGTTTTTCGTTTTTCCTTGCAGGGGAAAATGGCTCTGTTAGCAGCTAACAGCTGTTTTATCAGTTGTAATGAAGAAGGTGATATAATAGCCAAAAGTAAAACAGCAGGCAGTGAGGAAATGATTAAGGTAACTGTTGTGATCTGTAAACACAGGTACTTCTATAAGCAGTACTTGAGTGATATATAGAATGCAGAAACTTGTAGCATACCACCATGGGAATTTTCTTCAGTGATTGTCATGGTTACAAGAACTGGATGATACACACGTGTCCTTTCAGGTGTTTTGCCTATAACTCACACCATCTCTGATCATCTGCTATGCTTCAAAAACCCAGATAGGGAAAGCTTACTTAATCATCCGATTTAAGTTACCTGTTTTAACTGGCTTGTACATTAGTGCTTTCTTGAGAGAAAAGGAGGACCCTCGGCAATTTTAGATGAAATAGCTTTAGCTGAAGATTTTTTCCAGAGTTATTTAAGCCCACAGGTTTATATACCAGGATTGATAGAATCCCGTGCCTTGATAGAATCCCCAAATCTTTCAAATCAGAAAATATTCAGGAGTTGCATAGCAAAAGTACCTGTCTGTTCCAGCAACAGTGTCTCTTCCATCAGTAGATGGGACAACATGGATTTCATGTTCTGTCTGCATAGAAGAATGTACCTCTATCAACATATAAAACTTAGTGCTGGAAGAACAGTTGTACAATCATGCACTATAAACTAAATCCTTGCTATCTATATTCCCGGAGTCAGTCTGATGCAACCTAGCATATTCTAGATATGTTGGATTATAAGTCTTGTTTTCCCAGTGTGCTGAGAACGATAGGAGTTGGAGCCCAACACTCTTGGAATGTATCAAGTGGAGGAAAAGCTGCTCTGTTTCTAAGGGGTTTAATATGAGATATTATTAAAGCAGATTCTTCATTCACTGATGCATTCTTAGGATTAGTGAAACTGGATAGGAAAATTTGGAGGGAAAAATATGAGGAGGGAAGATAATTTGGGGTGGAATTTTCAGCATCTGTAATTTTCTCTTCTCATTTAGATCAGAACATGTACAGAAAGAGAAGCCAAACAAAAGGATGACATTTCTGAGGAAGATAAAGGAAATGTAAAGCAATGTGAGATCAACTATGTGTATGTAACACAAATTTATTCACTCTCGGTAGAAAATAAAGCAAGAAAAGCAAGTTGTATTTTCACCACTAAGGACAGTTTGTTTCTTCAGAGAAAATTTTTCAAGAACTCTGGACTGGGATGTCTGAATACATTTTATGCTTCAGCTGCTGCTAGAGCTCAAACCTGTATATATGGCAGATTTGGTTTTTAAAGCAACTTGTTTTCATAGAACAAGGATATAAACTTTTGCAGTTAGATACAAAAGTGTTATATTTCCCAACTCATCTTATGGTTTATCACTGGGGTTAATCCATAAATGGTGGATTGTTTTAATCCATTTTACTGTAAAGATGTCTTGAATATGTTCTGTAAATACACATTGATACACACACATGCGAGACTTCTCCCCAGTACCAGATCCCTTTGATTTCATCATGAAACTTGCCTTCTCTGGCATATGCTACTAATACTCATAAGTAAAAACTGCAGGTACATCTTACAAGATTTCTTCACTTTGCTGGTTTGCATCTAGCCATGCCCTTCTGCTGTATAATATATGCTGTAAGGAGGTCAAGCAAGTCAGTTGACTCTTCACTGTCCCCAGACTTCTCTTCAGTTTTCTAATTTTTTCTGTCGCAAGTGATACTTAGAATTCTATAGCTTTTGGAAAAGTTAATCTTTACAAGAGTGTTTTTATTCTATTAAAAATGCTTCCGTACATATCAGGGTTCACCCAACTATTCTGATATTTCTCCCATGCTTTTCAGTAGTCTGTATTTTGGCTTCCATCTCTCAGGAATCAATCACTCACAGTCACTATTAGAGAGAAGAATTATATTTCATTTAAACCAAAAGCGTTAATCACCTGTGTTTTACTTTCTAGGAAGAAGTTTCAGAGTTTTCAAGATCACAAACTCAAAATAAGCCAAGAAGATAGTAAAATTCTGAAAAAGGCTAGGAAAGAAGGCACTTTCCATGAGGCCCTGCTGGACAGGTACTCTTATTTATATACTGTTACTTATTTTAACAGTCTCAGAGCATTTATAGTTAAGCCATGATAACTGTCCATTAAAGGTTCTGAATAGCAGTCCTTCTCTTAACTAGAGGGTAGCAATGCTGACATGCTGTGTGTGGGAAAAAAATTGTTTAGTGCAGCTTTTCCCAAACTGAAGTACAAATGTGTGCCCCACAATACAAGTATACAAATAAATAGCAAATATAGATATGACAGCAGTTATATTTTATTTCTGCTTAATTTCAGATTGATTGATTGATTAAACTTATATCACTGCCTATCTTAAATACAATAATCCTCACAACAAAACCAATAAAAACAACAATGAAACAATCATGTCACCTATACACAAAGCAGCATAATTCTCTCCCTTTGTGTTCCATCTGATAATTGCAATCAGTATTTTGGAAACATTTAAAATCGTTCCTTTTGGGGGTTGGGAAGTTTGATATTATAATGAAATAAAAATTAAAAAGAAAGAGAAAGAAAAGCATTATACAAAAAGCATTTAGATAGCCCACTGTCTGTTATTTTTTTCCCATTCTTTCCTTCTTCTCTGAGTGCATTTGGAAATTACTTAAACATTAATTAAGTTTAAAAATGAAACTTTTATAAAATTAACAGTGATCGTGGACCTTGTATGACTGAATCTCAACAGATATTAATTAAATGTTTTGGTGGGAGGAGAAAACCTGAATGTTTTTTGGAGGGAAATGCTCCTTTGTGTGCAGGATCATGGACCTTGTGTGACCAAAACTCCACAGATATTAATTAAACCTTTTTTGGTGGGAAGAGGAAACCTAAACCGTTTTTGGAGGGAAGTGCTCCTTTGTGTGCAGGAATTTCTGGGGCCTGGAGCAGGTAGCTACCCCTGCAAGGCTGTCCCAGGCCAAAGGCACAAGCTCACCACCTCAACTTAACTGCATCAGTGAGGGACGATTGGCACCAGCGCAGCACAGACTGAGCGGGAACTCCTGTTATTAAGTGCTTGCAGTTAAGCTGAGGCAGCGAGCATGTGCAGGAATCTTCTCAACTTGCGAGCCCAGATTTTATGGTGACTAAATTGATGATGGTGGTGGTGGTGGTTGGTCACACAGCCAGATATTTAGACTTGGATTTGGCATTTGTATCCACCTATTGAGTCCTTCCCAAGGACCTGGGATAGGCAGTTGTTGTTTGATGGTGTTAAAGGTGTCGTCGCAGGATGTCAGCTGTTCCAAGTAAAGCTGCCTTTTGCAATTGACCAATGGTGATTTTGTCAATGCCGATGGTGTTCAAGTGGTGCTACAGATGTTTTGGGATTGCACCTAAGGCCCCTATAACTGTTGGTACTATCTTTGCTTTCTTTTGACATAGTGGTTCTACTTCTATTTCCAGGTCTTGTCTGCTAGTTTTTTTGTGTACTGGCCATGTAATACTTTGCCTTGCCATGTCTCTTTTCTATTCTTCATGTGGTCTTTCTTATAGGCCAGTTTGGTCTCTTTGGTATTCAGCAAGTTAGATGGTGTACTAGCTTCAGTCCATCTTCTTCACTGTCCTTCATATGTTCTTTCAGTGCCTTTTTTCTTCTTCAGCTGTCAAGTATACTTGCAACATTCCATGCCCACCTATGCTCCTTGGCAAGTAGAGTCTGTGAGCATTGCTGCATGGATGAAGGGCATGATTCATTGTCATTATTTTTCTGATCTTCCTATCCGGGGCTTTCAGTTCCGCTTGAGTCCAGTCCACTATTCCGGCTGGAATTGCCCAGGTGTTAATCGCCTTGATGGTATTTCCACCACTGAGTTTGGACTTTAAGATCTTCTTCACTCTCATGATGTATTCACTACTAACCTTCTTGACTTCAGTGTGCTTGATGTTGTCAGCCTGAAGGATGCCCAGATATTTGTAGTGATCTTCTTCATCCAGACTCTTGATATTATTTCCACTGAGCATCTTGATTCCATCAGTTTTCACTATTTTTTCCCTGTTGATGGTAGGGATGGCACATTTGTCCAATCCAAACTTCATTGCAATATTTTGGCTGTATATTCAGACAGTGTTGGGCAGCGATTCCATTTCAGATTATGTTTTTCCATACAGTTTCAGATTGTCGATGTAAAAGAGGTGAGATAGCTTGGCAGATGTTTTTGATGTTTGATAGCCATGGCCTGACTTATTCAGTATTGTTGACAGAGGAATCAATGCAATGACAAACAGTAGTGGTGATAGTGTGTCTCCTTGAAAGATTCCTCCCTTGATGTTAACCTCTCCCATTCTATCACCATTGAGCAGCAACTGTGTCTTCCATTGTGCCCTTGATCTGCACTGTTTCTTCATTGTCAGATGTTGAATGGTTCATTGCAGTGTCTCCTTTGATGGATTGGTAGAAACATTTCTGATTTGATTGAAATTGGAGATTCTGCCTATAGTGTGCAATTCAAGATTCATATTTGCTGTTCTTTTTAGCTATGACTATTATTTGCTGCTTGATTATTTCCAGTCCTTCTTTGATCTTTCTTGTTTCTAGGTGATATTTCTTCATAAGGTATTCTTTGGTCTTCTTGTTCTTCAGCTTCTTTTCTTTCATCTGTTCTAGCTTGCTTGCATCTGATCTTAGCATGCTGATCTTAGTTTCAAGCCTGATCTTTTCATGGTACACCATTTGGCATTTGTTTGCTTGTTGATTTTGCATCTAAGGTATTCAGTTATAATTGCAGCCATGCTATACATTAGTTGGTTTGTTTCTTGCAGTGAGCTGGTGCTTGTGTTTGATATTACAGTATTGGCATATTTTAATACTTGTGGTGGTTGTTTCTTTGCAACAAGCTTCAATACAGGCAACCTTATTCTGTTCTTTTTGTGCTGTTCTAGATGCTCAATTTTTCTTTCTTTCAATTCCTCTTGTTTTTTAGTTATTGGGCTTTGTTATTTCAGAGGACAAGGCAGAGGAGAGGGTGCCTGGTTTGGGAATGAAAACGATTCAATAGCTATGCTGGCTTCCTCTACTGCTGACTCCCCCTGATTTGCCTCTACAGTCTGAACTACTTCTGGCAAGGTTTTGATTTGTTTGCCCTGGGTAGACCTTTGCATTTCTTCCAATTCTACTTCTGTGAATACTTTATTTGGTATTATAAGTCAGGTTGATCTGCTAGTTTTTGTTTTTTCCAGAACTCGTTTCTGGAATTCATTTCAGATATCCTCTTCTCATTGGACTTCATTTGTAATAGTAGATCATTATTTCTTTGTTTTCAACCTTCATATATTAGTGATGAGTAAACAACTTTTCTTCCAGTAGTCTTCCAGCTGCTGGCCCTGGTTGCTCAGCCAACAGTCCTGAGTCCTGTAGCCCACTTGTCACCAGATGTCCAGGAACTAGAACACCTAGCATGGTCCTTGTTGACCTGGGTGACGACCAATCCGGGATGGGTTTCTGTAAATTAGGTCTCACCATATTGTTTATAGGAGAGACACTCTTTGTCTGACTCCTCTGATGAGACCTATCCAATATGGCTGAACCTCCAGCATAGCTCTCATCCTCCTCCCCAGTATAGTTGAACTTCTGGCATGCAAGCCCCACAACCACATCAAGGTAGTGCCTCACTGAGGGATGATGATGATGATGATGATGATGATGATGATGATGATGATGATGGATGATTTAGACTTAATTTTGTGTGCATTCGGCTTTTTGCTGTGGGCTTCACAAGTAGCATGTGCATGTACAGCTTAGAACATAAGGTTAAGGTAAGCAAGTAAATTTTTTATAGTTATTTATTACAATAAAGCTTCTCACTCTCTTCTCCAACATCTCCTTCCAGCACTTAAAAATTGTGAGCAAAATTCTGTACACATGTATCCAAATTAGAATATTTCAACACATCTGAGGATATGTAGTATGGTTTTTATGTTGTTTTTTATTTGTATTCTGTTCATTATTCTTGATGTTTTAAAACTGTTTGTGAGCTGCCTAGAGTCATATATGCAGCTATATAGAATGAATGAATGAATGAATGAATGAATGAATGAATGAATGAATGACTGGCATCATTCATCTATAGTCATGCACAAACCCAGACAGAGGTCACTTGAAAGACTTCATTGTCTTTTATGTCAATTACATTATGTCATTTTATTTCTCCACTGAAGGCCCTGGGTATGAAATAGGGGTTGTGCGGAGAAAGTGATTAGTCATTGTTACATAACTAATGTTACATACCTTCAATACTACTTACCACTTTATTATAAGAAGAAAGTGTATTGTGGCAAAATACTCAAAGTGTAATTGTACAATAAGATATTCAAAATGTACTGTTCAGTGAGCACACAAATTTAGGCTGATCCACACACTTATGTATAGCAGTTGATCCTCACTAGGCCCATGCAAAGCATTTGTAAGAAGTGTTTTGCAAAATGTTCTGAACTTAAAATACCCATGTCCTTTGTGAATTGATGTGACTGCTTTGAAAGCTATCTCTGGCTGTTTCTGTATGTTTATGCATGCACAGCCGTCTCACCAGCAGAAGTGCTGCTTGTACATGAAAGTGCAGACAGACAAGGACAAGAAATCTTGCAGGGGACCTGGCTGCTTTTATAGTTCAAAGAAAACACGTGGTTTGCCTGTCTGTGATGCATGTCATGTTGAGGAGAGCTGCAAACAGTTTAAACGTATATAGCCAATAATCATGTCCAAAACATTTGTATCATCAAAGTACTCTTATTATACATTAGCGGACAAGTGGGTTCCAAATGTGATGGAATTTGTCCTTGATTGTAGAGTTTTTACAAGCACTTTGTTATTTTTCATCCACCATATCTCACGGCACCCACTGAGTCTACTGAAGATGTGGGCTTTGTTTCTGATTTTGTCTTTTGCTTTTCGCTGTTTTGCAATAACAAAATTAGCAGCTAACGGTGAGAATTCAATTAATATGCATTAAGAAATATTGACAGTAAGCCAACTTCAGGATTCATTGTGGGAGACAATGGGTAGTTTTCCTGATTTCTTCAGTAAATTTCAATCAAAAGCATTGACTAATGGAGTATTCCTCTAAAAATAATAATATGTACCATTGTATTTACATCTTCATCCACACAGTCTAAAAGGCTTGCCATTAGGGATGTTCAAACATTTCATTTTTAAATGTTTTGATCGTGTTTCACAAAATATCTAATTTTGAGGATAAGGCAGGCTGTTTTGAGTATTTTTGAAAGCATGTCAAGCTCAAACTACTTCAAAAAAGCCGCAACAGTCCAGTGAGATGGGACATGTTGTAAAATTTCACACTTGAGACATTTTAGAATGAAACATTTTTCATAGCCCTACTTACATGTCAAATGATATAATTTTAGTAAAGTATAATAGTTCCCATGGATTCTGCTTAATTCACAGTTACATTATGTCAACCATTTTAATTCATCCTTTTCTTCCTTTCTTTTATAGGAGATCAAAACTGAAAGCTGATAGATATTGCAAATAACCAGAACTGTGGAGGACTTTTTTTCTTTCTTTATTAGCAGCTTTTTGTGTGTGTAAATTCTTTTAAATAAAACAGACTTGTCAAAGATTAACTACTCTAAAACCTTGGTTTTTTTTCCTTTAGGAAGTAAGTCCTTGTGTTAATATACTTAATATCTCCATGTTTCTAATGGCATTACATTATAATCACTACAGGATTACCGAAAAAAAGAAGCATAAATTTGGAGAAAATCTGCGAATCCAATATATAGTAGAACAAGAATTGTGATAGAGACAAATGGCTCTGGATCGCTTAAAAAAGAGCCATACATACATAAAATTAAGTATCATGCCATTAGTAGCATTGACAACTTTTACAAGCCTAAGTAAAAATTGTTCTAAGGCCCCTTTTACAGGAAGGCAGTTACTTCCATTTTAATGTTAATTCAAAATCAAGGTCCCACCGCAGGAGGAAGAGAATTTGCTGTTGATGTTGAACATATGCAGGATAGGACCTGCAAAAGGTCCTCCAATAAGACTGAAGGTATGGGATAGACTTTATGGGAGAAGGTGGTCCCACAAATAACTTAAGCTATGAAAGCTATCATACATCAAACTGAACACTTTGGATTGGGCTTAAAAGGCAACTGGCAAGCAGTGTAGAGATTTCACAAGAGGTACCACCACCAAACTGCTGCATTTTGAGCCAGCTACAGTTTCCAGAACTCTTCAAGGGCTGCTCCATTACAAATATGCTGCAATAAAGTATTTATGTATGTATGTATTCATTTATTTATTTAATACCTGCCACTGTTCTCAGGCTCAGTGGTTAAGAATACTACAGTAACACTGCAATCAAACATCCATAACATAAATTTAAAAATTACAATATAAAACAATAATAAGACCAACAATAATAAATCAGTAGTGCCATTTCATTCTCTAGGCTCTCCAAAAGGTTACACAAAACCAAAAAATTGGGGAAGCTGATTTCTAGCAGGAGGCTTTTCCATAGTGCAGACACTCCCAATAAGAAGCAGCATTTTCAGTCAGGTCCCCCTTGCCTCACAAAAGTAGGGAACCACAAGATTTTCCAGGATAAGCAGTCAAAATTGGTTAGGCTTTTTGTACAAGCCATGATGACATTGTGCATATCATGATGATGTCATAATATCGGGACATGTATGAAATCCACTGAGGTTAAAATGCCAAGTCTTTCTCCTCCAGGTAGGAGTGTAAATGGTTTATCAAGCAAAGCTAATAAAAGACCTCTACTATCATAAATGTTCCTATAATCAAGCATCAATGCTGGATCCAGGAATGTGTACACATACCCAGTTTCTGAGCTTGTTCCTTGCAAAGTGAATCCATGCAGAACAGAGGTATCACCTTGATCCTAAAGTCTAATCCTTGGAATCAGCCATAACTATGTCTTACCCAAATTCAGCCTCATACTGGTAGAAATTGGTTCCAAACTGATACACAATCCTGCTTTGCAGATATATCAGCCTGGAGATAAATAGAGGTTGCAGAACAGGAGAAGCATATCATGCTGGTGGAAATTGGCTCCAAACTCATACACAATCTTGTTCTGCAGCTTTGCAGATATTTAATAACATGAGAAATAAGATGGACTCTTCTGATACTGCCAAGGACAATTTGAAAACTTGAGCAGATGCTGCTTTCTGTAAGAGTCTGGAGCTATAGCACCATATGTTGTCCATCAGCCTGACCAATTAGGAAAGTTTGGGTACCAGCCTGTAATTCTTAAAATTAGTCACATGCAAATATGGCTTCTTAAGCAAAATTGGGGCAGACAGAGGAAATAATATGAATTACTTCAGTACACTGAAACTACCAAGGGGGAAAGAGGCTATCCAATGTGATTATACACTTCACTATAAATTTCCATGTTGCAAACTAGTGGCCAAGGCTGATAAAAAATAATAGTAACAAATTCAAACATCCTGGGAAACTATACATTACTAAAGTGAAAATGGTCTATAATAAGCAAGCTATGTAACAATTAGAGCTGATTGGCAGTGCTGTCCTGGCAGAAACATTTCTCTTCTCCAGAGCTGCTTCTCAAATAGCTATATGTGGTTTTTTTGTGTGCGCATCTTTGAGTCAATGTTGACTCCTGGCAGTGTCCTGGACAAGTCCCTGCAGATGTTTTGCATAGGTTTTTCAGAAGTGGCTTGCCTTTGCTTTCTTCCCAGGACTGAGAGAGTAGCTGACTCAAGGACACCCCAGCTGCCTTTGGGCACAGGGTGGGACTAAAATTCACGGGCTACCAGTTTCTAGCCTGGTGCCTTAATCACCACACCAAAATTGGTTCTCATAACTATATATGATACTGCAGCCTAAAATGCATTTTTGACATCAGTGCACAAGAGTAAAGGAAAGGTAAATCATACACAAAACAGCCTGACAATAGTCAGCTTTACTTGTTTATGCATGATTGATCTTATAACAGTTGTGTAAATGCTTAGGGCTCAAATATATAAGAAATATTGGGAGACACAAATATTTTAGCCCAAACATTCCCCATCTTACCATTTATATTATATTTCTATTATGTCAAAAGTTTCTTTATTGTGGAAATACAGTTTTATCACTGCTATTAGCATATGTGAACTTTATTGATAAAAATGCCTATCAAATTTTACCAGTACTTTACCAGAAACATTCCTTTCAAACAAATCCTGAAATTTTTGGAAGGTCTGAATTTCTTCTTTCAAGCTTCACTGTGTCATCTTTTCCCACATTTCTAGATTCCTCTCCTTTAGAATTCTAATGTTCCAAAAGAACATTAGGAAGAGATATAAAATATAGAATGGCAAAGCTACAAACTTGGTACATCTTCCCTAGCAATAAATCCCACTGAGCACAGAGGTGCTGATGGCTGACTAAAGATACATAGGACTGCAGTTAATCAGTAAAATATCATACAATGTAGTATCTTACCAAACATGCTAGAGAGTGAATTGCACAATTTGTGGAGAAAAGGGAAGGGAGTAGAACAGAAAAGGCTTCCAGTTAAGCCAGTTTCCAAAATGTGTATTTCTCATGCTGTAAAAATAGCTGCAGTCCCAACCTAAAGTAGTTACAAAAAGAAGTTGTGCAATGTTGCTGCTTACAAAATAGTTAATGTGGATTGTTGCTCCAAATGAAATTTATCCTGAGGAAATCTCAGTTTAGACTGAGTGCAAATCTAGTCACTGTCTCTTTTGGGGGGAATGTAGCTCTTTAGGAATTATAACATTGATTTCTAAGTTTCTATCTTTGTCTTTATATTAACATATATCATTTTCATCCATATCTGTTCCTCTCTTTCACCCTTTGTCATTCTGCACAAGTGTTTGCCCAATTCGTTAGTGATATGCCCATTTTCTAATTACACTTTAGGTGTTTCCTTTGGGGAACGCTTGAGGAATAAAATCATATAAACATCCTGTTTGGTTTTATCTCTTTTCACTCAATGAATACCACCTACTTATAGGAGTTGGCAAATGAAGAAAAAGCAGCTTACTGTCCATCCACACCCTCCTTTGGGAATCTAAAGGAGTGCATCCATAGAAAATTCAATTTCTTGTCACTGGATTTTTCATTACATAATACCTATGGCAAAACAGATGGGTGTGGCCAGATGTTTTTTATTTTTTAATATATTGTTTTGGTGACCTAGTTTCTCTGTTGGGCAGCAAATAGTCTTGAATGGATAGCTATTGGGTTGTTGTTGTTGTTGTTCAGTCGTTAAGTCGTGTCCGACTCTTCGTGACCCCATGAACCATATTGTGCCAGGCCTTCCTATCTTTCACTGCCTCCCTGAGTTTGCTCAATTTCATGCTCATTGCTTCAGTGATGCTATCTAGCCATCTCATCCTCTGCCGTCCTCTTCTCCTTTTGCCTTCCATCTTTCCCAGCATCTGGGTCTTTTCCAAAGAGTCCTCTCTTCGCATTAGGTGACCAAAGTATCTGAGCTTGAGCTTCATTATCAATCCTTCCAATGAGCAATCAGAGTTGATTTCCTTTAAGATTGACTGGTTTGACCTCCTAGCAGTCCAGCGGACTCTTAAAAGTCTTCTCCAGCACCACAGTTCAAAGGCATCAATTCTTTGGCGTTCAGCCTTCTTTATGGTCCAGCTCTCACAGCCATACATTACTACTGGAAAAACCATAGCTTTGACTATGCGGATCTTTGTCGGCAAGGTGACGTCTCTGCTTTTTAATATGCTATCTAGGTTTGCCATAGCTTTCCTCCCAAGGAGCAAGCGTCTTTTAATTTCATGGCTACAGTCTCCGTCAGCAGTGATCTTGGAGCCCAAATAAATGAAGTCTGTTACTGCTTCCATTTCTACCCCTTCTATTTGCCAGGGATTGATGGGTCCAGATGCCATGATCTTAGTTTTTTTAATGTTGAGTTTCAAGCCAGCTTTCGCACTCTCCTCTTTCACCCTCATCAAGAGGCTCTTTAGTTCTTCTTCACTTTCTGCCATTAGGGTGGTATCGTCTGCATATCTGAGGTTATTGATGTTTCTCCCTGCAATCTTAATTCCGGCTTGTGATTCTTCCAGCCTGGCATTTCTCATGATGTACTCTGCATATAGGTTAAATAAGCAGGGTGACAGTATACAGCCTTGCCGTACTCCTTTCCCTATTTTGAACCAATCGGTTGTTCCATGACCGGTTCTAACTGTTGCTTCTTGGCCCGCATACAGATTTCTCAGGAGACAGGTAAGGTGGTCTGGTATCCCCATCTCTTTCAGAATTTGCCACAGTTTGTTGTGATCCACACAATCAAAGGCTTTTGCATAGTCAATGAAGCAGAAGTAGATGCTTTTCTGGAACTCTCGTGCTTTCTCCATGATCCAGCGAATGTTGGCAATTTGATCTCTAGTTCCTCTGCCTCTTCGAAACCCAGCTTGTACATCCGGTAGTTCTCGGTTCACGTACTGCTGAGCCTAGCTTGTAGGATTTTGAGCATAACCTTGCTAGCATGTGAAATGAGTGCAATTGTGCGATAGTTTGAGCATTCTTTGGCATTGCCCTTCTTTGGAATTGGAACGTAAACTGACCTTTTCCAATCCCGTGGCCACTGTTGCGTTTTCCAAACTTGCTGGCATATTGAGTGCAGCACTTGAACAGCATCGTCTTTTAGTATTTTAAATAACTCAGCTGGAATACTGTCATCTCCACTAGCTTTGTTGTTAGCAATGTTTCCTAAGGCCCACTTGACTTCACTCTCTAGGATGTCTGGCTCAGGGTCAGTGACCACACCAGCATGGACATCAGGGACATTAAGATCTTTCTTGTATAGTTCTTCTGTGTATTCTTGCCACCTCTTCTTAATCTCTTCTGCTTCTGTTAGGTCCCTGCCTTTTTTGTCCTTTATCATGCCCATCTTTGCCCTAAACGTTCCTTTGATATCTCCAATTTTCTTGAAGAGATCTCTAGTCTTCCCCATTCTATTGTTTTCTTCAATTTCTTTGCATTGTTCATTTAAGAAGGCCTTCTTATCTCTCCTTGCTATTCTCTGGAAATCTGCATTCAGTTGCTTATATCTTTCCCTTTCACCCTTGCTTTTCGCATTCCTTCTTTCCACAGCTATTTGTAAAGCCTCATCAGACAGCCATTTTGCTTTCTTGCATTTCTTTTTCCTTGGGGTGGTTTTAGTTGCTGCCTCTTGTACAATGTTACAGACCTCCGTCCATAGTTCTTCAGGCACTCTGTCTACCAAATCTAATCCTCTAAATCTATTCATCACCTTCACTGTGTACTCACATGGAATATGATCTAAGTCATACCTGAGTGGTCTAGTGGTTTTCCCTACTTTCTTCAATTTAAGCCTAAATTTTGCAGTAAGAAGCTCATGATCTGAGCCACAGTCAGCTCCTGGTCTTGTTTTTGCTGTCTGTATAGAGCTTCTCCATCTTTGGCTGCAAAGTATGTAATCAATCTGGTTTCGGTATTGACCATGTGGTGATGTCCATGTGTAGAGTCGTCTCTTGTGTTGTTGGAAAAGAGTGTTTGCTATGACTAGCTTGTTCTCTTGACAGAACTCTATTAGCCTTTGCCCTGCTTCATTTTGTACTCCAAGGCCAAACTTGCCTGTTATTCCGATTACTCCTTGACTTCCTACTTTAGCATTCCAATCCCCTATGATGAAAAGGACATCTTTTTTTGGTGCTAGTTCTAGAAGGTCTTGTAGGTCTTCATAGAACCGGTCAACTTCAGCTTCTTTGGCACCAGTGGTTGGGGCATAGACTTGGATTACCGTGATGTTGAATGGTTTTCCTTGGATACGCACTGAGATCATTCTTTCGTTTTTGAGGTTGTACCCCATTACTGCCTTTCCCACTCTCTTATTGACCAGGAGTGCAACTCCATTTCTTCTAAGGGTTTCTTGCCCACAGTAATAGATATAATGGTCACCTGAATTAAATTCACCCATTCCCATCCATTTCAATTCGCTGATTCCCAAGATGTCGACGTTCAATCTTGTCATCTCATGTTTGACCACATCCAGCTTGCCTTGGTTCATGGATTTTACATTCCAGGTACCTATACAAGCTATTGGATAACTTTTTTAAAAAAATAAATGTATATAATTAAATCTGGGAAGATAACATTAAAAATGTTTGTTGTTCACTCTTCTGATCTTTTCAGAGATATGTTCTGATTATGCAAAATGTTTGAGTTCAAGGTAACACAAACAATTTTTATTGCTTTAACCATAGGTTGTAACAAAATTAACATACCTATTAACATTATTATTATAATGACGATGGTGAATATGATAAACTGAAGGAAATCCAAAACTACAGCTGATAAATGTTCAGGCATCTATGACCCAAGAATAAGCAAAAGAGAAATGCTAAACAGAGAATCTCTCAAACAGACTGATGAAATATGGTTATTGGAAATTACCTAAAAATTAGTTGCAGCAATTGCCAAGCAAAATTTTTACAGCTATCAGGAACATCTTATTTTTTGAGGCAATCAGGAAAAAATAATTCTGAGGATCAGGCCAAGAATATAGCTCATTTATTTACATGGCCTACTTAAGAAATTGGACAGTATAACACATATGAGAAATAATTATAATAATAACAACAATAACAACCTGGAACAGCTTATATCCTGCGACGATACGTTTAACACCAACAAACAACATCTGCCTATCCCAGGTCCTTGGGAAAGACTCGATACGTGGATAAAAATGCCAAATCCAGTCTAAATATCTGGCTGACTGTGCAACCATAATAATAACAATCCACCAGTGAGGGACTACCTTGACATGGTTGTGGGGCTTGGGTGCTCTGAGGAGGATGAGAGCTATGCCAGAGGTTCAACCATACTGGACAGGACTCTTAGAGGAACCAGACGAAGAGTGTCTCTCCCATAAACAATACTCTCCAATAAACAACTTGTGGAAGAAAACTTGTTTACCCATCTCAAGTATACCAAGACTGAAAATAAAGAAATAATGATCTGCTATTACAAATCAAGTCCAAGAAGAAGAGGATATCTGAAAAGAATGTACCACTTTTGGAAAGAACAACATCCAGAATCAAATATAACAGAAGAGACACTAGCAGAACAATGTCAATTTATAACATGAAATAAAGTATTCACAGAAGCAGAATTGGAATAACTGCAAAGGTCTACTCAGAGCAAAGAATTCAAAGCCTTGCCAGAAGTAGCTCAGACAGTAGAGGCAAATCAGGGGGAGTCAGCAGTAGAGGAAGCCAGCATAGCTATTGAATTGTTTTCATTCCCAAACCAGGCACCCTCTCTTCTGCCTTCTCCTCTGAAATAACAAAGCCCAATAACTAAAAAACAAGAGGAATTGAAAGAAAGAATAACTGAGCATTTAGAACAGCACAAAAAGTATAGAATAAAGTTGCCTGCACTGAAGCTTATTACAAAGAAACAGCCAGCACAAGTATTAAAATCATCACAATTATACCAAAGTAAGGCTTGACATATCTCGCTTTGCATGTAATGCGTCTATCTCATATATTGGTTTCACCTTTTGAGTTGCCATACTGACATAAATGAACATTTGCACGATATTCTAATTTTTCAAGTTTCACCTGTATGCCAATACTGTAATATAAAATATAAGCACCAGCTCACTGCAAGAAACAAACCAACTAATGTACAGCACGGCTGCAGTTAAAACTGAATACCTTGGATGCAAAATCAACAAATAAGAAAAAGGCCAAACAGTGCACTACAAAAATGGAAGGTCAGGTTGGAAAATAAGATCCCCATGGTAAGATCAGATGCAAGCAAGCTAGAACAGATGAAAGAAAGGAAGACAAAAAAGTCTGGATAGTAGACTTTGAATGATGCAATACCTGGAGATAGCAGAAAAGAAGATCAAGAACTGGAGAAAATCACAAAATAGAGACACATCCAAATAGTAATAGAACTGTAGCAAAAGAAAGCAAAGATAGTACCAATAGTAACAGGAGCCTTAGGTGCAATCCCAAAACATCTGGAGCACCACTTGAAGACCATCAGCATTGAATCACCCTCAGTCAATTGCAAAACGTTTCTGGACGTTTCTAACCAAATCAGTCTGGACAGCTATACTATGTACCTGGATTTCTATAGCTACTGTGATGTAAAATGATTTAATGGAGGAGAACGTTACCTGCAGAAACAGTAGCAATGCCCATCTGGCACCTGTCCCATCCCTCCCCATGTCTCTTTTTCTTCCAAACTGCAACTAGCAGCAGTGTTGCCACCATCTCATCCCTGCAGAGTGTTTCACTTAGGAAAGAGTAATCAAAAATACGATACAGGATGGGGAATCTTTGCCTCGCTAATCAATGTGGTAGAAAGGTCAACGGAATGGAAGTTGATTGCAAACTGAATATGAATCAGCCATTATGTGCTTAAAAGAAGACAAATGCAATTTTAGGCTGCATCAGTGGAACTATAATTTTCAGCTCATAGGAAGTCATTGTTGCACTTTATCTTGCCTTGGTCAAACTACACAGTTCACTTCTGGGTGCCTCACTTTAAAAATCCAGAGAAATTGGAATAAGTTCAGAAAAGGACAATGAGAATGACTTAAATCCTATGACAGCAAGCCAGTTGGGGTAGTGGTGAAGCCACCAAACTAGAAAGTGGAAGACCTTGAGTTCTAGTCCCACCTAGGCACAAAGCCAGCTGGGTGACCTTGGGTCAGTCACTTTCTCTCAGCACTAGGAAGTGGGCAGTGGCAAACCACTTCTGAAATCTTGCCAGGAAACCTGCAGGGACTGGTCCAGGCAGCCACCAGGAGTCAAGACTGACTTGAAAGCACCATAATCATCCTCCTCCTCCTCCTCCTATGAAGAGCAAATGAAGGAATTGAGAATATTTTGTCTTGAGAAGCTCGAGTCAGAATATGACAGTGCTCCTCAAATATCTGAAAGGTAGAATATCACAGCAGAAAATCAAGATGTGTTCTCTTACTGCAGAATGAAGGTCGTAGAATAATGGATTTTAAGTTACAGGAAGGTAGATGCAAAAACTACCTTCCAAGTAAGATAAGTTTGTCAGTGAATCAATTACCAAGACAGGTGGTGGGCTCCTATACCTGGATGGATTTAAGCAGAGGCTTGTTAGCGATTTGTCGAAAGTTAGGCATAGAGATTTGGATTCTTGCATTGAACAGAGGACCTAAGTGACTTCTTCCAACTTTGATTCTATGACTGTGGGTATTGTTCCAGGTTGGGTATAAATTAGGTTGGACTGTGTATGGCTTTTTGAAAAAAAGTAAGTGTGGCCAAATAATTTTCACAAGATCATAGAGAAATAGAAAATGAATGTTTAGAGCCATAAAATGAACGGTATTTAATAGTAGCCAATGGCTTAGGTTTCAGGGTGTCTGAAAGCAGCATTGCACGCACTTCTGTTGAATAGTTAAAAGGAGTTGCTTGTGTCATTATTCAAAAAAACTGTTTCTCTTTATTTAATGATCAAGATAGAATTTTATCATCGCCTGGGCTAGAAATCCTTAGGGAGAACCCTAATTTTTATGTTGCCCTTAAGCACAGATTAAAAATGCCAGGGTAATTAAGATTATTAAATATTTATTATAGAACTGGGGAATGGTAATTACTTCTGAAACAGAGATGGACGAGAAGACAGGACAAACTTATACATGATAAGATGATCACTTTTATTTCCTTTATGCCTTCATCTGAAGTAGTTTTCTGCTATTTGCTTCAAGAACATCTCAGTATTAAATATATCTGTAAACACCAAGTAAGTACAAACTAACAAAAAAAGTCTTGTGGATAAGACAGACATACTAGCCTTGCAGTTCCTTTATGTAGCACAAGTCTTAAAATGTGTGAAACTTAACAAGGTTCCAAAAAATCATGACACGTTAGATTTAGACATTAAGACTTTAGCATCACCGTGTATACTATTACTGTAATGGATTAATGTGCTCTCAAATTAAAAGGCTCCCCCTTTCACCTTTTATTTTTATATATTTATTTAAAATATGTATATATTGCTTCCCCTTTAAAAAAAAGTCTCAAAGCAGTTGGCAGTGAAAACAACCATTTAAACTTGCATTAAAACATTGTATAAAATATTCAGTAATGTGGAATTACTGTCAGCCCTTCAAGGTAGTCCAGACAAGAAGCACCAACCATGAGTACTATCACTACTAACAGTAGTTAAGGTTACAGTAACAGAATTTTGCAAGCCTGAAAGTACATCTCTCCCCACTGGCCTTTACAGTCCAAGAAACTAGGGAAGGTCCCTTCTGAGGCGCTTGCCATGCCCCCATTCCTTCTAGGGGCTCAGCTGCCTCTTATCTGACCATTGCCTAGACTGCAGCTCCTCCTCCTCCTCCTCCTGTGTCTCAAGGACATTCTCATAGACCAATACACTTACTTATTAAGTCTTCTTTTCACTTCTAAACTCTGACAAAAGCTAGAAATAGGCAGGCATCTTGTTTTTCTCTTCCATCCTGCTAATCAGGGGCAAAGTATTACTGAAGGATGGGTGTAAGTGGATCTAAAGCAGGAGGTCAATCCAAGCTGGGACTGGGAAAAGGGGTAAATAATTATTTTCTGTAAATGAAAGTCGATGGGCCCATGACAGTGGTATAAACATAGAGAAGGCAAGGGGAAGCAGCCACCTTGGGTCCTGTAGATATAAGATGCCCCACTTGGCTCCTGCTTGCCACCCACCCCTTGCTCCATGCCTTCAACAAACTTGCTCACTGGAGGTAGCAGTACAATTTCTGGTCTGCAAAACTCTGGATTCCTACTAAATAGCAGCAAAGGATAAGAATGTTCTGTTTCTCTTTGCTGGCATGTCTACTGGTTCTTTGAATTTGCGTGGCCCAGGCATGGTAGTCCAAGTGCTGAGCTGTAGCAGAAGGGCCAGGAAAGAAGGAAGTAAGAGACACCAAGGACTGCTGTTTCAGTCTACATGGAAACAGGCAGTAGCAACTAAAATCTCATCCTTGGACTTCATTCCAGGTCTTCTACTCAGCATGGGATATGATCGGGCCAAAGCACTCATTAAACAGTATATAGCAGACACAGAGCACCAGCTGGATCTAGCCAAGTCCCCAGCCTTTATTGCCAGTGAATCCAACAGGTACTCTGCCTCCCCTATGATATACTTAACTAAACTCAAAATACCTAAACACCGGAGGGCCTTTACTCTCACACAATGCCATGCCCTCCCCTCAGCTGTCCTTGAAGGCCAATACAGGAAGATTCCTTACCAGGACAGACAAGGTCCCTGTGACTCTGGACACAGAGAAACAACAGAGCATGTGCTTCTCCAGTGCCTGTATTACAGAGACATTCATAGTAGACTCATCTCACCATTATTGCATAAATACCCAGGGTGCACAGAACAATTCGACACTTGCCTGCTGCTTTCAGATACCAACCCTGCTACAACGTATAATGTTGCCAAGTTCTGTGCAGCAGCAATTAAAATTCGTCATATGATGACTTGTACCATAAACTAGTCTTAATGAGCATCTAGTTGGTCATACTAGAGTGCTCTGTAATTTGATATAGTCTGCTATATACTAACCTTTATGTTTCCCTACACCCATCTAATGCTCTTACCCTTCTTTTTAGATATATACTTTCTGTTTTATCTTTTAGCTTTTTTTTTTTTTATTATTATTATTATTATTATTATTATTATTATTATTATTATTTAGATTCTGACATATTTTCTATGCTTTTTAATTGACTGTACCCCACCCTCCTTGTGCTGGTCTTCGACCATAATAAATACTTGATTTGATTTGATTATTTCCTTCTGGTTCCCTCTAGTGTCCAACCTTCAAAGTCCCATCCTATCATGTTTTTGTAAATAATTCAAAACAAAAGCATTTTCTCATGGGAAGGATTCTTATAATTAATTTCAAAATCTTATTTCAAATCCATCTGGACCCTTAATCCATTTGTAACTTTCCAAAATCAACATTCTAATCACCCTATTGATGTTTATTCCAAAAAAAGATTTTTTTTAAGTCCTTAAACTTGTATTTACAACTTCTTTCGCCAAGGACTGAAGGAAACTCACCTAGTGCTGTAGAACCTGTTGATCCAAAGGTTCCTAAGAGCTGAAAAGAAGTTAATAAGCAATTGCCAAAAGTGATTAGAAAAGGAAATATGTGAACCCAGTGTCTATAAAGGCGCTGACCGTGGTTTGAGCAAAGATGGCTATTCCCTCATCTCCCAGAGCTCTAAACACACCAGAGACCATTGTCTTGCAGTCTCCTTATAAGGATCAACTGTCTGGAACTCTTGCGAGCAATCTCAAGTCCTCTCCTTGTCTGGAGAGGAATTATGGAGAGCCAGTCTACTTGCCCGCTCTTCATTATGCCACAGCCATTGGCTCTACTTTTAGCAGAGCCTTCTTCAGTTCGCCATTTCATCCCCAGAAGTCAATGGACCCAGAAGTTAATTGTAAGAGTGTCTGCCATTATAGATAAACTGTGTTTAAAAGATGTTATGAAAGAGGAACAAGTTTTACCTGACAAGATTTAAACTGATCTGAAAGTGGATTTAAAAATGGCAGGTTACAAGAATGATATGGAAAAGGATGCTACACTGGATAAAAAGTAAACCAGCTGATGTTTTAATAATGAAAAGGGATAGACAAATAACAAACCAAGAGAATGACCTGGATAATTTTCCTACATTGGATTTGCAAAAGAGGCTTGTTAAAGCTTTGAAGAATTTTGTGAGAAGGAACACAGAAAAAGTGAAAAGAAATCAAGTTCTAGGACATTATTTGAAGGGGCTAAAGATCAAGATTGTTAAAATAGATATGTTGTTATCTCTGGTAACCCTTAATGGATTTTTGCTGATCAGGACTGAATGATGAGGCTTTAAGGATTTATTTATCGGTAAGAGATGGGATATGGGAAGAATAGATCATATGTTGTATTTTAAGAGAAGGTGATAAGTTACTAAAACTGTTTATACTTGTTGTGATGAAGGGGGAAGTCATTTCTTTATATATTTCTTTTCTTTTTCTTTACTAAATTCTTATTTTTTCTCTTTTTCTTTCTATTTTTTTCTGCACTTTCTATTTTTTATTTTTTTAGTTTGTATTATTTTTTATCTTTGTAATTGTAATTTTTAATAAAATTACTATTAAAAAAATAATTTCTCTAGGGGCATAGGCTGGTGCTCCTTCAAACAGGTGATGCCTGAATCCGCTGCTACCTGCACTCTCTAATACTGAAAGGTGGCTCAGCTTGTCACACTTAAGTCATCATGTGAGCTGAGAAATCTGGCTTTCTGGGGCATTTCTTGGAAGATTCCTAGATATATCCTTCTTTAAGCTATGGGTCATCCTAAATGATCTCCTAATCTGAGATTCGATTTGCCTTCCAGGGTCATCTACCTAGGGATCTTCCAAATCATCAGCAGAAAAAGAGTCCTCCAGTCACAGTGTAAGAAATACAAAAATGCTTTAAGTTGCTCATGAATAAATTGATGATGGGTGAACTAGCATTTTTGCAAATATAAAATCCATCTGTCTTCAAACCCATTTCTGTCTTTAGTTAAAGGGAGAATGAAAAATGGAAATAGAGAGGATTTGACATTTTTAGATTAACAAAGCAAGTTATTTTTATCTGTATTAGGCACACTATATAAATCAGTTAACGATTAAAAGGACACACACACACACACACACATCAAAATACAGTATACTGTGAGCTGGAACATCAAGAACTCTAAGAAAATCACAACCTACTTTCAGACAATACTCTTCCTCCAGTATAGGATTCTTTAGCTAAACTTTTACATTTAGTATTATTCAAATTAAGCTTTTTGTTTCTTCCTCTCTCTGACTCAGTTTTGAGTCTGTTTTTATTTGATTTGATTTGATTTGATTTGATAGCATCTTGCCTAATGAGGCAATCTATACCGCAAAGAAGCTTGCACGCTTTTAAGATTGTTGAGCTGGCATTACATGTTGTTTTTCTTACCAAGCACTATTACTCCTTTTCTTTTCTGTAAAATAACATCTATATAGGTGATATAATACTGTAGTATCTTTTGGTATAGTTTCTATTTACTTCCTCATCATGTCAAACATGTTTTTTTTCTTTAGGAATAAAAACTATTCTTGTTATAATGTTGAATCTTAAAACCCATCCTGTCGGGATGAATCACTGTTTTTATTCTGTTTTTCCCAGCCATAGTTACAAATTCAACCTCATAACTTTTTTTCCCCAAAACTAAAGACACACACCTGTGTATGGTTAGATCTGGGTGCTTTTAATCCTTGAGATAGAAATCTTTTTAACTTGCTTAAGAATCAAAAGTACACAACAGCCAACCCAAACTTACTCTGCCACACCTTTCTGAGAAAAACACATTTAACAGCCACCCTTAGAAGTCAAAGCTGATCTGAGGAGATACAGAGGACAATGCAGAATGTGGAAGCACCAGATTTACCCAACAAAGTTCATGCTAAATGGATCCGGAGGCAGCTTGCTTTGATTTCATTCTACTGTTCTTTAGTTTCTCACTTTTCAAAGTAACTCAAGGCATGGTGCTCACCTTATGGAACATTCTCCTCCCCAAAGTGAGGTTAGCTCCATCCCTGTTAATGTTCTGTAAGTCCCTCAAGACCTGGCTGTGTCATCAGGCCTGGGGGTCCCAGGAAACTGGGGAAATTTTAAGATGGCTCTATCATTGTGTTTAATTTACTGTCTCCTGTACCAGATGGTTCTATTTTTCAAAACGATTGTTTTTAATCATTGTTTTTATATATTTATTGTATTATTTTAATTGTTGTATGCCGCCCAGATTCACTTCATGTGAGATGGGTGGCCATAAAAATCTGATAGATAAATAAATAAATAAAAATTCATCATTAAATCTAAATAGTAACAATGATGCATACATTCAAAATAAACGGTAACAGCATTCAGTGAAAGGCAATTGACAGAATTAAAAAAAAAAACAAATTCAGAAGTTAGGAGATATTTAACAGTCAGATTCATTTCAAGTTTCATCTTCAGCAGCTAGTGAAATGAGGACACTCTGCAAGGTCCAAGTATGGCTGTCACTGAGCTGTGCTATATTTATCTCAAAAAAAGAGTCCTCTCCCCCCAATAGTTTATCTTTAAAATGGGCAGGGTGTCTAAAATTCATTGAGAATCTAACAAAGGAGATTCTTATCTCCTCTTCACTTGGATGAGATTTGGAGTCATGTCCCTTTTGGACAAATACATCACTTATCTACTCCACACCAACTGCAGAAGAAATCCAGTGCTTCCATTAGAATGAAGCAGGAGCAACAGTATCCTAATTCAAATAATTCAAGTTGATTTTTTTTAGTAAAGTCAGCCTTCCTCAGCATGGGGTCCTTCAGATATGTTGGGGAATCCAAGAATTCCTTTAATAATTTTGCATTGAGATTAATAAAGCCTGAATGACAACGATCAGGTCTGCTTCATCGTTTGGTCTATTCTGGGGCTTATACCTATTTTCATGGAAGTTACAAACATTTGATTTTTGCCAAATTCTACAAGGAGTTATGAGAGAATTAATATGGACCATGCAAGATGATCAAGAAAGAATATTCTGCAACCTCCTGGAATTCAGTATCTATCCAGCTGCAGCTCCCCAAAACACCTTATGGAAAAGCATTAGCTGTAGCAATTTAAGTGGCCATTCTAGTTGGTTTACCAGTTGCAAGTGTTTTGATCACTATAAACAAAAAAGAATCTAGGAATTTGGACAGCAAAAGCAATTGTGCTACAGTACATTGAAAAACAAAGGGTCAGTTAGAACCTCCAGTCATATTTGGGTCATAAATGTAAATAATGAAGTGTGTAGCCCAGAGGATGACCTTGGTTAGTTATCTATGAAATACATGCATCCCTCTCATAATTCAGGACATTGCATTAAAACTGGTTCAGCCATACACAACACACACCACAACAATGATAATTTTTTAAAGACCACGCTAAAATGCTTTTCTTCTACCCTTGAGTTGGCAGAAAATAGTGTGGACAATTTACAGAGCCCCAATGGCCAAGCTGTGTAGTGCTGAGCAATGAGGTCAGGCAATAGTGCTATCTCGCAGATTTATGTGGGGCAGTTTCAGGGCAGTGATCAATTACCCTAGTTTCCTTTCCCCTCTTACTCAAAGTCACTACCAGATCACAGGCACTTCAGGGTTCAGTCTTTTCTCCTATCCTGTTCAACATCTATCAGAAACCACTGGCAGAGGTCATCTGCCCGCACAATATGCTGGTGTTAATTATACTGTATATCTCCTGTTGGGCTCCTTGGGACACATGGTGGAAGTCATGACTGGTGTTTGGAAGCTGTCAGGTTTTGCATGGGGAAAAACAGTCTCAGACTCAACTCAAACAAGATGGAGTGATGAGATTCAGAGGCTGGCTGAGTCCAAGACCGAACCATTTCTGGTTCTTGATGGGATTGTGCTTCCTGGAAATTGAAGATGATCACTCACGCACTTGCTACCTTTTGATTAAATTACTGTAATTTGTTCTACGTGCAGCTGCTCTTGAAGATCACCTAGAATCTTTAACTGGTTAAGAACGCAGTGACATGCATGCCCAGTAGTCAGCCACAGTATTGCCATGTTACTGTGCAAGCTGAATGTTACTAGTTGGTTTTCAAATATCGTTCAAAGTGCTGGTCATTCCCTATAAAGCTCTATACGGCTCTGGGCCTGGATATCTTACAGAACACTTTTCCCCAGTAATTTCTGCATGCCCTATCCAAACAACTAGGGAGTGCCTGCTAAGGATCCCCACGTGCCAGGAGGTACAACGTGAGGGGGCCCACCTCTGAAATATTTTGCCCCCTGAAGCACAGATAGTCCTTACCCACATAACCCTCCAGATGCAGGTAAAGACATGATTCTTTCAGAAGGCCTTTGGGAATTAAATACACCCAATGGCATTATGTTCTATAATTCTGTAATGTTACCTTTTAACCTTTTTTAATTTTTTAAAAAAACTATTAATCTTTATTTTAGAAAAATACAAAATAAGCAAAAGACCAAGGTATACAAAAAAACCCTGCTTCTGTAGTTTCTGTTCCTTTTTCTATTCCACTTCCCCTGCCTTGCCCTGTATCTTTCAGTTAACTCAGATATTACATTCCTCTCATAAGACTTCAGATGCCAGTAACAAGGGGAGAGTGGTAGATACATGCTGGTGTTAGTGGTGGATTAGATAATCAAATCTCATGTTTTAAAATAAAGCAAACTCAATTCCTTCTAATTCCAAAGTAGGTTCTACTGAACTAAACAGAAGTTGGAGACATTCTGTATGAGAACACACATTGAAATATAGTACATACATCAATACACTGATTCATACATTGCTCTTTTTTCTTTAAACTTGTCTTTTTCTTTTTGAGGATCTCAACAAATCTGTACAGCCATGACTTCCTTGGTCTTCTTCCCCTTCCCCTTCCTCGGCATCCATTCGCTTTTCCTTCATATTTTGTTTGTGATTAGATTCTCTCTCTATCACTAAGCCACCTTAACATACTGTACTTCTATGATGGTAATTCAATTTGTGTTCAATTCACATTAATTCATCACCCATTCATTCTTGATCTATTTTTTTACTACTCTTGCTTCTGAAGTAATCCATTTCCATTACCATCAACTTGATGCTTCTGACATACCTACCTCCCACTTCCATATGACAAAGTGGGCCTATATTCTTCTACAGAGCTGTTTTTGCTTCTTCAGACAAACATTTATTCTTTACAACAGACTGCATACTACTCACCACCTATTAGGATGCACACACCTTAAAATTTCTCCATTTTCCATCTTTAGTAAACATCTGCCAAGGTTTATACATTTGTGCATTTGCCCTAATTTTTTATCACATATCTATCTATCTATTAACTATCTATCTTGTAATTGTTCACTTCATGGAGAAAATCTGTCTATATAGTTACTAGGAGCTGAAAACGACTTGATGGCACATAATCAATCAATTGTTCACTACACTACCTTGGTCTTCAATGCATTAATTTCGAGATTCATACTCCATGTTGTATCATACAATCTATCATTTGCTGAAAATAATTTGGGTTCCACAAACCCGGTTTGCTGCTTAACAAACTAATCCCCCTTGACATTCACTCTTGATCTTCCACTCTTCTCTAAATACTCCTTCCAGCATCTCCTCACTTCTGTTTCATCCCATATCAACTATCACTTTTATCCTTGCATTATTATAATTATTATTATTTTAAATATCCCTCTGAGTTCTATACAGTCCCTCCCTAAACAAGTCTTTTGCTTGAAAGTACATCCTCCAGTGATTTGCATTCCAGGTTCTTTTATGAATTTGGAATATTTAAATCCCTTGGGTGGGTTTTATGAAAACTTAAGGATTTTTTTTTTTTTAATGGTCTTCCAAAATCGTTGTAAGCTATTGATGGATCCCTTAGACGGGACACTGGTTTTAAAATAAATAAAATAAAGCAGAATTCCCCACGGAACCTTTATCTTAATTTGTTGTTGTTCAGTCGTTAAGTCGTGTCCGACTCTTCGTGACCCCATGAACCATATTGCGCCAGGCCTTCCTATCTTTCACTGCCTCCCTGAGTTTGCTCAATTTCACGCTCATTGCTTCAGTGATGCTATCTAGCCATCTCATCCTCTGCCGTCCTCTTCTCCTTTTGCCTTCCATCTTTCCCAGCATCAGGGTCTTTTCCAAAGAGTCCTCTCTTCGCATTAGGTGACCAAAGTATCTGAGCTTGAGCTTCAGTATCAATCCTTCCAATGAGCAATCAGAGTTGATTTCCTTTAAGATTGACTGGTTTGACCTCCTAGCAGTCCAGGGGACTCTTAAGAGTCTTCTCCAGCACCACAGTTCAAAGGCATCAATTCTTCAGTGTTCAGCCTTCTTTATGGTCCAGCTCTCACAGCCATACATTACTACTGGAAAAACCATAGCTTTGACTATGCGGATCTTTGTCGGCAAGGTGACGTCTCTGCTTTTTAATATGCTATCTAGGTTTGCCATAGCTTTCCTCCCAAGGAGCAAGCGTCTTTTAATTTCATGGCTGCAGTCTCCGTCTGCGGTGATCTTGGAGCCCAAATAAATGAAGTCTGTTACTGCTTCCATTTCTACCCCTTCTATTTGCCAGGGATTGATGGGTCCAGATGCCATGATCTTAGTTTTTTTAATGTTGAGTTTCAAGCCAGCTTTCGCACTCTCCTCTTTCACCCTCATCAAGAGGCTCTTTAGTTCTTCTTCACTTTCTGCCATTAGGGTGGTATCGTCTGCATATCTGAGGTTATTGATGTTTCTCCCTGCAATCTTAATTCCGGCTTGTGATTCTTCCAGCCTGGCATTTCTCATGATGTACTCTGCATATAGGTTAAATAAGCAGGGTGACAGTATACAGCCTTGTCGTACTCCTTTCCCTATTTTGAACCAATCGGTTGTTCCATGACCGGTTCTAACTGTTGCTTCTTGGCCCGCATACAGGTTTCTCAGGAGACAGGTAAGGTGGTCTGGTATCCCCATCTCTTTAAGAATTTGCCACAGTTTGTTGTGATCCACACAATCAAAGGCTTTTGCATAGTCAATGAAGCAGAAGTAGATGTTTTTCTTTGGGATGGTTTTAGTTGCTGCCTCCTGTACAATGTTACAGACCTCCGTCCATAGTTCTTCAGTTCTTTATCTTAATACTTTCCCACTAGAATCACCTAGCAGGGAGAAGGAAGCAATTCCATCCCCATTGCTGGCCTGAATGGTACGTTCTGAGTCAACGTCGTTCCCCCCCCCCGAACTATTGTTGGTATATTCCTAGGAGGGTGTCACATGAAGGGGCGGCTGCGCCGGCTGCGAAGTCACATGCCAGAGCGGCCTTTTTTAATTCTGGCGCTGCGGTAGGAGCCGTCGGATTTGATCGGCCGCAGCGACGATGCGCGCCTGGGTGCTTGTAGCGGCGGCTGCCGCGGCTTTGCTGACTGTCGCCGTCGTGCGGGCCAGGGACCCGGTGAGTTCCGGGGAGAGCGCCGCTCCTCCCTCCCTGCTTCTCCAGCGCTGGGCGGTTCTCCCTTCCTAAGACGGTGGCGAGAGGGAAGCGGAGCAAGAGGGGAAGGAGGGCCCAGTGCAAACCCTCAGAAGCGTTGCGTGGCAGCCCGGCTGGGGCGAGGGAGGAGGGAAAGGGCTGGTGTTGGCTCGGCCCGGCCGTCTGAGTCCAGGGTTGAAAGTAGGTGGCAGCTTCTGAGCTTGCAAGAGCTTTCCTGTTGTCGCTGCGTGCTGCGCGTGCAGTAACGGGAATGGAGAACGGATCGCAGGAGCCGAAGGAAACCTTGCTAGAAACAGGGCTGTGCTCAGAAGGAGAACGCCAGTGCGTTTTTTTAAAAAAAGCCCGGAGACCTTAGGTTGGTTCCAGATTTGCTCGTACTTAGAAAAGATTCACTGCAATCAGGGGGGTACAGTTGATTGCAGTCACTAATTTCAGAGGGTTTGCTCTGACCGAGCCGGCCTTGGCCGGGTGGAAAAGGTGCTTAGGCTCAGAGTGCATTAGGACCAGGAGATCCCACAGCTCTAGATTAGGATGAGAAGTTGGAAACAAAATGTTCTGGGAGAAGGCAGTGGGAAACTGTTGTTGCCAAGAGAACCGTACCAACCTGCAGCTAGTCATGAATTGTGGAGACCGGAAAGAGCTCAGCTGATGCCTTGGATAAGGAAGGAGGTGATAGTTCACCACAGAATAGGTTCACATGAAAAATAAGATCCATATTAGAAGAGAGTTGGTAGATAAGCTGTACCATAGGTTTGAGATAGTATAGGCCAACCTGATGCTCATTAAGTAGGATGTGGTAACAACTGCATTTATGTTTTGCCAGGCCAAAGTTATGGCATTAATGTCAGATTTATTAAGCATACCGATTATTTCTGATCATGTGAAAGTTCTAACGTGTTCAGAGAGCATGACAAACTTGCAACGGTTTTATGATTTACAGAAGTTCTGTTTCTTTTATCTTTGGTTCCGGCAATATTGTTGGAGTGGTTCTGACAGTTACATTTTGCCTTGAAATGCCAACATATTAATGGCCTCTGTGGGGGTGCATGAAGCTTCTCTGTGTGTCCTTTTTCAGGAATAAGCCAACAGCAATCTTTTTTGTTTTATCTCATGTCATTAACCATCGTTCCAAAGATCAGGTGAATTAGGACAGTAGTTTAATGAAGATTTCTTGGCTTGTTTGCTTGCACTTGAGGTTCAAGGATCATATCTCAGTTTATGAAGCAAACATATAGTCTTCTCTACACATATCAAAGATATCCACTCTGGCTCTTTGTAGCATTGGCATAAGTAACCTCAGACTTAATGAGTCTGTAAATTTCTGGACATCTTTGATCTTGTTGCTGATTTCACTCTGTATCTTTTAGAAATATAAAATAGTGCCTTGATTAATAATTCATTGCCTTGCATGATCTTATTTGAGATGCACTTCCTTTATTTTTGCAACAGACAACTTCCAACATACTTAGAATATTGCTTTATCTGCCTGCTGCTTTCGTAGCTGGTTTCCCTTTCTGTTTTTATATCCGTTAACACATTATTTCTTGAATAAATAAAATACAGAGTTTTGCTAACCTATGTAGAATCATATATAAAAGATACATGAACCATATATAAAATGATATACAATTGGAGGTGTCCCTGCTATGAAGAATTGCTTGTCTTCTCAAACATAGATGCCAAACCTCCATCCCATGAATGTAATCTAGTTTCTGGGGCAGCCCATTGGAGTCTCAAGTGAAGTGCCTTCCCCTTCTTCCGAACCCCTTCTCTTTCCTATTATTTGCAGCAAAATCCATGTTTACAAAAGCTAAAGCTGGTATGCCTGCGGACATGCCTCTGCCATGGCCATCATCACCTTCCCTGATGGTGGAAGACATGGTGCCCACAGTTGACACTGTCTATGCAGATTCCCTGACCTGCTGGGAGATGAGAGGAGAAGAAAGCAGTTACTTCTTTGGGTCATTAATTAACCCAAAATAAATACTACTTAACAGATGTGCAGCCTTTTAAGGAAGAATTTATTGTACTACTGTCTCCAGTTCTATCTTTTTTTTCATTTTTTGTTGTTATTTCTGCAGTGTTGAAGCCATAACTGCTTTGGACCCTTTTTAATAAACATGCACATTACCTTTGCCATAATGGCCTGATTGTGCAGAGTTTCTCAACATTGTAAAATTCCCATCCTACCATATTCTTGAAACCCCAAACTGAATTTCTGCATTTCTGTTAATGAATAACATTGAAGTGAGTCATAGAATGGGAAGATTACAACACTACTGTTTAATAGTATTGTATTGTAAGCCACCCAGAGTCAGCCTCTGGGGGAGATGGGTGGCATATAAATTTAATAATAAAATAAAAATAAACACTGAGTCACATAGAAAGTTGTATTTCGGTGCTCATGAATGAACAAAGGTTTGTTTGGCCTGTTAAGACAAGATGTGTTGGGCTGGTTTTGTTTTCTCACAGAAGAGAAAGCAAATAAAATTCTTTCATGGGTATTTGTTTGATTTTCTTTTTATGTTTACTGATGTGGGATCAAAACGCAGGACACAAATGCAGAATAATCAAGGCTTCACTGCAGTGTTTAATGAGCAGCACGTACTGGAGGGGGACCCCACCAGAAGTTAATGGGAGGCACTCCCCTACAGGCAAAATGGATGCTCTGATATTTATACAGTTCTACAAGAAGGGGAAGGGAAAAAGAACATATACGTATACACATACATATTCATATGATGATGCAGGCATACCTAAATAAGCAAAAGTTCTCAAGTTACTCTCTGCCCCTCTGTTATCTGCTAGTAAAACAATAGTGTCACAGAGAAGAAGAAACAAATTAGTTCAAGGTGCCAAATGCCAGGAAGAAGGCATCCTCCCTCCGGGCAGATGCCCAGGTTGCTATGGGAATGTTTGTGATAAGGAGTTTACAACCGGTCTGGTTCACATCAGCTTCAAGGATGCTTCCACATGCCTTTATGTTTCAATCTTATTAAGGCGATCCCATTCATCTGAGGCCTCTAAAAACTTGTCTTTTTCACCCAAAGATTCATTTTTCTCACACTGAGTTGCCTGAAAAACAAAATCCAAGCCTGAAGTACTGTCCTAATTGTGTCTGTTTTAGCTGCATAATGCAGTTGAGTGATATTTTTCAAAACCTATGATTTTGTCTTCTCCCTGTAATTTAAAGGTGCACATGTTACCAGCAGTCGTGTATTTTTGTGAATGTGATCTCTATATTAGTGCATTTTAAAAAATCCTCTTGTAGGTTAAAAGAAGTTATATAAGACCAACCAGATTTCATTCTAACCCTTACTGTCACATTTCTATTTTTTGTTAGTGAACTTAATGAATACATTTAGTGAATTTAATGAATACATTTGAGGGGACAAAGCTTCTGACTAAATGCAGTCAAGGAAGAATTTATTTAATGCCAGCCCCCTCCATGTGACATCAGATTGTACTATCACTTGCTAAGCCAAGTAAAAATTCTGAGAGCTACTGGTAGGAAAGAAATAATACAAAGTAGAATCTGCTTCTGTTTAGCTGGCAATGATTCAGGCATCTTGTCAAACCATAGATAGATCATCCTTATTCTGTTTAACATAGTAGCTTAATAACCTTATTACCTCACTTAGAGAGATTCTGTGTCATGGAAGGGAAAGAAATCCTTAGCAATTTGAAGAATGGAAAGAACTAGACATGTATGTCTAAATATCTAAATTGGTTTGACTGTAGTGCATTTAAAAAAGCTTCACCTACTACCTGCTAGGATATCTAAGCTGAACTCTTGTTCTCACCTATACAAGGTACTTATGGAGCTAGTCCATCAAGTCAGCCCTTGTGAGGTAAGTCTGTTCCTTCCTCAACGGAAAGTTTAATCTAAAGGCAGAGTGATGTAACCACTCTGCCAGATCTGATATCGTGACATCTTAAATGGGTTTGGCATAGAAATTCCAGCTCTGACATTATTTAAAACTCCATGGATGGACGTTTTTAAAAATGGGCATTCAAAAATGTAAAAAAAATATTGAATTAAATAAGTTAAATACTTACCATATTATTGAATTACCCTTAGGAAAGCATTTCACTTAATTGGTAACACACAGAAAGACATGTCAAGACTAGAATATAAAAACCACTGAATTATTGGGGTACCAACCAATTTGTAAGGATAACCTTTATAGTGACTAGCACTGTTGCAATAGTTATTCTAGCAAACCATAATGTTGGCATTGAATGAGTCTAGCACGTGCTAAAAAAAAGAGGTTGCTTTTTGTTTTTATTTTTTGTAATTTTAATTAATTTTAGTTACATCTGCAGTCAGGGAACATAGCTAATTTTTCAGAACAGTTCTAGAACAAGTTAATGACCCTAGCCATTAGGGTCCTGCCTCAGGCACAAAGAACAAAAACTTGTTCTAGAACAAGTTAATGACCCTAGTCCTGCCTCGGGCACAAAGCCAGCTGGGTGGCCTTGGGCCAGTCACTTTCTCTCAGCCCTAGGAAGCAGGCAAGGGCAAACCATTTTTGAAAAACTGTGCCAAGAAAACCTCAAGAACTTCTCCAGGCAGTCTCCGAGAATCAGACACAATTGAACAGATTAAAAAAAAAAGTGATTTAATTCTTGTACTGTGTGTAGGATTGAACTTTGGCTTTATTTTTTCCTATTACAACAAAACAACAAAACAATTGAACAGATTTAAAAAAAAAGTGATTTAATTCTTGTACTGTGTGTAGGATTGAACTTTGGCTTTATTTTTTCCTATTACAACAAAACAACAAAAATTCCAAAGACTGTAAAGTTTTGCACTTCACTGGTATAAAAATGCAACTTCTTAAAAAGGCTTTATCTTATTTTCCAGTTTGCTGAAGAATGTAGAATACATGAATATCCGCCAGCTGGACCAACGTAAGTAGCTTACTAACAACTCTTCTGATACTCTCAGATATAAAGAGAACCTGGTTTTCTCACAAATTTAGTTAAATAGGAATTTTGAACTGTTCAGTGCTAGTTTTGAACTGTTCAATTCTGTATCAGAATTGTGATAGTGCCACAAAGAAAATTAGGATCATCTTGCATTACATTAATAAACATACCTTATAACGTTACAGAAAATATTGTTACTTTATCCATCAACAGTCAGGCTTCAGCTAGAATGCTTTCCTCTATTTTAAGCCATTGTGTTTTGCTTTTATAAGAAATTATTTTATCCTGGAAAGTAGAGTGCAGATTAGAGGAGATGTAGACAATCAGGTAGTCTTTATGATGAGTTGGGCTTTAACTCCAAGATGCCTCATCTGGCCCATGGTCACAGGTTTTGGGAGTTGTGGTCCAAAATATCAGTATTTGCCTGTTCCGATAAATATTAGGAAAATCACTCCAAGTTTCATATAAGATGCGCCTGTGTTAAATATTGGTGGATCAGAACTAGATAACACAGCTAAAATAATTGGAACAACTTTATTAGAAATAACAGAACAGAAGTTAGCAGTTTATATGTAACAATTTCATTAGCAAATTTATGGGAATTGACTGTTTTTCAGGTATAAAGGAACAATTCCTAATTATATCATAAATCTTGACCTGCCACCAAGTCAGAGATGGGTCCAGGTGGTACGTGCCAAAAAAACTGAGGTAAGGAACATAGCAGAAGGGAATTAAGCATCTTCATCTTCTCTGAGGGAGTTATGATTTAATTAATTTGAATTACCGTAGCTAATATTCTTCATGTTAAAAATGCCAAAAATGTTTTAAATTACATAAGGGGAAAATTGTACATTGTTTTTGCACGTTGAAGTCAAGCCAGCTGATAAATTTATTATTTATTTATTAAACAAATGTATATAGCCGCCCAACTCACACACAGTTACTCCGGGCAGCTTACAGAATTAAAATCCACAGTAGAAAAAGCCAATCAACTCCCCCCGCCCCCAGCCCCATGGCGGCTACAGAACACAAAAACCATTGACATTTAAGATCAGTCAGCTAGAGCATCCTTCTCCATTTTGGCCCAGTCAAGGGCCTGTTGGATTCTGGGTATTCATTGTATCTGCAGCTCACCTAGTAGGAAAAATTAGAAGGGAGTCTGCCTTCCTCAGTTATCCAGTCTAGCATTCTAATATATGTAGTTCAGATTGTTGGAATCCAAATGAATTTCCTGCTCGGTTGGTTTTGGAGACTTCTACAATGAGAGCCTGTAAGTGGGAGTAAGTTTCTGAAGATTGCCTCACCACAATATGACAAAAGGGGCCTTGTGAGTAAGTATAACCAGGTAGCAAAATTATGGTGCCTTCCGACACTGTCCCTTGCACCCCTCATTGTCACTAGCCAAGTTGAAATGAGGCAGTGAAGGATGCTCAGCAGTGTGAATAGTTTCCCGGTTCAAAGCTTGTCTACTTATACAAAAGTAAGGTTCAAAATGCCTGTGTACGAGTAGATTAGCAGTTTTGTAAACTTTCTGATGTCCATTCATTTTGCAGTTCTTGATAAAGTTTGATATGTTTCCATTTAATTGGATCTTGCATTCCATTCCCCTAACATAGGTTAATCTCTTGCCTTTTTTTTTACACTCTTGTAGTTACTGACTATAGTGAAGACTATGAAAAATATATTATATACATTCGTCCATAGTAGAAAATTGATAGCATCTATGGAGTCAAAATTAGTGAGTATATTTTCAGTTTGTTCAGTTTTTGTTCAATTTGGGAAAGAAATTAAACCAGCTGGCTGAACTTTTATCCAACTGTAACATTCTAGAGACTACTGATGTACCAAAGACCAGAGCAGTGGGTGGAGACACGAAAGAGTTGCACATGTGACCTGCTGTTTAAGAATATAAATGCAAGCAGTAGGCATACCCCCCCCCCCCCAAAAAAATAAGGCTACATTTTCAGTCAATCCAATGATTTTTTAATAACTATAGTAAATTTTCCATGCTGTATCAGAGTACATGGCTCATTAGCATCCCAGATTTGCTAACTCTTGCTTGGAACATAAAGGAACTATTCTGTCTGACTATCTATTGAGGCATTATACCAATTAACAATAGTGTTCCCTAGCCCAACTTAGAGTAGCCAGACAGAGTAGTCTCTGTGTGTGTGCTATACAACAAAGCTACATCTTTTTCTAACCAAGGCCCAAAACTGAAACTGATTTATGGGCAATTCTGTTGGTGAGCTATAGATTGTGAAGCACTCCAAAGTGTTTTTGGGGATGTGTGGGTAGATTTAGAAAAATGCATGAAAAATAATAATGTGGATTAATTGGAAATCTGAGAATCTAGTCAATGATAATCTTCCCACCTGTAACTCCCCAAAACATTTTTTTTCCAAATCTCCATAAACATTTTATACTTCAAAGTGTTGATGTTATTCAGTCTTCTAATATTTTGATGTGGGTTCTCTTATTGGATTCTCCAGCATCCATTGGTTTCAGTACAACTTACTCTGGAATTAGAAGGAATTGTCTATTTGCTTCATTTTAAAACAGATTTGATTATCCCATGATTATTTGATTATCTTCTCCATTATCACTACTGCATTCCCAGCATGTGCAGTGTTTTGGGATAACCAAAAGATAATGAAGAAGGAACAGAAAAAAGAAACATAAACTTGACACGCCCAGTAGGACATTTAAGCTGCTTACTTGAAGAGCAGGTCATTTGTCTCCATGTATTTAGCAGTCACAAACCATTCTCTTCCATTTACCTACTGTGACATTTTCTTTTGAAACAGAAATGAAGGCTCTTACTAAAGCAGTGCAACACATTACTTAATAATACTTCACTGTTGTTTTGGGATGGTCTTCAATTGACTTACTGGGTTCAGAGAAAAAGATAGCACTATGTAGAATTTAGAATTTTGGTTTCCCAGAAATAAAGTTGGTTGACTTGTCCTTGAAAGTCCATAGCCATTGTCCTCTACAGGAATTTATTCTTCCTGTTCTTTATCATCCTTGCTTCTGTGAACATTTTGTATGAACTCAGATATTGCAGTTAATGAAACAACAATAAAAGAAGGATGTATTGGCGTTTGTAACTTTTCAACAATTCCAGCTATTCTGAAATACCACAATGTTGGACTTTGTTCTTACTATACATTGTTTAAAGAAGATAGATAGATAGATAGATAGATAGATAGATAGATAGATAGATAAAAATAACTGCAGTACCTCCATCATTGTATGAAATTAAATTATATGAGTGGCTCCTTAGATTTTATAACTTGTTTTTTTTTATACTGGGGTAGGCTACCTTTTGATGAGTGGCAGTTGTGCTTAACTTTTGAAATGGTCCAAGAGCTGCAGTGGGCAAGCAGAGAGGAACATTGCACAAATAGCAAGGGATATGATTTTTTCAATGTTTGATGAGTGGATTGAGGAAGGATCATTGCTTTGTATTTCTGTTAAACTTATTTTAGCTTAGATTACAGTGTTTGTGTTTCTTGCTTGAACCTGTGAGAAAACGCAACATGTGTATTTCATCAGTAGAATAGCAGCTACAGAAAAAGATGTTCAGGACCCACAAGTTGTCTACACCAGCTTACAATGAGTGAAATAATTGGTGCTTAAAAATAAATTAAAATTTAAAAAAAATTGAGCATACATCATTATAATTTTCAGAATCTAACTAATTCATGGTTTCCTTTTAGGCTTGGTTAGGCTCTACCCTTCCGTATCCTTTCAATGAAGAAATAAAAGGCATTGCTTCTGCTGTTGATGTTCCTTTAGGTAATTTCCATTTCCCTGTAGTATCTGACTTTCAAATATATAGCTTCCTTTGTTGCCACTGAATATTTTAGCTACTCCAGCAAAGTGTGCTGAGGTTCTAGTAAGTGCACGGAACTTCAGTGCCCAGGAGTACAATCCGCATGCACTAGAAAATATGTATAAAACCAGATCTTAATTCAAATGAAGAGATGCTAATTCTGGGTATTACCTCAATTAAATATCAGTCAGTCCAGAAATGTTGGGTGGAGCTCTCAAATTTGCACAATATCTTTTCTAATTTGCATGCAGGAAGCATAATGCTTAAAGCAGGGTTTAACCTCATGTATTTGGTATATCTGATCTCCTTTATCCTGTAATCTTTTCCCTAGTTTTACAGAAATTGCAGAATCAGGTATAGTAGTCCTTGCTTAATGACCACAGTAGGGACCAGAAAATTTGTTAAGCAGGGCGAGGCATCACATGACCGTACCTAATTTTATGACATTTTTTGTGGCGGTTGTTAAGTGAATTACTGCAGTTGTTAAGTGAATCATGCGGTTCCCCATTGATTTTGCTTGCCAGAAGCTGGCTGAAAAGGTCACAAACAGTGATCACGTGACCCTGGGACACTGCAACTGTCATAAGTGCGAGCTGGTTGCCAAGCACTGGAACATCATCATGTGACCGCGGGGGGGGGCGCTGTCATGGTTGTAAGTGCAATGACCGGTTGTAAGTTACTTTTTTCAGCGCCATCATAACTTTGAACGGTCGCTAAACAAATGGTCATTTAGTGAGGACTACCTGTATTATATAATTTAGAAAGGCTTGTTATTTCTATTATGTTACTTTTAATTTGCATTTGTTCCTAAATTATCATCAGACAAGAAGGCTTGTAAATTATTTTTATAGGCAGCTAAATACCATATGAGATGGCATCTTTTGTAGCTTCTAATGATTCTCAAAATTAGAGAAAGGGGTAGCACAGGTTTCTACTATGCCTTTTCAGGATTTTTGGTGATATGTAAGTTATTCTTTGCTGTTATTTTGCTACCTGTAATCTAGAGTCACCTGTGATTAGTGTTGCCAGGTTATATTTCTTGTTTTTGTTTGTGCCCATTTTGCTTGTCTGTTTTATTGACAATTTAAGGGTCTCTCTTTCCTTCTGCTCCCTACTGTGCAGGTGATATTGTTGCATTCAACATCTTCTATGAGATCTTCACGGTGTGCACATCCATAGTGACTGAAGACACAACAGGTAGGCAATGTATAGCTGTTCTGATGTTATTTGAGAAGGATAATAATAAGGCACTAAAGACCTGGTTCTGGGCCTGGGCCTAGAGCCCCAAGGGCGTGAAGGGTCCCATCTCCTGGTTGTGCTGATGTGATAGAATGTGAGGGTGACCTTGGAAGTCGTGGGGGGAGAGATGCTGCCTGGGGAACAATCAGATAAAAGAGAAAGGAGACCACAACAGAGTAACGGCCAGAAAAAGAAACTTAGGAAGGACCTGCCCTAACTACTCAGGTGGTAAATAGGGAGGGTCAGAGATTTGTACTTTCAGACTTGCAAGATTCTGTTAATGTAGCCTTACAATGAAGTAGAATTAGCTCATCTGGTCCTATTTCCTGTCTGGTTTACCTGGGAGGGCTGACAGCTAAAACCATTAACAGTGATATCTTCTTCAGCGGCTGTGTATTTTAATTTTTGTATTTATGATGAGAATTTGCTTTTGATTTATTTTAAGATTGTTTGCCATCCAGTCAGTTGCTGAGATGGTTGGCCATACAAATTGAATAATAAATAATGATTAAATGGCTTTTCTCTTCAAATTCTTTTTTTTTTTTTCCTTTTCAACCAGGAAAGCTATACCATGCCAGAAATCTTGATTTTGGACTGTTTCTTGGGTATGTAGTAGCAAGATTATATGCCCCCCCCTTTTAAAAAAAAAATTAAATTCATACAAGTTTAAAGAATGGAGTATTTTTCTCTGGGTACTGAGTTTGTTAGTTGTCTTTTTACGAACTTCTTGCAATCCCTACCCTGCCACTCTATATCTCTTTCTGTATGTTAATGTTCTTTCTGTCTTCAGCATACTGATGTTTCCTATTTTCTTTAAGGCCATGTATTGTTGAAATTCCTTGAAGATACATGATAAAATCTCCCATTGGTATCTGAACTGGAGTTAAGGGTTGGTTGGTGCTTTAGGTCATGCATATTGCCCAGAATTTGAGATGTAATAGCAAAAATGTCAGTGCAAGTATCTGTAATTTCAAGAATGCTGCTAGCAAGGATAATCAATTTATGCATCTATTTCACGCTGGAAGGTCACCATAGATTTTACAGTATTTCTTATCTGCATATGTACTTTTTGCCTTTTAATTTGTAATATATTTCCATCCTGTTTTGTCTTGATCTTCACAATTGACAAGGTACTAGGGACTCCTGATTTTTCTTAAGTGTTAGCCAAAGCTTTATGTTCTATATAGCATAGAAGAATCTTAAGATTTAGTGCTTGGAGTAAAATTCAGTGGGTGTTAATAAAAAGCCAGACTGAATGGGATGGGGAAGCTGACAATTATTTTCCATTAACTATTAAGATAGAGGTTACACTTGACTAGTGGGGAAAAGAAAGTGACAAGCACGTGCATTTCTACATGGTAATCCTCTATCTCATTTCTCAGTGAGTTGCCCTGAGGATCCCTTTTTACTGCAAATAGATACCTTTGGATAGGGATGGGAAAGAAATCTGTTCAGGTCTGTTTTCAAGCAAAATGACATGATCTGCCAGAACAAAATCAGCTGATCTCCAGCTTGAAATATTTATTGACTGAAAAATAACACACCAAAGAAAGTGTGTGTGTGTTCATGCAAATAATAATCCAGTGAGGTAGAAGGTTCCCTTGCTTCATTTTTTAAAAAATATAGAAACTTTGACAAATTGGACAAGTTGTTGGATACATGTTATATTGATATGAACCCATTCAAAACATCAAGATGGTGGCTAGAGTGACACATTAAAACTAAGGTTTCCTAGGTTCAAATCCTAATTCGGGCATGAAGGTCAGTGGTGATGTTGACCAAACACAATCTCCCAGTTGAACTTACTTTAGGATAGGAGAAAAGTTTAGAGACCCTGGATCCTCTACCATTAACTTTGAATGCACTATGTATGAGCCAAGGAACTTTAGAAGGAAGATTCCTATGTCATATTTCTGAATTAAGATTTATTAGAAAACTTAGCTTGATCACCCTGTTGTGAATATTAACAGGAGGGGATAAAATATCCCTGGTTCTCATAAAGAAGCATGAGATGAAACCAGCAAATATTGACTGATCTAGGGGCTGAGATATAGCCTTCTAACTGAGAGAAGAAAAGCTCCAATTTCCATAGTTTTCATAATTAGCATAGGTTGCAGGATGAACAAAATTTTCACCAAAAGGTGAAATTCAGATTTTTTTGCAGTCCTTTTTAAGTGAGGCGCGCACACAAACTAAACATTAGGTTTCTTTATAGAAGAAAGGGCTGCCAGAAAGGACCCCACTTTGTTTTAAATATATATTTATTTCTTACATTTAAAACGTTTTTCTCCATGTAGGTGGAATGTACAAAATAGTTCCTGGGTTACAACGGAGAAGCTGAAGCCCTTAATGGTGTCACTGGATTTTCAGAAAAACAATAAAACAGTGTTTAAGTCTGCGAATTTTGCTGGCTATGTAGGAATGATATCTGGAGTTAAACAAGTAAGTGTCCCTTCATTTATATAATGCAAATCGCATTCTAATCTTAATAATACAGAAAGGTCATAGTTTATTACTTTCAACCTGAACATACTTAAACTCAGACTGGCAGGTGCCCGGTTCCTCTTTCTCGCAAGTCAAGGTCAAAGGAAGGGAGGGGAGCCTTCTACTTCTGGGCTACTGGCAGCCAAAACCTGCTGCCAAACTTGAAAGTAGCAAACCATAAAGTGTGGAAACTTCAGCTAGCCTGAAAAGCAGGATCTGACCTTGTTTTGCCTGTTTGTTTGTTTGTTTGTTTGTGTGTGTATATATATATATATATATATATATATATATATATATATATATATATAAAAAATAAAAATCGTGTCACCTTTACTGCCTGAGTCCTGCAAATTGTAACTTGGAGCAAAATGAACAGAATGTTGCATGATCTGAGAGACAAACAGATTAATCTTGGCATAATCCCTTTCATTACATGCATAAAGTATGTTTATTTGGCAGATGGATTGACTAGGAAATGAAATTTGTATTCTGCAAGTTTCTACAATCCTGGCTGCCACTGGAAGTGCCTTATGCACAAACCTGAAGAGAAAATAAAATAGTCACTCTCAGTTTAGTGTTCCACAGATATTTTGGCTTCAACTTCATGTTCTGTGGTTCGGGCAGTGAAATGGAAAAATGGCTCAGTTATTGAATATTCCTCTAAATGACAGAGGTTTCCTCCAAATTCACTTTTCTTATTGAATCAGAAACACCCTTCACTGTTCTGAGGGATTATTTAAATAGTAATTTTGAAAAAAACATGCTACAAGGTTCTCAATTTCTCTCTTTTTTTTCTCTGCTCTGGTAATCAGGTTGTCTTCTACTGGTCTAACAATTCTCAGGATAGTTGGTAATGAGTTAGTGCCGCAGTCATTTTGCAGCCCCCGTGAAGGCACTCTGAGGCTCAAGCATCTGTCTGTCCTCTCTTGTGTGAATCGCTGGCTGCAGTCACACAGTTTATTGATTCAGGTTTATTGATGGTTTAGGATTAGCACATTCTTTGAACTGTGAACTTGTAAACCATAGCTTTGGGTTTTGTGCAGATGAGCCAGTTTTGGCTTACTTAGTGAACCACTATTAAACAAGACATGACTTAGTGAGGTGTGTTAATCCAACCACTCTCTTGCGCACAAACATGTAATAAAAGTTATATTCACACAATGTGCTAAACCATGATTTGCTTAAGAATTTAAGGAACCCTCATTGGCTGGGTTCACACAGCATGCTAAGTCATAAACTATGGTTTACAAGTCATTGAGGCTGGGTTCACATAGCACATTAGGATGTAAACAAGCATCCACATTATGATTTAGTGTATTGTGTGAAAGGCTGTGCACGCAGTCATGGTGAACTGTGATTTGTTTAGTTGTGCCTTATTGTATAATTCATAATTGATTGGGGCTGCACATTGCTACAAGCCATATGTCATTGTTTACAATCACAAAGATGGAGTCACACATTTTATGCCACATCCAAGGATCACATGATGGTTTAAGGGATATATGAATAGAATCATAGTGTATGTAAACAGTGGAGTTTATAAGTTCTACAGGTGAAACTCAAAAAATTAGAATATTGTGCAAATGTTCATTTATGTCAGTATGGCAACTCAAAAGGTGAAATCAATATATGAGATAGACGCATTACATGCAAAGCGAGATATGTCAAGCCTTACTTTGGTATAACTGTGATGATTATGGCGTACAGCTTAGGAAAACCCCAAATTCACAATCTCAGAAAATTAGAATAGTGTGAAAAGGTTCAATATTCTAGGCTGAAAGTGTCCCACTCTAATCAGCTAATGAATCCATAACACCTGCAAAGGGTTCCTGAGCCTTTCAATGGTCTCTCAGGCTGGTTCAGTAGGAATCACAAGCATGGGAAAGACTGCTGACCTGACAGTTGTGCAGAAAACCATCATTGACCCCCTCCATAAGGAGGGAAAGCCCCAAAAGGTAATTGCAAAAGAAGTTGGATGTTCCCAAAGTGCTGTATCAAAGCACATCAATAGAAGGTTATGTGGAAGGGAAAAGTGTGGTAGAAAAAGGTGCACAAGCAGCAGGGATGACCACAGCCTGGAGAGGATTGTCAGGAAAAGGCCATTCAAAAGTGTTGGGGACTTTCACAAGGAGTGGACTGAGGCTGGAGTTAGTGCATCAAGAGCCACCACATGCAGACGGATCCTGGACATGGGCTTCAAATGTCGTATTCCTCTTGTCAAGCCGCTCCTGAACAACAAACAACATCAGAAGCGTCTTACCTGGGCTACAGAAAAAAAGAACTAGTCTGTTGCCCAGTGGTCCAAAGTCCTCTTTTCTGATGAGAGCAACTTTTGCATCTCATTTGGGAACCAAGGACCCAGAGTCTGGAGGAAAAATGGAGAGGCACACAATGCACGATGCTTGAAGTCCAGTGTGAAGTTTCCACAGTCTGTGTTGATTTGGGGAGCCATGTCATCTGCTGGTGTTGGTCCACTGTGCTTCATTAAGTCCAGGGTCAACGCAGCCGTCTACCAGGAGATTTTGGAGCACTTCATGCTTCCTTCCGCAGACGAGCTTTATGGGGATGCTGACTTCATTTTCCAGCAGGACTTGGCACCTGCCCACACTGCCAAAAGTACCAAAACCTGGTTCAATGACCATGGGATTACTGTGCTTGACTGGCCAGCAAACTCGCCTGACCTGAACCCCATAGAGAATCTATGGGGCATTGCCAAGAGAAAGATGAGGGACATGAGACCGAACAATGCAGCGGAGCTGAAGGCTGCTATTGAAGCATCCTGGTCTTCCGTAACACCTCAGCAGTGCCACAGGCTGATAGCATCCATGCCACGCCTCATTGCGGCAGTCATTGCTGCAAAAGGGGCCCAAACCAAGTACTGAGTACATATGCATGCTTATACTTTGCAGAGGTCCGATATTGTTCTATTTCCAATCCTTGTGTTATTGATGTCATGTAATATTCTAATTTTCTGAGATTGTGAATTTGGGGTTTTCATAAGCTGTACGCCATAATCATCACAATTATACCAAAGTAAGGCTTGACATATCTCGCTTTGCATGTAATGCGTCTATCTCATATATTGGTTTCACCTTTTGAGTTGCCATACTGACATAAATGAACATTTGCACGATATTCTAATTTTTCGAGTTTCACCTGTATAACAGGAAGTCTGTTAGTCACGTTGTACTGCTTTATGGAAGAATCTGTATTAGATATGAAAGAATTTGTTTTCTAACTATTAGAAACGAATTCACTTTATTCAAGTATTAAACTGTGTTAATCGGCTTCTGTTTTAGGGTATTTTTACTTTAACCATGAATGAGCGATTCAGTATTGATGGAGGTTACATTGGTGAGTACCCCTAATGAACTGTTCTTATCTGAAAAAGAGAAAATATCAAGGTATTTTATTAAGAGTTTAGTCCTAAACCCCACAGATAATCTATTACATCTGATGTTGGTATCAAATGAAGAAAAGTAGCATTAGATTAAGATTCAAAATACGAGGTATAGTTGAGTAGAATTAAAGCTTTTCTACTTTATATCTCTTGCAGGAGTCTTTGAGTGGCTTCTTGGCCAGAGGGATGGTTGGTGGATGAGTTTCCTCACCAGAACTGTGTTGGAAAACAGCACAAGGTAAGATGTCAGATGCTCAAGCAGTTCAAGATAATGAATGTGTTTATAACTGCTATAAAGATCAGAAGCTCTCTTTCCTTTCCCTACCTGCACTGTCTTTTCTACTTCTACTTCTACTTCTACTTCTTTTTATCTTTTATTTTTATTTCTTTTTTAATTTCACTCTATATAATTTCATGTTTATCTTTTACTTATGTGGAAATCTTTAATAACAGTTATAAAAAAAAATGCTTAAGCAGTTCATCAGCAGATGTGACTATATATTGATGTTGCAACTGATGCTGCTTTCTTTACATTTTTGTAGTTCTTGTTAATTATGTGGGTTTTTGCAACCATCTTTTTTCCAAGAAGTGGGGCACACGCACAAGATATATTGTGAATTGTTTCCCTAATGTAGGTAGCTATTGATTGACTGAGTGCCATCAAGTTGTTGTTGACTCCTAGCAACCACATAGATTTTCTCCATGACAAACTGTCCCTAACCTGATCTTTTAGGTTGCATTCATCACCATTGTAACTAAATCCATCGACCTTATTGCTAGTCTTCCTCTTCTTCTCTTTCCTCCCACCTTTTCCAGCATTAAGCCTTCTCCAGAGAGCTAGATCTTTGCATAATGAGTCCAAAATAGGATAATTTGAGCCTGGTCATTTGTTCCTTGAGTGAGAACCCTGGGTTGATTTGTTCAATGATCCATTGGTTTGTTTTCTTGGCTATCCAAGGTATTCTCAGAAGTCTTCTCCAACACCAAAGTTCAAAAGTGTCAATACTCTTCCTATTCTGCTTCTTTAAAGTCAAACTTACATTTCCATAGAAGGTCACAGGGAATGTCATGATATGCACAGTCCTGATCTTTGTAGGTATAGCCACATCATTGCATTTGAATATTTTTCCAAGGCCTTCATAGCTGCCCGGCATGGTAGTCTGCAGCATATTTCTTGACTGCTTGTTCCTTTACTGTTGATGGTTGAGCTAGGCAGAAGCTATCCACCACTTTGATATCTTCATTGTCTACTCCAAGGCTGGTTGTTCTGCCAGTTGTCATTAATTTGGTCTTCTTTATATTTAATTTTAGTCCTGTTTTTTTCCACTGGGTTGTTTGACTTTTAGTACCAGGACTTGCAGATCCTTTGCATTTTTGGTAAAGGGTAGGCCATCAGCATAGCTCAGGTTATTGATGTTCCTTCCTCCAATTTTAAAACCACACTCTTCTTCCAATCCAGCTTCCCTTAATATATATTCAGCATATAGGTTGAATAAGTAAGGGGAGAGCATGTAGCCTTTTCACATTCCTTTGCCAACCTGGAGCCAGTCTGTTTCATCATGTTCTGTCCATACAGTGGCTTCCTGACTTGTATGTAAGTTTCTCATGAGGACAGTGAGATGTTCTGGGATTCCCATTTTCCTAAGTACATTCCACAGTGTGATGTGATCAACTCAATCAAAGGCCTTGCTGTAATAAATAAAGCACATAGTGACGTCTTTTTGGTATTCTTTGGCTTTCTGAGTTATCTAGCATGCATCAGCAATAATGTCTTGTATTCCTCAGCCTTTTTTAAAGCCAGCTTGAACATCTGACACCTCTTTTTCTCTGTAGGGCTATAATTTGTGTTGAATGATCCTAAGCATTATTTTGCTAGCATATGAATGTAGATAACTATACATTGATTTATGTTTAAGAAAATAGGCAAGTGATGGTTGGCTTGAGCCATATTTTCTGACTTGTAAACAATCACATGTTGATCTTGTGGCCAAATTCTACTTCTCCTTCTTATCCTGATTGATCTTCATTGCTGCCTCGGAATGGCAAATATAATTGTTCCGCATAGAAGGCAGGAATAGGAGGAATCTTCTTTTCCATTATTGATAGAAGCCACATTGGAGGCAGCTTTTGGTCGTAGGAGCTCTAGTAGTGGAAGGACTGAAGGAAGTGTTGTAACCTAAAGAGAAGCTACTATTTGTATCCCTTGTGGCTTTCCTAGCATCAGTTGCCATCGTTCTAATTCTTCTTAAATTAACCTTGCTCCACCTATGTTCTCCAGATACCTAAAACTACCATTACTAGAATGACACCGAGAATAGCTAATACATCTGGTAGATACCAAGTTTGGGAAAGCTACTCAAAGTATTTGTGTCTCTTTGCTTCTCCTTACCTGTTTTCTTGGAAACAACACAATGCAACTGACCTTTGCTCTTCCTTTGTCACTTGCAGTAGAACAGTATGTCTCCATCCAGTCATTCTTATATACTACTCTGTATATAATATGTTCCCAAACTAGTCAGAGACTGCTATACCCTTGGGTATATGCATCTCTTCTCTCCCCACCATCCCAAATCATGTAACTGAAACTTGGCAAGGACTCAATCTCAGTAATCACTAGGGCAACCTTTTCCCACTAATTTCTGCTAGGAAAACAAAGAGAAGGTCCATTAAACTCCCAGATGGCCTTGGCAATTTCACAGTCTCATCACCCTGAGCCTTGCAGTGGCTGAAAATAACAGAGTGCAGGGGTGGGGAGGAGTGTAGCCCACAGCCTCCACAAAAATGTGTCCCATTCCTGCTGAATAGGGAGCGTTTTGAAAGGTCATCTTTTGCTTGACAATGTGCATATCTCACCTGCTCCCTGTATTCATTACATTGTTTCTCTTGTTGCATATAGTTATGAAGATGCAAAGGACAAATTGGCCAACACAAAACTGCTGGCTCCAGCTTACTTCATATTAGGTGGAAACAAATCTAACGAGGGTTGCATTATTACACGTTCTCGAACTGCTACTTTAAACATTAAGAAGTAAGTACGGTCACTAATAGAACTCTATAACTATTGCCTATAATGGCATGTGTTAAAACAGCCATATTGATACTTATAATGCCATAAAGGTGGTTTCAGCCAGTTTTTGCATTTGTTTTCAATCTCATTGCATCAGCTTCTGTGTGCTTTAATAGTTTTGACAGGTTTTTTTTGAAGAAGAAATGCTTCTAACTTTTTGAGAGAGCTGCTTAAGATACACTTTTAGAAATAAGTTGAATTCAGCCGCTAATGTAATAGAAATAAATATCAGAGCACATCTTTGGTAGAAAATAAATGTTAACATTTACCTTTTATTTCAAGTTTGGATACAAAGAATGGCATCTGGTATGTTGTAGAAACCAACTATGATCCCTGGAAGCCTCCGCTTGTTATAGATGACCGCAGACACCCTGCAATGAATTGCTTGAATCATACAAAGCAGGAGGTAATGTGAGATATGAAAGAGAATTAAAGCCATTAATTTGATTCTCTATGCAAGCTGGTGTCAAGATTGAACCTAGAGCTACCATTAAAAGAACAGCTGAGGCTTTGTAGCAGTTGTTGCATATAGTTGATATGAGTATCCCAACATAACTCTGGTTGGGATCAGACATTTGCACTAAACCAATATATGGCTTTTTTTGGTTTTACTTCTAAGCCATAGTTTATAGTCCACAGTTCAACACTGTGCTACATATATTCTCTTCTATTGAAACCATAGTTTGTTTTAGAGCATTTAACCAGTTTCAAACTACAGTTTGTTGCCTTAACTGATTGCAATTTTAATTTAATGGGGATGCATGATTTATAGCTTTCTGACATTTTTTGTGGAACTGCTGAGCCTCTAATACATGCAAGACAAAAGAAGTTTAGAAAGGAAGATTTTAAAAAACAGGAATTTGAACTAGCCATGCCTATCACAAGACTAAATTGTCTTTGTGGTCTGTTTAACAAACCATGAATTAGCCTCATGTATAAATGTAATCAATATGGTTAGTAGAAATGATTTTGATTCTGGAATTCGGCTAAAATAATTCGAGTTTGAATGACACAGTAAACTCTGATTAATCTAAAAAAGTCTCAGGCCTAAAGTTATTTAAGTTTATTCTACAGCTAGCAAGATTGCAACCTCTCAGAGCAGATTCTTGAGTCTTTCTGTGATGCAGTAGTCATTTAGGATGGGATACCTGTTTCTGTTATCAGAGATTAATTAATGGTACATTGTACTGCAGCTGCTCTAAAGATTGGAACAGAACTTTTAATTGTTTTGGTTTCAGTTTTTACTCTTTCTTCCTTCTTTTCCAGAAAATCTCATTAGGAACTTTGTACAACATTCTCTCCACAAAGCCTGTCCTCAACAAGGTAACTTTTCTGTACTTGTTTGATGCGTCCTAAAAGAGTCATATTCAGCCTTGTCTATCTGCCTTTGAATTGTTCCAGTTGCTTTTAATCTAAATATTGTTTGTGAGTACTTTGGTTCTGCTTAACCCATGAAGCCATAGTAGCTGAATGGGAGTCAACAGAGCTTGTCTTCTAAACTGGGGCAGCAGATTATTTGCAGCTGGAGGAACTTTTTTTCCTAATTTTCTATATATAGCCGTATGTATGTAAAAAAATTAGAAAAAAGGTACAATTTTATATATTTGGTAGCTACAAAGCTCAGGGACATACTATTGGATGTAGTTTCATGCTCTTTTTTGCTGACCTCTTTGAGTGTGTGTATGCATGCTTTATATGAAGAATCCCATTGATTCAGGTTGCTGATTGTCACTTAATTTCACATGGGGAAGTCAGCAAAAGGTACCTGAAAGTTTTCAAACTGTTTCTCCAGCTGTAGTTTATGTGTTCTTTGCCTTGAAAGCTATGTGACTAGTGTTCATGCGTGCTTTCAGCCAAAGATCACTGTATTCCACTGTTTTTCTGTTGTACCATTTTTGGGGTGCAGGTGACACTGAAAGCCTCCTGTAAGCCACTTTTTTCCTCCAGGAGGAAAACCTAGGCTGTAGAATTCTTTAGATGACTTAGACAACCTTTACTCTGAATCCTGCTGAATGTAAAGACAATCTTTTTGGTGGTGCAGATATCACATTGTTTTTTGCTCTTGTGATAAGTTCTACTTTTCACAAAGACACAAATGCCACAAATCCAGCTGGATGTTGTTCAGCTGTTTAGTTGCTTTTGATTTTTTGTGATATAATGGATGTCATTTCCCTAGCCTTATCTGTCCAGCACTGTTTTTTTAATTCAACATTTCTGATTTTAACTCAAAGTGCTTCCGGCCCAGGAGCATGATTTCTTTTTACTAAGTGAAAACTTGACTGTGACCATAAGCAAAGTCTGGCATGAAAGCATATTTAAATCAAGGCCTTGTTGCATGGCAAATTAGGTATGTGTTCATTTAATGTTCTGCCTATCTTGCTACCCAGACATGTACAGGTAGTCCCTGGGTTAAGAACGCCCGGGTTACAGATGACTGGGTTACAGACCTATAGATAAGAATGGAATACAGTATTGTACAATTAAAATTCTGGCTTACATACAAATTCAACTTAAGGACAGACCTTGGGAACCGAACTCGTTCTGAAACTGGGGAGTATCTGTACAAAAGCACAACAGTCCTAATGTAACATAAGCATTGAGAGGAGGGGGTTATTATTTTGAAAAGCAGTTGATTTTATCATGTTGACAAACTGACATTTTTATATGAAACTTTCCCCCTTGTTCAGCTGACAGTCTCAACCACACTGTTAGAAGTTTCTGAAGGCCATATAGAGACTTACCTGAGGGACTGTCCAGACCCCTGTAGCCCTTGGTGAGGGCCACACAGCTTGTGGAATTCAACTGATGGAAGATGATTCCTCGCTTGGTGAACAGTGGCACACGATTGCCACTGCCAAGAGCCTCTTTGCCCACAGTGTGTCTCGTGAGAAACCTGGATCTAAGGTGTTTGCAGTTCAATCAGCAAATTAACCCACTCTGCTTTTTAAATGTCTACTTTTCATTGTGTGAAACTTAAACGGGGTTTGGGTCTTCTGCTTCTTCCTACTTATCATCAGTTGATCCTTGGTTAGACAGAGTTTTACTATAGAATTTCTTAAGACAAGTGTCTTATTGCACAATTTGTCCTATGCATCTTTAGTCAGAAGTAAGTTCCGTTGTATTTGGTATGCAAGGTGTGTTTTAAGTAGGTGTGTATGGGATACAGCTTTAGGAAAAGAGGACAGCCTAGAACTGGTATTGTGCAACCCTTTGATATTCAGTCTTTGCCTTCTCATTGGGTGCCACCTACCTCAGCACATCAGTGTGTGTGTGTTCCCAGCCTGAAATAATGCTCTGGAGCTCTCATCTCCCTGTGCACATGCACATACTTCCACCCACTTAGAGTAGGAGAGAGCCATGAGAAAACCAGCCCTGCCTCGGGAATAGCGTGGCATTCCTCTGAGGTTGGCAAACATACCTGGAGCTTTCCTGGGTATTTCCTCTGACATTATTCAAGGATTCCCAGTTAACCCTGCACCTATTGCTTTCCACCATCTTCAGCAACAAAGTTAAAACTAAAAGTTGCAAATCTTTAACTTGTAATTATGAGAGAAGTGGTGGCAGCCCCCTCAGAAGTCAGTGGGAAGCCAAGTTGCTGCTTTCCTTAAAGCTTAGTTAGCTAAGATGGCATATGAATAGTAGTTTTGGGCAGTGTGATGAAGCCAACCATGGTCCCTGCTCTCTCTTGCTGCAGTGTGTCCTCCAGTTGGATAAGTAGAGAGAACGCCATGCTGAGGCATGTCACTGCGTACTGTGCTGTGTGTTCCAGTACAGTTCACACTTGGTATCTTTTTAGTGATACTACTTGCTAAAATTGTAGAACCACTATCCAGGGTCATAACAAGCTGAATGCTTGAGTTCTGTTAGTTGGTATTAAGAATGTGTCATTAATATGTACTTGATAATTTTGCAATCAAAAAGGAATAAACTACCTTTTGTGTTGTCTGACTTAACAGAGAAAGCAAGTGATATTGCAGTGATAAAGCACTTAAGTGTGTTGCATCTTCTGAGTAACTTTTCTTTCAGTAATTACTTGCATAACATTTCTCATAATAAGTTAACCCTGGCATCCAGCTGACATATCAGTATCATTACTTGGCTGCTTAACAAATTAAACTTGGTATTAAACTTTAAAAAATTGCCTTTTTAAAGCCATCCACACCCTTTTTTGTTGGGTTTGGCTGTCAGCAAATAATTCTGACGGTTGGTGTGAAGTTGAAGGGAGGTGGGTGCTGCTGAATTCCCATCAAGCCATCTGAAAATGCTGAAACTTTGAGGACTTCTTGCTATTCTGAAGGAAAATTGGAAGTACTCATGCACTTAATCCAACAGGTGTGTACTAACCTGGCATTATCTCATCTGTGATTTTTATTTACTCCCTTTATGAGTAAGAATTTGCTTCTGCTAAGCAAAGATTTTCTACATTTCCATAGCACATTTAACTTGTCCCGCTTGCTGAGACAAGTATGCCACTCTGTTGTGTTTTACATCCCACTCTTACCATGAGGGTAGGATGTAAATGAATGCTTAGCCTTTAATCTAGTTTTTAAAGATTTGTTGAATCTCATTAAAGTAGGTTGTTAGATCAGGTCTTTCCAGCTGAAGTAAACTGTCTTTATGAACCCTTTTTACCAGGCAAAGAATGTTGCATTAGCTGAATGGACAAGGCCAGGCAGTTTAACCCTAACTGCACAGTACTTATTTAAGAGCTTTGCTCAGCCCTGCTCAGTGACTAATTAAATGTGCTTCAGGCTTCAAGGAACATCAACACAGTATCTCTGCGGTGCCTTAAAGCAACTCTTCCCAGGATCACATGGCTGTCCTCTACAGCTGCTGTGTAATCCCAGGAAAGGATGCAGCTGTGCTAAATTGTTGTGGACTAGTGCTACATCTGCATCAATGTGCACTTTTTTAGAAATAGACTCTAAAGTGTTGCACAGCCACTATATATGTGTGTGTGTGTGTATATGAGAGAAAATAATCAGTATAAAAGTGTTTAATCCAGAAGAAAGCAGAGACTGGCTACTTCAATTATCTTTCTTTCCCCAAGGATAAAAAATAGATTTCATTGAATTACGTTCCTAAAAGTTGTATTTCCTCAGTGGTGTCATTCTGTACAATACTGTACGCAGTGTCTTGACAAAAATTCCAGTTAGATTTCCTAGGATGCGTATATCTCTGACTTCAGCATGCCTAAATCTGCTGATTTCAACATTTCTTACTCTGCCAGTACCAGCTGTTTTATTTCAGTATAATTCCCAGGGCAATTATAAAGATTACTCTGCAAGCTTAAACTGGCTGAACAGTTTAGTTCAACACAATGCTAGCTATTACTGGTTTGACCATAGCTTGCTAAATCACTAAAACTGGCTCGGCTCGCATGTTCTGTTATGCCATAACGCGTGGCTTGCAATTCAGCATGGCTCCAAACATGCTAAGCCAGCCCACACCCACACCCTTTCTGGCTTAATGCAGCAACTCAGCTTTCCCTGTGTCTAGGGATCTGGTAAGGGTTCATATGCCTAAGATAATTTAATACTTCCAAGGATGTTACGACAACTTGCTTGGGGTAAGAACATATATCCTTCTTGGCTTATTTCTTGCCTCCTTCCTCACCCCTGCCCTGCTCCATTGCAAATAAAAACAAACCAGAATTACCATCCCACAAATTTGAAGAGCTTAACTGTACTAGGACAAATATACAGTTTAATATGGGGAGTGAAGATTGCCCAGATTAATGGAAAGATGCCATTAGAAGGCACAGTACAGAAATGTTATCTTTACCACCCCCTTCTCTTTCATACTGGCTCCAGCTAAACCAGTGTCCACTTGTAGTGCGTAAGAGTCGAGTGAGCCTTTCCAGTTCGCAGTCTGCCTAATACATTGCACTGTACTGGTCTTTCAAGTACATTCTAGATGCATTGGAGGTGTGGTCCATACTGGCTGAGGATGATGGGCAGTGTAGTTCAAGGCCCCAGGAGGCACTTACTGCTAAAGCACCACCACAACAGAGTATAAGTCAACCACGGGCTAAATTCCAACCCACAAACTGCACACTAAAGCCAAATGATGACTGGCTTCCCAAGCAATTTTTAGGGACCACCATACAGAAACATAGATGATGGTCTGTTTCATCATTGTATATTAGTAAGCCACAATTGGCTGGGTTTGCAAATCTCACTAAAACCAGAGTTAACGAAGTACAATTGCCAGGATAACACAGCACACTTAATTAGTCAGCAAACCTTTATGGCTTTGAAAATTCTGAGTGATACTGTGGAGGAATTAAATAATAAATGTAGAGAAAAATATGTATGTATAAGAAAGTGTATGAAAAGATAATATATTACATACTGTAATGTCAGGGCTTTTTTGCATTTTGTAGGTAAACATGGACTGTAATATACAAATGCACTTTTTCAATACGGTAAGTAGCAAGGGCTCGTGCTTCCAAAGTGGGGAATCGTTCCTGCTGAAGAGTGGCTATTTCTTACCAAGTGAGGGGAACCAGTTTATGTAACAAGCTGAACACCCACTTCTAGCCTCCAAGGCCAGTATACAAAAAATGGAACTGCATAGGAGCGCGAGCTTTTTTGGCCCACAGGACCAGGGAGGGCGAGAGTGGAGGACTGAAATCTCATTATTTAGATCTCTTAAGGAAGGAGTCATTGGTCAAAGACAACTGGGCAATGCAAGCTCAAGGAAGCAACCTCCACTAATTATCCAAATTTGACATTGATGAACGAGCTTTTCTCATTCTTTTATCCTGTTACAAAAACTTACTGAACGCGGTTTCCAAAATTTAGTCACTTCTGCTGAATGTTATTTCCAAATGGGATACCACACACACACAAACTCTTTAGGTACTCCTAGTTATCTAAAGTGTGCCCAATACAGTAGATTCCCAGCCTGGCACCCGCCAACTGTACTACTTACAAGCCCCACTTTTCCTGTTCAATACAGCTCATGGCTACACTGGCAGCAGTTAGTGCACCCTGTAGTGCAACATGTGTCATGTCCATTTGTAGCAGCGTTGATAGGAGAGCATTAGATTGAGGATGCTGACCTGGTGACTGGCCACCCAGTCATGCTATGCTGTAAACTGGATCAAAGAAAATTTCCAAAAGGATTGATGAGTCTTGAGGCATCATGTTGTGACAACACAGTTTCTACCTCTCTTGAATGCAATGCTAATGGCTGGAACTCAATGCTAATTCTCTGGAACTCAGGGCATTTGTCACATATTTCCCATTTATTTCCCTTGATATAACATAGGTATTAATTTCTTCAGTGAGACTTCAATTGCACACTTTTAGATGGGTGCATCTTGCAATACTCTGAATCTTTGGTTCTGTGTTTATTTTCCCATAATCCCTACAAAGAATGTAAGTATTAATGGAAGACCATGACAAATACATGATTTGTGGTTTCTATTGGGTGGGATTTTCTGGGCTTTGATATTCTTGTTGCTCCTCAAATTTAAGCACAAGCAAACACACACTGTCCTTTCAAGGCAGAATAGTTTCTGCACTTGCATTTCTGAGTGGAGCCAAGACTAAACAAGAGCACAAGATACAATTAATACTTAATAGGTTAATCTTCAAAGGTATTCATTCCCCACCCCCAGGAATGTCTACAGTCACTGCCCTTTTTGCCTATACAGTACTTTGTACAACATGCACCTAAGAGCAATAGACTTTTAAGCTCACATATTTGATTTTACATGGTGGAATCAAACTGTTTACAAGGGGAAAATTCATTTATGAGATACATGAAAAGGAAGACATTATTTCAAATATATTGCAGCCTGCTTGTAAGGCATCTCGTGCTTTCATAGAACAAAAATAGGCATTAGTGCTGTTCTGCACATTCATGGCAAGAATGCAGAATTCATACTGTTGTAACAAAAATAACATTCTTCCAATTTTGGGAACAGAGGACTCTGGATTTAAATGTGTTTTCACACAATACTTTATCACAAGGTGAACAGCTGCACTTGGAAGAAACAGTCTCTAAAGGGTACAAAACACAATTGGTGAAGAATTCTGCAGTGGCTGAAAGAACATATATTTAATATATTTAATATTCCTTACATTTTAGGGGCTAGTCCATTTAATCAAAATACTATTCTGAGAAGAAGGTACTGCATATACAACCATTTGGTGGAGATGGCATAAGGGAGTAAAAGGACGGCAGATAAATTGGTCAGTCCTTACACACACATACCAATCTGACACTGGTTTGGGATACTGTCCCCACGGTACTACCTCAAATGTAGCCACTTTTGAGCTAAAGACCTACAATAACCAGATAAATGGCTGAGGGAGAAATCATTAGAGATTTAATATTATTTCTTATAAAGACAAAGATTTATTATCATGTTATATGTGCTAAGAGACTATTACTACAATGACCACTATTTAGGTGGTATATTCATTTCATTTCAATCTTTTTACTATAGTTTTTACTATTCCTTATTCCCTCCTCGCTATCTAATTCTCCTCTTTCTGACAAAATAGCTTATAGCCCATGAAAGCTTATACTATAATAAATTTGTCAGTTTTTAAGGTACCCCAACATGCTGTTTGTTTTGCACTCAGAAGAGCACTTTGGATCAAGCCCAATATCATATGGCACAGTTTTCTTGTGAGAGCTCATTAACACTTTTATAAACAAGCTAGCAATAAACTGTTTTAAAAAATCAACACATTTCTCCCCTGAATCTATTATTACTGATCGCTTGTCTGAGCTTCATATAGCATTGTTCAAAACACACCTACATACAAGTCAAACTTTATTTAAAACTACATGGTAAAATTGCTAAAATCACAATAATAAAAACGTAAGAACTGTAGCCAGACTGAAATCTCAGGTTTAGCTGTTTGAACTTTTATGAGAAAAAATTAGCATGTCTATTCTAAAAGGCAGTGTGTGAAAAACTTTTACATTTTATACAGATTAGAACACATGAAATGTAGTAGTGATTTTCTATTTGCATTTGTCAATTAATCAGGCAACAGAGAAGTTCCAGAGGTCATTTTCATTCACTTTGAGCTCCAACAATCTCTGCAAAAAGAAACGAAAAAGTAACTATTCACCAATACAAAATACATCTTTATACTGGAAACAGTTTGGTCAAAGATGTTTGTAAAGTATAATCATCAAAGATATATGATCAGACCATATGTCTTTGTTATTCTTATTGTGAAGAGTATATTGTTCCCCACAATTTATACATATCAAGGTGTATTTCCACCAAAGTGAATAGGTAGCACTTTTAAGTGCTATCAAAAACAGCTTATTAAATTCAATAATAGCAGAAAACAAAATGGACTATCAATGTGCAAAACTTATCCATTTAGAACAGAATGTTCTGGAAAGTCCCACTCCCTCTCCTGATCATCCTGACCCTCCTCCTAGACATGCTGTTTGAGGATGGTCCAAAAATTTCCAGAAGTAAACTCTTTAAACTGGCAGCATTTTGCAGTGTTGAACTGCTTCTAGTTTGGAAACTATCAAATAAACCCCAGGAATAGGAAAGCCCAGAGCAGGAATGGAACATTCCAGAGTTCTCTCAGACCAGTGAGTTTTGTACATTTCTAAAAAAGACAGCAGCTGCTCAATTAAATTCCACCTCTGTCAACTGGTTCACAACCATAGCAAGATAAATTATAAAATGTAAATGTTCTCTGACTTGAGCTTGACTCCTGGTCACTTCACTATATCGTTTTCTTGGGCCAGGATTCAGGGATGGTTTGCTGTTGCCTTTTTCTGGGATGTTTCTTTCCCTGCCCAGTCTTGCCTACAGCCCTGGGGTTTCCTGATGATTTGCCACTCAAGTATTAACAGGTTCAACCTCCCACCCTTACTGTTTTAAGATAGCTAAGGTCACCAAACTACTATATAAATCTATTATTTCAGCTAATAAGCCAAAATGTTTTAAGTCTGAAAGCAGAGCAAAACTAAAAATGTTTATCCAAGTTTTCCTAGTTTTCTACAGTCTACAACCTGCATAAAGTAAACTAATTGTATCAGCATGAGTAGGATAAGCATAACTAAAGTAATCAAAGATTCTCACCAGGTTCCTTCAACATTTGAGGATCTCCTACCAGTTCCTCACCCTGCCTTTCTGCTTCAGCTAGAATTTCTTCACTGATACTATTTGTCTGAGACTCTGCCATCATTTTTTTCATTAGTTCTTCCTGAAAATGGATCAAAAGAGTAATTCTCACAATTTACTAGTCTTGTCCACTTGTTCTGCACCGTACTCTTAAAAATAAACCTTTTCGCTTTATACATTTTTAGCATAACATTTACCTCTGAATAGACTGCAAGTTTAAGTGGTATGTCTTCAAGTTTTACGAAGTCATCTTCATCAGATTTCTGACTCACATTTCCAGAACCAGTTTCCTATTAAGAGAATATTTTTAATTTAACTATTTATTATTTATGTGTAAGATTTATAACCTGTCTTTCTTCCAAGAGCTCAAGGAGGTGCTCCTAGCATTCTTCCAGTTTTATAAGTCCATTGAAATCATTATTTATTGACCACTTCTTGTTGTAGACAGAAATAATCTTTCAGTAGAACCAGTGTAACTAAACTAAACTAAACTAAACTAAACTAAACTAAACTAAACTAAACTAAACTAAACTAAACTAAACTAAACTAAACTATAGAACCAAAGTCTAAAAGAAGCATTCTAGGTACACAACTCTCCAGCTATGCATTCTCGACACTCATATCAGATTATATTTAAAAGACAAACCACTACATACATATTCATTAACCAATACAGGAGATTCTGTATCAGGACTGCCAACTACAGAGCTTTCAGGTGTTCCTGATGATGATTTTGTGTCTCCACAAATTGCATCTATAGCTTGGTTTTCATTTTCTCCTAGTGAAGAGTTTGTTTTTTCTGTGGCTAATATAATGCCGGCATTAAAATCTTCAGCAACTCTAACAGCTAAGGACTGCTTTTCTTCTGTAAGATTAAGATACTGAGGCACAATAGCAGGTATATTCTGATCATCTGAAAAACAAACAATATTTAATTATATTGCTTGCAAGGACCGGGATTTTATAGCACCTTACACAAAAAACAACAGTTAAGGAATATGGAAAACATTTCAAAAGGTTAAATAAAAAGATACATATCATTTGTGTAAACGATCACGTTAAATCATTTAAAACTGTTCTGCTATATGTAATTCAAAAATAAAATATGTTGACTTCAGTTAGACTTATTCTTTGTTAAGCTGGTATAGGATTGCAGCCTTACAGGCTGAAAGAATAACACATTGTGTCATTATGTCAATTAGTTATATCCTGAATCCAGACTGCACCAAGAGTTACACTACAAATGTGATATAAAATAATAGACTTTGAAAATAAGCAACAATATCTGAACAACTTACATAGAAGCATAGCAGATGTTTGTCTATTTGTGGCCAAGTAGTTATTAATCCCAAGTGTTCTAAGCACGAGCAATGGGATAATAATCCAAAATCAAACTGTTTTGTCCATCTCTTTCTCTTGCCCTCCTTCCACTATTTAGTGAATTTTTTTACCTCTTACTAGTTTTAAAGCAGCCAAAATAAATGTAGATCTTGTTAATGTTACTTATATTTTCAAGTCTAAAAACCTGAAATGCTAAACTTTGAAAAAGCAGGATACACTTTTTCAAAGGTTTTCCCAGGCCATGTAAATAACCTTTGTGTTCTGTTTAATAAGTATAAAGTATTCATAAAATAAATACTGATGAGTAGCAGCTATCAGATCAGCTTTTATTTAGCTTCCTCTGCATAACTGATATAAGAAAAAGCAATTGCTTTTCATGAGTGCATTTCTGTAGTTAATATACAGAATATATCTTTCTAATCATCAAAGCACTTGTGAATTAATCCCACCCTGGCGCAAACCAAGAATCATCCAATTATACAAAAGTTTCAGATGCCTCCACTTCCATCACTACTTTTTTCCCTAAGAACAAAAAAAAAAGCCTTGTAAATAAATTTTTCTATATTCATTTTACCTTTAGTATTTACAGACTCTTGTTCAGAAGATACAATTTGACACACATTTGGATTCTCTAATTTCGACTGTGAAATCTGTGACAAAATAAATTAATTTACCATTTTGACCCATTTAAACATTAAATATTTAGTCTTAATTAAAGCTCAAATCTTTTCTGAAACATGTAAAATCTTTTAACTTTCAGAATAAAATTCAGTATCAATATCAATTTTCTGCTTCAACTAGTTTAAGTAAGCAAGAATATTCATTCATTTACATCCTTTGTGTTAATATATTACTTTGTCGCTGATTAATAATGCCCATCAAACTTCCAGTCTTCCCATATGAAAAGCTACCGTATTCTTAATTAGTAAATTTAAATTTCAGAATTTTGCTACCAGTGCAGAGTTCTAGATCTTCTTAGCAAATATGTTAATAAATCTTTCCAAAGAATGAAGACTTGTCCAGCACTGACACTCCCCACACACTCATTCTCTCAATACCTGTTCTTCTTCATTTTCAGCTATAGCTTCATTATTTGCCTGGAGGGAAGTTTGAACATCTACAGGTCCCTCTTCAAATTCATCTATTTCTTCATCTTCATTTTCATCTTCTCCACTTCCATAATTAGTTAGAGCCTGGGTTTCTGCTTTAGACAAGCCTAGAGTGAGTGAAATATACTTTAAAAGGTAAAACAGAGCACAATGGTTAAATGCATACATACAGACAAAAAATGTTAAAAGCCATGGGTTATCTCTTTCCCACAGTCTGTATTCAGTATAGTCTGAAGGGAAACAGACCATTCCAAAGTTCTTTGGAATGGTCTGTGCCCAGTTTAAATTCTGAACCTCCCAAATTTTCTTTCAAAATAAACTACCAAGAAACATTAACAGTGGAGATGGGAATGACTTGGGTTGAAGAAATACAAAGTCAAAAACTACTCTGAAGCATAGAACTGGCTATATGATTTTTTAGATTCTAGCCTTTTAAAAATATTTGAATTATAAAAGACAGCATTATTATAACAACTGTAATTGTGGAAAATATTTCAGATACTGAATACTGAGTAAGGCTACAGCTGTGCATCACAGATGGGTATCTAAGCATAATTTTATGCTTATTTAACTATCCAGCATGTGCAATAGGGCATACTCCCAGGTATGTACAGAGTAGGCTAAGCCTAAGCCTATTATACAAAGAAGCCACATATGTTCAGCAAAGAACAGAATCGTTACTACAGTATGATCTTAAAATTGATTATGGCAGTATTTCATTTGCTACTGGAGACATAGGAGTGAAAGAATGCTGTGGGAACAGTTCTTTTTATACATGTAATCAACTTTAGAATGTAAGAATAGCCATGTTAAATTAGGCTCAAGGGCCATCTTAATCCAGCATTTTGTTTCTTATAGTGGCCATCAGATGCCTCTGAAGTGCTTACAAACAGGAGACCAGAAATGCAATTCTTCCATTACTGACCCTGCCCAAAGAGAACACTGTGGCAGAGATAACCTGATAGCTCTATCTTCCATGAATTTATTTATTCCCTGTTAAATCCACCTAAGTCAGTGATCATCACTTTTGTATCAATGAATTCCACATGTTATTTATGCGTTGTGAAGTGTTTTCCTATCAGCTTTATTCAATAGCTCTTGATCCTAGTCTCTTTAGAGAGACCTCTCCACTTTCCCTACGCTATGCCTGAATTTATGCAACTCAGTTATAAGAATGTGCCAAACTCAACAATTTGGAACAGAATGCTTTGGAAAACTCTAGAATACTCCATTTCCGAATTGATTTAGCTTACTGAATCATAACTTCAGTTTGGACTGGCATCTATCTTATTTCAACTTAAACATAATTCAGATTCAGGTAGTGTAACAATCTGATGCATTTAACAACTGGATTGTTGGATACATCTGTACATTGTAACTGGATTACAAAAATGTAAACAGATTTATCCATAACAAGCTAGTAACAGAAGATAGAGTTAGTGACCTTGAAATAAAATTTTAATTTCATTTGTAGTTGCTTCATTACATGAAACTATAATCAAAGCAATTAAAGTTGCTTACTTATGGAGACTGGATGATTTTCACTCTCTTCTTCCTGGTCGGAAGGATCTGATCTTGTACTGGTTGGAATTTCTCTGTTGAATATTGCAGATTCATGAACTTGCTTAATAGTTTCAGTTTCATCTTTGTCCTAGAAATAAACAGAATTGTTATACAGAATAAAAGAGTTACATTTTTTAGATGTATTTTTAGTGACAAAACAAGAATGAGCCCTATAATGTCCATTCTATAAATACTAAAGAATTTTACAATTCTGCTCAAACTATCATCCCTACAGATATTATTTAAAAATTCACTAACACAGCCCAAGGGAGAAATACTTGTGGAGGGTATGGAATGTCAAAACAACTACTGTGCCTTGCTTATGTAGTTGACTGCTGCTCAAAAAGAATTTAGTCTGATTTTTCTGGCCACTCTCGCCATTAAAAAATAAATCAATAAAAACCAGAGCAAAAGCCAGTTTCCACCCACTGCCCCTTGCTTAGACAACGTCCTAAGCACACTTCTACATGAGAATAAATATACATACATACATACATACATACATATATCTCTTCTGATAATTTGAGATAAAAATAAACAATTTCACCTAGCTTTAAAAATTAATACAGTATTCATCAGAAGAGATAAAACTCTTTTAACTACAAAGCCTGCTAAAAAAAGGAAATACAGGCCATATTCCTCACATTGTTTTAAAGAAAACCTTACTTTGTCTTCATCAATATCTTCAGTAGATGAACATACTGCTCCTTCGAGTGATTTTTTTACCTAATAAAAAGACATTTGAAAGAATATTGGCTTCTATTCAAACTAAGTATCAGTAATCAGATAAGATGGAGATTGTATGAGAGATATAAATGAATTCTGAGCCTGAGAAAAATTATGAAATCCATTCTGCTGTGATTTTCAGCTGGTACTAATAAATGTATTAGGATATTGTTTAGCTAAATATTTTATTTTTTTGCAGCTTGCCCTATCAGAACTGGCTGTTAGATTGGCTTGACACTTTCTATGCAGGCTCCTGCTGCTTTGGTATGTCAGAGATATACAATGAATGGTTAAGTCCCTTTACTACTTAAACATATAAAGGTCAAATGATCTAAATCCTGTCATAATGCTAGTATTTTCAAGCTCATTGTCTTATTTTTGTCTTGTGTCCAAACTGAAAGCAGACTGAAACCTCAATTAGCAATAACTAAGTAAAGAACAATAAAGAACAAAGAAACATTATATTCTTCTGTTCTATTCTCCAAGTAATATTCTAACAGACTGAAGAATTTAAATTTAAAATACAAAGAACTCAGTCATAAATAATAGGAAGTGATCCTATTATAACAAGCTAAAAGAAACTTTCATGGTAGGACTCTGATGCTCTGTTCGATATTACAAGAAAAAAATTCCTGCATATAGTTTTAAAAGTCTTCAAACAATAAAGTAGTCCTGCTTGTCATAAGACATATCTTTACCACAAGCACTCCCTATGACATCTGCAGTCTTTACTAGTGACAAAGGAAATAAAGAAAAATATACGACCTTCCTCTAATTCATGAACATTCATTTCCAAAGCATGTATATCTTTCTTCTGATTATTGTTTAAAGAACTAAAAATATCCTTATTAAGGAGAATATGAAGCGTGGTTTAATTTTGAAGCTGAGTTACTTTCTAAGCTAATTAGAAATGCTCAAATTGGTGCCCTTCATAAATTTTGATTAAAATTCCCATCAATCCCAGCCAGTATGTCCAGTGTTTGGAGACGACGGGAGCTACAGATGAAAATGCTTAGAGACCAATAACTGGGGAAAGTTGAATTCCTCAGAACTGAGTCTCACCTGACCTGATGAAGAATATTGACAGGAAGAGAATGCATAGTAAACTAGTCAACTTAAAATTGAAAGTTAACAGAATCTGAAATATATTAACAATATATTTACATTACATGTAACAAAATTTTATATTAACCTCTTTAGTATAAGATTATGCCATTCCACCTACTTCTATTTTTGGTTTACACTTTTGCTTTACTGTTAAGCTGTTGTTGTCCAAGTCTTGCATGAGTTTAAAAAAGGCCAATTCATTGAATAAGACTTCAGAAATCTCCACAAGAAGGTCCTCCCCACAATCCTTTAATTTTTTACCAGCAAATTTTGCCAGTGAATCCTGTCAAAAGAAAGAAAAAAGGTTTAATATATCTAATACATTTAACTATCATCATTGTCCTTCTCCTGATTATATTCAGGGTGACTGATACAGCATAATTCAATTTCACCTTCATAAATTACCATATTAGCTGAAAGGTTTGGCTAAGATCATTGAATGTGTTTGTGGGTAAGCAAGGCTCTAAGGCACTTAGCAGTTCTAAGATTCTAAAGCATAACAGACAGGACTTTGGATTAAGTTCTCCCCCATATATCTCCTGTGACAAGATACTCCTTTTTCAGACATACTCTGATTGTTTGGATATTCCTTGTTTGATTAAGAAATCAGCTTAGTATGCCAACTTCTCCAGCAAAAATAGAAGGCATAAATATCCCTGAAGAAGCTCTATTAAAAGAAATGAGAGCTGCATCACAACCCTTCTTACAGTCCTTTTTCTTTGAATCAACCTAAAATAGTACAAAGAGAACTTGGATAATTCTCATTTGTAACCACTGAAGTAACATTTCAAATGATACATTCAAAGCAAGTTTAATTAAAATATTTGTTTTATCACACTGTAAAGATGAGCAGCTTTTAAGTCTCAACATTCACAAATGAGACAAATGCTACAGGCTGCACTTTCCATAATTTTAATTGAGCTGCTAGATTTTTCAAGCTCTTTTTCCATATTAATTTTTCAAGGTTAATAAAGAGATTATAAAGTGCTCAGCTTTGATTCAGTAGCTTAGGCTCTATGCAAACAGATTTACTGAAGTGCTAAAACCAGCTGTCACCATTGGTAAGAAGTATTCATATCAAAGAGTCAAGGTAAAATAATCTTTCCAAAACTTTACCAACACCATAGGGATTGTGAAAATAATCTCTAAGATTTAAGGAGCTCACAAATTGTATACTCACCTGCAAAATGCTACCAAGTTGCTTATGAAATATCTTGACAAATTCTTTGCTTTCATCATTTTGTTGAGTAAGGGTTAGGACCATACGTTTTACAGCAGTCAAGAGCTGGGAAGTACATATTTCATCCATGTGTTCCTAGCAAGAGTTGAGATTACTTTTTATTTAAAGCAAGGATGTATGTATGAGAAAAATAACTTATTTTACATGATTTGCTCATAATTTACATATAAACAGTGATAAGAAAAAGATCAGACCTCTGTCAATCAGGCATTCCTTTAGAGAATACAGAACATGAGGCAATATCCTAACGTTGGATAAGAAACACTTTTACTTTGAACATAGGACAAGTGAAGGACCATCTTCTCTACAGAGAGAATCAGCTGCTTCTTAAGAAAAATATAGCTAAAAGTTTCTGGAAGAGCAACTTCTTATTTTCTAAATGGTAGTTACTGAAATCAGCATTATAATACCTTCAGAAAGGGGATAACTTCTTTCATAATTGCTTTAATTTGACGATCAAGCTGCTGAGTATCTATTCGAGGACAAGGAATGGTAGGCACTTCAGTAGGTTGTGGTGCAGAATGGCTTTCAACTGTATCTGAACCTTTAAAAAAGTATGCTAACATTAATGTTTTTTCTCCCCACAAATTTTAATTTCAACATACGTAACAATTTCTGGACCTCTGATTATATAAATGCTTCTATGTTTTGGTAGGTAAGCATGCTGAAGAATAAGAAGTTCAATATAACAAGTGTATAGTCACAGCTTTTTTACACAATTTATGTATGATAAATACCAAAACATCTGCATTCAAAAATCAATGCTAATATAGGAGATACTACATGCAACAAATTAATACCTTCCAATTTAGAAGAAGGAACACTCTGGAGATTACTACAGCAACCATCCTTGAAGTCAAGGTTACCCTCTGTGGCTATTTTCATCCGTTCATATTCTCTCATTCGAGCCAATGCTTGATCTAAGTGAATCACAGTGTTGCCTATATGTTGGCAACAAAACCATTTAAAACAAATATTTTAAGCACTGAAAATCAAACATTATAAGATGTAAATTAAACATAAAACTGCAAAAAGAGGGACCATGATTATTCTTAAGTATACCTGCCATGGATAAACCATTACTAGGTTAATTAGGATTTAATGCATGAAGGAACTAACTATTTATAAATAGTGAGAGATTTATAAATCTTTACAGTTAATAACTAAAGAGCAGGAAAAAAATATTTTGCTTTATATATTAATAGCACTATGTTCCTTAATGTGCCATCACATTCTGTTTCTCAAACAGTTAAACAAGGAATATCCAGAGCAGTTCATTTATAGGCTATAGAGTAATACCACAGCTTTAGGAAGAGTAAACATATACTTAACAGAATGACTAGGAATTTGGACCCATTGCTACTGAAGATCTTCGTAAGCACAGACTTGGTCCCAATTACCATCATTAACCGAGGATTACTGGTACTCTACTGTCAATGAATTGCAAACATTTGTAACTGCAATTGCCAAATCTGTGCTTAGGAAGATCAGCAGTAACAATGGGTCCAAATTCCCAGTCATTCTGTTAAGTATAAAATATGTTTACTCTTCCTAAAGCCATGGTATTACTCTATATCCTATAAACAAACTGCTCTGGATATTCCTTATTTAACTGTTTGAGAAACAGAATGCGATGGCAATCAGATCCTTTTCTTTTTTAAATCAAATATATGTGTACAGTGGTACCTCGGGTTACGAACTTAATCCGTTCTGTGACTCTGATTGCAACTCGAGTTGGTCGCAACGCGAGGTAAATTTTCCCATAAGGTTCAATGTAAATACAGTTAATCTGTTCCGTCCTCCGAATTTGGTCGCACCACGAGGCAAATTTCCCCATAAGGTTCAATGTAAATACGGCTAATCTGCCCTCCGAATTTGGTCGCACCACAAGGCAAATATCCCCCAAAACACACCACAAGCCTCATCGAACGTCTCCTTGCTACCGCGATCTCGCCCACAGGAAGCCGCGACTGCGTGGCAGCAGGGCAAATGGCCGCAGATCCGGTTCATAGCTCGAGGCGGAGTTCGCATGTCGAGGTAAATTTCTGGGGCCGGAGCTGGTTGTATCTCGAAAAATTCATAAGGAGGGGCGTTCGTAACCCGAGGTACCACTGTATATGTTAAGACTCAAAGAGAAATTCAAGTTTTAAAAAGGACCTGTTCCAAAACAGATTTTACTGTGGCTAGTCACTTGTCCAGCCCCATACCTAGATTGTTTGGGTCATGGACCTAAATATAACAAGTACAGGTGGTCCTCATTTAATGACCACTCATTCAGTGACTGTTCAAACTTGCAAAAGTGCCAAAAGAGTGGTAGTTACGATTGGTCCTCAAAGTTATGGCTGGCACAGTGTCCCTGTGGTCATATGATTGCGATCAGGATGCTCAGCAACCAGCCCAGTTTTCCAACTGTTGCAGCATCCTGCAGTCACATGATCACAATTTATGACCTCCCCTGCCAGTTTCCTACAAGCAAAGTCAATGGAGAAGCTGGCAGGAAGTCAGAAGTCGCGATCATGTGAGGTCCTCGCTTAACAACTGTAACTGGGGACTGTCAGAACTGCCATTGCACAGTGGTGCAGTCATGTGACATTACACTTTACATCCACGTTGCTTAGCAATGGAAATTCCAGTCCCAATTACCATCATTAACCGAGGACTACCTGTACTCCATGTCAATGAATTGCAAACATCTGTAACTGCAATTGCCAAGTCTATGCTTACCAAGATCATCAGTAGCAAATGGTTCAAAATTTGAAGATGTTGATCTAGTACTGCCATTGTCTCTATCATTTTGCTCAGATTCTCTACAAGCACCTTGGTCAAAATTCTTTGCAAATGTCTCCTAAAAAAAATACAACACAAAAAATTGGCAATGCTTTCCCACAATCAGCCATCTTCTTTCTTGCATTTTTATACACTACTATTCAGGAATTTTAAGCAAGATTATTTTGAAGCAGACTTCTCAGACTTGATCCCCTGCAGGTATACTGACTTGTTAGCAGGCTATGCTCTTCTGGGGATGATTCAGCACTATAAATCCTCTGAACTGGAACCTGCTTTGTTCCCAAACAGATCTGCTTCATTTGGAATGCCATGCCATGTCTGCAATACCTTGAACTGCTTCCAGTTCAAAAGATTTACTTCTGGAAAACACCAAACTCTCCTGAGAATGGTATGGTCCAGAGGAGGTCTGGTATGGTCTGAAGCAGGCAGAAAATTCCTGAATTGTCCAGAGCCTTCATTTCCTAAATCAGTGACTTCTGCATATCCCTAGCACACCTGACAAATGTCTTGCTATTTCTGTGTCGAAAGCAACTGTTTCTAGAAAGTAACAATTCCCACTTTAAAAATAATTTTTAAGTATTGGACAAGTAAACTCAAGCTACAATAATGAAAGTGCAAAATACTAAATCCATTTAGAATGGAATCAGTACGTAAAAAGAAAAAAGCATATGGAATTCTACATCATCCTATGATTTTTAAAAAAAAATATTTTATTAATCTATTAGAAGAATACAGATCAAAAGCTACAGTAGGAATAAAAGATGTTATGAGAGTTGGAGAAAGAATGAGATGGCTTGAGATTAATTCAAGCTTAACAGAACCAATCAATGTGGTTTTAAAAGACCTCCACAGTTCAAGTTTTATAGGGGATTTTACCTATATTTTACATAAAAGCTTAAAAGACTATGACTTGCCCTTTGCATTTATACAATATGTAACTGACTAAAGTGGACAATCCAAATCTAATTATTCAATGGGCAGCTTTAGGTATTATCATAGCTAACTGGCAATGAGTTTTTATGCTAAAATCCAAAAAAGCTTTACTAAGGAAAAGGGCAAAGTTAACCTTAAAATATTCCCAAGGTTTACAAAACTCTTACATCATCAGTGGTTGCAAGGCTTTCACTGGGAGTAAGCTCTGAATTTGATCCTAGCCACGCACTTGAGTTCAGTTGCTTTGGACCTTCTCCTTTTGTATTGTCTTCAGATGCATGTCTGGTTGCTATGTCCTGTATAATGCAATAGGTTTTGTTAGAAATATATTGTAAAAAAATTAACAAAAGAAAACTTCAAATCATGGTTTTCTAAGTACCTGTAAAGCATACAATGCTCTTTGTCTCAAATAATCTGTATTTAGCATCTGGAGTTCATGGAAAAGTTCAATTAGAAAATGAGGGCGAGATTCATTTTGAGATATCAAAGTAGCTACTTCGGAATAAATGGTGTCTCGTAAAGCTTCAAACATAGAAAGGTCACTGCCTGTTTCTGCAGAAAGATAAAGAAATAAATACCATCATTATCTTCTCTTGATACTAATTTTCTATTAGAACAAATGTTTTGAAGAGAATATACAGTATAGATATGGTATAGTCACACCCTCCAGGAAGAAGGCAAGATCTTCAGCCCATGTATGAAAGGAAAGGGAGATATTCCTGTTCAGTGGTTAACTCTCTGCAGGATGCTATTCTAGAGATCCCTGATCTTAGTGAGGCAGTTGCTAAAAATATGAAAAGTCCTTACATGTGAAGGGAATATTGAGCATGCCAACTGTGATCCAAGTTATATTGTACTTAATTTACATTTCTAAAACAGATCAATTTCTGCATATCTAACTTTGCAGAGTTAAAATTTGCAGAAAAAGTCACACCACAGACCCAGACACTATAGATACTGAAGATTAACCATAATTAGATACATCCTTCCATCCACTTGTGAATCCTATTTTAAACACAGGATTAAGATCAGTAATGAATCCCCTGTTTAACACTGAAATCCCAAATACTTGCAGAAATTTATGTGTTTAATATACCACATTGTGATTTTGTGATCGGGGACAATATTCTAGCTTTGGGTCAATGTTCTGCATTCCAAATATTAATGCCTTAAATCCAATTTATTTCCAAATGCCTCTTAAACATTTTTGCCCCATATCCTGCTATCAAGTCATTTTTTTTATTAAGTATAAATGTGTGGAATTTCCAAAATGGTAGCATATTAATACATTATAACACACATCATCTATCACCTGTACACTACATCAGAGAGCCAAATCATTCCTGACATTTATGGACCTAATCAGTTCCTTTGCTTTACTGTCCGTGTCATGCCTCTGATGAACTAGGTAATGTATTTATTAATATTTTAAGATGTCAAATACTTTATTTTATTTGCCCTTGAATTCTGATAAGTGCAATTTTACAGACATCCAGTGATGAATATTGGCAACTACAATTCTGCCTCTTAAGCATTAATTCATTCAAGACATTCATTTTTAAAATAATAGTCTTCTTCTATTCCACCTGACCCATAAGCTGTATTTTCTTGCAGCTAAGACTTACTTTCAGAAATTATTGGGCACCAGCCCTCATTTGCCAGCAGATACATCACTGAAAATTTCATTTCAGCACAAACAATATATTAAGCTCTACAGCCTTCTTGCACAGTATGTGTAGATTTTCAGCTCACCTACTCAAACTGTCTTAAGATACAAATAGTTTATAATAATCCAATAAGCTTATATTTTTCTGGAAGTTACTACCTACCCATGGTTGATGGTTCAATCACAGCTCAAGAACAAATACAAAAAATAGCTATCTATATTACATACTGCCTATCTCAAGAAACAGCTTTAAATGCCAGATTTACTGGTAAGCATAGCTTAGTTTCCAATATAAAAGATACTACTTTTATCCAGACATAAAAGCCTTTAATTTAATATCTGCAGGATCTGCTTGTGACTTTTTAGTAATAATATCTACTCAAGTGAACAAGTAGATAAAAACCTTTCATTAGTATGTAGAAACCATTTGAACTAATGAAAGGTGCACTTAACAATTAAGTAAGCTGAGAAAAATTTAGAAGAGATTTAAAATGAAGGCAAGTAAGTTTAGAAGCTAAGCAGCTAGTGCATTACCTGGTGCTTGTATGCATGCATTTCTGTTAGACTGCTGCAGTATTCTCCTAGCATGTGCTGCAGGAAAGGTGTGGGTGGGAAGGACAGACAGTGATAAACACAAAATGTGTATCAGAAATAAAGGCAAGGCCTAGTGAAATAATGGGAGAATGTCTACTTAATAATAGAAATTATTTTTGTTTTTAAATCCCCAGGGTGCCCTTTTCTTTCCAGGAGCAAAAAAAAAAAAGAGTATCAGATTCAAAAAGGATTTTTCAAGTAAATGCTTGATTTTGCAATGGTGTCCATATACAATTCTGGTTGAAACCAGAATCTGCAACCAAGCTGTTAGCAAATAAAGTAAAAGTAAATATATAATACTTGAATATAAATTCAACACTAAGATAATCTCCCATAATTTCAAAGAGCCAAAAAAAAAAGAAAAAGAAACAGAAAACACTTCTTCCTCATTGGTAAAAAGAAAAATTGGCCCTAAACCACTGTTTGCATTATGAGAATGAGCCAGTCTCTAGCCCCCTGGGTCACACACTTGTTCTCCCACCTCTTCTATTTTAGCTGTGAGATTAGACACTTTTGCTTTGGATTTACAGGTGTTTAATGAATTATGCAAGCTATAAACTACAGCAAAGATACAAAACATTTTGGGGGGTAGGGGGAAAGCCTTCATAAGTGATACTTTACTGTCACTGCCTGTCTCTATTTCAGCCAAATCCTGAACAACAAAGGAGGTTGATCTAGTCTAAATATGTGGCTGAATAAAAGAGGAAGTATTTGTAATGCAAAACCCACCTGGAAATTTACAAAGTGATTTGGTGTTTTCTGGTGCTGCAGAAATGCTGTATTGTTTCTATAACTCCCTAAATCAGATGAGAAAAGGGGATATGGAAAGGAGTAGAGTCTAGTGACTGACTAGTCTACTTTGCAATCACTGGGAATGATACATTCTGCCATGATGAGGACATCAAGAATTTATATTAGCTCGAGGAAGAGAACTCTAACGTGAGACATGATAGCAGTCTTTCAATATCTAAAGGACTGTCTCAGGAAAGAGGGTATAGATTTATTCTCCAAAATTCCTGAGGTAGGACAAGAACCAATGGGCCGAAGCTTTATAAAGGAAAATCCAACCTTAAAATAAAGAAAAATTTCCTGGTGCTGAGAAGTATTAAGCAGCGGAACACCTTGCCAACTGGAGTTGAGAGTGCTCCATCACTGGAGATTTTCAAGCAAAAGTCAGACAGCTATTTTCCTGGGTTGGTATGAGTTATTTCTCTGGAACTGGGCAAGAGACAATAAAGTGGATAGTCTCCATTCTCTCATAATTCTGTAATGTACCTGCAAATTTCATTCTATTCTACTGAAAAACAGCTTTCAGTATGTTTTTCCCTAGTTGAAGAATATTGTTTCGTAATGCACCGAATTAGGCACCAAGCCAAATCTTGTGATCTGTTCAAACTCCATGTTAAAATGAACACATTATATCTGCAGACAACCCAGCAAACTGCAGTAAATCAGAAACAAAAGCTAAGGGCTCTGAAGTCTGTGAGCAAAGGAGGAAGACTGGGCTCGCTCTTGTAATGTTAAACTATGGTTTCATTGCAACTTCAGACCCCAGAGGTACATGCAGTCCCTCAAAACCCTTAGACCCCCTTCAAAGCTGCCAATAAACTTAGTAGAAAGCATATTAACTAAATTTAATTAATCTAACTTGAATGAAATTTGAATTAAAGCCAAATCAAATACATCTAGGTTTTGTCCTAGCCCCAGGTACTTTTTGGAGTGCGGCCATGAAGGCTTTGTTCTGACACTCCCAGTTTATTGTTAAATCTGAATATGCCCAGTGTCATATTATTATGCATGTATACCAAATATGTTTAGAACTGCAACTGAATAACAGGCGTTTTGCTCTTCACAGTGAAGCCATTATATATGGAGCAGAGCAGTTTAAGTCAAATCTGATCAGAATGTAGTCCTTTTTCAATGGGTTTGAGTCCCAGTTAAGAACACAGGACCAAAGAACCTTATTTTGACTAGATCCATATAATCTTTGAAAATGCTTCACAAAGGGTTGGAAGCCTGCTAAATGTTAATTGAGGGGAAAGAGTAATCTCTGGAAAGTGAGCAAAAACACCATCCAAGTGCTTCTGCCTGGTTTTGGGATGTCCTTTTCAGCCTAGTCTACTTAGCAAAATCCCCCAATCCTTAGTGAAGTATTTTTACAAGAGAATTGAGGTCTGTCAGTCTATTACACATTCTTAACTGCAGATCTAACATACAAACACACATGCACACACATATATATGAGGATGGATATATACAATGTGCTTTTCCAAATACACACACACACACACACACATACAAACATATACAAATATATATAGAAAAAGTGCACTGTTGTACAATTATTAATTAGTAATAATTTGATTTTGGAAACTGGTTGATAGCTTTTTTTTTTTTGCTTTTAACATTTACCATTTATTACAAGAAATTAACAAATATAGCAATTACACATACATTATTAACATGATAATGACAATATAATCTATTTGTACATTTCTTAAGATGAAAGTTTCAGTTTTAAATATGCTTACCTGCATCCATTTGTCATTATATTTCAAAGGATCTTAATAGAATGCAAATGAATTTAGGACTGAGATAAAGAATTCCATACATTTTTTCACAACAGTAGTTTATATCTATGTACCTCCTTCAGTGAGTCTTCTGCTAATTAATTAACAATTACATGTGTTATACAACAAAAAGGTTTAAAACCCAATTCCTTTTACGCAGACATGCATAAATTTTACGCATGAATCAATTCATTTCAGAAGTACATCATTTAAATATTTTTAAAAGAAGTACCTGAAGACATTTCTGATGATCTACTATATTTAATTATTTTCTCTAATTGTTCCCGATTCTTTTTACTAAACACTTTTGCTTGAACAAGTTCTTCTTTCAGAGTTGGTCTACTCCTGTTGCTCTTGTAAGGCTCACATGTACTAGAAACACTAGCACTTTCAAAACCTTTAAATAAAAAGATTTTATTTTTACAACTTATTGTAATTCTCCATAGCTATAAAGTTTTAAAATGTCAATCACAATGTCAGTGTTCCTTATAAATTGAATCAACCAATCTAAACCAAAATGGTTTGGATTAAGTTAATAAAAAGTTGAGCCAAGTACCAGAAGGTGTAACAACTAATTAAACCAACCATGTTACAAGACATTGTAATCTCAAAAAGTTAGGCATTAAAAACAAAGAGAAGTCTATAAGCGTTGGCTACAACTTTTTTGCACTGGAAATGTAAAACGGGCGAAAGGGTATTCATTCATATGATATGGGCTTGTCCCACAATTATCATACTTTGATTTAATATCCCTAAGTTTATTAATAAATATCATTTATATGATGTGAATATCTTTTGAATAATATAGCAAAAATTGTATTTGTTCATATTTGAAGTATTATGGATTTATTAGGTATAGGAGACAGCAAAAAAAGATTAGTCTTCAATGTTGGAAAGTGTAATCATAGTTTTATAATCTCAGATCAGTCATGTGCATTTTAATTTGTTCATTAATTCCATAAATTCCAGCAACAGACATGCCCAAATTAGCAGGTCACAAAATCTCAGTATTATTGTATTCAAATGATCTTAAACTACTGGCTGAAGGTCCGGTTCTTCCCTTTGGGACTACTCCCATTAACAATCAATGACTGCGCCTTAAGCTGGAACATCATAAAACAAAAACTAATGACTTATCGGCTATCATCAGAGCTCTACAAACCTGGGGCTATGACCACTCCGAACACATACTTCTCCAAAAACTTAATGATAGCAAATTTCAAGCAGAAGTAAATACCTTGTCATAGAGAAATAGGACTTGAATGACAAAGGGCTTTGAGGAAATGGCCAGCTACCCTTTTCACTGACATTCCCCAAACTAAGGAAAGCTTTCTTTTGGGCAAGGCATAATAATGCCTTTGGTCTTATTACAAAGAAGTTACTGTAAAATCCCATTTGAGAAATGCATTTGCCCACATGTCGAAACTGTCCATCACATGTTATTTTACAGTATCATCTACAGTGATATTAGTAATGCCTATATCCTGCCTCTTTTACATCAGTACCCTGGGCAAACTGACAATATTTATATGTTCATTCTTTTTTCAGATTGTAAATCATTTATAACTCAGATCATAGCATAGTACTGTGCAACACCCATGAAAATTAGGCATCAATTGGTGAAAGGTCTCCCACAGTTGTAACATACTTTTTATAACAACTATTACAACTCCCTGAATTAGTCTGCTTTTTTAAAATGGTTTTTCTAGCTGTTTTCAGTTATCTATCTTCAGTTATTCTATCTCTGCCCTTGGCTCTAACAAAAGATTTGATCTCTCATGTGCATTCACCTTGTTTATAACATTATAGAAAGACTGATCAGTATTATTCTGTGTGGTCACTATTTAATATGTTTTAAAATTGGGCTAAATTATTTCTTAAATATAACACATTTTTTTTCTTTTTCTCCTTATCCTTACCTCTGGTTTTTTTGAAAAAAAAACTCCCCCCCCATTATTTTGCATATTAAACAATAAAATGCAAATGGATGTAAAATACATGTTCTAGACAATATGTTGTGAAGTAGGTTAAGAGGACAAGCACATTTCCTCCATGTACTTGTGAAGATGGGAGAAGATGGATTACAGGAGGAACTTTCATCTAAGAGAAGAATATAAAGGTGCTGGTTCAGTTACAAGGGGAATTGTCATAGGACCTGCCTATATGGGAAAGAACTATAAAGTTTTACACTGATGCAGCCTAATTAAAAAAACATTTGTGGAGCCCCACCTCAAGGAAAAATAGGCAAATATATAACACAAGCACAAAACAACCCCAATTTTATGTTTAATGCTGTCATACCATTAGCTCTAGGTCGTTTTTTAAACTGGGAACTACTCCTCCTCTTATTCTTGGACTTTGGTGTTTTGTCTTTTGAAGCCAGACTGGCCTGTGCAGATGCTTTCCTAGGTTTAAATGTTTTTGTCACAGTAGTTGGATCCACTGGATCAGGCATGCTACTAAAGCTTTCCAGAGATTCTTCATCAAATTCCCTTCGTCTGCTGATGTCAGGTTGATTTTTGTGATTGCTACATGCTGCATTTTGCACTGGTACTGCAAATCCAGTCCTGAGGAATGGCTGTTTCTCTTTACCTCCTTCCTGATATTCATTTAACCAAGCTGATCTATTTTCCATTTCCTCTTCAGGCTGTCTCTGACTTCTTAACAAAGACAGAAAGATTCAGAATATATTCCAGCCATGGAATAAAGCCAAAGGTTTTCCAAGAAAAGTTGGTAATAAGAAAAGTAAAAATACAATTTAGCACTGTTCCATTGTGCTACTTTGCACAACCCCACCCCTCCAGCACATCGATTCAGCATCCTTTTTTACAATGGTTCAACATTAAATACAATCAGTGTTAATAGCCTTTAGTACATAACCTTGAAAACACAAATATTGGGTTCCAAAAAAGAGCTTGAATGTGCCTTCAAACAAACTGAGCTATCGTAAAAGAGGATAGCTTCCTGCCCCCATAGCATTCTATTTGAATCACTGATATTTTCAATAAACTCACTGTTGCCTAGCTATCAAACTGATACTCAGAGTAATACAGTATTTGTAGCAAGAGAAAACAAAAGTAAAATTATTCTATAATTTGTTTTTTCAAATGCTATTTGGAATTAAAAACAATGGTCCCGTACATTTTTCTCTTTATGCGTTGTACCAACTTTATTAATGAACCTCTATCATAATGGAAACCAAGCTATTCAGTGCTCAGTGTCTTCTGTGGAATCCTTGGGGCTCTCTGAGCTTGGCTGTTTTCTTGCGTCTCAAAAATAACCAACAGACTATTACAACCATATGGCATCTCTGTACCAACTAAGCCCTCCAAAACATCTTAAGTAAACCAAAAGACCAGTAGCCCAAGAAGAAAAAACAGAAGTCATCTACAACATACAGTGTAAGGACTGTAGCAACCACTATGTAGGACAGACAGGCAGAAGGCTAGCAAAGCGCATCCATGAACACCAACTAGCAGTCAGAAGACACAATGAAAATTCCTTAATCTCACAGCACATGGACAGACTTAACCATAGTTTCAACTGGGAAACTGTCAGCATCTTAGACCAAGCTGCATCCAAAAATGCGAGGGAATTCCTGGAAGCCTGGTATTCAGTCAAGTCAGGTATCAACAGGCACATAGAGATAAACAACATCTACACACTATTTAAGAGACAATAAAAAAGGAAACAAAAAGACCAGAACATTTCCTTGCCAGCAATCATCACCCAGCTAAGCAGAGATTAACACCAAGATTAACACCAGACAAACAATCAACCAGTAAACAATATCCTAATCAAGGAACTACCAAGAAACAAAAATCCACACCCACACCAACACTGGTAGGGCAAGCTACTATATATAAACCAAGAGCAAACCGCACTCCATTCTAGTACTGAAGATGTTACCTAGCCGGGTAATGAAACATTTGCAAGAAAACAACCAAGCTCAGAGAGCCCCAAGGACTCCACAGTTTAACCCTGAGCTACACATATTCTCTTCTATTGGTATCAGTGTCTTCTACTCAGGAAAGTTCTTTGGATATAAATAATTGCTCTGTCCTCCCTTATTTTTCAAAAAAGGAAAATAATATGAATCATCCTATTAGAATATCAGTCATTGCTGGACCCAAATGGTATCAAAAGAGATACTCAGTACCATTGGGCAAAGGAAATTCCTCCTATCAACAAATACAAGAATCTGCAACTTAAATGAATCATTTACAACCACCTCTTTCACTATGAGACTTAATCTGTGCTCAAGAGAAAAGAATACAAAAATGCAAGCACAACTTTCATTTTCACAGAGTATCAAATGCGAGTTATAATGCAATGCTACCCACAAAGCACTGCAAGCAGATACCTTGGATTAGGTTTCAGATACCTTTGGTTGTCTGCTCCAGAGGTAGAATTACTTTCAAATGGTTTTGGAAATGCCATATAGTCAGCTTTCCCAGTAGTGTTATGGTGTAAGGTTGGCTGATATTCACTGTTCTGAGCATTACAACTGTGTGAAAAGTCCCCCAGACCAGATGGAAACATCTGGCCAAAGTTGATGCCTATAAAAATAAATGAGATCAGAAATAGATTACCTACAAAATTCAATTTTTTTTATCACAGAATACAAGGAAAGTATATATATGCTAACATATTATTGGGTTTTCAAATGTATGATTCCATTTTTCTCCAGGATACTCAAAATAGTTCCAATGAGATTATTCCATTTTATCTTTACAACTAAACTACGTCAATCCCATGGCTGCATGGCTAATTTGAATCCCAGTATATGTGATTTGTACTATAATGATAACAGCATTGGTCACGCTTTTGGATGATTTTTGGCAAGGGCGGGATGGGGGTTATGCATCCATCCTTGCCCTACTTGACCTCTCTGCAGCTTTCAATACCATTGGCCATAGCATCCTTCTAGATCGGCTCAGGATTGTGGGTGGGCGGCATGGTGTTGTGCTGGTTCACCTCCTTCCTCCGGGGCTGATTCCAGTCGGTGGTAGTTGGGAAGGAGAGATCCTGCCCTTGGCTCCTGTTATGTGGGGTGCCGCAAGGTTCGGAACTCTTCCCCCTCCTATTTAACATCTACATGAGGCCACTGGGTGAGCTCATCTGTCACCATGCGGTGAGGTATCACAAGTATGCTGATGATACCCAATTATACATCTCTGCCCCGGCTAATTAAGTGATGCTGTGAATGTCTTATCCCAGTGCCTGGAGGCTATGAGGGTGTTGATGGGGAACAAGAGGTTTCAGCTGAACCCTGGCAAAACTGAGTGGCTTTGGGTTTTGGGGCCTTCCGGTTATAGGATTATACCATCTTTGGTGCTGGATGGGGTGGCACTGCCCCAGACAGACCCTGTGCACAATCTGGGGATCCTCCTGGACACATGACTCCTGCTCAAAGAGCAGGTGGCAGTCGTGGCTAGGAGGGCTTTTGCACAGCTTCATAGTGTACACCAGTTGCGCCTGTTCCTAGATCAGGGGGCTCTACTCACTGTCATTCATGCACTAGTCACCTCTCGTTTGGATTTCTATAATGTGCTCTACATGGGGCTGCCCTTGAAAAGTATCCAGAAGCTTCAGCTGGTGCAAAATGAAGCAGCGCGGGCAGATATGTGTGCCCCTAGAGCAGTACACGTCATATCTCCGCTCCGCAAGCTGCGCTGGTTGCCAGTTTGCTTCCGGGTCCAATTCGAGGAGCTGGTTTTAACCTTTAAAGCCCTTCATGGCATGGGGCCAGGTTATCTGAGGGACTGCCTCTCCCTGATTACATCTGCCCACCCCATCAGGTCTGGCAGAGAGGGCATGCTGCAGGTCCTGTCTGCAAGGTAATTACATTTGGCAGGTCCCAGGAGGTGGGTCTTCTCTGCTGTGGCACCTGCCTTATGGAATCTTCTCCCCCCAGAGTTGACGTTAGCTCCATCCCCCCCCAATATTCTGCAAGTCTCTCAGGACCTGGCTGTGTTATCAGGCCAGGAGAATCGGGCACATTTTGCGATGGCTCCCTTTTTGTGGTTAATATCATCCTTTTGTTTTGTATGCTTTTTATAGTTATTTTTTAATTGTGACTGTTTTTATGCATTTATTGTTTTTAATTAAATGCTGTATGCTGCCAAGAGTCAGTTTTATATAAGATGGGTGGTTATATAAATATAATAAATAAACAAATAAATTTGTACATATACAAGAAAAACAAACAAATTTGAAATAAATTAATTGAGAATAAGGATATATACTATTTTTTTAAAAATTTTAACTATTTACTAGTTTAAGCATTTGAGGAACAAACAGCAAAATCAATCTGTACATGAAGTGCTACTACCTGTGGCTGCAAGTGAGTTTAATGATCAACTGGGAGTATTCTCTTACAGATGAGTAACTGCGCTCATGACCAAATTTCACTTTTAGTTGATTTTAGGGTGCTCTAGGAAAGTTGATACTTAATCCTTTATTCTGTGATATAGAATTTACTAACATCCGAACCAAAAGAATAACAGCTTCACTTTTACTTAAAAAACTGAATGGTTCAAATGCACTATATTAAACATATATCACCAAGTAAAATTCCTTTTATATATTAATAATTGCTCTTTATTCTAGATTACTGTAAGGCATGGAAACATGTACTCTCTTGTTCTTAACCTTTGTAAATATTAATGCTTTTGAATAACATTAGATTATTTTTTAATCTTAACAGTACTGGAGGAAAAATATTATATACATAGAAGCAATAAATTAAAATCACAAACTAAGATGTCAAGTACTTTCTTCTGCTATTAAAGTAGCAAATCAAGCATGTTCTACATGCATCAACAAACTTAATTAGTCAGAAGATAATTAAGAAGTCCAAAAACAATTGCTTTGACGAGAGAATGATGTGAAACTAGGAGGTGCTTTCTGGTCATTTGTTTGCAGCAAGAAAAGCAGTATCACTGCTACCCCTAAATTTTGAAAATGCCTACCTGGTGGGAAAGAAGAGAAATTTGTGAATCCAGGCACATTAAACAGGTTCATCGCTTGGGAAGGGAAACTGAAGGGACAAAGCACAGTTGGTGATGGATGTGGTGGTGCCCTGTTGCCTTTCTCCTCTTTGGGTGTTCTGGCCTGCTGTTCTTGCTGGCGCATTAGATCATTTAACATTTGCTTCAACCTGTTAAGCAATTATTTATGAACACAGAGTAATGTAAGGTTGAGGCAAAGTATTAGTTTTAGAAAATGTAATTAATAAACATAGCCAGAACTCTGCAAATCTGTTGGCAAACACTAGTAAACAAAAGGAAAGCCAATAACAAATACCAGTTTGCTATAAGTAGCTGTAAGAAAGAGTAAAACCAAGGTATTCTACATATTTAGAATGAGCCTTAACCTGTATATGTGTATCTTTTAAAAAATAAAGCTGTTATGTTTTATTTTTGCTACAATCCCAGAAACGTAGTATGTAAGTTTAATCTAAACACACCTCAGTAAAGTGTATTTTTGCAACGTTTCCAAAATATTATACTTTCTTTTCCTGTAGCTATTCACATATAGAAATTTAATGTGATAATAATTCTCTTATGTACATAAAAATAAATAAATGCACATAATTGCATTGTGTTATCTGCTATTATTTATGAAATAGGTAAGATATAAAGCTAAAGTGGATACCTTTGAACATTATTTTGTTGCCAAGTCAACTGAGTATAGCACTGATTTAACTGATGCATTATAAGGTGTACTTGTGGTGAAGCAACATTACCAGGCATCACACTGTAAGGGCCAGTAAGCAAGGTCTGCAGTAAACAGGAGAGCATCTGCAGAGAAAAATGATGTTAATTATTTTTAAGATCTTTAAAAATGAATGTAGCAGGTCAGATGTAACTGGGCCGTTGTCACTGCTATTTTTCCAGAAACAGCATCTTATCCAAAAGTCCTCCAAGACTACATGAGGTCTGGTAGAAAATCCACTCAGAAAATCCTACTGCTCAGAGTCCCACAAAGTTGTTTGGATTCATTTTAGTTTATTCATTTAAGTTTATTGAAGCTTAACCAGTTCCAGCTCCTGGTTAAAACTGAGCTAGAAAAATCCAATACAGTTCCTAAAATATTTAACATATATTACTGAAACCCTAGCCATTCCATACACTTTTTTGCATAATTTTCACAAAGATGTTTTAAAATGGATACAAATAAAATACTACATAATAGCTCCCCAAAAGGAGAGAAGCGCTATTTGCTAAAATATTCCTTTACAGGTTACTATTTTAAGATCTTGCAGAGGAACACAAAAAGCACAATTGGATGAAAAGTCCCTATAGATGTGCATGGCTAAATTGGATCCATATTGAAACATTTCAGGATTCTTGACCAAGATGAGCCACGTTTACAATCGGGGGGGGGGGGGGGGGGAATCACCCATATTGAAGAAATCTGTTTTAAAAATATGTTTACACATACCTGTTGATCCTGCATTAAAGTCTGACAAACACTGACACTGAATTCAAGGTGCTTCTTTAATTGATTAATCTGCTCTTGCCATTGTTCTTTCTCCTCCACATAAGAAAGCTCAGACATCCAGCGATGGTTTTCTTGCCGTCGCATGCTGATGTTCTGTTGCTGCCTCGCTTTAGCCAGAGGACGGTAGTTTCCATCTGCTGAAAGAGGACAGGGATTCTTCCGGCTAGAAGCAATGAATGTTATAACAAGGCATTATATCTCTAGAAATTCATCTCCTGGTGCAAATAATTTATCAAATAGAATTGCAGCCATAATACAAATGATACAAATGCAACTTAGAGCTAAAGATCCAGAGACCTCATTTGGAGGAAATGTATCTCCCCTTTCATACCGGTTTACAATATGGTATCTTCATCAGGTATGTATAAACAGTCCTCCCTCTCTTTCTGAGAGGAAGAATCACTTATCTCTGGACTCCAGGTAGAGTACTGCTCTCATACATTATCTACTGGCAGATGAAAAGAGACAAACTGCTATTGGAGTTATTATTCGTGCTGCTTATACTGTTTTTAATGTGTTAAAATGTCTTAAGCGTATGCGCATGTGCATGAATAAAGAGAAAGAAGTACATATAGTAAGCCACGCAAAACCATTCAAAAGTGGTTATATATATATATATATGTATGTATGCATGCATGCATGCATGCTTATATATTGGTAAATATCTTATTTTCAGTGCAGACTCTCATCATCCCGAAGTACATTTAATTGATCCTTAGAAGTTACTGAGTTTTAGTAGCTGAAAAACTGAATACCTGAATGATAAAGCTATTAAATGAAATAATAAAATCCTTCATATACTCTTACTTTGGGGAGGGGTGGATTTACAAAATACAACTTTTCAGGATAAATCTCAAAATAAAGAAAATTAGTGGTGACCTAACAAGTAGTTTAAGGAATAATCAAGGGAAATTAACACATATTACATTATCATTAGTAGTAGTAGCAGCAGTACTTATCACTACAACTCCCCAGCTTTATCTCTGGTCAACTCCACACAGCATACATACCTAATGCTCCTGCCTCCTATTTTCCCCACAACAACCCTGTGAAGTGGGTTGGGCTGAGTAACAGACATTTAACTAACCTCTCTTTATCTTCTTTTGCACAATATGAGATTTGATCTACATTATTGGGACACATGGGCAATTCATTGGAACTAGATTCTTGTTCTTCCTCCTCCTCTTCTGCTTGAGCCAGCCCATCAGAAAAGTATACTTCTTCATCACCTTCATCTTCATCAAGTGCACACTGTGTAGAACCTCCCCATGTTGCCATTGTTCTAGCATTAGTAATTAAAGAACAACAATAATACTGCTGCATAAGCATAATAAAGTGAAATTAGGTCATACAGAACTAAAACATTAGACCATATCAGAACCGATATCAAATGTTTCCCAAATGAATATCACATTCTGGGAATACATTTTACTTTGTTGTAGCTCCATTTTTTTTTTTTTTAGGAATTCTACAAATCCCAAATTATATCTAAAGGATAAATATGCATTTTACTGTTATGTTCCCTTTTGGAAGACTTCTTTCCTATTAGTGCAGAGAACCACAGAGATGACCTTGGAGAAACTATGCAACAGCAGTTAGAAAAACATGATTTAAGTCTAAGACAGGACGTTTACATTAGAAAGGAACTCAGACTAGCTCTGCATTAACTCATAAAAGGAAGGGATGGAAAATGCTGCCTTTCAAAATTATGTTACTATAGCCTATATCAATAAAGCAGAGTTTCAGTCTTTCTTGTGGAATGTGTTTCATGACCTGGCCTACCTTGAAGGGCTGACAGTGTCTATAAAAGAATCAAGTTTTTTTAAAGCAAACTATTTATAATGTAACAGTTGCTGCTCATATTCTTATACTGAGTTATAAACTTGGCTACCTAACCATCATTCTGGCCACTCATAATAATAATTAAAACGTGATCAGAAGGCTGAAAGTTTGGAGAGAGTTGCTTCAGTCCTAGAAACATTTGATGAAAAGACAAATGTGCCAATAAATGCCACTGTAGCCACCGACTAGGCAACCATTTGAACCACAGGCCTGGTGAAACAGATAGGAAGCAAAAGTATCATAGCCTTTTCAGCTCTTAGGATAAACTATGGAGAAAAAGATTCCTCTCCCCTCAGGTAATGCTCAGACAATTCTAACTATAGTTATTTTCAAAAGATCCTAATCCTTTTGGGGAAAAAAATACTCTTTACAGCAAATGTTTCAAATATCAAAATATACACCAGATGAACAGAACTTAATCTTACTTTTCTGTTCTGCTTTGCAGGGGAGTGCACTGAGTCTCTGATCCGTCACTTTTAACAGATCCAGGAGCAGCAGGTGTAGCATCTGCTAAATCTCTTCTTCTCTGATGCTCAGCCATTAGGGCTTCTAGCTGTTTTCTTCTCTGTCGCAATTCTTCTCTTAAAATCTCATGTCTACGCATCTCAGACCAAAGCTGTTTAAAAATAAATATTTATAGAATATTCATGAGGTTTAAGTCAAAGTATGTTAATGCAAAATTATACACAAGAAAAAGTTTTCTTTTCTTGTTAACACACTGAAACTGTATGTGTTTTGGGATGCCTTGAGTTAAAGTAGCACAGGAAACATGTTCCCATGTCAGACAACTCTAATAGTAATATAAACATTAGGGAAGACAGAAAACATGTTTTACATTCTTCTTTTAAACCACTGGAAGCCATCATGAATGTTTGCAAAGACAAAAAGATGGAGTAAACATTCAGTCAATCAATGAGGTAAGCAAAGAAAACAAAGAAACAAGTTAGAAAATACAGAAAGTTCTTTCCCATTTCTCCTCTAGTTGCTTCCAGCTTTCATAATATTTATTATCAAACATTATCAGAGTCTTTAGGTCTGTTTGTGTATTCTGTTTTGCTGCTTTGTTTCTTGAAAATTCATTAAGAGGAAGAGATAAAGAAAACTAATTGTCTTCTCAGTTACAATGCTGTTATATCAGTTTCTCTAAGAGGAAAGTATACCGGCATTATTAAAGAAGTATGTACAGTACCTCACTATCCACCGCCAATTCTTCTGACTGAATCGGAGACTTGCTCACTGCGCTGATTTCATTAGCAGCTGGTATGGAATTATTCCCTGCACAATTCTCCAGGCTCGATGTCAGCTAAAGAAGAATTAAATATTAAAACTGCAGTCTGAGTACTCGAATAAAAATTTACACCAAATGAACGATATACTGTATTTTTTTTAATTAACTCAGCTGATTCCTCATGTCAGTAAGTCTGAACATCCCGGTTATGTTCTATGTACCAAGAGCAGAGTGAAGAGTACTGGATTAGTTTCTGAATATTTCATCTAACTCTTTAAGGATATCTCTTTTAAACATCTAACGTATCTTTGTTCAGTTTATTCAGAGCTGCGTTTTCAAAAGTTTCTTTGCAATCAGGACAAAAACACCCTCTTCCCCTTTTTTAAATTAATTAATATCAAGATTAATCTTCTTGCTACAAATAAAACTGCCTCTGAGATTCTGTCCTTCCCTCATGTTAGAAATCCAAATGTGTTATACATACTTGAAGATCTGGACAAGCCTTCTGCAGCACCTGAATTTTTTCTTGAATATTTATAAGCTTCTTTCTTTCTTCTTGAAGATGTTTAAGTTCTATTTTTTGTTGCTGAAGTTTAGCTTCATAAAATTTCTCCCTAAAAATAATAAACTCTGTGTTGTTATTTTCTGAAGAAAAAAATTACTAGGACATATATTTTAATACTTAATATTGTAATTAATTTTTATCTATTTTAATTAATGTTTATTCTGTTTTTACTGTAAACCACTCAGTGTCACTCTGCAGTAAGATGGGTGGACAAATTTGATAAATAAATAGATAGACAGACAGACAGACAGACAGACAGACAGACAGACAGACAGACAAAATAGTAGCCTTGTAACTTAAATAGGTGATTCCCCACCTTTCTCTGATTTCAAATGGATCCATAAGAAAAGATTAACATAGTTGGATATCCAATGTAAAAGCCTGAAATATATTCATTTTAACACTAATTGAGAATTGGTGAACCTTTAAGTTGGACTGCACCTTCCTAGGAGACCATGAACAGAGTGGCCAAATCCTCCTGTACTCAGTATAATTTCCAGTATGAATATATTACTGCCCCAAAACAGGATGAGCAAATCCCAGCTATACTTCAAACCAGACACGAAGATGCACATCTTAGACACTGCCAGAGTGATTGGCAGTCAGTAAAACAAAACCAGGGGATCAGCACATGGGAGAAATCCCACTGATGTGAGGAAAGACTGGCTTAGAAGCCAAGAGACTGTGAGTTCTAGACCTCCTTTAGGCATGAAAGCCGGCTGGGTGTCTTTGGGCCAGTCACTCTCTCTCAGCCCAACCTACCTCACAGGGTTATTGCTGTGGGGAAAATAGAGGGCAGGAGAATTAGGTATGTTCGCCTCCTTACATTATATATCACTTCCTCATGAGATGGGCGGTGTCCAAATTTGAAATATGAATAAATAAAAAAAATATATAAAAAGGTGGGATAAAAATATTACAACAACAATACCCTACCCCTCCTGAGTGTCTCTGATCTTCATGTGAGTTTCAAAATCAGACTCTCCAAATATGTATCCTCCTCAAATACATTAGGAGATCTGCAGCTTAATTTTATAAAATTCCTTAGTGAAAAACACCATACCTTGCTTTTTCATTCAGTCCTACACTTTTCTGCGATTTGTTTGCACTGGTTCGAATATTATTTGGTTGTTGCTGTTCTTTTTCTTCCTCAGCCAGAAAGAATTGTTCCACATTACTCTCTTCTGCAGCCTCTGGCTCCACCTGATCATCCTAAAAGTAACAGCAATATCTTCAGCAGCGGTTTCCTTGAAATTTCCCCCATTCCCATTTTCAACATTTTATGTTATCTGAATGAGTTCTCAGTCTTCAGCAACTGAAACAATTCAAAGGGTATGTCTCATCTTCCTTTGTTCACTAATGTATACTGTTCCAATTTAATAATAACAATGCAGTGCAGAAAGGACATGTAAGAAATAATTGTGAGAGAAGGTTTTGAAGGTTTTAAACTATGAGAGAAGGTTTTGAAAATTGAAGACTGGCTTCAATTAGTTAAGATCCATAGAAAATGATGAGTTCCAGCCCAACCCCTTATGTTAATCCAGTATTACTTTTGATTGCAAACTATCACTTTTCCAGAGTCATTTCTCACATTTGATTATCAGGGTGGGTGGCTGCTGTTCAAAGAAAAAGGGGAAAAATGATTTTTAGAATCAAAGAAATACTTGAATGTGGTTATGATGAATGCAAGTAATTAATCATCAACAAGTATTTTCAAAACAATAAATCAGGAATGAAATTTATTAACCACTAATTAAAACAGTACTTACAATTCAGTACTGTTAAAACTTTTATCTCTGATACCAGAATAAACAATGGCTTTTTAACACAGCAGAGATGTGCAGAATTATCACACAGTGCAACCCTTCCAGCAACATGCTTCTTCCAATGCACAAACACAAGACAAAGACCAGCTATCCACATATATGGAGTTCAGTACATAATAAAATATTTCCACTTAATGGAGGAAAGTAGATATACATATTTATAGCAAGTCAAGCCATGATAAGTTTATTTTGAATGATGCCAGTCATAATTAGTGTCATTTCAGATTTACTTTGGAAAGGATAAGGAACTTAGGGAAAAGAATTGAAGGTAGCTGCAAAGAAATATCCAAACTACCAACAATCAGAGTGAGCAGGGTGCAAGAATTCTAGCTACATGATGATGTGTGTACTATCTATATGTCTGCATATATTCAATAATACGTTCAGATATTATCTTGTCAATTTGAATGCCAGTGGAATCAATTAACGTCCAAACAAATATATGGGAATACTTTAATTTGGTAGAATTATCACTTAAATGTCATGTATTTCTGTCATTAATGAGTTAATATATTACTTTAAAAGGCTTTATATAACTGAAAGTTAAAATATAATTCTAATTTAATTTTTAAAAAGTCTTCAACAGAACAATCCATTTTCAGTATTTCACAGTGTAAAAACTACCTAAAATTGAAGCCATTATTGAACAAACCAGACCACAGTACACTCTTTTAAAGATTATCTTAGTAATACTAGCATGTAAAAAAACTTTTTAAAAAGTTAGGAAAATATACCTGGACCATAGCAACAAGATTTTGAAGCTGTTTCAGTTTTTGCTTTGCTGCTATAAATCTGTTAATCTTCTGCTCAAACTCAACATCTACAGGAGCCTCATCAGCTATGCTGCTTCTTCGACTGGATAACGAAGCTTTGCTGATTCTATCGGCTTCAGCATCAATATCCTCATCATCTTCTTGTGGTAAAATCACACCATCTTCTTTCCTATTATAGTGACAATCTGAAAGGGAAAATAAATTAAATAACTGAATGCAGAATTACAGTATTTAATAAGCTATTTAAAAGTAATTAACAAAATCCAAAATTTGTGCAGATTTTTAAAATTCTGTTTGTAACACAAATGTGTATAAAATGACAGATATGTAACAAGCACCATCTTACAGCAGGCATTTGCTCATAGGGAAGCTGCTCCAGCCCCTTGACCATCTTAGTTCCCCTCCTCTGAACTTTCCCTAGCTTTACTATATCCTCTTCGAAGTGCTGCAACCAGAACTGCACACAATATTCCAGGTACAGTCCTACCACTGATTTTTATAAGGGCATTATGATAATTAGCATTTCTATTTTCAATACCATTTCTTATTATCCCTAATAAGCTGTTGGCCTTTTTCACAGATGTTCATTAAGTTAACACCTTCATTGAGCTGTCCACCTTTACTCCAAGATCTCTTTCATTATCATTCACTGCTAGCTCTGGTTTCATTTGTTTGAACAAGTAGTTAGAACTTTTGGCACTAGTGTGTATCACCTTACAGTATAACACTTGAATGACTGCTGAAAAACTAGAATACTACTGATTAATTAACATTACAGTTAGATTTCCTGCCAATCCTGTAAAATGACCAATAAAATATTGAAACATACCTAAAGTTGCAGGCATATTTGGCATCCTTATGTTAGGAGACTGATTATTTATTTCACAGGCTGTATTAAGATGTCTTCCATTTCGGTTATTAGTTCCACACTGCAAATTGCTATTACAGTTAATTTCACCCCAGTTACTGATGCCCTGGGGATTTCTATTTGGAAAAAATCCAGTACATTATCAGTATGTTTAGTTTTTTACAATTTATAAACTAACACAAAATAACAATACACAGATACAGTAAAATATTTGCTTTATCAAAAAAAAAAAAATCCCCTTTATCCCCCACTAGAATCCACCCTATCCTCATAATGGATCTTATCAGAACAACAACCACCAATCTCACAAAAAGCATATCTTAAAATCACTCTATGCCAAGAAGTTGTATGCCAATGTTAAATTTAAAGAATACTTAGTTTCATATTGACATAATGTTATACAAAATACCCTTCAAATTCTCATGTTTGTAACATGTTTTTAACTTCAGTAAACAACAGTCTCAAAATGCAACCATATAATTGCTCCATTAGGAGACACATTAGGTTGAATCCACACAGAAATGACCTTTGGTAGTGTTCAAATCAAAGGATTTAAAATTTAGTAAATAACTTAAATCAGATTTAACTTGATCAGCTTTAAATATGCCTAAGCCTGAAGAGCTAGCCTCACTGATTAAACCAGAAAATGCTAGAAAATAAGTATTCCAGTCTTGAAATTGCAATGTGAAGTATTTCCTCAAATATCTAGACCCAAACAAAGTTCTGTCTTGTTTCTTGTTGGTTAGCTGCCCACATGAAAAGCAGTACATACTTCCCTTCAATGAAAAATTCACTTTCCAGTAATAAAACCTTGAAGGGAATTCTTATTATAAGCATCAAATAATGATACAATCATAAAAAGGAGCGGATGCATCTTGGTTCATAAATGACCTGCCGTCAAGGACATAAAAGTAAAAATCAACAAGTCTAAGGAAGATCCTAAATTATTTAAGATGATCAGACACAAAAGTTCTAAAAAGCTGTCTCCAAATAGGGTGGCTAACAGCAAACAAAATTCAATTATGTATGAAATGTACAAGTGAAACTCGAAAAATTAGAATATCGTGCAAATGTTCATTTATGTCAGTATGGCAACTCAAAAGGTGAAACCAATATATGAGATAGATGCATTACATGCAAAGCGAGATATGTCAAGCCTTACTTTGGTATAATTGTGATGATTATGGCGTACAGCTTATGAAAACCCCAAATTCACAATCTCAGAAAATTAGAATATTACATGACATCAATAACACAAGGATTGGAAATAGAACAATATCGGACCTCTGCAAAGTATAAGCATGCATATGTACTCAGTACTTGGTTTGGGCCCCTTTTGCAGCAATGACTGCCGCAATGAGGCGTGGCATGGATGCTATCAGCCTGTGGCACTGCTGAGGTGTTATGGAAGACCAGGATGCTTCAATAGCGGCCTTCAGCTCCGCTGAATTGTTCGGTCTCATGTCCCTCATCTTTCTCTTGGCAATGCCCCACAGATTCTCTATGGGGTTCAGGTCAGGCGAGTTTGCTGGCCAATCAAGCACAGTAATCCCATGGTCATTGAACCAGGTTTTGGTACTTTTGGCAGTGTGGGCAGGTGCCAAGTCCTGCTGGAAAATGAAGTCAGCATCCCCATAAAGCTCGTCTGCAGAAGGAAGCATGAAGTGCTCCAAAATCTCCTGCTAGACGGCTGCGTTGACCCTGGACTTAATGAAGCACAGTGGACCAACACCAGCAGATGACATGGCTCCCCAAATCAACACAGACTGTGGAAACTTCACACTGGACTTCAAGCATCGTGCATTGTGTGCCTCTCCATTCTTCCTCCAGACTCTGGGTCCTTGGTTCCCAAATGAGATGCAAAAGTTGCTCTCATCAGAAAAGAGGACTTTGGACCACTGGGCAACAGACCAGTTCTTTTTTTCTGTAGCCCAGGTAAGACGCTTCTGACGTTGTTTGTTGTTCAGGAGCGGCTTGACAAGAGGAATACGACATTTGAAGCCCATGTCCAGGATCCGTCTGTATGTGGTGGCTCTTGATGCACTAACTCCAGCCTCAGTCCACTCCTTATGAAAGTCCCCAACACTTTTGAAAGGCCTTTTCCTGACAATCCTCTCCAGGCTGCGGTCATCCCTGCTGCTTGTGCACCTTTTTCTACCACACTTTTCCCTTCCACATAACCTTCTATTGATGTGCTTTGATACAGCACTTTGGGAACATCCAACTTCTTTTGCAATTACCTTTTGGGCCTTTCCCTCCTTATGGGGGGGGGGGGGTCAATGATGGTTTTCTGCACAACTGTCAGGTCAGCAGTCTTTCCCATGCTTGTGATTCCTACTGAACCAGCCTGAGAGACCATTGAAAGGCTCAGGAACCCTTTGCAGGTGTTATGGATTTATTAGCTGATTAGAGTGGGACACTTTCAGCCTAGAATATTGAACCTTTTCACACTATTCTAATTTTCTGAGATTGTGAATTTGGGGTTTTCATAAGCTGTACGCCATAATCATCACAGTTATACCAAAGTAAGGCTTGACATATCTCGCTTTGCATGTAATGCGTCTATCTCATATATTGGTTTCACCTTTTGAGTTGCCATACTGACATAAATGAACATTTGCACGATATTCTAATTTTTCGAGTTTCACCTGTATGCAAACACACAAATGCAAGATGTGAATCAGTTTTAATTAGTAAAGCAATAGATGATGATGCTAAGTTACAATTAGTATCAACGCTCACTTACCAGTATGACAAATAAAATAAAAAATATTTTGGGCAGCGGTCTTCCTAAAGCCTTGAAAAAAGTGACAGCACAATCAGGAAGGTTTACAATTGACCCAATGAAGCAGATTATCCCACTGTCTGTGCATTACTGCACACAAAGCAAGGGTAAAATAGATAAGTTCCCTTTAACTTCACTATACATAAATATCACGCTGCACGTTCAACGGGCTGGACAAGAATAAATGCTGTAACAAAATTAAGTTTTGATTACACATTGCTTATTTATTAACTTATATGCAATAAACCAACCTAATATTTGTAACAGGTTGTGGATTCTCATGTTCAGAATCACAGTCTGAATCTTCTGTCTCTTCTTCCTCTTTAGTATTTTCATTTACAGCATCTGTCATCATATCAGAAGTTTGCTCATAATAGTGGACTAATTCACGCAATTCATTTAATCTCTTGCGAACTTCATTCAGCTTCCTACAATAAAAAAATAAATAAAAATTCAGTTTATTCTGTAGATAACAAATGGTGGGGGGAAGGTCTTCAAAAGATTTGGTTACTTTCTTTACATAAAGGATTTTGGATAATTTATGTACTGTTAATTATGAAGGCAATAATTTTGTAAATTATTTCTTGTAAATGCATTGGAGATAAAATAGACAAAGACCAGAACCTCTTAATACTTTGTTCTGTGTACGTTAGGCAATCAGTCAATATTACAGACTTTATGATAAAGTAATAGAAAAACCTTTGCGCCAAACATTTGAGTAATTCTTCTGAAATCTTGAATACCCAATATTCAACTAGTTTTCAAATTGTGTTTTATACTCACAATGGCATAGGGACTGATTATCCAAGGGACCACTTATCTCTATTTCTGCCCATCCTCTACATTTGGGCAGAGTGGGTACGCTCCACGGCCCTTTAATTAAATGTTGCCATATTGTTGGACCAAGGAGGTGTGCCCTCTGGAACAGCATTCACCAGAGATACAGACAGTACTCACTCTCCTGGCATTCCAGAAAGCTTTTAAGATCTGGCTATGGGGTTAATGCAGTTGTTATGTACTGGTGGGGTCCCTGTTGTATTGTTCTAGTTGCTTTAGCCCAGACTGCTGTTTATGTGAATTTTAACTGTTTTAATTATTTTTACTAGTTTTTCTGGATTTTGTAAGCCACCCGGAGTCTTTTGGAGTGGGTAGCCATAACAAATCTAATACATTTAAATTAATAAGTATGCTATTCTTTCTCAATCTCCATATTCCTAAGATCATCTATAAAGATTATGGTAGAGCTAAGATTTGAATTGTCTTGATTCATAACTCAACCTTTTAATCGCAACACCACCTTTAATAACATTGTTATAACTTTGTATTCTATTGATTCTGTTGATTTCATAATAGTCCAAGTCATGTGCTAGAATTAAGATTCTGAAAAGAGCAGCACATATAACATTGCACTGCTAAATAGCAGCTTGAATCTTATTTATGTATGCTGTAAGTTACTGCCATTAAAAATGTGTGTGTATGTACCTATTTTGAAATTAAAACAATCATATGCACCTTTAATGTTCACCATCAAGCTATATAAAGTAGCATTAAGCATGAAAATCTACCTTTTCCCCCACAATCAGTTTTTATAAACTGAAATCCCCTGTAACACAGTATGAATTATTACAACCACATTAATACAGAAAATAACCAGACTTATGATTTATATGATGGAAGACTCGTTACCAACTGCCTTTTAAAACCAATAAACTACAATAATTAATAAGCCAACATAATGTAATAATGGATTACTGAAGCTTTTCTGTTGGATTTAAGTTGTTGTCTTCTTCACTGTCATTCTGTGAGGTTACAGAATCTGGATGATAGGCAGCTGAGGATGCTAAGCTGTTCGGTTCTTCATTTACAGCTGTTATAGGCCCTACAGGTATAGAAACGATTGAAGCCGCACTCCTTTGATCAATACTTCTCTGAGGAGATCCTGCAGCTGGCAGAACTGCAAAGTTTAAGACAATTCTGTTTAATCCTGTTTTATGTAAAAAAGATGCATCTGTTGAATATTTGAAGCACTGCATTTCTTATCAAAGACTAAAACATAAGTTTATATGTTATAAACAGTTAAAGGTAATTTAACAAAGGTGCTTTTATCTACTGTTAAACATATAGTCTTTCTAAAGAAGCAACTTGCAATTGCTATCTTAACCCCAGCTGGTTAACTGGTCCCTTTCTCACACATATTCTCATAGCTTTCATAGAAGAGTCATTCATAGAAAATGTAGAGAGGCTGGGAGAACTTGGAAACAGGTAAAGAAGAAACCCACATATTCATCCTCATAATGCCTGAGAATAGGAATCCCACCCAACATGTATACAGCAGCTGCAATTTATCCCTTTACTACTTTCCTATGATATGAGAGGGAAAAATAACTTTAAGGAAGAATCTCTGAGAAAGCAGAATTTACAGAGATTGGGACAAATCATATGGCACACAAACGTTAGCAATTTTATTTCAAAATGCAACTGAACTGACATGATTTCCATTTTCAGCAGAAATTCTGAATAATTAAATCACGATATCCCAAAAAGGTAAAAATTAAAAACCTAATTTACACATCAGGTTGCCATCTACTTACATGATGATGAGTTGTTAAGATGCTGGTCACGAAGTGTATGCAGTGCTCCTAGCAATTTATCCATCTTTTGCTTTTTACCCTGCAATGCTACCATCTTACTAAAAAGTTGTGCTTTCTTATCGGAAAGATGCTCAGACACAGAAGAATTCCTGCTCTGGGAAACTTCTCTGGCAAGAGAGAGACTCTCTGCTTGCCTTCTATTATCTGGCACAGGTTGAATCTAAAAACAAGCATATATATATTATTCTAAGCACTGAAATGTTCAGTAGTGAAATGTTTTGAAGTACAGTTAATATGCCCACTGCCCTGAGAATATGCCTCACTCAATTCAGTATAATTTACTTTTGAACAAATATGTGCAAGATTGTACAGCAATATCTTAGTATTTTCAAAAACTATTTACAGAGGCTCTCTTTAAGTGTGGACTGTCAGAAATTCCAAAGACCCTGAAGTCCTGACAAGTCCCTATTATTAAGATAGAAGAGAAGAGAATCAGAATTGCGACTATTTCCCTCTCACTACAATTTTTTTTTTAATCAATTGAAGTCAGCTGGATTTTTAAAATTTCAGCTAAGATCAGCCAAAAATCCCCTTTCATGTTGGGGTACAGCTAGGAAAAAGGAGACCTCATTTTGTGAAACTGAAATATACCTCTATCCTCCTTTTATTTTGCCCCCAAACTTTGAGCTTGAGTATTATGAAAAGTACAGCTATAGGTATTTCTGAAGAGGATTACTATTACCGTGCTCTGTTTTGATTATCATTTAAAGTTTCCCACACCATTGCAAATGTAGCCAACAATATCATTTTTGCATGAGAAGATACCATATAGCTTACAGCAACTCCAGGACTTAAAATAAAAAATATCATTAAAACAATTTAAGAGAAAGACAGGCAAAATAAAAAGAACTGCAACTAAATAAAATAAATATGAAATCTTGCGGGAGAATGTGATCGGTGGACAAAGAGGAATAAGGAAAGACATAAATATAAAAAGAATAGAAAAGTTATTATGTAAATGAGGGCATGCAAATTCTGTGAAAGAGTTGCTTCAGAATCCATAGGAGGGCTTATCGCTTTTTGAATCATTAAAGCAGCTGAATCTTCTTCCATGCTCACATGGGTTATTTGAAAGATGTTCCTATCTCCACAATTTGCCAACTGAAATGGCTGTGCATATACACACACGGAGAAAGTCAGAAGTGGCTTCCAAGGCAGCTACACAGTTGGTAAAGACAAAGCTGCTTTAATGATTCATTTGTGCTTCTGAGCATTCCAAAGGGCCTTTTTTGAAGGATCTGAACAGTCTTAATTGAGCACATCATTTTTGCGTGTAAATGGAGAGTGATGGAAATGGAAGTTGCCTATAGAAACCAATGGATAAAATAAAATTTTAATTGTGTTAAGACTAAATACAGCATGTCTACCCTACAAGGAAGGAAAAAAGAAAACACAACAATGAAACCTGAGCATTATCAGTGGGCACAATGCTGACTGAAGGAGGAAGGAAAGCTAAAAGCATCTGGGACTTTTAACAAAAGTTCTCTGTGCTACATGTTATTGTGAGGTTACACTTGTCAAGGCATCTACTGCTGATTTTGATCAGCAAACGAGTCTTAAGATCATTTGTAAACTCACTCAAAAAAGGTTTACCTGAGAGTCATGAAGCTGATTGTGAAAACGCTGAATTAAATCATTTAATTCTTCATTCAGCTCGGACGTTAGACTTACTCCTGAAATGCTACCTGTGGTTTCCGTTACAACTAAAAAGAGGAAGGGAAAAAGAATAGTCCTACCCACATATCAAAGTACAAATTTATTAAAAATTAAGAAACAGAAATTCAATCACACCATCAATAATGACATCTCAAAGTATATCTAAATATTATTTTCCATTGGAAATATGAACAGCCTTGCGTTATTAATAACACATATTCCTGGTATTATTAGAAGCCTGAATCATAATACATAATGCAGCATAGCACATTCATTATCTTTTGCTTTCCATTTATTTCTTGCTTTTCATTTCACTGATTCTTAGTTGGACTGCTTATTTGACATTATAATATGCAGATGCTTCCATTGCTGAACTGAAAGAGGAGCTGAATACAGCATCAACATGCTTCATTTTTAAAAAAGGCTTGTGGTATATTTCTCATCACCGTTGCTAAAAAATAATTACTGGAAATCTAAAGTTTCAGTGAACATATTTTTCAAGTGTCTAAGTGATGTGGCCCATGAAATTTGGTATTACTGGGTTTGTGTCTGTTTAAAAGGGATTTTTTAAAATATATATTCAACATACCAGAATCATCCATGACAGCAATAGCTTGCTCTGCTTTATGCTGAAGGGCAAGCAGGGCAGCTTGCCTCCCGTGAAGAGCCTTTAATTGTTCCTGCTGTTGCAGCATCCTTTTCAGCAAGTCATGTTGCTTCTTTAGATTTGCAAGTTCTTCTGTGGCCTCTTGCTGAGGATCTCTAGCCTGGAAAAAAGTGATTATGAAAATCATCATTTATACTGTACCAGAAATAATTTCTTTACACTTTTTATTGCACTTAAAGTTTGCAAAATACTTCTGTGAGAAAGGAATTAACTCTTAATCTAAAAATAACTAAGATTTTGTATGTTACATTAAGCAAAATATTGTACTAAAAGGACGTATCAGTTTTTTTTTTTTTAATAACAAAGTAAAAGTTTGGTACTGTTTATTATTTCAAGTAATCAACAAAAATTTATCCTTAGCAGAGTAGCTCTCAATTAAATATGCACAACAATGACATATAGGTAGTTCCCAGTTTAAGAATGAGTTCTGAGGTCTGTCCTTAAGTCGAATTTGTATGTAAGCTGGAACAGTATTATTGTATAATACTGTATAAGTAGTATTGTGTAATGAACTCAAACCATTGTGTATTTACTCGAATCATTGTGTATTTATCTTGAATTTTGCTACAATAGGCTCTGTTCTTAACTATGGGACATCCTTAAACTGGGCACTCTTAATCCAGGAACTACCTGTGCTGACCATTTATTTTTTTCCTAAAGGCTTAGGCTGAGAATAATTAAGGCACAATATTTAAGAGCCAATCAATTGGGGGTGGCATCAACAACACACCTGAGTCCTTATTATTTCAATGGGAGAGAATGAGAAGTGCCTCTTCCAGTAAAATTAAAGCTACTCAGAATAGGCAGTCTCGCAAAACTGTGATTATGTAAAACTACAAGTTAGAGTAAAATGTGGGGGGGAGGGGGGAAACATTTAACAGAAGGCCAAAACAGAATTCATACTCAGTTCAAATACCTTCCTGAAATTATCCAAGATAAACACAACATACAACTCTTCATTTTTAATGTCTAATTTAAAGCTTGAGGGGAGCTTTAAAGATGGGGGAGGGAAAGGGAAGATAAATCTTTAAAAAAACCAAAGGTATAGGACTAATCTGACCAAAACATAGAAATAGATCCAAGTTATACAGCAAATAACTTCTCAAACTTTAATAACTGTACAGAAGACACCATATTGATAAAAACAGTTTCCTCATTTCTGGCTACAGAAGCACCCAGTTCACAAAGAAGGAATCTCTGCTAGAATTTATTCATTTCTATTTTCCAAAAAGCTGGTCAGAATCCAAGCCACATTAAAAAATGCCATTTTAGGAAACAATAAATATTTTAAGTAATTATCTGATAAATAATTTAGAATTTTGAGAGAAAAGTCCAAGAAATACTGAAGTCAAATATGCCAATGCAATTAATGAACTTGAAGATTAGTTGCATCACAGAGAAGCTTCCATATGGAAGTCCTCAACTTTTTTGGTTTATAAAGGAAGAGTAATACCTTCCATATACAGGAAGTACTTTCCTGGAATAAAGAATAATTAGGAAACAATATAAAACCTGTTAATTTAAGTATTCATTCTAACAGACATTACCAAAAAGAATTAAGAAATCTTTGAAACAAAAGCAATTACTAACTGGTTTTTAAACTTTTAGAGAAAAAAAGGAAGACTTAAAAGATTTTGATCTTTTACTGAAAGATTCCCAAGGCAATATTTGGTAGTACCTTTGAGAGCAATCCAGGTTCTTGGCTATTAATCCTACTAGACCAGATTTCTCTGCCATTCAGGGCAGCTGTGTCACTTTTCCCTTTTGGAGTTGCTGTAACATCCATGTCTGAAACCTGTCCTTGAGTAGCTGAATTCCCTAGTTTGTCCTCAATGCAGGGCCGAGTTTTCAGACTAAAAGATACCTCCTTTATCAAATAATTTAGTAAGTCAGACTGTGAGCATATATTTCTGTGAAGCATAATTTTTCAAGTTATGGCCTATTCTGATTTGTCAACATAATATGTCTGTGCTTAATTCACTGCAATTTTATTTGTTGCAAAATATCAATCACTATGATCCAGAGGGTACATGCATACAGGAATTTCACTCTTCTTTAGGTAGCTTCCATTAAATATTTCAATTGCCATTTAAATTTCAGAAGGTGAGAAAGAAAGCAGTTTGGCGGCATGGAGGCAATCATTCTAATCAGAACACTGTGGCCTCATGGATGGCATACACACATTTCTATGGATTGTGACCAGTATATAATTCAGTAATTATTTCTACAGGACATAGGTCAAGCCCTGAAATCCACCATGAAATACTAAGCCTACAACATATATTATTAATGGTATGGGAATTCAATTTGAGACAACCCATGTCAAACACACAATAGCTATTTTGCATTAAAAGGGGCTGCTCCAAACTCATCAGGAGCATTTTGATATTACCAGAAGAGTTCTGAGGTTGAAAAACAGGCCATTTCAAACACCTTTGGTAAGTTCAGAATGTCCCTGAAGTATTTCCAGTGAGGCTTTGTTTTGCTTTGAATTTGAAATGTGTTACACACCACTGCAATCTCACATGCACAAGAAAACTTCTCATATGTGCTGCAGAACATTATCCTTCATAGAAGAGAATGAAAGATAGATTAGTGGTCTGTTGAACTGTATGAAGCTGAAGCGTCTACAGCATTTTTATATAATACTGGTCACACTTTAAACTTTCAAGACTATTACACACTTAATAACTTTGTTCCTGCAGAAATTCTTACACATAAAACAAAAATGAACCTTTTGACAAGTTTTTCAAAGGCATAATAGCCAATTATTCTCATCACTTGTAAGAAAGAACTGCTGCTTCTGAATACATAGCATGCTTGTTACCCTCATCCACTCTCTTACTGAATACTTTGGGCTTTTACTAGTCCAGCTCAACTTAAAATTTTTCTGACAGAGAGCTTGCTTCTGGCTGCCATCAGCTATCAAGTACACACAAAGCAATTTCTCACTATCCCACAAAGTCAACTACAAATCTATCAGCACATAGCTTTTGGAATGGGTGAGGTAGGACAGTTCCTTCTTAAGTAATAAAATACAGTCGTAAAATGTTTTATTGTAAGTTTTATAATAATGAAATGTAGGTTTTCTTAAATAAAAATCAATTCTAAACATCAATTATCTGAAAAGTCATCTTCATTTGTAACACCTTAATTACTAAAAAGTAGCTTACCGTTGTATCTGAAACTTCAGACTGCACATCTATGTTTAGTGATGTGCTCTCAGCTACAGAACCAGATCCCACAGCTGAATCTATAGTCCGACCATCCTCCTCATTTTCTCTAGCCTGAAATATTTTTGTGGTATAAACAAAAAGCTAATAAATGAAATAATGAAAGGAATTTTATGGGGAAAGTGTTATATAGCAAACTCATCCCCCTTTTGACCTTTATGAATTTTTTCAGTGAATTTCAACTGTCTTTCAAACTTACTAGCATTTTTTGCAAAAATTTCAGGTAAGATTTCTCTTGTTCTTTCAGATGATCTATGAGATGTGATAAACGTTCAACTTTGGCAGATCTCTCATTTTTCTCAACAAGGTCATCTCTCATGGAACTAGCTTTTGCAATGTAGTCACGAATTTGAACTAATCTGCTCACAATCTGAAAAAGTCACAAGGAGTAATAATTAGTTAATCAGGTTGAGTTAATACCACACTGATGTACTGGATCTAAAGCACTATCATAAAACAAATAGATTTCAATCCCTATAGTCCATTAATATGGGACAAACTATCATATCAAAATACAAAGCTAGTTAGCAAGGCAGTGGAATCCTTTACATGGATTTATGATTATTTATATATGACACATATGGACTCAGATAGGCCTGCACATATGAGTATTTAGAGATTCTTAAACTGGAGGTGAGAACCTCCAGGGAATTATGAGCCACTTACAAGAGGATCACAACGTTTTGAAATATTCTGCAGGCATGGTTGTTCAGATTGGACTTTTGAGCAATACTAAGTTTATAAACTGATTTTCCACCTACCCCTTTATGTTTGTTCTTTTAATTATTATTTATATTATAAAGTATTATTCTGAATTGAAGTTTTTTAATTCATGTATCTATTTTTACAAAATGCTGAAATCTTTTAAAATTGATCGCTAGGTGAAAAATATCTATACAATTTTATAATTTGCTTTAAAATGTAAGATATTTCATGCATTGGGCTTTACATAGTTGTAATGGACAAAACTTTCATTTCTGCAGAGTATAACAACTGATATCTTTGGATCACGTGACAAACTATTATCAGATATTGGCCACTAGTATCAATGTCTTCTCTCAGAAATAAATATCTGTGCTCCAGAATCTCTGTAGGTGTGGCATGTAGCAGTACAGCCATAGTCTTTGAAATATATGCTGAAGTCACTCCATTGGGGAAGGTCAGTACCTTTATCTGTTATTTTAAATCTCTGGGCATTCAAAATTGGAAAGGTTTGCTGGAAGAAAAGGTCTATCAATCTGCTGGTAGTTCTAATAAAACTAAGGCTAAATTATGAAAATGCAATAAAATATATGTATCTTTTGATTTCACAAGTTTTTGTTACTGTAGAAAAACAGCCTTGGTGTGTTATTTGTGAGAAAACGCTATCCATTGAGTGTATAAAGTCAAGAAAACTAAAATGATACCTAGAAACAAGTCATGCCAAAAGTTCTACCTTTGTTTTATTTGATACAAAGATTAACATTAAAAGTAAGTAGTATATTTATTTCTTGCCTAATCCTAATCTCAATGAAAACATTCATTTTATTGGGGGAGGGGGAATATTGTGCAAACCCTTTTATTTATTTTATTATTTATTATTAAATTTGTATGCTGCCCATCTCACTCAATGGGTGACTTTATCATTTTAGGAGGCTGTGGTATTGTAAAGTTTGAGAATTCCAGGAGTAATAAATTAACCAAGACATTTGGGCTTATTCCAAGATGAGGTTATATACATTTTTTTAATGTATTTTTTAAAACACTGGAGAACTCCAAGAAGTCCAGCTGTATAACTTTTATTTCTATTAATGGGATTTGCTTGGTTGGTTGTGCTTAAGCCTCTACAATCAAAACCCTGGATCAGTGAAAGAAAAGCACTGTATTAGAAAATCACATGGAGTACTGCATAACAAAAACATCATATTTTTAGCTCTCAATATATACTTCAAAGTTACCTCATTTTCAAAATAAAAAATCTCTAGAAAACTTCATTTTAAAAATGCACAGCAATTAAGTATTACTCTTTAAGATGAAGCATAAATGAAGTACAAACAGCACCTGGCTACTATCCAATGCAGGTTCACCTCTACCATCTTCTTCAATTGAGATTGGACAATTCTGCAACAAATCTTTATTCAAAGCAGCGGTAAATAAATCTTTATATTTTGACGATACACCAGTTTCTTGCATTTGAGAACTCACTGCAGCATCTTTGCCCTTGTTAGTATTAATCTGTAGTGACAGGAAGTTGAATGGTTTTCTGTTTTCATTAAGCTGGCGTTTGTTGTTAGCAGCTGTTGCTCTGCCCTGAGAATCACTTCCAATACTTCTCTATAGTGGAAACAACAACACATTATTCACATTTCCAATAATTCTGTACTACTTTTAAGTAACTTCATGGGGTGTTCCTGTATCACACTCTGAATAAGCAAATATTATCTACTTCACTTGAACTTGTAAATCAATATGGAATACTGATGTATTATAACAATTCTGTTTAAACTGCAGAATACATCCATTCCTTATTCCTCCCATCTCTTTGTAGAGCCTCATTCTAATTGTTCTATTTCTCTCCCACTATCATAAATATCAAAAGAAAGGGTGACAGGAAGCAGAACTGAGTGGCTGAAATAAATGTTGGTCCTATAGTGAAGCATTGTAGGAACCAAACTCCTAGCAAGAATTTAGTCTGTGGAGAAATACAGAACCGAAGAAACTTTATAATATATACTGACATTACACAGTACTTGCATAGTTGTTAAGTATCAGGCAGAAATATCAACAGGCTTTTTTTTTTGTATATGTAGAAGTAAAAAGATTATGATGATGACAATAACCTTAACCTGAAAAAATGTATATTATTGTTACTCAGAGTTTAACAGATGTCAAAGCACAGGCAGCAGACTCTGAAGCTGTTCTTCCCAAGTAGAATGCACAGCAATGTACTTGGACAGACACTAGCATTCACAGACGAGGAAACATAACACAAAACATAGGATATTCTGGCAGCTGCTAGCTTTTACATTTCTTTCTTTGATTCTTCAACAGCAAAAAACCTAAATGAAACACCGTAATCACAGGTTATGCCCAAGACTAACCTTCAGAGGATGAAGTGGGTATAATTCAAGAATAACTTTATAGATAACAAAGTTAGGTGGCATCTAGCTGATCTTGGCTGATCCCAAACAAACCAAACAGGACTGTACCTGTTTAGTACTTGAATAGGACATCAGTGGGAAGTCCCAGACATGTAGACTAAGCTGAGAACTCAAAGAAAATAAAATCCTGGGAAACAATAATGTCAAACCATTTCCATATTGTTCCCAAGAAAACTTCATGTACATGTTTACTGACTTAAGGGAAACATGTTATCTTTATGTTTTAGTTTTATTTAATAGCCTTACATTTTAGAAGTAGAAAAAAGGCTTGTTTCTTTTCTTCTTCCAGGAAGAAAAATAGGTGGATACTCTGCCTTCTAACTTAGGCAGAATGGTGAATCAATCAAGTCACTTGAAGGCAATTCATACTTTTCTTGTCACAATGTGAGCAGCTATATGAAAGCCAGCAATACCAGGAAAAATATTTAATGTGACCCCTGACAAAATTCCTTTTCTTACATTTCCTTACTGAAATAGTGATGTCACAGGGAACAGAGATAATAACAAAAAATTGTATGCTTTCTTACAAATAGCACAACTCCAATTACTCCAATTATGCCTAATCAACATAACTTGAGACATAAAAATAGACAACATACACATGCCTTGAAGCACATTATCTCAGGTTTTAAGGGCATATTATTCTTTCTTCAGCACAGAATTCTGTTCACAACTTTTCTCAACTCACCTAAACATTAAACTATACTGTGCAGTGAATAAGATTATTTGCTCCATTTTTTCTTAAATATTCAATTATGTATAGATTTCACTTAGTCTAGAAAACATAGAGCACAAACCTGGTCTAAGTCACTGAAATTTATTCTTTGTTTAAGCTTTTCCAGTTCTGCCTGCTCTGGGACAGACATTTGGGATATATATCTTGTATGAGGAAAAGTGTGAGGAGTCTTTGACTTCCTTCGTCCAATTCCTGGAGTAGTTTCTGGAGAAATATCATTGGTAAGTCTTGTTTCACTTTCAGCAGAAACTTTCTTTTGGTTTTTTTCAGAAGATCTATTTGGTCTCTTTGGCTGACCTCCCCAACTCTAAAATAAAACACACAGCACAAAATCACAGGGAAAAGATTTAAAATTACTTAAAGATACTGATGTTTAGAACAGCATAGAAAAAAAAAACCCTACCAGATTTCATTAAAATTTACTTCCTGTTTAAGGTAGATATATTACAATCTATGTGTCTCTCAACTCTGTAAAATTGATTTCAAGCTTATACTTCCAATATTTCTTAGATTTTATGTTGCTTTTATTGTAACAGCATTTTAAAGAAGTCTTCAGTTATTAAAATTTGTAATTTTATTAACTTCATAATCCATTTCATGAAGTTTAGAAGAAGCTAAACTCATAATCCCCATTTGATATGAATATAAGAAACTGTAGCAATACCGTATTGTTCAATCGATCATCAAGGCTTTCATGGCTCCAGCTTGGTAAGTCGCGTTCATCTATTCCTTCTTCAAAAGGACTCCCTCCTGTAGCCATGATGGTAATGATCAGCTATTGAAAAAATAAATACCTGCAGGATGGAAATATATTTTAGTGCACTATCTTTTCGTTTATACGTAATTCAGACGTTGCACCAATTCAAATGTAATGAGAATATACTGCACAGGATCAGTCACAATCATAACAGGAAATCATTTCTATCATATTTTAACTGGCCAATACTTATAACATTAAAGATTTACCCACCAAAATGCATTAAAATATTATGCCAATTAACACAAGTCTATTTAACAATATATTTAAAAGCCCCTTATAGTTCTTATTTTTAATGACTTTTTTAAAGCATATGTTATTTCTAAATCAAACCTCTGACACAATTTTTCTACAATTTAACTCAAAGGAATTTCCAAAGCTAAGCTCAGTTTATATACAAGAATGATGTAATACAGTAGGTATCATATAGTAAAGCATACTGATACAGCACAATCCTACTTTTATGCTCCAATATTTTTTAAGGTTATTCAAAGATAAATATGTTTAAGATTGCAGCCTAATAACTTAAGTTTAAGAGATGTCTACTCAGAAGTAAACGCTGAGTTAAATCACATTTCTTTTAGGTAAATTATGTAGGATTGCAATCTACACTGATTAGATACTGAAGTGGTTTATTCAAAGACAGCACAAACATTCCTTGTTCCAATGACACTGTAAAAATATAATCAATCTTACTAAATGCCCCTGTATACATTATATTACTTGCTAATAACATTCCATTCATGCATGTATTCACATGTACTTTATTTGGTTTTAAAGCTAATCCCTTTTCACTCATTTTCCTAGCAGCAATTTTCAAACAACTCTTGTAATAAAAGCTTTGTTTTCCTTCAATGCTTTTTTAGTTACTGTACCATGATTATTAAGAGATGGCATACAAGCTGGCATTAATGTGTGCATAGAACCATCATTTTTTATCAAACAGAACAAAAAAAAAAACCCTATCCTAAATGGAAATGCATAAAGAACATTCAAAATTCAACAGTTACAAATTCAAAAGTAATACAGCAAATATCTTCCAAATTTCTATGTTTCAGTTTATTTGCTACATCAGAGCACCATGATTTTGAAACAGTACAATGCAATCTATTCATAAGTCCTAAGTGTAATAGCACTTACTCTAACATAAGGGTACATATATTACAGCCTTATAATTGCATTAAAGCCAAAGTTATACGTATATAATAACTATCTTCAGTGCCAGGATCCAAGAGTGACAACTGAAGTGTAAAGTACTGTAGGCCATTCCACATATTTTTTAAACAACAATAAAAAACTAAAGTCTATCAACATCAGATATCTCACATGAAATTTTCTTATAAGCCCCACAAACCTAACTGAAATTTAGTAACAGAGAAACATAACAATAGAGCAAATTTATGTTATCAAATACAAAGCAGCAATGCAAGATCAAATTATAAAAAATACTAGAGTAAGTTGCTATAAACATGTAAAATCACCCTTTCTTGTCACCTCTATTACATAAAAAGGGTAAACCCAATGACTCCAATGCTGTTGTAAGATTCAGATTGGAAATGATCAAAGTTTATTGAAAAAGTTAATGCATTGCTGAAGGCAGACATGGCAAATCTCACAAAGTTGCCACATTTCTCCTGCCTTGGAATTAGATAAATAGCCCATATTACCAGAAAACAGCCATATATTTCTTAATATCAGAGACACATTTTTTTGCAAAAGTACAAATCTTTTGTCTCCCTCAACACATTTTTTTAGATTTTTTTTATGCCGCCTTTATTATTTTTTAAATAACTCAAGGCAGTGAACATACCTAATACTCCTTCCTCCTCCTATTTTGCCCACAACAACCCTGTCGGATGAGTTAGGCTGAGAGAAAGTGACTGGCCCAAAGTCACCCAGCCGGCTTTCATGCCCAAGGCGGGACTAGAACTCACTCTCCTGGTTTCTTGCCTGGTGCCTTAACCACTAGATTCAGAAGAAAGAAGAAAGGTTTTCAATTTTGGTTTCTTTTAAACAACTGTGTTTTGGGTATTGATCCTGAAGTGAGCGCCTTGCATTTAATTTTGTTGCTGGAATATATAAAAATGCCTGCACTATGCTCAACCTGTATATATATTAAAAAAATATATAAACATTATACTATGTCAAGTGACCTGGCTGAACAATATTCACTCAGATTTGGGGAACATCCAAATCCAATTATTTCCTAGAATCAGTTTGTAAGTGACCCCAAAGTTTGGCTCTATCATGAATGCTCCTCCCATAAGAAATCCTTTTCCGTATATTCATATCCTATAATAGTAATAGAAACAAACACAAAGCTCTGATGTTATTCCTTGATACAGACATTCCCCCTCACCAACTATATAATCTGAGAATAGAAAAATACGTTGTTCAATTGTCAGAGAGTTTGACCTGCTTAGACATTTTGTGCATAATTACCTATCAACCCAATTTACAGTTCTTGCCCAGGATTCTTAAAACAAGAGCCATTTTTTTACATTTTAAGTTTTTTTAAATTAATTTTTAAATAAGAACACCTTAGTTTTTATTAACCTTCTTTTCTAAACTTTTACAGTACTATTAGAGTTAATTGTTGTTGCTAAAGCAACAAGGTCATCTATAGAGTTACTATATACAAAGAGTTGCCAAGTATACACTGTGCATAGTTCAGTACAAAAAAAAACTTAGCTATGTTACAATTTTCCAATGGGCTTATTCTCAGTGTAAAAAGCAAATATATACAGCCTTAGATTTGAATAACTTGGCCTGTACTTCTGATTAAAAATACATAAAACTCTTACATACAGAATAACTGTTCCATGTTCCCATTTCTTATTTTTAGGAATCAAGTGGTCACTACAATTGGGAATTGAAACTGAGTTACCATTTCTGGCAACTATAGCCATTGCATTGGTTTTCTCAATAATAATAATAATAATAATAATAATAATAATAATAATTTTTAAAAAGCTCATGTATATGTAATGGCCTATTGTATGGCAGCTTGCTCTGGCAAACATAAAAACCTTTAGGCTGAATTTGCAAAATATATCAAGCCACAAAATAGCTAACTACATTTTCTACAAATCCACCCAATGTGTTTAGTTCATGGTTCATTGTGTTCTGCATACACAGAAAATTGGATTAATTCAGCAAATCATGGTTCAATTAACCAGGGGCTAATGTGCTATGTAAATTAGAAATGAAAAGGAAGCAGACCCCTGCATTTTTATATATGACCAACAACAAAAATTTGATGGATCAGACCAGGTCAGCTGGCCCTGAAAAATCAGATAGATTTTTCACCTGAATTCATAGTTTTTAGTGGACTATGAGAATGCCAAAAAGTTATAAAGCAATAAATTTAGAACATGGAGCATCTAAGAGATATAAACTTAGTTTTTAGTTTGCTTTCTGTAGGAACTATCAAAAACTAGACCTTCACAATGGCCCAGTTTAATGTGCTGCCTTCAATACTCCTGATACAAAAAAACTCTTATTCCCCCAAAATTGCCTTTGTGATCAAGGTGAAGTTGAATCTGTGCATATGCCCTTCCATATTATCCTTTGCGCCTCGATTACATTTTAAGAGAGTGCCCCAGTAGGAAGACTGAATTTCATGAACTATCTTTCAGCAAAGTAACAGCCCTCCAGCCATCACTAATACTCATCTGCTGTTAAAGGACTTGAATAATTCTAAGTATCTTTTGAGCGACTGCCTTGATGTATGACATGTTTATATTTATATTTGTGTCTAACAATGATTGGCGGTCAGATGACCATGATAAACCTATTACTGAAAGATCGGAGAATCAGAATCCCCGAATCCATTACAAATAAGAGTAAGGAATCCTACAGGGTTTACCCATCCTATACTACCAGCCCCTCCCCCGCGAAGGCAAGCCGTTCTGGAGCGGGGGGGACGATCGTAACTTAGCCTACCTATTTGTTCGGGAGCAGCTGTCCCGATCCTGGAGAACCGGCCGTACCCGAAGAGCTTCAACTTCTCTTTTCAAAGCTCCCCCGCCGCAGCCTCCTCTTTCCCCGCAGCCAAGGTCTGATGCTACTCCCGCTGAAGGGCTGGATGAAGAGGGGCAGCGAGTGGAAAGACGGTTACGGGGCGGAGTCACAGCGCCCGCTTTTTATCTCAAACAGGCGGCAAGGTCCAAACCGCGGGGAAAAGGAGAGGGACCGAGGGAGATGGGCTCGGTGCCAGGCTGCCGACTAGGGAAGCGAATGCCCCATCTCCCTAGCAACAAGGGACCACCGCCTCCCCTCCTCCCACTCGCTCGTCAAGGTAGAGGGGAGGAGCCTGGCTAGAGAGCGCGCGGCAAGGGAGGAGGCGGGGCGAAGGACACGCCCCCTCCCTGTCCCTTCACGGAAGGAGTTGAGAGGAGCGCGAGCGCCCCGAGGCCCACAGAGACCCCCCCCATTGCTTCCCACTCCGGGGTTCGCCTACGCCCGATTCCTTGGGAGGTATGGCGCGTCCCCGACCTCTTGCTCCTCCCAGTCATTGTGTCCTTGATCCACACCCCAACTGAGTAACCTCGCGCCTCTTCGTACCGTGATCTACGGAGAGACCCCCTTGAAGGAGCCCTCTCACACACCGCCTCCAACGGCTGTCCCGGGCGCCATCTTGATCTTTTTAGGGAAGGGAAAGTGGGCGGACGGATACACACCGTTACTTAGTAACGTCTGCCTGGGAAACGATGATGCTCTTCCGCGCCGCGCGTCCCGGCTTCTCTTCTTCAGTCCGCGGATCCTGCGTCACGTGGTCGCAGCGCCAATGCCCTGCCCCCTTCAGAGCTATTTCGTTCCTGGCGGACGTCACGTGGGCGAAGATGCTTCGAATGAACTCGCGCGGGAGTTGCCTCAAACAGGCTAAAACTACGTTTCCCACAATGCAGGCTGTGCAATTTTCCACACATGGGTTCCTTTAAAGAATTCTGGGACCTGTAGTTTAATCCTGTTTCTTTCTCCTCCCGCCATCTGCTCTCACTAATGTGAAGTAGGCAGGCTCTTGGAGTGGAGTTGTTTAGCCAACTGATGCAATGCAAGGAGGGGGCGTGCATCTGTGAGTTTCTGAACACAGGTCCTCTGAAAAAGCATTAAACCTACATCCAAAATCAGTCCATCTGGGAATATGCAGTCATGAAGGAGGAGCAGAAGGTGAAGCAGGAGGAAGTGGTTAAAAAAGAGCAAACTGCATCCCCAACTAGTTGTCCAACAAAATGTCTGTCCTGATGTTTCGCCACAAAACGGGTCTGAGCTTGGTGCCGAAGCCAAAAGACATCCAAACACGAGGTGCAGATAAAGGGTTGCTTTTATTAAGGTACCAGAACAAAAGGACTCCAGCCTGTAAGGCGGCAGGAGTCCCGAACATAATTTGGTCACAATCTTTATACTTCCCAAATTCCCTCCCCAGCTCTTCATTGGTCAGGTACTATGGAGTTCACAACCTATCAGGTACACCAAATACAACTTCTGGTTGTCCCACCTTAGTTTACATCTCCCACTACCCTACTCTAAAGCCCCTTGCCCTTATTTACAGTTATCCATATTTGGGGCTTCTACTTACGTGTCCCTGCAGGCTGCGGTTTAAACGGACAGCACCCTGTCGTAACTGTCTACATTCTCCTCCTTTCCATATGGCGCAAGGTGCTTTAAGCCTATATCTAAATTTCACACATCCTGTTTTCCAGGTCGTGGGCCCTCTTGCAACCATTCCAGCATATTATCTCCCCCCCCCCCCACTTATCAGCTGCCCCAACAGTGGGTGGTCGGGCTCATTCCTCTTCAAACTGGTGTTGGTATAGCCTCAGTTCCACATATGAACCTGGGGGGAGATTAACCCCCTTCTTCTGACCCTTCACTGACACCAAAGCCAGTTCTGTTCTTGTGGCCCTCAGCACCTAGAAGTGGCCCATGGACAGCTCTGGAGTTGGAATGGAGCAAACAAAATGACACTGCCCAGCCATCAGAGTAATAAAAACTGCAAAACGCACAGTCATATGAAACACCTTGTTGGCAGAAGTAGTGGAAAACCTGTAATGCAACTAAGAGTGATAGAACCAGCAACGTACAGCTTGCATAGCCTGGTTCCTTCCAGTTTTAAACTGATCTCCACAGCACTGAGCTAGACTGTCTCAGCTGGATCTTGTGGACAACTCTCTAATACAGTGTTTCTCAACCTTAGCCACTTGAAGATGTGCGGACTTCAACTCCCAGAATTCCCCAGCCAGCCAGGGAATTCTGGGAGTTAAAGTCCGCACATCTTCAAGCGGCTAAGGTTGAGAAACACTGTATTACAGAGTTGTCCAGATTTATGCTCCAGCCACTGATGCAATAGATGTAGAGCTTGACAGATTTTACTGTCATGCCCAATCCACCTTATGATCTTCAGCATACCACCCACATTTTCAAGAGAAATCAGGAATTGCTTTGAAGTCTTAAATCTCACTGACAGGAAAACAGAGAAATGTGGAATGAAATCAAAAGAGTTGTTAAGATGAATGTAAAAACAGACTGACAAACACCAAGAAACAGAGAAAGCAAACTATTCTGTCCCAGGCCAAACACACAGAAACACATGAAGAGGTGGTTCTAAGCTTTACTCTTGGCATGCCTTACGAGAGTTCCAAGTCCAAAGCAATGGGCACAAGAGTAGTCAAAGTGAAGTCCGAGGAACAAAGCATCACAGAAGGTTTGTCAGCCGGTCTCAGGTTTAAAGCCAAAGTCATGGGATTTGAAGTCTGGATTCGAGGCACACAGAGTCTGGGTTAGCGAGCAGTTGTTGCCAGCTGAGAGGCTTGTAGTACTGTAATACCTATCTTTCTAATCGTCTTGCACCAGTGTGTAAAATTGATCTGTCCAGCATATGGCAGACATATGTAATAAAAATACATTAAATGTTTGTCTGGTACAAGAATCAATATGCATTTACTAAAGTTGGAAATGTTCAGTAAGAATATGATGATGCAGTAAGAATAGAATGATGCAGTAAGATACATCATGAGTGGACTAAGAAAGTATAGCTCCTCTAAAGTCACTAATGAGCTTAATTTAGGTTAATATGTATAATTACATACAAATGCTTATGTGATTTAGCTGCTGTTATCATTATGAGAAGAAAAGAAATTATTCAATTTATATCAAAAGAAAAGTTCCAGTTAATTTGTTCACATAGGTCAGAGGCTTCCAACTTTTACAGCCAGTAAGCTCATATGGAATTTTAAGAACATACTATGGAAGCTGTCACAAAATGCTTATACATGATGATTGGGAATGAGCTTGTCTAGTCACAAAATAGCCATTTCTCACTGGGGAAATTGGTGAGATTGTTCTCCACTACCAACATCAGCATCCTAAGATGCTTCATAGCTTGCTTGCTTGCTTGTTTGTTTATCAGAGTAAGTACACACTGGGGTGCAATCCTCTATTTTTTATTTTCTTAGAATGTCCCTGGGCTATAGTCAGGAATAGAAACGTTATTGAAAATAGTGTTGGGTTTGCTATTTTGCATAACTTCCCATTTAATTTTTTTTTTCTTGAAAAATAGAATCAGATGGGGAAGAATTAAAAAAAAAAAAATTGCCTCTTCTCTTTATAGCTAAAGTCAGATGAATGCATGCTTAGGTTCCTAAAGTTATCAGCTTAATATCTAATAATTCTCAATATTCTGAACTGTATATTAAATAGTTTCTTGGAACACTGAAACACATCAGGATCACCCAATACACTAACGCATATTTTGACTGAGCCTACATATTTATTTATTTAGTTGATTTATATAGCCACCCATCTCAGCAAATGACTCTGGGTGGCGAACAATATCTAAAAATCAAATGAAGGCACTTGGGGCCCCAAGCCCAGGTACAAAACCAGGTCTTTAGGGCCTTACCAAAGGCCAACAGGGTCAGGGCCAACCTAATCTCTGGATGGAGAATATACCATAGGGTGGCTGCTACAGCAAAAGACTTGTCTTCTGGGCCCCACAAGCCAACATTCCTTAGCCGACAGGACCCAGAGCATGACTGCCCCCCCCCGCCATGGACCAGATAGGAGGAGTAGAAACAACTGAGGAGAGGCAGTCCCTTAATTCAAATTCATATCATGTGCAACCAGACCAAGATCAGATTGTTATTATGCACAATCCTTAACGGGAATTTAAGAAAGATTAGCTTCATTTAGTTTTAGTGTTCAAACCTGGACTACTGATTAGTTTATGGTTAAGCAGCCAGTAGTCTTCCCAAAAATGATGCAGAGTGTGGTAGGTTTACTCTTCTGTTTTCATATCTTACAGGTACATGGGAGATTTCAGTTGGAAAACATGGGGGCTGAATGAACAAGGAGCCTTTTCCCAGCCCACATGCAGGAGTTCTGACCTCAGAATGGGCCACTGGAAGCTTTTTATTGGAGATGGAGTTTGGAAAAATAAATTAAATATACATCTGGTTCTTCTTCTTGTTCTATTCATTTGTTGGCTTTGAGATTTTTGTTATTTTTTCCCCTTCCAGATTAACGTTATATTAGGGTTTTCAAATCATACTTCATAAGTGATGGTGTGGGGTCTTGCAAATTAAACTTTTAATCATCTTGAAAATGCCCTCTTTTGGAATAAATTTCATTAAAGTGTAAGAAGGAAATCCTCCCCGCCATGCAGTCTTCCTGCCGTGATCAAAGCAAAAGTGAGAAACTACAATTAGAATGGGCCAAATACATAGATTAAAATGCAGCAAGAGACGCCAAGCTAATAACATTCTTTCCTAGCTGACTTAACAGGAGATCTCTTTGATCTTATAAGAAGGGATCCTTTCCCCAAGGAGATTACCATTTCAATCAACAAATTCTAAGCAAGTGGAAAACCACAATTTAGCAGGGTGCCTTAACTGCATAGGGCTCCTTTTCCAAACGCCAGCTAAGTGCATTTTCTCAGAATTCCTGAAGAGTGCATTTTTGCATGCTTTCGAGGAACAATAGCAAGGCATTCTCTATATCAGGGTTCCTCAACCTTGGCAACTTTAAGAGGGGTGGACTTCAACTCCCAGAATTCCCCAGCCAGCCCCTCTTAAAGTTGCCAAGGTTGAGGAACCCTGCTCTATATAAAGGGCTTAAAGGGGAAGTCTCACTGCGGCCACCCCAACAGATGACTCTGTACATTTGCTCTCAGAAATACTGTAAATCTCACCTCTAATTCAAGCAATTGCCTGCATATTTTATTCCCAGCTGGGAAACAAACTTGGTAAGATTTCTTTCTAACAAAAGACATTTAAGAGAATCAAAGAAAGCATATGTGGGATTGCAAACAACTTTTGATGATGGGAAAAGGATAATGTTTAAGCTTTTGTACAATTACACTCACAGAATGTGTCCTAATAAAGATGTGTATATTGCTTTTGTCGTGGATGCAGAAGATGGAGTACACCTTTGAGGAGGAAGATCACACTTCCAGCTTACAAAGGAAGAGGAGCAGAGAATAATAGAAAGGGAAATCTTTTATAAGGATTTTGAATTGTGGGGTGGAAATTCTAGGGTTCTGATCTGATGTCAGGATCTTGGGCCATGTATGGAAAACTGGATAAGTTTGTATAAGGTGAGCCATTTTATTGCCAAGAAACACTGCACTTTTTAGAGGTGGCAGGGCACTGTAAATAGCCATGGGACATTTGATAGGACTAGGCCCTATCAGGCAATTTGTATAATTTCCTTATTAGGCATGCCTTAGTTAATCCCAGGGAGCTGGATCTTCAAGGCCTGTAGTTAATTTCATTCTGCCTTTGTTAAACCTGAGCAATTATTTCTTTTCAACAAGGAAAGATTGGGGCAGGATTAGGGAAGGAATAGTTCTTTTTGGTTTGACAGGATAATGTAAAGTGGGAAACTGAACTTGGTCCCTGTCATGTTTGCAAAGTCAGGCAGAAGGATCCTGGAAATATCATCTCATTTCAGCCAAAATACTTTCTCACATACAAGTGTGTGATTACTGTGTGTCCAATCCAGTTAGGCATTCATAGGAAAAAATCAGTAAGTGTCAGATTCTGGGATTCCATTCCATAAACAAAAGCTTGCAGGGACAATATGCTTCAACAAATGAAAAATTAAAAATTGCATCTGATAGCAATCATTCTTCTCCGTTTTGAAAATCTTCTGCCACTGGACTATTTTTCCCCTTAAACTTTATGGATTTAATCTAACTGAATGTATTTAATTAATGTGTTTAATATACATTAATTTAATTCAGTGTATTCAGGAATTTATAATATATCAACTATAGTACTGACTTCCAAGAATAATCTTCTAACCATTTTTGCATTTGTAATACAAATTGTTTGCAGTAATGCTGATCGGTAATAGAAGGATTGTTCATTTTTACATGGCCTCGAAAGTGAAATGTCAACCCATTCCTCTTATGACCTGGATTGTGTTAATTCTGAAGCAGTCATGATCTGGACTACAATGGATTCTGCTAAAAGCTTGGTGTTTTGCTGAATGTCTAAGCTGATGATGAAGACTGGAGGAGGAGGAAATACATTTAATTAGAGGCCAACAGGAGCTCCAGGACACTTACAGAGAATGTAGACTCAGAGAACTATGAGGTTGCTTGGAAGAATGAATCCTAAAAAATAGGCTGCAATTGTTTATTAATAGCTTTCCTTTCTACAGTTGCTTATTAGAAGGAAACATATCTATAAGTAGAAGAAGCCTCAACAAGATGGAGTTTTTAAAAAACAAAGGGAGAAGAATAAGAGTAGCATTTTCCAGTCTGATGCTCTCCACATGTGTTGGGTTTTAACCCCCAAAGAGGGCCATTATAGCCAAAGATCCACTACCAGCAGAGCATGGATTGCAGTCTTACATGGTCTTCTTGGAACAGTTTTAAGCTCTGTTCAAGTTTAAAAAATCAAGTCTAGTTCAATTTGTCCTTCACATTCCACAGTTAGGGGCTTAGGGGAAAATGTAAGTCAATTAATTTGCAACAGACCATGTGCAATTATTTTTGTACAAATGTTGACCTCTGCATTTTGCATGACAGCTCAGGACAATTTCAAACTTTGCAGGCCAGAACTAAGCCTTCCGAAAAAGTAGATAAGTAAAATAACACCTTAAAGTTTTACTTATTTATTTTTTTCAGAATAATATACAGTAATATGAGCAAGAAAATGTCCTAGTCTATGGAACTCTGAAGGGCAGATATGTAACATTATCTTGCAAACACAGAAAATTTACCAAATCTTGAGATGCTGCCAAATACAATACTAAAGCAGGACCAGCACAGTCTTAAAAACAAATTACGTAAGAAATAATTCTGATGAAGAAAATCTTTTACTGGAAATAGCCAAAAACAAATTGGAAAGGTTTGTTTATCTGTAGTAGCTCTTGAATATGGTGGTGTTTGCTAGGAAGCAACTAAAAAACACAGGTTGTATGCTTATTGTATATGAAGAGAGCAATGACTTTTAGAAGCATCATCATATTTAAATAGTTTACTTCTTTACTGAGAACGTTTCTCAGGGATAAATAACACAATCCTATAAATACTTACAGAGAAATCCATCTGTGTATACAGTAGGGATGGGCAACTTTTTGCTCCTAGAAATTGTATTCTTTTGTAATGTTTCAGCCTGTAGGGAATGCAAGAGAAAGGCCAGAAACAGCCTTTCCCCTACTTCTTCCTTATTTACGAGTAGATTGTTGCTTTGCATATTTCATAGGTATACACATTCAGTATCACTAAACATTTGCCCTATAATCAGTAATCCCCAAAGAGAGAAAGTTTACAAGTTTTGGTTCACAAATGGAGCCCTCCAGGCCAAAGGTAAAGGGGGTGGGGAAAATGTTGGGAATCTGGCACTATAGCTTTGAAGACCCTTCTTAGAAGTATAATATTTTTAAACTGAAACACCATTAACAGTAGCATTTAGAAATTATAATGAACTGGATCGGCAGTTGAAGTCTAGGCTACTGATAAGAACTGTGTCCTCCACCACTCTTGAGGACAACTGTGGTTGTAATCACACAGCATACTAAAGTATAACCAAACCACATCATGGTGTATCATGCTAACAACAGACTCCATTACATTTGTAGATTTGTATATATCCTCCCTTTCTTAAATGGCTGAGGCTAATTCTATTAGTCTTGCTTTTATAACTGACAAGGACAGCTCCTCCAAACATTCCTCCCTCCTGACTCATTGTACTTTAAACAGTTCAGAAATAAAGGCAAAAATTGTCTCATTCTGGGAAAAGCTTGCATCAGCTCTGAAGATACTAACTTTTCAAGGATTTCTCCAGTTTTCAGAGGTAAAACAAGAACGTTTTGAGAGTAAAAGTGATGTATTATGATGAAGATGGGGGAAGGAAGCAAGGTTGCAATTCTAAACGTACATACAGAGAGTATGTTTCATTGAACTTTTTACAAAAGTAAGTTCAGGGGGAATCTCCAGTAAATTCACATAAGATAGCATTGATAACACTGCATCATGGCTTTGAGGTTGAGCATTTGAGACTTTCTTGCAAAGAATGTGAATGTGTTTCCATAGACAACAATAGCAAAAGCTTTTTTTTTTTCATCACTATGCGAGCTCTAATCTATTATGTGGCCTTCAAAGGACAGATTTCTTCATCAGAAGAGGCAGCTCTGTTACCAAAAAAAAAAATTACCCACAACGTCCTTGCCTGTTATTACTACAACTGACAGGAACGTGATTAAGATATGTTTTCACTATATATGTTGGAATTGCCCAGTCTTGCCCAATTGCCCAATCCTTTTTGACTGGGATATTTAAATGTATAGGTATTAGATACTGCAAGATTATAGATGATACTGTTAATATGATAATATAAGCATGATCATGGCAGCAACTGTAAAATGTGCATAGCAATGAAATTGTTCCATCTATATCTATTAAATTATATCTAATAATGTAAAGAGATAAATAAGCATATTGAAATATAGCTATTTCCTTTTTCAGAACAGTAAATGTTAGAATTGTATTCACATTTATATAGTCTTTAGCATGTTTTTGACTTTGATGTGTCTATTTTTGTATATATTTTTTGTTTTTGTATGAAAAATACTTATCACAAAAAGAGAGAAACGGTGGTTGCTGTTACTATCACACTATGGAATTTTCTTCTCCCGTTCTCTGGATTTACACATTCTTTGATGCATTTAAGAAGGATTTGAAAACTGATTTATTCAATGTAGCAGGCTGATTGTTGGAAGGGGTGCTGAGCAGATGACTACAATGACAGTAAGGCTGTTTTTGTCTAAATCGTATTAGTAAAGTTAGATGGTTGGTAGGTTTAGGTTGAATACTGTATTGTATAGTATTTGCATTGTAACTGTAACTGTATTATGGTTTATGTTGATTGCATTCCCTTTGTGTAATTTTAACTGCAGTTTAGTCCTAAATCAGAAGGAGTCTAGTAATAACTTTTCTAGATATGGGGGTTCCCAAGGCTCATTCCCCTTTCCTATTTTACTTAGCATCTTCATGAAGCTGATGGGTGATATATTGATTTGGGGTGAAGTATCATCACATGGTACCTGCTATAGAACTCAACCACGAGCCAAATGGGAGATGTGGTAGGAGCCCTGACTGAGCACTTGAACAGGGAGGAAGAGCTTCAGATACAAGCCAAACAAGATGGATTGGTGGCTAATCCAGAAGCCAACTGATTCCAGGACTAAAGAGTAGGGCCACAACTTAGGAGCAAGTGGGGGCTGTAGCCAGCAGGATCTTTGCCCCATTTTGGCTAGTGTGCCACTTGCAGCCTTTTCTGGAGTGGGAGGCACTGAAGATAGTCATTCATACCCTTATCACCTCTCAGCTGGATTCCTGCAATTCATTCTATGTGTAGGTTCTCTTAAAGACCACTTGGAAACATCAACTCTATGTTTACCAGTCAAGCATGTTATGTGACACCACTGCTACAAGAGCTGTATGGGTTGCCAGTTAGTTTCTGAGTGCAGTTGAAGGTGCTGCTGATGTTTTCAGCTTAGAAACTTGTTCCTAGTAGAATCTGCCTATCCATTACATATAAATAGAAAGTGCCTGCTGTGAATTCCCACAAATTGGGGTGTCCAGCAACAGGGGCCTCCGAGTAAGCATTCTCAGTGTGAACTCCCCTCCTGTAGAACATCTTGCCTCCAGAAGTAAGACTGTTTAGAGAAAGCAGGGCCATGAGTGAGTGTTGACGGAGGTTGTTATTATATTATATTACCCTTATTATTTTTGTATTATTATTATTATTGTTGTATTTTATATTGTTGATTTTACCATGAATCATTGCCGTGAACTGCTTAGATATAGTTAGATATTCCTACTGCCATGTAAATGCTTCCATTTTCATAGGTGCTGTTGCTTCCTCACCATTAAAACCAGTCTATGCATTTCTTAAAAGGTACACAGGTGGAGAGATTTCCATATCAGTTTTCTGTGGCTTTCAATAACTGCCAGAAATGATCATTAGAACACTTGACAACTTTAATACCTACTTCTGAGTTGCAACCTGACATGGCATGGATTATAATAGCAGCAGCATCACCAAAATAAATATGGTTAAAATCAGTTCCATTGTGCCTAAATGGGAGGAAGTGCTCATGGGTTGGAAAAAGTTGAAGACTACTATTTGGGGCTATACGTACTATATAATAAGTCCCACTGAACTTATTGAGATTATGTAAGATTATGTAGCTTTTCTTGCAACTGATATTGTTTTCGTTTGCAAATATCAGTAGATAGCAAAATAACACCAACCCTAGTTAATACATGACCAGCTGTAGCTGTGTTTTTCAGATTAATTTGGCAACGTAATGAGGCACTGAAGACTGTTGTTTGTTTTGCTATCTAGCTAATTATAGTCTTTTATACCATTTGTTTTATTGTTTTGCTATCACCTATAAGAATGAATCTCATTAGCAAACAAATAAAAATGCAAATTATTATTTAGCAAGCACAATTTAAATATGTGCTTTAATGTCCTTAGTTTGAACATTTGAACTTCCCCAAATAGCTATGTGCCTTTAATTCGTCCACAGTGAAAATGTTACCGAATTGTTGCTGAAAGAACATTTTAGAATCTGAGAAAATGTACATGGAGATGCACAATATCCTCAAGTAGATACTGTAAATCAGGGCCATATTAACTTTCTGAGATCAATTGACTGGACGAAGGTATATAGCTGCCCTTCTAGCCAATGGGCAGAGAACGAAGATAAAACAATACACAATTCGATCAATTAGAAGAAAAACCAAGAAAAATCAAATTGAGAGCCCTACAAAAATCTAACTGCCAACATGTCACACCTACCCACATCATAGCTCCATTATCACCCTGGCCCCAGTGCTGGGGAAAACCAGGTCTTTACAGCCTTCTAGAAAGCCAGCAAGGTTGGGGCTGTCTGTATTTCAGGGGGGAAGCTGCTCCATAAGGCAGACACCATGACAAAAAAAGGTGTGTTCATTTGTATGCCATTTCCCACCCTAAAGAAAATCCAAAACAATTAAATTCTCTGTTGCGAAGAAAAATGTGGTGATACTATGTACAATGCATCGGATGCAGGTTTAGTCATACTATACATTGTTAAGCTATTGAAATCAATGGGACATCAGTCATTATTTTATTCTTCTTATATTTTAAGGACAACTAGATTAAACCAATCCAGGTTCAAGAAAACTGGGATCACAAAAATGTCACATAATGTATTGGATTTTGGCTCAGCAGGTAGTGTGGATTCAGCCTTTCTATTTTGTAAATCGTGATTTATGGTATAGCATAATGTAGGAGCCCATCCAGCTGTGGTTTATTCCCCAATATGTGACAAGACATACAGTTCAGGCCTTAAAGACCAAATCACTTAATAAATGTACAATTAAAAATTGTAGTTCAGCTGATAAAGAAGTTATAAACGGCATCTCATCAAGCACAGGTGGGTCCTAATCCCTTCTGTACTGCATTAATTACAAAAAAATTAAAGTGATTTCTTTTTCCTGGGTGACACCTGGTTGAGAAATATTTTTAACCTTAAGTTTGTCTTAAGATATGCTTTTTTTTTTCCTGTTTTGCTTGAAATTGGCTGGAACTTTGAAGTAATCTGGTTTCTGTCACTGCGTATCTCCACCCTACCAACACAATGCAGAGCGATGAGAAAACAAACAGCCAATCCCTAATGGCTTCTGTGAACGTAGTGCCAAGTGCTGAGAACTTCTGCTTGCATTTCTGCTGACAAGCAATGCTGTTTTTGTTTGCAGGTTCATCAAAATGAAACAGTGGAGTTTATTTTACTTACTATTTCTACACACAACAGTCACATGCTCTCTCGACTCGGTAAGTTTTACTCTTTGTAAGAAAGTTTGTGTATTTTTTAAAAAAGGGAGAAGCAAAGTGAAAAAGCCATGCACAAATAGCATTCACAAAGGGGATGCAGTGATTCAAAAATGAGCTGCATAGAACAGGGTTCTTCTAAGTGTTTCGAACTGCATTTGACTTTTAAAAGCATCTGGTAGGGAAGGGGACAAAAGCTGAACTTGTAGGCTGTATCTGACTTGATAGCACCCCTTCATTTTTCCAACAGATACTCAGGCTTTTATAGCTACCATGCATGCTCGGTCCTCACAGAATTGTTTTGGAGTTCCGTTTTTTTTCTCCCAAGTTTGTTTGTATTTCTTTACATCTTAGTGCTGCTGCTCGCTCCAGTTCCACTGATGTACCTCTTTTGCATGGATGGAGCTGTTTGGTCTACATAAATATCAGTATTCAGAACTTTTTGTCTGATCTGAGTAGCTCCATATATAGCACTAGAGCTGGTCCTGGGTTTGAGAGCTCAATTCCCCAGAGATTTGCCAAGGAGGATCTCTTTCCGATTCTCCAGAATTTATTCTCATCAAGCCTGCTGCCAACCCTTCACCAGTGAGGGAACTTTGTGCGGTGACTCTCCTAGGTCATCAAATAAGAAAAAGAATTTTTGTTGTTCAGTCGTTAAGTCGTGTCCGACTCTTCGTGACCCCATGAACCATATTGCGCCAGGCCTTCCTATCTTTCACAGCCTCCCTGAGTTTGCTCAATTTCACGCTCATTGCTTCAGTGATGCTGTCTAGCCATCTCATCCTCTGCAGTCCTCTTCTCCTTTTGCCTTCCATCTTTCCCAGCATCAGGGTCTTTTCCAAAGAGTCCTCTCTTCGCATTAGGTGACCAAAGTATCTGAGCTTGAGCTTCAGTATCAATCCTTCCAATGAGCAATCAGAGTTGATTTCCTTGAAGATTGACTGGTTTGACCTCCTAGCAGTCCAGGGGACTCTTAAGAGTCTTCTCTAGCACCACAGTTCAAAGGCATCAATTCTTCGGTGTTCAGCCTTCTTTATGGTCCAGTTCTCACAGCCATACATTACTACTGGAAAAACCATAGCTTTGACTATGCGGATCTTTGTCGGCAAGGTGACGTCTCTGCTTTTTAATATGCTATCTAGGTTTGCCATAGCTTTCCTCCCAAGGAGCAAGCGTCTTTTAATTTCATGGCTGCAGTCTCCGTCTGCGGTAATCTTGGAGCCCAAATAAATGAAGTCTGTTACTGCTTCCATTTCTACCCCTTCTATTTGCCAGGGATTGATCAGTCCAGATGCCATGATCTTAGTTTTTTTAATGTTGAGTTTCAAGCCAGCTTTCGCACTCTCCTCTTTCACCCTCATCAAGAGGCTCTTTAGTTCTTCTTCACTTTCTGCCATTAGGGTGGTATCGTCTGCATATCTGAGGTTATTGATGTTTCTCCCTGCAATCTTAATTCCGGCTTGTGATTCTTCCAGCCTGGCATTTCTCATGATGTACTCTGCATATAGGTTAAATAAGCAGGGTGACAGTATACAGCCTTGTCGTACTCCTTTCCCTATTTTGAACCAATCGGTTGTTCCATGACTGGTTCTAACTGTTGCTTCTTGGCCCGCATACAGATTTCTCAGGAGACAGGTAAGGTGGTCTGGTATCCCCATCTCTTTCAGAATTTGCCACAGTTTGTTGTGATCCACACAATCAAAGGCTTTTGCATAGTCAATGAAGCAGAAGTAGATGCTTTTCTGGAACTCTCGTGCTTTCTCCATGATCCAGCGAATGTTGGCAATTTGATCTCTAGTTCCTCTGCCTCTTCGAAACCCAGCTTGTACATCCGGTAGTTCTCAGTTCACGTACTGCTGAAGCCTAGCTTGTAGGATTTTGAGCATAACCTTGCTAGCATGTGAAATGAGTGCAATTGTGCGATAGTTTGAGCATTCTTTGGCATTGCCCTTCTTTGGAATTGGAACGTAAACTGACCTTTTCCAATCCCGTGGCCACTGTTGTGTTTTCCAAACTTGCTGACATATTGAGTGCAGCACTTTAACACCATCGTCTTTTAGTATTTTAAATAACTCAGCTGGAATACTGTCATCTCCACTAGCTTTGTTGTTAGCAATGCTTCCTAAGGCCCACTTGACTTCACTCTCTAGGATGTCTGGCTCAGGGTCAGTGACCACACCAGCATGGACATCAGGGACATTAAGATCTTTCTTGTATAGTTCTTCTGTGTATTCTTGCCACCTCTTCTTAATCTCTTCTGCTTCTGTTAGGTCCCTGCCTTTTTTGTCCTTTATCATGCCCATCTTTGCACTAAACGTTCCTTTGATATCTCCAATTTTCTTGAAGAGATCTCTAGTCTTCCCCATTCTATTGTTTTCTTCAATTTCTTTGCATTGTTCATTTAAGAAGGCCTTCTTATCTCTCCTTGCTATTCTCTGGAAATCTGCATTCAGTTGCTTATATCTTTCCCTTTCACCCTTGCTTTTCACATTCCTTCTTTCCACAGCTATTTGTAAAGCCTCATCAGACAGCCATTTTGCTTTCTTGCATTTCTTTTTCTTTGGGATGGTTTTAGTTGCTGCCTCTTGTACAATGTTACAGACCTCCGTCCATAGTTCTTCAGGCACTCTGTCTACCAAATCTAATCCTCTAAATCTATTCATCACCTTCACTGTGTACTCACATGGAATATGATCTAAGTCATACCTGAGTGGTCTAGTGGTTTTCCCTACATTCTTCAATTTAAGCCTAAATTTTGCAGTAAGAAGCTCATGGTCTGAGCCACAGTCAGCTCCTGGTCTTGTTTTTGCCGTCTGTATAGAGCTTCTCCATCTTTGGCTGCAAAGTATGTAATCAATCTGGTTTCGGTATTGACCGTCTGGTGATGTCCATGTGTAGAGTCGTCTCTTGTGTTGTTGGAAAAGAGTGTTTGCTATGACTAGCTTGTTCTCTTGACAGAACTCTATTAGCCTTTGCCCTGCTTCATTTTGTACTCCAAGGCCAAACTTGCCTGTTATTCCGATTACTCCTTGACTTCCTACTTTAGCATTCCAATCCCCTATGATGAAAAGGACATCTTTTTTTGGTGCTAGTTCTAGAAGGTCTTGTAGGTCTTCATAGAACCGGTCAACTTCAGCTTCTTCAGCATCAGTGGTTGGGGCATAGACTTGGATTACCGTGATGTTGAATGGTTTTCCTTGGATACGCACTGAGATCATTCTGTCGTTTTTGAGGTTGTACCCCATTACTGCCTTTCCCACTCTCTTATTGACTATGAGTGCAACTCCATTTCTTCTAAGGGTTTCTTGCCCACAGTAGTAGATATAATGGTCACCTGAATTAAATTCACCCATTCCCGTCCATTTCAATTCGCTGATTCCCAAGATGTCGACGTTCAATCTTGTCATCTCATGTTTGACCACATCCAGCTTGCCTTGGTTCATGGATCTTACGTTCCACGTACCTATACAATATTGTTCTTTACAGCATCGGACCTTCTTTTCGCTTCCAGATACATCCACAGCTGAACGTCCTTTCGGCTTTGGCCCAGCTGCTTCACTCTTTCTGGAGCTACTTGGAATTGCCCTCCGCTCTTCCCCAGTAGCATATTGGACACCTTCCGACCTGAGGGGCTCATCTTCCGACGTCATATCTTTTAGCCTTTTAACATTGTCCATGGGGTTTTCTTGGCAAGGATACTGGAGTGGGTTGCCATTTCCTTCTCCAGTGGACCACATTTTGTCAGAACTCTCTGTCATGACCTGTCCGTCTTGGGTGGCCCTGCACGGTATAGCTCATGGCTTCACTGAGTTACACAAGCCCCTTCGCCACGACAAGGCAGTGATCCATGAAGGGGAAGAAAAAGAATATCCCACCTCTAATCATGATTTTGGACAGCTTTTACATGTATTATTACAACATGTAGATCCATGAGCAGTATATACACTGGTATAACCGGAACTTTATACTAAGCTATTGAATTAACAGTCCAGTAACTCTATGACTTTACTCCTCCATCTTTCCATAATGTGCTCACTCCCTCTGCTGAGGGGTCCTGTAGCTGATTGCCTGCTGGAGGACTTTGATCTGCTTTTCTCCTCTCCCTCTCATACTTGCATCTTTGTCTTCTTGGAGCAGGTCTTCAAACTGCTTCTCCTCAGAGATGAACTTCCAGCTCTTCATGTCACATTGACTTGTTACTCTGGTCTTCCTGACACAAAGCCATGTGCCGTCCTTCCTTCCTTCCTTCACTTCTCACTCATAGGTAGTCCTGCCAGCAGAGGGCAGAGGCTCCCTGCTAGTTCCAAACATTCTTCCTTTCCTTTCTCATTTTGCCTCCCCATCTCTCTCTTTGTTGCCAGACCCAAGTTGGAGTGTTATATGTTTCTAAGCTAGCTCTCTGTCCCTTCACAAACTAGCTTCCTTTGCTTCATTCCATTTCCCGTCCCCAAGTTGCCTGACCTTTAGGTTTGTGGTTACTTAAACCATAGCCCGTCATCAGCATATCTCACAGGAAATTCTTTCTATCCCTTCTCAAAATCTGGAGGTTGGTTTACCTACCTCTCAGATTTAGAAAGGCTTATTTCCTATGTTCTGCAGATTAGCTATTTAGCATACAACTTTAATTTTTCCTAACTTCCCTGCAAATCACTAGGTTGCATCAGTATAAATGGAATATACAAAGGTGTCACTTACTAGAGCATTCTAGTGTCAAAAAGGGAGCTACCAACAAAATCATTTTTTACATGTGCTTTATAATCTTTTTGTTTTTGTGAGTTTTCCTCTTCATATCTCATTAGGCAGAAAACTCTTAAGTTTTGCTAATAATTACTCAGCTATAATGTTCTCAGGACTTGTTGATGGGGTGCTCTTTTACTATGTTAGTAAAAGCTTACATCAAGCAATCATCAGAAAGAACTGTTTTGTCCTTGAATAGTATAACTGGGTTTTACTATGAACGATCTTGGCTGTCACTAAACACATAGGATTAGCCCCAAAAAGAATTAAAATGTAAGATGTGTGGACATAGTTTGAGACACAAAGGAACATCTTTGTTGTTGTTTGTAATTATCTGGGTGCTGAATGTTCCCATTCAGAATTATCAGCATTTGTATTCTTGGGGTTCATGTAAGAGAGAGAAAGAGAATGAAAAGGACGGTAACACTTTTTGTAAAGACAAGATAGTATATTACTTGGATATAATTGTTAGCTTGTAACTGACCATATAAATTATAAAATAAAAGCATGTAAGTGTATATGTATTAATCGTAGCAGCTGGGACAAGCATGCAGTGATATGCCTGGAAACCAAAGGATTTGACAGCTGTTTAATACCTGGCTTTGAATTTAGATTTTTTTTTAAAAAATGTACTCAGTAAAGCAGGCAGAGTCAGTTACATACAGTCTGTTTCCAATTAGTGAAATAGCCAAACCCAAATAGCCTCCCCCCCAAATAATTATGTTTTTGTTTTGCATTTTATTTCAGTGGGCTTTAAGAGACAATCCTCAATCACTTTAAAATTTAGAATTCTGTAGTGTTCCAGGTTAGTGGCTTTAATTCCACTTATTTGTGAATTATAATTATATAGCAATAATTTGGAGTGGTGCATAGAATTTGCAGCTGACTTCTGTTGTGGTATTTGCAAACGTGCAGAAAATGTCTTCCCAGAAGAAGCAAATCTGGCATTCTTAACTCAAGAAATCTGCTGTTGCCCTTACGTGACTTGTTCAAAGATCATCAAGGGGGTGGGAAGGAAGCTGATGATTATCTCTGATGCAGTTTATTCAAATGGATTGTTTGATCCACTCCCTCCCTGGTGCTTAGAGGCTTTGGGATTTGGTAAATTGTTCAGAAAAAGTCCCAAAACCTTACTTGGTTTTCTTATATCAATAGCAAAAGCCCTAATGCATAAGAATAGAAATGCAGAACTTTCATTCTGGATATGCTACCAATGATAAGACTTTCTTTTTCTTTGGGGGACAAGGAAATGACTTTCTTTCTTTCTTTCTTTCTTTCTTTCTTTCTTTCTTTCTTTCTTTCTTTCTTTCTCTCTCTCTCTCTCTCTCTCTCTCTCTCTCTTTCTCTCTCTCTCTCTCTCCCCCTCTCTCTCTCTCTCTCTCTCTCTCTTTCTTTCTTTCTTTCTTTCCTTCTTTCTTTCTTTCTTTCTTTCTTTCTTTCTTTCTTTCTTTCTTGTCATCACAAAACTGAAGGGGTGGGGTGTGGCACTCAGAAATGTGATTTTATTTATGCTTGTTATTGCCGAATATATATTTTTAAGGCAAATGGGAAACTGAGGCTGATGGCACACAGTAAATTGTACTTTCTCATTCCTCTCCAGCAACTCACTTCCATGGAGTCTATTTCAGACATTTTTTTTACCAGCCCATTTTATTTCCTGCATCATAAGTGGGAAAGGAAAAAAAAACGACTGAGGCAAGACCGTGTGGGGAGAAGAGATGTGATATGGCAACTCTGATCTAAAAACTAGACATTCCACCTCTTGTTTCAGGTGGAAATTACACACAATTGAAACAATTATCTGTCATCACTATTCTCAGTTGCATCCCAACAACAACAAAAAAAATCCTTTGTAATGTGTTAAGAAGTCCACATTTAAGGAAAAAAGATCAAAATGCTTCTTCCTGCTTGGCTGTTTTGCAGTTGGATGGATAGTCAAAGTAGAGAGTGTGTGTGTTTTTAAAAATCCTACTGAGCAAAGTTTAAGAGAGAGACCACGTAATCAGCTAGCGCCCAGAGCAGGGTTCCTGAAGCTCAGCAACTTTAAGATGGGTGGACTTCAACTCCCAGAATTCCCCAGCCATGGGAGTTGAAGTCCACCCATCTTAAAGTTGCTGAGGTTGTGGAACCCTGGCCTAGAGTATCTAACAGATTAATGTTTGTGTGTGTGTGTGTGTAAGAGAGAGAGAGAGAGAGAGAGACTAAGGAGAGAGAAGTAGTAAACACCAACTCTCCAGAAACAGCAGAAGCTTCAAGCCCTTGACCCAGTTCAATAGATAAGTTGCTTTACAGAGCTGAAGAAAGAAAATATACACAAAAGATTGGACAAAGCAGGCTCGTTTCAGGTCCCCTCTATCAAACGTTGTTGTCTGACGAAGCGAGCCTTTTCTGTAGCTGTGCCTACCCTATGGGACAGCCTCCCCGAGATACATTCCTATGCTCCTTGCCTTCTTAAAGGCCATTAGGACTGGCTCTTCTCTCAGGCATTGGGTCAGGATGGGAGGTGAGCCCAGCCCTTTTTAAAAAACTTGGTGGAGCGCGCTTTTTTTCATTTTTTTGCAAGGGCACTATTATGGCGCTGGTGGTATGTTAGGAGTTTTAACTTGGTGTTTTTATTTTTTGTGTATTTTTTTCTTAGCTGCCTAGGATTGTTTATATAATAGAGGTGGCCATATGAAAAGATCTGTTTGGTATTTAATAATAGTTCCTTCTGGCTTGAGATTCATGGGTTCCCACCCTGTCAACTTTAACGTATATTATTAAAAAGGAAAAAGTCCATTTCCTGTGAGGCTTGTTTGATTAGACTAGGGGTGCTTCCAGATAAGCATTTATTAGCATCATTATGGCTAATTAACCTTCATTTGACAAGGGCTGTATGCTTGTCTGTTTCCTCAAAGTTTCTTCCATCTTTTTCCTTAATGGTGAAAATACATTAAGGGATGGAAGAGTGACATTCCTCTCTCTGTGCATTTTCTCCTCCATCACAGAAAGGTCTCATTCCTTATCCTGACCCACCAACACAGCCAACAGGAAAGCTGCCTTCTATACTGATTATTAGAAAATTAGCAAAGCTCCTTTGGACTGGCATTGTGCCTCTCCCTCTGGAATACTCTTCTGACTAGCTGCCTAATCCCAGCGCATGTTTTCCACTGCCATAGATTGGATTGCACTCAAGGGCAGGAATTAAATGAAAAACAAAAATCTAAAACGCAACCCAAATATTTAAATGGTGAACATGCACTCCAGATTGCTCCAGAGTCAACATGCCTTGAGCAACAAATGCTTATTTAAAGCAGCCTAGAAATGAATGCCAAAGATGAGAAGGATTGGGTTTAAAAAATAATAATTTTCTTCATCTTGTTACCAGTCTTACCTATCCACCCAACACTGCCTTCCCATCTAGTTCATTTCCTGCTGTTGTTCAACAACCCTGAATTATGCCTTTTGGAATGAAAAAAGGGAGGGAAAAAGTCTAGCCCCAGATTAATCTTCTCTTTTACCGCAAGTAACAGTATGTAATTATGACCCAGATTTGTGTATGTTTTCTGGCTGTGGTAATCTCCTACTTTTAAGTTGAGCCAAAATTAATTAAGTTGAGAGGTGGGTAGGTTTATGTTGTAAACTAATGAAATTCAAATGCACAATTACAAGAAAATAATTTCTGGTGCTGTCGCTTAGTAGAAAGAGAACATTAATGAACTAATGTGATCTTGGACATGATAGAATAGATATTTGCATAAAGCAAAGGTGGGGAGCCCTCGCCTTTAGCATATGTTATTTTTTCCAATCTCCAGATATTACCCCTGCAAATATTGGAACTGAAAAAGTAACAGTGTAAACCAGAAGTCTGGTCTTTTTGGTCCTGTGGGCATATTTGGAATTTTTAGAGAACATTGAGGCTTGTTCACAAAATGGCTTCCATAACTTCAGTTCCCAAATTAGCAGAAGACAAACTGGTGAGGTTATTGGAAATACAGATTATGCATGAGGCTTTTAGTTTGCTTTGTGGTGTGCTAGTTTCCCCCTTTTAAAACTGATATTAAAAAAAAAAAAAGAGGTTTTCTGGTGGTTACCAGGAGAAGGATGGCCCTCTCTCTAACTTGGGAATGTTGGCAATGTGGATCCAATGGCACTGACTGTTCAGCAACTTATAACTCACTGTCCATAATTGGGAAAGGAGGTTAGAAAGTTAAGAATTTACTCTGTTGCCTGTCTATATCCACAAAGCCCCTTTGCCCTGGTTCAAGGACACACCACCAACTGTTTCCAAAGGACATGTCCTCAGGTTAGCACCTGTATCTCATTGTCAGTTCATAACTGAGGCAGATCAAAGGTGAACTATGGTGCCCCATTCTGTATGACATGTTTTCCCTTTTGTTCTGTCTCTAGACCCTGCATCTAGGCCATCCATGGCACATGGAAGAAAAGATTTGAGATGATGTAGTTGGAGGTGGCAATGTGTTGGCCCCAGTTGGTCCTACAGTTCTACTTAGGACAGCTTTTTCTATCCTGTATCAAGACTCAGCACCTCTTCTCCAGTGCTGATTTGACTGTGAGGGAGATTGGTTCACCTAGACAGTGCAAAATCCTGGAACTGACTAGCCTCTCCCTGGCTGAATGCATGCAATTGAAAACGTAATTTTAATGTAAAAGAGTCACTGGTGTGCTTCTGTGGCTTGTGTGGTATGGCATTCCCTTCACAGTGGCTGCAGTTTGCAACTCCCACACTGATCCTTACAGTAAGCCCGCTTTCTCAAACTACAGTTCAACATGGCTCCAGCAGCTGCATTTCAGCTGTATGAACTCAGATGACCACTGGATGATGGCCTAGATAGATAAAAAACTGACTCTCTGCTGCCACCTTATAAGGATTTTTTTTTTAAGGTTCTATCTGTTAATGGTATGATCATGGGGGGGAAAATAATTGCAGTCCATGGAGTAACTAAAGTGTTGTGCATAGCAGTTAGAAGAGGTTTTTCATATGGTAGATAGTGTTGAGGGGGCTGGAGTGTCATCTGAAGGAACCACCAGTCATGGCCCTTAGAATGTCATGTGTTAAAGCTGTCTGGAGGCCAATGCAGCAGAGTCCTATTTCAGGTAATGGCACCCTATTTGGGCAGGATTTAAAGTGGCATGATTTCCTGCTGGCCCTGGAATAGGGCAGTTTGTCTCTTCCTCTTCCTGCGCTTTGTCTAGGAAGATTGCTAATCTCATGTCACTTCCTTCCACCTTTCTTCCCAGGTACACAGGAACAGAGCACATGCTTTTTGACCCTCCTCTTTGTAGGATGTAGTTAACTAGGTCCTAGGATTGGTCTATCCATATGAAGAATTTCCTGTAAATAAATATCCTTTCTATTCTACCTAAAACCTGCTTAATTAAGCATTGTTCAGATCAGGTTCCTGTGATAAGGCACTCTAATATGCACACACAGAATGGTTACCCCGTACCTCATTCCTCAATTGCCCTCCAAGTATGCCTGTGTAACGCCCAGCATTGCCCACTTTGGTGATAGCGATACACCAGTTATTCAAATGCCCATTATTTGGTGCCAAAAGTTTCTCTCTCTCTAGGGTTTTAAACCTGGCGCAATATGGTTCATGGGGTCACGAAGAGTCAGACACGACTTAACGACTGAACAACAACAAAGGGTTTAAACCCACATATCATGAATCAGCATTAATTAAACATGAGAAAAGCAGCACAGAATAAACATGAATATTGGAGAATGTATGTCATTTAGCAACATGTTTATTTAGAGTAGCAGAAATAAGATAATGTTGTACACGCTGCTTTTTTATTAGTTTACTTGATATCAAATGAACCCTTTCTCAATTCAATTTAATTAATTTAATTTAATTTAATTTTGCTGCTAAATTATTTTGTCAAGGGTCAAGGGAGGGATTTCTAACACACATTATTCTGTATATCTTGGAAGCCCGACATTTTCTTTGAGCTCTATATTTCTTGCTTAGGCACCCTTTCAGGAACAAAAGGAATCTGTCCCATACAGTTTTCCTGAGTAACTGGGATTAATAAACAAAATCTTAAGGGCTAAGCTATTTATTAAGAAAGCACATTCCATATTTTCAAACAGTGGCTGAATGTAATAGGATTTTGTAGGAACTGGTGATGATCTGGCACTGCAGTACTAAGCAACTCACTGATGTGCCCCATGTCTTTCCTTTCCTTCCTCAAGCCATTCCAGAGGACTTTAGGAAGCTGTTTTCAAGAGCAGCTGAGACTCCAGGCCCAGGTGAGACTTCTGGAACACAGTGTGAAGCAACAACAGGCAAAAATTGTGAACCTCTTAATGGAGAGGGATATTCAGAGCAGAGATAAAGAAGGTGAAAATAGTGTCATCAATCTGGGAGAAGAAACGGAATACAAAGGTTAGAAATGAATCTCATCTTTGCTCTCCAGGTGGGCTCAAGTCAGCCATTTCAGAAAACTATGGGTTGACCAAAGTTTAGAATCTGTACCATGCCTTCAACTTCTAAACATTATATAGAACCACCTGTTTTGAATTGTTTGCCTACGCTCATTTCAACTTTTCAACAATATACTTTGTAAATGTAATTGAATGAATGAATGGAATGGTAGCCATCACTGTCCATTTAGTCATCAAACCATATCATAGTAAATTTCAGATCATGGTTTCTCATGTGATTTTCCATCAGACATTATTTGTCAACTTGGACACTGCACCAACTATAGTAAAACATTACAGTTTGGCATAATGACCAAAATTTATTACAGCCATATTACAATAGAAGAAAAAATAATATCTTTAATATCTTACCCCTAATGTATAAACATGAATACTGTACATGTAGCTAACCCAAAAGTAGACAAAGAATTGGGGTTGGGGTTTTTGTTTGAGCTGCTCTGGGCCATACCTTGTAATCAGGAAAATAGGGGGTAAAGAAAATGGGGGGGACACATTTCCCTAGCTACTCCCAGCTATGGGCTTGATTTTATCCCATAATAGTAATGAGAATTTTATTTAATTCGCCAGCACAAAGCATTTTATCCTGCATAGTGCATGAGAAAGCAGATCTCTAAGGCCCTCCCCCCTTCTCCTTGTTAAAGGGCCTTTGTATGGGACTTTTACTCTTCATAAATAGAGTTTAGTATAATGATTTACTACATTATTTTTAACAGAAATCTTCCAGTTAGAAAGAATTACTTATATTACATTGCAATAATCTGAACAGTAATCTCTGCAGTTCTAAGTGTACTTACTAGGGAGTGATTTCATGTAATTCATTAAATGTGATTCAAATTGTGCTGTAAACCAGTATATAGTTATTAGAATTTCCTTCACGCTAAATTCTGGCATGCACTGAAACTCAGATTTCAAGTTTGAAACTTTTTGTTGGCAACCACGTAGTATGGTCCAATCTTGAGAAACTAAAGAATATCAATATTAAGTCTGACTAGGGAAGCTGCAAATAAAGGGTGAAGTAGATTTTTGAAATGTTTGCCATCAGTCATTGACCTGAAACAGAAACTGAGTTAGTAATAACTGTGAAAAAGTATTTGCAGGATGTGTATTTGCAGGACTGTTTTAAATTATTTAACTGTAAAATTATATATCTTGAATTTTTCCAGAAGCTTTCATAGAAATGATTCAGCCAAGATGTAACATGGAGCAAGAGTATCCAAAACAGTTAATGAATGCTGGCTAAGCATTTTAGTAAATATTACTGGGTAACCCAAACTGCAGTTCTATGTCTGAGTGGTAATCAGTAGCAACTCATTTCAGCCAACTCACATAAGCTTTGTGTTCTATCATTGAGTCATTCAATGAAGACATCAGGCTACTAGGCTCTGTTAAAATCATTGCTCTCCGGCTGTTCTGTGCTAGAACTGTAACTCTGGTAAGTGTTTCCTTAGTTCTACCTCATGGTCCTTTTGCTATCAAACCATGATGGGATAGCTCAGATCAGCCTGTACCTAACAGAAAAGGCCAACACTGATCAACATTTTATGTCTATTTTGTTCCTCATTTCTCCCAGCAGTAATTCATCTTCCAATGTTTATGGTAAAGCTATACAAAGCTATCCAACCTACTCACATGCAGAATCAATATCATTTAGTCATAATTACCTTCTGAAGTTTAACTATGACTAATATTAAGCCAAACAGACTCAATTGCCTAACTATACCATTTTAGAACTTAGTAATTCTTTATGTCAGGAATGCGTAACTTTTTCCAGGCTCAGGGAGGTGCAGTCCTAAAAGTAGGACAAAATATTATGTTTTGTTTTGTTGCTTTTTTTATTGCTGATAAAAGGTTTTTGTCTTGAAGTTTTCAGTAAAAAATTAAGAATTACAATGTTGAAAATACAGATAATCCAGGGATAATGGGGGTTGGGGCTGGGGAGGACAAAAATATATATGTGCATGATATGTGATTTTAAGAACATTTTAAGCATCCATATGCAATATTTTTCCAGAAACACATTTATACAAAAGTACAAATAAACATGATATACACTTATAAATAGTAACTAGAATTAAATAAAGATATCCCTTGTATGGTTTTCCTTCATTGTTCAGTTTTTCAAGGTTTATTATTATGTAATAATAGACTTCTCTATCTAGCCTATTGTCCAGAGATTTTCTGGTAGTCTCCATCCAAGTACTAACCAGACTGAGCTCTGCTTAGCTTTTTGATATCAGTCAAGGTTGATTAGATCCTTCCACCTAGCCAAGCTTCCTTCCCTTAAAGCAACTTCTCCTTGGAGCTGAATTTAACCCTAGTGACTTCATATGCAGTTTTCTTCTTTTATCTCTGAATAAATACCCTAGTACTTATTTCTAGTCTAGGGATACAGATGCAGATACTCTCACATAAAGAAAGAACAGGACACTTGGCAAGAAATAATATATGATCCATGAGTGGCATTTGCCTAATTGAATTACAAGTTGCTTGGCCAGCACTATATAAATAAAAGGAAGGAGAATGTAATTAAACTGTATTATTTAAATCTACTGATGTTTGTCATGATTCAGATTGTGCTGAGATCTATCATGCTGGTCATACACAAAGTGGATTTTACAAGATGAAACCACTAAAGAGCCCCAATGGATTCTTTGCCTACTGTGATATGTCAGAAGGAGGTGGGTGGACAGTCTTTCAGAGACGGTCAGATGGGAGTCAAAATTTTGATAGGTAAGTTTTGGGTTAAAAAAAACTAAAATCTCTAGATTCAGCTCTGCCTTTCCTGCAGTCTTGTTTGTATGTACTTTGAAATAAAAATAATTTAGAATTTCCTATTCTTATGGGCAAGTTAAAATGTATCCTTTGGGAGAATTTACACTCAAACTAATGTATCTCACTGCAAAATTTCTTACGGTTCTTAGTTAAGACATAGTTTATTATAGAATCAAGACAGAATAGTTTTTTAACTGAATGCATGCGAGAGTTGTATGGACACAAAAGGCTGAGCCTGAGATTCCCCCAAATACCCAAAATGTCCAGATGCTTTGGATGATTCTTAGATAAGCTATTTACTTGCAGATGAAGAATCTAAAATTATGCGATAAGTAGCAAAATTCTGTTTGGTTGCTTACTGAGTAAGGCCCTGTTACACGGAGAAGCAGAAAATATAGGAAGATGGAAATCAGTGGTCTTCTCTTTTATTATTGTACTTCACACTGATTCAATTAATTTTTATTTAAGATTTATATTTCTTGTTATTATAATCTGAAGCAACATAATGATTCTGCTTTGAGAGTGTAATAAGGTTTATTGATTGATATGGATGGAGGACCTGAATTTGCAATCAAATGTTAGTCGTCATTGTACATATTAGAAGGCAAATCTATAAAATGAACTGAATTTACTTTTTTTTTTTTTGGCCTGAAAACAAATCACAAATATATCTTTGTAATTTGTTATTGTCAGAGAACTGTGCAAACTGTTTTAAAGCCATTTGATAATCTTTTGTGATTCATGCAGATCAGAGGCTTTTTTTTTTTTCCAGAAATTGGACTGAATATGAACAGGGTTTTGGAGATTTTACTTCAGCAAATGGTGAATACTGGCTTGGAAATAAAAATCTGCACTATCTGACTTCTCAGGGTAAGAAAAGCACAATACATTTTCATTAGGAAAACCAAAACTAATAATAAGAGATTGGCTGATTTTGTAATAATGAGCACAAAGGCTAGAAGCCAATAGGATTTCTTCCCAGTTGTAGTTCAAATTAGGGTGTCTCTGAGAGTGTTTTATTCCGGGAGTTATTGCTAAGTTTATTAATAGTTCTAGATACATTCTGATGTAGCCAGGGAATAAATTTAATTTATTTGATTTAGGGGCCACCCAACTCCAGAGTAACTCTGGGCAGCTCACAATGTAACAAACAAAATAAAGTATAATATGAAAAAGAAAAAAAAAAACCCACAAGGTAAGTAAGAAACAAATTAAAATAAAAAAACAAGATGGCAAATCCTGCCAACAACTCAAAAAACATCCCACAGGGGGCTCCAACCACCCTAGCCTGAGAGAACAGCTAGGTCTTTAAGGCTGTCCAGAACGCCCTCATGATGGGAACCACCTGGATCTCAGGGAAATCTCATTCCAGAGGGCAAGTGCTATGACAAAGAAGACCCGCTTTCTGTGTCTGGATAGATGATATTGTTTAACTGAAGGAACCAGAGCACACCCACCCTGCCACTCTATCATCTGGGCAGACATCATGAGAGATAGGCAGTTCCTCAAATAACCAGGCTCTAGGCCATGTAGGGCTGTATAGGTCATAACCAGTAGCTTGAATTGCACCTGGAAGCAAACTGGCAGCCACTGCAGCTCCTGGAGCAGGGGTGTCATCTGGGCATAATGAGACATACCCATCACTGCCTGCACTCCTGCATTCTGGTCCAGTTAAAGCTCCCGAGTGGTCTTCAAGGGCAGCCTCATGTACAGCGCATTGCAATAGTCAAGCTGTGGGGTGACTAGGGCATAAGTAACTCTCTCAAGGGTCTCTTGTTAAATCTTATTGAATATTGGATTTTTTTCTAAGCAAGCATGTCCAGGAAAGCAATGAAGAGAATTTAACTGCTTTCAGGATTCACTTTTATTTCTGAAAAATGCACTCTTCAGAGATGAATGTGTGGGACAAAATACATATTTGCAAACAGCCAAGTCTCCCTTAAAAATAGTTATCTGTCCCAAGACTCCAGACAATTTCTCCTTGATCTGGTGTCCCTTCCCATGTGTTGGGATCCAGCTTTCTTCATTCCATTGCCTGGGATAATAGGTATTGTGGTCCAGCAGAATTAGAGGGCACTTGGCTAATAAAAGCTACTTTTGGTAGAGCAGTTATTTTGTTTTTAAAAAAGCACACAACACTCCAGTATTTCATTCCTATATGATATTTGCTGGTTCTTGTATGATAATCCCAATTTGATTATTACAACTTGCATATTTTGAAATATCTGCTCTGGATACTGAGTCAAACTGAAACAGAAGAGAGAAACAATGTGGCTGTCGTCAAGTGAAACTCACAGCCACATCTACAAACTCTATCAATCTGGAATTATAGGGAAGCAAGTTTTCCCACTTTTTTTTTCCTACTCAGACAAGAGAGAGTTTATCAAAAAATAAACACATTCAGTTGTAGGTTTTGTTTTGTTTTATAATCCAACAGCTAATTTCAAGCCTGGAATGAGTAAACACAGGACATAGCTGTATACATATATACAGGCAAGCTGATCAGACCTCACAGTCAGAACAAAGCAAAGAATCACACACTGTTAATATAATTTACGTGCTGAGCACATGGTTAGAATCATTGGTAAGGAATCACTACTGCATGGTAGAAAATAAATTGCTGACTTGCAGACTATAAAGAGCAAGATCTTTGATTACAATTATACAATAATTTTATTTTAAAGAATAGTGCTAATAGATTATAAAGAAAATTCCATATTAACCTGCCATGATTAATCAAAGTATGTCACTATCACACTAAGCAATAGGAAAATCAAACTCTGCTAAATGCTATCTGAATTCTCTCAGTGCCTGCAATTAATTGAATGGACGTTCTTCCTTCGTCTCTTCTGAATGTCGTGCCTTCATTTGTTGTTATTTATTCAGGGAATTATACCTTGAGAATCGATTTGTCTGACTTTATGGGTGAACAACGCTTTGCACAGTATGAAAAGTTTCGGGTTGCAGATGAGCAGGTAGTAAAAGTAGCTTTATTAGAATTTGGAATTCTAAATCCATAGCATAAGAAAACAAGTACTTCACAACTGTTGTATCACTCAGAATTCTGTGTGTGCATTAGAGAGAGTGTGTATTATAGTATGTTAGACTACATGACCTCCATTCAGCTGTGAACTTCATTAATTGGGGGCAGTCAAGAGGGTCCAATTACATGTAACACTTAAAGCCATAATGTATTTTTGGGAAGTTAGTGTGATCTATGAAGGAGAACATTTTCTTACCTAACCAATTTCACAGAGTTGCTGTGAGGAGGTAACCCTTATTCATACTGTATATATAATCTGAACTTCTTGGTATAAGGAGGAAATAGATGAGTAAATACTATTTTTAATGGGCATTTCAACTTCAAAGGCAGTAATTTCTCAAACTTCTGGCAATCATGAACAACTAGATCAACATTCAGAAAATGGAGGGACTGCCCGCCCAATTAAACAAACACGCACTACACCCCTCCCCATTTTCAAATTTAAAATAATTGGAATTCACAGTATGCTAAATTCTTTCATTATGGGCTCCAGTGTGAAAAAAATCAGTGTAGAATAATATGCTCAAGAGACTTGACTTCCTGTTCATTAAATGGACAATCCTCAAAAACTGGGGAATCCCTGCAGAAGTTCCCTGCAGAAGGTGTAATAGAATCACTGTGCTATACGTTTTCTGCTTAATCTTGCCTGTTAGATGCTACCATATGAATGAAACCTTTGCATGTTCTATTCATTTCTTTGTTCACTGCATGCATTGTTTTCCTTTTTGAAGATCTCTCTTAAGTGCTAGACTTGTGCTCCACTTATATAATTCTCTTACTCCTTCTCCAACTTCTTTATTAGAATTCCTACATGATGAATTGTGGGCAATATTCTGGAACAGCTGGTGACTCTCTCACTGGGGGATTTCACCCTGAAGTTAAATGGTGGGCAAATCACCAAGGGATGAAATTCAGTACCAAAGACAGAGATAATGACAACTATGAAAAGAACTGTGCTGAAGAAGACCAAGCTGGCTGGTGGTTTAACAGGTTGGCTATCTTTTCTCATTATTTTGACTTGGAATAACTAATTTTGTCTAAACTCACGTATAGTAATACAGAAATTCTGGATCTGAGAAGCCATCAATAACTCAGCTAAACGGTTACACTAATTCTGCCATTATAAATTACAGATAGGTCTCAATTAGTTCAGCTAATGAATCCCACAAAATGGTCACATTTTTCGAATTTTCACTATTAACATGATATTTCTAGGGAATATCTAGTAATTGATTCTAGATGGAAATAGGCAATGAAAAAAATTAAACAATTTTCTATGTATATTAATGAAATATTACATTAAAGGCTAAATTTCAATTTATGGTTAACAAAGTCACAGAGTAGTTATAGAAAGCAAACTAAAAACAAAAAAATTCTACTGTAGATTCAAACATTCCAACATCTCCTGCTATTTTAGCATTGCCATGACTACGTCCACGTCATTCAGTTAGTTCAAATTTTTGCTGTAATGTAATAACGAGCCTCTTCGTTTTTGTCTGACAGGATCTTCCTTTTCTCCATTTTGCACACACGAAGATTAGTGGCATCTCAAACCCCAACATCAACTGCACATGCACTATCCTTAATTACACACACACTAGCCTCACATTAATTGAATTTTGGGTTGCATTAAACATGACCTGGAATCAGTTTACAATCTGCACTAAATTGAATATTGCATTATTTGAACTCGCACTATTCATGACCTACCTGTATTTTGCCATATGCTCACTTAATTGGAGATAAACTGCATTACTGTGAGAACGGTACTTCTGAATGAACACATGTAGGATTGCACTACACAGAAAGTTACTGCAGCAAAGAACTCTATTAACTCCCTCCTATTATAATGCCCCAAGAGAAAACTTTACTAAAGTGTAAGATCATGTGTATTTCCTGCTGTATTGTCTTGTCTTCCCTGGCTTTGTATATTCTGGATGTATTGAACTGTCAAGATCTATTTTGACCACCAAACACAGCAAAACACATGCCAGGCTTATTCTCCCTCTCTTAGCAGACATCTCAGATGTGACCTCCAGGAGAGTAGCTAAACTCTGTTTAATCACCACTGCTGTTTGCTGCAAGACAGCATCATCTCTCCTCTTTAGAATTTTATGAGCCATCGGGGCAGAATCATAAACCTGTCAATCTATAGTTTTAAAAGGTTCAGTAGTAATCAGAAATAGCCAACAAGTTTACATTTCTTTATTCATGCTTATCTTCTTAGAGCCATCACTTAAGTAGCTTAACATGAATGGGAATATTTTCTAATTTTATTTTTACAATATTTTGGTTTACTTTAGTCTTATTGTTTTAAAATTATATTTAACTTTGGTTGTTAGCCATAATAATAAAAGTAACTAAAACTTTGAGCATGACCATCTATTGGAGCTATTGTCCAATGTATTCGGAAAACCTAACATTGGGGAAAACTAGTCTAGTCTTTCTCCATAAGTAATAGGATTAGAAGAAATCAGAAAACATTCCTATGTATTTGGAGGATACTGGGATAAAATGCCATCTCTTGCTTGACCCTCAGCCAGATAAGATGTGACATCTGCATGGACTATAAGCAAGTTTGCAATGAATTAATAAACATTAATTCTTTGTTTCCATACCCCTGTTCTTTTCTGCAGCATTCTGGGATTTAAAATATACCTGTGCATTTGCAAATCTAAGGGAACTTTAATGACAGCTGCCAAAATAGTTATTGTCAACACTGGACAATAAATATAGCAAGGAAGTATATTTATATAGCCACTGTAACAATATGCATAATTCTTAGGAAACCAGTTGCCTTGTACCATTTGACAGCCATCAAATACATTTGGGAAGATTTTGCCAACCAGAAGCAGTTTCAATGTTCTGTTATTGTACTTTTCCTTTGTTCTGGATTTCTTCAGGGAAGTTGTTTGGCTTTGTCTATCCCTTGTCATATTCACAAGCTGTCCCCAATGACTGCAAGCATCTTGTGATGCAGTTTGAGTTGGACTGAGGCGAAGCCAAGTTTACTGTGTATTTCAGCTCTCATCGACGCTAAGTTGATAAAAAGGAGGAAATGAGACAATGTGCAAATCCTGTTTTCAGTGAAGTCAAAGCTTCCACTAACTTCAGATGGGAGTTTGTCACTGCTGAAAACATTAGAGTCACATTTGTTTCTGGTGAATCATTACTGAATATACTGTATTCCAATTATTCTGAGTCACAGAATAATTATTATAAATGCATTATTCCATCTCTCATTAGTTTTCATTACTTGTTTCAAACAAATCATGGAATTATATCTTAGCATTCATTCTGTAAACCTATCATAATTACCCTTTTCCCCTCTGGACTTCCTTCTCCCCTACTTGGGGTTGGGCTTCCCTTGGAAATGGTGAAATTTGAAGTGCTGATAGGAGAACTTGGTGAATGACGTGCAGCTTGAGAGCCATGTCATAGAGTATTTGCTATGTTAAAAGAAAGGTTGAAAGAAAGGTCAAGCTCAGTCTTCATTAACTTAATGGGGCTATCTCCCACCTAGAAGAGTACATTTGACTGCAATCTAATTCAGATTTTATATTTTTATGGATTCATTATGAGTGGGTTCTCACATAATCGGTCACAATTTGTGAATAAATTATGTACATGGATGGATGAACTATTAGGCTATGGATGCCGTGTAAGCAAGTACAGTCTGCTGTAGTACTGCCTAACAGGATTTATATGTGGAAAATGGTCATATTCTACATATCTCAGAAATGTGCCTCAGTCACAAAGGGAAGGAAGTGGCTCTATTTCTATTATTGAGAAACTGAAATAATTGTCTTGTTTTTACCTGCAGACTGCACATCCTGAACCACAATGTATTTTAACTATGGGATTGACTGTAACTGGACTCTCGTTCAGTTTGATTTTGATAGCATAAAAATGATTCACAGTCTTGGCTTCAAATGCTACAAAAGGTAGATCCCTCGTTTGACAAAGCCAGATTAATAAAATAGTCCAGAGAAGCCTAATCCAATGAGATAACTTCAGCACAACAGTACTGAAAAGGATTAGTACCTCTTGGCCATTCTTACAATAAAGCCTTTTGCATTAAGGATGTTTCTCTAAAGAGAAATATTTTCCTCCACTAGCTGACAATGTGTGGCCACATTGGCAAAGTAGCCAAAAACATCCAAATGTAGTCATATAATGAAGTAAACTCTGATCCATGAAAAATTATTCCACAGTAAAAAAGGACTGCTTTTTTTACAATTTTCTCCCAATTCCCAGACTCTTTTCCTTGCAAAGGTGGTTGAGAAGGTGGTGGGAAATCAATTACAGAGACTTCTAGTTGAAATTGATTATTCAGATAGGGATGGAAATGGTACTGGTTGTTGAAGTTGATTACCTCTGCTAGGGTCTTGATATGGGGGAGCATGTCCTTCTTGAACTTATTAGATCAAGAATATTAGAATAATATTAATTAATATTAATATAATATTAATATTAAAATATTAGGCAATATTTGGACAATTCTTAGGTTTTGGTATAAAATTTGAAATGACCCTAAATGACCAGCATTTGCTCACATTCTTCTAAATATGTTATTTTTAGGATATGCACATTTTCCACATTACAGTCTTGTTAGCCAGTAATGCCCAGACCTTATTTGCCTATATGACATATGGTGCCTAATAATTAGTCCAGTGATTAACATAATTTACACAGACCTATTTTCATCTCATAGCAATTAGGTACCATAAGACCATCATTATAAGCAGATGCAGTGAGAATACATCTTCCAGAATTCCTGGCCAACATGATCTTGAGGAATTCTGGGAGCTGTAGTTGCAGCAAATCTGATACTGAAGAAATAAATCTGCCTAGCATAAACACTGCAAACCCATAAAGGAATAAATGCATGATCAGATTTGCTAGGTCCTCCTGCTAATGTACCATGATCAGAGGCTTTGTGTTCTACAGGTGAAGATCTGGTATCTCTTTAAGAGCCAACAACATGATTATTGAATGTGAAGATTGTGCCATGCAGCACCGACACTTGCAAGAATGAAAGTGCCCAATTCTCCAGTTCTTTTCTGGTTTTTTTCTTTTAAACCATGCTTTTTGTTGTGAACAATGGAGCAGTGTGCATGCAGGAACAAAACCAGCACAAGGGAAAGCATTGATCACAGGTCCTCATCACATATGCATAAGGAAAGACAATGGAGTTCCCTGGGCTGCTTTGTCAAAGATGCCTACCTGGTAAAAATCAGATCACTGGACAATAGAGCTTCTTTGGGGTTTTAAAAACAAGGCAGTAGAAAAGAATAACAATGAAGCCTGGCTAGATTACGATTTATGAGATTTAACACATTTGCTGAGGACACACATTGTACTAAGCAGTAATATGACTTGTTTGGCTTTGATTTAGCATTATGGTTGCAACAAACTATAAACTTCTTTAGTATAAATCCAATCCATGACTCAGTTTGCACATTGTACAAAGCCAAAATCAAGCAGATCATATTATGGTCTAGTGCAGAGGTAGGCAATCTGAGGCTCTGAGGACTTATACAGTCTGCCACCCCAATTTTTGTGACACCCAGAGCCACTTCTGACTTCAGTTGCAAAACTAGTGGTTAATTATAGTGGCAAGAGTGTATTATCTTTTAAAATTATTTTAAGGTAAAGTCTTGTCTGCGTCAAGCTTGACTCCTGATGACTCTTCAGTCTTGTCCATGTAATTTTCTTAGCAACAATACAGAACTGGTTTGCCATTGCCTTTTCCCAGGATATTTCCTTCCTAGTTTAGCTTAGAGCTTTGGTATTTCCTGGTGATCTCTCATCCAGGTACTAATTAAATCCAATGCTGCTTTGCTCTTGAGATCAGTCTACTTCTGCTAATAACATGTAAATAGAATCATTGAATCATGGAAAATCTGCTTCTCATCGCAGGATCCATTAGAACATCTCTAACAGATGATCACCCAGCCTCTGTTTGAAGATCTCTAACAAAAAAAACTTCATCACTCCCTGTGACACTTCATAAGTGAGAAAGTTCCTCTTGATGATTAGCATGGGTTTGCTTCCTTATAGTTTTAAGCCATTCATTCTGGTCCTGCCTTCTAGAGCCATAGAGAATCCTTCAAATATTTGAAGACTACTTTCATATCTCCCCTCAATCATTTCTTCTGCAGACTAAGTTTACACATATCTTTTCATTGTTCTTCATAGGCATGGTTTCCAGGCCTCTCACCATCTTGATAGCCTTCCTTTGAACTCATTTGTCTCTGTCCTTTTTGAACTCTAGTACCCAAAACTGGATAGAGTATTCCAAGTGGAGTCTAACCAGGGCAGAGTGGAGTAGAACAAATACACCCTGTGATCTGGTCTCTTTGGTGCTGTAAATACACCCCAAAAGTGTGTTTTTGTCTTTTTTTTAGCTGCTGCAACACACTCTTTGTTCATGTTTACCTTGTGGTTAATATGGCCCTTTTCATAGCCAATATAGTTATGTTGTCTGAATTGAGGAAATTGCACTAGTGGAATAAAACATAGTTAAGCATGTTGGAGGAACGCACGCCTTTGGTTATTTTCATTGCCAGGTGTTCTTGTTTCAAGAAATTATTTTTCTTTTCAAATGAAGTTGATTAGCAGGCAAAGAGTGAAAACAATTAGTACTGAATCAACCAACAAAGGAAGGAAAATACTTTTTGTTTTTTTCTTGCTATACAGGTAATCCCCAGTTTAAGAACAAGTTCTGTTCCCAAGGTCTGTCCTTAAGTCGAATTTGTATGTAAGCTGGAGCAATGTTATTGTATAATACTATATAAGTATCATATAATTAACTCGAACCATTGTATTTAACTCAAATCATTGTATATGTAACTTGAATTTTGCTACAATAGGCTTTGTTCTCAACTATGGGTCGTCTGTAATCCAGGCATTCTTAATCCAGGGACTACCTGTATTTCTACTCTGTTGCAAAGAATATTCAGGAAACAAAAAGGAGAATGAGCTATAAGTCATACTCCATAAGATGGAAAAGTGACTTGAAAAATTATCTGCACAACTAATAAGTAGCTGTTACTTTTTGATAAAGGATTTTGATAAAGGGATAAAGTTTTGATAACCCTCAAAACGTTCAGTGGTGAGAAATCTGAGGAGAAAAAGAAGTGAAGGAACTAGTACAATGATAAAGTATGGTAGAGTAAAATTTATTTGACATTTAAAATTAATGTTTTTCAAATCTTGCAGCTCTTCCTTATAACTTAATCTGGAACCACACCTTTTTGTATATAACCAGGACTGACTGACTGACTGACTGACTGACTTACTTCCTTCCTTCCTTCCTTCCTTCCTTCCTTCCTTCCTTCCTTCCTTCCTTCCTTCCTTCCCAGATGCTGAGGGCAGAATGTTTTGCCTCTCTTGGAGGTTTTTTAATATAATTTTTATTGAAAAAGAACTTTAAACAGAGTTTAAAAGACTATAGAAACTTAGAAAAGTTGAAAAAAGAAAAAGATATAAAAAGAGAAAATTAGAAACAGAGAAAAAAGAAAAGAAAAATATCTAAAGAAGCGATTTCCGATCTTCTATGCAGTGGCTATTGGCAGTTATTACCATTTCCAGCCTCCCAAATTATGTATATTGGTACTTTCTTCTATAAACAACTCTTTTTAATCAGTAAATTCAATATTTTGAGTTTGGTGTTATGAGGTTTTTCCTTATTTTGGTAAACATCTAAATAAGTTTAACCCATATATTCTACTTCTTATTTTTGGTTACTTGGCAAGAGGCAAGGGGATCAAACTTTTTATTCTGTGGTTTACCACAGACTTTCAATGATGTAATCATAAGAAACTCCAGTGGTTTCCCCAGAAAGGAAGATTGTAGGTTATCTACCCTTGATGAATCCATTCGAAGGAGAACTAAAACAATGCTCATGCTATCTCTAGATAATGCCAGATGAGGCTGTGCCTGTGCAGTCATGTTGCCCCAGTAATTTCATTTGATGCAGGGTGGGAGCAAATACCATGAACATCCATTTGTACCTCTAACACTTTTTCCCAGAATTTCCTCTATCTTTTTCCTTCTCACAAAAAAAATCTTCTTAAGATGGACTTTATTTGATTGTAATCAGAGCCATCCATCCAGAAGTATTATCAGCATAATTGTCTGAGATAATTACCATTCCTGTGTATTAAACTAGTTGCACTTCATGAAAAACCACAATATTTGAAAAACATTGATGGACTAGATCATTTTGGTACCTTGTACAGTCTCCTATCTATTATTATTGTTTTATAACATTAATGTATGCACACACATGCAGTGGGCTGTTTACTTATCTTACGGGCCATTTCTTTATCAGGCTGATCACTGAGGAGATCAAGACAATCACTCAGTGGATTTTAGGTATCATAAAAGTATAACAGTTATTTGTTATTACTGTATTCCAGTGGCTGGGAATAAGTAGAGGCTCTTGGGACTTTGGGGAGAAATGAAATAAACAAGAATTTGTCTGGAAGATAAAGGACAATTAAAGGACATTTGCCCTTTCATTACACAAAGTAAAATATATTACAAGGATGATATTGTCACTATAGTACAGCTCTATATAATTAGGTTGATCCAGACCTAGAGGTCACAGAATATTATTAGACTGGAAAGGGGAGCTGGTGACATTCCTGTTAGGACTATTCCCAGAGAGTCCTCCAATGATGAGAAGGTGGTAAAGTCTCTTCAGAACCAGGGCCCATGGAAGACTAGAAAATCACAATCACCCATTGGGGAAGGGTTGGAGGTGACTGCATCTCCAAAAGCAAAAACAGGTGGAGATGAAGAGGATCTATGTCCTAGTCCTAGAGAGTGAAGATTACGCAGGCTTCAAGGGCTGAGATGCAGTGAGCATAGAAAAAAAAATAGGCCACATTTTCCACTTGCAAGGTGGAAAGTCCAAGGAAGTTATGATTCTGTTTAAATCTAATGGATATCTTCTATTTCTTTTTGTTCTTCTCTTCCACTAGATGTCATACTGCCAACCTGAACGGCCTGTACCATAATGGACCCTATTCAGCAAGGACAGACAATGGTATTGTGTGGTACACGTGGCATGGATGGTGGTATTCCTTGAAATCTGTTGTCATGAAAGTCAGGCCATCAAACGTCAGTCCGAATGTAGTTTAAGTTGGCTTCCCATATTCATCTTTTTAATCAAATCAGTCATGCCTGCACTGTGGCACTCACTTCACTTAGATAAAGAATCCATTGAGTCAGCCTCAGCCATTGGGGAATATATGGACACTTCATATAGATTGCTTGGCAACAATAGGGAAGCAGTTTGCCATTACCTTCTTATCAGAAGGTCTTTTTAACTTTCTGGTCTAATTTACAGCCCTGGGATGTCCTGATGCTCCTCCACTGAAGCTCTAACCATGTCTAACCCTGTTTAGGTTTTTTAAGATCAGCCAGTAAAACAATAATCCAAAATAGGATTAAGCATTGAATCCATTGATTTTCAAAAGCTTAAATGTGCATAATGGTCAGGCAAGTGAAATGATTTTATATATTTTAATTGGTAAGAAAAAAATGAGTGGATATTTAAACAACATGAGGTCTTTAATTCCATAGTTATGTGTCTTTTACAGCAGTCGCTAGCTAAAAAGGTATTTCAGATCATAATGGCTAGAAGATTTAAGAATTCATTTGTCTTTAAAAACATTAATTCTACCATATTTTGGACTTGCCCCTCCTCACAAGCAGAATATATTCTAAAATTACACCTGATGAAATTAAGTATTTCAGATATTTTAAACTGTTGACCTATGGATCTGTAAAAAACTATATGCTTCTTTTCAGATTTTCTGAAAGTTTGCCTATCTTTGCTGTTAGACATTATTACTAAATCTACTAAAATAAATAAAATAAAGAGTCTGAATGGACAAATAATACTAACATTTAGTGCTGCTTTCATTTCATAAAAAAACAAACAAAGTCACCCAACATTTAATGTGCCAATGAGAAAAAAAGGATCCTACCCAGTTCAGTTAAAGGAATATCTAGGTCCATCTGTATGAGAACCCAGATTCTACAGACATGCCATGCCCCATTCAAAAGAAATGTCTGAAGACTTCCATAAAACGTAGTTAATACCTATGGAAATCTTTTGGAAAAGATTACAAAAAGTTTCCCAAGCTCTAGGGATCCACAGTCCAAGTATTGAACTGGAGAAGATTTAGGACAATGAATCTTCCCAAGGTTGACTGTCATCTCAAAGTCATTCCATCACTATTGTTTCTGAAATAAATTAAAGAAGCTGCAACCTTTGGTGTTATCTGTTCACTTGGATTCCCTTTTTATATACATTGAAGCACTAAAAATATTCTGAAATATGGAAAATGCTTTTTACAGAGTTATATGTATTTTAGCTTTATCACACATAGTTTGCTATTCTTATACTACTACGTGCAGCACTATGTGCAGTTAGTCACGCTGCACTTATGTGGGATAGAAGGCCGATGAAGACAAATTTCAGAAGTAATGCACAGTACATGGCCCAGAGTAGATAGAATTAAGTGGCTAAATGTCACATCTAATTAGGGGTATCCAATACAGTACCGTTTGTTTAGATTGCAATTAATTTTTGATGTAACTTGTAATCATTCAAGAATAGGGACACTGCAGTGAGGATATTTTCTAAATAAAGCTAGATAAAGGTGTATTGTTTTTCCAATCTACAACATCACAAAAGGTGCTGCAACTAAACTCAGAAAAATATGTACTTCGTATGACTTCAGTATGGCACACCTACTAATTGGCTAATACTCATGACATCATTGGTGATGAATCACAGTTTCTTCATTTACTATACCTGTCCTTTTTAAGAAACCAAATTATTGCTTAGTCGTTAGTGACAATTAAAGGAGAATGTGATAAAGTCCAGGCCAGTTAGAAAAAGGATAGCATAGTTCTAATAAGACAAATCCTTATTAGTATATGCGCTGTTAAATTATCATGTCAGTATGATTCTGGACATATTTAAAGTTTTAATTTTTAAAAAGCATCACAAAAAACTGATTTTTTAAAAAAGGGCATAATAGAAATAAAATGGAAAAATGCAGAAAGTAACTTTTTTTTTTAATTTTTCAAATGTTCCTTGCTTTGTACCATTGAAATAAATTTTGTTTTATTTTAGGCCCATTTTATTATATGATACTTTGGGCATTGACTTTGCAAGTGGGCAAATCAAGTGTTCAAATAAAGTCATAGCATTCATACAGTACTATTTTAGAGACCAAACTGACCTGTGTCACAAGATCCTTATAATAGCCCTATATGGAAAATCAATGTCATCGTCCTTATATCGCAGGCAAAATAATGCAACTGGTCAGCAGCATCTGTAGCATGCCATGATGAAGTCAAAATAACAATACCTGTGTCATTACATCACTGTGCAAATGGTGTGATCATATAATACCTCATCATGATATCCAATTCAAGTATGTAAATAGCATCATTTGTATGCTGACATCATGACACACGTACGATGATTTGTTCCCCTCTTGGCTTCTCCCCATAGATGCCCATGCAGCTGGTAGAAGAATGTCCTCTATATGTGACTGACTAGCCAATAGTCACATGGGCTAGTGCAACTCTCTTTGTTTGTTAACTTCTGCATTTCTACATGTTGTTACTTAGAAATATGTGTAACTGAGTTTTATGGGGTTGCTCTCAAGTAAGTTTGAATGAAACTGCTGTTTCTGTTAGCTTTTTAACTGAGAGAATTAAAGGGAAAAATCTTCATGAATCACTAAGAACAAAAAGGGCAAGTTTTGCAATTAGCTGGTAGCATTTATTGGCTTCCTGCCAAAGTCCAGATATTTTCTGCAGAGCGTTGTAATGGACTTCTTACGTGATGACAGAATAATGATCAGCATATATATTGCTCCTGCAACGCGCCCAGGCTTGAATTTATCACCCCATGCTACCATCACATAATTAAATAAAGAACAAGAAGAAATAGCCAGAAGGAATGCCGTGCCATTCACGATGCAACCAAAGGCGCCGTTACAGTTGTTTAGCACCATGAAGAGCTCAAAAATAATCTCTTCAATCTTCCCTTATAGATATCTCTTAAAGAATTTGTACAGTTTTAAAAACAAACACAAGCTCTCTGGAGAATGAATGAATACTTCATGTCTTACTAACGAATAAAACTCAGATATTCTGTTCCACGAAATAGTTAAATGAAGTGCTTAGACTTCCTCTGATTTGATGATAAGGTAAATACAGAATGGAAGAGTCAAGCTCCTATATGTTTCTTTACATATTCAGAAATACAGAAACACCATCCTACCTGAGCCAGAGAAGAAAACGTATCTGGAACTTTGTTTATTTATTCGTACCTCTGAGTCCCCTCCTGTCAGAACTCCTGACACGTGGAGGCTTTCAGATTTATGGTCTCTTCTGAAGTTGAGGCTAAAAAAGCAGACCAGATGGGCTATCAACCGAGGGAGCTGGTGGGCAATCTTCTGAAGCGGCTGCCATAGATGATGAACCTGACCATTTGGGGCTGACTTAGATCACGAGGGGCCTGATACTGATAGGGTGTCTAACCCTGTAGCTCAAGTACATGCCAGCCACTACTAAGCAGAGAAGAGTTGTTCAGCTTTTCTTGAGAAGAAATGGCAGCAACTCCCTCATTGAGCCACATCAGCAATTGAGGCTGCACAAAAGCAGTCTGTGGCTCCTTTTTGATTTTTGGAAACAACTCTCCTATCTCCAGACCTACAGAAGCCTTTGGCTTCTCATTCCTGCCTCTTTGGCCTGCAACTTGAACTTCAACTACAACCCGGACTGGATGCTTCAGACCGCTGGCTCTTGATCCACAGACTTCTTTGCTTTGACCTGTATTTGTACTTTTCAATGATATGCTCTGACTAAAAGGGGGAAAAAAACTCCTCCAAATATCTCCTGGCTCTTGATTTACAACCTCTCCGAGGAAGCATTATCCCTGCCTTTCAAGTCAATTGATTTATATCCCCACCATTAAATCAGTTGTAAACAGTTCTTGTTCAGCTTAGTGCAGGACATCTGCAGTGAGCAGTTTTTACCTGGAAAGCAATTCCAAAGATTCCTAGGACCCAGGCCATATAGGACTTTACAGGCAACTGCAGTACCTTAAATTGCTCTCATGGCAGTAACATGACTGTCCAGATAGCATACATGTATTTTGTATCCATTAAAATTTCTGGGTGGCCTTTAAGAGCAGCCCATGTAAAGCAAGAAGTGATAAAGTATGAGTTGCTGACTCGGGGTGCTCCTCTGCTCCCAGAAAGGCCACAAATGGTGCACCAGACGAAGCTGGCCACAGCCTCCTACTTTCCTTGAACGAGAGCCAGGAGTCCAGGAAGTTCCCCAAGTTGTATGACTGCTTTTTCATATGGAGCACCATCTCTTCCAGAGTCAAAATTGATGCCATTTGGAAAGTGTTTGGTTTCTGAATTAGAGGCCACCCCATCTTGCCTGGGTTGTTTAGGCAATGTTTCGAATCCCCTGCCTAAAAATAACCTGAATAATTCTTGAAGAGAATTCACTGGTATTCTCAGGGCTTTTTAAAGACACTTAAGATGCCTGGGACAAAATATTTATTTCAATTTCCTTCCCATCCTTTTATTTTACTATAATGACATTACAAAATAACAGTGTCATTTATTTTATTTTATTTTTTGGCAAGCTAAGCCAAACCCAAACAGTGCTTTCGTCTACTGTCTTTGGATTGTGTTTTAATTTATTAGCTTTCCTGTCTTGTTAAAAGGATCATTTCATATACTGGACTATGCTTCTCTTATGGAGCCGGGAAAAGTGTAGAGTGCTAGTGCATAAGATATGCAACCAAGAGCGGGGAGATCCTATTTCTTGTCCAGTTATGCAAGTTCACTGGGTGTCAGGTTCAGTCCAAGAATCACATGAGAGAGTCCGGAAATCAGCTCAGCTTCTTTATTAGCTCGCATCTAATAGACAGAATCTCGCCAGACTAAGTCTAATTCCCCAACGAGAGCAACTATAACCATCAGGCCCTTAGGGAGGGGCCAGTCTCTTCCTCCTTACTTTCACACAGTCCATCTGGGGGCTGAAGAGATGCTTGGAATGTCACTCCCCCTCCCTGTAACCTTGAAGCTCCATTCCAGAATCCTCCCCACTCAGGCCTTCCATCACACTGGGTGACTTTGGGCCAATCACACTCTCCCAGCCCAACCTACCTGAAAGAATTGTTGTTGTGGGGGGAAAAAAGTAGCAGGAAGCTTCCTCCTTGAGCTCCTGTTCAAAAGGTGATGTAAAAATCTAATAAATAAATAAATTGCCCCCACCCCCTCCTCACCTTAAATCAGCCTTGATTGCAATAGGACTAGGTTGCAGTAAAACGGAGGGGGGGAAATGTTCCACCCGCTATAAGTCCAGCCCACAAGCAACTCAAATTCATATCACTGGTTTTGGCTGCAATGTGGACATTTTAGACACTGGATTTAATGGTTATAAGGAATTATCTTTAATCCTTCATCATGTAAGGTATTTCTGCTCCAGAATCTTTAGCAAATGGCAATACTGTCTGGTGGCTTGTAAGCCCTCGGAACCTGGTGACCTGATTCCACATAGAGGAGCTTCCTGTGAGATGCAGAGTGTCCTATGGCTCCACAGCTTTGGCTAGAGCTCTGGTTTATATCCTAGTTAATGAAACAGTTAATGCAAGCCCTGCTGCTTAGGTCATTTCTGTGTGTCTTCTCACTGGTAGCATTTTCAAGAATGTTTACGTTTAGCTCTATCGAGTAAAAATATTTTTACCATGGAAAGCATTTTCCTGAAGCTCCTCCTGTGTCTTTCTGAATCCAATAGAATGCAATTATGCGGTTGCATAAAGAAATAGGGTTGCAAATTACTAGATTTTAGAGCTACACACATTGCATCTCTGCTATATTGTCTAATAAATTAACCAATAAGCAAAATGTCATCTGTAATTAACATCTGCAAATGGGTTTTTATAGTTTGCAGCAACACACTTCATATATTAAATAGCTCATATTATGCAAAGAAACATACCTATTTTTCAGACAAAAGCGAGTAATCAGCAAAAATATTTCAGCCTTTCATAAATACAGCTTTTATTTATTTGATGTCTAGTTATGTAATATAGAATATGAACTGATGGGAGAGAGAGATTTAGGCAAAATAAATAGAATCTGTAAAGTCTGCCTTACCATTTTTCTTTTGGGTTCCTTGCCCAATTTTTATGTATGGTGTTCTTTAGTGGCAGTATGGAAAATGTTTTAAGCTTTAAACATTTTGCAATTCTCTTCTCTTTAGACCACAAACCGTTTCACCCTAAATTGAGTTCTAGGCTGATTGTCAGAATTTTTGAATGATAAAATTAGTTATTGAAAGACTGCATTTTCACCTGGCAAAATTATCTTTTTCAGATGTTGTGTGGTCTAAAAATAGCTTTGTACAATGAAAAAATACATTAAACACTAGCACAAAATAGAAAAGGGTCTAGTAAAGCATCTCAGGATAATTTTGTTTTTACAATTTTAACACCAGCCTAGTTTGAGGTATCTCTCTACACTGGACCTTAATTTTATTTTTCTTCCTGTATTTATTTAATTTCTATGCCATTTTCAACTGTCAGTTTTCTAAGAGGACAACACCATGATCTACGTAGGCTATTTTGACAAAAATGTGTTGGTTTCTTTTATCTATACCAAAATTACTTTATGAATTAAACATTTGTGGATTATTTATTTAAGCCTGGACTTCATCTTTGAAAGGACAAGTCCAATTCATGAGTGATCTACATATAGGTATCATTCCATCACTTAGTGGTGGGTTACACTTACCAGCTGCCTAACTATTGCCTCTTTCATTCTATCTACAATATTTCCTTTCACTCAAGTGTATTCAGAATGTCAATTTCTAAGAGTGTAAAATGAAACTCAAGGGAAGTCAACTTCAATAAAGGTTCTACTGTGCTTTTTTTTGGTCATCTCCTTTCAGTGAAAACCAATCTAATGCTTTCTGCAAAAGGAGCCTTCATAGAGTTTTATTCATTAATCATTTAAAGGGAAGAGGTTTTAAGTGTAGGACGGTATATCTTTTAAATTGATATGACAAAGAAACAATAACAATGGTGGTTCAGTAGGTCAGATGCTGAAAAGAAATATCCATCTCATCCAGACCTTACAATTACCTTCTAGACATAACAAAGCACACTAAAACCATCTCTTTTTTCCACAAAAGTGGCAACTAATTTGCATTACGTTGCCACTGCCCTCATAGTGGTAAGGTGAAATAAGAAGATGGTAGATCATGGCATACACACACTAGCTAGTGAGTCAGTTTCCCAGATGATTTGAATCTTCTGTGTTGTCCCTTGGCAACCTTATCCTCAGTCAGGATAAATTTCATTTGATTGGGTGGATGGATCTTCCCTAGAAGAAACAGAGCCTTATGATCGCACTACACCATATGTCAAGGCTATGGAGGAGCTATAACTAAGCTGTGATGACCCTGCTAGGTGAGCATTGCACCATTTTCTCTTCTGAATAGTCTCAACAAAGACCAAAGCTTTAGAATTCTCTTTCTGCCCTCTGGGCCAATTAATAAACTGAATGGTAAAAGGTTATGAGCCCAATTATATTTCAGTCTGTCCTAAAGTCCCTTCCCCATCTACAAAAGTGTGACTGTGAATGCCACTTAGGTACAGAGTAGCCAAAGAAAATGGAATATCTTCAAATGCAGATCACATTGCCACAGATTAGGAGTCAAGAAGCGATTCAAGACTGAAAGTGGTACTCTGAAAAAAGTTTCTATGGAAGAACAAGCAAGACTGCGCCATTTCCTACAGGGAAGAAAGAATTGTTTCAGTGGGTGGATTTTTTATCAAGAGGAGGAGATTTTCCCTCCACTCCCTAATATCATCCTGCTCATCTTCTTCACAGAAGAAGCAAGCAGACCTTATATCTGCACCCAGGTCCTACAGGGTAAGAACCTTTTTTGATATTGATATTGTCAAATAGCAGCAGCAGATTTCCTTATGAATATGGATCTTAATACTAATATTATAATCTTATTAGTATAATTTCCAAGGATTTAATGCTTATGGGAGAAGCCAGTTCTCGCAATGGTGATATTGGAATGCAAAATGATCCCATTAAGGGTTCCTTACTTATACTCTTAGACATGCCCAGAATGTGTACTCTCTGCAGTACAGTAGATTCTGTTCCAAATGGTATTGGCCTTAATACAGCAGCTCTATTGATTAAAATCAGCCTGTATTTATAACACAAAAATCAAATTTAAGCACTTTCAGATTACAGTAAGTGCATGCTTTTATGCTACATTAATTGCTCAACCAGGGTTTTTCAAGCTCTAATAATGTCCTGTAATGAGTTACACATGTAGCTTGCCTTTGAGAAACTACATCAAGAAACTACAGCAATTGTAAAACAGGGATGGGGAGTCTTTCATTTAGCAAAAGTTATCTTGTGTGTTGGGGGACTCCATCCCAATGATGGATTGACTGGAACAAACTGTAGTTGAGGGCAGAGGGAAACATGAGCGCAGATGTTCATTCTCCCTTGGATACAGATCCTATCTAAAAGTTACAAGCAGAAGCTATGATTTTAGAAGCCAAACTTGGTGTACCAGAGATACTTAGAATGGGGAGAATATAATAAGGAGGAGCAAAAATCCATACCAAAAGTCAAAACAACCAAAACTACAGCAACTGTGGAGAATCTCTCTTTTATGAATCTAATGCAAAGTGGTTAACATACATTCTCAACAACTGTCTGCCTTCTACTCAGAAGCCATATTCCACCCAAATTCAGCTGGAACTCATTAATTTCATGAAACATGGTCTTCTCTGGTGAAAATCTTGACTCCTGAGTATCCCTTTTACGCCCAAAGAGCACAGCCTTAAAACCTGGTACTGTATTTCTTTGCAAGTTCAATATATATTGCTCCTCTAGACAACGGTGAGGCTACTATATCTAGGCTGCAAAACTTGGATGATTTCTATATGTCAACAAAGTAACAGAAAAAAACTCTTTGTTGCCATCTAGTGGTCATCCCACATTTTGCAGCCCAGAATAGATAGTCCTAGCCAGTAGTGATGTTGCACATGTAGGTTTAGAGGTTGAGGAGAATATTCAAGGTTAAGGGTCTGTGTTGCAGGTTCAAAAGCAGAAAACATTACCTTTTCCCATAAATTCCCAGCTAAGTCCATGGCCTCGAGCAAATACACTTCTTCTGACATGAGGGAATCCTTGTCCAATGCTCATTTTTCATCTTTGGTCAGGATTTCTCCAATGTGAGAGGAATCAAGAATCTCCTCCTGTTTCTACTCATTCTCTATCTCCTTCCAACTCTGTCTTTTCTCTTTCCCAAGTAATGGGTGTGCGAGGAATTGACAGTTATTTACAAATGTCTAAAGTGCTATTTTGCAGAGGGTTTGACATTAAACTGACTCATAAAGGCAGCAGATTTCCTACAAGCTTTAAAACATGGCCATTGGCCTTCTAATTGGACCTAGGAATGGAGGTGCCATCAAATTCCACTTTGAAAAAACCCAAAGGATGGGAGGAAGGGAATATGAGAGAGAGAGAGAGAGAGAGAGAGAGAGAGAGAGAGAGAGAGAGAGAATAAAAGCCAGCTCAGAAACAATTCAACCAAATTACTACTTTTAATATCAATAAATGTTACTTTTTGATGTCACAACCAGTTATGGGAGTAGAACAAACACAATAAATATAGCATCGTATTATTTTACTTTAAAACCCACAACAACTTCTGCTTCGATATCAGCAGCAAAAAACATTTCCTGCCTTTGGTGGTGACAGCACTGTCTGCATTCTAGGATGGAAACCTATAAACACAATCCTCTGCATTCTTTGAAGCAATGACCCAAAAAAGTAAGAACTAAGTCAAAAATCCCAGGATTTTAAAATCCAAGGCAGCTCCCAGAACAGCCAAACTGAAGGGAAGAAAATATGAAGGTTGAAGTCTCCAAGCAAACAGTTGTATACAACTGTGTACAGCTCAAGGCACTGCACACTTAGTAATGTGTAAATCTTGTGGAACTAATGAGTTGCTCCCATCACTTACAGCCAATTTAGATGACAGCTTTTATTTTTAAAATTGTGCTGGTTTCATGCATGCGCGCACACACAGAGTCTAATTGGTATAAGAGTTGATCCTTTGTCATTGTTTACATTTATTATCCCTTTTTCTTCTTTCCAACCTAACAGAATATTGGAAATATATTATGCAATGGGGCTTTGGTAGACTTTGTCCATCTATCTGTCAGCAGATAATTCTCTGAAAGATCAGGTTTGACAATGAGCCAATCAGCCCAGAAAGAGAGAGGCGGGGGGGAGAGAAACCCAATGAATTCCTACGGGAGAGATGATTGTGCAGAACCTCAGAATATTCCTGACTGCTCCATTCTGACCCCTTTCCTCCTGGTTACATGACACAGTGCATACACAGCCTGCCCTGTGCTTCACACTGCACACATATATGCACACATACACAGACACAACATGAGAGGACCATAGAAGGGTGCGTGCATGCACACACACACACAGAAGCAACACTTATGAACCCATCCTGATTAAACCCTCACAGACTATAGGCAACATATATGCACACATCCTTAGTAGTCCCTGGGGAGAAAGTACACACATGCATACCAACACATGCAAAGAATACGTTACTTCATTATACAGAAGAAAGTATAGACAGTTCTTATGGCCGCTGCAACCAAAGGGACTGGACAGAATTCCAGAACCCATGCTCAGTGTGCTTTCTCTATCTTGTTAATTTTCACACTTTCTCATGAACAAGGCGGCTGCAGTATTGTATATGTATATGTATAAACCTGACCTCCATTTGCAAAGTGAGTTCCAAGTAACATGCCTTAAATGCAGGAAGCAAATATGCTTGCTGTTCTCTACCAAATGTCATTGTCATGAGATAATCAGCTGATCTCCCTTGAGATTTTATCCTCTGGTTTAACTCAACATTTCCATTCTGCTGTCCTCTTTTTAGTAACATTTGACGTGACACACAATCCATTGTGTTCAACAACTGAATTAAAAGCATATGTTACAACTCCTGTGGTTCTGGGACTTATACAAGGACACCAATAACGTGGCTTTGGAAGACAAGCAGGAGCTTGAAATAGTTTATTATTGTTTTCAGTGAGGTGAAGGTATATTAGGAAGATTGGTGTGAATGCTTATTTTACTTATCATTCCAGTAAACAGGTTTGGCTGGTTTGTATTGTTTCAAAATCTCCAGATGTGGATCAGAGATAATGAAATAAAATAAAATTATTGTGCATGTATTCCATGGAAACTGAGCATTCTTTTAAAAATCCTTTAAATTCCCATGCACTGCAGTCCATTCAGTGGGATTTGTTTCCAGGGATAATTTGAACTTTCATACTGATTTATCTGAGGAAAACCCTGATTGAAGTCAGTGGGACTTTCCTTTGAATACACATGCATAGAATTAGTTTCTATCAGTGTTGGAAAGAACACCCTAAACCAGTGCTTCTCAACCTCAGTAACTTTAAGGTGAGTGGACTTCAATTCCCAGAATTCCCCAGCCAGCATGCTGGCTGGGGAATTCTGGGAGTTGGAGTCCACCCACCTTAAAGTTGTTGAGGTTGAGAAGCACTGCCCTGAACTTAAAACTGTGGTTTAATCATAGCAGGAAACTAGACTTTATTATAACTCACAACTCTTCCTGCCAGTAAGTGTAGCTAAACAAACTCACGCAGGTTCAGTTCTGGCTTCTTTCCCTCGTAACAAGTCAAATTCATAAGCCAAGAAGAAAACACGGCTTATAAATCTGGCGAGTTTCATGTGTCATGCTAAGCCATAACGTGCTTTTTCATGGCATCCTAGCATAGAGGTGCCTAGCCTGCCTTCCTGAGGGTACATTTGTTTCCCCAAAATCTTGAATGCAGCAGCAATAACAACATCCAAACTTTGATACCACGTCAAATTATTAATGTGACAGAAGAGATCTTTAGAAAAAAGTACATGACTAATAATCATGTTGTCACATTTGTTTATATTTTGATATGAATGAAATCATATCCAATCTAGTTTTTCTCCTGGTTTCACTCTATTCTTTGCTTGCTCCCCCTCCCCAACACACCACTTGAAGGCAAAGTTGAACCAACTGTAGCTCACGTTTTAGTTTGGAAAATGTTGGATCTCTGTAGCCAAGTATTATGTAAGAATCCAGCTTCTGGATTATTTGATATGAAATAACATTGATTCCCTGTTTATACATAATATTAAGCAAACCACAGATGGAGCTTTGCAGGTTTGTTTAACTCTTTTACAGTCAGAGAGTGATTAAGCAGATGGTATCAGCATACTGTTTTTCATGGTTATCCCCAAATTCCTGATTTCTAAATGCAACTATTGCAAGGCAAAAACATCCTCAGACTCAAATCTTAGTGTCTACACAACATGATTTCTTGGCAACAATGTGGAAACGGCTTTCCAGCTCTGCCTTCTGGTTTTTTTTTTTTTTTTAATTTAATCTTCCCAATCTAGCCTATAACTCTGATATTTCCCAGGGAAGTCCTATCCAAGTACTAATCACATCCAACGCAGTTCATTTCTCAAGATGAGCTGAGGTGCTACTACCTGTTGTAAGTGGGATTAATTTTTACACAGCCTCTAGGAGATCCATTTTCCCTACTCTTGAAGGAAGCTGCTTTCACGTACTGTAGCTGTTTTCTCTGGATATTTCCAAACTGCTTTTCAGGCCCTAGAAGTACACAAAAGTCAGGTTCGCTATCAAAACTTTAAATTTCTAGTGAGTATCTCCCATAATGAGAACTGATGAGATGTTTTCTGTTGTTTATGACTATAATAAAGATTTATTAGATGTGATGAGATGTTTCATCCCACAGAATTCCAGGGGGCCCTACAATAAAATTCATAAAGCCCAATCAGCATAAAACAGAAGAATAAAACCTGCTGCACTAGTTAGCTTGAGAGGCCAAGTAAAATCAGCACACTAGCCATTATATGATTCCCATAGCACTTTTCAAGTTCCCGAAAGGATCTGCCAGGTTTAACCCAAGAACACAGTGAGACAGTCCAGAATCAGTTCAGCTCCTTTATTAGCTTACACCTAATAGACAGAATCTCGCCAGACTAATTCTAATCCCCAACAACAGCAACTATAACCATGATGCCTTTAGGAAGGGGCCAATCTCCTTCTCTTGACTTTCCCACACTCCGGCTGGGGGCTGAGGAGGTGCTTTCCCTGGAACCTCTCTTCCCCCTCCCGGCAACCTTGAAGCTCCATTCCAGAATCCTCCCCGCTCATGTCTTCCATCACAGGACTTCACCCAACAAGACTTGTTGTGTACCTTTGAAGAGGGCCAGAGACAGAGTGATGGATTTAAGTTACAGGAAGGCAGATTCTGGTTAAATGTTAGAAAAAAAAAACTTCCTAACAAGAGTTTGCCAGTGGAATCAATTATAAGAGAAGTACTGACTTCCCTTCACTGCAGGGGTGTCAAAAAAGCCAAGATGGAGGCTGCCATGGTGCAACTGAAGCTCCACCTATTTTTTATGTGCATCAGTACATCAACCTCTGCTTTAGTAGATGGGTTTGAGTTGAGGCTCAACATCCACCATCAGGAACTCTTTAATTTGGTTTCCTGAATTAGGTAGGGATTGGGCTTGGTGGTCTAAATGACTCTTGGAATTCTATGACACCAAACTCTCTAAAACCCCAAGGAAGAAAGAATCTGGCCTGGTCCGCTAGATGTGCTTGCTATACCCATTGGAGTTTGCAGCTCCACCCACAGTTTTAATAGTGGTACTTCTTTTTTCTTTTTTGTTGTTTCTCATCTCTGATTGAGTTGCAGCCACTTCACAGTCCTGCAGATGTCTGCTCTTGGGGTTTAATGGAACTCATTCTCAAATAAGAGGAGCAGGATTTCAACCTAAAATATTAGCTGGCTCGGTGACTTAGAACACATCATACTAAGGCATAACTCATGCCTTCTTTCCTAGTGGTTGAACTACTGCAATGAGCTTTACATGGGACTGTCCTGGAAGGCTACTTGGAGACTGCAACTGGCCGAGAATGTGGCAGTCTACATACTTACCAGTTCCTAGCACTGGCTAGGGTTAGCAGATATTAGCAGAAGAGGCAAAGGAGGACCTGGACAATTGGAAAGGACAAATGGGGGGAAAGGAGGACACACTGTTTAACTTTCTTGGCATCCCTGACAAAAATAAGAGAAAAACTGCAGCAAAAAACTGCAAAAAAAGGTACTTAGGCCTAAATATATATGAAATTACTTTTCTAGCTAAATTTAATTGCAATATTTTCCAACAAATCTTTATTTTCAAGAACATGCGCTAGTGATAATATAAAATCGACAACACACTTTTCGCTTATGTTCTAAGAAGGCCCCAGGGTATGTTGGAGGTCTAGAAGCATTCTTAGAAATAAAAATTATTTTTGAGGCCCATTTTAGCTTCCCATTTAATTTTATAATTACAATAATTTACAAATAATAAAATTAATAATAAAATTAGAACACTTTTGGACTACGATGGCCTCAAACCCCATGTTCTACCTAATAGAGCATATAATGATGCACATCGAATGTGTAGCAATACATTTTGGTTCTGTGCAGCTCTAAATATTTGAAATGTTAAAGGGTCAACTTAACCAATTTACACTGCAAATCAGCTCATCTGAGTTTGGTGCTACTTCAATACTTGAGACACCCTTACTTTTGCATATTTTGGACACACAAAACAAAAGTTAAGTTATATCACGGCTGCTACAGTCTCAAAAATTGTGATGATTCTATGCAAGTTCATTCAGAGGTTCACTGTGTTTATTCTGGTTCAGAGAACAATGTAGTGAGCTCCATCCACATGATGGCATTTTGAAACCCTTTCTTTTCATTCCAGAAAAATATTCCCATCCCTACCCAGACTGGGAGAACTTCCGAAGTAACTTCAGATTCAGTGAACAAGCTCAGTGTGATGGAATGGAATTATGAAGGCCATACTCAGGGAGGAAAACATGCTCTTTCATCTCCTGAGGGGCAAGGGAGAGATAAGAGGATGTTTTCCTCCCTGAGTTTGGCCTTCATAATTCCATTCTATCACACTCAGGGACTTGAATATCCCTAAAGGAGGTCTTGAATGAAGCCCATATTTAGCTTAAGAGCTTGTGGAAGGTTTTTCTTGTTGGGGGTTTTGTTGTTACTGTTGTTCTGATTTGAAGAGAAGTTATCAGCATGAAAGCAAACTTTTGCAAAGGGTCATCTCCAGGAATACATGATTTCAAGTTCCCTTGTCAGTTTTGAGTGTCATGAAATCAGTTTTGAAACAGTTATTGCAGGTGTTTTCAAATCTTTAAGCTTCTCGTGTCTTTTTTAGGATTTCAGCAACTCCATCCAACCCTGACTTTCTTGGTCTTCCTTCTCTCAAGTTATTCACTTTTCTTTTATGTATTTGTTTTGCAATTCAGTCCTCATTCATTCACTCTGCATGACCAAACAGCTTCAATGTACTTCTTTCATACTGGGTGCTCACTTTTGTATTCAATCTACAATCATTCACCATTTATTCATTCTTGACCTTATCACTTCTTTTCCACATAGGCTTCTTAGGTACCCCATGCCACTGCATTCATCTTTTTTTGTTTGTTTGTTTCTCTTAATATATCCAACTTACTTCCATTAACAAAGTAATTTTTTTTATCAAACCTTAGCCCCAATCCTACCTGCTATCTTTCTACTAGCATTTGCAATTCTTAAAATTTCTTAAAATTTTAAATTTTAAAATTAAAATTCTTAAAATTTCTCTATTTATGTTTCTATCGTTACTAAACATTCTACCAAGGTACCCAGATTCATCTACTTGCTCTAGGTGTTTTGCCATTTATGTATAATGTGCAATTGTTCTGTTTTATTTCTATAAAAAAACTACCATGATCTTAACATACGCGAATTTTGAAATCAATGTTCTTTATTGCATCAAAAAGTCTATTTAACATTCCTGTTCTTTCTTTCCTTATTAGATTGCTCTGTGGTTAAATTATAAGATATAATTGTTAAGGAAACTGATTACTCTTTTTTAAATGCAGGCCTCAATCTTCAGATATTACTTTCATGTAAAGGTCAAAACTCCTAACTTCTGTACTATCTCTCTCCATCAATGGAATGTCTAAGTTAGGTGATTACTCATCCAACAAGTATCAGGACTCATGACGTAACAGTTTATGCAGGTATTTTATACTCTTTCCCCCCTGAGCTAGTCAGAATAAACATATACTTAGTTGTTTTTCATGTGGAAATAAGCCAAAAGCACATTCTATTCATGTTTATCCTGGTTCAATGATCATAGTGGCCCCTATGGTGTTCAACATTGCATTCAATTCTTTTGTTAAAAAAGCAGTTAACAATCTTCTGTGTGGAATTTAGATCTAAGATAGGGAGACTCGTAAGAAACTGCATTAAAGCAGATTTCAGCTAACTATTCAGAGAAATTTCCCGATAGCAAGAGAGGTACTTACAATCCCTTTATGCGTCATTACGTTGTAGTGGTGAAGGAACTGGTGTGTTCCAGTGATGCTGGACTATACTTTGGGAGTGTTCACTTCCCGAAGAGTCACCCATGATGGGTGGATCATAAAAGAGTGGACAGACTACATATGATCCTGTGGAGAAGGAAATGGTAGTTCACTCCAGTATTTTGTCAAGAAAATTAAAGGCATGTATGCAACCAGGACAACAACATCATTGTTTTAGAAGAAGAACCTGCCAGGTTGGAAGACATATAATGAACTAGTAGGGAAGAGCAGAAGGCAAGTAAAAGTAGCATTGGTACTTACAGTGTGGCTGGATTAAAGCTGAAACAACAGCCAATGTCTGATGTGGCCAAAAGCAAAAGTTCAGTGCTGGAAAGATCTGCGCACTAATACAACATAGAATATAAAAGACATGCAAGGCAAACTTGATGTTATCAGAACAGATATGTCATGACTGAACATTGGGAATGTTCAGGGAATCCACAATCTTAGATAGACTGGAATGAGTCACTTCAGATCAGAGAAGCATCAGATTGTCTACTGTGGACAAGAAAAGCATAGAATACATGGGGCAACCGTCAATATTAATAAAAGGATGTCACCGTCAGCCCTCAGATACAACCCTCCAAATGATGGAACGATTTCAGTAAGAGCCCAAGAGAAGGCAATCAAAATACAGAGGAGGCAGAAACTGAAATGTTCTGAGGTAAATTGCAATACCTTGTCAATACAGGAACCAAAAAAAGATGTACTGATAATAGGAGACTGGAATATTAAAGTTGGAAGTAAAATAGCATCTGATAATGTGAAAATTTGGCTTCAGTTTACAAAAATAAGTAGGAAACAGACTAAGAGTTCTGCAAAGAAAATTCCATTTTTACAGTAAATACCTTCTTCCAACAACCTAAAAGATGGACATCTCTGGATGGATCAAACTGATCAATCAACCTGATTATATGCTTTGTAAGCAAAGATGGAGAAGCTTTTAGTCAGTTAGCAAAACCAAGATCTTTACTGACTGCGGCTCAAATTGTGAAGTCCTCTTTGCAAAATTATAACTTAAAGAAAACAACTGGATCATTAAGATACAGCCTCAGCAATAGCCCATATGATTGTGTGGTGAAGTTAAATAATATATTTAATGGATTACATTTGATCAACAGAGTACTTCAAGCACTGGTGAAATTCATGACATCTTCAAAGATGAAGGGGGGAAAAAACCCTATCCCAAAATGCAGAAAGCAAAAGGCCAGCAAAATGGCTTTCAACTGATACGTTGAAACAACCTAAAGAAAGCAAAAAGCAGAAGAAAATTTGCCCAAATAAATGCTGAGTTCCAGAAAAAAGCAAGAAGAAACATAGAGTTATGAATCAGGAAGGCAAAGAAACTGAAGATTATAATCAAATGGGCAGGACAAGATCCTAAGAAAATTACAGAAATAAAGGGAAACCTTTATACAAAGATGGGCATGATGAAAGACAAAGAGAGCAGTGGAGAATGTGCAAAAAAGAGATGGTGTGACCGTACAGAAGAAATTGAAGATACAAAGATTTGATCACTGAACTTTCATTCTGAAAAGTGAAATTAAATGGTCCTAGAAAATTGCTAACAACAAAGCTTCCAAAACTGATGAAACACCAGCCAGACTGTTTAAAACCTTGCAAGAGGACGCAGTTTGAGCATTGCTTGCAGGTGGTAAGCAGGTATGGGAAAATGGAGCAATATTTATAGAGTTCAAATGCCTCTGTCCTGATTTACTTCTAGGGAAAAGTGGAATTTTGCATGGTAGGAGAGCTTTGAGTATCCTTACTTTCTTTTACAGCACAGCGTTTTGATATAGTTAACTATGCCTTTAAATTTTGTGACTAATTTTACCATGTTGTCTGTTTATCTTCCTTTTGGGGGGAGGGTTCCTTTTAAAAATAAGCTATCAGTTGGACATAATGGATCTGAATTTCCTAAATCCAAACTTGCAATTCCACCAGTGGACTTGCCACTGTTCCTTTTCAGGATTTTCGCTGCTTCGTTTCTAGTATCGCGTATTATAAATAAGAGAAGCAAGAACAGATCCCTGCGTAGGGAAAATTTTCTCCCACAACTTAACAGGAACCATTTATATTTAAATCTGGTCCTAGACAGTCTTATCAATTGGCAAGCAATACGAATTGTTTCTGCCTTAATAACGTCTCAATTACATCGATTGCCCTCAGTTGCTGCAAAGGATAGCCGCCTCCCCTCCCCGCTGTCCTGCTTCTGGTTGGGCCAGGTAGCGAGGAATGCCGTGACGTCACCGGGGAAGGCAGGTGTTGCCAGTCCCTCAAGGCGCAAGAAAAGGTACTCCCTGCCAGTGCCCGGCCGGGATTGAGCACGCGCACTAGGCAGAAAGCGGACCAGAGGGAGAGGGAAGGGGGGAAGGAGTGAGAGCGAGCGCGCGCGCCCCGCGTGCGCGCATGGGCTCAACGCACCAGCTCTGAAGTCGGCGCGGAGCGAAGCGTCCTGCGGTAGCTGCCGAAGCTAAGCCGAGCCCTGCAGGGCTGCACTTTGGACAGCAGCTCCGGGCGCGGTAGGTGAGCGCTTGTGGCTGTGGGGGGCTGCCAGGGCTAGGGAGGAGGAGGATGTCCTGGTTGCCCCTGCATCCCCTGGCCCCTGGCTGGGCTGGCTGCGCCGCAGCGGGTGCGGACGGGGGCTGAAGTTTTGCTGGGGAACTTGGCGGGGGGGGACGCTGGAGGTGTCTTTGGCGCGTCCTCCTGCCCGGGCAAAGGCTGAACTTTGGCGAGGGAGGGAAAGTTTTTCGGGTCGGCTGGGCGGGGGCGACGGCGAGCGGGGGTCGCTCGCCTCCGGTCAAGTTGGAGCGGGGAGCCGTCGCCTCCCCCGCCTCCTGGGAGACGCCGGCGGGCCAATGGGAAGCGCGGCGGCGGAGGCGGGGGGTTCTCATTGGCAGCGGGAGCCGAGGATTCTGCCGCTCGCCCGGAGCTGACGCTGCGTCTTGCCTCGCGCTTCGCCGGGGGCTGCTGGCAGCCTCGGAGCTCCCGCGTCCGGCTGCCGCTGGAGAAGGCGCAGCCTCGAAGGGACTGCAGGCTCGGCTGGCCGGGCCCCGAGCTCCTGCCGCCGCCGCCGCCCTCCGAACTGAAGGCGTCCAAGAGGGCGCGCAAATGAATAACCCAAGCCGTGGCTTCCCTTCTCCTCCGCCAGCTTTAGGCAGTGCCAGGCGCTCGAGAGAAAAGTTGGCAAGGATGTCGCGGCTGACCAAAGGGCTCTTCGGACTGCTCTCTGTTGCGCTTGCGCGGAGCCGCGAAGTATGTGGAAAGCGACCTCGCCGGTTATTGCTGCTTTTAAAAAGAGAGGGAAGCAGTTTTCTGATCCACTTAGTAAAAGAATACCCCGGCGTGCCTCATTGAGAGCCGACGTGCGTTACTGGAGGGTGTTGTGATCGCTGAGCTTAGAAGGCGCTGTCCCTTCTCCCTTTGAGCCCACCCTGCCCTCTTTCTTTTCGTACATGGCAGAAAGGTGCTGAGAGGAACGTGAAGGGAAGTGGTGCCCGCGTTTGCCAAGAAGAGGTTCAGATTTCATCCTCCTCTTAGACCTCCCTAAAAGCTCTTATTTTTTTTTTCCTGTGAAGTACATCTGCCAAACTTAGATAGGCTGGAAGTGCATCTGGCTTATTAATCGGTTCACTTTCTTTTGCTTTCAGTCATCCACTAAAAATACTCTCATGGTCTTCGTGAGAGGGGTTCAGAGAGGGTCTCAGTTTGGACCGAGAGAGGAAGATTGAGTCCAACAGTTCCTGCCCCAGCTTTCCATGTAAAATTTATTTTTCCTTTGTTTTTCTTGAAGGGTGGCTGCTGCAAAGAGTAATTATGGTTTGAGTATGAAGCATTTTATGTATTAGAATCAGCATGCAAAATAATAAAATATTTGCATTGAGTTCAGTGGCACCACTAAACAACTGAGTAGGTCTGATTTCTAGCAAGTTTTGAATTGGTTGGTGCTGCCCTTGTGGGATAACTGTGTAAGAATGAAAGATCTGTGATTCCAGTCCTGAGAATTCTCTTTTTCCTCCTTTTTGCTGATCTCCTTAATATAGATTCTGGACAGCTTTTAGCTTGGAAAGTTTTTGGGACCTTTTAAACACAGTGCAGTGAGTAAAGGCATCTCCATGTTCCCCACACAGTTCTCACATTAAATTGCTTCTGTGCAGCTTCCTTTCAGCTAGGCTGATGAGGATCAGGTTTTCTCATCACGATAGCTGGGACAGGGTTTGTACTGAACCTGGTAAAAATAGCCAGATTATTAACTGATATTTTATCTCTCCAGTCTAACATCTAACATATGCAGAAAAGCTCAGAGGAACAAAGCAGAATTTTAGAAACAAGAATGGAATTTCTAGAGATTGTGGAAGGGAGAGACAATTTCAAGGTGACTTGTTTAGGGCTGCAAACCAAGCTTGTGAACTGAACTGTGAGAGGAAATCTGCTTTGTGTGATGCTTCAGGCTATGAATGAATGTGTCCTTGAGACAAGTGGCTTGGATATGCTTGCTTGCTTCTAGTTGAGAGAAATCGTCAGATATGCAATTTTGCTGGCTTTTTCAACAGTGTCAAGTTGTACTCTGTTTCTTTCATATCCAGTGAAAATGTCCTTTCTGCTACAGAGACAGCTGCATTCTTAACTCAGATCTGCCTTACTGTTCTAAGCATTCTGCAGTGCTGCAACAGTGAACATAATATGGAATAGTGACTGCAATTCCAGTAGGATCCTCACAATTGACCACACTACTGGTGTCCTCACCTTGCATCTGAATAAGGAGACTTATAAGTGCTGTCTTCAGCTGGCCGACAGAGAAGGGACAGTGCAGAAAATGGCCCCTGTCTGCCTGTTTTTCTGGCTGTGCTTGTTTTCATAGTGAAGAACAAACCATCCACTCCGTGGAAGAGCAGAAAAGCAGTCCCTCACATCAACTCAGAAAGTTGGGGTGGGGTGTGTGTGAAATAATGATGAGGCTCAGTGGCACCTTAGTTTTCAATACCAGGCTGAGGTGGGATTTCCAAAACTATTTTCCCTGTAATTCCAGATGAAGTCCTGCAAAATTATTTTGAAAAGTTTCTGCTGGAGCAGTAGTTGAGTTGGAAGCTAATTGGCTTAGCTTATGAAAACTTTTGCAAATTACATGGTATTGCGGCAGGAAAGAAACTTGGATTGGTGAAGCTCTTGTGTATCTTATACATTAATATGTTAATTTGCAAACCTAACTGGACATGCAGTTGTAGACTGTTCATAGTATCTGAAGTGTTTTATAAATAAAAATTGGCATAAAAGGTATAATTCTCTAAAATTTCAATGTAGCTTCTTAACCACTTCTAATGTTCAATATTGTAATGTCTATACTTTTCCTCTACTCTTGCTTTCCAACACCTTTTTCCTTGAAAAAAGACAACTTTAATAATAATGATGTAGATAAAAATAATATAATATTGCAAAAGGCAGCTTTACTTGGAACAGCTTATATCCTGTGACAATACCTTTAACACCATCCAACAACACCATCTGCCTATCCCAGGTCCTTGGGAGGGACTCAATAGGTGGATAAAAATGCCAAATCCAGTCTAAACATCTGGCTGACTGTATGACCAACCATCATAATATAATAGAGGTAGGCTTGTATCCAACTAGCTGGGACCTATATGGAACCTGTAGATGGAAAATCAATGTCTAAATGAAAGATTTACAGATCTCTTACTTAAAAAACAAGTGAGCTTTTGTTCACGAATAAAGGCAAACTCCCTCTTTTAATTTCTCATTTTCCCTATAAGCCTGTAAAAGTACTTTGATAACTTGATGCTTGACTCATTCATAGTTGCCTGCCTGATTTAGTTAACGGCTGATTTCCTATATTATGTTAAGCCATAAAGTTTGGGTTTTGGCACTGGATTTGTAAACCTAGCCATTGTAGTATATAAACTATGGCTTCATGGGATAGCATATTATAGTGTATAAATAAGGGAGGTTGGTCTCCACTGATTAACCTGTTTTTATCCTTTCTGGAAGGGAATATTGCCTCTGATTTTTTTCCTCTGCTTTATTATTTATAGTATAATGGAAGGGACTGAAAACATTTTAGTGATAGAAACATGTAGATCAATAGAATTGATTTAAAAGAACTACAAAATTAGCTGGTAACATCTGTTTCTCTAATCAAGTTTAAGGAACTTAATACTCCTACCATATTTGGGGAGATGTGGTCTACTTGAATTAAATACTACTCATTTCATATATTGGTTTCTGACAAGTCAGGTATTGTTCTGTGAACATGGGGGATAGTCTGTGGATGAATTTTGAAGCTTATTAAGAAATTAAAAAGTCAAATTATTTTTAAACAAGGCTAGCCAAGCATTGATTTTATCCTTAATGACTAAAGTATAAAGAGCGTGATGATAAGATTTATTTTTATTTGGAATCATTCCTAATTTTTCCTTTTCTCATTAATCCCCACCTTAGGTATTTGCTTTTAGAATAAGTTTGCCAATTCTGTACTATATAGAACACAAATTATTGCAATTGTTCTTGGTCTCACAAATTTATATATGAGAGATGCACTGACTGGTTAAAAAAATAGCAGCAAGAGTTCTTAAACAAGTATCTCTTCTAAAAGGATCTATAATTATTGTAATAGGAGAAATAAGCAACAGGGAACATAAGTCAGTCAGTGCAGAAAAACTTCTCCCAAACATGTCCTTCTCCTTTGTATGTTTTCCTCTCCAATAAATCAAGGGCCATAGCCTTAACCTGAGGGGAATCTCAAAGTATAACTAGATTGTTCTCATAGTTTAATCCTGTCTTTCTTTAACTCTGAGAATTCAGTAAGTTATGACATGCTAGTGGATTGTATCATGAGACCACCCACATTTCTAGTAAGAACATGAAACTATGATGTGCTTTATTTGGGTGTTTGTTTGCGAAACATGGACAACTTTCTGGAGTCTTTCAATAACTAAATCTCATAGTAGTTGATGCCTCATGGTATCACTGTGGATCCCATAACACACCCACAAGCATCAAAAGGGTTCAGTATGTGGTTGTCTGATTTTTTATTTTGCTGTCTGGGGAATTCTGGGAGTTGAAGTCCACACGTCTTGAAGTTGCTAAGGTTGAGAAACACTGCCTTGGAGTAACAGTAGCTTGCAAAAAAAAAAAAATTCAGACATACTTAAAACAGATCTTGAATTGTTTGCCTCTTTCTTGTAGGATTAAAATATAATAAATAAGGCTTTTGCTAGTAGGTCAACTGTTTAATTATAATAACTTGTACTAAATGGTTGTGCTTTTTGATTGGTAGTTTGATTAGGCAGCTTTGGAAAAATGCTCAGTTGCTTTGAGTGTTTGTACTTCCTTTTGTTTCTATTTATATAAAACCCTGCTGGCAAAGATACAGGAACCAGAAGGGGCACTCACTTTGAATCTGATACCATTGTTCTGAGACTGCAAGGGGGATAGTCTGAATGACTTCTTGAGGCTCCTGAAGAAGTTAAAGGATCAGAAATGATTTTTAAACCCTGTTAGTCAAACACCTAATCACCCTTTGAAGACAGGAATACAGTAAACTGGATTTCATCAGTTTACTCTAAACAGTAAGTGCCATGCTTCAGAAAGCTGGCATATAAAATGCCACTGAGTTAAACATTTTCCAGGCACTTCTTGTAGATTTGTAGCTAAAAATAAGGTTACTTTATAGGTTTTAATCTTATTGACGTATGCCGGTATCAAGGAAGAAATTGTGTTAAAATGAAAAATATCAATATTGCTGCCATCTCAGTATCTCACAATGTTTGGTTGCTGTTTGTATGGGGAATGCTGCGTTCAGGTTGTAGCATAGAGACTGGGGCTCATTTCTGATTAAACAAGCTTTTTCCATATTTCTGTTATTTTTTAATAATTATGTACCCAGTTAACACTTATAAGCTTCTTGAAAAGTCAGACATCGTGCCATGTAGTTTGCTTAGCCATGGCTTATTTAGTAAAGCACACTGGCAGGGCTCACACAACATACTTTAAATGTACACCATGATTTACAAGCCACAATTGGTGGTTCATACAGCATATCAATTCAGAACAAAACAAACTGCATTCTGGGTTTGCATGATGTGCATACTAGCCACAGATAAGCTGATTTTCAGCTTATGTTGATTTGTTGAAAAGCATGTACCAGCTACAGTTCTAAAACAACCATATTAAAAACAAATCCAATTGTGAGTAATTTCAACAAAGCTATTAAACTCTGGTTGAATATAAGATTGTTGCTGTTTTTTTCATTGAGTTTTTGCTGAAGTGTGATGAAAAAGTGATTGGCTGTCCCTGCTATAAAGAGCAAATAAATTCTCTGTAGTTGACATTAATTGTTCTCATAATGCAATGCTTGAGATTTTGTTGTTGTTGTTGTTTCAGAGGAAGGAAGCAAACGTTGACAAGGCTTTGCTCAAGATCCTTGGAATAACGTTTGTAGAGAAACCTGTTTGTAGCATGCTGATAGTCTCATTCATACCAGCACTATCAGAATATCTCACTGCTACCCAGTAAAAATGATTTTGTCAGTACAGTAGTTGTTGAACAATCCAGTAATGTGCAAAGTCTGAGATCTTACCATAGTTTGCATTTATCCAGGAAACATTTCCACAGTGGCGATATTTCCTAAGTAACACAGAAGAGAGTTTGGTGCAGATAAAATTTAGACAAGGTGTGGATAATTTCTCACTGTGTTACTCCTCCAACCAGTCCATTTAACCTGGCTTATTTTCAAAATTACTACATTTTCTGTTAGTTTTAATTGGCATTAGTAAACTAGGATGATTCTGTACAGCTTTTCAGTCCTTTTACTGCAAACCTGTTTTCAGTCCTGTTACTCTCTGAAACTGATTTATGTTAATCTGTTATTGCCCTCACTATCACCATGTTCAAAACATTAAGATCTTGTGGATGAAACAGTTGTCCCTCCAGCAGGCTGATAGGGGATGACAAAAATGCCAGCCAGCCAGCCATCACTCTGTCTCTTCTTTCCATGTCCTTAGCTTGCCTTGTGATGGTTTTTTTCTATGATTATTTGAAATAAACCCCACAATCTGAGGAAGAACACCAGAGTTGTCCTTCTACTTAGTTTAATAATATCAGTGGAAAGGCTCTTAAGCATTAGCCTTAACAGAGAGGGGGAGAGCTGGAAAGTGGGGTGCAAGGAGAGTTTCCAGCAATGGGAAGTAACTTGTCACTAAATTACAAAATTGTTTTCCCAGCTCTTTCTTCTGTGCTGTAGTTGAGATGACAATTTCTTTTGAAGAGCAGTGATGGTCTGGGTGCAGAGAGATGCAGCACAGGCACGAAAGCAACCTACAGTCACCTAGTGGAAGTAGCTTGAATGAAAGAAAATGTGATTGAAAGGGAGGAAGCTATTCACTTCAAAATCTTGCAAATGAATGGCAGACCCAACAACATGCTGCAGTGATCATCCATCCAGCTCTTCACTCCACTCTCAAAATTATTTAGGCCATCGTTTTCCTTTAATTTGATACAACTTGTCTGTGTTTTCTTTCACATCCTAATAGATGTTCCCTGTCTTTGCTTTTGAACTATAGTATATCTTCCTCCTCAAATCATTTTTGTTTTGTTTTCATAAACCTTTTGCAACTAATATAAAAGACTTAATGCAGTTGAGGGCATTATTAATCAAATACATAAAGCCATGTAGCCCTGGTGTTCCTTACTTTTTCCACCTTTTTTACCTAGAATCCCAAAATTTGATTCCTAAATGTATTTAATTCCATGCTTTCTTCTGTAGAGGCATTTGGCTTTTTTGACTGGTTCACTTTTTATTCAGAAATTAGTTAGAAAATCATTTTTTTGCTTGAACAAAAATAATTAGTATTTTTATCACTCAAAATAGAGTGCATTTTCTTCTTCATTCACTCCTAATTTTATTCTAATTAATCACATTTCTGCTTTAGTTTACAAGTTCATCATTTGTCCCACTTATGATTGAAGTTTCTAAAATGGTGCCAACTAGCTATGAATGGGTTTACATTCTTTGTTATTTATCCAGAATAAAATATTTTTTGTATCAAGTCCATGTATTAATACTAGAAACATATTTGCAAAAGGGTGATAAAAGTTAGGTTAAAACATTGGATCAAATTTTTAAAATTTTAAGGAGTCGCTTAGCAAATAACTGTCAGAACTGTATCACTGCATTGTTCCCATTTTACTAAAAAAACATTGCTATAAAAGTTTATGAAATCATTCTTGGAATAACTAGGTCTCTACTGTAATCAACAGCTTAGAATCCATGTATGTTATCTATAAGTTCATACTAATGTGTCTTGAGTAAGGACAGACTACTATATAATCTATTGCTTGTGATAGCTTTATTATTGGCTTTGATTGTAGTTCCTGTGTTCAAACAATCTCTTCTTGGCTAGACTGCTATATACCATTTTACTGAAGTCAGAAATTTTGTTCATGTACAGATATATTGTACATGATTGTTGATGTTTCAGTCATATGGAACTATCCACTTTAACCTAAGGAGTGGACAGTTCCATATGACTGAAAACCAATCAATCTATACATGAGCAACATTTATGTACATTTATATTATATACAGCTTCATTGGATGGTAAGTAATAAATCCTATTATAAAGTCAGTTGCCAATTCCCAGACAACTCTTTCAAATTCATACTTATTTTTTCATATTCATGTTTGTCCAAAGTTAATTGGAATAATTATAATAAAGTAATTTCCATTTTCCTCAACTAATTATTACTTCACATATAGATAATGCTTTGAGCTGAAATAACATTGTGAAATTTTATTTTAATATTTTATATTTAGATTGTTCAGTAAGAAGTGGTACGTGTTAAGGTATAGAATATATGAGACTAAAAATAAACATATTTAGACAGGTATGTAAGCATTTCTAGGTCAGATTGCTGACTCCAGTTTTACTTATCATATACAGGCCTTCGTGACCTCTCTTCTCCCAATCAGATTTAATAAGCCTAGTAAGTGATATGATATAAATTCACCAGCATGTTATTTTGTTCAATAAATTTATAGTTATATGTTTGGAGGTTTACCTGTGAGAAAAAAATTGATTTTATGGGGATTTATTATTTTTTTTTGCAATTAGTGAGCACGGCTGCAGAGTTAAATTAGCAGATTGCAGTCCCATCTCCTTTGTTTGGCAGTTTTAAAACCATGCAGAATTTAAAAAACAGAAAATAATAACCAAGATCCATGGGACTTGTGCAAGCTCTGTGATTGCATTGTAGCAGTTCCTAAGTCCCTATCCCAGATTAAAGATATTTAATTTATGCTGCTGAAGTTTGTGATACTGCATTCTGCTAAGGGCCTTACTTTATTACATTGGTTGAAATATTTCTTGATATATTTCTTCTCTGTTCCTATGTTCAGGCATTGCTATTGATGGTAACTCTGAGCGTCTTAATGTAAAGACAGTTGGTAGTACCAACAAGGCTATTTGCTAATGCTGACTTGAAATGATTATGGTAAAGTGTGCATTGTAGCTCTTTGATATATGAAATTATACAGTTGCTCTGCACATTTTATCTGCAATGATGGTGAGGTGCAATTAAAGTAAAAATTGCATGAGACTTTATACAGTTTAATCAGGTAAAGGTGGACTAAGCATATTGGTGGCAGAGGGAGAGATTCTGTAGAGGTCATTCAGTAATACCCGTGGAAGTTATATTTAGGTCTTGTGTATAACAGAATCCAGTTAGAGTAAAGCTGCTATTAATATAGTTAAGTTATTTATATATAACATGAGGGAGTAACCATTTCTGTAGTAAGAAGATAGTAATATTACTTCTCCCAGACTCCTAGATATTGATTCAAGAATCATTGGAATTGTTCCTCTTCCACTACTATTATGGTTATGTATGGATGTGAACCATCAGGCTGAACAGTAAAATACAACTTTTTAAGCAAGCTTTCTATAGCCTTGCAAAATGAAGTCCTGCTTGTTGGCTTGCTAAAGTAAAAAAACCCCTATCCATACAGATTGTATAAAGAATAAACAAAGCTTAATGAATTAAGTACCTAATGTTTTGCAAATATATAAAGTAGTTGTGGATATTTTACTCAGATACAATATCTATGCAAAATAGGCATGAGCAGGGTTCAAATACAGTCTAATTTTCTTGGAGAACCCAAAATTTACCAGTCAGACTGGTGCAAAAAGGATATGCTTGAGATTAAATAATGCTGAGCCAAGAACCTGTTTTGAATACTAGAATTAAACGCTCAAAGTCTTTAAGTAGTACAGTCTGATAGCTGCTAGTTGATAGTTGATTAAATTAACAAGCCTTTTTGACTCCTAATTATTTACTACAAATCATATGACCTATAATAGATGTATATTTGCAAAATTTGGAAAAGACCATTGGGTTAGAATATTGTAAGTGAAGGGATCTGCACATGGAATCCCTGGGGCAAATCTCCCTATGAAAAAGATGGGTTTTGCCCAGACCCGCATCTGAAATCTATGAGAGACAAGTGGTGTGGTAATAGTAACACAGTCAAGAAGCTGCATGGGAGAGAGATCTCCTCTTCTTTCTTTATGATGACCCACCAATATATGTAGATTAATAATGATCTGGGCACCATATTTTAAGGAGATGGTAAATTGAAGTGAGGACTATATTGCTAGTAGTCTTCAAATACCTGAAAGATCGTCACTCATAGAAGAGGGAGTAGACTTGATCTCTACTCCTCAAAAGGGCAGGACTAGAACAAATGGGTTAAAACTAAAAGAAGGAGATTCAGGTTAGTCTCAGGACCTAGAAACTGTCAGACACTAGAACAGGCTTCCACAATCAGAAGTGCTCAGGCAGGGCTGGATGGTCATCCGTCAGATGCTGTAATGGGTCCTGCACTGAGCAGAGGTATCTTCCGACTTCTATGATTCTGTGATGCTAATGGGGACCTGTTGTGTAAAAATCTGTTGGGTAATATCTCATTAAATAGAAAAGAGAATTATTAAAACAAAATTTGTTTTTTAATAAATTCAGCAGTATATTAATACTTCTAAATTCCAGGCCCTTGTGATTTAAAATGCATAAAGCAAGCAGTTGTGATATTCAAGAGCTCTCATTTACAAAAAGCACTGAAGAAGTTATGTTAAGACTGAAACAAAATAGGACTCAGCTGAACCTATCATCTTGCTAGACTTTCTATTTAAAGGAGAATTTGAAGTTCGGAATTTGACTGTCTAGAGATGTTTTGTGTGTTGGTCAGCTTCCAGCTGATGCCTACATACAGTTGTATGTAGTTCTGAGAGTAGTGAATTATAGGTAGTCCTATGGGAACAGGATTGTCACACTGGTAGTAGGTGTGAATGGGACCTAATTATTTTAATGGGTCTTTAAATGATATTCCCGCTCTAGAATGTTTTTGGGTAAAGCAGGGGCTTCTGTGAGGGGATCAAAATGGTGGGTGTGACTAAGTAATCAAAGACCCACCCCTTTTTAACATACGTTGCTTGCAGTGCGTATTCATAAAAAGAATCGGGGCGTCAATCGATGGGTCATATCTGTCATTTTGATGCTGTTCACACACATGACACACGATGCCCCTGCATGAGAGGTTCATAAATTATATTGGCATATAGTTACTATCTTTACTTTCTAATGGACTATTTCCTCCATCCAAGTGTCCTGAAAAATCATAGTTAACAGAGAATTATTAACCTAATTAGAATACTAGGGTTTCCTTAGCAGAAGGAATAAATATTAAGAATGTGGGATGTATATGGGTGGGCTTGCATGCAAAATCTCAGTGAATTAACCATTTTTAATTAACTTATTTTGGGGGAGGACTCAGGATCTACCAGTCCTTCCAACATGTATGCACAGTTTACATGTACAGGTCGAATTCCTTCCAATCTCTGTAGCAGTTATAAGAGAGGAAGGGCATAAATCAAAACTCAGTATTGAGTTTTGTGAGCAAGTGACAGGAATCTTACTTATTTAAACCATTTTGTGTGGCTGTGTGTAGAAGAGAGAAGTGCATGGGCAAAATTGAAAATGATTTCATTTTATGTTCTTGTAGTTTGGATGCTTTAAAAGTCCATTCTTGACTTGTGTACTGCAGCTGGCATCTTTCCAAGACAGCTATTTTATTCTGGAAAATAAAATGGGTGTCCCCTTTTTCATGAGCAATAGTGGCTTAACATGTCTCAATTTTTAAGATGATAGCTAACACTCAATCTTGTACCTTATACATAATTCTGTGGAAAAGAGTCTGGCCATTTAAAGGAACTGCTATGATTGTTTGCCTGGGACCAACAGTGTAAACACTGCACAATGCCACTAAATTAGTTTTCCCTCCCTCAGATTCAAAAGTTTAGTAAATCATCTCTAGCAGTTGCTAAACAACATGGAATACTCCAGTCTGCGGTCCTGTGCTGCTTAAATGGGTAAAGGGTGTTCATTTTGCCAAGCTGTTTTTCTTTTACTGCATGTAAAATAGCAGGGTTAGCAGTTGCTGGACACTATTGGATATCTATGTGTCACAGCCTTGCTTAAAAGCCATGAAAGGCTTTGCAAGAATCACTGGACCTCATACTGCTGGCAGACAACTAGCCCTTGATGCAGGGTTGGCAGTAAGTCCCAGGAAAATTCTTCTGCTAAAAAAAAGTTACTAAATTCTGCCTTGTTGCTGCTGCACCACTGAACTGCTGAATACACCCAGTCTCATGAGAGGAGTCTTTGTAAATGAAAAAGAATCTACATTTTCTTGCTCTAGTATTTTTTTTTAATGTTCTGAAGTATGCTAGGAATAGAATCTACATACTGGAGAGTAGTTAAACAAATACAGATTTTGGGAGGAAATGGAAATATCATTAGTAAAATTACTCATATTTAAATATTGATATTAGAATCATTAATTTGTGCCTGGTTTAATTTTGGTGTCTAATTTCACTGGAGAATACACTACAGTATTTCTGTTGCATCTGTCATGAAATTTATTTAATAAAATTATGAAGACTACTGTGGTCTGTATTTTTCAAACTAACAAGGCTGTACAGCTCGTTAGGAAGTTTTCATGAAACTAGACATTGGGAAAACAATTTTAATACCAAGCATTATTAGGACCATATATTATTAAACTAGTCTATAGGAATTAGGCAGCTTAATACATCATATTGTTGTTGAAAATACATATTCTTGAGGTGTCTGATTCCTCTATAAGTACTGGGATAATCTGGTTCTTCAAATTAGGAAAAAGAAAGTCTACAAATTGAGTATAAATGTCTAAAAATGGCCAGCAACTAGCTTATTTCAAATTCTAACATACCAGACGCATTAAGCATCTCATTGTCCTTATAGTTGCCATGAGAAAAACTGGTAATTGCACAAATTGAGGAAATTTGAAAAAGTCTATGAAATCAACACATTGGATGGTTACTGAATGAATTGGTATATATGATATCTACAGGTTTATCCTGTGACGCATTGGATTAGAGGGCAAGTCATAAAATCAACAACTGATCATTCCCTGATACAGGGAAAATACCATGTTAATCCTCTGAGTGTTTATGAAGAGTAAATTCCTTCATTTATATTCTACCTTCTTTTATCAAAATTGTGTAAGACAGCTTACATGAAATAAGTAGGTTCATAAAGCCAAATAAAAATGCATTAATAGGTAGCAGCAGAATCATATAAGACTTTGTTTTTATCTCTCATGTGCTGATGCGAGATTATATTCTTAATGGTGCTGAAGTTGTGATCAATCAATATAACAATTCTTCCCATTGCTTTGCAACCACCTGTGTTCCTGAAGAGGTCTGCCACAGGATTTGACAGCCCTCCTGAATAGGACAGGATAGGGAGTATAGGAAGCAGCTGGAGAAGAGAAGAGTTAACTTAAACTTAGGCAAACCTCCATCTGATTTGGGGTGGGAAAAGTCTTAAAAGTTGAGCTCAACACGAAGTTGTCTTGACTTTACCTTGTGCAAAAAGAGATCTGATTACAGAAACTTTCCATCCAAAATTATCTTGGGGAGTAAATCAACATAAACATATCTCAGCAACTTTTCTTCTCTCTTTTTGGTAATAACAGATTTTTATTTTAGGAATCAATCAAACCATCTATTACTGGGTGAAAATCTGGGCAATACTGTAGCAGATTTGAAATCTTATTAATAGTTTTGGTAATTCCATGTGCTTCAATCCTACTAGTGACGCCATGCTCTGCTAGTCATCTTTTGGGTTAGACCAGCCTTTCCCAATCAGAGTGTTGGACTACAAGTCCCCATCATTAAGCCAAGTGGGCTGAGAGTTGTATTCCAGCACATTGTAAAGAAGTTGGAGATGAATCGTTCCATTCCAAAGACCAAGTCATTAAGCGAAATGGTTGCTAAGTGAACACATGACAGAGAGAGAGTGAGAGAGATGCTGCAAAGATCACTGGTTGCTGCTGTCTTATTCAGATAAAATACTCTTGTACAGCTATGCCTGCATTACTCTCACTCTGGGGTGCGTTGTTATCAAGTGCCCAAAATTTGGTCATAAATGCACACATTGGTCAGAAAATGAATTTTTTTATTGCCATTTATTGCCATCATATTTGTGAATGGTTGCTGACCGAGGTCATTGCTAAACGAGGCTTTACATGGCTACAATTTTTCTAAAGCAAAATTTTACTTACATAACTTAATACAAGTACTCTTTTAACAAGAATACTATAAGTCATCAGTGCTACTGCCCAAAACAGGATGTACACCTGCAAGAGTGTCCTTTGTTACATTGTACTATTCCTGATTGTTAATATTTATGTTCATTTATTTGATCTACTTTTTAGATAATGGCACCATGTATACTTGCTAAACCATGTTGTAGTTGGGCATAGCATGTTGACTGAACCATGTAGTGGATCTAGATTATTATTAATGTGAAGATCCTTATCTACAATCCAATTTGTGTTTATGATTGATTACTTTAGTCTTGGCTCCGTGTGTCATCCAAATCTGGATTGTAGGCTCATCTGTTGTTAAATCCTCTTTCTAGCCACCAGATATAGAACCAGGTGAATACTAGTAGGTTTTCTGGAAGAAATAAAGTATGATAATATTGCTAGTACCCTTTAGGTTCCATTGCAATACTGTAATTTCACCCAGTTTGGTGTATGGGGACTTGTAGAGGCAGTTCATATCCTGGTTTTTGGTTTGCCAAAGTAAAAGAGAATTGGATTAATGGGATGTCAGAAATGCCATGTCAGAAATTCTTATGTGTAATAATAGCATGTTGCACTTGTTTTGGTGGGGGGGGAGCATTTAAAATCTGCAGCAGATTATATTAGGAAAATCATACACATTAAGCATTAATTTAAAAAATCAATTATATCATGATTCACAAGGCAATTTTTTAGTCATATGTAGGGTTAAATTCTTTGGATTGCAGTCATATAATTGCTTACCTGGAAGTAAGTTTTAAGCCCCCCTGAAATCAGTGAAATTTCTGAGTAGCTCTGCATAGAATTAAGTTGTTAATTAAGTTATTTTTTAGGGCAATTCAAGGCAGTGGTTCTGATACAGGTAGTCCCTGGGTTAAGAACACCCAGTTTAAGGATGACTGATAGTTAAGAATGGAGCCTATTATAGCAAAATTTGAGTTCATTACACAATACTACTTATACATTATTATACAATAATACTGTTCTAGTTTATGTACAAATTCAACTTAAGGACAGGCCTTGGGAACAGAACTCGTTCTTAAACTGGGAACTATCTGAATTTTAAATCCTAAATAGCGTAGAGTCTGTCTGCCTGAAACGTCACCTCACTTGTTATGAATTTGTGACCAGTAAGATATACAAGGGACACACTTTTTCAAATATATCCTTTTGGAGTACTTTTTCTGAGCTATTTCTAAGATACAGAATGTGTATCATTTATAGTCAAATTCTGAAGGTTGATCTATTTAACCAAGGTTTTAAAATTGTTTTATGATTATTTTAATGTTTATATCTTCTATCATTTTTTGTTAGCCACATTGTTCATTCTGGTTCGATTAAAAAAGGATATAATCAGATAAACAATCATGGTGTAGCCACAAACTGAAAAATAGTGATTAACCACAGAAATATGCAGAGCTGTTGCATTGTTCAGAGGATGTGTTACAGTGCAGTCATGAATGTCTTATCAAAATAAAGTTTCAGTGAATTCAGAGGAACTTTCTCCCAGGTAACTGTTTATTAGATTGCAGCTTAACTCTGCTTTTTAAAAATGTTCTTTTTCATCCTGTCATTCTTCATTGATGAGAAAAGCCCAACTGAAACTTGTATAAAGGAATCAAGGTTATGCTTCTTGAAGTAAGTGATCCCTCCCACGTAGACTATTTATAAAACATAATGTTTTAGGGATAATGGAAATTAATAGGAACATCAAAGTAACACTTGCTGCCCTATAAAAGTATCTTCAGTTTCTCCAACTAAGAGAATTTCTATCAGATTTTGGCAAAGAATTAAGAACACCATGAACTAGGACACTTAATGAGTTTTAACTTTTTAGCATCTGCACAAACATGAGATGTCAGTTACTCTTAATTTTTTTTTTAATTAGATCATTTTCAAAATATTCAGTGTTGTGAGAAGCTGGAGTGCGGGATGTCCGTAGCTCTAATTTAGGGTTAATCTATGGCATGCCTAGGCCTTTTTCTAAGGACTTGCAATCCAGGATAAGTGTGAAAGGTATAGGAGAGTCCTTCCTTTTTGGCAAACCAGAGTTCATGTGTTTGAGTATTACCCACCCACTTTTTCTTTGAATCAAGAGAAGCATAGTTTCTAAATCCCATATAGTAATGGTTCTACTGTATTCTGCAGTGGTCAAACCATGCCTGTTTCTACTTCTGGGCATCTTACTTTAAGAAAGATTTAGAGAAACTGAAAGAATGTCAGGGAAGGGCAACCAGGATGTATAGAATTGCAAATTAATGTTTATGTTATGAGACTGGGAAGTGGGTTTGCTTAGCCTTGAGAGAAGGGAGCAGAGCGGAGAGTGAGAATATGCTACTCCCTTCCAAGTACCTAAAGGGTTGTTACTGAAAAGGATGAAAAGACCTGTTCTCTGCCACCCCAGCATACAGGACAGGAAGACAGATTAGGAAAGCTTTCTAATGATAAAGAACAATTTTGACAATGGAACCAATTAGTAAAGGAAAAGGCTTATTTGTTACAGTTGAAGCTAGAGAGCCACTGGTGAGGAATGCTTTAATTTCCGTTTCTACAAGGAGCTGGGAATTGGACTTGATCGCCAAAGTAGCTGTTTTCAACAGAATAATTCAACATACTTAAAATGCATACAACGTGTCTTCTGTCGCATTTGACAAGCTAAGAAATGGGTGGTAAGCGTTTGTGAAAGCAGAAAATAGTACCAGTATAGTTTACTGGACATACTATAAATGACTGGTTTCCACATATAGCAGCTGAAATACTTGAAGGTTGCAGATAAATAGTTAGCTGAAAAGTACTTCGAAAGTTCTGTTTACAGTATTTTGTCAGTATGTTGCCTTGACTTGTCACATTGTTTTCAAACAATAAGAAAAACTTGTTTCCTAAAGATCAAAAACAAATCTATGATCCTTTTCCAAAAGCATCTCTTATTTTCTGGATAAAATTTGTTTCAAGTCTATTACTATTTTTTTCTTTCAAAAAGTTTACCTTTAGTGGGAGAAGAAGACAACAAAGAAAAGGAAATAGGCTGCTCTTTATATATTCTAGTAAAGAATCTTGTCTTTAGCTTTTAATTCTGACTGGGGGCCAGTTGGCAAAGTATTTGGTCCATGCGGAGAACCTTTTGACTCATTCCTCTTTAAACAAGAACCCTTAAAAATTCTCCCAAGGCCATCATTAGTAATGCAGGGTTACTATTGGAATAAAATATTATCTCTTTTCCTTTGCAAGCAAAGTATGAGTAAATCCTGAGACCTTTGAATAAGCTCCCCAAGGAATTTAAATGTTTGAAGTATCATTCCAATGGGATTTCTCAGGCTCAGTGCACTTTATAAAATGAGTGCAAGAGTTTAAGGTCTTTGATGAATGTGAATTCTTGGATAAATAGAACTAATGTTTCTTAGCTAGCTCAAGATTTCTGGCTTTATTCTAACTTCATGATTATTATGCCTTCTTGTTGTTTCACGTGATATGCAAAGCACCCCAAAGCCTATGTTGCCGACAGAGATTAAGAACCTTCTGTACTATTAAGGTATTGTTACTTTAATGCAAATTGGAATTGATATAGTATTAATGTAATCATAATTCTGCTGGCATTATTGCATGATTTCATTCTAGGAACTCATTTACGACTATTTCACAACTGGGTTTTATACTTTACAATTCTTGACTCAATATTTCTCCTGTGCAGATCTTTTAGACATTACATCTCTGTGCAAAAAATAACTAGATTTCTGGATCTGTATTACACTGGCACTGTTAAACATTTAAATTACTTCCACGTGCCTATGTTTTTGCAAAGCATTATTGGTGTCCTGATAGGTAATCAGTTGGCCCAGGCAGCATTAGCTTTCCGTTTGCAAGAAGTCTAAAATCTAAACAGGTTTGACTGAACCTTTGCCTAAATTTCTTTCCTACTGATGTGGGTAAGCACATTTTTATGCTTTCTCCTAGCTGTGCAAACCCAGCTAGGTTGCAGTATCCAAAGATTACAGTATGGGTGGGTAACATTTTGGAATCTAAGAACAAGATCAAATAGACATAGTAAGTAAATTATTGTCAAAGGAGGGATATTATTTCTAAAGACAGTTCATAAAACCATTTCCATAAGAATGCTTTTGGCGAATCTCAGGCAATAGGTGTTGGAGAAGACAGCTGTACCAAGAAACAACAACAACAAGGGTGTAGCAAAGTGCATATTTCATAAACATTTGTTACAAAAATATGGCTGGAACCTTTTGGGCCTTTCCACAAATGTGTTGTTTGCAAGGTGTCTGCTTCCTAACTAACTTATGGCAGAATTGACAGGATTGTTAAGGGACATGATCCCTGCATAGATGTTCAGCTTGAAAGAAATAAGAGGCTGCAAGAGAACTAATGAGGATGAGGATTTCTAGTAATTATAGTCCCACCAGGATTAAATGCATCAACCCTGAAACAATTTAGAGGGAAAAATTGTGCACCTTGTCATGATGATATTAGGAAAAGGAAAACATCCTTGGAGTATTTGGTTTTGTTTTAACAAACTGAACTACCAACCATACTAAAGAGGTAAAAATGTTGCAATTAAATTGTGAGCCCCGCTCTCATGTTTCTGCTTGGGTACCTCTTTCAGTAATATTGACATACAACACTTGAACCGATAAAGAACCACCTTTTATTATGTCTTATAATTCAAGCATTTGATGCAGAAGAAAGATTTTTTTTTTCTTTTGTGCCTTTGAGTCAGTCTTGCCTCTTGGTGATTGCCTGGACAAGTCCCTGCAGTTTTCTTGGCAAGATTTTTGGAAGTAGTTTGCAATTTCCTTCTTCTAGAGTTGAGAGAGAGAGACTGGCCCAAGGTCACCCAGCTGGCTTTGTGCCTAAGGCAGGACTAGAACTCGCAGTTTCTAGCCACCTTGACAAATTGGCTCTCAATAATGGTAGTAGTGAAGAGAAACTCCAAAAGTTTATGGCTACACTAAATGTTTGCTATAAGAGCTTTTTCCTAATAAATTTCCAAACTTTGTCCAGAATTGATTTACTATAAGTTTTCTATACTATCCAGTTCCAAGACTTTGTATGTAGGATAAGTATGCTAGCTTATTTTATCTTACTCCCTGTTGGATGGAAGCTAATTCATCCTTCATGCTATACTTTCCATTTGAATATCTCTAGTCCACCTGTACTCATATGTAAATATACACAGAGTTTAGTTTAATCCTGCACTTTGCAAGCTGTAAAAGAGATAAATAGTGTTGTCAGTGCAGTTTCTAAGTGCGTGGCTTTTTCCTTGGAACTCAAAGACTGTTGTAAGAAAAAAGAAAAGAGATATAAAAAGAAATAACTTCCCCCTTCATCATGACAAGTGCAAACAATTTCAATAACTTATCACCTTTTCTGATTCTACTACAAAAGATCTCTTCTTCCCATATCTCATCTCTTATCTATAAACAAATTCTTAAAGCCTTTTCATTCAGTTCTAATCAGCAAAAGTCCATTAAGAGTTACCAGAAATAACATTATATATATATAAAAAAAAAAATTCCCTCTCACCCCTATGGGTGGTATGTGTCTTCATCAATCTCGGGTCCTCTACCAGAGGCCTGGGAGTTTGAGGGTTCTGCGCAGTATCTTAGCTGTTCCTAGCACTGCACTCTTCTGCACAGAGAGCTCTGATGTTGTTCCTGGGATCTGTTGGAGCCACTCTCCCAGCTTAGGAGTCACGGCCCCGAGTGCTCCTACCACCACTGGGACCACTTTGGCCTTGACTTTCCACATCCTCTCGATTTCCTCCTTCAGGCCCTGGTACTTCTCCAGCTTCTCATGCTCCTTCTTCCTGATGTTGCTGTCACTTGGCACTGCTACATCTATCACTACCACTGTCTTCTGGTCTTTGTCTACTACCACGATGTCTGGTTGATTAGCCAGTACCTGCCTGTCCATCTGGATCTGGAAGTCCCACAGGATCTTAGCCCTGTTATTCTCCACGACCTTCTGTGGAATCTCCCATCTGGACTTGGGGGGGTCTAGCCCATACACTGTGCAGATGTTCCTGTACATAATGCCAGCTACTTGGTTGTGCCGTTCAGTGTATGCTGTTCCTGCCTGCATCTTACACCCTGCCACTATGTGTTGGACTGTCTCTGAGGCCCCTTTGCACAATCTGCACCTTGGGTCCTGTCTAGTGTGGTAGACCCCTGCTTCTATGGATCTGGTGCTTAGTGCCTGTTCTTGTGCTGCTATGATCAGTGCCTCAGTGCTGTCTTTTAGTCTGGCCCTTTCCAGCCACTGATAGGATTTCCCAATGTCAGCCACCTCAGCTATCTGTCGATGGTACATCCCGTGCAGGGGCTTGTCTTGCCATGGTATTTCCTCCGCTTGAACTTCCTCCCATGTCTGCTGCTGCCTGAGGCATTCTCTCAGCAGCTCATCTTTGGGTGCCATCTTACTGATGTACTCCTGGATACTCTGGGTTTCATCCAGGACAGTGGCTTTGACACTCATCAGACCCCGCCCGCCCTCTTTGCGGCTGGTGTACAGTCTCTGGGTGTTGGACTTTGGGTGGAAACCTCCGTACATTGTGAGGAGCTTCCGGGTCTTCACATCGGCAGCCTCCATGTCTTCCTTTGGCCAGCTCACTATACCGGCAGGGTATCTGATGACTGGCAGGGCATACATGTTGATGGCATGGATCTTGTTCTTCCCATTGAGCTGGCTTTTCAGGACCTGTCTTATCCTTTGGTGGTACTTGGATGTTGCTGTCTTCCTTGCCTCCTCCTCATGGTTCCTGTGTGACTGTGGGACACCAAGGTATTTATAGCTTGTCTCTATGTCTGCTATGTGGCCCACTGGTAATTCCACTCCATCGGTCTTAACTACCTTCCCTCTCTTTACTATCATCCTGCCACACTTCTCCAGTCTGAATGACATCCCAATGTCCTCGCTGTAGATCCGTGTCAGGTGGATCAGTGAGTCGATGTCTCATTCACTCTTAGCATACAGCTTGATGTCATCCATGTACAGGAGGTGGCTGATGGTGATTCCACTCTTGAACTTGTACCCATATCCAGACCTTGTGATTATCTGGCTGAGGGGGTTTAAGCCTATGCAGAACAGCAGTGGGGACAGTGTATCACCTTGGTATATGCCGCACTTGATGGCCACTTGTGTGAGCTGTCTTGAGTTCACTTCCAGTGTTGTCTTCCACAGTCCCATTGAGTTCTTGAGGAAGGTCCTTAGTGTCCTGTTGATTTTGTATAGCGCCAGGCATTCACAGATCCATGTGTGCGTCATTGAGTCATAGGCTTTCCTGTAGTCAATCCAGGCTGTGCTCAGATTGGTCTGCCTAGACCTTGAATCTCGGGTGACTGCTCTATCTATGAGTAACTGGTGTTTTGAGCCTCTGGTGTTGTTCCCAATGCCCTTCTGAGCTGTGCTCATGTACTGGCCCATATGGTCTTGTAGCTTGGCAGCTAGGATGCCTGATAGAACTTTCCATATTGTGGGGAGGCAGGTTATTGGCTGGTAGTTGGATGGTGCTGTTCCTTTGTGAGGGTCTTTCATGATCAGCACTGTCCTTCCTTGTGTTAGCCAGTCTGGGTGGGAGCCTGCTGCTAGCAGTTGGTTCATCTGTGCTGCTAGGCGTTCATGCACTGCTGTTAGTTTCTTTAGCCAGTAGGTGTGGATCATGTCCGGGCCAGGTGCTGTCCAGCTTTTCATGTTCTTGACCCACTGTTGGATGTCTGCTACTGTGATGGTGACTGGTTCCTGTTCTGGGAGATTGCTGTGGTCTGCTTTCAGGTCCTGCAGCCACTTTGCATTGGTGTTATGCGTCTTTTCTTTCTCCCATATGTTCTTCCAGTACTGTTCAGTTTCCGCTGCTGGTGGCTCAGCTGATACTCTGTGGTTGCACTGCAGTTGGGAGTACGCTTTGGATGGTTCTTTGGAGAACAGGGCATTTATCTTCTTGGCCTCTGCTTCTCTAGTGTATCTCCTTAGCCTGGTAGCCAGTGCTGTGAGCCTTTGTTTAGCAGTCTCTAGGGCTTCAGATGGAGTCAGGCCCATGTATTTTTTCAGTAGCCGAGTCTTATCCTTAATCTCCACACGCTTCTGTAGTTCCACCAGCTGACTGACTTCTCTCCGAGTTGCCTTGATCTTAGCCTCCAATCTCATTTTCCAGGGTGGGTATGTACTGCTGTTCTTCTTGATCGTGTAGCCAAGCATTTCCAGGATTACAGTGGCTGTAGCATATACCAATTCATTGGTTTCAGTTATGGTGGTAGTAGGGATTGTCTGGAGGGCTCTGTTGGCATCTTCTAGCATACTATCTGATGGTACTTCTCCACTGAGCCTTGGTAATCAGACTCGAGGGTTGACTATAGCTAGTTTATCCATGATCTTATGCCTCATATCAGCTGCTGTGCTCTGTAATGGAAGGGGTGGCAGTGACATTCCAGCTTCAGGTGTTGGCTGCACAACTGCTTGTTCTTCCAGGTCTGCTTGAGTCCGGGTTGTAATGTAGAGTTGGTCTATCTCGAGTTGTGAGAGCAGCTTCCTCTTTACTATGTTGAAGCGCTGGGTAACTAGTTGTTTCTCAGTTAGTGTGGATGTAGGCCTTCTGTCTATCCATAGTTCCCTCATACATTTCATATATCCCCTCTCATTAGGTCTGCTGTTGTAGTAGCATTCCATCAATTCCAAGTTTTCTTGTCTCGTCCATGTATGGTTTGTTCCAGTAGCCCACTTAACATCAGATTGTCCTGGTTCCCCAACATCTGACGCGGACCTTGTTAATCCGGACGATGTCTGGGCCGGCATGACTCTCTTAGTTCGTGTCACTCTCATATTTGAGGTAGGCAGTTTTGCCCAAGGACCCCTACTGGTAAGGTAGGTGCCAGCCGGGATTTGAACCCCGGTATCCTGCATCAAATCTCAATCAAATAAACCCACTCTATAATCTTTTCCTTTCCTTTTAACACAGTAACATCACTTTCTCTAAAAATGCAACAAAATATCTCTTCTTTCCATATCTCATCTCTTGTCTATCAGCAAATCTTTAAAGCCTTGTCACTCAGCTCTGGTCAGCAAAAATCCAGTAAGAGTTACAAGAAACAACAACATATATATTTTACCTTGATCAAATAAACCAACTTTACAGTCCTACCTTTACATTTAACAATCGTGATCTTTAATCTCTTTAAATAGTATCTCAGAACTTGATTTCTTTTCATTTTCTCTTTGTCTCATCTCAGAAACTCCTTCAAAACTTTTAACACGTCTCTTTTGTAAATCCAAAATAAAGTTATCCGAGTCATTCTTCTGGATTGTTATTTGTATATCCTTTTTAATTAAGATATCAGGTGGCTTCATTTGTAAATCCAGTGTAACACCTTTTTCCATATCATTCTTGTAGCCTGACATTTTTAAATCCACTTTCAGATCCACGTTTGAATTGGCCTCAGTCTCTGTCCAGTAAATTTTTGTCCAGTAAATTTTTGTCCAGTAAAATTTTTGTCCAGTAAAATCTGTTCCCCTTCTATAACCTCTTTTAAATCTGTTTTCATAATAGCAGGCAATCTTATGAGTAATTTCTGAGTGCACTGTTCCCAAATATCCTTGAATTCTTCCAAAGTCAGATTGTTTTGCTCCATTTTGTATTAGTGGTTTTTTTCTCCTTTAATTATAATCTTTACTGGTTCCCTCTAGCATCCAACCTTCAAAGTCCCATATTATTATTCTTGTTGTTGTTGTTGTTTTGGTAATCAACAGCATTTTCCCATGGGAAGGTTTCTCTTAAAAAAAAAAGTGCTGTTGAGTTTCTGCTACCTAGTGATCTGGGATTATATAGGGAGTCTGCTTTACTTTCTGAAAACTGCCTTTGCTTATTAATAAATATGCTGTGGTACTTTTAACAGGGTGCTCATGTGTTCCTATGTGAAACCAATTGATTGCTATCTGGAATCATTGATAAAAATGTAATGCCTATTATTCTTGGTTTGATATCTTGATTATTTACTTTGGCAAATGAAACTTTTTAAATCTCATTTTAAAAAATACTATGCTTATAGCAAGATTTCTGCCCAAAAGGCCATTCATGTGGTTTATAATAAACATAAGTTAGCTGCTTAAGCAATGAGTGTCTGAGGACAAGTAAAAGTAAAACTGAGACCCAGTTTGGTCTAGCAGTGAAGGCTTCAGGCTAGAATCCAGGAGACTCAGAGTCTAGTCCTGCCTTAGGCATGAAAGCCAACTGGGTGTCTTTGGGCCAGTCACTCTCTCACCCCAACTCACCTCACAAGGTTGTTGTTGTGGGGAAAATAGGAGGAGGAAGGAGCATTAGGTATGTTCACCGCCTTATTTATAAAAATAATAAAGGCGGGATTAAAAAAAAGGAATGTTGCTAAATTGAATAAAAGATCTAGCATCTGTAGGATTGTATGTATATCTTGTTAAACAACAGGGTTCCTAAACCTTAATTATTTTCAGTTTTGTGCAGTATTATAAGAGGGGGAGAAATCCAATAAATAAATCAATAAAATACTGGAAGGATGAGAGAAATTCAGCAAAAATCCTAATGTGAAATGAGAAATTCCTCATTTATTTGACATGATTAAATGATGGTATTTTCTGAATTCCTGGTAACTTGATCATTGCTTTATACAGCACTGAACGTAATACATTGAGAATTTCTAATAACAACAATTTTAAATATCACGTAGCTTTGTTTGGAATGTTTACTAAGCCAGAAAATAGATAACACCAGTTTCTCCCAGCCTTGGTTAGGGGATCCAAAAACCCTCACTTTGGGTTGGATCCAGAGAAATATGAACAGAATAAGATAGAATGTAATTTCCCATCCTCCTATTGTGTTGCCCATTAAATTTAAGGTAGAAGGAAAATGGCTAAATTCCTTGTGATCTCACACACATGGGTGGCTATATAAATGTGATATATATTTATAAACACACACACACACACACACATATATATATACATATATAAATTAAAGAGGCCTGCTCAGGTTTTAAGGGGCTCAGAGAGGAATGGCTAAGATCCTATACCAAGCCAGCCTTCCTCCATGCCATATTACCTGGAGATGATGCAAACAGTTAACCTGCTGTTTCTGAAGGGCATCAGACTGATAGAGAATATGACATTTGTTAGCTAAGACAACATTTTTCTTCAGCATAATCACAACATAAACGTTAACAAAGTCATTTTGTCTTTCAGAAGTTAAGTTAAACTTCTGAAAGACAAAATAAGTGAAATAATTGGTTCATACCTACATTTCACTGTTCTATATTTTTAATTACTAGTATCTAATTTCACCCAGAAGATTTTAGGGAAATGTTGGATTCTTCCTGTGTTTGTTAATGAAGATATGGGTTTTTAATGTTTGATCTTGAAAACTTAGTCCTTAAATACAATTCTATAACTAAATAACTATTTTTTGTGGGTCAGAGCGGAAGAGTGTTAAACATTAACAGTGACTCAAGGTCAAACTACACTTTGGCTTAAACACATGTACTTAAGAATGAGTTTGTACTGGACGCTTTTGTTCCACCCCAAAAAAGTGTAGGAGTTTGATCTATATTGGTACTGTGAGAAAGCAAGTTAACTCTTACGTCCTTTAATTACTATTATTATTTTGTCCTTTGCCATTATTTCCATCAAAAGTCCCATCAAATTATTATTTCCCTCCAAAATATAATTGACTGGAAATTGCACATTTTGGGGATAAACAGCTTCTGTGTGGGTGTAATTCTCAATGAGAAAATCACACAAATAAGAAAATATTTAATAAACTCTGTGCTGTCATCTAAACCTGATTAGAGGTTTTGTAAGCTGCTTTTGCACAAGTGCCACATGAAGCATATTGCAGAAATATGTGCTTAGTATAATATACACCTTATCCCTGAATTTCATTGCAATTTGTAGAACAGATTAGACATTGTGATTTGTAAAATAAAAACCAAGAATTTGACCTAATTTTTCAATTTATCCAATTCTAGATCAGAGTTGTGAATATATTTGGGAATCCTACAATTAAGAAAAATGAATTAAACTGGAGAAGACCTTCTTAAAAATAAACCAAAGACAATTCTACAGATTACCAGAATGACAGGATAAAAAGATAATAAAAATGAATGTGGAAAAATTAGAGGAAAGGGTCTTGCAGACACCTTTAATCATCAGGGATGAAAATGGCAACAGATGTGTGAGTAACCCCATTGGGTCAGCCTCTTTGAATGGAAGCACTGTTAGTCATCCTCACCAAGGAGTAGACCATGAAGGCTGTAAAATATTTAAAGATACAGGTGAGCTCAAAAACACTACTTCAAGTCAGCACATTGAAGAGCAAGACTTGCAAAAAGCTGCCAGTGATTATATTTGCATGGGGACTTCAGACCTGAAAGCCACACGGGACTCTTCTTCAAAGGAACAATTTTACATGTACGCCTTGAATCGGACTTTCCTGGAGCCAGAAAGCTGTAGCAAAGAAAGCCTTGCAACAAAAACTTTTCAGAATTACAGTTCTGGGGAATTGGTACCTTATTGCCAGGCAGATCTCATGAATTTAGTACCCCTTGCCTCCAAGGAAAGGAGCACTATTGAAATCCAATATGCATTAGGTAGTGCCCAAATGGAACAGGAAGATGCTAGTACAAATGAATCTTTGATTACAATGATAAATTTGGGGGATACAATAACGAAATGTTATGAGGTGGCATGTGTTCCTATCTCTCCTGGGGAAATAGGTGAAACGTTCACCTGTGGATACCATGCTGGATCTCCTAACCTAGAAGCTTTCATCAGTTCAAATGCACCAGATGCATATCTGGATAAGGGTGTGCAACCTACTCCCCTTTCATTGGCAGGAGATGAGGTCACCAATTATATTGATTTAGTTTCGCAGAATAGTGAACAGCCTGAAAAGCAAGGACAGCAGGATGCTGGTTCTTGCAGTAAGCACTTACCAGAACCAGAACAGTTCAATATGTGCAAAGACAAACATAAGAAATATATGCATAGCACTCCTGAGCAAGATGAACATAAATGGCCAGCTGGGTCTAGGATAGATGATAGCGTAAATGGTGTTTGCCCTTTAGCCATTGAAAGCTTTGATGAGAATTCTGAACAGGAATTTCGTGAAGATGAAGTAATCTTGACCAAAGTACAGAATCTTTCCAAAGGAAATGAGGCCTTGCTGAAGGGACCTGATGAAATATCTGAGCAAATACAAAACGATATACCAAAGCTAGAAAGAGTTGCTCTGTCTGAACACAACTGCCAAGCAACTTTTGTTGTTTATAGCTCCCCAGCGGATGAACATATCTTAACTTCTCCTCCCACCACAGGATCAAAAAATGCAACTTTTGCTGTATTTTCCATGCCAGATGATACTGGTGATGGATCTAAACCTGGAAAAAATGCTCCCTTGGTAAAAGACCACCCCAGGAGTCCTTCGCTTAAAAATAATTCTGAACGAATTGTAGTTAAATCAACAAAGAGATCTCCTTTTACAGCTACTATAACCAAAGCTAGGAAAGCAGAAATAGTAAGTTTTCCAAAACCAAATTTTAAAAACATTAAGCCAAAAGTTGTGTCCAGGCCTGTGTCACAGTCTAAGGACAGTGCTGCTCTAAAAACAACTCCAAGATCTCCTCAGCTATCTACTGCTTCCTCTTCTTCCTTGTCTTCCTCACCAAAGCAACCATTATCTTTGTTTGCAGCACTGAGGAAAAAAACTGATTTGGATAAAGGCACCAAAGCAGAAACACCAATGAATAAGACTCATAAGCAACATTTTAATAAACACCTTCCTAGCCAAGGTCTGCATGCTCCAACTCATTCTGAAAATGTTTCTCACAAGGTTCCACAACCAGCGTTAAAGCAGAATGTGGATCAGGTTGACAGAGCAAAGCATCTTAGCCCAACATGCTTCCCTGTGGCTGTACCGTGCTCTCAGAACTATGGTGGTTCACCAAGTGACAGAATGGGTAGTGCAGAAACTTGGATTCAGCCTTGGTCTGTGAGTAGCTGCCAGAGAGCTCAAGAAAATAAGCATTCAAATGACTCTGCAGGGATTTCAACCAAGACATCTACCCAAGAGGTAACAAACAACGCCCCTGGACTAGTGCAGCTTTCTTCGGTAAGGTTTTAAAAAATATATATTCTTAACCCTGTCTTCAAGCCATGTTTTTCACTGATTGTATGTTCCTGAACTGAAAGCTTCTTTATTTCTGAGGATATGATGGTTGTAACCTTGATTTTATAGGTAGAAGGGGGAAAACATATTTTCCCTAAATAGTATTTATTACAAATATTGGCAATTTTGGTTTGATTTAATATAATTTTTATTGAAAGTTTTTACACGATTAAAAGATAAATAACAAATGTATAAAAGGTAGAAAAAGATTAGAAATAAAAGAAAAAGTGCTAGAAACAAAGAGAAAAAAATAAAAAAGAAGTAGCTTCCAATCTTTCTTACGCCAGTTACAAACTTTTATAATTTCTTCCCCTTTACAACTAAATTATATAGTTTCCTTCTTACCGTATTCAACCCGTTTTAAACGAGCAAACCCATAAATCATTGGTTCATTTTTACCCATTTTCAGCAAAAAGTCCATAAAAGGTTTCCAGTCTTTTATAAAAGTACTTATTGTTTTGTCCCTGATCAAACAGGTCAATTTTGCCATCTCTGCAAGTTCTGCCATCTTGACAATCCACTCCTCCATTGTGGGTACTTCTATATTTTTCCATCTTTGTACATATAGTAGCCTTGCTGCAGTTACCATATATAAAACCATGAATCCATGAGTCCTTTCTAATTGTATATCCACAAATCCTAATAAAAAAATTCTGGTTTCATCTGAATATTAGTTTGTAAAATTTCTTGCATCATCATATGTATTTGTGTCCAGTACTTTTTTGCTTTTTCACATGTCCACCATGCAATGTTGGTTTGTAATTTAATAGCTACAAGCTACATATGATTGTTTTCTGGCTGTTTCTATTCTAAACACTGAAGAGAATTTGTCACACAGAACTCTCAGACTAGTCGGCATCTCTTCCTTGAGGCAGAGCCTTTCTTTTCTTTTTTTTATTGAGCCGTATCCTATTAAAGATCTGATCTGTCCATCCACTAAAGGCCTAATACAAAAGAGCTAGTTTGTTTACAATTTGAATCTAATTTAATTATCTAATCTTATTGTAATCTATTTATGGTTGAACATAGGCTTAAAATTGCATTTTAAGAATGCAATTACAATAATACAACATAGTGCTGCAAAATAACATTTCTTAGCTTTCAGTTCAGCATTAATTAACAATTTCTTATTTTGCAAATCCTGTTCTACTGAAAGAAGAAATATGAGTAAATAATGTTACATTATCAAACTACTGAGCTGGTAATTTGCAGCCAGTTATTTTTTGCAAGAACTGACTCAGTGAGAATTTTTAGCAAACTTCTAGCAAACTTGCTGAAGCTAGTTAAAAATTATGTGGATGAGTCCATCTTATATATTGGTATAAAACTGATAGAATGCTAGTATTACAACCTTAATATTAGTGTTAACATTTAAAACTTCTATATACACATTCACAACTTAGATTTCCAGCAGGGTTTACCCTTGCACTCTTTGAGAGCTCGATACTCTGAATGCTGAGCTCCAAGCCCTTTGGGTCTCCATGAACAGCTGAGATTTCATGGGAGAAACTTTGACTCCAACTATCTTTTGGAGGAAGGAGAAACATTTCAGAGTGACTCGTGATGTTTTCTTCTCCTTGGAAGCGTAGGATAAAAGGAGCTATAACTTGGCTCTTCTCAGAAGAACTTGGAGAGCTCTTTAACTTTGTGCTGGATCTTGAAGAAGGTGGAGGTACTGTGAGTTTTTCCATTGCTTCTCCAGAGTGCAACTCTTTGTGCAAAGAGCTTTTAAGTACATCCAAGGAAATTTTTTGCAAGTCAGGGAAAAGGCTTGATGCTTACCACAAACAGTTAACCACAACATTAGATCATTTTGTAACAGGAACTTATCTTTTCATACTCCAAAGTTATTTAAACACACACACACACACACACACACACACACACAATTAACAAATAAGTGCCAGAAATGATGTTGCAATCTTATGGCCATAGTTGCTTTCTCTGCTTAAACAGGAATACATAGATAACTATCATTTTTTAAAAAGTGTGTATCTACAGTATGGAAAATTTGACAGACCTTTCTAGCACATATAATTGTATGCTTCTTCATTAGCAGTGGTTGCTTTGTGCTCTGCATTGTAATAAGCTAAGAATATATATGCTTCTAGACTTATCCTCCTTATCTGCTCTTTGTTTTTTTCCATATGGTATTAAATCGTACAGGTTTCTTTGTCTAAAGCAGACACAGCACAAGGGCAAAGTTTTCCCAAAGGCAGTCCTGTTCCTGTAAGGAGTGTACCGCCATCTAAAATTGCATTCCACTCTAGGAGAGGAAGTGAGAGTAAAAATACTCATGCAACCAAACCTTCATCTCCTCAAAGACTAATTTTATCATCAAACTCTGGTGAGAAACATTTTTGTCTATTATTTTCTTTGTGCAGAATATATGACAACAGTGTGTTCCAATTAGTATGAGTTTGAAAAATGTCAGTTTTATTCTGAACTCATTCCTGTGCAGCCTAAGTTAATGATCTAGTTGCAATTATGTGTACTCTGAAGTGTTTGGGTATAAATTTTATTGTATCACATTGTACTAAGCCATGATTTGTTTTAATCATTGTTAGAACAAGCCATTGAGCTGGCATACCCTATTGCAATTGAGTCTACTATGTTGACTCAATTGGGATATGATTCCAGATTAGGCTGGAGGATAGAAAAGAAAGCATGTAAGCACTGTTGGCCACCCTTTTGAAAAACCTGGCATTTATGTTAAATAGTTATATGTAGTTGATTTGTCTTGCTTTTACTCTTATGGTGACGCTGAAAGTGCCGGCCAGAAATGGCTGAAAGCTTCAGCGGTTCGAGTCCAGCCTCGCGTTAACAAGGTGAGCTCTTGTTTCTATACCCGCAGCTTCTGCCAACTCAGCAGATCGAAAACATACGTGAGTAGATAAATGAGGACTCTCACTCCGGTGGGAGGAAAAATGCTGGCAACGGCTCAACAGAGAGACGGGACAAGTTGCCGGTAAAAGCGCGAAAAACCGCGCTCGTCCGAAAAAGGGGCGCGAAGCAACGGAAATCCCGCCTCCTGTGCTGCCAGCTGGGCTGACGCTCTAGGAATTAGGCTCTGGCAAAGTCTAATTCCGAAACTAGAAAGATGCAATTGCCTTGAAAACCGCTAGGGGGCGGTCACTGCAGGGTCAGTAATGACTGTTAAGCAGTTAAAAAAAAAAAAAAAAAAGATTGAGGTCAGGAGTTTCAACTCTCTATCCCAGGATTCACAGTTGCATTTCTACGAGTGATTGTTTTAGGAGCAATAGGACTGTCCCTTTCTAGGGCCAGGTTGCAGGTGTTTTGCTGGCACCACACTGCCTGGGAAAGGAATTAAATTAAATCCTCTCCACCTGTACGCTGCTGGGAAAATCCAGGGCTCTGTTTTTAAAAAGTTAAATACAAACCCAAGTTAAATCTGTACATAACTATCATGTAATTTGGCTGCTAGGAGTTGGAATTGTTCAAGAGGTTTAATGTTTAGTGTGGGACCAAGTAATACAAATAAATGTTATGGAAAGTCTGAGGGTGGGAACTGAAAATATAGCTTGTTTATTTAAATCTAGAGTCTAAACCACACCTTTACCAAAACTTATATTAACTCATTTGGAGTATCTTTTATTTCGGTAAACCAGCAACTTTGAACTTGCATGAATAATCGATAGAATTTGGGGATCTGTAATTCCAAATCCCTCTGGAGGGAATCTAGTTACGGAAGGTTGATGTCAACTGTCCTGGTTATTGTGTATATTTAACTATACTGTGATTTTTCCCCCTTGTTTCATAATATCAGACCAAACATTGATCAACAGGCAGTGAGATCAAGGTGGGAAATAGTGGTTAGTTCCACAACAGTCTAGCTCAGCTTACCAAGATGATGCTTCACGATCTTGTGTGGATGTTTGAGGTCTCAGCCAGGACAATATATTGGAAAGACTGCCATCTAAAACAAGCCCATTTTGAAAGCCCACTAAGTACTTCGGGCTGTTGTGTCTTTGAAGTGGACTCAGTTGTTAGCTTATCTTCCTGTTCTTGGCATGGTCTGTACTAGACTAAAATCCTGAATATCTGAACATAAAGAGTTCTTTATTACTTCACAATAAATATTGCTATTTGTTTCCTCCCTAGTTTTCTAACCATTATTAACTAGATGGTTGGTCTGGACATGAAAAGCATAACTTTGAAAACATGTCATCATTTTAAAAGCATGCTAATGACTTGTTATCTAGAAAAACCTGTTTCAATTGGTCTGGCTTTCCCACCCTCAGTAAAATGGGAAGCATTCCAAAACAATGTGCCTCTCTCTCGTGTTCAGACATGCTGTCTCTGTTTATTTTCCTATCCCGAGCTTTGGTGTAATGTCTTTAAGTAGCCAATTTAACTCCCCTATTCATAAAAATGGCTTAGTGGGAGGTAATCGTAGAAAATAAAAAACTGAACTGTAACCTTAGCTTTTTATACTCTACTGTATACAAAAAGCACACTAGTTTATAATTTATGTGCTCCATCCAATTTTTTTTATCACTTTCTTCTTTTTAAGAAGAGGAGAGAAAGATACTGATCTTAAAGAGTAGGGGTAGTATGTATGGTGTTTTGCATTTGGGGTGTTTGCAATAATGAACTTGGGAGTTTGAACTGGGTTATCTTTTAGACTTTGGCTCTTACTGAGAAAATGGTAGGTGCCCCAGTCTTCATGGTGTTTCAAACTGATCATAGCTATTATGCGCATTTCTCCCACTTAATCTTGTAGACCTTGCTAGATTACCATCTTCAATTTCTCTGGTCCCTTTTGGCCCAGCACCCTTTTGATTGCTGCAGAATCTCTTTGGAGTGTAAGTAGTAGACATTTTTAGCGGCTGCTGATTGTTTGTGCAAGTTCATCTCTGTGGACTCTTTCTAAATCTGTCTTATTAAAGACTTTTCATCTTATCTACAAATAAGGGATGATTTGATTATTTCCAATTTCAAAGCCAGTTAGTATAGCCATACCCATCGCTTACATCAAGAGAAAATTCTTTGAAATGTACTAGCAGGGTTTAATAGGTAAAGGAGCTTTAAACAACTCAGGTATTAACTATTAAGACACAGAGATTTTCTCCATAATTTCAGATATATCAAAAAAGAAACTTAATATAATAAAAATTGAGCAAATGCCATCATTTAGCAGCAGAGATAAGTCAGAGCAGTCTCTCATAACCTGCTGCCCTTCTAGGCATTCTGGGAAAAACAATATGAGATTTGTAGATATGAGAAAGAACTTGGTTGGTCAAGGCTTAATACTAAACATGTTTTTAGTAAACATGATAATTCTTGGAGAAGAGAGAGAGCCATTCACAGGTCTAGATCTCTTTGATAGAAAGCTCAGCCAAGGAATCTGAATGCCTCCTCTTGATACTAATAGAGAGTGAATCAAAGTCCAAGATCTCGGTTGTGCAGCATTGTATTCATTGTCTCCGTGTTTTAAGTACAATTTAAGGCACGGGGGCTGAACAGATATCTCTGCTCCCTTGCTCAGATACAGCTTGCTAAGTGTTAAAAGGCCACTAGTTTCAGGCTAAGAGACATGATGCAGTGTGAGCCAATGCAGTGCATTCCATTCATAGCTAAAAATGAGCATGGAAAAATTGCTGCAGATACTGTGCAGACTGCTTATTGTTAAAAAATGGCTGAAATCGAGATTGCATGTCTGCTTCAATAGTATGCTTTATGCTAGCCTTTATACTATGGCAGATATCTAAACAGTTCCCTGCTGCGACATCTTGTTAAAATGTTAGCTAGGAATCAGTTGCTGCTCTCCCCAAGCAAGTTGGCTATTTGCATTCTGAATTAGCATTCGTTTTGAAATTCCTATCTGGTGCATACGTGGTGTGTGGCTATCACGTTCTGCACTGCTGACAGCAAATTTGATGTTTAGCTATGGTTCATTATTTATAGAAAAAACTGAGAGGAATTAAATCTAAACATATCCACTGGCTTTTGATAATAACACAGACAGCTCTTTTTCCCCCACCTCATGATAGCTAAAGAGTTTGGCTCATGTTGTTGCTTAAGCTAGACATGACACTCCTGTATCTCTCATCCCCCGCCCCTTTTAATCCAAAGGCTGGCTCCCTGGGGAGACAACATATCAGCCAGAAAGAAACAGCGACTTCAGCCTTTCTCTTGGGTTGATTTTTCTATTCAAAATAAGCTATGCCCATGTTTTTGTTGTTGTTTAGTCGTTAAGTCGTGTCCGACTCTTCGTGACCCCATGAACCATATTGCGCCAGGCCTTCCTATCTTTCACTGCCTCCCTGAGTTTGCTCAATTTCATGCTCATTGCTTCAGTGATGCTATCTAGCCATCTCATCCTCTGCCGTCCTCTTCTCCTTTTGCCTTCCATCTTTCCCAGCATCAGGGTCTTTTCCAAAGAGTCCTCTCTTCGCATTAGGTGACCAAAGTATCTGAGCTTGAGCTTCATTATCAATCCTTCCAATGAGCAATCAGAGTTGATTTCCTTTAAGATTGACTGGTTTGACCTCCTAGCAGTCCAGGGGACTCTTAAGAGTCTTCTCCAGCACCACAGTTCAAAGGCATCAATTCTTCGGCGTTCAGCCTTCTTTATGGTCCAGCTCTCACAGCCATACATTACTACTGGAAAAACCATAGCTTTGACTATGCGGATCTTTGTCAGCAAGGTGACGTCTCTGCTTTTTAATATGCTCTCTAGGTTTGCCATAGCTTTCCTCCCAAGGAGCAAGCGTCTTTTAATTTCATGGCTGCAGTCTCCATCTGCGGTGATCTTGCAGCCCAAATAAATGAAGTCTGTTACTGCTTCCATTTCTACCCCTTCTATTTGCCAGGGATTGATGGGTCCAGATGCCATGATCTTAGTTTTTTTAATGTTGAGTTTCAAGCCAGCTTTCGCACTCTCCTCTTTCACCCTCATCAAGAGGCTCTTTAGTTCTTCTTCACTTTCTGCCATTAGGGTGGTATCATCTGCATATCTGAGGTTATTGATGTTTCTCCCTGCAATCTTAATTCCGGCTTGTGATTCTTCCAGCCTGGCATTTCTCATGATGTACTCTGCATATAGGTTAAATAAGCAGGGTGACAGTATACAGCCTTGTCGTACCCCTTTCCCTATTTTGAACCAATCGGTTGTTCCATGACCGGTTCTAACTGTTGCTTCTTGGCCCGCATACAGATTTCTCAGGAGACAGGTAAGGTGGTCTGGTACCCCCATCTCTTTAAGAATTTGCCACAGTTTGTTGTGATCCACACAATCAAAGGCTTTTGCATAGTCAATGAAGCAGAAGTAGATGCTTTTCTGGAACTCTCGTGCTTTCTCCATGATCCAGCGAATGTTGGCAATTTGATCTCTAGTTCCTCTGCCTCTTCGAAACCCAGCTTGTACATCTGGCAGTTCTCGGTTCACGTACTGCTGAAGCCTAGCTTGTAGGATTTTGAGCATAACCTTGCTAGCATGTGAAATGAGTGCAATTGTGCGATAGTTTGAGCATTCTTTGGCATTGCCCTTCTTTGGAATTGGAACGTAAACTGACCTTTTCCAATCCCGTGGCCACTGTTGCGTTTTCCAAACTTGCTGGCATATTGAGTGCAGCACTTGAACAGCATCGTCTTTTAGTATTTTAAATAACTCAACTGGAATACTGTCATCTCCACTAGCTTTGTTGTTAGCAATGCTTCCTAAGGCCCACTTGACTTCACTCTCTAGGATGTCTGGCTCAGGGTCAGTGACCACACCAGCATGGACATCAGGGACATTAAGATCTTTCTTGTATAGTTCTTCTGTGTATTCTTGCCATCTCTTCTTAATCTCTTCTGCTTCTGTTAGGTCCCTGCCTTTTTTGTCCTTTATCATGCCCATCTTTGCCCTAAACGTTCCTTTGATATCTCCAATTTTCTTGAAGAGATCTCTAGTCTTCCCCGTTCTATTGTTTTCTTCAATTTCTTTGCATTGTTCATTTAAGAAGGCCTTCTTATCTCTCCTTGCTATTCTCTGGAAATCTGCATTCAGTTGCTTATATCTTTCCCTTTCACCCTTGCTTTTCGCATTCCTTCTTTCCACAGCTATTTGTAAAGCCTCATCAGACAGCCATTTTGCTTTCTTGCATTTCTTTTTCTTTGGGATGGTTTTAGTTGCTGCCTCTTGTACAATGTTACAGACCTCCGTCCATAGTTCTTCAGGCACTCTGTCTACCAAATCTAATCCTCTAAATCTATTCATCACCTTCACTGTGTACTCACATGGAATATGATCTAAGTCATACCTGAGTGGTCTAGTAGTTTTCCCTACATTCTTCAATTTAAGCCTAAATTTTGCAGTAAGAAGCTCATGATCTGAGCCACAGTCAGCTCCTGGTCTTGTTTTTGCCGTCTGTATAGAGCTTCTCCATCTTTGGCTGCAAAGTATGTAATCAATCTGGTTTCGGTATTGACCGTCTGGTGATGTCCATGTGTAGAGTCGTCTCTTGTGTTGTTGGAAAAGGGTGTTTGCTATGACTAGCTTGTTCTCTTGACAGAACTCTATTAGCCTTTGCCCTGCTTCATTTTGTACTCCAAGGCCAAACTTGCCTGTTATTCCGATTACTCCTTGACTTCCTACTTTAGCATTCCAATCCCCTATGATGAAAAGGACATCTTTTTTTGGTGCTAGTTCTAGAAGGTCTTGTAGGTCTTCATAGAACTGGTCAACTTCAGCTTCTTCGGCATCAGTGGTTGGGGCATAGACTTGGATTACCGTGATGTTGAATGGTTTTCCTTGGATACGCACTGAGATCATTCTGTCGTTTTTGAGGTTGTACCCCATTACTGCCTTTCCCACTCTCTTATTGACTATGAGTGCAACTCCATTTCTTCTAAGGGTTTCTTGCCCACAGTAGTAGATATAGTGGTCGCCTGAATTAAATTCACCCATTCCCGTCCATTTCAATTCGCTGATTCCCAAGATGTCGACGTTCAATCTTGTCATCTCATGTTTGACCACATCCAGCTTGCCTTGGTTCATGGATCTTACATTCCACGTACCTATACAATATTGTTCTTTACAGCATCGGACCTTCTTTTCGCTTCCAGATACATCCACAGCTGAACGTCCTTTCGGCTTTGGCCCAGCCGCTTCACTCTTTCTGGAGCTACTTGGAATTGCCGTCCGCTCTTCCCCAGTAGCATATTGGACACCTTCCGACCTGAGGGGCTCATCTTCCGGCGTCATATCTTTTAGCCTTTTAACATTGTCCATGGGGTTTTCTTGGCAAGGATACTGGAGTGGGTTGCCATTTCCTTCTCCAGTGGACCACATTTTGTCAGAACTCTCTGTCATGACCTGTCCGTCTTGGGTGGCCCTGCACGGTATAGCTCATGGCTTCACTGAGTTACACAAGCCCCTTCGCCACGACAAGGCAGTGATCCATGAAGGGGATGCCCATATTAACACGCTTTATTAGTCCAACTGAAAGTTTCAAGCTTTTGTGGAGGTAGTCACTTTTCACTAGCCAAGATGGTTAAGCACTCCCCAAAAGCATATCTATCATACTGTTCCCTTTGGAGAAAAGCAGTGTTGTGCAAAGCACAGAACAGGGCATGAAGTAGTAAGACAAAGAAATTAAGGCATTAGGTAAGGAAGAGAAAAAGAAATACTGCTAATTTGAGTTTACACCAACGCTATACAAAATATTTCTCCTGTTTTTTAAAGCTCTCATCTTTGAGGGGAAATTACACACTCCATTCAGGCCAACCATGACTTTCTCAGTCTACCAGTTTCTCTTGCTTCATTCACACTTCCTCCCTATATTTGTTTTGCTGTTAACTCCTCATTCTTTTTCTCTAGTTGTCCAAACCACTTCTGAGTACTTGATCGTACCTCTTCTTGTTTACTATACACACACACACACCATTTTCCACAGCATTCAGCTTTCTCACTTTCATATAACAAAATGGACTGAACCATGCTCTTTATACATTTTTCCTTTCTCTGAGAAATACTTAACATTCCTTACAACAGATGTCATACTACCCACTATATGTCTACCAGTATTTGTGTGTCTTAAAATTTCTTCATCTATCTTTAGTAAATATTCCTACCAGAGTACACAAATTCATTTTCCTGCTCTAATTTTTATCTGTTTTTGTGTAACTTGCAGTTGTTCACTCCATTTTCCATGTCAAACACAACTACCCTGGTACTGGATATGTTATTTTTTGAGATCCTTACTGCATCGTATTACGTGAATATTCACTGCAAATAATTTGGGTTATTAGCCAACAACGTGGCATTGTCTACATTCAAAAGTACAAAATTCACATCCCCAGCCAGTACACTCCAAGTATTCCTTACACATCCATAAATGCATTAAGTAATAAAGGAGACATCACATGTCCTTCTCCTCTCCCCAATGTTGAATCATGTGCTAAGCATTCCATATATTCTCATAAATGCTTAACTTCCATCATGTATCACTTTTCTTGTATTCAGCAATCAACTGTTGTCCATATTTGCACAAAGCTTTCCATCACACAAGCCTATTTAGTTTATCATGCACTTTATCTAAATCAACAAATATATAATAAAGTGTCTTTTATATATTCATGTGTTTTTCAGGGACCTGAGAAACAGCAAAAATGTGATCTGCACACCCCGTGCCCAACACAAATAGCCACATAGAATGTCCCAGATTTTGTTCATTGTCATTTTTCTTACCATTTCAGTCACAATTCTTCCCAGGGATACTTAACAAGCTAAACCTCTTGTAGCTTTTGCATTCAGTCTAGCTACTTTTCCTTATGGATTAACAGAACAATAACAGCATTCTTCTAATCGTCAGGCATAGTTACAGTCTTCACACACATGTTAAACTAGTAGTTGCACAGTCACTCCATAAGCAAACTGCACCCATATTTTAACATTTCTCCAGTTATACAGTCTATACCTGGAGACTTTCCATTTTTTAAATAACTCAAAGCATTTATTACTTTCTTGCTATTTTTTTTTCTTGAGCACTAATATAAATACTATTTGTTTAAAGTCCACTCACTGTCATAGGACTACCATTCCATACAAATCTCTAAAATATTTCTTCAGCATTCACTCAATTTTAGTTTCATCCCAAATTATTTTATAACGTTTTTTAAAAGTCCCTTCATTCTGCTGGAGTCTCCTTGTTCAGCCCCTCACTTCCAAATAAGTTTTATTGCCATCAAAATCTCTCTGCATTTTTTCTGCCTCTTTTGATCTTAACCATTCGTTGATCTTGTTCACTATGTTCTTTGCAATTGTATTTTTTTCTACTTCACATTAAACAATAGCTTCCATTCTCTTCTTTTACAATGGTCATTTTCTTATATGCATTTGGTTCTTTATTCACAGCCTTTTTCCATTCCACCATGCATCATTTTTTTTTACTTCCTGTTAGTGTAACTCTGCATTCTTTTGTTGCATTCTGTAATTCTTTTGTTGCATTCTGTAATTCTTTTCACTACATCCAAGATGCTTTCAGACCCTCTTTCTTGTGTCCATGCATGTAAAAAGGGAGCAGAGATTTACTGACACAGTCACAACTGCCTTTTTCACTTTTTGTTAACTATACCCTGCAGACACCTCTGCTTATATCCAGCTGCCATTCGTTTTTTGGGGATATTAATATATCTTCTACTACACTTTCATACAGGAGTTCTACTTTCGCTTCCTGCAGTCATTCTGTTTTAACTTTAGGTTCTTTCTTATCCTTCCTTTTCTTCCATGTCCATTTATTCCCAAAGATTCATTCCTGATCCTAATATTCAGAAACTCTTCTCACTGTGGTTTTCTTTACTAATTCTCTGCCTTTCATCATAAACGCCAAATCATGTTTGTATTTATTACTTTTCCATCTTTACCTATGAATATACTTAGTTTAAACTATGTACTTAATAAAAATGATTTCTTAAGCAGATGCTCCCCAAGCAGTTGTAATCCTCATTCATTCTTGGGTCTCTGAATAGCCCAACTGCTATTTCTCTTCTCTTTTTCCGCTCATCTATTCTTGGCACCTCACTGAATATTTTTCTTTTTTCTAGTTACATTAGATCGCATTAATTCAGGATGCCATGGAAATTTCCACCAAATTCATTTCTACTTTTTTCATTATCACCATTTATAGAAGTATACCATACAACTGTCTCCAAGCTATGGTTCTTACTTTCATACGCACCCACAATAACCTAGATAGCATCAATTCATATTTTGTGACATACATTTCATTCATAATTAAATCTTTATTTTCCCTTCCTTGTATCTATTTAATCAACTCCACTCCATGAGATCAGACTACCTTGATTCAATTGTCTTATGTTCTTCCCCTTTTTCTTAGCTTTGCAGACATACAACTTATCTATTTTTCTTCCTTTCACTTCATTTATTAATTTGTGCTTTTTACTATTTACTCTTTTTACATTCTAAGTCACAGTCTTCCACATGTAATAGTCATCATCACCAGATAGGTACTCTGATATTGATTTCTGCCACCTATCGTTGATTTCTGAGGGTTTCACATAATGCTTTTTTAAAAGGTATAGACCAGGTTCTCTTCCATAGTAATCAATGCAGCATTACACATGCAGCATTCTCTGCTCAATGTAAGAACAGAATTAGTCAGTTTGGGCATGTTATTCCACAAGTCCAGTTTTATCACAAGTCTGTTCATGCTATTCTATGCACATTGGGATTTCTAATGTAGAGATTGCCTTGGAAGCCAACATCCTGCTGTGTGTATCCTACCAGCAAGGAGGTACATGCAGTATACTGACACACACTTGCAGGACAGAAATAAGGTAATCCAATCCATGTTTGTATCAAGTTGCTGGTGGAGTATAGCAGGATCTGTGAAAATTGAGGCTTAACAGGATCCTAGAAATAGGATTGTATTCTGCCAAAGTTTATGAGAAGAAGAAACAAACTAATCATTTGTAATTTCAGGTAATAAAAAACCCTGGCTCTTAAAGGCACAACTCTAAGTTTGAAATAGAAGGGACAGGGCACTTAATCTGGAATATCGTGCATGTATTTAATTGTCCAAACACCACCCATGTTAGGAATACATCTACATTTAAAGCTAGTTGTGTGCCTGTTCCCTTAGTGAGATTTCTATAAACCTTTCAATTCTAATGATTCAAGGACAGATTTCCATTAGCAGATGTATAAAAAGAGGGAAGTTAGAAACCCAACAGTTCTTTTTCTTCTTCCGTCTTCCCTTTTCTTTTTTTTGGGAATTTTAATTCTTGCTAAATATGCTTTGTTTATTTATTCCTTTGTATATCTTTACACACGTGCGCGCACACACACACACATACAGAGTATATAGTAACAATACGATGGAGATGTTAACGCTAAGTAATCAGCTCAAGATCTAAACCTTTATCATACCACAAATACTTTCATGCAATCAGCAGTGTTTTTTTCTTTTTAATGTTAACTCTGGATGAAAAAATCAAATCATTTTATGCTTTTAATATTGACATCCTAAATTGTAATTGATATTGATAGAATACTTTTTTCTCCTTTCTCTATTTCCAGCATACTAAATTATCTAAATTCAATTAAATGTCAATAATTTTTCAGTTAATATTGCCTAAACATTCTATTGAAACAATACAATTGTATTAAGATTTATAACAACATAAACAGATTTCCCATCATCTGATCCAGGCTAATAATTCAGTGATACATATTTTTTGTAGAGTTCATTTCTACTCATCAGGAAAGCATTCAGGTCCATAGAGAATCTGTCTTAATCTGTGCCATAGAATCAGTATCCCATAAATGCCTTTGCCAGTTTCTCACTGGCAATATATGCTTTGCTTCTGTGAAAGAATGCTTCAAAAAGTAAAAATCTTTCTGATGGCACATTGATTTTTGAAGCACAGGGGAATAAAAGGGTATTTCTAAGGCTACACTGATGCTCAAAGAAATTTTTAAAGCCATGATGTTGCTTACTCCTTTTTTGTTGGAGCTTAGTGGAATAAGATAATGAGTTTCTCCCTCTGTTGAGGCTCACCACTTCCCCACAGCACGAAAGCATCAGATCCTGTCTCTCCATGTGTGGAGAAAAGCTCAGATTTGTAAGCTGCTGTATCCTTTGTTCAGGATAAGGGTGTTTTTGACAGTTTTCATTGTATGCCATTTCTGTTTTTTCAATCATTATTTTAAAAAAGCCATATTAGACCTGTGAGTCTATGTGAGAGGACGTTTTTAGTGCAACAGCATTCATGTAATCAATACAGTCCCTTATGTAGTTCTAGCATTGTGGAAGTAAACTGCCTTCAGTTATGCTTCCTTTCATGTTGTATCTGGAGCATTATGTTGGTGGCTCATGACTGCTTTGGCAATGTATGGCCTTTTGTAGTCCAGAACATTTGTATTAAATACTTATTTGTTCTTAGGTAGGTGTTACCCACAGGATTTGTTCTGCAAAATTTCTTGGAGCATTAAATAAAGTGGTGGTTATTTTCTAATATATAACTTCTGAAACTCATTCCTCTGATTTCTATTGAGGTCTGTGAATTGCAATATATGTTAAACTGCCAGAAAATCGAAGTGTGTAAATGAATGTGACGGAATTTTGTACAGAATACTTGAAAAAAGAAGTTATAGGATATGTTACTTTATTTTTAAAGTAACAAATTCTGCAGATTCTTTTTTCGAATACTTTTTACTGAATGCCCTCACACTTACAGCAGGTAACTTCTTACCTGTTGAACTTACCTGCCCAGCAGGCTTTCTCACTTAAATGCATTTTGTTTCTAGGCGAGATAAGAATTTCAGGAGAGCTTTTTGAGAAGAAATGTACACTGGGCATGTTAAACTTCTCCACGTGCAACTCTGTTGCTGCATATTTTTCAACATAAGATTCCTAAACCTTGCTAAAAGGAATTCTAAGGAATCTTTTTATCCTGAATGGGTAAAAGGGGAAGCAGACACACTTGGTTGCCAAGAACAGACAAAGAAATGGAAAGGGGATGAACCAGGTCAGCAAAAAACAAGACCAGTGAAGAGCCAAAAAAAAAAAAAAAATGCCGTGAACACTTGAGTACAAAATTTCTATCTGTCTGGGCACCTGAACCAACTACATCATCAGATTTTTTTTCTACCCCTTCTCATCTACCCCTTTTCATGGTTTTGTGTATTTTAGAATATAATCCCGAGGATAGGATTTTATTATATTTTATTTATTTAAAGAGCTTATTAGACTGCCCCACTCACAGTTTGTGACTCTAGGCACGGTACATCAATAAAAATAAAAAAGTCAAAACATAAATGCAAAACTACTATAATAAAATGCAGCCATTGCATAGTCAAGGCTGAGCATAGCAAAACTCGCACTCACTCTTATGAAAATCACCCTGAGAGCCTTTTTGGCTGACTAGTGAGATAAACATGCTTTAAATAAGTATATATGTGTGTGTGTGTGTGTAAAATATCAATTACTTAGTATGTGATCTAGTTTTAATGATGCAGGTTATCTGCATTCTTGACTAATTATTCAGACAACTGGCTTTATTGTTCACTGAATCAGTGCCAATTTATCTGGAGAAACTTTGGGTTGTCAATGGAAAAAAAGTAAATACCTGCCTAGATCTTTAAGCAACTAACTAATAAATTAGCTAGTAGAAGTAGGTTATCAGTAAAATAGCAAAACTCTTCCAAGTTGCTTTCCAAGTTACTATCTTATAATACCACCTGGTGTTGAGGAGAGTAATAGCAGTATAATATTTTCTAGTTTTTGTAATAGTTTATCACATACATTTGAGATGGTAAAAACTCCCTTTCAAATGAGTTTTTTTACTGGCTGGCTTAAATACTTCAGGTAGCTGACATTTAATGGAAACTTTCAGTCCTGGCATAATATAATTCCTTTTGATAATTGAATCATGGAAATAGATGAGTGTTTGCAAGGATCTTGCTTATTGCAAGATCTACAGGGCAGGGTGAAACAAAGTCATTCTTGACCATCCTTTGATTAACTACTGTCAGCAAAAGAGGTTGTACAAAAGTTGTGAACACTCTACTGTGTTTTAATTTAAAAAAACAGATTAGACCATTCTTCCTGAAACAGATGTCTTTCAAATCTGTTCAGATATTTCTCTCATTGGCCCCCTAGCCAACACAGCTCTTGACCATGCTCAACAGGATGACTATGGTAGTAGTCCACCACATTTGGGAGTCACTGACAGCTGATGTAAAGGTTGTACTTCACTGAGAAAGATAGGAGAAAGCACTGGGGGAAAAACAGGTGTGGTGAATCCAGATGTTACACAGCTGCAGCTTATAGCATTCTTCTTTATTGTTGCCCATAACAATTGAGATGAAGGAAAGTTATGTGTAGAATCATTGAGAGATCTCCAGATCAAGTAGTCTGTCAAGCCTACCAAATAGCCATGAAATTAATAATATTCTTGTCCACATAGCAAGATATATATTGAAGATAAACCTGCATTCTGAGTTTCTGCAGAATGCATTGCAGGAAGTCATAGATGGCAAACATAATTGAGACATCACTGTCTATAATGTAAATTTAGATGATTTTGCCTACTCTATTGAATCTCCTTTTATTATATTAATGCAAACAGTTATGCAGAAGAACTATACCCATGCTCAAGTGCAAAGGCCTTATCTCTTCCTCCTTTGCTGTAACTTGCTTCTTAGATGTCCCAAATGTAGTATTACCTGGCTGGAGAAAATAAAGTTGAAATATTGTTTTAAGAAGACTGAATTGTTTTGGAAAGTACTGTTTCTTTATCTAAGAAGCAGCATTACTGACTTATCCCTCTTTATACTAGCAGGAGTAGGAACTCTTTCTCCCAGAGGAAGGCTTACTTCTGTCAAGGCCTTATCTGGATCTTCAGCTAGTTCTGGTCTCAGTTCAAAAGTGCCCATTAGAGGACCAGGACTTCAAAGAACCTCTAGCATCTCTTCAGTCAGCAGCACTCAGAGTGACCAAAGCACTTGCAGCAATAATTGTAAGTCCATTTTGGGGATTATTGTTTGTTTTAACATATAATTGGATAAAACCCATAGTGGTTCATTATAACTGCTTTTCTCCTCAGCCAAAGGTAGTAACTAGTAATTCCAGAATGGCCATACCATTTGAACTCCTATGTTACAACACCATTCAATAGTTTTAGACAGTGTTTTGGCCCAAATAATTTAAATCTAATTTATCCTCAGCAGCAAATCCTCTCATTTTGTTAGATTTCCTAACAAATTGTTGCTTACAAACACCTGGCTGATACACAGAAGGAATTACTATTGCACAGCCTTCTAATAAAAGTTATTATTGCTTGTTTTATTACTGCATTGAAATGAATAAATTAAGCAATGTACAGATTTGCCAAGGGGAAGAATGATGTGACATATTAAAGGAAGTCAAACCTGCCATATGGAGAAGAGCAATATTAGGCTAAAATGTATGAACGAAGGAGGCAAGCAGTAATACAGCATCAAGAAGCTTATAATGATGTCTTTTTGCTTCCCTTGCAATTCTAAAATATCCCCTGTGTGTAATGCTTTTTAAAAGAGCAGTCCTGCTATTTAAGTTTTGCAGCATGCATTTCTCCTACCCACAGATTGGCTCTGTACTGACAGCCATGTTGGCTCACTTGCCTGCCACTGGTTGGTCTGTTTACTTCAGTGCCTGGATCACCTAAGGAGGCTGTAAACGGTCTGTGCAATTCTATCCTTACTCCTAACAAAGGAAAGGGTTTTGCTTCTTAACAAAGAGATGTCATGGTCTCCAGTTCCAGATTAAGGATCCAATTGATGACCTTTTCTTAAGTCTGATTTGCTAGTTGGATTAATCGGTTCTTGTTTCCTGCCTTGAAGCTTACTATTCTCTCTACCTCCCCCCCCCGCCCACCCTTGATTGTAATTCACTAAGAGCAAGCGTGGGGAATACGCAAGGGGGAACATGGCTGCAGTCTTCCAAGCTCTGAGCTTGCTTTGATCATTTTAAATGACTGTACCAGGAGGACTTCGCAGTTGCACAGAAACCGACTTCTCTCCTCATATTTTCATCAATTCTACCCTCACACCACCGGCAGATTCAGGAAGCCACTACGATGTTACCTTACTGACCTTGCTGGTAGTGGGATCGTACAGCTTTTGTATCATTCCTTTGTTAGCCACATTTACTGGCAGAAGAAGTAGGTGACCATCCTTTTTATATCTCTACCCATGTACATCTATCTATAGATGGATAAAAGGGGCAGCATGTCTTGTTTTCATAAATGAAGTGAATGTGTCAAATGAAATGCTTTTTTCCATTCTGTCTTTTTTTTAAAAATTGTGATGGATAAGAGAGGGAGGAATGTATTTAATTTCTAATAAAGTAGTGCATGCCTGATGCATATTCTAGAGCCATAGTAAAATCTGGAAAATACATTAGCCAAATTCATTTCCAGCTGTTGAGTTTTGTGCTCCAGATGATCTTGTACTTGGTTTTTATAAGTATATGCTTTTTAAAAATCTCTGCTCTCACCCTCCCCCTTATCAGTGTCTGCATGGCTTTGCTCAGTACCCTTTGGAGTGAAATAAATTGTCTGCAATAACCACTACAGAATTCCCTCCTGTCAAGGTTTAAGTAACAAGAATCTTCAGTGAGTCTGTTATAAATTAAAACTTAATGTATAATTTTGCATAACTGTAAATGGGCTCTTAAAAAAAAAAACAAGCTCAGAGTAACAGCTCTTCATTTAATATAGGCTCAGTGCTTTGTGTTATTTGCTTATAAATTGTGCAAGTCCTGCAATATTTTTGAGCATGTTTTTATACTAGACTGTTGTCTTCTTTTCCATAACCCCCAACATCGATCAATTGTCTTGCCCTAAAACTGTAGCATTTAAAGTGAGATTGTTCAACAGCTGCCTTTGTCTGTGGCCTGGCATGATTCCTCAGAAATGTAACTGTAAAGAAGATTACAGTGGAACAGTCTGGAGCAAAAGGATGAAAAGAAAAAGGGAAAGTCCTCTGCCTTTTTCATATTTTAGATCAGAATGTTAAGCATTTAAAGTGTACTTTCTCCTTGCACAGGAATAGCCATGTAGCAAGCAAACGCAGAAGCGTGAACTCTGAACATAGCAGTTCCATTTGAAATGATAAAATTAATTTAATTGAATTGAATTGAATTTAAATTACATTTAAATAATTAAATTTAATGTAATTATTTAAACTATTAAATAATAGTTTACATTATTTTTGTGATCTTGCTGGTTATAGTTCATGTTGCTAATTAAACTTATCAACAAGCTGTTCATTGTCCATAAAGCTTCTCAGATAAGAAATAGCTTATGTAAATATTTCTTATGTAAATATAATAAAATTTATATTAAATAGCTTATAGAGGAAGTGTGGTCCTTCAGATTATGAAGGTATTTATCAGAAACACTTGGCCAATATCAGGATCAGATGAGTCTCTTCACCCTAGCTAATAAGACAGGTACTGTATAGAAAAATGAATATGCTATATGCTAATTATTGAGAAGCGAATAGCATCTTTCAGACAAATAAAATAAGGCAACAGTCTATGTTGTTAATTGGCTAGTATACCTCACATCATAAGCCATTTTTTTTTCTTTTTCTTTCCTTTTTTTTTCTGAATCAATCTTGACTCCTGGCAACTATATAGACAAGTCCATGCAGTTGGCTTCTATAACTAAGGCATGACTAGAACACAGGTCTCCCCCATCCTAGCCCATTGTCTTAACCATTAAACCATGTTGGGCCTGATATTTCTCTTTTTTTGTGTTTATATGTGTGCCTTTAAGTCAGTTTTTTGTTTTGTTTTGTTTTTGTTTTGACTCCTGGAGACTGCCTGGACTAGTCCCTGCAGTTTTCTTGGCAAGGTTTTTAAGAAGTGGTTTGCCATTGCCTCCTTCCTAGGACTAAGAGAGAGTGACTGGCCCAAGGCCACCCAGCTGGCTTCGTGCCTAAGGCAGGACTAGAACTCATGGTCTTCCAGTTTCTAGCCTGATGCTGTAACCACTACACCACACTGGCTCTCAAGTAAGACAGTATTGGTTTACTTGAAAGAGCAATTCCTTTTCTCATTTAAGCAACATTGGCTTGTGTGTTTGTTTAGTTTTTATCCTGCCTTTCTGTCCAGGGCACAATTAATCAGTTAATAGCAATTTTAATTGCTTTTATAAGATTTTAACTAATTCAAACAAAAAATGAGGCCTGCCTGAAGAGGATAGTTTTGACTTTTTCTCATAAAAATAGAAGGATGGGAGAATAAGCACATCTCGCAAGGGACTGCATTTTACAGTTTCTTCCATGTGTCCAACAAACGGACATGAGAAAGTGAGAATATCTTTAAGAGGGGCTCTCCTGCTGACTTCAATGGCTGAACAGGTTCATGTTGAGCTAGCCAGGCCCCAAGCTCTTCAAGGTTTTAATGGTAAAAACCAAAGCTGGAAAATGATCGGCAACCAGTGCAGGTTTTTCAACACAATTATAACTTTCTCCCGTTGTGTTGTATGACCCCTGATGCACCAGATTCAAACTGACTCTGTATTGCTGCCAGCACCACCTGCAAATACATCTGGCATTCGGGGAGCACTCCCAGATGGAGGAGCTGCTGTTTCAAGAGAGCACAGACTCATCCACCAGAAGCTGAACCACCATCTCAGAGTTTGGTTTTCTATTTTGGGTTGTTTAGGCTTAACTTCAGCATGTTCACCTTCTTTTCCATTGTTGACCATCAGGATGGTTAAGGGAATCAAGCGTCTCCTTGGACTTAGATACCAGGGAGCAGCAGAACTGTGTGTTAGCATATTGATGGCACTTCAGATTGCAGCTTTTTTCCTTGTGAGCGTAGTTTAATGTGTCCATTTATTTTTTTAAAACGTGTACATTTATTACCTGTTCAGGTGCCGACTAAAGATGACACTTGATATAGCTGATGATGTAGACTTTAATGCACAAAAGCTTATGATGTAAAGTTAAGGCTTTAAGACCTTTAAGCCTTTTTTGCTGTCTTCATTGTCATATATCACACCTTCTACAGTACCAGTGTTACAGCAGTGCTGTATAATTGCTATAGAGTATTTTGAATATTCTCAAAATGTATTAAGAAACTTGTGTTTTTTTTTTTTTTAAATAGCTACAAGTGCTACCATTATCAAGAACGGAGAATGGGCTTCCAAATACACATGTCAGAATGGTACAGCCGGATCCATCTCTCTAAAGCCAGTGCCCAGGCCACGAGTCCTTTCACTGAAAAGTACACCCAAAGGTATTTGATCCCTGATGGGAGCTGGCATACCTTTTTTTCTTCAAGCAGAACATACTGTCCTACATATTACAAGGAATTCAGAATTTATATGAGAAGTAATCTTAAAAGGAAATATAAGGTTTTTTTTCCTAAGCTATGTGCATCTTTTCCCCAAGGATATACAAGACAGATAGGCTGATGGTAATTGACATTAGTGAGAAACGTGCTGGGAACTTAGCAGAAGATTGTTAAATCCTTTTGAAGGTCTATTGCTGCCTGTTTTTATGTCCACAATTCTGATAAAAAAAGGATTGTGGACATCAACTTATATTAAAAAGTTGGGGCTGATTGAAAACTGACACTTCAGCTTGCAATCACAATGGTTATCTTTTTTAAGTTGGAAATAACCTTTGGAACTATTGTAATTGCACTAATAGGCAGAAAGGCTTTATAATCCTTAAACCAGAAGGTGATTTTTCTTGTTCAGGCACTGGCTATCTTGGTAAGCTAAAGACAGTTTGAAATCAACTGTAGGTAACTTCCTATCTGAGAGTTGATTTTTTTGGAAATTGTATGAAATGTCTTGCTTTTTCTTTATCTCCTTGGTTAATGATCTGCTAGAGATACTATCACCATGGTAGCTGAGTAACTTGACTGCTTTATGTAGATTGGAACCTAGCAGAACATAATCACTTAAAGAATAAATATGACTGGCTACAAATTGATCAGTATAAAAGAGAGACGTTGGGCCTGTTTGGGTGACATTTGGCTATTACTTTCTCTACATAGATTGAACAGGAGAATAGAACTATAGACCTGACAATTTCTCCAGATCTCACTTTAGAAATCAGCAGTGAAAGGAAAGATCAGAAACTGCATCCGGGTGTTTCTGTTTACAGAAGGAGTATTGGCTTGCTTTCTGTGAGGAGGTTGAAGTGTCCAGTTAGGCCACTAACAAAAGAGAAGGATCTGCTGCTAATTTGGGTCTTCTCCCATCCTTCATTCTGCAATCGTAGGAATTGAAGAATAGTGGCTTCAGTAACCATTTGGAAGATACCAGATTGGAGAAGATTGCTCTCTGTGGACCCAGTGCATGATGGAATCCCTGAATGGGAACCGTCCCATGTTCATCTCCCATCATTGATTGAAGGGGCAGCTTTGCGCATGTGGGGATGAGAGGAGAGCAGATACTGCATAGCAGCATCTGGGTTTTCCTTATAGCATTGAACTAAAGAAGTCTTTCTCAATCTGGTGCCTTCCAAATGTGTTTGGGTATAGAACTAAGCACTCCCAGCTAGCGTAGCCATTACGAAAGCTGGGTATGAAGCATGCTTCTGCTAACTTTAAAAAAAACAAACAAGCTGATGTTCATCCATAGTTTTGAGGTATGCTTGATACTTTACTTATGTCATATTCTAACATAATTCTTTTGTGGATTTGTTTTTCTTAAGGAGCAAAAAATAAATTAGGCTTAGTGAACCAATGTGTGCCCAAGTCTGCTGGAGCTCTTCTTCCAGGGAAGAAAGTGGGTGATCTAAGAGGGAGTCAACGATTAGGTAAAATGATCATTTCATTCTTGTGTTGTAGTGGTATAATTAAGGTGAAATAATGATCTGTGTATTTTCTGATTTCTTTTTTGTCACTATCAGTTAATTGGTATAGTGTTTGTTCAATTTATCGTTGGGCTATGTGATTAAACCTAGGTTTTGTATATTTTACTTAATATGGAGGGATTTCTACCTTTTTTTCATGGGGGGGTAACATTGTCATTGACTTAGTATATCAGTTGCAAAATCCATTAAGATGCTAGACTAGCATTGGGGAATCTAGATTGAAGTCCACCTTCAGCCACAGAAGCTTACTGAGTGATTTTGGGTCAGTCACTCTCAGTCCAACCTACTTCACAGGTAGGTTGTTGGAGGAAAATGGAAGGTGGGAGAACTATATACTCTACTGTGTCCTTTCCTGAAGGAAAGATAAGTTATAAACCTAACAAACAATTATTACAACTTGGGAATTTTTATCTCAACTATAATTGTATCACTTCTGAAAATTCATAAGATATTTAACTGAGAAGGTTCCACACATCCCTTGTCTCAAGTGGGAAAGGAGAAAGTAAATTTAACCTTACTGGTAGGCTTCTTTTTCTAAGGGTTTCCCACTAAACAATAATTATGATAGGCTGCTACCAATTGGATTAAGTCTCCTGCTACATTCTGTCCAGGGAGTTCCTAACCCTATCAACCAAAATGTTCTCTGCTCAGCCTACCTTTAGAAAAGATGGATCTTTGTTTCTTCCTGCCCAAAGATATAAATTGCAAAACTCACCGGAACCTAAGATCCTGAAAATAAGAAGGTAACAGTATAATCTTGCATGTAGGAAAGATTTTAATGGAAATTTCCCTTTTACACAAATGAAACCAAATCTCTAGATCAGAGGATTTCAAACTTTTTCAGGTAATAGACAAAGAAATAGATAGATTCTCATGCTTCTCCAGAACCAATAATCAAGAGGGAAAACTCAAGTAATAGAAAATTGGCTGAATTCAAATGAAACTTTTTTTTTTTTTTTTGCCCTTACTCTGTCTCTTGATGGGATTCCAAGTTCTCGTGGAGCCCTAGGATTGCACAGAACAGAATCTGAAAAACCCTGCTCTAGAGTTCAGAAGAAGTATATTGGGAGAATGGGGAGACAGAAAAAACAAGGGAAGGAAATGTTCATACTAAAAATTAAAAACAAATCAGTATAATCAGCCTACCTGTATGGGTTATATAGTATCTGCTTGAATAAGATATTGGGTCAAAGCACATATCCGAAGTTCATAACAGAGAGGATGGTTGGAGAAAGGTCATCTGGGTCTCCTGTTTGGATACATGAAGGCATCTTCCTTCTTCTTTTTCTCTGAATACTGTTCTCACCATTTTATAGAATGTGGAAAAAAAGTGAAAACTATCCTTTTGGGGGAGACAGATTCCTCCTATACCCAATCAAGCAAAATGAACCATCTCTGATGTAATGACTATATCCAGAAATTTTAGCTGGCAACCAAACCCACCTTCCTAATGATCTGTGTGTGTGTGTGTGTGTGTGTGAATGATTGAAGAAATGACTAGTTTCCCCTGGGTATGGTCTTATAGATTAGGATTGTATGGGTGAGGCTTCTTGGGGAAACAAAAGATTAATTCCATGTATGTAGGACTCTTAGTGACAAGGACATGAGTCACAGTAATCAGGGCCTCTGAATTCAGAAAGACTTGCCTGCTATGGAGTACCATGTTTTGAGTGGAAAAGGGCCCAAATCCTTTCTGATTATCTTTTCACAACTGTTCCGGAAGTGTTGTCTCCCCATTATTAAAAGCACAACTTTTAATAAGTGAAATAAAATCTTCAGCTTTTGATCTCTTACCGTTAATATTCGGTAGCTGATACCGAGACAAATACATTGCCTTCAAGATTAATAGCCGAACATATTTAAATGCATTTGCAGGTAACATCTAATATGATCTATGGAAACCTCTTCTAATGTGTTCATTTTGTAGATGTGTTCCATGCCAAATTAGAATTTTATCTTTTGCAGGGCCTTCGGCCCAAAATGGACCCAGACACTTATTATCAGCATTCAGCTCTGGTGAGTAGTTTAATCTTTCCCTCCCCACTAACTCCTAAATGCTTTATGCTATCAAGAAAGATTCCAGTCCTGAAATGCATATGTAGGTGTTTTGGAAATGTTAAGCTTGTGTAAGTACACAACTTAGGACTTTTTTTGTGTAATATTTTGCTGCTTAAATGAATAGGTCTCACATTCAGAGTTAATTTACATGTGCTGAATGAAGCTGCATACCCTCTTTCCACTTTGTGACCAAACATTTATGGATTACTTGGACCCCTTGGGTTAGTCATATAGAGGCTTGAATGTTTTTATCTACTTGGATTTAATTCTGTAAACTAGAATTTAGCTGGAAGAAGAAAAAAAAACTGGTGGTGAGATCCACTTTGGGTACAAGAAAATGATTCAGCATCCTTCTTGTTCCACCTATCTCATCAGCTCCATACATGATTAGTTCATGCTTACATTTAAAGCTACCATCATCATCATATTTAAGGAGGTCATGTTGATTGGATACATTGTCTTATGATCTATGTTTTATTCTGATTTTTGGACAAAATTAATTCGGGCCTTATTTAAAAAGTGACCAGATGGCACTGATGCACATTATATAAGCTCTTCACTGGTAGACAGAGTCCCTGAAATGACCTATATAATAAAAAATTTCTTTTATGAAGAAGCTACTGCTTCTTAAGCAACCTGGGCTCATTGGAACATGTGTCCTCATTAGGACCAGGATGTACAATGGGACTGAAGTCTTAGTCGTGACTCTATTTATTTATTTTTACTGTCTGCATCTCTAGTTGTACTCTAGTGATAGACCGTAATTCATATTTGATTTGATGGTCTAAATATATTTTAAATATTAATAGTAAAGCCAGCTATGGCCCAAATTTGCAACTATTGTAGTGCTTCAGATTATTTCTGTGAAAAACTCAAGAAGGCCAACTATTCAAAACATAGCAGTGTTGCCCACGAGGAAAGTAAGAGATATTAATAATGTTAATGTTTTATTGGGCCATCTCAACAATTCAGATAAGGTGCAAGCTTTTCAGTTCTCAGAATTCTTCATTAGGATTACAGACAAAATAAGTCAAGATGGAAGAAGAAAAAAAAATCTAGTGTTTAAACCACAGAGTCTTCATTTTGTCACATACTTAACACAGAAATAGAAAGGAGGTGCCATGATGGTTTCAGCTTGCATTAACATTCTGTCTTCTGCAACAAAGAAATAAATGCCAATAGTTGATTCTTCCATTTTTCAAAATATAAATCAATTAGTTGTTCAAAACAATCTTCATCAAGAATTGTGATCTTGCATTGCTGAATGAATACTGTCAGTGATCCCTCCGCCTTAATATCTAAACTGGTTCTGGAACATGGCTCACTCTTCCAAGCTCTCAGAAAGACTGATTGTTCTGAAATGCATTTCTTGTGTGTTAAAATCAATCAAATGAATCTAGAATTTGTCCAGGCATCAAAGAGAATAATTCTTGGATGGTAATCCTAGAATGTTTTCCTTTTAACTTAAATTGGGAACAAAAGAGACAATACTAGACACAAAGAGAATCTGGTCCCTGCAAATTCAGGCCCCCCAGCCCGCCCACTTAGCTGTAAAAAAAAGTAGGAATAATTTCAATACATTAATGAGGCACTAGTAGGCTCTATCTCCTAAATAAAGCTGTTTGATCTAAGTGGGATGGAGAGAGAAACAATTCTGGTAACATGAAAATGGTATCCCATCTACTTTGCTACCTGGAGTACTTTCTTCCTGAACTTGATGTGTTGATTGCAGGCATGGCATTTGGTCAGCTCAAACTTTTTGCCCTGGTGAATTTCAATATTCATACTGAGACTACTGACCCAAAACCCAAAACCAAAAGGGTTTCATGTACATTATGGTAACCAGGATGCAAAACACTCATGGGCCTTATATGTGAAGCAGCTGTCTGTGTGCACACATGTAAACCCAATCTGGGAAAGACATTACAAACCAGTGGTTTTCTTACTGCTTCAAGAACCAATTCATTTCATTTGCACCAATGTACTTTTGAATGAGTTATATAACCCTACTAACTAATACATGGCCTCGTGCATATAGCAGGATATAGGCTAGATTTTATATTCTCATGGGTGGAATGGGTGATCTGAAAATGAAGGAGTGCTCTGTAATTCTCTTGTAATAGGTTGCTGTCTGTTCAGCTTTAGGCTGATGGTATTTAGGAGGATCTCTGCTGGCATGAAGAACTGATTAAAACAGGATGATGCTGGCATTTGATAGACCTGAATGTTTTCTTGAATGTGCTTGAAGAATTTCCCACCTCTTACATCACTGATCTTGTTAAAGCCTTGGCAGATTTTAGGCTATTTTTTTTTATTCTCTGCTGATGTACTTGTTATATAGCAAGTAATTTAAAAAAAAAAAGTAGGGCTAGCCTTGAATCTCTAATCACTTGTTCCATGGGTTTGAAATAAGGATCAAATGGCTTGAGATGTATTCTTCATAGGGACATACCAGTGTTAAACAAAGCCTATATTCTGCATATCTTGAAATTAGTCCATTTTTTATATTTAGGGCATCTCCTCATGCCACTTTGCTGCTTTTTCCTTATAAGCGATTCAGCATTTTTGAAACAACTTTTCCTATCTGGAAAATTAGAATTAGTGAATCATAAATTTGTGGGTCCTGCATGGCATACGAAGTTGGCTTATTTTTATTTTTTTTTTTTCCTTTTCCTTCTGAAATACACCTGGCACTTTAAAGTGACAGGTTCCTAACTGATACTGCTTAAAGCACTTATTCTATATTATGACTACTGGTAACTTAATGACAGTATCACTAAACTGAAGCATTTGTTTAATTATACAAATCTGCAAAATTAGCCTAACCCTATATGCAAAGAACTCTGTTTAATGTTTTTATAAACAAACAGAAAATATCAATATAGCAGTAAACAATAAATCAATTTGTGTGTGATCAGAAAGAATCAAAATATTATTATCTATTCTTGCTGGGTCAATTGCATTTCAGAATAATGAACATCACATTTGATTGACTAAAAGCTCTTTGAGGAATAGTCTTGATCCATTGTGTAGAACATTAAACCTTCTCCTCTAGTGGTCCTGAAAAATGAATGACATGATCTGTGACATTCTGGTTTATATATTCAGCTTGGGGGACCACCCACTTCCTCCTCCTCCTCCCACTTTCTGTTGCACTGTATCTCACATTTGATTAAACCTGAACAGTGTGATGTAATTCAGAGCTGCTTATGAATCACAGAGCAGTTTTATTCTCAGGGCGAGCTTTGTTTTAAAGCCTCTTGTTTGTAGGGAACGAAGCTGGCAGCAGTGTTTACCTCGTGGATGTAGTATCTGCCTTTCTGGATTCTTGTAGTGTTAATCTAATTCTGGAATCTCAGTGGAGAAATGAAGAGAGGTTTTGATATGTTGTGAGGTTGTTTATCTGGCCAGCTACTCCATGGCTTCAGAGCTGAGTTGCAAGGATAGTATGTGACAGTATATGGAGAATGTTTCCTGGCTGTTTTTCTTCCAATTCATCTAAAGACATGTTATGGTCCCCAAAATTCTCCTTATCCAACATGCATGTTCGGCTAACTGCAAAAGGATTACTCCGAAATCTTCGGCTTCCTTCTGGATATAGGAGAAGCACAGTTATTATTCATGCAGGTTAGTATTTTTTCCTGTATGCCTGGGGGACATCTTGTTGACTTCTGTGGCTGTTAATAGCAACTGTGAATTGTGCAGGGTCCCTCTCTTTCTCACAACATTAGCCCTTAGAAAACCAAGTATTTGTCAGACCAATTAATCCATTTTTTACTAGCACAGTATAATGTGAGGGTATGTGTGTGTGTGTGTGTGTACATGTATGGTGGTTGTGTGTTAAACCTGACACATATAATCTATTTATAAATTTAAAAAAACATCATTTTAAGGTGAATGTTTGTACCCTATGACATGTAGTGCTTTCCCGTGCTCACATAGCAGATATCTATAGGTTTAAGAATTTTGAATTTCAATTCTATATCTATCTTCATCTCTTTAGCATGATATTACATGGAATTCTGAAAGTCTGTATCTGAATTTGGAGAAGAAATTATTCTACATTAGGAATAACCTCAGTTCTAGGGCATATCATTAGGCAATAGAAATTTCACAGTTGCAATTAATGGGATTGGGCTTAATTTTTCTAAAATGGACGGATTCATTTTGTTCAGTACTTTTCTGCCTTTGAATAGTGAGTAAAAAGAAAATGCAGTTATGGGAACTTTAGCATGCAGATTTTAAAATACTCAACACAAATTTATGTAAATTATTCAAAGCTTTCTATTATTGTTTTACCATGTCTATTCTCAGGCAGTGAAATTCCGGCTCTGCTTCTCACTTCCCTCCCCACATTCTGTGGATATTTCCTTTTCAGCCTGGCTGTGGCACCTAGTACTGTAATCTCTTCTAACATCAGAGTCTCTTGGGTATTTTTCACATTCAGGTTAGCATGGCAGTGTCCATGGCTACTTTAGTCTTTTCCCTGTGTTTACGCACATGCAGAAAAGGACTATTTGTGCTCCCTTTCAGTAGCACAACAGTCAGTCTGAACACATAATAGAGCTTAATTGTTACAGTTTTGAATGTATCCTAGGAGAGTAAATCATCCAATCAGTGACATGGACTGCATGTGAAACACTAAAACTTGTTATTCAAGTAGCTTTGTACACTTTCTGTTTAATAGTCTCTGGACTGTAGGCTGCTGGAAAAATAATTAGAATACCAAAAGAAAACAATACAGCTGTAAAGATGTATATACAGTTTGCAACTCTCTTGACTGCTTGATTTGAATAACTCCAAATGTCAAGGTTGCTGTGCATATAATTATATGAACATTGGCTATCCTTCGTTCTGTTCTGATATGACTGAACCACAAGTGAATTTTCAAAATGAGCTTACAACATTTTTCAACATAATAGGTTTATCCACAGACCCTGGAAAGATTTCTCACAGGGGACTGCATATTGCAATGGCCTTTGTGGCTATGAATACATGTCTTTAACATGCAGGCTAAATAGTGTTAGGCATGGTGTGGAGAGTTCCCAAAATATAGAAACAGACCGTTAGCCTCATTGGCCATAGTTAGTGTTTGTTAAATACCTGGGTTCAAGTATTCTGTTTTGCCATCTTTGCAGGTAAAAAGCTTGGCTGGTAAGAGCTGTTAACACAAGGAACTTGGCTGTGTTTTGAGCCTAGATTCATTGATAGATTTATGCAGCAATGGTAGCAGTGTGTTTTTCCTCCATTTAAAGTGAAGTGACTGTGGATGTTGCTGTGCATGTGAGTCAGTGCAATTTAAGTGTGTTTGTGTATGTGTGTTTGAGAGAGAGAGAGAGAGGTGTATAATCTGAGCAGAACTGTTCTGCCTAATCCGTGTCTAAATACTTGTAACTGGCTTGTAAGAAAATAAGTCCCTGTTCTGGCGTTGATGTCATCATGGCATAAATGCTCATGAAGCTGCATCATGAGCTTGATTATATGACACTGAATTGTAGTTAAAATAACATACCTAGTACAAGGATAATGTTGTCCATTGAAATAAATCACTGCTGGTTATATGCCATCAAAACATAATTGATCAGTGAAGTGTGCCTTTCCTTGTCTCTGCCTTTGGAAGAGACATTCCCTCCAGCATGAGAGGGGAAGGAATGTGGTAATAGCGGCCTCTATTTTTACTAAAGTACTTTATTATGTTTTTCAAATCCATGCCACCTACTTATTTGAGGGCATCTTTGAAATCTATTGCCTAAACAATTGTAAGTAGCTGTTGAATATTCGCCACATATGTGATTATGGACAGGATAATCCTATCCTACTTTCTTCCAAGGGCCTCCTGCATTGGAGCTTCTATCAAGCATAGCACCCAGAAGGACATTTCCTTATTCTATATTTTATTACTTCACACACACACACAGACACCCCTACACACTGCAGGCAGAAAGAAGAAATACAGGTAGTACCCCTCTAGAACTGATCTAATTTGTTGTTATTTGAGGGGGACACTGCTGAGGACTGAGAAGAGTATATTCTGTTTCTCATGTTTTATAACAGTAAATATGTATTTCTCCCAGCAACTTCAAAAAAATGGTCTTTAGAATGTTACAGTGGTTCCTTAATATTTAAAAACTTCCTTGGGCATCAGATATCCAGGACACAAAACCTATTAGTAAATGGTGAATTCTGTAAATTGAATAGTATGTGTTTTCTGTGGAAAGTATTCATTTTTGTTCTTAAGTCTTTTATTTTCTTTTAAAAATTAGAGAAGAGGGAGAAGTTGCAATGAAAAACAATTGAGAAGAAACCAATAAGCCTGGGCTGTTTTCTGGTGGAAAGCAGGAATTGTAAAGAACTCACGCTGTCAACAGTGGTGCTACCTCACTGAAAACAGGAAGCAATTATAATATAGAAGCAACAAGTACGAAGCTTCTAATTGAAGTTAAAACATGTTCCATAGGATGAGCTTCTGAGGAAATATTGGAGGCAGGTTGGAACTCTGAGAAAGGTTCAGTGCCGTGTTTTTCAAATTTGGCAACTTTAAGAAGTGTGGACTTCAGGTCCCAGAATTCTCCCAGGGATTACTGGTTTAGTGGGATTAGATATTGCTATGGAGTGCTGTGTGAATTTATCACTTTAATTTCCTTGTCAGCTCCTCATATCATTATTTGATGCCAAAATAAAACTTCTTTAGCTTTCTGTATAATAGAGGTCTTTCAAGTATTTGGATACTCAATTTCACTTCATGTTTGCTGTTCTAACTCTACAGTAGTTTTATGGTTTGTATGCAAGCTTACTTTAGGGTACCAAGTTAACTAAAGGTTAACCTCTAGAATTACTTCTAAAGCTGTGTATTCATATGATGTCTTCATTAGAAAATAATAACATCTATTTTGAATTATTAACTTGTCATATTTTTATAGATTTTGAACTAGAAAAGTTTCTATTTATTATAAATATTAATATCCCCTAGTGTTAACAGTTTTACATTTTATAAACTAGTTAAAAAAGAATGCTGTATGTAGACTGAATTGGGATGAACATAGCCAGTGTGTGAGTGAATATGTTTGTTTCCAAAAGCTGAAACAAGTACTTTAGCTTGAAACTGGTTGTTTCACCATTTTGGGTGTATTTCAGCACTACTCTGATGTTACCAAAAGTATCACAAATTCTTAGTGGGACCATCTAGCTGTGAATGAGTTAGCTGTTAAATGGTCACATTTCCAAGTCAGAACACTTTGAGATCAGAATAGCCGGTTTTAATTCAAAACAGATTGCATTTGAAATATTTTGCACACTTCTGATGAAACCGACCTGCTGGTTGCAAGGTTGAATTGAATAACCAAAAGCTGGTATCCTTCCTGTGATAGGAGGAAAGTTTATTTTTATGGAAACAGTTGTTGATCCAAGGTGAAAGCATCCCACACAGATAGAAATAACTTGCCTTTAAATAACTTGGCATAGCTCCAGGAAATGGATTTGCTTACCTTCTATATTTAATACTAGTATGTTTTGTACGTTCCTACTGAGCTTGATATCAAGAGTCAGTATGGTGTATTGCTTAAGGTGCTGGACCAAGACTGGGAAGACCCAAGTTCAAGTCCACTCTCAGTCCTAGAAATTCACTAGGTGATTTTGGGCCAGTTACTCTACCTCACAGGGTTATTGTTCTGGGGGTAAAAGTGAAGGGAGGTCCTCGTGTAAGCTGCCTTAAGCCCCTGAAGGGAAAGTGGGTTATAAATGTAACCAACAAAAAACTGTCAGAGGCAGGTTGCTTGATTTTAAAGGAAAAGGAATGTATGTGTGGTTTTCTCCCATCAATACAGCTATAAAGGGTGTATACTTGGCTGTGTTGGGTTTCTTGTATTTGGCAAGAATAAGAAGCTAGTTTAAGAAGGGCCACCTCAGATCCATAATCTGGTAGCTCTACACTTGAACATTGACCATGGTTATGAGGGAAAGCATGTTCTGAAGTTCAGATGAGTAGGAAGAAATGCTAGCTTCCTGTCTCTATGGAAGTGCTATCATGTTTATATAAATGATGTAAGGCTGGATTAAGACCACAGTGAGTCCAGGAGTAACACAATAATTAGGTCCTCGGTTCAGCCTCCCGCTGTCACATCTCTGGGTGTGTTAATTGTCTGTCTCTCTCTGTCAAAAACAAAACAAATCAAACATTTATTCAAACAACAAACAGAAAAATATTCTTTTAGTCAATATATTTAAAAAAAAAAACACTCTCAAATGGGAGATTGCATTTGCAATTTTCCCCAAAGGGAGGCAGAAAGAAATACAGATTGAGAGATTCAGGGCCAGCTCTGGTGCTTCTTCCCATCCCTCCAGGCAAAGTAAGTGTTCTTTCTTGTGAACCTGTCTCTTTGCATAGTCTCATCAAGCTCTTAATCTTCTGCTAGTTCGGTCAGGAAGGTCAGCCCTTTTTGTGCCTGAGATAACTGAACTGTGGTGAATGCTCTGTGGCAGCGGCCATCTTGTAGATAATGCTGACAAAGTAGCTTCTTTCTCACCAGTAAGAGGTTTGCAGTTATCCACTCCTCCCATGGTGCAGTTCTATCAATTTAATAGTGTTAATTCAGCAGAGTTCTTCGTTAAGTATAGGATTGCAATCTAAATTCAGTTCAGTATCCTTTTCAGGCATAAAGCCTTGGTTCTGGCATGCCACCTGAGATATTTTAGTGTTATGGTTTGAAAGCTATTCTGAGTTTAGAGGACTGGCACTTACAGACAGTCCCAAGCATTTGCAACTATATTTCCATCTTGAAGAATTGACTAACTTGATGAAAAGGGGAAAGGGCAAGCCTGTGAAATGAGTCAGCCTTCAATTTAATACCAAATTCCCTTCTTTGACATTTGTTTGTTAGTGTTTAATATCCGTAGCACCCACCCACCCCCATGTATGGTGCTGGAGGGCATTAAGATTATCCTTGTGGCTTCAGTTTTTTACATCCTAAGTTGAATTTATACATATGCATGTTTAAGATAGGCTTATAATGTTGAAGTAAGCAAGGAAATGCTATTTTTGTGAATAGCTGATAGTTATTCTGCTGTGCTACTGTTTATAACTATCGGAGATGGAGTTGCATTGCATGTGGTTGTTAAATACTTCTAAACAATGCTTACTCAGTTTCTAGGTGAAAGAAATGCATCAAAGGGTAAAACTGTAATGCTGATTAGTTGGTTATTGCGGGAAACAGCTTTCTGGCCTTTGTTACCTCTATTTTAAAAGAGATGTCATGTCCTAAAATTACTAATGGAAGTCAGCAGTCATGTGCTGTATTGTTCTGCATATAAACAGATGATTATTTTTGTATTTCTCTAAAATGTGGGTGGTATCTATATAAACACAGGGGAAGATGTGCCCTGGTTATGGCTAAGGTTATCCAAAATTGGTGGCTTTGTTTAATAGATTTCTTGATGAAATAAAATTAGCATTTGTGAATATTGCAGAAGTTTCTTTGCTGCCTTTTGAGCATCAGTATGATAAAATAAGCAGAGCAGTTGACTTTGACTACAAGAAGCTGTGTGGGAATATTCTTCATCAGGATTAAATAGAATAAACCAGTCTTGTGCCTCCCAACATCTTCCAGAAATGTCTGCAACTCCTAGAATTCCTTTTGCCAAACCCACAGAGATTTTTGGGACCTTCACTCACTTCTAGAGGGTAGCATCCTTGGGAATTCTGGGATAAATCTGTATACCAATATTAGCTGTTTATTTTCTATTACTATACTGTATTAGACAAACACACACGGCAGGCATGTAAGTGTCAACAGTGTGATGTAACATGAAGTAATCTGATAATCGGTCCTTCAGGTTATTGGGAGAGGAAAAAAACCACTTTTAAGAAACTGGTTGATATTTGTTCAAAATAAACTTGAGCGTGAGAGAAAGCGCTAACATTTCATCTGAGTATTAATTACGTTGTTTATCATTTTCCAACCTAGTGATCTCCAATTATGTCAGGACTGCATCGTACAGAATTTCCAGACAGACACATTTAAGGATTTGGGGAATTGCAATCCTAATACATCAGCAAGATGACTGGTTGGGGAAAGTAGGCAGACTTGCTTGACCCCCCCCCCCTTTTTTAAAAATAAAAATGTAATGTGTACTTGGATCGTATAGATTTTAGTTGTTGCTTGCTTGCAAACAGCATTACAGTAAAGTTCTTCTTGCATAGTACAAAATCAGCCTGTAGAGGGCTGCAGAAAGAGCATTCATCCATCCATCCAACAGATATCACCCAACTGGAATTACCTTAATCAATTTATAATGGTTGCTAATTGATTTTTATATGAAGAAAAGTATTTCTAAAGAAAATAAATGCCTTTATATGTTGCAATTTTCATTTTTTGAAGAAAAAGAAATGGTTTATGATATCTTATTTTTACCACTCTGTATGTATATCTGTATATATAAATAAATTATCAGGGTGTTACTTTTTAGGTAGTTGCTAAATACTGAACTTTAAAAAAATAGCTTGGTTTTAAAGACACAGAAAGTTCTTCATCGGATGGCATGAATTAGAAAAGTGAGCTATCTAATATGTTCACTTTTTGAGGAACAGTAGGTTATAAGTCTTTTTTCAAATATTTGTATGAATATATGAATTAGATCAAGAGATTTTTAGAAATTCACAGGAAAACCAGTTTCTTTATCTGCTGAATTCTTAATTCCAGTTGCTCTTGCAGTTCCGTAGTACTTAAAGGATTTATAACTGACCAGAAGGAATTGCAAAGCACTTCAGTGAATTAATTGCGTTCTGCAAAAATTCTCCATTTGAAGGGGTACTTAAGCAGAATTATGGCCATAAATCTCTGTGTTGGGTATTATTTTTAAAAGTAAATAGTTACAAAACGACACAGAAAGGGAGAATGTTGTCACAATCTCCCCAGTAAGTATATATGCAAAGGTTTAGCCATCGCTGGTCAAATTGTATGTTTCAGCAAATCCTTAAGTAAACAGAGATGTATGAGTCCTCTACGTGGTACCAAAATGAAGACATCTTTTTGCAGATTTGAATGGATGCTTACTATTTATGTGCAGTTGTTTAAAGATTCAAATTTAAAAAAAAAACTAAATATAGCAGGTGCACAAGTTTGGATTGATTCAGTGCTATTTCCTGTGATTTAAAGACTATGCTTCCCCTGGTGCAGTCTAAAATTTTGTTTTTGTAGATACTTCACACTGCTTACTGAATGTTGGTTGCTCAAGGAATTGTATGTTTCAAATTATTTTGGGCTATAACTTTGGGTATCCTGTAATAGGTTAGGGAACAATATACCAAGCAGGGTTCTGATGGATTTTCAGCCTCTGATTAGTTAGCCAGGAAAAAAATGGGAGGGGCGTGGTATGTTTTAGAAAGCTTATGATATGGATAAGTGGGGGAAGGTGGAAAGAAACAAGATATAGACTCATCCCTGCAGCTGTACAATCTGAAATTAAATCCTTGGAAAGAAGGAGTTTAAAGAAAGTGATTAGATGTTAAAATGTATGTATCATTTGAAAGGTAAGGAAAAATGTTTCTTACAGAATATATAATGCTAACTTTGCAATGAGAACTGATCCAAAATATACAGGGTGTACCAAAAGTTAGGCCCTATAGATAGTTTATTATATAATTTATATTAAATGTTCAAATCGGTTGCCATTTTCCATACTCGTTTGATGCATGACCTTTGAACATTTTCTCTGAAAAAATATATTCATAAAACATATTGTGATTGGCCTATGGGGCCTGACTTTTGGTGTGTCCTGTATATTCTAATTTATTTTAACCTTTCTCAAAGCAAAATATGATTTACAAGATAGGAATTAGCATGTTGCTATTTATTTGAAAATTAATTGAATGCTGGCAACTTTTGCATTTACTATGTACCGTAGTTCTTTCAGTTCTCAGATGCTAATAAGGGATGCCAGTATGTCTGTCTTGGTAACCCTAGAATAATACTGTGAGTTGTGATAATGGGGTGGGATCTACCACATCTGAAGGGTTGTGCAATAAATTCTAGAGCAATTTCATCCAATATGTAATACTTTCTTTGTATGACTCCCTCCCAGATTCTGCTCTTTGTTTTATATTGATCTGTTTCACACTTTAAATGCTTCCATGGTATTTCATGCATTATATTGATATTTATCTTTTAAAGTGGTTTGCTTTACAGGTAGTCTTTCCTTAACTACCACAATTGGGACCAGAATTTAGGTTGCTAAGTGATGTGGTTGTTAAGCAAATCATCATGTGACTGGACCCAATTTTACTACCTTTTTTGCAGCAGTTATTAAAGCGAATCACCACAGTCGTTAAGTGAACCATGAATCACACAGTTTCCCATTGATTTTGCTTGCCAGAAGTTGACTGGGAAGGTTGCAAAGAGCAATCATGTGACCCCGGGGCGCTGCAACTATCATAAGTGCAAGCTGGTTGCCAAGTGCCCAGATCGTGATCACGTGACTGCAGGGGCGCTGCGATGATCATAACTCCAGGCACCAGTCATAAGTCACTTTTGTAGTGCTGTTGTAACTTCGCATGGTCACTAAATGAAGCGTTGTTAAGCTATGACCACCTACGTGTTGTACCTATATTTTATAAGGCTAACCATAGGAGGAGTTTTTCATTTTTGTTTTTTTAGTATATAGATTGTTTGAAATTTAAAATTAGATTTCTCAGTTCATTAGTTCCACTTATTAAGCAACCTGATTTTTAATCCCAGACATAAAGCTATCAGAAGTCTAAATGTATTCTTAGTTAACATAGGGTTCAGTCTTCCTAAGCTTCATATTGGGTTGTCTATGAAGTATAGAATAGTATAATAAGAAAATTAAGTTCTAATTGTACTTATAATATTCATTTTTAAAGTTCTTTTGACTTTTAATAGTTAAATTATTTCTTTTAAAGTATTGAAACGGCATTTTAAAGAAATTGCAAGTCTTTGTTTACATACCTAGCAACAGCCTTTATGCAAAACTCCCACACATCTTTTAAACTTGATGGTAATTACTGCGCACACACCTTGGCTACATCCTGTTTGATATGAACTACTTCTTTCTGAATCAACTGAGATAAACAATATCTTAGGGTTATGCTGTGCATGGAAAATAAGTTCCATACATAAAACAAGACTTCAGACATATTGGTTATTGTTGAATTAGTCAGTCTTTTCAGCATTATAATGTTAACATTGCTTTTGAGTAGACTGTCAGCACATCCCATTTCTGATTCTTTTCTCTACTCTAAAAAGTTGTTCTATGCACTTAATTTGCTATAAAAAGATCCTCCTTTCCCCATGTTTTTCATCCTAACCATTAGGTCAACAACATTACTGAAACAGTATTTGAATCCCTTGAAGCATTATTTGAGAAATTATATGAAGATGGTGGTAGATAGTTATATCTTTTTTTTTTTTTTTTGGATTTTTGTGATACCGATTGCCCACAGTAGATGGTGAAATAATTTGCATAATGATGCTTATGTTTATAACCTCTTTACTTGGAGATAAAAATACTGCATTATAGAGAGGCTGTCACACTTTAAAAAACAACCATGCTTCCAGCATGTTTCTGATACGTATCATGTTTGAAATGAGTCATCTTTACTATCAAGAACTGGTTTAGGCTCCCTGAAACGTGCCCAAAACTTTGTTCCTGCCCCTTCTTTCTCTCCGTACATATTCTCATAGAGATTACATCATTTATAGGTAAAACATGAAACAATTTTAGAGTGTGCGTGTAATGTATCATGTGTTCCTTTCCAACCTAGTACATATAGAAACAATCTGCTCTGGTAAATGACATCTAATCATTTGCAAATCCTAAAACAATGTTGTATTGTAAATATTCTGTGTCTTTCATATTACATTTTGATGTAGCTGAAAGTACAGTTTTACTTTGCTCATTCTTGCTTTCTTATTATTCTGAAGTTGAGATGAAATTAAGTGAAATGCCAGTATTGGTAATAAGGCAAAAATAGTGAATTCATATAACTGATGTAAAGACCCTGTTAAATGTCCTTTTCAAATGAAGGAGAAAATTAGGGAGCCAGATAAAACATTTACAGAAAATTTTCAAAATGTGAATGGATTTTCTTTATATTCTCTTGTATTGCTAAAAGAAGATTTCTTACTGTGTAAGACCACACCCACATATATTCTCCTGACACACAGAAGTATGACAGACAATAATTTTTGAGGGACATCCTACAAATCTGAAATAAAGGATTTGATTGGTTTGGGTGTGGCCATGTCAGGCATCCATTTATTACAGTGGTATTTTCTTGCCAAGGCTTGCAGTTAAGTTGAACTTCAGGAACTAAGAAGATGTGCTTCTTCCACCCAGTGTCTTACATTCTTACATTGAAAAAGTTCCATAGACAAGTATCTGAATAAGGATGTTTCAATAAGTGATTGTTTCTTCTTCGAGAAATAATACTGTATTCTGTATACAAGATTTGGAAAGTGGCATCTAAAGTATGCTTACGTAGTGATGGATGACTTAGCTGTGACCTTTGGAGAAGCTCAAACAAACCAGGAACTATATGAAGGTGAACAAAAGGAATTTAACATCATGATAGAATCTAGAAGAGGAATGGTGACAACTGTAGATTTACAGGAGATACAGCAGTCAATTAAAGAAGAGATCAGATCTGGTCAGCTGGAAATGAAATCTGTACTTGAAGAGATTAAGAAAGCATGGATGGAAATGGAAATACAATTAAATGCTCAAGCTGACTTGGTGATGTTGATGAAGGATGTGAGCCAGAATCTGACTAATATTAAAGTTTTTCAAAGAATAGTAAAGAGCCAGAACATTCCTGCCAATTCGATTTGTGTTGCTGGAGATGATCAAGACCAGACATTCCAGTTCTTGGGCAAGAAGGTTGGAAATATTGGCAGGTGTGGAGCTAGCAGTTGGAGTGAGGAAAACGAAAGGAGTTTGGCTTTCGGTAAGGTAACAACTGTAATTCCAATAACACTAAGGTGAAAAAAAAATCTAGTTTCTTCTTGGGTACTTAGGAGAAAACTTCATTTATGCAACCCTGTAATTTAACTCCTGTTTTTGCTTAATTTGAAAAAGTACTTCTTTGTTTTATTTTAAATGGCAAAATCCCAACTTGTGTCTTCCAAATATGTTGGACTTCAACTCCCGTAATTCCCACAGCAAGGCCAACAACCACCTTTGGAGGAAACAAGGTTAAGGAATTCTAGTGTAGGTAATGCTCCCATACATATGATTTATGCTGCTTCCCCCATCTTCTTGATTTGTATATTGCTTTTATAGATTTGTTATTTGTGTTTTAATTGGGGGGGTATTTCTATTTTTATTGTTTTTATTCTTGATTTTTAATTGTAAGCCACTCAGAGTCACCCTCTGAGGGAGATGGGTGGCATATAAATTCAATAATAAATAAATAAATGTAGAAGGAACTCTTCAACATATGGATTAAGACTGATTGAGTTGCAGGTATTAGCTCAATTGTTGTTGTTGTTGTTGTTGTTCAGTCGTTAAGTCGTGTCCGACTCTTCGTGACCCCATGAACCATATTGCGCCAGGCCTTCCTATCTTTCACTGCCTCCCTGCGTTTGCTCAATTTCATGCTCATTGCTTCAGTGATGCTATCTAGCCATCTCATCCTCTGCCGTCCTCTTCTCCTTTTGCCTTCCATCTTTCCCAGCATCAGGGTCTTTTCCAAAGAGTCCTCTCTTCGCATTAGGTGACCAAAGTATCTGAGCTTGAGCTCCATTATCAATCCTTCCAATGAGCAATCAGAGTTGATTTCCTTTAAGATTGACTGGTTTGACCTCCTAGCAGTCCAGGGGACTCTTAAGAGTCTTCTCCAGCACCACAGTTCAAAGGCATCAATTCTTCGGCGTTCAGCCTTCTTTATGGTCCAGCTCTCACAGCCATACATTACTACTGGAATTAGCTCATAGTAAATTCTTAATTTAATTACAATGCTAGATGGAAATGTGTCTGAGAAAATGAACAATCGATTAAACATGCACCCTCTATGCCTGAAACATGTGTAACATGTTTGTAATGTCTCACATCATAGCAATTTACATTTGATCTTGGCTTTATGATGGCAATCTTGATTTAGCAATTCTAGTACATAACAGATTTCTGCAGATTTTGATGCCCCCAAATCTTTGTAATGTGTAAAGTGCTAAGATGTAAAGCACATGATGTAAAGTCGGCAAGAACATATTTTAAATTTATTTGAAAAAAAGAATTGTTGGTTGAATAAATATGACTAAGGAATGCAAGAAATGCCAAGTTTGAAATAGGTAAAGATGCAGCTATATTGTAGAAATAACTTTTGTATTATGAATATAAAGAATACATTGCTTGAGTGATAGAGTTCTCTTATGGATAGAGTGAATGAAAGAATTAGATTGATTTTCAATACTGTATCTGTTGATTATTCAGTAATGTGTTGTCCTAGTCATATTTTAGGACATAGGTGCTCAAGCTTTTCTTCAAAATATTTGAAAAGTACTGGCTGTCTTGTTGAAACATTCAGTGCATGTTTAATTGTGATTTAATTTTCAGAATAATTCATATAGTATTGTCCACAGCACTGTTTAATACTTTGTCCTTGGTCAACATCTCAAGTCACCAGGGGAAAAAAATAAAATGGAAAGACTTTTCTATGACTCGCTGAATGGAGCTTATGGATTGCTAGGGGATTAATTTTTTTCTACAGTCTTTTAGTCATATGAGTTGTCTAACTATCTAGGGCAGTGTTTCTCAACCTTGGCAACTTTAAGATATATGGACTTCAACTCCCAAAATTCCCCAGCCAGCAATTCTGGGAGTTGAAGTCCACATAATGTATCTTAAAGTTACCAAGGTTGAGAAACACTGATCTAGGGACAACTAATTAAACATTCTGCTGAAATAAAACCATTTATTTTAATTCAAAGGAATATTTGAATTAGTTGCCTCTACATAGCCTTGTTGTCAAGCTCCATTTAGCTGGCAAGTTCAAGAAAGCAAGAATTACACAGACTTCAGTAAGGTATCTTTAATACTAGTCTTGGAATAAATATAGAATCCGCAAGGACTCTCCAACCCTTTGTATGTATGAGTGGAGTCCCTTTGAATGATCTCAAAATTTTCTTCCTAGGTTTCTTGCCACCTGCTGAGTTGCTATTTATAAGATAAGCTACCAATGTTCTCCTCTGTTTTTTTGTTATTTATGTCTAAAAACTCTCCCAGCTTCTCAACAATCATTGACACTTATAAGTATTTTTATTTTAGCGTCAACTGAATTGGAACTTTTTACCAGAATGCAAAAGTATTTCATCTGTCCACAGAATCTGTGGCTCTGTGTTTTTTCTCTGGGCTTAGATAATTAGCATTTTTTAGAGGTTGTGATTCTTAATCACAGAATGTTATATATTGACTGTGTGAACACTGAACACTCTAATGACTTTCTCTGCAGTCCTATGTTTACTTCTAATGTAGCTCATGAGAGTGACACATCAAGAACATTTGGTAACTCAGCGAATAGTTTATAACCCATTTCTATGGACAGTTTCAACAAAACTGGCATTTCTAGTAAAATAGTTGAATACTCACTGATTCTGTGTAGCACTTGAACTCCGCTATGTTGATTAAATACCTTCATTGTATAATCTGCATTTGGGGCAGCATATCTAATCGTAAGCAGATTGTAACATCTGGCAATATTTGGAATCAAGTGTTGGCATCTGTGATGAAGAAACACTTTACTGTATGAAGGGAGTGCTGACAAGATAGTGATAAAACCAAGTAGGGATGTAATAATTCTAGCTACAATAGACACTATTACTGAGCCTCCAACATTCTGTTACAGACTAGTTCATCTTTATATCCCCCAGCGTTTCATTTAGTTATATGTTCCCTGCGCCCCTTGATAATTTATAGTGGGATTATCTTGATGAAAATAAGCAAATTGATACAACTATCAAATTAAAAAGAAGGAGGTGACACCTCAGTTTCTTTAATTTCCTAACTACTAAGTTTCCAAATAAAGCCACTTTGAATGACACTGGAAGTTTACAAAGCACAATTTAATAAGGCAGGCAGCAGCATTTGGAGTTTTATTAAAATTCATGGCTAGGTGTACCAATCCAAAAAATATTTTTTCTCTTCTGTTAATTATGTAAAATATTTATTATAAAAACAGGTTACGTTTCCTATTACACCTTTTTCACTAATCTTTAGATATGAAGCTAACAAACTGGAATCTGATGAGTAGGCATACATTAGCATACAAATTACTGTAATTAATGAATACATGTATAAAATAAATTGACAAAGTGGATCAAAGAAGGGCCAGATATTTATATTTCTTAATTTTTTAAAAAAGAAATATATATTTCTTTCAGAGTGTGTATATTGGTAGCCTAATTGTTCTTCTCCAAATTTAGAGTTGATTAAGTTTGTTGTTTCAAAAGCCTGCAATTTTTTTTTTCTGAAACTTAAATCTATTCATCTTCAGAACATAATTATTGCAAGCTTTCTGGATTTAGTTTTTAACCAAATATGTTATGTTCCATAATTTAACTCTTCACTCATCATAAGATAGTCTGGAGTCAGTATGAATAATAATTTTTATGTGTATGTAGTGTATGTGCATATAAATTTACCTAGTAGCAAAATGTGTCTCAGAATCAGCCAAATGCCATTCGTGTACTTTATATGAACAGAGAATCTGACACAATAAAAATGTGCTAGTAGCTCAGGTTTTAAGGAATGTCAAGATTAGCTTCTTATAAAAGACAGATATTCATTTGTAGAGATAAGCTTATCGGGTGTTAACTAGGCTAACACAGTGTAAACTTGAACTTTATGAAAGCAATAATTTGGTGACTAACATCTACCAAGAATAGGCAGTATATTGTTCTGTAGAGCTCAATTGATACTGTAAATGCATAATGTTTTTAACCTTAAAACTACATTTTCCTTCTTTTGGAATTTAGAAGATGAGGGCTATATTCATTAACTTTAAGACGAAGGAAATGGAGATATTAGATGAATTGAGATCTGCTACCTATACACATCTTACATAATAAAGGCAACATTTTCTTCAAGCTGAGTTCAATTCCTAGTGACCTGTAATATGGAAGTGGCCTTGCCACTGGCTTCTTCCAGGAAGTTTTCTTCCAGTTGAACCTACAATCCTGGTATTTCTTAAAGGTCCTCCATCCAAGTGTTAACCAGGAACGACTCTGCTTAGCTTCCAAACCCAGCCGGGTGTTTCCCCTTTCCTGAGGTTGTAATGTAATGGTTCTTCATTAAGCCTAGGATATTCAGATCTTACAACTCTTTATATTTAGTTCACATACTTCTTAAGGTAGACAATATGGCTTACTGAAAGATTTGTTCTTCAGCCCTTTTCTTAATATTAATTTACTGATATCAAACTATTTTTCTTTGAAGCTTCTAATTTAACATGATTTAGATTATATGTAATAACAAAGTATGGAAAGTTAGCTTGCTTTGAAATGCAACTTTGGAATTTATTTTCTGTATTTATTGATTTCTTTGGGTTGTTATAGGACTTCTATAAGTATGTGCATTTGTCCTTTAATTTTAAACTTTTTATGGTCATTGATCAGAGCAGTGTTTCTCAATCTCAGCAACTTTAAGATGTGTGGACTTCAATTCCCAGAATTCCCTAGCCAGCATGCTGGCTGGGGAATTCTGGGAGTTGAAGTCCACACATCTTAACATTGCTGAGGTTGAAAAACACTGGACCAGAGATTAAGTATAGCAAACAAACCCTGAACATTTAAAGCATTCCACAGTCTACATATACAAACAAAATTGCTACAGGTGGTCATTTTGTCCCCTCTCATGGAGTATCCTTGTTATTAATTAGCAACATTTTGCCATGGAATAGGTGAATTCAAGACTTCCGTCAGCCATAAGATAACTTACATAAAATTATTCAGTGTGACTAGGGAAATTCTTTAGCAACAGGTGAAGCAGTGATCATCTCCAGTCACATTAAAAAGCACAACCTAAAAAAATACACTCCATAGATTCAATCATCCCTCATATATGTGGACATTGCTAGAATGTTCTGGAATCTACCCTCCAGGATGGCAGAAGGGAGGGTACTAAAATGAGTCCTGGTAAAGGCCTGTCTGTAATGGGAGTAAAAGAATATAAATACTTTGCACCCGCAAGCCCTCTATTTCCCTCAGCAATTGGAAAAATTTTGCAATATAGCTCATTTCATATTATACCTGTGTACCACCAATCCATTTTTTAATAAATTCCTTAGCCTTATCCAAACCCCAATTTAGCAGAAACTGAGGAGACAGACTGACTAGGGACATTTTACTTAGCTTGTGCATCTTTTATCTAGATTTAACATATTCCCTGAAATTAGGGGAATGAAGCCAGTTAGAGCCAGGGTGATCATTAATCATACAAACTGAATTCACTGCCAAGTCCTAGCCTCCGTCTAGGGGTCTTGCATCTAGTCTCAATGCTGCACTGGGTGTTATAAACAAGGGTTTCAGAAATCAGACTGAATTTTTTCATACAATACAAAACTGGAATTGTGTCTCAGCTGCACCCCATATAATAGTTGGGCAGCAAACTTTGTATGCTAGTTGACAGCAGCATTTGTCAAGTTGATAAGAGTATAAAAATTCAAATAATTCTGCAAATGCAATCTCAACCTTTAGTTTGTGTAATAATATTATACAGCTACAATAAAGCTTTTTTCTTCCCTGTCTAGACACAACATTGTGTAAGACTCTTACCAAAAGCATGAGATGAAATCTATTATTGCTCATAAGAATGTTTCTTGGGAAATAATTTGGAAGTAAATCTCCAGTAAGATAGATAACAATAAAGTTCAAGCAATCTCCTTAATCAGATATGTTGCTTAAATTACCAGAAAAACTACATCTTTGATGTGAATAATGAATACTTTATAACTGTCAGAGAACAGGTTCATAAAACTGAAAAACCCAGAATACAGTTCTGAAATTGTAGGAAGGGACTTGATAGTGTCATGTCTCCCACAATCCATGTTGTACAGTATATTGGATCATTAAGCAATACTGTTACATGGACTTTGGGTATCCCTTGATGTCAGGAACCGTATTTTTCCATATAAAACTATGAAATCATTGTAGTGGTTAAAGTGTTAGGCATCGGCTGGGGAGACCCAGATACAATTCTCGACCATAAAACTAACTGGATGTTTTTTTTTTAACTCCCATTTACTGCATAGGGTACTTATTTTGGGGGAGGGAGGGAAAGCCTACATGTAAGTCGCCTTCAGCTCTCAAAAAAAAAAGGAGGAATAGAAATGTAGTTAAATAAATAAGCTCTAGATAAAAAGATGTTTGTCCTTATTTGGAAGCAATTTTTTTTTCCAGTATAAAACTCTGATACTGTAAAAAGGATAATAGCTACATTTAATTGGAAGCCCTTCTGTTGGATGTCAGTATTAAGGCAGTAATTATAAAAGTCATTAAGAGCATAAAAGCATCCATGGAAATGCTTACTGTGCAAATTGCATGCCGAATATGCTTGCAGTATTGTCTAGAGAATGAAGTGCACCTGCAATTTGTCATATTTGAGACTGCAGCATTGAAATGCATCCATGTGTGCTGGAAAGGCTTTCCAGTACTTACTGTAAATTTCTTAAAATAGAAATGTGTGAAAATAGGATTTTAGTAGATCAAGGTAATTGATAGAATTGAATATTAATTGCAGAAGTTAGCAATGAAATGTTTTAATGAGATACTTGCTAACACAGATAATGAGTCTTCAGAGACTTGAATTTATGAGGTATTTTCCTTGTAACTATCAAAAGAATGCTCAAACATGCAGCTGTGAGTACTTTTGATTTGTCGCCTTAATTTGTATTGTATTCATGATCTCAACTTCTTTTTCCCTGCTGCAGTTGGCCAGAGTAAGCAGAAGAGTCCTAAGAATTCATGTCTACAAACCCGGGCTTCTAAGGAAGTGCATTCAACAGAAACAAAAGCACACGAGTTGACGCAATACAAAAGAAAATGCGAAAACCAAAGTGGAATTATCCAGCAGCTGAAGAAATGTTTGGCAAACAGCAATCGGAAATTGGAAGCATTAGCTCTTGTGATCCAGCACTTTCAGTCTGAAGTAAGGTTTCATTTCAAATTTATACATGCTTTATTTGTTTGTTTGTTTGTTTAAATCTAGATGCAGGAGAAAAACTCCAAAATAAATGAGAAGCCTGAATGAGCAGTGCAGTAATGCAAATGACATTTCCAGGGGTATCTGGATGTTGACTTCCTATCCCACTCCATTTGCTATATATGGACATGATTGCGAAGTTTGGAATTCCTGCATGGACTGAACCTAGGTCTTGCTTAAACTACTTGTCTCAGTAGTTACTTGAACTACTAGGGGAGATACTGTTCAAAGAAAATGCTGAGGTGCAAATCACTGCAGACGCTTCCGATTTGTGTGCTCTTTCAATCATCCCTCCAGAGGCAGGAGATGGACAAGGGGATGTTTCCCAGGGTCTTCTGTGTTTCTGTTATTCAGTCTTCTGATGGGATAGGAGCAATCCCATGTGCATGTTAGAACAGCCTTTCCCAGTCTGGCACCCTCCAAATACATTGGCTTCAAATGATTTAGTTATTGGTTATTGGATTTATACCCTGTCTTTCTAGCTATTTGCTAATTGAAACACTTGCCACAGTGAAGAACATACAACATGGAAGGACAACTGCATTATTGCAGTCAAAATCCAGATTAAATGAAACACTAAAATAAATACATGATAAGCATTAAAAGAGTGGTGGAAGCAATATGTTTTTTACCAGTTTCCTAAATACTGGGTGGAGGCCAAGCACATCTCTCTAAGTGCATTCCACAGCCTGGGAGCCGGGAAAAGGAGGCTTTTCCTGAAAGCTAGATAGTTGAATTTGTGGTAGTGAAGGCATCTACAGAAGAGCTTCTGATCTGAGTAGCTGGGCAGGTCCTTTGTCAGAGAGGCAGTTCTGCAGATAGTCAGGCTGTAAGCCATTTAGGGCTCTATAGGTCAACAGAGAACTCCTTAGTTGCATTATGTACATTGCTTTGAGATATATAAAATAAAGGTGGGATATAAATTAACTAAATAAGTTTTAAAAATTAACAAATAGCAACATTTTGATTTGTTCTTGATGTGCAGCTGGCAGCTAGTGCAGGGATTCATTATATGATCCCTGTATTTTGCACTCACCAGCAACCTAGCTGCTGCATTTTGCACCAGTAGCAATTTCTGGATATGTTTATGCAACATAGAGTGTATTGCAATAGGCAACCAAGGTAAGGATAACTGACACAATTGTCTGGCTCTTTCAAGAAGGATTAGAGGTGGCAGATCAGCCATAATTGTACAAACACACTCCTTGTTACAACTGCTGATTGCAAATCCAACAACAGCTGGGGATCAAGGAGCACTCCCAAATTGTGGAAGTATGCCTTGAACACATGGTTTGTTGAGAATGTTAGTTGTAATTGTAAATGAAATACTTTATAGTTGCATGGTAGTGCAATTGAAGCCCCTGTGCCTGAAGCATTAAAGTAACTGTCCCCTGGAAAGCTTGCATGACTCTTTCAAAGACTGGTTATCCAGTTGTCTGGAGATGTGGGTGTATGTACAGCTGCTTTATTTATTTTCAGTGGTGGTCCCAGCAGAAGTGTTCTCTGCCTACATGCATGGACAGATGGAGGCACTTTTGTTACAGCTTTGTAAGCCTTCTGGAAGACAAGGCTACTTTAACCTTTCGAAGACAGGTGCTTTGCTTTTGTTATCACACACTGTGCAGCCTTATTTCAAAGTAACTCTCCTTTTGAAGCCAAGTGCTGAAATTTGGGTTGGGATGCTCTATGCATTTCCAATAAGTCAGTTTTCCACCATACGTGCATATTGTACCCAGCTAGGGGATGGCACCTTGGCTGACCTTGAAAAGTGGAGCAGGATTGGACTTGGTTAATACCTGGTGATTCTCAGGAAGTCTCAGAGCTGAAGACTAAACTGGGAAGTTGAAAGCACCCTAGAAGAAGGAAGTGGCAGAGTGATTTTGTATTATTGCTCAACTCAGATGAGACTTTACCTTTATATTTGTCATGCCTGATCTCAAATCAAATATTTTCCCAGTCTTCTTCAGAGAAAACGAAACTTAGATGTTTTGAAGTGGTAGAAACCCATTTCTTGGCATAGGAATGAGAATGAGCAAGCACTGGGTTTCTGTAAATGCCAGTTTCAACACTGCATCAGTCATTCTACACCCTTGATGAAGTGAACTACAACTCAAAAAAGCTTATGCCTTTTAATAAAACTTGTTAGTTGGAAAAGGTGGTATTAGACTCCTTCTGATTTAATGTTACTTAATACCCACCTCTGGTATCTTATCTTGGATTTATGAAAGTGAGATGGATAAAACAAGCAGTGCTAAGATTTCATGGAGGTTTGTTCATGTAACATTGGTTTCCTTTAACCCTGACACAGAGTGTTGCATCTTAGTCACAATTTCAGTTTTGAAAGCTAGTTGTAGCTTTTCATTTAAATCAACATACCAGTATCATAATATTGTACATTTTAAATCTATTTTTCCCAAAAGACAATATCCCTGAAATGAAAACAGTGTTGCCCAGGATACCATTATTACAGAAGTCAGTACATCTGCCTGCTTGTTTATCTGAGTGTCAAGAAGAAAACTTTTTCAGGAAGAGTTACAATTTTTAAAGACTAACTCTTGCTAGAAACACTCGTTTAAAAAGCACTTTCTTATGTTACCATGTCTTCAAAAGAACAAGTGTTGAACCTTCTACTTAAAAAGGTAATGAGGTCATAGTGCTGCACTAGGGACACTTCTGTTGTCATGGTAACTTTGATGTCACAGTCTTTTTTTTCCCCCACTACCTTGATCTTGGGGGAAAGATTGAGGAAGGGCTGTTGTTGCTTAAACATACTCTTTTAATTAAATCATGGCTATAAAACTGTCCAAATGTAAATGCTTACTTCCTTGAAAAAGCCTTTTAGGAATATATAACAGCTTCTTCATCAAGGAATGGCAGAGAGCAAGGGTCTGGCTTTAATCTTGAAATTATATGTGTCAGATCTCTGAGATATAATATTAAAGGCCCATGAATTTATTGAGCTATTCAGATTTCATTGTATCTACTTCATCAATAATTGTATTACAATTCATGGGTTGCAAACTTGCAAAACTCTTCCATGCCTTGGGATTTGATCAATTAACCATTTTGAATTCCATATCCAGCTACAAGAAAGAAGTGGTAAGTCCCTTGCAGTGATTGTTTTTTCATTTTAAAAGAAATTACTGGAGTACTCGTTATAAATTAGGCCATTCTTGCATCTGAAAGCCAGTTTTTATTCATATTTTTCAACCTAGGTTTCTTGTTACCATGTAAAGGAACGATAATATTCAGTGATTTTCGTACGTAGAAACATAGAAATCTAACCAAACCTGATCAGTTGTTGTTAAGGATCTTGGACAAATGCAAATGAGGCTTCCTTACATGTGATAATACCTTTTTCACATGAGGAAAAAAACTAATTGTTCTGTCCATTTCTATCATACTTTATCTGATGATAGAATATTTCACTATATTATTGTACAGTTGAAGTTGAATAATAACACATAGGAATAATGCTGGGTTTCCTTCAAAAACGGATACCTGTTGCCAGTGCCATTTTTTTCTTGACTGCTGTTTCTACCCCATCCCTTTCCAGCAAGGTCTGGCAGATTCAGTAAAAATAGGTAGCAGTAACATGGGAGAGAGAGGATTCCAGGTATGGGGAGAATAAAAGGATTTTGAGTGGTTTTGGATTGCTGATGTACGATTCCCTTTAACTAGGAATGAACATCTTTAGTTTGTTTTGCGGGAAATACCCTACAGCAGTATATTTCAAACACAATACCTTTTGTCATTCCATGGTCCTGCAGTTACACTGTAGTAGATAGTTATATGGGTTGAGAACAAGGTTACTTCTGTCTCTAAAAATGAAGCCACTTAATGAGCATTTTTACACCTCCTTGCAAATTGATGCACATGGCTTTGCATAGGAACAGCTATGAGATTTCAGCTGAAATGCATGTTTTGGATGTCAGTGACTACCTGATTTTCAGTACAATATGTAGATACTTTGTGGGAAAGTGTCAGCCTGGTTGTTCTAGAAATGAGAACCAGTTCTTTACTACCCCCTGTAGGAATAGATTAGGAAAGGACTGTAAAGTGGAAGATAGGTTTCATCTATTAAAGAAATAAATGAATTTTAATAACAGCCTTTACACATTAAATCAGCATCTTATAAAAATTCAAAATTATGACAAACTGACACTCATTTTTTATTCTAGCTGTTACAGGAAGTAGTGATACTGTCCTATACAGTAATGAGCAGGGCACAACACTAATTTGGATTGAAGCATCCAGATTAAAATTGGAATAAATTTTCTAGTTTTCTGGAAACCTGCTGATCTTACATTCTGGATTCTTGTTCTCATAACTGAGCAAATTAGACTTAAATGAGCAGGTTAGATGTGTAAGAAATCAAGAGCAAAACACTAACATCAGTTTTCTTGTAGTTTTGGTGACATATGAAGAAATCGACTTCGAATGTTGTTTCAGATTTTTCCTCTCCTGTTTTACTTTAGAAAACAGCAATTTTTTAAGTCATACTATTCAAAGCCAGTGCAAGTAATGACTTTTAGGGCCAAGCGTGAATTATTTTTAATTATTTACAAACTCATAATTTTATTTATTTATGTGCTGTATTTATTTAGCAATATTTATTTACAATCCCAATCCACAGACTCTGGGTAGTATATGTATGTTAAGAAATAATATTTTAAACATAATTCCATCTTTTCTCAAGATGGACAGCAGTTTGAATTTTGCTAACGTGAATATGACAAACTTTAATACAATCTCTAATAAAAACTATAAAAGCATAGCCAAAATAAGACTGTCGTGTTTTTATTTGTAAGGCTCTATCCCATTTGCTTATTTTAAATGATTTTCCCTCTGCTGTGAATCTGTTAACCCATACGGAGTATAGTTTGACTGTGTTTTATTTATTATATTTCTCAATTGCCCAGTGATTACAGTTCTCTGGGCAGTAAACAAATCAGTTATAGATAAGCAAAAGGAGACAAAAAGATTTTTGAAAATAGCGCAATAATTGAGATAAATTACAGTAATACCTCGGTTCACGAACACTTCTGTTCACGAACAATTCAGTTCGCGAACAGCGTTTGCAAAATTTTGCTCCTGTTTGCGAACTCCACATCGGGTGACGAACACAACCCGCGGCCATCTTCCCTGCTCTGACACGTGGTCATGGCTTCCTCTAGGCGAGATCGCGGTCGCAGACAGACACTTGCTGTGAAGCTTTTTGGTGTCACTTCAAGCAAGGTTAGTGTTCTCTCTCTTCATACTGTACTGTACTGTACTTTCATATTTTTGTAGTTAAAAAAAAAATACATATGGTTCAGAACGGATTAACCTTATTTACATTGAACCTTATGGGAAAATCTGATTCGGTTGGCGACCAGTTCGGTTGGCTACCACGTTCGTAGGGGTCAGAACGGATTAACCTTATTTACATTGAACCTTATGGGGAAATTTGATTCGGTTCACGACCAATTCGGCTCATGACCAGAATCGTGGAACGAATTAAGTTTGTGAACCAAGGTACCGCTGTATCAGCAAGTACAATGATGTTGCATCCCTGGAGCATCTTCCCAGGCATTTGAATGGCCCTATCCCTGTTGGCTTTGGGAAGGTCTAGGAAGACTTAGCTGTTCGAACAAACTCTGAAAGGTAAAACAAGGTGTTTGTGCTCCTGGTAATGGAAATTATTTTAACTGGGGGGAGCAGGGTTGCAACTAATCCTGGGACCTTATATTATGCTGTTATCATTCTGATTTGTTGATAGTATTTTGTTTTGCTTGAATCAAATTATGGAAGGGAAATTGTATGCTGTTCAGAGTCAGCTGTAATTGGAACAGCCTATAAACCCTGAAAAATAAATACTGATAGTGAGTGATACACACGATCACACGCTTCCATTTCTGCTGCATTGGGCCCTCCTGTACTTTGTATGTCAATAATGTAAGGACTAGGTGGAATAATTCTCTCCAAGAGAACCTTTAAGCTGTTGAGGAGAATTACCTCCCCTTGATAGCACACTTACTTTTAAAATGGAGGGTGATCAATTTTCAGGGTTTTTTTAATCCTCCCCCCACCCCCACCCCAATAGTCCATTGGGTTGGCATACTTCTTTGCTAAACAGCCCTCTGGAGCTTACTAAATTTAAAGTTTCCAGTTATTCCTAACAACCTATGAAGCATTCATTTTCATTCTGCTCTGTTCAGTGCAATGCCTGTATTTCAATTTAACAAATATTTTGAGGGGCCCTTTAACATTTCTTGATTTGGGCTGCTCAGTTGAACCATCCAATAGCTACTGATGGGTTTGATTCTATGTTGGTTTCTTTGGTGCACTTTGGGGTTTTTGGGTCAAGTCTCTAGTAATTGGTTCAGTGATTTTGATTATCTCACTTATTGGCCTTTAGTGGGTCCTTTATTTTAACATAAATTCTTCTCAGCCTAGGAAATGGAACTCTGTTGTTCCTAAAACAATGAGAATTGTTGCTCTTACCTAGAATTGATAGGAACTCCTGGCTAACTAATCAGTTTATCAGATAAGTGGATTTCTCTTATTGTGAGTCTAAATTAATTTGTACTTGAATAAATATCTCAAAAATAACAAATATATTCTCAAGGTGGGGCTTTCTCTCTTATCTATTTGCAAGGTAGTTCCTCTGACTTGAATTTAACCACCGTATTTCCTTGTATACTTGCTGCTTATAAATTATTTAGACTGTTGATAATAAAATTAGGATATATAGAGTTTAGAGTATGCACACAATCCTCCTTTGTGCATTCTAATCCATGTAAATAAGTCATTAATATTCTTGTTTTAATGTTGCCTATATATTCCTGGTGAACAGAGGCAAAGACTGACTTATTCCCCAAATAACAGGAAGTTTTATGGAACCTCTAAGACTAATTAGTTTATACTGCATAATTTTTCATGGATCATGGTGTGATCTATGACAACCTATTCAAACAGTTCACAGCCAATAAGAGCCCACTCTGTTTATAATAATAGCCCAAATATGATTGCAGGAGCTCTCATGCTTTGGAATATAAATACTGATTAGGTATGCAGAATAAATACTGATGCAATATAAATCCTGATTTTGAAATAACAAGTCACCATGTTAGTCCTTTAGAGAAAGAAAAAGATTCCACAGTCACAGGACTTTGTTATTATGTTGGTCCTTAAGAATATTTTGAAACTTAGAGAAAATGACTAGGCTTCCACACTATGCTGAGTCATTCATTCATTCATTCATACATACATACATACATACATACATACATACATACATTTAATCATGGTGGCCAAGTTCACCCATTCACCCAGCCAGTAAATGCAAGACTGGATTTGACTCCTGGTCCTCCCTAACCCTCATGAGATCAACTCAAGGCTGTCACCTTTTTTTTTTTCCTTTTCGTGCCTTCGAGTCAATGTTGACTCCTGGCAACAGCCTGGACAAGTCTCTGCAGTTTTCCTGGCAACATTTTCAGAAGTGGTTGGCCATTGCCTCCTTCCTAGGGCTGAGAGAGAATGACTGGCCCAAGGTCATCTAGCTGGCTTCATGCCTAAGGTGGGGCTAGAACTCACAGTCTCCTGGTTTCTAGCCTGACGTCTTAACCACTAGGCCAAACTGGCTCCAGTAAGGCTGTCATTGACCATCTGCAAAATGGGCATCATCAGTCAACCTAAAGCAGAGAGTATCTATAGAACTGAGGTTAAAATACAGATGAAAGTATCACTGCATCTTTTCATGCTGCTCTTTTCACCCCCGCTGTCCCAGTGGGAAGCTCCTGGGAGCAGGGATACGTCTCTTTCATTTGCTGTTATATACTTGGTAGAGCTGCATGACAAGCATACAGCAAATCTTGGCAAGGTTTCTTTCTTTTTTTCTCTCTTCAGCTTACATCATGTCATTTCCCCACCAGCCTTTCTGATAAATTAAGAGTGAAAGCCTAGAATAACTAATTCAGAAAAGCTAAAAATAAAAGCCATTATCCATAGAGGTGGTCAGGAGGATGTTTTCTCCCCCTTCTTCTCCCTCCCACCCCACCCTCCCAGGCATTGTACCAACTGATATTTGAGTAAGTGGCAATCGATCTTCGTAATGTCTGGTTCTCATTTTTCAGAAACGAAAGAGCTGTAGCTTTAAGTAATCACTGGCTGCTTGTGCCAAGTGCAGAGGCTGCAGCGAGTGTGTCTCTGTATTGGGAGAAACCAGTAGAAGGACTACGGTAAACTGCAAAGCATGATGAAGTCGGGCTGAGGCAGTGGCCAATGAAGTGCGACCTGGTTGTGAGTTAAATGTGGCCCAACCAGTTTGCTTTGTGGTAGTGCTTGCCACCTGTACACTCCTGCTGCATATGCTGGGGACAGAAAACAAGCTGGGGACTGAAGCTGTACAATGGGCTGCTCTAGCAGCAAACTATGCTTGTATTCTCCGTGTGCTGCAAAAAAGGTAATTGGTGTTTGTTCTGTAGTGCTCTTCTGGAATAATATCAAGGAGTTTTGAGCAGTGGCTTGCTGCAAGCAAGGTGCAAATGCTTCCCACAGCAGGCAGCCTGGATTTTGGAATCTCTGCAACATTGGGTTCTCTAAGTAGTGATCGCATCAAGGAGGCAAAGGGCTTATTGCATCTTATAAATTCTGTTAGGGGTGGGGGGCTGTTTGGTTCTTGTCTAGCTGAACTCCAGGGTGAGCTGTGTCCTGGAACTTGTTCAGTAATTGGAAATAGGCAGAAAAGCAGATGGCTTCTTATGTGATGTTTAAAGTGCACCAACATTCACATTAAGAAAAGAGCAATCCTGCTAAAGAGAATGTTTTGACTTAATCTTGACACATTCTGTGTTGCTTCTAAATTTTGTAATTGAGCTTTATCAGCCTGTAGACGACTCAGCATTAAGTGTAGAAGACTTCAGGCTCTATTTACCTTTGTTACAAAGTACTTTACACTTTATTTGTCACCCATGTGGTCCTCAAAGTTATGAGTAAGAAGTCCTACAAGTTTGTTGAATACAGTTAGAAGATGTTAATTTAATCCTTAGGGGGTCCACACCTAACCTGAAAACTAAGGTCTCACTAACTTTAAAGTACTTAACAAGAGGTGAAAACCTTATTTAAACACATCTGCTTCCTTAACTCAGAACCATCTGTGTTTTTCCAGTGTTAAAAAGCTGTTGTTCTGGATGATTCATACCTTGGCATCTTTTTTTCCTCCATCTCTTGTCATTCAGCAGATAGCCTGCAAATGTAACTACTGGAAAGTGTCATGTTTTTTTCAATAACATTGTATGCCTCTGTGCTGTGTTCTTCCCACAGAGAGAGGAAGTGCTTTCCCAGCGTAAAGAGTTATCACTAGAACTTCTCAACCTGCGTGGAGAACTGGGTAAGTGTTAATCCATGCTGCCCTTCTTTTTTTTTAAGCAATAAATGCAGCAATAAGGCAGAGTCACAAAAGGTCATAGAACTGAATCAGCACATTCAGACACCCCCCCCCCCCACTTCATTTGGTTCTAATCTTTGTGGTCTACATTTCTCCAGAGCCTTGGTTGCATGACCCTGAGTTCATCTGGCTTCCAGAGAACTGCTTCTGGAAACATGTCTCTGATGGTCCAAACATCCACTGTGGGGAAGGTGGATGGTGAGATAGGCTGTGCAACTCACTTTTTTGTTGTTGTTGGTTTAAAGGATATATAGGCATTATTTTCCTCTTGGCATTGAGGAAACAATGGTAACATATGCTGTATTTTATTCATTGTGGTGTATCACCCTGAGCCTGTTCACAATAAACTAAAGTGCGCAAGAAAATAGGAAAACATCACTTACCGTAAACAGTTTAAATGCTTCAAGGCAGAGAACCATAAATGGTCCAAAATGAGATTCAGCTTAAATGTGCCAAGAGGAGCTCTGCATCTTAACAAGAGCTTTAGTATGTTTAACGTTGAATCATGAGTTGGTTATAACATTATGGTTAAGAGAATAAAATGGGTTTCACTTTATATCTTACCTCTCTGTTGCTTGTTAGCTGGCCTAAGGCAAGCTGCTGACATTTAATTTCAGCCATTCTGTAACACAGAGCTGAAGCTGGCCTACTTTATGGATTAATGGAATGAGTCAATGAGATCATGTATGTGAAACACTTAAGCAATTTGCTCTATAAGTTGATTGACACTCAATCCGTGAAACTTGATTGAAGTCCCTTTTTCATTTCAGATATTTTATTATGAGAATAATGACTACCACAAGTTTAATGCAGGTCAATGTTTTAAGCAACGGTTGTATTTTTTCACTGCTGTTCATGTGGCCTTCTCTATCTTGGTGTCTCACTGCATGTGGACTACAATACCCACCATTTCCAGACATATGGCTGAACTTATTTGGAGATACCAAGACATCTGGAGGGTGCCAGATTGGAGAAGTGTTACCTTAGTATATTTAAGATGATTCATACGTTATCAACTCTTGGCATTGAATGATTACTGCTACTAGAAGCATACAATAGATTAAACAAAGAGGCTTTTTTTCTGTTTGGGGTCATGAATATTTTGAAAAGATTTTTTATGTAAATCGTGTATAAGCATAAAATTTTGAAAGGGATTATTTTTCAAGTGATAGTAATACAATTATATACATGGGAGATTGAAATATTGGCTTTTCTAGCTACTCATGGTTCTAATTGTTTCACTTTGTACAAACAGAATATTTTGTGTGTCTGTTGATCTTGGAGGTCATTCCCTCTTCTCTTACTCCCTTGCCTCCCTTGATAATATGAAGGTGTTGAGTAACAAACGTTGCCCAACTTGGATCAGTGGATTAAGCATTAGGCAGGGATGGCAACTTTTTTAAAAAATCAAGTCCTTTCCGTCTTTTGAGAAAACTGATTTTTTGAGACAGTTCTGAGTTATAGAATGAAGAGTAAGAATGGCAAAGTTTGAGTGTGTGTGTCACTTTTGATGAGAGGTCATGTTTATATGAAGTATGGGAAGTCCAGGCTGATGAAAGGAAAGGTGCATTTTTGAATTGTAAATCTCATCTGTGAATGAAAACTGAAATACCTTCTGGTCACCTGATACAGATCTTATTGTGGGCAACACCATAACACCTATTTCAGAGATCTCAAAGTGCGAGTTTGTGACAGTCTATCTTGTTTGTTTGTTTGTTTACTTATTATTTAAGCATTTATATGGTTCCCCAACTCAAACCATGTGGTTCTGGGTGGCGTACAAAAAAGAAGAGAAAACCATAATCAATTTTAAAAATATATATTTCATTAAAACATACTAAAACAAGATGGTGATTAGACCCGAAATCTTCATCAATTGGGAACTCAACTTCTGATCCCAAGACCTGAGGAAAGAGCTAGGTCTTCAGTGTCTTCCTAAAAGCCTTTTGGGACTTTCTTAACAATACATTTAAAATTGTATGTATATTAGAAAATACATTTTAAAACTTGCATATATGTGCCAACCTAGTCTGCAAGTCTGATCTTGTAAATCAGAACAGGCTGTTATGTTGTGCTTTCTTTGTGGTAAGTGGTCCCTAATTTATGTTCTAGTGTGTGCTTATTTGAAAACATGCTAGAATAATGTTTCAGAGGCTTATGGGTCGACTACAGTCAAAATGAATATGACCGTTAAAATATGAGATTTTAAATAGTTAATTCCTGTATTATGAGAAATTAGTCCACCTTGCCCACAGTTTACATGGCAGACCTATTTCTTCTCAGCTCTTATTCCATTGGAGTACCAAGGACAGTGGCAAAAGGATCCAACTGTATGGCAGGACTGCATATGTGTCCTGAAACTTGCTGGTGGTAGGAATAGCTGAATGAGCTTTGTGAGAGAATGATCTCTTTGAAGTTGTAGCATGATGCAAAGATTTGAAAATATATCTCCGTCTTAAACTTTGACAAATATAGCATGTTTCTGGCTGTTTGTTTGTCTTAGAAATTTAAAAGAACTTATGTCTGTACTGAAGAAAAGTACTATTTAGTCTATTGAAAGCAAGTGTCTTCCAAATCAGGTTTGTATTAACCAATCTACCAGTGAACTTCAGGTACAGCCATTGAGTAAGAAGAAGCTTTTTTTTTCCTGCTGAGTTGTACAGAATAAAATGAATAGAATTGGAAAGCCTCATGGGAACAGCATTTTCAAAATGTAATTCAGTGAAAAGAGTTGGATTGAGACTTCCACTTCTCATTAATGATGGTGCGTACATGTGTTTTTTTAAAAAAAAAAACTTTCCCCTAAATCACAAGGTTAAAAGTAAAGATATTTACTCTATGTATGCTTAAAGATGCTATTGCAGTAGATACAAAAATTGACTGCTTTTATTGCAGTAATACTGGCTAATTGAATGTCTAAGCCCCTGAACTAATTACTCACTTTATCCAGTCATAGTGATCATCATTTTATTAGAAAATTCCAGTATATTACCATAAAACATAAACCTTTTATTTTATGAACATCTATAGATAGCTTTGATTTGTTTCTTAAAAGAAACAAGTTGCAGTGTGAAATTGCTTAAAATGCATTAGATTTTTATCCTTCACTTAATCAGTGTATTGACTTAATAGTGCTTACGTTGCCTTGGGAGGACAATTTTGTCAAAGCATGGCATTGTGACAAAATGTTTGGTAGATTTCTTAATTAGCAGATAGAGTGTTTTTTCCCCCCTCTTTGAGATACCAGGCTTTTAAAAATATTTTTCCCCAAAACATCTAATAAATTTTTGTGCTACTGAATTCTAATCACTTTGCAAATAGTCCCTTTTTGCTTGAATGGCTTAAAAGGGAAATCAACACCTTTTGGGATTTATTCTTTCAAAAAGGCTAAAGGAGGAAGAGGAGAAAACGTTTATGCAGGGTTTCTCAAACTTTCTGGTTCGGTGACAATCCCTAGAATAATAAATGAATCTGCATGACCCCCCACAGATAATGACTTTGATAATAAGCGTAATATTAATAATATGAATATCAAATGCTGTTGGAAGAATTAATCTTTCTCAAGTTGGGTGGGGATTTTTGTACTGGTTGGGCAATTCTATGCGTTAGGTCTGTGCGTGCAAAGCTGGAGTCCTGCCTAAACTTGTTCCTGGCTTTATTTGGACAGAAACAGCTGTCCATTCTGTTCTCTGGATATGTTCTGGTGAGCTCTCTTGAACCTGCAACTACCCATTGTCCTTGACCATCACAACCACCACCATCTATTTTTCCTCCCCCACTCATCCCATACTACTTTCCCCCATTGACAAAGCAGTAACTGAGGATTCAGACTACTAATGATGCACTCCTGGTCTTGTGGGCACCAACACTGTAGAAAAAGCATTCAAACTTTCACTTAGTTTCTTTCTGTCTCTGGGAGATCTTGGAATCCCTAGCAAAAGCTTAGTCATTTTTAAAGGGACAGTTGTAGAAAGTGATGCTGGAAGAATCTGATTTTGTGTTATGATATACGTCAGTCTTTGGGGCTATAATATATAAACCCATGCTGTGTGAGGTTGCCTACTGCTTTGTGATACCAGCTTGCAAATGATATCCAACTCTATATCTCTTTTCCCATAAAAATCCAAAGAAGCTGTTCATATGCTAAATCAGTTTTTGATGTCAATAACAGATGAGGTGAAAACAAACAAATGGAAGATTTAGATAAATCAGAGGTGCTTCTGGACAGTTAAGTAAGAGAATAGGGATTCAACAGGGGCTAGATGGGATTATATTCCTGCAATAGACTCAAGTCTGCCAGTTGGCTATGCTGGTGGGTCTGAGCTGTCAACATGGAAAGCCAGGGTTGACACGGACTAAGAGGGCCTTCTTGTGACTAATGCTAGGATGCCAATTGCACCTACACCTAGTGTAATGGTATGTGGGAATGACCTTGGGAGGCAAGAGGGAGAGCTATAGACAGAACAACTGACATGTAAAAGATGTCTCAACCCACAGAAGGGAGGATGGTGTGGGAAATATTTCAGAAGGGACCCTCCCTAGTTTTCCAGAGAGTAAAAGGAAAGGAAGGGAGAAATACTTTCAGTCTTGCAAGATTCTGTCAATGTAATCTCACAATAAAGATAGAGCTAGTACTCCTGGTTGTGCTTCTTGTCTGGATTACCTCACTGGGCTAACACCTAAGAGATCTGTGAGCTGTCTACAATGAAGCCTATTTTAGCTGCATCCTATTGGGACTAGTATAGCATTTTCTATTTGGAACCTCCTTGAAAAAGCGGTCAGCGCTTCTAATTGGCCCAAAATGCTATGATCAGATCCTCAGCTAAGATCAGTTATAATTGGGATATGGCTTCCTGATTTCAAAAACCTCTGTTGACTTATGTACTTTTTTCAGATAGTTGTCCTGAAATTGATTTGCCAAGTCAGATGTCCTTGCTTTTCTAGCTAAAGGTCACCCAGCAGATACGTATTATTCTTCCTCTTTTTTTTTTTTTTTTAATTTGTTCTCTAGTTTAGAAAAGCTAAGAAACAACAGGGCTCTTTTCCAAACTGCAGGTGATAGTCATGTTTTCTTTTTCAGTTTCCATGGCAAATGAAAGAAGCAGCCCATTCCTAACCCTTCTTCATATGCCAAAGGCCTTCATGGAGCAGATAGCTAGGAACCACGATGACTGGTTATTAAGCCAAGTAATATTTTCTGTTTCCCTGGTGAAGAGGCAAAAGAATTCCCGCAACTCAACTTTTTGGCCTGCAAACAACTTAGCTTATTCAAGGCTGGACTGGTGCCTTCTGAAATAAATAAGCGTATTCCAGCTTTTTGTACCAGATATTTAAAAAAAAACAAACCTTAACTTTTGGATTGTCCTCCTTATTCTTTAATATGCATGAAATTTTATCTTGGAAAGATATGAAAGCATCCCAGAATGGTGAAATTGTTTCACGTCCACTTCCTTTCCTCTTGAGGAAGTTGCACCCTTCCAGATGTCTCTGATAATATCTAGTAATCAGGGGCAGGCAGCCTAGTGCCCTCCAGGTGTTTTTCAGCTTCTACTTCTGTAGCGCTAGACCATTCGGTGCCCTAGCTGAGATTTGTTCCTGTTTAGGACATCTGGCTGATGTATTCTAATAACTTCAGCTTTTGAGATCATGCTGAAAACAGAAGTTCAATTTTTATGCCACTGTCAACAAGCTAGAGATTTGGAAAAAAAATCAGATATCCCTCCCTCCATATGTGTAGAGGAGTAGGGAGAAGGCCTTGAAGAAAATATGCAGGAAATATTTGGAAAGCATGAACACTGTCAGGTTCTCAAGATTCTGTTATTATATCCTGCACCTGTAAAGTAGAATCCTAGTATTTCTTGTGTCCTTTTCCTGAACTGGTCTACCTCAAAACGCTGATGGTACATAAGGTCACATGTCATTTCTGTTTAAATAATAACAGTTGCCATCACTTGTCACCTTTCCTTGAATAGCAGAACTGTAAAGTACACACACATTCAGTTGCTTGTTAGCTAATGTGTTGTAGAAATCCACTCTATTCATTTGAAGAGAATATATAGTAATTTCCACTCAGTAATCATTTTCCTGGATTAGATGTTGAAATTTTATTGATTTATGCTTGTCAGGAACAGCTGAACATTGTGTCCACCCCCTGAAAAAATTATTTAACATAGGTTAAATAGGTTAAAATAGGTTAGGTTAAGATCACATTCATTTGGCTGACATTTCCTTAGTTGGCCTTTGACAAAGGAACATTATTAAATTTATTTAAAATATTGTTATTTATTAGACTTCTATGGCTACCAAATTGGAAAGATCCAAGGCAGCTTTTAAAATGTTTATTCTTATCAATAAAAGTGTGTGTGTTTGTGTGTGTACACTATATTTTAGCCCAGAAAAGCATAGAAACCTGGCAATTGAACAATCCACAAATAATAATTGAACTAAAGGAAAAGCAGAATAAAAATATATCAGTCACTTAAAAGTTTGGAGAATTGCTTCCCAAAAGACTGTCTTATCTCTCTGCAACATCTCTCTTGGTAGAATATGAAACGAGCTCCAAAGATAAATGCAAGTGACATTCTAAGCCTGAAGGCTTCTGCTAGACTAATAGAGTGAAATCTGGGCTTCACTAGGGAGGGCTTCAGAAAATTGTCAGAGTACATTAGTCAGGGATAATAGATTAGCACTAAGAATGCCATAACTTGATCATGTGATTTGTAACTATAATATAAGGGATGGCATTCCCTGTTTCTGTATTTTAGTAAACATCTCTGCCCTTTTAACAAATTGTGTATGTGTGCCTTTGAGTCAGTGTTGACTCCTGGAGACTGCCTGGACTAGTCCATGTAGTTTTCTTGGCAAGGTTTCAGAAGTTGTTTGCTATTGCCTCCTTCCTAGGACTGAGAGACAGTGACTGGCCCAGGGTCACCCAGCTGACTTCATGCTTAAGGCAGGACTAGAACTCATGGTCTCCTGGTTTCTAGCCTGATGCTTTAACCACTACACCACACTGGCTCTCTTTTAAGAAATTACCAGAATAGTTTTCCATGAACAAACATTCAGGCAAAAGTTTGACTAAATTTAAGCAAGAATGATTCCCCCATATTTCATATGTCACACAACAAGGCAAACACTTAGAGTGTGGCTTTTAAGGGGGGAACAATCAGTGTAAAGAAAGTGATTAGAAACTATTTCAATGTTTATAAATAAGTTGGTGCAATTATCAGTTGGGGACAAAGGAAGGGAATTTCAAACTATATAGTTTCCTATTATTGCATTTTCTCTTTTTTATTTATTTTTAATTGTTTCCTCTTTTACTTTCTCTTTTCTTTTTTTCCTTTTAAAAGATTACCAATAGCAGTGATACTAATATTACATTATCTACACTTTTAACAAATTACCAGAATAGTTTTCCAAAACATAAACTATGCTTTAACAAATGCTTGGAGCAGTTTAAAAATAAAAGTTATAAAAAAAGAAGTATAACAAATGATACCAAGATAGAATGTCTAAGTCAGCATTAAAACCTCATAGGTCAAAACCTAAAAAAAATAAAGGAGTCTTGTTTGGCATTGAAAAGATACCTACATAGATAGTAGGTAGTCTAGAAAAATGCCCCACCAGGGGGGTAAATTTATTTTGCTAGCAAATCTTAAGGTACATTGCGCCTCAGTTCTCCATTCCTAACAAGTGAAAAAAACAGGTAGTCCTCGCTTAACATCAGTACTTGAGACCGGAATTTCTGTTACTAAGCGATGCGGTCATAAAGCAGGAGTCACATGACGGCGCCTCTTAGTGACAAAAGTTCCAGCAGTCCCCATTGTTAGCGACGACCTCACATGATCATGACTTCCAACATCCTGCTGGCTTCCCACTGACTTTGTTTGTGGGAAGCCGAAGGTCACAAATCATGATTACAGGACACTGCAATGGTGGGAAATCTGGGCCAGTTGCTGAGCACCTAGATCACAATCCTGTGACTATGGAGGTGATGCAACAGCCAGAACTTTGAGGACTGGTCATAACTGCCACTCGTTCATTGCCCTTGCAAGTTCAAATGGTCACTGAACAAGTAGTCATTAAATGAGGAACACCTGTACCCCAAACTGGCAAATTGCCAGTCCATTTTCTATCTGAAATAGGTGTGCTGGCCATACTTACTGATTTCTGGCGTTCTATACTCAGTCTCTAGTAACAAAATGAAAGAAAAGGAGGCTTTCACATTATAGCTAGGATCTGATGTTATCTTAATTTTGTAATATAGAATAAGCTAATTTGAGAACATAGGGCTTTCTCCTTCTGAGTTTTAGCTCCAAGCTGTTTGCCTTTATTACTCAAGTCAAAATAAAGACAAACTTTAAACCTACTATGTATAGCTAAGACTTGAGGGTAATTTTGTTCCTAACTAAAGTGATTTATTTAAAAATTTTAAGCTGCTATTCAAGATTAAGTCTTTTCAAACTGATTATTTTAAGTCTCTTTTGAAGCATGTTTGGCTCCTGGTAATAGACATATATTAAACCGTAGGATTATATTTAGCATTACTGCTGAACCAGAAGTTTGGAATTAAGAACAGCTTAAAATATAATTTTGTCAGTGTAAAATAATTACCAGAGACCAAAGTTATATATCAGAAGTACATGCAGTCTCCCATACAGTTTTGAATAGCAGGGCTGCATATTTTCTGGAAAAAAAATTTTTTCACAGTGTAAGGAGCTTCTACTGAAAAATCCTTATCCTTCATGGCCTGGTAATTTCTCCCAGCAGTTTCACAGAGATGTAAAAGAGTATGAGAAAGAACTGGAGCCTTGCAGTGTCCCACATGGATGGGTTCCCCAACATTGGTTTCTGCGTCTGCAACAAGGGCTGGGACCATTGCAGTAGAATTAGTGCCAAGATCAGATCAATAGTACTGGAAGCTACTGAGAAGCTGAACAGATCCCAGAAGGCAAGAACATCATTTAGATAGACCATGTGCTTTCTAAGGAGAAGTCCCAAATCCAGTTTCTAGCAACTTGATAGCACTGGGAAAGGTTTTTCTAGCTTTGCTAGAAAAACCCATTGCTCGTTAAAGCTTTATTTGAGATGTGTCTTTGAATCAATTGTATTATTTTGGATACAGATGCTGTGTATTTGGAAATGAGAATCTGATTTATATGACTGTTTATTTGCTAGCCTAGATTAGCAATAGCTTTTCAAGTTTTCTAGCAAGGCATTTCCCATTACCTCCTATCTAACCCTTTAAACTAGGATTAAGCCTGGAAATCTTTAACCTTCTGTAAATTAAAGATAAAACCATTTCTCTCCTCACTGGCAGCTTTCTTTAAAATGATTGTGTTAGGTATCTTCTTTGAAAAAAAAGTACTGAAACAGCCGAAAGATGTGTTTGTAAAACTACTTGATTGTAAAAGGAAATTATTGTTATTTGTCACATCAAGTGACTACTACCACTGCCTGTGAGAAATTGGAGAAGGACCGAACTGAATTACAAGCAGCTTATGAAGGGTTTGTGCAGAAATTGAACCAACAGCACCAAAGTGATGTACTGGAACTGGAAGATCGGTTGAAACAGTTCTACACAGCTGAGTGTGAAAAACTTCAGAGTATCTGCATTGAAGAAGCTGAAAAATATAAAGCGCAGCTTCAGGAGCAGGTTAGTGGAGCTGGAGTTGGATGGGGGATGCTGTAAGGGCATTTTTTAGCATAATGCTTGGTTGTGGCAGTATTCTTCAAGCAAGTGTTAACTTCTACATTAATGCATTCATCTGGAGCCTTTGCAGGGAGGGAGTTTAAAAGTGTGTGTGTATATATCTTCAGAGAGTCAACTTTATTTTTCATTTTGCAGTAAAGTTAACCACCTCACTGATTGGAATGCAGCAGCCTTCTAGGATGGCCTCACATTGCAATCCATGGTGGAACTTTGTTCAGCCAAAGCCGTATGAATATATATGGTGGGCTTGTGAAACACTTGTAGAACTGGTTTGTTTAGTGTACAAGTTCCTTGGAGACAGTATTGGCTCCTGGCGACTGCCTGCACAAGTCCTTGCAGTTTTCTTGGCGAGATTTTGGAAGTGGTTGCCATTGCCTGCTTCCTGGGACTGAGAGGGAGTGACTGGCCCAAGATCACCCAGCTGGCTTCATGCCTAAGGCGGGACTAGAATTCATGCTCTCCCAATTTCTAGCCCAATATCTTAACCACTGCACCAAACTGTATCTTTTGGTTTGTTTAGGGTCTCCTCTAAATTGATGAGAAAAATGCTCCCTCCAGAATTAGGTGCCTTTTAGGAGAATATTCTGAAGCATCTGGAGAGGCTAATAGCTGATCTCCTTTAATCCAGACCCCTTGGCATGCTGACATGGCGTTAGTCTAATTTTGGCTGGTTGACTTGCCTTTGTAATTTGTTTTTTATTTCTCACCCCCCAAATAAGAATTTGTTTTCACTTATATATTTTTAAAATATTACTTGTTAGGTTGACAACTTGAATATAACACATGAAAATTTTAAGCTAGAACTTGAAACCAGTCATACAGAAAAGATAGAGGAGTTGAAGAAGGAATACGAATCTTCCTGTTCAGGTAAATTGTCTCATTTCTTTCCTTGTTTGTGACTAAGGGTGTTATATTTAGAAAGAGATGCAAGTAAATACATCTAAAATCATTTCAACAGCCTGATACAGAGAAGTTTACTACTTTTAACAGAAATTTAATCTGAACTTTTGCTGCTATGGCTGAGTTGTGGTAACTAATGGGATGTTAGGGAATCTTACCTGCACAATAATAAACCTCTAAATATTTTCAGAACTCAAGGCTACCCATGAATCAGAAAGAAAGTTGCTTGAAGAATCTTTCCATGAGAAACAAGAAGAACTCGAGGTCTGAAATATCTCTTTAAGTTTATTAATACATTCTAAGATCCATTTCAAGATCCGCCACTTGAAAATCTTACCTTTACTTTTCTCTTTTAAAAAATCTGTATTTCTACTTGGTCCTTATTAATATGGCATAGCAATTTTGTTTTATTTCTTACTTATACTAATTGGCTTAACAGATTGTCTTACTCTGGTACTCAACTTTAAGTATTAAGAATATTGGCACATCTTCATTTCTGACTTGTGCCAAGTTACTTTATTCTGATGGTATTTCTTAAAAAGACTTCTGGCTTTATGTTAGAGGCTTGGTTATTATATTGGGCTGTATTTAATATTTCAGAAAAAAATAGCTGAATTACAAAGTGAAAACAATTGCTTGAATGAAAAGCTCAAGTTGGAAGAACAAAAACGAATAGCCAAAGAAAAAGCAAACTCTGTAAGTAAGAGATTGGATTGTAGATATTGTAAATATTATAAATGTGGAAGTCTTTCACTGATGCCAGGGACTTTTCAGACCCTATGACCAGGTGCAAAAACATGGCCCAGAAGCTGCAATTCATTTCATCCTTTTACAGATTACAGACTACAAACTCACTGTATTTTGTTTCAGGTGGGGAAGGGGGCATTTAGGGACTACATAAAGCTTGTAGGAGCTTAAGGTACCAATTTCACCCCTTAAGACCACTGAAATCCCACCACCACCACCAAATCACCCAAATCCTGCTCCTGTCTACTTTAGGTTTTGGCTCTCAACGTTCTGTGCAAAAGCTAGTGGGAGGTGTCTGGCCTAACAAAAATGCTTTTTGTCCTAAATGTTGAGGAGTGTTACATAAGTTTTCAATAAATAAGACAGGTGATACAAATGCAGAAGCATAGCATTTTCAGGAAAGAACAACGTTTACACCCTTTATATATCAATGAGCCACTATCAAATGGGTGCGTGTTCAGTATGCTTATGAATATGTTTAAACATGCATAGCTGAATTCAAAATACTTATTTTGAGGATAGAATCATAGGGCAATGTTTCTGCTGCAGCCTCATGAACCTAGAAACAGAGGTGGCTGCTTTAATGAGTCTCAGGCAGGGTGCTGTGTCCTCCCTCTTCTGAAGCACCTCATCCAAATGAAATTTGAGGCATTCCACCGTCTGGTAGAATAGCACACATTGGTTACATGGGCACACTGCTCAAACGCTCCTGCTTAGTTCTCTCACTGACAGGAAGATCCCTAAAACCAGGAAGCTCCATTTGAAGTGTGTTTAGGGTTACATGTGAATTCCAGTTTAGATCTTTAGCTTGTGCAATGGCACTTGCCTCAGCATCTGAAAATGATCTTTATATAGATAAAACACTATTTAGCCATCTTGATGGAGGGATGGCAGGAGAAAATCCAAAATTATATAACTTAAAAAAAACAAACTGGCACAGAAGAGTGTGCAAGCTTTTGAGTTCTTGCCTGGTGAAAGATCTGGATAACTTGAAAGCTTGAACACCATTTTGTGTCATTTGGGTTGGTCTTATCACTCAGTGCATTTAATCCCTGCACATTTTACAAGAGCACCATTTGTTTGGAACTGGGCAATGTATGGATATTTGCAGCCAATGCAAAGACATTTTTCATGTATTTCTCTATCCCATGCAAGTATTCCTGAAGGGGTCTGTAGTGGTATGCAAGTGTCTTTATTTTGCTCCCCATCCCCTGCCCCCAAGTATGGCCAAGAAAATCCATAGCCAGTCAATATATCACAAACATAATTTAAAACACATGGCAGTGTCGAGGGGCCTCCCTAAACATCTCTGTATAATTTTTTTTTCAGAAAAACCCTCAGATTATGTATCTGGAACAAGAATTGGAAAGTTTGAAAGCAGTATTGGAGATCAAGAATGAGAAACTGCATCAGCAAGATATCAAACTGTTGAAGATGGAAAAACTGGTGAGTTTTTCATTGAAGTGCTGGCCTCCAAAATCTGGATTTGTGCTGATAATGCAAAAGGACTTATATCACTGAAGCATGAAATTGGAAAGGGGCACCAAAAATTTCCTCTAATATGGAACAAATGCATATAAATTAGCCTGTAGCTAATTTCAGGAAGGAAAGTTAACCTTGAGAGAGGATAAGCTTTCAGCACAAGCTTGTGATCCCATCTAAAGCCTGTCTATTGCACCAGCTAAAATTGAGATGGAAGTCCTTGGTTCAGATTTCATTATTAGCCATGAATCTGCAATGTGCCTGGAGGCCAACTGTGATTCTCTATCCACTTCACCCTTTTTTGTAACATAAACATTGCTGGTTAAAGATTATGGAGATAAAACACAGGCAGTTCTCTGTTTAAAATGTGAAGTATAAATTATTTCTTCCTTTCAGATAACTTAAACAAAACGATAATTATTTGGCCTAAGAATTCCAGTTTGTTTATCAGAAAGGAGAATTGTCTTCATTAATTAGCTGACTTTTGAGCTCACAGTACTCTGTCTTTGGGCCAAATATGCATCCATTCCATAATTCCACCGCCCAAGTTATGATCAAATTGCTCTTGGCTTTTTGAAATGAAATAATCTAAAAAGTATTCAGCAGGAGGCCCTGAACAGCTAGCTTCCTTGCTAAAAACAGGTGAAAATTATAGTATATAGTAGTGGTATTTCTCAGTCTATCAGAGTCATATTTTTATTTTGCATTCATGGCTTGAACTCAAAGAATCATGCTATATGTATCTGTCCTGCATTATTGTAATAGACAGCGTTGATGAGGACAAAATATTTAGGCTAAACCAGTACTATACCAACTTAACAAGTACAGAAGTTTCCAAATGCCATCAATAAATACAAGACAAAGTATATATAGATTCTGGGATGCTTGTCCTGAATTTCATTTCTTTTTGTTCTTCTACTGCAAACTCTGAGCAGGAATAGGAATTACTGGGAGTTTCCCTATCTTCTGTGATGGGTTCTAGTGCTGCTTAGAGCTTACATCTGTCTACTTGATGTCTTTTCAGTGAACCAGAAGGCTTTCAGATAGAAAGGGTTTCAGATGGAAGGCTTTCTCACTGCTACAATTATGTTTAAATCCCAGCTATTCATTCATTCTCTTCTCCCCACCACCACATGCATACATATCTATGTACTATACACACAGCTCAACTGGAGAATGTCTGGTACTGCCTCACTGCGGTGGTGGGGAGAATGGAAATTACCCAGCAACTTGGGAATGAGCAGCTTTCCTAAGTGCTTCCTGATTTTGCCTTTTGGGGGGAAACTTCATTTGACACCCACCACCACCACCACCACCTGCAGAAGCTAGTGATTCCTCACATTACTTCGGAGTGGAGGGCATCCAGAGACTTCTTTGGTTGGATAGATGTTCCTAGATTGCCTTTCTGTTGCTCTGCACCCTTTCGGGGCTCCTTCACTGCCACACTGCTGAATGAAACTATGAGAGCGTTTGCACGTGCATGACTCCCATTACAGAGCTGCTAGCCTTGGACTCTTCTGCAGCACCTGGTGGAAAGTCCTTGCTTGATTTGGTGGCACTTTGGTAGGCAGAAGACTTTAACCTTCCAGACAAGATGGTAGCAGAGGACATTCATGATTACACATACCTTTTTATTGTTGCCCTTTGGGCTCAGGGACGTCAGCAGTGAGGTGCAGATCACATTTTCAGCAAACGTTTTGCCCTGCCTTCCAACGAGGCTTCCTCAGCGCAACAGTCTAGAAGTGGAGATTGCCTTGCTGTATTAATATATTCTTTATGAAGACCTGAAAGACCAAGTTAGGGACAGATCATCATGAAGAAAATCTATCTATGTGGTTGTAAAGAGTCAACAACTTGATGACACATAATCAATTTATATTCTATGTGGAATTCAATCTATATTCTATGTGGAACAGATTTCGCGGGCTGCACCTTGGTGCTAATCTCCGTGAGCCCAGAGGCCACCAACAAAGATGTATGTATAATGAACCTGGGCTACAGCTCTCTCAAACAGATATTCATGATTACTTCCCAACTTTCATGAGCACAGGGATAAACGGGGGATAAACTGAATCTAAACCTTTTTTCCTATATTTTTCAATTAAGAGTCCAGGTCTTTTAAATGGGACTAGAGCCATTTAAATGCAGAAAAGTCACTGTTAGTCTTTTGGATTTTATTGAAACCATTGGTTTTATAGCGGTTTAAAAACTAAAGGTAGTGGAAAAAAACCTTCACAGACTAGAGTGTCCTTTGTCAGAGCAACAGACTAACAGAGTTATCACCACTGGGGTTATGCTAGAGGCTGTAGATTTTTTTATTATGTTACACTTTAGAAACAGACATTCAGGGTAACTTTTTGATTGTAATTGGCAAAAATGCTTTAAAATATAGTTCATAGAATTAACAAAATCGATGCAATAGAGCAGTCTTGTGTTTGTCAAACAAAAAAATCTGCAATTTGACTTTTTATCCAAGGTGGAGAGCAACACTGCCCTGGTAGAGAAAATGAGAAAACTTCAGCAAGAGAATGAAGAATTAAAAGCTCGGATGGATAAACACATGGAGCTTTCCAGGTACTTTAAAAGGTCAACTCTAGTTGGCCAGTCTCTAGATGTCTATCCTTCATTGGGGGAAGGAGGAATTTAGAACAGGGTGCATGCAACCTTTTTCCAGAATTGCCCTTGGACTTTGAGTGAAATATCAAGAATAGTAATTCAAAAAATGGACAGGACCGGGATGAATAAAAAGAAGAGTCACATGAAACAAACTTTAATTGAATTTAAATTAATTAAATAAAGGAATATAATGATTCTTCTTATATTTAATCATATTTCCCTTCCGGCCCATTAAAGATTACAATTCAGACATGCTCTGGTGGCCACCTCTAAAGCTCACTGTGGGGAGTTGTACATTTGACTCTGGGATCACAGATATGTGCACCTATTTCTAAATTTTAGTAGATCCAGCAGTATGTCAGGAAAAGAGGCATGATGCAAGCTATCCTAAATCTAGGATAATAAGGTGGGACTGAAATTCAAATAAACAAGAGCACTACCATCTGCATAGAAATGCATTTGCTTTGATCTGGCAGAATTACTATATTCAATGGATTGTGATTATTGCTAAAAATAGAAGCATCTTTTGAAGGCCAGCACAATGAAGTAGCGTTCTCATAAGTAGCTGGGCGCTATTGAAATTTTAAATTCAACTTTTAAAAAATTATTTTCTTGTTTGCTCTTTCCTCCTTTGCTTGCTGTCATCTCTTGCACCTAAGAGAAATACATTTTATGTGGGCATTCCCTTCTTGTAACTACAGGGGCTCTAGGCTTCCTGCTGCATCATTTGGGGATATGGGAAAGTGGCATCTGAGGCTCAGTTTTGCCCCCTTTCCATCTTAAGGGTGAAAATGGTAGTATCGCTTTAAGCTAAGAAGAAGGAGAGTGGAGTATGATAAAGTTTCCCAGCTCACTTCTTTCCTGTGGAAAATTACTTGCACTACAAGCATCTGAGTAGAAAATCCTAGTATGGCCATATTATAATTTTCTTCTAATAGTACTCAGATAGCTAGGCACCAATAAGATTGGAGAAAATGAGAAAGAAGGTGAAAGTATCAGTGTGCTCAGCTGAACCTTGAGGTATCCAAGAGTGTAAAAGAAGCAATAATTTTGAAAGGGGGATAATCTGCCCACTGCTGTTCCATAAGTCCAATGAGGACTTCATAGCTTCTCAATTCTCCAGGAGCTACAGAATAGGTGGGAAGAAGAACCATCACCACTCCATCAAGGAAGGGTGGAGAACTGGACAATTGTCCAACTGAATCCTTTATAGCTTGTTAATGTTTTAAAGGAAGAATAGGGCACATCTGTTAGAAGGCGAGAAGATCTCACTTGTAATTTTCCTTTTAAATTAAACAGGCAACTTTCCACTGAGCAAGCAGTTTTACAAGAGTCTTTGGAGAAAGAATCCAAGGTAAATAAACGCCTATCAATGGAGAATGAAGAACTTTTGTGGAAGCTACACAACGGGGACCTGTGTAGTCCAAGAAAACTCTCCCCTGGTACTCCACCGATGCCTTTTCAGTCCCCAAGAAATTCCAGCTCCTTCTCCAGCCCCACCGTGTCACCCAGATGACACCACTGAGAAGAGATGCTCTCCCTTCAAGCGTTTCCTTCTGCAGAACTGAAAACGTGGATTAAGGGAGCAGAAAGCTATATAAGTTCACTGTGTCTGAAATATAACTGGAAAGTACTGCATTGAGAAATATCTATAACATGTTCAAGGTACAAGAGCAGGAAACCAAACTGTGCTCCTCCTCGTTGAAGAAAAAAGGACTTCAGAAATAACTTCTCCAAATGTTGTTGCACAAAGCACTTAAAGAGCAAGAAATGTCTTGTTCACTTTTGCCTTTTTCACCTAACTCTAGGGAAAAAAAATGCTCAGGGGCTTATAAATAAAAGATCGCAACCTTTAATATGTTCCTCATTATAGATATGTACTTGAGACTCTGGGTGTGCATAAATGACTTAGACATAGCATACCACCTTTGCCATGTATATGATAAAGGACAAACACAGAAGAAAATAGGGTCATGTACTTCATGAATAAAGTATTCTCATTATGCATGTTTTATCAAGGATTTTTCCCTTTCCTGGGACTAAAGAAAAACTGCCACGTGTACTATATGTTCTCCATTATCTCTGTACTTCAGTTTAGTAAATGATTGAAAGGAGATGCTATTTCTGTTTGGTTTCATCATTGTCTGCCTGTTTCATTGTGGAATGTAATGAGTCTGATCATCTCCTATCCACGCATAATTACATCATCCAAAATATTATTTTTCATCTTCCCCACATATATGTCAGAATTAAATTGTTTTCCCCTAGCTATATTATTTAGCCCTTTAAAAAAAAAAAAAAAAGCACATCAGGGTGATAGAAAATCCAAACATTACAGTCCTTTTCAGTATCAGGGGCTGCAGAAGGCAGCTACAGGGTCTTATCTGACTCAAGATAGCAGGACTTCAGAGCACAGGGGAAAAAATGCTGATGTGCTTATTTGAATAGGAGCAAGAGGTTGTACAAATGTACCAATTACTTTTCTCCATGTTGCTTTGTAACAAACATCCTGAACTGATAATTTATCTATGTGCACTTTAATCAGTAAATGCTATGAGGAGCAATCTATTCACTACATTCACCAGTAACAGATTTATTCCCTTTTTCCAATTAGCTGCAGAATTCAATACCCTCAGTTTCATTTGATAGGAGGCTTTCTTTGACTTTCATAAATTAAACAAAATCTGGGTAGCATTTAATTCTGCATTACAAATTTAAAAACAGCATAGTGCATGTCTGCTCTTGTTAATGACCTGTTCAGTTTTTAGTTTTTAGTTTGTTTTTTTTTTTGAGATTTAAAATGTCTTATATGTACAAATGAGCTCTAATACAGTTAAAAGTTGTCTTTACTTTCTGATATAGATGGGACTGCTAAGTGCTATGGTTCAGTCTGTTATTATCAGTAGTACAACCCAACAATGCACTGGTATCTCTTTGTTATTGAGTGATTAACGGGTTAGTCAGAGGTTAAGAATGATCTTTCAGAGATTTGCTTTGTCCCTTTCATAAAATTAAAGAAGGGGGTCATGGAATAATTTTCTATAAACATGGAAAACAAAATGTCAAATTAAATATTTGTCTAGAGGGCAAATGGTTGGCTTGAAAGGAGAAAGGTTTTAGTTATTTTGTAATTATGGAAGCATATTATACTTGGTAATATGAAAAAGTCAAAGATAAAATATTTTAATTCTGCATTGTATATGGAATATTTTACTTGCCCAATCCCATTTAAGGAACAGTACATGCCATTGTAGCTAGAGACGCCAGCACTTCTAAATAAACTGTTGTTCAGAGATTGATTTGTATAACCATGAGCTGTAGGCTGAAATTTGGCTTAGAAATATGTCTTGAAGCAATCTATTTCTTTGGTAAGGTCATATTTGATCACATGTATTGAGTGTTGAAAATTAAAATAAATTTTTTTTACTGGTTTAAGACTCTTGCCTTTTTAAGCGCAAGCAAATCCCTGAAGTCGAACTAATGTAAACGCTAACATAAAGTATAAAGTTATATCTATGAGAAGCCTTCCTTCCAGGTTGTGAGTCTTTTAAACAGAAGTGGTTTCTGTTAGACTGAGCTTAGATTTGCAGACATCAAAACAATTTCAGATTTCATAAAGCTTTTGAAAAAAAGTCTTTCATTGGGGCTTCCTTGAGAAGATAGCAGATTGAAGACAGCTCCATGTAAAGCGGAGCCAATGTCTGTGGACTTTAATAAGGAGCCGATTAACATATCACGATTCTATCTGGATAAAAGAGATGGTGAGGTTGCCCAAGCTGTTTCTCCTTATGATTGTTCCTTTTTCTCATGGAGAGACTGCAAGACAGCAATCTCAGGTGGGGGTGGTGGGAATTGGGAGATGGGGGAATTCTCCATAATTGTTCAAGGTGCAGACAGAGCCTTTTTTTGAAGGACACAAAGTGTGTACACTTCTAATAGCCTATTAACTGCTTCAGAGAAGTTAGATACCTGCAAAGTGACAAGGCTGGAAAATAACCTGTGAATGCCTTCAATCCTTAATATAAGAATATGAAGATTTATTTTTATAAATTTTAAGAATTTAAACAGCAAAAAGCAAGACAAGGTTTTGGCTATAGAAAGTTTTTAAACAGATTAAGGGCTCAGAAAGCATTGGAAATTGGACTTTGAATATTAGGACTCTGAAATTACTCTTATAGAATAATTGCATATTTGTGGGAAAGAGAAATTGTTTTTGAGACTGAAGACATAAGTAATTTAAAATGGCATTTAGAGATACTTTTGAGGAACTGCATTGTGATATTGAATCCATTATGTTGGCTATGTCATGTTTTTCTGATATGCAGCAAAACTTACCCGAGGAAAACATGGATAAGAATCTGAGTAATAACTCTTCACCAGACATAAAGAAAAAACTGGATTGGAATTTGAAAATTAAGAAGGAAAAAAATGACAATCCTAGAGAGCAATTGGAATAATTTCTTTTTGTTGGAGTCAAAGGGAAATTGTTTAAAGTACTGAAGAAAGTTCCAACAAAGGTCAATGAACATCTGAGTGGATTACAGAGAAAGTTTGTTCTGTATAGAAAAAAAAGGAATATAAAATCAGTTTATTTGACTAGGGATAAAATGGGACATGTTATTCTGACTGGTTCTTTTTGGATTTGCAAATATCTTAAGCAGAAAAAAAATGTGGCACGCTGGATTTGTTTATACTTAATAAGGTGTTTAGATTCTCTCCTGCTATTTTATGTACTTTAATTTCATAGTACTCAAACTGGCTTTGTATTTCATTGTCTTTTTACTTAAAATAAGGTAGTTTGATCTTGTTTTCTTTAAAGGAGAAACTATTTATCTCTGTTATGCTAAATTTCAGTCTTTTGGGGATTTGCTTATAGTTTAGAGTTGAGACATGGAATGTTTATCAGAATGGGATAAGTTGATATTTAGAGTAAAAATGTGTTGCAGCTTGTCTTTTGTAAATGGTCTCTTGTTATGTTAAACCTTTCTTTTGCTTCGTTTATATTGGGATATTGGGACCATTTTATGCCTTTTAAATGAGATTTTGTGGTAGCTAAGAGTTATATATGTTAACTAGTGTCAATATTTTAGAGCTTTGGACTTTTTGCTGAGAATTGCATGGGGGAAAAGGTGACTTATTTGATTTCCCTATTGCTAAGAGATGGGTTATGGGGTGACGAGATGTATATTGGCTGAATAAGAAGAGGTAAAGAGATGATGGAATTGCTTATAGTTGTCATGATGAGGATGGGAAGTCACTTTTTTGGGGGGGCAGAGGGTTTTTTTGGTTTCGTTTCGTTTTCTTACAACTTTTTTTCTTTTCTTTTTTTTCACTTGTATTCTTTTATTGTTCTATCTAAAACTCTTCATAAAATTATTGGAAAAAATACTCTCATTTATCAGAAATTACCCAGTTGATTTCTCTGAGGGTAATGTACAGTTATCTCCTCCACCAAGCCATATGCTGGTATATCTTCCAAGATTCCCAAGGCTAGGGAATCCTGGGAGTTGAACATCAAACTTTATTATATATTTTCACTGTGTGGAGTTTCTTGCTGTATTTCAATTTGCGTTTCAATTAAGTTCTAGGTTAGCTACTGGAACAATGCATAGGCTGATTAAGACATGCAAGAACCAGATATGTTACAAAAGGAGTAGAATTGCAACTTCTCTACAGGCTCCTGTAATGCCTTTCTAGGTTATGCAGAGGAAACATTGCCATGCGAAAATACCTTATAGTGGAGGCCATCTTGCAACCATCCCTCCTCCCAATTATTTGGATTCCAACGTTCATTTCATGCATCAAATCTTGTCCCGGAGAACTGGATCTTCAAGGACCAGCGAGAACCAGACATGGTGGAAAAGATCATGTACCCATGAGTAATAAATGGCATCCAGATCAACTCAAGTTGAAGATGAAGTGGCGGCATTATGAAATAGTTTGGGATATATATATTGGGACATACATCCCCACCCATTGTTCATGGATAGTAGATTCTGCAGTTAAAGATCCCATGTCAGATTAGAGAATAATAACTTGTATATATACAATCCTTTCCTGTTGTTGTTACGTAGATCCAGACAACCTTATGTGTAGAAGTGCATATGAGTGTGAAGTGGGGAGATGTTTTAAATTGCTGATTAAAAACAAATGACTGGGGCATGAAAATGACTGCAGAAACCACTGCTGAAAAGTGCAGATTCCTCTGAAGATAACACTTGCAAGGAGCTTGCACTTGCAGCTGAATTTTAACCCTTTTATTAGGCCTAAATAGTGCTGCTTTCTTTATTATCCCTTCAGTCATTTTTTTCCATACATTTTTGTTTCCCTTTGTTTACTTCCTTTCCCAATTCAGCTTTCCTTTCCTCTTGCATCACCTTCATCTTGATTTTTTTCTTCTTTGCTGTTTCTGCTGGAAGGAAGGAAGGAGTATGTGCATATACTTATGGAAATAGATTATATATGCAGAATGGATGGTGTGTCCAGATGGAGATCATTTAATAGACTACCTTATTTTGTAGTAATCTGTCTTCTGTCTGTCTGTCTGTCTGTCTATCTAATCTCCCTTGGAATGTGGGGTGGTGGGTGAATGGATGGATAGATGGATGGATAGATTGATTCATTGACTGGATTGATTGCAGAAGTTTTCTGAGCTAGATTTTTCATCTCAGGCATTTCCTTACCCATATATGTAAAATCTTTTGTTCACTAAGGCTAGAGTTTTTCAAACTGTGTTCCATGGAGCCCTAGGGTTCCAGAAGAATTTGGAGTTCCATGAGAAGCTAAGGCCAAAAAAAAGTTAACTCAGATACAGACAATTTCCTATCACTAGAGTTTTGCCTCTGGATCAGGCATTCTGCGATTGTTTCTTGACAGATTTGGTGGCCTGAAAAATTTGAAAACCCCTGACCTAGACAAGTAATGTAACATCTGGAGAGAAAAAAATCCAAAACTCAGAGAATTCCTGTAACTCAGTACTCCAACACTTGGAGCTACATATGTTCTCTACAATAGGATGGATGGATGGATGGATGGATGGATGGATGGATGGATGTTCTCAGAACTTCATCTGCAGACATTTCGTTATCTTTCTATATAACATCTTCAGTGTTATCTAGAGAAGTAATGAAACATCTGCAAATGAAAAATTAAGCTCAGAGAATTCATACAACCCAACACCCTGAGCTAGACATATTTTCTACCATAGGATGGGAGGGAGGGATCTGGAAGAATGTGCATACTGTGGGTTCAGTGCTAAGGGTTTAATTGTTCAGCGATGCCTGGTGCATTTTGATTATTTTTAGGTATGCTTTAACTTTATTCATGTATTGGGTATGTCAGCTGCTTAGAGTTAGTCATGAATGGAACAACATATAAGTCTGTTAAAATACATACATTGAAAGAGAGTGAAATGTGTCACATGGCCATATTTATTAGAGGGTAATATCCCCAAGATGATTCTTAGCTGGAATTGTCAACCTTTTGTTAACAAAGTGGTGAAAATGAGCATTGTGTAGGATTTTTTTTTTTTTTTTTTTTTTTTGGTCCCTGTTTAAAATTTTGTTTCTGTCTATGGTTCCTTTTGTGGGAGTGGAAGGCACTGACTTAAATTCCTGGTCATCTGCCTTTCAGGTAAATACAATATTTACTTTAAACTTCCATGTATACCTTGAACTTTCTTCTAACACAAAGCATATATTTGTGATGTAAATAAACGATAAAATAATTGAGGGAACAAAAGGATTTGGCTTTCTCAATCTATCAAAACACTTTTTAAAATATTTGTTTATTTAGGAAATGCATTTGCTCATCTTAAGCAAATAGTTCTGGGCAGCTTACAAAACAATAAAAACACATGAATACAAATACAAATATGTGCAATAAATCCCAAATAAAAGCTAATAAAAATATCTCAAAAGCTCTATCTTAGAATACCTTTGGTGTTTTCAATATGTCTCAAACAAGTTGATCACTCTGATTAGGACACAGAGACATTTTTGCCCTATAGAGACAATATATATAGAGATTCCCTTCTTTGTGTCATTGTTTTTATCAATATATTTATTAACCTTTGTAATCCTTCATAGCATATGTGCTATAACTCTGTTCACTATGCACACTTTTTGTGAACAAGGATCTAAGGTTAAATCTTAATTAAATTTTAATTGTGCATACAGGTGAAACTCGAAAAATTAGAATATCATGAAAATGTTCATTTATGTCAGTATGGCAACTCAAAAGGTGAAACCAATATATGAGATAGACGCATGACATGCAAAGCGAGATATGTCAAGCCTTACTTTGGTATAATTGTGATGATTATGGCGTACAGCTTATGAAAACCCCAAATTCACAATCTCAGAAAATTAGAATATTCCATGACATCAATAACACAAGGATTGGAAATAGAACAATATCGGACCTCTGCAAAGTAGAAGCATGCATATGTACTCAGTACTTGGTTTGGGCCCCTTTTGCAGCAATGACTGCTGCAATGCGGCGTGGCATGGATGCTATCAGCCTGTGGCACTGCTGAGGTGTTATGGAAGACCAGGATGCTTCAATAGCGGCCTTCAGCTCCGCTGCATTGTTCAGTCTCATGTCCCTCATCTTTCTCTTGGCAATGCCCCATAGATTCTCTATGGGGTTCAGGTCAGGCGAGTTTGTTGGCCAATCAAGCACAGTAATCCCATGGTCATTGAACCAGGTTTTGGTAGTTTTGGCAGTGTGGGCAGGTGCCAAGTCCTGCTGGAAAATGAAGTCAGCATCCCCATAAAGCTCGTCTGCGGAAGGAAGCATGAAGTGCTCCAAAATCTCCTGCTAGACGGCTGCGTTGACCCTGGACTTAATGAAGCACAGTGGACCAACACCAGCAGATGACATGGCTCCCCAAATCAACACAGACTGTGGAAACTTCACACTGGACTTCAAGCATCGTGCATTGTGTGCCTCTCCATTCTTCCTCCAGACTCTGGGTCCTTGGTTCCCAGATGAGATGCAAAAGTTGCTCTCATCAGAAAAGAGGACTTTGGACCACTGGGCAACAGACCAGTTCTTTTTTTCTGTAGCCCAGGTAAGACGCTTCTGACGTTATTTGTTGTTCAGGAGCGGCTTGACAAGAGGAATACGACATTTGAAGCCCATGTCCAGGATCCGTCTGTGTGTGGTGGCTCTTGATGCACTAACTCCAGCCTTAGTCCACTCCTTGTGAAAGTCCCCAACACTTTTGAATGGCCTTTTCCTGACAATCCTCTCCAGGCTGCGGTCATCCCTGCTGCTTGTGCACCTTTTTCTACCACACTTTCCCCTTCCACATAACCTTCTATTGATGTGCTTTGATACAGCACTTTGGGAACATCCAACTTCTTTTGCAATTACCTTTTGGGCCTTTCCCTCCTTATGGAGGGGATCAATGATGGTTTTCTGCACAACTGTCAGGTCAGCAGTCTTTCCCATGCTTGTGATTCCTACTGAACCAGCCTGAGAGACCATTGAAAGGCTCAGGAACCCTTTGCAGGTGTTATGGATTCGTTAGCTGATTAGAGTGGGACACTTTGAGCCTAGAATATTGAACCTTTTCACACTATTCTAATATTCTGAGATTGTGAATTTGGGGTTTTCATAAGCTGTACGCCATAATCATCACAATTATACCAAAGTAAGGTTTGACATATCTCGCTTTGCATGTCATGCGTCTATCTCATATATTGGTTTCACCTTTTGAGTTGCCATACTGACATAAATGAACATTTGCACGATATTCTAATTTTTCGAGTTTCACCTGTATAACCAACATGCCACTTCTCTTTCATGAATGCATGGCAGAATGTGAATGCTTTTATTGTGTACATGGCTACATTACTAAAAACCCAGAAATGTCACTGCAGTGGACCATAGGAGATTTGGGGGGGGGGAAATTGAACTGTTCTTCTAAGCAGCCCTGGTGAAGAACATGGACATAGATCACCCGTCACAGCATGTTTGCTGAACTTCATGCTGAAAGGTTCATATGAATGTCTGCAAATGTTCTCCCCACTGTTAACGTGCAATTTATCTGGAAGATTCTACTCAATACTTTGCAGCAAGGACCACGGCTAGGCTGAAGATGATGAAATTGCCTTGCTATAGACAAATTGTTAATTTGTTTTTCATATTTTCCTTAGAGAATAAAGGAGTTAAACGGCGTCAGGAGGTTCTTTCCTCTCCTTCGTTGAATTTCAATAATAAGCAGCCTTATTGTAATTTGTCGTTGTGTTGGATTAGGAGTGGAGAGACCCACGTGCTAGTTTATTCTCAGCCACAAAAGCTCACTGGGAGACTGAACGAGTCATTCTCGCTCAGCCCAATCTATCTCACTGGGTGGTTATTGTGGGGAACAATCAGAGAAAGGAGGGCAAGAAAGAAAGGCAAGATAGAAATCTAATCAACAAATGGTTACTCAAACAAATAAAATGTCTTCATTTGCATTTTTCAACATTACTTGTGAGAAGCATTATCAGGCAGTGTTTTTGTTCCTAAAGGAACATCAGGTTGAAGAAGATGAGTGTAAATATTGGGTTTCATAGCACAGGCATCTTGCATGTTCAAAAGTTAGTTATGCAGTGTAGTCCTAAAGATCTGAGATCGTACTGTGCTATTTCAAACAGGCCTGTGCAAAACATTTGGGAACACAAATGAAGCAGGTCTATTCCAACCGTTAAAACCGCCCTGTACTTTGCAGGGCTCATACTGCTGTTCCAAGAGCTGTACCAGTTGTCAGTGTGGGTGTACATCCCTGGCTAGTACTTGGTTGGGAAACCACCAGGAAATACCAGGCTTGTCGGCTAGATTGGGAAGTCAGGAAACTCACTTCTGAATTGTTGCCAAGAAAATGATACAGAATGTGCCCATGAGATCACCAGCATTTGAGCTCAATTTGAAGGATCCATTATTTTTTTACAAAAGCAAGTACAGGTAGTCCTTGTTTTGCAACCACAATTGGGATCAGCAACTTGGTTATTAAGCAAAGCGGTTGCTAAGTGAAACTGCAACTGTGTTTACGATCTTAACTTCAGCTTTCCTTTGCTTGACAGTCCTGCGAAGATTGTAAATGAGAGGATTGGTCGTAAAATTACTTTTTCATCACTGTTGTAACTGCAAACAGTTGCTAAACAAGGCAGTCACTAAATGAGGCATACCTGTAACTGATCTGCTCCCCCTACAGGGAGCTGTAGAGTTCCCCCAAACCAACAGGGCCTTAATGGCCCCAAACAAGCACCAGAAATGTAAATTGACAATGATTGTAAAAAAGAGCATATCATTGACATATTTCAGGAGAAGGATGTGTAAGCCCAGGCTTGATAGAACAAAAATACTACAAAACTCTGAGCAGAAAGTAAATAATGCAATCTGTGGTTAGTAGAGCTTTGACAATGTCTGTTCCATGAGATTTTTGAACCATGAGAAAGGATTCAAACAAATCCTCTTATATTGCAGTCTGTTACATACTTATCTGACAGCAAATAATACAGTAAATCTTACAAACGTGTTACTCTTGCTTTTCCTGATGCAAAATAGAATAAGAAACATAACTAAAATATTGTATACTCAGCATTATCCTCTAAGAACTCCCAAAATTACTGTTGGAGAAAAAGGTTTGAATATATATCATTCATACACACGCACATACACACACAAAATTATTCTTAGTTCAGTGCTTTGTAGTAATAGATATATTATTGTGTAAACCTTTACAACAAATTCTGTAAAGTAGGTCAGCATTTCCATAATGAAAATATGGCAAGAGCTATGCAAAGACTGATGCCGATGGCAACATCTCTAAAGCAACCTAGGGAGTTAACAGTAGAAGCAACTTCTGAATTGTAAGTTTCCTCACTGCAGCTCAGTTTTGACGTTCCTGCACTATGCTGGTTGCCAGTCTCCTTCATATTTATATGCTCAGTTTTAATTCATATACGATAAAAAATGTAGTATATTAAGATTTTGGTCCGGTGCATTTCCAGTTCCAGTTTTAAAGCTGGTCAGAAGCTGTCTCTTTCATTTCTTGTTCCATCTGCCTGCAGAGCTCAGATCAGTTCAATGTGAGCAGCGACTGCGGTTTGTCCTTGAAGGTTCTGAGCAATACAGATGTAGTTTCCAGCATCAGTGGTTTCCAGATCTTCAACAGTAATAATGCTCTCAGAGATTCTTGTAGTATGACCAATTCCTCTATCAATCAGCCTCCAAGAGTCTTGGATAACCACTGGCCTTTTATACTGAAAAGGGGAAACATACATTACCTAGTGTAGAATTCTGCAAAAAAACAACCTCCTTTAATTTTGCTAATGTTATTTTCTATTAATCTAAAGCATACATAGGAATTTTAATCTCAGTTACAACCAATAAAGGAGGCAGACTAAGGCAGATGATTTGACTAATTCTTTCTGTATTTATTTATTTATTTATTTATTTATTTGATAATTCACATTAGGCTTAATATTTGGAAGGAAAATATAACACAGTTTAAGAGCAGCCTCCCTTATATTCATGCCAGATATAGACCACTTAATTCAGAATTTCAGTATTTAAATTATGCATATCTTGATTTTGTACCATTTACTATAAATCTGATAAGGCCAACAGCAGGCTTTGTGTAAGGAGTAACAATTAAATTTGCAATAATCTTTCTATTTCTTGCTTGCAGACTCCACACATTCAGGCAGGAAGTCTGAAGGGGAGCTGTATTTCCTCGCTTGAACACAGGTATAGGTAGTCCTCGCTTAGTGACAATTGGGACCAGCAGTTCTGTCATTAAACAAAGCAGTTGCTAAGTCGGAAATCATGTGACCATGACTATGCTTTCCTTTTCCCCACTCCCCTACCCTTCGGAATGCTCACTCTGGTGCTGGGATAGCCGGCTCGCAGTGACTGCCTGTAACTGACGAGACCCCCCTTTGGCTTTTGTTTGCTTCCTAACAGTGTTACTTCAGCTTCCCTCCCCCCGCCCCCTTGGAATGCTTACCTGACACTGGAATAATTAGCAAGAAGAGGATTAATGTTTGTATTTACATTCACTGGAGAGGAAGGGATTATAAGAGAGTAAGGAGGTACACAATGGGGAATACACATCAAAAACAATGTGGTGGCACCAGCAGCCTTGAGCATGCTATGCAAACAGCCCCATGTAATCCCCATTGTGTGCTTGCTTACTCTCTTGTAATCCCTTCCTCTCCAATCTCTCTGCTCTGCAAGGAGGAGAGAAAAAAGTGGGTCACCCACAGGAGAGATTGCCTACAGAGACTGCTTGGTTTTTTTTCATTTTTTTTCCCCCTCACAGAGTGGAAAGATTGCTTAAACAAGTGAGGATGGGCCTGTGCATGTAGCCTGTTCCTTTTTTCCACACTGAGCCATTAATGCACCCCAGCAACAATACAACCACTTACGCCATCACAGATGTCTTTAAGTGGCTACAAGACCTTATATTGCTTTTTCGTTGGATTTAGATACTTAAATTAGACTTCAGCTAAGCTTGTGTGTCTCAAGATTCATCAAGGGATTTAGATCTGAAATCAATCACCACTGAAAAATCCCCATGAATGCAACAATTGGAAGCGACCTTCCACCCTTACCAAAGATCTCAAATCTTTATATGAAGATTTGGTGTGCAGTCCAGTTAGTTGTGTTAACATCACAAATTCAGTATTTATATGAGAGTCAGTTCATTTTTACCACAACTGCCTTACTACAGCATAACTTAAGCAATAATAGCATGCAAAAGAACTACTTAAGCAATAAAAACACGCAAAACATTTTATGCTACTAGTTGTTTTGCTGGTAAAGAAACTTTAGCAGGCATCGTGATTTTTTTCTGTAAGAAAATAATGATTGTTGGGGAACTTCAAAGATAATTTCTAGCAAGACTAGCAGTAAAATACACATGAAAGACAGTTGCATAATCTAATTTTGACTGCCAATTCTACAGTTGCAATCTCACTGTCTTTCCATGCCCTTTTCTGATGTTTTTCCCCTCTAGGCTTGTCCAAAACAGTTTGTTTATCATCTTGTGCTAAATAATCTATCTTGTTTGTTTATCATCTTGTGCTAAATAATCTATCATCTTTCTAGACTGAGAGTAATGGAAACATAGTTTAATATTTAACCTTATATGTTATCTGATAAAATAGTTGAAACCTCTTCTAGCAATTGAGTATATTTCTGCAGCTAATAGCTTTGTCTCCAAAATCGTCTAAAATCCATTCTGCAGCTAATAGTACACAAACATACAAATTTCTATTTTAGATTTCAAGAAATAAGCAAAGAAAACAAAATCTACAGTACATACCTGTTTCCCTGGATATATCCAATTAAATTCCACTTCTACATCTGGTTGCCCCAAAACTGTGCACAAAACATTAACATCACTGCCACCTTCTACTTCATTGGATGATGCTTTGATTGTAGTTGAAGGAGGTCCACGAGGAACTGGTTCAAAGCAAAAGATGAGATAAAATGAAAAGAAGAAAGATGAGGTTACAGTGGAACCTCGGTTCACGAATTTAATTCGTTCCGCGACTCTGGTTGCGACCCGAAATGGTCGCGACCAGAATCAAATTTTCCCATAAGGTTCAATGTAAATACAGTTAATCCGTTCTGAACCATGTTTTTTTTTAAAAAAACCGCAAAAATATGACACAAAGTACAGTATGAAGAGAGAGAAAGCTAACCTTGCTCGGGAGGGAAAATGGCCACGCTTCCTGCTTGGAGGGAGAGTCCCCTCCCTACAGGAAGTCGCGACCATGTGACATGGGAGGGAAAATGGCCGCAGATCCTGTTCGTCACCCGATCCGGATTTCGCGACCGGAGGTAAATTTTTGCGGCCGGAGCTGGTCGTGACCCAAATTGTTTGTGAACAGATGCGTTCGTGAACCGAGGTACCACTGTACTTTGAAGGTGGCCCCACTATATTCCCATAGATTAAAAATTAGGTTGAACAAGACAAGAATGGATCAACTGAAATGTATGTTTCAATTTTCACACTCCTACCATGTGCAAAAGATTGTTAGAATCTGAAAGGGCGGATGTGGTTTCACCAATCTAGTAAACAGTTCTGGAGTTGTCTCACACCTGAGTTGTTCAGTATCCCATTTTAATAATCCTGCTTTCAGGACTGGTTATACAGGTAGTCCTCAAGTTACATTCATTAATTCAACAACTCTTCAAATTTATGACAGCAATGAATGAGGGGACTTATGACTGGTCCTCAGGGTTCTGGCTGTTACAGCATCCCACAGTCACGTGATCATGATTTCTGACATTCTCTGCCAGCTTCCCACCAGCAAAGTCAATAAGAAGCTGGCAGGAATTTGGAAGTTGCGGTCACATGAGGTCCTTGCTTAACAACCCGTGTGGTCATCACTTAATGGTGGCAACCAGGACTGCCAGAACTGCCATCACTAAGCTATGCAGTCCTGTGACACCGTGCTTTATGGTCCCAATTGCCGTCGTAAACCAAGGACTACCTGTACTGTACTATGGGGGCACTTAAACAGAACTGTGCCTTTATGAAGCACACAATAATTCTGTGCCCAACTCTGTTTTTTTGATAATCATTATTTATATTGTTTCTCTCATCTTCTGTCATATCCCTTTTCCTCCCCTCCAGAACAACTCTGTATATAGATAACAGGACTATGCAAAGCATTCTCCAAAACATGATTGCTTCGAGGACTATCCCAGCAGAAGTGTTGCTGTGCATGTACAAAACAGAAGCCTAGGTAGGGGGTAGGCAGTCTTTGGAGTAGCAACATAACTCTTCCAAAGGTGGCTTCTTTAAGCATCAACAAGTGCATCACTTGCATGTATGTGCTCTGCAAAACACCTCTAGTGAAAGCTTTGCACAGCCCTTGTATATAATGGTCATTTCTCAAGACCACACCTATGGATCTGATGAGGTGAATTGTGAGCTACAAATGCTTATGCAATAACAAAGCTTAATTTTTAGGATGCCACAAAATTACTTATTGTAGGCATAAGAGTTCATTCAAGGAGCCTGATTTCTTAGTTTTTTGACTAACAAATTTCATTAAAAGGTTTAAGTTTTGTAAGTTGGAAAAGGTGCTACCAGACGACTCCTGATTTTTTTGCCACCACAGACTTACACGGCTCTCCTTCTGCTCTGTTTACAAGAGCTATTTTTAAGGTGAGTTAAATGTGTGAAACTGGGTCATGGTTTGTAATAGGGATTCCTCCTATGTAGTCCCCATACCTCCTTTGTATGGAGTCTCAAAATCACACTGCTATTTAGTGGCAGATCTCCAAAACCTGGCACGTGTGATTTCTTATGTTTTCCACAAGAAAATTAAAATAGGAACTCCCAGAAACTACCAAAATTGGTCTGCCGGCTTACATGATATCATTCCATCGCTTCTTTGGCTCCTAGTGGCCCCATCAAGAAAAACAACATGGACAAAGTGTGACTTTTTGCTGCGGCCACTGATTAACATCAAAAGGATTCTACTGCACACCAAGTCTCTTGGAATTAACCCACCTTCTACATAAAGCAATTGGTATTTAATAGAAATCTGAGGTGCTCCCCATGATTCAGCTCTGCAGTAAACTACTCCTTTCTGATCTGAGGTTGGGTGCTGGTAGACGAACCCCTTCTTGACATCATAGATAACATTGCTTCCATCCACTTTGATCTCTTCTGCTGGAAACTCCCGGTGAAGAGTCACTTTTGCTGATGGGTTGGTGACTCGGCAGGGAATCACAGCAGGTTTATCTGGGTTGAGGTAGACCACTTCAAAATAGCTGGGAGCAGGAACAAATAATTCTTCTTTATCTGTATAAAGAAGCAATCCAAGGTGTGTGTGTGTGTATATATATATATATATGTGTGTGTGTGTGTGTGTTTATGTGCGTATATTATGTGTAAGTATTGTACACTTCATTACAATGTTAAGTTTGGGTTAAATTTCCCCAGGGAAGAAAATAATTACCACAGTTCTGGATTTTATTAACAATAAATGTATCTAATGATATTTACCAGTTGCTTCCTTTAAAAATAAACAAAATGAGACAACAATATTTTATATATCTCCATCAGAATATTGTTGGGGCTCTTGGAGTTGGAGGCCTTCTAAATTTATATATATTAAAATTTAGAAGTCCCCCAACTCCATAAAGACTCTGGGCAGCATTAAACATTAAAACTAGTAACAGCAATTAAAAAAACAAAACAAAACTAGAAAAGATGGATGTACAGAAACAGTAGCATTTCTAATTTAGCTGCCAATCATGGGCAAAACGCCTATCATATCTCAGGGACAGAAGTAAGTATATTACTTTTCAAATTCAAATGCAGCATTCAGGCTTGGCCTGCTTGCAATAACACCCTGCCAGCCATGTATTTATGGCCTGTCTGGTGCTTGTCAAATCCTGTTTTGCAGTCTTACACAAAGAAGAAGGTGTTTGTGTATGTGTGTGTGTGTGTGTGTGTGTGTGTGCATGCGCACGTACACACACACACAAGCATATACAAACTCACAATAGGTTTATTGAGCTATACTTAACCTAGTGGGACATCAGTTCTTCAAGTCTGTTGATTTAACAGAAAGGCAATATAGTATTGCTAAAAGAAATAGGCCTTAATGATGGCTTCAAATCATAGGTGTAGTCCCAGTGCAAGCCCTTTATTACATCTGGTCTCATGCGCAGCAGAACCACAGCTTCCCTATCAGAAGTTTTTAAAACAGCCTAATTTCAAAGACCTCTTGCAATATGTTGAGTGACAGCAAGTCTGGTTGGAAAAAGCAAACAATGAAAACTTGAACATTTGCTGCTCATTCTGTTTAATGTATCTGCTAAATATTTAAGGAATGGAATGAAATTTAAGATTGGTTTAGATTACTTCCTAGAAGCACTTCCAGTATTATAACAAAGAAAGGGTGAACTGACTGGAGTTAGCCAAATCTTGTTCAGAAAATGTCGATAAGTACATGGTTGAACCAGCTCACGTCTGACATGTGCTAATCAAATGGCTCTTCACTTGGGTAGACAAGGTTCCTCTCTCCCTCTCCCTCTCTTTCTCTCTCTTCCCTTAAAACAATGTGGGCAGACTTTGGGTTTCTGGGGTCTACTTTGTTTTTGTCTAGCACAAAAACCAAAGCAGTAACAAAAAAAAAGGGGACCATATATTTGCTGAGTATCAAAAATGAAATTCAGTTTTTTCTGTCCAAAACCCCATTCCTGATGACTCAACCTTTCTTTGTTTCAGCAGTATAATTTAGTGAAGGGAGGGAAGGAACATTTTTGTGTTGTTATTGTTAAAGGTTTACTGGAAATCAGAAAGCATGTGTTGTATATGCTAAATTGGTAAATACAGAGCTGCATTTTAACCATATCCTATGCACTATGCTAATTCAGTCCACTTAAGAGTAGCAAGCTGCAGGCAATCTGAGGATAGACCAGAGCTCTAGAACTGGATAGAGGAATATTTGAGAGGGAAAAACAGAAATAATCTTGGTTTCTTTGGAAATCATTGCCCAGTTTATTACCTGCAAAAAATATGTACGTTGAACCTGTTTTTGACTCATCCTTCTTACAGCTGTAGCCTTTGCATAGCAGGAGCCAGCAACTGTATTCACCAGTATCAGCTGCAGTGGCATTTTCCAGGACCAGCTGACCATATCTCTCATGTTGTTTGATGCTAGCAAAAACAGAGACACATGAAAAAATCAGCCTCCTCTGCTGATCTTATGTTCCCCTATTGCCTTGTGTTATTATTTTGATTTTTCCTCTGTAACTTTAATCCACTTTTGTTAATGAGATGTCACATTAAAAGGTGGAACAAAAGTTGGCAGGAAAGCCATTTGTCAATTTTAGTGTTTTCAATATTTTCTTTGGGTCCAAAAAAGCACCAACTGTCTTCTTTATCCTTCATGAAATATTTCCACAAGGCTTTCGGTATAAATGAGAATATTTCCACACTTGTTTGAATAATTTTAACTTGTGAAATTTCAATCAAAATTTCAGAATATGGAGGCATTTGCTCCAAACATTCCATAACTTTCTCCAACATATCATAATACTTTGTAATGATTTTCAAAATGGCTAGCATAGGAGGCTTGACCGCTTACAATGCATAAGATTCTATTATTTTAAGTTTTACTTTAATATAATAGTAATTCTTTTTTAATTGTAAATACATATGATCTTTATTTCAATTAAATATCATGGAGTCATAACCTTAATCTAAAAAAATGTAAAGTAAGAGCACTACACATATACCAAAATAACCATCATTGATTTTATATAGTTTTGATGTATGGGGAGAAAAATAGCCTGTAACTATCTGAATGACTGAATTGGCACAGGCTATCAGACAATTTAGCATTTGTACATTCAAGTAAAAAAGAGTAGATGATATCAAGCAAAGTCAGTAAAGAGAACATTTTTCTAAGAGCCTCCTCACAACTTCTTGAAAATTAGAAGTTAATGAGTACATGTTTGCAAGACAAATGGATGATATTCAGTGCCAAATATCTACATTATGGAAATGCAAATATGCCTGAGGAATTTTGATTGCATGTATTATCTGAGCCTACAGATAAACCATACTGCAATCATTATTAATTTCTTGGTAAAGAATTTAATTTTTCAGCATGTACATGGACTCCTGGTATTCTTTTACAAACTATATATTGAAAAAATTAAACATTAGACCCACATTCTGCCATCTGATGCTCTCCAGGTATGTTGAGAACAGCATTCTCATAATCTTGAGAAGAAAAGATGTAAATACATCTAGTGGGCAACATTAACCTGAGTAGGCCTGCTTTAAACTGAAAGTGTTTATTTGGCTTAGTACAACCTCCTTTTAATCTATTTTGCTGAAGGGATGAAATACATTGGGCAGGTATGTGAAATAAAAAGATCCGTGTCTTCCAGGATATCAGCAGCTTGTTCTGCAGAAGACAGAGACATTGGTAGTTGAACATGTATCTACATTTTTGTTTATTCTTGAGCTTTAATTACAAAGTATTTGTACTAATATAGTGACGCTGTTATATACAACTGAAGAATCTGTGGCTGTCCAGATACTGATGGATTTCAGTTTCCATCAGCCCCATTTTAGCAAAGCCAATGAGAATTGTACTTCAACATTTTTTTCAGAGCCCCCTTCTAAAAATGATGAATGCAAGAAATCCAGTTTTGTTGCACCATTTGTACCCTTTTCCTGTTCTCCTGACAAGTCCCAATCCCTTTTTGTCTGGTATATGCAACTGATGCTATTTGCCATGAGGCCTTTGGATAAATACAAAATCAGTGTCTACTAAGATGAAAACTTTTGAGGAACTGAGGAAGCTACAGGCATTGCCTAGAACAATGCAGTATTACCAGGCACATTCCAACAGAAATTAATCAAAATGAACTCCTTTAAAACCAATAGGACTTATACAAGACAATGTAATTCCATTCCTTTCAATCGTATGTAGTCATGGCTAATGTTTGTTAGATTGTGCCTTTAGTATTCAAAGCCCACCACTGAATGATGATATCCATCCTAAAGTCATCCTACACAATTGAAAAAGGATAAATTTTAAAAGTTTGTGGGTAGGCAGATGTGACATATAAAACATATATCCACTATCACTAAGAAAAACACTTTTCTCCTAGTTTGAATAATTTGTTCCCAATCTTAGGAATTATCATTCTGATCCTAATTTATGATTATGTGCAATCAAGTTGGTGTCGACTCTTAGTGACTGCAAAGATAGGTTTTCTCCCTAACGTGGTCCTTCAGGTCTTTGAATGGTGTGCTCATCACCGCTGTAACTGAGTCCATCCACTTTGCTGCTGGTCATTTTCTTATCTGTCCTTCCACTTTTCCTGGCATTGGAACCTTCTCTAGAGAGCTAGGTATTTGTGTCTGGAGTGGGATAATTTGAGCTTGGTCATTTGTGCCTCAAGTGAGAACTCTGGATTGATTTGTTTGGTGATCCATTTGTTTGTTTCCTTGTCTGTCCATGGTATTCTCAGGACTCTTTTCCAACACCAAAGCTCAAAAGTGTCAGTACTCTTCCTACCCCACTTCTTTAAAGTCCCAATTTCACTGTCATAGAGTGTCACAGGGAATACCATTGCTTGCACGATCCTGATCTTTGTAGGTATAGTCACATGATGGCTTATCTTTTCCAAGGCCTTCATGAATATCCTACTAAGTACTAGTCTGCAGCATATGTCTTGATGGCTTGTTCCTTTACTATTGATGATTATTCCTAAAGTATCACTTCGATATCTTCATTGTCAATTCTAAGGCTGATTGTTCTACTTTCTGTCATTAGTTTGTCTTTATATTTAATTTTAGTCCCATTTTTTTTCACTGTGCTCCTTGAGTTTTATTACGTTATTACTAAAGCTTGCAGGTCATATCTATTACATTGACAAATAGGGAACAAAGCCCCAACATCAAACTCTTATTTGAACTCCTTGTAGGGAATATGTGAGGGGTGAGAAGAATTTTTAAGTGCTAGCTTGAAATAGGGGACAAAACCAACAGACTTCAGAGAAAAACTCTTCTGCAACCCTACAGAGGCTATTTTTTACTTTCAAAGTGCATAATCTTTTCTAGAGTTCCTTTTCCCCTCTTATTCCCTGATTCCAATTTTTCTTTTTCTCCAAAGCAATCCTTGCTGGTTCTCCTGGTAGATCAGGTAAAATGACAAAGTCAGCATAGGCTATGGGTTGTGTACTTGGAGGAAAGCTGCTGCTAAAGCTTAAACGATCCTACTAAAAAGCCAGTCATTAGCATGGAGATTCACTGATTTATTGATTTGATTTTAGCCCATTGCAATCAGTAGACTCTTAGCAGGTTATAATCAGTAATTTGTAATAAAATATCCACAATATAATCAAATAAAAGTTAAAATCACAAATGACATCAGTGATGACAAAAACATGAGTCACTGTTACAAAGCCTTCCCCTTCCAGATAAGATTTCTGTTTAGTTTTTTTTTTTTTTAATCTGTTGTAAATCACCTAAATTTACTTGGACTATTCAGGTTGCTTATCAGTTGAATAAAGAAACAAACGAACAAAGTTGCAACTGGAGTACCAGCCAAAGTTGGGTCAAACCTACCCTGGACCATGGCTTCTACCTGCTCCTCTAGAAGAATCATGAGACCAAGAGGAGTCCTGAATTGCAAACCTGCTCCTTCAGGGACAATGTCACCCTGTCAAGTGACAAAACAGGAGACATCATGAACTCATGCTGGATAAACAGCAACTCCATCTTCCTAAGGGTCAGATTCAGCCTGTTTGGTTCCTCAAAACCCACACAGCCTCCAGACACTGGGTCAAGATATTGTCTGCATTTCTGGTGCAACCCACAGTAGCAACGTACACTTGAAGTACAATGAGCATACTGATCATACCAAACCTATGACAGTGAGATTTTTATATGGATGTACACAGGTATTATGTATGAAGGCCTGCATGCATTTTTAAAATTAGTTTATGCAAGCACTATGCGAATGCTGTGTAAAAATTTCCCAAAATAATAGAAATTGCAGCATTTTTCTGCCACGGCACCCACCCTGTGGAACATCATCCCCCTGGTACTTAGATTGGCGCCAACCCTCCTGGCCTTTAGGAAGGCCCTGAAAACATGGTTCTGCCACCATGCCTGGGGGTCTGACAGTGGTGGGGAGCTATTACAATGGCTGTGCTGAGCTTCTGCAAGGATATATTCTGCTATAGATCATACTTTTCTGTTTTAAATTGATTATGGATGGGTTTTACATGTTTGTATATTGATTTTTAACTTGTTTTTATTGGATTGTTTTTACCTGTTGTGAGCTGCCCAGAGTTGCTTAGATGAGATGGGTGGTCATAAATTGAAAAATTCTCTCTCTCTCTCTGCATATTTTCAACCATTTACTTGAGAAGGGCAATGCCAGGAAAAGACTGAGAGACCACTGGAATACTAGGATTTCTAGCAAGCAAGAAGCAGGGCTTCAGATTCATATAGTGCTTTGCCTCTTCTGGTGACTAGCAAAAGTAGTAGTCTTAAGCAAAACAAGGGCTGCCTGAGATAAAAGCAAGATTGCATTTCCATTACATGTACTGAAGCCCCATGGATTGACAGGGACCACATCTGCAGGGAGCAAATTAGCTGGGAGTGGGGATGGGAACCAGGCAAACAATTAGTATATGGTAACTATGTCCTGATTTGCAGCATCTGCCATTTGAGGCCACTACCTTGCTTTATCTAATACTAGATTCACCTCCATGCAATACAAATAATAAAGCATACTTAATGCATATTGCAGAGTCCAGTTTTCCTTGGTGCAAAATTTGGAAGGGACTGACGAGTTACAATGCACAGTCTGACTATAAACACTTATGTAATAGTTAATAAAACAGCAGTGGCTGCCTATATATATATATATATATATAAATATCACAGACATTGGACTGTAGGGATCAAGGGAAAAATTGCTCCATCAATCGTATCTGTTTAAAATGTTCTAGCTGTAGTCATTTCAATATAAGAAACAGCAAAGAATAGAAATTTAATAATATAAATTTAACTGCTGAATTGTGTTACTTTTGATCAGTTACAAGCAGCCCATTTCAAGAGCAATCCAGCATAATTTTTAGAGCCTGCAACCCTCTGCTGAGTATTATGTGCAACTATCTAGATGCGCGTTTGATATTAGATCGCTCTCTACTTTAAATGACCATGGCTTAATTCCAACAGCTTGTGACATCAACTCAGGACCTGGCAATCCTGCTATGCTGGCGTTACACAAATGTGATCCACCAGGGTTTTATGAAGACTTGTTTCTCCTTAAGAAAGTATAGGACTGGTCAGACTTCTGGGGGAGTAATGGCAGATTAAAGGCGGCTCCAATTTCGCAGAGCCAATGACCACAGCAGATAAGAGAAGCCAGTGAAAGGTCCAGCTTTGGAACCATCTCTGGCCAAAGGGGATGTCTGGATCACCCACAAGTACTCTTTACAGAGGCTTCTTGTGAAGAAATCACAATTTTGCAATCTCCATCAGGTTGAGCACTCTAGGAGTTGTGGGAAACATCAAACCCATGCTCAGCTCGGAGCCCCCAAAGAGAAACTAGATTTGCTTTCACTTCCTCTTTTAATTAACATCAGAAATTACTTATTAATGATTTACTTGGAAATTAAAAACCTTCTGAAAGGCAGGTTGCTGTACACCAGGTTAATTTCCTTCTATCCTGTGAGAAAGAAGTTTTAAGTAAATTTAAATATTAAAAAGAAAAAAATTAACTTTTGGAAAACAGTGAAAGGGAGTTAAGAATGGAAGGTTAGCTAGAGGAAAAGGAAAGGAAAAGGAAACTTAAAGGAAGGAAAAGATATTTCTTAACATAATGGAGGAACATTGTTTACTGTAGAAGAATCTGTTTGGGAACAATTATATATATATATTTTGTATCCTGTAGATTTACTTACCTCCAGAAAATTATGTTAATAAGATTGCATTTAATTAGCGAAACTCAAAATATACAGCAGGGCCTGAAAAAGAGTTCCAGCAGTTGTTGACATCTAACATTTTAAGGTATATGCACATATTTTGCAGTAATCATTCTGTTATATGCATTTTTTGTCATCTACAGCCTCCTTTACTTTGTCATTCCACTAAGCATTGTTTTTCATACTTTCAGTTAATGTAACTACAAGGATGCTCTGAAATGTAATTTTTCTCATTCTACTCCAAGCATTTCCCACTTTCTCTTTCTTTACATTCATTTCCCATTCTCTGCATGGTTCAATTACTTTTCCTATACTCTTTTACCTCATTTTTTTATCCTGTCTTTTTTATATATAACTTAAGGTGGTAAACATACCTAATACTCCTGCCTCCTCTTTTCCCCACAACAGTCCTGTGAGGTGGTTTGGGCTGAGAGAGTGTGACTGGCCCAAAATCACCCAGCCGGCTTTCATGCCTAAGGCAGGTCTAGAACTCATAGTCTCCTGGCTTCTAGGCCAGCACTTTAAACCACTTTTTCCTACCTATCCATTCATGTTGACCTCACACATACATTTTTTTACTCCTGGATCACATTAATTCAGGATATTGAAGAATTTTCTCCAAACTTCATTTGTTTCTTCCATTGTCACAATTCCCTGGAACAAAAATGCTACTATCACCAACCTACAAATTCCTGTTTTCATATACACTTACAACAATGAGACAATTCATACTTTCTGACATACATTCAAGCCCTTTCATTCATATTTGAACCTATACCTTCACTTTCCTGCTTGCATTCATTAACTCTATCCCCTAGGATCAGGTCACCTTCACTCAGATCATCTAAATGTTTCACATTGCTTAGTTTCATAAACACATGACTTATCTATAACTCTTTCTTTTATTTCACTTGTTACTTTATAGCTTTTACTTTCCAAGTTGCAATCTTCCAAATGTCATAGTCATCACCAGATAGGCTCATATGGATCTCTACCATTCACTATGGCTTTGGTCAATTGAGGCTTTCATATAAGGCTTTTTAATAAGTTAGGGATGGCATAAACTAGGAATATTACTTGTACCTTACCACATTACTTGTACCTTACCACACCTCCACCTTACTACATATTATCTCCTCCTAATGGAAAGGACAGTACTGGTCAATTTGGACACATTTTAGCCAGTATTCACATCCAAAGTCCAAGCATATGTATGCTATATTATGTAGACTAGGATCTCCAAGCTAAAGACAACCTTAAGTTTTTGGAATATGCAGCTTGCTTTTAGAGGTGGAAGTATGGACATTTGAATGAAGTACATGTCCAGAAACAAACAGTGAAGCCACATATTTTTCTATCAACCTTCTATAAAGGGGGATCTGAGAATCACTAGCCAATGTGGTCCTTCACTGGAAGTTCTAGAAATTCCAACACCAAGTAGGCATCAGGTTGGGAAAGCTGGATTAGGTTCATGTCCTCTGGTTAAAGGCAGATCTGATTAGTATTACAGGTGAAATCTGCCATCTAGTGACCCATTGTGCTATAGCTCCTTTAATAGTAAAATAAACCCTAGATCCTTTTGGATAACATAATTTCCATTAAAAAATATTAATAGTTTCTTTGGTTTCGATACGATAAATGTCTACATAGTGCAACACTTTTGAAAAGGGCTACATTTTCTGGCTCATGTTTAGTAGTTTCCCACAGAAAAATAATCCAGAGATGGGAAACCAACAGCTCCCTTGAATAGGCTTCAGGGTTTAGTGACTATGGTCTAGACAACAGATTTCCTGATGTTTCGCCAGCAACTGTGGCTGGCACCTTGGTCTGCTAGGCATTATGATTCTGAAGATGCCAGCCACAGTTGCTGGCAAAACATCAGGAAATCATTGTCTAGAACACAGTCACTAAACCCTAAACACTGCCCAGCAGATACTGGCTGTGAAAGCCTACATGAGCATATATCTTCCTTAAAGTTGAAGTATAATTCTCAGCAGACAGCCAACCTGGCAATGTTATTCTACAGTTTTTGTAACCTGCCCAAACCCACAGGCTCTGGCTGAAGTACATCACAACAGACTAATAATAATTAGTATAGTTTAAGAAAGAGCAACAACAACACAAAGACTAAAGCCACATTTGGGAGGACCTCTCCCCCAGCCCCCAAACCACAATGAGTGTTGAAAAACAATAGCTCAGGTTGAAAGAGAACTAATTTCTGCAGTCATTTAATACTTCATAATAAATGGTCAGGCTGAAATATTAAAGTTTTATTTAACTAGTTAGCTTCCTCCAAATAAGCCTTTTTTACAGAAATATATATAACCTGCAACAAATCCAACTTCATGGCACAAAAGTAATTATTGCTCATTGGCAGGTAAAAGTTCCTCTAATATTTCTTTCTCCCTATTCAATCATATTTTGTCCTCCTAAGTTTTTTCTTTATTAACTTAAATTGTTGCTCCAATATATTTCATTTGCAAACATCTTTATGCTGAAGTACTCATTCAATTCATCCCCATGGCATCTAGAAACTTTGGGTATAGAAAGTGAACAAGATGCTATTATCAATTAAATTCCGGCTGAAGTTAATAGTACATGATTACAAGGACTCTTCTTTCTTTGTCAAATATAGTCACCAGAGGGACCTAAATGAAAATAAAATAATAATTATCTTGATTAAAGCACAGATATTTTGGACAAAGGTATGCAAGACAGTAATTGAATTTATTTTAGATTTGCTGCTTTCTGCCTAATCTGGCTTCAAAGAAAAGGAGAAGAAGGATACCACTATAACAAGATTCCCATTGAGAGGTTTCTGTCTATGGTCTTGTTGGGTTCATCTTCGGTGACCATGGTTGGTTTTTCATTTCTACTAATATTGTTTCTTATTGTTTTAATGTGTTGTTAGCCTCCCAGAGTTGTATTTGTGAGATGGGTGGCCGTATACATTAAATAAATAAACAAACAATCCAGGAGCTTTATGAAGAGATGCTGGATCTCACTATTGTTGTCTTTGTTTTCTAAAAATACTAAATTTAAGCCTGTATTATGTTTGTTTGTACAATTATTCTTCAAAGGTTTTCATCTGCTTCAATTAATAACTAAAATAGTGGTTACTTTCTCAGACCACATTATCATATTATATAATGAGGTATATGATATGCAAAACGTATTGTTCCTCGAAAAGAATGATCCAAGGAACTCCAGAAGGTCCATTCTTCCTCCAGACCATGATGATCTGGATGTTTGGGGACTGGGCCTGCCATTTTCTGGAACATAATTTTATGAACTGGAAGCAGTGTGGTGCATTCCCCTTTCTTCCAGAATGCCGGTTCAGAGATTATGTTCCCCATAGCAATACTGGAGTTCCAGAAGATCCCCTTTGGAGAGAGTCCATTCTTGCCTGACATCTTTGCCCACATTTCTTTTTCACTGTCTCTTCTATGACACCATATGTACTACCCTTTTAATACCCCTCATGAATAGAATTAATTTCACTTTGAGGTAAATGTGAGAAATAGAGTTGCTAAGTTTTCATTGGCTGCTGTATCAATCAGAAAGAAAATACTGGTTTTACATTGACGCCATTTATATTTTTACTCCCTAGTTCTCTCTCCCCCCCGCTTTAGATTTTTCTTTTTATTTCATCTTTACTTGTATTATATTCGTACTTTTATTGTATTATATTTCCCTTTAATTGTATTTTTGGACTTGCTGGTCACTGACTGTATTTACTATAAATAAAGGGGAAAAAAACTTCTGGATAACCACCCAATCACCTCAGAACAGCCAGATCTGCATGTTCCAAAAAACCAACAGAATATTCTTGAGTTCCTCAGAATGTTTCATTCCTAGAGCAGTTGGTTTTACACATATCACCAGGATTTATTTGTGAAACACTTTGGAAATAACATTGCTCGCATTTGCTCAGCACTTGACACCTTTTATTCAAAGTCTAGTAAGAGAATTAGAAGCATATCCTGCTTAATGGTTGCAGAAATAAAGGACAGACAGAAATAGGCCAGCCTGCCCCCAAAATAGGGAGTGGGGCTTAACAAATATAGTAAGTTACATATGTAAGTAAATAAAGGGAGGAGAAGCAGTTGGCTATGCAAGGTGGAAAGAAATGCAAAATGCAAGAGGATTTGAACACTGTTCTTTAACATACACACATACACACACACAAAGCTTGTTCTTGAATTACAGAAGTTGTATTTTTTTCCATCATGGCTTCCTAAATTTCTTCAACAAATATTACTTATTACAAGTTCTTGGATTTCTTGTAGTGCATCCAGCTCTACCTGTTAGCTGAAGGCTGGCTTCATTCTACAAATCTGAGTCAGCAAGGTAAGAAATATGTTCCCACCCATCTAAGGAACTAAGGAATTGGGGCCTGGAAATACCCTTTTTTCTGTTGCTGATCCCTGAGATCAGGATGGCCCTCTCCCTGTTCATACTTAGAAGAGAACTTAAAATTATATGCTTCTGCCAAGCATTTGGATCTTAACATATGGGAGCTGTTGTTACTATTTTCTTCCAGCTGGGTTTAATTCTTCAATTACAATTCTGAGATTTGTATTAATTGTGGTAAAGAACTGCCACTGGTGTGGTACAGAAGCAATGTCAAATAAGTAAAAATAAATGCATCCAGTGAGGGACACCATTAATTCTCTAGCCATAGAGTTAAAGCCCATATTTAATTTTTCACCATAGTTCTAGCTCACTGCTTTAAAAAGTAAAACCCTATCGTAGCATTGACATTCTTTATAAAGTACTCACGCAAAGAACATCCAGTTCAAATATGAGCAGCTGGCTTCGTATCCTAGAACAAGAGTTCAACAAGTGAGGCTCCGTGGCCACATGCTGCCTGCCAGCATCCTTCCAGGCTGGGTGGAGCCAAAAACCTGACACCCTTTCTTCCCCTTTGGCGGGCTTGCAGGGCTCTCAGGGCAAAATGGGTGCCGTAACTTTGCAGATACTTTCAAGAGCACATTTGATCCATGCAAACAATCTTGCCCAAATGGGATCGAGCCTTCAAAATACTAAACAGAGCCTGGCAGTGCCACTCGACTGAGAAATTGTGTTTTCCTGTCCTACAATATAAGCAGTTTTTTCCCCCCTGCTCACAGCTGCTATGTAATATTGAAATTTGTGATGCACCTCAGGGCTCATGGTGCAATCATGCCCACTAGGACCGAAATCCTAATTTTCTAACTTTCGTCTAATATTGCTGGAAACTAGAGGAAACCAAAAGAATGGTGCAAACTGCAATCCCCTTCAGTGGAATGTTGCTTTAGGTGAAAGGCTTTGGGAGTCTTTCCCAACCTGATGTCTCCCAGATGCGTTGGATTATAATTCCCATAATTCCTGGCTACCACGGTCACCTGAAGAGGGATGCATCTAACTAGACGCTCTCTCCTAAACCAAGCAGATCATACTTTAGCTTTCATTTTCTATCTATCCCATGTATTTTACCCGAGCAAGACCATCCACGTTTGCCTTGATTGTTCAGAATTTCAGTGAAGCGCCAGGGCCATTTCACCCACTTTCATCCAGCATGCCTTACCTAAGCCGGGCGTCCTTAAAGGTGTCAAGGTACGGAGGGTAGTTCCATTCAATCCTATTCCCTTTACACCGCAGCTCTACACTTTGACCTGCCAAAAGGCTTAAAGTAGCCATGGGCTTCTGGAAGTGGCCCTTCTCCATCACTCGTGTCATTATGGAGCTGGCCTTTGGGGAAGGGTCTGCGGAGTTTCTTTCTTTTAATTTGGGAGTTCTGGGTTTGACTTTTTTGTTAGAGGGCTTAATCCGGTTCTCTCCAGGTTCCTTTGGACGTTTGCTCTTTGCAGGTTGACCAACAGCTATTACAAAGAAGAGAGAGTTGGGGGGGGGGGGGGGAGAAAGAAGACACAGTGCCACGTCGGTAGGAACATTTCTGCTGTTATATTTTCTTATGGGTACAATTCCACTCCCCCCATAAATAATCTATATCTGATTTAAAGTTTGTATCCAATCTGGTTTTATATAGGTCAAAGCGGCATGCATCGTATTGTTAACAATAGTTAATTCTGCCACATCAGATAGGACATTCACAAACAATTTTAAAGCTGAATTGATTTCAGTTAAACTCATGCATATGAACCATTACGTAAGGGGTGGATATGAACAATTAACAATTAACCCTATGAGGTAAACAGGAAAAATAACAACACAAAAGTGTTTTTGCCCCCTTGAATATGAAATTATAGGGGGAAAAGACTGAGATTATAGATATTTGGCTTAGAATTCTATATAACTAAACTTGCTTTGTGCATGTAAAGCCTGAATAATCAGAATAATTTTACTTTGGCAGGAACCACCTATCAATTCTCAAGATCTCAAGAGATCACAGACATTTCCCACAGATTTCCTAAGATCTGCTATTTAACTCTTAGGAGCCTGTTTTTCATGCCCCAATTTCCTTGCATTCCTTCCATCACTTCTTCCTTCTCTGTTGCACCTGAGGAGTGGGGCTATCTTGTTTGGGTTGATTTGTAAGCTGCAGGCCTTTCCAGCTGGACAGAGGGCTATAAAACTGTATAAATAAACAACATTGACCACTGCCCTTCCTGAAAGCTAAGACACCTTCCTTCTCCCCCAAAATGTTCCCATTATTGAAATAATTTAAAAAACACACACAAAGTTTTTAAATCAATAAAAGGAAATCAGTTTTTAAAGTGAGAGGTCCTACGCTGTACAGTCTGATTTTGACTAAATGAAAATGAAATTTCCAAGTTCTTAAAATTCTTCAACGGGGCGTGGGTCGCGGTCATCCGACTCCATTACTTCTAGGCACCCTTGTGCGCGGGGCGACTTCGGAAAAATTCGGCGTCTCCTTCGAGCGCCGTTTCAGGAAGGGGGTCTCCGGCCAGGGCAGCGACGGCCGCCCTTTGCTCTCTCGGCACGGTAGAAGTCACCCCTCCCCGGCCAAATTTATTCTCAAGTGTGAGGAAAGGTGGTGGGGAAGGGGGGTCCGAGAGATTTTTTTAAATGCTGCTGCAAGCGGGAAAGGAAGAACCGGGGCTGCAGAGCGGAGGAGAGGGAGGGAGGCAAGGCAAGGCGAGGCGAGGCGAGGCGAAGCAAGGCAAGGCAAGGCAAGCCAAGCCCGCCGGCCGAGACACCGCTGGACTTACCACTCTGAAGCGTTTGCTGCAGCAGCAGGAGGCTGAGCAGGAACCACGGCTTCATGGTCGGAGGGAAGGAAGGAAGCAAGGGAGGAAAGCGTCCCGAAGCCTCTTCGCCGCCTTCTGGCGCGAGGGATGCGACGGGAACTCGCGCCTGGGTTGCGGCGGGGAGCGCGGGCGGGGAGGGGGAGCAGCCCTCTCTTTTCCCGTCCGCCCCCAACCGCCCCCCCCGGAGCTGTCTGTCAGGAGGGGCTCTCAGGGCGGGGGCGTCCCTCCGACGCAGCAAGAAGACGCGGGGCTGCCCCGCTTCATGGGGGGAGCGAGCGCCGAGGGAGGGAGGGAGGGAGGGAAGAAAGGCAGGCAGGCAGACCCCGGACAGCTGTGAGACACTGCTTCAATTCTTCCAATTCCTGAACGTTTTTTTTTTTAAATTCATATGGCGAGCCACAGATGGATGGATGGATGGATGGATGGATGGATGGACGCCACACTTGCGGTAATACTTTATGAAACCACTACAGTATGTGCTTGCATAACTCTTCTTATTTACAAGGTGACAAACTACTAAAATGATAATCAAAAGCTTATTGAGCAAAATCCTATGCATTTTTTTTACAATATTTGAACATTAATGTCTTTTTCTCTATGCCACTTTGTAACTCTCACCCCAACCTCAAATAAGGACAACGAAGTGACCTATGCAACGTTTTTTTTTCAGATTTATTTTAAAAAATAAGAGAACAAATGCACAGCCCTCTTCAAAGCAGCATTTTACAGTCAACACCAGCAAGAACATTTTCTTTTCAGTCTGGCATTTCATTTTAAAACTGAAAAACCCAAAGCACCAATTTATTTTTATTTTTGTTTACCATTTCACATGTTGCAAGTGATTATACATAAATAAAAGTGGATTTCTTTTCCTCTAGTAGAGTTTACACAAGATTGTGCCTAATGTTTACAAAAAGATTCTCCCCTTTAGTAAACAACAAACATATACACAGTAATAATGATTACAATGATCTATCTACTCATATATACAGAGGCAGTGACACAGCTAACTTTGGATAAAACTGTCAAGAGTGTGACCTGCTACAAGGTTCCTTCTATTCTAGTTCCACAAATTTCCCACTCAGCTCAGTTTTATGGGAGGTTTGCCAGGAACAGAAAGAAAAAAGGTATTTACAGAAACATTGATCTACTACAAGTCACCCTACACAAGGTCCATTATAGTGAAATTTACTCCAAAATATATTTGTATGAAAATATCCTTTGCTATATAGTAAAATGCCTACACTGAATCCCCCCTCCCACACACACACAGGGGTATACATATAAAATGCTGTTTCTAGAGAATGAAATTTAAACATCAATATACAAAACGGTGTTTTATAACCAGATCCTTTTAAAAATGTTTGGACCTTCTGAAAGAATGGCTTGTAGCTGGGGTAAGGATTCAGCCAATACAGTTGCAAATAAAATAAATTTATACACTTTTTCACTCAATGCTGCATTACACAGAACAAAAGCTATGAAAAGTTATGAAATCCTCAAATTGTTATCTATATGTGTGTATCTTCACTTAGACTCATTTATAGTGCTAATATTTGATTCAAGGTAAGTAAGTGATCACATCAGATACAATCCAACCAAAGTTACGTGTTTTAAGAGTGACTGCAGGCAAAATATAAATGCATTTTTTATTCTATTTAAAACAGAGAAGCTATTATTGCTCAGCCATAAGCGCATGGAAACTATTTATTGCACTGCAGGCACGTTGATTCAGAAGTAAATGCCTTCAATTTTAATGGGGCTTATTCTCAGGGTAGTGTAGAAATATAACCAAAGCTGGTTATATTAATGATTCTTCACATTTTTATCCTAGTGGTTTGTGATATTTTGTGGATCCTTTTGTGACCTGCTTTAAACGCAGTGGCCTTTGATAGAGATCTTCAACATTCTACATTGTCCTGGTTCCTTTGAAAATACTTTTAATATTTCAGTCAATTCCATATATGTACCAAATAATATGTAAATATATTATGTAGTTATATGTAGTTGAGAAAAAGATACAAGGCTGGATGCTGACAACACTTTTTAAGTTTTCCATAATTTTCAAGTAATGAAAACTACCAAACTGATCCAAATGTGCATTCAATTTCAAAATGATTTCCTCTTACATTATGGACATTATGGACTGGACATTAAGAGACATCATTCTTGAAACCACCAACAATTAAAGTGCACAAAAGTAAAATTAATTTTTGGTGGAAATGAACCTAAGAAAGCATTTGCGTTTCCAATAATTGGACACAGGTCAGTAATGTAACAGATGAACACAGAAACATTTTGGGTACTAGAAAATGATGAATGGTACTTGGCTTATAGTTTTTGATAGGGCAAGTGATTCATCGTTGCCATGAGATACAGGAAAATACTGAAGAATTAATTTAAAAAACAGCACTAATTAGAGCAATTTCAAGAGATAGCTGTAACCACTCAGCACAGGAACCCATTAAGAAAATCAAGTGTATTTAAATTAGAAGTGTGAAATACATTCCACAAGGACATTTTGAGTCTTCTCAGCTCAGAACAAACACTTCATATTCCAGAATTTTGTCCCAGGACAAACAAGATATTTTGTTTCACATAGTTTTGAGCATTCCAATATCCCATGATTGGCTTGATTTTTTAACAGCCCCTAGCTACTGAGATTTAGGAAGTGCATTAGCCAATAAAACACCATACACAAGTTACCTCCATATTATCACTGGCTGAGGCAGATTGAGAGGGGAGGGAAGCGAATTAATCATAAAATGTAAGGTTTAAGGACCCTGGAGATCATTTAGTCCAATGCTCTGTCTAGTGCATATTCAGATTAAGAACGTCTGTGAACTTCAGGAAGACTTCAGGTAGGCAAGTCTACTGCTTCTTCTATAATCTCAGCTATGAGGAAGCTAGCATTCACGGGTTATAATATGTTGTCTTATGGGGTTATGGTTTCTTTTTCAAGCAAGTTGCACATGCAGCAGTGGGCACTCTGCATGTGCTGAGCTTTCAGACTGTCAAGTGCAAAGTGTGTGCACAGTGCAAGCATGTGCATGAGGAAGAATCCTCAACGTAATTGCCAAAGAGCTGGGTCTTTGCTATTGTTGCTCACGGGCTGTGCTAAGGTCAATCTGTTGTTGCAACTCCTTCATTATTGGGCTTAATTCCATGGCAAGCACTTGTGCAAACAGTGTGCTTGACTGTTGTATCTGTAGTTTACTATAAGGGCTTTAAAATGTTTGCATTTGAAAAACAACAACATAATTCCCTGCCCAATTTTTCTATAGGTTGAGTGAGAGGTAGCACTCTTCTTTCATAACTGTAGGGTGAAAGATGAGACAGTGAGGGGATTGCGTCAAGCTCCCATTGTTCCCTATATGGAACACTCAGAAAGTTTTGAGTTTTGTCCCTCCGGAATACAACCTACTGAAAACATTTCAATGAAATGCTTTGAGCTGGACTGTTTTGTTCCTAGCTTGGAACCATTTTTACCCTCCACAGATCTAATTGCTCAGGGATGACTATTCCTCTGTATGTCACCAATGAGAAGCATTTCGGCAGTGATAACATTCCATTGATAAAAGCTGAGTGATATGCAATATTCCTTGGCAGCAAGAGGTTTTCAGGCCCATAGTCAAGTACATCTGGGAGTAATCCCTAAATGCACATATTCTCTTATTAAATGTATTACTAAGAGAATATGTGCATTTAGGGATTACTCCCAGATGTACTTGACTATGGGCCTGAAAACCTCTTGCTGCCAAGGAATATTGCATATCACTCAGCTTTTATCAATGGAATGAATGGTAAAGTCACCGCAAAGCCACCTGAACCCATCAAAATCAAGACTCCAAGAACTGTATGAAGGTTTTGATCTAACATGATTAAGTCTTAGATTTAACATTTTCTGTGAAATTCTTGGTGCTCTCTGAGCTTGGTTGTTTGCTTGCAGATGTTTCATTACCCAGCTTGGTGACATCATCAGCGTGAGTGAGTGTGGGGTTTGCTGCCTGTTTATATAAAGTCGTTTCCCCTGTCAGTGTTGGTGGGGGTGTGGCTTCCTCCTTGGTGGTTCATTGATTAGGATATTGTTTGCAGCCTGTTTGGTGTTAAGCCCCGCTTATCTGAATGGGGGCTGCTGGAGTGGACGCGCTGTGGTCCTTTTGTTTCCTTCCCAGGTTTTTTACTGTCTCTTTCGAATGGTGAATAAATGTGGTTTATCTTTAGGCGTCTATTGATGTCCGAACGCCAAGTGTCCAGGAATTCCCTAGCATTTTTGGATTTGGGTTAACATTTTCTATTTGCCGGGTAGAGAGACATTTACTTGAAGATGAAAAAATTGGCACATGAAATGTATTCCAGTGCTTCTGTAGTGATGAAAATCTAGAATTACCTAGACTCTAACAATACTTCTTTACGCCTAAAGAACTGCGTGCCATGCTTATTTTCACTGTGGTCTTTTCTAAAAAATATTAAAATATATATGTACAGATTTAATTAGAAAGATTTCCTTTCTCATTTAGAAGGAATTTTGTCTAAGAAGAAGCTCTTTCATCATCAGTTTTGGGTCCCGTCCAGAATATGCATATTTTGAAGCTTCTTTTTGAAAGTTTCTCTAAATTTTGTTCTGTCTCACAGCTTGTGTAAGTAATCTACAATATATATATTTCTATTAAAATTAAATAAAACAAAGACATATTTGTTATGAAAAAATATCTGGAAAATGTATACAAATAGTTTAAAGCAATTTTAAATAACTACTTTAAAAAGCTAATGTAGGTGCAAAAAAATTCCTTGGTTTTCCTTTCACTTCCCATACTAAATCATCCATCTAGTTTTATAAGAGTTTGGAATTGGATGAGGAGAAATAAACTGTATGGTCCTAAATAATGATATATAACATAATTTACACAAAATTTCAGTCAGAAGCTTGTTTGTTTTTCCAGACATGGTTCTTAAAATTTTAAAGAACCAGTTCTCTACTTTTCAATCCAGTTTCCTTGAAAGTACCTCTCAGATAGTTAGGTGAGTATTTCTTTAAATTACATTTAAAGAAAAAAAACCTACTCTTTTTAAAGCCCATGCATGCATGCCTGTTTTATAAGCAATAACACAAGTAATATATTTAGATTTATAGGGTTTTTTCCACATGTAGAATTTGTGTTCTGATCTGATCTGAGTATATCTGTGGTAAGAGCCCAGTTTATCTTCAAACTGCCACCCCACTGCATGCATGTTTCTGTAGCCATTTAGGAAAGCTTGGGCATAGAAAGCTAAGTTAAAATTGTATGCTTACATTTTTAAAGAAAAGAGTTGTGCTCCCACATCTGCCATCCTTACTAATGTCTGCAAGGATATATCTGTTTCACAAGTTACATATAAATAAGGCTGCAGTTGGAAAAATCAATGCAAACTAAGTATCTTAAAGCAACATATAATTACAGCTGAAACTCGAAAAATTAGAATATCATGCAAATGTTCATTTATGTCAGTATGGCAACTCAAAAGGTGAAACCAATATATGAGATAGACGCATGACATGCAAAGCGAGATATGTCAAGCCTTACTTTGGTATAATTGTGATGATTATGGTGTACAGCTTATGAAAACCCCAAATTCACAATCTCAGAAAATTAGAATATCACATGACATCAATAAGACAAGGATTGGAAATAGAACAATATCGGACCTCTGCAAAGTAGAAGCATGCATATGTACTCAGTACTTGGTTTGGGCCCCTTTTGCAGCAATGACTGCCGCAATGCGGCGTGGCATGGATGCTATCAGCCTGTGGCACTGCTGAGGTGTTATGGAAGACCAGGATGCTTCAATAGCAGCCTTCAGCTCCGCTGCATTGTTCGGTCTCATGTCCCTCATCTTTCTCTTGGCAATGCCCCATAGATTCTTTATGGGGTTCAGGTCAGGCGAGTTTGCTGGCCAATCAAGCACAGTAATCCCATGGTCATTGAACCAGGTTTTGGTAGTTCTGGCAGTGTGGGCAGGTGCCAAGTCCTGCTGGAAAATGAAGTCAGCATCCCCATAAAGCTCGTCTGCGGAAGGAAGCATGAAGTGCTCCAAAATCTCCTGCTAGACGGCTGCGTTGACCCTGGACTTAATGAAGCACAGTGGACCAACACCAGCAGATGACATGGCTCCCCAAATCAACACAGACTGTGGAAACTTCACACTGGACTTCAAGCATCGTGCATTGTGTGCCTCTCCATTCTTCCTCCAGACTCTGGGTCCTTGGTTCCCAAATGAGATGCAGAAGTTGCTCTCATCAGAAAAGAGGACTTTGGACCACTGGGCAACAGACCAGTTCTTTTTTTCTGTAGCCCAGGTAAGACACTTCTGACGTTGTTTGTTGTTCAGGAGCGGCTTGACAAGAGGAATACGACATTTGAAGCCCATGTCCAGGATCCGTCTGTGTGTGGTGGCTCTTGATGCACTAACTCCAGCCTCGGTCCACTCCTTGTGAAAGACCCCAACACTTTTGAATGGCCTTTTCCTGACAATCCTCTCCAGGCTGCGGTCATCCCTGCTGCTTGTGCACCTTTTTCTACCACACTTTTCCCTTCCACATAACCTTCTATTGATGTGCTTTGATACAGCACTTTGGGAACATCCAACTTCTTTTGCAATTACCTTTTGGGCCTTTCCCTCCTTATGGAGGGGGTCAATGATGGTTTTCTGCACAACTGTCAGGTCAGCAGTCTTTCCCATGCTTGTGATTCCTACTGAACCAGCCTGAGAGACCATTGAAAGGCTCAGGAACCCTTTGCAGGTGTTATGGATTCATTAGCTGATTAGAGTGGGACACTTTGAGCCTAGAATATTGAACCTTTTCACACTATTCTAATATTCTGAGATTGTGAATTTGGGGTTTTCATAAGCTGTACGCCATAATCATCACAATTATACCAAAGTAAGGCTTGACATATCTCGCTTTGCATGTCATGCGTCTATCTCATATATTGGTTTCACCTTTTGAGTTGCCATACTGACATAAATGAACATTTGCACGATATTCTAATTTTTCGAGTTTCACCTGTAGAAGTGGAGTTTTTTAATTATTCATTACCTTTGCTAGTCTTTTATTGGTTGTTTAAGGAAAATGAACCTGAAGACTAAAAAAAAATCCTTACGTGGTCAAAAAGGAAGATGGAAATGAACACTCTTGGACATAAGAAAAAATCTTTTCCTTGGGACTTGTTGACTCTAACACATAGATTGCTTCTTAAAATGGGTTCAGTATCTTGCCTTACCCCAAACGGTATGCTGGGAACTAACTTGTCCGTCTGCCACTGTGTCAAGCCACAATCATACCCAAAATAGTAAAGTCAGCAATAGGCACCAGCACTGAAGAAGGTGCCTACATTTGTTGCTAAACATACATTATCTCAAAACTAAAAAAAGACCTATGTTTAGCTATCTAAACTAAAAAAAAGACCTATCACACTTAAATATTAGTGTTGCTACAACTTCTTTGAACTCTATTTTTTCATTTCCCCCCCCCCCCAATATATACATACCTCTATCTCATAAACAGAGAGAACATCACAAAAATAAAAATGTATTCATGAGTTATTTAATAAATATTATATCACTTACGATGACAAAAGAATATTCTGAAGAGTACTATTTCCTAGACAGGAAGAAGACTCTAATGGCTGTGTTTGGGTGTCATAGAGAAACCATAGTTTATTGTGATGAGGACAAGCTGTAATAGGTCCAAAACTTGCACTGCCTGCTCCCCTCACCTGAAGTGACTGGAGAGAACAATCTTTCGTTTCCAATCTAACATCATGTTTCACCTTTCACTTTTGTTCCTATTAACTGTGGATTATTTAAATTAATTTTATAAACTATGGTTTGAAGCCTACATTTTAAATGAGTTAACATGAATTAGTTTGCTAAGGATCTGATGAAATGTGCAAACAGCAGTTAATGACCTAAATGCAACGTTCCAAGTTCTTTGTAACTGGAGCAGGACAGTAGAGCATGTAGGTTCGATGCTCACTCTACTCACAACATCCCCAAATCAGCCAGTTTTGGAATACAAGTTTTATATTCTATATTTGACTGAATAATCTACCAAGTAATATAGGGGTGCACAGTTCTGCAGCCCAAACTCTGGCAGTACCAACGAGCTCAGAATATTCATATATTAAGCAAGTCAACAGACACATCAGCATTTCACCAACCTGAATTCCACAGACTTGCCATTTTGCTAGTGCTTCATCATTTGTTTGAATTAATCATTCATCCACATTTTTCATTTTCCTGACAAGGATGGAGAACTTGGAAATAGAACTGATCTAAACGGAATTTCAAATTAGCTTTTCTATGAAATATATCCATTCCAAATACTGTTCCTAATTTTTTTTTTTTTTTACAAAAGGATGTTCATAATTTATATTGCTTACTGACACAGGTAGTCCCTGGTTTAAGAATGCCCAGTTTAAGGACAACCCATTGTTAAGAAGAGAGCCTACTGTAGCAAATTTCGAGTCAAATATACAATGACTTGGGTTACATACATAATGGTTTGAGTTCATTACACAGTACTACTTATACAGCATTAAACAATAATACTGTTCCAGCTTACATCCAAATCTGACTTAACAATAGACCTTGGGAACGGAACTCATTCTTAAACTGGGGACTACCTTATCGGCAAAGCAGAAGTTAGCTTGGATAGTTGTATTTTTCTTCCAGGAATTTCTATGAATCTGGGACTTTCCCTGCTGCTGAGTTGAAGTCATCTCCACTCATCCTTAAATCAGCACAAAACTGTATTGAATTACATTTGCTATCTTTCTTGCCAACTCTTATCCTGTCATGGTTGCTCTGTTCCCAGTCACTGACCATCACCTCACTCCCCTTGAAGGTAATGCATGACAAAGTATAACTGAGTTTATACAGCTTGAGGCTGCCCCTGATATAATTTACAGCTAAGGGTAACCTCAGCCGCTTTCACTCATAGGATGCGGACAAGATGGAGCAATGACACAGAAGAAGATACCACAAAAGAGGTGGCTGGGTTAGAAACAAGGTGTGGAAAGGTACAGAGAGTGATGGAAATCAAGTAGTCGTGTGATTATTTAGCAATGCTACCCTATTTTAAAAACACAGTAAGAACATGACTCCAGTATTATAAACCATAATATTCAACTCTTCTTCTTTAGATACTCCTAAAGAATTAGTTATATAGTACCTGCCAATTAAAGTTGGAGGATTGTTGTTAAGGAAATCACCAACTTATTGAACATGACAGATGAATCAGATTGGCCCCCTTGAAAATTTTATTTCCCTCCACTTTCTTGCTCGTTTTTTTAAAGATCACAACCATTTGAGGCACGTCTCTGTTGGAAGAGACATCTAGCAGCTAATTTAGATCATCTTTCATGTATTCTAGCAGATATTTCCATAAAGCAGAAGTGGGTTACTGCTGATTTTTGGGGAGCAAGTATTTCACCATTTCTCCAGCAACTCCATTTTGCTGCCACCGCTGCTTGAAAGCACACACAATAGATTGGTCAATGATCCCTAACATTCACTTGTCTTTTCATGTAGAATAAACTGAGCATTTTCACTTGCATGTTCATATTCACTTGTATCTCCCATATGCTTCTTTTCTGAAGTTTCGCTTCTTTCTGAGCAGCTGTCATCATCTTCCTCCTCCTCCTTGGGACAGCCTTCCATACTATGTCGGATGCCATATGCAAAGTAAATGAGGAGTCCTTTCAAAACAAAGCAACCAATGAGTTTTGTAGATTTGTCATATGCTCAGTTATCTTTCTACAACTCTACTGAAGATTACAATTTGATTTTGGACTTGCTCTGACTGTGGTATACAGATTCTTTCCCATATATATCAAACTAGTACCTGAATATTATTTTAACATTTATATGCAAGAGGGTCTCCATATACTGTTGGATTGCAATTCTTACTGTCTATCACCATACAGCATATAAGTGAAAACCGATACAAAATGAACTTTAGCAATAACTGGAAGCAGAGTATTTACTGTATTTATGCAAAAGAAAGATAACCCTACATTTATGACATATACACATTGTCAGAATCCTCGCAAGATTTTATAATAGATTATTATATGGCTAGTTTAAAAATTGCTTTTTACATGCTGCGGTTCTGCCATTGTAAAAGGGGGGGGGGGGAGAAGGAATGAGAAACCGTTTAAAGCAGATGGCTCCTTATCATAGGCTCTGGCATGATCAAGGCCATGCCAGCAAGGGAATCAGAAGACCAAGAACTAAGGGCGATGTAAAGGGGGGGAAGTAAGAAAAACAGCTTTTGGCACGCTTTTGCTCAGTCTTAGCAAAGCTTTGGATCTGTACACTTATTCTCAATAAATGAACTTTCTTTTGAATCAATATTGGTTGCAAGGAAAGTTACTGGATTTGGGATCAACAGGTGGCAGCTCGTTACACACATACACACACCACAAAAGAAAGAGCAGACAGGAAAAAATAAAGACAAACAAAAACCTTATGTCATGACCAGTTTCCTCACCTTATTGGCTTATGGTTGCCAATGCCGGCTGAAACCAGTTCTGGAAATTTCCCTCTCCCCAACAATATGCACATGGATCACACATATGTGCAAATATTTATTTGTAGTAAACACATGCACGCACCCAGAAGCCACAGTACAAAAAAAGGCAAGGATTAAAACAAATCTACATAAAGGCAAGGATTGAAATAAATCTCCATGAACACTTTAAAATAATTTAATTGGTTAAACACGTTCATAAAACATTTCCAAACAGCAGTTAAGCAGGATCCTCTTTTAAAAAAGTTACAGCATAAAAGCCAGTAAGAGGGGTTTATTATTACTGGTACTGATGATGATAATACTATCTGCCCAATAACTCTGTGACAATCTGATTTCTCTAGGGAAATTACAGAGTGATACTAAAAGCTATAAAACAACAAAAACAATATATTAGTAAAAGCAGTGTAATATATAATAAATATTGCATAATCATACTACTGAGGAGAGGCAAGCTCCATTTCTCCTATCTATCAGAAAGGCTAAAGCAACGTTATCATCAAATCTCAGCCTGAAGTGATATTGAAATGGCTCCAGACATCAACTGTTATTAGTGCAGGCCGTCAAGTACATTAACAAAAAATGGAAGATTAGAGTCTTGCTTACAGCTTCCCAAATCCAGGAAGATTTCTTTCAATAAGGGATCCCTCCTTAAAACCAAATATATTGCTTTTTAACACATTGTCTATTATCATAAGCCAGGACCATCTAGCAGAGCAAATCCTACCACTGTATTAGAAATGTTGATAAAGCAAGCTATCTTCAAATCTTTTAATTCTTAAGAATACCTACCAAGTGCCATCCAGATGCTGAACCGGATCCATGTCTCTCCACTTAGCTGTACCATCAAGTATATGTTCACTAAGATACTCAAAGATGGCAAGAATGGCAAGAATGGCACCTAAGAATAAATATTTCACAGTATGTATTTTTTTACCAAAATACCCATACGCAGCAATTTCACTTCATATTAAAATTTGTAACATTTAATTAAATGTTAGTTTCAAAATCTATGGAATGGAAGCATACATATGTCAATATAACACAAAAACTAGAGCGGAACCAACTTCTTTTCCATAGGACTGCTGTAAACATGATCCCAATCTGAATTATACTTCTAGCGAAATTATTCAGTGAAATAATTGCCTAAATATGTCACTTGAAATAGCAAAGGAAGCACACATGGATGGAGGAACAAATGCCAGTGCACAAGGCCCTTCATAGGCACTGGAGTGTTCCAGGATTCAGAAGCCACTTCTGAATGTCAGGAGACCTTTCACAGTAGCGTCCAAAGCCACACCATTGGCTCACACAAAAACAGAGATTTCAGATGTATTTTATATTCATAAAAAATCCCAGCCTTGCCCCTAGGTAGAAAAATTATGAGTTAGCAACTTAGATGTTTAGAGAAAGTTGATCTAGGTGGAGTAACAATCTAATATGGTGAATAGTATCACCTTATATTTTATACTACAATGTGCATTTTGAGTTAGAGGCTCTACTTTCTTTGCTACAAACCCACACTGGTTCTGTTAATTGTAGCATCCTATCCAAATGCTGAGAAACATGCTGCTTGACCATCTGTTGGAGGACCTTACCAAAGATGATTTATCTTTAGTTTCTCAGATGCTCCTTTGGCTCTTTTCTGGACCTCCAAAGTTGCCAATAGTAAATTGATATGACATTTGTTAACATTTACATATCTATTTTCACACCAAAACTGCAGAAGTGATCGCCCCATTTCATGCAACTTTCCCCAAATAAATAAATAAAAGCAAAACAGGTCACACTCCTCCTCCTTGCTAAAAATGAAAATTTGGCATCCACAAGCACCCCTTACCATAAATGTCACTTTCTGTTGATTCTGAGGCTGTCTCCAGATAATAAACATAATCATCACAAATAGTATGAAAAGAGACACGAGAAGACAAATACTCCAAAGTTCCATATTTGCAAGTGAATGAATCCCATGGGTTGTCAGAATGCTTAATCCACAAATCAGGAAAGCTAAAAGAAAAGACATAATAGTATTTCAAAAATCTGGACATCTGTGATACATACAAAAACTAGAGGTAAATAGCTTCAAAAAAGGAGAACCATGTATTAGATTCATATGCAGAACACACAAGTCCTTCTTTTCCTCCCTCCCTTCTTCAGACTTGAATCGAAGGACTAATTTACTATAAAATATATGAATCTGCTCTTTTACCGTCACTTTGCTTATAGCTAAAGAAAGAAGTTACAAGATTCCAACAGATTTGGACTTACCCAAAAGACCCACAAGAAGGCTAACCATAGTAGCAGACTGTTCGGTTGGTAAACTTGATGGATTAATCAGCATTTGTAGACTAAAACTCTGTCTTGGTATCATGCTAATTTGAGATTCACTTTTATGTTCACTTTCTGATCCTGCAAGAGCCTCTTTTTCTGCTGAATATTTTGGTTGCTCATAGTTTAAACTGGGTTGGTACCTGTGTGTGCACACAAAGGCTGCTTATGTAAAATCAGTCTAAAAACAAAATTAATTCTAGAATACATTCTACTTAGCACTTGTTTAGATACAGTGTTTAAATTCAGATTAGGGATCAGCAATGTTTTCAGGGAGTAAGGACCACTGTGCAATATTCTGGACAATCGTAAATTACATTTAAAATAATTTAATTTATTCTTTTAATATGATAATTTGAAATAGTAAAATCTTATGAAATTTATTTATCAAATTTATATGGCCGCCCATCTCACAAAATCTCACGAGAGCATAAAGCTTTTGTACAACTTATACAATTTATTTTTTGAGATCAGCAGATGCCAGCTAAAGTTTCTGAGGACAGCATGGCGCCTTAGTGCCACTAGATCAGTGTTTCTCAACCTTGGCAACATGAAGATGTGGACTTCCTCCCAGAATTCTGGAAGTTGAAGACCACGCATCTTCAAGCCGCCAAGGTTGAGAATACTACACTAGATTGTCAACTTAATAATTAGGTAACACAACCACTGTCTTAAGTGTACAGATTTTCCCCAGGGTTGTATCTCCATCGATACATAGTTGTGTTCACTTTAAAATCTGCAGAAATATAGGAACCACACATGGTCTGAAATCCTTTTATGTTGATCTCATGCACAAGGTCAGTATTTAAATATTTTGTCTGCTTCCATAACTGAGGCAGAAACAAAACTGTGTAAGAACTTATTAGAGAAAAATTACTTTGCAAATTATTTAATTAACTCAATATCAGAACTTACCTAAGAATGAGAACACAAGCAGCTACCAGTGAGTATGCAAGAAGTGTACCAATAGACATCATGTCTACTAAGGCTTTTAGGTCAAAGAGAAAAGCCATTAGAGCTAGAAGAAAACAAACATAATTTGTATTTTAAAAAGCATATATATTTCCTACCATCATATGCTTAAGCATTTAATATTTGTTTTCAGAGTTTTGGAACAGTTTGCCGTCTCAGGCAAATTATAATCTTATACATTTTGAACAGGATGAAGCATTGCTTTATGACCATTAACATTTGTCCATGATAGCAATCTTTTATAACATATTTGAGATAAATAATTCATTCATGAAAGCTTTTGCTGAGTTAAAAATTATTCTAAAATCATTTGCAATGTTTGGGTTTCAAAGTGGACAAAGCAAAAAACAAGCCCCTATTCTTCATGAAAACCACCGTAACTTTAAAAATCATGCAAAAGTTTCAAGCAAAATCTATTGCGAATGACCCATCTGAACAAATTAAGTAATATTTTGGGTCAAATAGTATTTATTTTGATAGGATACAGATAGATAGGAAGTATTCTGGTAAACTATGCCCATGTTAAATCTTCCATTTCTTGCAGAAAGCTCATGCAAAGTATTTTGAACTGTCAAGCATTCATAAAAGACCATCCCTCTTTAAACAGTGTTAAAAGAGATAAAACATATTGGGCTGTTTACTAAAGACATGGAAGACAGACTGTTAAGAATAAAGAAAATCAGTCACATTGTCTTCTGCAGGTATATTACTTGTTTATGAAACAAGAACCAGATTTTCAAGGAGTGTCTTTTTTCCTAACATTTCCTGTGGTTTAGTACCATGATTAAAAGAAATAAGATACTATTGAGCCATAGTTTTCAATCACACTTCAAATCACAGAATCAGACTCTTGTTTATGAAGAAACACAGTCTCTGTTGTTTCAAGTGTAACATGCAACTACTATTACCCCTAAGAGGGCAAAAGAAGGAAGTTGTGGAGAAGGGATATAAAACAACAACTTTCAAATAGAATTAGAGAGACTGCACAAATCCCTGAAATAACGAAAAAGTTCTTCTGTAGTTCTACTATAATGATATTATTTGTTGGCTGCTTTTTTTTTTACTGTTGACTGCATGGTATATACAGGTGAAACTCGAAAAATTAGAATATCGTGCAAATGTTCATTTATGTCAGTATGGCAACTCAAAAGGTGAAACCAATATATGAGATAGACGCATGACATGCAAAGCGAGATATGTCAAGCCTTACTTTGGTATAATTGTGATGATTATGGCGTACAGCTTATGAAAACCCCAAATTCACAATCTCAGAAAATTAGAATATTCCATGACATCAATAAGACAAGGATTGGAAATAGAACAATATCGGACCTCTGCAAAGTAGAAGCATGCATATGTACTCAGTACTTGGTTTGGGCCCCTTTTGCAGCAATGACTGCCGCAATGAGGCGTGGCATGGATGCTATCAGCCTGTGGCACTGCTGAGGTGTTATGGAAGACCAGGATGCTTCAATAGTGGCCTTCAGCTCCGCTGCATTGTTCGGTCTCATGTCCCTCATCTTTCTCTTGGCAATGCCCCATAGATTCTCTATGGGGTTCAGGTCAGGCGAGTTTGCTGGCCAATCAAGCACAGCAATCCCATGGTCACTGAACCAGGTTTTGGTACTTTTGGCAGTGTGGGCAGGTGCCAAGTCCTGCTGGAAAATGAAGTCAGCATCCCCATAAAGCTCGTCTGCAGAAGGAAGTATGAAGTGCTCCAAAATCTCCTGCTAGACGGCTGCGTTGACCCTGGACTTAATGAAGCACAGTGGACCAACACCAGCAGATGACATGGCTCCCCAAATCAACACAGACTGTGGAAACTTCACACTGGACTTCAAGCATCGTGCATTGTGTGCCTCTCCATTCTTCCTCCAGACTCTGGGTCCTTGGTTCCCAAATGAGATGCAAAAGTTGCTCTCATCAGAAAAGAGGACTTTGGACCACTGGGCAACAGACCAGTTCTTTTTTTCTGTAGCCCAGGTAAGACGCTTCTGACCTTGTTTGTTGTTCAGGAGTGGCTTGACAAGAGGAATACGACATTTGAAGCCCATGTCCAGGATCCGTCTGTGTGTGGTGGCTCTTGATGCACTAACTCCAGCCTCAGTCCACTCCTTGTGAAAGTCCCCAACACTTTTGAATGGCCTTTTCCTGACAATCCTCTCCAGGCTGCGGTCATCCCTGCTGCTTGTGCACCTTTTTCTACCACACTTTTCCCTTCCACATAACCTTCTATTGATGTGCTTTGATACAGCACTTTGGGAACATCCAACTTCTTTTGCAATTACCTTTTGGGGCTTTCCCTCCTTATGGAGGGGGTCAATGATGGTTTTCTGCACAACTGTCAGGTCAGCAGTCTTTCCCATGCTTGTGATTCCTACTGAACCAGCCTGAGAGACCATTGAAAGGCTCAGGAACCCTTTGCAAGTGTTATGGATTCATTAGCTGATTAGAGTGGGACACTTTGAGCCTAGAATATTGAACCTTTTCACACTATTCTAATTTTCTGAGATTGTGAATTTGGGGTTTTCATAAGCTGTATGCCATAATCATCACAGTTATACCAAAGTAAGGCTTGACATATCTCGCTTTGCATGTAATGCGTCTATCTCATATATTGGTTTCACCTTTTGCCATACTGACATAAATGAACATTTGCATGATATTCTAATTTTTCGAGTTGCACCTGTATTATGGGAGCAAAAGATAATCAGCACTTTTTTCAACTGTTTAAATCTGAACTGGCAACTTTTATGAAAAATTCAACATTTAAACTTAACACTGTTTAAACTGGAGACATTATATACACTGAGATTGCAACTGTGCCAGATGGAGGGGGGGAAAGCACAGCTTTCATGCCACATTCCTTCTGCAAAAGTTAAACTGCTGAACATGGCTTAAGAGGAGATGCAGAGATTGGTTTAGGAAAAGTGTATATGGAAATTGCACAAAAAGCACAGTGGAATGGCAACATTGAAAAAACAGGGAAGGATCGAGGTATTCACTTACTCTTTATTTCACACATGTGCTGAGCAGTGTCCCTGTTCACACTGGAGGAAAGCTTTGGAGAAGGACTCCAAGGAGCTTGTTCTTCCACCACCACCACCACCACCATCACAATTGAAATGAAACATGCCTTCTGATTAGTCAGCACTTCTGTTCCCAATTTACATGCACGAACAGTTAGCAAGCAGGCCCATCGTATCACACAGCATGGGAAAATTGGTCCCCGGTGAGAGACCTGAATATACAGAGCTTACCGGATATGAGCCCTGCTGCGAATGTGGCAGCGACGGGAGACTGCCTCTTGCTCACTTGGGCAAGAAATCTAAAGAGCAAACCATCTCGTGCCATGGCAAACAGAATGCGAGGCAAAGGAAACATAGAGCCCAGAAGACTAGAACAAAAAATGTAATTGTTCAAGCGCTGCAGTAATAATATTAAACACCAAAACTAACCCAAAATACAGACGTGGGTAGAAATGGGTGCACCTTCTCCGTCAAATGCACTTGTATCCAAGATTTCCAACGACAATGTTTGTGACAGGCAAAATATTATTTTTACCCAGAGAATCGCAATTTATAATTTGAGTTGTAATAGAACACAATCATAACTGTCCATCTATCCCTCTGAAGGCTGTAATGGATGAAGGCAGCCTTACAACACATTCACTTAGGATCTCACCTGCAACAGCCCCTGATGATAAAGTCGCAACAAGCGGAGTCTTCGTTTTGGGGTTGATTTGAGCTAGACATGTGAAAAGCAAGCCATCCGCTGCCATAGCATAGATTACACGAGGCATGGGAAAAATGGATCCAAGGAGACTGAATAAAAAGCAAAAGAACATGCAACATGGCCAACACCAATTCATGCAATTCATTATAGAAAAGCGAAACAACGCTAATTAACAGAAAGTGATTCAGAACATGTGACTTTGGCAAGGGGGTGATCTGGTATACAAGACACACTACAGTTAAGATACAAGTTCTCTGAATCTCCCATTGATTTTTAAATGGTATCTAAAATACTATATTAATATGCAGACCTATATTATAGGCAGACTATAAGGCCTTTTGGAAGACCTTATAGTCTGGCTCCAACATCTGATTCAGATCATTTATTTTCATGGATTGAATATCAGATTCACCCCAATCTCATTCATCATACAGACTATATAATGTAGGTCATGATCAATGCGTGCTAACATTTTCCTCAACATCTGGAGATGTTGAACAATATCACACTGTAGTATATTTGTACTTGTTCTTATTTATCTTGTTTCTTTTCTTATTCATATTGTATTCTATTTTGTTTATTCTATTGTGCGCTGCCCAGAGTCATTATGGAGTCAGGCAGTGCCTAAATCAAATAAATTATTATTGTTGTTATTATAGTATAGGTTTGTGTTGATATCTACTATATTGTCCTTTATATCATTCTGGTCTATGAATAAAGTTTGTTTCAAATAAAAACACATCTGACAGTGTTAGTAACCAAACCCAAATTATTTTTCCCCCATCTAGCCAATGTAAGTGTATTATGGCCTTATCAACCAGACTTGTGATGACTGGTCAAAAAGCTTTAAGAAGGGGGAAAAAAGTGATTAGCCTAATTGATTATTGTAAACATGCTGTATGATACATGAGATATTTCCTCCAAGTATGTTTATAAATTGGGGAAAAATATCTTGATTTAATTCTCTGAAGTTGAATAATATCTGTAACATTTAGTCGTTATGACTGGTTCTACAACCATCAAGTTTGCAATAAAATATTCACAACTACCTCAATTTTATGGATCCAGTTCAGCAGATCTTTGGGTGCAATGGACAAAATATGAATTTACACTGTTTCATCAAACAACTGATCTGTCTAATGTTTGCTGAATCAGTTTAGATAATTTATACAGATTTGGCTTTAACCAACTTTCAGCTTCAATGGAACACCTTCCCAATTTTACCTTAAAATTAAAGCTTTACTTTAATAACTAAAGTAACTTGTGTCTTCACTGTAGTTTTTCCAAAATAATGTACCAATAGGATATATCTTGGAATAATGTAATTAAGCATCATCATATCTTGAACAATTGCATCAGGCAGCAGAATTAAAAACAGGCAACAAATATCCCTGCAGTCATTAAATCCTTACCCACAAATATCAATAACAAATGACATATTAAATAATTTGAAATGACATGCCATTCTCTTTAAATAGAATGGTCTATTATATAACCTTCAATGAAGACTAATCCTACAACAGTGAACTTTATGAAGTTTCATTTTGCAGTACGTTTCTTTTATTTCTCCTCATTACTAGTTATATGGAAGTTGAGCATAATTAATGGAAGAAAAGAATTATACTTCTTATTCTTTGACGGTACAAACATCCATATTATTTTAAAAGAAATGAATACTCTACATATTATATACTACACAATGGAATGAAATAGCAAAACTACTGTGGTTTGTGAGATACTTTTTAAATAACAAAAGCAATTTTTAAACAGCTAAGGAAACTTTTTGATCTAATGCAGACATAACATTTCTGGGGTTTTTTAGCCATGATTGATATTATGATACGAAGTTGCACACCTCCATTCTCTCATTTCTAACCTTTCCAAGTCGTACTATGGAATTCCACAATATTTGTGCCAACATTAATCAGACTATCTTTTAACCAGGATTTACAAAGTCACTGCAATTAAAATCTGGTTACAAGGACAATCTTGATTAACATTAAGAAATAAATAAATGAAACACAATGGTTAGAACAATCTAAACAAGGGAAATGGAGACCATAACATTACTGTAAGTTCTAATCTTCTAATTATGGTTCATATATTAGGAATATCATGTCTACATTAGAATGGGCGACTTAATTAATGTTAGCATGCTGAAGAGACTGCTTACACATATTGACAGCATATGCCAATTTAAAATATATTGGCAAATAGCCTCAGCATTATTAGCAAACAGGTTTATGGAAGCATTAGGAAGCTAGTGCAATGCTGCTATTTTAAACAAAACGTTATATCTGCAAATTTGCAGATACGAGTATTTAGACTAGTACTGTAGTGAACATTTGTTCTACATTTTTTCCAGCCAATCTTCAATGTTATGGAATATTGTTTTTAAAAAATATATTTCAAAGAAGAATAAAAATTTGGTGAATCTATAGTGGTGAGTATACATGTTATTGCATTTATCCAAGTTAAATGGCCAAGGTATTTCCTGTATTTCATTGCACAATTGTCTCCTTATGATCTACAGCCTAAAGTTTTCCCACCTTTCAATTACATCTGAAAAAAAAAATAGTGTTTTTGTTTTGTTTTGTATTGCCAGATTAAGCAGTAGCAGCTAGGGAGGCTGTAGAAGGATGGAAAGATCTGTAATAGGAAAAAATATACAATACTATCATAAAGTTCAAAAATGTGATCAGAAAAATTTCACGCTAAATGAGTATATGTGGCAGTAATGAGAAAATGAGATAGAAAAACGGATGTGTCTTTCACTGGAGAAATAAAGCTCAGAAATAAATTCAGATTTCTGTTTGATATCAACTGAAACCACATTTACTTTAAACTAAAAAAGGAGGGCTGGTTTCAATAATATGTAGAATCTTTGGGTTGCTTTGAACCTTATGTTTTTAAGAGGAAAACTATATCAGCAGGCAATCCAGCCAGAATGTGCACTTTTTGAGGCAAAATCTGATGCAGCTATTAACACTTAAAAGCAAATATTTTAGGAATTTCCACTGAATAATTCTAAAAAGAACGGGACTCTTCCTGGTTTTGCTGCAGTTTTTAACAGATCTTTTCAATCAATCTCTTATTTTTTAAAAAATGGGGCTGAGCAAAGACCTGTATTGATACTATCCACTATGCATAGTTTGTATTATTCTAGCATACTTTTTAGACTATATTTATCAGATTGTGACTGTCTAGCTGAATAAATAGTGCACTCATTAACTTCTTCATACTAAGTAGCACAGAGATTAAAAACATATCGTCATGTTACCCAGCAGAATTTGAGGTACAATGTTTATAACTATTCATAACAATTCTGTTTTATATATGTAATGAATCAAAAATTTAAGCAGCCTTATTTCCTCACTCAAATTATTTACTGACAATTTCTTAATTTTCCTTATTTTACCTTGTTGATAAAGCACACAGAGATCCCACTGCTACAAGGTATTTTGCTGGACCCCATCCAACATACTCAAATGCTACAGGGAGAGGACTTTTCTCATCAATTAAGTAGTATGGCATCATAAGTGTTAAAGCAGCTGAAACTCCAAAGTAGGCCAGAAAACAGACAAGCAGAGATGCTACAATTCCAATAGGTATGGCCCTCTGGGGATTCCTTACTTCTTCCCCTACGGAGAGAAAAAAAATACAACTACAGTAAATATGAAATGTGGAAGTAGTTGGGATTTAGTACCCAAATGAAAAAAGGGTCAATAAGAAAGAAACATCTAAGAAGATGTACCCAGAACAACAACAATTATCCAAATCTACTGGAAAACTTATTTCTAGTTGCAATAGTTAAAAAACATTCTTGACTAAAAATAGCAGGGAAGTGTGCTCATGTATTTGATTTAGAGCACATACCTCATGCATGTTTATTCAGAAGATGCATTGTGGTCATGCCTACTCTCAAACTCACTGGCTGACTTTGGGCCACTCAATCTCTCTCAGCACAATCTACCACACAGGCTGTTGTGGAGATAAAATGGAGAACTGCTTATGAGCTACCTTTTAGAAAAAGGTGAGATCTAAGTCTAACAAATAAACAAACATTTATGTTGGTCATTGCAGCTTGGATACCATTAGCATTGGGAAAGTACATGAAGAACCTTTATGGAGAAAAAAAGAACTGCACAGAATGACAAAGCTCTCTCGACAGCAAGTTGTTTTGCTGTTCTTGCTGTGTTAGACTGAATCGCTGCAATGGCCTCTCTGTGTGAAATCTACTGCTGTCTTCCAAGAAGAGATTATACCAGGTGGCAAATTTACATCTCCAACCTTCTTCCTTGTCTGGATTTAAAAAATGGCAGCTAATCCTGTAATTATCACTGCTGCTGTAAAGATATGGAGCTTCCAGCCTTGCTCTTTCAAAAGGGGAATTATCAGTGGGGTGAAGCAATACATGGTATTTTTTTTCCCCAAGGAAGTTTCACATACTGGGAATTCAGTGGGACCTCCATCTGTGTAAAAATAGGATTCTCCCTTACAGCAGAACACATCCATACTTTCATCCAACATGGTTCTGGGAGCAACCAACAACATTTCAGACAGAGATCTCAATCTTAGTGCTAATGTTGCTTAAACCTGAGATATTATAAAGCAAAGAGCATATCATGCATGCATTCCCCAACGAGATATGAGGAAATATGCAACTATTAAGAGTTCAGAAGATACGCATAATAGGTCAAATACGTATAAGTAACAATTTCCATTAGAACATCAAAATTTTAAAACCTTACCAGTAGTTGCAATGCAATCAAATCCTATGAAAGCATAAAAGCAGGTTGCAGCACCAGCTAGCGTTCCAGTAAAGCCATATGGCATAAAGCCACCAACTCCAAATATACTTGTCACATTCTCAGAGGATGACAGATTCCTAAATGTACAATTAATAATTTAAAAGAACTTTAGCTATTAATCACTTATTGTAGCTATCAAATCATCTTAAAGCAATGTAGAATGTTATTCTCTTTCAACAGTTGTGGCACTCTATATATTGGTGATGTTAACCCAGCAATATCACAAGGACCATAGTTTTCTGCCTTCTTCATGGATCTTCAAATCCACTTCATAAGGCAGTATGACTGGCAAAGTCTCCTGACAGAAATGAAACTTTTCTTCCCTGTTTCGCCTAGAGTATCAGTGCTCCCCAAATGCATCAATTTTTTTCTGTAATCCTGCAAATTCTCATTATTCATACCTAGATGAAGAGGGCCTACACATTACTGTTATAAAAGGGAATGGCAGATCTGTGGCAGATCTTCTATAACAGCTGTGATTTTTTTAAAGACTTATCAAATGAAAAACAGAATCATATTACAAAGCTCAAAGGGTATTAATTCACAGGATTCTTCCCAGTTTTAGTGGTAAGACAACAAAGAGGAGAAATGAAGACTAGTGTTGCTTGTATCTTCCCTGAGTTGAGGGGGAAGATCTGAAATGATTGGTCGAACCCAGTCCCATCTTCTGCCTGGTCAGGAACCCTAGGTATTTCCCATGTGCAGGCAAATATAATTGCAACTTCAGTCCAAACCTTGCTGTGTGAAGTAAATGGGAGTACATTATATGTTCCCAATTCTTATTTTTCCAAAGGGATACTATCCATTAACACTGTAATTTAGCATGTACAAGGCAAAAACATTACACACAAAAACATAAAGAAGATTGTACAAAGTAGCATGCTTGTCTCTTAACCCACCCCCACATTTTATGCTACTTGAAGCAATAAACCAAACTTCAGTTTCATTTGGGTAAATTCCTGAATTTAATATCTAACAATGATATTATATAAATTCCTGAATTTATTCTTAAGTTGGAACCAGGAATTTAACATAACTTTAATTACTTAACTATGCCTACAAAACAGCCCAGGATTTGTTATTCACTTGTAAAAGATCTCCCTTGGGTCAAGCATGACTCCAGTGGCTTCACAGATACATCCATGTAGTCTTCTTGGCAACAATATGGAAATGGTTTGTCACTGCCTTCTTCTGAGACTTTAAATTTTCCAACCCAGCCCTTAGCCCTGGGATTTCCTTGTAGTTTCCCACCCAAATCTCAACCTGCTTAGTTTTTCAAGGTCAGCCAAGGTCAGCTAGGTGCCACCATTACTGTAGTTTGAGAAGAACTACTGTCTTTTATGTTATGATTCCCAATTTGTATATAACAACAAGCTAAAAATCTACCCAAAGGAATGTTATCTCTGGCTTATTATAAGGGAAAGAGAGAGCCAGCCAAGTGAGCTCTGCATTTTGCTTAGGTTTCCTACAACATCCAATGAGGAACTAAAACACTGCCTTCCAAAGAAAATCTGGCCGTACTGTGTTCCAAAGAAGAAATAATGTGACTGGATTGGGTCACAATCCATTCCTACACCCATAACTCCTCATTTATCTGCAATCCCTGTTCCCCTGCATCCTCCATCACCAGACATCTAATATGAGAGATAAAATTTTCATAGCCTCCACCCAGTCTTCAGTATACCATCCATATCAGATGGGAGGCTATGTGAACCAAATCTGGGCTGTGGACAGAGATTTCTAATCTTTACTTTCGTGTGATCTGTAAATGCTCTCAAAACAGAAAAGAAGGGAGAAAGAAAGGGAATACAGAACAAAAAAGCCCATATTACTTAATTTCTGCAGTGTAGTTTATCAGAAATTCTTCAGTTTTCTTCCAGTTATTAATGTTGCCTTTCACAAAACCAGAAATCATAACGAAGAGCAGGACCAAGATGTTAATAGCAGTGAAGACTTTATTCACCCATGCAGATTCTTTTACTCCAAATGATAAAAGTCCTATAAAACAGATGATGTTTTAATCACAAACAAGATCTCTTAATGTTCCTAATACAATTACCATTAATTAACCATATTGTGTGTCTAATACTTATTAGCACCCACTCACTAAGCTGAAAATTGGACACAAAAATATACTTGTCCATGCATATAATATGCACAATGTAAGCCTCCACTGGATGTATATGCATAGTGTCTGATTCCTGAGCTAGGAGGACTGTGGAAAACATAGGTATGCAGACTGCTAATATCATCAGATGCAGATAATGCATTATCCATACTATAGGCAGCACTGGGTTTTGAGCTGCTATGAATACAAGTAGGCCTTGTTTAATGACTGCCCTGTTTAGTGACCATTCACAGTTACAATGGTGATGAAAATGTAACTTTATGACTAATCCTTGTATTTTTGACCTTTGCAGATCTGTAAAGCAAAGGAAAGCGGGAGTAAGATCATAAGCAGGGTTGCAGTTTCACTTAGCAACTGCTTCACTTAACAACCAAGTGCCTGGTCCCAATTGTGGTTGCTAAACAAGGACTACCTGTATACAATTGTTATTCTGGTGAATATATGGAGAAACCCCAAACACAGTCATTGACAAATAAACAAAGGGCCTAAAAAAAGCCCTTTACCTAAAACTGCTATTAAAAACAAAATTAACCACTTAACTTTTAATGCAGCAGAATAATCCAGGTGTAAATGGATACATTTGAAAAATGGACTGATTCATAGATTTGCAGCACAAGGTTAGAATTTCGATTGCAATTACCTAAATCAGATTGTATTCTTGTACATGCCATATATAGTACATGCAAAACGATATAAAATATGCTAAAGTATGTATGATGTGCCAAAGCGGTATTTAAAAATTTAAAGATTCATCTACTAAATAAGATTTTCACTTAACAGAGATTATTGTAAAAGAAAAATGAACATTAAATGTACTATACCTGCTAGGAGCAATATTAGACACACTGCAAAAAAATCAGGATATTCTGCCAGACCAGAATAATTCATTCTAAAGTAGGTTCTGAAAAAATAACCAATTTGTTTTCCAAGAAGTTCATCAAAGGTTCCACTCCATGCTCTTGCGACACTTGAAGTACCTTTAACATAAACAACAAAAATGTGATATATTTGGCAGATCACAATGGCATCACTGAAACTCTAGACAACAAATTCATTGAATTAACATAACATCATCCAGTCTTTTAAAGGTGTTATGGAATCCTATAATGATGTTATCACGCTAATTTCAAAAACCCTTTCTAATCTTATGCCTAAACCATTTTGCTAAAATGATACCAAATGAAAAGGAACCATAAATTGTTCATTCATATTCCAACCTTTTATGTGGCAAAGACTCTGTAAATGGCCATGGGGAAAATAAAAAATGTAAAACTCAAAATTCTGGAAACACATATGGACACACTCACCATGAACACTTAGAAGAACAATGCAATTCTTTCATTGCCAAATACTGAGAGCAAATTACACTACCAAATTTCAATGGTGAATAAATAGCATAAGGGCCATGAGGACTACATGTAGCCTGTAGGCAGTTTACCCCTTATACAGATACAGAAATAAAGCTATTAGTGCTGCGCAGAGCTTCAGAAGTAATTAGGAAAAGCTGCTTCGGAGTGGACAGAGGCATAAATGTAGCCTTTGCTTGCAATTTTTTAAAAGCAGTCTTACTTTATAATAAATATTCATATGAATATCAAAACAACCTTTTAAAAGTCAAAGCATAATTGTTTGAAAGTGAAAACAAACACTTCTAGTAAAAAAATCAGTTCAAATGTGAAACAGACCGCATATCTTTAGTATACACACACAGGTACAACTCACTGTAAGGGATATAAGTTTACAGCATTGCTTCACTTCTCCGATATTCCACACTGGGCTACATGAATAGATTTTTCCTCACACAACAAAATTTACTGACCAAATTTGGGGGAGATGGGGTTCATCCAAAGAGGATAGGCTATTTTATCAGTAGATTTAGATAGCTGGATGCATGCTATTTAATGTAAAAAGGGGGGGGGGGGAGGTGTGTTAACTGGAAAAAACATTTTAGCTTTACTTTAAACTTTTTAAAAGTATGTAAACAACTAACAGAACTGCACACTATACTGAATGTGTCTTGAATTATATGAAAGCTCCTTGTCCAACAGAGCAATGCCCATGTCAAACTGACACTTCTTTAAAAAGAAGAAAAAAGAAGACCTAAGAGAAAGTGAAGCTGTATCTATTCTGGTACGGAAAAAATAGGAACAGTAACCACACTACTGATAATGTGTGGACAAGATGTGAGTGAATGACCCATACAAATTCCACAATAAATAGCTTTAGTAACTGAAGCTGGTTTGATTAAATCATGCTTGATGAGATACTCACTGAGATAAGGAAAAATATAGTATATTAAGCAGACTACAGAGATTCACAATTTTACTGATTTGTGTCATATATTTGTAAAAGCTTCTTACCTCTTCAGAATGGCATGTAATATATGAACATTGTGCTCCAAACAATAATCAGAAAGAATAATGGTATCTTCTACAATCTGCTACTTTTATACTTTAAATCCTACATATTTTTGTTCATTCACACTATCCTACGTAACAAATCCTACATCATTTGTTCATTCACACTAGTGCCTGAAAAATCAGATCATGTAACAAAGTTATATACATATTCAATCCTATGTACTAAGAAAGTCAAAGTGTTGAAGGTATTTGGTTTCCAGAATTTCTGCAGGAATTCAAGACCTATATTTGAGTTATAAGTATCTGCTACTTAGCTCAAATATCGTTTCTATCTCATCATCCCAGACAAACACTGCAACATATAATGAGTTAAAGCCCTTCTCATATTGCTGCCTGCTGCGTTCCGTCCTATCCTCACCACTGCCAACAGACAGTACAAGGTCAAATACATTTTAGGGTATGTATAGAAGGTCTGCCTCTCTCCCCCTCTGCTCCCTCATCAGTCAGAAACGGCAGAGGCTTACTCAAAGCAATCAGCAGCAGCCAGGACGCAAAGCCAGAAGGCCGCTGTTGAATTTTCCCTATAAACCTGACAACTTTCAGACATACCTATAACGTAGGACAAAATGAGATTCCAGCCAGTGATAAAAGCCCAGATTTCACCAACCGTTACATATGTGTATAGATATGCGGAACCGGTCTTTGGAACACGAGCACCAAATTCTGCATAACAGAGTCCAGCCATCACGGAAGCTAGGGCTGCTATGAGGAAAGAAAGGACAATACTAGGTCCAGAATCTGCTTTTGCAACTTCTCCAGCAAGAACATAAACGCCAGCACCAAGGGTGCTTCCTACTCCTAAAGCAATAAGATCCACAGTTGATAAACAGCGGCATAGCTTGGAATCTTCAAGGCTGTCCCCAGTGACGATTTTTCTCCTCAACAGACACCGAGCAAATGACAAAGCTGGGCCACAGGTCATCATGTTGGATGAAAAAGCCTGAAAAATGAAGGAGATGATTGTAATACAAAAAACCCAAAATATCATCTTCAGATTCATTATAACACAACCATTTGTGTACAGCGAATGCTTGTTCTAACATGGGGGAGAGGGGTATCTGTAAAAACCAAATGTCTATTAAATCCAAATGGGATTTTACACACAAGTATTTTAACTATTTTGTACAAGTTTAAAATGGTGAACAAGATTTTAGCTATGGACAGATGTTGTCCATTGTGTCCAGAGTCTGTTAAACCAAGGTCCATTCAATCAAAGGTTTGCTATGGTTAAGTAAAATTACAGTTTACACACAGTAAATAAGGAGTGGCACAAAATTAAGTGATTATTCCTATTTTCAGTTAGGCTGACTACTGAAAATATACTCTAACATGCTGAAGCTTAAGAAGACAACTGGTGGCTCAGCATTTGGTCTAATCTCTCATATTATGTTTTTCCTAATGCACATTCTTTCACAAGCAGGAATCCATTGTATCTATCCAATCAAGTCTCCCCTACAAATGTATGCATCTATAGATGCTACTCCAAAAGCAACAGTGTGTAAAATGGCTTTAAGATCTGCTTCATTTGCAACTGGATTTGGGGGACATGTCATTGACAGAGAGGAATTGCCAACAAAACCTTTCTCAATGAGCATGGAAAGAGGAAACATTTATGATCCTTATTGCCAAGGTCTTTCAAAATGGACCAGGTTAATGCACCACACTTTAGCCATTATCAACAGCCTGATTAGCCATATTCAACGGTGTCAAATAAAAACATTCTCTACAGGCTCACATATTCCTGCTTCCTGAGTCTGCAGGATCTTGCTCCTTTCACCAAAGTGATGAAGGCAGTGTTGCACATAAACATGTCATTCTGACACATCCACTCTATTTTAACATAGTGTGATTGACAAACCATGTATAATTCCTGTAAGATTTTAGAACAGTTAATTGCTTTACCTGCATTACGTTTAATTGGGTGGTTTGGTGAGATAAGACTATGTCACAATTATAAGCTGAAAAGACTATGATTCTACCACAAAAAAGCTTATGTGTTCCTCTCTCTGTTGTAGCTTATTAAACATTCCCATTGCAGCCTTCATCATCTAAGTATGAAATAATTTTCTTCTCACCCCTAGCTATTATATAATCTACACAATTCTCATAAAAAGCTATACATCATAGCAGAGAATGAGAAGGGAGCTTTGAGTCACTCTTGACTCCTGGCAATTACATGGACAAGTCCATGAAGTTTTCTTGCTAACATTTTCTGAAGTGGTTTGCCACTGTCTTTTTCCTGCGGCTGAGACAGACTGACTGGCCCAAAGTGGGCTTCCATGCCTAAATCAGGATTAGAACTCAGGTTTCCCTCTTTCTAATCCAGTGCCTTAACCCCTAGATTAAACCAGCTAGCTACTGTTTCCTCTTTCTCCCTAGCATGGGACTCCCAAACAGCTAAAATAAATAGTGCTGTTGCTTCTCATTCTGAGTCTCAGATACCTGCTCTCAAAATAGCACATGTAGCAAGTTTTCTAGCATCCAAAATCAATATTTTAAATTGTAATCTGTGGGATCAGTTTCTCAATCAACAGAACAATCTCTCTTAATGGAACACATTCTCACACTTCCAGAATCTATTCCAAAGGATCCACAACCCTACAGTAAGGACGGAAACATGAACTGTAAAATACAAATTGTACAAACACTCCCATAATTCTGCATATAACTCTTTGCAGGGGAATGCAATTGTGATTATGTGACTGTTTTATGGCTGTATGAGTCAAGGCTGTTACTATAAAATGTGTGTCATTAGTAAACAACTCTCGTTCCCATAATCCATCAATCTGTTATCTTTTTAAAAATTGTTAGGTTCTGAGCCTTCTCCTCTCCCACATTTTCCAACCTTACCAAACCCATTTTTAAGTTATAGGAGAAAAGCTAGCTTGAAGTGTTATTCACAAAGCTCATTTGTTAAGCTATTGTCTTTCTTAAAATATTTACAAAATAGTTTGTACATTTCCCATTGTACCACATTTATTGATCCTACTAAGTGCTACTATAAAATATCAATTGTATAATCCTAAAAAAATTTCTTCTACAGTTAGTTTCAATGAGGTTAGTAAAATATATTTTCAAGTAAACGTTCTTGGGAACGTTTAATAGTCTCCGTCTACTAAAGTGAGCTTTAAAAAGCCCCTTTACAAGATATTGAAAATAAGGTTAAAAAAACTTTGCAGAACTTTTAAATCATTCCAGTAGTATCCTTAAATAAGTTTAACTGCAGCATATTTAGAAATAATTTAAACTTCCAGGATTAAAATATTAATTTTTGCTTCTTTTGAATGTTTACACTACACAAAGTGATACTAGAATATGAATATGCCAGATGTCACATTTCTAATCAACATTAATAAGAAAACATCTTTAGAAGAAATAGATTTGTTAGGAGGGGCAAGCATTCCACATTCAGCAGGTGGGTAGAAGAGAATCTCCAGAAAAGTATTTTATTTATATTTTTCTTTTTTGATGCAACTTTATGCTTAAATGCTATTTTCTATCAGCAACCCGTTTTATGAATATTTCTAAGTTACCGATCCATTTATATCAAATTGAGATTTAACACTCCATCTTACTTAGAACGGACATTTTTTTTTGCAAACCTACTTCAACATAGATTTATTTTGAGCCCAGTCTTTACTTACCTGACAATAATATTCAAGTTTTAAGAGTTCTGTATCATTCAGGCATAGAGCAGTAAGAAAGATGCGAGCTTCAGGAAGATTTTACTTAGATAACTGCCTTTTAAAAAATTGAAAGGGTAGGTTGTGTGAAGCTGCTTGCTTTCAGGGGGTGGAGAAAAATCAGCTACAGGTGATTGGATGGCACCGACCTTACCCACCTTTTTGGCAAACAAAAAAAGCTATGCTATTCATTTAAGTCATTTAAGAAGCCACACCGGCTTCTTTTCCTGTTTAAAAAGCAAGCTGGGCGTTTGTTAAATGTATGTCTGCAAATGTGAGACTAAGAATTATGCATGTTTAATACTGATTAATATTATAATTGATTGAACTGGTAAATCTATAAACACTCTACAATTCATTCCAGCTTATATATACTCTGTTGTGCTAAACAATGAAGATAAATTTCTTATGGGGAGCAATGCAACGCTAAGACGCTACCCCGTGAGCCGCCACACTATTGTTAAGGAACGTTCAACACCATTAGGCTTCAAAAACTATCAAATATAAATAATGAGGCTTGACAATTATTTTCCTTGGTTGATGGCCTCGCACTGTCAGGCAAAACCCTTGTTACTTAAACAGACTTCTAAACAGATCTTGGCTTCTTCAGTACTATTCTGTGTTCATAATCTACATTTCTAAATTAATTACATTTTTAATCAGGAGCCAATTCTGCTTGCTCTTACCCAATATTAATTTGATATCCCTTTAAAATTTGAGGAGCTGCTCTTTTTACTATGGATTTGGATAACTGGCATTTTTATAGTGCAGGTATAAATCTAATAAATATATTTTACCTATTGCTAATTCAGAAATGGGGATCTTCTGGCTCACAGGCTGGATGAGGTCTTCCCATCCAGTTTGCTGAACTCCTATTTTGCTTCTAAAACATATAGCCAAGGGTCATCTGCAGAGCAAAGAAGCTAAGCCATATACTCCATATATGGAGTCACCAAGAAAGAGACAATGGTTTTTGTTGTGGAGGACGAGATCTGTTAATAGAGGCAACTGAGATTCTTCCATTGTCACTGAACACTGTTGTCCATGGAGGCAATGTTCTGGAGAGACAATGACTTTGTGAGGCCACCCAAAAATATTTTGGGAATAAATCTGGCCTTTCAGCCAGTTGAAGCCAAGCTACAAGTGAAACTGGCAGGTATGTATTCCTTTATATGTGGTCAAGAAAAGATACATTAAAAAGAAGTTACTTCTTTTCTAGCCATTAATCAGTTTTTAGCATCCTAAAGGTTACTGCACTGTGGGCCATCAGATCCTGCTCTCATTTCTGAGGAGGTATGCCTGAATCAGAGCAAAAGACTTGGAGAAAAGCAGTAAAGTTCAGGTTAGTGGGGAGAGAAAGTTCTTAACTTCCCATGCTAAAGAAAGACACCACCCCTGTTGTTTTAATGGAACAGAACAATTAAGTTCTTACACATAACACAGATGTTTCAGCCAATTACAGTTGCAGTTCCAAGACATATGGAGGATGCTAGGTTGAGAAAAGTTGTTACAGGGTGAGATAAAGTTTCCTTTGAGTCAAGCTCAGTTCCTGAAGACTTCATGGACAGATCATGTGGTTTTCTTGAAAGCCAAGCTGAAGTGGTTTCCCACCACTGCTTCCTGGGATTTTTTTTTTTCTGACTTCCCAAAGGAGGCTATTCCTGGTGGCCTTCCATTCAAGTACCAACCAGGTTAACATGGCTTAGCAATTTCCAGATCAAACAAAATCAGCAAGGTGCTTCCTCCAATTGTCAGTGAGACTATGCTTTTAGCACTGGCAGAAATCCTTAATACATCATTACAAATTGCATGATGAACTGGGGATCCATAGATTTGAACAAGCAATTGCAATGACCATACAGGATCTACCATCTGCATGAGCAGCGAATGCACAATAAGGATGAAATAAAGGAAGGACCTCTTCCTGTTTTTGTACTAAGAACCGTGCAAAAGAATATAGCAGCCAACAGCCATACTAATTGAGAATATGAGAACTGAAGTCAACTCATCTGAAGGTCATCAGGTCAGGGGAAGGTTTTATTGTAGCATATAACAGTAAATACTCCAAGATGAGCTTGACTTCTGACTGATGCATGGACATGTCCATGTAATTTGCTTGGTAATAATACAGGAGTAGTTTGCCACTGTCTTCTTCCAGAATCCTTTTCCAATTTCTAACCTATAACCTGGATTTCCTCATGGTCTCCCATACAATACTAAACAGACCCTGCTTATCCCTAATACAGATAACCTAGAAAATTTCTTCTCTCCTCACCACTAATCCAAACCTGCGTGGCCAGAATAACTTTATTTGACAGTTTTTTTCCCAACCTAGTGCTTCAACCATTTTTTTTAGGAAAAAAATCAATCACATGAGCTAGAGGGGGAAGTTTGAATGAGCAACTTATTGTACAACTGCCATTTATATAGATCTAGGTCACAAGAAACCAGTAGGGCTTTCAGGAAGGTAGAATCACATTGTAGGGTCCCAGGAACTTCATCTGAATGCCATAAATTCAGAAGACTAAAACCCAGGTCAACAGTGCCGAACAAGTATTGGAAAATCACTTGACTTTACTCTAACTTATGCATTCTACTCAGAGGTAAATCCCACTAACCTCAGTGGGTTTACTCCCAGGTAACTGGTGTAAGATCTGGTGCCTTCCAGAGCAATTCCATACAAGGTTTCCCCCCAAACAGTTCTGAAGTTTACCAAAGCGAATGATCTATTAACTAGGTATTTACTTTTAAGCAGTACAAAGTAAACAGTCTTTCCAGTGCACAAAGTTGTTAAATGACTGCAAGTCACAAGGCAAACTCACCACTGCACACACACACAATCAAAATGTTCCACTGCAGTCATGTTTATCTTGGGAGCAGCAAAATAGCATCTGTTGTTTTTGCCCCTCCATTAAGATAAAATCCTTGGATAATTACGTTCACATTTTTATCTCAGCATGCTTCCAATGCAGCATTTCATTCCAGCATGTTTTCCATTCAATACAGACTCTTCTATATTATTTTAGGTGTCTTCTATTTTAATACATTTACCGATCTGGGTTGCCTTGAGTACGGTTTCTGCAGGAAGATATTATATACATTATACATTAAATAAATACCGAAACATAGTTTGCTCAGAACTACTGTCATTTCTAGGAATCCAGGTAGTTAACAAACATACCTGGAATTAATCCTTATAGATTCTAACTGAAGGTAGTTGCCTAATGCGTGTGATCTTACAGGGCAATCTTGGATAATTTCTTTGAACACAACGGGATTTAATTAAGTAGGTACGTACAGAAATTCACTGTCAAGCTGAAATCCTGACTCTGTTCATTCCTATTTATTTATATGTCTGCCCATCTTAACCAAATAACTCTGGGCAGCTAACAAATATGTGCATAAAATAACATAATATAAAAGCGATAAGGCAATACTTAATTCAAAATAACTGAGGCTCCTCATGAAACTGTCTCACAGCACCGAACAAAACATACATACCAGGCTTCACTAATATCCCGGCCCCAGAGCCTGAGGGAAAAGTCAGGCCTTCAAGGCATTCTAGGTGGCCAACAGGATTAGGACTATCCAGATCTTAAGGCTGTTCCAAAGGGCAGGTGTTGTGACACAGAAGGCACCCTAGATGACATTATTTCAGAGAAGTGATCCAGAACATGCTTACCCTGCCAGACCTGGTGGGACGAGCAGAAACCACTGGAGGCTGGCAGTCCTACAGTAACCTGGCCTTGCGTCATGTACAGCTTTAAAGGTAACAACCAGACCTTGAACTGAAACCAGAAATCTACTAGGGGTAAGTGCAGCTCATGCGCAATTTTTATAGTCAAGTATATTTTTAATAATAGTAATAATTAGTGCCCCTGTGGACAAGGGGCTATTGAAACTACAGAACATGACAATACATGCTATACTGTATTTTCTATAAGGATCCACAAACCCATTTAATAACTCCTCATTTGGTAAAATATCCTGGAAATTCTGATCCTTTTTATGTGGGGTTGTTGCTATCTGATCAGAATGATTTAGTTTCCTTGAATGTAGCTAAATTTTGTTACACTGTTTGTAAAATCAGGCAGATGTTGACTGCCCATTGATGATCCCACCAATCTGCAAAGACATTATGTTTAGTTTTATTTTATTGTATTTTAATTCACTTTAATGAATTTTTTAATGTACTTTTGTTTGTGGTTCTGGTCTGTGACCGTAATAAAGATGATGATGATGATGATGATGATGATGATGATTAAACCTGTATGCCACTTGACTCTCAACAACTCTGAAATTCTGCAAACTCCCACTTTTAAACATGTTTGCAATACAACAATGTTGATAAGGACTGGGAAGCAACTGATTGGGGCAACTGAGAAGAATTTTTGTGCAATGTCACAAGCACTCTCACAAAATGGAAGTCATGAGGAGGGATCTGCTTATTTACAGAACTGCAATGGTAAGAACATAAGCATAAGCAGGGCCCTGCTGGATTGGACCCCTGGCCCATCCAGTCTAGCAGTCTGTTCTCACAGAGGCCAACCAACTGCATAAGGAAGCCCACTAGTCTCCCAGGAGATGGCCTTCAGAGCCAGTCACACTACCATCAAGACTAACAGCCACTAATCCCTGTAACTTCCATGAATCACTTCAATCCTTTTTTGAAGCCAGCCAAGCTGGTGGCCAGGACATCTTGTGGTAGTGAATTCCAAAGTTTAATTAAGCATTCCGTTAAAAAAAATTCCTTTGTCTTTCCTGATCCCAGGAATAACCTCCAGAATGTTATTTACTACTCCAGGTTATCTTTTACTTTTTTTTCTAGACAGGTGGGGACACTTCCAAACAAAACATTGGTTGCAACTATTCACCATTTTATGAAGTGTGATGCATTCTTAAATTCTTAAAGATCTCAAGGCAACAGCACCTTGTTTTGCAGCAAGCTATCTCCTTGTTTGTTTGTTTATTAAATTAAAAATAAATGAATAATAGTAACATCAGGCGAGGCAAGAAGATGTTTATAGGAACACTGGTGTCTTGAACCTGATATTTCTGCACATTCTGATATAGACAATGACAGGGCTAGATGGAAAATCGCTCCAAGCAATTTCTAGATAAACTGAAGATGATAAAGATTGGGTAGTACTAATAGGATAATTCTTTACTGCAGGAAAGCAACCTTAACAAGCATAGTAAAAGAGGGAAGACAAAAGAGTTTGCAAAGGTGATTTGCGAAGTACGTCAGCATGTGGAAAAAAGTTTTCCTTGAAGTGTTAAGGCAGTTGCTTCCTTAGAAGGTTCCTACTGTTCTGAAAGCTTTCCCCACTTCTCTGAGCATAAACACTTCCCCTTGGGACTGCCAGCAATGTAGAGGTCTGTACATGCATGCAAGCGCAGGAGGCCTCTGAAGTGGCTGTGTGATCCTTCCAAGACTTGCTGTAATGGTTCAACAAGAGATGCCTGGCAAATCACATTTGCAAAGTGCATCTTTAAAATGCTTCACACAACCCCAGAAACTAAACCACTTCCGCTCATGAGTGATTAACAATGCATCAAGAGATTCAAAAGGCACAAGAATTATCACATGTTGTGCAGAGAGGCAAATGAATGTTTGTGTGATCTAAGAGAACAATTTCTAGCAGCAACATCAGCCTTTGCAAGCAGATATCCTTTAGTTAAATTGGAACTTGCAGTTCCAATAAAATCTGGAATGGTTTCAGACTTGGAGATAAGACTACACCAAATCATATCAATCATGAGAATAAATACACAAGGTCACTTTGCTCTAGTTTCCTATTATTTGCAACTTATTATAATTCTGCATACTTATGTAACTCCAGTTATAATATATGCAACGTTTTCTTAAAATATTTAAGTAAGTGATCAGGTTTTGAGTACAAGTTGGCTCAGAAAAAAAAAAAAATCTAAACATTTCTGTGAACTACAGCATCATCCACACAAATCATAGTGGTTTGAAACCAATGAATAGCATATAGCTTTTAAATTAGTTAAACCAGAATTCTGAAATTTAACAGCTAAGAAAGCAGTATAAATGAATCCTTTGAAAAAACTCTCCAAGAATAGTATGCATGCTGTGTCAACCACCTTTAGAATAAGAAAATGCTTGATGAATTAATCAACACACAGTGTATTTTTTTTTTCACAATTCAAGATCACAGTCTTGGGCTGAATCAGCAGCAGCACTGCATCAAAATCCAAGGGAAGTTGTAGTTCTGCTTTAAGCAGCACTGGTCAGACTGTTCCTAAAATAGTATGTCCACTTCTGATTGTCACAATACAAGAAGGATGCTGAGGAACTGTAAAGAGTATAGAGAGGATCAACAAAAATGGTGAGGATGCGGGAGGCTAAATCCTACGAAGGAGAAATAGAAGAACTGGGTATGTTTAGCACAAAGGCGGGAAGGTTAAGTAGACACATGAGATAATAGCAGTCTTCAAACACTTGAAGTACCTTCACAGGGAAGAGGGTGTAGATTTATATTTCACTGCTCCTGAGAGTAGGACAAGAACCAGTGAATGGAAGCTTTTTAAAGAGAAAGCCAAACTCAATTTAGAAGATTTTCTTGACTATGAAAGCCCATGAAGCAGTGGAACAGCCAGACTCCTGAAGTTGTGGGGGGCTCCATCATTGGAGGTTTTCAAGCTAAGGCTGGACATGGTCTGAAGATTCCTGCCCTGGGCAGGTGGTTGGATCAGAAGGACTCCAAGATCCCTTCCAACCCCATGAGTCTGTTTCCTTGTGTACATATTTTTTCAGAGTGATGTATACATTCATACTGACTTTTCTAGGAGGCAGATTCATGGTCTGGCAATACTGATTAAATTATAAAGGAAGCTAGAGAATTCATCCACCTTCTTTTCTGACAGCCCCCTTAGACACTGTTTTTTCTTTAAAGGTGTGGGTGAGATAATTTTACCCATTTTAGCAAAATCATACCTGCTACATTGTGTAAAACCTGTCACACACTGTAGTAGCAGACCTTTGAAAAACAGTGGTTTCTTTTGTAATATTTCTTTTATCAAAAACATATTTTTAGCAGAGAATATATACAAATAGACTCCACAATCGTTATTTTATACTCCCTACCTCATTGTACTGCCATAAGGGTAACGAGTCCCTTCAGTCAAGATTGATTCCTGATGATTACATGGACACATTCATGTAGGCTTTTTGGCAATACAAATAATCCATTCACACATGCACTAATGTATATACAGAATTCTTCTATGCTTGTAAGTGAGGCAGTGTCTTTTTCTCCCAGATCAACATAAAAATGCAGTGGATGTCAAAGAAGAACTAGACTGCAGCCTGCTGAGAACTACAAGGCTGAAGAGAGGCTGTGGGATAGATGGAAATACATCACGGATCAGAGTCAGCCTAATATCCCATACTTTGACCTGAAATGTTGATAAATACTTATGATGTTCTTAGCAGGTGGAAGTCTCTAGCTGATCTTGTCCAACAGAGAAACTAAGCAAGATTGGACTGGTTAGTACATGGATCGGAGTCCATCCATACTTCCAGAGTTATAGACTAGACTGGGAAGTTAAAAAAAAAAATCCATCAAAAAGTCAATGGTACACCACTTCTGTATCATGCCAGGTTCACATTCATACTGGGCTACCTTAGAAGCACTGAACCACTCAGATCAGCTGTCAACAATCCTTCTTTCCATTTATCTTCCTAGTCACTTATGTTTCCAAGTCAATCTCTCCCAATAATTCATGGGGTTCTGACATTATTCTTGCTATAGCATTTACTGTTGAGGTTTAGAAGCCTGGTCCCAACCATTAAGGCAATGGTCTCCAGCCTCCTGGTGATTTCACATGTTTTGGAGTCCAGGGGTCACAGTAGAAGGGCAATGATGAAAACTCAATGGAGCTATTTTTTTTCCTTTAGCTTGGGATTAGGGAGCTTTTGTAGGTTTCTTACTTTTTTAAAAGCTGTGTTATCCTTATTGTAGGACATACACTAGAATTTTAATCTGGTTCCTCCCTAAATGTGGTGAGGATTTGTGTCCCCAATTTCAGCAATGGCAGTTATAGGAGAATGTAGGGTGCCACACAGGCAATCAGGAACTACATGTAGCCTCAGGCCACAAGTTTCCCACCTCTGTATATACTCTTTGTAGAGTTACACAAGAGGAAAAATTCCAACTACTCCCTCTCACTCATAGCTTCAGCTAATCTATTTCTGATATGCATATCTTTAGCTTTTCTCTTCTACTCTCTACTCTTACAGGATTTTTCCCCCATCTTTCCTATCTCTTTTGCACCATCATGGAAACATAAAGCTCCTTAATTATTAAACCTGCCTGCACTATCTTATAATCCAGTCTCGTGAAAGGATGATAATCTATTTCATGAACTTGTTCATCTCGCCCCAACTTATTACTTTTCAAACAAAAGACTGAAAGTTTTGAAGCTGTACAACTGCTTGTAATTCTCCAAGAAGGATCTTCATGACTTCAAAACTCTGCATGTAAGAGGCTTCTAGGATGTTCAGACTCAGTTTAAGAAAGATCTCCATGCTGCATAGTTTCCTTACTTGGCCAGTGGGATACTTAAGCTTTTTTCTATGAGCCATATCACTTGCTTCCTCTTGGCTTACAACTTCTCTCAAGGAAAAAAAATTCCTAACAGTGTTATATGTTGCTCTCTTCCTCTGCCACAAACACATGCAGCAAAACTTTTCTTCTTCTCTGTCCCTTCCCAAAAAGGACTATTTGAACAAAGAATATTACTGTGATTTGTCAAATCCATTATACCCCCTACTATCTCAAACTGTATTTTAAAATATGGTACCAGAACCATTATATTTCAAAAACATTTTTGTATTTCATGCAACAATAAAGACATATCATTACAGAAATGAAAATTATTATTTCAAACACAATGTAATGTCTAGTACTGCTAAAATGTCTACAGCAGTTAAACATATCACAATGTACTGTACAAGCGAGCTCCACTGAAATCAGTGAAAGTTAAGTCATTCTCAGGATACGACTCATTCTCAGGATACGACTCCTGCTTCAGATTTAAACAAAGCAGAAAAAAACTCAGAACTCTTGAATGAAAGACATACCCCAATGCCCAAAGTTCTTATAAATGAGGGCAACATTAAAAATAGCAGTGACTTATAATGTACCATTGTGGAAATCAGTGAATATGCTACTGATTTGAGAAAGAGGTAAGGTGGTAATCATGTGGTACAGAAAAACTCAATTTGATACACTGAAAGTCAACTGTGAAGGAACAGCATTTGACATGTCATCCTATATACAACACAGCCACTTGAACAATTAGTACAGATCACAGAACAAACAGCATTTGTTTCCCTATTTTATTAAAAAAAAAAAAAAACCTCCAGCAATCAAGATCATTTGTTATGTTCCACTTTCAATGGAGCCTGCATTTTGTGATACACAGCAAACAAAATTATAAATATAAAACTCACCAATTTTTTCAAATTGCACTTTCAAATCCTCTTTGGTCATAAACAGGGCAGGAAAAAGGTACCTTGTAAGCTGTTTCCTTTTCCTTGGCTATGTTTTCAAAAATAAGTCACAACAGAGTAACTGATAGGAGGTACTGCCAACTTAAAGGCAATCTCAGAAAATTATTTTATTAGGCAGCAGTTTTGCCTCTACAGGGGAAAAAAAAGTATTTATTCCAATGACAGAAGTCTCTAGAAGCTACAAAACTGTAGAAACCAGTGATTTATTCCGGCTCTCAAGATATGTAAATCAGCTACAGAGACCACTACTATATCATCCTCCAAGCTCCAGATGTTCCCAAACTGAGGCCACTACTTATAATTTTCTTGGCAGTGTCATACTCTGCTCCACCTCACACCACGTTTTTTTTAAATCAGGCTGGAGGAGGAACTACTATTTAAAGGCACAGACATTAAATAAACACTTGTAGTCAAAGTTCAATAAATCCATTTGGAAGAAAAACAAAAGACACGTTACCTATGGCAAAATTTGTAACAATAAGGAGGGAGAAGCTCAGGAAACTGAAAGTTCAAGTAAGCTCACCCTGACTTAAACCATAATGGAAAACTTGTGGTCTGAGTGATGCAAGGAAGAGGGAGAAACAAAAATTTAGAAACTGCTACCCAGAGAATAGAATAACACTTTAGTGCCCATATATAGTAATTCCCTCCCTAAACCCCCAAGTTGGTTCTGTTGCCTTCACTGTTTGTACATAATTTTGATTTAGTTAACCAAGATGTTGGGGAGGGGGGGACTGGATGCATTTTCATTCCAGGAAACTGAATCCAGATTATCCCAATAAGAGGACTTGTGGTGACAAATTTCACCAAGTTCAGATGGCAAATTAGTTAGTAAGCTGCTAAATTTACCCTTTCTGCCCATAATGAAGCCAACCTTAGGATTTCAGGATGAGATCAGCTGCAAGATCCAAATATTTTGTACAAGAATATGCCAGCCAGAAACAAACCAGTCACAGCTCTGTGATCTTTCCCAACAAACATAAAGAACAGTAGCCTATACTTTAAAAGTTTTAACTTTAAAAGCAACACGGGCAATCATTTTGCAGCCTCGCCTTCTTGCCTGAGGATAATATTCTCTAGAAATATTCAGTAGTTGAAAATAATAGTCTACACTGTGATAACTTTCTACAGAGTGGCATTTTTATAACAAAAAGATATTCTTGCAAAACTTCTGGAAATGTCTGTCTGTCTGTCCTTCCATCCAACAAATACTATATCTATATGTAAAATTACATGGTCAGCATGAAATTTAAAAAGCTGTTGAAATGTGTTTTCACAGTATTGTTTATTGACATTGCAGTAAACAATAGGATAAAGTCAGTGACAGATCACTTCTGCTTCATTCAAATTTAAGAAACCAACTGTGCTTTTATTGCATTTCCATCGTACTATTTGTACCTGCATTTGTGGATGTTATCCTGAGACCTGATACAGATAAGCTGGTGAATTACCTGACCATTTTATCTGTATAGTTGTTGAGTAAACTACCGACCAGTTCCTTAATTCTTCTTTTTTCCCATGGGTTATCATAACAGCATTTTTTGTGGTCAGCAGCTTTGTTTTATTCCCAGTGTCTTAGGTTCACTTTGATCACAGTTTGACAGGTAATTACAGAACCTCAGCACTATACAAGAAGCTAAGAAAACAAGATTTTAAATTGATTTGTTGGAATGCTGATTATTGTAAATATGCTGGATTTGGATACAGTAAAGAAAGCATCCCTTCCAACCACAGGTGATACAGAAACCATTAAAATCTAGGCAAGATCTCAAATGTGCCAAAGATTTGTGGTAATAGTAAGAAGCAAGGTGCCATAAATTCCATTTATGTTATCTCATAGCATTTACTGATTCAAGTAAAATATATTTTTTCCTTCAAAGGTACCCATGTCAGCTCCATTTTAGGTGAAGTGTTACCAATCAACTGTATTCCAACATGAAGAAATAATAATAATTTATAATAATAATAGTAATAGTAATAATTTAATATTGCAAAGAAAACAGTGATTGGTAGACATCAGTTATATGATTCAGACTGTGTTTTGAATTGGCAGCTATACTTCTTTAGGATATTGACCTAATAATGACGTATGCCGCATTCTTCACGCTTAATTCTTCCTGCTTCCAGGGCTTGCTAAACAAACCAGGGCACCCATGTTTCACTGACAGTCTCCGCATAACTTCTCCAAGGTTATCTCTGTCTCCTTTAGAAAAGAGCAGTCTTTTTTTTTTTTTTAATTATTCCACTGACAGAAAGAGGCAAGTCAGAAAAAAAAGAAGGGGGCAGAGAGCATGATCTAAGTAAGTCATTTGTAGATAATTAAAAATATCTGAACATTACATCTTATACACAGCCATTAGAATCTTGGCACAGAACTCACATTCTCATCATTCCACCATTTTGATACATTTTTAAAAAATCAATCTAATTTGAAAAAAACTTGATGGTGATCTCACATGGAATATCTGGCAGCAAAATCTAATCAATAGAGTGATTTTTTTAAAAGAAAATAATCATATAAGGACCACCATTTTTCCTGTATACTAGCTGTTGTTCAAATGGTATTTTGGAACTTTTAGTGATTTGTTCAGGAGGTCAAGCTGTACTTATGTACCATATATCAGCTTATTCCAGATGCCTTCTGCAATGGTGTCTAGTGGAAGAATCAGACATACATTTCAGGAATCTGGTAGGCCTTATGCTGCTGATCCTTGCAATAAAATAACCCCCACACAATTATTCTGTTTATTCTGGTGGCTTGCAGTTTAGGATGATATGCGAACTAAGCCACCATGACTTGTTCAATAAATCGTAATGATAACCATGGATGGATGGGTGACCTTACCTAGTCTTGTGACTAGCTTAAAACAGAAGTGAAAGCTTATGCTTTCTCTAGATGCCATATGCAGAAGAGGGTTTTTTGACACACACACCCCTGCGCTCAAGATTATTTTTTTGCAGCCAAAAATAGTAGTAGTAGTAGTAGTAGTAGTAATGTGATGAGTATGCTGTTAAAAGAATCATGATGTAGAATGGCCAACAGAATCTTCTATGGGCTTTGCTTATGCTCAAATCCTGATTCCCTTAGTACTTCTATCTTTTTTAAACAGGATGTTCAAAGTAAGCATTATTTTTCAGCCACTTTTGGAGGTACAGTTATCGTTTGTTTCTATAGCTCATATATATATATATTCAACGCATAGAGAAAATGTTAGATTTGAGATCTTCCCATTATGTGGTAAAAACGCTAAGCATTTCATGAACTATATGATATATATCATATAGTTCGTGAAATGCTTAGCATCTTTACCACGTAACGGGAAGGTCTCAAATCTAACATTTTCTCTATGCGTTGAATGCAACGCATGTAGCCTTCTTTTGGCCCCAGACAGGCATCCTGTACTTTGCCTTGCCCCATGGTTATTTCAGTCAGCGGAGAAAGTTGCAACACATGCTCGGGTTAGCAGAAGGTCGTTTGACGCAGGTACTATGTGGTCAGGTTGAAAATCTCTGATCGAGTTCCCAGTGTGTTTCACAAGGTGCGGTGTTTAAAATGTATACCCGTATAATTGTACCTGCATGTAACAGTTGAAATGAATGAGAACCCCAACATCTATTTTACAACTTTGTATAGGAAGCCGAATATTCAAGTAATTGCTTTTAGGCTGGTAGGGAAAAATATTTCACACTCTGTTACTGATATATTAAGTGCTATTTAAAGTAAAGAATGCATCTTGAAAATGGAACTCTCTGGCTTTAGTTGCCTAAGTTATAAATAAATGTTTCTTTTACTTCCAAGGATAATTTATATTATCTTGAAATGACTATTACATATTACATGTGCAGGAATGGACTGGATGTATGCTTTTTAATGTCAGAGGCTAACTTTCTGTAAAATAACCGCATCACAGGGAACCTGAGAGGTTTAAATGAAGTATGCCAAGCACAGGAACAAGAGCACATTCTGACAAATGGACTACTTAGCTAGTCTTCCTCTTCTCCTGTCTTTTGAGGGGTGCCAGATACAGGTGGAGGGTGCCAGCTGTATTCAGACTATGAAACACGGATTTGATACAAGGTCTTACACAGCGTCAGTTTGATAGAAAAGGACTGCACTTTGCGTTATGTGAATGGTGATAATTTCATAGTGAAGCATCAAGAGTGTGTGTTTCTGTAAAAGTTAATCATAGCAATCTCCCATTGAACCAGTGAGCTTCAGATCTCAAGTCTGTGCATTTCTAAGCATGTTCACTAAAGATCAGTTATCAAGCATAACTACTACTAATAAAAAAAATTTGAAACTTTCTTTCTTTGCCTGATGTTTCTTTCTCTGTCCAAGTGGACTCTCATGCATTACTATATTCCAGCTAAGACACCAAATTTGTGGTCCTGGATGGCACAGAACCTAAACATGTGATTGTTTTTCCTATTCACACATTACTGCCATTTTTCATGAATATAGTAATGTAATTTCAATTCAACAAAACTGTATTACATAATAAGTATTACTTGAATAATAAATCTTACTTAAATATTAAGTAATGTATTTAATTGTGTTCTTTGCCATATAAAAGTACACAGATCTGACACTCCGGAATTTTAATTAATAACTTGCTTTTCAAAATATCCTTAAATTTCGATTTATCTAAATTTTAAATAACCATGATCCAGAAGATTCATATTTAATATAACATTATACAGTGGTACCTCGGTTCACGAACTTAATTCGTTCCGCGACTCTGGTCACGAACCGAACTGGTCGTGAACCGAATCAAATTTTCCCATAAGGTTCAATGTAAATACGGTTAATCCGTTCTGACCCCTACGAATTTGGTCGCCAACCGATTTTTGATCGCGTCCCAAATCAAATTTCCCTATAAGGTTCAATGTAATTACGGTTAATCTGTTCTGAACCATATGTTTTTTTTTTTTTAAACTGCAAAAATATGACACAAAGTACAGTACGAAGAGAGAGAAAGCTAACCTTGCTCGACGCGACTTCTGGCGTGGATGACAGGAAGGCGGGTGGGGAGGCGGTTACTGCTTGGAGGGAGAGTCCCCCTCCCTACAGGAAGCCACGACCACGTGTCACGGGAGGGAAAATGGCTGCGGATCCTGTTCGTAACCCGATGCGGAGTTCACGAACGGAGGCAAAATTTTGCGCCAGAGCTGTTCGTGAACCTAATTGTTCGTGAACAGAATCGTTCGTGAACTGAGGTACCACTGTATATATTGTATGGATGTGGCTGTTCCTTCGCGGGGCCTGGAGGCTGTGGGGCCTGGATGGGGAACAACAGGCTTCAACTGAACCCTGGTAAGACAGAGCAGCTGTGGGTTCGGGGCTCTTCTGTATCTGAGGTTTTATCATCTTTGGTTCTGGATGGGGCTGCACTACCCCAGAGAGACCCAGTGTGCAATCTGGGGGTCCTCCTGGACTCACAACTCCTGCTCGAATAGCAGGTGGCAGCTGTGGCTAGGAGTGCCTTTCCTCAACTTCGTGTTGTGCACCAGCTGTACCCCTTCCTGGATCAGGAAGCCCTTCTCTCAGTCACTCATGCCCTGGTCATCTCCCACATAGACTACTGCAATGCACTCTACATGGGACTACCCTTGAAAAGTATTTGGAAGCTACAGCTGGTAGAGGATGCGGCGGCACAGGCAGTTTTGGGTGCCCCTAGAGCTGTGCATACAACACCTCTGCTGCATGAGCTGCATTGGATGCTGGTTTGCTTCTGGGTCCTATTCAAGGTGATGGTTATGACCTTTAAACCTTCATGGCATGGGCCCAGGTTATCTGAGGAACCACCTTGTCCCAGTTACATTGGCCCATCCCACCATGTCCAGCAGGAAGGACATATTGTGGACCCCATCAGCTAGAGAATTTTGGCTGGCAGGGTCTAGGAGGAGAGCCTTTTCTGCTGTTGCCCCCACCCTGTGGAATATCTTGCCCCCCGAAGTGAGATTGGTCCCCACTCTTTTGGCCTTCCGGAAGAGCATTAAAACCTGGCTCTGCTGACTAGCTTGGGGATCCAATAGGGGCTCCCAACACTGGGGGTGGTTAGTGCCTTGAGGATGCTCAAACAATATGTGTGTGTGTGTATGTATTCATATTTAGTATAACTATTGCTTATATTTATAGCATTTAAACACACCTAGAGGCATAGGTATAGAAGAATCTAAAAATATAACATGTTCATTATTACATAAGCTTGTTCAGTAAAAGAACAGATGGTAATTCTCAAAAGTCAATATTGTAAGGATGTTCTGTGACAAAATTCAGCATGTCACAAAAGTTAGTACTAGATGACCTAAGGAAAATATTGATAAAATTCAGCAAAGGATTATTTTAGAAATACATCAAGATCTATCTTACATCCAAATGTTAATGAGCAACATACAAATTTTGTAGAGTAACATTAGAGGAAAGTTTAAAGATCATGTCATGCAATCTGTTTATCAAACTTTCCAGATTTTTTGCTATTCTACGAGGGGGGAATCATAAGGAATGAGATGTTTTGGGAAAATCCTCAAGTTGCAAAGGAGGCTATTAAAATCAGTGACACAAATTTCCTATTTTATCATCATCTTTAATCTGAAATAGATGCTGACTTGATACATACATTACATTAGTTTGATTAACTACAGCTTATTGTTAATAGTATAATTGATTGGTTTCACACAATATACTATGTCATAAACAGTGGTTTAGAAATCACACTGTTTGAGATCATACAGCATGCTAACTGTATTATGATTCAGCATAATGTGTGAACCAAGTCTTTAACATGATTATGACAATCAAATTTTAAGTATCTAAATAGCAACAGAAAATAAAAATCAGCATCACATTTCATTTGCAAGTATTTCCTATGTATAAAAAATCTAACATCAAGTATTTCTTGATGGTCTATTATTTATTATTAAATTTATGTGGTTATTATTATTTAGCAGATCAATTCTAAACATGTTTGTTTATACATTAAATCCCACTAAATTCAATGTGATGTACTTTCAAACATATTTGGAGTCTAAGGCAGATAGAGTCCCAATCAATTAAGCCACAGCCTAATATATAAATCTGTAAAGAGTTCTGTAAATGGGAATATTGGAAAGATGCAGCATTGTTACAAACATCTTCATTCAGACTACTGAAGATTTTTGAAAACAAGTCTGTAATTAAGCATTTTAATGGATAAATTGTTGAACTGGTTAATAGACACATACAAAGACTAATGGAAGTCCTAAATCCTGACTTACATGGGAATAACAGAAGCCCAAGTGATATATTTAGATTAGGCTGAGTAGGGAATCTTCAATAAACTGGCAATAACGCTATTGACAAAGAACAATGAAAGATGGGGCTAATGACTGTGAACTATTTGATTTTCAAAGAGTTATTTTCTAAGCCTTTTTTAAAAGTAATAGGCAATGAAATCTATCTGTACTCTTCTCAAAGTTCCTGTTTGATAGAGTTTGCTTGGGTAACAGATTTAATAATATTTAACAGCTACACATGTTTATGTAAAAAGAAGGGACAGTTATGCAATTCAAGTTCACCTGGTTTTTGCACAATTGGCTCTTTAAATGTTTGCAAATTGACCACATTTGTCACATCACCATTTGTTATAGTACTTAAACAGCTTTTATTTTTTTAGATGCCAAAATCCAGTCTCCAATATGAAGTCCAGGTCCCTCCCTCTGCTCTGTGCTTTTTAGGGGAAATGAGTGGGGTGGGGTGGATCATAATCTATTAGAACTGTGCAAGGTCAGCTCAACTCACCCTACTATGAACTCAGCAAAGACAGTTACACAAACTATTGCGTGTTACATCATGGTAGCTCCTTCCAACTTACCCAAATTCTGGAACATGGCTCTAAAAATGGAACTCTGCCCTATTATTTAGCAAGAGAAAAATGCAATCATTTTTCAATAAAGTTGTACCTTTAAGATGATAGGAACTATTACTTTTTATTGAAAACAACACAAACTGTGGATTGTCATGTTCATTTTAAGTTAGTTTTAGCCTAAAATTTTAATTAAAATGCAGTTGTTCTTTGGTTCAGTATAACCATGTTTAAAACACTGGCCAATATCCAAAGACACATGCCAAAAGGGCTTATGAATCTGTCATTTTGAACCTAAACAGCACAGCAGATAGTAGACTGCTACTGGAACCATACAGAATTTCTAAAAATGGCTTTATAGGAAGACAAAGGATATATATAAGAGAAGTGAGATAATTCTCAATGGGGAAGGGGGAATCTGTTATTATCAGACAGGGAAGGTACTGCTGTCAAAGCAAGAATGTTTAAAAAGCCACCTGTTCAATATCACATTTTCTACTAAAAGTGTAATCTATAATACGAAACAGAAGATGGATTGATTTGAAATATTAATTCTGCTATCCCAGTGAAAAATAAACATAACACATTAGAAAAAAATAGCATCCTTGGTTCTATGCAATGAGACTATGGAACAGCCTAGTAGTGAAATTACTGCTGCCTGTGGTGGTTTCAGTAAAGCAGAAACACTGCAAACATTACCAATGTCTGATTTCACATCCTGATTTCTTACCGATCCACAGACCTACCCTAGCCAGCCCCAGAATCTAAAATTAGGCTGAAAGGCCAAAAGGGAAAGCAAATACTGTATAAACATTCACTTTAAGCAGATTAGTTCTGCATCATCTTGTGTGCCTACACAAAGTGCAACATCAACAGTAATTTAATGCAAGTTCTGCTCATTAATTTGGCTCACTGGGCTAAGTGTAACCCCCATCTGTCAGTACACAAGGGGTAAAAAAAAAATTCACCACGGTGCTAGAAATCCTACTTAAACCATGTTCTTAACCAGCAAAGTAAACAACCAAACCATGTTATCTCTAAAGACTACTTTATAACGTGGATTTGTGGAAAATAAATTTTCACATATGTAACAATTAATCAAATTACCATTTATTTTGTGAGAAATAAAACTTGTAATTATATATTCAATATCATGTTTTGAGTCTAAATAAAGATTCCAACCATATGAGCTATTCAAGATTATAGTGTTTTTGGTAAATCTCAAAAGAACCAAAGGATCTGTTTACATTATGAGCTGAGCAGTCTTTTCTTAATTTTAAGATGCTGCATTATAATCATCAAAGCAACCAAGACGACACTAAAAAGTTCATTTAAAAAAAAAACAAAATGCTCCTAGCCCGAAATGTACGCTTTCTCTGTTCTTGCACATTTCGACAAAATCATGCTTTGGCATTATGGTTTAATGTGGTTATTCTTTCAGAAGGACAAAACAAATAAATTAATTAATGCAACATATTCACAGGCAAAAATGCAAATATTTTAGCTTTTGGGGGGGGCGGCATCCGCTATTAGTTGCAAACACAATATATTCCAAAAGGAGTCCCTTGAGGCCAGTAATTATATTAAACTATACCAAATATGCAGTGGTCTATTTAAGCCATCAAACCCAATCCTTTTCTCAGTGCCAGAAGCCAAATTAAAACATCATAGACAGATAGCTGTCCAGCTTGCATATGAACATATCCAATGAAGGGAAACACAACACCTCTCTGAGTAACTGGTTCCAATGTTATACTGTTCTTATTGTTAGGAACAGTATATATGTCTAATACAGGTTTTGCCCTGCATGTAACTGAAACAAAACAAAACGAAACAGAATGTATGCACTGTGTAAAAATAGAGAAATCCCCCCCACCCCAAAAGAGAGGTTGAAGTCATATAAAACCTCCTACATGCAGACATTACATAATGTAACATCTGTATTTCTCTGTTCTGAGAGCTTAAGAGAAGGTGAACTATATATATTATTCTGATAGATTACTGGTAGGGTGTCCCCCCCCCCCCCACACTCTCCAACTTAAATCAATCTCAGGCTTGCCCTCTGGAACAGAGAGAACCCTCTTGAACAAGGTGTTCAAGAGAACCGCACCAGCTGCTTGGTTTGGTGACTTACAGCAAATTTAGTACAGCTTTCAGATTTTATTCCCAATTTCTTGCCAAGAGGCCAAGCAATGCAAACATAAGAAATGTAGGCCTCAACAAAGGAGTATTGTATTGCCTTATGGCTTGAAATGCCACTGAGTATGGTTGGCCAAAATTACATAAACAATGTGACTTGTAATCACGACTCTACTTGAAGTATTCATAAAAAAACAAATAATGCACACATACAAAAGAGGTGAATGTAAGTTATGTGCATGTTGCTTGATTCTTATTGAACAAGGAATATCTATATCTGTATCTATCTATACACACACATACCGCATTCATAAAAATGCTGAACGTACTGTACTCTTTGCTCAACTGGTTTTGAAACAGTACCGTATGTGAAGCCTGCCGCTGTTTATAGGCCATTTTATGAACCATGTGTGAACCAGGCCACTAAGGCTTGTTAAAATGATCTATGTTTCAGCAGGAACCGTGATCCTCTAAGTAAGTTTTAACAGCAAAAATCAGTGGTATAGGCTGTGGTGGTAAACACAGATTACATATTTTTATTACAGGAAGAATGCAAGCCGGTCATTTCCGGCACTGATCTGCCTCTCTCACATCCTTTTTCAAATTTGGTTATTGCGAAACAGACCTAGACCAGTTTTCTGGAATTTCCTGATCCCTAAAAGGGTTCCATTTGTGTTCATTGCTTTCTTTCTTATTTAAAGTCTGTATGACGGAATGTGGTTAAAGGGGAAGAAAAAAAAACAGGTTTGGGTGGCCTTATGCTTCCCAAAGACCAACTGACCCAATACCTCAGAGGGAGACTGAAGACAATTCATCTCCTCCAGCAAACCCAGTCCTAACAAGGAAAAAGGATTTATCTGTTCTCACTCTGGGAACAGAGATTCCAGAGAAAGACAGAGCTTTCCCCAGGTCAGATATACCTTTTAGTGATGTGTACAATCACTAACCGCTAGTTAAAATAGTTCATAGGACCTTTCAGGATGGAGTCATTATGACAACCATTTTGAACTTTAGAATATTTCTGGCTTCCCTTTCCTCCAACTCACGCTTAAGATTAAAGTGAAATGTCCTGGTAGTTTATTTCATTCTTAGGTGAGACATGACAGTTTTCATTCTGAATCAGAGAGGCCAATGAATGCCTAACATGGTCCTTGCGTAAACAGCACACGCTGTCATGAAGTTCAACAATAAATATACACTGCAGCCAGCCTGATCCAGCTCAACCCTGAAAACGGGACCGAATCACCGCAAGCTGTCCTTTACCTCACCCACAGTACTGATCAGGCACAGCAAGCGTAAACAAGGGGTGGGGGGACACCCTTGCTAACATTCCTTCCATCTTATGCATTTCATCCGGACTTGCACGCCTCTCTCATGGCTTTCACCGCTCCTCTGATCTGGCTTCAGCACGGGTGCCTCGCGCAGAGCCCTCTCGCAGCATAAGCTTTTTAAACAGCGCAGCAGATTAGAAAGTGCAACCAGCGGGATCTCTGCATGGGATCCTAAGCTTGGCAGCTTTCCTGGGGTGGAATTTCCGATTTTCTTTTAAATCAATGACCTAAGAGCCCAGATTCAACAGGTGGTTTTTCCCCGGCGCAAAGATTCAGCGACGGGGGAAATTGCATCAGCTGAACATCTGCCTGCCACGCGGGTACTGCTGGCACAAGACCAGACGCGATGGCATCCAGGCCCGCGGCAGACAGAAAGTTCAGAAACCCCAGCAGGTTATTTATACCCAGGCACTTATCCCCCTGCACACGTCTCAGCCTTTCCGTGAGCGAGGCCCGCCTTCTCCTCCCCCGCTTCCCTGCCACGCCACCCGCATTTCCCAAGAGCGCCCTCATTCCACTGCCCAGCCCTCCCTGCCACCTCCCGAGCCTAAACAAACTCTCCCCACGTGCTCATGGAGAGGAGGAGGCTTTCCACGGAATGCCGCTTTCTTATCCCTCCCCAACTCCCAGCGGGAAGCCTCTTTAAGCGTAGGGGAGGGAAACCTCGCTCCGCAGCTGCAGCCGCCCGACAGTTCTAGGCGAGGCGCCCGGAGAAAGCAATCTGGGCACGCGTGTGTGCAGGAGGTGAAAAAAGGAATCAGGGACGGGAGGGCGGAGAGATGCTTCCACTCACGCGAGCCGTCTGAAGCGCTGGCGGGTGGAGAGAGGCGGGCTTGTGGCAGGCGGACGCGCGGCGCAGCCGGGGCTTCGAGAGGGGAGCCTGTCCCGCGCTCGTGCTCACTCGACAGCGAGCGGGCCGAAGAAAGAGCGCGGCGATCCCGGACCACTGGCGCGTGCCCCGGCCGGGCGCTTTGGCCCCGCCCCGCGTCCCACTCTGCCCGGCCCTCCCCGCGGAGAGCTGGATGAATGCGCGAGTCCGCCCAGTCCTTCCAGCCAATGGCGAAGCGAGGCGAGGCGAGGCGGTGGTTGGCGGGTCCCCGAGCGCTGTCGGAGCTGGCCGCCTGCGGGAACTGGGCGACCTCCGAGGTTGTGCTGGAGCGGGGAAGGGGTCGTTTGACTCAGTTGCGTGGAGTGCCCTAAAAAGTTGCAAGTTTCGTGTCGGCACCGTTCCTGTTCATTGGCATGCCTACACGCCCGCCGCCCCTCCCGAATTAATAGGCTACTCACTCACGGAAAGTAAATTCAGTGATGACGCACTGAATCTGTAGTACGGCACTAAACATTCCTCGGCCTGTGAACGCACCTGGACGCCTTGTGTTGACGCAACGAGATAAGCTTTCATCGCCGAGATCCCATCGAAGGCAGACTTAATTTGAGACGTCTCTGTGGCATCCGTCTTTATCTCCGCGGAAAGTACAAGCAGATAATCGGAGGATCAAGATTTTAAAGAGGGAAACAAGGTGTTTTCCCACGTCGACCCCACTTCTTTGCAAAATGCGTTTTAAAAGAACAACTCCTGAGAAGTGCAGTTCCTGGTATATGTTTGCCTTGATTTTTGCAGAATTCTCTGTTTTGCAAAAGAAACAAAACTATTCTCCAAACATCTTTGTTAATTAAGGTTTGCTGTTAGTTTACAAGACTCATAGGCCTCTCTAGTTAGCAGACTTTGAGTGGCATATAACCTCCTAATTACATACATTCTTAATTCAAACAGCTTGCATCAGTTTTTCCAACTTTGGCGTCTTCCAGATGTAGGGACTTCAACTCCCAGCTATTCAGCAATAGCCATTCTGGCTAGGGAATTCTGGGAGTTGAAGTCACACATTTGAAAGTTGCCCTGTTTGGGCATTCATAGCCCAGTACTCTGAGTTTCCAATAAATGACCATTCAGGTCGGTGAGCATTCCAGGAAAAAAAAAGGGGGGGGGAATGTTTCCTTCCTTTTTTGGATTTTTAGCCATCTTGCTTATCAAGGAATTGAAAACTTATAAACTAGTTTGGAAATCTTCAGTTGGTCTAATAATTGTAATTATTTTATTTTATAATAATTATATGTGATAATAGGAAGGCATAGTTGCATATTTATTAGTGAACTGTCATTTCAGTTGTCCAGCTGCTCTATTTGCTTCTGCCTCCCAGTCTGATTGCCAGGCCTTTGCATTATATGTCCACAGGACTCAAAACAGCATGTCATCTAGATTTATGCAATGGGAAAAAGGGAGGCTTTGTCCGACTACCTTAGCTACTACAGAATACTTTTAAAACAGCAGCCCCTTCCTTCTGCTACAGAACATTCTCCAAATTTCTTTCCAGCATGCTATCCTGAGAACCAAAGGTGGTACTTCTAAAAGACAGTTCACAAATCACTCCAGCTGAGGCATGCAAAAACTCTATTTGGCCATTCAGTTTATCTAGGAGGATTGTTTACTCTCCCTTCAACACCTCTTCTCCACTAGGGCTACCACATCTGGACTGCAGGAATCCAGATGAGCTCCATATGACAGCCACAAGAGTTCTCTGTATTTCTTTGTTGCCATCAAATGGTCAATAGTAACTTTGCAAGCTCAGATCTTGTAGCCTTCCTTAAATTCATGAGTGACACCTTGTGTTTAACGGTATCAAACCAGCAATAATGTAAGTTATGTTGCTACTGCAGTGCAGAATAGAATAGCCCATTGAACAAGCTATGGCCTATAAATACTCAATGGAACTATCCACTGCATAGCAGTTTACAACACGATCCTATAAATATCTTCTGAAAAATAAGTCCCATTTAGATCAGTTATAAGTGAATATTAGATTTCAGCCTTTGTGGGTTAAATGCTTCACATACACAGCCTGGGTTCATCCAATCATACCAAGCCATGATTTGTTTAATTGTGATCTATTGAATAAACTGGCTGGGTTCACCATACATGCCAAGCCATTAACCAAACTTTACAAATCCCAGTGTCTGTCTACACATAATAAAAGCCAGCTAATCCATATTAGAACTTAGTGTGATAGGTGTACTCAGTGATAAGTTCCTTAAAATAAAGTCTGTTATTTAGCCTTGTCTCCTGGCATCTTGTTTTCTTGGCCACAGGATAAAAGTGGCTTGCTGTTGCTGCCTTTCAGGACATTCTCTCAGCTTCTCAGTCTAAATCCAGGGATTTCCTTGAATGGGAAGTCACCTCCCATCCAAGTATTAACTCCTTCTATTCTTCTTCCCTCTTCAATATACAGCTTGCTAGTTGCTCAGCTAGGCAGGCTTAGGATGTAAAGTGAGAAACCAACATTGTACTGGGAAATGAATTAAATAACAAATCAGCCCTTTTGAGAGTTTCTGGTACTTCCTCTCACTTCATGCAACTGAAGCTTATCTGTACAGCATTTACCTACATCTATAAGTTGAGGGAGCCAGGAGGATCCAATATAACACAAGGAGTCTCTCGAGAAATGGCTGCTTTGCAAGTAAAATATATATTTTACCTTCTTCTCCTGCCCTTGAGGGGAATTTGATTCTGAATCAGTCATGTCTGGGAGAGGAAAATCATGTCAGATCAGTACATCTCTTTTAGAAAAGAAGGCATTGCCCTTTGGGGCATGAAACACATTTATTTGGCAGGACAACATGTGCAATTTTTTACAGGCCTGTTTGAAAAATAAGACAAATATAACAGGCACATTGTGTCCTTTAATCTTTTTGGAATCTCATACACACTGAGGGAAAAATGAACAAGGAACTTTTTTTAAAGATAATTTTATGTATAACTGCAATTTATCGTCTACCTGCTACAGAACAAATTAGAGCACGTAGATTTCAAACTGAGGGCAACGAAAAGGAAACTCAGTTGTCCTCTGACTGCATTTATGCACAATTTACTTAGGAACAAATTTGTTTGTGTTTAGCAGGAATTTTTCTGTTTATGTATATATATCTCCGCTCTGTAACTTACAAGGTCTTGGAAGTAATTATTAGAAGTTTATAAATAGATACAGTTGCCATTTATAATTCATAGCCTTTTTTTCCCACTTGAAAATATAAAGATTGAAAATCGGATGGTTTTTTCCCCCTCTCATTATACAAAAAAGAAAGTGAACAAAATATATTTATTTCCTCAGCAAAATGTATTATTGGTAAGTATCAAATTTGGCAGGTAAGAATATCAAATGTGTAAAAAGGAAGCTTACAAGAAAGAGTTACAGAAATGGTGCTATTATCTTTTCTCCAGAAACAAATCAGACTTGCGAATAGCCTATTGACTAATTACTTATTTTTTAATACACTTTGGCAAAAAAACCAAATGGTTGGTTGAAATTGGATAGAATATTAAAGTCACAGCTATTCATCAGCTGCTCAGTAGTTTTATGCATGACAAGTCAATACTTTTTTTATTAATCTTTTGAATTACAAAAAAGGAAAAAATACATAAGTGCTTTAACATAAAAGTAAACAAATACAACAAAAAAGTTAATATATCATTATAATAGTACACAGTTCCAATTCTATATATGCTTATCTAATACAAATATTATTCAAGTACATATATATTTCTGATAGTTATATAACTTTTTTTTTTTTAACCCAGTGTATTTTGTATAAATGACTCCCATATTTTATTATACTTGTCCATACAAAGTCTACGTCTATAGGCAATCCGCTCATAAGTGGCAAGTGCAATCAGGTCTTCAATCCATTGAGTGAATGAGGTCATACATTTATCTTTCAACCCGTCCCACCCGATCTCACAGAGAGGGCATGCTCCGGACCCCCTCGGCAAAAGAACTCCGATTAGCGGGGTCCAGAAGGCGGGCCTTCTGTGCTGTAGCCCCCGCCCTTTGGAACATCTTGCCCCCGGGAGGTGAGACAGGCCCCCTCACTCCCGGCCTTCGGAGGGATTTGAAGACCTGGCTCTGCCATCTGGCCTGGGGTGGGGAGGGAGGTTGTCAGAAATGGGGTTGGCTAGCCCCCTAGAGGCCTGGTGTGGCTTCCATCGGCCTTCCATTTGTGTAAATGTGTTTTTCTTTTTATAAATTTTAATTATGTATTTATTTGTTTTAATTTGATGTAAACCTCCCAGAGTCCCCCATTGCGGGGAGATGGGCGGGGATAAGTCTACTAAATAAATAAAATAAATAAATCTTTCCAATGTTGCAATATCAGTCTTTTGGCCACCGTAAGGGCACGGAGAATCCATTTACATTGTCCAGTTGTCAGGTTCCATGTATTGGGTATATAGTTCAAAAGAATATTATCCTCTGAAAATTTTAACTTTTGTCGTACAATCATATTTATATAGTCCAATACTTTCTCCCAAAACTTAATAAGTATAGGACATTGTAAAAACATGTTTTAAAGAAGCATTGTCCTTACTGCACCTCCAACAAAATGCTGTTAGTGAATACTTTAGATACGGTACCTTCACCTCAGTGACCATCATGATTGAACCATTTGCTCTGATAAGGATGTTTTCACACTCAGATCAAAAGAGGTCTGGATGCCCTTGGGATCAAATAACAGAACCCTCTTTAGAAAGGCTGCAATTTAGACTGTAGTGTTGAGGTATTATTTTGAGAGTTATAAACTCAAGTTTTTGTGAATGTTGGGTGTGGAGGTTATTCAACACCATTTAGGAGTACATGGAAGCAGAGTCCATCTTTGTAATATGGTCAAATTCAAAGAGGCGAGTGCTTATGCGTATTTCACAGTTGCATCAAAGAGAATTCCAACTTTCTCTTCAACATATGTAAAGCATTTCAGCACAATTTTTACTAGGGGGCCCAACTCAGTGTTTTACTTTAACAGAACCATACTGGGATGAAAACTAGTAGGAATGAAATCCGTACACTCTTCTGAAGGAAAATAAATATGGATATTGAATGGTCACATGAAGAAGGAATGTTAAACTCACCATGCAGTAGCAGTGATCTGGCCTCCCTTTGTTCTAGCTAAGTTGTGATGCCAGTGAAGCATTAGTTTTCACAGACAATGCAGATTTGTGGAGAACTATCATGTGTATATTTTTATTTCTTTAATTTATTTCATTTTTATATAGTTCTTTTTTTCTGAAGGACCATTGAATTTATGCCCTAATATAACCAGACATAAATTTGGTGGAGTATCAATTTACACTTCAAAGTGGAAAGTAAAATAGAACAGATGTACTCCAGTGTATACCTCCCTATTTTATTCAAGAATCCCCTTTGCTTTAATATTTGGCCATCATGAATCTCTGGATTATCTTCACATCCTTATATATCTTTTACTGTTTGGGACTAACACAGCAGCCATCATCCATGCCAAACCTTTGTCTCAGCTTAGCTGACATACAGAGTACATCTGTGGTAAAGACATGAGAGAAAAATCAAGATCTCATTTTGACTTTTTCTGTTGCCTGTTAATGATGGTAGTTTTGTTTTATTTTGTTTTAAGAGAATTTAAAAGTAAGATTCCCACAGGAAAACATGGCCAAATCAGATGCAAAGTCCCAACAATTTGGACATCTTTGGCAAAAAATGTATAAATACGTATTTTAATGTACTTTTCAAAAACGTTTATCTTGAGAGTACTAATTGGCTGAATTTTGCTGAAAGACCCATCTACCCATCAGAACATCAGCATGAATGGTCCTCACACTGGGAACAATGGACATTCTATTTCAACATATTCCCAGAAGACAATGTCCAAATGTTCAAGGCTTCCAATAGAAATGAAAAAAATGATACCAGCAAATATTAAGTGTTCCATAAAAACTGCCAGAAGATAATAAATGCAGTAACAGGGGGTTAATTCTAATAGTAACCATTTTGGGAATGAGATGATTTTTAAGATCAGATGAGTATGTTTTAATAAGGCTAAGAAAAAATGAAAGGCCAAAAATCTACAGTAATTTGGATCATAAACTGGATTTTTCCTTGATCTTTTTCTGAATTTCCTGTAGTGATCTTGAGTTTGGTGGATGTGAATTATTATTTTAATTTTAGATTATAAAGATACAGGTAATTATAAAATAATCTCAAATTAATAAGAATCCTTTAAACATATATTAATCAAGATAGGCTGTGTGACAGATAAATTAGGCATGACTTTAAGGATGTTCATTCAGCATCCTTACAGTATTATAGTTTATTTGAATTTGGCTTAGTATGCTGTATGAGCTTTAATGTGTTATCACCGTATCACAGTGTGTAAGCTTTGCCAACTCCCTGCTAGTGGATACATGTAACAGAAGCTTGCAATGTGCATACACACATGCACTCAAAGACACACATGACTGTAGCAGATGGGCTAAAAATGCATTCAAATTATTTGAATGAATAAAAATAATTGAGTGACTATTCACCAAGTAGTACTGGCAATGCAAATATTCTGTCTTTAGTAAACTCATTGACAACATAAGAATCTACTGTCTTGATTCAAACCAGATATGACAAAACTACTCAATAAGTTATTGTTCAGCCTTTTCATCTTGGAGTCCCCCTTTGAAGCTTTTGTTCAAGACTTAATCCGTTTAGGCCAGTGATGAAGCATCTAGGAAGTTGAAAATGCTCTCTAACCAATATTTTTAATATTGCCATTTCTGAGGTCAGATGCTTGTCTTCTTATCCTTTGGTACAGACTGGTCTGTTCTTTGCGGAAGAGCATCTGTGGGTAGACAGACACATATATCACACTGTAAGATGAGCAGGTGAATGACCCTCTGATGTGGTGGCTGACATTCTGAGCTTCTGGAACAGGACTGCTTAAAGCCTAGGTTCTATTTCTAGTTGTTCTATTGCAAAAGTGCAGGAAATTCAAGCTACTTAGTACTTAATTTATAACTGAGTTATGCTTTTGGATTCTGTGCCTAGGTGGTGCTTAACCAATAAGATTAAAATGTCCCAAGGGGGAACAGGGAATTATTTCGTAAGTCTTGGAAGTCTGTGTGGGAAGTCAGGCAATCCTTTAGGGATGGTGAGAAAAGCTTAGCACAAATGTTCTCATGCCACCTTCCCATTTGACATTAAAACAAGGAGCCCCAGACTGTAAATATAAATTCTGAGGATGTCCTATTAAGGCACATGTGTGTGGCCAGCTAGCTCATTTGATCAGAGTGTGATGCTTAAGAATGTTAGTTCAAAGCCTAAACAGTGCCCCATTTCTTGGCTAAGGGCAGGAGAAGAAGAATGGGGCTGAGTCTGCACATTATGCAAAGCTATGATCTGTTTAATGCCAGTGTACCGAGTAAACCACAATGGGTTGGGTTTGCATAACACACCTGAAAAAATCATTTTTAAACCACAGTGACTGGGTTTAAATCCAACAAAACCATATGACGATCTAGTGCAATGTGTAAATTCAGTTACAGGGGAAGCCCTTCACTGATTTACCTGGCACAGTTATAACTTAGTCTCTTCTATGAAATTTATCCTTTGGTGTTACAGCGGTTAAATCACATCTATGCAATTGTGAATTTCTCCTTTCTAAGAAAAGTGAATGGAGCAAGAAGGTTAAAAACAATGTGACTAAATTTTAAAGTTTATATTCCGACTACTTTCTACCTAAAAAGAAAATTGATGACAAACAGGCATAATTAATAATATTTAAAACAATCTTAAGGACCCCAAAAAACAATAATTGTCAGGTACACCTGATGAAATACTATAAATGTATTGATGGACCTGTCAGGGTTTCAGAGGGAGCTGGGGGATATTCCCATGGATCTGCTGCACGGTCCAGCGGAGGCCTTGGCTGCTGCATGGAATAGGGAGGCGGTCGGGGCTGTGGACAGGATCACGCCTATGCGATCTCTCTTGCCACATCGGCCCCGACACTCCCTGTGGTTTACGGAGGAGTTGAGGGTGCCGAAGAGGGTTAAGAGACATCTAGAGCGCCGCTGGAGGAAAACAAAGACCGAATCCGACCGTACACAGGTTAGAGCTGCTACCTTGTGGCAATAAGAGCGGCAAAGCACCATTACTTGTCCGCCCTTATCGCGTCCGCAGAATGCCGCCCGGCGGCCCTGTTTAGGATCACTAGATCCCTCCTTGGTAAGGGGGATGTGGGGGTTCATTTGCAGGGCCGTGCAGAGGAATTTTCGGAGCATCTGCAGGACAAAGTCGCTCGGATTCGTTCCAAGTTAGACTCCGAGCATGGGGCAGGGTCTGGGGAGATACTGGGGGACCGTTCTTACCCAGTTATCTGGGAACAGTTTGATCCTGTTGCTCCTGAGGAAGTGGACAGGATCCTGGGGACTGTGAAGGCCACCACTTGCCATCTTGACCCATGCCCCTCCTGGCTGGTGAAAGTAGCTCGGGAGGTAACATGTGCTTGGATCCAGGCGATGGTTACTACTTCCTTGCAGGAGGGAATGTTTCCAGCTGCCTTCAAGGAGGCGTTGGTGAACCCCCTCCTCAAGAAACCCTCCCTGGATCCTACTATACTGGACAACTTTCGTCCAGTCTCCCACCTCCCCTTTTTGGGGAAGGTGGTTGAGAAAATGGTGGCATCACTGCTCCAAAGGGTTCTGGAGGAAATGGATATCTGGATCCCTTCCAGTCAGGTTTCAGGCCCGGTTATGGAACGGAAATGGCATTGGTCGCACTTATGAATGACCTCTGGCGGGAGTGGGATGGTGGAAGTGCGACTATCCTTGCTCTCCTTGATCTCTCAGCGGCTTTCAATACCGTCGACCACGGTATCCTGTTGGGACGGCTCAGGGAATTGGGGGAGGGCAGCACGGTCTTGTGCTGGTTCACCTCCTTTCTCCAGGGCCGGTCCCAATCAGTGGTGATAGGGAGCGAGAGGTCCCATCCTTGGCCCCTCCTCTGTGGGGTGCCGCAGGGTTAGGTTCTCTCTCCGCTCCTTTTCAACATCTACATGAAACCACTGGGTGAGATAATCTGTCATCATGGGATGAGGTATCATCAGTATGCTGATGATACGCAGCTATACATCTCCATCCCTGGTGAAGTAAGTGATGCTGTGGCCGTCCTTTCGCGGTGCCTGGAGGCTGTAAGGGTCTGGATGGGTAACAACAGGCTTTGGCTGAACCCTGGTAAGACAGAGTGGCTGTGGGTTAATGGCTCCTCTGTATCTGGGATTTTGTCATCTTTGGTGCTGGATGGGGTGGCACTGCCCCAGACAAACCCAGTGCGTAATCCAGGGGTCCTCCTAGACTTATGGCTCCTGCTTGAAGAGCAGGTGGCAGCCGTGGCAAGGAGGGCCTTTGCACAACTTTGGGTTGTGCATCAGTTACACCCTTTCCTGGATCAGGATGCCCTTCGAACAGTCACTCATGCCCTTGTTATCTTCCAGATAGACTACTGCAATGCGCTCTACATGGGGCTACCCTTGAAGAGTATCCGGAAGCTACAGCTGGTCCAGAATGCAGCCGCGCGGGCTATTTTTGGACCCCCAAGGAGGGCCCATGTAACGCCACTGCTCCGTGAGCTGCATTGGATACCAGTTTGCCTCTCCCCTATGACTTCAACCCATCCCACCCAATCACACAGAGAGGGCATGCTTTAGACCCACTCAGTAAAAGCGATTAGTGGGGTCCAGAAGGCGGGCCTTCTCTGCGGTAGCCCCCGCTCTTTGGAACATTCTGCCCCTGGAGGTGCGATTGGCCCCCTCACTCCTGACCTTCCGTAGGGCTTTGAAGACCTGGTTCTGCCACTTGGCCTGGGGTGGGGAGGGAATACCTCAAGTATGGGGCTGGCTAGCCCCATAGAGGCCTTCTGTCTTCAGCCTCAGATTTTTCATTTTCTTGGACTCTCCTTCCCCTTTTTTAGAAATGCTTTTAAGCTGATGCTTTATGTATTTATATATATTTATGTTTTTAATGTTCGGTGTGAGTCACCCAGAGTTCCCCCATTGGGGGGAGATGGGTGGGTGAGAAATTTAATAAACAAACAAACAAACACTATATTACCATTCTTCAGATAGAATACCACTTTCCTATGGACTAGTAAGACTTCTGTCCTGATTTATTCTTTTTTTTAATGAAGAATGCCCAAGGAAAAAATAGCTTAACTTTTTAAAAAAAGGCACTTATTCTAATCTTTTTTGTCACAGAAGTTGGCAGCTTCTCAGAGGGAAGAAGAATGTGCCATGTCACAAAGTCTGATTAAGAGGACATGGGAAAACCCTTCCTAAAAAAATCAGGACATAAATAGCAAATCCCTAGTGTTACAGAACGTGCTTGTCTTATTTTAACGCATAGTTGATTCCCAGTTTGGATTTGCCCTCTTTCCCTTGGAATACTTCTGGTAAAAGAATTCAAGAGAGGTTATACAGATGCTAGACCTCTGCTTGCTTGTGCTGACAAACAATAAATTCATTTCACAGATCAGAATTTTTTTTAATAAGGTTTTGGTTGTTGTTGCTAAGAATAAGCATTTATAAAAAGTCTAAAATAGTGCTAAACACTATGTAGAGAATGAAGAATAAGGTCGTTTTTCTCTTACCATGGTGTTTGATGAAAAAATAGCTTAGTATGTAAAAAATGCTTTAAGCCTAACAGTTTATGGAAATTATGGCAAATACTTAGTTTATCTAGCTCTGCTTATATAAATGGTTGCAATTCCTAGTTTTGGTTTAAATGTTATAGTTACAATCATTTATTTATTGTTTCCTCTGGTTGTGGGACACATCTCTAGATCTACTTGCTTTTCTGTTGGTCTCTAAATTTCTTTGTCTCCTAAAAACTTTGCCTTGGACAGGTTCTTTCTTCAAAATCTGACTCTGCCTTTTCCCCCTAACTTTCTTTCCCTAACTGCTGATTTAGCAGTTCCCTTGCTATCTAGCACATTCATCCATGTTACAATAGATTCTTCTCTGAAACAATGCATTGCAATACTTTAACAATCCTCCATCAAAAAAACAAAAACCCACAGCTGCAATATTGCCCTAATCCTATAATCCAATAATCTCATGTGGCTATGCTGTCTGGGAATTAAAATGTGTCCTTCAAACTGAGCTCAGTTCCTGGTGTCTTCATGAACTCATCCATGTAATGTTCTTGCCAACTGCATGGAAGTTAATTTGCCATTTTCTTCTCTAATTTTTTTTTTTTTTTTTTACTGCAATAGGGTCACCCACGTAGTAACTCATTGCACACATCCCAGCCAAGCTCCCATCTCTCTCTCTCAAAAAGTGAGGACATATGAGGGGTGTTATGGCTATGTAAAGCTTTGGTTTGGAGCTCCATTTGAAGCTGGTTCTATTAAATCTTTCGATCAAATTAACTTCCTGCATCAAATTACTGAATTGGATGCCTCTGCTCTGAATTTATTCAACAGTTCTGAAAACTGAATTGAATCAACCCAATCTGATGTTTTGAAGTAAAGCATTCAAGAAAAAAAGTTTTTAAAAAAGTCAAGTCAGATCAGATTGATGATCCTATTCAAATCAATCATTCAAATGAGATCAGAGCCAATCCATGCTCCTCTAATTTATACTTGTGGTGACAGTGCTGCTGTTCCATGTTCCTATCTTAAAAAAAAGAAAGAAAGAAAGAAACCATTTTTGTAGCCTGAAAATAAGAAGAAAGGAGCATGGTAAACATTTGAAGACTAAAAACTTTGAACATTATGCATGAAAATGACTATATTTATGGTAAACAGTAGCTTACCCAGGCATTAAAAAAAGGAATATATGTCCCTCTGACAAATTTGGATTGACAAGGAAGGTCTAAAATGCAGGTATAATTGTGTTTGATTTAGCACAAGCACAATCAGAAACTTTAATTCCTGGAATCCAGTCCATTAAAGGAAGTCGTAGCTAAAGGGAAAGGGACTGAACCATTGCTATTGTATCTATTCTCCATACAGTCTTTTTTCCCTAATATCTGATGAAGGTTAGGGTGTTTGAACATCTTAGGTCTAATCAAAAGTTCTTGATATCTTTTGCTGTCCATCACCTCAATATACTTTCAGATGCATTTATGACATTAGCCCTGCTTACCTGAATACGTTAGTCGGCAGGTTCAGCCACCCCATTGCTGAAATGTCCTGGAAGCAGACCTGAAATAGTTCTGGATAACAGTCTCATGTAGCTCCTGAAGGGTGGTTTTAGAACAGTGCCAAGCAAAGTGTGTGACCCCCTGACCTGACACATTTGGCATTTCTGAACCTTCTGTCTTTATTTTTCAGAGACTTGAAAGGCTTAATTGAAACAAAAGAACAAGTTTTGAGAGAATCAAGGATAGCAATATCGTACGCTTTTGCGCTTTCTAAACAGAGGATTTTCAGCATGATATGCTTCCCACAGGCTGATACTTTCTTTCCTAGAACTGCTTCAAGCCAAGTTATACTGTATGTTGCATTGTTCCCCTGGCAAGCAACTCGACTTTGTTAATTTTGGACTGCGAAGGATTCCCTGTCTTCAAAGCCTGGAAAAGAGGAACAGAACAGACTGAGGGCAACCAGTAGATTGCTTCACTGCTTTGCAGGTATACGTGTTCAGGCTGAGTGGGTGTGCTCCAGGTCCCCTTAATTAAATGTTGTCATCTTGTGGGACCAAAAAGCATACCTTCTCTGTCACTGCTCATGCCCTCTGGAGTAGCATCCCCCCAGAGATAATTCACAGATCAGCCACATTTTTCTTCCCTTTCTTTCCTTAATTGACTTGCCTAATGAAGAATACCTGAAACTCAAAATCTTGCAGTGATCTTGTTCATATAAGATGTCCTAGTAAGGGATTGCCTCTATGGGTTTTGAATTCCAAATAAGTAGAGCTTTGTAACATACAGCCAGGTCTGCAGATGTTTAAAAATGTGTATTATGATTATGATTATGATTATGATTATGATTACGATTATGATTTAGTTTGGGTGCCACTCAACTCAAAGCTGACTCTGGGTGGCTCACAATACAGAATAAATAGACAAGATAAGCTCCAGCTGCTTAATACAAAAAACATACAAGAAACACATCCAACAAGGGACTCCATCTACTCTAATCCAAGGCCTAAGAGTTTGCTCATCCTTTTCCCCCTTCCCAAGTCCCATAAAATCCTGATTCACTGGAGAACTTCCCAGTTTTGATTGATTCAGACTCCAAAGTTTGTACTCCAAAGTTTGTAATCATCATCATCGTCAATCATCATCAAGGTAGAAATAAGCTTTGTGCTTTACAACTGGCCCAGGGTTATGGTTGCTTTTGTTTAGGATTAATTATTGTATGAACTAATCTATCATAGTTGGAGAACCATGCTTTATGACTTAGTGGGTTGTAGAAACCCAGCCATTTGTGCTTTAAGCAGTAAATCCTGCTGGCTGGGAAATTCAGGGAGTTGAAGTCCACATGTCTTAAAGTTGCCAGGTTTGAAAAACACAGGTCTAAAGAAATCACAACTTGCATGCAAATAGGCCTTGTTGTGGACTTTTGGTTTCAGCTGAAATAAAGGTTTTTTATGTTTTCCATACATTTGATCGGTATGCACTGTTTTCATATTTAAGTCTCTTCGAACATTATTTTTACATGCTTCCTTTACTAAATTCATGTATGTGATAACTTGAGTAATTGACTTGGCTTGCTTCTTTGAGTTTTCAGTTATGGAATCATTGGGGACCTTACCAGAGGGAGCTGCAGATTCACATACGAAACCAATTAAGTTCCCCACTGCCACTACCTGCACAAAGTTCTCACCACATAATAGGTAGTCACCATTTGCACAAAAGATTGCCATTACAGCAGGAGTATCTGGCATGATGGAAAGCAGCCAGCAATGCCACTGACTGATCAGTGGAAGGTTAATTGGCTTCCTGAGCATATTTGAAGTAATCTCTGACAATGCCCAAAGGCTAGGTTTGTAAAACATGCTAGGATAAAATGTGGTTGCTATTTTAAATTCCACATACTGTGTAATTTCAATCAGTGTGTTTGTAAATGGCTCAACTGGGTTAATTCAGTAGACTGGGGTTTAATTAATGATGGATGAGAGTGTAGTGCAAACTGCCCATCTGTTGTTCTTGTGAAACTGCCTTTGGCTTCAGTGTAGATCTGGGACATCTGTGGGGATGCAGGATGGGGATAAAAAGCCAAGATGGCAGTTTTGATCACAGCTGCCATGTTGACATTTTTTTGACACACACAGCTTCTGGCAGTTGCCCCTGGTGTAGATGACCTTACTTTTGCTATCTCATGGGAAGATGGAAGATGCTATTGTCAGCAGAGAAGTTTTGTTCTATTTCTAGAAGCCTCAATAATATAAAAACTCTCTTCCACTCATCGCAGCGTAGATATTTCCCCCTAATACTGATATCCATTGGAAATAAGTCTGAGAAAGAACCTTTTGAAATGTGAAATTGTATCAGATGCCCTGTGTATTACAAATACGTTATTTAATACTGAACAATAATACTTATTGCTCTTACCCATTTACCTTGCCAAATCATATGCTCAGTGTCAACGGTTGCTTTCATCAATAATTACCATAAAATTCCCACTTGTCCCAGAACGCCATTGAATTGATTTATATTAACTTGGAGAAGCAATGTTAACCCTATTGAAGAGACAGGAGTAGTTTCCATTTCTGTGTCAAAGTGTTTCCTTTAATTCACATTTCATTTTTGATCTACAGTAAAATCATCAATGAGTAATTCTTAAAGTATGTGTTAAAAGTTAAGCTAAACAAACCTGAATAGTGTTAAAGGTTAGGTGTTCCTAAAATTGAACCACGGGATTAACATCTCATGTCTTTATCTTGGATGGGCCCAACTAGGGGAAAAGTTCATTGGTTCACGTGAAGTACATTCCAGAATAACAAAACAAAACAAAAGTGACATACAAGATTTCCTACAAGGGAAAAAAACCGGCTAGTGTTTATCCAAGAAGCAGAAGTGCCCAGAAAAGTTAACAATACTATAAATTACAATAAAAAGACTGGTTGAACCATGAACCTCAAACCAATCAGTCACCGTTTATAAAAGTATATCATGTGAATTCGTCCTGTGTAATTTGTTTATGATTTAGTTCATTGGATTATGTGAACCATGCTTAAGGAACCACAGAGAAGTGTGACATGCAAAGCCCTAGTCTAGAAATTCATATACATATATGCATACACATGACTCTGCTATAGCTAAATCTAAGTGAATGAGCAGCAACCCTCATTTTAGATTAACATGGTTAGCATTATCTGGCATTAGAAGTTGCTCTGTATTTGTATAACATGCTAAACTGCAGAAGCAGCACTAGCTGCGGTTAAGGACAAGGGTAAGCAGTGGTGTGCATTCACATTAACCCACTAGAGTGGGTTAATGTGTTGTGCAAATTGTCTTACAGGCCGGATACAGACATTAATTAAGCCATGGTTTGCTTAATCATGGTTTACTGAATGACTGAAATTGGAGTGGTGATTTGCGCTCCAGCATATGTGCCCTTGGGACTCTGGGGAAATGATATGTGTCCTCCTTTACTGTAACTTCTGCAAGGACCTTTGAAACAACACTATGACTCTCCTTTTACTGCAAATGTCAGGGAAGATGGATGATTTCTATACCTACTACCTCCTTCCAGACTCAAATCGTGACATCACCCACATAGTAGCTAAATTTATCACTGCAGCAGATAAAACTAGGCAACAGTTAATTTTAGATACAACCTGGTAACTCAAAGTCCCTGGTCCACTTCATTTTTGCTTCTCTTCTCTTACTTTTTCTCCTCCTCTTTTACAACTTTAAATTATATTATAATAAATAACTAAGGTACCAAGTAAGCATAATAATCTATATTTAAAGCATTCTAGGTTAAATTTTATTATTTTAGTGTACACTTCTGTATTTGATTACCACATTTTTATTTATCTAAATGTTTTAATATATGAATATTTTAATACTTTACTAGACTGTCAGTAATACATTGTACTTTATTAACAATTAAGCACTTCTTGCAATTCCTGCTGCCTTACATATTTAAATAGGGCCTGGTACTTTTCCTCCTCTTTCTCCTCTCGTTTGTGTAAATTGCACACTTACTTGTATCCCACTCCCCTTTCCCTCTGTAATATTGTTGTTGAATTGTACCTACATCTGGTCATTGACCTTAATAAATGATTTTGATCTGATGATTTGCTGGACCATAAATTGAGTCTGCAGTCTACAATGACTGTTTTCTGACAATGCACTAATCCTAAACTGTCCCCCCATCATTTTGGCTTAGTGTGTTGTGTCAACACTTTCTATGGCAGTGTGTTGCGGGAACCCTGTCACTTCATCCAGACTTGCTTATTTTCAGGAGGTTTATTACATCAAAAACTGCAAGTCTGCATGACATCCTTTCTTTTTCTGTTGAAGTTTTAGTAACAGTTTTACAGTTAATGAGGAAAGCAAAGTGGCAAGGCGTGTTGCACATTGTCCTTGTGAACTTTTGACAAATTGCCTTGCAATTCTTTGGAACACTTGGAAGCTTTACAAGATATTGCAAAAGACAGTCAAATCAGCAGCTGGAAAGTAATTAGCTCCTTGGACCGCTTGTGGTAATATAGACTGAACTGTAGAAAGAAAGAGAGACACATGTAAACAGCTGTAAAAAGCTAAGGAAACTTTCTTTTGGCCCTCACTAGTACCATCAAGTGAACATCTTTGTGCCCTGCTGATTTTAGTATAGCAGCTCTTAAACTTTTGAAACTGACTGGCTGATCTGGCCAACTCTCTATACTGATGTAGAGAATGGGGAGACAAACACTCACCCCAGATTCACTGGCAGCCAGTAACATCTGTGTTTCAATACACATTCAGGTTGATTGAGGCATGGCTTCTAGTCACCTATGTAAAGAGATTACATCCTTCCCAACTCTCCTTTTTTGCCAGAGAAAAAAGGCCATTTATCTTTTTAAAATATAGATGTTGGGAACTGAGGCTGAGAAGAGGAAAGATGTTTGTTTCATCTCCCCAACAGCCTGAGAATTAACTGACTGGAATCCCCAGGGTTTTGGAAGAGAAGCTCAAGAATAATTGGAACAGAAGGAAATCTGGTTCAGAAACTTGGCTCTCTTTGGACTATTAAATAAAACATTAGCTAGAAATACTGTGTAAGATTAATTTCTATTTTGTCTTTGCGTGCTTCGGCCTAATGTTTTGTCCCTGGTATTCTATATTCTCTGTGTACACTCAGTAAATTGCATGTTTTATGCAACCGGGAAGCTCTCTGCAACAGCAGCTGCCTTTAAATTAGGAACAGACAGTATCAACTTGTGGTCAGCTGAGAGCCTCATATTTTCCTTTACATTTTTCCACTGGAGAACTTTTTACATTGCTATTGAAATTTGAACAATTTATCTCCCTCACCACTGAATGTTTTACTTAGGAGAACTTAAAACCAAAGTGAGCCTTTTACATTCTTCCCTTCCCTTTTCTTTAAAATAAAGTTTGATTTCATTTATCTCTTGTGAAATTGGTCCAATTCCAAAATGGGACTGTGGGAGAGCTGATTTCCCTAGCCACATACCTACAGAACAGGTTCTGGTTACTATAGACCCATTTATTTCACATTTCTTTTTCTTTTGAATTTGCCAGGATACAAGTTTCTTTTCTGAAAAGAACCAAAACCTAATATCCTTTACATCCTGCCATCCCCAGAAGGTCCCTCATTCTATTAATTGTTTACCATTATGGACCTCTTCAGAGAGCTATTATTTGACACCTTTGACATTTTGGCAATTTCTAGGTATAGTAGCAACCTGCTTATATGGAAGGCAGTCAGACATATTTGGATGTTCTTGAGTAAGAAATTAAAAAAATGTTTCCTGTTGTCATAAGAAATTGAGCCTTTAAAATAATTCTTATTTTAAAATGGCAAGTAAAATCTTTTGTTGGAAATTATGGGTTGAAAATGGGATAGTTACCCTTTATCAGCTGATCATTAGTGATACTTTAAAAACTTTTGAAAGGTTACAAAAAGAATATAATTTGCCAAAAACAGCTGGATGGCAATACATTCAACTGAAACATCTGTCCTTTGTTTGGGATGGACCAGATATATTGGCTGCCTTGCAAACTCCTATGGTTTTGAATGTCAGTTTTAGGGGCTAAAGCAACAATTAAATTTTAATGACAATTAAAAAAAAAACCTTACTAAAATAAATATGGACAATATATAAGAATTTGGAATAGAGAATTAGAGTTTCCTGTATTAAAATATGAGTGTTCTCATGTTTTAAAACGTTAATGTTTCTTATGGTTTTAAAACAATGGTTCTTTTTAAAAATTAAATTTTCTGTCTTTTATGTTAGAGATGCAATGCATTTGAAGGTACATTAGTATATGTGTTTTAGTCATTCTTTTTGTAGCTTCTTACTGGTCAGATAGTCTAACTATGGTGAACCAGGTTCTTGGAAAGAAGTTTAGATTTAAGAATGTTAATGTGTTGCTAAATTATATTGTATAAATTTGGAATCAGTGTCTTTATGAAAAATGTTGGATTTATCATGGTTGGACTGTTGCCCAAAAGATCATTATGTGTCCCCAGAAACTTTATGGACTAGATATCAAAGGATGACTTGATGCAATGTGTCAGCTGTCAGCCTATGGCCTTTATTGGCATAGAGGTCAGGGGTAAAAAAAGTCAAGATGGTGGCCACAAATATATAAAACCCTGCTTTTTTTTACATGTATCATGGCTCATGTAAAAAAAGGGGTGGAGCTTCAATCATGCAGGCACAGCCATTATTTTGACTTTTTTGACACCTCTGGTCTGTGGATGCTTCTGGACTGGACAATATGATTCCATGTGTCAAGTTTCAGTTGATTGTTTAAAAATGGACTTGTAGCAATTTCTATATAGACAATTCTATTGTTGCATTTCTATTGTTCTATTTGTTTTTGTTTTTGTATTTGTTTCAGACGCATTATGTGAAGATCCAGCTCTCTGGAGAAGGCTGTAATGCTGGTAAAGGTGGAAGGGAAAAGAAGAGAATGACCACCAGCAAGGTGCATGGACTCACCTACAGTGGCCATGAGTGCACCCTTGGAAGACCTGAAGGACCAGGTTAGGGACAGATCATCATGGAGAAAATCTATCTATCTACAATAATCAATCAATCAATTGCACTTGTATTATTGTATTTGATTTCTTTTCTTATTGTTTGTTGGTTTGCTATATCTGCTTTTAAATAACCTGTTGTCTTCTATTTCTAGTGACATGTTTTGTTTTCTTTGGAACTGTATATTTAAAAAATCAACCCAAATAACAGTTTGGGCTGTCTTGGCATGAGATTCATAGCCTGATTCACCTAACGATGGCTTATTAACTGCGCCTATTTTCTGGATTCATTTGACAGGCTGAACCATCACCTGATCACCCAGGCTGGCTTCTCCCACCATGCTAGGTTGAAATGCAGGCCAGGTAAACTTCAACAGGTATAATTCTGGTCGCAGTTCTCCAACAGAGAGGCAGAAAGAGAAATGTTAGATCTGTCAGCATGACGGAGCAAGGAATGAGAATTTGGGGAACCAAGATGGCAGGTGATGCTGGTACACGGAGGAGTAGCCCCTGCACAGCATTTGCATCGAAACACGTCAGTCTTTAGGGCCTCGAGGTCTGCCGAACCGGGCGGCCGGCGGCTCCGGGTGATGCCCGAACCTGAAAAGAGCAGCATGGCAGCCGCTGCAGAAGGCGGAGCCCGGTCCTGACCTGCGAGCATCGCCGCGCAACCTCGTCTCCTCGGAGAGCTGAGGATTTCCCAGCTCCTCCGTACTGTTTGCGGCTCCCTAGCACGCACGCCCCTGCCTCGCCTTGCCTCTGCCTCCTGGGGCACGGGGTTCGACGGTGCATCGCTCTCCCTTGATGGTGCGAGGTGCGTGAGGATCCCACGCACCGAGGTCTGGTCGGCACATGGAGCACATCAGAATGCCCAAGGTCAGTGCCCGGAAGATGGGCAGCGGAGAGGATGGAGGCTCGCCTTGAAGAAGCGGGAGGCTCTGGGGCGGCAGCTGGCAAGAGGGAGAGGGGAAAAGGCGGGGGGAGGACCAGTGCCCCCTCCCCCCGGCGCGTGGGGTTCCAGACTGGGATGAATTAATCCTCATCTATGAAACGAAGAATGATGGAAAGTTGCATGTTTAAACAATCCATTTCTTTCCACTCAGGTTTGTGATGCTGTTCAGGCAAGTTGCCCTTTAACTTGAAGGCGCGTTTGAATTAGATAATATTTTTTCACACAGTTGGGAACAGAATTGTGCTTACTCATCCATTGCCTATAATAATGCAGCATCAGCCCTTGCAAGCCGGGAAATGACTCCCCCTCCTTTGATCTCATTCTTATTTGAAATTCAGATAGACCCCCCTTCCCCCCAGGTTTCTGGGTAGAAAAATAGCTGCCTTCACCCTCTCTTTTGCCAGGTGAAAATGGGGTTATATTATTATGTGATTTCAAGGCGTGTTCTGATTGTAGGTCAGTAGAATAAAAATGGGTCCCTGGAAGAGTAAAACTAAATCTGATGAGTGATAGAAGGCCAGAGTTTATTTTAATTACATTTGACTAAATTGGACTGTGCATCGATAAAGTGTTTTAAAGCCTAGACATTGAGGATTTTGAAATCCTGTTTTGTAACTGATTGTATATGATAAATCCTAATAGAACATAGGTTTGAATAATGGCTTCTTGTGTTTGGAGTTATGTCGCTAGGCCTCTGGCTCCCACACAGGAAATATGATTGGAACATAGAAGAATACAGCATCTCACATTTAAAAACGTAATCCTGCAATTTTTATTGTTTTGTGTAGCTTTTGCCAAAAAGGTTTATTTTAAACACATTCTTTTCTACAATTATCTTTCATTTAAATAAGCTCAGTAATAAATAGAAGACAACCCCCACTCCAGAAAATAGTTAGCATAGGAAATATTTTGGTTAATAAGAATCATGCACTTCTTAAAATTGAGCTGACTTAGGAACACTTACTGTACTGTACTTAACAATCTTTTTCAGACCTACCTGGAAAAGCTAGGAACTGTTGTTGGTTTTATACTGTTTTATATTGTTTTGTACAGTTTTATTGGTTGTAAGCCACCCAGAGTTGTTTTTAAGATGGGCAGCTGTATTAATGTTTTAAATAATAAATAAACTGAACGTGCAAGATTTTGAAAGCAAAACATCCACCTTCCATTGACTACTGTCTTTCTGTTCGCTACGGCCTGCCTTCTTCCATGCTGGTGTTAGAGGCTGTCTTAGATTAGTCATGAGATGTGATGTAATGCAATGTAATGAAATAAGTATTGATTGTAAATGATTTTGAACCATTAAAGTAGTTTAGTACATAAAAGTCCTTGGAGCAACAGCTAAACACCAAAACATCTACAATATTGATAGGTATAATCAACCATTAATAGTAGGGCTCATATTGGGGCTGCAGAAATCCAGATGACCGCTAGATCAGGGTTTGTTTGTTTTTTAGGCTGTAAAACCTGTTCATTAAAAAAAAAAATTCTAGAACCAGTGATGAAAAGACAAAGGTCTGATGATAGAAAATTGGCTGTGTTTGAGTGAATATTTTGGCTGTCCTTAGTCTTTCATGGAACCCCATCAAGTTCTTGCAGAATGCTGGGATTTTGCAGAACATAATTTGAAAAACCCAGCACTAAATAACAGCAAAAAGGCACAGAAAACTAATTCACTCATACCCTCTGGTGGCTGTACAGATTTTTGCAGCCCCAATATGATAGCCCTCATGGTAGCTTAACATTAAATGACAGCAAAAGTGGGGAACAAATAACAAATAACATACAGTGTCTGCCTTAGGGGTATGCCTGAGATGCAGGCTGTGATGTGTTTCAAACTGAAAACAAATCTATGGTTAGAAATTCAACTGAACTGTTCAGGGCAGATCCTGATTCAGTCTATTGATCTTCCCTATCTTCCATTATAGGGAAAACACAATATAAAAAAGATGCTGAGGCCCTAGAAAGAGTGCAGAGAAGAGCAACAAAGATGATAAGGGGTCTGGAGGACCCCTTTAAATCCTATAAAGAACGGCTAAAGGAACCAGGTATGTTTGGCTTAACGAAGAGAAGATTGAGAGGAGACATGATAGCAGTCTTGCAATACTTGAAGGGCTGCCACAGGGAAGAGGGCATCGATTTATTCTCCATAGCACCTGAGAGTAGGACAACACGCAATGGGTAGAAGCTCATCAGAGGGAGAGCCAACCTGGAAATAAGGAGGAATTTCCTGACAGTGAGAACTATTAAGCAGTGAAACAGGTTGCCTCCTGGAGTTGTGAATGCTCCATTGCTGGAGGTTTTCAAGAAAAGATTGGACAACCATTTGTTTGAGATGGTATGAGGACTCCTGCCTTGGGAGGAGAAGACCTCCAAGGTCCCTTCCAACCCTATGATTCTGAGATTCATTAGTCACTGTGAAATCTGGCATGGCATAGCCAACTCCCTGCCCACTCCTCTCTGTCCATTGCATTCCTTTCCTTCTTCTTAGCTGTCATCGGCACCCACTGCCACCAATAGCATTGCCCCTTTTCTTGCAATGCACATCCTTAAACCCTCCTGTTTGGAATATTCATGTTTTGTGTCCGTGCCTGGACCAAACACACATGTTTTTCATCCACACTCAGACAAAGCTTACATATTTTGGTCTGGAGAAAGGCCACCTAAAATTGCTGTTCTGTGCATTTTGGACATTCCTGATCTGTCTGTGTTGAAAATATATTGTGCAGACCTAACAGGTAGACAGCACTGGCGGCAGAGCTATTTAACTTTATTTCTAGAAAGCAGTCTAAATATCTCCCTAGTGTGTACTACAGTGTAGTAATAATAACATTAAGAGTTTATTTGTTGTATCTGTTTATTCAGTGTTGCATCTTGTGTGGTCAAGCTCATACAATTTCAAGTTTTTTTTCCCCCTCCCTCCTGTTTCTTACTAGATTTTTTGGTCAGTCTTCCTCATCTTGGTTATTTCCAGTTGCTGGGAATAATTCAGATTGTAAATGGAATCCTGCATACAGTATTTAAAAAGTACCACAGTGGGAAGACTTTGGAAAGAGTATACAGAGCGTCATAAATATTTACATCTATAGTGGTGCTGAAAATGGGAGTGCCTTTCTCAAAATCAGCCTTAGGTCAGCCTAATCTGCAAGCTTCCAGGGCCCACTTCATGAAATATGATTTCGGAGCAGATTTATATTTGGAATTGACCAAATTGACCACATTAGTTTTTCAAGCTATTTTTGGGGAAATGTAACAGGGAAGTTCATGGGTGTAATGTGTCTGAATATCATCCTTCGGGGAGAATTTTGGAGAACCAAAGATAGCCATAAAAAAAGGATGCTTCTTCCTCTTCCCTGGAGAAAACCATGGGAAATTGGAAGTTTGGCAGCTCATGGTTTACTCCAAAGAGAGGGAAAGTAAAGTAAAAAGAGAGAAACATGTTTTGTGGCCCTTTTTGTTTGTGAATTCTGATAGGCTCCTTCAGTCTGATCCCTTCCAGATGCCTTGGGCTTTCAGTGCCTAGAATGAACTCTGTATAGCTGATAGGTTGGAGAAATCTGTTTTATAAAGGATCCTTTGTCCTATGATAGGCATCCTGAGCTTAAACAATCCTCAAATCCATCTCCTGAGTCTCAAAACTTTCTACTTGTCAATTGGATTGAGGTCATCTAAAGAACCTAGCTGACCTTGGCTGGTTTCACAAAGTTAAGAGAGATTGGACTTGTCTAGGTCCCAAATGGGAGACCAACAGGAAAGACCACGGCTGAAAGCTAGCTCTGGAAGTTAGAACAGCAACATGTATACAGAAGGTGGCACAGACAGAAGAAGGCACCACTTCCATATTGTTGGATTCTGCTTTGGGTGGCTGTGAGGCTTCATTCACTAGAAGACTTGCACCTGAAGTTTCAAGGACCCAGCTCTTGATACGGGGACTTATGACAGATACTAGAGAAACCATTAATCAGGAGAAGACCAATGTCCAAGAAGCCAGATTTATTCTTCTCTTTATTAATTATATAATTCTGTGTTCCATAAAAGGATGGATCTTTATAGTGCTGCCTCTAATTCTAATTCTCAGGATCAACGTTTAATTATTGTATATCCTTTCCTTAGACAGACTCTTGTTTAGTAAAAATCTCTAGGTTCATTTAAAATGAAATTAACTGCTTAGTGTGCTTGTGTGGGTGTATGCATTTATGCCATTGCCTGGGTTTTGGCTGTCATCTGCGTTTCCATTTAAAAAGTCCAGTTGCAAGCATACTGTCTCCCTTATGGCTTTTTACATTTTATTTAGACTGGCTATGTCTTAAGGAGGGACCAGATCTCAAGGTGGGACCCATGGACTAGTTCACACATTACATTAAGCCCTACTATGGTTTGTTTGGGTTTGGCTTCATACATTGTAGGAACCTAGCTATTGGGAGTTGTGGCTCATGAATTTCTATGCTTTGCACGGATGGGGCCTATGGACAATCTTTCCCATCTCTTGTTGGAAAAAGGGATGGGCCACACCTCTGTGTGACAGCCTGAAGAACCTACACTGCCACAATATATAAGACTAAGTTAGCGGGATAGAAAAGGCTGATTGATAAAGCAGCTTCATATGGTTTAATGAAGTCCATGTGATGGAAGCATGAAAGAAGAAGAAGAGAAGGGCGTGCAAACAGGTGAAGAAGAGCAGAGCCCTTGCTAAGGCAATTGGGATGTACAAATTCCTTGATTAGGGTAAGCAGGGGAATCCGTGGCCTAGCAGCATACAACACCTTTTCATTAGAAGGTGTAAAACTAGGCTGATTTCTTTTCTGTATTAACAAGGTAATAGAAAAATGGAAGGGAGCACTTCCCTCTCCCCATTCTCAGCATGTAAACCAGAGTTCTATTGTTTTGTCTACAACTAACAACAGCAACAACGAAGGTAAAGAATCCAGTTTGGCTGTTGGGGATTCTCATGACAGCAGAATGGAAGTGATTTCACATTGCATATGAAACTAATACCATGTGAAAACATTGAAAAGTCTTAGAAGATTTGGCCAGTAGGATTTTTAAATGAGTCTGGTTCATTCAAATCTATGCTTATACAGACCAAGGCAAATTGTGCTGTAGGATAAATCCAATACATACCATACAATACATAGGTAGCTACATACCTATAACACATTTGTGTATCCTTTGCTCTGAAGTCAGCCTGAATAAAGTTTGCTCATGTTTTTCTCTAGTATAACATCCTTTTCCTTGAATGGCTTCCCAGTAACCTTGCTAAGAAGGTCAATGTTCACATTTCTTCTCTGAAAGTGCCTGACATCTGTTTGCCATTTACATTTCCTTCAGTATCTTTTTTTTACCATCTCTCTTCTTGCTCTGAAAGATGTGCTGTGTCAAAAATAGTATTTTTGCCTCCTTTATTTATAAGAGCTTGCAGTAGCCATCGTGTGTAACGCCCTTGATGGGTTTCTCCTTAATACCCCCCTGTTCCTTTCTTGTACAACAACTAAGGTCATGAGGGAAAAAAAAAAATCCTGGTGGAGAGACATGGTTTGAAATTAATATTTCAGTTCCACATAATTTATGTGAGCAAGCAAGCAGCCCATGAGACTTGACACTTCTGTCTACTGCATGTTCTCTTACTGTATATCTGCTAATCACTAATAATCAAACTTTTAAAATAGGAAGGTTTTCCTTGAGTATACCTGTATCTCTCAAGTGTAGTGTAAAGTGCCAGTTTTTGTTTTTGTTTAAGAAATTATGTCAAATTGAATTTCCAGATAGCATGCTCTTTTCCTTGTTTTTCTCTTATACTGTATAAAATGTTTCTAATTCTTACTGCTGTTAATCTAAACTCTGCTTAGGGGTTCTGGAACATATACCTGATCCTACAACTTTTGGCTGTGTTTGAAGGAGATCAACTTCTGTTTAGGAAACAAATGTCTTCCATATTCTAGGGCACAAAATTTAAAGATTTGAGGTTGGGTATCATCAATATGCCGATGTTACCCAGCTTTTACATCGCTACTCCAGGTCAGACAGGTGATGCTGTCAAAACCCTGTCCAGGTGCTTGGAGGCTGTGAAGATCTGGATGGGAGAAAAAAAACTTAAAATGGAATCCTAGTAAAAAGGAATCACTGTCCATCAGGGTTGTCTGTCTGTTCCAGGAGTGGCACTATCTCATCATGGTAACATCAACATGATGAAATGTCATGACATAATTGCACAAATGGTGTGAGTATGCAACAACAACATGATGTTTGACACAGATATTTAAGTTGCATCATCAGTGTGATGTCATCATACTTTTTTTTTTTCCCTTTCCTTCCTTCCCTTGTGGATGCCCATGTTTACAGTGAAATCCTATCCTTGTATATTAGTATTTTCTACTGAGTTTAATAGGGCTTGTTCCCAGGTAAGTGAATATAAGATGGCAGGCTTAATCAGATTAATTAATTAGTAAAGTAAATTTTAATGAGCAAGGACACCATTTTATTACTAGAGTTGCATGCTTGTCTGGTGAATTTAACCTACAATATATTAAACAGCACCTAAACACAGTTTCTTCCCTCCTTTTCTTTCTTTTCTCTCCAATTTCCTCTTCTCACTTCATTCCCATACAGTTTTGTCCTCTTCTTTCACTTGGCTTTTGCTTCCCTTCCCAATGCAGAGACCCCTTCCCCATCTCTGTAACTTTTTTCTTCTTTCTTCTGTTGGAAAGAGGGACAGGTTACGTACATTTTTGTGTGTTCTTGGTGTTTTTTTGTGAATGAGGGAACTGTTTATATATGTAGATAGGGATTCAATATCATCAACTGGATACCTTGTTTTACCAGCAATTACATTTAATAATGTTACATTTTATATTAAATTTGATTTCTTTTTGGCCCAGTTCTTTCTTTTTTTGGGGGGGGGGTGTCAGTGTGGCTTCTGGCAGGTACGTTGCCAGACTTTACACCCGGCCTCACAATAAATCATAGCTCTCCTTATTCAGCACTAGGCTTATCTCGGCAGAAGACTCTCAGAGACATCTAGACAGGAATCTTTACTGCAGACAGGAATGGAGCCTTGAGATGATATGCCCTACTGCAGTGCAACGAAGTAATGTGTGTATGTATGTGTGTGTATACAGACATACAGGCAGAGTTGATCAGTCCCTTGATGGCCTTGGGAGGCAGCTCTTTAAATAATGGGTTCTCTCTAGATTGGGAATCTCTGCTTCCTGCCTTACCAGTCTCAGCTGTAATCATATATGCACATGTGCGCAGAAGTCCAACTCATGCATACATTTATTAGAGTGGGGGAAGGGAGAATCTCCAGGGTTTGGAGCTGTGTCTATAGTGTGTTCCTTGCATCATTGCTTATTTTGTGGAAGGGGGAATTGTATCAATTGCAGGGTTGTCTTCCATTCAGGGAAATATGACATGTTCTGCAAGTTAAACTGTTTTTTTACTAAAGCTTTTTATGGGCCTAAGTACTTTGATCTGGCTATAAACTGCCTGAATTTAGATCTAATATAACAAAGTACATTTATCCACTGGGAAGAATGTGAGTTGCACAAAAATAGTTCCCAGTGGACCTGTTTCCTAGAACTGTGCCATGAAAGTGGTTTGGCTTTCTGCTTATGTGACCAGTTTTTGACATAGGTCATTTAAAAAGTGGCCAAGATACAGTCATGTAGGATCCAGCCAAGAAATCAGTAACTCATAATCCATCTTTTTTCAAGCAGTGTTTTAAGTTCTGGAATTTCAGTCTTAAATTATTTTTACCAAACTAAATTCTCAGTGGACATAAGGAAAGTAGCAATAAATCTAAATATAGACCATGAGAATTTGGTTTAAATATAACCCCAGATCTCATGGAAACACTCATTTTGATTAAGTTAATAAAGGTAATTTTAGATTTTTCAGTTCCCATCATTAGCACCTTGAACCTTAGGAAAAAAATGTTTAAATTTGATCATTCAAGTGTCATTATAGGCAAGAGATGAGTAAATTTTAACTTCTCGGTTGGTTTATTGTTTTTGATAACAATATAATAGAATGGAATGTATTTCTAAGCATTTTAGATATATTCTATTTTTTTCCCTGTTGTCTAAGTCCAATCCTCATATGTCCCAGGTAGGGACCAATTTCACTATCAATAGGTTTATTGGATTCATAAAACATATTTATTTAAAAAAGAAATGCCTGTGAGCAGTACTATGAGTTTGTTCATTATTTGTTGTCAGATTGATTCACAGCATTTGATTAGATAGAATCATAGCTTATACATCAGGGTTCCTCAACCTTGGCAACATTAAGATGGGTGGACTTCAACTACCAGAATTCCCCAGCTAGCCGGCTGGGGAATTCTGGTAGTTGAAGTCCACCCGTCTTAATGTTGCCAAGGTTGAGGGACCCTGTTTTACATAATCAGATGGCTTCTCGTTGCTTTGAAATGTAAACACTGCAGAAGGGTGACACTGGTAAAATAGAGTGTGGCATCTTTTAGTGTTATATCAAAACATGATAGAATATAACACATTTTTAAAAAGAAAATATGACTCTAGAACTCTTTCTAAGAAGTCTTGTGTTTGTCATTGTGTGCCTTTCTCTGTAGGTGGAAAATGTGCGCTTCATTGATGGAATATCTTCCAAAAGAGTTGCATTAGGGACTCTGTATCTAACAGCCACTCATGTCATCTTTGTAGAAAATGAGCCCGACAATCGTAAAGAGACATGGGTATGACAAGTTACTATTATAACTTTATAAATCCAGTAATCTGCACGGGCTATGACTTACATTTGGAACCATAAATTTTACTGCAAACACAAAGGCAATAAGGCCTATTAAAACACTTTGTGAATATTTGTGGACCTTTTGTTTGTGTCTATATCTGTGGTCATAAACATTCCTGATCCTCAAGGACTCTCTGGATCCTTGAATCATAGAGTTGGAAGGGGCCATTTAGCCCCCAAGTCCAACCCCTCGCTCAGTGCCAAAATCCAGACAGAAGCAGCTCATGGCATTCAGGTGTCTAGTTTTTGCCTCAACGTGTTCTGTGCAAGCAAAAGAGTTTAAAGCACTGAAAGAGCAAGGAGGTGTAAAAGAACTTCAGTCATTCTTAAGATTGCAAAACATGTCAACTAGGGATTCTTGATCTGTGGAACTGAAATACTGATGCTATCAGTCTTGAGCATTGTCCACATATCTGGAGGGCAAAAGATTTATTATTTCTGTACAGCTCATAAGCTATCATATTCAGAAGAATAAGTGTCTTCAGCTGGAGAGAACAGACCTCATATCCAAAGGGCTTGTGCATCTCATTGAATAGAAAGAGTGCCTACTCCTGAAATTCTAAAAAATCAACCTTGTTAATTAGGTTCTTCAAGGGCAGGGCCAGCTCAAAATATTTTGCTTCCAGAGATCAAACAAATGGCATTCTCTCACTTTCCTCACAAAGCAAAGATGCAGAGCGTCCAATACCAGCAAGTTATTTTACCTCCTGAGGCAGAAAATAAAGTGAAGATGATGAGTTGGAAATTGGAGTTGTGGGATGAAGTCCAGTAATTTTGATGGACCTGGGGCAGCATTCCCCAAATGATGTCTATCAACTGTGTTGAGACTACTGTTCTCAGAATTGTTAACCAGTAAGAACAAAATACTGGGACTGTTGGTTGTGGAAGCGACAAAGCGCTCATTTTTTTTCCTATTGATTATCCCTGCCCTTTGACTGCTTCTCACATTTATTTGCCCTGCATATCTCAGTTTTAAAATAATTTTGCTCTAATCTCTTCCTTGTAGCATTCTGCCATACTGCCAGAAATGTTTTCACCTAGGAATCTCTAGGTTGGTAGTTTCAAGTGGCCATAGTTAGCATTTCAAAACTTTAAAGAACCTGAAACCAAAGTTCTGAGTTTATAATCTTTCTGTTTAAAAATCTCCTTGATTTTTAAACAAGGGCAAAACTCACAGCCTCTCATAATACTTGAATTTCAGGGTGCCAGGCATATATGGAATGCATTGAGCTATGGCTCTCATTAAAAAAAAATGCAAATAAATGATATTGTTAAAAGAAATACATTCAAAGAACTTCATAAAAGTGAAACACCAAAACTTAGCCCCAAGTGAATTAACAAACAGGTCTAACTTTTTTCCCTCAGCCTGTCATCCTCACAAAGTTGTTTTTGTGGGGAAATTCCCATTTATACTGTCTTGAGCTGCTAGGGGAAGATGAGATATAAAATAGTTTTGGATCTCAGTTAACTAGTTAATTATGGCCTCCTCACTCTATGAGAGCTGTGTTTGTATGAATTGTTCCCTGCAGATGTAGCTAAGAAATCTTCCACTCCACTGAGTGATCCTCTGCTCCACTTACTGATTCATGGTTCAGTTGCACTTGTTCTCTGTGATCTTGTAGAGTGCCAAAGCTTTGTTTGTCGTGCTATGTTGAGCATTATGTACTTTAAGGCACATCATACAGTTTTGATTGTGTTCATTTATATAATGGAATATCCTTAGCTTCTGTTTAGATTGGCTTCTTATTTTTCTTTATCAGATTCTTCATAGTCAGATCTCTTCTATTGAGAAACTGGCTACTTCGGCCTCTGGTTGCCCTGTGCTGATTCGTTGCAAGAACTTCCAGAACGTTCAGTTCATCATGCCTCAGGAAAGAGACTGCCATGATGTTTACGTCTCCCTGATACGTCTGGCACGCCCAGGTATAGAGTGGCAGTTCAGGAGGTACCATACATCTGTGCTGGCAGCTGGCCCGAATAAAAGTACTTTCTCATAGGGATGGTGGGCTCCTGCTGTTCTGTTCATAAATCTCGCTACAAGGAAACTGGGTTGTTTTGATTCCATTTCACCAAAAGGCTCCATTGATCTGATTGTACGGTGGTGAAAAGGCAATTCATAAATCTATTTTCTGTGTTTGGCACTGTTGATTATTGTATTCAGTTGTATTTTCTTTAACTATTCATGCTCATATTCTTTCTTGTTCCTTTTGCTAGTTCTCTGACTGTTTTTCTTTTCTGATCTGGGGCCATATAATTCTGTTCTGACTCTCCGTTCACTTTTTAGCTTATTCCATTCAGTTTTATCATTCTTTTATGTTTGGAATTTTATTTCTTCTCTGTCATTTGCCGGTATTATCCTCTGACATGGGACAACAATGTTTCTGGAAAATGTCCTCTCTTTTTAGAAACTGAGTCTCCTATATAATCCCTGGGGGTGATTCTGTATGGATGATATGTCTGTTGACACCCAGCAAGTTCCCAAGCCTTCTTAATTTATTAGATTTAATTTATTTATAAAAATGATTGGGAATATAGTTTGCTATAAAGCAAAGTACCAACCCCAAATATAGTTTATATTTCTAACTATCTTTTTGGCCTATGTAGTCCCTGGAAGCATTCTTTAAAAATAAAACTATGGATGGCACCAGCCAGTGCTTCTTTGCCTTCTGATATAAGCTTTATTATTGGCTGGAATCAATATGGCAGCCATTTTGTGAAAGTGCCCATAACAAATTGCTTTCAAAATTCCAAATGGGTCCGTCGGTGCCAGAAGGTTGCAGAACCCTCCTTTAAAATAATCTCCCCAAATGGAGCTGTGAAGGAAAGAGAAGAAGAGCATGACCAGTAGGAAGGTGGATGGACTCAATTATAGTGGCAATGGATACACCATTAGAAGACCTGAAGGACCAGGTTGTGGACAGATTGTCCTGGAGAAAATCTGTCTATCTGGTTGTTAAGAGTGGATGCTGACTTAAATGGAGTTTCCACAATGTAAGTACAGGAACATGTGGGATAAGAGGATTAGGAAGTAGCTTTTCAGGCCTGTGAATCTATAGAAAGTGGAAACTGGAAGAAATTCCTTCCAGGGTGTTGTTAGAAAACTTATGGCAATGGCTTCTCTGCTTCACCCAGGCTCTTACATCTCAAGCACTTTCAGTTCCCCAGAACTTTGATTTTCTACTTTGTACTGAAATACTGAAAATAACGTTAAAATGGGGCATCTAATGTGATTGAGCTGTGGTAACTGAGTCAGACATAATAGCAAGTGAAATGGCTAGTTTTCATGAATCAATATATACTGTATGTCAGAATTTCAACCTGTCTTCAAGATTACGGATAACAATGGTTCACAGACAAACGAAGCAAGTTTGTATCTGCCCCGCTGTTGGAAGGAGGTGAGAGAGAGAGAGAACTGAATCCAGAAAATGTGTCTGAATCTTATCTGAGTTATTTTTAAACTTGAGCTATAACATTCTGGAAATTTTATTGATACCTTCTCCATTTTAAGTATGCCGTGAGAAAGTTTATCACTGCTGACCACTTATAGTAACTTACATAGCACAGTTCAGTTCTAGTTTGAATATAAAAGAATATTTGTCCAACCATAGGCACTAAAGTTGGGGTGGACAACAGCTCCCTGCATCATTTCCTACTGTGCCATTGAATTTCAGTGATTCAGGTGCCAAAAATCTATAGCATGATTTCCTACCTTTTTGAAATTGAAAGACATGATGAACTAAAATTGGCTTGGAGTGGTTTAAACAATGAGATCAAGCCCAATCTCTAAAATAATTGGGGGTGTGTGTGTGTGAATTGAAAGCTCTCACCCATCTGTGTGATGTAGCCTTGCCTCTTTGCATCTCCATGATTCTACTGTGAGTCTTCTCCTATGAGCAATGCACCATTGGCTACCAACAGTTGGATATGCATTCAAGTATGTATCCCATTCAGTTCAGTGACGTTAGATAGCCTTCACATTCAGTTATAGCAGTGTTTCTCAACCTTGGCAACTTTAAGATATGTGGACTTCAACTCCCAGAATTCCCAAGCTCCTCTCCTAAGAGATTTTGATAAGGGTGCAAATGTTCCTTATTTGATTTACAACACAGCTTTCTGCTCTGAGAGCACTAACAACACACAATTAAAATTTGATAACAGTGGAAATCACTATGAATTAAGTTGACATGTTTCTGTCTCATGGCACTTCCAGAGATCGTACCCTCTTATCTAAAAAAAAGTGAAATGTGGTTTTTCGAAAATGAGTATCTGCAATCATAGAGCTAGTTTTGCATGATACTTCCCTATTGCTCCTACTGATGTTGAGTTGGCAGCACAGGTTGATGGCTTCAGTTTGCCTATTTTGGGTCCTGTAAGAGGACCATATCATGATTTTTGGTATATTGTACCTAGAAAATATTCAAGTCAGGCAATTTTGAACATGCTCATTCTACAACAAGATGGACAGTGATGCCATAAGAGTTCTGATAGCTACATGGAAAAAGGCCGAAATTTTCAGGGTTTGCTGCTTGAATCTGTTTATGCAAGAGCTAGTCTTCTTTTAGGATTAATCCTATTCATAACAGAAGGGCTATTTGTCAGTCATTAATTCGTAAATTGTCCATGCAGACTTCAAAATAAGCCAAGAATGCTTCCTTTCCTTGAAACAAGATCTTCATTCCCACTGTAAATGATCCTAAGAAATTAGCTCAGTTTTCCCCAACCTGAAGCCCTCCATTTGTGTTGAGTCACCAAGTGAAGCCTGTATTAGCTAATAACAGTGTGTATCCCTAAAGGAAAAGAGCACTCTGATCAGGGTATCTGCAGAGAAGAAGGGGATCAAAGAAATCAGGGTAGCTTTGATCATGTGTCAACAGCCACCATCTTGACTTTTAACCCTCCACCCCACCCCAGGATGCCCTGGCTCCTAAACTGAAATAAATTCTTGAGCAGACTGCTACTGCTTTACTTATGGCTCCCCTGGGCTGGTGCTAGGGTACATAGTTGATCTATGTTAATTTCTGTTGAGTTCTAAGCAAGTCAGGAATTATTTATTTGATTTATATCCTGCCTTAATTCAACAACTCAAGGCAGAATACATAGTGTTCCCTCCTATTTGTCCCCATAACAGCAAGCCTGTGGGGTAGGTTGGGCTGAGAGAATGACCGGAATTTGGATCCTGAAGATCAAACAATCTCAGCTGACTTGTTGAAAGTTTTTCACTGAAAATAGTTGATTATGCCTATTTTTGAAATTGCTTTTTGCCATTGCTGATTTTCTTCCTATTTTCTTGTTTATAATTGTTCTCTAAATCTGTCTCGTTATTCTTGTACATCGCCTTGAACATTGTGCTGCTAAATATAAAAGTGGTTTATAAGTGTTTTAGCTAAAGCATAAGGGCACGCTCTTGTTTTGATAGTTTGAAACATCAATGAAAAATAGTCAGATAATAATATAAAAATCAGGAATGCTGCTGTCATTAAGAACAAAAGATGCATTGATTTTCTGTGCCATCATTTGCCACTTCATTGCCTCCCAAATATTTTTAACTATATAAAGGCTCAATTCATGTTATGTCAGAATGAGAAAAATAGTTTCAGCTATATTAAACTGGCTATCTTCAGCATTGATTACACTAGACAATTTAAGCACGAATTAAATCCCATCCAATAGAACAAAATTAATAAAACACAGAAAAACAATGTTTCTGCTTTACTCATCTGCTTTGTCTACCTGATATACATAAAATTACCAAATAATCTCAAGAAGAAAATTGACTATCTCCCAAATTTTATCTTAAAGTGTCCAGACAAAGAAAATGCAGAACTGATCTAAATCCCCTCAATAATTTTTGTACTGTCATTTCTGTAAATGCAATGATAACTTTCTAAAGAAGTTGGCTTTCCCCCCCTAGATTTAAAAAAATGAACAGTTGGAACAATTAAGCAAATAAATCAAGCAAATGTTGGTGTTTTCCATTTAGTAGTAGTAATAATAATAATAACAATAATTCTAGTGAAGAAATAGCAGCTATCTCTTTTTCTTGCTTTCAGTGAAATATGAAGAACTGTACTGTTTTTCTTTCAATCCAAAATTAAACAAAGAAGAACGAGAGCAAGGCTGGAATCTGACAAACTTGATGGAAGAGTACAGTCGGATGGGAATTCCAAATAATTACTGGCAGATCAGTGATGTCAACAGAGATTATCGTGTGAGTTGCTGCTCTTGAAAAGAAATGGTCTGAGGTCTAGATATTGTGATCCAAAATACCAGTGTATGAAGGACTTCTCCTTCCATCACCTTCCAAGTAACTCAGCGGCTCAATTCACTGTGAGATCCTTGAACCACTAAATCTTGATTTATGTACCTTTGTAGTTTTCTGTATAAATTTTGCTTCATTGTTTATTCCTGATTTGTTAAACTGCTGGTTTCCCTGCCATCCTAGCTGAGAAACTGTGATTTTAAACACAATCAGCTTTTGAGCTTAGCTTCAGAATCTGGTTTATAATCACCAAAACCATTTCCCAGCTCATAAACCATGGCTAATTGTTTTAATAAGATAGGCTATAACTGTTAAACAGCATCTGAAAAGGGAGTGTAAAGGAAGGAAGACACCTATAGTATTTTACATATTCTTGGATTGATAAAGTAGATTCTCAGCTTGGTATCTTCTAGAAGTATTGGACTACAGATTCCAGAAATTCCATCCAACATCTGAACTGGGTTATAGCTTAAAGATGTGTGACATTATCTTGTTATGCTCAATTTTCCTATCTTACTCTAATTTGTTGCATGCTTGTGCCAGAGGACATTGTTCTTGAGGAATACAGTGGTGGTTGATATCATGCTTCATCTTTAATAAAATGATGCAGAGAAAAAGTGTAATCTGCTAGTTTTTGTTATGTATTTCAGCAATGCAAAAGATCTTGTTCTGAAATAAATCAACCTTTTGCAATTTTTTTGCTGGTGCTCTCCAGATATAGAAGGTCTAAACCTGCCAGAATTTCCCAGTAAGCCCTCAGTTATAAAAGGTGTGTTATACTAGTTAGATTATTTGAATATTGATTTTGGTAATACATATGAGTGCAAGAAAGTGCATGCTTTTTAAAACTTTCTCAGAATTGTCATTCATTCTTGTTTACTGAAAATGTATATAGATAATTATTTGTGATGCAGTTTGGAATAATTCATTGCAGAGTGTTCTAAAGCATAAAAATATACAAGCTGCTTCAATAAGCCAGTAAAAAATCTCCAGTTTTATTTTCTTCTATTCTGGGACAGGTGTGTGATTCATATCCTACTGACATCTACGTGCCCAAATCAGCCACTGCTCATATCATCGTGGGAAGCTCTAAATTTCGTAGTAGGAGGCGTTTTCCTGCACTTTCCTATTATTACAAGCAGAATAATGTAAGCATGAGATTAAAAGTTTAGATAATTTATTCAGCATAGCCTGATTTTGAGAGTTGAAATAATTTTGAAAGAATTAGTGTCAAACAAGATTACAAAAGTATCTCCCAACGGAAGGATGGGATATATCATATCTGTTTTAACTTTCTTTTAAAGATGGAGGTTATTATAGTCTTCTTATAGAGAGGAAATAATTCACAAATTTGCTGGCCAAATAATCAGAGATTTTTACAATGATTAATTGAACAGATTTTAATCAAGTTAATCCCATTTTAATCTTTATTATGTGATTCATGTGTCATCTCAGGAAGGTAAGCCCATTTAATTGGCATTGTATCATCTAGAAGATTCAAAATGGCAGCTTGTGACAAATGAGTCATATAGGTCAGTTTGCTATGAGAACATAAACCACAATCAGCGTGTTATAACCGTACCTGAGTTTACTAAATAAATACACAATAAACTTAGAGCCAAGCATGTTCTAGTCTGTCTGAAAATATACAACTTTTGACCCATTTTCATGGTGGAGGGATCAGAAGAGAATTTGTCCTGAAGCCTTTTTTATATATAACTCAAGGCTGAGAATATACCTAATACTCCTGCCTCCTCTTTTCCACACCAAAACAACCCTGTGAGGTGAGTTGGGCTGAAAGAGAGTGACTGGCCCAAAGGCATTATCCCACATCTTCCTACTTTAAATTGATTGTAGGAACTTATCTTCCACTGCACTTCAATCTGATGTCTTCTTGTAATAATAGAAGTTCATTAAGTCTCTATTGTTTCAGTCTGGAGGTTCTTCTGTTTAATCTCACAATTATGTCTCTTTCATTACAATTCACTTGAGACAGTGCATGTGTTAGGAGTGCTTCCTTGAAACTGGGGAGGGAAGGTGAGTTGGAACTGAAATGAAAAGCCCCCACAAGTTTCACTGAGTTTCTAGGCTTCCAGTTAATTCTTCCTATTCCAAGTTTGTTCTAGTATTTTTCTTCTCTCTTTTGTTGTCTCATAGGCTTCCATATGTCGGAGTAGCCAGCCTCTAGCAGGCTTTAGTGCTCGATGCCTTGAAGATGAACAAATGCTGCAGTTGATCCGAAAGGCAAATCCTGGAAGTGATTTTATCTATGTTGTTGATACACGCCCCAAAGTAAGAGGATTCAAACTCTGTTGTGTTTTTAAGCTGAGAGTTGGCTGAAATATCCCAGAAGTTCTAGAATTACAAAAAAAATGTCAAAGCTGATTAGAGTGAATCAAACAGTTTTTAATTGCACTGAAGGGAAGTTCTGACTGTAAACCTCAGTGAGTGGAAATATTATTTTATTAGGCCATTAGTAACACAGGCTTTATCTAGAGGAGTAACATAGAAATGACAACTGTGTTTACAATCCTAAACTTAGTTCTTATCAGTAAGCAAATATATTACTGAATATGGAGGGCTTGAACTGAAAGAGTTGAAGTTTCCAGCTTCATGCTATGGTATTGCTTGAAAAGATGGAGAAGGTGTTTCTCTATCAACTATTTGAAAAACAGGTGAGCCTGAATTTGGAGGCTGAACTTGGGTGGGTTCCCCCCCCCCCCCCCATTTTATCCAAGTGACAACTACCCTTTAAAGTAGATTGGGCTGAAACAGTATAATTTTTAGCAGACAACAGATCTCTTCTTTATGAAAGTCTCAGTTCCTGCTAATGAAAATTAGAAATTTGCAGAGTTCCACTCTTCCCAAGGCTGCCTCCTCCACTGTTGAATAATTCTTACTAATAGGACATTTTCCTTTTGCAACTGTAAAGTAATAATAATATAAGTTCAATTGCATTTTGTGAGAATCGGTAGAGGGCTCTCCAGCTTTGTAGGATTACAGTGCATGTCCAAAGACTTACTGGTACTATGGAGTAAAAAGGTCAACATTCCATATTGGTGCAGATAGCTTGTGTACAAGCACAACTTGGCATATGTTATCAAGGAAACTCTCCAGACCTTTAACAGGATTTGCTAGATTCTAGGAAATGGATATTTATTCCAGAGGACTTGTACTACGGGCCAAACAACAACTTGTTGACCTCTGCCTTTTTGTTGAGTGCAGCAGCATTCAAGAGGGTCTTTCTGCTTCAACATATAAAATATTTGATTACACTCTCAGTAGGTAAGGTGAGAGAGACAGCTTGGTGTAGTGGTTAAGGCAGGAGGCTAGAAACTGGGAAACCATGTTTCCCACCTTAGGCACAAAGCTGGGTGATCTTGGGCCAGTCACTCTCTCTCAGTCCTAGGAAGCAGGCAATGGCAAACTGCTTCTAAAATCTTGTCAAGAAAACTGCAGGGACTAGTCCAGGCAGTTGCCAAGAGTCAACACTGAATTGAAGGCACACACACATGGATAAGGTGAAGTTCTTTATCTAGAGCATAATAGCATTTCCTGTTCTCCCTCCTTTAAAAAGCATTCCTCTAGCAAGTCAGCCAAGGTCATCAATAATTTGGCATCTGAGAACAGATCAGGCCAGTTCTATATCTTGCAGCCCTGAAGAGAGGTTGCCATCTTCTGGATGAATTGTACAGCTGAAATCACTGTTGAATTTAAAAGCTTCAAAGTTTTTTGAAGCTTTTCAAAAAAGTTTTTTTCTTTGAAGCTTTTAAATTCAAAATTTAAAAGCTTCAAAAAAGGCAAAAGTGTGGCAGCAGTTCTTATTTTCATTTCATGGCTTTTTAAAAAAATACAGAACGCAACCCATATTTTTATTAATAAAATTGACAATCCAAAATTGTGGAAGGCTCTTTTCTCCCCTTCTTTCTTTTGGCAAATAGTAATGTTCCTATTTCCTCTTCAATATAAAGGGGAGAACATTACGTCAGAGGTCTGAATGGACACAGTCATGATGCTAAGAGGAAAATGCATGGTTCAATCATCTACGAAGGCCCTTTTAATATTTCCAAGGACGTACCTATTTAATTTCTAAAATCTTTGTTTAAATCACTATCATCAAAATGCCTTAAATTCAGTTCCATTGTTCTGTGGCTAGACTTGGCAGCGAGCAGTAGGCAGAGATTCTCAATGGCTAGGTCACAAGAACTAACTCTGTTGGGTCTAACTCTGTTGGGCACCTGAGTATATAAAGAATAAAAAATAAAATAAAAGTAAAATATAAGGTCACTTTCTGAGATAAAATTGGTAAAAGAAAATATGTGGACAGTATATTTTTAGGCAAAGGACCCCAAGCATCCTGCCATTGTTTGAATTTAATAGTCACAGCTGTTTATGTAAAGAGACCTAGCATAGTACTCACCCAGTGAGCTTTGTAGCTGAACAGGGATTTCAAATCCAGTGCTTGTGAGCCAATCCGAATCTGTAGTTTGGAGAAGGCAAAATTAGAGCACTTAAAAATATATAGACTAGAAGACACTAGATTCAAAATCTGTGTACCTTATTAAATTATGTTTAGCCACTTACTCTCAGACCAATCTACTTCACAGGACAGTTGGGAAGATAGAGGATAATGTGACCCTTACAGCAATCTAAGGTTCTTGGAGTAAAGACGGGATAAACTTCTAATAGAACTTTCTAATAGAACTTTCTAATAAAAGAAAGAAGTTACATAACAACTTCCAAAACGGCTCTAATTAGGTACACACTTACCTAGTGTGGCAAAGTACCACCACGTGGCTTCTTCGTATGTGTTGGGACTGCATTGAAATCTCTACCACCTCTGGAGCATTTTAAAGCTGGGCCTTTAGTGCTTAGATATACAACTTTTAGTGAAATACTGGCATTTGTTTTTATATTGAAAATCACACAATTGTGGTAACAAATGGAAAGTTATCTGTTTTGATTCATTTAAATCTTTTTTCCCTTGAACTTTGCAGCTTAATGCAATGGCAAACCGAGCAGCTGGCAAAGGGTATGAAAATGAAGACAATTATTCCAACATCAAGTTTCAGTTCATAGGTATTGAGAACATCCATGTCATGCGAAGCAGTCTCCAAAAAATGCTTGAAGGTAAAACCTTAGCTTTGTAGATGCTGGGGGCAGCTTTGCATCACTTGAAATTCATCTGACTTTTCTCTCACTTTTTCTGAGCTGAATGTAAATTGGTACCAAATATTGCAAATATGGACTTTACTTCATTAATACTGTAAAGAGCATTGAAGTTTTAGCTCTTAAGCCCATTTATATGGAACAAATTCTCTAAAGTTAAGAAGTTGCCTTAAATTGGCCCTTCTAGTTCAGTGGCTATTAGAGTTCTGCCTGTAGATATTTTTCAGCCTTGCTGTCTGATATTGTTGAGTTGAAGAGTTTAGAAACTTAACAGGGGATTCTTTAACAGGCAAAACATGCATTCTTATGAATTCCTTCCTCCTGTGACATTAGAGGGATTTAATTTCTATATAATTTCAGCTTGGGTCTATGTATGTTTTGAAAATGCTTCAGAACAAATGCTTCCTCATGAGCTTGAAAAACGAGGTAGCTGCTATAAAGAACTGACTCATTAAAGTAGATGTGGCTTTAATGCAACTCCTTAATGTGGCTGCATCTATTTTCATACATGCATGGAGTCCTGAAAAAAGACATAACTGTATTTAAGCAGTACTGGGCTTGCACTTGGAAGCATCTCTTCCATAATTTTAAACATATGCATAGTCCTAACGCAGAATATTTACATGCCTTTCTAATAATTACTAGACAATGTCTGCTAGCCTATACTATACAGGTGAAACTCGAAAAATTAGAATATCGTGCAAATGTTCATTTATGTCAGTATGGCAACTCAAAAGGTGAAACCAATATATGAGATAGACGCATGACATGCAAAGCGAGATATGTCAAGCCTTACTTTGGTATAATTGTGATGATTATGGCGTACAGCTTATGAAAACCCCAAATTCACAATCTCAGAAAATTAGAATATCACATGACATCAATAAGACAAGGATTGGAAATAGAACAATATCGGACCTCTGCAAAGTATAAGCATGCATATGTACTCAGTACTTGGTTTGGGCCCCTTTTGCAGCAATGACTGCCGCAATGCGGCGTGGCATGGATGCTATCAGCCTGTGGCACTGCTGAGGTGTTATGGAAGACCAGGATGCTTCGATAGCGGCCTTCAGCTCCGCTGCATTGTTCGGTCTCATGTCCCTCATCTTCCTCTTGGCAATGCCCCATAGATTCTCTATGGGGTTCAGGTCAGGTGAGTTTGCTGGCCAGTCAAGCACAGTAATCCCATGGTCATTGAACCAGGTTTTGGTACTTTTGGCAGTGTGGGCAGGTGCCACGTCCTGCTGGAAAATGAAGTCAGCATCCCCATAAAGCTCGTCTGCGGAAGGAAGCATGAAGTGCTCCAAAATCTCCTGGTAGACGGCTGCGTTGACCCTGGACTTAATGAAGCACAGTGGACCAACACCAGCAGATGACATGGCTCCCCAAATCAACACAGACTGTGGAAACTTCACACTGGACTTCAAGCATCGTGCATTGTGTGCCTCTCCATTCTTCCTCCAGACTCTGGGTCCTTGGTTCCCAAATGAGATGCAGAAGTTGCTCTCATCAGAAAAGAGGACTTTGGACCACTGGGCAACAGACCAGTTCTTTTTTTCTGTAGCCCAGGTAAGACACTTCTGACGTTGTTTGTTGTTCAGGAGCGGCTTGACAAGAGGAATACGACATTTGAAGCCCATGTCCAGGATCCGTCTGTGTGTGGTGGCTCTTGATGCACTAACTCCAGCCTCGGTCCACTCCTTGTGAAAGACCCCAACACTTTTGAATGGCCTTTTCCTGACAATCCTCTCCAGGCTGCGGTCATCCCTGCTGCTTGTGCACCTTTTTCTACCACACTTTTCCCTTCCACATAACCTTCTATTGATGTGCTTTGATACAGCACTTTGGGAACATCCAACTTCTTTTGCAATTACCTTTTGGGGCTTTCCCGCCTTATAGAGGGTGTCAGATGGTTTTCTGCACAACTGTCAGGTCAGCAGTCTTTCCCATGCTTGTGATTCCTACTGAACCAGCCTGAGAGACCATTGAAAGGCTCAGGAACCCTTTGCAGGTTTTATGGATTCATTAGCTGATTAGAGTGGGACACTTTGAGCCTAGAATATTGAACCTTTTCACACTATTCTAATTTTCTGAGATTGTGAATTTGGGGTTTTCATAAGCTGTACGCCATAATCATCACAATTATACCAAAGTAAGGCTTGACATATCTCGCTTTGCATGTCATGCGTCTATCTCATATATTGGTTTCACCTTTTGAGTTGCCATACTGACATAAATGAACATTTGCATGATATTCTAATTTTTCGAGTTTCACCCGTATATATGGATGTATTTAGTTCATTAATATGCTACAATATCAAAATGTGTTGCAGTGGTTATTATAGACATATGTTATGTATTGTCAAACTGTGTAGTATACTAGACTGGTTCAGTCATGGACTCATGCATTATAGACCCTGTTCTATCCATTCTAGCTCTGATAATTTCATGTTTTTTTTCTAGGAAGACTGAAGATCTTTTGCTTTATTTAAATAGTGACAGAGGTCACATATGATATTAAGCTAGAATTTATTAAAGCAGGATTCATACATAAGCCAGTGTTATTGGGATTCACACAATATGCTAGGTCATCATGGTTATAAACTAAAACAGTTGGGTTCATAAAGTCACTTAGCCAAATTAAAATAAACTGCCTTTAGGTATAGTGCTATGTATGAACCTAGGTACTGTAACCTAAAAGTACCTCTAGGCTGACAGATAACTTGGCTCACTCCTGAATTTCAACTTGATGAGAACTAGTAGAGAAATGTGTGGATTGTTTCCACTAATAGCGTTCTGCTTTAAGATGAAGGGAGAAATTATGAAAATCTTTAGTATATAGGCTTATATCAGTGATTACCAATTCACATCTATAAATTGTTACTTGCTGTTACGAAGAAATGAACATGACTTGGGGAATGGTGACTGCTAATGGAAACTGATTTTATTCCATTGAAAAACATTGTTTCTTAGGGATGTAAAGTCACTTTTGCAGAGAAGTGTCTTATATCTATTATTTTCAGCACAGAAGTCATCATTTGAGGTGGCAGTCATCAGCTGGTGAGCATGTCTAGGTAAACTGACCTGATATTTGGCTGAAAGATACCGCATTTGCCTTTCTCTTTTTTTGCTTTTATTTTTTATTAAGTAGGTAAAAAAAACAACAAAAAAGCAAACACAAAGAAAAGGGAAAGGTATACTATGCCTACATAAAATAAACTTTACACTAGCAAGAAGGGGGTTGAAGTGAAAATATAATGATTATAAAAAATAAAATAAAAAAGGAAAAACAAAAGAAGGGAAAGAAAAAGACGTTACAGGAGAAAGCATTCTACTAGCGCCCCTCCTCCCTTTTTCCTCTTTCTTTTTTAACTGCTAACTGTTATTGTTACCAACTTTGTTTAGGATCAGATTGTTAAGATTATGGTTGCTTTAAAAGAAAAGCAAATCCTATTTGCCTTTTAAACACCACTTTTGTAATAATGATAATAGACTGTAAGTGATGCCAGAAAAACAATGGAGGAGAAAAGACAGCTGGGGTGGATGGAAAGTGACATTAGAATGTAAGAATTCACTTTTCAGCCCTGGACTCATTTGGCTGAGATGTTGCTGTCTGCATTTTGCCTTATGTGAGAAATTAATTAAACATCAGAGCAAGTTCCCTGTTTCTTTAATATTATGAACATCAGATTTTTATTACTGCCCTTTTCTTCTGCCCTTCTCACATGCTTTGGAAGAGAAATAAGGTTGTATGGTATGTAGCTGAGCTTACAGAAGATTTGGTTCATTTCCTCTGTATCTGACATATTGTTTACTGTGCTTGTTGTCTCATCAGCCCACATTCACATTTCTGCAGATCCTTTTTATACAATTAATTATTTTTTTTAGTGGTGATAGGCAGATCTAGAATGGCAATGTGTCGAATCAATTGTATGTTTCCAGTTTATTTAATTATCAAGGTTAAAAACACAGGGGCAATGACCAAATAAAACAAAGACAGTGTAACGGTCGTATAAAACCTAAAAGTTAAGACTGAGAAACCAGAGAAAGACAAAAAATTAACCAAAGATACAATAAAATGATATAAAACAAAAATAGAAATAGAATAAGATTAAAAAAGCAATACAATAAAAGAGGAAAGACTTTATAATATTATCACTCCAAGATCATGACACCTTATGCCTCCTTATGGATATTGCTGCAAATAAAAATTGCAGTGGCTTTTAATGGAGCTTTTGCTTAGTAACTGAATTCCTCACTAAATTAGTCCACTTTTGAACTTCAGGTCAGCTGTACCATCACTTGCTCTAGATCTGACGTTTAGGATTGTAGTTTAGGACTGTGGACTTTGCTCAGTCAAGTGAAGAGCAAATATTAACTTTGATATGGGAACAAACCTCTATTTTGATCCTATTTGTGCTTTGCAAACAGGAGGTAAGCAGTCTCAGAGTAAATCCAGCTGCTAATGGCTTGTGCTCCCATCTGCCTAGGTGCATTAATCATTTGACAGGCTTCTTGCTGTCAGCAGTCCACTATCATGAGGATAGTTCTGTGAGATGCTATTTTGAACATGGCCTTTTGTGCAAAGAATCACTCAGTGAAAAATTAGATCTGTTCTCCCAACCTGATGCCTTACAGATGTGCTGGAGTTCCAACACTCCTAATTTCCCAACCCATAGGGAGTAAGTACAGCCTGACATAAATGTAGAGCACCAGGTGTGGTGTACCTGGATTGGCTTAATCTAAGGTTACCAGATATGGATATAAAGGCGGGATTTTGGAAGCTTTCTGTAGCCTCTAGGACAGGGGTCTGCCATACCTTCGGATGTGTGCGCGTGGCATTTCTCACCAATAGGACTTTGAATGGCTCAGCATCCTGCTTGATGTGAAAGAGCTCTTGACAGCTGTCTCCCTCCTATGTTGCAAGAAGTATTTTTTCTATTCATGTCAGTAGCTGAGGGATGGCCAAGTTTATACAACTGTACAATTTCTTTGTGCATTCCCCCCCCCCCCCCCCCGATTCTCAAGACCTGGATTGGCCATTTAGGAGTGGATTCCATGTAGCACAGAAGTATGTATAATGGATCCCTTCTTGTCTTCAGTTTTTAAAATGAAAAGCCAGCTTAAGATACTATGATTTTTGAAGAGAGAAGTGGCAGAGAAAGAAGGGTTACTTGAATCTTTTCTGACATTGGTCTTTTAGCTGCTTTAAAAAAAAAGTATGAGTGAACTGAAACCAGTTCAGGAGATAAAACAACTTACAGAGCTATTTTGAGCAGAAAAACAGCTAATTGGTTAAAATCTAAGGCGACCTTGCTTATAGGAGTCCTTAATTCAGTATCTGTAGCTTTTGTAGACAGCTCTTCATTTTTTTTTGCAAAGGTTTGGGGTTTGTTATACATGTTTTTCCCCAGAATTTAAAAGCACATGGCTTTGTAGCAATGCAAGAAGTCAAAGTGGTTTGATATATAAAGGCCAGTCACATTTGAAAATCAGCTATGCAGCAATGAGGTGATCAATATGTATGTAAGAATCAATTTCTTTTTTTCTGGTTTTAAGCTAGATTTACCATATAAAATCAGCAATTAAAAAAATCTGGTCTGCTGAAATGGGCTTATTTTGCAGTCTGTGAGCTGAGATCTCCTTCAATGAGTGATTTCCTCTGGGGGCTGGAGAATTCAGGCTGGTTAAAGCACATCAAAGCCATTATGGATGCAGGCATCTTTATCGCAAAGGTACAATATATGCTTTGTAAATGAGAATGGGGCATGTGCCAATTCAGAAAATGGAAAATCTTGATTTTCTGCCACCTGCAAGGATGTATTATGGAAAAAAATTAACATGACCCAGATGTGTGACTCTCTGGGCTAGAGAAGAAGACAGTGCTGGATGTGATGCTAGATACGATGCAGAACAGTGTTGCTCAAACAAATTGTAGCATAGGATCCTGAACCTATTTTTGTCTACCATAACTGGTGATGACAATTTCCTGACATTCATGTTTTTTTCTTAAATGTCACATGTGTGCTTAGATAAGTATGTATTGGACTATCAGAATGAAATGCTGCAACTGGACCTGAAGCACAGTCATGGTTAGTATTAGCTCAAGGCCAGGATGCAAAGAAATGGCAGAGAGTATCCATAGGATAGAAGGCAGGCCAAGGTGACCTGTTGGCTCCTTCTTCAAGGACAGAGATGGTGAAAGGAAAAGACCGCATGATATATCCTCACACAGCAAAATATGGCTGTTCACTATGTGCAGAAGTCTTTCACAGCGTATTACATTGGCTGAAACATCCTGAAGTAGAGCTTCCTACTGATTCAGACCATTGGTCCATGTAGCTGAGTATTGTTCATACTTGATGGCAGTGGCTGCCCAAGGTTTTCAGCAGAGGTTCTTCCAGCTCTACCTCGAGATGCTGAGAACTGACCCTGGGACATTCCACATGCCTAGGATTTACTGTTTTGCTAGAACATTTTTCCAAGTTCAGGTGAATATTCTTTTGCAGAACACCTTTCTGTTCTTTTTCTACTGTTTTCTTCTATATTTTCTCCTTCTTTCTTTCTGTTTTAGGCTGTTGCTGAAGAGGGTGTGAGTGTTCTTGTTCACTGTTCAGATGGATGGGACCGGACAGCTCAGGTTTGCTCTGTAGCAAGCCTTCTATTAGATCCATATTACAGAACTATGAAAGGATTTATGGTAAGCAACATTGTTTTATGAACAGAAAAAGGAATAAGATGTGAGCTCATTTGTTATTGGAATTGAAATGGAAGAAGTTTTTAATAACATCAAAATAGTAAGTAAATTTCCAGTAGTTTGGTCTTTAAAATTTTGAGAGATGTTGCACCATATTCCTGGAACTCCATATTTGGAGGTCCATCTTCAACTCTAGATTCGGTGCAGCAATCACAGTTTACTGTGTAGCTACCACCTGTGCCTCTGATTGTTGTCACTACATCAAAGCACTCTTGCTTAAGCTCTGGGGAAAGACAAGTAGAACCCATTCACTGTCTTGGAATACACAACTTCATGGTGGACAGATCAAAAGCAAGAGCAGCTTTGTGGATTACAAGAAAAAAAGATCTGGTCCGAGAACGGATGCAGGTTTTGCTTGAATAGATGGATTACATGTTTTCAAAAATGAGGGACTGACACTTGTGTGCTTGGCATAACTTACCACCACCACAGGTAATTGGATGATCTGTCAATTTTTCCAATTTCTATCATGTTCCTTGTAACATTATAGTATAGTATAATAGATCAATCTTAAACACTAGTTATAATTTTCCTCCTTCCACCATCTTGCCCATTGAAGAGATCTTGGAGTTTCAAAACATACTGCATTCTTTTGTAAATCTTGAATGGGAAACTTGGACACTAGCTTTTGGAATGAAGGGGTAGGAAGGAACTGCATTGGAGAGACAGAAACTGAAAACTCCATTTGCTTCGGCACCATCAAATTTGATTCTCTGTCAGTGTTCAAGTTGCAGTGTGATAGAGGGAGATATTATAACTTGATAACATTAAGATTTATTCTATAAATTGATTGGCAGCCAATTAATGTTAACCTTGTGGCATTAAGCATTGTATAAGAACCATATAACATGATACGGTTAACCTTATAATGTTATAGAATTATTCTATAAATGGATGGCAAATTTCCAGCATAACAAAATGTTATATTGCCATCTAAATAGGTTGCCAATCAATTTCTAGAATTCATAACATAATGATTACTTAAGTCCCAGATAAGACTTTTGCCCTTTTTCTGGCTGTCTGAAATTTCAGGATTATTTTCAGTAATCCAGTTAATTAGAGTAACAAGGAACATCATTTTCTGCTTTTCTAAAAAACTCAATATTCTCCTTTGATGCTACTACATTTTTTTTTTCATTTCAGGTATTAATTGATAAAGATTGGGTTTCGTTTGGTCATAAATTTAATCACAGGTAAGTATAGTTCTATAAGCGTGGGTACTATGAGGTGGCATCCAGGTGCGTGTGACTTTCTTTGCTGCCAGGGAACATCAGATGAACAGTATTTTCTGAATATTGGCCATAGTTTCAGTCAGTTGTACCTTCCATAATTGTTTGGTTTTCTTAGGGTTGTCATTCCTGCAAACACAGGATTGATTCAAGAGAGTGGGGACTGTGCAGTGGCAGACACCTTGGACTTTCAGTGATGATGCAAGACAACCAGAACACTACTTTGTCTTTAGCCATGGTGTGGGAGGTAGGAAGCCTCCCCTTTCTGTAATCTTTGGAGTCCTCTCTGGCCATGAGTGCTGATAACTGATGACACCTTTGCCTATTTTGCTCGGGCAGACAAAAACTCACTAATTTGCTTAGATCAAATTCATTTAAGTTCCTTTAAGTTCCTTGTTGGAATTTCAGTTGTCTTCATCCATGGCTGCAGGTACATATATCTGATGACATGGCTAAATAATGCGATGATGATGATGATGATGATGATGATGATGATGATGATGATGATTTGGTGCCTTTGAGTCAGTGTTGACTCCTGGTGACTGCCTGGACAAGTCCCTGCAGTTTTCTTGGCAAGATTTCAGAAGTGGCTTGCCATTGCCTCCTTCCTAGGGCTGAGAGAGAGTGACTGGCCCAAGGTTACCCAGCTGGCTTTGTGCCTAAGGCAGGACTAGAACTGACTGATGCCCAGTTTCTAGCCTGATGCCTTAACCACTACACCAAGCTGGCTCTCATTCTGACCTATTTACCTACTCGTAATAATAATTTGATTTTTGATTTCAGCTGCAAAGCAGGCCACCCTTTGTTTTGAATATAACCACACTCTAGCTAAATATGGCTCCCTTGTATTATTTCTTGCCTGCCAATTACAATTTTAAAGACATCCACTTATAACATTTCATCAGTTTGGATCCTGAGTTGCCCTTTTGTTAATAGAAAGGATTGTAGTCTAGAAGAGCTTATTTTCTTCAGTTCTCCCTGTTCTCCTGCAATTCCCAAGTACTCCAGTTCTCCAGAACAAATTCTGTGGAGGCCTCTAGGGAAAGGGAAATCATCATGTCCAGCAGAGTGAGCGTGGCCATGCATGCAGATGACAGTGTTTAAGCCTTTGTCTGAAGGCTTGTGGCTAGCATGAGGCCTAACCACTTCTCACATAGATGAGAACAGAACATAATAAAGAAGATGGGGAGCCATGTAACATTTCTGATGGCATCATGTGGTTGTTATGGTCCCTTGAGTCATTCTTGACTCTTGGTAATGACACGGACAGGCCCATGCAGTTTTCTTAGCAACATTTTGGAAGTGGTTGGCCAGTACCACCTTTCTAAGGCTGAGAGAGAGTGATTGACCCAAAGTCACCAGCTTTTGTGGGTTTTGGGCCTAAGGAAGGATTAGAACTTGGGACTCCCCACTCCTAGCCCAGTGCCTTAACCATTAGACCCACCTGGCTTTCTCATGTGTATAGTGGAATACAACTCAGAATAATTTCATTGGGTATAACCCTCCTCTTTTCTTAATCATGTTCACTTTGATTATTTAACTTTTAAAAATTCTTTCTAGGCTTATTAGCTGGGTTCATACATTGCATTAAATTAAGATTTATTTTAACTACTGTTTGTTTAAGAAGTCATAGTGGTCCGGTTCACACATAACTCTAAGCATAAACTGTGGTTTATAAAGTGCAATAGCTTTACACATTAGGTTCACACATTAGCCTAAGTTAAAACCAAACAAATCATATTATGATGCTTGGGGTGATGTGTGAGCCCAAACCTCTTTCTTACTAATCAATTTTTGAGTAACATCTGTATGTTCTGTTGAAATTTTAGCTATTCAGCCTTTAGCTGACTAGGGGCTCTCTGGGGGGAGGGGGCAAGCAAAGGAGGGAAATGACAAAATGTGCATCACACAAGGGCCAAGATTTGGTACTTTCATCAGACGTTATGGCACAAGTATGCAATTGTAGTAATTGCATGATGAGATCATCCAGCACATGTCATTTTGACATAATTTTGGTTAAATTCTAACTGACATTGACACACACACACACACACTCTGGCAAATTTTATTCTGGGAATGAAACAAAAACAATTAGAAAAAAATAGAACTGATATTTAGGATTGGACATTATACCAATACCCAGAATTTCAGAAAGATATTGGTTGTGAATTAACATTTTCTCCTGGCATTGTTGTAGATATGGCAATTTAGATGGAGACCCAAAGGAGGTATCACCAGTTATTGATCAATTTATTGAGTGTATTTGGCAACTTATGGAACAGTTTCCTTGTGCCTTTGAATTCAACGAAAGATTCTTGATCCACATACAGCATCATGTATATTCCTGCCAATTTGGAAACTTCTTGTGCAACAATCAGAAGGAAAGACAGGAGCTCAAGTAAGACATCATTTTAAATGTGCATGAATTGGCCATAGTCACTAGGATTGTGGTGGAGAAACATCTGGAGAGCTTAGCCTCTGTTTTATAACAAAGGGCACCTAATCCCAAACAGTTGAATTCTACCCTTCCAGAATGACACTTTATTCTGATAAACATGAAGCTTCAATATGGAATCTTAATACATTAGAGAAAACTGTTCAAGAGTACAATTCTCTCAATCTGGCTATATATTAAAAACCCAATAGAATAATAAAATAACATCAATACAAGTAACAAAATACTACTAAGGAATAAAAGATCCAACCCATTGAGCACTCATTACAAGCAAAAGAGCTCATCCAAATACCATCTTTACTCAAAAAGAAGATGACAGAAACATGAATCAGTCTCCATTACTCTATTCTCATGAATGTAAGGTGATACTCTGATTTCAAAAGTAAATTGGGAAAAGGAAGAATTGACTCTTCTTTTCAGATGAATATAAAACATAATTAAAGAGAGCCTGAGAATCTCGGTTGGACAGTTATGATTGTCTGTAATAGGCTCCGTTTTTCCATGAGGGTTTTTAATTTTTTCCATCTCAGTAGTCTTTAAACTAATTAAATGAAAACTTGGCTGCTATTGTCAGAAAGTTGTCATCAAAGAATATAGTTCCCAGAATGTTGTAAGGATAAGAGTGTTGGAATGACATAAAGCCTGGTTAGTTCCTTAGCTGGTCTGCTGAGACTGTGGTTTCCCTACCATTGCCCAGAATAACCCAACACTACCACCTATTGATTTACAAAGAACAGTAGACTTTTTTTTTGGCTAGTTAATTCAGAGCCAACTCACCGAATGAGATGTGTTAACCTTAGCACCTACCCAGATCAGAACACATCTTATGGCAGTAAATCCCATTCCTTAATTTTCTTATGTCATGCAACAAAATGCTTCCTTTTATTAATTCTGAATCTCCCCACAGTTAAATTTGGTGGATGATCCCAAATATTGTTAGACAGGGCAAAAAATTTTGCTCTGGCCACATTTGTGCATAGGGTAACATAGTTTCTATATTAGGAAATTTATTTGGGTAGGCTGAGATTTTCCCTAAGATCCCTAACCATTGGCCATAGTCACTAGGATTGTGGTGGAGAAACATCTGGAGAGCTTAGCCTCTGTTTTATAACAAAGGGCACCTAATCCCAAACAGTTGAATTCTACCCTTCCTAAATGCATATCTACTCTTTTGACATACTTATGAAGCCTTTCAATTTGGGGTTAAGGGTAGAATCAAATGCAGTTCATAGAGCTTTATTATAAATTGTCCCTCAGAATTCAAGAACGGACTTATTCGCTTTGGGCTCACTTGTGGAAGAATCGTGCCGATTATCTGAATCCTCTGTATAGGGAAGACCACAACAGGACCCTACATCCACAATCAGCTCCCTCTCATTTTATCTACAAGTAAGTGACATCTGAATTCCTCTGTAAAAGATTCGGCTGAATGTGCTAACAATCCTCCCTGACTTCGAGAATGTGCAAACCTATTTAAAATAGCTGATATATTGGTGATAGTAAACTTTCAAAACCTTCTCCAATTTAGCCTTTGCTGTGAAAGTGTCACATTACTGTGTGGAATAAAAGATAATTATCTTAATATAAAAGATAATCATTAAGATACTTTTAATAATTGGGACAAGGCGTTGTAAAATTGTTTAGTTTGTTCATTTTCTGTCGCATTCTGTTTTGCTGTAGAATTTTGTAAACTACCTTTTAAAGGCAATCCGCCCTGAAAAGTGATTTATACATTTCGAATAAGTGCCCAGACAAAATAATCAGATCTTCAAGATTGGTATATCTATGCCCATTTACTCCCTTAGCTCAGAATTAGTGATGTAAGTTATCATTAATGTGGAAATTGAGATTCTGCTAAATACAAAAAGAAGTAAATGGTGAAAATTATGTTTGCAGGGTATTGCGATTTTTATTTCTTTGTAACCTGGGGAAAGAAATCTGCTTTTAAAATTAACATCAAGCCAACGGTATCTTTTTAGGAATGAAACTAGAGTACGATAGGTTTGGTACTATCATTAGACCTTATAATGTTACAGAGACTCTTAAAATAGTTTCTCAAGTCTTTTCTAGACAGCTCAGTTCTAAATCCAAGTCTGACTTTTAGTTAACCCAGCCACTGATCTACTTATAACCATGTAGTCTATGAATAATCAGAGGAATTAGATAACAGGATAGCTCAGCCTCACTTAGGGTGTCCATAACATGTCTGTTGTAATACAGCTTTCTTCTCCAAGACTTACTGGAGTTTTAAAAGACTTTTTAAATATAATTTTATTAAGATTTTTTTTAAAAGGAAGATAAAAACTAATACAAACTAATATAAAGTAAGAAAAAAAAAGAGAGAAAGTGCAAGAAAGGAAACAAGTAAAAGAAAAATAGAAAAGAAAGAAAAAAGATACAAAGAAGTGGCTTCTGATCTTTGCAGCAGTTGTAAGTAAAATTATAAATTTACCTCTTAATCTGTGGTTACAACATGACTCTCTTCTTTCTATAAACTATCCTATCTAATCATTAAAACTATAAATCATAAGTTCATTTTTTTTCTGTTTTACACAAAAAGTCCATAAGGGGTTTCCAGTCAGCGATGACGCAAGTATTGTCTTTTCTCTAATCAAAGAAATCAATATGGCCATCTCATCAATTTCCATCATCTTCACCAACCATTCCTCCATTGTGGGTAATGCTGAATCTTCCCATCTTTGTGCATAGAATAATCTTGCTAAAGTTTTCATATACAAAAACAAAGTTTCATGACTTTTCCCCAACTGTTTGTCCATCAATCCCAAAAGAAAAACCTCTGTTCTCAATTGTATATTAATCTTTAAAATCCTCTGAATCAGTCTGTGTATTTGAATCCAAAATTTTCTAGCTTTTTTACACATCCACCAAGCATGATTAAACGTCCCTTTTTCTTATTCTCATTTCCAACATAAATTTGAAGTGCCTTTATACATTCTAGACAATTTCTCTGGTGACATACCAATGGTACATCATTTTATAAAAATTCTCTTTGGGATTATAACATAGTGTAAATTTCAGTCTTTTCAACCACGTACTTTTCCATTGTTCCATCTGTATATTGCAATCAAAAATTTTAGCCCACTTTATCATACATTCTTTCACTTCTTCTTCTGTTTCAAATTGCAGTAAAAGTTTATACCTTTTAGCAATTACATTTTCATTGTTTGTACACAATTCTATTTCAAACTTATGTTCAAAACCATAACTCTTTTGTCTATTTTAAATCTTTCTAATAACTGTAGATAAGAAAACCATTGACAACTGTATCCCTCTGTCACCAGTTCTTCTCTCAATTTTATTTCATATTCCTCTTGACAAAATTCTAGTATCTCACGATACGTTAGCCATTTGTGTTTGCCTATTATTTCTCCTCTATAAAATGCTTCTTGTGCTGAGAGCCACAAAGGTGTTTTCAGGCACTACCTGAGTTTGTATTTATTCCATATTCTCAATATGGCACATCTAACATAATGATTTTTAAAATCCCCATTAACCTTGAATTTATTGTACTATAAATATCCATGCCACCTAAATATCAGGTCGTGTATTTCTAATTCCAAAAGCCTTCTATTTCTCAGCAACACCCACTTTTTCATCCAAACCAAACAATCAGCTGCAAAATATAATTTCAAATCAGGTAGATTCAATCCTACTCTTTCTTTTGCATCTTGTAACACCTTATATTTAACTCGTGGTTTTTTCCCCGCCACACAAATTTAGGTATATCCTTCTACCACTGTTTAAATGGTACATCAGTTGTCAAAACAGGTATTGTCTGAAATGAAAAGATCATACTAGGCAAGACATTCATTTTTATCACAGAAATTCTCCCCAGCAACGACAATTATAGTGTCTCCCATTTTAACATCTTTTTAAACTTCATTCCATGTCTTAACGTAGTTATTTTGAAATAACATACAATTCATATTTGTCATGTGATACCCAGACATTTTACCTTCTTTTCAATCTTAAAACCCATTTCATTCATCAATTCTGTTTGATCTTCTGTTTTCATATTTTTGTTAACAAAATATGAAAATTTTTTGTCTTCTGTTTATTAATCTTAAAACCTGCTAATGCACCAAATTCTTTTAATTTTCCCATTAATGTTTCAATTCCCTTTAAAGAATGTTCCAAACCAACACCAAGTCATCTGCAAAAGCCCCTAACTTTTAAGTTTCTTTTTTAATCTTTATTCCCACAATCCTCTCATCTTGTCTTATATCTCTATTCAGTATTTCAAGAACCAAAATAAACAAGAGGGGACACAGTGGGCATCCCTGTCTCGTTCCTTTTTGTATCTCACAGTGTTTTGTCAGATCCCCATTAACAATTATTTGTGCTTTCTGTAAAATGTAAATCAATCTTACCAACTGTATAAAATTATCTCCAAAATTAATATCTTCCAAAACCTTGAACAAGAAAGCCCAGTTCAAATTGTCAAAGGCCTTTTCTGCATCTAAGAAAATCAATGCGGCTTGTTTTTCATTATGTTGCTCCAAATACTCCAAAATGTCCAACACGTTTCTAACAGTGTCCTTTAACTGCCTTTTAGGTAAAAACCCACATTGATCCTCATGAATAAATTCTTGCAAAATTATTTTCATTCTATAAACTAGAATTGTTGTACACCACATCTAGTCATTGTTCAATAATGATATCAGCCTATATTTTAGAGTTTTAAAAGACTTAACAGCAAACGCATTTGGCAGTTTCACATCCTGAACAATTGAATGAGAATTTGCTTTCTATAAAAAAATAAATTATTACAGCAATGATACTGTACTTGAAATGTTTAGGGAGCTGGAATACTTAATACTGAAAGTTCAGGAAAAAAGGCTTCACACGTGTATTTCTTGGGAATATTTGTTCCCTAAACCAAATGTTTGCATCAAAAAACAAATAAGGTGAGGCACTATTTTGTTAATTTTAAAGTAGAATTCCTACTGAGCCCACAAAGATTCAAAGTCACACTGAGTACAAGAGTTACTTAAGTTATTTAAATGGGGAAATCCCAATCCATTGGCATTCTCCCACTTCAATAACTGGTGTAACTCTTGCATTCAGAGTGACTTTCTCTGTATTAGAATTCTTATGTTCACCAGACTTCAGTGGAGTAAGATATTTTATTTAAGGATAGTCAAACAGCATCTGATGCTTTCATCTTACAAAATTGTACCATCCTCATTTTTCAAAAGGTGAACATTTGAACATTGGTGTGGATCTCTTTGCCAAAGCAAAAATCCTCTTTCTCAGTCAGAATCTTCTAAGAAATTAATACGTTGAGATCTATGTTTCCACACTTCTGTGTTGTAAAATAATATATAAATATGAGAATCTGAGCAAGAATTTTTATGTGACAGTTTTAAAGGACTCTTTTCCATTAAATTTTTCCCTGGCACAGAGGCCTGTGTTAGTTTATTTAACAGTGTATAGAGCAATTCTCTATTATCTTCTCTAGGAGCAGGCTCCATTGTGTTAAATGAAACGAGACTGATTTTTGAATGGAGATGTCAAGGATTTTGAATCTTCCTGTTGTATTTTCCAGGTTTTGGAGTGGCATGTACAACCGTTTTGAAAAGGGACTCCATCCAAGGCAGTCTGTTACAGAATACCTGATGGCAGTGAAAGAAGAAACACAGCAGTTGGAGGAGGAGCTGGTGGTGCTCGAAGAGGTATGTATAATTGTATTTGTAGAACTGTGAAAATTATCTATCGCCCTGTTGCACTCCATCCTTAGAGTATGTGATTGGCTTTTACCATGTGCATAAATAAAAGTATATTTCAAACTCAGTGGAGTTCATCAGGGTATTATTCATCTGTGGATGTAGTTTTGGAAGGTTTTCTAGCTGAAGCACTGGGTAGAGGATTATACCTCTACCATCCCACATCTGGCAATAAGAGCTCCAAGTGTCTCTACAGTACAGTGGTACCTTGGGTCACGAACTTAATTCGTTTCGCGACTCTGGTTGCAACCCGAATTGGTCGCGACCCGAATCAAATTTTCCATTAAGGTTCAATGTAAATACGGTTAATCCGTTCTGACCCCTACGAATTTGGTCACCAACCGATTTTGGTCGCGACCCGAATCAAATTTTCCCATAAGGTTCAATGTAAATACGGTTAATCCATTCTGAACCATATGTATTTTTTTTTAAACCACAAAAATATGACACAAAGTACAGTACGGTACAGTACGAAGAGAGAGAACGCTAACCTTGCTTGAGGCGACTTCTGGCGTGGAGGACAGGAAGGCGGGTGGGGAGGTGGTTATTGTTTGGAGGGAGAGTCCCCCTCCCTACAGGAAGCCACGACCACGTGTGTCAGCAGGGAAAGTGGCCGCGGATCCTGTTCGTCACCCGATGCGGAGTTCGCGAACAGAAGCAAAATTTTGTGAACGGTGCTGTTCATGACCCGAATTGTTCGTGAACAGAAGCGTTTGTGACCCGAGGTACCACTGTATATTTTTATAACAGGTATCTATTTCTTTCACCATGATAACAGTGCAAACTAAGAAAAAGAATGCATTTCCTACTTCATGTACAATTTCAAAATCAATTTTCTTGTGAATCCCTTATATTTGTCCTCCTATGTTTTTATCTATGGAAGACTCCCTTATTTAAAATGAGCAATAGGAATTCCAGAGTTGGAACTGAATGGTTTCTCATTCTCCACATCGCCAGTCTTTCAAATTACAGTAAGATTTGGGCCTTTAATTGGATGAGCTATTTTCAAAGCGGTCATCTTTACCTCGGTTGCCTCAAGCTTAATTCAGGGTTGCTCTCTGGTTATTATCTGGCAGGGAGCTTACTAGTTGCTGGGATTCTTGTCAATAAGACCTTGATCTGGCTGATTATGCTTTAACTCTTCAGAGATTTGAGCAAAGATTTTTCTCCTTTTAATGAAACAGATATTAATAGAACATGGTGGAAGGCTTTAGTATTTTTCAACAAAACCACTAAAGTTAGCCCACCCGTAGCTAGAATTCTAGTTAATCAACATTCACTTTATGTGTAGCCCTCTCCCTTTCTTTTCTGTAAGCCTTGTGGGTGCTAAATGTCCTTGTTGGCCTCTGAATATTCCTTCTTAACTCAGGATAGAGCTCTGTGCCTCCCATCAGGTATCTATGCTAGATGCGTGGATGATTCTGTTCCATTTTATCAACTAGGGCTGGATAAAAACCAGTCCTGCCTTTTCAGTACATGCATAGTTTGGGAGAATCATTTTCTGTTTTTTTGCAAAACCTTCCAGTTGTTTTTATTCCCAGTTTGCCACTGGGCTACATTTTTGTCCATTTGCTGTCTCCCATTTCTCTGTAATTATTGTGTGACTTTTTTCAATAGTCAGTTGCTAGAGAAATGACACAAAATACTCCATTAACATAGCAGAAACCTGAGAAACTTGCTCAGATTTCTTCCTGTTTTACTATAATCTCCCAAACATAATTTCTTCTCCCCTAGAGAAATCAAAAACAACTTTCCATCTCAAAGAGAGAGACTTTCAAAAACTGCAGGTTATAAAACTACAATTTCTTAGACTTAAGTAACATCTTCTGGTAATAAAAAAGCACCAAGCATTCTCTTCCCAAGTCCCAAGAAAGTCTGGCCTTGCTACTTTTTCACTTATTAGTCTTTTCCAATCTAATCCGTGTTAGATTTTGTGATCTTCTACTAATTCTTCCCTCATTATTGTTAGCGGGCTAGGACTGATGGGAGCTATTGTTCAGAAATATCTGGAGGGCCACAGAGGTGTCCCCCCCCCCCCCAATTCATAGGTTTGGGTATATCTTAACAGAACAATGGATTCTTGTTCCTTGTCTTGCAGAGATTGGCAAAACTTACAAAAGGGCAATTAAACAATGATGAAGCAAAGATAAAAAAGGAAAATGGACGCTCCAGTCACAGCATGGCCAAATCACCCCAAGATTCCACTGCCAATCTGAAATCATTCCCTTCCCGGAGTCCTTCACAGGGAGATGAAGAAGACTCAGCACTGATTCTTACACAGGATAACCTGAGAAGCTCAGATCCTGATCTGTCAGCCAACAGCGATCAGGAATCTGGTGTGGAGGATATGAGTTGTCGATCCCCAAGTGGAGGAGGCTTGCCCAGTGAAGATAGCACCAAAGACCATGATTCGGATGAAGCTGTTTTTCTCACTCTCTGAGTGATTACTTAGTCAGTAGGTGATAAAAGACTGCTTATCAAAACTTCCAAAGAAAGGGATTTATGCACTTAAAGAGTCCAGATGTGACAAAGTCATAAGCTAGAATGTTCTTGCATTTATTCATCTTCCATTATCCCTTTACAGAGCCATACAGAATGAACATTTTGTTTTACATAGTTATTATCAATAGGATAACTCTGTATAGTAAGACCACTCCAAAGAAATCACAAGAAATAATGTTTAAGCAATGCCAAAGCCAATCCAAACCAAACCAATACATAATCTTATCTTACCGTGACACCAAAAGTACTCAGATGAAACAAGCAAATAGAATATGTCCCTTCTGTTTGGTTTCTTTTTCACAATCTTGAAGAAAATTCTTATGTTGAAGAAGATTGCCATGTATGTACTTGAAATATTATCAGAGAAGTCCACTTATTGAAGGCCATTGCTGCAGATATTCAGCAAAATAACATTAAAATAATCAAATCAGTTTTCCCAGATTGGTTCTATGACTTGATTGGGTAACACTCTGTTTCCCTTGGTGCCTCTGCAAATATGTTATTTATTTCCATTTTTTTCCTCCAAGTACAGTCTCTTTTCAATTGAACACAGTTCCTGGACACATTTGGACACATTCATGTTTTCTTGACAACAGTACGGAAGTGGCTTGCCATTGCCTTCTTCTAGGATTTCCTCCCCACCTTCCCCAGCCCTGGGTTTTTGTGGAGATCTCCCATCCAAGTATTAATCAGGTCTGACTCTACTTTGCCTTTCCAAGATTATCACATTTGGCTGATATTGAATCATGAAGGTGGCTCAGCAAGAGCTTAGCTCTACCTGTACTTAAATCATGCCCTTCATCCCCTTTGTAAGTTCAGGAGAATGTAATGCGGACTGTATACTTTTCATCTTCTGAGTTGTGGAGTAGGATAGGGATTGTGACAGAGAGGGATGGAGATGGGCACACATATTCTCATGCACATTTTTTTGCAGTGGACTATTGGAAGGTGTGACTAGGACTACCAATAGCTTCAAAGGCTTTAAGATGTTTGCTTGCCTTTATGCTATTGAAGGGAAGCTAGGAAATTCTAAAGAAAAAAAAATTACCTGCTCTCCAAATTCCCTTGTATATTTATCATTCTCATGAGCTTGCAATAAATCACTGGCCCTTTCCCAACTAGTGGTTTTTAACATCTAATAGCTTTCACCAACCACCACTGTGGCAATCTATTTTTTTATGAAGATAGGTTTTCTATTGCCTCAGAGATGGCTGAGCAACGCTATAAGCTGCTATAAATCACTGGTGTGGAAATAGATGCAAATAGACAACTGTAGTTAAATCCCCATTTTAAAAGAGTAGATTGGTTATTTTTCCTAAAATCCAAATTAACTTCTGTAGGTTTGACACCCCTGGATGTGTTAGGTGAAAGGTGTTTGGGAATTCTGGGGCATCGCCATCACAACATGACTGAAGGATGCTGGGCTGAAAAAGGCTGGTAGAAGCCATGCTAATAATTATTGCCTTCACTTTTGTTTTTTTCTTGTCTCTTGAAGTTACTGCTAGCTATCTAGCATCCCCCACTGACTTGCTTCTTATTTGAGCTTTTGTCATTTCTCCTGAGCCAGCTGGGCAAAATGTCTAATTTTGCTTGTCATAAGCTTACAAATATTGTTTGATGGAAAGAGCTAACTGAAAAGAAAGAGCCAAAGGTGAAGCTGAAAAAAAAATGTTTAAATGAATGTTAAACCTTGGCAGCCCACTTGAACAGAAAGCAAGATTCTCCCAGTTTCTTTAACACGATTTGTTGAAAAACAGGATAGAGTTGCCGTAATCTCAGCAACTGGATTGCTTTTACTTTAGAACCTAATTTCTCTCTCAGATAATTAAGGAAAAGAGTCTTTTATTAATGCTCTGTCTGACCTGATCAGGAGGCAGTTCTCCTTACTGATAAGTGAGGAATGTCCAGCTGGCCAGTACTGTATGTTTCAAGCTCTGAACATACCATTCAAGTGAAACTGATTAATACTTTTTCTTAATGAAAGGTATTTCTTTGGTGTCTTTCCTTTAATTGAAAACAGCCATCTGCAGAACAGTTGATGGGATGAAGGGGAAAAAAAACAACCCTAAAATAATTGGAGCTAGAGTAGCTCCCCTGTGAGGAAGGACTGGTGTTTGAGGTTTTTTAATGGGGACATAATAGAGCTATATGAATTAATGAACAGCATGGAAAATGTGAGTAGAGAATTTCCCTTCTCATAATAATCTTAAAACTCTGAGTTGTCCATTACAGCAGAGCGTCTGCAACTTTCCCTATCAAAGGCATGCTGTCTTCCAAAAAGCCATCAAGTAGGGCCAGAACAAACAGTTAAATGTCATTTCCTTTCCTTTAATAAAAATTAAATGTAGTTAATTACTCTCCAGTGACACATTTAATGCCCCCCTTCTGTCAGGCCAAAAGTTCCAATTCATTACTTAACTTTTTACCTGGCCACACACACAGTTCCAGGGGTTGCATTAAAGCTAAAAGAGGGACTTGGGGCCAGACTGGCCAGTAAAAGGAAGTGCTTCTTTATAGAAGACATAATGAAAAATGTGAGATCTGCTATCATTACGTATGGTAATGGCCATCAGTTGAGTTGGTTTTAAAAAGAAACTAGATACACCTAAGGAAGATAAAGCTATCAGCGTCTACCTGTTTCAATGACTTATCCTTCCCCTCCAAAATTTGATAATCAGAACAGAAAGCAATTCAATTGCACCTCACCAGAATCTCCAGATTATGCTAATGTTTCTTACTTAAATGTAGTAATAACAGTTTGCTCCTTTGGAGAAAAAGAGAGGGACCTTTTAGAAGCAAAGCACTTCTCCAGCAGCAGAGGTTGGTCCAGTTGCAAGCAAGGCACAATGCATCTCAAATTGAAGCCCCACCATAAAATGGCTGTTTCCTCATGTAATCACGTGGTTAATTTCTTTTAAATGTTATATGTTTACACATTCATGACCACAGTTTAAATTATATATATTGTTTTGAACATAAGCTGTGATGTACATATTATATCGTGCTGAATATGAATACAAAAGTACACTACAGTAAAATGGCTTCTCTATAAAGTATGAATTGATGAGAGTAAAATCTGCCGTCAAATCTGAATTATGGAAATACTGTAGAATATACCGTATTGTGTCTTCTAGAAATTTTGTGTAGTGTATTTTACACTTGCAGCTCTTCCTACTCAGCTCTTGGTTTTACTTGGAGCTCAGAGATCTTTCATTTAGTAGTTTGTATTGTATGCTACTAATGCTGCATTATTACTAAAATTTCAAAATTAAACACATGGTATGCACGAGTATTATACTGTTTGCATTAGGAGTATAATTTAGAAAATCATAAACAGTAATGTTTAGTTGTCTAACTGGTCATTTTTTACTGTTATACTCTAGCATCTTAATTCAAAGTGGTATTCATAAAATAGCAAGGAATGTCCATAGGAGTTCTTCAAAACTATTGTAAAGGCTTATCTTCTCAATCGAAAACAAAATGACTGATAATTATTCTATAATTCTGTTTGCTGCTGGGGGGGCACATTGCATTAACTCTAGATGACTAAATGTGGGTGATTTAATAAATACCAATTGACTACAGTCACATGTTCAGCCAAAGGCAAAGCATCTACCTAATGGGTTAGCCTGATGCGTGAACCCAATTAGTATGTTGCAAAAAGGAAGTGGCAACAAAATGTTACAGTAGATTTTTATCCCTAGAATGAATTTTGGTCAATGGTTTCAGCCAGTTACAAGCTGCATACTTTTTCTGACTTCAGGTTTCTAGTTTATTTTTCAATTCACTCATGTCCACCTCTACTACTGGTTAGGAAATAAGCCCACATTGAGGTACACCTTTTTTGAGGAAGAGTGATTTGCTATCCTGTTAAAAAAACATAACCCAATGTTCAGTTCATCCATGCATGCTGATAACCTCCCTATTTCCCACTGGCTTTATTTTAGTGCCACTTCTCTTGGTAGCCATTATCTGAATATGCTGTTAGAGGGAATTTCTCAGGAGTGAGCATCCGCTGTTTTCATGTCATAATGAATTGGCTCCCTTTCTTCTATGGGATCTCCATTCAACAGAGCCCTCCAAAAATAATAGGTTAGCAAGTCTCCCTTTAATTAACTCTCCAGTTTATTTTTGTTAAGATTGATGAACAAGATCTAACTGAACTTGAAGACCTATTCAAATAGTGGGTTGTGCTTGCCTCCCTGACCCCTTTCTTGATTGACTCCATCACTACCTATGTTGGAGTATGAAAGTGTAATATAAAAAACTTGTTATCAAAGCTGTGATATGAAGGGGAGTTTTTATAACTATATAATCAGCAATCCTAAGGAGAGGAAGACCTGAAGTTATAACTTGACAAGAGTTTCCAATTCCTTAGTTCCCCCTAGTCCATCCAAAGCATTTAAGGATAAAGAGAGTAAATACAAGTGCGCACAGCAAGGCATTGTTCCTGTATGGAAAGGATGAATGGGCTTGAAATGTAGCAAATACAACAGACAACACAGCTCTTTTGACAGTTCATATATAAACATGCTGATTTAACTAGACCTTGATAGTAACAAAGCAAGGGTGTACAATTCACAGCCTATTGATGAGATGCAGCCCTACACCTCACTTGGAAGAAGATTTGATGATATACAGTGGTACCTCAGGTCACGAACTTAATTCGTTTCGCGACTCTGGTCACAACCCGAATTGGTCGCAACCCGAATCAAATTTTCCCATAAGGTTCAATGTAAATACGGTTAATCCGTTCTGACCCCTACGAATTTGGTCGCCAACCGATTTTGGTCGTGACCCGAATCAAATTTTCCCATAAGGTTCAATGTAAATACGGTTAATCCGTTCTGAACCATATGTATTTTTTTTAAAACCACAAAAATATGACACAAAGTACAGTACAGTACAGTACGAAGAGAGAGAACGCTAACCTTGCTCGAGGCGACTTCCGGCGTGGAGGACAGGAAGGCGGGTGGGGAGGTGGTTATTGTTTGGAGGGAGAGTCCCCCTCCCTACAGGAAGCCACGACCACGTGTGTCAGCAGGGAAAATGGCCGTGGATCCTGTTTGTCACCCGATGCGGAGTTCGTGAACGGAAGCAAAATTTTGCGAACGGTGCTGTTCGTGACCCAAATTGGTTGTGAACAGAAGCGTTCGTGACCTGAGGTACCACTGTATTTTGAAACTATCTTTCTGTTAGGTTAATTTCAAGAACCGCATTAAGAGTGGTTTGCTTTATAAATCACACCTGGCTGGGTTTATGTAATGCTGTTGTCATAACCCATGATTCATTAGCTACAATAGCTGGGTTCACACTGCACATTAACAAACCAGTGTGGTTTAGCATGATGAACACACCAAATTAATTTCTAACCAGTAATTTCCCTCATTTCTAAGTGAAGCAGAAATGATTTGAACTTGATATCTACAACAAAAAAGCCTGTAAAGCCATAACCAGACTATTTTCATTTACATACAAAATACTAGCGGCAAAAGTAAGAGATATGTACAATTAAATAACTTTAAAACACATATTTTTAATTTAAATCTAAAGATTGCCAGAGGGAGAGAAGCCGAGACCAAGGAACTGAAGAGAACTGTAAGCAGCAGAACTGAGAAAATAACCTAAATAACACATGTAGCAATAGTATTTGTTCCATCAAGCTTATTTATTTCCAGTTTAAGTCTCAACATTATCAATACTCGTCCCAAAGTATAAAGCTGAATTCTACGTTATTCTTCCATATGCAGAATCAAATATTCTGCTTTGAAAATGTAAATATCAATACTGAACCTTTTTGGAGAGAAACCCTATTAACCATTCAAGAAAATGAAATTTATTTCATAACAAAGTCAGCAACAAAAGAAACAGCAAGTCACGAATGTATACTCCTAGACTTAGTTCTCTGCAATATTGTCATTTATAGATTTTTGCCAATTATCCAAAGAAAAAAAAGGAGTCCAATACTGTAATTTCTATTAAAAAGTTTTGAGTTCTTGCAAGCAAGTAAGACATAAAATTAAACTATTTTTATATGAAAATAAAATTCTTTGGTTTTATTTTTAGTGTAGGGTAAGATTCTCAATTTTACCTCTGTAGGAGATTGATTTAGAGATGCAGTTACTTCACTACATTCTACCAACAAAATACCGAGCATGTGAACTTGCTTATTTTATGTCTGATGCAGGTGACTCAGAGATGAAGGTATCTAATTTTCTCCTTTCTTTCTTTCTTTCTTTCTTTCTTTCTTTCTTTCTTTCTTTCTTTCTTTCTTTCTTTCTTTCTTTCTTTCTTTCTTTCTTTCTTTCTTTCTTTCTTTCTCTTTCTCCTTCCTTCCTTCCTTCCTTCCTTCCATATAGATAAGATATATGAGATAAAGTTCCTCTTTCCTTCTGGATTTCAAAAGTGCTTATATGTGCACACTAGGGCAAATGAGAACAGAGATGAGAAAATAAAGCAAATGTAGGAATACCAAGATCTTATACAATCTGCCCACTCACTTGCTTCAATATGTTCTACTGGAACCACAAGTTGGAAAGAAAGTAGTAAGAACTAAATATGAGAGAATTATGCCTATCTCTGAGGCCTGAGGTAGGATATTTCCCAAAGCAGTGAGTGGTAGAATCACAAAGAAGGGGTCTACACAAAATCACACTAATTTCCTCTAAAAGTTTGAAGGAGTGCTTAAGCCTCTTAGCTCTTAAGTTTCTTAGCCACTCAAATCTGATTGCATTAGTGTACTGAATTCAGTATCTGAACTCTTTATTTATGTATTGACATGAAACAAAAAGGGCTGAAAACCTGATTTCAAGAAATTGAATTCTGGTGCTTTCTGGTAAAGTAGGATGAACAAACCTACCTTATCTGACACTTCACAACTTACTTTAACCAACCAACATTTCTATACCTCCCAAACAAACCAGCCAGTATTTAATAAGAAAGTTATGGATTATGCTGTATAAAATTTAAAAATCTAGTCAAAATTACATGTTTAAATATTTAATCTATAAAGGTGGTGGAGACAGCAGCAGGAAATTAAATATGGTAAGGATAATCAATAACAGGAAATATTAGTGCAAAAATTGCAGTAGAAGTACATTTTGAATAAAGTAAGAATAGAAAGACACTCTAATTTGTACAAAAAAAATCACCCCAGCTCTATATACAGTTTTTTTTCTATAAATACAACCATAATGAAATGTTTATTTGCAAAATAATAGATCTATGAAAATGTGCTTTGCTGGATTTGTTGCCTTAAAATTCTAATTAGCTGGAAAAAAATCTGTGAATAGAAAAAAGTAACTACCATTAGTCAAAGTTTCTCAATACACACAAACAGAGCTCTACATTTTCTTCCATTTCAGATTAATTTAAGGCAAAAAACTGATACACATCCTTTAATCCCTGGCTGCATTGTATTGTTTTCATAAAATAAAAGGCTAGACCCAAAAGGCAAACTGCATGCAGTATTATTGGAAGTTGCCATATAGTATATTGTTTGTATTACAGCCATAAACAAGTTATCCCTAGTGACACCCCCCCCCCCCGCTTTCAGTATTTCATGGCATAATCCACAATGTTCAGGACCCCCCATGTCCATATCCCAAATGCTCATAAGAGTCTTTTTGGGTGATTGTGGGAACTGGTGGCGGAAGAATGGATGAAGATCTAAGCTTTGGCCAATTCCATTTTTTCTGACACTTCTCTACAAGCTGTTGACACTGTTTTTATTTCTGATGTTTCCTGCCACTTTAATACATCTTTTAGAAAATACTTATGAGTGGCTTACATTTAGTAGCTGAACCACACGGACTTGAGATCTATGCAGAAATTGTGCCCAAGCATAGTAACTTGAGACTAATCAGCATCACTTATTCAGAGGGTGGTACACTATTTTAAATGTCATTCAAGATAATGTTAAGTACTGTCAAGTAGTTGTTTGGAAAATGGAATTACAAACAACATTGTTTTTATCTTAAGCAATGCAAAACTTTCCCAGTTATATAATCAAAAGCTTAAGTTCTTGCATGTGCGGCTTTGGTTCTGTGGTAGTATGTAACATTTGTCTCTGGACATATGTATATAATTTATGTGGCTACACACTTTTGCATATAATCCACATGATGGGAAAGTGTCTTATCAAACATTTAGAACTGGTAGATGTTATCTGCGTGAACAAATCCTGGCAAATGAATGTGTGGCAGGCAGGACAGTTAGAATCTACCTCATATTTGAAACATACCTATAATGGAGCATGAAACTGACCACGCATTGCTATTGCCTGTTGTAGCTTTTCTTCTTTGGCTCTTCTACAGTGGCAAATCTAAGGAAGAACAATGTAACACCGTATGTTCCAAATTTACTTTGGTGGAAAATAATGCTACTAAAACAATCAAAATAAAGGAATTAACTAAATTTGTATTAATCTTAGGTAACAAGCTTTATGTCCAGGCTGTGAGTACAATAGGAGAAGGTGATTCATATGCTTAGACGGCAGTTGTATGGACACTTAAGCTAGGACAAAGAATTACTAATTTAATTCTGAGTAAATGTTCTCATAACAGTTTGAACAATTAGTTAACAGCACATATTACAATATACTCAAGGGCTATCAGTATTAATATCATGGTACACTCACTCTTGACAGTGCATTCTCCTTAGAGTTTGCCATTAATAACAAAGTTGTTAAATAAAACAGACATACTCAAATCATTCCAATGGAACAAAACTCAAAATGGTTCTGTGCTCCAATAGAAGAGAACTTGGTACATTTGGGTGTTCTTGCTATGGGGAACTATGCATTGCAGATAACAGGAAGGTAATGGGATGGTTGTATTTCTAGAGTTAGCCTATCTTTCACAAAGCAATCATGTAATTTAGTGCATACTTAGCTTGCCAGAAATGAGTGAGGGAATTTGGCAAACAACTATATTCTGGAGTAGGAAGGCTTAAGAAGAATTGGTATTTCTCTGTTGAATAAGAGAGTTTGACTCCATATAGTCCATTTTTTAAAACAACAAAACTGAATTCTACTTCTTCAATAGCTTTCAGTTGGATTAATTCTAATTTTATTTAAGGTTTCAAATATTTTAAACAAATAAGGTTTTAAAATCTGAGAAATCTACATACTGTTCTCTTCTCCATGAAACTACTAAGAAAATCATCTATTTCTGTTTTCCCTTCCAGAAAGTCTTCTGCGATAGTGTCAGACTCCTCTTCAGCTTCATGGGCAGCCACTTTCAACCTTGCCTGCAGAGCACTTGCACTGCAACTCTATGAAAAGAATACTGCGTAACTTGAAAATGTTCAGTTCATTCCCCTGGAGGTTCATGCGACCCCCTCCCTCTGGGCATTTGCAAAGCAGTCAAAGCATCTTCTACTGTGCTATTAACCCTAATTAACTACTATGGGTGTCCATCTTTGGGTTGATCAGTTGCTTTTTATGTATTTGCTTTGTTATATGCCATCCAGAACCTTCAGATTGGGGCAGTTAAAAAACTGTAAATAAATCATACTTTTAACTACAGAGAAAAAGGGTTAGGTTAGGGTAGCCTCCAAAACAAAATAGGATGGAAACTAGAATCCAGTCTTAACAACCTCTGTACAAATAAGTGAATAATGCTTCATTTTTTTCTTGCAAAAAGGAGCAGCTTACCTCACTAAGTTCATGCTGCCTTTGCACTTTCTTTTCAAATGTAGTCTTCAAATGAATCAGTTGTTCGTACTAGGATGGAATCAATTTTTATTAAACAGAGTCAAAAATCAATTCCCAAATTGCAGAAAGTATTTTTCCTCGTACTTACTTTATCTAGTATTGTTTGCCTTTTTGTCTCCAAGCTTGGTTCCAATAATAAATTTTTTTCTGCAAAGTAAACCCACTGTTGAATTTTAGAAGAATATCATTTTTTTCATAAAATGTTATTCTAATTAGAAATATTTGGAAGTCTTACTTGCTAGTTCTTCAATACTTTTCACTAAATCATCTTTATCATCAATAATATGCTTCAATTGGGGCAAATTAACAAATTGTTCTAGCAGTATGTCTTCTTGTTCATTCATGTCCGTCAGCTGTGATATGCTGAATTGCAAAGAAAATAAAAACAGTATTTAACAACCAGGCAATACACCATATGATTTTATGCTCAGTCAAAAACAGCTCATGGCAATTACAGGACTAAACAAATGAACAAAGCAGGAACATGGCACTCAAACATTTACAAAAATATACAGGGGTAAAAGTGAATCTGCTATTGAAGTTTTCACCTTCCTCTCAGATCTAGCTAGTGAGCTACTTGGAGTCTGGCTTCTTTTTACACCATTAGGAACCATTCTGGCTTTACTGAGATATAGATACAGGGTAGTTCTATGGTTTTCAACATTCAGGAATAACTTGTACCCATTTTTAGAAATAAATATATTTACAAGGCCTTTAAATTTTTTACCTTAGTTCTGATAGTTCTGGAAATACATCTGGAATATCAGGCATTTTGTACCCGAATCCATTTTGGTTTCCCTGAAAAGTTTAAACAATACATATTTCTTTACATACCAATCCAGCTGGCATGATGTAAATACTACAGAACACTAAGCTAAACTATAATAGCTTTTCTCCTCCTTGAATTCTATAAAATCTATAAAGAGTGAACTCAGTATAATATCATCTTAAACTATGTTCAAGTATTGCTGGTAAATTTGATTTCTCTAAATGGTAGTATCTGATATTTGAATGGTATCTATTGGCAAATGAACAGCTTGCTTTATAAGGTATACTACCAACACATACCTGTGATAATGTTTCTGTTGTTGGAACAGGTAACGGCAAATCAGTTATCATGCCAAAGGAAGGAGCTGCAGATCTGTCCGTAGTATAACCTGAAGAAAGTGATTCTGCAAGGGGTACAGATGCTACAGACCTATTTGTTTCTTGTGGCAGATATGGAGAAAGAAATGGAAAATTCTGAGCATATGTAGGAATTCCAGTTGGTTTGCTGTAAAGGCTAAGGGGGAAAACAATCTATTATCAGCAAATTATTTTGCAGCATTTTCAGGTTTTTCTGCTCAAAATAAAATTGTATTAAGTATTAAAGAGGTTTCTGGTTAAACACAGTTGCAATTAATCCTAAATGAACTCATGACAATTCATCCTAGTAATCTTATCAATGTCAGAGTGATCACATTGTTAAGGATTCCAAAAATTATTTTAGGTATGCCCTATGTCAATGGAAATTTTAGTAAAAATGTGCAATGTTAGAGAAACTGAGAATTGTTTTGCTGAGAATTGTTTAAGCTGCAGATTTGTAACTCATTATTAAATGCTTCTGAAAGTCAGTGTCAAAGGACACTGGGAAAAGAGCTATTTGAAAAGCAATAATCCACCATCTCCTTAGGCATGTAGACATGACAATTCTCAATTAATCAAAACTGAGAGGCTAACTGAAAACTTCAGCAATGTTTTATGATGAATCAGTTGTGTCAAACTAGCGAGTCTTTTCAACACTAATCACAATCCAAAGTATAAGATAATGCACTTAATATTTAGATGCTGAAATTTAGAGAAAATTTGATTTCTAGTGAAAACAAACCTGGAAGTGCTGGGATAATGGATCTGACACTATTACAGCTAGGCCAATGGATCTTTGTTCTTGCTGATACTTGCTATAAACTTCCCCTTTTTGTGTCACATACTGCCCCCACTCTGTATCTCTTTTGACTATACAAGCATTCTTACATGTGCTCATAAGTTGAGATGGATCAGGAAAATAAACATGTGTAGAGCTAAGGGCCTTCAATACTGCAAGACACAATCTCCAATTTTCATGTACATGCATTAGCCAGCCTTGTGCCTAGCAGAGAACAGCTCAACCCAAAATACAAAACAGTCTCAGATTTCATTCAAATCTGTCTATTTAATGCAGCACCTGCATGAGATAAAGAAAACAGATTCCTAGTATAGGGTTGACAGCCAAACCCTGATTTAATTGTAATGTTTGATCTGAGATGGGACCATAGTCTGCAGTTCAGGTGTAGGATGAATTTATGCACATAAGTATATTACACATAGTGATGTTGTTTGAAATTTTAATGTGCTTACTTACTATGGGAATGTTGTTGCATTGGGAGCCAAAACTGGAGGATTTTTCCAAAATTCATCAAGTATACTTTGAACAATTTTGCCAAGGTCAGAGTGCATTGTAAACTGTTAGATTTAAAAAAATATAGCATGGTTAAAAAATTCTGTGCTATAGAACAAAGCCCATTTTCATTGAGTTAAGACAACTTAAAAGAGCCAGTTTGGTGTAGTGGCTAAGGTGCTGGGCTAAAAAGGAAACTTTCTAGGCCTCCCTTAGGCATGAAAGCCATAGGGTGACTTTGGGCCAGTTATTCTCTCTCAGCCCACCCCATCACACAGGGTTGTTGTTGTGGGGAAACAGGAGGCAGGAGTATTAAGTATGTTTACCGCCTTGAGATAGATAGATGAAAAAGTGGGATAAAAACCTAATAATAATAACTGTGGGAGCTCTCTTAGATGATGGATACAAGTGTCAATGTTACATGCAATGAGGCCCAGTTTTGTCTTCTGTATGCAGACAGAGAGAGCTGACAAATAATCTGGAATTATGAGGACTTAAAAGTAGAAGACCAGGAGCTCTGTAAAAAAAAAAATCACTTTTTTAAATAAAAAAAATAGTTTGGAAAAACCACTAAAAATGTGGCTTTTTGTTCAAGAAATTTCACAGGAAAGCTATTTCCCTATCTGCACAGAGCCAAGAGGTCAGTAACTTAACATATTTTAAAACATTAATAATTCTGCAATACAATATAACTGTTGCCAGTTGTACATATTGAAAAAGACATGCAATTTTACTATTAATTATTCTAGAAATGATTCATTTATACATACATTACTAATTAACGGAGAGGTCACATATACTCCTTGTTTGTCCATTACATGATGCCGTATTGGGGGGAAAACAGTGATGACTGGCTTTTCCTGAGGAAACTGGGGAGGAAGCAATCTGTAAACACCAAGATATCTGATTATTATAACTTTAGTTTTAGCTCTCTGTTACATCACCCTTCAAAATATAAAATTTGCCTTTCTAGAGAATGTGGACAACTGGGAATGAAAGTAGTTTTCTTCCTGACAATTTCTGTACAACCAGAATCCAATCACAAATATAGTTCATCCATTTGAATTCTAGCATTTACAGCAAAAACAACACACATCCCATGTACTGACTCTAGCTAATCAAAAGTCAACCAACAATTGAAACAAGTGTCCTACTCAAGACAGTGATTAGTGAAAACTACACTTACATATAAGGTAAAAATATAAGAAAGTGGTTTGTTTCAAAGAAAGCATTAGTAAACCAGCATCATAAAGCACTACTAACTCTTCCTTTTGCCAAAGTGCAGTTAGTTCTAAAGTCATGAAGGAAAAGGAAAGGAGCATTCATTGACATAACTGAGATCATCTAAGACCTAGACCTCCAGTGTGGGACCTGGGAGTGACAACACACTGCAAGCTCCATGTCCTATCTAATTTGATTTTTAAAGACTCTTTTTATTCTAAAAACGATTAGGAAGCTATTATGCTGCAAAGCAATAGACACATGCACAGAATGCTGCTTTACTTTCTAAGAGGCATGTATCAGAAAATTAAAAAGTGCCCCATTGCAACCCAGTATTTTGTTTGCTTTCTGGAATACTGGCATTTTGTTACTGACCATACTATCATCACAATAATTTTACCAACATGTCCATAACATGTTGTCAAAATAGCAAATGTGCTTACTAGCCCAGAAAAGTTGGAATCCCTGTTTAGGTGATTTTTTCTGACTTAGATGTTTGAAGGTAGGTGAACAAAGGGCTTTTTATTCAAATCTCCTAGAAGAAATGTTAATTTTGATGTCAAAGTAACGTTAGGAGCACTCCCATAAATTAAGTTGATGAAGCAAAACATCTTCATAAAACTGAATGATTATCATTTGTTTAAACCTGCAAGAAAAAAAAATGCCAGTAAATAAAGTTGTTGACAATTTTGCCATACAAATGCAGGCAATGTGCTCCTGGTGAGACACACCGAAAAAACATTCTCACTCCCCTTATATTTTATCTAGACTATGAGATGAGAGAAAACTCACACTAGTCCCAATGTGGTGTGATAAAAAATTAACGGAAGACTCCCCAGTCAACACTGATTCATTAAGCATGATTTCAGCTTTCAACATGACACAGTCAAATCACAAGATACTCACATATTTATATTAATTGTCAGCTTATTTACAGTGAATGGCAACCGATATTCCACATCTTTTTGTATTTCAGCTATACTAAAAAGAGAAATATAAGTGTTCATTAATGTTTCCTGGAATCATTAAATCAAATATAAAACAAATGACCAAATTAAGCATCTAAAATGCCACAGATTTTAAAGGACAAATCAAACTTTAATTTCTTCTCTTAGACACTCTAAATTACAACTAAACTAAAACTGGTTTCTTTTATAGCTGGATTCCTTCTCTATTCCTGTCAACTTAATTTTGAATAAAATCTCTGAGGATCTCAGAAAATATGAGAATGGGCTTTTGAAGGCAGATTGATCTCTGCAGTTGAAACAAAAGGCGGTAACTTGTTTACAAGAAAACCAATAGGAATATGTGCAGGCAACTTGTTTTGCTGAAGGGAGCTGATAGGGTTATGGTGAACCAGCATTTAATCACTTCCTGTTCCCTAATACAGGAAGGGCAAGTTCCCTTACCTGTAAAGATGGTATTAGTCTCTAGATTGCAATCAAACTATTTTCAGTTTGGGTAGGCGTTGCCTTCTGCATGTCAGCTGCTCTTTTCCACTAGAGTTCTGTGACTGCCCCTTCCTCTGGCTTCTACTTCTGCCCACCAACCCTTTCAGGCTGCAATGTCAAGGCACACCTTAAATATGCCGCTGCTGCTACTACTACTACTATTTTAAATGTATTGGCCGCCCAGCTCCATGCATTATGCATTCCTTTAAAGAAGACCCCTCGTTTGCCCTGGTTTAAGGCTGTTTCCAGCTGAGGAGCTATCCATGCCGTCTACTGAAGAAAGGCACGTAGTGTGGAGGGACCGCGCAGTGTGGCCCTGATGCTCTCACACACCCCTCCTCCCCGCGGGAGAGATTGATTTCCAACCGCTTTTATGAAAAGGAGCTGGGCGGTGATCCCCTCCCCCCACGGGGGTGTCACTCACGCGGCATGGGCGCTGCGCAGGGACTCGATCTGCCGCTGCCGCTGCTGTTGGAGGCTGGTGAGAGTCGAAGGCAACGCAGCTCCGCCGGCGGAAGAGGAGGAAGAGGCGGCGGCGGCGGCCCCGCCACCGCTACTTCCTTTGGAGTAGTGGAAGAGCCAGCTCATCCTCTCTCTAGCTCCCCTTGCCAACCGAGGAAGAGCAAGACGGTACGCGGAAAGGGGCCTTTCCTTGGCCTCGCCGCCAGTGTCGTCGTCGCCGTCGCCGCCTCGTCTCCCTGAGCGAGTCTCTTCTCCTGCCCCGGCAGAAACCGAAGCTCTGAGAGAGCGAAGGCGGGCGACGCTGCCGCTCCTCCCGGATCCTGAGGAAAAACACGCCTGCGCGCGACCCGCTAGATACGTCATCGCTGGCCTTCGCCTTCCATTGGTGGAAAGCGCCGCGAGGGGCGAGTTCGGAGCCCGATTGGCCGAACGCTGCCGGGTCTCCGCGACCGGGAAAGGAGCGTGAGGGGGGAGCAAGCAAGAGAACCGAGGGTTGAAAGGTTAGGAGCGCGGCGCGCGCTGATGATGTAATGGCTTTGTGCGCTGGGAGGCTGGGGGGAAGCCGCGCGAGTGGTTTTCCGCGCTTTCTCGCTCTCGCTCGCTGCGTCGGGGCTGCCTCCGCCGCCGGGTCCCCGCTCGACCCCCTCTCTTCCCCTCGCGTGAGTAACCGCTCCTTCTTCCGTTAGGGAGGGGCGCGAGGAGCGGCGGCGACATTTCTCGGGGGGGGTAGGCGCAGGTGGTCGGGAGAGAGAGTAAAGTGGAAGCGCGCGCGCAGTCCGGCGGCGAACTTTTCTTTCCGTACCGGGGGGGCGGGGGCAGAAGACCGCGAGCCGAGGCTGGCGCTGGAAGTGTGAGGGTCTCCTGTCCCACCTTTGCTTTAGTTTCATCCTGTGCGGTCCAGGCTGTCTTTCCTTCCGGACAGCGAAGCTGTCTTGCCTCACCCTGAACAGGTCTAACTACGGCAACTTCTGCTGCTCCCTTTTCTGAGGTTTCCTCCCCCCCAGAAAGAAATGGTGCAGGAAAATATAAGAATTAGGTGTCATTGAGTTGTCTTCAATTCCTGGCCTTTGCACGGACTTATCTTTGTTATTATCTTTAGCAATAACAAAGGTACGACAAGTATGTGTTCGTGTATATAGAAGTGGGTTGATAAATATGCATTCTTCTCCCTAAGCCAGGATTCCCCAAAGTGGTCAGTATCGACCGCCGAGGGTCGATGGGACTTTCCAAGGTCGTCCTCGGTGTTGTTATATGTAGTACTATTAGTTAAAGTACTGTGGGGGTCAGTGACAGTCTGAAACTTCATGAAGGGGTTGATGAGCTGAAGAGTTTGGGGACCCCTGGCCTAAGCTATGGCACTTTGGGGCAGAAGCATAAATAGCAAAATGAAGCTGCTGGATTTTTTATTTTTTTCAGTGAAAGGATGAAAATAAAAGGGAAGGTATTGAACAGAACAACTGAAATGACCATCTCTATATTTCACTGTTGATTTGGGCCTTCCCCAACCATCTGTCTTCCAGATGATTTCTTGTTATCTTCAGCCTTTGGCTGTGAGGTAGCCTAACAGATCCGCAGGGTACAAGATTAAGAGTGGGTGGTTAATTCGATAACAGATAATTAATCTTAAAAACTCTTTGTAGCTGCAATGGATAAACTAGGTTGCTTCTGTTACATGTAGGCACTGGTGACATATCAACATTGATACAATTACATCTGATCAGATTGTTATAGGCTTACATAAGTAACATGGATAGATCTTGATGAAATTTTCAAGGGCTTAATGTTTTTTGTGCTAAACTCTGAACCAGACCAAGGAAGTTCCTAGGAAAGGTTAGACTTACATCTTTGTTTAATGCTTTGGTAATTGTTAATCTGTTCCATGCCTTAAAACAGGGGCAGCAATCTTGTCCTTTCCAAATGATTTGGACTACAGCTTCCATATTTCCCAGCAAACAGTGTCAGAGGGCAAAAATTTTAAGTCCAAATCAGTTGGTGAATATTGAGTTGCCAATTGCTATAAACATTTAGGGGAGGCTGCAGTCTAGAACTGTATTGTTTCTGCTTCAGATTATTACTTGCGCAATAACATTTCTGACGGAGGCACTCTTTAAATATGCAGAACGATATTTTAAGTTCTTAGTCTTTAACAGCAACAACAACAAAAAAACCACTTTGTCTTCTAGATCACAGAGGCCTGTTTTTTTTCTCACCTTTTTCAGTACAGTACAGTTACATTCTGTTAAATGATCTTGTGACCTGCTTCTGTGATTATTACTGCTTTTTTAATTTTCTTTCTCTCATCCACACACAAAATAGAAATTTTGAACCACTTTCTGTAAGTGCAGGTTGCAGAAATGTGTGAGAGGAGAAGAAAATACTTGCACATAATCTTTGCTTTTATAATTTTCTTCAGGCACACCCAGGAAATGAGCATACATTTGGTAGCAGGATACAGAGCTCTTATTTTTATATTAATTACCTACCTGTTTCTTGATCAATTGATGTGGTTTTGTTTTATATTAGTGGCTAGTATAAATACTAAACTTCACTACTGCTGTTGATATTAACCAATTACCAAAACTTGGCTTAACTAAAATGTGTTAGGTGGACTGGAACAAATGGCTCTTATTTTACTAGATTAAACTGAAATGAAATTATTCAAGATTGCCATCTTAAACATGCTAAACAAACCCCATAGAAATAAATGACAGTTCAAACTGAGTTTCTGTATGCATATTAGCATGAGTATAATTGAAATAGAGGGATTTACTTCTGAGTTAATATGAATAAAATGGCTGTATGTACTTAGGTTTAAGAGCATGCTGGAAGAATTCTTCATGGAAGCTTTTAGTAAAATCAAATCTCTGCAAATTAAGTTTTATTTTTTTGATATTTATAGTAATTTCCTCTTTATTGGTATCATCTTCTGCTGGTTTATCTGCCACATTCTCTGTATGTGAATAACCTGAATAACCTTGAGTTATGTACACTTTTACTAATAGTTACACTATTATTCCATTATGCAGTCTGTTAAGAATTATAATATAGATCTATACATCCTATTAGGTTTTACTGAGCTCAGTAGAAGCTATTTTCTTGAAGTTTTTAATATATAGGGTTGCAAGCCAGCTGGATATTCATTTAACAATTAAATAATAGGTGGTTAGTTCTTCATCTGAGACCTCTTTTTTACTTCTGAAGATTTGCAAATCAGTTCATCTTAGTTGGCAGAGTTATGTAAGCTAATTTCCATGTATTTCTCTCTATGTATATTTACATTTCTCATAAGTTTAGATAGCTGAATTTTGTTTCTGTTTATAAATTCATAAAATTTTATACAAATTTTGCCTTGTTTTAGGTATAAAATTTAAACCTGTTTTATGAAACTGACTTTTCATCAAGTATACCTTTTTGATGCCTGGTATCTGAAACCTCCTAATTATGCCAGCAGCCACAGTAGATCACAGCCAAAGAATTTGTGAAGTGTGGGCTTGTAACCTAGATGAAGAGATGAAGAAAATTCGTCAGGTTATACGGAAGTTTAACTATGTTGCCATGGTAAGATGATGGGAATATCTGTGATCTTCTTTGTTTATGTAGACAACGTAAATGATTTGTAAAAGAAAAATGTAAAGGAAATAATGCAGACGTTCAAGAATAAAAAAAGACTTTCATTACTAATTTCATTGGAAACAAGTTCAAAATAATGAGTAAAACTTAGTTCCCAATAAAGACATGCACTTTTATTGTCTTTACAGTGTAGTTCCTAGTTCTGTTTGGTTAAATCTCATGGTATATTAATAAAAAAACTAATATTGAATAATTAGTTTAATAAATAAACTAATATTGAACTTCTTTGCACTGGTCCTTGGGGTACCAGTAGTGCCTGAGTTAACTACAAAACAATAGTTGTGTTCCATGTTTAGCCTTTTATATCAAGAAAAGTATTCAGAGCGTCTAGCTATAAAAAGTGGTGAGCTTTATTGCTCTTCTAATAGTTTCCATTTTGTCTTTCATATTTATGCTTTTCAGGACACAGAATTTCCTGGGGTAGTTGCACGACCTATTGGAGAATTCAGAAGCAATGCGGACTATCAGTATCAGCTACTCCGCTGTAATGTAGATTTACTTAAAATAATCCAGTTAGGGTTGACGTTCATGAATGAGCAAGGTGAATACCCTCCAGGAACTTCAACATGGCAATTTAATTTTAAATTTAATTTAACGTAAGTTCTGGAATTTAGTTGTGTGTATTTAAGTGTGTAGAGTATTTTAAAATTGAATAATTTAACTAGTTTATTTTTCAGCTGTTTTTCCATTAAGTTCAGGAAGTGTGGTAAATGCTGCTTATATAAATTAGACTTGTTTTGTTCAAGTTCTTAAATCTCATACAATTTTCAATCTCAGATTTGTTATTAATATTATTTTAAAAACTTCTGTTCCAAGCATAGTTGAGACAGGGTTAAATCTTTTGTGTACGTGCTTGAACTTTAATCTGATGTCATTCGCTGTGTTTTATCAAGTATGAATGTAAGAATGCCCACATATGGAGGCTTTGCCATCCATTAGCTTCATTGCCAGGGCAATCTCTGGAATAGTGTTGAGTGCTATGGGCTGAGGTCAGAGGGAAATCAGACAAAATTGGGGCCTTTGCTCAGCTGACTTCCTCCTTGTGTTGCAAACGTTTGTATTCTCCTGTCTTTTGTTCTTTATAAGATTCTCTGTATCCTCTTAATTTGGTTCCTCATGGGTGCAGGAGTTTCCAGGAAGGAGGAAGCAATAGGAAAAGTTCACTTCCTAACTTAATTTGTGCATCTCTGGATGAAAGTTATTGATATTAGCAGAATTTAGTTTAAATTTACTTTATTCATTTATAATGTATGTAGACCTCCCTAATTGTGAGAATCTGGATGATGTACAACAAGATAGTAAAAACAAAAACAACAGATTAAAATATAGCAAAATATCTATCCAAAGGTGAACATCTACAGTCAATTACAGCCAAAGCGTGATAGAATTACCCAATATACTTTCTTCTCTCAGTGGACAAGGTGGTATATGATATATTCCAGTGCTATGTCATGAAAGGCTTAGTAGGTAATCACCAGCACTTTGAATTGAACCCAGAACCTTAATAGTAACTAGTCCAGCTTCAAAAGTGTATTGCCCCACAGAAGCCTGGTTGCTGCATTCTGGTCAATTGCAGCTTTTGGGTCATCACCAAAGGCTGTCTTACAAAAAGTGTGTTGCAGCAGTCCAACGGTGTAGCGATCAAGGCCCGAGTTCCATCATCAGGCCATCCTGGTTGTGGTAGATTGCAAGTGGAACACCAGATGAAATTGGACAAATATCTCCCTGCCTATGGTCACTGCCTGCTGTCTAAGCAGAAAGTTGGTGACTTTGGGCCAGTCACTCTCTCTCAGCCCAACTCACCTCACAGGGTGGTTGTTGTGGGGAAAATAGAAGGAAGGAGTATTAGGTATGTTCACCGCCTTGTGTTATTTATAAAAATAAAGGCAGGATTAAAAAAAAAAAATTGCAAGTCCACCCTCCTCCCCCCATCATGAACAAACTCCTTCAGAGGGAATATAATCCTGTATAGAGTAGTTATTGTGACAGATGATACTGAATTGTCATGATGTTTTGTTGTTCAAGAGGAATCCTTCATAGGATTTAATCTGACCTTGTTTGGTCCCATCCGGACCATGAAAGCTTCCAGGCAGTTCAGACTTTCTATATCACCTTGGCTTAGCCTGGGTGGAATGCTGATAACACCTCACCCTGAACTGATAGATAACTTCCCCTAGCACTTCATATAGATGTTAAGTAACGTAAGTAAGAGCACTGAGCTCTATGGCACCTCACACTGGAGCAACTGCGGATATGAATACTACTGCCCATGATTATAAAGTAGAAGTGTTCACTTGTAGGAGTGAATCTCCTGTAAAATGGTGCACCTAATTCCCAGCCCTTGTAGGCTGTCCAGAAAGATACTATGGGTAATGGTATTAAATGCCACTGAGAGAGGTGCAGTCCTCTCATCCAAATCCTGACCAGTCCTGAATCACAGGAATCCAAATAATCCATTACATATAGGATCCCTGTAAGTAGTTCCTCACCACCTTCTGAAAAACTCCCTAAAACAGGTTGGAGGCGGTTGGAAAGTTGTTAAAAATAGCTGGATCCGGTGAGGACTTCTTTAGGAGATGGTACACTACTGGCTCCTTCAAGGCAGGTGGCATTACCTCCTCCCCAACTAAGCATTGACATCTCACAGATCTAGCTGTTCATACCCCACCTGATCATCCAAAGGAGCCAAGAAGTATGTGGTTCTAATGCACAGGTGGCAGGATTCATACCACAGAGAATTCTGACCATTTCCTTGGACTCTAGAAGCTCAAACTAATTACAGATAATACCACAAGACCTTGCCTCATCCATCACTCTGGACTTTACCTATCTGGCATCCAACCTAGGTGGATATGAGTGACTTTATTTGCCAAGAAAGCCACAACTTCAACCAATGTCCCTACAGGCACTTTGTCCCACCCATCCTTTTGCAGAAGGTTTGGAGTACCTCTTAAGAGGGCTACTGGTCAGGAGTCTAGGAATACAATGTGTGAGGAAAAACTGATTCTTATTGATTTTGTGTTGGTTTGAATGTGAACTCTTATCATTGCTCAATCACATTCTTTTCTGGTTTTCCACCACTGTCACTCTAAATTTCTTTTCAATAGCTTCATTTCCTTCAGCTCTTTAGTCAGTCAGGGGGCTGCTTGTGATTTGCAGTTAGGCAAAGGCCTCACAGGAACAAACTCATGCAACAGTGCAGCTGTCTCTATGTTCTTGTGATCAATCAGGGTGCAATGAAACTGCCTGCCAAATTCTCCAGAAAACTTATCCTAAGCGTCCTGCTACCCTTACAGAAGTCTGGGGCATCTATGATGCACAGTTTGATGAGGTAGTGGTCTGACCAGAGTAGGGACAGATGTCAGTCTGTATTCCATATATCATCTGCTTCAAAGTAAAGGTTAAGTCAAGCATGTGCTCACCTATATTTGTTAGGGACATGATTACTTGCAACAAGCCTGCAGTCTCCATGGAGGTCATGAAATACTAATGAACAGAGATCTCTATTACTGATTAAAGAACCAGCTTTCATGATGAGATAATGCAAGTTCTAGCCAGAGCAGTGTTATACTCATAGTCCAAATCTGTTTCCTGCTGACTTTTGTGATAAATAGTTGGTAGGAAGTCAACAGAGATTTGCAATCATATTAACAGTGTTGTTGTCAGGTTCAGCCCAAAGAACTCCAAGAGACAATGCAAATACAGTTCTGTTGCTTTTATTAGCTGCAACCTCCAGACAGAAAATCTCCCCAGACTGAACCCTAGTTCCCAAGCCAGCCAGCCAGCCACAACACTGTGAATTCCTTAGGGAGGTGCCAGCCTCATCTTCTTGAACTTCCCACGCTCGTGCTGGGGGCTAAGGACACACTTATCTTCCTGAGCCTGGCCTTCATAAGTCCATTCCATCACAGCTGTGTAGGAAGGAATTTTCTGTAATGAATAGTATGTTTTTAGTAAGTATCACAATACATCCTGTTTAACAGTTCTCTTACCTGGGAATAGAACTCAGTGAACTCTACTTCTCAGTATATATTCATTAGATTAAGCAGTAGATACTAATTAGCAAAACTCTTCTACATGGATAATTTATTAGCAATGATACGGACTTTGTGCTGGTATTTGATTTAAAATATTTTTTGACAACTCTGTTAACAATAGTGACTTTTTCTGATAATGCTTCTTCTAGAGAGGACATGTATGCCCAGGATTCTATAGAGCTATTAACAACATCTGGAATCCAGTTCAAAAAACATGAGGAGGAAGGAATTGAGACTCAATACTTCGCTGAACTTCTTATGACTTCGGGTGTTGTGCTCTGTGAAGGAGTCAAGTGGCTTTCATTTCATAGGTAACTGCAGCATATAGAGTTATTGCTTGCCTACTTGATTTCCTTAACTTTTTATGAAACTTTAAGACAAAATAATTATCTCTGCTTATTAAGCTGAAGTATTAGGCTGGATGAGTTGTAGATCATTTTGTAAAGACTTTGATGCTTTAAACTTATCTCTCCAGTTTACGCTTTGGCTCCAGTGGAAACAAATAATCTATATCTTAACTTGAGGTACTAAAGTGTCAGTCATGTAGAGAGGGAGCACTGTATTTTTCTATTTTGCTTTGACAGTTTCCCAGGTCAGAGGAAGGAACAGCCACATATATCTGCCCTTTGTGTACGGTTAGCAGGTAAATGGAAACTGGAATTAGTTGATTAACATCGTTGGAAAGTCCAAATTCAGTACAGCTCTGAAGACTCTTTGATAATGCTGGTAGGGAAAATATGAACCTTTTATCTTAATTGTAATGCCAAATATTGGAAAATTAAACTTTGCTGCATGAACTATTTTCTTGCCTGGTTCCAATATACTAGTTCCTTTGCTTTTTTCAACCCCCTAGCACCCCAAATAGAGGCATGGTCCATTAAAGACAATGGTTGAAATTGTTTAAATCACCTGATTTGAAGCTTAGATGACAGTGTAAGCATACACTCAAGATCTGGATCACTGAGAAGAAACTTGTGCTGAATATTGTGAGACCCACTTCACAATTCTTAACTAAGAAAAAAGGAATATTTGGTTGATTAATTTATAAGTGTGTTAATTATTACATTAGTTGGGTTGTTGAATGGAAAGCTTCTTACTGAAGGTTGGTTTTGGCAGGCATAAATTTTAGTAAGTTTTCTGGAAAAGATTACTAGCAAAGGCAATCATCTTGTTCAAAATAGTGTAGATATCTTGAAATGAATCGTCTTGTTCAAGATAGCGTAGATGGGCATAACCTTTCAAGCCATTCAGATACACAGGTGTGAACATTTCAGGAATCCAGGTGTTTTGAAATGAAAATGGTTTGTAGCAAATATTCTTATCTGGTAGTGTCCAAAGTGTGTATCAACTTGTGTTTAATATAGTACTCCAGTGAGGGAAGAGTGCTTCAACACCATTAGTTGAGTTTAAATTCTGCTTTGGATAATTAGAAGGAATTAGACTACATTTTAAAATATTGATCATTTAGCTGTTGATGGAGAAATGTTAGCAATGTGTGGGGTTCAAATACTGCTAGAGAAATGGTAGAAAATGTATTACAATTTTAAAGCACTGAAAATTACAGTACTTGTTTCCTAGCTTGTTCCAATTTCTGTCTTATTGAAAAATGGATGTGTTTTATTGCTCTCATAAAACTTTGATGGCAGGAAGTAGCAGCTAATATAGCTATTATCACCACCATTAGTACTGTATGAAAAATTGTGTTTCTAGATGGAGATGATTTGTTGTGAATGAGGTTCATTTATTGTGATTATGATGAAAAGCAACATTGTTAAGTGAAGCTAACAAGCCAAAAATAAAACATGTTTTACTCTTTGGGAGCTAGATGTAACAAGCTAGGTATCCATACAACAAATACAGTGGTGAGGAAAAATTTATGAACCCTTTAGAACTCTCTGTAATCCTGCAGTATTGTGAGCTATAATGTGATCTTAACTTCATCTAAGTTCTAGAGATTTTCTGGTTGAATAAAACAGTGTATTTTGTCATCTCTTTATTGAACACAACAATACTTGCTCCCTTTGTTGGAAAAAATATGTAAAGCTTTAGATTTAGTAACTTCAGCAGTTACTAAACCAAATGTTTCAGAAGACTGGGGTAGTGATGGAAAAACAGCACCTCCTGGTCATATTCCTCCTCACTTCATGAAAATGGGAGATAACCAACAGGTTCTCCCAGGATGAAAGTAGTAGACTGATACTAGTTAGATAAGGTAATACTACATGTACCCTGGTTCCAAGTCATAGGGCTTTATAGTTCAAAAACCAATGTTTTTGAATTGCACTCAGAAACCTATTAGATACCAGTGCAGCACCATGCATCAAATTTATGTGCTCTTGGTGAACCACACCGGTTAGTAAGTGGTGTGCTACATTCTGCAGTTTTCAAGTGGTCAAAGGTAGAGCTCATTGCAGTAGTTCAAATAAGTAGTGATGAGGGCACATGTTGTTGCAAGGTCCTTGTGTTTTGGTAGGACTACTGCTTGGGCATCTGCCAAAATTAGGCAAAGACCTTCTGTCTGTTGCCTCCATTCAGAAATAACTGGAAGGTCCCCAGCTCACAGACCTGCTCCCTGATGGATAATGCCTCCCCCTTGAGAGACAGTCTTAGAGAATCTTAGTGAATGAATAACTATGTCTCAGTTGGTTTCAGCTTGCTTCATCCTCAGAGTCCCCCCAGGCCCTCATAGCCTCCAGACATCAGGTCAAGATCTCCACTGCATTATAGACACAATCCAGGCTGGAGGCGCATAGTTTGATATCATCAACATACTGATGATATTGTACCCCAGATGGCTTAATGACCTCTCCCAAAGGCTTCATGTGAATGTTAAACAATAGGAGAGAGAGGACTGAATTCTGCAACACTCCACAAATGAATGGTAACTGAGCTTTCTTCCCTATAACCACTGACTGGAACCACCCATTCTGGAAGAAACAAATCCACTGTAAATCAGTGCCTCCAATCTTTGACCCTTTCAGATAGTCCAGAAGGATACCATGTTTTGTGGTATCAAAGGCTGCTGAAAGGTCTAAGAAGACCAGAAGAGGTACATTTTTCCCAGAGTCATCAGCCTCAATACCCAGGCCTGAATCCTGATAGCAAAGGAACCAGATGTTCCACTTTTTCTGGGGTACTTTGTAGCTAATTCCATACCACTGTCTCAACAAAACTCTCCCAAAAGGGCTAGTTGGGGATTTGGGGACAGCTTCTTAAGGAGATGATGCATGAAGGCCTTTTTCAAGGCAGCAGGCAACACTCCTCCCCTAAGGAAGAGTGACAACATCTTAGATCCATCTTTACATCCTTCTACCTCCCCACCCCCTGCTTCCAGGAGCATGAGAGGCATGGATCCAGATCACAGGTGGCACAGGTCATGCTGCAAAGCACTATATACTTCATCAGAGATCATAGGCCAAACAGAGGTATTAAATAACCTGTTCTTACTCAGAAGCAAAAAAGTCTGGGGAATACCCACATGCATAAATAAAGCCCTCAGTGTTGTGACTCAGTATGGATGTTTCGTTTAAATGTATTTCATTTGTTCTAATCGGCAAAGTTTGCATAATCACGCATCTGGAAAGGGACTATACCTTGTGCCAATACTTAAAGACTCTTAACTATGATACTTGTTTTAATAGGTTGGATACTAGTCTCTAGATGGAGGAAGGATATGGGGGTACCTTTTGGTACTCCCAAAACGGTTAGTAAAAATTTATTTTGAAAAATAAAAATAAATTATGTGATGGAAAAAGACCCTATAACTCAGCCCCTTAAAGAAAAAAAAAGGGAGGCTAGCTTCATTTTGAAGACATGTAATGCTGGGGGAATTTGATGACTACTAGTAATATGCCACCATTTCTGTAGTCCACTTAATTGTCATTTTGTTTTCATTTGGAGGGCACAGTAGTAGGCAAACCAGATGCCTGATGTTGTAAATAGGAGGCCTAGCTAGTGATAAAAAGTTACTTGGTCAGTGGGAAAGACACCCTCCATTAATGTCTAGGAAAGTTATGCCCAAAGACTGCAACTTTTGATTTTTCCAAAAGTTACAGTTATTAATTACCATTAGTAATTAATAGTCTATGTTTTTTTGAGAATATTGGTTTAAAGATGACAAGAGCCTATGTAAACCAGTTTGTGGGCTGGAGACGAAGATCAGGTAATCAACATAGGGTAGGAAGGATAGTCAGCTTTCTGTCACCAATTTTACCTGAAAAAAGTTACCACCCTTCAAGATTAAGACAAGATCATTTGTAAAAGGATTGAATAAAAATGGAGCTAAGACATAGCCCTGTTGGACACCCCTTATATTTGTGGTGATAGTATCTGTCAGATGGCATATTAGGGAAAACTCATATTTGGGCATTAATGTGTAATTCTTCTTATTTGTCATCCCTTCAAGGTAAACTAGATCAGGAAAGACACTCTACAGAAAAACTATACTTTATTGAGATAGGCTGTAGTAACAGAATTTGGCAAGTGTGATTGTGCTTCTCCTCACCTCCCTCTTATACCACTGAGTCTCTTCTTATACTGTATCCCTTTTCAGGACTTAAGGAATACTTCTATTTGTTTATGTAATGGTTTTTGAATATTTGCTTCAAGGCCGTCACCCTGGCTCTACATTATTAAAGCCAGCAGTCTGCTACTGTTTAGAGCTTTCAGTTTGAGCCATAACTTATTTCAGTCAATAGAATCAAAAGCTGAATGAAAGCCCATAAATGCCACATACAATTTCTTCTTTGTAGTGTTGATGTACTTATTTATCAAATGGGACAATGTGAAACAGTGATCTAAGATAGAATAACTGGGTCAAAACTGAGCTGTTTCTCAACAAGAACATTGTTGTTAACAACTCAGTCTTTCAGTTTGTGCAGGAGATGCTTGTCATAGAACTCGGTTATGAGGTCAGTGAGACTAATTGGCCTGTAATTAGCTGGAGAGTTTCAGTTACCTTTCTTAAAGATTGGAATAACAATGCTTAAATTCTAGCCTTTAGGGAGATGGTCTGTGAAATTGATATGCTTGAGGATCTTAACAAGATAGGATCTCATCACTTTGGATTATCTTTAAGTAAATGCCTAGGAAAGTAATCTTCACCTGGAGCTTTGTTGGACAGCAAGGCTTTATCAGTGGTTAGATTTTTTTCTACATGACTGGAGGTTATGGTTCCATATAATCAAGCTCTAAGATTGGATTACAGTCATGTAAGGGAGCATGGAGTGCAAATATTGCTCCCACTTTGATTTGGAGACCTTGTATATGGGGGTGGGTGGGAGGGTGGGATTTGTCTGGATATAAGCTCCTATTTACTAATTTCCAGAAAGTAAATGTGTCTTTAGAGTTTGTAAATTATGCCAGAGCAGTCTCTGGTACAGGTAGTCCCCAGTTTAAGAACGAGTTCCATTCCCAAGGTCTGTCCTTGAGTCGAATTTATATGTAAGCTGGAACAGTATTATTGTATGATATTGTATAAGTAGTATTGTGCAATTAACTTGAACTATTGTGTATGTAACTCAAATCATTGTGTATTTCATTCAGATTTTGATACAATAGGCTCTGTTCTCAACTATGGGTCGTTTGTAACCTGGTGTTCTTAACCTGGGGACTGCCTGAATAATGATTTCTTCTTCATTAGGATTTTTTAGTTTTGTTTTTTTAATTAGCTCTGATATGCTGAGTACTTTCTATCTTTGTATGTTAGAATGAGTAGTTCCACATTCTGTATCAAAGCAGGGATTGCTGACCTGAGAGTTACTCAGTTTGCTGGAATTTTGAGTCAGTCTTAATTTCAAGCATCCTGCTACTTTGAGGTGGAGGCAGATGACGAGAAATAGGTTTATTTTTACATTGTACAATCAAGTTTCTTAACATTATCTTATTTTTCACGTGCAGATTACTTACTCATTTTTTAAGATTAACTACAGAAGTTAATGTAAGCATTATTAAGAACTATTAAATATACAGTACAGGCAGTCCCTGGGTTAAGAACATTGGACTTATGGACAACTCGTGCTTACAAATGGACCATCATAAAACCTATTATATTAAAAAATTGAGTTAAATACAATGGTTCGTAATAATGAACTCATGCACTACTTTGTGATGCTCATGAAAACATCGCATGGCTTCAGTGGTTCATTGGCTTGCGGAAGGAGAACACCGTCCGCCATTTTAAGTTGGATCATGTTGCCATTAACAGTGTGTTGAGTGTACCTGTTCCGACTTACCTACAAATTTGACTTAAAGACAGACTTAGGAACAGATCTTGTTCATAACCTGGGGACTGCCTGTACTTATTTTAACAATAATAAAGTAAGACATGTCAGAGCAAATGCATTTTGTAACCTGTATACATTACTATCAATTCCAGATGTCTATATTTTAAAATCTTGTCTAGGCAGCTGTCTACAGCAATTTGAGTCCTTTAGGCTGTGTATGGAAATCTACTATTGACTTTTCGTCACTAGCAAGAAATATGCTGTATTATCTTTGCACACTAAATATAGCTGCTTTAAAAAAAAATCATGTTTTTTCTATAAAAGCCTTATCCAGTTTTGTCAGATTAAATGGAAACAGTCACCTGGTGGAGGTATACTTTAGTATGTCAAGTCTTTCTCTACATTTGTGACTTTGTTGTGAATCACATTTACAAATACTCTACTATAAAATATTACTTAAAACAATTGATATACATTGACTTAAAATAGACTTTTGACAGTTATGATGAATGTGAGTGGATGACTCCACATTATGTAGAAAAAATTATGCATGAGATGTATTTACTGAGAAACTTAATTTTATAGTTTGTAAACCTGATTTGGAGGGCAAGTAGAAGTTATGGTTTGCCAATTTGGAGATAATGATAAATCAAGATTTTCTGTAAACCCAAGTACGTTGTGCACTAGGGGAGGAGTTTAATGTATAGATCTGGAGTTCCTTCCAGGCTCATGCAACTTTTAAGCACCAGAGTTTTCTGTAGCTTTAAAATTATATTCCAGGCAATCCATAATGTACACAAAATTTTATTTATGAAATGGTATGTTGCCATGATTCTAATGTTACAAGGAATGCATGTGAAGAGAAAGCATATAGAAAATGGTTGTTAAATTTCTGTAGAAAAACTTCTGGAATGTTTGCCTTTCTAATCTTAAGTATGTTTATTTCTATTTATGATTACTTTGCAGTGGCTATGACTTTGGATATCTGATCAAGATCCTGACAAATTCCAATTTACCAGAAGAAGAGCTAGACTTCTTTGAAATACTGAGACTGTTTTTCCCTGTCATTTATGATGTGAAGTACCTTATGAAGAGTTGCAAAAATCTCAAGGTAATTCCTAATGTTTTATTTAGGTTTTTATAAGGGAAGAATGCGCGAGTTAATTTTGTCTGCTTTACTTATGGACAACTGTAACAAGTTAGAACTTGTTCCCATAGAGAAACCTATGCAATGGGAATGTCTTGAAAAAGAGATGTCCATGAGGAGGATACTACTCTGTCCTAGGAATTTTTGATAAAAGTAATAATTATGTGGTTCCAACAGCTAAGCCATAGGTTTTGTACATTGAGAAAGAAATCACAGAACTAGTTTCTGGTTATAAACATATAGAACCATGCATTCAGACTGTTGAGACACCCTTGATCTGGTAATGATCATAACAATATCCTAATAACATCTTTGTGTTAACTGAAAAATGGGAAACAAACTATGTGCTGGTGTTTTCTTTTACCCACTGCAGCAACTGGTGCTACATCTTGACATCAGGATTCATCAATAGTTAATGTTGCTCTGTCTTTGGATGATAGAAATGGTGGCTTTGCATACTTAGTTGTCTCCTTTGTTTTTGAAGGTTGAAGTAGGCAGGTGGCTGTATCTTAAGTTTGAATTCAGTCCACACAACAGCTATATGGAAACATCAATGTGAAACTTTTGATTTAGCCACCAGCAAGGAGGTATCACTTCTGCCCTTGCATTCTGCTAGATAGCAGTGGAGAAGACTAAAAAGTTGCAGCTTCTGGTAGCAGCTCTTTGTTATTTTTTTATAATAAGAAGAAGCTGAGTAGCACTGGTGAGAAAGAGAAAAGATGGTAATAGACTGCTATGGAAGTGACTTGAGGCAAAGGCTGGTTTAGTATCAGAATCAACACAGTTTTTGTAAGCAAAGAAACCAGAGATAAATTGGCTTTTGACTATGATGTGGTTAAATCCTGGTTTAGGAATAACTGTTCACCTGGGATAATATTGCTGAGCCAGATGTGAAAATGGTTATTCAGTGATCCTGTAGTTAAAGTTATATATTGTTTGGAGATAGTGGATATTACTATTTTTTTAAAAAGAAGAATGTAGGTACTGAAAAACTTCAGTGAGGCAGAACATGTGGGGTTGGTTCATAAAGCAGCCATGTCTGTTTCATGGAATTGTCACTGGGGAAGAAGGTGAGAAGGTGAGTAGGCAAATCAGAGCATTAGCATTTCTGCTTTTTCATACTTTGAATGTTACCTGTCATTTTGATTTCCATATTTATTCTTATTAGAGAAGTGGAAAGATAATGTTTTAAACATAGTGTTATAATGAGAGCTGGGTATCTTCCTGTATTAACAAGTGAAAACAAATAAAATAAATTAATACTTGGTAATTAATTAATTTATTAATAAATACATTAATACTTGGTTATCAAGTAACTTCATTACGGCCTGTCATCTTTTAAATTGCTTGTGAAAATTGTGGAACAGGTAACTTGAGGTAATTCATTTGCAGGGGAGAAGATGCAAAAAGCTGGAGAAAATGCTAAACTTTGTTTAGATTTTATTTTGTTAGTTTTATGTCCTGCCTTTTATTAGAAGCTCAGGATGGCATTTGTAGCCTCCTCCATTCATTTTTCCTTACAACTTTGAGCAAGTCACTCTCTCCCAGCCTGAAGTCATCCAGTGAGCTTCTGTGCCAAGTGTGGATGTGTACCTGGATCTTCTCAGTGCCTTAACCACTACACCACATTGGTTTCAGACTCCTAGAATCCTTTCTCCTCTTCACACACATATATTAGGGATTTGAAGGTTCTTCTCTGCCCCACCAGGCCTGCTTTATCCCCTATTCTGTATTCTTCTGTTTCAATTTATAACTGTCTTCCTTCATTCCCATCCCTGCTGTTCAAGCAAGGTATGGTAGAAATATGTGGTGAAGGTATGTTTAATAAAAGAAGGCAAAATTATATACAAATGGGGATTGTACATTGATAAAGGCACCTAAATGTTACTCTTACTTGTTTAGTTTTTGGACACATCTAAGCATTGAAAATAAAATAAACCTTTGTTTGTTTGCCTTGCTCAATTTTACCCATCCTTCTAAATGTTTTGGCATTTCCCATCTACATCATGCTTATTTTTGAACCCTCTAGCATTGATCTAAATATATTTTGAAAGTGATAGTGGGTTTTTTTTCTGTTTTTAAGCAGAAATATGAAGCAGTTCTTTGTTAATAGCTTGTCTCGCAGTTTGAAAATTCTGCTGTGCAAAGAAGGGAGTAGGAGCTTCTCAGCTTATGAGAAGATAGCCACACTAAGTGTAGAAGGTTTAAGCAGAAGATCAAACACTTCTACCAGTCTCGCCACTCAGCACTCCATACCTAACATATTAAGTGCAGCTCTTGGCCATTACAAAGTTGCTCACCCTTGTACTAAAGCAATTGTGCATACTTTTTGCATTTGATTTTTTCCGTCTCCTATCTTGATGAACAGCTCTAGGCAAAGTTGGAAGATGGGTGGGATTTTGGTTTGAAAATATTGATTGTATAATGATAAAGCAGATTAGTCAGTAATTTACAAAGGCATGATACATTGGTGCCTTTATTAAGGATACATGGTGATCTCAGACAGTTTTGATAGTGAAAAATGGTAAATTGGTGGTAGACGTATGGGGGGTGGTTATTATAGCACTGCCCCCTTCTGATATTGCCAAGACATGATGGGAAAAAATAAAATTAAGAAATGTTTTTATACACAGTTTTGATTCTGGTATGGACTTTATAACATCTTAAAGATACTGTATTCAGTTTCTGGAGGACAAATATTCTACCCTTTCTTTATGGTTCTGAAATGCATATTAGACAGAGCAGACAAACTGAAACAGCCTGATGACACTGAAGGGAGAGGAGACAGTTAACAGAAACCAAATTGTTGCCCTTTTCCTTTTGGAAAGACTTGAACGATAATAAACAAGAGTTCTGAAGGCCTTTGCTATCATAATTTGCTATATTGTTAAAGAACGTGTGACTTCAGCTAAGACTATGATTTAGTGTAGCTCTTCAAATGGTGCGCTCATATGGTTGAATGGTGAAAAGTAATGTTATTACCTGATGTCACATTTTCAGCTCTTCTAATTGTGCTGCAATCTTCATTTTCAGGGTGGATTACAAGAAGTTGCTGAGCAATTAGAGTTGGAGAGGATAGGTCCACAGCATCAGGCAGGATCTGATTCTCTACTAACAGGCATGGCCTTCTTCAAAATGAGAGAGGTAGGTCTGTATGTATTTTTTTTTGTATGATAATGTTGAATGAAACTGATTAGTTACAGGTAGTCCTCATTGAATGACCATTCATTCAGCAACCTTTTGAAGTTACGACGGCACTGAAGGAGGGGACTTACGATGGGTTCTCCTAGTTGCAGCTGTTGCAGTGGTCACATGATCACAATTTGGATGCTTGGCAACCACTCGCAGTTATGACATCGCAGCATCCCACAGTCACGTGATCGCCATTTGTAACCTTCATTGCTAGCTTCCAACAAGTAAAGTCAGTGGGGAAGTTGGTTGGAGGTCGCAAATGGTGAACATGTGACTGCGGGATGCTGCAACTATGTGAGATTCGCCTTATGATGGCAATTAGGACTGCCGCACCTGCTGTCATAAGTTGGCACAGTCACATGACTGTGACTTTACAACCGCGTTGCTTAGTGATCATGTTGCTGATCCCAGTTACCACAGTTAAGCAAGGACTACCTGTATTTTAATTTCATTGACTATTGCAATTGGCAGAAGTAACTTGACAATAGATTTCTTAAATTGTAAAGTATTTCCTTCAGTGGTGGTAGGAACAAAGTGTCAAGTTTTTTTCCCCCCAGAAATCTGATTGTAGCTTCCCTTCCTTCCCATATCCCAGTAAATGTAATATGAGATGGATATCAACATGCCTTCTTGAATGTTGTTTGCACACAGAGAAATTTATGAAAAGCATGTGAGATTAACATTTAGTGCCCTTTTGGAACTGGGCCATATTCAGAACAGAATGGGCCATATCCTTTTCTGGAAGATTTGGTTCTGTAAAACTACTGTACTGGTCCTGGGTTAGCCAGATTGTGTGTCCCAGAACAAACACTGAATGTTCCCTTTCTGGAGCAAAAAGTTCTGCACACTTCTATGATTTTTTTAATTGTGATGCTGGAGAAAATAGTTGAGAATATCTTGGATCACAAAATGGACAACTAATTCAGGACTAGATGGTGTAAACCAGATTGCTCATTGGAAGCAGTAATAATAAAGCTAAAGCTTAAGTGTTTTGGACACGTAATGTGAAGACAAGAATCATTGGAGAAGATCCTGATGCTTGGAAAAACCGAAGGCAATTGAAAAAGAGACTATCAGAAGACAAGATGGTTTATTACTATCACTGATGACACAAACACAACAGGAATTACAAGAACTCAAAGAAGCTGTTATTGACAGTGAGATAATTAACATTTTATGTGGCAAACTATACTGTTTTGATTTTGCCTTTTCTTTCTGTAGGGTGCAGAATTTAAGTATAGGAAGCATTTATACATTTTATGAAAATTTATTTACCATCTTTCCAGCATTTTTTGTCCCTTTTTTGCTTTAAAGCTCTAATTGTTTCCTCAGATAATTGTGAGGGGGTGGGGATGGAGAGAACCAAGCTGAACTGGATCTTTTTAGTAAAGAGATCTGATGACCTCAGTTCCTTTCCAATCTACCTAACGTTTTATAAATAATTGGGTGAAATTACTAATTTTGAGAAGTTTAGGAGCTCTTTTGGAATTTTCTTCCTAAAGAAAGTCTAAAAAATTTAGCTAGCAGTGATTTGCTAAATTTTGTTACTTCAGAAGAAGGAACAGTATGTATCTACAACTCTGTTTCCTTTTTTTAAAAATCAGGTGCTGTAACTCAGCAATTAGATTACCAGCTCTTCATTCTTCCAATATTATCAATTAATTCAGTAATTCTGTGAAAGGCAGAATACCTGTGTCTTTTCCTAGCATGGTGATGCTGTGATGGGAATTGTTTGCAGCCTGCAGTGTAGTGGTACCAAGGACTTTAATGACCATGATGTATTTCTGTTTTACTTCATGTCATTTGGTCCATGGTTCCTTCTTTTTTAAATATTTACAAAAAGCTGCAGTTGATGTTTTCTGGAGGTCTGGGTCGAAATGTCAGTAGTACCCAGATGACATGGAGCTTGACCATTGTTTGATCCCAGCTTGGGAATGGATGGGATAAAGTGGTACCTGGTATTAGATCATGGGATGAATAGGGTTTAAAAAAATGAAAATGAATCCAGAGCTGCTATTGGTCAAAAGCACTAGCCATCTAGATGAGAGGTGTGTTAACCTATTCTGGAGGTTATGAATGCACCTTGAAGTAATTGGTATGTATTTTGGGAGATACTCCTTGACTAATTGCTGTTCTTGAATAAATAGATGACATTTGCTAGGAATGCCTTTGATCAATTCTAGGTAAAGTGCCTGGTTTATCTAGATAAGAGGACTTGGCTTCAGTCATCCATTTGTTGTTTACTTCCGTTTGGATTATTGTAAATTTCCCCAATCATGCTGGCTGGGAAATCTTGAAAGCTGCAGTCCAAACATATTGTGTGAGTGCGATTTTGGGGGAGGTTGGATTATAATGCATTCACTGTTGAGATGACCTTGAAGACAGCCTGAAAATTGCTCTAGAATGTGATAGCCACCATTCTGTCTGGCACTGAAGGGTTAAAGTAAATTAAATTAGGTCATACTGGACCCATATTTGCTTCCAAGGTCAATTCAAAGTGCTGCTTCTAAACTTTTAAGTTTTAATGGCTTAGTACTAAACTAGAAATCTCATTGTTTCATAGCATCCTATTTGAGAATTAAAACTAATGACAGGGAGAGCTCTGGGCAGTTGGGCAAATGAGCATGAGAAGTAGGGACTATTCTGAGATAGTGCCATGATTCTTCAGTGCTCTCTCAATTGAAACTAAGTTCTTTCATAGAAACCAGTGACACTTTATTTTAACAGGCTTTTCATATGCAATGCCTACTTTTCTTTTGACATTTTTGACTTTTTTTTTTTGGTGCTGTTTTTGGTTTTGTGTTGAGCTAGATCACAGTACAAGTTTGATCTTGAAAATCTAGGCAAGAGATAACCTCATTAGTAGTTGAATGAGAGAAACCAAAATATCTTAGCACTGTTGGCTAGACTGGGAAGTTTAAAAAAAAATTGAAAGAAAGTAATGGCAAGCAGTTTCTGTATTGTTGCCAAGAAAACCATATGGATGTGTCCTTGAAATCTGAAGCTTGACTGTTTTACTTCTTTTGGTTTTTGTTTCACCTGCATTATCTTACTGTTGTTAAGGCCTTTAACAATACATTTGCATTGATTTATGCGACAATTTGATGATTATGGTCTACAGGATTTTTTTCTGGATACTCTTACAGAAATATAAACTATGAGAGATATATTTTATTTAAGAAGTTTTATATTTGATCTGAAAAATGAGATTTTTTTCACACAGGTATTTTGAGTAATAGCCTCCAAAAATAGATGAATAATAATTTGTCCTTTAAATTTTCTTTAGATGTTCTTTGAAGATCACATTGATGATGCCAAATACTGTGGTCACTTGTATGGTCTTGGTTCTGGTTCATCTTATGTACAGAATGGAACAGGAAATGCATATGAAGAAGAAGCCAACAAACAATCATGACATGAAATGAGAAGGCACTTTTTCTAAGCTCCACATGCTTGTACATAGGTTTTATCTCTGGTTGAATTCCTTGGACAATAAGGCGTTCTTTTCCTCTTTATCAGCACACTTTTCTCTTGCCTTTGTATGTACTAAACCTGACTGTTCCTATTCCAGTCCTTTGACCTTGATGTGTAGGCATTTCTTGGTTAAATGTAGCCATGTACCTTGCCCATCTGTACATAAGCACATGTAGGAACAATGTGGCAGATAGAAGAGGAAAGCTAAAATGATAATGACATTTCTGGTAAACTTTAATTGGCCTTAGTATTGGTTTGTTATTACCCCTACCTTTTCCCCTCAAACTGGGCAAGCACTGATTGTAATCAATTTCCCCATTTGATGTCAATCCCTTCCAGTGTACAGGAGTTTTAGCTATTCATAATTGTGGACCATCACATTTGCACTTTAGAAGAGTGACTCTGAGTCAGATCCTCTGTTTTATCTGAAGTTATGGATATTCTTCCCTTACTTAAAAAAAGTGTTCATCTGCCAGTATAGCAACTTAGTGCTTGCTTCTTCCAAGTCTCAACTACATTGAACAAAACCACTCATTGCATAATCTCTCTTCGAAGTTACAGGTATCTTAGCAGCTGCTGTTATGTATAACTCGTGTTTCGTCTTCCAAATGTTCCCTCCAGCTCTCTGATGGAAGCAACTAAGTGGAATCATGGGGAATCTCTCGAGTATACTTTGCTGAACTGAGAGTTTCCTTCACGGGGCCTAAATTGTGCTGGGCAGTTTTCTATGAGGTATGATTAGGAGAACTTTCTTGTGGATTCTCCTGGGTTTAAACCAAGCTTTACAGCAGTCTTCCCCTCTACATTGCAACCTTCAGATTTATTGGATTACAACTTCTAAAATATGTGGAATATCTGGAAATGGACAGCCAAATATTTAAAGGGCACCAACTTGGGGTGGGGTGGTGGGCTGCTTTGCAGCCTTCTGGAAAGTATCCGTGTCCTTTTTTGCTTTTGTGTCTGAAAGGAATAATTGAAAGATGGAAAACTGCAGTTAAAATAACAGATGTGAATTGTAGATCCATTTCCTTACTCCTGTTCCAACAAGTTATGGCCTAAAAATACTCTTCTATTTTAAAATATTAATTTATTGTCTACATAAATGGATGAACACAATATAAGAATGAGATCCAAAGATAAATAGGAAGGTATGTCCTTTTTTGGAACTGCAACACAAGACATTTGTTGTAAAACAACAAATTTATTTGTACCTAATAAAGTTACCTAAGGCTTGTAAGGCTAGTTTATTTTTTGAATCTATCTTAGCGGTATATTTTATAGGTGTTTTATTAAATGACCACAAAGTACTTTCCTGACCATGCAGAGCAGGCTCATAAAAAGCAATTGTGAAGGAAGACTTTTATTGGTATTGAATAGCTAAATCCTATCCTGAAATGATGGAGTGCTGGTGGCAGCATTTGGCATGTCATCTACACTGAAAATCAATGGGAGTAAATCTTAAACAATGTACAGCAAATTGATATATTTACCATGTACTTTAATCTGTTTTCCTTTTTCTTCATGAAGTTACAATAATGTAACTGGGTGGTCCTTTTTCTTTTTAAGAAGAAAAAATTACAAAGACATTTGCATAAGAGGGTATTTGTTTTTAAAGCTTTTGTAAATAAAGGCTTCAATAATGTTTTCTTACATAATTAGAGACTTGTGGTTTTGATTTGAAACCCTACTGGCATGTCTGTGTACCTAGTTAGTCTCCTGCATCTTTCTCACCTTAATCCAGGGTGGTCTGTTGTCCCTACATTGGCTGCTCCAAGCACCATCACTATAGTAGCTTCAGAGTGGTCAAAATGTGGTTGAAAAGAGCAAAAGCAAACCTGTATTTTCCACGCTTGCTAAGAACTGACTAAACTGTGTTTGCAGCTCACCAGTGAAGTGGGAAGGACCTGAAGGTCCAGTGTTTCTTCAGTCTGATGCTATGCTCTGATGTGATTTCTCATTTGGTAGCAATAACCTGCCTTACTAAGATGCTTAACAGAATTTATGTAGTCAAGCAAATAAGTGAGGAGTTTCTACTTAATATGCCATCAGGGATTTTTGAAGATTAAATGTTTTTGTTCATGTATCTTGTTGGCACCTACAGACCCTAATATTTGCTGCTTGTGATTTGCTAAGTGGGCAAAAAACCCGACTCTGCTGCAAACATAGCAATTTTGCTGCTGATGGGAACCCTGGATATTTATGTTCGAGTAGTGCTGGGAATATTTTATACCAATTTAACAGTAGATTGTGCCTTGATGAAGACCCTACTTATGACCCTAATCATAAGTACCTGTTGTCCATCATGCTTGGAAAAAGCTCACTGAATCCCATATAAACCAACATCTGAACTATACTATGTTAGACTTGCTTCATCTTGAGGTAAATTATAGTGGGTTTTTTTGGCTGAGCATACCTTTTACGTTGTTGGAAATTAATGGAATTATTTACTGATAACATTTTGTATGAAAGAAAAATATACAACAATTCATTCAATGGAACTTAGCTGCAACCATTTCACAAGGCTGCTGAGCAGAATGAGGAGTAAGGCTACTACACTGATCTTACAGAGATGCATAAAGTCATTCTTCAGTTGTCATCCTGTTCAGGAATTGTAATGGGCTAAAATGGCTTCTTACTGGTCCTTGTAAGAACTGTAGCTTCTAAAGGGCTGAGGTTTTTTTGTTTGTGCATTGTGAGATTCTCATACCTCTGGTCGTTATAAGCCACAGTGTGACCCTTTTCAGGTTAAAGGGGATATTATTTTAAAAAGAATGTTTTCATCACAAGGACAAATCAGAAAATCAACATGTGGGGATTGAGGTTGAACCCCACTCTCTCTTTGTGTCATATTGTTTCCTCCATAATCTGAAACAGTACAATCTAGACAAATATTATTTGCACAATGGGCATAATGTGGTTTACTACTTAGCATGAATTTACAAGTTTGCAACTCCTGGTTGTTGTCAAGCTGCTACCATTCTCAAAATGTGGCTCCCAGGCCATTTTGGCCATGTGTTGTTTGAACCTTTCCTCTAGAAGTTCTGTAATGTGGCATATCTTGGCTCTCATTTTCTTATTTCCAATTATGTTGAGACCTATTCTGAGGTAAGCCATAGTCTTTGTGTTCTGGATTACAATATTAAGCTTTGTTTTCCGCCTCCACTCCTCTACTTGAATACTTTTTGCTCTGGGAATAAAGTGGGGTAGATTCAGGAGTGGGTCATTCAGTTGCTGCTCCCCTTAAGTTTTATGTACTGAGAAAATTTGTAGATGTTTCAACCGCTGTATGTGTAAAATGTTTAAGCTGTAAGTCAGCAAAACAGCTGACTTATGTAAGTCAACAAAACCAATGCTTTGTTGCTCATGCACTTTTCAAGTCTCACATTCAAAGCCATGACTAACTTGAAAACTTTTGTTTAAAGGGTTTAATTATTTTCCAGCAATTAATATGATACAAAAATACACAATATGGTTTTGTTGAATACAAAAGAAAGCAAAGCAGAAGCTCTTCCACACTTTGCAAGACCTGTAGTTTTATGTACAACGTGGCATCTTAGCAGCACATACTTGAGAATGTTTTCACTATGGGAATATTAGGTCAAAACAAGTCATTTGGCTTTGAAAATTTTGCCAACATTATTAAACAAAATAGGAAATTGTACATATACATAAAAGCCATGAAGTGCATAAATAACAGAGCAGTTTCATTTGTGTCTTTGAGAACTGATTTCTCATAGATGCAGTTGGTCCAGAGTACCCTGAGTATTCTAAAAGGCTAAATTTGCAGCAGTGATTCTGTACAATAAGTGTCTCCACACAGCTGTTACATAATTGAACTTTACCTGATATTCATGTAAAACAATGCACTATAATAATAATTAGGTAGGTCACTAAAGCTAGCTTGTGCAGTAAATAGAAAATTTCTTGCTTTCATTAACCCCCTGCATTGGATTTGATGTTTAAGATGCACAAAACTGGGCTTGTTTGGGTGTCCAAAAGAATCAAGACGATGCCATCAAGTTTCTTTCTCATAATCCTCCCTTTCAGGGCTAAACTGATGTTTATGAAACTGCTCTTGCGTTTCTTCAAGGTTATCTTCGTACATCTCTAGGTACAGTAGTAATAAATAGTATGTAACCCCTTCAGTCTTTGGTGATAAGTTTCACTCTTTACCCCTTTTTGCACTGTTACAAATGTCTTTATCCGTGCATAAATTTTGAGAACCACAATAATTACTGTTTCTGGATTATTAACAAGCATTTAACTTTCAAAATGAGGGTCTTGACAGTCATGCAAGCATGAGAATTGGGGTGCACAAAACATTCCATCATGGAATGTTCTGTCCCCACAGTGGGCTGTCCTGAGTGTTCCAGAAATTGATTTCAGAAAACACTATTCAATCTTGAATGAAACAGACTATTTCCAGTTAAAGCGGTTGTGTTGTGTTTTGCATATCTTTGGAACTAATTCCATCTTCAAAATGTGTTCCTAACTAGGTGAAACTCAAGGTGGAATTCCACTTGTTTTACTCTATAAGCAATATATAAACTTTTAAAAACAACTTAAGGATTTCAAAATCTTTTATGTAAAACTGTGGAATTTTCCAATGATAATTGTGAGTCACGGAATGGACAGTACACCACACCCTGTTCTGATAATTATGCAGAAAGACCAACTGAAGAATGCTGCTGTTACAGTTTGATCAGTAAAACCTGATGCCCATTAGTCCACACTGTTTTTTAAAATTTACTCAAGCATTCTTAGCTGTCCTTGATAGAGTCTCTGAGTAAGCATTTACAGGTGAGACATCATGGTTACTAATTTTTTTGCAAAAATTTCTCATGTTCCTGTGACCAACAAAATATGCCCTCAGAAAATAACTTCTTGGGCTAGTAGATAGATCTCTATCACCCACAATTTACTTTCAGAGAAGTTCCTATTTCAGATAATTGGAAAAAAATTATTTTGGGAATGATAAAATGAACGGCCATTCTTCCTGAAAATAGGGAAAAAATGGAATATTCTAAGAAGTAATCACAAAATTGCTATGTTTGTGGACATGTTCTAACAGGCATACTAAAATGTGAGCTGAATTGCCTATCAAATAGATGTACACAATATATATATGATTTACTACAACATTCCAAATTCTAGCTCAACAAAGCTTTTATTGTTGATTAGTCTGTTCACTTGAGAAAGCTACTATGTGGTATCTATAACTGATCGTGTATAGAATGGCATGGATTGATGTAGGAACAGCAGTTTGCATTTTTAGGTATGACAGATTTCTTCCATTGTAGTGCTGGCCACTAGCAAACCCATTTCAAATAGGTAATTGCTTAGTTTTGACTGTATGCAATTAACTAAAGGCTGCATATATGAATTTTAGTTCATTTGTATATTGTACAGTAAAGTAAGCCCTATTAGAAATCAGCCACAATGATTAAAACATTATTTTCAGTCAATACTACTGTCATCTATCTGCACTTTTGCTGTGGAAATTTCACATTTGCTATAGTTCCACTAAAACATATTGTTGATACTTAATGCTATTCAGAGTTTGAATACTGATAAGAAAGGTACAGATAGAGGTAAGGAAGATGCAATCAGAAAGTAATTACTTGTACTATTTTTGTACCAGCTGGGTTCCACTACCAAATGTTCCGGATCCCAGTTACTACTGGGGATGGGATAGTAGCTACATCTTCCAAGTGCAGAAGGAATGTTTGAAATCCGAAGAAATCACACTGAAGCATTAAAATCAATTTGTTCAGATGCTACAATTATATATTTTACTTTCCATGCTTTCCTTAAAAAATATGAAAAACATGGAAGAAAACTGTCAGTGTGTATAGGCTTGTGCTACAGGCATTTAAAAAGTTCCTTACTTGATAGGGTAATGCATTTCCTAACACAAATACTTAAGATTCTCTTTGCTGCATGCAGCTTCTATAGAAGTATTTCCTTTTCTCTTGCATGGGGGCAATGCCTGCATCATCTAAAGTCAAAGTATTTTTTTCTTTCAGAACTATTGTGTTCACCCAAAATCACAGTATACCCACTTACCTACTACCAAATTTGGTAGTGCAAATGTTTGCCACTGTGAGGCAGGAATCAAATAAAACTGTAGTAGAAATCTTAAAATCGGTGCAACACAATGTGGAAGAAGACAAGACCCTCCCCAGGCACACATACATACACAAAGTTCTGCCCCTGCCTACACGTAGATGCATGCACAACCCTTGGCCCCTAAAAGATTGTCCACCCTAGCAATAAAACCAATCAAGCAAAAATCGTACAACTGATTACAATTCTTTAATCAGGCAAGAATCCTAGTTTTCAGTTCATTAAAGTTCTGGTTTCCCAAATGCAAGTGTATAGCAGATAATGCACAGAATCCTTTTTCCAAAACAGTTACAGCAGGGGAATTTGAACAAGGCTGATTAGAACTCCATCTACAGAGATGCTTCTTCTCTTTCTCAACTTATTATAACTGCTATCCCACTACTACTGTTTCCTTACTCCAACCCCAAACATTTTTATTGGAAGTCTCCTGCTTGTAAAAGTCAACAGAATTTACTTCCAGGGCAAAATAGTGAAGGCTGTAATGTGAAAAAACAATTTGTATGACTGAATACATTCTGTGCCCAACTTATCAAAAGAAGGTGCATTATTTTAAATAGTGCCATATCTACCACAAACCCTTCTCTATTTTACATGGATCTTATCATCTGAATAATGTTAGTCTCCCTTCCCTGCAAAATTTTGGCATTGGACAGCTGACAGCCTCCGTTTCCATGAAGAAATACTGAGAGACATGTGTCTTCTATTATTCTGAATGTTACTGAAAAATACTGTAAGTTGTTATATCTAACAAATGTTGAATGACAACTGAATTGCAGCTTTCCCTTTCAGCTTACAATATTTTAAAGACAGCCCAACATAGCAAAACATTTCACAATGTATATGATGATTAAGCAATGTAAGTAGTAGTTTTCCCATTTTATCCCTCTGATTTTCTCACCACTTCCATATCTAAATATAAATAATTAGAACACTATGCTATGAAAATGAGTTGTAAATGCTAATATATACTGTGTAAAATTATAACCTAGGAGTACACCACCTTTTCAAATATCCCAATTTTTATGGGTCATATTCTGGCACTTTTGGTGATTAGATCCTGCTGAGATTTTTCATATAGATTAAATATGAGGGAGAAATCCAAATCTACACTATTACAGTTGTAATAATATCATCACAAAGACATCATGCTATCTCATTTATTCTCCACAAGACTATTCTGAAATATTTAAAATCTATTTATGTGGCTACAGAAAATAATGTGTTGTTTTTAAAAAAATATTTGAGACCACTGCGTCTGTGGAATATGTCATTTAGTTAGATCTATGTGTAGTGCCTGTTTAAAAGTCTAAAGTGACTGCCAAAGTGATTCTGAAAATTTTTTTTGTTTCTTAAATACTCTTCAGTAAGATGTACAATTTCCTCACATTCTTCCCTAACTAAACTCCTATGTACCATTTTGAAATTAATTATAACCTACTTTATGTAAACAGCATACAGTATTATGCATACCTTAAATGTATTAATTTCATCTTACACTGTACATGCAAAGGCACTGATAATACCAGTTCTATGAAACTGTTAAGTTCCTTGGCTTCCGAAATTTCATAAGTCTTAAATTTGGTTCTTAAACGGATCATATAAAAATTCCTGAAAGCCTCAGATAATTAGTTTCATTTAAAGTGTGTCTCTGCCAGATCCAGTTGGCTTATTAAGAATGTAGTCTAAACCACAGTAAAAGTATGAACATGAGGGTTACATGATATTACACATCTCTTTATATGTAGATCACCAGGATAATAATGAGGAATGCAGCAGTTCAAGGATGCTCAGTTAAAACAAAGCCTGTTATAGATACACACTTAGGTCAAGTTTTTAAGTTGACCATTCCCAAGAACCAATTTAAAAAAAATAATTTCAAATAAGTTTGAGTAACTGAATCCGCCATTGCAAAGTTTCAAAAAACCTTACTCTGAGCATGGTTATAATTTCATGCTCCTTATTTTTACATACATAAATAAATGTGAAGTTCACTTCGGTCTCTCTGTTAAGAAATAAGAAAAATTATAATCTAGCCCTTATGTAAAGGGATGGATGAGTGTGATTGTCCAACCTGAGGCTAGTTTATAATTAAAACAGTTTTGCTAACTCAACTGAAGGTAGCAACCAAAATATCATTTGGTCATTATATCCAATCAACAAACAAGCTACCCAATGAACTGACAAAACATTCTACTATAGTCCAAGGAATTAAGATAGTCTGCAGGTGGAAATCACAAGCAAGACTTAAAGATTCAAGAACTGCTTCCAAGAGCATGTTTAGATTATATATAAAGTTTATGCTCACTTGAGCTATAAATGTCAATGCAAAAATCACACTTATAATCTGTAAAGGATTAACTGTTGTCCTGTATGCTTTGACTTCCCACTTTCCCAACATGTCATTTTCAAGACTTCCATTTTGTACTGTAACTGTATTCTATGTTAGCCAAACTATTATTTTTATAATACTCAAGAGATGACAACAGGTATTTCAAGTGATGATGCAGAGACAGCTTATTAGGCCTTGAAATTTTTCTGAGCACATCCATGTAGCAGAGGACTGAACAGCTAGTTGATGAATGCTGATGTAGTGGATGAATCCTTCATCCTCTCATCAACAGTGCTGAACTACAAAAAAGTATTATTTGAAAAACAAAGCAATTCAGTTAATGGCTTTCATTCTACATGACTACAGAAATTACAAAATAAAGAATTTAGTTAAATATGGAAGAGCCAGCAGAGTTTTAAAAAATAACTTACTTTAAGACCCAATATTTTTCCTTTACTTGCAAGACTAGGTTTCATTTTCCATAGATAATGCAGGATTGCTCATACCTTAAAAAAAGAGATGCTTTTAAGCAATGGCTTCTAACTTTGTTTTAATTAAATAGGCTTATAAACACAATTTAAATGTGTCCAAGATACAACTGTTAACACCTAGTTCACAGATAAACTTTATTAAAACACATGGTGCAAAGAATAATACAGAATCATACAGAATCTTTGCATAGTAACTTTAAACTTTACAGAGACTAGAATTTTTCTGTTAAAAATTCAGCTAAGTATGTTGGTAATGTGATAATTATAAGTGGCTGGTGCATATATTGTGTTCTTATTCAAAGAAGAATCAGTTCTTGCATCACACTAAAATATGGCTTATTTATATTTATTTAATTTATAAGCTGCTTCACTTGTCTAAGCAACTGTAGGTAATGTGCAATGTATTAAAACAAACAAGTAGGAAACAGTAATAAGTAACAAAAAACTATATATATTACTATATCAGGGAAGGAAACACCAAGAACAAAGAACTAAAATCTCAGTGCAGGGTCACAAAGCACCTTGCCCCAGGACCTGCTGAAAAAGCCATATTTTAAGAGCTTTCCTAAGTGACAACAGGATTGGGGCTCTGCAGACTTCAGTGGAGGGACTATTATCTCACAGGGCAGATGTGAGACATACCACAGAAAAGGGCATCTCTGAAATTCCATTAGATGACATAATTTTAATGACTGGACCTGGACCTAGGAGACTTCCTAGATCTAATAGGATGGACAGACATAACTAGAGAGAGATGGTTCCTCACATAAGCAAGGCCTGAGCCATGAAGGGCTTTCTAGATGACCAGTATCCTGAACGCCACCCTGAAGCTGACTGACAACCAGTGCACCTCACAGAGCAGAGGCATTATCTGGATGAACCAAGGTGTGCCCATAATCACTCACACTGCTGCTTTCTGCATGGCCTATACCTTCTGAGTGGAGTTCAAGGGCAGCCCCATGTAAAGCATGTTGCAATAGTTCAGCTGAAAGGTGACTAAGGCACAAGTGATTCACAACTAGGGAAAGGACATAATTGTGCATAATACAGATCTGTGCAAAGGCACTCCTGGCTGTGGCTGCCATCTGGGGAAGTGCAACCTTGTCAAGAACTAAAGTTGAAAAGTCCCCAGAAATGGAATATCCATAAATCTCCTGCCACTCAGTCTCACTAGGTTTGAATCTGAGTCTGTTTCTCCCCATCTAGACCCTAACAGTCTCCATACATTAAGACTGAACCTTGATATCGCTTGGTCAGCCAGGATCGATATATATAATTGGATATCATCTGTGTGTTGATGACACCTGACCCCATGCCAGCAGATGACCTTGCCCAGCAGCCCCATATACAGGTGAAGCTCGAAAAATTAGAATATCGTGCAAATGTTCATTTATGTCAGTATGGCAACTCAAAAGGTGAAACCAATATATGAGATAGATGCATTACATGCAAAGCGAGATATGTCAAGTCTTACTTTGGTATAATTGTGATGATTATGGCATACAGCTTATGAAAACCCCAAATTCACAATCTCAGAAAATTAGAATAGTGTGAAAAGGTTCAATATTCTAGGCTCCAAGTGTCCCACTCTAATCAGCTAATGAATCCATAACACCTGCAAAGGGTTCCTGAGCCTTTCAATGGTCTCTCAGGCTGGTTCAGTAGGAATCACAAGCATGGGAAAGACTGACCTGACAGTTGTGCAGAAAACCATCATTGACACCCTCCATAAGGAGGGAAAGCCCCAAAAGGGAATTGCAAAAGAAGTTGGATGTTCCCAAAGTGCTGTATCAAAGCACATCAATAGAAGGTTATGTGGAAGGGAAAAGTGTGGTAGAAAAAGGTGCACAAGCAGCAGGGATGACCGCAGCCTGGAGAGGATTGTCAGGAAAAGGCCATTCAAAAGTGTTGGGGACTTTCACAAGGAGTGGACTAAGGCTGGAGTTAGTGCATCAAGAGCCACCACACACAGACGGATCCTGGACATGGGCTTCAAATGTCGTATTCCTCTTGTCAAGCCGCTCCTGAACAACAAACAAGGTCAGAAGTGTCTTACCTGGGCTACAGAAAAAAAGAACTGGTCTGTTGCCCAGTGGTCCAAAGTCCTCTTTTCTGATGAGAGCAACTTTTGCATCTCATTTGGGAACCAAGGACCCAGAGTCTGGAGGACAAATGGAGAGGCACACAATGCATGATGCTTGAAGTCCAGTGTGAAGTTTCCACAGTCTGTGTTGATTTGGGGAGCCATGTCATCTGCTGGTGTTGGTCCACTGTGCTTCATTAAGTCCAGGGTCAACGCAGCCGTCTACCAGGAGATTTTGGAGCACTTCATGCTTCCTTCCGCAAACGAGCTTTATGGGGATGCTGACTTCATTTTCCAGCAGGACTTGGCACCTGCCCACACTGCCAAAAGTACCAAAACCTGGTTCAATGCCCATGGGATTACTGTGCTTGATTGGCCAGCAAACTCGCCTGACCTGAACCCCATAGAGAATCTATGGGGCATTGCCAAGAGAAAGATGAGGGACATGAGACCGAACAATGCAGCGGAACTGAAGGCCGCTATTGAAGCATCCTGGTCTTCCATAACACCTCAGCAGTGCCACAGGCTGATAGCATCCATGCCACGCTGCATTGCGGCAGTCATTGCTGCAAAAGGGGCCCAAACCAAGTACTGAGTACATATGCATGCTTATACTTTGCAGAGGTCTGATATTGTTCTATTTCCAATCCTTGTGTTATTGATGTCATGTAATATTCTAATTTTCTGAGATTGTGAATTTGGGGTTTTCATAAGCTGTACGCCATAATCATCACAATTATACCAAAGTAAGGCTTGACATATCTCGCTTTGCATGTAATGCGTCTATCTCATATATTGGTTTCACCTTTTGAGTTGCCATACTGACATAAATGAACATTTGCACGATATTCTAATTTTTCGAGTTTCACCTGTAAATCTTAAATAATGGTGGGGAGAAGTCAACCCCTGAGAAATCCCATAAAGAAGGCTCAATTCCCCTCCCCCACCACACACTGAAACTCTCCAGAAAAAAAAGGGGAATCACTGTAAAACAGTGCCCCCAACTCCCAAACCCTGGTATCAGCCCAGAAGGAAAACAGAGTGGTACAGAAGGCTGCTGAGAAGTCAAGAAGAACCAGGAGAGTTGCATCATTCCTGTCCTGCCAGAGGTCATCCAGAAGTGCAATCAATGCTGTTTCAAGTATTATATCTCAGCCTGAAACCTGAGTGAAAAAGTGTCAGAATCCTCGCAAGATTTTATAGTAGATTATTATATGGCTAGTTTAAAAAAAAAAAAAAAAATGATTTTTTCTACATGCTGCGGTTCTGCCATTGGAAAAGGGGAGGGGGAGTAGGAAGGAGAGACCGTTTGATGCAGATGGTTTCTTATCACAAGCCCTAGAATGTTCAAGGCCATGCCAGCAAGGGAATCAGAAGACAAGAACTAAGGGCGAAGAAAGGGGGGGAAAAGAAAGAAAAGCAGTTTTTGGCGCGCTTTTATTCAGTCTCAGCAATGCTTTGGATCTGTACACTTATTCTTAATAAATGAACTTTCTTTTGAATCGATATTGGTTGCAAGGAGAGTTACTGGTTTTAAGATCAACAAGTGGCAGTTCGTTACATTTTGCTGAGACTCCCTGTACAGACTTCTACCAGGGACATTACCCTGAGGGGAGTCACAAGCCTCACGTTAACCGGGACCAACCGAGCAACGGGATGGCTGATGATGTTATTGAGGAAGAAGAAGAAAGAAAAGTCCCTCCTCCATTGGAAGTAAAGGTGATAACCCAGGGGGAGCCGGTGCAATCATCACGCCCAGACCGGACGGGGATGAAAGCAACGGGGACGAAAGGACGGGCTCCTTCGTTGAAAGATCGCTTGGGGAAGTTGGAAGGGCAGATGGGGTCCATATCCGATGATATGCGAGCTATAAAGGCAGCCATGGACCAACTGCTTGGAAGGGGATCTACACCTCCCGCACGAGAAGCGGCCGCCACACCAGGAGGCACGGAGGTGGCAGAGCTGTCAGCCGAAGATGAGACTTCCAGCGAGGGGGAGGAGGATATCACACCTAGCAGAGCCAAGAAGAGCCCGATGCAGCAGCGGGGCATCTCCATGAAATTCGGGGGAGATGCTGAGCAGCTGGCTTGCTTTATCACCCAGGTCCGGATCTACATGGAGGGCTACGGGGGTCTGTTCCGCAGCGAGGAGGAGAAGGTTTCCTATGTGTCCAGTTTTTTTGAAGGTATGGCTGCGGAATGGGTGGTTGGCCTGCATAGGGCGAAGGACCGGGCTTTAAGAAAATTGGAGGATTTCATGGCGGCTCTCTGCGCGCGCTTTGAAGACCCGTGTGTGGCGCTCAAAGCACGACGCGACCTGGAAAGGCTGAAGCAGGGGTCCAAGTCGGTATCAGAGTACGCCTATGAATTTCGGGGCTTGGCTCAAAGGCTGCCTCACGTGCCGGAGGAGCTGCTAATTGAGTTTTTCCAGAGAGGCTTGCAACCCGAATTGCTGCAGCGTGTGCTGTGCCGGGGTTTCCCGAAAACCTTTAATGAATGGGTCGCTATGGCCGGCGAAGTGGAGGAGCAATGGCGTACCATTGAAGCAAGAACCCGACTTCCGCCCTTACCCGGTGCAAAGAAGGCGGCGCCCAAAGCGAAGACCAGCGCTCCGAAGAGTAGCGGGGGCCGGCGCGTCTGTTTCAACTGCGGGGAGCCGGGGCATTTTGCCGCTGCGTGCCCTAAAGCGAAGACGGAGCAGGAAGGCAAGAAGACGGAACGGAAAGGGCCGAAGTCTTCAAAGCCCGGCAGGAAGGAATCAGCGGCAGCAGGCAGCGAGACGGGAGCTAGAGCGGCAGCACGCGGCGGTGGCAAAACCCGGAAGTTGTCAGCTCCGCTCTCTCTCCGACAGGCGGCTGCTCTTCCAGAGAAAGAAAGCAGCTCACGGGAGGACTCGGAGAGCGAAGAGATGGGGGTGAGTCCCATTAAAATTTGGGTGGAACTAAGGGTGGTGAGGACTAATCGGAGGGCAGAGATACGGGCGCTGATAGACTCTGGCTGCTCCCGAAATCTGATTAACCCCGCCCTGGCCCGGGGTTTGGGACTGCGCTTAAAGAGACTCAAAACCCCTGTGGTTTTTACCCAGCTGGACGGATCGCCAGCGGGGGGAGGGCCGGTGGAGTATCGTACAGAAGAGCTTGAACTAACTATGGGGGACCATAGAGAGACTATTAAATTCCTAGTGACTCCCATGGCATGCAACCCAGTGCTTCTGGGCATGAACTGGTTAAAAAGGAAAAACCCAGAAGTGAACTGGGAGGAGAAGATCTTGCGTTTCCCGAAGGAGGGGGGAGTGGAAGTTGAAGGAATTACCGAAACGTTGTCAGATGAAGAGATGGGTGCTGTGAGTGGGGAAAAGGCAGTGGAAGCTGCAATCCAGATTCCCAAGGAATACCGCGACCTGCAGGAGGTGTTTAGCGAAAGGGAGTCAGATCAGCTACCCCCCCATCGTGCCAGTGACTGTGCCATAGAGATTGAGCCGGGGGCTAAATTTCCAAGGAAGAAAATGTATCCAATGACACCCAAAGAGTTGGAAGCATTGCGGGAGTTCATTGACAAGAATCTAAAGAGGGGCTTTATTGTACCTACGCATTCTCAAATTGCTGCACCGGTGCTATTTAGGGAAAAGAAGGATGGCTCCCTACGTTTGTGCACGGATTATAGAGGGCTAAATGCCATTTCTGCTGACAACAGGTACCCACTCCCCTTAATGAAAGACCTGTTGGCACATTTATCCAAAGGGAAAATTTTCACCAAGCTGGATTTAAGGGAGGCGTACTTCAGGGTGCGAATACGTGAAGGAGACCAATGGAAGTCCGCCTTTAACACGCCTCTGGGGTGCTTCCGTTATGAAATAATGCCGTTCGGATTAAAAGGAGCGGCGGGGGTATTCATGCAACTTATAAATGAGGTATTACAAGAGTATTTATACCAGGGGGTGTTGGTTTATCTGGACGATATCCTGATTTACACTGAAACCATGGAGCAACATGTGCAATTAGTCAGGAAGGTGCTAAAAAAGCTACTGGAAGCTCAGTTGTATGCCAAGCTCTCCAAATGTGAATTTCATAAACAGCAAATTGACTATTTAGGATATAGAATTTCGCATCAGGGAATTGAAATGGACCCAGCAAAGGTGAGGGACGTTACAGGTTGGGAGGCTCCCAAAACCAGGCGTCAGCTTCAAAGTTTCCTGGGCTTTGCTAACTTCTATCGGCAGTTTATACCCAACTTTGCCCAAGTAGCACTCCCACTTACCGATTTGTTGAAAACCAAGGGCAAGGACAAGGCGAAGGCATCAAAACCTGGAGCCCCCTTAGCCTGGACTAAGGAGTGCCAGGAGGCGTTTCAAAGTTTAAAGCGTCTGTTTACGGCTGAACCAATCTTAAAACACCCTGATCCAGAACAGCCATTTGTCATACAGGCAGATGCTTCGGATGTAGCAGTGGGAGCTGTGTTGTTGCAGAAGGGGGCAGGGGGGGAACTGTTTCCTTGTGCATACATATCCCGGAAATTTTCAGAGACTGAGAGACGCTGGTTGGTGTGGGAAAAGGAAGCGTTCGCAGTACGCTGGGCATTAGTTTGTTGGAGGCATTTGTTAGAGGGGTCACCCCATCCATTTGAAATTTGGACTGATCACAAGAATCTAGAGGCTTTGACTGCACCGAGGAAACTGTCACCAAAGCAAATGAGATGGGCACAATATTTTCATCGATTTAACTTCTCCCTGAAGTATATTCCTGGGGGAAAAAATTTTCTGGCAGATGCTCTATCTCGGTTGCCTCAACACAATAGCAAACGGGAGGAAGTAGTCGCTCCAGTAATTCCATGTACCCAAGCAGCCCTAAGAGTGGTCACTAGAGCTCAGAAAAAAAAGGGTGAAGGACAACCAGAAGGAGAGTTATTGGTAAAATTAAATGCCCAGATTGCTCAGGATGAGTGGTTCAAAAGCAACAGCCAGTTGCTAGTAAACAAACAAGGGGCATGGTGGTGGCAAGACAAGCTATATGTCCCTGCAGATGCTAGAAAGTGGGTTTTGCAAAGAAGTCACGACAGCAAAACAGCTGGGCACTTTGGTTTTGTGAAAACATTACATCTGATCAGACGTCAATTTTGGTGGCCAACAATGAGAAAAGATGTAGGGGAATATGTAGCCACATGCCCCACGTGTGCTATGGCCAAAAAGAGAGGGGGCAAACCAATGGGGCTTCTACAGACAGTAGCAAACCCTGTAGCTCCTTGGAAGCAAATAAGCATGGATTTTATTGTAGACCTGCCTGAAAGCAACAAAAAGACTGTTATTTGGGTAGTTACAGACCTTTTTTCCAAACAAGCACATTTTGTGGCATGCCAAGCCATTCCATCAGCACCCAAATTGGCTAAATTATTCATACAACATGTCTACCGAGCTCATGGGGTCCCAGAACGGATAATTTCGGATCGCGGGGTCCAGTTTACTGCCAAATTCTGGAGAGCGTTCCTAAAACTACTGGGGGCATCGCAAGGCTTGAGTTCGGGTTACCACCCCCAGACAGCGGGATCATGTGAACGTCTGAACTCAGTATTGGAACAATATTTGAGATGTTTCATTAACTACCAACAAGACAATTGGGATGAACTGTTACCATTCGCTGAAGTAGCTTATAATAATGCAGTGCACCAAAGCACTGGTCTCACCCCTTTTAAAATAGCTACAGGACAAGACTTTGTACCCATCCCAGAACTGCCTAAGCAGACCACTCAAGTCGCTTCGGTTGATGAGTGGATCCAGCAGATGACACAAGTGTGGCCTCAGATTGCTGCCTCGTTGCAGGAGGCCAGAGCTACATACAAGAAATTTGCAGATGCTAAGAGAACACCAGAAAAAGACTGGAAAGTAGGAGATAAGGTTCTTTTATCTACTAAACATCTTAAATCATTACAACCTTCCAGAAAGCTCGCTCCAAGATTCATAGGGCCTTTTGTCATCGATAAAGTAATTAATCCAGTTTCACTACGATTACAGATGCCTGCCACCTTTAAAAAAATCCATCCAGTATTCCACTGCGACCTGCTTAAACCATATAAGGAGTCTTCTCAGTGGCATCCCTCTCCAGTACCTCCTAAACCATTGATGATTGAAGGAGAACAACATTTTGAAGTTAAAGAAATACTGGACAGCAGAAAGCACAGGGGGGGGGTTCAATTTTTAATTCAGTGGAAACATTTTCCCAAGTCAATGGCTGAATGGGTTGACAAGAAACATGTAAAGGCCCCACGTTTAGTTAAAAAATTTTATGATGCTTATCCTACAAAGCCTTAACAATTAGATTGGTTATTGTATTATGTGTATCTTTGCTTTTCCTTTTAGAGTGAAGAAGAGGAATCATCTAACTGACATCCTTTTCTGTGGAGGGGCAGTATGTCAGAATCCTCGCAAGATTTTATAGTAGATTATTATATGGCTAGTTTAAAAAAAAAAAAAAAATGATTTTTTCTACATGCTGCGGTTCTGCCATTGGAAAAGGGGAGGGGGAGTAGGAAGGAGAGACCGTTTGATGCAGATGGTTTCTTATCACAAGCCCTAGAATGTTCAAGGCCATGCCAGCAAGGGAATCAGAAGACAAGAACTAAGGGCGAAGAAAGGGGGGGAAAAGAAAGAAAAGCAGTTTTTGGCGCGCTTTTATTCAGTCTCAGCAATGCTTTGGATCTGTACACTTATTCTTAATAAATGAACTTTCTTTTGAATCGATATTGGTTGCAAGGAGAGTTACTGGTTTTAAGATCAACAAGTGGCAGTTCGTTACAAAAAGGTCCAGCTAATCTGCTTCCTCCAGAGTCCTCTGGAGCTGCAGCCAACTACCTTCTTAACAACCTTCCCTAAAAAGGGGAGGCTGGAGACTGAACAAAAATTGTCCAATATTGTTGGGTCTAGTGATTGTTTCTTGAGGAAGGGGTGTACCACCATTAATGGTATTAGTAGAACCGAGACATCTATTCTCTATAATTGTACACAGAATTCATCTATTCTTATTTACTTCTGTATACCATTTACAGTCAATAAATTAAAAAAAAAATCACCAGAGGGAAAAACTGAATAATTTTCATTCATTTCTTCCCAACGAAGGGGGTTCCCCAAAGGGAGGGGAGTGCCAAAGGTCTGAACACATTATATCAAAATATGTGAACATTCCAAACATTCAGCTTGGTAACCTCAAATGCTTTCTTTTCAGCTTACAAGCCATTTTTAAAACTTGTATTATTAGAGAAATATTGTAACAATTTCTTACCTAGTTTGTTCTTTTCAGTGTTTGCACTAGTTTCTGTCCAAGATTGAGGATCAGTAAGAAGGTGGCTTTGGGAATCTCGTAATGGTTTGGCAGGAAAATGATGACTATTCTCACTATAAAAAATTGGTTAAAAAAGGTTGAATGAGAAGCAATTCCATGAATTGAATTATTAATGAGGTTGCCTGGGGAGCAGTCTGAGTTGAACTTGATTCCTAGTAACAACTGGGACACTTCCATATTATTTTCTTGCCAATAATGCAGAGGTAGTTTGCTGTTAGATAAGGAATTTCCTTATGCCAGTCTATACCTGCTGGTCATTTTATCCTTTAAGTTTTCCAAGAGAGAAATATTTTACTTATTTTGCATGTTTATTGCCAGTACATAATCACACACATAGTTAATCAAGGCTTTCATAGGTTAGTGAATTGCATATCATGGAATGAGCTTGTTTTTTCAGTACTTCAAATACACACAGACAGGAACACTGCTGGTCTCATATTATTAGTGATAACCTCTTCCAATTATGTAAGGATCTTGGGAAATAGATTGTTGAGAAATAACATCAGAAAACTAAAATAGATTGCTGAAAATGTATTGCCTCACAAAATGTGGAGCAATTCACAATTATTCTGCTTTAGCAATATAACAGCTTTAGCAATATAGAAGCTTTTCTATTTTGCCTTATGATTATTGAGAACTTGCAAAAATAATATGGAAGAATAGTATGCATCTAATTGCAAGTGTGAAATTGAAACTCTTTAAGTGATTTTTCTCTCTACAATATAGAACAAATACCCAAACTGTTCCATGGCATTTGGCATTGGGTATCAATAATATATATTACAGTAGTTTTTGTTTAGTGACCACAATTGGGACTGGCAACTTGGTAGTTAAGCGAAGTGGTCACTAAGTGAAACTGCAACTGTGCTTACGATTTTATTTCAGCTTTCCTTTGCTTTACAGATCTACGAAGGTCGTAAATGCGAGGATTGGTCGTAAAGTTACTTTTCATTACTGTTGTAACTGTAAACGGCTGCTAAATGAGGCAGTCACTAAACTACCTGTAATAATATTGCCTCTTAGATCTTTAAACCTACATTTTCAGGGTCAAGAGCTTTCACATGAACACTGGCTTTGGACATTGTGCCGCATGGCTTGTAACAGCAACCTCTACAAGCACACCCAAAAAACAAAACACCTCTCCCCTTTTGTGTTTCAGCATTTGCAATAATATGCAAAATGTATTACAAGCATGGCCATGGTATCCTTTTGGGTCGGCTGCGGGAGTTGGGGTTGGGTGGCACAATGTTGTGCTGGTTCAGCTCCTTTCTCCAAGGCCGAACCCAATCGGTGTTGATAGGGAGTGAGAGGTCCAGCCCCCGGGCCCTACTTTGTGGGGTGCCACAGGGGTCAGTGCTTTCACCGCTCCTATTTAATATCTACATGAAACCGCTGGGTGAGATCATCCGGCACCATGGGGTGAGGTATCATCAGTATGCTGATGATACCCAAGTATACATCTCCATCCCAGGTGCCCTAAGTGATGCTGTGACTGCCCTCTCGTGGTGCCTGGAGGCTGTGGGGGCCTGGATGGGGGACAACAGGCTTCAGCTGAACCCTGGTAAGACGGAGTGGCTGTGGATATGGGGAGCCTCAAGATCTAGGACTTTGTCATCTTTGGTTCTTGACGGGGTTGCACTACCCCAGACAGACCCAGTGCATAATCTGGGGGTTCTCCAGGACTCACGACTCCTGCTCGAAGAGCAGGTGGCAGTCATGGCTAGGAGGGCCTTTGCACGACTTCGTGTGGTGCGCCAGTTACGCCCCTTCCTGAATCAGGGGGACCTCCGCACGGTCGCTCATGCCCTGGTCACCTCTGGGTTGGACTACTGTAATGCGCTCTACATGGGGCTACCCTTGAAGAGTATCCGGAAGCTACAGCTGGTACAGAATGCAGCGGCGTGGACAGTTCTCAATGCCCCTAGGAGGGCACATATAACACCGCTGTTGCGTGAGCTGCATTGGTTACCGGTTTGTTTCCGGGTCCCATTCAAGGTGTTGGTTATTACCTTTAAAGCCCTTTATGGCACAGGACCAGGTTATCTGAGGAACCGCCTCGCCCTGGTCACTTCAGCCCGTCCCACTCGGTCCAGCAGAAGGGGCAGGTTGCACACCCCACCAGTCAGGGAATTTCGATTGGTGGGGTCGAGGCAGAGAGCCTTTTCTGCTGTAGCGCCCGCCCTATGGAACATCCTGCCTCCTGAGGTCCGGTGTGCCCCCTCCCTCATGGCCTTCAGGAAAGGTATTAAATCCTGGCTCTGCCAGAAGGCCTGGGGGCCAGAGGGGGGCCCGCACCTGTGGAGATGGCTGGTGGGATGATGGGTTGTCTCCCCCCCCCCCCCCCAGCATCTTATAGGTTTTTTAAGGCCATAAACCAGAGGAGGTTTTTTAGGGTTTTTTAATATGTTTTTAATTATTTATAGTTTTTAGCCATCTCGGTGAGAGCTGTGTTTTTATTGTGAGCCGCCCAGAGTCACCCGTTGGGGGAGATGGGCGGCATACAAGTTGAATGAATGAATGAATGAATAAATAAGAGTGACCCTCTCCAATTTTTATGGCTTAAATGCTTTTGTTATGTGAACAGATTAGCACCTGAAAACAGACAATGAGAAAATGAAATGTATCAGCCATATGTACACACTGCCAAGTCAAAAATGTTTTAACTCTGGTTTGTTGAAAACCACATAGGCCTTATTTACCCATTACTAGGCTATGAAAATAGGGAGATGCAAGTTAGGTTAGCTGCTGTTTATTAAGATAGAAAAATACAGAACAGAACAGGGTAAAAGGCAGTGATTATTTAGTTTGCTATTTTAGCCATGACATAGTATTTGTTATGAGCTACATGAAGGCCAATATGTGTCTAAATGTTTCTGGATGGTAGATAATCATTATTTGTGTGCCTGAAGTATAAGATAATTGTTTCTATAAAAACAACACACACACAATAAGATATAATAAGCAATGTAAGTATCCACACTTACATTGGGCCTGGATATCTGAGAGACCACTTATCTTCAACCATTTCTGCCTGCCCAGTGTGTTCCAGCAGAGTGGGTGCACTCCAGGTCCGCTCTATTAAACATTGCCATCTTGTTGGACCGAGGAAGCAGGCCTTCTGTGTTGTACCCCCCGCCCCAGAATAGCATCCCCTCAGAGATAAGGATGGAGCCCTCTCTCCTGGGGTTCCGGAAAGCTTTGAAAATCTGGCTTTGGTCCCAGGCCTGAGGTTGATGTTTATTATTTGTTCAATGGCCGTTGTTTTGTTTTGTTGTTTTTGCTGTCTATTAGATTATTTTAGTTTGGGCTATCTGTGTGATTCAGTGTTTTTAACTGTTTTTATGCTTTCCTTAGTTCTGTATGCTGCCCAGAGTCCACTGCAGTTAGGTGGCCAATAAATTTAAATAAATAAATAAATAAATAAAATAGGCATACTTTTTATTGGCATTGTGTCCTGCAGGAGTAGAAGCTTGTTCAAGATCTTGGTTAACAAGGCAGGTAGGAAAAGAACATCCATCTCCTAGGCTGAAAGTTAATAAAAAAAAAACTATGTAAGCAAGCTGCACTAAAAAGCTTTTTCAATGTTCAGTTTAAGTATTAGTTTTAAAAAATGATTTACTCCACATGATTTAATGTAGAAACAATGGTCTCTTAAATGCAGAACTCACCTGGTAAAAATTGGCAACAGCCAGTATTTTTTCTCATCTCCAAAGACTTCCCTTAAGTTTTTGTTGAGGCCCAAACTAAATCCATTTTTATCTGTTCCATGTCGAAAAATAGGTGCTCGGAATGCTTCTAGAAGAGATTGTTACATTACAGTATTAGCGTTTTCAAAGTAGCACACTCAAGGGACAGAGTGGTTTGTTGACAAAATAAAGTTCTAATTCCTTACCTAAAGTTGATTTATTTTTACTGACCAACCAGCAATGATAACCAAAGAGGGAGGATAAGCTAACTGAAAACATGGCTGCAGCAAAGAACAAAAACATAATATGGAACTTGGCTTGAGTATCAGGAAGGCCATTCTATAAAAAAAGAGAAAAAACAGTTGTTTCAGTGTTCTTTTAGGCACATAAATTCATCTATTTAAAAACCAAGTTGGATCAATAATGACTTTGAGTATACACAATCTTCTTTTATTTTTGCCAGTGTTTTTAAACCTTGCCAACTTTTAAGATGTGTGGACTTCAACTTCCAGAATTCCCCAGCCAGCATGAAGTCCACACAACTATGTTTCCAACTTTGAAAAACACTGATTTATACTATATATATATTGGACCTATTTAAGTGCTGTAAATATTATGTGGAAAAATTAGAGGATTGTTTTAATGTGCCTTATGATAATGTACAAACACAGACACTGTAATTTGCAAACCATGGTTTGTACAAATCCAACTATAGGTATCTGTAATTATTTAAATCACAGTTAATTAATTTTTAAACAAATCACAACTAAATATGATGAGTGAACCAGATCTATAAGTTGGAGCCAGATGAAGGTAATTGTACTCTGAAAATGAATTCCAACCAGTTTTTTAAGTACTGAAAATTCTGAAGGGACATAACAAGAACTTTATTTAAGCATCTGAAACAATAATTAGCACCCACATCTAAAATACTGTACATGCAATATATGGGAGGGAAAAAAACCCTTCATATATTCCTGATGCTCTTGATCTATCTTGTCAAGCAGTCTACAGTTGTAAAGACCAGCTTTATACAACTTTGAAAAACTATAGAGCTATGCATACAGACTTTAAGCACAGTCGAAACAATGCAGAGTATTCCAATTATTGACAACTACCAATAAATAATTACACCGCAATGCCTGTTTCTGAAACAGAATCTTGTTCTCATTCAGTCAAGATAAAAATCAACACACAAACATAAAATACAAAATAAAGATTAAAACAGAGCTGCTACTAAGTTATGAACATGAACAATTATATGTATGCTTATATGGAACTAAATCCCATTGTATTCAACAAGGACTCCATTTTAGAAATTATTTTAAGACATGTAACATAAAAGTAGCAATACACAGACAGACAGACAGACAGACAGACATAAAATTTTGAACCAGAAGATGAATTAAAACTTACTGTCCAGAATCTAATAAAATACTGTAAATCAGTTGCAACAATGAAAAGGCAGTATAACAGAGAGTAAGCCAAAAATAGAAGGAAAAACTTGTAATTTGAGAATCCAACACAGTTGTTCACCCTAGGAAAAGAGAATACAAATTGCTGAAAATATGTACTTATGCACGGACGGATACACATACACACATATCATTCATAATACTCCTTTATTATTCTTATCAGCAAACACACTTCTGTTTCTCACAATGTCCTGTAAATTAAAATAATGCTTTAAATAAAGGATTTACATCAACGAACAGCATAACTCAAGGTAATATTACAAACATAAAAATGTAATAGTTGCAAAGATTAAAACAGAAAGATGAACTGGGCTTATTAAGTTATTTTTCCAAGATTTCCCATAAAACCTACATAGCTTTTGAACTGGATTCAAGATTCACCCTAAATTACACATCTGTATTTTCAGATGAAATTTTTTTTTAAAGTATTTATTGTCATTACTCCTTCTCAGCTTTTGCTTTTTTTTTCTTGGAGTTTCTTATAAAAACTGGTTTCAAAGGCGTCCCACCTCATTGTGGTTATTCTTGTTGCAAGGTCATAATCTCCAGAATGATACACTATTTGCATCAGTTCTGACCAATTCTATTGTTTCAGCTACAAAAGTAAAAATAATTTTTTTCGCTGATAGACAGCCAATCCCTTAGTGTATTGATAATCATAATGACAAAATAACATATTACTTACCAGGGACAGTGATGATCCATTTTCAAAATACATCTTAAAAAGACAAACAATATAAATTATTTTATAGAATTCACAGTGAAATGTTAATCATATTGCAACAAAGCTTTTATGCCAAAGACAATCTTAACAGATTGAACAAGTTAATCCATAACTTCAAATAGTATAACTGGACCAGCATCTAAAGTAGAAATTTAATTTGTGCTTGAGCTGACTTTGATATCATTCATGAAAACTTCCTTGCTTTGCTGTACTACAGAATCAGATGGCTGTCTAGTCACTGCTCAGCACATCCAATAAACGGAGCCCCACCATCTCTCTGGTAATTAATTCCCCATTGCCAACTTATCTATTGTTAGGATTTTTTCCCCTAACATTCAAGTCACAATCTGCCATCCTATAACTTAAAGCCATTATTTTGTTCCCACTCTATTGAACAATGAAGAACCTTTTTTGTGACATTCTTTCAGGTATTTGTAGGAAGCTACCATATTCTCTGTTTTCTCAAGATAGAATATGTCCAGCTCCCTCAATTCCTCTTCCTAGAACTTAATTGCTAGTCCCTGATCATACTTATTACCCTTCTCTGAATCAGTACAAATTCAGTACAAACTGGTCTGAATCCTTCCTTCCTTCCTTCCTTCCTTCCTTCCTTCCTTCCTTCCTTCCTTCCTTCCTTCCTCCCTCCCTCCCTCCCTCCCTCCCTCCCTTTCCATCCATCCAATCCATCCATCCTTTTTCTTCCTCCCTCCCTCAGCATATAGTCCCTCAGCAGAGATTCTCGTCACTCTTCCCCCTTCCCCTGGCTGAATTCGATTGGCAAACTTGTTTACTCAGCATCATTCATGAAAGAAGTATTGGCAACACAGCATCTGTGCCTTCCAGAATATCTGGAAATCTTTCAATTAAGTTAACTGATTTGGAACTCTTGCAATATAGCCAAATCTCATGAGAAATCATGTTTTGTATGAAGTTTGGAGTATAATTACTGACTTTTGGGGTGAGGGGCAAAGAATGCCTGAAAAGTTGCCAATCACTACACTATAAGAAAATACCGTAAGAATGAGAAGGATATTATAATAACATTTCTGAAATTACTTTCCACAAGCAAGATCTAAATAAGTTCTTAGAATGTTTATGTTTGTAGTAAATACAGTAACATTCCATTTAATCTTAAGTGCTGCAATTGGGAACTTTAATAAACTATTACCAAGTAATATCTTAGTTGCAGTTCCTTCTTTCAAACTAAATTACTTTTGAATAATGCAACCCTCATAAGGTATAGATGATTACACATACCTTCAATATATGTGAAAATGTGACATGGCAAAAATTCAGACAATGTATGCATTCACTCAGGAGTTTAACAAAAATTGTTCTTCCTTCAGTATAGTTATAGAACAGGTATATACCTCAGTACCTTCTAAAAGCCTCAAAGAGAAGTTGATTACTAGCATCAAGCTAAATACAAAATCCCACACCAGAGATATAAATTGTCACTCAGTCATATGTCCCTATGAGATTACTGGATTATTCACGGATGCAAATAGTAAAAAAAACCCTTCATCTTGAGACGTTACTTAGCTTTGCAAGTATTTGTAATATTTCTTACTTATCACAGACAGAACAGTGATGGCAACGATCTGGTTTTATAAGTTGGCATCTATCACAGTATCTGATTGCTGTAAAAACAGAAAAAGACTTATGTTTATCCTCCATGCTGCATTGTGCACATTTTCTGTTAAATTCTGCAAGTCCCAGACAACAGCAAAAAGTATTTTAACACCAATCTCATGTTTCTTTTTTGGATAGAAAAAGGAAATGTCATCATTATAATTCTACCATGTGAATCAGGGCACTGAGTACAAAGAGACATATTCATAGATGTTTGTGCATAGGATTACTTTTTAGCTAAAACATATTCTAACCATATTCTTGAATAATGCAAAAAATCTGCTAATTTTAGTAACCTCAGTACCAAGAGTGTACTCATAGCTCTTAACAAATATTTGGCAATTAATCAGCTGTTTGGCAAGCAAATGATGAGACTATCAGGTCCTTTTACCAGTAGCTGGTCAAAATTACCAACAATCATTTGATAAAACTGTGATCTACAGCTCCAGCTGCTACATGAAGCTTTAAATTATGCAGAGTTCTCCTAAGAAACAATCTCTACACTCGATAGGACTGGAAGTGCAGTAAAATCATCAGCCTATTCAAATAGCTATACAACTGATCCAGAAAGGAACCATGATCAAAAAAGTCTGCTAAGAGGGCCAAAGGATTGTTTTATTTTACACAGTGAAAGTTTTCAAGCAAGGCAGTCTTAATATAAAACAACTGGGGTGATGCTGGATTGAATTCAAGTTAGGATTTTAAAAAAATGAAATATAATAATATAAATATTTTAATATTAATATTTTCAATTCAATAACTTTGGTACAGCCTTTGCTTTAATAATTGTTTTTCTTTAAATACTCTGGCATAATTTATAGAAGTGAGCAAAACAATCCAACATTATTTCAAGTTTTCTATCCCAAATTTTGAATGTTTTTTTCCTAAGTAACCATTTCATTCCACTTTGTTTCAAGAGTTTTGACATACTATGATAGGCTTTGATTTTTTTAAAAAAAATTCAAGTAATAGAAATTTGGTAAGTCTGTTAGGCAAGATTCTATCTTTGCTGCCATTAGTTGGAGCTAGGCTAGAAGTTGCTGGGGTGGTTTCATGGAGTTGTTAAACAAACATTTATAGACAGAGAATAATTTTGGATGGCTGCTTAATAGAGAGACAGAAGTTGGAGATCACAGATCACTCTAGGTGAACATTTTGAGAGCAGTCTCACAAAATTGGTGCCACAGTACACCTGACAGTTTACTAGACACTAATTTAAAAGAAGAATGTTAGTTGCTCTTTGTCATTCCCTCTAGCCTATTAGCATGTTCCCTACCTTGGTCTCTTTCTGACAAGTTGAGTTATTTCAAGAAAATCACTGGGCTGCAACCACCTACCATTTTTATTTAATATGAAACTTTTATTTATTTTATAATGTAACTTATAGATTTCATATGGATACTCTTAACTTAGTTCTCTTAAATAATCAGCAAGACATCATTCTTGACAAATATTTACCTCCCGACATTGTTCTTGTACTGATAGGTAGGTCCTTGGCTGCTCTCTTCAACACTTCTTGATGGGTTTCATTTCTAGGTTCTCTATCCATCAATTCCTTGTCTGCATAGCTCAGATGGAACTAGGAAATAATGCAATTCTTGAATTATTTATTCATAGCACAGTAATAGATTAAATCTATTTAATTTAAAAGGCACAATTATGTTGCAGATAACTCAAGTTGCTGGAATCATCTTTAGACATTTACCTAAACATGGGAAGGTTTGAAACTAAATAGAGAACAATGCTTTGCATGCTGACCTAGCTGCTACCTTCCTCAATCTCTGTTAATTCATCTAGGAGATCTAAAGGAAGGCTGTAATCACATTTGCTTGTATAAGAAAATATAACTTTCCCCATAATTAAGGATCTGATTTATTAAACCCTGGACTGTGCTAAGAGTTTTTTTTCCCAAGGGAGACTCTAACAAGCTATCTTTCCCATATTGCTAAGTGAAATTGGTAGGAAGGAAGTACATTCATATTCTTTTTAAAAAATCAAATGTAATAGTAGACAACTATTTAAATTTACAGTTCTAGATCTTTTGATTTAATTTTGTAGTACTGAGAATCAGAACGATCAATCTGTCTTCCCTACAAAAATGATAGAATAATTCTCAGATACTAAAACTAGATTTGTGCTTAAAGTGCATTAGTGCCTTTAAGAAGCGATCTAAAAGGCAATCTGAAAATGAGGTTAAAAGACAATCTTGTTGAGAGTCAAGGAGAGGAGTCCTTGGATAAAGCAGAGTATTATCAGCAATGTATTATATTATTTAATGAAAGAAATGGCCCTTTACAAGTGATTAGAAAACTGCTATACGTAGGTTTAAATCAACATTTTAAAATAATGCTTTATTATTTTATATTTGTTAAATAATTAAAAAAAATAGCAGGTCTGCCTTGAGAAACAAAAAGGATTTTCCCTGTTTCCTTTACTAAAATCAAACAATAGTATTACTTTTTTCTATTTATACATGTATAAACTGTAATGTAATATATTTTTCAAGTTTATTTAACAATATGCTACTTAGGAATATGTTAATATTATTTCCACCACAATTAGGTGAGCTCATGGCTCTTGCATCTGATGACAAGACTTGGGAAATTCAATATCAAGGAAGTGAATATACTTGTCTGGGAGGGATTTTTTTTCCCTTTTATATGTCGCATCTTATTTCTGTAATAGCAAATTAGGAAAAAAGAGAATATGTATATGAGAGAACATGCAATATAAACTGATGTTTTTCACATAAATGTTAAAAGATTTGACACTATCATTAAAGTACACATGTTGGTAGCATGTGTCTTTCAGATGAACAGATGAAAAGTTAGAATATATTCACATGAGATGTTATTTACTGAATACACATCGAAACTTTGTGCACCAGAAAGAAAATTAACAAACATGTTTTTTTTCTTGCACAAAATTATAACTTACTTCTTTGGAAGGATTCATTGGTAATGTAAAGATTGTTTTCCAGTAAGACCACAAAAACATCATGAAAAATAGATGATACGCAATCAGGCACACCACTAAAACAAGATCATAAAATTAAGGCATTAACCAATGACAGAAAGTGCATAATACTGTCAGAAATATACAGACAACCAAAAAAAAAAAAAGCCAAACATTCCCAACAGGTCACAATAAAGAACAGTGCTATCACAACACCAACAGAACTATAAAATAAAGGCTGTTAAAGAAGCTACACAGCACTACCAGAAAGTGTTCAGACAGAAAACTTTGTAAGGAATAAAATTCTGTATATTTTATGTCATTTGATCTTTTAAATATCTATATCTGTATCCTTTGGAATGGGTCTGATGGAGGCAAGAGAATCTTATTATGTCTATAGCATGATTGTTATGCACTGTATTTTATACAATAATAACAGAAACCCAAGAGCCCTGTTCTATCAGATTAAAGACCAATTTCTGTCCTATTTTCAACAAGACCAATTACTCTTCTATAGCAGCTAATGTTCAGAGATACAGTTCCTCTGATTCTGAAAGTAATAAACAGGCATCAGGATTAGTTTAAAATAAGGTATTCAATAGCTACTAATCTGTCTAATGCCTTTAAAAATCATCTAAGTTGCTGGTCCTCATCATAGTTTTACTGTACTGAATAATATAATTTACCTATGGATGGGGTAAAGGAGGTAACTTTCTGCCCCAAGAAGTCTACAATTTAACAGCTAGCATAAAGAAGATACGTATAAAAAAATAGCTATTACTTACTTTTTTCTCCAATATTTGTTATTGTTACTGCAAGAGAGGAAAGGAGGAAAGATATAGTGTGACATTATTTGGACACAGAAAAAGCACTCTCAGTTTCTTGAATACATATATACCTATCTTTGAATGATAATATAAATAATTTATTTTGCATTCCTACATTGCATTTAGTTGAATTAAATATTGCTTTTGAATAAGACCTTTGCAGATCTTTTAGCAGGGAGTAAAACAAAGGAAAAAAATCTTAGGAAACCCAAGAAAGAAAGAAAGAAAGTTTGAACAAGTCTTGTCAGAAGCAACATATTAGAAGAGAAAATAGATAATATAACTGTGATAATAAAGGGAAAGATCAGGAAAATTTAGTGATAAGATATTCGGCACACATAAGAAGTCAAATCTTCTTTGAGTTGAGTTCAACTCCTGATGACTTCAGTAGCATGTTCATATAGGTTTTTTGGCAGTTATATGGATGTGGATTGCCATTCCCTTCTTCTGGGAAGGGTTCCCACCCCCCCAGGTTTCTTATATTTCCTGGTGATCTCTCTACCCAAGTGTTGATATGGTCTGAGTTATCATCTTAGGATCAGCCAAGTATAGCTATAAGACCACTGCTAAAATCACTGACTGGCTTCTGTTCTACTATCAGGAGAACTTAAAAATTTTGATTTTAATATACAGTGTCCTAACGGACTTAAATCAGTGTAAGTGAAATAACACCTTTCACATTTAGGTGATCACTCAGTCATCAGTGGAAGATCTCCAGGATATGCCAGAGCCAGCAGAAATATATTTGCTATCAACAGAAATAAGACTTCTCCTATGGAACATCTCTATGAAGATAAAACATATACCAATTTTATTACAGTTTAGGTGCATATTAAAAATAGTTTTATTGACCCTGGCATTTGATATCTCAGGATTCCTGGAAATCTAGATATGATATTTGTATATAAATATTTTAAATTAATGAAGAGAAAGAAACATGAAAATAATAGGAATTCTTGAAGAGATGTAAAGACACGAGTAGAATGGATATTTCAAAACTAATTTTGAAATGTGTGCGTGTTAAATTGGCAAAAATATGTCCTTATATTAAAAATATTCAAATCTCTTAAATTTCAGTAATTTCATCTTTACAATCTCAAATGAGTACACTAAAAACTTCTGAGATATTCAATATTCAATATTCTTCCGACATCTTGCAAAACTTTGGTGCCTAATAAATTGTTTTCTATTAAAAGTTCCCTTCACTGGGATTTTAATGGAACCCTGTGTGTGTGTGTGTGTGTGTGTGTGTGTGTGTGTGTGTAGGACATGCTGGTAAAGTATTTTTTACAGTAACCTCACTTTGGTTACTTTAATTCATTTGTGTATTGTTTTCTTTTGTTCACTGCTCAGAGTTCCTTCAGTAGATGGGCAGCTAAATACTGCACATTTGTTAAATAATACGTTAAGAAACAATGGGGTTAAATTAGAAGGAAGTCAATTTCAGTTGGACATCAGAAAAAATATGCTAACAGTATGAACTGCTGAACAGAGGAACAGACTGCCTCAGGAGAAATGGTTGACTCTCCTTTGCTGGAAGCATTTAAACAGAGGCTGAATGAATGGCCATCTGTCATGGCTGCTGTAATACTGGGTTCCTACACTGAGCAGAGATTTAACTATATTATCTCCATAGTACCTTCCCAACCTTACATTCAATGATTCTATAAAATACGAATTATTAAAGAATGAAATGTTTATATTTGATCAATCATTTTACAGAATGTCCAATTACTAAGAAGAATTGATAAAGTATAGCTGGTTTTGGTTTCTGATAGTTACTGAGATTTTGCTTTCTCTGTATGCAATCCAAAGAGGCAAACAAGGAACATTCATTTGTAAGGACTACTTGGCATATTTACTCATTTCCACAGACAATAAAGATTATGATTATCCTGAGGCAAAGCAGCTAGGTGTGGTCTCCATGTTTGAACACACTTTATCCCTAAATATCAGATGATACTCAAATATCAACTTCTCTCATTTTGCACTGCTGCCAAATTCTCTGTAGAGATAAAACCAAACCAAAACAGGAGAGTCATACTATAGAACTGAACTAGCAGATTGTGACATAAAAGTTAGATCACACCCTTAAAAAAGGTAGCACCAAGAGTCAGTCTACCATTTTCTTGTTTGCTTTTTCACATTTGAAGAAAGAAAAAAAAAAACTTGAGGGGAACGATAGGGGAAAGAAAGGAGCAGGGAATGTATATACAGTAATTAAAACCACATGGATTGCATTATTCCAGATTCAGGTGGTGAATAGGTTTGAAAGAGACTGTTGCTATGGATCCAAGAGAAACAGCATTATCCTCTACTATTTATTTGATTTTCAGCATAGTTATCAGATTTATCTGAAAAAAAGATTAGGCTTCCCCATGTAATTTATTTTTAAAATGGGAGAATTGTCTTAGGTTTATTCTACGGAAAATTATTCTACAGCTCAGACACTGAAAAATACAATTCCTTATTTTATGTAATTACACTTTCCAGCAGATAATTCAATTATAACATAAAAGTGCCCTCAAGTTTTAGACAAGAGCAAAAAAGCTAAATTGTGATATTTTTATGTATTTCCTCTTGGAGTTTATATACACAGAAGATGATAATGTACAGCTATTTAAAAATCAAGTTCCTGATTTTACTTTCAATTCCTAGAAATGTAGCTTCACACAGAATGTGCGTGCATGCCACTAACAGTTGTTTATGTACTGCAGATAAGCACTGCTATTTCAATACCAGCAAGCACACACAAGGTATTTTTTTAGTGCCATGCCTTCATTAACAAATGCTAAAACTTACCCCAGGAGACGTTATTTACTTTACAACAAACAGTCATTCTCAAGAGATCTTTCTTAATGAATTAAGGCTAGAACTCTACTAAAATTACCACAGTTCACTTTCCAGCATCAGATCCATGTAAAATCCATTGATACTGGATAAATAGGGGAGTAGGAGAAATGTAAGATTTGTTTTTGTTTACATAAATAACTGGATTAGCTTTTGTTGGTTCCTAATAGGCATTACAAACCCAGCTAGAGTAAACACAGCCACAATAAAATCAGATATGGAACAATTCTGGTGATTTGATTTTTATTCAATGATATCTGCTAAACATCATAATAATACACGTTTGCCTATGGGTTTGTATGTTTTAAGCCTACTCTGCCAAGAAGTCTTAAGACAGCATTTTAATCTGTAAAACATCTGTAAATGTTTTCTGTTTACAAAGAGAAAAGGAAAAAAAAGATTGGAGAGAAAGGGAGAATGTGAGATCTCATTTGGCTTAGATCAGGAAATGCCAAGCATGTAAACAACCTGCATCAGCTGCCAACTCCCAAATGGAGGCAAAGACGGGAATTCCTAAATTCCACAGCCCCTTCCCCAGGAGTGCACTCTTGTTTAATGTCTGCATTCAATAAACCAGAATATGACATATTCTATATCCACATTGTTTAGAGTCACACCTCCTGAAAATCTGAGCCAGACAGAGACCTGGCTAGAAGATCAGCCACATCACCCTTCCCACACACACACACACACATTCTCTTCGCCCCCCCCCCCCCATTTCTAATCATTTTATCAGAATTCTGGGGACCTCGAAAATTTACAATTTTAGAAAACATCCACTGATCTGACGCCTCTATGGGTGTTCATTCATATATATATGTGTGTGTGTGTGTACATATATATACATACATATACATATATACATTCTCATTGCCAGCGGAGCTGCTATTATTTTGTACAGCCTTTCCCCTGAAGTGTGCAGGGAAAGCATGCTAGAAAAGCCACTTGGCCTTTATGGTTTAATCATGTCCATCCAAATCGTTTAAGATTTTGGATCAGAGGGAGACAAGTATAGCTGAAGAGAAGGCAGATGCAGAATTTCCCCAAGATCAACCGACACTCAGGTCCCTCCTTCTGTAGTGCCCCTTTTGCGGGAAAACATACCCCATTTCGTTTCGGGTTACTTAGAGACTTGCAAAGAGCGCCCGAGAAGTTCTTTTCGCGTCGGATAACCAACCCCACATTAAAAAGCGGAACAACGCTGTATCCAAACGCGCTTCCGCGTCCCCAGCCTTAACAAGCAGGCTCCAACCCCAGCGGTGGAGCAGCCTCCAGGGGAGAGGCAGAAGCAGCGGCGGGCGCCGGTCCTAATTCACAAGCAGGGCCACCCCAGCCAACGGTCGGAGATTTGAGGGCATTCTAAGCTAAAGCAGCGAAGGCGCCGGGCGGGCGACGCTGCAGGGCCTGCGAGAGAAGGGCGGCTAAGCCGCGGAGGAAGGAAGGACGGAGCCGGCAAAGCCAGCCGCGCTTCTCGGGTCGGGACGGCCCGCAGCGCCTGCCTCCGGCCCCGGTCGCCAAAGCCAGCCCTGCCTCCCTCCCTCCCTCCGGCCCCACGCGGGACTCACGCAGACAGAGCTGGGCGACGTAGGCGTAGTAAGACCAGGCCAGGATGCTGCAAATGAAGAGGACCGGCACCCAGTAAACCAGCCACTGGCAGCGTCGCCTCACGCCTCCTATCCGAGCGCAGCTGCGGGAGGAAGCTGCCGAGCCCGCCGGAGACGCCATCTTCCCCTCCCCGGTTAGTCAGCTCCTCCGTCCGCCAGGGGGGCCCGGGCCCTCGCCGCACATCCCCGCCGGCGGCGGCGCGGCGGCGGAGGCGCCTGGGTGGTTCCAGCGCTTCGCCTTCCCCTTCAGCACCGTCTTCCTCGGGCTCAGCGAAGGCTGCTCCTCCCCTCGGCCGCCTCCAACCACCCGCCTCTCCGTCCGCCCGTCACTGGCGAAGCAGGGAGCGGCTTCGGCCTGCCATCCCCTGAACCCGGGCGGAGGAAGAAGGGGGCGCGGTTGGGCCCCCCCGCTGGCCGCCCAGGCCGCTCACGTTGAGGACTCGCAGGGCGAAGGGCGGGGAGAGAAAAGGCGAGGCTTTCGCCCTCGGGTAGCGCACCGGCGAAGGGGGCGCGGGCCCTTCGGGATCCACCCATCCTGAGGAGGCCGCTTGCTAAAGTGCCCTAAGCCCCCTTGCAAGGGGCGGACGGGCTGCTCGCGCGTTGGAAAATCAGGGTACCGTGGGAAGGTGTCCATCTGCTGCAGTGACCATGGTCCCCTCGCCCGCCCTTCAGGGTCTTCTGACAACCATGAGGTGAAAAACGTTGCAGCAATAAGCATCTTATCCTAGTCCTTAGAGAAATGTTCAGTTCACCTTGGAAGGTGAGGAAGGCTATGCATTTGCTTCAGTTCTCATCTCTGGCAGGGAGGCTGGCATATGGCATTTGATGGTAGTAGCCAGTGCTGCAGCTGTTCTGGCAGTGGTAGCCAGTCAGTTTGAATTGGGGCTGGAATCTTTGGCAGTAGGTCATTTTCCACCTGCTGGGCTAGCTGGTCCATTGGGGTAAAAGTTGGTTCTGATATGAGTAGGGCATTGGTCAGTGGGTTGATAGCCATCATGGTAATCCTTATCTCAATGTTATGGCTCTCATCCCATTGTAATGGAGGTAAGGATGGAGCAATCAAACCATCCAACTACCCAATCAGGATCTGAAAGTAAATCACAGATTTCCTTTACTTTTTACACAGCTTAACTCAGCTCCTAGGCTAGGAATTGGCAGAAGTCTCACAGATACAGCTTTCTTAAGAATTTTTATTACAAACAAGAACAAAGCCAAATGAAACAGTTGGTTGCCTACTACCAGTGTGTATGAGCAATTGCCTCTTATACCTATAATGATTCAAAGACCTAGCTTTTTGTTCTTCTCCTCCTCACAAATTAACCTAATTTTTGGGCAGAGTGTTTTAATAACTCTGGCCTAAGAACTACTGGCTTTCAAGTAACTTATCACACAAAGCATGCATATTTGAAAGACTGCAGTTTCTACTATGAACCAGTCTGGACATTAAGAGTTTCTCCTCAATATCAGTCCTCATTAAAACTCAGCCCTTGTCACATGATAGAAACAGCTGCTGACATAGTAAAGGTATTGTCGTACCTCTCTTCAGTTTACAGTTTATTTTGTAGCTGGTGGTTTTTTCCAGCAAGGAAAGAAGCAGGAAAGAGAACATAAATTATGACTTGGGGATAAGATAAAGCCAAAATCATGAGGACAGGGCCCAAATTGGGGTTGCTGGTCTATTCAGGTGATAACTAATGAAGAAAGTAAGTCCTGCATAAAAAACCCTTCTAAAGATACTCTTACTCTTTGTCTGTTTTATTGGGCATATGGAAGAAGACTGTCTTGTACATCCACCCCATATGATAATACGTACTCCTTGGGAGTTTATTTGGCCCTCACTCTCCATATTTATAAAATCAGTGCACACCATAGTTTTAAACTACTTCTTTAAACATAATTTTTATTGTTTATGCTTCAATTGATTTGTTTTTAATGCTTGTATTTTTGTATGCTGTTTTGACTGTTCAGTTGAACAAATAAATAATATTGTTCTTATTACTGTAGTTACTCTTAAGAAGATATTATTAGTCCTTGTTTCCTATACTGCCACATTGTTTTGTTAACTCTTCATCTCTTTGTAAGGATGTTATCCACTCTATTCAACCATAACATTCTCAGGCTTCTCCTTTCTTTTGACCCATTCACTGTATCTTCACATATTTGTTTTGCAATTTGATTGTTATTCATTCTTTCTATATGACCAAAGCATCTCAATATATTTCTTTCATATTGGTCATTCACTTTTTGTATTCCGTTCACATTCATTCAGTGCCCATTTACTTTTGACTCTATCTCTTCCTGTTTTACACATATATTTCTTAAGTACCCCATTCACACAGCATCAACTTCTATGTTTCTCTGGCATACACATCTCATTTCCATATAAGGAAGTAGGCAAAAGCACACTATTTTCCCACCCATTTTTACTTCTTTCAACAAACATATCTTGCAACAGATCAGACACTATCTACTATCTTTCTATGAGCACTGACATGTCTTAAAAAGTTTCCATCCATTTCCCCATGTTTATTAAACATTCTGCCAACGTGCACAAATTCATACACTTGCTCTACTTTTTGCCATTTATTTCAATTTTTATTCCCTCCATTCTCCACATCAGATACAACTACCTTACGCTTTGATACATTAATTTTCACATTTGTACTTCTCACTGTGTTACAAATCTCTCATTCTCTGAAAACCATTCAACTTCTCGGCCAATAACATGGTGTCATTGGCATAAAAACATACACACACATTCACATCCAACACACCTCTAACATCACTGCAAGCATTCCTTGTATGTTTATGCTAAACAACCAAAGGGATGCTACATTTCCTTCTATTATTCACTGCTCAGTGTTGACTTGTCCTCTAATTGTTTATTCTCATACATGCTTTACATACATTATATACTGCTGTACTCAAATTCAGCAATCAACCTTTAGCATGTTTCATATTTCATACCTATCTACCATATCCTTTCTCTAAATAATCAAACATACAATAAGTTTACTTATTCTGTTCTTATATAAAATAATATAGATAGAAATGATTCTAATGAAAACAGTATCTGAATTAATCTTGCACTTCATTCAGTTTTAACAGCAGCCATGTAAAAATGTACATTTTGTATAAAAATTCAAATAATTTTTTATTCTGTTATTTATTCACAGTGGTCTTATTTCTAAAAGCATGACAATATCTCCCCTCCATTTGACATATGGACCAGTATCTACTTTGTCCTAGATCATCTTCTATCTTGTTGTTCCTAAAAGTCTTTACTTTAAGACTGACTCAGTTATGTTTTCAGTGTATGCATTTTAAGAAATGTTCTGGTTAATTGAGTATGATACTACAAACTTAGTTATGTATCATCTAATTCCATTGATTTCAATTAACTCAATTTAATTTAATTTAATTTAAAAATTAATTCAGAAGAGGTTCCTTGTAAGTAGAAGTGGAAGACACCCTTTTTCCTGTAGAAGATTACCATTAATTTATCCTTTTTCATATTTTTCTGTGCAGTCTGAAAAGCTGAATCTCCAGGTCCCCTATATTACAAGCCATTTTTAAGAGATAGAGGAGCTGCAGAAGCATTTCATATTCATGCGGCAACATGTTTAGACCAAGGCCAATACAAACCTCCAGTCCATGATTACTGTTTCTATTTTAGTGAAATAATGAGATATCTATGTAAGATTAAAACATTTATAATGGCATAAGTAACTCTGACTTCTGCTATATGTATAAGATAATATATAAATCCAGTGCTACTCTGTTACATTGGTTCATACATTCATAGCATCCTTCAAAAACTGGCAGTACAGGAGAGGGCAACATGATTCAACCCTGCTTATTTATACATCTATTCATTTAATTGGAACCAACCTTGGTGGAAATGTGGACATGCTCTGCCAGGTGCTAGTAAGCATCTGAACGAATCCTTAGAGCACAAATGAAAACAAAATTGTACTATATTTATCTATCCAGGAGCTATTAGAAAATAGCAACTGTTGTTTCTTTTAAAGAAGAAAATAATATTATTGCAATTTTCAGTAATTTTATGCACATGACTTATTACCAGGGCAATCCTATTTTGCTATTTTGGGAAACTGTAATAGCTCAGTCTTTGATATAAGCTGAAGCCCTATTAAATTACTGCAAAAGAACAGAAATGAGGGAAGAAAATTATTACCATCTCTCTCCACCCCTTCCAGTTTCAGGGCTGAGGGGAAGCAAGGAGGCTACGGATTTAGTAGATGGACAGTGCCTCCCAGCTCTGCCCTACCATGCTAAAAGTGTAAAGAACAAACTTCAAAAGAACTTTGATTTCTAACTCAAAGGTCAACTTTAGAGCTGTAGCCTAAGTGAGCTAGTGGTATAAATTAATGGAAGTTACATTTATAATATTTTTGATTATAGAAAGCTTTGAGAGAGATAAATGTGGTAGATAAAAAAAAACTTCATAACATTTTGTGACTGAATATACTAAATATTTCTACAGGTATTGCATTCCTTTTGCAGTTATAAAAAACTAAATATAAGTAGCAACAGTTTAAAAAGCTATTTGATATTGCATGTCAGTTACCTGAATTCTCTTCCATTTACTACACCTAAAGTATTTTAGCAGATTTATTATTTAAAGAAAACACAAAAGAGAACAGTGTTGGATCTAAATAGTGACATTTGCTCTTGAAAAGGAGATCTTTGGTGATTTCTCATAGTATCACAGTCTGTGGTTTCAGAAGCTCTCACAGGGTAGCAGCAGGGAGAAGACAGGGTGAGAGATCCATTTTGCAAACAGAACTCTGCTCACAGTTGTTAGTATCCAAGCTGTTTCATGAACAGCTGGAATAAATAAATAAGGTACACATTTATTTCTGTAGTACTACACATAATTATAAAATTTAAAGTCAATATGCTTTGATCAACCTACAGTGTTACAGTAAAGTGCTAAAGTAAAGTTACTTTCTTTATCTCAATTAAAGTACTTATATTTGATTTAATCTGAATGCAAATAATGAAAAACACCAGGATTGAATAAAAAATATGCAGTTTAAATAGTCTATAGATTTTTCTTTAAAAAAAACTTAAGGTTCTTTCTATAACAAGAGCTTAAGTAGTCTTAATAATTCATAGTAACAGGCACAGCTTTACAATTTTTATCTACACAATTAGATTTTGTTTAAAAAGGAACCTCATTTCATACTTTGAATACATGTTCCTGTGATAACACCAGATAGGAATATTTCTTCCTGTATAGCTGTAATTATTACGGGCACATTAATCAGTGTAAGAAACAAACTATAAAAATGGAATGGCATGAGAAAATAAACTACAGTAGCTTTTTAAAAATAAATTTCTAAATAAATCTGTATTTGTATAGACTTTTGTGACCATTATATTTAAAATTAAGTAGTCCCATCCTACTTAAAAAAAAGTCCCAGGTAAATATGGTAAAGAATGCACAAATCATGCTACATGTGAAGTGTCTATCCCCATGGGGTTCTGCAAAAAAAGTTTTTAGATTGCTGTGCCCTTTCTGCACTGAAAAGCTTTTAAAGCATTTTCAGATGTAACTCTGTGCACTTTTGTATTTGTTTTAAGAACTTCTATCCCAAATTTCTCCACTAGCATAGGCTCAAAGTGAAAGATAATACTGGGGAAAAGCATTATTAAATCATAATCCTAGTCTGGTGGAAGAAAGTGAAAGCGAGTAAGAATGGATGGGATTGCTCAGCAGATGACCAGTCAGAAACTAATTTTTAAACATTAAAAAAAGATACATATGAATCCCTTGCAGGAGAAGTAGCAAGTATGAAAATATCAGATGAGTCTTATTTCAGATCATACAGGTAGAGTGCTTTAGGAATTATTGTCTAGGATTGTGAGATATGGTTTCAGCTAAAAAATGTTTGGTGTATTGGGTCTGTTCCTGATTTCTGTAGTCAGTTTGCAAAAGAAAAAAAAAGTAGCAAACATTAATGCTGATCAAAAGTAGACATGACTTGGCATTCATCTCAGCATATTTTGATTCAGAAAGTGCTTCCAAAGCTTTCTGAAGTGCTTGCCTATTACAGTCATCACACAAACGCAGCAGTTCTTCAACCCATATGTGGAGTTTTTCTGTTAAAGAATCAAAACATAATTAAAGTTACACTACATAACAGCTAAATCCAATGAAAAATTAAGAATTCTAAATAATTCACAAGAAACTACCATCGTTGTGCAAAATTAAAACAAAAATAGAGTGATTATCTTCCTAAATGTTCAGGATCAGTTAAATTGTGTTCTAATACCTATGATTTCTTTTTAATCTTTCCATTTTCACACACAGTAGAGCCCTTCATAGCCAATTTAATACTTATTCATTCCTTGTGAGGTCCTACTATTTTAGATGACTATTTTCTACCACTCAAGAAATATAAAAAGTCTGTTTTGCTCTTATGAAGTAAACACTTTTAACTCCCTGCTGCAATTGCTTGGTCTATTCCAGTGACTAGATACTTTTCCAGGAGGTCAGCACTGTCACAAGATTTTGCATGAAGTTTCATGATGAAATGTATAAACATGAATTTAAAAAACAATTATTAGGAATAAATAAGCTTTAATCTTATAAGAGAATTACAGGATGTAAGGATTGGAAGGAACCCCGTTTAAGTCAATTCCCTGACCGCTGCAGGCATCTTTACTGCATCATCCACAACAGCTGTCCACCCAAACAGTTTAAGCACCTCTAGTGTAGGAATAAAAATATTGTGACATGGGATCTGAAAAGCCAGAGATACAGTATTGTGTGATTTGGCTGTGGCCATTCTATTGTGTAGTCTGAAGGTCATTTGGCAGTTGCCAACCTCATCCAACTCAGAATTATGTAGTAGGCATAACATTTCACACGTTTACAATACTGTATGGCAAATGTGATAGAAGTATTCTACTCTTTCAGAATTTATTTCCTGGCTATTCTATGTATAACACAGTCTGTCTAGACCAGTGTTTCTCAAACTTGGCAATTTTAAGATGTGTGGACTTCAACTCCCAGAATTCCCCAGCCAGCCAGCGTGGTTGGCTGGGAAATTCTGGGAGTTGAAGTCCACACATCTTAAAGTTGTCAAGTTTGAGAAACACTGGTCTAGAAGAAGGGCATCAGCTGAGTCCACTAATCTGCACACTGGATTTCTGCATCTCCCTTTCATTCTGCATTTCCCTTTCATTGGATTTCTTTAAATATCCCTTATTCAAATAAATTTTTATATATATTAATTATGCTTTTTAAAAAAGTGTTAAATAAAATAGTTCTTCTGGATTAATGCTGTCAAATTCCCTGTACAAATCACAAACCTATATACAGTTCAAAATTATATTTTAGAAAGCCATTGTTAGCTTCCTACAGAAGCTGAAAAACAGTATGTTTTCCAAATTTAGAATACAACTTAATTGTGACAGTATCTAATGGTTGGTTATATATTTTCTGAACTAAGTGTATGACACATTCTTTTATACAGTATAATTACAAAAGAAAAGAGAAAATAGAGATGCTAATTTGTATTGATGTATTGATGCAGGTAGCATTTGCTTGTAGGGAACATAAATTAAGATAGGTCAGTATAAAAAAGATAACATAAGAGTCTTGGATCAGGACAATTTATGGGATAATTTGAAGTTTATTCCATATTATTTGGAAATCTGTATTTCCTTAGCAAAATTCTTGAGGAAAAGAATAATGAAAAAACTGTTAGTTTCAGAAGAATGTAACTAAATAATTTGGTGTCAATAACACATCTATTAAAGCATTAAACATTATAACCAGGGAAAGGATTCACTTGTATTAATCATACTGGATTCCCAACTGCAGGGAGCACTGTAATTACATAATTACTGTTTATCTTTGGTTTGTTTCTATCAGCATATGGAAGTTACACAAGTAACAGCATTCACATCCCTGCCATGATTATAAGTTTATAATGCTGAAGTGGTTGGTTCTAATTAATAAAGTTAATTCCAATTGTCAATTGAAAATCCAGTTGAGGATAGTGAACTCTGTGACCAATCTTAGAAATATTGTCCAGGAAAATAACAACCACCCCAAAACATACCATTGTCTGCTGTTGAGTTCCTTCTTCACACAGGATTTGAAAGTGGTGTATTTCTGTATGTTTTTGTAACCCTAAAAGTGGAAGACAAACAAGTATGCATGGGAAGATAACATGCTAAGGCAGACACAAGTGAGCATTAGGAAAACTGGTTTGAAAAAAATGCTATTTATTAGATAAAAAACAGTAAAATTATTTTAGGATCTAATACTCATGCAGATGTAATGCAACTACGTACAATATTCCTGTATAAAGAAAAGGGATAGTTTTGGCAAAATATTTACACTAAACACTTTTTAAAATCTTGATTAAGACCGACACTTCATGTTTTATGAACAAAGATATAAAATTGCTATCTTAAGACATGCAAATATTTGTCTACCTTCATGTAATTTAGTACTATATTCTTGGGCAATTTATTGATACAACACAAGGTGGCAGTAGAACATACTGGACAAAATGAAAGATGTGGTCTTCGAAACAATTTATAAAGCAATTAATACATGTGCCAGGGAAACATTGTTTATTCAGAATTATGGAACTCTGTGTGTGTGTGTGTGTGTGTGTGTTTAGAATAATAATACAAGCATATTCTACATTTCCATTTGTTATTAACAGAAATACTGTAGCATCTTCACAATATTGTGACAAATTTTCAAAAATATTTGCAGTACAAGGAATAAAATAAATGTCACCACATTTGAAGGCTATGGGATTTTATCAGTACCAGTAGGAGTGTTAACTAAATTAGAGCAATCAATTGTAATCATGTTAGGCAGGACCTATGCGTTCAGAGATGGCTTCCTGCAGAAGGGAACTGCCCTTCCTCTTACTTGGGTGAATAATGTGGGGCAGTGCTCAGCCTGTACTTCATCCTCAATGCTTTTGGTCTGGCATTATCAAATGCCTTTTACTAGTCTGTGTTGCTGCCTCTTCTCCAGTCTAACCACTCTGTCTGCTGTATCCCAGTTAAGGCCAAGGGGAGAGGCACTCCATCATGGCAAAAATTTAACAATTGATTCTCATGGACTGGACTAAATAACACCTTTGAATTCAAAATCCTAAAATGCTATTTATATAGTTAATCCATCCTTAAATATCTTATAGTTCAGGTTCAAATCAAGTTGAAGTATGAAATGTGAAGTATCTTGCTTGATATTATACTTCCTTGATTCTAATAGTTGGCCTCACCCAAAATAGCTTACATTCTACTTCACTCAACAGCTTTCAAAATGTGGAAAAGTGGAATGTCTTCAAACAGAGTATAGGAAAGTGGGGCAGGAGAGAGTGGCAGCTAAGACCAGAAAAAATGACAATGAATTGTGTCATTTGTTGCTAAAGTGCAGTGTTGGGGTGGGGGTGGGGGACAAATGGCAAAAGCAGGGGCGGGCCGATGCAAACCCCACTCCTTTTGTACCAGCATCGTGATGTTGCACACACATACAAAGGAGTGGAGTTTGTGTTACCACAGTATAATCCTGCTTTTCTTATTTTAATGAAAGTTGTGGATCATGTGGATGCCTCCACCAAGGAGAAACCTTGTGGGACAAACTGTGGCCAATCTCAAGAGCTACATAGCTTCACACTCCTCCAAAGATTTTTTCTCCCCTTGGGGAGGAATGCTAGAAACAAGTAGGCGAGCAAGTGAATAAAAGATTTAGAGAGACACAGTAAAGGAGAAAATCAGACTGAATAACTGATGAGAAAAATAGATCAAGGTTTCAGTTGTTTGGTTCAAACAGCTACATAGCCCAATCAGTTTGTAAGCCATGTATTTGAATGGTTGCTCATTTCAATTTATAATTGTTAACCTAAAATATTACACTATAACATTATAGTTTTTTAAAGAAATATCACAAAGTTTACTGTGGTTTTTAAAAATCTTTAAAGCCTGAGCCAATTTAAGCTTGTAAATTAAATAGAAAATTACACAGTAGGATCTGTAGAATTATTTTATAATTCATTTGTGACAAAATTAATTTACACCTATTAATAAATTAATTGTCCTAATGAATTTCCATCAAGACTATTAAAAAAAACCCTTGTAAACCAGCTTAATTAATTTTGTAAAAGCATTTTATATGCGTCTACTATATATAAATTGTAACAACAAAATTACATTTGCTAAATAAAGAACCAAAGATTAACTTGATTAATAGTAAGGCTATTGCTTGTAGTTAAGCCTCCAGAAGAAACAAACATTCAGTCCCCCAAATTAGTGGTTGGATGCAACTAGAGTATACATGGATAATAGTTTTAACTTCAACAACAGGTAGTTTTGAAGTGGCTATGGAAAGAGCGATATAGTTCATAAGCTGTTGACATAATAAACATGTTATGATTAAGCAATAATTTATATTCTTACTCTGAATCCTCGATGCAATCTGTCTTTCATAATACCAATAAATTCTTTGTAACTCAGTTGATCATCCTTATCTACGTCAAAGATCTTGAAGACTGTGTTCACTAAATGAGGTGAAAGCTTCAAACCAGTAGCCACATATACTGCACGCTTGAACTCATCTAATGAAACAAAGCAAATTAATATGCTGAACAAAACTACTTGATGATATGGTGATGGCATTACTTGATAAATGTAGAAAAACTTTAACTTTCATGATACATAAGATGATAATGTTAATCAGAGATCTGGGAAGAAATTACTCTTTTTTTCCCCTACCCTCAATCCCTAGCTTTTCCTGAAATTTTGCTCCTATTCTTTTAAAACCACCCAAGCTTCTCTATACTACCAAATCATTGGAGAGTCACAGAGGTTTACACAACAATTGACAAAGAGATAGAGCAAGACTTAATTCTAAGGGAATGGTATCCCAGAAGGCTGGAACAGCAACTGAGAAATAGTACCTCCTGGCCCCCATTTTCTTTACTTCACGTTAGTGGGTACAAGCAAAAGCTTCTCCCAGAAAGTACACAATGGGCAGGCCAGGAACTGGACTATATGGTGTCAAGTCCACACCGTCCAACTCCCAGTTCTGAAGCATTCTCATGCAACCAGGCTTGGTTCAGAAAAATACTTCTTTATTACGTGGTACATGTAGCTTGTAAACAGAACATTGCTAAAACTAAAGCCTTGGGTAAACTTCCCTCTATTTATCCCCCCTCCCCTTATTGCCTGGCGTCTCGAGTCTTCTCCACCTGGTGGTAACCTCTTTCCTTCCTCCTCCCTCCTCCTCTGAGCTCCTTCCTGGCTCTTTGGGCCCCAGCTGCCTTGCTGGCAATCAAGCCAGTCTAAATTGCCCATATATGGTTAAGCTGCTTCCCAGCTCCCATTACAACCATTAACAGCAACCCCCCCCCCCTTAGTTACAAGTGGGAGAAACAAATCACTCCAACTCCCAACGACTGCAATATAATGGAAAACAACAACAGATGGGTGATGCAGGTTCTGACATGCTGCCCCCCCCCCAAAAAAAGAACCTCTCTTCACCACGATGGCCTGGAACCCTAGAAATAAGAAAAAGAGGAACTGGAATTATGAAGACATACATTCCATAGAATCCAACAAGGTTACCTGGGTTTGTTAGGATAATTTTTATAAAAGTCCAAAAGTAAGTCAGGAGCTTTAACATGTCTTTTGGAGACCCATTCAGCCAATGATTTAGGGAAATGTTTCCAATGTACCAAATACTGAATGTCTCCTTTGAATTTTCTAGAGTCCAATATTTCCCTGATCTCAAAGTGTTGTTCCCCCTCGATCATAATAGGTTCAGGAGGGGCCACCGAGGGCCTCCATTTCTTAGATTCCTTGTAGGGTTTCAATAGTTCACTGTGGAAGACAGGGTTAATCTTCCTGAGGGTTTTGGGGAGTTTCAAGCATACAGAAACAGGGTTAATTACTCTATCCACTGTGAAAGGTCCTATGAATTTATAAGCTTTCTACATGCTCTGGAAGATTTCAGATTCTTGGTAGATAACCACACTTTGTCCCCCACTTTCCACGGTTCATGTGGGGCTCTCTTCTTATCTGCCTGGGCTTTGTAACTTTCTCTAGCTTTTGCAATAGCTTTTTCAGCGATTGGCCACAATTGCCTTATCCTGTTACCCCATTCATCCACTGTTTTAACCCCCGTCTGAGCGTGAGGAAGTTCAGGTATAGGTACAAAGTCTTGCCCTGATACAATTTGGAAAGGTGATAGCCCAGTACTATCGTGGACAGCATTATTGTAAGCCACTTCAGCATAAAGTAATAATTCCACCCAATTGTCATGTTGATGGTTTATGAAATATCGCAAATATTGTTCCAATCCCGCATGCCTCCTCTCTGTTGCTCCGTCCGTCTGAGGATGGAAGGAAGAGCTCGTTGCTTGCTTGGACCCCAAAAGGGTTAAAAATGTCTTCCAGAATTTAGATGAGAACTGGACCCCCCCGTCGTTGATCACTCTTTCAGGACAACCGTGTAATCTGTATATGTGTTGGATAAACATTGCAGCTAGTTCAGGCGCTGAGGGGGATGGCTTTGCACGGGATGAAGTGAGTTTGTTTAGAGAAGAGATCAGTAACAGTCCACACTACCATCATTTTCCTGCTCTCTGGCAGGCCTACAATAAAATCCATGGCTATTTCTTTCCAGGGTTTTTCAGGGCTTGCCACAGGTTGCAACAACCCACGTGGTTTCCCCCCTTGCCTTTTTGCCATAGCACATACAGGAGAGGTATTTACATATTCCGCCACATCCCTTCTGAGAGAAGGCCACCAAAATTGCCTGCGTAGTAGATGTAGAGTTTTGACAAAGCCAAAGTGTCCTGCTGTTTTATCATCATGGCACCTTAGTAGTACCAGTTTGCGAGCCTCCTGGGGCACGTACAGTCTATCTGTTTTCCACCATGCCCCCTCCCTCTGGGTCAGTTCTTCCTTATTCTCCTGGAACCATCCATCCTGTTCCAGGAATCGATTTAAGTCCGTTAATAACTCTGACTTGAGGAGGGGTTTGGTGGCATTACTTAGTGATCTGGTGACTGCAGCTGCCAGTTTTGGCTCCCGCCTGTTGGGGATTACAGCTGACACCACCTTCTCCCATTGGCTATTGTGCTGGGGCAGCCTGGAAAGAGCATCTGCCAAGAAATTCCACCCTCCCGGGATGTATTTTAAAGTAAAATTAAATCTACTGAAGAATTGCGCCCATCTTATTTGTTTAAGAGACAATTTTCTGGGTGATGTCAAAGCCTCTAAATTTTTATGGTCTGTCCAAACCTCAAAAGCCTCCTCCGCTCCTTCCAGCAAATGTCTCCAATTCGTTAAAGTCCATTTCACTGCAAAAGCCTCCTTTTCCCACACCAGCCGCCACCTCTCAGTTTCAGTGAACTTTCTAGATAAGTAAGCACATGGTTTTAACACTCCTTCCCCATCCCTTTGTAAGAGGACTGCACCAGTTGCTACATCTGAGGCATCAGCCTGAATGACAAAAGGCTTTGCTGGGTCTGGATGCTTCAGGATGGGTTCAGCCGTGAATAATTGCTTGAGGCTTTCAAAAGCCTCCTGACATTCTCTTGTCCATTTTAAAGAGGCCCCTGGAGCTTTTGCTGCTGCCGTGGGTTTGTCCTTCATTTTTAAAAGATCAGTCAAAGGGAGGGCTACTTGTGCAAAATTAGGAATAAACTGTTTGTAAAAGTTGGCAAAGCCAAGGAAACTTTGCAGTTGTCTTCTTGTTTTCGGGGCCTCCCAGGCTAGGACATCCCGCACCTTATTGGGATCCATTTCCACCCCTTTATTAGATATTCTGTAGCCCAGATAGTCAATTCAATCCTTATGGAATTCACATTTGGATAGTTTTGCATACAACTGCGCGTTTAGCAGTTTCTCCAGCACTTTCCTGACTAATTTCACGTGTTCCTCCATTGTTTCGGTGTAGGTTAAAATGTCATCCAAGTACACCAACACTCCTTGGTAGAGAAACTCTTGCAAGACCTCATTAATCAGTTGCATGAATACCCCGGGTGCACCTTTTAATCCGAATGGGAGAACTTGATACATGTAGTGTCCCAACGGGCATCTAAAGGCAGTGCGCCATTTGTGCCCAGCTTTTATGCACACGCAGAAATATGCCTCTCTCAAATCTAGTTTGGTAAAAATCTTCCCTTTTGCCAAATGAGCTAACAAGTCTTTTATTAATGGCAGAGGGTACTTGTTCTCTGTGCATATTGCATTTAACCCCCTATAGTCCGTGCATAAGCGCAAAGTCCCATCTTTCTTTTATCTGAACAATACTGGCACCGCCAGGGGGGATTTGGCAGGCACTATGAAACCCCGGCTCAAGTTTTTGTCAATGAATTCCCTCAACGCCCCCATTTCCTTTTGGGTCATTGAGTACATTTTTGGGGTTGGGTACTTCGCTCCTGGCACCATCTCAATCTCGCAGTCTGTGGGGCGATGTGGTGGTAGTTGGTCAGACTCCTTTTCGCTAAAGACTTTCACCAAGTCTCTATATTGCCAGGGGATTTCCTCCCCTCCCCCCACGTGGGGCTTCCTCCCTTGGTGCTGCTCCTTCAGGGCTGCTGCCCCCAGCTCCCCTCGTTGGTTGGGCTCCACCTTCGCAATCCCATGCCCGCCATCTGGAAAGGTCAGAGTCTTTTCCCACCAGCTGATGCGGGGGTCCCACCGTTCCAGCCAGGACATTCCCAGAATGAGGAGGTAACTAGCCAGCGGTGCGACCAGGCATTTTAAAGTCTCCCGGTGCGTTCCAACTTTTAACTCAAAAGCCTCGGTATAGTAGCAGACCGCACCTCCCCCCACCGCTGTTCCATCCACTTGCCTGAAGATTATGGGAGTTTTCAGTCGGCGCACTTTTAAATTTAATCCGTTGACGAGCATGGGGCTGATCAAACTCCAGGAGCAACCTGAATCGAGCAATGCTGTGAGCCGGGCCTGACGAGTTGATCGTGGAGCATAGATCGCTACCTCATACTCACCCGGATGTCCTCGATCGATTTGCTTGGGATCGGCTGGTCGCGCCTTGGGCGCTCCTCCCTCTTGCCAGCGCTCTCCCCTTCGTCCTCGCTGTCGGAGAGGTAGGCAATTCTCAGCCTCTCTTCTTCCCCTCTCGCCGCCGTGCTTTTCCGTGGTGCTTTTATCGGCTTTGCAGGTTTTTTGGCTTTTTTCCCTTTCGCCGCGGTTTGTAGCCTTGGGTTCTGGGGGCAGGCCACCACGAAGTGCCCCTTCTCGCCGCACATGAAGCAGGCTTTCCCTGCGGCCTGTGGCCTTGCCAAGGGGGTTAACTCCTTCCTTGCCGGTTTCTGCCCTGTTTGCCGTGTGGTGCTAGGGGGTCGCCATCTCGCCTCCGCGCCGTGCGGTTTGACTCTGGCCAGTTGCGCCTCCAACACGTAAACGTGGGTGATCCATCCCGCCAAGGTCTCTGGGCAACCTCGCACCACGGCCCTCTCGAAGAGCCATTGGTCCAGCCCCTCCTGGAACAGCCGCACGAGGAACGCTTCTGGCCAGTTGGGAAGCTTCGCCGCCAAGCGCTTGAACTCTAGGGCATACTCGGTCACCGAGCGCGGCCCCTGCTTCAGCTCCCGGATTGCCTCCGCTGCGTGCGAGCGGGCACATTGGTCCTTGAATCGGTCCCGTAGGGCAGTGATGAAGCGGCCAAAGTCCCCCAGTTCTGGGGCCTCCGCTTCATTCAAGTCGTTCACCCACTCAGCTGCCACGCCTACCAGGAAGCGGGATACATACAGCACCCTCCAGGCATCGCTGGCAAACAGGCGCCTGCATGTGCCCATGCAGATCCTCACCTGGTTCAGGAAGGCGGGCAGTTGGGCAGGGTCTCCGTCGTACTTCTCTACTAGCCCCCATCTTCGCAATAGGTCCCCTTCCTCCTGCTGTGGTCATGAGGCGGCTTGCTGCTGGCCCGCTCCCCAGCCGCAGGCTGCAGGGGGTTGGAACGGAGGCAGGGGGGGGAAGGGTCGGCGGTTCCATCGGAGTGATTGGGGAGGGCTGGGAGAGCTGCGCCGACCCCTGTCTGGGTGTGGGAGGTTGCACGGGAGGCCGCGCCATAATCCCCAGCTTGCCTAATTCCTCCCTCAGGGCGCGCACTTCGCCTTCCAGCTTCCTCACCCACTGCCCCTCATCCCATGGCGTTGTCACTCCGGTTGCTGTCCCCAGGGCTCTCGACCATCGAGGACAGGCTGGCATCTCTGGGGTGAACCCTCCGGCGTCATCCCAGATGCTCAGGTCTCTCGGTGGGTCCCAGCGGTGGGCCAGCCGCCTCGTTGGGTCCTTCGGTCTGGCGCCTGCTAGCGCTTCGATGAGGGGGACTTGCCACTCCTCCCCTTCTGCTGGCTGGGAGCTGGTCCCCATCTCTTCTCCAAGGTTCTGTCTTGCTCTATCTGCCTCCAATTGTAGGGTTTCTCTCTCCTCTTCTGCTGGTGCCTCTGGTGAACTTTTCTGCAGCTCCTCAGAGGCCATGCTAAGTTGCTGGAACTGCCTCGTAGAGTTTCCTCTCGGGTAAAATCCAGTATCAGGGAGTTTTAGCAAAATGTCAAGTCCACACCGTCCAACTCCCAGTTCTGAAGCATTCTCATGCAACCAGGCTTGGTTCAGAAAAATACTTCTTTATTACGTGGTACATGTAGCTTGTAAACAGAACATTGCTAAAACTAAAGCCTTGGGTAAACTTCCCTCTATTTATCCCCCCTCCCCTTATTGCCTGGCGTCTCAAGTCTTCTCCACCTGGTGGTGACCTCTTTCCTTCCTCTCCCCTCTTCCCCAAGCTCCTTCCTGGCTCTTTGGGCCCCAGCTGCCTTGCTGGCAATCAAGCCAGTCTAAATTGCCCATATATGGTTAAGTTGCTCCCAGCTCCCATTACAACCATTAACAGCAACCCCCCCCCCTTAGTTACAAGTGGCAGAAACAAATCACTCCAACTCCCAACGACTGCAATATAATGGAAAACAACAACAGATGGGTGATGCAGGTTCTGACATATGGTCATGTACAGAGTCGATTTATCGCAGCTCCTCACTCTTCTGAAGATACAGAGAAACTTCAGTTGTTTTAAATACTAGAAGCTTTGAATGGAAGAGATATATTTTTTCCATTTTCCAACAGAAAACATTAGTTTTGTGCCAGTCACTCTAATCCAGCTTCAACTTATCTCGAAAGCATGCTGATACTGTGATGGAGGCTTTGTTGTGAGGATACCCTCAATAACTGATAAGTGAGCTATCTTGGAGTGAGGCAAAGAGGCTCTATAGATAAACCTATAGTAGCCTAGATCAGTCTTAGATAATGGTTTACAAACTGCATGCAACAGTTTGTTTACAGGCCAAAAACAAAGAAATAAACCCATATTTTGGTTTAGCTTGCTGAATAAACCTAGCTATTCTACTCACCATAATAGAAGTGGGAAAATGGAATTCAAAACTGCTAGTTTTGATGCTAAAATACTTGTTTTTTCTTTCCCAATTTTGAAATTCAGTTTCATTCCCAATTCTGAAATTATTATTAGTGATATTTTAATCAGTTCATGTTAGCAACATTTCAATCATTTTAATCACTGATCTTATTGGATATAAAAAGGGATGTTTAAATGTATTATTTTGGTTTCATTAGTTTGATATTGTTTTTAGATAAATTGTTGTAGAAGCACTAACTATGGAGCTTTATTAAAGTTTTCTTTTTTCTTAAATAAGAAAATGGATGAATTCTTTTCTTCTAATCAGTTTAATCTAGCATAAAACAATTTGCTATGTAATGTAATTACAAGTTAGTTACTAACAATTGTAAAACATATTAGTTCTAATTCTTGATAGGGGGTCATTCAAATACATTTTAAGATAGGATGTTGCCCTTCAATAATTTGTTGCATGGAAGTGCTAGTAGGAAAGAACTTAATCTTTTTCTGTAGTTTTTAAACAGATTCTGCCTGTAAAAAGTGAGCATAATTTCTCCTATTTCTTGTTTACTAAATGATATAGATTCACAATAGTTACTTCTGTTTAAACCATCATATTTTGATTTCAAAACACATCATTATTTTACTTTTAGAAATGTAATTATGCTTAACCTTTATTTAATTTGTATAAATTCCCAAATTTCAATTTTTCTTCTAATTTACCTCTGGCTAAAAATTTCCATTTGTCTATTTTTTCATTTTTTACCTGTGTTTTCATTGGTTCAACATAATATGGATCAAATAAATCTTTGACAAATGTGTTTATTGTGCGCGCGTGTGTGTATTTACACACACACACACAAAGAGCTTGTTTCAAAATGGACATCATCATTCATGTGTACAGAATCTAGCTTTTGAATTTGATTTGAATAAAATGTGTATAAAACTTATAAAAGTTGGTCCAAAATTAAAGACTACAAAAAAAGAATAGTTTAATATTGTAAAAAGTGTCTTCATCTCTACAAATTGCATAATTTTCTTAATTAGAGTTAGATACGTTATTTTACCTAAATAGCCTTAGGCAAAAACTATTGAACTCTTCACTGCACATATATCAAAATGCAAGAGGAAATGTACAAATATAAGATTTGATGTGAACCACCACAGAATGCTTAATAATGATTTATTGTTGCATTAAAATATGGTCATTATACATTTAGAAGAATTAGTTTAATTCTTCTATTAATTCTATACAAAGAACATTCAAATGCAGGAAAACCAATTAAGAAAAGCCAGCCACCTCTATGTTGGATATATTTATTAGCATGTAAAAAAATATTAGCAGAAAACATGCAATATTTGTTATGTTTTTGGAAAGGTAAGTTATTAGAAGGATACAGTTACTTCTAATATTACATGAGAGTTCAGGCTCTATTTTAAGTGAAACATTTGATGCAGAAATGTGGAAAGACAGATAAATAAAAAAATACGAGTTTCTCTTCTATTATTTGATTCAAGGTACTGGTAAAGCCGTACTTGGCATAGGACCTGGTTACTTGTGGGACCACCTGTCTCCCATAGTATCTCCCTGGCTGATTCGATTTTGCAGGTTTGGTGTGTTCCAAGTCCCTTCGATTGAACAATGTCACCTATCAGGACCCAGGAAATGTACCTTCTCTGTGGCAGTGCCTGCCCTTCGGAATGAGGTTTCCGCTGACCTCTGGATGGTACCCGCTTTGCTGTTATTTAGAAGGGTCATGAAGACCTGGCTCTTTGCCCAGGCTTTTGGCAAGGGAGTGTGAAGACCCTTTGGTTTGTTCTTGTCCAGTCTTTCATTCTCACCAACTTTTTTTTTTTTTACTGGGTATTATTGTATTTCCCTTGTTTTAGTTGTTGCGAGCTGCCCAGAGTCGTTGGGAGTCAGGTGGCATACAAATGTGATAAATAAGTAAAAAATAATAATAAAAAGCATACAATCTTGACATTAGACAGTCTTACCTTGTCCTATTGAACGATTTGCAAAATTGTACATTTGCATTGCAATTGCAAAATCTTCTAGATTGTTCAAAAACTGGAAAAATGATCTGAATTCATCAAATGTAATGCCCTGTTAAATAAAGTAATGTTGACATTAATACCAAGGATGACAGTTGCTGTAATGCCGTCTTTGTCTTGCAAAAGGCTTGCAGTTAAAATGGAGCAGGCAATTTTAACTCCTTTTATTGATTAGAACACTGTATCACTGCTGTCTCAGGACCAGCTATGCTGGCAGACAAAGCAATTCCTTCTGTAGTACAGTCAGGATTATCTTGTTTTTCTAAAATACATTCTAAAATGTTTAATGATGTTTATATATTTAAAGCCTTCAAGCAGTAAGAGCACAGTTTATAGCAAGTTAAGGAAGTTTAACTGCTGTGTATTTAATTGTATCTGTCCTGTTGTTTTCATTCTGTCATTTGAGAAATAGGTTTCAGCTAAACAAGAAAAAGGTTTATTATGCTATCTAATTATTCACTGGCCTTGATCAAAGCCAACAAAACATATATGATCATTTTTAATGCAGCAATAATAAGGGTTTATGACTGACCCTGGCTTATTAAAAGTTAATAATAGTATAAAAAAGGGAATACATAGGATATCCTGCTCTAAAAATGATCTGGAAGAGACACTTCTGTACCATGTAAAGCACTGAGACTCTTATCCCAGTTTCATACTTTCATTCATTAACCTAACTGCTACATGATAGCATCATTGATAGAGACTTTTCAGAATACTTCCTGTCTAGCACTGCCAATTCTAAGACAGGATTATCTCCTGGATATGGGATAGCAATTGATTAGTAAAATTAATGGGAAAACTTTTACATCTGAATCACTGGTCTCTATTTTTTCAGCCTATGTGTTCAATATCCTATTATATTTACTGACCACAATCCCACAAGTTAACAGCAGATGAAACAGAATAAAACAGTATAGTTACAGCTAGATCATTGATGCAATCAAAGCGCATCTGGTTTTACAAACCATATAGCAAAATTTGGCCATGTTCATAGAAACTGAATTGTACAAGTCTGTTAATAACAGCTGGCCAGATGCTCTACCCTACAATCTGCCTATTTTGAATGCATGCTGCTATGACAGAATAGCCAGGTCTCTCCACCATTCTGCTAACCAGTATCCCTTCCTGAATTAGCAGGCAATCTTGATGGTGATTCTTGTCTGTTTCAAAGTCTATGCTGAGGCTGCCTAATCAGGAGCAGATAAAAAGAGTGTGTGTGTGTGTGTGTGTGTGTGTGTGTGTGTGTGTATATATATATATAAACAAACAAACAAGCAACTATTGACCTATCCCAGTTAATATTTAGTCCTACATATGGAGCAGGGCATACTGTTTTCTGGCTAGAAATATGGGGTTTAAAGTATACAATAATATACTACAAGCAAGCCTATCGAGGGGAATGGAACTCTTCACAATTTGCTTATGTGGGATATCCTGCTTTTTGAGTTATCACTGGTGACATTATATCTCATCGAGGCAAAGCAAAGACACAACACTACCAGCCATTTCTCTATTCTGTCTGATTCCTTAGAGGAAGTGGGAAAAACTATTAATGTTCTGTCTCCTTTATTCCTGTAACTAGCACTTACTTATTTTACATTTCTTTTCAACGTTTCATTAATTCATGGTTTGTTCTTAGTACTGTGTTTTAACTCAGCTGCAAATGAAACATCTATGTAAGAGTAACTAAAGATGCTAGCTGTTTTTTCAGTTCAGGCTTTTAGTTGCTGCTAACTGCTAAATAATGCTAGCTGATTATTTCCTTTTAGCTCACCTAACCAAAAAGTGAAGTATATTGAGAAGTGTAGTATTTGAAAAGAAGTCCAACTGTTTACAAGTGGTTCAGAAATAGTTAAACCTGATCCTTCTACAAATAAGAATTATGCTAAAAAATCTCATGTATGAAGGGGTGCCTTTAATATTAACGATGATGAATTCAGCTTCTGCTAGATTGCTTTATTGCTGAACTATGCTCCTGGCAACATTTTCATTTTTTAACATATTGATTGTCAATTTATTTATTTATGTAGCAACACAAGTTCTTTAAAAACCTCTGTCAGACACTGAAGAACCACTTAATTGAGCGCTGGCTTTCTACAAATTATTAAGAATACTAGCAAACAAGAAAGAATATTGTTTTCTCTCTTTAATAAATCTGTTCAGGCAAGAAGAAGACCAATAACATTTATTATTATTATATTTTATCTCACTTTTTTTATATATATAACTCAAGGCAGCAAACATACCTAATACTCCTGCCTCCTATTTTCCCCCACAATAACAACCCTGTGAATCTCCCAATTTCTAGGCCAGTACCTGAACCACTACACCAAACTGGCTCTCAGCTCTCATCTTAGCAATTGCTAAGATATAATGAATGGCTCAAAAATGTTATTTTTTAAAGATGCATATCTTGATTTCTAACATTATACAACTTGAATTTGATAATTGAGCAATTCATTTTGCTAAATGATGATAAAAGACAAAACACATAGCTACATGTTATTTTAGCATACAGATAGTTTGTTTCAGGGTACTGTACTTTTATTCTGCAATTAAAATAAAAATAATTCAGAGTAACAACTAGCTGAAATTGGAGTTCCATAAAAATCTGAAGTGTAAAAAAATAAATATATACTAAATAGGGAATTATGTAAATTATATCTTATTATTTGAATGGCTAGAGTGGGAGAAAACATTATTGCCGATGTTTAATCTAAAGGCACTTCAGTGATGATGTAATGAGAATTTCAGCAAGTGGACATTTTTCTATCACCATGTTGAAAGCTTCATCTATAGAATTTTTTATTCATTATACAGGGCACTGGAGTTATTTTATTTTATTTATTTATTTATTATTTAATAGACTTGTCCCCGCCCATCTCCCCACAATGGGGGACTTTGGGTGGCTTACAACAAATTAAAATCAGAAATACATGATTAAAAGTTATAAAAAACCACACTTACAGAGATAAAAAGGCTATTTCATGGGAAATGGGCAAACATAACCTGGAATATCGTACCATCTTTTAAAAAAGTATTTTAATATGATTCCAGGGTGGAATGCTTTTATTTAGATTCCAATTACTTTTTCTTTCAATATAAACTATGCCTTCCTCCCCCACATTCCTTTCCTACTGTCAGCCAGGACTGTATGGGCAGTAAGCATCTTCAGTCTTGGACTATGAATGAATTGCAGCTTTTATATTTAAGCACATCTATCTGGAAATGAATTACTTTGGGAAAGTTTACTTTTCCAATTAATAGTTAACAAGATTGGGATGATAAAAACAACATGGCTATGAAAATTCTACAGATGCCTGGGGATGTTGTTGGAAATCTTACTTGTTCTTCTGGGATACTGCAGCGCACATTTTCCAGATAGCTTGATGTATTTTCCACATTTGTATATCTTAATAGTATATGAGCAAAGTCTTCCTCACTGATGGTGTTCATTCCATTAGAATAGGAAAGGAATTCTATCTCAAGAACTTCAGTTTGGAGGTTGTCCATAAACCTAGTTTACGAAAATACTGATATCAGAGTCTTTAAAATTATGGGGTAGGCAGGGGAATAATAGCAGATATCTCAACTGTTCAAATTCTGCTGCAGTATTTGTTAGAATATTTCCTACTGTTAATTCAGAGACCAGAAAACTAACAACAATTTATTCAGCTATGACATTTTTCAAACCTCAAACCATCAAAATAAAAAATAAACAACATACTTAAAAAAGTATTTTCCTTTAAACAATGCTTGAAGGATCTGAATTTGAAAATATGCTATAGGAAATCAAGTTGCTTGTATTTACTTGTTCATTCTCATTTTCTGTATGAATAATTCATATGATTAATTTCTCTGCTTAAAAACTAAGGCCCAAGTTCCTCTTAGCACTGCTATAATCATTTGAATTTATTGTTTTGACAAAAGTCCATTGCATAACATCTTCAATTTGGCTTTTCTGCACTTCATGATAATTTTTTTTTTTTTTTTTGCACTGGAAAAAAGTTCATCCAAGTAGTTTTTTTTCTTTTTTTCAAGATCAGAAAAATATCTTCCAAAAATAAAAGACATACATGAAAGCATGATACATATCTGAAGTATAAAATAAAGTCACCTGTAAAAATCTTCAAAGTTAAGCTCAGCCTTTCCTTTCTTTCCAAAAAAGTGTATCAGCAATGTAGTATCAGACTGTAAACTGGAAAAGTCATCTGCACGCTTAAAAACACATTAGCAGTTGACAGTAAATTCAACACAGAAGTGTAAAAACAAAAATAAAGAACACAAAATATTAACAAAGTGTTCTACTTAAAAATATCATTAATATAGTCATTCATCAAACTAATAATATTTTGCAAAACCAGTTAGTAATTAATATATTAACCTGCTCACAGGTCCTACAATTACTCTGTTAATGTCTTAGTTCAACAAACATAAAATGCTGGTACAATGATATATCAGGGATTGTTAAAAACAGTTTGAAATTGTGTGAAATGAATTACAAAAATTAAATAAAATGCTTCTATTTTAAAGAATTATACTAAAAAAAAGTCAAACCATTCATTTTTCTCTCTCATTGCTTCTTTAATGAAAAAAAAAGAAAAATTAATTTGTTGGGGGAAATAAACTTATTAAAGCCTACTTCAGATACTCATCAGATTTTGGACCTAACAATCAGCTGTGTCTCAGAAAAATCTATACATGCAAAAATGTCAAGAATTCCACTTCTTATGTGGAAAAACCTCAAGTATGAAGGATGAAATTACAAGAAACTGCTTTATAGATTAAAATATAAGTTCACAATTTCTGATTAAAATTTACTTTTTTAATTTTGGAAGTAATTTTTACCAAGCATGGATTTTTTATATGTGACTAATTAACTTTCAGTTTCAGTGGTTTTTGTTTGTACTGGTATGAAATACTCTGCATTATTTCTATGGGGGGGCAAAGTAAGTTTTTTTCTTCTTAACTGCTTAATTATCAAAATTTCATCTTCCTGAAAATGGTTTGATATATATAATACATTTTAAATAATCAAGAGGCAGAAGATTGTGATTGAGTTGGCATCTCATCTAGAGAAATAAAACTGACAACCTATCAGTGCAGTAATAAAGAACTTGCATTTCTGTGACCATCTTGGCTAAGGCCATCAGGGCAACCCCTATGTAAGAAAGAACAGCGTCATACCATGCAAGACGTAATTGAGCAGCCCATATCCTTTACGAGCTTGTCACTGTCAAGGTTATATTTATGAATTGGGCCTGAATTATTTAGTTTTCCTTTCTCTCTCCCATCTCCTTTTACTTTGTCATATTGTTTTTGGCAATGTCAAGGCTATGTTAAGAATATGGATTCATTTACTATTGTTATTTGGTACAGAAGCTTTTCCGGTGGAAGGGGAAACCTCTTTTCAAATGATTAAAGTAGCTATATTGTTATCCAGGCTTGTGTTGCTTCTTCAGAAGCTGCTCCTGGCTGCTTACATATTTGGACCAGTTTCCAAAATTTTTGAATTTAGCTGGGATGCTGCTTTATCATCAGATGTTTCATGGAAGATTACCAATTTAGGCCAGTATTCTAGAATCAGTAGCCTTAATTCAGCTGGAGGTTTTCAGGAGGAGGCTAACAATTCTTCAAATGTAAAGTCTAATTCTAGGTATGTGGGAAGGCTACTTATGACTATGGGATTTTTTTTTAATTTAACAAAGTGAATAAACATTCAATATTTTCGGTGTACAAAATACAGTATTAATTCTGTCATTTTGGAAGATTAATTCCCATAGCTGAAAGGACTGACACTCTGAAGCCTATGACAAATGCTTAATAAATACAGGTACCAAACAAATGCCAAGGGACAAATTAAAAAAAAAAAAAGCCTAAAGCAAGACAAAAATATTTTTAAAGGCAGAATATTTACAATGAGGAAAAAAAATAGAATGACATAGGAAACAGTGAAATACATTTATGTACCATACAGAGGTTTTATTATACCTCTGTGAGGTCTGAAAAGAGTGCCTGACTTGTGCTACGTCTCAGAGTGTCCCAATAGCTTCTTGGAACAAGATCTTCTCCAGCTGTTTTGAGCACCTGTAGAATTTTCAAAATGCATAGGTGTTGGGAGAGAGAAAAAAACAGTCAGCAAGAACAGTTATACACTGTAACATCTTTGCAGTGATCTGAGAACCACTTCCTTATTTATCTTATGATTTTACAAGAAAGGCAATTTCAATTTCCTAAAAATATATAATTTTTTACTTGTCCAAAAACATAGAGTTTTAAATTCCATACAGATGGAAAAGCAAGTTTGAAAGAGTATTTGTGTATATTAGATAGGGTTAGGGTTACGGTTTTCTAGCAAAAAGAACATTTTCTTTTTTTCTTTTAATTTCAAATTACTGAGTTCAACATTTTTCCATCATATTTCAGGGAAAAAATAGTAATGTGGATCAACTCCAGAGAAAGGCACACTTAAGGTCCATTAAAATCAACTGCCCTTTGGAAGGTTGTCCAAATTCTTTGAAAGAGTCACTTTACAATGTGTGGGAACATACAGGAAACACCTCTCTTGAAATCATTTAAGCAGCCATGTCCAGGCTCATGAAGCTTTGTAAGTTGCTCCTGGCCTTGAAAAGATTTGCATAGCCTTTTATGACTGACAAATCCCATGGATTTCTTTGTTTGGATAAGAGCCAGTCTGTAGAGTACTATTTATATCAGATTAAAAGAACTCTTAAAATAATCTATTAAAAAGTAAGGACTTTAAATTCTATTTATTTAAATAGCAGAGATATAAATAAACACCTCTCTCTTACCCATTAATATAAGAAAATATTAGTCGGGGCCCAATTTTGGCTGAATGATGAACAGAATTTTCATCAGAAGCCAATGTAGCCTCTCAAATAAATAAATAAATAAATCTCCCCCCCCCCCAAAAAACTTTAGGTTTTCTGTAGTGGCATGTCAGATGACAAAGTGAAGCTTACAATGGATATGTTTAAATACTTTGTCATTCTTCTAAGAGTTACCAAAATAATATTAACTGATATTCTGATTTGCAAATATATTTACAAAGAAACACATGAATTTTGAATGAAATTCCAAGTGAGTGAACCTAAGAATGTAGATTCCCACTTAAAACTAATGTTGCATTAAAATTATGCTGTAATTTTGGATCCAGTTATATACAGGTAGTCCTCAGTTAATGACAGTAACTGGGTCTGGAATTTCCATTGCTAAGTGATGTCATAAACTGCAACGTCATGTGACCACATCACTTAGCAAGGGCAATCCTGGCACTCCCCACTGCCATTGCTAAGCAAGGATCGTGGGTTGTTAAGCGAGTCCCAGGCAGATTGCAAGGAGGCTGGCAGACAGATAAGGTAAGGCTGGAGGTGGCTGCCACCAGGTGGGGGAGGATGCATGAGGGGCCTGTGAGGCGCGGTGTGGCCAGGGTTGCTGCTGATGGGCAGGGGAGGGTGCAAGCAACTTATTGGTGTGGCTTGTGACCTTCCCTGCCAACTTCCCCATTGACTTTGTTTGTGGGAAGCCAGGAGGGAAGGTTGCAAATGGCAATCATGTGACCATGAGATGCTTCAACTGTTGTAAGTGCAAGCCAGTTGCCACATGCCCAGATTGCGATTACATGATCGTGGGGGTGCGGGTACCCTGTTGTAATTTCAAACAGTCACTGAACAAATGGTCGGTAAGTGAGGACTACTTGTACAAGGGAGTGATATCTTTAGACAGCCTGAAGGGAGTCACTGAGATTGAAGATGATAGTGATGATATAGGGAAAAGGAGACAATAAAGCCAATATTAAAAACTATGGCAAGTCCACTCTTCAATCTGTGGATCTTCCTATGTAAAGGATTTAAAGGATTTATGATGACTGATTATTTGTAAATTAAAAAACGAGGGGGATATATCTCTAGTACAGCTGTGTATATTTTGAAAATGATTCGGAAGAAAAGCTTTGGATCTCATGTAAACCTAGCCCTTCTCTGCTACTCATTAAAGCAGCCCCAATTTTTTCATGCTTGAAATTCTTTTGTTCAGATTCAGATTTAATGAAAAACAGAGAGCTCCTGTTCTTGTATGAGGCCCATCAATCTAATCTTTGGGTTCAAGGAATAAACACATTGTATCAGTTTCTTAAACTACCTACTATATAGAGCAGTGATGGCGAACCTTTTGGGTTCGCTGTGTCAAAAATTAGGAAAATGCCTAACTTGACTTTGCTGGTGTGTTACACCCCCCCCCCCCCCACCGCCTGAATGAAAGAGAAACAATTCTTTACATATTCATTTAATTAAAAAAAATACACTCCAATCGTGTGGTGCTCTGTATTATATGAAGAAATGTCAACTAATTACAAAAATGAGATAAGAGTAAATCTCAGTTTCTTTGGTAACTCAAACAGGGAGAATAGTTGTTATTGGGTGTTGGTGAACACTGGCATGTCACCCAAAACATTGTGGTGTGTCACCTTTGACAAGTGTGTCATAGGTTCCCCATCATCGATATAGAGAAATATATCAGGACTTTGTGTGCCTCAGTGCCTTGATATTGACTGATAGTTGGTGGGTACCAATTATTACTGCTGCCTCAACATCCAGCAAAATGTTCATGATACATATATGATCAATACATAATGAGTTAGTGTTTTTCCATTTGTACATGCTTCTTCATTCAACATTTGTTAGCCTGTCAGAAGGCACATGCAATGCATGCTTACTGCATGCATCAAGCAAAGATCTGGGAAAATAATACATAATATGAAGATATAACAGTAAGTTCCTCTACTCTGACTGCAGCTCAGTTGTATTTATATTATGTCCTTAATGGTTCATTATTAACTTACATTATTTAAGAATGTTACTGGTACTAAAAAAGACAGTATTTCCAACAGCAGAAAGTTAATTGCTTAAAATCAGAAACTCATAATTAAACTGGTTGTTTCTCTTGTCTGGCCCATCTCTTGCTCTAATTTTTCTAGACTACAGAAGCTAGGCTTCACTGTAAGAGTTTTTCTAATTTTCCTGACCTCTTTCATCTTATCTGGTTCACTGAAACAAAATAGACTGCCTGAAGAGTGGCTTATTGCTTAATTATTGAATTTAGTATCCTAGTATTAAAATTCACCCATGGTATGGTGAACTCAATTAAACTGGCAGTATACAAATGGAGTATTTAATCTTATACATGTTATTATCTCTCACCACAAATACTAAGAATTGAATTTTTATATAGTCAAGAAATGGTATCATTGCTCTGAGTTTTTAAGATATGAAAAACCTATTCAGATTGTAAGTCTAAATATGGCTTCTCCATAAAGCAGGTTGCAAATAAAATATCCAGTGTAGAAGATCAAAAGCAAGTGGAAGAACAAATAGCTGTTGTATCTCCCATCAGTTTCTCCTTCAGGTCTTTCATCCACCTATGGTGTAAATCTGGAGCCCTCTTGGTGAACAAACAGGACAAAAATCACAATGACTATCTTGCCTTCTACCTCAGTATTATAGAAGCAAAGAATTTCCAAGTTAGGCTTACAACAGAAAGTTCCTCTTCATCTACAATGATCATGTGGCTTAATAGTGATTCATTCCATACATTACACTAAGTCATAGTTTATATAACCATAGTTTATTGAATACAATTCAAGTGACTGAATTAACACAACGCGCTAAGCCAAAATAAAATCAAACACATTCTGGCTTAGCAAATGTGTGAATCTAGTCATTGCAAAATGTATCGTGTAAAAAATGTTTGTATCATGAAAATTAGTACTCATAGATTAATACTTCTTACAGTAAAAGAGTTTAGAGTACATACAGCATTAGTTGAACTGTGGTATCCATAAAGCTGGAGATGCTGATATAAAGCAGTATGAGTGAAGAGAAGAGTTGAATTTCAGAACAAAACCAATAGAACAAAAGGGAAAGAAATCAGCAATTAGCTAAGATATGCAAGCCTACATTTTCAATATTATGAGCTATGCTTATTGTTAAGGTTTTAAGCCATAACATTTTAATATATTTTAAAGACCTTTAAATCACATTGTGACCTTAATTGTGACAATTATGTAAGACTAATAATGGAACAGATTCCACCCCTATCAGAATCCATACAAAATAAAAATTTAAGAAGACACAATTGTTCATACAAAGAGCCAGAATCTTTTCCTTTTTGGCTGGTTCTGGATCTGCTACAGAAAGAAAAAAGCTGCTGGAGGAAGGGAAAGGAGGAATTGGAAGATTGCTCCTAACATCTGAAACACTCCTGTATAAAGTGCTCTCCATTGTATGGGCAATCTGTTTTTGAAAATCTATTTATGCCTGCCACTTGCTTCTTCCTATGCCTATCCTTTCTGTTAACAGTAAAAACCTCCAAAGACTTAGATGCTATTCTTCCATATTTTTTAAAGATAGAGTTTTGACACAAGCAGGAACCTCTTGGAAACACAAGCACATTACAATGTAGCAAATACCATATGTAACATTTGTAGTAGGCACTCATTTACTTTTTAGTTATTAATTACTCTTAAGTAACACTAAAGGACTATGGAGGATACATATATTTTAATTAAGATAATGAAGTACCATTCAAATGAAAAATCATTATAATATCTAATATATTATATATCTAATAACACAAACATATTTTAGCAAGGCGGTTATTATTGATGATGGAAACATTTTTAAAACTTTTTTTTAAAAAAATGGCATACCGAATAGTGTTAAAGTAATTGCATAGAGATTTTTTTTATAAAACTTCCATTAAGCTGGAGAAGTGTTTTACTGCAGTTTTTAAAAATCTGCAGTACAGTAGTCATGTGAGAAATATCCTGCCCACAGTAGATAAAATAAATTTGAGCTCAGCTATAATACTTTTAGCTGCCCAATAAATTATTTCCCATGAAAACCGTATCAAAACCATGCCTCTTTAAAAAAAGATGGAAGTGCAGTGCTAAAGATTACTGCACCTATTTCCTCTAACCAAAATCAGCTGCAATTATACTTGCAGCTTACGGTACTGTAGAAAAGCAATCATTTATTTCCATAGAAACCATCAGTCTGAAGATATGTTTGCTTTTAAATCAGACTTTGTTCTTCTACAATTTCTGTTTCAGTTAAAGTTTGGGATATGACAAAGGCTCATATTCATCAGAAAAGAAAATGTGCACCTGCAGTTATTACTGTAAATGTAATAATCTTATCCTATATCCTGTTTGAGAACAAAATTCAAAGAATCATGAGAAACTCTATAATGTTCGTTCAATTCTTTCTAAAATCCCTACCAGCATAGCACGCTTTTCTTCATCTCCTCTTCTTTCTTTTTTCTCATTTTTCTTTCTAAATATGTCTTGCAGCTGAAAAAAAAGGCAATTGAATCATCTATGGTTGTTTATTTTAAGGATGTTTATGGACAATACCACAGACATAATTCTCTGGAGCACAAGATAGGAAAAAAAAGAGCCTTAGCTCCAGCTGAATAGTATAAGTAATATTTTTGGTATCTATTTTTAATATAATGGAGTTTTTATATACATTTTCCTTCTAAGCACTATTCTCCCATAGATAAAAGCAAATGCAATACAGTGGTACCTTGGGTTACGAACGCCCCTCCTTACGAATTTTTTGAGATACGACCAGCTCCGGCCCCAAAAATTTACCTCGACATGCCAACTCCGCCTTGAGCTATGAACCGGATCCGCGGCCATTTGCCCTGCTGCCACGCGGTCATGGCTTCCTGTGGGCGAGATCGCGGTAGCAAGGAGACGTTCGGTGAGGCTTGTGGTGTGTTTTGGGGGAAATTTGCCTCATGGTGCGACCAAATTCGGAGGGCGGATTAGCCGTATTTACATTGAACCTTATGGGGAAATTTGCCTCGTGGTGCGACCAAATTCGGAGGGTGGAACGGATTAACTGTATTTACATTGAACCTTATGGGAAAATTTACCTCGCACTGAGACCAACTCGAGTTGCGATCAGAGTCACGGAACGGATTAAGTTCATAACCCGAGGTACCACTGTATTATAATGTTTAGCATAACACTGAAACCTCAATTTATCAATAAAATGAGATTTTACAGTCCCATTAGGTACTGTGCATGAAAATGGATGCTTAGATTACAGATTCCTCCAAGAACTGTCATCTGCACCTTTTCATTAATAACAGGAACCAACTCTGTAAGGATAATTATCAGCTGTTTGGAACTGATTCAATTAACCTGATCAAAATTTGCTAGCATACCTGCCTTGATATGCTACATCTAATATTAGATATATTATGTCATAGGTGCAAAACAACTGGGCCAAAGGTTGTATGAAGTCTATCAGGTGGTATGTTGTGGTCCTTAAGTTCCCTCTCCCCAGTTCTGTTATTTATTAATTGATTTGCTTTGAATTGTAACAGCTCTCATCTCACAATAGTGACCATGAATAAAAATACAAAATAAACAATATAAAAATTCAAAATAAAACATAAAAAGCAATATTAAAAAACTATAATGGCAATTGTTATCAACACTGGTATGTGTATGTGTGCATGAAAGAAAAAAAGTTTGCATTTTGTTTGTGTGTATGACAGAATATAAGAATAGGGATTATGTTTTTGCTCATATATATTTATTTTAAACTTGGAAATGAAGTTTAAAATAAATATAAAACATGGGAATCATGTGAGGGAATGGGGATCAGCATGTGTATGTTAATTTTAAAATTCAATAGTTAAATAATTCAATAAAAGTCATAATACTAACAATATCATCTAATTTCATCCTATGCCATTTCTGAAATATTTCTATGTGATCTAACCTCATTCAAAGGTTGATGTACCTCTTGGCCCAATGAAAGTTGTATTATAACCTTAATGATAACTTTGATAACTAGCTTTGATAACTAGCAAATACACACTGTGTTTTTAGAAACAGTTGAGTCTCTGAACCAATACTGGTATTCATTAAAAGCATAATAGTTCCACTGAAAATGCACTACTTCAGAACAGAGGATGAAGCTTCATGTTCCATTTATTTTCTCATGAAAATTTCCACATATGGAAAGCTATTCCTTAAGTAAGAAGGGTTCTAGCCTCATTTCTTTCATCTGGCATATTAGCTTTCCAAGGAAAGAACATTCTTAAATGTGGAAACCTTCATCATGTAATTTCCCATCTGCATTCTGAAATAGCATTGACCCAAGAGATTATACCATATATTCTTTGAACATTTGAAACAGCTCACTTTGGACTAAAATGTAAGGTCAGTTTATCAAGAAAAGGTAAAGAGAGTGTTGGTAATTGAAAAGGCAAAAAGATCTTTTTAAAAAAATCTTCCATGCTTTGATTTCCCTTACACCAGATACAGGGAAGAAGATCTTGTTGCATTCATCAATAAAGCTCATTTGATCTTCTGGAAATGAACCTTTTGTGTAGAAGAAGTGCTACAGGATACCAAAGAATACAGCAGTGAACATGAATTAATCTAGGAGCACTTTTCATAGGAACATTGTCTGAAACAAAATAATGGGATTGACTGTTGAAAGCAGAAAGGACAAAACAACATCTCTTGTATCAAGGGAACAAAATCCCTCTGTTCTCTGACCTCAAACCTATGACATAAGCAAACAGGTTTTTTTTTTTTAAAGAATCTATTAAGCACTTGATGACTTAATTTGGATAATTTTTAATGTTATGCTGCATACAAGAAAAACTGGGTGTTATAAACTATACATTATCACGTTTCACATTCTTTATGCAATGAGACTTAATAAGTATCAACATAAAGAATAATACTGTTGACTTGGTTATATTGGTTTCCTTCACATAAAAGCTCACTCAGAGTTTCCTTTCAAGATCTTTTACACCTTATAGCCAAAGGTAAAATGGCAGGATTGGATAAGTCCTTGATTCACATTAAAAGTTTCTGTGGAAGTTTTTCTCAAAGCCCTTATTCTATAACATTGGTCATAATTTACACTTATTTCATATAGCATTTCCTGGATCTTTTAAATATAAACCATAGACCTTATTCAGATGAAACTGCACCATAATCTTCCTCCCTCTCTGATTTTATAGTAGCTCTTCATGGCCCAACGATCTACAAAGTGCCCATGCTTCATGTTTGCAAATCATTTGATGGCTGTCATTTCATACCTTCAAGCTATCATTTCATGCCTTCAAAATGCCAGATCAGCATTAGACTTATTCTAATTACTCAGTCTATGAACTGCAGAGGAAATCTTTTATTCATTTTTTATCTCTTGCTATCTTCCCACACCACTCTGGGTGCCTCCAAACTGATGGCTTCTAAAAACATTTTTTTTTCTGAAAAGAAAAATTATGAAGAAAGTGATGAGAAAAAAATGAATTGAGTTATGAAATTCTAATGACCATTTGAAAAATCCATGAAGAAGGAAGAGTGATGTGCATTAAAAGCCCTCTAGAACCATCTTCCTCCTATGCCTCGTTTTCCTACTTTCTCATATTTCTTGCTCAGCTCACCTTCTCCCTTCTCCCCTCCCATTCCTTCCCAGTGATTTAGGCACTGTTTGCTTCACAACTATGTGGGGTTATTAGGTAACCACCCTTGTGTTTCTTTATTAACCACTTTTCATCATATGAAGAAGTCAAGTTAGTCAACTAGAAAAGACTCAAATGAAGAACCAGAGAATGAAAAACTATACAATATAAAGGTTTGAGGGAATGATATCTTCAGATAGATTAGCTATTATTAAATGAGAGGGAGTTTTTTTTCTTTAGAATTTGAATAGTTCTGGAATAAGATACAAAAATGTAACATTTATTCACACAAATATTTTTTTTCCTTAGAAACAGGTTAAAAAAAGGTCAGAACACATTAAAAAAAAGAAACAGGTTAAAAATATTACATGTAATATACATACCACTAAGAACTCTTTTTTGTCCACCATTTCATTTCCATCTGTATCAAACATGTTGAATGCTATTCTAAAACCAGCATGTGGTTCTGCCAAGAAATGATAAGAAAAAATATATAATAGAGAAAAGAAATGTTTTTAAGAGTCATACTGCAGCTAAATACTAAGTCATGTGTTATACTGGCGGCTGTATGTATCTGAATATAACACTCTCCAAATCGTAGGGAAAAAAATGGAGTGACCTGCCTAAAATTACTAGCAGAAGGGATGCTATTTCTGTACTTAACTCTATAAAATCTTTCCTCCATACCATTTTTTTTTCAGCAAATCTCTGTTACCAGCTGCATGAAAAATACTTCTCTGAGGACTGAAGTGAGAATTCTGTTTATGTCATGTAAAATCAGTTTGCCAGCCCCATTTTGCCTAATTTGACTAGGACTGTACTGTGTTTCAACATATAAAATGGTTATTATTACACATAATTTGGTCCTGTTTGATCAAACACACTGTAAAGAGCCAGATCTGCTTTGAATGGCAACAGAACGCCAATAGCCTTTCCATAAGTATATTATTACACCAGCAGAATGCCTCTTTTCCACAACATTTCTGGTCCTCTGAATCAACCTCCAAGACTCCCTTCCCCCTTTCTTTCCATGCTACCAAAGTCTTATCTTTCTTCAGAAAAGAGAATGAAATTTGTGGCATTGTTCAATATTTCAAAATGTACTGATGTTCCATTCCTGCTGAAGTAGGCACAAGATGTTAGTTATACGTGTACACTAAATAAAGTACTATTTACTACTATTACTGCTACTATTACTAAATATTACAGTGATATGAATGCCAGAAGATATAGACCACGAAATGTCATTTCAGATGTGAGCTAAAGAGTGACAGCATAGATTTAGGTATAATAAAGGAAAAACTGATACTATAAAACCAGCATAGCCTTTCTGAGTGCTAACTGTGCTACACAGCTAGTTAGCTATTTAGCTAACTCTTGGTTGGTTTCCTTACCACAAGGAGCCAGAACTGCTCTGTCCTCCCAACAAAGCTGGGAATTTAGAGAGAGGTTCCTCCCCATCTTTTGAGGAATGTGTTAGGTGATTTTATCCAAGAACTGGGTGAGTATATTAGATTAATTTTCCATATAAAGGAGAATTTTGAGAAAGGAAAATCTTAAACAATGCCATACATACATTTCATGTATGGTCACGTAACTGTTTCACAAGTATTAGGGCTAACAATTTAAAACTGAGAAGTAAAGGTTGGATTTTATTTTGTTACTGCCTGTTGACAATAACAGAGGGTTTTAAAAATCTCCACTGTAGTAACTGCTATATCAAACTGGATTTCTCAGCAGAATAAAGGATATAACTTTATCAAAACACCTGCTAAACTATTAACCTATATTGTCTGAATAAACTGTACTTGTATGTTCAATTATTTTTAGTAATATTTTGCTAGGAGACAGGAAAAACAAATTACTATTTATTGACACATATGACAGTTGACATCATACCCATTCATATATGCATCTATGTAAAATATATTTTACTCTGAATGCTTACTTGTTAAGATACATAGTAAAAACAGATATTCCGTGTAAGAAATTATACCTGAAAAAGCAAGTCAACAAATTAGCATCATAATTTTAGCAAATAATGACAGAAAATATAGTAAAATTATTTATTTGCACTTTATTCCACCTTTTCTCCAGGGAGTTCGTGGGGGCTTACAAGGCTCTGCCAGTTCTGTTCTCACAACACGTTAAAGCTGAGGCTATAACTGACACATGGTTGTTAACTCAGTAGTAATGGAACCTGGATCTCCAATTCTGGCACTCTCCATTGGTACAGGCAATCTGTTTATATAACATACCAAGGCTGGAAATCAGACCATAGATTAGTATTTTCACAATGTGGCTGTGCAATGTTTCCTTTGATCTGCGAAAGAACCTTATGCATATATTGACATTCTACAAGGAAACTTTCTATCAAAAATAATGGATTGTAAATGGCAGTTTTAACCTCTAAAAAGGACTCATCTACACAATGCCAATGTACTTTCCTCCTCAAGATATGAGGAGAGTACATTGGTACAAAAAGTGCTGCCATCACAACCTACACTTCATGCATCTCTGCAACAAGCCAAAGTGTACAAAGCCTGTACATATTTCATCCTGGTCAATTTCATCCTCTTCTCCTCTCCCACCCACCCCCCTTCTTGCTTTCTGCAAAGAAGAAAAAAGGAAAGAGGAAAGGGAGGGTGAAACTGACCAAGAAACAGGGAGCACCTTCCTCTGTTATAAAAAAACAACCGAAAACAGCCTATTTCATCCAAAGGGAATCCAGTGAGCCAGGCACACATGCACAAAAGAAAATAATTGTTGGTTGAGGTTCTGCTCCTTTACTTCTTAAAAAAATGTTTTGTTTGTTTATTTTAACAAGTTTTATTATGGAAGAATACACCAAAAAATGGGGGGAAAACAAAAGGAGAGCATATAAAAACACAAGAACAAAAGAAATCTAATCATCATCATGGTTAAAGTAGCATTCCCCTCTTACCTAACATAGGTTTTGCTGTGGATACAACCTGAAGTGCTTCACCAACCATTATATCAGTGACATAGTCACCCTGGTACCTAGTCACCCTTTTGGGCTAGTGCAGGCATGACCTTTGTCTTCCAGTCCCTGGGCCCGAGACTTCTCCTGGGCATGAGGTGAACAGACAGGATGCTGGTTACAGCAGTGCAATCCAAGTTCCACCCCCTTATACATGCATGGGACGTTGATGGGGCTTGGGTTGTCCTGCTGTGACTACAGTACTGTCTTGACAGTCTGCTCTTTCCCTCCTGGGTTTCAGCAGAGCAATTAAGATCTGGCTGTTCCCTCCAACACAGGAGGGCATGACGTTGTGGAGGTTTCAAACTGGCAGGCATATGATTTTATATAGCTTTTTGATAGCTCTGATATTGTTGTCAATTTTGTTTGCAATAAATGTAGATTCATGTATTATTTTTGAAGGAATTGTTTTTAATTTATGAAACGATTTTGATTGTTAGCTGTCCATAGCCTACAGGAATGGTTGGTGGACAAATAAAGGAAATAAGGAAATAAAAATTATAATGAAAAAAGCATGAATATTAAACTCACATATAAATAATTTTTTGTCCAATACGGTTGCAGCATTTTTAACTGGAGTTTCAACCATTCGAACCAGAACTGAGGACCATCTCCTTCTGTAGTAATGACTGTTGGAGGCACATGGAGCATCCATATAAAGTTGAATCTCTGAATACTTTTCAGATTTCAGTGCAAATGTGCTCTTTAAGGTACTAATGTCAGCAAGGGTAATGCACTGCATTGGTTTCAAATTAACAGAAACTATTTTAATTTACTTTTTGTACACAATTCTAGTTTAAAGTCTGTTTATCTATTAAAATTATTTGTAATTAATTACATCTATTTATAGATACTATTTATCAATTTATTTATAAAAGGACATTTTAAAATAGTCTATAGTTTTCTGTTAATTTGAGTTGAAGATTTTTCACAAATATGATCAAAGCTGACCACCACAAAAAATAGTAAAAGAAATCTAATCACACATACTAAAACAATACAGACTTACAATCTTTCAATTATTTATATTGCCCATATTCATGCCCAAATAACTAAATTAATAATTAAATGAATAAATAAAGGCACTAGACTAGAAAGCAGGAGTCTGTGGGTTCTAGTTCTGCCTTATGCACGAAAGCCGGCTGGGTGTCTTTGGGCCAGTCCCTCTCTCTCAGCCCAACTCACCTCACAGGGTTGTGATTGTAGGGAAAATTGGAGGAGGAAGGAGTATTAGGCATGTTTGCTGCCTTGAGTTATTTATAAAAATAATAAAGGAGGGATAAATTAAAAAAAAAATGCCAAAGCAAACCCAGATAATTTTGATTGCATTTCCTTTCAGAAAAGATGTAGATAAACATATGAATTTTTATGTTAAGTTCAAATTATGCTTAAGTAACAGTAGTATAAACTCTAGTCCAGAATCAAAAGAATTTCATAGCAAAGACAAAGCAAATATTCTACAAAGCAAATATTCTTCAGTACCTTTTTCTTGGAGATTCCTGAAGAGTTTTGATGATCCTTTCCAAACTGGTGGAGTTTCAACAAGTATCTGATTCAATTCCTACAAATCAGTTAAAAAAAAAAAGATGACATTGTCTTCATAATAAACAACAGTGCATTTCCAAACCTATGCCCACTAACATATGTCTAGACAATATAGGATTGTATAGTCACAGGAAAAAGAATAGCCATAATAGAGTTTACATCCCATGGTATTTGAATATTTAGGTTACAACACTTGAAAACATTTCTAATAAAAATGCAGATTAAATTATATAATAAAATATGCAAAGTAAGACCTCACATGCACAGCAATCTTAGACCAATATTATTTCCATACATGAAACTGAAAAAGAGAGCACAGCTTGCCTAATGCTACTAGTGATTGAGTCAGTGTATAAATCCTAATTTGGAAGGCAACTGTAACGTACCTGTTTTGAAAGGGTATTCCACTGTTTGGTCCCTAAAACAAATACAAAACTAATTATTTAAACCAGTACTTAATGGCATGCTGCTATTTACTGCTGGCATGATCAATATCCATTCTATCTCCTATCATCTCAATAGATAACCTTTCTAGTCTCAAAGTTTTTTTAGTAACACATTTTAAATGCTGAAAATGCACTGCTCATCATTCTGATCTTATTCATACGTGGGGCTGGGGATATCAAGTAAGTTAATATTAGATCCAAAGTGTAATTACTATAAACACAAATAGTAAAGTAGAGGAAGAAAAAAAATAGTAAAGCTTATCCGCTAAAAATAGTAAAGTTTAATGGACAGGTCCATGTAATCTGCTTGGCAGTAGTGACGAAGTGGTCTGCCATAGTCTTGTTCCAGGGTGCTTTTTGACTTTCCAGTCTAGTTTACAGCCCTGGCATTCCCTGACTGTCTGACTATTTACCTGATAGACTCACTATTACTAATGATAATATTTAATCTAATAAAACAAGACTTTCCAAATAAATGGAATAATTAATAATACACTAACTTTTTGTAAACATTTCTGAAAAAAAATGTAAACCCATTGGAAAAAAGTAACTATATCAAAAAGAGAGCTGTTGCAGCAAAATGGATTGGTAACTGAAATAAACTGAATTGATTGAAATGGACAAGCTAGGGAACCCAGAACGGAAAATGATACTGAATGAATATTGGGATGAAGTAGACATGTAGTACTTGATAGAAAATTATTATTATAATGTGAAAATGTCACTTCTCTTATAGTTTATATTTTTTTAAAGTTATATTTAGAATTAAAAATGCTAGCTATGTAATTCAGATCTAAAGGATTTTAGATTAATGCATATTTGGAGCAAGACTCATAATATTTAGTGGAATTTACTTCCACAGAGCATAAAGTTGGGTCCAAATGAATTTAATGATAGGTTAATAACCTGACCCTAAATATACAGATACGGCTGTGCTAGTAGCCAGCAGATTAAACTGTGTAAGATTATATCCAAGGGAACAACAAAGGACAGCATTGAAGTGATGCCTGAACTCAGGCCATGTAAAGAAGTTTTACTTTGTAAAACTAGAATGGTACCAACCGAATTCCATGACAGAGCAGCTGACTATAAGCAGTGCTATCAATTCAGGCCAAGGCTTTAAATAAAAAGATTAAAAAATCAGTTCACTAAACAGTCACTGGATTCTATATTTGATTATCTTTTCTTTTTGAAATATGGATTGACCATAATAATTTCAGTATATTTTCATAAATATTAATATGATTAGCCTTAAAAATAAGAATATACTTTTTAGTAAATGCTACATTGATTACCGTTAGCACCTGTCCTGGGACTTTAAACTCCGTAAAGGTAGTCCAACCACAATTGGGACCAGCAACTCAGCTGTTAAGTGAAGCAGTCACTAAGCAAAAACCTGGCTGTGCTTATAATCTTACATCAGGTTTCCTTTGCTTTACAGTCCTGCGAAGGTCGTAAATGCGAGGATTGGTTGTAAAGTTACTTTTTCATCACCATCATAACTGCGAATGGTCACTAAATAAGGCAGTCGCTAAACGAGGACTACCTGTAATTTCAAATTATCATTGCAGCCTTGGATTCAGACTGCTACTATTCACTTTCTGTTCATCTGTGACTGGAGAGCAAACTGTGCTTGCTGCCCTAACCTCAACAGGGACATGAGAAAACATAGAGAAAGGCCATTTTTCAGATATGTTGGATCCCAGACCAAGATACAGTAGGCTTTAAACCTATTTATTCTCTGGTATTCTTTTCTTTTCTTTTTTTTTCTATACAGAAAAATGACTGAGTTAGTCTAGCTCAGCTTTTATGTTAATAAAATTTCTGAATCTTTACCTTGCCACAATTCTCTTTATTAGAGCAATGGAGCACTTTTGACTCTATTTTCAAAATATGTTTGGAGTGCATGTGAGCACAAATGTAGCATCTGTCTTCAACATCTTAAATCAGTTGCATCAATTCCCAGGCTTGTGCTGCTGATCGAATCCACAACACTGCAGAGCTATATTCATTGTTTTTCCCATTGAAAGAGCTTTGCAATTTCTGAAAAGTTATGATCCTTCTGAAAATATATCTAGTGTTACCTTGCTTTCCCTTTTTACATAATATCTCAGAAATCAGCTTTTTGTGTTGTCTTTGGGATATCTCAGTAATAGTTTGCTGAATCTGAGATTTAAATATGGGGTATCAAAAATTGCTAAAATACTTTTTTAATATTGCAGGCTCTATAACAGCAAAGACTTATTTGATGCATTTGATCTGCATAAGCAAAAATGGATAATTACCAACAACACAGGATCCTAAAATATCCTAATACAACCAATCAGAATACCCAGTTACTAAACACATAACTGCAAAATATAGAAGATTTTAGCTGTGAGTCCACCAAATAAGGGAGCTTTAGTTATGAACATTCACTGCAGCAATAATATTGTAGGTTTGTAAACGGCACAAATCTCATACTTACGTCTCGGTTCATCACTTGTAACAGACTGGATGAAATCATATGGTGTCATAAATAGCTGCCCTTCAAATTTTAAACTAGCAAACATTAGAAACCGTCGCTCCCGGGATGTTGCATAAAGATCTAGATCTTCATGATCTGGTCTGTTTTCTGTGACCTTCAACAAAAGATTAAAAAGTGATTAGCTATTCCAATTATTGTATCTCGAACTCTAAATTGTATCTAAACTGTTTCACCTTTCCCTTTACTTTTCACCTCTTTCCATATTTTAAATTTTTTAACTCCATATGGCAATCATCTATAGCAATTCTGTGTTATTGTAAAAACAAGAGTATATTAACTATTGTGATACTATTATAGGTCACATTTTCGAGAGAAGTCAACTAGGAAACTTGAGGAAAAAGCATACTGTCTTATTGGCTATAAAGTGACCTATAAGGAAAGCTGCTTGTAAATGAAAGAACTTCTATCGCGCAATTATCAGACTTAATGCTGTTATGAGTACATGTGGCTCTGAAACAAAGTGTGCCCAAGTTATGCAGATTCAAACATTTTTATGAAGCACAATGAAAATCACACCTGATACAGCATGCAATGAAATCCCAGAGAGGACAAAAGCACTGGTGAGGTAATGGGCAAGAGTCAATAAGGGTCCAGTTTCTATTCTTACTTTTGGAGATTATCTGATTAAAATCTCTTAGTAATTAGCGGCAAACCTCAAAAACTTTCATGAAAACATATCCCCAGCAAACGATATTAAGACTTGTGTTTACTAATCTTGCCAATCTTGCAGTGATGTTGTATCATGTTAAACCTCAGCAGTTTTACAAAGCTGGACAGTCATTTATATTAAGCAAACTGTCATGAATGTATGATTAAACTTGAATAAGATTTTACTCTAGCTCTTAAATCTCTTCTCCCTCCATCCACTCATGGAATATAAAGTGTAGAGGTTGACAATAGTTTAATGCAGCTCTGATAAAGCTTTCCAGAAGTACTCAATCCAATCACCATGTTTATGAGAGTAAGAAACAGTTATCATATTCAGACAGAAACAGAGCTATGTTTTGCAGAATTCAGTGACATCTATGTGTGAGTAACAATGCAAATGCATGCATACCTGTTTAGAAGAGTATCATTTATTTAGGTGTTCGTATTTTGATTCTTAACACAAACACTTGACCATCAGTTGACTCAGTCACCCCATCTTTTATACATACCCTGTGAAAGGAGGTTAGAAGCTAACAGTTTTAGCCCCAAACAGCCTGGGTCTGTGCTAAGCTGATACCTAATCAGGTGAATTGTGCAAACAGGGTTAAAACTTTCTTTCTGCTATTGCCATGAAGACAAAGCCCTACAGTAGCCCTGAAAAGTTATCATTTTGTTTTCCTTTTTACTCCCAATTCCTGAAGTCACATGAGGGGAGGGGTGCAGAACAGTGAGATCATGGAATAGGTAATCTTTCCCCCATTCCAGTTGTAGTTGTGCGGACCCTACTCAGACCACTGTTTACCTTTTGTTTCTTTGCTTCCTCTTTTCAAAAAAAGCTGGCACTGGAGGCAAGTTGGAGGAATAAGGTTGCCAACATTGCTTCAAGATGGGGTCTTCTGCCTTTGAAAGTTCATGACAGCCAGTACATTATAGGCACAGTTTACCCCACTAAAATGCATGGTATGTATGACTTTACATGCAAGGCCATACATGACCCTTGTTGTGAGTGTAACCTGCCAGACAAGCTCAATTCCCCAGACAATCCTCACTCCCCCAGGAGTGGCTACTCGACACATATAGAGACAAATTACCCCATCTTCTCTTTCTGCTGGAGGCAGAAGAACAGCAGTTTCAAGTACTGCTACTTCAGAAGGTAAAACATTCAGCCAGAGATTGCACTGTTCAAACACTGCTTGTTTGTTTTTTTATTTATTGCTGTTATGCTAAGTTGAGTCTCAAAGTTTCACTGTCCTTATTTCTCTGTATAAGCTGGTGAACTGTGTGTAATTTCAGCTTTTATCCATTTCTAAGGTTGGGCATGAATATTTATAACCTTTTTGTGATCTGTTATAATTTGGATCTCACTTTACAAAGAATTTTTGAATTTGTAGCAGGTCATCATCACCTTTTCTTCTGCAAATTTCTTCTAAAATGTTGTTTTCCAGTGTTCAAAGCTTTGTACTTTATCTCTTCACTATTAGATATCTGCATTTTAAGCATATTTAAAATAAAAGGCCATGTTCAATGTTATTTTTCTTTTTTAAAAAAGTTTGATATTTTAAGCTCTTGTGATATTTGACTACCTCCCAAGAAAGTGTTGAGTCCTCTAGCCATACACCCATACAATATATAGCCAGGTAGTGGCATTATATAAATTATTTAATTTTTTTGCATTAGACCTTTTAATTGTCAGAAAGATAGCCCAGTCTGTGAGTTCTATCTCTCACACATATTGGATTAGGGGGAGAATACCAGGTGAGGCATTCCCTGAAAGATAGGTGGTGGTGGTAGGAACTGCCAAACTGCTACCCACTGCAGAAGGCACACCAGTGTGTGCAGACCCAGAGGTTTCAGGGAGAGGAAGGTTGAGACTTCCAGCCTTCCATACTTTCAGCTCAAATATCTGCTCCAACACTAAAACAAAATGACTGGCAATCCTACAGGTGATTGTCTGGAATCTTTCTTGTTATTGTTGCTAGACTTGTTGTAGTTTTCACTTGCCTGAATCACACTGATAGTGGGTGAATGACATAGTTTCCAAATATAATCAAAAGACTATCTGTGAGAGGAAAGAAAAACATAGGGACAGTAATGAATATCTGGCCTGTAACTGCAACACATAATCCCTTGACTTAGAAATTCCAAAGTTGTTTGCAAAGGTATGATTAAAAGAAATATTGCCTTCTAAACTGCTTTCCAGTTCTTTTTCTTCAGCTTATGTCTCCCTGTTAGAAACAAAAAGTGTAGCTACCAAAGCAAACTTTTCCACAAGAACTGCAGAGGAGCCCTGTTTACAATGGTTACTCCATGTGTTCATGCATTTGGCTATCAACAGTTGTTCAATGGAATGCTAGCATTAATTACATGTGAAGGCTTAGGGGTTCAATCCTCTTCTCTCATTTTCAATTAGCTTATTGCTTCTTGTCTCCTGTCTTGGAATCAGAGTTAGAGCCTGGATATTGTACTACTTCTGTATTAGACTTCCAGGGGAAAGGAATTATTGAAAGCAATTTCCTCTTGGATGACACAGAAAACAAACTTTGGAATTATTTTAAACAAAGGGGTAAATGTCATGTACAAGTGAGCACAATCACTGACCATTTCTCTGCAACTCATGAACCACTGAATTTATATCTGTTAAATTTGTTATTGTAATATAGGCTTTAAAAATCAGTGAATCTTTTGTATAGCAAGATAAATGTATTTTTCTGACTTAGCATTTTTATAACTGGTTATTTATTCTGAAACACACAATGAAATGACAAATACGTATTCTTAAAAAGACTACCAAAAATGATTTCATGCAATATATGCTGCCCTTTGTTTTCAAAGATATAATCACATAAGTGTATATGGAAAACCTTACTGCTATTGCAACAGGTCTCTCAAAAACATTGTTCTCCAAATGGCAAGGCTGAAGGACAACTGCAGTAATAATAAGATAAGAGAAATACAGAAAAGTGACCAGAGGCAGATCCTCCAGCATAAAGAAAAGAAAAATGAAGTTAGAAACAGGTGGCAAAAAAGTAAGTGGAAGGAAAAAAATTGAAATTCCACACTGGAAAACAGTATACCTGCTACTACTTGTTTCTCTCAGTCTCAGGAGGACATATTGTGGTTGGCAATGCAGTGCAGCTGCCTGGTGTTGCTGGCCCTGAGGAGGATGCTGAGTTAGTTAAGGTGGATGCAGGTGCCAGTTCAAGCAAGCAAAACACAGATTTCTTTTATCAGCTGGGACCATCTTTGCTAGATATCTTTAAAAGAAATATGGATCCTTACTGACTCTCTCAATTAATTACAGCAAAATATACATCAGTATATAGTCTTGAATATATACTTGAATATTGCTTCAAGAAACCCTGCCTTGGTCTCTTACCATATGTATCTGGAACTGAACAATGCAAGGCACAGGCCAATATGGAAAAGGCAGTAGATTAAGTAAAATGCAAATGACCAACTTCATGCGTGATCTTATTCCATGTGTCATGTAAGATGAGGGACAGGAAAGTGTGATGATAGACTGGAAAGAATGTGGACAGATTCACTGTTACCCTTAATAAGAAACAGCTCTTACCTACCCATTACGTGAGGTAAAATCATCTCCAATAGAAGGGAAGATAGGTAGCTCAGGGCTGAACTGTGGAGTTCTTGGTGCTCTCTGAGCTTGGTTGTTCTGATGATGTACCTAGTCAGGTAAAGAAACGTCTGCAAGCAAACAACCAAGCTCAGAGAGCACCAAGGACTCCACAGTAAAATCATCTTCTTCTCATGTCTATTCACCAAGTTGCATTTCTTTCTGCCATAGTGCACAATGCAGTGTCATGAGTTGGCCATAATGAGCCCTTAGGTTAGTCATATAACCTAAGGTTAGCCCTTAGGTGAAGTCATATAACAGTCTGCCCCTAACAAAGGACAAGGTAAGAGATGATGCAATGTCTGCCTTTTGGCATAGTCACTGATTTCTGGTCAAGGATATTACTCTCATTTAACTGTGCTCATACTTGAACTAGGGACCTTGGTACAAAGATGATTTAGAACCTTCTAAATTACCCATTTCTCCTTTGCTCTTTGATATTAATGCCTATATCATTTTCTCCAAAGTTTCTTCTTTGTGCCTACCATACATTTTCTCCAGCAGGCCTTATATTTAATGCTTTTGTTCCTGAAACATCCTCTGATTGTTTTCTCTCATCCTAATGAGCTACAGTTCTCTAGATATTTGGAGGGTTTTTTCCAACCAATAGGAATGTGCAGCTTTTAGATAATGGTATTCTGAGCACTGCTTTTGTTTTTCAATTTCTCTCTGTGTTTCAGATGAAAATGTATGCTCCAGGGTCACTGAGGTATATTGGATATTTATTGTTTTTCAACCTTAATATTTAGTTTCTGGCTTGCATCTTTATTATATAAATGAAAGGAGCTGACCTGAATCAAATTTAGATTTGGTCTAACTTGACTTGTAATAATAGTTGATTGGTTTTTCTAATGTTTTCTCCTGTTGTAGCTTTCTAATCCGGAAAGATTCCCTTTCCTGTGCTATTTTTAGATCACTAGCACTGATGAAACTTGTTTTGAACAGATTAGCTGATGATTTCTATAAATGTAAAACAAGGATGGTACCAATATTCTGCTGAATGTGCAGTTGGCTGCACATACTTCCAAGCTCAACACAGAAGTAGCAGTTTACACTGCTTGTATTACTTGTATTTTGTACAAGGTAAGATTACACAGCTTCCACAGCAATGTGCAATAGTTAACAGTGTCATATAGTTTGGCATCTCTTAAAACCATCTTCTTTGTATTGGGTGAGGTTCCACATGTGGCCCATTCCTGATTACCTAGGCAACTGCATGAAATAGGCCAGTTCATATGTTTGAATGCTTCTGCTTCTGTGTTGAATTCAGTTCTGTGGCTATTTATTTAGTCATTCTGAGAAAAAGCATGTTCAACTGCTGTTTCCATTCTTTGCTAAGGAAATGCTCTCCTCTGCATGGTTCCCCCCCCCCCCAGGGGGGTTGTACATAGGGGCAGGTTGCATCAATATGGCCCATATATTATTCCACATATGTTTGTGATCCTATAATCAAAAAGAAGGAAATAAAAGGCTTGTTTCTAGTTCCTATTATCCTCTATAGCAGACTACTCAAAACATTTTGTTCCTCCAGAGCACCACCCATTCAGAACATTTGAACAGAACATTTGAGTTGGGCTGTAACTTTAATTTGGAACATTTTTTTCTTAATTTTTTGCAGTCTTTTAATCCTAGCTGAAATAGTATGGAATAGTACATGTTCTTCATGTAATTAGCCATTTAAGGGCACCACTCAAGAGAAGCACATTTACACATTGCTGGATGCAGTATGATTGATCCTTTTTATAATCAATAAAGTATCTTTCACAAGAAAACAAAGATCTATATATCTTTATCATACTAGGAATTATCAAGACCATATTCATGCAAAATAGTTTTTTTCATCTTTTATGAATGTAACATTATTGTGCATGGTTTATATTCAAATACAATAAAAGTGTGCTAACTTAATATTGATTATTCAGATATTAATGAAGTTTTAAACGTAGCATTCTGTTTTGATGCAAAAACATTTTTCAATGTATTTTGTCCCTGGCATAAAGTTGGATGGGACCAAGAAAGCAGGCTTTCTCTGTAACAGCGCCTATTTTCTGGAGCACATTTCTCCAAAGATCCATGGGTCCTCCCCCAATCTCTTTTAAATGAGCCCTTAAAACCTGGCTCTTGCCCCAGGCCTTGGACTAGAGTAAGTGGTGAGCCTCTTGTAGAAATGTTTTATGCTAAAGGGGTGGGATAGTTCACTCTTCCTGGACATTCATCGCGCTTTGCTGTTTTATATTGTTCTAAACTGTTTTTAATTGGGTACACCAATCAGCATCATTATGGAGTCAGTCGGCTTTATACATTTGATAAATAAATCACTAAAGTAATAAATGAGACAGATTACATATTTGTTTCAGTGAGAATAATTATAATATGAGATGTCGGCTATCTACAATTACAAAAATGTTGAAAAGGGCTATAGAAATGCACCATGAGATAACTGGAAAACAAACCAAATGTTACATAAAAGCATAAGCAAGGGTCATTAATATGTGGTACAAATAGAGAACACCTACACTGCATGTAGTATAGCCAAATGAACACTCATCAGTCTTTCAATTTTTCTCTAATTCTAATCGTAGAACATGTTCAACTAGTTTAGATGTGAAGCCAACAGAGTTAGCTGACAACAACTGAACTTGGGATATCTGCAAGTAATTTTTTCATTCCTGAGACTATACATCCATATTTCTGGGTTTAAAAGATTAGGAGGTAAAGCAAAAGGCTGAATTGAGTATTTGCTTTTAAAAAGGGTAAAAAAGCTAAAATGGTTTAGCTCTTTTCTGAGGCTTTTCCCTTCTGCTTTTGCTTCTACCCTTCTTTTTTTTTTTTGTTTTCTTACAGCGAAGGATAAGCAGGAAACATATTTTCAGTATTTTGGCAAAGATACCAAAACTTAACATTTTGAAAAATAGCTCACTGGAACCAATAGCAAACTGACATTTTTTCCCCCAGGATCTCTCACTAACACTGTACATTTATATGGTGCGCTACAACAATGGTCAGTAACATCTTTTAATTATATGGCCTGTGCATTTCTAAATAGTATGAATATTTGCCTGTATATTTTCCACTCAGGAGCTTGTAGTTTTCAAAATCAGTATCACAAGAAGATGTACCTACCATAGCAATTGCAAAATCATAGTTTGGGTATTGGTACATGCTATTCACTTTCAGAGTAAGCATCATTATCCAGAATTTAGAAAAGAAATAAGAAATGTGAGACAAAGAAATTAAAAGCATGAGATCAAACTCGATTAAACCAACTACATTCACTATACTTCTTTATTTCTTTCTGTCCTTGCAAATTATCCTTGCTTCCACTACATCACTACTGTTGAGGGAACTTTGCTAATAAAGGGAAAAAACATGAAGTAAACAGATCATGCAGACTAGAAAACCTTGAAGAAATATCGTCAAGAAATCTCTGGCTGGTCTGATGAGTTAGCACGACCACCAAAAATGTCTAGCTGCTCTAAAACAGTTCTTGTCTGCTCCCAAGGTAAAAATACTTGTGCAGTATGTGAAGTGTCAGGAATCTTCTCAAAGAACAAATGTGTGCATGCTTATGATGTAACCTTGCTTGGCTATGTATTACTGGGAGAATACATACACACACACACACAGCTCTTGTTTCCACCCAATTGCCTTTTTTTTTCTGGAGAAGTACACGATGATCATTTTTCTTTTTTTATGGAACAAAAGGTGCACCTGCTTTATTTATTTATTTATCAAATTTATATAGCTAAATGAAGTGACTCTGAGGGGAGTGGCATTCAATAATCAAATAAAAACAATACACATATAAAAACAAGTACTTAAAAATATAAAAAGTCAACAATAAAAGGTAGAGATTAGTTAAAACTAATACACACACGCACACACACACACAAACCCCAGGCAGAGAGAGAACAAGTACATCCACCTCAATAGTGGAGCCATCTAGACATATCTTTGGTTCCCTGGGACCCCCAGGCCTGGTGACATAACCAGGCCTTGAGGGACTTCTAGAACATCAAAAGGGATGGAGCTAACCTAATATCAGTGGGGAGGATGTTCCATAAGGTGAGCACCATGGCAGGGAAGGCGTGTCGCCTGAGACCTACCAAATGTAGGTCCCTGGTAGATGATATCCGCAGCATGCCTTCTTTGTCAGATCTAATGGGGCGGGCTGATATAATCGGGGAGAGGCGGTCCCTCAGATAACCCAGTCCCATGCCATGAAGGGCTTTAAAGGTTAAAATCAGCACCTTGAATTGGACTTGGAAGCAAACTGGCAATCAATGCAGCTCAAGGAGCAGAGGTGTAACACATGCTGTCCTAGGAGCACATATAACTGCCCACACCACTCCATTCTGCACCACTGAAGCTTCCAAATACTCTTCAGGAGCAGCCCCACGTAGAGCGCATTACAATAGTCCAATCTAGAGGTGACTAGGGCATGAGTGACTGTGAGCAGAGCCTGCCGATCCTGTTAACTTTCTCCAGCTTTTTGGTTTTTTCACTTGGGATATGTATTTCTTTATTATATTTAAAGGCCACATACTACCCACTTCCTTTCCATCAGCATTCAGTTGTGTTTATAAACATCCTACCAAGGTACACAAATTCATTTACTTGCTTTAGTTTTTTTTCAATGTATGCATAACTCCATTCTTCTCCCTGTCAGATACGACTGTTAGGGATCTTGTTGCTCATGTTGAACAATGAAAAATATGAAACTTAGAATTTAGTAATTTAGCGATTTCTTTACCCCATCTGTATTACAATTGCAAAAAGGATAAAATATATGCAGAATGTCTATATTAATTTCTCAAAATGTACCAAAAAAAAAAGTCATGAATGAATGTTGCAATATTTAACATATTAATTAACTAGATTACATTATAATAATTTTGTCCAGTCTAATCAGAAGGAGACATGCTTCCTAGTTAGGTAAATAGAAAATATAATTTAATAATTTTAAAATTTGATCAATTAACAATATTCCTCCCTCCCTCAATTTGGTAGCAGATGTTTAAGTCTGTAAACATATTTTTAAATTTATAAACATTTTAATCCATATGTTTTTAAAAAAAAGTGGGTGACAAAAAGACCCAAAGAGTGGGAGGGGCACTTTCCCCCCTTTTATGGATAAATAAGATCATGTTTCTTCTAAAGTGGTACTATGGTTAACATACATGTGATTCATCTAACTGAGTAAAGAAGTTATTATTTTTATTCAGAATAAATGTTGATGTGCCAATGTATATAAAAATGTGACTAAAACATTAAATAAAATACACAATAAAACATATTCATATTCCATTTTTATAATGAATAACCATAATATTGCTGAGAATTCCTTAACTCTAAATTATGTTCTCAGATGAAGTTAAACTCTGGTAAGCATGACATCATCTTTCTTCCTAGATTAAAAAAGAAGAAGAAACAAATGGTTCATTGCCAAGAGTTGGTCTCATGTTTCTTTAAGGTCACTGATTCAAAAGGTTCACTCTAAAGGGAAAAAAAAAGTGATTTTCCCACGGTGAAAGAACTAAACACTAGATAAAAGATCTACTGTATGGAAACTGATGCCAAGAGTGGGTAAGAGATGTAACTCAACAATAATATCCATTATCAGTAGTCTAAGTATTACATTCTAATTTAATATACATTATTTCCACAGGGAAAACAGAACATTCGGTAAGTTAATTCTGACTATGAGATAATGAAAATAGGTACTAGCTGCCATTAATTCAAAGTGAAATGGACGCAGGATTACACTTTAAATATGATGATCCAATTGAATTTTACACTTATAGTAAATAGGCTTTTTGATTATATTCTTTCCAAAATTTCATATGGAATCATCAACCTTCAAGCCAAGTTGTTACAACTTTTATCTGAGGATGTTTTAAAAGGATTTCATGTTAAATGAGCAATTTTCACATTCCTTGATATAAAATAAGCTTGTTTGAAATGAGTGTGATTCTATATAAATAAAAGAAAAGAAAGTAGTTTTAAAAGTTATTCTTTGCTTGGCCTCAGGCTATCACAGTATGCTCCCAAGTAGATAAAAGTGATATAATTTTGTTTGCATGTTGGGTGGCCAAGAGGTTAAACATCACATTTTTAGTGTGGGAAAATCCCAAACCAGAAAAAAAAAGTACTTAGCCAATGTTGGAGTAGAAAATAGTAGTAATCCTGCTATTTGATCTTTCTTAACTATATAATTTTTATATATACAGAAATACTCTTATATGTACCTGCCAGTTGTCCTGAAAATTTATCATATTTCATTGTACTGTTATCTCATGTCTAGCAAGCATTATAATGAAATGTTGCAATATCTCAATGGACAAAATATTTTTGTATATTACTCCCTCTCCCCTTACCAGGGGAGCCAAGTTTTATATGTTTCATTTCTAAAATGCTTACCATCCAGAATATTTTTTTTTAAAAAGTAGACTAATTAAAAAGTAAAACGGATTGATGTCTCCTTTTGTACATTATCAAGCATTTACAATTCCCACAATACCCAGAAAGATATTAATGCTTCCCAGAGCAATATAGCAACCAGATACCTTGGGATGATGCCTGTATGCGCTTCCAAATGTTAAATAAATTTGCTGCATATATTGCCTTAGCCGCAAGGTGGTTTGCTTGGTTTTCATTAATGTGTTGTATGAACCTTCAATAGTCTATACATTTATTCAATAAATCACAGTGAAATAAATCATGGCTTAACACAAAGTGTGAATCAGCTCTTAGTGTTGCATGTGAGGAATACAATTGCTAGAATAAATATATTACTTTCCTTTTCTGACAAGGCTTTACTCTTGCTGTACTATGTACCACTATGACTTGCTGCCTTTATGTATTATGTCTGTTATCATTTACAGAAGAGAGTAAGACTTGGAATCTCTTTTGTATCAGTACCTCTATTTCATTAGAATATACCTATTTAATATCAATTTTCTAACAGAATTAGAGAGTACTGAATCAGCGCTGATAGTATAACTAATGCATCCACTTAGTTAAACAGCGTTTTGTGGCACCTTAAGGCTGATTTCTTACTATAAAAACTTTCATGGATCACAGTCCATTTCATCAGATAAATCTAGCCTACTAAATGTGGGTTTTAATAATTTGGTAATAATTTGTCAGTTGATGAATTCAGTCTTCTCTCACAATTATTATGGTAGCACTCCACAATGATTAGTTCAAGACAAGCACATGTAACCATGCAGTGGAAAATGGTGGCATTTCAACTCACAATGAGGATACTTATGATTATGTAGAGTTGGTGTAACTTTATTTAATACGAATATGCCTATAAGTAATTGTCAGTGCAGCTCTTTGAGCAAACAAAATACTGTAATATTTGTATACATATATAATGTACATTTTGGAAAATATTTATTGTAAGAATCATAAAGTACATGAGGGTGTATGAAGTGCATATTACCTCATATACCTTAGATGTTTATATTAATGTTTATAAAATAAAAACACTTCTGACCCCACTGCCAGCAGTTGCTCTGGATTTAAATTTTTAACACAAATCCAACTTGTGATATTTCTTTCCAGATAGACAGGGTTTTCTTAAAACGTAACAAAACAATCTGTCCAGCAAATGTAATTTGCAGTTGGCAAATTCTTAAAATATTTGCTTTAAAAATAGTACTTATCTGTGTGAAAAAAGTATGGCCAGGTGCCAGGAAAAAAGGAATTAAAAAAAGCTTGCAACAAGACACACATTACAATCCTACTGGGAGGACAAGTTCAAAACACAATGAATTTTCTATGCAAAATATATAAGAAACTCTTAATACATGCAAAATCCTATGTGTGGCATACATGCAAATGTGATAGGAAGCTGAGATTAATCAGAACTTTCCACCATCTACAGGTAATCAGTCAGTCATTTTATTGTGGTCTCAGACCAGTACAAGAAATGTGTCCATAAATGATCTGTAAGCACCTATAAAACAACCTAACTTAAGAAACTGGCAAATAAAATTTAAGACAAAATTAAAAAACATCTATAGAACAGCCTGAGTGGGACTCATAAGTGAAATCCAGGATATTTGAGGAACTGCTTCTCCCTGGTTACATCTACCTGTCCCATCAGATCTGGCAAGAGAAGCATGTTATGGGTCCTGTCATTTAAGGAATGTCATCTGACAGGACCCAGGAGCCTTTTCTGCCATGGCACCTGCCCTTTGGAACATCATTCCCCTGGAACTTAGATTGGGCCCTGCCATTCTGGCCTTTAGACATGGCTGTGCCACTGTGCTTGTGGGGCCAGCCGTAGTGGTGAGCCTTTCCAGTGGCTTTACTGAATGGAATATACTGCTCGTATTCACCTGCTAACTATGATTATGCTTATGCTGAATTGAGTTTCTAACAGTAGTTTTAATATGGTTGTATGTTTGTTTTTATTTATATTTTTACTGTTCTTGTGGTTTTTAATTGTTGTGAGCCACCCTGTGGTGGATTGCAGAAGAGAGCAAGGTTCTCAGGAAGGAGGGGTGCATTCCAAGAAGGGCAGAGAGATAAGAGACAACACAGTCCGGAGCAGGAGCATGGGAAGTGTAAGAGGTTTAGAATAGCCACTCTCTAGAATCTCCCAGGGTATATCCTCTAGTTGCAGTAGTCTATATGGTGCAATAGAGGAACTAAACTCGGTTGGACTGTTTCCCTGTTGTTCTTGGGCTGAGCCTGACATACCCAGAGTCACATATGTGAGATGAATGGTATACAAATTGAATGAATGAATGAATGAATGAATCCAAAAGAAGCAATCTATCGCTAGGCTATAAATGGGATAATATCTAAAATTATAAAATGTGATAACCTTTAAAGTTATAATAATTTGAATTTCCATCTACAGGTAGAATGGAAAAGATATGAATGAGCATCAAAAAAGCGACAAAAAAGAACCATTTATTTCATTGTACATAAGCCATTCTGAAAGCTCAAAAAATGCTTCCAATACATAAGTAATCCATCATAAATTACTTGGATTTTCTTACATGCAATTGCACCCACTCTTTAATAAAAAAAGGTAAGTTTCAACTAGTTTTACAACAAACTCTGTGACAAGCAAAAGTATTGCAAAGAATGGGGTGAAGAGGTAATGCAGTTTTTCCAATGAAGTATCTGCATCCTTGGAAGGGTGATATTTGAAATTGTCATCTTATTTTTCCTTCCCAAACAGCAGCTGTACTGATTCAGGCAATCTCCCCACTGCTAGATATAAGAAATAAGGACAGAAAGACATGAATCTGAAATAACTGTGGGTAGTTTCATTTGCTCTGTTCTGGAATCAGCTCCAGTTCTGTGTGATGTCATACCGCTGTCTGTGTTTGGAAGCCAAGCATACTAGCTCAGGTGAATGTTTCAGTAATCACACAAGATGTGATATTTCAGTTTAAAACTATGAAGTTCTGTAGAGCTTGTGGATGGGCCATTTTCTCACTGGTGAAAACTTTTGTTTCACCTTGCCTGGGTTCACACCAACAAGTTTACTTTTCAGAGCAACCCAAGACAATGGCTTGATGAGCAACTCCTCATAGTAACTGCTTATTCCAATTTGTGTACGCAAACAAAAACTATCATGGGTGAAGGGGAATTAATTTATCTTTTCCTTTTGTGTGTGTGTGTGTGTGTGTGGTGTATGGTGTGTGTGTGTGTGTGAGACAGAGAAAGATTTAGTAGCTGTGTGTCTTTAACAGTGACAAGGGGAACAAGCATTTACCAAATAAAGTATCTGCCATCTTCAGATTGGAATACACTAAAATAAAGGACAAAAATATCCACTGCAAACAGTGAAGTCTATTCAAAAGTTAATAAGAAATAATGAGAACTGAGAATGACATTGAGATTAGTATGAGGTGCAAATGAAGAATAGAAATTAAAGTATTTATATTACACTTTATCTCTCTCTCTCTCTCTCACAGACACAAATCTTCTATCATACCTTTATTACTGTAGAGTATTTCTGTAGAGAACTGCAGAGATGACCTTGGAGATGGAATGTGGCAGTTAGCAAAACATGAATTAAGCCCAGGAAAAGAACATCTGAAGGAAAATGACTCTGTCTTAATTCCCTTTAGTACAAGAAGGGTGGAGGGAAAACACTGTGAGGTTTTCAAGACTCCGTTAGTAGAATCTATATAAATACAGTTCCAGTATTTCTTACAGAATCTTTCTTGACCTGACCTACCTCGAAGGGCTGACATCAACCTTGAATATGTGGCAGCATTTTCCTTCCCTCTGCCCTATACCAACAACAGTTAAGGCAGAGTCAGTTTAATTTCTTTCTAACATTCTCTTCCTTTCCTGGGCTTAATTCATGTTTTGCTAACCACCACATTTCTTTGCCAAGGTCTTATCTGTGGTTTTTCACAATTTTAATCAAAAGGATAGAAATCATTTATTCACAACGACAAACCATCAGACATCCAAGTGACAAGGTTAGGAATAGATGACCACCTCCTTCACATGGAACTGAATGTCTTCATGGGACTTGAATAACAAGATTAGGAGTAGAATAATTACATAACCTAATTGGTCTGACTACCTATCTAGCTGGGACTGGAATGAAGCTCTTACCTCTCAGACATAGGAGAAGAAGTAGTAAAAAAATGAGAGATGTGCAAAACTAATATTAAACACTAACACTATCAGCAAAAGTGTAAACAAGAATTCCAAGGAAGGAAATGTCTGCAAATTGTTTTATGCTTACAGCATACAATATGTAGATTTCTTACCTTTATAAATTCATATTATGACCATGGAAATTATGCACTCAAAGATCCATTTTTACAGTTACAAAATTGAATTTCATGACATACAGGTGAAACTCGAAAAATTAGAATTCGTGCAAATGTTCATTTATGTCAGTATGGCAACTCAGAAGGTGAAACCAATATATGAGATAGACGCATTACATGCAAAGCGAGATATGTCAAGCCTTACTTTGGTATAATTGTGATGATTATGGCGTACAGCTTATGAAAACCCCAAATTCACAATCTCAGAAAATTAGAATATTACATGACATCAATAACACAAGGATTGGAAATAGAACAATATCGGACCTCTGCAAAGTAGAAGCATGCATATGTACTCAGTACTTGGTTTGGGCCCCTTTTGCAGCAATGACTGCCGCAATGCGGTGTGGCATGGATGCTATCAGCCTGCAGCACTGCTGAGGTGTTATGGAAGACCAGGATGCTTCAATAGCGGCCTTCAGCTCTGCTGCATTGTTCGGTCTCATGTCCTTCATCTTCCTCTTGGCAATGCCCCATAGATTCTCTGTGGGGTTCAGGTCAGGCGAGTTTGCTGGCCAGTCAAGCACAGTAATCCCATGGTCATTGAACCAGGTTTTGGTACTTTTGGCAGTGTGGGCAGGTGCCAAGTCCTGCTGGAAAATGAAGTCAGCATCCCCATAAAGCTCATCTGCGGAAGGAAGCATGAAGTGCTCCAAAATCTCCTGGTAGACGGCTGCGTTGACCCTGGACTTAATGAAGCACAGTGGACCAACACCAGCAGATGACATGGCTCCCCAAATCAACACAGACTGTGGAAACTTCAGACTGGACTTCAAGCATCGTGCATTGTGTGCCTCTCCATTCTTCCTCCGGACTCTGGGTCCTTGGTTCCCAAATGAGATGCAAAAGTTGCTCTCATCAGAAAAGAGGACTTTGGACCGCTGGGCAACAGACAAGTTCTTTTTTTCTGTAGCCCAGGTAAGAACGCTTCTGACCTTGTTTGTTGTTCAGGAGCGGCTTGACAAGAGGAATACGACATTTGAAGCCCATGTCCAGGATCCGTCTGTGTGTGGTGGCTCTTGATGCACTAACTCCAGCCTCAGTCCACTCCTTGTGAAAGTCCCCAACACTTTTGAATGGCCTTTTCCTGACAATCCTCTCCAGGCTGCGGTCATCCCTGCTGCTTGTGCACCTTTTTCTACCACACCTTTCCCTTCCACATAACCTTCTATTGATGTGCTTTGATACAGCACTTTGGGAACATCCAACTTCTTTTGCAATTACCTTTTGGGCCTTTCCCTCCTTATGGAGGGTGTCAATGATGGTTTTCTGCACAACTGTCAGGTCAGCAGTCTTTCCCATGCTTGTGATTCCTACTGAATCAGCCTAAGAGACCATTGAAAGGCTCAGGAACCCTTTGCAGGTGTTATGGATTCATTAGCTGATTAGAGTGGGACACTTTGAGCCTAGAATATTGAACCTTTTCACACTATTCTAATTTTCTGAGATTGTGAATTTGGGGTTTTCATAAGCTGTACGCCATAATCATCACAATTATACCAAAGTAAGGCTTGACATATCTCGCTTTGCATGTCATGCGTCTATCTCATATATTGGTTTCACCTTTTGAGTTGCCATACTGACATAAATGAACATTTGCACGATATTCTAATTTTCCGAGTTTCACCTGTATATTCCATTTTTTATTATTTTGAAGAAACTGTATCATGCAAAATGCCTTAAATAAATTATGTGGAAAAATCAGAAAAATACAGATTGATTTAAAAAATATATATTTATGGCATTTATAGGCCACCAAAATCTGCTACAATTCTGAGCAGCTTTCAAAATATCTGACCCAGAGAGAGAACTTGTAGTCTTTCAGATGTTGATGAATCACAACGCATTTTAGCTGTAGCTAATGCAGCCAATGGAGAAGAATGCTGGCAGTTGGAATTCAGGAACATTTGAAGACCACAAGTTTGCCATTCTCTTGTAGCTTCTGCTACTTTATCACAAAAGTTTAGAAACTCAAGATGTAAGCTATTAAGCTACTCTCCAAATCTCCCATTTGTTTCTATGCGACTATTAGTTGGGCTGCTGGAGGTGTCTTGATGATATGACATGGTGTTCCCTGCATTGGCATCAGCAGTGGAACAAGGCTGAAAAATTTTGGCCTGTTTTGAAGAGTTGATGGGGTCATTTTAAAAATTGAGGTGGATGCACTAAATGTCACAAAAAGTAAATCATCTATTTTGACTCTTAATTTGCAAGAAAAAAGGTAAAAATCATGCTGTTAAAAACTGGATATTCTGCAGCTGAATTTAGTCCTGCAATCTCAAGGAACCCAAAGGTTGCCAGTATATAATCTGTCTCTATATCTATCAAAGGCTATATAGCTTTCAATTACAATGTTTTATTTCTATTTTTCAGTGCTGACATTTTATTTTATTTATGGTCAAAGGTCAAAAAGCAAAAAAGAATAGTACAATATAAATAAGCAACACAAGAAGCAGGCTTAATTTATGAGCAGAATAGAAGTTGATGACAAACATTTAATGCTGCTGACCTTCTATCTAAGATGTATTTAACCAGACTATTCAAGCAGGAATATAATTCAAACCCAGCATCTTCTAAGAGCAATAAAAATTTAATAGAATTTGGCAATTTTCATAAAAATTTCAGTATAATAATCTGCTAATAAAAAGTGTGCAACCTCCATCTCAGACCAGCCTGTGCATTTAGTAAAGATAAAGATGACTGTCTAGATGGCCTCATCCAAGCATGGACAGTGGCATTCTAAAGGTGGGATGTTATCTCCAACACACTCAAAGTAAAACATTGAGCCTTGATAATTTAAATGCCTTCCTGCTTTGGAGAAAGGTCTACTGAAGAAATCTCATAACAATGGTTTGAATATTGGATCCCTCATTCTACAGATTCAAATTAAGGACTGTTTGACCTTTACTTCCTCTGGACCAAGCATTAGCAGGGATTAAGTGGAAAGGCCACAACAAGACAAATCTTAGGATAAACTGTTTTTTTCCAGGAGGAGGTAAACTTATAGGCGAGGGAGGACTGACTGAACTAATGAACCATCCCTCAAAACTAGTTTTAGCCAATAATTCAAGTGGGAAATTCTTATGAGGGCCTCCACAGAGGTACAGCCTGATCCAGTTGAAGAAGTACAGATCAAAGAACATGAATCATAGTTCTTATAAATTTTGATTGCATTGCTTTTAGGGTCCTTAGCACCTTAGCTCTAAATAAACTGACAACTACTTAGTATATACCACCTTCATTTTTAAAGAACTGATTTCTAACCTTTTGTCATAACAATATGTTGCTAGAGCCTGGAAGTTCTAATAAAGGCCAACTTGAGTCTGGGGCACTGACATTGTAGACATAATTGGTAGCCTAAAATGATAATATCCACAATAAGGAAGAGTATCACTGCATGTTCAGCCAAAGATCTTGTAATAATTTATTAACAATTACAGTTTCTTTTAGTAGTAAAGGGAGGATGGTTCTGTTGTGCACAAGCACACTCCAGTGTATGGACTCTATGATTAATGTATGTATAAAATTCAATGACTTTCTTGTGATTATAGGATCAGAATGTGGTAATTCAGACAGTAAGTATGCTACAAACTATGTACCAGTGAGCATTTCCTTTATGTAGGAACTGTATGTGCAGGAAAATTAAATATAAAGAGTATGTTCACTCTTTTCTATAACTGTACAAATAACTAACTTGCACAACTTTAGGAGTTAGGACTTGTTGTGAAAAATAATCCGCATACATCAGTATGTACAGAAGATTAATGGAAAGTAGTTTCACATCAGAAAACTATGTAGTGCTTTATTACAGCTGCAGGTCATGATAGCATCATGCTTTCTGTCTGCCATCAACTTTTAAACTTCCAACCTATTTCATTTGCAGAAAGTGTCCATATTATTAGGACTTAAATTAAGAATGTTTCTGTCACCTTGTATGCATGGTTATGGTTCCACAAATTATTTGTCTGTGATTTAAGAATGTTAGTATATGCCAATATTATACAGTCACCCTTAATGTACGGCAGAAGACATAACGTTCTTCTATCAACTTTATTTCAGAAGCATTATGCCCAGAAAACATCTATGAATCTTGGGGCTGTCATTTCAGTCTTAACCCATTCAGTTCAGTTACTATATTTTATAATGTGCCCCTTATTCTTGCCACTCAATCATTCCAACCCTAACCTTGTCATTCCAGTTCTGGAAGTTGCCAGGGACTGTAGTTTCACCCTCTTATGGCTACTCCTCCCCATTTATGCTTTTAATTGTGGGCAACTGCTGCACAAGAAAGCACAGAAATGCCGTTGACAACAGTGAAATGGTAATCTGCGCACCAGCCATTCCTAGCACCAGAATGCATTTGCCACACTAAAGAACAACTCGTTCACATTCAACATTAAATAGAAAACGACCCCTTGAGTCCCTCTCCAGACCCTGATTTGTAACTTGCATTGATTTCACTGACAGTGCCTAATCCTGTTCTTCTCCAGGGGACTTCAGGAGAGCTAAAGTCTCGCCTTGTCCTTCGTCAGCGTGCAGAGACCGTCCTCCTAGCAGTCCCCCAGTAAGGCTGGGAGGAGACCTGAGGAAAGGGAAGGCTAGCAGGGGCGATCCCGGGGAAGGGCGCCCTTTCTCTTCCCCGCTTCCCCAAGAGCATCATTGGAGGCGGCTGCCATCCATCCATCCATCCATCCATCCATCCATCCATCCATCCTTCCTTCCTTCCTTCCTTCCTTCCTCTGGAGCAAGAAGGGAAGGAGGCAGAGAGGGAGGGGCGGGGCAAGGCGGGCGCTCGCGCTCTCCGTCACCCCCGCCAGACACTTACCGTCGTCTCCTTGGCAGCGGTCGCCACAGGGATGGGTAGCAGTCCCCGGCCTTGGCTCGGCGCCCCGGCTTCTTCTCCACGTTCCCTCCGGCTGCCGAGCCCCAGCGCCGGGGGCGACTGGCGGGGGCGGCGATCGTAGAAGTGGTGGCAGGCGAACCAAGCGAGCGCCCCGCCAGCAGCCCCCGCGGCTGCGATGCTCAGTCCACTCGGGCTCCCCTCGCAGCCGGAGCCGGCGGCCTTCAGACCCCACAGCGGCCGGCGGGGGGCCGCCTCCGGGGGGAGGCGACAACGCCGCCAGCCCAAGAGACCCCGCAGCGCCGCCATAGAGCCGGCTCCGCGGAGCTACAGGGCGAACGAAGGTGCTGAGGCGGCAGCAGCGGCCGCCGCGGCGGAGAAACATCGCGAGAGCATCACGAGCTGCCCAGCGCGAGATGAGGGACTCTGCCTCCCAAATGCCACCTGCCCCTCCCACCCGCGCCGGGCTCGTGTCCCTCCTTCCGTCTGGCGGACCGTCCGTCTGCCCTGCGGCTCCTTATCTGGCGCTTCCCGTTTTTGACGGGTCCGGATTGCCGAGGGCTGACAATGCAATTCTCTGCCGGCTGGCATCTCGAGGTACCTGCGATTGCAACCCGGATTGTATCTCTGGAAGCAGTGATTAATTGCACGGGGCTTCCTACTAACAACTCATTCCCAGTAGTTCTGTCTCCCTTTGCTCTGCGTATTCTGCGCTAATAAGAGCATAAGAATTAGTTGGCTGGTTCAGACCCACCGAGTATTCGGGCACAGCTGCCAAGCGCGAGCCCAATTAAAGAGAAAACTGGGCTCCCGCTTCTATTTTAATTCTGTAACGGAACACAGTTCAGCCTATATATAACTAAGCAAAAAAGGATGAGCCTCGGTGCTGCACCTATAACGGGTGTAGAAGAGGGGATTTCAGCAGTTGAAGCTTGTCACCTAAGCTTTATCTTCTGAAATTATCTCCTGGACCTACAGAAACATGATTCTCTTTTGCTTCTGGCTAGGAACAAGCCACAAAGAGAGTCAGTTTGTCCTAGTGGTTAAAGGCATCAGGCTGAAAACCGGGAGACCCCTGACCCTGACCCTTAGGCACGGAGTCAGCTGGGTCACCTTGGGCCAGTCACTCTCTCTCAACCCTGGGAAGGAGCCAATGGCAAACCACTTGCAAAATTGCCAAGAAAACTGCAGGGACTTGTCCAGGCAAGTCACCAGGGGTCAACGCTAACCCTTCCCTCTAAAAAAAGTAGACGCTAGAAGCTCCTAGCAGGATAGGTGGTGGGGACCATTCTGCCAGCTGCTGCCAGTGCTATTGAGAGCTATATTCTCCCTATCACTATTTCTAGTGTAGAAATTCTATTTAGATGAAGTAGTTAAGAGCAACTGGAAGAATTTACTTGTGAATTTGTCCAGTGTGTTTTAAACAGCCATCTTACAGCTCACAACTGCATATCAGTGAATGGGCCCTGGTTCAATTACTGCTTTGGGGTTCCTTTCCTAAACCTTTTCTAACATGCAGATACAAGGCGGCATTCTTTAAAGCCTTATCCAATGTATATTTAAGAAGCAGAATATTTATTTATTTAGCAAATGTATATTTATGTAATGGAACATCCTAACAATTCAAGGATTATTATTATAACTACTATATTTTTATCCCACCTTTTTTATATATAACTCAAGGTGGCAAACATACCTAATATTCCTGCCCATCTATTTTCCCTACAACAACAACCCTGTGAGGTATGTTGGGCTGAGAAAGAGTGAGTGGCCTAAATGCACCCAGCTGGCTTTTACACCTAAGGCAGTCTAGAACTCACAGTCTCCTGATTTCTAGGGCAGCACCTTAACCACTACACCAAACTAGTGTAGTGATTGGGCAACAAACATTTATTTTCATTTCCAACTACTCCTGATTTGTAATTACACCAATTACTTGTCATAAGTATGTGTACAGAAATACAGGATTGAAAATCATCTGTCTCTGTTATTAATGGGACAGATGTGTTTCCTCAGTGCATTCTAGGCTGGCCTGTGCTTATGGACCATTTGGTAACACCAGTGTAAGTATTTAAAATGGGAAAAAACAACCACAGCATTTATATATATAATAACCACATATTTTCTGATCCTTGTGAATTTTCTTAACTGTATATTATTTTTTTATCTTTTCTGTTTTATAATTGTTAGTATCCATGAAATTTGCACTGGGCACTTCCAAATGCATATGCATCAAGAGGTGAACTGTGATCTTTCTTTCAAGTTGGATGTCTTTACTCAGTTATGAAGTTAATCACTTTACAGTAGGACCTGCAGGCTAATTTTTTGTTTAATAGAAAGAAAGCACATCTGCAACTACTTATGTCTTGGTGTTTCTTAAGAGCCTCCCATCAAGATTTTTGCTGAAGAATAAAGTTCATTTTAATCATATAGTTAAGTACAAGAATCCAGCTTGATTGAAGTTACCACTGTCAACATTTCCAGCTTATTGACTGAAATAAAGCAAATGTTTGTGGCATTCTTGGGGAATTATTGAGCACATATATTAAAATATTCCTATAATATTAATATGGTTAAATATGTAGATACTATAAACATTGCAGTAGCTTTAAATTTAATTTTAAAAAATGGGGACTGTCTGGTGGAAGTGGATAAAAACAGGGGGTGATATCAAGTACCTGGCAGGCTATGCTGCTTGGCTGGACAGGTTTATATTTGGCTGGACAGGTCACAGATTCTACTGGTTTGCTTGATTTAATGATGATCACAATGCTTCTCTTATGGATCCATATGTTTTCTACCTCACCACAGATGTACCTGTGGAAATGTCACTTAGAACTTGAGACCTTATGTAATGTTTTTGTGTGGAAGTGTTCACATAAGTTTTTAGGAAAAAAATGTGATACAGTGAATATATTGTATCCAAAACAGATTGGCTGAAAATACCTATTTGGGTTGAATTTCTTTCTAACTGTTGACATACTCAATTCAATAGGTATGGAGAAAAAGATCCAGCCAGACGTTTGGCTTATTTTCCAACCCTCTCCCTGTCTGACTAGATAAAGTCAGCAGATGAAAACCAGAATGCCTTCTTCTTCCTCAAGGCCACCTACTGATGTTAGGTGATTCCCAAAGAGCAGCTGCTTCAGGACTTGAAGCATTTTGCAGCTGTGACTCTCTTGAAGCTGACTTTGCTAATTCCATGTATTTTTGATAGGCAAAAAACTTCAAGGTGCAGGGAAAGGAAGCACAGAATGGTAGGGAATAACTAGATGAGTGTGCTTTAAATAGCTATTAGCTGCAGGTTAGAAAGAGCTTCAGGGAAATAGAGGAATCCCACTTCAGTTCTGTGGGCCAAAAGTCAGCCACCAATTGTCTGGAACTGTGGGGGCATGGCCTTCTGTGTTTCTTTACTTTCTTGCATGCACATTTAAAATCCAGAAGGGCTTTCCGGGGGAATAAAGACAGGCTTTACAGAGTACATGTATTTCCATGCACCGCTATAGAGTTAAAATGCTTACAAAATACATTATCTATCATTTTCTGTATGTTCATTTTTATAATCCTGTCCTCTTTGGTCTTGTAAGACTAAAGGATTTTGATCAAGACGTACATGTGTACTGATTTTCTAGTTACATGCATTTCTGTTCTCGATTTTCCATTGAGACCATTGCCACCATTAAAATACCAGCTTGATGGGATGTAACAGTAATTCATTTGTAAGGGTGCTCACTGTCACTCTCAAATTAGGAACTCTTTCCCATTATCTTTCTGAACTGAAGAGAGTCACCAAATCATCTTTGAGATTACACAGTTCTTAGACAATATCTACTTAATCCAGTGCCTATACAAGCATAATAATTACTTGCATTGTGAGTTTTTGTTAAAAAATGGACAAACTTGTTTCACCTATATATTTGTTTAACACTACTGAAAGTGTTGTTCTAGGAAGTAAAAAGAAAATGATTAGATTGCAGGATATACGTACTTAAAGTAGAATAATGCACTCTTTAAATCACTCTTTGAATATATTTAACTTTCCATAATAGCAATACAGAAGGAAGAAAAAAAAACTTTTGGTGTTATCTTTTCCTGTCACATGATTAGTGCAAACAGCAAGGTGAAAAAAGACCCTTATCGTGTTTTTCCCGGTACTTGATAAAATGGCATAACTGCTTCCGAGCTTCAACATGAAAGGTAGCGCTTGAAGAAAGTCAGTTTGTTTTGTATTTCACTTTCGCTGCTACTCTAAGCATCTTGATATTTGATTTAAGGATATTATGTTGAGCTTGCAATAAATGTAGCTGCCAATTGTGTTTTTCAGAGACTTCATCAGTACTGTTAACTACTTGACTATGATTTTTCAACTGTTTATTATCCAATGAGAATGTCTGACTTGCTGATCTCTAAGGTACGCCAAACATATGATTCAAACTAAAAACAAAACAAACAAAAATGATTTTTTGTGCATAAGCCATATGGATTCATTTTTTTACATTGGCCTTTCAGCCTAGTGCTTTCTACATATTTGGGGGTTCAACATACATAGCAGTTTGACCTCAACGCTAATTTGGTGGTAATCTTGATTACAGTTGAGAAGCTTCAGCTGGAGTAGAACAGCTGTTTTGTCAGCAGGTATCTATTACACTAGTGTGCTTGTGTTTCAGATCTAGTTCAGACTTTGATATATAAGCAAGATTCTCCAATGTATCTATAAGATATTGCTCCCTTATCTTTATCCAATACAATCTTTGCACTTAACAAAATGTCCTCTTAGTCACACTGTCCGTCTGGATATGAAGGCATCGTAAGTGCCTATATTTAATCACTACAAAATAATAACCCCTTTCATGGATTATCACGTAGTGGTAAAAGGGCTTGTGCGCCCCAATAATGCTAGGAGCTATATTGTTGGGAATCTTTACTCCCAGAAGGATCACCCATGGCACACTTGTAATAGATGAAGAATTGGACTAAAATATGATTCATTGGAGGAGAGTATGACAACCCACTCCAAAGAAAGCCAAATGGATATTCACAATCAGAACAGTGTTAATGTATTTATTTTTTATTTATATTTATGTGGCCACCCACTTGACATATGACTCTGGATAGCTAGCTATCAATTAAAAACAACCACAGTAGAGACAATTTAAAAATAATAGATCATACTTCCAAGTGTCTCAAAAAACAGCCTGGCTTCTGCACCTTACAGAGGACCAAAAAGTGAACCCTCCAGCTCTAACTTGTTAAAATGAAAGGTAATTCAGCTGCTGACATGTCCAGAGGCAAAAGAAAAAGTTGATGCTGCAAAGATACAAATAGTATTAGTACGTGGAACCATGAACCAAGGCAAACTTGATGTTGTCAGAGCAGAAGTCGAGATGGAATGAAATGGACTGGAATAGGTGTCTTCACATGAGGTAGAAAATTTGGCTTTGGTGTACCAAATGAAACAGCAGACAGACTAAGAGTTTTCAAGCTCTTGGTAGCCCAAATCAATAGAAAACAAGATTCTTCCTAGGCTTCTTATAAGACGAATTATCGAAGAGAATAAGGTAAACTGACAGAAATCTCAGTAGCTTTCACTTTTACAACTCATTTTATCGCACAGTTAATTAAGGCAGAGACATTTTTGTCTTTTACTAAGGGTCCCCATATGACCTGACGAGGTCATTTTCTTAACCGGTAAGGAAGAATGCCCAGCTGGCCAGAATGTAAATCTTTCTCAGGCTCAGATACTGATTCTAATACTCAGAAAGTATTACAAGAGTTCAGCTAAGAAAGTCTTTATAGTAGAGGTCTTCCTCTGAAAGCCTAAAAGATGATTCTAACCATGGGCCTCACTGGATGGACAACACTGAAATCAAATTGACTACATATTCTGGAAACAAAGATGGTGAAGCTCTAATCAGTCAGCCTAAACAAAAAGTGCGGCTCTGATCATGAACACCTTGCAAAATTCCAATTAAACTAAAAAAGCAAACAAAATCATCAAGCCAACATACGGTATCAATTATATTTCGTATGAGTATGCAGTGAAGATAAAGAACAGATTTAATGGAATAGATTTGATAAATAGAGCACATAAAGAACTCATAACTGAAATTTGTTTTACAATTAAAGATGAAGCAAACAAAAATATTCCAAAATACAAAAAGCAAAAGAAGGTGAAATGGCTACCTGCTGTCATATCAAAAACAGCTGAAGAAAGCTGGAAAACAAAAGGCAACAAAGACTTAAGGAAAGTTTATCCACCTCTTCCTGAGAAAAGAAGAGACTAGAAGTTATAGCTAAATTATCAGTGCAAAGAAACTGAAGATAACTATCAAGTGGGAACAGATTTGTTTAAGAAAATTACAGAAACCTTTTATGCATAGGTGGACATGATAAAAGACAAAGCAAAGATCCATTTGACAAAAAAGATTTAAAGAAGATATGGTATAAATATACAGAAGAAGTGTACAAAAATATTCCCTAAACAGATGATGCATATGAAGTGAAATGCAAACAGTTTAAACTCTTACAAGATGATACCATTAAAATGTCTCTTGTAATTTATAAGTAGGGAAGGAAAATACAGCAGTAGCCAAGGGACTGGAAAGGGTAAATGTATATTCCAATACCAAAAAAGCGAATGCTAAAGAATGTTTAAAGTACTAAACACTTGCACTTATCTCATTTGTTAGTAAGATAATGCTCTCGATTTTGCAATTCAGGCTTCAACAATACATGGAACAAGAAATGCCAGATGTACAAGCTGGATTCAGAGGAGGCTGGTGCACTCGAGATCACATTGCTAACATCCCATGCATAATGGAAAAGACAAGCAGGAGTGCCAAAAAGATGTTTATTTTGGCTTTATTGATTATACAAAGACTTTTGATCACAACCAATTGTGGCTAGCCCTTAAAAACATGGGTATACCGGGCCACTTCATCTAACTATGGAAGAATCTTTATAATGGCTAGGAAGCAACAGAATAGAACATGGAGCAACTAAATGATTTTGATCTGGGAAGGCAGTGACAAAGGTTGTATTCTGGCTATTTACATACCGTATTTGCAGAATATATTATGAGAAATGCTAGACTAGAAGAAATAGAAATTGGAATTAAAAGTGTTGGGAGAAATAACAACCTTAAAAATGCAGTTGATACTGTTTTAATAGCTAGAAGCAAGTAAGACTTAAAAAGTCTCTTGTTGAAGATGAAAGAAGAGAATGCAAAAGCCAGTCTTGAACTCAGTATTAAAAAGCAAACAAACAAACTGCATACTAAGATTTTGTCAACAGCCCAATGCAAATCACTAGAGTTAAAGTTGAAAACTTTATCCTCTTAGGCTCAAAAATTCACAGGGATGATGACTGTAGCCAAGAAATACACAGATGACTGCTACTTGGGAAAAGGACTATGACAAATCTAGACAATATATTAAAGTACAGAGACATCACACTAATAAAGGTATCTGTGGTCAAACCAATGGTTTTCATAGTTCTAACATGATCGTAAAAACTGAACAAAGTTCTGATCATCAGAAAGACTGAACAAAGAAAAAATGATGTCTTGAATTGTAGTGCTGGAGAAAATCGTTGAGAATGCCTTGGACTGCAAGAAGGATAAATAATTCAATAGTAGATGAAGTAAAACCAGATTGCTCATTGGAAATACTAATAATGAAGCTGAAGCTTAAATATTTTGGATGCTTAATGCAAAGGCAGAATTAATTGGAGAAGATCCCGATGCTTTTTTAAAAAGGCTGACAGAAGACAAGGTGCCTAGATAGTGCCGTTGAAAGCATAAGTTTACAAGAACTCAAAGAAGAAGTTCTGTACAGACAATCCTGGTGAAATGAGGTCCATTGGGTGATGGAGAATTAAAAGTAACCGAATAACTGAACAAGAACAGCAAAATGTTTATCATTACAGAATGTCATATATATAAACAGACATTCACATACAGACATACCTATCACACTTTGGAGATAAGTGTTGAGATAAGCAACAGTATGCAGAGTGCAGAAAAGGAGTATGAAAGAGTAAGCTAATGAAATCAAAAGAAATAAGAAAAGGAAAAGGAAAGAATTAATTTACAGCAACAACATTCACTATTCTTCTCCATATCTTTTTATTCTTACAGTCATCTTTGCTTTTACCATGTCTGTACAATGCTTCATAATTGCCTTTGTTCTTTAAACTTCCCACTTTCTTTTCTTGAATAGCTTGTTAACCCTAACCAACCATGATTTCTTTGGTTTTCCTTTTCCTCTTGAATCAAATCAAATCAAATCTTTATTGCAGTCATAGACTAGCACACCCTCTTGATTCATATATTCCTTCTTCCTTTGTTTTTCAATCAAATTCTAAATTATTTTTCTATATGAACAAACCACATCAACATGTTCCTTTTGTATTGGTTGCTCACTTTCATATTCAAGCATATTCATTCATTACCCATTTATTCTTGATCTTATCTCTTGTTTAATACACACGCTTAAACTCATTTCCATTCTATTGAACTTACTTTTATGCGTCCCTTGTTATACCCAACTCTCACTTTCATATAACAATATTGATAGAAGCACACTCTTAGACATAGTCATATTTCCTTCATTCAATAAATATTTGTTATCTTCAACAGTTACTATGTACTACCTCGCAACCAGCATTTGCACATTTTAAGAATATTCCATCTACAATATTTTGTCATCTTTACTTGCATTCTAACAATACACACAAGTTCATCTGCTGGCTGTAGTTTTTTTTTTTTTTTGACATTTAAGTATAATTTGCAAATGTTCATTGGATTTTCTGTGCTAAACACAACTATCAGTATTGATAATATGTTAATTTCCATATCAGTACCTTTTGTTGCATCATGTAATAACATGGTACTACATATTATAACATGGTAATATCAGAATATTTTAATTTGATAACATTTGCTGCATATCATTTAGTTTCTCAGCCAACAATATGGTATCATCTGCAAATAAAAGTACACACACATCCATATTCCCAACCAAATCACTTCTGATACTATCACAAGAATTCCTTGTACATTTATGCCTAAATACAACCAGCATAGTAAACAACCAGGAGACATCACATCCTGCTCAGTGCTGAACTGTTCACTAAGCATTTCATTTATTCTCATGCATACTCTACAGCATGTACTGTTATATACTGCTGTTATCTCATTTGCCAACCAACCTTAAGCTCCATATTCATGCAAAAGTTTCCATAAATCAAGTCTTATTTGTTTTATCATAACTTTCTCTAAATCAACAAACATACAATAAACTTTCTTTCTCACATCCACACTTTCTCAGTGTTTGCTGAATAGCAAAAATCCACTTGGCAAACTCCCTGCCTGACAATAATGTCTATTACACTTCCCAAATTTTGATCACTATCATCCCATGAACATGTCACAAGAATTCTATCAAAGACCCTCCTAGATGCAATTAACAAAGTAATCCCCTGTAATTTTTACATTCACTCTTGCTACCTTTCCCTCTGAATATTGAAACAATAATGACACCCAATTGTCAGGCATGCATGCAATCTTCACACCCATATTAGATGACCACTGCATAAGCAAACCACATCCATATTTTAACATTTTTCCACTTTAAGCCTTATCATTTTTCAGCATTCTGGCAGCATTTATTACTTCTTTTAATCAATATTAATTGGACAAAACATTTACTGCATTTGTTTCAATTTTTGACAAATCACTATCATTCCTATACAGATCTCTATGTGCTGGTTCCATTACTTCCCTGATTTCCATTCATTATTTTTAATCACAGTCACTCTGTTGGAGGCTTCTTGTTTAGCATTCTTACCACTACAAATACAATATTTTTATATCCTTCAAAATTGCTCTGCACTTACTTTCCCTCTTTTATTGGTCTGTGTTCTCTTTGACTACATTCTTTGCAATGATCTTTTTCTCTTTATACACATTGTATATTATCTTCTCTTATTGTCATATTTGCCTTAAATGTTCATTCATTCCATTTGATAGATAGACAGATAGATAGATAGATAGATAGATAGATAGATAGATAGATAGATAGATAGAAGGTGGTTAAGTTATCACCCTTAGTCATGCCTGTGCCACATATAATATTCCCTACTAAGGGTAAGGACAACACTATTCAGGCTGGCATATTTGAGCCAGTGTGCTACAAGTGCAACCAAAACTGTTTTTACCCCAAGCATGCCAATTAAAGATAGGATATTTAATCTAAAGACTATCTTGCAAGCCAACATAACGTTTCCCATTTCTCACTAACTAGGAGATATAAGCAGTGTACTCACAGAAATAAACACAGACATAATTTAAGTCTTCTCAAGGTCCTGTTCTGACTCTTTGTGGAAAACATTTAAAAATCCGCCTTTTCAAGATGGCAGGATGAATTCATTCCATGAAATATTTATGGACTTTTATTTCTCATAGGACATTTTATGTGTGTGTTTTCAAATTGTCCTCTATGTAGAGCCCCCCAAAATTGAGTAGATTAGTAAATTAGAAATAATTAGACCAAATTTTATTTGCTAGCTTAATAAGATGTACATAGCACTTTAAATAGTAATATAAGCAAACAATAGGGAGTAGTTTAGTATAAAAGCATGGTCTTTGTTTACTGAATATGGTAGAACCACCTTACTGATGCTAGACAGATAATGATCTTGTCCGAGTCTCAAAGGGACACTGTCTGGGAGTTCTGTATTCCATAGAAGAAAGGCAGATATAAATGAAATAAAGTAATGAGTATTTCTTGTAGTTTTCAGCTGGCTGTATTCATTCACAGATACATGTTTAAGGGGAAATCTTGGATCACATCTATCTTTCTTTCCGATTGTAGTAGCAACCCCTGCTTTGATTGGCGATAGTATCTGAATGTTCAGGGTATAGTAACTTCTTTCTTAGCTACAAATATGTTGCTTCAAGTTATGTTCTCTATGTCTTGAGCTGGGCTGCTACATTAATTATAGTTTGATTCCCCCATTGTGGCATATATTAAAAAAGAAGACTTAATATGTGTTTCAAACACTGTTGATTGTTGGCATTTTAAGACAGAAATGTATGGACTACCTGAACAATTGGTTATTCTACAGATTCTAAACTTTGATCTAGTTCTTTGATTTAGCCCTGCAATTAAGAAGATTTGGTTCAAAGCAAAAGCCCATTGGTTGATGTTTTACACTGATGTGATAATGTTTACACAGATGTGCTTTGAAAGCTTGATTATGGAGGATTTTTTGGGTCCAGCCACATGACAAGCTGTTCTTATTTGAAAGTTAAACTCATATAATGTCTATCTGCAATCGTTTTCCAAGAAGTCTGCCAGCTTTCTCTCTCTTTCGAGGTGATTTATCTGATCATTGTGTTCAATGTTATTTTCATTTTGAGGTTTTAAATCCTTCCACAATAAATCACTTACTTTCAACAATCCTTTTTTATCACTCAGGTGCACATAGGGCAGTACTTAGGACTGCTGTGATGAAAAGGTGTTTCATTACTTGCTTTAAGCCACCTGCCAATTAATTAGCCCCAAACTCTATCCAGCAAATAAAGCGGAGCAGCCAAATCCATTTGATCTCTCAAATTTACATGGTGACTGAAAAGACACATGGAAGAAGACTTGTAAAAAGTAAGAAACACACTGTCCTGTTTTTCCCTATTGCTCTACAACTATTTTTCATTGTTAGAAATTTAAACAAAAAGCGTAAACCCATTCAGTAATTCTTTCCTTTCCGAATTGCTTTTAGGAAGAACATTTATCTAGATGAAATTATATTATGCATTAATGCTGGGGAGAATACATAGTAGTGTATTAAGGCAGTAGGAATGTTACATTCATGCAGTCAAGCTACATCTTAGTCAATGCGGTTCAATGAACTCGAGGCTCTAGCTGGATTAAATTAAATTTCAATAGACAAATTTGTTATCTTGCTTTCTCTGTTTTTTTTTAAATGAATCAATAATTAATAGTTCATAGGGTTATTAGGGAGAGTCAAATAAGTTATAGGTAGGATTTTGCATATGGAAGTATGATTTAACTATATAGTACATGTCTTACATCCCACTAGATTTCCTAGCAGTTCAGATTTGCCTATTATCTTTCCTTCTCTTTTATCTTTGCTAGAATTCTGAGAAATAATTCTCTGAACCCAGCATTTCTCACTCTGATTCTAGCACATTGGTCAACAACATTTATTATGATATAATTGAATATACATAAGTATTGAAGTATTTATGTCCCTAAGCCTGGAGAACCCAACTAAAAGTAAGTACAATAAACCTGGGCTACCATTATCCCAAGAAATCCATAATTTAATATGTGAACATGTTTTGCATTTAGATGGGCTATATATCTGAAATTAAAATGAAAGCAATGTGCAGCAGGTGCAGGATCTTCTCTCATAGGAGTTGAACATTGCTGGAAACTCACCTATAACACCAGTGGTTTCTGGTGCTGCCATTCTCAGTTGCACTAGAGGAAAAGTGGGGTGCTTTAGAGTGCACACTAATAACATCACCTGTCATTGGAAATGTGCTGTCAGTCTTTGCTGTCCCTCCTGTGCTGACATTGGATAAGGCAGAATTGGCAACATTGTGAGAGTTTCCCTATTATATATTTTAATTAACTTTATTTGGAAGAATGAAGGAATTTATAGCAGTCAGTCATGTGTGTGAGTGTATATGCACACATACACACTTGCAGAATGCCTGCTATATTACATGGTCTGGTAACCTTGATGTTAGAGAACTACAAGAGGCCTTATATCTCTCTGCTCTTGGAAATAATTCCGAAGCTACAGCTGGTGCAAAATGGGATAGCAAGGCCTAGAGGCCTTTTTAGACACACTGACTCATAGAAAAGCATTGGTTGCTGATATGCTCTTGGTTGGACTTCAAGATTTGATCAGTTTTAACTAAGGCCATCAATGGAAAAAGTATCTCTTCCAGTATGTACTTGGGAGGAGGGAGTGGTTCTCATCTCCACCCCCCCACCCCCCACATCTGTGAAGGATATGTTGGGTAGAGATTCAGGAGAGAGGCTTCTCTGTCATGGCAGCCAAGCTTTAGAATACCTTTCCCTGGAGATTACTCAGTTACTAACACCATTGTTTTTCAGGGCTGGCTAAAGACCTGACTTTTTATTTTCACCTTCAGGATCTAACAACTGCAGAGTAGAGATGCCCTATTGTCTGTTGTAAAACTTGTGCCTCTTCATAGTTTTAATGTGGCTATTGCTACTTTATTCATGATCTCTATTTCATTGCATTGCTTTAGTCTATGTCTTTTATGAAATGTAACCTTTCTGAAACCTTTGGAATTATTGGGCATGATATAGATACATAAAATAAATAAATATTACACATATATGACATATACATTTTTTCTGCATTTTATCATATTTTACAGCAAGGTTATAAAAATGAACAGAATACAAAAATACAAAAGGTAAGCAGTGAAATAAAGAATGAAATGCTAAAGACAGTTAATGGACTATATTTAAAAAATCTAAACAGAACAAAAAATAGAAGAAAAGAAGAAAAATCTAAAAAATAAAAGAAACCATGGAAAACTTAAAAACAAACAGTGACATATATAGTGCATATCCCCTTCACCACTCAGACCCTTTTTGGAGTAGTGTGGCAAAAAAACCCCAGTAATAAATACTGATAAATAAGTTCATTCTTAAATGAAGAAATAATATTCAAAGTGTTTATTTTGTTTTATTTCTTAATATTGCCATACTAATGAAGCTAGAACAATCTCATAGTAATTTAATGTCTATATAGTGTCTATAGCTCTATATTTTCTACAGAACACTATTATCCTTTTAACAATCTATGAATGCAGTATCTTCCCACAGTTATGAAACAGAGAACAATGAACTAGATAGATCATTGTGTGACCCAGATTCAGCAATTCTTGGATCATTATAATAAGAACTATATATTCCTAATCCATTAAAGGCAACAGAGAAATAATACATGTGTATTTAAGAGAAAATATATGGAACACTTAATTTGTATGCTTATACAGATAGTCCACCATAAAGCAAGAAACAGTTTTGTACTCTGCTCTGACATGTGTGAGGAAATGACAATTCCTTACCTTCCTAGTTTAAAGACTGGCTGATAATGCCTTCTAAATAAACCTGGATAGAGTAATATGTTGTGAAACCTAACTTCTCCTTATTAAGTGGATTCTTCCTCCTACACCACCTGCTGTTCATATCCATTTGCTTGTATATAAGGCTAGCAGTCTTGTCAATTTCATCTTTAGAGGACAGTGCTTTCAAGTTCTACTGATAATCAGAACAAGATTTCTTATTTCTGTAATTTGATACACTGCTCTTCAGCTCACAATCTTCCTCAAAGTGGATTGATATTTGAGCTAACACATAACAATAAAACAAAACACATAACAATAAAACAAATCCTAAAAGGATAATGAGGTAATTAAGTAGCGTTATCAGCACAGGACAAAAATTCAAACAACATCTAAAAGATATGACCAGACAAAGGTTTTCAGTTAATGCCAAAATGATGCTGAAGGTAGCAACCCTAAACATAGTTGCCTGGAAGTAAATCCACTGATCTCAGTGGGACTTGCTTCTGAGTAGACATATCCAGGCTTGCACTGACACAGCTCTAGGGGAGCCACTACTAAAGCTGTCAAGTAGCTATTGGTTACTTGACTATTAAAAGGGGTTAGGGATGGGGAAGGCCTTAACACACTGGCCAGTGTAAGTGGCGGAAGAATGTCCTTAATGCTCATAAATTGCTAATTTTTTTTGAAAACAACAGCTACCTATTCTTCAGTGTTAAACATATATATCCTATATTATTTTGTATCCCAGTATTGTAAACATGCTGCTCTTGAACAAATAAAACATATTTAAAGGGTTTGGAGATACGAAAGGAAGTAGAGAAAAATTATTACAGAGAAGAAAGTTGTAAGATGCAAGTTTCCAGCTATGTGATTGCAAGCACAGAGGACCCAACAAGATATCAGTTTGGATCTGTGTGTGTGTGTGAGAGAGAGACAGAAAGGGAGAGATGGAATGTATTTTGGATGGCAAAGCTAGGTCTACATGATAGCTTCAGTTGCTGCATACCAATCAAAGCAAAATAGTATTTTCCATTCAAAAGCAAAATATTTTGGCACCTGGGAAGTGGCAGTGAAAAAGGGCTATTGCCTGTCCAGTCCAAGCTTGTGAGCTTCACAAAGTAATCCAGTTGGCCATCCTGTGATATAGAGTGCTGAGTTAGATAGGCATATGGCCCAGTCCAGCAAGACTCTTCTTATGTTCTTCTGTTCCATACCATCGCTATTCCTTCATAGACATCACTTAAAATGGACCAATGGAGCTTTCTTCCCAATGCAGAAAGAAATTGCACAGAAGCAATCTTTGCTAGGAATACAGCTGAGGAGCAAAGGATTGACACTTATTTCAACCCCATTTGATAAATCATTATTCCCCCTAAACTGCTATTTGAGTTACTCAAACATGCATGTTAAAACATGCATCTTTAACAACATATTCAGATTGGGTTTCCCCCTCCAGTGCTTAATTTCTCTCTCTTTTTTTAGTTCATGGAGAGCTCTTTCATGGCATAATGCAGAACAGTGTGTCCTATAGTATCCAATTGGTGGTTGCAGAGAGCATCTTTGAAATCCAGAACATACTTAATGTAGGGTACAAACTAACCAAGAAGCACACATTTTACACCACCTTTCTTTGGACTAAAATATGATTAGGCTCAATAGTGATCAGAGATATCATATAAGAGAGGAAAGCATATTTTAGAACCCCAAGCTATTTTCACCCAATCTTTCCCATATTTTTAGTACTCTGTGGAAAAAATAATAGATGGAGGTCTAAAAATATGCCCCAGATGGAACATTACTGCTCACAGGTGATGGTTGAAATGAGGTGGCAAATCCACATTTTCAAAGAAAAACCCAGCAGTTTAAAGTTCTAATGAAAACATATTAGAAGATACTTGGTTGGTGGTTTGTATTTAGCACATCACACCAAAAGTGAAGCTTAGGCTGCAGTCCTACACTACTTACCTGGAAGTTAATCCCACTGAACTGAATTTCTAAGAAGATGTGCATACCAGGCTAGACTGGGAAGTCAAAAACACATCTCAAAAGAAGGTAAGGGCAGACCCTTTCTGTGCTTTCGCCAAGAAAGCTACCTGATCTTGTGCATGAAGACACCAAGAATCAAGCTTAATTTGAAGAAGACTTTACCATTATCTTTTTCGACATGAAGAGCGGTGAGGCTGGAGCCTTAATAATAAGCCCCTTGAGCTCAATGAGACTTACTTCTAAGTAAACATGCTTAGAATTCCCCTTTAAGTAGCATATGTGCACTCAGTCCTGGGTCCTGAGGGATAAATGCAAAAACAAACGGCCAGCTTCTACCTTTCCTCCTTATGTGGAGTACGGAGTAAAGAAAACGGCACACCAATTGTGTAGTAAGAGAAATGTGTGTGCAGCTGAAGGGAGAGGAACTCCTCTTGCATTGTTTCAGGTCATATGTGATCATGCTCTGGATCCTTATCCTGCTAACTCAACATAGGCTGAGTTCCCACCACCCAGGAATCCAGAAAATTGGGATAATTGAGTTAGGCATAGTTTAGTCAAGGTTGGACATCATCCCCTCCTCAGTAATAATAAGAGAGTGGTGAAAATCCAGTTGTTGTTTTTCCCTGACTCAGTCTTGATTCCTGGCAACTACGTGGACAAGTCCACACAGCTTTCTAGCTTTCTTCCTAGGCTGAGAAAGAATCAAGGTCACTCAGTTGGCTTGGGTGCCTAAGGCAAGACCAGATTTCCCCCCTCCTACTCCATCACGTGAAGCACCAGATCAAACTTGATCCATTGGCGCATTATGGATCCATAATGCCAGGTCCTTATTGAGGACTATGCGTACATTCATGTCTGGTTCAGGAGCTACCTGAAATCTTGGTGGCTGTAATATTTCTTTGCAAGATTCCACATAGATTGGCAAAAAAAGTCAGAAATCTTTCCACTGTGAACCAGTTTCCTAGCAGAGACACTGATGCCAGGACAAACAAAGGAATATTATTTGTCCCTGATGAAAATGAGGACATTCATGGTTAGACATTTATGGTTAGTCAGAACCTACAGTGGTCCCCCCCCCCCCCCCCCCCCCCCGCTATCTTTCTTGCTGGGCCCTTTCAAACTCTTGAAAGCTTCCCGAGTATTCCTTAGTTTCTCTCTTGGTCTCTTTGTATCGCTAACGTCTAATATTGTTAAACCCTATACAGAGGCACAGCAGAACAACGCCCCTGCTCGTAGTGCCTCCGTTAAACCAAGAAGAAAGGAACGGTGCCCTTGATGGAAGGGGGAAGCCCCGACTGACTATGCCAATTCACTTGGGAAAAAAACACAAAAAACCCTCTCTTTTTGGAGGGGAGGGAAACGTAATAAGATAAAAGGCAAGGATAATACATGTAACACTTTTATGAGTGTTCTGAAAAATCGAGGAGTCGACCTGTTAGATCTTTTTGCTTTATTCCTCCCCCCCCCGCCCCGCAACCCCCGTTCCCTCTTTTCATGTGTGTCTGAGCAGGCCTAACCCTCCGGTAACGCCCTTTCTCCTTCTTACCTTTCCCTGCACCTGTCCACGTAATGCGCGGCAAGCTTCCAGGGTCCTCCTCCCCCCTCCCCACCTTCGCCAAACGGGGCTCCTGCAGCTCGCGATTCATCCGCGGCGAGAAGCTTCAACATCAAAAGGGACCAGGCGGACGGGAGCGAGCGACGGCATCCTTTTTCGCATCACCGACAACAGCCCGGGTGGGGGGAGAGGGAGGGAGGGAGGGAGGGAGAGGCGTGTTTCCAAGGCTAAATTGGAAGCCGATTAGGCGCGCGCGAGGGAGGGAGGGAGGGAGGTGGGGGGGAGGCCGGGGGACCTTCGGAAGTCCCCTTCGTCAGGAGGGAAAAGGTGTGAGGAGGGGAAAGCAGATCGGTTTAAGGTTTCAAACGCCCCAGCTTCCCGGCGCGCATCAGCTCCAGTGCTATTAGCATAGGTCAGGGGGGAAAACCTGCCCCGCGCGTATATATAGCGAGAGATTCCCCCACGCGCGCTGTTGTGGCACTTTCGAGCGGCCTCGCTTGGATCGCGGCGGTTTCCCCAAAGACACCCCGAGCCGGTGGCGCTACCAGCCAGCAGCGGTGGCAGCGGCGGCAGCAGCAGCAGCAAATTGGGCATCGCCGGCCGGCCGTCCCACCTGCAGCGGCTGTCGATGTTGAAGCCAAGCCCAGCCCAGCCTCCCCACCAGCCCCATGTCCGGGGAGAGGCGAGATTATCAGGACAGGCAGCTGCTCTCTTGACGCCGAGTCCGCCTTGCCTGCCAGACCCCTTCCAGCGCCGGCTCTGAGCCTCGAGAGCGGGACTCTGCCGGGGCGCCCTCTCTCTCGCCCGCCCGCCCGCCGTCCGTCCTCGGCTTGTCCTTTCCTTCCCTCTTCCTCTCCAGTCTCAGCAGCCCTCCGGCTGGGCTTCTCCATGGCCCCCTTAGCCGAAGTGGGGGGTTTCTTAAGTGGCCTGGAGGGGATGAGCCAACAGGTGGGCTCCCATTTCCTCCTGCCTCCTGCCGGGGAGAGGCCGCCCTTGCTAGGGGACCGCCTGACCCAAGCGGAGGGGGGATCCCGAGGGGGCGTCGCGGCTGGGGCCACGGATTTAGCCCACCTGCAGGGCATCCTACGCCGAAGACAGCTGTATTGCAGGACTGGCTTCCACCTGCAGATCCTGCCCGACGGCAGCGTTCAAGGCACTAGGCAAGACCACAGCCTCTTCGGTAAGGCCCCCTTTCCCTCCCCCCCCTTCCTTCCTTCCTTCCTTCCTTCCTTCCTTCCTTCCTTCCTTCCTTCCTTCCTTCCTTCCTTCCACCTGCTCTCTTCTGCAGCTTCTTCCCTTGTGACGGAAGCATCCTATAGCAACAGATGGTATAGCAACGGATCTCAGGCAGAGGATGTTTAAAAACACACCCGCCTGCATGAGCAGTGTCTAGATCTGAGTTAGGGCTGTTGCAGAGGGCCCAGGGAGCGCTGGGGGCAGCAGCCCTCCCCATGCACCAAGTAGGCAGGAGGTAGAGAGATCAGTTTAGAAAAAGTGGTGATCTGTCTGCAAAGCTCCATTTCAAGCAACACGACCAGATCATTGGTGGAAAAGGCCTTTGAACATATACAGAGTGCCTTTCCAACATCCCCATGTGCTGCTTAACACACGGTGCCCTACTGGAACATGGGAAATCCATCCATGTACGTAATGATGCTTGACATTACATACAGGTTGTCCCATGGAGCAACTTCATAAACATGTGTCAGACTGTTTCCCATGTGGCTTGAAAACTGACAAGCATAGCTTCCACGCAACCCAGCGTCTAAGACGCTGACCACCGTTATCATACAGTGGAAGAAATTTCAGTGTAGGAAGTAAGGCATTATTTGATGTGGACAATGGTTTCTAATCAAAGGATACCAATGTCAGGACTTTTCATTTTCAAAATCAAGCTCTAAGGGTTTCTAAGTCAGATGTGTGCTAAAAGCAAGATGCGGGTGTATATACATGCAAAACTATTACATGTATTATGATTGTAATCCATATAAACTCAGACATATTGCTCTGACTGAGAGAGCTGTTATAACGGTTTGCCAATTTCAGTCTTTCATTCTAATTTCTCCAGTACTTCACTTCTTCTTTTTTTTTTTAAAGTAATTGTATGTTTTGCTATATATAGTTGTTTACAATGCACTCCTGTGTCTGTGGCCATGGGTATCAGCCCTTCGATATTCCAGTGGGAATTGTGCATAAGGAAATGCATGCAGGATTGCCCAGGAACATGCAGTTGAATTTAACTTAGTATGCACAGAGGACAGAAGCTACAGATCATGCCGCCAAGAGGCTTTAATTCCGGAGGAAATGGAAATGTGAGCTGAGCACTCTACATTCTTGCAGACGAGCAAGAAAACAAAAAAGAGTTCCGCCTTGAGATGGTTCAGTTATTCTCACAACCAACCCTTTAGTTTTTGCTGTGCCCATTTTGCAGATTGGAAAGTAAAGCTGAGAAAGATAGAGAATACCACCCATTGAGTCCAATATAGAGCAGTGTTAGATTGCACATGCTGCAGGAACCCATCTGACATTATATATAGTGTATGTGTGTGTGTATACACACACACTACACACACTATATATAGATACTGGTCCAAGATCTAAATCTCTGCAATGTATTAGATTGGTTTATTTAGGACTTTATTTATGGACTATAGGGGATTTAAATGCTGAATGGAAGAGGTTGCTAAATGTGTAAGGGAGGGCAAACAAATGAGTGTTGAAAGTCTCTGAGGAGAAAGTTTTCTCTGAAAAAACCTACTACTGAGTGGTTGGTACATGAATATCTACAAAATATATTATTACTACTATTACGTGCATATGATATTTTTCACTGGTCCCAACAATCTGCTCTAAGAGATCTTAACTGACGAACAAAATACTGGGAACAGTTTTGTTTCGACTCTAGTTCAGCCGAAAATTCTGTACAGAAGATCAGCTTCTTAGAGCATGTAAACATGGTATAATTGCAAAAAAAGAAGAAAGAAAAAAAGTTTGAGATTGAGATCAAACATTCTTGGGGCTTCTTTATTCTATCACCATTCTCAGTAACTTTGTCTGATGTGGTTTCTTTGTTGGTTAAATCACCTGGTTATTATGATTTGGGGAGGAAAAACCTGTCTTTGAAAATGATATCAGAAAGACAGAATACCTCCCATATCTTTCAATGGAACTTTGAATATTGGGAACTCCAAAATCTCTGATGATTTATTGGCACTGAAAATGTGGAGTATGCAGTCTTCATAAAATACTGAATATCTGATCTTTGCAGAAGATTTGGCTACCCTGTTACATTAGCAAGACACCCCAAGTCTCAAATATTTTTTCAGTTAAACTCCAAAGGCTGCAAATGATAAAAATCATTAGCTTTCCTTAGAGAGAAAATAATTCAGAAAATAGAACAATGTTGAAAAACATAGGTTTTCAACACTTTTGCTAAAGCACATGGCATTTATTTCAAAGGAAAATGTGTATGTGTGTGTGTGTATATATATCAGCTATCAAAAGCTTTTCTTTCTAACAATCCAAATATTTGAACACTGTTATTATTTAACACAGAATGGCACAATCAGCCAAAGTTCCCTTGTAAACCCTGTGTATTTCAACTGGAGAGATTTAAGGACAACTCAGCTCTTTACTGAAATCAATGGGATGTTTTAACAAGGCTTATTTTTTATTGGATCAACCCAATATATATCATAGTGCTCCATTATTACTAAGACATATGTACTTCGATAACACCGTTCTGCATACTGTATCAATCACACATTTAATTGTGTGTAACAAATGTTGCATCTATCTCTATATTTAATACATGAGACTTAACTGCACTGTACTTAATTAAACCTTAAAAACAAATCTTTTCTTTTCTCAATACAGGTATTCTTGAATTCATCAGTGTGGCAGTGGGATTAGTCAGTATTCGAGGGGTGGACAGTGGCCTTTACCTTGGAATGAATGAGAAAGGAGAGCTTTATGGCTCTGTAAGTATTACTACCATATCACCCAACTCATATTACAGACTCACATTAGCAGTAATCTTTATAATCCCTGGGAAATTTGCCACTGGTATCAATACAAGAGGGATCACAGACTTACAGTAGCTACTTATCATAGGAAAAATAGTACGAAGGTACTCACTGGATTAACACTAAGTGAGAACTATCTGAAATAAACTGCACCACTAACATCATGTGGTTATATTTTGATAACTTAAGATGTTAAGTGAAACATCCTGAAACTTACCTGAGTTTCATCAATGCAATGACAATAACTTCACAGGAAGCTGCCTTACAGAGTTGGACCATGGATCCATCTAGCTCAAATGCATTTTCTCCCAGTTTCTGAAGGGCCTTTCTATACCTCTCTACCTGATTATTTAACTCAGTTCCAGGAAATGTGGCTCCTACACTGTTTGCATCTTCATGTATTTATACCCTGAGAGTTTCCCAAAATCTGGTTGCCAAAATTCAGTGCAATTCTCAACCAGTCTGAGATAGGAAGCAAAACCAAAAAGACAGCTAAAAATCAACACAACTGTGGCCTTCAGATGCAAAATGGTTACCCACCTCACCTTTTAATAAAGGAATTCGTTTGCCACTTAGCAAAGGGACTCAACAACATCTGCAGGAAAAGTATGTTCTCCCCTGAGTTATTTCCCTTCCTCAATGGCAGACAGGTTCTGCTAATTATTGCCCTCATCCCTGCAGCATTGTATCCAATTTAGGATGTGCTTTTTAGTCTATACAAGAGGAGACAACACAGTTCTAGACAATGAGGCAGTGTGCCCTGTAAACTCAAACTAACTTGAGAAGCTAGGAGCATCTTCAGGGTGTGGTAAAACATGTCTCAAGATGGGGCCGCAATGGTGTAATGGAAGCTCTGCCTGTTTTTGAGCTGCAGAGATCTTTGGTGGAGATTCAGATGGAGCTTCAGTCATACCATGGGGGCTGCCTTCTTGATTTTTTTGATCACTGCCTGCAGACATCCCTGCTTAGAATCTGCTGTAATACTCAGAGGCTTCCCAGAAATGAAGTAGAAACTCCTTAGCAAAGAGAGGCTAGTGTAACCCTAGGTCAGCAGATGTAATTAGTGGCTAAGGTGTGAGGCTTGGAGAGGGGGATCCAAGTTGAAGGCCTCATTGAATAGCTTGGGGCCTATCTCAGCCCAACTTCCCTCACAGTGTCATTGTTGTGGGAATAAAATTAGGGGTTTCCGAAGTAAGCTACCTTCTCAGAGAAAGGGCAGGATAGAAATGCAGTCATAAAACAGAACAAAAGAAGAACAATGTTAAAATCTGCAAAGTTTGCTCTAGTGCATAAAATAACTTAGAGCACAGCTTGTTTGGGAAGTACTGTATGCATATAGATAATGTTGTAGGTTTTGAGGGAGAAATAGATCCAAATAACTAGGAGTGATAGGGAGAAGGGAACATAAGTATCACTAGTCCAGAAGACTAAAAGGTGTCCATAGCTGTATGGCAGCTAATATTTCACTGCAGGCATCAGCCTTATAAAGCCAGTTGCTACCTAAGCTCATTTTTTTGCTTGTGGGAATGAAAAGGAGGCAGAAAGAGAAGATCTTATACAATAAAGGCAGAAATACAGGAATTGTTGTTCTTTAACAGGCAGAGCTCTGAGATATCTTCTTTCTTTCCTTGATGATAAAAAATCCTCTGCAGAAGAGGATCATGTATTAAAACACTATCTTTATTTATATACCACTACTATTCTGAAAACAGTGAAGAAATAAAACTGGGAAAAATATCTCAGCACCTGAAAGAAACATACTTTTTGAGGTAAAAATCAACATAGGATTATCTCTGCCTCTAGCACTATCATCTCCATATCTCTCTGACTATATATTTTAGTTGAAGAGATTTCTTTTTTTCCCCCCCATAGGAGAAGCTCACTCCTGAATGTGTCTTCAGAGAACAGTTTGAAGAGAACTGGTATAACACCTACTCCTCCAATGTGTACAAGCATGGGGACTCAGGCCGGCGGTACTTTGTGGCACTTAACAAAGATGGCAGTCCCAGAGATGGGGCAAGGTCCAAAAGGCATCAGAAATTCACCCATTTCTTGCCCAGACCAGTGGATCCAGAAAGAGTGCCAGAGCTCTACAAGGACGTGTTAGCAATCAGTTGAAGTCAACCACAGGAGAGGAACAGGATCTTAGCCTCCACATCCCAAAAGCAAGAGAAACTTCTAAATGTTGAAAATTATTGAGATCTAGAAAGAAGGCATCAGTGAAGCTGTTTAGTGGTAGACAAACCTTCATGCCTAATCTCTGGATTTAGAAGAATGGATCTTAAAGTCTAGTTGGCCAGCCTCTTTTAGGTTTGCTCATTCTGTGCTAGTCAAGGAGAAGTTTGAACTGGACTTAACAAAACTGCTCTGGATTACTTCATCCTGTACTTGGAGCATAAATAATTACCTAAAGTGAATGGGAGTTGGACTGTAGATAACTAGGAGAAAATGGCTAGTTAACATCACTGACACCCCTGTGGATGGTTAACATGGAGCTTTGTGAAGACTATGGTAACTGGGCAGCAAAATCTGGATTTATTTTTCCCTTCAGGATGGACCTAATTTATATATCTTCAGAGTGCATATATTTATTTTAAATATTTATTTATTACAGAGTTTATTTTTTATTGGTCTATGAAGAGAGTTCAACCCTATACTACAATAAAAATCATTTACAGTGCCAATATTTACTCCCAAAGTAGTATCATTGTCAAAAAGGGAACATTGTACCAGATGGTACAAATGGAGCAACATCTCTTAAAGGTTACTGTTTTACAAGATAAGAGATTGGTGTTGTGTTTTTATGCACACACAGTTTTCTGTTGAATGGTCTTATGTAGAAAGAGATGTTGACTGCCTTAGGAACTATGGGACTGCCCCCTATATTTGTACTGAATTTAAAATGCACATTTAAATGGAATAAAAGGTATACTTCTATCTGTTTGTTTCACTATTCTTTAAGGAACTAGTCTACTAGAGTCATCACTCTGTGAGAAGAAAGGAAGTGGGAAAGGTGTAGTGCTTAAGGTGTTGAACTAGTTCTAGAGAGACCCAAGTTCATGGCCATCTTCAGCCATGGAAACGTTTTCAGTGACTTTGGGCCAGTCACTTCCTCTCAGCCCAGCCTATCTCACAGAGCAATGTTTGTGGGGATAAAATGGAGATCCCCATGTAAACTGTTTTGAGCTCCTGGAAAATATAAATCAAATATATTTTGAAGGCTCATATTTCTTAAACTCATCACATCATAACTATGAATTAGTTGAGGTTTTGAACATTCACTTGGTCTTCATGTCTGGTGTACAACAAGAATGTATGCTAAATTAGGAACTAAAAAAAAAAAAAAAAATAGATGGGTCTCTATTAACAATGCTTGGAAAATAATTCCAAGTGCTCCTGAAATATACCCTGCTCTTCACTTGGCAATTCAATCCTGAATATATCCAAAACTGGCCTTGGAACTGTGGATCTTATTTCTCCACTTTGTAAATCTCTTTGTCTTTGCTACTGAAATCTGAGATGATATCCATAGAAGTTCAAGGCTGACATATAACTAATGCTGCTGAATACTCTTAACACTGGCATTGAGGTTACTACAAGACTTCCTTGTGAAGATTTATGTATTTTCTTAGATCAGCAAAACTATATATAGCCTTAGCACAGATCTTTTTTATTTATCTATTTTAATGTATATTGCTAGTATCTTTCAGACTATTACTGACTATTATTTCATTCATCAGGAAAGGACTGTAATTCTGTGATTGAGAGTATGACTTACGTGCAAAAGCTCTCAAGTTCAGAACCGAATTTTTCAAGGCAGGTCTGGAAAAGAAACCTGCCTGAGAATCTAGGGGGTTATAACCAGTCAGTGTTGATCAGATTTACCTAACTTAGTGCCCTCAAGATGCATTGGCCTTGCACCTTTATCATCCACCTTCTGGCTGGGGTGATGGGAGCTGAAGTCCAGCACATCTGGAGGGTACCAAATTAGAGAATACTGGAATGGACCGGGCTATGGTATGTGAATCAGATTTCTGATTGCTTAGGTTATTTTCTCTATCTTATCAGAGGTACTAACAGTATCTAGTATGTAGTTTAGAAGTTATGATATCATGAACAGTGATGAACTCCTCTTGACAACAAAGCCCAACACTTATCTCAGCACTTACCTCAGAATAGGAAAGATAAAATCCGTTCATTCAGATAACTGCCAGTTGAGAATTGCAGAAATGGATTTGCTGTTTGTCAAATGAAAAGATTGCTATCCTCTTGAGTTATACTTTTAAATGCATAGACTCTTTGAGAAGCTCACATGAAATATTAGGCCATTTCTGTTCCAAAAAAGTGATTTGAAACAGTGTTCAAAAGAGTTCTTGGAAGAATCTTAGAGGTTCCGCCTTAGGAATATTAGTAATATTGGACAAATGACTATGGATGGCTAAATTCTTCTAACAAATTCCCTCGGTAAAGCAGGGCTGCAGAGGAATTGTAAACAGTCTACATTACCCTCTTCACTGATACAAAGAAAAATAAAGATAAACAAAAACTGGATAGTGGTTGTGGATTCGTGGTCTGCCCTTTCTGCTCTGGTTAGAAACGATTCTGATTAAGAGACTTCCAAGAAAGAAAACAAGCAGAACTTGGCCTACTGTCACTTTCTGTTTTCTCCTTGGTTCTGTGTAATGCCTAAGGCCGCTTAAAAATGTATAAATAACAAAATGTTGAATTTTGTTTAATATACTACAGACTCTAAGAATGACTTTGCTAGTGAGATTGAAGAAGATCATTCCCAGGAAACAAAATTAAGCAAACACTGAATAAAATACCAATGCCAGTAATATTCTGGTTTGGCTAGCCAGCATCATCATGTGCATGCTTTAGATAGAAACCATAAAGGGAGCAGGAAGGCTAGTAAAATTTTGGTTAATTCAAGGCAGTATAAATACCAAAATACTCTTAACTTCTACTTTCCCAACAAAACAACCATGTGATGATTGGGATGAGAGAGAGTGAATGACCCAGGACTAGAACTCATAGTCTCCTGGTTTTTAGCCCGTAACCTTAACCACTATACCAGTCTGGCTCTCTAGGACAGATGACCAGACAGTAGATAAACCAATAAGTGCCCCAGTATTTAAATGCTTCTTCAGATCCCTGAAATAGAGAAGAACATGTCAAAATCATTGGAAAGAAGCATGAATTGGCAGTTGCATGTTCATACCTCATACCTCCTCATAAAAGGAGAAATAATAGCTACTTTCTGAAGGTTCATGTTGAAAGACTTCATTGTTGTTGAAAAATCTGTATGGATTCTAAAGTGGAGGACTTTTATTTGAATTGGTTTGGTTTATTATAAAGTCCTAGTGGTATTCAAACAACTCAGATATATTAGCTACATCTGAGTTATTATAGGCCTTCAGTAGATAGCTTTGAAGGCTTTGGGATGCATCCTAAGACATTCATACTTTAGCTGCACTGAAATCAGATCATAACTATCTTATCCTGTGGATCCAAGGCAGAATTTTAGAGGGGCTGCAGTTATCACACAAGATCTTGGTATTTGAAATAGTTCTATTTTTGAATATTTAACATCAAAATCTGACTATTTAAACAGACATATGTCCTACGTTTGTACATTACAGAATTTGAAATGTTAAACTGGTTTCTGGGATTTATGCTTTCCTTTCTAGCAAAAGGCCCTAGAAACAGCTTGCAATCATGCATGTGGTAGATATGTCTAAATTCTTAGTTTTTGTTGATATCGAAGTGTATATATGCCTACTAAAAAGTAGATATATCTATTGTATCCAACAGAACTTATTCCTGAGAAGTGGAAATAATTATGGAAATCATTTATATCAGTAGCTAACAAGCATCACAGCAATATATGCATATGAAATATGCAGTAAATAAATTATTTGCCTGAACTTTTTTTTAAAAAAAAAAGGAGCAGAGGGATTCTGTATTAATTTTTCTTACAGCACATCCATTCTGAACATCCTGTAAAGCCTTCAAATGGCAGAAATGTACTTAGCCCCAGAGTCAATTGGAAAGAATCATAATTTTATAGAAGTACCATTATTTGACAAGATTCAAGAAGATTAAACTTCTCAGAATGATTTCACGAGCCTTTCATTTGCAAAGTGCATTTAGAATCACACTGAGTCACAACCAGGCATAGACATCGTAGGAGGAGAGACGTGTTAGTCTCTGGTGGAAAAAATCAGGAGACTGGTACATCGTACTTCTTCCGACTAGCAAACTTTATTAAAAGGTGTAAGCTTTCGAGAACTGCAGCATCAGAAGCCTTTTAATAAAATTTGCTAGTTGGAAAAGGTACTATCGCACTCCTGATTTTTTGCCACCATAGACCAACACCGCTCTCCTACAATAGCCTGCCTGTCTAAGGCACACATGTCATTCACTCCAGTAAGCAAATGTCGGGTGAATTCTTACTTTTTCATGTGACAACTAAAATACTATGCTCTGCTGTCTTAATGTTCCATATTAAAGTTCCTAAGAAAAATAAATAAAGGCATGGTATTTTTTAAAAACAAACTTCCTGACCTGCACTGATATAGAAGAATTGGACCCCTTTTTGCATAGTGTGGGCTAAGTATCTTCACTGAAGCATGGCTTCAAATTAATCTGCATGAGAAGCCTGCAGGCCAACATACTTTTCCAGCCCTGTCACCTGAATCTTCCCTATGCAGAACCAGTTTTATGCCACTGAGTTAGCATGCCTTCTTAGCATCATTAAACTCACATTTGAATATCCAGGATTTCCAAGCAGTTTAATAAATTGTGCGGTAAGACTAATTTTTTCTTTTATTCTTTTAAACCTTGAAACAGATAATTTGAAATTGATTTATGGGCAAACCAGTGTAGACAAACAACCAGGGCATCTGCAGGAGTAAAAAAAAATAAAATCAATATGATGGCTATGTCCAATGAAATCAAAACCTTGCCTCTTTCTTATAAGTAGGATTCCATTCATGAGGTTGTGGCCACCATTTATGACTTTTTTGACTCTCCTATAGATGCCTTTGCAAAGAGCCCTGAAGAAGAAATTAACACCTTAGAAAAGGTTGACAGTATGACATTCAGTGTCACCCTACAAATGCAAAGAAATTAATGCAACATAGTATTGTCTGAACAACAGTAAGATGCAGCTATATACCACATTCTGATCAGTCACCAAATCTGAAAAATAGAATAATTCACATGACTGCAATTAACGTATTGCAAAATTTTATCTGTATGATCCAGCAGTTAATATTTTGTAGACGTCATCTTTATTGTCTTCATTGGAACCCAAGGAAGGTGGAAGGGAGGGAGAGAGGGAGAGAGAGTGCAATAGAAATAAGGAAAAGACTGGTTAAAGCTTTTACCAGGCAGAAAACAGAAGTGAAAAGAAAACACCCCCAGATCTATTTCTCTCACACTCTCTCTCATTGACTGTTTGGGAAGCTGATCACACTATACCTGTCTGCCCCCCCCCCCCCCGCCCCCGATGCCCAAGTTCATTAGCCCTGGGCAAGTGGCCCCATCCCCTGGTTATGAACTCAAAATAGTAATGAATATAAATTCCTGTGAAACGGGACTGTTTCAGTCAGCAGATCCCTTTAATCTTATGGAATTGCCTCCTCTGAAACTTTACTGAGTGTACTCAGTATAGATGCTTAAACAGAACTTTTTTGTAATCTTGGCTAGCAGTGATGAAATTAGCATGTTTTGATCCCTACATAAGTTGTTCATAAGGACTTGAAAGGAGGCATCAGGAAAATCTGAAGGCTGAAACGTTCTAAGATATGCTTCTTGCTCTAAGGTTTGTGTGATTGTCAGCCAGGGACTATCTTGATCAGGGTAGCTTGCCAATTCTCTGCCATACACACAATATTTATTAGCGTAAAGGGGATTTCCTATCAGAGATCTGAAGATATGTAAGTTTAAACATCAGATTACACAAGATAACTTATACAAATCAACCAAATAGATTTGCAAAATAGATTTATTGGTGAAGAAAAGAGTTAAAAGATTAAAATATAAAGAGTTTAAATATAAGGAAGGTAGCGGCTGGACTCAAAGACTGAACTAAACCTGGTTTGTTTAGCCATAATTTATTGAATAAACCATGATGAGTTAAAGCACCCTTTATTCAGTGCATTTCTTTACCTTTACTTACATTTTCATATTTTATATTTTTCATAAACATATTTATTTTGATATTTAAATAAAATAAACACTATTCAAAGACAGGATTCATCTCAGGGATGGGTAAATTTTGGTGGCTGAAGGTCACATTTCAAATGGGTGGAAGCAGGCTGAGATCACAAAGTGGATGGGAAAGTATCAACAATGGGTGGGGGCACTGATTGCCTTTTTAACTGTGAGATACCTATTTTAGGACTTTATCATGAGGTTTCCACCATTTTATGATGTGATATCACTTTTCAGTAATTACAATCAGAGGGAGCTCTGAGGATCCCAAAATGAAGATTTGAGGGTAGTGTGTCTCCCTGTAGTTACAGGTTGGTATCCACTGATACATTGCTTTAGAAGGGGCACATGGCATATTGCAGGTGACCAAGTCTAACGTAGGAGACCACACATGCCTGAAGCAGTAGAATATGCTCACGGCAGAGGAGATGCTCAAAATGAGAATTCTCTAATCCATCCCTCAGCTTCTATACCACTTCAATTCTGTGTGATATAAACAGTAGGTGTATGCATTTTGCAAGCCCATTCAAGGCAGTCACACTTCATCTAAGTGAAGTCCATCATGTTGCAGGGAAAATGTTATTGGCCTCTGTACAGGGGTGACATTGGTCACCACGTTGAGGTGCCTTATATTGCTCCCATAGCCTCTTCCAGCACTTCTAGTAGCTGGAAGAAGCTTTTGTGGATGCCATAATACGTGTAGTTGACAAGATAGCTTTGAAGGTATTATTTGGCTGCTGTTTTTATTACTATAAGGATGAATCTATTTATGTAATGCCATTTAGGAAATACACGTGATAAATGAGCTTGCAGCCACTGGTAACATGGATTACACTATGGGGTTTTATGGTGGTTGTAGTGTTGGTGATTGTGGCAATGAAAATGGAGCTCCTGCAAACAGCTGGTTGAACTGCCACAATGTCACAGAAGGACCCAGTTAGGCAGAAGATTCTGTGGTGGGGAAAATGAAGTTTCTGGCATGGATAGAATAAACTATTACAAGGTCAGTACAGTCAGGAGAAGAATCTGTGAATAACATTAGCCAAGCTGCCTGGAGAGAGGGTACATTTGATGCAGATTTCCCAAGCTGTTTACAATATCTGGAGAAACAGATCATGTGAAAATAACCTAATACAAATAGTTTTGCATGGACCTTACAGCAAATTCTTGTCAGTTATATTGGGTCAGAAGCAGAAATCTCAAACACAGTAAATCAGTGATAGGCAATGTGATGGCTGCAGGCAAAAAATATTTACTTGGTGGCCACCAGGCTTCCTGACCCACCTGAACTTTTAAAAGTTTCTTTTAATAATAATAATTGGAAAAAAAACAAACAGAAAATGGACATGCAGCTCCACAAGAGTCTAGCATCATTGAAGGTGCTGGTTGTCACCTTTAAAGCCCTTCATGGCTTGGGACCAGGTTACCTTAGGGACTGTCTTTTCCCAGTTGTTTCTACCTGTCCAATCCGGTCCGGCAAGCTGGGCATGCTCTGGGTCCCATCAGCCAAGGAATGTCAGCTGGTGGGGACCAGGAGACGTGCCTTTTCTGCTGTGGCACCTGCCCTCTGGAACATCCTCTCTCCTGAGATTAGGATGGCCCCGACCCTTTTGGCTTTTCAGAAGGCCTTGAAGACCTGGCTTTATGCCCGGGCCTGGGGCCCCAAGCATGTGAAGGGCCCCGTTTCATGGTTGTGCTGATACCAATGATTTTTTAAGATCTCTTGGCTGCATTTATATTTATATTTAATTTTCTGTACTGTTTTAAATGTTGACTGTTTTTATTGTTAGCTGCCCAGAATCACTGGTCTGAGATGGGCGGCTATATAAATTGAATGAATGAATGAATGAATGAATGAATGAATGAATAAATAAATAAATAAATAAATATCATCATTATTTGCTGCAATACCTCTGAACCACACAGAGATCCTACTGCAATAATAGAGAGCATCTTGGGCTGTCATTTCACATTGTGATAATTGAAAATGTGCCTGGCCATGCCCATCACTACAGACTTTTTGAGTTACTTGTTCTCAACACTCCAAATATGCCCCAAGTTTAAAACAAGTTGTCTTTTCTTGCTGTACGCACACGTAGATCACAAGCTAGAGTACACATAATGATAGCTATTTTTTAAAATATTACCATGATTGCAGTCTCTTGCATAGTTATTTGGTATTAAGAGCTAATGAACTCATTGGTGTTTACCTCTGAACTGATCTGTACAGTTTAGAAAACATATGGAACTCTAATAAAATATCCTCGGACAGATATTTAGAAGGCTGATTTGACATGCATCTAGATCAGCCTTCCTCAATCTTTCAGACTGCTTTTCCTGCTAAAATGAACCTTGCTTTTTGTGCCTGCATGTGTATTTTTTCGAAGATTGTTAGTTTGAGTGCTGACGGCATCTTCTGAGGTTGTTTTCATTGTTCTTCTAAAAAGTGCTTGTTATGTAACCTTTCTGTTGTGCGGCTCATTTTCTAATTTTTCTTTCTTCAAAATTCAAAACCCTAATGTGACTAGGTGAAATATCGAGAAGATAGAGACAAACATAGGTTAAAATTTAAAGAATCAGATTAACTTTTATTAAATAGCATAACATTGATTACAGACAAATTCCATTAATATTACAACATATCTATAGCCTGTCAACCACTGCCTTCTCTAGCATTAAATATATAATCAGATTGCTGTCACTCTGACAGGGTTTTCACAGGGCAAGGACTTTGAGCTTCTCTCAGCCTGAACTTGCCTTGCCCTAATCTTCCTGGAGATCGCTCCTTCCTCCCACACCTCCCAACTCCCTCTTTCCTAGGATTCCTCCAGATTTTAAACTGGAAGGTTGTATCCTTTAACTGACTGTTCTAATACCCAGCCATTACACTGTTCTGGGCTTCCTCCAGGTGGAAGAGCAGCATAGTAGTTGTATGAATGATGATGATGATGATGATGATGATGATGATGATGCCACCTTTAGCATTCCCCTGAACAGAGTTGGTGTGCAATTTGGGGCTCCTCTTGGATTCATGGCTCCTGCTGAAGGAGCAGGTGGCAGTTATGTCTAGGGAAACCTTTGCAAAAGTTCATCTTGTGTGCCAATTACACCCATTTCTGGATCAGGAGGTCCTACTCATGGTCACTCATATCCTAGTCCCTTCCCACCTGGACTACTACAATGTGATCTATATGGGGATGCCCTTGAAGACCACCCACAAACTTCAATTGGTCCAGAATGCAGTGGCACATGGAGTTCTGGGCACCTGGTAATTCACCTGTGCTGCACTGTTGTTGTGCAAGCTGCACTGCTTCCAGATTCTTTCCAGGTGCAAATTCAAGCTGATGGTTATCACCTTTAAAGCCCTGAATGGCATGGGGCCATGCTATTTGAAGGATTGCCTCTTCCTGAGGATATCTACCCATCTGACTAGATTGGATGGAGTGGGCTCGCTCCAGATCCCCCTATTAAATATTGTGATCTGGTGGGATCTACGAAGCAAGCTTTTTCCGTAGCTTCTGCTACCCTATGGAACAGTCTCCCCCTGAGATACAAGGGCCCCTACCTTCCTTGCTTTCCAGAAGGCTATTAAGACCTGTTTTTTCACTCAGAAGTTGAGCCAGAATGGGAGGTGAGACCAGCATTTATGTTCTGGAGATGGGAGTGTTATGGTGCTCGGTGGTGTGCAAAGGTTTTTAACAGTGTATTCTGTTGTTTGTATACCTGTTTGTTAGCTGTCTAGTGTTATTTTGTATAAAGCTCTCTAGGGTTATTGTATATAATCTGGGTGGCCATGTAATTTTTTAAAATAATAATGCTGCAGAATGCTATTTGAGTACTGGTTCTTAAGCTTGGCTTGGGGGCAGGAAGGATGTAAACTGACTTAAAAATTAAAAGAGAAAAAAAGTAGTAGCAGTTCAAAAGCAAACTGTTCACAGAATGACCTTGTCTTCATTAGTGACCTTTAATGGAACCCAGCCTAAGAAACAGCTGCAGGGATAAATGTCCATTTTCCTGACTCTCTTCACTTGACTCTATATTTTCCTACTGGTTCTTCTTTTGTGATATTGAAAATAAGAGAATAAGGCTGCTTGAAATATAGCCTGGGAACAAAGATAAAATTAGGGTTGTTGGACCATCCTGATGATGCTATAAATCAGTAGTGAAGAAAGGCTATTTGTCCACAAGTAGTCCAGTTGGCTCCAGCATTGTGAATCAACACATTCTATGGCACAGGATTCTATTGGTCTGAGTGATCAACAAGTGGAACTCCATCAGGAATCAATATTAGGGACTGAAAAAATCAATAAATCAGTTTCTGCAAAGTTCTACAATCAACCCTGTAGTTGATGCCTGCCAGTTAAATCTCCCAAGGCTTGCAGTATGACATTGCCTTTCCATAAATGCTTGTATCAGTATTGTCCATCAGTACATGTCTTATGGCATAACACAAACTTTGCAGTAGTCTAGTAGTCTGAGTTATCAGCAAATTATATTGTATCACTATCAATCACTTTTAGGGATTGAAAAACCAATAAAACCAGTTTCTGCAACAACAGCAACAATAACTAGCTTATGCTTGCCATGCTGACTGTGGCTCAGATTGTGAACTTCTTGGAAAATTCCAAGTTCAGCCAAAGAAAGCAAACAAAATAATGAAGCCAACAAAAAATATCAACAATATTCCATATAAATGTGCAGTGAAGGTAAAGAACAGATTAAGCAGACTAGATTTAATAAAAAGAATGCTTAAAGATATTTTGACTAAAATTTGTGATGACATTAAAGATAAAATTCAGAAGTCTGGTAGCACCTTTTCAAAATTAATACATTTTGTTAAAAAGACATAAGTTTTTGTAACCTACAGACCACTTCATCAAATGCATAGAGTGGCTATTCGAATGTAAGATTTAAACTGGGCTGAGATGGGGGGAAGACAGGGTGATTATGCAGATGTGGTTGCATGTGAGACAGATTACATGTACCTATTAATTCATGATTGTACACAATGATTAAAACCCATTGTGTTTGTTAAGATCTTCTGAGCCTGAAATCTGCTTAATGTACATCCGTTCAGCAGTTTCTCACTCAGTTAGTTTCTTTGTTCCAGAACAACTACTTTGAGATTTGTAATAGAGTGTCAGGTTAAAATGCCATACTATTACTTTGTCCTTGATCTGAGTCCTAATGTCCAACTTGGGTTCACTAATCCTTTTGCACAAAGCCTGGCTTGTTTGTCCCACATAGAATCCAGAGGGTCATTATGGGCAGATGATGGCACGTATCTTATTAGAGGAAGAGAATGTGAAGGTGCCTCTAAATTTGCATGTGTAGTTATTGGGGACTGTGAAGGTGCTGTTGGTGTAAATATGGGGGGAACTAGAACAGCCGGTGCTTTTCAGGGTATTGATTACATACTAAAATCATTTTCTTGTTGTTCCTGGTTGTTTGTGAGAATCTGCTTCAAGTTGGCTGGTGGCCTGTATATTGGGTTCTTGGTGCTCTCTGAGTTTGGTTGTTTTCTTGAAGAAGCTTCATTACCAGGCTACATGCAAGTATGGGCCTGCCACCCAGTGCTTGAGCAGCGGAGAGGAATAGAAGTCCCCCGAAATCCATTCTAAACCTATCATTCTATTATTCTAGAGTCCAGTGTCATTATCCAGCATGGTTTTTATTTATTAATCATATGTTTGAGTGGTTGGAGCTTTAGATTGTAGGTGACAACCAGTGCTGTTCTCTTCTGTTTCTGGGGTGTTTTTTTTAAATAGGATCTCCTGTGATGGAGGACTTGGATGAGGAGGTCCAAGGTCACGGGGAGAAGCATCTCCTCAGCCCACAGCCTGAGCATGTGAAAGCAAAGAGAATAAGACTGGCACCACCCTAAGGAATTCGTAGTGTTTAGTTGCAGACTTTGGGAGTTAGAGTTAGTCTGGCAAGATTCTGTCTAGCAGGTGTAAGCTAATAAAGTAACTAAGCAATTCCAGAACCGTCTTGTAAAGTTTCTTGGGCTGAACCTGACACCTCCCTAGGAATCAACTGGGTTCTATTGATTTGTCTATTGATCTCACTGGGTGGATAGTTTGCAGCAAGAAGAGACAATATATATCCATTGAAACAATGCAAAGAAACTAAGGTTAACTACTGAATGGAAGAGTCAAGAGGGTTTATTAAAGAAAATTAGAGAAATTAAGAGATGTTTTTACACAAAAATGGACATGATAAAAGTCAACGAAGGCAACGATCTAACAGTAAAGTAGATATAAAGAAGAAATAGTACAAATGTAAAATATAAAGTAGATATAAAGAAGAAATAGTACAAACCAAATCAGTGATAATGTTCAAAGGTAAGATCATAGAGTGGACAAAGTAGTAGACTATACAAATATGATTCTGTGACAAAAGCTAACATTTTCAGAGGAGAATATTCTTTTGAACTATATACCTAGGACAGAGAACTTGACAACCGGACAACGTAAATGGATTCTCCGTGCCCTTACTGTGGCCAAAACACTGATATTGCAGCATTGGAAAGATAGATGTATGGCCCCATTCACTCAATGGATTGACGACCTGATTGCGCTTGCCACGTATGCACAGATTGCCTATAGACGTAGACTTTGTATGGACAAATATAATGAAATATGGGAGTCATTTACACAAAATACAGTAGATAAAAAACAAAAAACAAAAAAAAACATGATAGTCATGTAAATGTATTAGAAATATATATGTACTAGAATAATACTGCGTTAGATAAGTATATATAGAATTGTAATTGTTTACTTTTATAATGACATATTAACATTAATATTTTTAAATATTTCCTTCAGTTTTTGTTAAAGCACTTTCTGTGTTTTTTTTCTTTTCAATAATAATAATAAAAAAAATAATATCCTAGAGCAAAAATCAGATGTTTTCAAAAGTTAAGTTATATGGGCCCTAGAAATATTACTAGGAAGAAAGTTATAGGACTTGATAAAATACCAGCAGAATTGTTTAAACCTTGTAAGATAATACTAATAAAACTGCAGTTTGTAGGGTGATAAGAAAAACTCAGTAGAGGCCCAAAGACAGAAAAAGATCAGTCTGCATTCCAAAGGCAGTGCCAAAGAATGCTCAGTCTACCAAACAATTGCACTTAACAGTACTATATGCAAGTTTAAAAAAATACTCATGATTTTGCAATTCAGACTCAAGCAATATACAGAATGAGAACTTTTAGAAGTACAAGCTGGCTTCAGAAGCGGGGCAGGCACCCAGGTTCACACTGCAAACAGAAAGACATCTTATTTTTGTTTGCTTGATTATACGAAGCGTTTTGACTGCATAGGCAAAAGCATAGTTATACCATCTCTTTTTATCCACCTACTGAAAAATTTGTATGCTGATTCAGAAACAATGGTTAGAACCAAACATGAAACCACAGACTGGTTCAAAATTGGGAAATGACTGCGCCAGGGATGTATGTCATGTTACCTAGGTAACTTACATGCAAAATGTACAATTTCATACATGCAGACCATATTTCTCAGAACAGGAATTAAAATTACTGGAAGAAACATTAGGAAATATTAGACTTCGCTTGTTGGAGGTAAAAGACGAGAGTCCAAAAGTTGGTCTGATGTTCGGTATTAAAGTAGCTAAGATTATATCAACTGCTAGTACCAACCCAATGCAAATAGGGGAAGATGTAGTGAAAGTTGCAACAGACTTTATTTTCCTGCATGCAAAAATTACAGGGATGGTGATAAGTATGAAATTAAAAGATGTCTGCTTTTTGGGAAAAGACTATGACAAATCTAGACAAAATATTAAAGTGTAGAGACATTTCACTGCCAACAAAGGTACATATTTTCAAGGTCATCGTTTTCCAGTCATAATGGATGGATGGCAAAGCTGCCACATCAGAAAGCCTCAACAGAGTAAAATAGTTGCCTTTGAATTATTACTATTTTTTGTGCCTTCAAGTTAGTGTTGACTCCCTAGATAGTCTTTGCAGGTTTTTTGGCAAGATTTTTGGAAGTGGTTTGCCCTTGCCTCCTTCCTAGGGCTGAGGAAGAGAGATTGGCCCAAGGTCACCCAGCTGGCTTCAGGCCTAAAGCAGGACCAAAACTCCCAGTCTCTCATTTTCTGGCCTGGTGCCTTAACCACTAGACCAAACTGGCTGTCCTTAGAATTATAGTGCTAGAGAAATGGTTTTGAAAGTACCTTGGACAGAAGGAAGGACAAATAATTCAAACTAGATGAAGTAAAACCAGGCAGCTCACTGAAAGCACTGATAATGAAGCTAAAGCTTAAATGTTTGGGATACTAATATGGAAGCAAGAGCCTTTGGAGAGGACCCAGATGCTTGGGGAAAAAAAAGAAGGCAGTTGAAAAAGAAGCTAGCAGAAGAGAAGGTGGCTAACCTCTATCATAGATGACATAAGCAGGAGTTTACAAGAACTCGAATAAGCAGATACTGACAAACACTCCTCACAAACTGTGGTCCACTGGGCCACAAAGAGTTGGAAATAATGGGAAAATAAAACACATTAACTCTGAGAAGACTTAGTATACAGCATTGCCCTTTCTCCCAAGTTATCTACAGTATGTCCTTCCTTTGCTTCATTGCCTTGGTCAGGTGGAACTAATGTTGAAATCATTTATCAGGAACCTAAAATGCCCAGATGATACACAGAGAAGGGTGGAAAGGCACTTCTCTTAGAAGACAGGCAAAAAGAAATGAGATGATGGGAAATCTGCCAATTCCTCATGCTGTTTTCAGGTAGGCCCATCTAACATTTGCTCGGAAAAGCATAATGTCAGAGATAACCACACTAATATACTACTTGTTCTCTTCTTCTATTATTATTGATGGATCATCAAGCAACTCCCTTTATTTCCTATAGAAATGTTTGTTCTCATTTTGTCATGATCTCAAAATCTAAGGATGTACAAAACAGTTTGAGTATAAATCATTCCAAAGCTCCAATGGCTATAATCATTTATCAGGAACCAAAATACCCACATTTTGAGAATTTTATTTTAAGTATGGAAAAATGTGTTGTTTGTTCCATACATGGAACAATATGTGGCATTGCAAAGTGGTCTTATAGCTTGCCACTGGATGGGTAAAAGTCCCTTTTTGTTTTTTCCTTTTAAACCAAGGTTTGTCTCTATGGCTTCACTCTGCCATAGACCATGGGGGACAGGGAGCTTGTGTCTTTGTAGCCTGCAAGTGAAAGTAGGAAAATGCTTTACACTTAAGTGTTGGAATTTCTGTGAATCTGTAAATTCATGAATAGCAGAACAGTGTTGGTCTGGTTGGGTTGTTGAGCTTTAGTATGCATGTTTAATCTCTTTTTTTTTTTTGTCCTATTAATGTTGAGATTCAGGATGCCTTTAAAAATGAAACATGTTTTGATTTTCAAAGTTATTCTGAAGCCTCAATATGAAAAGGACACAACAGTATTCACACAATACACATGTACACCTAAGCTCATTAATCTAATGCATGCACTAGCTTTACAAAAGGACTTCTCTATGACTGTTGTAGTGCAGATCTCAAAGTGTTTTTAAAAATGAAAAGACTCTATAGTTTGGTGAGGGTTTTGTGTGCATGCAATCTGTGCACAATATTGAGTTTTTATATTTTAGAATTACTTTTAGAGTTTAAAATGCAAGAGTTAAGCTGGCTGGGATACTTTTTTTTATTTTACTTTTTTTATCCTGCTTTTATTATTTTTATAAATAACTCAAGGCAGTGAGCACACCTAATACCCCTTCTTCCTCCTACTTTCCCCACAACAACAACCCTGTGAGGTGAGTTGGGCTGATTTTTTGAACTTTGCTCTATATAGTGTAAATGCTACAGTCTTGTTGATGCTGTTTGTAGAACATTTTTGTAAATACATATTAGTTTGGGCAGCTGTGCTTTCTCTTTCTATCCTATTGGAATCTTAAGATATACAAAGACTTTTGGTTTGGGCTGAAATAAGAATGTGTGTGGACATCTATGATCACTTTATTGATTTGTGCGTGTATGTGTGTTTTGGTTTTAAAAAGCAAACACAGGCAGGGATTTGTTTCATAATTGAAAATAGAGGAGGTATTATATTTTGTGTTCTATATGCTGTAGTCTTGTCTATTTATTATGCAGGAATTATTCAGAACAAGTTCGGTGCAGTGGTTAAGGCATCAGGCTAGAAACTGGGAGACCATGAGTTCTGGTCCTGCCTTTGGCACAAAGCCGGATCGTTGATCTTGGGCCAGTCACTCTCTCAGCCCTAGGAAGAAGGCAATGGCAAATTGCTTTTGAGAATCCTGCCAATAAAACTGCATGGGTAGTTGTTAGGAGTCAAAACTGTCATGAAGAGACACAACATTCAGCAGTTGAGTACTGACTATTTTCTTTAACAGCCAGCCTGCCAAAAGAAAGAAAGTTGAAAAAAAAAGGCAAAAATTCTGTTGCATGAATTTGCTAAGTATTAGTAATCCATGTTGTCTACAGGCAATAGAAAGATTGGGGAAGAGGGTTATTTTTAATTTAAAAAAAATTAAGAAACCCCACTGCATTTCTTGAGTGAGATTTGCCTGAGTACAAGTTGATCTTTAAGACTAGGGCTGGGAGTAGTTAACTGAAAGAACATTGATGAGACTACTGTGTTCTTTTCTGTATTAATGCATAGGATAATGCAAAAGCTATTTTAGAGAACTGAAATTCACGTAGGAAAATATGATTCCATTGTTTCCTATGGGGATTTTTTTGATGTTTTCCAAAATATTTTAAAAATCCTTCCTTTTGCTAATATTTCTGCAAGTTCATTGCAGAATGAATAGCTTAATCTGCCATCCCATGTACTCAGGCACAAAAGAAGGTAACAAGTGGCTTGTTCTGAGTTCCCATTGTTTCCTATGGCTGAAACATAGGAAACTTAAAGCACTGAGTTCTGTTTTGATGGAACACAAAACATATAACCCATTTTGAGTTTTGTCTATCAGTAAAATTATTTTGATCCAGGCTTTAAAAAAATCCTTTTGATTCATACCCCTACCAAAAAATCTACTTTTTATATTGAAATATACAATAGGAAATGATATGGAAGAATGCTTTGTTTATTATTAAAAATATAGAATAGCTTTTCTTTTTTTGTAAAAAAAAAATAACATCTGTATGGTTAACTTATGTCTTTTTCAGTTGATATAATGCACTGTTAAACAGTAGCTTTCAGATCCTTACAGGTGATCTTTCATCATGAAAACAGGAACCAACATGTTTCAAAAGGCCATTAACTAATGCCCCAGGCATATTGGGAGTGCAATATGTAACTGAAGATATGTATTAATAGCTTCATAAAACATTGTATAAAGTTGCTCATTGCCATTGCACTAATGTCAATAGCAATTTCACCTGGGAAGAGGACACTAAGCAACTCTTTACAAAAGGTAAACTTTGGGGAGCTTTCCTACTTGTTAGCTAGGAGATAGTACAAATGTGTGCCATCAAACCAACAGTTGCATTTGTTTGTGTGAAGTCCCTTCATAGGAAAGCATAACCTGATCACATAAAAGAATGTACTACTTTCATTAAAATGTTGAGAACTGATGAACAACAAATCCAATCTTTGTAGCTAAACAGATTAGGAACATCTTAAGTCTTAGAGGCCAAGGAGATAGGAAACTATGAACGGAAGCTTATTGTCCTTCTCACAAACATACTCTGAAATGAGATAGTTATTTTTATTATTGCAACTTGTTCTAAATCTTTTGAAGTAGGGCTGTGTACAAATATTTATACTGGTCTAAATAAACTGCATGTAGGCCATTTATTTTTGCTAAATATATAGATTTCTGCATCTAAAACAGCTAAGCTGAACAAATATTTGAAGCTATTGCATGCGCTAATCCAAAACTGTGCAGAAGAATTAATAGAACCATTATTGGAACCCAGACAGCCACCCTTCATTTAGTCATCTGGAATACTGCCCAAAACATTCTTCCTCTGGTTGACTTCCTTGTAGAAAATTATTGAAATGTGGATAAATAGAGCTATGGAACACATTTCTGCATTTTATACACTTATCTACATGTAAGCCAAAGGGTTTCTGAAGGGTAGATTCAGTAAACCTAAATACTGGTCACAGAAAGGGACTGAAAACTATCTGGGATGAAGACTTGATTAGCTTTCTTAGGTAAAGTAGGAAAGCTGAAAGCTGATGGAAGGAAATTTGGGCAGGAATTAATGGGTGAAAGAAATGATGGGTTGGATATGATATATCATGAGAAATAGCATATAATAACTGAAACAATATATTCTAGGAATTGCAATCCTAATCATGTGTATTTGTAAGGGCACAAGGGGGTGCAAGCTATATAACTCGTCATATCATTGTAGCTTGCACTGAATGCCTAATGTCCCAGTATAACTGAGGGTATTACACTAGGAAAAAGTTGTTATAAATGTGTATGCTGCCTGATTCCCAACACCTCTAGGCTGATGTAACTAGAATTCTGTACAGGAGTTCTGTCCTAGATAGGTTTCTGAACTGTAACACAGGTTGTGCAGTAGGAAGGAGAATGACTGGAGCTTGATATTGTATATCAGGGTTCCTCAACCTTGGCAACTTTAAGATGGGTGGACTTCAACTCCCAGAATTCCCCAGCCAGCCTTGGTCCACCCGTCTTAAAGTTGCCAAGGTTGAGGAACGCTGTTGTATATGACAATACTCCATTTATTTATACCCAATAGCCCAGATATAGTTCCCTGGATTTCTCCTGGAAACTTCTCTCTCTGATTGAAACTAATAGAAGGAGCCAAGACTGAGCCACCAGAATGAGCAACCGTGAGAGTCAAATGTGTGACACCCTCTCAACTGCATGCCTCTGGCAAAATCCACAAGTTGTGTATAGCATACACCTGGAGATATAAAGCTAGGCTGTTTTGGTGGCAGTTAAAAGGGGAAAATCCAACCTCCCTGGATTTAGAGCACTGTTAATTCATTCCTGTAAGGTGATTTCCAGATTACATATTTTGTTCTTGGCTACCTTTTTCTGGCTTGTCTGCAACTTCCACCCACCCCATACACTGAAGCCCCATTCTAAAACTTATCTCCAAAACTGTACTATAAATCTGTGAAGTTTTCACTGTTACAGTTTGCATAAGGGCAGGTGATGGAATAAAAGCTTCAGTCCTTTAAATCATTTTCTTACATAGCATATCTTTACAGCAAAAGAGCATTAAGTAAACATTTTAATTAGTGAATCAATATAGGAGTATAGCAACTCTTATATCGAAGGCATCAGGTAGCTGTTGAGCAGGACAGTTCCTATAGACCAATTACAGTGGAAGCAGAAAGGATACACATACACTGTGTTTTGATCATTCACTTTTTGTAATTTCTGAATGAGTATACATACTCATTCAGAAATTACAAAAAGTGAATGAACAGCTAAAATGCCCCTGTCATTATGAGACTATGCTGGTAACAACAGTCACATGTCATGTCATCCACAGAAAAAGCTGATGTACTCATACTGATGAACATTGCCAGACCATACTAAATCCATCAGGCCCAGCTAGTCTCCTTGCTGATTTACAGGTAGTCTGGTTTTTTTTTATAACACTTTAGACTAAATTAACAAGGGCTTGAGTAATTTGTGGTTCATTGTCTTTTTGGAAGTGCAGTTAGGTTGCTATGTGAATCTGATCAGCACATTAGAACATAGCGCAATTCATTTCTTTGGGCACAACATGTACATAGCAATTTTTTTTTAACCAGGGTTTAGGGATTAGTGTGTTGTATGAATGCAGCGTAGGATGGACACTCCCAGAAAACCTTAGAACCTAAGGTATGAGTGGGGAGTTGATTAACTGGAAGCCATAATGTTTCTCTTATCCTTCTTTCAAGCTCTTTTTTGAAATTTTTGGAACACAAACAACAATAAAATAATGGTGGGACTGATACAAATATAACTGTAATGGAAGGCATGTGCGAGGAGGATACTGGAATGGAGGATCAAGGTTATCAGGAGGGGGGGGAGCATTCCAGGAGAGGTTACAGGGCAAGCGCTTCCTCAGCCCACACCAGGACCGTGCGAAGATGAAGAAGCTGAGACTAGCCCCTCCCTAGAGTCTCACAGGGTATATCCATTGGTTGTTTTAGCATAGGTGTAGTCTGGCAAGATTCTGTCTATTAGGTGCAAGCTAATAAAGGAACTATTAGGGGGACGCGGTGGCACAAGGGCTTAATGACGCTGGAGTTTGCCGGTCAGAAATGATCGGCGCTCCAGTGGTTCGGGCCCAGCTCCGCGGGACAGGGTGAGCTCCTGTCCCTTGTCCTAGCTCCTTGCCCACCCAGCAGTTCGAAAGCTATTCCATCTGCGAGTAGATAAATGGGCACTCCCGTTTAGATGGGAGGAACTGGCGGTGCTGCGCGGGGGAGCAAAATACCGGTGCTGGCCGAACTCCGAATGCAGCCGGCCTGAGTGACGAGCAACGTGAGTGGTGAGGAAGATCTACGAGGAGGAAAAAGCCCGGATGACCCCCTAGCGGCCCCTGCTGGTCACACAGCGTAATAAGCACTGATTGTATAATTGTAAGATTTGTAAGATTGTAAGATTTCACTGTCTCACTGTTAGAATTATATATATATATATGTACTTTGTGAGCCGCCCAGAGTTCCCCATTGGGGGGAGATGGGCGGACAATAAATCGAATGTATTAATAAAATAAATAAATTATACTGGACTAGACTGCCTCGTTGTTGTTCTTGGGCTGGGCCTGACAATAACACATTTATCATTCTTAGGGTATTGGGTACATAGAGTCCTCTTAATAGTTCAACGCTAGGAAAGACTCTTTGATCAGTCGACTGCCTTATAATATGACAAATATTCCAAGTGTTTTGACCTCAGGAAAAAACAACCTTGAAAGGTTCTGAATTTTGAGGATGCTTAGAGTTTACAAAAATGTGTATGTTCTGAGATTTTTGTTTTGTATGCAGTCAAAACTCTATAGCTTTGTGTGCTTTGATCTGTTGGAACAGAGCAAATCCAATGTTTCAGATGGAATTTTCAGCTTGAAACAAAACATGTTCCTGTCTTGTGCATAACCTTAGCATGAGTCCTACTCATGTATCCTTGGAAGTCTGCTCTTTGAGAATCATTCAAATATGCCACGGGAGAAGAAAGAGGCCACACGCCCAGAGTCTGTCAAGCATAATTATTGCATAACTATCCACCAGGGAGCATGCTCGGAGAACGTGCTCAAACAATATCCATATTTTAACATTTCTCCAGTTATACCAGATACATCTGGAGCTTCACGATTTTCAACATTCTCATAACTTTTATGACTTCCTTTTTATCTATTTTTTTCTTGAATATTGACATTGATAACCTTTATTTCAATGTCACTCTTTCAACATATCAGTATTATTCCTATACACATCTATACAATTCAGCTTTCCAGCCTTCTCTCGTTTTGGTTTCATCCTACATTGTTTCATCACTTTTTTAAAAAACAAATTCTACTCACTCTGCTGGTAGTTCTTTGTTTAGCCCTCTTATCCACTCCTAAAACAAGTTTTTTTTTTTTTTTTTACAAATTTCCATCAAAATTATTCTCTCCCTCTTATTCTTAACCATTCTCTGCTCTTGTTCACCATATTGTATACAATATTTTTCTCTCATTCTCATTTTTTGCAGCAATCATTCTCTTATACTGTATCTCCAGCTCCTTTCACTTCTTTATTGCACCAAGCATTCTTTTTCATCCTTCCCATTAGTGTAGCTCTGCACACTTCTCTGGCACTCTATATATTTCTTTTCATTCTGTTCAAAGCAGTTTCCACATCCTCTTTTTATATGTTCATTTTCCATTTATACTACTGGGAGATTAATCTGTCCTCTAATACTTGTTCATACTGGACTTTCTTTTCTTAGGGCAGTTCTACTGTAGTTCTTACATTTTTTCCCTGTTTTTATACCCATTTTTCCATGACCTCCTCTTGACCCACATTCAGAACTTTTCATCATCATTGTGTCCACTAACTCTCTCCATCTTTCACTACAAACAATAACATAATGGCATATATTCATTATTTTGTCATGTGTATGTATGAGTAGGCTTATGTTTAAGCATATGCTCCAAAGAAACAGATAGGTGTCTAAGCGGATACTCATCAATTCTCATTCCTTCTTAGGTATCCAATGGCTAAGTGCAGTATCAGTCAATTCTGGTTCATTTTGGCCAGCATGCAACCAATGCCCACTTTTACCCCAAGCAAGTTCATGCTCTTCTGAGCCTGAGAGTTGCCACAAGAAAAGTCTGACACTCTGCAAGCTTGGATCTCTGAAGTGGAGAATACCTTGCAACCAACATACTGCTGTCTGAATTCTACCAACTAGGATGCATATACTATAAACTTACAGAAATTTGGGATAGGACTGTCATTATATTGGTCTCTTTTTCTTATTATTTGATTATATTGATCCACTTGAAACTGAAGTGTTTGTCAAGCAGTGACAATGATGGTAGTGGAATGCCTTGTATTTGACCACAGAGAGCATGTAGAGGTAAATGTCTCTCCATTGTGTGAAATTCTGTTCTGTTCTGTTAGGGAACAAGTGTGTTAGTGTAAGACAAGTTTCAATAAGCATATATAAGAAATGGAGAAGGGGACATAAGAAATATTTGTACCAATTACCTTTTGTCACATTGGTATATTCTTTTCTGGCTTAACTGTATAGCATGATTTATTTATTTATTTGATACATTTACATAACCGCCCATCTCACATACATAACTCTGAGCAGTGTACCAAGTTAAAACAATCCAATACAAAAACAATACAACAAAATAACCCAAAGCTTCATAACAAAAAGCATTAAAAACAAAACAATATTGTTTTATTGTTTAAAAACAATAAAAACCATTAAAAAATAATTATCCCCACCCCCACATAATCTGTGGGAGAGTACACACAATTTCCCTAGCAATACAACCACTTTGCAGGTTCCATACCCATGTTACCAGATCCCGAGGCCAGACGGCAGAGCCATGTTTTCAGGCTCTTCCAGAAGGCCAGCAAGGTTGGGGCCAATCTAACCTCAGGGGGAATGATCTTCCAGAGGGCAGGTGCCGTGGCACAAAATGCTTTCCTCCTGGATCCCATCAGATGAGATTCCTTCATAGATGAGACCCACAACAAGCCCTTCCTGCCAGACCTGATGGGATGGGTAGTTGTGACTGGGGAGAGGCAGTCCCTCAAATAACCTGGCCCCAGGCCATGTTATAGGTCATTACCAGCACCTTGAACTGAACCCAGAAGTAAACTTCGCTGGATTAAGTCTGCTTTTTCAACCACACTTGCTAACATATGGAGCTTGATGCATTTATGTCTACAGCCCCCTGTTAGCTACCAGTTATGATGCTTAGTTAAAGAAGTGTTAGCAACTAGCTCACTTTTCCAGGATCACTTTGGAGACCAAGGGCCCCTTTTCATATGTTTTTATTATCAGAATTTCACATGAAACATTCTCACCATATGCACGATGGGGCCAGAGAAATAGAGTCATCTGTTCTATCCACTGTATCAGGCTGTCCTACTCTGGGGTTGAATTATGGAACATGATTGGGTGATGAGTTACACATATCCTATATTCTAGGTGAGGCAGGTTTATTCTTGATCCAGTGTAAGGTAGGACAATGAAGTGGAATAGAGAAATGGCAGCAACTGGCATAAATCCACTCTTTTAAAAATCATACATTACCAATGGAATTGTCTTTGAAGATTACACTGCCATCTAATGATGTAAATATAAATTACATTCGATAGACCAGAAGTAAAAATAATATAAAGAACCAATGCTGGGCAGAAGAGTGAATATACTGCAGGATGGGGATGTGAGAAATGTAATTCTATCCTCAGTGAAAATTATTGCCTGATTGCCAGCAAGTCATGTACGTTGCTCTATTCTGCTCCATCAACAAAAGTTGTTAAACTTAGGAAAAATTACTACTGACTGACGGCAGCACCTAGCTGACTTTGGCTGTTCCCAAAAGGCTAAGCTAGGATGAACTAGATTAATATTTGGATGTGAGACCACTGGAAAATCCCAGGGCTGTAGGCTAGATTAGACCAGGAAGTTGAAAAATCCTCCCCAAAGAAAGCACTTTCGTACTTCTGTATTGTCAGCAAGCAAAGAACACGGGCATGTTGAACACAATTCGAAGGAAACTATGAGGACAGAAAGTAGGCATTTGATTATAAATATCCAAAGTAGAGAGAAAAGCATTTGAAGGGAGGGAGGGGAAGAAGACCTGTTTGTGTGTGTGTTTGTTATTTAAAGGGTTAGTGTTAGGGATGCACAAGGTAGCTGAGTTTTATCTCAGCAAAGTGCTTCATGTCACCTTGAAACTTCACTCAACAATTCTATTCTGGCAATTTCAAAAGAGACTTCTGACTGTGCTATTTCACTTTTGGAATTACAAAGGTACTCCATTGTGAAGAAGTTTGAAAGGCTATTTCACCAAAAGCCTTGTTGAAGTGAAGCAATTTTTCAAAAATTTCCACTTGTATTGCTTCTAACTTTAAATTAGTTATGAAAACATACAATTAAAATTGGACTAATGTTCAATAAAAACAGAGTAAGGATGAAGCAGAAAAAATACCAATATTAGTGAGAGTTAATGGCTGAGTAAAGCTAGCATATAAAGAAAGGTTTCTGAAAAATGCCCAAAACACAGTAGGGAAGAAAACACTTTGTAAAATGGGCACAAAAAGGTATGTCGAATCTGGAATCTGTGGCCACAGAGAGCAGGTTCCCACTTTCTGGTAAAATATGAGTTTTTCACAATTTGCCTACATAGGATAACTTGATGAGGTTTTCACTGCTGTCCAGCTGTTTGTTTCTTTTCTGCTAAACTTGCTCCTATGGTGATTTGTCTCATGGTGGTACAGAAACAATCAACTGAGAAAAAGGGGGGGTGAAGAAGTTGGAAGAAGAAAGATAGAAACAAAGGTCCCCCCTCCCGGTATCTTCTCCTTTGCAATTGATCTCTGTCTCTGTTTTTCTCCTTTGAATTTCTATGTTGATATTGCTGTAACTTGATAGAGGTATTTACAATATCCGAATCCACTATAGGAAAAACGATGGAGTTAATCTGGAAGACAGTTATAAGTGTTTAATCGCACAGAGGTTGAGCAAAGGTGTACTGGATTTGGCCTCTAAATTTATTCAGATTTGAAGATCTAGTGCTAATAAATAGCTCTCTTGAAAATGTGATGGAAAATGTTTTCTAAGCAAATAAACAGTGATTTTTTTGAGAAAATGAAAACTTCTTTGCCATGTACGGTATCTCTTAGTGATAATAGGCTTTGGAACAATTTATGGGTGTTCTAAAATTGATCTAGACCTTATGTGGAAGCAAAAATTTCCACAGTAATACTTCCACATAAACATGACCTGTGTGAATGCCTAAAGGAAGTTCTGAGGTCAAGTTGAGTCAATGGAAACTAACTGCTCAGATTTTTGTTTTAAATGGTATTAAAAGAGAGCCAGCTTGGTGTAGTGGTTAAGGTACCAGGCTAGAAACCAGGAGACAATCAGTTTTTCTCCCACTTTAGGCATGAAGGCTGGCTGGGTGACTTTGGGCCAGTCACTCTCTCTCAGCCCTAGGATGGAGGCAATGGAAAGCCAGTTCTGAAATCTTGCCAAGAAAACTGCAGGGACTTGTCCAGGCAGTCAGCAGGAATCAACACTGACTTGAAGGTACCAAAAAAAAAAAAAAAAAAGACATTAACAATCTCCCTTTAGAGAAGTACAGGATTATGTAATCAGGTGAAAATAATGGTGGAAATGGTGGAAGGGTCCCTGAAGAGAAACACAGGGAGACAGAAGAAGTTAGGGAAAGATTATCCCAGATGCTTGTTCCCTCAGGTTTCTTCTTCCTGCTCCTTCACTGTCACATGCAGAGTGTCTACAGGATCCAGCACAAATGACAAAAGTATCATTGTGCCAACACAATACAAGTTCCTCCTTTTCCATAAATGTGTGCAATGCCATGACGCACATACAGAGGGGATAGTGCTTGCATCACATTGACATGATGCTGGTTTTATCATTTGTCCCCCACTGGACTGGCCCTGCAAAGGCCTATAGTCATGTGGAGAAGATCCCTCAAATTGCTATCGTTTTGTTTAAAAGTATCATTTATTTTGTTTTCATAGCTGTCTAGAATGTCGATGATTATTAAGAAAAATGCACTTAGCACAATACTTGATATTTATTATGCTGGTCTATGACCATACTAAAGATGGCGTTGATTTGATATTTATCACTGGGTTCGATAATACAATATCTTAGGGATACTGTATCAAGATGGCAGCAAGTATCTCTATATAAGAATATTCCGTCCTCTTTGCTACCACCTAGGTGGCTATCCAGATTTTTGCCACCCATACATGGTAGTAGTCCTAAACAATCTATGCCAATATTGCTGACTAAATGGTACATCATGGAATCTTAACATAAAGAAAACCTCATGTTAATTGTAGCACATCCCAAGCGGTAAGTATCAGTCAAGACTGTTGGGTTTCTTTCTTCAACAGAACATGTGGTGTGTGTCCTTTTTAAAAATAAAGCAGCATCTACATAGAACAGGGGATCAAAGGGATGAATTATGTTTCTATACATAACTTTATGGGACAGATGGAATCTACCCTCAAAGACCCATGACACTTGGGGCCAAATTATCAAAAGTATTAGACACTAAAACCTATTAACATTTTCAGACCTTTATCCTTGCACATGTCAGTACTTTTTAGCTCTGTTTATAGGGACCAACTGAAAATTTAACTGCTTCAAAGTTCAAGTCAAGGTTAGGTGAGTCCCTAAAAGGGCTAAGCTATTTAGGCAACGTGGCAAGTCTTTCCTTTTCTTTCATTCTTGAAGAGCTTAAGGTATAACCTGTTTCTGAATAAGGCCCACTGAAACAGTTTGGGTTGAGGTAATTCTCTGAACTGCATGTCTGCATTTCTATACAAGGGGAGAGAACTTGCATTACGGAGCTAACAAATGGTTGACATTTTGGTCCTTCTTACACTTAAGGGTGAATCTATTCGATGTAGAGACAGAGATTATGTTTACATTGAATTTACATTGATTTACATTGAATCTGTTCAAAGAAACTATGAACCAGTTTGGTGTAGTGGGCACTGGCCTAGAAGCGAGGAGAAATAAGTTTTACCCTCCTTTTAGCATGGAAGCTGGCTAGTTGACTTTGGTCAGTCACTCTCATTCCAGCCCACTTCACAGGATTGTTGTTGTGGGGAAAATAGGAGGTGGGAGCATTATGTATGTCACCTTGAATTGTATAAAGTAAAGGCAGAAAAAAAAATAGTAGTAGTAATAATAATAATAATAATAATAATAATAATAATAATAATAATACAAAAATACCAAATCCAGTCTAAACATCTGGCAGACTATGCAACCAACCACCAGCATCATCGTCATCATTATCATAAGAAGAAGTGTGTATGTGTCTTTGAGCCGGTGTTGACTCCTGGTGACAGCCTGGACAAGTCCCTGCAATTTTCTTAGCAAGTTTTCAGAAGTGATTTGCCATTGCCTGTTTCCTGGGGCTGAGAGGGAGTGACTGGCCCAAGATCACCCAGCTGACTTTGTGGGTAAGGCAGGAGTCACAGTCTCCCAGTTTCTAGCCTGATGCCTTTAACCACTACACCAAACTGGCTCTCAGTGTAGAGTTCTCATATTGACTGCAACCCAAACATTTATGGTAATGATAACATGAAGAGGCAATATAAAAGGAATTGGGGGCATGTTATAAATAATGGCATGGTATCTTTCTGCTGAAGAATTACTGGAGCAGAGCTGGCTTACTGAAGATACTGTGTGTACAAAACATCCCATGTGTATCTTCAGTGAAGGTCAGGAAAGGTCTAACAGCATCCTGTCCTTAAAGGCAGAGCCTGGGATAGGGAGTTGGGAGGGGGAAGAGCTGCTGCAGATCAGGGAATGTGGTGAAGCAGTCTGCCAGTGACCTTAGCATCTATCACATACTGTACAATGAAGTAACTGGAAGTACAGCACACACACACAAACACATAGTCACCAAGAGGAGGATCTCCTTAGTTTGCTAACTCAATCTTACTTTAGCATTGGTGAGGAATTGGAGTGGCCCTTATGACTCAAGAAAATTGAGTTAATTTATCAGAGCATTTTGTTTCATGTATGTTGGATGTTTAGAGATGTTTTTAAAAGGTTGGGTATCAGATGTCTTGTGCTGGCATTGTACGAAATTTGCGGGCTCTCTCACTCGTATGATTTGGTCATATCCAATTGTGGAACTTTGGGGGTTTCAGGATATTATACATGTTACTACAGCCTTGGGAAAAATACAGTAACTAAGGACATAAAGGTGATGCTGAATTATACTTCTAAAATAGAGGATTTGACATTTTATGAAGAACTCTGGCTCTATTATATTGGAGTTCAGCAAAGAGAATTACTTTATATAGATAGTAATTTACATACCTGATGTTAAATAATTAAAGATATGTCCTTTTTATCAGTGTCTTTATATTATAAAAATGAGATGGAGCAATATGTTTCTCTATGGTCTAGATTTAATAATATTAAGAATTTAATTACTTTTTTATTACTATTGTATGGATCCTTTTTTTCTTATTTTCTTCTTTTTTTCCTTAAGGTTTATGTTTATTTTAATCTCTGTAATCCATGCATTCTTTTATTATACTATCCCTGATTTATTCTTCTTTTTTGTATTATACTTCACTAATAAAAATATTTAAAAACTAAAAAAAGAAAGCCTTCAGTAGTGATTGTGTCTTTCAGTATATTTCTTTAGCAGTAGACTAATCTGACTGCATTGCACTCATTTCATTTCATTTACAGCACTATCTTCTGGCATCTCAAAACAATTCTCCCACCCTAGTATCTTCTACCTGGGGTTTTTGCATCCATATAGTGATAATAGAGCCTGTTTTAGTAGCTTAAGAAATGGGACTGCAGTGGAAAGGCACAAATAGTAACAGGAAAAGCCCAGGTACAAAAAGCTTTGATCTCTTATTGTCCTTGCCTCTCTTCCTTCCTTCTATATTTTAATATGAAGGAACTCATTTTCCTTTTTTTAAACAGGCAAATGAAAACAGGGCCGGAAAGAGTGGGTTAATGAGCTATGTGCTTTCAAGCAGATGTGTTGGGTTAGCAAACAGTTAGCAAACTTACTGGCTTTATTTTTTTAGTCATTTATTCTTTGCAGGTGTTGATCATCAGCTTTTCCGTCCCGTTTGATATCTGGCCCTTTGTGTATGGTGTATGTCAGCTGGGAACTTTTCCCACTCAGAGTAACCAGTGCTGCCCGCCCCCACCTCCAGCACCTTTGTGGTTGGGACTGAGCAGGATGAAATAGAACATACTGTATTTCTGTGGAATCTGAAAAAAAAATGGAAAGAGTTGGGTAGTTTATCCTCAGCAAACATGAGCTTCATTTTAACTCCTGAGCAAGCCCAAATCTTTCTAAGGGTGGGGAGAGGAAAAATCACTGAAGATGAAAAACTAAAATAAAGGTGCATTCTTAACATTTTTCCTAAGGAATGAGTCCAGCTGAACACTTAGTTTTTGCAAGTATGCATAGGATTTTACTGAAAGAATAATGAGCTGTTTTGCAGTCCATGCAATGCAGCAGCATTTCCTTCATATCTGATGGACTACAATGCCATGATCCCCAGATTTAGGGATGGGTAAATATGTTAATTACAGTTTCTTTTTCAGTATCTTACTTTTAGCAACTTTTGTCTAATGTATGAAGTTTTGCAAACAATTCTTTTAATATAATGTATTTTGGACACTCCTTTTCAGGAACAGGTGGACTTCTCTGAAGGCTTTCCCCAAATTCACTCTTTTTCAGCAGTTGCCAAACAACATGAAAAATTCAGAAAATGGTGACTTTTCAATGACCCTAAGTTACAATCCATGTATTGATTTGGAAATGTGACCTGAGGTATGTTTACGTTCAAGTGTAAAGTATATTAATTTCCTCTCTGTTCCTTCCAGAGATATGGCCTTCTTGGAATATTCTTGGAGTACAGACATGTATTCCAGCACTTTTGAAGGCCATGTTAGGTAAATATTATATATGTAAAATATATAATATTTTATATTATATATAAGATGGTCAGCTTAAACAATTCAAAGATAGAAAAATAAAGCCTAATTATCCTGAAGACTGAACCAGTTGTCAGCTGAATTACTGGAATGTCATGAATTGCTCATGAAGACAGTGGGGTGAAAGGAATGTTATGCTTTAGATAAGTTGGCAATGCTGCAAACCTATGGAAACTGATGAGAGTGGATAAACGTGGTCTTTAAACCGATGTGACCAAGCTTCATATAATTAGGCTTTATGCAGTTGTAGGTGGGATAGCAAGATATCTTTATTTTTTATTTGCTACATGTACCAAAACAGCAAGAGACCATGATACTGCAACAGCAACATGACCCGTGTACAACAATTATCATCTTGCAGGCATATATGGGGGACCTATATGAAATAGTGACACCTCCCTCTCAACCACTTTCATTTTTGGTTATTCTTTCTTGCTGTTGGATCTTCTAGCCATTTCAGCATCAAGCAGAAATTCTTAATCTATCATCCAATTAGTTGTAGAGGGACAGATATTTATGGTGATTCATCTTGCTAAATAAATTTAGTCACATTTGGCCAATGGATATGAATAGAAAACCTGGTAGGGAATGGGATTGGTGAATTACACCTTGATTATTACTGATGACTCTGGAGGCTTGCAAATCTAGGCTATAAGGTCCTTTGGCAAAAGACATATTGCCTTTGGAGATAACTTATATCACACTCCTAAAAGCTTTCCTTTTGTCTTTAAAGCAATGGATCAGAAAAAGTCTGACCAAAGAAAGCCCCTCCATAAAGCCAGACTGATCTTGCCAAACAGCTAACACATTACAAGGATTTCTCACTCAGGATATTTTCAAAATCCATCATGTTTGAGTTTTAGTTTGTTATTAATAAATGTTGCCATAGCTCTATCTTGGGCAGCTGAAAGAGGGAAAACAAGGGGAAATGATGAAACGTGTGATGACATCATCATAATGTAGCAGTTTATGTACTTGTGCAATAATTCATGACATGCATCTTCTTATTTTACAGTATTGCAGTTTGCTGTGAATGCCACGAGTTCTTTGCTCTTTATTGCAGTATTTACTTATTATAATATGCAAACTATATTACATCTGGTTCTGGCTTAGTGAGCCATTCTATTTTAGCAGGTAACACCTGGCATATAAATATTTCTATGCAATTATTAAATATACAGAAGCCTTGCCGTATTTTTTTACTTACCTTCCAAAATAGAACGTTATGCTGGTTTCTGAGTAACCACAATTTATTTAGAAATATTTAACGTACTGTAGTGTAGTGGCATATTTCTGTTGGATAGGGCTTTGCATGCTTCTAAAATGACTTAGAAGTAGTGCTTCAGATTGTATGTACACATAATACTTTTCTGTTATTTATTAAAGCATGGGGCATTTTTTTTCAGAATTTCATGAGAGCTCGGAAAAAAGGATGCATTGTGGAAGATTTTAAAAAGTAGCACATTCTTTAATGACTAGCAGAGAAGTTTGTGATTGCATGAGGTCTGCAGCAGTTCTTTTAAATGATTTTTGCAGCATGAGCAGTGTATAGTCTTCTGCAAAAATTGGGTACAAATTCTACAATGATTCCAATAACTATCCATATCTGGAAATGTCTTACTGATTGAAATGGAAGGTTTTCCTCTGACTAGCCTTACAGTGTAATCCAGCACATGATGTTGCAGAACTAAGTTCTGTTTCGGTTCAGGGCAGCTTATTTTCAAGAAAGTGAAGTCACACAATTGTACTCTTAATGCAGTTCTAGTGCAGAAATGGAAGAGAGATGCAAGAATTAAATTCTGTCAGTGGGATCCAGCTGTTCACCAAGACAGGTTCTAGGAATTAGTGTATTATGTACAGTAGATCAGGCATTCTGAAAAAGGAAATCTATTAAGTCTGCTTCTGTCAGATATTTTTCTGTAAGACTGAAACGTTGACTCATAGTTTCTTTGAACATCAAGACTGCAGATGCATTCATTATTCAAAGTTGTGTTGCAGACTCTTTTACCTAAGGATATAAAACACCTGCTCATGTTGAATCAGCTGCATCCAGGGTGTCTGGAGCCACGTTTCTGTTTAGCATTTATCCTAAACTAGCAGTCCATATATTGAGTAAGAATGCATTCCATAAAAAATGTTTCTTTATGTGCTAATTATAGAACTTTTATACTGCCTGCTCCCATTTCTTCACTCCCCCATTGTTCATGGAGTGGCAGGAATAGGAAGAAATCAGTTGCAGAAGTGAGTTTTGTGCAGAGTTTGTGCTACTGGGTGGGTTTGCTTTTCATTCATAATTGCACTTATGAAATTTCCTTTAAGGGATTTCTCTGTGCAAGAGGAAGCATGGAGATCTCATTCCTTGTCTTTTTCTGAACATGCCTGCTTTATCCCCCAGGGTGGCATTCTCTATACCGTCATTCTCTGTTTTGTTCTACATGGAGGAAAGCTTTATGCTACTTCTACTGTATGGAGAAAATAACTCATATCAAAGGCAAGGATTGTGCACAGGATTGGGGCTTCCCCTTCCAAGGTGTCAGATAGCCTTCTGGGTATGGGCAGAACTGAATATGGTTCTTGGACTTGACTGAGTTCCACAGGCCTAAATTTAGATAATGGGAAATACCACAGTGTGTGAGTTTCCTAATGCAGTTGAAATGGGATAGATGATCCAGGACATACTGAGAATGAAGGAGCCAAGATGGTCTATCATCATACGGTTTGGATCTTCTCGTGTTCCCAGTTATGAATACAAGAGAAATGCACCTGTTTTATATAGCTTAAACAGAATGTTAGAAGGGTTGCTTAGAAGCGTACTTTCCCTGTTATTTGTTGCCAACTTGTCTCTTTGGAAGAATTATTAAGGTGTAATAGAATATTAATGGATGGCTCTCTCTTAGCAATGGTAAACACATTTCCCAATAAGGAATTCTGATCTGACCTCAATGTCTTCTCAGTTTCTAAAATGTGATTTAAATGAGTGAATAGCAGCAGTTAAAGTCTTTAACCTTTTGGTAGCCCTAAAAGCATTCACATTCTTCCCCCACACAAGAATGCTGCAGCTCTACATGTTGTCTCTGGAAGTCCCACCAAAACTTCAGGCTGAAATTTGTGAGCTTTATTGGATTCCTAGAAATGAAAAAGGAAACCATATAAATGCTCCACATAGATTAGCAGGTCATTATTTGGCCTCTTTGCTCTTAAAGATGAAGCCTCCTTGATCCTAGACTATAAAAGGACTTCTCAATTCCTTTCAGCTTCTCTTTGATTTTGGCCCCAAACTTCATTTTCTCACAATAGCAAAGTCCTGTGTTTCATTAAGCATAATTTCTTTAAGAGGTGCTTAAGCACATTTCCTTATTTTGAAAAGTTCCTTCCAAAATTGTCCTGTGATTTTTTTTCCTGATATCTGCAAATGACAGATCAAAATGTTATTGCTGTATTCCAAATATTAATTAATTGGTTTATCAGGTGGATGATATAACTTTCCCTTTAGTAATATATGGTTTAAAATTATTTTGCTCCACATAATAGCTAGATTAACCATGAAACTGAATTATGTGAAGATGCTTTACAGATTGGATACCAGCTGGCCTAGTTCAGGGTATTCCTATCCTGTTCTGGGGATAAATATATAGACTGCAATGTGGGTTATGGTTAACAGGGAGATTAAGCCTACATCTGACAGGTAGAGAGGAAGGTTTAATCGCCTAACCTTATGGTGTGCTGAGCCTTTGACTGTTGAAAGTGTTATGTTGGGAGGCCATGTTGTAATTATAGAGGAGTTAATCAGATCATCCTCCAGACCCGGATGGATCCATTGTGAGCAGAAAACATGGCAATGCCTTGTATACCCCAGGGCAAAATTTTGGGGCTGATTTTCAAGGCTCTACTCAGCAGAACAAACAGGAGTCCCTCTTCCAAGACAGCGAGGAAAGTATGTTATATTTGGAAAGAGCAAAATAATACAAATCATATAGGTGGGTACATAAAAAAATAACCTGACCACTTGTCCCACCAGCCAACTATTGTCAGCAGTAACTGGGAGTGACATTCTGCTGAACCTAGGGATGGTTGGCTTTTCAGGAGCTGAACATCAATTTGTTTGTTTAATTAATTGATTAATGCCTCTTAGGGCTGCATACGTAGGACAGTGACATAATACCATTATTGGAGGTTAGGGGGGGTTCAGATTAACTTCTCTTTCTTCTCAGTTTTCAAAGTTGTTAATCTTATCAAAGGTTTACCATAGCAGTTTTCTTCATTTTCATCTGGATGCAGCTATGAAATTGTGATGTTGTGAAATTAGGAGCTGTAGTCCTGAATTTCGGTGAAACCATTTTAGGGGGTTGAGGAGAGGACAGTAAAAGAAGCAGCTTTGGAATTTTCTACTTCTGACCTAGAATTATTTGCAGGGGCACTTAGTTTCAATGTAGAATTGTAAATCAAATGTGATTTTTTAAAAGAACTGATTATGATTCCTTAACATTGTAACTTAAAACATTCTTGCTTTCTGAATTTGGCGTATTATGCTATTTTAGGGAGTTTTTTTATATCATATGCTGGGAAAATGTGACATTTTGCTACACATTTATCATCTTGTTGTTAGTCAGCTGGATTAGCTTTAAGAGAAAAACTGAAATGAGGTTGATGGCTAAGAGTGGCAGGGCCTGTTCAGCTTCAGGGTTGCTATTAGGGCAAGTCCTCCCTAGCTATTCTATAATTTGCTATCATGGAAAATCCTGCCTCGATCCATCACTGTTTACCATGCACAGCTGGTAAAATATATCCTTGTTATACATGACTCACAATGATGGGACACTGTCCAAGGTATGAAGTCAGTTCCTCACTGGTACTTTTTTACTACCCCAATTTTCTGGCAATTAGTTCAAAAAGAGATGACAATAAATTTCAAAATGAAATATTTAAGACAATACATTTGGAAATACACATTTAAATGCAGAATTTCATGCAGTTTTTTTTAAAAAAGAAAGTCATTCAGAAAGTGAATGAATGCCATGTAAAAGGGATATAGGCTCAGACAGAGAGACTTACCCATCTCTGTTTAGGAGGACGGGATACAGATTCCATCCAGGTGTTTAGAGTCCATATCAAAACATATAGAATCAAAATTAAAGTGTGCATTTCTTCAGGAAAAAACGGAATCTACGTTGACATTAAACTGGTTATCATTACATGATAAATGATGGAGTACCAAAGACAAATGGATTGCTTAAAGTTTTCTCTTCTTTCAATATCTCTTGGTGAATAATAAAATGCACCTTAATTTAACTTGTCAGACAGTGTTAGCAGAAGAGAAGCACAATTATGCTAAAGCACCAATGGGGTTTAAGTTGACAAACGTCTCATGTAACAGCGACAAGTCTTTGCAAGTAGCTGAGCTATCCATACAGCTTTGGGTGTCCTTTGCAGCTGCTTTTAAATTGTGCTCCTTTCTTCTCCCAGTGTGAATTGTTTTTCAAAAAGTCAGTGAAATTTACAATCAATTATACTTCAAAATTCATTCTTAAGTTACAGTATGGATATTCTGCATCTGCACAGAAGGGCTTTCAGGGACAGACTGTGGTGGTGCAGTGTATTATTTAATGGTATGAATCCAGTCTTCTTTTAGGATGACAAATAGGACAAATACCAGGTCTGTCAGCATATGTATGCTGATAATTTAATAACCATGAATTCTCAGCAAAGTTCTCATGCTGCAATCAAGTTCAGTAAATATATGAATCCAGGGGAAGTACTTACCTTTTCTAACATGAGGCATTTTTGTCCCCTTTCTCTTTTGGATATTATTTTTCTGTTATCTATTATATTCTATAAATCTCAGTAAGCTCACCTTGTTGTGGTTTCTTCAACTTCAGTAAATCTTATGTTCAAAAATATCCAGATTTTTCAAATATACATTACTCCAAAAGATCACAACATAATTGCTGGGAAATAAAAGTATCCTGATCAACCTTTGAACATTTCAGTTCATGTTACATCTTAGCCTTAAGATGTATAACAATATTTAAAATGTTCCAACTCTGCTTCATTTTATCCTTGTGATCATTATGCAAGAATATTTTTGATGTTCTGTGAGCTTCAAAAAGTATTTTCTTTTTTTGTATTCAGCTTATTTTTCACCCAATATGTGTGAAATCTTACATCTAGAAATGGAATACCTGTAAACTCTGAACATCAACATGGATGGGTTAGCATGGATTAAATAACTTGAAATGAGGGAAAAGGCAAAAGATCTCTAGGTGAAAACTTCCCTTTAAAGGCTAAGTGTGGCTATAAATTGGGTTTACTTAGTTTATTGCTCCCAAGAGCCTTGTTAAGGCTTTTATGACCTAATTGAAATATCGTCCTTGGAAACATCTGTGGAATCCTCTTTTTAATAATGATTTGTCGTTGGTATATCCTGGTATGCAGCTGAAGTGAAAGCCAAATTTATTCAGGTTGGTTGAAGATATTATCATCCTGTATTAAAAAGCTTTACACCGTGAAGAGAGAAATGTGACTTCATTTGTAACAAAATGATATGCTATTTCTTTGAAGTTACCAGGAGTTGAATTTTAATAGTAGTAGTAGTAGTAGTAGTAATAATAATAATAATAATAATAATAATAATAATAATATAAAATAAATAAGATAGTGGAGTACTATCAAGAGTGTTAGGACAACTATGACATAATCATTCTTATTTTTATACTTCAAAATATCAATTATGAATGGAAACCTCCTAGTTTGCCAATACAGAACTGAAATAATAGGAGCCAGTACAAATCTCAAATGCAGTGAATACAGTTCATAGTGATTCACTATTTGTATGAAATTAGATTGAGGTTCATTGAGGCTAGATAGTTCATTGATATATTCTGTTTGATGTAGACAAAAAAGAGCAAAGCTTGTTCATAACAACCTTTCTATTTGATATTTTGGAACAGTTTTGAAAACCTATACGATAGATGAGACATAATAATCTTGGAAAGAAACTGTTATTGTAGTTTTCCACCTGGGAGAGTATTCTGTCTAAATTTAGCATTCAGATATCTTGCTGTATGGTAGCAGTAACTTCTCTGTTTTAATTCATCTGCTGGAAGTTGGCCATCTTGTCTATTTCACCTTTTGCTCAATTTCTTCCTATATATTTATTCATTGCTGAATTTGTTGACAGCATCTAGTTGACACTGAGCTATCTTGAAAGGTAAGCTGGTCCCAATTGTGGTTGCTAAGGGAGGACTACCTGTAGTATAACGGAAATTCATATGAGTCAGCAATCTTAAAATTCATTTCCTGTGCTATGATAATTCTCTGCTTCCATATTTCTGCACTGTCACTGTTGATTCTTTTAGGTGAGGGACAGTTTGGGAAGCTCAGGGCTGAGTGCTAGATTGGGAAGTCAAAGAATGAGTCAGGAAAAAGACAATGGCAAACCAGTGCACAGAAATGTCCATGAACTCATCAGGTGACTTTGTGTCTTATTCCATATATTTTAAATCACCCATTACGTGAAGTATCCCTGAAACATAAATGAGAGACAGAACATGTCTTTTTAAAAAAGACTTGAATTAACCAGAAATCACTGTTGGAAGAACACCACAGATTCTGTTCACTTGTGATTTTTTTTTTTTTTTACAGTATTTGGTCCTAGAGGTTAAAAAGATGCTAATATGAGCCTTCTTAAGGAGACTTTGTTGAGAATAGAGGCCCTCTAATAGTTATTCTTGAATTTAAGAACCCCAGGGAAATGCTGAGTTTTGAATCCCTGAAGATTCAATTAGCAACATGGAATTTTAATGTTTGCAAAGTAACAGCTCTATGAAGTTTCTCTACATCTGATATCAAAATACTGTAATGCTAACTGAATTTAGAGTTTACTATCCATTAGCAAATGTGCTGGTGTTCGCCCATGGAAAAAGTTTTGTTGGGAATTTTCACTCTTCAACAAAATATGGGCTTGCATTCAGAACCCAGACTGAATCAGTGGTCAAATACAGGCAGATATACAGGTAGACCTTGGTTAATGACTGCCCTGTTTAGCACTGTTTGAAGTTTTGATGGTGCTAAAAATTAACTTTACGACCAGTCCTCACATTTACGACTGTCACAGTGTCCACGCAGTCACGTGATCAAAATTCATGCATTTTGCAACTGGTGGGCGTTTATGACTGTCGCAGCATCCCATGGTCACCTGATTGCCATTTGCACGCTTCACGACTGGCTTCCGATAACAATGGAGAGGCCAGCAGTAAAATTGCAAGTTGCTAAGTGATGTCTCACTTAATGACCAAATTGGAAGTGGCATAAGTCTGTCATGGTCACCTGATGTTTTGCTTAGCGACTGTGTTGCTTAGCAAAGGAGTTGCCGGTCCCAATTGTGGTCACTAAGTGAGGACTACCTGTAGTGTAATGGAAATTCATATGGGTCAGCAATCTTAAAATTAATTTCCTGTGCTACGATAATTCTCTGCTTCCATATTTCTACATTTTCACTGTTGATTCTTTAAGACGACTGAGAAGAAAGATAGCTTTCTTCCAGGCCTTATCTTCATATTTAAAGGTCATATTCTAATAATAATTCATTTATATGTAAAGGTCACAGATTTGTTTTTTAAAGGCTGGTAAGTGCTGGCAGAATTTATCAGTTCTGCTAAATAGTTTTAGACTCTGGAATGAATGGAGGAAGGTTTTTAAACAGTTATCTATGTTGCATTAGTAGTAAAGTACAGTAAACTTTATTTTTCTCTTTTCCATTGCAATTCTACATTTTCTAGATGTTTCAAGATTCATGGTAGTATAAAACAAAACAACAACAACAAAAAGAGAGCAACATATGTGAAGCTGATTTGAAAAGTTATAGTCTGAACATGGGTAATTGTTAAGTCGTTACACATTTGTAATAAAGGAGAAGTATGGAATCTGCTCCCATACTTGATGCTAACTACATTTAGTTTGGAATAAATGCATTTTTGTTCCAGATGTGAATAAGATATATTTGAAGTGAAAATAGTTTCCATGCATCTGAACAGTAAGTGCATGACCATAAAATGTAAAAAGAAAAAGGATGCTGGAGTGATCTACCTGGGGAGCTCCAATATTTCCATCTTAGCCTGGGAGCTCACACAGAGCCTGGTGGCTCTTCTCAAGCTACCTATTGCTTTTAAGATGGTCATTTGGGGCCTGATTTCAGCTCTGAGAACTTTTGATGGAAAAGCTGCAAAGACTTCATTGGAAAAATGGGACTTCTTCCTTCCCAGCAATCCCAATATTGTCACTGAATCTCCAAAAGTGTGATGGAATGGAATTATGGAGGCCAGACTCAGGGAGGAAAACATGTCCTTTCATCTCCTGAGGAGCGGGGGAGAGATAAGAGGATGAGGCTGGCACCTCCCTGAGGAAGTCACAATGTTGTGACTGGCGTTACTTGGGAGCTGGGTTTCAGTCTGGGAAGATTCTTGCTGGAGGTTGTAGCTAATAAACATTGCTGGACTGAATTTACATGGTCTCCTGGAGTTCCTTGGGCTAGGCCTGACAAAAAGGACCCACATGTGACTAGTGGTCAAACAAAGGCATCAACGGTTGATTGCATGGTTAGGTGATTTCAACACATAATTGGGTAGCTTCAGTCTCTTCTGGGACATTCTACTGGAAGCATTATTTTCTATTAATGTTCAGCCCATTCCCACCAGATGTTGAAAGAACATGTAAGAAGACCTAAGAGGAGCAACTAGTGATGCATCATTTGTCATCCATGTATTTGGATTATTTACAAAAATGCTCTAGAAACATATCTCAGTATGCTAGTAAATGCCCAGCATTTGGACTGTTGTCTAACCTTACAGAAGCTCAACTGCTGCTCAACTGCTACTCATCAGCATGCATGTAAGACCCTTCATATGTTGACCAAAAATATAGAAAGCAAACAACATGCCAACTGCAAAATGTTGGTGTCTGGGAAAGAATTAATCTGTGTAGCAAAATGATGTGTATAATTTTTTTTTCAGTAGAGTGGTATAAACTTTTAAAACATTATAATACTCTATTAATTTTTTTCCACATTATAAACCATTAGAACATTAACTCTACCAATAGTAACAATTTTTAATGAGAAATAACAAAATGCTGATGCTAAATATTTTAATCATTCCAATTCCCCAATCACATTTATTTTTTTTCTATTCTGTATGGCTAAGTTTATACAACATGTTAGATTAAGCTAAATTGGGATAGGGTATTTTGGAGTTCATCATGTTATGGGAACCTAGCATATTGTATAAACCCAGCTATCATATTGAGCCATAATGTGATTTATTTGCTTGGGCATAATATGTTATAAGAAGAGAGTGTTTACTTAACATTTACAATGATGTGCTAACTCAGCTTTTTCAAGTCTATGATACCCTTTTTAAAAAATGTGTTTGCCATTCTGTTGTATCAGGTCCAAAGATAAATATTTTGGAGTCTCCTGGGATTTTCATCATACTGAATAATGAATATCATTCCCAATTTGGTCACTTCAGTGTTCATCATTGATTCTAGATAATTTATGAACGAATTAAAAATCAATCTCTTCCATATAGGGAACTCTTTGTTTATTCTTAGCCTCTGTTTCAAATGTTTCACTAGTTGCCAATTCATAAGAAGATTGCTACGTTTATTCATGTGCCATTGGTGACCCTTTTTTTCCCCCTTTAAAGCCTCTTAGAAATTCAAATTTAAGAGCCAACTGTTAAATGGCTAAGCAAGTCTTTGGATAAGGATATTTGATCTGCCTCTAAAGGGAGTCCCTTCTTATGCTTTTTGAGACCCGATATGGATATAAAATAGCAGTGCAAGCTTCTTTGGGTTCCTGAGGGTAACTCAGTTGATAAAAGAACCAGGCCTTCAGGAGAAATGAGTGAGATCTTGGAATGAAAGTCAAGCAAGAAAAAGCACTCATATATTTTTTTCTTCAAGATAGTCTCAAAATACTGTATAATATAAATAAACCAAGAGTTGTTGTTATTGATTCTGCAGAAAACCCCTTTGACCTTAAAAATGTCAACCAATCCTACTAAAGGCCAATTGGGCAGCACCAGACAATACTTTCTTTGATCCAACTATACAGTGATTACATAGGAGAGATCATGATGCACCAATAGTGCTCCATAGCCTAGCCCAGTGTTTCTCAACCCTGGGAACTTTAAGATGTGTGGACTTCAACTCCCAGAATTCCATAGCCAGTCATGCTGGCTGGGCAATTCTGGGAGTTGAAGTCCACATATCTTAAAGTTCCCGAGGTTGAGAAACACTGGTCTAGCCAGTAATGTGTCAAACTGGCCAGCATATGGACAATCCAGTTATTACTTTTTATAATAGTTTCTATCTGCCCAATATTCCAGTTTTAACATAGTAAGCCCTTCATATCTAGCATGGATACTTACTGTTCTTTTTCCTGTCAATACAATGTTCTCCTTTCTATTTTTCTAATGCAGCAAATATTCAAAGCCTGAGTTTACATACTGATTCATATTTGTTCAGCTCTGATTTGGTTGCTGGGTGAACTCAGCCATTGTGATATGCAAGCCATATTTATTTGTGTTATGAAAACTCAGAAGTGGCTTACTCAATAAACCATGTTTTAATACAATGTATAAGCCTTATCAATGAGCAAATTAATATGTGAAAACATTTCCATGTGAAAATAAAAAAAATGGTGTCATTTTGGGTGTAAGTTATTTTACTGTAATTATTATTTTACGAGTACTGTAAGAATTAGAAAAAAGATGAGTATTAAAAGGAGATACTGTCTAAGTTGATATAGAGTATATTTGAAGGCATATTCATAATATTTTAGGATTTCCAATAGATTTATGTTTTCAGGAGAGGTTAATGCTACATGTTTGAATTAGATAATTAGATATTAACTTTAGCCTCAATATGGTTTCTAGCAAACTGCTTTTCCATATACATGTTGACTTTGCAACTGTCATTTTCCCCAGCCTTTGGCCAATGAAGTCATTTTTTGTTCCACTGATAAGCAGTGCATTGTTCACCATTCAGGTGTCCAGGAAAAAATATATAATAGGCATAAAATGAGCTTCTTTTTAAATTTCCAGAAAATCTTGTTTGACTTCAGGAACTCTGTTTTCAATGAAACTTAGCCCACGTTTATTCTGGTCTGCTGTGTTTTACTTCATCTCTCTCAAAAGTAGGACAAGGTAGTTGAGCACATGCAAATTTGGAAATAGAATGAAGCCACCCTCAAAAAGAAGGTATTATTTACACATTCTTTGGAAAGTATTTTGATTTTGTTGAAAATCCAAAATGGCCTATCAGAACCAACGAGTTACAGAAAGATGATACCAGTTGAGCTTATAAGGAGGAAGAGTGAGAAAGGGTTAAACTATTTCCCTTGGGCCACATTTGGTCCCCAAACTTCTTTTTTTTTTTTTGCAGATTTAAAAGCATTTAGTAGAAATAATCCAAACCGGGTGAGAGTTGTTACCATTCTCCAGGAAAAAATGGAACAAAAATCTGTTAAACCTGTGAATAGACTTAAGACACCTAAAATAGGAAATGAACCATGGCAGCCCCTTTAAAATGCCCCTGTTTACTCATGTGACATTATACAGACACTGGCAGGAATCCTTTCTAAAATGGCCACTACTTGTTGGAGTACAACAGCAGTGTACAACAGCCATCAACCTGAGGGCTGAATCAGGCTTGGTCCAGCATACTGAGGACCATACTCCCAAAGTGGTTAGCCCAGGGCACATTTGGAGAGGTTGCCTCTGGAATTTGGCCTCTTAGAACTTCCAGAAAATACAAAAAGTCTCTAAAATGTTGACCCAGATCTTAAGGAGTACATCCAAGAGCCACAAAAGAGGTCCTGGCAGACTTTGTGTAGTCTTACAGGCCACAATTTTGCAATAAAACAATCAGCTTTCGGTCCCATAACACTCTATATAGTATGTGAGGAGAAGGCTTAGAGAGGTGTAATGGACTGTGAGAATAACCTTTTTTATATATAAAAATTTTATTGCTTTTTAATTAATAGCAAAAAAAAAAAGAAAGAAAAAAAACACAAAATAATAAAACACTATCAAGAAGAAAAAAGACATTAAAAAGTGCTATTACAAAAAAGTGACAAAAATACAAAATAAAAAACATAGCATAGTATATAATTATAACAGTAAATAGTTACAAATCTCTATATATTTATCTAATGTAAATATTATCCAGGTGCAGATATATATATATATCCCTCTCATTAGGTCTGCTGTTGTAGCAGACCTAATGAGAGGGGGCAGGAGCTGCCAATGTGAAGATCTGGAAGCTCCTCACAATGTACGGAGGTTTCCACCCAAAGTCCAACACCCAGAGACTGTACACCAGCCGCAAAGAGGGCGGGTGGGGCCTGATGAGTGTCAAAGCTACTGTCCTGGATGAATCCCGGAGCATTGAGGAGTACATCAGTAAGATGGCACCCAAAGATGAGCTGCTGAGAGAATGCCTGAGACAGCAGCAGACAGGGGAGGAAGTTCAAGTGGAGGAAGTACCATGGCAAGACAAGCCCTTGCATGGGATGTACCATCGACAGATAGCTGAGGTGTCTGACACTGGGAAATCCTATCAGTGGCTGGAAAGGGCTGGACTAAAAGACAGCACTGAGGCACTGATCATAGCAGCACAAGAACAGGTACTAAGCACCAGATCCATAGAAGCAGGGGTCTACCACACTAGACAGGACCCAAGGTGCAGGTTGTGTAAAGAGGCCTCAGTGACAGTTCAACACATAGTGGCAGGGTGTAAGATGCAGGCAGGAACAGCATATACTGAACGGCACAACCAAATAACTGGCATTGTGTACAGGAATATTGGCACAGTGTATGGGCTAGACCTGCCCAAGTCCAGATGGCAGATTCCACAGAAGGTCATGGAGAATAACAGGGCTAAGATCCTGTGGGACTGCCAGATCCAGATCGACAGGCAGGTATTGGCCAATCAACCAGACATTGTGGTAGTAGACAAAGACCAGAAGACAGTGGTAATGATAGACGTAGCAGTGCCAAGCAACATCAGGAAGGAGGAGCATGAGAAGCTGAAGAAGTACCACAGCCTGAAGGAGAAACTAGAGAGTATGTGGAAAGTAAGACCAAAGTGGTCCCAGTGGTGGTAGGAGCCCTCGGGGCTGTGACTCCTAAGCTGGGAGAGTGGCTCCAACAGATCCCAGGAACAACATCAGAGCTCTCTGTGCAGAAGAGTGCAGTGCTAGGAACAGCTAAGATACTGCACAGAACCCTCAGACTCTCAGGCCTCTGGTAGGGGACCTGAGATTGAGGAAGACACATACCACCCATAGACGTGAGAGGGGATTTTTTTTTTTTTTTAAATATTTCCAGTACATTTATGTGACTGTCATTTTTTTTTTTTACCTACTGTATTTTGTATAAATGAGTCCCATATTTATACTTCTCCATACAAAGTCTATGTCTATAGGCAATCTGCTCATGAGTGGCAAGTGCAATCAGGTCTTCGATCCATTGAGTGAACGGGGCCATACATTTATCTTTCCAATGCTGCAATATCAGTCTCTTGGCCATAGTAAGGGCATGGTGAATCCATTTACATTGTCCAGATGTCAGATTCCATGTACTAGGTACACAGTTCAAAAGAATATTCTCCTCTGAAAATTTGTCACACAATCATATTTATATAGTCCATTACTTTCTCCCAAAACTTAGTAAGTATAGCACATTGTAAAAAAAAAATCTATAAAAGGTAATAATAGGTTTTTAGTTCTAAAGGATTTAACAAGTTGTTCTAGTATCTCAGGTGTCTCAGAAGCTGAAAATGCTGCTGGTCCAAACAATGTTGTCAACAAATGTTGTAGCTGTATATATTGCCATTGGAATACATCCGATAGGTGATATTTATCTTTTAATAATGCATATGTTAAAAATTCATCTTCATCATCTATCAATTGGTCCAGAGTCAACATCCCTGCTTCCATCCAACTTTTCCATATCACCATCTTTTTCCCAATTTTTAATGTTGGGTTTCCCCATAGAGTCAAATTAGCATGGGAAAAAGGAGGGCACATTCAGAATTGCATGATTCTGTTAATGGAACCCTATAATAAAAGTAGTATTAGTATTCATGGCTTTGGTGTTCAAGTCTGGTCTACCTCAAAGGGTTCACTGGAGGGGAGAAAAGAAAATATGCCATATATTATTTTCCCATTCCTGAAATTCTCCCTATTTAAGGGGTTTGCTCATCACTGCCACACACTTCCAGGCTGGTTGGACTTTGGAGCAGACACACTTTTCCTGGAAGGGGACTATCAAACTGATGCAACCTTGTGTGCAGGTTTTATTTATTATATTCTAGAAAAAAATTCAGAAGGACTTCAGAATAAAGGCAATTCTGTATTACAGAAGGGTAGCCATTTTGGACTCTGGCTCATATTTTCTGTGTAGACTATTGGTGGATGATTTTGCTTGAGCTGAGTGTTGCAAGTTGTATGGAATTGGTATGTGCTGGGTACAGGAGGCTGGACTTAATTATGACGGTGGAATAGAGAAGAGGCAAAAAGGAGTTGCAGTCCTGCAACTAACTAGGAGGCATGAGTGGAAAGAGTAAGGAAAAGCCATAATCAGGACACAGTGCTCAAGAAAAGAAATTTCATTCACCTGGGCCCATAAGAAGATAGCCATACTATCTACATTCAGAGTTTGTAGCTGTGAATGGGATTGAGGATGTAGTGTTATTGTTCTCCTGTCATGGAACTATTGGTGGGCTCCTCTTCAAAGGGGAGAAGGCTGCTCTGGAGGTATGATTATATATGAGATAAGTGGAGACTAGCTGAGATACAGAAAAATGTACCAACTCAATCTAAACTGCATCTGAGTTTGCGGAGGAGCCTGGAACCTTCTCAAGTCTCTGAGAACACTAGCCTCTACAGCACTATGGTCCCCATCTTCAACTGACAGTTAAAATGTAGCAGATTTCTTGAAATACCTGAATGTTTTCTCTTATTTGAAAAACAATGGAGGAATTGTGATGATAAATCTTCTGTCTAGCCATAGTCGGTTACTGGACAAAACATTCCCAATCTGTCCCAATTCTTGTCATATTGTCTGGATTCTTCGGCTGTTGGAATTGCTCCCTTCACTTCCTAAGTTTCCTTTAGTTCCTTATTTCATCTGTTCTATGTGTAAGAGCTCTCAGATTTGGTTCTGGACTTATTATAAACTGTAGTCAATTCCTCATGTCCACCAGTTTTGCTAACTCCACCAGACATACAGCTTTGAACAGGACATTATCAAATGTGATGCTCTGTAGATATTGTGAATTTAACTCCCAAGCCACCATGTCTATTACACATATTATAAATTTGGCTCAGCTTGATTGACACTGAACATCTGAGGATGATGGTTGGCCAGGATAATTCTCTTTATTTCCAAAGTTCAAGATAAGTCTGGGTCCTTTTGTATTCCTAAGGCACTAAAAGAGGAGATGTCAGCAGACTTGAGGAACACATTTTTTTATATATTACATAAGTACAAACAATCTTTAGAGAAAAAGAGACCCTAGAGAGAGCAAGAAATCTCAAACTACCCAATTACAAGCAATTGATGCAATGCCTGAAATAGAATGTTAAAGAAGTGGAATAGAATGTATGACAGAGAACATGGAGGACTTGGCTGGAACACTGAATTCTACAGCATTTCAGCATACAAACATTTCTTTCAAGTCCATTTATACATTCTTAAACATTGTGGACATGGCTTTATCTGTCAAAATTGCACTGTGTGCACTTAAGATGAATGTCTGCCTTTGCACAAGACTATGAGGTACAGTGGCATCCAGATACACGGGTGTCCTTTGGAGTGTAATCAATCTGAAGAATAGAACTTTGCAAACTGTTGATGTAATTTCCTAGCATTTTTGTCTCTGTCCACAACAAATGTCCATTTCCATACAAGGGAATTCCCCAAAAGCTAAGCTGCAAAGTAACTTTTAACTTTTGGACCACCTTGTAAGCTGGCTTGTCCTGTGCAAAGTAATAGATATGGATTTGTGGAAGACTTAGAACTGTCAGTAGAGATTTTCATAGTTAAGGACTTTGTAATTTCATCAGTTTGGTAATTTGTTTCCACCAACAGGTGAATTTTGTTCCTCTGAAACAGCTGCCAGCTAAGCTTAACCATAAGCTTCCAAGGTTTCTGAAGGGCAAAATAGAGTCTTCATCTTTGATCATTCTACAAGTCTCTTAAGACAAAGTCATGATAAATCCTTGAATTTCTCTAATGTCCATTTAGTCTCTGAATAATCTCTTGAGTAACTGTGCTCACCTCATCTTCTGTTTTTCAAAAAAGTTTTTAGATAAACAACAAAGGACTTCAAGTCAAAGGTCAGCTGCGGCTGTGGGAGGACAGAAGAAAAGTACAAATCACATTGACACTGGTGTAATGTGAATGAGAATGCAAGTTCTTGCAGCTAAGCTTAAGAAAGTATATATGGATCTGCAAACCTGTTGACCAGACTCTCAGGTTTATATCAGCTTGAACTTAGATTTCTTGCAAAGAGTGAATATTGGAAAATCTTTGAATTAGAGTTGCTTGGTAAGAATAAACGCAACAGAATCTGCTTTCATGCTCACTTCTCTGGGATACATTAGGGATTATTTCTTAATAGACAAATGTAAGATTGGTGCTGAATCTCTGGAGTGAAGCTGTCATTACAGGTCTGTATTAGAGCTGTAAAGGTATAGCTAGTTTTTAAAGTCTTCCTAGTCATAAAAAAATAAAAATAAAACATTAGAGTGCTATGCTATCAGACCTAGTGATAGCCTAGAGAGTACCAACTTTAATTCCCATTTTTTAAAACCTACTATTCCCATCAACTATGAGCCATGGTGGTTGGCACAAATAGGAATTGTAGATCAAAAATCTGAAGGTATCCAGTGTTGGGAAGATTGACCTCACAAAGAAGCAATTTCAGTTCAGGGATGTTGGTGAAATGACCAGCTTAGTTGGCATTTACATGCATACTTACAGGAATGAAGGATGAATGCATAATAACTAATTTCCATAGAATGTCTAGAACCAAAGGAAAAGAGGCAGATTCATTCATTCATTTATAGATTCATTCACAGATTTTTTTTTCATTTATTTTTAACTTTCCAGTTCAAAAACAGAAAATTTTCAGTTGGCTAACTTTAAAAATAAGATATAATAAATTGCCAGCTTAGTAAGAGACAGACTGACATATAAAGAGGAATTCCAAAACATTAGACATTAAATGCCAAGAGGAATGGCAACATCCCACCACAGAAGGGATCTAAATGTTTCTGAATGAGGAAACTTCCAGAAACTGGCTGCTCTCATGAGCTCTGCTAACCATGCCTTGGAAGAAATAGAACAAAGAGGATTTTTCCTAATTATCTGAGAAGAATCATGCAGGAGGAAACTTATTTCTTTATTATCCATTCTGAGTGGAAATGGTTTAGAGTTGTTGGTGAACTTCTACCTCCATCAGCCCCAGAAACTATGGCTAGTGGTGAGGGATGCTAAGAGTTATAGTAACATTTGGGAAATTACAGAATGCCTATCACTGCTTTACACATGCTGTACTAAAATTCTTCTTAAGATGCCTTCAGTATTTAGAGACATACATTACAGTTAAATTTTATTGAAAGACATCACATATTAATAATAGTTAATAATAAATGTATAGCTAGAATATAATAAACTGTTTAAAAGTAAAAATATCAAAACTAAACTATAAGAAAATAAAAACAAATGAATGAAAATCCAAATAAAACAAGAGAACAAAACCAGAAAAAAATTAAAACCTATCAATCAAAATATCACACTAATCAAATTTCAGACTTTCATTACTATTCTATATTTTCAAACTCTTAATTTTATATTACTATACATTGTTGACATTCAAATTTCAAACAGAGAATCAAACTTAGACCATATCGAATCATAGTGTATCATCTTGCCTCTTCTATGAATACAAAAATATATAAACATATTTTTGGGAATACATAATCATCTGTTTTGTAATACTCCAAGCACAATAGATTTGGAGTTCTTAATAAATTAGGAGATTCCAAATTTTGTAGATGCAGTTTAACAGCCCATTAACATCTCTGATCCTTAACTTCCTTCCATGAACCAATCTTCCTTCCTTCCTTCCTTAAATCACTTTTAATATTTGCCAGTTTAAAAAAGCATTTGGAAGATGCTTTTTTAAAGAAGCATCTTCTCATCCCATTGTCCCTGTAGGAAATGCACTTAAGAGGCTCCTGAAAGATCCAAGAGGTCTTTGTTAATGTAATTAAAGGACCTGAGATGGTTCTGTTCAAGTTGTTTTCTCTGTACCCACTGAACCCTTCTAATGCTGGACAAGGAAGATCAATCCATTCCATGGGGCCTTCTTTAAGAAAAGTGCTTACTGAAGGTAAATCTATCTCACTGTGGTCATCTTTTGAGTAACTTCGAAAGAGACACCAATAGCAAGCCTTCAAGCATTTTGGGTATAATTTGACTGGCAGGAGAAAAAACTCCTTGTGTTATGGTAGAAAGCAGAGTACACACTTAAAGAAAAGCTATCATGCTCTGAAGGGTTGTTGGCTTTCAGATTTCAGTGTGTGCAGTTTTTTATATTGCAAGCCATGATCAGCTATTGTAATCTACTTTAGATTCTTTGGATGTATGAATAAATGTTCCCAGTGTTTTCCTTTGTCAGAATAATTGTACATGAGGAATTATGCTGCATTTGTCATGATGGAGAGGAACACTAAAAACAGAATGTTTCATGCAGCTGCTCCCATTTGTGTCATTCAAAAGTCAAGTGATCCAGAATTTTGCCTATAGGATCTAGGATTTAGTCTACAGATTTTTGAAGTTTACGTAAGTTAACATCATACTATAAATTTCTTTTCTGAAATAATTTATTTTCTTTTTCCATCACTTCTTTATTACGTGCTTACTTCTTTACTTTTTTTGTAGTAAACATATAAAGGCAATAACTGAGCAGGTTGTTCTTACTGTAGGCTGTGAATCTGTAAAGCTCTTATGCTGGGTCAGAAGCTTGGTTGAAATCAACTGAGTTGGAATGGATTAGATGTTTCATTTTACTCATCAAGTCTTTTGCTAAAGACAGCTTATGAAAAGACTGAATTATGGAATCATATCCTTACTTGTCTTCGTCTTCAGCAAGGGAATAGTTAAATTTATTTGTCAAGCTAACTGTGAGGACTTAAAAAGGAGGCACCTCCCAGTGCTGTTTTTGTCTACATCTTCCATAGGGAACTTGGGCTCACTGTCCAATCATCTTTCAACACTTTTGTCATTTGTGCATTTGAGATGAAACAAAACTTGAGCCCTGATGAGGGGTTAAAAAAAAACACACACCCTTTGCCTTATTCTCTGCTCAAGGTATGTCAAAAATATTTCAGTCTTCACATAATTTGCTGCCTTGTATTTACTTCAAAGCATCAGCAAAAATGAAAGGGAAGAAAATGGGCATTTCAGAGGATTGTAGATAGATGTATCTGCATTTCTGGTGACAGAACCTGGTCTTGTTGATAGGCATGTTCTCATTCTAGTATGTGAATTTGTTTGTGCCAGCTACTACTAGGGATGGGCTAGTAGTTAGTTCTCATATTGTTACACAGAAAAGGCTTAGATTCTAGAAAAAGATCCCTATCATAAGAAGTGCAACAGTCTTCATTTATTCACCTTGAGGCACACCACTCCAGCACCCTTACTTTCAGAAGTTTCCTCAGCTATTCTGTGCAGGTTTGTGGGAGGCACCATAGGAGGAAAGGGGCATCAGTGAAAATCTCCTTCTCCATCAGTGGGAGCACATCAGGTTCAGGCATAGGATCTCTGGATGCAGGCTGAATAACTTTTAAAAAACAATCTTAAGAAACATTTCAAAGAGGGATGTTATTTTGAAAAGAGATCTATTGTGCTTATATTTCAAAAAGCTAGAAACAGTAGTACAGACCTCTTCTAGTCAAGCTTAGCTGCTGGTGACTTCGTGGATATGGTTATGTAGTTATCTTGGCAATGAGATGGAATTGATTTATCATTGCCTTCTTCCACCATGTTTTTTCAACTTGGTCTCTTTTTAAGGCATTTTTGGACTTTCATAGTATGGTTTTAGGCATTTTTAATAGTCTTCTGTTCAAGTACTGATCAGCTTCTACTCTGAGTCACAGACAAAACACTTTTATATTCTACTAATTGAATATAAAATCAGCAACCTGAGTTTAGGTAGGCTGCTTAAATTTCACCTAAGACCAATTGGGTCAACAGAAGCATACATAGATAGAATTGCTATATGGACTTTAGAGGGATTCTGTGTGACGTTCTATTTGACATGTTTAATTTGCAAAAATGATTATATACTTATATATATGATTATATATTAAACTTTTGGATGTGTATGTGATTACCTATAGACTCACTCTCTTTCCCTCTCTCTAACACACTCAGAAACAGACATAAAAAATGAGAAAGAAACATAAAGATTTGTAACCATCTCAGTTACAAACAGTACAGTCCAAAAATAATTACACCCCATGATTCTATGGTCATGTTTAGGATATAATTCTGCTTTTAGCTTCAAACTAGACATTACATGTAGGCAGTGGAGATTTAATTATTCAACTACAATTGTGAGAAAAATAACTCCCAACCTTAAATTGTTCCTTAAAGTTTAGTGTTGCACTGGTGTGTGTAAAGGAGTGTTGTTGAACAAAATTGTGGTTCAGATGGGAAGGGCTAATCTCCTTCCCATGCATTGCAAATTCAGTATTTTCTCCTGCATTTCTCTTAATTAAAAAAAAAAAAAAAGACAAGTTTAGTTAAGACTTCTTGTTCAGAAAACAACTTTACTGCTTGTCTGTCCTAAATATATAAATTAGGCCTAAATTAAGCCTTTATCTCTTTATAAAATGTATTACACAGTTTGGCAGTATAAAATTAAAATAAGATGAATAATAACAACTCCCAGCAACAGTAATATAATATAAACATTTGCTCCAGAATGACAATCTAATTCTAAAATACCATCCAAAGTTTTATTTTAAGAAAGGTAATTTTGTAATCATTACCAGGAGATTTTTGGAACATATTACACAGAGTATCAATATTACTTGATAATACTCTAAAAATAGTATATAACAGCAAAGTCATTTATGACATGGCATTGGAAATCTTCAAACAACCTCCTCCAATGTGCTGGGATGGTCACTGAAAATTTTGGAAGTTGTCTTAGCACATCTGATGGATACCAGGTGGGAGAATATTCTGCTCCACCACAACCAAGGAACAATAATGCCCTGATAATTGTTGACAGGTGCATCAAACAAGGAAACCTTCAAAGAGAAAGCAAGAACCATGCATTGATTTCTTGGGTGGAAGTCCTTCAGATTGCCATCAAAGGGTAAAGAGATACAGATGCCCGTATAACTTTTGACTAATAGATATACCTTATATATTCTGCAATGTTCATGCCATGTAACGTCTACATCCAGTTTTTCATTAATAGGGATCAATGATATACTAAGAATTCTGCATAGTGATATTGAATTATTATATATGCTTTCCTTTTTTTGTGGCTTGAATGTCTAACTTTTGTTCCAGAAGCAAAATAAAATTCCAGCTAATATATTAGTACATGCAGTGTATCTTTAGTAAAAGTTCTACTAACATACACAAATTCACCCGTTTGTCTAGCTTTTAGTCAATTGTTCTTTTTCAGTAGTTCTTGCAATAGTTCTTTTTCCTACCTCTGCTATATTAATTTTCAGATCCATATCCTTATTACATTGTTTAATATAGCTAATATTCATTGCACTCACTGCAAATCCTTTGGGCTTTCAGCCAACAATACAACGTCATCTGCAGACATAATAATGATCCCAACCATCTCAGCTCTAATATGATCCCAAACATTCCTTATACAATTATCCATAAATAAATAATAATAAAGAAATAATTACACTTGCTTTTCTGCTCAGTGTAGAACCATTTGTTAAACATTCCATTTATTCTCATGTATGCTATATTTCCATCATATACCACTCTTATCAAATTCAGAAACTAACCTTCACCTTCATAATCACGTAGAGCACTCCATCGTTCAAGCCTATTCACTTTGCCATATGCTTTCTCTAAATCAGCAAGCATAACAGTAGACTTTCTTTCTCCACCCATATATTTTCAGGTATATGGTACAGCAGAAATCTGGAATGCACACATCTTGCTTAATATAAAACCACAATGCCCTACCCAATTTTTGTTCTCTGACATTTTTTATACTATTTCAATGAGAATGTTGCCAAAGCACACTTAAACTTTATTATTTTTTTTTACATTCCCTCTGATTACATTTTTGTTTGTCTTAGAGTGCCATAATAGCATAGGCATAGTTGTAATCTTCACACATAACAGTAAACAAATTATACAGCTAATCCATAAGCAAACTAATCCATATTTTAATATTTTTCCATTTATGCCTTACCATTTTTCAATACCCTCACAGCATTTATCACTTCTTTTCATCCATTTTTTCTTTGGCATTAACATCTATAAACATTTATTTTAACTGCATGTATTGAAAGCGCCTCTCTCATTTCTATGCAGATCTCTAAAGCACGCCTTCCAGTTTCCCTTATTCATCATTTTTATTTTTAATTCCAGGCACTTTGCTGGAAGCCCTTTGACTGGCCCCTTTCATTCATTTCCAAATCAGTTCTTTTTAAAAAAATGTTTTAATCTTAACTGCAAGGTTGTACAGCGGTTGAGATCTGAACCTGAAAATATATTTTGATAATAGTATGGATACATGACTCACCCTGGTGACATCCCTTTAAAGAAGGGGCAACTTTTCATGGATTTTCGTGGTAAGATGAAGAATGTTACCAGCCTTAGGTATACCTGTTCTATATGCAGCAATCCCTGAAAACAAGTTTGGCATACATCAATTGACAGACAGATTTTTTTTCTGACCATTAAGCCATAAACACACCTGAAGCCAGTTTTACCCCAAGCATGCTCCCTCTGTCCTATGCAAGCTGGGATCACTAATCTAGAGATACCCTTGCAAGCCAATATGCTGTGGCCCACCAGCTAGGAGGTATATGTGGACTGGCATACCCTCAGGATATGTGTTAGAATGCATACAGAAATGCTTGTTTTGGGATAAGCCTGAAAAATGTAGATTTTTCTTTGGCATTCATCTACCCATTTAGAAGAATAACAAAGAGGCTAGAATGGTCTTATGAAGGAATATATACAAAGCTAACATTGATTAGAAACAGGCTGATCGATCCACCTCTCTCCTCACATAGGAGCATGTTTCTTCAAGGCAACCCTTCAAGGCAACTTTGGAGATCATTCTTTGGATTATATGTAATAACTTCTCTCTTGCTACAGCATAGGCATAATGCAGGCATTTTTTTTCCCTTTTCCCATTTCATTGTGAAGGGCATGCAATATCTTCCAGGCTGAGATGCTATAAAGTGACTGGGGCCAGAACAAAGTCTAGAATTGATCTAAATAAATTATTTAAATATACACCCTGTTTATATAATAATCTCCCCATTTTTCCATGTTAAAAAGTAGCATTTGGGCTTTAATACTCGGAAGGGCTGTGAGGCCTCAGAGAAAAGCTTTGGGAAGGCTGCATGTAGTTTGGGGCACAGATTGTACCATTTGGAAAGAGTGCATCAGATCAGTAGATGGACATGGAAGAATCAATTTCCCAAATGCTAATATCTTTGACAAAATGATGGGTGAATAAATGCAGATATATAACACACATATACGTTATATAGCTACGTGGGTATAGCCTTAAGCTTACTGCTGGATTTAACATGAAAATGTCAGTGGAACCTGCTAAAAGAATGCTAGATTGATCATGACAATGAGAAAGTCAAGGATGGCTTGGAAGGTATTTTCTGTCCTTGAAGTCTTTATCTGGCTGGGTGGGCTCATCCATTTACTTTGAACTAACGTGAATGGCTTTTCCTTTTCTTTTTGCTTTGTTGCTTTTTCCTGCCCCTGACTCAGATTAGGAATTTAGAGAGTTTCAGTCAGAACAAAACAACAAACCTTACAGGTAATAGGACCTCTCATTAACCACAGCTTTGAAAGGAAAGGCCTGAACCACAGCTATTGTTTTGCCTTGTGGTAGGTCAAGGTATTTGAACCTCCCTCCCAGTTCTTTTTGGGGTCATGACATTCCTCTCTTCTACTTTTATTTATTTATTTATGTATGCATGTATTTATTTGCAGTATGAACATTTCTTTTCAGAGGCCTCTTATGCACTCTTATGCACACAGCAATAAAGAGACCTCAGAGAAAGCCACTGTAGAAATTGGAAACTTATAATGCCACTCTTATATTTCTTTTCAAACAACAAGAGTTCCTCAAGACTTGTTGCAGTGATCCACAGAAGATTCAACAATGTAAGGGGAGGACATATTGGTTGGGGGGGGGGGTGAGGGTGATGAGCAGGAATAGAAAGACATTATCTCGAGCCATACCCTAGTAGATCCTCAGCTGGCAGGAGTCAGGGAGAATCTTGTTTTCTTCAGCCAAATCTTTTCTGTCTCTTGATGATAACATTCAAGAGTTTGCAAGCCAGTGCAGAGATGGGTAAAGATAAGAGGGAAGGTGGATTAACATATTTCTTCTCTCTGGGATAAAACATTTCCTATTTAATTGTAAGGGATTATTAGATCCTTGAAGACAAAACATTTGTCCTGAGAATATCTTGGCCTTCCTATTTCAGCTGTGTTGAGTACAAGTTAGATATCATTTTAAACAACACAAAGTAGGAATGTATTCACAATGTATGCATGGTTCCCTCTGCTGACTGAAATACAGTTTGACACATTATTATTATTATTTTAAACAAATACTGTACCAGGTATCTTCCATACAAGAGAGAGGAAGCATTTTCATCCCCTTTTCTGTTATAAAATGTTTTTAGATTCTAAAAGAGTACAGAACATTAAAAATATATTATTTTTAATATGATCTTCATGTATAAAATGTGCTATAGGCTAGTTTGTATGTATCACTGCAACATTTTAAAATAAAGACAAATTAAAGCTTATTCTGCAAGGATATTCTACAAGGTCAGAAGGATTTAACTAAAAATGAAAGGCTCAGGTGGTACAAAAGAACAAAATATCTTGATATTAACAGGTTTGTCTTGAATTTTTAAAACAACACCCATTTTAAGTTCCAGTATGCGCTTTATTAAGTGATGATTACTGTTCCAGGCATGATATCAGTCTTTGATTAGTCAGGCTGATATTAAACTGGAATTGGAACTTAATCAGCTGCTTCTGCTTGGGTGAACTGATTGCATGATAACTTAAAAGCTCCTGAATGTTCTTTCTCTGGCTATACAATTAAGGCTCCTGTCAGGTTTTCAAGAGTCTTTCTGGTAATAAAACAGGTTGGAGACAACTAGAGTGACAGTAGAGGAAAAGTACATTTTTGGTAGAGGTGGCAAATTTACTTAGAAGTGGCAAAATTATTTTATATCTCTTTATTTTATTTACTGCCTTTTTTTGGAGAGTGCAAAGCGGTCTACATGTGAGTCTCCCCTGAGTTTCCCCATACCATAACCTCCTGAGATGAGTTTAGAGAGAGTGCCAGGCCTGAAATGCCTGTGATGGAGCGAAGACTGATTCTGGCCCTCCCCAGTCCAAGACCAATACTAAACTACTACTTTATATGAGCAAGGACAGATTTTCTGTCATTTGTATATCCGCACATTAACTTGCCATGTCAGGGCCCTTAAGAGTTTCAGGAAAGCTTTGTGACCATCTGTGATCAGTTTGCATCACTCTTTCCAGATAAAATCACTTATGTTTGTTCAGGCAAAGCATTGCACAAGTGCCCCCTCCCCAGTCTTCAGGGAAGAATTCAGAGGATGGATCTGGCAGTTTTCAAGGTCCTACTGACATCAGCAGAAAACATGCTCTTGATTTTGCCCCATATTAACAGACTCTAATGATGTACATTAGCCAAGAAAACAAACAAATTAACCCAGAGTTTTCACTCAAAGTACAAATGACCAGGTGTCAGTATATTTCACAATAAGACAACTCCTCAGCCATTTTCTAGAGCACCAGCTAGGTTGAGTGGTTGGATCAGCTAGGTTGAATGGAAATCAGGTACACTCCTGTAATGCTTCCTAGTAAGAAAGGCATGAAAACACAGCATGCTGACTTAGTCGTGAAGTCTAGCAGCAACCCAGGCAGAAGTCACTAGGGTGTGTGGACTTACTTGGAAAACCTAGCCAGGAGCATTAGTGGCTCTTCCAGCAAAACACTTTGAAGATGCTTGCCCTAGTTATCTCTGCTGGTAGATTTTGCAGGGAGAGCAGAAACTCCTTTGCAACAATTATAAGAAAGAGGGAAGGGAGGTCACAGAAAAGAGACCATGTAACATCTATGACATTGCTTCTCCCAGTTGTGCTCTAATGTGGGTAAGTTATTATTTTATTGGTATGGAATTAACTTAGAATTTAAGGCTTAGAATCTATTAACAGGTATGCAAGATCAAGGCTTGCTACAAGCTATACTATGCATTTTTTCATTATTTTACTTTCTTGGAGTGCTCATGATTCTTATTGTCAAGTTTTCATTTAATAGGAAATAAAAACTACAACTGTTCTTTCATGAATTTAGTCTCATGACTATGTATGGGTCTTTGTTGTTGTTCAGTCGTTAAGTCGTGTCCGACTCTTCGTGACCCCATGAACCATATTGCGCCAGGCCTTCCTATCTTTCACTGCCTCCCTGAGTTTGCTCAATTTCATGCTCATTGCTTCAGTGATGCTATCTAGCCATCTCATCCTCTGCCGTCCTCTTCTCCTTTTGCCTTCCATCTTTCCCAGCATCAGGGTCTTTTCCAAAGAGTCCTCTCTTCGCATTAGGTGACCAAAGTATCTGAGCTTGAGCTTCATTATCAATCCTTCCAATGAGCAATCAGAGTTGATTTCCTTTAAGATTGAATGTATGGGTCTTAGCTACCCCATATTGCTAAGAAATAGATATAGGCAAAAGTGAACCTCACACAAAAGCTTCTGTACCTGAATTGTCAGCTCTGTGGCTTTCCCACAGGATATGTTGTTCCTTAATAATCACCCAAAAAGGTAGATATCTTCTTAATATCTACCTTTTGGGGGGTGATAATTGAAGTGTTGTCAATCCTTTTTAACTTGACACAGGTTCAAATTATCATACTTTGGACACATTATGTGAAGACCTAGTTTTTTGGAGAAATCTATAATGTTGGGAAAGTTGGAAGGAAAGAAAAGAAGGGGATGACCAGCAGCAAGGTGGATGGACTCAGTTACAGCAGTGATGGGTGCACCATTGGAAGGACTGAAGGACCAGGTTGGGGACAGATCCTTCTGGAGAAAATCTATGTATGTGTTCGCTAAGAGTTGATATTGACGTGATGGCACACCATCATCTTTGTACATCCTGCAATGGATTGTCCAGTATTTTTAAAAAATAAAATGTATGCCCTGGTTTTCATCTGTACTCCACAAGTATGATCCCAGATTCAGATTGTCACAAAATTTAATGACCCTTTGCATGGATCAGAGAGAGAAAAGGAAAGAGTCTAATGTTTCACCAAGCTCCTGGAAACACAGTTTATTGAAGATTAAGGCCCAAAGGCAGAGTGCCCATCTGAGAAACAAACCATTGTGAAGGAAGACATAGAATTAGAGTTGCAAAAAGAAATTCTTCCTCTATGAATTGATAATTGGTGGCTGGGTTTCCAGAAGCTTTAGCTTTATGTCTGCAGATCCTAGCAGGAGTTCTGGAAGAACTTTAGTTAACTGATTGGGATTTTTCTTTGCACCTTGTTGGAAACTCTGGTTTCTTTGTCTTTGGAAATCTGTCTTTGGGCTTGTTTAATGCCTTATCCCTTGTCTGAAATTTGTGCATGAATCTTGGCCTGGTTCTGTCTCTGCTTATAATTGGCTTTGATTTGCTGGCAGACCAGTAGGATCTTGATTATATGAGCAAACAGATTCTTCGATGGCCTTGCTATGTTACTGCATTGTTATTGCAGTTTTTGAATGTTTGGTGAGAATATATTTCAAATATTGTAGTACAATCCAATGTTCTTTAAGTTTTTCTATCTTAATGAATGTCATATAAAAAAAATCTGTTTGCAAGCATTTTAAATTCTAATGAATTCTAATTAGAAATTATAATTAATTTTAATTAATGCTGCTTATTTTGACATGAATAATTATCAACCAACCATTGCTTTAAACCAATTTCCTTTGATATTTATTCCTCTGATATATAGAGGAGAAAAATTCCTGATAAACCCATATTCTCAGATAAACATTTGAATCCTACAGCCTCAGATTATTGACCATTAAGACTTAATGTCTTTCCATATGTATTATGATTGTTATTTCAAATTCTATATTTAAATTGATTTCTTTAACTGAGTTGAGGATTACATTAATCTCTGACTGAAATATTCAAACCATCATGGGAATCTTTCTGGCCCAAGGTGATGAAGAAGTGATGTCTTGAGGATTTTCCTAAACAACAGGAGGATCAGGGCTATATTGACTTTGGGGAGATGCTCCAGAGGGCAGGGGAAACCACAGAGAAGGCCTGTCTCTGAGGTCCCACAAGATGGTACTGCTTTAGTGATGGTGACCCAGCCCAATCTTCCTGGACAGAGACAATTGGAGGAAAGTAGTCCTACAGGAATTTAGGCTCTGAGCCATGGAGTATATGCATCTAGGTCCTCTTAATGGACTTGTTTCTACTCACAGATATATATTCGCTATTCTTTGAACCCAAGGAATGAACTAAGGATTTCAACCATTATTTCCTTAAACATTTCCCCAAAATGGAATAGTTTGCCAAAATGGAATCTATCACTGCCCTAGGAGAGGAGTAAAGAATAGGTTCTTTACTTTGCATTCACTTTGACAAAGCATACGTTAGAGAAAGATGAATAAAAGTCACATACTCAGGGCCGTTGCATATTAAAGAAAAAAACATTTCTCGCAGTGCCCGTGTTAAAATAATGGTCTTAGGATCTTAATCCATATATTAGGGAAATTTGAGAACAAAGAATGCAGAGTCCGGCACTTTTAAATGAAAAATACATGGATGGAATGAGATAATATGTAAAAAATATATTTAACTTAGATTGAGCCACACATCCTAGACTTACCCAATGAGATTTATGCATTGACATTTATATAAATTAAATGTATCTTAATATATAATTGTTTGTAAACCTCCTTGTCCACTAGGGGGAAGCATTGCTCTACATTTGGGGACAGTGTTCATTTCTCCCCAAAGCACTTTTTAAGTTGTATTTTCTCCTCATGAAACTCTGCACGCCTATAAATCCTGCTCCTAAAATCCTTCTTTTAAAGTGGTGGCTAGATCATGTCTGCTTCTGAGTTGAATACCGAATACCAACATTTGTTGATCAATGGATGCTGTTTGTCCAGTTTCTTCTTGTTCCTCTTGATACCTAAAGGGTGCCAATGAAAAAGCTACTGTTCCCAACGAAAATATCATACTCTTCTGAAGGCATGATCAGCAGATTCTTTTCAGCCTTCCTAACTTTGTGACAGATGTAATTAAGTAAAGTTCCTTACTTACTTACAGGTAGTCCCCAGTTTAAGAATGCCCAGTTTACGACCCATAGTTAAGAACGGAGCCTATTGTAGCAAAATTCGAGTTAAATACACAATGATTTGAATTAAATACACAATAGTTCGAGTTAATTACACAGTACTACTTATACAGTATTATACAATAATACTGCTCTGGCTTACATACAACTTAAGGGTTGACTTAAAGACAACCCTTAAACTGGGGACTACCTGTACTTATTTACAGTTTCCTCAGTCTCCCCCTGGAATGATGTGCCTTTTCTCATCCAGATCTCTTCTAGTTTGGCTGGACCATCAGCAAGTTCCTCCAGAATTCTAGAATGTAAATTATGTGGCCCAGACGGTTGGTCTCATTCAGAATAAATGAATTCTCTGTCTCTCTGCTAAAATTTCCTCCTCAGTGATAACTGGACCAATTAATATCCTCCTGTTAGAAATGACTGAGCCAGAATAAGAGTCCCACCTTTTCTTTGTTACCTGTTAACTTTTTTGGTATTGTCACTGAAGAGCTTCTTTTCTTCACTTTTTTATCTGCGAAGACTCTGAGATTAATGGGCAGACTGAAAGACAAAGAGGAGAGCCAGAGAAAATGCCCATTCCTCTAACTATATTCTACTGTCCCTTAGGGTGAGTAGATTGTGAGATGCTAAGAGTCAGTGCCACTGAAGTCACCTTTCAAGAATTCATACCAGTGCAAGAAATATTTATAAATATACGAGATGACACAAGTTTGAGAGAATTAGTGAAGGATAAAAGGGTAATGAGACATTCTGAATGTGACATAGAGTATTCTTTTGGTGATGTCAAGAATGGGTCTTGGGGAAAAAGATGGATATGAAACAAAAGGAAAGAAGTGAAAGAAATGAGAGTGAAAGTAATAGAACTTCAGGAAGGGAAAGTATGAATTCTATCTGAAAGATTAATGTTCCAACAGAATGAATGGAAAATGGATGGAAGAAAAGAGGATGCGGGAGCTGCTTGGAACAGTGAAAAGAAATGTGTTATAAAGTTCAGAGAAACTTATAGACTTACATGAACAGAAAGACTGAAAAAGAATGCTTTGTGGAATAATAAGAAAACAAAGAGCGATATTGATAGAAATAAACCACTGTTTTTGAAGTGGATAAGAGAACTAAACAAAGAGGCTCCAAGAGCGTGAATAGAATAAAAAAAAGTAATGAAATGATCTGGGATCACTTTCAAGTGAGAGGATGCTGGAAGGGGAATTATGGATATTTGTATAGGAATGATAGGGATACAGTATGTCGAAGTGAAGTTGAAAGAAATGCTTATGGAGTGGTTGTGCAACTTGTTTAACATGTACAAAGACTGCAAGTGTGCTTGAACATTGAACAAAAGGGTATGCTAATATGAATATGCTTGAATGACGGAACGTTTTGTCTGAATATGGAACTGGAAGGTGGTAGCTGAATATGGTAAGAGTGGTGTATGATGGAAGTGTAGCATGTGTGAGAGTAAATGGAATGCTTAGCAAATCATTCAACCCTGAAAGGAAGGTGAGGGTTTACAATGACCTGATTGTTATTCAATGTATTATTTGTTAATTTAAATAAATATTTGTACTGTTAATCTGCCTCACTTCAAATAGACTTGGGGTGGTGATGGTTAAATCTATAAGGAACACTTAATGGTGATATTAGAGAAGCACTTGTTGGAATTTTTTTAAAGCTTTTTAAAAAATTAAGCTTTTAGTAGATTTTTAGAAAGTTAAAGATATAAAATGCTAAGTGAGAAAAAAAAACACCTAACTATTAATAGAGCATGAATGAATACAGGTAGTCCGCAGGTTAAGAATGCCCAGATTACAGACAACCCATAGTTAATAACGAAGCCTATTGCAGCAAAACTCAAGTATCATACTGTGAGAGTCAGGACGAGAGGAATCAAGAACGTGCTCTCCTCCCTGTTGCTCTGGTGATGAGAGCACGTTCTTGATTCCTCTCGTCCTGACTCTCACACATACACAATGATTCAAGTTAAATACACAATGTATTGAGTTAATTTCACAATACTACTTATGCAGTATCATACAATAATACTGTTCTAGCTTATGTACAAATTTGACTTAAGGACAGACCTTGGGAATGGAACTCATTCTTAAACTGAGGACTACCTGTACACTACAGGAAACCTTTGTAGTAATGCATTCTCCCCTTCCCTTCCACTTGTTTCCCCAGCCACTAACCTAAATATTTGTACTTTACATTGAACATTGAAGTATCTAGTATCAGATACATGCTAGTATCTAATTTCATCTGTTATTTTTTATTGGTCTCATAATTCTTTTCCTAGAAACTATATTCCAAGTGTCTACATTTGCCTTGGTGTGTTGTGTAGTATATAAGGGAGCTATTCCTCCTTACATTTGGTTAGACTTCTATTATGGATATATACTGTCAGTTTTGTCATTACCGCATAGTCCTCAATTTTGGTCATTCAAGTCTTGTATCATTGGAAAAATTTCCTTTCCAACTGCACAAGGAAGCCCACTTGTCTCCCAGGAGATGGTCTTCAGAGCCAGTCACGCTGCCATTAGGGCTAATCGCTATTGATCCCTGTAACTTCCATGAATCACTCCAGTCCGTTTTTGAAGCCAGCCAAGTTGGTAGCCAGCACCACATCTCATGGAAGTAAATTCCAAAATTCAATTACATGTTGTATAAATAATATTTCCTTTTTTCTGTCCTGAGTCTTCCAGGATTCAGTTTCATTGAGTGACCTCTGGTTCTAGTACTTTGGGAAGAGGAAAATAGCTTATCCTTGCCCACTTTATCTACACCATGCATAATGTACACTTCATTCATGTCCCCTCTCTTTTGCCTCCTTTCTAGACTAAAAAGCCCCAGGTGTTGCAACCTTTTGCTCATAGAGAAGTTGCTCCAGTCCCTTGATCATCTTAGTTGCCTTCCTCTAAACCTTCTCAAGCTCCACTATATCCTTTTTGAAGTATGGTGACCATAAATGCACACAATATTCCAGATGAGGTTGCAACATTGAGAAATCTAAAGCCCTGCCAATGTACACCCAAGAGAGCAGAAGAACCTTTTCTCCCTTCTTGTGAGAGGGCTGGCTTAAAATCCTTCTCATAATGGAGATAGGTGGGAAGTCCTTGGATCCAATGTTTATTCCAGCATATCCATTGATTTACCTGCCTCAACATTATTGAAGAGCTACAAAATCAAGGGAGTTGTCAACAAGAAGGTATGTTTCTATGCTATATTTCCTTTTCTAAGATCAAAGAAAACCTAATCAATCTTATGGCCTGGGACATCTTTATAGAACCATAGGAGTGTGGATGTGTAAATGTGTGGGGGTGTTGAAGTTGTATTGTTATTGAAAATGAAACTTTAAAAATAGACGCGATTGAATAATGGAAGTTTCTGGCCTTCCTTCTAAGCTTGTAGAAAACTAATTTGGAGTTCTGTGACTGAGAATTGAGAAGCTGATAGGAAAAACTCTCTACAGAATAATAGATGTGGCAATCCTGCACTTTGAACTGTTGCTAATTATTATATACACTGTAGAATGGAGGTCTATTTTTTCTTTTTTAAAAAATAAATCCTTGCCACTTAAAAGTATAATAGAATGAACCACTAACCTTTCAGCTTCTTCTGTTAAAAGATATTTAATGAGAAAAAAGAAATAAAGGCATTATTAAGGACAAAAGAAAAAAATCAAATACAGTAGAGAATAATAACTATGGTGTAATCTCCATAAATATAGTAAGTTCTATGTACCATAAAAGTAATACAGATATAACAAGAGCCCAATTGGATGAGTTCAAAGGTTTTCTTGTCTAGCATTCAATGTCAGGTAGTACTAATTAAAGGAAACTCACAGACAGGAGAGAAGTATGACCACCTTCTTTACTGTTTATCTCCCAGGAACTCTTTTGCATAACAATTTTTTGAAAAACAGAGGGACATTTTGGGGTCACTTTCTGTAGCTAAATCATTCTTTGAGGTAAAAAACAGTCCTTCTCAAAGTAGATGTTTTCCCTTAGTAGAAGAATAGCATTGAATTCAGTCCAGAATTATTATTTGTTACACCTCTGTGTTGCCTGTGTTTCAAAATGCTTAGAACGGCATTTAATTCTTAGTCTAATATATTAATTTGAGACAGACTGACTTCTCAGTGGCTAGCTAATCAGATTCATAAATCAGAAGGAATTCAAATCTTGATTTTTCCAAAGCTAAATATAAGCTTCTAGCTACTGCACTGTATGAGCAAACATATTATGAGTAAGGTCTGAAATTATTGGCACTTGAATACAAAATATTCTGTAGATTCTGCTCTTCTTCTAGGCAAAAGTAGGTACTACTTTGTAGTGTCCCTATGGAGTTTAACCTGAGCTATGCAATTTTCACATTGGGAGTATCTGCATGTGATAGTGGTATTCATCAAAAAATCATTCAAGGGCAAAATGTTGTCATTTACAGCATTTCACTTCAGCTGAAGCTAAAAGAACTGCAGGGAACTGCAGACAAATTTTGTTGTAGTGATTTGACAGGCTACGATGGAATTACTGCAGAGATCAACAGTAATTAGAGGATACATCAGATGAAAATACTGGAAGGGGCATACATTGGCAAGGGACAATGTACAGCAAAGTACAGTAGAGTGGAAGAAATTGTAGCATTCCTTAGATCATTCCCAGCACAGAAGAACTGACTGTGTGGATGGAATGAAAGGTCTGACTCTGTCTAAATCTGGGGAGAAATATGTGTATAATAGGACAATGAAGGGTTTTTTTCCTGTTATTTTATGAGCCAATATTCTTTCTGATTTTTTTTTATGAAGTAGTTTAATTGGCTCCATTATGTAAGTATGTTAAAGACTAGATTCTTATAGTAAACCATATTTTCTTGAATGATAGTTGGCTGAATTAAATATAATTGGCTTTTTTGATATCACAGATTAAGCCATGAATTTAAAAACTGCTGTGGCTAGATAAATATTACAGAGTAATTCAGAATCAACCAACCCATGATATATCTTAGGGTGATATGTGAATCAGGCCTGTTATCAAACAGACAAACAAATAAAGTCAATAATGTATTGTCAAAAAAAAATTGGAATGGATTCAGAGTAAGATCAGACCCTTCAAATAAATAGGAAAAGTTATTCATGACTGATGTCCTGTTGATTTCCCTGAGTCTGCTTATCATATGAATGTCCAGATCAAACTATTTCTGATAGCAAAATGTGTACTTGTGGCTTACAATAAAATCATTGCATTCTGAAGATTTGAACTTTTGCTACTATAATATTTTAGTTACAGATTTTTAGAGCTAGATACTAGAAATGGTAGACATTTCCTGATACAAATCAAGTGATATTTATTATCTAGCATTATTTCATAATGAACTGAAGCATCTGGGAAAATCCTAATTATGATAATGTCTTTCCTACATATTTGAAAGTCTAAGTATAAAATAACATAAAATATTGCAATGAGCCAAACTCCTACAGCAACTGAATGATATTAATTATATTTAAGGGGCACAGTAGATGAGCTGCTGTTGGATAATACAGAGCATAAATAAGAACACCACAGGCAAAGCAGATTATTAGACAAAAAATTAAAAAGCTAATTTAAAACCCAAGTCACTTATAATTCCAATAATGGTTTTGCTAACAGCATTTCTTGAAGAATGAATGGCCAATTGAAGTTAATAGATCCCAGCTCTTTCTTATCGGGTCATTCATCTTTTATGAGTCAATGGGCCTTTGCTGACTCAATATATGGACACAGTTAGTATTGAACCCCAACTCCTTTGGGCTAGCTGCATGACAGAAGCCGGGCAAGAATATGGGGCATGTTGGCAGTTCATAAATAATACATTTTCTTGTGAGAGAGCAATAAAAGGTAAATAAAGTGAAAGCCTGTCCTCTTCTAATGATTAAAGATCTCAGGTGCTTTGTGAACACTGTGGGAATATTGGCTGAGCCCTCAGGAGATCACTAAGGTAACAGCTTTTGCAAGGATGCTGAAACTAGTACAAGAGCCTCGTGATAGCCTTGCAGGCTGTAAAAGCTAACGCAACTGCAGCTGTGCAGCAGACAGGGGGAGGGGGAGGGGGAGGAGGGCTTGCAACTAATGGAAATGGTTAGTGGGTACATGGGGATTACTTCCAGGGTTGATTAGAAGTTGAGTTTATTTGCTGCCATTCTCATTCTTTTCTTTCTTGGATCCCTTTCCAGAATTCCTGGTAGTCCTTCTATGTCTGTTTATGCAGAGAATTCTGGAGCTCACTTTCTGTTTCATTTGGAGTGTTGGATTGGGGATACAGTATTGGCTCTCATCATTCTTCTGATTGCCTTAGAATCATTCCCCTAACAACCTGCACCTTCTAATGCCCTTAATGCATAAAGAACAGAAATATGGGGGACAAAAACTATTTTTCCTTTCCTTTCCTCCTTTCTTTTCCTCCTTATATTGTATTTTACTCAGACATACTCAGATAGTATGTCTGAGGACAGGCTTTTCTGTTCTTATTAACTGATAAATTGCATGGGGTACCTTGTCAGTTTAATATCAAGGTATGCATGCATAAATCAACAAATGTACATACTGTACATATGGAGCTCTGGGTATAAGGTGAAGCACAAAAACACATAATTGAGAAATGTCATATCTTACTACCATATCTGGATGGTTGAATAGATAGATATGGCAACCTAACGGGCTACATATCTATATTAGACTTGAAAAAAAATTAATGAGATTGAAGTATGTGGGAATTCTTTCCTCTCTATTTTTACTCAGTGAAAAAGAAGAATCTACTGACACCAATGGATGTCCTTTTATAAGGACTAATAGTTGAGTATGTCTATATATGAGTGCACTGGACCTGCAAATGGAACCTCTCCTTACCAGCTATAAGCTCAATAACATATATATCTCCCTGGTGATAGGAGTAGAAATAATAATAATAATAATAATAATAATAATAATAATAATAATATATACATACATACCAAACAACAACAACAATTACTGAACAATAATAATAATTACTGAACAAGTCAGACCATGGCTATCAAACATCAAAAACATCTGCCAAGCTATTCCACCTCCTTTACATGGACGATTTGAAGCTGTATGGAAAAACACCACCTGAAATAGAATCGCTGCTCAACACTGTCCAAATATACAGCCAAGATATTGCAGTGGAGTTTGGACTGGACAAATGCACCACCCTTGCCATCAACAGGGGAACAACAGTGAAAGCTGAAGGAATCAAGATGCCCAATGGAAATAACATCAAGGGTCTGGATGAAGAAGATCAGTACAAAAACCTTGGCATCCTTCAAGCTGACAACATCAAGCACATTGAAGTCAAGAAGAAGGTTAGTAGTGAATACATCATGAGAGTGAAGAATATCTTAAAGTCAAACTCAATGGAGGAAATACCCTCAAGGCAATTAGCATCTGGACAATTCCAATCATTAGACATACAACTGGAATAGTGGACTGGACTCAAGCAGAACTAGAAGCCCTGGATAGGAAGGCCAGAAAAATAATGCAGTGAATCATGGTCTTCATCCATGCAGCGATGTTGACAGACTCTCCTTACAAAGGAGCATAGGTGGGCATGGAATATTGCAAGTACACCAGACAGTTGAAGAAGAAAAAAGGGCATTAGAATAATATCTGAAGGACAGTGAAGAAGATGTACTGAAGCTAGTATACCATGAAGGCTTGCTGAATATTGAAGAGACCAAACTGGCCTACAAGAAAGACCAAATAAAGAATAGAAAAGAGACATGGCAAGGCAAAGTATTACATGGCCAGTACACACACACACTAGCAGGCAAAGCAGATAACAACAAGACCTGGCAATGGCTAAGAAAGAGACGGCTTGGTCTTGTGCAGCTAATTCTGGCTGCACAAGACCAAGCCTTAAGAACAAGTGCATACAAAGCCAGAACGGAGAAGACAGCAACAGGCAGCAAATGCCACTTCTGCAAAGAAGCTGAAGAAACAGTGGACCACCCAGTTAGCTGCTGTAAGAAGAACGCACAGACTGACTACAAACAACGGCATGACAAAGTAGCAACAATGGTGCATTGGAATATGTGCAAGAAATACCATTTGCCTGCAAGCAAGATCTGGTGGGACCACAAAACAGACAAAGTAATAGAAAATGAAGAAGCTAAAGTGCTCGGGACTTTAGAATTCAAACAGACAAGCACCTGCCACATAACACCCCAGACTTAACAATTGTTGATAAGAAGACAAAAAAGTCTGGATAGTGGACCTTGCGATACCTGGAGACAGCAGAATAGAAGAGAAAGAACTGGAGAAAATAACAAAATATAAAGACCTGCATACAGAAGTAGAACAACTATGGCAAAAAAAAGCAAAGATAGTACCAGTAGTAATAGGTGCCCTGGATGCAATCCCAAAACATCTGGAGCACCACTTGAAGACCATCGGCACTGACAAATGCAAAAGGCAGTTTTACTTGGAACAGCTTACATCCTGTGACGATACCTTTAACACCATTAAACAACATCTGTCTATCCCAGGTCCTTGGGAAGGACTCGACAGAAGGACAAAAATGTCAGTTCCAGTCTAAACATCAACAATAATAATAATTCCCAGTGACATATTGAGCATAACATGTGATTTGGCCCTCCATTAATTATTTCTATTATGCATGCCATAAATAACAAAGGATTAAAAAAAAGTGCTTAAGTTTCTTTTCATCTGTTGTCCTAACTATGCTGGTGACTGAATCATTTTATAAGGATGATTATTTTAAGTAACAATTTTCTTAATTCTTAAGAGAAATCTCCCTGAATGCATGTGGCTCACAAAATATAAGATTTCTTTGTTGATGGTGAAGCTCATCAGTGATGTTGGAGAAAGACTGCCTTTTCAGCTCCTCTCTTTCTGGATAATGCTTTCTAAAGTCCTGAGCCCATTGCTTGGGTTCAAATAGACTGCCTCATTCCATGTACATAAAGATTCACCAGTGATCTTCCTTCTGTCTTTGCAGAGATAGCTTCAGTATGTAGAAAAATTTCTGCTGAAAGGGCTAACATTCCCTAAAGATCTAAAGGAAAAAAAAATAGAAGCTCTAGAAGAGAGAGGAGCAAATAACAAAATGTTTTCATTTTTATTTTTAGTCTAATTATGGAAAACTGGTTTCTTCCTCCCCCCCACCCAAGCTTTTTTGGTCACATTATTTTCTTCTGTGTTTGGTGTATTGCAGAAAGCAGGATGCTAGATCAAAGGCTCTGTCAGCTTGCATGGGGCAATGAGAGTGGTAATCAATCCTGGGGGTGACTGGTGCCCTGATGACACTTCCCGAGCTGTTCACCAATTTTATCATCCCTTGGAATTTATTTATTAATTATTTAAGATTGTTTTATATTGTATTTTAATTGATTTTATCTATCTGCCCAGAGTTGCTTTTTAACGAGATGGGCAATGACAAATTTGATATATGAATAAAGGAAGGAAGGAAGGAAGGAAGGAAGGAAGGAAGGAAGGAAGGAAGGAAGGAAGGAAGGAAGGAAGGAAGGAAGGAAGGAAGGAATTCTATATGCTTCTATAAGTACAATCTAGCTGATCAAATCTGCCTATATATTAATTTCTTCCCACATTATTTCTACATTCATTTGGTTTAATCAAAAATTACCTTCCCTGTAGGATACTGATGACCATCAAGATTCCACAATTCCCTTTTGATTTAAATATAAAGGAGGCCTCAAGGATTCAGTTTCAATGGATAATATGGCCTGCGTGAAGGATTTCTTTGAAAATCCTCCCTGTTGTTTTTATTCCTAGTATGAAAAATAATATTGGAAGAGTAATAGGGCCAGTCCTAGTCTAGGGCACCAAATTTTAGGGCACACCAAAATTGAAAAGACTTCCAAAATACACAAAATGAGTATTAAATCTGATTATCTTTCCTTATTGCTTTAGAACTTATATGCTTTTTGAAAGCACTTATCCACAAATTCAGTTGAGTGGTAGTGAACAGCATACTAACCAGATGTTGCAAGTCATGAAAAATAAATTATTATTACAGCTATGGACCTCAGGAAGCTGATAATATTACTAAAGCAAGACAAAGGTCTGATAGGAAGGCCCTGAGCAAGTGAATTGCATGACTACCACCTTATCAAAGTTATACCTGGAAACGCGGTAATGGTGCACTCTGTGTCCCAGTGCACCCGCTCAAGGGTTAAACAAAATTGGGTGAAAATAAATTGGGTGAAAATCTCAGAGAAAATTTTAAAAAATTGTCCAGGGTTGAAAATTGTAAGGGTAAAGCTCAAAAAACTAGAAGGAAAAAGGAAATAAGAAGACGCCTTTTTGACATTGATAACAAAATTAGGAGATGAGCCAACTCGTGGGGACAACAGAATATGACTTTGGCTAGGGTGCCAAAATGCCTAGAGCCAGCCCTGGGAGTAAGCACTGAAGGCGTGTAAACTTACTGCACTCAGACTTTCCCTGCTGTTGATGAGTGCCACAAAGCTTTAACTATTGGAGCTCATAGTAAAGGAAATAGCAAGTGAGAAAACCATCATTCATTCATTCATTCATTCATTCATTCATTCATTCAATTTATAAAGCCACCCATCTCAGACCAGTGACTCTGGGTGGCTATATAAATTGTATATATTTTATATATACTTTTTAAAAATTATATATATAAATTATAAGATAGTTGCAGGGACAAGAAGCATTGGCATGTGAGTCTGCTCTCGGACGGACAGTCCAAGTGAAGCTCTAAGCTTCCAAGAAAAGGGGAAAATGGCATTTCTTTTGGGTGCTATGCTGGCTGGATTTCATAAAGCCCAAGACCAAGCTTTCCTCCTAGCTTTTAATGAGTTGGTTTTCTTTAAGAACTGACTTTGCTGCTTGCATTTCAATGTGAAACTGTCTACAGCATTAACTTGGAAAATTGATTGGTACCATGGAGATTAAAAAAAAAAAAAACTCTCTAAAATCTAATACTGTGCAAGAAGGCTTGATTAGTTTGTGCATAGTCTTCTGCACAAACACAGAGGTGGCTATGATAAATTATAAATTCACCAATTCAGAAAAAAGCTGTACAATTAGACATAATAAGCTCTGTGTACATTTAAGCTACTGTGTTTCATATATGAATATCTCATCTCCATCCTTCCCTTCCCCTTGGTATTCTGCAGAAAAATAGATGATTCTGTTCCATCCCTTCAAATTCCAAGGTAGATTAGAAGTACAGTATGGGGAAGAAAAGTCAAGAGGCAAAGCCATTCCCCTTTTAAATCAAGAGCAACATGACTGGCAATATGCAAAAATATATCCTTTTGTTTCTGTGGATGCATTTGCCTTCCTGCAGGCTACCTTAGATGTTTGAAATAATTTGAAACAATGATTCTTGACATGGAATATGAGGGTGTGCGTGCATGCTTGAGATTATTATAATTCTTGAACAGCTATTCTCCTGCTTTATATTAAAATCTTAGTTCTGCTACTATCCAAAACAAATGGGACCCAGCTTGGATATTAAGACAGTAATCTATCCACTCCCAACATGTATATAGATTAACAACATTGCACCAAAAGATGAGCAATGAAAGTAAAATCTTAAAGATACACCTGAGTCCCAAATGCCCTTCCAAGGTCTAGGTATGTCAAAGGAAGTTTATGTTGTTTGGAATTACAGTTAATTGGAGCAGGCAGTCAATGAATAGGAGTCTCTCATGATCCCTGGAGATGCAGATATATTGGATATATCACAATGGAGCCTATTCCAGCAATGAGGAGCATCTAGGTGCATTAAGAAGATAGACTTCATGGGTGCACTGGAATATAGACTCCAAGCAGCAAGTAGTAATCGCTTCTACAAGTAGTAATAATTGGAGTTCACCAGAAGAGATCCAGGTTCAAGTGTAATTTAAAATTTCCCATTTTGGTCATAATTTCAGCTGGGAGGAGGAGCACATCTGTTTAGTGATGCTCAAAGGATTTACAGCACAGGAGCTCTACCACAATTGTTGACAATCTGGACAGTACATTTGTAATAGCTGGAACAGCTATAACATTTAGCTGTAACCAGTCTGCTCTCTAACACTCACTCTTTAAAGGAAAAAGAGCTGCTCCAATCTGAACTTCTTTCCCCCGCCTTCAGATCTACATCTTCTGTTTTCCAGTTGCTTCCTCTCAGAGAGATCCAGGATCCAGAATTCTGCTGATGTACTGAGACTAGTGGAAAGTGCACAGGTTCCGCTCTTTAATATATTCCAGCAGTTATAATAAAGCATATATTACAGTTCAAAAAGGTCCCTTCACAGTGATTTTTATTTCTTTGGTACAATAATTGTTCTTGACCCCATCCCCTGTGGCTTATCTTCTTTCCCCTATAGTCTTGAAATTATTATTTACAGTTAACTTTAAAACATGTAGCAAAAGTTATCTCCTTAATAAAGTCCATACGAATAATCATTGCTGTTCCCAATTGGCTTAATTGCGGGTCACCTTGGCATTATTTGTTGCCTTTGCCTTCTTCTCTTCCTCTCAGACATGACTATAATATTTTCAACCAACTGCCTGATCATTTAAGGCTGCTTCTCCAATTAACATCAGGTTAGACTCTTAACCCCAATCGCAAAAATGCAATTGGCTTTTTAAGGGGTCATTTATGTGTACACAGTGCTATGTATATAATAGTTGCAAGCATGCATAATAAGTAATTTTTTCCCACGAACAGCAGAAAATGTATAGTCCTGGAAAAGGGTTAGGGTAGGGTTAGGGCAAGGCTGACACTGCTTTGCGTTTCATTCACTTTGTCAGCTTTCAGCCAGCCACAAACTGTAATGTTGCTCTCTCTTGTGCCAGCACAACTGGGAATTCAACCTGGCTCTTAGCATTCTGCATATGGACTTATCCAGTAGGCACTCTTGGGTAAATCCTTGCTTCTATATTTTAATGAACAGATTTTAAGAATGGGACATATTTTACTTCTTTTTCATCCTGGTGTTTTCCCACAGGTGCAGTTCCACTTTTTGGATCAAGGAATGCCATTTCACGTGATCGAACACAGCAACCAGGTCCAACTGGATGATTTTCATGTCCGCATTAATTGTGTCTTGCCATCTTTGCTTTGGTCTTCCATGTGGGTGTTTGCCATCGGTGTTAAAGTGATAGGCAGCCTGGGTATGGGTAATGGTGTGGGGTGCTGCTTGTAGAACGTGGCCATACCATTGTAGGCATTTTTTGCCACATTTTTGCCACATTTTTTCTGTTATTGGTGCAACGCCCATCTGTTGCTGGACTGTATCACTGCTGATGTGGTCAAGAAGGGAGACAACTAATGATTGATGGAGCATATGCATCTCCATGGCAAGTAGAGGGCATTCAGCACTTTTGGTGGTTGGCTAGCACTCAGTGCCATACAGTGCTACTGGGTGGACCATCATTCTATACACTTTCAATTTTAAGTGAATTGGCATTATTGTAGAGCCTTGCAGTGAACTCCTTGCACCACAGCCATGTTGCATTCACCCTCGCGCATACTTCTTCATTAATGCTGCCATCACTTTGCAGATGGGATCCTAAATAATGGAAGGAGTTTGTCTTCACTAGATCTTTGCCACTGACCTGGATGGTGGAGGTGCTTGGGCCAGTCTCTAGATACTCAGTATTCTTGATATTGAGGTGGAAACCAAATTGGCTAAAATGGTTGTTCCATGTCTGGACACAGCGCTGCAGTTCTTCCCTGGTGGTAGCTGCAAGCAGGACATTGTCAGTGTACAGCAAGGCCCGGGGGCACTGTGATGCAGGTCTCACATGTTGGTATCCATAATGAGTATAACAGCAATGGCGATAATGCTGAGCCTTGGTGCATGCCAACTTTCATAGGAAAGCTGTTGGAAAGCAGGCTTTGCTACTTTTAAGAATTGTTATGCATCTGGCAAAGCTGAAAATCTCTCTCCATGCCACACTTCCTTTCAGCCTGTGTATTTCTTCTGTTACTAATCAACTAATGTAAAGTTACTAAAGTTACATTATCAACTAATGTAAAGATGGTGGCCAACAAGCCACCATCTCAACACAGCTAAGTACTGCCCCCAAGGAGGCACAATGTTTCCTGTCTAGAGTGCCACACCCCCATCTAAGCTAGTGATGAGGGTGTCTTTTCCAGGAGAGGCCAGAATTGCCACCCATCACACTAACCCTCCCAGCACCCACAAAACCTTGTGATCAGATACAGGAAAGCTTATACCACCTCATAAGTGAATGGGTATTTTTCAGTGTCATGCCAAGCCTGATATTCCAGGGGGAAAAAAAAAAGTGGAAATGAATTTAATCTCAAAACATTTTTGAAAGTTTTAAAGCTGTGGTACATTATGCTTTTTCATTGGTTTGAAACAAGTTATCTATAGATTTTTTTCTGAACAATTTGCAAAATGCTGTGCTATCTATTCTTTATCCCTGCTGTATGTACCTTAAAAGGAAGAGTAATTCATCACTTTATTGGGGTGAAGCATTTGAAAGTAGCTGCCTGAAACTTTACAGATTATGTTCCCTAGAGGGTTCACCCTTTATGCTGTTTTCAACCCATCTGTCTAAAAAACAAACCTTTGTAGGCATTTTAATGCTCCTTAAAATAGCCTATGGACAAATCTTTTTTCCAACTGAATGTCAGAGTGGCTTAAAATGAAAGAGTTTGCCATCAAATCTCAATTTACAAACTTTTTCTTGTTTTTGTTTTAAACAAAGAAAACATATATAGTTTTTTTTGTGTATGTGAATGTTTGTGTGTATGTATGTTATTATAATAACATTGATCAGTCTTTCCATTGCTTCAGACAGCCAGTCCATTATTAGAAAGCAAACCCATATTCTTTATTTCACCATTGTAAATCTGGAGTCACGCTTATTTTCCAGCAATGAAGAATAGTACTTTTTTGCTGCATCCCATGTTATATAAATCCATAATTCTTCATATAGCGATAGTTCGTTGCCATATAGCTGAAAGTACATTCACATCTTTAAATTGCATTCATCTTTCTGATACCATATTAACAAATTTATGGCTATTAATCCAAAATAAACTAAAGAGGTACAAGCTCCTATTCAATGAATAAGTGTCCCAACTCCCATTTTACACTTTCAGCATACTAGATGGCCAACCCTTTAAAGTATTCTGTCGTGTCCAATAAATGTGGAAGAAAATCTTTTGTTGAATTAATTTCATAAGATCAAGATAATAAGAAATATACCTGATATATTTTAAGACTCTTAGCCACTAATTTGTGAATGAATATGGAATATTTCAACTATTCTATAGTTCTGGCAAATAACTAATATCTGCTACAGTGATCATTTTAATTGTTCATAAAAGATACTGTAGATTTCAAGTTACCCAAAACGTATTCCAATACCGACAATAATTGGGGAATTTTAGATACTGCTAATGCATCTGGATCACACTGTGAAATTAGGTGTCAGAACCTGCATCACCCATCTGTTGTTGTTCTCCATTATCTTGCAGTTGTTGGGAGTTGGAGTGATTTGTTTCTGCCACTTGTAACTAAGGGGGGGGGGTGCTGTTAATGGTTGTAATGGGAGCTGGGAAGCAGCTTAACCATATATGGGCAATTTAGACTGGCTTGATTGCCGGCAAGGCAGCTGGGGCCCAAAGAGCCAGGAAGGAGCTCGGGATGGAGGGGGGAGGAAGGAAGAGGTCACCACCAGGTGGAGAAGACTCGAGACACCAGGCAATAAGGGGAGGGGGGATAAATAGAGGGAAGTTTACACAAGGCTTTAGTTTTAGCAATGTTCTGTTTACAAGCTACATGTACCATGTAATAAAGAAGTATTTTTCTGAACCAAGCCTGGTTGCATGAGAATGCTTCAGAACTGGGAGTTGGATGGTGTGGACTTGACATTAGGAGATAGTTTAATGGAATATACTGCCATTTTCCAGTTATAGGCAATCCAAATTCCTCTTGAAGTCATTCAAACTGCTTAAAATCTTGATGGGCAATAAGCTGAGCTAAAGTATTAATACCACTATTTGTCTGTCTGTCTGTCTGTCTGTCTGTCATCTATCTATCTATCTATCTATCTATCTATCTATCTATCTATCTATCTATCTATCATTTATCTATCTTTCAGTTTTCAAACTGGAATAGTTCTATAGTGTAATTTTATCATGTAAGGGTAATTACACTTCCATCTTAACGTCTTCCATCAGTTTATTTAAAATTACTTAAAGATATAAATTCAAGGGGACTTTTATCTATTTATGTTGTTTTATCTCAGAGATAAATATCACTGAACACCTGCAAAACTTGGCATGGGCCAGAAATAGGCTGATCACTCCGTTTTAATATTAATAAGCGGTACATGGTAGCATGGTTTGGATAGAACTTGATGCTTTGAATGTATAAGGGTTTTTTTTTTCAAGTTATGCAAAGTGTTCAGGTTTTTAAAATCCTGTTAATGCAGAAAGCTAACTGAAGTTGGTGAGAAATATTATTTATGACAAGAGATAGAGTTCATAAATCGTGATGTACTTAGAACTTATTATAGTAGACTGCACTTGTAAACACACTGCTTATTTGCCTTCTTCAAAGTCCTGAGCAAAGTCATTAGAAACTATGTAGCTGCTTGGGCACTTCCATTTTAATTTATTGTTTATTTTCTTAAGTGAAAAATGAAATAAAATGATGAATCTGACCAAATGAAGATGGAAAGTCACATTGTCATATCTCTAAATCATCTCTAAATATCTCTAATCATCTAAAATGACATGATAAAATTATGACATCAGAACCATTTAAATCTCAAAACATTTATGACCCTCCCATAGCAAGTACCAGATAACAAGATGGTGTAAAATCCTTTAAAAAGAAATTGGATAGTTTGGCTTTATGGGCAAGCAAATGCTAAAAAACAATCCAGTGAGTGGATCTCCTTCATTAAATAATGGCATAAAACAAAAAGACCCACTCTTCATCTTCATACCAATTTTATCTACTACAGTAGATATAGCAATCTGATTTTCAGATTATTTGGGCTTCAATTTTGATTAATGAGTAAAGCCAATGTTAAGGGCCTGTGGGACCTATAATCTAAATATCTACTGGTTACCTAATTCTGACAAGTAGAATTGAAAAGAAAGCAGGGATTCTCCGTCACGTTTCAAAGGATGGAGATTTTTCTTGCAGCATAAAGACAAGGAAAACATATATTAACAATGAGATACAGGGAAAGAAGGAAATGCAGACCCAGTTTGGCTTTCTAATTTTTGTTTTTGTTCTTTGATAAAGTATTTTCTAGTGGACCTCCACCAGTGTCAGTGAGGCTTCCCAGCATATCTAATGATGGGTGGCAGTACCATTGACTAGATTTGGGAGGTGCCATTTAATTTTTTCAAAGGCTGTTCCAGGGCAGGAGTTAATAGTATTTCTCTTAAGATTTGAAGTGCATCAGTAGATGGAGGCCACGCTAATGCAGAAGTCAAATACTTTTTAAGGAGAAGGGCAGGAACTATGAAAAGTGTAGGTTTTCCTCTGAACATTAGAATCTATCAGACTGCTGGTAAAAGCTTAGATTGCAATCATGAACTTCAGACATTGCTTCTGTACATTCTGATGATTCTCCAGTAAATGCTAAGAACGTGGCAGATGCTCCCTGATCTTAACCTCTTGATCTTAAACAAAACTCAAAGGTTTCAAAGGTCAAAGGTAAAAACTTATTCTTTAAAAAATGTCTACAGTGTAACATTTCTATGCCCAGTATGGAAAGTGCATGGCAGAGATGTTGATACTTTTCAATCGTCTCCTTATAGTTAGCTTTTGTAGCAAATTACATATAGTTTTGGTGTTCATATGCTTTACCATAAATCAGCTGAATGATCAACAGACAATGTTCACAAATTAATTCTTTATATTTCCATCTTTAGGTGCAAGGTGCCTTCTTTAAATGTTGATAGCAACTTGCCAGTTTTATTTTATACAATGATTCATAAATAAATTTGATTTTGATTCAGGGATTGGTTTATCCTGCTAGAAATTGGCAACCACTGAATATTACAGAAGTTCATGAAAGAGAAAAACATGAAGACAATAGGGAACATTCATCATAAGGACTTTATTCAACCCTGTTCCCTTACTTCCTTGTGTTAATCCCCTGGAAAAATCCATTAGATTCCCACTCATTTCATTTTCTCCCTTTTATCTCAATGTGATGCTCCAATAAATAGAGCCATGCTTCAGGAAGCACCTATTTTCCAAGAATTTGAAAAGATGGCACTGAGGGCATAGCATAATGTGCAGCCACTCAGATATCAGGGCCAAGCTAATTTTTAAAATGGAGTCATGGATCCTAGCTGGCTGATAATTACATGGAAAATGAGGAGGTGATTAGAAGATGCAGACCCTACATGTAGCCATACTTATTTAAAATGCTATTTTGGAATACTGATGGCTTTTTAAGTAAGAAAAGTGGCCATGCAAAGACAAAATGGAGCTAATTTTTATTTGTGAGCTTTTATTCCTTTTGAAACAAAACTGTCTAGAATGAGCCAAATCACTTGGGAGGTACCTTAGACCTGCTAGTTCCTTCTAAAGTTAGTTCCTTCTAAAGAAGGCGGAGCTGATTTATTTTTCATTCTTCTAAAGTCTAATTCCTGCAATCAGTTAATGCCTGAACTACTCCAGAATGCAATGTTTACAAGTTTGAAAGCTCATCCAAATAAAAATAACTCTTGAGAGAGAGAAAGAAAGAAATAACTAGATGTCAGTGAGAAATATAGCCTGGTCTTCACAATGTACTGGTTTGTATGAGTGGATTTCTCTCCAAATTGGTATATGGCACAATCCATGAATAGTTTTACCACCTGTCAGCTGTTTGTGTGCATGAGTATTTAATGAAGTCTAATTTAGCCAGGAAAGAAGTCGCTGGAAATAATACAAATTATTCATTGGGATGCAAACTTATGTGTTGCTGCTTGTTGCACAGAACCTCCAATTTCACACTGCCATTATGAATTATTCTTTTTAGAGGTTTTGTAAAGTGAGCGGGTATCTTATAATTAGATTGCTTGTTACTGATGGTCCATAAACTCCACAGAGAGAGATTTCAGCTGAGGCCTGGGGTGAAAATACTTCAAGCAAACAAGCAAATTAAAAATTGCATCTTCTGGGGTGGCCAACAGTACATGAGTTGTTCCAGTTAGTTTGAATGAACTAGTTTTAGATACATGCACACAAAAATGAACAGTTCAACTTTCACTCTTCATTTTCAGGCATCTAATGATCTAATATGAGGGTATCCCAAAAGGGCCAAGATAACAACCTCGTCAGAAGTGTATTTGGCAAAGCCAGCCCAATGTTAAAGATATTGCTTTGAAAGGACACCAGTATGGTCAGGGGAAAAACAATATACTTTTTTAAAAAAGATTGGAAGCCTTATATGGACTTTTTGCTGAAAGAAGAAAAGACTGGACTCATGATTTATGGATTCAGGGATTAAAAAGGGCTAAAGAGGGAGGGGATTGAGTACATTGGCAATTACTCAATAGAAAGAAGGGCGGAAGTATGTTTTCTTTCAATGTTTTCTTTTTTCCGCTTTTCCTTTTTTCCTATTCTTTTTCTTCTTTTTTTTCCTTTTTTATACTTTTATTGTATTTTATATTCTAATAATTTTTTTTAAAAGAGAAAGGAACACCACATTAGAACAATTGTCCTGAAATCAGAAAGTAACAATGTTCTTTCTCTTTAACTTTCATTTGCTTTGTTTAAATTCTCAGTTTTATGTTGACCTTATAGTATGCTGTTCTGTAAAAATAAAATGAAAATGAAAAACCTAAAATCTAGAAGGGTAAAGGACTAACTTTTATTTTTGCCTTTCTTTAATACAAGACTTGGATTAAAGGAAATAGCACAACTTAGCAGGGTTGTTTGTTCCCATGTTTAGAATTTGAATTAAAACAGACTTTGTAGACCATCTTGAATGTGTGTGAAGAAGGGCTGTTCTTTATGCTCTGAGAAGCTGGTTCTTTTCTTCACCATAACTCTGTATGAAAGAATAGATTTTTTTGAAAGTCAGCCTCCTCCCATTAAACAATTTGAAGAATTTAATTATAGTTTTATTGAATAGTATAAGACAATATACTAGCATTTTAAACTTGTCTGGGGTATAAAGATCATTCTTCAGCCAACTTGCCTCCTAAAGTTGTGATTTTTGGGAAGAAAGTGAAATATAAGACTGAGCATCTGGGTGTTTGCCTTGTTATAGTATGCCATGAGCATTTCTGATTCTAGTGTTTTAAAATAATTTCATCCTGAGTTCATCATACTGCATCACTTTATTAGTAGAATTGGTGTAGAATGAATAGGTGCTGAATGATTATAGCCCACAGCATTAATAGTGAGGAGTTGCAAAGTTTGTTTCTTTTAAAGGAAAGAATTTGCATTCCTATGATGACTTCATGAAAATGTATTTATTTTCAAATATTCATGTAAGAACAAAAGCTAAGGAAGCTGTAGACAGCTCAAACAATGGCCAGAAGGCAATTATTTCATTTTAGGAATTGATGAGACAATTTTATTGTTGGGGATATTTCAGTGTGAATACAACATACACATACACACCCATCTCTTTTCATTTGAATTGTTTACTAGGTATTGGGAAGCTGCCCCAAGCATCTGGACAGGTGGCATATATATTCATTTGTATAAATAAATGAAGAATAAATAACATTGAAACAAGGTTCCAACAAGCTTAGACCAAAACAGATTACTATGCCAAAGGTTTGTTTCGGCATCCAAACTTAGGTCAAATACTTGCATCTGTTTTTTTCTACATACCTTGTGGGCCATCATCCAAATAGTTTGAAGGGTATTTTACCATGAATTAATACTGAATTGAATTGAAATCAAATCTGGATTAATTTAAATTCATCTGTGATGTGTGATAGGAGCTTGCATGATGTGGCTTGATAATAGAATTCACCTCCTGTTTTTTTCCACATTAATTACTAAGAAGAACTTATCTTGGACTATGAACTTCTGCAATCTGATCTCTAGAGCATGTAAAGTGATGAAATGTGTATGAATAATAAATGGTTCACTACTAAGTGTTGATTAATACCCCCGTATAGTTATTGTCCTTTTTGAATCTGTTGCGTACCGTACCATAGGCAATAAAGTTTTATAGGTTCAATTCATGAAAGTGAAATTAGCTCTTTTGCACACTTTATAAAAATAGATTAGTTTATTCAGGTTAATGCATCTTCATTTTCAGATGCTTTTGATTTTACAGACTACAACTGGGTGATGTTGATGAAAAATCTCATAGAATAACCAATAATCATTTGCATTGGACAGTAGGCATCTTTTTCATTGTACCTTGAAAACATTGATTAATATATTAATAATATTGACATTTAAAAGCATATGTACTTGTAGGAAATGCCAACATATAAAAGGTTTTGTTTTCCCTAGTGAAAGAACCAGAGAAAGAAAGCCGGCTGGGTGACTTTGGGCCAGTCATCCTCTCTCAGCCCAACTCACCTTAAAGGATTGTTGTTGTGGGGAAAATAGGAGAAGGAAGGAGTATTAGGTACGTTCACTGCCTTGAGTTATTTATAAAAATAATAAAGATGGGATAAAAAAAAAAATTGACAGTGAATTCCCAATGAGCTCCTTATACACAACAAAATAAAACAATTTGTCTGTCACTGAAAGATTGCTAGTTCTTGTCTCATCTGCATCTCAGGGTGGCCAATGTGTTCATAAACTTTATTTCTTGGTTACGACTATTAGAAACTTTCAAGCTTAGCTGAACTCTTAATTTACTTTGCATTATTGTCATTAGGGACATCTGCATTTCTGCTGTGATTGCTTAAGGCTAGGCTAGATGTATATAACAATATCTACAAAAAAGAGGCAATTCATGTGAAGGTCTTGCATCCTCTGGGTGTGAAATATCAAAATAAAAACCATCTGAATGGAAAATTCTCTGAGTTATGTTTGCATCTTTCTCTGCTGCCCTGTTCTGAAAATGGAGAAAATGTAGCTGACATTTTGCTTTCCTGCATCCTCCATTACTATGTGTTAATTACATCAAATTGTTCCAGACTGCCTCATTTCCGATATCAGATACAGGGTTGGAGGCAAAATAGAATTCAGGAACTGGACTATGGAAAACTTGGGTATAGAAAAAGGAAGGAGCCAGCTCCCCTGGAAAATATGCTTTTTTTTTTTCAGGTTAAACCTAGGGCTCCTTTACTTTGTATTCAATGACTATTGTGTGGACTCTCACGAAGTGGCTGAGTTCAAATACTACATGGTGTGTTTTGCTTGTGTTGGCTTATTGTGTTGCATGAACCCTAACACTGTGCTTTATAAGCACATTGTATGAATGTGTGAATTCAGCCAATTTGGTTTCTTCAATCATAGTCAAATAAACCAAGGTTTAATACAACCCAGTCTAAATGTGAGTGGGGCCGGTGTGTGAATAGGATACTTTGCTACTTCCATTGCATCTTCTCTGGCCTTTTTAAATGCAATATATGACTCTGCTTTGTCATTTCATCCTCTGCATACATTAATATAAATAGTGAGAGACATCTGAAGTATTTAAGCCATGTGTGTGAAAATTTGATTGATTTAATACATCCATTATGAAACACAAAAGTTGAAGGATCTCAAAACTGAGAGATTTCTTGAAATAACTTCTGAAGCAAATCTTTTTAAAATATTATAGTGATTTTAACAACATGAATTTCCCTAAAGTATAGCTTCATCATTCAGTTTCTGTTCCACAAGTTAGTAAAATGATGCCCAATGTTGAAAATGAAATTTAGATTGTAAACTCTTATTCTTGACAGGTCTTTATTCCAAAGAGTTTACAATCTAAATTTCATTTTGAACACAGAGCATTATTTTACTCACTTGTGAAATGTAAATTGAATAATGATTAAGAGACAGTTTGGTATAGTTGTTAAGACATCAGGCTAGAAACTGGGAGTTGTAGTCCTACCTTAGGCCCAAAGCCAGCTGGGGGACCTTGAGCCAGTCACACACTCTCAGCCCTAGAAAGGAGGCAATGGCAAACCACTTCTGAAAAATGTTGTCAAGAAATCTGCAGGGATTTATCCAGTCAAGATTGACTTGAAGGAAAATGCATACACAGACTTAATTTATTTGTTACATAGGAAGGCCTTTGCCTATAGTTGTTGGCCAAGTTGACCTGGGGAAAAATATTCTCCAAGTTCTACAGTTCTATGAAAAAAACATTTGCAGTCTGTTAAATTTTCTGCATTTTTTAATATCTTTGTCACTGAATGGTATCACAACTTCCATGGTCCTATTGGTATACAAAGGGAATCTGAGTGAATAAACAACACTGATGTTTGATGTATTTTTTACTTATTTGATAAACAAAGTCATCCAGTATGCCATGTGCCAACATGAAAAAGTAAGCTCCCTTTAGTTTGGTAACCAGTTGTACTGCTTTTTGCTGTAATAACAGCAGTCAAACACTTCTTACAATCGGTGATCAGTCTCTTATATCCTGTGTTTGAATTTTGGCCCATTCCTCCATGAAGAACTACTTCAACATTTGAGGGTTTTCTTGCTTTCAGCTGTTGCCACAACTTTCCTATGCGGTTTAGATTTGGACTTTGACTTTGCTATTCTAAAATATCCCTTTATGCATTCTTTTGTAGGCTTATCTTATGTTTGGGATCATTATTTTGCTACATGACTCCTTGTACTTCATCTTCAGCTAACAGACTGATGATTGGATATTTTCCTGTCAAATTCTCTGATCCAAAGCAGAATCAATGCTTCCTTTCATGATGGTAAGTTTTTAATAGTCCTGAAGCGCACTGTATCCCCGAACCATAATGTTTTAATCTGATATGAAGCCTTTATTACTGAATGCAGTGTTTGACTTCCATCAGACACAACAGTATACATGTAGTCTGAAAAGTTTATATTTTGTCTCCTCTGTGTATAGAACATTCCTCCAGAAATCTGGAGGGTCATTACATGCTTTTTGTTAAACTTGAGATGAACACAAAAGAACAATGGCTTCTGCCTTGCTGCTGTTTCATGAATCCCATTTTTATATAGTGCTTTTCTGATGGTGGAGTCATCAACATTAAATTTAATCAAGACATGAGTGGTCTGCAGATGTTTGCTATTGTTCTGGGGTTCTTTATAACTCATGCTCTACTCTTGGGGTGATTTTAACAGAATGGCCAATCTTGGGAAGATTCGCTATTGTTCCAAATCTTTTCTATTTCAAGACTATGTCTATCATTGGGGATTGCTGGTGCCCCAGGCCTTTAAAAATGCTTTTGTAACCTTTTCCAGACTGATAAGCATCAATGACTTTTATGGAGGTTTTTAGAAATTTCTTTTGAATGGCAAAAGGTATCTCCTGAATCTGTATGGTGAGAATTTCACTATGCTGAACGAAGCTAAAATTTGTGAAACTTGTATTGGGCAGGGCTGGCCCAAATCAGCCCTGATTGTTTAATGAAGTACTCACACAGCTGGCCTTAGTTATTCCCCTAACTGAATTGATTGAACTGGAAGAAGGGAGTTTACTTTGTGGCACATATTGCAAGTTGGATGACCTGTTTATGAAATAATGTAGTTTATTCACTCAGATATCCTTTATATATCAGAAGGACCCACATGAAGCTCTGATAATATAAAGTTGCAAAGATATGCAACAAAACCAAAAGGAGTTTAATTCTTTTTTCCCCACAGAGTTGTAGATTCTACCCTAAAATGAAATTCACATAACTTGTTTAAATAAATATGGACTTGGCTGTTAGCTAAAACCAGAAATAATGCCTGTCCTTTCACATAAGCCCAAGAGTGTGGGGATAGATGAAACTAAGTTGTATCTGGGTGGAGTCAAGAATTTCTTCTTCCTGTTCTATGTGGTATGAGAGAAACAATAAAAGGTTTGTCCAGGTTTCTGATTGTTCCTCCAAATGTCCCAGGGCAGCTGAGATTCAGAAACAGATATACTTAATTCCTTGATCATTTGATTCCAATAAGCATGGATTCATAAATGTCTATCTGAAACTCTGTGTGGAGAAATGAAATATGTAGCTTTTGAATTTGAACCTGAAGTTGCTGTTTGGGATTCCAATCACTACTTTACCTTTTTATTAGCATGGGCGTAATACTTTACCTTTTGACCATGACAAATTATTAATCCCTAAATTGTTAACAATCAATCCTATAAATAATACATGCAAAAAATGAATGCTGCATATACACACTTGCACAATATCATTTGGAATGTGAATGGACATGCATGTGGTACCTTGTAATGGATGGCATGAGTGGGGAAGATTCTGGAATGGAACTTCAAGGTTGTCAGGAGGGGGGAGAGACATTCCAGGGGAAGTGCCTCCTCAGCCTGCAACAAGAGTGTGGGAAGACGAAGAGGATGAGGCTGGCCCTCCCTAGAGTCTCATGGGGTTTATCCACTAGCTGCTATAGCATAGGCTTAGTCTGGCAAGATTCTGTCTATTAGGTGCCAGCTAATAAAGGAACTGAACTGTACTGGATTGTCTTATCGTTGTTCTTGGGCTTAACCTGACACACTGTTGGGATACACTTAAGCTGCTGTTTTTTTTTTTTTTTTTTGAAGGGGGCACTCAGGTGTCTGCCTTCCACAACTACCTCATGGTTTTGGGAAAAGATGCGTTTTGTTTAAGATGTTGCCAGCAAGTGCTCTGAGCATCCCCAAGTATGCTCTGAATCATAACTTGTCCTTTCAGACCAGATTGCTGCACAGTCTAATGTACACACACATAGAAAGCTATTGCTCAAAAATTATTTAAAATGAATCTCAAGTGGCACAGGGAGGGTTTTTTCCCCCCTCAAAAACATATTCTGGGTAGAAAAGAATTATATGTATAACCTTTGCATTTAGAATGGAGTTGTAGATCAAAGCTATGTGATAATTTTCCAGTCATGTATTTAGTACTTTCATTCTTATACCAGATTAACATTTGCAATTTGAATGACAACTTTTAGAGAAAGTTGATCTGGTCCAAGGACTTCAGAGGACCTCAGCCTAAGGCTGAGACTTACGGTGGAGATAATGGTGGTTTAATAATCTCTCCGTGAGAGGGGAGATGGCACTGCAGCTGGATTGGCAGCTGGCAGCAAGTGCTGGCCACCTCACTTGCTCTGGATCAAGGATGAGGTGAGGAAATCATACAGTCTCTGATGGCTGTTCCTTGAAAGGTAATCATGGAGACAGAAGCTTTGCAAATGGCTTTTGAGTTGAGCAGCCAGGAGGTGGGGGTCCTATGTTTGTTCGAAGCTGTGGCACAGACTTTTTAAGGACAATGAATGAACGTCATTTCTAAACACTGTGGAATATAACTATTTTGCAACTTAAGAGAGACCTTCCTTAACAACAGATTTTTTTTTCTAAGCATAAACCCCACGAGAATAAGTAATTCTCGTGGGGCTTATCCTTATTTTTGGGACTATGCTATTAAAAGAAGAAATAGAGTATTAATTTGAATCTGATTAATTTGCAAAAAACTGGATGAGAAGTGGAATTTAAAAGAGACTTAAAAGTTATTTACAGTGAAGAGGGAAGATTTATTTGTTAGATTTTTTTTTTTTTTTATGAAACTCCATTTACAGTGATGAGGTTTGCTTTTTACATGGGAAATTTCTTGATTTGTGTCTGTTGATTGGCTGGGTTTTTAAAACAGAAGATTGTAACTTGATCTCTGCATGTTTTTCTTTGATGTGTGCCTACAATTCTAGCTTGAAAGACACTAGAGGGTGTGAACTGTCAGTTTACTTTCACTTGTAATTAATTATATCTGGCTATACATTTTACTTGCCTAAAGGGGGAAAAAATGGCTAAAAGAGGTCCTTTGGAACAGCCATTAGAAGATAAAATAACTCCTTTAAGTTTACTCCAGTCAATGTTTGATGAACCAGGAGCTAAAATCAATCCCCTTGAAAAAAAAGATAGAGGAAAGAGTGGATAAAATGGTTAACCTGAAAAAGAGTGGAGACTGAACTGAATGTGGAATTGGAGTTCAAAAAAAATGTTGGACTATGAAGGTGGTATGAATAAAGAAACTGTGGATTCAAACATGGACTTAACATGGCCAAAGGATGATATGGAAAAATATGCCAGAATGGAATTACAAATGGAATCAATTGATGTTACAATGTTTACAGGGGACATACAGATAATGGAGAAGAATGATTTGGAAAAATTGTTTATCTTGGATTTGCAAAAAGAATGCATTGAATCAGTGACGCTGTTCCTGGGAAGAGACAAAGAGAAATTACTAGAGATGTTTCTGGGAGAAGACAAGGAGATCAACTTGTGGGACATTATTTGAAAGGATTAAAGTTTAAGCTTTTTAAAAGTAAACAGAAGGTTTACAAAGTGACTTTATTGGACTATGGTTAACATATATGCTGAGGCTTTTGGTAGTTATTAATAGGATTTGTTTTTGTGACCAGGACTGAATGACAATGTTTAAGGATCTTGGTATAAAATTAACTAAGGTTAAAATACATTGGTTATTAAATTTATGGAATTTCTGTTCTTATATATGACAATAGTAGTAAGTGTTTTTTATGTATAAAGGTGGAAGGATATGACATTACCTATAACTTTATTTTTATATGTGATAACAGCAGCAAGGTTTTTAAATGCATAGAGGTGGAAAGATAAGACATTATCTGCAAGAAAGGTGGAAGAATGGTTCGTGAGGTTGATGGAGTTGGCTGAGATGGCGAAACTGATGGCTTTGACTTGATATAAGCCATTGTGTAATTTTAGTATTAATTGGAAATCTTTTTTGGACTTTTTGTGGGATATAGAAAAAAAATGAAATTATGTTGTATGGGTTTGATGATTAGAAATAATATGGGTTAAAAGAAATAATGGAAGTTATGTTGTAAATTTAGAGCAAGAGTTTGATGTATACTGTTATATCTGTTGTGAACATTCTTCTTATCTTAAAAAAGTCATAACAGTAGCCATTTTCTCATGAGAAAATATCTTCTAATTAATTTAAAGCTACAATTCCAAATCCCTCTGCCGCCTTAATCTGTAGTTAACTTTCAAAAATCCATATACTAAGTACCCTTTTGTTGTATAGTCTAAGAAATAATAGATTTTCAAAACTTTTAAAATCAAATTTACATCATCTTCCTCTAAAGAGGAGGAAACTCACCTGATGAATACAGTAAAACCTTGCTGGTCAGAAGGGTCTTAATCTCTCCAGCAAACAAAAAATTAATAATTCAGATCCAAAAAAGTGATTAAGAAATATATATATATATATATATATATATATATATATATATATATATATATATACACATACATACACACACACACACACACATACATACATACATACACACACACACACACAAAATTCCCCTCTCACCCCCTATGGGTGGGATGTGTCTTCCTCAATCTCGGGTCCTCTACCAGAGGCCTGGGAGTTTGAGGGTTCTGTGCAGTATCTTAGCTGTTCCTAGCACTGCACTTTTCTGCACAGAGAGCTCTGATGTTGTTCCTGGGATCTGTTGGAGCCACTCTCCCAGCTTAGGAGTCACGGCCCCGAGTGCTCCTACCACCACTGGGACCACTTTGGCCTTGACTTTCCACATCCTCTCGATTTCCTCCTTCAGGCCCTGGTACTTCTCCAGCTTCTCATGCTCCTTCTTCCTGATGTTGCTGTCACTTGGCACTGCTACATCTATCACTACCGCTGTCTTCTGGTCTTTGTCTACTACCACGATGTCTGGTTGATTAGCCAGTACCTACCTGTCCGTCTGGATCTGGAAGTCCGACAGGATCTTAGCCCTGTTATTCTCCACGACCTTCTATGGAATCTCCCATCTGGACTTGGGGGGGTCTAGCCCATACACTGTGCAGATGTTCCTGTACACAATGCCAGCTACTTGGTTGTGCCATTCAGTGTATGCTGTTCCTGCCTGCATCTTACACCCTGCCACTATGTGTTGGACTGTCTCTGAGGCCTCTTTGCACAATCTGCACCTTGGGTTCTGTCTAGATCCAGGTAGACCCCTGCTTCTATGGATCTGGTGCTTAGTGCCTGTTCTTGTGCTGATATGATCAGTGCCTCAGTGTTGTCTTTTAGTCCGGCCCTTTCCAGCCACTGATAGGATTTCCCAATGTCAGCCACCTCAGCTATCTGTCGATGGTACATCCCATGCAGGGGCTTGTCTTGCCATGGTATTTCCTCCGCTTGAACTTCCTCCCATGTCTGCTGCTGCCTCAGGCATTCTCTCAGGAGCTCATCTTTGGGTGCCATCTTACTGATGTACTCCTGGATACTCAGGGTTTCATCCAGGACAGTAGCTTTGACACTCATCAGGCCCTGCCTGCCCTCTTTGCGGCTGGTGTACAGTCTCTGGGTGTTGGACTTTGGGTGGAAACCTCCGTACATTGTGAGGAGCTTCCGGGTCTTCATATCGGCAGCCTCCATGTCTTCCTTTGGCCAGCTCACTATACCAGCAGGGTATCTGATGACTGGCAGGGCATAAATGTTGATGGCATGGATCTTGTTCTTCCCATTCAGCTGGCTCTTCAGGACCTGTCTTATCCTTTGGTGGTACTTGGATGTTGCTGTCTTCCTTGCCTCCTCCTCATGGTTCCTGTGTGACTGTGGGACAGCAAGGTATTTATAGCTGGTCTCCATGTCTGCTATGTGGCCCACTGGTAGTTCCACTCCATCAGTCTTAACTACCTTCCCTCTCTTTACTATCATCCTGCCACACTTCTCTAGTCTGAATGACATCCCAATCACTGTAGATCCGTGTCAGGTGGATCAGTGAGTCGATGTCTCGTTCACTCTTAGCATACAGCTTGATATCATCCATGTAGAGGAGGTGGCTGATGGTGACTCCACTCTTGAACTTGTACCCATATCCAGACCTTGTGATTATCTGGCTGAGGGGGTTTAAGCCTATGCAGAACAGCAGTGGGGACAGTGCATCACCTTGGTATATGCCGCACTTGATGGCCACTTGTGCGAGCTGTCTTGAGTTCAGTTCCAGTATTGTCTTCCACAGTCCCACTGAGTGCTTGAGGAAGGTCCTTAGTATCCTGTTGACTTTGTATAGTGCCAGGCATTAACAGATCCATGTGTGCGGCATTGAGTCATAGGCTTTCCTGTAGTCAATCCAGGCTGTGCTCAGATTGGTCTGCCTAGACCTTGAGTCTTGGGCAACTGCCCTATCTATGAGTGACTGGTGTTTTGATCCTCTGGTGTTGTTCCCAATGCCCTTCTGAGCTGTGCTCATGTACTGGCCCATATGGTCTTGTAGCTTGGCAGCTATGATGCCTGATAGAACTTTCCATGTTGTGGGGAAGCAGGTTATTGGCCGGCAGTTGGATGGTGCTGTTCCTTTGTGAGGGTCTTTCATGATCAGCACTGTCCTTCCTTGTGTTAGCCAGTCTGGGTGGGAGCCTGCTGCTAGCAGTTGGTTCATCTGTGCTGCTAGGAGTTCATGCACTGCTGTTAGTTTCTTTAGCCAGTAGGTGTGGATCATGTCCGGGCCAGGTGCTGTCCAGCTTTTCATGTTCTTGACCCGCTGTTGGATGTCTGCTACTGTCAGGTTTAGCCCAGGAAACTCCAGGAGACAATACAGATTCAATCCAGCAAGGTTTAATTGGCTTCAATCCATTCACAGAATCTTCTCAGACTGAGAGCAGTTCCCAGGGTCACACTACAAACATCCTTAGCATTCCTCAGGGAGGGGCCAGTCTCATTCTCTTATCTCTTGTCCGCTCCTCTGGGGATGAGAGTCCATGTTTCACACCTCTGCTCCACACTCCCAGATCTACTGTGATGGTGACTGGTTCCTGTTCTGGGAGATTGCTGTGGTCTGCTTTCAGGTCCTGCAGCCACTTTGCACTGGTGTTATGTGTCTTCTCTTTCTCCCATATGTTCTTCCAGTACTGTTCAGTTTCCACTGCTGGTGGCTCAGCTGCTACTCTGTGGTTGCACTGCAGTTGGGAGTACACTTTGGATGGTTCTTTGGAGAACAGGGCATTTATCTTCTTGGCCTCTGCTTCTCTAGTGTATCTCCTTAGCCTGGTAGCCAGTGCTATGAGCCTTTGTTTAGCAGTCTCTAGGGCTTCAGATGGAGTCAGGCCCATGAATTTTTTCAGTAGCCGAGTCTTATCCTTAATCTCCATGCGCTTCTGTAGTTCCACCAGCTGACTGACTTCTCTCCGAGTTGCCTTGATCTTAGCCTCCAATCTCATTTTCCAGGGTGGGTATGTACTGCTGTTCTTCTTGATCGTGTAGCCAAGCATTTCCAGGATTACAGCGGCTGTAGCATATACCAATTCATTGGTTTCAGTTATGGTGGTAGTAGGGATTGTCTGGAGGGCTCTGTTGGCATCTTCATTCATATATATACACATACATACATATATACATACATACACACACACACACGTGTGTGTGTGTGTGTGTGTGTAATTTGTTACCGCTCATCTCACTGAAACAACTCTGGGCAGTTTACAGCAGAGATAAAATCAATTAAAATACAATATTAAAACACTCTTAATAATAAATAAATTCCAAGAATGATGGAGAATTGGCAAATAACTCAGGGAACGTTGTCAGGGTTCTAACTACCCCTGAGGAGAATTAGAACGATCACCCCGTGCGAGCTGGCAGAGCCAGGTCATTAATCCTTTCCAGAAAGCTGGTAGGGTAGAGGCCTGCCACACCTCTGGGGGGAGAATATTCCAAAGGGCTGGACAATGGCAGAGAAGGCTCTCCACCTGGGCCCTGTCCAATAAGGCTCAGTTGAGCTTAATGTCTGTAAAAGGCTGCTTTGTGAGTATGAGCTTGATGAAATCCTGACTCCCAGCCTCTCCACTCATAAGCTGACCGCAAAATGGCAGTTTCCATGGTCTACTCAGGCGTAGTGGCTGTCCAGAGTCAAGTGGATAATCTTAACAATTTCTCCTCCTTCTGGAGAAATTTTGCCAGTCTGGATCCAGCATCCAGCCACAATTCCCCTCGCAAAGCTGTCCTGCAAATGAGCAGGACATCAGCTCATCATGACACTCACAGAAAGTCCCACAAATTGCTTCATAGAGCAGTGCTGGTGCAGAAACATTAGGGAATTCACTTTTGTGAAAAGAGCTGAGTTCAAGAGTGCCTGCAGGAATTGCCAAAAATGTCGAGATGGTGCTGCAACTGCACAATCCAAATTCCAACCCCTTTTAATGTGTGCTGCTTCCAGAATCTTGATTTTTTTTTTTTTTGGTCACCCCACCTTCCCATGCCCCATTCCTGGCTGAATTCATTCAATTCTCCCTAATGCTGGACATTTAATCCTGACATTTTAGTGGTGGGAATCAGACTGAGATTTTTCTTTCCATTTTTCTTAAGTTTATTTTAGACTTGCACTGCAATATGCCTTTTGTGCAATGTATCTGTTTACACATTTCCTGCATGATACTGATTAAGGAACAGCACTCAGTAGAGGCACTGAATGAGCTTGTTCTGAAACACACAGAAGACACAAGCATCCCAAACTTTGTCCTAAACAAGATCCACATATTCTACTTCTACCCTTGATTTCTAAAAAGAACCAGGTGTGGCCCTTAACTGGGCCTCTAATTGCAATGGCTTCTACAGTGGTACCTCGGTTCACGAACACATCTGTTCACGAACAATTCGGGTCACGACCAGCTCCAGCTGCAAAAATTTACCTCCGGTCGCGAACGCCAGATCGGGTGACAAACAGGATCCGTGGCCATTTTCCCTCCTGTGTCATGTGGTCGCAGCTTCCTGTAGGGAGGGGACTCTCCCTCCAAGCAGGAACCGTGGCCATTTTCCCTCCCGTGTCACATGGTTGCGACTTCCTGTAGGGAGGGGACTCTCCCTCCAAACACTAACTGCCTCCCCACCCCATTCTCCCTCTTCATACTGTGCTTTTTTTCATGTTTTTGTGGTTTAAAAATAAAATGCATATGTTTCAGAACTGTTTGTATATACATTGAACCTTATGGGGAAATTTGCTCTTTCCTTTGGCCATAGCCCTTGGCCTGGTGATTACTTTCACTGTGCTTTTGTCGCTATGGAGAAAGGAAAGAGCGTGGAGGAATCAGTGGGGGGGGGGGGAAGCTCCCGCTCCGCTGTGCGTGCTACATAAGCCTTCCCCCCCATTGCTTTCACTGCGCTTTTGTCGCGCGCGCCAAGGGCTATGCACAAAGGAAAGAGCGCGGAATTAAGAGGAATCAGCGTGGGGGGGGGGAAGCTCCCGCTCCACTGTGCGTGCTACAGAAGCCTTCCCCCCCATTGCTTTCACTGGTTCAGAATGGATTAACCGTATTTACATTGAACCTTATGGGGAAATTTGATTCGGGTCGCGACCATTTCGGGTCGCGACCAGAGTCGGGGAATGAATTAAGTTCGTGAACCAAGGTTCCACTGTATATATTTTACTTAGAACGAGGACAAAATGTCCACTCCATTTGCAAAAGTGAAATGTAAAGTTCTAAAATTTTCACAAAATGTTCTTCGGTATAGAAGAAATTATCCAACTGAGCCTCAGGGGTCTTTTTGCCAGTCCTCATAACTGGCATGATTTATTTACTCACCCTATAGTGTTGGTGATCTTACCAGATGATTAATGAGGACAAATTGATTAGTGATATGTACTTCTTTCCCTTAGGTGCATGGTATATAGAACTCTATATATGATTTTATATTTTCACACAATGGTTCAGTAACGTAATTCAGAATTAAGTAAGCATTTATTTTAGTTATATTTGATTTTACTTGGTGCTGCCTTGTCCTTGGTGAGACGCATGTGCAAGTAGGATGATTTGTCTTATCTTTAATCCAGTTAAGCTTGAGAAACTCCTTAACTTTGGGATAGTCTCATCACTAGCTGGTATAAACAGAATCCTTAGCCTCGATGGTCTAATTCTTGGCAGGAGCACAAAGCATTCCAAGATAAGCTATGTTTGTCTTCCTTGTCCATGGTAAAATCCAGGAAGAGGAGACCATTGAAAAGCAGGTTTGGTTAATTATGGTTCAGAACCTATATAAGCTAGCAGAAACCTCCATGAAATGGAACTTCTCTGCAGACCTAACTGGGAGACTTTGGTATGCTTAGAGGCTTGGAAGGGGCTTGCCATCATCTCTCTGTGGTACCCTAACTGGCAGAAGGGGGGGTAAGTCTCCCCTCCCCCTCCCCCTCCCCCTCCCTCTTCTTCTTCTTCTTCTTCTTCTTCTTCTTCTTCTGAACGCTGTCTTGGATTATGCTATATTCTGCAGTATTAATATCCTTTGATTACTATCTCGTTATGTTATTATGTTTTTTTTTACCCTTATACTGACTTGTAATAAAGCCTTAAGTACTCATACTTATAGTCATTGCTTCCAAATCCAAAAGAACCTGTGACCCAGACCTGCAGGCCTGGGGACAGAGCAATATACACCCTCGTTTTTGTCTTAAGGTTTTATAAGGTGTTGCCCCCCCCAAACAACCTTTTGCTTTTCCCTATTGTAACCCAGATCTCATGCTATTCCAGGAGATTTGTGTGTGTGTGTGTGTGTGTGTGTGTGTGTGGAGAATGGAGGTCATTTGTGTACCCCCCCCCCCCCACTTACTTACACAGCAGAGAATATTGAGGGAAAGTTTTTGCAGAGATAGGGTCGAAAGAGAAAATTCTCATAGTTTTTCTTAGCAGCCAAATTCCTTTAATTTTGTTCATTGTTCTAGACCTGAACAATTTCAGGCTGCAAGAAAAGTCTTCAGTTCTAATCATGGCAAGCAAATCCAATTAGAATGGATGCAAGCATAAAACTACAAAGAACGTTTCTTCTCATTTTTTTTTTTAAATTTTGAAATCACTCTTATACCTTTAAGTGCAAGATAAAAGAACATTTTCTTTATAGTCTTTTTGTGTATATTATGTCATGATACATTCATTAGGTCACATTTAACAAATATAGCACTTAAGTGGTATCTAATCACCACTCTTGTTCAGTGGAAATCCCTTTGGGGATAAGTAAGTCAGCTGTCCATATTTTTTAAAGAGCTTACTAATTATTCTTTCAGGAACTGGTACAAAGTAATTTTCTAATTTGCTTCATAGCCTTTTTTAAACTATTATTTCCATGCAATCCCAGGGAACAGTTATTAGCTGTTCTGTTCTTGGTCATTTTAAATAATGCTTCTGCTTATGAGAACTGAATAACATTCAGCAGTATGAAATTTTTCAATAAAGTCTTAATCTGTTTATACAGCCTTAATTTTGGTCTGAGACCTTAGAACAAGTCTTGTTTTCAAGTTTCACATTGACAAAATGGTGTTTTAGATACTTCATCAACCAATGCAATAGTAGTACTTATAATTTTATATCTTTTAAATTATTATTCAAAGTGATTCCCAAATATTATGTCTGACACATCTACAGCTATCTTTGGTTAGTTTTTTGTCCATTTTACAGATGTGAGACAGCTGCTACTTAGAGTGGTTGCCTAAAGCAACCAAGTGCATTTATGGTTAACGTGAGGTTTCCTAGTTAATGGCAAGACCTTCTAAATCATTTTATTACACACTAACAGACTTACCTCTCAGCAAATGTATTTAAGAATGTAGTGTTGGTTACTATACTATGGTAACTTCCAAAAATAAAATAAAATAATATGCAATACTCAGGCAAGTGAGGATATGGAATTCAGAAAATGTATTGCAATATTTTAAAATTGCTGTCAAAAGACATTCTAGATGTGGTTGAAATAATTATATTGAATTATCCTGGATATTGTATCTTCCCCATCTGTATAGATAGTGTGGCTTTAAGAGGATTGTTTTTCTAGACTGCAAAAACAGGAATGAAGCTGTTCTTCAAAGACAATATAAAATAGATGGAAAATACATAAACTTGACTTTCAATAATAATTAGATATACAGATTTTTGATGCCCTGTTAAAATAGTATCATCATAAAAGGACTTGCATTATCATAAAGGACTTACATATATAATTTGAACAAGCTTATAATTGTATAAATTAATCAAATCAGTTTTTCCTCCTATTCTAAAAATTACTCCAAATGAAATTACACTTTTGGCTACAATCAAACACATAATTAATCCTACAGAGACTATAGTCCCATTGAACACAGTAAGACAGAGTCACCTGTGTATCACATGTGGGACCTTTGTTGCCCCTATACAGCTATATGGCATACATACACATCCTTCTATGTATCTGTATGTACATCTCCCCAAATCTTGCAAAACCATTAAAGCTTACAGTAATCCTACATGAGCTATTTGCAAGATTTCAAGAGAGAATGGCAAAATTCTATGAGAATTAGGGTTTCTGTCATGAGATTCTAGCCATGTTTAATTCTTTAATTGTATTTTGAAGGACCACTCCACTGTGCTTCTCAGTGAGAGATGGCTTTTAATGTAAAGGTTGTTGATGTCCATGATGATGAGGTCTTGGGTGGTGAATGCAACTGGCTGCCCTCTGTATTTTGCTGTGGCATTGGATATTGTTCTGGTAGCAGATGGCTCTTTGTAGTCCTTGGTGCTCTCCTAGCTTGGTTGTTTGCCTGCAGACATTTCACTACCCACTAGGTAACATCATCAGTGCAACAGACTCCACAGTTGAACCTGAGCTACATATAGTGTCTTCTATTGAGATGTCTCTTCTTCCATTGTCTGCTATTCTCCTTTACTGCTGAATCTGTGCTTGCAACAGCTTCTCTCATTGAAGCATCAGTCTATGGGAAGAAATGGACCAAATCCAGATAATACATATTCCATAAAAATTACTTTGGTAGGAATAAATGCACTGGCCAGCTCTACCATAGGGTAGAGTCTGTGATGGCCTCAGAGAGCAGATATTGAGAGGGAAGATATGGACAGTCAACATATGTCACCTGGTTTGCCCTATGCTCTCTAAGCCTATTATGTATTACTGAGACCTGTTTGGGCAGTAAAGACCCTCTCTAAGAACTACCTCCTTGGGTTTCAGGTCCTATAGCAACCTGATGCCAAAGGAATGAGAAAGGGTTACTGAGGTCATGCATGAGATCTTGGCAGTGGCAAGGACTGTTTTGAGGTAGCTGGACATGAATTTCTCTGTGTGAAGTTAAGTTGCAGTGGTAAGCTAGGTGTATTGACTACAAAGCAGGGGCCCTTCAGGAGCTTCTAGGCCTCATCTCCAGTACAGTGTTGGAGACTCCAAGGCCTTTAGTGCTTGTGAACTTCAATCTCTGTTGTATCAATGGCCGCTGATTGAGACAAGATGTTGGACAAGGTGGCATTCTGATCTAGCAAGCTTGTTCTTATGAAGAAACTTCAATCAAAACAAAATGCAGTTTTTTAAACAGCTTGCTGAATCAGAGATGCATCATGGAAAATAAGTCAGATGAGCTTCTCAAATAAAATCCTCCCACATACTGATGGAACTTGGCAAATTGCTTTTGTAATGGAGAAGACCTGTAAAAGTAGTCTTATGAAACAGTGTGCGACTTGGGAGATCAGAGGGCAAGAAGCTTTAAAAAAAGTCTTATTGTAGCTACATAATCTCTTGGGCACTCTTAAAGTAGGTCTTGGGGTTTATACCAAAGCTTATCAGTAATGAATACCAAAAATATTGTTCCAATTAATAATGAACAACAAATATATGCTTCTTTAATTATGAAGTTACAATCAAAATGGGCACTAAAACTAATCAATCCAGAGAAATGACAGCTTCTAAATGGCAGGTCTCCAAGATGCTGCATTTTCAATATGCTTTCAGCCTTAATGACTTATTTTTAGATGAAAAGCTACAATTAACACCAGTGAAAGAAAATGCTTCAAGAGTGAACAATAGGAAGAAATTCTAAAATGAAAATTGCATAGAAAATAAATATGATCTTGATATTGATATCAGTATGTGGACCCTGTCAGTGACCACAAAAACTGACTGCATGTCTAGTTAGGAGACACACATACATCAGACCAGATCAGGTCACATCACCCCTCTCTCTCTCAATTTGTGGTCAATTCAACTGATCAGTTCAAAATTCTTAGACATATTTGCCATTATCCAAGCATTCAATCTGACTGCCTTGAGTTACTTGCTTTTATCCCTGTTTTCAATCTCATCACAATGAATAATGGTAATGTTCCTATCTAGGGTCTATTACTCCTTCATCAACATTGGCATGTGTTTTATTCTGGTTTTCAGTAAGATTTGCAGTGCCCCATGAGATAATGTGTCATCATTGTGGTAGAAGCCTTATCCTTATGAATGTGTCAAATTCTCGATTAAAGCTTTCTACAGTATGACCATATATTGTAGCAACATTTCTGATTTTGTTTACAGCTGTTATGAAAAGGACAAGCTGGTGCATATTCTAGGGATCAGAAAAAAAAGAAAAGAAAGAGAATTCTCTGGATCCAAAGTTTCCTTCCTACCTAACCTTCCTATCAAATACTCCTAGATCAGAGTAATTATAGAAACCTCTACTAGGGACTTCTGGTGAAGATATGGTGAGCTAAATATCACTGAAGGAGTGGGACACCATTTACGGCAGAGATCAGTGGCTGGATGCTGGATCATGGCTCGCGAAATCTCTCTGGAGAAAGGAGAGATTGTGAGATTGCTCACATGTACTCCAGATAGCTGCTCCTCATGAGTAGATCACAGGAACTGCAGTTGGCTTATGTGAATGGCTGGGAGTTGAAGGATTCCATCTAAGCTCACAGTTGTAACGTAGCCTATATGAACATAAAACTCAACTAAGCTTAATTTCTTAATCACCTTTGGAATTAATTTTTTACTGCTTTTCAGGTATTAAGAACCTTTGAAGTGGCAAATCATGTTCATTGGGTGAGTCTCCTCCTTCTCCTTAGCGAAAGAAGTTTTAAGCATGAGTTTAAGGATTTAGGAAAAAAAAAACTTTTTGGAATAAACAGCAAAAGGGTGCTTAGAGTATTGATTTTGGAAAGTTAAAAATGGACTAAGAGTCCAGATGGATTTGAAATAAGACTTTGAAATTAGTTATAAGAATGCTTCCCATGGGAAATAGCTATTGTTTAGATTCCTTAGGGGAAAAAAAATGATAGGATGGGACTTTGAAGGTTGGACACTGGAGGGAGCTAGAATAAACTAAAGATTACAATTAAAGGAGAAGAATGCTGAAAGTCAACTTGTTAATACAGAGTGGAGCAAAATACTTTAACATTGGACGTTTTCAAGGATATTTGTGAACAATGAACTCAGAAGTTAATTTTAAGAATGTCTGTCATCATACATAGATGGAATGTAAATGATGTTATAGAAGAGGAACAAGCTCTGCCAGATAAGACTGAAATTGATTTGAATGTGGACTTAAAAATGACAAGTTACAAGAACGATATGGAAAAAGATGTTATACTGGACATACAAATGAAAGCAGTTGATATGTTAATAATTAAAAGGCACATACAGATAAACCAGTACAGTGATTTGGATAACTTTTTTTATACTGGATTTACAAAAGAGACCTGTTAAAGTTTTGAAGGGTTTACTGAGAAGGGATAAAAAAAAGATGAAAAGAAATGAAGTTCTAGGACATTATTTGAAGGATTTAAAAACCAAGATTGTTAAAAGTACAGGGAAGGAATATAAAGTTGGTGTATTTGATCAAGGTTAGGGTTATACATTCATACGCGCGCACGCACACACACACACACACTTGTTTAATACATATACTATTTTTCTTTCTATTTCTCTTTTCTTCATTTTCTAATTTTTGTTTTTACTCTTCAATTAAGGTTATACTGGAAAACATAAAAGACAGTCTTTTATGTTTTCCATTATAATCTTTAATAAAATTATTATATCCTATCTCCCCCCCCCCCACCAAAAAAAATCTTTACTAGGACTTTTCTTGAGAACAATACTCTATCAATACTTGATCTGATATGTTCTTGAGAGCTAGCCCTCAGCAATTTGTGGTCCTTCTGAATTCACAATTCTTCCTAGAAAAGCAGGTTGTAACCATGGTTTGAAAGACCTTTCCACAAATCTATCTTGTGTTCTAGTTATGCCCACTCCTGACTAGGGAAACTCTGTTCATGGTCACTCAAGTCTTGGTCTCATCTTGTCTGGATTATTGCAATGTTCTCTACATGAAGACCACTTGGAAGATACAGCTGGTCCAGAATGCAGTGGTGCAGGTAGTTATAAGTGGATCTCAGTATGCCATGTAACACTATTTCCTATCATTAGATTTCCAGGTGCAATTTAAGGTGCTGCTTATCACAATGTAAAGCCCTTCATGGCACAGGACCTGTTTAATTTTGGGACTGCCAGTCTTTGTTTATTTCTGTTTGTCCAATGAGATCTGTTAGAGTTGGCATGCTTCATGTCCTGTTACTTAAGCAGTGTCATTGGTGGGACCCAGGAGATATGGTTTCTGTGTTGCCAGATCTGCCCTATAGTACAGTATTTCCCCAGGCATCCAAAGGACCCAGCCCTCCTGCATTTGGAAAGATCTGAAGACCTTTTTTCCTCCAGGCATTGGCTCAGGAGGTTTTGTGAACCTGTCCCAACTGACTGTTTTGGGTTGTTGAATTGCCTCTGATTAAACTTGCTGAATTGTATGTCAAATGGGCAGCTATAAATTAGCTATAAATTAGGAGAAAGTAATTTTTATTGCAGATTCAGTACAAATACCATTGCTTTGCTTACAACTGCTCTCCTTTCTCCTCTTTTGCACCAGCAATGAGTGCTTGGGCAAAAGAATTGGAACAATTCCGCCTAACCCTTTTTCCATAATTAATTTCTTAGCACACAAAGTACAGCCAATCCATTAAACTACTGGCCAGTGAGAAGATTTAAAATTAAGGAAAACCTCAAGTATCTTATGTTGATAATAGTTATATAATATGATTGTATCCTGGAACTTAAAAAAACCAGTGAGAATTCTCTCTTTTTTCTTATTCTTTCATTACATTTTCGTACTGTACTCCCTCCACCCCCCATTCTTCTCATTGAAACTTTTGCCCACTTTACTTATTATAAATGAAAGTGACAGAAGAATTCTAAGAAGCGGATCCCAAATCAGAACCTAACATAAACATCTCTAAAGCTTTTCTAACCAATAGTAAGAATATGATTAGAAGATACAGCATCTGCGTAAAAAGTGGCTATTACCATCTAGAATTCCACCACTGACAAAACAACTTGCTTTGGTAAAATAATCTAATCATTTATTCCTTTGCTAACCCTCTGCGAGCAAAATATAAATTTGACTTCACTATCTCCAGTTGTGTTGCTACCACAACAACCTCTTTTCCTGGTAGAATTCTTGACTGCTTTCCCTTCCCCTCCCCATTTTCTTCCATGAGGCACTGTCTGCCTTGACAAGGAGAACTACTTCACCTTTCCAATGAAAAAGACCTTGTTGAGATGGATCAAAGCCACTATAGTGTAGACTTATGAAATATATTATCTGTGGCAGCTCTGAGGGACACATGTGAGGATGAATATTGCAAGCATCAGAAGAGATTGCAGGAGTGCAGAATACAGTAAATGGGGGCTGTGTTGCTCCATGAGAAATTTTGAGGGGGTGCTTCAATCAAAACTTTGTCAAGATAAAGCTCTGGTCAGATCTAGGAGTTCATTCTTGGGCATTTGTAGAAAAGTATAAGGTATAGTGAAGATTGACAAAACTGAACAAATAAGTAAATCCGATAAGATGATCATCTGTTACATGTTCTGATGTACCATTGGAACATGATTCATATATTTAGACTCCTTATAAAGAAAGCCTAAATTAAAATGGCACAGGGTTTACAATAGATAATTATCAAATGTACACAAAAGAGTGCAAATTCACTGATAGGTTGCTCCCTTGAACTCTGCTTCAGTGCATTCAGGCATTAAATTCCTTAATCTAATTCAGTAAAATAGAATGAGGCCATGAAATTACATTGGTGTTGGTTGTACTTGTGCATATTTAAAACTATATGTGCATGTACGTACGTACATATGTGTGTGTGCGTGCTTAATTATATGTTCCACTGAAGGAGGAATTGATTTAATATCTAAGTACTGTTAAAATAAAATACATTATCTGAAAATAGTACTGTAAAGCACAATGTACAATTTAGCTATAATTACCATATTTAGGGTAGAAAAAACTGGACAACCACCAGGTGGCTGCAAGTATTCTCTCTCCCTTTGCTGCCATCTAGTGGCCATGTATATTCCTGCAGCCCAGGAACAGTAGCTCTAATTTTGCCAATAAATAAATAAAACGATATGAACATGAATATGGAACAATCAAATCACATTATTAATATAATATATATTCCCTCTTTCCACTAAATAAGCACTGAGGATGACAGACATGGGGTCTTGATCAGAAATGAGCTTTTGATCCAGACTGGGGCCTTGCATGAAGACTAGGTTTCTTGATGAAAATAATATTTCCTGGTTGGGTTTTGCACCTGAATTGCTTTGCTGGAATAAATGACAACTGGGCTGAGCCACTTTGGGAAGGAAATGAGTAGTGTATTCCTTTTCTCCAATCCTGACAACGAGCTTATTCTTGGGGACGGGAGGTTGCCTCTGCTTTTTGTACAGGATAAATTTCTTAATTGAAGCAGAATTTAATTGAATTGGCCAGTATAGCATGTAGGTTGCCATATGCGTCAGCTATACTTTTCCATTGTAATTATGCAATTTGAATTAGAACCAGGGCATGTATTCTGTGTGAGGATTATCATTTTGACCTGAAATATTTATAGCAGACAAGACAATTTATGTCAAAAGAACGATTTTGCTATTCAGGAGGGTGCAGTCAAGTCAAATAATCTAGACAAAATGGCTAATGGAAACTTAGCTGTTACTTTGCATATCAACATGCAAGATTAACATTACTTTTGCTCAGTGTATGTGATTCATCACTTAATGCTGTGTGACAATATCAAGGTTTTAAGCTGCTGCTGTGCAATATTTTAGCCAATGGAATTCAGAATGCTTGCGTGTGCGTGCACATGTGTTCGTGTGTGACTAAAGGCTACCTTTGATGCACCTGATAAAATCTGAACATCTTGCTCCGTTCCATCAAATCTTTTTTTATTTGTACTGTTCATTTCTATGCTAAGAGCAATGGATTTTGCATAGAAGACGCAGTGAAGCTCTTACGACAAATAGAGCAGCAGAAAAGGACACCCTTTGCCTAAAGTATCTTTCAGGCGATGGAGGTAGCAGATGATGAATTGAATAATGCCCTTCAAGTGACAGATATACAGTACCTGAATATGAAAAAGGAGAGGTGCACAGAGCATGCCCCAGCAATATAAAATGCTGCTGTTCAAGGTGATGAAAGTTTGCTACTGCCCTTGCCCCCAATTAACTATTTCAGTTCCAGTGACATAGTTGATGCAGTCAGCCTTAGCTCAGAGCCCCTGCCTAAACTCCTGGTCTTGGTGTCCATTTGTCTCTATGGTGTTGGGTAACTTCAATCTCTATGCCCTGGGGACTGTGGGTGAGAAGGCTTTGGAGTTCATAGCTTCCACAATGAACTTGTTTTGGTGTAGATGCTGTTGGTATCTGGTTGGGACAAAACAAACCAGCATTGAGCACAAGCAAGATTGAGTTGGTTTTCATTCACCATGGCTCTCTATCAATGTTGGTGTTGTTTCCTGAGAGGTCCTACTAGTCCTGAGGGAGTATGTCATGACTTGACAGTAGGTTTTTGAGTGCAATTCATGGTGCTGTTTTAACCTATAAAGCCCACTATGGCATGGAGCCTATGCACTTGCAGGACTGCTTTCTCCAGTCACAATCAACCCATCCAGTGCATTTCTTCCTGGAGAAATTGCTGATGGTTCCCCACTTTTGTGGGGTAAGAGGGCTTGAAGCCCAGCAACATTTTTTTGTAATGGCACCTGTCCTGTGGGACAGCCTTTTACTAGAACTTACATTAGCCCCCTCCTTTGTATCCTGTTGGTGAAGATAAAGCTCTTCTAGTAGACATTTGGGGTCTAAGTGTAGATAGCTGCAGAGATGACTCCGAAAAAAATACAGAGAAACAGTTACACAAACAAAGGCATGTTTTAAGCCCAGGAAACAGAGAAAGCATGAGAAAAAACCTCAGAGTAGCTCCATCCTAATTCATTGCCTGGGGAATTCTGGGAGTTGAAGTCCAGACACCGTCAAGTTGCCAGGGTTGAGGAACACTGCACTATAGTATAAGAAGTAGGAAAGGGAAAACACAATCAGGCTTTCAAAATTCTGCTATTATAGCTTCTTTCAATACAATAAAAGCTTCAGTTAAACTCATGGAGTCTGTTTCTTGACCTGGCCTATCTCAAAGGATTAACACTAAGTTGGAATGAATCTGGCTGAAGTTATTATGTATGCTTATTTCTCTTGCTCTATTTTAAACTGAATTGAATTATTTTGCTATGTCATATGTCTTTACCTTGGAGGTTGGGTTTTTGGAAGTATTATTTACTGTTCCATGTTCTTGTTGTAAACTCCTGGACATTGTTGGGGATTACAGCATATCTAAATTTGACAAACAACAAATAATAAAGCCATACATATGTTATGGCCTGCAACTTACAGGACACAGTGCTTAAAAGTACAATATGGAGCTGGGGCCCTTAAATGATCCACTGAGTAAATTGAATAAATAATTATTTTTTCATTGATTGTGAAATCTCTGATTAGAGTTGTCTCCCAACTAAAAAGTTATTTTTTTAAAAAAAATTAAAATATTAGCACATCCCCCTAAGACATTGTTGACTTTTAGATTTGGGTCAGTTCTTATTGTGACTTATTCATCAATCAATTATTAAACCAAATCATGGCTTCACAAAATCTGAGTCTAACCATTGTTATGCTGACTAGTATAAGGAGTCTCAGTTTGGGCAAGAGAGCATTTATAAGACCAAGAAAATAACTCTGAGATTTATTTATTTATTTATTTATTTATTTATTTTATTCAATGTATATGGCCACCCCTCTCAACAAGTGACTCTGGTTGGTGGATGGAATTAAAATAAAGTAGAACACTTATGTTCCTTAGTTGTCAAATCTGTTAAATCAGCTTAAACCAGAACTTGATTGTCTTCTTTATGGGCAGAAAAGTGAGATATAAATCATAAAAATAAAATTAAAAAGTACCTGTGATAGTTGGAAAATAACTAAGTGCTTACTATTCTAAATTGGGATAAGGGCCATAGCACCAGTATAGGAATAGAAATCCAATGCAGTTTGAATCAATGTTAAACGGGTTTGGAATAAAACAGACAGGGAAGGAATATCTAATTTGTAGTGGGGTTCCTTAGTTGAGGTTTCTTTCCTGGTATGGACAGAGGGTAGAAATGTCACTGAAAGAGCTTCCATTGGCTCAGCCAAATGAGACTTATGCCTGTACCCAAGTCCAAGTGAGAACTAATATCCCAGACCCATGCTTGAAGAAACGACATCTTCCTGGTTCTAAATACAGTGCTTAGCTAAACAGCACTATAAGTGACTACACACTCAGAGGGTTGAAAAGGAAATCCTTCCACCTTGTTTTGTATTTCTGCAAAATCTGGAGTTTCCCTAGGAGAGCTGCCACTGTGCTCTTGCTTTTCACTGGCTCCATTTTGGCTTGTGTCCTGTTGAAACTCACTACTCATGTTCACTGTCACCGGGAAGAACAGCAGAATTTTGCTACATGAGCAAGTGCACTAGGAAAAGTGACAGTGAGACTTCTGGTTGAGCGCCATGGTGAGCTAAACGTCCCTTTTGCAAGGGGACAACATTACGATGGAGATTGGCATGGGATGCAGGATCCTGGCTGCCACAATGCTCTCTAGATTAAGGAGAGACCTTTGAGATAGCCCAAGGTCAAGTGGCTGGGAATTGAAGGAGGAACCACTTTGGCTCACAGTCATTAACACAGCCTTTTTAAAGGACATTAAGCTTGACCAAGCCTCACTTCTTAATCACTTTGGATTTTTTTTGTTTGGTTTTTCTGCTGTTTTAAAAGGATTAAAACCCTTTGGAATGGCAAGCTATATTGTATTTGCTAGGTGACTCTCCTTCTCCTTAGAGAAAGAACTTTTAAATACAATTTTTATAATCTTTTGAAAAATATTACTTTTTGGATAGGGTGATCAGAATATGACTTTAGAAAGTTTAGCAACAGACTAAGGGCTCAGATGGACTTGGAATTATAAATCTGAATGCCCACAAAGAGCTTTGAATTAACTATAAGAAATTTTCCCATGGGAAAAATGGAAATTGTTTTGAGTTTTTTCATAAGGGGACTTTGAAGGTTGGACACTAGAGGGAGCTAGAGGATAAAGAAAATGGAGCAGAAATCTTATAACACAAACCTGGGAATATTTGTCTGCCCAAGCTTCTTGACAAAATAGATGAATTTCTTGACAAAATTGACAGCGCACGTTGTTATGAAATTACAGAATAAGAACAAGTTGCAATGGATGATTTTGAAATTACTTTGAAGAGGGACTTAAATAACAAGCAATGAGAAGGATATGGAGAAAGATATGGACACAGAAATGGAACTGATGGATGACTTATTCCCAAAAGAAGATATACAAATATTGAACCAGGAAACTGACTTGGATAATTTTTTTTTACTGGATATACAAAAGAGCTCTGTTAAGGTTCTGAAGGACTTTATTAGAAGTGACAAACAAAAGGACAAACTTTACTTATGGGATATACAAAAGAAATTTGCTAAACTTCTGAAAGGTTTTTGGCTTGAAACATAGATGAACAGAAAACTAGCTCTGAGATTCTTTTTGAAGAGGTTAAAGGATATTTTTAAAAACTCAGGGAAGGAATACAAGGTTGGTTTATGTGACCACAACTAAAGGAGAAAAATAGTTACATCTGGTTGCTCTTACTGGACTTTTCCTGATAAAGAATGACTGATGAAGCATTTTTTTGCTTTTTTATTCAATAGATGAAATATGGGGCGAAGAGAGATTATGTTGTATTTAGAGATAGTGATAAACTATTAGGATTGTCTTCATTTGCTGGGATGAGAGGGAAGTTACTTCTTTTGTTTTTCTTTTTCTTTTTCTATTTTCTATTTTCTTTTTCACACTTTTTCCTTTCCTTTTTTCTTTTCCTGTTTGTATTTTTTGTATTTTTTTTTTTTTTTTTTTGTATTTCTTTTCCTGTTTGTATTTTTTGGCTTTTGTTCTTTTCATTTATAATTCTTAATAAAATTATTTGGAAAAAAAATGGATATTCCATTCTGCTACCTGTCCTGAATGGAATAAAAAATGTGTAGATAAAGAAAAGTGACCGTGAAAATGAGTCAGGGGTGTCTGCAGTCCTTAAGGAGTGCCAGGAGGCGTTTCAAAGTTCAAAGCGTCTGTTTACGGCTGAACCAATCTTAAAACACCCTGATCCAGAACAGCCATTCGTCATACAGGCAGATGCTTCGGATGTAGCAGTGGGAGCTGTGTTGTTGCAGAAGGGGGCAGGGGGGGAACTGTTTCCTTGTGCATACATATCCCGGAAATTTTCAGAGACTGAGAGACGCTGGTTGGTGTGGGAAAAGGAAGCGTTCGCAGTACGCTGGGCATTAGTTTGTTGGAGGCATTTGTTAGAGGGGTCACCCCATCCATTTGAAATTTGGACTGATCACAAGAATCTAGAGGCTTTGACTGCACCGAGGAAACTGTCACCAAAGCAAATGAGATGGGCACAATATTTTCATCGATTTAACTTCTCCCTGAAGTATATTCCTGGGGGAAAAAATTTTCTGGCAGATGCTCTGTCTCGGTTGCCTCAACACAATAGCAAACGGGAGGAAGTAGTCGCTCCAGTAATTCCATGTACCCAAGCAGCCCTAAGAGTGGTCACTAGAGCTCAGAAAAAAAAGGGTGAAGGACAACCAGAAGGAGAGTTATTGGTAAAATTAAATGCCCAGATTGCTCAGGATGAGTGGTTCAAAAGCAACAGCCAGTTGCTAGTAAACAAACAAGGGGCATGGTGGTGGCAAGACAAGCTATATGTCCCTGCAGATGCTAGAAAGTGGGTTTTGCAAAGAAGTCACGACAGCAAAACAGCTGGGCACTTTGGTTTTGTGAAAACATTACATCTGATCAGACGTCAATTTTGGTGGCCAACAATGAGAAAAGATGTAGGGGAATATGTAGCCACATGCCCCACGTGTGCTATGGCCAAAAAGAGAGGGGGCAAACCAATGGGGCTTCTACAGACAGTAGCAAACCCTGTAGCTCCTTGGAAGCAAATAAGCATGGATTTTATTGTAGACCTGCCTGAAAGCAACAAAAAGACTGTTATTTGGGTAGTTACAGACCTTTTTTCCAAACAAGCACATTTTGTGGCATGCCAAGCCATTCCATCAGCACCCAAATTGGCTAAATTATTCATACAACATGTCTACCGAGCTCATGGGGTCCCAGAACGGATAATTTCGGATCGCGGGGTCCAGTTTACTGCCAAATTCTGGAGAGCGTTCCTAAAACTACTGGGGGCATCGCAAGGCTTGAGTTCGGGTTACCACCCCCAGACAGCGGGATCATGTGAACGTCTGAACTCAGTATTGGAACAATATTTGAGATGTTTCATTAACTACCAACAAGACAATTGGGATGAACTGTTACCATTCGCTGAAGTAGCTTATAATAATGCAGTGCACCAAAGCACTGGTCTCACCCCTTTTAAAATAGCTACAGGACAAGACTTTGTACCCATCCCAGAACTGCCTAAGCAGACCACTCAAGTCGCTTCGGTTGATGAGTGGATCCAGCAGATGACACAAGTGTGGCCTCAGATTGCTGCCTCGTTGCAGGAGGCCAGAGCTACATACAAGAAATTTGCAGATGCTAAGAGAACACCAGAAAAAGACTGGAAAGTAGGAGATAAGGTTCTTTTATCTACTAAACATCTTAAATCATTACAACCTTCCAGAAAGCTCGCTCCAAGATTCATAGGGCCTTTTGTCATCGATAAAGTAATTAATCCAGTTTCACTACGATTACAGATGCCTGCCACCTTTAAAAAAATCCATCCAGTATTCCACTGCGACCTGCTTAAACCATATAAGGAGTCTTCTCAGTGGCATCCCTCTCCAGTACCTCCTAAACCATTGATGGTTGAAGGAGAACAACATTTTGAAGTTAAAGAAATACTGGACAGCAGAAAGCACAGGGGGGGGGGTTCAATTTTTAATTCAGTGGAAACATTTTCCCAAGTCAATGGCTGAATGGGTTGACAAGAAACATGTAAAGGCCCCGCGTTTAGTTAAAAAATTTTATGATGCTTATCCTACAAAGCCTTAACAATTAGATTGGTTATTGTATTATGTGTATCTTTGCTTTTCCTTTTAGAGTGAAGAAGAGGAATCATCTGACTGACATCCTTTTCTGTGGAGGGGCAGTATGTCAGAATCCTCGCAAGATTTTATAGTAGATTATTATATGGCTAGTTTAAAAAAAAATGATTTTTTCTACATGCTGCGGTTCTGCCATTGGAAAAGGGGAGGGGGAGTAGGAAGGAGAGACCGTTTGATGCAGATGGTTTCTTATCACAAGCCCTGGAATGTTCAAGGCCATGCCAGCAAGGGAATCAGAAGACAAGAACTAAGGGCGAAGAAAGGGGGGGAAAAGAAAGAAAAGCAGTTTTTGGCGCGCTTTTATTCAGTCTCAGCAATGCTTTGGATCTGTACACTTATTCTTAATAAATGAACTTTCTTTTGAATCAATATTGGTTGCAAGGAGAGTTACTGGTTTTAAGATCAACAAGTGGCAGTTCGTTACAGTGTGGCTACTAAAGTCAAGATAGTGTCTGCAATGCTTCATTGGAGCTCCATGACACACACAAAAAACAGGTGGAGCTTTACTTGAACCGCTGTGGCCACATCTGAACTTTTTTTGCCCTGTGGTCACCAATGCATTGAGTGAAAGGGAAGGGCTTCCCTATCCCCAGTGGCACAGCTTTCCAGCTTTATGTACCCTAAAGTAGAGTTATGCAATACTTTCTGGGTTGAAGGCTGTCCTTGGTCCTTAAGCAGCACTCCAACAAATGAGGCCAAGAAAATAAATTTAGTTTTTTTCCTGGCCTTACCATTCAGAGTGGGGGGTGGGGGGGGGGAGGTCTGATTTGATTTGCCTTTATATTAATTAAATGACTTAAGTATGATTTTCTTCAATCGTTGTGGCTGTTGAAGACCTGGAGTGCTAATTTGTAAATTTCTGCTCTGAAACGTGTTCTCTACTCACCAGTCATAAGATATTAGGAAATCTGGATTGTATTACTTCATAAGATGATGGGCAATTTTTTTTGTTTTTGTTTTCATAACTACTAAGCACTTAATACTTTAAAGACATCTACCTCACATAATTTCCTCACAAGATTTTTAAATGCATATTTTTATTTGAGGAAATTGCCTCAGATGTCTCAGATTCTAGACAGTCTAGTCACTGCAACTCTTATCAAAATGTAATATGCATTAATGGACTGTCTCTCTAGTATATGAATCTAAAGGTAATTTCATTAATTTCTCTAATTATTGCCCATTAGGGAGAACACGTGCTTCATGGTTCTGTTGCTCTTAGTTGCTTGTTGGCAGTACACTGTGTACTTTACAACCTGTACATTATGTACTGCAAAATCCAGAGAATCATAGTTGGCTTTTAGATTTTCAGAAAGGGAGGGGAACCTAGCTGCTTCATTGTTACAGTAGGACAAAGGGAACTCACCAATCTAACCCAATTAAGGTTGCATTTTGTTGTAAACTTTCTTGGAAAAAAATCCCAGAGATTTCTTTTGATTTTACTTTTGAGAAGACACCTGTAGAGATGTGCTGTAAGACTACGTGATATCTACTTTATTTCTTTTAAGAGTGCTATAAACTGCAAATATTGGGCTTTGCTGTAAGGGCCAATTCAGGACATTTCATTGCCTGAAGCAAAGAACGAAAAAAGTCTCAGTGCAATTCCCTGGGCAAAACCTGAATGAGTTAGCCACTGGGTCTCTTTTCAGCACTAGGGAGGCCACCACCCTTGGAGACAGCCTGCTAGCTTAGAGATCACAGCTGCATGACACAGCTTTCTCCTCCAACACCTTGTTGTCATTTTTTAATATTTGAACAGGAGGCAATCATTGCACTCTGCCCAATGTAGGGTTAAGCCCACTTGCTATAGTGTCCCTTTATCCTTTTTTCCTCTCCTTAATTTTTTTTTCTTTTGTTTTTCTTGCTTAATAATTCAAACTAAAAAAAATGTTATTGAGAAATATAAATTCCAGGACATTTTAATTAGTTCTAATAACCTATTCTGGGATTCAGGAATACCATTCATCTGCCACTTGGTATAACCTCGTAAAGATCTGGTGCTGCCAGGCCTTACAGCTTTCAAATAGTTAGTCTTCTACTAACTTGCACAGAAATTTTCTCTTCTGACTATCACAGGTGTCACATTCCAGGAAGCAAACCCTGAGTATTACACAGCTCTTTCAGGGCACCCTCTTCCCCGCTGGTTATTGCTACCAAAATGTGACTGGAGCTGTGTGAATAAAGCTTCAAATATATATTGGTGGGAACTTTCTCATAGCACAAATCATCAGCCAGAAGAAGCAGGTACTTGGTGTGAGGATAAGGCAAAGAATTTTTCTTTGGTGTGAGGATAAAGCAAGGAAACGGAATTAATGATCATTCCTTGCCTTTAGGGTAAGGGAAAAAAAGGGAAAAAAAGGGAAAACAAACAAACAAACCTCATCTTAGATTTTTTTTAAAGGACTGAATGGTTCATGGAGTAATAGCTTCATCTATGACTTTATACAGGTAAATAGAAATCTAAGTTCAGTGGTACTTCTGAAAACCACATTGCTTGTCTGGTCTGGAAGGATTTAAAGACAGGTATGCTATGGATGAGCTATTAGCTTACTTAGGAGGGTAATTTCACAGTGAAGCTGAGAAACACAGCACTTTCCTTCTGTTGCTCCATCCTTCACTCAGCAGTTTCAATGATTCACTCCAAGGGTCCAATGTATAGGTCAAGAAATAAGTTTCAGGTGATCCAGGCTGCTCAATCTGTTTTAGGCAGCAATTCTGATAGTGTATTTTCCTGTACAAAATGACTGGTGCATGGAAGTAAAAATGATGCAGTGGCATCAGAAGTTATCAGGATGGTCGAGAGGAAGGCCAAGGGGAGGAGCAGAAAAAGAAAATAATGTAATGCAATAAATCAGGGTTTTTCAAACTTTTTCAGGCTGTGGAATGTGTTAAAGGAAACCTGGAACTTCTGATCAAGAGGCAAAGCTTGAGTGACAGAAAATTGGCAATAAACTGAAACTTGTGCTTGTTATAATTTATTTATGCACATTTATATATTAAAGTTAGTTGAATTTCACAAAAATAGATGTCCAATTTCTGTCTCAGAGAGCTCCTACACTTATTTTAAGAATATTAAGTATAATATGCAAAATTAATGTCTCCAATATATGAAATTTGAATTTCATAATTACCTTGGGATGTTAATGTTTTAACCAAACAAATCAGTGTTAAACGGCTGGGGTACAACTGCTTTTAATTGCTATGGATGGCCTTGCTACTTTTGAGTGAACTTTTGTTGTTTTTGTTAGTCTCTCACAGAACTCCATCAAATTGCTGGAACTTTAGGTTTCCATAGAACACAGTGTAAAAAACCCTGCCATAGAGAATGGTGGAGGCCTTATACAGTATTTTATTAATACCAACTATCCTGTATACCAAAGTCTACCTCATGCTCCCTTTGATACTTTGCAGGTGTATGAGCTCTCTGTAACAACAAAGAGGGCTGTTCCTACCACTAGAAAGAGAACAATGACCTCAGAGGCCACATGCCCTCCTTAGATGGGGAGTAGATTCAAAATATTGACAAACAAATGACATATATGCTATGTACTCTGCCCTATTTTAAGCTGCTCTACCAACTTTAAATCTAAAGGGAGATACTAGCTGACTGCCATTGTTACTCTCAGCCAAATCTGGATGGCTTCTAAATATGGAATAGAAAGTCTTTTCACTTATGTAACAGAATATTTTGCACCACTGCTGGTTAATAAGGTTGCTGAGAAGGCATTGCTGGTGGAAATAGGATAGAAACATGATTTCCAATGTCAGCCCTCCAAGTGCATTGAATGACAAGTACCAGAATTCTCCAGCTAACATTGGATGAGGTTGTTAATAGGGTCTATAAGAGGGCTGTATAGAGCTTTGGAGAATGTGTTGGTGTAAGCACTGCACCAGTCAGCAATTCCTTAAACAGAACATTTCTATTCCAGGATTGCATGTTATCTGTGAAGGACAGTAATACAATCCTGGGAAAATGTGCAGGTAATTTAAGGAGTTGCAGACAGGTACGATATTTGCACCTTCTATGCTCTAAATCTGTAAATTGTTGTCTTAGGCTTCTCTTAGATACAGTCCAACTGACACAATTGCTCCCTTTTTTTGGTCTTGTTTCTATAATCCTTGGGTTGTGTGAAATCCTACTTTCTGTTTTATTATTTATTATACTGATATCCTACCTTTCTTCCAAGAGCATTAAAGTAGGTGGTGTATATGGTTCTCTCCCCTCCCCAATATCTACACAATATCCGTGTGAGATAACTTAGTCTGAATGAAAGTGACTAAACCAAATTTGCCCAATAAATCTCTGAAGAGGAATCGGGATTTTATCTTTCCTATCACATGGTACTTAGGTACCTGTAATAATGTACTGACGATATCACACAGGACGTGTCAGTATACAAGCTCCCATAAAAGAGGCAGTAATCAGTGGAATACATATAAAGATTACCTTAGCTTCCAATCAATTTAAAAGTAAGATGTTTGCTTTCAGCCGATATGGAACAAATATTAATGATAGAACTATTTCTAATTCTTTGGAATTCTCTGCATTGGCATGGAATTGGTTAAGTCCCTTGAAGAAAGAAATTGCTTCATGCTGATCCTATCAAAAATGCTTAATATGGTTTAGGAAGTGTTCAAGTTAATTATTAACCTCCAGTAGACTGCTGAAAAAGGGCACTGTCCTAATTTGGAATCTGTCAGAATAGCTTCAGCCCTGGAAGCATATAAAATAGTAACAAAATCATCTAAAAAACCTAATTAATTGCAAAGATTATAAGTTCCTCTAGGATTTATTACCCCATAAGATGATCTAGACAGAACACACTACCCCACAAGTTACTTAGATTACATGACTTGGAAGACTCCTTTGTGTTTTGTTACATAGACAGAATGGAATGTTCACTGTCATTTTGTATACCCTTCAGGAGTAACATGGCTCAGAAAGTTCAATTTTATCTGCAACAAAAAGCTGGGGAGATCTAGGAAATGCTCTTGAAGATTTCCAAATGTTTACCAAATGGACAGAAGATCTCTAGAAATCTTTATCGCTCAACCTGTCTCCGTTCCTTATTTGGGGGAAAAAAATCTTGATGCCCTTCACAATGAGTGCCCCAAAATACCATGCTATTCCCTTTGGGGGCAAGAAACATTTAAAAAGGAGTGAAAAAAGGAATAAGAAAACACAAGTCACAGAAATTAAAGACATAAGATATGAAAAGATAGGATGTATAACTAAACCTTGGTTACAACACTAGTCACTATACCTCTCCATGCCTTTCTATTCTTGCAAACTGTCCTTGTTTCCACCACATCTATACATATCTTCATGCACTTTACAACTTTTATTCCACTTCTATATGAGGCTGCTGAGAGAGGGCATTCATAAGCATGGTGTCAGGCATCATCAGTATGTGTATGTTACCCAGCTTTACATCTTGGGTCCTGGCCAAAGAAGCAATGCTGTGGAGGTCCTGTCCTAATGCCTGGATGTAACTCTATAAAGGCCAAGTGGCTTTGGTTTCAAGGACCTGCCAATCACAGTGTTTTATCATCTTTAGTTCTCAGTGTGGTGGCACTGCCCAAGGTAGAACTGGGGCATAATTTGGGTGGGCCCTCCTGGACTCTCAGCTCCTGCCCAATGAGCAGGTGGTAAAATCTACTCCTTTTGTGCTAACTGTATTCCTTCCTGTATTGAAAGGCCATCTCATAGTCAATCATGTTCTATTCCCCTACTCCCACTCCCAAATTTGGCTACTGTTCCATATGGGGCTACTCTTTTACACCACTGCAAAGCTATAAATGGTCCAAAATACATCCGTACAAGTAACTATAGGTTCTTCCTACTTTGCCCATGTAACATCACTACTCCACCAGTTGCATTGGTTATTGGTGAGCTTGTGAGTGCAATTCAAGGTGTTGGTTGTCACCTATAAAATCCTTCATGGCTCAGAACCCAGTTACCTTTGGAAATTTCTTTCTCCCCTGTTTCTGTTAGCTTGTAAAATCTGGATGAGTTGATCTACTCCAGGTCCTAGCTGTAAAGCACTCTCAGTTTATGGGACCTAGGAGGAAAACACAGGAAGGGGGAGAAGTATGGAATCAGCTCTTATTTTAAATTCCTAATTCCCTCTCTTGCCTGTCATCTTCTTTCCTCCAAGTTTTGAGGTGACTCTTGAGTTAATCTGAAAAACAGAATTAGTCCTGCTTGAGTTGGGTCCAATGTTTACTGGCCTGAAAAGCAGGTTCTAAAGTTGATTGGCCAGAGACAAAAATGGGGACATGGGAGACAGAAAGAGAGAAAGAAAAAAAGATGACTTCTGACTTCTTTTACAGCAGATACATTAAACTCTTACTCTAAGATTTCAACTTAACCTCCATTTTTTACTATAATCTATTAATTTTATGGCTATTTATGGTACAACAAAGATAGGGTTAATGTAGATTTCAAAAATCATTTTATTAGATGTGCCATTTTTAGAATTTGGAATAGATATAAGTCTAGATTGTGTCTGAAAATACCTTTATGGCTATCACCTTAAGAAGCCTATTACAAAAGAGAAATGGTAATTAAGCAGAAATGGTTAACATATGCTGAAATTTTAGATTTCTGCCAGGGTGAATTTAAAATAAAGAGAAGATTTGACATCAGAAGGATATATGTGTCAATGGTTTTCACATGTACAATTAGTGGAAAGATTTAAAGTTGATAAAAAACATATGGTTTTGAACATGATAAAACTGTATTTGAAATTGAGTTATGTACTAATGATGAACATCTTATTGCTAAAATGTATAAACTTTTGTTGAGATTTGAAACAGAAGATGAACAAGTTAAAGACTATATGATAAAATGGGCTAAACATTTTGGACATGACATACATATGGAACAATAGGAAAATATGTGGAAGAAAGGGTTGAAATTTCTATTACGTTATAATCTTAAAGCGAATTTTTATAAAATGATGTATCAATGGTATCTGTCACCGGAAAGATTGTCAAAAACGTATAAAGGGAATCCAAATATATGTTGGAAATGTGAACAACAGAAGGGACTTTTTATCATCTTTCATGGACATATAATAAAGCTGAAAAATTTTGGACTCAAATACATATATTAATTCAGAAGATTTTGAAGATTAATATACAATAGAAACCAGAGACCTTTCTTTTTGGGCTGATGGATACACAATTGGAAAAATCTCATGGACCTTTGTTTTTATATATTGATAACTGCAGTGAGACTTTTATATGCTCAAAGGCAGAAAGACTCAGTATTACCTACAACGGAAGAATGGATTGTAAAGTTGATGGAGCCAGCTGAGATGGTGAAATTGGCAGGTTAGAGAAAAGACGTTGGATAATTTTAATGCTAATTGGAAGCTCCTTATGGACTTTTTGTGGGAAACAGAAAAGAATGAAGTTATGATAGATGGATGTGAAGATTAGAAAAATCAAAATTAACATTTCCTGCTTTTTGAGTAAAAATGTCCTTAGTCATCTGTGTTTCAAGGGTCATTCCCTGAACCAAGATATGTAGTCCATAGAGGTGCATTATGACCTCTGTTCCGAGGAACCATGTTAATTACAAGATGGAAGACTACTAGATTATACAGGCTAGCCTTGTTAAGGCCAAAGGTACGATATGAGCCAAGGATTTACCACATGTTATAGCTAAAATAGCTATGCGTGGTTACACACTATTTGTGTCATCTCTTACAATTTTGCCATAGATATTCAGGTAGTTTTAGTTTCTGATAACTATGAACTTCAAAAAAAGAAAGAAAGAAAGAAAGAAAGAAAGAAAGAAAGAAAGAAAGAAAGAAAGAAAGAAAGAAAGAAAGAAAGAAATGGGTAATTTAAATTAATGATCACCTCTGTGGAAATTCATTCTGTTGTTTTCTGAAACTGTTTACATTTTCTGCCTTCTATTCTTTGCCTTTCTGAATTCTCCTTTATTTTGTTTCTTCAAAATCTGAACTTCTATTTAACATGCAAATAGTCAAAGCTAAAACTATGTTCATTATTAAAACTAGACAGTTATGTAAAAACTAATGGATAAGATACTCTATGGTTCAGCTGAATAAGCTTCCAGGGCAGGAGAGAGCAAGAACCCATATCAAATACAGGCATACTTCGTTTTATTGCACTTCACTTTATTGCGCTTCGCAGATATTGTGTTTTTTTTAAAAATTGAAGGTTTGTGGCAACCCTGTGTAGAGCAAGTCTATTAGATGATGATCAGCATTTTTTAGCAATAAAGTATTTTTTAATTAAGGTATGTACATTTTTTTTAGATATAATGCTGTTGCACACTTAACAGACTAAGTATAGTGTAAACATAACTTTTATATGCACTGGGAAACCAAAACAGTCATGTGACTCGCTTTATTGTGATATTCACTTTATTGTGGTAGCTTGGAACCGAACCCACAACATCTCTGAGGTATGCCTGAATTTATCTGTTATGCATTATGCTTCCATCAAAATTAGTATGGCTTAAGCTACAGGATCATAATTTTTGTTTGCTTAAAGCTTTGACCTGTTTTCTGCTAGTACTGTCAAAATATTTATCATTAAACATTGCCTAATGTAATTTTGTAATGGGATCATGTTCTTTCCAAGGATAATCAAAATAGACTGAAGGATTCTATCTGTAGCACACAAACACTAATATTGTCAAGCTCCTCCCATGTGCATAATGAAAAAATTTGCATTAATTAAGAGTAGTAAACTTCACCATAGTTTCATCCAGGGATGGTATGATTTTGGCTCATGCTATAATTTCCCATAAATAATTGTTACCAGAGAGTGAATAAGACCCATTTATACTTACAGCATTCTTTTTCCCATGATGTATTTATAAAGTATTTAAGCAGCATTAAATAGTTTTCACTTGATCTTTAATATTTAAGGCTGATTAGTTGCTGACATTATTTGCATTATGCCATGATTTATGATACTATTCTGGCATAGTGGGTGGTTGGTTCACCTGGCCTAAATTAGAGCGAAGGTTGGTATGTCCTATTTTAAATTCTTATTTGAATTTGTTATCTTATGACCTTGAAGTTGATGTACACACATAATATACAGTTACCAAGATTTCCCCAGTTTGACACCCCAAATTTTTTTTAGGACTTCAACTGCTACAATACCCACTCACCAGGACCATGTTGACTAAACATTGTGGTAGTTGTAGTTCCAGCTCAAATAGAGAAGGTCAGATGGTGGTGGTGGTGATAGTGGAGGTAATTGCTCAGATTTTTTTGGTCAAGAAAATAATTATGGATTTATAAAGCTTTGTTTTGTTTTGTTTTTTTAAAGTGTATTGAATTGAGATTTAGATGGAATGCAAGATTGAGAGTCACATCAAAGAGGAACAAAAAGAGGGAAAATAGAAGCCAAATGTAAAATATGGAGAAGCAGGATCATACTGATAATAACTGATAGACATTTATTCAAATGTCCAGCAAAAGTTCCCATTAGAATAATTTTATGCATAGAAGACTCTTGTAACAAGCCCTTTAGACACTGAGTTCTTTCTAAACCCCCATTGTCCCATGACCAATTCCTAACACTGCCAGTCCCTTAAGTCCCTCATGTTTTGCTGACAGGCAGTTATATGCTGGAATGTAATGTAATGATGAGGTCCAATCTACCCTGACTTTTTTCCTCAGCTGTAATGCATAGTTGATGTATTTAGGCTAATATAGTAAGACTGAAAGACAGCTTATGTGGTTGTCAAATGGTGGCTAAACTCTCATTCCAAAGACCTGCCTCTAGCTGCAAGTATATGCGATGAGAACAGGGAATGGTGCTGGTAATGCTGTGGGATGGGATGTGAGCTGAACCACTGCTGATGAAACTACCTACACTGTTAAATTATCTCAGACATACAATTGGGAAAATTTAACATAATAGGTAAGAGCCTACCAGGGCAGGACTTTCTCAGATGCTGTTGTCCACAAAGAAGAAGGGTTTAATGGGCTGAATAAGAGGATAGGGCTTTTTGAGCCTATGAGATCAAAATGAATGTCCAACCATGATAAGACCTGTTTCCAGCTTTATTTGTGGACTTCTTACATTGTGGTATGGATGACTAAGATCGCAATGAACAAGTGAGAGTGGCAAAAAATTGAAGGTAAGGTGGGGATAGGACAACTTATGACAATGTACATATGAGAGAATATGAACAGAAGTTAAGGAATAAAAGTAGAGATAAATCAACAGGTGGGAGCGAGTATACTCTCTTATACATCTTATCAGCTGCAACCTATTTTCATAATATACTAGACAACCCGTGACCTGTTGGGTCATTGTTTCAGAGATATTTCCTTACCTAAACAGAAAAACAGAATGAACAAGGACAAAAAAGCAGTGGGACTGTAAGCAACTTGTGACTTGTTGCTGGCTTCCCCATTGACTTTGCTTGTTGGAAGCTGGCAGGGAGTGTTAGAAATCTTCCTTCCTTCCTTTCTTTCTTCCTTCCTTCCTTCCTTCTCTCCCACATATAATATAGGCTTGCGCCATTTGCCCTCCTCTCACAACCCTCAGGAGAGCCCCTGTGAAGCCTTCTCTTCCTCCTCAACTGATCCATGGAACTGCCTGCCACTTTGCTGGGGAGAGGTGGAACAAAGGGAGCTGCAGACCATGAGGAAAACTGTACCCCTGTTCCCCATTCTGGCATGTCCCCAAGGGCCTCCTCCCTCAATGAAGAAGGCTTACCTGTTGACCACTGGTGCCGCCCCCAGCCAGCCTTACCTTGCCAGCAAGCATCCAAGTCTCTACCTCATCCTTCCCTGAATGCCCACAGCCATTATGAGATTTCAGATTTCTGCCTCATTACCAAAGCAGCCAATCATCACTAGCCTGCTGGGCCTTGTCACCAGCCGATTGGGTGCAGGGGACAGAGAGAGGTGGGAAAGAGGTTGGAGATACACCCATGATGATCACATGACCTGGGCTGACCATGGTGGTGCAGCAGCGCAGCAGTGCTGAAGCAGACACAAATTCTCCAAATTTCAATCCCACAGAAGTAATGGGTCCCAGATTTTGGATGCATTTTGTAAGTTAGCCCATTTGAGGTACCTTGGTTCAAAAATTGTTGCCCTATGATTCACCATTTCATCCAGTTGAAAGTTACAGACATGAGAGTTTTAGTAGTATATAGATTTCTATCTACACTCCTTAATTTGGACATCATCCAGCTATGATTCTGGTCCTGAAATGATTTAATAATTTAATTAGATTCTGAAGAATCAATTTCCTTCACTGGAACAGAGATAGAGAAAACACTCTTTGCAGTCCTGCTGATTTTTTCAGCCTACTGTTAAAAAAAAGGTTTTTTTTTTTGTAGAAAAATCACAGGCTTCCTCATTTGCAGTGATGTTATCCACACCTTTTAGTTTATGTAAAAGGAGTTGTAATAGCCAAGCCAGGATGTGACCAACTATTGGCTAACTCTTTGCCAAATCCAGATGGTTCATGAAAGGTTGCAGCTAGTGCATTTGCTGTAACTGTGCAAATATATAGTTGCCATCTGTGACTCCACTAGCAGTTGAAAGTCAAGAAGTATTTCTACATTGGTGGTCCTCTTCTTTCAGGGGAAGTTTAGCACCCAGAGTAGGTTGAATTTTCATGCCCAAATCCAGTTTCCTACTAATCACTATCTTGTTTGGATTTAGTTTCAGCTTGTTTGCCTTCGTCTTTATCAAACTTAGGCAACATTTAAGGGTGCTGATTGCTTACTTGGAGCTAGAGGGGAAGAGGCAATTGAGTTATTTGTCTCATCAAGATAGTAATGGTACCCAGCTCTGAAGCTATGGTTGATTTTTTGCAATGGTTTTATGTAGATGTTGAACTGGATGAGGAACAATAAGTCGTGTAGATCTCTGCTTTTGAAATGGAGAGGGTGATACAATTAACCATTTTCTTTGCTGCTTAGTGCTGGCTTTTCTGACTGCTTTCCTTTTCATTCATTTCAATGTATTTTACACCCCCCCCCCCATCTCCAAAAGAACCAGATAGAAAGTATAACATTGTCAGCATGAAGAAGCACAGCTTATGTAGATACTATACAAATTATTACATATTTGTACTCAGCCAAGCCAGTGATTTATGCCATGATTTATAGCTGAATTGGATGGGTGCCATTGTTTTTTAATGGACTTTAGTAGTGTTTTACTTGGACTTTAACTGCATTCTTTATTTGTTCCTTTATTTTAAAAAATTACTGTTAGCTGGCTTCTGGCAGATGAGCACTTTCTACCTGGCTCTTCACCAGCACAGGCCACTCACCATTTTCTGAGTGTGGGAATGGATGATGTCCTTCTCCCAATCCCAGCTCATTGCAAATGTACCTTGGTCCATGTTTTCCAGTTTTTAAATAATCTTGCAGTTGATCCAACATTGATCTCATTAAGTAAATGAACTATCCTCAACCCTAGAAGCTCATGCTCCATTCAACCCTTACATCTCCAAGTGGGCATCCTTTTTGTTTCTGCCCTGGCTGGGTGAATTATGCTCCCCTGGTTTTCCCATCCCCATCCCACAGTACTGCAAAGCTTCCCCTCCCTTTAATTTTTAAAAACCTCTTTAAGTTGCAATGTAGGAACGTTGCAACATATTTCTATGAAGCTGAACTGCTATTTTTTCCTTGCTACAAAGTTTCCATGAAGCTACAGACAAAGGCAGAAATGAAATAAATTGCTTCCTATTGCTTTGATTGTTGTAGTATCAAAGCTATGATGGTATCATAAGGGAAAAAAGAAAGTTTGTATTAGTGTCAAAGGAGATAATTTGGGAAGGGGGAGATGAAGGCACCTGTGTGTGCAAACATCTGGGAAAGCAAAGGAAAAGCCAGGGAACTAGTAAGCAGTCCTCAAACAGAAAAGGCAGACCCTGGTAGACCAGTCCCCACCGGGAGCCAGCTAGCCACCCAGAAAAGCTTGCTTCACTGCATGGATGGTAAGGACATGAAGCCGGGAAATGACTGATCAGGTCTTGTGCTGGCCATAATGTGGATGGAGCACCAGCCCATCTCACTGCCAAACCCACTGCATTCCAGACTGGAATGTCTGAAGTTAGCTTACAAAACAGGCAGGAACAGTCTGGGAGGCAAGCTGTCAGAATCCTTGCAAGATTTAATAGTAGATTGTTATGATGGCTAGTTTAGAAATTGCTTTTCATACGCTGCAGTTCTGCCATTGTAAAAGGGGGCGGGAGAAGGAATGAGAAACCGTTAGAAGAAGATGGCTCCTTATCACAGACGCTGGCATGCTCAAGGTCGTACCAGCAAGGGAATCAGGAGACCAGGAACTAAGGGGGGTGTAGGGGGGTAAAGTAAGAAAAACAACTTTTGGCGTGCTTAGGCTCAGTCTTAGCAATGCTTTGGAACTGTACACTTGTTCTCAGTAAATGAACTTTCTTTTGAATCAATATTGGTTGCAAGGAAAGTTACTGGATTTGGGATCAGCGGGTGACGGATCGTTACACAAGCAGCTTGGGCTGCACTGAAGAGTTGCCCTTATTGATGATAAATGGGTGTTAAAGTAGGTTATACATTAACCAATAATAAATACAGAGTTTAAAGTATAAATAATGTTGAGCGTATCTGTTTCTATACCTGTGTACCTTACCCATTATGATGTTTGATATTCAATTGACTGAGGAGAATTGTCAGCACCAAATTTACACTTACTTTGACTTGCCCCCTCCCCCCATCAGGTAGTGTTATTTTGCTTAATGAAGGTTGATGCTTCTAAACCAGAGTTGGTTTCAATCACCAAAAAAATTATTTCAAAATCCTTATACAAGAAATCAGCTTGTGGTCAATACTCTTTGTCTTTTTCCTGCAACATGCTATATATTCATTGTTTGCTACTTTGAGACTGTCTATTTCTTATTGGCCTACAATGCAGGGGTTTTGCACCAACTTTGTGTTTGAGCAGCAACCGCTTGCATTGCAGCAATTATTTTTCTTCTGTCATACCTTTTCTTTTTTAAAAAAATCTTCGTTCAAAAATTCATCCCAGTTCTGAATGGAAGGAAAAATATAGAACCGTTGGAAGGAATAGATTTCTCTCTAAAACCAGTTGCTTGTCTGATTTGAAATCTACGTTGGTAATCCCCCGGCAAATTATTAACCCCAAGCACACGAAAAGAGTAATGGGTAAGTAGGTTTTAGCGGTGACTGAAATTGTATCAAGTGCGCCATCATGCTTCCAATGTTACAGACACATTTTATATCAATTCACACAACCAAAAAATTGAATTCAATCAAACACTGACTGGCTCCTTATCAAACACTGAATAATCAATAAACAGGTATGAAAACCATCTTTATGTCTAAAGTGACATGTTTAGCAACAGATCGAAGCCTGGAAACTTTACAGATAAATATTCAACTAAGAGAGCGCTAGAGCAAGGCCCAAGGATCCCCCAGACGATGGTAGCCGCTCCTTTCCCTTGTCCAGGCATCACAGGTGGGCACATTTCTAAGATGGGAGCTGCTGATTCCCCCATCCCCCCATGCCCACACAGGACTCAATAATACATGCCGGGTCAGCCCTCTAATCTGTAATAAGGGCAGTTTATTACAACCTAAGCTGACGTTGAGCAACAGCACTAGCCTGAGCCCAGGGCCACTGAGGATCCAATGACCAAGTACTGGGGTTGAGCCAAGGGCTTGGAAGGCAGAACCAGCACTAGACACTGAGTATGCCTTTCCTGAGAACAACCCATCTCCCATATCCTGTCATATCTCCCTCTATCACCACCAGGATATTACTGCTGGTCCCTTCCCCCCATTGAACCAACCTTTGCCAATCCCTGCCATTTCTCCCCGAGATCCAAGGATCACATCCAACACCCTTTATTAACTAGCATGCTCTGAACTAGCATGTCAGAATCCATAGTCCTCTTCTGTTTCTGCAGTCGGTGGTACCTCAGATCTAGACAAGCCACCTCCATACATACCGCAACAGATACACCACCCCCTGATTCTATGCCAACTCTCACTGAATCTAATCAAGGGCATAGAAAGAACCCTCTCAATACCAACTACAGATTGGGATGATCTGAGAATCGCTGTCCCCCCCACCTTTTCATATCTCAGAAAGAAAATAAATGCTCTCCAGCTCAGTTGTCTGCAATCTGGAAAGAACATACGTCACAATCCTTCTAAATTATAGAATGAAAATCCTATTCTTCTTAGTCATATTCCTGTAATGCCACAGATATGCACAACATAAAAATACCTGCCTTTGGGGACAGGTAGCTGATAGTCCACTTCCTTGAAACCCCAATGTCACAACGTGAGGGGGACAAGATGGATGCTGCCCAAGTATGATGAACTCCACAGAAGCTGTAGGGCCCCAACCTGACAACCTGCTTCCATGAAGCTTCCTCATGATACATGGTCAATTGGGGACTTAGACACAGTGCACCACCACCACTAAGATGTCCCCTCCCATTTTAAAGGTAAATGAATTGGATAAAACAGACTTCCTCCTTTCCCATAAATATACTGTACAATAAATCTTTTTTTTACACAATGTTCCAGCAACAGAAGACTGTTTTGTTTACCTTACTAATTTTTTTTAAATTCTTGTGGATTAATTATAGTGGATCAGTGCATATCCTCTCTGTAACAGAAGCTGCAGTTACTTGAATGTTTGCTGCCTGACTGAGTTTTCCACTGTGTGGAAAATTTGCTAATAAAATTCTTTCAGCCCTAGGGCTGAAAAGTGTACTCTGAATGTTGAGGAGTTTGTCTACAATCACAAAACTCTCTTTTTCTCTTTGTTTTCCACCTATGGAAAAGTTGTACCCTGCTGTCTGTGGATACAAGTGTGTAAATTGACTGAGAATATGCTTTATTTGAATCTGACCATTATATCTCCAAGACACTATTGTTGTCCTGAAAGATCCAACAGTGATCTCCACTCATGGGAAACAGTAAAATAATTTGGTTGCAGTAGGCTATGTTTTATTTCTTTTTGTAAAAATTATTTGTGTTTTTTTTCCAAATGTTAGGCCATCCCTATTTTCTTTCATTAAAGACATTGTTCACTGCAGCACATTCTTTCTCCTGCTGTGAAAAGTTATGTGCAGGTGCTGAGTTCAAACCTAGACAACTTGTGTGAAAGTCAATTTAAATGGCCATATTATAGGCATAATTTTCAAACTCTCTCAGGCTCCTTTCAGATGAACTCCTTCCACAAATACCCCAAACCTCAGAAACGGAAATGAGATTTATTGGCATGAATCTGGTAAGACATTTGATGAGATTCTTCATTGGCTTATGGATCTCCCACCACACTCAGTAGTAATGTTCATTTAAGCTCTGCATAGGTTGTCTCAATTCCTTGGATATTTCTATTGGCGTTATTATGGTGATCCAAACAGCATACAATTTGATAAATAAAATAAATAATTATACTTGAAAAATGAGGGCACAGGTTCCATAAGAAAGTCTTTGGGAAACCCACTATCACTAAGTCTTTAAATGATCTAGTACTGCCCTGAGACAAATCAGTGCTGAAATGCCTTCCATAGCAATATTGAAGTTAATGTACTTGGTAGTTTCAGCAACCTTGACTTTACTCCTTCTAGACCCCTTCAGTTTTGGTAACCTATTCTGCCAATAGGTAACTTGAAATAGATGATTTACTAATAGCAAGTTATTCTCATGGTCTACCTTTTATTGTGGCAATGCAGAGGTTTTACAGTAAACCTGCTTGGACTTGAATAGCCTTGCATTTTTAATAGCCTTATTATATAGATAAGAGAGCCTATTCCAGAAGAGGGAGTTGGAATGCAATTCCATTTTGTCCTCTATATATTGAGATAATAGGTATTAGAACTGTGTCTAAGATGTGGATTTTCATGAACAAGGCAGTCACTTTTGGCAACTTTTCAGGGATTACTACAAAAAAGGACAAAAGTGGACAAAAGCATTTACTTAGGAAGCATTCCTCTCTTTCTGAATAGTCATAATTTGCTTGTAATGACCCATAACTGAGCCTATCCAATCATTTGATTAGCTAAGTATTTGATTATTTTAGCTTAAGTTAGTTCTTCTGGGGATGTAAATATGTAGACAAATATAAATCAAGTCTCCTACTAATTTCATGGGAACATGTATTTTCATGGCAAGAAGAGAAAGTGGACTCCCTTTGTCTTCTTTCAGGATGTTTCTTGCAACTTTCTAGCCTAACCCACAAAGGGATCTTCCCTCTAAGTCTACCTAGCTTTTCTGAGATCAATTAAGATCAGCCAGGTGTCGCCATCTATCTGGACAGAGCCAAACAAGATTGGGCACAAACCCCCTATTTTGGCCTGAAAGGGGTAAATAAAATTTACATAGTGACTGGGCCTATGCAATCACTTCTGAAGTGGGTTATCTTATGTGGGCTGCCCTATTTGGTCTATTCTGGTCATATGGAGGCTTCTACTGGCATTCTAACAAAAATGGATAGAAACTTCCTAAAGATCTCCCCACTCAAAGTTACAGGAGAGGGATTGATGTTTGGGATAGGCATTTACAATGATGTTCACAAGGTTAAGAACTTGAATAATGCTAGAAGGTCCAGTGTCAGAATGTTTATTACATGTTTCCTGATTCGTAGAAGGCTTTCTAGGAAGAAAAAAGGATACTTAATAAGAAATTATAGTGACACAAAAGAAACACAATATAATGGCAGTGATAATGAACCTATTGCTGGAGCAGGGGTGCTATTTTTTTCACCCCCCTCCACCTGCCCAGCAGTCTCGATCAAACACAACAAAGCAAGAATCAAACAGACTGTTAAATCTTTGGTAGAGCAAACCTCTTTAAAACTCTATCAGGGAGGAGATTTTCAATGTATCAGAAATGTAAAACAAGAACACCCCCCCCTCCAGTTTCTATCCATGATATCTACAGCAAACATCTATATATATTTCTAGAAAAAAGTGCACTGATATTGATGTAAGTGTTGGCCCATTGTTTTCACTAAGCATAAACTCACCTTGGCCATGAAAGAAGAAGTAGAAAAAGAGAAAGAAGGAAAGCTGGGTGAAAAAGAATTGTTCAAAAAGAACACAAATCCAGTTTCTGCATAAGTCTGTACGCCAGTTCTGTAGCCTTGTAAAGTACAAGGCAACTGCTATGAAAAGCTTGAGCTGGTGCTGGAGAAAGTCAGGGAATGAATAGCATGAAGCATGTTCAGATTAAAGAGGGAGTTGCTATTTATTAGTAAACATCTGGGCAATCTAATAACAGGGATCCCAGTAGCTCCTTGAGAGAGGGATATGTTGCCTAGTGACTTGGGACTTCTTCCTGGACCTGTGCCTTCTACTCAAGCAGCAGCTGGAAGTTGTGGCCAATGTCCAAGTTCCAGTAACAATCCTACTTGGATTAAGATGTTCTGATAATGGTAATCGATGCCTTGATTATTACTTAGTTGAATTACTGTAATATGCTGTAAATGAGGCTGCCTTTAGAGACAACGTGGAAGCTGCAGCTGATGTGAAATGTGATGGTTAGGTTGCTGGTGGGTCACCTGTGCCACCATAGAATTACACCAATCCTAAAGTCAGTGCATTGATTACTAGTAGGCTTCCAGACCATTTTAAAGTTCCAATAATAGAGAACATACGTAACTTAGGGATGAACTCTTAGGTCTTGGTGTACGCTAAGCTTGGTTGTTTTCTTTCATCATCATTGCAAGGTATATTGGAGTTTGCTGCCTGCTTATATATCGCTTGTTCTGTCAGACTTGGTTGGAATGTGGTTTCTTTCTTGATGGTTCCTTGATTAGGGTATTGCTTCTTCCTTTATTGTTTATCTGGTGTTGTTTCTTGATTGTTTAGGTATTGGCTGCTGGGGAAGATCTGCTCTGGGCACAATTCAAAATGCTAGTGATTACCTATAAAGCCAGATGCATCAGGCACTGCATTGCCAGAATTGAATTGGTCTGTCTGGTTAAAAGATCTATAAAGGGCCTGCTGCGAGTTGCCCCACAAGACTTATATAGGGCATGGACCAGACAGCTGGTTTTCTCCATAATATGTCCCATGTGCTGGAACATGCTTCCCCTGAAAATATTGCTGCTCACATTTCACTGGAGATGAAATCTCTTTTATTCCGATGCATCTTTGGCCTGAATTGACTGTAGGTATCCATCTTGGGTTGTATGCATTTGTATTATTAATATTTTTCAGTTTCAATTGTTTTCTGTTTTAACTCTAGCTTTTTGTTCACTGCCCAGAGTCTCAACAGACTGGGGCAATTTACAAGTGTTGTAAAAATAAATAAAATAAAATAAAATAAAAATCTTCCCTAGATTACAAAAGCAACTGTAAATTTGAGATAGGGTCTGTGCTATACAACAGAATTGTGTAAGCTTAAGAAGGGTACAAAATGCTTCAAAGAAAGAAAGAAAAAAATAAATAAATTGAGCCAGTCACATTTATTTATAGATTTTTTTTCAATCACTTCACTCCAGCTGAAGAACATAGTCACTTATATTATGATCGTGGCTGTAACCATGGTGAACTCTGTTGCATTAATAGTACTAGTTGAGAACAAACGATTAGCAAACACAATAGAGTATGGAACCCACAATGATACAATATAGACCAATCTTTGTGAAAGGATTACAAGTGTATTTTGATCTTCCATTTTTCTGCAGATGAATGACTTAAATGCTTCTCTTTATCCTCCAAACATGCTAGGTAAACAAAGCACTCATAAACTCAGTTTTTAATAGTGAGCTGCTCTTCGGTGTGTTCTTTAGGCAGAAAAAGAAGATAGTATCTTCTACATCCACCTTATCTATTTCTTGTTTCCCAGAAAAAAAGAAGATAATGCGTGAATTGAGCTGTGCTGCACACAGTTTTATTGATTTCATTAGGAGTAAGATTGGGTCTTATCATTATTTTCTGCTATATTGTCTGGGCTTATGTTGGATCCAGTCCACGAGCCTTCAGCACATGCTGGCAGGCTCACATTTTCCTTCTAGCTTTTGTATACATGCGTCTCATGCGTCATGGCCTTGGGACTCAAGTATATCTTTGTATGAAGGTTTGCCTTAACTTGATGCATCCTCTTAGTTGATTTTTCTTAATCTTTAAATATATATCTAGCCAATTTACTTTATACTACAAAGGCAATGAGATTGAAAGTGAGACAAGCTAGAAAATTCTTGTCGGGAAACATCACTCCTTGAACCAATCTCCTTGCCACCACAGTCTGTATGTTTCACAATATCTGATAAGAGATGCAAGGAAGGGACAAATCTGTGAGAACAGTGAGAGAGAGAGAGAGAGAGAGAGAGAGAGAGAGAGAGAGAGAGAGAGAGAAGGTGGAATATACATTACTTCTGGGGTCTTTAAATATCAGGACATTTTTAGAAGGGGATGAGTGCTTTGATATCACTCTTTTCTTTTAAAGGCAACTCAACAAATATGCCAGAAGGAAGGGAGGGGAAGGGTTCTTGTGAGGAAACTGATTGTAGGCTACTTTTTTCCCATTCAAATATTAATAATGTTAATGTTAGGGATGCTTTGCTTTGGATACCCACACTGAGCAGGGATTGGACTCAGTGGTCCAAATCACTCTTTCCAACTCTGATTTTATGTTTCTAGTTTCTTTTTAAAAAGTATTATTTTTTTAAAAAAATTTAAAGCAGTATTTGAAGCAAAATAGAATGCACACCTTTCCTCTGTTTCATATTATTCCCCATAGCTTCTTCATATAAATTTTAGAATTATCATCTTTGGATATAAACCTACTGTATTCCATTATGCACAATCCAAAATGTTCTCAGCCTCAGTGTCTATAATGGTATGTGGGAATAACCTTGAGAGTTGAGGGGAAGAGATGCTGCCTAGAGAATGATCAGATAAAAGGGGGAGAAGCTTGCAGCTGAATAATGGGATGAGAAAGAAACATAGAAAGGAACTGCCCTACCTTATGAGGCTCTAAAAAGAGTTGGCGGGAGATTTGTACTTTCAGACTTGCAAGATTCTGTTAATGTAGCCTTACAATAAAGTAGAATTAGCTCATCTGGTCGTGTTTCCTGTCTGGACTACCTGGGAGGCTGACAGCTTCAACCTACTTGGAGCTCTCCAGAAGTGTTTAAATTATAATTCCCAGCAGGCCCAGCTAAAATGGCTATGGGAGAGATGCTAGGATTTTTAGAGTCATAGGGCCCACAACTTGTGTTAAGTATAGAGAATATTCTGCTATAATATTGTAAACAAGAAAATCATTACTTCCCTATCCTCAAAACATCTTCTATCACAATAGTTCTTACATAACATGTTCAGTCAGCTTCCTTTTAAAGTTGGTCGGTGGTAACAAAGAGACAGGTATAGATTTTTTTTTTAATGGAAGAAACTGCATTCATACCATTCTTCTTTTTAATCCGTAGCTTTCCCATTTTAGACTTCACAATAAAGTAAATGAATCTAGCTACTCAGCTCAAAAAGGTAAAAACAAATTCCTCTTTTCAGTGGATTACTGTCCACATTGAATCACCATACATAGGAAAGGGAGAAAGATTTCAGATGAAAAATATGCATAAAAATAAAAAAGAATGACGGTTATGCAGTAGAAGCCTGGACTAGTTTTTATCAACTTAATTATCTACTATCCTAAAAGATGTAGCAGAAAAGAATACATGACAAATCATTTCCACATTATATTATTATCAGCAACTATTTCATTTATTATATATTTTTTCTTATAGCAATTATACTATTGTCTTCAACAGCTTTGAGGTATCTTTATGAAATCTGGGGTAAATACAGAATCCTGACAACTATAAGAGGAAATTTCCAGCCACAGTTATGGTGAGTTAATGAAAGCAGAGTCTCTTTGCAATGCTATCTTCCTATCTTCCTGTTTCACAGCTGGACTGTGTTACCTCTTCTCAAATAAGCCTTCTTGTCTGCTGCTCTCTTCCCATAATGTCTCCCAAATGGTGATATGCACAAATGTATGTATATCATATTCCACTTTTTCTAATAATCATACCTTTGTACTAGAATTTCCCATATGGTTTATACAAAATGTCTCCTGTGAACAATTTTGGGATGTATATAAATGGGAAGTGTTGTATAAATCATATAAATTGTTTTCTAATGTACCTATTTTTGTATGCAACTTTGGGCTGAGAAATCCATTCACAAAATTCTAAGAGCTGTAAAGATCCAAGGATAATCCATATATAATGTTCCAGTAAATGCAAACTAAGCCAGTTTTAAAAAAAAAACACACCTAGCAGTTAGGTTTAGTTGATCTAATCAAATCCATTTTAAATGTTGGGGGAAAATTTTCACTCTAATTTTTAAATATAAAGCTGTCAAATTGACAGTGAAATACAAAAAAGGTTCTTGCACTTTAAAGACTAACAATGTATTTGTGTATAAGCTTTTAATTTTTTTTTTTCTTGCAAATTCAACCTGACTGTCTCCAGAAACTGTTAAGAAGAAAAGCTTCTGTGGTATGTTAACCTCTCTAGAGCCTTGGTTTTTTCCTTAAACTTCCAACTTTTATTAAATTTCTATACATGAATACTGAATAACTCACCCACATTTTTGATAAGACCAATGCTTTTCCAATACTAAATACAGCAACTCATACATATGAACTGATTATGCTACTGTACTCCTTTTTGGAGTAAGCAAGATTATGCAAAATAAAGCAAAGGCATAAGAAACAGCCAAAGAAATTAAAGTTATGAGATAAAAAAAAAAAAGAAAAGCTAAGTCTAGTTTTCACCAACACCATTCACTGCATCTCTCCATACCTTTCTAACCTTGCCAACTATCCTTGTTTCCACCACATCCATGCATTGCTATATGCCCTGTCCAAAAAATCCTTTAATTTGTATGTTAGAAGGCATCAAATGGGATGCTTCAAGATAAGCCTTTAATGGTGAAATTATCGGGTCTTATCCACAGAATTCTATACAGTGAGGCAAATATTGCTGGTTTCCACTTGCATTTCTCTCACATTCTCTTGCCCTTTTTTCCTATTTCCCCCCCTTATTTTTAAAATTCATTAAAAGGAGAAAGACTGAATGGTTCTACAATATTTTTATTGATAATATTAGAAATATTAATGTAAAAGTACCTGGTGGCTTGGTTCACGCACACTGTAGTAAAGTATATTTTGTATAACTATAGTTTAATCATGGCTGTCTGGATTCATACATCATAGTGCTTACTCATAAATGGGAATGGTGCCCTTCCACAGTGACCAGATATTAATATTTGTTAATTCCTCACCTCTCTCTTTTTGAAGATTTCATCAACTTCATCCAACTATGGCTTTCTTAGCCTTTTCCTCCCTCTTACCCCACTCATTCTCCTTTTTAAAAATTGTTCTGCAATTCAAACCTCATTCTTTATATGATCAACAATATAGCATTATCTGCATATAAAAATACAGTGGTACCTCAGTTCACGAACTTAATTCGTTCTGCGACTCTGGTCGTGAACCGAATTGGTCGTGAACTGAATCAAATTTTCCCATAAGGTTCAATGTAAATACGGTTAATCCGTTCTGAACCATATTTTTTTTTTTTTTTTAAACTGCAAAAATATGACACAAAGTACAGTACGAAGAGAGAGAACGCTAACCTTGCTCGACGCGACTTCTGGCGTGGGGGACAGGAAGGTGGGTGGGGAGGCGGTTACTGCTTGGAGGGAGAGTCCCCCTCCCTACAGGAAGCCGCGACCACGTGTCACGGGAGGGAAAATGGCCATGGATCCTGTTCGTAACCCGATCCGGTGTTTGCGAACGGAGGCAAAATTTTGCGACCGGAGCTGTTCATGAACCGAATTGTTCATGAACAGAAGCGTTCGTGAACGGAGGTACCACTGTATGCGTACTTTTATGTTCCCAACCAACATATCTCTAACATCACAGTAAGCGTACCTTATCTCTTTCTCCATGGATATATTAAATAACCAAGAAACATCACACCTCCTTGGCTCAGTGTGGAGGCACTGGTTAAGCTTATCATGCATATTTATTATCATCACATGCCGCCTCTATCTGTAATTATTTTTAAAATTATATCTTCCCCTAGTGAGCAGTGCTTAAGAGATACAGTTTGGGGAGGAAAAGGTTATCTTTTGCCTACCTGGCTTCTAGGAATCCTAGAAAGGATTCACTCTGAGCAGGTAACTGCTCTTGGCAGTTCTGGGATGGTGATCCCAAAAAGCAGCTCTCATTAGGAATGGTAAGTGACCAGAATAATTTCAGAAAGTTTTATATTCTCTAGTGCCTTTAAAAAAATGTGTGAAATTGTTTTTTTTCTTCTTATTCTCTGTTCCAGTCAGTAATCACTTCAATGTTTTAATCCTCTCATCTCTTTTTTGCAATAATCAATCAAAGCTCATCATGCATTTTATCAGAATGTTTCTTATAGCTTCCCTGTAAAGCGAGAATAGTTGCCCGACGCTCGGCACTGACTGAAGGAGATACAAACCACTTGGCTGGCAATCCCAGTGGACCAGTGGTTTGCAATGCAAAGACAGGCAGAGATAACCAATGTAGTTATGCTGAATAGTTTGAAGGATAAGCCTGCTTTAACACTTCTGGGAGAGATGCACTGCCCTGCTTGTTCTAACACACTTTGCCAAGTTTACTTTCTGAATGCTTTGCATAGCCTTAATACCTTATACTCCCTCTCAATAAGGTGAAAGCAGGTTTGGTGTAATGATTTAAGGCACCAGGCTAGATACCAGGAGACTTTGGACCATTCACTTTATCTCAGCCCTGGGAAGAAGGCAAAGGTAAACCACTTCTGAAACCTTGCCAGGAGTCAAGAATTGTTTGAAGGCACTCAGACACAAAAAGGCGTAATAATATATAGTTGTTTCAAAATATCCAAAATGGCTGTTTGTATATGTAAGTTATGTGTATTAAATGTAAATGAGCATGCATCAAAGTAATGTTGCCTCTTGGAGTGTTCAGTTTCAGTTTTCCAAATGCTGTATATCCTCTTCCAGAATGTTTATTTGTATTAGCTTTTTCTCCAAGAACTGAGGGTGACTTACATGAAGATTTTCCTTTCATTTTATCTCCACAACAACCTATGAAATAAGTTTGGCTTAGACTGAATGACTGGGCCAAATTCTTCCAGGGAGTTTCCATGCTTGAGAGTAGATCTGAATCTGGATCTTCTTAGTCCTGATCCAAGACTTTCACTGCTATACTATGCTGGCTCTCATCATTGCAAATTTGGAGGGGAATAATTTAAAACTTTACAGGACATTTTCCCCAAGGTTTTCCAGTAATAGAAACTTATAACAGGGTGCCACCAATCAGGCTGAACCTCTTTTCACTCTGTAAACTGCCCAGCTGCAGAATCTTCTACAAGCCTGCTCAGAAGACCAGCAGATGGGAAAAAGGAACTGAATATTTTCTCATTCTGGAAGAATAGCATAACAATATCTGGAAGCTTTCCCTTCTTCTTCCATGTACTTTTGTCCCATTTCTATTCCTCAGCTTTTTGTAGCTTGCTAGCATAAATCCATCTAAGCTCTATTTTTATTTACTTGCTATGCCAGCATTACAAATGGGTACATTACTTCTCATTTTTGTGATACTGACCTCTTCTCCTGTCTAAAGAGCCCAAATTTATCATTCTTCTACTCTGGAAGAAAAAAAAAATGTTGTCTCAGTTCCATGAGCTCTGTTCTTGAGCTGCTGCAAAGGTCAGCTCAGTCTGGTTAGCATTTTTTTCTACTTCTCTTTCGCTGTGATGAATGCAAATACCACTTGAAAACTAAAGGTGAAATCTCATCCCCTTGTTCTTTTTCTCCTGGACTTACGTAGCCATACTTCTGTTTTATCAGAGGCCAAATGTGTTACCCTTATAACAAGACAAGGCTTTTGAAATTTTCCTTGTTCCTTAAACTCCCTGACTTGGGCACAATACTGTGCTTAAGGTAAGATAATTCTACAGTAAGTTGATTTCCACTGTATTTTTCTTACCACCTTAATGTTTATAAGAAATGAATCAGGTGGATAAAGCCACATGCAAAAGCCAAAACTTCCAAAGGATGTGATATATTCTTTGTAAAGTTCTATTCATTTTATTGACTATGACCCAATTAGCCAAATTGCTGCAATAATTATGAATCGGAGCAAAAAAAAATCTATATTTTGCAAGGACCTTTGAAGACATGATGGTTTTCTTTGGCTACAGAGAGTTAGAAGCATAATGGCTGGAGGGAGGGTTTACTTTTTGGGGTGGGTCAAGAGATCCCTCAGTTCTAGAAGCACCAACTGGGCTTTCCAATGGTCTATTTGAATTTCCACCTTTGATTTGCCATTCCCCAATACCTTATTGGATTAATCTTGTGAGCCAATTAAAAAAAAGTGCTGTTTTTGAACGACTTTGACTAGTTAAGTCTCATTTTCTGAGAAAAGTAGAAAACAATCTATCTGTGACTGACTACAGGGTCAGATCAAAAGAAAACCCTACAGAAGGAAGAAGGTTTTTAATTGGAGCTAGAATTGTCTGGAAAAAATGAGAGAAAGACACTAATTTCTTAGAATAATAGAATTTATGGATGGAAAGAACCTTGGAGATAATTTAGTCAGCCTCCTGCCCCAAGCAAGAATCCACTGTAACAGCCTTTAAACAAGCTGCAAACTCCTACAAAGCTCTGACAATGTTGAAGGAAAAATTTGGTCTTAAGCTTTTTCTGAATCTCAACATGAGATGGGGGGAAAAAACCCCTCAAGAATATCCATGTTCACTTGGGCCCTCAATTGCTGACTCCACTAAACAAAATCCAAGCCAATGGCACAAAGGATAACATTAAGGTTGTATGAAAAGGAACCTATAGAATACACAGTCTTCCCCTCTTCTTTAGAGATTCCTTGTGGTCTTTTCCCCCCATGATTAAACTCTGGGATACTTCCCAAGAACTCAGCTTGGGAAGCAGTTATAGAGGATTTAACTGTTCTTTCTCATGTAGGAGTTGCAGTTAAGCAGTGTCTGGAAGTCTTCCAGTTCCCATCCCTGGATTACACCACCTGCTTGCATGCTGTGGTTGTGATGTTGATTGTTTTCCCATGCCATGCCTGCTATTTATCCTTTTGAAAAGGTTCACACAACCCCACGACCTGTTTAGCTTCATTGGTAGTTTGGACTAAAATTACTCCAGCCTCTGTAATCTCTCTTCTATACGTAGCACACTTTTAGTAGCTGGGAAAGGACATTGTTATATTATCCTGTGTGATATTTCTGTCATCCCTCCTTAAATAAATTGTATAATAGTCATAGGCACTTTGTATAATTCTAGAGAATACAGTTATTTTTTTGTTTGGCACATACCAGCTTGACTTTTCCTAATCCTCTGAATGCCTTAGGATGTACATAAAAAAAAAGAAAAAAAGAAAAAACAAAGAAACTTATCTGGCTGTTCCTGTTCTTCTTTCTCCTTCTTTAATTGTTTCAGAGTGTATCACACTGGCAAAAGGCAATGAACAATCCTACAACCTTCAGCAAAGTTTGTTTTCTTTCCTTTCAAATGCCCTTTTCTGTTGCTTGTGAATACCAAACAATAACTGCAGTATTCTCACATTGGTAAAGCATATATGCTTATCCATTTATAAAGTAAAAATCTCCTCAAAACATCCAAGCTTTGCTATAAGTTCTTATTCGTTTTTTTCTAAAGTTGAAAGAAAAAAAATATAGTGCTGATAATTAGAACTATATATTCTGTGTTTCTTTTTAAGTGAGCTGATGTTTGTTTGGATAACATGGACAGATAGAAGAGTCTCTTCCAAAGAAGACCAATATATTAAGGGTCTCTTCAACAGACACTGTAAGGCTTTATGCTTTTTCATTAGTGTTTATATGGTGGATGTCTTCTTCAAGACACCTGCATTTTAGCCATTGACTCCAAATACCGGGTGTTGTGATGGTGAATGCATTTGAACTTCACCAAGGATTTTGTGGTCTTCCAATCTGGTGATATTTTCCTCTTTCTCTCTAGAATCTCTGATAGACTACATGACTATCATTCCATATTAGGTCTATGCAGTTCTTTGGGTTCAAAGGCAAAAAGGTACTTGGAAGCACAGGGAATGCTATGGGTAGGACTAATCTACAATTCCTTAAGCAGTGGTGTCTTTTCCCAGGATCACACAACTGCTCTGTGCACAATTCTGGGAAAAGACTCATTTGGTTCAAGAAGCTGTGGACAGCTGTTGGGTATGTACCCTTGCACACTCTGAAGGCCCTTTTCGCCTTCCAATCTGAAGTGATGCACAACCTACTTTTTATAGCTATGGCTCTTTCAGATGTTGCAGGATTTCAACTCAAAACCAATCATAGAAATTGGCAAGCAATAAACTTAAATAGCAACCTTTAGCATCATATTTACGGTAATGCTGAATGCCATTGTATCCCAAACAGGTTCAGTAGGCACTTGCGAACATCCCTAGTTCAAATTATGTCTATTATTTCTTTAAATATGTCATTCTTTAATATCAATGGCATCCCAGAGTAGAAATGAAAACAAGTTAAATGTGCTTGTTCAGATTGATGCCAATACTGTGTGGTAACTAGAGTGTGGACTATAATTGGAGAGATCAAATTCAATTCCCTCCACAGCCATAAAGTTCATGGGATGACCTTCAGCCAACTGTCATCTCTCAAAGAAAGAAAACAAAACAAAAAAGGAAGTCCTGGCTTAGTAGCTAGTTGCTATGGAGTCAAAGTCTGTGAATTATGTTTTCAATTTTTTTAAAAAAAATTAACAATGAAAAGCAAGAATGGGTAGCTGGAGGGCTCCTAGGAAATGAGTGTGATATAATGGAAAAAAATGAGATAGATTTGAGACAGGGAACTGTGAGTTGCAATTTCTGGTCAAAGCTATGAAGCCGTGGGGAGCCTGGAAGAAATCTCTTATCTGTTATCCTAAATAGGGCAATCTGTGAGGAGGAAATAACATGGATTAGCCTTATCTACAGCCTTTTGAGCACCTCTGGTAAAAGTGATATGGGACATGGTAGGTAGATAGATAGATAGATAGATAGATAGATAGATAGATAGATAGATGGTGAATTTGACCGTGGATGTTGCTTTCCATGTTGGTTAGTGCTTGGTAAAACACTGTTGGGGATTTAGCAGGATTTGAAGCAATCCTCTTCCAGATGACAACATTTTTTAAGGAAACTTTTCTCATCAAGCAAGTGATTTACAGTTTATCCAGGCTAAATTACAGCTAAATGAATATGGAGTGGTCAGAATCTGTGATGTAGGCCCTGCTTACAGTATCATCAATCAGTTATTCTCATCTACTAAACTGAAGTTTTGTTTTACTTTAGTTTGTTTTTTACCTGTAATTGATGGAGGAGACATTTTCATGATCTGTTAGGGGCAGGACCTATCACACTGTGACGAACATCCTATTTGTCTGATTTCTAACAGGTCTAAATCATAAAAAAGCAAATATTCCATTCAGAATGAGAATGGCTGTAATGTGTGCATGATGTTGTAATCCCAGGGGGCCTTTTATAATACAAGTTCTCAGGTGCTTCTACTACCTTCAGACAGAGGTTGGGCCACAGAGTGATGGTCCATCTACATCAATTTTCACTCTGATTGTCTGTATGGCATTGCACTATAAGTAAACAGAGAAATTGTGGTTGTTGGCTTCAGTAAACCATTATTTTAACACATAAAATGGCATGTCATATGGACAGATCCTCAGATAAAGATATTGGACCCTAAGTGATAACATACCATGATTATGGTAGTTATAGCTGTAGTGTCAAAGCTTTATAAAGACTAAATCTCCTCTTTTTTCTGATCTTGTCCTTTTACATATATTCCTTCAAAAATTTCTTCCCTCTCATTGCTTAATCTGCTATTTTTAACTCCCATTTGCATATAAATGTGTGTGTTTATGCATCTATTTAAACATAGTGTTTCTCAAAATAATCTTAGTGGAACATGTTTTGAGCAAAAAACTCTCAGAACACTCAAGCACTGTGAAAGTTAATGCTATTGTAATGAATGTATTAGACCAGGATATACCAATCACATGAGTTTTTACTCAGTTTCCTAACCAATGCTTGATAACAGGAAGCTTTATGCAGGCAAGTAGTTCCCTTACTAATGTTAATATTGTGTATGTGAACATCTAGGAGAAGTCTGTCGTGTATGCAAGGTAGGAAGACTGGGTCATTCCCACTCACATGATGACTTGTGATTACATGATGATCAGTAATAAAATCATATTCAAATCAGTTCAGCTCCTGGGGCCTTCCTAAATACATCCTCATTGTTTTCTTGGACCTGGCATGAAAGTGGCTTGATATTGCCTTCTTCTGGGAAGTTTTGTTGATTTCCCAGGCAAACCTAGAGACCTGCAAATTTCTAGTAGTCTCTCATCCAAAAACTAACCTGATTTTACCCAATGCAGCTTTTTGAGATTCAGTCCAGATTGACTTGGTTCCATGATGTAATTGAGCATTCATATACCATTACATATCTTAAAATGGGTGGATTTCTTGAGTATTCCTGAATAGGAACACCATAGAAACCTACAGCAGAAATATATATATATTTGCCAATCTGCTATCCAGGGAGATGGAAAAAAGTAGGAAGGGCTCCTATTGGCTCTGAAAACCTGCTGGTTGCCAACCTCTGGTAGAGGATGTGATTGCAACCTGTGCTTTATATAATTCTACCCATCCTTATGTCTCATTCCTTATTCAATATGCTTTTCAGTAGCAGCCTTGTAATTTTCCATATCTCCTAGCTGATCACCCTGATCAGCAAGTTGGCAGGAGGCCAGCATTCTGCTGTAGGGTTGCTTAGAAGGAGACAACCTTGTGTTCCTCTTTCTCCCTTAGTGTTCTGTTCAAGAACTTTGGTTTCCACTGCCCCTGGCTCCTTAGTCCAGCAACTAATGCAGCCTTGATATTCTCCCACGTCAGCCTTTTCAATTCCTGAAAGATGATTTTAGCAGTTTTCCCAAATATTTCACCACCAACAAGCCTCTGATATTTTTTTTTCACTTCTAGTCTCACAGCAGCTCTGAATTATGATAGTGTTAGAAGCCACCTGGATGCGCTAGTGTGCCTTGTGCTTCAGTCTGCATGCTGTTGTGCTTACAGCTCTTTCTTATATAGTTCCCCTTGGATATTACAGTGACCATGCAAGACCTACAAGAACAAAGCTCTTGCATGTTTGAGGGGCTGTAAATACTCTCACAACAGGAGCTGCTCTCAGCTGCACACTGTTCCCCTCCTTTCCTTTTAGTAGCATCCTGTGAAAAATGAAAGCTGTCAGCTTTATCTAGCCTTCATTTTGCTCTCCCTAAACCATAATATCCTTCCATGTCAGAACTAGATTAAAAAATAGGCTGAGACTGATATAATAACAATTCTACAAACAAAAGTCTAAATCTAGCTAGACGACCTCTAGCTTTGACTTATTTACAACAGATTGATGCAGGAAAAAAGTGACTTGTTTCTTTCTTTCAGCACACTCCCTTTTCTCTAATACACCTTTATTTCTAATGAGCAACCTGAGTTCCTTGCTGTGAGTGTCTGAGGGCATGGCCATGTTCCAATAATCTGAGAACAGTCAACTGAGAATTCTAGTCCCTTAGACTGATTTGCCTATGGAATTACACTGGTCCTGCTTCATGGGTGGGTTGGTTGGATTTATGTATTATTAACTTGATTTTCTATTTGTGTAAACATTCAAGGCAGCTGGATATCAACATCTGGATAATGGGGTTAGAGTCTAATGTTATAATAATATGGTTAAGTAATATTTTCAGACAGATAGTGGTTGTTAAAATATCCAAGCAGAGAATGTGAATGATGAGCTATTAAAATGGTCTATAGCAAGGGCTCAATAAATGATGATGATGATGATGATGATGATGATGATGATGATGATGATAACAGTTGTAGTAGTAGTAGTAGTAGTAAAAGTTTACTTAAAGATCATGATCATTCCTTCTTCAGGCAGGCCAAGTTTATACATTATTCTCACCCAGATTGGCTGCCATCCCATAATTGTATCCATGTCATTCTGAATCATGAATCACGTCTGCATTTTCTATTCATATTGTTGGGCTCAAAAATACATTATGAGATTGTATATCAGTGACTCATCACCTAGCAGGCAAGGTTTTTTTTATTACAAACTTTGTCAAGGATAGAAACTGATGTGATATCAGAAAATACATGGCTGTAAACATGGGATCCTGGCAGTTGAGCTCCTACTAGCAAAATACAAAGGGGTTCTTTATTGAGAATGCTGTCCTTCCCCTTTTCTTTTTTAAAGCCTATCATAGGCACTATTTATTTATTTGCAAGGTTTATAAGTGTGACTCTGGGTGGTGTACAGCATAAAGAGCAAACAATAAAACAAACTACCAAACAACAACAACCCACCCCAAACCTTATAATACTAAACGTATGCAAGATGGTGCCTGGTTAACATGAAATTTTATCTGCACACTGTTTCTTATCTCTAACTGGTGCCTAATTGATAGTATAGTTGCCTATTTTGAACATTTAAATATAAAATACAAGATATGAAATATAAAATGGTGACTAAATAACATAACAGTACCACCAAAAGGGGACTTTCACCGAGGTGGCCCCTAATGCCTGGGGGAAGAGCCAGGCCTTAACAGCTTTCTGAAAGTTGAGCAGAGTTGGAGCCTGTTATAGATCATAGGGGAGATCATTCCCCCTAGTATGGCAACAAACGAGTACATTGCCATTAAGGAAAAAGCTTCTACAAATTCAGAGAAAAGCAAAAAGAAGTTAGATCTATTTCACAGCTAAATCTGAGGTTTATCCAATATTAATACAAAATGGCCACATAAATGTTGTTTTTCAATAAAGTCAGGCACCATACACAATATGCTTGCAACTAATTGCAGACTCATTAAGCATAATTAACAACTGAGATAAAAATAACATTTTTTGAAGAGTGCAGGACAAATGCTGGAAGATGCTAAAGGGATTTGGAAGAAAGTTTCCCTCTTTTTATCTTTATTTAGTAGGTCCACAGCATTTAGCAGCCATACAATGCTCATACTATCATCCATTGCTTTTTTCTCCTAAACAGCTGGGCTGGGAAAGAAATTTAAAAATGGAAGAAGTCATATACAAATACCAGACACAGCATGATGGTAATAATTTGAGGGGTCTCCTTGCCTCTCCCCCCACAACTTTGTTGATTTTCAGAATAAACACCTTTTGCAAGCCAAGGTTTGAGGAGCAATGATGGGGGAGGGGGCAATTGTTCAATTAGGCCTAATTTGTGGAAATGAGTTCCTAATATAAATGAAAAGAATTTATGTGCATTTGCTTCACCAAAATGGCCTCAAGTTTTTACACTTGGAATTGATTTTATTTAAAATGTTGCCTGAAGCAATTGCTCAGTGAGTTGTTTTCTCCCTGAAGGTCTCTTTCTAACATTTCACACCACCAACCATTCTTCTAGTAAAGAATATAAATCCTCCTTTTTACCTTTTTGTGGCCTTTCAAGGACTAACAACCCTATAAATCTGTATAGGATAAAAATACCAATAGCTGTTGTATGTAATTTAGAGTCTGAACTTTTTCTTGGAGTAAAAACAAACCTACAAGCCAGTGGTGGTGATGGTGGGAAAATACGTTACTGTTTTTGTTTTTTTCCTAGAGACTTTAAAGAAAATTGCAAAGAGTAAAATAAACTGAGCTCTCAACAGGAGAAGCTTTTTTTCCTTGAAAACAGATTTTCACATTATCCCTGAATGTTGGAAGACCTTGCTAGATGGAGGCTAGGACTGCTAAAAGTAATCTCAGAAAACGAGGAACCCTTCTCTTTAGCAGTTCCTGCAGAGGGCCCTGCTGGAAAGGCCTGTTATACTGTACAAGTCTATTGCAGATGCTTTGTGATTCACTTAAAGGCATTAGTTGGCTGTGAAACCAAGGTTCATTAGAGAACCCCATTTACAGAAACGGGCAACACAAGACCATTACGTACAAATTACTGCAAGGCTCTTGCCAAGTCTCTGTAAGGATGCAGTGATTTGTCACACTGGTTCTGAGAACATTTGTCGCACATTCTTTACTTCGATTAAGCAAACCACAAAGTGTGCCCATCTTAAAGGCACAGAAAAGACGGAGGAAAAGATCCCTCTTTTTTGTATCAGTCTCCTTGAAGCATAGACGTGGCTGGACAGAATGGCAATTCTGTTTGTATGAAACGACTTATATGTTTCTGTTTCTGTGTGCGTGTGTGTATACATATTATGCGCGCACACACACACACGAGAGCCAGTTTGGTGTAGTGGTAAGACACCAGGTTAGAGACAGTGAATTCCAGTCCCATCTTAGAAGATAGTGCCTCCTTTTTATTTCTACATAGAGAAGCCAACTGAACTGGTAACTGAGCTTTCCTTCACTGATAATGGAATCACATCTTCTACAGCAGCTGACTGCAACACAGGACATTGGATACACAGCCATATCCTTTCCACTTCTCTCTACCTAATATACAGTCAGTTTGTCTAGGACTGTCACCATGATCACTATTTGCTTCCTGGTTGCCTGAATGTAGAATCAGTGCCATGTCTTAAAACGCATAAATAGTTCTTTCCCATAATTTTATATGGAACTACCTTAACTGAATTCCAGATTATGGAATTAATTGAACAGCTTTTTCTTGGGTTAAGAAGGGTGCTATCTGATAACAACTGAACTGTTTTCCAGTTACAGGTGAAACTCAAAAAATTAGAATATCGTGCAAATGTTCATTTATGTCAGTATGGCAACTCAAAAGGTGAAACCAATATATGAGATAGACGCATTACATGCAAAGCGAGATATGTCAAGCCTTACTTTGGTATAATTGTGATGATTATGGTGTACAGCTTATGAAAACCCCAAATTCACAATCTCAGAAAATTAGAATATTACATGACATCAATAACACAAGGATTGGAAATAGAACAATATCTGACCTCTGCAAAGTATAAGCATGCATATGTACTCAGTACTTGGTTTGGGCCCCTTTTGCAGCAATGACTGCTGCAATGCGGCGTGGCATGGATGCTATCAGTCTGTGGCACTGCTGAGGTATTATGGAAGACCAGGATGCTTCAATAGCGGCCTTCAGCTCCGCTGCATTGTTCGGTCTCATGTCCCTCATCTTTCTCTTGGCAATGCCCCATAGATTCTCTATGGGGTTCAGGTCAGGCAAGTTTGCTGGCCAGTCAAGCACAGTAATCCCATGGTCATTGAACCAGGTTTTGGTAGTTTTGGCAGTGTGGGCAGGTGCCAAGTCCTGCTGGAAAATGAAGTCAGCATCCCCATAAAGCTCGTCTGTGGAAGGAAGCATGAAGTGCTCCAAAATCTCCTGGTAGACGGCTGCGTTGACCCTGGGCTTAATGAAGCACAGTGGACCAACACCAGCAGATGATATAGCTCCCCAAATCAACACAGACTGTGGAAACTTCACACTGGACTTCAAGCATCGTGCACTGTGTGCCTCTCCATTCGTTCTCCAGACTCTGGGTCCTTGGTTCCCAAATGAGATGCAAAAGTTGCTCTCATCAGAAAAGAGGACTTTGGACCACTGGGCAACAGACCAGTTCTTTTTTCCTGTAGCCCAGGTAAGACGCTTCTGACGTTGTTTATTGTTCAGAAGTGGCTTGACAAGAGGAATACGACATTTGAAGCCCATGTCCAGGATCCGTCTGTGTGTGGTGGCTCCTGATGCACTAACTCCAGCCTCAGTGCACTCCTTGTGAAAGTCCCCAACACTTTTGAATGGCCTTTTCCTGACAATCCTCTCCAGGCTGCGGTCATCCCTGCTGCTTGTGCACCTTTTTCTACCACACTTTTCCCTTCCACATAACCTTCTATTGATGTGCTTTGATACAGCACTTTGGGAACATCCAACTTCTTTTGCAATTACCTTTTGGGCCTTTCCCTCCTTATGGAGGGGGTCAATGATGGTTTTCTGCACAACTGTCAGGTCAGCAGTCTTTCCCATGCTTGTGATTCCTACTGAACCAGCCTGAGAAACCATTTAAAGGCTCAGGAACCCTTTGCAGGTGTTAGCTGATTAGAGTGGGACACTTGGAGCCTAGAATATTGAACCTTTTCACACTATTCTAATTTTCTGAGATTGTGAATTTGGGGTTTTCATAAGCTGTACGCCATAATCATCACAATTATACCAAGTAAGGCTTAACATATCTCGCTTTGCATGTCATGCGTCTATCTCATATATTGGTTTCACCTTTTGAGTTGTCATACTGACATAAATGAACATTTGCACGATATTTTAATTTTTCGAGTTTCACCTGTATATGTTTTGCTTCTTGGAAATTCCAAGTTGGGTATTTATACAATTCTTCTTGGTTCTGGAAGAACTAAGGTTCTTACTTTGCTTAACTACTAATTAGTGCTTATATAACATGTTCAGATGTTTCTTTTCTGTAATTGTATGTTGAATATTTGATATTTTGTCTTCAAAAGGATAATCTTCTGTCCCATATGAATTTATATTTGATAGATTAATAGGAGACTTCCATTCTTGACTGTCTATAACGTTAATGGAGTTTCAATCTACCTTCATGTCAATGTGCAACCAGCTTTTTTTTTCACCTTAGTGGATCAGCTTATTCTTCTATTGAATGTCCTAACAATACAAATTACCTTTGGCCTTACTAAAGTTTGTGTATTGGCTGATGCTGACAAATAACCCTTAAGACAATAAACAGGTTTATTAGAATTAATTACTTCTCTACTTTGTTGATTTCTTCTCCCATTAAATGGTGTAAGTAGTATTGTATTGAGTAGAGAGGCAGAATTCCAGAACATATACACTCTTGGTAATTCTGTCCAAACTATTGTTAGTTTATTTCTTTTTTCTTCAGCAATTCAGCAACATAGAAACAAATGTAAGTTTACAACTACAAGGTCTACTAATTCATGTATTTATTCATTTGGGAACACCATGCCACCCAAGGTATGGTGCAAGGTATGTAATGGTCTGAACCACCAAGCCATCAGGAAGATGCTTAAGACTTGGCTATTCCATAGGGTGCTAATAGTATAAGGGCTGCCGTAATAGTCAGTTAGCTAGTAGATTTTGTTTTATATTGTTTTTGTGAATGTATGTCATTCAGGTTGATGGTAAACTGTCTTTGGTGGACAATATATTAAATCTTGTAATTAGTAAATTTCATATACTCACACATATCTTCCTAACTCAAAATCTAATTGTCCAGCCTATGTTTCAATTCCAGAATTAAGTTCAGACTCCTACACAGAACACCCAAAGACTACAATTCCCTTATTTTTTTTTTTTATACTTTCCAACAAGGTTTAGCCAGTCCAACAAAGCTTGGTCAGTCCTATGCTGATATTCTTCTCACACTTTCTGCTAGTTTTCCACCAGAGTACCATCATCTCATCTCTTTGACATGGGAACAGTTTGTTGTTTGCGGAATCATAATTCATTATGTCTTCTTCAAATTCTTCATCTTGGTACTATTCCACATGCTGTTGAAATCTTTTCAAGTAAATGTTTTTGCTTTTTAATCTCCTTTAAATAGGACTTTCAAATTCCATCTTTCATACATATCTATTCACACAAGTTTGTCATTGATTGATTATGTGCCATCAGGTCATTTTCAACTCTTAGTGACCACATAGATAGATTTTCTCCATGAGAATCTGTCCCTAACCTGTTTTTTCAAGTCTCCCAACAGTGCATTCATCGCCACTGTAAATGAGTTCATCCACCTTGCTGCTGGTCATTCTCTTCTTCTCTTTCCTTCCACCTTTCCCAGCATTGCAGCCTTTTCCAGAGAGCTGGGTCTTTGCATAATGTGTCCAAAGGAAGACAATTTGAGGATGGTCATTTGTGTCTCCAGTGAGAACTCTGGGTTGATTTGTTCAATGATCCATCTGTTTGTTTTCTTGGCTGTCCATGGTATTCTAAGGAGTCTTCTCCAACACCAAAGTTTAAAAGCAACAATACTCTTCCTATCCTGCTTCTTCAAAATCCAACTTTCATTTCCACAGAGCATCACAGGGAATACCATGGCTTGCACGATTCTGATCTTCATACGTATAGATACATCACAGCATTTGAATATCCCCATGGCTGCTTTACCAAGTGGTAGTCTGTGACATATTTCTTGACTATTTTTTTCCTTCACTGTTGATGGTTGATCCCAAAAGGCAGAAGCTATCTACCACTCCAATATCTTCATTACCAATTCCACGGCTGGTTGTTCTACCTGCTTGTCATTACTTTGGTCACATACATGTCATATAGTTACATATTTTTTACTATACCATAGCTTTATATAATAATTGGCATTAAATACTAGTGGCAATATACTGATATTAATATATCGATACACAGTTAATTCAATAATGGTTTAATGGTTAATGTATCCTGACAGAGTGAAGCACCAATGACTCTGGGATGTGTGCATATTTTTATATTTATTTTTGGATTTTCTTTTATTGAGTTCAGGTTCATTTAAAACTGAAATACCAGCTTAAGCTTTATTGAATGAGGTTGTGTATTGATATTTTATTGTTTAAATGAATAGTCTTCACTCCTTCCCCCTGTATTATAAGCCAGCTTTGTGAGGAATAAGGGTTTATTTGTATCAGTGTAAATCTCATCAGTGCCTGATAGTTGGATTAGCTAGACATCACTGTATTGTGCAACTTACACTGAAGTAGTTCTGGAAATCAGATAAATTTATGAAAAAACTGTGAGAATAATGTCTGAATAGGAACAAAATTTGTCAGCATTTATTCTTCCTTAACATAGCTGTAGATTTGAGGAGAATATCTGAAGTAAATAGAAACTAACTGATTTGGAGTTGAGGATACAGTGATGATAACCTGTGAAAAAGACCGTGTCTTAGACCAGGGGTTGTTGAATTAAAGCAAAAACTGACTGTGGAATTTGACATCCAGATCTCATGGCTAGGTTTATAAGGCAGAATCTGAAATGTTTTCATGTTTGTAATTTTTCATGAAAAATTATTTCTGCTCTTTTGCTTAAATGCTGCAGAATATTTTATACTCTACAAGGTCTTCTACTCCACCCAGAAGATGGTATTGACATATTGCCAATTACACAAGCGGGTTTACTTTTTTTTAAAAAAGTGACTATCTCACTTAAATAAACAAGTTCTCTGTTATAAAGAATGTTGATGTTTGGCCAGTTACATTTTGTAAGCTTCTGTAGTTAACTGATGCTAAACACAAACAGCAAACTCTTGTGACCAATAAACAAAAACAAATTTTCCAACATGGCTGTTCTGTCAAGTGCTTTCTTTTCAATTATTTCCTTGGCAAGATAAATATGTGTTTGCATGCAGAAGTTGATGTTATATTTAATTATCTTCGTATATGCAATACAGCGCTATGATTTTAATTAAGAGCTCCTTTGGATTATCTCTGAACCAATCATTTTTAGAACAAATTTGCATGTAACAAGATCCCTGTTTGATGTACTTCCCATTTGTAATTTTAAAGTCATTTTTCTTCTTAATGTTATCCTGAACTTTATTACCCAAAGGAATGGTTAAATCGTATCAAACTCTCTTAACAAACCTTAGCATTTACACTGGTTTCCCCTTAGATGGTGAATGGCTGAAACTACAACTCCAAATTCTCATTAGCATTAACTTGCTTTTGGGACCCCCAAGTTAAAAACTGTCTTTAAGGAATTAAGTCTTGAAAAAGGACAATACCTCTGAAATGCAATACATCAATTAAATGCAATTCAGACATGACATTTTGAAGATATCCCCCCCTTTTGGGGGGGGTATTTCTCCTTAATAATGGCACCAACTGTATGAAAAGCTTCTCCTCAGGAAGTCTCCTGTACTTAATCATTTTACACAAACCTGGTTGTTTTTTTCCAGATTGTTCCATGACTTAGCCTTGTGGCACTGGCTACAACTTATTTTACTCCAGAATTCCATTTCTGTTCCTGCTGCAACCCTACACTAGTTGATTTTGTATTTCATGTGTTCTTATCTTATATTTTATGCTGTTTTATTGATTTTATCTTTTGAGGCACTTTTAGATTATTTTCAAAAAGAAAGTATTGGGCTTTTATTCAAATCAGTTGCCCTTTGTCCAACACTGGAATGGAAAACTGCTTACAGAACTGACAACTTTCTATATTCTAAATTTTTTGGTGGGCTTAAAGGGTGATCTTTAAGGGAGCAGATTTGGGATGTGAGGGAGTGGAGGGGCGACAGGAGGGAGTGATGCTGTACAAAGGAAGAAATCTGTTCACATAATATACAAGATTTATAAATTAGATCCAATCTGAAGGACGTGCCTGAATGTAATAAAAGTGTAGGACAAATTATTCTGCTTTTCACTCAGGCCACTGGATATATATGACCAATTTCTTTTTTTGCCAGATGTAAGGAATTCAAAGCGACTTTAGCAAACAAGGAACTAATGTATGCTGTCTTGCCACAGCAAGAATAATGTTGCTGATAAAACAACTCAAAATATGCATAATATTAGGATGGATTGAAATTTTATTTTCTTTTCTTCTCTTCCTTTTTTTCAAAAATGCTTAACAAAAATAACCATTTTTAACAAAGAAAATATCTCCGTGGAAATAAATTGAATTGCTGTATGAATTTGTAAGACATTGGGCTGCATCTACTCAACTTTTTACTTTCTAAGAATGTTTCTGAGGTCAGTGTGGGATCTAGAAGTGTATATATAATAAATAAATAAATAGTTATGTATGTTTAATGTGAAAGGAATAAAGGAAGTATCACATCTCTAGGCAGTTAAGTGCTCATAGATGCCGTACTGGGATGTGTGTGTATGTGTGTGTGTGAAGTAGATAAAAAACTAAATTATATGAAAGGGCTTGAAGTATTTTTTAAAGTTTTTTTTTTTTTGCAGGAAACAATGTGAACTACATTTTTAAAGGTATTCTGAGGTAGAAACTGGGGGAAAAAAATCAAAGCCCTGCCTGATCACAGCCTGCCCCAAGAAGAAACCAGGGGAGAATCTTTGATGAGGCTGATGAACATTGGCAGTATGGAAACTATAGAGTAAAAACTACTTCGTAATGTAGGCTTTCTATATTCTTGCCATGACTTTTTAAGCCTTCATCTCTGTATAAAATTTTTATCTTCTCATACATATTTGCTCTTTCCCTTAAGCTTCTTCCTTTTCTGAACTTATTACATATATAGGATATCAGAAGCTGTTTCACAACAGCCCCTGAAAAATTGGATAGACAAAGGAATATAAAGTTGGTTTATTTGACCAAGTTAAAATAGATATGTCATTATGTCTGGTAACCCTTAATGGACTTTTGCTGACATCAGGACTGAAATGACGAGACTTTAAGGATTTGTTTATAAATAAGAAATGAGATATGGGAAGAAGAAGAGATCATTTGTTGTATTTTAAGAGAAGGTGATAAATTACCAGAATTGTTTATACTTGTGGTAAAGGGGGAAGTCATTTCTTTATATATTTCCTTTCTTTTTCTTTATTATATTCTTATTTTTCTTTCTTTTGCATTTTTCTTTCTATTTTTTCTTTCCTGCATTTTCTATTTCTTCTTTTTCTTCTTTTATTTTTTTTAGTTGGTATCGGTTTTTATCTTTTTAACTGTAATGTTTAATAAAATTATTATAAAAAATATTTGGTAGGCAAATTTAAATAAATATATCTAGCATTGTATGCTGCAGAGCAGAACAACACAATCTAAGGTCCCAGGATTACTTACAGAAATGGCTGAGCATTAGAAATACTCCCCAATTCACCCCCAAAATACAATTACAATGTGTCTGGATGGCAAAAACATTCAATGGCGTGAATTATGGCAGTTGTAGTCTTACAATCTGGCAGAGCAGTTCCCCAACTCTTCCCTTACAGAAACACAGTGATAAAAGGATGGATGAGAAAGAAAAATGGGTTCCTGCATTGGGCTGGGGAAGCAGGGAGACATCTCTACTTTGAGAAAACTAGAATCTTGCAAAGGAAAAAAAGAAAAAATGGGCTGCCTGCTAACCATCTGGTCATTAAATTATCAACTGTATTCTGTGTAGCATCTCATAGAATGGCCTTTACCATAGTTAAACTTCCCAGTGGGGGAAAAACATGCACATGGACCTTTTGTGTATCTATTCCATATCATCCACAAAGAAGTAGATAAGAGATCTGCAAGTAAGCATTGAAACTTGAACGGAAACTCATAACCTCTTAGCGGTTAAGCCATAATGTCAAGTCCTCCCTGTCTGGCTCCCGAGTCAAAAGCACTCCCATGCAACCAGGCTTGGTTCAGGAAAATACTCTTTATTGAGCGGTACAGGTAGCTTGTAAACAGAACATTGCTAAAACTAAAGCCTCGGGTTGACTCCTCGCTATTTATCCCCCCTCCCTAATTGCCTGGCGTCTTGTGTCTTCTCCACCTGATGGTTCCCCGTCTAAACTGCCCATATATGGTTAAGCAGTTCCCCAGCTCCTATTACGCTCATTGCCAGTAACCCCCCCCCCCTCCAGTTACTATTGGCAGAACCAAATCCTTCTAACTCCCACCGAATGCAATACAACTGCAACCCACAGCCTTTTTGTGATGCAGGTTCTGACATGCCGCCCCCCAAAATTGTGTATATATATACATAAGAATCCCTCTTCACCACGCAGGCCAGGAACCCTAGACAGGAGAGAAAGAGGGACTAGGATTACAAAACTATACATGACATGGACATCAACCAAATTACTAGGGTTTGTTAGGATACTTTCTATAAAAGTCCAAAAGTAAATCAGGAGCCTTCACGTGCCTTTTAGAGACCCATTCCGCCATCGATTTAGGGAAGTGTTTCCACTGTACCAAATACTGAATGTCCCCTCTGCATTTTCTAGAGTCCAAGATTTCCCTGACCTCAAAGTGTTGCTCCCCCCCGATCATGATAGGTTCAGGCGGGGTGGCTGATGGCCTCCATTTCTCAGATTCCTTGTAAGGCTTCAACAATTCACTGTGGAATACAGGGTTTATCTTCCTGAGGGATTTAGGGAGGTTCAATCGTACAGAAACAGGGTTAATAACTCTATCCACTGTGAAAGGTCCTATAAACTTGTTATCCAGTTTTTTACATGCTCTGGAAGACTTCAGATTCTTGGTAGACAGCCACACTTTGTCCCCTACTTTCCACGGTTCATGTGGGGCCCTCTTCTTATCTGCCTGGGCTTTGTAACTTTCTCTAGCTTTGTCAATAGCTTCTTCAGCGACTGGCCACAATTGTCTGATCCTGTCACCCCACTCATCTACCGTTTTAACCCCTGTCTGAGCGTGAGGGAGTTCGGGTATAGGTACAAAGTCTTGCCCCGATACAATTTGGAAGGGCGTTAGTCCAGTACTATCGTGAACAGCATTATTGTAAGCCACTTCGGCGTATGGTAATAATTCCACCCAATTGTCCTGCTGATGGTTAATGAAACAGCGTAAATATTGCTCTAGTCCCGCATGTCTCCTCTCTGTCGCCCCGTCCGTCTGAGGATGGAAGGCGGAGCTCATTGCTTGTTTGGACCCCAAATGGAATAGAAATGCCTTCCAGAATTTAGAGGAGAACTGGACCCCCCTGTCGCTAATCACTCTCTCAGGACAACCGTGCAATCTGTATATATGTTGAATAAACATTGCAGCTAATTCAGGCGCTGAGGGGATGGTTTTACACGGGATGAAGTGAGTTTGTTTAGAGAAGAGATCAGTAACAGTCCATACTACTGTCATTTTCCTGCTCTCAGGTAGGCCTACAATAAAATCCATGGCTATTTCTTTCCAGGGTTTTGTAGGATGTGCCACAGATTGTAACAAGCCACGTGGTTTCCCCCCTTGCCTTTTTGCCATAGCACACACATGACAAGTATTTACATATTCCGCCACATCCTTTCTGAAAGATGGCCACCAAAATTGCCTGCGAAGTAGATGTAGCGTTTTAACAAAGCCAAAGTGCCCTGCTGTTTTATCATCATGGCACCTTAATAGCACCAATTTGCGAGCTTCCTGGGGCACGTACAGTCTGTCTGCTTTCCACCATGCTCCCTCCCTTTGGGTTAATTCACCCTTATTCTTCTGAAACCATTCATCCTGTTCCAGGAATTGATTAAAGTCCGTTAGTAAGTCTGACTGGATGGGAGGGTTGGTGGCCTTACTTAGTGATCTGGTGACTGCAGCTGCCAGCTCTGTCTCCTGCCTGTGGGGTATTACAGCTGACACCACCTTCTCCCTTTGGCTATTATGCTGTGGTAGCCTGGAAAGAGCATCGGCCAGGAAGTTACGTCCCCCCGGGATGTACTTTAAAGTAAAATTAAATCTACTGAAGAACTGAGCCCATCTTATTTGTTTAGGCGACAATTTCCTGGGTGATGTCAGGGCTGCTAAGTTCTTATGATCTGTCCACACCTCAAAAGGTTCCTCCGCCCCTTCCAGCAAATGTCGCCAGTTCGTTAATGCCCATTTCACTGCGAAGGCCTCTTTTTCCCACACTAACCATCTCCTCTCAGGTATAGTGAACTTCCTAGACAAGTAAGCGCATGGTTTTAATGCACCTTCCCCATCCTTTTGTAATAAGACCGCCCCCGTTGCTACATCTGAGGCATCGGCCTGAATGACAAAAGGCTTTGTTGGGTCAGGGTGTTTCAAGATGGGCTCCGCTGTGAATAGTTGCTTGAGGCCTTCAAAAGCCCCCTGACATTCTCTTGTCCATTTTAAAGGGACCCCTGGAGCTTTTGCTGCTGCCGTGGCTTTGTCCTTTGTTTTTAACAGATCAGTCAAGGGGAGGGCCACCTGTGCAAAATTGGGAATAAACTGCCTATAAAAGTTTGCAAAGCCAAGGAAACTTTGTAGTTGCCTTCTGGTTTTTGGGGCCTCCCAGGCCAGGACATCTCGCACCTTAGTGGGATCCATTTCCACCCCTTTACTAGATATTCTGTAGCCTAGATAGTCAATGCAATCCTTATGGAATTCACATTTGGACAATTTTGCATACAACTGCGCTTCTAGCAGTTTCTTCAGCACCTTCCTGACTAATTTTACGTGTTCTTCCATTGTTTCGGTGTAGATTAAAATGTCATCCAAGTATACTAACACCCCTTGGTATAAAAACTCATGTAAGACCTCGTTAATTAGTTGCATGAAGACCCCGGGGGCGCCCTTTAAGCCGAATGGGAGAACTTTATACATAAATTGTCCTAGTGCACAGCGAAATGCGGTTCTCCACTCGTGCCCAGCTTTAATGCGCACCCGGAAATATGCCTCCCTCAGATCTAGCTTGGTGAAGATCTTCCCCTTTGCCAAATGAGCCAGCAAGTCTTTTATTAATGGCAGAGGGTACTTATTCTCTTTGCATATTGCATTCAACCCCCTGTAGTCTGTGCACAAGCGCAAAGTCCCATCTTTCTTTTCCCTGAACAATACTGGCGCTGCCAGGGGGGATTTGGCGGGCACTATGAAGCCTCGCTTCAAGTTTTTGTCAATGAACTCCCTCAATGCCCCCATCTCCTTTTGTGTCATTGAGTACATCTTTGGGGCTGGGTACTTTGCTCCTGGCACCATCTCAATCTCGCAGTCAGTGGGGCGATGAGGTGGCAGTTGGTCAGACTCCTTTTCACTGAAGACTTTTGCCAAGTCTCTGTATTGCCAGGGGATTTCCTCCCCTCCCCCTACGTGGGGCCTCTTCCCTTGGTGCTGCTCCTTCAGGGCTGCCGCCCCCAGCTCCCCTCGTTGGTTGGGCTCCACCTGCGCGCTCCCACGCCCGCCATCCGGAAAGGTTAGCGCCCTCTTCCGCCAGCTGACGCGGGGGTCCCACCGCTCCAGCCAGGACATACCCAGGATGAGGGGGTAGCCAGCCAGCGGCGCGACCAGGCACTTTAACGTCTCCCGGTGCGTTCCGATGCGTAGCTCAAAAGCCTCGGTGTAGCCGCGGACCGCACCTCCCCCCACCGCTGTTCCATCCACTTGCCTGAAGATAATGGGGGTTTTCAGCCGGTGCACTTTTAATTTCAATCCGTTGACCAGTTCAGGGCTGATTAAGCACTTGGAGCAGCCTGAATCTAGCAACGCGGTGAGCCGAGCCCTGCGAGTCGATCGCGGAGCGCGTATCTCTACTGCGCATGTCATCGGACTCACCCGGATGTCCTCGATCGATTCGCTTGAGATCGGCTGATCTGGCCTTGGCCTCTCCTCCTGTTCGCCTGTACTTCCGCCTTCCTCCTCGCTGTCGGATAGGTAGGTAATTCTCAGCCTCTCCTCCTCTCCTCGCGCCGCCGCGCTTTTCCGGGGGGCTTTTATCGGCTTAGCCGGCTTTTCGGCTTTTTTTTCTTTCTTTGCTGTTTGCAGCCTTGGGTTTTGTGGGCAAGCCGCCACGAAGTGCCCTTTTTCGCCGCACATGAAGCAGGCTTTTCCCCCGCCCTGCGGCCTTGCCACGTGGGTTAACTCCTTCCCTGCCGGTCTCTGGCCCGGTTGTCGTGCGGCGCTAGGGGCCCGCCCCCTCGTCTCTGCACCACGCGGCTTGACTCTTGCCAGTTGCGCTTCCAACACAGAGGCGTGGGTGATCCACCCTGCCAAGGTTTCCGGGCACCCCCGCACCACGGCCCTCTCGAAGAGCCGTTGGTCGAGTCCCTCCTGGAATAGCCTCACGAGGAACGCTTCGGGCCAGTCGGGAAGTTTCGCCGCCAAGCGCCTGAACTCCAGGGCGTACGTGGTCACCGAGCGCGGCCCCTGCTTCAGCCCCCGGATAGCCTCCGCTGCGTGCGCGCGGCCGCATTGGTCCTCGAAGCGTTCTCGGAGGGCGGTGATGAAGCGGTCAAAGTCCCTCAGTTCAGGGGCCTCCGCTTCATTTAAGTCATTCACCCACTCCGCCGCCACGCCTACCAGAAAGCGGGACACGTACAGCACCTTCCAGGCATCATCGGCAAACAGGCGCCCGCACGTGCCCATGCAGATCCGCACTTGGTTCAGGAACGCGGGCAGCTGGGCCGGGTCCCCGCCGTATTTCTCCACTAGCCCCCATCTTCGCAGCAAGTCCCCTTCCTCTTGCCGCGGTTGTGGGGCGGTTGGCTGCTGTCCCGCCTCCTGGCCGCGGCCGGTAGGGGTTTGAAGGGGGGGAAGGGGCGGCAGTCCCATCGGCCCAGTCGGGGAGGGCTGGGTGAGCTGCGTTGGGCTTCTTAGGTTGCTCAGCTCCTCCCTCAGGGCGCGCACTTCATCCTCCAGCTTCCTTACCCTCTCGCTCTCACCCCAGGGTGTTAGCCCTTCGGTTGCGGTCCCCAAAGCTCTTGACCACCGTGGTCGGGCGGGAAGTTCTGGGGTGAACCCTCCGGTGTCACCCTCGGTGCTCAGCTCTTTTGGTGGGTCCCAAAATTGTGCTCGCCGCCTCATGTCCTTCGGTCGGGCGCCCGTCAGCGCTTCCGTTAGGGGGGCTGGCTGCGCCTCCCCTGCTGCTGCTTGGGAGCTGGCCCATCCGGTCCCCATCCCTTCTCCAAGGGTCCGTCTCGTTCCATCTGCCTCCAATTGGGGAGCTTCTCCCCGCACCTCTGGTGAACTTTTCTGTAGCTCCTCAGAGGTCATGCTAATGCTGGAATTGCCTCCGGGAGTTTCCTCTCGGGTGTAATCCAGACTTTGGGTGAGTTTTAGCAAAATGTCAAGTCCTCCCTGTCTGGCTCCCGAGTCAAAAGCACTCCCATGCAACCAGGCTTGGTTCAGGAAAATACTCTTTATTGAGCGGTACAGGTAGCTTGTAAACAGAACATTGCTAAAACTAAAGCCTCGGGTTGACTCCTCGCTATTTATCCCCCCTCCCTAATTGCCTGGCGTCTTGTGTCTTCTCCACCTGATGGTTCCCCGTCTAAACTGCCCATATATGGTTAAGCAGTTCCCCAGCTCCTATTACGCTCATTGCCAGTAACCCCCCCCCCCTCCAGTTACTATTGGCAGAACCAAATCCTTCTAACTCCCACCGAATGCAATACAACTGCAACCCACAGCCTTTTTGTGATGCAGGTTCTGACACATAATTTATCTGTGTTATAGGCATTCTTGTTTATAAAATAAGAAAAGCTTGGAAGGAAAAACAAGAATCCTTAGGACTACCTTAGCTGCAGCATCTCACCAACCTGTAAATGCTAGATGATCCACTGGGTAATGGTTGGTAAACCTACGGTGGACTAATTGCAATATTAGTGCCACTCATTTGCTCAGATGGCCCTCGGTTTCTAGCCTGGTACCTTAACCACTACACCAACCTGGCTCTCACATCTTAGGTTGGCCTGATATAACAGGACAGTATTAAACATATAGTGAGGGGAGAAGAAGCGAGTAGGCTTGATAAAGAAAGGTGGCCATATTTCCTTTGGTATAAATGGTCAATCTTCTGTATGCCATGTATCCTATTAAAGGAATGAGTATTAAAATCTTTTCAGTGCAAAACTATTGAGTTTAGGGGAAAAAACCCAAGCTTGCACTATATAGAAAATCTCACTGAGAAAGCTCAGAAAATATGGAACAACAGAAATTCAGAAGATTTGGGGCATGTACTTGGAGGACCCTCCTGCCAACGACTTCTACACTTATTAATAAAAAGGCTGAGCACTGATTTTTCACTGATTACGTAATGGTGCTGATTTGCTGCGACAGTCAGTTATTTGTGAAAGAAAATGACATCTACACCAAATAACAAAGCAGCAGGTAGGACTAAGCTACCTATCCATCATTTTGATACCTTGGCTAATAGCTTTGTCTAGCTTTTAGAAGCTGTTTGACACACAAACAATGTGATAGCAACACTTTTCAAAGCAGGGTTTCAAACATCACAAGCTGTACCTGACAGTGGAAAATTTAGTTTTTGAAATAAGTTCTGGAGTCAAGAAAAGTTTTGGAAAAGATTCAGGAAAATAGTCTGTAAGCAAACATTTCAAATGACCTTACAGTAATATAAGAATTGTTGATACAAAGCTCATTATGAGCATGACCTGAAACTTTGGGTTGTGAACTTTATTTATAATTGTTTATTTTCTACCTATTTAGCACAGAAAAAATTGCAATTTATTTTCAGTTTTTTTTAAAGCAACAAACAGTTCAGTCATTAATGAGCCTAGTTATGAAAACACACACTAATTATTGCAAAAGTCAGTGAACTACTGTTACAAAGTGCATTGACAGACTCAAATTGGCTGCTCCAGTTGATTTATAGAAAGAGATGAGGCTTACAAATGGTGTGTATTTGTGTCAATTTCATTGATAACATGAACAGTGGAACAACTAGGTCACTGGCCCATAGCATTTCACACTAATGTGAAACTCAAAGTCCTTTAAATTGAGGTGATTGCTTTAAAATAATGTTATGGCTTTATTTCTGGGGACTTTAGTTCTTCAGTGAAAGTAATCTAATTTACAAACAAGTGAAGCTGGGAAATGCTGATTTTCAATTGATTTCTTCTTAATAATGTGGCAAAGTCTGTACATCAATTATTCAAAAGATCCCTTCTCCACACAAGAAGTTTCTGTTTCCCTGCCTCATTCTCAGGAAGATTTAAAATTGTTCTTGATGTTCTTGTTCTGAATTTGCTTTATTGTTCTGGATTTGTAACCTCCCCAATTATATACTTCTTCATCAGTTTACAAAATCCTTGGTTACCCTGACTTTTATATCTGAGAATGGCACTTGGGTAAGCTTCCACATGACTTTTTTCTCTGGAAAAGGAAAGGAGACTGCATATCATATCACACCTCAACCATCTTGTAAATAAATGCAAGCAACCCATCTGTGAGATTGTCACAATTTTGGGTGTGTGTGTGTGTGTGTTGGAAAGCAAGCAAGCAAGCAAGCAAGCAAGCAAAGAAATTACTCACTTGATAGAGATAAAATATGTTTTTTAAAAACATAGAATGCACTTTTGGCACAGCACTAGTTATTCTTGATGATGGTGTAGCCTTGTTTGTGGATTCCAGTTTTGGCTGAATTCAGCTGAGCAAATTGGGGTAAAACTTCATGATTGGCACGTACTTAACAGATAAAGTTTTCTACCTAGGAATAAAACAATCTGGATTGGGTAAATGGTTTCTCTTTTATATGGAGCCATTTGAAAACAGTGCCAGGAAGAGAAGCTCCTTTCATTATGCATACATAAATGTATGCGCTGCCTGCTCCAGTGACTCTGGGCAATGATGTTTTGGTCAGATGTATGATGTCAATCTCCATCCTAAGCTGTATGAACTGCCACCAGCTGTACATGATATAGAAGGATTTTGCAGAAATAGCCCTAGGAAGTGGGATACCATTTGAACTGGTCAAATAGTTAAGTTTTAGAGAGGACCTACTGAAGACATTTTACTGTCAAAGCAGAGCAACATATTGTACCAAGCCTGTAATGAAAGGTGGATTACAGAATGTTCAAGTTTCTCTATTTTTTTCTATTTGCTCTACAACTTAAACTATCTTTAACTTTCTTATTTCTCTCTGCCCCCTCCTGCCCATTCCCTGAATTTTTAGACTGATTAATGGTCAGAATGGTTCTTCCTCCTTAAAAGTTGGTACCCAAAGCTGGACATATGATTTTCTCCTAAGGTAGACATTGTGATGTACATTTTGTTTTGTTATTCTTTTTAAACTGAACTTAAGAAAGACTTCTTTTAGGGAATGAACTCAATTAAAATAAAGACTGCTTGTTGTCTTTTCATCATACTCAAAATCAAGTATTTGAACCAGCTATTTTATTCCACCAAATAGCAAAGGTACAGAGAAAAGCTGGGCAGAGGTCTGCCAAAAAGTCTTTGAAGCATACAATGGGGGTCAGATGGTATCTACCTTCCTTCAGTTTCTTGAAACACCTGTGCATTTTCCTGGGATCTCATAATCTCAAAGCAACCGAGTCTTCAAAGCATGTCTTTTCCGTCTAATCTGAAGCAGTGCACTTCACTAATGTGGAACAGTTTGAAACTTGGCATCCCCCAATTATTTTGAAATTCAACCTGGAAGCCATGTGATTGGTCATTTGGGCACAGAATTCTGGGACTGAATGTGCCAGTGCATCTAGGAAATTCTGGGGTCTCCAAAACTGTATTTTATTGCCATGCTGAAGATAAAATATAGACATCTAGCCTGGAAACATTACAGAAAAGGAATAAAAACAAATCAATAAAAATGTTAAAAGGAAGGAAAGTAAATTAAACTGAGTACTAAAAAATGCTGTAGGTCAACAGTTAATTTTTTTTACATATATAGCTTCTTTTAAACACTTCCTTCACAAATATTTTTCAGTCACTTTCCCCTGCTATTTATTTAAAGTAGTATAGGGAATTAAGTGACATCCTCTACATTCTCTTAAAATCATTTTATTGCAATTTAAATTGATTTATATAGGTTTGCTTTCTCTCTTACAACTGAACCCTATTTAGGAATGGCTGCTTTTCTTTTACAATGCTTCTTGTTATGTGTATACATAAGCAGATGACAGCACCTAGCTGATCTCAACTGATCTGTAGGTTGGGTCTGGTTTGGAAGATCACCAGATCAGAACACCCCAAGCTCCAGGCTAGAGTGGGGAATTGAAAAAAAAAATGGCAGAAAACATTTATTTGACTAAATCTTGAATTGTATGTCCTGCTAACAAATGTTTTTGACATATCTAAAATCACCTTGTGTGACGTGGGAAGCTATATAAATATGATAAACAAACAAACAAATAAATCCATAAGGCTTTATAAGAAACAAGAATATCTGCTTTAAAATTCAGTGAAATACAATCATCAAGATGCATTCTCCTCCTGCTTGGGGATCACATGAGTCAACGTTTTGCTAATTCTAATTCATAGAGTGAGTTGGTGGAAAGAAGAATCATTTAGGGAAGGTCTGCTGATTGTAGAAGACAAGCATGTTTTGCAGAAGAAAGCACATCTTCCAAGGAACTGCAGCTATGCACTTTACCTTCCCTGGCTGTACTACCTGGTCCCTGATGTGCTCTTACATATTATCAGTCACTAGAGTGGATGCTGCTTTCTCTCCTCCACTGTCATCCCTAGGTTGCAAATGAAGCAGACAGTATACCAGTCATTAAAGTGTCATCACAAGAAGTTCTGTTTTACTTGGAGCAGACTAAAGTGCTAACCCTTGTTGTGTGTGTGTGTGTGCACGCATGCCTTTTGAGTCAGTGTGACTCCTGGACAAGTCTCTGCAGTTTTCTTGGCAAGATTTTGGAAGTGGTTTGCCATTGCCTGCTTCCTAGGCTGAGGGAGAATGACTGGACCAGTTGACATTGTACCTAAGTTGGGACTATAACTCATGGTCTCCCAGTTTCTAGCCTGATGCCATAACCTCTACACCAAACTGGCTTTCTAACCTTTGCTTTAGCCTTGACATTCTGAATGTGGTGTTCATGATCTCTAATATGCCTACAAAATCCCCGCCCCACTGGCTTTTTAAAAATGCTCCTGGGCCCACATAGGCACTTTTAGAAAAAGGTATATGGCTGCAGCTTCCTAATGCTTAAGGGGATCTGTCTATGTCTATTTCGCAAAAACAGTTTGTTTTCTAGACATTGGCTATTCTATAAATACACACTCTATTTCCCCAACCTTTTGTGAATCAGAAGCACCTAACCTAATGTCCTGCCTAGGTTCTTAAAACAACAGAACAAAGTACCCCCCCCCCAAAACCCCCACAACAAACTATTTTCAACATAATTAAGAGATGGAAAATGATAAATCCTATTTAAAAAGTTAGGAGGCTTGCTGAAGACAATGCAGGCATAAGCTTCTCTTTCCTCTATCACTCTGATCTTGATTACTATTTCTAGCATCCATAAAATTTTTCAAAGGAATATAACATCTCTTCAGTTTCCAGCATGTTGGAGATTTATTGTGTGATTTCCCAGAATGAGGATTTATTCTAAAACATTTTTTTAAAAATTGGCCCTTGAAATCTGATTCCCGAAATAAGTTAATAGAATGCCAATTGAAGATTTTTTTAAAAAAACTATTACAGTGATTATCTAAAATTCCCTGCTCGTAGGCATCTGTGGAGGGGGCAGTACAAGCAACAAAACATGTGTTGCAACATCATGATGCAAATTCCACCCCTTAGATATTTGGGAAGTGTCTTCTGATGCAAGTGCAAAAGGGCAAAGTTTGCATAGTGACATAACGCACATTTATTTATTTTAGCATCCACATGGTCAGGAAGAATGTTCCTGCTGTTTTAATTTAAATTTCATTGCTCCCCAGATTGGAGCATGTTTAGGGATGATGACAAACTCAGACAGAAAGCAATAGAATTCCTGCAACTAGGGCTATTTTTTATTACAAAATAAAACATTTTACATGCAAATGGGAGGTTCCAGATTCATTTATCCTTAGGCAATTTACAAGAATGCTATGTTTTATCTCTTATAGTCCTATTTTCTACCTTAAGATTCTATGTTCTATTATATCTGTATAATCTATAACTATATCACTGGTTTTTTCTGTATTTTATCCTCTTCCACTCTCCTATCTCCTATAGTTTTTTGCTTCCTAACCTATAACCTCACACTATTTTCTATTATATACTTGTAGCCTCTAATTTATATTCTATTCTGAACTACACCCAGGATTTCTTACACTACTCTTAAATTTTCCCCGGCCCATCCCAGCCACCTTGGACCCAAAGTCACTTATCCGCTTAGGTAAGATGGGCAGTCTGATGCTTGAGCCAGCAATTGGTTTGTATCTTGGGATTCTGACAGAGCCTTCTCATTGCTCCCATTGCTCTTGGGGCTGCTTTGCTGGTACTCTAGGCTATGCTGAATCAATAGCAATCTGGGCTCTTGGATGAGATCTGCTAGAACTTTGGGCCTCTAGAAGATTTGTGAACATTCTGGCCTTCTCTTCCAGAAGATCAGCCTCTTCCGGCATTGTTGGACATCACTGTTTCCATCACTGATGCTCCTCTGACACTTTCTTGCCCTCCCTGCCACCCTTGGGGCTTCAGAAATAACATTCCTTGTTCTTTGTCCTTTGCTTTTCTTTCTTCCACCTATCTTTTTTCCCCCACTTCTTTCTTACCCTTTTCTTCCTCGCCACCACCATGTTCCTCCAAAGCCAGGCCTCTTTTTAAAGGGACAACGTATCTTTCTGAATCTGGAGCTACATCATCAAGCTTACCTATTGTCAAGTATTAAATACTGGAAGCGAACAATTGCTGTTAATTTTCTAATTTGGACAACTGTGGGATATACATATACAGCACCTTTGTTGGATGGACAATATTAGGATCTAAATATACTAAAACTCTAATATCTCTGGAAACAATTTCATCAGTTAGAAAGCTATGGAATATAATGTCTAATAAAAAAAAAGATTTGATCCTTTTTCCTTTGCCAAATTGACTTTATGTGGAAACCCAACTTTAAAAATTGGGAAAAAGATGGTGATGTGGAAAAATTGGATGGAAGTGGGGATTTTGACTTTGGACCAACTGATAGATGATGAAGATGATTTTTTACAATATTCCGTGTTAAGAGATAACTATCATCTATCAAATGTAACCCAATGGCAATATTTACAGTTGCAACATTTGTTAATAACATTGTTTGGACCAGCAGCATTTACAGTTTCTGAGATATTTATTTATTTATTTGTATTTAAAATTTAGTCATCACCCTAAATCCTTTAAAATTAAAAACCCTACTATTAGTTATTATAAATATTTGGTATCAATAAATCAATTTGATATGCAGATTTTAAGAAATGAGTGGAATAAAGAATTAGAAGTTCTTATATTGTATAGACAATGGGAAAGTGTTTTAACTTCTATAGCAAGAGTGTCAATAGGCCTCAAATTACAATTTATACAACAAAAAACAATAATTATAATTTATTGGACTCCATTATGTTCATATAGAAAAGGATTGTCAAAAACAGCATTTTGTTGGAGATGTAATAAGGATAATGCTTTTTTAAAACGTATGTTTCCACAGTGTCCTATACTTACCAAGTTTTTGGAGAAAGTAGTGGACTATATAAATATGATTTTGTGACAAAGGCTAAAATTTTCAGAGGAGAATATTCTTTTGAACTATATACCTAGGACAGAGAACTTTACAACTGGACAACGTAAATGGATTCTCCGTGCCCTTACTATGGCCAAAAGACTGATACTGCAGCATTGGAAAGATAAATGTATGGCCCAATTCACTCAATGGATTGAAGACCTGATTGTGCTTGCTACTTATGAGAGGATTGCCTATAGACGTAGACTTTGTATGGACAAGTACAATGAAATATGGGACTCATTTATACAAAAATACAGTAGGTTAAGAAAACATGATAGTCATATAAATGTATTAGAAATATATACATACTTGAATAATATTTGCATTAGATAAGTATATATAGAATTGTAATTGGTTATTGTGATAGTGACATATTAACGTTTCTTTGTTGTATTTCTTTCACTTTTTTGTTAAAGCACTTTCTATGTGTATTTTTTTCTTCTTCTCAATAATAAAAAATAAATTAAAAAGAAAGGGACAACTTATTTGATTTGTAAGGGTTGAGCCCTGAAAAGTAACAAGGGATAGAGGGGCATTCTAGCCATTGTGTCTCCTTATTTCCACTGAGTATTTTGTCATTTTGCCACACTAAAATGTTCCACTGAATCATTGTCAGATCCTGCTGGTTCCACCAACTCCCCTCAAAACGGCACTCCTCTTCTCCCCTCACTTACATTACAAGCAGGACTGGGCATTGAACAGAAACAAGTGGAGAATTAAAACGATGTTAACGTAGAATTCAGCACTGCTTGTCTGCCGTGAAATGTGGAGAAAGAGAAGTCAAGAAAAACCTACTTTTAAAAGGTCCTAAAATTTCCATCCTGTTACTTGGATGAGTGGAGGGACAGTATCTGTACATTCCTGAGACAGCTCACTTAGGAGAAGCAGAACATGGCGTTCATTGCTGTCTTTTAACAGAAAGGAGCAACCAGGGACTTACAGTAAACAGACAGGATCTACCACTGTTGTCCCCTGGCATCTTCTGGCTAAGATGGGTTTCTTAATGTATTGGAAGGAAATGGAGTGCCATGACCATGAATTTTGGATGGTGAATACCAGGAGTATGGAATCCAGGAACTTGTTTCTGGCTCAGATGTATTTAAGATGGAAGAGAGTTTGCAGGCTTAATGTGCACATTTATTTAAGGAAGACTTTATTAAGCCCCCAAGGGGATTATAGACTTACACTTGAGTAAGTGTGTTGGCATCTGTAATAGCTCCTTGACACCTGTATGAGTGTTACAGAAGGGCTTGTATGCACTTAACTCTCCATGATGGGAGGAAGATGATTGTGCTGAGTGAATGTGAGTTGGTGCACTGAACCTACCAAACCTTTGGCCATAATTTGTCCACTTAGACCTGACTGATGGAAACTTCTGTTCATGGGGGAATTGTTCTGTCCAAATTCTCCAATTATCACAAGCCCATTGCTCCAAATTGCGGAAAGGGCAGTATGAAACGGGAGATATGCTATGAGCAAAGCAAAGTCTCTGTGCAGTCAGATTTATAGTGACATTTGAATCCATCATTGCTTTAAGTATTCATTTGGACTTGGCAGGGAACCCAGTCAGAAGCAGAAATGTCAGTGTGTGAGAGAGGGACAAGACTCTCAGTCTGTGTGCAGCAGGTGAAAGAGGTGCTTCTGATAATTTAGAAACTCAGATAACAGAAATGCTATTTACTTTAATATGGAGCTACATGACACAGAGATGGACTCCTTGTACTCATTGTTTAAGTTGGAAGTTGAAATGGAGGGAAAGAGCATTTGGAATCTATAGGCTGGGCTTACACATTGGGTGAAAGCCCAGACAAGAATGTGTATTATTTGATGGCAGTGTGATGGAATGTATCTATGAGGAGGAGACCAAGGCTATCAGGAAGGAGGGGGTGCATTCCAGGAGCACGGAAGAGGCAAGAGGCAACACAGTCTGCAGGGGGAGCATGAGAAGAGTAAGAGATTCAAGATAGCCACTCCCTAGAATCTCCCAGGGTATATCCACTAGTTGCTGTAGTATAGATTTAGTTTGGCAATATTCTATCTATAAGATGTAAACAAATAAAGGAACTGTACTAGACTGGAGTGTTTCATTGTTGTTCTTGGGCTGGGCCTGGCAGGCAGCAACTTTCACAACCTGCTTCCTCTCCTCTCTGAATACCTTCTGCTTACAGGGGCATTCTAGAAGAAGGAGTTGGGGATGGACAGCAATGGAAGGAAAAAGTTGAGGAAGGATTACGCATTCTTCTGTTTCTCATGCTATGTCCTGCTCACACAGGTGAGAAGCAGAAATGAAGGCACAGCTAGGGTGTTTAGCCTCCTGTTCATCAGCAATTTATGAGAAAAACCTTCCTTTCCAAACCTGATGAACTTTCTTTTAACTGCTGCTCAACCAAAGAAGGATATGTTATATACTTTCATGGATTTAACCTATCAACTACTCTAACCCATCTATTCCAGATTCTAGAGACCTCATCAGAAACTTGTATGATTGCATGAAAGTCAATAGAGAAGGGCCATGCCCAGAGTCACTGCAAGCCGAGCAGCATATACATTTAATATAAGATGATGATGTGGTTGATGATGGTGAAGATGCATGAGTCCCATCCCTCATTCTTTCTGAGCTACATGTGCTCAGCTGTGAGTTATTCACATGGTCTGGGACTAATAAAGGAGGTTATTGTGGACAGCCCAGAGCAGGGGCATCTACATTGTGTCTGTGTATGGATGTGTGTGAAAACCTGCAAGATGACAAGGATGGATGGCATTATGATGCAAGACTGACACTTTTGTGCATGCAATGTTGACATATATGCAAAATAGTGGGACTTGGATCACATCTCCATGCAGATGTAATAGAAGTTAAACTTTTTCTTAAAGTACCTGGCTGACGACTGTGTAGTGGTCAGAGACAATAAGGATAAGGTCAATATACCCACTTCTCTATCCACTTTTAAGCCTTCACACATTCAGAGGGATGTCTGACAATGCTAGATTTTTTTCCTGAAGGTGTTGTTCCATTCTAAAATTGCTATAAACGTGTAACAATAAAAGTAAATTAATGTTTTAATATGTAACCTCTGCAGCATTTTAAAATTTCTTAAGTATGTAAATAGTGATGCCTACTTTGGGAACAGAAGTGTTGCAATAATTTGGCTTTTTGTGTCTGTTTTGTAGAATACTGTATTACTGCAAAGCCAATATGCAAAGGTGAGCTTTCTCTGAATAAGTGAGATGCAAAATTGCGTATCTTCTTATTGTCTAGTATTGTCCTTATTGCAAGAGACAATAACTGCTTGGCATTTAATGCATAAAATGATGATGGAAATAAACAGTTGTCCTATTTCTGTTTATTCCTTGATGATGAGGGGTGTTCTAAATAAGGCTTACCATTAAAAATTGAAACTGTGAGAAAGAAGAATGACAGATGGCTTATTACTTAAAATCTTATTCCATAAATGGAAATGTATTAAAAAACCAGCAATAATTGCAATCCTTTAACATTAATTTGCTATTAAAATATGGTGCTAAGAGTTACAGCCTTGAATTTACGTATCTGCAGAGATGAACATGATTTTATTTGTTTGATGTTTACAAGGACTAATGGAGATGAAAAGTGAAAAAGTGAAGGGTATGCAGAAGGCTTTGAACTGCTGTTTTTTCATTGTGGTAAAAAAAATCTCAATAAATTCTAAAGTAGCTACTTGTATTTCTGCATAAAACAACCAGCCCACTTATTTATTCAATTAGTTGTTTGTCTTGAGTGGTACCTGAATGCCAAACATCTGCTTTATGTGTTGCCTAAATGGAAAAATGTAGCTGCAATATAAGTTAAGAATAAGAGGGAATAAAAAGTAGGCTTATTATCCTATTAAAAATGGGACTAGAAGGGAGTAAATAAAGCACTTTTGATCTTTTCTAGACAGAAAGCATCTTCAGCTAGCCACAAGATGGGAAAACAACTCACTCTTTGTTCTTATATCCCAGTGTAAGTACAGGGTGTCCTACAATTCTTAGTATAGTTTTAAGCTATACTTTTGGGATATCCTATATATAAGATGTGAGCTTTGCACCATGACCTTAAGATGCACATTTTATCATTTGCCCCTTCTTGTTCCCCCATGGATGTCCAAATTTGCCCTAAATATAAAACCAAAATTGATCCTGCTGCTTATTAATAGTTAAAAATATAGGAACAACATAATACCAGTGATTTCTGCATGTAAACTCCTCATGAAGTGAAAGGGCAAGAGTTCAAAAGCTGTGTTTTTCTCCTAGTGTCCTCCATCTTGTAGAACAGCTTCCCGCCAGAGGTTCATATCTGAGTGAGTAAACTTGCCCTTTCTTCTCACCTTGGAAAAATCATGACATAAGAGCCTTTCAAAAACTTGGTATGAATAAGACACCTTTTGACAATATTGATTCTCCAAATATGACATAGTTCACTAGCCAGTTGACAAAAATCAGGAATCACAGCTGAATCCTGCCAGTCACTCATGCATCTGGCAAATTAGGACATCTATTAGAGAGCCAGTTTGGTCTGGTGGTGAAGGCACCAGGCTAGAAACCAGGATACTGAGTTCTAGGCCTCCCTCAGGCATGAAAAACAGCCGGGTGACTTTGGGCCAGTTAATCTCTCTCAGCCCAACTCACCTCACAGGGTTGTTGTTGTGGGGAAAATAGGAGGAGGAAGGAGTATTAGGCATGTTCGGTGCCTTATTTATAAAAATAATACAGGTGGGATAAAAAAATCTAAAACAAACAAACAACAAACAAACTATACTTGGAGACACTATATAATTGGGTGAGATCTAAAAGATGGAAAGAAAGGCTTCCATTTAGAAAATCTCCCTTTTACTGAGAAGCTATCAGCCCACTAGATGAATTAGACTAGGAAATCAACTCTACAGGAAGGCTGAAAGTACTTTTATTGAGATTGACTATAGTAACAGAATCTTGCAAGTCTGACTGCTGTACCTCTTATACTACAATGGATCAGGGGGACATGTGACTCAGTTGTTTCTGAATGTTATCTTATTGCTCTGGACTCACAAAATTGTTATCCCATTTTGCCTAAGTAATGGTACTTGCATATTTCTGTCAAGGAAACCTATACTCCCTACAGAAGCACGGCTTCAAACAGTGTGTAGAAAACTACAAATAAAGACAGCAGCGATAATACCCAATGCACCATTAGAGAGGTACAGATCTTTACAGGAATTTTAGGGCACAGATAGGCAAAAATAAAATGCAAGAGTAAAAAGACAGATCTTCATCTGGAGCCAAAAAGTAACGCATATTGGAATCACACAAATTTCCTCCAGGAAAAGACATTTGGGGCTGGACTGCCATGACCAAGGACATCCTCTTCTGAATCTCCACCTCCTCATATAGGTGAGCAATAAAGACTTTCCTCTCTCCAGATGTTAATGTTCAGATGGGCACAACTATCTTGTGTACAAGTCTTACAAGTATGAATACATGCAGATGTGGAAGTAATATGTTTCTTCTTTTTGTCTTTCATAATGACAAAGATACTAATAGGAAGTCTTCCCTACTATAAAAGGCAAATTTTAAGGGACTAGGGTTATTTGCTGAACAAGCAAAGCTCATGGTATATGAACTCTCATTCTTGGGATGTTCTATTGGCATATGGATCTTGGCATAATTTACACTGAGCTAGTCTTGTAGACTTTTTAATAAAAACTGTACTCATTTTTCTTTGTTAATTTCTGTATGCTTCTTTTGTATTCAGATACCTTCGAGTTGGTGGGTAATTGAACACCTGAAAGTTCTTCTTACTTGGCAATTAAAGATTTTTTTGTACTTGAATCAATGAGGTGTCTGGCACTGAAAGAATGTAGATTCAAAACCTATTGAGCTGGCTTACAGGTAAATGTCCTCTTATTGATAGACCATTCAATTGTGCTGTTATGGATGGTTGATTTCATGCCATTTAATTATTTTACTATGTGTTCTAAAAGATGATGTGGGAAAAAATGACTATTTATGACATGCAGTGAGATGTTGTTTAGTTAGTGAACTGAGTTTTCAAAAATACTTGTAGAATTTTAATAATACATACAACTTTATATTTTGTATGGCAAGACTATATTTTGTATGGACTTGGACAATGCTTAGTTGAGTAGGGTATAAAGATGAAGTTAAGTCTTATTCAAAGAAATGAAAGAAGAAGAACTAGAGAATGAGTCCAGCTCAGTAGTATTCATTAGGAGGCAAGGGAGACAAGATGGTGGTCATGACCACATGATTGAAGCCTCACCTCTTGGAATATGTGCATAATATCAATGCATCTATAAAAGGGATAGGGCTTTGACTGCCTAATTACAATGACTATCTTGACTTTTTTGACCACCCCCCTGCCTCAGCTATCTTGGAATCTTGATGCTCTCCTTGACTAATTTCTGGATCATACATACCATAGTAAAGGCAGTCAAATAATAACAGCCATCAAGTAATGTCTTGGGCAGGCCGCAGACATCTCCTGTACTTTTAAATGAAATTTTCATTCAGTCTGATCCATGGTTTCCCCAAACTGTTTAATTGTTCAAATAAGATGTACTTTAGAAATTCTTCCAAAGGAGAACAGTCTGTAGTTCTTGCACTTGCTAGTTATGAAGGGGTCAAGAAATTCTCATTGATGAGGAGTGGTATTCTTGCACTTAATATAAAGAGGGCAGGAGAGAAGTAACCTGTGTTTCATTGTACAATTCTCTTTTCAGTTGACTGCAGCCTCTTTGATATCTCATGCTTCAGTTAATTTCCAACTGAATATACAAGGAAAGTCTTTTCACTGGACTTTCTCAGTTTGCTATTGCTACCATTAAACCTTGTGACATTGTTGGAGAATTTCTCCTTCTTCTGGACAAATTCAAGGAAATCATCCATCCAATTTCTTTGTCCTCAAATTTTGTGAAGTTTGAAATGCTATTTGTGCCCAGATCCAATAATAACCTGTTTGAAAGCCTAATAATAAGTTATATATTTTATGGAAAATACCTGGGTTAAAATACAGGTATAGACAATAATACATAGTTGTATTTAAAACATAAAACAAAGATGACTTCCATTCCATTGTGATGAACTGAATTTTGGCACATAATATATTATTATGGGAATTGAAACAAATCTTCTAATGAAAAAGTAGCAGAGCCAATTACATCAGTAAGACCTGTTCCCATTCCATGGAAAATACTTAATAAATTGAAAACATACACATACCACTCCCTCTTTCCCTCCCTGCTTCATTGTTGCCTCTTAAAATTGGATCTGGAGACCAAAGAACAGATAGCCATATAAATCTTAGTGAGAGAGAGAACTATGGGGGGTGCCACAGGGTTTGGTGCTCTCCCGTCTCCTCGTTAACATCCACAGGAGGCCACATTATCTATCACCATGGGGTGAGGTATCATCAATATGCTGATGATACCCAATTATACATCTCTATCCCTGGCAAATTAAATGATGCTATGAATGTCTTATCCCAGTGTCTGGAGGCTGTGAAGGTCTGGGTAGGGAACAACAGGCTTCAGCTGAACCCTGGCAAGACTGAGTGGCTTTGGGTTTGGGGGCCTTCTGGTTCTAGGACTATACCATCTCTGGTACTGGATGGGGTGGCACTGCCCCAAACAGATCCAGTGCATAATTTGGGCATCCTTTTGGATTCATGATTCCTGCTCGAAGAGCAGGTGGCAGTTGTGGCTAGGAGGGCCTTTATACAGCTTTGTGTTGTGCGCCAATTGTGCCCGTTCCTGGATCGTGGAGCTCTGCTCACAGTCATTCATCTCTGGTCACCTCTCATTTGGACTTCTTGTGCTTTACATGGGGCTGCCCTTCAAGAGTATCCAGAAGCTTCAGCTGGTACAAAATGCAATGGTACGGGCAGTTATGTGTTCCCCTAGAAGGGCACATGTTATACTTCTGCTCCGCAAGCTGCATTGATTGCCAGTTTGCTTCCAGGTCCAATTCAGGGTGCTGGTTTTGACCTTTAAAGCCCTTCATGGCATGTGGCTGGGTTATCTGAGGGACTGCCTCTCCCCAGTTACATCTGCCCATCCAATCAGGTGTGGCAGAAAAAACATGCTGTGGGTCATGTCTACTAGGGAACAACATTTGGCTGGTCCCAGGAGGCAGGCCTTCTCTGCCGTGGTGCCTGCCTTGTGGAATCTTCTCCCCCCAGAAGTGAGGTTAGCTCCATCCCTCTTTACTTTCCTCAAGTCCCTCAAGACCTGGCTATGTGATCAGGCCTGGGGGACCCAGGGGACCGGGGCGATTTTGTGATGACTCCCTTACTGTGGTTAAAATCATCCTCTCTTTTTAAATAGTTTTTAAAATGACTGTTTTATATGTATTTATTGGTTTTCTTTTTAATTCAGTGTTGTACACCACCCAAAATCACTCTTTTGTGAGATGAGCAGCTGTACAAATACATTAAGTAAAATAAAAAAATAAATTTATTTATTTTAAACGAAAATTTTAAAACGATATATTTAATATTTAAATTCCTGGTTTTACTTACTAATAGAAAACCTGTGATCCATTGGGCCATTGTTTTAGAGATATTTCCTTACCTAAACAGAAAAACAGAATGAGCAAGGACAAAAAGCAGTGGGAGTGTGATTTGCGACTTGCTGCTGGCTTCTCTACTTACTTTTCTAGTGGGAAGCTGGCAGAAGTCTTCCTCCCTCCCTCCCTCCCTCCCTCCCTCCATGTGCCTACCACTGGCATCAGGAGCCACCTGGCCTGAATGCCTACAAAGGACTTCAGGAATTTTCCTCCCACGGAGCCAACATCAGCCATTCTGTAAAAGAGTATCCAGGACTGGTACTAAGCACAAAATTCTATCCTGAATCTCATCCCGCCCTCCATTTTTGCATTGGGGTGGAACTTTTTTGACCCCCCCCCCCCAGCCCACATGCCTACTGGAGCTAAAATCAGCTGTTCCACAAAAGAGAATAAAGAACTGGTTTGAAGCATAAAATTCCACACTGAATCTCATCTCACCCTCAGTTATTGCATTCAGGTTGAAATTTTTTTGAGCCCCCCAGCCTGGGTGCCTACCACCAGCATCAGGAATTTTCCTCCTGAAGAGCCAAAATCAGCCATTCCAGAAAGGAGAATCTAGGACCATCTGGTTCTTAGGATATTATCTGAACCCAAATCTCATCCCAACCACAGTTTTTGTATTCGGGTTGAACTTTTTTTGAACCACCCAGCCTGCATGCCTATACCTGGCATCAGGAATTTTCCTCCTGGGGAGACAAAATGGGCTGTACCACAAAAGTGTATCCAGGACCTGTCCTACGCATAAAATTCCACCATAGATCTTATTCCACCCTCTGTTTTGGTATTCAGGTCAAATTTTTTTTGAGACACCCAGCCCGCATGCCTATGAAGGGCTTCAGGAATTTTTTCTGGGGAGCCAAAATCAGCCATTCTGCAAAAGACAATCCAGGACCAGTTCTAAGCATAAAATCCCACCCCAAATCTCCTCCCACCCTCCTTTTTTGCATTGGGGTTGAATTTTTTTGAGCCCCCCCCCCCACCAGCTGATGAGCCTTCTGCTGGTATCAGGAATTTTCCTCTCGGGGAGCCAAAATCAGCCGTTCTGCAAAACACAATATAGGACCAGTTCTAAGCATAAAATTCCACCACCAATCTCATCTAACCCTCCTTTTTTGCATTGGGGTTGAATTTTTTTGAGCTCCCCACCAGCCCATGAACCTACTACCAGCACGAAGAATTTTCCACCTGGGGAGCCAAAATTGGCTGTTCCACAAAATAGAAACCAGAACTGCTTCTCAACCTAAAATGCCACCCCAAATCTCAACCCACCATCTGTTTTTGATTTCACATCAAACATTTTTTGACCCACCGACTCCGGGCGCCTACTGCTGGCATAAGGTATTTTCCTCCCGAAGAATCAAAATCAACCGTTCCATGAAACTGCAACCAGGACTGCTTCTCAACCTAAAATTCCACCCCGAATCTCATCCCATCATCCATTTTAGATTCTGGGTAAACTTTTTTGACCACATACTCCTCGTGCCTACTGCCGGCATCAGGAATTTTCATCCCAGGGAATCAAAAACGGCTGTTCCATGAAAGTGAAATCAGGATGGCTTTTCAACCTAAAATTCCACCCCGAATATCATCCCACTGTCCATTTTTGATTTCGGGTCAAATGTTTTTTGACCACCCACTCTGCTTGTCTACTGTTGGCATCAGGAATTTTCATCCCAATTAGCCAAATTTGGCTGTTCCACGAAAGAGAAACCAGGCCGGCCGGCCTGCCTGCCTGCCTGCCTGCCTGCCTGCCTGCCTTCCTTCTTTCCTCCCTCCCTCCCTCCCTCCTTCCTCCTTCTTTCCTTTCCACATATAATATAGGGTTACACCATTTGCCCTCCCCTCACAACCCTCAGGAGATCCCCAGTAAAGCTGCCACATCCTCCTCCTCCCCTCCCCCTCCCCCTCCCCCTCCTCATCCTTCTTCTCAGCTGACCAGCAGAACTGTCTGCCACTTTGCTGGGGGGAAATGGAACAAAGGGAGGGTTAGATTGTGAGGAAAACTTCACCCTGCTCCTCATTCCAACATGTCTTCAAGAACCCCCTCCCTCTAGGGAGGAATAGGGCTCACCCATTGACCACCGGCACCCTCCAGCCAGCCCTGCCTTGATCTGAGTCACTCCCTTGTCCTTCCCTCACTGCCAACTGCCATTAGGTGATTTCAAATTTCTGCCTTGGTTCCAAAGCAGCCAATTACTGCTTGCCCACCAGCACTTGCCACCAGCCGATTGGCACAGGGGACAGAGGGAGGGGGGAAAGAGGTCAGGAATATGCCCATGATGATCACGTGACCTGGGCTGACTGCTATAGTGCAGTGCTGAAGCAGCCACAAATTTCCCAAATTTCATTCCCACAAGAGTCATGGGTCCCTACATTCTGTGCGTTAGCCCATTTGAGGTAGCTTCATTGGAAAATTGTTGCCCCATGAAGCATTGTTTCACCCACTTAAAGATTACAGACAGGAGAGTTTTAGTAGTACAGTGGAACCTCGGTTCACAAATTTAATTCGTTCCGCGACTCTGGTCGCGACCCAAAATGGTCGCGACCAGAATCAAATTTTCCCATAAGGTTCAATGTAAATACAGTTAATCCATTCCGACCCCAAATTTGGTCGCCAACCGATTTCTGGTCACGACCCGAGTCAAATTTCCCCATAAGGTTCAATGTAAATACGGTTAATCCGTTCTGAACCATGTTTTTTTTTTTTAAAAACCGCAAAAATATGACACAAAGTACAGTGTGAAGAGAGAGAAAGCTAACCTTGCTCGGGAGGGAAAATGGCCATGCTTCCTGCTTGGAGGGAGAGTCCCCTCCCTACAGGAAGTCGCGACCACGTGACACGGGAGGGAAAATGGCCGCGCTTCCTGCTTGGAGGGAGAGTTCCCCTCCCTACAGGAAGTCGCGACCATGTGACACGGGAGGGAAAATGGCCACGGATCCTGTTCATCACTCGATCCGGCGTTTGGGACTGGAGGTAAATTTTTGCGGCCTGAGCTGGTCGTGACCCGAATTGTTCATGAACAGATGCGTTCGTGAACCGAGGTTCCACTGTATATAGATTTAATATTAATGTAACATTTCCCTTACATTTCTCAGTGCTACTTATTTATCATATAAGATAGGCCATTATTATTAGATCACATTTACTAGTTCATGCTTTTAATCAGATGGGAAATGACATGCCCTGGTAAGTCCAAAGAACGTAGAAAAATTGGGGAGGGATCAACTGGCAGTGCAGCAAATGACATGCAAGGATACATATGGCATTTAGGCAGTTGGTTGCTCCTTTCTGCCCTAGGCCTTCAGTTGATGAAATCAGGATTGAAAGTTCATTGGGTCTTTAATTGCTTTGTCCATATTGACCACACAATTATCTGTCTCAAATCTAACTTAATTATAACATTTTGGAAATGTGTGTGGCATGTCCTCAAAGCCAGAAGCCTAGCACTGACATGAAAATAAAGTCCTGTGAATTCAGAGAATTCATTTTCTGTTTCTCTGCTCTGAGGATGTAGCTCTATTACATGAGAGGTCAAAGTCTGAGGTTCAAATTCTGTAGATTTTGTAATTTTTAGGAGTCTGCAGGTTTATTTGGCACAAGCAGCTGTATTGCCAAGGCATCATCTAACTTTGCCACTCTGCTTAAATGTTCAGTGAGCAGAGACTAATGTTGGAGCAACAAGCCTTTTAACTAGTGTTAACCCAGTTTAGAAGTTCTTCCAATGAGGTCTCCAAGGCCCTGATGTTACCAGGCCACTTCGTGCTTCTACTCTCATTGAGTAACCACTCTATAATTGACTTCCTTGGAATCCTTAGTCAGATTAGGACACTCAAGCCTGAGACCAGAGTACTTCCCTCCTTCCCAACAGTGTGAGTGCATGGAGGAGTTTGAAGCATCTGTTTTTTTTTAAACTTTATTTTGAGGAACCAGGATGATGTTCTTCCTGATTTGAACCAAACTGCCCTTAATTTAAATGATAGTTTATTAAACAATTCAAGATCAAACCTTGGCTTCTGATCCTAGCTAGCTTAAATCAGTTGTGATGCTACAGTTGCTATTTCAGATGTTGTGAGAATCTGAAGTTAGTCCTGGGGTTCTCTTCACAGAGACACCAGGGAAGGAGAGGGAATGGGACCCTATTTGGACCTAAGGTGGCAAGAATAATGCTAAACTACAGTACCTTCCTAGCAAGGCCCATGGTAGCTGGTAAATCCCATGCCACTTTCTTTTTAAAGCCAGTATCGTTAGACTGTTCACAATCACCTTTTGGATGATATATCTCCCTGGAAGTAGATTCAGTATGAGAGGTGGGGCTGTTGACAGCAGACAAAAACATATATATTCCTACACAACAGCATGGGTTGTGGACCTGGTTTTATAATACATTCTCTCAGCAGCTTCCCTTGCTATCAGTCACCAAAAGTTACTGACTCCAATTAAACTTAGTGCACTATCTCTTCAATGGAAGAATGAAAGCCAGAAAACACTTCTTTACTCTTTTCATGCTGATGCTAGAGAACTAAGGCCAATGACCATTTGGACAAATCCTGAAATCAATCATTTGAAAGATGCTACTGTTTATAAAACCTGTTTCTCAGAGAAGGGTTCTTGTGAGGAAACTGATTGTAGGCTACTTTTTTTCCATTCAAATATTAATAGTGTTAATGTTAGGGATGCTTTGCTTTGGATACCCACAATGAGCAGGGATTGGACTCAGTGGTCCAAACCCTTCCCTTCCCTTCCCTTCCCTTCCCTTCCCTTCCCTTCCCTTCCCTTCCCTTCCCTTCCCTTCCCTTCCCTTCCCTTCCCTTCCCTTCCCTTCCCTTTCCCCCCTCCCTCAGTGAGATCAGGCTCCCTATCCTTAGAACCACTGACCCCCCCCCCCCAAAAAATCTAATTTTCTACAATAAAAGTTTTCTTCCATACAAATGATTGTGGTTGTGCAGTAATGTGTGTTGGTGCATGGCATCCAGAATTCCTGTGCCAGCCACTGCCCAAAAATTTGGCACACGCACAAAATACACATACACATAATCAAATCCTTTCACGTGTTGCAATTTAGATATTAAAAGAGCAGATGCAAGACCGCTTAAGAGATGTCAAAACATTAAAATGGATCAGTACAGAAAATAGTTCAGTCATCCAGCACAAATATCATTTGAGGGATCTTTGGCTTTCATATCTTGCCTTGTGAGGAATATTTTGGAAGGAAGTCTAAATCTTTGATTAGGACCATTCTAGCTTGATGTAGCAAAAGACCAAAAACCGGTGAGTCTCAGAACAAATTAAACCTGGAAAACAGAATGTCTATATTAATATGGAAATGCATGATTATGCCTGGATTACTATTATCCTGCCTACTTTTAAATTATCCTAAATTAGGATGTTGTGGAGAAAAAGCATTAAGTATGAAAAATACATTTTTGCTAATAGTGTTAACGCTAAATGGGGAAAATTTTATCAGCATCAAATCTCATTATATGTTAATTACTAAATGCTAAATCCACTAAAATAGATTAACTAGCCATTCCACGAGCATCCTTGATTTAATCTTAGAAAAAGATACAATGGTTGCATTTTTAAAAAACAATATGTGCAAGAAAACCCCCCTGGTTTCCTGAAGTAGATTTAACATAAGTATCTACTGTTGGTGCTCTACAGTTAACATTAAAATAATAGATGAGAGTAGAGTGATTCTGATTAATTTTTAAAAGCACATTCTCCTAGATTATAAACTGTTCCACCTAGTCCTATAACATCTGAAAATTAGATAAGCATTCATTCCACCTCTGAATCCAAGGTATTAAATGAACATATTGATGAGTACACAACTCAGGACTGAGCCTCGCTGGCACCACCTTGACATCAGTTTGAGGAGGAACTGTTGATGAACACTATTGGATTAAAGTTTTCAAAACTAATGTGGATCCATGTGAAACACATGCCACTCAGGCCATATTTAGATAACTTTCTGATCAGGCTTGTAAAATGCTTTGCTAAAGTTTACATATGCTATGCCCGCAGCATTCTCATGATGGACTAAGGAAATCACCCAATTTTAAAAAAAGAAGAAAAGAAATGCAATTAATCTGAAAATATGTATATGCTGACTTCTAGGGTTTTCATAAAACAGGTAGCAGTAACATCTCTCCTAAAAACTTCCCAGGTATCATGTTGGTAGTTGGACCCTGAACCTGGATCCAACTTTCCCAACTTTTTAAGGTAGGCGCAATAGTTGTCCTCCACTAGTCATCTGGAGTTACACCTGTTCTTCTTCAGATGCAGTGACCAAAACTGGACAGAATATTCTGGCAGACTTACAGATGAGTTGTATTCCAATATAGTGTTCCCCTTCATGGATCACTGCCTTGTCGTGGCGAAGGGGCTTGTGTAACTCAGTGAAGCCATGAGCTATACTGTGCAGGGCCACCCAAGACGGACAGGTCATGACAGAAAGTTCTGACAAAATGTGGTCCACTGGAGAAGGAAATGGCAACCCACTCCAGTATCCTTGCCAAGAAAACCCCATGGACAATGTTAAAAGGCTAAAAGATATGACGCCGGAAGATGAGCCCCTCAGGTCGGAAGGTGTCCAATATGCTACTGGGGAAGAGCGGAGGGCAATTCCAAGTAGCTCCAGAAACAGTGAAGTGGCTGGGCCAAAGCCGAAAGGACGTTCAGCTGTGGATGTATCTGGAAGCGAAAAGAAGGTCCGATGCTGTAAAGAACAATATTGTATAGGTACGTGGAATGTAAGATCCATGAACCAAGGCAAGCTGGATGTGGTCAAACATGAGATGACAAGATTGAATGTCGACATCTTGGGAATCAGCAAATTGAAATGGACGGGAATGGGTGAATTTAATTCAGGTGACCATTATATCTACTACTGTGGGCAAGAAACCCTTAGAAGAAATGGAGTTGCACTCATAGTCAATAAGAGAGTGGGAAAGGCAGTAATGGGGTACAACCTCAAAAACAACAGAATGATCTCAGTGCATATCCAAGGAAAACCATTCAACATCACGGTAATCCAAGTCTATGCCCCAACCACTGATGCCGAAGAAGCTGAAGTTGACCGGTTCTATGAAGACCTACAACACCTTCTAGAACTAGCACCAAAAAAAGATGTCCTTTTCATCATAGGGGATTGGAATGCTAAAGTAGGAAGTCAAGGAGTAATCGGAATAACAGGCAAGTTTGGCCTTGGAGTACAAAATGAAGCAGGGCAAAGGCTAATAGAGTTCTGTCAAGAGAACAAGCTAGTCATAGCAAACACCCTTTTCCAACAACACAAGAGACGACTCTACACATGGACATCACCAGACGATCAATACCGAAACCAGATTGATTACATACTTTGCAGCCAAAGATGGAGAAGCTCTATACAGACGGCAAAAACAAGACTAGGAGCTGACTGTGGCTCAGATCATGAGCTTCTTACTGCAAAATTTAGGCTTAAATTGAAGAATGTAGGGAAAACCACTAGACCACTCAGGTATGACTTAGATCATATTCCATGTGAGTACACAGTGAAGGTGATGAATAGATTTAGGGGATTAGATTTGGTAGACAGAGTGCCTGAAGAACTATGGATGGAGGTCTGTAACATTGTACAAGAGGCAGCAACTAAAACCATCCCAAAGAAAAAGAAATGCAAGAAAGCAAAATGGCTGTCTGATGAGGCTTTACAAATAGCTGTGGAAAGAAGGAATGCGAAAAGCAAGGGTGAAAGGAAAAGATATAAGCAACTGAATGCAGATTTCCAGAGAATAGCAAGGAGAGATAAGAAGGCCTTCTTAAATGAACAATGCAAAGAAATTGAAGAAAACAATAGAATGGGGAAGACTAGAGATCTCTTCAAGAAAATTGGAGATATCAAAGGAACATTTAGTGCAAAGATGGGCATGATAAAGGACAAAAAAGGCAGGAACCTAACAGAAGCAGAAGAGATTAAGAAGAGGTGGCAAGAATACACAGAAGAACTATACAAGAAAGATCTTAATGTCCCTGATGTCCATGCTGGTGTGGTCACTGATCTTGAGCCAGACATCCTAGAAAGCGAAGTCAAGTGGGCCTTAGGAAGCATTGCTAACAACAAAGCTAGTGGAGATGACAGTATTCCAGCTGAGATATTTAAAATACTAAAAGATGATGCTATTAACTAAAGAGCCTCTTGATGAGGGTGAAAGAGGAGAGTGCAAAAGCTGGCTTGAAACTCAACATTAAAAAAACTAAGATCATGGCATCTGGACCCATCAATCCCTGGCAAATAGAAGGGGTAGAAATGGAAGCAGTAACAGACTTCATTTATTTGGGCTCCAAGATCACTGCAGACGGAGACTGCAGCCATGAAATTAAAAGACGCTTGCTCCTTGGGAGGAAAGCTATGGCAAACCTAGATAGCATATTAAAAAGCAGAGACGTCACCTTGCCGACAAAGATCCGCATAGTCAAAGCTATGGTTTTTCCAGTAGTAATGTATGGCTGTGAGAGCTGGACCATAAAGAAGGCTGAACGCCGAAGAATTGATGCCTTTGAACTGTGGTACTGGAGAAGACTCTTAAGAGTCCCCTGGACTGCTAGGAGGTCAAACCAGTCAATCTTAAAGGAAATCAACCCTGATTGCTCATTGGAAGGATTGATAATGAAGCTCAAGCTCAGATACTTTGGTCACCTAATGCGAAGAGAGGACTCTTTGGAAAAGACCCTGATGCTGGGAAAGATGGAAGGCCAAAGGAGAAGAGGACGGCAGAGGATGAGATGGCTAGATAGCATCACTGAAGCAATGAGCATGAAATTGAGCAAACTCAGGGAGGCAGTGAAAGATAGGAAGGCCTGGTGCAATATGGTTCATGGGGTCACGAAGAGTCGGACACGACTTAACGACTGAACAACAACAACAACAGTGTTGGCAATCTTCTTTTCAACCCCTTTTCTAATGGTCCCTAGCATGGAATTTCTGTTTTTCAAAGCTGCCATACACTAATTCAACATCTTCATTGAGCTGTTGATTATGACCCCAATATTTTTTACTTGGTTATTTATAGACAAATCAGATGGTGAGGGGAATACCCCAAAGTGCAGCACTTTGCCCTTACTTTAACTGGACTGCATTTGCCATTTTGTTCAGGGCCAGTGGATTCAAGGCAGCCAGTGTGACACCAATTTTTAAAAGGGACAGGATATGATCTGGAAATTTCACAACTGGTCAGCATAACATCCGTTCTGGGCAAATTGGTAGAAATGCTAATTAAAAAAAAAAATTAAGCATAGAGGAACAAGCTTTGCTGAAGGAAAATCAGCATGGATTCTGCGAATGTAAATCCTTAATTTACTTATTTATTCCAGTTCCCTTCCTATAGTAAAGGCAGATGCAATGAACTCAATTTAACTGCAATTGTCATGTTTTCCTTGAGCATCTCTTGCATTCCTTTGTTGTCTAATGTTCCAATGGCTTCCCCAGCCAGCTGTTTTTTCCCTAATGTTTTTGTTATATGGTCCTCAAATCCCTCTTCTTTTTTGCATTCTTTATTATTATTTTACTTTTTTTTCTGCCAGAGTTTGTGCTCCTCCTCCTTCTCAGGACAGGTTTTCCATTTCCTGAATGAAAGCTTCATAACTTTTGCACCTTCCTGGATGCTATAGAAAACTATGTAGGCTTCTGTTGGAAGTTGATTGATTCTTCATTGCACTGTGAAATCCACTTCATTTGAGCCTTAGTTATTGTGGCTTTAATTTGAGCATTATGAAGAATTTTGTCCCCTGCTAGCAATTTATACATGCTACAAGTTATTGTGTTATGGTCACTGTTTCCACAACACTTACATCTCGCACAGTATTCTTTCTTAAGGAAGGAGAAGGAGAAGCAGATGGAGAAAGAGACCAGTGGCTTCCTTGTGCAGTTGGCTGGCCACTGTGAGAACAGATTACTGGACCTGATTGGCTCAGGATCTGATACGCCAGGGCATTGCTGAGGAGGAGGAGGAGGAGGAGGAGGAGGAGGAGGAGGAGATAGATAGATAGATAGATAGATAGATAGATAGATAGAGTTAGTTAGTTAGTTAGTTAGTTAGTTAGTCCCCTGCCCATCTCCCCCCAATGGAGGGAGATGATTCTAGAATGGAGATAGGACTTTTCTTAATTTTGAAAATGACTAGAACAATCAATGAAGTCATCTGTGTACCCAAGCTTGGTATGAAAAATTTCCATTCCCAGGGAAATGATGTGAATAGTAAGAACTGAATAAAGGATAAAATAATAATAAGAACTGAAACTTCAGATAGCTTACAGTTCAGTGGAATAATATAATGATGTTTGAGATATCTAATGAATAAGGAGAAAGAAACCTCTTCCAACCAATCCTCCATTTAAATATTCAATACAGTGTCTACACACAAAGCTTCCTGCAATAGTGTGTGTGTGTGTGTGTGTGTTTGCATGGGGAACAGAGAGAAAGTGCAAGGAAGGTAAATATTGCTAGATTTGAGAAACTGACACAGCTGTTCCTCCAGTGCCAAATGTAATTCAAAGGAAATGACTCTTTCATCTTTTATGAAGCTTTATAACAACAGGCAGGGAAAAAGGGAGGAAAAAGGTAAAAAAATGATAAGCATTTCTAATGCAGATTGCAAATGAACACAGTTAATAGTAGCAGCAGATGCTCAGCATCTGGTCAACAGCCAGTTAATTTTGATCTCCCTCCCTCCCTCTCTTTCAATCTTCCCCCACAACTTCCAAGTGTCTCCAATCTATTGCTTGCAATTTGCCCTTTCCTCTTTAGTCTAATGTGAACAGTGCAGGAAGATAATTTTCTCTGCTTCTCTCAGTCACTTACTCCCTTCTCCTTTCCCCAATATTGAACAAGATATAGATTAAGATGTAATTTTAAGCCTGTTTACATGGCTAGTTATCATGAGCAGTCTTTTAATTTGCCTGGGTGTCAGAGAGGTAAATCAGAGGTGGGAAAAGAGATGGAAGTGGGGAAAGAATTGTGAGTGATAAGTCCTAGTAAGACAAGAAGTAACCATGGAGCATGTGGAGGGATACAGAATCACTCTGTTTGAGAAAGATAAGACAACAGATAGGGGCTTAATATTTCTGGATATTCAGCTTCAACATCCAACAATCAAATGCTGGCTCTTTTCCTGCATTCCCTGTGACCACTTGGGCCTTTATCACAAGCTTTTTTGGCTTAAGGAATGCTTTAGTTGATAAATGGGGTGGGGGGGGGGAAGGTTTGCATTGCTCACACATTCATTCTATACTCTCACGCTCATTCCACACACAATATGCCCAGAGGGTCACCTATCAAACACATAACAAATGATACCTCCCATCCTTTCACCAGGGTTTAGTGGAGAATGCTGCATCCAGGTTTTATTTTCCTTCCCGTGATCCTGCTTCAGATAATTGGCTTCTATTTGCCAGATAGAAGCAGAAACCGAAGTATCTTTGCTTGCTTCTTGGTAGCTGGTCAGTCTGCTAAAATGGGTTACACAGACAACTATCATGGCCCTATGTGTGTTGTTGGTTGCCCGCCTGTTCTGTAGCAGATGGAAATAACAGACATCAGAAGGACCATTCCAGACAAACAGAAAAACATATATCTGATAAATTCATTTTTATCAGATTTATTGACCACAAATTCTGTTCGACCATGACCCTGATACTTATGAAGCTAGTGGATTAAAAATGGGATAAGTCTAGCAAGACAAATCCATGTTGACTTCTGTTTGTAACAGCATTTCAAGGTGGTTGTAGGTCAATCTTTTTATGATCTGCTCTAAAATCTCTGATATCAGTGTCAGTCTGACTGGCCTGTAGTTTGCTAAATCTTTTTTTTTTTTGGGGGGGGGTCCCCTTTTGAAGATAGAAACAACAGTTGCTTTCCTTTGGTCACCTGGCACCCTATCAATTCCCCTGGATTTCTCAGAGGTAATACTTGAGATTTCTGCCAGATCATCAGCTAGTTTCTCTGGTACTCTAGGATGCAACTGGTGTCTTTTGGGAGATTTAAACTCATTCAAAGTAAACAGACATTCTCTGATATTTCTATCAGTCTCAGGCTTCAATCCTGCCCCTTCACGATCCTCTTCATTTTCTGGGGGAGGGGGAAGAATCAAAATATCACTGCAGTAGCTCTGTCTTTGCTTTAGCATGTTGCCTTCTTCATGGAGTATAATGATTTTTCTTTTTATTCTGAGCCTACCTAAAGGAGTCTTTTCTCTTATATTTAGTACCCTTCGCTAACCTTATTTTATTCTGAGTTTTGTTTTCCTGATACCAGCTCTATAGTTCTGGCTAACCTGGTCCTCTTTTCATTCTCTGTGGATATTTTTGTTTGTTTTCGTATTCATTTAATTCTTTCTGTAGGCACATTGACTTCTTTTGCTGTCCTCTTTCTCCTCCTCACTGGATTTGTTTGTGATTCAGATTTGACTATCTTCTTTAGGAACTCCTACCCAATTTTTCCATTAGCTTCTCCTGCCATGGGACCCCTCTTATCAATGCTCTGAATTTCCCTTAAAATCAAGAACTTACACATATACTATGTAAGATACTATAGCAATAGCTGTTAGATTGCAGCAGGATATAAGTTTAATAAACAAAAACTCCAGCATCATACAGTTACTTACCTACAGAATTCCAGCTACTTCCACTTCCTAAAGTAAAATTCCATATTGACTGATATTAGTACAAGAACAGCTGATCCTATTGTTCCTTTCTCCATTTCCAGAGGAGAAAGTTGTCAGCAAGAGGACTATGCTTGGCAGAAGTGTCTCACTTTAGATAATTAAAGTCTCTCTCCACTATGACTTCACAATTCTTAGAAATATCTGCAATTTGCTTTTGGAAATCATCTTGCACATCTTCTCTTTGGTTGGGAGCGTGATAGTAGGCACCAACCAAAGTATTACTTGTATTTATTCCTTTATTTATTTTAACCCAATGCTTTCTGCAGCACTGTTAAGTACATTCACTTTGATTTCTGAGCAGGAATGGATATTTTTAAGATACAGTGTAATTCTTCCCTCTCCCCCATTCTATTGTTTCAGTTCATTTTAAAGAAATTGTATCCTTCAGCTATATTCCACCAGGAGTAATTCCACCAGGTCTCCATTATAAATATTAAATCATATTTCCCTTCTGTACAAAGCTCAATCTCATATTGTTTATTTCCCATATCTTAGCATTAGTGTATAGACAATGAAGGTCATGGGCTTTAAGACCCAGTGTTATTTTTTATTTGTCCTTGAATAGTTTAAGAGGCACTGTTTCAGCAACACTCCCACTTTTGACAATGTACAAGTCTTTATAGTGTCAGATTCAACAGGCACGGCCAACGCCGCTGTTCAGTTTCACCGCCCCTAGTCAGTTTCACCACCTCAGGCACAGGTAGCAGAAAAGAGGAAGTAGGGCAAACCGCAAGTCAGTTGCTGGCAGGTGGTGGCCATTGACTCAGGGCAGGAGCGGATACTTTGTAACACAACCGACTTCCCTCGAATGCCCCAGGCAACGCAAACTGCAAGGCTTGGAAGCACAGCAATTGGCAAGCAATTAAAGAAGCCCCGGCTTGGCCTGCAGAAGAAAAGCCCAACAAACTCAACAACCCCACAAACAAAGGATGGTAATCAGGGAGACAAAGAAACACGGCTGAATCTGCCATTAGGGATGGCAACACCATGGCAAACTAGTAACCCAGGCAACAGGGAGAAGGGCGGGAACAAGGGGTAACTCCGGGTCAAGGAGGGGAACCCTATAAAACCGCTGTATGTAACCGCGCCAAGCCAATCCTGGCTTTGTCTGTAACCGCTACGCATTACACGTGAGTAAACTGCTTTCGTATGAGCCTGTGTCTCACAGAGTCTTTATTCAGTGCTGAATGCAGTGATCATTACATATAGGAGGCCCTTATTTCAGGGTTTTATTTCAACTCCTTAAGGATTCAGTATGAAGACTTCCTAATCAAACTCAGCATACTTTGGATAATTACTTATTTACTGTCCTTTTGAGGTATAATCAGTCTTGTATCAGCAATCTTTCATCTAAGTTACTCAGACTATAATCCCAGAAACCAAATCTCTCCTATTGGCCCTATTTGTGTATACAGTCATTGATTTGCCATATTATTTTTTTCTTTCTGATCCCCGTACATGGACTAAAAGAGATATGAACAGACTACTTGAGCTCATTGCATCTTAGCTTCTTTCTGAGATGTTCCAGTCCTGTGGTGATCCATAACAATGTCTTTTTAGCTGTTAATGATATACAGTATGTCATATCTGCTGGGAATTATGGGCGATGAAGAGGCCAATAAAGCTTTTTGCTTGGGTTTGCTATCTAGAGTGTTCTAAGAGAAGGTTCATGGGTCTCCAGAGGCTTTGCAAAAAGCAGAGTCTCAATTTCACTGGAGTGTGAGATCTCAGTGACTGAGCTTAAATGCATGCTGGAAAAATCTCTTTTTGTAACCTGGCTGCACTTTGCTTTGCAGCCTCATAGTTACCCCATTCTACTTTCTGCTTCTCCTCTTCTTCTCCAGCTCTGCCTTTCACAACATGGCTCAAATCCTAATTCCTTGTCCAGAAGTGCCATGTGGAACTTGAGCCTGCTGGTCTTCCTTTTCTTCATTAAAATGTTTGTTTGCTTGTTTATTTATTTTTCAAATTTGGTCACCGCCCTTCTCACAAAATTGTGTTATTGTTACAAAACATGGATTTAAAACTGCTGCATGACATGAAGAGATATGTCCCCTGTAACAGGCATAGAATACATAGATAGGAGAAGAATATATAAAGACAAAACAGATTTTGGAAGTGATGCAAGGTTAACAAATGGAATAATCCTATTGTACTAAATATAAGTTTATCATTGTTGTTAGTAGAAAGTTCTATACAGAAGAAACTGCACAGTTACAAGGGTATGTATGAGAAGGGGATGGAAAAAAACTAAGTCACCCATTACTCAAGTCAGGCCAGTCTCTTCCAAGAATGAGGTGATGGAACCATCTTTTTTTCTTTTTCATCACACTTCTAGACTTTGCCCCTACCTGCAAAATATGCTTCTCTGTTCTCCAACTGTCTGCTCTGTGTCTTGCATGGAATATAAACTTTGGTGCCAAGAATTTGCAGTATAGTACTGAGCCACCCATAGACACAGCTATCTACAGACCACAGTTGGAATGTGATCCATGCTCTCTGTGGCTCCTGCTTGATCCAACTTACTTACTTACTTACTTACTTACTTACTTATTTATCAAATTTGTCACCGCCCATCTCATGAAACGACTCTGGGTGCTTTACAACAAGATAAAAATTCATTAAAATACAACATAAAAACAATCCTAAAAATAAATAGGTTCCAAGAAGATGGAAAATTGGCAAGTAATTCCAGGGAGCATCATCAGTGGCCTAACAACCCCCAGGGATGGGTAGAGTCCATATCACCCCATGCACACTGGCAGAACCAGGTCTTTAAACCTTTTCAGAAAGCTGGGAGGGTGAGTGCCCGCCGCACCTCTGGGGGGAGAATATTCCAGAAGGTGGGAGCAACGGCAGAGAAGGCTCTCTTCCTAGCCCCTGCCAGCCGACATTCCCTCGCTGATGGGATCCGCAACATGTCCTCTCTGCCTGACTGGGTGGGAAGGGTTGATATAATGGGGATGAGACGGTCCCTCAGTAACCTAGACCCGTGCCATGTAGGGCTTTAAAGGTGATAACCAACACCTTGAATTGGACCTGGAATCAAACTGGCACCCAATGCAGCTCCCACAACAAAGGCATTACATCCTAGGGGCATCTAATATCATCTGCGTGGCTGCATTTTGAATCAGCTGTAACTCCCAGATACTCTTCCAGGGTAGCCCCATGTACAGCACATTGCAATAGTCTAACTGAGAGATGACCAGGGCATGAGTGACTGACTGCCCCGGGGGTGAGACAGGCCCCCTCACTCCAGGCCTTTCGGAGGGATTTGAAGACCTGGCTCTGCCATCTGGCCTGGGGCGGGGAGGGAGGATACCAGAAATGGGGTTGGCTGGCCCCTTAGTGGCCTGGTGTGGCCTCTATTGGACTCTTGGATCTTTTAGCCTCTTTATTTTTATCCTTATTTCTGTAAATATAATTTTTACAACTTTTAAACTTTTTATAATGTTAATTATGTATTGATTTTAGTTGTTTTAAGCTGCCCAGAGTCCCCCGTTGTGGGGAGATGGGTGGGGACAAGTTAAATAAATAAATAAATAAATGAAATAAATAACTGGAGCACCACCCAAAGGTGGGCAAAGGCCTTCCTGGCCACAACTGCCACCTGCTCTTTGAGCAGTAGTTGTGAATCCAGGAGGACCCCCACATTACACACTGGGTCTGTTTGGGGCAGTGCAATCCTGTCCAAAACCAAAGATGGAGACAGAGGGGCCTCCAACCCACAGCTACTCCATTTTATTTTGTCTTAATACTGCTTGGATTTAGCTCCTTGCTTGCCTGTCTATGGCCCAACATTAACAATGACATTTGTATATCCATGAACAATAGTAGCACCGTATCTGGTGCAAAACGAAACACTTTTTCCCCCCATGAAGAGATTAACACACTACTTCTTTTAGAGTCATAGTTTGAAGAGCTTATTTAGGCCATCGAATCTAACTTCTGCTGTTTAGGAATCTAAATTAAAGTGGTATCAACAAATAACTAATCAATTAATAAAAATCCATCCATCCATCCATCCATCCATCCATCCATCCATCCATCCATCCATCCAATGTTTGCTAGAATATATCCAGCTAAGGGTTTTTACTTCTTGTGTTTTCCTTGAGAGCCAGTAATCCTATGCTGATATTTGTACTTTTAATATTAAGAATATCAGCAAATTAAGGCAGCCAGTAATCCTATGCTGATATTTGTACTTTTAATATTAAGAATATCAGCAAATTAAGGCAGCAGATAATCCTAAAAAAAGGCTGGTTTGGAAGTCCATTCTCCTGCTCTGTGCAGGGAGCAACTACAGTATCCCTGACAGATGGCCGTTCAATCTCTGCCTAAACCAGTGTTGTCCAAACTTGGCCACTTTAAGATGAGTGGACTTCAACTCCCAGAATTCCCCAGCCAGCATGGGAGTTGAAGTCCACTCATCTTAAAGTGGCCAAGTTTGGACAGCACTGGCCTAAACAATTCCAGAGAAAAAGAGCTCCTCAGCTCCTCAGGCAGTCCACCCCCTAACAGAGCTTTATTATTATCCAGTTTCTCCTCGTCTTTAGCTAAAATCTGCCTCCTGAAATGCTTGTGCCTTTGCTGTAGCCTTGTCCTCTGGAACAACATAGAACACGTTAATTTATATTGTGTACACCATCCCTTCACATATCTGAAGCCAGCTAATCATGTCTATCCTTAATCTTCTTTTCTTCAGGCTAAACATAATATCCAGTTCTTTCAAGCATTCCTCTTAGGAATAAGGCCCCATTCAGACAGTAATTTAAAACTACTTTTAAGAATTTTGTAAAATATACTTGTTCATTTGCTTTTTAGTTGGAAAGCTTTCTGGTGTTTGCTATAAGATATTTTAAATCATGCTTTATTTTATCCAGCTTCTTTCAAAATGGTTCAGTTTGAAGGTGCTTTCATAACTTGCTTGCTGTAAACAGGATGAGTTAGAAAACTTCAACAAGCTTGTCACTAGTACTCTGGCAGGGAAGAAGATGTAAAGAACAAAATGTCTTATGGAGTGAATTTCTTTACATTAACAGAATAGTTGATTTAAACTTCCATTCAGGTTAATGGCTGGAAGGGCTTTGGAGCCTACCCTGCCCTGGTATAATCTACATTATGCAGATCCTTTTCTGCTTGTAGATTGTTTGCATTTTCCAGATTTGGTCCTGAATTTTCCTCTACAGGCATAGAAGGCATATCTGGTACATTCTTTGGGCCATTCAACTCACAAGTCATAGGATTGTGTGCTCAGTTATATTTTTCTACTCCTTTATTTTCATAAAATACTGCTTTGTTTTTAAAAAATGATATGTTGCTAAACAGTTTAATTCTTCACTATCAGGCTTGCATTTTTCTTTAAGGATTTTTCTTTAGCAACTTTAGTTCTATGGATATCACTGCCGTATCAAAGAAAGGAGGGGGAATGTTTAGAGATTTCTAAAACCTCTCCCTTTTCATGCTAGGTCAAGCAGTACCTGAAAGGAATGAATGCCCTACTGCATTTCAGAGGTAAGATTGTCCCCTTAGATCCTTCTTTAATATGGACTTCATCTACACCCACAAGTCAAGCCTTAATATTCCATGCTTAGCTGGTTTTGTGAGCTTCTTGTCCTCTTTGCTATCATTGTGTGTAATATCAGTTTAATATTAGAGGTGTTCCTCTGTGGGTAACTGCACAAGGATGAACTCAACAAATCTAATAAGTCTTTTCCATCTCTAACTAATACACTTCTATCTGGATTGCAGTGGGGAAATAAAGTTGCACTCTTGATAGACACCATTTGCCATCAGCCTTTGGAGTGTTAAATAGGCTGCCAAGTCTCTGGTGTGGAGAAGCAGTCAAAAGATTTGTTGCTCACATGGGAAATACTCATTCCCTGATGTGTGCGCTGCAGTTCTTTTCTTAATGGAGTTCAGTTTGCTTTTGTTTTATTGGATTCAATTTCAGACTAAGCAAGCTGTCCTGAGGTGTGCATGGAAGGAAATCAAGATGGTAATTTAAGAGGTATTTAAAATGGGAATTAATTAGAAGAGTAAAACATGAATCCCCTGCTTCTGTCTTGGCCAGGGCACAACATAACCTTGTTACAGATGCTGGGAAAGTCAGTTTGTTTTTAAAGACACCCTTTATTGTGAAAAGATAAACTTACAAAAAGGTTAATAAGGCCTTAAATGTGTCATTCATCAACTAAATTAGCATACTCTGAATTAAAAATAGCTGGTGTACAAGGTGGTTCAAAACTGACTCTTGGAAAACTGTTCTAATTATTTAACTCAGTTTAAATCACAGATGTTCAAATGAAACTCCATATTTATCATATCTTCAGTCTATTAATTTCCATACCTAAGAAGCAGCAGATGAAGAACAGAGGCTAGGATGCCAAACCAGCAGAAATCAGAGATGATAGCTCACACTGCTGCTGAGGTTCACTCAAGAAAAAAATCTTTATTCACTGATGAAGCAATAGAACAATGCCAAAAATGTGATTTAAAATGGTTTCTTTTCCTCTCTTGGCCTAAGACACAGTTCTGAATTTGAACCAAGACTTCCTGATTTGTATTTCACAAGCTAAAAACAGTCAGCACTACTTGTCTGGTATAGTCTGACAAAATCTAGATTCGCTATTCTCAAATTAAGTGAATTGAAAAGAATTGGGAAGATCATATGGCTGGTACATGTATTTCACATGAAAATTTGTAATAAGAATGTAATCTGGGTTAATTTTAAAATTGAGGCCAGGAAGAGATATGTCTGAATATGTTAAAATTTTACTTTTAGATAAAAATCATAAAATTACTGTGGCAATAGCTAATTTTTTAACCATGGCTATAAACATTTATTAGTCTGTAACGAACTGCCACCTGTTGATCCCAAATCCAGTAACTTTCCTTGCAACCAATATTGATTCAAAAGAAAGTTCATTTATTGAGAATAAGTGTACAGATCCAAAGCATTGCTAAGACTGAGCAAAAGCACGCCAAAAGCTGTTTTTCTTACTCCCCCCCCCCCTTACATCGCCCTTAGTTCTTGGTCTTCTGATTCCCTTGCTGGCATGGCCTTGAGCATGCCAGAGCCTGTGATAAGGAGCCATCTGCTTTAAACGGTTTCTCATTCCTTCTCCCCCCCCCCCCTTTTACAATGGCAGAACCGCAGCATGTATAAAGCCATTTTTTAAACTAGCCATATAATAATCTATTATAAAATCTTGTGAGGACTCTGACATAGTCTTTATTAATACATTTATAATTTTGAGGTTTTAGAACTTTTTATGTTATAGTTTATCTGCCAAACTGTTTTATCCTAAGCTAAACCTTTTGATTATATTTTTATTTGGCTATTTGGGTCTTTTGGGGATAATAAATATTACATACATACACATTTGTAACAAACTATGTTATCTTGCTTTCAGCTATTGGAAATATTATTGCAAAGCTCACTCAGCCTTTCTCAGCAGAAAGAAAAAAAATTAATAGGACTGTGAAATGTTTCTGATCCAGTTCCAAAAAGATGCTTTGGAGCATATGGGGGTGCAAATGTATCCCAAGTCTGCAGCTCCTTAAAACAACTACATCATTTCCCAGGATCACAAGGCTGCTGCAGAGGGCAGCTGTATGGTCCCTGAAAAAGATGCAACTGCCTAAATGGTTGAAAAGAAGTGCTATGTTTGCATCCTGTGAAGTGTCTTTTCAAAATTATTTCTAAAGTGTTGCACTGAACAACTTCTCCTTCTCCTTCTCCTTCTCCTTCTCCTTCTCCTTCTCCTTCTCCTTCTCCTTCTCCTTCTCCTTCTCCTTCCTCCCCCTCCCCCTCCCCCTCCTCCTCCTCCTCACAGTCAACCAGATGTTTAAACTGGACTTGGCATTTTATCCACATATTGAGTCCTTCCCAGGACCTGGAATAGGCAGATGTTGTTTGATGGTGTTAAAGTTATTGTTCCAGGATACAACATGGCAGGTGCTTGTCTGTTTGAATTCTAAAGTCCCAGAGCACTTTAGCTTGTTCGTTTTCTATTACTTTGTCTGTTTTGTGGTCCCACCAGCTCTTGTTTGCAGGCAAATGGTATTTCTTGCAGATATGCCAATGCACCTCTGCTGCTACATTGTCATGTCGTTGTTTGTAGTCAGTCTGAGTGATCTCCTTGCAGCAGCTGATTAGGTGGTCCACTGTTTCTTCAGCTTCTTTACAGAGGTTACATCTGTCTGTTGCTGTCTTCTCAATTCTGGCTTTATATGCATTTGTTCTTAAAGCTTGGTCTCATGCAGCCAAAATTAGCCCCTCTGTCTCTTTCTTCAACTTTCCTGCTCTGAGGCATTGCCAGGGCTTGTTGTTATCTGCTTTGCCTGCTGTTTTTTTGTGTGTGTACTGACTGTGTAATATTTTGCCTTGCCATGCCTTTTTTTCTGTTCTTCATTTGGTCTTTCTTATAGGCCAGTTTGGTCTCTTCAGTATTTAGTTAGCCTTCATGGTGTACTAGCTTCAGAGCATTTTCTTCACTGTCCTTCAGATACTCTTCCAATGCCCTTTCTTCTTCTTCAACTTTCTGGTGTACTTGCAACATTCCACACCCACCAATACTCCTTGGTAAGTAGAGTCTGTCAATGTTGCTGCGTGGATGAAGGGCATGATTCATTGTCATTATTTTTCTGGTCTTCCTATCCAGGGTTTCTAGTTCTGCTTGGGTCCAGTTCACTATTCTAGTGGTGCATCTAATAACTGGAATTGCCCAGGTGTTAACTGCCTTGATGGTATTTCCTCCACTGAATTTGGACTTTAAGATCTTCTTCACTCTCATGAGGTATTCACTACTAACCTTCTTGACTTCAGTGTGCTTGATGTTATTTCCACTGGGCATCTTGATTCCTTCAATTTTCACTATTTCCCCCCTGTTTATGGTAAGGGTGGCACATTCATCCAGTCCAAATTCCAATGCAATATCTTGGCTGTATATTCAGACAGTGTTGAGCAGCAATTCTATTTCAGATGGTGTTTTTCCATACAGCTGCAGATCATCCATGTAAAGGAGGTAGGGTACCCTGGTAGATGTTTTTGATGTTTGATAGCCATGGCCTGACTTGTTTAGTATTGTTGACAGAGGAATCAATGCAATAACAAACAGCAGTGGTGATAGTGAGTCTCCTTGAAAGATTCCTCTCTTGATGTTAACCTTTCCCGGTCTATCACCATTGACTAGCAACTATGTCTTCCATTGTGCCATTGATCTTTGCACAAAGCTTCTGATGTTTATACTGATTCCTGTTATTTCTAGGCATTTGATTATCCAATCATGTGGCAGGGAGTCAAATGCCTTCTTGTAATCAATCCAAGCTACATTCAAGCTGGTCTTCCTTCTCTTGCAGTTTTCCAAAATCATCTTGTCAGTTAGGAGCTGATCTTTTGTCCCTCTGCTGTTTGGGTGGTTTTCTTTCTGCTCAGATGGAAAGAGCTTGTTTTCAAATAGATGCTGTTGGACTGCATTGGCTACAATACCAGTTATGAATTGTAATATTGTTGGCAAGTAGGTAATTGGCCTGTAGTTGCCTGGTGCTGCCCCTTTTGTTGGATCTTTCATTATCAGGTAGTTTTTCCCAGATGTTAACCAATCTTCAATTTCACCTCCTTGCAGTATGTTGTTAAACTGCTTGGCAATGAGTGGGTGCAGACCAGTCAGGTTTTTCAACCAAAAATCATGCAGTTCATCTTCACCTGGTGCTCATTATTATTATTTTAAATGTATTGGCTGCCCAACTTCAGTGGACTCCAGTAGCACTGAGTCCAACTAAAAACAAATCTGCTCATTATCTGCATGGACTGTATAAAAAGAATGTATTTTTAAATAGCTTTGATTAAAATTACTTCCTTAGGTAAAAACATATTATGGAAAATCATTGGGAACTTCAAGTTTAAATAAACTTGCCTTGGTCAGGTATACACAAAATTTGGCCTGTTCATTGCAAGAAGTCTTCACAATGCTCTTTTTGGACTGGAGCCTTACTTACTGGACCTGGAGGCTAACTTCTGGCTACCAGACTAAACTATTGCTTGATTATTTAAAAAAAAATTAACAGGAATGTTTTTTGTCATATTTTAAGGGGATTTCTCTCCACTTTTTAAGTTTATTTCATTTTTTTTAATGTTTTCCCCTGACTACCTCTTTTTTTTCTGGATCTACTCACTTTTCTACATTAACGCTACCTAATTTTCTGAGTACCGTCTTGAACACTTCGCTCAGCAATAAACTCTGGCCCATAGTTCCCAACAGTTTCCTGACCCCTAAGGAGTACAGAGGAAGAGATAGAATTTGAATCTGCTTCTGTACCATATACTGGGATCTAGCATGGATTTCCATTGATTCATTTATTTAAGAAATGCTTGACATTCTGTGAGAAGAAAGAAGGTATAGAAAGATTTGTCAGGATTTACAACCTGGCTGTGGGCCAAAGATATATGTAGCTTTGAATGATACATACGTATTAAACAAGTGGGATAAACGTTAGAGCTACAGTTCTGACTTCAAAACTCCAGACAACTGTACTCTGTACTGCCGTCAAGACTGATTGATCGATATATAGTAATTTTAAGCCACCTCCAACTCAGCAGACCACAAAGAATAACTGCAATAAGCCAATGCAGACCATAAATACATAGACATACAACATTAAATTATAAGTACATGTTTATACATCCTACACATCTGAGGCCAATATTCCTTGCCAATCAAGTCCCCAAGGCTTTCTGGAACATCCAGGTTTTTACCAGCTTCAGGAAGCCCATAGAGTGAGAAACATCTTCACCTTGGGAGTTAAACTGTTCCATGGGAGAGGAGCTCCCACGGAGAATGCCCACTTTTGGGGTCTCCAGCCCTATGTTTTGGTAGGGGATCTTGGGGATCTTCAACAGGTCTTCTCTGTTCATGCAGATTGGGAGGGCAGAAACTATCTGGGAATCCTGATCTGTGGCCCTGATAACAACCATAAACAAATAAATAAATAAATAAATAAATAAATAAATAAATAAATGCAACAACGACAACTCTGGATGTGCTTGCTGATTTACACAGACTCCCAAGAGTTTAATATTAATAATAGAAATAACTCACTCTCCCAATTGCCTCCTATTTTCCTGAAATGAATAGAGATTTCACTTTGTCATTTTTTTGGGGGGGGGGAGTGGGAGCCTTTGTTCAGTTTTGTAGGCTTTACTTCTAATCATGTGATCTTCACTCTTCATGATAGCCATATGTGATTTAGCATATGCTTAGCTAAATTATTATGGCTTAGCATGATGTGTGAACCCAGCCAGTATGGTTTGGCAGAAGGAATGATCCAGATCACTGTTTGTTCAGCAAATCATAGCTAAATCAAATTATGGTTTAGTGACGTGTGAATCCAGCTGTCTTTTGCACTAGATGTACTTGATGCATCTTACAGTTCTAGAAGGAAAAAGTAGATTCTGTGATCCTCAAGTCTGTGTTGGATCAAAAGGACCACTACTACAGGCAGAACATTGAAGTATAGCATATGCCACACAGAGATCTAGTTTAATTCAGTATGGAAAATCTTAACATTATTCCATAATAATTATATGTATTTGTTTGACAATTATGTCTGTTGTATTCTTGGTTTTGATTGGATTCAGCATGTGGATAGAAATGTAATCAAGCTAGGAACACACAGGGTTATGATAAATCATGATTCAACCAAACAATTTTATAATCAAGTGAAAAGTTAATCCCAACTATATTATTCAGTATGCAAAAATGAAATGTTGTTAACCATCTTGCTGGTATATGAAATACAGAAAGTGAAAGTGAGATTTAAAACAAAGGAATGATTAATATGTTGGGGCAAAACAAAGATAAGTAGAACCAGGAACAAGAATGCTGGGCTAAATAATTGTTCCTGTTTTCTGAGATCAGTTTTGTTAATGTCTTCTTTGTGAATGCAGACAAGTGACTTGGTTTAAAAGGCTGAAAAGTGCTACACAAAATTCAGAGCTATAAGGAAATGTAAGGCCAGTTTGTAATGGGAATAGAACAATCACTTTACATTTGTTGCCATCTGACAGTATTTAATATTGCTTCCGATTTTATTCACAATATGTCTTTTTAAGCACGATGGAAGAAATTTGCCTCAGGTGCTTGCATCTGAGTCAGCGTGAGATTAATTTATTAAAGACAGTTTCAAAATCTATATTCAGTTCTTTGGCAGATTAAGACCAAAACAGAAGTAACACTGGATGATTAATGATCAGATTTCCAATGCTTGCTTTAAAGGTTAAAAGGAGGAAGGAGTAGGATAATATTATTACAAGATTCCTTTGTAAATAGAACCCTTTTTTCTCCTTGTATAATTTCTTAATATAGGAAATTGCTTCAAACCACTGTTTACCCTGCAGTAGAAAACATACAAATATTCTATTCTTACTTTCTTCCTATTTTCTGCTGCTTAAGTTTGGAATATGCCCATGAGAGCTAATCATGGATCGAATGAAGTGGGGATGGAGAAGAATTTCTCTTATTCTGAATTTTTTACCATACTGACCCAATTTATTTCTTAGAATAAGCTGTCAGTCGTTCATCTTTTGGATTGCATTATTCTATGCTTCTTGTCTGCAGTTTCTTGCTTAAAATTTTTATTCACAAAGGCATAAACTAGGGATAGTGGCATATTATTTGGGAAAACTCATCTAAATACCAGTTTTCATATGAATTCTTGAAAACAAATTCATTGACTGATAGAGAAAAGGATGAAATGCATTTGTGAGTGAATTTTGACAGTTTGACATAAACTGGTTCCATCTCTCAAATAGTCAAAGCATCACATTCAAGTTGAACCTCAATCCTTTTTGATTTCTTAGTTTAGAAATTCCTTGCAAATGACACTTGGTAAACATCACTGATTTGCTGGTAATATGTATGTAAGAATTGATTGATTTTAAGTGGAGCAGACAACCAACCCTAACTCTAATACAACCCAATATTTGAAGCAAGGTTGAAAACTGCTTCTCCTCTCATATTATTCCTAGTATGACTGAATTGCATTTTCATATCTATGCTGGCATAACTTCATCCCTTGTACAAAAGGGCATGTACAATGTATGAGCTGAGGCCATTATGACAAAGTAATATGGTGATTGGATTTTTTTCACATTGTGCATACCATAAAATTTATCACATACTTGATCTATCATCTCCAAACTTTCAAAAGTTGGTCACAGAACATTACAATAGATGTGAGTTGTGTTACAGTGGAATGCAACTGCAGCTTTAATTCTTTCCCATTTGGGAGGAATGAATCTGACCATGTAGAGTTTTTGTTTGTTGTTTGTAAAGCAATGAATGTTTAGGCAAATAATAACAAATCTTTGATGCAAGAGTCAGGAAACAAAGTGGTTCTATGCAATGTATTTTTTCCTGTACAATTCTCTTAATAATTCAGTATACCATAGTAAAACTGCAGACACAGGAAATAAACCTTGAAGAAAATACCGGGCAACGATTTATTTTTTCATTTTCTGAATTTAACAGGAAATCTCATTTGAGCTTTTAGATCTCCCAAGTCACCATGAACATGTTCATCTTGATAAATATTGACATGCTGATGAGATATCCAGCCAGTGTATAACAGAGAGACAAACCCTGATGCATATTTCTTCTATCTCAAGCTTATCCCTTATTAAACGAGTTAGAAAGCAACAAACTCCCAGCTGAGATTATGACTTGCATGGGTATGCCCTTAAGGCGTCACCCCGAAGGTTCTTATAAATTCTTGGAGCGATGGTTGCTCCACTCTCCCAATTGTCTTCATCAACAATGATAATGGGGTAGTACTTTGATCAAGATCTCAGAGAAGTAGGGGGAATTCAAAAAATATTCACCATGGAGCACTAGTAGTGGTGGAAGCAGTGACTTTGCATGTCGCTGAGCTTTTTGCAGTTCCAACACCTCGAGTTACAGTGAAGTAGAACCCTGCTTAGAAAGTTGATCAATCAGTGCTGTCTTGGCTTACCAGGGCAAGAGGATTTCTATCTGAACACGTTAGAATTTCTTCTATCTGTCAAGCATACATCCCGCAATTCCCGTCTCCTTCTTCTTTTTAAAATGGAGAAATTTAGGAAAATCCTTTGCTCAGCCCTCCAATTTCTCCCATGGGGGAAACTTATGGGAAGCTGATCTACATAGTCTCATTCCATGTACTATTATCGTGATAACCCTCTCAGTCATATTTATAATTGTAAATGCATATGGTGCCTCCCAAACCTGGGAATTGTAGAATTACCACTGTCGCTTCCCCTATACAAATTAAAATATAGAAATAGCATTTCTTAGTAAAGCAGAATCTCTAAATATTACAAATGAGGTTACATTCTGTTGAAATTACATTATTTATGTTGAGTAGCATGGATTAGCATGAATTTGCACATAGATACTATTCCTTGGAGTAAGCGATGTTAACAATGGCAGAAGGGAATAAAGATAGTATGCCAAAGAAATTAAAACATAATATAAGAAAAAGAAACATAGCTAAATCTAGTTCACATCAACACCATTTATAAGTTGTTCCCACACCTTTCTATTATGCAAATCATCCTTGCTTCTATCATGTCCATAACCTGCTTCATACATTATCATTTGATCTTTACTATTAATTTATAGGTCCATTAAAGTATTGATTGGAATCTCAAATTTATAAAAATGGTGTGTCAGTTGAGAGATAAAATTACAAGAAGCATATCAGCCAATGTGGTCTGTTCATATCTTGAACAGTTTCTGGGAGTAAACTTCATCTCTGTAAATTAAAGATTGCCACTATAGGCTTGCAAAATGAAATCATTTTTTCTGCTCAGATAGAGCATTATGGGCAGACCAAGCGGACTTATCTTTTCAAATACATTAGTAAAATACCCATCCTTGGAGGATCTTTTTATTTTAAATACCTTAGCAGAATACCCAGCCTATGGCAGAGGGCAAAACAGGTTTTGCCCTGTTGGCCACCATAATGTCAGTGTCTGCAGTGTCTCCCCTTTCCTTAAAAATAATTTGGCAGGCCATCATTTTTTTGCTTTTAAAAATGTGTCCCAGATGGGAGCAAATTTACTTCTATCCCAAGAATTCAGTGCAAAGTACTTGGTACTGAATGTTCCATTCTTAGCCAGATCCATCTGGATCCCCTACCTAACCCTGGTTTGGAATGTTGTTTGTGGGTGATCATATTGCAGGTGGATCAGGCAGAAGCCTCCTGCCTTTTGATGATCTTTTAGGTATTCTTTTTCAAATTTTATGGAAGAGTTATTTTTTCCAAATTTTTGCTGAGGGAAAAGGAAAAGAAGGAAGTCAGGATAGTGGATTTGAATAAGGTTTTCCACTTCTTATCATAAACAGCCCAATCATTTGAAAAATGTTTTTTTGAATTCCTGAATGTGTGAAAAAAACACATATCAGTTTTTACCTGGGTGTGATTCTAGAAATGGTTCTTGGTCTTCTGGCTCTGTCTTTTGCACCTGTCATTTATGAACACAAATCTATTTCCAAAAATGTTTTTTAGTGTTTTTACATGAACCTCCATCCCAACAGCGTTTGGACCTATGAGATTATGGAATGCCAAAAAATTAATCACTTTGGAGGTATTTTTGTGTTGATCCTTATGTGCCACAGTCAAAGTGTGATCAGAGCAGTCAACTAAATACAGGATCAAATTAGATCTATCCTTATTTGATGGCAGTATCTTATCTAATTCTGCTCACATGTGAACAGTGGTGTTATAGGAAAGTAGCAGAATTCAAATATGCATAACCATTATCTTCTGCAGACCTTATTAACAACTCCATATGATATGAAAATATAATTTACTTCAATCTCTTCTCTCCAGTTTTTTATTGTGGTAGTGCAAACCTATCATTAAAATGCCTCTCTCCTAAACTTCTGAATTACTCTGAATCTGAAGTTTCCATTCAATATTTCACACGAGTTGATTTTAAACACTTTGGAGATTGTAAACACTTTGGAACTTTGGAGGAAGGAGTGGCAGAAGCAATAACAATGAACCAATCTGATTTTTCAAGTGGAGTACTAAATAAAGTCCTTTAGTTCACAAAGGCTCACAGTTGAGCATCTAGAAAAAGAAAAAAAAAAGATACCACCAAGATGGGTGGATAATTTTGAATTTTTTGGCCTCTTGAGATGTCTAAAATGACAGAATAGTATAACCAATTCCTGTACAATGTCACAGATCCCATTTTTAGAAGTTTTGAAGTTACTTCATATCAATATTTACCAAATAATATATATCTTCCATTTTGCAATGTTATTCCGTACTGATTTGTTGGAGCTGACAACTCAACCTGGCATTTTTATTTTATCCTGTTTATTCATTCCCTTATTTAATGCTATTATGAGTGAGATGTAAAGGAGGGGAAAGCAGAAGTGGGAAGAAGCTCTTGCAAATGGATCACAAAATAAGTTAATAAGTAAGTTATTGATTGATTGATTGATTGATTGATTAAGCTCTTATACCTATTTAGACAAAGGACGTTCAGCAGGATTTGGTGGGGGAATCATGAAACTCATAGACATGCAGTGTGATTCTTTCCTCATGGCTTTTGCTTGGCTCCCATCTGTCACTGTCCACAGAAAAATATCTTTTATGCGAAAGGTATAATCCTATAGTAACTGAACAGTATCTAAAGGACTGCAGTATATTACAGATTCCCCTTTCTGAGGTTGGAGAAGGAACTCTCTGATCTCCGAGAAGGCAGTTCAGTGTTGGAAAATGCTTCCTTCAAATGTCTATCATTCTCCACTGTTACACTTTTCCTGATGATAGGAAGTCCATGGCTAAGAAGAAAGAAAAAACACAACCCCCCGCCCCCCAAAAACGGCATAGTGAAGATTGGATAGGATACTGTGAGGGCCCTAAAACTTGACCTGAGAGAGGAATTGATTCTGTGATCATACTCTCTTGGAGAACACCAGCCTCTTCTTCCTACAGAAGTGCTGCTCCCAGAATCCTCCTTGCCCCAAGCAAAAATAATTTGATTAAACCACTTATGATGTCCGGAACTAATATGTTCCTATTTCACTTTGGCTGATTGATATGACCAAATCTGCTGCATCCTCTCATCTCAGCTGCTTAAGCTGCTGCTTTATAAGCTTTTTCAGAATAATTGGATAATCATAGAATAATTGGATAATCTATGCTTCTGCTTTCCACCTTGGACATACTCATCCAGGCACTATCTCTTAGTTAACCTGTTTTTACATTACCCTTTTTCTTAAGTACAATGCAGTTCCAAAGTTTATTTAGAAGGAAAAAAAAACATAAAACAACCATGTATTCCACCAACTGGCGCAGCACTTTATCATCAGAATGATAGTGCTTTGATGATATATTTAACGTACTGCGTTATTAAAGGGCTGTGTCCCTGGTGACATACTGCTGTAATGCATCATCAAGGCACTATCCTTTTGATGATATACTATACCACTGATTTGTTGATTATTATCTTTTTATCCAAAGAACAACAAACATCTCTAACGGCAGAACGGATCTTGCAATTTATGAACTGCTGTTCAGTCAGATGGCTCCCATTGAGTTTTTGTTTGAATGCTTGGTACCCTCTTTGGCATTTAAATTGACTTAAGCAAAGAGACAGTGCATCTTGCAGGCACTTTTTGCCTCTCTCTAAAGATGCAGTTAACATTTTCCTGTCTTGGCGTCAATGCTGATGAATTGAATTTTACGCTGTCAGACAGCTTCTTCAAGCACTTTTATCTCTGTTTTCCACACTAGTGGGAAATTTTATATACACACTTCTAGAGTTTGTATATGTTGCCCTTTGTTCAATCTCTCTCTCTCTCTCTCTCTCTCTCTCTCTCTCTCTCTCTGCATTTGTGTTGTGCCTGTAGGTAGTTGCGGTTGGATTATAACGTTACTTTAGGCATATTGCGGTTGGAGATGTGATCAGAACTGGTGAATGGTTCTGTGCTGACTCCATTTATTGTCTCTGCTGAGGCATAGCTTGAAAATGTACCATTTCCCTGGCTGGATAGCCAATATTGCTTTGTAATGAAGGACTAAAGCACGCAGGGTCTGTAAAGGACAATGCTCTATGAGATCCATAGAGAACCAATAGCCTTAAATTGTTGAACATAAAGTCAGAGCAAAGCAAACGGTTTCTCTGCAAAACAGTATTGATTATTATACTGTGCCAACATTTTCTTTTGCACTTATCAATTGTCCTTCAGTTCAACAGAAAAAGGAGAAGAGAATATTAATGACTTTTTCTAAGGGTGGAGCCTAATTTTCAGACACTTGCCTTAGATATTGGGCACCTGTTATACTGTGCATATAATAGTTCTATCTTTTGTTATACAATCATCTCTAGAGTGGTCTCCAGTTCTCCTGGCTTCCCATCTTCTAACACAACAATTTTAGGGAAAACCTAGGAAGGAATTCCTCTACTGAAAACATGGGTAGCCAGGCACATGAGTATTCGCCCCAGGGCAAGTGGAGAGTTCAGATGATGAAACATGCATTGCAACCCTGCAATACAGACTGCACTTCTTTTGAATTGTATTGCAACACTGCACACCAGTACAGAAAGGGCAGGGCTTGCATTGTGTCATGACGATGCACATTTTGTCATTTTGATGAAATCTTGGCTTGTTGTAAATGACCACAGCCAGGCAGGTTGCATGGTCCACCACTTCACAAAAAGAAGCAGCAGCAAAATCAATCAATCAGTCTAAAGAAAACCTTAAAACTCCATATGAACATGACAGAGAAGTAAATGCTGTATGTTTTGTAAGGGAAGAAAATTGGAGGATAGATTCTGGCCTAATGCTAGATGACTGAATAGCAAAATAGTCTGATTGCACAAGTTTGAAAATATTCAGAGTATTTTGCTCAGTAGTTTTTCCTGAAAAAAACCTGAAACATATTGGCTTGGACCTTAGCATTAACAGAGAAAGTTTAACAGAAGAAGTGCATTTCTTCTCTTCATTCCCCTCAAAATGCAGTATATAGCCTATGCCTCTACAAGTAGGGTCAAATCAAGGACATATGATATCATAGTATTACTCAGAGCTGGAATATACATTTGCTGAAATAAGTAAATCTACTTATTTGACTGCTTTCAGTCATTTATGAAAAGTTGCTGTGGTAGTTGAATTGTTTCACACTGTGATGATGAAATTATTTGTAAATTTAAGCAAAGAACAGACATAAATATAAATAGGATGGGACCAAACTACAAAAGTTTGAATTTGAAACAAAACTTCTTTTGTGTTAACATTTTAGCAGATCAGCTTTCATTTGGAATAGATCAAAATATTCCTCTGGAATTTGATCAAATTCTACTTCACTAAATTCCAAAGTAGAAACAATTCTGGAAGGATGAAATTATAACAAATGTATCAGAATCTGTTTGAAGATCATTCTATTTTCATATCTAATCCAGATTTTCAGAGACCCCAGCGTGCAATAGCATGGTGAACTTTTGCAGCTACTCATGGTGGGGGGGGGGGTTATGCTTCCTACAAAGACCAGATCCCTGCACATAATATGTGTCATGGAAGCATGTGACATTCTGTTCTAATGTAAGATTAAGACTCCTTGTGAACACTGAATGCAATTTTGTATATCATTGTTTAGGAAAAAGTCCAAGAAATTGAAAAAAGTTCAAAGAAGGACAGTGAGGATGATCAGCAGAGGGGAAAGTAAGTTTTACAAGAAGAGACTGAGAGAATTGTGTATGATTAGCCTTGAGACAAAGTCTACTGAGGGGCCATATAATAGCACTTTTTGTCTATCTAAAGGCTATCATACAGAAGGTCAAGACTTGTTCTCTATCTCCCGGAGTACAGGGCTCAGAATAATGGTATTAATTTACAATGAAACAAATTCCAATTAAATGTCAGGAAAAATGTCAAAAGAGAAAAAAATAAATTTAATAGTGAAACCAATTCCCAAGGAAGATGGTGGACTTCTCTACAATGAATTTAATCAAACAGATGTTGGATAGATATCTGAGAAGATGCTTAGACTTTGGTTTCCTGCACTGAACAGAGAGTGGGATTCTGCCGAACTGGTTTCTTCTGCCTTTGTCTTTGGAAGCATCATGGCAGGTCATCTCAGAGCTCTTCCTTCATTAAACGTCCCCCTCCCTGCCAGTGTCTTTGGTACCAGTTTATTTTCCAGAAGCTTGTTATTATGGCCAGCAACTTTCTAATTCCTATTCTCTCCCAGGGAGCATTTGTTGGACTTTTATTATTGGAGACATTATCTTTGTTGACAGGACAACAATTTTAGGGCACAGCTCCTTTTCTCAGGAGAACTATCTGCAGAAAGCCAGTGGTTTTTACTGCTTTGAAATCACCTCTTCTTTTTCTTTCTTTCTTTCGAGTTTTTTTTAAATGATGTTCCATTTCCTGTATTTCAATTTTAATTCTCCCGGTTTAATACTGGAGGCAAGGATTAATTTGATCTTAATCCTAAATTTGTTCCTGTGTTTTAGTTCCCATCACTACCTCTTCATGTTCCATTTCCATCACTCATTGATCTCTTCCATTTGTGTATTTAAATAATCTTTTATTGCTTCGATTTAGTTCCAGAACAATCCTCTATTCCTTGTCAGTTTAACTTCCCTAATGAGATTTTAGGCCATTTCTGCTTGGCTTAATTCTGTTTGTTTTTCTGATATTTTTATGTTCTTTCCTGTCATAAGTTCCAGAATGAATAGTATGGGATTTCTTGCTCTCTTATGGATCATGAAGAGTGCAATTTAACTAGTTTACTCTTAAAGCCCTACTGATTTTAGGAGTATTTATGCAGTTTCTCCCACAGAAGCTGGAATTGTTTAACTAAATCCTGTTCATATATTTGATCATTTCCTTTAAATATTACTTAGTTGTTTTAAAAAGTGTATATCCCACATTACAATTTAACAAAAATTCCCATTGCAGCTCTCAGTTAGAAAGGGACAATATAAAATAACTTTAATATATTTAAAAGGAAAACCAGCATTAATTAAAAAGGAGAAGCTGTATTTAATTACTATACTTCTTCAATTCTCATCCATAAGAAAGTTCCAGTTAAAAGGGAAGGTTAGTTAGTGAAATAAAGGGCCTCACCTACAGTCAGACATATTTTTCAGTTTCTTTCCTTGTGCATTTTATTTGCTTTTAAGTATCAAGTTCTTCCCATCTAATGCATAAAGAAATCTGTGATTTATGCTAAAATCTTATTTAAAAAAGCAAGCAAGCAAGCAAACTAATTCTCACCCATCTAGAACAAACAAATTCAACAGGTAAACTTCCCAGCATTGGGATGATTATATTACATTATTGACATCCGTGCCAGACAAATACTTTGCAAAATTATTTTCTCCTGTCTTCCTACCCAATATTTTTTCTTAAATCTTCATTAGCCAAGAAGGGATTGTTTAAGCAGTTTTAGTTAACATTACATCTCCACAAATGAAATAACAAGAACAGAAAAAGACCAATAGCCCCACATAGCTAATTAGATGTCTCCTATAGTTAAACTCCATGATTAAGCTTTATTGAATACAATGACAATTATGAATATACTGGTACAGGTCTGTGGTATTTATTGATATAAATAACAAAGAGAAATTCTTCTCTATATCACATTGGCACTTTTTTGTCATTGATTTTTATAATTTTTCTTTACTTGGCTTTTAAATAATATAGTGCTATCTGTACTGGGTGTTTCAGTACTAAGACAGGACAGTGGGAATTTTTAGTAAAATACATATTGCCTTTTTAATGAAAGATGTTAGTGAAAGAAAACCAGTCAATACAAGGTTATGTGGTCAATCAACCCTGTTTCCTCAGTAACATTTCAACTAGAAAAATTCCTTCAAATTGTTTCTTTAGAAATTAAGCATTGTTTGTCAATAATTGCAGACCTTTTCAATGATCACACAGAAATAATTTCATAATCAAATTTATGGAAGGGCACTAATGAAAGCAAATAACCTTAATTACACAAGAGATCATCATTTTAAAAATACTAAGTCTACCTTAGGGAATGGGAATGAGAAGGCAGAGAGAGAATGAATATGTATGCCCAAATGTACAAGTATTTCTCGGTTGTATGTTTTGAAAGAAAGTTCAGATTTAATTTATCTGGAGTGCTAGGCTGTTCCTTATTTATTATCTTCTCTAAGGAAAAATTTCCTTTGAGTTAAGCCTGATTCTTGGAAACTTCATGGACATGTCCATATGGATCTTTGGTGGTGAGGGGGGATGGGGAAAATATGAAAGTGATTTGCCATTGCTCTTTATGATTTCCCCCTCCCCTGGCATTTCATAATAGTTTTCCATCTCAGTACTATCTGGATTTTACCTTTTTGACTTCTGCCAAAATTAGCTAGGTGCTGTTGCCTATCTGGGAACATGGTGACTGGTGAAAGTCGGAATGATATTTTAAACATCTTTTAAAGAAAGTTGATTTTAGTACACTTTCATTTTTAAAGAGTTGTGTGTAGGTTTTAAAATATCCAGGAGTGTCTTAAAATGTTTGGGGAGTGTCTACAGGGTATAGTCAAAATAGTCCATATTCTCTTCTATGATTACTGCAATACTGGGTGCTCTGTGATTCGCCCCTATATTTTTCTACTGCTTATACGTTCAAAGAATAAAATATATTATAAATCAAACAATATTGAAGATAGATTGGCTATACCTGATCAAGAAACCTCTGTGTGTATATGTGTTTATGGACATCTCTTTTGTTACTTAGCTTGCCTCTACTATTTTGTACTGTAAAAAGTGAAGAATAATGTTTCTTCTCATTTGAAATTCTAAAATAATAAAATAGAAAGGAATAAACAGGCATCTAATTATTGTATGTACTCTAAACTAGGACTAATCTGTTTGGATTAGCTCGATTTGGTTCAGAACTTGTCTGAATCTGAAACACCTCATCAGAAAATATTTGTCTACTTCAGATACTCACATTGTACTCATTATAGAGTAAAAAATCTGATAATATTTTATAAAGAAACATTCTATTCATATTTTCAAAGATTCGTTTTCTTTGTTGCATTTGTTAATGTACCCATCCATCATGGTTTATTTTTCTCAATTTCATTGTTCATACACTTAATACATTTTGATATTTTCTCTATAGTGGATACAGTCCTTTTAGATAACTGAGCTCTTCATTATCTTAAATTATTAATATTTTGCTAAGAAATGCAGCTATTATCATAGTGCATTGTACTGAATAATTACACTCTATTATGGTGTCAATTTACAATGTGGAAGATTCTTAATCTATAGCACATCTCCATTGTATTGTCCTTCCTTAAACATTTTGTTTCTTTGCCCTTAGCCATTCTGTTCTCTGCCAACGATCGTGCAATATTTATTTCTAATGCTCCATTAAAAAAAAGTTCAGCTTCAAACTATGCAGTGTTTTCTGTTCCCAAAATTTCTCTAATTATATAATATAAATGTGCACGTGTGTGTGTGTGCGTGCATGCACGCATGCTAATCTTGGTAATTGAATTATTCATGGATTTTTTAAAAATTTAACTATATGTCTTTTGCTTCTTTTGAAACTGAAGGGACATTTAAAAAAAAATCTAATGCATAATGATTGTAAGTACATTTTATTCCGCATTATTCTCACTGTATTTAACAGAGTTTATGGTCAGGTAAGACTGCAAATTTAGTCAAATCCATTAAGCTCGGAGTCTAGTATATCCCCTTCACAAACACACACAGAACTCTCTTTCTGACACACTCACACATGTGTATCTCTCATCTTCCTTTTTCCTCATCCAACTCCTACTTAGAAATCTGCTATAGATCACTAGTTGCTACTGCTGTGAGAATAATTCTGTTCATGTTTATCTATGACCAGATTGAAGACTTTAATGAAAGGCAAATAGCTTAGGCTCAGATTACCTGAGAGAATATTTCTCTGCATGGTCCTCACTACTTATTAAGATCATCAAGAGTGTCCATCTTCAGGTTCCACCATTTCACCTGGTCATCTCAGTCGTTGCCTCTAAGTTGTGGAATATATCAGGGCTCTGTGTTATGTAGAAGCCTCCAAGAGTGCCATAGACAGCCATCTTTTCAGACTGGCCTTTAATGATATTTAGTAGTTTCAAATGATTTGCATGTGAATTTTATGGTAATTTTAAGCAGATTAAGTGGTTTAAAATTTAATATACATTGCCCTGAGTTATTTTGGTAGGATGGCATAGAAACAAATAGACAAACTAATAATAAATAAAATTGCATTACAAATTATTTCAAAGTTGAAGAGAATTTCAGAAAATATCCAACGGCACTTTTTAGCTGCATGGTGGCCTATGGAGGTATGTCTTGCATTTCTGCCTATAAGGCACTCACAAATGTCCCATCTTTTATGGTTGCACCATGACTGCAGCAGCCTGCAGTCTTCCTGGCTTCCCACATTTCAGTTTAACACCAAAGGAAGATATAATGATGGGCCTTCTCCCAGGGGATTCTTTCAAATTGGGAAGCTTGTGTAACAGGGCAGATTCAGAGTAATGGAAAGATGTGGAATATAAAATAACACCAACTAAAGTAATTTCTGCACCTCCAACAAGAAATGAAGTTTTAAAATGTCACTAAGATTAATCACCAACTGCTCTGAGACTAGGTAGAAAAAGAACACAAGTCTACCTTCCAAGGCAAGATGAATTTCAAGGCAATTTTCATCACAGCATTGGTCTTCCAGAAAGGGATCAGCTGACTGATGTGGACTTACAGGCTTGGTTAACCTCTGCAGGAAACAACAGTCCATTTCTTCCTAGCAACCCAATTATGCTAACTAGCTGGCCAGTGGGAATATGGAGTGGTGGGGGTTGGACAGAGCTGGTCATGGCTGGTGACACCTCTGCATGTGACACATTCCACATATGCCTTAAGAAAATAAATAAATTATAGCCAATTTAGATTGATACCCAATTATCACCATTACTCCCTATTTTACCACATTTTCCTATCTGGACAAGATAATCTCAGAACTGAATATAAATTGTGATATATTCAATAAAGAGTCATACTGCAAAAAGTGCTGAAGCCTGTCTTTTCTCTTCCCTTTCTATCAGATTGCATGAGGCTGGTTGCAAAAGTACTGAATAAGTATTCAAGAGTGTTCTGTCAGCGGTGGTACAAGAGAGGATTATCTTTAATCCCAAGGAATCCCAGGCTTGGTTTGGATTAAACTACTTTCAGCTGATCAATGATGTGCAAACACTATAACCCAGTCAAAAGTTGTTGTTTGGTTATTCAGTGGCTTCCAACTCTTTGTGATCCACATATTTGCACTATATGACAGCAACTGTTTTTTGGGGTTCTTGTAAACTCCTGCATGTGTCAGCAGTGATAGAATCTAGACACCTTGCTTCTATTTGCCTTTTGATTTTTCTAGGATCCAGATCTTCCCCCATCATTTTTGCTCTCACATTAAATGTCCAAAATGTTTACAGTTTTGCTCCATTATTTGTGTTTCCAGTGAACAGTTGAAAGTAGGGCAGCTTACTTATTTATTATTAATTTATTTATCACAGATACTTTTCTGCCACAAGAAAACTAAAACATACAACATATATCCCCCAAATGACAATACAATCTATAAAATGTCATGTTCACTCCAATGAATCCATAAAGTTATAATAAATACATAAATAGTAGTAAATTGTTTTGAAGCCCCATCTTAAAAAAAAAGTTGGAGGCAGAATCATCTAAAAATAATAAGAACAACAAACAGCTTCTCTGTTTCAGAAATCAATAGATATCCATTCCAGAGGTTCCTGTCTTAGCTATTGGGAAACTGGTATTGATATAGTGATTGAGTAATGACCTAATCTTTCCAACTCGTTTCCTGGTATAAAAAGCTCATGGGATACTAGGCATTTGATCCAGCTACTAAGAGCTGGACCATTGGTAAGGTGCTCTGATTAGAACAGTGGCTGAATGGGTCAAACAGGGACATTTTGCTTGTAGAACCATTGACCCAGAAGCTAAAAGCTCACCTTTTATTTTCTGTTTATTTTCTTCTGTACATTTGGCTCCTTTTTATGACATTGGCTGAAATGGTCCTAGGGTAGCAGTTTCTCAATTGCAGAGTGGGGAATAATGAGATTCCCTCGAAGCCTATATGGATTCCTCACTGAGAAAATCAGTACTTAACCAGCAATATCACAGAAATGAAAAGATGTCACCTATTAATTTACTTTTTTAAAAGAACACATACTTATCCCCATATCAGCTGGCTCTCGGGGTCATCTATAATCACATAAAAACCCAATTTAAAATAAATTCCTCCACCAAAACAGCAATAAAGCAGTAGATTGTAGAATCTTTTTAAAAAGCCTGAAAAAATCAACAAAAATAGTCTTAATATGGCCCCTAAATGATTTCAGAAAAACACAATGACTAAATCTCTCTGATAGGATCATTCATAGAGGGAGAACAACATAAAAAAAAATGACCTACTTCAGGTTACCACCTGACTTAGTAAGACTTTTTGTGTGTGATTTTTGTATTTGTACTAGCCATTTAAGGTAACAGAATCACTTGATATCCGCTCCTTAATACTACTGCAGCTAGCTTCTGATACAGAAGTTATTAACCAGCCCTTCCTTCTCTGATTTTGACTGTGGCTTAGGCCCAACCCAGCAGGAAGATCAATACCATCACGTCATCTGTAAAGATTTCAGATCACACTGCAGTTAATGTCAAGGTTTTGACAACCCACAGGCAAATTGGCAGTTCAAGATGTAGGAATACATTTCCTTTGCAACAACTTGTCACATGCTTGCTCTGGCTTCTTCAGCATGGAGAAAAAATAAAGTAGGAACAAGTTCTGGTTACTACAACTCCCAGCCTCCCTTATTATTGGCTATGGTGTGGGCTGGAACTCTAGGATTTCTGCTTAGATAATAACTGGAGAGGCACACTTTCCGATCTTAGAAGAAAAGTTCAATTTCCTGTATACAAAGCAGTTAACAATTACAATCAGAAAAGAAATTGTTGCAAATGCTAAGCTTCAGATACATTTTTACCTAGACACACACACACACACACATGCTCACTCACTGACTGAGTAATACAGTATAAAATAGTGGCCTAATACTTCATTTGTAATTCTTCTATTGTCCCAGGCCTTGGATTAGGATGGATGGAACCCCTCTTGTTAGAGGTGTTTAACATATGTTGTTTATATGTTGAAGTTAGTTACCATGTTGTTATTTCCTAATTGTTTTTTTAAAATTTGTTTTATTTTATTTTATTTTATTTCATTTCATTTTATTCTATTTGTATTTTGTTTTTGATATTGTGAGCCACCCATAGTCGCTCTGGAGTTGGGTGGTGCCAAAATCAAATCAAATCAAATCAATCAATCAATAAATATTCTGGACTAGAACACTGGGACCTTTGCACCTTGGGGTCTCATATGGTATTACAATAAGTCAAGGAGAAGCATTCAAGCATTTTAAAACTTAACAGCTTGCTGCTACTTGACATAAAATGAAAATCTGGAACATCTACTGGTCATCCTTTCCCTGCAATGGTGGCCTCTATACTGACTTCAAAGACACTTTACAGCACAGAGTTATATCCAGTTACTCACTGGGACTTACTTTTTGGGTAGATACATATACAGCAGTTTTTCATATATGCAATTTAGAATAATATAATGTCTAGAGTTGTGCAGATTATATTGTTCATACACATGCAGAACTTTTTCCTATTTATAAACATATTAGTGTTATTAAGAACAGTTACTATATTGGCAAAGGATCAAATGGATTTAGTTAACCTGCTGGATGACAGTACCACTATATATGTCAAATACTTATTTATGTAAGTACTTGTAAGTAAATACTTACAAATACAGCTGTAAAACCACTATATATGTCAAATACTTATTTATGTAATTATATTATGGGTTGTGCCTCTCTAGAAGGCATGGGGATGTTCTTTATGGGACATTCTCTGAGTCCTTAACATGGCAACTCTGCTAAGCAGCCATCAGGTCTCCTATCCCAGCTGACAAATGAATGAATGAATGAATGATGGAATGATGGAATGATGGAATGATGGAATGATGGAATGCTGCAAAGCAAAGTATTAATCAGCCTCCAGTAGCATCTGTCTTTCCAAAAATTTCTCTGAGCCCCAAATTGGCCCCACAAGCTTTCTTAAAAAATGAAAACAGAGTTTGCTTGGTTTGGAAATACATGCACCTGTCCAGAATATGGACAAAGATACTAGCAGTAGGAGGAAGTATTCCATATGAAGGAGACCTAGAGAGGGTAATATGTGGCATTCTGCTAAATCAGGGCTTTTATCTGGGTTTATCCCTCATAGCAACCATTTTATGATAGGACAAAAATCTCTCCAGAAGCCATTTCCCAAGAGCATTCATGACATCTTCTCCAAATTCTAGATGGGATGGGATCCCAGGGGATATTTAATTCTCTATATTTTTTATATTTCATCCTGAGGCAAATTCAGCCACTATCTTGTTTAACTGTAGAAGGACAGTAAATGAAGGAGCAGTCTACTCAGCTGATCGCTAAAAATATCCCTTTTTTCCCATCTTCTAGTATTCTGCCAAGTAAGTATAAAAACACTGGACTGTTGATAGATGGATAGATGATAGATAGATAGACAGATAGATAGACAGATAGATAGATAGAGAAAAAATATTATTAATAGTCAATGTAGTTAAATAAGTTGATACTAGTTTCTCTGCCTTTGGAATTTTGATGTTCCACATTAATCCTAATATTTTGGGGTACACCTAAGACAGTGTTCTGTCTTCTGCTGCCCTCCAAATACTTCCAGGATTTCCAGTTAGCAAAACCAGTGGAATATAATCTCAGCCTGTCTGGGAGTAAAGGGTTGACGGGGGCTGCCTTAAGTTATCTCATCACACAGTATCTGGCTCCCCATTTGAACACAGCATGTGTGGTTTGTTACAAGAAGTGTTCTGTTGCTTCAGCTAATGCTACAGTACCCTCAACCGTGTGCATCACATGGGAACTAATTCAAAATGAAATGTATGCATAGGACTATAGACACATTGAAAATTGAAGACTGGTTGGGCGAAACTGTATTTTTAACCATATAATGCACCTGCCAGCAGAGTGAGATTTGGAATGATGAAGGAGAATCAAGCAAGAATACAAAACATGCAAGAGCAAAAGATGCAGGCATGGAAGGCAAATAACATTACAGACTGAAAGATTAATAACAAACATGCTAATTAGTGGCCCTTGATGATATGAACAACACATGAATATTCAGTGTCCAAAGCACTGGCTACAAATTCAGAACAGAAATTATTAGCTTCATTTAAAAAATGGAGTGCTGAATTGTTTTTATGTTCTGTTTGTTTTAAAGGGGCAATTAGCAACCATAATAAATCTGACACTGAAACCCTGAACTGGGTTTTGCAAGATTTTCCTCTTGACAAATTGCAAATAATCTGAAACCAAAGTTGTCCCAGCTTTGATATGGATTATGTGCCATCAAGTTGTCAACTCTTAGTGACCACATGGATAGATTTTCTCCATGATGATCTGTCCCCAATCTGGCCTTTCAGGTCTTCTAAGGGTGCACGCATTGCCACTGTAACTGAGTCTATCTACCTTGCTGCTGGTTGTCGTCTTCTCTTTCTTCTACCTTTCCAGCATTAGAGCCTTCTCTAGAGAGCTAGGTCTTTGCATAACGTATCTGAAATAGTATAATTTGAGTCTGATCATTTTGCTCCAATAAGAACTCTGGGTTGATTTGTTCAATGATCCATTTTTTGTTTTCTTGGCTGTCCTTGGTATTCTTAGGAGTTTTCTCCAACACCGAAGTTCAGATGCATCAATACATTTTCTATCCTGCTTCTTCAAAGTCTAACTCCCCTTTCCATAGAGTGTCACAGGGAATATCATTACCTGCACTATTTTGATCATTGTAGATATAGACACATCACAGCTTTTGAATATCCAAGGCCTGAATGGCTGCTGTACCAAGTGCTGGTCTGCAGTGTATTTCTTGATTGCTTGCTCCTTTACTGTTGATGGTTGATCCTAAGGCAGAAGTTGGGTGGCACAATGTTGTGCTGGTTCAGCTCCTTTCTCCAAGGCCGAACCCAATTGGTGTTGATAGGGAGCGAGAGGTCCAGCCCCCGGCCCCTACCTTGTGGGGTGCCACAGGGGTCAGTGCTTTCACCGCTCCTATTTAATATCTACATGAAACCGCTGGGTGAGATCATCCGGCACCATGGGGTGAGGTATCATCAGTATGCTGATGATACCCAACTATACATCTCCATCCCGGGTTCCTTAAGTGACGCTGTGACTGCCCTCTCGCAGTGCCTGGAGGCTGTGGGGGCCTGGATGGGGGACAACAGGCTTCAACTGAACCCTGGTAAGATGGCTGTGGGTACAGGGAGCCTCAAGATCTAGGAGTTTGTCATCTTTGGTTCTTGATGGGGTCACACTACCCCAGACAGACCCGGTGCGTAATCTGGGGGTCCTCCTGGGCTCACGCCTCCTACTCGAAGAGCAGGTGGCAGTCATGGCTAGGAGGGCCTTTGCATGACTTCGTGTGGTGCGGCAGTTACGCCCCTTCCTGGATCAGGGGGACCTCCGCACGGTCACTCATGCCCTGGTCACCTCTGGGTTGGACTACTGTAATGCGGTCTACATGGGGCTACACTTGAAGAGTATCCGGAAGCTACAGCTGGTGCAGAATGCAGTGGCGCGGACAGTTCTCAATGCCCCTAGGAGGGCACATTTAACACCGCTGTTGCATGAGCTGCATTGGTTGCCAGTTTGTTTCTGGGTCCGATTCAAGGTGTTGGTCATCACCTTCAAAGCCCTTCATGGCACAGGACCAGGTTATCTGAAGAACCGTCTCGCCTCGGTTGTTTCAGCCCGCCTCACTCGGTCCAGCAGAAGGGGCAGGTTGCAGACCCCACTGGTCAAGGAATTCTGATTGGTGGGGTCTAGGCAGAGAGCCTTTTCTGCTGTAGTGCCCGCCCTATGGAACATCCTGCCTCCTGAGGTCCGGTGTGCCCCCTCCCTCATGGCCTTCAGGAAAGGGATTAAATCCTGGCTCTGCCAGAAGGCCTGGGGGCCAGATGGGGGCTCGCATCTGTGGAGATGGCTGGTGAGGTGATGGGTTTTGCCCCCCCCCCAGCATCTTGAAGGTTTTAGTGCTAAAATATACAGGGGGCTTTTAGGACATTTTTAATGTATGTTTGTATTTTAATTATTTATGGATTTTAGTCACTGTTGGAGGAATTGGTGAGTTTGTTCTTTTTTGTTATTGTGAGCTGCCCAGAGTCACCCGTTGGGGGAGATGGGCAGCATACAAGTTTAATAATAAATAAATAAATAAAGTGATCCACCACTTCAACATCTTCATTGTGATTTCTAAGGATGATCTTCTACCTGTTGTCATTACTGTAGTTTGGTCTTCTATATATTTAATTTTAATTCATTGTTTTCACTGTGCTCCTTGACTTTTATTACTAGAGCTTGTAAATCCTTTCTATTTTCAGCTATCAGGGTAGTGTCATCAGCATAGCATAGGTTATTGCTCAGTTTTAAAACCACGCTCATCTTTTTTCAATCCACCTTCCCTTAATATATATTTAGAATATAGTTGGATTATATTGGATTAAATTAAACCTGGAAAATCTCATTCATTTTTATTTTTTTAATTTATTTTTTATATTTAAATATAAAAAGTATAGGAAAATTTGAGCCAAGGAACACCCCAATTTTAATGCACAAAGTTAGGTTATAATTTCTATAACAGAAACTTTTTCTGTTCCACTTTATTCATCAAATCTAGCCCAAATCCTCTGACTTCAAGTACCTTTGACCTTACAAGCTGACAAAGAAATTATATGCGATCTACTCAGAAGCAAGTCCAATGAATTCAGTGGGCCTGTTTTCTGAGTAAGTGGGTGCAGGATTTTGGCCTGAGACTATAAAAAAAGTATTAAAAATCCCCCCATTGAAATAAATGGGATTATCAAACTCAGTCTTTGTGAAGATGGTATAGTGAATAAAGCTGTAGTTGACATACCAGTATTTGTAAATAAATAAACATACTCCTGGATTGGTACAGTAACTGAGATTCAGATGTGAGATTCAGAAGAAAGTGTGTGTGTGTGTGTGTGTGTGTGTGTGTGTGTGTGTGTGTGTGTGTGTAGTGGGAGGGAGTTAAAAAAGCTTTCCCCAGTCTGGTGCCTCCTGGGTTTCTAGATTTCTGACTCCGTGGTCTCCTTCACAATGCCTTAAATTATGGAATTTGAAACATAGCATATTCTGAAGGCATCCAGTTGGGAGTTTAGATTAGTAAATTAAAATCTTCATCAAGTCCCACTCAACATTGCAATTTTCTTGGCACAGTATAGAAATAGTTTGCCAATGTTGTTTTTCAGAATTTTTTTTTTTTAAACTTCACAGTCTGGCCTACAGCCTTGGTATTCTTGACAGTCTCCCATTCAAGTTATATCTGATTCAGATTAGCTTGTAAAAACAGTCCAGGCCAGTTGGAACTTTAGATTAAAGTGTTCTATTAGGGCCATATGCAGTATCCTAGTACCAGCATTGCTAGTCAAGCACCAAGAATTGATGGGATCTGTCACTTGGCTAGCAAGGTACCAGCAATGCAGGGCATAATATAAATTGCTGAGATATGTGGCCATCTTCCCTGACCTGCTACCTTAGTATGCCTCCACATACTAAGAGAGAATTATGAACGTGGTAATTCCAACATACATGGAGGGAACCAGGTTGGGAAAGGTGATCAGCTCTTGTTCCTTTTTTGCCCTCCAAAAAGTGTTTGTCCACCAGTGAGTTTTGTGTATGTCTCTATTATGTCAGCTTATTTTGGCTGCCTTATACTTCTTTCCCCACAAAATGGAGTTAGGTTTATTGATTGATGGTTTGCAGTTATCTCTGTGAACTTATGTATCTATGCTCTTATCACAACAAGGATATTGCACCAATTGATTACATCTGTGGTAGACAAAACCTTTTCAGGTATTTATTTTGTTTTATTTATTTAACAAATTTATATGACCACCCAACTCACACACAGTGACTCTGGGCAACTTACAAAGTAAAATCCCTGATACAAAAAACCATCAACTGCCACCCTCGCGGTGGCCAAAAACACAATCAACACAAGCACTTGATCAAGCTCTTTTTCAGCTTGGGGTCCCTGGGCCTGCTAGCAAAACCACATCTTTAGGGCCTTCCAGAATAACATCAAGGTGGGGGCCAATCTTCTCTAAGAGGGAATAACAAGATATGAGATTTTAACACTTTTGTTGTTGTTGTTCAGTTGTTAAGTCATGTCCGACTCTTCGTGACCCCATGAACCATATCGTGCCAGACCTTCCTGTCCTTCACTGCCTCCCTAAGTTTGCTCAGTTTCATGCTCATTGTTTCAGTGATGCTACCTAATCATCTCATCCTCTGCTGTCCCCTTCTCCTTTTGCCTTCAATCTTTCCCAGCATCAGGGTCTTTTCCAAAGAGTCCTCTCTTTGCATTAGGTGACCAAAGTATCTGAGTTTGAGCTTCATTATCAATTGTTCTGATGAGCAGTCAGGGTTGATTTCCTTTAAGATTGACTGGTTTGACCTCCTAGCAGTCCAAGGGACTCTTAAGAGTTTTCTCCAGCACCACAGTTCAAAGGCATCAATTCTTTGGTGCTCAGCCTTCTTTATGATCTAGCTCTCACAGCCATACATTACTACTGGAAAAATCATAGCTTTGATTATATGGATCTTTATTAGCAAGGTGATGTCTCTGCTTTTTAATATGCTGTCTAGGTTTGCCATAGCTTTCCTCCCAAGGAGTAAGCGTCTTTTAATTTCATGGCTACAGTCTCTGTTTGCGGTGATCTTGGAGCCCAAATAAATGAAGTCTGTTACTGCTTCCATTTCTACTCCTTCTATTTGCCAGGAATTAATGGGTTCAGATGCCATGATCTTAGTTTTTTTTAATGTTGAGTTTCAAGTCAGCTTTTGCACTCTCCTCTTTCACCCTCATCAAGAGGCTCTTTAGTTCTTTTTCACTTTCTGCCATTATGGTGATATCGTCTGCATATCTGAGGTTGTTAATGTTTCTCCCTGCAGTCTTAATTCCAGCTTGTGATTCTTCCAGCCTGGCATTTCTCATGATGTACTCTGCATATAAGTTAAACAAGCAAGGTGACAGTATACAGCCTTGTCGTACTTCTTTCCCTATTTTGAACCAATCGGTTGTTCCATGACTGGTTCTAACTGTTGCTTCTTGGCCCGCATACAGATTTCTCAGGAGACAGGTAAGGTGGTCTGGTACCCTCATCTCTTTAAGAATTTGCCACAGTTTGTTGTGATCCACACAATCGAAGGCTTCTGCATAGTCAATGAAGGAGAAGTAGATGTTTTACTGGAACTCTCATGCTTTCTTCATGATCCAGCAAATGTTGGCAATTTGATCTCTAGTTCCTCTGCCTCTTCGAAACCCAGCTTGTACTTCCGGTAGTTCTCGGTTCACGTACTGCTGAAGCCTAGCTCGTAGGATTTTGAGCATAACCTTGCTAGCATGTGAAATGAGTGCAATTGTGCGATAGTTTGAGCATTCTTTGGCATTGCCCTTCTTTGGAATTGGAACGTAAACTGACCTTTTCCAATCCCGTGGCCACTGTTGCGTTTTCCAAACTTGCTGGCATATTGAGTGCAGCACTTTAACAGCATCGTCTTTTAGTATTTTAAATAACTCAGCTGGAATACTGTCATCTCCACTAGCTTTGTTGTTAGCAATGCTTCCTAAGGCCCACTTGACTTCGCTCTCTAGGATGTCTGGCTCAAGATCAGTGATCACACCAGCATGGACATCAGGGACATTAAGCTCTTTCTTGTACCCTCTTCTTAATCTCTTCTGCTTCTGTTAGGCCCCTGCCTTTTTTGTCCTTTATCATACCCATCTTTGCACTAAACTTTCCTTTGATATGTCCAATTTTCTTGAAGAGATCTCTAGTCTCCCCCTTTCTACTGTTTTCCTCGATTTCTTTGCATTGTTCATTTAAGAAGGCCTTCTTATCTCTCCTTGCTATTCTCTGGAAATCTGCATTCAGTTGCTTATATCTTTCCCTTTCACCCTTGCTTTTCACATTCCTTCTTTCCACAGCTATTTGTAAAGCCTCATCAGACAGCCATTTTGCTTTCTTGCATTTCTTTTTCTTTGGGATGGTTTTAGTTGCTGCCTCCTGTGCAATGTTATGGACCTCCATCCATAGTTCTTCAGGCACTCTGTCTACCAAATCTAATCCCCTAAATCTATTCATCACCTTCACTGTGTACTCACAAGGAATATGATCTAAGTGATACCTGAGTGATCTAGTGGTTTTCCCTACGTTCTTCAATTTAAGCCTAAATTTTGCAGTAAGAAGCTCATGATCTGAGTCACAGTCAGCTCCTGGTCTTGTTTTTGCTGTCTGTATAGAGCTTCTCCATCTTTGGCTGCAAAGTATATAATCAATCTGGTTTCGGTATTGACCATCTGGTGATGTCCATGTGTAGAGTCGTCTCTTGCATTGTTGGAAAAGAGTGTTTGTTATGACCAGCTTGTTCTCTTGACAGAACTCTATTAGCCTTTGCCCTGCTTCATTTTGTACTCCAAGGCCAAACTTGCCTGTTATTCCAATTATTTCTTGACTTCCTACTTTAGCATTCCAATCCCCTATGATGAAAAGGATATCTTTTTTTTGGTGCTGGTTCTAGAAGGTGTTGTAGGTCTTCATAGAACTGGGCAACTTTACCTTCTTCAGCATCAGTGGTTGGGGCATAGACTTGGATTACTGTGATGTTGAATGGTTTGCCTTGGATTTTCACTGAGATCATTCTGTCGTTTTTGAGCTTGTACCCCATTACTACTGCCTTTCCCACTCTCTGATTGACTATGAGGGCTACGCCATTTCTTCTAAGGGTTTCTTGCCCACAGTAGTAGATATAATGGTCAACTGAATTAAATTCACCCATTCCCATCCATTTTAATTTGCTGATTCCCAAGATGTCGATGTTCAACCTTGTTATCTCATGTTTGACCACATCCAGCTTGCCTTGGTTCATGGATCTTACATTCCACGTACCTATACAATATTGTTCTTTACAGCATCGGGCCTTCTTTTCGCTTCCAGATACATCCGCAGCTGAACGTCCTTTCGGCTTTGGCCCAGCCGCTTCACTCTTTCTGGAGCTACTTGGAATTGCCCTCCGCTCTTCCCCAGTAGCATATTGGACACCTTCCAACCTGAGGGGCTCATCTTCCGGCGTCATATCTTTTAGCCTTTTAACATTGTCCATGGGGTTTTCTTGGCAAGGATACTGGAGTGGGTTGCCATTTCCTTCTCCAGTGGACCACATTTTGTCAGAACTCTCTGTCATGAGCTGTCCGTCTTGGGTGGCCCTGCACGGCATAGCTCATGGCTTCACTGAGTTATGCAAGCCCCTTCGCCACGACAAGGCAGTGATCCATGAAGGGGATTTTAACACTAGTGGCGGGCAAAAAAGGAACAAGAGCCAGGTGATCTATAAACTATTTTATTCAAAAGCATTGAATAATTTGTTATAATAAGAACAGATTTAATAATGCTTCTATTATACCATTAAGTATTAATCGGCTTTTTGGGAACATCCAGTCCATATACTCTGGCCATCCAAAGGCTAAATAGATTTTTTAGGAATAAGGCTAAAATGAGCATACATTTCTAAAGATAGCTTTACAAAAAGTTGTAAGACTTTAAATTAGAATCCTAAAAATAACTGTGAGATGCTTGTATATTCCAAATCTTCACTCATTCTAATGAAGTGTTTCAGTTGTATTTGGTGCTTTTTCTGTGTGATATAGATGGGAAATCTCACCAAAATATAAATAATTATCCAGTGTCCAGTATAGTTCTTCTTCTAGGTATTGCAGGAGTAAAAAGACTGAATTAAAGGGACAATGAGATAAAATTCTAAATGACGCCAGCATGTGAAATCTATAGTTGAAGGCAATTTCACACAATATGGTAATAATCACGTGTTCATGCAAAAGAAATCTCTCAATTACTTCTCATATTTTTTAAAAAAATACTTGACTATTAAAAAGTGTCTTTTAAATGTATTTGCATTGGAAATATTCCAATATTCCTGCTTTGGGTCATAAACTATGTATTGGCTTTATAAACTTTTTTTGTGTAATAAGGAAACCACGTAGTATGAAAAATCCATTAAAAAGAAATGACTTTCTTAAAGAATCCATCCCTCATTCCTGGCTGTACAAGGAAACCAGGCAGAATATTTAGTCTGAGCCTGCTTTAATATTAACCTGCAGCTGTGAACTTGTGTTATTACAGAAAGGAAGTAACAGAAAATCATCCTGATGTAAAAGCATATTAGAAATCACAGATGAACAGGCTTGGGGCATTTGCATGGTCCTCTAGTAAGCAACTACATAACTGGCAACGGCTCAATTTCTAAATGGTTCATAAGATTACTTTGACTTTTGATCAATTTGAACTCATTGTTGCCGACAAGAAAAAAATAATCAGCAAACCACAACTCACAAACTTCTTCAGTCCTACCATATGGGATTGATTCCTCAGAATTACTTCAAGCAGCAATTAAAGTAAAGAAGATCTTAGCTTAATTCACCTAACAAAATCTGAACACCTGTCCTTTAATCAGAGTATTAGGTCCAATGAAGAATATACTGTGTGAACCAGATGGCAGTAATTTTCTGTAATTACAATAGCAGCTTAAAGTATGATCCAAAGCAGGAACAGTTCTGCAAAATGGCTATCAGAGGAGCTATCAAACAAACAATGGTAAAAATCTGGTTAAATCATATTCCTTTTGACATTGTGCCATTTCTGAATTCACACAGATGACATCTTTGAAAATATTGCCCTTCTCAGATATTTTACATTATAATAATATTAAAGACCTTGTTTTGGTAGTGATGTTTGTTGTACTAAAAAAAACAAAAAAAGTTATATATGAGTTGTATTGGTATGGTTAAATGGCTTGGAAATTCTATGTATCAAATAGCAAGATTCAGTTCATTTACTTATATATACATTTCTTCCAATTTTTTTCTTTCAACACTCAGGCTGCATCTCAAATCCTCCAAATCTGGATCACATCACACCCAAACATAAGCCCTACAAAACACACAAGCATTAAAACCTAGATAAGGCAGTAGATTTGCATACAGGTACTTGCATAGACAAGATTTAATAGTTAATATTCCAATCTAATCTGCAATATGTTTAGGAAGCAGCTGTGGCCAAGTATCCAGAAGTCATAGCCCCATTCTGTGTAAGATTATTGGATTTTTTCTGATCCACATGTAGAATTGTCATACATGGGGAGTTCATGGTAGATTATGGACATACTATTATGAGAAATTTGGGGAAAGAGTATAGGAATGATCACACTGAAAAGGCCAATCATCATAAAGCTGAAAATATGGAGAAGCTTCTTAGTGCCTTCGTAATCAACAATTCACATTGCCAGTGAACAAATGATGATTTGTGCCAGGTGGTAGTTCAGCATATGAAACTCTAATTTCTGGTTTATCCACTGGAATTAGGTTAACAATTGGTCATAGAATGCTAAATAAGTGTTAAGAATTGTCTATTTGCTTTACATGGTTCTTTTCCAGTCAATACATCATTACATATCTCTATATTCTGTGGCAGATATTCAGCAACGAAATTAAGTAACATCTTATTATAGGATGTGATAATGTAAGCTAAAAAGTCCAGGCTGGGTTTATCTAACAATGACTTGTGAGACTGCTGTATCTGACAAAGGGGCAGGAATAAAGTTTACAAGATTCAAAAGCACTGCAAAAACAATTTGCAAATATATGTACACATATTTGTACATTGGGTTTTTAAAGTTCTTTTGCTAATGAAGGAGATTGTTCCTATCATTTCTGATCTATAAATCTAGTTGACATGCTACCAAAGGTTATATATAATGCTTAAAACCAGGAAGACTACAGAGTAAAGAGTTTTCATGTCAGGGCAGCGCTCAGCACTCAGTGAAAGCAATCCTCATCGAAACTGACACAGGTTCAGAGATAGGAAGTTTTTATTGAACGAACAGAAGCACACCATGATATGGCAAAAAGAAATAGCTGGATCTAAATCCCCATGGCCAAACCCCAAATTTAAAGCCCTTTCCTTTCATCCTCCCCCTCGATCGTTAGTCCTTCTTGTTCACGGTGTCGAGGCTCTTCAATTTCCTCCGTTCCTAGGTTCTTAATCATTCCTGAGGGTTTGGGAAATGGCTTGCCAGCGTCGAGCAGTCGTCACTCTAATCTCCCCCCACCCCCACTGGAATGGCAGAACCGCAGCAGCTGAAGCAGTTGTGTGAAAGAACAATCATGAGGATTCTGACATTTCACAACTCGTGTTGGGTCTCCAAAGTGTTGGGAAAGATTTATTTAGCTGTGAACTATTTAATGTTGAAAGACTGTACCCCATTCATTAGTATTGATGGGGAAATTCGACCCCATCAATACTAATAGGGACAAGTCTGGAGGCTGAGTCATGGCAACTGGACTGAAGACTGACTGAAGAAGCTGCTTGGACAAGTAGCGAAACGTCTCTAATCAAAAAGAAAAGAAGTTCAGTTGCCATGACTCAACCTCTAGATAATTCCACCTGGATGACTGAGAATCTTCATAAACATAACAGGGACAAAGCAAAGCAGTTTCAAGGCAGATCAGAGCAAAGAGATAAATACAACTCAAATCACTGAAGGATAGTTTCAGGTGACCTTTGAAGAACCTATTCCTCTTAAATAACTTTATTAAACTTTAAAAAGCAAAAAGATAAACTAACACAAACTAGTAATCAAGAAGAAAAGTAGAAAGCAGAAAAGCTAGAAATATAGGAAGAAAACAAAGGTGATAGAAAATAGAAAGAAGAAGAAAAAAAGAAATACAAAAAGAATAACTTCCGACTTCTTAGAACCTATTCTTCTTCATGGTTATGAGCCATAACTAACAGAAGGAAATCCAGGAATTTTCCAAATGGAATACATTTGTTAGGTAGAAGCTTCCTTTAAGCATTTTGTTGCCTTGGGCAAAAGGCAACATTTTGGATCTTCCTTCTTTTGATTCATATACAAAGCTCAATAAATCTGGAATCAGAGCTTATTTCACTACTGGCATTGATTAATCTACCTTCTCTCTACAACCAAGAAAGGTAGGGGAATAGCTCATTTTGCTCCATCTACTTTGTTCTGCTACCTAAAGGGGCCCCCAAAGAATTCAAACATGAAGCACTATGGCAGCATACAAGCCTTGCCATCCCAAGACAAGGTTTAAGAAGAGCCATTTGTTCTCTAAATCTTGAAAAAAAGAATTAGGAAATGATGCTGTACTTAAGGGTCAAGTGGTGTCTGTATTTACATACTGTAGTCTGTAAACTAGATGATAATGTGATTCTCTAGTCAGTCATCACAGTATGAGAGTTAATCCAGTGGATATAGTTTGAACATCAAGCTAAAATGTTGTTATTGTTGATGATGATAATAAATATATTATTTATGCCTTTTGTATCCAGATGGCAGCTGTGTCCATTATTACTCCTTTGTATGAGCAATTAATAGAGATACAGAGATGGCTTGCATTTTTCTTTTTATTAATAGTTCTAGTAATTATTTACTTTTCTATCTGATAATAATCAATCATATGATATTTTCTAATCATATGAATAGAAAAAAGTATGAAACATGCAGCTCTCTCCAGATCTTTGTCATGGTTTCTTCAATATGGGCACTTCTTGGACAAAAGGGTTTCTCTATTTTTATATAGTGTGTGCCTTATGTGATGTTTAAACTTACTGTATATTGACCACCAGGAGGTAGTATGTGACTGGTTTCATCCTTAGTGGGACTCGTCAGATAAATGTAGAAATCTTATTCTACAGAGACCTGAATAGTGGAATAGTAGAATAGGGAAACACAGAAATTTTCTTCACTTCCAGAGGGGTTGGAAATCATGTACAATCTTGTACACAAGGACATGACATAATGCAACATTTGTATCTTTCTTTTGTCAAGCGCTTAAGGGAAGGTGAGCCATATATGCCGTTCTGATAAATTCTGTATATCCCTTCTCACAACACCACTGAGCACTAGGAAGTTGGATAGCTCTTAAAGTTAATGCTCATGTACAATGGTCCATGAGTTCAATTCATGGTAGAGGGTTTGAATCCTGTAGAATAAGATGTGCCTATGTACATCATGGAACAGAAGCAACATTGCACTGGGCAAAATTAATAGTATAGTCCTACCTTATCCATCCTCTTTTTCTGAAATTCTAAAGAGGACCTTTGATTTCAGTAAATACATACATATACTTTAGAAACACACAGTGCTGAGTAACTAACACTCAGTGGCATTTGAACTACTATCAATCACTGTTATAAAATAATTTTATTAGGATTGTTTATTTTTTATTTATTGCATTAAAAATTGAAAAATCCACCTTAAAATATTTTGCAACTTTCTCCAAATAGGTATAATGTTGGATACAATTTTCTGAAATGTATGAAGTTTTGTAATTAACTTTCTCTAATATATGCTTTTCAAAATACAGCCATCCTTAATATGTACATTTTAAGGAATGATTTATGTTTCATTGAAGAAATGTTTGAGTGGATATTAGTAGACTTCATTCATGGCTACAATGTACTTATTTTCCTGGATTAAACCATTTTATTCCTGTTTGCATCTTAAAAATAAGCTTTCTCCCAAGGTATTGGTTTTCAGCCTTATTAAGTTCAGTTAGCTTAATAACTTTGGAATGTATATTAATGGAAGATAAAATAAAAGGACTCTGTAGTCTCAAATAAGCAAAGGAAGCCTGTCTCCAGCCAGATGAGGAGGAAGCGACGGGTGGTGGTGATCGGGAACTCCCTTCTGAGGGGAACCGAAGCAGCAATCTGTCGGCCTGACCAGCAAGCAAGAGAAGTGTGCTGCCTTCTGGGGGCTAAGGTTCGGGATGTGGCAGAAAGGCTTCCAAGACTCTTTAAGCCCACTGACAGTTACCCGCTCCTATTGATCCATGTGGGAACAAACGACACGGCCAGACGCAGTCTTGAAGACACTGTGAGGGACTATGAAGTGCTGGGCAAGAGGGTGAGGGAGCTAGGGGCACAGGTGGTGTTCTCTTCCCTCCTTCCTGTTGAAGGATGAGGCCCAGGAAGAGAGAGAAGAATTCTGGAGATGAACAACTGGCTGCAGAGATGGTGCCAACGGGAACGGTTTGGATTCCTAGATCATGGGATGCGTTTCCGTGATGAGGGACTCCTGGCAAGCGATGGGTTACACCTCACAAGAACTGGGAAGAACCTGTTTGGAAGTGCCTTGCAAACCTTATCCGAAGGGCTTTAAACTGATTCCTATGGGGGAGGGAGAAGATGGCCCAAAATATGAGGTGACCCCAATAACTGGGAATGATCCTGGGATCAATGCGCAGGATGTAGAGGCACCTAAGGGAAAGCACATGAACACAGAAGGTAGGATGCTGAGAGGACAGCGCAGGGATGGAGGAAAAGGGGGCCAGAACACAGGGAGTCAAACACACTGCCTTACATGTCTTTACACTAATGCACAAAGTATGGGCAATAAGCAGGAGGAGCTGGATGTCATGAGTCAGACTGGGAAGTATGACATAATAGGGATCACAGAAACCTGGTGGGATGAATCCCACCAGTGGAACATTGGGCTTGATGGTTATACCTTGTTTCAAAGAAACAGGCAACACAAGAAAGGAGGTGGTGTAGCGTTGTATATTAGGAATGAACTTACTTCTACTGAGGTCCATTGGACTGATGGTAATAGGAGTGTTGAAAGTATCTGGGTTAAGATCAAAGGGCAAGTTAGCAGAAGGGATATATTGATAGGAGTCTGCTACAGGCCACCAAACCAGTCAGAAGAAGTAGATGAAGATTTATTAAAGCAGATAACTGAAGCCTCAGAAAAACATGAAGTGGTGGTGTTGGGGGATTTTAACTACCCAGACATTTGTTGGAAGACTAATTCGGCCATACATAAGAAGTCAGATAAATTCTTAACTTGTGTGGGAGATAATTTTCTCTTTCAAAAGGTTGAGGTAGGCACTAGGGGATCTGCTATCTTGGACTTGATCCTCACTAACAGGGAGGAGTTGATTGAAGACATTAAAGTGGTAGGAACCTTGGGTGCTAGTGACCATGCGCTCCTTGAGTTCTCGATTTTAACAAAAAGTTTGCTAAAAGTCAGTCAAACAGAAACCATGGATTTTAGGAAGGCTGATTTTAATAAACTAAGGGAAATAGTAAGGATGATACCATGGAAAGAGAACCTTAAAGGCAAAGGTGTTGTTGCTGGCTGGGACTTCTTGAAAAGGAAATTAAGGATAGCACAGTCTCAAACAATACCGATGAGGAGGAAAACTAGAAGACAGCTGAAGAAGCCAATGTGGTTGAATAGGCAGATCACACAGGAGTTGAGACTAAAGAAGGATGCTTACTGGAAATGGAAGGAAGGGCTAATCACCAAGGCAGACTACAAAGCTATAGCTCAGAAATGTAGGAACGAGGTCAGGAAGGCAAAGGCTGAAAATAAGCTAAGGCTAGCAAGAGAGGCAAAATCCAGCAAGAAGGGCTTCTTCAAGTATGTTAACAGAAAGAGAAAGACAAAGGAGGCGGTGGGCTCACTGCGCACTCCAAATGGGGAAATCTTAACGGATAACCAGGAGAAGGCAGAGGAACTCAACTCCTATTTCGCCTCTGTCTTTACATCCAAAGGAAATAGTGATCAGAGTAGCATAGGCTGGGAACAAACACAACAGGGGAGGATACAGGTCAGTAAGCATGAGGTAAAGGAACTTCTAACTAATTTGAATGCCTTCAAGTCCCCAGGTCCTGATGAAATACACCCTAGAATACTGAAGGAACTGGCGGATGAGCTGGAGGGACCTCTGTCAGTTATCTTTGAGGAGTCATGGAGAACGGGGGAGGTACCAGGGGACTGGAGAAGAGCAAATGTGGTCCCCCTCTTCAAGAAGGGGAAAAAAGAGGACCCAGTAATTATCGACCAGTGAGCCTAACATCAATACCTGGAAAGATATTAGAGCAGATAATAAAGCGGACCATTTGTAAGCATCTGGAAGACAATGCTGTGATGGCTAAGAGCCAGCATGGCTTTGTCAAAAACAGGTCATGCCAAACAAATCTCGTCTCCTTCTTTGACAAGGTAACGACTTTAGTGGACAAGGGGAATGCAGTGGATATAATCTACCTTGATTTCAGCAAAGCTTTTGACAAGGTTCCACATGGCATTCTCATTGACAAGCTGTTAAAGATTGGTTTGGATGGCCCTACAGTAAGGTGGGTCCACAATTGGCTATCTAACCGCACACAGAGAGTCAGCATTGACGGATCAAGATTGAGTTGGAGAGCAGTAACCAGTGGCGTCCCACAGGGATCGGTCTTGGGGCCGGTATTATTCAACATTTTTATTAATGATCTGGATAATGGGGTTGATGGGCTACTCATCAAATTTGCAGATGACACAAAATTGGGAGGTCTGGCAAACACCCAGGATGAAAGAATGACATTGCAATCTAACCTGGACAGGTTGGAAGACTGGGCTGAAAGGAACAAGATGTCCTTCAACAGGGAGAAATGTAAGGTAGTACATTTGGGGAGGAAAAATGTAGGGCACACATACAGGATGGGGGACTCATGGCTTGGAAGCTCTACATCGGAGAAAGACCTGGGTGTGGTCATAGACAACAAGCTGAACATGAGCCAGCAGTGTGAGACAGCTGCTAGGAGGGCTAATGCAGTTTTGGGCTGCATTAGGAAAAGCATTATATCAAAGACGCGGGAAGTCATTATTCCCCTCTACTCTGCACTAGTGAGACCACACCTGGAGTACTGTGTACAATTCTGGGCACCATATTTCCAGAAGGATATTGACAGGTTAGAACAGGTTCAGAGGAGGGCAACAAAGATGATACAGGGACTTCAGGACATGTCCTATGAGGACAGGCTGAAGGAACTGGGGCTGTTCAGTCTGGAGAAAAGAAGACTGAGGGGAGACATGATAGCAGTGTTCAGGTACATAAAGGGGTGCCATAGGGAAGATGGTCAGGAACTCTTTTCCATGGCCACAGAAACTAGGACCAGAAATAATGGGTACAAACTGCAGCTACCTAGATTTCACTTAAATATAAGGAAAAACTTCCTGACGGTTAGATCTGTACAACAGTGGAACAGTCTACCTACGGAGGTTGTGAGTTCTCCATCTCTGGAGGTTTTTAAGAAGAGGCTGGACAGTCACCTCTAGGGTATGGTTTAATTGGTTTCCTGCATATTGCAGGGGGTTGGACTAGATGATCCATGTGGTCCCTTCCAACTCCAAAATTCTATGATTCTATGATTCTTATGATTCTATAATAATTAGCTTTTAATGGCATGCATCTTGTACAGGGTGTTTTAAAAGGGCCAGAATACTCATAGGATGCATCTAAGAGAACATTGTGCCAAGGTTGGCACTTTGAGCATTCCATTTTGTGTGTGTGTGTGTGTATTGTGTGTGTGTGTGTGTGTCTTTGAGACAGCATTGACTCCTGGTGACTGCCTGGACTAGTCCCTGCAGTTTTCTTGGCAACATTTTCAGAAGTGGTTTGCTATTGCCCGCTTCCTAGGGCTGAGGAGAATGACTGGTGCCATTGACCACTACACAAAACTATGTCTCTTATGGTCCACATTTAGGGCTTTGAAATGTATTTTCTTTATAATTGGGTTCTTGGAAGGAATACAAGAATTTCAAGTACAATCTTAAGAGAAGTAACTAGTTTCTGCAAAACTAAATATTATTTACTATTAAAACTTTTACTACTAAAACTTTAACACTTTATGAATTTCCTTTTGAAAGCTTTGGGTTTTAATCTTCATTTTTTATATAAGCTGGTTAGAACAATATCAGACATTTAATAAAATGGATAGACATAACATGCACACACACTTATATATGGGCAAGATCATTTTTAAACCAAAAAAGTTGTACTTTTTTTTCTAAATGACTAAAACTAATCCCCTAAAGAAAGGTTGTTTTTCACTGAACTGTATGATTGTTTGAAAATATAATGACAAGTCTAATTGGGGGGCAACACAAAAGTACATATATGTATGTGTATATATAATTTCAGTGGTGGTTGAAGATGTATAACATTTCTGATTTTCTGGAAAAAAATAGAAGTCTAATCAGCAATGTATTATAATTCAGTGCCTTTGACACCCTCATTCTTGTTCACAGCAAGACAGTCACCAATTAGACAGTCTAATTAAACAGTCTAATTAGCCTGAGGATTGAGAACAGATTTGATAGTTTTATTTGCTACTCCTTTTTTTCCCCCGAATCACAAATTTATTTTCACTCCTCTTACATAAAAAAATAAAAGTTTTATAGTGTTGGGCAGGAACACCACAGATCAGTAAGGAATTTAATTAAACTATTATCTAGTAAGACATAGGATATAGCTGCTTTTGAACTTTACCTAAAAGAGGTTTCCCCATCCAGGAACCCTTTAAACCACGTATGTTACACTACACGTTTCCCATGTTGTTTTGTGCTGGTTAATGGGTATTGTACCTAGCACCAGACTGTTAGAAAAATCTCCTAAAGGTGGTTAATACAAGATAAAATTTAATCTTCTGTAAGTTTCCTTTCTGGTTTTCTCCATGAATATGAGGTAGTATTGCCATATCTGCTAAGTCAATAGAATTTCATTCTTGTGATACAAAACTAATTACATCAGGAAGTGTCACTGTTATGCATTGCTCATGGACAGTATGCATGCTAATGAACAAACTCTCAAATCCAGAAAGCTATTTACAGACAAAGGTTGCGGTCACATGTCACGTTGAATTATGGTTTGTTTAACAAGGAGTTGTTGAATAAACCGTATTGGTTGTGTTTATGTACCATGCTAAGTCACAAATGATAGTTTACCAATCATAGTGAATTGGTTCACACAATACATTAAACTAAAGCCATACAAACCATGCTTAGAATGCTATGTGAGTCTCACCATGTTCTTTTGGGTAAACTCATTTTTTAAACAAACTTCCTTCCTCCCTCTCCCCAAAAAGGAGAAAAAAACATATGCTGCAGTGACTGTCATTGTTTCTTTCTGCTTTGGAGATTTTCTCCTTAACTCCAACTGAAATGAAATCAATAGCTACATAATATGATACATCCCCAATTTCTTCTATGTCTGTAAAGAGAGGACACTGTCTTGTCTTCCCACCTTGCCAGAATTCTGGTTCCACTTACAACTTTCTTAGATGCATAGATGGAACATTAATCGTATTTTTTTTCTGAGGACTAGTTTGTATGGATTCCAGGTTTTTTGCAGGGGAGGAGAGGAAGGATCAGATGAGAGGAAACCAATTATCTGGTTTATATACATGTATTTGAATGTTGTAGCCCATCTTACCAAGACATGCAGACTTGGTGGGATTTATTTATTTATTTATTTATTTATTTATTTATATTTATTTATTTCTATTTCAAATTTAGTCCCCACCCATCTTACTCAATGAGCGACTCTGGGAGGTTTACAGTAAAAACAAAAATAAATCCTGGTTAAAATACTGATTAAAATACAATAAACCAACATTCATTAATAAATAACACCTTCCAGGGTAATTGATGGTAAGTGACAGTTGTTAACCTGTGGGAGGGTCTTTGAGGTGCCAACCACTCCCAGGGTTGGTTATCCTTCCTCACGCCCCATGCAAGTTGGCATATATACAAATAGTTTGGATTTTGCAGTTTTATTCATATTACTTCAAGTAACTAATATGTTTCATATGTCCTTTTTTTTTTCCTGGGAAGGCTGAATGAACAAAGGGGATGACCACAGCTAAGATATTCAACAATATTTATGATCCCATAGTCTCTGCCAGGTTCAGCCCAAAGAACTCCAAGAGACAATGCAAATACAGTTCTGTTGCATTTATTAGCTTCAACCTCCAGACAGAAAACTCCCCAGACTGAACCCTAGTTCCCAAGCCAGCCAGCCACAACACTGTGAATTCCTTAGGGAGGTGCCAGCCTCATCTTCTTGAACTTCCCACACTCCTGTTGGGGGCTAAGAACATGCTTATCTCCCTGAGCCTGGCCTTTATAAGTCCATTCCATCACAGTCTCTCCAAGCATATTGTGGCAACATCTTATTAGACTTGAGAATTCTATCTCCTCATCATATTGCTCTATGATTCTTATTGTGCACTAAGATGCCAAGGATTTATTTATTGTTTCTTGTATTTATTTATTGTATTTATTGTCACTAAGATTCAATAATATTCCAAATATGTTGCATGAAACTGGATTTATGTCCTGTGGTTATCTATCACAAATGATTATGGGTGCAGATTGCTTTAAATCTACCACTCCTGCCCTTCACATCTCTCACCATATTCCTTTAAGCTCAGAGTCATCCCTGCTCTTAATGCCTTCTAAATCATTCTCTTTGCTCATTGGTTGACAGACCAAAGGTTTTTCTCTTCATCATCTCAAGATTCCTTACAATCATTATGAGCAGTCTACTGTCAGTTACTAAATGCTGATATGCAAATGTGTATGTAATTCTTCTCTTCTAGAAAGAAGCAAAGTAAAAGTGGCGTTGTTCCATTTAAATTTTTGTCAACCATCTGATTTCACCAGATCAGACCACCATTTTCATCATTTACCTATGGGTTTGCATATTTGTAGAACTAAGGCCAGAGCAATATTCAGGAATGTCACAGATGGGAGCAGACTCCAGGTGACTCGGTAAGAGACCTGTACTGGGCTCAAACCCTTCACCATATATATATATATATATATATGAAAAGGATTGGGAGAAGCATTGTCTGGACCCAGCTTGGCTGGATATTTGAAGTTCCAGACTTTAACTTCTGAATGCTTTCTAATGTCCTTGTTGCCTTCCAAATCCAAATTTGAAATCTACATTATAAAAGCTTTTAGGCAAGGATCTCTCTATAATATACAGTATGTTTATACTGATAAGAAGCAGATGACCTTTCTGGTTTTCCATAAATCAGCCAGATACTTTTAGAAAACCAAAGCTTTCCCTATTCACTTTTTCCATGGATAATTTTACAATTCTCTATCATGTAACCCAGGATATCCTTAGAAACAAATTTAAAAGGCTTTAGCATTTCCTTATACATGTTTTGGAATATCAATAAAAGCAATGTAATGGTGAATTAATTTTATAGTAGGATTTAAGCTCATTCAGAATATAGTCCTAGCATAGATACAGGGAAACAAGATTGGCATCTTATCAGAGTTCTCAACTCAGAATTACTTCTGCATTTATTAGGACTATTAGGGCTAAATCTATTACATAATTAAAGTGCAATTCTTTTCACGTCTGTTCAATGGTGAGTTCCAATAAATTCAACATACTTTCTACCATTTAGAAAGGCCTTTAACATTGTCGTCTAATTCTATATGAACCTCAGGTTCATGTATGTTTTGCCACCACCCTCCATGTTGATTGGCACAGCCTTGCAAATACAAATCAGGCCTTAAAGACTGAACTGGATCTCAAGGTAGTTTTGTACTGCAGAATTACAAAGCTAACTGATTTTATTACATTTGAAAGTATTCAATCATAATCATAATATATTATTGAGTTTAAGATGATAGTGATAAGTTTAGTTCAATTTCCACTCATACTACAAAAAGCCAGCACATTGGAAATGTGCTGCAAAACAGCATAATATAAACTGTAAAGACTTTGCTGGGCGTTGTATAGATTTCGAAGTGACTACAGCTCTGGTTTGCATTTGTTTTTCATGTCAAAGTTGGGCTGGGGAATGGATGCTTCTAGAGGAGATCCAGAGCTTCTTGGGAACCTAAAATTTACTTTATGAGCAGCATAAGTTAATAGAATCTTCAGAGGAAAAAAATGAATGGAACTCTTGCAATTCACACTTAGCAGAGCCTTCTAATTAACCTAAGAACAACATCTGAAATCCTGACTACTCTGCTTGATGCACCATAACATTTTGTGATTAGACTTGTATAATAATTAATTGCTAATATTAATCTTACAGGATTGCCTTGGAACTGAGGATTTTTATTTTATTAGATCCTGATTTAGTTTGCTATGCACAGAAATAAGTCTGCCTTATTTGCAGCAGAGACTATACCAACATTTATCTTAGAGCCTTGTATCATTTTAAGTTAATCATAAATGTGTGCCTTTCAAATGTTTGGTTGTGTTTTTTCCCTCCCTTAGAGTCTTGTCAAATAAAATCCCCAAATCAGAAAATTCCTTGCAACTCAAATTTGTTTTGCTCTGGTATTAATCTTAATAAACAGACTGCAGGTTAGTCCCATTTAGACATTTGGCCTGATCTCCTTAATACCTCATTCCATGATAAATGTTGGTCATGTTCCAGCACCTAGCTAACTCTGATTAGCATTACAATCCAGTACAATAAAAGCAGTTTAATCAGAAATTGCAAATGAGCCACAACCAGATCTAGTATAATCAGCTATTTTGCTGACAGTGCTCAGAGCAGTAGGATTGTCAAGCACAGAATGAATTAGTGGTTATGTATGAATGGCTTTAGGACATGCTTGATACTGATTTAGAGGAAAATGTCCATAAACAGCAGTTAAAACTTAATTAAAAGTAAAAATCCTGTTGAATGCTTTGAAGGGTGAGCAATCTTTGCTAAAGGTAATGATGAGAAAGTTTCTTCTCCAATACTTCATACTTTTCCTAGGGTCTGTCAGAAGCATCATGCACATTCATTCTTTGTAGACCTTTGCTAGTAATTGTAAATTTAACAATATATTTACAGGTTCTCTCTCTGGGGTATCTTTAAATACTTTGTAAGACAAGCAGATATTGTCATGGTTAGGGTATTTAATGTAGATAACCCAGCAGTATCATGAGACAAGATTTGTTGGGTTCCAATCATTTCTGAAAAAAGTAGAATATAGCCACAGTTTATTTAACATTTTCTTTTTTAAGTTTCACAGTTCAGGAAATTAAAAATGAACTCACAGCTATACTATTTGCAAAAAAAAAAAAAAAAAAGGTAAAAACAACCCTGAGTTGAGCTCATCTCCTAGTAATCACTTAATGTTTTCTAGGAAACAATATAGAACTGCCTTCTATATTCTATATATTTACCCTCCCTCCCTTCCCAGTCAACTCTACATTTCTGGGTTCTTATGGTGGTCTCCCATTCAAGTATTCACCAGTTCTGACCTGTTTTAGCTTTCTCAAGATCAGCCAAGATGACTAGATGCTGTCATTGTAGTATGTAGAAGACTTATTATTTAATTAACAACATACAGTTCTGATCAAATCTATATAAACATTCACTGGAAGTATTAAAGTTGGCTAAGATTACAAAATAAAGTTTAAATATATCCCTAACTCATTATTAGTCCCCCCCCCCCCTTCTTTCTTTTTAACTAACTGGAAATATTGAGACGGCCAAAATGGATATGATGTTACCTGCATAAAGTCAAATAATCTACAGTTTCGTTATGATCAGGTGTGGAAGCCTGATCATCCTAGGAACCTAGGGGGAGGCAAGAAAGAAGGAGAAGGACCTATTGACCCCTGAACCACTTTATCCATGCCTGTTCAGGTGAACTTTCTATTCTTTTTTTTGTTTGTTTCCCTAAAGGACCTTGTCTCTGAGGGAGGATGAGTAACACCATGGCATTCAGGTAAGGGAAAGCAGGACACTCTGCTTTGTGGGTGGAACCCTAGCCAGCTCTGGAACATTAGTCTCTTTTTCTTTTTTGCCATGGTTCAGGCAGCAATTTTTCTGAAGCTGCTATTTGCTTTTCAAGAAGTCTCATTGGGTCGTTGGGTTTCTCGTGAAATGCAAATCAAAGCTTGAGAGCAGATTTCTTAAAAAGCAAACTTATGGCAGTGAGGGAAAAAATTAAGCTCTTAAAATTATATTTTATGATTTTGTTTATTCATTAGATCTTGCCTTTCTTCCATCACAGAATAAAGGCAATTATGGGCTAACTGATTCTGTCCTGCTAAGTCTTGGTGCTAAGTTATCCTTAAAGGATCGCTTAACTGCAAAACAAGCAAACAAGCAAACAAACCAACAAAAAACCCATAATATTCTTTTTGAAAATGTTTCACTATTATTACCTGTAAGACTTAGTTTACCATTTGTTCTTGTTTGCAATAATTTTTCACCAGAAGTCTGGTTTCACTAGACTATAAAATAGACTTGCCATTCTTACTTTAAAAGTTTGGGCTGAATAGTTTCATCTTTAATATGTATTGCTAGGAATAAGACGACAAACCTCTGTGCGTTTGCAGGAGGCTCAAACCATATGAGGCAGATTTCATGGGAATATAACATTATTTAGTTTTATGATGCTGTAGACTGTTTCTAAACCATTTTAATAATTATTATCATAGTCCATATTGCTCTCTTACATCTTGGTGCATTTTTAAATATATCAGTTTCTTTACATTTCAGGACAGAATGGAGCATTGGATAAACTTTGAACATTCTGAACTAATTCGGTGTTTTTCTATGCTCCAAATCCACATTAATAAAGCTGCACGTCAGCCTAATATTCTGTACATACTCTAAGAGTTTTCCTCCTGGAGACACATCTTTTCTACTAAAGTTAATCACAGTGGAATAGGATACAATGTCCAGGGCTAGAGGAAGTGAATGGCTAAATTTTTGACATTTCCAAGAGTTGAAGATGGTACCCATTTTGTCCCATAACAACTTTGCAAGATATATGGAGATTGGCCAATGAACCTCCATGCCTGATGATGGACTTCACCCTAGGTAAAGTACCCACCCATGTACTAACCAGCTCCAAACTGCTTAACTTTTCAAGATCTGTCAAAGTCAGCTTGGTCCTGCCAGCATGGTCCTGCCAGCTTGGTCCAGCTGCGATGAATTGCATAGTAGACATCCTAGCCATAGACTCTAATGTTAGATGAAAATTCAATTTGACATTTTACTTACTAAGGTCAATGTTCCTTTTATTTGCAGTTAAATCGAAAAAATCGATATATGCTTCCATCAAGTATATGAACAATTCAGTCCAACCTGGTTTACATCTAGAATTTGGCAGATTAATCCCTTTATTAATGTTTTTAGTTAATAATAGCTTTGAAGGACACTAGAAACACTGACAACATTTAAATAAACCAAAGAACTGTTAAATTGCTGAATGTGTTCTGCCAAAGGTGGTACATATAATAAATGGGAATGTTAATAGGAATTTCAAAATGCAGTGTATCTCTAATTTTTTAAAAAGAAAACTAACCATCTTAGGTACTTCCCTGAGTAGTAAAAAGTCCAGCTTCTTTGCATGAGAGAGAAGTGAATATTTATAGTGTTCTAAGATATTTTTATTTATAAACTTATAGGCTGAACATATTGGAAGTAAGCAGCTTCTAAAAATCAGGCAGCATAGTTCATCTTGCATTGTATTCTAAAGTATCTGCACACATGAATACAATATAGAAAAGGCTGTACTATGTACCTACATGAATGGTCCTCCTGAATTTTAAGCACGGAAGTTAGAGAGCTTTGTTTTCATTTTACATATTTATTTATGTAAATATTGTATTGGGCTACTACTATTGTGATGTGTTTCCTGCTTCATAATTTCAGGAAACCATAACACCAAGTATTTGCTCATTGTGGTCAAGAGGACTCCAAGGGCAACTTAAAAGAGATTGTGTGTTGTGTGGCCCTGGGGCCTCAGGTTACTCACTGTTGATTTTGAAGATAACGTCCATTACAAATGTGTTTATGGATCCTCCCACTCATTCTGTTGATGGGACCCTGGCTATCTGGTGAAAACTCTGGTCCTAAGAATTCTGAGAGAAGTACAGCAGCTTCAGGAGAAGACAAGATATATTTCCCTTTCGTTTCTCCAATTAGGATAGCGGTGAATGAGGCCATCTTCTGAAGCTTTAGTGCCATTAACAGTCTGATAATTGCCAGTCCATTCTGTCTTCCAGGGGACCTGAGCCTGTCTGGTTAGTTCTTACTTTACTCTGGTGATGTAGGTAGAAAAAAGATTAGGTATTTTTCTCTCATACTAGACTTCTCCTTTCTGAGAATGTATGAGATAATGAACGAGAGAAAGAAGGAAGATGAGATAGGGCAAAGGTGTGAACTTTGCTAGCCCATTGTCAGCAAAACAATCTGCAGGGTCTGTGAATGATAATTCTTCCTTTATACCTTGTTTCCACTCTCAGCTCTGATACTCAGGCCAAAAATAGTTCTAATAGCAAAACGCATTGTGTATACATTGTGTATACATTGCGTGCCCCCTCCCTCATGGCCTTCAGGAAAAGGATTAAATCCCAGCTCTGCTGGAAGGCCTGGGGGCCGGATGGGGGCTCGCACCTATGGAGATGGCTGGTGGGGTGATGGGTTTGCCCCCCACCCAGCATCTTGAAGGTTTTTAGGGCTAAAAATTATAGGAGGTTTTTAAGACATTTTTAATACATGTTTCTTTTTTAATTATTTATGGATTTTACCCATTGTTGGAGGCACTCATTTTTTTTTCTTCTTTTATTATTGTGAGCCACCCAGAGTCACCCATTGGGGGAGATGGGTGGCATACAAGTTTAATAATAAATTTAAAAAAAATAGTCATTAAAGTGCAAGGCCTGTGAGTTCAAATCATGGTCAAGAGTTGAACACACACTATATAAGATCTAACCTCCAGGGGCTACCTATGCCTGACAAATTCCAGCAATAATGAAACCGGTTGTATAGTGCCTCCTAGTGGTCCGTAGTGAACATAAGCACAACCTGTCAACATTTCACCTTCACTTATGCCTTTGTATGATGACAGGATAATAGCTGGGATAGTTCCTTTGTTTCCTTCTTGTCAGTAGTTTTGATTGGAGAACAGAGTTTGTGAGTGATCTTCCATTTTCATCATGTATGGTTTTATGACATCTTCAAAACTCCCAAGTTTTCAGAGTGTGTTCAGTGAACTTTCAATTATTGATTAAACAGCCTTTTCTTTTGCTTTCACTTATTCTCTTCATGAAAAATATCCAACCCACATATAGCTCTATCTGTCAAGTCCTAATTAAGTCTGAAGTAATTTTGTAAATAGAATTTCCTGAAATCCATTTGTTTTGGCAAATCTACTCTTTTATAGTTCAGAGAGAGAGAGAGGTCTTTGTAATTTTTATGGAATAACAGCTTAGCCTATTTTTTCCCCTTTTCTATCAAAGTCCTTTAGAAATCAAAGCTGAATGGGTAGTCAGAGAGCATGCTGAAACTTAATGAAAGGTTTTTTGAGCCAGTGGTTAATATGAACCGTTAGTTTATGAAGTCTGAATGGGGTAATATGTAGGGAATGTTTAGGGTTAGGCCAACCATGGAAGGGATGACCTCACTTTGATGAAGACTCAAGTACAGCACCTCTAGGATAATCTCTCTGATGACCCCACCTCTAAAAGTGGACCAAATCACTCTGGGGGATTTACTTGTCAAAAATGGCTTCTGCAACACACGCTGAAGCAAAACAATAAGTTGCCACAGATTAAATGCATCTGAGCAGGCCTAAGATTTGGTATATGGTTAAGAAATTTCAAAATTGCACTCCACGACTGCCATTTTGAAATGTGTCTGATACAAGAAACAGTGCCCCATAATATTTCCTAATTTCTGTTGTAGCTCTGGGTAATTGTATTATTTATAGCTTAGATTCATGGGCTCCTGACTTACTTTTTTTTTTCCATCTGGATGGAATTAGATAGAGAGATTTCCTAGAATGTCAGCATAGTCCTATGTTACTTGAAAACTTACACTTGACCGGAATTCAAGCAATGAATTCAATGTATAAAACCGGACATTTACTATACACGTGGGTTGGGATGAAATTTGAATGGAGCTGTTTAGTATATGAGCTCTAGTTTAAGATCTTCCTTTTTTTCCTCCTTGGAAAATGCTGAAAATCCAAGTCAAGAGAACTCACCAGTTCTCACTTCTATTATACTCTCTCCAGATTCACTCTTGGAAAGAGGAAAAGAGGCATTATTTTCTATTCCCAACCTGAAGCGTCTAGGATAATGAATAATATCTATGAAGAAGTTCCTCTCTGGGAAAACAGAATATGATGATGGTGATTGAAATTTTTTTCCTACTAGAAGAGCCTCCACATTTGCACAATTTTGTTCTAACATCTTTGAGAAACTTTGCACTGGCCACCAGAATTTCCACTACAAGTGACCCTGGTAGTAAAGAAAATAGGATAAGAAATATATTGGCGTGTCCATGAAACTGTGACTGGCACTGTTTAAGTTTTCCATAATGTGTAAAAAATGTGTAGTATGTTTTGGATTAATGAAAAAAATTATCATGTACTACAATAGAAGTTTTATTCTCTAGCAATAGATAGTAGTATGTGATCTAAGTCAAGCCCTGTGACCTATATTTAATGAAATGCCCTCAGAGAAAGAAAAACTAGCTATTAAAGTGAGCCACAAAAATGTTCTCTGGATTAATAGTTACTTTCTTACCTTTCTTGTCATCACTGCTACAGTAGCTTCTGTGTGTGTGCAAGAGCCTGTGTGTGAAATGTAGATATAATTATTTTTGTCCAATTGCCCTTTTCTATTGTTGCATCTGATGTGCAGTGAAAGGATTTGATAGATGGAATAAACTAAGTTAAGCTTGTGAATCTACACACTAAGTTGTTGATGAATAAGTTTTGAGAACACTGTATTATCACAGTATTCAATGTAGGGATTGACTATAACAGAAAAAATAATATTTGAGACTCTTGACTGCTTTCAATTAAAAAAAATAAGATTTTCTTGAAAACCTTTAGGTATATACAGTGAAACTTTGCATGGGATTTGAAATTTCTTTGACATAAAATTAGATGATAAACTCTAGAAAAGCTTTGAGACATTTCACAAGATTTAGAACTCTTGAAGTGCTCTTGAAAATTCTTCAAATATCTTCTATGAGAAAGAACCTTTCCAACAAGTTAGCTTCAAATTGTGATGCAAATAAAGTTTCTGTAGTGATCTAGTATTGTTACTTACGTAGTTAGTGGAATTATCTTCTGCCTTCCTGAGGGAACTCTGTGATCTACATAGCACTCCAACCTTTAATTTTATCCCCCAGCAATCCTGCTGACTGGCTGAAGTTAGCTGCCATGGCTGAGAGTGAATTTCAACCTGACCTATACCAGTCCTAGTGCAATGCCTTAACTGCTACACCACACTGGCTCTAAATATCTGGCCTTCCCAGATAAATTTAGTGGGAGGAAGAAGAAATGTTTCACACTGCTTATTATAAAAATAACAAGGGAAATGGTTAGCAAATGTTTCTTTTTCAAACTGTTAACTAAAGCCTTTAATGTCAAAAGCTTTTGAAACCAGCTGGCATAAGCAAAATTCAGTTTTCAAATGCAGCTGAATTCTTTATTTCAAATAGTCTAAAAAAGCAATTAAAATAAGATGTCTTCTCTTCATGAGGGAAAATGATGATAGCAAAGCAGACAAATCATTTTTGTTAAGAATTATTTTTGCTTTTGGACTTGAACTTGTATGAATTTTCATTTGCACACATTATCAGTTTTGAGCTAATGATTATGATTTAGTAAAATTCATTTAAACATACTCTCCAACTAACATTATTCACTGTCTTTGTTAACACTGGTCCAAAGTTACTATTTTGATGCTGGCATTGATGAACATAACATTAATCTCCTCTGTGACAATTCTTTTAACTTATCCATTAAAACTCAGTAAGTCTGAAGAAAAAAAAGAAAAGAAAAGAAAAGAAAAGAAAGAAGGAAGGAAGGAAACTGCCTATGTCTACCTGTTGCTTAATTGGATATGTGGTCCATTTACTCATTATTGCTCTTCCTTATTTTTAGGTTTATAAAAAGTTGAGCAGGATATCTATCTATCTATCTATCTATCTATCTATCTATCTATCTATCTATCTATCTATCCATCCATCCATCCATCCATCCATCCATCCATCCATCCATCTATCTATCTATCTATCTATCTATCTATCTATCTATCTATCCATCCATCCATCCATCCATCCATCCATCCATCCATCCATCTATCTATCTATCTATCGTCTATCTCTATCTTCATATACTGTATTTCTATGGCTCTGGACACTGCATAGCTTAACCCAATTGATCTGCTGAAAGGACACAATAGAGACATTTGCTCATGCTAATGCTACCCAAGGGAAGCAGAATGGAGAATTGGCCTGTCCCCTATTTTTCAGGATGTATATATCTCTTTGAATGTGCTAGAAGAACAACTCTGAACCACGTTGCAAAGCTCTTTTAAAAAACATGTGGGGAGTCATATTTGTTATTTTTTAATGGCAAAAAGATGTGAAGATGTGGCTATGAACCTTAATTCTACCAGTAAGATGAAGTATGTAGACTTCAGTTGTACGATTCATGTATGCAAATAGGTGTCTGGAGGGAGTTGGGAGTAAACTGGGCAAGTGATGAACGGACTGACTTTGGATGCAAGTATGTGAGTCATGAGGGTTGTGCTGCGATATCATGATACACTTCCATTTTTTTTCATCATCATGATTAATAGTGGAACCTATGCTTCAACACAATTATTCAGTGTCAGTGGAAGGCCTTCATGTGTGAATGAATGACCCTGGATCTAATAGCTCAAGCAATATTTTCATAGTTCCTCCTAATGTACTCTTTCAATGGTTTAATGTCATCAAGGACACAAGGATAAACATATATTGTACACTTGGTTTGTAGTTTGTAGTTTTTTCTTTTTATCCTACTTTCTCCTGTAATAGTTGTAATGGGTGATAGTTGATATTTGTACTTAAATTTCTTTCCTCAAATTTAATTTTAAAAATGGGGCAGGGGAAAATGAGAACCTATGGTAATCAAACTATATACCTGAACATTTGATCTAGCCTTTGGTTGCTAAATGTATGAACTGAATCAGCTGAAAAAGTGTGGGGCATGAGATGATATAGAGATTCTAGTTCCATGTTTCATCTAAATGCTAAATACTCTGAAGATACAGAACTCTAAGCTTGTGGAAGGCTACATTTTTCTGGGGCCCAAAGTTTCTGATGGGCTTGGTCCAGTCCCACAAGGAAAAAAGCGAGGCTAAATTGTAGGTCATGCCTGAAAATCTTTATGACAATATATTTCTTTGTATTTAAAGGTCCAGGTCTTGTGAGACTTCAAGAGGTCCATAAAGCCCTACGAGCAGTATTCTGAGCACTTATTTGCTTGTCCTGAATGTAGAACAGAGGATATACTTAGTAGTTATGTTACAACCTATGCTTTGGAAGAAAAAAGAAATTGATGCTTTATATTGCTTTGTGTTTGTGACATTTGCTCTCTAGAACTTAAATGTTCAGAGGTACTTGTCCATTAGCTTCTTGGCAGAAGGGAGAGACAAAGGACCATCACAGTCAAGGACACTGATCTCACATATAGCTTGACTGAATATGGCAGACCTAAAATATACATGCATAAATGCCCATGATTGTTATATTTATGTGTAAGGAACTTATGCTTGGTTTTTGAATACAGTAAATAAAATTTTATTTATTTATGAATGACGTTTGGAGGGATGGCCTGATTCCAAAGGCTTACACTAAAAACAGGAAACAATAAGAAAGCAAAAGAAAGGAAATTCCATATATCTGGAGAAAAACACTCCAACTCCAACTCCAACTCCACTCCAAAACATAACCAACAGGACTCCACAAACCCTACCCCAAAGCCTGGGAGAAGAGCCGTGTGTTTAAAGATTTCCAGAACATCATCAAAGTGGGAGCTATGTGGATTTCTGGGAGAATATCGTTCCAGAGGCCAGGTGCCATGACAGAGAAGGCACACCTTTCTGTGTCAGATTTGTGCTGGGTTAGGATTGTAATGAAAAATCTCTATTTGTCTTCTGCCTGCCTGCCTGCCTATCTATCATTTTCCATCAGAAGAAATGTATCATCATATATTGTAAGCTACCCCGAGTTGGTTTTAAGATGGATGGCTATCCTAATTAATTAATTAATCAATCAATCAATTAATTAAATAATCTATTGTAATTATTATATTTGCAGTTAAAGGCTGAAGAAATTAGGTTAAATACAGTAGCCAAATATTACAGAATTTAAAAAAAAGAGGAAAAACTAGCCCTTCAAAAGAAAATTCATTAATGAAAAGGATAAAAGAACTATAAGGCCAAGTTCAGACTTCCTGATGATGATTGCAATTAAACAGAATCTGGCTACTTGCATGGAGTTATCAATGAACTGATTCACTAATAGAAAATATACAAACTCCCCCACAGCCCAGCCCAAGCATTAACAGCGTAAGGGCTTATAGGCTCAGTGCCAGACAGCACAGAATGTTTGTTCAGAATCCCTTCAGAAGCTTTGATGTCTTCACCTGAGCACGGATATGGACACTCCAAAAATGGAATATTGCTATATCTTCCCTCCCAAACCCTGGAAGCTTTCCAGTAAAGAGATGTTCAAAGTGTTTAGAGAAGAGTCTATAAAAATGTCTCCACTCTAGTGGTTCTAGGCTTTAAGTCTTACCAGAATCTTAAATGTACATTGTATGTATACTGTTGCATACCATGAGCAGTCCAAAACCCAATTTATGATATGTGAAAAATATTACATTTTGATCTAAAAAGAATGGTTTTGCTCCTGTGCCTGTAGTTATGTTTTTGAACAGATTTAAATGGATTTTTAAAAAATCTTTCCGCAAACATTTTCTTCTGATCTACTTGCTGGATGATGGCTCTGTTACCAAATATTCCATGGCTTAGTTCCTTTGATTCATACTAATTATTTTATAAAGTTCACCACAAGGAACCTATTATCTTCTGCTGCTTATCCAGACAAACACTTAAAGTATTCTGAGAATGAAAGTGTGATTAGTAGAACACAGCATGGCATTCTCCATCCATTGTTAAAATGCTTCTTTAGTAGTGCTGCATCAAATTTTCATGGGATTTGATTTATGACATGAGACATGCCATTTGAGGAGATGGGCTGTGAAGATGCCAAGATATTTAACTTGGAACGTTTTGCATTCAGAGCACGTGTTCCATCACTGAACCAAGATCCACTTTTAAAATTATACTTCTCCACAGTTACAAGGTGAGTGTTTTGGGGATTTGGGTGGATGCTCTCCAAATCTGAAATGGAAAAAATGCTCTTCATCGAACCACTTTGCTTGTAGCCTAATCTACAGTTGGTAATTTTTGCATTTATTCGTAGGCTTCTGATATTTAAACTCATTTAAAATCAGGATGGGCAATCATCAAACCACAGAAGGCCTCCAAAATCCTGCTTTTGATGAAGTTTGGCTGCCAATTGCCAGGTATTGGCAATATGATTTCCTGACAACTTCAGGCTGTGGAGCAAACAAAAATATTCTAAGTCTTTGGACAGACCCAGCTCATCTGAAATTATGAATCATTTTCTCAAATTACAATACTTATGCAAAAATGGCCTCATTTGTGTGATGCCACAATATCATCATTCTCTACCCCTTGAATTTACCAATAGGATCTGAAAATAATTATTTTAAAAAGGGATGCAAAGTGAATGCCCAACCTTGCTTTAACCATCCCAATGAATTAATATTACATATTTTAAGTAAGGTTTACTTGATTAATTGTCATCATAATTTTATGTCTCTCCACAGTCCATAATGATGATGGAAAATCTTTAGGATTCCAGAAAATATACCATCTCTAGCACTGCCCATCAGACACACAAATTGTAGTCAAGGTAACAGCATTATTGCAACTGTTACTAAAGCAGTGTTCTCAGATAACATGTGATTTCACAGCTGATGATGCCATGATCCATTCTTACTCAAATATTTGCCAGAACTCATGTAATAACAAGCAATTAATACACTGTCTTGAATCCATGTAATTATTCATGAGTCTATTTATTTGCACTAAATTTATTTTTTATAAGTGTAGCATCAAGGTAATAAGAAAACTCTGGAGAAACGAACCATGGGGAGATCTAAAATTCAGTACACCATGAAAAAGGACAATTCAACAGAGGTCATTTTGCTACTGTGCCAGATCTAATGAGTTGAAAACAAACAAGATAATCATGTCTATTTGAAAAGAATCCAATTTGGGGAGAAGAACAAATTATAGTTATCCACGATCAAGTCAATGTGGTAAAAAAGAGACAAATCATCAAAAATACAGTAATATAGATTAATGAAATGTTAAGTTTTTTAAATTAAATTAAATTAAATTTAAATTTATATGCAGGAATATGTGAAAGGCAACCTCCAAAAAGTTTATCAGATGCAGAAAAGTAAAACTGCATTTGTTGATATTGGTTAATCAATAAAATCAACCAATAGGATCACAAATTTACTATGCTATCTATCCAAAATAATCTTTCAGGTGTTTTGAGATTACAGTACTCAGAGATTCAGGCTTGCAACACTTCCAAGCTGAGTAGGAATTTCAGAAGTTGTTGTGCTAAATATTTATGCCTTGGTTGTCCTTGATTTGCTCAGGACAAGGCATGCACCACTCTCTCTTCCAATTTTATTTCCCACAGCAACCCCATGATATATGTTGGGTGAGAGAGAGTAACTGGTTCAAGATCACCCAGTGAACTTCCATGCCTGAGGATCAACTGGAAACTGGATTTCTCCACAAAATCCAACAGCTTTACTCTGGCTTTCCACATATCTTGGAAAGACAGGACACTGGGAAAAGATGTTCTGTTAGGACTGAGTGAAAAGATGTGTGTAGGCATGCTTATATGTACAAAAATCTGATACATTCATTAGTTCCAGTAACACTGCCTGTGTCTTTACTTTGAATTTACCCTGGCCATATTTGCAGATTCATCCACTGTTATATAGACATTCAGCTTTAATACCTGTGTTGGTTTTGGATTTAGGATTCTGATGGTCATTCTTTTTTTTTTTTTTAATGTTTTTATATGGATTTCTTGTACAGTGCCCAGAGCTGTTACAGGACATTTAATAAATATAACTGAGCAAATAAAATCTTGATTTAGAGAACATTCAGAATTATGGTATTGGTTGAGCAATAAGAAACAGTTGAAATGGAAGAGATGACTTGATTTCTAGATTGAGGAATGTTATCTGCACAGAAATAAAGTAAAAAAAAAACTAAAATAAATAGATTAAAACTGCATAAAGTACAACATCACTACATTTCCAGTAAATACTGAATTAAATCCATCCACTGATCTAATTCAGACAAAGATAAGCATTCCTTTGTCTTTAGAAACAAGACGAGGACAAAGAATTGATTGTTTTACACCAGTTGGTGGTGTAACATATGATTTCAGAACCCAAGAAAGCAAAACATGTGCTTTACCAAAGATCACTGTAATCCTAAAACTCCAACATCATTTATTTGGCTATGACCTCTCAAAGGAGCAGAATGCTACTGTGTATCCAGGCAAAATTTCTGAATGTATTCAGAGGACCCTTTATGCTTGCTGATCCAGAGAAGTCACTTAAGTACTCAAACTGTGTGAAAGTGATACAGAGTAAAATTGCTTTCAAGTATTGCTGTAGAATCAGGATAAACTAGAACAGCCCCTCGAGGTGAAGTTGGGCAAAAAAGCCACCAGCCCAGAAAAGAGAAAAATGGATCAACTTGTAAAGACTCTTTCAGTCTGAATGGTCAGCTCTTAATGGTTTTTGAGCAAGTTATCTGTTTATTACTGTTCAGTCACTGTCCATAAACTCACATTATCTAGAAAAGAAAGCCTGACCCTTTTCTTGGGCATGTATCAAATTCTTCCTAAAAAAGACAATAAAAGTGATCTGCATCCGCTTCCTTTTTATGAAGCTTTCATGCTCCCTCAATTCCTAATCCCATTTGATGGCTGATATGTAATGGTAATAGCTGGTTTCACACCATACATTTGTCTTCCGATGATGGTATTGCCAAGCAGCTACTTGCATGGACTTCAAAAAATAGATTACATTTTCTTCATGGACAATTAATTTTATATATGGTAACTGCAGTGAGGCTATTATGTACATGAAGATGGAAGACTACAGAAATACCCATAGTGGAGGAATGGATTGTGAAAATGGCTGAGTTTGCAGAAATGGCTAAACTGACTTGTTTGATTAAGGAGGGAACAACAATTATTTTTATAAAAGACTGGAAACCCTTTATGGACTTTTTGCTGAAAATGGATAAAAATGAATTGGTGATTTTGGGATTTATTGACTAAAAAGTTTTCTTTTTGGGAAGAAGGGAACCATGATATGTAACTTGGGAGGGTAGAGATAGTAATTGCTATGTTTGTTACTGCTGCAAAGAAGATCAGAAGTAGATTCCTTAAATATCTTTCTTTTTCTCTTTTTTTCTCTTTTACTTTTTCTTTTATTCTTTCTGTTCTTTTTTCTACTTTTTCTTTATGTTTCCATAGTTTTTTAATCTTGTGGAATGAACAAATGAATGGTTCTGTATATATTCTTAAGAAGAGAAAGATTTTAGGAAACTGAAGAGAGTGATTGCCTTTTAACAGGCATTTTCTAAGGCATATGCTTAATGTAAGAATATCATAGGATGCCCCTGAGAATAAATTCTGTGGACTGATTTTAATTCTTCTGTTTGTGCTTTTATTTACTCATTACATTTGTTGGCTTCTGAATGGTCAAGACCCATGGCATCTTGCAATGCACTAAAATACAATAACGTTTTCCACAATAAAGAACAAGGACAGAAAAGAACCAATAATGTAGTAGCTAATCATAAGTAACTCTTTCCTAAAGAGTGGTTGTTCCATAATGCAAGTTCCATGACATAAAAACTATGCTTTCTGGCCTCAGCCACCTTAATCTCTTAGAAATGGGGTACCCTGAGCAGCTTCTCCAGGGAAGATCTTCTTGGAAAGGTCAAATATGGCTGGAGTAGGTAATCCTGCAAGTACCTAAGTGCTAAGGTTTTATAAACTTCAAATCTGATTATTTCAAAATTTGATGATGACCAATGGCTTAATAAAAATAGTTAGCATCTGGAAATGGGCTGCAACAAATATAATCTCATGTAGGATTGGAGGAAATGGCCCTCCTGCTTCATGGCATGACACAAAATAGAAGGATCTTAATCCTATTTAACTGATTTTTAAATGATATTTGAGAGAAGAACTTGGGTGGCAAGAAAGAATTATTCTTTTTTCTTCCCCAAGTGCCTCTTTCTGAAATATTTCGCCTCTTCCAAATAGCTCAAGGCTTTGCCTCAGTTTTCTAGAAAGCACTGGTCAATAGACCTTTTAGAGAAAATGGTAGCTATTGCAAACGTTCTCCTCCACAAATTACTTGGAAAGGCCTACCTGAATGCTTGGAATGGCTGTGGTCAGCTAGCCATCCATCCAAAGCTCTGAAAAACTCCAGTGAAATTCTTCACCCACTCAGATATGCCATACTCCCTAAAACACAAGAATACCAAAGGAAGAAAGTAATTTTGCTCCTTCTTTGTTCTCTGATTTCCCCCAGTCAAGCCAAACTCTCATCTTTCCTAAGTTCAGCCCAGCTGTTTCACAGATAGAACTTAAAGAAATTCACAGTCGATATGAAGTACATTTCAGCACACTGTATGCTCAGGGCTTATATAGTAACATAGGAAGTGGCAATCATTTCATATTCAGTCTCTTAACTGATCAGTGATGCTTGAATTGTCCGTCTCAACTGCAGGTCACATGAAGGTTCCTGGTCTTCCACACATACCACTGAAGAAGTAGGCATCCGATGCCTTACTAGAAAGTGTTGCCAGACAGCAGCTGAGGCATAGTCATTGTTAATTCCAACATCCTGGGCATATATGACTGCTGTTTCTACAGCAGCTTTATGACATATGTGAATATGTCATTCACATATTCTCCAGTATTGTGCTGGATGTAACCCTTTTAGGATCCCTAGGCATCTAAAGTAACATTCTTCATGCTTCTGCCATTGCCTTGTAATGCTCTCTATTAAGCGCTGTAGAATATATTTCTTACTCAATGCTGGCTGCTTGTATTCCATCTTCAACTACTTAATGGTAATAAATCATTGCATATATAAATATGTAACACCTCCCATCCCCCAATACACAACATGAATAGTTTGGTGTGTGGGATTTGATCTATAGAAGCTTAAACCGGTAACAAGACCACTGCAAATAGCAGGACCATTAGGAAAGAAAATCTTAATTCATCTGTTCTCTCTCCCTCGTGTTTCTGTTTCTGTTTCTTATGAGGGGCACACATGAGATTGTTTCCTGGCCTGTTTCTAGACAGCCCTCTGAGTATATTGCTTGAGGGGATAAATCACTTTATTATTGAGCGGGTGCCAAATATCTGAATATTATTGTTTCTTATTGCTATTGTTATTTCTTACTCTGCTGTTTTTTTAAAATAATTGGTGTTATTAAGGTTGTGCATTTGTCTTTTTGGTTGGTTGACTATAATAAATTCCTGACGAGTTATTATAGAAGATATTGTTTATGATAATAAAACAAGACTTCACATTTTCATAGTTCTTTCTAGTTGTCTCCTTGTCGATTGTATCTGAGAAACCTGCAACTTGTGGTGGGAATCCAACAAATGGTATATACATTATCTTATTCTGTGGCATTATCAGTATTAAACAGTTTCCCACCCTTACATCATCCCTATCAGTAAGTCGCTCAGGCAACATAATTCATATAAGAAAACAGTACTGAAAGCAAGGGTTCAAGAAGGATTATGGACATTAATCCTTCTTGAACTCTTGAGATTAACACCAACCAATATCAATACAAGTATTCCATATATATTTATACCATCTCATGGCAATTCTGCTAAACAAAAATCCTCCCTCCCTCCCTCCCTCCCTCCCCGTTGCAGAATTCTACCAAAGAGACTACTTAATCTTTTGAAATCATTACTTTTCCTTCAATCTGATTTCCCTTTCACTCTGAAGCCATTTTCATTAATGTATTTTGTAGCAACTTCAAGAGAAACAGAGCTATCACTCTTGCAATCCCAGGTCTTCTCATCCAGAAGGTTTGTTTATCTAAAATTTGCTATGTTTTGCTGATTTCTGTTTGCTATCCTTTGTAAGGAGGACAACCACTTTTTGAAGATTGCCCCAAGTCAAGCAGATCAAAGACACAACATTTGTGTGTGCATGTTCCACAGGAAATGGTTTTTGAATTATAGACAATTTCTTTTTCAGCAGCATGATACTAATGCAAATATTGTACCAGCCTTTCACCATCAATCATATTCAGTACTGGTGGTCTTTCAGTTAAAAATAATTTTACTATTGCAGGTAGGCTATTATATTTTAGACTGACATGACTAAATTTTTAATACATAAAGAATTTAAAATGTGTTAAATAAATTCAGTGTTGTTTCTGCTTTATTCTTTAGGTGTAGAAATGGGTGGACTAATGTGTGTGTGTGTTTGTAGTTGATTTCTGTCTTCATTAGTGTGACGTTTTTGGAAATTTTGTTTTGCAAGGATTTTATTAAAAGATTATTCACTAATTTACTAACATGGGATGCTTTCAAATGCAGCCAAATATATGTAGGAAAAAAAATATTTACAGCAATGATAAATTAAGATCCAGAGAGAATAAATAGAGGTGAATAAAGGGAGGTCTTTTGAAGCTCCTTCAAACACAAATATGAAAGTTTGATCATCAGGAGACCAGAAGTGTCTCAGCTGGAGCTACTTTTCCCTTTAAATCCAGAGAAACGTATCCACTCTTAAAAAGCTATATTATAAAAGGTTTATTCACTATGGCTTCTCCAGTTTAGGGTTTGCCTTTATTCATGTGCTTAGGTTCCCACAAACTTGCTGATGGCACAGGGACAATGCCCCTTAACACAGTCAATTCTGATCAAGCCAAGCATTCATGAGCTTGGTTGAACAGGCTCTGTATTCAACAAGGCTTGTTTTCATTTGTGGACAAATCAAACAGATTGGACAAAAAATAGGTGAAAATTGCTTTTTGACAGAGAGCAAGAGACAATGAATAGCATGAGATTATATTTTTTGTCATCATGAGTCATTGGCCTCTAAGGTGATGGAGCAAATTGAGACTGTGAAGTGTTTTGCGCTACCAGTCAAGCAACTGAATTTTTCATAAACCCCTTATGGTTTGACACAGTGGAACAAAAGAACAGTTCATCACATCATATAAGAAGTGTTTGGTAGCAATAGTGACATTAAAAATGTGTGTGTGTGTGTGTTTTTGTGTGAAAGAGAGAGAGAGTCTATATCCGCATAACTAATGGATGTCTGTTAGCATCACTAATGGATCTGTCTCTCTCCTTCTCTTTTCTGCCAAACATCCATGTTTTATTTCATGAACTTTGTAATGACTATCAGGTTAATTCAACAACATATCACATTCTTTTTCAGTTGTGATAAATCCTTATGGGCTTAATTATGGCTACGTTCACATATTTGTTGGCAGATTACCAGGAAAGTGTGCAGATTAAATGTTTTCACTCGCTCTAAATATTTGTTGGAGAAAAGCTTAAAAAAAAAAGAAGAGAAGAAATCAGTCTTAAAGCATCTTTAACTGTAAAATGTGATTATGTTTGGACAAACTCTGTGAGGTGGTGAGACTGTGGCAAACCATTCAGAACAAATTGTTAAATTAAATTATAAGTTTTTAAATTCTTTCTTTTGATATTCTTACGCTACGAATAGAGGAAGAATTCTGCTCAATTAAGAAAGACCTATTTGATTTGCCACCCTGTTTCCCACAATCCTCCAACATTATATTTTGGGAATCCACAGCAGAACATGGAGACAATAGCACACATTCTGGCTTTTGTTATAATGTTTCTGGGCTGTCTGTGGATCTCAGAAGTAGATACATTCCATTCCTTATAGACATTCTATTCTCAGGTCAACATTTAGTTTATGTGTGTGTGTGTGTGTGTATTTTTATTGAAACTTTTAAAAAAGAAGATAAAAGTAATGCAAACTAATATAAAGTGAGGAATAAAAAAGAGAAAGAAATTAAAGAGTAAGCAAAAAGTGCAAGAAAAGAAACGTTAAAGAAAAATAGAAAAGAAAGAAAAAAGATACGAAGAAGTGGCTTCCAACATTCTTCACAGCAGTTATAAGTACAATTATATTTTAATTATTTTATATTTATATCTCTAAAGTTACATCATAATGCTCTTTTTTCTATAATCTATCCTATCTAATCATCAAAGCCATAAATCACAAGTTCATTTTTTAAAATGTTTATGTCAAAAATCCATAAGAGGTTTTCAGTCACCAATAAATGTACATAGTGTCTTTTCTCCAATCAAAGAAGTCAATCTATCCATCTCAGCAAGACCTGTCAGTTTCACCAACCATTCCTCCATAGTGGGTAGTGTCGAATCTTTCCATCTCTATGCATATAATAACCTCGCCGCAGTAATCATATATTGAAATAATCTTCCATGACTTTTTTCTAACTGTTTATCCATTAGTGCTAAAAGGAAAAGTTTTGGCTTCAGTTGAATATTAATCTTTAAAATCCTCTGTATCAAAGTAGGTATTTGAATCCAAAATTTTTTAGCTTTTTTACATATCCACCAAGCATGATAAAATATCCCTTCATGTTGTTCACATTTCCAACATACATTTGAAATGCCTTTATACATTCTAGATAATTTCTCTGGTTTCATGTACCAATGTACATCATTTTATAAAAATTCTTTCAGATCATAACACAATGTAAATTTCAACCTTTTTGACCACTTATTTTCCGATTGGTCCATCTGTATTTCTTTCTTTCTAGTGTTTTTTCTGCATGTGCAGGGCCCACTTTTTTCAGATCGACTGAATGTTGATCCTTTTGTTTGTGACAAGAATAGACCAATGGCTTGTTGCCTGAGTCTGGTGTCATGAGCTGAGAGAGAGTGACTGGCCCAAAGTCACACAGCTGGCTTTCATGCCTAAGGCAGGACTAGAACTCACAGTCTTCTGGTTCCTAGCCTGGAACCTTAACCAGTAGATCATATTGGCTCTGTTGGTCCATCTATATATTATAACCAAAATTCTTAGCCCATTTTATCATACATTCTTCAAGCTGTTCGTTGTCTGTTTCAAATTTCAACAAAAGTTTATACATTTTAGTAATTACATGTTCATCATCAGTGCACAGTTGTACTTCAGATTCTGTCTTACTTTGCTCCATACCACAAATCTTTTTGTCCATTTTGAATCTTTCTGATAATTGTAAATGGGAAAACTGTTGACAATAATATCCTTCTGCTATTAATTGCTCTTTTGATTTAATTTTAAATTCCCCTTGATGGTTTTCCAATAATTCCTGATACATCAACCATTTGTCCTTGTTTGCTGTTTCTCTTCTATGATATGCTTCTTGAGCTGAGATCCATAAGGGTGTTTTTGGGCACAACTTGGCTTTATATCTATTCCATATTTTCAATATGCCACATCTAATAAAATGATTTTTGAAATCCACATTAACTTTAACTTTATCGTACCATAAATATCCATGCCATCCAAACCTCAGGTCATGATCTTCTAATTCTAAAAGACTCTTGTTTTTCAGCAACATTCATTTTTTCATCCAAACCAAACAACAAGCAGCAAAATACAATTCCAAATCTCATAAGCCCAATCCTCCTCTTTCCTTTGCATCTTGTAACATTTGTTTTAACTTTTTCAAATAATGATTATTTTTTATCTTTTGAGAAGCATTTGCCCCATTTATATCCCACGTTAAGCATTTATAATCCATAGTTAGGCCAAGATTTTGGAAAAGTCAATACCCGTATTGCCCAATGTGGAATCCTCTTTAGTGTCTTGTGGCATTTGTTTGGTTTCATCTGTCATTGTCACTTCCATTTGTATTTCCTCCAGTTCTTTAAATTTTCCCCAAAAATCTCTTGCTTTCTGCACCAAGTTCAGTCTGAATCTCTGTTGCTTAAATGTAAAAATTACCCCTTTCAACTTATCTAAGTGTAATTTTCTTCTGTTTAAGTTTGTCTATCAGGAAAAAAAAAAATCTTTTCTCTTGCATAGTATTCCAATTGGAATTTCCTAAAGTACAATTACATCTGTATTATTAGTCTAATGTTAAAATGCTGCTGTAAAACTTGGTCTTTTCTCTTCTTCCTGACAAAATGCACAAGGACATCCCCTGGAACATTTCTTAATTTTGCAACATGTGTATTAATCTTATAGACCTTATCAATCTCTGTATCGATGTCATCTTCCTCCCCACCCAAGAAATTAGCCAGAAACTTAACAATCTTTTCTCTGATATGTTCTCCAAGTTGTTCTGGAATTACTCTAAATCTTAAGCAAAATTCTTTTTCTCTCAGTTGTAGTAATACCAAATTATCCAAATCTTTCTCCATCTCTCTATTTATAACGTCTGTTTTACTTTCCAAAACTTCAACTTTTTCAGTAATTTGTTTAAGACTGCAGCCAATTGCCCTAAATATTCTTCAATCTTTGTAACTTCTTCTTTCACATCTTTTTTTTTATTCCTGCAAATCTTTCTTTTGTTTTCTTTTTAACCATTGCAGCCATGTTTTTGGCAAATTCTTCAAACATTTTCTGCAATAAATTTGGTGAAATGCCACTATCTGTAAGTTGTTCTAGTGAACCTCTGCATCCTTCTCCTAAATTAGCAGCTTTTCTTGTGGTTGCCATTGTGAGAAAGTGAATTACTTTGTGAAAATTAAAGGCAGGCTTCTCCTTTTTTTTTTTTTTTAATGTTTTGCTTTTTCTATCTTTAGCACTTTAGTCCCAATTAGCTTTCCATAGTTACAGTCTTATAGTTTAGCTCATATTATCCTTATCTTCTTGTTTTGTAAAATCCACCAATTATCTACTGTCCTTAAAAATAAGCAATCAGCATTGCCACAAAAATCTGTTTTGTTAGTCTAATTAATTTTGCTGTTTTCAAGGGCACTTTCATCAGAAAAAAATATTTCTTCTGTTTCTTAAAATCACTGTCCCTTTATCTGTTGAAATTTTTCTTGGATCACAATCTTGTTAAGCTTCTTGCTTTTAAATTAAAATCCTTTAAAATAGCTCCCTCCCCCCCTCCCCCCCCCCTTAATTTCAAAAAGAAGGTACTCACCAAGAGTCTGATCTTCACTGCTGTTTGGAATATCTCTCTTAGGTTATAAAGTAATTAAATCCAAAAGTGTTTAAGAAAGTGAGGCTTTTGCCAGTCAAATGTCATTAAGGCTACACAGCAATTAAGGGCGTGTTGTAAATCTCTCGGCTCCCAAGCCACATAGCTCATGATTGACCACAAGATAACTCAATTCCTGTGGTCTCCTTGCAAAGAGAAGCTCTTCCAGATCTCTCCTTATCTCCAGAGAGATTTTTGTCAGCTAGCAGTTGGCTCCTGGCTGGCAATTCCATCATAGTGCTGTTCCCACTCGTGGAGCTGCTTGCAGGGATGTCTAACCTGCCGTCAATCTTCACCTGGAAGCCCAGGTCAACACTTAGTTTATTAAACAATATGATTATATTGAAACATGGCTTTCTAGCCATAAAACATCTTATGCAGACTTCCATATGCTCCAACTTGTGATGAGATAGATGAAAACCAGAAACTGGACTAGGTCTCTCTTATAGCCCCCTGAAAGATACATTCAATGTACTTGCTAACTGGAATTTGCTAGTATGCAGCTTTTCATTCTAGAGGTGACAAACAGTTAACATGACTGATTGGCAGGGGGAGACCTGTTGCCTATGTATATATCTAATGTAATACTCAAGTTTTCTAAATGACTGATTCTATGTGGTGGTCAATGGCCACTACTATATGACTGCTCAGGTGATTTGGAATGCTCAGTCTTAACACTAGACCGGTAAATACTAGGATATTGGGAAGTTAGCTAGGAAAAAATCTGAGTAATGAGAGAATTGGGCTAGTTTAAGAGAATTTTGTGGTCACATATAATTCAGGTAATCCAAAAAATGGTAGAGAATGGAGTTCTCTTAGATATGCAACAATTTTATGAGATAGTTGCAAATAATTATTAATAGGTACCTTCCCAGTCAGAATGACGCTTTGGTGATGCAGGCAGCCAGCACAATAGAGGAAAAATCGCTCATTATTTTTTAAGAGTGGGAGAAGGAGAATAAAGAAGCTAGAATCATGTAATAAATCTAGATTTATGAATGCTATATGTTTGGCAGTTAAGTACATACATTAATTAGATGGAAGAAGGATTTTTTGTTTGTTTGTTTTACAATAGCCAATACATTTTTATGGGATGTAAAACAGAATTCTAATCTAATACAGTGAGAGCTATAGATGGGTTGCTTGCTCCACATTATGCAAAACTTTATTAACTTATCTTTCCATGGATGAGTATATTTAGGGTGATTTACCAAAGATATGAAAAAATTCAGAAAATTTTCTGGAACTGTGAAGGCCATTGGTTTATCTTATTCTCAATCATCTAGGCTCCCACTTTTGGTAATGGAAGTTTTTAGGGATGGGGGTGAGGAGAACAAGCAAAGGAAATGCTTGACTAAGCCCTTTTCCTCCATGTTTAGAGACCTGGTAAGTTTGTTTAAAGATGAAACAAAAAATAATGTATTTGCTTTATGACTGAGGTTAGTGGAATGAAGGAGAGAATGTGGCAGGGATACAATAACCTGAGAGTGGAGATTATTGTGGAAGGAAAAAGTTTTTGGAATAAATATGTATATATTCTAGTACCAGGGAGAAACATTCTCCTGCATTTTTCCTACTAGTTCTTATTTAATGAAAGAGAATTTGTTTTCAAATTTTATTTCAAAAGACAAGACCATTTCAGAGAAATTGCCATGAATGGAGGACAGTGGAGGAGTGGCTAAGGAGGACATATTAAAGTTCTACCTTTCCTCATACAATCTTTCTTCTAATGATTTGCTTTTGTACACCCATGAAGCCTCAAGGACTATTCAGCATTGTAAGGGGAGTTATTCTGTCTTCTGTTTTCCACTGACCAAGGGAGATGTGCATGTTATAGGATGGAAACTGCTCAAACTTTAACATGCATTCACAGAGCAGTAATGTCCCAAGTGCCCAGAGAGCTTTCCTGCAGTAAGTTCCAAATGGCCAAAGCAGGGGGCAGAAGCATGGTTAAATCACAATCCAGAAGTCCAAGAATCCAAATGTGTATCATTAGCTGGTCTGGGTTCCAAGAAGTAGAGTTTTCACAGCCTATAATTCAAGAAGCAAACATATAGTGTTCTGGCAAATTGAGTGGTTGCTCTCAGTGGAGAACTGCCAGACTGTGATGGCTCTTAAATGGAGCCTGCACTGGATGCAGGCAATCCAGGGCAGGAATCCCTTGTAGAGCAAGAAGCTGTGCGAATCTCTATCTAGACAGTGGAATATGAAAGCAAAGTAGGGATGACCAGCAATGAGGTGGATGGACTCAGTTACAGTGGCAATGAATATACCATTGGAAGAGATGAAAACCCAGGTTGGGGACAGATTATCCTAAAGAAAATCTCTATATATGTGGTCACTAAGAGTCAACATGGACTTGGTGACACATAATCACAACCAAGTTGGCCTAATAAAGATATTGCTCATTAGATTTTGAACATTTTTTTTCTGGTATATATTCTGAGTTTTGCAGTGAACTGATAAAGAGGAAAAACATGGTTTAATATTTATTTGATCTAAAGGATACCTGTATCAGTTACTCAACTGATTTCTTCTTGATACTGATGTATCTTTGATGCTTTGGGATTCTGGAGAATAGTTTGAGAATAGATTTCTCTAGGTCTTTTGTATAAGTGTCTGTGTGTGTGTGTGTGTGTGTATGAGAGAGAGACAGAGAGAGAGACAGAATGTCTGAGCTAAGATTTGGGTCTATAATTTTGAAGAAATATATCATAGACTCATCAAATCATGCAGTATATAATTTCTTCCCTGTCAGGCCACATAACATTTTCATTTTAATATTGGTAACAAGTTGATAATTCAAGGTTCCAATTGGATATTATGTGGAAGCATAGGGTTGTGAATTTTAATATCAAAATTGAAAGACATCTGTGGAAACCTGGAGGTCATTTTCACATGACATTTTATTTTTATTTTATATTTATAGGCCAGAGGTCAACATAGCAATAAAGGATTATTTAAATGTTTCACAGTGACTTCATGAATATTTATTTGTCAAGGAATATATTAATAAACTGGAAAAACCTTAATATTTCTGTAACATATGGAGAACTAAATGCAAACAATTTTAAACAAACCAAAAATAGAGAGATCAATGTAGAAAGATAAAAACTCTTTGAAAAGTATTCCCACTTAGGTGCAGCGTTCACCTAGTTCTATCAGAGACATCTCATTAGCAACAACATATTTGTGACATGATTTCTTTATTCTCTAAACCTTTCTTAATAGGTTATGGATTTCAGTAGTGTTGACTCATGTCAATATTTCCTCCTCACTTCCTCGAAAGAAGAGCTCTGCAAAATGTCTTCTGGCTTGTTGCAAGAATACTGGTCTACACTCAGTGAGGCAACACATTATGCTAAATATAATGAAGGCCAGACCCTCAGCATCTTGAGCAGGTGAATATTTCTGATCCAGGAACAAATAGAAGCAGGAAGCTCAAAAAAATTTAAGCAGCCTTTATTATACAGTTGCCAAGGAGAGCTACCTCAGTACTACTTGGACTCTTTAGAAAAAAACAAGCAAACACATATTTACTGAATGCACCACAGTAACCCTACCTCCAGCATTACTGTGCCCAATATCCCTGTGGGTCTGGAAGTCACTTGTGCTGCATGATTGGGTTCACACATTAAGATAGGGCAGAATTCAGCTATTATATTAGCATGTTATATGAATCAGAATATATATTAAGGCAAAATACAATTCATTTATTTGGACATAGTTTATTATATAAACATAGTAATTGTGATTGTTCACCAGGGCTAGGTTTAGGCATCTTGTATGAACCAACCCATAAATATGTGCATGTGCTTTTAATCACATAATCCAAAAACAATCTTTGGTTAGTCCTAAGAAGAATTACATGCAAATACAGATTGGCATACACAAGTCTTTTTCAAACGAATGTGCATGTATGGGTGGCAGAGATGCATATATCAGGTTCAGCCGGCATGGCACGGCTAGTTTTTGTCCAGCCGCGCTGAGTCAGTTCTACCACCTGCTCGCAAGCTGGGGAAAAGAGGAAATGAAAGCCGTGGCTGATTGATGAGCCACCTGGGACCGCTTAACGTGGATGTTTTGTATCAACGCTGATTAGCCATGAGCACCGAGACAAAGGGCTGAGCCGCAGCTTGCGGAAATGTGATTGGCGTGCAATTGGAAAACCCCGGTTTTGCGCACGGCTGAGAGAACCCAGAGGAACCACAACCACGCCGGCGGGGCAGAACAATCAAGGAAAAATAAGAACTGGGCTGAACCTGCCATTCGAGTAAAAGGGGGGATTACTAGGGCAATCTATAATCTGTACTCTGCAATATGTAAGACAGCAACGGGGCAAAGCACGGGAAGGGGAGAACTATAAATTGTATCACAAGATGTGCCAAGCCAGTCCTGGCTTTGTTTGTAACTGCTGTGTTATGCTTGAGTAAACTTCTTTGTTGCACACACGTGTCACGAGAGTTTCTCTAGACGAACGGGGTAAACCTTACAGCATAGTCAATAGGCACCTCAAAAATGCTCTCCATCTCCAGTAACTGGAAATTACAGCCACGCAGCCTTTGTACATGGAGGCAGCATGCAGACACAAATGGTCAGTGGTGGCCATATTCCCCATGAATTTCTTCAATCTTCTTTTTAAAAAAATCATTTAAGCTAGCAGCCATCAATACATCCCATGCTGGTGAATTCAATAAGAGCATGATATGCTGTATGGAGAAATAGTATCTCTTGTCCTAGAACTCTTACCTAGACAGCTTCTCTGGATGTTTCATCAGATTTCAGGTCAATGAGAATGGGATAAACAACTTCTTTCAACTTTTTCTAGATCATGCTCCATTTATGTTTCTTTGACTGTATTTTTTTCCTGCAGTAAAATATAGTAAGGTTCTGTGGAAAAATAATTCTATCAATAAATCAGTGTGGCACAGTAGCTGGGCTGAGAAGATTCAAGGTTTTCTAGGTTCAAATTTTCACTCAGCCATGAAACTCATTGGGTGCCTTTGGGTATTTACTGTCTTTCTGACTAATCAACTTACAGGATTGCTGTGAGAAGAAATTGGGTTGATGATTACCCAGAAGAAAGATGGAATAAAAATGTACTAAATAAATTTGGATTGAAACCATGTATGTTTCAGTTCAGGTCACACTGTTCTTATCATTCAATACATTTTTAAAAATAAGGATTAAAATATGTAAAACAAAAGACTGTCCTGGTGCAATTTCTCATCACAGAAATGAAGATAATACATTGGCAAAAGTAATGGAATTTGTGTTTCAATGGCATTTTTTGATTTCACTAGTTTTCACAAAACATTCTATTTAGAGAATGTTTTAATAACCAAACTGTAAGATTCTATATGTACATTGGATCAACAGTCTGGGTTCCATTTTTAAAAAATATAATTACGAGCAAAAATTACTAGTATGTATGAGATTGGGGAACAGCTATTATAACACTGGGAGTGAAAAAAAAAACCCAGTTACTGCCCATTAAAATGCAAACAGCAATACGATGGATTTGCCACGAAGGGGTCTTATGCCAATTTATTGATTGATTTATTGAGCAAACTTCCATCCCACTTCAATTAAAGAGACTCTTGGCAGTTTGGGTCTATAGTATTTTGGAGTTCCAATCCAGTATATGAAAATGTTTTGGCAGAGTCTGTCATTGCCATTAACTTCACACAGAAATTACTTATAGCACCTTCTGTAGTTCATTTATACCTTTCAATGCCCTGAATTAACTTTTGCATCTTTAATACACTATTTAGACAGAATTTATTGTTGTTATGCCACATTGGTGTAATTATTGCTTGGGTCTACCACCTAGAAACTTTTTAGAGCAGAGTGGTATGTATGTATGTATGTATGTATGCATGTATTTATTCACCTAGAAATGTTTTAGAGCAGAGTGGTATTAATTAATTAATTAATTAATTAATTAGTTAATTAGAGTCAGGGGTGACTCCTGGTGAGTGGCTGGACAAGTCCCTGCAGTTTTCTTGGCAAGATTTTGGAAGTGGTTGTACATTGTGAATTCCTAAGGCTAAGAAAGGGTGAGTGGTCCCAGATCACCCAACTGGCTTGTGCCTAAGATTTCTAGTTTGGTGCCTTAACCACTACACCAAACTGGTGTCTTGGTATAATTTTAGAATAAATAAATAAATGGATGAATGTTTATGACCATTAGGAAAATGTAAGACCATAACTTAAATTTAGACACCACTGAGTCTCAATATAAATCTTTCTTTTATTTATTTCTTTAAATGATTTTTATGACTGCCCATTGATGGTGCTAATGGCAGAAAGTGAAGAAGAACTAAAGAGCCTCTTGATGAGGGTGAAAGAGGAGAGTGCAAAAGCTGGCTTGAAACTCAACATTAAAAAAACTAAGATCATGGCATCTGGGCCCATCAATTCCTGGCAAATAGAAGGGGTAGAAATGGAAGCAGTAACAGACTTCATTTATTTGGGCTCGAAGATCACCGCAGATGGAGACTGCAGCCATGAAATTAAGAGACGCTTGCTCCTTGGGAGGAAAGCTATGGCAAACCTAGATAGCATATTAAAAAGCAGAGACGTCACCTTGCCGACAAAGATCCGCATAGTCAAAGCTATGGTTTTTCCAGTAGTAATGTATGGCTGTGAGAGCTGGACCATAAAGAAGGCTGAACGCCGAAGAATTGATGCCTTTGAACTGTGGTGCTGGAGAAGACTCTTAAGAGTCCCCTGGACTGCTAGGAGGTCAAACCAGTCAATCTTAAAGGAAATCAACCCTGATTGCTCATTGGAAGGATTGATAATGAAGCTCAAGCTCAGATACTTTGGTCACCTAATGCGAAGAGACGACTCTTTGGAAAAGACCCTGATGCTGGGAAAGATTGAAGGCAAAAGGAGAAGAGGACGGCAGAGGATGAGATGGTTAGATAGCATCACTGAAGCAATGAGCATGAAACTGAGCAAACTCAGGGAGGCAGTGAAGGACAGGAAGGCCTGGCGCAATATGGTTCATGGGGTCACGAAGAGTCGGACACGACTTAACGACTGAACAACAAATTGATGGTGCTATCTGCTAACCTCAAAGTCAGTAACTTTAGAAAGGTCAAGATGCATTGTCACATAGCCAACCTGAAAGTAGTGGAAAACTTTAAAGACAAAATGATAGAATCAAAGACAACAGAAGAAATTGTTATAAAATTACAAAAAAAAAAAAAAGGATACTAAAATGAATTGGCAACGTGACCATGTTAACCTAAACACATCATATCCATTATTTTTGTAAGAGTGAGAACAAACCTGAATCAAGAATTTCACATTTGCAAATTGAATAGACATTGTTTATTTCATCTCCAACTGGAGTATCAGAAGGGGTAAATTTAATTGTGATATTTGGCTGCTTCAATGAGATAAATGGAGAAGAAGCAACTTACATTCTAGATTCAAGTTAGGATAAAATTAAGCAAAAGAAAACATTACCGAGAAAAAAGAAATAGATATATAGCTTGGCTGATGTATTCTTGTCTCTTTTATTTGACAGTAGGTCAGTGTAGGATGGAAGATATAAGTGGTTGCTAACTGTGTATGATCTCCATTATAATGAGTTACTGGACTATTTAAGAAGTAAGATTATGATTCCATATTGCTATCACAATGACTTTACTGAAGCAAAATATGGCTTCCGTCTTTTAATATTCAGGTGATGTGCTATTAGCCAAATATACAGTTTCATGCATATATTAGAAAAGGTTTGGGAATTTGCAGGTTAGTACAGGTGAAATCTGTAATGGATGTGTTGCTGTTTCCTTTTACAGACACATTTCTCTTCTGAATATCACAGGTTTTCGTTTATGTCGTATCAAACACTTCTTGATTCCACAATGGGTGTGTAATTTGCTGTTAATTTACAATCTAAGGATTCTGTTTTTTTTTTAATATACAGTGGAACCTCTAGTTATGAATTTAATCCGTTCCGTGACTCTGATCGCAACTCGAATTGGTCGCAACGTGAAGCACGTTTTCCCATAGGGTTCAATGTAAATACGGTTAATCCGTTCCGCCCTCCGAATTTGGTCGCGCCGCGAGGCACATTTCCCCATAAGGTTCAATGTAAATACAGCTAATCTGCCCTCCAAATTTGGTCACTCCGCGAGGCACATTTCCCCATAAGGTTCAATGTGTCAGCCGGCGTTGCACGGCTAGGAAATTCCCCAGGCGCGCTTTAGTCAGCCCTAGCGCAGAAAGAGGAAGTGCTAATGAAATCTGAGCTTTTGTCACGTGCATGCACAGCCGGGAGTGGGAGCCTCCCCCCCCCCCACTGATTCCTCCACGCTCTTTCCTTTCTCCATAGCGACAAAAGCACAGTGAAAGCAATATCAGCGCACTGGGGGGAAAGGCTTATGTCGCGCGCACGCACAGCCGGGAGCGGGAGCTCCCCCCCCCACTGATTCCTCCGTGCTCTTTCCTTTCTCCATAGCGACAAAAGCACAGTGAAAGCAATCAGCGTGCTGGGGGGAAAGGCGCGCACGCACAGCCGGGAGCGGGAGCTCCCCCCCCGCACTGATTCCTCTTCCTCAACTCCGCACTCTTTCCTTTGTTCATAGCCCTTGGTGGTGCGCACGAGGAAAGCCTTTCCCCCGCGTGCTCAGATTAGTGAAGAGGCGCCAGGTGGCCCTTTCATTAGCACTTCCTCTTTCTGTGCTAGCGCTTGAGCGATGAAACTGACTAAAGCGCACCTGGGGAATTTCCTAGCCGTGCAACGCCGGCTGACACATTAAACCTTATGGGGAAATTTGCCTCGTGGAGCAAGCCTCCTTGCTACCGCAATCTCGCCCACAGGAAGCCGCGACCACGTGGCAGCAGGGCAAATGGCCACGGATCCGGTTCGTAGCTTGAGGCGGAGTTCGCATGTCGAGGTAAATTTTTGCGGCCGGAGCTGGTCGTATCTCGAAATTTTCGTAAGGTGGGGCGTTCGTATCTTGAGGTACCACTGTAATCACTTTATTAAAGTTTATAGTTATAAAAATAAAAAACTAATACAAACTAAAAAAATACAAAAAAATGAAAAGATAGTACAGAAAAGAAAATAAGAAAGAAATATAAAATAAAAAAAAAGAAAAGAAAAAGAAGAAATATATAAAGAAATGATTTCTCCCTTCATCACAAGAAGTAGAAACAATTTCAGTAACTTATAACATTCTCTGAGAATACAGAGCCTAAAGAATCTGTGTTTATCATTTAAAAAACTGGCTGAATCTGAAGCATAAAATGTGTTTCCTTTCATTATCCTTAAAAATTATTTTACATGAAGATATGTATTCACTGTGTACTTAGACTTACCACATTCCCCCTTATTTGGAATCTCCAGCCTTGATCAATCAAGGTATTTGCCTTTAATGATCCTGTTGATGGGAATATTTTTCACATCTACCTTCTAGTTTAATCCCCCTCCTCCCATTTTGACAGAACTTCACTTGAAGTTATTCCTCACTAACCAGCATGGACATCAAAAGATCCTGCTGAGGCGTCATAATCTCTGATTTTCAAGGACAAGCCTCCAACCATCCAGATGGGTTTATCACTATTTCACAGCATCAAGCCTGTGTTTTCATTTACCTTTTCTACCACAAACCTAGACTTCCATGGGCAGAAGAAAATCCTTGCCTGAAGTTGGCTGAGAGCTTCAGCTTTACTTTTGAAAACTGCTAAGTGGGAAGATGGGTACCTGGAGTGTCCTTGAACAATCTTTGCTAGAAGATGCTGGGACTACCTTGCAGGCAATGAAGAAAGACAAAATTAATCGAGCATTGCAAGAAGATGGGAAGCAAACAAAAAGAAGTTATATTTCTACTCTTCTTTCTCTTGAACCATAGGATTCAGTGTTGATACATGACTATTTTAACATCCAAGAGAATAGATAACTGTAAAGGTTTTGCCTTCCCTAAATGTGTGATTATGATTCTCAGTTATTATTATCTAATCATATAAAGCTATTTCATAGAAAATGAATTCTATTATATAATTCTATATATTATCTATCTATCTATCTATCTATCTATCTATCTATCTATCTATCTATCTAAATTCTAAAAAGAATGTAGATTCTTTGGTATGACATTCAAATGGTTGGGTGGCTTGTGGGTTTCAGTTGTTTATTTATTTAATTAATTTTCTTTACTAAGCTTATATGCCTCCTCAATCACCTGATTCTTGGAGACTTATAGGCCTATCACCAGTAATAAGATTAAAAATATATAAAAATATTCATAAAAATGTAACAATATCATCTCTGACACTGGGGTCTAATCTGAACATATAACATGCACTCCAACAAAGGAACAAAGCATCCAGATGTAATTTAATAAGGACTGAGTTGAGTTCAAGGACATAAATGTTGACTGTTGGGTGGAGGAAATAAGGAGGGAACAATCACAGCAACAGGTTGAAGGAAGAATAAAAAGCCTGACAAGCTGACTAACCAGAAGAGCCAACAGGAATCCTCCACATAGCAACATTTTGTAAAATGTAAAAAGTGTAAAAACAAAATATTAATTTACAAGATAGGATTCAACTAAGTTCTCATCCTCAGCCTTTTTTTTGGTAATAATTTCATTTTCTTTCCTATCTAACAACAAAAGACCATCACATTTTTAAAGAGGAGCATTATCCATTTGAGCAATTTGTTTATAAACAATTTTATTTGATCTGAAAACAGTTGTTTATTTAACCAGGCTTACTTTACCCTAAATATAATGCAGGCTTTTCTGGGGAAAAAATTCTAATCACAATCCAGCAATCTTTTTATTATATTTAATATTTAACTATTAAACACCATCACCATGGATCAAGGATTCTTCAGATCTTATTTTCTAGTTGCAGAAATCAGCATCTAAAATAAAAAGGGGAAAGAAATAAACAAATCAAAAGAAATGATGTGAAGGAAGTGGAGTGGCTAAGGCCAGTTCAATTATATTCACTTAAAATAATTGATGCATTTAGAGAGCTATCTAGCAAGAATTGAGATGTCATTTCACTGCACTTCAGGGACCATCCAAGGTCCTAGTGAAATGAGAGGTAATAGGTGCTGCATAAAGTTTGTCTATTTAATATTCTAGTGTCTAGATTATTATATTCAGCAACTCTCTATATTGCATTTCCTTCAGGGGATAAGGGGGATAAGACAGCAAATATAACAAAGCTTCCTTCCTTTTTTTCTTAGTTGTAGATTTGAGTCAAGTTTACTTGCTCTGATTATGCCTGCAAGAAAGGGACAATGTCAGACCCAGCCCAAGAACAATGATGAAACAGTCCAGTCCAGTCCAGTCCCTTTATTTGCTTACACCTTAGACAGAATCTTGCCAGACTAAACCTATACTACAGCAACTAGTGGATATACCCTGGGAGATTCTAGGGAGTGGCTATCCTGAACCTCTTTTGCTTCCCATGCTCCTGCTGCGGACTATGCTGCCTCTTGTGTCCTCCTTCCTGGAATGCACCCCCTCCTTCCTGACAGCCTCGATCTCCCACATCACTCTCCTCTTCGTAGATACATTCCATCACAAACAAGCACAATACCATATGCAGTGGGGGCATCCTGATGGCTATGATGGTCCTCGTAATGTATCCTCCATAATGCATGGGATTAAAATAGCACCAATTCTTCTAATGCATTTGGTTGGCTGGTTGATTTGGCTAAGGATACATTAAAATGGTAAAACAAAGTTGAAAATAGCTTCAGGAAACCAGACATGTTCTCACATCTTTATCTATCAGGAGAAAGTTTGTGTGTTTGTGTGTGCATGCGGGGGATCAAAAGGAGCAAGAAATTAGATTCAAGATGTGTCAACTTAGAAGAATGCCCATATTCATTTAGAATATTCAAGTTTGCTCAGGTATTGATGAGGAGCACTCCTAAATTAAAAATTTGGGTGAAGTTAGAATCTTCAAAACATCTTAAGCCTGGAGAGAGTAAAAACAGTAATGTGCAAGTAAAAAACAGTGACGTGTTAAAAGATCCATCGTGAATAATCATAGGCACTTTTCTCCTAATCCATCTAATCCCAACTAATTTTCATTTGTTGAACAGCATGATATCTATTTATGTTAGCCCATTAATGTTATGCTAGCTTCAGCTCAAGGTGAGACTTGGTATTTCTAAATTCAGATTGACATTTGGAGGACAGAGGATGCTAAATCATGTTCTCTGATGGCAAATTTCATGTGTGGAATTTGATTTTGAGCAAATGCCACCTACTGGTGGAAACTGCCCTCAAGTTTCCTTTCTTAATTACATGCTTTATTCTTAAAAAAAGAAAGAAAGAAAAAAAACCCTCTTCCAGGGGCAAATGTTGGTTACCTGAACAATAACAACAGAAAGTACAGAAGTGAAAAAACAGAATTTTAAAACCTTGAAAAGAAAGGAACATCTTCTTCTACTGCTCTTATGTTATTGAGATGATTGGGTGATTTATAGGGTGATTAGGGTGACTGCTCCACAAGCTTCATTTGTTGCCAGTTTGCTTCTGGGTTCAATTCAAGGTGCTAGGTATGACTAATAAAGCCCTATATGGCATGGGGCCAGGTTATTTGGGGGACCACTTCTCTGCTGTTACATCTATTCATCCCATCAGATCTGGTAGAAGAGGCATGTTGCTGGTTCTGTCTATAAAGGAGCTCCATCTGACAAGAACCAAGAGGAAAACCTTTTCTGCCGTGACATCCATCCTCTGGAACGTCATCCCCCCTTCGAGGTTAGATTGGCCCTAACCTTGCTGGCCTTTAGGAAGTCCTTGAAGACATGGCTGTGCCATCAGATCTGGAGTTCCTGGGGGCATGGGGACCCTGCAAGATGATTGTGTTGTCTGTGAGCTATAAACTGGCACTTTCCCGTGTTTTTACATTTTTGGTTCGTTCTTTTAATTATTTATATGAGTTTGTCCTTGCTGTTTTACTTGTGAGCTGCCCAGAGACATGTGAGATGGGCAGCTATAAAAAATGAAATTAATAAATAAATTATAAAATGAACAATAAACATTGCATTAAATTTTAAAAATTAGTGTTGTACAATTTTTATAGAACAGCAACAATTCTTGAAACAAGACTGATACACTTAAAATAAGAGTGATATACCAATTTATTATTGGGAGCCAAAAAGAAATTATATTTCCAATGAAATAAATTCTGTATTGTAGGGTAAGTATATAGGATAAGCATTATATAATTTTCCTACACATCAATGAAGAACTCAAATTTGTTCTGTTGCTTCAGATCAAAGGCCAAAAACCTTGATCATTATTTTGTACCTTATTGTTGAACTTAATAAAGTAAAATAAAGTAAAAGCCTTAGACCACATACAGGCTCCAGAATTATTTTTTGTAGTTAGAGGAGCACCTTAAGGTAATTCCACCACAATTTAGTCCTATTTGTGAAATTTGTGAAAATTAGTAGCAAGGAGATAGTGATGGATTTAATACACATAACTGCAAAACCTTCATCCCATTCCCACTAGGAAGAAAGGAATGGAACTTCTATTGATACTACATTCTTATCTTCTGTTCCCCCAAAAGGGTGGGCCTGACTTAAAAAAAAAGTAATCCCCCAAAATAAAGTGTCTGAAAGATAAAGTAGTGGATCAACTTTTTTTTTTTTTTTAATCTGCTTAACAGTCATTACTGACCCTGCAGTGACCGCCCCCTAGCGGTTTTCAAGGCAATTGCATCTTTCTAGTTTCGGAATTAGACTTTGCCAGAGCCTAATTCCTAGAGCGTCAGCCCAGCTGGCAGCACAGGAGGCAGGATTTCCGTTGCTTCGCGCCCCCTTTTTCGGACGATTTACCGGCAACTGTCCCGTCTCTCTGTTGAGCCGCTGCCAGCATTTTTCCTCCCACCGGAGTGAGAGTCCTCATTTATCTACTCACGTATGTTTTCGATCTGCTGAGTTGGCAGAAGCTGCGGGTATAGAAACAAGAGCTCACCTTGTTAACGCAAGGCTGGACTCGAACCGCTGAAGCTTTCAGCCATTTCTGGCCGGCACTTTCAGCGTCATTAAGCCGCTGCGCCACCGCGTCCCCCTAGTGGATCAACTGCTACTTCCAAAACTGTCCAAACTCAGAAGAGTGGATTTAGACTTAGTGTTTTTTCATCTAGTTCTTTTGCTATTAATACTCCCATTGTTTGTAATGGAAGTTTTAATTGCAATAAAATATACCATAGAATCCACTGCTTCTCATTTTGTGGCCTCTCCACTGAATGAAATAATCTAGATCTAAGGGATTCAAGACCCTCTTTGTCCCACATTTACCTGCCAAAATATCCCATTTCGGACACTTCTATTGGCAGACGTACCACTGGTGCTGTTATGATTCCCCATCTCTGTTGGTGACGCTCCTCTCCTCTCCTCCCATCCAAACTCCTGACTTCAGATGACTACTTGAAGCAGCTATTCTAGACTGCTCTGTCCATGTTCTAGTACTGCTGAATAAAATATATTTTAATTTGCTTTCCAGAGCAGAGTGCTTTTTTAAAAAAAAAATCCACTAATTCTCACTATATTACATAAATTAAACCAAAATTATTTGCAAAAAAATACAGTTCTTCAGCGGATCCTTAGAGGCATTTTGTAACAAATAACTGTCAGTTGCTTTGTATCAATAAAAATTATTTCAGCTATTCTAACTGTCCACTTCACTTTTTATTTTAGCCCTAGAATGTCATTTATTAAGATGTGTATACTGTCCTAGTTTATTATTTCTTACTCACTTTTATAAATCACCCATTTATGCTATATTATTGCAACTTATAAATTCTATGTATAAAGGAAGATGTATTTTCATCTGCCAGTTTCCAGTAAGACTAAATTATATAGTCTGGCGGCAGCAGGTTATTTTTTTTTTCCTTTTTAAGAAAGAAAGTCCACTGCAATCTCTCAGGTTTATAAAGTTGTGTTTACTTTGCTCAGCTGCCTTTTGGTCTCAGCAAACATACCTAGAATAAATTGGCTTTGGAAGCTTAAGGCAATAATACTCTAAGAATCCCTTGGATATTATGCAACCTCGTTCTTTCCTTTTTATTGCATATCAGTAGTACATGTGCTGCCTTCACTCATATTTTGAAAGGTCTTCTCTGCAAAGCAGTATCAAGAGATGGAGGCAGCACCAAGACAGAGCAGAAATCAATGGCAAGAAGTGGCTTAATCTGCTTCAATCCATGTTACTTTTTGTACACATTTTCCTTTGTTTCTTTACTTTTCCCCCTTCGAATTTCCAGATTTTTTACAAGCACATGCATGCAGTTTTCAAACTCTAGCTGGCCAGTAGTGAAGATCAGAAGACAGTAGTGGTACTCCTACTTGCTACTTCTCTACAACTCAAACTCTCCCAACATTACTTTGCCAAGGAGAATTGGGAAAAGCTGGAATATATCCTTCTATATCCAACTGGAAGAAATGGTGAATCTAACACACAACTCAATCCACCTCTTAGAGCAGGCTATAGGTGACACAAAACTCTCTTTTTGTCTTTCCAGAGCCCCACTAAATGATTGTCATATTGTAACAAAATAGAAGCATGATACGTCCACCACTTTTTTGGTTTGCTTTATTTTACTGAAGTGTTAAAAAGGCATAGATGTCACAGGTGTTTCTGACTTTGGAAAAAGTATTGGTTTGATGGAGTGATCTTAAGTAATTATGGACTATATGTATACGTCATTGTGCAAATGCATTGTTTTTATTGTTCTGTTTGTATTGCAGAAATTATTTAGGTATTGCTAAGTGAAAGCAATGACTAAGAAAGCAGTGTATTTTTGCTTGTAGATCTTTTACAGGCTTTTGGCTGGCTGCTGTAGCAAACAGATGTTTGACTACATATCTCTGTCAAATTCAGCAGAACTTTTACATTCTAAATCTGGAATAAAATAATCAGAGTTTCTACAATGAAATGTTGCAGAATAGCTTGTTCATGTCCATATGCAAATAGAAAAGCACTTAATTTTTCTCTCTTGTATCCTTGGAATATTCTTGGGTCTATTTCTGTCCTCAGCTTAAGTCTTCAGGCTTTTCATTATTTTGGGATGTCTGTCTCATAAATCTGTCTCATAAGTTAGATTCCTGCTCACAATTTATAAATATCATTGCAATAAAGAGCCAAAAGATCACTGTTTTGATTAAGTAATGATTTAGGTTGCTTGGTTATAAGGTTAAAAAACTACATATATGTACACACACACACACACACACACACACACACATATATACGCTAACAAGTAAATTAGAGAATTGAGTGAATTTGCAGTGTCAGTAACTTCACATTTTTTAAAATTACCATAAAATCAAATACTAATTTTATATGTATATGATTTGAATTCTGTGTTCTGCAGTAAGCAGATCTTCTGCATGAATAGTTTTTTCTTTCTTCAGTAAAGAAATGTACCTAGTAATACTGAGCCTGTGAAGTTTCTACTATTAGCTCATTATTGAATGTAGGGTTGAGTTTCTGGTGTGAGGGAGATTTATTGCTATGCCTATGTGAAAATCTGAAATATAGTGGGCAGTGTACCTACCAAATCCCCAGTCTATCCATGGTTTTAAGACTGACAAACATACACTCAGAATAAGCCAGTTTTCTCACAGGTGTACTGGTATAGGAGATATTATTGATCACAGCCTAACTTTTCTGTACCCTTTCCCTTATCTGCTGTCTTACTGACTACCCAGTTAGGAAAAGCTGAACCCATTAAGGCCCACCTACCACTCCAGCCATGTCTGGTATACAAGGCTTGATATGCATCTCTCCTTTTATTGACAAACGTTCCTCAGGGCAATTTAGAATTATCTGATTGTTTGATATCACTCTTTGGAAGACCCCTGGGTTTCTAAGAGTTCTCTTCTGAGTTATAAAATGGGTAAAGTTGTATCAAATACAGGACCTTATCATATTATCCCTACAAACTGTAATTCCTGGAATTAGCCCTGGTAGAGGGAGATACACAGACAAAAACAAGAAACAAGAGGCCTTTAGAAGTAGATGAGCGAGCAGCATCCATAAAACATTAGCCAGAAACAGCTGAGAGAACAGATTCAGTGCCGCTACTCATCAAACAAAAGAGTATTTGTCTAGATGGTAAATTCACTCAAAACTGAGCAATCAAAAGACTTTAATCAAGAGCAAGAAGTTAACATTGACTAATTGCTGTGAATGTGCCTATAAAGCAATTCTCATAGACTTAAAAGGGGGCTTATTTGAGAATATGGAAGGCAGGATTGAGTTAGCCATAACCCGTGGACTACTTGTTCCCCCCCCACTCCCCCTTTTTTTGCAACCTATGAATTTTTGGGTGTGTGTGTGAGAGAGAGAGACTAGTTTGAAGCTGCCATAACTAAAGATGAAGCAGGCACATAAGCAGAGAGGACAAACAGCCAGGAATCTTGTCTGAAAGATACTTTTGGGGAGGTAGAGAAGAAGGAAACAAGTCGTCAAGGAAACAAAGGAAAAATGTTGCCTGAACCAGACAAAGGAAGTTGGGATTGAGCACATGGAAAAAACCCAAATCCCAGCTAATCAACAAAGCAAGAACTTTTGGAGATAAAAAGGTGTCCTGAAGCCCACCCATTTTTGGAGTCATCTTTGGATCCAGGCTTGGTGGCTTCCATCCCTCTAGCTAGTGCCTGGCAGCCTAGTTGGGAAGGACGTGGGTAAGTGTGGATGAGTGTGTGTGTGTGTGTATGAGAAAGAACAAATGTACATTGTAGGCAGTAAAGTTTTGCTGTTATTTTAAATTCACCGGGTCTCCGTGTATTCCAAAGACCCTGCTGTGCCTCAGTGTTCTGCTGAAAGTGATTTGTGTGTGTCCCTAATTATTTCCCGGCTGTTGCCCAGGGCTGTGTGTCTTATCTGCTCTAGCCGCATCTATCTGGAAAACCCAGGCAGAAAGCAAGGGAGGCTTACAAGATCCACGTGTCTCAACAGACTGTGAGTGTGTGGGTGAGTGACCATAAGCTGAACCTGGGAGCCCCTGTAACGGGATGTGCCTTCAAACTAGTCTTGACTCAGGTGAGTGACTTGACAAACTCCTTCAGTTTTATGTATGCACAGAGAGAACTGCTCCTGTCTATGCTCCTGCCCTCTGAAGATGCCGGTCACAGATGCTGGCGAAAAGTTAGGAAACAAAACTTCCAGAACACGGCCACACAGCCTGGAAGACCCACACCAGCCATCCTTCAGTTTTCTTGCAAGATTTCAGAAGTGGCTTGCCATTGCCTCCTTCTTAGGGCTGAGAGAGAGTGACTGGCCCAAACTCACCTGGTTGGCTTTGTGCCTAACGACTACAACTTACAGTCTCCTGATTTCTAGCCTGATGCCTTAACCATTACACTAAGCTGGCTCTCTTTTAACCTATGAGTTAGCCATTAAGAAAAGGATGATATGGTTTTATACCTCTGTTTAGGTTTTTGGGTCTGTTTTTTGCAGGAAAGCAAATAAGAACAATATGCTATCCTTCATTTAGCACATCAAAACAAACACATTAAATTAAAAAAAAAACCTGCCATAAGAAAACCTTGAAAAAAAGACAGCATGAGGCCTCCCCTACTTCAGTGATGTCACCTTATCACCATCTTTCTTGCTGTTTTTTAAAGTGTGGCCCTGCCAACCCAAAAGGTTTCCATTCACTGGAATAAAGGGCTAATTCATTCATTGGAATAAATTTTAAAAATGCAATTTTTAAAATGCATTTATAATGCAGTCTGCTGACCCACTCCATTGACCACATGAATATAGAACATAATCTAATTTTAGATGAAAAGAGACAATTTGTATGCCGCATGGTAAATGAGAGAAAGTTTGCCTCCCTCTGAAATGCAGCTTGCTGAAGCCTGCATGCTCTATTGTGTTGGAACTATAATCCCAAGTATTTGAAGCCGAACGAATCTGGAGGACATGAAGCTGACAAAAGCTGCATTAATGATAAATTTGCTACAGCACAACCGGTGATGGCTGACTTTGTAGGATCGCATCACACCCAGCTACTTGTTCTTCCTCTTGCAATGGAGCCACTGTCACTGCTGCTTCTTCCTTTCTCAGGGAAATGGATTTTTCCCCCCTCATATTTCTTCTAATATGAAAAGTTTATTCATATTATTCAATAATGGTGTTTTACAGATTGCACTGAAACACGTTTCTCTGTCTTTGGAGTTTTGCTTTCCACAAAAAAGTAAAGCTTTAAAAAAAGAAGTTATTCTTAGAATTATTGTTCCTCTTACACCTATGAAGTGATCTACAGCATGCCTTTTCATAAAACAAAAATAAAGATTACACACACACACACACACACACACTCCATGTTTTCTTCACACAACAACAGAGAACATTTACTTCAGAGATATATCTTCATTTTCTCACTAATCAAACAGGAATAAAAGCTAAACCTCAAAAATGTGGGATGGGGGTAAATTAAAAACCTCTTACATTTTTTTACCCAGTTTCTTTTCAATTCTGCCCAGTTTATTCCAGAAATAAACAAACCTTTTGTTTAGCCTGCAGGAAAATGAGTATCATTTATAAATTAAATGGTGTTTTAACCATTCCAAACATAAATGAATAATTAAAAGTATCTTATAAAACCCACAGAGGTTAAGTACTTCAAAACATATATGCAATGTTTGGAAAACAAATCCAACATCTTTAACTTAACATCTGAAAATTTCAGGAAAATGATGGCAAATACAATCTGCTCCTTAAAAGGCAATTCTAGATAGATACTAGATGATGATGATGATGATGATGATGATGATGATGATGATGATAATGATGATGATTACTCACCATCAAGTCATTATCAACTCATAGGAACTACACAGTTAAATTGTTTCTATAATGATCTGTCCCTGATCTGGTCCTTCAGCTCTTCCAATGGTGCACCCCTCACTACTGTAACTGAGTCCATCCACCTTGCCTCTGGTTGCCCTTTCCTCTTTCCTTCCACCTTTCCAAGCATTAGAGCTTTCTCCAGAGTGTTAGGTCTTGGCATAATGTGTCCAAAATAGGATAATTTGAGTCTGGTCATTTGTGCCTTGACTGAAAACTCTGGGTTGGTTTGTCCGATGATCCATTTGTTTGTTTTCTTGGCTGTCCACAGTATTCTCAGGAGTCTTACCCAATACTAAAGTTCAAAAGCATCAATATTCTTCAAGTCTTGCTGTGCTGTCTCATCGTGGTGGGGAGGTGTTCCTGGGCAGGATTCTGGGAATGTATGCCATGAGTATACAATCCCAGCAGGGTCACCCATGGCACAAACCCAGCTGCCTAGCTATAGCAAGCACGCACCTATATTGGGCAGGGGCAATATAGGAAGATGCTGGAGGCGGATGATCATTTTAGTGATAATGGCAAAGGCATCAATTAATATTACACAGGAGAAGGTTGGAAGGCACTCAACATAGTACTGAGGAAGAGCTGAGGATCTTTCAGAGTACGAATGGTGTTTATGATGTAGCTAGATTAATGTCTTCAGGACATCTATTTGCTGAAGTTGCCATACAGGAAAAGAAAATTTGAAGCTGCGAAGACAGAATTACAGTAGGAATGTGGAATGTAAGAAGCATGAACATAGCAAAGCTCAACTCAGTGAAAGATTAAATGAAATGACTAGAAATGGACATCTTAGGTATGAAAAAATGAGACTAAAATTAAAGAAGACCAAACTAGGCTTCCGGGGAGGCATGGTGAACTAAAAACAGTTCTATAAAAGTGAAACAAACAACTGCGGCAAAGACCAAAGAATCAGTAAGCAGTCCGGTTCCTTGGAACCTCTCTGGATAAGGAGAGGACAGGAGTTTCCCCACATGTGCTCCAGATAGCTGCTCCTCACAAGGAGCCCTCAGGATAGCAGTTTTCCACAGGGTTGAGTGCTGGGAGATGACAGGATTGGCCATCTTGCTCACCACCATGGCGAAGACTTTTAAAGGACACTAAGTTTGCAAACCTCACTTTCTATTCACTTTCAGAAATTGCTCACTAACTAATTCTAAGCTGTTGGAAACCTTTGGAATGACAAATTTGAAAATGCTGGTTGAGTTTGCCTTTAATCATGGACAAAAGAAAACTTTAATTATAAGCTTAAGACTTTAAAAAATCTGAAATGAACAGCAAAAAGTTAAATAAGATTTTGATCTTAGAAAGTTATAAATGGACTAAGGGTCTAGATAGAATTGGAATATTGAAACTTTTACAATAAAAATTTGGAAGTAATTATAAAGTACAAACAACTTATTGTGGGAAATACATCCTGTTTTGGTTTGTACAAGACACAGCATAGATAAATAATTTCATGATTTCAAAAACTAAACACTAGACTAAAGATTTTAGGTTGAAGAAAAATATACAGGCCTGCAAGATGGTTATTACAATAAAAAAACTGAAGGAGACTTTTGAAGAATGGAATCAGAAATAGTAGCCACAATATCAACAATGTCAGTAATGGTGTCTGCTTCTATGGGTAGACTAAGTCCAAAAGATGTTATTGAAGAAAAGACAGATGTAAAACAAATTTTATCTGACAAGATAGAGAAGGTATCAAAAATGGATTTACAATTAACAGGCCAAGTGAATAATTTAGAAAAGGATGTTTCACTGGATCTACAAAAGAAACTGGCTCATGTTTCAAAATTTAAAAAGGAAATACAAATGACAAACCAAGAGTGACCTGGATATTTTTTTTCCTACTGTATTTACAAAAGAGGCTTGTTAAAGCCTTGAAGAAATCTGGGCGATAGGACAAATGAAGAGAAATCAAATCCTATTTGAACGAACTAAAGATTAAGACTGTTAGAAGTAAAAGGAAGGAATGTGAAGTTGGTTTATTTGATCAAGGTTAAAATAAGATACGTTGTTACTTTTGACTACCCTCTTTTGGACTTTCTGCTGACACCAGGACTGAAAAGCTGATGTTTTATGGATTTGTTTATAGATAAAAGATAGGATATGGAATGAAGAGATAAATGTTTGTAACTTTAGAAAGGGTGAAGAGTTACTAAATTTGTTTATGCTTGTGATGAAATTTGAAAGTCATTTCTTCATATTTTTTTCTTTATTTATTATATTATTACTTTTCTCTTTCTTCTCTTTTTCTTTCTTTTTCCTTGCACTTTTTATTCCTTCTCTCTATTTTATTTAAGTTTAGTTTGTATTAGATTTTACTATTATAATCACAATTCTTAATAAAAATTAAGAACTTTTATTAAGAATTTTTCGTTTTTAATACACACACACACACATACATACAGTACCTACCAAATTAATGATAAGATACAACAACCAATGTGGGACAGTGTGACCCTTAAGTGGGGCCACCCTCTACAAATAATAACAGCAACAACAACAATAAGTTGATTCTGCTCTAGACCCATAGATGACTGCATGTTTAGGAATAAGAATTGTCTGACATTTTGGAGTAGATTAATAATGAGTTTAGCTTTTTTACTGCAACCTTTTTTTTTTAATGTTCTATGAATAGAAAAGTGAGGTATAAATGGAAATTATATCTACCAATCTATCAATCTTCTACAGTATACAGCGATTTTTAAAATATTTTTAGAGTACTGTAAACAGGAAGATGTTCCTGTTCAGGTGTTCATCTTCAGCAAGCAAATTGTTTCACTTGTAAAAGGTATGCTGACCCACATGACTAAACCTCTTGTTCAGACTAATTGTCGGACCAGAACTATGAGGATTTTTCTTCAGGAGGGTCAATAACTGGAAGAATAATGTCCTGATCCAATATTCTCTCAACTGTTCTATCTATGCACTCAAATATTTTATGCTCTGCATTTAAGATTATTATCCACCATAATATTCTTTTATGAATGACCAAACAGTTTATTTTCATAATGAAGAAGTAATGAAGAAGTATCTCACTGCTTGCAGTGGAATAAATTCCATTTATCTGAAAATGCAGGTATGAGAAACGAAGTCTTGTCACATGAATACCAAATGGCCTTTATTCAGAAGTTTCTGCCATTTGACTTCTGCATAATTCCACTACACTTGACATTTTCTTTAACAAATAATACCTGATGATCTGTTTTTATTATATGTTTAGAAGTACAAGAAAAACAAAGGGAATGCCGTAATGCATACCTGAGTCAAAAAGGATTGTTGTAATGAAGCATGATTTCACACTGTGCAAGATAAGAAATAATAATAGTAATAATTGTAATAGTAGTAGTAGTAGTAGTAATACTACTACTACTACTACTACTAATAATAATACTTATGTGCTGCAACAATACCCTTAACACCATCAAACAACATCTGCCTGTTCCAGGTCCTTGGGAAGGACTTGACAGGTGGATAAAATTGCCAAATCCAGTCTAAACTTCTGGCTGACTGTGTGACCAGCAACAATAATAATCAACACACATATCTTCAGAAATATTGAGAGGTAGTCTGAAGAATGTTTGGGCTGACTCAAAACAGACTGTGTTTTGGATTATTGTAATGAAGGATTTAGTGTAGTGGTGAAGGCACCAGGCTAGAAACCGGGAGACCGTGAATTCTAGTCCTGCCTAGGCACAAAGCCAGCTGGGTGACCTTGGGCCAATCACTTTCTCTCAGCCCTTGGAAGGAGGCAATGGCAAACCACTTCTGAAAAATCTTGTCAAGAAAACTGCAGGGATTTGTCCAGGCAGTCTCCGAGAATCAGACACAATTGAATGTGTCTGAAAAAAGAAAAACAAAGGATTATTGTAATGAAGCATGATTTCACACTGTGCAAGATGGGAAATAATAATAATAATCACATATATCTTCAGAAATATTGAGCAGTAATCCAAATAATGTTTGGACTAACTCAAAACAGACTGAATAATAGTACTACTGACTTGTTTTTAACTAATTGTTTCACTTGCTAGAATTACTGAAAGCTAGTATCGTATGGAGGTTAAGCTGTTTGTCTGAGACCAGGGAGACCCTGGCTGAAATCTATTTAATCATGGACGTTTGCTGGAAGTCTTTTGGTCAGTCATTTGGTCAGTCATTATCTGTCACTCCCATGTTACCTTATTGTAGGCTAAACTGTACAATGGAGACCTATCTTCAGTTCCTGGAAGATAGCAGGAAAGAAATCTACCAAACAAAGCCATACATATGTAACTTAAAGTACTTGTGATGAGTTGAATAGTATAGGGTTATATTTTATGTAACTTCCAGGCTGAACATACACCCAGAAGTACCTTGTCCTGCAATTCTATGTCCATCTTTGAATCAATGTTTTGCTTCTGGCTCCAGTCAATAATTCTAGCAAAGTCTTCTCAGCCTGGTGTAGTTATATTATTTATACTGACTTTCTAGAACTCCCCTTCTTATTTCTCAGAATTTCTCATTTATGCACATACTCACACATATACAAGAATTTATTCTTGAGACAGACTGAAAAAAGAATAAAACTCTATCAGCTTTCAACCATTTCAAGAACACAGTAGTAAATTTTGACCTTGTCAAGTGAAGACATTTTACTTGGCTTCTTTCAAAATGATACATCCACACTATTAAATTAACCTCTTCTAAACTTCAGCATTCTACATTACCAAGCCTTGCAAATGCCATCCTTATTCATAATTGTTTAATATTTTTATATTGCATCCATAGAAAATTCTCATTTCATTTCATTCCTTTTCTTAAAAACAAAAACAAAAACAAACCAGAACATTTCCCTATTAAGTCAAACCATCCCCACCACTGCCAATTTTATATTATATTACATTTTCTATCTCTGGTTCTTGAAAAGTTACTAAATCTGCTTAGTTATGTCTTAAATAAGCTAGTGATTATGCTTTGCTATATAAAAATATAGGATCATGTTAGGTCTGTCTCAAAAAAGGAACATCAAAGTATTATTGGCAGTCTAAATTATAAAACACTAGGAAGTAAATATGGCCAGACTGCAGATGAATTTTTGACAAAACTCTGCAAGTAGCTAATAGTTATTTGTTATTTATTACGTGCGGGCAAAGATTCAGACAACTGTAAATACTTTTTATCAACAGAGTACAAGATGGCTTTTGCAGAGTTCCCAAAAGTCACTTATTCAGGCTTTGACCAGATAGAGAACCACTAATTCAACTGAGCCCTTGATCAAACAATACATCTCTCCCAATACATAGAAGGAAGTGATTTTTGTCCTTTCAGTTAGCTGTCTATCCTCTGTACATGTGGGATATGGAACATCTGCTTGCTTTCAGCAGTTGGGCATTATGGTTGATTGACTACCTCAACTTAGCAAGTGAAGTGCATCAATTTCACCTGCTCACATTCAGTTCTATGCTTAAACATGGTATTTGTTTGTTCCAACTCTGTGCTTAAAGCTACATAGCTGGAGGGTTGGGAAGAATGCCCGTGCTTCTAAACATGGTAAGTTGAAATGTATCACACGAACTAGCATTTTGTTCAGACTTTAAAAAACATTTGGACACAGAAGGGAATAGGAAAATGCAATATCACTGCTTGTGAAGGGCGATATCTAAAACCCCTTTGGAATAGTATAAAAGCAGCAGTAAAGAGTCATTCTTTGCTTGCCTAGTTAACAGTACAAATTGAATTAAACATCTGGCACGCAAAACCATCCTTATTTGCCCTTACTCAGAATGACTGAGACACAAATGTTCACAATATGCACAACCACTACTCAGTAACAGCAATACAATCCTGTGCTATGGCTTTATAGCATACATTCAAAACTAGGACATCAACAGTGCCCAGTTCCATAAATTATCATTTGCATGCTTCACAAATTTGCATTAATCCGTAAACAACGGTAACTTAACAGTGACTCAAGAGGATGCCATAACATGCTATTAAATATAATAAATTCAAAATCAGGAGAAAAGATCAATAGCCTATTAAGCCTAACATAAGCAAGACTCACCTCTTTACCTAGCTGTAAATTAATTTTAAAACTTTTATTATGACGTATGAAGTAGCAAAGGAGCAATCCATTTCTATTTCTTTCTAGTTATGCTCAGTTCTTTTAAAGAGAGAGAGAGAGAGAGGAAAGGAAGGAAGGAAGGAAGGAAGGAAGGAAGGAAGGAAGGAAGGAAGGAAGGAAGGAAGGAAGAACAGCTTGTGTCTGAAATGATTAAAAAATCAATAGCACTACTTTTTCGAGAATGGTGTTTTGATAACCTTTCAACAAATGGTGCTCGGGACATCCTTCACCACTTGCCTAGATACATTATCTGTAATTGTCTTTTAATAGACTGGGACTAAATTATTAGAAAAGAATTGCATCATGAGAGAGGAGGCTTGTCAGATACCACTGAGATGTAATATATCAAGGGCTGTTGTGTTCAGCCTTATTTCATGGGCTGTTTGTTTTTAAAAGACATATTCAGAAATAAAGGAACTCTGGAACCTCATACTCTATTGTCTTTTCAAATAGGTGAAAAATATGAGGGCAAAGCCAAGGAGTTCTAGAGAATTAATAAATCAATACCAACAGCACTGTATTGAATAAAGGGACTGTGCCCAGAAAAGAGAGATAACACAAGGTTTCAAGCATGCAGTTGGTTGTTCAGAAACTTTATTTTAAAGTTTATTAGGAAAGGTTTTCCTAATGGCAAGTTAAGCTGTCTTCTGAGTTCTGTCAGAGTATTGTTTGGAATGTTATGCTAGCCTTCATCTGGGTCTATTTTATCAAAGGCAATAGAAGGTATTATACGCAACATGAGCTGTCACCACACATGACAATATGATTAGCCCCAATAGAAGAGAATATATGTAGCTCAGGGTTGAACTCTGGAGTCCTTGGTGCTCTCTGATGTAAATGATTGGTAACTGATGATGTCACCTAGTTGAGTAATGAAATGTCTGCAGCAAACAACCAAGCTCAAAGAGCACCAAGGGCTCTACAACATGATTAGCAGCCACTGGTAGTTTGCTCCATGAAGTCCCTAAACCCACACAAAAGTTAGCCCTGAATTGAAATGTTTAATGTGACAGAAAGGGGAAACACCCAAATATATAGAAAGTTTGCTATTGATTGTATTTCATTAATTAAGTTTAAATTCCGTCCAATTCAGTTTTGCTCTGGTTACAGCTACCATTTAGACTAATGTGCTAAATTTGAGATTTACCTCAGCTGTCTAGGTGCCATACTTGGTACCTGAGCAAGGGAGAGAGCAACATATATTGAACAAGACAGCAATGGACACAACGGAGTTGTAGGAAAGCAGACATCCCTATTGCTGAGTCCAGAGAACAACCCTTCTGTGAATTCATAGGAAGTAAAGTCATTTTACAGACAGTGTTTCAAAGGGGGCAAATACAACCACCCACAATATTCAGAAAGCAGTGTTGTGCAATGAATGAAAATGGAAAAAAAAAAAGAGTCAAAGTGATGTAGAAATAAGTATGGAAGATCAGAGGTGAAATCTTATAATATGTCTCAGAACTACCTGTTTGAGGTCCCTCACTGAAATAATAAAGTTCTATCCAACTGAGGAGGGTTTTTTCCCCTTATGGACAAAATCTTTTTAAAAAGCATTTTAGGGTAATATCTGAATGGTAAGTCATAAGGAAAACAGCTGATCTGGAACCAAAAGAGAAATTGTTGCTCTTCAGTTGCATTAGGGACATTGTGCTGATGGGCGCTGTCTGGTATCGGTAAGGGACAATGGAAAGCAAGAATTCTGTAAAGCTTAAAAAAAAAAAAAATGCTGAAGGGACAGAGCAATTCATACAAGAAAGTAATTTGGAAAAAATTCCATATTCTACATTATGGAATAATTTTGCATTATTCTTCCATCCAGCCTATTTGCAGAAAATTTTAAAAGTTGAACATATCTGTCTATAATTGCATCTACATCATGTTAGAATGGGTTCTGTTGGCTATGATTACTGAATATTTATTCTACTGGTATTCAGACTCAGTATTCCAAAATAACTCAGTCTGAGTTCCCCGTCTAGAGGGATACTTAGCATCAATCATTGTTCCCTCCACTCCTAAAATACTTCCAGAAAATAATTTCAAAAGTTTTGTTTGCTTGTCTGCTTTTTTCAGAAGATACTGCAGAAAATAAGGCCAGGGGCTAGAGTATCTAAAAGCTATAGATGGAAACAAATTAGCTTGGTTGCTGGAAGGAGAAGATCACATCCTAGGCAGAACTGATGAACTGCCAGGGACTGTCATAATGAAACATATCAGTGCCTTCTAGAAGATTATGCCACCAACATCCTTTCAAAGAGGCTTTTGAAAATGTTTGAATAGACAGAGAAGAGATGGATTGTTGTTACTTTCTTAATCCTCTTTGTGTGGCTAATTATAATGACTTTAGGCCTGGTCATCTTCTTCATAGCACCACTCACCACAAATTAGTGCATTTCTTTGTATTGAAAAATCAAGAGTGCATTTACTAAGAATCCTTTAACTTCTAAATTACCCCACCATATCGATTCTGCAACTACAGAATGGTACATAATCCTAAATGCACATGTTAAATAACCAATCAAGAACACCTGATATGATGAATGTATATAAAATGAGAATTGCATTCGTTTCGAGTTTGGGATAAAGCAGCCCCACTCAAAACATTTCTTTAGAAGTCCTCAGTTGACTGTGTTCCAAAGAAACAAAACTCAAAATGTTTTAACTCTTCCACTCATTGAAAACACAGGGAACTAAAAATAAGCCTCCCCTTGTTTATTTACTTTTCATCCCAGAACCACAAAACTGTATCAGGATAGTAGCCCATGCTGACTGCTGCCTTACACCCAATCTTTGGGAAAAATGGCCAATAGGATTAAAAAAAAAAAAAAACTTTTTAAAGATCCCTATTAAAAACAGATCCAAGCAACAGGTGTGTGTGTGTGTGTGTGTGTGTGTGTGTGTGTTTTAGCAGCTTACATGTCACATAGGCAGAAGCCCAGTCAAAGAAACAAAACCCTCTTGGGTGGCTAACTACTGAACCTGTTTGCCTCCTTGGGTTTTGTAATAATAATAATAATAATAATATGCTGTCTCTTTTCTATTAAATATAATTAGCCTTACAATACACACATGCACACAAACAACGCACACATACACACTACTGTCCCAGGCTTTCAAACAGCAATAGTGGCATTAAACAGGTCACAGAACATGTACAGAATGAATGCACATGCACACCAAAGCTCAAAAACTCTAAACAGAGTAATAGTAGTAGTAGCCTTTGCAGTAAGAACTTACAAACTGAACAGCATTAGAAACACTTGTGTATGAAGCATATACTGCATGTGCACACACATCCATTTTTGTGTTTACCTGCTTTATATTACTTTTGCTTAGCTACAAACCAGAAATCACACATTAAGTAGCGTGCAGCTGTGAGCCATCTTCTTCTGTCTGCCCAGAAACACCTGTAGAGCAGAATCAATAATGGGCCTTCATTCCCTATTGCTTCTTTGCTCCAATGCCTCTTCCTTCAGTCACTCCATGTAGTCTAAGCTAATAGCAGCAGGACATCATCAGTTCCTAGTTAGACTAGACATTTAAAGAAAGGAAGAAGAACATCCAATCACAACCTACAAAAGTCAAATTGTAGCACTCAGAACACCCCAGAATCCTTGAAGCAACATGCCCGTACATTTCGAGTCCGAAGAAAACTTTTGAAATAGGGTTTTTTTGTTTTTGCACTGGAAACACTCAGAACAACCGTTCCAAGCTCAGAACCTTTTACACACCCTTACTTACAGACTTCTCACTTCCAAAATTGCTTCTTATTTTTAGTAACTTCCCAGCATGATCTAAGAACAGTCGTTTGCTTGGAACTATGTTCTGCAAATTATGCAGAAAATTAATTATAATGTTCTTAACCTCTAGGTATCACAGGATGCACAGTGATCTTATTCTCTCTGAGCAGATACCTCTGAAATAACCTCTAAGAAAGTAGCTAAATTTTGTTCAACTGCCAGAACGACTCAATGAGAATTAATATAGTCTCCATTGTCCAGAACTTTAAACAGTTTAAAATGTTAATAACTGAACATGAATTTTATTTTATTTTATTACTTATGCATATTAGTAGTTTTAGAAATCCAACAATTCTTGCTTAATAGGCTTTGTAATGCAGCAAATTATTCTGTGACTTAGTCCCTTTCTAATTGTTCATATCTTATTTCATACATAATACTTTAGTTTATTCGTCTTGATTGTTCTTTGGAATTATACACAGTTCTGGTCCTTGATTGCCATAAAGTTTGAAGACCATTTTCTTCCTTTTTTTTTCTTTTTTAACTATATTAAGATTTGGAAGCTTATGTCTTTTGCAAAGATAGGGCAGTTGGCATCTGCTGACTATTTTTGTACCTGCTGGTTTTTTTTATCAGTGTGAAAAATAACTCTTACAAAGGGAAGCCCATCAGCATGACTTCTCTATAATCACCCTACACTCTACAGCACCTTGTCTCTTGAAGAACAGAATGTTCCCAATCTCTGAGCCTTTAAAAAGCCTTTACCCTCCTTATTATTTTGTTTTGCAGAGCATTTGGGTGTTGATGGAGAAGGGGAAGCCTATTTAAATATGATATTGTTGGGTATCAGTACTCATAGAAACTCATTCCATGATTTAGAGCACTGATTATTTTGTTGGTGTTCAGTCATTCAGTCATTTTTTACTGTCCATGACCCAATGGACAATTTACCAGGTTTGCCTGCAAGCAACATTTCTTTGAATTCTTGTAAACTTATTCTTAATTCAATCTTGGCATTTCTGTTCTGATGACATTAGGTTTTCCTTGGTTCATAGTTCTGACTTTCCATATACCAATGTAACCTCAAACTTTCCTTTTGCCTCATGCCACATCAGCAGCTAGATGTCCTTTATCTTTAATCCAGCCATATTATAAGCACCAATCCTACTTGTATTTGCCCTCTGTTCTTTCCCAGTAACTTGCTGGATCTCTTCTGACCTCAGGACTACATCTTCTAGGATCACATTTACATTATCCCAGATAAGAATGTCCACTTGGTTTTCTTAACAGAATACTGGGTTGGGTTGCCATTCCTTCTCCAGTGGATTATATTTAGTCTGACTGCTCATCTATGACCCTTCTGGAAGAGCATGTTACCTATAGCATAGCTCACAGCATCACTGGGATATGCAAGTCTCTTCACCACTATAAGGTACTGATCCATGAAGGGGACCCCTGATTATGCTGAGTCCTAAAACATCAGTGAGTCTTTATGAATTGAAAGGAAACTTTCTAGCAGATCTTTCAACACTGGAAAGATGAGGTGGCTGGGGGAAGGTGCAGAACCAGAGATCACACACCCATTTCACCGACACATGCTCTTTAGATGAACACCAGAAGAGGGCTCAATTGTAACTAAGAATACATATCCAGACCATTTGCATTTTCTTCTTCATCCATTTCTGTAGAGTTTATTTAAAGACTGTTTTGTTTTCATGATAGGAATATCTAAAAAGTTTGTGAGGCATGGAAAGACGCTCAGTTCTGCTCTTTGCAGAGTAATTTCTCCTGGGAAGATGAGTAACATACTACTGCAACAACAATAAAAAACAAATCCACATTCTTGAAAGGAAGAAAACTTAATGGAATGAATGTAAATGAAATTCACACCTCCTCATCAGTGGCTTTTGTTTCAGGTAAGGGAGATACTTACAAGTCCTTGTTTAAAAGCTCTTATCACATATTCAGTTAAGATTTGGAGACACTGAGCATTTAAATATATCATTTTTACTCAGATTGTGGCAGCGGCAAGAATGAGTTTTTTTTTATTGCCTGATTAACTAGCAGTCCCTCTTTTTAAGAGATCCTAATTTCTGCTTAGGTAAATGTCACCTAATTCCATTCTCTGAGGTCTGCATGCATACTGTACATCTTTGTCTTCTCACACATAGGGACTTTATATCATGATGGCATCCATTTATTCAGAATTCCAGATTGTGTGGAGTCTTACACATAACCATGTCAGGTTCAGCCCAAAGAACTCCAAGAGACAATGCAAATACAGTTCTGTTGCATTTATTAGCTACAACCTCCAGACAGAAAATCTCCCCAGCCTGAACCCTAGTTCCCAAACCAGCCAGCCACAACACCATGAATTCCTTAGGGAGGTGCCAGCCTCATCTTCTTGAACTTCCCACGCTCCTGTTGGGGGCTAAGAACACGCTTATCTCCCTGAGTCTGGCCTTCATAAGTCCATTCCATCACAAACCAGTTCTTCACATATAAGAATTCCTTTGCTCATGGTTCTACTCAATACACAGACATCAACAAGCAGGGCCAAACCACTAGACTCCCCTATTTCCACCTTAACACATGATTATTATGCCTGAATAATATGTAAATAGGTTTTTTAAAAAACTACAGCTATTTCAGAGCAACTTCCTGACATTATTTATATTTGCTAATACATGCAAGCAGCAATTTACAATGGCAAAATCTGGAATTCCCTTTTTTAAAAATGGGATTTTCTGCCTACATAATCTTAACATGATCCCCATTTACCATATATCCTAGAAAACTTTCCACTGCCCAACTAGGTAGACTAGGCCAGGAAATAAACCCCACAGGAAGTCTAAACTACTTTTATTGAGATTGGCTATAATTACAGAATCTTACAAGTCTGACTGTTCTATACTTCCTTTTCCTTCTTATACTCGAATGAATTAGGGAAGTGTCTTCCTGAGCCACTTCCAAATTTAAGTCATTGTTTTTGACTTAAATAATGTTTCAGCCCCTTCGTCTAGGTAATTTTTCTTACATATTTCCATCAAGGTCATCTTCCTTACTCTCTACATTTAGTTTTCTAGGTTGCAGTGTTGTCTAGGAGCTGTTAGGATTCTGAGTAAAGGTTGTCTAGAAATACCTTTTGGAACTGAGTTTAAAAGCTGTGCCTTAGACAAGCATGACTTAATTTAATTTAGAACATCATAGATTACTGCTAAATGGGTATTTTATCCAGCTCCGTTGGTTGGCTTCCAAGCTTTTCTAGTCCAACATTCTGCTCATATAGTGATCCATCAAATGCCTATAAGCCTTTCTCAGCTTTTGTCTTCCAGATATTGGTCAATAAGTATAACTCATTCATGCCATCCATTTTGTAAACAGGGTAGTTTGTATGGTTCTTCATTTTTTGATACTGTAGAACCTGGGTTAAAGGCAATCAGCCCAATAAAATACAAAGTAACTTCAGCCATGCAGCTATCCAAATTCTGAATGCTATTGTCTTGATGTAAACATTCTGTCAACATTTATCCTTTAAAACCAGATACAGTTTATCACTGCTCATGGTTATCCTCAATAATTGATGGTTATCACGATCAAATACAATTTTATGCCAATCATTGTGGGTTTAAGTGATCATAACTGCATTCTGAGTTATCCTTGATATGCTGTCTAACCAGGCACAGAATTCTACTAGACTCAGCATTAATCTAAGTTGTATGTGCAGTCACCTTCTTATTTCCCTATTACACTTTCAGGTGATAAATATTGATCAACATCCAAGGAATTATTAAGGTCACTACAGTTGTACCAATTTTTGATGGATTAGACAAATGGATGGCTTCCTTTTAGCCTCTGCTGGATAATGGGATAGAAGTGAATGTAGGTCTCCTATTCTTTTATTGTCTCAGGCAAAAGTGGAATAGCAATAAAATAAAGCGGAAGAAAATGGCACTTGGGGCCAGTAAAATTGTAATAAACATGCTTCTGATCTTGTTAGTCATAGTGCAGAGTTAGCAACTTGTTCAAACCCGTCAAGACACACTTTGCATTGAGGAAAACGTAGTATTCAAATTTATAACAGCAGCAAAAACAACATAAAACAATGCTGAACAATCACAACTCAATGTCCTGGGTGCATTTGCCTCTTTAATTTCTTTTGCCCTTTGTTCCCATGGTGTCAGGGAAAATAGAATATCTCTGTGTGAATTCTCTGGCACAAGCGTTAGTCAGCAATGCAGAATCAAACTAAGAGGACTTCATGCTGTGGAAATTGCTGGAGCTGGGATGTTGCTTACAAACACATTGGAATTTGCCTTTTAACATACTCTTTTCATGAACGTTGGTCCATAAAAGAATCAGGGGTTGGACCCAACTCAACAGTAGCTATTACAGGCACCCTGCAAAATATATATGGATCGTGGCATAGTATGATTAGATAGAACCAGTTTGGTGTAGCGGTTAAGGCACCAGGCTAGAAACTGGGAGACTGAGAGTTCTAGTCCCACCTTAGGCACAAAACCAGCTGGGTGACCTTGGTACAGTTATTCTCTCTCAGCACTAGGAAGCAGACAGTGGCAAAACACTTCTAAAATTTTGCCAAGAAAACTGCAGGGACTGGTCCAGGCAGTCTCCAGAAGTCAACACTGACTTGAAGGGAAAGAAAGAAAGAAAGAAAGAAAGAAAGAAAGAAAGAAAGAAAGAAAGAAAGAAAGAAAGAAAGAAAGAAAGAAAGAAAGAAAGAAAGTTATCAGCATCCAAAATACTATGAGTTCATATGGTCTAGATATCATGCAACAGCTATTTTATGATAAAGTTCAAGGAAGGATTATACTAAACAGGTTTCAGAGTTGCCCAATTTGCATGGCCACTGTTAATATAATTAGACCAGAAAATTAGGTTCTCAAAAAGGTGGTGCTACCGCCACATTCTCCCTTATTGGTCTGGGGTGTGAAATTTGGCTTTTCTTACATTTTAACATGTTAGGCCAAGACTTTGCATGTCTCCATAATAATGGGGGGCCATCGCCAAGGAAAGATGGCAATGTTCAGCATGGCAAGATAAGACTATGCAATAGCTAGAACTACTCTGCGGGGGGGGGGGGGGGAGAGCTTAACATGGGCTGCCATTTAAGTGGCATTTCTGGTATTCTTCATATAATGTTTAATAGCTGTTAGTTCCTTTCTTTATAGAGTGTTTTTACTGACTCTTTAGCCCTTTCCTCACCCCCAAAGCTTCCTGAATGGCTCACAAAGCTTAGTTATAAAATCATTTACAATTAGACTTGTTTAAAAGAAGCAACACAAAAGGAAAATGAACTGGAAGAAAATAGCAAAATGAAGTCAGAATTTGTGCAGATACCCAGAAACAGAATTGGGTCTATTTTTCCTGGAAACAATTATAAAGCTATGAGAAGTTGGGATTACATGGTGCTGTTGAATCTCCTGGCGTCCTGCTGCTTTCTTTTGTTTTTAAATGATAAAAAGTATTTGCACATTTCCCTTGTTTTTTTTCAGAATCAGCTTGCATTAAAGTACTTTACAACTTCCAAGAAAGTTTCAGTTATTCATGGAAACAAGGATTGATGGTGACATGGAAATATACATGGCATTCACATACATCTGTGTTTCTGGCTGAGTATTGGTGATTATATCTTAACACAGCTAGGAAAAATGGTTCCAAACTAAAGACTTTCTGGGTATAAGCTCTCAGATTTCAGAGAGTAATTATAACATTATACCAAAAAGTACAGGTAGGGGTAGAGGTAAATATAGAGGTAGAGATATTTTTCTTTATAGATGAAAAAGATGCTGCATAAATGTGATATAGGAGTTCTTTTGTTTGTCGTGTGCTCCCACCCCATACAAGCTTCCTTAAACCTTTCTTAGACAGAATTATCTAGGAAAGATAGCACCAATGAAGTGGTTCTGCATGCAGAAGTAGAAGGGGAATTGTTCTCTCTGCTTTTAAGATCCAGGAAATGGTGAGGGAAGCAAGAGCTAATGGGGTCAGCACAGTGGAACTACATGGCTTCTGATTGGAAATGAGACATCTATGACCTTACCTTCCAGTGTTTTTGCACACAGCTGACCATCCTTCCCTAACCTTGCCCAATCCCCATGTCTTGGGCTATAATCCCTACGATTCTTGGTCAGCATGAAAAAAAAATTGGGTGGGAATCCTTATTTATTTGTGTATCCTTTATTTATTACAGTTATTTACATCCTATCTTTCAAGATAAAACTTTCTCAGACTGTTTTGCAAACAAAATAAACAAGAAGGAACCCATGGTCATTAAAAAAACAAACAACAAACTCTGAGAAACTTCCCACAAGGCAATTGGTGGTATTGATAATGGTGGAATTAGAGAGGTGGGTGCCCAAGATATTGTGAAGATATAATTTCAGACTAGACTAACTGGACATCTTAAATGTCAGCTACAAGGTTTCTTACAATTGTATATAATTTAGAATTCCATAGCTTGAATAGTTTCAAATGGGAACCTACCACATTAGCTCAAAAGGAAGATAGCCTTGAATTTAAGATGATTCTTACCCCAGGAAGAACGGGCAAAAAGCATTAAAAAACAAAAAACGAAGTTCTTTGTAAAGCCCAGTTTGCTACTTTGTCAACACAGAAGTGCCAATTCCTTCTGAAACTAATGCACTATGTTTGGAACACATTTCTGAAAATTTTACTTTTCCTCTAGAATAGCCTTGTTGTCATACAGCCCTAGTTGAGCCCTGTACAAGTGCTCTGCGTGGGTTTTACCTGTGACTTGTTTGTATGTCTCTAATTTAATTGCAGTGCTTATAAATTGTGCATAATGATAAATTTGGATTAGCTGAGGCTGATTTCTGTGTGTTTTGAGATACATAATCTAGGTGAAAATCAGGACTCTGCTGGCACCTTTTCCAGCTAGCCAATTTTACTAAAAGACATAAAGTGATGTAGTTTACATCATCAGACACCGATGAAAGCTTATGCCTTTTAATAAAATAGGTTGATCAGAAAAAGTGCTACCAGACACCTTCCACTTTTTGGCTGCTGTAGACTAATACAGCTGCCCTCCTACATTATCCAAGCGAGCATTTTAGTTCACAGAGTTTTGGAAAAACATCCCTAAGTTCTTAAAGGTTTTGATTTGCTCAATGGTATGTTCACCTAACTGCCAGATTGGCTATCCAGAATGTGCAGAAAAGGTAAGAATCTTGGTCTTGGAAAAAGTGTTATTAATTCCTCCTTGTTGCAAATAAGAAAGGAGGGACACAAAGCTCTTTTAAGGCCAGCAGGGATCAAGGACAGAACTGCTACAGCCAGGGGTGCTCAGAAAGGATGGCCAAAAAGGTAATGAGAGTGGCCATGACAGTGTGATCAAGATCCCAAACAGCCACACCTTTGATCGCACCCTTGTGGCTGCCTTCTTGACTATTTTGACCATATTCTGCAAACACCCTGACTGCGTCACTGATGTACACAAAGAATAGGCACATTTAAGAGGATGGAATATATGAAGGCTTAAATGAGACTCCTGGGAATTTATATAATAATTAAATTAATCTGGAGCCAATACACACCCCTGTCTAATTGCTCTCCTTACAGGTATGTCTTTGGTAACATCTCCTTGGCTGATACAGCTGACTTTCAGTCTTATAAATGTTAAACATCAAAAGCAACAAATGGTTATCTATCAAAGAGTTTCAAATTTCTACCATGAATTTATTTATTTATGAATGTATATCCCACTGCTATCTTATGACTCTTGGCAGTCTTCAGGATATGAAAAGAATAAAAAAAAAAAAAAAAAAGCATCTACTGGAATATTAGAACACAAAGAACATGAAGAGAAAATAAAAATAAATTGACAATCACTGTCCCCCAGAACAGTAAAAAACAAAAAGGAAAGCATGACACAGGAGATGAAAATCATTGGAATGCCATCTGGAAAAGCTCTGCTTTTAATAACCTTACAAAAGCTATCAAGGGCTGGCCTATTCTCTGTAGGGAGACCACTCTACAACATTGGTGCTGCCACAGGAAGCAGGGCCTGCTAGCCACTTTCTCTAGAATAATTCTAGAGATTATATCAAATGCAAGCCTAAAATCAATGAAATCTGCCAAAAGGGATGAGTCAGATTAACACAGAATTGCCAATTCCATCTGAAACTAATCTGGGAGACGTCTCCCACCCAAAAGAATGTGCATACCTCTTTCTCTCTGTCACACACACATATGCATATAAGTATGTGTATACAGTATATCCATATATGTGCATACACCTACCGGAAGCCACACTCCTAAAAAAGGGCAGGATCAGCCCCCCCCCCCCAATTGAATTAAGAACTGCTAATTAAAATTAAATAAAGTAAAATTAAATAAAATAAGATCGCCATTTATAAAACTACATATACTAATCATTCTCTCTCACACACTTGTAACCATACTCACATACAGTCCATAAGAATGTACAGACACGCGCACACACACACACACACACACACACATTCCCCTCGCTCCTTCCAGCAGATACAGCAAAAAAAAAAAAAAAAAAAACCAGAGGAAAAAAAAACCTAGGATGGAGATGGGGTTAGAGGAAGAGATTGCATGGGGAAAGGAAGAAAAGTGAAAAATAAAACTGTATGGAGATGAGGTAAGGTGAAGAGGTGATGAGTTAAATTCTGTAGGTAAGCAACCCTCCTAGGTGGCTTGTACAGGTCGCTATCTTAAGGTCTGAATTATGTGTGTAATTTTTGAATAGCGTCACTCCTGAGGAAGAAATGGTTAATTCCAAATCACCTGTAGAATCAGTGGTGAAACTTTGTGGGCAAATTCAGTCTCACAGATGGTAGTTCTCCATAAGCCTAGTTTAAAACTCTGAATCTCAACAGTGTGCTCTCTGTGCTTGTTGAAACTGTCCTCTTCACAATGCACATACTACAGAGTGTATAGGAATATCTTTACAAAGGTTATTTTCAATTTGGGAACTCAGTCCCTTTGGGAGTAGTGCTTTATCATTCATAAAGTTTTAATTGTTTTAATTAGAATTTAACTGGACAATCTTCATTGTACCTCTTAATGTTAACTATTCATACAGTGAGATAATGGCCTTGGTCCTCCAATGTACTTAACTGAGTCAGCAGTAAGGTAGTCAGATCACTTCTTCAGTGATTCTGGCAGCACACCATTACATTAATTCAGCCAAAGTCAGTGAGAGAGCCAGGTAGTGTAGTAGTTAAGGGGCTGGACTGGCACTGGGGAGACCCACATTCTGGTCCACCCTTAGTACCAGAAGTTTTCTCAGTGATTTTGAGCCATTAACTCTCTCTCAGCCTAATCTACTCTCAGGATTGTGGTAGTGGGCAAAAATAGGAACAGAGATTACTAAAATGACATCTTGAGTTCCTGAAAGAAAAGGTGGGATATAAATTAACAAACAAATACATACATACATGTATACATACATACATAAAATGTCATGATTTGGGAATACGAAATTCTTACATACTTTCTGTAAGAACTGCCTGTTATCCAATGAGTTGACAAGGTTTCATGACATGGGACAGGTAGACAGCAATAAGTGTGGCTGGGCTGCAACAACCAGTAGCATATGGACAGTGTGGTCTGTGCTGCCAAGGATGATCTAATTAACAAATCCATTGTATGGGTTTAGGTATTCCCATGATATTAGTAGAATTTGTTTATCCTTATGCATAGCTGAGTCTATTTTAGGTAAATTTTAACCTTCTGTTGGTTGGTTGACTGGGTCAACTACTGTAATTTCTTTCTGGTGTTTCCACAACAGTCCTTTACTCCTCCTCCCCCTTTCCAATTAAGTGTGTTGTGGGATGGATGGATGGATGAAAAATAAAACAAACTGTTGTTTCACAGAGATTTTTAGGCTTCTGATAGAGGGACATTGCTTGATTGGAAATTTTTGCAAAACTGTGTATGTAATTTTCCCAGAACAGATTCAGATTATTGTGGCCTATTACATGTGCATTGATAATGAATTGAATATTTGAATATATGGTTAAAAGCACTCATGTAACAGTCTTTGTGCATTATCCACAAAATTAATGTACCTGTGCAATGGTGCACTCATTCCAGTCATCACTTTGTATAGATCTGATGATAATATTCTCAAACAGACATCATGGCATTTGATCCAGATTGTGATCCTCATGTCTCTTTGTGGGCAAATAAAGATGTTTAGTGTTTGTGCCCCATATGATCTTGATCCAGAATGGGACCATGCATGTTACAACTACTCTCCCAATCCAGAATAGGTTCCCGGAATCTGATAGCTCGATCTATTCAAACTTATTCGTGATTTGGAGCAAATGTGGGTGTTTCTCTCCCACTGGGTGGGATGAGTGCTATCAGGAAGGATATTTTCCTCTGCAAACACTTTCCTGTTATTTGCTCAGGGTAAATTTTGTTTCATTCTTTTGGTATTGGTCTGGAGAAAGTGTGTGTCTGTGTGTGACCTTAATACATCAAAATTCAACATCAACAGTCAGTCACATAGATGCACACTAAGTATAGCAGCCTAGGATCAGGCTGCAAGTACAACAGTAAAGGGGAAAATGAGTTCATTCCTGATTCATGGTTAAGAACTAGAAGTGATGTCATAAAGTATAATCGCTGGGAAAAGTTCTACAGAGCTGATAAATAAGAAATAATTAGCAGATTTTAAGGAGTGTAATAAACCATTGATCATTTATGACATAAGAGAGAGTTACAGGAATGGTGTATCAACAATAACCCATTTATACACTTGTAATAGTCCATCAATCCTAATAGCAACAAAATCTTCATTAATTTCAATTGGACCTTTACTAGTACTTCTATAAAAGCCCATGGAAATGAATGGAGCTCACAGTGCTTGGCAGTTTGTTTCCCATATATCATGATCACATTTTAGTTTCCAAAACTGGAGTACAGTGTTGCTGGTATATAGTTAGAATTTAAAAACTGTATTCCAGCTAAATGATGGAGTTGCCATCTGTTATTCACACACAAAACATAGATACTCAGTTTGGAAAAAGGAGAATGGATATCTCCATGTGTTTTAATAACAACCATTTTGTTTCAACCCTTTGGAGCTCATTATATTCTAAAGATAATCTGATAAATAATGTAGGTGGCATAAAATTTAAAGGCTGAAAGGGGCTGGGGAAAGCAAAGGCAACATTAAATAGGATTAATGTTTAATATGGTGTTCTCTTCTCATAACCACTGCAGTCTGATGGGGTCTTGGAGATAGAGATCCGTTCATTGTTCTCCATAGAGTCACAGTGGGAATAAGTTGTACTTCTTAAGCTATCTCTTTCTTATAGATCAATACATATGTGAACTGTTTATAGCATTTCTTAGACCATTTGAATATTATACTTAGCAATAAGTTTTGCCCAATTCACTCTGTCTATTAAGGAACCTTAATATGTTTTTTTCCCTTTGGCACATGAATGGCCCCAAAGAGGATTGTCAGTTTATTTCAATGGACCACTTTTGCCAATGCAAATCAGTGGGAAAAGGCTCCTAGACTCTGTTTGATGTGATGGGAAAAAGTTAAAATGTCGAAATAAAGGATATGTGGGGAGATGGCTAACCAAGTTATATGTATATATATATCTGTGCTTGGCCATGAAATTAGAAGTTTGGAAGCATCTTTTCTGACTAATACATTTTATTAACGGGCATAAGCTTTTGTTGAGCTACAGCTCACTTCATTAGATACATAGAGGGCCTAGCCTGAGGCAGGATTTAAATTGGGGCAAGATGGAGGGGAAGGAGGGGGGAAGGGAGAGGAAAATAGGTTGGCTATGCAGATGGAGATTACAGATGACTAAGATCACAAGTACCTTATTAATTAACCCCTCCCAAGTCCTGCTGTGCTGCTTCATTGTGGCAAGCGAGAGAGGGCGGGCCCCTGGGAGGGATGAGAGAAGAACATTGGACCATATGCTAAGAGTATATATTCCCAGCAGGGTCCCCAAAGGTGTGAAGGTCATCCCAGCTGCCCAGCTAAAGAAAACAGGCACTTATACTGGACAGCAGTGATGCAGGAAGATGCCAGAGGCAGATGATCATTTTAGTGACAATGGCATCAATTCACACTGCACAGGAGAAGGCAATGGTAAACCACTCCTGTATTTTACCAGGAAAACCACATGGATTGAAATATCATTTAACAGCAGTAGTGTGTTAAAAGTACATTGCATAGGTTGAGACCTTCTAGATTGGCTGAATGTTTTGATATAAACCAGGGGTCCTCAAACTTATTAAATAGGGGGCCAGTTCACAGTCCCTCAGAATGTTGGGGGGGGGCAGACTATTTATTTATTAATTTATCTATCTATCTATTTATTTATTTATTATTAAACTTGTTTGTTTGTTTGTTTATTTATTATTAAACTTGTATGCCGTCCATCTCCCCCAACGGGTGACTCTGGGCGGCTCACAATAATAGTTTGAAAAAAACATGAATGAATTCTTATGCACACTGCACATATTTTATTTGTAGTACAAAAAAAAAACCAGGAAAAAAAATACAATAATTAAAATAAAGAACAATTTTAACCAACATAAACCCCACCCTGCATTGCTGGTCAGTGTCAGTAAATGTTATCCTCCCCCCATCCCATCCCCCCCGCCCCCTGCCCCCCACATTATTGGTCATTCCAGTGTCCATTCTCCTACTTGAGGGGCAACCACACAGCCCAAATGGAGAAAGTAATAAGGCGCCCTGAACCCCCCCCTCCGATCACCCTGCACAGAGGATCCCTCCCGCAGAGTATGAGGAAGTACGAGTTGAAGTGCCCCTGGGGTTGTAAGTGTGGACGGGCTGCCAAGTGCCCAAATTTTGATCATGTGACTGCAGGGGTGGTGCAACAGCTGTAACTTTGGGGACTGAGCATAACTAATTAATGGTTGTTAAGCAATGACTACCTGTACAAAGAATTTGAGATGATGGAACAGGTCTGGACAAGGAAGAGGAGTTTGGATATAAATGCAAGGAACAGAAGAGAAGAGAAAGTGAAACAGAAACTGAGTACAATGCTTTCTACAGTCCTGATAATTTGCAAAGAAGTAGGCTGACCTGATTTCCAAAAATAAAAACTTGGATATATGGATATTAAAAAATGCATACATGTATACAAATTAATCTACAAGTCAATTTCCCCAAAGTCACAGGCAAAAATTACCAGAAAAAAAGGACACAAAGATGTTTAGAAGAGCTTCTCTGGAATGAAGCAACTTTAAGTAGTTCCAAACATTCCTGTTCCCTGTTGTGCTTTTACACTCTGTGAAAAATTATTTCCAGGCCAAATTAATTTAATAAATGACGAACAATCAATTGACCACTCTCTCCATCATAAGGCTATCAGACCTGATCTGCAAAAATCCATTAGTTGTCAACAAAGAGATACAGGAAACACTAATTTTGCTTCTTATTCTGGATTTCTGCAGACTAGTACTAATCAAGCAGCCAGTAAAATGGATAATGGAATAGCTTCATTCCCATGTTCCCTTCCACCATAAGGTACCCTGAGACTTGAGGAGTAATGGAAAGACATCATTTCTTTGGCTACTTGTTCCTATAATGTTCTGCTTGCTCCACCTTGAGCCCTCCCATTAGTTCGAGGATGCCTTCCCCAAAATCAGGACTGTCCCTGTAAAACTGGAATTTAATCTTGGAAATAAGTTTCAGGCACTGATAGTGCCTTCTGTTGACTAAAACCTACTCATGGCAGCAGGTTATTGGGAATATTTTAATGACATTCCCAAAGAAATCCATTGTGTGGGTAAAACAGGAAGGAACATAAAATGCAAACGCGAAGCACCATGAGAACGGGGCTCCTGCCGTTCTCCAAATAGGGCGCCTGTACTCATGAGACCTGGGGAAGACCAGATGGTTTCCGAGGGATTGCAAGAATGGGGTGGGCAATTGGGAGAAAGAATGAGACAAGCAGCTTGGAGAATGACACACCGATCACCCTGCACAGAGGATCCTCCCGCAGAGTATGAGGAGAGGAGGAGAGCTGCAAGATGACCCGGTATACCTGTAATGTAGAATAGTCTGGCTCTGCAATCTCCCTCCTTGTGCATCGCCTGCAGCTCCCGACACAGCCCCGACAGACAGCAGTGGCGGCCAATCAGGCGGGCGGGCCGGATAAATGACCCTGGCGGGCCGTATCCGGCCCACAGGCCGTAGTTTGAGAACCCCTGATATAAACAGTCACTTTGAGGCCTGCTATAGACTGCCCTGGGAGATTGAAATGCTCTGACATTTCTTTGCTCTTGTTTTGAGTCCGGATGTCGAATATGTGTCTGTTAATTCTTTTGTGCAAAGTTTGTCCTGTACCATTTGTCCTATGTAGGATCCAGAGGGCATTGCTGGCAGATGATGGCATCTATCTCATTGGAAGAAGAGTATATGGAGGTGCCTGTAATCTTTGTGGGCCTGGGAGGGTACTGTTGGTATAGCTGTGGGAGCAAGTGGACATCTGGATCCGTTGCAAGGTCTGGTGGGCATCATTGTCCTATTGTTTCTTATTTCTTGTGAGAAACTGCTTCAGGTTGGGTGGCTATCTGTTTGCAAGTAAGGGCCTGCCTCTCAGTACTTGAGAAAGTGTTTGGAAATGGAATGTAGTCCTGTGTGTATGCCTGGTTCTAGCTCAGGAATATGGGATCTATTCAGCTGCAGGGGCAATGACAGGGATTGGATGAACTTTACAGTATGGTCACGTTGTCAGTCAATCATGTTTTCCACTTATGAGTGTCTTCTTTGGGACCTGAAAACCGGAAAGGAATTCTGCCAAGCACAAGACAGGCCAGAATCCTATGGCTCAGGGGCTACGTTTGACCTGATAAATGTGGCTCAAAGCCTGCACATATAACTGTAGAATCAGAAGGCCTTTCCTGAAAGATAAGTGATAAGTGATGATGATAAGATTTAGAGACATCAACTGGGAACATAAGCAACAACACAGTCAGATTAAGATGTATGCTATTTGTTTCCTCAATTTTTCTTTCCAACTCTCCTGCACATTTTCTCCCTTGTGTAAGAGAGAACTTTCTTGCATAATATTCACTGCAGAGAAGGACCCATAAGTAGGATAATATAACAGAAGCTATTAACTTTGTGAGAAGCAAAGCTGTCCATCCTGCTGTATTTTTGTTTCAGCCCATGTTACGGTATCTGTTGTTAACTGTTATCTTGGCTCTTTAATGCAATTGCTTTCCTATCTTGTTGAATTATGAAAATTCACTTACTGGTAGGATCCCCTGTTGGAACCTTTTATCAAAGCTGCATTAGCCACATTTAACATATTGACATCAGATTACTACAGAGTAAATTATTTGTTGATTAAAGACTAACAATGAGCCAATGCCAGGATATAAATATTTCAGCATCCTGGAGTAAAGAACTGGCCTGTGTTTTTAGATGCAAGAATTTTAAAACAGCAAAAGCAACTTGTGTAGCACTGCCTATGACACTGATGAACTGTTGGTATGAAATAGACTTGGGGCAAATATGTGGCTAATTCCTTTGAGAAATTGTTATTTATCAAAAAATGCATTTTCTGCAGAATTTCTCATATGCTCCTCTCAGGCTTTAAACTCAGTGTGAAATTTTGCTCGAGGCGAAAATGGGTAGTGAGACCTGATTTTAGGACTTACCAGTACTGAACAGGGTGTCTAGAATTTGCTCATCAGCATCAGGATCTCCATGAACCATCCCACACTAAAAAGAGACAGAAAATAGGCTAAAATAAGACCTATTTGGAAAACAGAAATTTTAGCTATTAGGATCCACTCAAGCATGATGCTATGATGATGACAACAACAACAACAACAATAATAATGGTCAAAGACAACAACAACAAAAAAAGCAAGTTTTGAGGTTCACAAGTGTTTTCCATGCTGAATGCTAAGACAGAAGTGAAAAAAAAAAAAAATCACCAGTAGTAGAAGGCAGCCAGAAATGAATATCTACACATATGATGGCAATTTAAAGTGGTTCCAGGAAGGCAAAACTTGCTGTAAGATATAGCCCTCTTACTATAGTTCTGGTGGGAAACCAGCCTCAAACTACATGGCAAATAGTCAGGGCTTAATGGAAGAATGGATAGAAAATGATTAGAAACGTCTTTAATGGAAAGCCATTTTGATCAAGTCCTTCTTTCAACCAAGTCTGATGCCAGGAAGAGATGGCTTGAGGGTTTAAAGCTCCTAGGTAAAATTCCATAAAATTTTACAGCATCTTTACAGATGTGACATGAGAACAGACCAGAGCTATGTGCTACTCTGATACCTATCAGGTTTTTGCTTCTGACACCAAAAACCCGCAATGCATTGAACCCGTAAAATGCATGGACCTAAAATACATGTAGTGAAGTAATTGTAGCACTGACAATACCAAACGCCTTCTGCTGAAGTTCAAAGAGGAAAAGGGTTTTCCACAGCGGTCTTTTGCTTAGAGCTCAGGAAATGAAATTGGAAGGTGCATTGCCTCTTTAGGGTTTGGCATCTGAAACATGGATGGTTTTTATTGAAAAATGAAGAAGCCACATTTAAATGCCTATGAGAAAGTTGCAGCGGCTGATAAATATGGTTATAAAATGACCCTCTATAAATGTTTTCTCTTTTTATGCAAATCTTCCCTCAGAATGTTTTGTACTGTTGTAATCAATCTGATCTTCTCGCGTGCCAAAAATACATGTTTTTTGTATTTTTTTAGTTCGATTGCATTCAGCACTATGCATTTCTTTTGAAATACTCTTTTTCTGTTTTGGAGGAAGTAATATAACAAACTAGAACTCAGTGTTTTCTTTTCATTACCAAAAGTAATACCACAAAGCAAAGCGTAGGCTACAAATCAAGGTTGGCTCACTAAAGCAACATCCGATTTATCTTTTGAGGGGAGGGCAGCTTTTATTTGTCACTAAAAAGGCCGATGTACCCAAATGACAACCCTGCAGCAAGCTGTCATTTCTGCAAACACAAAATACAATTACAGAAAATAATTTTCCTCCAGTTTTCTTGGGAATGTCTTTGGAAAAAAATAATAACAGAAAAGTCAGTTATAAAGAAAATTAGCATTGAAAAATGTCAAAGTGGATATTTTTCAACTGGAGCATAAGATCTGGTGATGCAAAAGAATAGGGAATGCTATTTTAGTAAGTACAAGGGAGATTAACACTTACATTAAATGTCAACCTTAGCTTAACTATATAATTAAAATACTTTAGAAAACAAATCATGAGGAGATATTTTGCAATACAATCTTATAGTTAGGTTGAATGCTTTTTTAAAATACAGGAAATACAATGGCATTATACATATTTCAATGTTTCAGCATTTTATAAACATTGCATAAGAAGTACAACATTTGTTTGAAATAAGCAAGTTGTTTTTCTGAATCTTGATATGGCTGCGGTCCTGACTACTGGGCTGTTTGCAGGATAGGGTCAAAAAGGTCAAGATGACAGCCACAGTGCACATAAGAAACAGAGCTTTAATCTTGCCGTTGGGTTTACCGTCTTGACTTTTTTTAAACACGTCCCGTGGACACCACTGCCCGAATATATATCATGCCTGATTTTTTGTTTATCCCATAATGTGTCAAATCTTCCACATATAAATATGACTTTAATATCAATCTTATTTATTTAATTTTTCACTAGACTATGTTGTAGACTATTCTTATCAGGTTTGCTCTGTAGGTGTGACTACAACTACCCAATTTTCCATGCAGCACGACCAACAGCATTACTACCTTGCCATTCTGGAAGCTCAAAACCTTGGAACACACCAGACTGGGAAAACCTATTCTATATGGTGGAAGGGCAGGCCAGTTATAAATAGTCCTTTATTAAGGAGGATGCAACAATTTTATTTTCAAATTATTCATAATGAACTGAAGCCAGGTAACTTCAAGGGCATAGCTTGACACTGTTTTTTACCAGAACAGGCTGCCTGTTTTTCTGCAACACGCGATTACTTTAATTTATTTTCGGCTCATTTTGTGCAATGTTAAAAAATTAATTCCTTTTCTTACCAAATGAAGTTGAAAATGTAGGCATGCTATCCTGCTCAGTTTAATTAATTGCTGTTCTAAACCAAGGGAAATTGAGGTCAGAGGAAAACTTCCTGGCACAATCTGTAGAAACCCAGTCAGGTGTTTTTACATATACATATACATATACATATACATATACATATACATATACATATACATATACATATACATATACATACATACATACATACATACATACATACATATATATGTATGTATGTATGTATGTATGTATGTATTTAAAGGCACATGAAGAATAAAAAGGATATTAGTATGTGTGTTGGGGAGGGGACAGAGAAGAAAGCAAGAGTCTGGTGCATTTGTCTGTCTTAAGCTGCTTATCTTATTTCTATTAACCTACTTTTCCTTATTCATAATTCATGTTAGCACTGTAGTTAAACTGCAGTTAGTTTTAATTTTAGGAAAATAGGATTATTTTTAGGATTAAATTAGGGTTAATGTTAGGCTTGAATCAGGGTTAGGGTGAACGTTAGGATTAACATTAAGGTTAAGCTATTTAATCTTAACATTAGAGTTTAGTATGAGTTATACTTAGGTTTACAGTTCCATTAAGTTTACAGTTTGAGTTAGAGTTTATGGTTAGAGTTAGCCTTAGGGTTAAATTGAGAGTTTAGAGTTGGTGTTAGGGTTAGTAGAGATGTTAGAGTTAACTTGGGGTTACAATCTGGTTAACCTTAAGGGTTAGGGTTAGCCCTTAAAGTTAGAGAATATGTTTTTTTTTTAACATTATCGTTATATCACAGTATTGGGTTTAAGATATCTGAAGATTTGATGCATTTCCTCTTCTCCACAATTCAACAGGAGATTGTGTTGCCAATATTTGGCAATTTGCTGCCAAATTTCAGTGGCACAGTCCTAGTAGGCTCTGAAGCCACAAAATAGGGGCTTAGGGATTCCATGTGGCCAACGTTTGCCATTCCTAATCCAAGCAATTTCCCTTATATGTGGCAAACGCAGTTTTTGTTTCATCCCTTGATCAGGATACATGCCCAGTAACCAGGTGTTTAATAACATCTGTATTATTTCACATCTGGGCTAATTTTTTCCCCTTATCTTCTTTTCCCAAATACTTACATTTTCTTATCTTGAGAAAAAGGAGTTTTCCAATCTCTCAGACTATTGATTAATTGTACATACTCTCGCTAGAAGTTCCCCAGTGCATAAAGAAGTATCTTCATTTTGTTAAATTTTCCTGTGTCTTTGAGTAGCTGGCTAAGAGTCTAGCGTGCATAGTATGAAGTCCTAGAGGAACCCTCACCAGCTACTTGCAAGCTACTTTTATTAGTTGTTCTTAATCCTGGTATGAGCTAAGTGAATTTTAATTAGTTATTGGTATTTTTCTAACATTTGACAAACAACTGTCCAGTTTGGAACTTCTCACTGCATAGGCTTGGAAAAACAATACTGAGTCAGGAAATAAAGTTGATTTAGTATTTTGCCTAATCTGAATTTGCTTTTGCTCATCTTTCAGATTGGTCAGTTTGTACAAAAGTCATCACACTTTGGACAGGGTGGCTGTCATTAGAGTTCTGCCAGTCTGGGCTAAAACCTAAGATCGGGTATCTATTCTTCCTCATAAGATCAAAGGGGCAAATGTCCATTTGTATCATCATCATCATCATCATCATCATCATCATCATCAATCATCATCATCTCAATTTATATGCTGTTTTTTTGTCCCAATAGCATATATTATTACCAAGGATATCTGTGTGGTGGGGTCAAAAAAATCAAGATGGTGGCAGTGATGATGTGATCGAAGCTCTGCCTGTTTGTTATGTGCATTACACCATTACAGCCACCATCCTGACTTTTTTCCCATACCCTGTGGACACTCCTGAATATTATACTATATTAAATAACAATAATATTTGCACAGCCTCCATTCCTTATCCTTAACCATTGTTTATAAAGTCATAGTATCCAAACAGAGAAAATGTGATTAAAAGTTACAAGAGTGAACCTGATGGTAAAAGTGCCATTTTCAATAGCAATATATGGAGCAAAGTACAACTAAACTGCATCTGTAGGGTCAAATTTAATATTCTGATTAATATTCAATAATCAGTATTCAAATATTCAATACCTTACTGCATTCCTGGTTGCCTTCATACATCATGTTACACCTCAGTGGAGAAGTCTCAGGTTAATAACTTCTTAGTTCAAATTGTGGTTAGCATTACCTACAAAAATTTAACCTCAGACTATAATTCATTACCAGTCTCAGCTGATTTCAGTAAATCGTCATGAACTCCGTCTAGTTCCCAGTTCAACTATAATGAGAAACTGTGTTTAGCTGAATGTTTAAATTAATATTAAATATTCTGTTCATCTGGATGGATTTACTGCTAAGCCATGATTTGGCTACTTTCAAGAACAGTCTTGGATTTCAGTCAAATTACAGCTAATGATTATTAACATTCTATATCGTCATTCCAAAATACAAAGCTCATTAGAATAGTATCCAATACTGTCTTGTGCCTCAGGTATGATCTTTAACATGAAATAAAAGACATGGATGGCATTTTATGTAGACAGGAAGAGATCTTCCCCAAAGAAAGAAGAACTTTCGGAATCTGTAGGGATTATCTGCAGAGGAATCCAGGAAATTGTGATGGAGGCAAGTCTCTTCCAGGCATTAATTAACTTACTGCAAATTACCTATTTGTAGGTAATCTACAAACTAGGTACACTAGTTAGTATTGTGCTATTATTTTATTTAATTACCCAGCAACTACACTAAGACAAGAAGGTTGGGTGGGGGGAAGGGAAAGTTTGGGTTCCCCAATATTTACCATGCAGGCTCCACCCTGCTGCTACACTCTCACAGAATATTTTGATACTGTTTTCTGATGAACAGTAATTGTTTCACAGTTCATTATATTGATAATTTTCAAATAAATCACAAAGTCATTCATCACAATCATGTTGCTAGTGATTTAGGAGATCTTAGGAAACAGTGACATATAAGCTGAATGAATTAATTAATGAATGAAGCCATGCTACAACATGCACATGGCATGGATGAGTTGGAGGAGCATAAGAAGAGACCAGCTATTTCTCATTTAATTGATTTCTCACTCTATTATGCATAAGAGACAACCATTGGTTTTGCATTAACTCTATTCAGATGAAATATTTCTTTGCATAATTACCCAACTAGGCAACACCATCAGTGCTAATAAGTGCGGGGTTTGCTCCCTGTTTATATACAGTAGCTTGTCTTGCCAGTGTTGGTGGTGGTGTGGTTTTCTCCTTGGTAGTTCCTTGATTAGGGTATTGTTTTCTATTTGATTGTTTGTCTGGTGTTAAAGGCTGCTTATCTGGGTGTTGGCTGCTGGAGAAGATTTGTTCTGTTCTTTTTGTTTTCTTTTGAATGGTGTATAAATGTTGGGGGATGGGAAAATAATAAACTGAAGCTGCAAACTCTCCCTTCCTCCCCTCTACTTCCCTTGTTGAAAAACTCTTTCCCCCATTCCCCTCTGCTGTTTCCTGCTTCCCCACCTGCATATGTAAAATAGGATCAGACCCAGGCTACTACATGACCCAAGAACAGTCTGTTTCTACTGCCAAAATAGCCCTCTAAACACTATGGCAGCAAAACAATGAGGAAGCTCTCACCTGTTCACTAAAAGCAGGTGAGAGGTGCAGGCATTCCACACAATCAAGCACGGGTGCCCTGTTATCTCAACATTCCAATCCTTCTTAGCAGTGGAATCCTTAGTTCATTGTCTGTCACGGAGATGTGACTTTTGTTTTACAATAAAAAAACACTTTTCCCCTGTTTAACACCTATCTCACTTCCTCGGAAAAAAAAATAAAAACACCCTTGCCCGCAAATCAGATCCCTCAGATTTCCCAACTCTCAGTCCCAAAGTGAATAAGAAGCCCTGTCTTTCTGTTGTTTGGGGGCCCTCTTTCTTGGAAAGCAGGCACCAAATGATCATTGCAATAAACTTGGTTCCTCTCCTCAGTGTTGTGCTCCTTTCTTTGCAAAAATTCCACATTAGTTTATCTCTATGTGTCTATTAATGGCCGATATGTCTAAGTGCCAAGCTTCCTAGCATTGGATTTAGCTTGGTCTAGGATGCTCACAGTTTCCCAGTTGAAACTATAGTTGAGTCTATCCATGTATTGTGAGTTTAAGGAGCTTTCATCATGTCTTCTGACAGCTAATTGGTATTCATGGACTAGCTCTGTTAGTCTTCTGCCTGTCTTCCCTACATAGTGGCTGTTACAGTCCTTACCCTGTATGCTGTAGATGACTCCTGTTTTTTCTTCTTGGGCTACTGAGTCTTTTAGTTTACTTAGGATGTTTTGGAGGGCTTTCGTTGGTGATGCTGTGTGGTTGTAATAGTCTGTTGGTTGTTTCTGAGATGTTTCTGATGCATGTTATCCTTTTCATAGCTTGTGTCAGAGAGCCCCAAGTTCAATCCTGAGCTTCATATATTCTCTTCTGTTAGTAGCAACATAATCATCTGGATGCCACATGCACAAGTGTTCATATTTTCCAGTAGCAGAACCTGACAAATAAATGTTTATTTTGTACGTATTTTAGAAAAATATTGAGAATGACATTTTAAAAATCTGGGAAATTAAAAAACTGTCAGGTTATATCACAGGACCACAGACTACACCTAGACTTCACTAAGTTGAGTTTGTCATGTATGTTTACAAGAGACAGAAGAGAAATTCACCCATCTCACATTTTAAAACCAGACATTTAAGTGCAATTTTCAAAAAAAGAAAAAAAAAAGAAAGAAAAAAGAAACAAACAAAAAAGCATGAAAACATATAATATTAGAAGGACTGAATATTCCTGAAAAAGGGCCTTTCACTGGTTCTCTCCTGGTCTTACGTTGGTACGACCTTGGGCATTCCTGAGAACCAGATAACAGTCCATCTGTGTATAACGGTTACTCTTCCATCCCCCTTCTTTGAAATGGCAGAAACAAAGCAAGCAGGCTAATAAACCTTAATTAATAATTTGCGAGGCTTCTGATATGAAACTTGCTTTATGAAGCTTTCTCTTTAAAATGATGGCAGGTATTAAGGTTCCCTACTGTTTCCTCTGTGAATGGGAAAGTAGCTCAGAAGGTTGTGGATTCTGAGTGTACAAACAGTTAATTAGAGAAGAGTTAAGTTCTTTTTCCCACACTAGTTGCCTAGTCAGTCTAAGAGCCGACTACAGCGCATTTGCAGTTTCAAAAAGTAGGAGGAAAAGAATGTAGAATGAATCATTTGACCCTGCATTTCCACATTTCAACACAGTCTAGATAAACAGGTTTACCCTTGGTTTTTCTTCAAAGCAAACCCAATTCACTGATGTACCTCGTTCTTATTCTTTGCACCTTCTAAACTTTCTCTGCTGAAGTTCCCTTAAGGAACATAAACAGGGAGCAGTGAGACAGAATGAACACAATAAATGCATTTTCTTTAGCACTGGTTTCTTTTATCCAACCACATTTTATAAGAGATGCTTTTTATATTACTGCTAAGACTAAACTCCCTGATATGTCCAACAAACATATTAAAAAAGCAGTAAGAAGATGAAAACTGTGTACAGAAAACAATGGAAAGAGAAATGGGAGATAGTAACAAGATCTGGAATTTAAAGAGGTTAAGCATAATTATAAGAGTATTCAGATTATATTATACCAGTGACCAGTGAAACTTAGGTTCAAATCTCTGGGCTAGGAAAGCATTGGTACACATCCAAAATTCATCTTCTATTGAAGACCTTAGAATGAGCCATAACAACTCAGGTCAAGTTAATTTTCTTCAATGATAGTGATTATTGGTCCTTTGTAGTCTAGGTTCTAACCAGGTTTTGATACAGAAACAACCTTGATCACATTGGAAAATAATACTTGCATTTGTCCATCCTTGTTGTTCCGCAGAACTTAATAGTGCTAGTAAGTAAAGAAATTAGTATTCCAAAGTGTTTACCAATGCTGCTTGTAACACTATTTTGAGATCTTTACTTAGAGATATATGTTACGGGTTGGCAACTCTTTCAGATCCTTGGCCACAGACATATTCTGTTATGGGCTGATCTGAGGAGTGGTTTTTTTGAGAAAGAAGATGGACCAGGTTAAATTACCAGTTGAGCCATACCCTAGCTTATGATATCTCAGAATCAGTCTCAGGACTTTAAATTATACTCACTAAGAGTCTTCAAAAATGGCATTTGTGCAGTTGAATACCAGAAGGCAGAAAGGTGCTGAATTATTTGCTGGCAAAGAATGAAGGTCTACTAAGAAGTAGCCAATATGCCTGGATGATCTTGCAGCTTAGTAGGTTTAATGCACACCAGCTAATTCAGGATCGCTAGTTATAATTTCTTGTACAACCATTCTCATCCCCCCCCCCTCCCTTATGGTATACCTGTCTCCTCATCTGAGGAACACTACAGAAGCCAAGATCAGCAACTGGTTGCTATGGGTATTTTTACACACACATACTCCTTAGAATCACCCAAAGTAAAACAAAACTTGTTTTTTTTTAAGAATTAAAGTGACTAAAAATTACAAACTCATTAATTTTGGGTGTTTCCAACTGAAATTTTCTGAAATCTCAGATGAATACACCAGCATCTTATGAAATTAGTAATCTCCTGAGCTTTTATCCTTTTAACCTTAAAATTTATTTTGGTGCCTACGTTAGAGTTCCCCTAGAATACCCTTGTGTACCAATGCTGATTCCCAGACTATTGACTGGCAACCATTGTTGTAATGTAAAGTTACCAGAGTAGTCCTTTTTTTGAAAGCAATGTCTATTGCTTGTCAGCCTGGGCAATTGGTTAACATTGCATCTTGAACTCTGAGATGCCACTTCTGGTGCATCTACTTTTTTACTGCCTGGATCCTGATCTTTTGTCTTATTTTTGCCCTCTGTATCTCATCTAGGATTCTGACTTCTTTTGCTTTTGACTTCTGGACTGGCTTATTAATTACTTTTTGTGTGTGTGTTTCTCTGGCTTTGAGTAACCATTTTGGAATTTGACCTTCAACTATAAAATTCTGCTTTTGCTGCTCCAAAATTATGATCTAGGATGGAACACCTAGTTCCTTTACAGACACATTTCTATCCTCACTTGTACCATTTTATGAATATCGTGGTAATGATACATATTACTACAAAACTTGGATGGAGAGTGCCAACAGGACTGAAGCCAAAAAGAGATACTGAGAAGCAAGAAGTACCTCACATGCTTGGGAGAACTCCAAGCTTTGCAAAAAGAGAGGACCAGTAAATTAATGAGGATTGAGAATATACAGGGTTTATGAAATCAGAGGGGAAAGGAGAAAAGATTCAGTGCTGTGCCTGGAGGGAATTTGCCCTACAGGAAAGTGAGAGTCCCATTTTGATTACAGAAGGTACCGTTAAGGTTATGCAGTGCACCGATCTACGATATCTTAAAACAGCTGTGTCTTTTCCCAGGATCACATGACTATTTTCCACAGCTGTTGTCCCATATGTCAGGCCTAGCCCAAGGAACTCCAGGAGACCACGTAGATTCAGTTCAGCAATGTTTATTAGCTATGACCTCTAGCAAGAATCTTCCCAGACTGAAACCTCAGTTCCCAAAGTCAGCGAGTCATAACAGTGTGAATTCCTCAGGGAGGTGACAGCCACATCCTCTTATCTCTTCCTCGCCCCTCAGGAGACGAAACAGCATGTTTTCCTCCCTGAGTTTGGCCTTCATAATTCCATTCCATCATACATCCCAGGAAAGGATGGGACTGCTTTAAGGTATTGCAGAGACTTTCAACATTCATGCTCCCACATGCTTAGAGAAATCTTCTGAAGATCAAGTTGGAAGTGTTGTACTGTCCTAGTACAAGTAAGAAATTGTGATGGAATGAAATAATGAAGGCCAGGCTCAGGGAGATAAGCATGTTCTTAGTTCACAGGAGGAGCGTGGGAAGTTCAAGAGGATGAGGCTGGCACCTCCCTGAGGAATTCACATTGTTGTGGCTGGCTGGCTTGGGAGCTAGGTTTCAGTCTGGGGAGGTTTCTGTCTAGAGGTTGTAGCTAATAAACACAACAGAACTGGATTTGCATTGTCTCTTGGAGTTCTTTGGGCTAAACCTGACAGAAATCCATTAACATTTGGGTTACTTTAAAAGACCTACGTTAATCTATATGTTTAAAGTTGACATAGAGGATATTAGTAAGACTTTTGGACAACTTGCCTCAGATTGCTGCTAAAAATGCCTCTGGCTTCATTTTCAGCTAACAGCTAAAATGGTACAATTCTTAGGGACAGATAACTATCCAGTGAAATCAGCACCAAAGAGGGTTTCTTTCCTTTTCCTTAATACATACAATGGATTTCCATTAATTAAATTGAAACATATTCACCCTAAACGGTGTGACTTAATAGCTGCAGCAGTTGGGTGCCACATTTCTAGAAGAATATTGACAGGATAGACCAGGTTCACAATGAGAATGATACAGGGACTTGGGGACTTGATGTATGAGGACAGATTGAAGGAACTTGGGATATTCAGTCTAATGAAGACATGATATCAATGTTCAGGGACATAAAACGGTGCCATATGGAAGATGGTCAGAAACTCTTTTATGTTGCCATAGAAACTAGGGGCAAAAATAAAGGCTAAAAGTTGCAGCTACCAAGATTTCATTTAAATATAAGGAAAAGCTTCTGGACAATAAGATCTGTACAACAGGGAAACAGTTTACCTATGAAAGTTGTAGGTTTGTCCACCTCTGGAGGGTTCCCCCCCCCCCCCCAAGAGTCTGGACATCTACTTCTCATGGATGGTTTGATAGTTTTTCCTGCACATTGGAGAGGGTTGGACCAAGATGATCCCTGTGGTTCCTTCCAACTCTGTGATTCTATGATTCCAGGGAACCATGCTTTGGAATTGCTTCTAATGCAAAGCAGGGCCATTTTAAAATAAATAAATAATTGTCAACCTATCATGCGAGGAAGCTCTTAGAAGCAGCAATAATTTGTAGACATGAGGTAGGATAGTCTTAGAGGTTCCTGCATATTTGTAGCTGTTATTAGTTTCCTATCTTGTCTTTAGGCAGGAGGAGCCTAAGTGGGGAATGGATGGGAATCTTGCAAAGCTTGTAGTGCTGCACCATCTCAGGTTCCTTGATCCCGGAGTGGTTGCCAGCCACACTGCAAAATGATATCCTGCATCTAAGGCTTTTTTTTTTTTTTTTTGCCACTCCTATTTCCTAGGGCCAGGGAAATGAAACAGCTGCTAGCTATTTCCAAATGGTATGCTTGATGCCCTATTAATAAACACTAAAATACATAGTAATAAAGGAAATAAATATCAAAATCTGCATGGACAAAAGTTTTTGTTCAATGTACAGCCTATAAAGGGAACAAGTCCTTAGATATACCTCTTTAATCTACAGCAGGGTTTCTCAACCTTGGCATCATAAGATGCAAGGATTTCAACTCTCAGAATTCTCCAGCCAGCCATGCTGGCTGGGGAATTCTGGGAGTTGAAGTCCTCACATCTTAAAGTTTCCAAGGTTGAGAAGCACTGATCTATACTAAGAAAGATAAACATCATGTTACCAGTGAGACCATATTTATATAAAATTACATTGCAAATCAGCCAAACCATCAAAGAATATATCTTTAAAATATGGTAAAATGTGAGAGGCTTTATTCTGTTCCCATTGTGACACACTATAAAATGCTAGGCCTCTCATGTATTTAAAAAACTCTTTCATTCTCCTAGCTGCTAGTATCTAATCTATTTGTTTAGGTCTCTTGAAACTTGAAAATAAAAATCCTGTAAGCAGTGTCCACTTTACTAATGCATCCATTATCAAGACACCTCCAGGCTCGGCAGTCTATGGTTTATCAACAGCACTCCATGACAAAGATTACACAACTGAAGAAAATCTTAAACCATGACTTCAAAATAAACAATGAAATGTTATGTGTATAATTGGAGAAGTTTATTTTTCTAAATAAGTACCTATGGCTTATCCAGACTGCCTGGTCACCCCAGCTCCAATACAGATCAGAAATCAGTTTTCAGGGCAGAAATGAACAGCATGAGCCTTTATTCACTACTCTCCCATTTGCCAATTCAATATCTGAAATATTTACCTAGTCCAGCTTTCTGTTTGTAAAAATAAATTGAAATAAATAGTAGTAGAATTAAGAATAACATGCTTTGTAATGTCACTTTGCCACATGTGACAAACCAGACATGAAATGTTTTTTATTTGTTTTGTTTCTGGTCTTTTATTCAGAGGTTTTCTGCTTAAGATAAAGTAGTCTCCACCAGCTATCATAGCTAAAGTCCACTGGTTGATTAATGCTAGGGGAGGCTGAAATTTGAAAATCCTCTATTTGAAGCCATCAAAGGGGGTTGGCCATCAATAAAATGTGTGATGATGGACATTAAATATCAGAGCAAAATTAGAAGCAAAGCATACAAGTATGGCTACATGTTTTTCATAATTAAATTATAAGAATTCAATTCAACAAATCAATGCAAAATCTTCTCACTAGATCAATAACTTGCAGGCATTTGTAGTTTTGAAAGCAATGAGTCTGTCTTCAATTCATTCCTGCAGTGACTCTCTGCATGTAAGATGCTTGCATTGTTCCAAATGTATCTCAAAGGTAGCATTTTCAAAAGAAAATGAAAACAGATTTCGGATGATTGAGTTATTTTCACATAAGTAAAGTGGTGGTCCTTGTAGCTTTTTCATCTCATTTACCACCAAACTTCTATTCATAAACCAACTGAGATTTTGATAAAGGTAACTTTGCTAAAGCTGAACTTCTTATAAATTGTGCAAGCTCAGCGGACATTGGGAGTTATTTTAAATTCCTCATGAAGTATACAATGTCACGGCAATGGCCACAGTCATGACAGCCAAGAGCTGTTTTAAAAATCTGATCTATCTTATAACCACTGAGCCTATTTAATTATGTCATTTCAGGATTAAATTTCTGAAGGAAATCATATTTACATTCCATGGAACTAAAGCTAAGAAGCCCAAACCCAGTAGCTGCTCCTTTTTTAATACTGCTGATCTTTTTGTAATTTGAGCATCAACTTCCTAATAACAGTCCCCTGAGGGTTTGAATTCTCCATAAATGTCTGCATGAAAACCTTTAGCTGGGGGAAAAGTATTGCTGGCTGAGGAATTCTGGGAGTTGAAGTCTACACAACTGCAAGTGGTCAAGGTTGAGGAACACTGCCTTATACAACGTACTGCCAACCTTCTGGTTGGACAAATATGCTCTATCATAGCTAAATTGTGGTGATGAAACCAACACACATACAGAACGGAAGAGACAATTTTCAAAATCTCTTTGAAGTCACCTTCTCTGATCTGGATAGACCCACCATGCTATTCTGTTTTGGGCTAAGCAGCATTATGCAGAGTGCAGAATTGGAGTAATAAATGGTAACCCAAGGAAATTCAAAGCAAAAAGAAAAAGAAAAATAGCAAAAATTAGTTTACACCAGCACTATTGAGAATATCTCTTCATATCTTTCTAACCTTGAAAAATATCGTTGTTTCCAACATGCCCTTCTGCTGTTTCATACACTGCCTTTTGTTCTTTAAGCTTCTTGCCTCTCTCTTTGTCAGGATCTCATTAGCTCCATCCAACTCCATCTTCTTCCGTCTTTCCATTCTTCTTACCCAGTCCTTCTCCTCATATATTTATTTTTAAATTTAATCCTCATTCATTTTCTCAATATGGCAAAATCATCTCAAAATACTTTTGTTTCATACTGATCACTCAGTTTTCAATCTACTTTCATTCGGCACTCATTAATACCTCTTCAAGTTACTATACATGCTTCCTAAAAACTCTATTCAAATGCATTTCATTTAGTTGACTTTTATATTTTTTATGACATACCCACCTCTAACTTTCAGTATAGGCAAAACCACAGTCTTATACATAGGCTGGCTGGTGTCAGGTTCAGCTGGCGTGGCATGTCTAGGAACTTGCTCAGCCGCACCTTAGTCAGTTTCACCGCTCAAACCCTAGTGAAAAAAGAGGAAGTGCGAAACCACAAACTAATGAATGGGCCACCTGGTGCCACTTTACTAAACTGGAAGCGGACGCATTGTGTTAACGCCAGATGGCCGCGGGCGCTATAGACAAAGGGGAGAGCCGCGGAATTGAGGAAGAGCACTCTGCTCATGATTGGAAGCTCCCGGCTTTGTGCATGACAGAAAGCCCCAACGAAGGCAATGACCACGCCATCGGAAAACAACAATCAAAGAAACAAAAGAACTGGGCTGAACCTGCCATTCGAGTAAAAGGGGGCATTACAGTGGGTAATCTGCAATATGTAATATGTAACCTAGCAACGGGGCTAGCGGGGGATTGGGATGACTATAAATTGTGTGGGAAGATGTGTCAAGCCAGTCCTGGCTTTGTTTGTAACTATGCACGTTACACTCGAGTAAACTTCTTTGTTGAACACATGTGTCACAAGAGTTTCTCTAGACGAATGGGGTAAACTTTACGGCTGGCTGGCTGGCTGGCTGGCTGGCTGGCTGGCTGGCTGGCTGGCTGGCTGGCTGGCTCCTTCCTTCCTTCCTTCCTTCCTTCCTTCCTTCCTTCCTTCCTTCCTTCCTTCCTTCCTTCCTTCCTTCCTTCCTTCCTTCCTTCCTTCCTTCCTCTGAACATATGATGAAATCATTAGGACTGAATTATGGAATGTTTTGCATGTATAAGGAGTTGAAAGTTGTCATGTAAAATTATATAAACAGAAAGGAAATGTTGTCCATTATATCTGCAGTCCTTTGCACTGAAATCCACTAAATCAGAGCTTTATTGCATTAATTTCTCACCGAAGGAGCTGAAGAGCAAAATCTGATCTACATAAAGCTACACTCCCAGATTTTGCTTATTATCACCTTTCATACCCTTTCAATCAGAATTCTTCCTAGCATACTTAACCAACTAATCCCCTGTGATTTTGCATTCAGTCTGGCTACCTTTCCCTCTCTATAGAGCAAAGTTTCTCAACCTGAGCAACACTGCTGGCTGGGGAATTCTGGGAGTTGAAGTCCACACATCTTAAAGTTGCTGAGGTTGAGAAACACTGCTATAGAGGAAGAATAAGAGCATTTTTCCAGTGATCAGACACAACTGCAATCTTCACACATATGTTAAGTTACAAACATCCATATTTTAACATTTCTCCAGTAGTACTATTTGCAGCTGCAGTGTTACCATTTTGCAACATTCTCACAGTATTTATGATTTTCTTTCCAACATGTTTTTTCTTGGACACTAACATTTAAACATTGATTTTAATTCCCCTCTTCAACATATTGCTATCATTCCTTTGCAAATCTCTAACAGAATCCTTTCCTCATTTAAGTTTCATCCCAAATCATTCTATCACTTATTTTTAATCCCATTCCTTCTGCTGGAGACCCATTGTTCAGCCTTATGCACCCATTTCATTTTCGATCTAGATCAGTTGCATTTTCTTCGCTTCCCTTAATGTTAAGTACTGATTTCTCTCTCCCTTTGTAAGTGTGCTTTTCTCTGTATACACATTATACAATCTCTTTCTTTTTGCAGCAATTATATTCTCATAATAATTTTTTGCCATCTGCAGCTTCAGTCATTCCACCAAGCATCCTTCTCATTAGCTTAACTCCACACTCTTGTGAGGCATTGTAACAAAATTCTTTTCACTGTATTCCAAAAAAAAACTTTTTGTCTTTAGGTCTATTTTTCATTCATTTTATTGGTGGAGGTTTTCTATCCTCTAGTATTTTTCCATATAGGACATGTGCTTTTAATTTCTGCAGTCTCTCACTTTTTTCTTCTTCTAGTTCCTTGAATTTGATATTCTGAATTAGTGCTTCTCAGCTGCATTAGTAACTTCTATTGTGTTATATGTTTGCTTCTGAATTTTATAAAGAAGGCTATGGATGGGTGCTAAAGCATTCACTAGCTTGCTATTTTGTGTGATGGACACACAGGAACGTATTGATCAAATACCACCCAAAACTATCTGACTGGATGTTAATTATGATAAAATACTTTTTTATACTGTTTTACTTATATGCCCTTTTGTGTTGGTCTTTTAATGGGTAAAAGTGTTTTGAAATGAAGTATCCCATAAAACTTGGTTTCAAGTGTTTTATTAATACACAGAACATACCGGCAACACAGTTTTTTGTTTTTGTTTTTAGTGAAAAAGTGTGTAACATACACAAATCATTAAAAAGAGTTGATGAGGATATTGCACAGAGGCAATTTGGAAAAAAAAGACAGGAGAGGCAGATGGGAGTGAAATTATTTTAGATAAAAGATTCATGCAGTGTTGTTACATTCCCTATTTGCCACATTTTATTTAGTGTTTTGTAAAGATCAAAGGATTAGAATGTTTGATTGAAGAAATAAAATATGGTTTTATCACATGTCACTATTTACATATGTATCTATTGAAAGGCCAAGAGAGCCAGTGACCTTTTGCTAACACAACTGGATAAATTTAATTACTGTCTTGACCACATAGTAGGGTATTTCTATATGAATATTCAATGGATGACATTAAATTATTACAAATGACCTAGGTTCGCTAAAAGCATTGGTCAACAATAATCTATTTGTAGCTCATCAGAACCAAATAAGGTTTGAGATTTTTTTTCAGAATATAGCTAGATAAAATTAAAAATCTGTTCATGGAGAGATAATTGTATACTTCACAGATTTCTTCACCGCAAAATAGAGAAGTTGCAATGTACCAATACATTGATACTTAAAGAGCCATAGTTACTCTACCCCTGCCTCATTGTACTAAGACTGCCTCCAACACACATTTTTCCTGCTCACTTATGAGTACATATAAAGAAGATTGTGTTGCATCCAAATAGCTGCTAACAAACCCTGCGTTGTTTGTAAAAGTAATAACACTTTACTCAGTATGTAGGTATCACCTTAAGACTCCAAGCAAAAAGTTGAGTGATTAATAATTTACATCTGGTATTGCATGACTCTTTGAGAGCTACTTTACAGAATATCTTTTATACTAATCAGCACATATTTTGCTGTACTATGAAACAGATTCCTGATTCTGATTACAAGTAAAAGCAACTGAAGAATGGGACTCACGTGTAGAGTAAGTGATTTTTCTTTTAGGATGCACAGTATATGGCCAAAGGCTTAATATTTTGCAATTACCATTTGCATAGATTTCAGAGAGAAACAACATTACAGTTCATGATAGTTGACATGATGGATGCTGAATCTTTCTGTTTATTATAACCCAGGAATCAATGTTTTACTCAGAAGCATGCTGATTGCTTCCTTCAGTTCAATAACCTGGGGCTGTTTGAACATATGTTTTTGGCCTGCCATGTTTGCTCTCCATGGGGGTGGATAGTTTTATGGCTATTTGAGACTATTTACGCATGAGGATGGTTTGGCAAAACATTTGTGTGACTAAGGCTGGTAGAAAAAAACAACCCAAACTGTATGTAAGGAAAATAATGTGTGTTTCTTAAAAAATCAAACTATTGTTTTGGATTATTCATGGGAATTTGCAGAATGTTTAGATGAAACTATAGCACAGCGCTGTTCTAAATCTTGGCAACAGCTCTATTTTTTTCAAATTTGGTAGTGCTGCAACGCTTGAGAATTGTATGGAGGAAGAATTCTTGAGAGCGTTAAATTGCATGTTTTCAAATTATGATATGATTTTAATTAAATGTCAAACATAGGCAGGCCTTACATTTTTTAAAAAAGGGGTCTTTTATGGTACCCAATTTTTTTTACTAAATATTTAATCAGTATAATAAAATATAATTGCTATTGCACACATTTGAGTAGAATTGTATATGAACTGAAGAAGAAAAAAGATCCACAAGTCACATACATGGTCAAAATTTTATCAGAGCCAAACATTAAAAAAACTAGAATAAATTCAATTTCTCCTGTAGGAAAGTGTGAGATTAAGAACATAAGGTCTACTGAATCAGACCAAGAGTTATATAATTCAGCATTCAGTTTCCATAGTGACTGACTGGATGCCTATCAGAAGCCAGAAGGAGCCCATCAAGGCAACAATCTTCTCCCACTGCAGAATCCCAGCAACTGGTACTCAGCAGCATATTGACTTTGAAGTTGGAGGACCTAAAAGTAAAATAAGCCAGATCTACCCCATTCTACAGGAAGTGAAATGCCACTGAAGTGGTAGCATCTTATTAGGGTTTCAAAAGGATGCTTCACCCCGACAATGCTTTTAGCAAAGCATTCTTCTGAAGCTGCTGTATAAAATAATGTGGCCTCCACTTTTGAAATATGAAATGAAGCACTGTGTTCACTTTTCTGCAAATATTCTGCACATTGCAGAATTCTCTTTCGGTGCCCTCAGTGAGTACTGGAAAAAGTCTTCAAGAATATGAAGTGAGACAGATTATGTCAGCACTGCACCTTGATGAGGAAAACATCAGGGTGATGCCACTTTGAAAGTGATTTGGAAAAAGCACTTCACACAAATGCTGTACCTTTCTACTACTCATTAAAGCAGTTACATATTTGTTGAGGCTTATACAAAAGCCTGAAAAGAAAAAAGACATGGCTGCTTTAAAGAGAAGCAGAAAGGTGCTGTGCTTGGTAGGGTTACCAGAATTGGCTGTAAAAATCTGGGTATCTACTACATGGAAGCAAAGAGATATCTGTCGATCTCTGGCATCTCCCTAAAACCAAAAGTGATTATTTTCTCACAGTGGCTCTTTATCTAGATTTATTGAGAAAAGAAGGATGCGGTTATAAGAATTCCAGCAACTGAATTAATTCCCATCGAGGACCAATATGTATGAGTATACATTATGGCATAAGCTTTTGAATTTTTCTTTCTAATTGTCTTCTTGAAATCCAGAGAGGTGGTGGGTCTCATCAGTAATAATGAATAAACTTGCAGCTGGCTGGTTACCAAATAGTCTCCTGAATCTTTATCAGTCCAGGAACAAAATTTTACAATAGCAAACATGTTAACTCTTTGATTTTGTAGCTTAAGGGGAGTAACCCTCATGCTTACCTTAGTTCTGAAGCAGTTCTCCTGAATTATTTTGGCAGAATTCATAGCCCTTGTCAAAATGAATCAAGGCCACCTTGCGGAGTCCTATATGTTTCTTGATTCATTCAGCAATGGTCAGCAATCATAAAGGATTACCATGACAGTTTACTTTACCGCATCTTGCAGTATGTCGTGCAAGTTATCATCCAACACAGTTACCTGGAATGAAAAACATATAAAAGTTTCCCATCACCAGCTTAGAACTTGAAGCTGGAAAAGAGCCATAGATGAGCAGGATAGATGAGCAGGAAATGTGTTCCCAGTGGTTTTTAATTGCTATTTGAATATTTATCAAATGTGAATGATTTTGCAACAGTATTTGAATTTGACTTTTTTCAGTTATACTTTATAATACAGGGATTGCACTTTGAAAGCTGCTATAGAGTAGTATTCTCTGACTACTTCTAATAGATAACTTGCAACAGACTATAGTAAACTATCGTGATTTCACTTTAAACCATCAAAAGAATTGAATTTGACTGTCAAATTTAAGATGCCAACATTTGAGCATTGAATTTAAAGGGGTTTTTTTTAGATTTTTTATCCTGCCTTTATTTTTATACATAACTTGAGACAGCAAACATTATCTAATACCCTTTCCTCCTCCTATTTTTACCACAACAGCAACCCTGTGGTGAGTTGGGCTGAGACAGAGTGACTGGCCCAAAGTCATCCAGCTGGCTTTCATGCCTAAGGCAAGACTAGAACTCACAGTGTTCTGGTTTCTAGCCTGGTGTCTCAACCACTAGACCAAAGTGGCCTAATTTTTTTTCAACTTTTTAAAGTTGAAAAAACTTTGAAAAAACTTGAAAATGTATTGGTTTCATAATATTGCAATTTTTGGATTTAAACTTTGGAGTTGACCCATAGTTACATATTTGAATTGTTTGATTCCAATGTATCTCATGTGTTGAAAATTTTTAAAAAGTTCTAGTGCAAATGAAAGCCACACTAGTAAACAGTGACAGATAAGTTTAATCAGTTAGTGCTTCATTCTATAAAACTATAATAACTAATTTTTAACACTGTCCTATATCTATAAAGAGGTAAAATTCTTAATACCTGTTTGATCATCATTATAAAGACTACAATTCTGCTATGATTAATAGGTATGTGTTATTATTCATTCTGCAACTTCAGTTACTTGGTAGACCTACCACACAAAGAAAGAAATATTAAAAATAATCTTTTTTTTTTTTAATGTTATTAAGTTGTGGAAATTAGAAAAATGAGCAATGGGAAATGCATAGATGTTTTTGTTGTTTTAGATCATGGTACACTGAAAGTATGCACACAATCTGTTCATCACCATAATCATATTCCTGTGTAAATTTTGCCACAGAAAACTCAGAAATCAGCTTAGTTGACTGCTGTCAATTTTGTACATGCTGTAATAAAAGTCATTATTTGTCTTCTTGTAAGCAGTGTCAGTCTGCAACTAAATAGTCACCAAGGCTGGAATTCTCTCTTTGTTAGACGTTGGCCCTTAGAATGCAACTAATATTGTTCAACAATATGGAGGAGGAGGTCTGCACCCTAAAGCAATGTTGCAAGCTGAGTTCTGAGCTGTTCATCCAGCTATAACTTTCAGTAGCTATATATATTAACAAGACTAAGTGTTAGGTAATCTGAAATTATGTTATGTCCATTATTTTATATTACAGTTTTTGTTCATAAATTATTTCTTGGTGATGAGAGTCATACATAGGAATTCTCACAAGTTTTTTTTTTTTTTTTTAATATATAAAGTGCTTTACAGTTTCTTGAGATTTTTTCAACTTCTCAAATCGCCCCAGCTCCTTTTTCTTTTTAACTCCTAGTCTGATTCCACTGTTGTTTCTTCACTTGGGGCCTCAGTTATCATCCGGAGTTGCTGTCAAAATATGGGTGAAACTTTAGAAATGTTTCACAACTGTTCTTTAGATCTCAGTTAACTTTGCCTGGACTTGCCAGCCTTGAACCAAGCAACTTGTTATCTTCTCAGAACAGGTCTCTATTCCTAACTGTTACCTTAAGTGAAGAAATCCCATAACATTATTATTGTATTCCATTTATTTGTACTTCTAAATTATCATTATCAATCCCATGACATTATTATTGTATTCCATTTATTTGTACTTCTAAATTATCATTATCAATCCCATGACATTATTATTGTATTCCATTTATTTGTACTTCTAAATTATCATTATCAATCCCATGACATTATTATTGTATTCCATTTATTTATACTTCTAAATTATCACTGACAGTAGATGGGAATCCACAGAATAACAGTGCTAATCAAGTTAGTAAAAAAAAAAAAAAAATCAGTTTTAGTGAAGCAATGAGAAAAAGTCAGTAGGAAACCACTAATTAATTATCCATAACTCTCAATGGCAGTCAAAAATAATTTATTAGTAATATTTAAGAAATGAAAAATAAACCATTTGATAAAAGAACATTATTAAAATTAAAACTATAATGACCAAATCCAGTCTTTGGGATGGGGGATATCCATCATATTAATGCTTTTGTTTTGTCAGCTCATAACTGACTGAAATGGTGATTAAAAAAAAAAATCTGCAAAAATCTTCTAGGTTCCAGAATGTTATGAGATGTTCAAAAGACCATGAAACATTATCAAAATCTTATCTTACCCACTTGGGATACTTCTGTAGCTGATGTTGTGCACTAAGTGATTGTGTGCAGCATTCAAATACACTTTTTCTCCACATCGCTTATTATTTGTAGGAGACAGTTGGAAAAAAAGTCCATAGTTTGAGCACTGACTGTTCTTCATGCATTGAAGAGCTAGAGTTAAATGTCCTCCTATACCAAAGTAGGCATTTTGGATCAGAATAAATGATCACATTTCAATAGATCTCATAGATATTTTCCTTGGAGTGGAAGGTGAGGATTAGAAGAATTACACAGAATTGCAAAAATTATTTTATCCCATCCCATCCCATCCCATCCAATCCAATCCAATCCAATCCAATCCAATCCAATCCAGATTTCATATAGCAGGTTTAACATATGTGCGCTGACAGAAGTTGAAGTATCTACTACAAAACTATCTAGTAGTTTGGAATCAATATTTCAGTGAACAGGTAGATGGGACATTAAATCTCTAGATCCCACATTCTAACCTCCAATTGGTCTGGGATTGTGAGAGAAAAAGGAGAAAGGGAGAAAGAGAGATTAAATTACAGAAATCTCCCCTCTTCCTTCCCTCCTTCCTTCCTTCCTTCCTTCCTTCCTTCCTTCCTTCCTTCCTTCCTTCCTTCCTTCCTTCCTTCCTTCCTTCCTTCCCTCCCTCCCTCCCTCCCTCCCTCCCTCCCTCCCAAAGAAAAAATTCTCTGTGTATGTAATTTTACTCTGAAGAGAGGCAGGCTTGAAGAGATGTAGGCTCTGAAAACTTTTTTTACCTCTACCTATGTGCACAACACAAGCTTTGGGAGAAATCATTCCAAGGTCTTTCCAATATGCCTTGGAAATAAACTGCATGGGTGAAAAGCAAAAATGATGCCACGCCCCACAACTTACCACTGCCTAAGGAATTACAGCATTTGTGAATTTGCTGAACTGCAAATGGATTTTTACATTTTTAAAGAGATTTCATAGGGGATGTAAGAAAAGGGTGCTGGGTTGATTTTCTCCCCTAAACTACAGTGCAAAAAGGTCCCATTCTCTCAAAACTGGGGTCAAAAGAAGTTAAAATTGTGCAACATTTATTACCTCATATTTTTATTTTCATTTCCTCTTCTCCATGACCTCTTAGTTCATGGCAGATATATTTCCTAAATTCAAACAATAATTCAAGATGAAATCATTATTGCAAGTGGATATACAGTATGTGGGAAATTGCTAGGGACTAATAAAGCTTCTTTTGGGACAAGTTTATTCACCTACACAGATACAGATACAGATACACACACACACACACATATATATATATGAGCAAAATAGGGTCTTTTGGGTCTTTCTAAAGGCAGGAACAGTCCCTATGTGATTTGCAAAACTAATTGTTGGCATATAATGTTATAATGGCATATAGTGTGGATCAAACACGGCATAACTTTTAAATTCGTTTTTTAAAATTTTGGTGTGTTAAATTCAAATTACGCTGCACTTTTGTCTTGAAATTGGTTCTGTATATATGTGATGTAGCTTTATGGCTCCATCATTCTGATCCCATAAGCTGTAGTTCATTATCTGATTTGCAGAGCATGAGACTGCTCTTAATTGTTCCACCTCGTATGAGTCACTATTGTTTTCCCATGTGCTAAGATTTGAAGTTGTTTCCGCTGGGTTGGTACAAGACAGAAAAAGATTGATATTGTGGTGAGTCGATTATACCTAAAGTTGTTAGTGGTGTCATTTTACAGCTTTCCATATAACAACATAGTAGGTATATAAATTTTGGGGTACTTTTTTTGAGAACTAATTTGGTAAACTGGTTAAGGTGCTGGACTAGAAACCAGGAGAACATGAGTTCTAGTCCTCCTTAGACTAGACATGGTAGTTGGCTGGATGGGTTTGGCCCAGTCACTCTCTCAGTCCAACCCCCCTTTCTGGATTGTAAATTGTGGGGAAAATAGGACGTAGAAGAATTACATGCCTTGAATTGACCAAAAATTAAGGATAAAAACTTAGTGTGATGTGGTTCATAAAGTCCTTTCACTCAGTCACTGTTGTGAGATGGGTAGCCATATAAATCAAATCAAATCAAATCAAATCAAATCATATCAATAGGCAATAGGGCTACCATATTGAGCTGCTGAGAGTTACATTTTGAGCAGGAATTTAAACTTATCCCATATACCACGGTGGCTCTCAATTGTTTTTTGCCGCTATTTCTTCATTTCATTCATTCATTCATTCATTCATTCATTCATTCATTCATTCATTCGATTTTGATGCTATTTGACTCCAACCAACTCTGGATGGCTCACAAAAGGTAAATGAGAACAAATTACAAAAATAACTACCAGATAATTACAAGATGGCGATCTGAGCAGCATATAATATAAAACATCACAAACAGGGGACTCCCATCCACTCTACCCCAAGGCATGGGACAACAGCCATTGTTCAAGGCCTTCCAAAATGCCATCAGGGTGGGAGTCATATGGATCTCAGAAAGAACCCCAATCCAGAAGGCAGGCACCCCTACAGAGAAGGCATGCTTCCTGGATCCTAAAAGATGGCACTGTTTAATCAAGGGAAACTAGAGCATGCCCACTCTGCCAGTCCCTCAAATAACCAGTCCCTAAGCCATGTAGGGATTTATCGGTAATAACCAGCACTCTGAATCGCATTTGGAAGCATATTAGCAGCCAGTGCAGCTCAAAAAGCAGAGGTGTTACATGCCCATCACTATTTGTACCCTGAATTCTGAACCAGTTGAAATATCCAAGTGGTCTTCAATGGCAGCCTCATGTAGAGAGCATTGCAATGCTCCAGCTGTGAGGTGACAAGGGCATGAGTGATTGAGGGGCTAACTGATCCAGAAAAAGGCACAACTAGTGCACCAGATGTAGCCATGCAAAGGGCCTCTTGGCCACAGCTAACACCTGTTCTTTGATCAGGTGCTGGAAGTCCAAGAGAACCCCCAAATTGTTCCCCACTCCTGACTAGGGATGTGCAACCCTCTCCACAAGTAATTCCCAGATATGGATGGTCCCAACAGCCACAGCCACTCAGTCTTGGAAGGATTGAGCTGGAGTTGGTTTCTCCCCATTCATGCCCTTATAGCCTCCAAGCACTGAGCAGAACTCCAACAGCCTCACTTAGCTGGCCTGGAGTTGAAAGGTATAATTGGTTATTATCAGCATACTGATGATACCAGACCCCAGACTGGTAGATGACCTTACCAAGTGCTTTCATAGAGGTGTTTCACAGAAGTGGAAAAAGCATCAAGCCCTGTGGCACCCCACAAAGGAGGGACTGAGGGACCTAGGTAGGGATAAATTTGTAGTAATGAAAACAGTAACATTTGATTCTTCTTTTAACTGATGTCTACCTAATTCACTCATCTAGAAGCAGTATGCAACCCAAAAGGAAGTTATCCTTTGGTATTTATGCATCTCTAAATTCTGTTTTGTTTTGTTTTTTGAAAAGGGCATACAAAAATGCAGATATTAAGGATGTGTGCACATAAAAAGGTGTGTATTTATGAAAATAGCAAGCAAAACCCAAAATAATATGATACAGAAATGAGATGAACAAACAAGTGCATAATGTCTCACTTAGGTGGACTCAATGAAACCAACATTGATAGATTCACCCATACATACCAGCTACTCCAATCTATCTTACCTCCTATCTTACCTTTTGAAGCTTTTAAAAGAAAGAAGCTTTTTAGAAATATGGTTCCTGTTTAAAGGAATCACTTCAACATACTTGTTGAAATTTGCAACAAGTATTTGCACCTTAGAAAAATGGTGATATCTTTGGAAGTTATTACACATAGAATTTCTAATTTCTAACACTGAAGGGACACAAGACTGAAAAGTAATTGCACATATAGCTCAGCATTTGACTGGTGAGTAATTCTTTTGGCTTTTTTAATGGTACTGGCAACCTTTCTCACTCTTCCCCATCCCTCCTCCAGATCTACGACCTGTGCTAACAAATTTCTGGCAGATCTCACTACTTTGCTAATTGCTAGCAACACATATTTGACAAGAACGATTGAGAGTCCACCTAAGTGTGACATTAGTGAGGGCCAGCAGCCAAAGGAATTTTTAGGAATAAAATGTTATATTTTATACCAAGAAGCTAGCAGGTGTGATTCACGTTCAGCTACATTAATGCAGATATAAAAAAGAGGATCTGGTGTGAGGTTATTTCACAAAGATTTTGGTCTGGTTTACATATAACATTAAATGGCAATATGAAAAGATGTAAAATTCTACCATGAACTTTTATGAGAACAGATCTAAGTACAGATCTCTGCAGTTAGCCAACATAACAAAATGTGAATTGTGACATCATAACCCAATCTCCATTCTCTGTATTTGGACTCTGATGTCACAAACAAGTATGTAAGGGGCAGCATTTGCATTACAATGCACATTTCATCACTTGTCCACCGCAGCTTCCATTCTGCAGAAGTCCATGGATCATAGGCTTTGCTTTCCTGAAAATGCATGATAGGATAAGTAAAAATTGTTAGTGTTTGTCTCTCCCTACAATATACATATACATTTATCTATATATATTTATTTATTTTCAAGGCTGTGGAGTGTATGTGCACTTAAAATGTCAAAGTAAAGAAGAAGTTTTCAGCTCTGACTTGGATGCCAGATTCTTTGCCAATAGATGTCTGTCTTTTTCTGATCTTTCTATAACATAGACATGACTCTAGTCAAGGAAGCACTTGAGCTTCCATGGTTGAATATCCACTGTAGCCATGCACGTGAGCTAGCTGTAATCTCTTCAGAACCCATTCTTCTTTACATGTTTTGCTTTTGAGTCAGTTATTCATTAAAGAAATACCTAGGCGTGCCTTGGAACACCACCTAATGTTATAGAGTCTATTCCCACCCAAACCTAGGAGAATACAGAGAAGTGAATTAGACCACTTAGCCCCTGTATGATAGTATTCCATATGCAGAGACTTTTCAGTGTGAGGGAATGTAAAACATCCCATGATTCACTTCCATTCAAAGGCAATAAAATCACTAGATGGCTTATAGATCCTATGATGTTTCTGCATATAAAGCTGGATGCTCAGGAAATTAACATGTTAACTTGCTATTCAACATCTACTGACCTATACTGACATTCTTTCATTCTTTATAGATCTGAGTGATTATATTGAATTATATATTTTTCTTGTTTTGGGGACTGACTTGGAATAGTTCTTGAATGCATTATTGAGGATTACAATTTATATAACACAATACATTCATAACCTTGACATTTACCATTCCTCATATAAAAAGATCAATCTACAGCCAACACAACTTGTTGATTTTCCAAAAAAAGATTCTTAACAAATGGTTCATTTGTTCATATTCAACAATGGACAGAACAAAACCCCATGCTTTTACATATAATTTCTTCCCTGTTTTTAACAGCTGGAAAGCTTTGAGAAACTAATTAGAAAGTTTTAAAATAGGCTCTTTTCCTAATGTTTTCTGAATCAGCTTTTCATTTAACAAGTTACATATTTAATTGCATTAATTTTAACTCCAGTAGTTATCTGACATTATATGTGCTGAATAAAAAAAACCCTTCCCTTTAAAATAACTCAGTATGATCCTCATTACAAACCAGTTTTTTCCTCCACAATTATAGCTAAATCTATCACAATGAATTGTATTGACAGGACTGCTAAAATGTGCTTAATTTGCTTTGTTCCCTCATCCAACATTAGGGCAAAAATTACTTACAGCTCCTTTCAGCCCAGTTCTGGACTGGTTAGATGATCCATCATCATCATCTTTAAAATCTATTTTCTTTCATTTTTCCTGAAAGCTTTTCTCTCAAAACTGAAGCTAACAAGCCAAATCAAGTAGCCTGATTTCATATTATTTAGGATACTTTTGAGCAAAATGACTTTTGAGATTGGCATAAATGATAGGTCTTCACTCTGAGTTAGAGTCAGATGCGTGCCCTGACTTTCCTTCTATTCTTGCACTTAGACCTGTAGGGTTATGTGTGTAAGGTTTACCCCGTTCGTCTCAGAGAAACTCTCATGACACGTGTGTTCAGCAAAGACGTTTACTCAAGTGTAACGTAAGTAAGTACAAAGCCAGGGTTGGCTGGGCATAGTTTACATGGTATTTTATAGCTTCCCCGTTCCCGCGCTTTACCCGTTGCTTAGTTACAGATTACCCGCAGTAATCCCCCCTCGCCCAAATGGCAGATTCAGTCCGGTGCTTTTGTCTTTCTGATTGCAGTCTACGGTCGTGCTGTTGTTGCCTTTGTTGGGTTTGCCTGTTTGCAGGCAAAGCCGGGAGTTCTCGATCGCTTGTTGATTGCTTCGCTTCCGAGCCTCTGCGCTTTCCTTTGTTTGTAGCGCCCGAGGGAAGCTGCGCTGATACAAAGTATCCGCTTGCGGTTTGAGCCACCTGTCAGCAATCAGTTAGCAGTTTCACTTCCCCTTTTTCTCGGCTAGCACCTGGGCGGTGAAATTGACTAGGCGAAGCTGAGCGGTGCCTTCGTCATGCCGTGCTGGCTGAATCTGACATACCAGCCCCTGAAGAGAGACGCCCCTCTCTCTAATTGGGCTTACTGGGGTACTGCCCCCCATATGCCGTAACTGGGTGGCCTTTCCTCGGGCTTTGGGGCTCTAGCCTTACCATGGCCGGGTCAATTATTGGCCGGAAGGGTCCCTGAAGATTCTCCTTCTCTCCCTTCATTGTTGCACACGTTGAGCAGCTGGCCATGTGTTCCCTCGTATCCCTCTGGGGGGATGGCTACCAGAACTGCCTGTGCAGGAGGTGGAGAATCCTGACAAATCCACAATGTCCCGTAATTCCGTCGGTGTGCCCTCTCTTTAGCACCTCCTCATGGCAAACCTCTGGCACATAGAGTTTCCCATTGTACCACCACAAGCCCCCTTGTCCCTTTAAAGAGCCCTTGTTGCTCGCCAGCCAGGAGTCTTTCTCGCCCACTTCCATGCAGGCTCGCCTCAGCTCCAGCTCTGCTCCTTCCCATGCTTCTCCGCTGGGGCTTCGATCACACCTTTCACCACCAGCTGGGTCGCAGGGACAGTCGATTTAGGCGGCAGCTCCTGCAGGGTCCTCTCCAGGTTCTCCTGGCCGCGGTAGGGTCCCGGTCTACTGCCAGCTTCTCCCCTCTCACATGGCATGGACCGCTCGGCTCCTGCTGCCTGCTTTGCAGCTGGGCTCTCAGGTCCCATCGCCGCCGTCTCCGCTGCTGCCGTCGCCTGCTTTGCTACTGGGCTGGGGCCTCTCACCACCAGTGCCGCTGCTACCTTGGGGATCCTCGGAATCATCACCGTCTGCGGCTGCTGTCCCCTCTCGCTTTCCAGTCACCCTCGGCGCCATCCTCGCCTTGCGTGTGGTTGGTTGCCCAGGTCCCGCTGCCGCTACTCCAGTTGCCACTGCAGCTTGATGACCCCTGGTCCCTCTTCCTGTGGCCGGCACTTTGAGCTTCCTTGGGTCCTCTGCTCTCACGTCTCCTTCACGGCTCAACCTGGTCTGCCTGGTGGTGCCGCTGAACCGCACCGTCTTGGATGCCAAATCGATGTGTGGGTTATGGCGCTTTAGCCATGCCAGTCCCAGCACTAGTGCGTGGTTGGCCACTGGGGTAACTATAAAACGTAGCTCCTCCCGATGGGCCCCAACCGTCATACCGACCGGCTCAGTACAATACTGCACTGGTCCCCCCCCCCCCCCCGCTGTCGATCCATCCAACTGGCTGAATGTGATGGGCTTCCTGAGCCTCCTCACTTGGAGCCCCAGCGCGGACGCCAGCACCAGATGGATAAGGCAGCGGGTACATCCCAAGTCCAGCAGGGCCTTGATGTTTGCCTCCGCTCCCGATCTCACCCCCTTGAGGTGGACCATGACCCACATGGGTGAGCAGTCCCTGCTTCCCAGTGGGTCCCCATACTGCAGCTCCGTTGGCTGCTCTGGGGTGTGCCTCAGTGTAGACGCCCGTCATTTTCCGCTGGCTTGCTCTCCCCCCCTTGTGGAGCCGGACTTCGAAGCGAGCCAGCCAGCTCTGCTGCATACCGCTCCGTGAGCTGCTGCCTCCTTCCGGGGTTGGTTGGGGGTCCTGGTAGCCAGAGGTCGCTGGGCCCCATCCTCTGGGCAGTACGTTGGGGCACCCATCCCGAAGGGCACTGCACCGCCCGGTGCCCCTTTCTTCTGCAATGGTTGCAAACACCCACTGTCTGCCAGGCCTCTCCATCCTTGAACCTCCACCATCGGCTCCTGCGCCTCGCCTCCAGGACCGCCCCGTCATGGTCGGGTGTGGTTGGTACCTGGGCTTGGGTCCCTCATTTAACCCGGTTCCAGGCAGCTTCCACCATCCCCACCAGCCAGATCCATTCTGCTAGAGTCCCTGGGTCATCTCTGCCGAGTGCTCTCTCCAGGATCTCTGGGTGAAGCCCATCCTGGAAGTAGCTAATCTTTAGGGACTCTGGCCAGTCATGTAGCTTTTCTGTGAGGCGTTGGAACTCCAAGGAGTACTCGGACACCGTCTTGTCTCCCTGGCACAACCGCTGGATCTTATCTCAGGCTCTCCTGGTGTTCAACGTGTCTTCATACCTGTCTCTGAGTGCCTGCATGAACTCGGGGAAGTCTTCCAGCTCTGCTGCGTTGGCATCGTACAGGCGGATGACCCAACTGGCTGCCTGCCCCTCCAACAGGTCAGCTACATAGGCCGGCTGAATCTGACAATGTGACAATGTGAAAGGATACATTTTAGACTGCCCTGTTGTAAAGAAAGATACGTCTGTGCAAATGTTTACACTCAGAGTTGACATCAGATTTTTTATATTCTCAAAGCTATTCACCCTATGTTGTTGTGACCTGGAAGTCCTCCCCTTGACCAAAAAAGTAAGTATACGCAGTTCCTTGCATTGGAACCCTGGATTAATTGTATAAGGGCATATATGGATCCATTCTTGGATTGGAAGTGGTAATCCAGTGCTGAACAAAACATACCTAGGTTTTTTTAAATCAGGCTGACAACCATTGGGGCAGAACAGACAGCTCTCTTCCTCTGTCCCTCAAAAGAGATTGACAATGGCTCTGATCTGCTGGTATGGTAGATAAGAGCACTTCTTTCTGTGCAGCATGGTGCAATATGACTCTCTTTGGATTATAGTTTTTTTTTTTCATGCAAGTTACAAAATATGCATTTGAATATTTGATAAAACTCTGGCTATACAACTTAACACTTCCTGCCATATGGTATGGTATGGATGGTTCAAAATAATGAAAATAGTTTTGTTCCAGTACCAGTAAAACTAGAACTAGATACAAATAGCCATTTGACATTCACCACCAAATTTGTAGACAGAGCATTCAGGTATACAATTCCTTCAAATTTCTCCATGGGCCCCCTTACTGAAAATCCAATGGAACGGTCACTCAAGGAGTGATAACGTAAACCCATCTCCTCTTGGTTTAAATTTAGGCGGCACTGAGGGACTGAAGACAAAGGGAAGTAGAAGGATGATTCTGAGAGGAGCTAAAAGATCTTCCAGCTGTCTGAGTGTTAGGGTCAAGAATGTCAGATTCAGCCGGCATGGCCCAGTACGGCGAAGGCACTGCTCAGCTCCGCCTAAGTCAATTTCACTGCCCAGGCGCGAGCAGAGAAAAAGGGGAAGTGAAACCGCAAGCGGACCTCTGCTAATTGGCAACAGGTGGTGGCGCTTGACTCAAAACCGTGAGCGGATACTTTGTATCAGCGCAGCTTCCCTCGCGCGCTGCAAACAGGAAAGCACAGAGGCTCAGAAGCGAAGCAATCAACGAACGATTGAGAACTCCCAGCTTTGCACACAAGCAGGCAAACCCAACAAAGGCAACAACAGCACAACCCATAGACTGCAATCAGAAAGACAAAAGCACCGGACTGAATCTGCCATTTGGGCGAGGGGGGATTACTGCGGGTAATCTGTAACTAAGCAATGGGTAAAAGCACGGGAATGGGGAAGCTATAAAATACCATGTAAGCTATGCCAGGCCAACCCTGGCTTTGTCTGTACTTACTTATGTTACGCCTGAGTAAACTTCTTTGCTGAACACACGTGTCACGAGAGTTTCTCTGAGACAAATGGGGTAAACCTTACAAAGAACAGATATTTATTGCCAGGCAAGGCAAGGATTACCAATCTCAGGTACTTTATCCAATATAAATCACTGAAGGTCACCTTGCTGTGAGATCTAGGAGACTATTCTAAATAAATTAATCTAATCCTCCAAGTTTAGTGCAGGTTATAAATTCTATCATTAGATATAAGTACCCAAACAAACAAACAAAACAGGGTGTGCAGCAGAACTCAGTGGTTTACAAAAGAACAATAAATAACATCTTAAATAAATCTATAATCAGAAAACTAACAATCTTTAAAAATAGTAAATAAAACCAGTATAGTGGAAATGATCTGTCCTGTCCATGATCATGGAGAGATCAGCAGTTGCCTTTGAAACTCTCCCACCACAAAAATCAGACTGAGCGTATGCCCTACAAGAGACATTGGACCTATGATATAAGGTAATCCAATGATTGTCACAGTGGCCATGAAGTTTTGAGCTGAACTCGAATTGACAGTCTAAACATAGGCTGTCTGAGTCACACGAGAGATGTCTCTACCCAGCTTAGTGAGGGAAGATTTCCAATCCAGTGGCAGGAACAGACCATTGCACTCAATTCTTAGGTACATTGGTTTCCTAGTGAAACAACCAGAACCCTCCCCACCTCTGTGCTTTTGTCCTGTGTAGGTGTTGCACCAAGTAGTTGGCATTAGGTATGTTCTTCTCAAGTCACCCAGTGAAGTCAGCTGTGCAAGTCTAATCACTCCTTTCGTCTATGATCATAGCTGAAGCAATGGAAGCTGCATACTATTAAAGACATGAATGTGTAATGAAAAAAAGGATATTCACATTTATTCCTTTGCCACTTTGTAACAAAACAAGTGCAAGAATACCACCCGTGAGCATCTCTTAAAATTCTATTTGCCTTTGGAAAAATTGATGTTCATTAAATAGTACAGAAAAGGTAGAAAACAAAATACAGGAGAATTCTTTTCCCTAACATTCCTCTAGAAGCTTTGATGCTGAAGTTTCTTTATGATGTTGGCAGACATACCAGGCTTACTTTGCACTTTATCAGAATGTGTAGAAATAAATGACTTTTCTGAACTATTTATAGATGGTGCATAATTTTGTGTGTTTCGATGGGCATTTTGTTAGCTACTGAGGAAACTGAAAACTGTACCAGCACTGCTTTTCTTATGCTCAAGAAATAATATTGATGTAGCAAAATTCCAAAACGGACTAACCAGCCAAATGAATTTCTATATATTGTTATCTATATATGATTTTCAAGGATTCCTTATATAGATGCCATACAAGGGAAATAGATATGTATTCACATGTATTTATGAAATTCATCTGAATCTTCAACCAAAGATATAACACACACACACACACACACACACACACACACACACACACACACAGAGTATTTATAAGATCAATTTTCAGAATGTACCCTTGATTCCCATATTTTCTTAGTTCTGAGCTGGAGAGAATAGTATGTTTATATGTTTCTGTGTACACACACACACACACAATCTGTGAGAGTACTTATTCAAGAAATATTAAATGAATAATTGCATTAGCAGTATTAATATTCTGATTTTAAATCTGATTATCTAAACAATATGATTTTTTCATGCCAGTGAACTGTTTGAATACCCTACATTACACAAATCCAAAATTTAGAACTCAACAAATCCAAGTGGCTATTAATGAACTTCACATAAATGAAAACCATATCTGAAATTCTCTGTAACTCTCCACATGCAGCAGATGTAAAGTATAGGCAAAATAAAATGCTTTGGCTTTGGAATGGTTGAAAATAAAAAAATAACTTTCAGTGTCACTCATATCTTCTTTTGCTAAAGATGAAAAAAAAAAGTTCTAAAAGAAGATTTCTTAAATAGGCACATTTCATAGCTCAAACACAGGGACACAGAACAACTCAACAAGTAGAGGAAAGAACATCTCCCATAATATAAAACCTTTTATTCATTGCAACCTTGAATAAACTTCTATGATCAAAGGCTGAAACTTTGACAGTAGAACTTTTCAGATGGAGGCATTGGAAGACCCTTTCTAAAAACAGTGCCAGCCCAGATTGATACAATTCTAGTGTGCTTCCACTTCAGCATTCTGTGAACCTCATTTTTTTTTACAGTGGCTTGCTTATTTTAATCAAAAATATCCCCGGGGGCTAATTTTGTGGAGTCCATCTTTACTTCAAAGAGCACTTAGTTACTGTCTCCAGAAGCAGCATTTAACACGTGGCACAGTGTGCTATCACATGAAGCAGATACTAAAGGCCATTAAAGAGCAACAGAACAAAAATCAGACAAGCCTGAATCATGAATTTGAGACTGAAATGCTAAAAACCTTAATCAAAAGAAAATATCACTGGGGGAAAGAAAAAAAGTAACTAAAGATGCAAAAGATTTCTTGGAAAGAACTATCAGTTCGGTAAAAGCTGTGATGTTCAAATTAATACACTTTGTGCTGTGGAATTTCTAGAAAGACTATATTCTGCGATTATTAGTAGAAGAAGATTCTGGTTAAATTTTCTGTCACAGTTATCAGTATGACTTTGGGCATTGGTTATATTGCTATTGGAAAATAAAATGTGATATAATAAGTTGTACTTCAGATGAGAAGTCTAAAGTTTGACTGGCACAAGGGGAGAATGAAAGCTTAAGTTCTATTCTGGATTTTTAGTTCACATTCAGTGAATTGCAACCGATCACCCCTAGCACGCTAGAAGGTGAGTGAAGCATCTGCTTCCCTTTTTGCAATGGCAGCTGTCAGCATACCCTACAAAAAATAGACTAGTGGTCTTTATTCAAATCATTCCCCCGTCACTGGCTTTTATGGTTGTTTTGAGTTTAATTCATAGTGCCCTTTACTTCTTTAATTGTGGGCTTGGGGGCTTGGCTAGTCTCGTCAGATAGAGACACCTGGCTGATATTATCTGGGTTAAGAATTGAGCGGGTTGGGCTGGATGGAGAGCACCAGGGAATGCCAGAGCTGGGGGTGAGACTAGGAAGTTGCAAGGACTAAAGTTAGTGAAGCAGGAACTAGCAGTTCTTAAGCTTGACAGAGCCATTATGTAAAAGTTGAGCAGATGCTTCCCTATTTCAAGGCTGGGAAGAGAACTGCCAATTTCTATTCACTAGAAAAAGTGGAAGAAAAATATTGGCAGCATTAGCCCTGGAGCAGCCACACATGTGGGACTCGATTCCTGTGTTCTGCATGTGAGCGGCTGTAATAAAACAACTTTTTATGTCATGTCTGTGAGCTTATATTGTAAACAAATGCCTGAATATAAGGTTAAGTGTTTGGAGAGCTGAATTTTATTGCTATGCCTGGCATGAAGACTAATAAAACTAAAATGATACCTTGGAAGATGTTAGTGGTAAATCAGTTCCCTAGGAACTTGCACTATTGCATTCATGGGTTACATATCATCAGCAGTTGAGCTTTCAATTTCAAGGCTTATTATTATTATTTTTTTAAGCTTGCTTGATTGTTGCAAAGTGGTTATTATTATTGCTTTTCTCCTACACGTTACTCTATCACTCTGCATCCTCCCTGTTTCCCACACTTCCTGGTCTGAAAAAAAAAAAAAGTTCCATAGTAAAAGTCCTCTCTTGATATTTTCTTTTGGGATTTAAGTATGGAGGCATCAAATGGTTGGAGAGAGGATTTTGCAAGGAAAGACAGGGCACTCTCACTCTTTTACACACTTCTCAGAACATTTGAGTCTTGTAAATACCAAAATTTCCCCCATAACTGTCATGCTGAATTGTATTGGTGGCAATGAAAATAGGTTTCTGGCACAGTGTGACAAATCAGGGAGTGATGGACATGTTCTCTCCTTCCTGCCGTTCCAAGTGAAAGCAATGAGAGGCATTTATTTATTCTCTCTGAAGTCATTGTTTAGCAAAACCTGACTGTAAAAAGCCCTTCCAAAATTGAAAAATTACCTGCAATGGATGGGGATGTGGGAATGTATGATAGAGATTATTATGAATTTATGAGACAGACGCCACCCAGAGTTGCTTTGTATGAGGTGGCTGGCTATATAAATGGGAGGGAGGGAGGGAGGGAGGGAGGGAGGGAGGGAGGGATGGATGGATAGATAGATAGATAGATAGATAGATAGATAGATAGATAGATAGTGGAATAATTCCTAGTTCTCCTTTTCTACCCAACTGAATCTAAAACAACCTCAGGGGAAAAAAATCAGAACAGGCCAGATTTTCAATAAGTGCCATCATTTTTAGATAAGGTCCATTTTTCTTTGTCCTCTTGTTATTGAAAGAAATCCTAAAGCTTGATTGGTCAAGAGGGCAATTTCAAGCCAATTGGATGGAAGAGATGTGCCATTGTCGTATAAGGTGATATTATTTGCTCTTTAGAATTTCCTTTGTAGCTGTAGAATTGTACTTTCCCAACTAGTGATGAACAGGGATTTTGAGGTTCAGTTCTCCCTGAGTGAACATGGAAGCAGCATTCTTGGGTTGGCTGTTTTTATTCAAGCTGCCTGCCTGTGAGAGAACAGAAGAGAGAAACACTAGGCTGGATGTAGATTGAGGCATGCTCTGGCAAGAGGATCGTAGCAATTCCATCTTCCAGAACTGCTACTTAAAAGACCAAATATGTGAAGCTCTGGTTACAAAAAGTATCTCAGCTTGATTTTTGAGGTCCATAATTCCAGAGGTCACTCTATTCAGTAGGATCAGATCACCTAATAAATAGTGTTTTATGAACCTGTTGGAGTTTCTGCAGTCTTGAGAAGGTGAGAAATCTGCTTCATGCAGCCCAGATTCATGGAGAACAAATTCCTTGGACTGTGGGTGTGACTTTCAAATCACTGAACAAATTTATTTGCAATGGTAATACTTTTCTACTGAAAAATGCAAATAACATTGGTTGTTTACAAGACAATATTATCTTTTATAATAAATATATCTTTTAAATTATGTAATTATATATGCTTCTTTTTGAATACATTATATTTGAAGATATAGTATTTAATTAATATGCTGCAGTTCAATATTTGACTTTTCTCATCTCTCTGGAACATATAATTAGAAAGTAACAAACTAATTACAGTTATGGCATTGATCAGTATTGTATAATTCATATCTTCATTTGTAATGAAAATAAGCATTCAGCAGAAAATACAGGTAAAATGTGCTTCCTCTTACAGTTTCATTTTTTGATTTATTTTGATATCTTATATGCACTTGTAAAATCCAGACTTCATAACTTGCACTGTATTGCAAAGTACAAGATAGTTAAAGCATGGAATATATATACTAAGCACCAGATCCATAGAAGCTGGGGTCTACCACATTAGACAGGACCCAAGGTGCAGACTGTACAGGGAGGTCTCAGACACAGTCCAACACATAGTGGCAGGGTGTAAGATGCAGGCAGGAGCAGCATACACTGAATGACACAACCAAGTAGCTGGCATTGTATACAGGAACATCTGCACAGTGTATGGGCTAGACCCTCCCAGGTCCAGATGGGAGATTCCAGAGAAGGTCATGGAGAATAATAGGGCTAAGATCCTGTGGGACTTCCAGATCCAGAAAGACAGGCAGGTACTGGCCAATCAACCAGACACCATGGTAGTAGATGAGGACCAGAAGACAGCAGTGGTGATAGATGGAGCAGTGCCAAGTGACAGCAACATCAGGAAGGTGTATGAGAAGCTGGAGAAGTACCAGGGACCGAAGGAAGAACTATAGAGGATGTGGAAAGTAAAGGCCAAAGTGGTCCCAGTGGTGGTAGGAGCACTCGGGGCTGTGACTCCTAAGCTGGGAGAGTGGCTCCAACAGATCCCAGGAACAACATCAGAGCTCTCTGTCCAGAAGAGGGCAGTGCTAGGAACAGCTAAGATACTGTGCAGAACCCTCAATTCCCAGGCCTCTGGTAGAGGACCTGAGATTGAGGAAAACACATACCACCCATAGGGCTGAGAGGAGGAGATACTGTAGTATCCAAATACAGATTAGTGAGGGTCAGAAAATGGCAGAAGGAAACAAAAGGGGAATTTTGCAATTTCTACAATTGGTTGCTATTACAAAGCTGATTTATATATGGTGTTATTTACACATCTGTATTTTTATAGTGATTGAATAATTAAACTTGCATATATGGGTACATGGGAATGTGACATCTGCAAATTGGGGTAAAAAATTCAAGATGCCATCATGGCAGTGTGATTGAAGTCTGGCCGCACTAGTATACATACAACAGAGGCAAGCCTTCAACTGCAGTGCTATAAATGTCATGTTGATGTTTTTTTTTAATCCCCCTCCCCCAGTGGATACAGGAAACAGGAAACAAATGTCATGAACAATTAAAGAAATGAAAATTACTCCTTTATGTTTGAAACATGCAGCCCAGTGCTTTGCAAGCCTACTTTTAATTATGTTCATATTTGTCACTCATTTATGATAAGGGGCACTTACTTTCCCTGTTTGTAGCAAGGCACCATCCATCTTAGAAGGCCTCAGATGTTATAATTTTGAGATGCACAGTCTATTTGGATGTGGGGAGAGTTGGTCTAAGCAAGACACAGTGGAGTGTCCTTTTTTCTCTATTGCTCAGCAGAACAATGGAATGCTTGACATTCAGAAACATCCCAGAGAAAATAAAACGATAGCCAGATGGTGGATATTGTGACTGGCCATGGCAAAAATGAGGGAAAAGGGGGAAAAAAAAATCAGAGTGAGGGGAAGCATAAAATGGAATTCAGTTAACAAAAACAAAGGGAGACTAATCCAATAAATAACAAAATGAATGCCATTTTAACCAAACCCCAGGAGGTGATCTTAACAAGCACATTTTAATAACAAATACTGCATGTCGATAATAAAACTGCAAGCACAATCCTTGCACAAGTCAATGCACAGATTTGGGAACAGACTAGCTTTGGTTTGCCTGCTTCATGTTATTAATGTATTTCAGTAGCAAACTAGCTTGTTAACTTCTTGAAAAGAGTTTAAAAACACAATAGAATGATCTAATTGCCCAAGACTCTCCTTGGCTCCTAGGGATCAATGCAGTACATCACAGGATTCTAGCAAAGCAACATGCAGAGAAATTATCCTTAAATTACACAAAAACAAGAGAGTTCCTTTGCATCCCCCTGCAGTGATAACAGGAAGCAAGGGTGGATTTCTATTCTGCTGGTGTTAATACAATGCAATCACAGCCTACTAAGTCTTTCGACATGGTGTTACTTCCTGATCAAACTTGACAGCATAATGCAAGCCAAGGACCTCAGTGCCCTGACCTCAGGAAGAATCTGATCCTGTACTGTAGAAACAATCAGCTTTGTGGAGAAGGCGCGTCTACCAACAGAACATCACACTACCCCAAAGCTATTATCACGCCTGCTACGGTTCCCAAAGCAGTTATAAAATGCATGGCTCTGCTCTGACTTACTGGGAAGCCCAAACCCAAAATGGGATGGGACAATCTACAATGGTTTTCAACTCATGAGGTGAGATGGGCATACTGAGTTAATTTGCTTCCCTCCATTAAGTTTTTAGACAATGTAAATGAAGGGAAGGACAAAACTGTGGAGTCATGTGACCAAGCATCACTCCTAATGATGATCGTTTGGAAGGGTAGCAAGATCTTTTTGGGGGGAGGGGGGAGAAAAAGATGTGCAGATGGTTTGCTGTCGCTGCACTGTTCCCTCTGTGTCTCCCAGGTTTTCTTTTTCAGTGGTTCTGTGACGGCATAGCTCTCTTGGGTGTACAGCCAACAGATTTATCCCACTTCAGAGACTGCATCAAACTTTCCATCAACTTTTCTTTGCCATCATATCCATCCCTTTCCCAAAATATTTGTCAGGCTCTTCAGCAGTTACCTAAAGCTAAAAGTGATATTTTCCTAGTACAGTTCTCACAGAGTCCTCTGTGGCAAGATTTACTGAGATGAATGAGATGGAATTACATGATTTCCAGCAATGGAACAATTCTCATTTATTACCAGTATATCCACCTGTACCTTAGGGCTGAGATGTTCTGATTTTCTTCCTAACAGCCTTCCTATGATCCATTAGGGAGACAAGTCTCTTCGCTGATAATGGAGAAGTTTGCAGCTGGCTGCTTTCATAATGGTCTCCAGAAATGTTATCAGTCTGGAAACCAACTATTACAATATTATATTTCAGTTTTTACTTGTTTATTTTTTTTCAATTATCCCACCTGGAACTCATTAATGAATTAGGGTTTTTTTTTCCCCCTGTGAGCAATTATAAGTAATAAGTAATATGATTATGTCTGTCTGTTCTTCTTCGTATCATTTGGCCCTTAAAATTTATTTATGTGAGCAAGTAATTTGAAATGTGGTCTGCCATCTTTCAAAGTAAAATTTTCCCTATAAGTGATATCTCCTTATTGATGGTATGAGAGTGTGTGTATGTATGCATTTCTGAAAGGGGGAGGGCAATAAAACCAAAGATGCTGAAGATGGATGGCCCCCTGAAATGGTTTGAATTTCTTCATTCATTAATGGCTTATAATGATTGTGGGGGGAATGATACATTTATGAAGTGTCTACCAAATGTCAATATGATTTATTTGTGAAAAATAATAAGAGGTGAAAGCTGAAATAGTAGAATGGATTCTATCACATCATATTAAAGATAATGTCTACTTCTGATTCTTTTTTATACCAAACTTTCTGCAGGTAAACACTCAAAATTATTCACTCTCTGTGAAAAGCATCAGCAAATCATTTAGGACATTCCTCTTCTCTTCTCTTCTCTTCTCTTCTCTTCTCTTCTCTTCTCTTCTCTTCTCTTCTCTTCTCTTCTCTTCTCTTCTCTTCTCTTCTCTTCTCTTCTCTTCCCTTCCCTTCTCTTCTCTTCTCTTCCTTGTCCTTTTGCTCAGCCAAGGACTCAGTGCAGTTAACAATAATTAAAATACAAAATATTCAAACATCAAAGAGAACCAATACAAAGATTAATAACACAAAGCCTTGTGACAGAGATGTATCTTGGATCCTTTTCTAAGTGCTGAGGTTGTGGAGTGTAACTTCTTAGCCTGGGAGCAATATTAATAATGCTATCATTAATAGAATTAGCAAGCTATTTGCATCAATGAAATTAGCCAGGCCAGCAGCCTAACATTTAAAAAAAACAAAAAATAGTACAGCCAAAAGAGAATTCATATCCACACTGACTTTTCCAAAGAGTTACTTCTTGAGGCCTCTTCCTTTGTAAACTCAGAAAATCAGTGACACACATTGAAGAGTAGCTGCTATAAACACACACTCAATGCATACAATTTGAAATGGTTTTCAACAGTAAGGAAAAAACCCAACAACTTGAAAACTTGTAGAAGATTAATTAGCCATTGAATATTTAAGAAACCTTGAGTGTACTACCCATTTTAGAACAAATTCTTTAATGACAGGAATTTTATCTGGCAACTATTCACAGTATTCCCATTCTTAAGAAGCCCTATTGGTTTCCCCTCCCCACTTTTTTTTTTTAAACTTTAAGCATTCTACAGAATTCTGTTGCTTATGAGCAGAATAGAATAAGAGATGAACAATGCTGCATGATATCTTCTTAAGAAGAAGGATTATGAGGGATGAACTGCATGTAATAGATCTTGGTAAATCATAAAATGAGTAAACTTTTCTTAGATCCTTTGTGGGATTTCAGAAAAGCTATTCCTGGAAACAGGAAGGAAGGAAGGAAGGAAGGAAGGAAGGAAGGAAGGAAGGAAGGAAATATTGCAATTCAGCATCAACTTTTAGATCTCTAAATGATTGACCAGTAAGGATTTATGACATTCAATTTTATAATATTTGTACAGACCATTTTTTTTACTTTACTTAGTTTGTGAAAACTCATGTGTAGGGGAAAAAATTCTGGATTGTTATGAAAAAGAATTTGTGGGTTTTCTTGGCTAGGCAAAGACATGATGCACTTACAGAGTAACACAAAATAGTCTCCACTTCCTATTACATATAGAGAATCATATGAACCAACACTTCAATATTACTTAAACATTTCAGTAGAGTAGTATTCTTGCAACATCTAATGCAGGAGGCTCAGGACAGGCTGTGTGATATACACAGCTCTGTTCTACAGAGAGTAAGAACCAGGGCATTCTGGAGGAGCAGGCAGAAATCCATTGCATCCATCACCTGAAGTGGTTGCTCTGTTTAATAGTAGGGCTGATCCTACTGATATTGATCCTAAGCTTGTGCAGTAAGCTTGAGATCAGGACTTAAAACAAGCACAAAGTAATATGATAGAATTTCAATCTCCCAGAATACCCCATTTCTTATTTTGTTCATTCATTCTTCTTCCATTTTGGAAGGAAACATTTTACTAGCACAATAGAGCTAGAGATTATGGAACTCACATACATCAAAAGGCTTCAGGCTACCTCAGACGGTCTCAACAAACACAATGGGTTTGTAACACATTCCAATTGTTAATCTGTCTCACATGAAACCTTCATCTGCATCCCCACCTTATTTTCCCCTTTCTTTCCCCTGCCTCATCCCAATTTAAAACCTATATCAGTTTAGGCACTGTGTACATCTGATGAGTGAGCTGTAGTTAAGGAAAATTTATGCCTTTTAGTCAAATTTGTTAGTCTAAAAAGGTGAGACCAGATTCCTTCTCTTGGGCTGATCATGAGTTACCCTGGTTCCTTAATTCTTAGCATAAATCTACCTAATTGAGTCCCTATTTGCCTGTGGCTCTGTGATCCATGCTAGGATTTTTGTTGAAAGGAAGATAGCTCTCACCAACCCAAAATCTGTCCATATTTGTTGCAATGGAAGAATTACCATAAAATGCCTCTTCTTTTTTAATGCTGAGACAGAGGAATTGTACTGCAAATCTACATTGATATAAGGATGTAGCTAATGCCTATGTTTCTATAACAAACTTTGCATGTTTGCACTTCTTGATAAAGTGTCCTAAATCAAAGCATCTTTGTCAGCATGGATGTTTATGGGGTGGGAAAAAGAAAACATGGACCTCATAATGCCATCATGCAAATGAGGTTTAACTTACATGCTTGCATCAGGTGTTATAACGCACATTATGTCATTGTCTTTTGCACAGTGACATCATGACACATAGGATAGGAAGGCAAGAGTGGGGGGGGTGTAAGGGGAGATGCTGCACAGAGTAAGAGGCTCTTCGTCTAGAAATTGGTTATCCTTTTACCTCTCCTACTATACAAAGTAGCTGGAATTTAGTATATGTCTGCTGCTGTAGATGTGACCCAAACATGAGCTGCTCCTTTGAAAAGAGAAATATCCAAGGAAATGCATATATGTTTAAGATTGCAATTTTCCATAGTGCTTCATATGGGAATCAATCCCAAATAATATATGGAAGACCTCAGTGATGCTCAAAAGTGTGTGAGCATGTGTTTATGTGGGTGTGTGAGAGAGTATTCAATTTGGCAGCCAACTTGAATCATTAATTTTAAATTCTAACCTCTATCATCTACTCTGAGGATAGTTTGTAATCTTTAAAAATGCAGAAATGCATAAAGGATCCAATGAAACTCCATGAGGAATCCAATAAATATAAACAAGTGTTGAATTAATCTCAACCAATGATCATAGGACATATATGTAACATTCTTTACAACCCTACTCCATTAAATTGTCAGTATGGGACACTCCAATTTATTTCAAAGTTCTTGCAGAAAACCACAATGCATCTTAATAATACTCTTTCATTGTCTATAAAAATTAAGTGTAGATTTAGAACAGTTCAAAACACTTTCTAATAAAAACAGATAATTTAGAGATGCACATCTAGAGCCTGCTGTAAGAATGAGTCAATTAGAAACTATAAAATGCCTGAAATTACAGCACAGAGTTTGGGAAATGATTCTTTTTCCACAGTTTGTATAATTGCCACTGAACTTTAGAAATTTACAAATGTCAGATTTCATGATGCCTAACTGAAACTTCCATGATCAGAAAGTAATACCCCTGCACTGCAGACAAATGGAAAGGACCACTGTTTTCATAGCCTTCTCATGAAGATTCCAGAGGCATCAAGCTGTGTCATGTAGGAAACTACTTTCTTAACCACATAAAAGCTGTGTCATGTAGGAAACTACTTTCTTAACCACATAATTCTAATGGAATGGATTCTTAGGTTCAAATACATCATTCAGGAAATGAATATTTAAAACTGTCATTTTTTTTTCTAACTAAAAGTACTATGTGGTGAATTGAAAAGGGGAACCTCTCTAACGGTCTTGACAGCATTCCATCTGGTTGCAGCCTCCACTCAACTTGACTTCCACAGTAGTCATTTTATCTGGTATTCACATTGTGGCTCACCACACTGAACAAAAATGGGCATTGTATATTGTACAAAGTGCAATATTGCAATGTATTCTTATCCCATCAATAGGCAGAATCTAGTGGAAAAACTAGAACGACCATTTTTTGTCACTTATTATTTTAAGTAAACAGCTTTATGTTCTTCTATAGTAATGGTTGGGTTGCCAATCAGGGAGTTTTTAATGTAGACTCTAAAGTAGGAGTATATGACCTGTACCCCAATATTGGTAAACATGCTCTCCTTTAAAATCGAGAGTGTTATCTCCTGAGCCCTTCCAAAACTGTAACTGAATTGCCATTTTTTACTTGATGAAAAAAATATATATACATGGTAAATAATTCCATTAACTGAATATCCTTAATTTAAACTTAGTTTTTGCCCTGGGTTCACCCATATTTTTAATGTGGTCCCTGACATGCCCCTCAAAGGTCTAGTGTGATCCTTTGCATAAAAAAGCTTGTACACCTCTGTGTTAAAGGGAATCTGTAGTTCTGATGCTTTGTGGTGATTTTCCCACCAGAGACTTAGAGCATATTCTAGAGTCCTCCAACTATCCTCATACCAAAATAAAAGTAATGAAGATGGACTTCGTATCATTTCAATGACAGCTGGGTGATGCTATGATGATGCTGTAAATTATTGGTGGAAAAGTCACCCAAATCAGTCATCAGGAACCTGTGGCTCATAGGATTAATTTTGTAAGCATATCACATTTTCAGTCTGATTTATGACTGTTAGGTATGTATGCCTGATGCAACTGGAGCAGCATATAAGCCCAACAAATTACATATGTACATACATACATACATACAAACAAATTCATGCCCATATTTTATAAAAGTAGTTGGGTATTCATGTGCCACTTCAGTTAAGTTTCCGGTGTGCTCATGCAATTGCTCAACAGCGTCCAGGTCATTCCTTTTACCTAGTTTGGAAGACTCACTGATCTCAATAAAATCACCACACTTACAGCCGTACTTCTGATTATCCAGGTCAGTACCTTTTGTTTTTTCAAGGTGGGATCTTCCCTCCAGCATTTCTTTTACAACTATAAACTCTTCTTTTTCTTGAGATTCACAAACCCATTCATTCATTCATTCATTCATTCATTCATTCATTCATTCATTCATATGCTTTGTTGCAATATAGTGGCCATCCTATTTCTGCAATCCAGATATGGTGACCTTGGAATCTACTCCATGGTGCTCACCTTTCACCACATCCCTTCCCCCCCCCCCCCCCTTTTTTAACTTTTTCCCCCTGATTTGCTCAGATTTCTGAACACAGTGCATGCTTTCCTCACAAGTTCCGGATAACTTATGACTTTGTCAACCTCAGTTACCCCCTGTTCTTTCCAGGATCTTGAGCCACTGTCAAGAACAGTGAAAAGTTTTGCCAGAGCTCAACAGATGCTAACAAGCATTTCTGATTGTTTCCAATAACTGCCCCAAAGGACCAAGTGCTCCAGACAGCCAGTGATTCACAAGTAGCTTTTCTGAACTATGGTTCACTCAAATGTTGTTGCTCCTTGGTTCTTGGATGTGCCCAGTTGTTCCTTGTAGCTCTTGGAAGCAATTGGAAACAAATGGAAGCACTTTGAAGAGTTTGTTTGGCCTAACCATTTGTTATGTTGTCAGGTACCATGATGCTGGGAAGCATACTTGTGCAAATGAGGAATGCAAATGCATTGAGTGAAAATCACGTCAGAAGATGTCCTTATATTACCAGTTGTTGAATGTATGCCAGACCTATCTCCCTGAAAGGCCACTTTTACTCATCTAACGGTTGTGTCTGGCAAGTTGTTCTTCCCTACACTAACTTTGTAACAAAAAATATATAATGTATAAAGTAATCTTTGACAATTTTTTATGTTGGCTGTTATTTAACATTTGTACCACAATATTTATAACATTTGTTCAGTTGAACAAATAATCTTATACTAAAATATCTTAGTATAATGCTCTGATTGGACTAATTTGAATTTCTTTTTGCCTTGGTAGAAAAAGACAAAGCTTATATGCAGTTCCCATGCACAGTTAATCTAAAGTAGTAATGCTTAGGCCCAGGTGAGATCATTCTACTCAAGTGCTTCCAATCCTAAGCAAGCCTTGCTAAAAAACAATAGGACTAGAAGTATTTGGATGAGCTGTTCCTCAAGACAGTGAAGCTAACTGATGTCATGTGTCTGCATATGACAATGTTGTTTAAAACCAAGAATGCCAGCAAGATGCGAACCCAGCAGCCTCCTTGTATCCATTACCATTTAAAGACACACACTGGTTAGAGTGTTTATTCCATCGGTCTGCTTAATCCCCATATTAAGGAATCCCTGTTTTCCAGATTGCCGATTCCCTGCATGCCTTCTTATTATAAAAAAATAATAATAAAATTAAAATTCAGCAGGACATCTTTCCAATGGATTGACCTGACCATAAGTCCTTCACAGCAATGGAGCAATATAGAATTGTCACATAACTCAAAATCTTATATATCTGAAGAAATACCAAAGAGGAAAAAGAAAGTCCACGTATGGAAGAACGTGACTATCTCCCTTGCTCTATGAAATAGACAAAAGGACTAATGATTCATAGATTTTCATAAGAATGCCAACACTGTGGGAACCATGGAAAGGTTTGGAAGCCAGTGCTAATGCTGGATGTATATGTGTCCCAATTCTTTCCGGAGTCATATTTGCTTAACAGTATATGTGTTCACCTAAAAAAAATCTCTATACTTTTTTAAGCAAAGGTGGAGGAGGAAGAACACAATTCCCTACCCACCCCTTCTGCTGCCCTTCCCATTCTGGCAAATGGCTCAAAAACAAAACAAAATCCAGATGAAATTATTGTGTATAGGTACTTTTTTGCAGAACAGATACACTTGCCTGATAAGAGGTTCTTTTGATTTCTTATAATTGATTCTATCAAGGCAATTTTCACACCTTATTCTTTTTCTCTATGTAGTGCATTACTATGATTAGTGACTCTAATGTGTTCCTTTCTAGAATTCTTTTCAAATGTAGAGCTGCAACCTGTCCATCATGAATCTGAAAGATGTGCATTAAAGAAGGTTTGAATGAAAAATGAAGCTGGAGATGTAGCTGTGATTTTTTTTTACTTTCACTGAAGAGTCATCCTCTGTCTCTGAAAGAGACAAATAGCTCAAGACACATAAAGGTTGTCTTGAAAACCATTCAGAAACAGAAATGTCAGCCATCATTAATAATACATACTTTTAAAAAATCTGATTTGTAGCATATTATATATAGTGTTATTTAATCCTCTTTCTTAGGGACTGAAAGTATTGTACAATTGGGTAAAAAGATTCATTCAAGAGAATCGTTTTTCAAAATCTATTTTTCTGTCTCCAATTGTGCTGGGAACATCAAATACTATAAAGTGAGGAAAATCCTGTGCATCTCTTTCAGTAAATGGGGGGGGGGGGGGGGGGAGGATTTCATAGCTTTTAAAAGAGATGGAGCACATTTATATAAATAATTGTGCTGTCTATATTAAAAATATTCCTACGGTTCATTTAAAAGCATGTTTTAATCTTACCCACAAAATAATTGCTAATTGTCTTATATAATAGAGATTATAGATCAACTAGATATTTTGGGATCACATATGATACCTCTGTAGTTGGAAAGAATGGATTCCCTGTGGACCTAGAAAAAAGGTTGACCTTAGCTGTAGTCACTCAGAAACCTGGTTGAAATGGAGCTAATATTGCCTGCCATGCAAAATAAGGCTATACAGATGTTTAAGTTTGGTAGAGAGCATGTATTTTGAGTACAGATAATAAGGTGCACCAGTGTTCAATTCTGAAGAATTCTTGTGTGTGAGAATGTAGATTGTGTCATCAAGACAACTGCTATTTCTAGAATCCTGATCTGGAAGGTAACTACTTAAATGTGAATCCCGCCAGATCCAATTCCAAGATTGACTTGACTAATTGATTCAATGAGTCATGCTGATTCAGACTGTTTGATACGATTTGTCAGTTCAATAAAACAGGTCAGCATGCTTCCCAATCGAAGCTTTGACTTGAATTTCACATAGCATCAATATGCAAATAAGCTTTTGTCAGACCTTCAAATAAGGCATGAAAGAAAGAAACCCTCTCATCAAGATAATATTCCATGTACAATATTTTATCCTAATTAATATCAGAGGAATCCTAATATCCTGAATGCTAATTTTATTGTTAGATCAGGGAACATTTTCTCTTCATTACAACATTGCCATGTTTAAATGAGAAAGTTCTTTCTGTGAAAATATCTCCTTATGTGAAACTTTATATTCACCATTTCTTGATCTGAAATCTGCTTTTGAGTTGATCGTTAGAGACAGCCTATGGAGAAAATTGAGCAATCTTCTATGGATTGGCACCTATCTATGCACTGGAACCTGAACCAGGGGTATCTGCAAGAGGTTCAAGAAAGTCAAGATGGTGGGCATAGTAATGAGATCAAAGCCTCACTCCTTTTTTATGTGTGTCACAATGTACAGTACATAAAAGGAACAGGCTTTCATTTCACAGTCTTAACTGATATCTTGACTTTTTTGATGCCTCCTCCCAGCAGATATCTCTGTCTGAACATTTCAAAAACATTATTAAAGAAAAAATCTGGGCCAAACCTACAGAAAGAATCAGCTGGCCCTTTCATTTTCTCAGCCTAATAACTATTTGCTCTGTTTCTGCCCTTGTGAGTCAGGGTCATGTTTTTCTTTTACACTGTTTCTCCTACAAAGTTCTTTGTGCAAATTTCTACTTGCTCCCACCCATGTGAAATCTGTACATATTTAGGAATAAGCATAGCTGTGCACCAATGCCTAATAACACCTAGAACAAGAAGGAAACTAGGGATAATTAGATGGTTTGGTCAGAAAAGGGGCTAGCTACCGCAACATCTTTAAAGATTTTATGTAATTTTCTCTAATTTTACACATTTTCCACAGAAGAAAAATAGCTCAAGCTATTGTAGTTTGAAATAAACCATCAATTCATCAAACAGATTAACCATTAAACATAAACTAGTTAAGCATGTAGCTATTTATAATATATAAAAGTCTTCCTTTGAATTGGTTCAGGAACTGCATAGTTTCCTCAATTAATTCTCCATATAAACAAACATCATTATCTGAATAATCCAGCAATCCAGCCTACCAGTGAACTCCGTGATTTAATAAATTATTAGACACTTAATCCTAATTATATAAGTTAAAGTCGTTAAGAAAACAACACAACCAAGACCACAAAAGCTGTTGAATAAATTGCAACATCCATCATAAAGGTATCACTCATATATTTTATTGACTTTTAGGGCAACACAAATTTCTGTAATTATTAGTAAGGATTAGTCTTTCTTTCTTTTCTCTGAGAATATATATAAGTTCACTCATATGAAGTGTTGTCAGAAGGGATTAAATTCCATATGATTTAGAAAAGTTTCAAAATGTGGCTTAGTCATCATGCTGAGCCATAGGATGCACCCCATTCCCTATATTGGTGACTAACGATACCTCCCTGCCACCTTATATAATTTAACAACACAATTCAAAATTCCAGGGAATAAATACAAGATTAAAATAGCAAACGATTTTCATTACTGATATCATTAGCTACTCATTAGAGCAGATGGCAGGGTATGAATGCACTAAATAAAGAAATAATCAGATAAAAAATGGCAAAACAAAGATTACCAGATTTCATATTACATTAGCAAATAATCTAATGACTACCATCATTTGTAAACCTACAATACATGAACATTATAATTTGTATATAAATATTCTCTGAAGGAGTTTAGGGGAGCACAAATGGAATCTGTTGCATTTTACTTCACCACAACTTTTGAAATATAGGCTGAAATACAGTGACTACCCAAATCTCCTGGTAAACTGAGGGCTAAATTGGAGTGTTAACCCAGGTTGTTCTGGTTGAAATCTAGATTCAGTTGGCTGTACTACTGAGCCACTAGAAATTAGTCAATAATTTTCAGAGGAGTGAATACAAAATTAGGCTTCCAGTCAACAAGCATTGAATAACCGAGGGCTGAGAAAGACAGCAATTGATATGAATGTATACAAAGCAACCCATAATACTGAACAATTAAGTGATATATGTGAACCAATATCCTGTCTTAAGTGGATCATGTGAGAGAATCAGAGAAGGTACACAAGCCTGTTGTCAGAACCTGCATCAATCAAATGTCATTTTTAAACGTTATAGCAGTCAGTGGGTGTTTGCTTGATTTGATTCTGCCATTTGTATCTGGGGTGGGGGGGAATGGTAGTTTATAGTTGTGTTTGAGTTATTGCTATGAGATGGAGAGGCACTCAAACTGATATGGGAATTTACAGTAAGATCTGAATGCAGACAAAACCGGTGGTAGTCTGAAGGCTGGGAAGAACTGTGTTATCAATGGGAGGAATGCACAAGGACACCATTCTGTGAGAAAGGATTTTGGTGCCAATGTAGTAAGGGTGGGTGGGGGATAAATAGAGGGAACTTTACACAGGCTTTAGTTTTAGCAATGCTTTGCTTCAAGCTGCATGTACCAACCAATAAAGGAGCATTCATCTGAACCAGACTTGGTTTCATGAGAATTCTTCTAAATTGGGGTTTGGACTTTGTGGACCTGACACCTGTTCTCTTAACAGTAGTAAAAATATTGTTTTCAACAAGCTTCGCTAATTCAGTAATTGATAGCACTGGGTTCTGTAATTATTATCAAAGAACCTCATTCAAATGTCAAGATCTTGCAAAAATCATCATCTCCCCCTTTGTTACCTTGGTTCTATGAGGTAATTGACAGATGTAGTCCAACCCTTGGCCCCAGCAGAGTGTCTTTTCCTACAAATGATGCTAGCACATTCTCCTGGAGGAAATCATGCACATAGCTTCCATTTGCTGTTGAGTATCCTCATTTCTTATGAACAGAAAAAGTCAGCAGAAGGCACCACTTTGAATTGAAGCTAAATGGAAGCAACTGTTCAATCAAGACCTTGAAATGAATTTAGCAAAGACTGATCAGATTTTTGAAAGTTACTTTTAAGGCAAAAGAATGTTGGAACAATTACCACGATTTTGTGATCTGGCCCTGGCCCTGATTCTGAATTTTACATTTGGCCAAATTAAACAGAGAGTTACAGGTTTCTTCTTGGGCTTGAGATCTGCAAGCTCAAGTCCTCTAATGGGTCTTCAGGATCTTCAGAACATTATTATATATCCTAAAAAGTTGTAAGCAGTATGAATAAAATTTCTTTAGATGCTGATGCACAATTTATGGATTAATGGCTTGTAAACACAGATCTAGCTGTTAACACATCTGTTAAGTGTCCTTCCAATGGATTCTGGAAAACAATCACACATTACCATTAATTACAAAAGTTTTCTGATCTTTCTGTACTATTTAAAAGGTGGAAGTTCACTGCATATATTGACCTAGATTGACAGCTCCCAAAAGCTGTGCAATTCACAATTATCTAAACTAGCTGAGGCTAGGAACTACCTTCATAATTATCTCACCTATAGCTAAAGCTAGGAACTATTTGTCCATCTATCTCAATGTGATTACTTCTTCCAGAGCCATCTTTCTAAGAAAAGAAAGATGAACTTGCAAAGCATTAGCTCTATCACTGAACTATGATTTCTCAGGGCTGTGTGTTAAGCAAATCACCTGGAGTCTGCATAAACTGGAAATCACTCGATAGTTTAGGTGCTGGCATATGGTGAGCTTGGGAGCATCGTCTAGTTTAGCTCAGGCCTGGCAGAAGCCCATCTGCAAATGCTTCAGATGCACACAAGTCCAATGCCAAGATGATGGGAATAAGAATGTACCATGAATCACCACTAAACATATGCAAGAGTGGTATCACTATGACAGTTTCACATTACCTGACTATGGGTGTATATACATAGATATGCTGCTGCATTCTTCACTCTGAAATTTCTCCTCATTTATTCACAGGATTTCTTTGTTTCATTGCAGTCTGAGATTTTCTCAAGCAATGCATATGAAATGGTTATTCATTGAGTTTCCAAACAGTGGTCATAGCATTTGTAAGGAGCCACAGAGACTAAGGCAGTGATAGATAAATGTAACTAGCAAGTGAGAAAATAATAAATTACACATGGAAAGTGATACAAAAGGCCCAGACCTTTCCCCCAAGCACTTAAATATACTTTCATCCCATGTGTGATTTAAAAAGGGGGGGAGGGAGAGGAGAGGAGAGGAGAGGAGAGGAGAGGAGAGGAGAGGAGAGGAGAGGAGAGGAGAGGAGAGAAGAGAAGAGAAGAGAAGAGAAGAGAAGAGAAGAGAAGAGAAGAGAAGAGAAGAGAAGAGAAGAGGAGGGAGGGAGTATCGGAAACTTTTGCAACATGTTCTTGGATGTGTTCTAGGAAAAATATCTTGAGATGTGTTAGGTAGTTGGGCAGGAAAATTTAGCCACTGTATAAGGTTGGTAAATTATATATGATTTGGTGGACACAGAATGTGCAGGTCTGTTTTCCAGACTACTTTTACGGTTGTTAAATGTTTAAATCAGATCATGGTATTCTTTAAGGTTGTTAAATGTTTAAATCAGATCTTAAGGTTGTTAAATGTTTAAATCAGATCATGGTATTCTTTTGTATTGGTATTCATGCCAATATTACTGAAAGGAACAGAAAATGTTCAGTTTGATTAGCTATTTCTCTTTCTCTCTACATAAGGTATGGATGCAAAAAACAGTGGCCCAGGGGCCACCAGTAGCTTCCCAACATTGTCCTACAATCCCCCAAGTCCTTCTAAGTCAGTGAGGCCAATCATTTCAGCTGTCAGGGAAAACAGGTATCTTAAATCCTGACCTAATTTAGAGCTTATATATCTTAAATGATATCACAGAATAATTGATTGGAGTATTATAAATCTGCCTGGTATTTTTCCATTAATCTTTTTAGGTCCGTGGCCCTTTCGTAGACATTCGCCTAATATATCAAGGTTATGTGCATTTCAAGCCTTGTTTCCAATATGCTTACATCTTTACTTAACTTTCTCCCTGTGATTAATGGGACATACTATTCCTGCCTAAACATAATGGATGGTTGTGTTAGAACAATTCACAACTCAGTTCTGCCATCTCAGTCACTGGATGAAAATATAGAAAAAGAGAGAGAGACGAGTTCATGATGCACATATACTCCTTTTCCAGATTATTCTTTTCTGAAATTTGGTGTTTTTCACTCTATATAATACTGACCTTGTTAAAAGTCCCTTTTGATCCCAAAGATACACCTTGTCTCAGTGAAACAATTCAGTGACTAATAAAGAGAGCCAGTTTGGTGTGTGGTTAAGGTGCTGGCCTAGAAACCAGGAGACTGAGCTCTAGGCCTCCCATAGGCATGAAAGCCTGCTGGGTGACTTTGGGCCAGTCACTCTGTCTCAGCACAACCCATCTCACAGGGTTGTTGTTGTGAGGAAAAGAGGAGGAGGAAGGAGTATTCGGTATGTTCGCTGCTTTGAGTTATTTATAAAAAATAGTAAAGGCAGGATAAAAAATAAGCTAAAAAAAAAATTCTAATTACAACAATGCCAGAAACCAGAGATGAAAGGAATTTGCTTTGTCTGTTGATCTTTAGAGAACAGGTTCTTGCATGGTTCATATGTAAAAAGAAGAAAATGTCCCTTTCAATGTGAATAAGAGAATTTTTTGAAACTATGCAAATATACTATGAAGAACATCTCCCATCATTGCCAAATAATTTGCCAAGAACAGAACAAGGAAGCTGGAAAGGAGAGAAAATCTTGAGATTGCATGATATCCCTAGTGGTTAAGGCCAATAGTAATCTGAGTTGTTGGTATATATGGGCCCTGTTTGCATCACACTCTTAAATAGGTCATGGATTGTGGAATTAATATGCCATACAAACACTATCAATTGGTCTTCTATCCTAGAGGAGATTAACTTTAGCCCCAAATAGCTCTAGGTTTGTTTATGGTGAAATTAATTTTTTTCCATCAACTTGGACATGCAAACTTCATAGCCCAGTTATCTCCCCCATTTTGTCTACTTAGTGTTTTCTCCCCACCCCTAAGAATTGGGACAATAGTGTGACTAAAAAAAAAAAAAAATTGAAATGCAATAATGGAACTCAGTCACTGAACACACCTCCCAAATGTTGATCTGCTACAGGCCCAACCAAGCCATTTCTCTCAGACTGCTTGTAGACATGCCTTTTACAAATAGTTGAAAGTTTGTTGGGGAGGGGGGATCAAAATTATCTTGATACAGTTGGAGAAATGGATTGAAAATAACAGAATTAAATGTAATAGAGATAAATGTAAAATTCTTCATTTAGGGAAAGTTTAAATGCACAATGAGGGAATAGAACACTGTAAAAGATGCTTGGGCTCTATGAATTGAAGAAATCCATGTGTCACATTGAGAAAGAAGAGGCATATGATGGTGATAGTTTGGGCCTGCACAAATACAGACTGTGGACCATGTGTGGCTCACCAAGCAGTATTATGTGGCTCACTGGCATTTTTTTTAAAAACTCAATAAACCCACTGCCACCAAACATCACCACCATCAGAAAGGATTTGCTGTTGCTGTTACCCCTCTGAAAGATATGCAGCTGATTGCCTCCAATACGCCCAGGCCTCACCAACACTGCCAGCTCCATTACTGCAGCTGGGCCATTAGCCACTGAACAACTGATCAGCATGCCAGCCATTCCCTGTGGCCTGCAATTATTTTTAATTTATCAATGTGATCCTTTCCCCTCTATGAGTTGTGCAGGCTTATGATAGATGATTCCCTGCTGGGAGGAATTGAGATGGCTTTGTGCAAATATGATATAATGTTGTGGGAGATATATGATCATTCAAATGGCCATACCCAGGATATGTTGGCAAGGTTGCACTACTCAAACCCTGCAATGAGTATCCTTTCCTCTTGAGTCAGGTGGTGATGAATGGCTACAAGAGACCTTGAAGGAATCACCAGAGTCTATGAGGCCTTAGGCAGGAAGGGAAAGGACCTGTGGACACAAATAATTTCCCCCCCATTAATCCTCCCAGCTCTAGGTCATGGTGCAAGAAGAAAAAAACAGGATCCAGGAAGTTAAGAATTAGTTAAGTACTGTAGTTTGGGTTACCTTGAAGGGATTTGTTCTATGACAAAGACCTAGGCTACCTTCAAAGGACTCCCTGGAAAAGATGAGTTATTTCTCAGACAGACCGGGAAGGAAGGTTTGGCAGGCATCATTAGATGACATTAAATGAGAATGAAAGGGGAAGTCAGTCTAGAACAAAAGATGCAGACAAATCCTGGGACCAAGAAAACAGAAGACTGCTGGGAGTTGGGTGTCATATAAATTTAATAAATAAATGAATTAAAGACAGTAGTCCTCCAAGATGGAGCAGTCAAAGTTGTTCAAGAAACTAAAACAGAGAAGCCAATGTATTATTCCTACTTTTGAAAGCCTAAGGTGTTGGGACACCAGCGCCCAGAGTATGGGAAATAAACAGAGAAAACCAGAGTTCCTAATTCAAGAAGACAAATATATGATAGGCTGAAACTTAGTGGGACACTCATGCTTGGCACATAGTCCTGGAAAGTTATGACTTATTAAAAGTGAACAGACCCAACAGAAAAGGTGGGAAGTTGCACTTGATGTACAGAAAAATATACTTGCACAGAAATTCAGAAACTGGAGTATAGAAATCCCGTGGAAGGTGGATAAGAATAAAAAGAGAGATAAACAAATGTGATAGCATCATGGGAGTTCATTACAGATCAGCCGGGCAGGCAGAAGATATGGATGAGCCTTTCTTCATCAGATGACCAGTCTTTCAAAGAAGCATGCAAAAAGTAAAAATAGGAGGTTTCAATTACTCTGAAATTGAATATGTTGGGAATTTAACTCAGCCAATAAGCAGAAGTTCAGTGAGTGCTCTCTTCCTGACAATTTCATTAGTCAGAAAAAACTTATCTTGTTATCTTGGGCCTAATTTCACCAACAGGAAGAAACTTGTCAACTGTAAGTTAAACAAATGTCGTGCAGGTTCTAAGAAGGCAAAATCCCATCTTGGGGTGCATCAACATGAACATAAAGTCCAGAACTTGGAAAGTATTTGTTCCATTCTACTCTGCCTAGTCAGACTTTACTTGGAGTATATTGTGTCCGGTTCTGGGCACCACAATTCAGAAAGGGTGGTGACAAATTGTAGTGAGTTCAGAGGAAGGCTCCCAAGATGATGATGAGCAGGGAGATCAAGCTTTATGAGGAATGGTTAAAGAATTTGGATGTTTAACCTATGGAAAAGGTGACTGGTGGGAGTTATGAGAGCAATCTTCAAATAATTGAATAATTGTCACATAGAAGACAGCCTTATTCTTGATGGCTTCAGAGGGGAGATGCAGACCCAATGGCATAAACCTACAAGAGCAAATAGGTTCAGGCTAGTGGTCAGAAGGACCTAACTGTATGATCAGTCAGTGAATCAGGTTGCTCCATTAAGTGGCAAGTTTGCCTGTGTTGGAGGATTTCAAGGAGATTGCATGGTCATCTGTCAGATGGATTCTGTGTTGAGCAGGGTATTCCTTCAGGTGCTTCTATAATTCTGTGATCTTTTTATTCTGGTTCTATGGACTTACATATGTTAAACATCCAAATCCCCCTGGAAATTTTTTTAAATATAATTTTTATTGAAGATTTTTACATGAATAAAAGATAAATATAAGACCATACTGTATATAAAGGAGAGTTAAGAAAAAGGAAAAAGAAAAAGTGTGAAAAACAGTACAAATAAAGAAAGAAGAAAAGACAGTTTGCAGAAATGGCTAAATTGACCTGTTTGGTTAAGAAGGGAGCTACAACTACTTTCATAAAAGGCTGGAAACCCTTTATAGACTTTTTGCTGAAAACTGATAAAAATGAACTGCTGATTCTGGGATTCATTGATTAAAAGGTTTGTTATGGGAAGAAGGGAATTATGATATGCAATATGGGAGGATGGAGATGGTAATTGTGATGTTTGTAACTCCTGCAAAGAAGATTGGAAGTCACTTCTTTAGATATCTTTTTTCTTTCTTGTTTTTTGTTATTCACTTTTTCTTTTATGCTTTTATAATCTTTTTCTATTTTTTCTATATTTTGGTAGTTTTAAAAATCTTTGTAAAATCTTCTTTTAATAAAAAATATTCATACACAAAATTAATTAAAGAAGCAACTTCTTCTTTACAGTAGTTACAAACCAACTTATTATCCATCCTTCCTCTCTAAGATTACATCACATAGTTCTCTCCCATATTTAACCTTTTTAATCAGCAAATCCAGAAATCATCATTTCATTTTTTCCGACTTTCAGCAAAAAATCCACAAAAGGTTTCTAGTTTTTAATAAAAGTACTTGTTGTTTTATCCCTGATCAAATAGGTCAATTTTGCCATTTCTGAGAATTCTGCCATCTTCACAATCCATTCCTCCATTGTGGGTATTTCAGTATTTCTCCAACATTGTGCATATAATAATCTTCCTGCAGTTACCATATAAACCCAATCTCCCATAAGTCCAAATCCCCATGGAAGCTTAATGAACAGATGTATGGGGAACCATATGAGATATCAACCCAAATGCTACCAGTGCATGAAAATACCTGTCATGACTATGCCAGTTTCTGTGGTGATCCTAATATGATCCTGACACCAAAGCACACTTGAAAAGTGTAGGCTCAGAAAAACAGGTAACTGAGTGCCTGATTAGTGAGTATGTAGGACAAACCTGCATTTGTAACTGCATGCTACAGTTGCTGCCAAGCTGACATCTTTCAGGACCAATGAGTTGATTAAATCAATCACTTGCTTCTAGATCATTTAACAATACTAACAGACTTGACACAGGTCCTATTTTGTTTGACAGACCAATGCCCAATTGGCCAAATAACTGTAATGACATCATAACAAGTGGACAGGTTGATCTTCATATTTATGGCTGGGCTTTCCCCCATCCCTCCAAATCTGGAGAGAGAGAGATAGTTTTGTTGATGAACTATAAAATATAAACAATTGGAGATGTGTAAGTGATTTGGTAGAAGTGATTTGATCCATCACTGAATGAGGGCTTGTATTCCATGAGGGAAATCTGTATTTTCCTTCACAGATAACTCCAAATCCCTTTTGACACATCCATAAAAATGAGTTTAGTTTTTATGTTGTCATTAGCAAAATCAAGCATTTTTCTTCAGAATATATAAACGGCAACTTTGATACATGATCATTGGCACCTTGTTTTTTACTCTGGCATATTTGTTTTATAGGTCACTGGATTGAAGCATTCTCTTGGTTCTAGTATGATCCTTTTAGAAGACTATAAATCAGCAAACATGTGAGTAAGAAACACTGTACTTGCAGGTTGAACACTATCAAACTGCACACAAAAGGACCAGTATTTGCTTGATTCCCCAAGAATGCTATTAAGGGACAAGCATTTTCAGAACAAGCATTCCAGCAGCTTTTCGAGTAAGTATATTTTAAAGAAAGGGAGTGGGAGAGACAGAAAAAGGGAGGAAATGAGGGAAGAAATCCTATAATTACCAGTGAATTACTCATAATAAGATCAGTGGCAAGTGGGGAGGTTCCTCTTAAAGCAAGACATCCAAGAATTGTAAAGGGAAGCTATTAGAGAATTACAGAGCATGGTGGGGTTCATATATTCTTCAATTGCCACTGAATCCTGCCTGAAGCAAAACTCAGTGCAGATACTGAGGTTACTGTTTCTACTAAATATCCAATGAATCTGAAGAAAAGTTAAATTTATTGAAAGAGGAAGTTCAAATAAATCAAATTAATTAATTGTTTCAATTTCTATGTTTGCAACTTTATACTATAACCTAGGCTATCCTTTTCCAATTTGAGGCTGTCCAACTGTGTTGACATAAAATTCTCATGTTTTCCAGGCAAACCAAGAAGTAGTAATCCAAAACAATTGAACAGGCTGATATCTATACAATACGGAAGAGGAATGTTGGACCATAACATTCATCACAGAAAAATAATTAGGTGTGTTGCCCTATCTGAGAAAAGGAGGAGTTAAATAGGCATCTCCCTGGCTTAAAAATAAGGAACTTTCAAAGATCCATGTACAAATCCTTCTTCAGGTTCACCTGATACTTAACTACTGAACCCATTCTAGGATGTTTTATCCCCTTTTATTTTCTTCCAGATTTTTGAATTGAGTGTGAAAAGGAGTTTTTATGCCTTCATTAAGATTTATCAAAAGATAGTTATGAGCAAAACAAACAAACAAACAAAATCCATGGAAATTAGAATTTTCCAGGGAATTCTTCACTGAGAATTTTTTGTTGGTAAGGATTTATAGCCTTCCCCAGTGAAGGTAACTTCTACACATGTAAACTTCAGCTCCCAGAATTCTCACCAATGCTTATCATGCAGCCTGGGGGGTCCTAAGAGCTGACATCATGCATTTGTAGGGAGCTCAAATTTGCTTAATGAAAGCTGAAAGAACAATTATGCCATTAAGAAATATCTGCCACTTAAAATAGAAAAGTATATTTTGAGTTTCCCTCATCTGTTTACTGGTTTATTGATTAACTATCTCAAAAAGAAGGAATAATTCTAAACTTAGATGGGCTGGATCCACCTATCTGGAACCAAGTTATAAGAAACCAGCATACTCAGTCATCTGCAACATAGATCCATCCTAATTGTGATGATATTGAAGATCACAGGCACCAGGTACAAAGTGAAGCTGAACAGTAACCTGGCTCACAAAAAAATACCGTGGCATGAACAACTCCTCAACATATCACCCAAAAGGTTTTCATAAAGGTTGGAAGCATTTGGGAAGGGAGCTGAGCCAAGTCTCTTTATTTGCCATCGTAGATTATTTTAAATGCAATGGCTGACATTGGCAATGAGCATCACATCTGAGGAACAAAGGGACAAGTGGAGCCAAACCCTGGTGCATCAGCCATCATTTGAAAGTTCCCAACCTGGAAATACTTCTAGTGAGAAGGTGGGAACACTTGGAGGAAGAGAAAGAGGCATCAATGAATGGATGAAGTAGAAGGTGGTGCGTGAGGAAAAGGAAGAGGTTAGGGAGCATTAGCATCACAGGTTCTTTCTTCATTGTGTATAGAAGTTAACATCCAAGGGGTTCTTCTGATGAGATCTTAATGGTGATGACCCTACAACCAATGTAGCTCCTGTTTTCAGTGCATGGACTAAGCTAACTCAGAATTATGTGAGAAGGATTGACCACTACCCCATGCCACCATTTCTAGTAATGAGAAGAGTTAAATCTAGCACCTGTGATCTTATGTTCTCCCCTGTAATCGGGCATTCTTGGCATTTCTTAAATGATATTAGAAAAAAATAGCAGCAATGGTCCTCCAATGCTTCAGAAGTCACTTTAAGTTCAGGGTGTAACATCAAAGCATGACCTTGATTTGGAGGATTCCCTGCCCTGTGGCTGAAAAAAATGCCTAGCACCATTATGGATTTTTGACATAACTTACATACAAACATTTTACAGGCAACTCAGAATTCTTGCAGTGTTAAATCTTGGAACTGTAGGATATAAGGATGTTTTAAATGAACAAGTATTGTTATCTCTGTTCTGATCAGCCCAAAGCAATTACTCCTGTTGTCAACAGAAGGAAAAAAAGGCCACATAAAATCATACAGATTCTGATTTTTGTTTGAGTGAGAAATCATTAGCTGCATGTCAATAAAAGCCAAGGAGATGCTGGAAGATGCTCTATTTTTCCATAGAACTATCCTGCAATATTGAAATAGTGATGAATTATTATCACATCCAAATGTACCATGTAAACACTACTTATCTCTTTATGTATATCAAGAACTTTGCACTGCACTGTATTAGTATTGCACCATAGTTCACGTTTACTGAGAATCATTTATTGGTATATAAAATAAAACAATGTATAGTATGTTTATATACAAGTATTTTTTCATATATTTTAGAAATATATGAATATTATGCATACACATACACACAACTAGTGTGTTTTAACACACACAAACAAAAGCCCTTCAGGTCAATAATCAAATACAGTGGTACCTCTGTTCACGAACAATTCGGTTCACGAACAGCTCCGGTTGCAAAATTTTGCCTCCGTTCGCGAACGCCGGATCGGGTTACGAACAGGATCCGCGGCCATTTTCCCTCCCGTGACATGTGGTCGCAGCTTCCTGTAGGGAGGGGGACTCTCCCTCCAAGCAGTAACTGCCTCCCCACCCGCCTTCCTGTCCTCCACGCCAGAAGTCGCGTCGGGCAAGGTTAGCTTTCTCTCTCTTCGTACTGTACTTTGTGTCATATTCTTGCGGTTTTTTAAAAAAAAAACATATGGTTCAGAATGGATTAACCGTAATTACATTGAACCTTATAGGGAAATTTGATTCGGGACACGATCAAAAATCGGTTGGCGACCAAATTCATAGGGGTCAGAACAGATTAACCGTATTTACATTGAACCTTATGGGAAAATTTGATTCGGTTCACGACCAATTCGGTTCGCGACCAGAGTCGCGGAACGAATTAAGTTCGTGAACTGAGGTACCACTGTACTTCCTGTGGTTTCAAGGAAAGATGATAATAAAAATTGGATCTGTATTTTCAAAAACACAATAATAGTAGAAAGGAAAAAAGAGTCCCTACATTTATTCCAAATCACTTGAAAAACTGTCAGAGTTTCAGTGGTGCATAACCTCCCTTGGGTATGATTGTTTTGCAAAGGAATGTGAAGGTGTTCAAAGTGTAGGGCAAGGACATGGGAAAACCTCAGTACCAAAGACAGCTGAGACAGAGCTTGCAGAAATTCTGTTTTCATGCCTTGAACTCTGTGAGGATGTATACAACTGCTTACTTGATATGATCTTTAAAGAGTTCCACCTTTCTTAGTCACTCAAGTAGCTTTTTTAGATTGTCAGGAACCAAAATGGTACTCATATAGTGGTATGCTAGAACCTATTTCATTTCCTGAGCATGAGATCATCATTATATCATATGCTGGTTGCCAAAGGTAAAACATGCTCAAAGAAGCTCAAAGCATCAGAAGAATTTATATAAGGACAGAATTGCTTCATGAGGAGTTCCTCAAAAAGTGTACACAGTGTCATGCACAACAACTCCAGAAATGCTCTTCCAGATATTTTGGGAACTTTTTAAATTCCTGACCACTGCCTTTGCTAGCCAAGACTTATGGGAGCCAAGTGTCTAAATTATAGGTAGCACACCTACTTTCAACTCCAATGTTTCTAGGCATCTTTAGCAGCAAGGGCAATTCTTGCTCAGATCAGCCAGCTGGAATTGAGGAAATGAGCAAAGCAGACACAGAATGGATTACTCTGATGTGGGTGGTCTACTGCCAGAACAGGTAACTTGGTAAGTATAGATGCTTTGGATTTCATCTCTTATCAACTTCAACTAACAAGACAAATGGTGGAATATTGTAGCTATTACAAGTCCAAGGACATCAGCTTGCTTGGTTCTTATCTGCTTGACCTTATCTGCTTAATGTTGGATTAAGCCAAGATATTCTCTGAATAGATCTACTCTAAAAGTTTATAATATAAAATAGAGTTTGCTAATTATTGACAATAAGGTAATTGGGCAATAATTAGCTGGATTTTGCCAATTGCTTTTCTTGTATATTGGGAGAGGGGTAAAATTAAGACATCCTTATCCTGGGGTTGCATTACTGTACAATGAACGTTTAATGAGAACAGTACTGCTAACATCTGCACAACACAAAAACATCCTTGAGGCTTGTTTTGCTCAAAAGTCTTCTTCCTTGCCTCTTTGTCATAAAAATGATAATTTAAATGTGGCAAATATCACATAACAATCCATAATCAGGTACTGATTTTTCATTCTAGTGACATATTCATATTTCATTCTAGTGACATATTTAATCAGCTTCCATACTCCAAAAATCCACAACTCTTGATCCAGAACTTAATAATTATTAATTCTTCTTAGTACCCAATCATTTACAAGCTTCAGATACAGCTGGTGGGTGAACAGACAAGATTCACTTTAATGAACATTGTGTTAAATATTTATTAAACATACAAGATTAACTGCAATGTTAAATCAAATATTTATTTTGATATATTTATATATTAAAACATGCTTCATGTATACTTAACATATTAATCTTGCCTTAAGAAATCAGCTTTTAACTTAGTCTATTTCCCTAATAAAACCTGATTACCATCTTATCTTTGTCTATCACCATCTCAACCCTGACATAGTAATTCCAAGTTTTACACTTCCCTAAGCTGGTTCACCTTCACATCAGAAACTTGTTGGTAAAACTACAACAACCTCACTTGTTTATCTCTTAGAAAACTTTGTTTCCTAAGATATAGAGGTCTCCTAAGGTTTTTGTTGGTTTATCTGGCTTCAATTTCATCTGCAGTGTTATTTCTGGTCAAGTATTTACTAGCCAGGATGCAGCACAAAAGAATTCTTCTATTCTCTCCTGCTGAAGACATAGCTGCTTCTTGAGATTAATTGTCTTCAGCTGACAACCCAGCCAAATTGGATGCTCCAAAGTCTTTCCTTCCAGCAGCTCTTCACAAGTTCTGCTTTGTGATTTCTGCTCTGCTCCATTTTCAATCCCTCACTTATGCTCTTCTGCTTTCTTCACCACCTAATTGACCTTTACTGTCAGTTGATTCTGCTATTTATTTTCATCAGTCATTAATGTTTTAAGACCAGGCTAACTGCCAAGCTAGTGGCCAGTCCTTTCCCACTGTGTATAGCAGAATACTGTTTTATTGGCCTATCATAGCCTCCCCACCCCCATTTTTCTACACTACATTAGACTTAACTATATATACACTCAGTCACACAACATACTTAGCCAGGTTCCTGAATTAAACTACTGATTAGATTTGGTGTGAATGGGCTGGACTTATACAATATACTAAGCTACACAAAAGCTGACTTGTAGCAATTTTGGAGGTCTGAGCTTACCTCAGAAGTAGGGGTTTCTGTCCTCTCAGATCTTAGAAAAGCTCTGGTCTCTCTGTTAACTCCTCTGTGTTGCTGCTGGGGATCTCTGTGGTCCTCTCAGTATCTTGGTAAATTCTGTTCCTTTCAGGTCTAATTCTGTGCCACCTAATTCTTGTAGAGATTCTGAACTGTTATGGAGTTATCTTTGCTTTCTAAGGTACTCAACTTTCCATCTTGTTGATACATTTGGGCCCAAATCTGGTTCTTCTGCCATAGGTATGCTTCCTGCAGGTGGGTCCCTGATTTCCAAGACAGGCTCTGGGTAATCCCTTGTTATGAGGATTAGGAGGTCCATCTTTGATTTGCAATCCTTCTCTTCTGGTGGAGGGTCACACCAATATGTGCTCTACTAAACTTTATCAAATAACATTGCAAAATCCTCTTTGCCTTTTAAGATTTTTCACTAGTTCAACTAGGATGTTTTCTGTTTAGTCTTTGGCAAACAACATTTACACTCATTCTGCCTTGATCAAATGTTGGTCCTTGACAAGTGAAGTATGTACAGTATCCTTTCAGGTCACTATTGATGTTCATCCTCTATAACATTCATTCACTGCATAGGTAGAATAGCATCAGCAGTGAATTTAGTCAAGTCTCTGGGGCCTGACCTTTGGATCTGACTTCATTTATTTGAGCCTTCAGCAGTCTTTCTTGAAATGTCCCATTTCTCTACATTTGAACCATTTGTAGGCTGGTCTACCGGAAACCTTGCCTCCTGATGGCATGCTATTGATGCAGTGTAGCTAGTACTTAACATGTTACAATTGTTCAACTGGAAAACTTATATGGGCTTTTTGTTGAAAGAAGAAAAGATCAAATTGATGATTTGGGGACTAAAAAAGCATGAAGAGGATGAGGAAAATGTTAAGATGATAATTAGTCGATAGAGAGAGGGTTGGAAGGCATAATTGTATGGTTACTTTCATTCTTTTCTTTATTCTCTTTTTCTTACTTTCTATCTTTTTGGTTGTTTATTTTTACAGAATTGAAAAATTATACATGTATGTATATACAGTGGTACCTCGGTTCACGAACTTAATTCGTTCCACGACTCTGGTCGCGAACCGAATTGGTCAGGAACTGAATCAAATTTTCCCATAAGGTTAAATGTAAATACGGTTAATCCGTTCTGACCCCTACAAATTTGGTCGCCAATCAATTTTTGATCGCGTCCCGAATCAAATTTCCCTATAAGGTTCAATGTAATTACGGTTAATCCGTTCTGAACCATATGTTTTTTTTTTTAAAAACCGCAAGAATATGACACAAAGTACAGTATGAAGAGAGAGAAAGCTAACCTTGCTCGATGCGACTTCTGGCGTGGAGGACAGGAAGACGGGTGGGGAGGCGGTTACTGCTTGGAGGGAGAGTCCCTCTCCCTCCAGGAAGCCGTGACATGTCACGGGAGGGAAAATGGCCACGGATCCTGTTCATAACCCGATCCGGCATTCACGAACGGAGGCAAAATTTTGCAACCGGAGCTGTTCGTGAACCGAATTGTTCGTGAACAGAAGCGTTCGTGAACCGAGGTACCAGTGTATTATATATGTATACATGTTACAGCTGGTAATGGACATGGTATACCCTTAGGTTAACCCTGACTAACTGGATTTTCCCTGGGTCCTCCCTTCAGAAATGCCTTTCGATGATCGTGTTGGTACAGTTCCATTGTTCCCACCGTTCCTCAAGTCTGGAATCTGTCTTTATAGTATTGGATCTTATTAGGAATGTTGGATCAAGTAGTTGGTCCATTAACTATTCAACTGGACCAAGACTTCATTGACAATATTGCCTTGAGCAATTTTTACACCAGGTGGTATAAACATTTTTCAGATTGTGGGTGAAAGACTATTAAGAACCAGATATTTTTGAAAGTAAAATTATGCAGTTCGTTCTGACATTTTCCAACATCAGTCCCAGCTGGGACTTTACCACGATCTTAAATATCACCTGTAGGCATTTTATATGCCACTGACAACATTGAATCAGTTAAATATGATGACAGAAACTGTACATACTGATATCAGTACATACTGATATCCTTCTATTTTACAGGTTTACTGCCTAAAACCTAGAGTCTTTTCAAAGTTGCCCAGAAATTTCGTAGATACATGTTTGTTGAAAACAAGGCACTCTTGATCTTCAGCCTCTACATCTCTAACTGATGTGCACACTCCTTTTCTCCTCTATTCAGCCTCCATCTTTTGAATTCCAACTCGATTTTTCAAGGTTTTCCTTCATCTGGAATTCCAGTTCCATTATATTTAATTGGAGCTGGGTTTTCAATTTCTTTAGCTCTGGTGGTTGATGGTGACTTGTGGTGATTGGTTTGTTGGGTCCAATGGAACTGATTGCCCTGATCTTGGGCCTGACAAATTTGGATGCTGATAAGTTGTCCCTCAGCTCATATTTTGTAGGCTTATATTTCCACTCCTCAGTTATATATAGTGGAGCTTTGCTCCTAATACTAACATAGGTATCCTGCTGAATCAGAAGCTAGATTTTTTAAAAGTGTGTGCAAATATATTTACCTTTCTGCTAAAAGAATTTAGAAAAAAAGAAGAGAAATAAGAGAAAAGTTGCTTGTTCACTTGCCTCAGATCAGAAACCTGCTTAAGTTCCAGGAGCAAAGTAGGAAAGTACTTTCAAAAAATTGAGACAGACAGACAGACAGAAGGATGTCTCCAGTGTCTACTTATTCCACAACTGTCCTTATAGCAAATTGTTTGGCTTGTATGGTAGAAGCCTGAAGGTCCCAAACTCCCAGAAGCCTTCTGAGTCTTTACACCAGATCCCATTTCCTGCTTTGAGGTAGTTGCTTGATAGTTCTTTCTGACATCACCTATCTTGCATAGAGTATCTGACCTATTTCACTCTGTAACACAAAAGAGACAGAATTATCATGATTAATAAGTCATTAAAAGGTCAACGTAGAAAAGCTGAAACAATTTCTATAGCTGTATAATAGATAGCATGAAACATTCATCCCTTCCCCTCATTTTGGGGAGATAAATCAATCTCAGAAGAAATTAAACAATCAAGCTTTATTTTAAATATATATTTTAAAAAACTGTTTTAAAGGTTAAATAAATACAGGCATTCGATGTGAACAAAGTTAATTGCAGAGTTGCCCAGAATCACAATAATTTAATTAACACTAATTTGTTTTAAAAAATCCAAAACAAAAGTTCCATATTCTGAACAGACCCTAAGAGGTCAGTGGTACGCTACAAAGAAAGTGCTCTCTGCCAGTATCTCAAAACAATATTGGAGAGGTTTCAAATATTTCTACAAGTCACAAAAAATTCTAAAATCAAAGTTGTTCTTTCATAAACATTGCCTGATATGTGTGTGGAAACTGAGATCAAACAAACTTCTAAAGTTTGTACAGAGAGAGAACGTGAGAGAATGTGATGTTAGTGCAGCACAACAAACGGAAATCAAACAGCACATTTTTTCTGTTTCTATAGAAATGCAAGCTTACTGAAGCAAATGTTTTCTGCCTCAATAACCTGGACTTCTCCAGCTTCTTGAGATATTCCGATTGCTAAGGCAGAGAGAGTTGTTGATATGAAAGCCTCTTTCTGCAGACATTTACCACTTGTTTTTAAAAGACCAAACTTTTTCTATATCCAGCAGAAGGAAAGCTGGAATAGTCTGAGTCTGTACATGACAAAGAACCATATCTCATATATGGGGATGTGGATTGTGACTCTGTAGTCTGTAGTCTGAAAAGAGAGCCAGTTTGGTGTAGTGGTTAAGGTATTGGACTATAAACTGGGAGACTGTGAGTTCTAGTTTCACCTTAGGCACAAAGCCAGATGGGTGACCTTGGGCCAGTCATTCTCTCTCAGCCCTAGGAAGGAGGCAGTGGCAACCACTTCTGAAATCTTGCCAATAAAGCTGCAGGGACTAGTACAGGCAGTCACCAGGAGTCAAGACTGACTCGAAGGAAGGAAGGAAGGAATAAATCTGCAGTCTGCAGTACTCAAATGTTGGGCTAATGCAGCTGCTAGGTTTATACTGATCTGGTTAAGCAACCTAGCAAATCTGTTAAGCCTCATACAGAGGTAAATTTCTGTTGTTTTTTTTTTACCTACCACAGTGAAGTGGTAACTGTTGGCCCAACACAACACACTTTACTTTTACACTTACCCTACATCACCATTCTGCATCACTACTATTTTTCATTCCCCCATTCCTCCAAAGCAACTTACAGTAGATCTGCAAGTGCTTTTACTGCTGCCAGGCTCAACAAATGAGAGATGGTCACAGTATTCCCTCCTGCTGACCAACAGGTAAGCACAAAAATATCAATCAGTGCCCTACATTTTTTTTTAATTTCTCCACAGGAGTTATTGATTTCCTTTAGATGGGAAAAAGCTTAATAGTAATATTTTTATGAAAGTTCCCTGTACACTGATATGAAGCTGAGAACAAGTAAGGATGTACCTTGGATTCAACCAAGTCTATATGCCAAAATAGGCAACCAGAACAAAACAAAACAAAACACAAATCCTAGTTTTCATATACCTAAAGTCAAGTGGATAGGTCAGAAAGAAAGTGTTCTGTTCTGATTGTAAAACTTCACAAAGCTCAAGTCATTATCTGTTTCTTCAGAGCTCCAGTATGGTGTTAAGGACAGTGCAATGGAATGTGGTTGAGATAAAGAAAAAATTAATAGCAAGAACATTATAACTCAGTTCATTTGGATGACTGGGGCCACAATTCTTTATCAGCTTACTTTGAGTAATGCACTTAAGTTCAATGCACTTACCTTTCAGTAGGCTTTTATAAGTGTTGCATAACTTAATGAAGTACCGGCTGAAACAAAATGTGTATGAGTAACAATGACAAGGTGTTTATCCATTTTGCAGACTTGAAATCTTAAAAACTGATAGCATCGTAAAAGTTCACTTCTTCTTTTTCCTAGCATTTTCCCACAGGTGTTTCATAAAAGGAAGAGAGAACGATCAGACATTTCTTTAAAAAAGTTTTTGCAGGATTTTCAACTCCCATTTTCATTTTCTTACTAAACATTCTTTATCTCATATTTAATAACCTAAAATTGTTTCCCACATTATCAATGTGATTCTGAAATATCTTTAGTATTCTTACTGAAGATAACAACCTAGCTGTCACAGCTTCTTATCGCTATGCATTCGGCTTTTATCTTAAACTTTTTGAAATGGAAAACTGTGGATTTAGTAAAATTGGCATCTACTGTAAGATATAAAAATGCATTCAAATACTAGGGTCTGGATGTTTAAACAAGGTATTATTTCAGAAAATATTTATTTGCATAGCTGGAGAGTGTCAAAACTTTTAAAAATATATCTTACTACCAGTGTTGGTAGTATTGACTATCAGATGAAATACCATATGTGAGACTGTAAATTTTCATTAAGCCAAGAGTCATTTCTACATATTAAAGACCATATTAATCACATTGGTCCTAGCAATTTCACTTATTTTAGGGCTGTCTGGAGAGCCAGTGTGGAGTAGCACTTAAGCTGTTGGACTAAGGGAGGGGAGACTCAGGTTCTAGTCCTCCCTAGTCATTGAAACCAACTGAGTGACCTTGAGCCATTTATTCTGAGCCCCAAAACAGCAACAAGTGGTAGCTTGCTGTGTCATCTAGGCAAATGCAGTGCAAACAAGCAACACAAATGCTTAAAAGTAGATCTACACTGTGCAGATCTCCATGATGCCTAGATTGTAACAAAGAGACCAAAAAAAAAAAAAAAAAATTAACTTGTTGGTGACATCTGGCAGTCATCTGTATTTCCACACCCTATATCTAGTAGTCCTAACTTATTTGCAAACAAAAAGAAGCTGAGATTACTATGCTTAACATCCTGCTCTTCTCACAGTCTGCCCTTTTCTTTCACTGAACTTCCTGGCTGACTATGCAATTCATGTCATAAAGAATTTTGTAGGTTTTATTTCAATATGAGAATCTCCAGAATTATAGCAGTTGACAAAATCGTTGGATTATGGGAGACTCAAAGATGATTAGAAGATTGGTGAGAGAAGCGTAACATTGTAAGTCTACTGTTAGACAATAATATTAGATAGTAAAAGATCACACATAGTACAGAATCCCATTTTGGAACAGTATATTGAGTGAAGCTTTCCTTTAGTCAAGGGATAAAGTTGTTCTAGTTCCCCACTTTTGTGATGTGGGGGGGTTGAGATTCACAGGTACTGCTTCTCAGTGGGGCTACTTGCACTTTGGAACAACTTCCCACTGAAAATCAGATATAGCCCTGTGTTATTGGCTTTCCATACATTTTTAAAAAGTTGTTTTAGAGATGAAATTACACAATTAGTTTATTATTGTTGTTATTGTTGCTGGGTTTTCTTTTACTTTAAATTTTTAAAAAATATAATATGGATGTTTTATCTACTTTTATTGTAATTCAATGTATCAGAAAATCTGTGGACAGTGGCAGGTAGAAATCTAAAAAAAAGAAAAAGAAAAAAAAAGATAACAAACTTTAAGGTAATATTTTAGGGGAGTTTTTCAGAACCTCAAAATTACCTCATACCAAACTGTTTAATAGTAATAAGATCTTAGGAATTTGTGAAGTTGAGGGTACATAAAGGTTACACCAGTTATTAATTACATAAGATTCCAAATTAGATTGGATATATATCATATATAGTTTGGAGTAGGCCCAGTTGTGCCCTCCAGGTGAGGGTGAAGATCCTCTATGCCTGGGTAGGAGGAGTTCTGCAAGTTTAATTCTCCAAATGAAGAGACTCATATGACCAAGGATGGTTATTAGGATGATCAGTTCCAGGAAGTATGTCAGAGATATTCCCTGATTCTTGATGGAGAAGGTAGAAGAAAGTCTCTGGCTGTTTGATCTTCATCACCGTTGACTCCATCCAAGAGAGACTTGATCATCTTCAAAAAGATTAGAGGCTTAGTGGGGAAAGCACAACATTGTAAGTCTAGTTTTACAGAACATTAGATAATAAACCCCCATTCCATCCCCACCTCATACCCACAGAATACTGTATGAGGGGAGGAAATTCCACCTTGAAACAGCACACTGAGTAAAGTATTCCTTATGGTCAAGGGCACATAACTGTTTCCTTGAACAAAATAAGAAGTGTTGATGTCTGTAAGAAAAAAAAAAAAATTGGTGAAGTTTCTTCAGGACAGATACTGATTTGTATAGAAAGTAATTAAAAACAAAAGTAGGCTTTGATATTTTCCATTGCTACTGCAGGATGAGGAAGGAATCTAAAGTATCTTTTTAATTTGGTAGAACTTGTCAGTCTTCTTCTATAAGCTACAGAAAGCTTGTGTCTTTCTGATGTCCTTGAAGTACAGTTCTTAGTATCCCTCACCACTAGTTTGGAACCGCTAAGAGTTATAGTTCAGCAACATAGGAAGAGGCAAATCTGAGTGTGTCTTTTGCCTTCTAAAGGTTTTGTTGGGGAGAAAACAAAGTGGAGAATGAAAAACTGCTTACCCTCATCTTTTGATGATATTCTAAACACTATATATTAAATAAAAACTATGTATATTCACTTGTGGTTACTGGACCCTGTCTAGCCAATGATCTAAACATCTAAGCATGGATTCCATCATTATCTCTTTATGCAACCAATGGACATAAACAGTAGTTAACCAACTTATGATAAATGTTTTTATTTCTATAAGAGTATTGTGGCTTACATGAAATTAGTCAGTCATTTTGTTTCAGTCACTGACCAGCAAAACAGATCCTTGAAAAAAGAGTCATATTCAGCTAGCCAAAGATCAATGCAGCCTATACAGCACAGAAATTGACTACAATAAAACAAGCTATAAAATCATATAACAATATATCTAAAATTGTAAATTTAAGTTTAAGAATTTCAGGTACAAATATTAATATAATACAGCATTATACAATTTGAATAAAGTAATTAAATAATTATTTAGAATAACAGAACAGTAAAATTACTGACCTACAGCATAGAACCATTATAAGGCTAAAATCCATGGAAAAACTGTAATTAATATTAATATTATATCTAAAGAGAAAATGCAGTAATTAGTGTATAAGGAAGAATAATACATAAGGAGTGGTAATGGTTTAAAAACTAATGTTAGAGTCCAATTATAATGGCTATCTATATTGTTAAAATGACTCTGGCAACTATTAATGAAAATAAGACAGAAGTAAGAATCAATTGACAGTAAGTGCATTTAGTCACTACTTATAATAATGTGACTGAATGGACAGCTGCATCTGAAATATTTCCAAACGGAGAATTTCTAGGAAGTGTTTGAAGAGAAGTTATGCTGTATTGTACAAATTATGAAACAGTAATTGTCTGAAATCATCGAAGAAGAATCAGATTCATCTGATAGTAACAATTTAAGATAAAGGGAATTAGTAGGTTCTTGGTAATGAGTGGAAATAATAATCTTTGACAAGCATCAGCATAGAGGATGCAGTACAATATAGCATATTCCAGCGTTTCAATTGCTCCTTCACCACATAGGTACCATCTCTGCTCAAAAGGGATGATCTGGTATCTCCCTTCAATGTTTGCTGTTAGAAGGGCATTGAATCTAGCCAAGGACAAAGCCTTTCTAAATTTAGGGGTTGTTATTCTATTGAGATATTGGCTGGGTGAAGTAAATATGTGCAATGGCTCAGAAAGATGTTTCTGGGTTAGAGTGACACATCTGATTGTAGGTTTAAATCAATGGTATGTTGTTTAAGATTGGCTAATGCATGTTTGTAGCCCATCAGGGTGATGGCTGCCCATGAGAAGCCATGGGATTTTAATTTTTCATGTAGTGCTTGACACCAGGAAGACTGGAAGCTGTCAGTCATTATTAAAAGACCCAAGCTGGCTGGAAAAAAAAGAAGAAGAAGAAGCTTAAGCCAGTATGAAAGGATGTGAATCCAGGCAGAAGTTTCTATTTTGAGTAGACTGGTTTCACAACAAAGCACCATGTTTGGAATGCAGAGAGGTACTTGGAAGATAGACCTCAGGAAGTGGAAAAGATTACCTATAAGGACCCTACTGAACTCCAAAGAGGAGCTGAGCTCAGCCAAGAAGACTTTGAGTGCTGCAGATATGTGCTGGGCTCCTTTGGAAGAGTAGAAAGATTGTGGAGCAGAAGCTGACATAGTTGGCATGGGATTTGCACGCAGTGGAAAACAATACCTAGGTATTTGAAGGTCTCGACTTGTTCTATTAGATGGCTTTTAACCACCAGACATGTGTCTTGGGGTGATTGGCAAATATGACCTTGGTTTTTGAGTAGTTAATTTCTAGCATTTTCCCTCAACAGTATGAAGCAAGTGTATAAAGTACCCACTTCAGACCAATCTGCATCTAAGAGAGCAGCACAGCATCATCTGCATATACAAGAATAGAGATATGTCTGTTTCCCAAATTTGGTGGATAAAGGGATGGATTGTTCAATTTGTCCGTGAGGGGGTTGATGAATAGATTAAAAAGAAGGGGAGCTAGAATGCACCTACATGCTTACTTTTTCTAAAGTAAAGTAATTGGTCTATCTAACTGAATATTCTCTGTGTTGGCAGTGGCTTAGATGACCATAAAACCATCTAAGCAGTAGCTTAGATGACAAACAGAAGATCTAGTCTGATTTATTTATTCCAGGCATCGCTAACTCAGAGATTTCATACCACCTGCCAGTCACAAGAGAAAGCAGATGCGGGCCAACGTAACATCCAAGAGCATAATTCTCCAAGGAGCTCCATTGTCTTAGCAAAGTCAAGGAAACATCTATGAGATATGTTCAAAGACACACTTTGCTCTTTTCTGCTGACTTTAGAGCTCCATAAATCATAATGTTCAACATAAAAAATAATTCTAACCTACTAAAAGAATGCTATTACTGAATCTTCATTACTAGATTATTAGCCCATTAAGGCAATCAACACCTCTTTCTTGAATAATCAACATAATGATGAGTCTCTGCCCTGAAACATAATGAAGTGTGGAACTGCCCTGCAGCAACCAGTATAATAAAGTATGAAATGACTTTGACAACAACTCATTTCCAGAGTTTTGCACATTTTTGGATTTGATTCTCTTCAAATATTCTGTTTTCCAAGACTGTCCCATCACTGGGTAACAGAACATTTTCTCCAAAAAAAATGTATCTCCCACCCTTTAATGTAGACAGGAGAAGCATTTGTGGAATGGGAATGCACTAAAGCAAAAGGGAAAGCCAATTAGCTCTGTTAACTTTTCTTTCCTTACCTTCTCTGATGTATTGACATTTATCTGAAGACCTACACATTTTTTTCTTTTGATTTTAGTTTGAAAATTGGCCAGAAATGTCCTGATTTTGGGGGGGCAGGGGAATTAACAGAGGAGTTTGGAACCTGTATACAGGCTATAGGCTGCTTATCCCTGCCCTGGGGTGGCATGAACTGCTGAATTACTCCCAAAACCTCAGTTCTTTGCTGGGCTTGATTCTGAATTTGTTCACAGTGCCTCTAGTTTGGAAGCTAGGCTCCTCCCAGGTACAGGAAAAAATACTTTCAGAATTCTGAACCTTATATACTATACAGTACATAAATGAGAAGTGGAAGTTTTTACCATTGTCTTTACAGTCCATGTTTGTAAAGGTAAACAATAGTTGGTTTTGTCTTTTTAATTGCTCAGCATCATTATCAAGAAGGAAGAGTAATTTATCTTCAGAGACTCTCATTTCAGTGGGTTATGTTTACAATCAGGCTACTCTTTGGCACTATGGGCCACAACAAATTCTTGAAACTGTTGGCTAGTTCTTTGCTTGCAAATTGATTTCAAATTGTGAGTATGCAATCCAAGTCACCCCTCCTTGATAGGATTATCAAAAATCCCCATTCCTGAACAGAATTAGGCTACTTCAGTTTGTTCGTTCCTTCATCTGCTTTCAACGCTTGGTAGTAGAAGAAATTGGGAGAACAGATGAAGTTCCAGACCGAGACTAAATTGCATTCAATAATCAAATCATAGAAGAATTAAAGTCCTCCTTACTTAAAGACATATAATGCTTTGTGGATCTGCTGCATTAAAAATCAGATGCTTTTGTGCCATACTTATCTGACTGCAGGATTTTCTATTAATTAGAATGGAATTAATTCATTCCCTCTCCTCTCAAGCATATATTAGTGGGCACACCTGAGTCAGGTGTAAGTTCAACAGTGAAATCCAATTCCCTCATCAAATGTTTGTTGACTGTGCAGGTGATAAGGGACATCTGCATAGCCAGTAGGTCACTACAGAAAGAGTAAACATTGTCAAGATAGTAATGGCAATCTGTTTAGAGACAAGCCAGTGCCTCTCAGAATAATTAAAATATACTATTGTCATTCTGATAATGCTACATGTATGAAGAAATTAGTCCTTTGGAAAGAGATATGTGTTTAAACCTGAGCACAGGCTTTAATTTAAAATGAACCCCTAGATGATTGAAAGGCAATACAATTAAAATGCCTGCTAGTTAGTAGACATCTCTGTGACACAGTGCTTTATCTCCAGTGGTTGGAAGAGAACAGATGTTTGAAACAGTAGAGTGGCCAAAGAGGAAATACGTGAAGCATGAATTCTGAAATGTTAACTCTCCCCCAACACACACACACACTCCCATAAGACTCCATCTGGGATACATGTGGTAGCTGTGTTTCTCAAACTATCTCACTAGAGAACAACAGGTAACTTATCTATTGGACATCAGTAAGAAAGAGCTCTCTGTCTGCCAAATATCTCAACTGAGTTATGCTATGTGGCCTTTATGTAAGTCCTTTTAATTTCCAAAGACTGAGATAGCAGTTTCACCTTCCAAGCAAATGCAGGGAGGACTATCAATAAGGTGGGTGGAGAGGGGAGGAGAGAATCATATTTCACTTCAAGGAGATTGATCATAAAAGGAACCATATATAATATGAAAAGGCTAATATGTATGGTTCCTTATTTCTTAGGAGTTATAGTAAGCCTAATTCCCACAGCTTGTGATAGAAGGAAGCAAAGAATTAAGGTGGAATAAGCCATCCCCCAAAAAATCCTGTTCAGTAACTTCAGTACTTTTCTCAGAAGTAGCCACTGGCTCCTGGGGCTCTGGCTGATTCAAGAAAGCTACTCAGGCATTCAACGTTTAGAAGGTGAATGAGCCTGTGCACTCTGGCATCATTTCTTCCACTCCAACCTCTCATATTCCCATGAACATGGAAAACACAGGAAATTGGGGTGAAGAGGGCAGGGTGGAAAACCTCTCTCTCTTTCTCCTTCACATGTGCACATTCTGAATGCCCAAAGTTGTTCTTTTGCTTTAAAAAAAGTCCTTTTCCATTCCACCGTTCCCTCAAAAGAAGGTTACAACAAGAAGAAAGGTATTAAAAGGAGCAGCAAAACCATATACAAAATGAAAAGTGATCACAAATAAGTATTGCCTTTGTCTGAAAGGAAGAAGATCCTGAATTTCAGATGGTTCCATCCAAACCTGGAAGATTAGACAGGGAAAAAATGTGATTGGCAATGCCTAACTTCTCCATCTCACTGGCCATTCTCTTATCCTCTGCTGTTAATAGGGTAGAAATGGCATCAGCCAACTTCTCCTCCATGTTTGTGTTCCTCCTGCTCCTGCCTTTGAAAAAAGATAGCCAGTTGATCAGACACATGTGCCTCACTCCCAGATTGGCCTCAGAAGGAAGAATGACAGATGAGGTGGGTATAGCTTGCTTTCCCACAGAGACACAAGCAGTTGCCAGTGGGCAGGCACAGAATCTCACCTTGAGGACTCCATTGAACAAAGTATTTTGACTTAGCACACCTATGTAAAAAAAGCAGCCACAGGAGCTCTCTGGAGCTCTCATATATGTTCAAGAGGATGGCAGTGGCTTGAAAGGGAAGCATATAAATTTAATAAATAAATAAATGGCAACAGCTCTCTTTCTTAGGTGGCACATCCTTGTACCTTGCTTGGGTTATTCTCAGTAATGCAGAATCAGTAGCAACCAGCTTCTCTCCCTTCTAGCTTTTTTGAATTTGTTATACATTATGGTCTTCTTCCATCTCTTGCTTTCATTAGCATTTGATTGTCTGCCTCCATCACTGTATTTGCACCTCTAAAATGATGCTCTCATTTTCAAAGTAACTTATTTATGAAAAAAAAAATCAGGTAAATGAAGTGAAATCAAATATTGTAGCAGAATGCACTAAGACCCAACTGCATGTGATAATTGCTTAAAACCTGATGTGCAACTGTCATTAAGCTGGAAAAGGTGAAGCTGTTCTAGAGCAACCCCTTCCACCTTTTCTTCTCAAATTCTTTTTTTTTTTTTTTACAAAACTACATTCAGTATCAACTTGAGCTTTGCTAGCAGAAATAAATTTGGAGAGAGAGGCTTAAGAGGCAAGTCTTGTAAGAGGAGAGGATTTGGTGCCTCTTCACTTAGGATGTCCCTTTGCTCTAACAATTGGACTGTTTGAACTCAGATCCTTTGTTTTCCCAACAAGCTAGAATCAGAAGGAAGAGTATATTGCTGATTTTCAGTTCTGACTTTTTAGGAAAGCCATAAATGATGACTCAGATGCAACAACTACAACAAGAAAAAAGGGAAAGACTCCTTTGGTCAACTATTATTCATGATGGCTTAACAGAGATGGCTATTTTTTTGGTGACAACACAGAAGTAGTTTGCCATTGTGCCATTTTTTTTCTTCATTTATTTTATTTTTCTGTCTATTCTAAAACCCTGTTATTTCCTGATGGTTTCTTATGCAAGTAAGACACAATCCAATCCTGCCAAGAAGCAGATGATTAGCCAAAGCCAACTAGGTGTTGCCAATTGACTAAGCTGAACCATAATAATAAACAAACTAGGGATTAAAGAAGTAATTTAGAGTTATGTTTAACATGCTAAAATTCAGAATAATTCTGACTTATTCTTCCAGGCAGACTCTAGCAAGTGCTGACACTTTTGAGATAGTGTACTGATTGCCAATTACATGGAATATCTGCAGTCTTTGATACCTGCAGTTGAAAACTCAGAGTGGAAAAGGCTGTATTTCTAAAGGATGTGGCTATTAACTACCTGCTGGCAATCAGTAAGGCTGGTCTTGAAAGATTTCAAGCATTATCAAAATAGCATATCTAAGTCTGTTTGGTCCATGTCACTTTCTATAGTCATCTTATTTGTACAAAGTTTTCCACAATACTATTACTCTTCTTTTTTTCAGAACTATTTCCAAAGGTAGCTAGTTTTCCAAAAATATCTCGGCCACATAGTGTTACTCATTGGGTACCGTATGTACACTAGCGGTGGGAGACCATTATCCTGTGATAAATTCTCACCCAGACACATAATCTCAAATAGAGGATCGCCATGGGGTCTAGAATCCCACATAGGAAACGTGATTTCTGTAAAGGATTTCTCCTCCATTGATTTGATTCATTGAGTTGTTTATATTTTTGCTGAGCACTTCGCAATACAATTTTACTGTGGAGAAAATGAAATACAGGATTCATCTAAAGAACTACAGTGCATGAGCTGTGATGCTTAAGTTGGAAAGGAAGCATAAACTGGAAATGGACTTTTAGGTCAATAATCATCTGGGGTTTTATTTAAAATGGATAATGCATATGTTTAAATTATAAACATAATGAGCCAAGGAGAACAATGAAAAGTTTTAAAAGATAGGGTTCAGTACAACCCATTGCAGACTTGCTTAGTAATTTAGACTATTTTTAGGTTATTTCTTATTTAGGTATTTTAAGGCTACTTTTCAAAATAATATTTCTCCAAAGCACCCCAAGAATTAAAAGTATTAAAACAAATCTACAAAATACAGTGAGATATTTACATGAGTAAAACATGTTGGGAGTTGGGCAAGATATAAATTTAACAACTAATAATAAAAATAATTATTATTATTCTGTGCAAGTGATTTATAGCATCGTCTAGAGCAGTGTTTCTCAACCTTGGTAACTTGAAGATGTGTGGAATAATAATAATAATAATAATAATAATAATAATTATTATTATTATTATTATTATTATTATTATTATTATTATTATTATTCCACACATCTCCAAGTTGCCAAGGTTGAGAAACACTGCTCTAGACGATGCTATAAATCACTTGCACAGAATAATAATAATAATAATAATAATAATAATAATAATAATAATAATAATAATACAAATAATCCCAAAACATCTGGAGTACCCCTTGAAGACCATCAGCATTGACAAAATCACATCAGTCAATTGCAAAAGGCAGCTTTACTTGTAACAGCTTATATCCTGCGATTATACCTTTAACACCATCAAACAACCACATCTGCCTATCCCAGGTCCTTGGGAAGAACTCAATAGGTGGATAAAAATGCCAAATCCAGACTAAACATCTGGCTGACAGTGTGACCAACCATAATAATTATTGTTATCTAAGATTACAAAATATTCAACTCATCAATTGATGTATGGGAAAAGAACCCCAGAATATTTTTTGGCATGAAACTTCTAGGCAAGATGCTTCTTGTGATCCGGGGGGAATTAGATATTGGTGACTTCTACTTGTACCCATCAGTGTTTTTTTACTTTACAAATGAAGCAATGTTCCTTCCACTCAAAACAAAAAAATCTATTAAGAAGAAAAAGAAAAATTGCCACATGATATCTCTGGATCTCTGTCCACGAGCTGTGTTGGGTTTAGAAATAGGAAGCATTGTTCCAAATCAACATTCATCCATCAGGCTGACTTGAGGGCTCTGCTCCAATTCCTCATTCCTCATATTATTCAGCTATTTTTTTTTTCTCACTGGAGGAAGAATGGAATAAAAGTTTAAATAACAATTAACTCTATGATTAAAAACATTCATATTGTTGAGTAATAATTATGACAAACAGGAAAAATCAAGCATATCTCTTCACTGGGTATTCCAAATGTGAAGTAATATTCTAAGCACTAGTTCCTTCTACTAATATGGATGTATTTAAGTTTATAAACTGTCCCTGGTCATTTAATTTTTTTAATAAATTAAAAAAAAACATGCAAACTATTCATAGGCAAGACATTTATACTAGACTAAGTAGCTGATTATAAAAAAGATTAGGAATATTTCAAGCAGAATGTTCTTTTAGCACAGAACTGGTGTCTTTGAAAAACTACAACACATCCCCTTGTCCTCTCCTAGACTTCATATCAGCAGCTCTGGAAAAAAAGCACTTGCTTTGTATCCCATAGTTGGAGGAAGGGAGGTTATTTTGAGAAAGGGAAAGGATTTGGAGAAAGGGAGACCTTATATCCGTCATGTCTGTTCCCTATCTGAATTTGTTGGAACATTTTGTTTCAAGCATTCGCTTATGATTTCTCCAAGGAGGCTCTGATAAATTGTCTGTTACAGGCTTCTGCATATATTTGTTTTTTAAAAAATCAGATTGTTCACTTTAAGCATCAACATTAATCTTGGTCTGAATATCACATCCAGTCTATAAAGTTATAATTTTGAGATGTTTACATAAATATTACTGCTTAGAAAAACTGTTTCTACAGTTTTTTTCAATAAAAATTATGTTTCCAGGGGAAACACACATAATAATAGGAGGAAAAAGTCATTGTAGAGTCTTTAATTTCTTTAGAACTTTTCCTGTATAACCTTGAAAATTCATGAAGGCTAACAAATTTAGTTACAATTTAATTTGAGTCAGTCTATTATAGGCATCTAATAGATGCCTTGCTGATGTTGTGTACAACATAACATCATCGTGACATTGTCATTTGCATCATGTCATCATTGTGCAATGGTGTAAAATATGTAATTGCATCGGTTGTGTCATGTGATATATGATGTTATATAACTCATATTTGTGTCAGTGCCACTCTGTTCCCCACCTGATGTTCATGCTTCAAGTGTGTTCTGTGTTTGATGCCAAGTTCTAAAGTACATAGCACATTTTAGCATATTCTTAAATAGGGCAAAATCTCAGAGTCTGGTAGCACCTTTTCCAACTAACAAATTTTATTAAAAGGCATAAGCTTGCATGAGCTGTAGCTCACTTCATCTGATACACAGAGTGTTAGACTGATGTAGGACTTAAATTACAGTTAGGCTGGGGGAAGGGAGGAGAAGAGAAGTAGGTCATGTATATGCAGGTCACATGTGAGACACACTGCATGTACCTTATCAATTAACAATTGTAATCGTAATAGCAAAAGCTTATGCCTTTTAATAAAATGCGTTAGAAACGTTGCTACCAGACTCCTGATTTTTTTGTCACCATAGACTAACACAGCTGTCCTCCTATAATATCTACAACAATAAGCAGCAAGTTCAGCTGGATGAAGTGAAAATCCATAAAACCTACCAGGAAATTGACCCAGAGACATTATTTTTCTAACTAAATGCAAACAACATGGCATCATTCCTAAAGGACTGAAAGTGAAGAACCCTCTACAGTCTACAGTCAACACAGACTATGGCCAAATATTCTCTATATTCTTCTAGAAACTCCTAAACTATCTAATCAGCATCCTTTGCAACAAGCAAAGTTAGTCACCAATGGCATCTCTACCCTGGAACTTCATCAGGACTTTGCCAGGATGAGACAACAAACCTACACTACAAAACTCACCTTCTTGGGGGAAAAAAACCAAACCTGTCCATGCTCCTACAAGCATCCACTCATCAAAATGAGAGGGCTCCACAAACTCTGTCCCCCCAGTTTTGTGATCCTATCCAGCCACAGATTCAGCCAAGCTGAAGAGTCTGTTCTGGCATGAGGCTTATCCTTTGTCCCACTAAACCCACACAAAATATACAACTCTGTGGGGACCTTGAAACATCTTTCTGCCACTTGAGGCTTAAGAAGTACTTTCTAGACAAGAAACCAAACACAGGCATACAACCGTCATCAGCCCATATATCCTGAGATCACATGCAGCTACAGATCATGGCAAATCCCAAATGCATTATAAAGAACCATTGCATGGACATTCCCAGATGCAACACTGAACTGGATTTTTACATTGAATGCTTAGGCCAAAAAGCTCAAGCCACAATCATCAATAAAAAAAACTCCTTTTATACAACAATCCCAGCAGAGCAGAACAAGAAGCCATCCAAAGCCTCATGAATAACAATGACATCATAATAAATCAAGCTGACAAAGCAGGGGCAGTTGCCATCATGAATAAGGTGGATTACATCAAGGAAGAAACACTCCCACACCACATTCTACCAGCTCCTCTCCTCATATCCAACACATATCAGACAGAACGACACAATCTGATGAAAGGATTTTCTAGACATTCAGGACTATCTCCACGGAAATACCTCATTTTCTACCTGTGTCCCAAAATACACAATGCAGGCAACCTATGCTGTTCCATTGTCTCAAGCACTGGAAATATCACAACTGCAATATCAAGCTTCATGGACTCAATGCTCAGATCTTATGCTACCAGCACTCCCAGCTACATAAGAGACACTACAGACTTCCTAAGAAAACTGAACTCCATAAGCAATCTCCCTAGCAACACCATTTTTAGCCACCATTGATGTTGAGGCACTATATACCAACATTTCCTACAAACATGGATTACAATCCATCAAGCACATCATCACTGATGGCAAAATTGCACACCTGGACACCAGACTGTATGAATTTGTACTCAACCATAACTACTACACTTTTGGAAATAACATGTACCTACAAATCAGTGGCATAGCCATGGGTACACAGATAGCATCTTAATATGCCAAGATCTTCATGGCTGACCTAGAACAATGTTTTCCTAACTCTTACCCCGTGAAGCGTCTCCTTTACTTGAGAATCATTGATTATGTTTTCATTATCTGGACCCATGGAAATGAATTTCATATTCCTTTCAACAACTTCTGCCCCACCATCAACTTTAGCCTATGCCTATCTACAGAACAAGTTTACTTCCTTAATGTCACTGTAAAACTACACACATAAACACCATGCTATAACACCATGTACAGGAAACCTACAGATTGCCATGTATATCTACATGCTTCTAGCTTCCATCCAGAACACACCACCATATCTTTCTATAGGCTGGCTCTATACTACAATGGCATTTGTTCTGACTCAGTTCACATAAATGCTCTACTGATGGAATTTACCAGGGATTCAGGAGACTAGCCACCCAATGAGACCAACAGATAAATCAAAAGAGCCAGAACAATTCTCTGGGAGGACCTATTATAAGACAGACCACAGAAACAACAACAGAATGCCACTGGTTGTCACCTACAGCTCACAGCTTAAACTACTCAAACATATGATTAATAAACTACAGTCCATACTGGACAATGACATCACACTTTCTCAGGCACTGGGTGGCAGGCCCATACTTTCATACAATCACCCAATCTGAAGGAGATTCTCACAAGCAACAAGAAACAACAGGAAGATGATGTAACATGTCTACTTTGCCACCATGCATATACCAACAACACTTTCAAGGTCCCAACAATTACCCATACAAGATTAGAGGTGCCTTCACATGCTCTTCCTCCAATTTGATATATGTCATCATCTGCCAGCAATGCCTCTCTGGATTCTGCATAGAACAAATGGGACAAACTTTGCACAAAAGAATTAATGGACATATGTTTGACATCAGTACTCAAAACAAGGACAAATTAATATCATTTCAGCCTCCCAGGATACTCCACAACAAACCTCAGAGTGGCTATTTTGGAAAAGCAGGGCAGCACCATCAAGTGAAAAATTGATGAATTCACATACGTCAAAAAGTTTCACGCAATCTCAGAAGGGTTCAAGAAGCACAATGGGTCTTTAACATGTTACGATTATTAATTAATTAGGCACTTGTAATCTGTCTCAGATATAACCTACATCTACATAACCAACCTCTCTTCCCAACCCTTCCCCCACCTCATCCCAGTTAAATCCTCTATCAGTCTAGCCATTCTAGACATCTGATGAAGTGAGTACAGCCCACAAAAACGTATGCCTTAGCATCTGGAGAATCTCTTGATTGGCTCCATACGCAAAGATATCATCAGTCAAATGAAGCTATCTGTGTTGTGAAATTAGATTCCAAATATCATTGCATAGAAATGCTCAAATATCTGATTTGTGTGTAATACAAAAATGAATAATTACACTCATGAGTTATTATGCATTATATAGGAAATCATTAAAAGCACTAATAATTAGAAGACAAGAGCAGCTAGCAACCAGTGATGTTCCAAATGAAACACATACACAGCCATATTTTTGTTCTCTTACAACTTTTAAAGTACAGGGTAACTCTATAAGGATTGTTAATGCTCTAAACTCAGTCAGATATCACTGATAAAACATTTAAATAAAATATCATTAAATACCACTTGTTTATCTGCTCCAAACTGAAAAGCACAGTAAATTAAATAATTAATAAACAATACCAACATCAAACACTCAGTGAAGATTCTGCAAATATTCTAGTATTCATGGACTATCTGGATGTCAAAATCTTTAGTAGACAGTTCTGGTGGGAGTTAATTTGTTTCATTTGAAGTGGCTGTTTTGACTGAAGAATAGAAAGTAATCTATAGGAATAAATAGAATGGAAATTCCATTGGAATAAATGCATTTCGCCTGATATGGAATGAAACAGAAATAGCTCAGCTATGTAATTTAGAATCAGAAAAGCTCATATATAAATAAAAGTATAATAAAATAATAATACTTTGAATAATAAACCCAAAATATGCTACATCTCTTTAAAAATGCAACTGCAAAATAAGAGTTGGTTTGATTTGTGCAGTTTATAAATCCTGTAAAATAAATAGAATAAATAAAAATAAAACTTAATGTGCTAGTTATACTAGATTCAAGGATTTCCAGCTGGGAACTAAGAAATGCTTCACTGTATATTTTTCATTAGACTTCATTAAAACTCCACACATGAATTCATGCTTAATTCAAATTCAGTAATCAGCAATTGCTACTAATCACCTTTGCACCATTAGACATTATGTCTTGGTTAAATATTGCCATGTATAAGCCTTAAGATAGAAGAGCCCAATAGGGGCAAATCCCACCTGAAAAAAAAATATTTATTTGAACTTTTTATTAAAAGGTTAATGCAGTTTTCCCTGTGCATAATTAAAAACAATATTCCAATAGGCAACAACTTAATTAGGAAAATGGGCTAAATAAACTTCTGCATTTTTATCTTCTTAGCAGCAATCCTGTGGTTTAACTTCAAGGAACATAATTTCACTGCGTAAGTTGTTGAGTCAATCACAATAATTAATTCAGGAATCTAAGGAAAATAATATCCTGGGATCATGGTTCATCCAGAAGATTAAGAAAACATTTGAAGGATGATTTGGCACTTTTTAAAGCTACACAGTTGGCAAATGAATTATGAAATATGAAGTTACATTTTACAATGGTCTTTGCTGCCTGTTTTGTGCTGATCCTACAACAGAGACCCAACTATTCAAGCAACCATCCAAACACATTGGCAATGAAAAGAAAGAAAAGTCTTCAACAAGATGGGTTGTCCAGATGTGCTCGCACTAGCAATTCTAGAATTCCCAGTAAGTACAGCAAAGGCCTTGACCATATTGACTGGGAAACTTTGGGTGTCCACATCAACCAACTGTTTTGTCAAAAGGACAAATATGCATCGTAACTTCATGATGTAAGCTCTGACATTTACGTACTTGCATGAATGTTCATGACACCAGTACAGAATCAATGGAGTTTATGTTGCAGTTTCACAAAACATCTTTTGTCATTTGCTCCACCTATGCTGAGAAGGCTGAGAATTATAGGTCGAAGAGATCTGGGAGACGCCAGGTAAGGGAGACTGATAAAACTATCTAGTATTAATGGTGAATTGGGACTCAATAGCTGTATTCACATAATACAGTTAATCAGGTCAAATAAAAAAATCTAACAGATGCATTTATACAACATGCTACGGTCTGTTAGAGTTAATTTTGGTAGGAGGTTGTATGTGAGTACATGAATATTGTGTCAATCCAACTCATTTGGTCAGTTTATGGCTCAGTGTATTGCACAGTCCCAGAAAATGGTTAAGTAACAAGGTTAAACTTGCAACCAGGACAATTTTTTGGAGGAGAAGCCATCTGCTTGCTACCTAAGCCTAGGAATAAGTTGTCCTTATTTGTGTTAGTGTGGGAGTGCGGAGCAGGGGTGTGAAACATGGACTCTCATCCCCAGAGGAGCGGACAAGAGATAAGAGAATGAGACTGGCCCCTCCCTGAGGAATGCTAAGGATGTTTGTAGTGTGACCCTGGGAACTGCTCTCAGTCTGAGAAGATTGATGTAAGGTTTAGCCCAGGAAACTCCAGGAGACTATACAGATTCAATCCAGCAAGGTTTAATTGGCTTCACTCCATTCACAGAATCTTCTCAGACTGAGAGCAGTTCCCAGGGTCACACTACAAACATCCTTAGCATTCCTCAGGGAGGGGCCAGTCTCATTCTCTTATCTCTTGTCTGCTCCTCTGGGGATGAGAGTCCATGTTTCACACCCCTGCTCCACACTCCCACAGTTAGCATACTTATAGCTTGTAAGCTCTCGGGCTGGAAACTGAGCCATTTTTAGAACAGTCAGCAGGAAAATTGGCCCCACCGACAAATTGCTTCAGTATCTGTTCAACTCTGATTTACAGAATTACTTCAATACAAGTGTTTTCACATACACTTCAATGGACAAAAACACTTGAGAAAAAAAGGTTGCTGTAGGATACAGTAAAAAGAAAGTATATTTGGGTGGATTCCAATTAATGTTTCACTCTAAGGCCTACTCAAGTCTTTAATACAGAGCTTTCTCAGTAGCTCTATATCTAGAATTAATGTGTTTGCTTCATAAGAATTCCAGCATTTCTAGAATTCTTTTACAACGGAGGCATTCAACTAAAAATGTATTTTAAAGACAGAGTACAGTTTCTGCAAGAATTTTTCTATCACCCAACTAGAAAACAAGAACAAAAACAAAAAATGGGTATTGCTAGAAAAGGCTTTCACTTGAAATCTGGATGGAATATTTTATATTAGATTAAATAAAGTGATACCCCGATTCAGTATAGGACAAATTTCTAAGTTTATCTGCAAACATTAGAAATTATGCATTATGAAAGCATTATTAAGAGACAGTTGCTATGTAATTTATATGGTTGTGATATTTAAATGTCAATATTACTTATTTAGACAAAGCAAATTAAGCTAACCCATCTGATAGCCACCATTTCACTCATGCATGTGGTAGAAACTTATCGTTAACAGAATGCTGCATTTGCCAATGAAGTGTTGCAAAAAAGTAATGCATTTTTTACTGTAATACATTTATTTTTTAAATAATATTTTATTTTTTAAATACATAGCATCGGTCGCTGGTTTAAAGTAATGCATTGTCCAAATGGATCTTGTCCTATTTACTGAAAACAAGAATAAACTACACCTTAATTTTCCCAGGTTCATGATTATCTACATTCTGTGTATATGTCTGATGGCATGACTTCTGCTTTACCATGCCTATCATGAGGTTGTTTATGTGGTTTCTAAAATTCCATCTCTTCAGCCAGACCTTAACTCTGTAGGTCTTCCCTCTCCACCCCCTCACCTTTTGTACAATGTTTCTCTATTATGTATTTATAAGCTTTTATTTTAATATTTTCCTGATCCATTTACTGAATATTATAATAAATCACTTGAGGTTCTTTCGCATAAAGGAAAGGGGGTTAGGGTAAATTCAGTATATACCTGAATTATGCCTGGCATAGATTAAGCAAATAGAGAGAAGATATTTTCTCTCTCTTACAATGTTAGAACCTCAAGGTTATCCATTGGAACTAAATGCAGGGAGATTCAGGAAGGACTAAATATTTGCATAGTACATAATTAAACTATGGAATTTGCTATCAGCAACTACTGTAATGGCATTCAATCTGAATGATGTTAAATGGCTTAAAACTGGAAAGGTTCATAAAGGGTACCAATGACTACTAATACTGATGGTTGTTACTGCCTCCTGAATCATAGGCAGCAGGCTTTATATGAGGGATACTGAGAAGCAACAGGCTAGCCAGCTTTCCAAATGCATCTAGTGACACAAACGCTGGATTAATGCTGGATTAAGTGGCTGATGGTCTCACACAATCTGGCATTTCTTCCCTTCTGTCTTTCCTGAACATTATGTATCTCTACCAAGCTATCTTAGACATAGAACATGGTACTAAAAAGCAGTTAAGTAAATGACAGATAAGAAACATAGCACAAGGCAACACATTTCAAGCAGATGCTGTTTAGCATTCTAGTTTGGACATCCTCCGTTTAATATGAAAAATGGCATTATTTTATTGTCCCCGCATTGTTATTAGTACCTTCAATACAAATACATTTAAGATGCTAACTCACAAGAACTTAAGAATAATTATACCACTTTCACCGATATCAACCAAGTCTGCAAATGTATTGCATGTTTAGTCCTTGGCACATACAGACTGGAATTGTCTAAAGCAACAAAGAGAGAGAAAGAATCCTGGAATATAGAGAAAGGAGAAAAAGGCTAATAAAACACAAGAGATGGTGAGTTTACTTCATATTATTTGATTGTTTTTATTTTATTTTTATGGGCTTTGGTAGAATTTCTCAGTGTTTTTTTTTTTTTTTCCCCAAGCAAATATATACACAGCACATTTATCTCTTGGATTTTCTAGCTATTTCATAACTTGCTCAATGACCCAATTACTTCTTCAGCTCTAAGGCTGAATTATTCACTAAGAAACTGCAACTTCTGTTAAGGCAGCTTTGAAAGGAAACAAATAAACTTTTGTTTTATTTCCATTGGGAAATTGTAAATATATTTCTGATGACTAGGCCAGAACTCCAATATTGCTTTATCTAGTGTCTTTTTAAAAGCATGATAATTTAACTTTCAGAGTAAGTTACTTATAGAGCATGATAATTTCTTGTGACTAGATTTGGTTGTGAAAGATCTAACAGTTTGATAGGTGTATATACATGGACTAATTTCAAATAGTATTTCTTTACACAATTAAAACAGGTGGAAATTAGTCAAACTGACTACAGGTCTAATATTCTACTGTATGAACCAATCTAGCTAAACCAATTCTTATCAATCAGTTTCTGTGCTTCATGAATCTAAATTGAAAATCAAGTATTAAAGTTTAAAATTGCACACATTGACACTTAACCCATTTGCAACTTTCAAGTGAACAGAGAAGTCCTCAGTATTTGGGGTGAGAGGACATATTTCAAATTCTGAGAACATGGTGTAGGTAAAGGCTGCCTTGGCTGATGGACTTGCCTATTCATAAATGGCTATCCTGGAGACTTGGTCACTCACAATACCAGAATGAAAAGTGGTGAGAACACCCTCATCTCCCCTACGTTCCTCCATTCCCAGGATGTCCCCCCCACCTGGGCAAGTGGGCATATTGCTAAATAAAACACTGAGTTACACCTTCTTTCAAAATGAATCTTCTAGAAATGCCAACGGGGCACACTGAGGCCTTGCCAGTTTCCCATTTAAGTTATTAGAAGTAGTAGTAACAGTACCAGTTTTCAAAAAGGTTAGCCCTTATGTGGAATACAAACTTGATAGGCTTAGGACAACTGTTGGTACTCCAACCTTATTGTCATCTTAAGAATGAAACAAGAAGAAAAATGTAGAATAGCTGCTCTTATATTGCCAGGTTCAATGGGTTAAAATATTGTGGAACCTTGTTGGGTCAATGGAACAGTTCTTTGTGTTGCAAGCTCAAGCTACAGAATTTCAGAATTTGAATGTGACCAACTTGCATTGGCTGTTACCAATTAAGAGATTTATGAAAAGCGTTAGTTGAAAAATATTTTAATTTTTCACTAGAATTTATTAATTTATTACAAACCAGTAAAGAAAGAAAATGTTTCAAACAAAAACTGATGTTTAGAATATGCCTTGAATATGTCCTGAAATAGCATTTCAGATGATTAAAATATTAATACTTTGGACTTAGACAGTTTAAATTTGCATTTTGGACAAATTCAAACTTCTGAATTAAGGTTTGAATTGAACTGAACTGAGAAGTTACCAGATATGAAGACAAATTCTTAGGCACAGTCTAGGAAATGGCTACTTTCAGATGTATATACAATCTTGAATATGATTGAATTTAGTTGTCTACCTCCTCTAGAAGATTGACAAAGAAGCCATTATGGTTTCTTTTAGTTCATTTATGGTTTTATCTCTATATGCAAAACAAAGAATACAAAAACCATGTTTGAAAATGTGTATTGTATATTGTATGCTGATAAGGATAAGATGCCATAATTTACTTAGAATACTTAAAAATTGTTATTCTGGAATTGTTATAACAATTAATCTAGCCCACAACTTCTGGTTTAATGCATGGATCAGTAATTAATTATTGGTGTTCATGCTTTCTAATTAGTCTGATGTTCTCTGCTCAAAGATAAATATACAGTATATTTAAAATATTTCTCTTCATTGATTCTTTCAATGATTTCCAATGAAGGGCTTTTTTTTTTTTTTTTACTGTACAAGAGTTTTGACCAGATCCCATAGATACATTTTAGCTGCTGCAACCAGAGGATATTTCTTGGTTTCAGATTTGTCGATCATAGTCTTTTTATAATGGGGCAAATAAAAGGAATCAAACAACCAGACAACTTACATTGTATGAGATTTGATCTGTGACAGAGGATGTCATATTAAAGGCCCAATCTCCAAAATCTATCAGCTTTTGGCAATGGATATCAGTGACTCAGAAGTTCTTCATGTTGTTTAAGAAAAATATTGTTAGATGAATCCTGTTACTCCTGGGGGTTTATTTGTTTTCTGAGAAGCTCTGGGAGATAAAACGCCAGAAGTGATGCCTAGAATGCCACTGGAGAAAGAAAAGAAAAGTCCAACTGAGCATATGCATGAACCTATTTAGGAATTATCTCATGGCTATAATGATGGCAAAACAAAGGTATATCTTATTTTCTGATAACCAGTTGGCAGCCCTTTTTCTGGTAACTTGTTCCTTGCTGGGGAAGAACGAGTCCTAGAACTGTTTATTGGGCCACTGTCAGGAATATTCTAGGCATTTGATGGATTAATTGCTCAGATTCATTCAGAGCTGGATGGAATGAAGTCCAGTTTAGATGTCAGAGGAACAGCCTTGTTTGGTTATGTGAGAAGAGTTTGAGCCTGTAACTCATAAAGAAATGGACAGAATCCTCTGTGCTATTAGCCCAGCTATTTGTACTGTATATTATATCCCTGTCCCACCTACTTGGTTAAGGTCACCCAGAAGTTGGGTCCATATGGTGGTATGTTTTTCCTCAAGGTATAAGAGACCAAACTATGTAAGAGAACTTTTGCCCAATCTCCAACCTTCCTTTTTGGGGAAAGCTGTCAAAAAAATGGTTGGTTCCAGTTACAGAGGGCCCTGGAGAAAGCCAATTATCTAGACCTTTTCAGTTTGGTTTCAGGCTGGGACATAGTATGGAGACAGCATTAACTGCACTTATGGATGACCTGTGGCAGATCCAGGATGGATGAGGTGCAACCATCTTGGCTCTTTTTGATGTTTCAGTGGCTTTCAATACCATTGATCTTAGTATCCTTCTGGACCAACAACAGGAGTGGACCTTTTTTCATTAAATCATGTCTGTATCACAATGGCAATGCAGCAGACATTTACAAAATAAAACTTCTGCCTAATACCTGTATATGTAAATGTGACACAGACTAGTATCAGACTAATCCGCCCATCCTGACCTCTGCTTAATGGACAAAATGTGGCTTTGTATCTCCATAGGGTCAAAATAATCATACCGATATATTGACTGAAATGAATGCTAAAGACCCTGTTCTTGTAGATAATTAATTGAGTGTTATTGATCATCCTAACCCAGTCAACTCAGCCCAGAAAGTAATAAAGAGGGGCTTAGTGCTTGCCCTAAACTAACTTCCCCTGGACAAGTATAACATCTGAAGAGGCATAAGAAGTTTCCTGAAGGCTGAGCAGTCAAATCAGATATCTTTATTGTCACTGAAGGCCAGTGCATGGCTGAGCGCTACCTTTACACCAAGAGAAACATGCAGCATACTCTAAAAATGCAGATTCTCTAGGCACTCTACTGCTCTCTTATTACTTTCTGACTTGAAATATGGGCAGAAAAAGGTAGGTTGATAGGCTGGCACAATCACACAGACACTGATTCTCTCCCCCCCCCCCCCCCGCCCAGTTTGTGGAGAGGAAAAAGGCAGGATGCCTTTATCTTAAATGAAGGGGAGGCATTAATTTAGGGCAATGGCTGACTCAGTCAATCACATTTTGCAAACATATTTAAAATGTGATAGCTTTTTCCAGTCTGCAGTTTTGTTCATGAACTATATGCAACTTTATTACCCTGCATTATGTATCATGTCACCTTGAAGGTGTGGTGGCTGCAGTAGTGAGGCCTTACCTGCCACCACCACAAAAGTGGTGCTTTTTGATGCTTGAAAAGTCCAAATGGGAACTCTTTTTCCTAAGGGCAACCTAAAATGAAGCAACAAAGGAACATTTTGAAAGTGGTTCAGTGTTTAGAATGATCAGATTAGTCAATGTTTTTCATGCCATGCATTAACTTTAATAGGGAAAGAGAAAATCCCAAGAATTCTTCCCATACAGTATTTCTCAACCTTAGCAACTTTAAGATGTCTGGACTTCAACTCCCAGGATGGATGGATGGGAATTATGGGAGTTGAAGTCCAGACATCTTTAAGTTGCCATGGTTGAGAAACACTGTTCCAATATTTTGAGTTCCCCCACACAATTCTATTTTCCAGCTATTGATTTAATAGACAAAAAGAAAAAAAAATGGGGAAGGGAGAAAATTCACATTGGATGCAGTGAAAAGGAAGATGGGAGGCTCAATAAATATTTCCTACTTTAATATGAGAAAAGGTCCTGCAGGTAAAAATAAAGAATTTCTCTTGTCATATATTGCACTAAAGATATCCTTTTTGAAACTAAGGTGGGGGGTGACCTTTAGTAAAATTCAGTTTTTGTCCTTTCAAGATACAGTTTCAGATCTGATGTGAAAGTTTTGGCTTTTTTCCCCAGAGTTTTTATCCTGATTCTATGCACGTCGCATTTAACTATCAGCTAATTAATTAATTTTTGAATTCATTAATAAGAGAAAATAGAGAAAGCTGTAAGAGATAAAAATATGTAAATGAATCAGAATGCTTCTGATTTAAATTCCACAGTAGGCACTTTGCCTCTTTTTAGTGTTTCCATGCAGAAGTAGTGAATTCTTTGTTTTATCTAAGAGTGAGATACTAAAATATTGGAAAGACAGTAATATATAGAGGAGGTTTAGACATTTTAGGGTTCATTATAATATTTGATTTGTGGAGTCCTTGGTGCTCTCTAAGCTTGGTTGCTTGCGTGCAGACATTTCATTACCCAACTAGGTAACAGCATCAGTGCTAGTGAGTGTGGGGTTTGCTCCCTGTTCATATACAGTAGTTTGCCCTGTCAGTGTTGGTGGGGGTGTGGTTTTCTTCTTGGTAGTTCCTTAATTAGGGTATTGTTTTCTGCTTGATTGTTTGTCTGCTTGATTGTTTGTCTGCTTAGTAGTTCCTTGATTAGAGTATTGTTTGCTACTTGTCTGTCTGGTGTTAATCCTTGATTATCTGGGTGTTGGCTGCTGGAGAGGATCTGCCCTAGTCTTTTTGTTTCCTTCTTAGTTTTCTTATTGTCTCTTTTGAATGTTGTATAAATGAGGTTTATCTCTATGTGTCTATTGATAGCTGATGTGTCTGAGTGCCAAGCTTCCAGGAATTCCCTAGCATTTTTGGATTTATCTTGATCTAGGATGTTCACATTTTTATAGTGGAAACTATGGTTGAGTCTGTCCATGTTTTGTGAGATTAAGGAGTTTTCTGACTACTAGTTGGTGTTCATGGATGTACTCTGCTAGTCTTCTGCCTGTCTATCCTACATGGTAGCTGTCACAGTCCTTGCATTGTATGTTGTAGATGACTCCTGTTTTTTCTTCTTGCTACTGGATCTTTTGGTTTACCTAAGATGTTTTGGAGGGCTTTCATTGGTTTGTGTGCTACTGTGATGCCATGTGGTTGTAATAGTCTGTTGCTTGTTTCTGAGATGTTTTTGATGTATGGCAGTGTTATCTTTTTCATAGCTTGTGTTGCTTGTGCTGTAGTGGGTTAAGTGGTCAGGCACTTTTTGATAAAGTTGCGTGGCTATCCATTTTGCTGGAAGATGTTATATAGGCAATCTGCTTCCTTTTCCTGGCACTCTGGGTTGCTGCAGCATGTTTGTGCTCATCTGAATAATGTTTTTACGTAGCTCCTCTTGTGGGAAGTTGGGTTATTAGTAATGGACCACTTGGTTAGTGTGGGTTGTTTTTGGATGGACTTGTGTTTCTAAGTTGCCATCATTCCCTTTGCTGATGAGGATATCAGTTCTGGCAGAGAAGGCATGCTGCGGGTCCCGTCTGCCAGAGAATTACATTTGGCGGGTCCCAGGAGGTGCCTGCCTTGTGGAATCTTCTTCCCCTAGAAGTGAGATTAGCTCCATCCCTCTTAACATTCTGCAAGTCCCTCAGGACCTGGCTATGTGATCAGGCCTGGGGCTCCCAGGGACCAGGGAAATTTTGCAATCGCTCCCTTATTAATTTAACCTTTCCTGTTTTACATGCTTTTATACTTTTTTATTTGTAATTGTTTTTATGTATTTATTCTTTTTAATTGTTGTACACTGCCCAGAGTCACTTTGTGAGAGATGGGTGGCTATATAATTATGATCTCTCTCTCTCTCTCTCTCTCCATCCATCCATCCATCCATCCATCCAGGACGGGTAGCGTGTAGTTGTTTTCTTCCTCCCTTGTGAATTGTATTCCTCTGAAGATGTTGATGATTGTTTCATGTGTCCTCTCTAGTTGCTCCTTTTTTATTATGATAAGGGAGTCATCTACACACCAGATCCATACTTTTGGTTGTATGCTTGGGAGTGCTCCAGTTTCTAGATGCTGCATTACAGTCTCTGCTATGAGAGTGGTGATCCCATGGGTGTACCTCTGATTTGTTGGTATATTTGTCCATCAAACTGAAAGTAAGTAGTGAGGCAGAGGTTGATGAGGTCCATGTTTCTGGGTATTTCAATTTTAGTGTATTTGGTTAGGTCTGGTGTACTGTGTAGTACTGTTGCCATGGATTGTATTGCTACTTCTGGGTGTATGGACGTAAAGAGTGCTGTGACATCAAATGAAACCATAATTTCATCTTCATATATTTTTAGGTCTTTGATTTTTTGGAGACACTGTAGTGGGGAGTCAATAGAATATTTGCTCCCCTCTGTGAAATGTCCAAGCTTACACTGCATTGTATGTTGGGGTCCCTGGTAGTGATACAATTGGATGAAGAGGTATATCAGGGTTGTGTATTTGTGGGTGTCCACAGAAGCATGGGAAGATGGGCCCACTGCTTTTCATCTGCCACTGTTCTTCTTTTGTGATTTGACCTTTCTTGGTTAGGTCGTTAAGGGTCCGGTTGATCAGGTTGTCTAGTTTCTGTATTGTTTACTGGGATGTAGGGTTCTTTGTCCTCCAGTAATTTTTTGGCCTTTTGTATGTATTGTGATTTGTCCATGATCACCATGGTTTGGCCTTTGTCTGCCTGGAGGATGATAATGGTTTGGTTTTTGAGGGCTGCTTTGTTCGCTGATTCGAGTTGGTTCTGATTCTGCATTCTTCTGGTCTGTGGTATGATTATCTGCCTTATGTTTTCTTGGGTTTCTGTGGCAAGTCTGTGGTTTTAAATGCTGCTTCTAAGGCTGCAAAGAATTCTAACTGATTAGCATCGTCTGTGCTATAGTTGAAGCCTTTTGGGAGTATATTGTATTCTGTGGTGGATAGTTGGTGGCTGGACAAGTTGATTATCCATTCAGGTTCAGATACCTCTTTACTTCTGGGGTTTAGCTTGAGCAGTTTGGTTTGGAGTTTTATTTCCCTTTTTTCAGTATGTCTTAGGATGTAGTCTTGATGTGTACCACTGGTAGGGCAAGCTACTGTATAGAAACAAGGAGCAAACCCCATACTCACTAGCACTGATGATGTTGCCTAGAGTAATGAAATGTCTGCAATCAAACAACCAGGATCAGAGAGCGCCAAGGACTTCACAGTTCAACCCTGAGCTACATATATTCTCTTCTATTAATATTTAATTTACTATAGTTGGAATTTTGCTGATGGCTATGGAGGCTATTTCTGCCTGACCATCTTCCAAGATACAGAGTAGACAAAATATTTGAACAATCAGTGAAAACTGCATCTTGCAACTGAAGAAGGCTGTTATATCCAAAACCTTTCAGTGTTTACATTTTAAGCACAAAGGAAGGCATTTGGCTATCTTTGCTATCACTGATATAAGATTGATTCAAATGTTTATCTTTTTACTGCAATAGGTTTGGAAAGGCTAGAGTATTTCCTGAGACTCACCCACATCTCAAGGTTTTTATTTGTATTAAGTTTTTCTCTTATCCCTTCATGTGTGGCATTTTCATGTGTGGCACCTGGTATTTATATATGGCTCCTTTCATCTCTTTAAACTGAGTCCAGCCTCTTAGGGAGCATGAAGGAGCCAGTTTGATCAGGGCAAGACAGAGGTGTTCATGTGAATGAACCTAACAAATGGGAATTGAAAGAAAACAAAACTCTGTCCTCCATAGTCATGAAAATATCACCAAAATGGCTAGAAATGTGTTTCTCAGCTGGCATCTTTCCACAGTCCCCATAAATCATTCTTGCAACTCTGCCCAGAACGTAGTTTTCATGCCATCCCTATTCTCATCAGCCAAACCTTTTTAATTTGAAGGCCACTTTGCACATAATAAATATTTTGCTGTTCATAGGTACTCAGACTGGTGAAATATCTCCCTTAGAAAGATACTAAACCAAAAGGAAATTCCTCTTGGTAGTTTGAGGAAAATGTCTGCCAGCTGAACCTTTAACTTTCATAGCAATTCAGCGTAATTCAAGATGAGAGACAGATAAAGAATAATCCCTGCAAAATCCACTAAATGATAATAAATACATAAATAATAAAAGCTCTCTCATCATCTTTGGTGCTTTGATGTCTGATGTAATTCTTCTATATGTAAATAATTTTAATTTCCAATTGTATAAATTATTTAACCCCTCGATTGTTCAGAGATTCTGTCAGATAAGGCTATATCATCTCTTATTGTTTGCTGTTGGAAATAATAACTGGCAGTTACTATAACCTTTAAAAGAAATCCCTTAAGTCTTTTTGGGATGATAATAGAGGCATTGTTGGGGGTGAATGGTAGTTTGCTGCTTTGTTTTATTTCCAGCAGCACAATTTACTCAGAGGCAGGGAACACTTAAGCAAAAGTGGTCTCAGATGGCACATGCTTTGGCAAGTTTACAATGATAGGAAGAAACAGTTGTGCCCTGTCATGAAATGTATAAGCAAGCCCTCAAGAATCTACAATTTGTCCTCATGTTAGCCTTTCCTTCTGGTATTACTGTAGATCTGTTTCCTCATCGGTGCAGAGTTATTATTTGACCACTGTAGAACATTCAGTTTAATTATTTGTCATAGAAAACGTGCTCAAGGGTGTATCTTCTAAGCATTTATATAGTCAACATGTCTGCCTAGACTGTAAATAAATGGAGGAAATGTATAGGGGCACCATCTAGGCAGTCTGTTAAATGTTTCCAATGTTTCTAGAGCATGGGATTCTTCCTCCTTGGCATATGGATATATTTATTGCTTATGATGTGATTTAAAAAGAAAGATGTGCCATATTCTAAATTCTATATTCTAAAATATTATATTTTCTATATTCTAATAAACAGCGTTTTCTCAATTTAATCTTGGATTTGTCCAAGAGGAGTACCCTATTTCATGGTATTTCCCCCTCTCCCTTTACAGTGAAGTCAAAGTGGTAATGTATTTGAAGGATAAGGTACAAAACTAAATCAGAAAGGATTTTTTTTTAAAGGGAAGTAAAGAAAATAACACCTAATACAAATATGGAGATGGAGAGGTGGCTAGAGATTCAACAAATGCACCCCAGTGAAAAATACTTACAGATGCTTCTAGAATGCAGATACTGTCTGCAAGGCATTGCTTTGATTAATTGCTTTAATGGAGGGCCCATTCTTATCCAGCTTTCCAGAGAAACTGAGGCAGTGTGGACAGCCTGCACCTACAGTCAGATGAGACTTGAAATGAGCCTCTGATTCATCTGCCAATCCCTTAAGAGCAAAGAACTGCTCTCCTTCTTTGTTGCAAAGGAGATGCATCCTTCCTATCTTGTAGCCTGCCAGAGGCAACTTCATAATCCTGCACTATTTGCATAGCAATTCATTCCTCAATTAGCTGTTTTTCTTTTTAAGACCAAAACAAAGCAAAAGTCAGAGAGAGGGTAGAATAATCTAGTCTATATGAAATTGCTATGCTTCTTGCTTATTTGATATGAATAATTAACATCATTTGTCAGCACATTTCACTTTTTAAAACATTCACTTCTTTAGGTCTATAGAACATTTGGCCATGATAGCTGAGGTTATCTCTGAACGCTGCTATGCCATGGCGTTTGATTAGCTGTTTAGTATTATCCTTCAAATGCTGCATATGGAACCTCCAGCAAGATTCAATTTGTGCCAGAACTCTAGGGGTAGTAAACCAAAGCATTTGTATGCCTAATGCTCAGCCTCTGTTAAATAACTATAAATTCCCCAAAGGACTGATACTTTACTGGCAATTACTTTGGATGCATGTTATTATATTGATTGTACTGGGGAAAAAATGGGGCAGGAGGAAAACGTTTTGAATTGGAAGGCAGTAAGAGACATCTCCAGGTGCTCCATTAAATAGATGCCTTACAAGTTGGTGGTTTAAGTGTTATCATACTGATCAGACCATGGAAAATACAGTAGGCAAACCTTGTAAATCAGCTGTGGCAGGTTTTCAAGAAAGCTAGCTTGAACAGAAAGGGTGCTTTGGTGTGAATGTTGGAGAAAATACAATGTTAAATGCTGAATGGCTGTGGCATTGGAAGGGACAACATAAAAGCATTGGACTATGCCCAAGTTCTTTTGCAACTTGGAATGGTAAGTACAATTATAATAACCTCTAGTTACATTTTAGGCAAGTAAATTAATGAGTAACTTGTTTGATTCTGAGGAATAGGGATGATCTTCTGATTGGGAACTTGTGGCATCTCAGATGGTCTTGTTGATAGGCGTCTCTGGCTTTTATATTCTATATTGCTTAATGTTACTTGATTTAGTTAGTTATATTGATGTTCTTATGGCTCTTTGAGTCAATTTTGACTACATGGACAGGCCCCTGGAGTTTTCTTGGCAACATTTTTCAGAAGTGGTTTGCCTTTGCCTCCTTCCTAGGGCTGAGGGAGAATGAGTGGCCCAAAGTGACCCAGCTGCTTAGGGAGGAATAAAATTCTGGTTCCCCTGCTCTTCCCTGCACTTTTAACCACTGCACCAAACTGGCTTTTTAATGTTAGTGGGTTTTATAGAGTTTGGTTTATCTTTTTATGGTAAAATGGTTACCTGTTTGGTATTGCACTATTCCCCTAGAGTTAGAGCTGCTTAGGTTTTAATACATCTACATTGTATTTTTGTACATTCTAACTTAGCTGATATTTATTTAGCTCTGCTCTATGCTTAGTTTTAATCACAGTATAAATCATCATCATCATCATCATCATCATCTCCTCCCTCATATTTCAGTCAGGTAGCTTTTTCATCCAGCTGTGGATATTTCCTACTTTATTTAGTTCATAAGTGGCATTGGATGATAGGGATATGTGAATAATCCCCAGTACAATTCAAACTGTTGATTCGGTTCTGAACATCAGTTTGGTTGAAATAGTGAATGTGATCCAAAAAGTGGATTCAGGGATTCAGTGAAATGGCCTTTGACTGGAAGCTTCATATAGCCCCATTGAGGTGGAAGTATCCTCTTGTCTGTTGGTTTAATCAACTTTTGATTGTCTGTTGGTTTAATCAACTTTTCATTCAGATATTATTACTATTCCATAATAGTTAGGTGTTTTGGAGGAATAAATTATAGTTCCTCAGCTATTAACCCATTGTTATATGGAAGTTGAAGTAAATGATAGAATAACCTGCCCTAGCAAACCACTGGAGGGGCATTTTAAACAATGGGAAACTAGTGTCCTATTATCTTAAAATGAGGTTAATAGAAGAAACATCTTGTTAATAGAAGAAAAATCTTGTTTTGTGATATTGGATGCTTCAGAGAGTTATTAATAAGACTGTTATAATCACCTTCAGTTGCAGATCCAATTCAGAATTTGGATATTAAATTCTATGGTTTGGACCTAAATCATATTGCTATGGTTTGGGCTGATACCAATAGAATTTTTAATACAACTTTGATAAATTGATCTGTCTATAAATTGATCTAGCTATATTTCCAGTACTTAGATTCCACCAGGATATCAAGAACTATGAATTTTTCAGGCATGGATTGGGTTAAAACATTTATCATACAAAACTGGAAGGAGAAATCTACATTGAATTTGCAGCAATAAGTCAGAGAGAGAAAGAGAGAGAGAGAGAGAGAGAGAGAGAGAGAGAGAACATTTGAATTAGTTTAGTATTTTAACAAGAAACAAAAAAAGACTTTCAAGCAACAGAATCAACATTTTCTGTTTTAATATAATTTTCTAGAATAATTTCTTGTCCCCATTTTTCCCCTTTTTCATTAGTATGATTACAGTATATGATTCCATTAATATGCATATGCATTTATATTTTCCTTTTATTAATTATTTGTCAGGAAGGAATGCTATCAACTCTGCTAAACAGTGAATCCCCCTAGATATGACTTAGAGAGCTTGGGAAAGCATCTCTAAAGTTGTGTGTCCTAGTTTAATATATGTATTTCCTGACATTCAAGAACTACCTTACATGAATCAAAGTAGCATTACACTCATATAAGGTAGAAGGATTGCAGTGGGCATAATATTTTCTTCCTGTATTATTGTTGCTATTTCATGTCAGTTATTCATTCTGATATGATTTCCATTCAACTATATTCGTACATTTTCTATGGTCCCACCTGATAAACTGAAATGAATTGGCCTATATAAAATATAATGTCTTGCAAATATAAGCATCTGTGTGTGTGTGTGTGTGTGTCTGTTTAAGTTCTGTGTTTTTCCTGGGAATCACCTCCTGGGATTTCTGAAGATCTGTCTGCCAGTGGAAACCTGGAAAGCAGAAAAGAAAGGGAAAAATTATTTAATATGGGAGGGAAACCACTCCATTCACTAGGAATTGCAGAGAGGAAATAATACTGCTTTCCCTTTATTTCTCAGAGCAGCAGCTGTCACTGATTCCCACTCTAATCTATTTACATACTTAGCAATAAACACAACTCATGTGCAAAGACAACTTAGAAGCAATGCTCAAGATGAATGCAGGGATATAACAGAGTATTGCTACTCCAGACATATTTGCGGCATTTGGTGGGCAATGCCATAGTAGGCAGGACAGACGTTTATCCATCTAGAGAAATTAACTTGCTTGTTCAGATTACTCAAATTTGAATGTACTTCTTAGCTGAGAATAATATTTTGCATCCATTTTGCATGTAGATATATAAAAATACACATCTGTGCATCATCTAATGTGAGCATCTATGTAGTGAAGTCATTCTAGTGCATGTGTATATACACATGGATGAATGAATGGATGGATGGATATATGTATGTATGTACATACGTATGTATGTATCTCCATCATCCATCCATCCATCCATCCATCCATCCATCCATCCATCCATCCAGGGGCCAAGGTAAATGTCTGTTTGGCAGGCCCACTTTGCTTTGGTTTACTGAGCAGCTAAAAGAGATGAAGTTACACAAGAGATGCCTTGAGCACCTCTGGAGGAAGACAAAGGATGAAGCTGACCTTATATTAGGACTTATCTTGTGGTGATAAGAGCAGCGAAGCATAGTTACTTCTCCACCCTTATTGCAGACAGCCACCCAGCAGCCCTGTTTCAGGTGACCTGGTCCCTCCTGGGTAAGGAGGTGCTGGGGGAAATCCTGCACGGCCTGTGAGGATTATTCTTGGCAACTGTCAGATAAAGTTGCTCAATTTGGAGTTGGACTTTGGCTGGACAAATCTTTTGGAAGTGACTGAGACACATCTAAGCCTTGTTATCTGGAAGGAGTTTGAGCCAGTTGATCTTGAGGAAGTGACTGTGAGCTTGGCCACCTGTGCTCTGGACCCATGCCCCTCTTGGTTGGTTAAGGCCTCCCAGGAGGTGACATGTGGCTGTGTCCTAGCAGTGGTTAATGCCTCTTTGTGGGAGGGTGTGGTAGCACCTGCCTTGAAGGAGGCAGTGCTGCACCCCCTTCTCAAGCGGCTATCCTTGGCCTGTTAAGCCCTGTTAAACAACTTTCATGGTAGACAATTTTTGGGGGAAGGTTGTTGAGAGGGTGGTTGGCATGCAGTTTCAGAGGGCCCTGTGTGAAGCAGATTATCTGGACCCTTTTCAGTCTGGATTCGGGCTGGGGTATAGCATGGAGATGGCATTGGTCGTGCCTGGAGGGCTCAGGACAGGAGTGATGCAACTGTCTTGGCTCTCCTGGATCTCTTGGTGGCTTTTGATACCATCAACCATGGTATCCATCTGGATTGGCTCTGGGAATTGGGAGTGGGAGACACCGGTGTTGGTGGGTGAGGAGAGGTCAAGCCCTAGGCCCCTGCAGTGTGGGGTGGCTCAGGGCTTGGGTCTCTCCCCTCTCCTCTTTAACATCTACATTAAACTGCTGGGTGAGGTCATCCAATAGTGTGGGCTATACATTTCCACCCCTGGGTGGGCAGATGATGCTGTTGTGGTGCTATCCATGTGCCTGGAGGCTGTAAGGGTCTGGATGGGGAGGAACCGACTTCATCTCAACCCTGGCAAGATGGAGTGGCTCTGGGCTTTTGGCCCCCAGGTCTGGTGACTTGTCATCTTTGACTCTAGATGGGATTGCACTCCCCCAGACTGAGCTAGTATGCAGTTTGGGGGTTCTCCTGGACTCATGGCTCCTGCTTGATCAGCAAGTGGCAGCCGTGGCTAGGGGATTTTTTACACAGACCTGTCTTGTGTGCCAGTTGTGCCCTTTCTTGGACCAGGAGGCCTTGCTCATGGTCACTCATGCCTTAATCACTTCCCATTTGGATTACTGTAATGTGCTTTACATGGGGCTGCCCTTGAAGATCACTCAGAAGTTAAAACTGGTCCAGAATGCAGCAGAGCACATAGTATTGGGTGTTCATAGGTTTGCCCATGTTAAAGCCCATGCTGCACTGGCTCCCAGTTTCCTTCCAGGTACAATTCAAGGTGCTGGTTATCACCTTCAAAGTCCTACGGCAAGGACCTGGTTATCTGTGGGACTGCTTCTCCCTAAGAATATCTGCCCATGCCACTAGATCAGATAGGTTAGGCATGCTCCAGGTCCCTTCCCTGAAATCCTGCCACCTAGTGGGACCGCAGAAGCGTGTCTTTTCTGTGGCTGCCCCTACCTTATGGAACGCCCTCCCCTCGGCGATTCGGCAGGCCCCCCCACCCCTTTAGCCTTTCGGAAGACCATCAAGACCTGGCTTTTTACCAAGTGCTGGGATAGGATAGAATAGAAAAAATGGAATGAGGATAATTGGAGCTTGCTGAGAGCCATCCTAAGGGGATGACTAAAGCACAGGTTTTTTATTTTTGTTTGGTAATTTTACTGTTTTAGTGTTTTATGGTTGTTTTATAGTTACTGGTTTTACTGTTGTTTTGAGTCACCCAGAGTTGTTTAAGATGGGCAGACTTATAAATCTTTTAAATAAATAAATAAATACGACAAATTATTTTTGGTATAAGGGAGAGAGCCTTATATTTTGTGCAGCAGTTAAGGCATCAGGCTAGAAACTGGGAGACTGTGAGTCCTAGTCGCCCCTTAGGCACAAAGCCAGCTGGGTGACCTTAGGCCAGTCACTCACTCTCAGCCCTAGGAAGGAGGCAATGGCCAACCACTTCTGAAATCTTGCCAAGAAAACTGCAGGGACTTGTCCAGGCAGTTGCCAGGAGTCAAAAACTGGCTCAAAGGAACCAAAAAAAGAAAAAACAAAACTATATGCATGTATAATATTTAACATATATTATATTGTCTTTCATGTTCTATTCTTTCATAGTGCTTCATAGGTTAGTGGGGCTATTCCACAGCTATAGAGGGAATGGGCAATGGCACCATGTAGCTGGTTTTAATTGATCTTGACAAGAGAAGCAGGATCAGGCCTGTTTTGTACTTACGGTGCTAATAGGGAAATATCAGAACTGTCGCCTAGACTAACAACGTCTCAGAAAATGGCACCAGCAAACCCCTTCTTATCATTACCAAGAAAGCTACATGGATGTGTACATTAAGTAACCAGGATTCGAGCACAACTGAAAGAAGACTTTATCTTTTATATAAAGTATGCTAGGCTGATGTGTGTGTACGTGTATACAAACATGCATGCCTCAGATTTGACATACATGCTTTGGTATTTATACTTCCATTTTGTATTTAAGGTTTCTTTGACTGAAAACCAAGTAGAAGGATTTTTTATACTCTTAAGAAATTATAATGATTTATACATGAAGCCCAGGCATTATGCAAGAATGAAAGAACCCGATGGTCCACCTTTATAACTATCTTCGTTAATACTCTCTTCTTTACTAAGTATCACTGGATGATCTGGAAGCCTGTGGGGTTAGAATGACACAGAAAGTGACAACCTGGCTAAGGATTTTTGACAGAATTATTCTAAAAAAAAAAAAAAAAAAAGGAGAAAAAGTTGGTAGCTTTAAAAACTGTCTTGCATTCTTCAAAGCTCACATTCTTTATTTCTGTCCCTGTTGTCTTATTCCCCATGAGATATGTGTCATATAACAGAAGTTTCAGACCAGAGATTCTGGGAATGAAGATGAGAAAGGAGGTGGAGGATAGAAGTATGTGTCATTTATGTATAGTGTCAAACTATCACAATACAAATGGCCAGTTTGCTAAGGTTCTGCCTGTGGATTCAGCCCTACATTTACCCTCTGCTCTGGTAGTGTCAAGGTGCAGACAAGAATCCTTAGAGGTGGTGCAGACAAGAATCACCAACCATGAATACTAACACTACCTTTTTTGTAAGGTTACGGTAACAGAATCTTGCAAGTCTGAAAGTACATCTCTCCCCCCTCACCTTTACAGTCCAAAACACTAGGAAAGGTCCCTTCTAAGGCATGTGCTGTGCTCCCATTCCTTCTGCAGATTCAGCTACCTCTTATATGATCATTGCCTAGAGCAGGGGTCCTCAAACTTTTTAAACAGAGGGCCAGTTCATGATCCCTCAGAGTGTTGGGCGGCTGGACTATAGTTTGAAAAAAACATGAGGAGAGGAGGAGAGCTGCCGGACCCGGCATACCTATCATGTAGAATAGTCTGGCTCTGTGATCTCCCTCCTCGTGCATCGCCTGCAGCTCCCAACACAGCCCCGACACTTCCACTTCTGACAGACAGCGGCGGTGGCCAATCAAGCGGGCAGGCCGGATAAATCACCCTGGTGGGCCGTATCCAGCCTGCGGGCCATACTTTGAGAACCCCCGGCCTAGAGCTTCCTTCTGTCTCTCAAGGATGTTCTCACAGACCATAACAGGTAGACTTAGGACCATCCAGATTCCCTGAGGTTCTCATGCCTCATTTTATTCCATCATCTTTTTCAGCAGTCAAGTTGCCTGAATGTAGCCTTTCATTCCAGCCACTGGGCCATTAATTCTGAAATAAAAGCTGATGGTCTAAACTGCGCCTGTTTGGCAATGTTTATTTCATAAAATGGATTTATAAATGATATTACTGAACAGAATATTGTTTGCTCTTTGTGTCTTTCTCCATCAACATGGAAACACAGAATCTTACAAGACTGATATGTTGCTCCTTTTGTTTCCCTGCATACATTCACTAGATAAGCAAATGCAGTAATATGATTCTTGCCTTTGAATCCTATAAATTCAGTTATCCTGGAGGAAAGTCAAGAAAAATAAGTTGGTGTAGAAAACTATTTAAATCAATTAACATTTCCCCATAGGGCATTATGTACAAGATATTATCATTTCCCTTAACTGCAATGACAAATGGTGCGGTTAACTTTTTGTATTAAACAAACATTAGAGAGAGAGATAAATGTATCATACGACTCTTCTTCTAAGTCTCTCACTTGGTAGAATTTCCATTAATTGAAAATCTGATTTGAATATATTGTGTCCACTAAAAATCTAAGTATGGACACAAACAAGATAACCATGAGTTCATATGGACTAGGCCTATATTGATTAAAGATGGATCCTATAAGAAACAAAAATCCATACTTACTTCTGAAATCTCTTTGCAATTTCAATCAGCCAGCAATAGCTCAACTCTTGTGCTCTGTGAAAGTCTACTGAACAATGGATCTAAGCAAGGCGTGAAAGAATATGCAGCTGTAGATTTCTTTTTTTTTTAGATTTTTTTCCCTTGCCTTTATTATTTTTATAAATAACTTAAGGTGGTGAACACACCTAATGCTCCTTCCTCCTTCTATTTTCCCCACAACAATAATCCTGTGAGGTGAGTTGTGCTGAGAAAGAGTGACTGGCCCAAAGACACCCAGCCGGCTTTCATGCCTAAGGCAGGTCTAGAACTCATAGTCTCCTGCTTTCTAGCCTGGTGCTTTCATCACTAGACAAAAGTGGCTCTTAGTTATCCTAGATAAAGATTTCTCACTTAGATGGTACTAATAATCTGTATTGGGAAGCTGTACAGATGTAGTAACCACCTTTCGATCAAATAGCAGCATTATGAAAAGTGAGGGTGCTATCTGCTGGATTCAGGTTATACAGCTAGTTTCAGATTTAGTATAAAGACATTCTTGATCCAGAAACCAAACTGATTAGAAATAAAAAAGGAAAGTCTCATTTGCCTACACAGCTCCTGATCTAGCCATGAATATGATACTTACATTTTTATCACTGCTTTTGGGATAAGAATGAAGATCTTCACTCCACCACTTTTTCACATTTTGCTTTGTATTCCTGGGCTATAAATCACCTTCTCATTCTCATTAGTTGTCCTAATAATTTTTCAAGCAAATGGCATTGGAAGAAAGATTCTATTCATTTTTTTCTTTGACATTTTACTTTTGCATTACTACCCATTTTATTATTACTTCCACAGCCATTAACATCCTTCCACAATTCCTATATATGATTGCCTGCACATAGAAAAGTGCAAGTGCGTATGAACAGATTATTTTTTTTCCCACTTACGTATCATCTTTCTGTCGGGTGATCTAAATTAAGTTGAAGTTCATAAAAAGGATCAATAGAAATCAAATTATATCAAACAGGTTATTCTCTCCTTTGACATCTGTATGTGACATTTGGCTTAAATAAAATTGGAACCTTGGCAGTGGAAAGAATTACCTTTTAAATTAAAATATATTCTGCTTAAAGAGGAACTAGAGCCATAGAACTCAGTAGCTGAGATGGAATAAGCAGTGATACGTGTACTGGAAAGGACCATTCTTTTCTTTTTTTGTTGAAACATCAAGAGGATAAGTAATACAATACGTAACATTTTCATAGAATGCAACGGTCACCAATGAAAGAGGAGTTACATGGCCCCATGGAGGAAAACTTTGCAATTGTCACTTGGTTAGGATAACTAAATTAGAATCAATGTGGTTGGAAGTAAGAGGACATTAAACCATTATCAGGAGGTTATGATAATCATTCTTAGCTTGTATATTATACATTCAAAAACACCTGGCTAGCCATTGTTGGAAATCAGATAGTGACTAGGCAAGACAGTTCTTATTTTTTAAAATCACTTGTTTCTTCTCTAGGAGAAATATATTTCAATTCATTTTCAGGTATACTACCTGAAATTTAGTTTAGCTCTTTTGTTGACTACAAGGCAGTTACTGTATATCTGCATGACACACTGAATTGTAAACCAGCCAACCACATTTTAACTGTGTTATACAAATCCAGCCCATGTAATTTATTTACCATGATTCAATGTGACATGTGAACTAAGACAACTGAATTCACCGAGACAGTTATGGTTAACTGCAGATAGGCATTTTGTGTGAAAACAGCTAATAAATTGACTGCTTCCTTTTTGATCAATATTCCAGTATGACACAACAACAGTAACTGTCTGGAAGAAAATATAGAGATCTATTTCATACTACTTTGGGATTTGTGGAATGGACACTGTTATTGAAAGAAAGTTTCCCTCTTTTGGCTTGGCAACTTCAGCATATATATCCATATCTCTTGTAGGACACTGTGGGATCCCTATAGAGTAGATACAGAGGTATATATAGGAGTGCAAAAAGAGAACAGGAAAGCAGCATTCAGTTAAGGCAGTAGGAGTCTATTGACAAAACAGATCCTAGTAACTTTTATTCCAAAGCATATCATGGGAAAAAAATAATTCTCTAAATCCCTGTCAGTAAGCACTGAAGACTAAAAACCTGGTTTTTGAAAATGAGACAGTAGATCTCCTCAAAACCACTTCTTTTGCATTGTTACTACTTCTGAGCTCTCAGAATTGTAACTGTGTTTTTGATAAAATACTCCTGAAATTACAGCACATTCCCATGACAACAGTGGAGTGGTTATATCTGATTAAATGCTCTGTGTGAAAAGTCAGTTCATCATATCAGTAATGTCCAGCAGCAAACTGCAAGCATGATATACAAGTTAGGAAATAAGTTGTTCTGGGGGCTTGTAATCTACTGTATATTTCAGGGCCGTATTTGCCATATGGTTGCCCCTTTATTTAATTTCAGCTTTTTTTACAGGTACCACAAGCACAACCACATTCAACCAACCACAATTTATTGCTTTCCGTTCCCCTATATAAAATAATATTTTATATCTAATCAAGTGGAGATTAATGACAGATTTTGAAACTGGAAGGATTTGCTTTTGGACCCTCCTTGATTTAGGGACAGCTTTACCCAAAGCCAGATAATCTCCTTTCTAAAGAAACTTTGAGTTCCATTGTTGGAGACAAGCTAATGCTGCATTACCTTAGCTGAAACGCTGGCTTTGCGGATTAGGAAATGAAAGCAGCCTCAAATTCCTTTTATGTTTTTTCAACATTCAGGAGACATAAACATCAATAAATATTTAGTAAAACTGTATGGCAATGTGTTTGTGAAAGGTGGTGATCAACATGAATAGGAAGCTTTCGAGGAATTTTAGAACATTCTTGTCCCATTCTATGTGATTTTAATCCTGTCAGGGAACAAATCTTGATCATATGACATACCAGTCTTACCTACTTAAATAATCAGATCAATTGTATGAAAGTGTCATTGTCCTCACAGCAGAGAGAGAAAGTGCAAATCCTAATTACAGAATTTTCATTCAGTTCCTAGGTATGTTGCAAGTATATGCACACAGGAAAACTGTGAGACAAATGCCACTGGGTAATAGGGGAGAGCTGGCAAATTATAGGCCAATCAGCTTAAGGTCCATTCCAGACTAACTGGTAGAAAGAAATGACTAGGCATGTAGCAGAACAAGACTTGCTGAAGGAGAATCAGCATGGATTGCACAAATCCTACCTTACTAAATCTTTTAGTTTTTTTTTTTTCAGAAGGTCAGCAAGCACATAGATTATAAACGTGGTTTGAGAAACCCTTTGGCAATCTCATCAGAGGTTCTAGGGATAAGAGGATATGTCCTCTTATGAATGGCTAACTGGTTAAAAAACAGAAAGCAGAAGAATGTAGAAGCTGCATCTGGAAGCCCCAGAGGAACTGGTGAGACAGTTTTCTCTGGGACTTTGCATGCATTCACTCCCAGCTCTTCTACAACATGGATTGCAGCCTGCTTGATCTTAAAGTGAAAGCCTCACTGCTTTCCAGCTCAGAACCATCAGAATGTCCTCCCTGGAGTGTTTGGTTTCCAGCCATTGGCTATTTCTTAAGGTGGGCTGTGCTTATGTTTTCTGGCCTGAGTGATACCAGCCTACCCTGATACTCCCGCTTTGGGAGACATTCTTCATGGGCCACATCCTCTAAGAGTCTTGTGTGAGGAGGACTACATGAGGAGTAACTGAAGATGCTTCTGGATGAGAGCCAGGGACAGCTGGGAGCAGGGGTTAAGCCCCATCTAGCCTCCAGGTGAGGGATGGAATATTGAACCAGAACTTTTCTTGTTGGGACCCAGAACTTTTCTTGTTGGGACTAATGGCCATACAATTAGAAAAGAGATATGAAATTTTGTTTTATATATGATAACTGCTACATGAAAACGTAATTTCTGAAATGTCTTCTCTGAAAAGAGATTTCAGTGTCTTTCCGTTTTTGTGCATGTAATAACAATTATATGCACAAAAATGGAAAGACTCTGAAATACCCACAATGAAGGAACGGCTAGTGAAGATGACAGAATTAGCAGAGATGGCAAAATTGACTTGTTTTGAGTTGATTAGAGAAAGGACAATAACTACACTTATTAGTGACTGAAAACCCCTTTTAGATTTTTTGCTGAAAAAAGAAAATAAACTTGTGATTTATGTGTTTGATGATTAAAAGGAGTAGACTATGGAAAGAAGGGAATTATGTTGTAACCTTAGAGAGAGAGGATGAAATATAAATGTACTTGTAACTACTGTTAAGAAGATTGGAAGCTGCTTCTTTGTAACTTTTTTTCTTTTCTTTTCTTTTTCTGCTTTATTATTTCTTTGAACTTTTTTCCACCTATTTATTACTCTTCTTTACTTTCTTTACTTTTTTCTTTCAAAATTTTTATTATTTTTATTATTTTAATAATTTCTTATACACACACACGCACACATATATACTTATACATATATGAGAGAGAGAGGGAACATTGAAAAAGGTCAGCCAAAGTGAGACTCAGGTTGCCACTTCAAAGGAAATACCCAGTCTGCCTGGAAAGTGATTCAGTAAGGATTATTGAACGTTTTCTCGGTTTTAATGCTAGTTGGAGAGATTCTTTTCTGTTAGGTTTATAGGATATCCTTTTAAAGTATCTAATTGACCTGTAAAGGTATGAGGAGGGTGGCAAGTTCTGCATCTGTGGAACATGGGGCAGCAATCACAGTGGTCATGAGTAGATGATTTGGGTGGGCAGACCATAATAGCAGAAGGAAAAATAGAAATGTAAGGACTGTTTCCCATTCTGATGGACTTGTAGCTAAAGCTTACCTTTGTTGGGTAGTGGACTAATTAGGATGGTTTACCAAAAAGGTTTATCAGCTGGTTTGAACAAGTGATTATTTTGATGATGTTACCTGGAATAAGGAACTTGCTAGGTTCCTTAGAACAACTGGTCCACATAATTGTTCCTAGGTATTTTCTCTGACCTGTGTCAAAATTGGCATCTTGCTACATGGATGAACTACAGGAACTAAACTGGCAAGTGTTCCAGGTGGAGGAACACTCAGAATCCAATAAAGCACAGCATAAGTCCCATCTGAAGGCTTATGTTGTGGTGGTGGTGATGATGATGATGAAAGAATCAACCAACTTCAAAAGTCATCCTGATCTGCCTTGTGTTGATCTGAGATATCTGCAGCATTATCTGGGAAAGCCAGAGATCTGTCTTGCATAATTTAGTATGGGAAAAAAAGAAATTTGTTAACAGTGTGCATCTATACACCCCCCCTCCCGAATAGGACAAAATCTGTACTAATGCTAGACCGCTATGAATATAGAATACTATGAAGCCTGTTAAATTTCACAGAAAATTGGTGCAGGTTTTTTATATATATATATATACCTTTTTTACAGTCATATTATTCAAATGCCATTTTTTCATTTTTCATCCGCAGGAGACAACACTTATAAGAGTGCTAGAATGTTATAAGAGCATTATGCCTGGCAGATTTCATAGTAACCAGCAGAGGGAGTTTCAAAATGCAATGTGTTGACTAGCACCTGCTGGCTTGGTGGGGCTGCACGTACTCTGGTCAATCTACTTGATGAAGTGTTTCACTTTGAAAGATGTGTTATTCTGTCTCCATGAAGTGGAAAGGTGGGCCCAATTTATCTTAATCAGCTGCTTCACTTTGACTGAAGCCACTTTTAATGAATAACATGAAGTGCTGGAGCAGCTCTGTAGGTTAGAAGCAAGCACCTCTCTGGTTCACAGAGGTACTTCCATGGGGCATTTCAAAGCTCTACCCTTTATCAGCACAATTTGACTAAGACCCTCCCTCTCACCTGTCCTTAGTCTAACTGGTGACACTACTTAATAGATGTACACAGAGACATATATGATCCTCAGTAGTGCTAAGATTGGGTGGGAAAAAACATTGCTTCCAAGGACAAAAACATGGGAAGAAAGCAACATATTATTTCTCCTTACAAGTTAAGAAAAGCGGAAGCTCATAATAAGTATAACGATTATTTGCAGGAGGGATAAATAGTAGACAGAGAAATAAATAATAAATAGACAATTAAATTAAATAACTGATACAACTGAAAACTGATTGCCTTGAAAGAAAACAATTATATGGAATTTGTCGGGAAAGGAAAGGATAGGGAGAGGAATTGAAAGTTCAGTAAAAATACCCTAACAAAATTAGGATCCAGCAAAAATGTGAATGAGAATTATGAAAAAGAAATAGTTGCTTATAAGCAAGAGCATTGCCACACCCATAAATAATAATAATAAAAAATCTTGAGTCACAATGTGGCATAACTGTGATAGTGAATACATTCCATTCTCTCCCTACAAGATCCCTTCCTTTCTATAGAACTGCCATGAAGATTACTGGTTTCAGGTATCACTTTAATTTGGGAATGGTCTTGGTCTCTGAATGTGGTGCCCCCCTCTCCACCAAGGTGTTGGAGCAAAGTGTAAGCAAAAGATACTTTTTAACATCTTTCTTCTTTTGTGGAACGTAGTGCAGTTTTTTTTTTAGTTCATGGAGCTTTCAGAGGAGGAGGAGTTGAATCAGAGCCTGGATCAGTTAGATTCAGCCAAGCTGCCAAAAATAAGTTAAACCTCCCTGAATGATCCCAGATAATTTGGGATTTATGCCAACCTGCTGTACATCCCTAGTTATGTGTATATCTGTCCCTCAGTTCCTGTTCTAGAGAAGCATGTAATACAGATGAAATCTTATTATATATATAACAAACAAATTATCTTATTATATACAGTATATAATCTTATATATATAACTTAATAAATATATATAACTTATTAAATATATAATAATCTTATATATATAACAAATTAGATATAACAGATGCTGTTGATGTAATGTTGTTACTGGTGTAGTAATAATGGCAGAGAAGCCAATAATAAACCTCTGTTAAAAGATATTTACTTTAATTATAGGTAAATATTGCTAAAACAGACTGGTTCTTCTCTTCAACTTTCCTTACATACTCTGTGCATTTGTATTCCTTGGCTGACAGGAGGAGGAAAAGTTATTCTAATTTGAAATCTTAGTGAAACAAAACATGTTGGTCTGAAACTCAAAACTGGATTCTCCCAAGAGCAAGAATAAATATTATGAAGAGTTTAGCTACGGGGCAAATGTTTCCTATTTTCAGTTTTCACGGCTCAACCTTCTCCCAGGATATTTCCTAATGCACTCATTTATAATCCAAATGATCTTTCCTACTGGATGGTTTTACCTAAGCTGTGTTTTTCATACCTGTAAGGTCAGGAAAGCCAATCTTCTCAGGGTAAAATGCTCCAAGAATTTTGAATGACTATTAGTTGGCTCACTGCAGCATGGCAAAATGCTCAAGAAAGGGCCTTTTATGTCAGCTTCCTGAATGTATGGCATTCACATTGCATCAGTTATGTCCCTTGTATCCCAAGCAACAGAAGCAGGTGAGACTATGGTATCAATTGACAATGGTTCAGTCTGGAAGTTTTATTTCAATATTAAATCAAGGTAATGTATCTCTCAACATAACACATGTTCAAAGACAGAGATGAAGGAACAGTGAACTATACAGTATTTAATTCTTCTCCTTCTCAGATTCTGAGTAACTTCACAGTTACAAGAATATGCCTTCCAATCACTTCCCTACATGAACTGTGTGTCTATTCTGCTGCCAACTTCTGAGGTAAACATTCCCCATAGGTACCACATAGCAGGTAAAAAGTTGGAAAGGGAAAGGAGAGCATTCAGAGGAAACTGAGTGGGAGATACATCATCAGCTGTACTCCTTACTTTGCTGAGGGTGTTCAAGCATTATACTTGACTTGGGGGTTGATTGCAATTTAATCTGAATAATTTCCCAAATTTACATAGGCACCAGTTCATTTGGCTGTAGTTGCTACCACTTCCCATCTTGCATTCTTGGATTTTGAAAAATGTTATTATTTTGCCCAGATGTTTCCGAAGTCTGCAAAGTGTGAGAGTGAATTCTCACATGATAAAGAAACTGGAAATTGCTGCGTAAATATTGCCCAGGTGGCTCACATTCCTAGAAGTGACAGACTCCACCAAAAGCATAGGAGAAAGTTAGATATTTGTTGCTCTGAATATATGTCATTTGAAAGCAAAGATGCTGTTCAGAATTCTCATGCTGTCATTTAACCTTTTTTTAAAAAAAAAATATAATTAATCAGAGCTTAGAGAGGTTTGTTTTCTTGATTGTTCATTTCTAATACAGTTTATAGTTACAGAGTTTTGACACAAAGAACTTGCTTTGGGGTTTTAAATAACGTTTGTTTAAAAACCTTCATATGTGGAATTTTGTATGCTGTTTTTCCTCAGTGTACCTACTCCACAAAAACAGTATTTTGAAAATGCAATTATCTGTATCATTTATACAACATATAAAATGTTTATCCTTTCTTTTCTTCCCTCCCTCCCTCCCTCCCTTAAAAGCTGTGTCAAAGTATTGAACAGCAAAAGGTAATGGATAATTATGTTGATTCATGGATATTTAGTCCAGTTCATAATGATACCAAGTCACTTAGTATAGAAGTAATTAGCAAAGGCTGAATTCCGTGACAATAAATCGACTCATCACACAGGACCTGATTTTGATTTAGTAAGTGTGGTTTGAGACTTGGCTTCTGTCCTCTCTGAGAAAAGATGGGCTAATGAGAAACAGAGGTTTCACCAAACCTGTGGTTTTCCATTACATCATTAATTTGCTAACCTTTGCTAGTCATTTTGGGATATATACTAAAGAGAACTAGGAGTAAAAATGTTCACAACTAGATTGATTATTGAAAAATTGAACTTGGAACTGAAGAATTGAACTTGGCCATGAGATGTCATTGGTGAATAGAAAGCAGAATTAGCTTCTAAGGAATTATGTTGTATTAAAATAGTCATTTACCTATTTGCACATAAAATATTTTACTGCATTCTTACTTTATTCTCATAAGTAAATAATAAAAAAATAAGTCTAGGGTAGCATTTTCATCCCTTAAGATTAAACATTAAGGTGAAAATGTTCTTACTGGTTTCCAATCTGGCACAACACCTTTCACAAAACGTAATAGGATGTTATCTGCCATCCTATCCCTGTCAGTTTTACATAGGGAAATCAGAGTCTGAAATTCTAAAGATAGGAATTTTCTGTTCAAGTATAACTCCCTCCCAAATGTAGGCATTTAATGGCAGATGCTGTCCAATAATGCTTGGGAAGCTAACCCAAGTAGCATTCTGATCTTATCCTCCCATGAGTATGGTGACTGATGCAGCCAGTAGAAACAGGGCTGGAGAAGACACAGTTACTAGGAGGAACATCTCTGTTAGGCATGTAACTGATTTTTATGGGAACAGGTTTGTGAGTTCTGTCCGGGTGGATTCGGTTACTGACAGACAGTTGCAATGTATGGAGTCTGTGGGGACCTATCTTTCTCTGGGCAAAATTCTGAACAACAGCAGCAGCAGCATTTCTATTTATTTATGAGAAATGTGTCTGAAAAATAATGTGCGATTATGAAAGCTGCTTACAAAACCATCATTCTTCGAAGAAAATTATGTTTAAAAACCAGAGTACTTCCCTCCTAATGTAAGCAGTAAAATGGACAGCTTTTATACTGATATCCCTGCCTTCGTCCCCCTTAAATGCTTAACAGTTGAGAATTATTTCCTGAAATTCAGCTTTGTAGGTTAACCACACTTAACATAATAGCCTCTTGCTGAAATAGTTGAAAAATGAGAGAGAGTTAAATTAAATAACACATTTGCGTACAAAATTGATGATGGTTTAAGTAGCATTTCTGGTTCCAAATGCACTGTAAGTCCTTTTAGCTATGCAGTCTGGAGTAAATGGGTATTGTTGATGATGGCAACAGGATCTGCTAAAGAAGGATCCATTCAGAGCTATCCAATGTCTACAGGGAGTCCTCACGTAGGGCTAATTCTGTGTGAGTGGAAACACTTTCTTTGAAATGGCTTTGAGCAATTGCAGTGCTACCCATATTGCCATTAGTCTTATCTTATCCCAAATTAAGTGTTTGAACAGAATTATGGCAGTAAGAGTTCTGTAAAGTATCTAAACTCTGTGTGTGTGTATTTCCATGTTAGGATTGCTCGTTCATATTTTGCACTGTTCAATTGTGGAAAGATAATATTCAATGGCTCTCAGAAAATCTAGTAGTGAAACAAAGTGTGGATGATAAAATACAGCTTCTCATTGTGTTCCTGGTTCTTTAAAAACATATGGACAAGTTCCAAAGGAAAGAAGAAGAGCTTTAGGCACAGACAATGTCACATAACAGAGAAAGAAAAAATAAATCATAAAATAAACTCTTCAACTAATTCCAGAAAAAGGTGAGCCCACAAGTCTGTGCAAAAGCACACTGTTTAGGGTTCTGCTGGCACTGTTGAGAGGTAATAACCACTGCACTTGCAGGTGAGAAAACAGAACTGCACACCCCAATGCCCTACTAAATATATTATTTCACTGTGTGTTCATTTTTCCAGATAGTTCTGTGTGATAATACTAGTTCTTCTTTGAGTTACATTAAAGTGAGTGGGGGAGTGGTGGGACCTATTTCCTCTGGCACTGAAATAATGTTTTGGTAAATCTGTATATATTTTAAAGTCATGTGATTGTTGTCAATGAAGGAAGTATTGGAATGACATTTCAAAACTAAAGCAATGGAAATGGAATCAATTCATCAGATTTGAATGAGCAAATTTAAAGCTTCCCAGCCTTCATTCTCTGATATATTCCAGGTTCTGACTTCACAGGCCAATTTATATATGGTAACCTTATACAGGTAAACCTATAGTTTAATCCAGAATTATGTGAAAGGAACTCTCAGTAAAGCTGACATCTGAGTAGCAATGTACAGTAGGTGATTGTACTGTTGAGGTAAAACTACATCTTCTGAGAAAGATGAGGCCATTACATAACAGGCCTGCCTTCCATTATCCCCCTCCCTCTTTTGTAATCTATTGTAAAATGTAACCTTGATAATACCATAAATCCCCCCTTGGTCTGAATTCTCTAAAATACTTTAGATGGATGGGTCTGTAGTAATGGTGATCCATGAGATGAGAAAGTGTATCATTTTATTACTACAGAAAGCTGTCAGTCTGAATACATACAGACTCCTGGAAATACCCATATAATCTATGGTAAGTGACTGGTCATTGCTTCCCCAGTATTTACATTCAATATCCTTAACATACAACACTTCGTGAACTGAATTTGAAGTTCATCTAATGCTACTATTAAGCAACATCTTGCTTTGTCACAAGCAGATTAATTTCAAATTTGCACTTAACTGTGGAACCTTCAAAGAAATTATTTGTTAACCCTCTTCATACACACAGGGAAGGGCATTATCCCACTACACCAAGGAAGAAGTTTATATATTCTGTCCTCCAAACGTTGGTCAAATCATCTGGCTTTTGCTACCTGATAAACACTTCCTTTTCAACAGATAATTGTTGAAAAAGATCTATGTAATCTTTCTGGTGCATTCATTTGGAAGGAGTTGGCATTGGTATAGGATTACAAAACACAAACAACAAGACTGAAAATGGCTTTTAAGCAGGTGGTTGGTAAAGGACATTCTCACCTTATAAGCAGGCTAACAAGATGTCAATTTTTGATACATGTGTATTGAATGCTTTTGTATCCCTTATATCTTCAAATGTATAATTACTCAACTTACATTTGTTCAAAATATCAGACTTTTAACAAGATACAATATAGAAACAGTAAACTTGTAAGATAACTTAAACTTGGTTTAGAGAGAGTGCAACATCAAGCATTTCCCAGTTCTGGAAATTTCAGACCCAGGTTTCCTTGGTTCAGATCAGATATCGTATAGAAACTTGTTATATAGAACAAATTCTATTACCTTAGGATATGAAAGAGTTTAAAATGGAATGTCTAGCTAGTTATACTGGGTCATTCTCTGGTCATATGTTTCTGTGCTGAATTCTACAATACCCATTTTTATTCTCAAGATAAATGACCATTTTAAACTTTTTTACCCACATTTAAGGAAGGCATGAAATATAAGTCAAAGGTATCACTAACAAGGGTCTGTCTTTCCCTATATATTTTGCCCTTAATTAACCCCTTAATCATACTAACAAACCAGATATTAAAGTGAATGAATGGAAAAGTAACTGCTTATGGAGGAAATCCAAAAGATACATTCCATACTACAACAGTGCCAACACTTTAACCAAACTATTAATCAGAACAGTATTTTATTCTAAGCCCAAGACTCTCTCTCTGTGTGTGTGTGTGTGGGTGTGTGTGTGTGGGTGTGTGTGTGTGAGAGAGAGAGAGAGAGAGAGAGAGAGAGAGAGAGAGAGAGATTCTTGCTCTTACAGAATTAAACCCTTTGATCTTCCTTAAAGCAGTGGGATATTTGCTTTATTGTCTGGGAAGTGATTGTGGTTCTGAAAATAATCAGCTCTTGAAAGATGAGTACTCTCAAAAATGAAGATGGGAAGAAAAAGGTTTTCTCAGTCCCATTGATCAAAATGACGCAGTTTCCCGCAGGTTATGGGCAATAAAAAATGGTTTGTAGAATGCTGTGAAATATATTAATGTGGTGCCATGCAACTGTATTACACTGTATTGAGATATTATATCATAGCACCACATAGCATGACTTTTATTTCTGTGCAAAATGTGATTATTTTATGTAATAGAATTTCTAAAAAATAATTAATATTATAGAAAACAGGAAAGGGCCACAAAGGAGACTTACCTCTGATAAATAATTATTGGGGTTGCACATTGTTTACTAGTCCTTGTTCTTTTTTTTTAACCTTAGAACTTCCATATTCAAATAGAACAAAATAAGCAATAATTTAATAATTTAGGCATGTAATCTAAGACATGGACTAAAGACTTGTAAATCTAGTTAAGGAGAAGATATTGAATTTCTTCAAGAAAAATGAAAAGTTACCCTCCTGTTATAATCCTAGTTTACAAGATTAGTTCCAAGGTGGCAAATGTAACTTAATATAGTCAACACATATTTTTCCTTATTTATGAACTGATTATATCTAACAAAATGGATAAAACATAGGGCCACATTGTTATCACATGCTAATTCATATGTGCTATCAACACTGGTTCAGTTTAAAAAAAAAAAAAAGCTTGTTATTAACCTGTGGAATTCATTACCACAAGGTGGTAATGAATTTGAGGGCTTTAAAGGGGGATTTGATACATTCATGCAATTTTCTCTGTTAAGATAAGGCTCAATGTTACATCTGTATTAGGGGCAGAATGCCTCCAAATACTAACTGCGGGAGAACAATGGGATGTCTTGGCTGCATTCACCCCAGAAGCATCTGGTTGGCCCCTGGTTTTTGTTTTTGTTTAAATGCCACATGTGCTTCAGTGGCCCTTGGCCTGGTCCAACAAGGCTATTCCTATGTTTGCATATCAAAAGTAACAACAAATTCACTAGCCACTGTTTTCTAACTGTGAGAAGCTTAATGATACACAGACCATCACTTTTATTGCATGTTTCATTCATTCTCACATACTAGTTTTTGTAGTCCAGATAGGAGCAGAAACAATTTATGGAAGTCATAGGTGGGCTTCCATATGTATCTGGTGGAAAACTCTGCATTTCTTTTTAGAATCATATTTTATATTGATGTATTATACTGTATTGCCTTGAGGCTAGCTTATATCCCTCTCCTCTCCTCTCCTGTCCTCTCCTGTCCTCTCCTGTCCTCCCCTCTCCTCCCCTCTCCTCTCCCATTAGTTGCAAATGATGTTCAGTACAATCAGCTCATTTGCTGCTTGTATATGCCATATTATGTTTAAAAAGAGAGTTTGAATTCTGCACTTGGCTCAACAAATATTCCAATCTTCAGTTAGCCACAAAGCTCAGCTAATTAAAAGACAAATATCATCATCTCCCTGACTAACCTGCCTCATAGGGCTGTTGTGAGAATAAAGTGAAAAAGCAATCTGAAAGGGAGCATGCCTGATGCTCTGGGCCCCTTGAAAGGCAATGAATCATTGCCATGTTTTATTAATGGAAGTAATAACATAAGATCCAATTCCTGCTGGAAGTAGTTTTGAGCAATTGCACATCAACACAAGAGTGCGTTTAATTATGCACTTTTGCCCAACTGTTCACACTTGAAGAACCATTATTTTATATTTGGAAACAGAAAAGAAGCCAGATAATATACTCTGCATCCTAAATACATAGCACAATACTCAAGAGCCATTTTACCTAAGAAGGGTTTGAATCCTGCAGAATAAAATGAGCTCTGCATTCATCTTTCCCAGCCTGAAGTTCTCCAGAGGTCCCATAATCATTGACCAGAATACAGGCCTTCACATTTAGGAAGACTGTTTTATACAAACACAATTCTTGAATACAAAACTCCAACAATCATTTTTAAAAAGCCTCAGAAAATATTACTCATTTTTATTTTGTTTAATTATTCAAAATAAAGTTATAAATTAGCTGAATGCCATAGCACAGCAAGCAACATTGTCTGCCCATAAATTCAGAAACATTTATTACTGTTCATTAGTATGCCACATTTGCTAGTTCCTGCAAGAAAAGAAGCATGCTTCAGAGTACGAACAACAATCTGACAGTAAAATAATTTAGGATTTTGATATAAGTTGGAAAACTAACCCTTTGCCCCCAGTTAAAAACACAACACACTCCTGTTATTAGAGAAAGAATCCCTCTGAATAAAGCCATCTAGCCTAGCAACCTGTTTCTCATGGTGTATAAGTCAACAACCATCTTTGGAATTCCAACTCAGCAGTGACAAGTGTATCCCCCACCCAAATCTTGTAAGCATTTCAGAATTCTCAAGACATTTTAAGATTCTCCAGAGTATTTCCAACAAGGGGACTGGTTCTAGACATCTGGCATAGGATCTGGTACCCACAAGCAGCTATAATAGTTGCTTGTAGGGATCCCATAACCCAATGTTGTTCCTCAGCAATTGATATTCAATGCAACTGATATTTGTAAAGGTAGCTAGTAGCTCTCTATGGTTAGTAACCGTTGATAGCCTCATCCTGCATACATTTCTCTAATCCCTTTAAAAATCATCTAAGCTGATGACCATCTTTATATTTTGGATAAAGAACTCCATGGGTTACTTGTACTTGTTAAAAACAGTCCTTCTTTCTGTGTTTGCCAGTTGGTTTTATTGGTTGTTCTTGGGTTCTAGTGTTATGGAGAATGGAGAAAACCTTATTTCTGTCAAGTTTTTTCACATTATGCTTACCTAGATAAACCTTGATTACACCTCTCCATCCCCATTATTGCCTTTGCTAAAAGTGAAGTTGGTCCAGGCCAATGACAAAGCTGTTCAACATTTTTGGCACCTTTCCCATAGCTATGATCTCATTCTTTAGACGTCTTGATTATAATGGTATGCACTTTTCCTTTATTTAGTTAGAAACTCAGATACCACTTTAATCACAGTAGACTTTAAGCCATATTTAAGAACAAATGTACCACAAGAATGGATTTGTAGGAGTGTGCATAACTTTGAATGGTTGCTTCATTTAGGCAAAGCTTCAGTCAAATCATGCAATGAAAGGAAATTTATGAATAAAAGCTGAAGCCATGTCTGCAATATACAACGTTGCAACTTCATGCCCTTTCATGGAGAAGAGACGGCTGAGATGCATAGTGGACTAATATTGACATTAATAGTTGATCAATAAGTTTTGATCACCTCGTTAAATACTACCAACCTCTTTAGGGGTAGCAAGTACTTCATAATCCATTCAGCAATTCTAGGGGTAGCTTTAGATTTAATTTGCTGCCCTAGAAAATTTATTTCTGGAAAACTACCCAACCATCTTCAAATGACTTGATTGGTGTGTTCCAGAATCAAAATGAAATAATTCTGTTTTCTCTAGAATGGTCTGTCACCAGAAGTGTGAGTTCTGCACATCCACTGTGGCAAAGCTAACAATGCCTTGGGCTTCATTCATCTTCTTAGCTCTCACCTCTTTAATGTAACTGGCCAAATTAACTTTTTTTCTCTCAGTTATACTTGTCCTGCTAATATAACTGGAAATTAAACTCAGCTGTCAGCACTCTGAATAGAGACTCAAGGATGACCAGTTTAGTACAAACTCTTGAGTCAAATGTTACTTTTAAATTTTGCATGGTTGTGCAAAATCTTTTTTACCTAGGAATTAATGACTGCCAGTCTAACATTTACAGGCACTGGCCCACATTTAGAGTTTTTAAGAGTGGAGTAAAAAAACCTATGAATACCACCTTTTCTGTAACCTTTCTCTGTAATCTCTCTCCCTCTGCAGCATTAAATCTCACTGTGACAGCCTGCTTCTGTTTTTTGCTGAGTATTGGCAGTAAGCCACCCTGTTACAAGTGAGTCCTACCCAGAAGAGATCATGTTTTGCCAAGGTATCCTGGCCAGCATAACACTTTGCTAAAACCAGGAGTGATAGGGTTTTCCCAGGGAAAGGCCACCTGATTATGCTAACTCTCCAGATGCCCCACAAACTTCAGTGATCAGAGGCAGCAGAACTACCAGACCCCAGAAATCAGTTGGCAGTCTTCAATGTTCATGTCAAGCTTGGCATCCCAGAAAAGCAACTTTAAAAATAAACACTTTTTACAGTTTTCATTTTTTTTTTAATTTTTCAAGTTAGAGTGGGGCACTGTCTATGTTCTTTCAGCACAGGTTTTCTATAAACTCTTTGCTGCATAGTTTGAAGCCTACCATGCTGTCCCTTTCTTATCCCTGCTATCTATTTTAAAGAAGGAGCAGACTGAATATGTTAAATACCTGTGGAGTTCTTGGTGCTCACTTGGTTGTTTGCATGCAGATGTTTGGTTGCATGCACTGAGCTTGGTTGTTTGCATGCAGATGTTTCATTACCCAATTCAGTAACATCATCATGAGCTACAGACATTCTCTTCTATTGGAACATACATGCATATTGTAATGAAATCCTTGAAGGTATTCAGCTACGATATTGCACATTTAATGGCCATTAAAGGATCTTTCATCTCTGCTATTTTCATCCCATTCACTAAAATATGAAACAGTGTAGACAGTTTGATGCTCTCTATGGATGAGTTTAAAAAAAAAAAAATCAAATCTTAAAACTCAGAGCAGTTCAAATTGAATGAGTTTGTTTTGAAATGCAAACTTAAATACTTTCTGTTCAAATCTTGAAAATTTAATTTGAATCAGTACCAATTTTCAAAGGACTATAAATTTGTAGGAAGGCATTATGACCCAGGCAGTTTTATTTCTGACTGCATCCTCAATTTGGCTATTGAAAGGCAAGTTTTATCAGCTTCTGAGAAAATCCATTTTAATTGTGGCACTAAGAAGGGTCCAGTTTGAGCATGTTTTCAAAGAAACACAAAATATCCTAGAACAGGGATAGCTGACTTCTTTGGCCCAGGACACACTGGGAATTTGGAATGTAAGTTGTAGTTCTTACAAATGGCTGCCCTTGGTACAAATAAAGAGAGACTGGCATTTTGCTTTGCACATTCTAGTTTCCTTTTTAGCATCAAAATAATCTTTTAAAATAATGTGTAGAGCAGTTTCAGTGAATTCTGCATCTGAAGCAGCCCTCCTAGAATAACACCATTGGCTCCAACACGATTAGGAGGCAGGTGACACATCTATAACAGTAATCTACAAATATGCAAAACTTTCCCCCCCCAAAAATGTTTTGTTGCACCCAAGAAAACCTCTCCTTTTGGAAAACAGCTGTCTGCGTACTTGCTTATTCCTGAAGTCAGTTGCCATTCCTCTTACTTCCACTTAAGTAGAAGGCTGAAGCATTTAGTCTGCATGATCAGATTTACTTTGGATTTACCGCAAGGCAGTTTTCTAGTCAGGTACTGAATGGCTGCTGCATTTGAAGTGATAGTCAAGCAATTTGGACCCAATCAAATCATAGTTTTAAAAAGTGAGAATCAGAAAGAGAGAGAGGGAGAGAGGGAGAGAGGGAGAGAGGGAGAGAGGGAGAGAGGGAGAGAGGGAGAGAGAGAGAGAGAGAGAGAGAGAAAGAAAGAAAGAAAGAAAGAAAGAAAGAAAGAAAGAAAGAAAGAAAGAAAGAAAGAAAGATTATTTCATCATCAAATATGAAATCTGCGGATCCACTGATTCTGTAGATTTTAGGGAAACTGAGCTGGAAGAAATCTATTTCCTGTGCATGCCAATTTCCCATGTGTTCATTCATAAACCGACATCATCCTGCCTGCAGTTATCTGTACTTTTATTATTTTACAATATTTGTACATGACTTCCCCTATCCACTGACTCTGGGTAGCATACTAGGCAAAGTTAACTTTAACTTACCACATTAAACCAAAGACAAAGCTATAAAACTAGATAGTTGCCCATAATTCCTCATTCTGGACCAAAGTGAATGGTTTTTAGTACTTTCCAAAAGGAAGGGGTGCCAACAGTACCTCTAGGGAAAGCGTAGTCCACAATACTCCAAAACAAAGCCTGCCTTCTGGTCCGTATTCCTTTTACTTCTCATGGGAGATGGGACCTTCAGTGGACCTTCTTTAGATGTCCTTACAGAGAGACATAATGTTAAATAAGGCAATCTTAGATATAACCTGGCATGCACCACATGGGGCTTTATGAATAATAGTCAAGTTTTGAATTTTATCGAACACTGGTGCAGCAATCGGTAAGAATGCCATAACTCTGGAATAGTAGGTTACCACAGCTAGGAGCCTGGTCACTGTACTCAGCAATCCAATCAGCAAATTCCAAGTGGACAAATTTGCACATGGACATATTGCAGGAATTCAGTCACGAGTGGAACCACCACAAAATGATGCCCCCAACCCTTATGGGCAGTCCAGAAGGATAACATGGTTGATAATATTGAATACTGCTAAGAGGTCTAATAGGACCAAGAGGGGCATATTTCCCATTCCGGTCCCAACAAATGTTTCAATGTCTTTTCTCAGTGAATTGAAACAGATTTATTTTCTGAATCAAAAAGTATGATTTGAATCAGATTTTGGCTGAATTGCACATCATTTATGTGCCTTTACTCTGATAATAACAAACACAAGGACCTTTTATTTATTTATGACAGTTTCTATGCCATTAAATACAACAAGGCACAAAGCAGATTTAAAATAGCTCTCAATGACTTTGACGTCACTTTCCAGAGTCCCATTTAGTCTGGATCCTTGCCTTAGTCAACCAATAGTTACGTGTCCTATCTTTTAACAGAAGTTAAATTGTTAGACACTCAGAGATTAAGGACTTTATGAAACTGTTGATAGGTGGTGAAAAAAAATATGTAAGCTACCTAAAGTCACCTAATATGGCAGTCTCTAAAATGAATGAATAAATAAATTTTAAATAGAAGTTATTAGCTTATTAAAGGGAAGCTCAATTTACTGTAAGGCTAGATCTCAGTTTACAAAACGGCCTGATCTGCCTTCAGTCCAGTTGGTGTTAACTCACTGTGACTCCATCCTGAACCTTCAGTGCATGTTGCTTCTGCATTAGTGATTAAACATGAAACCAAAGAAGGTAAGAAAATGACAGTCCCATTAGATAGACCAGATCAGGAAATCCACTCCACAGGGAGGTTAAAGTTATGTTTATTGAGATTGACTATAATAACAGAATATTGCAAGTCCGATTGTGCTGTATCTTCCCCACCTTATAGTTCAGTAAGTTAGAGAGGCATCTGCCTGAGCTGTTTCCAAATGTTATCTTGCTTCCCAGAGCTTAAAGAATGCTGCAGCCCCTTTTGCCTAAGTAATGGTTCCTGCATATCTCCACTCCTCCATATCTTCCTTATTCTGTACAGAAAAGAATGCAGAGCCTGGCTTCTGGAATTCTTTCCGACTCCATCACAATAGTCCTGCTCATGTGATCAAGAAGCAGCAGGGAGGATGACAGAATAGAATAGCCACTGACATTCTGAACCCCTGCTTAGTGGCTTTTCCCATAGAGATGCATTGAGGATTTTTTTCCCCCACAACCCCTGGCTGGATCTGGTCTGTTTTCAGACTCATTCTGTTTTTGCAGATTCTGTCCCCACACCAAATTTTGTCCAATTCCTTTTTGGTTTTGGAACCAAATCCAAAGTCCTTTTACATAATTTCTTTCCAACATTCCATTCGGTTGGAAAGGACACAAATGGAGGTGTTTCTTCTCTTTCTTCTCTCATTGAAAAAATGGGCCTGACTGTGGAAATAGTTGCTGGCAGGTAATCAGGCAACAACCTTCTGTCCCATGTAGCAAACTAACTTCTATGGAAAATCTGCACAAAAAAGGCTCAGTCTGAGAAGTGACAAGCTACTCTCCCACTTGACTGATTACACAAAACTTTGAACTCCAACACACACATCACTATTGCCAATATAAAACGAGGTGAACTACTTGCACAAACAAATTCAACATATAATATATTATATTCTCTTGACAAATTAGCACACAGAAAAAAAAAGGAAGTGGAGGTAATTTAATTAAACAGTGATAAGCATGGAGGACTAAGTAAACTATTGGGAAATTAAATTATTGCCTTTATAAACAAAAGATCAAGAAATGTTGTGAATGATGGAAGAAAAGGAAGGGATGAGAAAGGAAAAGCATGGAAAATTGGTTAACTGAGGATCAACCAAGTATGGGTGGACCAAGAATGGGAATGAAGGTGACACATTGATAAAAAAATGGTTTGGTTGCTTGAAAAAAAGTATCAATTGACACAGAACAAAAAAAAAGCTGTTGAGAAAAAGACGTGATTCAGGCAATAGCAATTATATAGTAGATTACACATTTGCCTTCTCCTTCTCCATGGCCATCTCCTCCCATCCCTGTGGCCTCTTCCATCACTGCAGATATCCCAAAAGCAGAAGTTAAGGATTGCAAAGGTCAGTCTGATTTGAGGAAAGTTTTGTTAACCTATGTGTCCAATAATCCACCTCCCTCTTCTGTTCCTCTGTAAGGTATTACATGAACAAGTAACAAATCACACTCTTAAAAAAAAGAAGGAAAGAGGAAAAGAAAGAGTAGAACTCTATTTGGTGTGCAGTACTGCCATTTATATCCAGCATGCTGAGCTCTTGAAATTCGTACTGAAGACAGAGTTCTTCAGAATATTTTGAACCAGAGACAGGGCAAATGGGAGATGTTTGGCTTATTCCAACTTGGGCCCCATTCTTAATTGCCCCAGTTCCACATTGGCTTCATCTCTGGCCAAGCTGTTGCACAGCTCTAGGTGTGTTTTTTTTAATCATTTTCTGATTCTGACACAATTATCTCAAAATTATGACTGTATCAATTTAATTTTCTTCTGTTGTTGTTTTACTCACAATTTTGCACATTTTGTTAGTACCTTGGTGGACAAAGAGACTATTTAATAAATATATTTGATGTTGTTATGTGTCAGTGTGTCACTACAATGCCAGCATATGGGTGATTTACAGAATTAAAGCAACTAGTTGGGGAAATCATAACAGGAACCAGAAAGAAGGAAAAATCATGAGAGTAAAATATTGAAACGTGCTCGCAACACTCTGAAAAACACTGAAAATTATGTTTTCACACAAATGAAAAAATAATCCGAAATAAGGGAAGGCATATCACCTCAGCTCTCAACAGTATCTCATCCAAACATTTTCATTACAAACAAGGAGATTAATCAAAATGCACAATTGTGCTCCGATACTTGTGTTGGTCCTGAAAGCAAATAGCAGAAATCATCTTAAGAACCAGCCAGACATTTTTATAGAGTGAGAGAAAGTAGGGGAGACAGCAGCATAATTGGCCTAAAATCAAACTTAGGAGATTCAGACATCTTGGGTTAATCTGGCTTTGGCTGTCTCAGTAATTTGTTATTCTTGGTCGACAGCTTTCCCATAGACTTTATATATTTTCCCCCCAAATCTGGCTCACAGTAAAATCAAAATGTCCTTTTAGTAAAGCCTCACAACTGTGAAACTGGGGGGGTAGGGCAGGTTAAGGGGGACATTCAGGAGATTTAATATATGAAAAAAGCAAGCTATGCCAGCCAGATCTATAGCAGATTAATGTCTTTGATATATCACTGTCCCCCGTGCAATGGAACCAATGCAACAGGTGTAGACAGAGAAGCCCAAAGGAAACATGGAATAGAAGATGAATTATATCGACAGTACTTTTAATGGAAAATGACTTGAACAGGAATGCTAAAAAACAGTCATGGTTCTTTTTAATTGTCATACCGATGCACACAGTCACAAGATGCTGTAATGACAATTTTTAAAAAATGGATTAATAGATTTTTAAATGTGCTGTGACATTGGACCGAAAAGGAAACCATTTCCTAATATAAGATTCATGCTTTTTAACATTTTTTCCTGAGATATTTATGTTAATCTGCATTTCTTCTACTCCATGCTGTTGTATTTTCAAAATGTTGAGTGCCAAATAACCGTTTTCAACCTGCCAGCTGATGAATCCTAAAATATTAGATGTAGAATTCTGAGTGCATTTTGTAGAGGATATTTGGAAATTTTCAGTTCATGCAGAATGCTTGATTAGGGATATACGGAGATATATAGTAATAGCCAGTTGTGAACAATTGTTTTGTTAATAGGGTAGTCTTCTTGCTTGATCAGGGTTTTTTTTTAATGGATTTTTGAAGACATATCAGGTAAAATCAATCTGTATACATTTTCATTTAGTTTTCTCTTAATTCCCTTGATTATTTAAGACTTGTTGGTTAAAATTAACTTTCTCTGATTTCATTCTTTCTTCTGTAATTTTTCCCAAAGATGTAGGCTGCCTGTCTGCCTGCCTGATTAATATTTCTAATTGGAATATATTTCTGAGTATTGTATGCAAAATTGTATTTTCTTTTGTATGCCCTACTCAGACATATATGATCTTTTTTCAGATTAGTATCTCAGAAACAAATGGTGAGGGGACAGAATTTTGTGCATATTTTAACTGGAGATACAAAAAAGCTAGCAGGCTTTATTGAATGTTAACATCTGTGCCAGAGTCTGCTTTCCTGAGTTTTGCAAATCCATTTTCAGAAAGAATTGTGATTTATTTATTTATTTATTTTTATTTCTTTCTCTCTCTCTCTTTCTCTTTCTCATTGTTATATGGAGAGTCTCTTTTACAGACTCAGTGCTTTCCCACTGTTATACATTTTCTGTCATATGGGTTGTTGCAGACTCTCTACCCAGGATTACAACACTATCTGTGTTTCCTTTAGAGGAGAGTTTTCCTAGTTGCTTTTTTGCAGTTGTTACAGTGAATGAAAGAAGCCTAGCTGTTTTGTTATCAAGATAGTCAATAGTCAATAGCTTCAGAATGAAGGATGTAATTAATAGGCTTGTTGATTCAAGATTTGATGGCAGCCTTGTTTATCTTCAGCTGCTTGGAGATTCAAGATACATTTTTTAAAAAATGTTTTCCCATAGGGAAAACTTAATTCCTAAAGCTACTTCACTTGTTGGCAGAATGTGCAGAATGGAAGATCCTTGAGAGAATATTATTTATCACAATACATTTGTCAAACATCCTCTCACTACCTTTGTAGGACAGATATAGCAGATATGAGAAAAGAACAGCGCAATCAGTTCCAATCATGTCCAATTTACCTAACAAAGAATCCATAGGAACCTTGGCTTATTCGATGCACATTAACATGCAAAAAGTTTATTTAAAAATATAACCTCTTACCTTTCCAGTTGTTTTTCTGGCTGCCACAGACTTGTGCTTTGCCACCACTGATCCCAGGGTCTACTGGAATGCCAGCAAGTATAACATAGGTTTGTACCTCCTAAAAATCCCTTCATTGCTGACCTCAATGTGGTGTTAGGCTGGACAGGGGACCTTGGCAAAGCTTCATGAAACGATTTATCCCCTCCTGGAGAAGTGGGAAGAATTAGTTGTGTCAGGGTTATGGACTGCAGGCTAGGTGGAGTGGAGTGGAGTGGAGTGGAGTGGAGTGGAGTGGAGTAGAATGAACAGCAGCAAACTTGTCGAAAGAAATAGGCAAACAACAGAGAAATAGGTGGCACCTCAACCTTATTTTTAGAGCAGTGTAAGTTTGGACCTGTGTCTGTATATGTTTAAATGTGCCCAGACTGTGAAAATTTAAAGCTACAGAATGACCCAAGGGTTCACACTGAATTGGTCAAGCCTGAGGCCATATTTTGAAAGCTGAATTATGTTCCCAAATGTGTTTGTGATTGACCACCTTGAAGAAGTTGAGAGCTGAGCAAATGAATGAAGCCCAAAGGAATGTTAGCATTGCCATCCCAAAAGAGTTCTGACAAACAGAGAATTTAATGAGGTGATAAATCCCATTGGCCAGTTGTTCCTGTTAAATACAGAGAGCTCTAACTCCTCCCCAGCATTCTCCATTTATGAAACTGGGGTTGGAAGATCTGTAAGAAATTGAATTTCCAAAATCTTTTGGATGGATCCAAAGTACTTTAAAGCTACCAAATTTGAGTTACTGTTTTGTAGCAGTTACCCATTTCAATTCATGAATCTTTGATTGAATGCATCAATCAAAGTTTTGTTGAATCAAATCACCATAAGATTTAACAACAGTATTGAAACAGACTCCAAACTGCAAGTTGTGAGGTTAGAAAATACTTTGGCAGTATGGTCTCTTCCTCATTAAATTTCTTTCTTCCTTTTCTTGAGGCTGTTTGGCTGGGATATACTAAGTGGGCTGGTTTAGTCAGTGTTCCTCCAGTCTTACATTTTTCAATCCCAGCTGGATTAGATTTGCAAAAAATTTTGGGTGGTAGCAGCTTCTGGAGCTAAACCTATAAGAGCATTCAACCTAAAAAGGAGATTCTCACCTGAATAAAGATGAGAAGAAATTGTCTTTATGAAGCACCATACTTCTTCTTCCATTCGATGCCCTTTTTGCTGGGATCTACAGTAGCAAACGTATCTGAAAATGTTAGGATAGGAGATTAGTATGTCTTGCCACAGGGTCAATAGTAACTTGAAGTAATATTTCCCAAACAGAGAGGGAGAGCAACAAATTTTAGCTTTTTTTTCTTCTTCCCAGCAAGCTTTGAGGGAGTACTTTGTGCTAGCTAGCATCAGCTTTGCATTTAATAGGATCTAATTTGCATATCTGCATATTCTTCCATGCTCCATTTAAAACTGTAGCCTAGGTTAGACATGGCTTTAACATCACCCACTTTTACTTCTTCTTTCTTTCTAACGAAGGCCTGTTAATGAAGAATCTTGCTTATTGAAGGATTCTCATAAATAGAAAAACTTGTAACTCTTTTGTACATCTTCAACTGGTCTAATAAAGCTTTCACATGGATTTTGGAAGTAGGCTCTCAGGCAGATATGAGCAAATTTCTCTCAATTCCACTGATTTGCCCTAGGTTTATTCACTCTGTCTAGCATTTCATTTTACTATCCTTCTGATTTATCATGAGTAGTGACACAAATTTTGGAACTGATAGATGCAAAGTTTACTGAAGTTTTTCTTTTTTCCTGTTTCCTATCATTTTCAATACAATCAATGATAATTTACAATCCTGCATAGTCCTTTATAATTCCATAAATATGATCATGTGAGCATGAACACACCCAAGTATGCAGTATGGTTTATGAATACACAAAAGTAAACTATAAAAGGGAAATATGAGGAATGAAAGGAAGTAAATGTTACAGGGCATGAAAGCTGAATTCTAAGGCCTAGGTTCTACCGTGCAAACAGACCCAAAGCATTCTGAACTGCCAATTCTAGAGAAGACATTGGATGAAAAAAATCCAGAAGGAAACATACCTATAAAGGATTCTGAGTTTGCAATGAGCACAGCTTGAAAACAACAGTCATACAAGGAAAAATAAATACTAATAGTAGCTAGCTCAAAACTCAGATAAATTAACAAGCACTACATTAATTTAATAGCAGCCTCTTCACAAATATCAGCAGTGTTCTTCTGCAGTACACAGGAGGTATAAAAATGAGTGCATAAAGAACAATGGATAGGCAAAATAAAATTATGTACAGAACTGAAAACATTATTAGCAGAGTGAAGGCATAGGTTATTTGATGCAGAAGCTAGTACAGAACTTGGAACAGGACGGCACTTCTAGATTTCTAGCAACAGATGCAAGTAGCATTAAACTATGGCTTGATTTACACATCATGCTTCATTTGGTACTGAATGAACCCAGTTTCTGGGTTTGTCCAGTATACTTAATCATAACTAGCTGGGTTTTCATAATAAAGTAAGCCATAAAAAATCTGGGTTAACATTAACCAAGGTTAGTATGTTGTGAGAAAACAGGGAAAAGGGCTTGAATTGAACCAGTTCAGCAAATTGCATGATACAGCTAAGATGTATAGGCTGATACATCTGCAGCCAAGAAATCTCAGTTCACTTCTGTTGCTGTACTTCATTTATGTACAAATGCACTCTCTGTGTTATTAGTTTGAATTGAAACATGTATGGCCTACAATCACACATTGTTACTTACAGTAGGAAAGCCTGCCAGTTGCTATTTTCATAGTTTCCCAGAGGTATTTTGTAGTTCTGCACCTCCCAGATTTCTTTCTTTATTACAGAGCAACATATTCAGAAATTAGTAGCAGTAAGAAGCTTAGACTCTGTAGTAACTGTTGGGTGTTGTTTGAAGAGGTCTCTGCAAAGCACTCTTTTAGGCAATTCAAGGTTAACAACAACATTTTAGACTGTCTTTCTTACAACCATTTTGTGATAAATGCTGTTCCTGTGAGATAATCCATGGAATGGGAAGACCAGGATGTTGAAGTTCTTACCTTTTTAAGTTTATGTTATTGCAACATTGCAATCTCTTCAAATAAAAAAGAAAGAAAAGTTAAACTATTGACATGTACATTTAAATGCCAAACCATAAATGTGCCCTAAAAGATAAAACGCTAATTAAACATTAACTTTCTTTGAAAATAATAATAATAATAATAACAACAACAACAATAATCCTCCCTTTCAGACACATACTGGTAGAGAAGAAACTAGGAGGTGTTGCTATCAATAAGAACGTAGCTGCTTTCCTGGGTCACTCTATTTCTGATTTTATTAGGTGTTCTACCAAAAGTCTGGGTGGTATCCATTCTTTAGACAAGAATCCCTTACTCATCTCTGGGCCTATGTCCACCCATAGGAAAAATTATTCAAAAAACACCATTTTATCCTAGCCTGTTAGGATAACTTTGGAACCTCGGCTGTCCAACATTTTCAGGGATCCTAAAATATCTTGTATGAGATCCAGACATCTGCTGGATATGCATAGCAGTTCATGCTACAAATCTAGCTCCAATCTTTCCATACATTTTCAAGTTAAAAACTGTGAAATGAACTTGGTTGAGTAATAAACAACATTGTGAAGTGTCTAGATTTATAACTTCCAAAGAACGAATGGACAATAAATTAGAATACTAGTGGCATGATTGTAGTAACTAATGCCAAACTAGGGAGCAACTTGGAAATGTAAACAGAAGATTTAATTGGTCCAAAGGGATCAGTAATGTCATTAAAGTTGCAGTAGAGAATGTGAGCAACAACCACCTCCTGATGCTGATGAGTGCAATAAGACTTTAGGTTTGGAATAAGTAGGTAATAACTCCATTTACATTACTGTCACTAATGCTCTGGGCATCCTTCCTCTGTGCTAGAGAGCTCACAAATGTATATATCTATTTTTAATTACATCCTTATCTTCTACTGAATCTTACATACTGGGACAGGGAGGGAGGGAGATAACCAATCTAACCATACAAATAATTTCACAGCATCTATCACATCGCTTTTATCATTATCATTAAAATAAACAGATCAAATCAAATCTGTATTATGGCCAGAGGCCAGCAAGGAAAACAGACAAATACAGGCAAAATTAATATGGGAGTAACTTTATCTTCAAGATTCACCATCTGATTTGCAATTCATAAATCATGAAATCCTTGGAGTTCCTTTGTCTTTCCTTTCCTGGACAACATTCTCCTTTTTTTTTTTTAATCTATTAATCTTTCCTAAAAAGATAAGCAGGTACTGCATGTCTCTCCTTTAATGGTTTTGCAGGGCCTTCGGTATTATTACTACTACTATTAATGACAACAATTCATTTTAGTGATGAAAGTTGATCCCTGTTTTATTCTGTAGCAGGGATTTATATATATGGAAATTGCACTGTTTCCCAGTCTTCTGGAAAATGTTAGACTTTCTATTGTCTTAGAAAAGACTGGAAAATCTAGTAAAAATATAGGATGGCAATGAATAATTATGTTATGTGGACCGTGAATAAACAAGGCATGATAATTCCAGGCTAAATGTCTAGCACAGACAGACTCACAGGGTAGTTATGGAAAATCAAGCAAAATTGTTTACTTTCATCTGGCAGGATCAAAAGCAGAAGAAAAGCAGGAATCAACTTACATTCTGGAGGTCTTTAAGCAGAAGTTGTAGATATTATATCCATAAATTTCCTGCATTTATCACTGGGATGGAAAACATATCCCTCCAAACTCAATGATTCAGATCTCTGATCAAGCATGAAGTTAACCTGAGATCTTTACAGAGTAACATATATATTTCAAAAATAAAATAGGCAGTGTGCTGCACCAATACTCTTCTAATAAAGACAGATTATTAAAGTGACAAAAATGCATATAAACAATTAATTCTGCAATCTTATATGTAAGATACACATTTTACTGAATTCAGCCAGGCTTACACCCTAGCAAATCTGCTGAATCAAAACAATATTTTCTCAGTCACTTGGCTATTTATTTACAAAGGCAAGATCGGCCACCAGAGTTAACAAGAAGGGGTCAAACCTACAACATGTGGCTAAGTCACATCAGCAGTAATTAGGAAGCTCACTTTGTGCCTAAGGAAAAAGAACAGAGTAGAAGAGTACTCCAGAGGTAGAAGCAAATATATGTGAAAGGTTGGGAGAGAGAATAAGAATTCATGTCCTTTCTCATTACAAGAATCTGTTTCAATCTTCTAGAAGCATTTAGGTAGAACGACAACCCAAGTTGTATTAAGGTTTTTGCAACCATCTCTATCCTGGACATGTAGGATTAACATTACTTGCCAGAGGCATTTTGCCTCCAGAGGAGACATCCTGTATTCTATTTGCTCTTTTTTAATCAGAAATGCAAAATGCAAGCTTTTTTGACGTGTTAAAAAGAAGTCTATGAAAGTCATAGCCATTGACTTTGGCTGAAAACTCATCGGCTCTCAATGTCACTTTAATGCTAATGAAACTCTTACAAATGTGGAATTTAGAACACGGCTGACAATGTAATTGTTATTCTCCTTCAACCTATACCAGATTGATATGAACATATGAATTAACATGTGTATGAATTTTACAAGACTTTGTATGGAGGATTAGCTCCCTGTTGATAACAAAAATACAACAAAACCTGAACCCAGACCTGTTCTAAAGATTCAAGGAAGTGAACTTATGCAAAGCTGTCATTCAATGGAAAAAATGCAGATGGAAAGAGACCAAGACTGGAACTTTGGGTGTGAACTCTGAGAAGAAAAACCAGTTAAGTATTTTGCACTCTAAGTTATGAAATAGCTTATTTAAAAACCAGGATATTTTTCACCTTTCCCAGATGTTTTTATCCCAGCCGTAGTACCACATGTTGATTAAGATTATTACCATGTCTACTGATTAGTGTTCCAGAATATTTTATCAGTCTCATTTAATTTATCTAATATTATCAGAGGGCTGGGATGATTGCATGCAGTATATTTGCATATCTGTACTGTTTCCCCCCCCCCCCCCCTTTTCGGAAAGCTGAATCTGGCAAAATCTCAATTCTTCTTCTTAAACTCTCTCTCTCTATATATATATTATTGGGCAAATAGTATTCACAATGCAAACTTCAGTATGCCTACTTAGAAGTAAGTCCTATGGAACTGAATGGGTCTTATTTCTAGTTAAGTGGGAATAAGCAAAGGAAAACAGACTTATGCCCTCCAGATATTTTAGACCTCACCTCCATTCCACATCTCAGGTGACAAGAGCTTGTGGGCATGGCCCTTCGAAACACTTGGAGGCTACTTCGTTGCTTATCACTGAGGTACAGAATTTCAGCCTCAGGAATCCAGAAGAAGGGCAAGCAGATTTGCTACTTCATTAAAAAAGTCAATTATTTAATAATTGAATGTTGTTAGATTAATAAAACAGAATATGATATGATACTCTGCAAACAGAGATACATAGCATATGGATACCTCCGCTAAACTGCCTTGCCACGTCAAGATGATTTTTTTCATTGAATAGTTGCATTTCTCATTTCTTCCCTAGAGTTAAGATTTTGGATTTGAAAACACTTTTAAAACAAAAAAGAGGCTTTTTTTCCCTATAGCAAGTCTATTCTCCTCTCCACTGACTTCATTCAGTTTGTCTATTTATCAAGTTGTTGAGGCTGGACTGGAGTTAGAACAGTGTTTTTCAGACTTGGAAACTTTAAGAGGTGTAGACTGCAACTCCCAGAATTCCCCAGCCAGCATACTGACTAGGGAATTCTGGGAGTTGAAGTCCACACATCTTAAAGTTGTCAAGTTTAAAAAACACCGAGTTAGAACCACTGTGGCTGTGATGGGGAATTGTTCTGAAACTGTTACAACTGAATATAGCTTGAGTATTTCTCATTAGGTTTAAAAATACTGATGAATGAAAGATCTCTAGCAAGAATATTGTTTCAAGAAACCAGTGTAATATTAGCATGAGTAGTAAATGATACAGGCTAAGCTGTTATGTCATCTAGGAGTGTTTTTAAAATGTTCCTGGGACTTTAATAATTGCATAAAATAACTGCATAAAATAACTTTAACTGCATAAAATAACTTTAAATAGCTGCATAAAATTACTGCATATAAAGTCCTGTGACTTTAATAACTGGGGAGAATAAATTTCAATTTCTTTCCTTGCGGTAAAATTGTAGTAGAAGGAACTGCATCCACTGTTGAACTCTAACAGTCTATGAAACCTAAGGATAAATAGAGGTGGAGATATAAAATATAAGGGCCATAATGCAACTTCATCAATTTTAAAAGGCAAGTATAAGAATTAAATATGGGCATGGAGGCTGTATTGGAAGCCAAAAAGTAAGTTCAAGAACTGTGAGGGTATATGTGGGAGTTATAATCCTGAGGACAAAGCCTTCACGATGAGTTCCACAAAAGCCTTACTCAAGATTTATTTCCAAATAGGATAGAGCCATATAGGTGTAAGGTGAGGAGGTTTCACACTGGAGTGCTCATTATCTCATATTGAAATGGGGTCATTGAACAGAGTCCAACTCAGGCAAACACATGTAGAAACTTCCTTCAGATTTCTAGGCATATTGAGGCAGGGCTAGCTTTTATGGTACCATGTCCATAATGCTGGATCCTATTCAAACATAACATCTGTACGGCTAAAGGGAAGCTAGATTACGCTGAAAGCTACAGGACCCCAATATAGAATAGAACACAATTCTAGTTCTGAATTCAGTCTTCGAGGTTCTAAATTTCAGCCTGTGACCTTGGAGGCAGCAGATACAAAATGCATGGGAGAATGAATAATATAACTGTGGATCAGTAGAAGCAGAAATGTGGCATTAAATCCATTTACATTTTAGCTGCCAAATTTTGGTGAAGAATACTGGTGTAACTTATGGTTGTTGTTGTTTTTCCCAGAGACATAATTTTCTTTTGTCTATGCAATGAAAAAATTTTTTTTTCTAATGTCACACCAATCTTTGCTACTGAAGTATATAAGGATAAAAATATATCTTGAATTTTTGAGCTAAATTTCATGTTGTGCTTGCTGATACAGGAAGATACATACATACATACATATTTGTTGAAGCTCAGGAAGTGGCAAAGATAGTAGGATATGTTTTTTAATTTGTTACTTTCCTTCCAAAGTAATAGAAACTTTGAGAACAAATAAATGTTGGATAAATGTATTTTTTCACCTTACTAGCTGCAAAACCATAGAATACAATATATTACATATAAGCTAGGTCATAATTTTGATTCTTTAATTATATTTATAATATTTATCATTAGTACAAGTGCTATAATTATACTTAGTTTTAGATATGGAACAGGAAGTTGTGCTGTGAAATAGTTAATATCTTACTTTTTTGCCATGTGTTAAAATACAGAAATGTGTAAGTATATGAATACACAATAACAATTTTTTAAAATGTAATAAACAAAGGAAGATTTTTCTGGATTTTAAAATAGCCTTTCCAGGCAGTGATTATTATTGAGAAACAGAATACATCTTGCCCTGTAGCTCCTGTTTAGAGACGTCATAGTAAAGAAATTGCACATACCATAAACAATAACTTCATTTTTTTAAAAAGTCTTCAAACCTTCCCTTCCCAGACTATCACACTCCTATTTAAAGCCAAAAGCATATTTCTGTCCATCACAGAGTCTTTTGTGTAAGTAAAAGTCACCTTGTATAAGTGGAAAATTACACTTGGAAACAAACTCTCTCTCATTACAGCTTAAAAATTTAGTATAATCTTGGTCTTTAAATAAGATAACTTTTATAATATTAAACCTTTTCAGTCAGCTAACTGTTCTTGATTGACAAAGAGGCACTCCATTATTATTTTGGGAAAAGATCAGATAAAGGGACCCAAAATACCTTAGTTCATCTGTAGCATTTGGGAAAACATAATGTTCAGATCTTTTGGGACTTTTCATGCTATCTTCAGGTCTTTCAACCACAGGGTTCTTCTTTAGTTCCCTACTGGAGCCAGGACACAGTTTAAATCAGAGTTCCTCAACTTTGGCAACTTTAAGATGGGTGGACCTCAACTCTCAGAATTCTGGAAGTTGAAGTCCACCTGTCTTAAAATTGCCAAGGTTGAGGAACCCTGGTTTAAATGAGTACTGCTTACGTCTAGACTGTTCCTGTTACAAACAGCCTCTGTATCTATCTTCACTTATCCCTTCCTACAATCTTGTTAGCTGTTTACATCCTTCTCTGCTGGTGGTCTTCTGCTCCCCACTCTAGAGCCAAGGTTTCCAGGTTCCAAATGATAAAGGACCTGGCCTTGCAACTCTGGAATTAACTTCCATTTGCCTCTGAGTAATACTGATAACTGTGGAGTCCTTGGTGCTCTCTGAGTTTCGTTGTTTGCATGCAGACATTTCATTACCCAGCTAGGTAACACCATCAGTTCAACCTTGAGCGACATACATTATCTTCTATTGGGAAACCGATAGCCTTTAAAAAGGTAGGATTTTTATTTGACCAGTGTGTCAGTATAGGCCTCTTTATTCCCCTTTGTTGTTAATAAGGCTGATACTTTCTAGTTTAATAGCTGTTTTATATTTATGAAAGATGTAGGTGTATCACTTTGTAAGCTGTAACTCTTGATTTGGAAGGTTGTTGTACTTGCTTGCGTTTAGTTGTAAATATCAGTTTTATTGGTTTGGCAGTTAAGTGTGAACTAATTTTATTGGATGGAATTTTGTAATCGCTGTGTTTCTTTGAATTGTGCCATGTTTTGGTAAAGACACCTAATAAATAGATGATATTATTATTATAAAAAAACCTAATATTTTAAATAATACATAAATTGGTTTAGTGAACTGTTCATATATTGCTAGTTAATCTTCAAAAAATTACAGCTGGAAATTTTGTATATAATGTTATTTGGTAGACATATGCAAATCAGCGTTGATCCAATTCAAATTTCCAAACCAGCTTCAAAAATGTATCCAAATTGATTCAGATTTCAAGTCAGTTTGGAAAGTGGAACTAATTTTATTCAAACTTTGAAATGATTTTTCCCTAAATATATTTGTTCAGGTGCACAGGCTTTAAAATTATAGAATCAAGTCTGAATAATAATAATAATAATAATAATAATAATAATAATAATATCATGATCATGATCATCATCATCATCATCGTCATCATCATTAAGGGCATCTAGTCAATGCGATGTTTTAAATTGCTTCAGATATTTTATTCTGAAATTAAAGTCAAATAATTGAATTGATTGAGTCACCCTTGATTCAGTTGTCCAGCTCAGATTTTCCTCCTACTATATATATAGTAACATCTCATTGCATTCTTGAACATAGATGTGTAGAGAACAGCTCTCCAATTCAACGGCAACAATACTTTCTTCCTCTAGGATGCACTGACATTTTTACAAGAAAAAGAAGATCTGTTGCTTCTTGTCAACTTTTGATCTAGAGGATGGTGGATCTGTTTCTGTTTTCCTCTAGCCTGAAAATGTGATAGACAAGGGCAGTAAAAGCCATTTATTAGAGAAAAATGTCCAGAACTTGTCCAAAATGTCAGGTTTAAGAATAATTGGAATTGGATGATACACAAAACATAATACATTTTATAGAGTAACAAAGTGAGGGGCATTAAAAATAAATGCTCCATATATTTCATTTTTCCTAAAAGTTCCGTTTTTTCTCCTGACAAAATTTGAAAAAATAAAGTTTTCCCTATTGCTAAAAAAATTCTGGAAATTTTATATTGATATGTGGGGCTCAGAGTACAGCTGGGAATATGCACTTTTGATATTTGAAAATGGGGTTTCATGATATAAATGACATTGCTACATACGAAAAAGTAAAATTAAAAGCTATCAACATAGATGAATGATAAATGACTTGTACCTTGGCATATTTCATTATCATGTAAAACACAGGTCATTTCACTGTCAAGTAGCTTTTTCAGTAGCTGTTCCATTTCTTTCCCCTGCATTACGAAGAAAATTAAACCAGATGAAGATAAAGTTTATTAAGTTTCAAAAATAATAATTAGGAAAACTGGTTTACTAAGGGATCAGTGCACCACTGTATTGCTACTGACAGTAGCATCATAATGAGATCATCTACAGATCTACAGCATTTTGACTCATCAGTGAAAATTTACATAATTATTCTATGATATTTATATAGCACTGACATAATATGCAAATGCTTTATAAATATACTAGATTTAAACTGCTTCATCCAAGCCTATATTGTCTTTGTAATAAAAAGGGTTATTAATAGAGCATTGGAATTATTGTGTCCCGAGTTCAGCAATTTGATCTCACCTTTCATGAAAGTGTTCATAGATTCTTAAAAATCAGTTCCTGAATGTGATTTCTTACTTTTAAGCATAGGATCATAAGTCCAAAATATAATTAACAGGTTGCTCAGGTCATTTGCTTTATGGAGAACTTTGGGATACCTCAAAGTTTATTCAATACACATAGGTCAGTAAAGTCAAGTACCCTTCCCTTAATTGAAATTTGTTCACTGTTCAATTTCTTATATGCAAGTCAGACCAGACCAAGAACTAGACTTAATGGAAGACTAAAAACTACTTTTATTTAAATTGGCTATAGTAACATAATCTTGCAAGTCTGAATTTGCCTCCCCTCCTCCCTTTATTCATGTGAATTAGGGGGTGTCTGAGACATTTTTGTAATCCTTCCACATCGTCTTTTGTAATCCTTCCACATCGTTCCACTTAAGCAATATTTTCCTTTTTGTTATTAATTATTTATTGAAATTTGTTCAATACCCACTATGGTAGACTCAGGGTAGCTAACAAAATGCAAAAACAATAAAAACAGTTAAAAAGCATACAATAATACAGACTAAAGCAACCATCATAATAACTAAGAAACACAACAGGGGCCCCACAACACATTAACCACAGGCCTGAACCAAAGCCAGGTCTTGAGGGCTTTTAGAAACCCCATGAGAGAGGTGCCATCCATATTTCTAGGGGGATAATGTTCCAGAGTGCAGGGACCACAACAGAGAAGGAATGATTCTTTGGTCCCATAAGATGACAACATTTAATAGAGAGGACCTGGAGTGAACCTACTCTGCCAGACTGTACTGGGTGGGCAGAAACATTTGGAGAACAACAATAAGTTGTTTTGGTGATGGATTTTCCCTCTGTCCTTCAAGGTCATCCTCTTTACTATTTACAGGTAATCCTCAAGTTACAATGGCAATTGGGATCAGAATTTCCATCGCTGAGTGATGTGATCATAAACTGCAGTGTCATGTGACCACATTGCTTACTGATGGCAATCCATGCAGTCCCCATTGCAGTCATTAAATGTGCATTATAGGTTGTTAAGCGACCACATCCTTGCAACTTCCTTCCAGCTTCCAGCAACCAAAGTCAGTGGAGAAGCCAACAGGAAGTTGCAAGTCCCAGGTGGCTTGCAAGCAGGCCGTCAGGCAGGTAAGTGGCTGCTGCTGGGTGGGAGAGGATGTGCAAGGGTGCGTGACTGGTGCAAGTGCAGTGGGGCTTGGGGTGGCTGCTGCTGGGTGGGGGAGGGTGTGCAGGTGGCTAGGGAGGCATGGCACGAGTGCAGTGAGGCTTAGAAAGGGTGCCCAGATGGGAGAGACTTACCCAAGCAACTTACGACCTTCCCTGTTGGCTTCCCTATTGACTTTGCTTGTGGGAAGCCGGCAGGAAAGGTCACAAATCACAATCACGTGACCACAGGATGCTGCAACTGTCATCAGTGAGAGCTGGTTGCCAAATGCCCAGATCATGATCACATGACTGCTAGGGTGCTGGGACAGTCAGAATTTTGAGGACCGGTCATACCCACCATTTGTTCAGTGCCATCGTGACTTTCAACAGTCGCTAAACAAGTGGTCCTTAACCAAGGACTACCTGTACAATGGTGCAACCACAGGATATTAGGTATAGGACATATATTTAAGCAATAATCTCAGCTGTAATCTCATAATGAGATGCAGAGGGATTCACTAGTAGCTACACAAGGCCTTTCACAGCAGAGGAATATCCTTGGAGGTGAAAAGTCAAAAAATTGTTAGCCTTGTTTTCAACCATTGCTCTGAAGTAAGAGATCTTTCCTCCAAATATCCTCTATAGGAACCCGATTAATGTTTTTATCTTGAAAGGTTTACCAAGAAGTGGGTTGGGGTAGAAGAGTAAATTGGTTCAAAACTATTTTGAAAAAGACCTACATTATCTCTCCTATTATTTTTTATTTTTAAAACTGTACATATAACTATTGTTACATTTGATCCTGTGCTCACTGGATATTGTCAGCCTCCCCAAACTTTATGTGGCTTGTTTAGATGTCAAGGCTCTAACTTGGCAGATGTATCACAGATGCTCAACTTGGCATGGCATGGCTAGATAAGATTCTTTATTGCAACTAGAATGAAGCCATATGAAAGAGATGCTTGTCCATTGTCAATGGAAAGGTGCAGTTCCCTTATATTACCCATACTTTCCTAACTTTCAATGGACTGTTTGCTTCATGGACTTGAAGCTGAGTGGTTGCTGATGGTTGGAATAACTGATATCTCTGCCCTGAGAACGACAGGGTTTGGCTTAACTCTCACAGATGCAGCGGACCATGAAAATTCAACTTGTGGCATGGATGTCCCAAAAAACAGTAGTAGCAGAATAAAGTGACATGTTGAGACAGGAGAAAAAATCCAGTACATTTCTCATGCCTGCGTCACAGCTCAGTCATCTAGATCCAAGGTTATCTCTGTTACTAAATAGTCGTTAAAATCAAACATTATTTATTTGCCTAAGTACAAGCCTTAGAATATATATATGAATTTTGATTATAATAGTAAAATCTAATACAAATTAAACTTAAAGAAAAGAGAAGAGAAAGAGTGAAAAGTACAAGAAAAAAGGGAGAAAAAAGAGAAGAAATAGAAGTTATAAGTAAGTATATGATAAACAGAAAAGAAATATGGAAAGAAGTGACTTTCAACCTTCATCACGACAAGTATAAACAAATTTAGCAACTCTTCACCCCTCTCTAAAGTTACAAACAATTATCTCTTCATCCCATATCCCATTCCTTATCTTTAGGCAAATCCATAAAACATCATCTTTTCAGTCCTGGTGTTAGCAGAAAGTCCATAAAGGGTTGCCAGAAGTAACAACAGATCTTGTTTTAATTTCTTTACATTCCTTCCTTTTACTTCTAATAATATTGATCTTTAGTTCATTCAAATATTGTTGTAAGATTTGATTTCTCTTCATTCTTCTTTATCCCACTGCAGAGTTCTTCAGGTCTTTAACAAGCATCTTTTGTAAATTTAATAAGAAAAAATTATCCAAGTTTTTGGTTTATCATTTGCATTTCTCTTTTGATTTTTAAAACATCAGGTTGTTCTTTTGGCCTGTAATTGTAAATCCACTTTCAGTACCATCTCTATCTTGTCAGATAAAATTTATTCCACATCCATTATTACTTCAATAACATCTTTTGGACATAGTCTATTTATAGAAGCAGACATCAGGACTGCCATTGTTGATATTGTGGCTATTAATTTATGGTTCCATTCTTCAAAAGTGTCCCTTAATATTTTCAATGTTATAACATTTTGCATCATTTTGTAGGTTCCAATTAATTAACACAAAATGTTAATTTTGTGTTTTTTTCCTCTACCTAAAATTTAGTCCCCTCTAGTGTCCATTTTTTTAAATCATAAAATTACTTATCTTTGTTATGTCTTGCAAAAACCAAAACAGATCTATTTCTGATGAGAAGCATTTTGTTCTTTATAATTAATTCCAAAATCTCATTGTAAAAGTTTCTATATTCCAAATTTATCTGGGCCCTTAGTCTGTTTATAACTTTCTAAGATCAAAATCTTCTTTAGCTTTTTGCTGTTTATTTCAAACTTCTAAATTCTTAAGCTTATGATTAAAATTTTCTTTCATTCAGGATTGAAGGCAAACACACCCAGCATTTTCAAACTTGTCATTCCATAGATCTCTAATAGCTTAAAAGTAGTTAAGCAATTTCTGAAAGTGATTTGAAAGTGAGGTTAGCAAACTTAGTGTCCTTTAAAAGGTACCAGCTGTGGTTGCAAACAAGATGGCTATTCTTGCCATCTCCCAGCACTCACACTCACAGGAGACTGCTGTCCTGCAGCCTCACGGGGAGCAGCAATCCGGAGTACATATGGGCAATCTTCTTTTCTCTCCTTATCCAGAGAAGTTCCAAGGAAATGGTCTATTTATCGGTTCCTTGGTCTTTGCTACGGTCATTGATTCTGCTTTTGCAGAGACATGTTCAGTCCACCTTTCCTCCCCTGGAAGTCTCCAGAATTCCTTATATCTTAAACGAGAATTGCTATTTAATGCCACCAGATAATAAGAGTCCAGATGCATCAGTCTCTCTCTACTTCTCTCTATTGATTTCTAATTCTGTGTGACAGATCCAGAATTAAGTTCACACTGCAAAAATAAAGAATAATTCACACAGTAACTTATTAATTGTTCACAGGAAAGTAAAATAGGTTGGTGTTCTCCCAAAGTCAGCCCCATAAAAGCAACTTTTGGGGTAAGTTTCACAATTTACTATTGCTGTCTCTTTCTCTGTTATTTTTCAAAATACCTGCCAATCAAAATCACCCCATTAGCAGATAATTTCTTATATTCTTTTCCAGCTCCCATTTATCTAGTATCCATTTTTTCCTACATAGATGGATGCATTTCCTTTGATTCATATGCATGTACTTTCCTAGGCTGTGTTCCTGAAATTCTAGAGGACTTTCTCAAATAGCATTTTCTAGGATAGAACTTAAGCAATTTTTCCTAGAGAAAATGTGATGATTCTCTGTACTTCCATTCCTGATGGAAAGAGAACTGCAGCTCAGTTTAATGAATACTGACAATGCAATTACGTTTCTTATATGCCTTGCATATCCCAGGCAACCTGACAAGGAAACAAAAGGAAGTCCTCAGTCCCGTTCCCTATATCATTGCAGAAAAAAAGCAAATGTCAATTGGGGCACCAAGGAATCACAGGATAAGCATTTCAATGCTCAGTATTCAAAGGCATTTTTATCGGTTAGTCTTCAAGTGCCGATCACTGCTTTGTCTCTCCTTGTTTGTAAGAACACTGCATAAATTAGTAGACATTATTAATATTAGCGCTGAGTTATCTCCCAAATGTTTTGGAAAATTTGTATTATAAAAGTAAAAGAAGGAAGTTTTAACTTTTTAATTTCTGGACAAAATATAAATGGTGACTCAAACACTCATCAGTGTCTAAGGAAACTTAAAACATTTATGGATTGTATTGATTAAGGCTGAATGCAGCTTTTGAATGGGTTACAGTGGCCCACCAGGGAATAAAATAATAGAACTCCTGAGAATGCCAAAACGTATTAATTGCTAAGCACCTGGCAGATCCATAATATGGGAAGATGGGCCTGAATTGGATAGACTGATATACTGTAAATTATTACTATATTATTTATTACTAAAATGTAGACATGGTATGATCTTGTCTTATTCCCCTAAAAATTCTAACTCTGGACTAGACATAAAGTGAAATTTTACATTGTTTAGAATTCAACTTTCTAATCTTGATTTATGTATTTGAGCCTGACATGTTTGCTAATAAAAATCAGGAGTTTTCAAAAGTGCCAGATCCAAATATTTAGGTTACGTAGAAGGAGGTCCTACATTGCAACAATACAAATGACATACATTGGGCCAAGCAATTGATATAAGATGGGGGGAAGTGCTGAGGGCCAAAATCTTAGCATTATAATAAGTTAGCTGGAAAAAAGAAATAGGAGAACAAGAGGAAGAGGGGAGCTAAAGAGAAAAGCTACTAAAAATAGCTTATCACCACAAATATCCTAAAGAATGGACATTTTGTCAATAGAACAATAGATATAGAGAGTTAAGTATTAGGTATGTTCACTGCCTTGAGTTATATATTAAAAAGACAGGAAATAATAGTAATAATTATTTAAGATCAGTTGCACAGCATTGAAATCACAGTAAAAAAACCAGCAGAGACTGAGTAAGCTTCATTTTTTGCACCCCTGCTCAGAACTATTGCCCAATCTGTAGGGAGAATGACATATGGAACAAAACGTTCATAGTGAGGTGGCAGGGAAAATATTTCTGTAGCTTTCTACATGTAACTTAACTCAGTTCTTTATAACTTCATTTTGATCTTTACACTACATTTTAAATGTGACTCTCTGTAATTTTTTCTTTCTGCTGATGCTGAGTGCTGTTATCTCCCTCCCTCCTTCATTCTAGACAGCAAGGCCGAAACGTACCCAAAACAAGGGGAGACGAACGGCGAAAACAGGGACTTGTGGTTTAGCTACAAGCTACCAACTATTGTCTTAATTTGGAGAACGGAAGACATGGGGAGGGCACTGAGGGAGGGATTGGGGAGAAACAACTCTTGTAATGATAAAAAGGCTTGCTGAACCCCTTTTCGGGGTTCAGTTCTTTGCAGGGACCTGTGAGTCCTAACTGAACCTTTGTGCAAATAAAGCTCCTCTCTGAATGACCCCGTGAGAGTCTCGTCATCTCGTCATCTCTAAATGTTGCGTTGCTCCCACCCATAACAATAGCATCTAGCTATTTTTGTTAGCGTAGATTGATTTAAGCAAGAATTAAATCAGAAGAGGCAATGAGAGGTCCTACTATAAGAAAAAAATAAATAGAGGGGAAGGTTGTCCCAAGTCTTCATTCCTTCCCTACAGACAATTTTTCTTTTCATTAAAAAAAACCTTACCAAGGAATGGGGAATAGCAAACAATAGAGAATTTGCAATCCCCATCTCTTTCTTCCCTAAGATCTAAACCTCTATCTGTATATAAAGACTCTGCTGAGTTGAGGTTAACTCCTTATGTATAATGGGATGTAGGAATAACCTTGAGAAGCAGGAGGAAGAGCTGCAACAAAGAGAATGGTTAGATAAAGGAAATCTGAAGTAGAAATGTAATCTCAGGCTTCACCTTCTCTAGTTCTTTTGAAGATAAAGGGAGGGAAGGGTGAAGCCCATTGAGACTTGCAAGATTCTGTTACTGTAAGTTTATAATAAAAGTAGCATTAGCATTCATAACCCTGGTTTCCTAGACTAGTCTACCTCAAAGGGCTGACACTATGTGGATATGACTGTCCAGCAACTTTAAGATATATGAACTTCAACTCCCAGAATTATGGAAGCTGAAGTCCCCATATCTTAAAGTTGCTGAGATTGAGAAACACTGATCCCTATATTCTTCTTGGAAATAATACAGAAATAGTTTGTGGTTGCTGCCTTCTTCTTTTAACTTCCCTATCCAGCTTAAAGCCCTGGGGTTTCCTGGTGACCCAGTTTAGTTTTTGAGGGCAATGGGTATCAGCCAAGTTTAACTAGGTGTTACCACCTGCTATAGTATCCAATTTCTGATTCTAGCTGGAATGAAGGAAAGAAATGAAGGGAACCGATATAGATTGTAAATAGGGATGGGGCAGTCATATTTGAGACAGAGTATAGCTGATTCAGAGGTTCCAAGAGAGTAGACTTTTGCATTTTCAAGTCTGCTTTGGAGATATTCATCCCACTGAATCCTTAATTGGCAATATAAAATAGGAAAAATATAAATGTATCAAGCATGTTCAAGGCACTTCAAATACAAATGTCACTGGACCAATATCTGTAACACTATTATAAAGTAACATTACCAGGGGCAGAATTTAGCAGTGTATCTTTTTAAGAATAATCAGAGAAAAATTATATCCATATATTGAAAGGACTGTTTCTTTATCAGATTATTAATACGCCTCTCCCAAGTAAAGCCAGTTTCTACAAAAAGAAGACTAGGAGAGCAAGAAGGATTGTGTGCAAGAACTTTTTTTGAAATCAACCACAATGCATAAATTACTACTTTCATTGTTTTTTACTTCCTTGCTGGAGAGAATTCCAAACACATCACTACCCAGCTGTTTCCTTCTTTGCTTTCTCTGATAATGGTGCCTCTACTTCCTCTCCAACTTCTTTGGTAATAGAAGTTCTTATTAAGATCAGAGAGAACAAGGATAGATGGTGTGAATGATACTTGGGAAACTAACATTATTGATGGTATATTCATTTATCCTACACTGAGAATGTTTATTGGCTATTCTTTACAGTGTGAAAATAAATTCTTAGAGTGCCTTAGAGATTAAGATATTAATAAAGCAACCGTTTGCATGCTTACTCAAAAATAGGACTCATGTTGTTTGTTCCAGAGTATACAGATTTCAGTCCTATTATACATACAGGTGAAACTCGAAAAATTAGAATATATTGCAAATGTTCATTTATGTCAGTATGGCAACTCAAAAGGTGAAACCAATATATGAGATAGACGCATTACATGCAAAGCGAGATATGGCAAGCCTTACTTTGGTATAATTGTGATGATTATGGCATACAGCTTATGAAAACCCCAAATTCACAATCTCAGAAAATTAGAAGAGTGTAAAAAGGTTCAATATTCTAGGCTCCAAGTGTCCCACTCTAATCAGCTAATGAATCCATAACACCTGCAAAGGGTTCCTGAGCCTTTCAATGGTCTCTCAGGCTGGTTCAGTACGAATCACAAGCATGGGAAAGACTGCTGACCTGACAGTTGTGCAGAAAACCATCATTGACCCCCTCCATAAGGAGGGAAAGCCCCAAAAGGTAATTGCAAAAGAAGTTGGATGTTCCCAAAGTGCTGTATCAAAGCACATCAATAGAAGGTTATGTGGAAGGGAAAAGTGTGGTAGAAAAAGGTGCACAAGCAGCAGGGATGACCGCAGCCTGGAGAGGATTGTCAGGAAAAGGCCATTCAAAAGTGTTGGGGACTTTCACAAGGAGTGGACTGAGGCTGGAGTTAGTGCATCAAGAGCCACCACACACAGACGGATCCTGGACATGGGCTTCAAATGTCGTATTCCTCTTGTCAAGCCGCTCCTGAACAACAAAAAACGTCAGAAGCGTCTTACCTGGGCTACAGAAAAAAAGAACTGGTCTGTTGCCCAGTGGTCCAAAGTCCTCTTTTCTGATGAGAGCAACTTTTGCATCTCATTTGGGAACCAAGGACCCAGAGTCTGGAGGAAGAATGGAGAGGCACACAATGCACGATGCTTGAAGTCCAGTGTGAAGTTTCCACAGTCTGTGTTGATTTGGGGAGCCATGTCATCTGCTGGTGTTGGTCCACTGTGCTTCATTAAGTCCAGGGTCAACGCAGCCGTCTACCAGGAGATTTTGGAGCACTTCATGCTTCCTTCCGCAGACGAGCTTTATGAGGATGTTGACTTCATTTTCCAGCAGGATTTGGCACCTGCCCACACTGCCAAAAGTACCAAAACCTGGTTCAATGCCCATGGGATTACTGTGCTTGATTGGCCAGCAAACTCGCCTGACCTGAACCCCATAGAGAATCTATGGGGCATTGCCAAGAGAAAGATGAGGGACATGAGACCGAACAATGCAGCGGAGCTGAAGGCCGCTATTGAAGCATCCTGGTCTTCCATAATACCTCAGCAGTGCCACAGGCTGATAGCATCCATGCCACGCTGCATTGCGGCAGTCATTGCTGCAAAAGGGGCCCAAACTAAGTACGGAGTACATATGCATGCTTATACTTTGCAGAGGTCCAATATTGTTCTATTTCCAATCCTTGTGTTATTGATGTCATGTAATATTCTAATTTTCTGAGATTGTGAATTTGGGGTTTTCATAAGCTGTATGCCATAATCATCACAATTATACCAAAGTAAGGCTTGACATATCTCGCTTTGCATGTAGTGCGTCTATCTCATATATTGGTTTCACCTTTTGAGTTGCCATAGTGACATAAATGAACATTTGCACGATATTGTAATTTTTCGAGTTTCACCTGTAATCAGAAGCAATGAAGAGTCCTCTTATTTTATCTATATGTAGCTACATCTATCCAGTATCTGAGTTTACATATCATACTAAATCATGAGTTTGGCATAGTGTGTTGATTATATTCAACCATTGTCAATGGCTTCATGGTGATGTGTGACTCCTGAAAGCAGTGGTTTAATCAAACCATGGTAATTTGTCACAGAAAGACATGTCCTGATCAGACAACATAGTTAACTGGGTCCGAGATAGTTAAGGATGTTGTGTGGATTCCAAACTGAGTTAACTCCCTCCAGTTAGGCAATTTTCCTCTGTCTCATGAACTATTTGAGGGTCAACTGTCCATGATTTATACATAGTTCTAGAGAAGTCCCATTTAAGTAAACATATTTATTTGTTTACTTGATAGATTTGCAGCCCACCTTTATTTTGTGCAACTCAAGATGGTGTATGTTACTTCCTCCTCCTATTTTGCCCCACAACAACTACCCTGTGAGGTGGTTGAGCTAAGAGAGAGTGATTGACCCAAATTTACCCAGGCAGCTTCCATGCCTAAGGCAGGACTAGAATCAGTCTTCCACTAATCCAGCACCTTAGCCAGAAGTGCCCAAAGGCAGGTGGTCAAAAGGTCAAGATGGTAGTCACAACCATGGAATCGAAGCATTGCAACACACAATAGAAACAGGCAGGACTTTGAGCTCATGGCTGCGGCTGGTTTTTTCCCCTTGGTTTTATTTTGTATAAATTAGGTAAAACAAACGAGAAAAAGCAAAAACAAAGAAAAGGGAAAGGAATACACATAAAATAAACTTTACACTAGACATAAGGTTGATGTTGTGGCTGCCCTCTTGACTTCTTTGACCCCCTCTCTGTGGACACCCTGACCTTAATCTAATGAATGAAGTTTACAGATTCTCTTGGCAGGAGGCAGGAGAGGCTGCCTGACTTGTGAAATGCAGATACATGCAGGAAAAGTTTTTTTGCCTCAAAACTACCATCTCCCCACACGTGCACATACTACAATGGTTCTGATGGGACTCGCTGCATTCCTCCTCTAGCAGGGGGCTCTGGTATTTTTTAAGTGAAAGAAAGTGTCCTAAAACAATTGTAGAAGGAGTGTTCATGCTAGGCCACTGGGAGGAACCAAGATGTTTTTGAAGTAAAAGTGACAGAGCTCTTCAAAGCTAGAGATTTTTTACTAAGTAAAGTCATATTTCTTGTTCCATAAAAGAATTTTTATGGAAACTATTCTATTCTGCACAAAAGTAGACAAAACCACATCACTTTCTCAAGGAGAAAACCATGTTTTAAATGATTGGGGCAGAATTCAGGATTCCATGAATGTCAAGCCTAAGTAGAAAACAAAGTGAACTTTCCTACAGAGTCAGACCAGTAGCTCATTCGATCCAGTAGTGCAGTTCTCCAGTCCTAGAGCTACTGGTGGGGTGGGGGATTGACTCTGTGACCTTCGGGATCCAAAACATGCTGTGGATTCGGCCAGATTCCTTCCCATTTATAACAGTGATGAGTGAACTCTGTACTTATGAATACTAGAGTGCAGAAAATGTCCCCCCCCCCCTTCCATTTGGCTATTTTCTTCATTTGTTATTATTAAATCTCATGAATCAGATTTCATATTTGTTAAAAATTACTTTCATTTTGCTGTGCCAATGGCAGTTCAGCTGCAGTAACTAAGCATATTTTGCTGGTAGTTCTCGGCACCACTATTGTGTTTTGCTTCATTCATCCTTCTCCAGCCTGGCTCTTTCCAGATGTGTTGGGACTACAGTTCCCACAATGCTTATCTCAATATAGGTAGATATAGGGGACTTTTTGCATATTGTCCTGCCTTGTTTTCTTCTTTTTTACTTACTTGGGAACAGGACATATTGAATATTGTGAATCTCTCAGACATATTTAATTTCAAGAAAATTCCCTCATCCATGGGTCTCTGAACTTTGGCTTGAAAATAAATTAATCTTTAGTAGAAATGTCACCCAATTTGAAAGGCAAATAATTTTGATAGAATTGCTATTATTAAGAAATCCAGTTCCTTATGATTAGGTTCATCCTGCACATTTGTTCTAGCTACAATCTGCATGGGAAATGTAATAGCTTTAAGGATTGATAAAGCTTAGATCTTTTTGAGTATAAAAGCAAAGATTACACAGTTCATTCCTTGTGAATACTATCAGTTTTCTGCAACAAAAACACTGGCCTCTCCAGCGGTTTTCCTCTTTTATTACGTATTAGCTTTTTTCAATTTAATCTTTAGAGACTTTGTACCACTGGATCCAGATAAACATTAATGTAAAAGACTGACAGTCTATTGAAACACTAAATGCATAAAGAATGTCCAGAGAGATAGAAATAATCTAGTTTTTCTTTTCTATCAAATTATAGAAGGTATTCATTGACATCCATGCTCTGCACATTTTGAATGGAGCTTTTATAGTAAGAGTTAGAAAGTGTTTTCTTGGAGTGTCTTTTTAGGGATCAAGGATCTACCCAGATCTCTCCTGGAAGCTTGATCTGGTACATTTTCTTATCATTGGATGAGTTTTTCCTCTCCAGCTGAATGGATGTTTCACATGGGTTTCAGCCCCGTAGCCATACTTTGTTAAAAAAACAGGACTGCTTCTGTCCCATTGGCTGCCATCAAATCAGATATGAGGTTACATATCCAGAAAAGGAAATATTTGTCACTATTGCAGAAGATGTCAACCAAATGATCAAGCTGAGCCCAAGGTATAACATTATAAAGATATCATTTTTTTAAACAAAGCGACTAAATTGCTATTGCTAACCACTCCTTTTTTAAAACTGAAACCTCTATTACATGTGAGATGCAAATCCAAAGAATGACCTAAAAGCAATATTTTGTTGAAACTAAGTTCATTCTTTCAAACTGAATAAAACAAATGTGTTTGATTTCTATTTATTAATTTTTTAGCGGTCTTCCACTAGCCACTTCCAATTATCAGAATTTGAAATGACTTTAAACTTTGTGGCAACAAAATGAGGAAATGTACTGTTTAATTAACTCAATTAAAAATTAAGGATCAAAACGTTAATTTTATTTTTAATGCTATATTCTTGGAACACATTTTTGGATGAGATATTCTGAAGTTCATAATTCCTGTTGAATCAGTTTTATAGTGCTGTCTCTATACTTTCAAAGATATTCTGCTTCCACCAACCCTCACAATGGATGCAAATATAAGGAGACAACAGAAAACATTAATTGGATACTGTTAGATCCTGACACTTTCTGATATTATCAGGAACATGCTGAGTCTTTGATAGACAGATACAAATTCTAATTCCACTTCAGTATTTTTTAAGAGCCTGAAACAGGTTAGTTAGTGCACTTCTGGCTGGAGTAGATCACAGCTATTATATGTGATGTAATTTTTTTTTAACAAAATTTTATCTGGAAGCCTTTTCTTCTCTAGAATATGCAGAATGAACACACCAAATATTTTAAAGCTTTCCACAAAACCATAACATGTATTACAAATTCTGTTTGCAGTGTTCTGGCAAAATATGAGAGGTTGTTAAAGCCAATAAACCGTGTTCCTTTAATTTCAAGGCAGTCTAAATAAATACCAGTATGTTGGCAGCTGATAATCTTGAAATGTGCTGGAAAGGCAGAAAATAATTGAAAAATAGACAGGACTCTAAATAAGGAGATAAAAAGAGAAGGAGAGAAAGACTTGTCCAACTTCTACAGATTATAAATTGGATTAGTAAGTAACATTTTACCACTAGAGTTGAAGTAAGGATACATATTTCATTTTTAACAGTGGTAGGAACACACCCATGTACTCACACAAAAGTCTTTTATGGTTGCAATTACTATTTTAGGCTGCATGTGTAGGCAACTTTCTAATAAAACATGACATCTTTATTAAAAAAAATTTAAAAATGATTAATCCAATTTAATCCAATTTGGTTAGTCTAATTTATCACTAAAATCTCAGTTTTTCACCTTGGTATAACATCTGTAGATATTTGTTTCAGCACCATCACTTCCCTCTCTACTCTCCCACATTGAGTAGGAAGGTGAGATGATGAAACAAGCTTCAGTAGTTCACCCAATTACTCTTGTTCTTGTGCAGAATGGTCTACATGACCAGACTTCATAGATTTCACTACCACTGTTTAGCTTCTGAGTATGAAATGTCAGCTTCATCAAGTCACTGAATATGAAATGTCAACTCCATCAAGTCATTGAGTAAACTTCCTGCCACTTCTTTAGTAGGTGAGCATTAAGATGAATATTAACATGATGCTCAAGATTAAAAAAAAAAAAGGATTTTGTATGAGAAATAGTGAAATCAGCCTCTAGGTCTCCACCAATTAACATTCCAATTTATCTTTATGTTCGTTCGGGCTAGGATTCCTCAACTGTATTGCTAACCACCTACTGAAGCTGTGGAAAGGTGGCTCCTTTTCTTCTTGATAAACGAGGAATGTGCAGATGTTCCAAAATTATAATACATCACTGGCTGCCAACCTATTCTTCAGCCTGTGTTATGTCCATTGCAATAATATTTAGAATTCTTAATTAAACACTGTGGCTAATTCTGTGAAAGGTATCCAGCCATTCAAACACACCTCCTTGCCAGATCAGGCTACCAAAGCAAAGGGGATTGCCACTTACCTCCTCCTTTGTAAATCAATGACTCGGAGGTTTCTGGAATAAAAAGGAAACATTTGTATGCCACCTGGAGTCGCTTTGTGTGAGATGGGCAGCTATATAAATGTGATATATATATAAATAAATATACCTAGTTGGTTGTGGGCAGAGGGTTTGGGGGCCTAGCCAACATATCCCTTGCTTGTATATGTACCCTTTACACTTTAGTTTTGAAAAATATCAATCTCTTTGATCTTAAAATAATAATTCTGAAATTAGTAATTGTATAAAGGACAATGGAAATTAAAAGACATAGCTTAATGTTTACTCAGTTTTTGTGTGCCTTATTAGGCAAATCTGGTTTGCTGTTACTAAATATTTAATTAATCAAAGCCACATGAGTCCTTTCAAACTCTGGAAAATATTAACTTTTTTTTTCCAACCAAAGTCTGTCTGTCTAAAGCAGAGCAACAAAAACAGAAACTCTTTTCCAGTAAAATTAACTTTATTGAAAATGAAGAACACCAAGCGCTGTACATTTTAATTCTTGATTATCACATTTCCTATTTAGATATCCAATGTTTGCTATGCATTATAAATTAGATGAAGCATTTAGTAATAAGGTACAAAAACAAAATTGTCTTCTTCACACAAGTGTCGCAAGTAATCACAGGAAGCAGATGATTGAAATGGAAAGACTCTTGAAAAAAATGAAATGTTTGTACACAGGTACTAGCAGTCGATGCTTATCTTCGCAGTAAACATTAGCCTTATGCAAATCTCACTTGAATTCACTTAATTAAGAAGCTGAAAAGAAAGAGAAAATGATTAAAGGCAAGGAATAATGGGCACATATGTAGCTCTTACATTACTCCGGTTAGTAAAAATTAAGATTTGTAATCTCCATGGAGGCTGAGCAGAGCTAATATTAGCACATTAGAATCACAATACAATCATGTAATGAATCTGTACAAAATGGAAACATTTTATGATGTTTTAAATTGTGTGAAGAGTTGAGGGGAAAAAACTAGGTAATGGTATTTGACAAATTATGTATTCTGCAACATTAGGGGATGCCTCAAACTTCATTTGTGACAAATTTCAGGTTTCAAAAAACAGAGAATTGCAATTCAATAATGGTAAAAATTAGGGGTATGCGATCTGTGTACTGTAGGCTGTATAAGGGTACCCAGTTTCCTTTAAGACCCTTAGATAAAACTACTGAATTATGGCAGCAGAATTTGTAATTTTTGGCAACATTTGCTTTAAAAAAAGGGTCTTGCCTCAAAAATATACTAATGTGTGTATTATAAATTTTAAAAATTTCTTAGCCTCTGGAAGGATAATAAAAATGTTAGGCTCTCAGAGGCTTAAAAAATATTTTAAAAATACAGTGCAGTTCCAATGAAAATAGTTGCCCATCTCCACTGCAAATAATTAACATTTTTGAAATTATTTTACATAATAACAGAGTGATTCCAAATGAGTTCAGTAGGATCCACTCTGCAACAAGCTTCTTTGATGTGAGGTCTTATCTAATGTAAGGTGATTAAACATTTTGTGACAGTAGGTATATCTGCAATTTTGAAAAGATAGAATGCATGCTCTCACAAAATGACTTCCATGGAGGAGCTTCTCTTTCCACAAAATGGTTGTGGAATGATTGGTTGTGGCCACAGCCAATCACAAGACACTACTGACCAGAAGACATATCTATAAAATTGTCACCAAAATTGTCACACACACAATTCTTCCAATTTTTCCATATTGCTTATTTCTAGGTCATGCATATAGGTTAACCATAAAACAAGGTAGTTTGTGACTGGTTAATGGAAAGGATTGCAGTAACATTTAAGCTTGTCCACTGTCTCCGAAGATCCCCACTGGACAAACCATATGGGGAAATAGGTCTCCTAAGAACAATGCAGCTATTGCCAGGATAGGCCAGGTACGTGTCATGGGTTTGATTTGAAAAGATGCAAAAGTGGTTAAGGACAACTGTTTAGTGAGATATATTTACAAGACTATTCAATACAATTTGCATCTGTAAACCTGTAAAAAGAAGTTTTTTTTAGATGCATCCTGTGACTGCACATATGGAAGATTAACGAGAGACTGTGTTTAATTGCAGACAATGGCAGACATTGCTCAAAACTTTAGCCAACTTCATGAAGAACTGAAAAATATCATCTTCTGCATAGAACCTGTGATCCTAGGCCTATGTAGTACATTATTTTGTTGCAGCTGCTATGAAAGACCTATTAGCTGAACAAACACAACACTAGTCTCATTCATATTCTCAACAAAAAAAGGGCATACTGCATTTAAACCTTTAATGGACCTAACAAAAGTCATATTATCAGCCGTTGACAGACATATAACTTCCATGGTGTGTTCCATTTCCCAACACCACAGATACTGTACTTTTATATATGCTGTCAGAGCATATTTTTTTTTCTCCCCGGTATGATAAAAAGCCTCAAGCATAGTAACTTTTCCTCATGGGACAGTTACTCCACTCTGTCCAGCTTGTCTTTCCCTCCCTTTTCATAGAACTACTGTAGAAGTAAACAATAATTCTACAATATCCATATTCAGGCACAGTGATTAAAAATTTCCATAATGTTTTGAGTGTTGCTGTACTATAAATTTGTATCAGGACATTTTGATTATTGCCATTTTTACTTGACCTCCTCTTCAAAGATCCCCAATATGCCAATATGACATTTATTTTATTTAATTAATTTATAATCAACTGCCCTTTTTTAATTATAGACCAAGAATGGATTTGTTCTTTTCACCAAACTACCAAAAATAACCCCAAGATCCCGTTTTTAGTTAGTCATTGTCAGCACAAATCTGGTCGGCACATATGTGATTAAGACTTTCTTTTTTTGTATTAATGTGGATTACATTGAAACATCCTTTGAATGTTCTTGTCTCTCAGATTTAGAGAGATACAAACCGGAGCCCCAGCTAATCCACCTCATGCATTCATCAAAAGAAACAGAGAGATGGTTATGTTTAACTGTAATTGCTATGTCTTCTCAGCTGTTTTCTCCTAAAATGAGAGCTGCCTGGTTGTCAAAATGCCATTCTTCTTACAGTCTTCAATTCCTACTAAAGCTACAATGATGGCACATCATCGTAGTTTTGCAAAGAAAAGAGCTTTTCACGTGAGCAGCACCCGTTAGTAGGTGTAGTGGCAAAGTGAAAGACCACTGTTATTTCGAGGAGTAAGGCGACATGTTTTGATTTCTCCTGCACGTTAAGAAAGTTCACTCTGAGGCATAATAATGTTTAGCTGGCTTGTTTTTCACTTTTACTTAGAAGTGGGGGAGGGAACGAGAAGAGAAAACTCTCAGGATTGTTTAGAGTAAGCACTAGCTTATCTGTATAATTCTTGGGCCCTGGGAACTATCTGGTCAAGGTCGGGTCCCGCAGCCTCGGTACCATGGAAATAGGTCATGAGGTTTTAGTGTAAGATAGGGATCAAGATCCTGCCATTACCTCTTGGACTTCAAGCATGGACCCAGGCCTTGGTACCAGGAGCTGTGTTATCTAGCCATCTTGGGGTCTTTCCGCTGTCACCTTATGGTAGCTCCCGATAATAGGGGAAGAGTTTTTATCATCTTGCTTGGTATGTTATGCTTTTATACTAGCTTTTGTATTTTTGTTCATCTTATGTTCTTATATTCCTGTTTAAATCTGTCTGCTAGAGTTAACAGCATGCCTAACATCTCCTCACCAGCTGGTGTGTTCATTGTCTCTGGGTCTAAAAGATCTAAGAGAACCACTCGTCTTGCGCCTGGCCAGTGCTTGGCAATACAGGAGGCCACAGTGAAGAGCGTGCATGTGTGTGTGTGTTTAGGCAGATAGATAGGAGGGAGGGAGGAATGGCCTGCCTGAACCAGGAAGCAGGAGATGAGCGCGTCTGCTTATATGAGCAGGGAAAATCAAGCCAGGCAGTTTTAACAAAGATTATGAAACTGATAAGGATTAAGGTCAGATTCTCTATTAAAGCCACCTGTGAAACTACGAGAAAGCTGAGTTCAGATGGCTGAATCAAGAGACAAGAGTTCATGTTAAAAAGAAAGCAACCCAGTCACCATCTCCACCAAGCTGCAGAAGTGCAAATCATAAAGTAGAAATGTGATTTTGGCCGTGCAGCTGTTGAGCCAGAAGAAATTCAACTCAGCTGCCCAAGCAAGACAATGAAACATAATCACAGGGGTGCCAGACCGGTGCTAAGGCAAAGGTAAAGCCTGGTATGGAAGTGCTTATAATTTACTGCTTCCACAGGAAAAACAACAATCGTTCAAAACTGCAGACAAAAGGCAAAAAAGGTGTTCAATAACTCAATTCTACAACTGAAGAATGCATCTCTTTCCTAAATGAAGAGTCTTTTAGAAATAACTGTAAAGAAACAGTGACGCTGCTGAATCAGATTTCCAGTTTAACTTTCTGTAAACAAACACTTATCTGAAAGTTAGGACTGGCTACAGTCCCCCATTGAATTATACATGCATATCTAAGTCATGATTATTTGCTATGTCTCCAAGTTATCATTTCATGCTTTGTTTTCATATATAAACACTGCAAATCTGAAATGAGCTTCTGGCATTTTAAATATTTTTAACACAGCCCAGGAGCTTTCCTTTTGTCTATTTTTTCAGGGCTTAACCTTTCTCTTTTTCTCTGCCTTCAACCGCCGACGATGCACCTATCACTGCTGTAAATGAGTCCGCACACCTTGTTACTGATGGTCCTCTTCTTTTTTCTTTCATCTTTCTCAGCATTAGAACCTTCTCCAGAGAGCAGGGTCTTCACATAATGTGCCTGAAGTAGCATAATGCAAGCCTGATCATTTCTATCTCGAGTGAGAACACTGGGTTGATTTGTTTGATGATCCATTTGTTTGTTTTCTTGGCTATCCATAGTATTCTTACGAATCTTCTCTAACATCAAAGTTCAAAATGTCAGTATTCTTTCTAACCTGCTTCTTCAGACTCCAGCTTTCACTTCCATGGAGTGTCACAGGGAGAACTATTGCCTGCACCATTCTGATCTCTGTAAGTATAGATACATCATGGGATCTGAATATTTTTTCCAAGGCCTTCATGGCTAGTCTACCAAGTTCTAGACTGTGATGTATTTCCTCACTGCTGGTTCCTCTACTGCTGATAGTTGTCCCTAAAATATCTTCATTGTCTATGCTACAGTGCCTGGTATCAAGTTCATGTTGTGCCTGGGTTAAAGACCACACTTGTATACTTCAACAAGTGGGTGAGCACAGGGACAATAAATGGATAATTCCAAGACAAAAAATTAATTTTTGTTTAATTAAATAAAAATGCAATTGTACTTACATTAAATTAATTAACCATAGTTAAAATGATTACTTTTTATTTATTTAATACATTTTCTCTTCTGTTATATAAAAATTATAAGCCACTGGAAATATTTGGAAGGACCATGAGCACTACACTGAAGGCTTTGGAGTGGGGCACATGGTATTTATAAGTTCGTTTTGCTAATCCCTGATTTAAAGTGTACACGGTATATTAAAATAAAAATCAGATGAAAGAAAACATACTTAAAATGTTGCACCCAATTAAAAGTTTATCTGGCTACAATTGCTTAATATTTCCAGGAAAGGAACAGGATGATGCTTTGGAGAACTTCCAAGGAGAATGATTTGTATATGCATGGCTTTGCTAATAAACCAGAAGAACTAAGAATATTAATCCATTTTGTGCTTTCCCGAATTCCTTGGAGAGCATGCATATTCCATATCAAGTTCCCAAATTTTAGAGGGGTGATTTCCCCCCAAATTTCAGATGAATGGCAAAGAATAAAAGTTGTGAAAGCCTGAAATGATGGACTAAGCCCCATTCATTCCAGCACCATTCATTTAGTCCAGAATCTGCTGCACATTAGGCTAGGCTATCCTTCCACCCCACCGCCTTGCCCCACTACACTCTCACTCTGACATGCCCAATTCATAAATCTATCTAAAACGTTAGAGAAAACAAAGGCTTGCCTGAGCAAGACCAAAAGGAGTTTTCTCCAACCCCACCTTTTCTGTTTAAAAAGCCCTGTCTTCAGATACAAGAAAAGAGACTAGGATTGATGTGAGAAAAATCAGAAGTCTAGAGTGGTTCTGCCAAAGAGAACAGAGCAAACTTGAAAAAAAAAAAAAGACGTAGCGGTCTGGAAGAGAGCTGATCTCCCCAGGAAAGGTAAACCTCAGAGATTTTTAAACTACGTGTTGTGTACTATACTTGCAACTCCTAGAAAAAGAACGGGGGACTGTTTTTCTTTGGCTGCATGCTTCAAAACCCTGATGGCCAGAGGTGACGCTACAGAGGTTAATTTTTTAATAATTATTCCTAGTTTACTGGCAAGTAAGTATTCAGGCTACAAGATGTCCTTTCTCAACCACATAAGCTAGTATGAAAGTGAAGGAACCCCTATCCTCCAAAAGTAGGGAGCGCAGAAAGGCTACCAAATGACTGTGCCACGGCAGAAAGGCAGGATACAAAATGTGAGTAATGCTAAAGGTCTTGTGAAAGTGCAGGGATGAGACATTCCCCTTCATACCCAGCCTGGCCACCTCCCATCTTATCTTGCAGTTACATTTTTTGCATTAAAGAAACAAATAAAAAAGTTTTCATCCATTTGCAACGGATGTCACCCTTGACAACAACTCTTGCTGAAGACATTTGCTGCTGAACATGTGTGTGTGTGTTCCCAACTCACTTTTGTTTACCAATTACATCAGGAGCTCTGAAAAAGTTAAAATTTAGGTAAGTTATCACTTTTTCATTTTCATGAGGGTATGAAAAATGAATGAAAAACATTGTGAAAACAAGAAAAAGAAGTCAACTACTCTCATATATGCCAAAATCAAGAGATCTAACGTATCTAAAGTATAATCAGAACGAACAAACGAACGAACGAACGAATGAATGAATGAATGAATGAAAAATAACTAAATACCCGCCACAATCAACTGATCTCTTGGAAGTTTTTTGGGGAGTACATTTCTATCCAATTCCTTAGAGTTTCTCTGACACACACAAAAAAACCCCTTCTCTTAAAATTTAGAAGAATAATATTTCAATTTGTTCATTGATTTTTGTATAGATCTTTTTTTAACAAGAGAGAATAAGAGCTTCCAATGAATAACAGAAGTGGGATTTAATACATAATGATCATTCAACAATACTTTGCATCACATCAATCCTTTCAAGCCTATGTGCGTTTTTTTGGAAATAGTTTTCGTACCATATAGCACACTCCAAATTCTTACAAATTGGAAAGTTACAAAAACACTGTTGGCTATGTCAATTCAAGGAGTCATGATTGGAATTTTACATGGAGTTCTGTCTCTGTTTGCACCGTTTAGTCTCTCTCTTCCCACTAAAACTCAGGTAAAATAAAAAAAACTGTGACTGAAGGAAAAGTAGTATTTGGAAATGCAGTTTATTCCCCCCTTTATTTTTGGTTGCCTACTAGAATTAGCAACCAGGGATAACTGGCCTAGGTCTTAAGTTCAATCAGGGATAATTCGGCCTAGGTCTTAAGTTCAAAGGTTGACAAATGGGAAAGTTACTTTTCTCAGAGCCACTGATTTGGTGACATGTGGAATTCCGTGCATTCTGTAATGTTAACAAATGTTTTGGGGAGACCCAATCTCAGATAGGAGATTACAGGATGGAGTTGGCCCCTATGGGTAACACTGCAGCAAACATGAGTGGGATCATGAGTGGGATGAAAAGGTCTTCCCTCAAGGAAAAAATATATTTAGGGATAAGCTCTCTTCTGAGTACTCAGACTGTAATGATTGTTGGAAAGAACATGTGATAATTTCCCAAATTAGCAGAGATGGTGGGATTTGAAAACTGCATACAGCTGCATAAGCTTCATGAGTACTCACTGGACAGTGCTTTTCTGTTGACAAGCAATACTGAATCTAATGACTCTGCCATATTGCAACTGTGGAGTCAGTTTGCCGGCTAGACATTTATTCCAGGGAATATCCTTTTCTGCATTAACCCTCAACAAGAAATACTCAGTTTCAAAGTCTTCTTGAAGTGGAATGACTCATAAATGGGGGCTTCCGATATTGGGGGTGGCTGGTGCCTTGAGGATGTTCTCTCCATTTTTTAATTTTGTCTGTAGTCTTTTAATGTGTTTTATAGTTTTAAAATGTTTTTATGTTTTTACTTCTGAGCCACCTAGAGTCACTGAGGTGAGTGGCATATGAATTTGATTTATAAATAAAAAATAAAAATAAATAAACTGATTTCCTTACAACCTGATTAAATTCTAGCTGAGGTCTCCCCAATGCAAATTCCTCTGTGGATTAAGCACCATCTTGTTTTGTATACTAGAGTACAAATCACCTTTCAGAAAGGCTACCTGTTCCCGTTTATATACAGAATGTCCTTCACACTGTTAGACTTTGCCTTGGGATTATCCTCCTAAAATTCAGGAATGGTACGCATTATAGTGATCATCCAAATAAAACCTTTGGACACAGGCCCAACTTGCTTGTTCATAAATTCATGAATCTCAGTGCAGAAAATTGGAAGTAGATTGCTGGCAGAAAAGGGCAACTTGAATGGATTAGCCAAGTTATTTGTGGCTTACCTGTATGGATAGCCATGGTATTTGGAGCGGAATATCGACAGCAGGAAGCTGAAGAAAAAAACGACCAGACCCAATCCTACTAGGCATATTACTGGAAGAAAAAAAATCTATATTTTAAATTCTCTCAAAAAGCTATTATATCCCATATTAGGTACAATGACATACAGGCATATTCTGAAATATATAAGGTTAGTTGGGTCATCTCTCATTGCCCTTCTTATATCATCAGTGGCAACACTATCATCTTTTAAGAAAAATAGATTTCCAGCAGATTAGCTTTTCTTGACAGTACAAATAAGAAAATGGCTATTTAGGAGAAAAAGAGAACAGAATGTAGCAACTCGGAAAGCAGTCCATGATCCTGAAATGTTTCATGATTTCAGAGCATTGGGAAGGATAGAAAGTGAAAGCAAACCACAGCATTTTATTTGCCCATTGTCAACAGTCCTCCAGTCTTCAGCACCCAGACCCTATGGCATACATAAAAAAAGGAAGCAGAAGAATTAGCCAGGACTTAATACATTAAGAGGTAAACTAAGGAACTTTATGAATGTTTTCTGAATATTAATTGCAACTTTGGGACTTTGTGTATGAGGACTGGACCCCTTCACTTACCATTTCTGTTGGGAAAAAAATACAACTTTTTTTTTTTTTTTAATGTTTAATGTAATTTGCAAAAGTGGGATTTGGATCCAGCTTGGACTGGCAACCTATTAAAGTCCCCTGATTTCCACAGCAAAAAGTTTCAGTCCTAACTGTCAACCTGCCCCCTCCCCCTGCATCACCACAATTACTTACACATGCCCCCATTTCATTTTAAAAGCACAATTCCGTCAACTGGTAATTGCATTAAGGGCATTGTACTGGCCTGGTAAAATGATAATTACTTTAGCTTTAAAGTCAGCGATCATGCCACTTCATTAATAGAATTTAATTTTCCAAGTAAGGCTTTGATGATTTCTAAAGTCGTTATATTAACACTCACCTTCCTACTTTTGCTATTCTTGCCAATTCAGAAATCCCTGCTACAACTAATTTCTTTCCTCCTTCAAAGAGAAATCTTTGCCATTAACTTATTGTGACATCTTAGAATTTTCTCAGGGGGAATGTAAAATAAAATCAAGAGAAGATCTGGTGGCAGAAGGATACACTTGTCAATGGTTCTCATATGTACAATTACAAGAAAGATTTAAGGTAGATAAAAGAACTTTTGGTTTTGAACATTGTAAGACTGAGTTTGAAACAGAATTTTGTACAAATGATGAACATGTTATTGCTAAAATGCATAAACCTTTATTGAAATTTGAAACAGAAGAAGAACAAATGAAAGAATGTATGATAAAATGGGCTAAACACTTTGGTTACAACATACAAATGCAACAGTGGGAGAATATGTGGGGGAAAGGACTGAAATTTACATTATGTTATAATCTTTAAGGGAATTTTTATAAAATGATGTACTGTTGGTGTATGTCACTGGAAAAATTGTCTAGAATGTACAAAGGTATTTTCAACTGATGTTGGAAATGTGAAAAACAAGAGGGGACTTTTTACCATGCTTGGTAGTTGTGTAAAAAAGCTAAAAATTTTTGGACTCAACTACATACACTAATTCAGAAAATCTTAAAGATTAATATACAGTTGAAACCAGAGATGTTCCACTTGGGATTGATCGATAAATAATTGGGAAAAACCCATGGAACTTTGTTATTATACATGATAACTGCAGCAAGACTATTATATGCACGAAGATGGAAAGATTTTACATTACACACAATGGAGGAATGGATGGTGAAGATGACGGATCTTGCTGAGATGGCCAAATTGACATATTTAATCTGAGAAGCCATTAACTAAGTTTAATGCTGACTGGAAACCCCTTGTAGACTTTTTGCACGAAACAGAAAAAAACAAAATTTTGATGATTAGAAAAAAACAATATATTATAGAAAAAAATGAAAATCATGCTGTAACCAGAGTAAGAGGCTAATTTACATTTATACTTATAACTGCTGTGAAAGAAAATCAGAAGTCAATCAGTTATGTTTTCTTTTTTTCCTGCACTTTTGTCTTTTCTTTCTTTACTTCTTTTCTTTATTCTAAATATTAGGTTATGCTAGATTTTATCTTTCTTGTTTAAAATTTTAATAAAGTTATTTCTAAAAAAACAAAACAGAAAAGCAAAGAGATACCTCTGCCAATTCCCTTCTTAATTTTTGCACAGGCTCACCGGCATCCACCAAAGCAGGATCAACTTTCTGATTGTTCTTTTTAACATTCTTTATCTCCTTGTCCCTTCCTAGTTACAAAGGTAGTTGATAAAACGACTGAAAGGAAGTTTAAATCATCAACTCAGAACGCAGCACATTTCAAAGAACTTGCTCTCTGTCGTGTTTTTGCTTTTACTTAATACGATATGGAAAATGTCATTTCAGATAGAAATTTGGTTTCAAGCATCCTCTTTGCATATAAGAAGAGTGCCTTTTTCCTTAGATTTTACTTTACAAAAGATCTGTATCTGCTTCTTTAATGTTGATAGACAGACAGACAGACAGACAGATAGCTGTTGCTTAAATGTAGATAAATGTCCCCACATTCATATGTGGAAGCTGGAAGAATTTGGTAGTTGGGAAAAAAGACAATGCAGACATAGATCTATAGTTTTTTTTTGGTCTGCTCTCAGTCATTACTGACCCTGCAGTGACCGCCCCCTAGCGGTTTTCAAGGCAATTGTATCTTTTTGTTTTTCGGAAGTAGTCTTTGCCAGAGCCTCCTTCCTAGAGCATAGCCCAGCTGGCGAGCGCAGGAGGCGGGATTTCCGTTGCTTCGCGCCCTGTTTTTCGGGCGAGCGCGGTTTCGCGCTTTACCGGCCACTGGTCCCGTCTCTCTGTGCAAGGCGCTGCCAGCATTTTTCCTCCCACCGGAGTGAGAGTACCCATTTACATGGTGGAGTGTTTACTGCCCGCTCCCTCCCTCCCACCCACCATTTGGGGAACTCGGCCACTGCTAAGAAAAATAAAGGGTGTGTATTTGTATAACAAAGCTATAGCTAGTTCTAAATGCTCCATAAGAACAGTTCTTCATGCTGTGTCAAGCAGCTTAGGAAATAGAAGCAGGAATGTATTTCAAGTAGCTTGTAGATCTCTGCTTTTATAATATTGCTCTTATACTGCCAGTGTATTCACATTTGCAAATGCTGTGGTGAACACGGGCATGGCTTTTAATAAACACTGTGTGTCCACGGCAGTCTGCCGTACTTGCACTTATATTTTAATGGCAAGAAAAGAACTTATCTATTTATCTGATAGCACCAAACTACTTACTTCTCCTTTTCCCAACATCTCCCTTGGAGGTAGCAGCTTCATTCAAAAGAACCATTCCCATGGTGATAGCAGCATCGATATCATTGTTGTCAAGGAAACTATAGAAATGTTGAAGTTTCACAAAGCCATCAGTACATCTTTAACCTCAGCAGGTATTAATTTTGCAGTTAAAAAAAAATTAAAGCTCTTTATCAATGGTAAGTGTATGCAGAGCTCTAAGGAAAAGAGAAAATATTAAAACAGTGATAATTTCTATGTGCAATATACATATTAATGCTATTTCCCCTCTAAGCTACATTTAGATTATTTCAGAGATTATCAAAATAGAGTAGAAATATGTATAAGCAATCCAAGTTTTCTAATGATATTTCATTAAATTAGGTAAGTATATAAAGCCACTAAACCAGTGAGATGCTTAACAACTCGTGTACTAGTCCTGGTAGTACAAAATGAATGTCTCCAGGAGAGAGATACAGGGTGCATAAAAATAATTACATTATTTCCCTGATTATCTGATGCATGCTAAGCCACTTAGATAGCATACAAAATGCAATTTCTTAACCAGAGTCTTCAAAATAGATAGGATCTACTCTCTGTGCTACAAGAATGGAATAACATCACTGCATCAGCAAGTGTTTTCAGTCACTAGCCTTTGTATCCTCTTAATTGCCAGCTTTTACAAATGCAAACAAGCAGATAATGATAAAATAATGTTAACTAATTTGTAAAGATCCTAAGCTGTTCATAACACTGTTTGAAAATGTATCAACAAAAAAGGCAACTCTTACAACTCTCATTAACATCTGTTCCAGTCACTCAGCCTACAACAATGCAAGCCGGATTGATGCTTCCTGTAAGCTGTTATCTATAGCTTTTTAAAAACAAAACAAACAAACAACAAAAAACCCACAGGTTTTAAAACTGATCATTTATGTATTTGCCAACAATAAATCAAAACTGTAACTCTTGTAAAAAGCTTAACTCAGTGTTGTCCAAACTTGGCCACTTTAAGATGAGTGGACTTCAACTCCCAGAATTCCCTAGCCAGCATGGCTGGCTGGGGAATTCTGGGAGTTGAAGTCCACTCATCTTAAAGTGGCCAAGTTTGGACAACACTGACCTAACTCATATTGCTATTTGGACAACACTGGCTTAATTCAACTTATTAAATTGTTTAATGTTAGGCAGTTCAAATTAAGGGAGCTGTCTGAACTGTCTTGTTCAAAGCGTAAACCAAATGATCAAATTTCATTTGTGCTTATTATTAGCACTACGCTCTATCCTTCAGTGACTAACATGCACTGCCTTCACTTCTTTCTCTATCTAAATAAGCCCGCAGAGAGGGTTACATGTTCATCATTTTTTCAGGTTGCTTGGACAAACTAAAATGATATGAAATCCAAAATTCATAATAAATAAAAATTTAAAATTTATAGGGCAGCAACAGCCTATTAAACATTTGAAAACTTCCATGAATGTGTGTCATCAAAAAACCACTTGGCCTTCCAGTGAAAAACCTTTTGTCCTGCAATGCCACATGTCCACTAGAACTAATGGGAGTATTTTTAGTTTTGCTGCTTCATTGCCAGCCCACCTCAACTACCTTTCTTAACAGTGAAAAGTAAAGTCAAAAGTTCATGGCTGCTCTGATGAAACTGATTATCTGAATTCCTTTCAACATGGATGCAATCCCTGTTTTAATTATTTGCTTGCTTCTATAAATTACATTTTTCTATAAATCATCCCATCCCTGTGAGGCAGATGAAATGTATACATGCAATTTTAAAAAAGTAACCATCAAATGAATTGAAAACAGGAGTCTCAAAATTGTTTGAAAATCAGCAGGACCTTGAATGTTTTATTTAAGAAAACAAGTTTGTAAATTCCAACTTTTTAGCTAGATGTATGCCTGAAAGTGCATCATACTTACCAACTGTGGCTTTCTTACAGAATATGCAAGTAAAATGTATTTGAATGCTTAATAAAGCTCTAACAGGCCCATATTGCACCATGCCTTGATAAGCTTCCCCCCCCCCCCTTAGTTTTCTCAATTAATAAAACTCAATTAAAAAAAAATCAGTAGTAAAGATGGCAAAAGACATTTGGATGCCTGAGGCAGAAACTCCAGCTGGTGCCTCCACAAATATGATAATGAACTGAATAATCAAGAGTGCAATGTATTTGAAGGAGATGACTAAGTTCTTCCACTTCTTTCCTTCTTTTTAATAAGTTCTACCACTCTTGAATTTTGGTTAGTTATAAGTTTGATAATTACTTCAGACACTTGGAGTGTATATATAATTTGGACAATTCTTCAGGTATTTTAATTGTTTCCTATATTATGACTTAGTTGGTAAGAAGCTTCTAGGTTAAAAAACACTGAGGTGTTGTATGCACAATTGCTTCAAGATTTTGAGAGAGCATTGTTTTCCTGATATAAAGCTTTAAGGACAACATCCATCAAGAATGTTTTTCTATATGGCAACTTATTAAGAAACGAATGCAGATTCATAACATGCTGGGGAGGTACAAGTGATCTGAAAACATCTAAACTGAAAAATGATCAATAGACAGCTTTCTGTGAGCCATCAGTTCCATTTTGGAGGCACCATCAGATAATTTAAAATTCTGGATAACTAAAGCAAAGTTTGAACTCGGAAGTGGGCTATATACTCCAAAGTGGCAGAAGATTGTGCAAGATAAGCTGCCATCTTTCTCTAGTTCTCATTTCTTACCATTAGCTATAAGAGGTTATTTAAATGAAAGATAGAAATAAATTAATTTAATCAATGTCAGAAACTTTGGCATTTCTACCCATATAGTTAAAAAGACAGGAAAACAAAATTGGCCAAGTTACTCGTTCATAGCATGTGAACAGGCAGGCACTTGGCCTCTTGTCCTTCAGGCAACTCAACTGGAAAATTGAAAAAGTAAAATCTCACTGAAAAACCAGATGCTACATCTGTACCAAGATATCCTGAGCAAATAAATTACAAATGGATAATTAAATTAAAGGACATTGGCTCACTATGAGTAAACCACTCAAGTACTTGTAGTTTTTAAAAGATGAATGTTTGGCTAACTCTGTCTTCTTGATGAGTCCAGATTGAACCCAACACATCATTTATTAGATTTATTTAGTCATGGAGTAATAATTACCCATGTTTATCAAATCTTGGCACCATGGAAGAGGTCAATGACTGCAAATGGAGCAATGAGTCCAGGAATGCTGCCAACTCCCTACAATTGCAGTCCCCCAATGGATCTTTCCTTTCAGCATTGTTTGCCACCAGCTGACAAGAAACAGCATTCTTTGGGATGAACATCAGGACAGGATGTCAACATTTCAGAACCTGTAGCAATTTCCAGGATGAACTACTTCAAGGTCCTATTGTTTTTCAAGGACATTCAAGCAAGCCAGAAGTAACAGCAAGTTTTCAATCAGGTCTCTATGGGATAGCTGCCCTTGTCTTAGTCCTTCCACTCACATGTTCAGCACCATATAGTTCTTGCCAAAATTGGCACAAAACACACCTTGACCATTATTTTACATACTTTATGACCAGGCCAACTGAGAATAAATGTCATCTTACTGCCCAAAGTATAAAACCACTGGCTCCAAAACAAAACTGTAAAGGATTTACTTATGTTTATACTCTGTGTTAACAGTCGAAAAAACCCACCATTCCTTATAGAAAAAGATGATTCAAGATTCAGTTGAATTATGTAGAATCTGGTTGTTTTGGTACAGAGCGTTACAAGTGCTTTGCATCCCAAATGATATTCTGCTAAAATGTAGACAAATTGGCTAATTTCCTGAATATCTCTAATTGCAACTCAAGCAAGCTGCTTACTTGGACAACATTCAAACAAGTTTTGAAACAATATTGAGAACTGTGATGGGGACCCATGACCTTTCAGATGTTGCTGCACAACTTCTCCTAAGAGTAAGGAATGCTTAGAGTTACAGATCGCTAACATTTGGAGGGTCACAGGTTTTCCATCCAAGACTAAAAAAACTTTTGAATTATCTAACCAAATGCAGGCTAACAAGGAGACTCCATTCTCTACAAAGACAAGAAAATGGCACCACACAGCAGACATCTCATTACTTAGGAAAGATTAAAAAATAGGAACATCTCAATACTAACTGAAACACTTTATTTTAATTTCCAGTCATGGCACTTTTGATCACCTTCCTGCTATGTGCTTAACATAGGTTGTTATGCTTTAGGACTTGTCCCTGGATGCTATTTGTTCTGCTTCAGAAATATTTCTGAAAATTCTAAATTGCCCTCTATCAAGTATGTAGTCTGTATGATGTACTGTTCCTGTGCAGCCACTCAGTTCATCAATCTTAATTTTGGGGGTCAACTGCAATAAACTGGGGAAGGGGAGAGTGATTCAGAGGCTGAACATTGTAGCAGCTGTGGTATACTTGAATGATAAAGCACAACCTTCTTTTGAAACTAGCCACCACACAGCTGCTTCTATAGATGGACTGGATATTATATTTACAACCATGTTTATACAAAAGCCACTATATTTGACTTAAGTTCTTCAATCACTGTGACATTAGTGACATTTGGATTACATGCTCCGTAGGAATTGGCTGAAGAATTATCTACTATTCTGCACATGTTTCTTAGGCACTGCACAATGTTAAATAAATAAAGGCAAGAATCCACATAATTTTTTTTTAAAATGCCTCTCATGTTTATTTTATAAATACACAGGCACATGAAGAAAAGGTATACTCTGATACTCAGATAACGATAAAGAGAAAAGGTAATTAAGATGTGATAACATGGCCATTTTCAAATATTTGAAGGGCTGCCAGATAGATGGGGTAGTAATGTTGTCCTTTTTTGCTCCAGAGAGCAGAATCTGAACCAGTATGTTCAGTGTTGAAAGCCCAAGAAAGAAATACTTGATCAGGCATAAGAAGAACTTCGTGGTGGCATGATAAATGACTGCCTGGTAGGAGATTTTAAACAGAATGGATAGCCATCTCAACCAACAGTGAATTTGCTGCATCAGTGGGGGACTGGACCAAGGCAGAAACAGGAATCTATAGCTCCCAGCACTCCTCCTCACTGGTGGTATTAGCTGAGCCACTGGCATTATCAGCTGCACGTTTGAGTCTGCTACTAGTATAGAATAAATTTCTTCCTGAATATATTCCTAAACTGGTCCAGATTGGATATAACCAGAAATTCATAACTTTTGCAATTTTTCTTCATGTAAAAATGAGACTCCATTTTCTTATGTTCTGTTTTTCTCTCTGCCAGACAAACACAAATCTTGCAAGGTTTCCATGGTTTGCCATACATTATGAGAACCTTACATAGTTACATTATATTTCAAAATCCTAAGCTCATACTGTAGGACCCATTACACTTTCTTCTATCATCTCTTTGACATGTTATTTTAAAATCAGATATTTTAAAAAATCATATATATGTATATTTCCATCATCAAACAGAAAAGAAACATTTTACTATTTAAAAGTTCTGAGTGATTTTGAAGAATGCATCTGAAGGTCAAAGCTATATCATATACTGGTGCAAAAACAGAATACATTATTCAGAATTACAGCAGCATGGATTTGAAAATTGAGTACATAATTTCAGTGATAATCAGGTTGTTTTTTAAAAGTAACTGGAGTGCATAGTTCCAATAGGAATTTCAACCACTGCAGTTCTTATCTTAAAAGAATACTCATATTGTTGTTTTTAGAAGAACTTCCTCAAAGAAAGTTCTTATAAAGCTGGACTACTTCAAATGATCTCTGCTGCAGAGATGGACACTCTTGCTAAAGCCATCAAATCCGTGAAGGTAAAGATTTTAAAACCCATTTCAGTCCAGCCTGGCAACAACAAACAGAATATGGAACTACAGCTGACTGGATGACAGACCACTGATTTTCAGATCTTTCCTTTTCAGCCAGATAACACCTGGGCTACTTAGAAAGGTGCCAATCAAACTGGTTGGAGAAAATAGGTTTTGAAAAGCTTGAAAATGAGAAACCATAACAAAAGTTGAGACAGAGATAGACAATTACACTTTAAACACAAAAAACAAAAATAAACATCACCCCCTGGCTATCTAGGTTTGTTGACTAGAGATGATAAAACATTGATTTGTCCTCTGAAGAAAGGAATATACTGTGGCTGACAGTCTGCAGAAGTCAAAACAAAAGCACACAGTCATTGAAGCCTATGGATTTATATAAAAGAAAATTATTTTATTCTTCCGATTGTATTAACTGTTAAATTAGCTGTTTTGTTTAATTTCCTGCTTTGTTACCTGTTTTGGCAAATGACTGTCCATATTTGCTTATTGTCCCTTATGACTGAAAGGCTGTTTCTAAACATTTACATGATGACATACTGTAGCCCTGTACAAGTAGTCTCTTGCAGTCAAATAGGACTATATTGTGCTAAGGACATACATGCACAATTTTCATTTAAAGACCATATGTTTGGTTTGATGATCTGCAAGATGACTGGAAGAACATTCAACTGAATGTGCTTCTAGCTATATATGAAATCAGGGACTTTTATTTTGGGGAGCCACTGACTCAAACTTTAGCAATTATACCTGTCTATGTGTTTCCTCATGCCTGTCTTATTGCCCTTCCCTTTCTCCTCCATTAATGCTTTCCCTTTGTTTTCTTTCTTCAGGCAAAGAATAAGATTTTTTTCTGTATGTTTTCTGTATACTAATGGCTCTAAATAATGAGCATATACATTCTTCAAGGGTTTTAGGTTTATACAAAGATAATGAAGGACTGAGTGGCTTTGAGGAAGTGCTCATAGAGGGACAGGACAGAAGATCAATTGTACAATCCAGTGGAATAAAAGAAAACTTCAGAGAGCCTCTTGGTACTTGACTGACTTAATCATATCAATAGCCACACTATGACAGACAAGGAAGTACATAAAACATCAATGTATTAGTGCTCAGTTAGCTCTCCAAGGAGCTAAGCTATGTTAGCGGTGGGAATGCTATAGGACTGCAATATTTTTATTGCAAAAGTCTAGACTGGCCAATTTATGGGTATCTTGCTTCGTTTCCTTTCTTGGATGATAACTGAGAAGCTATTTGCTAACATAAGTAGAAAAATCCAAGGTATAGTTACCCATTTTCTGCTGTTCGTTGGGATACACACACATATACAAATCCCACAGAGAGAGCAAGAATATCAATCACACTGGAGCCATCTAAGAATGCTTCCAGTTCCCAAAGACTCCCAGGCCTGATGACATAACCAGGTCTTGAGGGACTTCCTAAACGATAGCAGAGAAGGAACGAGCCTCACTTCAGGGGAGAGAATGTTTCACAAGGAGGGCGCCATGACTGAGAAGGCCCACTTCCCACTAAATGCAAGTCCCTGGCCGATGGAACCTGCAACATGCCTCCCAACAGAATGGGACGGGCTGATGTAATCGGGGATAGGCGGTCCCTCAGATATTTTATAGATGGTAGTTAATGCTAAGGAAATTTAACATGATACATTCTAGTGTATATCCCATGTGTTGGAGAAAGTATAAAGAAATAGGTGCATATGTGGTGGTCTTATAAATTTGCTTATCTGTTTTGAGTGAACATTTTATTAAAAAAGGACAAATTACCACTATAATTACCACTATTATATTAGATCCTAAGCTAGTCTTATTAAATTTTTAGCCAAAATTAGACTTTAGATCATAAAGAGTTCCTAGCGTTTGGGATTTTTTTTTTTTTTTTTTGAGGGGTGGGGTTGCAGCCAGACAGGGAGTGGAAAACAAGAATGGATTTGAAAAGTTTTATATGGTGGTAAATATGCTAGAAAAGCTTTCTAAAGGAAAAGTGTTCTGATTCAAGAAAACCAAAGTGAGGATTGTGAAAAAGCTTAGGGTGAAATGTGTGGCAAAATGATACAAGTTTGCAGTAAAATGAAATCTTATCTAGCTTTTAGTGCTATCTGAGCATATACTATGGGGTACAAACTAGTACACACAAACTTATTTGTTCAGATTTATATGTCCACTTATCTCACCACAGAAGTTCTGGGCAGCTAACAACAGATAAAAACACCATACAAATAAGAAACAAAAAACAACCAACATATAAAATTCATTTTCTAATGAAAGCACTGGAATGCTGACAAGTGAAGGCCAAGGAATGATGTTGCCAACCTGAATTCTATTCTGGAATTTAGCTTAGTGTTGCTCGTTTGAAAACTGGATTTCTCCAGTGTTGACATTACCTTTATCAAGGCTAGAGACATGTAAATATATAAATGCATATAAGCTGCTACATTAAAACCAAAAAGTTGGAATTTGAACGAAGCAACAAAAATCTCTTTCAAGGTGGTATCATTACAAGTTCCAAGATGGAATATTGCTATGGGAATGCTCCATCTTATAAAAAACTAAAATTGGGCTTTACTGGCCACTTTTTTGTTAGCCATAATGAAATCCTATTCCTATCATCCTAGTTTTCTATCTACAGCAAGTATTATTTCCCCAGGCAGTAAATTGCAACATGAGATTTTCCCTGCCTAAATTCTGAGACATCTCTCATGTAGTTTCCTCCCTTAAAGTCCAAAATATTCTTTCCAGTCAGCAGATGCTGGCTTGTGTAACTAAATGCAGTGCCCCAAAGACTTAAAGTAGATTCAGCCTCATTTCCCACAGAGATTTGAAGCAAAGAAATCTCTGTCTGTCTAAAGCTAATACCGAAGATATGAAATACACCAATACAGTGCTAACTGGTGACAATCTAAATCCTGCAAGCACATCACCAATAAATCTTTGCAAGGATAACCAGCCACAGAATTCTTGTGCATAGATTGCACAAACTCACCCACCTACCAATCTCCCTTGGAAGTTTCAAGAGCATGTGAATATCAAACAAATAAAAAGAAAAGAAAGCTCAGTTTAGTTTATGTAAGCCTATTTAATGCTGATTTCTATTGAGTCAGTCAGTTTTCTTGTATTTAGTCATTAAACGTTTCTCAAATGCATCTCACTTCAAGGATGATTTATTGATGGCTTTCTTAAAAAGAAACAGCCAACTCCATGCAGAACACCCAAAATATTGATATAAGCCTGCCTAAATATACAAACTATTATTTGTGGGAAATTACATACAGCACCTTCAGGCAATGATCATTTAACTGAGCTGGTGACAAATATGTTTACAGTACATAAAGCTTCATTCTCCATTGCACCTGATAACAAGTGATTGTGGCTTCTAGGAATGAAAAACAAAGCTTTACTCGTTGAAGATAAATGAGGACAGATGTTGAGGAAAAACGGCACTACACTGCTGTTAAAAGTGACAGATTAAAAGTAATCCAAACCTAAAGGCAATTCCCAAAGGGCATTTAGTGTGAGTTTCTTTCCTTCGCCTTGAAAATATCTGTCCTTGGATGCTCCACGTACATAGAAATTGAGTGGTAACAGAACTTACATCTGGAAAGCCTGCCTTTCAAAATGCCACTGTGCAACTGAAAACTGGTTTCTTGAGCCTTATTATCCCTTCAGCCAGCTTTATAAACCCCTAAATGAATATACTTTGATAAAGTTGCCCAGGACTTCCTCTGATATCAACAAGACATGCAAGACACTTGATACTGCAAAAAGCTGCTGGATGGAAATAGCAGGAGGGGCAGAAGAGCAATCCCTGTAAGTTTACAACAACATGCTTTGAGAACATCTTTTTGAACACCAGCAGTGCCCAGAGCTGCCTAGGGCATGTTGCCAAGAAACAAAAGGACCTTAGAAGCTGGTGCAACTGAAATGATTAACCCGCTACACGTACAAGGTGTTACATAGTCGGCTTCACTATACACACCTATTTGTGGCTGCCATTGAAAAATCCTTGCCTTGTCAGTGCCCAGCATTTATGTATGACGAACAATACCTCCCTTGCTTTCCCATGGATTTCAACTGTGCCCGGAGAGCTCAGATCTTGTCAGAACTGGACTGGTGCATTTCATCATTACACCTGGCAACTGAAATACTAGAATGGTAAAGACTGCTTGGCAGCAAAGCCATGCCAAAGTATATAATAATATGATGTTATGTATTTTTATTCACACACGTTTATTACAGCCCAAAGGCCAGATACAATCAAAGTATACAATAACAACCATCTTACATTTATATATATCTATAAAACAAAACAATTAATATTATTTAATCTAGTAATTAAAATAACAGTGCTAAAATATATCAAAGTAAGATACTATGTTGTGGAATTTTAACTCTAAATAATGGTGGAACATATTGTACAGATGGTAGCACAAAACAGGGCAACTTTGGAGGATATTTCCGGGTCTTTGTCCGAAAGGAGTAACATTAGATGGAAGTCACACTCCCTGCCTCCCACACTTCCACCCAGGAAATCTCTTCAATATCAGGTATGTATGTATGTATGTATGTATGTGTATGTGTGTGTGTGTGTATGTGTATGTATGTTATGTATGTGTGTGTGTGTGTGTGTGTATATCTATCTATCTATCTATCTATCTATCTATCTATCTATCTATCTATCTCCGTCTAGAATCCTTATATAGGGAGCAATATAATAGCATATGGCTTAGTGTTTCTATTGAGCCATCTCCGCATGGACATAATTGAAGGTGCATAGGAATGCCTTTAAAACAGTGTTGTCCAAACTTGGCCACTTTAAGATGAGTGGACTTCAACTCCCAGAATTCCCCAGCCAGGAATTCTGGGAGTTGAGGTCCACTCATCTTAAAGTGGCCAAGTTTGGACAACACTGCTTTAAAACATCCAAAAAGGACTGCTGAGGGCAATGCGTCCATTCTAGCTGGGGGGAAAGCTTTATGAAATTTCAGAATTGTAATAGATGTTAAATAAGAAGCTGGAATGAACCCTTGTGGTAGAAAGTGACAAATATTGGGGTGCAGCACCTTACTTAAATTTGTTTGTAAATCTATATCCCAGATACGTTGTTTAAGGGCAGTTCTAGCATTATCAAATCCTAATAAGCACAGAGTTTGCATAGAGAAGCCCAGCAACTGAATTCTATCTAAGGCTTATTTTTGCCACGATGATTTGAAATGATCCCTAAATACTAACGGGGCTAAACCTATAGGAGACAGTAGTAACTTTAGCCAGAAGGTAAGAAGGAGCAACCATGCTCTGGCATCCAATGAAACTATACCTAATTCTACCCTTAGGATGGCATTTTTAACACTTTTTGGTACCATCAAAATGACTCTCATAAACTTATTTTGAATAGTTTCAATTTTATTAAGCTTTGCAAAGGAGCAAATCTGAGAGCCATAGAGATGCTCAGGTATTACTTTAGCTTGAAAAACCTTGCATGCTGCAGGTATATAATGGGCTCCTTTTGAATGGTAGAATCTTACAATTGCTGATGAAGTGCGCTGTGCCACACTTGCTTGATAAAGGAAATGTGCATTCCAGAATAGAGAAACGTGGAATTGCACTCCAAGGTATTTATAGGTGCGCACCTGTTCAATTGGGGTCCCATTTATTTGCCATTTATGGCTTTTATGATAGTGTTGGGCAAAAACTAAAACTTTAGTTTTCTGATAATTTATTGAAAGTTCTTCATTTGTGCAGAATAAAGCTGAAGGATCGGCTCGCAGTCAGTTGCTCCCTCGCCTGTTTCAAGTCAAGGGATAAGGAAAGAGAGGGAAGGCAGTGGAACCAGTTCCGTTCAAACACTGTTGAAGCAAGAACTGAGCTATGCCGTATTTTTATTCTGCTGTTCAGCTGAAAAGATTTCTAGAATATCTTACATCATTATTACCATCATCATTTATTCCTTCAGGCTTACAATCTAAAAGGCACATGATAAGGGGGAAAAAAAAAAACTGGAGAGGAAGAAAGAAGAGCATGATAGTGGTGGTAGGGTCGACTGTCCAGATGGGTGGGAATAATCTAATACAATTGTACTCAAGTTTGCATTGCATCATTCTTTGCCTGGGCAGCCAGTTTTTCCTCCCCTCCCCTCCCCTCCCCTCCCCTCCCTCCTCCCTGCCTTCCCCTACTTTCTTAGTCTTCTCCTTCTCTTTTGCCACCAAACAATTTTCTTCTTTTCCTTTCTCCCACTGCAAGATGGCTCCTCAGAAGCCTGGTGGCAGTTAGTATGGAGAAGAACCATCATAAGTTGCTGGATCATAGCACGAACATAACTGATTAAGTGTCAGAATCAGATTATATTTATAACAGACAATATACTCCTTAACAACTCATCTCAAAGTCAGTTTTTCCCATATTTAGTTCAGGAAGGATATGAAGTAGCATAGAGGAAAAGGAAAGTTATTTTCTTGTAATATCTTATAATATTTTCCATCTCATCCTGGAAAGGTATCCATCTCCTTGAGAAGTCTGTGTGTACATGTGTTTGTGTATGTGGGTGTGTATGTGTGTGTGTACACATTCATAAACATATCTAAATACATATTCCTTTTCCACATGAAGTAAACAAATGCAATTAAAAGATTACTCCAAGTTCAAGTAATCAAAAGGTTAAATTGAGACTTAAGCTTAAATCAATTCATTAATAAAAATCTGTACATGGGAAGGACTGAGACTTGTTGCTGGTATCTGAAGAAGGCGTGGCTTGTGTTTATCTCTGCCCTGCCCCTCTCTGCTATATAATCAAGCAATAATTAAGCAAGCAAGCCTCTGACTCTTATATCACTTCATTAGCAGAACACTAATGATTGGATTAAAATCATTTTGCCTCAAAGCTTCCAAAGTTGTTAACAAAACATTCTTGATACAGCCTTTATGGAGATGATTTTGCTTACCTTCCTTACATAGAGAGGTGAAGGATATCTGTCTCCCGCCTAAGTTTAGGGAGGATTGTGCAAAGACTATAAACTGTCAGATCAAATGTTTTGGATAATGGCTCTGGTTTTTGTAAAGTTTAAACCAATATTCTTAAATTGCTACAGAAATTACTTGTTCCAAAGAGACAACCTTTTCCAAATGGAAAATGTATTTAAAACAATTATTTAACCTAGTATCTTTTATGCAGTTATAATTAGTAAAGGCTCTGTATGCCTTTGACTGACAGTTATTTAGAGAACAAATAACCTTCTTATCCTATTAATAAAACTCCCAGGAGAACAAGAGATAGGTTGACCAAGGTTATAATCTGGAGACTAGACTAGATATGAATTCAACCTGGTCTAGCAAAGCTTTTTTTAGGATAGTAAGCTTAATGGAAACGAAAACTCATCTCTGTTCTTCAAGCATTGAAGTGGGAGAGACACCAGTGGAAACTGTTTCTCTGGGCAACACATCCAAACGCAATTAACTGACTTCTTCAATGCTGTATAAGATTTGGCAAAGGCATACTTGAAACATTCAATATGCAACATGTGAATATTGATTGCACATTGCCTTGCTGTTCTTTTACAGCAAAATTCGGCAAAATATAAGCACTTTTAGAGCATGTTTATTTTCCATGTCAAATTAAATGCATGTCAGGATCTACGCAAGCTAGAAAACGTAATTGCTTTTAATTTAGCTTAGCAATGTATGTTAAAGGGTTAATAGTAAAAATGTTAATTGCAGGCCGTTTGCTTGTCCTGCCATTGAAGTTAGGAGAAAGGGGGGGAGAAGATGCCAGGTGCTGTTATCTCTTCAGAGGCGCTTACAAGGTCAAGCCGAGAACAGCTGGATGCGGAAGGAGCTAGTCGGGATGAGTAATCTCCTACGGTCCTCAGGTATGTTCCTGGGTTCCGAGGAAGAGGGAGAATGCGGAGAAGAGAAGTTGGAAGAGGCGCTATCAGCCCCCCCTTCCATTTCCTTGACGGCAACTCCGGTCGCCCGGGTGGCACAGGGGCTTCCAGCCGCTCCAGCCATGCCGCCCATGGCCGCCCTGGGGCCTCGGCAACGGGTCGCCCCAGCCCAGGCCAACCAAGAAGCCTTCCTAAAGCGATGGGGGTTAACCGAGAAATTTAGCGGAGACCGGAGCGAATTGCCTAATTTCATGGCTCCCATGTGCATGGAGCAAACAGGCCATCTATTCGCCTCCGGCCAAGAGCGCGTGTTACCATGTGCATGGAGCAAACAGGCCATCTATTCGCCTCCGGCCAAGAGCGCATGTTCTACATTTGCAGGGCGCTTACCGGGAAGGCAGGGGAGTGGCTCATTCAACTGCGTGGGGCCCAAGCGCCGGAATTGCGCCACCTTGGCCGGTTCTTAACAGCCCTACGTAGAAGATTCGAGGAGCCGAGAGAAGTTATGAAAGCCCGCTCGCAACTAGTTAAAGTGCGGCAGGGCTCTCGCAGCGTTGGCAAGTACGGGCTAGAATTTCGAAGCATCGCGGAGAAGCTACCCAATTGGCCAGAGCAGTTTAAAATTGCCTGCTTCCAGCAAGGCATGTGGCGCGACTTATGGAAATTAACTTTCGCACGAGGGAGCCCACGTACCCTTGACGGATGGATCAAGCACGCAGGTGAAGTTGAAGCCGAATGGAAAGCAGTGGATCCGGAATTCGACTGGAATCCCAGCAGTTCTGCGCCGGCGCTCTGGAAACCACCAACAAGAGGAGGAGACGAGAAATTTCCCAGAGCGGCGAAACAATGCATCTGTTTCCATTGTGGAGAGCCGGGGCACTTTGCACCAGCATGCACCAAACCAATGCCTGCGTGTGTGCAGGAGCAGCGGAGAAGCTCCAGAGCTGCCCAGAAAACCGCTGTGGGTAAAGGAAAGAAGGGAACCGCAGCTGGGGGAACGGAGTCGCAATTCCCAGACCCCATACTCTATGAAGATGGATCAGTGGGGAAGGAGGAGGAGAACCCAAATGGCCAGCCCAGAACAGCTCCCGACAAAATGGTGACTGTGACGGACGACGAGGACGACGATTCCGACGAGGATGAGGGGTGAGTGTAGCCACCATAAAAGTGACTATCTCAGCACCCAGGACGGAGCGTAGAGATACGCTTACTGCGTTAATGGACACAGGTTGCTCGCACTGTTTAATCAGTCCCATACTTGTCAATGCTTTAGAACTAAGGGTGAAAAAACTGAAAATCCCCATTGTTTTTAACCAGTTGGATGGATCTCAAGCAGGGGGAGGGGCTGCGCTGTACCGCACGGAGCGTTTTCAACTACAAGTGGGGACTCACCGAGAGACTCTTAAATGTTTGGTGGCTTCTTTGGGTAGTTACGCCCTGATTCTGGGAGCAAACTGGGTGAGACGGTGGGACCCTAGAGTCTTTTGGAAAACAGGACGTATGCAATTTGTGGATGGGGTCTATTTGGGTTCTGAAACCCCCAAGGGAAAAGGGGCGACGGCTGCAACTGCAAGCAGTGGGAGTTTGCCTCAACCACTGGACCCAGAATCCATTGAGAACATTCCTAAACCTTACAGAGATTTGAAAGCTGTGTTCAGTAAAAAGGAAGCAGACACGCTGCCTCCCCATAGAGACACTGACTGTGCTATTGAAATTGAACCAGGGGCTAAATTCCCAAAGAAAAAAACATATTCTATGACACAAAAAGAACTGGCAGCTCTAAGGGACTTTATAGATACCAACCTGGCCAGAGGGTTTATACAGCCTGCTAAATCACAGATGGCTGCACCAGTACTATTTCGGGAGAAAAAAGATGGAAGTTTGAGGCTTTGTACTGACTATAGGGGCCTCAATGCTATTTGCAAAGAAAACAAATATCCCCTCCCCTTGATGAAAGACTTGTTAGCTCAATTGTCCAAGGGGAAAATATTTACCAAACTGGATTTAAGGGACGCATATTTCCGGGTGCGAATTCGAGAAGGGGATGAATGGATGACCGCATTCTCTACTCCTTTTGGCTGCTATGAGTACAAGGTCCTCCCCTTCGGGCTTTCTGGGGCCCCGGGGGTGTTTATGCAACTAATTAATGAAGTTCTTCATGAACATTTGTATCGGGGAGTATTGGTTTATTTGGATGACATCCTCATTTACTCTGATAACTTGAAGGATCATGTAAAGTTAGTCCGTGAAGTGTTAAAAAAACTACTGGATGCTCAGTTGTATGCCAAATTATCAAAATGTGAATTTCATAAAAAACAAGTGGACTATTTGGGGTATCACATATCGCATGCAGGAATAGAAATGGACCCCTCCAAAGTAATAGATGTTTTGGGTTGGGAGGCTCCCAAAACCAGAAGGCAATTACAGAGTTTTTTGGGTTTTGCTAATTTCTACCGCCAGTTCATTCCAAACTTTGCACAGGTAGCCTTGCCTCTAACTGATTTGTTAAAAACTAAAGGCAAAGGAACACCTAAAGCTCAGAGACCTGGAGCCCCATTAATATGGACTGAGGAGTTCCAGAGAGCTTTTGAAGCTTTAAAAGCATTGTTTACTGCTGAACCAATTCTGAAACACCCTGAGCCTAATCAACCTTTTGTAATTCAAGCAGACGCCTCTGATGTGGCCATTGGAGCAGTCTTGCTCCAAAAAGATGAAGGGTGATCCCTCAAGCTTTGTGCCTATATGTCCCGCAAATTTACTGAGACAGAAAGGAGATGGCTTATTTGGGAAAAGGAAGCTTTTGCAGTTCGCTGGGCTTTATTGACATGGAGACACCTCTTAGAAGGGTCACCACATCCGTTTGAAGTTTGGACAGATCATAAAAATTTGGAAGCCCTTACAACACCTAGGAAGCTTTCTCCTAAACAAATTCGTTGGGCTCAATTTTTCAACCGTTTTAAATTTACACTGAAGTTTATCCCTGGAGGGAAAAACTTTTTGGCTGATGCTTTATCCAGATTGCCTCAGCACAACAGCCAACAAGAGCAAATAGTTGCGCCTGTTATCTTAAACTCACAACCTGCCTCAGTGGCACTTACCAGAGCTCAAACCAAAACCAAAACTCCTAAACAAGCACCTACTAATGAACTGCTTCACAAATTAAACACACCATCAGATTCCGATGAATGGTTCCAAAACAAAAAAAATACTTTAACCCACGAACAACAAGCCTGGTGGATGGGGGACAAGTTGTATGTACCATCTTCACTACGAAAACTCATTTTGCAAAAAGGCCATGATGACAAAACGTCTGGACATTTTGGATTTATAAAGACTTTGCATTTATTACGTAGACAATTTTGGTGGCCTACCATGAGAAAAGATGTCTCTGAATATGTGTCTATATGCCCTACATGTGCTATGTCAAAAAAGAGGGGTGGAAAACCTTTAGGATTTCTGCAACCTGTCGCCTCTCCTCAACAACCCTGGAAAGAAATTTCTATGGACTTTATTGTTGATTTACCTGACAGTAACCATAATACTGTTATTTGGGTTGTAATTGATCTTTTTTCTAAACAAGCACATTTTATTCCATGTGCTTCAATTCCTAATGCTAAAAAACTTGCCAAACTCTTTATTCAACATATATACCGCCTCCATGGCGCCCCCAAGAGGGTGATTTCAGAGCGCGGCCCTCAGTTTACCTCTAAATTTTGGAGATAATTTATTACATTAATTGGTTCAACTCAGGCCCTGAGTTCTAGTTTTCATCTGGAAACGGACGGATCGACTGAGAAAATGAACTCTTTATTAGAACAATATCTAAGATGCTTTACTAATCATCAACAGGATGATTGGTCAGAACTTTCACCATTTGCTGAAGTAGCCTACAACAACACGGTGCATCAGAGCACTGGATTTACTCCTTATAAAGTAGCAACTGGTCAAGATTTTTTGCCTTTCCCTGAACTGCCTTTAAAACAATTTCCTGAGCTTTCAACTGATCAATGGATCAACAGTATTACACAACTGTGGCCTCTAATTGTAAAATCTCTACAAACTGCCAGAGATCAACATAAGAAATTTGCTGAGCGAAAACGTTCTGCAAACCCTCCCTGGAAAGTTGGGGACATGGTCTGGCTATCTACCAAAAACCTAAAATCTTCCCAACCATGCAAAAAGCTTGCCCCAAAGTTTGTTGGGCCTTTCCCCATTGAAAAAGTTATTAACCCTGTTGCTTTTAAATTGACTCTTCCTAAACATTACAGGAAAATACATCCAGTTTTTCATGTCAATTTACTGAAATCATATAAAGATTCAAGTACATGACATCCCACAATAAAACCTCTGAAGGCCATCATGATTGAAGGACAAAAACATTTTGAAGTAAAGGACATTTTGGACTCTAGAAAATATAAAGGCAACCTACAATATCTGGTTCAGTGGAAACATTTTCCAAAAACACACCATGAATGGGTTAATGCTTCAAATGTCAAAGCTCCTAAACTCCTTTCTCAATTTCATGCAAAATATCCTGATAAACTTAAATAAGCTATGTTACTGTACATAAAATGTCATTCTGTATATATTTTATTTTATGTTTTTCAGATTATATTCCGAATGTGAAACCATTCGTTCTGTTGGAGGGTGGCATGTCAGGATCTACGCAAGCTAGAAAACTTAATTGCTTTTAATTTAGCTTAGCAATGTATGTTAAAGGGTTAATAGTAAAAATGTTAATTGCAGGCCGCTTGCTTGTCCTGCCATTGAAGTTAGGAGAAAGGGGGGGAGAAGATGCCAGGTGCTGTTATCTCTTCAGAGGAGCTTACAAGGTCGAGCACTGTGAGAGCCGGAGCAAGGCGCGAAGAATTCAAGCGGGAAAAGAAAGGAGAAGGGGGGGAATTTGGGCTTAAAAAGGGAAGGTTTTGCTTTATAGAATTAGACTCAACAATCTGATGGAGCTATTTCGTCTCCAGCGGATTTACTGAACTTTGGGAATGAGTGTGCAGACTCTGACATTGCAAGCCTATTTTTTTCCCCATTGAAATCAACCAGACTTTAGTGTGTTTACCAGTGAGTTTTTTTATTCTTAATAAATTAAATTTGTTATTTTGGACAATTTTTTGTAAACTGAACAGGGAAGTTAGATAGGACTGTTTGGAAAGTTGTTTTTATCAACTTTCCTTTTGCTATAAATATTTTTTTAAAAATCAGAAAGCATCAATGTGACAGCTAGTAAAGAGAATGGAAACGATTTCTTCCAAACACATCTGCTAAAACTCTGTATGTAAGTTCACACTGCCTGGGAAACTTTGCTGCATTCCAATTTTAGTGAACAGCCCTGACTGATGAAAAAACCTTGATTCTCACTGAAAGATGGATTAAGCTGCTGTGTAAAGTTATTTGTTCTACCAAGATTTTGTTTAGAAAAACTACTTTGAATAAGCATAAGTCAGATAGCCATGGGAATGAAGTGCCAAGTCCATAAAGAAAAAAAGCCTCAGCAATTTGATTTCTGGATATATGAAGCTTTAAATCTGAAGCTATCTTTTTGGCTGTCCCTTGTCTGGAATACAATCCTTAGCATGCCACTGAACAATTAATTGTGGGCCCTGGTTAAAAAAGGATGCCCCCCCCCCCCCAGAACCTCCCTAAAGTTGTGGGCTACATTTAATGTTTAATGTGCTAAAACGGACAAATCAATAAAAACAGGAGGTAAATGGATCAATTCATGTAATTAATTTAAGATATTTTAATTACATTTTAACAATTAACTTTTAGTTTCTTTCTGGCTGCCTCCTTGTCTGGAATGCAATCCTCAGCATGCACCTTAAAGATCAATTGTGATGCCTGGTTCAAAAAAAGTTGGGCACCTCTGCTGTAGGGAATGAGACAGTTTGTCTCAGAGAAAACTATTCAGGAAGATCATATTCACCTAAATAATGGTCCCTCTCTTGATTGTGGGTATATTCAAATGCATACATCCAGAAAAAAATGTTTATACATATATACATGTGCGGTTATCCAGAAAGACATACATACAAAGTTACAACTACCTTTGATTTCCAAAGTACATCTATATTACTAATGTAGAATATGGACAGGGTCATAAACCAGAAGGAGAGGATAAAGTACAATATATGCATTTTGAGATGCACAGGATTAGGTGCCTGACTTTACAAGGGACTTTTCATCCCTGCGTGTGTGAGTATGTGCGAATGTCTGAGACCTGCTTCCACATTTAACATTACGTACAGGGTATGAATCAGCTTTTAATTGTGACAGTTTTACCAGCTGATCAAGTTATTCATATCACTGATGACCTCTGCCATCATGAGCTAATTCTCAGTGTATTATACAAAGCTGTGAGGTTTTGTTTATAAGGGGCTAGAATCCCCAGCACAGAAGTAGAACTGGAAAAAAAAAAAAAAAAAGGAAAAGTTATGTAATAACAGCAAAATAAACCAAGGTTGACTTTCCCCAGGAATAAGAAGCACAAATAAAGGGCATCAAGCTAAAATATATATTAAATAGGCAAGGAATTTGATACCTGTTGAATACTTCAATGACAGTCACTGTCAGGGCAATTCCATTGAACTGTGGATTCTAATTGAGTCTTGCCACGTTTCCGCCATCAACATTTGAAGGATACTCAGAAGGAGAATAATATGAGACTCCGCAACAAATTGTGCCTGACTGCTTCCATGTATATAACTCTGAAAAATCGAAGGAAGAGAGAATTAATAATAGATCAGTCATTCCAATGGAACAGTCAGCGTGTGTGCATATTCATTTAGTAATTTAAAGGGTGTATTTGTATAAACCAGTCTGGAAAAACATATAAAAGAACACTGTGGCATATAAAGATGATGGAGTTATATAAATGCTGAGCTGTAAAGTTGTCTCCTTCTTGCTTAAAGCCAAAGAACCCCAAATGCAGGGAGAAAAGCAAGCAAGGAGGGCCTCTGCCTTTTTTCCCCATTTGCAATTTTATTAGTGGCTTCTCTTAGGTGGTTGCCGGTAGCAGAACACTAGCCTAGATGAAACTTTGCGCTGATCCAGGAAAGTAATTGTTTTCTTAAAAGCCATGCCAGCCTATCAATGTTTTGCCCAAAATTTAATTACAATGATAGTATTAAACAGAACAAAATGCATGCATTAAATAGCTTTTAAAGAATAGGTAGTATTCAGCAGACCAAGTGCTCAGCTTTTCTCACTCGCTGTCCGTGCAACTCTGCCCATTCATTTCTGTCTGTGCTGCAGAAGAGGATGGGTGGATAGATTTCCCTTCCCCTTTATTTTCTGAAACATTCTTTTTTCACACACACACAAACTAATAGACACTGATATAACGTAAGGAAGAAATATAGAAAAAGAAATAAATCAAAGATTAAGCAAAAAGTGCAAGAAAAGAAAATAGTTTAAGAGAAATACCCCCCCCCCAAAAAAAAAGATACAAAGAAGTGGCTTCCGATATTCTTCACAGCAGTTATAAGTACTATTTTCTGAAACTTTCTAATTACAATGAACAACATGATTGCTCCTTGGACTGTAAACAAATGAAATGAATGAGCAACATGATTTAGGATGGAAATGATAATTCTACACCCAACTCCCAATTTCAACTTCCATTTTATCATTCAGGCTGATGTAGTGAGCTTTGTTTCTCAAACTTCAGTCTTTCACATTCCAGAACCCTTCCCCGCCCCCCACAGACACAGATAGGAGAAAGAAATCTTAAAAGTTATTTATTTATTTGTTTGTTTGTTTATTTATTTATTGCTTTGGGGACAATTAAACATGCCACTAAAAAAACCAAACAAACCGAATCATAGTTTTAGAAAATTTAGTCTGTCAAAATCCAAAGCTCTGATTGCAGCAAGAATACACAATAAGTTATCCCGGGCAGATACCTGAACACATCCAGTGAAGGGACATCTACCACCTTTCTGGATAAGTGGTTCCACAGCTGAACTGCTCTTACTGTTAGAAAGCAAGGCGGGGCGGTTCCTCCTAATATTCATTGTAAATATCAGAATCTGCCTTCCTGCAGCTTTAATTGTTTACTCCATGTCCTATACTGTGGAACAAGAAAGAAAATGATCTTGATCTTCTATTGACATGCTTTCAGGTATCTGAAGAGTGATATCAGATCCTTCCTCATTTGTCTTTTTTCAAGGCTAAATATACCAGCTCCCTCAGTCTTTCTTCATAGCTTTTAATCCCCAGAGCATTCTCGTGGATTTTTTTTTCTGAATATATTCCAGATTTTCTCAGTCTTTCTTAGGGAATGGTGCCCAGAACAAACACAGTACTTGGGGTGATGTCTAACCAAAGAGAATAAAGGAGAATAATTATCTCCAATGATTTAGAAATTATACTTCAGTGCTTGCCTTTTTTGCAGTTACATCACACTGCTGGCTCATATTAATTTTGCAACCAATTACTTTTCCATAATCTTTACCACAAGTATTATTTCCAAGCCAGACATCACCTTTCTGTACCTGTTACTTTTGATATCAGTTCTCCAAATGAAGAACTCTGCACTTACATTTGTTATATTTTATTCTATTACTTTCAGCCTACTTCTATAATCTATCAAACTGTTTTGAATTTGATTTCTCTTTTCTAGGGTATTAACTATCCCATCTAATTTTGCACCACTTTCAAAAATCATAACCATTCCTTCCATGTTTTCATTCAAGTCATTCATATATATATATATATATATATATATATATATATATATATTCATATTCATATTCATATTCATATATATATATATATGGGGGGGGGGAGTTGAAGACCAAGGACTGATCCTATGGCATCACACTTGACATCTCTCTCCAATCAGATGAGAAATAATCGATGGAGGATTTTCTGAGTATGATGTGAGTACCAGGACCTGGCTTCTCTCACTTTCTGTCTTCTCATGTCAAGCTCCCTAGCTTGTGCTCAGTAGAAGGCACCAAGATACTCAACATGGCACATCTGGATAAGAATCTTTATGACAGACCAAAGGACTTGATTGTCCTCATCAACATGAAGGTGTAATTTCTTCTTATTTAAATACAGCATTTCTCTTTTCTGGATTTCCCCTGACTTAACAGAACACCTGCTATGTGCTTCTTGGGCTTGGTACTAAGTGGTAGCTGTTAGTCCACATAACTGACATTTCTACTCTGGGAAACTCATAACTCCCACATATCATGACTTGGTTCTGGCTTTCTGAATGTTTCTCATCACTAATTCACCATATCAATCTTTATGGCAAGACTTCATATCACCATTCATTCCCTGTATGAATCTGTCGCAGGATCAAAATCTCTGAAACCAGATCAAAATTCATGGGTCAAACCCTACTGGGTCCATAATAGCCCTGCTACCAGAAAATAATCCGAACAAACTGCACCCAGCAAGTGGGAAGGTAGAGAGTGTAGCACAGTAGCTTAAGAAGAAATGAGTCCAGGATATGGTCTTCTATCTCAAACATCTTCCTGGAGTCCCAGCTCTTAGGACAGGAATACCAACTTTCTGGAAGGGATTAACAGACAGGAAACTCTTTGTGACCAGACAGTGAAAAGGCTCTTTCAAGACTAGTGTTAGTTCCAGTGGATTGTTATGGGGAAAAAGGGACAGCAGCACTATGAAGATTTCTGTTTATTTCTTTTTAATTTCTCAATTAAATAAAGGAATGTGAGGCCAGTTTTTACTCCATTTACCCAACTATGGGGGAGGGGGACAAATCAGTTGAAGATGATGAATAAAACACCCACATGTTGATACGCAGAGTTCATTTTCCTGTGACTGTGTCCTTCTGATTTCATGAACTGTTATAGGCAATTTACTGGAAGTTATTTTCCATCTCTTCCCTTCCGAAGAGTTTGTGCACAGAAAAATGGCGAATTTGCAACATTATTCAGTTACACCCCCCTTTCCCCCAAAAATCCTGCCATTGACATGATGTTCCTCTATATGGAAAATGCCGAGTTATTCCAGTTGACAATCAGTAGGCTCCCAGGACTGCCTAATAGTGGAGAGTAAGAGAAAATAGATGGGGAAATAGCACAGATAAATTGATGAAAGTCTGGGAAACCAGCTCCTCAATTATTATTTACAAGGATGATTTAGGAGCCCAGAAATTGCTGCTGATAGCAAATGATACTGCACAGCCCAAAAAGTCATAATTTATAGCAGTTTCCTTATCTAATAGCAGTTCTGGCAATTTCGTTTAAACACTACCACCTCCACACTGGATGTCGGCATACACATTGCCTTTCTTTACGGAGAATCCACACCTCCCTATAAATATCAGGCTCATTACAATCCTATCAAATTTTAACATACTTTGAAAGTCACCTAAGGGATGGAATTTAATGAAGCTTAAATGAAATTAAGTCCCCTATGGAAAGCTGATTAGACTATATCCATATAGCCTTTACCATAGCACCTAAGCACACAGCATCTAAGGGTCATCTTACAGGGAAAAGTTATATATAAACAACCAACTTACTGAGATGGAGGCAAAGCGGAAATTATAGCCTTTAAAATTGTAAATATAAAATCTATTTCCCCTCTCTCCCCAAGCAAGAGCAGAACTGAATTAGGACACATCAGCAGCATCGGTATTTTTTTTTTTAAAGCTATTCCGAATAGAAGCCCTCAAAAGCTCTCCTAATGCTATCTGAGTTGCTTCTGGGTGAGAGAAAAATAAAATAAAAGTGGGACTTCCAGGGAAGCAATGGCGGACTGAAGACCGCTCTGCAAGAGCAGAGCTGATGGCCATAGTGGAAAGAGGAGCTGGTGAATGGATTGGCTCTTTGGAACCCCTCTCTAGATTAAGGAGAGGACTAGGATCACCCATAAGTTTGCTTCATACAGAGGCTCCCCATGAAGAAATTGTAGAATAGCGATCTCTGGTGGGTTTGACAGCTCTGGGAGCCGGGGGAAAATCATCCCACCTAAGCCCCAGTTCAGTGCCTTCAAAAGGACACTGGGTTCACCTACTTCCTCTCTTAATAACCTTAGGAAATTGCTTGTTATTAATTTTTTGGATGTTAAGAACCTTCTGAAGGGCAAGTTTCATTATGCCGGGAGAGTTTCCTTCCATCCTGGAAGAAAGAAGTTTCATGTAAATTTAAGGACTAAAAAGAAAAATTTTAATTTTTGGAAAACAGCAAAAAAGGAACTAGAATGTTGATTCTGGAAAGTTATGGGGACAGACAGACTTGGAAGAATATTTCCTGTGGTTTGTTTAAAATTTTATAAAAGTATATATGAAGATTTTGAAATTAACTGTAACAAATCCTCTTGTGGGAAAGTTTTGCTGATTGGAAAATAAACATATGATAAGAGGGGACTTTGAAGGCTGACTAGAGGGAACCAGAGAGAACTATGGATTACAATTAAAGGAGAAGAGACTATTAATAGAATGGAGCAATATTATCTGACTATTTACTGGACAAAATAGAGACTGAGGCTGACTTGAATGTGGATTTGCAAATGGATTAAAAAAAAAAGCCAGACCACAAGAGTGATATGAAAAAAGATGATGTGGATTTGAAAATGGATTTAAAAATGACAGACTATAAGAGTGATATGGAAAAAGATTCCACAATGCTGGCAACCACTAGTTGTTATTTTAATAACCAAAGGGGACATACAAATAATAAATCAGAAGAGTGACTTGGATAGCCTCCTTATTTTGGATTTACAATTGGGACGTGTTAATCTATTGAAGCTGTTCCTGAGAGGAGACAAAGAGAAAATGATAAGAAATCAACTTGTGGGATATTACTTGACAGGATTAAAGACCAAGCTTTTTAAAAGTAAACGGAAGACTATAAAATGAATTTATTCGATCAGGATTAATATATATATGTTGTGGTTTCTGACAGATGTTAATGGAATTTCTTCTTGACCAGGACTGAATGATGAGGCTTTGAAGATTTGTTTATAAATGGAGAGGGATTTCTTTTGCTTTATTCCTCAAAGAAAGTGATGTGTTGGAATACAAAACGGATTTATTTAAGGTTAAAATATATATGTTATTATTTCTGGTAGCTCTTAATGGACTTTTGCTGAATAGGCCTGAATGATGAGTTTTTATAATTTGTTTATTGATAAGAGATGAGATATGGGAAGAAGAGGTTTTTTAAAAATTATTATTACTGAAATACTAGAGAAGGTGTTAAGTTACTGAAGTTGTTTATACTTGTTTGGAGGGAGGGGGGAGTCATTTTTTTATATTTATCTTTTCTTTATTTTTTTCCTTTTCCTTTTTTCTCTCTCTTTGCACTTTTATTTTTCCTTACTTCACTTTTTATATTTCTCTTAGTTTGTAGTAGTCTTTTATCTTTGTACTTGTAAACTTCAATAAAATTATCACCAAAAAATAAAAATAAAAAAATAAAAGTGCATGTCAAATAAAGATAAACTATTTGTTTCTTGGAGGACCTTAAAGAAAATCCTTATGGAAGGGAATGGGGCATGGCTGTTCAAAAGCTGTTCCCAATCCTGAGCTTGTCTTCCTAGCAATTAGTCACTAGTCTCTATGGCACTTTGAAGCGAAGAACACCAGAAGTAAAATTGGGTGGGTGCTGGGGAGGGATACTCTGATCCTGATGATTCACAGAGGAAATCAGAGGTACACACTACAATTTTGGCCCTAGATATTGTGCAATCTAGATTGGGGTGAAAAAAAGGAAAGTCCTAAGTCTTCCATATTGCTGAAATGTATACATAAATCAAGTTCACATTAAAAGCTGAATGAGGCATTTTCCAAGCTAATGCTGGAAGACTGGAGTCATGAGACCCAATAAAATTAGCATGCTTGCTTGATGTCACTGAACTTTAGGTGCAATTATAAGAAGAATCTGCACTCAGGATCTTGTAACTTATCTGTTCCTTGCCAAACCCTCTTTAGTAACCACAGTCACTACAACAGCAAATGACAATGTTGAGAGAGCTGAGCGGACTTCAGAAAGATTTAACTCAGTATTCAAAGGTCACAGCCTCAAAAGATCTTTTTTCTTACAACACTGCAGAAAATCAAGCATTTCATCTCCTAAACCTTGGTAGGACTCTGATGGCATTTAAAGCCATCTCATCAAATCACTTTATAGTAGCATTCACTTGTCTCAGAGGACTGGTGTCTATAAGAACTGTAGCGTCTATATTACAGTCACAAACATGAGCTAATACAAATCTGGTCCCTTTGCCAGGGGAACACTACTGAAGCCCATTTTACAGACCCTAAAAGTAAATATATGTTGCTAGCTGTAGAAAGACATTACTCATATGGCTACATGACCTCCAAAGGTTGTTTTAAGAAATATGGACTCATAAAATGTTCTATTGGAAAGGCATTGCATAGGAGGTGGGAGGAAGAGAAAGCTCCAGTTTTTGAACAGCCCTTTCCATCTCTCTCCCTCTATCCACTCATCTCTCTTTCCCTTCCCTCTATAATTCTTTGGCTCTCTTTTTATTATCCTAAGATTCAGCAATGTTTTAAATTGTTTGAATATTAAGGGTCACACTTTCTTTGGAAAGTAAGAGCCATGTCATGCCCAAACATAGGCCCAAAACTTTCTGGAGTTCCTGAAGTTTTTTTTTTTGGGGGGGGGGAGAGAGCAGGGTTTATTTATTCTTAATCCTATTTTCGCGCAATCTCTACCTAAAAGTGGCAGGAAACCTGCTGTCAATTTTCAGCAATCATAGTCAGATAGCTCCAAGAACCACAAACAGATAAGTCCAGAGGGAACATCTAGCCCTGGAGACTTCAGACAGCCCACTCCAATACCTTATCCAATTCTAAAAGCAAAACTAGTATTATCATCTTCTGAAAACGAAGGCAGACCAAGGCAGAGACAGCATTCAAATTGGGATCTCCCTGATTCAACTACAAGCCACAGAATCAGAGGATTTTGGAGTTGAAATATATCATAAAAGTCCTCTAGCCCAATCCCTGGCTCAGTTCAGAATTCACTAGAGCTTCTCTGACAGATGACCATCCAGCCTCTGTTTGAAGTCCTCCAGTGAAGGAGAATTCATTAGTTCCTGTGGCAATCTGTTCCATTGGCTGATAGCTCTTACAGTCAGGAAGTTCCTCCTGAACCTGCTTCCTTGTACTTTTAACCTACTGGTTCTGAACTTGCCCCCTGGGCAATAGAGAGCTCCACTCTCTCTTCTATGTAATAACCCTTCATATATTTGAAGGGTGATATTATATTTCCCTTCAAACTCAACAATATACTATTCCAACTCTTTCCTGAAATAGCACCAGGATACCAACTCATTTCCATCTAGTTTTTCCAACGGTCTCTTCAAAATTCCTTTGTCTTTCTCATTCTCAAACACTTGCCTTTCTCTTTCCCCCTTTCTTTCCCATATTTATTATTTCAATGTGTTGTGCATAAGCTGCCCTTGAAGGTGACTAGATGGGAAACATAGGAATCAGGATACTAACTAGGACTATAGATACAGAAAAGGCCCTCAGTCCATTTCCCAGGAGTTCATGATCTCTCATCTCTAAGGCATGTACAGCACCATCTGAGTGAAGGAACAGTGGAATCAACAGCAGAAATGTTCCAGACTGTAATGTCAAGCTCCTTGGAAGACATGATGTCTTTAGAAGTCATCATGAGAAATGCTATCTGAGCCTTCACAGGCCCAGTTACTGGAAGCTTTGTAAGGCAACGTTAAAAGTGGAGATGGTTGATGTATGTCACCTTTTTCATCCTGTGTTGGAACTCCCTTGTCCCAACTCCCTTCTATCAACCTTTGCCAGGAACATGACCCCTTTTCTAGGCTGATTCCTTCTAAGTCCAGCATAGTGCTTATTGGCTTTAAATTTAGAGTCAGGCTTGCATAAGTCTTAAGCTCTAGTGTTTCACAGGCCTGAGTTAATGGTTTTTGATTCTGGTTTTTTTTATTCTTATCTCTCTCTCTCTGTTCCTGCACCTCTGTGGGACAACAACTGAGATTGCTACTGGCCTTCCAATTTACACTTGATTCTTTTTTTACAGTAAATTTCAACAGTTGAAAGCTCAAGGTCAAACAGACATACCATGCTTTGCAGAAGAATGTTTATAATTCGCAGAAAAAAACCCAATTGTTCTAATACTGACTTTCCATATTGCAGGGTACGAAAGTGACTAATATTGAATTAACATAATAGAACTTTAGTCATTTTCAGTGTACAAAATATGCTTCACACATAAAAATCTGTGAACACAGAAAGCTCTAAGCTTGTGAACTGTACCTCTATTCAGTTTGTAATTATCTTTATTCTTGACTCTGATCCCACTGAATGTGATAAGAGTGTAATGTTTTCCCAAAATATCATAATCAACAAAATCCTTTTATATATATTTCTAGAGAACAAAATTAAGCATTTAGCAAGTGTACAAAACTTAGCACTACTGAAGTAGAGAAGGCATATATTTTATAGGTATTCTCTGAAGTAATCAATGATAGTCATAATGGATTGTAATTTTAAATTTCTCCAAATACTGCATGTCTTGGCGTATCTTCAGAGTGATATCTGTCACGGTTCAGTGAAACACATTAAATGTTGATTTCATTCCTTCCTTTCTTCCCTGTTAAACTGCATAAATAAAATAGAAAATGGTAATTGGAAACAAGACCAATTTGAGTTACACTCAAGTCCTCAAGGCAACTAAGTCAGCTTCTGCAATAGTCCACATTAAAATTTAAGCACGACTACATGTTTTAGATGCCACAGTGGTTTACCATGCTCTTACTGGAATGAAGCAATATGGGTTCTGTGCTTCAGTGTTGGTACATATGATTAAAAAAAAAATGGAAATGTTTAAAAGGAACATTAATTAAATTCCATTTAAATTAATAATCTAGCAGCAGAGGACAGCATTTCTGACAAATTTTCAAGAAGTATTTTTCTGTTTTAAGAAAAGAGAGAGAAGTGATTCTCATCTTTCAAAGTGGCCATTTCTGGCATGGAGAAATGAAACAGCTGCTAAGAGTGCAAAGGTTTGAACAAGCACCAATAAACATTCTTTCATTGCCGCAGCCCAAATCATTTTGCTGTTGCAAATCTCAAACATACTTTTTTTTGCCACTGAAAACATAACTACATCCAATCTGACAGTCTCCCAATTGCCAGGATTGTACATGGTAAAGATGTACCATAAATCTCACTAGGAAGCACTCCAGAAATTAAATTACGATCCGAAGGAGGAGCCCACATGAAGATGCAACCATTTACTGGTGCTCATCTGTCAGATGAGTGGGAAAGGATGTTCTCTTGAATTACTTGCACACTAGGGAAAAACTCTCTTGTGGTGATTTCAATTTTTTTCACTTCTTTTTTAACTTAAAAACTAAAGGGATAATGGATTTTATTCCATTATCAGTTGGACTGAGAAGAAATCCACTGGATGTGTATGCTACATGTTGAAACATATATTTAATTCTCCAGTGACAATAATGTGACTTTCTGAATCATTATTCCAAAATTAGCTGCCACCTCCTTTGTCTCATCTCTATGACTGTACAGATGCGCACTTATATATGCATGTGCTCGGATACAGAAAGAAAATGGTCTGATAATGTTGGATAGATCTGAACCAGCAAAAAAGCCAAGAGATTATAGAAGGGATGCTTAAGCGCCCCCATCCCGTTTGGGTAGCTGATGGCATTTGGAGGAAGTGTTTCTCCACTGCAGTCCCTGCCCTTTGCCACAGCCTCCTGCTAGGAGATGGGTGGATGCTCACCTTGATAATAATTTAGGAAGACAGGGTAAACAGTATTGCTCTGTGGAGAATTTAATATGGGACTGCTGCCACTGGGACTGCGTGCCAGTGGGCTGTTATTTAATTTGTTACTTAATTGTTTTTATCAATTAGTTCATGCTGCTTTATTGTTTTATGTGTAAACTGTCAGAAGTCCTATTTGGAGTATGGCAATATATAAAAACTCTAAATAAATAAATATATGTGTGCTGGGGGATCTTGCCTTACATTCAATTGACCAAGACCTTTGCTAAACATTCATTTTATATTGTATTCTAGAGGGTAGGGTTTTTTTAAAAAAATAAGAAAAAAAAACTTTTCATACATTTAGTTTGGGAAGTATTTATTAAATGAGAGACTTAAGTTCATTTTTACAATACAGTGGAACCTCAGTTCACGAATGCATCTGTTCACGAACAATTCAGGTCACGACCAGCTCAGGCCGCAAAAATTTACCTCCGGTCGCAAACGCCGGATCGGGTGACGAACAGGATCCGTGGCCATTTTCCCTCCCGTGTCACATGGTCACGACTTCCTGTAGGGAGGGGACTCTCCCTCCGAGCAGGAAGCGTGGCCATTTTCCCTCCCGTGTCACGTGGTCACGACTTCCTGTAGGGAGGGGACTCTCCCTCCGAGCAGGAAGCGCAGCCATTTTCCCTCCCGTGTCACGTGGTCGCAACTTCCTGTAGGGAGGGGACTCTCCCTCCAAGCAGGAAGCGCGGCCATTTTCCCTCCCGAGCAAGGTTAGCTTTCTCTCTCTTCATACTGTACTTTGTGTCATATTTTTCCGGTTTTTTTAAAAAAAAAAACATGGTTCAGAACTGATTAACCGTATTTACATTGAACCTTATGGGGAAATTTGACTCGGGTCGTGACCAGAAATCGGTTGGTGACCAAATTTGGGGTCGGAATGGATTAACTGTATTTACATTGAGCCTTATGGGAAAATTTGATTCCGGTCGCGACCATTTCGGGTCGCGACCAGAGTCGCGGAACGAATTAAATTCGTGAACCGAGGTTCCACTGTATTTAGGAAAAGAGGAAAAACTCTCTCTTTTTTCATTTATATATTTTTTCCTAGTTTGGCACTCAACTGGATAGCTTCTAACCCCATCCAATGAAATTCCCACAGGACGTTCCTGGGATACACAGAGAGAGAGAGAGGCAGAGAGAGACTGAGAGAAAGAGAGAGACCGAGACAGAGAGACAGAGAGACAGAGACAGACAGAGAGACAGAGACAGAGAGAGAGAGAGAGAGACAGAGAGAAAGAGAGACAGAGAGAGACAGAGACAGAGACAGAGACATACATAGCATTAGCTCCTATGTAAATAAAAACATAAAACAAGTAGAGGAAAAAAATTAAGCCTTTATCTTCTTTTCTTTTTTAAGAAGTGTGTTCCCATCAAGTGTATGGTACCTTCCCTGTTCTGCTCAGGATTTTTTTAGTCTCATGACATAGCCATTTCTACACCTCATCTGGAAGAATATGTATTCATATCTTCAGCTCTTACTTGACACGGGCAATAAAAAGTGGTTTATGAAAGGATCAGACATCTGCCTTGGACAGGAGTTGGGAATGGATAGCTATCTTTTGCCAAAAAGTTATCCTGCAACTTTCCAACAAAGTTGAATTGATAAACAGCACTCATGATGATGAGACTGAGGTAGTCTTACTAAATGATCAATACCCAGGTGTTCTGTAGACAGTAGCAAAATTTCTATTTATAGTCTTAGCTTATAGAAACCATTTGGTGCCTTTAATGAATTGTCAATTGTATAGGATTTCTACCTTTCATATATGTATGCATTGTTATGTATGTATGTATTAATGGTGTGCTGTATTTTTAAATTCTGTGACTTGGTCTTGGACCATAAACAAACAAATGAAATGAAATGAAATGAACTTTCCAACAAGTGGGTGAATTGTCAGAATCTGTCTTCTCTGTCTGAAGAAACACTTGCACTTTTCAGCAACCAACAAACTTTATTCATTTCCAGTACAAAAACAATATTTAATCTCTGCCTGCGTCTCAGCAGTGTCTCAGCCATTGCCATTAAAATATTGTCCCCAATTTGAGCGTGCAGGAGACTTATGACACATATTATTTCTATCTGAACTATTCAAGCCTGATTATAAGCATCTGAAACTAGACATTCAAAGTACTGTAAGTATAACCAGAGTTGTGCTACTGCTCTGCCTTTATGTGCACATACAGTGGAACCTTGAGTTACGAACGCCCCTCCTTATGAAAATTTCGCGATACAACCAGCTCCGGCTGCAAAAATGTGCCTCGCCGTGCGACCTCCGCCTCGCGATACGAACCGGATCCGCGGCCATTTGCCCTGCCGCCACGGGGTCGCGGCTTCCTGTGGGCGAGATCGCGGTAGCAAGGAGACGTTCGGTGAGGCTTGTGGTGTGTTTTGTGGCATTTGGAAGATTTTTGGTGTGCTTGTCAGCATGGCTCCAAAGAAAATGCAGAGCGGGCGTGGCAAGAATAAGGCTTTGAAGAAGAAAGTGACGATCGAACTGAAGAAGGACATTATAGAAAAGCACGATCGTGGGGTTCGTGTGACTGATCTGGCCGCGGAGTACAAGATGGCGAAGTCGACCATCTCGACTATTTTGAAGAATAAAGATGCCATCAGAGAAGCTGATGTGGCAAAAGGAGTAACGATGTTAACGAGGAAGAGGACACAAGTGCTGGAAGAGGTGGAAAAGCTGTTGTTAGTGTGGCTGAATGAGAAACAGCTGGCAGGTGATAGCGTGAGTGAAGCTATCATCCGTGAAAAAGCCAGGAAGCTGCACAGTGATTTATTGCAGAAAAAACCCTCTACCAGCGCAGCAGATGAGGAATTTAAAGCCAGCAGAGGCTGGTTTGAAAAATTCCGCAGGAGAACTGGCATCCACAATGTGGCAAGACATGGAGAGGCTTCCAGTTCTGACCAGGCTGCCGCAGAAGCCTACAAGGAAGAATTTGAGGACTTCGTGAAGGCGGAAGGATACGTCGCTCAGCAAGTGTTCAACTGCGACGAGGCAGGGCTCTTCTGGAAGAAGATGCCAAACAGAACCTACATCACGCAGGAGGAAAAGGCACTGCCAGGGCACAAGCCCATGAAGGACAGACTGACCCTTTTGCTGTGTGCGAACGCAAGCGGCGACCTGAAGATTAAGCCGCTACTGGTGTACCATTCCCAGACCCCTCGTGTGTTCAGGGAATACAGTGCGAACAAGGTCAGACTGCCTGTCATGTGGAGGGCCAATGCGAGAGCGTGGGTCACAAGGGAGTTGTTTATGGAATGGCTGCACGAGGTGTTCGCACCCAGCGTTAAAAAATATCTTTCCGACAACCAGCTGCCTGAAAGGTGCCTTCTTCTGATGGACAATGCCCCGGCACACCCTCCAGCCTTGGTGGCTGCTATGGACGCTGAGTATGACTTTATAAAGGTCAGGTTCCTCCCCCCCAACACGACACCTCTCCTGCAGCCCAGGGACCAGCAAGTGATCTGCAACTTTAAGAAGCTCTACACAAAGGCGCTCTTCACCAGGTGTTTCAATGTCACTGAGGAAACATCCTTGACTCTGGCAGAGTTTTGGAAGAAACATTTCAATGTCCTCCACTGCATCGGCCTCATTGACAAAGCCTGGCAAGATGTCACCTGCCGGACCTTAAACTCAGCCTGGAGGAAACTATGGCCAGAATGTGTAGCTGAACGTGACCGTGAAGGGTCTGATGCAGAGGTAGTGGAGGAGATTGTGTCCATGGGCAAGAGCATGGGTCTGGTTGTCAGTGGTGCAGACGTAGAGGAGCTTGTTCAGGACCATGAGGAGGAACTGACCACGGAAGAACTTGCTGAGCTCCAGAGTGAGCAACAGAAAGCGCTTGGTGAGGAGCATTCCACTGAGGAAGAGGAAGACAGGGAGGAGGTGAGCAGTGCCGAGATTAAATCCGTTATGGAAAAATGGAATGACTGCCAGGACTTCTTTGAGAAGCACCACCCCAACATAACTGTAATGAACAGAGTGTTGAACATGATGAACGATAACGTGGTCTCTCATTTCCGGACGGTTATGCAGCGCAGGAAAAAACAACTGACTTTAGACAGGTTTTTCCCCAGAACCGAGCCTGCAGCTAAGAGGCAAAGAAGAGAGGAAACCCCTGAAGGAGATCTCCCCGATGTCCCTTTGGAGGGGGACTCTCCCTCCAAACAATAACTGCCTCCCCACCCCATTCTCCCTCTTCATACTGTGCTTTTTTTCATGTTTTTGTGGTTTAAAAATAAAATGCATATGTTTCAGAACTGTTTGTATTTACATTGAACCTTATGGGGAAATTTGCTCTTTCCTTTGGCCATAGCCCTTGGACTGGTGATTGCTTTCACTGTGCTTTTGTCACTATGGAGAAAGGAAAGAGCATGGAGGAATCAGTGGGGGGGGGGGGAAGCTCCCGCTCCCGGCTGTGCGTGCGCGTGACAAAAGCTCAGATTTCATTAGCACTTCCTCTTTCTGCGCTAGGACTGACTAAAGCGCGCCTGGGGAATTTCCTAGCTGTGCAACGCCGGCTGACACATTGAACCTTATGGGGAAATGTGCCTCGCGGAGCGACCAAATTCAGAGGGCGGATTAGCCGTATTTACATTGAACCTTATGGGGAAATGTGCCTCGCGGCGCGACCAAATTCGGAGGGCGGAACGGATTAACCGTATTTACATTGAACCCTATGGGAAAACGTGCTTCATGTTGCGACCAATTCGAGTTGCAATCAGAGTCACGGAACGGATTAAATTCGTAACTAGAGGTTCCACTGTATTTATTGGAGTTAATGGAACTACTAGTGTGAATAAGGTTTATGAGGACAAAAGTTTCACAGGAAGACATTTTAGTGTACCAATTATTTTAGGCACACAACTACATAAACACTTAACATACTAAAATTTAAATAATAAAGAATGTGGCTGATATTCTGGTACTTCAACTGGGTTTATATTCTATTCAAATTTATGCTCTGCTCATTACATGGTCATTTTGTTGCAACAATACTCTATTTTTAGGATTTAAATCTCCATAGCATCTAAATATCAATGCCGAGGGTTTATTATCATTTAGCATAGCTACATAGCATATCAAAAGTAGTATTTTCTCAGGAAAAAAAATGTACAACAGCAGTTACATTAAAAGATGCAATGAAATTGGACGCACTGGTATATACTGTATATGAGGAGGTAGATACCATAGCACATGGCACATACCATAGCACATATGCACACTATATTTAGTCAGAAGGAATTCCTGAATTCCATATTACAATTTTTCTTAAATTTTCTTTCCCTTCCCCACCACAAAATACCATTAATGAATTTCTAAGCATCTTCTAGCTTGCAAGGATAGTAAAATGTGGATATATTAAAGGGTACTTGGAATGCTATTGAAAATCACATCAACCTATGAACAAGCACCATGGTCTTCAAACTGACATAGTTAAGCAACATTTTTCTAAAACTTGTTCCATCCCCCCATTCAATAAATAACAGGTATAATTCTATAATATCATCTAGGCAGCTGGAAAATTAATCTAGATTCTGGTTAAATCCCTAGGCTCTGATGCAATGAGATGTCAGCCACACGCTGATTCAATCTCTCTTCTTTCTCAATTTTATGGATTCACTAAAGACGCATAAAACATCCTAGGCCTTAAACCATATTATGGCTGTTACAGGCTTCTCTATCCTTCTCACACTTCCTGTAAGTAAGATGAAGGCAGATATAGAGGAAAAAAGTTCATTCACAACATTGTTTGGGCTGAGCATGTCTGTATAAGAGGAGCAGATAGCTCTATCTGCTTATTCTCACAAAGATAAATACGCCAGTGAATATCACTTTCTTTGTAAGGAGCATATATTTCAAAGTAATCTCCTATTTCCCAAATACCAAACAGCCTCCCCCCACCCCAAACTAAAACAAAACTCAAAGTAATAAAATATCAGACAACGTTGGTTCTTAAAAAAGCCAAATGTATCAACATCTTAAAAACACCAAATTTTAGATCATTCTGTTGTCTACATATTTCTATTATCAATTTCCCTGCCCACACACCAATTTTATTCTTTGCATGAACAGGCAATGGTATTAGTCATTTCATTTATTTAAGCATTTATCAAAAGTTTCCTCTGTCAAATTCCATTTTAGAACTTTACAACATTTGTATTAAATTTTATTTTATTTATTCAGTATATTTTGGTATCATCTCTCTGATCACAGAACATTTAATAAAATATCCAGATAACTAAATAATTGAAACTACCAAAAAACCATCAGAAAGATCACGTTATTACAAAACCAAGGAGCACTAATAAAACCGGGTAGTTGCCCTAATGAACAAAAGAGTTGGCAATGTCACCATCTCTTTGAAAGACAGCAAAAAGGGACTGAGGCCCGTGGAAAAGCTGTTCTACTTCAGAAGTGAAGAGCAACAGTTCCAAACAGTAAAATTCTAGCCAGTTACAGTGAGTTAATTAAGGTGGAGAGTCTTTGAAACATTTTTTTCTCACAACTCTCACATTAGGGCTGTGTTGCTTCTCTTCATCTAAACTGCATTCTTCCTCCGCTTCCTTCCCATAGACTCTCACTTTCCTCTTCTCTTATGAGTCTTCAGTTTGCTCAAGTCCAAAGAAACAAAAATTATTGCATCATCTTTATTAACATTCTTTGATACTGATTAATGTTTACAATTTGCTGAAAGACATGGCATATTTTTCTGAAGCCCTGTTGATTCTTCAGCAAGACTTGTCCTAGAAGCTTAATAATTTTATCTTTTTCACAACTTATTAGAATAGCAAATAACTGGCCTAAAACTTGCTCTATTTCTACTTTGGGAACTTTCCAATCCTCTGCTAAAAAAGCCAATCTTTTTTTTTTTTTTCTGGACATATCTCTTATCAGATTATCAGTTTTACAGCTGAGCACCTTGCAGTATATATCCTTATAAAAAAGAGATACAAGGTAATTTTCCCTTAAAAAACCTGACACTTCTGTTTGCACCTCTCTAGCTCTAATTCTGAATTAATTTCACAAGTCCAAAATATTTATCACTCAACTAATATTTGAACCACAGTACGTACATTTCAGCAAATGAAATAAGAAATTGGTTACACTATAAAACACACTGATAATACTGTTATCTTTTCTATTTCAGCAAATATAACCTCAAAAGGAGCTTCCTCTATTCATAGTTCAAAACTTTCATGAATACACACATTATGATTTCAACATTTCTATGACTGATAAGAGAGCAAAAGTGCTTGAGAAAGTTTGAAGGTTATTCTTTTAATTGTCTTGTTTAAAACTAGTACTTTAGTATTATGTGATGTAGCCTTATCTGACTGAAATGTTCTCACACAGAAACTTCCTTTCTGATGAAATTAAAATGCAACCTCTGTTCATCTGCATCTGCTCTCATCTCTTTCGCTAAACTCAATCCAATAATAACAAAAGCATCAAAATGAATAGACGATATCACAACAGAAAAATGTATCTTTTTCAAAATTAACTTAAATGGCATTTTGTATAAAGGGAATATCTGAGTATAACCAAACATGTTTCTGTGGTATATTATGCATCTAAAAAGGTGTAAGTATTGTAAAGAATACCTGTGTATGAACTGTGTAAGATATTTTAATTCAAAGAAGCTCTGAATCACGCCATTCTAGACCAAAGCAGTCACATTTGTTCTTTAAATGATCATAAAAAAATACTGACTTCAAAGTTTCTAAATCAGGGACAGAAAATCTTGATCCCTCACCTGGTCCTAGACTGTAACTTCCATGGTCTCATACCATCTGTCATGCTACTTGGAAATTAAAATTCAAAATGCATGCAGGACACTAGGTGGCCTCTACCTCATTCTTGTTAACTGAACCACAATGGAGGATGGATCCCAAATCTCAAATTATCAGAAATGTGCCACAACTATCAATGACTGAAAGCGCTGAGACCAGAAATAGTTTGTCCCAGTTCAGTCTTAAATCTCACATAACAAAATATCTCTTTTCTTCATGTCATTCCCCTCATATGTAGAAACCCACAGAGAAACCTTATTTGCAAACTAATTTACATAGCTTAATTTACCTACCAAGGCCCCTCATAGCAAATCCCAGCATTTTCATGAACACAGAAGCTGGGAAATGATAATGGAAATGTATTCAGATAAAGTTGGACGGGTCTCTTGAAAGAGCATGCCACTACCATTTTCCATCCTGCTTCATAGAAAATACAGGGAACAATGGCATCCACAATGCAACCATCACTATCTATCTTCATACACACTATTAGAAAATAAAAATGGTGGGTGGCTGCAGCTCAGTGTGTTGCTTGGAAAGATGTTTATGTGCCTAGAAAAAGATTAATGTAAGTTGCAGGTTGCAAGGAATATATCTTATGGAACTCAGGATAATTTGCCTTCAGATTTTGTGACTAAGCACATCCACTGGTGACAGCTATTTTATGAGAGGGCCCATGATGTGGCCTCAAAATTCCAAATGTGGCCACCTGGTCAAAAAGTCCTCTGCGAGCTAAGGCACTGAATGAGCTGAGGCATTTAATAAGACACTAATGAGCTGGGCCAAAAGAACATAAAAAGAGCCATACTGAAGTATACTAAATCAGATCAATGAGTCAGCTAAGTCAACAGTCTATTCCACAGTGGCCAAGCAGATGTCTACAAGAAATACTTAAGCAGGATCCAGCTGGTAGCAGAAGGGTTACCTTATCACATATGAATATCTGCATACCACTCTTTACATTTTATGGGAAATAGTCTAATATTGAAAAGTTAATATTTAGATACTGAAAATCTTTGAGATCAAATGGAAGAATATTTCAGAACTGCTAACATAGTCTCAGAATCACAACTATCATGCGGGATACTACCAACTCTATTCAGCATACTATAGCATAATGAAGAACAATACTATAAAGTAGAGCTTATTTATGCTGTGGAAAGAAAGAGAAGAAGAAAGTAATTAGGAGCAAGGTGGATGGGTTCAGTTGCAGCGACAATGGCTGCATTGTTGGAAGGACCAGATTGGAGATGGATCATCATGGAGAAAATCTTTCTATGTGATTGCTAAGCGTTGACACTGACTTGATGGCACACAATCAATTAAAAAAGTGTGTAATATGTGTGTTTTTAATGCACTGCTTTTCTTTTTATATAAATATTAAAAAATGTATGTATATGGGCCTGTACACAAATGCTTTCCCCCAATTGCTTTGACTCAGGCTGGACTGGATGTGGGAAGTGAAATGATGGCATACCAACCCTGTTAGTTAATTTAGAATTTGGGCATCAATCCTGTTTCAGAAATGAAAAAAAAAAAATCTTCACTGTTAATTTTCTACCTCTAACAGATAAAATAAAAAATAATTTAGAAAGCTGGCAAGAGTTACCATGCTTATCGCTTGGAAAGATTTCAGTTCTTAAAACAAACCCTCTGCCAACCCCCTTTAAAATATGATTACACTGATTCATTTAAAAATATTGAAAAGTGGCATGGAGTGGGTGAGATTAACAATCCTTTCTAAGCTTTACTAAGTTGAATAAGGTTGGTATTTATATAAATGTGCCCAGAATTGCAGCCCAATCTTTTTAGAGGGTCAAAAGAAGAAACTGAGAATTGCTTTTACAGTTGTACTGAAACCATTTGATAGAAGTGGCTTAAAATTCAAAATATTTATTATGACGAATGTGGTAGTAAAAGGTACCCCACCCCCATACACATGTAAGCTGCATTCACTATCAGACCTATGGATCCCCCTCCCCTGCTATACATAGGAACTGCTTAAAGTGCCCTTACAAGAAAACCTTTAGAGCAAGCTGAATTGACCCTGAGCGGCAACAAGAAGATCACTCAGGAACCGGTGGCCCAGTAAACCAAATCTGTTTTTATTCACTGACCATATCTCAAAGATAGTATGGCCAGCATGCTGACTGAGTAGGAAGGGATAAATAAGGTCACACAGATGGGTTCGTCTAAAATATTGCAACGTCACGCTGTAATTTCCATTGTGTCTGCCTTTTTCTGTGTCTTGTCTTTGCAATGTAGTGGGCCAAAGGTATATAAGCTTCTGCTTTTGCTCATGGCTATTCAGCAAAGTGTCAATGCTTTTTTTTTTTTAGATTTTTTTATCCTGCCTTTATTATTTTTATAAATAACTCAAGGCAGCAAACATACCTAATACTCCTTCCTCCTCCTATTCTCCCCACAACAACAACCCTGAGAGGTGAGCTGGGCTGAGAGAGAGGGACTGGCCCAAAGTCATACAGCCAGCTTTTATGCCTAAGGCGGGACTAGAACTCCGTCTCTTGGTTTCTAGCCTGGTGCCTTCACCGCTAGACCAAACTGGCTATTGGGAGTCCAGTATATACTGTTTACTGCAAATAAAATTATGCTGTACGGTATCTTCAAAGTGATTTGGTTGCCTTAGGTGAGCCAGGTTTTGGCCACAACACAATGCAGCATGACTGAACTCAGCTCCACCTTGATATATAACACAAAACAAAAATCCTTGGTACTCAAGCAAACAGAGCAATGTGGAGATTCCTTTATAAGGACCATGGCCATATTCTGAATAACAAATTTAAAATTCTTGGAGGCAATACATCTGTAATTACAGTTTTAAAAGTTTGGAACTCTTATTTAAATTTAAATTACTGTCCCCAATTACTCCATAGCTCCTTTTTAGCTAGCTGACAATACTGAGGCTTTGAAATATTGTACCATGATGAAATTCAAACCATAATTTAGGCTGAAGTGTATTTAGACAGCACAGACTTTGGTGGAAAATTAGGGCATAATTTTCTACAATGGCTTCAAAAGTTTATGTCCAGTGGTGTCTGCCTCCTGATGGGGGGAAAAAACACACAAAACCCTCTTTGATCCAGATGAAGCTTCTGAGAGCACCACAGAAAGATTTTTAGCAGCGCCCTTTGCCTCCTAAAAACCTTCCCATCTCACAACCTGTGAAGTTATAAAGGATTTCTACCCCAAGACAGATTTGGGGGAGGAAGAAATTACCTCCATCTCTGGTCTGCTGATGGAAGCTTCCTCTGCATCAAACAAACCTAATCAATGATAGCACTTTCCCGATTTTGCAGTAGGAACATCACTACAGGTAAAATAAGAACTAGCCTGTCAAAACTTGAAAATTCATTTTGGGTATCAGACCAAACCAAAAGAAGAAGAAGAAGAAGAAGAAGAAGAAAAAAAAAAACAACTCCCACCATGCTGTCAAAAGTAGATAACCTTTTGCTGACTATAGAGGATTTCCTGCATCATAGCAATATTAAAATTTCAGTTATGTCAGGAATCTTCATCAATGAAAACAGTTGTTTATCTTTACAAAAGGCACAGTTCTATTTCTGCTTAAACATGAAAAGCAAGAGTTGGAGGATTCTTTATCACCTTTGCAAAACTTTAGTAAGCTGAATAAAAGTATAAAATACATTAACTGCTGAAAAATTACATAAAGTATATATTGTAAATAAAAACTGGGGGTGGGTGGGTTAAGGGAACACTTCATTGCCCTACTCTAAAATATATTTATTTGAAGGAAGAAAGGTTGTTATAGAATCAGCCAACAAACAGTCACAGATCAAGCTAAAGCTGCGCCAAGGAGTGCTCCTTGAATTGAGGGAGATAATCAAGAAGACATGCTAGACACTACCTGCCCTCTTCCCATGTATCCTAGGGGAATCTGATCCTTGACAGTCCAGAAGACTGCTGTTGTTAATGCCTGAGACAGAAATCTTGCAGGATTAAGACTCTTTCACAATCTTATGCAATTAACACTACCTTAAAGAAGACATTCCCATTACATTACTTAAGACTGTGCCTAGCCATCTTTCAGTGTTTCCAGTCCTGGGCTTATCATCACCATCACCATCACCATCACCATCTATTAAATTTATGTGCTGCCCAACTCCCATCTATTCTGGGCAGTTTACAAATTGTTAAAAACATTTAAAGCAAGAAAACAAAGTAAAAAGGAGCAAAGATGGCAGAGATACCATGCTTCAGTATGTTTCTTGTAACCGTGGATCACTTCTTGCATTATTCTCTACCAACCCTTCAAACCTCACAAAGTGGACTTACTGAGATCCCTGGCTATCAACCCTATTTTCGCTGTGGATTTGTTCTTCCTTTTTAAGGGACGAGCAAATAGAGATATGCAGCCCCTAAGACAAGACAGAACACTTGCACAATGCAGGTCTCTTGCAGACACTTGAACGCTGAGTGTGAATGTCTGCAAGAGCTGTGTTGGCTTCCCCATGAGCTAGATCTTTAGTAATGTGGGTTTCTGCCTCACACAGAAGCCAGTACAGCTCTTTATGTCAATGGCTTTTTTTTCTGCAGACATGTGTGCTCAGCATGAGAACATCTAAAGGAGGCTGATGTCAAGTGAGTGATATTGGCAGGGGGTGAGACTTAATCAGAGTGCTCACGTGAGAAGCCGTATGGATTTAAGAACACTTGAACAGGCTGTAGAAGCCTTTAATTTCCCCTTGCTGAGCCAAACCTAGCTTTAAAGGTGTCCTGTAAGATGCAAGAAGTTGTCTTCTGAAGATACATGGCAGGAGGGCAACACTGAATCCTGACCAATATTCCATTATTATATGAGTATAGTCTAGATATTGAGTGCTTTTTTAATACTCTTTTTTAAAAGAAAAACTAACAGTTGCTAGATCTCATCTATATAAAAAATAAAATATGGAAGGAGGGAGTATATTTTTAAGGGGAGAAGGTGAAGCAGTTTCAAGGAGTTAAGGACAAGGGATATGTTTGTACATTTTGAAGCATCTTTTCGCCTTCAGCTCTGAAGTACTGGAGAGTCATAGTATCAACTACAATTGGGCTGATAATTGTGTCCTGATGTAGTGCTCAGAAAAAACAAACAAACATGTATTTGATGAAAGAATGAAAATGGAGACAAAGTTAATAACCTTTATATGATTATTGAGGAGAAGCTACCATCTAATTGACTTACATTGTACGGTGCCAAAGATGTTCTCCTAAAATCATGTTTTGTTACTCTGGAGGTTGATAAAGCCCAACAGATATGCCTGAACAAGAAAGGAAATGAAGAAGGAAGAGGACCCTGCATATATATAATGAATATAATTTTCATTAGAAAATTTATTATGCTACAAAACTATCTACATTAACTTATAGGAACAAAAATCAATGTATAGAGATTTAAGGAGTCTCCTAAAGCTCTGGCTAAACTCATTCTAATGCAACCAACTTTTGGGCTCTGGCTTCCTAAATATAATGGATTATTTTCTGGAAGCTTCAGCCAGGATACATAGATCTATTTCATGCCGTCTGAAAGGTTTCAGTAATCCAGGAGGATTCCCTGTTTTGTGAACAGGACACCACCACAGTGTCATGTCAGAAATATGTTCTGGTCCTGTTGCCCAGTTTCAGAAATAGTTTGGAATATAGTATGGGGAGCTGATCTTCAGAAAAAAGTCTCTGGAACTTAGAATTTGATGTATGGTTCTTTAGATTCCAGCTACAGAATTCATAATAATGAGCTGTCATATATAGCTGCAAATGTTTTCCTCTTCTAAGAAAAATCTTTGCATCTCCCAGCCAACTTCCCAACAATTATGATTTGCAAAAAAAAAAAAAAAGTTGATTCATACAGGCAACAGTAATGAGAACATGGCCAAGCTGAATAGATCACACATTTTCTCTAGAAATTAGAGGACATTTTCCACTAAATGTAAGTGTAAATGTTTCTACCATCTTTTAGTAAAAGTCCCCCCTCTCTATCAATCTGCAAAATATTACCACATTATTTTAACAAAGTGAAACCAAAGGGTAAACTAATTTAACAATGCTCACTTATAATGCACACATTTATAATGTAGCAACCGCACAGTAAACTCTCTTGCCAAGATAAGTCTCATTATCTGTAATGGTGCAAATAATTTAACAATTTTCACTTTAAACTAGCTTCCCAATTTATCAGATTAATGACCACAATATAACTGAATTCAGTACTGTAAGCTAAATTCTCAAGCAGAGCTATAAACCAGTACTTAGTAAATAATAGATGATGAGTGATCTTTTTTAAAAATGTGAGAAATTACAAAGAAGATATTCCTGTGTTTCCTTTCCTGGATCAATTTTTGAGCAGTTAATTTATTCATATATAAACCATATAGACTGTAAGGATAGCTGTCCAAGTACTACTGGTATCCTCAAAAATTCGCAAATATTTTGAATTCAAATATTAATGCTACAAAGCCACATCTATTTATCCAGGAATAAGCCCCACTGAATTCACTAAACATATTTCTGAGTAAGGACAGGTAGATTGTCCCTGAAATCCAAGTTCCTTAAATCTTGAATAATCCCAACAAGGAAATGGAAAGGCCAGAAATAAAAGTTCATGGATTATCAAGTTTTCAAAAGTATGAGACACACATGCATTTTATAAATGGAAAAAACTTCCATGTGCTATCCTCCTACAAAGCCATCCTCACAGTTTGTTCTAATGAGATGTCATTTCATTGAACCTTGTGACCTTTAACCAGACATCATTATATGAGAAAATCTTTTCCTCCAACATGAAGAATGGAACGTCCAACTTTTGCAATAGTCGAGGACATCCATAAATGTCTCATTATTTGACTTGATATTAAGTGTATCTGAAGAATCATTACAAGAGATTCTTCTTATACATTAGCTAACCCAGTTTCTTCTTGGACCACTAGATTTTCTTGGGGCTGCATGTATCAATTTTCACCACCATCAGCAACACTAATGTTGAGTCTGAGAAAATCATAACTTTCGTAGAAATGCAGTAATTACTTTTAAAATATGCTCTGTTGTATGTCTGGCAGTTGTATGTTCAGGCGTTACTGTCATTCAGTTTTCAGGAGCATAGTTGTAGTTGTATGTTAACTTCATACTTAAGTCAGTGGAACAGAAACCGACAGTTCCCTCCCTCGTAAGAATGTTTATGTCGCTGCATTCCAAGTTGCCTCCCATGGCACAGTAGTGGAACATATGTTGACTTGGAAAGGCAGGAGGAAAAAGGATTTAAACCACAGATTTAAACTGTGAAGCACAGAGACATGTTCAGGCTTTGACTGCTATGAACTGTGCTGGCATGTCTTCTGTTATATAGCAGCATTCCAGTCTGCAGCAGTTACTTTAATTAATCTTTTGTTGAAGAACTTCTGGGCAAGGGGTGATCGCTTGGAGAACCAAGAATTCCAATCACACCTGAAGGAAACCTGACAGTATCAGGCTCTGAGACAAGATGCCTGTGTATTTGGGGAAATGCCATAAGAACTCCTTGCTCGTCTCCATTAAGGCAAAGAACCATGGCTTCCTGAACCAGTATAGGGCAGTAAGAATCATCTGTGCCTTGAGTAGACAAACACCATTTTGGACAGTGGTGGAAAGAGTGGGAATGTGTAGAGCAATGGTTCAGCCAGTACAACCAGTTAATCCCTTCAGTTCTGTTGTCCTGAAATCAGGAGAAGTGCTGCATGTCCATTGACACAAACAAATTCAATCCAGGAAGATTATATTTTGTTGAGATTTCATGAAGAAAAAAAAATTCAGATGTCAGGCCCACTGGCACTCAGCCAGTCTACTATGATGCTTACTGAACCCCATTATATCATACAGTGTTTCTTCATCCATGTTCATTGGACATTTATTTATTTATTAATCTTGCATGCCACATGTAGTTCACAACAACCAAAACAAGGGAAATTACAGTAAAACCAATTAAAAGGAAGAAAAGGGGGAAAAATGAAGTCTCCTTTGAAGGCTCTTTGATCTGGAAATACCCTGATGATTTAAAGAAGTTTTGTTACAATGTTACCTGTTCACACTGGTAGATGGTACCTTAGTACCTGGTCTGAAAGGCTTTCAAGCCCAATCATAGAGTCCTCAGTTTTAGTTGGTTGTATGGTGTGGACTCATAATGATACTCTGTTCTGCATACTGACTCATTTTGGAAGTGTGCTCGACACTGTTAAGCTTGTATTTGTGGTTATGAGATCCTTCTGTGGTGATATTCCTCATGGGACCAGCTATTAGTGCAAGGATTGGATTGACTTATTTGGCCCTATTACCTGAAATGGGAGAGTCAGCCAATGGAATGGTTTGGAATGGAACTGGGTCCATGGGACTGAGTCTGTGCTGCAATCATTATACCCTTTAGTCTTGCAAGCATCCTAAGGGCCAGCCTTCTAGATGCTAATATCTCTTTCATTTGAAGCTTAAGAGAACATTCCTGGGAGAGGATCAGCTTCCTTTCCTTTGTGTCAGTATTGACTCCCAGGTATAGAATCTGGTTGGATGGCACTAGCAGGCTCTTGGCTAGACTCATCAATAAGTTTTCTTCCTGGTGACAGCATGTTAGGTTTTCTTCATTGCTTTTCTGATAAAGGTCACTCTTATGAGTAGATAGACACGAACATGGACCTCCTTTGTTTTCAGATGGCCCATCACCTTTGTGAATACACTGGGTGCTGATATCAGTGTGAAAGGCAGTGTTCTTAACTGAAACTTAGCTCCTGTGGGTGAAACCGAGAAACCTCTCATGAGAAGCTCTGACTGGGGCGTGCAGGTTGGCCTTTAACAGATCTAGTGAGGCTAGAAAGTGGCCAGATAAGATTGTTTCCACATTTATGTTTAATGCCTCCATCCTTAAGGTTTGGATCCTTAAAGTTTGGATGACTCTCCAATTTCCATTTTTCTTTCGTATTGTAAAGAACTCTTTTGAAGGTATGTGCTCCATTGTGCCAATTGTACCATGAACAATTGCCCACCTTCATCCTAAGATGTTTCCCTTTGTTCTTGGAGATAAAGAAGGTATGTCTTTTGGCTTTCCTGTGAGCTCTAGTGCATATCTCTACCAGATTGTCTTTAGCATTTGTCTATCCTTGAAAGTGTGTTTTCCAGTGGATCTAAATTTCTGAAGTTATACAATGCTGGAGGTGTTTATCTTGGTTCTTGTCTTCTCTGCTTAGTGTTAGGGCTTTGGTTGGCAACACTGAGAGCCAGTGTGTGTTCTTTGCTACCTGTCCCCAAAAAAGAGGAATGATCTTTGGCCAAATAGGAAAATACAGACATTCTCCGTTATCAGCCTCCTCCGTTCTTGGGACTACTAAGAAGAACCATTTTTCAATTATCTCTTTCTTCAGCTTTCCCTAAGGACTGTGCCGCAAGACGGCTTTTGATTGGTGGTCCATTTTGTCTCAGTGATAGGCCTCAACGTGCCATCACTTCTGATGCCCTAGAGCTGGCTACAAACTACAGGCAATCCATAGAGACATGTCACTCAAATTCTGCTATTCTACTCAGTTTACTGATGCCATTTGTTAGTGTCTGGCTTTATCAGTCTTTCTGAGGGAATCACAGGTCCATACTGCTGAAATTTTGGCAGTTGTGGCCCTGATTCCCAATGTGAACAAACAACATGGGCACTCACTTCCAGTGATCTATTCATATTTTGCTCACTGGGTTCTGTGAACACATCATCTGCTTTTCTCAGAATCACTGATTTAGAAGTTAGGGCTACCATGGGTTCATTGATGCTATATATTACTAGTGAGTCCATAAGAGTGCAGCTAATAGGTGCAACTTGTTTGCTACTGCTGGAGGTACCTCAGACTTGGCTGGTTAGTTGGGCTGAATTAGTCTCAGATTAATTTAGACCAATTTCTGAAAAAAAAATTAAATTTCTACAGGGCCATGCATCATCTTCTGGACAAACCTACCCACTCAGTTTTGACAAAAATAGTAGAGAATATATAAAGCTTAGAATTGCACTGTTGGGTTCTTGGTGATCTCTGAGCTTGGCTGTTTTCCTGCAGACATTATGTTTCCAGGCTAGGTAACATCATCAGGCTATGGGACAGTAGAGATCCCAACTGTGGAGAAAAAAAACTTGAAGGAGGAAATACTATGTACAGTGCTTCAAGCTTCAATGTACCCCAAATACATATAAATAAATAAGCAGCTCTTCCTCTCGACTGCATGCATTATACACTGCATTATTCACATTGCTAAGCTGCTGCTGCTCCATCTCTATTGCCCTCCAGAGCACCTTTAGAAGACAAGTGAAAGTAAGGAAATCATTCTGAGCCTGAAAGCCAACCTTATGGATCTTTTCCTGTGTGATTTACACTCCATCTCAATTGTCAAGCATTTCAAATTCATTGAGACTGGGCAGCAATCTGTATGCCTTCAATACTCGCTCTCATTAGTGGAAAGCAAGGCAATGCAAAACATTAGACTTTGCAGGCTTAAAAAGGAAATACATTATTTAAAATTATGCTAATTTTAAATAACATAAATAAACATACAGTTTATTTGTAGTAGAAGAACTGAGCAAAAATATCTTGTCACAGTACTGTAAAACACTTCAACCCTTTTCATGTAATTCTGGATAAATCAAACAGTTCCAATAAAATAACCATTTGGTAAAAGAGAAAAGTTTTTGTTTTAATTTGGTTGGTCTAAAGCTGTCCTGAACACATCCTCCACTCCAGAGCTATTTTTCCATCACAATTTTCTGCTGACATTAGTTAATATAAGGACCAGTGGTAAACCTTCCAAATAAGTCTTTAAAAAGAGAATTGTAACATTATTTGTGGTATAATGAGTATAAATATGTGTTGTATTCAATTGTCCTGCTTTATGGCACAAGAGATAATATTGTATATTCTAGCTGAAAATGTTCCATGAGCTCCTTTTCACTTAGATGGACAAAACATTGTGAATGGTGATGCCTTTACGTTTGGCCAGGGTTGACAACTGCCACATCAAAAGGAGGTGGACAAGAAGGAATGATCAAGGTAGCGACAGGTAGAGGGAGATATGGCAGGAGACAGTGCGTGAGTCACTCTCTGGGAAAGTGGATTGGTCTTCTGAGACCAGGACTCACTTCTGGCTCCCTATCCTCCATCTTGGGTCCAGCTTACCCTGTTCTGTGCCTACCACTACTGAATGCCAGGTCCATCTATAATAAATCTTCTGCCTGTCAATAAGATCTGGAAGGGATCTTCCCCCACTGAATGTTACCTGGAGGGACTATAGGAATGGGCCTTCTCAGTCACACCCCTCTTCTCTGAAACTCCATTCCACATGAGATGAGGCTGGCCCCAACCACTTTGGGCTCTCAAAAAGCATTAAAAACTTGGCTTTTTCACAGAAACGTTGGGGTCTGATGTGTATTGTATTGTTTCCATCCTGCAGAAGAGCTCTTATTGTTATTAGGTCATTGCTTGTTGCTCCAGCAGGAGGTAATTGATTATACTTTATCACTGTATTTGTTTTAATCCTATTACTCAGTTTAGTAATATAAGCAGCTCAGATCAGTTGGTTGCAACTGATGCAGCATATAAGCCTAGTAAAATGCATATGCATATTCAGTACTGTGAATTGTTAAGGATCCCTCCTTAAAGGATAGCATGTATAGTACTGAAAAAATATACTGCTTAAATACAAAGATTAGAGTTATGGAGCAGTCCATACAGTTCACATTTCAACATAACAACAATCATTCATAATAAACTCTGAACAATATTTCTTAAAGAAATATCACTATGCAAAACTATAAAGCAAGCAATTGCTTGGAACCCAGATATGTACATGATTTGTATTTTTAACAGCCCCCTAAAGTTTGTAGATCCTTTGATTTAAACATTAATTTCTCTTTAAATTAAGAATGGGAAATCTGCAGCTCCATGAACTTCTTCCCCCAGCTGGATTTTTGAGCTCCTCAAAACTCTCTAGGATTATCATGCAGAAATTTAGTGGCAAACTGCTGGTTTTCAAATGTACATATGCTACTTGAAATCTGGACTGGTAGTCTTTATCTCTATAAGGGAGCAACTTAAAAAGAGGATAAAGTCAGATACCATATGAAGACTGACAATACACTCTAAGAAGTCAAGAAAAAGACAAAAAGCAACCAGAAAGATGCATCTTTATAGTCCTCCTCAAGACACAAACATTCACCCAAATGAATTTATAAAAACGGACAATTTGTTAAATTCTCACACACACTATAATTTGTTGATATTAATGTCTACTCCTGCAGTCTCTTACCTTTCTGTTACTCTATATAAAATGCGTCATAAATTAAATAATGAAATGGAGTAATAAAAAGTCTGAGCTATTCTAAACACAGTTTTAGTGACATACTTATTACTTATTTTGTCGAAGTTCAGCATAACACAGCTGCCAGACCAAATGTGTCATATTATGTCATCAATCAGCTCCTATCCTTCTTTCACCAAGTCAATCAGTCATTAAATTTAAGTTGCCACTTTCTTCTTACTTTAATTATGATGTGAAACATCAAAGAAACCAAAAAATGGATTTTCTCTTGAAAGGCTAGGCAAATTATTTTTCATTAACCGATAATGAGAAAGTCAGAAAACTGTGGGAAGTTCAGTTCAATATAAAATGGGGGAAGAAAGAAGAAAAAATACATTTCATGTAGGCTTTCAATAAAAGTATTCTTGTAAAAATTAGTTCCATCATTTACAGAAAACAAAAACCCTCAGAACTCCATTTTCTTCATCTTGCTTCCAAGTATATCCAATAATAGGGCCCAATTCAGTCCTTCTATGATGGGATGAAAACTGACCACATGGATGCCTTAATGTCAAAGCCCTGATTACTGGCATTTTTGTGATACTTTCTTTGACTATTTATCAAGCATATGTATGTGTACTTCCTTTGTCATCCAAGAAGGAATGTTGAAGAGCATTATACCATAAAATCATTGTACACTCAATTAAATACACACAAAATCTAAATATTCAAAGGGAGAAAAGATGAAAAAAATTAATCTGCTAAAAATATTAATATGCTACTTTCTTGGCTCAGATTCAGAGAATATATTTAAGCATTGTAAACAACTGGACTATTAATGCATGTACAGTTATGTCACAAATGTAGAATCAAATAAATCTTCCAGTTAAGTACACCCTTGCTCTATTTGAAACCAGAAATCCACCCATCTCTTGCCCCATCCCCGCTTGGTTGGGCCTTGCCCTTCGTTGACACAAGCATATACTTTATTACAAGTCCTTCACTGCAGATTATTGTCAAGGTAAGAAACAGGAGGCCTATATACCAACTATTTTTGCATGATTCATTTTAATGACTCTCTCTGATGTAACAGCTAACTTAGATCTTATCAAGATGGGAGATACATTCAACAGCACATTGGGGAGACCTACCAATGAGGATTTTTAAAAAGTACCATCAGTTTGTCATGCTGTCCAAATATCATATGTATTTTGGTAAGAGTTCAGTGTTCTCAAAAAGACTCAAACATATGTTATAAAAGATTATCACAGACTTAGGAAGAATTGATTACATAAAAAGCATCTTCTGTAACTATAATAACAATATGCAAGTTTCACTTATTACAGCTAAGCTGTATTGTTTATACATTTAAAGTCAAATAAGCTATGCTGGACATCAGCACTAGCTAATCAGAATGCAACTAACTCATGTATTCTGCGCTAAGATTGAGCAATCTACAATGGGCTCCACTTGGATAAATCTTCTGCCATCTGACACACAGGGAAAAGGGGAACTATAAAATAACACTTAAAGCTTCATGAAAAAATCATAGACAGAATGAAGAAACATGAGGATGCGGTTCATCCATCTGCTACGAAGACTTAAAGATAATTGGTACACATTTAACTGAAGAACTATTACACATCAACCTTTTGTAACAGACTAATTGTTTCCTTAAATCCATTGCAAGCCCCTACAACAACTTTCCATTAAGCTTATGTGCAATCAAATGCCCATGATTAGTGAGTTTTGAAAAAAAAAATGCGGCAGAGGTAAACAGTCACCACACATTTTCATATTTACTTTCATACTCTGTCACTTTATCTAGAAACTCTGGGAATGACACTGTTAATGTTGTCCATTGGTACAAGAACTTACCACTTGTCCATTTTGAGGATTTTTATGAGCATATGGAGGTCCTCGGATGTGATTCCACATTTGTCCAGAAGTCATTGCAAAGACAACACACTGAGAAACAAGCAGAAATAAAATGTTAATTTACACCATGCCCAGGAAATATTTCTTTTTCTTTTTAAAAATATTCTTGTATCTTTGTTATTTACAGAGGAGGCAGGAAATGAGGGGAAGGATATGTTAGATGAGACTGACATGTCCTAACTTTAGAAAGGAAATCCTAGCTTGTGGAAATGGTTTTTACAGTCTGCCTGTTGATTTATATTCACTATCATAAAAACAGCCTTCTTAGGTAAGCAAAAATGTGACTTAATTTCAACATGAGAACAATACAGGTTTATTCCCTGCTGGCCTCCTTAAATGTTTAATTTAATTTTCATCCAATATGAAAAATTACAGTGATAAAATAAAATATTTGGGGGGGAAAACTAGTTTGTTTTTAAGTAAAGACTAATCCTCTTTTCAGATTAATATAATATGGCAGGTGTACATTACACCCTCTCTCAGAAGCCCAAGATGTAATGAAGATTAATGTCAAGTAGCAGCCAGCCAGCATTAGGAGATGCGCCTTTCACATGACCCAAGCTTAGAAATGAAAGTAGAGGAAAATAATTCTCCAATCATTGTTACAACCATATGCCACCACAAATACCAAACTGGCTTTCACATTTCACCACTGGTAAACAAGATAATGGTAAAGAGAAGTTAGCTACTTGCAGCTATTTCTTAGAACACAATTGCTTATAAGATTTGGGGGGAAACAATCCATCCAATACTGTGAGAACATAATTTAGAAGGAGGGGCTGTTAATTGCATGCCACATTAAAGCACAATCTTAGCTGAAAAGCAAAGATTACGTTTATTTTATTCGTCTTTTAACTTATATGCAACTCAAAAAAATAATACAAATATGCTAGTTGCTATAAAAACCACAGCCATGTAGCCATAAAAGGGGGGAAAAATCCAAAATCTGTTTGAGGTAAAATTTTTATTAAATCAACTTGGTGTTACAAAATGGCATGCTCCTTTTCAAGTCTCAAGAACTCCCATCAGGTGAGATAATTAATAAGAAGCAGGAAAAAGGCGTGTGGGAGGGAATGGGAGGGAATAAATGCAGCTGCTATTCAACCTGTGTCTGTATCAGTCACAGTCTCAAACAGAAGGTAGGAGTAGATTTCTGCAGACCTGTAAATCTGACCCTAAATTAATCCTGATGTTAGATTACATACCTTAATGCCTACAAAAAAGATGAGTAACTTTTAATGGTCCTACTGAAACAGGTTACCATCTGGAGTCTCAAAGTGGCTAACTAGAAACTTCTAGAAAAAATATAGCAACTGGCTTTCACAGACATCCTGGACCTAAACACAAATTTTTTATTCAGTCATCAGGATGATCTGTTGAAAGAAGTACCATATCTGCACTGCAAAAAAATCCAGATACGCGGTAGTTAGAAGCAAAGTGTTTATCTGTATCCCTTTGCTTCATCCTACAGTTGGTCTGGATTTTTAGACCCCAAATATAGCCATTCTACCTTGTATAGTTAATCCCTTCTTAAGGTTATTTAACATGATGGTCTCTATATATTACATGCACTAAATTAAATAGAATATAACTTGCTCAAAGAAATACAGTGCTTCATACCATGTGTTGTAATTTTAAAGAATATGTTGAGTTCTCCACACATCACTCTTTTACTTCTATCAAAACATTTCATAAATTTCAATATTTGTATTTCAAGTTCATCAAAATGGACTAAACATTCTAAAATAAAGTCCAAGCCCATTAAACCCTATCATTTTTTTACAATATTAAAGAAGTATGCATAAAATCTACACCCAATAGAATAGCAATATGAGTTAGGTCAGTGTTGTCCAAATTTGGCCACTTAAAGATGAGTGGACTTCAACTCCCAGAATTCCCTAGCCAGCATGGCTGGCTGGGGAATTCTGGGAGTTGAAGTCCACTCATCTTAAAGTGGCCAAGTTTGGACAACACTGAGTTAGGTTATACGTTCTTTTCAATTTATTTCACATCCAACAACCAAACTACCACTGAGATATTTAAAAAACACATCTCATGAGGATTTTGTTCTGACCGAAAAGGAAGTTAGGCACCGCTCGTACCCATGAGTTCATATTCATGAGTTAAGGGAAAGAGAAAGTTTCGCTGGGAAATGTATTCATCCTTATTTATTCATTTGATTTATTATCCACTTTTTATAATTAAGTCATCCCCAATCAGGGCACAATATAATACAATAAACTATAAAACCATGAATATTAATACAAGTGGACAAGAAGAACAGAAAAGGGCAGGTAATGCAGCAGAGCCGATTCAGTCAAAAGCTTGTTTGAACAAGTGGGTGGAAATGTACAGACCAAGCCATTTTCTATATATGTCTAGGGAAGAGGCCAAAAAAAAAAAGGGGGGGCTCCAAACAGTCCCTTAAAGCCAAGTGCTATTGAATGGGAATGGGCTTATGTTTCTCAAGCATCTATCAGCCCCAAACCAAATTTACAGTAGTGTCTTTAGTCTCTACTTTAGCAAACCTAAAATATTGTACATACACAGGATAATTCCAGGCCCAGCAGGGAGATCATGCAGCTTGAGTGTACAGCTTTCTGAAGCTGCAGAAAACATCTACATTTCACCTCTTATGACTGAGTTGAACAAAGAGCAGTTTCAATAACTATGTGCCTATTGTGTGAGAGTCCATTTGAAAAATTTCAGTTTCTGGGCCTTCTTGCTATTTTAATGCATTATCTATTAATAAGGAACAAGCTAGCATGTTATTAATGTGAAAGCTAGCAGACAACATTAACAAACCATCTAATTCACATGCAACCTGGAGGTAAAATGAACTCATGCCATTATACAAGTTCCCTACATCTAGAACTGGATGATTACAGAATGCTTGGGAATCTGGGTTTACAGAGAACACTGGTCTTCATTGTAGTTTCCCCTGGGCGGTTTTTGTTTTTAGAAGGCTAGGAAACATCGCTAATTTTATTTTCATTTTCTTATTGTTTCACAGTCTATAATATTCAGTTCCATTTCTTCATTCATGTTATTACATATTTGAGGCATCTCAAATTCACACACTATATGGTCTACAAGAGCGCAATTCCTTCTATGAAACCATGCTAAAAGGATATTTTTCTGTACTCCATTACACAAATAACGTCTTATTTATGAAACATATCAGCCTTTCTATATTCATAAAGTTTTAATTACTGAATCATGATATACTGTATTACAGTTATTCAATTTTTTACCCCTTGAATACTCTGTATTCAAATGGATTGAAGCATCAGTATCCAATTTATTTTCTAAAGAAATAGGCTAACTTTTCCCCTCTCTCTGAAAAAATTCTGATCCCATGCTTCCTCCAAGAACAAATTATGATATATAAACCTGCTCCATTCAATTCTAAACCAGATAGAAGTAGATAGCTAAAAATACAATTGTATGACTGATCAGTGGGTCAGAGCCATGCTCTGACATGTATAGCCAATATTCAGACTCTTTGTTATCTCGAGGGTATTTATTTATTTTGTTTTAAAAGACTTATATAGCTGGGTAGCACAGGAAACAGTACAAACAACTACACCCCACCCCAAACAATACAAATAAAAAGTCTATAAACTCTGTAAAAACTCATGGCACCTGGGCCTATACTCTCCCATATATCCACATACCATCTTAGTGGGCTCCAGACTCATCCTACCCCAAAGCTTGTGGGTAGAATGAGGCTGCAGCCCAGTGTAATGGTTATACCGACACTGATAAGCATTGTTACACTTCTGCTAACATTTTTGGTAACCTCAATATCAAAGTATGTGCCACCACATGGAAGTAATGTCAAATTGCTATGACCTATCTGAATTAGATACATCTTGAAAACACAGATCGTACTTACTGACTGATGCTTCGTCAATCAGACTTAATATTTTAGAAGCAGAATCATGTTTTATTGATATTACCAGAAAGTGATTGGTTTTAATCTGTCTTTGCTGGAAATAATCATTAATCATTATTATATTATTATATACTAATATAATAAATATAATCATAATCAAGTGGCCATTCCTTGAAGATCATATTAAATTAGCTCTGGGATCAATTGCTTGTGGTTGATGCTGGTCTTGCTTGCTGACCAGCAAAAGCAACAGCTTCAGTATTAGAGTGCCTGAAGTCAAAGAACAGTGGAGATTTGCTCATCACTTTGCAACCAGCCGTGGTCTGAGACATGTGCAAAATGTTTAAAAGAGGACAATGCGAACAAAGCATCTCTCTTTGAAGTGTTAATGTAACTGTTGAGAAACTGGTATAGCTGCTTTAAAAACAGCCTGCATGCAGACAACACTTCCATTGGGACCACCAGTCAAGAGAATCACCTCTGCATGCACACACAGACAGCTGGAGATAGTTTTCTAAGCAGCTGTTAAGCTTGGCAAAGGATACAGCTGCTTTAACACTTCAAAGAGGGATGCTTTGTTTGTACAAACACACTTTGCAATGCTTTTGAATGCTCTGCACAACCCTAATAATTACCTAGGTGGAACCTGACCCAGAGCTGATCTTCCTGAATAGGTCTGCAGCACGGCAAATTTGTATTTTGCTTCTCAGGTCTGCCAGGCTTTAAAACAATAATTACAATCCTTAGGCAGACTTTCACAAAAGCTCAGGAATATCAGGCAGGACATTTTAAATTCTGTGTCAGTGAGTAACAAATTTTGCAGTACTTAAAAGATGTAACACTTACAAAAAAGGAGTTTTTGTAGCATGGGTATCTGCAACAGATGCAAAAGGATGGAATTATTTTGTAGATGTGCATGGAAAGATCAAACAACAATATGAGATTGAAAAAGAAATGAATATGATGATTTTCAGATGCTGAGGCGTTCTAGGTAGTTCTGATATATTTTTTGGACATTTTAAACTTTAGAACCACTGTTACTTTAACAAACATCTACCAACAATGCTGGAACCAATTAAAATTAGTTACAGTATTGGTACTCTCCTGACTGCATGCCCTTACTCAACCAATACTGTTTACTGCCCTTGAGATTAGGCCAGCTGTTCCTGTTATGGTTTGTAATCAATGCTGTCTCTCTCTAAGCTATTTATTGATGCAGTACTTTCTCATTAACATTGCAAGCGAGACTTGAAACTCTGGGATATAGAGAAATGAATTATTTAAATTCAAAACTTTTTTGTTTTTAAGCTGGCATACCAATGCAGCCATTGCCCAACCAGTCTTGTTGTAGATGAATTCCAGGTTGTTTCGCCGCAGGTAGAGCAAACCACCAACCAGCGACACCAAGAGGGCCAGTGCAATAGTTCCTGAGTAATTTGGTGGCCTGAACACTCTGATCTGTGAAATGGGAGGGGGGAATTTGATTAGTATAATTCTACTTCCTGAGATCAAAAGAAAAATGCAGCCTTTAAGCAAAATCAACAGCTCACTATGAAACTTATATGCATGAAAATCAATCAAGCCAACTAGTACAATTTTATTTTCTGTTATGAAAAAAATAACAGAATATGTTTCCTGGAAACATAAAGCCAATATGAAGAGAAGGAACATGTACACCCACTTAAATCCAAATAGAAACGTTACTGGCTAACATTGTGCTCTATGAAATAAAACAATATGAATAAATAATTTGCCCTTTGTTAATTAAATCAAATCAATCTTAACATCTTAGTTTAAAGAGGAGTTCTATAAAGTTGCAGAAAATCCACAGTCTGGGGTTCTATAATCTGACAGTGAATTGAGGGAGGGAGGGAGGGAGGGTCTTGTATTTAATGAGTCAGTGTGCAATGAACTTACCATTGGACTTTTATTTGATACTTCCCTCTAATCACACCTAGAAAGCTCAGAAATGTAATATGCCAGGCAAATGCATACAGAATTCTACTTACGCACTGGCTGTGACCAGGACCCTTTGTAATGTGGCCTGATAAAACAGAAACTGTCACTCTGTATCAAAACTGATCCCATTTATGTTGCATTAGCCACACTAGAACAGAAAGCCCTGGGCTACCTTCAAGTATATAGTAAAATACTAACATAATAGCATGCAGTCTTCATTGTCATTACTACTGTAACTGGCTGGAGAAAAGAATTTCAGTGTGGAATGTATCAGGTTGGGACATGTTGAATACTACCGTATATAATGTAGTCATTGCTGGCACTAGCACTGTATTTAAATGGCAGCAAGGGCTCCTGTATCTTTTTATAGAGAAAGTTTTTGTTTAGTTCTCTGACCACTGTGTCCTCTAACCTCTAACACAAGGTTGGAGAATCTATGCACCCACTCAATGTCATTGAATGTAAGTCCAGTAGTTCCGGTCAGATGGTTCAAAGACTACATACAGATAACACATCCCAAGTAAAACACATATTGTAACACATGGCCCCCTCCATCATAACAGAAATCAAAGACAAAGGTATACTTGAGAGAATATGCTCAAGATAATTGGGTGAAGCATCCATTGTGGGTTCCGTGACTGAGGCAATGATCAAGCTGACAAAAGAACAGCCATGGAAGGAGAACAAGTTGAATAAATTTCAACTGGGAAGGGTTTTTTTAAACTTCCCTGTAAAATAGAATGGAATCCAACAACAGAACAAGAGTTCTTCTGCAACTCTTCTTGATGAATTATGTCCCAAATCTTTTAGGAATACAGAATAGGAATCATTGGATAAGTGAACTCAAGGTCCCCTTCCACCCTGATCTCCTCACCAAAAGATGTGAAAAAAATCCCACTTCATTTGATTATTAATATTATTCATAGCAGATGAATTCCAAATCTGCTGTTGGTTGGGAATTATAAGAGATGGAATCAACATTATCTGGCAGGCTCCAAATGCTGGAAATGTGATCTCAATAATTTTGTGCAGTGCTCTTGCTACTACAACTCCATACAGTTAAATAACGTTGTTCAGTGTATTTACCCAACTGCTCCCTTATAGCATTAAAAAGTCAGACTTCTGGAGTTATTACTTGTAGTAAGTAATATTTCAAGTGGATGCATACATTAATCACACAGTTGGTATGCTACCATTCCTCATGTTTGTTAGGAGACAGCGAGATTAATATTTTAGCTATGCAAAACAAGTTTGAAATGCATCATTACTATTACTATTACTATTACTATTATTATTTGTCTTTTGCGTTACTACAGAGTGATGGAAGGGCACTGTTGATCCTTTTATTATTTTAGTCCTTTTTGTAGAGGGTTATTGTGGGGGGAAGGAAAACCATTTGAAGGGTGAACCCCAATTCCTAGATCAATTTGTGACAGAACCTAGAAGATTAAATGTGGGTCAGCCTTTTTCTTTTGTTAAGTGACTTACGTGAACATCCGTTCTGTCAGCAATCCACTTAGCTAACTGTTCAGCAGCAAATCCAATTCTCTGTAGGTCAAACGTGTCTGCTCTCTTGGGCTTACCTTTTGGGGGGAAATGCATGAACGTTGGAGCAGAGTTCATATTGAGCTGAAACAGACAACCAAGATGCCATCAGATATTAAATAAACATGCCAGTTCTTTGCCTTTATCTTTGCTCTTTGACAGCCATTACGTAAGTCATAATATGATACAGAAAACTTAACTAGCTGGTGTTTAAAAAGCTACTAACCTTCCTACAACCTTCCAGCTATGATACTAGGATAATAAAACCAAATACCTTATAGGGCCCCAGTAAAAATTGCTAAATAAATGCTAAATAGCTGCGTAAAATCTAATGGGGTATTTTTAGTGAGAGAACTGGTTCTGTAAGAGAAAACAAGAGGAGGTCAATTTCTGCTTTCTGTCACCTTAGCATCTGCTCTGGAGCAACATTCATTCAATGTGATTGCTTTCCACTTCTGAAGTAAAGTATCATATTTATTTGCATTAATAGCAGACCAAAATAAATGTGGATAAAGTTATACTGAAATTTGAGAGAAAGGCTACCTAGGACCCTGTGCAAACTACAAGTTTGGAACAAAATTGCCTGTAATGATATATACATGCATAGCTGCTTTCATTAACTAGGATTATATGTTTGCTACACAACTGAATTACATTACATAAATATATTATTTAAATATTGCAAATTCAAATTATCTATAATAATCAGGTGAGATGCTAAATAATTGGATTTATTCCTAGTACAACATATTCTGTTCCTTCACTGAATATTTGTTGACAGCCCAATATGGAATGAAATAGCAATATGAGACACTATGAAACACTTTTTTTGTCAAATGTGATATCTCAGATGACAGTGTGTGGACTTACTGACTGAAACCACAAGCTGTTTTGAGAATCTAAGACAACTGAAAGTTTTTTTTTTAATTTATTCAAATAAAAGAACTTGTACTTGCACAAACTCAATTATGCTAAGCTCGGGGAAGGAGGTGTGGGGAGGGGGGCGCAGCTCTCTCAGATACAGGATGGCTGTAGATAACATATTTCCTGCATCTCTCCCTTTTCCATAAGATACACTTTCCCTTACTTGCAGCATAATGTCATCACATTATCTGTCCTCTCTATAGTAGCCAATGAGGTAGAAGGAGAAAACTTGTGTATATTCCCTTGTCTACTATAAACTGGCTTTTCGTACTAAACCTGGTAATTTATTTAAAACATCTGTATTCCACCTTTTGGCCACAAGGTGCCCAACTCATCTAACAAAAATAAACCAGTGAAGCAGAGATTTTAAGAAACAGAAACATCAGAGTCTGTTCTACCATGCCAGAAAAGCAATGGTGAAAATCCAAGTCTCACTTTATATTACAGAGCAACCACCTTTGGAGCCAGCTGCAGGAGAGATAGAGAGATGGCATTGTAGAGAGACCATGAATAGGCTTTCTCTCACAAAGCCTTACCACTTAGGCAGATTTATGTACAAGGAAATAGAGCTTCAGGCACTCTGGGCTCAAACCAAGCTGTTAATATCTTATGCTATTTTAATCTAATCATTTTTCTTACATATTACATCCCACCCCATTCTCCAGAAAGCTAAATCTATCTCTCAGGATCTTTTTTATTCTCTAGGTTCTCCTGGAACAAAACAACAATCAAACACTTCTGATGATTCATATCATGGTTTAGGTGGCTGGGAAATAACTTATAGCCAACTACCATCTTCCTTCCCATATCTTCCCATCTTTTCTTTTTGCTCTTCTTCTTATATAAGAAAGATAGCCTGAGCAACATTTGAGGACAACCACAAAAAGATTCAGGCCACGATTCTTTGTGTGGGAGGGAAGAGCAGGGCACGGGCAGGGATTTTAAGAGCTGTGGATACAAATATCAAGGTACATAATTTACTCTAATATACCCATTCCAAAAATGCCCGCTTCCCCCCCAAAAGGGGGAAGGGAATAATTGTTGACCCCGCCATTCTGGAAGCCTTAAAATGCAGCCCCTGCGGTCATATGAAGTTCCCCTCCTTTTTGCACCTTGTCTTAGGGGAAAAAAGAGTTCCATATTATGTATGACTTGGTGAATAGATGTGGATGTAGATTCAATTCAAATTAAACTCAACCTTGGGCAGAAAAAGGGAAACGTAGTCAAACGTTCACAATGGCTTACTCTGGAGAATCTAAAGCCTGGATTAGATAAATGTTGGAGCTGGGTCAGAAAGGGTCAAATACATTAGGATTTTATAAGCAGGGGAAACAAGTGGCATGTGATGCTTATCTTTGGTGCCAATTAATGTATCATGGTGGAGGTTGTACCCCAATAATCTCAATCAAAAACAAACTGTGCCTGAGCTTAGCCTTTTAAAAATATCTAAATCAGCAAAATATTTTTCAAATGTTCGGAAATAAGGGTTATTAATAAAGTCTCCCTTGAGCTGAATTTGGCTCCTAATGACTTTATACAGAGATTCATGCAGTTTTCTTGGCAACCGTATAGAAGTAGTTTGCCACTGCCTACCTCTAGGACCCTAATTTTGCCTACAGACTTGATATTCCCTGGATATCTTCCATCCAGGTACAACTACAAGGCCCGGGTCTAATGCAACTTAACTTCCAAACACAAGCCACCAGTTAGGTATCACTACCACCCATAGAACAAGAAGTATGAACTGGTTCTCAAAGAAGGGATTTACTTTAAATGCAGTTTTAGCATTCTCCAAGACACACCCTCACCTGCTGGAAAACATCTGCACCTTCATCATAATCAACTAGAGTGAAGAAGAGCTTGTTTGAAAATGCTGAAGAGTAGCGCCATGAGTTAGCCAATACTTGATATTCTTCATTAGCTTGCCTGAAAGTAAAACATAAACATAAAATGTTCAGTTTCTTAGCAAGTATAACAGCTTGAATTATACAGGTTTCTCTAACAAAATGTTATCTATATTATTTTCTGCAAAATCCTGCTAAACCGTTTTAGCCAAATCAAAGGATCAAGGAATAAAACAAAACTAATGCTAATAATAATAAAAATAATCACCCCAGATTTAACAAGTGTTGATAAGAAAGACAAAAAAGCCTGGATAGTGGACACTGCAATACTTGGGGACAGCAGAATAGAAGAGAAAGAACTGGAGAAAATCACAAACTACAAAGACCTGCAAATAGAAATAGAACGACTGTGGCAAAAGAAAGCAAAGACAGTACCAATAATATCTTGGGTGCAATCCCAAAACATCTGGAGTACCACTTGAACACCATTGGCATTGATAAAATCACCATCAGTCCATTGCAAAGGCAGCTTTACTTAGAACAGCTTATATATTGCGACGGTACCTTTAACACCATCAAACAATAACATCTGCCTATCCCAGGTCCTTGGGAAGGACTCGATAGAAGGATAAAAATGCCAAATCCAGTCTAAACATCTGGCTAACTGTGTGACCAACAATAATAATAATAGAGGCAAAAATACATTCCATAATATATAATGTAAGCATATGAATGAAAATGTTCAGATACAAGAAGAAAAGGCAGTAACTGTGATTATACATGTAAATAACAATCTTGTACAAAATTATGATGTCCATTTCCCCCCATATTTGTGTAGATCCTTTTTCTCTCCCCTTCTGCAAGTATGTCAGCAATACTGAGAGGGAATGAAAAAATGGTAAGAGAAAGAAATGGATCACTCATAATTCTATGACTCAGAGCCTTTGGTTAACATGGACTATCCATTTATCAGTCTCAGCAATTTCCTCCTGTAAAATAAGAAGACTGTCTTTTAGATTGGCCTCTAAAGTTGCAATCCTATATCCATTTGCCCGGCTGTATGCCCTGGTTTTATATCTAATAGGTAAGTAGGTAGGTATATAGGAAGGAAGGAAGGAAGGAAGGAAGGAAGGAAGGAAGGAAGGAAGGAAGGAAGGAAGGAAGGGTTGGGTGTAATGGTTAAGGCACCAGGCTAGAAACCAGGAGACCATGACTTCTAGTCCTGCTTCAGACACAAAGTCATCTGGGTGACCTTGGGCCAGTCACACACTCCCATTCCTAGGAAGCAGGCAATGACAAACTACATCTGAAAAACCTTGCCAAGAAAACTGCAGGCACTAGTCCAGGCAGTTGCTAGTAGTAAAAAACTGACTCAAAGCACACAGACACACAAGAAGGTAGAAAGACAGACAGGCAAATAGAAATAAAATTGCAGTGTAAAATATATATTGGCTCAATTCCTTAACAATGCCATCCTTATTATCATGTTGTATATCTGCAGACATCTGGAAATATTTCCCCTGCATTTTTTTCCTTCCTAGCGTCTTTCTCACAGGTGCAGGGTCTGCTTTTTTTTTGGATCAACCAAACTGATGGTTGATCCATTGCTTCCAATGTCATGGGCTGAGACAAAGTGACTGGCCCAAAGTCACCCAGCTGGCTTTCATGCCTAAGGCGGGATTAGAACTCACAGTCTCCTGGTTTCTAGCCTGGAGCCTTCACCATTAGACCAAGCTGGCTCTTTATTTCCCCTACATATACTTGGATTAGTTATTTCTTTTCATTCTCTCAACATAACAGCATTCACATGCTTACAGGTTTGCTAGCCTCCATCCTATAGGTCATCAAATTCTGACTTTCTAGCTTCTTCATAGAGTCCTCTAGTTTAACCTGTTCAGTACTGGAAAATGTGCATTCTTCTTCCATGCTAGCTATAGACAGGAGGGTGTCTTAAGCTGAATTGCAATGGTTTGCACTGCTGTGTGTTGCATACAAAGGTTTCTGTTTGTCCTTCATAGCTCCCACTTCTCCATCGTACAGAGCCATGTGCTTCCTGTGACTTATTTCAAATATATTATGGATTCTAGGACACACTGGAGAGTTTGGTGAATGGGGTACCTTCTTTGCAGATTCCTGTACAGCCAATGCACAATTCTGCATGCTAGTAAAATAAACACCCGAGGACAGTCCTCTCCAACCTGAAAGTCTCCAGATGTGTTAGTATCCCCCACCCCACATTTTATGTCCACGGTTGGCCATGCTGGCTGGGAATTCTGGAAATTGCATCCAACACATCTGGACGTTTGGTAGGGTACTTGAAGATGATTCTTCACGTTTATGTTCAGTTCGGGTATGCAAATTGACTCTTGTACTCTGCAGCCTGAATGAAACCGTTGACTACTGTAAAGATTTATTGCTATAGTAACTTAAAAAAAAAGATATACGCTTAATGAAATCAGCCCTCAATGCAGAATTACGCTTCTAATTAATTTCTTTTAATCTTTTATTTTCCTGTTATTTAACTTAAATTCTGAACCATTATAAAAAAACACTAGGAGTTGTATTCCTCATATTGTTCATTATTGTATGTGTGCCCATGCCAATTACAAAATTAACTGAGATGCAGGAGTGGTTTGCATGAAGTTCTATATTCTGGGGGGGACGGGGAGGGGGACAAAAACCAAGTGCAGTTAGGTCTACACTGGGGCACAGAAAACCTTCATCCACATATTTATTTATTTTTAGAATACTATACTATTCTAAATTTCAGGATTTTGTTTTTTTTTTAAGCTGATCCATGAAAGCTGGTGCTGAAGTGAGTAAGTGGAAAGGACAGAACTGGGAAATCTTGCTCCATACCATTAACAAAATTATAGTAATTGAGTGACTGAGATTTTTTTTAAAATAACAGTTTATCTAAAACTAAATTGTCTTTGGGGATCTATGTGTTTTTAGTCATGTTCACCTAAAAGAGAAGCATTAAGGGATCCAATTAACTTTCATCTCTTGTTACTGTATTGATCTTTAACAAATATTCAAATTCCACTATCTGCCTATTGAGAGGAATGCAAATAGAAAGCATGGTCATACACTTGTATTCATCCAGTTTAAGTAACTCTAATCTTGGCACAACTGCTACTCAAATAACAAAAAAGAAAAAAAATCTCTCAGCCCTGTCTTGCTTTTAGTACCCTGAAAGGCCACAGAGTTTTGCATAATCACTTTGGAAACATCTTTGCAGAAAAGCGATTGTCCATGGAGGGAACAGTATAATCACAGAATGAAGTAATACCATTCTGTATGCACAAGGATACTGGGATAGTATAAAATAACTTCTGTAAGAACATGCAATCCCCCCACTGCCCCCCCCAATTCTTCATGAATAATTCTGCACTGGTAAAGATCACATGCATCTTGAATCAAGCCAACAAGCTCCTCCTGAAAACTCTCTGTTTACGGATGCCTAACTGAGACCTCTTCATCACACTCCAAATCAAATCAAAGTGTATTGTGGTCTTGGACCAGTGCAAGGATGATGGTCTATGAAAGTATGGATAGTCTATCTTAAAATGATAGCAACCTAGGATAAAATAAAATTAGAAGTTAAAATAAAAATACAGTAATAAAACTATCTAACTAAACTCTATGGGTGCAATCTAAGGTGCAGCCTATACTAGGTGAAAATACAGTCACTAAGATTATGTTAAATATAACATGTAAAATGTAAGTATCTAAAATTACCACTATGTTAATATATAAAAATTTAAATGAATTACTGTTACATAAAATACATTACATAAATTACCCCATCAGGGTCTGGCGAATCTTCATTGCTGCAGCACAAAACCTGGCTACCTGCGCTGTGACAATAGGCTTTTCATCTATGAGCAGCATTTGCATATAGTCTGAATGTGGGCTCATCACACTCCTAAAATAACTTAATGCACCACCCTTAAGAAGCTGCTACACTCACTAACACTGACTCATTTCCAGCAACCTCACTGGCTACCTCTAGCTTGGTTGGAATAACAAAGCAAGGAGGTACAATTAAAATGCATGATACCATCCCCCTTTCACACAGGAAACATTTCTAGTGTTCCAAAAACATTATCATGAACTCCATCTCTCAAAGAAAAGGACATTAGAAGGAGAGAAAGTACCTTTCTATAGGGTTCTAAAGCTGGAGTTTTGACATTTATCCTTGCTTTATGTGCCAAGCCATACATTACCTTACAGAATTACAGCAGATGCAGAGATGAGATTCATTCAGAGCCTGTGAACTCTGAAGAGTAGAGAGGCACGGGGCATCCAAGGTACACTAAGTTCCTGCAAGAGAACTGGAGTGTTGAGGTAGGTGAACTATAAGGCACACTTAGATAAACTGACTTTGCAAAATTATCATTCATCTAGGGCAAATATAATACATTGCTCCCAGGAGACCAGAGCTGATTAAGAATCAGCTGCTTCTATAGAGACAGGTCACTGCACAAGTTAGCTCAGCACTGAGCCCATTTTTGTTGTACATATCTGAATGACTGGCCCAGAACTTGAATATTTGCATTTCTATAAAAACATGGATAACTACTTCTATATCAGTTTTTGAATAAGTTTGATCTGGGCAGCTGAAGGTATACCTGGAAATCTTGGTGGATCAGAGCAAGGATAAACAGTTCCCAAATATCAAATATTCTCTCACCCTCTTCCCAAAATGAATATTTTGGGAATATGCTTTTTGAATGTGCTTTTTGTACATATATTTAAAGTATACCATGCGAGTGTGAAGTACAGGATTCACTCCAGGAACATCTGGCATGAGATCCAGCCAAGAAGCATGCCTTTTCTGTCACAGGACCTGTCCTTTGGAATGCAGTATCACCCCTTGTTAGATTGACCACATCTCTGCTGGCCTTTCAGAAAGCCCTCCAGACCTGGGTGCTTTCTTAGGCAAAGGGGTTGTGAGGTTAGGTGAGGCCATGATGTGTTTTGATTGACTGGTTTCCCTTGGTTGCCATCTTGTGCTTTTTGCTTTGGTTATTACTATTTGTGTTTCCTTACTGACTTTGTTTTGATATTTCCTTACTATTTTTGTTTTGATATTTTAACTCTTTTAAAATATCTTTTGTTCTGATATTTTAACTTAGCCATGTGGAGTTGCATTTGCGAGATGGTTGGCCTTATCAATGCACTAAAATAAATAATGAATAAATCTCCTTGAAGCTCCCCCCCCCCCCCTTTTTAATTGCTTTTTAAGGGTAGAAAATTTCTTGGAAGTTGCACCCAGTTGGTAATATTTTCTCTCCTTTCAATTACTTCTGCTTTTCTTAATCTTCTAAATCCAGAACATTTCAAATGCCATTATTTATAATCATATATGCTTAAATTATTTTATTAAAAACCCAACATGTTTATGGACAAAAAGTCCAATCAAAATGGAGGTTGCCTTCGATCTGGCTGGTCATTGTAGGAACACAATGCTGGTCATGATATGCTGTTACCTAATAAGGTTCTTATTATATAAACTGAATATTACTTTTCAAAGCTGATGTAAGTTATTCTCAATACTACACTTCTTTCTGAAAGATGTATTCCTGATCCTATCCAAATTACAGAATTCACCTCCTTCAGAGAAATGACTAGCCTCCATCATCTAGATTCATAGAAAACCATAAAACTTCATCTTTCACTCTTATTTCAATGTTTTACTGTAGCCTGAAAGTGTTAAGTCTGATCATTACTACTATGCACAACTTAGTGAGAGCAGCAATGCTAGACAACTGCAAAAAGCTAATCAGGTTGATTACCACGTGGATAGGAGATCATTAGGAAATACCACAGCCAAATGCTAGTCGGGAAATTTGAAAAAAAACACATGGAATAGCTTTCTCCCAGACAACCAAATGGCACTCTTCCTGATGGCTTTTAAGAAGGTGGTTAAAACAAAATCATTCCAAAGAGTTTATGATCTGTATTGTTGCCAGATCATCACCAGAATTCCCTACAAAAGGAATTTTATTACAGATTTAATAGGAATGTAGATTATTTTGTGTGTGTGTGTGTGTGTGTGTGTGTGTGTGTGTGTACTATGTAATATATAATATATTACATAATATATATACACACACACACACACTATGCAAACTATGTAATCTGCCCGGTCTTATGTAGAGTTGGCATTATACAAATATTGCAATAAATAAATGATACATAAATATTATTGCCAACAAAACTACCTGGCTGCATTCATAAAGTTACTAGGAGATAAGCTCAACTCAACGGAGATTCCATAATGGCCTCATGGCTTTAGCACTGTTTTTTATTTAGAGTTTCTCATAACCGCTTTGACGGATTCTTAGTAGGCAGGTGATGTAAAAGCAATGAATACATTCTATTCAGTCAAATAAGCTATTTCTCATTCAACTTCTGTTGAATCTTCAACCTCATCTCAAATCTTACCTATGTCATGACAATTTCTGACAAAAGCAAAATCAACCAACCAAAAGAATGTTTAAGGGCTTGTGAAATAATCAGATTCATCAGCGGATTATTATTACAGATCAAATAACTTCATTAGTGATTCAAAGTGCTGGTCACCATCTATAAAGCCCTCATGGCATAGGGCCTGGTTACTTGAGGGACCCCCTGTCTCCCACAGTATCTGCCTGACTAGTTCGGTCTGGCAGGGTTGGCACACTCCAGGTTCCTTCGAATAAACAATGCCACCTGTGGGGACCCTGGAAGTGTGCCTCTGTGGCAGCACCTGCCTTCTGGAATGAGGTTCCCCTAAATTCAAATGGCTCCCACCCTACTGGTATTTCAAAGGACCTTAAAGACCTGGCTCTTCACCCAGCTCCTTTCTGTTCCCTCTCGGTTTATTTTCTTTGCCATCATCGTTCCTTTGTCTTGTGCTGTTTTCATGCTTTCTGTACTGCTCTCTGTCTTTTAAATGTTTTAATATTTGTAAACTGCCCAGAGTTGCCTGGAGTCAGGTGGCATATAGTAGTAGTAGTAGTAGTAGTAGTAGTAGTAGTAATAATAATAATAATAATAATAATTATTATTATTATTATTACTGCAGCCCGCCCACCCACATATAACTAGGCATTACATCTCAAAGGCATCAGCTTAGAAAAGCTACATTATCTTGTATGAAGCCCAAAGCTCTTTAGATTGTGGTGGTGAAGAATAATTCTAAAACAGTTAATGCAATTTCCAAGGCATACCAAATATTTTTCTTGCTGCAAGTTTTTCTTGGGGAGATCTGTTTTCTGTGTACTGCAGCATAACTATAGAATTTAGGCACAGAAGAATAACCGACATTCAAGAAAAATGAGCGTAGTCACTGCTAAGCAAATAAAATGCCCCTTGGGGAGAAAGGTGCAGTTCCCCATCAACTCAGTGCACTGATCTCCCCATGAAAAGACAACCAGTATTTCTGCATCGTGCTTGTAAGGGGAAAAATAAGGACTCACTTTCAACAGGGGATATTCATTAGTAGTTGAAACAAAGAGGAAAAAAAACCCACAGCTTTTTGCTATTAGTGGGTGAGCCTAGAGTTATTCTTGTCTTTCAAAATCCCATTTAAGGGGCAAAATTGGAAGGCATCTGGCTGTGATGCTGGACTGTCATTAATTAATGAGCTGTTATACAGTAGCATCTTCATTAACAACCTGTAGAGGGCAGTCACGCCGCACTGAATGAATCCTGTCAACCTTTAAGTCATAACTGCAATGTTAAACTAGTTGTGTTAATGTAGGTACAATAGAAAAATGCTGAAGTTTGAATACAAGAACAGGATTATAACATTCATTCTTTCCAACTCAATCATTTACATTAGACTTCTTTACTGGGTTACATTAATGAAAAACTATAAATAGATTTGAGTAATATAGCCTCATCTTTATATTAAAGCTCATTCTATTAATGCTCTGTTCACTAATTAATGAATGTTTACTTTTTGCAAAAGAGTTCTACCTTTCCCTGAATTTCAAGCTTATCATCTTACATTTGCTTACATGTTACACAGCAGAAATGTGAGAATCAATTTGTTCAGAGAAAAGGTTTTACTTTGCCTTAGAAGGCTCTGTCACAATACTTGCAACCTCTGTTGAAACCTAGCAAGTGCTCCAAAAACAAACTTTCAGTGGCAAGGGAAGGGAAGGGGAGGGGAGGGGAGGGGAGGGGAGGAGAGGAGAGGAGAGGAGAGGAGAGGAGAAGAGAGGAGAGGAGAGGAGAGGAGAGGAGAGGAGAGGAGAGGAGAGGACTAAAAGGAGTGGCTAATCTCCATCCCATATCAGCAGGGTAGAGAAAGGAGCAAAATCCCATGAATTTTTGTATGCCATCTTTGGGAGTTGAGAGTCAAGGTAAGAAACAGAAAGGAATTTTTTAATCATTTGTTTTATAACTTTAATCAGAGCCATTGCAGAAAAAGGAATACCAGAGTTCAAGGCATTCTGCTAAGAGCTTCAAATAGACCAACAGCCTTGAGAATGCAGGATGCCATTTCCTCTCCTTTTCACCATCCCTCCCCTCAGCATCCTGCAGCCAATGAGCTGCTCAGTGGGCTGTTTGCTGAGCAGGGTCCTAATGACTTTTTCCAGCTCTGCAAAGCTTGAGGTCTTCATCAAGATATAGGAAAGAAGCATTACTAAAGATGGTAAGCTACCCACACATTTACTAGTCAGGTTCAAATACCTGCGGCATGAAAAACTTTTGCCCATACTTTTTTTTTAATTTAATGTGCAATACACTTGATGTTCTTTTCAAGACTGGGCTAGTTAAACCCAGGTTGAGCCTAGAAAAGCTGCAAAATAACTTCATCTGACAGCAGTCTTCCTGTAAATGGGCTTTTCTCCCTAGGTGAATTTACCATGTTTAAAGCATGTACCTTTTTGAATATATCATATGCTTTCAACAGAGCAGCAGCAGGTTTACCAAACTGTTGAGGAAAAGCTACACTTCCTGTTCAAGTACAAGATACCTCCTGCCTACCCAACCTGCTAAAGTACAGGAGAACAATTCTGCCAAGGGACACAAAGGGAACCCCTTCTTCTAGCATATAGGTAGTCCTCAACTTACAACCACAACTGGGACCAGAATCTCCATCGCTAAGCAATGTGGTCGTAAAGTGAGACATCACACGACCACATCACTTAGTGACAACAATCCTGGCAGTCCCCATTGCTGTTGTTAAGCAAATTCCACCGGACATTAGCTGAGGACCCACCCCAATCCAAGCCATTCCGGGCTTGGTCCTTCCCAGCCTTGAGCCTAGTAAGGTAAGAGACTGCCTCCAACTTCCTCCAACCGCCTGTCTCCCCCCATCTCTGCCCTATTGGCCACCTTGCACCCTGCCTTGTGGGGTGGTGAGCAGCCCCAGAACTGTCCCAGAACCCAGAACAAAAAAAGTTGTGCCACGCTACTGGGGCAGGCTAGGGAGCCACATGTAGGAAGCATTCACCAGAGAAGCTGGTGCACCAAGGGTAAAATGGCAGCCATGGGTCCAATAAAGACAGCAAAGGCAGTGCAGTGCAAATAAGAATGCCAGCCAATGGGGAAGGCAGGAAGTGGTTTCACCCAATGGGAAAGCACTGAGGGTTGGCTCAGGGAGCTATGTGTAGGAAGCGTTCACCAGAGAAACCACTTGCAAAGGGGCTTGTTTCGCCAGCTTCGTGCAAAGGGACTTCTTGGCACGAAGGGCTAGGCCAGGCACACCTCGTCAGCAGTGGAAGCAAGAAGATGGTGAAGGTCAGCTGGTGCGGCAGAGCACATGACAGCAGAGGTCTTGGAGTGTAAGGTGCCAAGGGCTACTGCAGCTGGGACTGGGCTGGTGTGGCTTCCCAGGGTATGGCAAGCGGCCCCAGAGCTGCACGGTTCTGGGGCTGTTTACTGTTCCACAAGGCAGGCTGCAGGGCAACCAAAAGGGCAGAGATGGAGAGGAGATAGGCGGGTGGGGAAAACTGAAGTGCTCCTGCAGTCCTAAGTGAGAGCGGGCTGCCAAGCGCCTGAATTTTGATCATGTGATTGCGATCATGTGAGTGTGAGGGAGTGAAGTTGGGGTTGCTGTCTGTGCTTGGGAAAAGTAGCAGCAGCCAGGTGGAAACGTTTCTCACCCCATTTCCCTCATTTCCCTAACTCAAATGTTACAAGCATCCAAGCCAGCATTCCAGCTGCCTGTGACAACTGAGCCTGGCATTTTCAAGGACGTGCTGACATCCCAAGGCAGCCTCACCCCACCCAGACTCTTGACTTAGAAAAGCAAACCCCAAGACAGAGTGTGGGTGGGTGGGTAGGAGAAAAGGAGATAGGAAAACGGTGAGCAGGCAAGGCAGCGGAAAGCGACTTCTGGAGATTGGCAGCTATTACAAACAGGCAGGAGGACTGTCATTTAACTGCCAGGACCACAAGTTATGGTGAGCAGCATATCCTGGTGGGAGTCCTGCCTGGAGCTGGGAGCTTTGCCAGGAGCTCAGTGGCAACTAGAAGAGGAACAATCACACTGAAGTGGCACCTCACCCCAGCTAGTGTAAGAACGTTTGTAAAAAGGAAAAGGTTGTGTGCCACTTTACAGACTTTATAGACTCTACAGACTTTTGCTTGAACTAAGCATTAAAGGACTAAGTATTAAAGACATTTCTACATGGCAATATCGCCTTGGGTGGATATTGTTGGGGAAGGTGTGTGGTGTTATAAAGCATGGTGTACAGATTTGCTACACTGTTGTGTGCCCAGTCCTTGGAAAGCAAAGAACCGTCACAGGTAGGAGAAGCAAATAGGATGAACTGAGACCCTAAACCTTCCGTACCTACACTTCCAGAGGTAGCATGTTTATAAACACATGAACACACATGAGCATATGAAGGAATAACTATGAGCATATGAAGATATGCACAGATAGAGAAGCTATATTCATGCGACCATCCCTAACCAATTTCTTCCATTCTAACAGAAAAAAGGCATGTTAAGATGGTGATTAAACCCCACATAGTCCAGCTGGAGTTTCTTCTAAGGAAACATGTACAGAATTATGCTTCTGATTCCAAAACAACAGAACTTACAAATAACACAAAATTATAAAATCCAAAACAGCTAATGCTCAAACACACTCTTCTAGTGGCTTTTTGTCATGTGTCCATAGTCCTCAGAGGATACTCAATTATTTGGTTCCCTCTGCAAACATGTTCTTTCTTGCAAATTCTAATTTCCATAAAGAATTCAGAATGAAAGTCCACACTGGGCAACTGAGGGGGTTTTTCATACACATACCCACACCCGCTTACATTTGTGCTAAGGGACACACTTGTAGGATCTGTAGGACACTTGGAGATGAATGAAATCAGCAGAGACTAATGAAAGCATCAAGCAGATGGAAGCAATTTGACTGCTTTAGTTTTAGCACTTACTCTTAGAATGCTCTAAATTGGAAGAATGGGATATTAGTATCTATCATGAAAAAGTGTTTTAACTATAGAAGACAGTAATTTTTATTCTTTTTAACATTTCCACTTTACTACATTTTTTAGATATTTAGCCAATACTGTATTTTCTTTGGGTGATGGCTGCACTGTAACTAAGTAAGAATCAATATTAACAAAATCTTTATTATAGGTTATAAATGTAACATCAAGGCTATTAGATAGTGAACCACAAACCTTTAATAATTATTAATTCTCTCCTCAGAAGATACATCCACATATAAATATTAATATAAAGGAACACTGAGAAGCCCCTTTCCAGAATAAGGGCACTTCCACACTGCTGCTTTCACATCCCAACATTGCAGAAGCAGTTTGAAAAGGATCCATGGTTAGTCTCCAATTGAAAGACTGTCGAGAAGTAAACAAAATGAACGCCCTATCCCAAGCCACTGTAGATTCAACAGTGATAACAACTGCCTCACATCTATTCAATACAAAAAGGAAAGACAAGACCAAACAGGAATCAGGCCCTTTGCACATGTAATCTGGGATATGGAGGAGGAGCTGCAAAGCTGTCAAGTAAACTTCCCTCTTATGGGACCTGAAAGTCAAGAGCCAAGAATAAGGGCAAAATAAGATCTCCACCCATAGAGAAATGGAGCCACAGCATCTGTTTATGGATATGTACATATACAAACATGAGATTCAGACTGATTTCAGTTGCAATGCAGCTACACCAAAAATAAATCAGTTCAGCTCTCCAATACTGTAAATATCATGGGAAAACAGCAGCCAAAGCACTGCAGACTTTTTGCATGGAATTCCCCTAAGTAGAACTGAGGACATAATTGAAGAGCTGATCTACATACATTCAGCACAGTTGTCTGCTGAAGGGAGGTTTTCCAGACATGCAAATGCTTCCACATTTATTTGCTAACATTTATTTGTTAGATTTATATCCTACCTTTCCTTCAGGAGCTCAAGGCAGAGTACCGAGAAGTCCATCTTCTCATTTTTTTCCCCATCCATAACCCTGTAGGGTAAGTTAGGCTGAGAGGAGAGTGACTGGCTTAAAGCTGGTTCTCTGATGCCAGTCCAACACCTTAAGCACCATATCACACTGCTTAACACAGAGTTCCAGTTCACAGGGAAGCTTTTCACATGCACACATTGCCACTGCAGATAAGCATGCTATACTCATGGATAAATGGCCACTCGTGATGTTCCCAGCATGACTTGAAAAGAGGAGGGGCTGCTCACCATTGCTTGGATGTTGAAATCTACATACAAATATATTGCTTGAAGGGTCTGAAACTCCTCCCGCTTTCTGCTTTGTAGATTTGGAATGGTCCCAGAGACTTCTAAACCAGTCCCGATATCCTTACACATTACAGTGTGCAATATGATCAAGTCTTACTGAGGCCTGCAACAAATGGGACAGCCTTGGCTTGAAGGAAGGATGGGGTTATTATATATGCATGTATACTAAAAGCTCAATACATATCACATAGTCATTCACATTACCTCTTACAAGCAGTTGCATAAATCAGTAGCTGCATGTGGTAAATCTGATGCTGGCCTGTGTTCATGGCATCATGAAACATGTTCCAGAGCTTATCCCTAAGATTTTGCATCTTTCCTAAAGTACTGAGAAATGAAAGCCCCACAGGTCTTTCTTTCACTGGAAGTAGAATGCCTTCTCTAAGCTTTTTTCTCAGCTCTGGAGAAGAGATGAGGAGATCCCAGACCTTATGGTCTCAAGATGTTGCAGAACTGTAACACCCAGCATGGATAATGCAAGGAATGGGAATTGTAGTTCAGTAACATTTGGGGGGGCAAGAAGATTCCCACCCCTCATGTAGACTAAAACCAGCAAAATATAAGCCTCAGAAGGCCTAAGATCTCAGAAACCCTGAAAAAAAAAACACACACAAAGGGACAGCTATTGGAAAGTTTGGTTTGTTCCTTCCTGACAGATAAAATATTTCCCTTCTTACTGGCAGTTTTCCCAAGACTGGACAGCCAGTGGGCAGCAAATGTTGGTTTCATTTATTAGCTGTGGGATTAAGAATGATTAAATGCTCTTCAATGAGGGACCACCAGCAACCTGGATATAAAGATCTGGCTATCAATGCCACTTAGCAGTGACCTTGAAGAACCAATCTTGTTCCTCTACTTTTTCTCCCGTCTCCTTCTTTTGTATATTGTCTTTTTTAGTTTGTTTCTAATCATAAGTCTTTGCCTTTTATGATTATTGATGTGGACTTTTGTGATAAATAATAATTTCTCTGAAAAGCAATATAAGCTGAAATAAAAGAAAGAAAGAGGAAAGATTAGAGGACAATGAAAAGGCAGAAAGCATGCTATGAACTGCTAGGAGAGTTGACATTAGACTCTATTACAGTTAAACTAGTAATATACTTTCAGATATCTCACAGTGACAGTTTCTAATTTTACTCATTTACTTGATTCAGATACAATCCAACTTTCACACAGTTGTAGCTACAGCTTGAATAGCAGCTTTTTGATAGAGGAGATAGCTTTTCCACTACATTTGCTGAGTAAAATTGATAGTTTCACTTAGTTGTCTTCCAGAATAGGGAGAAAAAAACCTTAATTTCCATGGGGCTAATCATCATTAGCTCCCAAATGATCAAGTGAGACTTAATGATAAGGGGCAGACCTAACTGAAGCACTGATTTATTTCATTAATGGTCAGTGGAATTACTCCAGGTGACCAGAGGATCAGCCTCTTTACTTTTTTTGATAAGCTGGAGATGGAGGGTGGTGATAGTGGTGGTGAATATGTTTAAAGGACATGTTCATGGTCAGCCATGCCTCAAATCCACATTTTAAAAAAAAAATTAATTTCAGATTACAGAAAGTGACTAATTACAGCAATTAAGCAAGGCTATTTACTTTGTATAATTTATTTTTCTTGTGCTGGCCTCAGGAGAAGCAACGATTATTAACAAACATTGGTGCCTTGGCCTTCTACCCACTATCATTCTGGTTGGCAGAGACTGCCAACTCACAAAATTTGTCTTCCAAAGGTTTACAAATTCTTAAGGGGAAAAAAAAAACCCTCAAGAGAAGAGTCTCAGCCCATTGGATTTTGCAATCTACACATAATGGCATGATTATAGAAAATGGAAAGAAAATATTCAAACCCTGTGGTCCCTCTGGTTTCTTCAGAGAACTAAGCATCACTCTCCTTTCCTAAAACTAACCCTGTTATGCTTTTCATTCCAAAAGGTATCAGTGTATTCTCCAGCAGAGATTCTCTGGACAATTGTTAAAGGGACAAGTTTAAAATATTTCCTTTTTTACAGTAGCAATTAAAGTTAAAACCGTAACTTTTAAAAACTGAAAATATTGTTCACATTTCTAATACTTCAAAACCAAAGCATGAATATACAATATAGCGAAACACCACGACCAAATTCTACAGAAGGAGGATCACAGATCTTACTCCCTGGATATATCTAACAACTTCAAAGCAATTCTAACACAAAAAGTTTTTAAAAAATGTTATTAAAGCATGTATGTGTTTTCCTAATGCTTGTTCATTCCATCACTATAAAACAGAATATTGGCAATATTTTTAAGTTTTTCAGCAAACCTCATACACGGCCAGAATTTATCTTCTATATATATTTGCAAATCCCAACTTTTAGTTACTCAATTATTTAAGAAACTTTAACTTTCTGTTATCATTTTCAGGTACAGCAGTATCAACTTCATTTAATTCATATTGTTTCCTATAGCAAAGCTGAAATCTCAAATTCAAATTATTTTAAATGTTTTGAACCAGAAGCAATGAGTTGCTTCTTTTTTTAGATGTCCAGCTGCATTCTGCTGAAATGATGAAGCCTGCAGTCCTAATATTTATTTAGAGATGGATTTCAATGAAATTAATGGGATACGTTCACAGCCTATGGCATGTGGAATATGAATCTTAAGCCCTCTTTCCCCCACCACACACCTTGCAATTAATGAGATCTTTTTATGAAACGACAATATTTGTGCTGCATAAAATCCCATGAACAAAAAGATTTACACCAAGATTGGCATAAGGGAATGTGTTACCAGCTCTTTCATGTAACAATCAGAGCAGCAACCATTTAAAGCTGCTCTGATCATTCTTGCTCTTCACCCTCCTGAAGATAAAGCAGTTTCTTGGCAACAAACAATAAGCCCCTTTACCGTTTGCCAGATCAATTCTGTCATGCCAACCTGTCATTCCAAAAAGGCACTCCAGGAGCCTGTTGAATTTATTCCCTGGAAAAAGAAGCTGAAGGTGAACATAGTAAGGAACTATATGTCATATAAATGGCTAGAAAAGCCCAATATAGATCAGCGTATGACAAATTTTGGCAGCCATTTCCTCCCCAAGCATGTCTTAAGGGATGCCTGTGTGTTGCCAAAACTGCAAATGTGTGCTTATATGTACCACTAGCATCTCCCACAGTGTGCAAGAGCCCTTGAAATATGTCTGATCTCTCCTGCACACTGCGGAGAACACAAGAGGCCCTGAGTGCTGTGCAGTTGCATAGACCAAAAACCGTTTTTCCTAAAACTGCATTTCAACTTTCCAGCCCCCAGAAAGAATGTGCAACCCTAATCCAAAATATGAGATTCAGAAACTTAAACTATGCAATTAAAACCATGACTAAAATACGTAAATCAGTTTGGTTATATATCTTAACCATGTTTTCCTTGTATATTTTAAAAGGTTATTATGATCCTCAAGTATTGTATGGCATACAAAAGGTATGGAAAATATGCAGATATGAAATCACGAACAATTTCTGCAACATGCATTAGACTTAATTAGGCTTAGATGTTCCAGGTATTTTTATTAGTAAGCTAACATAGGTTTTTTAGGTTAAGTGGCCACTTTCAGTTAGGGTCAAGGTCTCAATGTGGGAATGAAATAGCCATATTGGCTAGTTGGTCACTCTGGTAGATGATTTGTTTCTGTGGATGTGGGGAGTGGAACTGGTCCTGGTTCAATGAAGTTCAATAGCATTGATCATGGTATATTTTTGGATTTTGTGCAAGGGTTGAAAATGTCAGCTCAGCAGGTATTTCCTTGTGAAGTTCCACAGGTTTGATTCTCTCTCTCTTCTTTTTCAATATCTATGCAAGTTTACTGGGAGAAGTCATCCATGAGTTTGGAATGACATATAGCTGGTATTCTAAAGGCAGTCAGCTATACGCCCACCCCAGCCAGAGTTGCCATGGAATCTTGACCCACAGCTAGGAGGCTGCGTGATCCTGGATGGGATGGGACAAGCTGACATTGAATACCCACAAGATGGAGTTGCTGTTTGTGCAAAAGACTGTTCAGTTCTCTGTCTGCTTCACTTATAACTCTGGAAAGGGGGAGGCACTCTCCCAAAACAGCAGGTCTGCATTTCTGACGTCCTCCTGGGCTCACAGCTACTGTTTTATGGGCAGGTTGAAACTGAGGCTTTACCCATGTAAAGAAATGGTGGACTGAAGATGACTCTGTGAAAAGTGGAGCCAACAAAGGTGGAATGAAGAGTCGACGAGTAGACCAGCTCTTTGATAATTCTTCTCTGGACAATGAGAGGACTTGAGATAATACACAAGTGCTCTAGACAGCTGTTCTTTCTAAGGAGACCACAAGATAGTAGTCCCTGGTGGGTTTAGAGACATACAAACAATAAACCAAGAGAGTGACATGGATAATTTTCCTATATTGGATTTACAAAAGAGGCTTGTTAAAGTTTTGAACAATCACATGAGAAGGGACAAAGAAAAAAATGAAATCAAGTTCTACATTATTTGAATAGACTGAAGATTAAGATTGTTAAAAGTAAAAGGAAGGAATATAAAGTTAGTTTATTTGATCAAGGTTAAAATAGCTATGTTGTTATCTCTGGTAACCCTTAATAGATTTTTGCCAATATCAGGACTGAAATGATGAGGCTTTATGGATTTGTTTATAAATAAGATGGGATACAGGAAGAAGAGATCATTTATTGTTAGATAACATGCTAAGTTACTAAATTGTTTATAAATTGTGATGAAGGGAAAAGTCATTTCTTTATATATTTCTTTTTTTTTATTATATTCTTGTTTTTCTTTCTTTTCTATTTCTTTCTATTTTTTCCTTTTTTCTTTCTTTTCTGTACCTTCTATTCTTTCTTTTTATTCTTTCTTTTTTCTTTGTATTAGTTTTTACTGTTGAAATTATAATATTTAATAAAAATATTATTATTAAAAAAGAAGAAGAAACTGAGGCTTCTCCCAGCTTCAGTTGTTGTGCCAGCTGCTACCACAGCTGGAGCAAGAGGGCTTGGCAATGGTAACTCAAGCCCTGATCACAACCAGGCTAGACTACTGCAATTTGAACTTTATATGGCTCTATTCGGAAAACATATTACTGCAGAATTCAGTTGTTTGCATGCTGGCAGGGGAGAGGCCCTTCAACAATATTACATTATAAAGTGGGCACTGCACTGGCTACTGGTTTTTGTGTACATTTCTATTGTTTTTGTCTCACATGGCTTGGCTCCTAGATATCTGCAGGATCACCATCTCAGACAGAATCACCCCATCTGGGGCACTCATCTTCACTGGGATGTTATCTATTCCATGTGTGTGAGAAGTTAAATCAATGGGGACCAGGGGCAGTGTTTCTCTGCTATGGCCACCATCTAATGGAATAATTTCCCTCAGAGGCTACACTAGGAATGACCTTGATGCTGTTCCATAAGCCACTTAAAGCTGAGCTATTTTGTAAGGCCTTGGGAAGTTAAAGTCACCTATGATTGTTACAATGTATTGTATGATACTATTGAACTATATACGGATATTGCTTTTTTACTGCTTTATTTTTATCTGTTCTAGAATTTGTTATACTGTACATTGGTCTACTGTTGTAAATTACCATAAGTTGCAAGATTTGGTGGCATATGAATTAAATAAATAAATTGCACTGAGTCCATTGCAAAACAGTAATATCCCATCTACACAACTGCCAATTAAGTAAATCACTGCTTATTTTTTAGGTAGCATATTTTCATACAAATTTAGGCATAGTTTCCACATCAGTAACTGCAAGACATAGAAAATAGGCTGCAAAATGATACAAAAACATCCTGAGTAGATAGAAGCAGGACCAAAGATCCAAGCAGAAAACTATGAAATATCAAATATGCTTAAAAAATGCTATGTGAAGTATTCAAAATTAAAAGCACCCAGTTGCTGGATTTGGTAATAATTTACTTTAAAAATAGAGAGTAACAAATTCATGTTTAACCTGTATCCTGCAGATATATGCAGGAGGAAATCCAGTATTATTAAGCTATACAGACTATGTAAGTTCTCACACAGTCCAAAGTAAACAACCTCATACTAAATCAAGCCATTAGCAGAACAAGGAGCAGATGGAAACTGTATCTCCTTAAAGAGACAATCTCTTCTTACTCTTTAAATGGAACTGGTAAGACAAAGAGGTACAAGAAATTTGAACAATGATTGTTATAAACAGAGTTCATGATTGATAGGCAGGAGTTGTTGGAATTCTTTCATAATGGCTTCTCAGCTTTTCTACAATAAATTTTCTTATCAGAGCTTCTTGGAATCTTGTGTGTCTGTCTATCCAGCCTGCCAGGGGAGCACTGGATGAGTTAATTATGTAGCTAAGAAACCTTTTACTGAAAATATGGAGAGGAGAGGAGAAGACAACTTACCTGCAAACTGAGCATTGCCTCTGTGGCTGCAGAGCTGTAAACATCACAATCACTGAATAGTTGCGAGGTGGAGCCTTCACAAACCTTCTGAATTTGTCTCCATTCATACGGATGACTGAGCGCCTTGAACTCCATTCCATAAGCTGTTCCACCTTCTCTGCTAAAAGATTCTGAAATCAAACACAAAGAGAAAGGCTGCATTAAAAAAAAAAAGGTTTTATATGCCAGGATGCTGCCATAAACATGCTATCATGCTAATGGAAATTTATTTTATCTTTTTTTATTTTTATTAGCAAATTTTGTATGCTGGGCTTCCACTGTCACAAGCTTAATAGATGCTTGTTGTTAGAATAATTTCATACTGTCATTTCCCTGTAGAAAATTTGGTTGTAAGGAAACATTCTAATACTATAAGTTCATGAATTTGTCTGAAATAATGATATCTGAAGGCACAGAACAGGACTGAGCAATGTAGCAATTGCAGGTGCCTCCCTTTCAAAAGTAAAATTTTAAAAATGGTAAGATTACAAAATCTGGGTTAATGAAAACCCTACATGTAATCTGTGAAATCTCTGAAGATTTCAGCCATTTAAGCTTATTTAGAAGGGACATGCAGGTCACTCTGCACCCAGGACAGAAAAAGATTAACAAGCCCTGGAACAGTGTCTTCCACTCACATCAAAGCTTCTTGAAAAGCTATTATTTAACTAGACATATGTAGTAACAATTTTGTACTATGGAAGCATGGAAGAATAATAGAGTTAAGTGCCATAACAAAGTGCCAGAATTCCTCTCTCTCCTCCAACAGCAACAGACAAGCAGAGTTAGTTGCTGACACAACATGTATTAATGGCAGCTGTCACTCCATAATGAAGAAATTACATATGACGACAATATCAAAGCCTACATCTCAGCAGGATATAGGTGATCCAAAGATCCACTCATCCTATAAATACGACTATTCTAACTCTTTATTTTGTCCAATTTACCAGCTGGGTCCAGATAAGATACTTCACCATTTGCCTGATTTGTCCTCCACCATCCTTTACTCCTTAGTCTCTGGGATCTTTCATTGGTCTCCATGCCACCCACCCTGAACAAACTTGGCATCTGTAACTATGGAAGCAAATCACATAACATATTTGCCCTCAATTAAATTAAATGCAGTATTGTACCTCTGAAAGTCATTCTGCAGATCCTTCAAAACTGTCTTCCAGCCATCTAACATAATAACAACCTCTCAAAATTATTTGATTAAGATGGGCAGCCATATAAATTTGCAGAATGAACGAGTGAATGAAGAAATAAATAAGCAAGCAAGCATTCTGAAATTACATATTTTGGTCCTCTCGACAGGGAATGATGAACTTCTCTTCAGCTTTCTAAGAATTAAGTAAAAGTACAAAAACAGAAATGTTCAGTTTGGCAGACTTACTATATTTTGCTGTGCTGGAAAGCTGACAACCCCATATCACAATGCTTTATGGATAAAGTTTAAATCAGTAAAATTTTGGAAATGAACAGAGTACTCTAACCCTTATTCCACTCTGGGATTTGAATAGGTCAATTTCCTCTCAGGCTGTATATGTATATGTATTGTATTGCACTGTACATGTATTGGAAAAAGGAAGTTCTTTTCACTAACGCATTTGAAGAACAGGTGTTTTAAACTGTTCTCAAGCATGTATTTACAATCTTTCCTACTCCGCTGCTACTCAACTATATCATGTACTTTAGGTTCAGTCCTGTCATGTAATGTATGGTTGTTTCTCAAAAATAATTCATAAACCTTCATGGAGTAGAAGCCACTATCTTATTTATGGATTTATAAAAGATAATACAACTGCTTCCTTCACTTTTTCAGAATACACAGTAATGGGTATTTGCCATTGGTTGGCCAAAATGGCAGTCTCTGATTTGCCAACACGCTCATAGATGGTAAATTTAGGATGAAAGGTGAGAGGATTACCACTGGATTAGAGAGTTATTGCTAGGGCTGAGCTCCTAGCAATATGAAACAGATGATTCAGAGTAGCTTGTCATGTTATCAAGGCTGAATGGATAACGCATCCTGTTCTGAATAAAATCTCTGGTATCTCTGTTGACACAGGATACCATGATTTACATAAATCTCACAAATATAATTGTGGCCTCTGCTTGTCCAGTTATATTGGATGCTTTTCAAATTTTAGACATTTGGATGTAGACAAGAACCTTGAAGAGATAAGGCTTGATAAAAGCAGCCAAGAGAGGGAATCTGATTGAAGAGGCTGATAGTAAAAATCTGAATTCCATCATACTAGTAATTTTCAAGAACCTTCAATTTTTTTTTTTATCAAAATGTTGGAATACATGGTGACATCTCAATGTCATCTTCAGATGGCATTGATTATTTGGATTGTGGTGGATTTCTAATATTTTAAAGCATGAAAAATCTGAAACCTGTATTGAAAGTTCTAACATAGTTTTAAAATAGTTTCAAAAACAAAAGCTGGCTTCAACACTTCTCTCTAAATCCAGGAGAACAAAAAAATCAGCCCCATATATTGGAATCATCACCCTGCTCCAGTGAAGCCCTCCAAATGCTAAGGGTCACCTTCCACCATAGCCCAGCCATTACTAGATGTGTTTGAGAATGTTTAAGGCCCGGTTACAGGGTACTGCCAGCCTCACTAAGTAGACCAGACCAGAAAATCAACTCCACAGGAAGACTAGAATTATACTTTATTGAGACAGGCTTTAATTAAACAGAATCTGAGGGATAGTTTGTGCTATCCCTCTCCTCCTTCTTATAAACCCAGTGAATCTGGGAGGTGTTTGCCTGGGCACTTCAAAACAGTATCTTGCTCCCCAGAAACTTAAAGTATCTCCACAGACTTGGGCAGCCAATAAATGTAAATAAATAAATAATAAAATAATAATACACGTACAGATGACTTTGATCAACTTGACAAATAATTGATGCTAGGAAGTACATGACAAAATGGATTCCTATTGGTTCTGCTGGACCTCTCAGCAGCTTTCAGTTCCACTGAGCAAGGTAGTAAAAATGATGATCAGTAATGTTTACGAGAAACTTTATCAACGGAGAATCACTAAAAATCAAATGAGTTGATGTGCATGTAAATAACCAACAAATCTATCCAAAGTATATAATTAACTGAGGTACACAAGAAAGCTGAATACAACAAATGGCAGGCTGGAACAGCTGGTTGCCAATACCACCGCACTGAAAATCATCTTAAGTGGTTTTGCAAGTAATAACCCAGGACAATTTATACAATTTGAACACTGCACTATTTCTTCAGAATGTGCCAGCTATATCCTGGCAAATGTTCAAATCCCAGTTACAGAACAGGGTGAAAGATACATTTAAAATATTATTTTGTCAGAAATATATGGCCATATGGTCTTGAAAATCAGTAACACTATGGCGGCCAAGCATTTGTATATCATATCATGGTAAAGAAACCTCTTAGGCCAGGTTCACCAAAATGACATTACTTTGCAGGCCTTATACTGACAATTAGGTGCTAGTGACTATAACAACAGTAAAAGATTCTGCACTCTCACATTTCATAAACACCAAATTACTTTCAAGCATCCCCTCATTTGCAAGACCAAGTTGGTTTTCTGGTTAATATAAATGATGTTAACTTCTTTAATGTCACTTTCACTGCCAAGCTTTTTGCAAAGCTGAAGTTAGCTACGCTGAAGGCAGCATGGCAGAAACACTGTCTTTTGGGGCACATATTCTTTTTTGTCATGAATTCTTCCTGCCCTCAGTGCTGAATATACAGTACTGTGCAAAAGTTTAGGCAGGTGTGAAAAAATACTGTAAAGAATGCTTTTAAAAATATATATTGTAATTGTTTATGTATATCAATTTACCAAAAGCAAAGTGAGTGAACAGAAGAAAAATCTAAATCAAAATCAATATTTGGTGTGACTACCCTTTGGCTTCAAAACAGCATCAGTTCTTATACTTGCACACTTTGTACAGTTGCACAAAGTCAGGGATATTGTAGGATTAGATTGATTTTTTTTTTTTTATCCACACTCAGTCGTTACCGACTCTACGGTAACTGCTTGGACGAGTCCTTGCAGTTTTCAAGGCAAGGTGTTTTCGGAAGTTGTTTGCCAGTGCCTCCTTCCTAAAGCAGAGCCCAGCTGGTGAGTGCAGGAGGTGGGGTTTCCATTGCTTCGCGCCTTTTTCGGGCGTGCGCGGATTCCGCGCTACCGGCAACTGCTCCCAACTCCTTTTGTAAGGCGCTGCCAGCATTTTTCCTCCCACCGGAGTGAGAGTACCCATTTATCTACTCATGTAAGTTTTTGATCTGTTGGGTTGAAAGGAGCTGGGGAGGAAACAGGAGCTCACTCTGCTATGCGAAAGCTGGGCTCAAACCGGTGAAGTGTTGACCATTTCTGGCCGACAACTTTCAGCATCATTAAGCCGCTGCGCCACCGTGTCCCCTTAGATTGATTATGATTAACCAATTATACCAAGCAAGTGCTAATGATCATCGATTTCATATGTAGGTTGAAACACAGTCATTAATTGAAACGAAACAGCTGTGTAGGAGGCTTAAAACTGGGTGAGGAACAGCCAAACTCTGCTACCAAGGCGAGGTTGTGGAAGACAGTTTCATGTCATAGGTCATACACCATGGCAAGACTGAGCACAGCAACAAGACACAAGGTAGTTAGACTGCATCAGCAAGGTCTCTCCCAGGCAAACATTTCAAAGCAGACTGGGGTTTAAAGATGTGCTGTTCAAACTCTTTTGAAGAAGCACAGAGAAACAGGTGATGCTGAGAACCGTAGACGCAGTGGTTGGCCAAGGAAACATAATGCAGCAGATGGAAGACACATCATGCTTACTTCCCTTTGACGTTGGAAGATGTCCAGCAGTGCCATCAGCACGAAAATGGCAGAAACCAGTGGGACCCAGGTACACCCATCTACTGTCCGGAGACGTCTGGCCAGAAGTGATTCTCATGGAAGAATTGCAGCCAAAAAGCCATACCTCCAATGTGGAAACAAGGCTAAGTGACTCAACTATGCATGAAAACATAGGAACTGGGGTGAAGAAAAATGGCAGCAGCTGCTCTGGACTGATGAGTCAAAATTTGAAATATCTGGCTGTAGCAGGAGGCAGTTTGTTTGCTGAAGGGCTGGAGAGTGGTATGATAATGAGTGTTTGCAGGCAACAGTGAAGCATGGTGGAGGTTCCTTGCACGTTTGGGGCTGCACTTCTGCAAATGGAGTTGGAGATTTGGTCAGGATCAATGGTGTCCTCAATGCTGAGAAATATAGGCAGTTACTTATCTACCATGCCATACAATCAGGGAGCTGTGTGATTGGCCCCAAATTTATTCTGCAGCAGGACAACAAGCCCAAACATATAGCCAATGTCATTAAGAACTATCTTCAGCATAAAAAAGAACAAGGAGTCCTGGAAGTGATGGTTTGGCCCCCACAGAGCCCTGATCTCAACATCATCGAGTCTGTCTGGGATTACATGAAGAGATAGAAGGATTTGAGGCAGCCTACGTCCACAGGAGATCTGTGGTTAGTTCTCCAAGATGTTTGGAACAACCTACCTGCCGAGTTCCTTCAAAAACTGTGTGCAAGTGTACCTAGAAGAATTGATGCTGTTTTGAAGGCAAAGGGTGGCCATACCAAATATTAATTTGATTGGGATTTCTCTTCTGTTTGCTCACTTTGCATTTTGTAAATTGATATACATAAACAATTACAATATATATTTTTGAAAGCATTCTTACTTTACAGCATTTTTTCACACCTGCCTAAAACTTTTGCACAGTACTCTATATTAAAGAAAACTGGTTTGAAAGAAGATGAGCATGGTTTTACAATTAGAGAAACACCAATAATCTGTGCTATGCTGATGACACTACCCTGATAGCCAAAAAGGCAGAGCATCTGCAAGCTCTTGTAATAAAAGTCAAGGAGCACAGTGAAAATGGGGCTAAAATTAAAGATAAAGATGATGAACTAATGAAAACAGGTAGAACAATAACCCTTTGAATTGACAATGAAGATATTGAAGTGGTAGATACAGTAGCTTCTGGAATCAACCACCAATAATAAAGGAACGAGCAGTCAAGAAATATGCCACAGACTAGCACTTGGCAGAGGCTATGGTATTTCCTGTGTCACTCTATGGAAGTAAAAGTTGGACTTTGAAAAAACCGGAAAGGAAAAGTATTGACACTTTTGAACTGTGTTGGGGAAGAACTCCTGAGAATTACCATGGATAGCCAAGAAAACAAACAAATGGATCATTGAACAAATTAACCCAAAGTTCTCAACTGAGGCACAAATGACCAGGCTCAAATTATCCTACTTAAGATGCAAAGGTCTAGCTCTCTGGAGAAGGCTCTAATTCTGAGAAAGGTGGAAGGGAAGAAGAGGATGGCCACCAGTGGTGATGGGTGCACAGCTGGAAAACCTGAAGGACCAAGTTAGGGGCAGATCATCATGGAGAAAATCTGTCTATGTGTTCATTAAGAGTCGCCACATACTTGATGGTACATAATCAAACACCTTTGTATATTTTCTTTCAAAATATGAAATTATGTAACACATCAGCTTATTTGGTCCAATTGCCCCAGAACCATCCATTTTGACTACAAAAGATGTTTAGGATCTCAAAAGTCATTCTTAATTTGTACAAGACATCCTTTATAACCAAATATATTGAGGCTTGGACCCAAGATCTTTCCCATACAGAACCTAGTCATTCTCCCTCATTGATGGCTCATTGATTCAAACCACTTTTTCTTCTAGCATTTACTATATCTAAGTATTTAAAGCCATGGATGGCTAAAATTTGGAATTCAGGTATTGAACATAGCCTTATCACCTTCTGGAAGACCACGAGATGGCATCAGAGATGCTGTGACCTTCAATTATGTTTTAAGATGGGAATGAGAGTAGGAGGCAAACCAACACCACCCCCGCTGCATCCTTAAATGTTCCCAACCAAAGAAACAGTCTGAACTTGCACCACCAAAACATGGCTATTTTGCTGCCAAAACCTAGGCAATAAATTTTTTGGAGTTCTGAAAGTCTTTTGTGGCCGTCACTACTTTAATCACTCGAAAAGCACCATGGAAACAATAAGGATTAAGGAATTAAGCTGGCCTGTGAACAAGAAGCTGACAATCAGAAGCTATAGGGCAAAACGCTATAAAGATCAAAGAGCAAGCTGGAGCTAGAGGACATGCCAGGAAGGACCAAGGAAAAGGCATACCCTAGAAGAATCAAATAATTTTATGCTACTTCCTCCCCAGAAGGATCCAAAAGTCAATTAAAACAACACTATTTTTTGTTCTGTGACTCACTCAATAGGGCACACACAGAGATTTCAACAGCTCCTGACAGTCACATAAATGAGAAATGGCTACAAGTCAGAATCCAATTTCAACCTGATTTCAGATACTGTGAGACATGCTCACATAAACAACGCTAGATCTTCAGATAGCCAAATGGTCACTGGACCTATATTTCTTGAAAAGTGTCTTTTGTGTCTTTTAGCAAATACTGTTGAAATTGAGGAAAATGCATATCTTGTGGGTAGGGGGCAGGGTTTTTCAGACTCATGAAGGCAGCACATAAATGCTACAAAGAATTTTGTGTATACCAAAAGATTACGCACCCCACCAAGAAAGAACTGGCATCATACACAGGATCAACTGCCAATATTGCAACCAACATTACAGAGCACAAACAGGGTGCTGATTACAGCAAATAAGGAAGGAGCATATAACTTCAACAGAGAACAAAGATCAGAAATACCTAACAGATACCTGTGCCCTCAAAATGAACGATACGTTTGACTGGACAACACAGAAATAATTCATCCAGCAAACAGCAGAAGAGTCAGAGAATTATTGGAAGCCAGGTGCTCAAATGAAGAAGCCATCATCAGAACAACAGAACTAGATACGATTTACCACCCAATCAGGCACAAGATCCAAACCAGGCTGACAAGGCATGCCGATCAGAACAGAACTAACACCATGCCCAACTATCAATCAATGGATCATTTCAAAAAAGAATCAGTCACCAACTAACCTCACAGAATTCAAATTCCACATCTATTATGAATAGAGTAAGGCAAACCCTACTTCTGGACCCTTGCATCAAAGAAGCCTTGCTAGAACATGTAGTCAGACATCTGCAGCACTCACGATCAACATTTCAGTGCAGATCTTCCCGGGCCTGGAGACCTCTCTCCCCCAAAAAGGTATGTACAAAGAACCTAGGCTACTGCTACTCCATGAGATCATTGAGATAAGTCTTAATAGGAGTTTGTGATCTGGCATATGGTATTTGCTGCTGTTGGAAAGAATAAAAACTACAAGGTTTGGAGTGTGAGTTACCTTTCATAAAACTTTATTCTTAACTTAATTTTAAAATAAATTATACTATTAATTCTTTTAAGTGCTTATAAGCCACCTGATTTTTGTAATAAAAGGAAGTTCAATGGGTTTGGGAAACTCAAATTTGGGAAATTCAATAGAAAGCTCAAAGAAAGTAGCAGGCAGTGATTCACATTTTTCTGCAAACAAGCAATTTTGCAAGGAAATACCCATTAAGCAAACTGTACATTAGTAATGCACAAGTGGGACCTATGCCTATAGGTTGCCTTTTATTTCTTCTTCCTTAAATAAACTAGGCATTCCCTTCAATTTCGACTTTTCCTCCCCTAAACTTTTCTACTTCTATGCTTATTAAGCATGTACATTCCTCTTTGGGCTGTTTTTAGGAAGAATTTCCCCCTTTCATTGCTATAAATGTATTTTTAATATAGTTCCCAACTTCAAAATGATTAATCATCCTCTTGTTTATTAATGGATCCAAAATTACTATTAGAAGGAATGGATTTATTTATAACAGCATTTACTGAACCAATACGTATACTTTTCTATCCCAAGAAATGAAGGGCAGCATATTCTTTACTTTATCAGTTACTTTATCTCAAAAACCTATTCTTGAAATTGCTTTGAGAAGTAATTAACCACAGCTCACTCAAGGAAGGTCAACATGTGCTTTTTATTGGCCACCTAATCTTAGCAGCCTGTTCCGTGAAGAAGCTGAACTCATTAATCCAAAATTTTTGTACATTAACCATTAAGACCTTTATTATGAGACTATGTTATACTAATAAGCAAAATAAAATGGACATACAGGATGTTCAGCCCAGTATAATGCTAATGTAGTAAAGGCAGGGTATAGTGCTCACTACTCAAAGAAGAGAGGGCAAGATGATACATCTAGGCTGCTTTGAAGATGAGAAAATTAAACTGCATCAAAACAAGGGGCATTACTAGAAAAATGCAGCATAGTATATGAAGAGCTATTACATAAAAGTGTACCAACGGATGTATGGCTTTGATAAGATACAACTTGCAGGGAAGGTCTCTCTCTCTCTCATCCTCCAAATGCATGAATACCAGCCCTTTCGTACCTTGCTTCTCAAATACCTGAGAAGGAAACAGATTTTTGCTCTAAGTTCTTCTTATATGATACAGAATCAAATACAAAACAAAAACAGACTATTGCATTTAAGAAAGAAGCTAAGGGTTGGCCAAAAATGTGAAAAAAATTCCTCTATTCTACAAACACTTCTCCAGCTTAGACAAGTCAGGCATGTGCCTCAGCCCCAAACTGGCTTGTTCCCTATGCCAATGTGTAGCCCATCCATAGTGAAATACTGATGTTTATACTTTTAAAATGTTAAGTCACATACTGGGAAAGTCCCCTTGATGTTTTCTAAACTTTGGCTATTAGTTTTCCCAGCTATTGTAAAACAAACTTTACACATACTTTTTAAACACAGCCTTCACATCAGTTAATTTAAAAAACTGAAGATCTTTTTTAATTCTATGGTGTTTTGAGAAAATTCTATTTAGCCAGGATACTATAGTTATCCATTTATTGAATCCCAATGTGTGTGTGTGTGTGTGTGTTTTAAATTATTGCCTTCTCAACATTTTTTGTGACAGAAAGCAAATAAGCTACATTCACATACTACACTTCTTTTATGAAATTTTAAGCATATCTATCATTTAACACATATCATATAAATGAGAGTTAACAGGAAATGTTCAAATAATCCACATTCAGATGTCATGTCTATGAAATATACAAACCATCTTTCCATAAGCTGAACCTCTCCATATACAGTATGTTAGAATTGCAACTTGCAAAATACTGGCTATGTATATTCCTAATGAGAGCCAGTTTGGTGTAGCAGTTAAGTCATCAGGCTAGAAACCAGGAGACTGTGAGTTCTAGTCCCACCTTAGGCACAAAGCTAGCTGGGTGACCTTGACCCAGTCACTCTCTCTCAACTTTAGGAAGGAAGTAATGGCAAACCACGTATGAAATCTTGCCAAGAAAACTGTAGGGACTTGTCCAGGCAGTTGCCAGGAATCAAAAACTGATTTGAAGGCTATATATATTCCTACACATCTGAAGGATATCTGGTTGAAGACTAGTATATGTGATAAAGGAAAACAGACATTAATTAAAAAAGGAACTAAGAAAAAAAATACTTTCATAGATGCATAGCCCAGCGTTGAAAATCCACATAACTTGAATGTGAAATCTACTGACCATTTAAAATATCTGGAAAACCACAAAAAATACTGGATTTTTTTCTCTCCTTGCTCTATAAATGTCATGAGACAGTTACATATAGGAATCCAAGAGCAAATCTGTTCTAAGTATAAAAGCAATTCTTTCCATTTGTAAATTGCTTATGAGATGTGCACACAAAAATTACAACATAAGAAATAGACACACTTCACCATATCAAAACATAAAAGGCATTATCAGTTCCCTTTAACTACAGCTAATGTAAAATGCATTCAGAACTTAACTGCTAAAGTTCCAAACCATTGGGTTCAGTGTGATGTTAACACAGTTTGACAAGAGATATTGGCTTCTGCATGAATCTATCTTCTTTCATTAAATGCCTACGTGTAAACAGACTATTCTAAAGCTCATACATATAGTATAATGAAACCTAACATTAATATACTCCTCCCCACGTATGGAAGCAAGACTACTGAAAAAGTGATGGGTGATAGTCCAACAATGCAACAGAAGGCATAATTCTCTTTTTCCTTCAATCAATTAACAGGAACAGATGTTGATTAATGGTCAACAGATTAACCATTCTGTTAGCTGCTTTCTATCATTTCAGCTACATATTGGTCTACTCTGGTCCCACTACCACATCTCTCTTGCGCCAAAGGTGAAGAGAATTTATCTGGAATTGCTAATATGTGAAAATGAATTACTTTATGGTAGTCCATTCTTTTTCTTTTCTTTAAAAATCTAGCTTTTCCCAAAAAGTTTGTTCTGTTATTACTGTTTTAATTTCACTTGTCTTTCAGAAATTTCAGGCATTTTTCATAGGTCCCCAAGCAGTCTTCTAACCTGAAATGGACAATTGCTGAACATCAACTATAGAATAGCACTAGGTGTAAGTGTGAACTTTTTCTGAGAAACATGAAGCATGTCACTGATTTTCTGTAGCTGGGTCACAAAAACCTCTTCTCATGAGGAGAAAGCTGATCTTCAAAACAAAGAGTATGGATCTCTAATAATTTTGATCTTGCTGGGATGCAAAAACTTTGCATGAAAGCCCAGCTGATTAAATGAAGACTAAGACATGTCAAGGAACATCTTAACTTTTCTCTGCATTTCCAAGAACTGCTGACAAGATTTTTGGTTTCTGTGTTATCTTTTCTGTAATACCACAAAGACAGTGTTGCAATAATTATAATGAAGGATTCAGCTCTCATTCCATCCACACTTTAACAAAAAATTGGTTAAGCTTTAGAATAAGAGAATTAAGCTTTTAAAATCACACCTGTCTGCTGCTACATTCTTATTAGTACAAATTCTTTATAAATTAAGTTCAGTTTTATTTTCAACAGCTTGTTCTAATATGGTTACATTTAACTGTAATGACCAGCAGACTTTAAAGACCCAGTTACTACTTTTGGGAGGCAAATTTATAATTGCTACTAATCAACAGGCCAAATTAACAAAGGAAGAAAAAAGGCTTACAGTATATGTTTGCAGAGATACTCCTGCAGAAGTCTGCACTTTCAATCACCCAATTCAGTTTTCATTTCAGATAGGAATCTTCATTTTGCATGAACAATTATTTGAAAATGTAAAGGACAGTCTGTGGGCTCAGATCTTCACCTTTGTGCTATCTGTTCATTCAAAAATCTCTATTTTCAGAAAAAAGTACATTTATAATAAACACAATTCTATGACCTGAGTTATCCATCTTGTCCAAGGCAAACATCAACTGTACAACAGTATGCAGACAATGCATTTTTCTTTCTGCAAAATCTGTGATAACAAAGCACAATACACTGAAAGACCAAGAAGAATTTGAACAAACTGTTCTCCAGACATTCTTGGTGTTCTTCTCCACCTCCACAAGCCTTTTGGGTTTTACTACAGGCCTTATGGTTCTCTGATGCTATAGAAGTCAGAGATCACTACTTAAACTTCTTTTCTCATATAGTGGGCAATCTGGAAACAGATTAAACTGGTATTTCCTACAGAATTAGGATTGCTCATACACAAGATTTAGGAAGATTATAGCAAAAAGAAAATCCCTTTATGAAAAGGAACGGTTTCATATTTTAAGAAGAGTACTGACAGTTTCTGAACTGTCTAATCTGGGCAAAGTAAAAAAGGAAGAGAAATACAAAATGTAAACCTTAATCTTTTCGATACATCTACAAGAACTGTAGACATTGTAGAGGGAGTGTTAGTTCATGAAGGCAAAAAATCAGAAGGAAAGTGATAGAACCTCTTCCAACTAACGTATTTTATTTAAAAGGCATACACTTTCATGAGCTGCAGCTCACTTATCAGATGCATATAGAGGACAGATTAATATAGGATTTAAACTGCGACGAGAAATACATCCCCCCCGGAAAAAATATGGTATTTTGCACATTGCTGCTCACCCCAATGCAATTGTTACTTATTTCAGGTAAGCTGGCAAAAGTTGAATAAATTAATGAAATTTCAGGGAGAAAAATGGCAAACTTTTTTTTAAAGCAAACATGGATCTGACGTTTGAAATGATAGGTTTTTTTGTATTTCTCTTAGTTGCTTAGAAATTCACATTTTAGTTGTAAACCATCCTTTGTCAACACTCCATAGTTTCAGAATTTACATGCAGCAGTTACAAAATAAATCAGCGTATACCACAGAAGGGGTTTAGCACCACACAGTTTAGGAAAATAATAGTTTCCCAAGACAATTTTGCATATGAAAGTTGCTCATTTAATTTCAAAGGGGTGAAAAAACATCATATAGAGCTTTAATTGCTAAAAAATGCTGTTTCAGCTAACAAACTAGTAATTTATTCTCCATCAGCAAAGCAAGCATGTGTTCTGCATGAAAAGAAAACCGTATTAAGTTCTTTTTAAGCAAATATTTTTGCTCTCCATGCAGATTTGATCTCAGAGAAAGACGAACTCTAAATTTACACATAAAATAAAATCCAATTGAACCTTTGAACCAAAAGTTATGAGCTTAAATACTTTAGGATTGCCCACACAGTCTTCAGAAGCTTTTGTATAACACATTTCAGTTATTCAATGTGCTTCATGCATTATCTGGAACACCCTAACTGCATCAATATTAGCCAGACATCATTAAGTGCATGATGCTTTATGGTCACCAAAATCTGAGCTTTCAGGTTATCACTACAGTATTCTGTATCAATCCCCTATCTGAACCATGGTTCTGAGAATATTTATTGATGTAGGAACCTACCTTATATGGACAAAATTTATATACAAACTTTATATATAGCAATCAATCAAAATGATTTGTCTTGCTTTGGTTGAATGTGTTACATGAACCCTGACACTGTGATTTTTAACTATGGTATGTATGCATGTATGTAGGTATGTATGCATGCATGCCTTTGAGTTAGTTTTAACTCGTGGCAACTGCCTGGACAAGTCCCTGCAGTTTTCTTGGCACAATTTTGGAAATAGTTTGCCCTTGCCTCCTTCCTAGGGCTGAGAGAGAGTAACTGGTCCAAGGTCCCCCAGCTGACCTTGTACCTAAAGCAGGACTAGAACTGATGGACCCCCAGTTTCTAGCCTGGTGCCTTAACCACTACACCAAAGTGGCTCTTAACTATGGTTTATAGTTTAGAGTAATTTATTCAAACCATGATTAAAGAAATTATGGCTCAGTGCAACATGTCAACTGGTGCATCTAGTTGTGGCTCTCCATCATAACAATGCCCTTGGATCTCACATTAGCCCCACAAGCATTTTCAGAAATTTAAAAATAGTTCCGTTTCAGTCCAATGCTTTGGAATAGTGCTTATCTATACAGAGAATAAGGTAACCATAAACTGGGATGGAAGAAAACAACTTGGGGAGGATGTTCAAAGAGAGCAATCTTATCAGAAGTTAAGCAAGTGTTTTACGGATAATTTCAATCACCCTAGCACTGGGTGACATATACGTCCTTGAACAATCCAGACATTTTGTGAATGTGCCGATAATTCGCTTTCAAAAATCCAAATGTGCTCACTGACCAAAACATTTGCCTATCTGTGCTCTTTATTAAATTAAAGCATTCCGCATAAACAAAAGCTGCTTCTAAGCACTGGAAATATTTTTTGATCAAAATCTGATAAGACATAGAAGGTTCCAGTAAATGAGAAAGGGGTAGAAACTGAATGATCTACTTCACAACTGGTAGCAAATTCCACTAAGGCAAAGTCACATTTGCATTCAGCCCAATATGTTTTGCTATATCACATGCATCATTGCAAACACTCTTGAGATGAATGTGAGGATGGCCACTAATTTAGATACCTTCTGAAGGGGAATGGACAATGGGTATTAGGGTTGATGACTGTTTGCTACATCCAGAATATGGGGCCATGCTTAAAATACCTGCTGATAGCAACAGTGAAGGAAGACTGCCATCCTTCTGCCCATGTTTATGACCTTCCTGAATGCACCAGCTGGTCACTGCATGACCACAAATGCTGGGCTGGAAGGCTGTTGATCTGTTCCAGCAGGGTTTTTCTTAAGGCCTTTGTAACAACTAGACAAAGCAATGCTGTTCCTACCCATTGTTTAGATGTGTGCTCATGAACCTCTTTATAGGTGGGCAAAGGGAGAATGGAACACTCCAATTACATTAAACAGTATGTGGCCACATTTTTCTCTTAGACACTTAATTGAGCCTCCTCTCCTCCCTGCAAATAATCCTAGATGAGTTTGAAAACTAAACATTGGATGGCTCATTGAAATGAATTTTGAATAATACAACCCATAGAGGAAAACGCTTCAGGGTGCCAAACTTAGACTGTTATGAAGCACCACAAGAAGCCTGAAATAAGAGAAACTGTTAAAGCTTAAATCTTTTGTTTGGAATATTACCTGTCAGTCAGAACTGAAGAATAGTATATGGTTGTGGAAGATCAATCTTTGAACATTTCTGGCCTAAAATGGAATAGCCTGATCGTGTAGTTTTCAAGTTTTGATTGGAAAGCCTTTGCAATCATAAAGAAACAACCACTAATAACAGAAAACACAGATACCTGGTGCAAGCACAGGAAATATTTCAATATTTCTCAGGTAACTTTGATCAGAATTCAGTTCTTCCATTATTTTACGATGGCTCAGTTCTCCCCCACTTTCAAAGAAAGGAAGTAGAGTCCCAAAGTTGATGGATTCTATGAGGGAATGTTGGGGATGCTGTCAGTAGGCCTGGATAAAATTCACTGGGAATTCTAGTTGGAACTAGCAACCCAGTAAGTTACCTAGCCCCAATGCTACTGTTTATGTCAATCACAGATACAGGTAATCTCCAGTTTAAGAACAAGTTCTGTTCCCAAGGTCTGTCCTTAAGTTGAATTTGTATTAAGACAGAACAGTATTATTGTATAATACTATATAAGTAGTATTTTGTAATTAACCTGAACCATTGTGTATTTAACTCAAATCATTGTGCATTTAACTCAAATTTGGCTACAACAGACTCCATTATTAACTATGGGTCATCCTTAAACTGGGTGTTCTTAACCCGGGGACTACTGGTATATAAAATCAGACTGTGTAGTGGGTAACTTCAAAAGAAATCCCTAGGATTCAAGACATCTAAATCAGTCAGGAAACAGATAGCTAATGCATTAAGCTAGAAAGCTAGGCAGCCAAAGAGCATGAGGAGAGTTTTTATTAAGTGTATTTCATTTTTTCAGCCTTTTCATATTTCCCAACAGCAGTTGGCCTGAATTGCATCTGCTTACAGTTTTAGTCGTTTCAATCCCATTCCCATTTCCACTAGAAGGACAATTTCATAATGAAACTCTGTTGTAAAGCCTCTTCAATTCTTTAACATAAAAATTAGGGTGTCTTATGCTTTGAAGTTCTGTTTCACCATAAGAACTATGGCAAAAATATAAAACATTGTTTTGCTTCAGTAAAATAAGGATCCCCTGTCTTTGACCTATTTTTCTGCCTTTTAAGAATTTGCATCTAGGTTGATACCAAGCACTAAAAAAAGCAGCTGACAGCTAATCACAAATAAGAAATTGATACAAGAAGCTGACACAAATAGAATATGTGGGAAAAGAGGACAAGGCCATTTCATAAATGGAAAAATGGAGTAAAAAATCAATGAGAGGACTCTAAATCATAAAATAGGGGAGTCATAACAGAAGGGGGATGTAGCTAGCCAGGGAGCTGGCCTTGAAGCAGATATTCAGAAATGGCTGCATAAACAAAAAGGACAGTCCCAGAACCAAAAGTCCTGGGAAAGGAGATAGTATTAAGAAGAGACTTAGGATGTAGAGTCGGTTTACTGATCAGGTCTACCTCCAACCGGAGATGATGATGATCCTAGACCTCACACCCAAAGTCAGACCCATCCTGCTGGGTCTTAAGAGATCTTAAGAGACTTTTCTCCCTCCTTTCCTTACTTCCTCTTCATCTTTCTTCCCTCACAGCTTAGATTGGAATGCTGAACTTTGTATTCAATTGCCAGATTTTAGATGCTCAACTCTGTAATTACTTACCAAATTCTAAACCATCAAGTTTGTAACCTTTTGCTGAGCTTCAAATAAAAGAAATAATATCTAATCTTTTATCAACAATCACTAAGTGCTAACGAGCAATAAAGAACAAATGTCATCCAGTTCTTAACCTCATACACACAGGTTATTCCAAGAACAGAAAGGGGTGCGGCTTGAGTAGTGTGGAATGTCCAGGCCAAATTGAGTGGAATATTTGAATGAGAAATGGGGCCAAATCTTGATGGAGGTATTATTGGGAATCCTTGGAGCCAAGTTTGGTAAAATAAATGCAAGGTATCTTTGGGGTATGCAAACTTATTTTGGGGTATGCAAACGTATTTATCAAGTTTGGTAAAATAAATACAAGGTATCTTCTGTTAAAATAAATGCAAGGTATCTTTGGGGCCAAATCTGGATGCATTGGGGCCAGATTTGGTAGATTACCTCAAATGAATTAGACCAAGGTGTCTTGGGGTATACATTCTGAAGGAGGTCCTGGACTTATGGGGGTGGGGCTGGGGTGGCAGATAAGATACTCCTAGGATACCTCAGGTCAATATTGATAGAAACACTGTTGAAGGGTGGGACTCGCCAATGGGCTTAGGCTACCAAGGGTAGGAAACCCAAAAGAATATTCCTGGGCCCTGAGTTAAATGAAAGACTCCAGTATGGGAACTTCAGTGAATTGTTTCAGTGGAAAAGAAAGTGCAGATCTGCCCCTAACTCAAGTTGTGTAATGGGCTGTGAAAATAACCTTGGGAGACAGGAGGAAGAGCCACAGCCTAGTTAACAGTCAGACAAAAGGTATCTCAGCCCACAGAAGGAATAGGGGTGCAGAAAGCACCTCAGAAAGGACCCTCCCTAGTTCTCTTGAACGTAAAGACAGGATGGGGGAAGGGCTTTCAGACTTGCAAGTTTCTGTTACTGTAACCTTACTATAAAGGAAGTATTAGTACTCATGGTTTTGGTTTCATGTCTGGACTACCTCAAAGAGCTGAGTATAACTTGTGCTACATAAGTTTGTGTATGTGTGTGTGTGTATGTATGTGTGTATCTCTCTCTGTCTCTCAAAGATAAATGACCTGCCCTTTTAAAGCTACAAGGATGTTTTCTTTACTACAGCTTAAATCAAATCAAGAAACCTGATATACCAAGCATAGTTTGCTTTCTTTCGTAAGTTGGTGGTAAATCCTCAGAAAGGTGTCCAGTTTTCAGACTACAGAAAATAACCATATAGAATAATGGTACAATCTGAAGAACAAATTCAGTTAATGTTTGTGTTGTTATTACCTCTCCCCATTTGATTCTGTTTTGGCCTGCCGACCCTGATTTGACCATAAATTACTGATACGCACAGACTTGTACATTACCATCTGGACCAATGAATTAAACAACAATGCCAGATTGAATGATCTCAAAATTGGTTAAATATTCTGGCCAGAAATGAAGAAATATGCATAATAAACTGTGCTTTGTCCATTAGTGAAGTTGACAAATAGGTGTAGCCTCCTAGATTGTCCTGAACATGTGTTCCAATTAAAATTAGGTAACTATTTTTAGACAAAAACCCTAGTGATGAATACTAGTTGCATCAGACTTAGTATATATCAGATTATTGGGAAAAACAGATAAGAAGTCCTCAGTGTTCATATTTAAGTGATTAGCTAACTTTATCATGCCTTCACCAGTCTTCACATAAAATTTTCCATTAAGATATCTGATGCAATAAACTGGCTTTCTAAAAAGTCTAATCTTTTATTTTCTACCACATGGAAGCTTCTGGGGCTTTAATTGTTCTAGATAAAATAAGCATTTATAGGAACTAAACATTTTTTACCTGACCAAAATTTATGAAGAAAAATAAATTCTTAATACAATTTGTCCAAGTTTCCATTTCTGGCTCAGTACAGTGGCAATTCCATCTGGTAGATGACCTTTTTCCTAGGAAGTATCCTTGTTTGATAACCTTCTACACAGATGGTATCCAATTTGAACTCAATGATCCATGCTTTCTGGAAAGAAAGAGAATCAAATACCTATAGGAACATTCTTTCTACCTCTATATGAATTCCTGATTGAATTATTCTAAAGAAGAAAATAAAAGCCACTTGACTTAGCTAATCAAATATTTTTAATGAAGTTTATTGGTCAATCTTGCACTATATTATAGAGGAAATTTCTGTTTTCCAACAGCTTTTTACTAGGCCCACCATATTATTTTTTTGTTTGTTTGTTTGAATGCCAACATTAAATCTAGTGCCTAGCAGAAATTCTTGCACGTTTTCTGCCAGTTTTCATTTAAGTTGATAAAGAATTTGCTTTAGTGGTCCCCCCCCCCCAAAGGAGAAGAGAAATTCTGAGAAATTATTCTTGCACTTACTTAATTATAAAATGGGGATATTAGGTCTATGTGTTGTATGAATGTCCTGCTTTTCACTGTATAATATTCACTCTAGTGGTTTGAAACCTCCTTGCTTTCTCTATATCAATTAAATCCCTGATGAAACTCTTCCCTTTGCTCTTCTTCAGCAGTGTACTGTTGCCACACTAAAAGTGATTCCTTCCACCCAAGTTCTCTGTCCAAACATTGTACAGAAAATTTTGAAAGAACATTTGTGCTCAGCTCTGCTAAAATCGCTGCTGCTTGAATTTGAGTCTCTTGGGCTTCAGCAAGAACGTATGTGCTAGGGTTCTCCAACACTTTGAATCTAATTCCAAAAAGGTGCTTCAGGCATTCATAAGCACAAAGCTAGCACCCACCTGCAGCTTCTTATCACAGCTGTGTCTTTCAATGGAACTCTATGATCTTGGATAAACATGTGTCTGGTTTATACCCCCTCCCCTCCAATCATATGTTGTTGCTCTCCATGGCCATTTGTCTTGGGCTGTTGGGCTGCCTGACCCCTTCTGGAGAAACTTCTCATGGTAGACCAGTGTAAGGTTGGGCTCACCATTCCTTCTTCTTCTTTTTAACTAGTTCACATGTTGTAGGGTATAATAATCCTAAACATAATCCTAAAAGCCCAACAGAAATGCTCCCCCCCACACACACTTTATATCACAGAAAATCAAGGCAGGGTAATCTGAGTTTCTTTCTCACCCCCTCCCACTTTTTATGAAGCTGCCCTTGCATCCTTCTTCAAGGCTATTTCAGTACTCCTCTACGGGTAAAGTAATAGAGTCATCCACCAACTGGGAGCTTCAGAAACTGCTGTATGTTATCATGGCCACAGCTGAAGAAAAACTCAAATCCAGGCAGAAATGTTTTGGAGACAAGCACCTTCAGGCTGCTATGCAGAAGAACTAACATCTGTAGCTGCCTCCCATCTGCAGAGTGTCACACCATAAAAAACTCCTCTTTTAAATTACATCAGCCTTCTGGCACCCTTCTGATTTGATGTACTACAATTCCCATTACCCTCTATTTGGCTGGAAGAGATAGGAATAGCAATACAACTCTGATAGGTGCTAGGATGCTTTGTATTAGTAAGTCTGAAGCAACAAAGCATTTTTACAGGTGGCTGTACAAGTAACACACACACATACCCAGAGCTTTCCTATGACAGAAAAAAATCAGTTCAGTGCAACAAGATTTGCTCATTGCAACCATAACACCAGATGAAACAATCTGGATTTTCCATGGGGTTGTTCAGGAAGCGCTAGATATAACTTGCAGCACAGTTCAGTAGAAAAGTTCAATTAACTTGCTGATCTGTCTTATGGAAGCTGGGCTGCCAACAAGAGATATCTCAGATGGGAACAAAGTTTAAGACAATCTAATTCGAGGAGCGGTTTTCAACTGCTCTAAGCACTGCATTTAATTTATTGCAAATGACTGGGAAAAAAAAAAGTTTGATCCTGAAATTTTCCAAAGCTTTTTCCTAAACAAAATTGTAAAACAGAAATTTCCAAAACAGAAATTATCTTTAACAGTTGGCAAAATCTCACCTAAACAATTGCATTCTAATCCTTGTTTTCACTGAGAGAACATAAAACATATTTTGAAAAGTATGTTCCAACTGGACTGAATCCTCCAAAGTGATTCTGTCCATTCCATGTGTGCTTCCAGTAGAGGAAGTTTAGGATTCAATTTCTGAGAGATATCAAGGGAACGTGAGAGAAAATCCTTCCATGGGATGGCCCCACACTGTGGAACACCTTGCGATTAGAAGTTCACCTAGCACCTTCTTATTGGCTTTTTGGAAAGCAGTCCAGATAATTCTCTGTTAGTGTCTTTTGGGGAGATTGAATTGATTGATGGAATTCTTGCATTTTTGTTCTTTCTGATCCTATGGTGAGACTGTCTGCTTATTTTTATTTCTCTACTTTCTCTATTTTGCTGATATTTATGGTTTCTTGTGTATCCTGTTGCTGAACTGGGTTCATGCAGGCCATAAACTATCTGGAGTCTTAGAAGTGGGCCAGCATGGAAATATGTGTAAATAAATAAATAAATCCAGGGTCACACCTTAAAGTGTAATATATATTCATGGAGCCAAAGGACTGTGCATAATAACAGTTTGACTGGTCAAGACAGCGACAACAAATAAAGATCACATATTATCAAGTATGGCCCTCCAACTGATGTGTGAAGTGAAGTGTGGCCCTCCAATATGAGGTCTTTATTTTCCTCCAAGTTTGTGTTATGGCTCTAATATACAGATCCAGGTTCACCCTTCCATTTGACCTATAAAGTCATTCATATAATTAGTCCACCTCCAAAAATAATAAGTAATTGCTAGTAACAAGAACAATAAGGAGCATCTATGTTGCTCTCAAAGCATTCAACATTTCCCATATATTACCTTAAAAATCATAACCACAGTCTCTAAAGCTGCCTACTTCCACCCTTACCATTAGAAGCTGAGGCAACTGCTTGATCAAGATAGGCTGAGGTATGACCCATGAATATCCAGGCTTAAAGTACACACTCTGTGCTGCAATCTCCTTTATTAAAACTTGCATATTCCATCAACTGTCTGCTGTATCATCTTTTCCCTGCTCTTACATCGATTTCCCCAGGGATCCATCAACAAAATTACCACACTGCTTTCTTTTTAGAGACATCAGGAATACTTGCCAGTGGAAGCAAAGGTGCTGCAGATGTTGTTATTTGCCTCAAGACACATGAACAGAAGTGGAAATGATGCATCAGCTATCTTGGGAGAAGCAGGGCAAAAAAAGCAAAAAGAAAGGTCTTATATGGCTGAGCAGAAAAGAAAATCAAAACGAAGTTCCCAGGTATCCTATGGGAGACAAAACAGCAATGAGGCTAAGCCATCGGGGGCAACTGACCCCCAAACTAACCAACCAATTATGGAGAGAAGTGATTATGGGTGATAATTGCCACAAAGCGTCTAAAATATCCTTTGCACAATTGCCTAATAAGCCTATCTAGCAACAATAGCATCCATACCATTTTTTTTAAAACAGTGATTCTCCATCTCCAGGTCCATACCCAAAACTCACCCATTGCATTAAGCCATTGCTTGCTTAACTAAAATTTGTAAAATAAACTGCTAGACTTCACCGCACCAGCAGAAATGAACAATTAAGGCAAGTTCAAAAAACAGATCCATCCACTACAGATAAGGTTTACTGAAGAAAATAGGAAGTTGCCATCAAAGACTTCCAGCAACTATGGCTCAAGGCCTTCCCTGATTGACTATACTTTAATCTCATGGAATCTGATCACTTCTGTACAAAAATTTTATTTAGGAAATCGACCTGGTAGTGATCATCTTCCAAGTATTACAGTTTCACAATTGATTTTTGGAAACAAAACCCACCCCACCTTGGGATTCAGACTCAGAGTTGAGGATGGTTCATGTCAAACAGTCTCAGCAACTTAGTGAGCAAATTGCTAAGCTGCTTCAATCTGAAGCAGCACTGCAACTCCACTCCACCATAGTCAGAGAGAGGTCTGGGGACTCTCCCCTGCAGACATTTACACAACTGATCCAGTAATTCCAGCCAGTGATCTCCACCCAGATATCAAGGAGAAGAGATAACCCAGGGGGCATGACTTATGTTTCCCAGCCCTGATTTGAGGCAGCATGTTTTGAGGCCAAAAGTAAACTGATCAGGGAATTTAAGCTATATAAAGAGACCCCAGTTGAGCACCCCATCCAAGATTTTATGCTCCTGAAGAAACAATATAAACATTTTTTACAAAACAAGAAAAGAGAATTCACTAAGGTTTCCTGGCAGCAACTGATAACAGCTTCTCAAGCCAGAAATTCCACTCTGTTCTGGCACCTCATAGCTTTCCATTCAATTGACAGGCCTCTTTCACTTCCTCACCTTATATCTGCATCTGTTTGGGAAGACCATTTTAGAGCATTATATTCACAAGAAGAGGCCCATATAGTTGACTTAGATCTCAATGTTAACCTGCTCCCAAATTGGGTCCCTATCACAAATGCTGAAATAAAGAGGCTTATAAACCAGCTAAAGCCTGGTAAAGCTCCAGGTGATTACTTCATTATGCCCAAAATACTACAGAGCAACCTGGATTGGTGGATCCCTGTTCTTGCTTCCCTGTTTACCTATATCGATCGCACTGCACAAATTCCAGAGGACTGGGGCCTACCCATTATTGTGCCTATCTATAAAAAGGGCACTCGAGACCTGCCTGCTAATTATAGGCCTATTAGCTTGTTAAGTATAATAAGTAAGCTCTGTGCCAGACACTTATACAATAAACTAGTTGACTGGATTGACTCAGAGCATATATCGGTAGATGAACAAGCAGGTTTTAGGTCCGGACATTCCATCTATGGACGTGCCCTTATGCTCCAACATCTGGCCGAAAAATATACATCTAAAACAGGTTCGACGTTATATACCGATTTTATTGATTTTAGATCTGCATTCGATTTGGTTCCCAGACCAAGGCTCTGGTCTAAGCTCCTCTACACTACCATTGATAGAAGGCTACTGTTGTTGATGCATAATCTCTACAAATACTCTAGAATCAAAGTTCGATGTAGTACGCAAGGCCATCACACAAGTGAGATTCCAACTCACAGAGGAGTGAGGCAGGGTTGTATTTTAGCTCCTCTGCTGTTTAATTTGTATATAAACCCACTTGTGGCCAAAATAAATCAATTAGAATATCACCCTCCAAAACTGGCAAACAGGCACATTGCAACTTTGTTGTATGCAGATGACATAGTACCCCTATCACAAACACAAATTGGACTCAAACAAGCTATGAGTGCTCAGGCTAGTTATTGCTCTGAAGAAGCTTTCGAAATCAATTATAGCAAGACTAAAATTTTGGTCTTTGCAAAGAGACCTAAACTGCACATTTGGAGGATAAACGGCCAGAATATTAAACAAGTTAAATCCTTTAAATATTTGGGCATGGTTTTTCATAGCTCCACTAAATGCAGTGCGCACCAAAGCTACGTTACACAAAACACTCAAAAAACAGTGGCTGCAATCCAATCCTTTTACTTTATCAGGGGAGCACAGCATATCCCAGCAGCACTGAAGTTATACTCAGCTAAGGCTCACACACAATTACTCTTCAGTGCCCAGATAGGACCCTATCCTTCATTTTCACCTCTGGAAAGGGTTCAATCCAAATTCTTAAGGGCCATATTTCAGGTAGCCCCTTGTATCCCAAATGTAACACTAAGGAGGGAAACAGGGTTGTCCAAAGTCAAAACGGGCGCATGGACTTGTATTATAGCACATTGGCTGAAACTACTGTTTTTCCCCATAGGTTTGGGTTCTCTCCTTATCAAGGATAATTATAAATCAGTATGGTTCAGGTCTAGCGGGGACGCGGTGGCGCAGCGGCTTAATGACGCTGAAAGTGCCGGCCAGAAATGGCTGAAAGCTTCAGCGGTTCGAGTCCAGCCTCGCGTTAACAAGGTGAGCTCTTGTTTCTATACCCGCAGCTTCTGCCAACTCAGCAGATCGAAAACGTACGTGAGTAGATAAATGAGCACTCTCACTCCGGTGGGAGGAAAATGCTGGCAGCGACTCCACAGAGAGACGGGACAGTTGCCGGTAAAAAGCGCGAAACCGCGCTCGTCCGAAAAAGGGGCGCGAAGCAACGGAAATCCCACCTCCTGTGCTGCCAGCTGGGCTGACGCTCTAGGAAGTAGGCTCTGGCAAAGTCTAATTCCGAAACTAGAAAGATGCAATTGCCTTGAAAACCGCTAGGGGGCGGTCACTGCAGGGTCAGTAATGACTGTGAAGCAGACAAAAAGAAAAAAATGGTTCAGGTCTACCTTACAAAAACTTCAACATCTCGTCTTCTCTAGTAAGGCATTCCTAATGATGGGCTACGAGCGTGCACTCAGTGAATTCAAACAGCGTATCAAAGACCTGGAAGTCCAGCAGGACCAGTCTACTTTGCCTAAAAATGATTTTTTGAGCACTCAAGCCTTTTCTTACAAGCCAGCAAGATACCTAAATTACATCACTGTCCCCAAATTTCGGAGGGCACTAACTCTAGCACGCTGTAATGCTCTTCCTACAGTAGTTTTGGAGGGCCGATACAAAAAAGTCCCAGATGAGCTGAGATTGTGCCCCTGTGGACAAGGGGCTATTGAAACTATAGCACATGTTCTGTTATACTGTATTTTTTATAAGGACTCACAAACCCATCTAATAACTCATCTGATAAAATATCCAGGAAATTCTGATCTTTTTTATGTTCAGTTGTTGCTATCTGATCAGAATGATTTAGTTTCCCTGAACATAGCTAAATTTTGTTATACTGTCTGCAAAATTAGGCAGATTTTGACTGCCCATAGATGACCCCACCAATCTGTATATATTATCACATGTTGTTCATTTTATTTTTAATATATTTTTAATGTATTTCAATGTATTTTAATATATTTTCATTTATAATCCTGGTCCGTGACCGTAATAAAGATGATGATGACTTTCAGCAACTATGCTGATTCAAAAATAAGCCCTATTTTTTTTTAAAAAAAGAACCCTTTATTTTCACCCTCTTATATTTATTTCCCTTTTCAGTCTCTTTCATGGATTACTTGTTGCCCTCTATGGGATGATCTGGCTTGTTCCCACCTGTCCTTTGGTTCTGTAATTGTCAGATTTGCTAACCATTTGTTTTTCTTACTGTGTGATATCTTTCACATAAAACACAATCAGATACATTCAGATCATACATTATGATTAACAAACCAGAATAGCTGAATTCAGCTAACCTAAACTCAAGCAATCCACTTTACAGCTTACCACTATGTGTGAACACAATATATATTTGATAGCCAGCCATATTTCAACTAAGCACTTGCACACTGCAGCTGTGATCTGACTGTAACAAAGAGTCTATTCTTACATGAGGCTTATCATTTTGCCCCATCAAACCCACATAAAATATGCAACTCTGTGGTGACCTTGAAGCACTTTTTTCCTGTTTCAGACTTAAGGAATGGTTTCAAGGCAAGAAACAGACATATAGCCATCATCAAACCAACATCCTGGGACAATATGTAACTACAGATCACACCAAATCCCAAATACAGTTAAAAAAAATACCACATGAATACCCCCAGATGGAATTAGATTTCTACTTTGAATGTTTTCACCAAAAAGCTGAAGCCACAATCATAAGTAAAAAAAAAAAAAAAAAATCCCCTTTTTCAACAATCTTAGCAGGATAAAATAAGATGCCATCCAAGGCCTCAAGAACAGCATCATAATCAAACAAGCTGATTTCAACAACTTCCACTCCACGATCAACCTCAGCTTCAACCTATCCACAAAACAAGTCCATTTCTTTGATGTTACAGTAAAATGACACAATGAACTCATGAACACCATGTTCTGCAGGAAACCAACAGATTGCCATGCATACCTACATGCTTCCAACTTCCATCCAGAATGCATGACCAAATCTAATATCTATAGCCAGGCTCTACACTACAACCAAGTTGTTCTGACCCACTTGACAGAGATGTTTAAATAACGGAATTAAACCAGACATTCAGGAGACTGAATGATCCACTCAGCAAGATCAACAGACAAATCAATAGAGCCAGATCAATTCTCAGGGAGGACCTATTAAAAGACAGATCACAAAAAACAGAATAAGAAAACACCCCTGGTTGTCACATTCAGCACATAGCTCAAGCCATTCAAATGCACTATTAATAAGTTACAAACCATAATGGACAATCACACCACACTTCCTCAGGCACGGGTGGTAGTCCCATACTTGCATACAAACAACCGCCCAAACTGAAACAGATTTTCACAAACAACAAGAAAAATAGAACAAATATGCTGACATGGGAACCCAGATCTTGGAACAAACCCAGAGATCTCCTTTGCCCCAACATTTGTACCAAAAGCACAATCACTGACCCCAACAACTTTATATACAAAGTTAGAGGTGCCTCCACATGCTCTTCCTCTAAGGCGATATATGGCATCATTTGCCAGAAATGCTGCTCTGAATAAACATTGGATAAACAAATCAGAGTTTGTACAAAAAAGGGAATAGATGCAACTTTGAGATCAGGACTCAAAACAGTAACAGCAAAGCATTTTAGCCTCTCGGGGCATCCGAATACAGATCTCAAGGTAGCTAATTCAGAACAGTGTAACTACACCAACACAGTAGAGCGAGACTGTGGAATTCACATACCTCAAAAGGTTTCAGGTTATCTCAGAAGGTCTTAACAAACACAATGGAATTTTAACACACTATAATTATTTCTTGATATTGTACTTGTAATCTATCTCATGTGTAACTCACATCTTCCCAACTACCTTGTCTTCCCCCTCCCCCGATCATCCCAATTTAAATCTTACATAAGTTTAGCTACTCCATGCATGTGATAAAGTGAGTTGTAGTTCACAAAAGCTTATACCTTTTAATAAAATGTGTTAGTCTGAAAAGGTACTACCTGACTCCTCCTGATAAACTATCATGGCTATCCTCCTACAATGTAAAGAAAAAGAAAATAGTTTTTCAGAAAAATTATTGCTTGAACATTATGCAAAATTAAAGAAATAGACTGTTGAAAACTTTAGAAACCAAAGAAATTTGGTTTCAGCTGCAACCCTCAGCATATTTTACACCAAGTATATTATACTGATTCCAACTGCATTGCAATTTTATATTGATCAAAGATACACCTAAAAAAATAATATGTAACTATAGAAATATAGCTACAACATAAGTTAGGCACACTTCCATCATCTTAAGCATGCTTAATTCTATATTGGATAGTGGCCAAAGAACATTTTCAGAGAAAGTTGTTGCTACACAGATTAAATTTAGATTTCATATTAAGTGAGAACTGGCACTGAGAACACAAGAAATAGGATACAACTGCTGCAGAAACTAAGTTAGTACATAGTAGTTTTATTCTATAGTATCATTTTGAACCCCTTCATGGATCACTGCCTTGTCGTGGCGAAGGGGCTTGCGTAACTCAGTGAAGCCATGAGCTATACCGTGCAGGGCCACCCAAGACGGACAGGTCATGACAGAGAGTTCTGACAAAATGTGGTCCACTGGAGAAGGAAATGGCAACCCACTCCAGTATTCTTGCCAAGAAAACCCCATGGACATTGTTAAAAGGCTAAAAGATATGACGCCAGAAGATGAGCCCCTCAGGTCGGAAGGTGTCCAATATGCTACTGGGGAAGAGCGGAGGGCAATTCCAAGTAGCTCCAGAAAGAGTGAAGTGGCTGGGCCAAAGCCGAAAGGACGTTCAGCTGTGGATGTATCTGGAAGCGAAAAGAAGGTCCGATGCTGTAAAGAACAATATTGTATAGGTACCTGGTGTCAGAATCCTCGCAAGATTTGGAATGTAAGATCTATGAACCAAGGCAAGCTGGATGTGGTCAAACATGAGATGACAAGATTAAACATCGACATCTTGGGAATCAGCGAATTGAAATGGACGGGAATGGGTGAATTTAATTCAGGTGACCATTATATCTACTACTGTGGGCAAGAAACCCTTAGAAGAAATGGAGTTGCACTCATAGTCAATAAGAGAGTGGGAAAGGCAGTAATGGGTTACAACCTCAAAAACGACAGAATGATCTCAGTGCGTATCCAGGGCAAACCATTCAACATCACAGTAATCCAAGTCTATGCCCCAACCACTGATGCCAAAGAAGCTGAAGTTGACCAGTTCTATGAAGACCTACAACACCTTCTAGAACTAGCACCAAAAAAAGATGTCCTTTTCATCATAGGGGATTGGAATGCTAAAGTAGGAAGTCAAGGAGTAATCGGAATAACAGGCAAGTTTGGCCTTGGAGTACAAAATGAAGCAGGGCAAAGGCTAACAGAGTTCTGTCAAGAGAACAAACTAGTCATAGCAAACACTCTTTTCCAACAACACAAGAGACGACTCTACACATGGACATCACCAGACGGTCAATACCGAAACCAGATTGATTATATACTTTGCAGTCAAAGATGGAGAAGCTCTATACAGACAGCAAAAACAAGACTAGGAGCTGACTGTTGCTCAGATCATGAGCTTCTTACTGCAAAATTTAGGCTTAAATTGAAGAACGTAGGGAAAACCACTAGACCACTCAGGTATGACTTAGATCATGTTCCTTATGAGTATACAGTGAAGGTGATGAATAGATTTAGAGGATTAGATTTGGTAGACAGAGTGCCTGAAGAACTATGGACGGAGGTCCGTAACATTGTACAGGAGGCAGCAACTAAAACCATCCCAAAGAAAAAGAAATGCAAGAAAGCAAAATGGCTGTCTGATGAGGCTTTACAAATAGCTGTGGAAAGAAGGAATGCGAAAAGCAAGGGTGAAAGGGAAAGATATAAGCAACTGAATGCAGATTTCCAGAGAACAGCAAGAAGAGATAAAAAGGCCTTCTTAAATGAACAATGCAAAGAAATCGAGGAAAACAATAGAATGGGAAAGACTAGAGATCTCTTCAAGAAAATTGGAGATATCAAAGGAACGTTTAGTGCAAAGATGGGCATGATAAAGGACAAAAAAGGCAGGGACCTAACAGAAGCAGAAGAGATTAAGAAGAGGTGGCAAGAATACACAGAAGAACTATACAAGAAAGATCTTAATGTCCCTGATGTCCATACTGGTGTGGTCACTGACCTTGAGCCGGACATCCTAGAGAGTGAAGTCAAGTGGGCCTTAGGAAGCATTGCTAACAACAAAGCTAGTGGAGATGACAGTATTCCAGCTGAGTTATTTCAAATACTAAAAGACGATGCTGTTAAAGTGCTGCACTCAATATGCCAGCAAGTTTGGAAAACGCAACAGTGGCCACAGGATTGGAAAAGGTCAGTTTATGTTCCAATTCCAAAGAAGGGCAATGCCAAAGAATGCTCAAACTATCGCACAATTGCACTCATTTCACATGCTAGCAAGGTTATGCTCAAAATCCTACAAGCTAGGCTTCAGCAGTACGTGAACCAAGAACTACCGGATGTACAAGCTGGGTTTCGAAGAGGCAGAGGAACTAGAGATCAAATTGCCAACGTTCGCTGGATCATGGAGAAAGCACGAGAGTTCCAGAAAAACATCTACTTCTGCTTCATTGACTATGCAAAAGCCTTTGATTGTGTGGATCACAACAAACTGTGGCAAATTCTTAAAGAGATGGGGGTACCAGACCACCTTACCTGTCTCCTGAGAAATCTGTACGCGGGCCAAGAAGCAACAGTTAGAACCGGTCATGGAACAACCGATTGGTTCAAAATAGGGAAAGGAGTACGACAAGGCTGTATACTGTCACCCTGCTTATTTAACCTATATGCAGAGTACATCATGAGAAATGCCAGGCTGGAAGAATCAAAAGCCGGAATAAAGATTGCAGGGAGAAATATCAACAACCTCAGATATGCAGATGATACCACCCTAATGGCAGAAAGTGAAGAAGAACTAAAGAGCCTCTTGATGAGGGTGAAAGAGGAGAGTGCAAAAGCTGGCTTGAAACTCAACATTAAAAAAACTAAGATCATGGCATCTGGGCCCATCAATTCCTGGCAAATAGAAGGGGTAGAAATGGAAGCAGTAACAGACTTCATTTATTTGGGCTCGAAGATCACCGCAGATGGAGACTGCAGCCATGAAATTAAGAGACGCTTGCTCCTTGGGAGGAAAGCTATGGCAAACCTAGATAGCATATTAAAAAGCAGAGACGTCACCTTGCCGACAAAGATCCGCATAGTCAAAGCTATGGTTTTTCCAGTAGTAATGTATGGCTGTGAGAGCTGGACCATAAAGAAGGCTGAACGCCGAAGAATTGATGCCTTTGAACTATGGTGCTGGAGAAGACTCTTAAGAGTCCCCTGGACTGCTAGGAGGTCAAACCAGTCAATCTTAAAGGAAATCAACCCTGATTGCTCATTGGAAGGATTGATAATGAAGCTCAAGCTCAGATACTTTGGTCACCTAATGCGAAGAGAGGACTCTTTGGAAAAGACCCTGATGCTGGGAAAGATTGAAGGCAAAAGGAGAAGAGGACGGCAGAGGATGAGATGGTTAGATAGCATCACTGAAGCAATGAGCATGAAACTGAGCAAACTCAGGGAGGCAGTGAAGGACAGGAAGGCCTGGCGCAATATGGTTCATGGGGTCACGAAGAGTCGGACACGACTTAACGACTGAACAACAACAATCATTTTGAAAGGTTTTACTCTATTATTCAGGCACAGCATTTATATTAAAACTGTAAACAGTTTTAACAGAATAACAGAAACTGTTATTGTGGGACGCCCTCTCTCCAGATCCAACAGCAGGTCCTATCTATCAAGGAATGCCATCTGGTGGGATCAGGAAGTGGGCCTTTTCTGTTCTAGCACCCCTCCCCAGAAGACCTAACCCTCTGCCCCCAAATTCAGTTAGTTCCATTAGTTCTGACCATGCTGGCATTTCATAAAGCTTTAAAAACATGGCTGTGTTCTCAGGGATGGGACCCAGGAAGTTAATTGAGCCCATAAGATGGATGTGTCATCTGCTAACGATTTATGTTGCCCTCTGTTGCCACTATCTATAACAGATAGTATATCTAAAAGGAAGGATTACTTTTTCTAAAGAATTTTCACATGGGGAAAGTTTTCAGTTGGTGTTGTGGCAGCTAAGGATACAGACCACCACAGTGGTAGGAATCCAGATTATGTGTATGTGATGCTGTGTGTCCTTGGCTGCCACAACACCAACTGAAAGCAAGGTTCTTCCTCACTTTGAAAGGGAGAATACATTCATCCTCTTCTAAAAAAAAGCATCTCTAAAACAGCTGGAAATATAGCTTTCCACTAGGTGTACCAGTAAAATTGTTGGACTAGGACAAGTGTTACTCAGTTTTAAGCTCACTCTCAGCCACGGTAGCTTGCAGAATTATTTTATGAAAATGATCATCTGGTTGCTACTGTGGAGGAAAAAATGGATAAGGGAGTGTTATATACATTACCTTGATCTTTAAGAGGAAAGCCATGATACAAAAATAACAACTAATATAGACACATGAACACAGCCCCATATGGTGGAGGATAGGTTTTATTTAACATTTTTAATGATGTTCATTAAAAATGCCTTTCTCTTTCATCTCAGCTCTAGTATATTTAAATTCAATGTTCTATATAAAATAACCTTAGAAACAAAAGAAAGGGGAATGAAAACCAGCCAGATAATATTTACCAACTTAGTTTAGATACTGATTAAAAGAAGCACAAGCAGGAGCTTAAATGTGTGGTTAAAAAGTGAAAAATCCTCATTGTTTCTCTATGTTAAGCCATTAATTTAAAGCACTCTCAGCCTTCCATAGGTTCCCAGAGGACTATTTCTGGTTCCAACATAAGCATACAGTACTTTTCTTATTCACACATCTTACCCTGAGGGTCAAGATGTTTTTGAAGTATTTAATGGATTGCTTCCTCTATCCTTTAAAAAAAAATTATGACAGGAGTTTTAGAGTTATTTTGCACACCATGAAATGGGTTCCATGAACTAGGTAGGGCAGAGCAGAGAAGTATTTTCTGTATTCCAGAATATAAATAAACACCAGCATAACTGACACAGACAAGATGGAAGAGGGTAGTTGTGCTTCTCTGTGCAAAATTTTAAAACTGTGCTTGCTGATATATGAAATGCAATTTTCTTCTGGATTAGTGCTTTCTGCAACAATTTAAAAAAGTAAATTTCCTGTCCCCCCTTCAGAAATGATAACTACATGTCTCATTATGGAATGCAGAGTAATCCTCTTGACATTTCACCCCTGCCCTTTACTTATTCCTTTCTATGTGGTGGCAATTCTTTAGACGTTCTCCTGCATATATCAAATTGTTGGAGTTGGTGCAACCCATGTTTTCTTTCTTCCTCTTTCAGTATGTTATCACAGTCTTGCACCAATGCACAACAAGGTCCCTCCTCTCCAACGACTGCAGAGTAATGGGTGCATCCAATATGGTGGCTTACAGTTTGTAGGTACACCTCAGACTTACAAATATATTCCAGTACATATTCTGGGAATTGTTGGCTTACTTCATAATTCATCTAGAGCCAGGGGACTTTAACCGGTAAGACCAGAGAAACCCAAGTTCAAGCATACCCCAAACTATGGAAACTCACAAGGTGACTCATGGGGTATACCTCTCAACTCAATCTACTTAATATATTATGTTTATAATAATGAAACTGAAGGAATGAATGTTATATATGCTACTTTTAGCTCTTGGAAGAAATGCAGAATATTAATCTAAGGTATGACTAAATAAAGTACAGTAAACAAAAGGACTTACAGAAATGTATCTTGTACATCTTATTTTTAAGACATATTAATCTTTACTGTGCAGTGTAAAGATGGTGAAAGTACCACAGAGTGAGACCCACAACCTCTTCATAGTGGTATCTGGAACTCACAGATATTACTGAAGGCAAATGCTTGATAAATGGTAATAGAATATGTCTCACTTCATAAGCCACACCTACTTGTGACAATATCTCTTTTGCTACAACCTATTTAGGACTGTCTCAGCTCTTTCAAATAAACTATTTAATAAGAATTGTCACAAAGAACCAAATATTATCTCCCTCACTTCCAACACTGCTGTCACCCATAAAAAGAATTATGCCAAAACATTCCAACAATCAGGTTCTTATTACAAATGTTCCATAAAGAACAGTCATGTCAAAGTTCAAGAAGAAGAATGGCAGCTATTATTATCTCACTAGGAGTTCATCAGTCTTCTCCATTTCATCTTCCATTTAATGCATTTCAGTCCAAAGAAGAGAATGTCATTTCTACATGTATCCTATTCCTTGAGATAAAAGGAACAAACACAGAGTACCAAGAAAAGATATTGGGGCTCACTTTCTTGTGACAGCACAGAAACTATCATTGCAATTTGCAAACAAACACTGTTCCCTATACTAAAGGAGGTTAGATCAACAGATCAAAAATAGAACTTGGCACGTCAGAATGCCAGAAGCAGATGCCGTTTGCGCCATGATCTCTAAGGAACTGAATAAGGAATTGGCCCAGCCACCTGCAAAATCAGGAAAAGTTCCAAAGCATCCGAAGGCCAATCAAGTCTCTATAACTAACGCGCAAAGGGGGAGCAATGGTAGATTTTCAAATACATGTCCGGGTCCAGTAACAAAAATTGAGATGCTTTTTTCTTCTTCTCTCTTATAGTCATAATCTTGCACCAGAAGTCTGTAATTAACGCAAGGAGTCAGGGATTTTAAAGCACCACCATTGGGCTTAGGAGTCTCAGAAGGGGAAGAAGTACCTGGTACCTGGATTGTGAAGGAGACCAGAAATTTTCCCCTCCACTAAAATGAAGTGTGTTCATACAATTTGCCTGCTATCTTTTCTTACCCCCAATTCATTTCCTTCAAACTCAGTTAAGTTTATCAACTTTCTTGCATTTTATTATTTATTCATTTCCTAAATTTGTACCTGCCAAAATCAAAAAACCTGCAGTGATTCATAGCAGAATCATAAACGTAACTCGTTTAAAGATCACTAATACCAAAAATCAAACAGCAATATAAACACTCACCCACAACACAGGCTAATAACATCATTTCAACAACCAAAGGTTCAAGAAAATAATTCAGTTAAGAGTTTGTGGAAGGGCATCAATATGGGGGCCAAACAAATCTCCAGGGAGAGGCTATTCCATAATGGAGGTACAATTGAAAAACAGCACCTGATTCTTCAGTCTGTCTTACTGCAATAAAGTGGGGAATAAATAGCAGTTATTCCTAAGGTACATAGGTTGGGCAGGGCATATCTGATTGAAGAAGATGGCCGTGGATACACCTTAGCACAAGCTGGAAGACAACAGGAAGCCAGTGCAAGGCCTGAAGCACCAGTATAAACATGTTCATGCTGGTATACACCAGGGAACTTCCAACTTCCAAATGGTCTTCAAAGCCTGATGCATGTATCGTACACTGAAATAGTCTAAGCAAGTAGAGATGAGGGCAAGAATTACCATTGCCAGATCCCTTATGCTCCAGGGAGGGCCACAATTAGCACATCAGCTGGATTGGAGATAACTTGGCTGCTGGGTATTTAAAAATGATTCTACCTCAGATAGGTAAAAGTTTGGATATCATAAAGGATTCATGAATCTTACTAGGTTTCAGATTTACGGATTGCTATTTCACTATTGCTATTTCACTATTGCTATTTCACTATTTCAGCCATCAAGGATGGTTTCTATTCATCCTTGCCATGTAGAAAAAAATCCAGAAATAATCCACCACATAATATTTGGACTGCCTCATTCTCCCCAACACATGGCATACCTCTGAAATAGCATATCCTAACAACAAAAATAAATAGTTGTAAACTAAAGATTAAACAAAGAAGAAAGTTGTGCCAATGTATTGTTCTAAATACAAGGACAAATTTCATGGTTCTAAAACTTCATTACAAAAATAACCAAAGGAATTGATATAATTCTGAGTAATTTCTCAGGAAGTTTAGCATCACACACAGACTCTCCCCCTGAAAAATTCAGGTCACAGAATAATTTAGTTTTACTTCAGACATTATGATGGAACAGTGTGTGCTTGTGTGATCACAGAAGTTAACCTTTTATTTATTTTTTAATCCTCAAATGTTTTAGAAAATAAGACTGCATGTTGAGTCCATGGTTATTCAACTTATGGATAATTAGTTCAACCCCAATACAAAGCTGCCTCTCCACCTTATTTCCATCTTTAAGTAGAGGCATCTTAAGATGTATCTACACCTCCTCTAGAAATATTTACTGTGAATACTGAGATATCCTTCTATTATTTCTGCCCCTATTTTTAACTCTATTTTACTTCTGATGAGGTAACAAGAAAAGGATTAGTTCAGTGGTCAGACTTGAGTTCCATCTCCAAATATTCTTCAAATTATAATCTTCCCTATAGGTTTCTTCTTCACTCTCTTCCTATGCTCTTTATATTCTCTGCCTTACACTTCACTTTTGCTTTCCTTCCTTCGCTTCCAGTCCTCCTTTCATAGTATTGTTTGCATCTCCACTTTGCATGTTCCCCATATTTCCAAACCTATTAATTTATTCTTCAAAGTTTACAGAACTTTACATTTACAGTTTGCAATAAAAACATAAAATCAGAATTCATAACCAATATTAAAACAATGACTAAAATGTAATTAACCCTATCAACAATGAATAGCCTAGGCAGAGTCATATTATATATTCCTTTTGTCAGTGTGGTCCCCCTGCCTTCCCTCAGGTTGTCTTCCTTCCTTCTGCATGCCCTTTCAGCTAGTCCTTTCCACTTTTCTAGAGCAGGGTTCCTCAACCTCAGCAACTTTAAGATGGGTGGATGTCAACTCCCAGAATTCCCCAGCCAGCCAATTCTGGGAGTTGACATCCACCCATCTTAAAGTTGCTGAGGTTGAGGAACCCTGTGCTAGGGGAAGATCTTAATTTTAATCAGGATCTGCCACAGCACAACTCCTGAACTTCTTTCAGAGGATAGGATCAGTACAAGGACAATGACTAGCAAATTCTATTTTTAAAATATCAGCTTCAGAGGGCCTTAATTATCACAGAAAATTTCAAAATATCAACAAAACAAGAAAAGAAAGGAATAAGGAAAAATCTCTCAGCAATTAAATCCAAAAAGGATCATTTTTTTCCTCCTGTACCTTTGACCTCAAATTCATTTCTCTTGTTCACAAATAGTTACTTGTTTCACATGCTCAAGGGAATATACTCCTCCTCTGAAAAATCCAGGCCACTGAATAATTTGGCTTCTTTACTTCAGAAGTTAGGATGGAACAGAGTGTGCATATGCAATCAAAGAAGATTATTATTATTATTATTATTATTATTATTATTATTATTATTATTATTATTTTAATGCTTTAGAAAATAAGACTCCATGCTGAGCCCCTGAGCTCCAGCATATGGATGGATAACGAGTTCAACCCCACGGCGAGGGTGCCTCTCCACTGATTCGCATCTCGAAGGCCAGGCCTGAAGGATCCATTGTTTCCGCCACGCTGCCCTTCTGCATCTCAGAAGAATGGCTGCCGGTGCATGCGCCCAGGAGAAATTACTCGGAAGGAAGCCCACGAGACTGCAATCGGTGAGACTGCCGAAAAGGGAGGGCTCCGCGCGAATTCCGAGCAGAAGGACGCTCGCAATACACAAAGCGCGCATAAAGGGAGGAAAGCGAGGAGTCCGAGCGGCACAGGAGGAACGAGGAGGGGAGCGGGGCAGCCGGCAGGGCGCCCGCGGCGTGGAGGGAAGGGCGGGGGACAGAATTGCCCGACTTTCCCACGCTCCCGGGGAAGAAAGGAAGATGGGCAGGTGGAGACAGAGAAGCTAAGGGTTCTACCTCCTTCTTCTTTTGGCTCCCCCCGAACTGGACGCACAGGAGGAAGAGGAGGCAGCTCCCCGCAGACAGGTGCAGCGCTAAGCGCCTTAGCGATGCCATGGCTCCCGACGCCTCCCGCGTACCTGCAAGCGCCGTTATCCACGCCGCTTTTCCCTGCCCGAATTGGGCCCGAGCAGCGGCCAATCCAAAAGCCAGCTCCTGGGCAAAGCGTTCTGGGAAATGTAGTCTCCTCGCGTCCCTCTGAAGCACGCCTTCTCCCTCCCTTCAAGAGAGAGGAGCCTGTTCCTGGCTTATCTGCACGAAGAGGGGCTGCGGGAGGAGCAGCGGCAGCTTTAAGGCCGGAGGGCAGGTGGTCCTGAGTCCGAAATGTGGTGCAGCTGTTCGTTCACTCGGAAGAAAGAAATATTGGACTGAACAGAACTTGCGCGGGATGCGACCTAAGTAAATTAGGCTGTAGCGCATGGGTTTAGGCTAAATCCGACTATCCAGGAAGGAAAGGGGGTAATAATAAGATGAGGAGAATGTGGATAAGTTGACTTTAACAAGGATTAGGGAAAGTCGTGTTTCCACGGTTTTGAAATATGGAAAGAGACTCTACAGCGGTGGCTCCTGAGCATTGCAATGAGGATTGAACAAAAGGCTAATTAGCACTATTGGAGATATTGTAAAGTTCCATATGTTGTTGCCCGGGATCCACATAGATGCAACACAACCATGAAGTCACCTAGTTCAAGGACTCAAAATATATGATTTTTATCATGTATTTATTAAATGGGCATAAAAATGAAATTTTACTGTGTAAAATTGAGCCTGCCTGCTCAGAGGTCAATCCTACTGAATTCAGCTCCTTGTGCGGAAGTCTGTTCAAAATTACACTGTTATCGACTCGTGGTCTTTCTGTTTTCAGTTCTTGGAGTGGGCATTTTTTTTGGTCTCAAATGTTCTGGGAAACTTGCAAGTGATTATACTTTTCCAAAAAAGCCTTTCGATTTACTAACCCATCTAAAAATTGGCTGTGAGCTAACTTTCTTCTTCCCCATGTCCTGCTTTTGGTAACTCCTTGTCTGCTTAAGAGTTCTGGAGAACTTGAAACCCTGAACAATTTTCCAAGATATTGGAACAATATCTTGAATATTTTTCTCAACTGGCTGGACTGGCTTTTTACTGTTATCCTGCAGTATCATGCACACATCCTGAACTATAAAGTGCATTGAATTAGGTGAAATTTACTGCTTGGTAGACTGACTTTTAGGATTCCTCTTAATCTCCCAACATCATGATGTGGTACTAACTGGAGATAAGAAGGCATTTCTGTCTGGAGAAAGTGTTGCACAGTTTAGAAACCATGACTGAGAAGACCCTCCTTGAAACTACTTTCTAGTTTTCCCACTGCTCGGGGCCTTTCCCACTGCTGAGTGAAAGTGCTATCCACCCAGAAAGCTATATTAGCATGAAATTTGTTGTGTCATGGTTGACCCTGATCCTGCCTCTACTGCCTGTTTATGTTGCTACCTTTCCCTCCAGTGTAATAGTTGACAAAACTGTATAGAGTTGACATACCTTACAGCTATCCTAAGACAATGTCCAAATATGGAAAAAAATAAAAAAAACACTACTTGAACACCAGTACAACTTAAGGCTGATTCATGGGCTGGTGATGAGAAGAAAGCAACATCATGGAGGCCCAGCAGAAAAAAAATGTTGCCAAGGTGTGTGTGTACCATGGTTGCGCACAAGTGGAGAAAAGGACTGGGAAGAGAGCTGCTGAAATGTAACAACATTCTTGAATATATATATATATATATATATATATATATATATACACACACACACACACACACACACACACACACATACATACATACATATATAATGAGGTAGAGGTCCCAGTTTGCTTAGGACCCAGGCCATTTAGGACTATATCCATACCAACACAAAGAAAGTCCCAGTCATTGGGGCTCGCATCTGAATAGATATACAGGCATTAATTGTAAACTTAAATGCAATCTACTGAGCTGAATAACTGTCTGGCGTTTGTGGATTCAGGTAGGATATAAATTATGCAAATGATAATAAAAAAAACCCTACTGTTTCAAAAGAGCATTAGATTCATGTTGAAAAAACAGGTCTAGTTCTCTTTCAAAAAAGTACTAGATTTATTTATTTGTTTATTAAATTTGTATGCCACCCATCTCCCCCAGTGGGTGACTCTGGGTGGCTCACAATGAAAGTAAAACCCACAAGCAGTTAAAAAAGAAATACCCCCATTAATTAATTAAAATTAATTAAAAAGTCAAACTACAAAAATAAGCCCTATACATAAAAACTAAAAACATTCAAGATGACGCGGAAGTAAAATCAATTACTCCACAAGCCACTTCCACCAGTGTGAGCTCCCATCTGGCCCTCAGGCTATCTGGCATAGCCAAGAATTCACGGTCTTCCTGAAGGCCCTGAGAGTGGGGTCACACCCCACCTTGAGTGGTATCTTGTTCTACAGAGTAGGAGCCATGGCAGAAAAGGCCCTCTTCCTAGATCCCACCAGTCGAAATTCCTTGACAGGTGGAGTCTGCAACATGCCCCTTCTGCTGGACCGAGTGGGGCAGGCTGATATAACGGGTGAGATGGCTCCTCAGATAACCTGATCCATTTATACAATATCTGAATGGCGCTTCTCAAACACTGGTCAGACACTACAAGGGCAGATGTGTCTTTGGAAGCCAGGTGCCCAGTTTCTCCTGCAGTTCAACCTAAAATAGCTATGGAGCGCAGTGCCCAGTGACGAAAATGAGGGATGTACCTACAGCAGTGTAAAATAGCCAGTAGAAGCTGGACTGATCCACTCCCTGATTGCATCATCAACAACATTATCAAGAAAGCTTCACAGATCATGTCCATGACAAAAATTGTGTCAGGAGAAAAAGTAAAGCTCTGCTATAAAGTTGAAGCAATTAAATATGTCTTTAAGATGCTTATGCTGTGGGCTGAGGAAGAGATAAAGGAAATATCATGAAATCATGTCATTTAAAAACTATTTGAGTTGTAATTTCGTGCTACAGTTAGAAGGATATAAGGATGAATCCACTGGAAAACCCAGCAAATTCACAACCAATATAGTTTCTGCAATTTTAGCATGCCCCTTGAAAACTCAACATCGGGAAAAGCCTGCTCAGGGTATACACTGTTCAGATAAAGCTCAACAAACTGATAAAACCAGCATCATAGTCTCCATGTTTATAGCATGGACCCAGATAGTTCAGCATCAGCCTGACAAGATATGTGCACAATTTCTCATTGACTAATGGCTACGTGACTCCAAAAGGAAACACAATGCAGGAAAAAAATGCATGCAAGATCACCACAAAGTTTAACTTTGCTGTAGAAAAAGATGTTTTAAGACTTAGGGGAGAACTGCTCTTTCTGCTTAGCACATTGCTGGGGCAGGAACAGGACAACTTCTCCCCATTCCCAACCCATTGAAGATGCACCCCATACTCATTTTCTTCAGTTCAAAACTGTTTTTTGACCCAAGCTGTCTTAAGCCTTTCGGAACAGATTGTTTTCTAGCACTTTGGTCCATTCTAATAGCAGCCCCAGGTTTGATTGGCTACAGTGCCTGGCACACCTTCTTCCCTCCAACAGCTGGTTGTTGCTCTATGCAGACATTTCATCCTGGGCTGCCAGGATGCTAAGTTCTCTACTGATCAGCAGTTACTATTTTTTTTAAAAAAATAATCTTGCAGTTGATCCAACAATGGCCCATTAAGCTATCCTCAACTATAGAAGCTCATGATCCATTCAGTATTCATATCTCCAGGTGGGCACCCTTTTATTTTCTGTCCAGGCTGGATGAAGCATGTTCTCCTTGCTTTCCCATCTCCTGCCCACAGTTCTTCGAGGCTTTCCTTCCACCTTGCTACTTGTTTCTATGAGGTTGAATTGTCAGTTTGTCCTTGCTACAAAGTTTTCATGGACCTACAGAGAAAGAAAGAAGCAAAAAGAGCATAGCATGACAGCAATGATGGTACCATAATAGAAGAAAGAAAGGATCAGTGTTAATGTCAAAGAAAGTAACATGGGAACTGGTGATGAAAGCATCCATATATGCAAACATCGGGAAACAAAAAAAGTCACAGGAACTAGTGAAGAGAGGACAATTCCAAAAAAGAGAAGGGAGGCACTAGTAGACTGATCCATCCCGGAGCCAGCCAGTGAGGCTTGTCTTCCCTGCATGGATGGGAAGGACAACGAGCAAAGTCAATCAGGCCTTTAGGTGGCCTTAATCTAGGCTGATCATCAACCTAGCCCCATTGTCAATCAACTGCACTCCAGACTAGAATTTCTGAAGCTGGTTTAAGAAGCAACAAGGAGCAACAAGAAAACAAATAGCTTGGGCTGCGGTGTGGAATTATCCTTAATCTACCAGGCAATTGAGAACAGTTTAATCAGTGCTTATGTTTGAAATCAACCACCCAGAATCACCTGTAAGAGCAAATAGAGCCATATCCAACCCAGGCAAGTAATGCAATAGCAGGACCTCCATCAAAATAGGTACTTAATAAGACTTTAAGTGTGCTTAAATAAGACACACTCATCACTCATCATCCCAAACAGCCTCAGGCAATGCAACAACTGTACTAGCTGGCTAGAAATAACTGGGGGACAGGGAGGAGGAGTGAATCACAGCATACAAAGCAACAGCCCAATCACAGGACTTGGAACAACCAAAACATTGAAACAACACTGCTCAGCATGTGTTGGAAGTTGATGTATTCTGTCTGTGCATGTCCATGTTCCTGATAGTAAGAATCTAATCTCAGCAATGATTAGTGAAGCAGGTTATAGAACACTAAAGGAAATTTATTACAGGGATAGGCAAAGCCTTGCATCTAGCTACTTATGTCCTATCAGGAAAGAATTCAAAAGTGCTCTATGCCTGTGTGCCTGAAAAGAAAGGCAGAAGGGAGTGATCTGAAATGAGCAATCTCCTAGACAAATAGGAGGCAGAGTGATAAGCAAAAAGGAGATACAGACTAAATCTGTAACTCTCAATCTACACCTTCCATGCTCCTCTTGGTCAGTAGGTCCTGAGGCCTTGAAGAGTTAGTTCTACTGAATTTGGACTTCCAACAAGATGGCCCTATTTTAGTCTGAGGATGGGATAAGCTCAGAACAAAGCCTGTGGAATACAATTGATTGTATTCTACAGAACAAAGCCTGTGGAATACAAAGCTTTTGCTTCAAGATTAAAATATTCAAAGTTGCTTTGCTGAGACTGGAATGCTCCAAGGTTGAAATGCTTTGCATACCCTAATGCTTAAGTCTGCAGGCTTCAGATTATTGCTCTTCTAAGTAGCTAAAAATTAGATTTCACCAGATATAACCAAATCTGCAAATACTGCTTGTAGACTTAATCAGGCTCTGCAGAGTCCTCCTATATCAGCAGTCTCACTAGGGCTTGGATAAGAAGGCACTTAAAAATCTTATGTTTGCTACAGATAAATCTCCCATGGTAGGATGCAGTTTAAATTAATAAGAGATAGAAAGTTTAAAAACCATTATTGTTTCAAAAAAGCGTTTAATGCAATCTGTTATTTCAGAAATTATAAGTACACTAGCAGCTGCTCAACATCTATTTAATCAAAATCCATTCTTTAAATCAACTTTTAGATTGCTAACAATTCAGGCACCGCTGGGTTTCATAACCCTCCACCACAGAGCCATATTTAGAACGTGGAAAGGGAACAAAGTTAAGTTACAAGTGATACAATTTTTCATTCTGAATGATCCATAATATCAGATCGACTGGAATGACAAACAAAGAAAAAGTTGGAAGAAAAATTGCATCTGGGTTTGTACTTAAGCGCCAGTTTTGTAATGGGAATATTAATCATGGCACATCATATCTAAATGAACAGTGCTTGACAAAGTACTGGAAAGCAAAATCAGATCTCACCACCCTTGTCTTCCACCAATCCTGAAAGCTCATCTTACTTGCCAGCAAACTGTCATCAAGGTACTGAACCAAGAAGACTCCGTTTGGCAGCTATCAGAAATCTAGAGTTCGTACTGAATTCCTTGTCAATAAAACTGGCAACAAAACTTTTATCTGAGGACAGATCTCTGAGGCCTAGGATTTCTCTGTTGATTGCTCCAATCTAAATGTAATATTGTGTGGACTCCTGGCCTTATATACAAAACTGAGAATGTTTCAGGAGGTCTGCTCAATGTCCTGCAGAGTGAATAGCAGCATCTAATATCTCCAGCAACTGATGGTATCACCAAAAGCTATCACATTACACATGTGGGATATGGGGACTGAACTCAGCTATCCACAGCTGTAGTTCTTGTTCTATGAAGAACGTACTGCCATTTTCAATTTCTTTCAATGCCTTATTGGACTATGCTTTTCTCCTCCAGTATAAACCTGTAGATGTATATTCAAGGGTAAGTCCCATCTATAAGATCTCATTTCCCAGTTACTCAAATATCAGATGAAAACACATATTAAAGCATTCACAAATTGTACCTGTATCAGTCTACACCAATGTTAAGTTATAATAGTTGGGTTCTTATATCATTACTAACCAAACTGTGTTACTGCTTAGTATTATGTATCAACCAGTTCAATGTATTGAATTATAGATTCATCTTCATATCTCTGTAACCATAGCATGAAGATGCCCTGCTAATAAAATATATTGCTAGCTCTTAGAGGCAGATTAACTTCATACTGAGTTTTAAAGTAGTGTTTTCTCTTATCTCCCAACACCATTTTGACTGTGACCACAACCTATGACACTTCTTGCCAGCAATCAAGAGTTGGGATCTGCCCAGCTTCCATTGACCACTTTAGACTGTTATGGGTACTTTTTCTTCCCTCTGGTCATTGGACATTGCATTCCATGGCCACTTTGGTTCAGATTGCTGAAGAAATGGACACATGGTTTCCATAAAGGTAACTGCCAATATAATATTTGACCAGTGCTTTGGAAAGTGCCAGTCAGTCATTATACATGTCCTTTATATAGATGAATTTAGCACTTAATTGAAAGGGCACTGGTCCTGTTTTTAAGCATGAGTCAGAAGTCTTTTGTGAAAGAGTATCAGATCTGTATTTTAAACCATGACTAGCATTCTCTGGATCTTGTCCTATACTGTACAGAAGATCAAGTAAAGAAATCTGGGTTCTGCCAGCTGTGTGGGAGACAGCTGTCTTGATGTGACCTGTCAGTTAGCCTATTTCTAAACATGGGTCTAGCAGTCTTCAAGAACAGTGCTACACTTGTGGCTTAAAAAACAGCTCAGCTGACTAGTCACACACATGGTGAACAGATGTAGGATGAAACTGGAAGGCTCACTCTTGTTTCATCCTGCAGCCACAGGATGTGTGTGGGCAACCTCTCAATCAGATTATTTTTTTAGATACAAGCTGCTCCAAAGGACCAATAGACCTGTATTTAAATGAACAGGTCTAGTGCTCTGACACTTGTGCAATATGACAGGTAGCTGATCTCTCCATTCCAGACACCCACCTGCACTTATGCAACCCTGCCCCAGCACAGATTCAGGAAAGCTACTTATGGTTGCTTTCACACTGGCAGGTGATGCTTAGTGGGAGGGGAATCCAATCACTTTTCTTAATTTGTCCAACATGGAAGCTGGAAGAACAGCACCATTTGCTGGCCTCATTGAAGGAGATTAGAGCTTGGATGTTAGGGCAGCTAATTTTTTGTCAATATAGCCTACTGCTAACTTGAGGCCTGGAAGAATGCATGTTAACATGAGAAGGAGAATGAGCCCTACATGTAACAGACTCTTTCATTTGCCAATTACTACTACTCTTCTGAACTTCTGGGATGCAATATTTTCAGGAAAATAAATAATAAGGAATGCATTAGAACTGTCAAAAAAAGCATCAGACATCTTTTGAATTTCCAAGTGTTTTAATGAGAATATTAACTCAGCCTTCCAGAAGTTAAACAGATTAACAAGCAATCTGAAATGTGTTTTTGAAGAACATGATTCTCCCCCTTTTTATGCACCTTTCAGAAACATATAGTGTCTTTTAGTAAAAGCCATTCAGTGCTGTGATTCCTGCTGCTACAAAGTCTATTTTGGCAGATCTCACAAATCGACAACATGGAAGTTCCTTGCGCATCCCACTCCCTCGTCTGCTATTCATTCAACGGCTGAAATAAATTGTTCTAATAACACATCTTCAGTTGTAAACCCAACATCAGTGAACTGTGTGGCCAACACTCTGTCTATTTTCATTTCTGTTTAATTCAGTGGGAAAACTGACCACATCAGTGCCGATTCAACTTGGAGGGAGTGTAAGAGTTACTGGGATCAAACTGCTCTGCAAGTGTGTCATCTTTTAAGGCTGGCATTAACGGCACATGCAAATTGTGCATCATAGTCATGAAATAGGGCATAAATGCCATTTAAACAACACACACATACTGCTAGTATTTACAGATGAAGGGAAGCACTGAATCATCTCCATGTTGTTGATTTGGGCAAGGGGGTCCCTCATTTCTTCAGCGGGCACTTTGAAGGCCGTAGCCATAAAATTAACTTATCTTTAAAAAAAAATTGCCTCCATCTAATATAAGGACTATTGGTGGGCTCTTGGAATGAACAAAATGAAAATAAAATATATGCACAAGAAAGAGATTCTGTTGTGAATTAAGAAAAGGCAGATCGAGTATCATATTATAAATAACCAAAGCAACAGAAGATTAACTTTCAAAAAGTTTGCCAGATTATCATTCTGAAAGAAAAAGCTGAAAATTACTGGAATAAGATGTAACATAATAGCCAAGGGGGGAAGAAAATTAGGTTAAAAGAATGTATTGCTCCAATACCAAAAATAGCTAGGGGGAAAGAAAACCCCAAGAAGCAATTAATATGCAGTAGATTGCATTCATGCAGAGTGATTGTTAACAACCAAATTGTCATGTCCCTATTTCATCAATTAAAGGACCAAAAAGTGGCTTTATCAGTAGAAAAAATCTAATATATTTAGTGATCTTTCAAAGATAGCTAATATAATGCATATCTATATTATTTAATTAATAGTTACATTTACAGGTATTCCTTGCTTAGTGACTGTCCTGGAGAGCGACCTTTCGCAGTTACAATAGTGAAAAAGTAACTTTGTGACCAATGCCCACATTTATGACCTTTGCAGATCTGTAAAGCAAAGGAAATCTGAAGTAAGATCGCAAGCACAGTTTCAGTCACATGATTTTTCCCTTAGTGACTGCTTTGCTTAATAACTGAGTTGCTGGTCCCAATTATGGTCACTAAACAAGGGCTACCTATATCTATAATTGATACAGGTTTAAGGCCAGACACATTCACACAATACACAAAAAGAAGCCAGTAACAAAAGGAAATTAGTGATAATATTCTAACACTTCTATGTAAAAAAGGAAGGAAGGAAGGAAGGAAGGAAGGAAGGAAGGAAGGAAGGAAGGAAGGAAGGAAGGAAGGGGGAAAAACTTCAGCATCCATAACCAGATAAGAGTCAAATCCAGAGCCTTTTAAATAATTGCAATCAAGCAAAACTTTGACAATCCAAAAAACAAAACAAAACAAAACCTATTGCTAATACAGGAAAAATATGTTTCTTTGGGCTATCAATTGCATTTTCCTTGCATTTCCATTTTGCATTTTATATTTTTTAGCCTTTAAACAGAACAAACAGCATAAAATCCCAAACAGAATTAATTAAACAAAACAGGAAGGGAAGGGAATATACACTGGCACATACAGACACATATACATATAGGTATTTCAGTCATGTACTGTATATATGTATACAGAGTTTTACACAAAACTTTCAGTGAAAGATGGCCGTATTTCATTATAAAATATGAACCTTGCTCAAAAATTGAAACCAGTGCCTGGTTTAGATTTCATCTTCCAATTTAGAGGATTAAAAAAAAAAAAAAAAGCCTGGGTTGAAGAACAAGATATCAGTTCTTACCAGAATATTCTCTTTCATTTCAGGCAAAGTGTCTTCCCACCAGGCCTAATACCCACTCCTTCATTTCTAATATTCAAAGTACTTCTGAAAATGTGTGGCTTTTTCAATATTTACAAGACATGAGTAATTAGGGCTACCCAGGATGTATGAAGGTAAATTGTAATGATATATGGTGTTATGTTTCCTGGTTACAATGTGATCTTTTGTGATGAATGAATTACTATGATGCTATATTGGATGAGTCTGTTTTTATAATCATTGCAATGTTTACATTGTATTTTCCACTTGCTAACTGGAGCATCTTCATCATTTATTTTGGTCACTGACCAACAAAATTTACAGTCAGTATTAACATTAAAGCCATCCCACTGTGTCGATAGTCTAATCTACATACTATAAGAACAACTAAAATTTAAGGTGCTAGCACAAATATAAAAACGTAATACCAATACCGTTAAGATTATAAATATAATTAGGATTACAAAATCAACTTAGAAATCCTGCTATGAGCTGCTTAGAATCCAAGTGATCAAAGCAACATAAAATAACTTGCGAGAGGCAGGCAGGCAGGCAGGCAGGCTTGCCGTGCTGGAAATCTGGGGTGAAGCCAAGTGCAGCAGGAGCTGCAGTGTCTCTAGCAGAATAAAGACATTTTTGAGAAATTTGTGGAAGAACTATGCAGGTATGGATACCTTATCCACAATGGAGTGTAAGACAAAAATGAAAACACTCTCTCTGTAACCATAAGTCATAGCTCATAACTCAAGTCCATAAATGCCCTGGCCCTGGCAGTATGCCTGTACCACCCTCATATACTGCATTCTCTAAAGGAATGAAAAAGTTGCACCTAAATGTGTGAGACACAGCATTCCCATGCACTGACCAGCAAGTGCCTCAGAGGATCAGACTCTGACACTCTTTGGCACATGGGACAGGGTTAAGCAACCTCCAGGCATGGGTTTAGATTGGATTCTAAATTAAATTAAATTAAATTAAATTAAATTAAATTAAATTAAATTCTAAATTCACATGCACCATCCAGCTTTGAACATGTTAGTATTTGACTAAAAGAGATTGATCCTAGCTGAATCATCTCACAGCAGATCCCCACTTTGATGGGTCTTGCAAATTTGCCTTATAGAAATCCATGTATTTCTTTTACATCTCTACCCAAACCATTCTTACATGAGCCAGCATGTTTCAACGATGGTAGTGTTTGACAGACAGGCTGTAAGGAGAAGCAAACCAATTGTCAATCCAGTGGGGCAATGCAACAATAGAACATTACAAGACCCAATCCTTGTTGAGGTTAGACTTTTGCTTTTGCTGGGCCTGATTTCTCCCTTTTCCCTTCACTACTTCTTGCCTCATTTTTTCTTTGATAATGGCTACATTCAAAATAGTTGGAAAGGCAAGATTAATTATCTGCATGTCATTCTATTCCCTGACATAACATCAGTAGCACTGCTTGTGCAGTTCTCAATTTTTGAACTGAGTCATAGACAGTGCATTCAAGCATGAAGGCAGTTTTATCTTTGTTCCTGCATCAGATAGAAGGATCGGTGTGTAAAGGTTTATAACACATATGTTATAATGCAAAGAGATTAGGTAAATGTCACATCAGTATTCCCCAACTTTGCACCCTCCAGATGAGTTTGACTGCAGTTCCCAATAATTCCTGATCAGCATGGTTGACAACAGAGCTTCTATAGGTTAATGTGAAGATATTCTTCTGGTTCTACCTGCCATATTTACATGGCAAATGATAATAGACACAGATAAATGACCTTGAGAGACAGTTGTTAAAAACCATGTTTGGATCAAAAATGTAAAGTTACTTCTGTTAAAAATAAAAGACTTAGTAAAATCCCTAACTTTGTTCCATGAATTGATTTCACCTATTAATAAGCAGGTGGGCTTGGAAATAGGTTTCACAGGACTCAGTGGGTTACTGTAAACACTCAGAGGATTATACTTCACATTTCTCATGCACCCTCTGCTCTCCCCCAAATAATTTTGATGGTGTTGCTTGAAGCATTTTTCAATTTTTGCAGGATGTTATTTTTCTTTTGTTGATCCAACAGCTCTGACGGTCTCAAGGCCAAGAGAATCTGGAAAAAAGCTCAGGAGAAATGCACAGGCTCAGACATTGCATGGCATTTCCAACATTTGAAACTCAAAACTTTGTTTTAGCTTGCGTTCAGATAGATTGGCAGGTACCACACAACATACATAAATCGCCCAGAGTCGCATCTAGGGAGATGGGCGATGGCAAATGCGAAAAATAAATAAATAAATAAATAAAAAATACTTCTCACATCATGTTAATCCATTTTCTGGATTTGCAAAATGTGTTGAATCATTAACCAAATGCTCTAGCTCTCCACAATGCATTAAACCACAAAAAAGCTAACAAAGCTTAAAACTCACCAAGTTCAGTGAGTATTATGAATATAGTCACTAGACCCAGTTCTTGAACTGGCTGGGTTAAATATTTTGTGCATAAATAGCCACTGTGTCTCATGAAAGTACTCTGTCAATCCTCCAGCCAATTTTCCCCAATATACAATGCACCAGAAGCTACAAGCAGCATTTCCCATAAGCCCCAGCTAATGATCAAAGCTGACAGGGATTTTAGCCCAAAATATTTGGAGTGGCAGAAGATTATCTTAAATCAAATGCAGTCACCCATTTGGTGCCCAGAATCCACATTTAACTTGGGTATAGTGAGGAGTGTGGTGGACCAATGGTAATGCAAAATAGGCAGAGCCATGTCTCTTATGTAGAAAAGGCCAATTTTCCCAGTGTTTGTTTTTGCAGGCCTTGAAGTTTTTTTTTTCTCCCCCCTTTAGGATATTTTTAAGCAATGTTAAACATATTTTGTACTTTACAATACACCTGTAAATATGTTTCCTGCCCCAAATACCATTGATTTTCAGCTATTGTGCTGCTGAACTTGAGCAACCTGGTTGGAATGAGAACCCAGGAGCTGCAAAGAGGGGACAAAAGTCATATACAGTTGTGGGAGTTCAGGTAAATAGAAATTGTGTTACAGCAAACATAGGAACTAGGCCTTCTGTAAGTGGTTTATGGCTCATATGGAGCCAAAGATCTCTTTACAAGTTTACAGAAATACTTCTGTCTGGCCAGAGTATTCCAAAATATTAAGCTTAAAACAAAAATGATGATGTTCATAGAGGGGGAATAAACAAAGCACAAGAAAAAGCATTTTAGGGCATTGTCATCGTGGTTTCATTCCATAGGCATCCCTGATAATAAAAATGAGAAATGCCATTGTTTCAACCCTACAGCTATCTGATGCAAGATTTGAGGTGACAGCCATAAAGTGTAGAAAACGTCCTCATCAAACTAAGACAGGTGGCAATGCAGCTGTTCCAGAAGCCCATCCAAACATATGTATCTTTTCTTTTGGTGGGATTAGTATGCGGCAGCTAACTGTTTCTAGGCAAACTGATGTTAACAGCACCACAGATCACTTATTAATGTGGCACATCTGTCCCTTTTGTGTATAGAGACAAACAGAATTTCCATCAAGCAAGAAGCTCATGTACCATAAATCCCGATGAACCAAATGGCACTGATTTTTTTCCTTGACTTGAGCAGAGTGTGCAGGCATGGAGCTGATTTTATATCTAGACAGTCAGTTATCGCATCTCATTATTTCACTGCCTAACTCCAGATAAGAGCTAATTTTCTAGAAGTATATGTTAGTCTATGCCTAAGCAGTTCTTAAACTCAGATTCATTCCTTCTTTATCCAGTTCAGGTTGACATGTGGGTGAGCTATTAAATAACTGACAAGATTGTCCAGATAGAACCAAACAATTGCAATTCATTAGATAATGAAAGTTTTAGGTTTTGCTGTTTATCTACTGTTTTGTGTAATCCAAGATACAAAATAGCCTGCAGCCACAAGACTCTTTATCTGGAGTCCTCAGAGACCTTAAGGTCATGTCACTGAAAACCTGTGATTGCCAAATTAGCAAAGACTTTACCCCAAGTTGGACTTGCATCTTGGTGAATTCTTGGACATGTCCATACAGTTGTTTCAGCAACAATATATAAGTGGTTTGTAATGATGTCTTCTGGGTTGTTTTGTGACTTTCCCATCTAGCTACAATCCGGATTGTCTTCCATCCAATATTAACCAAATCTCAACATGCTTAGCTTTGCAAGATCAACCAAGGTTGGCTAGGTACACCGGTTGGTTGGTATCATATTAAAGTAGCAAAAAATTCCACTGTTTTAGTTATTGGCCAATGGATCATGAGTCCTTCATGCATATCCATTAATGCTTTCACACAAAGATGTAGCACAAGGTAGATGATATATATATATATATATGAACCAACCAGCTGTGTGTGTATGGCTGCAGGCATACCCATGATAACAATATTGGTAAGAATCTGTCCTCTTCTTCCACCAGTTTTAGACATGGCTGGTTAATCCTACTTTTAATTTGGAAGAGGCAACTTTTGGAGGACAAACAGATGGTAAAGACCCTGGTTAGGCTAGCAATATTTGTTATATGAATACAATTATCTGTGATTGACAGCTGGAAGACTATATGGGGTGGCAGGAAATATTTTAAGGAAGCTCTCACTAACTCTTGCTTTCATTTGACATAATCCTCGCATTCTGAGCTCAAGACTGAATCCATGACATAAGATTTTATTCCATAACTGTCCTGGGAAACAAATATAAATATATAGACATTCATAGGAACACTTACACACATGTGGAGGTCATCGAGAAGAAGGAACTTTATTTATAAGATATTGCAAGACTTATTAAAGAACTATTTCAAAAATCCATCAACTTCCATATTTTGAAATATCACTGCTAAAGAGAAAAAAGTCTTAGGAGAATAATTAAAAATTTGTGTTGAATAATAGAACAATCCTATGGGAGCAAAATTCTTTAAAAAAGACAAACCCAACCCTCATTTAAGCTCTGTAGAAGTTATTTATTTATTTATTTATTTTTCAAATTTAGTCACTGCCCATCTCACTCAGTGAGCAACTCTGGGCGGTTTACAATAAAACCACAATAAATACAGATTAGAATACAATAAAACAATACATAAATAATTAATGTCTTCCAAGGCACTGATGGTAAATAATGGTTATTAATTTACAGGAGTGCCTTCAGGGTGCTAGCCACCCCCAGGGTTGGTTACCCCTCTTCACGCCCCACACAAGTTGGCAGAGCCAGGTCTTCATTTCTTTCAGGAAGGCCGGGAGAGTGGGGTCCCACCTCATCTCTGGAGGAGAGTGTTCCATAGGGTGGGTACAATGGTAGAGAAGGCTCTTCTCCAGGGCCCTGCCAGTTGACATTCGTTCGTAGATGGGGTCTGTAACATACTTTCTCTGCCTGACCCGGTGGGATGGGTCAATGTAATGGGGATGAAATGGTCCCTCAGGTAGTCTGGTCCTATGCCATGTAGGGCTTTAAAGAGAATAACCAACACCTTGAATTGGAAGCAAACTGGCATCCAATGTAGCTCCTGTAGCAAACGTGTTACATGTGCCATCCTTGGGGCACCAAAAATTGCCCACGCAGCTGCATTTTGAACCAGCTGTAGCTTCTGGATAGTTGTAGTGCCTTGTACAGTGCATTGCAATAGTCTATACAGGAGATGACTAGGGCATGAGTGACTGACTGAAGGGCCTCCTGATCCAGGAAAGGGGGTAACTGGCACACAACACGAAGTTGAGCAAAGGCCCTCCTGGCCACAACTGCCACCTGCTCCTTGAGCAGGAGTCATGAGTCAGAAGGACCCCCAGATTATTCAGCAGGTCTGTCTGGGGCAGTGCCAAGATGGTAAATTCCCAGATACAGAGGAGCCTTACCAGGGTTCAGCTGAAGCCTGTTGTTCCCTGTCCAGGCCCCTATAGCCTCCAGGCACTGCGAAAGAGTGGTCACAGGATCAGTCAAATCACCTCATCCCATGGTTGCAGATGATCTCACCCAGCAGTTCCATGTAGATGTTAAAAAGAAGGGGGAGAGTACTAAACCCTATGGCAACCCACAAAGGAGGGGCCGTGGGTGTTGTGCAGAGTGCAGCAAAAATCCCATAAATCCTGCTCTCAGGAAAATTACACATCAGCATGAGAGCTTGCAAAATGCAATGTCCATATTTTGTTCTCCAAAGAAAACCCAGTCAGAAAATATAAACTAACTGGTCTTTATTGATAAAAATGCAAAACTTCACAAAATACAAGTTGCATACAAAATATAGAATATAACAAAGACTTCTTCTCATATTAGCTTCCAAGACTTAACCACAACAAAGCCTCTAGCTAAAAAAAACACTACCAGAGAAGAGGTTCACTACTTGGTTACTAGTTAGGACTACATAACCTATAAAAACCTACATGGTTAACTGTTCAAAGCAAAACACACACTCTGAACCTACTGGGCATTTGAGCCCTCCCCTTATATTGCTAATATAACACCCCCACTGAATAACTAACACACATTTCAGTAGGTGGCAGTAACAATCATAACAGAATCACAAGATACTTTGTAGTCTCAATACCCGGTGTTGTATAGCGAACGGGATGACCTTCCCATGAGAAAATCCTGATACCCCTCTCAGCCCGTTTGCAACACAACAACACGTGTTACGGGATAGTATAAACAACTGATTACAGCAATACAATAACAATTTACATTTGTTCTAATCCAAGGTTTGCTAACATTGCTTCATGTTGTACAATAGGCAATGATTTTGTAAATACATCAGCAAGATTTGCTTCAGATGCACAATACACAAGATCAATGAAATTTTCTAACAAAGCTTGTCTCACATTTTTATACTTTACATCAACATACTTCGTACGAGCTCTAATGTTTTCTGTTTTAACTAACCCTATACAGGCTTGGGGATCTTCATACACTGTATAAGGTAATGATACTTGAATATTTAAATCAATGAATAATTGATGAAACCATCTTAATTCACAGATTGCTTCTGATAAAGCTGCGAATTCAGCTTCTGCAGTAGACAAAGCAATGGAGGTTTGCTTCCTTGCTTTCCATGCAATTGTAGATTCACCAAATTTACAAACAAATCCAGTTATGGACTTTCTGTCACTTTCTTCTGCAAATGAACTATCAACAAAAATTACAGGCTTTTCTAACCCATTAGTTGACATTTTAAGACAAAGGTCTATTGTACTTTTTAAATATCTCATTAATCTTTTCAATCCTAGCCAGTCATGTTCTGTAGGATTAGCCACCTTACGGCTCAAAATCCCAACAACATAAGATATATCTGGACGTGTCCATTGTGCTAGGTGTAGTACAGAACCAATCACAGAATAATACAGTGCAGGTGTTTCACACAACTTTTCACATGTTTCATTTTTCAAAAAATCACAAGTCATTGGAGTTTTTACAGGTTTTGCATCTAACATTCCCATGTTTGCTAACAACTGTTCTATCTTTTTCTTTTGACTTAGATAGATTTCTCCATTTTCAGCCCTTTGCACTTCAATCCCAAGGTAGTATTTTAACATACCTAGATCTTTCAATTTAAAATATTGCTCTATTTGCTTGGCAAATTCTTTTACCATGTTTAAAGAACTAGTAGCAAGACAGAAATCATCAACATAAGTGAGAAGTACTGTATAATCTTTTCCAGTTTCTTTGGTATACACACATTGACCAGCTATTGATTTCTTGAAACCAATTTCCAACAAAGTTTTATCTAAGCATTGATGCCAACATCTCCCAGCTTGTTTCAATCCATACAGTGCTTTACGCAGTCTGTATACTTTCTGGGAATCCTCACATGTGTAACCTGGAGGTTGCTTCATATACACAGTTTCATGAAGCTCAGCATTTAAATAAGCTGTATCTACATCAAAATGATGAACAACCATGTTTCTTTGTGCAGCTAAGGCCAACATTACACGTAATGATTCAGGCCTAACTGTAGGTGCAAATGTAAGATTATAATTCACAAACTGTTCTTGTGAATAACCTTGTGCAACCAATCTAGCTTTATACTGAACAGTATTATCAGGTAAAAGCTTTTTTCTAAACACCCATCTGGAACCTATGGCTTTTTCTGATTCAGGTAAATCAACAATTTCAAAAACATTCTTGTTTACTAATGCATTGAACTCAGTATCCATAGCTTCATTCCATTTCTCTTGCTCATCACTTGGCAAAGATAACATTTCCTGAAAATTTTGTGGCTCACAAGTTATTTGGCACACTCTGACTTGTTGAATAACAAATCTTTCTGGTGGAACACCTTTTGTTATTCGTGTTGACCTACGAGGAATTTCAAAACTCTCCTGTACTTCCTCTTTCTCCTCCTTCATTTCTACTTCATCTAAAGCCTCTGCTTCTTGCTTTATCTGTGGAGAGGAGGGTGCAACAAGTGGTGTTTGCTCTCTAGCTAAATCTGTCTGTGACTCCAAAAAAGCCTCTGAATTTGCATGCAGCCTTTGCCAATTAGAAGGCTCCTCAAAATTCGCATTTCTAGAGATAATAACTCTGCCTCGGTTCAGATAAAATCTATAACCCTTTGATTCCTGAGAATAACCAACAAATCTCAGACACTGTGTTTTTGGTTGGTTTCTCCTTCTTTGAGACTTAGGAATTTGTACATAAGCAAAAGTTCCAAATGTACGCAGATGCTTTAAGCATGGATGTTTACCATACAGCAAAAAATAAGGAACTTCATTCACAGCTGAATTCCAGTGTCGGTTTGTAAGAAAAACAGCTGTCAAAATAGCTTCTCCCCAGAAACTGGCTGGTAATTGATTATCAATCAATAAACTATCCTTAATTACTTTCAAAACACCAATCTTGCACTCAGCAATTCCATTCTCAGCAGACATGCCCACATTTGTTAATCTGTGGAAAATGCCTTTCTTACGTAGGCAATTTTTAAACTCAAGACTCATAAATTCACCCCCTCTGTCAGTCTGCAAACTCCCTACTTTATATCCATGTCTTTTTTCAACCATAGACACAAATTCTTTGAAACGAGAGAATGCTTCAGACTTCTGTTTCAACAAATAACAAAATGTGAAATGTGTTTTATCATCCACTAAAACAAACATGAATCTTGCTCCCCCCTCACTCGGAGGAAACAGACCAGCTAAGTCAGCATGCACAAGAGCAAATGGTCTTGTAGAAATCCTGCTGCTTTTTCTGGCAACAGAGGCAGATTTTATCTTAGATTGTTTACACACAGTACAATCAAGGAACTTAGAACACTTCTTGAATCTCAGTTCTGGATAGACTTTGGCCATTTGTGACAAACACTTCCATCCAGGATGACCTAATACTCTATGATAATAATGAATGCATTTATCATGTAAAGGAACATTACCTGCACAACTTCCAGTTAACACATCTTGTTTAGGAAGCATTTCATACAATTGATTAACCATTCTCCCTCTTGCACATTCAGCCCCCTCTTTTGTAACATAGCATTCAGAACCTTGGAACATAACAGAATAACCAATGCTAGTTAATACAGGGACACTGAGAAGAGAAAAATCAAGTGTAGGAACACAGATTACATCAGAAACCACTTCTCCCAAACAAGGTATGAACACTTCAACTTGCATGGTTACTTTAGCTACAGAACCATCAGCCAAATTAACCTGTTGAATTTTAGGTTTACATTTAGTTAACAACAACTGCTCATTGTTTACAATGATTTCACTACAACCAGAGTCCAGTAACCACTTATCAGCATTATGTTTGTCTCTGTTAGAAATCAAGGCAGACACCAGTCTAGTACTCACTTGTTTCTTAACTTGCTTTTCCACGACGGACAAACCTTCTGGAACTCTCAGCAGGCTGATTTTTCATAGGACAGTCTTTTATAAGATGCTTGGTAGAATTACAACGAAAACACTTTCTCACCAAATACGCACATTCCATGCCAGCTGGAGAAGGTTGCTGCTTTACATTATCAAGTCTTTTCTTAGGATTAGTCTGCAAGTCATGTGCACTTTGAATTTCTTGCAATCTATTTGTTAAATATTCCACCATTAAATCAGCGATTTGAAGCGACTGTATGGCTTCTACTAATATGTTAAACGACTCATCCAGACTTGAAAGAATTATACATGCTCTTTGTTGCTCGGGAATGACCAGATTACGATCTGCCAACTCAGCAAACAAAGTTTTCATCTTATTCAGGTGCTTAATTACATTGGCTCCTGGCTCCAACTTAAGGTTATACAACTGCTTTGTCAAACTCACAATAGCAGATGCAGTTTGCCTTGCATAGATTCCACGTAACGCCATCCAACATGCATGAGTAGTTTCCAAACCTCAAACATGCACCAATTCTGAAGACTCAAGACCCAAAATCAAATTACCATATGCACGGTCCATCAAAGCTTGCTCCACATCCGTGGGTGCTGCCGGGGGTGCATTGTCTACATAACGCCAAAGCCCCTCTCTCATGAAAAAAGATTTTATCTTTATATTCCATGTTTGGTAATTCTTTGAATTCAACCTTTCAAACGGAAGGCTCACTGCTGCAAGTGGAGCTGCTGCCATATTTCACTTAAAACAAGCACTCAACCACAGAAAAAAAAATCCAAACCTCAAACGAAACAGTCACAGGCAGGGTAATAAATCCATAATCACACGTCACTCAGGAATTTAAGTCCTTGCTTCCAGCACGCCTGGATTCACGCCTTGGACATCATTCCTGGAACCTCATGCCTGGAATCCTGTTCCCCGGAACCACCGACCTCAGTCCTCAGTCCTGGGCACTTCGTCCTGGTTCTGCATACTGGGTCCCTTCTGGACTCTGAAACTTAGTCCTGAACCCTGAGCTCTGAGTGCTCTGTGGGATCTGAGATCTGAGCCCTGGTATCTGGTATCTGGGCCCATAACCTGTTGCGCAGAGTGCAGCAAAAATCCCATAAATCCTGCTCTCAGGAAAATTACACATCAGCATGAGAGCTTGCAAAATGCAATGTCCATATTTTGTTCTCCAAAGAAAACCCAGTCAGAAAATATAAACTAACTGGTCTTTATTGATAAAAATGCAAAACTTCACAAAATACAAGTTGCATACAAAATATAGAATATAACAAAGACTTCTTCTCATATTAGCTTCCAAGACTTAACCACAACAAAGCCTCTAGCTAAAAAAAACACTACCAGAGAAGAGGTTCACTACTTGGTTACTAGTTAGGACTACATAACCTATAAAAACCTACATGGTTAACTGTTCAAAGCAAAACACACACTCTGAACCTACTGGGCATTTGAGCCCTCCTCTTATATTGCTAATATAACACCCCCACTGAATAACTAACACACATTTCAATAGGTGGCAGTAACAATCATAACAGAATCACAAGATACTTTGTAGTCTCAATACCCGGTGTTGTATAGCGAACGGGATGACCTTCCCATGAGAAAATCCTGATAGTGGGCTGGACCTCTTGTTTCCTATCAATACTGATTGGGACTGGCCTTGAAGGAAGGAGGTGAACCAGCACAGAACTGTGACACCCACCCCCAACTCCCCAAGCTGACCCAAAAGGATACCATGGTTGATAGTATCAAAAGCTGCTGAGAGGTCAAGAAGAGTGAGGATGGATACACAATCCCCATCCCACTCCTGCTATAGATCATCCAAAAGTGCAACCAATGCTGTTTCCATCCCATATCCGGACCTAAAACCCGACTGAAAAGGGTCCAGATAATCCGTTTCCTCCAGATCCTCTGGAGCTGCAACACCACCACTTTCTCAACCACCTTACCTAAAAAGGGGAGGGGGGAGACTGGATGAAAATTGTCCAGTACAGTAGGATCCAGTGATGGTTTCTTTAGGAGGGGCTGCACCAGCACCTCTTTCAAGGCAGCCAGAAACACTCCCTCCCTCAAGGATGAATTCACCATCACCTGGACCTACCCACATGTCACCTCCTGAGCTACCTTAACCAGTGAGGAAGGGCATGGTTCTAATTGACAAGTGGTGGCATTTACAGACTGGAAGATCCTGTCCACTTCCTTCAGCCCAACAGGATCAAACTGTTCCCAGATAACAGGATAAGCACATTCCCCAGGCATCTCCACAAGCCATGCCACATGCTTGGTTTCCAACTGGGAACAAATCCGAGTGAGTTTATCCTCCAGATGGCCAGAAAGCTCCTCTGTGAGGCCCTGCAGGTGGGTCACTGGGCCCACCTTTCCCAAAAGAGATTGGGTGATCATAAACAGGGCCACTATTCAATGACAGTAGATGGAAAATATTTTGTTAAGGTTTGTCACGCCAAAATAATGATCTGGATCACCTTACAACATGTCTTGGGATGGGAAAGTAAATACAAATCTTACTTCTTTTGTTGTCTTGTGATTTTTGAATTCTGTTCTTTTGAAAAAGGTCATTCCAGCATGAAAACACCACTGAATTCTAATAGTTCATCCTGCTGACTTATTCCTGTAAGAACAATTTAATTAGAGAAAGGTTTATTTTGGAATCATTTGTAATCAGCTAGGGAAATGAAAGCAACCATATTAACTGAAATTTCAAAATGCACGTTTCCCTATTAATGCTAATTACATTTACAAAATGAAAATTGCTTCCTTTTCTTGGTCTCTGTACCTAGATCTTAACCTGATCATTTCAACATAGAAAGGTGCATAAATTGAAGCAGATAATCTACGTCTTAAAACAAGAATATTTAGTTGGAACCCTGATGAATTGCATTAAGCAATATAAGGAATATGAGAACATGGTAGTGGTAAAACATTACTGTACTGTCTATTTAACATGAAGCCAGAGCTTTGTAAGCTATTTTGTCCCATACATGTTTATTAATCAAAAATATTTCACTGAACAGTTAAGTACTAAGATGTGTACCCTTGGAAGATAATTCAGAAAATATGCTTTGGCTCTCACATGAATGCAGGACCTCTGTGCTATTCATTAAAGCATACAGAATGCATCTTTTTTTCCTGCTTCTGTGCAAACCCAAAAGATGCTGCAGCATTAAGAGTCACAATAAAGGTATACAGCTTGAATAGCTTGATTCATGAATACAGCAAAAATGGGGATAAGTAGATTGGGCTCAGAAGCTAAGCAGGAAGTTGTTACTCCTTGCATGGGAGATCACCAAGGTATCCCAGGGCTATGAGCTAAGTTGGGAAATAAGGAAAAAGAAAAACAGGAGGCAGAAGAGGGAAACTGATCTTATATAACATTGCCAAGAAAACGATGTGGATGTGTCTATGAAGTCACCAGGACTCAAGACTGACTTAAAGGAGGCTAATCATGGTGATTGGCTGAAAATTTACACGGGGGCCAAACTCACCCCTCACATTGTCATAGTGAGGTTGATTAGATTTTTGACATAATAAAATGGCTAGTAAACACAGCCATTATGGCTTGTAGACCATAGTTTATGACTTAGTATTTGTGGGAAGCAAGCTATAGTGGCTTATTCAACAATAAATACGCCGTGATGTATGAACTTAGAAAGTGGGTCTACATAATGTAATATGGATTGCTTAGCTTTTGCTCAGCAGTCATATGATTCATCAGCCATTGTGATTTATAAACCATGGCTTATGGCAAAGACGATTAACATTTGGGGATTTAAGAAGCAAAATTGGTTCTTTAGGACATGTAGAAGCATAAAAAACCCATATTGCTTCTTTAAAGCTCCCAAAAATGGAAACTATAACCCTGATTTTGGAAGTTATTATGGGGCTTTAATGTGCAAAAGATGTTCCTAAAGTTTCTGAAAGCTTAAGACTTATTTGGCCCTTTAAAATTTCCCCCAACTGTTCCTCCCCTCCCCCCTGCCAGCAGAAAAGGGCTTAAATATTGAGCCTTGGCACTCTGGGGGCCACATATTGCCCACCTCTAGTTTATATTTTGGTGCTGTGTGTGAAATCAGCCACAGTGTATAAGAACATCCAGTTTGACAAAGAACCTTCTTTTGCTATATGATATGAAAAACAGCAACTATATAACAAAAATGAAAGAAGGGCATGGTTCAGTCAAGGTGATTATATAAAATAATTGATTGATTCCTTTGTGATAATCTCCTTGATTGTGTTCTGGGGCCATTCATGCTGGAAATGAAAGCATCTCAATCTGTGTATGTTTCAGCAACCTAAAGCAGGTCTGCCTATGGCATGTTTTAATACCATACAAAGTTCCTCCCTAAATTTGAGAATGCTGAGTGGTTGCTCACTGGTTTAAACACTAGATCTTGGACAACACAGACAGAAACTGATTTCTATGAAAAAAGCAAGTCAGATATAAGAAAGCACCCTACAATGGAGCGAGCATCAAGTCGGAAAATGAAAACCCAAGTCTTCTAAATAATATTTGGTCCAATGATTAGACCAAATGATCAGATGCTGGATTCCATCATGCAAACATTCATATACTCAAAGAACAATCTGACTGACACACCAGAAGCAACAAAGACTAAATTTAATTTGATCTAACAAGGTTCCCATCTGGGTTTTTTGGAGTGGCTGCTGAGCTAGGAGGTAGGTGAGTGGGGAGGTTGGTCTTATATTGTTTCCTGCAAGAGCTGATCAATGGGATTCAAATCTATACCTGATTTGCAGCAATAGATTTCTACCCAATATTTCCTGTTCATCAACATTAGCAATAATTTTCTTTTGTCAGAAGCCAAGGACTAGGTTTTTCAAGCAGTTTACCTGAAGTTATTGATTAAAATGTCTCCCCACCCCTCCCCCCAAATTTAAAAGTTTAAACTTGGATTGTATATACTGTTAATTCAGACTGTATAACACTGTATCTATAACTATACAGAACTGTATAAATGTGATATTTGCAATCTTCCTGTTTTGGAGGATTATAGTACCCCACCAAATGTGTGATGGGCTCAAATTGGAAAGAATGTGCAAACATGCTAGGCCCTCTCTTGGTTCTTCCCAAACCTCATGCTTTCAGCTGTAGCTTTGAAAGTTAGCTATTATTTCCATCTGATCATTCTGTACATATTATAAAATGTCAGAACCACTTTCTCTTGTGACATTATTAAACCAGAGGTGCTTTCTACACCTGTACCAGTAATATGAGAAGAGGACTCAAGTTGATGTGATAAATTCTCCTTCACAGGAAATCTTCAGAGGATAATCATCTGTCAGAGATGCTATGGTGGATCCTGTGGTGGGTGGGGAGTTGGACTAGGCCTCTATGAAAGTCCATTTCTGCCAATGAATCTTTCTTTAGAAGATTTCTTTTGCCACTGGGGACAATCCAGATATCACTTTAACAGTGTCTATTTTTTTTCAAGTTACATTGCAGCAGCTGTTTACAGAGATGGGGCAATAATTGTTTATATATATTTAGTATTCTGAACACAAGAAAACATCAAGAGTTGTAATAATAGATAGCTTTGTTTAATGTAACCACATGGCTTCCAGTATCCCATTTGTGTGTGTGCGCCTTTGAGTCAGAGTTGACTCCTGGCGACTAGTCCCTGCAGTTTTCTTGGCAAGGTTTATCAGAAATGGTTTGCCATTGCCTGTTTCCTAGGGCTAAGGGAGAGTGATTGGACCAAGGTAACCTAGCTGGTTTCGTGCCTAAGGTGGGACTATAGCTCATGGTCTCCCACTACGCCAAACCTCTCTAACCCCATTTGTGGCAGAGCTAAACATTTCAGATCTTTCTTTGCTGGGAAGGTAACTAAAGGAAGTTTTAAAGGTCAAAGTTTAATTTCGATGTTCTGAATTAGTTTTCTTCCAACTTGGTGGCCTCTCAATACTTACTGGGTTTGGTCTAGTGGTTAGATCATCAGGCTAGAAAGCAGGAGACTATGAGTTCTAGTCCTGCCTTAGGTATGAAAGCCAGCTGGGTGACTTTAGGCCAGTCCCTCTCTCTCAGCAAAGCTCACTTCAGAGGGTTGTTGTTGTGGAGAGACTAGGAGGAAGCAGCATTAGGTATATTTGCCACCTTGAGTTATTTATAAAAATAATAAAGGCAGTATATCTATCTATCTATCTATCTATCTATCTATCTATCTATCTATCTATCTATCTATTTCTAACACATATGGAGGGTAACAACATGAGGAAGAGATCCAGTGGAAAAAATCATGAAGAGACAAACTGAAACATGTAAAGCAGAAGCTCTTTGTAGCTGTACACATTGCAACACTCTGACAGGTTGAGTCTAATGAAGAGGTAATAAAGCTCTCTGTAATTAAATAATCCTTCGGAGCTGCTTTCATTTATGGTTACTATGGAAAGAACAGATAATTGGCCAATGAAGAACAAAAGAAGCATATTTATGGCAAAGATCACTGAGAGGGAATTGTCTCATTTTCTTGTCTCCTCTTTTTCAATTTGTATTACTCTTTACTATGAAAAATAACCACATTTTGCTTGTTATAAAAAAACCTTTGTTATAAAGGTAAGGAAGTACATGAAGACATGTCCATTGTGCAAACACCACTGCTTGCATTGATATAGTTTGCACAATGCCAACAAGGATAATGCTTATTCTCATCTATGATGAAAAAATAATTGCAGCCTGCCTATATTAGGATATTGCCAACCTTCACATCTCAAAACTTCAAGATACTGCCCAAGATTTTCTCATGGGTTTTCAGCTGTTGCCCTGTAATTAAAGTAAGCCCAGAAATGATTGAGAATGGCACAATGCTTCCAAAGAAAGCAGAAATACGATCCATGAATTATATCCATCTTTTCAAGCATTTTATCCCAGTTGTACTCCCTGTAGAACCTGTCTGGCTATTCAGTCTGAATCTATCATGCTATTATGACCTATACAATTTATCTTCTAAAGTAGAGACACTACATCTGGGCAGCAAAAATCCAGACAGCTACTAGAAGGTCCCAAAGAGTTATAAAAAGGGGCATCTTCTGGTCACCCAGATTTTTGCAGTCTAGATCAGTACTTCTTAAATTGGAGGTAATCTGGGCATATCCTGGGGGTAATGGAATAATTTGTAATTGCTTGTTTATGAGTCAAGGATCCAGTTTAGTATTGCCACTGCTGAGACAGAGTCTCTTTTTTTGTGGAGGTCTTGATATTGTTTGAGACTGGGAAAAGGGGTAATTGGGTCAAACAGTTTAAGAACGACTGATGCCCTACTTAAAGTTTATAAAATTTTAAATATGCGTGTCCTGTCTTTCTTGGATGACTCCCCTTTCAATCAGGAGTTGATGAATATAAGCATTGTGGCAAGAGTAAACCTGAGGATCCAGGCTCTTACTCTGAAGGCTTGTCAGGATTAATTTCTGCCACCCATCTCCACAAATCCTGGATTTTGAAACAAGGACACATCTACCAAGTCTACAAGAGCACTTATGCCTTCAAGCTGAGCACCTGAAAGCAGGGAAATGAATAGATACTAGAATGCTGGGAAGACATCCTTGAGAGTAGCAATCTCTTCTTAGTAGGCTGTTTCTCCCAGTAACTATTATTCAGTCTAATTGTCCCCATTCTAGCTGAACCTTTGGGCACACCAATGACTTCTTTGCATTTTATCTATCAGCATATAGAAGGAAAGTGGGGGGGGGGGGGGGGGTTCTTTTGGAAGTGGTATATACTATCACCAAAGAGACTGTTGTTCTCTTCCCTGTGTTACCAGAAAGACTTTTACTACACAAAAAGCTTAACAAACATATTTCTGAACTTATCATATCACACTTATCACTAAACCTACACTAATGTCTAGGTCTATATCTAATTTAAAGAGTCTTACACAAAATTCTTCTTGCCTGAACTATAATAGTCTATAACCACCATTTAGGCATCTTGCAGTTAGTTGGCTTGTTGATGTTACCTGCTTCTCTGAACTGCTGCTAAAGAGCTGGCTTTGCACAGTCTTTCATCTGTGTTGGGGGGAGGAACTGCCACTACCACTGCTTGGCTGGTGTAGGCTGTTAGTATCTCTGCTGGAGTGGGGCTCCGCTTCCCCTTTCAGCTCTTCTGCTGTTGGTTTCCTGGAATGCATGCCCACTCCTTCTCCATCAGTCATCTGCTAAGCTGCATCTTGTCCTGATGGCTGCTTCACTCTCTCAGCTCCAAATACTTCCTCTCTGCTTTCTCTCACACAGCAAGAATCTTTCTCCAATGCACATCCACGCTCAGGTGCCACCAGCATTTTCCTTTTGTAATTGGTGACTAAATATGGTCCAGTGCTCCTCAGGCTCCCTTAAAGTTATGGGGACAAAAACAACAAAGGGAAGGAAGAGCCCATATCGATCACTGCAAGGCCCTCCTTCCACATATGTATCATACATGTATGATTGCCAATTGTTGTCCTACAGTTTGCCATGTTCTAAAGTTAATGACTGCTCAGTGTTGAATGTTCCCACTGGGTAACAGACATTTTATTTCTTAACTTCTATTTTAATGTTAATTATTTAAAACTGAAGGTGCACAGTCTTGGTAGGGCTGGTTTTGTGACCAAAATAAATGGAAATAAATTAAATAAATCCAATTCTATCTAAGCAACACCAGTGGTACTTGCATGGAAATCAGGAACTTCTTGGTGCCTTGGTTAAAACAATGCTAAAACAGTGTGTATGACAACCTGCAAGAGACTGTCATGTTCCTTGAAATACACCATTAACACGTGGACAACTCAATTTCTATCTGAGATTTAGTAATACTTGCTGCCTAACTCCCTGGCCTTTCTGCACCAACCCTTTGTCTTGAACTATAGACTGGATATTGACTACATTTCCACCTATCAACATCGATGTAAATGCTTACTGCTGTTTTTTGACCCCGTTTTATTGAATTACACTTCTACCATCATGTGAGTCACAGAACAATATAGTATTCAATTATTTTCCTATTAGAAAAATTACTATCCTACAAATGGATGCAGTGGGTATCAAAAGAGTACTAGGAAAAGAGAACAAGTATACAAAAAGGTGCTCCGAAAGATACTGTTGTTCTTGCTGGAAAAGCTCCTCCAGTTCCTGACCCTTCATTAACAAAACTTGAAGGGAAAATTAAGGTTCTGTCTCTCACATACTCCTGTCTCTGAAGATTGTACATCATTATGTGGATATCTGAGACAGTCCAGGAAAACTGGTCAAATCAAATTAAGGTAAAGTAAGCATTTTTATGGAAAGGATTAATTAAAAAAGGACCATGGACATCTCAAAGATAAGCTCTGTTGAAAGAAATTCTACTATTAAAGGGGATGTTTACTTATCTAGAAGAATAAAAGTCCAAGTATCCCCAAAGTTACTTTTTTTTCCCCCATGAGTACGAATGTCATTGGCTGGGGTTGGGTTATGTAAAACATCACCACATGGGTAGCTTACAGAAGTGGGAGAAGAATAGAGAAAATTTCAGGTGTTTCACACTAATTCACTGTTTCACACTGTTTCACACTAGTTTTCACACTGTTTCACACTAGTGTGAAAATTTCACACTACCCTTCCTGGATATCCACATCAGGAGAGGAAATAAAATTAGAAACACAAGTCTATCAAAAGACAGTCTACACTAACCAAGTGCTCTATTACCAAAGTAACAAGCCAACCTCCCACAAGAGGTGCTGTGTAGGAACATTATTCAGACAAGCACAAATGCACTGCAGCAACCCAGAATGCCAGAAAAAGGAAACAGATGCCAATACAGCATCTTCCGACAAAATGGATACCCACGCAACTTGATCGAAAAGTGCCTGACCTCTCAACCCACTACAGCACAACCAACACAAGCTATGAAAAGGACAACACTACCATACATCAAAAACATCTCAGAAACAACCAACAGACTATTACAACCACATGGCATTACCATAGCACCCAAACCAACTAAAGCTCTCCAAAACACCTCCATCAACACTGGCAGGGCAAGCTACTGTATATAAACAGGGAGCAAACGCCGCATCCACTCGTGCTGATGAACTCTGAGCTACATACATTCTCTTCTATTGGAGCTCTCTTCCTCTACAGCAGCTAGCTCTCAGCTTCTTTCCTGGCACTCTGTTGAAAAGAATGGCTTAGTTCTTCACCAGGGAATGAAGCTGTGTTAAGAGCAGCCCTTGTTAAAGGGCTGGGGACTAATACAGTCCTGAACAGAGAATTCCAGCACCTTTTGCTTTCTCTCTGCCATCAGCTTGGTGTTCACTGTCTCCCCCATCTTCCCTTTTTTCTCTTTCCACAAAAGCCCATTTGTTGCACCCTTCAGGCACTGAGTCTGAAATTACGCACTCCCCAGTGAGGCTTATGCTTAAAAGGCTGGTGTTTTCCCTTGGCCACACTCTCATTTGATTCCTTCACCTGGAGGCCAAATATAGTTCAAAACAAACTAGGAGAGGGCTAGGTGATTGATGACAGGTCAGTGAGCATTTTATTTGTTTACCACTAGAAAATCCCTTTTATCCTTTTAAAGTTATACTGCTAGAATTATTCTTCAGGTATATCTCATAAATTGAACGTGGAGTTTGAACATTTACTTCCCTTATAAGGTGGCAGAGGATAGTGTGAAAACATGCTTTTTTTTTTTTGCTCCTCTTGAGTCTTTGTAGCCTCCCTAGCTTCTCAAACTTCATTTAAATTCCATGATATAGTTTCCTGAGATAGCTCCTCCCTTTGGACTGTGAATGCCTCATACTGGAAGGTGACAGAGTGATTAGAATATTTGTATCTTTAGCACAATATAATAAGGAACAAAACACCATCAAATGAAATTGTATAGCGCACTGAGAATGAGCGAAGTAGCCTTTTTCACAGAGAAAGAACACTTTGGAGAAACTGGGGGGTGGGGGTGGGGAGACTTTGGCAACTATATTCATCTTGGATATATAATGCAGCTCTAGGTCACAACACATAACCTAGAACTCCATTATACACAACACAAGTATATTGTTTGTGGGTAGACTGATCTTCCCAACCTGGTGGTGAGAGAGATAGAGCAAGGGTAGTGAAACATGTGCTCTCATCACCAGAGGAGTGGGGGAGAGATAAGAGGATGAGGCTGGCCCCTCCCTGAGGAATGCTAGTCAAGTTGATTACTGAGCCTGGGAACTGATCTCAGTCTGAGAAGATTCTGTAAATGGTGTGAAGCCAAATAAATCTTGCTGGATTGAATCTGTACTGTCTCCTGGAGTTTCCTGGGCTAAACCTGACATCAATCTTCTCAGACTGAGATCCGTTCCCAGGCTCAGTAATCAACATGACTAGCATTCCTCAGGGAGGGGCCAGCCTCATCCTCTTATCTCTCCCCCGCTCCTCTGGTGATGAGAGCACATGTTTCACTACCCTTGCTCTATCTCTCACAGGTGGGCCCCCATTGTGTTAGACTTACGATTCTCTGACTAACCCTTCATCTTTCATGGAACCTATGAAAGCCAGGAGTTGTAGTCCCAAATCAGATTTAGATTTCAGACAGTTGACGAAAGCTATACTTTTGTCTGGCAACAACTTCCTTATGTGTCTCATTCTTCACATATGACTGGGACTGTCAGGTACTATTTAGCTGCAAATAAATTTATTTCGCTATTTGTTTTAAGAAGGGAGATATAAATATGTATCAGTGCTATTGTTCTTGTTAAGCCAGCCTTCTAGTGTTTATACTGAACTGCCTTAATCTTGCTTACTCTCCTCTCTCTCTCTCTCAATCTCAGTCTCATTTTCTTTCTCCCCGTATATATTTCCTTTTGTAGCCTAAAGTTAAACTGACATATTCACCCAAAATATATTATGAAGGTGATAGAGCTTTAAACTATCTCACATGGCTATGGAGTTTTAGTGCTTAAATAATTAGTAGATTTATCCTTATATAGTGCTGTATATATGAAACTGTACACAGCAAAATTGATGAATACTGATGAAAACCATGGTAGTGAATGAAGTGAAGTAATGGTTGAGACAGAAATAAAATACTACTACACAAAACACGTAGAAATTCTTTTTTGGTTTGAAGATGACTGACATGCCAATTCTATTCTATGCTATACTATTCAATGCAGAAAATAATGTAGGTTTTTTTTTTTAATTGAAATTATTTTAAAGTTCTCAATATTGTCCATATTGAGAGAAACGTAATGAATGCACATCATATTCTGCCTTTATATTATTTTAAATATTAAAGTAGCTAGCTTTGAAATCTCATCAAGACAGAGTTACAGATTGTGAGTGATTTGCAACCAGTTTGCAATTTATATGTCAAAATGTATGATGAACTTGTTCCAGTGGGATCCCTACCAACCTGTCGAAGGAATGGTTGAGAGAACAACAGTGGCAAAACTCACAATGCTTTTTCTTAAGTAAAGTTAGAGAGGAAAGATGAAGAAGAAAAGTAGGACAGCTGCAGATGTGATTCTCAAAGTACAAAGAATTAATATAGTCATCATCTTGCTCCTCCATTCTAGACTATCAGCTTTTAAAAGGAGCCTTTGAAGGATGCTCATTGAAGAGAGATGCAGACCAGGTAGAGTAGCCTAAGATTGTTAAAGGATTCTGGCTTTCAAAATCTTCAGTGTTGTTATAGTTTCCGTGTGCTAAAACCAAGAGGAGAATGTATGTTTATATTTTTTTGTCCATGTCTAAAATGGACAAAATGGAATGGGACATAACAGATGATATAACGATATCACTGTCTGAATAGTGTCTGGAAAATGTGATGAGGGCTGAATAACAAACTGAAGCTTCACCAAAACAAAATAGAAGTGCTATTGATGGGGAACAAAATTGATTCTGATGTACAGATACAATCTATGTTAAATTGTGTTTCAGTTTGCAATTAAGGTATGATTTTGGATTCAGTATCAGCCTGGTTGTCTGCAAGATGGCACTAGACCAGAACATTTTTCACTTCTTTGGTCAGTTTGCCAGTTGCAATGTGGTATACCAAAAAATGACTAGCTAAAATAATACATGCTTTGGACCTATCCGCACTGGATGATCATGTTTATTGGGATTCTTTGAAAGGATTTTCAGAAACTACTTTTAGTATCTGCACCAAAAAGAACACAGAGATGCCAGTTCAGTAGTCCATGGTCTCCCACTTGGTTTGGGAGCTCAGTTAAAAGCTTGGAGCCTTAAGTGACCTCTTCATAGGGACTTGCCCATAATCTTATGGGTGTCCCTATGAAGGTGTCCCAAATCATGCTCTTTGCAGTCAGACTCTAATGTCTGATCTCCTGTGCCCTTGTACTTTAGTCCCTTAACAGACTAGATAAATTAGACTTTTGCAGATTAATGGGTCTTTCTAGCCTGCATTCAACCTGCATGTAGCAACTGTATGGCCCACCATTCAATATTGTCAGCTGTCCTAAAAATGTCAAGGCAGGAGTGTGCAACTTCCTCCAGACTCAGGGTCCTCTGTAACCTTTTATCGATGTGCCAGGGGTTACAATCCCAAAAGTAGCAAGTGGGACTAAGTCATAAGCTAAACTTGATTTTATTTGATTTAGACTTTAATTAAAATGCATCATCCTTAATAAAATTACAGTCATGCATTTAATCATTTCCTCCTTCTGTCACATTAAATATTGCAATTTAGTAACAATGTCTGGAAATCTCTGGGAGCCACAACAAAGGGCAGAGTAGAAAGGTAGGATATTAACCAAGTAAATAAAAGAATAAGGCTTTGGGGAACACCAGGCTCCACAACTATTCCCTAAGCCTCATAAAGCATTCGCAGATACATATTTCTAGCTGGTTGAGTTTAAAAAAGAGAAAGAAAGAATTATCACTTCTGTTGCCTACAAGAAGAAACAAATTCTCAGATTATATAAATCATCATACTCCATTTCTATAGTCTTCTTTGACCATACAGACTAGATTAAGAATGGTTCTGCATCCAGCCTGAATGTATTTTAAAAAATGCAAGCCGATTTCACATTCTCAGCCCCACATGAAGAATGCATTAAAACCACTTCATCTTAAGAAAGGTGATTAATAACTTCAGTAAAGGAACAGGTTTAAAGGAAAAGGTGAAAATACACTTTTTTCATGCATAGACTCAATACACAAAAGGGAATTACACCTTCTGAGCGTTCTCTCTATTATAACAGTTTCAGCCAACTGAGCCAAGATCTATGTGCAACCCATAATAATAGCTTTAGCTGTTAATAATGGAGCCTATTTGAATTTGCTTCCAGTGAAGAGATATTAATGTACCAAAACAAAAAAATATTCAATTAATGAACTGTAATTGAAATGGGCCCTCTCCTAAGCACAAATACTACAGAATGCTGTAGGTTTATTTGTGAATAACCTTATACAAGATTACCCTATTAATGTCTTTTAAAAAATAATTTTGTGTTTTAAGATAAGGATTTAATATGAGTCACCCTAAGTCTCAAAAAATATGGTAAGGATCTTAATACTAGCTCATGTCCTTAATGACATGTAACTGTGTATACAGGCTATGGCAGACTCTGAAGCTGCAGCAGATGTTATGGGATCACACTTTTTATAAGGTTCTCCTCAACTTCTACAGAAGAACTTTGCTGCCCTGCAGAAGAGTATGTAACTTAGTATAAGAATCTTGATTTATGCTGTTAGTCACAGTCATCAATACATAAATGAGGATTACATCATTCGGTGAAGTTCAGCTTCATCCATTAATGCAGTAGGTCTTATTCCAAATACGTTCTATGATTCTACAATCATAGGCATAATCATAGGCACTACACAAGTTCATAGAACACATTTTGCTAAGATGTTTCTTTTTCCAGATGCATTATTCTGAATATTCAGCCTAGGAACATTCAGATTTGTCTTTAAAAATAGAATTTCAAACTGTAGACAATCCTGTATGTTTGCTATACATAGATATGTCCAAAATATAAGAACAGAACATGAGCAGATGATGGCTTCTGGCACACTGAATTGGAAATGCAGATGATTTTTTGAGGTCAAAGCTCTTTTCACTCTTCTTGGTGGATTTGGGCAGGTAGAGAACTGAGTGTAATAAAATAACAGTTGTATTCAATTTTAAAATTGTGTATTACATTTTTGCATATTCTTAACCACTGTGTTGATGTGCATTTATTTAATTATCAAAGTCCTATGACTCATGATGGTTTGACAGAATAAACAGCATGAATGACAAACCATTAAGGGGAAAACATTTTCTTTTCAGATGTTGTTTCATAAACAACAAGAATCAACCCCCCCAATTAATCAATCTTCCCAAGGAGATTCCTAAGAAAATATCACATCTTGTCTCTAATCTTAAAGTTGGAATAAGAGTTTTAATTTCCCCATCATATGACAAAAGTAGAAATGGTACTTCAGTACAATCAACGTACATAGTACATTACAGAGTATAGTGGGACAAGGCAAATCAAATACATGTCCCAACCATGCCCCCTTGGATCTTCCATAAAAGCTCTGCTAATGTAGATGCTAATAGACCTCTGGAATGGACAATTTGGTGGAAGAAGCAAAAAATGTGCTCAACAGTGACTTACGTTCACATGTCTCTAAGGCACTCTCTTGCCTTGGAGATGAAAAAATAAACTTGGTTTGGTCAACCTACAAGTGGGGAAACCAACCTGATTTGGTCAACAGCATAGACTATGAAGGAGATAAGGCTTCAACTACATCTTTGTATCCCCACAGTCAACCATAAATCAAAGCAGACACAGTTATGATTCATGGTCATCAACCTTGTGAAAGGAGAAGACACCTGAATGAAAGAACAGATATAGGGCAGATTTCTGCCCAAGGAGCTTACAATCTAAAAAATTGATACAAAGGAAACCAGAGAGAAAGGAATTGGAGACAAACATAAACAAGTAAGCAAGGTCTAATAGTTTCATCTTGCTAGACTTAGTCACAATGGAACAGCCTTGTCCAGATCAGTATTTCCAGAATTCTGGGGGTTGTATGACTTGGACATCTGAAGAGCAACAGGTTGGAAAGTACTATTGAAGGTCATGTTAATTTAGGAACTCTTTCCTTTTCAGCAGCACATAGGGTATTTAAGAAATTAAGGAGAAATACACATTTTGTTGGAGCACAGGACCATTGGTCATCAGTGTTGTTGCATTGACAAGCAGTAGCTGTCCAAGGTTTCAGATTCCTCTTTCTCAGCTCAGAACTATTCCAAGATGGCAGCAATGAACTGGGAACTTTCCATATGCAAAGCGTTTACTGTAGCACTGAGCCATGGTCTTTTCTCTCCCTTGCTATAATCCAGATTATAGGATTCTCATGGTATTATTTCACCTGCTTACTCACTACAGTTGTGTTAGCTGTTGTTTGAAGCCATTACTTTGTCCTGCCTGAGCATCACCCTCCTTGAGGACAGGGTAGAATCTTATAAGCTCAGCAGGCATGAGATGGCATACCTGGTAAAGAAATTTCTATCTGGTTCTCTAAGCAGGAGGCAGGGCTAATAAACATACCCTCATATCAGTGTTCATATGAAAGTGAATTTATATGAATCCAGCCTTTAGCCATTGCTGATTTTTACCTAAATGATAACTTCAAAATGAATCATGTACCACCCTTATTTGATTTAATTTTGTAAAACAGCTTTTAGGAGTTTCTTTATGCTGGTTAAATATTAAAATATAGGTAACTAACTTTTCATCATAGCAATTTATAACCTTCTACTGTCTTGGTATATCTTCAATAATGGATCATCTTTGACTGTGGCAACTTTGTGTCCTTTCAGCGTTCACCTCTTCTGAAGTCAAGAAGCCCATTTTGTTTGAAGTATTTCATTTTGGATTCTGTGCCAGTCAATTTCACAGTTAATTAGTACATATTTCTGCCAATCAGATGAAGTTCTAAATTCCAGAGTTACAATTTGAAGCATTTGGACACAAGCTCTTTAATATTTTATACAATTTTGTTGTCACACTCTCTCTCTGATTCCTCTCTGCAATAATCTAAGCAAACCAAAAAAAAAAAAAAAAAAAAGCCTTCTTATCTTTACCTAAAAAATGGGAAAAAAGCATATAAAGTACCTGATTATTGAAATATACAGGACTTCTCTATTAGCAGTTATATGTCTTTGTGGTACTGCTGTTTAATATTTTATGTCACTTCATTTAATAACAAAGGAGATTGTTAAAGTGTCTTATTCAAACTATTAGGAGAAGGCAATGATAGGCCACTTCTGTGTTGTTGCCAAACAGTTATATAGATGGCTGTATAGTGGAACCCAATGATATTGCTCTAAGAAGATTTATTACATACGAGAGAACATGGCAGAATAGAAAAATGGAAATGTGTTGGTTCAAAAGAATATTTAATAGACATCTGTGACAGATTTTCATGGGAGCACACGAATAAGATCCTCCTAAACTGATTCCACAATGCTAAATACAGTATATAACCTATTGTACAGAAGTTATTTAATTTTGTAAAACAACTTTAAGAGTTTCTTTATCCTCTTTGAATATTAAAATATAATAAGTAACTTTTCATCATAGCAGTTTATAACCTTCTACTGTCTTGGTTATCTTCAATAATGGATCATCTTTAACTGTAGCAACTTTGCGTCCTTTCAATGTTCACTTCTTCTGAAGTCAAGGAACCCACTTCATTTGAAGTATTTCATTTTGGGTACTATTCCACTCAATTTCACAGTTAATTAGTACATATTTCTGCCAATCAGATGAAGATCTAAATTCCAGAGTTACAATTTGGAGCATTTGGACACAAGCTCTTTAATATTTTATACAATTTTGTTGTTGCACTTTCTCTTCGATTCCTCTCTAAGCCAAAAAAAACAAAAAAACAAAAAAAACAACACCATTGTCTTCTTATCTTTACCTAAAAAGTGGGAAAAAATCATATAAAGTATCTAATTATTGAAATATACAGGATTTCTATATTTGAACCCAAATATTCTTTTTTTTTCTACTAAAAAATCCACCTGCAAAGAAAACCAATTTGTTTGCAAGATATGTGCTTGCAGAAGAATATATTTATGAAAGTTATGCATGAAATGGTATAGGTATGCTTAAAATAAGAGGAAAAGTGAGATAATATAGAACAACATTTCTTAAAGTGTGGTCCTAGGATCCTCAGCAAAATTAAAATTATGTGCCAGATATTAAAGGTATTTGCAAAAATTTAAAACAATGTCAATCTTATTTTTTTCAATTTGTTGAAAAAATACAGTTTTTTTCATGAAAAATATTTTAGGTTAATATCTAATGGGTTTAATATTGTTATTTTTACATGTTTCAATAAATAAATATTCTATAAATGCGTCAATTTTAATTTTCGATATGGTAAATATTGATAAATATAACCCATGCAAATAAAAACTCTTTTGGCTCCTCCATAGTTTTTAAAAGTGGGAAGGGGTCCTGAGAGCAAAAAGTTTAAGAAACCCTGATCTAGAACATTGTCCAGGATATGTGTAGGACAGCTGTTATTTTAGGAAAGTTGTGAATGAAAATGTATGTAGATTTTTTTTTTATAAAAAGGTTTAACAGAATAGAATACTGTTCTACTATCAAGATAGTAAAATGGATTTAGTTATATTGTTTCAATGTAATTATACTGCACTTTGTATACAAATGTCTATAAGAGTGATAATTTGCCCCTAATATGCCAGTATTTTGGCAAAAGAGATGAGTTTTATCTTAAGCATCTTCTTCAAGCCCAAAACATTCCACGATCTGCATGATTGCCAAATATTATGAAACTAGCAAAAAATGATGTAGATATGAGTGAGCATTGTTTTGTTGGCCTTTGTGTTTTGGTAATTTTTGCTGATTGTTGGTCATAAATAAAGACATAGGTTCAGTTATATTGACCTGAACACACCCTAGCTCCAAGAAAGAGAGAGACAGAGAGCCTGCTCAGCAAGAAATGAATCTGGGAGGTTATAAAGCACAATTTTATCTAAAGATATTCTACAATTCCACAGGATTAATAGATATGCTGTGGGCATAACAACAATAAAATCCTATTACAGATTCTAAAACACCACAGGAAAGAATTGTCCACAGAACTCAGTGGAAGGTCTTCTTTACTTTGTTCCTTCTCAGTTAGTCCTTAGCAGGCAGGTGGGGGCTTCAATTCCAGTCATTGGAAAGGAAATCAACAAGCGGGTGAGTAAAAGGGAAGCAAGTGTAGACCTTCAAAATCTGTAAAATGAGCAGGTTATTTGGGCATCCATTTATTAATCACTGGCCAAGGAGCAAACGGAAGAAGACTTCATTAAGACATTCTTATCTGGCCACAGCTGTGGTTTGTTAGAATGGATTGTGACCTAATTTTCACTAGCACATAGCAAAGTATTGATTCAACTAGACAGAAGTAATGTATAAACTTCTCACAGTAAGAAAACAAACTTGAAAGGCAGAATGTGTGGTTCTTTTATGCTTGCTTACAATTATTGTGTACATTTATCCTTAGGATCAAGATACAAGAGACACCTGGGACATTCCTGGTTTGAGTAGAAAGGAAATTCATGGTTTTCATATCCGGAAAGAAAGAAATGCTGACAAATACAATATATGATTATGCTTATCAACAGGGCATTGGATATAATACTAGAATTATTTTATTTATTTTACTTTTTAATCAAATTTGTATAGCTGCCCATCTCACAAAAAAGTGACTCTGGGAAGCTTACAATTATGTTGCAGGGCTGTAAGAAGTATTCAGTGCTATGCTTTGCTAAGTGCATTGGTGCAAGCAAAATATTCTTTGTCAAAGGTTTGAAACAGCCGTATCTTCCAGAAGCTCTGCATGGTGCTTGAAGGACTTTCTCAGGTCACCTCCAAAGATGTGTGCATTTATACCTGTTTTACTTCACAGGCAGCCCCAGCATTAACATTCATGCACCAAAATGTACACAAACCTGGGAAAGTCCTCAAAAAAGCACACCAAGCCCCCTTGGGTACACAGTGCCTCAATGGGAGTGCTTGATTTATTCCAAAATGCTTCTCAAAGTGTGCCTTCAAAATGCTCTGTAGTGTCATATCATTACCAGTAGTTACCAGAACTATGCACTTCTTTGGAAGAATCTACAGAGCAGCTGGGCAAATATGATAAAAGACATAGCTGCTTTAATGAGTCACAGACAGGTGCTAAATATATCTTCCAAATCAAATCAGAAACATGAAAAGTCCCTACTAGACACCATTTCATATATCTAAAGAGGCATACCTGAATTTACCAGAATGTACACACAACAGTGCATAAACATCAATCATGCATATAATTTGTGAACATTTTGGTCATATTCCTGTAGAAATTTGGTTCAGAAATGGGATAAATATGAAAAATAACTACTTTATAACATTTCTGAGTATGCTAATGTGTCAAGAACCCTCAGCTATGGATCAATACTACACTGAAAATGCAGATCCATATTATTATGGAGCAACTGGACAGAGATATTCTTTGTCTCTTTGGGTACTATTTCTGTGTTATAGAGAGACAAATGGTAGGAATTTAGGAACCAAATGAATAAGCATGTGGGGATAATTGCCATATCTACTATTTCCACTTGTGACCTTCACATGTTCATCCAAAGATCTGAAAGTTCTACCTAGCTCTTTGATTCAACTTGGAGAGGCCAGTTGGAAATAATAGTCATGCTTTTGTTTACTTGTTAAGCTTTGATTCCTAAATATTTCAGAAAACAGAAAAAGGACAACCCTGCATTAAGATAAAAATAAACTGTGCTTGACCAAAGTACAAATAGTGACTAGCTTCCATTCAATATAATAAAATAGACAGAATATGTTCCTCATTCAAAGTTCAGGTTCAGCGACCATTCCATTTACCGCTAAATGCAAAGTGAAGTGCATTTACAGAAGCAAAGCATATTGAAAATCAGCATCCTGACATATATCGTAGTGTCTGTGTTATTACAGCAGATTCCTCATTTTATTTTTAGCAACATTATGCCTTAAAGCCAGTCATGTTAAACCACAGACTTATCCATACATTCTTTCTTGATTTAAATTGGTTTGATATGTTTAGGTGAAAAACATGCTCTTGTCATTTCAGAATCTAACTTGGAAACAGCCTGACTTCCTTCAGGTTATACTTTAATATGGATAGTCTGTACTATTCAGTATACCTCTCCTAATGCTTTACCTTATTTTTTTTTTTACCTTATTCATATTATTTGCAGTGTCGAAGTTAGCACTTACACACTACATTTCTTATAAAGCTCAGTGTGACAAAATCATTAGTCCCCAATTTGTTCTTTTTTTTTCTTTTTCATCATAGTTTTAACCCTTGACTTTCTTTTCAATTATTTAAAAATGTGGGGTATGTTTTTAAGCAGTAATGGGTTAGGCTATTTTGTTCAGCTCTCCTTGTCCAATGCTGTGAATAAGAGAAAAAAGCAAAAAATCTCAACACCACTCCCCAATGGTGATAGAATTATGTAACTGTGTAAATCAGTGCTTCACAACCAAGCTAACTTCCAGATGTGTTAGCTTCAATTTCCAGAATTGTCAGCAATGGCCATGCAGTCTGGACAATTCTGGAATTGAAGACCACACATCTGGAATACAACAAGTTTGGGAAACATTGATCTAAGCAATGTTGTCCTTATATAAACCCTCATAAGACCCCCATATAAACCCACCTGTTGTATGTAAGAGACTAATCTATTTTGCACAATGTTAGGCCATGCCTGGATTAAAGGAGTTCTATACTAAAGAACAAGGAGGAGTATTGTTCAGAATGAATTGCTCATTCCTGCTCCTAGAAGATGTTTTCACTGAGCTGTCACTTGACTAAAATTCTCTGGATTTCTTTTTTGTGAAGTATTTATCACCGTAGAATACTTTTCTGCAAGGATTCATACTTCCAGCTTGGCTAGGGCAACTGTGTGCTAAATTCCTCAAGGGAAAAAGATGGTGTCAGTGAAGGACACAATAAAATAAGTAACCTTCCATACAAGGACGAGATATTTATGTAGGACAGTGTGAGAAAAATTAATTTGTCCTGTCAAACAGCAAGCGATTAGGGTTCTGTGTCCTAATAATTCTGGCACTTTCCTAAAGAAAAATATTTATGTAGTACTTTGGCTTTTTGCAAAGTAGAAATGAGAAAAGACTTGGATGATCCATGTTTTGGGATTCAGAACTTGGATTCCAGCACCTATGCTTTCATATTAGAAAGGTTTAGTGTTGGTATTTGCCTTTGGAGCAAGTATTAATGAAAAAAGCATTGTAACTGCTAATTTTAAAATGTTACAGGCTCAGGTATAATCCTGTAATTGTAGATCAGTGTTTTTCAACCTTGGCCACTTGAAGATGTGTGTACTTCAACTCTCAGAATTCCCCAGCCAGCATGCTGGATGGGGAATTCTGGGAGTTGAAGTACACACATCTTCAAGTGGTCAAGGTTGAGAAACACTGCTATAGATAATGGACCAGAGGAAGTTGGATTGGATGATCTCTGATGAACATTCCAACTTGGTATGAAAAATAGCTGAAATCTGAAGGGGCATATGGCCTTTATAATTTGTGGTTAATGGTGCAAGTACCTAAATGACACACCAGCTACAGGATAGCTCTGTACTAGGTCATGTTACCATTTCATGATCTTAAATCGAATAACTACTTGCAATGTGAACAAGAATAAAAATAAGATAATATGCAGGGGAAAATAGGGTTGAACAGCAGTAACAGCGTTTGTGTCTGAACTGCAACCTGATGTCAAAAGAAGGTGGAACAAAACTGGAACATAAATTGATCAGTAGAGAGAATTTGATATCAGAAGGACATCCATGTCAATGGTTCTAATATGGACAACTTGTAGAAAGATGTAAAGTTGATAAAAAGATACATGGTTTTGAATGAAAAAAACCTGTTTCTGAAAGTGAATTGTGTATTAATGACGGACATCTTATTGCTAAAATGTATAACCTTTTGTTGAGATTTGAAACAGAAGATGAACAAGTTAAAGATTGTATGAACAAATGGGCTAAAATTTTTGGATAATATACAAATGGAACAATGGGAAAATATGTGGATGAGAGAGTTAAAATTTATACTGTGTTATAATTTGAAGGAGAATTTCTATAAAGTGATGTAGAGGTGGTATTTGTCACTGGAAAGAGTATTAAAAATGTATAAAATGTTTCAAATATATTTTGGAAATGCGAACAACAAGAAGGGACTTTTTACCATCTTTGGTGGACATGTAATAAAGCTAAAAAATTTTGGACTCAAATACATATATTAATCCAGAAAATTTTGAATGTTAATATACAGTCAAAACCAGAGACTTTCCTTTTGGGACAAGTGGATACACAATTGGAAAAAACTCATGGACCTTTGTTTCTATATATGATAGCTACAGCTAGAGTTTTATATATTCAAAGGTGGAAAGATTCGACATTACCTGCAATGGAAGAATGGATGGTGAAGTTGATGGAGTTAGTTGAGATGGCAAATTTGACAGCTTTTTTAAGAGAAAAACCATTGCTTAACTTTAATGCTAATCGGAAGCCCCTTTTGGACTCTTTGCTGGAAACAGAAAAAAATGAAATTAAGATATATGGATTTGATGATTAGTTAAAGTAATAGATTATACAAAATATGTATGTTAAGAAGTAGTTTTAGAGTAAGAGGTTTTTATATGATTCACTGATATCTGTTGTATAAGAAGTCAGAAGTCATTCTTTTTGTACTTCCCCCCCCCCCCCTTTTTCTTCTCCATTTTCTACCACTTTTGTTTTCTTTCTTTATTTCTAGCTTTCTTGGTTTCTACTCTTTGTCTTGATTATTAGTTCTTGTTATTTTTTTATCTTTTTGCTTTTTAAAACTTAATAAAGTTCATAAAATAAATAAATTGATTAGTAGCACATTGGCTTCATCCTCACTGACTTTTTTTTTTTAACAACAGTAGTTTGATTAAAGAAAGATGGAAGCATAACGAAGAAATAGCACTTTGTGAAGTGGTTGATTTAAAATGTAGTGTTGCATGTGCACTGCCTAAGTGGAATACTGGAATAAAATGCTGGTGTTGATTTGTTCTTAGTCATTGTTGTACATAGACTTAATGTAATTAAGTTTGTTCATTGTTGATATGCTGTTAATGACTTCTCTACTGCTGATTAACTTGCTGTTTTGAATGGGAAGCTTATTTACTGTTGCATTTATAATTCATCTTTTTATTCTTTTGTTATTATACATGTTTTTGTCAGCTGTTAGCCCTTTTGAGTTTCTTCTTGAGGGGGCAGCACATCTCTTCAGATACATTACTGTGCATACAAAGTTAAACAGGACAGCATATGTATTAAAATTATATGAATTTGAATCATATAATTCCTAAACTATATCAGGTGGATTCTGGAGATATCTGAAGCAGATTTTCTCAAGAGTGAACCTGATATGAATCTAAACTGTCCATTAGTGTTTCAGAGATTCATCAGGATGCATACAATTTTTGTCAGGGCCCAAACTGAATCAGTATACAATTGTATTTATCCTCATTTTGCAGCTAGGGAAGAAATGACACTGAAAGGCTGTCCTACTTAGGACAATCATATGATCTAATAATGGAGCTAGGCTTTTCAGTTAAAAGAACTTCTCTAAGGACGAGCAGACCAGTGAGGCTGATTTCATGTCATTTCATCTCAGCAAACTTGGGAAGACTTTTAAAATTTGGCATCGATCATATTTTTGATTCACTGAAGAACACTATTTGAACATTGAAGACATCAAGTTCTCTTGGACCATTTATATTTCTTAGCCATTTCATTAATTCCCAACAAATTTGGGACACTTGCAAGGGAGCCAGGTTCATTATTTGATTCATAGTAGATATGAATAAGATTGCACAACACTCTTATTAATACTGATTTTCCTAGCTAGTTATTTTGTTCTTTTCTGCAAGTACCCTCAACATCCAGTACTCCAAAATTCAACATTGACTTTCTAATATATGTCTTCTTTCCCACATTGACCTTTACATGTCCAAGACTAAGAACATGAACTGCAGAGACTGTTATTACTGATCACAAAAAAAAGAAGAGAACTCCAAATACTATGACAAGGATAGACATATATAAAAGAATTGGGATGAATACATGTAATGCATTTTTAACAAGAGCCCCCCTTTTTAATAGGCTTGGATACCACTTCCCACTATTATAGATATCACTTTACAGTCATTTAAATATAAGATACAAATAATAGCATAAAATCATATATTCAAGTGAAAAGATAAAACAAAAACAAAACCATCAAGTCAATGATTTTAAAAGAAATCTTAGCAGGTACCTAAAAGATGCTATTGTAAGTCCCCAACAAATTTCAGGAGAGCATTCCAGAGTGAAAGTGCCATTACTGAGAAGGTTTGTAATGATATCTGCAGTTATTGTTAGCAAATATGTTGGATTTTATAATAGTTATCTATAACTTCAAATGTGCTTCCCCCCACCCCTTTTGCCTTTGATGCCTTTTTCACTCATTATCTGTAGTATAAAGTATAAAAACATATGTCCAGATGGCAGTAATACATACACATCTGCAGAGCGGACAGACGATAAAAGATGCATTGCACTACCATAACGCAAACCATGTGACTTATGCACTTGCATACATAAGGCCTGGGTTGACATCATCACAAACCACAACACATTTTGTTATTTTTGCATTACCACATTTTGTACCTGATACCTATGTAGTAGGGCTAACATTGAGCAGAAGTATATAGGAAAAAAATAGGCACTAATGACACTAACAAAAGCCAATTGGGGTTAATTCTATAAGATGTTATTTGATTAAAATATAAAGAAGTGATAGCAGTTATGGGAGAGAAGCTAAGGAGCCAATGATTAATAATTAAAATATCTTTCCAAAGAAGACTTTGCCATCTTATATAATCTTCCAGATTTTATTCTCTCATTGAAAATTCTTACCAGATTTTGATGCAGTCAGCAACATTATTTTTAAACGGACATTCTAGGTGTCTTATAGATAATTAAATACTTTGTTTGACTCCTGATAAGTCACACCACTAATGATATTATTACTTCCTTAAGTGCTGAAAGTGGAGATGTTTCTATAACCCTAACCAATCTGCATTAAGAAGTGGTTATGATCAACTTTTCAACTGGCTAATCCATTTCTAGACATTATTAATCCAGAAAGGGAGAAAATATTTCACAATAAGTTATCCAGAATAGAATTTAAGCTCTCAGAAGAACTTTGGAGAAGATAATGAGGAAGGCTATGATGATAGCTTGCTAGCTATAGACAGATAGACAGAAAAATATGGGAGAGAGAAATGAAAGCTCAGAATCTCTCATATGCATATACAGAGATATTACAGGGGGTGATAATCAGTGGAAAGCTAATTGTAAAGTAACATAGGCACGAGTACGTGAAAAAGACAGGTCAGCAAAAGCTGTATCATGGTTTTAGCTGAATGAAAGGAAGATAATAAGGCAGTGGCTTGCTCAGCTTGCTTTTAATGATAACTGATCCATTGAATTCTCTATCTGATAGGAAATCGAGCTAAAATATAGCCCCTAAGGTTCTGCTGGATTATTCACAGTGTAAGCAGAATATTTATTTTCTTGCAATCCCCATACTATTTCACTGAAAAATAGGAAGTAGAAACAGAATTAGGCATGCTCATTAATGGATTTTCTGAATTCTTAGGAAAAACAGATGGCAATATGATTGTTGGTCTGGGCATGAGTGTTAGAAATAGTAGAGGACCACTGTTCCAAGTATAGACTCAAATCCAGAAGCACCTAAGGTCCAAAAAAGTACTTCAAAATGAGCCCCAATGATTTCAAGCCAATTAACTTCCAGTTTACTCAGACCAGAGCAGAGACAAGAATTGTAAGTTTGCCGGATGGACCCAAAGCAATGATGTTTAAACTGTAACATCTACTTCCAGAGACAATTCATTCTAGCACAATAACAAACATTCTTTAAATTTACTTTTTCAATGTTAGAAAAGTGAAAGCTACATTGATAAAAACAATAAGCACATAATGGAGAAAGAGAAGCCTTCTTAAGATTTGTTGCTGTTCTGTTTGTATTCCAGTTTTAGATATACTTTGTTTTAAACTACACCATTTTGCTATATATGTAAAAAGATAATATATCGGGCGTTAATAATCCTATAATCCTGACCTTGGAAAAGAACCTGAATAGGCACTTCATTTTTCCCCACCAGATCCTTGCAAACCAGAGGTTACCTCTCAGAGATCTCTTTTCCAATGCATCTCATCATCACTTCCTCATAAAAGCCAAAGACTAGTAAATAAAGCAGTGACCTTTTAAGATTATGGATGGCTTTTAGAAATATTAACCTAGCCAGCATTTATAACAGCAGAGCTAGCAACTGTTACCTCACAAAGACTCAGAGCTTGGAAGAATATATGCATAATTTCAGTGCCTCCTCCTCATTCTGTTGTCCTGTGAACCTATTCATCATAACTGGACCTTTTCCTTCATTTTAAGTAAAACTTACTCCTGGGTATTATCAGTGACAGAGTGAAGCATTCCAGCATTGATTCCGAATCTACCAGAACTATGGGGTGCTACACGATGACGGAGAAGAGGCAATCCCATTATGAATAAGGTGGAAGGAATTATTGGGGGAGGTACATGAGGCTTTCTTACTCTAGGACACTTCTGAATGTTGTTGGCTCTGTGGAGATTCCTCAAGATTATTCACAGGAGCAAGGTCCCTGTAAGAACCTATTTCTTCCTTCTAAGAAAACAGCATGCTAAGATTTACATTATCCTATAGAGCTCTATATTGTTGCTACATTTTCTACTGCATCTGGAGGTTGCTATGTTCTACCCATTCTGAGGGCAGAGGGAAACCTCAACTGTCTGAGGATTCAGAAAAGTGTTCAGCTGTGCTTCCTTCACAATTCAGGAATATAACTCTCTTGGTTTGGGCATGTCCTACTATTTTCAGTTTGGGCTGAAATTCATAGGATTATTAACATGACTTTAGATTATGACCTGTTTTTGGCTATATCAGCTGTATTTGCAGTATATCGAGACCTGTTTAACTGTATACTTTTTGCATAAAAGATAGCCCAAATAGTGTAACTTACATGTATCTTTTGCTTTATGCTGTTTTTCAACATTTTAAGTATATTTTTGTTTTTTTTTCTTTTTCGTTTGGCGTGTTTGACAAAGAGGCCAGAAGCAATTTGGTCAATTCTTTGGACTTACTTGTTTATGTTATAAACTTCCAGACTTTTTGCTCCCCTTTTTTTTCTTCTTTGAAAAATAATGTTATAGCACATTGTTTTCACATGTATACATATTTTTCTTGATTTCCTTGTTGTCATAAAGTAACCATTTAAAAAAAAGAGGAGGGAGAAAAAGAGAGACATGATGAAGATGGCCAACATTTCCTTTTGACTGAAATCAGTGGAAGGCAAACTGTTTAAAAAAAAAGGAAAAGAAAAGAAAAACCAAGAGAAAAGGGTTGCTATTTCAGAAGCATGAACATCATAAGGTTTTGGGTAAGATTGCTGCTCCATCATTAGATTTTCTGAGATCTCTTTCAGCAGGATTGCTGTGCGTGTCTTCCTTCTGAGCTTTTCTTTCCCCATATCATACGGCAGGAGGGCTATTTGTGTTACCTCTAGATCAGTGTTGTCCAAACTTGGCCACTTTAAGATGAGTGGACTTCAGCTCTGAGAATCCCCCAGCCAGCATGGCTGGCTAGGGAATTCTCAGAGTTGAAGTCCACTCATCTTAAAGTGGTCAAGTTTGGACAACACTGCTCTAGATTTTGCTGAGCAAAAAATCCCAGGGACTTGGCCATGGGTGAAGCATGCTGGGAGATGTAGTTGAACAACATCTGGAGATTTGCAGAAATCCCCCTGTATCAAAGAACTACAGGAGCCATTGAAACTACAGCACACATGCTGCTCTGCTGCCCCTATTCGCAGGACAATTGCCAGACTCTGGTTGCCCTGCTGTTACCTTGCTATATAAGTCAAAATGAATGCCTGCTGGTGGATTTTCTATTGTCTGGCAGGAAACTGTCCATTACATATAATGTAGCTAAATGTTATGTGGTAGCAAGCAACATTCACTGATTCACTGAGCAGACTGGGTTATAAGCAAATACACTGAAAAATCTCCCCTCTTTTCTATGTTATCACTGTTACTGCCATCGACAGTGTTTAACTCTTTTCCTCTAATTAAAACTGCATCAATTTATTGGCCCAAAAACACAGGAATGATTCTTATTCTCTTCATTGACAGGCTCAAAATATTAGCTTTGGCTTTGAATTTTAGTCTTAGCCTTAGCCTAAGGAGCAATCTGTTTCATTATATTACATCTATATTATACTACATCCAAATGTTGTTCAAGAACTCTTATGCATCTGATATTCTCTGCTATATACTTGTTCTTTTATTGCTTGCCCTATTACTTTGCTATTTGTGTTAGTGTCTTGTTACTACGTTATGCTGGACATTGACTGAAATAAAGGAACTTACTATTTTATGCCAACATAAAATTCAAGGCATATTTCACAACCATTTTCCCCACATGTCTACAATCTTATCCTGAGATTATATAGCACAGTTTCTGTATTATATAGCTACAAGCAATTACTATTTGCAAGACAGTTTATTTCCAGGACTGCTGTTCTCCCACTTGAGTTTTGAAAGCAAAATTCACATTGCAGTTAGACATCAGCTGATGACTTTGTTTGCAAGTACATTAAGGGGGAAAAAAATAAGCTTATTCTGTTCTGTCCAATAGTCTACTTCACTGTTGTTGGCTCCCTAGTGCAGGGTAGTGAAAGAAGTAAAAATAAATTTGTCCGAGGAGAAGGGGGAGAAGGAGAAGGAGAAGGAGAAGGAGAAGAAGGAACGTTGAATGGAAAACCACCATTTTTCATTTATATTTCTTTTGACTAAAATGAATTCAGGAGGTTCTTCATAAGGTCTCTGTCTTTCTGGTTCTACTTGACTAAAAGTATAGGATTGGAAAAGTAGTTGTTTCTATTGTAAACAGTATGGAACTATGGTACAGATTTATAGCTGTTCCCATCCATAGCCAACATATGTAAAGATATTTGAATATAGTTATAGTAAATGTAGGTTTCTGAGTATGGATTTATATTTAACTCAGTTATTAATATTTACACTTAAAAATGAGTACATAATAAGAGTCTTGCTGGGCAAGACCAAAGTCTTTCTGAATCCAGCATTTTATTTACCATAGCCAAAAAGAAGCCTATAAGCAACTCATGATAAAATAACATAAATGAAAATAAAAAATAAAATAACATCCCCCCATCCACATTTCTGAGCAAATAGTATTCAGAGTCATACTGAATTTCATGCAGGAGATACATATTGATATCATACATACATACATATCAAAATTGGGAGACAACCAATGAAGAAAAGACTCTGAAACATTACAGTGAAGATCAAGTATGAAATACTTTGGGGGAAGGACAAAAGAAATGGGATGGGATATTTAATGCAGTTTCATGGAAAATGGTTCATTTGTCCCCATTTATTGAAACCCCTGTCAGCTGATTTTAAAGTATGTGTCATATTCTGCCATCAGATTGCATAATTCATAGCTTCATGTAATGCACATGAATTTAATTGGGTTATACAAAGCATCTGCTAGTGCTTTCTGGAGAAGCCCCGTGTAGCTCCTCCAGAAGGACAATCATCTTTAAGCTCATGAAAGGTCTTAAAGATGATTGTCCTAAAAAGCAATGAATTTGAGAACATTGTCATGGGATCCACATAAAAAAACAAGGAGCAAGAAGTCACACATGCTGTTTCATAGTTATTGTACTATCAAAGTGCAATTATTCATAGTGAAATTATAATGCCTAGTGAAATGGCTGTGCTTTTGAGTAGAAAACTGAATGTACAATTAGCTGATTGCAGATACTTATTTAATTCAGTAGTAGGTAATGTGTGAGGGACCATACCCAATACCCCAACCTGCAATCAATCAATTTTATTTTGGTCATAGATCAGCATATAACTAATAACATAACAATTACACTAAAATAGAAATAAAAATAAAAGACATATTGATAGATAAGATAAGGTAAAGACAGAATTATTAAGGTAAAATTACAGAGTACAGGTATTAAAAAGCAAAAGAATCCTATAAAATTACAATTAAATTTTACAGTGGATCATCTAAATGCTATAAACTAAGACATATAACTATAAAAGGACATAAGTAGTACTAAAATTTATAAAATCCTATGAGAATGTAAGGCTATGCTAACTTCAGAGTACCACAAAGAGCCATCACGACAGTGTGAAGGTGCAGAATAAACTTTTGAGGGCCATGTAAATATTTTGAGGTGTCCCTAAGGGTAGGAATGGGAGACAAATCACATCTGTTCTCTCCTGAACAACCCTTTCTGCAGCTGTGAACAGTTCCCAGAATTGTTGTGCTGATTTTCAGCACCAAAACAAGTGGATTTTGATGGCACAATTTCAGGTGGGAGAGGGAAGTGGGAATAGCGTGGCTCCCAGGGGACTGCTGCTTAAAAAATTAAAAGATGCATTGCTGAACATTAGAGATTTTGCTGCTGATTTTCAGTGGCACAATCTTGGGACTGGGAGTCCCATGAAAGGGATACTAAATTAAATAACTGTATATCCCCTTTTTCTATCCAGGCTACAAAGTCCAAGGCACATGATGTATGTCAATGTCTTGGACTAACATTGTGAACATCATTTAGCCCTGACTGTTCACTATCCTGAAAGTGGAAATATAGCCATGGACATAAATGTAGAGGTTTCTGTTTCTCCAGTATTTATAGGGGCAGAATCCAAAAAGCCAGCAATATCAGCAGTTATAAAGCTAAGTGAAAAACAAGAGAATGGGTCAGAACACCATTTTTATGTGGCAGAAGGTAAAAAAGTGGTATGATGAAAATGAAGAATAGGGCACCAAACCAGAACTGATGAAAGACCCTTGGACTTTAATATCTCTGTATGTGATTAGGACAAGTATTCATTTGACCTATGAAAATTGTACAATACTGGCTACTGCAAAGATAATCCTTTAGAGCTTTATACAGGTCGTTTTTGTTTAGCAACCACAACTGGGACTGGCAACTCAATCATTCAGTGAAGCAGTCACTAAGTGAAGCCACAACTGTGCTTATGACCTTACTTCAGCTTTCTGAGAGTGTGTACAAAGGCTTTCCTATAATTACTATTATATAACATTGTGTGCATCACATTCACATTCCATTTAGATTCATTCTCAGAACTTTACATTTAGATTGGTTCTCAGAACTTTAGCATAAAATATAGCATTGGCAAACTACCTTATACCTTCCCCGTTTGGCTAGGACCACCATAAGAAAATGAACCTCAAGTATGATGCAACATCAGACAGGAGAGGTGGGAGAATGTGTTGAACTGGTAGAAAGATGTTTAAGCTCCATGAAAGTCAGGCCTGGATAGTGAAAACATTCAGTATCAGGATAACATATTATTTTAGGATGGCTGAGAAAGACAGGGACTTGTGACAGCTTCAGCATCTTTAGTCACTTGATACTTGGAAGTTTGTCTCCATCTCTGTGCAAGAATCTGCCTACTTCATCTGGAACAGAATATTGTGATAACCTTTTTCCTGATGAGGTTATGTATCTGATTTAGAGAGAGAGCATTCTGCATTTCTCCTCTCCTCCTTGGCTGTTGATGGTGATAGGCAAGGAAACTGGGAAACTCTGATACAACATAGGATGCTGAAAGTCTGAAAACTAAACATGCAGTTTCAGCTGTTGCTTTGGTGGCAAATGCATGTTTAACATCACATTTAGTTTAGGCCTAAGAGAAAGATAAGTTATGTGTCATGCCCAGAATAGAATGTGCAACTTCTCTGTCGGTTTTTTTTTTTCCCTGTTCTGTAATGAGCTTTGTCTAAATCAGTGTTTCTCAACCTTGGCAACTTGAAGACATGTGGACTTCAACTCCCAGAATTCCCCAGCCAGCATACTGGCTGGGGAATTCTGGGAGTTGAAGTCCACACATCTTCAAGCTGTCAAGGTTGAGAAACACTGGTCTAAAGTAATGATATTTAAAAGCTATCAGTTTGAAAGAAGAGAACTTTGCATATTCAGACCATCCAAACAGAACTACTGAGTCCATAATCTGTATATGTATAACTTTTCTTTCCATTTGGTAACCTTGGTTTTGGTACAGAAGGCCCAGATCTACATAGTCCCAGTTTGTTTCCAGGTCCAATTCAAGGTATTGGTTATCACCTTTAAAGCTCTACATGGCATGGGTCCAGGGTTACCTGAGGGACCATCTCACCCATCACCTCAACCCATCCCACCCAATCAGGCAGAGGGGGCATGTCACAGACCCCATCAGCAAGAGAATGTTGGCTGACAGGGCCCAGAAGGAGAGCCTTCTCTGCCATTGCCCCCACCCTTTGGAATATTCTCCCCCCAGAGGTGTGGCAGGCCCCTACCCTCCTGGCTTTCCAGAAAGGATTAAAGACCTGTCTCTGCCAGCTTCTGTAGGATGACAAGAATCTTACCCGATCCTGGGGGTGGCTGGCACCTTGATGACGCTCCCCAAGCTACTGCCAATTTAACATCTGTTCTTGGATTTTATTTATTTTCTATTTATTCATGAACATTTTACATTGTGTTTTTAATTGATTTTAACTTCTCTGTAAACTGTCCAGAGTCATTTTTTAATGAGATGGGCAGTGACAAATTTTATAACTAAATAAATAAATGGAATGGTAGCAGGGATATGGTCTGATTTAGTTCCCATTGAAGGAAGGAAGCACAAAGGCAAAGTTTTCTGATGAATTTGTTGGGCTGGAAATCTTCAAACATCACTTGGAATTATCCATGGTTTGTTCTATCAGCTGTACACATGCATGAAAAAAAATTCACATGGGAAACAATTAGAAACTTCTTTTAAACAAGACATTTAGATTGGAAGACAATTGTAATAGATTATAAATTGCATGCAGATGGAGGTTGCAATTTTATACCCATCAACCTAAGAATAAACCAATAAAATTCATTGGGATTTACATCTGAGTAGATATGCATAGAATTGTACTTTAAAAATAGTTGCACTGAGGACTCACTAAACATCCTTACAGTGCAAAGAGTAAACAGCTGCTTTTTTTCTCATTCTCCACTTTTTTGCAAGGGATCCAAAATAAAAGGGATGAAGATCCATTTTTCATTCCTTATTAGTCTGAATGTTACATCTCAGCAGGTCAAAGAAACATTCTGTTCAGGCAAGGAAGGAAAGCAGTGGACTTCCTGGTGCTTCCATATTACCCTTCCAGCATTCCTCACCACTTGTCATGTTAGCTGGGTCTAAAGTCTGACGATATTTGAAGCATATTGGTAATTTTCCTTTACTGATATAACAGAAATATACTAACCCCTTGACACAGTTCATAGTGAAAAAAAATGAACTTTTTATAGGGTGGCCCTAAAGTTGTGTTTGTTCTGTTTGAGTTTCATTTTTAATTGAACCTTAAAAGTAATTTCAATCTGCTTTTAATCAATTTTCTGTGATCTGAATTTAAATGGCTTAAATTTGTCACTAGTGCTGAAATTAATTGAAATTGATATGTGTGTGTGAATATTTATGTGAGCTTCTTTTAGTAGGGCTTTACCCTGAACAGCAGATATAAAACATACATAATTTGTTTCTCTTTCAGAGTTGTTGTTGTTGTTTTTAATTGCTACAAAGAGTAGTGATGAGAGGCAAGAAACATGGGACTGTAAATGGAATTCCATTTCCGAATTCCAAATAATGTTCTGCTGAATCCTAATTGACTGGGATAAGGTCTAGGTGAGATTCAGTGAATTCTAAACACAGACTCTGCCAGATTGCAAGAGTGGGTCTTTCTTTAAGATGGAGAACTTCAAGATGGCATTGTTTTTTTAGATGATAAAATAGGCTGAGACTTTTTTTTGATCAATAAGCAGCTGAAATATTCATTGGCCTCAACAACAATCTTTTTGTTTAATAGTCAACATCATTTTATTCCCATTCTAGACTGCCTTTTGACTCAGGGAAAGTACTGTGCCATTGAAATCGCCTTCTCCTACATGAAGAACTGTGATGTACGAGGCAAATTTGTTCAGGTCAGTATAAAAACAATTGTCTGAAAACACAGGTACAAGTTTAAAGTTAAGTCAATGACTTGAATGTCTCTAAGGAGCACAATTTTCTGAATTTCTCCCTCTGGGACAAAAGGTGAGGTATTCATCCAGGTTTTAAGATCCTATCACCTTGCTTGAGATGAAATTGGCTCTGGAAAGTGGGCAGCCTTTCTTCCAAAGGGTTTTAGTGACTCTCTCTCTCTCTCTCTCTCTCTGGAACTAAATAAACAGAAAACAAAATGAGAACCTTGGCCCACAAATCCACTGACAGGCAGCTAATTAAGTCTGAGTTGTATCGAACTGGACCGTGCATGTGCAAAGCAATACCAGTTTGCATCTTCTAAGGTATCAAGAGGTGACAGCAGGCCTTGTTCTGCCCCATCAAAGCAGCCAAATTAACACCAATAGACTTTTTATTGGCAAACTGCCTTAAAGATCAGATGGTTAAGAATTTCATATTCATAAGGGAAGCAAAACTTAGAACGTGTGCCTTGCAGTGTTAGGGTTTTGGGTGCTAAGAATCATTTCTTGGTTCAGGTTATATAAGTCCCAGCTGCTAAAAAGGCTTTAGCTCATTACCTGTCTACTCATGTGTCCCCTTAAAGAAAAAAAAAAGGCTTTTGCTTAGTATACTCTGATTTTGCTACTCTTCCAGCAACTATGGAAAACGAGGTGCCAGTGTCCTAATTTCAAATGAAGCTCTAATTTGTTTGTTACTGAAATGCAACTAGATTCTTCATACAAGTTTGCAAACTTGTCTTTAAAAAATAAAGAAGAATTTCTCAGGTTGGACTGGGTTAATATGGAAATGTGGATTCTGATAGCATATGGAATTTAGCACAATTGTTTTGTATCATATAATCTCCCCATCCCCCCCTCAAAGTTTTCAGAATATATTTGTTCTGAGTTTATATTGCATGCCGATTTGCAATTACTGTTTTTTAAAATTTTTTTTAAAGAATTATGCAATCAGATACAGAAGATATTAAAACAAACCAAAGCAAATAAAAGAAATGTATATGTATATATATTTCAGGGGAAGCCATTTAAAATAATATCCTTATTTCTGGCCAAATATATTTTAGCAACACCAAAATCAGTAGAATAGAGGCTTTGGAACCAAGAGGTTCAGCTTCAAAGGCTATTGGAGAAGCAGAATTGAGCCAAGAGTCATTTACCAAGAAGAGGAAGAGTTAAGAAATCCATTTTTTTTTTTTTTTAGGAGCCAAGAAAGTTTTCAGGTCCAAACTCTTGCTAGAATCCTCATTGGTTTACCCACCAATCAGCAGTGCTACTGAATCAACCTGAAGCTTCTTCTAATTTGTTTGGAAGAGATCCTAAAACTTGGAAGGAGAGAAGTCTGGGGTGTTGGGAGAACAGGAATGAAAGCCTGGTGTAAAGTTTTTATCCCAGCTGCTTCTGAGGAGCCCCAGTGTTACTCAGATCTGGAATCCCCATGAAGGGAAAAATTGCATAAATGCATATACATCCAGAACTGTCCAAATCCTATGTGAACCCCATTTTGAACCTTGAGGGTAAAATCAAAAGAGGAAATACAATAACATATGGTACACTAGGTCCTACTGAAGAAAAGAAAAGCCTTTTGAGAAAAATACATCAAACACATCTATGACAAGTGAAGGAGAGCTGCGCAAGCCTGAGAGCATCTTTTGGTTAATTTTCCTTTTTGGTATCTTTCTTCTGTCTACCTGAGGTTGCTTTCGAGCTTTCCTTTATTTATTTATTTATTTGTATCCCATGGCAATAAATTCAATTTTCCCTTCTTGGCCCAAATGTATATTTTCTCACCAAAACCTGAACATTTAGCTCATGAATTTTCCAAATCCAATTGACTGTATTTATTTAGAAACTAAAGATTTAATGCTTGTGTGATGGCTTAGTATTAATCTCTATCCCAGAGAAAGTAAGATTGCTTGGAATATAAGAACATGAAAGAATCTGCAGTGGGAAATACATTTCAGAAGGATGCTCACATGTAGTTTGGTCAGAAATTAAGAATATACTTTCTATTATTTATTGGAAGAACTTGATCTTTTTTCCTGCAATTTATTTGCTTACTTTCTGGTGAACTGCAAATTCAATATTGTTATTTTTTTCTGTGCATTTCTTACATTGACAATTGGTTTACCTTAATAACAAAGTAAAACGTTTTCAGTCTGGATCCCTATAGAAAAACACAGGGCTTTTTGCATACCACATTCTCACAACTCTTTAAGATATAATTCCATATGTTGGCCTATTCTTTTCATGCTTCACTTTGGAACATGATAGTACGCAATGAAATCAAGTTGAGGACATAAATTCTGGTGAAGGCAGAGAAGATTGGATCAGGCAAACAAGATGAGTCAAGGTGTAGACATGAATTCAAATTTAAAATATGGTATTGTACAGCTTCAGATGAGCCAGGTAGGTTGGAACTCTCTTCTCCTAAGTCAGCTCTAGGAAAATGTTGTCTCAGCAAGAAGCTTAACAACTTTACAAGTGTTAACCAGGGCTCCGGTGTCAGAGCTGTTGTGATCAAGATCTTTCCCCAGTACAAGTTCTGAATGTACTCTGAACCTTATTGGACTATTACACTAAGCACTCTAAGGTTTCACATTCAGGGATCAACACACATGTTGTTTTGTATGTTATAGAGATGCCCCCTCAACTGAATGGGTAAAGTTTGTAAGCTGAAGCTCTCTTGAGGCATTCCGATATGGAATAAAAAGAGTCCTAAAATCAGGCTAGAGATAAGCTGCTAAAACAATCCAGGAGCCTACCAAGAAGGTTTCTCTTTAACTTGCACTATGGAACTATAGTGATATGATACAGAAGAGGAGAAACTTATTTGAAGTTTTCTGAAAACTTCCAAACTTCCCAAATATCTTTTATTCTTTCTTAGGGAGATTATTGGTTAAATAGCTTAGAAGGAACTGAAAGGGACATGGATTCCTCTCCATATGTAACTAATACTGCAGCTTTGAATGAACCAGTGCTGTCTGGGAGCTGCTTTTCTCTAGTGATGTGATCTGGAGATCAAGGTCAATGCAGCCTTTCTCCACTATGCTCATCCTGTATCATTGTAAATTCAACCAAGCATAGAAGCGAATATGTGTAGCTCAGGGTTGAACTATGGAGTCCTTGGGGTTCTCTGAGCTTGGCTGTTTTCTTGCAAATGTTTCATTACCCTGCTAGGTAACATCTTCAGTGCTCTCTGTTTATATACAGTGGCAGGGCAAACAGAGAGCAAACCCTATTCCATTCCAGCACTGAAGATGTTACCTAGCTGGGTAACGAAACATTTATAAGAAAACAGCCAAGCTCAGAGAACCCCAAGGATTCTGCAACCAAGCATTTCAAGACACCAGGAGGAACAGCCTTCTTGCAAAACAAAGCAAACAAGCACCTGGAAATGCTCACTGCTCAGGCAAGAAGAAAGGGCATAACTTTCTTTCCACAACAATCTGTCAGGTCCATAGGCATATTGATTGGTTAGTCTTGAGAAATGCCCATTTTTCATTTCTTTTCTCCTGTAAATTGACCCTGGAGTAATCTTTGAGAACTGCATGAATCAAAGTTATAGAGATCCTTGGTTTATTGCAACATGGCTGGAAAATTGCTCATCCACATTGCAATAATTAAAAGAACCATAGCTATTCCTTGACACCAGTAGTAGGCAGAATACTGGCAATAGAGCCTGACTCTAATGTAACATCTTTGGAAACCTTTAAATTTCTTGGAGGGGAAAAAAGTAATGAATTTCATGGCATCTTGTTTGTATATTTATTGCTAAACAAGTACCTGCTTTTTCTCAATGGTAAAATGAACCAAGTGGGTTTTTAAAGCTGGGAATAACTTACCACTTCAAAATTCCAGGCATGCAAAGGGAGTTTTGCACTTTAACTCAGGGTAAAAAACCCAAACAGACATGCTTTGATATTGGAGAAGGATAATATTAGAGAAGGATAATAGTTTTGCATTCAGTCTTGAGCAGGGTAAAGAGAAAAATAAAATGTGCGCAACAGAAAATACCTTTAGATAGGATGCTTTTGATCTCATATATACTTCTGTACATGCCCTGAAGCACACTTTCTCTACTGGTACCTGCAAGTATTAATCCATTCTGGGGCTTATGTAAATGTGTTGTTTCCATCCTGAAAGTGGCTGGAAACTACTGATTTTCAGCTTTTGTGAAATTAATTTTCAGCAGCATGTCAGAGGGGTTTCCCTCACCCCAAAAAGGCGATATCCAGGACCATGTGCAGCTGTCGGAATGCCACTGAAGAATAATTGCCACAGATAATACAGTCTGCTGATGTCTGATTTTTGTTTTTTTTGGCACAGTTTGCAAAAATAGTATTGACTTGCAAAAATTATATCATAACAATATACATTGATGAATGATGCATATGTGTGGGAAAGTTGCTAGAGGAAAACTGTATTCAGGAGGGCTGTGTCCAGAAACTATAAATTAGAAAATTAAATAAAAAGGTAAAAACACCTTTGAGTTATAGACAAAAATGGGTACATTGAGGAACCACATGTGCCAAAAATACCTGTAACAACTGTATGATCCTGATACGAAACAGAGTTACAATGGCCCTCCTATGCTTAAATATTGGCTATTTAAGCGCAATATCTTTTTGCTTTTCAGAAAGAGGCATTTATCATATTTGGCAGGAAAACTGAATCTATTTTTTTAACACTTCCATTAAGGCGTGGCTCTTAAAAATGTTTCTGTTGCAGTGAAGCCACTGATAGGTATTTATCATAACTTGCAACCAGATACCAAACTATGTATTATATGTAACACTTTTACGATAGATGGTTTTAGTAGGCTCAGTTTGGAGTTCATTACAAAGAGAGAAAAGATGAGATGTTACTTTTTAGAAATAATATATCTTCCTTACCTTTGTTTCTATAGGACACAGGCAAGTGATTCCCATTTGACAAGATATAGGAAGAGCAATGACCTGGAAGTCAAGAAAGGAATATAAATAATGACTGGGAAGAAAATTGCATTTCGGTGTACTTGTTGCATGTTGATAAATTCAGTGGTTGCATATGACAAGCTGGCAGATTACTTTCACTGTGAGAGCTCAGAACTGGGAAGGAAAACGTATTGTAGAACTCATAACGAATGATGGCCCCATCAGTATTTCCACTGACAGTAATCACTTGTTGATCTTGGAGGGGAGCTTTGTTATCCTGTAATGTCTTGGGGACTTCCTTGAATGGGGAGGGGAGCTTGCACAGAAATCAAGGAGCTGCACTCATGGCATTTTCTCTCAGTTATCTTGAAACCCTACCATTGCTACTGGCCAAGGGACAGCACAGCAGCCATCAACCCCAAGACATGAAAATAAAATGACGTTCCACTGGGCTGCATTGATCTTCAGTCTAAGCAGTTCTTTGCTAAGTAATAGACTAAGCTTACCTTGGACTTTCTAGCACATGGAAGTGCCATGTTTTCTGTCAAGGTTCTGCATGTGGACCTTGTTGAATGGAATAGAGTGCCTCTACTTGGGCCCATCTAGAAAGTATGTCCAAATGAAAAATGACACATCCCAAGTCAAAATGATATGTATTTTTTCATATCCCCTGCACCTAATAAGTTAATTCCCTTTCTCCTGTACATTTTCTCTCACCTCAGAGTTTCAGTTTTAGTTCACTTACAGAATAATGACAGATGTTAGAAAAAAACTAGGATTGCCAAAAAAGGCAAAAAACACAATGTGAGCAAAATGTTTGGACTCCTCTGAGCACCTGTTTCCCCTGATTTCTGATATTTAGGCCATACCAAACTTTCACCCTGTCTGCCTCTGTGCCAGAGTTGTGATATGGCACATGACTCCCAGTTTGCAGCCCCTGGAACTCTCCTCAAGATCAGACTGCTGCAGTCCAGCTACAAAAAGTCATTATTACATTTTAGGGGGCAAATAACAATGAAAAATTGTTATCTTGTAGGGGGTTTTTTGGGCTGGGGTGTGGACTTCAAGTCAGTTTTGGAATCCTAGTCCCTGCAGTTTTCTTGGCAAGATTTGGAAGTGGTTTGCCATTGCCTCTTTCCTAGGGCTGAGAGAGAGTGACTGGCCTTATGTCACCCAGCTGGCTTCATGCCTAAGATGTGGCTAGAACTCACGGTCAATGTCAGATTGAGTATTAGGATATATTTTTATTCTAGGATGGTACTCAGGTTGGATTGAGTGTAAGGATAATGGTCAATTTTTGGTACTGTGATTGACTATGTCATTGTAATATTGCTTCTTGTCTCTTCTAATGATTCACTGAAATTCTTTAAGTTCTTTCCTGAGATCTTTTTCTCTCTTGGTTTTGGCTCTCTCTCTCTCTTAATCTCTACCATTTGTTCTGACATCCAGTTTGCTTTGTTTTGTTTCTTTTCATATGCATTCTTAACAACTGCTCTGATTTTATTCCAATTTCTTCTGGTTTCCTATCAACGAAGTTCAGGACGTCAAAGTGATTCCTGATGTTCTCCTTGAAAATGGTGGATATATGGACAAGATCATATCATGGAAACTGATAGGCTTTCCTCAGCTTCTTTGGCTTAACTGAACTTACAGATGACCAGTTCATGATTTATTTCACAGTCAGCTCCTGGCTATGTTTTTGCTGTTATAACTGAGGTCTTCCACTTCTTTCTAATAATAATATAATCAATTTGATTTCTGTGTACTCCATCTGGTAATGTCCATGTATATAAGTGTTATTTTGGTTGTTTGAACACTGTGTTAGCATTGAACAGATCATTCGATTGGCAAAAACTGGTAAGTCATTATCCTGTTTCATTTCAGTTTCCTAGCCCATACCATCAAATTACATTCTCCTCAATATTTCCAGGTTTGGCATTCCAGTGTCCAACCACAAGCAGCACATCCTGCTTGCATGTTCCTTTGATTTCACATTGAATTTGGCCATAATACTTATCAACCTCCTCTTCTTCTGAATCAGTAGTTGGAACATAAACTTGGATAATTGTCATATTAAAGGGTTCTCTGCAAAGTCTAACTGATATTATTCAATCCTTGACTGCACTGTAGCCAAGTACTGTCCTTGTTTGGTTTTGGACCATAAATACATTTTGATTGATTGACTATTCTTGCTATATCTTCCCTGACGATGAAAGCCACACTGTTTCTTCTTTGCTTTTCATGTCCTGAGTAGTAAATAGTATGATCTTCTGACTGAGTGTACAATTCCAGTCCATTTTAATTCGCTGATGCCTAAGACGTCAATGTGTAGTCAATTAATTTTATCTTTTACTATGTTAATGTTTCTTATATTCCATGTTCCACTGTAATTCTGTCCTTGCAGCTTTGGATTTTCCTTTCCTGCATGGCAACATCAGCAACTAGATGTCTCAAAGGCTAATCATCTGAGTAACATTTTGGATGAAAAATAACTATGGCCATCTGACTGTAGTCAGGATTCAGGCTAGGATTCCTTTGATCTATGGTTAAATTAAATACAAGGGACAGTTTGACAGTGATTTTTTTTCATTCTTAGCAAGCATCTTCAGTAGATGCTACAGTGAGAATTGTGTGTTTCAGCCATAGTAGCCAAAGAAATTCAGCATTCAGCTAATATTTATGCTGGAACATTTCTATTGGCAGTTGAGAGACATTAGGGCTACAGTTAGGTTTTCCTGAGGACCATGTGATGTGGTGGACAGTGTCAGGTTGATTTTTTTATGGATAGTGGTGGTCTCTAGTTGTTGCTATAGTCAGATTTGTGTGGATAGGTAACAGTGGTGGGAAAAAGTGCTTCTGGCATGCATGTAAAATTAGTTAGAACTTGACATTCTTGGTGTCTATTGTTAAAATTCTGTAGAATGTTACTTTCCTATAATTTTTTTAGCGTGAATGGTATTTCTATATCATGTTGGGGGTGGGAGTGGGACTGCATCATAGATTAAGGTTTATTCTAAAAAAAAATCTTAGCAGTGTACCATGGATGGATATTGTCCAACATCTCCCACTAACATGGACTTCAAGCCATCAAGAACCTAATCACTAATGTCAACACAGCTCACTCTGACACCAGACTGTATGATCTTGCACTCACCCTTAACTACTTCAATAACTTACCTGCAGATCAGTGGCACAACCATAGGCACATTCATTGTTCTGCAACATGCCAACATCTTCATGGCTGACCTAAAACAATGCTTTCTGAACTCCCACCCTCTGAAATTCCTCCTTTACTTGAGATTCAGGCTACAGAAACATAACAACAGATGCCACTGGTTTTCACCTATGATTCAAACACTCAGACACATCATTAGCCCATACTGGCAATGATACTACACTTTCTCAGGTGCTGGATAGCAGGCCCATACTTTCATACAGAAAACCAGCGAACACTGGTACAGATTCTCAGAAGGAACAAGAAACAGTAGAAACAATGATACTAACATGGGAACCAGAGCCTACAACAAACTTGGATATCTCTCTATATTTACACTAACAACACTATCACAGACCCAACAACTTTTCACACAAGATTAGAGGCATCTTCACATGCTCTTCCTCCAATGTGATATATGTCATCATCTGCCAGCAATTTTCCTTTGCTTTCCACATAGGAGAAACAGGACAAACTGCACAAAAGAATTAATGGACTCAGGTTTAACATCAAGACTCTAAACAAGTGCAAAGAAATAGCAGAGCATTTAACCCCTCAGGATGCTCCTTTACAAATCTCAAAGCAGCCATTTTGGAACAAAGAAACTTTAGCAGCACAATTGAGCAACAGATTGCTGGATTCACATACATCAAAAGGATTAAGGCTAACTCAGAAGGCCTCAGCAAAGACAATGGTGTTTTAACACATTACGATTTTTAATTAATAATGTACTTGTAATCTTTCTCCTATCTAACCTGCATCTGGATAACTTCCCTATCTTTTTAAGTCTGAAAAGGTGCCACAGATGTCTACATTTTAGCAACAGGTAAAGTTGGGCCGCCTTGAGGTCTATGGTTAAAGTTAACATGATGAACAGCTTCAGAGTGATAGTTTAGGATAAGCGGTGGCTTTTATTTGAGGCTGTAGTGAAATTTGTGTGGTTAGGAAACGGTGTGGGGAAAATGCTACTTATGTGAGTGTGAAATTAGAGTAAGGGTTTGGCTTCTTTGAATTAGAATTGTGTTGAGGGTTGGGCGAAGTGTATAGGGTGAGTAGCATTCCTAGATCATGTTATGGTGAATATTGTGTGTTTGATGTTTATATCAGAAAAAAAAAATCTCCTCACAATAGGGTTGATTGATTATGTGCCATCAAGTCATTGTCAACTCTTAGAAACCACACAGATAGATTTTCTTCATGCTAATGTTACTGTTCAGAGAGGGTGTTTGGTTAAGTTAAGGTAAATGTTTTTACCAGCTTTAGGGTGAAATGGGGGTTATGTGTGTGCTTTACGGATTTCTATTTCGAAACGTATCATCAGGATTAGCACCAGGGCCAGCTTTTATTTTTAGTTCTAGTCTTAGCTTTCCATTTAGTAGATAGCGCAAGAATTAGCTTTATAGAATATGTTAGCATTGCCATCAGGGTGAAGGAAGTCTTTGGTTTAAGCGTCCTTGATGTCTATACTTAAAAACATCATTTGGAGGTTGTTATTATTAAGTGATCTTTAATAGTCACTGGCGATCTTAGATTTATTTTATAGCACGGACAGAATCTTGGTATAAGCTTTAGGAGACATAGAAATGCCAGTTTTCTCATGATGTTTGACTAATCTACACTATCACCTCAGTTTTGGGGGTTTTCTGATAACTTAAGTCTGTTTCATAAAACAATTGGAAAGCAGAAAACGTTATTTTTCATTTCTTTTTAACTTACAGCTGTTTGTGTCCCAAGCTCTGTCAGTAAAGCAATTCATCTCCCATTTTTCATTCTTCTTCTTTGAGTGAATTATATCAAAATGGACCTGCAGCCAAGGCAGCTGAGTCAGCATTTCTTGTCTCTGAGGCACTACAAAGAGCTATATTAACTGCTGATTTTTCTGAAAATCCGGAAATCCAAAAACACTGTCTAATCCTGAAGTGCTTGTAACTTTAAAACTGATCCAAAACAATTACAGACTTCACTAGATATTTTTAAAATGTCTGTTGCTGCACAGCTTTTCTGCTTAGATAAGAATCTGGGGAATCTCAGAGGCACAGTCACAGTGTCCTTCATGAGAAAAGAATAAATCATGTCAAATTGGCCAGTAACAGACAAGCAAAAGATTTGATGGGCCGCTGAAAGGGAATAAAGATAAAAGAGGAACTGATGAATGTACAGGGTCTGTTAGATAGAATTAATTTACATAATTTTCTATTTCCTATAATGCTTAATTAGATCAGTCTTTGGTACATTACATACATAATGATAAAGATATGGTAAATCAGTTTTTTCCCACTTCTAACATTATAACTTTATAACATTAGTTCAGTGGTATCAGAGCTGTAAAATAAAGTCGGAGGCGGGGGGGGGGGGTTTGGACAGAATACATCTTCCAAAGATTACCTAGCATCATGTAAATTAATCTCTTTTTCTGTACAAGAAGTAATGGATCAATAACATTAAGTAAGGCTCCTAGACCTGATAGTTTTCCTATCGGCTAATACAAGGTTATTTTTTGCTTCTTGTTTTGTTTCTTACTAGAAGCCTACAAGGACTTGTAGGACTACAAAAAACATTTTCCCTCTGGCTTTAATAAGACTTTAATATGTGTAGTTTTAAAATATTGCTTTATTGTATTTTTATGGAATACAGGTAACACATTATATTATTTGGGTACAGTGGTAACAACAAAGTATTGACTAGAGACAATTAACACTGATAATTTAAGTAACTTAAACTTAATATGGAAAAATGTTAATATACCCACCTCGATAGCCAAGTTGGTCTCAGCTGGGAACGTGACAATCAATTGTTTTCTTCTCCTGTTAGCCAAGAAAGGCTATAGGAATCAAAGAGGTTCGTTAACAGGATTAATAACCAAAGGTTATTAACAAGGAGTTAGGAAAAAAATAAGGGTTAAAGATGTGGATGTGATGCTCAATTATATTCTGAAAAATTGGAATCTATCGAAGCATAAAGAAGTGTAGATTTTTCATGCATGGGGGAATAGCTATGAAGAGTCTTTGACTTTGTGTTCAGAGGCAGGTTATCTCATTGTGCCAGATGTTAAGAACAAATAAATATTAAATCATTTACTGAAAGGTTTTAGATGGCTAATGCTGGATGCTGTTGCAAAATAAAGGGTGAACTTTGTATAACTCCATCTTATTCGAAAAGCAATGTTTATATATTTGGGATAGTTCAAGAAGGCTTTATAAAGCTCATTATAAAGTTACTATCTATAATAAATACCAGTTTAAGAAAATTAGCTAACAGCAAGATTCAGACTGCAGTGCTATTTGCCCAATTGCTTAGAAGAAACTCCCTTTCAACTGAATATAATTTATTACCAAGGAGAAGTAGAATAGCTGTCTTGGACATAAATAGTAGCATGAAATGAACTGAATATAAAATTCTAAATAATAAGTAATGAAGTGGGCTGCAAGTTTTCACACAAGTTAAGTTAGCAATTTGTTAGCCGATGAGATCCCAGCATATTTCTTAATGCTTACATATTAGCGTTAAGTCAAATAATTCAGCTTGGGATATAACTTCCACCAAATGGACTGGCAAATATTCCATTCTTGAAAATAGTAGCATAGCCAATAGATATAGAGATTAACTGAGCACCAGGCTAGCCATTTATTTATTTATTTATTTATTTGCAGCCAAAAAGCCCAAATAGCAAGTTATAAATATAATCTAACATTTGGCATTATATAAAACAGTTTAACAAGTAAAATATTTGTTAATATTTGTTAATTACATAAAACAATTTAAACCCCAACTTACTGATGTGTTACTAAAGACCTTGTTCTTATAGCCATGGTTAAAAATCTGGCTGTTACCTCTGTAATTTTAGGATTTTCACCTGCAAATAAAATTTTAACGTACTCAGAAGCATCTCTTCCTGGTTTTGATTTTAAAATAGGCCAGATAGCATCCTGCCAAAGACTGTTATAAATTCACAATACAATAAAATATGATCCACTGTTTCAAGATCAATACCATTACAGAGACAAAATCTTTGAGAGATAGGGATTTTTTGAAATGTACCCTATAGCATATATGATGGTAACACATTTAATCTCACTTTTGAAAAAGCTATTCTGTATTTACTTAAATATGAACTATTTTTTTTCCAAATAATTTTATTAAGATTACAACTGGAAAAGTAAAAACTGATATAAACTACAAAAAATATAAAAAGAAAAATAGAAAGTGCAGGAAAGTGGAGGAAAAAAGAAAAAGAAAAACAGAAGTAAAAAGAAAATAAAAAAAGAATAAAGAATTAACTTTCCCCTTCTTCATGACAAGTATAAACAATTTTAGTAAATTATCACCATCTTTTAAGATACAACAAATTTACTTTTCTTCCCATAACTCATCTCTTAACTATTAACAAAACCTTAAAGCCTTGCCATTCATTCCTAGTCAGCAAAAGTCCATTAAAAGCTGCCAGAGATAACTACGTAACTATTTTAACTTTGATCAAATAAGCTGACTCTGTATTCCTTCCCCGCACTTTTAACAATCTTAGGTTTTAATCCCTTAAAATAATGTCCTCAAGCTTGTTTTCTTTTGATCTTCTCTTTGTCTCTTCTCGGCAAATCCTGCAAAGCTTCAACAGATCTCTTTTGTAAATCCAGGAAAAAAAATTATACAACTCAATCCTCTGAATTAATACTTGTATGTCCTTTTCAAATAGCAGGACATCAATCAGTTTCATTTGTGTATCCGGTGTGTCATCTTTTTGCATATCATTCTTATAGCTTGTCATATTTAAATCCACATTCAGATCAATTTCAGTTTTATCTGGTATAACTTGTTCTTCTCCTGTAACAGTGTTTGCCTACCATTGACCTATTATGTTAAATGTTCTTAAAATTAATTTCTCAGTCAATAAGTTCCAAATCTTGATAAAAACATTTTGTCCTGTTTTGTATTAACATATCTAATCTCAGTGTTAAGTAATCTTTAGTTTCCTCTGGTTCCCTCTAGTGTCCAACATTCAAAGTTCCTTCTTATCATGTTATCTTTCCAACAAGCCAAAACAATCCCCACAGGAAGAATTATTATATTTAATTACAGATTCTCATTTCAAAATCAACTGGACCCTTAGTCCATTTTTAACTTTCCAAAATCATTACTTTGAACCTCTTTTTGCTGATTATTTCAAAAAGTAAAAGTACTATTTTTCTAAATCCTTAAATTCATAAGTTAAACTTCTTTCGATAAGGAGAAGGAAACTCACCCAGTGAATGCAATAAAGACTTGCCATTCTAAAGGTTCTTAATATTTCAAAAACAGTAAAAAATAATTCCAAATGTGATTAAGAAATTGGTCGAGGCTGCGTTACAACTGTGAGCTAAATTGGAATCCCCGACTCCCAGCCACTCAATTCAGAAGCCAATCACAAAAACTTCTGTACCTGCAATCTACTCACAAGGAGTGGCTGTACAGACTACACATGGGTTATCTTACAGTCTCTCCTTGGTCCAGAGAGACTTTGCTGGTCTGGATCCTGCATCTAGCCACAATCTCTACTGTAGACACCATCCCGTTCAAAAAGGGACATCTAGCTCCCCACAAATCCGCATCAGAAGCTCACTTAAATATAAATAAGATATTTTATTTTTGTCCTGACCAAATCAAACACAAAATTACTGTAGATATCCTGTATGGTTTAGGCTGGAACATACATGGAATATATCAAAGTTAATAAGATTGTTGAAGCATCTGAAAGTGATGGCAACTACAGCTCTGAGCTGGCATGAGAATGAATAACAAAGGCATTATTTCGTCAACTCATCACATTATATAGAAGTAATAGTGGTAAAGCACCTGTGAGAGTGTTTATATTTCCTCTAGTGGGGAGTGGTTAAATCTTTCTTTCACAAAGATGTTATTGAGCCTTCCTTCTCACAACAGAGATGGGAAAACTTTGTAGTGGGCGAGGGTAAAAGTTGTTCTATGTAACAATGCAAGAGATATTTGTTATTGGCTTGGGAAAATGGTCTGCCCAACAAACCCACCCTGTGCAATAGTGAAATTTGCTTACATTATACTGAAAAAAACCAGTATCAAGGGTTTTATTCCCCCCCCCCCCATCAAACCAAATTCTTTCCAGACTGAAGAAGTAGTGGGCTGATAGCCTGTGATAATGCCTATCTTCCATGAAAGTGTATTGTCCTACAAGATCAAGGTGGCCAGAGTGCTGCCAAAAAAAAAAAAAAGGAATTTAATTCAGTAATTCCAGCAGCAAAACTTAATATGCATTTCTGCATAAATTACACTAGATTCCAATTCCAGGAGGGAATTTGATAACACAACAAGAAACTCTCAACAGAGCTCTTAAAAATTTAGATTAGACTTCTACACAGCCTAAATCACAGTAGTAACAAACCTATATGTTGTATAGCAGATGGCTAATCAATTTAGCTTTGCTTTTTTTTCCTGTGGCAAAAAAAAGAAAAAAAAATCACCCTATGGTCATTGCTATTATTATGGCTGGCAAAGAGAGAAGCGCAGTGGATAATTGATGGTTCTTGATGGAGACATCCCTTTACTGATGTTTCCATGTTGCTGAAGTTTGGAAGGATATGCCCAGATGTTCATAGACATAGAGTGGGATGGCTGGGGGGGGGGGGGACAATGAAGAAATGAGCATCATGGCATCATGATGCAAGCTCTGCACTTTTGTATTTATATTTGTATGTGCATTTTGTACATGCATATTTAAAGAGTGGAGCTGGCATTGCAATGTCATCTTGCTCATTTCATCTTCCTGATGTAACTGTGGACACCTCCATAAATCTTTGAATGCCTTAATTTGATTAATGCAAAAGCTGAACATTTTCCAGGTGTGATTATTTTTTTTTGTGGGGGGTGGGGAGAAGGTGACTACTTTAGTTTTGTTAAAATGAATGACAAACTGCTCCTCAGTACAATAATTGGCAAAAGGAAGGTGGCTCTCAAGCCCTCTTGCTTCAGGGAGATGGTTGCTGCATTGTCAGAATGTAAAAGAATGGAAATAGCTCTATAGCTTAACATGGAGGGGTGAAACTCAGATTTTGTCAGAGTTTGGGCCAGCACATTAATATGAAAATTAAGTGGCACAAAAATGCAATCCTCTTTCACCCTTTTATAACTATGAATTATAGGTAGAAGATTCCTGGGAGAACCATAACAAACCTGCATTACATCGTTTTTCTGTAATTCCATAATCAGCAGCAAAAGATATCAATCAATAGAAGAAGCAGCCAATTTCTCCTAAAGTCTATGTCTGGGGATCAAATCAAAGACTGCCTTTAAATCAATAAAGGCAAAAAGAGAATCCCTTGCAGACTAGCAACATTTTTTTCCCTATTGTAGTGAAGAATAAGACACTTATCAAACAACCAGAGACCCTTCCAGAAACTGATTTTTCTCCCACCTAGATATTATCCTGCACCATCAGTCTGCAGGTTTTCCGTGGAGATGCCTTACATACAGCTTGCTTATTTTGTTTGAAAAATTAGCTAGGTCCTTTCTATCCCTTGTTTGCATATTGAGATTTTAATGAATCTACAAAAATACATAATCTTATAATTATAATTGTATAATGTATCTATTTCTTAATTATTCATCAGTCTGCAGAATATTATTCATATTTATGCTTAACAAATGTACAAATCGCTTTTGAGAAGATGGATGATTTTTTAAATGGCATCAATCTTCCAAAACATTGTATGTCCATCCAAGGAATTTACCTGAATCTTTAGCTTTACATAAGATACTTGACACTATTTAAGCAATGAAGCCTGGAAAGTCACCTGGGATGGTGGAATCGCCATTGAATGCTATAAAAAAAGATAAGGAGACCTGGCTTTGTGCTGTTAAAGATGTATAATGAGTCTTTTAAAAAAGTAGCTTATCATATTATAAGGCTTATATAGTGTTTATTTGAAGAGGGGGAAGTACCCGATGAATTGTGTAAGATAGCATCTAATGTCCTCGTTAAATGTAGACATAGATTTTGACAATTACTTTGGCATGAAAATTGCAGAAGTATTGCCATCAGTAATACACCAGCACAATTCACCAACATGAAAGGATGGAAGTTGAGCCTCTCAAGATTATACTAATTATTGATTATTGATAAATAATTATTGATAGATTGTTTAGCATTGTATTCTAATAATAATACAATAGTCATAATATTTCATTAAATATGGAGAAAGCCTTTAATATAGCGCAAACTAAGTTTTAGTACAATCTGTGAAAAAAGTTTTCTATTAAATAAAATCATTGGTAAAAATGAATTATTTTAATACTTCTCTTTGGGTAATGCCAAGTATTACCAATAGGATTATTTATTTTTTTCTGTAATTAAGATGTGATATGGAATTTGTGAAGGAAGCCACTTCTCTTCTTTTATTTCATTCTGAGTTTGAACCTTTGATATAAAAGAATCTGGTAACTTTTAGGGAATTTTTGTTGTAGGGCAATAACTTGAGTCTTTTGAATAATGATCAAAGAGCTTTACTCCAGTTTGTAGAGATCTTACAACAATATGGCAAGTATTCTGGATGTAAATAAATAGCAACAAAACTAATATTTTGCCAGTAAGGTATCTATGGAAATATTTAAAAATACTTATCCCACTCCAACATTTTGCAAGTTAAATGCAACCAATTTAACTTCTCCATAATGGCTGGTAATTCCAGATAGATCAAAGCCATTATTTCACCATTGTGAAAAGCCATTGTTTTGCCATTAAATGAATTATACTTTCTCCAGGTACAGGCTTCTAAGTATAGACACATTTGTTGACAGAAATTCATTTTGCTGAAGCTGTGCTGATATGGAAGAATTAAGTTGTGCCGATGACAAAAGGGGAGATGTATAATCCTCCAGTGTGGCATCACTTACTTCTTTGCCAGTAAGTAGCCTCTATTTTTGATTATTTAGAGCTTTCCATGGTCTGAACTGTCCAAGGATTGATCAATATTGTTTCTTCATCTTTTGCACTGGCTGATAGCGAGGAAGGCAAGCTCAAGCAATGGAGTGATCTCATAAACAACTCCCATTATGTTCACTAAAACTTGAGGATCTTGAATAGCACTTGGAGGAGTAATTAAAACAACTAAAAACACATATTGCCATCTTGTATAAAAACAATGAGAATAACAAAAACAGGTTGAAAAATGTGCAAGGATCAACTTGCATCAAGTGCAAGTTCTTCTGTTTTATGCATCAGCTTGTTGGTAATAAGATCAGTAAAGATTCAGGCTTGCAACTTTCCCTAACAGCAAATTTGTTGGTCACTTCTCCTAATCTACCTATTAATATAAATTTCCTGAGTTGTGTTAATGCAAATTTGTCACTACATTTTGTTTTAATTTTCTTTTTTGAGGATTTGTGTAAAATTTCATCCATCTAAACCCTGTGAAGAAATAACTCCTCCTCCTGTATATAATTTTAGAAATTCAGATAAATTACAAAAAGAAAAGAAAAGAAAAGAAGAAAAGAAAAGAAAAGAAAAGAAAAGAAAAGAAAAGAAAAGAAAAGAAAAGAAAAGAAAAGAGGGCAATGGATTTTTCATCTAACTTGCACATTATTGCCATAGAAATTCATGGTGATTGTTCTTTAAGTTTTCTAAAGCAGTGCTCCATAATTGATCAAAAAGTGCCACTAGAAGGAAGCCTACTCAGTTCCAGAAATGTATTTCCACTATATTCATTCCAATGAAATTTCTTTCCAATATTATTCCAACTCCAAATAGGACATCACTGTAGGGACACTTTCCTGCTCCCTTTCCTAGCAGCTGGTAAGTAGAGATCTGCTGTCTCTACTCTAGAAATAATATGCAAGATTTTGAGTAGCAGATCTTCCAGGAATATGTCAAATCTCTTTTCAGATGTGTTCAGCTCTTTGACCATTATTTATCTTAGGGTAGTGGTTTCCCATTTTTGACATTTCTCTTTTCTGTGATCCATCTTATATTTAATAGATTTCAGATTCATTTGATAGTTCCAGCCGCTAGACAGTATGAAAAAATGTTCCCTATCAATTTTCTTTTGGGAACTCCAGATCATCTCCTTGTCTTGAGGCAAAACCTAAACACAGAACAGAAAGCCTCAGTCTGTATAGAACATGGTGTATACCCTCTCCTTAATTATTCAGCCTATACACTGAATATATATTGAGGGAAGCTGGATTGGGAGATGAGCATGGTTTAAAATTGGAGTACAAAAACATTAATAACCTGTGCTATGCTTCCTTGAGAAGTCCATAATGCTGGGAAGTATGGAGGAAAAGAGAAGAGGCCAACCAGCAGCAAGTTGGATGGACTCGATTACAGTGTGATGGGTGCACCATTGGCAGACCTGAATGGCCAGGTTGGAGATGAATCATCCTGAAGAAAGTCTATTTATGTGTTTGCTATGAGACAACACTGACTTAATGGCACATAATCCAGCCAGCCATCTATCCATCCATTTCCTTGACACCATGCGTAATTTTATGAATATCAGGTGCCTATCTGTATGCTTGCTTTTCCTTAGCTAAAAAGCCCCAAACACTGTCCTTCATATTGGAATAGCTCCTTGATCATTTTGATTGCCTCTTTCTACATTTTCCAACTCTACACTATCCTTTTTCAGATGCAGTAACTAGAAGTATATGTGATATTACAAATGTATTTTCACCAGCCTTTTCCAACCTAGGTGCCCTCCAGGTGCGTGGGCTCTAATACCCAAAGTTTCTCTGTCAGCATAATGACTCCTGAGAATTCTGGGACTTGATTCACACATTTGAAGGACACCCAGCAGTTGAGGCTGTACCATAACCTTGTGAAAACATTACAGGATTATGGAGACATCATAGTCTGTTTTCTTCAGACTTTTCACATGGACCCAAGACCTCATGGGTTCTTTCTTTCTTGATCTATTACCACAACTCACACTCCATCAAGTTAGAATTCCCTCCATCCATGCATTACCTTACACTTCTTTTTATTGAACTATCCTTGCTATTTGAGAATCCATTCCTCCCAGTTTGCCAAGCTCGGTAGTAGCACCTGACTGCCTTTGCTTATCTCAAAAATATATAAGCAGAGATGACACAATTACTATATGAATAGGAGAGCACCAGGAAAATTGGGAAATTTTTAAAAAATCCCAGGAGAAAGCAGTGGCAAAAAACTTCTATATTGTTGTCAGGACAACATAATGAATAATTATGTATCTCCTAATTTGCATGTATCATTTTAGACTATCTATCCTTTTTTGGGAGGGGTAAACTTCCTAAATATTTGATTTCAACCCACTCCTCATCTCAATCTCCAGATCATATATGAATAAGTAAATATGTAAGCACAGGTCTAGAAACAGACTATATGAAGTAGTGACTATTGCTGGTGGATAGTTGGTTCTATAATAGGGTCATTTTCAGACCCAGGTCAAAATGGCAAAGCACATGGTTCATGGTCATGAATTAGTAAACCAGGAATTCTCCATCTGAAATCCCAAAGACTCCACTATATGTGGTATAGAAAAGCCATAGGATAGCTCCAAAAGTTTTATTAATTTTTAATAGAAAATGAAAAATTTAACTTATACGATACATGATCATATTACTTGTATTTAATTCAGATAATAGTAATCCCCTTGAAGCACACTCAATTAAATTCAAATTTCACTGTCATCCTGACTCTTCTTATTTCTTTAACTTGGCTCTGCCCACTTTCCCGAGTGCAGTCTTTGACATGGCATTCAAAGGTTCAGAGTAGTCATCATCTTGGACAGAGTTGTTCTCTCTTCTGGCAAATAATAACCCTGTTCATTGTCAAGGTGAATCTGTAGGAAAACAATTCTGAAAGATAACAACAATCCATGACCTCACTGTACCTAGAAAGTGAAAGTAATAGTAGAATGCTGGGCAATCAAATATCTGTGTGCAGAAGAAGCACTGTTGGTTTCTGTAGGCATTCCTGCATCAGGCCGCAATTACTGTATCAAGTCAGTTCTTGTGGTGGTAGTGCAGAGTACTCTAGGGAAGTGTGTTCAGCGAAGTAATCTACCACGCACCACTGATCCCCCAATCAAAATGATTTATTTTCACCTTATAATGTTATGCCATTGGAGGACATCCCTTCTCCTTTTTATCTCCTCCACCCTTGCATTTTTTCAGAGTAGCTTTCTCTGGAGCTAAATGCTAATGTAGCCTTTTGTTCAGTCCCTCAGCTGATCTGTATGTGGAGGAATAGGAGACGTGGGGATATATTTTTACAGATATAACATCTCATACATAATAACTGACAGAACTGCCCTGTACTAAGCGATGTAAATGTCACTCGAAATACGTAAAGCTGCCGCAAGACATACCCAACTGGATTAGTTTCTACATAAATTTGTATGCCAGCTGTTAACTTGCTTGGGGAATAACTGGATATGGTAGACATTGGCCACCTCAATGCACTCTGGATTAATGTTCACCTCAGGTATGTTACTATACATTTAATGATTTTAATAGTTTAGGTAGAAGGAAAATATGAGCACTTCCAACAGTTGGAATGCAGCATTGTCATCCTCACCTATCTGATAGCGTATTTCAAGTGTTCAGTGTATTCTGAAGTTGTAAGGTTGGCTTTATTATCTTCACCTATTTGAGATATTGCCTTTCCTAAAGCAGCACCACTATTGACTTCTGGATAAAGTGCATAAAATCATGGTCACCTAGTTTGGTCAAGGATTTGGAGATATTTGAACTAAGATCTTCCCTGCTCATACTGTTAGGGTTCAATTAGGCATGGGAATAGGCTGGTTTCACCGTACTGTCAGGCTCTTCCTTCAGATTCATAGCAGCCACAGAAAGTGGATTTATCAGATACAGTTTAGTTGTCAGTAGTGTTTCTGTATATGCATGGAGGATAAGATGCAAACTTTGATCCCAGTGAAAATGTCTCAAAGATGCAATTTACTCCTTTGAAAGTACCTAGTGCTGGACAAACAACTGTTCACGAGTGGATAAATTTCAGTTCTAAAAGGGAGGGCATTCCTTTATACTTCAGTTTTAAACAAATTCACCACTTTCATGGCTGCTGTTAAATTTAAACTTACCCCCTATAATGTGGAAACCTAATCATGGAGCTTCTCATTGCACATTTAGGAACTGTCCAAAATTCATGGTTGGATGGATCTCCTGTTGTAACACTGGCCCTACTGGATGGGGATTCTGGGAGATGAAGACCAGTACATATGGAAGGCAATAGTTTGGAGAATACTTGTCTACCTCTGTCACCTCACTATTACTCTGCTATATTCAGGCCTTTAGAAGCAAATAATTTAAAAAGTTGGCCCCTTTAAATACATTATCCAATTATGGATATTTTTTTTCTTCCTGGATCAACAGAACAATCATTGTTCTTTAACTCTGTTAATCCCAATCGCATTGTTAAATTTACAGAAATCTAAGTATTGCTCTGTATCACTTTGACTACGGTTGGTCAAGATTTGGACAAGGCCCAAAGTACAATTTGGATTGGAAAAACTCAGAACAAAGGTGCAACAGACAAGCTTAAGCCTACTCCATTCCAAATCTGTCTTTTTCCTTAAGCTCCAGCCTGATCTGTTGCTTTGGAATCTCAGCATGTTGCAAATGCATGTTGCAGCCATGCTGAAAATAAAAAAGGATGAGAGTAGTTTATTCAGTGTTGAAAAAGCATGGCATCAGATCAGAGGGTCTCTAAATAATGTAGACAGCCAAACCTTACAGAAGTTAAGCCAAGGAAAAATGCCTGTTCACTTTGTGATTTTCTCATTCTATTTTAACTCTGTTATTTTCCATAACAGCATTTTGTTAAGCAGCATTCTCAGACTAGCTAGGATAGGATAACTCTGGATCCATAGCTGACTCTGCTGTTTCAGCTCTCCCACAGCATTGCCAGACAGAATACCATGTCTCTGCCTTCCACTCAGCCTCTCACTGAAAGCCCTCTTTGCCAACGTCTGTTCTGGGATGTGGTCCAACTCCTGAAAAAGATTTTGCATCTTCTGCCAGTGGGATGACCTTTCACACCTGATCATGGTGATTAGAATGAAAAACTTGGTTTAGAGAATCAAGATATATAAATGGAAAGATCTCACGTGAAATTTGAATCCCAAGAAGAAAAATCATTTGGACAAAAAGCTTGTTAATTTATGCATCAGATCCATTCCCTTCTCCAATATGCAGTTAGGTATAATACTGTCCATAGGTATTCCATTTTAAAGTATTAACGTAAGAAAGAAGTAACTGATCAACATTTTTTACAATAAGCCTCTATCAGATAAGGAAAACTTTTTTTAAAAAAACATAGTCCCTAGAAAGGAATATAGAGGATATATAGACAGTATTTTAAAAGGTAGTATTATCATTTAATCAATATGCCTCGCCTTCCTGGATTAGTTCTAAACCTCAAAAATAAAATGAAATAATCTTCCAAAACAAGTTATATTCTCTGCCTGTTTTTATGGGTTGCTATCGCTCATACTAAGTTCTCAATCTCACATATTATGGGAGGAAAATTAGAATTGATATAGTGCAAAATAAGAAGAAAAAGATTTTCACCGTATGTTTTATTTGTGAAATTCAACTAGAACTGCCTTGCTTGCTATTAAATTAGCTCACACAGCTAAAAACAATTCAAAAAGCATAATATGCATTTCCTATTACAGTGTGTAAAGGGTTTTTATACATCAGCAATGAAAAATCTTCGTGAGAGTCTCAGATTGTTGCACCACAACCCTGGGCAATATTTTTTCCTGTAGACCTAGTAATTGTCCAAGTGGATATTTTCACAACCACTTTTTAAAAAATTGTCTATCTAGTAAACATGGCATCAACTTAATTGTGTTCTTTGTTTCTGTCTCAAAATATATATTTTTACTTATAAACATATTTTTATAGTGATATCAGCTACTGCTGTTAGTTGATGTGTTTTCCGGCCCAATTCTGCCTGATACTCAAGGTAAAGTGGATTAGTGGCAAACCGGGACACCTGGAATTAGCATCATTGCAGATGTTCTGAGCTCAGACAAATTCTTCTGTCAATATGGTGCTGCCACATTGGCTAGTTGGGAAGATGCAGAAGAGCCACCAACAGCAGAACCAGGAGATAAAAAGAAGAAATGGGAAATCACAGGTAAAGAAAGAGAGAATAATCATGTTGGTGCCATGTGGAATAAGGGGAGGATGATCTTGAGCCCAGGAGTACAAACCCAGTTCTTTTAGACATCAGGTCAGTTGGAGATCTGGAGCAACCTGTTTCAGTCAGGTGTGTTTATGTGTGTGTGGGGGGGGAGGGGACCCTACAAAACTTGACCCAGCCATCACTAAAAGTTATGGCTGAGCAAAACGAGAAAGGCCTCTCAGACTGATGTTTCAGTACAGCTTCAGAAACCTATCTTTCTCAAGGACCTTCCCTCCAGTGTGAATCCTAGTACACAGACAGCTTAGGGAATATAGGTTGCTCCTGGATTTTGTCCAAGTAGGAAATCAAAAAGAGACACTTCTGAAAGGGAGGACATGGCCACAGGCAGAAAAGAAGATTGAATGATGAACATAAGTAGTTGCCATACAGTTGTAAGTTCTAGCCTGTCAGCAGTCTTGTCATCTTTCCTCCTAAAATGAAAGAAAGCAGAGTAGAGATATGTGACTATCTGAAATTTAACACTGATTTAGCAACACTGTATATGGTGATGGGCAGGCAGTCATTTGGCTCTCATGTTAATGCAAACATGCCCAATTTGAACGTCCGAATGTAGGGAGTTCCTCTCCCCACTTTGATGTAATTCCTCTTCCTCAACTTAATTCCTTCCATATATGTTGAGTTACACTTCCCAGAATTCCCAGCCAGAATATCAAGTTGGAAAGACTGTTCAGTATAATCAAGGACACAATTCTAGGACTTTTCCAGATATTGCAGGTATTGGTGAGTACTTCTGCAACTCCCAAAAACATTGGAGCAGGGATAGTGAACCCTAAGGCATCAAAATGAGGCCAGTCCTTTCCAAGACCCCACTCATCAGTGGCACCTGTGCAGAAGAAGTCAAAATGGACAAGTTTATAACTGTGACATCACGATCAAAGCCTGCCCCTCTTGTATGTGTTTCAGTGTTACACACATGTACAAAGAAGTGGGGCTTCAGTCATGATGCCACATCTGCCATCTTGCTTACATTGATTCTGCTCCCCCACCCATGATGCCGCTACCTATTCCCTGCTGTCACTCCAGCAGTAGAAAGAGCATCTCTAGCTGGGAAAGGTGAGAAGAGGCTAAAGTGCTTTTCTTTAGCAACTCTCCAACTGTTTTCACTACATAGAAGAAAGAGACTTACTGTATATATCAGGCAAGTAACAAGAAGGATCTTTCTGTCTGCCTGATGTACAGCAAAATGGAGATTCTTTCTGTGCATCAGACTGGCTGGGACATGGATTTCTGGCTTGCCTGATGCAGTCTTTTTCAGGGGAGCAACACTTCTGAATTATCTTGCAGATTTTTCCAAAGGCTTATGGATAGGGTTAAAATGCTGAGGACTGTCTTAACCGTCACAATGCACATCTGGATATTTGCCAAACTGAGAAATAATTCTCCATTCACCCACTTATTCAAATATAGTAAGGAGATTGTAGAGAGAAATTGGAATAGGATGCTACCTTAGAATGAATCATACCCTTGACGCATGTACTCAGAACCATCTCCCAAAGTAGTCAGCAGTTTATTATTATTCCTTTTCCCCTTCCAGTACCTTTTCCTTTAGTATTGTGTGTTTTGGAACTATAAACCTGAGAGATAGGAAGTGTGTGTGTGTCTTGTTTTAATTGAACTTTGTGGCTGAAAAGCAGAGTATGCTTCAAATAAATAAATGATTTCCTGAAATTTTGTAACTGCCAAGGGAAGAGACAGAACCCGGGGCTATTTTCATACACGAGACATGATTTCCTACAGGAACTTTGTCAAACACAGTGATTTGTTTATTGTTAACAATTAATACACAAGCCTACTGGCCTTTCTTCAAAGTCTGAGAGACCAGAATTCTTTGGGTGTCTGTACATTACTCATGGTTCCATCAGGAACAGGACATCTAATGGTCCTATATTTTCTTCTAGGGATAATGCCAATCCATCTTATTCTCTCCGTTCCAGTGCTTAGCAGCAGAAATACCTGGAGAATGCTAGAAAAATATTCTTGTAGGAGAAAAGCAACAGAAAATGCTTCTGGTGACTTTACACAATAGGAAGTTTGCCAAATGAAACAGATAAAACTTTTAAGTTACTACTTCTTGGAGGGGAAATATGCTACATTTTAGCAGGAAACCCCCCCTCTTTGGATTGAAATTATCCTTTTATCCTCCTTCCAAAAGCAATGACATCAGTTTTAAGATAATGGCACACGGCACACAAGATTTCCTCCAATATCTTGTCATGCTGGCTTGTTCTATATTAGGCAGGAATAATGTGTTTTCCAGAAAAGTTCAGTTCTATAACTATAGGAGTTAAAACAATTTAGAAGAAGCTACGGTAAAGGTCAACCTTTTTTGAAGCTGAAAAATAAAATGATTACTTGTAATTAAATTACTGTTTAGAAATTACTCCCCAAACTACCACACTTTAAATGTGTATAAATACAATTCTACTGTTCACAATATTCTAACTAATGCTATGTGGAGTAATTCTGTATTTTTTTTCCTACCCATTCTCATGAATTTTGATGAAAGAGAATATGGTTTAAGAGATTATTTCAAAGAAACTCTAACATCAGGACTGTGGTGGCTCTGGAACTTCTTTAGATACAATGTAGGCAACAGGGTGACTACAAGTCCTGCCTTTCATTGTATAATTTATCTCTTCAAACAATTATAATCTCCCTGACTTCCCAACTTTCCATAAATCTCAAGGTTTAATTTCCCCACTTCTTTTTAATGCCCTTGTCACCACTAGAGAAGTCCTGCCCTTAATCAATGATTGGAGAATTTCTTCTTCCCTTGGAGAAATATCAAAAAATTATCCACTCAGTTTCCACAATTTAGGGGAGAATCTTAAAAAGCTGTTTTTGCTCAGCTATAATTGTAACAACAACATTCAACAAGCAATGGGGGCTGAATCCAGTCCAAAGTTTATATTGTCCTCTGCCATCCTATTTCCACTGAGAAATAGGACATTACAAAAGACCTTCTTTCTCCAAAAACAACAACTGCCTTCATTGTCAGTCTTTCTTGTCCTTTAATGGAGAAGGGAATTAATTGCCCCCCCCACTCTTTTTTTTTTTGGCCAGATGTAGAAAATAAACATTCTTTTGTTCTCTGATGGATGCTGTATGAACATTGCACTCAGCTCATAGAATCATAGAATGTATGCATTGAAAGGGACTTTCAGGTCATCTAGCGCTACCACCCTGCGTGGTACTGGAATCTGCTAAATTTTCCTGACAAGTCCATTTGAAAGCCTCCAGTAAGAGGGAGTCTGGCACAGTTCTAGGCAAACCTTTCTACTACCTAACAGCTGTTACTCTCAAGAAATTCCTGTCATATTCAGACTGTTTTTTTTCCCCCTTTGAAGAAGAAGGAAACTTTTCTGTGGAAGAGAACTGCATAGTCTTTCCCTTGTGCTGAAGAAAGAAAGGACAATTTATTTATTCCTCCTTCCATATAAAGAAAGGAAATGGGGGAGGGTAGAATTTATTCAACAAGGGAGGGTCATTCTTGGTCAGATGAAAAGATCTACAACTGTACCAACCACAACAGGGCAAAATTCTTCTCCACAATGATGAAGCCTGCTCAGGTCTGTGTTTGTGATCTTCTCAGCAGGCAGCAAAATAAAAGTGTTTTACTGATGCCAGCAAGCAGACATAATGTGATTTGTTAGATGCACATGTGTGTGTGTCTTCCAGTCAGTCAGTCAGTCAGTTATTTATTTATTTATTTTACTCCTGGCGACTGTCTGGACTAGTCCCTGCAGTTTTCTTGGTAAGGTTTTTCGGAAGTGGTTTGCCCTTGCCCCCTTTCTAGAGCCGAGAGAGAGTGACTGGCCCAAGGTCACCCAACTGGCTTTGTGCCTAAGGCAGGACTAGAACTGTCAGTCTCCCCATGTCAAGTCTGGTGCCTTAACCACTACACCAACTGGCTCTCATTGCACATGACTTTCTAGATAAAAGATGTGATGATCTCGTGAATGTGCAGAGCTGCAGAAGGGCTTTCCTTCATATATTGTTAAGTATGGCCTCAGTCCTAATGCAGGACTTATAATGAAATGTGTTTACAAAACTATTAACGGAATAATGAAGGTCCTGTTTTGGCAATAACCCTTCTTGTTGATTTTCCTAATTGCCACCAATTCCTCTGGTTCTCTTGCTGTCCATGAATTAATGAAACTGAATAGACCAGATTTCAAAAACATTCTAGTTTATTTTACTTACAAGAGAAACTTTCAAATATGTTTTTCAGAAGTAGGCTGTTAGAAAAAATAGTCTATCACTTTCACCTTATTCAGACTTGTATAATGTGCAAGTACAAGCTTTGGAGAAAGGATTAAGAAGTCAAAAGTATCAAATTAAGACTAAACATGGCTACATGGAAATGCTGATTTACTACTGAGAGGAGAAACATTGGAGTATCTGTAAGTCCAAATCCCTGGTTGGTTAAGCATTAAATCAGTGTTTTGCTTCTGGTTAAATTTGTGACTGCATATTACTTTATTTAAGGAATATGACCCAGAATTTAAAAATGTCCTCCATAGGAATCCCATAGGAAATGTGTATGTTTGTGTGTGTGTGTGTGTATACACCCAAAATAAAAGTCCTATGCAATGCAATTTTGTAATCCAGCTTTAGTGACTACTAAATGTATGTATTTGTAACATACTTGTATATATGTACAGCTGTGTGTGTGTGTGTGTGTGTTCATATAAGTTCCAGAAGATACATTCTCCCCTCAACCACCCAGACAGCAGGGCTAGGACAAAAACAAACCACAGGTTAAAATTAATTGAATTATTAACTACTGATTAAAATTAGTTGTCTACAAAATAAGGCATCCAATTTATAAAAATAGTCTTCCCCTTACATATTCCAAGTATCATCACTTACCCACAAAAACACAGAAGTAGAGACAGACACACATTTCTTCCTTTCTCCAGCAGAAATTGCAAAAAAGAAGAAAAATCAGGAGTAAGGAAAAAGAGAAGCTGGACTGAAAAATAAGGAACAGGTAACTGGAGAAGAAAATAAAAGAGAGAGTCCCTAGTTATGCATCAGAAAAAAAGATTAAACTTCACCTGCAATGGGAGTGAATCCACTCAGCAGTGGGGAAGGGTGTAAAAACGGTCATGTTGATGGTGTGGTATTGAATTGAGGCCCTGTTTTTTTGCACATGTGTGCAATGTCAATGCATGTAAAAAGGGCCAGGGCTTTGATCATGATACTGCAACCACCATCTTGCCTATTTTGGCCTCCATCCCATGACTGAGTCTACCTTTCTCAAGTCACTGGCCAGGCTAACCTTCCAAAGGTCTTTAGCAGCTATACTTATGGCCATTTGCACCTCCTGTTATCACTGAAAAGTGTTTTCCATTCTCAGCATATGAAATTGCTCTTTCACTGGCAATTATCTGAGGAAACAAAAGGTCTTATTTATGATATTTCTGTCTGCAGTGTTTAAGATTGTTATTGATTTTGTGGCAGTTGAAGTTATTCTGGTTTGCACAAGTATGATGACATTGAATACTGACTTCTCTAAGGAGTAAATGTTGCTTATCATCTTTACCTTGGAAAACAGAGAATGTACCACTCCCAAAGTTGAGTGAGTTAGATACTGAAAAACACTTCTGCAAACTTGATTCAGTCTTCTTCACCTACAGCCAGCAAAGACTAATTAAAGTGAACAGGCAACTCAGGCACAGAAAGGTTTCCAGTTGCAGAGCCCAAGACCATTTTGTGATAGCTGTATGAATCAGCCAGGACCTGATTTGAAACTGTGATTGTCAGAGTTAATCTGAGTCAAAACATCAGTTTGAATCATCAACCTGATTTAGTTAGAAGAGTCAGTTTGATCAAAGTGTATGAGTCCACAAGCACAAATGTCCATCACATCTCCCATTCAATTTACCATTCAGTCTGACACATCAAATCAATTACGTGATTGGATGATTCAGCTCAAAGGGATACTTCAAATGAATAGTCTACATTGTGCCAGTATTCAAAATACATTTGGTATTATAATCTGTCTTTCAAAGATGCTGATTCCCAAAGGGGTGTGTGTGTGTGAAATCTTAATTATACAAGATTCCACAAAATCAGGAACCTGGTAGCATCTTTTCCAACTAACAAATGTTATTAATAGGCATAAGGTTTGGTCCTACCAGATTCCTGATTTTTTGCCACTGTAGGCTAACGCAGCTCTCTTCCTACAAAATATTTCTGATTATACATTATAAGGCAACTAAGGCTAATATCACAGTAAACTGGGGTTTCCTTAACCACAATGCCTTGAATGCATTGCAGTTTTGCTTAGTACAACATGTAAATCCAAACCCCCAAAACTGGATTGGATCATGGTACTAGAATACAATGTTCCTAACCAAGATAAATCCCTTGGGTAGATATTTGTGATACATATTTGCATTGCATGTTTTAAATATGTTTGACATATTTAATATCTGGATTCATATCTGAATATGAAGATTCATATTCATATTCTTTAAAGGTGATCTAAGATTGGACTATTTAATAATGTTTTCTAAATGTGTATGCCTCTAAAGTAGACAAAGTCCAGCTTTTACATAGTATGCTATTCACTTATTAACAGAATTGAACCAAGTTCTCATATATCCCCTGTTCTGAACATCCACTCCAGCTGCCAGTTCATTTCCTTAATTCATTTTAAAATGCTGACTTTACCCGTAACATTTTAGATGATTTGGGACTCATATATCAAGGAGCCTTTCAGAATTTCAGATGAATTCCATACTATGTTCAATGGAATTACCTTCTTCCAGGAGAGAAGAGCTTATGGAAAAAGCCCATTCCTTGGGCTACAGCAGGACAAAAAGGGCAAATAGCAGCAAAAAGACAGGACCAAAGAATGAATCAGGATTAAAAGGCAGATCAAGGAGGAACGAGCAAGTCAGAGGTTATGAATGTAGGACAATCAAACAAGACAGGAATGCACTGAGTTCAAAAATTCCTTTATATTTTCTGTGTGATTTAGGATGCTGATCTGGCTTCCTAACACTGCATGTATGATTTCTGATGGGTCATTCTGAACAAGAAATCATCCCACTAGAATTACATGCAAGAGTTTTCTTGCTCCACCAGCAATGAGTCCAAGAATTAGAGAAATAAAGCTTATATCAACTGATATTATTATTATCATTGATCACACAGTCAGCCAGTGGTTTAGACTGGATTTGGCATTTTTATCCACCTATCAAGTCCTTCCCAAGGTCCTGGGATAGGCAGATGTTGTTGTTTGATGGTGTTAAAGCTATCGTCGCAGGATGTAAGCTGTTCCAAGTAAAGCTGCCTTTTGCAATTGACTAATGGTGATTTGGTCAACGCTGATGGTCTTCAAGGGGTACTCCAGATGTTTTGGGATTGCACCCAAGATGCCTATTACTATTGGTACTATCTTTGCTTTCTTTTGCCACAGTTATTCTATTTCTATTTGCAGGTCTTTGTATTTTTTGATTTTCTCCAGTTATTTCTCTTCTATGCTGCCATCACCAGGTATTGCAATGTCCACTATCCAGACTTTTTTGTCTTCCTTATCAACAATTAAGTCTGGGGTGTTATGTGGCAGCAACCTCATTCTGTTGTTTTTGTGCTGTTCTAGATGCTCAGTTATTCTTTGTTTCAGTTCCTCTTGTTTTTTAATTAGAAGGCTTTGTTCTTTCTGAGGAGAAGGCTCTACTGTCTGAGTTAGTTCTGGCAAGGCTTTGATTTCTTTGCCCTGGGTAGACCTTTGCAGTTCTTCCAATTCTACTTCTGTGAATACTTTATTTCAGGTTATAAATCAATGTTGATCTGCTAGCCTCTGTTCTTTTATTTCTGATTCTGGATGTTGTTCTTTCCAGAACTTGTGCATTCTTTTCAGATATCCTATTCTTGTTGGATTTAATTTGTAATAGGAAATCATTATTTCTTTGTTTTTAGTCTTTGTATATTTATGACAGGTAAATAACTTTTCTTCCAGTAGTTCTGCAGCTGCTGGCCCTGGTTGCTCAGTCAGCAGTCCTGAGTCCTGTAGCCCAGCTTGTCACCAGCTGTCTAGGAACTAGAACATTTATTGCGGTCCTTGTGACCCAGGCAATGACCAACCTGGTATGGGTTTCTGTAAATTACATCTCACCATATTTTTTATGGGAGAGGTGTTCTTCATCTGGCTTCTCTGATGAGACCTGTCCAGTATAGTTGAACCTCTGGCACAGCTCTCATCCTCCTTGGAGCATGGTAGCCCCACAACCAGGTCAGGGTAGTGCCTACTTGTTGTTGTTGTTGTTGTTATTCGGTTTAACCAAAGTATGGAGAACATATAGCTCCACTTTTCCTTTTCCATGCAGTAATGAGTAACTTAGGCTGACACCCTAAATGATGATGAAATTAATTCAGTCATGTTTAATTAAGATATTGCCATTCAGTTGTAATGAAGTTTGTTTTTACCTGTATTCGCTGGGCCAACACTGCAAACACAGGCTCCTACATTCCCCGCCCTCAAAGAAAAAAACAAAGTGCTGTTGTTTGACTGCTCTTTGCAACTATAATTCTCAGCTGATACAGGAGGAGATCATTTCTTCTCTATGACAGACCCTCCTTGTGATTATGAAAAGGGTTTATATTTAGTACTGGAAACCAGATTAAAACAGGCCCCTAAAGAAGACTACAGCTAAGCAGAAGTATTCAACCTGGGGCAATTTTGTGAGAGAGAATGAATAAGGATTGAACCACAAAATAAATATGTGAAGAAAAAGTGAATGGATCACAAGGAAGAGGAAGACTGAGAAAGTTGTGGGTAGATGATAAGATCCTCAGAATGAGAAGTGAGAAATTTGAAGAACAAAAAGAATAAAAAGCAGTGTATGAAGACTGGAAAAGCATGGTGGAAGCAAGATTAGAAAGGTATGGAGAGATAAGTGAATGATGCTCGTGTAAACTAGATTGAACTATATGTCCTTTTCTCTTTCCCTTGTGTTCACTTCCCTTGGCTTACTCCTTTCTTGCATTTTATATAATACTGCTTCTTCCAAAAAGAAATAATGGGATGGGATAGATGATAGATAGATAGATAGATAGATAGATAGATAGATAGATAGATGATAGATAGATAGATAGATAGATAGATAGATAGATAGATAGATAGATGATAGAAATGTAAGTATGAGAGTAGATGAAATGAAAATAACCTCCATATACTATTACATCCTGATAATTTTTGGCAAATAGACACCTTATCAGCTTGATGAGTGAGCCAAGATTTTTGTATTTTCTTTATTTCTAGCATGACACTTGGGATCAACAACATAGTTGGCACTGCAGCACTTAGGTGCCCAGGGAATCACAGCATGAATTTAATTTTTAAAGAATGGTTCAGATCTTGTGAGCTTTGGCAGTCTGTGGAATTTGGTGCATGTAAAAGAATCATGCCATGGCAGCCATAATTTGAAAGTTGCTTGTCCCTGATCAAGACAATTCCTTCATTTTATCACCATAAAAATAACCCCATGAGTTAGGCTGACTGAAAGTCACTCTCTCAAAATCACTGAGTGAACCTGAGTCTCTGTCCAAGTTCAGCATCTTAGCCACTATGTCATATTGGATACCTATATTATATCAGTCTCAATATGCATTGTATCTGTTTTCTTGGCTGCCCTTTCAAATGGCAACAGAGGAGCTCACCCACATTCCTTATTAGCATAAATTAAAAACAAAAATAAATAAAAGTGTGAATCAGGCTAATATCATTGTTCAGGAGAAGCATTGCATGATCAGGTTGTTCCAGTTTTATCTGAAGTAATGGGAAAACTAGAAAGGAGGGGGTTATTAAAATTGAATCTAAACCTGATCACTCCATCAGCTTTACTGAACTACCAATGCCAGTTAGGAATTTATCCTAACTTGACTCTAGTTTCCTGCCTCCAGTTTCAAAATCAATGGGGTCTTGTAAGACTGATTTCTGAGGCTATTATATGACTACTTTGACATTTCTGCTGTCAGTAATAAGACCCGCCTCCTTGCCAAATCACAAGACTGTTAAAAAGAATATTAAAAACTCTCCATCCTAGTAGAAAGAAATGTGAGTCAGCAATGTTTGAAGTGGTATATAAGCCTAGTAAAATACAATACACTAAAATAAAAATAAAGTACAGAGGAATGAATTGGTTTAGTTGCTAGACATTTTGTAACCTCATTCTTTCTTCTCAATAAATCTTGCTAAAAAGATTCTGGGATAGATGTGCTTGGAAAAGTATTATTTTAGGTTTAGGCAGCTGCCCAGAAGCCTGACCTAACCCAGAGATTCAATCCAGCTCTGCAAAAAGCTCTTTTTTATTGCAATTTGGTTTAGTTTTTAGTATGTAAGTAGAAAGGGGAGTGGAAGGTTTCAGAAAGGTTTGGGGTTTTCTAAGCTCCCTATAGATCCCAAAGAATTTTTACAAATACCATCACTAATTACAAAGTGAGCCGTACATCTGGATGCTGTATTTTTTTATACCCTCTCTACTTCATTTTCAACCCTCTGGGTACTATCCTGTTATGAAATCAGTGATTTTATTAAAAGCAAACAATCCTATTCAATCCAGCTGAAATGGCAGGCTTGGAGATTGATAGAACACCACTACAACATTCATCACCTTTGACAAGCACAGACATACTACATTATCAGGCTGGTGTAGGTTTGTGTGTGTTGGTTTTCAAAAGGTTTTAGAACTACCTTGGAAACTCATTTGCCTGTTGTTAGCCCAGACTGACACCTGGTTCTTGCATCCTTTTGGGATCTAGCATCTGTGCTTATCTTTTTACATACCTGAAGAATCTTCTCAGCAGTGTAAAAGCAAAACAGAGACCATTGAGAGACACGTGTGAATAGGCCACTGAACCATTGTATAAGGTGAACATTTCCAAATAAACCATCTATATTTTATTAGAAATAATGAAACTACAAACAGGCCGGATTAAGGCCAAGTGATGCCATGAGCACAGCCCAACAGTGGAGACCCTTGACGGAAGTGAAACTCCCACACCATGAGATGGAAGCAAATTAAACGTTCAAGCCAAAATTTTAAATTTTAGTCAGTCATCATGCCAAAGGCAACATTTTTTTAACAATGAAAATTAAAATTGAACATGTCAGATAAGGACAGTTACAAAAATAATTGATAAAATCAAGTGTGGCAGTGAAAGATTTAAGGGCATGATAGCTAGAGGAAAAAACTCCAGGATACCCTTCCCTTGGTATCCTAAGCATGTGTTTGGTTTGCTCAGTGGTTAATCCAGGGCTGGTTACAAATAATGCAAAGAATAGTTGCAGTAGGGAAAGACTTTTAGGGATGAGTTCTGTGATCCCAGCTTTCTTCTGAAGGTGGCTTTTGTGCCTGGCGTCCCCCGCTGTGTAAGCTTTTCACATGACATGTTTTCAAAGAAGGGATTACTAGCTTGTGCAAGGAGACCACAATTCAAGTGAATTGTGGTGATACAGTTTGCCTTCTGACAACTCCAGTAGCTGAAGAAGTACCAAGAAGACCATCAGAGGAGAGAAAAAGCAACACAACAATTGTCTTCCACTCTTTAAAAAAGGATTATGCTGCTTCACAAGACAACTTTGAAGGGGTGCCTCACTAGAAGGATTGTCAAATCAAAAGACTCCTTTGAAGCTTGGCACAGAGATGATTCATAAGAAACCAGAGGTAGGACAACCACATGAGATGTTAAAAACACTGCATGCTTGTTGCTGCTGTAATGCTCTGTTCATCACTGTGTGAAACTTGATTTAAGCAGTAACTCTTCTATGGCATCTCCACCAAGAGTATCTGAGAGTCTGTGTTTAAGCATCACTAGAAACTCAGTTTGTGGGCAGAAGGTTTTCTAGAGAGAAGTTCCCCAACAGAGCTTTTCCTGAAGAAAAAGAACATTTGATCCTATTAAACCTGAGAAAGATTTTATTTGAAAGATAAAGATTTTTGTGTGTAAGAATGTTTTTTTTTAAGAAATAAATCTTCTAGCTAAGCATTTAGCAATTTCCATTTTCTTGCACTTCTCCACCCCTCCTTCTTTATTTGCTCTTCCATGGCTAATTTTTCATTCATTTGAACAGAGAAAAATATTATTGGCTGTACCTACAGTAAATACAATAATACAAAATGGACAAGGGGAAAAAATATGAGTTAATCTTTTTAAAAAAAGGCTTATTAAGTGGTTGCTAATTCAATAAACCAAGTTGTTTTTTTCCCTTTGATCTCCACCCTTTTCCACTGTGCTATCTCTTGTCAATTCTGGGTAAGGCATTTTTTTCCATTTGACTTTCTTGATCATTTTATAATTTGCTATAAACTATTATCATGTTCAGCATTGTTTGGGTTTTATCCCTTTAGCAATATGATCTTAAATACATCCTCATCTGCAAATGGATTGATTAATTATTTCAAACATTCTTGCCTGATTTTTCACTCTAAGTCTCCATAGAGTAGCTTGCAAATATCAGAAGTGAGACAGTTACTCTCTTCAGGTTTGTGGTCTAAGTTGCATAACACAAAAGGAAAAAAAAAAAAAAACAGAAAGGGAAAGGGAAAAAGCAACCCCATCTCCAGCCTTTAAAGTTATGGCTCTTCTCTAACAAGAGGAATAACAGAGTAAGTGTTGCTTCTCTTTTTCCCTGTATTTTGTATCCTGGTGGAATAATTGTTACTAAAGTTATATACTTAGGAGTCAAGAGATGAAAAATCAGTCTCAGATATCATTCTCTCTCTCTCTCTCTCTCTCTCTCTCTCTCTCTCTCTCTCTCTCTCTCTCACGCACACACACATGGTATAAACATATGGGGGTTTTTTAGTGTCTTGCTGCATTTCTAGTCCATTGCTGTTATGTTGGATAAAAAATCAGGCACACCTGATTGAGGGCTTTGATTCCCTGCCCCATCTAGTGAATGTCATACCAGCAATGTCCAAAAATTGGTTCTGATTATTTTTGATCTTTGAAGGAAAATTTGAGTGACATACTGTGGAGCATGGGGTTTTATACAGAAGCAGTATATTTGAATGCCTTTCCTTCCAATTGACAATCTTTTCTGTAAAAGTCTGCAGCTTCCTTGGCTTCCTAGGGAAGAGGTTATGGGGGAACCTCTTCCATGAGGCATTTCCAAATTAGTATATAGGTAGCCTGGGAGGCTGAAGATTGATGGAGTAACATAGCAGATAGATAGATAGATGTGACATTTTATAGGTTTCCCTTATATGTTATGGCTCTGGGCAGCTTACAGTATATAACTATACTTCAAAATAAAGGAAAAAATGGAAGTCCAGAAACAACAATCATTTAAAACCAGAAGATCATACAAGGGATCCATCACCTGCACTAACTCTGGGGCTGGGGATAGAGCGAGATCTTCAAGGCTTGCTTAAATAGGGCCAGGATGAGGCCTGTATGAATCTGAGAGGGTAGGGGGGTGGGAATGGTGTTCCAGAGGCACCATGACAGGGAAGGATAGATAGAAACCAGCAACCTCATTACTGAAAGCAAACTTTCAGGAAATAGAAGGTTAAATTAGTATTCATTCCAGGAGACTTGTCAATGAAAATTTGCCTGAGGTCAAATTCAGTGCATATTATCAGAGGCATAGAAAGGAAAGTCAGAAGATTTATAAGAAATGTGTCAACATTTTTTAAGCACTCAGTGATAGCGGTGGGTGTAGAAGGCATTGGAGCAATAATCACAACTTCCTTGAAGGAAGAATAGCAGTTTTGTGGTTGAATACTTATTAAAGCCATTTAGAAGCACCTGGAAAAAAATCTGGTCAGACATTTCAGAAATCACACAAGCAGGATTAAAACATTTAGGAGGAAACATGATTTGTAAAAATCTCCCACAGTGTGCTATAAAAACAAGCACAGTCACACCCTGAGCCAAGACTGAAGATGTAGTTTATAGCTGCCATCCCACAATGAGAGATGGGTTTTTTTTTACTTCCTTATCGACAAAGAAGGAAGAATGCATCAAAGTACATTAATGCAAAGCAGAACCTCGGCTGATGTTATCTACGAAGTGCTTCCCAAAACAATTATGAAAAGACTTAACTCAAACTAAACAGGAATCAGGAGAGAGAAAATACATGAAAGGGGGGTGGGGGACACCTTATTCAACAGGGGAATGATTCTCCCTAGTACTATGCCAAATACTCTGCATTTTTTCTTCAGTTGGGTAAAAAGGAAATTGCTTTTGAAATTGCTTTCAGAGGAAAAGCATTTAGTGAAAATGGTACAGGGCTCTGTCACTTTCAACAGAATCCAGGTTGCCAATGAGCATGTGTGAGATGTCATGCCTTTCCCTGTACTGTGTTCTGTCCAGAAATCTGCATTTTCCAGTCCTTTCAGTTTATTGCATTTAATAAAATCCCAGCAGAAGGCACCCCAGGGAATAATCCTCCTGTGAACCTTTTCAGAACAGGCAGTGTGGGCAGCAAAGGAAACCGCAGAGTGACAGAGAGGTGGGTAGAGAAAGCAGAGCGCCCTTGCCTACCTTATGTCAATGAAGTTTGCTCAACAACTTCTCTAAAGGAAACCCTAAATAAACTCTTAATCAACTTGAGAATGCACTTATTTATTTATATGTAACCCTTGCATACCATTTCCCATTCAAAGCTTTTGAAGACTAAGGCAGGAAAAGAAAAACTATACCTACACCATCTTTCCATCCAAGCAGGATGAATCACATTCCTATTCAAAAATAGGAGGAGGAAGCATACATACCCCCCCCCCATGTGTATGTGTATGTGTATGTAATATATATATATATTTATTTTATTTATTTATTTATTTATTTAATTTGTCCCCGCCCATCTCCCCTACAATGGGAGATATATATATATATATATATATATATATATATATATATATATATACATACATACACATACATACATATACATACACACACTGTGTATGTGTGTGTATATACACATATACATATACTGTGTGTGTGTGTGTGTGTGTATACTGTATATACACACACTCTGTGTGTGTGTGTGTGTGTGTGTATAAATGGTGGGCTGTGTTTTTATTCCAGGTAAAAAGGTTCTCCCTCTAAAATACATTCTAATTTCTTAGCATGTTCTCTCATCCCAGTGATATCAATGGATCTTCATTATAATTTTAATTGTGTTTCGTATTTTATGAGTTGACCAAAGAACATCTAATAAGGGACTGCAATATAATGATAGAACAATTTGTCAAGAAAATGCAGTCAACAATTTTTTCTATACACCTGACCATTGTATACTTGATGACTGACAGTGGAATGTGTGAACTGACTCCACTAGGAAGCCTTTTGTCTGGGTAAAAATGTAACTTCCATTTGCAGCAGTAAATTAGCAATAGTTTACTGGTCTGTGCACAAATACAAGTCAGGACTGTATATTGCATAATTCCCCATGGCACACAGGCCATGTTATTCTGTCCAAATTTCATATAGGACAGTAATAAGTTGTATTTGTAATAAACCTATGTCAAATTAAAATGCCTTCTTGTTTGCCATTAGGTGGTTGTTTTAATTCTTTACCATAACAAGAACACTGTTCATCATGTTACATGTTTTGCCATAAGGAAATCATAGAGTGGTTCTAGGGCCAGCTGATAGAGGTGCTCATTTTGTATCCTCAAACTTACTGAAAACGGGTATATTCACTAGAGATATTGATGCATTCAAAATATGTAAAGAGGTAAAGGCACTGTCATTTTTCCATCTGTTATAACAGATGCCTGCATAATGGAGCCGTATTAATAGGGAAGATGATTTGCAAAAGACTACAATTTATTGGAAGTTTCTCCAGGTAAACATGGGCAACAGGTGTCAAGCTCTAAGTATTTCAAGTGTGAGCTGTATTTAAATATCCTGAAATGCTTCCCTGGTAGGCCATTAGGTGAGCCTCATGATTGCCTTGTCTCATTCCACCACCAGGGAACTATTTTTGCACAGTAGGTTGAAGCAGTCAGACTGACATTGGCAAAAAGCCAATGATTTATTTGCCAATCTGAGTTTTGCAAAGTTGGGTCAGATGCATTTCTGTTCTTTCTGCAGGCCCATTCAAAGCCCATGAAAGGAAGGTGGGGACATTGGGGATGTTGTTTAAGCAGCAGGAGAGGCATTTGCTCTGCTTGCTTTTCTTAAACAAGAAAAAGCTCTGGTACAGTCAAAGAAACTTGGTTATATGCTGCTTTGCCACAAAATGGGAGTAAAGATACTTCATGGCATTTCTTTTGGGGTCCCTCTTGGGCATGTGCATGGATCTGCATGCAAGACACCTTTCTTCATCTTGTGGATAGCATCTAGAAGGCATGGTCCGTATATCGCATAGCTTAGTGTTCCCCTAGAATACACAGAATTTATTTTTGTTCCTGATTCTATTGGGAACATTTTAAGGACAAGATGGGTGCCTTCCACCTTGTGAAGCTGGATAGCAGCTGGAGTTCAAGATCTCTTTATCCATCCTGTATGCAGAGAATAAAGAAGCTGGAACAATGCATTTATATGCTGTCACAGTAATGAATCACCTATTCATTGGAACATCTCGCAGTGTAAATATCAAAAAGGACTTTCAAGATTCTTCTGGTGTGGAGTATTTTCTTTGATGAAGCAGGTGTCATTAATCTCAAGTGTTGCAGTGCGTCGTAATCGCCTCCTGCCACCCCATGTGCTCGCCGACTGTGTGGGAGGATGCCTGCTGTCTTGTTTATCTATTTGGAAGATACTCCCACAGAACAGTGCTTTTAAAATAATACCTCTCTTCCTGCCACTTGTTTACTTCAAGGAGGATCATCTTCTTATTGTTGAAGATTGCTTCTGGAATCTGCTCTGAATCAAACGGCCCCTCTTTCCCGTCCCCCTTTCTTTCTTATAAACAGCCCTATCTCCAGCCCTGTCTAGGATCAAACTGTTTTCTTTAATTGCACTCCCCAGTCATTAAGAAGTGGCCCATCCCAGCACGATTCATCCTGTCAGCACTTTGAGGCGACTTCATTCTTCTGATGCAAGGGCCTTCCTTTAACTTTCACCCCAGAGCAATTGACGCAGCATTTATCTTGGTTTCCCATTTGCTGAGTTCTGGCTGTAATCAGCATCATGTGACATTATCTCCACCTCTGCTTTTGAAATATTAGCCATCAGCTCTGACATCCATTTTGCTTCATGGCTGTCCAGATATTTGCTTAAATGAGAGAAATGAGGGCTGCAAATTGCACAGCCAAAATTGTTGAATATTTTAAAGGCTTTTGGAGATTGGGGGGAGTTTAAGGTAATCTAGACCTCTAATAAGAGAAATCCTAACCCTAACTCTATGGGGTTTGGTCATGTTATGCAAAGACCTAGCTCTCTGGAGAAGACTCTAATTTTGGGAAATGTGGAAGGAAAGAGAAAAGGATGACCAGCAGCAAGGTGAATAGACTCAATTACAGTGGCAATGAGTACACTGTTGAAAGAGCTGAATAATCAGGTCAGGGACAGATCATCATGGAGAAAATCTATCTATGTGTTTGCTAGGAGTCAACAATGACTTGATGGCATGTAATCAATCAGAACTCTATAGGGAGAAGGAAAGAGGCAAGTCGAGGAGTGAAATGGATACATTTCTTCAAGATTTTGCTTCTTGAAACACTTTCTAACAGCCCCCCCTCCCCAAAGGAGAAACATTGTCCCCTCCATGGGAGTTCTGAGGTGTTCTAAGAGCTATAAAGTGGATACTGGGGTGGTTCTATGTGCCTGTGGCTAAAGGTTGCCCATGCCTGATATAGGGGATGCCTCTTCTAGAAGCTGTCTGCACAATAACTACAAGGGTACTTTTTGCTTTGGCAATAATATTTTACCTGCCTGTAGGACTATACATATGTTGAAGGGGAAAAAAAGGAAAAATCCAGTGCCATGGGACAACATCACTCCCATTCTGTGGCCAATGGGTACCTAATATGCCACTGAGGGTTGGGCAGCATATAAATTTATTATCATCATCATCATCATCATCATCGATCACACAGTCAGCCAGTGGTTTAGACTGGATTTGGCATTTTTATCCACCTATCAAGTCCTTCCCAAGGACCTGGGATAGGCAGATGTTGTTGTTTGATGGCGTTAAAGGTATCGTTGCAAGATGTAAGCTGTTCCAAGTAAAGCTGCCTTTTGCAATTGACCGATGGTGATTTTGTCAATGCTGATGGTCTTCAAGGAGTACTCCAGATGTTTTGGGATTGCACCTAAGGTGCCTATTACTATTGGTGCTATCTTTGCTTTCTTTTGCCACAGTTATTCTATTTCTATTTGCAGGTCTTTGTATTTTGTGATTTTTCTCCAGTTCTTTCTCTTCTATTTTGCTGTCTCCAGGTATTGCAATGTCCACCATCCAGACTTTTTTGTCTTTCGTATCAATAATTGTTAAGTCTGGGGTGTTGTGTGGCAGATGCTTGTTTGTTTGAATTTTAAAGTCCCAGATAATTTTAGCTTCTTCATTTTCTATTTGAGTGTTTTGTGGTCCCACCAGTTCTTGCTTGCAGGCAGATGGTATTTCTTGCAGATATTCCAATGCACCATTGTTGCTACTTTGTCATGCCGTTGTTTGTAGTCAGTCTGTGTGATCTTCTTGTAGCAGCTGGCTAGGTGCTCCACTGTTTCTTCATCTTTTTCACAGAGGTGGCATCTGCTGTCTGTTGCTGTCTTCTCAATTCTGGCTTTATATGCATTTGTTCTTAAAGCTTGATCTTGTGCAGCCAGAATTAGCACCTCTGTCTCTTTCTTGAACTTTCCCACTCATAGCCATTGGCAGGTTTTGTTGTTATCTGCTTTGCCTGCTAACTTCTTTGTGTATTGGCCATGTAACACTTTGCCTTGCCATGTATCTTTTCTATTCTTCATGTGGTCTTTCTTATAGGCCAGTTTGGTTTCTTTGGTATTCAGTAAGCCTTCATGGTATACTAGCATCTTCTTCCCTGTCCTTCAGATATTCTTCCAATGCCCCCTCTTCTTCTTCAGCTGCCTGGTGTACTTGCAACAGTCCACACCCGCCTATGTGCCTTGGTAAGTAGAGTCTGTCAATGTAGCTGGGTGGATGAAGGGCATGATTCATCGTCATTATTTTTCTGGTCTTCCTATCCAGGGCTGCTTGAGTCCAGTGCTAGGAGCTGAGAAATTCCCACTGATAAGCATCATCCATAAAATCCATGAAAAAGTAATTGGTGTCCCCAAATTATTTTCTTTGTCCCAAAGGATAGCTCAACCATTATCAGATATCACTTTGTGCTAAATGCACTTAAATGAAATGACTCTTTAAATCTGAACAGTTCAGATTTGCCCAGACTCTAAGCTCTATAGGTTCCTTTCCCTATAGGAAGCCTATCATTCCCATATTCTTTTAAAACAAGACTAACAAACTACTAAAAATACCATGGGCAGAATATGAGAAAACTGAACAACCTTTTGAATTTGTTTATACAGCACTGTATAAAATTATATAATTTAATAAATATATACATATCCAATAAAGTAAGATGCTCTGCATCAAGTGTTAACTTAAAATAAGTTAGCACTTGATGCAAAGCATCTTACTTTATTGGATATGTGACAGTTCTGCATTTTTCCTTTTGTTTACTGAGGACAAATTAAATAAATTAAATTAAAACAGAGCATATAGTTTGAAATCCAGTTATGAATCAGATGCCAAGTTCTCCAAGATTGGGAATTCAGTCTGAGCATTGATTAAATGAAACCAACACTTAGAGTTGTCTTGTGTTTTTTTAAATTGCTCTAACTTGTTTTATTTGACATTAATATACAAGGTGTCTAAATACTTCCTTACTTCCGTGACTCATAAGCTTTAAACATTCCTAAGTACAGTAACATTTTCTCTGATGTTCACAAATTCTAAGGTGATTGTCTCCTTTAGATCGTGTATTCGTCTATGGGGCCTGACTTTTGTTATACTCTGCCTCTGCCTCTGTGTCTGCGTATGTGGGTGTATAATAAAAATTTCATGTTTAAATTAAAATTAATGTGTGATTAACAACAATTATGCTAAGAGTTAATCAAAAGTAAAATTATATGATTGTATACAAAAGGACTTCAGACAAATTAATTGTAATATCTTGATACATCAGACATGAAGTAGGAAAAGGCATTTTTTAAACACTTTGAACGTAGTTACAAATCACCATGGTTAAAAATAACAATTTTTTCTGCATACCGAGAGGGACAGGAATCTACCCAATTCCTGCACCTGACTTCATTCCCTTGTCCATCAATTAATAACCACCAAATTGTGAGTTCCACATAGAAGCTAATATTGAGCAAGAAAAATGAGGAGCCAGGACCCCATAAATGTCCAGCTAGACTTGGGGTCAATTTAGATGACCTGGATCCTGATCTTCTGTCCCAAAGTTGTGCCTATTTTCAAAATCAATGAACCATCTGCACCATCCTTGCAAGTCACTCTTCTCCACCATTCCAAACTTAATGGACCTCTATTGCTCTGTGGTGCAAATTAAAGATTGCCTCTTCCTTGGGGCATCTAATCCTGTATAGCATCCCCCAAAGTCACTATTAAAAACTCCATAACAATGATGTTAATGAAAGAAACAAGAAGGAAAATCAATGTCATTACAATATTCCATACAGCATACTGAACAGAAATCTGATAAAAGAAAATGATCTATTTTCCAAGATGCCCAAGCAGCAAACTTCTTTGCTCAGGCTGGGTCAGATATGTCTATTTATGAGGTTTTCTTAATTTTATTCATAGACTTATGTTTACTCAGTTTCTCAAGGGGATATTTTTAATTAAGTTGGGGAGGGGGTAGAGAGAAACTTGTCTTGGATTTGGTATCAGAAATTCATACTGCGATGTTATGGGCAATGAGAATTCCACATGCTGATAGAATTGTCCTATAGAATATAGCTATGGAATACAGTAGCAAAAAAGAAAAAGAAAAAAGAAAAGTATTATTGGCTAAAAGCAAACTAGGTATTTGATACAAATACTAGGATTTAAAATAGCCACTTAGATTTTAGAACATGGTTTAGAAGAAGAAATAACTCCAGGGAACCTTGTTTTCATGAGCAGATTTACACGCTGCACTGAAAATGCACAGTTGATGACAACATGGCAGTCATTCATTTAATTTTCCCCACGCCCAATATGCCACGAAATAATTTTCAGTTATTATGGAACTGCACACACATCAATTCCAAAGACTATTTTTTCACTGTCTAGTCTAGAGTTATCTCTTCAAAGTGGTCTGCTATTTGAACATATCTTGAAGACTTCACTTTCCCTAAAAATGTAGAGAAAAAAGAAACTTATGCCTTCAAGTCAGTCTTTGCTCCTGGTGACTGCCTGGAGAAGCGCCTGCAGTTTTACTGGCAAGGTTTTTCAGACGTGGTTTGCCATTGCCTCCTTCCTAGGGCTGAGAGAGAGTGGCTGGCCCAAGGTCACCCAGTTGGCTTCATGCCTAAGGTAGGACCAGATATGCGTCTCTGTGTGTGTGTGTGTTTGTGTGTGTGTGTTTCCACCACATATGCACGTGCATATTTTCTATAAAATAAGAGCTGCATTTTTTCTTTCTGTCTGTATCTCTTTTTTCCCCCTAATCCATTCCTTTAGATGAGCTAATTATTCCTTGTGTGTGGAAAAAAGACTGGTAAGAGTGCAAATATATACTTACGTAGAAAGCAAGAGATCTCTACCTTAACACAAATGAATGGAGAACATATGTTGCCTATTAGCCATTGGAAGATGGATGTGTTAAGTCATCCTCTTCCCTTTGCCCAAGCACTACAAGTGAAACATGCCTAAGATATATTTCAAAGTGATACTTATTTTAACTTGAATTACAGTTCACTCATTGGAAATTTCAACAGTTAACATATTTCCCGTTTGGCAATATCATTATGAAACTGGCAACAGTTCCTGATGTAAACTATTTGCAAAAGTTCTTGAGCTGTAGAATGCATAATGGGAAAAATGATCCTTTTTTGCTAATACTGACAAAATGTGAAGTACCCAAATGCATTAAGCATGAAGCTGGCTCGCTCGCCCTTATTGCGACATAAGAGAAATTCACTCTGGAAACACTTTTGTAGAATTTTTAACAGGTTCATTCATTATAAAATATGACCTTGTAACTGAAAAAAACACATGTCTATATTTTGCAGAATAGATGCTGTGGAAGTTAATTTGTTTCTATAACATAGAGAATAAATGATGTTGAATATAAACCAAGATACAGTACATGAAAACTGGAAAGGATTGAATGTTACAAAACAAATGTGAGCAGTATCTTTTGGATACATACCTATTTTCATTAGGCTTCATGAGTTAACCTGAGGAAATTATTTGCAACCTTACTTATACCTTTATGAAAAAAAATTTTACTTACCAAGGTTGATTCATAATTTTTGTTTGTTTGTTTGTTTGGATGTTATTGGGGCTAACAGTCTTCGCTCAAGTGAGAAAATAATAAAGCCTTTCATAGCACAGAGGCTGGTTATCTGAGGGACCATCTCTGTTCCTAGTTCCTGCCTGTCCCACACAATCCAGAACGGTGAGCATGCTCTGAGTCCCATTAATTAAAGAGTGTCAGCTGAAGGGACCCAGGAAGCAGGACTTCTCTATCATGGTGCCTGCCACCAGAAATGTTATCCTCCCAGTGACTCATTCATCCCCCACCCTGGCTCTATTTCATGAGCCCTTAAGACCTGGTTCTTGGCCAGGTCTTGGGCTAGTGAGGGTGGCCAACCCTTTGTGAGATGCTTGGTTTATTAGAATTTGTGTTATTTATTTTTTCTGGACATTTGATTTTTGTATTGCCTGTATTACATTGTTTTAAACTGCCTTGTTCTTGATTGTACCCTGCTCAAAGTCATGATGGAATTGGGCAGCCTATATATTTAATGCATTAAATAAATAAATAAATACATAATTAAATAAATAAAGCAAGCAAGCTATGGGAACAGAATAATTCAGTACCAAAGGTCTTATTGCAGTCTATAAGAGGAAGTATGCCAATTCAATGGATTCCAAACTTCCAACTGCTTTTACAGTCCTCAGATTTTTAAATCGACAAAAGAAACACCAAGACAACCATTAGCTGATAACCTTGGATTCCTTAATTGCTTTTTTTAACATAAAACCTAGTATCTATGTTAACCTTCCTAACTTGTGTCCATTAGATGTATTATTTCAGTTTTCATGGCCCTAAATTGTTAAGCCAATTATGCTGCTGCTGAGGGAGCTGCAGTTTAATACATCTTGAGGGTACTAGACCAAAGAAGGCAGATCTATAGAATCATAACAGACTGATCAAATAGACATAGCTGTAGGATATACAGTGTGAAAGGCTGAAGCCTACCAGAAGATCAAGAGCTGTGATCTAAAGGAGGATCTTGCAAGGATTAGGATGACAGTATATGAAATTGTATAGTCTGAGAGGCAGGCATATTCAAAGATACCTTAATGGGCTTGAGAAATATTGATTTGGATTTTTTTTTTGAAAGGATTTATTTTTAAAGGATCTTCATAGTCAAAGCGCACAAATATACATAAATGCTCATCCATCTTGATAGATGATAACTTTAAATCAAGTCTGGACAAAGAAATAAATTTAAGTTTCAATTTATCTTATAATTTTTTAGAACGTCTTTGTCTTAAGTCAGCTTCTGCTAAAATCTTATTTAACTTCTTCCATATTATTTTTCTGTTATTGTTTCAGTTTTTACTGGAATATCTATTGGCAGTATCATGCTATAGAGGTTTACTTATAAGTAAGCCATTCTGTTCCCTGGAATTTATTCCTTAGCGTACATGCATTCTAGTTTTTAATAATTCTTAGTAGATTTGGTTAAAGTCTTACCTGGAATGTGTCAATGATTTTATAAAACATCTTGGCATGCTCAGAAAGTAAAGAAATGCAAGGATGCTTTTCCATTCTCCTAGATTTTAATGCTTAGGAAAAAACATATTCACCGTGCACACTTTTTCATCATTTAGTGCTTATTAATTATGATAATGATACCTGATCTGCCAGGTTGATGAGTTTCATTGTTGATTACTTGCAATAAAACAACAAAAGAGCAATAAACCATAAGAATACAGTAAAAAAAACAAAATACAGTTTCGGCTGTTTTCCTAAAAGCTACAAATATAAGGGCTGCTATACCCCTTCGGGGGGTGGGGGAGTTGCTCCAAAAACCAGAGCAGTTACAGAAGATGCCTACTTCCTGCCTTAAGCTTGCCAAGGGGTAGGGATCTGCACAGGATGACTAGACTCTATCTGGAGAAGGTGATCCTCAAGATAATCTAGATCCATGCTTTATAGGAAATATACCAGCATTTTGAATTATGCTTGGACATATGTAGGCAGCTATGCTGTATTCATAATACTGATAATACCATTAAAAGGGCTGCCACCCACTAGCAAGTGAACTGCTACCATGTGTGCTTTCTGAAATTTCTTAATTGCCTTTAAAGGCAGCCCAAGTAAAGCACATTACAATAACCCAATCTGGCGAGGGTATGGGTTGCAGAGATCCTCTGCCCTAAAATGGTCACAGCTGGTCCACAAGCTAAAACTGAGCAAAGGAGTCGTAGCCATGGGCTTCACCCTCTGCTCCAGGAGACACCATCAGTCCAAGTGAATCTCCCCCCCCCCCCCCGCCCCACATACCAATTGCAGACCGTATGGTTAATAAGTTACAGATTTAAACTCTCATGAGCCATCCTGATCACTGATAGGTGTCTAGTACAAGCCACAATGATGTTATATTCATTATGACATCATCCAAATGACAGAAATTATGTAATTTGTATAATTTGGATGCTATAGAGGTACAATAGATTCTGTGCTTGAAGGATGAGATATAATACAATATAATACAATTCTCTCTCTCTCTCTCTCTCTCTCTCTCTCTCTCTCTCTCTCTCTCTCTCTCTCTCGTATTCAAATGTTAGCTTACTATCTTTACAAAACATATGCCAGTTGGGCCAGAATTTTTAGTTGCATGATATATGTAGTATAGAACATGGGGAAGATAGTTAATAATGGTATTATATCATTTCCATTTTTCATAGTCCCTCTTCACCATTGTTGACTCAGTGTCTCTTTGCATTTTTAGTTAAGAATAATCAGCTACAATTTTCAATTAAAAATACTAGAAACCAGAATGTTGTAATATTGAAAGAGCTGCCAGAGGGCAAAACTGCACTCTAGTGATTTCAGATGGCACCTAGTAAACTAGCTTGCCCATTTAATCAAAAGGCACACATGTTCTAGATTATTCAGGCCAGCATATATTCTAAAATACAGTACATAAAAAATTCAGGCACTTGGCAGCCCACCTCACTTATGAGTGCACTTCAACTTTTCCCACCCACCTATCTCCCCCTGCCCATCTATGTTCTTTTGGCCCCTGCCACCCTAGCTGTCCTTCCCCATCTTCTTGCTCCTGTTGCTGACCAAGCATGCTTGGCCTGGCCCTTTGCAAGGCAGCTGCTGGCCACATAAGGCTTTCTTCCCAGGGTCAAGCACAGCAATTTCCTTGTGAGACCTGTGGAAGATGGCCTCACATGGCCAGCAGCTCTCATGAAGAGCCAGGACAGGCACACCTCATCAGCAGCGGGAGCAGGAAGATGGCGAGGCTAGTTAGGGCTGCAAAGCACAGGGTGGCAGGGGCCTCAGAGTGCATGGTGGCAATGGTGACTGTAGCTGGGACTGGGCTGGGCCAGCTGGGGCTTCCCAGGGCACAGCAGCTTTGTGCCACACTGCTGGGTTGGGCAGGGGCTGGGCTTCACACGATGCAAAGGGGTTTTCTGGCATGCTGCAGCTCTGCGGCTTTTTGCTGCAGGTGGGCTTCGTGCAGTGGAAAGGGGCTTCCTGGTGCACCATGTCTCTGGGGCTTTTTGCAGCCCCAGAGCTGCAGCACACCAAAAAGCCCCTAAACCACAGTATATTCTTTGCCTGGTCTTCCTGAACTTGCATCACACTGCAGGAGCCCCCTCGTATGCAGCCTGCACCAGCTCTCCCAACCTCCACCACTACCCCCATGGCATCCCCGTGCTCCTTACCTGGGACTTTTTCTGCTTAATGGCCACACATCTTGGGATTACTATGGCAACCGGCACTGCCCAGGATTGCTGTTGTTAAGCACATCATGTCACGTGATGTTGTGTTTTACAATCGCATCACTTAGTGACAGAAATTCTGGTCCCAATCATGGTCGTAAGTCGAGGACTACCTGTAATATCATGCACTATAGTACATCAACCAAAGATACTCCTGCTACCTAATTATTATAATTTATTATTCATTTTCCACCCTAACCCTCCAAGAAACTCAGAAAAATTTCCCTTTTTCTCCCCTACATTTTTACCTCACAGGCGCCCCATGAATACTTAGGCCAGTGTATCTCAACCTTGGCAACTTTAACATGTGTGGACTTCAATTCCCAGAATTTCCCAGCCAGCATGCTAATTGGGGAATTCTGGGAGTTGGTCTATACCTCTTGTTGTTGTCAAGGTTGAGAAACACTGTTTTAAGTCAGGGTCAATGATCAGCAGGAGTGTGTCCAGGAGTCAGGGGTCAAAAAAGTCAAGATGGTGACCACGTCCACATGATAGAAGTCCTGCCCTATCATAATGTGGATGCCACCTGATTTTTTTCACACACACATACCCAGTGGATGCTCTGGTGACTGGAGTTTCAATGAGAGCAGCTGAATTGGAGTTTTAACTTAAGAGTCTTGGTTATAAGGCCTTATGTTTCATTCACCATACTGACTGCATATTATGGTGGCCATTAGCAAGGCTGGATTTGTCCATCATGCTAAATAATGTGCTATTTCATTGGCTTTTAGATTACTGTGTGAATGGCATCTGTGACTAAACCATGATTCATTTTAGGATATTAAATTACAGTATGTAACTATAGCTTGGTGTTGGCTTACTGATGAAACTGTACTAATGCAACTTGCAGACAGGGATAGGTCATTTCTGTGCAATTTGATTTATATTTCATCCAAGCCTCTATCAATTCACAGGGATGCCAGGCAAGAGCAGGGTTAAGAGGTATGAAAAAGTAACTCAGATCTTGTTCCTGTTTTGTTCAACTGAACTCTGTTTTTAGAGAATCATGACAATGTAATATGTAAATACAGCCATGAAGTTGGACTCTTGGTGTTTTCTGAGCTTGCTTTTCTTCAAGCAGGCATCACGATTGCACTGATGATATTACCTGGCCTGGTAGTAAAATGTCTGCAAGATGAAAAACAAGCTCAGAGAACACCAAGAATTCAGCCTCAGCTATGTATATTCTCTGCCACTGTAAAACAATGGAGCTATGGTGTGTCTAACCATGGTGGCTTTTGAAGTAGTCAAGCCACTGATGATTATGTTATGACACAACGTTTGGTAATAGTTGGTTTTGGAGATAACTTACAGTTTAAAGAAATAAATCAGACTGAACTAGAAACTGCTTACCAATTGTTTTTAGCAGAACAATATTGATACTGGCTGCCCAAGTGAAGGAAGCAAAGAAAGAAATCCTTCAGCGGGTTAATAGACTCTCCTGTGATGAGGTTTTTCCTTCTCATTGATGCTTGCTGCTTCCAAGGGTTTTATGAAGCCCATTGTTTCCAGCCTGTATCCTATATTATGTGACCTTTGGTTTGAAAGCAGCGTCTTCTGATGATTGCTATTTCTGTCATTTTCTGATAGGAAAGAGGCACAATGGGCAGAGAAACAAAGTGACAGCAGATCAATCAGCTTTCTCAGCAGTGTAAATAACTCGGTACGCAGTGTCCCTTAGAAACGCCATATGTATTTTCTAATTCAACTCTGATTTCTATGCTTTCACACAGGAAGTGGCTCCCAAGTAAATTAGCTACATGTCCATATTTCTTGATATTTCCCTCAATATCTAGCATTCCTGACCAATATACTGTCCTGTTTGCAATGCTGATAACACCACACGGATGCTGTTATGATTAATGATCAGCTGATTAATACCAGGAAGGGCATTTGCAATCCAATAATCTGTATCAATGAAGCATATGGAGAAGATTTTGTACATGAGTTCAACAGTTCAAGGAGCAACACCATTCCTGGCATAAAAACTGCCAGGAATGAACCCAACAACCACTGTGTGATGTTTCAGAAAACCTTGATCCAATAAAGCAGTGCTTCTGGAGTCTTCCAAGTAAGTGTCTTAAAAAAGAGGGGAGAGGGGGCTGGCATCATCACACTGACACCCAGCCTCAGCAGGACTTGATTACCAAACGCAGAGTAATATCCTCTGAGGCTAAATAAAGAAAAAGGAGAGATAAAGGTCAGTAGATATCTTGCCCATTATTTAGATGAAGACAAGGATGCAAAAATCAGCATCTGCCTTTCTCTTGCAAAGTCACTTTCATCAGCCCAAAGAAAACAGGTTCTCTGTGACTTTATACCATTTTGCATCACCAATTCATCTAACTGAACCAGCAACCTGGTGCCTTCCCGATGGGTTTGAGTTGAGATCCTGTCGACCCTAGCCAAGGCAGGGGGATTGCACAATTGGGGCTTAAAAAAATCTAGAGGGTACCAGATCACTGTTCTTGGAATGCACAGACCAAGTGGTTCTTGCTCTCTACAACTTCTGATAGGAACCATTTCCACTGGGCCCTAGAGATATTAGGGACTGAAACATCCTCTCCTCTACTTGCAGCCTCTAGCTGCAAATACCTCTGTCTCCTTTATAATTTTGCTATAAAGGGGCCAGACACGCTGAAGCTTTCATCAGAGTTTTAACTGTAAAAGGGAAAGGAAATACTGTAGAGAAGACTGATAACTTAATTCTAGTCATCCCCTTAATATTATCATTCCCATCCATTTATAGATCAGCACTCAACACCTTCATTTACCTGTGAATTTTGCAGTTCCATTCATGAAGTTATTAAATGGGCTTATTAAAGGCAGAGATTAATTAGCAGGTAACCTATTCTATTGTGTCTTCTACTATAATTCAACATGCAAAGGCATCTCTCTCCATATTTTAAAAGGAGAAATTACTAAGCTAAGAGTAAATAGCTTGTATAAACAGAGTGCAAATCCTGAAGTGATCAACATCATCAGTCACTAGTTTAAAGGTTGTCTCAAGTCCAACAACAGTATTGAAAAATTTAGGAAGAGTGTGGCATGGTGCAAAGCTTCTGTGATTCATGTTTAAGTACAAATTAATGTCCTGGGGGTAATATATCAGAACTCGGGGTGGGCATCCAGAAATTGGCTCAGCTGGATGAGAATAAAAAGCAGATTCCCACAATTTGAGCTCAACTTCTGCTGAGTGAATCCATGCAATTTTCTTGGCAATGTTATGGAATTAGTTTGAATTGCCTTCTTCCAGGATGCTTGTTCAGTTTCCCAAAATAGTCTACAGGCCTGAAATTCCCCAGGGATTTCCTCCATCCAAGCACTATGCAGAACTGACCCTGTTTTCCACCTGAGAATGCTGGAGCAAGATAAAAATAAGGACTTGCAAACAGAGCTAACTGGCCACATGCAGGAGCAAATGAAGTCTCTTCAGAGTCTAAGATTACCTAACTATACCAGGTGGAGGGTGGCATTCTCAAATATTCCCAACATCATAAAACAAATTATCAAAATTACTTTCCAAACATTGTAGTGAATAAAGCACAGAGCACTATTACAAATCTCTCCTATCTATTTTCCTCAGTGGAATCTTTCCCAAAAAGGGCATTGATGGCAAAAAAAGCAAGTCCCCACCCCTCCCACCCCTTTTTTTTACATGCATTGGTCATCTCTGTTCCCAGTCTGAAGCTGTTCTATTCCCAATTGAATGTGTGGAAGTTTAACTCTCACAATCTGGGGATGCTGAGTGTTGTAGTCCAATATATTTGGAAGATCTCAAATTGGGGCAGGCTTCAGTTTATAAGGACTAGATGCTTCTGGAAATGGGAATCATTCCAGCCTGCTGTTATAGCTGCCAGCCACTATTTAGTACGAAGAATTTAAGACTAAGGAGAATTTGTTTCACATTTGTTTTCTTAGGAGCAGTGTCCTAGTTCTAGACTAATTTATCTAAAAGACATTTACATTGATTAATGTCCCTCTAATAATTGACAGCTGCACTTATTTTCTGTCTTCTGGATTTTCAAAGCACTTTAATAGATTTTTGTTGTTGTTGTCATTGCAAGATATGAGCACTTCAATCTTGCAGAATATTATTCAATGCATCTCAAATGGTGTCAGGGCCTGGTAGTCTGGAGGACATGAAACAGGGCAAGCTGATGAGCTTGGCAGGAGGAATACGGCTAAGAAAGTAGGCGAGCAGACAGTTTGGAGTTCACTCCAAAGCTACTGAGACCGAGAAGCCAAGCCAGAGTCAGAAATTTTAAAAGGCCAACTTGTTCTTCATTGGTTCTTCATGTCATCCGTTCCTTGCTAGGTTTGCAGTGATGTGTGGTGTCTGCGGGGGGGGGGGGGGGGGGGGGGCTCAAGGAAGGACAGACTGATGCAAGCAGTACAAGCCCCACCCCTTTTCTATATGCGTCATAACATTGCACTCAAAGAGGCAAAGGATACAGTGTGATGGCGCAGCACTGCTTTCATCATTCTCATGATAACAGCAAAAATGTGTGGAAACTGCGGCCATTTATCTAGCCATTTCTGATAAAGACACCTGAGTAATGGTTGACCCAAACAGGAAGTAAAATATTGCTAGAAATAATTACCAATAATTGTGGGAGAAGGGCATTTTCCTCAAGGATTTTGAATATGCATGGAATTTATATACCTGCGTTAATGTAAGTACAAATCCTTTTAGTTCTCAACCTGCAATTCTCTTTGAGCCACACATTTCAAGCAGGCCTTGATTCAAAGTGCAGAGTTTATCCTAATGAGCGATTGACACAGTTTCTTGCTAGTTTTTAAAAGAGAGGATGGAAGAGGGAGAGAGAGACATAAGTCGAAGATGCATCTCTTTCTCCTCCCAGGGGTCTCAGAATAAGAGCACTTCATCTTCAGACAAATGAGCTAACTCATGGAACTATGACAGTGACTTTAGTTGTACTTGCTCAATGCCAGGGGGAAAAAATGGCTCAGCATAGCTCTTGATGAGAGTAAGTGGAGGGTTCATTTGGAGAACCAAACCATTGGTCTTTCTGAGAACAGCCTAATGAAAATGGCTTGCCTTGATTATGTTTCAGTGAAGGGTGAAATACTTTGAGGATCAATGAGGCACGCTAGTTGAAGGACTGAGCCATGACCCTATCTCTATTTTCATTTTAGCCACTGACATCACTAGCTGGCTTACAGAAGCCTCTATCTCATAATCTTAGTCCCAACCACCCCCTTGGCTTTGAGTGGGATATAATCTTTTTATATAAGTAACATAGAATTGGTTAATAAGTTTTCTTTCTAGGATTATTGAAACACAATACATTTTTATGTATGTCTACTCAGAAGTAAGTCCCACTGAGTACTATAGAATTTATTTCCAAGAAAGCATTATAGGATAGCAAACTGAAATGCTATGCAAGTGCAGAGTATTCATGTTGTTCAAGTGTTGATAAAATTCAACACTTTTCTTGAATTAGGCTATTCTGATAAAGCATGTCACGCAAAGCACAGCTTCTGGAATTCTTTATAACCTCTTTAACAGCAGTGGCCATATGTTTGTGTGTATGTGCCTGCACATGCTACATTCTGGGTCACATGACCTGAAGGGAATTTTTGGCTTAGAATACACAGTCACCAATATTCTGGGTCATTCTGCCATGGGAATCAATTGGAGCATTTTTCAGGACTTTTTTCCTACTGCATCCCCAACTGGATCAAGTCCATTTTCAACCTTGATCTTTCTTTTGCAAGCTTCTCTCCCACACCAAATTTAGTTCTGTTCTGTTTTGGGGGAATTATAAAGGTGATAGACGTAGGAGTCCCATCCAACCGATGTATCTAATGTTTGTCCAATAGCACTTCTCCCAAGATAGTCTAATGGTGGTCCATTTTGAAATCCCACCCCACAGATTTACAGAATTATTTTATATATAAAGGTGAAAGCAAGGACATACCCATGCAGTTTTCTTGGCAGCATTTCAGAAGTGATTTGGTGTTGCCTTCTTGCAGTATTTTTTTTTTTTTTTTCAATTTTCCAGCTTAGCCTACAGCCTGAAATTCTCCAGAGGTCTTCCATCCAAGTAGTAACTAAGCCTATCCTTGCTTGTTTTCTAAGCCCAGACTCCTAAGATAGGAAGCTGAGAGACAGACTCATCTTGGCTCCACCATTCAATTCTTCATAATCCAAACTCTGAATCAAAGACTTCTGTCATTTCAAATGCACAGTCTTATGGTTTTCCATACATCAAATATTACTTATTAGATACTGGAAGGCTATGGACATTTATTGTACTTTTGTTATGAAATGTGAATTTGTCGTAGGGGTGTTTATTTTTGTATGATGCAAAAATAGATCAAGTAATTTCAGTTTTATACTAGAATGTTCTGTCCCACAGAGATGATTAAAACAATGGTTCTGGGGAAAATCTCATTCTTAACTATCACATAAAAGTGCTATGCAGATGAGACTGAATTCAGATAGATGAGCAATGATTATACCCTCTACATCTCAGAGCCAGAAATATAAGCACTGAATCATTCTGCTTTGTCAACACCTTTCAGAGATATAAAAATTATATGTACAAACTCTGAAGCAAATTCTAACTAATGGATGATTATTTGAAGAAAAACAAGGTTCAGATCAATAAATAATTATCCTTATTTCATCTCTTTTTAGATATGAAAGAGAATGCAATTGGAGAGTAGAAGAATGGAATTATTCTAGAATTCTTTAAAGGCCCCAAGCAACCAGCTCAAAAGTTTGCCATTGAAAGAGACCTACCTGTTCCTTAACATTCCCTGAGCTCCCATATAGAGCTTCTGCTCTACAGATGTAAAGCTGTCCTACAGACCTTTCAAACTTGAACCCTAGAGTCCATTAATTAATGGTGCAGTAGCAGCATGTAGATGTTCTTCACTGATTTCAGAAAGTAAACAGGGTGAGACCTAGTTAGTATTTGGATGGGAGACAACCAGAACATCTCAAGATAGTAGGTTAGCCTGAAAAGTTGAGAAAACATCTCAGAAGAAAGTAGTGACAAACCATGTTGGCAAAAGAAGGTGTTATGGATTTGTCCGTATTGACATTAGGAATTGAACTCAGCTTGATGGCTTCTTTACTTTACCAAAGGCAACTTACACTGAAATGGAGAACTGATCCTACCAAGTTTCCAATTTAAAAAAAGTATAAAATAAAAATAAAATTCAAGGCAGGCTTTTTCATTCTTTAAGAGATGAGTGACTACTTTTTTGGGCAATGAAAGTATGTTCTCTAGTTGTCAAGTTCAGTTTTATTTCATGTTTCAGAACATGGAGCTGCAATTGAGATACTGAGCTAGTTAATATCCCAGTTTAGAGACAATGGCTTTCTATTTCGGTTTTGGAGATAACATCTTCTCTGATCATTATTCCATTGCACCAAACCACAGAAAATAGTGTATATTGTACTTCTTGTGAACACATGATGGTAACAACAGCCTGGCTTACATTATGTTTATCATATGAGAAGAGCATAGAGTGGATGGAGTAACTGGGCCATTGACAGTGAGAAATTAGTATCATTATCTTGTCTGATGGAAAAATGGTAAGTCCCACAGTCAGTCCTGTAAACAAGGATTAACTTGGTATCCATGCTGAACAATATATCCTTGTTGGAAGAACTCAAGTCCATCAGCTCACAGAACATGAAAGTCACTGTTGTTTAGTTAAAAATATTTTCATCTTTAGTTGAAAAATGGAATTATATTCTATTGTTCATTTTATTTAATTCAGCTGTTTATTGTCAGATCAGTCTGATATCCTGTATATCTGTAAGTGTTTTTATTCCAAACTATTTGCTACATGTGTGTATTCATTTGTTCCTTATTTAGTTCATCCTTGAATTGAATATGTCTTTCATGTTTCTCAGGTTTTAGGTTTTCCTTTTTAACTAAAAATCTAGGATTCTTCTGAACTTTACTTTTGTCTTTGTTAACTCTTGTTCTAGTTAAAAATTAAACAGCTGCAGAATACCTGGATCAAATAATTAAACAACAGCAAATACTCAGAATGAAGAAATTGTTTATATTTAATTATTGTACCCACCCAAGAGTCCTGTCTCTGTCATCCTTATCTCCACTCTCACCTTTTCCCTATTTTTTCTGAAATGACTCTCTTGATAAAAAATTTATTGCCTACCATATTAGACAAATCAAAACACTAATTTATTTGGAATTTCAGAGTTAATCTTAGCCATGGCATCTGCAAGAAACTGAGATGATTTTATGTTATTTTATTTTATTTTCAGATTTATATAGCTGCCCATCTCACAGAATGTGACTCTGGGTGGCATACAACCACAGTGACAACTGAAACATTATAACAATCATTAAAACACTAAAGTACAAATATAAATTAAAAAAAAATAGAAAAACCAGGATTGCAGGAGAGCTCCCCTTGGGATCCCCAGGGTTGCTAGAAAAAACACATTTTAAGGGTTTTCCAGAAAGCTAACAGGGATGTGGCTAACTTCACCTTCATTAAGTTCAGTTACTAGGATATGATACATTGCTGCTTTGCTATCTAAAACAGGATTATAAATTTATTTTTCTTTCATTTGCTTCATTACCTAATTCCACCCTTCAATTTTTTATGTGAATTCAAAGGCAGCCCAGATCAGCAAATCATACTTCAAGAATACTGTTCTTGAGAGGTGAAAGGCCAGCAATTACAGTGTTATGAGATTGGGAATGTCAAGATTTTAATATAAATAAACTCTTCTTGTAGAAACAATGAGAAAAAGCTGCATTCCTTTATAGTGGGTGATGTCAAATCTTTCCACCTTTGTGCATATAATAATCTCATTGCAGTTATCATATATAAAGACAAAGTTCTGTAATTTTTCCAACTATTTTTCCATCAATCGCAAAAACAAAAAAAAAACCCCTCTGGTTTCAATTGTACAGTATATTAATCTTTAAAATCCTATGAATCAGTGGGTGTATTTGAATCCAACATTTTCTAGCTTTTTTACACATTCACCAAACATGATAAAATGTCCCTTCTTGTAGTTCACATTTCCAACATAAATTTGGAGTGCCTTTATACATTCTAGACAATTTCTCTGGTGACATAAATCAACAGTAAATCATTTTATAAAAGTTTTCTTTAAGATTATAACATAGTGCAAATTTCAGTCCTTTCAGCCACATATTTTCCCATTGTTCCATCTGTATACTATAACCAAAATTTTTAGCCCACTTTATCATACATTCTTTCACTTGTTCATCTTCTGTTTCAAATTTCAAGTGAGTTTGGTTTATAAAAGGAAATCTAATTCTTTTAGATGGAGACTAAATGAAATGTTGCTACAGAAAGAAGCAACACTGGAACATTGCAAAACGAAATTAAAATAATTTTTTGAAAATAATTTAGGTAAAGGCACTGATTTAAGAATGGTTTGGGATGCAAGTAAAGCTTTTATTAGAGGTTATTTTATACAACCTAATAGTGAACTTAAAAAGAACAGTCAAGAGAAAACACAAGCTATTTTGGATGAAATAAAGAGAAAAGAAGAATTAAAGAAATTTCCAGAGAAGATAAGTATTTCTCAAAAATTAAGCTTTTACAATGACAATTATCTATGTTAACAGTAAGAGAAATGGAAATAAAAATGAATTATGTATACTTCTTCCATGTGTCTTCTAACATGGTGTTTATTGCAAAAAACTTGCAGTTTCCCTGGAAACAAAATTGCATACCGTTTGAGGCACAAAAGTTAAAATAGATTCTTATTCTGTCTGGAACCTGATTGAAGAAGCTCACAATCCAGCAAACTTAAAGAAAAAGACAGTTTGGTGGAAATAAAGTGTGCAACACATCTTTATAAAATCTCTTCAGACAAGGAGAATGTTTCTAGTGATAAAGTGACTTATCTCAAAGATAAGATCAACTTCTGATGAAAAGACTTACCCTACCTGTGACCTTGTAACTACCTGTCAGAGAAATGACCACCCTCTGACTTGGTCAAACAAGGGAGAATTCCTAAGCCCATGAGAACGACGGTAACTGTTCCCACATTTTCTTTTTTTTAGGTATTTAGAGGTAAATTTTCTTCTGCTGAAATGCTTATACACAAAATTTAAGAATCAGTAACCAAAGTTTATTTAAACTGCATGTAGTAGTCCTAAAAAAGAGAGAAAGGGAATTGATACTGCTATGCTTAGAGCAGAAAACTTTGCCAGAGATGGTGATATGATCTCTGTCTTTCATTACTCTGCCCAGTAAGGCTGAGTAAACTTGCTTTTGATGAGCTACAGCTGTTTAAAGACAGGCACAGTGGTGTCTGGGAGAGACTCAAAAAAAGCCAAGATGGTGGTCATGGCAGTGCAATTGAACCCCTGCCCCTTTTGAACATGCATCATGATCATCATCATACAGCCCTACAAAATGGACAGGTCTGTAATGGTGTTGCTTTGAATGACATCTGTATATTTTTAATCCCGTCCTCTTTGGGGACATCATTGGGCAGGAGTGCACAAGGCAGAACATCCATGTGTGCCTTGATGTCATACGAACATGCAAAGACATTTTGACTACTGGTACCATTAACAGCAGGTTTGTGCAAGGCTCCAACAGGATACTCAGCTTCATCTTTGAGTGCAACATCCCTTTGAAAACGAAACTGGACAACTGAGTGCTTCTCTAAGCAGCAGAGAGGGATAATAAACTGTTTGCTTCACTCACAGAAATCTGTGCAGTGGCTTTTGAGGCAGGGATGTATACAGGAGGGAGATCAACAAGATCAAGATGGTTGTTGTGACCTCATGATAAAAGCCCCACATCACATGCGACACATGTCAAAGGAGCAGGCCTTTGTGTGTTCTGGGCCAGCATTTTAAAGTTTTTGACACTGTCCCCCCCCCCCACACACACACACCAGAAGGATGCGCTAGCTATGATACTTTGTGAAGTATCTTGATCCTTTGTGAAGTAAAGTGCATTGCTTCTGTCTCATGAAGCAAATGTTGAAGGGATGTGCAGTATCAAGATGAAGCATGCCCGCTCATAAACTCAACATACTTGCCAAGGGCATGAAAAAACTTAGATTCATATGTCAGTTTTTAGTTCAGAACTGTTTAGGACCTCTGTCTCTTATTAGTTAGTTGGTTCTATCAGGTTTATTGAGAACATTAATTCTCAATGTTTTAGAATTGTTAATTCTAAAAGTTTAAAAGAATATTTAATGTAATAAAATGTTTAAAAGAATATTATTATCAGGGTTTCTTCTCCCTCTTCTCTTTCTGTTTCCCCCTCTTGATGGTCAGGATAGATTGTAACTTAATGTTTTGAAAGAACTCCTTTTATCAATATCCCACATGCAAAAGGCTGGGTCAAAACATAAAATCTTGCAGAGGCTTCCTTCTTTCATGTATGCATAGGCAAAAATCTTCAGATGAATATTTCCCTTTTGTTTCTCAAAGTAACACAGCAGCTCCAGATTCTGTCTGGATAGGGGATCTGGGTAGCCCTTAGGGGAACCAGGCTGAAAACAACAACTTATGAAGAAAATCGATTTACCTCAGTTCCCATCAAAGGGAGCTGATTTTCTTACCAGTTCTTTTATCCCATATTTTGATCTGGACAGCTCTGTGTTAAGGCTTTCTTATTTGAAATTAGAGGACCTGAGATTTCAGGATTCCTCCTTACCGATCTGTTTGCACCCTAGGTTTAAATCTGCAAAAAGAATGGCATGGAACTGAACCTCTTCTTTTTTTCTGTAGTAGGAGATTCAGGAAAACTAGTTAAAATGATTTTTGAAATGGTCTCCCAGTAAAGACAGCTATCTCAGGAGCACAGAGAACCCTATCTATAATGTGGTCAGTAACTGAATAAGGCATCGAGAGGAAGTTCTAGAACAGTGTTTCTCAGCTTGGACAACTTTAAATGTGTTGTCTCCGACTCCCAGAATCCCATGTATGCTGGCTGGGGAATTCTGGGAACTGGAATCCAAACATCTTAGAAGTGCTAAGCTTGAGAAACAGTGTTGTAGAAGAAAATCAGGCAGAAAACCCTCAAAATCAGGTCACTACAGGATGAAGACAAAGAAATCAGTAGAAACAGAACACTTTATAAGAACTTTACTAAGTTATAAAAAGCATAAAGGTAAAAGCAAACAAGAACTAATAATCGAGGAGAAAAGTAGAGAGCAAGAAAGTTAGAAAGAATACAAAAGTGATGGAAAGTAAAGAAAAAGAAAAGAAAGAAAAAGAATAACTTCTGACTTCTTATAGAGCAGATGTAGATAAATCATATAATAACCTCTTACTCTAAAACTACTTAACTTCCATATTTTGTATAATCTATTAATTTAACTAATCATCAAATCCATTTATCATAATTTCATGTCTCCTGAAAAAAGTCCAAAGAACAGATCACTTTACACCCTGCTAATTCATAACTTATTTGGTGAAACAGGTGTTTGTCTCCTGAAATTTTAGGGTTTTTTTCCTCCAATATGTGAGTGTATGACAATTTAGAGACGTCTTCACTGATATCAATCGAAAAACCATCAAAGGACTCAGTTGTTCACAGTATATTGGTGAGTCTCAGGATGGAAATTCTTGGAAAAGTTAAGATATTTTAACAAATAGTAGGATAAAAGAGATAATTTTATGGAAGCTGCTAGTTTTGAAGAAGTTTAGACATTTCTCAGTCATTAGATAGAGCCATGTATAGATCATTATATTTTAGAAGGAAAAAAGCCAGAACAAAGTTTCTTCTAATGAACAGGGCAAGGAACATCTATTCAACTCATTTTTAACAGCACATAGCTGGTCCAGCATGTGACAGAATGGGGCATTTAAAAGAAAAAATGTAATACTTCATAAGTTAGAGGAAATAGCTCATTTACCATTAATGTTTCTTTACCCAACATATAATTCTGAATACCCAAGTGAAAGCATAATTTTGACTTTTTTCCAAATATAGTCCTTTATAATAATTTGGCTAAAACAAGCAGACTTCTAGAACAGAAATGTTCAGACCTCACATCAGGCACAATTGCAAATATCAGTTTTTCGGATACTTCTTCTAGATACTTCTTCCAGACTGGCTTAGTCAGCAGGACTCACAGACATGGCAAGGAAATATTACTCAGTTTATTGCAGACAAGAATTAAGCCATAGATACACAGAAAAAATTTCTACCACTGTACATAGAATTCAATGCCTGCATACATGGCTATGATCCACAATTTAACTTCTAAGCTTTCTGAGTCAATGGATACTAATCCATTCTCTGATCTATCATGACATAAGGTTTTCTCTACATTGGTTTCTATCTCCCAAGCTTCCTTCCTTACAAAAATCTAAGATTTGCCCTAAGCCTATCAAAATAAAACTACTATTTAGTGACAATCCAAGAAACCTGAAACTGAATATAAAAATAAGTGTCTCAAGCAACTACTGTACATAACAGTATCTGAGCAGAACAATCTTACTGACGTCTGTCCATGTGAAAGAAACATTATGTTATATTCTTCCAACTTTGTTCCGATTGCAAGTACTCTAGGTGTTATTAGCAATGGTCATGTAATTTCATCCCACAGGAGACTTTCAGATGATTATATCATAAAAAGTCTGACGTAAGTGAACAAGAGAAAACCAATTACGATGCTGACTCGTTAAGACTTATAATAAGTTCTAATACAACATTGTAGATCAGATAGAACATTTTTCCTACCTTTAGTAAGGATGGCTTAATACAATGGCAGATTTGCAACTGTGAAAGTTCTTGCTGATGTTTGATATAATCAGTCTCAACAAAACATAAGTAACAGAAAATAACTTTTTAATTGCACAAGTTTAAATTAGTAGGCATACCTGCAATAAAAATGCAGATGTCAGGAATAGCCAATGGAGATTTAACCATCTCAGTTGTAAGCAAAACAGACTGGGCCAAGCAAATTGAATCAGCTTTCTACTTTGCTTAAACAGGTGACTCTATTATGCTGTGCTAGGATGGAACAAGTAATCTTTATTAATATCTATTCCCCAATAGAACAATGGTTAGGAATTACTTATGGACTAAGCTTATGGAGATATCTGCAAGATTGCTACCATAATCTATCCAAACATAGGAATAATTATATAGATATTAACACACATATGGGTGAAAATGATAGGATAGTAAGTCAGAATTTTGCAAATTTTGGGTAGGCTTGTAATTATGAGCATACATTGCAAGATACACTTGTCAATACAACAGGTTGTGTTTTATGTTTTTATTTTCATTTAATTTTTCAAGATAAAACTGATAGAAGCTTCACTACCAGTAAAAAAGTCAGTATAGTAGGTTATATGTTTCAGTAATAAATCTTTCACAGGTTGTTGTTATTTCTGACAGAGTAGACAATGATCACTTCACTCTTAGAATGATATACAGACCAATGACATATAAACCATGAAGAGTTTCAGAGACAGAAGAGACCCCAGAGACTTGAAGTATCCTCTATTGGAAGCAGATATGAAAGAAGCAGGATGTGTATCCATGGATTGAAACATAATTTTTAGTTTAATGCCCCAGATTCAATTAGTAAAGATCTGTCTACTTACAGCACCTGGTCTCACAAGAAATGTAAAGAAAATAAGATGAAACTTTTTAGGCAGGCACACTAGATGAGAAATGGAAGAACAATGAAAGCATTCTACTGGATTTAACTGCAGAAAAAGTATAAACTCTTCTTTGAAACATAGAAATGTGTGTGTGTGAGAGTGAGTTTAGCATTTCTTATTAAAGATAAGCTGAAATTTTGAGAGGTGATTTTGGCTCTAAAAGTCTTCCCAATTTCAAGTGAGGCCTGAACTCTGTATTTGCAATACCATTTCTTAGTTAGAAATCAGTTAGATCAGGCTCGCCCCAACCCTGCTGACTTTTCGCAAAGCCTTGAAATCCTGGCTTTGCCATCGAGCCTAGGGCCCTGGCGCTGTGTGTGAGCCCGCACCTTGGCTGTATTGACCGTGGATGTTTGTTACATATTGTTGCCCAGCTGCTATTTTATGTCATTTACAGTTTTGGCTTATTGCTTTTATTTTACTTTTATTGTTAGCCACCCAAAATCATGCAGATGAGATGGGTAGCCATAAAAATTTAATAAATAAAATAAATAAAAATCAGCAAATTTAAGAAGGAATATGTTTTCCAAATGACCATCTGAGATTCATGATGTCATTCCCTCCATGAAGTTCATTAAGTCCCAAAGAATGGATATGCTTTCACCAGAAATATACACAACGGCTTCATAGTGGTGGACTAGAACACTGTTTAATTTTTTTACATATAGAATACTGGCAATATCCTTCAGACTGAAAAACAATTATAATGGCTCCTATTAATTTATTTTAAAAGGAAGTAAAACTGACCCTTAAAAAATCAGCCATGTCAAGCTATAGGGTATTACATCTAAATTATACAATAAATATTTTCTCCATAAATTGGTCTACTAGGCAGAAACAATTGATTGATTGAAGAAAAAGATGGCTTCAGATAAGTGAGAAGTACAATGTTCAGTGTACTGTTTTTCAACTTCTACTTATGAAATTCACAAATAGGCTTAACAGAACAACTTTTATGGATTTATCATTAGCATCCAATTTAGTGGACAGGCCAAGACTTAGGGTTAGGGTTAGGGGAGAAAAACATGGATAGAAAACTGGTGATTTTGCTGTAGAACATGCATAATAACATTTGTATGTGAATGAAATTAGGGCCATACCTCAAAGACAATAAAAATGAATATAACAATAATGCAATGTCAGAACTTCCAACTTCTTCTATTTCCTAGAGGAGGACAGTACTCATGTTTGCAGATGATGTGGTCCTTTTGTCTCCCACCAAATTAGACCAGAGAAGAACTTTCATAAAGTTTATTGAATACTACCTTCAGAAGAAATCAATTACTCAAATATAATGCTTCAATAAAATATCAAAAATCTCTAAGTGATTTATAGATAGTCATGAGATAGAACAAAACCATTCCATTATGTACTTGAAGATTCACTTTGATGAATGATTCTCATGGATTTATCACAAAATAGCATAACATTCTTAGGTACAACAAATATCCATTTTTTTTATGCTGAAGAAAAATTGTGTAGCCTGCAATTAAAATTTATGCAGGAAAAGCAATTATTCAAATGTTGCATGGGGAAAAGATATGGGAAATAGGAAATAGCAAGGAATTAGAGATCTTGCAGGAAAAAAATGTATAAGAGTACTTCTGGTCCTGTCTCCATGGATCCTAGCTGCAATAGCAGATGCAAAGATAGGTTTGTCTTGTATAATGACAACAAACAAGTCAGTTCTACATATCACGGCAGGCTGATTCAGACATACGTCTCCCTGATGTATGTTATTTGGGCCAATCCAAGGTTGGGGGATGGACACAAAAGGTGTCAAACAAAGTATTATACATACTGTTCCCCATCAATGATCATTTCCTTTGTGATTATATTACAAAATTGAATATACAGTTCCAACTTCAAGAGCTGACTCGGAAATTATTGAATATCCACAGAGTTTTAAACAGAATGCATTGCTTCAAAAAAGATAAAAAGAGATATTTTTAAGATCTAATTTTTCTCATCCTGAGGAGGACATTATTAAATTATCCTTCAAGCAATGCTTTATTGGAAACAGGTACACTCCAATTCCTTTGGTTGCTTGTCTATGTATCTGTGGAAGCTGCTAGCAGAACAGCTGGTTTTCATGCTTTTAACTGGCAAAAATCCTTTGGTTCCATACCAAATGGCCAAGTTTGCACTTGCTGCAACAAGTTCTGTGCTTTTATCTGAGCAAGACAGTGGCAGATTCAAGTTCAGGAAGATTGTTGATAAAGTAGATTCTGTTCAACTGATTATTTGACTATGCTTTCAGTACTTTATTGAATGAATTTTAAATTGAATTGATGTGTTGCATCATTGTCTTACTTGTTGTTTTATGATGCAGGCTTTATTCCATGTGTTTGCAATAGACCAGGCCTCTAGGCTATAACATTCCACTACTCTGTCTCTGTCTTTATTGCTTGATGAGCATTTGGATATTATCAAGAAGAAATCTGTTGTTAGACTTTGGCCTCTCTGTAGCAGTTTGCAGCTGCCTTGGCTTCCATCCTTCAATTAAATCCTAGGAAATAATCACTCTTTATAGACTTTTTCAGATGGTGGACCATAAGGATAGCCAGTTAAGCTTTAGAGTGATGGAACAATAAAAAGACATCCTTACCCATTTCTATCAGTCTAGTGACTTCAAAAATGCCCAAAGAGAAATTCTAAAGAAACTGTCATGTACTCTGAAAATAAAGTAGAAAACCAGAATCCTGCGTTGAAGGGGAAAATTTTTTATTTTTATATTTTTGAAAAACCCTAAACCAGATTTTGGCATGGTATTCGTTAAAACATCCAAAGCAGAATGCCATCGGATTATGGACTGTCTGCCTCTAAGATATGAGTACAACTCCTGCCTAAATAAAATCTTCAGTTACTTGGACTTGTAATTGGCCACTCAGATGTCACAATTTCTTTTTTCATGGATAAAAGACTTTTTGGACCTTACTTTACAAAGTGACAGGAGACGGATAGTGGAAAAGCTAGTGTTTCTTATGAGAAGAGGCTATTCAGAAGGAATAAGCTGCGTGTTACTATTTCTCTCCCAAGGATCTTGCCTCACACCTTGACCACAAGGATCCTGAAGATCAGCAAAGTGAGAGTAGCCAGCTCCAAATGTCTTTGAAAGTATGTATAGCTGCCCTCAAAGAAATACAGGTCTTGCTTGGAAAATACGTTTGGCGACTTTCTGTTTGGGTTATGGCTCACTTTCTCAGGCCAGCTGGATTTAGTTACCAAGAAAATAGGTGAGCTCCAGAGATTCTCCCACATCTTGGGGCCACATGAGCTGACTTTTAATGGAATATGCACGTACCAAAGCTGGGCCCCAAAGATTCATAGTAACTGGACAGTGCTAGCTGTTTTTGGTTTTGCTTTGCTTTGCTTTGCTTTGAGGTGAGGATAGTACTAAGGATGGCAGGAAAACACGTTAGTAGTAATAGCTTTCCATTTGGAATGTCACTCTCAATAGTATCTGTGTCTTTATTTCCTTCCCACTGCAAATGGCACTGACATTCAAAGTTCACTTCCTTGGACTCGGATACAGAAATGTATAACAGCATCAGTCAACAAAGCTCCAGGGAAAAATCTTTAGAATGCATTCACTTGTTATGTTTTGTGTGGGGTGACACAGCAGGCTTGCCTCATTCTGACTGATGTAACACAATTGCTTAGCGTAGGGCTGGGTTCCCTGGGAAGATATTGTTTTTTAAAGATGATGCAAATACCTTTGATTTTCTACTCATTATACTGGGATTTCATGTTTGCTAGTTTAGGCATGTGCCCTCGAAAGATAGCAGGTTTGCAAATGTAATCAGTTTCATGGGGCAGGGGGAGGCAAGGGGGAAGTGCCTGGAGACGACCTATGACAGTCATTTGAGATTCAGATTGGCTTTACACAACTTAGAGAGTCTGTTTTTTGAGCAGAGAACATGTTATGTTATCAAACCTATCAAAGATAAGAATATCAATGCAGCAACCAAAAATAATTCAGATCTACTTTGGAAGAAGAAAATATATGGCTAATAGATTCAAAGGCAGAAGTATTTGAAGAAATATAAACCAGATTTGAAATAACCCTCGTTATTTTTAAAAGCAGTATGGTAACAAATAGGAAAGAACACTCTCATCAAAGTATAAAATCTAGGAAACAACTTCTGTAAGAAAAGGATAAACTGACTGGTTAGCCAGGAGGAATATGATAAAGAGTATGATCTTTAACACATTTACTGAATTAGAAGAAAGTCTCACTGTGCTCCACAGGATTTATTTTCTAGCAAATGTACTTAACATTGCAGCCTAAATGATGGGTATTTTTTGCAAAATTTAAAGTGTGTTACAAATGCTATAAAAGTTGCCTGTACTATTGATTTCTTCATCAAAAAAGTAGATTTAGGACAGCACCAACAACCTTTAGCCCCTGAAGCAGGTTGCTGGGGTGGAGTGAGCAAATAAAACTTCTCCCCAAACCCCAGTTGGTTTGCTCAAGACTAATGATGGTTTTCCACTATGATAAAAAAAGGTGTTCAGGAACAAGGATAACAGATTTGGATAAAACCTCTTCTTTCACAGAGTTCCTCTGGATATGGATTTGCATGTGCCTCTGTGTGTATATGTGCATTTGTGCATATACGTTTTGTGTTTTACCCATTGAAAAATGTCACTCATATGAAAAATACACAAAACCAACCAACCAACCAACCAACCAACCAACCAACCAACCTCCCTCCCTCCCTCCCTCCCTCCCTCCCTCCCTCCCTCTTTCTTTCTTTCTTTCTTTCTTTCTTTCTTTCTTTCTTTCTTTCTTTCTTTCTTTCTTTCTTTCTTTCTTTCTTTCTTTCTTTCTTTCTTTCTTTCCAAAATGTCTCTTTTCTCCTCATTCTGCATGATTAAAATAAAAAGTGTATGCATTTGTGGATTGTGATTTTTCTGAGGGATATGACTGAGCTGCTGATTTCATCTCTCATTTTATGAAGTGGAGAAATAAGACAGAATGAGAGGCAGGTAAAAAAAAAAAGCATAACATTATTGGGAAGAAAGAGGGAGAACTCAACATTTTCTCTCCTTACTCAGAGATTTAAAACTCGGTGGAATTAGACAGATTATTTCAATTCAATAAAGGCCATACTTGTTACTACATGTGGGTGGCATGTTCTCTCACCCACCATGTTGTTCCTGGGCCAATGGGGAAGTTAGAGGAATGCTTTCTTATTCGCTGGGGAGGGATTTTTCTCCTGAAAATGTCCCAAATTGTATCAACGGTTTAGGATTATACACTGAAGTAATTTCCAACTCCATTCTTCTCTGCAGGCTTTTGTGTGGCCCCGAGAAAGGCATTGTTACCATGGGTTTGGCCAAATCAAATCCCTGAATCTGAACATTTTCAAGGCAGCTTTGAATAAATTTTGTAATAAAGAAATATGAAATGTATGTTTATTTCAGTTTGTTCTTCAGTGATATTATGAATATTTTAAAACAGAAATTTTGTTTATGTGCTGGGTGGTTTTTCAGCAATTTCCTAAAAGGAAGTCATTATTTAGTTTTATTATCATACAAATAACTTTTTGCTCGCAAAAGATATCTGGAGCAACAGTTTTTTTTTTAAAGTATTTGTAACTTTTTTTTCTTTTAGAAATCCATCTTTTCATGTTCAGTGTCCTTTTACTAAATGCACTTGGATTAAACTAGAATCAGGATTTACTCCCAGAATTAACTTACTCCCAGAATTTCCAGTCTTAGGAATTATATCTTGAATAAGTGAAGAACAAAGATATCCTTGCCTATGTGGGACAAAAATAATTGATACATAATTTGTCCATTTATGTCCCGATTTCCTACCCATTTGCTGTCTAGGTGCCAGATTTCTGGTATTAGTTTGCCAAGATAGCTGAATACTAATATAATTATCCAGAAAGCACCTAAGACAGTGTTGTTCCAGACAATCAAAGTGGAGTCAATCAATGCTATTATTACCAATAGATAAGCCTACTAGAGAATAAATATCACCTGGGGCTATTTGTTGGGCATCTCCACAAAAATGGCAGATTTACCAGCTACAGTTTACAATAAACCTTCTGTAGCAGGTAAGGAGGTTGGCCTTGATGGAGAGAAGGGAGATCTGTTACCAAAGCAGTGAGGAGGAAAACATTGCTTAAGTCCAAACAATGAAGAAGGTATGCATAAATATCTCAGATAGACACCCCTGTAATTTACATGAGTAAGGGAAAGGGAAAGGGCAAAGCATAATTAGACTTGCAAGCATGTAGTAAGTACAGGTAGTTTGAGTCATAAGGTGGAGTTGATTTCTTGGTCTGATTTACATCTTGGGGCTGACATCTTTGTACCATCTCTTAGAATTTTGCATTTTCAGTTTGTACATGCAGTGAGAAGGAGGTAGTACTGTACATCCATGCCTGAGGCAGCCACAGATCTCCATGCTCAGTTTTCTTTAAGTTGCCATTAGTAGATGCTCCAAGGTATATTGTCTTTGCTGCAGAAGACGGCGCTTGGGAGGGTGGACATTGGCTATGGGCAGGTCTGCACTTGTAGTTTCTCAGAGCATAAGTTTTGCTTGTGGGGAACTGGCTACTCTGTACATTTGGTTATGCTGAAAACTGAGGGGCAGATACCATCCCCTTATCCAATTTAGGAAAAGGCCATTTATAATGCATTGCATTTGCATATATTGCATTTGTTTTAAAGATGCATAGCTATTTTAGAATAATCTATCCATCCAAAGTTGCCTTATCAGCTTTATTGTTTTTGCCCCAGAAAATGGTATCAGCTACTGACCTTCTCTGGCCTTGAAAGCTAAACAGGATCTGGCCTGGCTTGTACATGGATGTGGGAACTATGACTGTGGTAGACTGGGAAGTCAGAGCATCCAGGAAGAAAGCAGTGACAATCCATTTCCATATTATGCCAAGAAAAGGCAGGAAGATATGAATTTGTCCATGTAAGTCATCAGGAGTCAAGCTCTACTTAAACGTGGCTTTACTTTTTCACTCTTTTTGTGTCTAACATCTATGCATTGTGAAACAAATCTTTCAGTGGAGCACATAAAATAAGCTTAAGAACCCAGTAAGTCCTTATTTTTCCACAACATTGTAGCCCTGCTAGACGGTATGAATATAGGAGCCATTTCTTGCTTACTTAAACATGGAGATTTCATCTTTTGATGCATCAGACATGCTATGGGAAAAACAGAAAGTAATTCTAACAATAGTGAGTACAAACATGCTCATTTCTCATCCTAGAAATAGTTGAGAAAAAAAGCCAGGATGAAAGGATGGGTCTTTAGGAGACACCTAAACAGTAGAATAATAGGACTTTTTTGATATCAGGTTCCAGATCCAGAAGTAGTTGGGTAGGACGAGGGGAGAGAAATTAAGAAAGAGAGAATGTGATCAAAATAGGTAACAAAGGAATAATAGAGCCTCATTAATCTGTGATAATTGCATCTCCAGGTTGTTATCACCCATTTAGAAGTCTTGAAAGAGAATCAGGAAAAAAAATGGAGGATAAGACTACAGCGTTTGGCATGATGGCTGTGTATGATCTCCAGAAGAGGCAGTAAGTCTCTGAGTACTAGTTGCTAAGGAACAGAAGCAGCAGGGTGCTATTATGTTCATCTTTTGATAAAGGCTTCCCAGTAGCATCTAGATAGCCATTGTGAGACCTGAATGTTGAAAAAGATAGATCTTTCATCCACAGTTCTTCCTGAATTGTTATGGCATATTACTGGGATCCCTAGCATTCTGCCTAGGAGTACAAATGTGCTCATAGGGCCCTGTTCACAGGCACCTTGCCCTACCCATTTTTTCCCCCTTTTAAAATACATGATTCTAATGTGAAAAAAAAAAATGGGATACTGCCATATTTCAAAGCTAAGTAGCAGGCTGCAACTTCATCCTTATTTCAGAGAATGCTCAAATGGGTCCCAGAATATTTCCTTAGTAAAGAAAAATAATAGATTGCTGTAGCTCAGTGTTTTATATAAAAGGTAAGCAGGGCAGTGCATATTTTGAGAACGGGACCTGAAGTAATCCTTTGATAGGGCAGTTCTTTGTAACTGGTTAAATGACCCATAGCAACCATTTTGTGAATTAGCAAGCCTAACACTCATTTAGTTAGAACACCTTAAATTTATCCTCAGAAATCTGAATGTGCCCAAAGGTTGGAGCAAAAGAAGGTGGAGACCACAGCAACATTAAAAAAAAAAACAATCTAGCATTAGGTAGTCCATTAGAAGTTGACTAGTGTATGTGCACCATTGACTAATGAGACAGTGCCATCCCCAATCAAAAGGTGTCAAGTGCCCCCTAGATGTCTGGCTTTTGTTCTACAAAGGTTGATGTCTAACCTCATAGAGTCCAAAACAAGGTCATGAGGTAAAATTCTGCCCATTCCTTTTGTGAGAAGCTATATTCTCCCCACTGTTGGATGCTTTTGGCTAATGTTTTAATTAATGTTTAGGAAAGTAGAGCGAATGTATGGGGGGCAGGGGGAAATGAAGCTTGAATGATGTACCCATTATCTCCAGAGTAAGAGAATATTTTTATTTTGTTTTGAATATTAGTGGATAACCTACTGTCTTTCCCTGCAAAACAATTCAGAAACTGAAAAATTCCACGTAACTGTAGCTGGGTTATAGCAAAAAGTTTTGTTTTTGGCCCACTGTTTTTGGCCTCTGAGGACAGCAGAGGACAGAGATAGTGCTGTGGGGATATCACTGGGTTGTTTGTATTTCTACTGTTCTGGTTTGTTTTGGTTTTTTAATTGAATGGAGAGGGTTTTTTTGGGGGGGGGGACATAAAATAAGCATGCGAAGCTTAACACATCTACTTTAAGCTTTTGATATAAAAAGATAAACACTTACTATCAAAATTATTGCATTGTCCTGAATTTAGGTAGCATGATCTGAGGGGCATGGAAACAGGGGAGAGGCATATTTGCCCCCTAGGCAATGACCGTGTTGGTTTGCCTGTTCAGATGTCTATATCACCCATCATGCATCTTCAGGTGGTGTAGAACAAAGAATGCTGTCAAATGTAGGACTGTCTTCTTTAAAGTGGGACATATGGCTACTGTAACTTTGAAAGATGAAAGAAGAAGAACATCAGCAATGGCTGATGTGGGAACTTGCCAGAGCCCAAGTAGAACTGTGGTTTCAGTACCTCCACTGGAAAAAAATAAATTATGTGTAAGAAACTCTAAATTTAGTTATGACCACTTGTAATATCTATCCAGACAAGGGAATATTACTCCCACCATTCTCCAGTTCCGTGTTCATTTAAAGGAAGTTGAATCCTTAGAGAAAAAAATCAAGGAGTTCTCTTTCCAGCTCTTCTGATAGAACAGATTGGTTTTTGGTTAGTTTTCACTCGCCCATGAGCAGACTTTGCAACACACATATGAAAATCCTTAATTTAATATAAAATCACTGCAAGATACACACATTTGATTAATCTACATGTGGTTGCTGTTCACTCTGACACACAACTACCTTCCACTCAAGGACCTTAAATCATGTTTGCTCCTAAGATGCCCAGATAATTGAAACTGTGCCATCAATGTCTTTATGGAGAAATAAAAATAACAGCAGCCTAATTATGAAAGAAAATGAAATGGAATCTTGTTTCCATCTGCAGGTGATTGTTCACAACTGCTTAGGTGGAAACACTCAAGCTCCCAATTAATTCCCATCTTGAGGTAACAGTATTTGCAACAGAAGCAATATGCTGCTTAAGAGAACAATCTGGAAGCCGTCAGCATTCTCAAGTATTATTTTAAAGCAGGGCTAAATTATAATCTTCTTATTAGGAGAGAAGCATGAGTTGAAATTTATTTTTATTGGGAAATGAGAGTTTTGCAATATGCATATGTAAATGTGAGAGGTCTGTGGCCAGTAAGGATCAGTTAGAAGGCTTGGTATTAAAAAGCAATGCAATAAGAGTCAAGTCAAATTCATGCGATCATTCCTGCATATTAAGTTCCTATGATGGTTGAAATGGGTTGAAATAAAAATGATGATATTTCCCTGACCTTTGTATAAATCACCTAAGATAACAATGTAAAGACAACAAACATTCCCAGTCTGTCAACAGTGTTAAGAATATGCAAGTAATAATTAAAAATACCCTGATGCTGATCTGCTGAACCACCCCTCAAAGAAGAACCATACAAGCAGCACAAGGAGATATATAACTCTAATAAGGTACAATAACAGTCGGGTGACTGCTTAAATTACCACGTAAAGCCATGTCTGATAGATTAAATAATTTTGCTACTGTTATAAATTCTGTACCATATAGCATCCTGGTTTAATCTTGGGTGAAAGTAGCCTGAAAATATTTCCTTAATGAAAAGAAGATCTGCAACGTTTTAAAAAGAACAGAACATTTTGGGGGCAGCATTGAAAACAGCATCCACATAACCCTTGAGACAAAGGGTTACCATCCTGGTATTTTCATGAACTTCCATGAAGAAAGTGAGATCATCCGGCACCATGGGGTGAGGTATCATCAGTATGCTGATGATACCCAAGTATACATCTCCATCCCAGGTGCCCTAAGTGATGCTGTGACTGCCCTCTCGTGGTGCCTGGAGGCTGTGGGGGCCTGGATGGGGGACAACAGGCTTCAGCTGAACCCTGGTAAGACGGAGTGGCTGTGGATACGGGGACCCTCAAGATCTAGGACTTTGTCATCTTTGGTTCTTGACGGGGTTGCACTACCCCAGACAGACCTGGTGCATAATCTGGGGGTTCTCCTGGACTCACAACTCCTGCTCAAAGAGCAGGTGGCAGTTGTGGCTAGGAAGGCCTTTGCACGACTTTGTGTGGTGTGGTTCCTGGATCAGGGGGACCTCAGCACGGTCACTCATGCCCTGGTCACCTCTGGGTTGGACTACTGTAATGCGCTCTACATGGGGCTACCCTTGAAGAGTATCCGGAAGCTACAGCTGGTGCAGAATGCGGCGGTGTGGACAGTTCTTAATGCCCCTAGGAGGGCACATATAACACTGCTGTTGCGTGAGCTGCATTGGCTACCGGTTTGTTTCCGGGTCCAATTCAAGGTGTTGGTCATTACTTTTAAAGCCCTTCATGGCACGGGACCAGGTTATCTGAGGAACCGCCTTGCCCTGGTCACTTCAGCCCATCCCACTCGGTCCAGCAGAAGGGGCAGGTTGCAGACCCCACCAGTCAGGGAATTTCGATTGGTGGGGTCTAGGCAGAGAGCCTTTTCTGCTGTAGCGCCCGCCCTATGGAACATCCTGCCTTCTGAGGTCCGGTGTGCCCCCTCCCTCATGGCCTTCAGGAAAGGTATTAAATCCTGGCTCTGCCAGAAGGCCTGGGGGCCAGAGGGGGGCCCGCACCTGTGGAGATGGCTGGTGGGATGATGGGTTGTTCCCCCCCCCCCCCAGCATCTTACAGGGTTTTTTAGGGCCAAAAATTAGAGGAGGTTTTTTAGGGTATTTTTAGTATGTTTTTAATTATTTATAGTTTTTAGCCATCTTGGAGAGAACTGTGTTTTTTATTGTGAGCCGCCCAGAGTCACTCGTTGGGGGAGATGGGCGGCATACAAGCTGAATAAATAAATAAATAAATAAATAAACTTTCATCAAAATGACAAAAGCAACATTGTACTATCATGTCATAAACTCCACCCTTTTCATACCTGCGTGCAACTTCTCACCTGTATTATACTATGAAAAGGACATCTTTCAGGCAGTGTAGAACTGAATGGGCAAAATATATTTATTTATTTATTTATTTATATTTCAAATTTGTTACCGCTCATCTCACTGCAGAGTGAATTATGTAACAAATTACAAAAATTGACAGAGAGAAAAACAATGAAAATGCCTTGTGGTGCCCCAAAAGATACCCTTCCCTCATTCAGAAGAATTCCAAGATTACAATCACCTATATGAAGAGGAATATATGATTTATTTCCATCAATGCAAAGGAGAAATCCAGATTACTTTGTGATGGAGTCTGCTTCCAACTCCAAGGTCCATCTGCAATGGAGCCTTTGAGCGAGTTCCAAACACTGGGATAGAATTTCATTGGTTGGTCATACAAAGTATATGTGGGCCAAAATGAAGTTTCTTGTTACAATCACTATTTACAGACATGATGACCTGTTTAACACATAAAGATTCTCTGGTGACTAATCATTGTTTGTAGTGGAGATATAGTTTGCTTCTAATTATCCTAGAATCAGCCATTTTACCCTCCCAATGATGAGATTTTGGTTGACTTTTAGGTGACCTTTTAATACTAAATGACACAGATACCCTCACTAACTAAAACAAATTCCAGACAATTCCCTGCACACTGCAACAATGCACATACAAAAAAGGAAGGGTTTGCACTGTAACTATGCAAAACTTTCACCATTGGAGATGTTGATAGGTACCAAAATACCCACCAAGAATATCATGGAAACCTTCATGAAGTCCTTATCTTCCTCTGTATTTTGGCACTCCTTCAGGTTCGAAGGAAAACCAAGTACAAAGTTCAGGAATGAGCTGAATATTTCAAAAGATAGAACAGTTTTTAAACATAGCTAATATTTCTAATTCTTATTCTTGGCATCCTAGCCACTCATTATATCCCAAAACATTTCCAAAGGGCACCTCCAGCATTTCCATGCTGAGATTAGCCATGTGGGAAAACAAAGAGGTGTCATCCTTTTCAAGAAGTTTAGAAATAGTCACTGCAACTCTATTAATTCCACTGTATGGAAAGATAAGGGAGAGAAAGCTTTAGCTAAATTTAACATAAAAAAGGAAATTAATTTTAAAAACAGAAAAGCATGTTAAATGGAAATAAAGATGAAGGCAAGAGAGTCATACAGCTTTAGGCAGAATAGAGATTACAAAAAATGATTAAAATATCATAATGGAAGTTCAAATAAAAACCGTACTCCATACACAAAGATGCAAACAGGTTCACAAGGACTCACAGTTTATTAGCCATCAGAATCACAGAAGTGACTAAATTCAAAATAATGCTTCCTTTGAAAAACTGAAACCTCCTTTTATAGAAGGAGATGAATGCATAATAAAGGTTAAAAGCTTGTTAAAACTCAATTAAGGCAGCATAAAAAAGCATTTAATGACTTCATGGTACAAACCACACATCTTTATATGCCAGTTTGGGGGCCCTGGTAGGTAGGATGTTCCTGATTGCTTATGAAGGGGGTTAAATATTTAAGTTCCTTTATATTGATCAAAATCATTGATCCAATCTGGCCCTTCCTTATCTTCTGCAGTGTCCAGAAACTTTTGTAGCAGCTGTTCTTAGATTCTGCTAGCTCACATCTTTTAACTAGCATACAAAAACTATACCTGACATCTTATCCATAAGTATATGTGTTATTACCCAACTAAAGCTATTTCCTATGATATCTACTTCCTACTGCCCCTGTTTAGAGCTGTGGAGCTTTGAAAAAGTGATTCGACTCAACCAAACTTCAACTATATCACCTACTGAAACAGATTCAAGAACTGAAGCAGGGACCTGCTTCAAAGCAACAAATCTAACTGGGTAGTTACAAAACCTTCCAAATCACTTTGGAAAATCAGTGTTTTTTCTCTGTTTGGATTGGGGATTCTGCCAGTCAATATACAGCCTTGCAACCTGAATTCCATACATAAAGAAAGTTGAGGGAGACTGAGTGATGTGATGTGCTGTGCTGTGCTCCCTTACATGAACATGAGTAGGAGACCATAATAGGACTTATCATTTATCATCTCAATATCCTTTCTGCCTTTCAGAGTTCTTTGGGACTTTATTCACTTGCTCGGCTTTCAACTTCTTTAACATAGCCAGCCACAAAGTTTAACTTTCCTCTCCAACAGACTCATAGGATGTTACAGTTCTATGCTGTCCTATTAACAAACTGGGAGTTCATCTCAGCTCTATGCATTCTAAATATGGGCCACACGTTAAAAAGCAAGAACTTATTTTGCATACAATTTCTGAAAGTTTGTATTTTTAAACTGGAATAGGACACTTTCTGTACTGATTCAGCCAACTTCTGTGGATTCTTTGCTAGACAGTTTGAAGAATATTGTGTGATTCCTTCCCCATCATTGGTCTCTGTGCCCTAAAATTGGGAAGATATCTCAAAAATTTATTGTGGCAAGATTGAAAGTAAATCTGGTTAAAATTCTCTAAAGGTTTATCATGCCTGCTATTTCCATCTCCTTCCACCCAAAAAGTAAAGCAACTCTAGCCATTTTGAAGTTTCCTGAATATAACCTAGGGATTCATCTTGAATCGAATCTTGAATCTTCAAGTGGCTTAAACTGAATGAATTTAAATTATATTGCCACCAAATCTTGCATCAGAAATTCAAATTGAATCATACACTCTTCAAATCCTGAATCTCCAAATCAAGCCAGGAGTGATTTACATGGGCCTAATAATGTGTAGAACCATGTTCAAGAGTGTGGGACCCTTAAAAAGAGATACAATTTTTTGTTAACAAAGCTTCTATTCAGTAACCATTCCATCAGTCTGATCATCCAGGAAATAGTTTCAGAAGATAAAGAATCTTCTGCAATATCAGTGGTGTGTTTAATTTCGTTATCTGAAGTATTGTCCCGAGATTCCCCCGTTACCACTAAGCAACAACATAAGGATATTTACCAGCTCAGCTTAATTTCTTTTCTCCATCATTGTACTCTCAAGTGGCTTCTTTCATAAATTGGGTTATGCATGAGACCATTTCCTATTGCTCAATCGGAGATGCTCATTTAGAGAAGTCTGGCTGCATGGCTAACATGGCTTCCTGCCAAACTCTGCAGTTCCAATAGACAAGGTGAGCTGACTTCTGACTGCCTCAGCTAGTGATATTTGTACTTCAGTGCATAAAGTGGTGGCTGTTGAGGGAAACTTTAAGCCATTAACTGTCCACATTTTAAATCTTATTTCAAACCATTTTCCTAGGCGACACAGTGTGTCCAATTTCTCTATTTCCTTTTCTCTTTTTAATTGTACAACATGTCCTCGGAACTTCTTAACTAAATTTTCTCAGTCAAATACTTTGGGAGGGTATAATCTGAATGACAGATTCAAGACAGCATTTGTATTTATCTAGCAAAATATCTGTTAAGCTGTAAATTCATGCCATTACTTTTCACTTTCCTGACATTTTTGCAAAAAATTGTTTGCTTGTTTACTGGGCTTGTCTGCTACTCTGATTGCTGATGCTTTTCAGTGGAGTTCAGTACTCACCTGTCAACTTCCCAAATGACCGCAAAACTTAGCATGTTGAAGATTCTTCCTTTTACTAGAATGCAGTTATAATGCCAAGGAATATATAAGAAATACAAGGACGTGCTATATATTATAAAGAAGATAGCATTCTTAGCATAAAGGTCAGGTACCTTCTCTGCTCTTGGGTTTCTGGAACAGTATTAATTTTTGAGATAAAACTTATTCTTTCCAAAGGCTATATAATAAAGCCAGCTAGTGGAACGAACACCATGCCAAAAAAATTTTTTTTCTCGTTTCTCATTGTTTAATTCCCAGTGAAATAGGCTTCTGCTTTTCTATTTCATTCTCAGGGTATGTTTAAAAAAATTTTTTTTTTCTCCTTTCAATGTTTTGAACTTACTTTATTGTTTGGAGACACGTGTGGAATGTTTTATAGTTGTTTATTTGTAATGGTTTTTATGTATTTATTCTTTTTAACTGTATGCTGCCCAGAGTCACTTTGTGTGAGATGGGCAGCTATTTAAATATGATAAACAAATAAATAAATATCAGCTCCATGTCTTCATGACTCTGCCTCCAGGATTTGCTAGAACAGCTGAAGCTCACTAAAGAAATTTTGCCTGGGGTGAAACAGCCTGCCTTAAGCATTACTGAGCCCCAATGTTTCCAATGGAAACATTTTCAAAGCATTTTTTCTGCCAAAGTGAGAAATTGATGAGTTCAGAGGGCTGCAGAGTCAATCCAGGTGGCAGGGATAGTACCTTGCATGAAGGTGCTTTCATGTGTATCTCCTCATAACAAAAGTATAGAATCATTATACATTTCCCCATGAGAATTTCAAGGGATGCTTTCTTTAAGCTGAACGAACTGGCAAAAACAAGATCCAGATGAAATTTTCAGATCTTATGCAGAATACATACAAAGGACCTCTATGTATGGACTTGATATCCCAATTTTTTACAACTGTTACTCTTGCATGAGGAAGAATGGTAAAGCTTTTCCAAATATTATAATGCTCAGATACTTCATGGTCTCCCTTTATAATTAAGCTCCTTTTATGTAAGTTGCAGCCACATCTAAATAAAGCACAAGGATGGTCATCCATTCCTAGTGTTCCTACATCTCCTTTGCAGCATTTATTTAATATTTCAGCCTTTATAATTAGAACTGGTACTTGTAGTACCTTTTTTTTAAAATCTCAGATAGTTTCCATGTACATTAACTCTATATTCTGAGCTTCCAGTGAGGATTCATGGCGAACTAGACATCCCTGAAGGAGCAGAGATGGCATTGCAGGGGAGACCAGTGGCCAGACGGCAAATTGTGGCCAGAGAAGTCTGTCTAGAAAAAGGAGAGATTGCGAGATCACCCACCTACACTCCGGACAGCTGATCCTCATGAATTGACTGCAGGAACTGAGGTTTCTGTGGTCTGGCTGGGAGTTGAGGGATTTCAATCGAGCTCACAGCTGTAATGCAGCCTATATGAGCATAAGGTTCGCACAAGCCTCATTTCTTAACCACTTTCAGATGTAATTAATTTACAGCCAGAGAGAGATTTTCTGAGTGGCAGGATAAAAATTCCACTTGATGAGTTATTATTCTTTCTGGACTACAAAGGAATAAAGAAAAGAAAAAAAGGTTTTAAAGATTTTAAAACTTTTGGCAAAAAGCTTAACAAGGAGTTGATGTATGAAAGTTTAAAATGGATAAAGGGGATAATTATTTTGAAAATTTATTTTTTGGTGAAAGTGCTTTTGAATAAATTGGAATTAAAATAGACAAACAAACCAGACCTGTGTGGGAATTTTTTTATTATTAAAGAGTGCAGACTTCTGGATTGGTGGATTCTACAAAACAAAATATGAAGGTAATATGAGCCAGACTATGATGCTGACTGTAACTATGAAGATGTTGACTATGATGCTGACTATAACTACAGAATGACACTTGAGATTAAAGTATTAAGGGCACAGGAAGACAAAATAGGGGGGAAAAGTGGGGGGGGGGGAGGGAGAGAACTTTCCTTTTCTTTTTCCCTGGTTTGAGACACTTTCATTCTTGGCTTATAATATCGTAATCCACCAGAAAAGCAGCAAAAATGGAGGGAGGGAGAAGATTGCTAGAGCAATCTGCAGAGAGAGGAATTACACCAGATTTGCTTCAGAAAATATTTGAGCAACTGGCCAGTAGGTTAGCTGAATCACTTAATACTAAATTGACAGCACTGAAAAAAGAATGGACGAAAGACTTGTAAAGGTGAAAGAGGAGTTGAAAGAAGAAGATGGAAAGGTCTGTAAAACAAGTGTCTGGAGCTGTAAAACAAATTAATGACAAAGCAGAAATTCTGGAGAGTAAGACAGAAATTATGGACAGAGAGCTGGAAAGAGAACTAGATAATTAGGCACTAGTGGAACTGAGACAGAAGGAATTTTACTTGAGATTTAGGGCAATCCCAGAGGATTCTGGTGAAGATATTAGAGAAAAGATTATAATGTTTTAGCAAATTTTTTTGGGTTGGGATAAGGAGGATACAGAGGCAGAAATTGATAAAGTATATAGAATAAATACAAGATTTGTGAGAATAAGAAATGTCCAAGAGATGTCTTGGTGCACTTTGTCAGAAGAAGACAAGAGATCAAGTTTTGCAGCAGCATTTTAGTACAAGACTGAATATAGATAATGGAGATATAATTGTTCTTAAAGAAATTCGTATTAGAATTTTGCATAAGAGAAAAGAATATTCTTTTTTGGTCTGAGAGATTAAAGTAGAAAAAAGATCTCATTTCTATGGGGAAAATTGGAAGGAGTGACTTTTACTTTTAAAACAGCAGAGGTTTCGACTGAATTCTGTGAAGAAGGCAAGGGAATTTCTGGAAAAACTCAAAGAGGAACTGGAGGAAATTCAAATGGAGGTGTCAAAGGAGACTTGTCATGGAATGCAGCAGAGATCCAGGTTCTCACGAAGGAGGGAGCACATTCCAGGAAGAAAAGGGGGAGACAAGAGGCAACATAGTCCAGAGCAGGAGCGTGGGAAGAAGAGACTTAAGATAGCCACCCCCTAGATTTTCCCAGAGAATATCTATTAGGTTAGCATAGTACTGATTTAGTCTGGCAAGATTCTGTCTATATGGTGTAAGCAATAAAGAACTGAACATGGCTGGATTGTTTCCCTGTTGTTCTTTGGCTGGGCCTGACAAGACTATACAAAAACTCCAACAGGTGCAACAGGAAACTGAAAGGGATGATACTGAACTAGGTGTTACAGGTATTGATTTTTCTAAATTTTTGGCTTGATAATGGATTACAAATGCTTAATGTGGAATATAAATGGAGAAAATGCCCCTCAAAAGAGAAAAAAATATTTCATTATTTGAAAAATTTTAAACAAGATATACTTTGCCTACAAGAGACTCATATTAGAAAAAAGGGCATAAAATATTTGATTTATGAAAAATTGGGTGAAGAATTTATTTCAGCAGGAAATAAAATAAAGTAAAAGGATTTATTTAGTATATAAATCCCCAACTAAAACCAGAACTTGTACTGACTGATGAGCATGATCGATTTGTTGGGATGGAAGTTAATTTGGACTAAGACTTTGATAAGAGAGTGAGTTTGGTGTGGTGGGTAAGGCATCAGGATAGAAACCAGGAGACTGTGAGTTCTAGTCCTGTCTAGGCACAAAGCCAGTTGGGTAACCTTGGGCCAGTCCCTCTCTCTCAGCCCTAGAAAGGAGGCAATGGCAAACTACTTCTGAAAAACCTTGCCAAGAAAACTGCAGAGACTTGTCCAGGCAGTCTTCAAAAATTGGACATGATTGAGTACATTAAAAAAGAAAAAGGCTTTGATACTGGGAATTTATAGCTCAAATGAGGACAAAGTATCATTTTATAAGGGACTTATGGAGAGATTAATATTTTTTTCTTGTGAAAAGTACATTAACTCTACATTCCAGTTTTTCCACTGAACTCTAATCTCATTGTTTGAAGCCTTATGTTATATAGCCACATTAGAGTTGTGTATGAGTTGTGTTTATGTTTGGGACTGAGGCATGATTCTTTCAGAAACTTTGCATTTTTGTTTTAGGGGAAACTGATGAGCCATGCACTTAGTTTGTTGAAATGCATTCAGTGTACAAATTGAAAAATGTAAATTCCTGAAAATATGTCAGTATTTGCCTATGCATTTCTACCCACTGGACTGTAATAGTTGAGCTGAATGCACACCCAGCCCTCTAATATACCTGGCTAGAGCAGCAGTTAAGGAAAATTAACCAGAATTATAAAAGGAATAAAGGGAAAACAGATTGGTGAGTAAACCCAGGCAAACCTAACTTAAATGATGTTACAATGACAACATTTCAATTTAATAAGAAATTCAGTATGGATAAGCAGCTAGGAAATTTTAACATTTGACAAAGAAGCCATATTTTCCCCTCCATCTGCTAACTTAGGTTTTCAGATATCATATCAGATGACAACCAGAATTCCAAAGCTAGGAAGCCTGGAAGACATTGGGAGGTTCTTCCATAGTGTGTCATCACGTTTAACCATATGCCTACTGGACAAAAATTATGGGTTTGTCTTCAGCAGATGAGATCATGGCCCATAGGGAATTGGTACATTTGCTGGAAGCGACAATTGTGAGAAGCTGAGAAAGGCAAAAATGTTGTGATGAAGGACTTCAGTTACGAGATAGCAGTGACAACAATTCCTCTTCTGTCATTCTGACTAAGTCTTGAAGAAGCAAGGCATGATTCTGAGCAAGAAGGAATCCATTTTGGGGACATGAACAGATGCAATGGTTATAGAGAATTTCTGATAAGGGCAATTCAAAAAGATATAGGATCTCATGATGAATTGAGTACCTGGTGTGAAGGTAATCATATGATATCTACATAGCCTAGTTTTAGTACAGGAGTCAGACATCTTGTGACAACACTGCTAATGACATGGGGAAAAGTAATTGTAGAGTCCTGAAAACTAAATTAAGGTTGCAAAATAGGAATGGGAAGCTTTTTCTTAAATGTTGCCTATTCTACATGCAAACCAAGTAGACAAGCAAGGCTGAAGTGGGGGGAGTTTTAATTGATGGATTTATGAGGCACTGGAGAAAATTATGGAACATTTGGAACATGTTCTTCATCTCTTGGTACTACTTCTTGTACTGTAATCTTATTTTTCTTCCATTTCACTTTTTCTCAGCCTCTGTTTCAGGAGACAGACAAAAAGAAATAGAAATACACTGAATTGCCAAAAAAAAAAAAAATCTTTTAAATAAAGTTGAAAGTAAAAACAAAAAAGGAAGAAAGTCACTTGAGAAAGCAAAGGAACACTAAGGGAAAAACAGAAACTGAATTTGATGACTAGAGTATTTAATATCTCAGAGATTAGCCTGTAGGACAATTAGAATTAAACAGCTAAACAGGAGCTAACTAACTCCACTCACACAAATGCACACATCCTAGTGGATTGGAATGTGATCAAGAGTGAAATAATGATGACTTAGCAATTATTTTAATATTGGAATGTCTTGTTTACTGCACTTGCCAACTGTATTTGTATATAATCATGGTCTTCTACATTTGTTTACAAGCTTGGTTGGGAGAGTTCCAATTATAAGCTGCACATGGCTTTGCTGTGGTGCTACATATAATTGCTTAATAACAGGTTTTGGTTGACCAAGTCAAGGACCACAGTGCTGTGAAGATGATAGATGGGAGCAAAAGGTCAAAACAGGGTAGCAGCCCATGGATAAAGCAGCAAGGTATGGCTTAATTATTCAGAATAGGTTAAAATCAACATTTCTGAAAACCTGAAACAACTTTTCAGTGCTGCGGCAATAAATTCTAAAGCAAAACACATTCAGTTCAGATCCAAACACGTCTGAAAGATGGTAGTAGGGAACTGGATGAATAACATCATCTGATGTCAAGAAGATAGATCAGCATAATATGTGCGATGAGATGAAATCCATTTGACTAGTCTCAACAAGGAAGCTGCTATCTGAAATTCCCAGCAGTGTGTGATGGCAGTTGAGTATCCAGTGTCCAAGCAGTATGTTACTCAATCATCTCTGTGTCAGGAATGTTGTAGGTGCAGAAAGGGGCTAGAAGTCACTGCAAGCAATTCATGTTTTGAAAGCTAGGGCCAAATTCAGGAACTGCAAACCTTATTCAGCCTGCTCCAAAGGAAGCTGAACATCATCTCTAGAGCCAAGGTGAACCACATTATCCCCGTCTTATACAAACTGAGTTTCAGAGTATTGGCTTTGGTCCAGCCCATGTGGTGAGCAGGTAAAGGAATACAGAGAAATGGGAAGGATGCAGTCAGAAAAGCAAAGGAGACCCAGCAGAGCAGTTAAATGGCTGCTTTTAGCAACAGCACGCTAGCAATAGTAGCAGGCCATAAAGTCAACATGACAGGCCAGGGACTTTCTTCCTTCCCCCGGTCATATCATGATTTATTCTAGATCAATATGCCATATAACAGGAAGATGAATTTCGTATCATAAGCCAAAAAAAATTGGACAAAAGTTTCTTTCAGGTAATATTAAGCCAAGAAAAACATTGACCACGTTAAACATGCATACTTTTGCATTGTAAAGTTTTATAAATTAAAATCAATAACATTATTTTTAAAAATACCAAAATACTTGCCTTTCCAAAATAACAATATCTTGCAGTTTTTAAAAAAAATGTGCATGTGCAAACTTAAAGTTCAGTCCTGGGCAAGTATGAGCAGAAGTTAATCCTTGTATCTTCTCCCAGTTTAGTATATAGAACACTTCAAAATAAGGATGCAATTCTAAATAAACATAATATAAACTGATCTGGATTCATCTTTTTCTAGGAAAGCTGCTCTTGCATTTTACTAAGAGGTAAGCAAGGAAGAAAGAGGGGTTGGCCTCACCCTACCCTGACCCCACATGTTATAACCAGCCCCACCCCGTGCCTGCAGAGCTAACTCCACACACTGAGCTGGAAGCCCCCGTCATCTGCTGCACCCTATTTGAACACTTGGGAAAACAACAACAACAACATTGTAATCAGTTACAATAAATCATAATAGAGTTACAATAAATAGGGTGGTATATCAGGACTCTGATGGGTGTGTGTGTAAGCAATACTGCATTCTTCAATTCACTTTTGTAATCTCATATCTCTAATAAATATGAAAAATAAACATTCTGTTGAGTTGAATTCAATACCTGGAGACTTGTAAGTTTCCTGGAAGAGGTTTGCCATTGCCTTTTTCTTGGAAGATTTGTTTTTTCAACTTTCCAATATAACCTACAGATGTTGAACTTCCTGATACTCCCCAAGTACCAACTCCAAATGCTAACCAGACCCAATCCCATCAGATCTTTATTTCGTGTTTATTTCAATGCAAACATTTTGAGGAAAAGCAGGAAAAAAAGAAAATAGCTACAATCCAATTGTGAGGATCATTTTTGTTCCTACTTGCCCACCTTCCCGCCTGCCTTCCCGCCTGCCTTCCCGCCTGCCTTCCCGCCTGCCTGCCTGCCTGCCTGCCTGCCTGCCTGCCTGCCTGCCTGCCTTCCTTCCTTCCTTCCTTCCTTCCTTCCTTCCTTCCTTCCTTCCTTCCTTCCTTCCTTCCTTCCTTCCTTCCTTTTCTATACCACCAACTCCACAAGGACTCCTAGTAGCCTTCAAAAATAAACATAAAACCCATTGGAAATAATCAAGATATAAATACATAAAAGCCTGGTGGCCATATGATGCAACCCATCAACAACTGATAGATGGTTGCATCATATGATGTTCTAGAATTATAAATACTCTTATTTTATCATGTTAATTAAACATTCTGTGAAAAGCTCAGTTTCAACTGCTTTTCTGAATATCAGAAAAGATCTCAGGGGGCAAACTCTCCCTTTCCACTTTTGCTGCTGCTTATTTCAAAGAAGGGATTGTCTTCTCACTGTGGTCCCAAGATACACCCCCAATACCCCGGAAGAGCTCCCTCCTGATTCATCTCACACCCTTCCTCCTAACCAGGTAGCCTAGCTGACAGGTTGATACCAGGAGGGACACAAAGTTAAGTGGAAGGGAATCCTTTGAGCACATTGGGGGTGCTTCTACCTACTTCACTCTATGCTCTTCCTCCTTGTTTCCAACCTGTCAGCTGTTGGGACACATATTGATCGTTCTTTTGAAAGATCACTAGGTTTATGTTAAAAAAGAGCCCAAGTGACCTGTCACAGGCATGACACTCTTCTATGCATCCAACGTGTCACACAGATCATTTGAAAGCCTGCATGCACCAAGCCCCGCCACACTAATGTCAATGAACGTGATTGGAGATTTTTTTCTTGTTAGTAGGTGACACTTGGTAGGAGGAAAAACAAAGCCAGGGGAATCCACCAATCCCCCTGCCCTTAAATTGTCCTGCATTACAATTCTATGGATGGCACCAAGTGCCAGTCTTATTGCTGAGGCAAAATGCAACTTGGCTATCAGGACACAGCAATTTACACCAGCATGCTTTTCCATCAACTAAAGGACAGGAATTATTCAAGTTAAGGTAGTCCCAAGTAAGAGCCTTCATATCTGAAGTCATATGCCCTGTAATGGACATAATGCAATTATTACATATAGTTCTAGCTTTTCCTTTAGAAATGCAACTCCAGTGATAGGCTGAATGAAAGAGGAGCTAGTATTGTTATAGATGGACAGCTAAATACATCTTATGTAATATAGAGTTGCTTCTGACATTCTGACATGATAATAGCTTATCCCTTAATGGTCATAGTATTGTGAATGAGTCTACGCATGAAAAGAGCAACCCCAAAAGTAAGGGTTCTGGACTGTTACATTGATCGATGCACGGAAGTTAACTGAAACCTAGAGTAGTCAGCAAACAGGCTCCATAATTTCACGATCTTCTTAGGGATTGTTCTCCTCTACAAAAGCAAAACCCTGAATGGAACAGAAACCATAGAATCTTCATAGGATGTTCTGACTATGATCCAAAGCAAGACAGAATATATTTATACATTAGGCACAGTCAGTGTATGGTGCCACCAGATGCTCTTCTCAGTCCTTGCCATTGGCTACACTGGCTAAGGCTATTGGGAGTTGAAGTTCAAAATCTAGAAGCCTACACTATCTATTGCTCTCTGCTTCCAATAGTTTGACAGCTAGACATTAAAAATATATCTTTTTTAATGAATGAAAAAGCTTGGAGTCTAGCTGGTGCTTTCTTGAAAAGACATTGCAACATCTTTGCATCTTTGCTGTATTTGGAGATGTTTTATTGATGTCTCTATTACTGAGTCTTAATTTAAACTGATACTATCATCCACATGAGATCAGTGGCATGTGTGATAAGCTACAATGATCTTAAAATGAAGACACATGCATTGTGAAGTAATTGTGTCAATGATGTGCTTTTGTGATGATATCATGATAACCGATGCAAATATGTAAGTCTCATCATTTGTGCAATCATTTGCACTCCTTGCTTCTCCTGTAGAATTGGGACCTTTTAGGGAAGAAATGAATTATCTGAATCTCTGCATAAAAATTCATAATAATAATTTTACATAAGAACAGACCTAATTAATACTACAAACAATATAGAAATGCAAGCCTAGTTATCAGTCAAAGTTTGCAGGCAGCTTATCATTTTTCTGTATAAGGCAAAGCCTATACAATACTTGAAGTGCAGGAAATGTTTTTAAAAAGGGATCATTTCTCTTGTAGACTCTTAAGCTTAGAGTAACTCAGGGGAAGTAATTTGTGGGGTTGTGCAAATCTTCAGAGGGGTGTTTGGCTTAACCTCTCAATGCTGCTTTCTGAAGCAATGTCCCCCTTACTTGCAACAGCAAGTGAAAAGCCTACACTGTTCTGCACAGTGTCACTTCTGAAGCCTCCCTTGGCAGTTCCAGTAGCCAGAAAAGGCTAACGTGTATTTCCTCTTTGCCTTCCTGGTGCAAAGTACCTCATTCAAGCAAATCTGAGCCATCACACATAGGCCTTATACTTTACTCTGGGATATAAGCATGGACCTTCAATTCCCTAGCTTAATAAATATGAAGCAGACATTGTGATGAAATTTAGACCACATCTGCCTATGAATAAGAAAAAGAGTATGTTTGATTTTATTCAAGCGCTATAATTTTAAACTGTGGCAATCCAGGTAAAAATTAAGTCAGCTGAATCATAGAAAGAAAGCAGTGCTTTGGATTCAGAAGCAAACAGGTTCTCCAAAACATGCATTGGCACTCATATAATATCGGCCTCATTAAAGCCACTGAATTTTTCTTGAGATGGTGAGGGTGCCCTTTGCTGTTGCAATGTGATTTCAAGGAAAGCAACATTTGATTTAAGGAACTGGAGACAGGTGCAACTGTATGCATGTATGCACAGTTCCTGAAGCATCATTTTGCCTCTGAATCCAAAGTGCTGCACAGTCCTAAAGTGTACTGAATCTGACAGGTATCTTAATCAAAGACTACGGCTGACTTCAAAAGCAACTTTTGAAGTGCTTGAAGCTAAGTCTTCTTGACTTTAAATAGAAGATCTGAAAACCTGAATAAAATGAGCCTTTCACTGATATTTTACTCGGGAATTATGACCTACATCATCATCATTTCATAAAATAATTTATCTCAGCATTATATACATTTTAAAATATATATGAACCTAGCCAGAGAAGATCTGTAAACGTATATCCTGCCAGCTCATTGAATTCTGACTTCTCCAAGTCCCAAGACTGGATCTGTTTTTAAATAGAAGACAATTGTTTTGTCAATTTAAAAGATGTTTCTGTTTCATCCATTATCCTTAAAAACATTTTATGTTCAGATGACCTTATCTTCAGGTTTTAGATGAAGGTATCATCTTGAAAGCCTGCTCAGGTGGTGCCTGCCATTTCTAACAAGCTAAAAAGTCCAACAGAAATGGCTTTAATCACTGATCTGTTGAACAAGGAAAGAATTCCTTGCAGACCAGTCTTTCCTCAAGTGCCCTTTGGATGAGTAGGACTTTAACATCCAACACCCTGGAAAGGATGGAACAGGTAATCCAACAAATCTTGAAGGCAGAAAGTTGGGGAAGACTGTGATACATTAGGCATCCTGTTCCATTTTTTTTCTATCCCAATCTAAGATTGACATGAACATTTAGAATGTTAAGAAGCTTTTAAAAAGCCCTCAGAAGAGTACTGAAAGAGATTTCATCATAAAATGATTATTATTTCAAATACTGACTAGGAGCCTTCATGGTTGACTAATCAGTTCAAGAAGTAACAGCATACTGAGCAAAAAGTGGATCCACACACGTTCACCTGCTTAATTAGTCAAGCTCTTTGCATTTTTCTTAAGAGAAAAGCAAGGCGTGTCATGATCCTGGGCTCAGATTAATCCCCTTTCCTGCTAACACCAAAACTAGCATATTTCAAGCAATGCATATTGAGACTGAAATTCACATACACATGCACCCCAAATGTCTTAAAAAGGATCAATGGGATTTCCTTGAAAATGGCAGGATTCAAAAAGCAGATTATTTTTATAACATGCAAGATTTTACTCAGAGATCAGTTGTTGATGGGTTTGCTGCCCAGCCCCAGGTTAAGAAAAGTCAGTCAGAGCAATATGGGATCCAATCAGGCAGCTGTTCCCTCACAATTTTCTTTCCCCAGTTATACAGTTATACAAGGAATTAAAAGAAGTGAATCAGATCACTTCCCCCCCCCAAAAAAAGCCCCCAATGGCTCCTAGATTACGATGACAGTTTCCGCAATTTCCAAAAAAGATGAAAATTTGTTATAACCCTGAATTATTAGACAAATTTGTAGAATCATAGAATTGGAAGGGCTATTTACTATAGGTCATAAAGCCCAATTCCCATTTCATAGCAGGTATACTCATTAAAACTTTGGAGACAGATAGCTGCCTAGCTTCCATTGAAATATATCCAGTGAAAGAGAGCATAGATCTCTGGAGCAAGAGAGCATAGGTTGTGACTTCTTTGTAATACCCTTCCTGGTATTTGAAAAGTCTTAGTCTACCCTCTCCCCTGATTGTTTTTCTCAAGGCTGAATATAGTCCCCAATTACTTTTGTAGTCCTTCTCCAAAACTTTTCCAATTGCTCTCACCTTCTTAAACTCTTGTGCCCAAAACTAGGCACAGGACTGGATCTGATGAAAGAATAGAATGGAATTATAATTTTCCATGATTTGGAAATTATGCATCTTTTAATTCTTCCTAAAATGGCATTGATAATGTTATTTTAAGTAATATGGAATCAAGTAATACTGGTCAGTTTTCCTTCTGTGTCACTGCAGAATGAGTTCATAAGTAGAGAGTGAACACATGTAATCAATTCATGATTCTACATCAATATTAAATAATCTTTCCATCAGTGCAATACACACACACAGACACACACATACATATACATATACATATATTTCAGCTGTACAGTTCCTGAACACAAATCTACAATTCCTTATACATTGATACATTCCAATTTTTTACTATATAATTCAACAACTAATTATCTTTAAACTACATTTTTCTTTCAAGCAGCACATGAACACTTATAAATGTTAAAATGACATAACTGTAGGGCAAATCGAAAACATGGGTGTTAATGTTCCTTCCATTATTTCACATTTCCAGTATTCTGAAGTTAGCATCCAACCTTTATTTAACATCCTCTGGGCTGACCAAGACATTTGAAAAAGGATCTTTTGTTAACTTAAATGCATCTTAAGATCAGAAAAATACATATTTAACATTCTTTAAAACCATAGCCCTTTGGTTTGTTAAAACAGGATATTCCAATTCTTTTTGTTCTTGTAAGTTAATGGTAACTCTCTCCATAATACTTTTCAATTGTCTAAAAAAATTAATTCTAGATCTGGAATCATGCAAAACTTAATAATTTAGGAATTTCAGACACTATACACATTTAAACTGTATAGTTAAAAATATGTTTTTTATTCAGTGGTTTTAGGCAATCCAGATTTTTCCTACAGCATGACAGATGTTGTGAAAGACTGATTAACTATGAGCTGATTTAAATATTAATACCACTTTTTGCCTATAAACTAAAAAAAATTACCTATTATTTTCAAACTTGGATTACCCCAGAGAGTCAGTTTCTTATGGGATTTATTGATTTAGTGCCTTCAGGTCATTGTTAACTCCTGGCAACTGCCTGGACAAGTTCCTTCAATTTTTTTGGCTATATTTTCAGAAGGTTTGTCATGGTCTTTTTCTAATGCTGAGAGAAACTGACTGGCCCAAAGTCACCCAGCTGGTTTCATGACTAAGGGAGGACTAGAACTCATGGTCTCCTGGTTTCTAAACTGGTGCCTTTAACCACTACAGTGATTCACTCTTATGGGAATAGGCAGCACATTCTGACTTCCTTCTTAACATCATCCAAATGTGTCTGGCAGTTTTTAATGCAGGAAAATCAACTACTATTTGATTAAACTGGAACCACACTCCTTTCTTGTGCTCATGAGAGTTATGAAAAAAAAAACAAACCTTATCATCTAGAGCCAATGTCAATTCAGAGGTAAAAGTTAAAAAAAAAAAAAAGATTTTTTTCCCGCATGAGAACTGTTAATTGTAGAAATAATACTAGTTTGTTACTATTGTTTTAGCCTAGAGGATAGTAGTTTACCAGGTTTTCCCCCATCATTCCCAATATTGTTCAATAAATATTTAGCATCTAGGGCACAAAGATGATTAAGTTCCATTCTAGCAGACATAAAAGCTTTGTGTAATTCTGGCCAGCTTGTCTCATATAATTCATCAAAAGTTCCTTTACTTGATTTTCCAATTTGGTACAGGCCAATTTGTGTTTCTTATTTTTCTAAAAGGCATAAGTGATTTGGCAGCACCAAACGTTTGGAAGAGGCTCCTGCTTGAACTAAGGTTGGCCCCATAGCTTAGATCTCCTAGAAACTATTGAAAACATAATTGTTCCAGTTTTATACTTCTCCCTACCACAAGCTAGGATGTCCATTCCCAACTAAAAACAACAACAAGAACAACAATAATAATAATTGGAAAAAAAAATTCCTCTCTCACCCCTATGGGTGGTATGTGTCTTCCTCAATCTCGGGTCCTCTACCAGAGGCCTGGGAGTTTGAGGGTTCTGCGCAGTATCTTACCTGTTCCTAGCACTCACTATTCTGCACAGAGAGCTCTGATGTTGTTCCTGGGATCTGTTTGAGCCATTCTCCCAGCTTAGTAGTCATGGCCCCGAGTGCTCCTACCACCACTGGGACCACTTTGGCCTTTACTTTCCACATCCTCTCGATTTCCTCCTTCAGGCCCTGGTACTTCTCCAGCTTCTCATGCTCCTTCTTCCTGATGTTGCTGTCACTTGGCACTGCTACATATATCACTACCGCTGTCTTCTGGTCTTTGTCTACTACCACGATGTCTGGTTGATTAGCCAGTACCTGACTGTCCGTCTGGATCTGGAAGTCCCACAGGATCTTAGCCCTGTTATTCTCCACGGCCTTCTGTGGAATCTCCCATCTGGACTTGGGGGGGTCTAGCCCATACGCTGTACAGATGTTCCTGTACACAATGCCAGCTACTTGGTTGTGCCGTTCAGTGTACGCTGTTCCTGCCTGCATCTTACACCCTGCCACTATGTGTTGGACTGTCTCTGAGGCCTCTTTGCACAATCTGCACCTTGGATCCTGTCTAGTGTGGTAGACCCCTGCTTCTATGGATCTGGTGCTTAGTGCCTGTTCTTGTGCTGCTATGATCAGTGCCTCAGTGCTGTCTTTTAGTCCAGCCCTTTCCAGCCACTGATAGGATTTCCCAATGTCAGCCACCTCAGCTATCTGTCGATGGTACATCCCATGCAGGGGTTTGTCTTGCCATGGCACTTCCTCTGCTTGAACCTCCTGCCTTGTCTGCTGCTGCCTGAGGCATTCTCTCAGCAGCTCATCTTTGGGTGTTATCTTACTGATATATTCCTGGATACTTCGGGTTTCGTCCAGGACAGTGGCTTTGACACTCATCAGGCCCTGCCCACCATCTTTGCGCCTGGTGTACAGTCTCTGGGTGTTGGACTTGGGGTGGAAACCTCTGTACATTGTGAGGAGCTTCCTGGTCTTCACATCGGCAGCCTCCATGTCTTCCTTTGGCCAGCTCACTATACCGGCAGGGTATCTGATGACTGGCAGGGCATAAATGTTGATGGCATGGATCTTGTTCTTCCCATTGAGCTTGCTCTTCAGGACCTGTCTTATCCTTTGGTGGTACTTGGATGTTGCTGTCTTTCTTGCCTCCTCCTCATGTTTCCCATGTGACTGTGGGACACCAAGGTATTTATAGCTGCTCTCAATGTCTGCTATGTGGCCCACTGGTAGTTCCACTCCATCAGTCTTAACTACCTTCCCTCTCTTTACTATCATCCTGCCACACTTCTCCAGTCTGAATGACATCCCAATGTCCTCACTGTAGATCCGTGTCAGGTGGATCAGTGAGTCGATGTCTCGTTCACTCTTAGCATACAGCTTGATATCATCCATGTAGAGGAGGTGGCTGATGGTGACTCCACTCTTGAATTTGTACCCATATCCAGACCTTGTGATTATCTGGCTGAGGGGGTTTAAGCCTATGCAGAACAGCAGTGGGGACAGTGCATCACCTTGGTATATGCCGCACTTGATGGCCACTTGTGCAAGCTGTCTTGAGTTCACTTCCAGTGTTGTCTTCCACAGTCCCACTGAGTGCTTGAGGAAGGTCCTTAGTGTCCTGTTGACTTTGTATAGTGCAAGGCATTCACAGATCCATGTGTGCGGCATTGAGTCATAGGCTTTCCTGTAGTCAATCCAGGCTGTGCTCAGATTGGTCTGCCTAGACCTTGAGTCTTGGGCGACTGCCCTATCTATGAGTGACTTGTGTTTTGATCCTCTTGTGTTGTTCCCAACGCCCTTCTGAGCTGTGCTCATGTACTGACCCATATGGTCTTGTAGCTTGGCAGCTAGGATGCCTGATAGAACTTTCCATGTTGTGGGGAGGCAGGTTATTGGCCGGGAGTTGGATGGTGCTGTTCCTTTGTGAGGGTCTTTCATGATCAACACTGTCCTTCCTTGTGTTAGCCAGTCTGGGTGGGAGCCTGCTGCTAGCAGTTTGTTCATCTGTGCTGCTAGGTGTTCATGCACTGCTGTTAGTTTCTTTAGCCAGTAGGTGTGGATCATGTCCGGGCAAGGTGCTGTCCAGCTTTTCATGTTCTTGACCCACTGTTGGAGGTCTGCTACTGTGATGGTGACTTGTTCCTGTTCTGGGAGATTGCTGTGGTCTGCTTTCAGGTCCTGCAGCTCCTTTGCACTGGTGTTATGTGTCTTCTCTTTCTCCCATATGTTCTTCCAGTACTGTTCAGTTTCCGCTGCTGGTGGCTCAGCTGCTACTCTGTGGTTGCACTGCAGTTGGGAGTACACTTTGGATGGTTCTTTGGAGAACAGGGCATTTATCTTCTTGGCCTCTGCTTCTCTAGTGTATCTCCTTAGCCTGGTAGCCAATGCTGTGAGCCTTTGTTTAGCAGTCTCTAGGGCTTCAGATGGAGTCAGGCCCATGTAATTTTTCAGTAGCTGAGTCTTATCCTTAATCTCCACATGCTTCTGTAGTTCCACCAGCTGACTGACTTCTCTCCGAGTTGCCTTGATCTTAGCCTCCAATCTCATTTTCCAGGGTGGGTATGTACTGCTGTTCTTCTTGATCGTGTAGCCAAGCATTTCCAGGATCACAGCGGCTGTAGCATATACCAATTGATTGGTTTCAGTTATGGTGGTAGTAGGGATTGTCTGGAGGGCTCTGTTGGCATCTTCTAGCATACTATCTGATGGTACTTCTCCACTGAGCCTTGGTAATCGGACTCGAGGGTTGACTGTGGCTAGTTTATCCATGATCTTATGCCTCATATCAGCTGCTGTGCTCTGTAATGGAAGGGGTGGCAGTGACATTCCAGCTTCAGGTGTTGGCTGCACATCTGCTTGTTCTTCCAGGTCTGCTTGAGTTGTAATGTGGAGTTGGTCTATCTCAAGTTGTGAGAGCAGCTTCCTCTTCACTATGTTGAAGCACTGGGTAACTAGTTGTTTCTCAGTTAGTGTGGATGTAGGTCTTCTGTCTATCCATAGTTCCCTCATATGTTTCATATATCCCCTCTCATTAGGTCTGCTGTTGTAGTAGCATTCCATCATTTCCAAGTTCTCTTGTCTTGACCATGTATGGTAACTAAAAACAACAACAAGAACAACAATAATAATAATTGAATATATATATATATATATATATATATATATATATATATATATATTCAAAACAGAGTGTGACTTCATTTCTCCTCTTGAACCAGTCAAATCAACTTATGAATAGCTCCTGGATCAGAGAATTTCTTTATCCCTGAATCCATGTTTAAGAAAAATGGCAGGGTAAAGAAAAAATAACAATGCCCTTTTGTCCTGCAGTTTCATTAAATGGCTTATGTTTCTGTATTAACTGTGAGGTGAGTCAGGAAAAACTTTTCTTATCTTCTTGGTGTTCATTGCGATGATCATTCTAAAACATCATGCGATTTTTTTTTTTAACTTTTTATCCTACCTTTATTATTTTTATAAATAACTCAACATACCTAATACTCCTTCTTCCTCCTATTTTCCCCAAAACAGCAACCCTCTGAAGTGAGCTTTGCTGAGAGAGAGGGACTGGCTCAGCCACCCAGCTGGCTTTCATGCCTAAGGTGGGACTAGAATTCACAGTCTACTGCTTTCTAGCCTGGAGCCTTCAACACTAGACCAAACTGGCTCTCTAAGGTTTCTAAGATCCACAAACTAAGTTGTGGTTCATAAAAACCTAAACATGACAGGACTGCCTCTTTGACTGTTAGTGGAAGCCAACTTGATAGGCAGATTCAGTTTCCATCTTACATTCCAACTACAGTGAAAAGAATCTCCCATGGAATTGCTTACATTAATTCTACTAAAGGCTGATCTTAGCTTGGCACTGTAGGGATATTTTTTAAATGCAGATTATTTCTAAGCAATACACCCTGTAAATAGGTCATTTTATCTTTATTCACTTTCAATAACTCTCAACGTTTTCACCATCTTATTCCTTTTTTCACGAGAATAAGTATCTCATTTTACTCCATTATGTTTCAACTTAGCTTGGCTTAATTATACCTAATGTAATTTTTCATTGTTGAAACTCAGTAGTTCTATATTTTATGTCATAAGAGAGACCTTTTAGAGCAACAATTTCTAAATTAGAAATTTTGTCCATCTCTGGTATAGCTACACGATCAGGAGTTACAACTGCTCTCTGCAGTTCTTCAGAAACTTAAGCAGCCAAGTCAGTTCCTTTGTTATACGTAGGTTGTTCTTCATCACACTGAAGATGTGACATCTTGCTTTGCGAGTCATAATTCATCCACAAATGGACATTATTTAAGGAGAGACCATTAAACTCTTCTGCTTATCAATTAAGCTGTAAAACAGTCCAAAATAGGGAGATAATCTCCCAAATGGTTAGAGAAACTATGCTCATAGATCAGAATGCCTACAAAGGTCAGCGAGATTGAACTAGGTGGTTCTTTATTGAAACTACAACTGAGCACAAAACAGCCTTTTGAAATAGTCCACCAAAGTTTTGGGCACAGAAACTGGGTTGGATGCTTTGTCCAGGAAAAGGAAAAATGTTCCAACCATTTCTCAAAGACAGGAGTCCTGCTTCAACACTGTAATTTTCTTTCTTTCTTTCTTTCTTTCTTTCTTTCTTTCTTTCTTTCTTTCTTTCTTTCTTTCTTTCTTTCTTTCTTTCTTTCTTTCTCTCTCTCTCTCTCTCTCTCTCTCTCTCTCTCTCTCTCTCTCTCTTTCTTTCTTTCTTTCTTTCTTTCTTTTGAAGATAGTATAAGTCCTCAGTCCTAGATGTTAGCTGCTTTACAAGACAATCCAACAACACATCAGAATAAGAATAAAATTTTAAAAGATCAGTGATAACATAATCACATTTATCGATATCAGCACTTCCATATAGGTTATTGGACAACATGCAAGAACAGCCTGTTATATAACATTTGCTCCTCAAAAGCTCTGGTGAAAAAGCAACACCTTACCAGCTCTCTTAAATGTTAAGAGGAAGGCAGCTTTCCTAACATTAGAGAACAAGCTGTTGCTCTCATCCCTCCTACTTCTCAGAGGAAAATCCACAACTATCCTATTAGTAGATCCACAGCCTAAAGAGAAGGTTCTATTTAGCAGAGAGAGTCTCAGAGATTACCAGGATCCAAGTCACATAGGTCTTTGTAACCAGCACCTGATCTACTAAAAGAAAATGAAGCATATAAAAATACAGAAATACTCTGAAAAGGACAATAAGCCAGATAAACTGTTAGCCTGGCAGTTACATAAAGAACAGGTAAAAAAAAAAATCACTTCTCTTTGGGAGAGAACTAAATACATTTCCACAAAAGATATGATGTAGCAATTTGTTAATTATTATTCAGGATAATATAATAAATAATAATCGGACCCAGCAAAAATGGAAGAATATTTGAATGAAATAAAATAAATTTACCAACAAAAATAAGTTCTTAACCAACCAAAGATTAAACTAAAGAGGAAAAAAAATTGAAATTGAACAGAGCTCTAGGATGTGCCAGTGTTTCTGCAGTCTACTACAAAACCTTTCAAGAAATCCTGAATAAATCTTTAATACAAGCAATGAATGAGATTCAGCTATATGAAGAGCTCTTACCTCTTTGATTTATGAAGAAGGAAAGAGTCAACCTGTTCTGGAGCATACAGACCCATCTCTATTGTATTATAAAATATCATGTAAATGCTTTATATCACAGCATGAACTATATTAAGAGGAACAAGACAAGGGTGTCTGTTTTCTTCTCCTTCATTTTTACCAGCACTAGAACTATTGGATAATAGTTCTATGCTGGTAAAAATGAAGGAGAAGAAAACAGACATTCAAATATGCCAAGAACATGGAATTTCAAGAACCAAGTAATTACATAAGAACATAAACTGAAATTATTTGCTGATATTATACTGATATTTTTGAAATTTATACAACAATATGGTCCAGTGTCAAGTTACCAGATTAACCAAAAAAAAAAAAAAAAAAAAATCCTCAAACATTGACACAGACTTTGTCAGAGGAAGAAATGTGTGAATCAAACAATAGGCTTTGAGACTGCTGTTAAGAAGATTAAATATATAGAAATTTCCTTAACAAGAAATTATAAAGATATATTGAAAAATATTTATTAACTTAGAAAAATATAATAGCAGATATTTTGAGGTGGAAAAAAATTAATTTTTTCCTGGTTAGAAAGAATCACAGATTTTAAAATGAATATTCCACCAAGATTCATTTTACTTTTTAAAATCTGTTGAGAATATGGTATTAAGTGACTGGCACAGGCAAGTAATGAATTATACATGGTCTAATAAAAAGCAAAGAATTACATCCAGAAATTTTCAGGACTCAAGAGAATGAGGTGGTCTACTGACCCCAGACCTGCCAGCTATTTTACATGGATCTCAGAATGGATTACATCTCCCTATGGTTCCATCATCCCCATAGAAGGGGCAGGTCTCTGGAGCTGCCTAGGTAGGAGCTGTGTAGATATATGAGTTGATACAAACAGAAATAAACAATTCATAAGAGACCGTGCAATATTAAGCAATCAAGCAAACATATGGGATAAACATCGGAAAGGAAAAGGCCCAGGTTCTTCCTCCCTTGTTTCATTATTCAGTGTTTATTGTCAGGAAGATGAAGATACTAAGGAATTTGCCCAGTGGAAAGACAACAATTTTGTTTGCATCCAAGGGTTTATCCTTAACAGGATGATAAAAGCCTTGGAGTCTCTTATCACACAATGGTCTACTACATTTGAACAGTTTCAGTACCTCTAAATAAATCAACAGAGCCACAAAAGAGTTATGGAAACAAGGAGGAACACTGAGAGATTTATCGGAATTTTAAATCTTATAATACATAATGCTGAACATTTGTTAAGCACAAATCATTAGTGAAGTATGATTCAGAATCCTAACATGTTAAAGATTATATAATCAAATGAATGCGGAATTTGAATATAATGTAGTTACAGGAATTTCAATGGAAGAAGAATATTACATTTACGTCAGTCTTGATTGTTAAAATGAGTATTTTTTCTCCCATAAAATGCTGGAAATGTAGTGAACAGATTGGATCCTTTTTTCATAAATGGTGGCAATGTTCTAAAACCCAATAATATTGGAAAATGATTCATGGTACAATGGAACAAATTTTGGAAGTTGTAATTATTTTACAACCTGAGATATTCTTATTAAATTTCACTAAACTGTACATTCTTTCAAAGTGTACTAAATTATCACTGTGTGTGTTAACAGTTGCCAGGATTCTATATGCTTTTGGCTGGGAAAAAAAAATTGATTCCTTCTTTGGAAGAATGACTAAATTAATACTTAAACAGTAAGTCTAATATAGAATTTAACTCTAATCAGACACCATTCTTGGATTATACCATCATACTGTATATGGATTTGTGCATCATCCAAAGTTTGGGTTTTATTATCTACAGAATTATATTTTAATTTGATCTATAATTCTTACTATGGACTTAATGTATTCACTTTTGTATATACCGTAGTTCTGCTAATGATTTGTATTGTGTTGACCAAGTACATTCAGCTTAAAGTTCAACTTGGATTTGGGGGCTTTATTTAGAGAATGGATTATATATCTATATCTATATCTATATCTATATCTATATCTATATCTATATCTATATCTATATCTATATCTATATCTATCTCAGAAGTTCTTAATGGCATACTGGAACATATTTCTTTTTATAGTATTTTAGATCCTTTGTTTATCCACCCATACTTTATTATTTGTACATTATTTTTTATTTTCTCACATTTATATTAATTTTACTTATATCCCCCCCCTTTTTTTTTTTCCTTTGTACTACAAAACTATTCATTTTCTTACTTTGGTACATCTGTCATTTTTAGTTTTTCATTTGTCCTAAATTTATTTTTAAAAAGGATGCTAATCCCTGGTTGTAGTTTTCTCTAACATATACAATATTTGCAAACCATTAAAAATGTACTAACACATTTTGGGTATTATATTCATTGGATACTTTTTGTATCTGCTCCAATTCTCTTTCTTTATCTGTTTATTTGCTCAGGCTGCTTACAGATTACTGAGTGCTGGTTTAGGCTTGCAGACCTCAGACTCATGTAACTTGGGGCAGTTAACCTATTATTTCACATTCTTACTCTGCTGCCCTTACTGACATACCAGGGTTTGTAATTGAATGCCATACACTAAAAAGCTTTTGGCTTGATAACCTGGTGATAAAGGGAAACTGGAGCAATAAGCTTATTCCTGCTCCACCTCATCCAGATTCCATGTGAGCGGGGCACCTCCCCATTCTGAACATAGATAACAGATAACAGAACAATCTGCCCACCTGAACCTTTTTCATGTGGGACAATAGGCAGACCAAAACAGTCTGAACCTCAGATGAAGGGGATGTGAGAATGGGCACCCAGTCTAGCAGACTGGCGTGGGTATTAAGTGAAACACACAGTACATCTCCCCTACTCCACCTCTCATCAGAGAGTTGCCAAATTCAGAGGAGAAAGGCCTTTCATTTTACATATTTGTTCAACATCTAAAATCAGAAAAGTCTTAAATATACGCTTTAAAAAAAAATCCCTCTTATTGAAGCACTTCTGATTGGTTCACATTGGAAAGTGTTTACTTGGATACTGGGCAAAGCCAAAACATTATTCAGAAATATTTTAACAGCTTTAAACTGAATTCACTTCTTGTCTTATTTATCTTCCCCCCCCCCCTCTTTTTTTGGTTTTGTCATTTGGTTTTTAAAAACACAACATGCTTTTTCTTTCTTATTTGATTTATTTATTTTTTATTCTGGTGATTGCTTGGTGCCCCATTTCTTTACCTTGAACTCTTTAGATGGGTTGACCCAAAGCACACTTCATATTTTTGAAGGACTGTTATATAACAGAGTTCTACTTTCTCCATTTAGTATAAGGCAGTTTTTAAATATCCACAGGAGGAGGCAGAAAAATGAATAAAGAACAGAAACTTACTCTTTTCAAGAGATTATAATCCTTTTACAGACTTCAAAGGAGTCTGGTTGCAATTATGTGCCCCAATCTAAAGAAAAACAGGCTAGCTCTACTTTGGCTAGCAGTAGAGACCAAGAATGTCCATTGTAGAGAGCTGTGCATTTTTAGTTTCAAATGGCAAAAGTTGGAGTTCATCCATCTTTTTTGTTTCCATGGCTTTATTTGTAAATTAACAGCTATTGCAAAGATATCATAAATCTCTGGCACATGCCCTTTCCAAGGATTAGGAAGCTAAATTCTTTAGCACCACTGTTAAGCTCCTTTCCATGCAAAACAAAAGGATGTCTCTTGCATTATTATACTTTAGAAGAGGAAATATATTGAGATCTACTTGGACATTTCCAGACGATTAGCAATAGAAACAAGTTTCCCTGGTTTTTATCTCCAATTATTTAACAATAAAAATAATCACAGTTAAGGGACTAAAACAAAGAAAGCGGGGAGAGAGAAGAAACCAGGGATAACGTTTTCTGTGGAAAGATTGTAAGCTCAGTTTTGGTAAAAAAAACAAATTTATTGGCTGAATCGAAGCTGAGACATCTCAGTTGGAATTCAGAGAAAGGATACCTGAAAGCCGATTTTGATCTTTTGAATACCATGAGTGAGCCTGACGTTGACAGCTCAGAAGAGAAATAAGTGAAATATATATGTCTGAGGCCAAGCATTTGCTAGGTGGGAACAGCAAGTTCATCATCTCTACTTAGAATGGTTCTAACAAGTATAGTTCATAATATCATCTATGGCAGCAAACTCCAGAAGTCAATGGAACTTATTTCTGCATAAATGTCCTTGCAGTTGTGCTTTATAAATACGAGATGGTAAATGCTGAATGAAGGCTTTTTACAAAACTTTATTAAGTTTCAAAGTTTCCCCAGTACAAGACTTAAGCCATTTTTCCCATGGTCCTTAAAGATTGCAGTTTATTCACCCTCCCAATTATAATTAGCTGACTCAATCAAGTACCCAGGTCTTTGGATTTTGGCTTAGTCACCCCTTTTATATATATATCCCCCTCCATTACAGAGCACAGCAGCTGATATGAGGCATAAGATCATGGATAAACTAGCTACAGTCAACTCTCGAGTCCAATTACCAATGCTCAAAGGAGAAGTACCATCAGATAGTATGCTAGAAGATGCCAACAGAGCCCTCCAGACAATCCCTACTACCACCATAACTGAAACCAATCAATTGGTATATGCTACAGCCGCTGTGATCCTGGAAATGCTTGGCTACACAATCAAGAAGAACAGCAGTACATACCCCACCCTGGAAAATGAGATTGGAGGCTAAGATCAAGGCAACTCAGAGAGAAGTCAGTCAGCTGGTGGAACTACACAAGGGTGTGGAGATTAAGGATAAGACTCGGCTACTGAAAAAATACATGGGCCTGACTCCATCTGAAGCCCTAGAGACTGCTAAACAAAGGCTCACAGCACTGGCTACCAGGCTAAGGAGATACACTAGAGAAGCAGAGGCCAAGAAGATAAATGCCCTGTTCTCCAAAGAACCATCCAAAGTGTACTCTCAACTGCAGTGCAACCACACAGCAACAGCTGAGCCACCATTAGCGGAAACTGAACAGTATTGGAAGAACATATGGGAGAAAGAGAAGATGCGTAACACCAGTGCAAAGTGGATGCAGGACCTGAAAGCAGACAACAGCAATCTCCCAGAACAGGAACCAGTCACCATCACAGTAGCAGACATCCAACAGAGGGTCAAGAACATGAAAAGCTGGACAGCACCTGGCCCGGACATGATCCACACCTACTGGCTAAAGAAACTAACAGCAGTGCATGAACGCCTAGCAGCACAGATGAACAAACTGCTAGCAGCAGGCTCCCACCCAGACTGGCTAACACAAGGAAGGACAGTGCTGATCATGAAGACCCTCACAAGGGAACAGCACCATCCAACTACCGGACAATAACCTGCCTCCCCACAACATGGAAAGTTCTATCAGGCATCCTAGCTGCCAAGCTACATGATGATATGGGCCAGTACATGAGCACAGCTCAGAAGGGCATTGGGAACAACACCAGAGGCTCAAAACACCAGTTACTCATAGATAGAGCAGTCGCCCGAGACTCAAGGTCTAGGCAGACCAATCTGAGCACAGCCTGGATTGACTACAGGAAAGCGTATGACTCAATGCCACACACATGGATCTGTGAATGCCTGGCACTATACAAAGTCAACAGGACACTAAGGACCTTTCTCAAGAACTCAATGGGACTGTGGAAGACAACACTGGAAGTCAACTCAAGACAGCTCGCACAAGTGGCCATCAAGTGCGTCATATACCATCTCCACTGCTGTTTTGCATAGGCTTCAACCCCCTCAGCCAGATAATCACAAGGACGGGATATGGGTACACGTTCAAGAGTGGAATCACCATCAGCCACCTCCTCTACATGGATGACATCAAGCTGTATGCTAAGAGTGAACGAGACATCAACTCAGTGATCCACCTGACACAGATCTACAGTGAGGACATTGGGATGTCATTAGGACTGGAGAAGTGTGGCAGGATAATAGTAAAGAGAGGGAAGGTAATTAAGATCGATGGAGTAGGACTACCAGTGGGCCACATAGCAGACATAGAGACCAGCTATAAATACCTTGGTATCCCACAGTCACATGGGAACCATAATGAGGAGGCAAGGAAGACAGCATCATCCAAGTACCACCAAAGGGTAAGACAGGTCCTGAAGAGCAAGCTCAATGGGAAGAACAAGATCCATGCCATCAACATGTATGCCCTGCCAGTCATCAGATACCCTGCCGGTATAGTGAGCTGGCCAAAGGAAGACATGGAGGCTGCCGATGTGAAGACCCAGAAGCTCCTCACAATGTACAGAGGTTTCCACCCCAAGTCCAACACCCAGAGATTGTACACCAGCTGCAAAGAGGGCGGGTGGGGTCTGATGAGTGTCAAAGCCACTGTCCTGGATGAAACCCAGAGCATCCAGGAGTACATCAGTAAATTGGCACCCAAAGATGAGCTGCTGAGAGAATGCCTCAGGCAGCAGCAGACAAGGCAGGAGGTTCAAGCAGAGGAAGTGCCATGGCAAGACAAGCCCCTGCATGGGATGTACCATCGACAGATAGCTAAGGTGGCTGACTTTGTGAAATCCTATCTGTGGCTGGAAAAGGCTGGACTAAAAGATAGCACTGAGGCACTGATCATAGCAGCACAAGAAGAGGCACTAGGAACCAGATACATAGAAGCAGGGGTCTGCCACACTAGACAGGACTCAAGGTGCAGATTGTGCAAAGAGGCCTCAGAGACAGTCCAACACATAGTGGCAGGGTGTAAGATGCAGGGAGGAACAGCATACACTGAACGGCACAACCAAGTAGCTGGCATTGTGTACAGGAACATCTGTACAGCGTATGGGCTAGACCCCCCCCAAGTCCAGATGGGAGATTCCACCTTCTCTTCTCTATTCATGGAGAATAACAGGGCTAAGATCCTGTGGGACTTCCAGATCCAGACGGACAGTCAGGTACTGGCTAATCAACCAGACATCGTGGTAGTAGACAAAGACCAGAAGACAGCGGTAGTGATAGATGTAGCAGTGCCAAGTGACAGCAACGTCAGGAAGAAGGAGTATGAGAAGGTGGAGAAGTACCCGGGCCTGAAGGAAGAACTAGAGAGGATGTGGAAAGTAAAGGCCAAAGTGGTTCCAGTGGTAGTAGGAGCAGTCAGGGCCGTGAATCCTAAGCTGGGAGAATGGCTCCAGCAGATGCCTGGAACAACATCTGAGCTCTCTGTCCAAAAGAGTTCAGTGCTAGGAACAGCTAAGATACTGCACAGAACCCTCAAAATCCCAGGCCTCTGGTAGAGGACCTGAGATTGAAGAAGACACATACCACCCATAGGGGTGATAGGGGAATTTTTTTTTTATAATATATAACTTTTTATATATAACTTTTTTATATATAACTTTTATTGAAAGTTTTTAGATAATTAAAAGATAAACAAGAAAAATATTTAAAAGGAAAAAAGAAAAAGAAAAAAATATATATATAAGAAAAAGTGCTAGAGGTAGTACAGATAAAGAAAGAAAAAGGAAAAAAGGAAAAAGAAAGTTAAAGAAGTAGCTTCCAATCTTCTTCACAGCAGTTACAAACTTTTACCATTTCTGCTCCTTTAGAATTACATTATATAGATCCCTTCTTCCCATATTCAACCCTTTTTAATCAGCAAATTCTGAGCTCACCAGTTCATTGTTGTCCATTTTCAGCAAAAAGTCCATAAAAGGTTTCCAAACTTTTATAAAAGTACCTATTATATTGTCCCTAATCAAACAAGTCAATTTTGCCATTTCTGCAAGTTCTGCCATCTTTATAGTCCATTCCTCCTTTGTGGGTACTTGTGTGTTTTTCCATCTTTGTACCTATGGCTGCCGTTACCATATATAAAACCATGAGTCCTTTCTCACTGGGTATCCATAAGTCCTAGTAAAAAAAAAATCTGGTTTCAGCTGAATATTAATTTTTAAAATTTGTTACATCATCATATTTGTATCCAGTACTATTTTGCTTTTTCACATGTCCACCATGCATGATAAAATTTCCAGCAATAATTAGAAGTAGCTTTATACATCTTAGACAATTTCTCTGGTGACATATACCAATGGTACGCCATTTTAGTCATCCCTTTCTGGCCTTCAATTCTCACTAGGGGGTTCAATCCCTGCCTCCCTCCAGAGCTACTTGCCCAGTTTTGGTTCTTCCTTAGCTTGTCTACTACAGGAGACTTTTCTTCACATTCATCTCCCTTCAGACCTGTCAGAAGAGGCACGTCAGGGTCCTATCCATTAAAGCATGCCACTTGGTGGGACCCAGGAAGAGGCCCTTCTCTGTTGCAGTGCTTACCCTATGGATCATCATCATCATCATCATCATCATCCCCCGGAGACCAGTTAGACCCCATCACAAGACCCTAAAGACATGGCTGTGTTCCTGGGCTTAGAGAGTCAGAGTGTCAGTTGGAGCCTGCGAATTAATCACTGAAATACTTGTACTGTATTGGTATTGATGTTTGATGTTTGCTTGTGTGTGTGTGTGTGTGTGTGTGTGTTAATTCTGGCTACCAGTTGTCTATTTGTGTGGGCCTTTTTGCTGTTGAACTGCTCAGATACCAAATTATCAGATTGTAGTCCTTTTTTCTTCTTATCCCAATCACCCCACTCCCTCTTTGTTAGTTTCTCTTTTTGATGCTGAGGACTTGGGTGGAACAAAGTGAGCTAATCTGGTTAGCTATGGATGTAGTCATATTCCTGAAAATATGATATTTCATATGTTGGTATTTGAATTTATATCTTTTTAATATACATATTTTAAAGTGCTTTTAACTTAGACTAAATGTTAGTATTTAATATAAGTCCATGTATGAGATGCCATATGCTAAATAAATAAATATATTCCTGAAAAGACCAGGGTGGCTAAATTAGCCAGTTGTGGGTGTTTGGTGGAGTGGTGGATAAATTGATTACTTTTTCAAGCATGACTGGGAGAGGGGAGGGCAGTTTCTGGCTGGCAGCAGCCATGGCAGTCAGGTAGATTCAGCTCTGCCTCTTGTAAGGGCAGAGGGTGCTTTCAGCTAGGTTCCTTTTGTCCCTCATATGGTGGAGGTAGTGGTGATATCACCATTCCTATTCCACTGATATTAGAAGTTGAAAGATAGCCTTACTAAGTACTTTTTTTTTCTTTCCTGAAAGGAGTGCCATATGATGAATTATGAAGACATTAAATCATCTGAAAAATATATTAGGAGCGAAGTATACAGTAAATTAGGAGATTTGTATCCCCAACACACAGATGCAATTACACTATAGTAAATACCCCACTTATATTTACAACACTGTCGCAGCACAAAGAAAGCCAACACAGCTCTACTGTGACATCTCCATGTTAGAGATCAATCGCCATTCTCAGTTCTCATCTGGCAAACACCAGGTTGTCTACGCTTTTATTATCCCACTGTAGAACAGGATAGAACTGTAGAGAGCCAGTTTGGTCTGGTGGTTGAGGCAACAAGGTAGAAACCAGGAGATTGTGAGTTCTAGTTCCACCTTAGGCACAAAGCCAGCTGGGTGACTCTCAGCCCTAGAAGGGAGGGAATGGCAAACCACTTCTGAAATCTTACCAAGAAAACTGCAGGGACTTGTCCAAGCAGTCATCAAGAGTCAATGCTGACTAGGTGGTACTCAAAAAAAAAAAAAAAAAGTGGAACAGAGAGAAAAGAAAAGAAAAGCTATGGTGTTTTTTCTAAGAATTTATCTTTTGTTGGTCTTCCTCCATTGACAACTTAGAACAGCTTTTGCAACAGGCTGAAAAGTAGACATAGAAAAGTTGGGTCTTTTCTATCATCTTGTTGGCAGACTAGATCAGCTGTCTCATATCATCTCCAGTTATCATCTAGTTGACTGCCATTTCATTCATTTGAACTATTTTTATCTGCAGAAGCCATTAAAAAACCTGTAACTTTATGCAACTGGGGTGGTTGCAATGGAGTAACAGTTTGGTAAAACCAGTAGGAGTTTGCCAGGAGAAATAGCAAAGTTAAAACCTGGGTGCTGAGAAGCTGGGTCTGTAGCAAGAAATTAGAAAAAAGGAGAGTAATAGCCTTTGGAGACAGCAAATAGGTGGACGCTAAGGGACAGATAAAGTGTACTGTTGGATAGCTTGGCATCTGTAAAGAAATTAAAATTAGGGGCCCCTGAACAAGGGACAGGCTTTTTGAGGAGGACAGAATGAAGCTCAGGAGTTAGGAAAGTTATAAAAGTAATCTGTACAGCTGTGAGCAAAAGATGCACAAGCAGGTGGGGGAGAAGTGGAGCGAAGAAGGGTAACTTGAAGAAATAGCTAGGAAAAAAAGATGGGAAAAGGGCTAGACTAGAGAAGGGTAGAATAAATGGCATGAGAATAAGAGACTACATTTTAAAGCAAGAGATAAAGGTGATTTATGAGTAAGGGGAAAGTAGAAAGGAACAGCATAAAGATTTTCTCCCTGTAGTACTCTACTCCCTACACCTAACAGGGAAGAGAGACAGCTTGGGGTACAAAAAACTAAGGAGTCTGAATTAGCAGTATTTGACCAACAGAATAGAGAGAGGCTGGCAGTTTCACTAGCAAGGGAATCACCCTCTGAATCACTGGGAGAAGGACTGAGCCGTGAAGTGCCAGGAGGAGATGACTGGAAATGAAACGGACTGCATCTGGCCGATGGGAGAGATCCAACCAGGAGCCAGCAAAGGAGAGCAAGAAAAGTGCTGGGTGTCCCAGCTGTTGGCCTGGGCCTTTTACAAGGGAGGGAGAAGAGCTGGTTGGTTTAAATATGCATTAAACCTTTAAGAAGAGGGACTGCTAGGTTTTCAGCAAGCCCTCTATGCAGGACAAGTAGAGGATTCATCTCAACAAATTCAATCAAGTGTTGTTTAAATTATTTTTATTCCTATGTGATACTGTCTGGATATTGTATGGCTGTGGATTCTTTATTGCACGCAGTAAAGCTTTTCTTGTTGACTCACAATTGGAGGTTTGATTATTATTATTTTTACTGAATTTCCAAATAAAGGAAGGGTCGTTTGAGATACAGAGCCAGCCTATATTTAAAGTGAACTGCAAAGAATCTTGAGAGATCTTGCTTGGAAGAACTTATTGAGCCCAAAGCAATTTCTGTGTTACAATAGCCACTATATTTATGTATCATGTCTTTTTACGTTGTAAGCCAGAAGACTGGGGCTGGCTAGTTGCTGTTATTTTAGGACTATCAAATTGGAGCTGCAGAAACAATGACCGCTAGATGGCAGTAAAGAGTGCTTTCTAGTTCCTTATTCTGCCATCAACTGGTGGTCAGATTATTTCAACTAACAACTGGTAGCCCTATCATATTTGTAAGCCCCTCTGGGAACTTGCTTGAATAAGGCAGAATATGTATCACTTTATATAAATAAAAACGGATGGTTGAGGATCAGGCCTGGGCAATTCCCAGACTTCACACTGGCATCCAGTTGCAGAAGCTGGTTTTCCATCTTTCTATTTCTATTTTTGCTTAATGAAAACACTGAGGCCAAATGAATAAATGAATGAATGAATGAATAAATAACTGACCTGGTTCATAACTAAGTGGTTGGTTTCTTTTTGGCTTTAGTTGGTAAGGTTACTATATCTGGGCTGCATAAATCTCGGCAACCACTAGATGGCAGCAGAAACATTGAAAACTAACGTATTGCTGCCATCTAGTGTCCGAAAGTCACCCGTCATGAGTCAAGCTACTATGACTTGTTCTAACAACAGTGGATTTTAAAAAGAAAAACCCGGCTTATATTTATAAATGAATGCATCCAGTGTAAACCATAACTCACTAACATCATGATGTTGAGATTCCCCAGTTGCTACCCATCTGGGCCTATTCAGTATTGGGCAAACTATGCAGTCATTCTTTTTGTGTGTAACCAACCATATTCTATGGAGCTCTTTAGAGCATATCTCTCTTTGGTTCAGGAGGGACTATCATAGGCAAGGACTATTAGGAAGCTGCAGAGAACCTCAGAGGAGGCTCGGAAGCTTGTTAAGAGTCACTTTCTGAGGACAGTGGGAGACAGATTGGAAATTCTGAAAAGAATGAGAAATGAATAAGTGCAATTCTAAGGATAATGATAACAGCAAGGACTGAAAAGTGAGAATGGGAGCGACAGCATCTTTCTACCTTCTGGCAAGGTTGCATAGTCAGCTCTGGGACTGAAGCTTATAGGCATCAAAAGACCTGTTCAACCAGGGACAAAGGTTTACATTATTTATGAACTGTGGTTTCTTTAATTAAGGGACTCTTGTTTTTCCCCCTTTACTTTGTTATTTAAAGATTTGGTTTAAAATTAAATTGTTTGTTTGAAGGATTTCTTTCCTCCCCCCCCCCCCCCTTGTAAAATAAATCTTAGATCTTGCATTGGAAATTAAGTAAATTAGTCACTACATTTCCTCCATCTTTTGTTGAAGGAGCTGAAGAGCCAGCATGCATATACACATACTGCATTATTGCAAGAAATATTGCCCATTGTGGCAGGAGAGTTCACGGTAAGGAAAGTAGAGTGAAAAATGGTTTGGGGAACATCTGTTTATATGTGAGCTTTGCGGGTTTGGTTTGGTTTTTTCATTTTGAGGTAGGGCTTTCATATGACTTTCTGTGACATTCATGTGTATCATTTGCTTCTTTATTCATTACTCATTCTAGATTCTGCACCTTCTGGGTGATTCTTATTCTACCAGAAACCACTAAGCTGAAATGGACAGCAGACTTTTGAATTCAAGAAGAAGAAAAAATTAATGTATATGGCAAAGCTTAAATGAGAGGACTGTTTTGTGATAGTGACTACTTTTAGAAAGGAGAGGAATCATGAGATGGAGATGAAGAAGTTGGGTAGAGCTTATCAATTTTATTAAGAATCCATATAGTACTAGTATGGAAGAGTTAAAACAAGGAGGTAAGATGGATATGTCAGAGGATGTGCATGGATTAAAGGACAGATCTCTTCATTCCAAACAATTTCACACTACTTTAAAAATTATGTGTTTTCAGAAAAATATATTAACAAAAGTTATACAAACAATCTGAATGGGTCAGTTAAAGATATCCCAGTATTCATTGCTGTGCAGAGCGACAGATTGCCTATAGCCAAGGTTCTATCAAGTCCTGTGTTTCCTCCATCTGCATATGACCTCTGTTAGTTCACTGTGACAATGACACTTTCTAACTTACCCCATTTTAACTTTCTGTTAGAATTGTTTTTCAAAAGCAATACAAATACGATATTCCCAAGACAGGCACAAAAAAAAAGTGCTTCCAAGTTTAAATTTCCAGAGGGACAGATGTTGCAAAACAACAGAATCCTGTGACATCTTAAAAGACTAACAAATCCATTATAGTATAAGATTTAACAGATGATTCACCAGAGTTTATGCAGAGAGAAGGAGGATTATTTTTTTGCAAATTGAGATATGAGCTGATATGACTTTTACCTCCCTGCCAGATGTGAGGTCTGGAATGTATTTATCCACGTGTTTTCACACTTGCTTAATATTTTGAAGTACTGTGTTTTTAGCTCGAGGAATACACACTTTAAAGTTATTTTGAAAAAGAAACAAATTTAGAAATCCATCCTTTGAGTGAAAAAAAATGTTTCATTGATTAGATTTATGACTGAGTACATGTAAAAGTGACTTCAAGATTAAATCAATGGATGAAAGAAGAGTGATGATTCAAAATACCTTACAAGAAAGAGTGTGTGGGACTACATCGAGTATGGGATTTTGGCCACAAGATTCAAACTCAAATCTACCTTCAGCATTACAACATAGGGAATGCATGTTGCAGCTACTTGGGGGGGAAATCCTTCAGTATCAAATAGATGTTAGTTGAAGAAAAACCTCACTTCTTCATAAGATTACTCTACAATTTCTTCACCGTGCCAACATAGGAGTGCCAGCCACATTTCATGCTTGCATGATACAACTGAGTGGGGCAGTTTTGCCTAGTCCCAAACTGTATGCTGGGGCTGTTTGAGTCTAAAACTAATGCTCCTTAACCCCAGTGCTTACTGAGTTTTGGTGTTTCCACAACATGCTAATGTCCTTTATTCTAGTTTCAGTGACTTTTGAGTGAACATAGCTCCTCTTTTTCTTCTTTCTCTTGTTCCTTGTAATCTTCTCCTTAGCAATCTTCTAATCCATGACAGAATCCTCGCAATCAATCACTTGCACTGCTAGTTCGCTTGCTTCGTTTCTGCCCTCACAGTGAAGGGGAGGAAGGGAGGGAAGGTTGGAAGGTTAACCATTAGGCGCAGATGGACTATTATCTGGCTCTCAGGAATGCCCAAGGTCGTACCAACATGAGAACCGGACAGAATCTTCGACATGCACAAGAGAGATTCAAAGACAGAAGGGTGGGTGAAATGGGAGTGAGGTAAAACTAAGTTTTGGCGCATGCGGGACTCAGTTCCAGCTATGCTTCTCGAGCTGTTCACTACTTTCCAATAAATTAACTTTCCTTTGAACCTGCCTTGGTTTCAGTGAGAGTTGCTTTCATTGGGAACTGAGTACCGCCGTTCTTACAATCTACCAGATTGTTTTGAGCATGGTAAGGGAAGCTAGATTTTTTAAAAAAGGGGTGGAAGGAGAAGGAAAGGGCAGATTACCCCTTCCCCCCAAAAGGAGCATAAATTAAATATATTAAGGGAGAGAGAAGACTGACCATCAGTTATTTAAGGTTTGGGAATACTGCTGAAGTATACTGTCCCTAAAAATATGTGAGTCAGTATGAATCCAGCCTATTTTTACTGTCCACTTTAGAATTGCAATATCTTGGCCTGTTGAACTTTGAAATTGATTTATTTAAAGTATCTGTTAAAAACTCTTTACCCTTCGCAAATTTCTCTAACCAGGCTTTTTGCTACGATACAGCAATATAATGTATATTTCTCCAGGTCTTTTTAGCATAAATGTGTCTGTGGAGGCTTTTTGATGTACATTAAATTTTTCTTTTAAAACATTATCTCAAATATGTACTTTTAAAAGATGAAAATATTCCTACCTTTTTTCTTGCATTTATCTTTCAGAAACATGTCCTTCTGCAGATGCATCAATACAGATTCTTGCCTGTATGTGCAGATTTTTGGCTGAAGAAATGTGGTTGCTAAAAGACTTCATTAAATGCTTTATGCATCTTTGGATGCTATATATTTCAGGTAAAAGTAAAAAAAAAAAAAAAAAAAAGGCCTCCTTCAACTTGGGTTGAAGTCCTGATGACTTCATCAATACATCTATTTAATTTTCTTGGCTGCAAGATGGAAGGGGTTTTCCATTTAAATTATTCTAGCCTAGCCTCCTTCTTTCTCCAGGAGATTTTCTATCCAAGAGCTAAACAGGTCTGAGCCCACTTAGCTTCTGAACCTACAGAAAGTTGCCTAGATGCTGCTACATTTAAGATCCTATTTCAAATAAACATCTGTGAAAATCTGATGCAGATTTCCTCTACAATGTATCAGTACCAAATCCATGTGCAGAAACAACAATAATAACCAATATAAGTGCATTATAACTGTAAAAATCTTGTTTGTTAATTACCAAATATTTCATCTTGGTGCTAGTTTTGATGATAATTAACAAGATCTATAACATACAAAGCATTGCCAAAATCAACATGAAATTGGGATGCTGTTTTTTAGACTTAGAGATTAAAAGGAATCCATTAGACCATATCATTACTAGTGTTACTGTGTAGTTATTGTATATATATAGTTTTGTAGTAACTTGGTTCCTGTATACCTTGTGCCATGAACTTTTGTAAAAATAAGAATGGATTTACATCAAGAATTGAGAATGTGAGATTCACTCACAGCAGGCTATAGAGGCAAGAAGGTTTATTCTGAAAAAAAATCAGTTTATGCAGTGTGTGGGGAAAAAAATCACAGTGAAAACATCTAAGAAGACTCAAATAATGATGGCCCTCAAAACAAGACCTGGTTTTCAAAATAGCAGTGGTAATCAAAACAAACAAACAAAAAAACAAACAAAAAACCAGTTTCCAATAAAACTGGCTGAGGTGATGGCACAAGTAGCAGATGGCATGAGAAAATTAAGCTGGAATTGACCAAGCTATGTGTTGGATATAAGTACTACAATTCCCACCCACTTTGAGAACCTTTCTACAAATCTTCTGCTTACTTAGCACAGCCATCATCATCTTAACCACAATTTGCTTTCATTGTCAGTCATCGTTTCAAAAAGCGGAGGCTTTTCAAACTGAGTCCTGAAAAATCCTTGGTGCAATGGCATTAATGGACAAACATATGTTTCTCATGTCAGCAAATGAGGGCAGCAGGCTTCTGAAATCCAGATGATATATTTTGGAGTTTTATTTTCAATGCGGAAAGTAGAAGGTAGAGTACTTTTGAACCTGCCCAAGTGGGTTCAAATTCTGGACATTTCAAATTACAGACCTTTCATGGCTTTAAAGAGTAGGAAGTGACAGTCAAACCCTTTTGCAAACTCTTGGTGTGACATGTTACTCTACAAAGCCAATTTTCAATGAATTACAGAAAATAAATTATCTCACACCTATAGGAAGATAATAAAAGTGGAGAGAGGAATCCTTTCCTACATCGGTTTTGCTTAAAAAAATTCATGGGCCTTTTAAAAAAAAAATCAAAAGTTTTTAATGAAAATTATAGTTAAGCCATCTGGATATACCAGGTTGTATATCTCTCGCTTGAATATTACACTGATGCATTACTTACAAGCATAACTAACACTTCTAAATAGTTATTTACAGCATATGGCTGTTGAATGCTTGTAATCTGGGTAAAAGAGTCCAATTACCAAAACATCCACGTGAGGAACAAAAGTTATCTTTCAAAACAATCTGGGAGAATAATATCGTTCTGAGTTAATCTACTTTCTAACACAGCAGATACTATTTTCTCCCTTTGATCTCCTAGCATCCTGCTGTTGATCTCAATTCTATTAAGAGTTTTAATAGGCATCTATATACAGAGTTGTGAAACTCTATTCTGTTTGGTAGAATTCAACCTCATAGTAACTTGAATGAGATGAACTTTATTTCTAGAATTAAGCCCATTTTCTAGCATGGCCTCCATAACAAAGCAACCCTACATAAAAAGGGGGAAGAAAATATTTGAGGATATTTTAGACCAGGGTTCCTCAACCTTGGTGACTTCAAGATGTGTGGACTTCAGTGCCCAGGCTGGGGAATTCTGGGAGTTGAAGTCCATGCATCTTCAAGTCACCAAGGTTGAGGAACCCTGTTTGAGACTATTCAAAAGTTGATAGTGAGAAAAGCCTTTCAGAGATTTCCTCTATTAGTTGCATTTAAGCCACTGCCTTAGTAATGAGTAAATTCTCTCTTACTCAGTTCAGAACTAGATTCAATGAATTCTTCTTTTCAGATTATTCAGAATGTAGCTGTCCTTCTCCAGAAATAGTTTAGAATTCAAATTGTTATCACCAAGAACAAAGCAAAGCAGAAAGAGTTATGGGGAGTCATGCTCAACTGTTTTCCTGCCAGCCATTTTTCCAGTCACAATCATTGTCATTTTATATGTGTCTGTTTTGATCACCTGTGGTGGAAAAAGGACAAGTACTAATTTTATTTTTATCCAGGAGAAGAGAAACAGATTGATTTCAGGTTAAGGGGGGCAGTTTTTTACAACTGGAGCCTTCAATAAATGTTGTAGTGACTTGGAGATACAGCAGGCAGGGTGACAGCACAAAACAGACAGGGCCACCATTGGAGAAAGTTCTTGGATTTGGACGAAGAGTTTAGATGCTTTTTTTTATAAGAAAAGATTGGATGTTTTCCTTTAACAAACTTTATTAAACCTATTTTAAAGTCTACTCTGTATTTCTTTATTGTTTCTTATCTCAAACTCACAGGATCCTTCAGCCAAATTCATAGCTCCAAGCTGCTGAAGAAGTCACTATTTAGTTTAAATCTTAACCACTCCCAAAGAGTAAAATAAAATTTAAAAATAATGAAGTATAGGAGAATATTTATCTTCTTGCAGAATAAATATATAAACATTTAATCCTTTTATAGTAACAATTATAAACAATCTAAAATTTAAAATTAAAATAATAAAAACAGTAAAAATAATAAACCAACCACATAAATAATAAATGTGTTTATTGTTTTATTTCCAGCACCCTGCTCCCAAAAGAAACTCAGTGGAACCTGAACTAACATCTGCCAGATGTTTATTATGGAAGTATGGAATTAGTATAGCCCATATAGTGGCCTAGATAAATATATTCAATGAATTTAGTGAAATAATTGTACTAATTTCATGCCATTTTGTCCCAAAATAAGTCAACCTAAATCTATACCTACATCTATTTAGAAATAGAATGATTAAGTTTAGAGAGTGTGGGATTGCATCATAAGAGTACTGATTAAAGTTCAGAATCATCTATGCTCATCCAACACTGATTTGAAGGCACACACACAAAAATTATTAGGAGTCAAGGCGATTCTCACCTCCTTCTGGGAGATAGTGTCATTGTTTGGAACTACTTTATTTAGCAAGGGGTGGGAGGAGAGGGCATATTCTATATACCTGTACAATTATGCATGTTTTATAAGAAATGGAGAGAACTTTTTCTTTCCTGTACCTATAATATTAGAATCTGCAGTCATTCAGTGAAAATAAGGCTGGGAGATTCAGCACAAAAATAAAAAAGGAAGGAAGACTTTCATCATACAACACATAATTTATCATTTTCATGTCCTGCTTGTGGATACCACCCGGGTATCTTTGTAGGACTTTAGCGTGATTCATATTTATTTCCATTACTTGTGCCCCTTCCTGAAGGCTACATCAGAGGTGTCTGTACGATCTGATGCTTTCATCAGAATGATGCTTTTGTCAAAAGGATGAAGGCAACATCATGCCATCACGCTTCTGCTTTCATCATTTCACACATGCACACACATACATCCTGCAGATGTCTCTGGTCATTCTCATGTTATTGTGAGATTTGAGATTAGAATCTGAAAAGGTTGCCTATAAATCTGGGAATTCCAAAGCAGCAGCCAAGGATCTTCTCACCTCTCCTGCTTCTCTATGGTCCAGTTATTTGTCCCCCACTGTCAGCCCTCTACACCTACACTCTGAAGTTAAAGGACTCTAACCTTACTCTATAGCAAATGGCTGATAAAGATTCAAGCATAGAAATGATGCAAGAGGTCTATCAGATATCTTTGCTGACTTCACATCTTTACCAAAAGTTATTTTGTATGTATCTGTTTTAGTTATACCATTAGCTTACTAGTTACCAGATAAACCATCAAATTTCCCTGGAAACCTACATCCTCCTGGGTCTTAAGCCCACATTATTTATCTTTAAATAATTATCTGAGGGGAGTAATTGTCCTCCTTTTTACTAAAACACAATATTTTCTGTTTAAAAGAGGTACAATGATATTCAAGAATCACAAAGAGAGTTTAGCATAGCATGTTATACACAAATAACTAATGTGCTACATCAAGACTTGTAATATATTTGCTTAATAGAGCTATCTGTACGATAAACAAGTAAGAAGGATCCATTTCAGATCTTCAGCATTTCATAATCTAGCATTTACTTAATTGTTTATACCTCATGTTTGAAGACATATATGAACAGATAACTCGATATAACATTTTCTCACACAAATTATAAATTATTCTTGTGTAAATCTTGAAATAGATTTGCATAGATGGAGTAATACTTCCAACTTGTGGAATACATGTGTTGTGCCTTGTTTTTCAAATCTTTCTGTCATGTTTTGGAGGTCTACCTATCTGAAAACCAAACTTGGAATTTATAACTCCAGTCTTCCTCATTTCATGGTCCTTTCTGGGTCTGAGTTCTGTTGATATAGGACACCACATATTACGGTTGGAGTTAGAATAAAAATCTAGACTGCTTTCAGTCATATTATCTGGCTGGGCTTTTCCCTGATGCATATTTATTCCATTAGCCTATGTGATGCTTTTTCCTGAAAATTCCTACATTAGATTCCTTAATAAATTGTGCAGGTGGCACTTCTTCTATCACATTAAGCTCCAGCGACCTAAGTTGAGGCACATCTTCCAGAGGAGTCCCTGAGCAGTTCTTAGTATTTTCCTGAACAGTGTGTGGCATTCATAGACATCTTGCATCCCATTCATCCCATTAAACCATCTTGCTCACTGGTGCGATGTGGTTTCATGAAAATTAGCAGAAGCTGAAAATGTCTGTACAAACATTTGTCTGCCTTGAGGTGTTTAAAGAAATCCTCGGAATGGATAAGAATCACAGAGGAACCCAGAAGCAGCTCTCTTGTAAGAGTTACAGCAGAATGTCTCAGAGAGATTAAGGAAAATGGCTTCATTCCAGTCTCCATTTCTGAGAAATATCTCCCTTCAGCACTAAGACTTGATTATGCCCTCAATCTGTACCACTGAATAGAGAAATAATTTATGCATTTGAAAGGCTAGCAGTAGCTTCCATGACAAACTGTTGTTCCTCAGAGATACGCTACTGCCAGATACTCTGAGTGATTTCACTTCTCAAAGATTTCTTCAGACTAACAAAGCAGCCTAACCAAAAACTAAGCTCCATTTTTAAATGGGAAACAAATGTGTAATAGAATCTCCTTATTTCTTTTGAAAGGCCTTTTTGTGAGCCATGCTTTCAGTTTTAAGAAATCAACAATTAATTATGTCCCCACAGATTCCCTAATGAATGTAGGCTTTTTAAAAATTGAACCCTATATTTTATCATAACTAATTTTTTAATTAAACAACTAAAGAGGTGACTAATCTCAACATCAGATATAAAACAGTGGAAAGTACAACTGCTTGGAAATAGCCTTCCAAAATATTCTGTCCTGTCTGAGAGCAGAAAAATGGGAGGGAGATGTTTCTTCAGGAGGCAGAGAAATTCTACAATACTTGCAATGGACAGTATTCCCCATTAGCAGATAGAGAAACACAGCTTCCTAAAAAGTATTTTGGAGAAATTTCAGGTCAGGTCCAGGTCCAGGTCCAGGTAAACACTGAATGGGAGGGAGAGAGTAGATTTTTGTCTCTCTACCTTCTTGACCTCTCATCTGGTTGGCCATTGCTGGAAATGGGTGCCAAGCCTGGAAGGATTTCTGTACTGCCATTGCTTCCTTTCCCTAATCTCTCAAAAGCACTTGGAAGATACTATTTTCTTTCATGGACCTCACATACTGAAAATAAATACATACCACTGAAAATAAAATACATACATACCTAACACTGCTCCATCCCCAAGGTGCCACAGGTCCTCTGAAATAAACATCTGGTAATTCCCCACTCCAGACAGAGGGGAAATGAAATAGATTGCTTCCTCCCTTCCTCCCAGTTTCATATCCTAACTTCATATTTTGTGGATTTATCTGATTGTTTGCAAAAACAAAACAAAACAAATCCAAGGAATTTCAGTGTGGGAATGTCGGACAGCCATGAAGTTACCATTCCCTTGCAAGTTCTTGAGGTAGGAATTCCTGCATTTGGGGAAAATTGACAAATTCCATACAGCCATAATATTTTAAAAGATGTGCTCATTTTAATATCATTTCCAAAATGCTACAACTGAGTCAGAAATAAATTTATTTAGCTCTGAAACACATTCAATATCATGGTATCACAGAGGACCAGAGCTGTTTTCAAACTCAAGTGGATATGCCTTCAGTATGATTCAGCAAGTCTCTTCTATTAAGGAAGTCCATTTACCTCAAAATTCAATTATCAAAGCAAAGTAGTCCATGATGGAAGCAGCATTTGTCCAAAGTAGATTGAAGAAAAATTAGTTGTTCCCAAAGTTTCAAACTGACTTCAGATCTTCAAATGACTTTTCCATTTGCCAGCATGAATATGATATATCTCCCTAAAAGTTCATAAAGGGAAAATATCAGCCATGCAGAAAGGGGAGCAGTAGTTTTACTAGGAGTTGTAGATACCTTTTAGAGAGCAACTTTACCTTTCTAAACATAGTATTTTTATCAGATGTTCTTCCAATGTTTCATATCCTTTGCAATATCTCTCTTCAAAGCAGGAACATTTTAAAAATTCAAATGGAACTGGTGGTTAAGTTTTGATGATCTCCTTATGTGATCTTTTAGGATTTCAGTCCAGACAATCTGTTCCTAAAGTCCAGCTCTGTCCTAATCAGTGTCCAATTTGCATGTGAGCAGGAAAAAAATGAGCAAAAACAGAATTTCCCACTTGAGCAGAATGTCTCAAACTGTTTTGCATTTATCTTAATCTCCTGGTCTCTGAATCTATCTTGTCGAAATTCTGTAGGGAACCTATCTTTGAAAATCTTTATGGCAGAGGTGCACAGTCGGGGACCCTAGGACCTTCTGTGGTCCCCCAAATTTAACCATTGCTTCCAAAGCAGTGTTCCCAAAATGAATACTGAATTGTAATTTTCAGAGTGAGGGAAAGATAACATCCTTAAATACATAGCAAGCATATTGACTATGTGAACTTTAATTTGCCCTTAATTAAAATTAAATAAGTTTAAAAAAAACACCTTCTAGTGTCGCTTATTTCCTGGAGTATCATTCCACATTTGGTAGTCAGATGTGGTCTTCAAAAATGACTGTGTAGGGCACCCTGATTCTATTCATATGAACTGCCTCTAAAATAGGGAGGTGGAATAAACAATTTAATAAACTTTACAGAGTGATTTCTTTTGAACATACACAAAGGCTACTGCACCTGCATATTTCATCCCTTTTTGGAAAAAAACACAACATGACATATTATAGTTGTTTGTCATTCCTGGATCACAGGCAATGGGGAACTTCGAAAGCATTGGTTTATACAGAAATCTTCCCTGAAGATATCAGGAATACAATGTAGAATCTTCCATTTCCAAAGCACGTGTTTGACCACTGAGGTGCACTTCCACTCCAAAGATAGGGTCACACTCCCCAGGTCTTGGTCAGCATGTGATTATTAAAATGCTTGCATCTTAAGCATGGGCCGTACCCTTAGATCAGAGATAGGCAGTCTTTGGGCTGATAGAAACTGCATTGAATTTGTAAGGTGGGCCAGTTAATATAGTGGGTGGGGTGTTGACATAAAGGAGATGGCCAACACAGAGAAGTATTTTCTCTAAAGGGTAACATGTTTGTGGACTTTTTAAAATGTGTCTATTCTAAGCTTTACACAACAGTTTTATTGTGTTTTTGATTATAAAATGATGGGAAGGTCACCTATGATTTTCAGCAAGTATATTACTGATATTTGGGTGGCACAGTCAGAGACTTTCTTGCCCTAGATTAACATGGTTTAGAATATATGAAATTATTACCAGAACTCACACTTAACATAAATCAGCTTTCTTACAAGTTAGCAATGTTAGCTGAAACTCTACTTTAAAATCAGTGAGGAAACTATTCTGAACAGGAAAGCTCCATTTTGCCACTCTGGATTGTACCGTTCATCCTTGTTTCCACGTACTGGAAGTAATTTCAGTGCATGTACGACCACGAAAGGTCAGCAAAACAGCTGCTTCATTGAGGCTCAGCCATGACAAGCTTCCACAGGTACTCTTTGCTGCTTTGCTTCATGAAATAGCCTGGAAGGGTCCCATATGTCAAGAGCTGATCAAAGCTTTGAGGGCTGGCATGGCTCTACCAAATAATATGCATTCATTCATTCACACAGGTATTCCTGCATGCATAAAGACTCTGCCTTTTCTCTGAGAGCTCAAGGCAGTGTACATGAAGGGACAATGGACTGACAGATGCAAAGTTACCTAGTGTATTTCATCCTCAAATAGGGATCCTGGATTTCCCTAGCCAACATCCATCACATTCACTATGATTTTAGAGGTTTTAAAGAAAGTAAGAACTGTGGGCTCTTATTGGGGGCCTAGAACACAAACAGCTACATAGCCTAACACTAAAATGCATCTCTTTGTGGAGTATTATAAAGAATGGGCATATGTCCTATAGGCAGAAATCCTGAAGTTCAATCCTCAGAGACTGAGCTGTGAAAGAACCTTGTTTGAAATCCTGGAGGTCTATGGCACTTGGTACAGACAATACTGAACGATAAATTTCTAAGGAGCACCATAACCATTGTCATCACTACTACCAAAAGGTCCCCCCCCCCCGAAGCAAAATGTTGGCACATGTTCCTTTATTGCAATGGACCACTTTTCAGTCTAATGTGGTCAGTAGTCACTTTGGGAATTTTGAGGAAGTATTACCACACAACTTCTGCAATGGGGACCACAAGTGATAAGCAGCAACCTTACCCCCAAAACTCAACCACATGATGAGACCAAAAGATAAATACTAATTTTGAAGCATTCCTGGTCAACTGGTTTGCCTTCTTCTTCTTCTTCTTCTTCTTCTTCTTCTTCTTCTTCTTCTTCTTCTTCTTCTTCTTCTTCTTCTTCTTCTTCTTCTTCTTCTTCTTCTTCTTCTTCTTCTTCCTCCTCCTCCTCCTCCTCCTCCTCCTCCTATTCTTCTTCTTCTTCTTCTTCTTCTTCTTCTTCTTCTTCTTCTTCTTCTTCTTCTTCTTCTTCTTCTTCTTCTTCTTCTTCTTCTTTCTCTTCCTCCTCTTCCTCCTTCTTCTCCTTCTCCTTCTCCTTCTTCCTATCAACAGCACTTGATGGAAAAGAGGAAATCTGCCAACCCCAAAGGTGCCCACTATTTTTTCTCAATCTACTCTATCAAGTCATTTTTTAAAATATTCTTAACTACAGTGTCATGGAGAAAGACTCTGCTTAATCCTTTTTCCTGGATGTACACATGAATAGGAGAAAAATGTAATATGCAGTGCTGATTTATTGCCCCACAGGTATTATTGTGTGTTTGGTCCCATGCAGAACCACAGACAGCGCATGCCTCATAGAACTTCTCCCAGGGACTTTCCCCACTGTTGAACTGACATGCTGTCCACTCATTCTAAAGTCTGCAAAAAACCTTTTTGGCATGAATTTCACTGCCCCTGTTGTCAACCCCATCCTGTCTCTGTTGTCTCTGTTCCCAGACATTGCCAATCATTAGACTTCCCTCCAAGATAATGGCCGAACAGATTTTGCACACCTTGAGGCTGTCTTAGATGGTATTGGAATAAAGGGCAAAATAGTACCTGAATACTAGTAGAACTAAGGACAACAGTTTATGGTGGTCTCACACATGGGTTAAGGATAAGATGAAAGCAATATCTAGAGGAATAACAGAAAAAGATGTTGCCAGAACATGTTTGTGCCATGGCTAAATGCAAGTGGGAACATGACCTCAGAAAGATTTTGTTCATATGGTTTAAGAATGCTTGATGGAAGACAGATTGGTTCAGCTGGAAATTCAGTTGGAATGTTTTGCACCCTCCTCCCTGAATTGTATTATACCTGTAGGGTGCCAACATGAGTAAGCATGCAATCAGAAGTAAATCCTACAATACAGAAATTCTGTTAGAAATGTGGTGAAACTAGCTAAAGATGCCAAGCAGAGGAAAAATATTTTGTGGTATAGCTCATACAATTGAGAATAATTGACCCGGGACCTCATCAGTTCAGGATCTATCCTAAGTTGCAATATTGTTGTATTTTTATATGGTTTGTTTGGTGTCCAGATCATCATAGCCATTGGACAATCAAGGGACCAAACAAACAAACAATGGTTTTATAACTCACACCCCAATCCAGATAAATGCATTTTAAAAAAATCTGCTGAAGAGGTACTTTGCTAAGTGTTTTGAGAAAGAAAAAGTGATGAACGTGTGGCAAGAGAGCTCTCAGATGAATGGGATTAGAAGGGGAAATTGCTATGATAACAACTCCAATAAATATTTTGAATTGCATCCCTGAATCACCAGTACACACCCAGCCCACAGAGTGGTTGATGCTAATAGTAGTCCTAGAAATGTTAATAACCAGATGTCTGGGAGCACGTTTTCCAAATTAACAAATGTTATTGAGATGCTCTCCCCCCTCCCTCCCCTCCCTCCCCTCCTTCTTCTTTTCTTCCACTCCTGCCTTCTCCTTCTGCAAGGGAGGGCCACCAACTCCAAAGGAACGGAGCCGCTGAGCTTCTTCGCCCTTCCTCCCACCCTCTCCACCCTCTCCACTGCCAAAGGAAAACCCAAGGCGGCTGCCTTCCCATCCAAGCCCAGGAATGCTCTGAAGTAGCCTGGCCCCGACGGGCATTAGGACCTGAGGGCAGGGTGGGGAGTGGGGAGGAGGAGAAGGTTTGTTGGGAAAGGAAATGTTGCTTTTTGACAGAGGCGAGAGGTCCCCTGCGAGCTGGCCTTGAGAAGCGCCAAGTGAAGTCAGTCACCTGGTGGCGAAGGACAGTAAGACAGGAAAGGAGGGGAGGGAATCCCCCCTCGGAACTCTCTTTGGCATAACCTGGCAGAGAGACTTTCTTCTTCCTCCTCCTCTTCTTCTTCTTCTTCTTCTTCTTCTTCTTCTTCTTCTTCTTCTTCTTCTTCTTCTTCTTCTTCTTCTTCTTCTTCTTCTCCTCCTCCTCCTCCTCCTCCTCCTCCTCCTCCTCCTCCTCCTCCTCCTCCTCCCCTCCCCTTTCCCCCTCCCCTCCCCTCCTTCGCTCTCTCCCTCCCTCCCGCTCCAGCGGTTGGGTTGCTTATCCTTAAAAAAAAAAAAAAAAAAGGCAAGCCGGGATCCCTTCTTCAGCTCGAAAAGAGTCTCCGCAGGACTTGGATCCGGGTCGCCCCGGCCCGGAAACGTGGATGCCGCCGCTGCCTTAAGCTGGCAGGGGGTGCCCAGACGCTCGCGCTCTTCAGCAGGAGGAGACGGTCGGTCGCTGGCGGTTTTGCTGCATTGATGCCGTCCAGGGAAGACCGAGGAGCTGCGCCGCCTTTTGCCTTCGGAGGCAGCGATTGGCCGCTCGCGGAAGCTTCCCTCGCCCCAAGCCTGCCCGGCGTGATTCCGCCGCCTTCTGCTGGCTCGCCTCGTCCTGCCCTCCACCCCTCCGCCTCGCTCCCGGACAGGATCCCCGGCTCGCGGGCAGGAACGGTCACCTGTCGCTTTTGATCGGGGAGGGAGATCTAAGCAGGCGCGGGGGAGGGAGCGAGAGGAGAGGACCGAGGGGCTGCCGGAGGGGATCTGGGATTGCTCGGTCAACCTCCGCCGGTGTCTGGCGCTGTGGATCTGGCAGCGACGGAGGCAGGTTCCCGGAGAATGAAATTCACCCGAGCAGCTGGGATTTGGAGGACACGGCTGAGTCTGGGCTGGAAGCAGAGAGCCTAGAATAGATGTGTGATTATTGCTCGGGATTCGGGTCCCCCCCACCGAGCGATTGGCACAACTTCGAGAGGGGGTTTTCCGCCGCCGCTCGGCTCGCGCCTCCCGCCTTTGCTCGCCCTCTCGCCTCCGGGTCCTCCAGCTTCGGTTTATGGACCGCTCACCGCATCTGGACATCGAAGAGCTCAAGGTACCTGCTCGCTTCTCCGGGGGCGCGGAGGGACGGTGGAGGAGGCGGCGGCCGGGTGCCGGTTGGTCGGCGCTTTGTTCCTCTTGGTTCCCCTTTGGTGTTTTGCCCGAAGGAGTTGGAAGCGCGTTCTGGCGCTGGGGGACTGGGATGGAGCGGGGGGGGGGGGGTGCGAGGGGCCGGAGGCGCGCCCGCTCAGCCACCGATCCCCAGCGGGGGAAGCGGGAGGAAGAGAAGGCGGGGGAGGATGGGGGGTGGGAGGAAGGAGAGGCCGGGAAGGGAGCGCTGGGGTTCGGGCTCCGTACCGGTGCGCCTCTTCCTTTCCGGCTGCGCGGACAATAAGCGCGATCCTAAAGGGACTCCGGAATTCGGCGCCCTCAGCACTTCGGACAGCGCCTCGGGCTCCGAAGGCGGGATCTGCGGAAGCGGAGGCAAGGCGGCTCCCCCCTGCCTTGGACTCCGCTGCCTGCTGCTTTTCATCCCCCGCTCCCCCGCTGCTTCGCGACGGTACTGCCCTCCTCCAGCTGGCTCTCCCCTTTCCTAGCGTTTTAAAGACCGCGCAGCGCCTCGGGGCTCTCCAAGGGAAAGGCACTCTTCCGGGGATGAAGGGTGTACCGATCTTGCTTCTTCCCGTCCCGGAGGGTGGATCTCGGGGCTCCTCTCGCCGATCGCCTCCCTCAGAAAGTCAGTCTTCCTTCCAGCGTGCACACGCAAGGCCGTCTGGAAGGTCCATCGGGCATTCAAGCTCAGCCCCGGGATCCTTTCGAGACGCAATGATACCACTCGTTTGGGGGAGGGGGAAGGGCAGGTCAAACTTTGCATTGGGATCGCGGAGTGGAAGATTTTTTTAAAAAAAGTGTCCCCATCAGATTTCTCCTTCTCTTAGGCTTCTTCTTAAGAAGCTGGGGGAAGAGCTTGGAGCATGCGTGGGGTGAAACTGCTGCTCCCCTCCCTTATTTTAGAATCTGTTCCCTGCACAAACGGATTGGGTTGGGGGATCAAGGCAAGCAAGGAGGGGGGACAGGGAACGTCTCACAGAAATGGCAGTGGAGGAAAAATGAGGAGGAGGGTGGATAAAGGGGCTAGAAAAGGAGCAGGAGAGGAAGCAGAAAGTTGAGGGGTTGAGACATAGGGCAAATATAAGGGGTGAGATGAGAAAAATGAGAGGGGTAAAACTCAGTAGTGGGTTGGAATTAAAGAGGAAAGAACACACAGAGCTGCAATGGGACTCAAATTACCTTTATCAAGACAATAGTCCAAACTGTCTTGATCCAGCATCTTGAGGTTTCTAAAACCTTTATGAAAGAATAATCATCACTTCCTTTCTGCATTTCTTCATTCTCCATTCATTTCTTCATTCTTTATTTCCCCAAATTTAAGTTGGAATTTAAGTGTGGGTGGGTGATATCCAAACAGCGCGTTTCCTTGTTTTATTGTTAAGGTCCAATGTCCTCACATCAACTTTTGATCGGCTGATCCTTGCATATTTCCTCTCAGGAGCTGATCTCAAACCGTTTACTGAAACCTCCAACCATTAATCAATGATACCAATAATCACTGAAAAGATGTACATGCCCTGCGGAACACAGAGGTTCAATACGTTCCATTTTAAATCCTGGGAGGATTGGTTCTTAAAATAAATCCAGTCTGGCTGCTCCGCAGAGTTTCCAGCCTGGAACGGGACAGCCTTTGGAAGATCCTTTTGCTATTTGTCTTTCCTCTTGGCAGATTCCTCATGAAGTTTAATATCAAAATTCAGTATAAGAATGGTGATTTTAGCAGAAAATATCACCCCCATCCTGCAACAAATTCTGATGTGGAGATGCCAAAGTGGCTCAGATACTGCCCTCACTTTAGCAGAGACTTTATTGCTGTAGCTGGCCTCTCTAAAGAGCATAGGTGGAGGGAGAGATGTTCCCATTAATCTTCTGGTGAGCAGCTCTGCAATTAAGGCCATGTTTTCAGATGTTTTTAGTGAGCGACCTTGAGATCAGCCACTGGGGTGTAAGGCGCTCCTGGTGCTCCTGTTTGCCTTTGGCACTTTGATCAGCATTTGTTAAGGTGAACTTCATCCTCACTTAAAAGTGAAAGGAGAGGAGAAAGATGGAGGGGAATCTGGCCTTCTGTTACCTTGAAATCAAAGACATCTTCATATCATCTTTCAGGCATGACCATATCCTGCTTGTGTGGTTGTACTAATGTGAGGATCTGCTCAAAACTGTCCATGTCCACAGGGCTGCTGCCTATCCACAGACCAGATGGAAATAACTCTGGTGCAGGTTAGGACAATGGAACAGCTGGTTTCCAACTGCTTTTGAAAATAGCTTTTTGATCAGTTGGTCCTTGCCCTAATTATCTCTTCCAGAGATGAATATCATCCAGGTTTTTTTAGTACATCATGAGATGTACAATTTGGTACCTGGGAACTAGTTTCCTGCGTTCTGCTAATTACCCATAGAGGATGTTGTAGTGTACTGTATGTATGATACTTTTTTCTATTTAACCATGCTAAAAAGTACAGTGTGTGCACACCTTGTAGTATATTTTGTGAGTTTTGCTCACATCTCTGAAACTAATCTTTAAGGCTACAGTCTGTATCTCCTTATACTGGTGTGAACTTCATTGAAGACAGTGAAAGTTACTTTCAAATAGATGGGCAGGGCTGTACTGTTAGCTGGACTGAAAGTGCAAGAAATTAGTCCAAGCCAAAGAAGAGGAAGAAATTGGCATATGCTATCTTTCCATTCCGTTATTGGGTTAACATTCCAGAGTATAGTATCAATAGCATGTTTACTATTATTTTACTATTATCCCCTGCTTCTGTATAAATTATTCAGTGAAGGGATTGCTTAGAATTTAGACAGTATCCACTACAATGTATTTAAGATTTCAGCTGTATGATTGAAGAGAAGGAGCAAGGCATAGTGAAGTTTGTCTCAGCTGGAGAGGAGTAAATCTGATGCAGGCAGTGATATTTCCTTTCACTAACAACTTTTAATCACAGACTCCTTCTTTTTCTTGCTATTTTCCTTCCTAAATATTAAATGTACAAAGGAGCTACACAAACAATCTGTAAAAATCAAACAAGCAGAAATAGTTAAAATACCATCAGCAACAAGAGATGCATTTACAGAAATAAGTAATAGTATCAGAATACTGGAGATGAAAATGTTATTGGTTAGATCAGGAAAAGGCTGGCGCTAGTTTTATATGAATGGTTTTTCTCTACTATGTGAGTGGCCAGTGCAGTAACAAAACATCTAGTTTGCCTGCAGAAGTTAGAGGTAGAATTGGAAATCCTGCTGTCTAAATTGATGAAGAGCTTGCAGTACACAGTGGCCAAGTACAAGTCAACTTGCTATGTTTCTGTGGTGCCCATCCATAGATGGAATCCGTGTTTATAAAGCAAAAGTTCAGGCACAGCATGTTTTGTTATTTAAGTGTACCCCAAGCCAAGTATGATGTTGGATCGGATCAGAATCCTCATTTCTTCAGAAGGATAAGTGAATCATGTTCTGTTTTACCCTTGTGTCAACCTCTGGTTTAGTTTTTATAACATGTATTTCTTTTTTCTATTTTTTATAAGAAATAAGGAAGAGTTTTGGTAGATTAGGCTGAAGGTCCACCAATCCACTGTGGAGTAGATGACTCCAAGCCCACAGGCAGACCAAGAAGACTTATTGTATGAACCCCAGTAGCTAGTAGCGCCTAGTGATTAGTCTTCAGAGCTTTCTCTCCTAATCACCATAGATACACTTGGTATCCATAGATAGTATATCAATCCTGATCTTCATTTAAAGCTGTCTTAGCCAGTGGCCATCATCATCATCATATGTTGGAGGAGCAAGTTCCCTAACTGTATTATACAGAGAAATTCTTTCTGTCTGCTCTGAATCAACTGTCAGTTTAATGCAGTGACATGTCCCTCCCAGTGGTCTGAGAGAAGAAGAACATTATCTCTTTAGGCTCCTTTTAATTTAGCCAATATAATTGGTTTATAAATCTATATTTTATTTCCTCTCACCACCAGTACCATCCAAATAATCTTTTGTCTCTTATGAAAGGTGCTTCAACTTCCAAATGCAAACACACTAGAGCTTTCTCTAATGGCATTATATAACAGGCCATCTTATTTTCAGTCTCTTTCTTCATTAGTGTTAATGTGGAAATTGACTTTTTCATGGCCTCTGTATAGCTGTCACCTTTTTCAGTTGGATACTGAACTTTTTTTTTCATTGCATAGTCTTAGCCCCATTAGTGATGTCATTATCATCCTTCTCATCCTCATCTACTTCATTATCATTAATCAACATTACCAATATTACCGATACTGCAATATTACTCGGTTGTGTCTCAGTCTGACATTCATTTACATGGAACCTCATCAGCCATGCTGTTCCCCCACTTCAGCAAAATAGGAAACAGCCATATCCAAATGATCCAGTTGCTACATCTGGCCCAATTTTATTGACACAGATCAAGTATCTTTTCTCCAGAGCAAGAGTATTCTATCTGGGAATGCCAGATATTGAACCTGAAATCTTTATGAAAAGTCAGTGCTCTACCACTGAACTATTTTCTCTCCCATTAAAGGAAATTCCTTTGGGAACTCTTCTCATTGATTTGATGTCATCTACAAATAGGAGCACTGCTGAAACATTGTCTCCTTCAAGCATCTGTACTGAAATGGAGCCGACTAAGCGGAGCAGTACCAAAGTACCTTTTAAAAAAAAATGCTTTAAAACTATCTCATTATGAAAAATAAGAGTATCTTGTTTTGAAAAACTACCTGAATTAAAATAGCAATAACAAGAGCTACCAAAGTACAACTGTAGACCATTTCACCAATGGAAAGTCACGTTTATTTGTTTATGTATTAGTTGTGCTACCCTGACCAGCACATAGTTCCTAAAATATGTAATTTGGGTTTAAAAATAAACAAGCATTTGTCTCTGAGGCATGGGCATATCTACAGATGCTCTGCGCAATGGGGGAGTATCAACATATCCCCCAGCATTTATGCTACAGGTAGGAGTAGGCAAAATAGCCTACAGGACGTAGGGACAGAGGCAGATTTATCTCAGTCAGATGCAAAGTCCCTCTTCTTACATGTCTTCAAGTTAGGCCCTTAATTCCAGTGGCCTACAGACAGCACAAGCACTGGAAGAAATTGGAAAAAGCAAAACAAAGCCAAAAATCATCATCATCATCATCATCATCATCTCCCCCCTCTCCCCATGCAAACACAAACCTATCTTCTGCCATTGTAACAATGGGGAAGGGTTTGTGAAGCGGCACACAGCCCACTTTGTAAACCTCCTCCCTCTCCGGCGGATTGATCTGTGGCATAAATACATCACCCTTCCAAATTCTATTCTTTGGTTTTCTATTCCAGGGATGAGCAGTAAGGGATCCTGGGGGTGGTTTTGTTTCCCTTGAGAAATTTAATGAAAGCAAGAATATGACTGTCTCTTCTTTTAAGAAAAGAAGCAATGGGATAGAGTGAATATGGAGATTATTGCTCCCTCTAATAACAAACTCAGGATTGAAATCGCAAGGGAAACAAAAGGAAGCATCAGCATACTCAAGGGAATCTTAAAATTTGCTGAAGAGTAAAAGCAAACAAACAAGCCAAAAAAACAACAACAACCCAACAACCTTTAAAAAAGAACATTCTGAAACCAAAGCCCAAACTAACCAATGAGTATTTCACATATTCAATGGAATAGAGTCAGGTGTGGGGGAGAAAAAAAAACCCTCAGAAAATTGGATAATAATGCTGTCATGCCCTGCTGTTTGTGCTCAGAGGGAGAATGGCTTACTGTAGGGTTCCTCAACCTTAGCAACTTTAAGAGGGGTGGACTTCAACTCCCAGAATTCCCCAGCCAGCATGGCTGGCTGGGAAATTCTGGGAGTTGAAGTCCACCCCTCTTAAAGTTGCTGAGGTTGAGGAACCCTGGCTTACTGTCTAACCCCTAATAATACAAGTGTTTCTGTTAGCATTTGCAGATGGAAAGCATGTTGTTGCAAATCTCACTTGCTTATCAAACCCTCATCTTATGCAAATTCTGGAAAAAGAGAGAACTACAGTTAACCTTCTTCTTGACTGTGAATCTCTCAAATAGCACTTTTATTTTTCATTTCTTGTAATCAATGATCTCATGCTATATGAACTTCTGTGTTCCACATCCGAGGCTTTAATGCACAGACTTTAATAGAATACTTGTTCCATCTGTGAAGAAGTTGGGTTCTTCTGGATCTGGTCTCTAAAACAGGGGTGGGCAGGCATTAGATTTGTTAGAGGTTATTACCATTATAGTCGTCGTCATCATCATCATCATCATCATCATCATCATCATCATCATCTTCTTCTTCTTCATCAAGATCTACCAAATAAGAGTGAAGAATACTTAAGGAGGGTTGGCCTATACCAAGAATTATGAAGTGTACTAGACATATACTTAGGTCCAGACAAAAATCTACCGCTTGGTTTTCCCCTAATTTTATTTTGGTAACCATTTTTTGAAAAATGGCTACTGAGAAAATTCCGGCAAATCCCCCAGAGTCCTGCAAATGTGTCTTCTGCCTGTTCCTTATTTAGAGGACAGTATGGCCCCAAGAATACAGGGAAAAAGACTCTTTCAAATAATTCATTGAAGCTGGTGGAAAGACAGTGCAACTGACTCGCCATCTAATTTTCTGGGTAGTTTGGCAATTAGTCTCTTCATTGGCTCAGACTGTTACAGATTTTTATTTGCAAGCATACAGCTTATGTTAAGCTCTTCCCCAAGTCCATTTAAAAGTTTGAGATTCATTAAGCACTTAGCTAAGAGAAGGAATAATAAAGCCCACTCCTGAGTGCCTCTTTGGCTGTGTGCTGCAATATTTTCAAAAGTTCTGGGCACATCGTAAAGGTCAGTTGAGACAAACTTGGAAACTAAACAAGGGAAGATTTTTTTTTTCTTTGATAGTCTTTAGACAGATTTGTGATGAAGCAGATCAGAAGTGAAATGGGCAAAGAGAAAAAATATTCGTCCAGGGATTAGGGCTGTATTTTTTCTTGGTTTGTATCTCTAATTCATATATATGAATGTTGTGTAGTTTTATTCTTACCCCATTGAAAGTTGGAAAGAAATTATGTAAAGGGGGTCGAGACTCTGTTTGTCCATCAGTAAGGTAACTCTCTGAAACCTGAAGAGAAGATGACGGTGTAGGGGGAGAAGCCAGCCAAAGAAAGCTCAATTTTTTTAAAAAAATGAGCTGGATTCAATTTGGGGCTCTGGAGAAAAACTGCTTAGAAAATGTCCCACAACGCATCCCTATGGGAGAGTGGTTGGCAAGCACATTGGAACATGGCTGCCTGTTTGGTTAGAACTCCCATCCTTTCTGGTCAGGTGAGCTGGGGCAAAGCATATGTGCACTTCCTGTGTTTCCCACTGCACACATACACGCACAGATGCAACTTAAGGGAAGAATAGAATGAACACCCAAATGCAGCATATTATTTATTTACACAGAAGAACAAACTGACCTTTCATATGCCGCTAATCGTAAAGGAATTAGAAAGAATTCCAGAAGCCATGCTCTGCATGCTTCCTCTACCTTCTTTTATTCACACATGCACAGTGTTTTGTTTCAAAGCACATGGATGTTAAGATTAATTAAGGCTATAACCCAGTACTCAAGGGGTGCAAATGACAAAACATCCATGGTATCATTACACACTTATTGTGACTTACATACTTCCCTCATGTCCATCATGGGACACAGATTCATAATGGTGGGACCTGTGTAATGACATCACTACCCATGTATCCTCATTTTGGCATCATTGTGATGTGCAGTGGATCCCGCTAGCAGGAATTCAAATTAGTTTGATGTTGAATGTCAAGTCACATTGATTTCTTTCAAAAGATGAAGGTATCTTAAACCTACAATTTTCCAGCCCTTTATATGGAAGTAAATTCAGTAACAAACTCAATGGAGTTGACAGCTGACTAGATTTTACCCCTTAAAGTAAAGTAGCACAGAATTTTGTCTCTAAAATTTATGGGATTATTGAGATAGGCTCAACTTTGGTTGGGTGATGCACATGTTACAATAGTGCTTATTGCAAGAAGATGTAAAGATACCAGGGCACAATAAATCCATATGATCTATATGCTAGTGGTCACATGCTTATCAAGGCCTTCATGCTTATGATTCACACAGTTGCTATATATGGGCTGATTCTGTACTAGTCTGTACTACATGAAGGTGGGATGGTTTGGACTTAAAGGAGACACAAGAGAAGGTGTCATATTTTAACTATGTTCACTTAATTTCTGTGAGACATCAAATACTACATATATTGCTATAGATGTATTATATTTTCTTTAAAACATTTGATGTTTGGGACACCTTGATTGCCATTTCTTTGCCATTCATAATCATTTCAATATTTCTTAGGAGCTTAGAAATTTATAGCATGTAAATCACCTTATTGAATTCCACCTATCTCTGTATGAATATGCCATGCAAATAGATTAAAACCACACAGACACAAAACTGTCCAACCTTTTATTAATTTGAAGGATATAACCCAGTAAAGAAATTCTACTTGAAAATGACAATACTGAAAAAGAATATCAAATCTTATTATCATTATTTTTGGCTGAATCTGTTTTGGGTTGTTTGTCAGGGTTTTCACTACTAGTTTTATAGAGGATATTTGGAAGAAAGTACCATATGAATGATACGGTATATATATTCAGGATACGGTATATATATATATAGGATAAATTGGAATGAAGTGAATATGGTACTTAAATACACTTTTTACATTTTGGTAAAAAGATTAGACTGCAATTCTGTGCACACTTACTACTATTTTGTTGTTGCTGATATTACCATTGCTATGTTCAGATTTGCTTGCCTTTCAAAAACATTATCAGGGCAGCTTAGAATAAAATATATGAAATGCCATATTTGATGCATGAAGTAATACGTAAAATATTGTTTTACTGTAATAGCAAATCTAGAACAGTAGCATTCAAATAAAACAGGCCAACTTTAAAAAAAAATCTTTGCCTGCAGTCAGAAATACAGTGGAATGAGCTTTTCACTGGGTGGATGGCTTTGGGCACAGTGATATCATCAAAGTGAGTTGAGTTAGGCTTTCTGTGGTTTTATTAAGACAAAGCTCAGAAGGACAGTGCACAGGACTACTTTGGATTGTGAAAGCTACACTGAGACTTGTCTGTTGGTTCTCACTGGTTTTTTCCCATTGAACAAGAGTAGAAACACCTACTGCATGTGATTTCTGGGACCCTGGAACATGCAGAAATGGATTTGGGAACTTGAGACTCATAAGCCACAGGCTATCCAAAGATTACCCACTCCAGTGCATCAGAAAAGCCTAACAAGGTCAGGGCACTATAACTGATAAGGTCTCTTCCCTGATGGTAGCCACCTACACATCTTAAATGACACACTGCAGATTCTCATCAGTGGTTCTTTTCTAAGATCTCCTGGCCTTTAAGTAAAATAGATTGTTGATTTCACTCAAGGCAGTTGAGTGAACATAAGAACCACATGAGCAGATAACAAAAGATGCACTTGTCATCTCAGCTGCTGCCTCCAGGGACCTCAAGGTAAGGTCAATAATTTCTCTCCCTTTGATATCATCTCGGAAAATGCCACTGCTGGCAACATGGCTTAATTTGAGAAAGCAGGTCAGAATTAGCAGGATTACAGAAACAGATAGAACTATGCTGGCCCCTTCTATTATTCAGCCATTGCTAAGATTGTAGCAGCAATGCCAACATCTGGAACTGCTCTTGTTGGAAATACTGCAAAGAAACAGACTAGCATGATTTTAACAAGGTGTCAAAAAAGAGTTTTTGGTCTTTGGGTTTCTATGAATATTAGAGGGTCAGCATTCCACTGCTATTAGTACCAATAAAAAAGTAAAAACATATCACTTGTATCAGCACCAGAAATTAAAGAAAAAGAAGATGCCTGGAATAATGTGTTTTTAAAAAAAAACTTATTTAATGAGTTTTAACACTTTTGTGTATCTTTTGGTTCAGTTTTCAATATCCAGATGAAATATGGTTGCATAGTTAAGAATAGTATATTACAAAACTGGCCACAGATGGAGAGTTTTGAACACTCTTCTGGCACATAGTAGATTGATGGTATTTAAGAAGTACAGCATATGGCATAAGAAATGTTAAATGAGGGAACTACAAGAAGTTGATTCAGCAGTTCTCTGTAGTCCTGAAAAACCTACTTCAAAACCAAGTAGTCCTGAAAAATCTACTTCACAGTTTTGGATCATAAAGGGGAAAAAAATCTGTGTAGAATTCTTTTTTTCAATCAAATTGAGCCAAGCCAAGTCAAGATTTGGTGCAGTGTAGGAGGATTTTTGTTGGGCAAAAATAAGTAGGTGGCTTTATTTCAGTAACATGTTAGTCATTCCATAATGCAAAATACAACTCTGTAGCAACTGACATATTTTTAGCATGTGATATATATTCATAGCTGGCTTTGGAGTCAGGAGAGCATTATCTGGTTGCAACTATCTGACTAGTTTGATAGACAAACAGCTCTCTTTCCTTTTGTCCTCCCTTTGTATGTCTCTCCAACTCCTGTCATTTTCACAAAGCTTGTCATCATCAGTGTTGGATAAAAGACAATTAACCTTTGCAATTCACCTTCTGAATATTTAGTCTTCAAATTGTTCCTAATTAAAGGTCACACAGGAATAAAGTAACACCAGGGAATTTTCTCTTCTTATTTTGGATGAAGAGGTGGTATAATATTGATAAAGAAGCAGATCCTAAATCCCAAGTATTAGACCAAACCCCCTCCACACTCACTGGGGAGCAAATCTCTTTGCTCTTAGTGAGGCTACCTTCAGAGTCAACAGGTATAGGATTGAAGATCTAGCCAGAAGTTCACGCTGGGAGTTAGACATAAATACATTTTGTGGGAAAATCTCATCAGCCTGCTCCGGTCAAAGAAAGCAAAGGAAGCCAAAAAGAAAGTTCTTTTCTATAATGCTGTATCAAAATTGTTTCCAACTTCCTGGAAGTTTTATCCTTCCATGAACAGTGCTTCCCCTATTTTACAGAGAGTTTTAGAATTTCTTTAGACTGGTGAAGATTTGGCAGTTCTTTAAAATGATGTTCTTGAGCTTATGGTGCAAAGCTAGCTGAGGATATGTGATTTGTTGGTGTTGTTTCTCTATTGTGAACCTCTCCATCATTCAACAGCCAGCATAACTGCACAAGCTCCGTGATCTGAAAAATCCCCAGGCAAGGAGTTCCTTCATGAAGTCTTTCTCTGGCATATTACAGGAGGATGGGTAAGCCACAAAAGATGCAGACCACTGAAGACGTTATTGTTCAAGGAAAGAAAAGATAATCACACAGAAAAAAGCATCACAGCCCATCTGTGAGAACAAATTTATCAAATGTTCTTCTCTTTGGACAAAAAAAGCAATTTTTCTCCATCAGTTGGAATGAAAATGGAAAATAAATACATAAATGTTCAGCCTTGCATTAATCTTCTGCATTATGTTCTTTTCTTTTTAATGTAGATTTCAAATATAGGTTAGTATACTGCTTATGCCTCCTAGGGAACGGAATGTAGAAAACAGATGTTGGTTTCCAAGGTAATTTGCAGATTAGAGATAGATTCTAGCTAGTATAGAATAACATGAGCATGTTTGGGGTGAAATTGGACTTTGGTTGTATTTGTGGCGTACTGGCAAAAAATGTGCCCAAACTGACTAGTACTTTCCTTAATGCTACAGGGAGTGCTGCATGTGGAAAAGACATGACTGAAGCTAATAATCTTGTGTGTATTTCCTTTGTCTATTGAATTGCATGATGTGAAAATCAGAATTGACCAAACCCATGATGGGTGGCAGAAGTTCTATGGGCCCACCTAATGACAACCATGACTTATAGAAAATTGTGACTTGGAATGTAAGAGGAGTACATGGTAAAGAGAATGACTTAATGAATGAAATAGGGGGAACAATATATGTGTTGAGTTTCCCTGAGAAAATGAAAGAAGAACAATGTAATAAATCTGAATGGAGATTGTCTGATTTTGTAGAATGAAATTGATGAAGGCATGCAAGTAGTGAAGGTATAGGTTTAATTACTGCATAGATTAGTGATAGTTGCCTGTTATGGTCCAGTGAATGGCGATAATAGAAAAATCAGAGATGAGTTCTTGTGAAATCCAGGAGAAAACTTAGGCAGGTAAAGTAGGTACCTTAGACTCTTAGGTAACATGAACATGAATGGATGGGTAGAAATTATGGGACAATGTTCAGAAAATAATACTGGACCATTCATAGACCCCAATATGAAAGAAAATACAGGTAGTCCCCAGGTTAAGAACACCCGGGGTACAGACGATCGATAGTTAAGAACAGAGCCCGTTGTAGCAAAATTTGAGTTAAATACACAATGATTCGAGTTAAATACACAATGGTTTGAGTTAATTACACAATAGTACTTATATAGTATTATACAATAATACTGTTCTGGCTTACAGACAAATTTGACTTAAGGACAATCCTTGGGAACAGAAATCGTTCTTAAACTGGGGACTACCTTTAGTGTGTTTATCTGACTAAAAAATGGTATTTGTTTCATATATGCTGTTTAAGCAGAAATTTATTTATATATACCTATAACAAAAGAAGAAAAAAGAAGCTAAAGTCTTATTTGATCTGATTGTTTTGATGAAAGAAAGAATTATTGAAAGTTATGAGTGATGAGAAGTTCTGAATGTAGGATGGATCACTTTTTTGTAGAATAAAATGTGGATCTTGGGGAAAAATGGATGTAGTGATAAAAGAAATAGTTAAAGCAATACAGTGAAAATAGAGTGTACGCAGAAAGAAAAAAATATATTTCTGTATGAAAAAGTGTTAAGTTAATCTCCCATCAGAATGAATGAAAGGTTCATTCCTTTTCCTTCAGAAAAGAGGATGTGGAAACTGCTTGGAACCAAATGAAAAAAAAAAAAATCCTACAGAGCACTACAGAAATGTGTACAATTTGGCTAGTGGTAAGTATGAAAAAGGATACTGTCAGGCCCAGCCCAAGAACAATGGTGAAACAATCCAGTTGAGTTCAGTTCCTTTATTTGCTTACACCATATAGACTGAATCTTGCCAGACTAAACCTATACTTCAGCAACTAGTGGATATACCCTGGGAGATTCTAGGGAGTGGCTATCCTGAACCTCTTTTGCTTCCCATGCTCCTGCTGTGGACTATGCTGCCTTTTGCCTCCTCCCCCCTCTTGGAATGCACCCCCTCCTTCTTGATAGCCTTGCTCTCTGCTGCAATCCACCACATCACCCTCTCCTTTGTAGATGCATTCCATCACAGGTACTGAGAATGATGAAGTGAAAGAGGCTATGGATGAAAAAAAATGCAAATAAGACAATGATACTTGCATATGTTGAGGATGACAGAAATATATTGTACATGCAGAGAAAAAGATAATCATATTGAAAGTAGTCAAATAGAGCAAGAGTTAGAATTAAAAGAGGCAGATAAAATCCTGAGTGATTCTGATGGAAATTAAAAAAAAAAAACTTTTTGAGATGAGTAAAGAGACCTCCACAAAGATCCTCCAGAAGAGTGAATGCAATAAAAGTGATGAAATAATTTAATATGAAACTGAAATGAGGTTATTCTGGAAGATTTGTATGGGAATTATAGTGATATGTTAAAGAGTGGAATTGCAACAAATAAGTGTTAGCGTCCAAGGAAAATGAGTAAAAAGGAAGCTATGAATGGTATGAGATGTTGAAAAACAGTAAAGCTGAAAGTGTAGGTGGTGTCACTGGAGAAATATTAAAATAAAGATGAAGTTTGTTTAAGGAGTGACTAATCTGGGAAGGTTCACTGCGTTTTTATGCTGGGCAGAAGTGTGCAAACTAGATTTTTAAGTGTTTAGCAAGTCGTTAAGAAATATAGGAATGCATGCATGCAAATATATGGAATGTTTAGTGAGGAAGTCATTTCTCCTTGATTGATTAATATATTTATTAATAAATATATGAGGTCTATTTGTGGTTACATTAGAGTGTGTTAGCTGGGGGATGTGAATGAATATGAAGTTTTGTATCTAGATGATGCCATGTTGCCGGTTGAAAATCCAGTTGATTTTCAGTGAATGTTAGAAGGATTTTATAATGCAATAAGAAGTATGCATCTGAAAATTAATGTATCAAAGACAAATGCATTTGTATTTAACAGGGAGAATGGAACAAATGATTGCACGTTTGGCACAAATGGTGAAAATTAGAGCAAGAAGGTGTAATTGGTAACTTGGTAGAATATTTACTAAAGATGATAAAGTGGAAGGACGAATTTAAAGACATTGACTCAAAGATAGTGAGTAGTATGTGGTGTGTTGTAAAAATGAGTATTTATCAAAAGAAGGTGGGTCCAAGAGTGTGTTTCTCAGTTCTGTTTGAGGAGACTGAGAATTAGTATCAGGAGAAACAAAAGTTGAATGTAGAAGGAATGGGGTACTTAAGACATGTACTGTATGTGTGGTAAAACAAAAAGATGTAGGACCAGAATCAGATACTGAATGAATATGGATTGAATACAAAAGTGATGGACAAGTATGAAATAAATAGGTTTGGTTATAAAAACATAACAAGAATGAAATTGTAAAACACATTTATGAAAGAAGAAAATAGGCCAAGGAGACAAGACTTAGAAAATCAAGGTTGCATGAAGTTCATGAGATAATCAAAAAGAAAGAAATGTATATGAGATGTTATATGGATATGATGTAAACAAAAACATTTTGCAAAGCTAGAAAGGTATGGATAGGTATAGTCAATAGTGTTGCTGTAAACTAGTTTTAGCAATGTTTCCTCCCCCCACCTCTAATTGCAGGCCTTTGTTTTCTTTAGTTCGCTCTTTCTTACTTCTTTGCTGTGCTCTGATTACATTGCTTATTCTGAAAGAGAAGAGCATAGCGGGCATATATGTGTGTACACTTTTTTTTCCCCCTCATTGACACACAGTTACTTGTACACAGTGAAAATATCATCAATTGACTCGATCAATTAGATATAGGTATTAGTAGAAGTGTAGGTATAGGTCTAGCTATAATCTCAGTTTTAAGCGAGAGTCCCTGGGTTAGACCAGAAACGCTTAAAATTCTATTGTATTGCAAAAGAATATCTATACAGGATAATATTTTTTCATAAGGCTATAGATGTAACTATGTCTGGTATGCAAGTTGATGGTTTTGATTTTTGTTTTTTTAAACTGCTTTCAGGATATAAGTTGGGCCCAATGAAATGAAGCAAATAAATACCATGAGTACCCACAGTATCAGAATCTTTCATTAAGCATTTGCAGTTACTCTGGCTAATTTTGTATTAAAATAGAAGCTTTGCTACGCTCCCTACATTTTCAGCTGAAAATGTATCAATATTTGAAGGTCTGGTTAAAAGAAAATCCTTGTAAGTTGTATTTATTCATGGCTTTTTACATACATTGTATCCATATTCTCAAGAAGTGTCACATTCTACAAAAATGAGGATCTTCAAATGAATTTAAGAAAAAGGGAACAGAAGAAAAACAATCTAAGTATGTTCCTAAGGCCCAAATAGAAAGGGGATACACAATGCTCTTGGAATAGAAAGCTTTAAGAGATTCAGCTAAATTTCATGGCCATTTCATGGATCATTAAGACTAACCTGGCATTCAAATGCTAGTCTGGTCCTCTTTCAATGTGGAACTTTAATGTGTTGTATTATTTTCTGCTTCTTTAATTGACTTCCTAAGTGGTTCGTTTCCAGGTGTTTCGTCTAGAGCAGTGTTGTCCAAACTTGGCCACTTTAAGATGAGTGGACTTCAACTCCCAGAATTCCCCAGCCAACATGGCTGGCTGGGGAATTCTGGGAGTTGGGAGTTGAAGTCCACTCATCTTAAAGTGGCCAAGTTTGGACAACACTGCTCTAGAGCATGACAAAGTTGATATGGCTGCATTTTGCATCCCTGTGCATAAACAATGATATAATAGGTAAGGCTTTTTTGTTTTTTGTTTATATAATTTATATGGCTACCCATCTCACCTAAGTGACTCTGGGCAGCATTCAAAGATTGAAAAAACACAACAATTGAAAACAATAATGCATGACGCCTGAAGTAAATGGTACATTCCAGTCCTATCCACAACTGTAGAGATTAGTGAGGATGATCTTAACAGAGAGAGGGAAGATCCATTACCAAGACATCAAACAGATAAATATGGCTTAAGCCCATACAAAGATGGGGATTTACCAAATACCTAAATACCAAAATACTTAAGGCAGGCACCCTCCTAATTCAGATGAAGATAAAAGAGGAAAGAGGGGAAGTACTGTACATCCAGAGTTGCAAGATTCTGTTACTACAGCCATTCTAATAAAAGTTGTCTGTCTCTTGATCTTGTCTTCCTTGTAGGGCTGACATCAACAGAGCTTGCCTAACCTGGCTTGTAGGCAATTATTTAATTGTAATGATGTAATGGGTAAGGTCTCACATGCCACATTACCTTCTTCATGTTGCTTGGCACCTAGTGGGCTGCCAGGACCACACTGGTTCCTCAGTTACCTTTTCATCTTCTTCGTGCTACCTCCTCGATCAAAAGAATGAAATGGAAACAGGATTTAGTTTCTTTTTCTTTCCCACTTTCAACAATTTAGGATTATTTTAGTCATCCCTATTTCGAGTTTGTCTTCTCTTCACTGACTGTTTGGACAGCTTATATTCCCTATTCTTTTCAGGAATCATGAAAACTGATTTGTAAAAAATGGATTCTGCCATAGTGGGACTTCCTCTTTCTCTTGTCAAAAATCTGCACACAAATACTCAAATGCACACACCACTTTTTATGTGTGAGAGAGATGTTTCGAACAAGAATGCATGCTTCTAAAAGTTGATAGAAAGATTACAGGCTTTCATTAAGAAATTGTCCTTTTTACAAAGCCTACTGTGGAATATAGACTAGTATGGCATACAAACACTAGTAAGTAAGTAAATGTGAGTGAATGGAGTATTGCTGCTATACTAATGCAGTCAATGAAACAGACCTGGTTGCACATCTATTGATTCACATCATGCAATGCATTTATAGATTTTTGTGGTGCTACTAGCGATAAACAGCTCTAATCCTCTAATGATACAGAGCAATGAAGCAAGATGAATAGCTGAGATATCCTTAGCTGATCTTTATGAGCAGGATCATCTACCAGGAAAGTTAATTTACAACATGGGTGACCCTTTCAACCATCTTTTGTGTTCAACCCAAGAAGAGATGCTGAGGGTCCTCTTCTTGTAGGTGAAGGCAATGAGGTTCTGATGATGATCCTTCTCAGTGACAACCTCCAGGTTATGGAACAGCTTGTTTATCCCCTGAGATTTAGTGGGCTCCCAACCTGCTCACTATTTGTACAGAAGTTAAAGCTACATTGTTTTGTCAAGTATTTTAGCACTAAGGGTGGTTATGGGCTGTCTTTTTGTTATGAGTTATTTTTATTAGATTTTGCTTTTATTTACTATATTTGTATTGGGATTTTTAATAGGTTGGTTGAGGAGGGTTTGATTGTATGCCACTGTTATTTTAAACTGCCTTGAGTATCTGGAGTGGGCTGTAGGCAAACATTTGTATGAATAAATAAACTAGGTACATCTGCTGCTTACTCCTTTTCCTCTGCTGTGCTGCTACTTATGTCCTGAATCATTAGGCTGGGGCCAAATCCATCCTACTGAGTAGCTGAATATGTGTTATAATACAAATTAGAGTGGCTGATCTGTAAAAGAATTCTATCATGATTCCCCACTCCCCGAGCAGAAATGAAGGGAAAAAATTGAATCTGTCAAAATTAAATCTGTCATAGCACAAGAAGGCATGTAATTTATGGGGAGTGTTAATACCCATCTTGAAATATTTTTGAGCTCAAATATCTCATACAAAAATATGTATATTTGGGAAGGTATATTGTCAAGAAATTGTGCCTGGAAGAAGTGTATACCCACAAAAGAATTCATACATTTAGCATGAATATGGCTATATTAGGGGAAAATGCATACTTGGGAGGGGGAATTATTCATGACATCAATTGCAGATTATTTGTATAATTTTTAAATAAAATAATATGCTGAATTTTCACAGAATAAATTAATAATTGAATCCATGCCAAACTGGCAAGAACCAGATTTAGTCTGTTCTTACATAATGGCTTGTTGCAGTGGCACATCTGCCAAGAAAGTTAACAAATGCCACCACTACTCTTAACCTTAAATACTATTTTAGGAATAATGTAGTGAAATTTTTTATTTTTATAAAATCATCTAAGGTTTCATCAACCAATATTCCATATAGATCTTCAAACTTCTGTGGTATATTTTAGTATATTAATTAAAATATTTTTTCATTCAACAGAATATATAGGTTGATTGTATTTCAGAAATATCTGGATAAAAGTTCTGCCATTCAAAATTATTAAGAGATATTTTTAAGATGATCATGATAATCAACAATCAAAATGTGAAACTGGACTTCCAGGGAAGAAATGGTGGACTGAACACAGCTCCACGAAAAGTGGAGCCGACTGTGGCGAAATGAAGAGCCAGCAAATAGACCGGCTCTTTGATAACTCCTTTCTAGACAAGGAGAGGACTTGAGATTGCCCACAAGTGCTCCAGATAGATGCTCCTCATGAGGAGACCACAAGACAGGGGTCTTTGGTGGGTTTAGAGCTCTGGGAGATAATGGAATAGCCATCTTGTGCAAACTGTGGTGAGCGCCTTTGAAAGGACACTGTGTTCGCATACATCCTTCTCTTATCACTTTTGGAAATTGCTTGTTAACTGCTTTCAGCTATTAGGAACCTTTGGATCAACAGGTTTTACAGCATCAGGTGAGTTTCCTTCAATCCTTAGGTAAAGAAGTTTTAAATACAAGTTTTAGGACTTAAAAAAAAATTGGAATAAACAGGAAAAGGGTGATTAAAACTTGGAGTTTAGAAAGTTACAAATGGACTAAAGGTCCAGATAAATTTGAAATAAGATTTTGGAATTAAATTATAAAGAATCCTTCCCATGGGAAAATGCTTTCATTTTGAATTCTTTTAAAAAGAACATAATAAGATAAGACTTTAAAAATTGGACACTAGAGAGAATTAGAGGGAACTAAAGATTACAATTAAAGGAGAAGAACACTTAAACTCAGCAATTAGAGAATGAAGCAAAATAGTTTAACATTGTACATGTTAAAGGATATTTTTTTTAAAATGGACCCAGAAGTTAATTTTAATAGTGTCTGCCTTGATAGATAGATTGTGATTAAGAGATGTTATGGAAGAGGAACAAGTTTTACCTGACAAGATCGGGACTGATCTGAAGTGGACTTAAAAATGACAGGCTACAAGAATGACATTGAAAAAGGATGTTACAGTGGGCATACAAAAGAAACTGGCTGATGTCTTAATAATTAAAACGGTAATAGTATAAAATAACAAACCAAGAGAGTGACATGAATAATTTTCCTAAAATGGATTTACAAAAGAGTCTTGTTAAGGCTTTGAAGAATTTTTGAGAAGGGACAAAGAAAAAATAAAAAGAAATCAAGTTTTACAACATTATTTGAAGGGGCTAAAGATGAAGACTATTAGAAGTAAAAGGAAAGAATATGAAGTTGCCTTATTTGATCAAGGTTGATATAAATATGTTGTTATCTCTGGTATCCCTTAATTGACTTTTGTTGATCAGGACTGAAACAACGAGGCTTTAAGGATTTGTTTATAGATAAGACATGGGATATGGGAAGAAGACATAATTTGTGATAAAATTGTTTATATGTGTTGTGATGAAGGGGGAAGTCACTTCTTTATATATTTCTTTTCTTTTTCTTAACTATATTCTTATTTTTTCTTTCTTTTCTATTTCTATTTCTCTCTTTTTCTATTTTTCCTTTCTCTTCTGCACCTATTTTTTCTTTTTATTCTTTCATTTTTCTTTTAGTTTGTATTAGCTTTTATCACTGCAATTGTCATTTTTAAAAGAATTACTATTAAAAACAATCAAAATGTGATACTAAATTTTAAATACAGAGCTGATATAAGAGATTTAGTATGCACAATGTCATTTTAAAGTAATGCTATAGTTTAATTTGCAAAAATCTACATTCATATCACTCCCTTCCATTTATAGGTGAAGTAGCACCAATTTATATTGCTCATTGTATCATAGAAAGGATCAAAACCATATGTAGATGAGAACTGCGTTTCTGTAAAAATGGATGGCTCTACCATGAATCTGTCATCCTCCTACTGTACAAATTACCTCTTATTGGAGACACTTCAGTTTAACTCAGCTTGAAAACTATAAAAATATGAATGTTATGAATTGCCAGCACACATTTCAGAATACAAACTAAATTCTAAAAATCAATATGAGCACCACTTCTTTATTTTCTTCATTTCTGTGTTGATAATTGGAAATGAGAAAAGTAACAGTTTTGTTTAAATGTTCAGGTACAAGCTATTTCATTTATAATCACAAAATACAACTTTGCAGAATCAATATACAGTATTTTCATTTTAAAAACATTTGATGGACAACTTAGTAGGGCCTCAAAAGATGCCAGCACTTAATCAAACTTGGCAGATCTTGAGAAAACTAAACATGGTCAGACCTTGTTCATATCTGGTTGAGAGACTAGAAGTAAATCCAAAGTCTATAGCTTAGTGAAAGCTGAAGTGAAAAAAAGTGAAAAAAAATATTCCAGAAGAAGTTAATAACAAATTATTTGTGTAGTCTCTGTAGTCAATAAGAGATTACCTCAATTCATTGAATTCTATCTACCTATTTAGGACAGACGCCTGTTTTTCATGGTTACTCTGTTAGATCTGTGGAGTGTCAATACACAGTTATTTCAAATCATTAATATATGGAAAGATAATATTTCTATATCTCATTATTGAATCTTGCAAGAAGGTAGGAAGCTATAAGTATGGAATTCACTAATATCAATTGTCTTGTAACATAGCAAGATTGTCCATAAAAGGTTTGACTGATCCTGCTTATTTTAATAATCCTGGAAACACCAAATGCTTCCTTTATTAGGGAACTTACAGAAAAAAGGGATACACTGACTAAATAATAGTAGGAGGCTCCTTAGAAAAACTAGAGATATTTTGGCAAAAAGCATGTAACATTTGCTTTTTTCTACCACACTATACATAATTTAGTTAATTTAGGAAAGAGATGACAGGCTACAACCCGATTGAGACATATTAATAAAAAACAAAATGCAACAGATATCTTGGCAAGCAACTATATATAAACAGAGAGCAAACCCCACTCCATTCTAGCACTGAAGATGTTACCTAGCTGGGTAACGAAATGTTTGCAAGAAAACAGCCAAGCTAAGAGAACCCCAAGGACTCCACAGTCTACTATATCTTTGACTTTTCCTTTTCTGCCTCTGATTCTCAGCAGTATCCATGATCAGCTGGTGCCAGTAATTTTTTAATCCAAAAGTTGCTGGTACAGATAGTGAGCAGGAACCTGTATTGCTCACTGAGACACCATGTGCTTTGGATCTAAAAAGTCACAATGCAATCTCTGTTGTCTCCAGTCATGGCTGGAAAAACATCTGCCTAAAATCCTGGACACACACTGCACCATGGTAGATAATATACTGTAGGTACTGAAGAGAACAATCTTTTGATTCTGTGTACTACTTTCCTAGCACCTTGCAACAGAAATGAAGCAGCCCTTCAATGCCCCATTCTTTCCAATTTGTGAACACTGCTCAGGCAAGAAATGTACAAGAGGATCCTTCCTTCCTTCCTTACAAATGTGTATGGGGCATCTATTTGTCCACTCCCGGCCTAGCAGTGCTTTCTATTTCATTTCATATTAATTTAGATGAGGTGGATAATGTTTTCTGTTCATGTAAATATGTCATCCAGTCAGTCTACCAACACTGCTTGCACTATTGCTTAATAAAATTATGGAGACTTTAGTGGCATTGCTGCATCCAGTGATAAAATTTCCATCATACTGCTGACACTCATAAAACAAAAGCTTCTCTCTGCCAAAGTACCGTCTGTCCTATTGAACTTGGGACTCTTCTAGGCATTGGTCAATGGATAGTATCTACTAGGCAATAAAACTGAAACACAATGACAAACAGAGGAAGAAGGCAGAGTCTGAATGGCTTGAAGTTGAGCACCTGGCATGTCAGGGATTATCGATTATACTGCCCAAAATTTATTTTGTGCAAGTGTATTCCATACTAAAGCAGAGCTCGTTCATGATACATAACCAGTAAGCTCCATTTTTTAGAGTAGAGAAGTCACTTGTAAGGATTTGAAGTCCAACAAAGCATTTATAAACTAACCAGCTCACAAGAAATATTTTGCCAGGTTTCCTAAACAAATGGAATAGGAATAGGAATAGGAATAGGAATGGAATGGAATGGAATGGAATGGAATGGAATAGAATAGAATAGAATAGAATAGAATAGAATAGAATAGAATAGAATAGAATAGAATAGAATAATACACATTTACAGAATTCTAAGTTATTCATAGAAAGAATGAAAGTTGTAAATGTATTTTCTCAGAAAGGGGGAAGGTTGATTTAATATTGATGTGAAGCCTCTTACAATGGTGCACAATGAAGAAAGCAAGGTTCTCATAGATTCAGAGTAATCAGATTTTTTTGCAATGAAAAAAGAAATTAGCTTACAGAATCTTGAAAAAAGTGGTGCTTTCAGTTCATTAACTAGTAGGAGACAGGACACAACCAGTTTCATCTTTATTGGGAATCATCAGATGTACATAGCCGGATGTTGTTATATGGGGTTCCAGCTGTCTACCAGGAATTGAACTCATGGACCATTGCACTTTAGATGACAATATGTAGTACATATGTAGTATCCAGATCCTGGCACTTAGTGTATTGCAGGAAGGAATATATAGAATCTGTCAGAATGGTATATGCAATTCATCTTGTCCTAAGCTGTCATAATGTTGCAGATAGAGAAATTACCCCCCCCAACCAAAAAAAAGCAGGGATAGAAGTTAGGTAAAACCCTGTACATGGAGCATGTCATTATGACATAATGTAACATCTGTATGTATATATGTACGTGTATATATGTCTGAGAGCTTGAGGAAAAGTTAATTGTATCACACTGTGACTGGTTAGAAAAATTCCAAAATGTGGACCTTTGCCCACATTTACCAGTGAGCCAGTGAGTATGTTAAGAGGGGCCCCTTATTACTTCTGATCCTCTTTTTAATTGAGTCTTGCTTTAATGTGGAAGATCAATGGCATGCACCTGGGGAGCAGGATGGGGTCAGATTGCTGAAAGCAGTTTTGTGATAGCCATGCTTCTTTTCTACATGTGTCGCTATCACACACATGCCTCAAAGTGTAAGAGCTTGCAGTACAACACCATTTTTTATTATTTTGACAAAAGCAGCAAGATCCTCTAGATGCTACTGAGGAGAGTGCTAATCACTTTTCATACCACAGAAATGTCCATCTGTTCTTGTTCTACAGTATTTTGGAAACATCAATTTCTATTCCCACCACAACTGATGTGAATATGGAAGGTAAGAATATGTTCAGATCTTTATCATAGTTGTCTCCAGCAATATGTACAACAATAGCAATAACAACAATAGTTGACCATAACAAGTACCCATCATTGAGTTGCCTACTGGAGATTTGTAAGTACTGGTTGCTGATTAATGACTTTCTTGCTTATTCCAACACCATGAACAAGTAGCCAATAAACAGACAGTTACCTTCCTCATTCTCTGTGGAACAAGCAATGGATCTGTCTACTTGGACTTGCCCACTCCCTGAGAGTTGGAGAATGTGAAGCCAGGTAGATAAAAGTTTGAGGAGCTGTCTTAGGTTAGCAAGAAGTGTCACTATATAATGGCATTCAGAAAGCAAAATAAAGACCACATGAAGTTCTGCAGAGAGTGAACTCTGGGTTAGAGAATTCAAGAATACCTAATATTTTTCTAATCAGCCCAGCTGCCTCAATCTTTAAGTAACCAATAATGATTCGAACTTGATGCTCTTCTTGTTCATCCTGCTGTTATTGTTGATATTGTTACCTCCTCTGGACAACTGAAAGGATAAGATTAAGATGTGTGCCTTGTCTGACTCTATGTAAATAGTTCGTGCAAAGATGAAAACCGAGTAGGGGACATCTTGCTTCACAATTCCATTACATAATAAGCAAGTTGCTATATTAAAGCTGCAATCTAATCCATTTTCCAGGCTATGAAGCCTATGGAGCACAGTGGGACTTGCTTCCAAGTAAACACATAGGATTACACTCTCAGTCTTACTTAAGACTGTCACTTTGGATGACAAGAACCCTTGTTTTGCTATTCAAATGTATAAAAGTAAAATATTTTGAAAACTACTTTCTTTGAGGCTTAAGGTGAACATAATAACCAAAGAACTTTCATTTGGTTTTAAGCAGGCACCAACACATTGAAAATGTTGAGACTTTATACACCATTTGATTCAAAAATGGGTTTTCATAAAGCAGCCATACCCATAAAAAGAAAAACCTCATTTCAAGGCTGGAACTGCACCTAATCATCCTAATGTAGAGAAGCCTAACTTAGATTGGCCTTGTAAGGAATCAGGTAGAATTTACCAGGATTAGATTCTGAACAACTATAGTATATAGGAGATCAAAGATAGGGGAAAAAATGTGTCAACAGTTATGAGTGAGCTGTGATAGTAGAACCAAACAAGAACTTAAGGGTTATGAGTAGAACATGACAAAAACGTGGCGAGATTTAGAGTGGAAACTTGACATAATAGAAACTTAATTGATTTTTCAGACTTCTTATCTACCAGAACAGAGTTTTGTCTGCAGAATGCTAGTAGTTAGTTTGACAATTTTCTTATGGATCTAGAAAGCCATATGTTCAGGGAAATGGCAAGGCAAGTAACTCCAAATGGGCTGTTGACAGTTTTTGCCCATTTTCTTAGTCTGAGCATCTGATGCTCAGGTGAACTGTTTGCCTTTCTGGATATGGTATCCATCTAGACTGTTGCTTTGTCTCTACTTTGAACAGCTGGCCAGCTTTTCAACTGCTTGTCTGTAATACAGCTTGACAGTTGTGGAGTCTAAGTGTTTAAATTCCTAAGGGCCAGATCACCCAAGCATAAATGCTATGTTGTTAATTTCTTTAAACTCAATTACTCTGTTTGCTGACTGGCAGCTGAATGTGATTCTAGTGAAAAGCACTGCATTTGAACTAATATGATGGCCCACATCACAAGTTATATGCAAAGAAGCCACTCCAGGATATTACAAGTAACCATTAGATAGAATTTATTTATTTATAGAGAGTTTAAACCACTGCTCACTGAGAAAACAACCCCAAAGTGGTATTTGATTTTTGATGATTCCTACAGACAGACTATGCCTATGAGGGGAAGAGCTTGAGAACACTCCAAAATGTTAATTGAATCAGTCAATCAGTTAACTTAAGTCCCAGTGGTTAGGTTTAGCCCCCAAAAAGCCCAGTCTTGCATAGGGTTATATTAACTCCATTCAAACAGTCATGCAATGAAAACACCAACATCCCAATTAATTACCTCCAATTGTCATCAAGGCTTGGCATTATGGAAACACCTGCCAAACACTGACTGATTATATTGGCAAAGTCACAACTACTATAGTCTACTTGCTCAGTGGGGAAGGAGCTAGTAATATAATAAGGCTGAGCCAATGCTACCTTAATGTAAAGTCTCAGGGGATTCTAGGCACTTCTGGGAAAGAAATGGATGGGGATTCTCTGTTTCCTAATTGGCAACTTTTGACCCAGTTACTATAGCTTTCCCCATTAGTAACTTATAGCATATTCATAGCAACATCCAGCCATCATTTCAAGTGCTAGAAAACCTGTTACTGTTATTTTGGCACAACAATGTCTGGATGGTTCTAGAAGACATCGAAAGATGCTAGTAGGGAAATGTACTGTGCTTGGGCTGTCAGACTCACTAATAAGGTTTAACTGGTTTAGTGGCTGACTGAGTTAAGCATAGCTTGGGAATAGAGTCATAATGCAAATATCACTTCGGATGCTGTCCCCAGTTGATGCACTAAACTAAAAGTCTAATCTATTGCTTTGCTGTGGGCTTGAACAGTCTCAGAAATTAGCACCATATGCATCATATATGGCTTTGTATGTGGAGATCTCTGGCTTTGTGATCAGCCAAGAATACCATGTGCATGAATGAGATTCGGGGCTTTGAAGACAACTTTAAAAGAAGCACTCTTCCCTTTCTGCCTATTGAATTAGAGTAATACTCCTCCAGAGGCTTTTGTTCTAGCATATTATGTTCCCAGGCAGAGAGTGTGAATCACAGGGACAGAAGGACCCTCCCCTGGCAGTTTTGGAGTGCTCTGCTGCCAACCTTTTCTAGCCTTAAGGAGAAGAGTAGATGTGTCTGGGGATGGAAGCAGAACAGACTGTACACAGAGAAAATAAAATATTAACCCTTGCCTTTGCTTTGGGAGTAACTTCATCCTCTTTCACAACTAATACCCCAACCTTCAATCTGAATTTTATCATCTCTCAGGTTTATTATCTTACATTTATTCTCACACTTTCCCTCTGTTTGGGGTGAAAAGTCTGATTGGAAAATATCATATGCAATGTGTAGACAGTTTTGAATGCATTTTTATATTTTATGCATTGATGCAGGCAACTTTTAACATAGTAACTTTGTGTTCATTTTTCTTTAATAGATGTTTTGGGCCCAGATTTTCACTTCATAAATGTATTTTAGTAATCAGTTTGCATTCTGAACTACAGACCAAAATTTGGCAAAATGCAGGTATTGGAGAATACATACAGTACGTTCTGACTGGTGTATGAATTTTGGAAAGGCTGACTAAATTTGCATGAAAAACTTGACGAGCTTAGCTTTTCTCTGTATCTCTGTATCATTCATAGGATTTTATTTTTCTATAGACAGGGTCAGTAGAACACAGATTGAATCTGCAGCTTGAAATTATAAAAATAATGTAGGAAAACTGAATCCAGCTTTTTAAACAATCAATTTTATTCTGCACACCCCAATTACTTGTGCTGTCAATAAAGATAATATTTACTGCTGTAGGAAACTGTAAACAGTCACATGTGTTCTTTGAAGTCCGGCACGAGTGGCAAAGTCAATGACACCATGCCATTGGAAGGCTGCTTTGAGATGTTCCATTTATCAAGAAGCAGTGCAGACATAAATCAAGCTTTGGTATATTCAGCTGATGTCATTTTAAACAAGCATCTACTCTAGGCCCTCCCTTTAATCTTTTGATAGGATCATTGTCCTTACCAAAGGATCACATATAAAGGCTAGATATGGGAGAGTGGGTAGTGCTAATGTAAATCAAATGGCCTTTGCAGACTAAAATAAAGGTTATTTTGTGCTACAAAGAAATGTGACATGATATTTTCTAATGCCCCTGTGGAATCTACCTGCCTCTTCCAATTATATCCAAGGTGAAACTGAGAGTAAGCATAGGTTCACGTATTCTCTCTCCTTCCCTGCCCTTTGCCAACTCCTCTCACCTCTTGTACTCACAGGATAATGAGAACATTAAGAGATACCACATGTATATCAAGGGCGGGAGGTGTTCCACATTATAAATGCTCAATTTTCAGGGATCTCTTTGTGTGATGAGCTGAGCAAAAAAGAGAAAGAATGAAAAAGAGTAACGAAAATCTCCTTTGAGACCAGCTTGACTTCTGGTAATGACAGGGACATAATCATAACGTTCCGTGGGCAACAAAAATTTGCTAACTGTCTATTGTGAACTGGCTTTTGGTTATAGATACTCTTCTTCAAGTCACAGGATTGACAGCACCTAGCCAACTTTGGCTGATCTTGAAAAAGCTAAGCAGCTTTGGGTTTGGTTAGCATCTGTATGGGAGACCAGAAAAAAAACCCCAAACCATTGACTAGATTGGAAAACTGCGGGGGCGGGAGAACTTCCCAGAAGAAAACAATGCCAAACTTTCTCCTGTTGCCAAGAAAGCTAAATGGGTTCATGGGAGACTTTCTTACAACAGAGTAAAATGATATGTCTTCTAGATCTGTAGGGAAATGAAGTTTGAAATATGAGGTATTATAACTGGGAAGTTTAACACCTGCCTTGTCTCAGATCTCAGAAGCCTATTTTAAAGAGCAAGCAGATTCATAGAGGAGATTAAGATGCTTTTGGTATTCTGGTCCTAAACCATTGGTTTATAACCAAGCTGGCTGGCATAATGGAATATATGATTTAATATATCTGGAGGACACCAAGTTAGGGATGATTGGTATAAATACAAGCTTCCTTTTTCTACATGGGGAGAGAGTGCTATTTGAAAGTCTATATGGCAACACTTCTGTTTTGATAGAGTTGTTTCCCCAGCTCCATTTAAAGACATTTATCTTCTCAAAGGTTGTGGTATCTGTTCTCTGCCTGGGGGTGATATAGAAAATATTCCATCTCCTCTTATTTTAAAGAAAATGCGCATCTTTTAAAGAATAAAGCATAGATATAAATGGCAGTGCACCTGTAACGTGTAATCCATATCAGACTTTAAAGTGCAGTTTGCTTTTATTGATGCTTTCATCTGAAAGACAAACAAAAGGAACCCTAATGTTGTAAATTCGAAAGACTGGGGATAAGAGTGAGATGGTGATACTGTGCACCACATATAAATCAGGTAGCTCTAACAGAATTTCAATACATAAGGTTAATAATATCACCATCGGTAGCTCCTGAAAAAGCTTTTACTGCCTTTAAGAAGCAGCTTAATTCTAAATCTCAAGAGAAGTCAATCAGTATACATCTACACTATGCATTGGAATGCAAATTGCATACATTAGATCTTATTTTCCTTCCTTCCTAAAATATATCTCATTTCCTATGAAGTTCTTTCCGATGGTATGTCAGCCCACTGAGACAGAAAATAAAGGTCAGATGAAATATCATAAAAAATATATTTTTTCTTTCCGTCATGTTTACCACCTGTTTTTCTGGTATGTTCTGTGACTGACCAACAGGAAGCAAATTCTATGCTGCTGAAGAAGAGACTATTTTAACTAGAGGATGAAAGTTTATAAAGATTATATTGAAATTATGTCAGCTGGTCTCAGACTTTGACTTGGAATTTGTATTACCAGTCCACATATTATCTGAAAGACAATATAACATAAATAATCTAAGATAACATGAAGCGGAGATTTTAAAACAGTATGATTTCTAAATGTGAAATCCTCATGAAGAATTCTGACTATAGGAATCTTTAACATTATACAGCACACAGCTTTTCTCTCCAGAGTTTTCCTGAAATCCAATAGTTCTAGCGGAAATAGTATAAACAAATCATTCCCAGAAGATGTCACAATCATAAGACATGTTTGCAAGACTTGTCTCAGCATGGCTGGTAACTCTTGATGAGTTGAACATTTTTTAGCCTGATCCTCACCACTAATGAACTTGCAGAAGTCACTTCCAAGGGAGAAAGGGGAACAAATGATGTCATGCTGCATATGATGACAGGATTGCACATATGTGCAGATTATACAACATCCAGAATTATCTCTGAGGATGTAATGGTATGTGGGAATGACCTTGGGAGACAGAAGGGAGAGCTGCAGATGGGACAAGCAGCATGTAAAATATGTCTCAGACATAGAAGGGGGGATGGCATGGGAAACGTTTCAGAAGGGACCCTCCCTAGATTTCTGGAGAGTAAAAGAGAAGGAGGGGAGAAATATGTTCAGACTTGCAAGATTCTGTTACTGTAACCTCACAATAAAGAGAGAGCTAGGACTCCTGGTGGCGCTTCTTGCCGGGATGGCTCACAGGGCTAACAGAGGGAGATTGGGCTGTGAAAGAATGAAGCCATCAGTGAGTGATCTGCTTGCTGCTGAGGGAAATTTAAATTCACATCTTCCTAACTTCTACAGAAGACTAGTTTTATGCATGATCAGTTTGAAGGTTTTTCCAGCATTGCCTTGAGGGAGGGGAATATTTTTGCAAAGTTCATCATCCTACAGAAGTCAATGTGATGCTTTGTGTTTATGTTTATTTTGCATCCAACAATTAGTCCTGCATTTTTCTTGTTGTCACCTTTCTTCAAACTAGAAATGGGAGGGAAAACTGGAGATCTGAACAGCTTTCAATTTCAGGACTGGTATATTCAGATTTGTTACTTTTTGAATCAGTCATCTACAGTAGATTTGATTATTGGGTAAATGTGCTTTGGTTAGGAGGACCGTTGAGGAATGACATCATTGAAGCAGTATAATGAACCCAAAAAAGACATCTATCATATGAAATGTTCTGCTTGACAAAACAAAGAATTTGAACTCTGGAAGAGTCTACTGGCTTCTTGATTAAAATATGATTATAAATTACAATGGGAATGCTGCAATTTTGTCAAGGGCTTATGCTCTCAAATTTGTCCTTGAGCTAAACAATGAAAACAACCATTTATTGTCGGTTGGACGTTTTGATGTTTTCTTCATCCTGGTCATAGAAAAAAGAATCATAGAACATGGACAGAAATAGCATAATATCTGTAACCTGCCTGGACTGCTTCTTTCTGCATTGGTGGTTGTCAGTCATCTTCAGGGAACACATTTTGCACTGACTTGTCTGCCAGTAGCTCCCTGTGTGCCTGCTATTGAACTTGTATGCAGCTATTAAATTTGTATGCAGCATATATTGTACCTTATGCCCCATGCTATTAGCTTTTAAGCTTTCAATCTAGAGAAGCAAGAATCGGCATCTGAAGCAAGCATTGTCGGGCACTTGCCATGACCCACATGCCATAAGAGGACCTATTTACTCAAGACCTTACCACCCACTTCTCTCTGTTTGCTTTTTCTGCCTATCTGTCCATCCTGTCAAAGCATGCCAGCAGGGAGGACAGCAGGCTAGATGGGATGGCTTTAAAATGGAGCCTCTTTGCTCTGAAATTTAAGATGCACAGTTCTAGGACTGATCAATTTATTTTCCCACCTGATGCAATAAAAATGCAATAATTATATTTCCTGACGGAAAAGGAGGAGTTTCTCTTAAATAATTATCCGTGAATGTATCGGTGTCTGCTTACATTAGCTAATGAGAACAAAAGAAGCTGTTGAAAATAAAGGAATAAACAGGAAGTGCACTTGGTTGCAGACCTTTGTAAATCACAAGTGTCCTTACAGATTAACCTGAAAGTTAGCCACTACTTGAGAAGGCCTGTTTGCCTGGTGGTTTTAACCCTTTTTATGATGGCTTCTTTTTTTTTTTTCTTTCCTTCCCTGCCCTGTTACCTCTTCCTCTAAGCTCATTGCCACCTAATTTTAACTCCCTTTCTCTTTCTTCCCTTTTCAGTACAGGTACCCTTTATTTATCTATAGACATCCTGTTTTTTCCCATTTATTTTGCTGTTTCTACTAAAGGAGAGGACAAAAGAGATATGTCTATATGTGAGAGCAACTTATGTGGGCATGAGACAGTTAAGAGAATGGTCAGCATATACCAGTGGAGATCAATTAACTGTATAAGTGGGGTATCTTAGTTTAGAGGCAATTAATTTTAATCAGTATTTTTGTTTGTGTCCCTGTGTATCTAAAACCTGCCACTTCTGTATATAAATATACAAAGGTAGACATATTTGGGGATCTGGGGGATTGATTTCAGTTGGGTTTGGCAGTCTTAAACTTGACAAGATGGGGAACCTGAGCATGGCACCAAATTTTTTTTGTGTTTTTTCTATATTTACTCTTCCTTCTTGGGTGGATCAACTTAAAATGAAGGGTATCATTCCTTTGGGAGAAGATGAGATAAGGTAACTAAATAGCTAATGCAGTGGTTTTGTTTAACGGCTCCTGAGATCTGGTGCTTTCCTTAATCCACATGATGATAGGGCTGGTCCTGATGAAATAAGAGCAGCATCCATTTGCTTCTCTTAATTTTTGGTAGCAGTTCTTGGTGAGTCTTGAGAGACGTGGCAACTAAGGAAGTAGTGATAAAGGATATGCCAGTTCAGGAAGGAGATCCATTATGGATATCTTATTCAAGAGCTCCAAACTCTACAAACCTTCCACATTGTCATGAAAGCTCTAGATCCATGGAATGCTTGAGAATTGCTATGATATTCTAGGGCATGCTGGCTGGGGAATTCTGGGAGATGAAGTCCAGGCATCTTAAAGTTGCTAAGGTTGAGAAAAGCTATTCTAGTGTGTGCATCCACACTGAAGTCTATCTGAGTCATCCTAAAAACTGAAAGCACATCATAGGGAAAGGGGAAGTAAGCCTGTGGCTTCCAGGCATTTTGAACTTCAATTTCCATTAGCCCCAAACAGCACAGCAATGGTAAGGGATCTTTAGGACTCATATTCCAAAATATCTGTAGGGTACCAGATTGTCTTCCCCTGCTTTAACGTATCTCCAACTCTTTCCTATATTTGCAGGTTTACATGATCAGTGATGGTGGATGTTTTCTTTCACTAAAATGTGGCTGCCATTTATGATTTCTCAGAATGGTAAGCTTTTGATGAACTTTAAGTTATTCCAAAACGTAATTTGAAAACCACAAATCTGCAGAACACAATGTCATCAAGAATATTATTTTCATTGTGGGATAATGTTTTTCATCAATATATTCATTTTGAACTGTCCAAAATGTTTAACCTGCAGTTTTCCTACTTTCAATTATCTTAACTGGCACTATATTTATTTACATTGTTTATTTATTCAAATGCAACAAAACTATTTGATTCACATATATTTATTTATCCTAACTGGATATAGTTTTCCTCCCTACATTCTCCTGCTTTGCAAACATTATTAGTGGCATGTTAAGATTTTGTTCATAAATTGGCCAGTTGGTAAGGATCCACTCTTGTCTATTGGCATGGTGGTTCTAAAAGTAGTTCAGGGATGTACAGAACTTTGCCCTTTCAAATATGTCTCCTTCTGGGTACAAGCCCATCATAAGGCTGAATGAGTCACAGGAAAACCCACAAAATTTGAAGCAAGTTGGAGAGCAAAAACGATGGATGCACATAGCAAGATGAACTTGTTTAACTGGGAAGTTACCCCAAGTTGGGGAAGCTTTTAAACAGGAGGTGCAAGTTCTGAAGCCCTCTATCACAATGGTATACTATAGGGCATGGTGGATTATTTGTATTATTTGTATTCCATTGATGTAGGTGGGGGTCTAGGTGGGTACAGTCTAAGCTAGGTAATAAGCAACATTTCTAGCATTTTCAGCCATGAATGGATAGGAAATGGACATTTGTTCTGCAGGTAGCTCAAGTACAATAGCAAAGATGGTCTGAGAAAAGTGAACCAACAATCTGTTTCCTTACTGACTTGTGGTAGTAAAGACATTAAAAATCAAGGCTCCCAGAACAGATGAGAACACCCTCTTTGATTCTCACAGTCCCCTCATCTCAGGCACTTCTTTAACAGCCACCAGCCTAGCCCCTCGTACTCTTGGCAGCAGTTTTGTGCACTCTCTTCTTGCACTGAACCAGCCAAATCCCTGCCAACTGGCCAACAGGTAAGTGCAAAAATGGCAACCAGCTGACACCCTGCTCACCTCTTTCTTCTTCCTTCAATGCGTTTCCTTCTAGGGTTAAGGAAAAACATAAGAAATCCATTTGTATTAACCAGGGAGGATAACGAGAAAATGCCTTGTCTATAGGAGGAAGTTTGAAAATCCCAGAAGCAAAGCCAGAACACAGTGGATGTCCTTACTAATGGGGAAATGTCTGAACTGTTGCTTCAGTAGAAACATGCAATATGGTCTTAGCATTTCTTCTGGGCAGGAGCTGAACTGCAGAATCCATGAACATCCCACAGTGTCATAGGGACCTACAGGTATGGCAGCAATTCTGGATTGTCATGCCAATTGTATGTGGAAGGGGCTGCAGGGTGCAAAAGAATCCAGCCTACTGAAGGTCATGCAATCAATTTAAAGAGGAATTCACAAGAATAGACCCGCACTTTGTCCATCACCTATGCATGTTCTTACTGGTGGTTGTAATTAATGTTGTTACAGTGGACATGGCTGGGCATATTTGGGAAGACCCGTGCATGTAAAATCTGAGATTTTCCTTTAATTGGTGGAATGGGAAAACTTAGGTTTTCCACACTCACCACTGCATCAGATGCTGTGAGCTTGAATGCTGAACTTTTATGTAACCTTATTTCTTACATCTGAAGATATTGTATGCCTCCTGCTTCAAGTATATCATAAAATTAATGCCCTATTCTTATTGTTAATATAGCAAAATATGCATCTTAATCATCAGTAAAGCTCACTGGGCTCAAAATCCTTTCTTAAACCAACCACTGATGATTTGAATTCATTATAACAGAGGTACTGAAGAAGGCTCCTAAATGATTTTTTAAAGGATAAGAATCAAGTCTGCAACGTTCAGCTCTGGAAACTTTGCTTTCTTGATAAGCGGATTGATCCACCAATTCATTATCATGCACTTCTGGCTTTCTCTGCTCTCACGTGTGATTCACCAGGTTGTTTCAAGTATGATCAGCTGCTGTAAATTGATTTCTTTCCCTAGGAGTAGACTTGAGGAATTCTTTCTTCTTTTTTGGCTGCAGATACAAAGCAGCTTGTTTTTGTGTCAAACAAAGTATACCTTTAATTTATTCATTTCACAAGGAAACGTATAATACACTTTTCAATGCAGCATTTGTCTAGTATACTTAACACATTTTCTTTAGAAAGTTAACAGTTCAATTTGATGTATATTTACTCAGAATTTAATCACAGGTGTTGAACATGGCTTTCTTTCAGGAAAGCAAGTTCAGGTTTGACACCCCCTTTCACCTTTTTTTCCCAAACAATCCAAATGTAGAATCATCCCATGACTTGGAAACAAGGAGGTTTCATGGAGGCTTCTCTCACTGGATGGGTGCTTGTAGCATTTTATTTCTCCCCAGTATTAATTAACGAGATCCAGCAGTGCTTTCTGAATAAGATAATTGTGCTGAGAATAAATCTGATTTCTTGGGTCTTGGTGACTGGAGTCACTCTGCATAGTGGTACCTATCCCTGGTCGTATAGGAGTACAATCAGATGTTGATAATAGTGCAGAATGTTGGAAACCACTATTCAGAATGACAATTCTCGCTCTAATCCTTAATAGTTATAGAAAAATATTAGTACTTGTTGTTTGCTGGCAGCATTTGGGACTCTGAATGTACTGGCAAAAAGATGGAAAAGCTTTTAGTTGATTGCAAAACATATATTAGATTAAACTCTTGGACCTGACAATTGACTTTTGTTATTACTGCTGTTTCCAGCACTGCAGTATAATTTGCAGGGTTTCTGCATTTTGGATAGTACAGGAAGATGGACTGTGTATTTTCATGCCTTAAAAGTATTATATGGCTCCGGTAGCAACCAAAATGCAAAAGGGAATGTTCTATTTACAGAATTTACAACTGCTTGTTTCAGATAGAGGTATTTGAGCGCTTATATAGGTGATGATTTAGTCCATCAGAAAAATACCTTGCACACAAGCTGTTTTCATGAAGCAGAACCCAGCATATATTTAACCTGATCCCCTTTTCCTTGGCCTTTTCCCAGAGAGCAACCAGTTTTTGTCTTTTGCAATCTACAGTGTTAGTGGCATTGTTGTTTATTTGTTTATTGTACAGGTATATTACATATGCTGTTGTCATTATAATATCAGGAACCTCAGTTGCCCTTCTGCAGCCCTTGAGAGCATTGCTTTTTTTATAGAAGAAATTCTCCAAGCACCTGTGCTCAACTTCAATATTTCATTCCTTTGTGAAATTAGGGCATTACAGCCCCCAGCAATCTATCTTCCTTCCTTCCTTCCTTCCTTCCTTCCTTCCTTCCTTCCTTCCTTCCTTCCTTCCTTCCTTCCTTCCTTCCTTCCTCTTCCCTTTTAGCATCATGTTCATGAAGCTTCCAGTGTCCTGGGGTTTGCATCAGTGTCCTTTATTGTTTATCCTCCCACCCACGTGCACACACTGCATAGAAGGGCTTCTATAATAGTGGCTTAGCATGTCTCCACTAAATTTGCAGCCATTCAGCAGGGCTTCTGTATACAGGTTTGGTACCATGGCAACATGCCACCATGATTACAGTGCTGAGAAGAGCTTCTGTAATGCAAGTTTCATGCCACATCAGCATGCCTATGGAGCTGCTGGTTCAAAAGCATTTGCTTACATTTATTTATTTTTTTACTACCAAACTTCCCTCACTGTCACACCTCATACAGCAGCCTCAGAAAGGGGTTGTTGTTATTGTTTGCAAACTTCCAGGTACATAAATACTCAGTTCATGGAAGAGGAGAATGCGAGCCAGCTATTTTATTTTACTTTTGTGGAGGAATGATGAAGGGATCTGTGTTAATTTATGGCTCAGAGTACTGGAGGCAGGCACAAAGGAAATCCAGCTAGGCAACAAGCTTGAGTTTCAGTTAATATAATGAAGCCCTTGGGTATAGCACTGTGAATATTAACATTGACATAAAGTAAACAGGCCTTCAAAATATTTTGATTTCATTTAAATTTGCATTTGAAAGCTACAGAAATGGATGGGCAGGTAATCTAGAAAACTCCGTAGCTGCAGCATAGACTTTTTGTCCCATATTTTTATTCCCTTGCTGCCCTGAAGTCTCAGATAAGTTCTTCTACTGTTAGCCAAACTATCCATCTCAGTTGTGTCATTCTTTCATTTCAGAAACTTTGGTTGTAAACTAACCAGACTGCCTTAGAATACTGCACAGCCGTAACAGACAATAAAAGCAAGAAACTAGAATGGATGAGATATTGACATTTGGCCATCGACAGAAAGCAAGACCCAGAGTACATTTAGAAACTTGGCATTCAGAGAGAAATAAATATTTCAGCCCACTCAGATATACAGAGACAGAGCAACTCAAGGGCAAAAAGAATTCAGCACCATTTTAATAGCAGTTGCAAATTCATGAAGAAAAGATGAATCTTGTATGCTACATAATGGGTCCTCATTTTTTTCCTATTTTAAACTGTGTCATAATTCCTGCATTTATGTTTGACATTGATCAGGCATTTGCCAATGTGCAAGATGGTACGTAGTCTGCAGACTGGGATGGACATCTGTGGTTGGCATGTGGCTTCCAGTCCCATTTATTCGGTCCCCTATGAACATGCTGGTAAAATCCACCATTCCAGGAGTTCTCTCCCACTCCCCTGATAAGGGTAAAACGGACCCATAAGCCTTTGCTATGCCTAATAGACCTCCTTTACCTTTAAACGCCACCTATGAGACTCCCACCAAATATAAAAACAGACTGAATCTTGCCCCTTCCTAGATGGTGTACTGACATGCCACCTGTGGCCCTTAGAGTGCCCCTCTGCCACCCCCCCCATTCCCCCAAAACTCCAAGCCACAAGCACTTTATTTTTCTTGATGCAGATGCTTCGTCTGGACCAGCTACCTCAGCCATAGGCTGTCTGCAGTCGGATCACTTCCTGTTTGAAGTACTGATCTATTGACTTTTATGGGTCTGCCTTTGAAAATGGTACAAAAGTTTGAACTGGTGCAAAATGTGGAACCCAGTATTTTGGCTGGCACTACTTGCTTGGACCGTGCCATGTTTGACTGCTGAATTCAGAGCCTAATGCAAAATACTGCTGTTTCCTTTTAAGGCCCTAAACTTCTTGAGAGCCAGATATCGAGGGAATGTTCCCTCTCCTATCCCTGGGTTTGTGCATTAAGCGCCCCATCCAGTCACCGCCTGTGGCAAGTAAGATCTGTTTTCACAAGAGAGAATATTTTAGCCCTGGATCATGCTGGTGAAATGCTGTCCTTAGATAAATCCACCAACCCAACATTGTTTCCACATGCTAAATATAGTTACACTCTTTCCTTCATTCTTCCAGGCATTAGTAGTTTTTCACACATCATGTGAAGCTGTAATAATGTGTTTGATCTGGTTTTAGTTTAGTGTCATATGCGAAGTGGTGGTCCATAAACCATAGGCTATGCCATTGGGGTATATATCACAATCCATCATGAATAAAATCATGCTATGTTTGAATCCAGCCAAGATAATAATTTGTTGAAATCTGACTTTTATTTACATTAAATGTGTCACTTTTATGTTTGTCCTGTTGCTTACATTCGTGTGTTTTTACTTTTCAAGTCACTTAGAGGATTTTGGACTTCAGTATAGAAAGACTTCAGAGGAATATTTAATGATTATATTTCATAATAGGGAATAAGTTCTGCGTATGCTACTTTTGCAAGTCCAACTTTAATATGCTAAATCCAGGAAGATGTTTGCTAGGCTTAAGTGACTAGAGTTTGATTCCTGCACCATTAAGAGGTCAAAACATGACATGTAGTCTGCCCCTTACAATGCTGCAATTGCTAAAAATGCTGCACCTGGTAGATTTTTACCTTTTTAATGCATCTTTTACTGGTTAAAACAAAAGGATCTTTGAGTGCCTGGAACTGGCAGTTCTATCTGCACCAACAAAGTAGCTTCTACCAGGAAAAAGGGGAGGGAAGATCTCTAATCATGTCTTCTAATAGCACCTCTTTTTTACACACAGCAAAGGCCTGAATTGTTCTTTTTTTCCCTACTTCTTTTAAGCCATTCCAGCATCTGTGACTTGAATTAGCAGAACAGCTGTTGACCTTTTCAACACACAGTGCACAGAAGAACCCATCACAATTCCTAACAGGTCACACAGAGCTGTTTCTTAGATAGCAGTAAGAACTAGAGCTCTCTAGATGTTATTTGGGAAGTTAATTTTTAGCATCTTCCTCTCTGCCCACCCAGCTTCTTTCTTTCTTCAGCTTTCTGACTTCTCTCAAACTTTTCTCCAACAGTACCATATCTGACCTAATTATTCTCCATCAGCTAGTAACCTGTGGTTACTTCATAGAATCCTTTTCTTTTTTTCTGTATCCGTGAGCTATAAAAGTTCCTTTAGACTGTCCATTCAGAATTATCCTTTTTTTTTTTTTTTTTTACTTAATCAGTAGCAATAGAATTGATATTTACTTTGGTACTGCTCACCACCAATGATGCTACCTATTTTAGGTATTGATAAAACCTTAGCAGAATTCAAGCAGAAGATCTGGGACTTAGTTGCATAGGGCCAAAATTTCCCACCTTTATTATAGTAGAATTTCCCCATCCTCCCATATGGAAATCATATTTGTACATATTTAAATACAGAGGTTGAATCAGTATCTCTATTTTTAAGTGACCAGTTTTTCGATATATTAACAGCAGTGGTGAATTTTTTATCTGTAGGTTTAGCTTATAGGAATTGACTGGTGCTTTCCTCATAGTTTTGATTGTGTGTAATTTTTATATAGGCTTTTTAAATTGTATGTTTAAATGATTGTTGGTTTGGTCTTTGGTCATACATTAATCACATTATTGTTGTTGTTGTTGTTATTTATCAGACCTGAACACCCTAATTTTACAAAAAAAATACCTTGCTTAAAACTGCCTATACCCACAGATGCTCCCTTAATAATTCTTAGGTCCCTGGTTAGGGCTTGAATTACTAAGTGTTCACCAGTCTTTGACTGTGAAACTAATTATAGGTTACCAATAATAATAATTATAATAAAGCTACCATCTTTTCAGCAATAATTAAGCCTCAGTCATCATTCAGGCTCTCCTACTTTTATTTATTTATAAGATTTTGGTACCCTTGCAGAGCTATGCCTAATGAGAACCCCCTTTAAGCCCATATTTAATTACCAGATGAAGTATATATAGACCAGCACACCCACATTTAGAAATAGTCCAGGTGATTGGTTACAGCACAAAACACCACTGCATTAGTGACCTGTCACTCAGGCAACTTGAAAGATGGCTAAAGCCTCTATCCCAGGCACTTGTCCATACTTGCCCAACCCTGACCAGTACCTTAAGAAGAGTTTGATGGTGGTGGGTTCCCCCCTCTCTCCTCCCCCACTGGCTGGTTATGATGGCTGGGAGGAAAACACTGGCAGGAAAATCTATCAATCATTGCCCTTAAAGTCTCCTGCAGTAAAGCTGCAAGCACAGGACCATGTGCAACCTTTATTACTGAGGCAGATTAGTTCCTGGTTTCCTTGTAATTTAAACACAAATTAAATTGTCAGGAAAATATATTGAGGAATGCACAATAATGTGGGTGTGAAAAAGAGCCCAGCATCTCTCAACTGCATATGTGTAGAACTGACCTGCTACATAGCCTTTATTCCCCTTTGGGTATGAACAAGTAAAGCTTGACAACACGTAATCCCAGATAGTTTAGAAGGTTAGGTCCCATCCTCTGACTATGAGGTGATTGGTTCAAGCCTCCAAATTTCTGTCATCATATCAGAACATCCATTGCAAACAAAATGTTCCTAACCTTGCAGACAGAGTGAATAATATATTTCACTTAAGAGTTATTTTCTCTAACATTTGCAATGGAAGGGAGGGCCTGCCTTTTGTCACTTGTAAGTCATAGCACATATATTTAAAACTTTGGCTAGGAAACAAGCGTATTAAAATTCTGGTACATCACTGCTCTCTCCAAGGACTTCTTCCTATACATTGCACGTAGGAAAGGTTCACATCAAAAGAGACAAATTTGATTTGAAGCTGAGCTCCAATTGTGTTGGCACTGCTTGGTTGTATGATTATTCTAAAAGGATAATAATGTGGTTGAACTGTTGATGGGTAAACCAAGGAAGCAGTGTCATGTAAAGAAAATTTACAAAAGGAAATGGAATTTGGAAATGAGGCTGGTTAATTACAAGGAAGATAAAAGAAAATTAATTAAAAGAAGCAACCCATGAGGTGTTTAAAAACACTGCTATCTACAGGGCATTTGGCAATGATTGGGTAGTTGTTTTTTGTTTGTTGTCATTAAAAAAACAAAGCAGTCCACCAAACTAAACTAACCCCCAAGCCTTATTTTATATATTCATAGGATGCCATCCTGCAATTCATTGCAATTTTTCACTGAAGTTTCAAACCTACAATACTTGAAACATACTAGACCTTATTCTTAAAGTACAGTGGTGAAAAATAATGATGCCGGTGGTGGAAAAATAATGATGTCTCTCCTTTAAATGTCTACATCATCTGCACAATATGAGGGTTATCAATGTGGATTTGTCATTGCAGGCAAATGAACAATATGCCATCAAGTGCATCACAGCCCTAGGGAGCAATCCAAGAAGCTTTTCCCCGCCTCACCACCCCAAAGCCCCATTAAAATGCATATGCACCGTGTGATATGGTTGCCTTATTTATGTTTGAAGGCAAGGGGGATCTAAAAGGAAGGACACTTTCAAATTACCCTAAATGATATGAGGTGCACTCTGAATAATAGCTGCCATTCCCAGATTTTAACTCTCCAGAGCTGTGTTTCTCAACCTTAGCAACTTTAAGAGGTATGGACTTCAACTCCCAGAATTCCCCAGCCAGCATCTGGATGGGAAATTCAGGGAGTTCAAGTCCACATCTCTTAAAGTTATCAAGGTTGAGAAACACAGCTGTGGAGTAAAAGGAAGGAACCAGGCACCCTCTGATGTTTGGGCCTATAACACACATAATTTCTTTCCATAGACCACGCTGGTTGGGATGCACATATTTCAAAGGACCTTACCTTTGGTCTATAGCAATCTGGAAGGTCAGACCTATAGCAAGGTCTGGAAGCAGACTTAAAAGCTGGAACATAAGTAATTTTATTTCTGCCTATTTCAAAGTGAGCCCAGTTGGGTTCAATGGAAGATGCTGGTATGGCCCATCTGCTGTTACTCACCTACTGGACTGTTTGGAGAAGGGCCTCAAACAAAGTTCCCAGACTGTAAATCGATATGTGTGGGAGAAATTGATCTCTGGTTCTAAACTGTAAATGATTCTTAAAGGGCAAAATCAATGTTTTAAATTGGGTCCCCAAATTAAGATGGCCAAGTACAGGCATCAAATGTTTGTTAGCACCAAGAGGTAGCAGACTTGCCACCATATTCTACAATGACCAAAGTCCTTTGGCCATGTTCAGTTCATTCTTCCAATCCACAAAGGCAATTATCAAGATGGAGTAAATTTAAAGAAAAAAAATGCTTCCTTCTCCTATCAGGTCACTTGGCACACAAGACAAAGCTGGCCAAAGCCACTCCCAACTACTAATGCAACTGAATTACACAATGAACTTCTTTGAATACCGAATTTTGTTTTGGTTTTGGTTTTGAAGGGGGGGCAGGGTGGTGGTATTAGCAAAGCAAGAAAAAAATAATGAAATGCAAGGGTCAAACAGGAGTTTTTTTAAAAGTATAGATATTGACAAAAGTTCTTTCCTGAGTGGGAAAAGAAGAACTAAAAGCAGTCCTAATATTAATTACAAAGAACTGTGTGAGATATATATAAGCATTTACATCCTCCCATTCAATGGGCTCAATTGCAACATGGATTAATTCATCATCATTCCAAGATGTCCGTTTCAGCCACCCACCAATTCAGGCAACTCACTTCTGTAAGAGAAGGAGGCATGCAAGATTGAGTGGCTGTAAGATGAGCACACTGTGTACGAGTATTGCACACATCATACAAAGCTGTAGTTTGTTTCATTGTGTTTTATTGAATAACTACAATGGCCCAGTGAATATACAACCTAAACCCCCACAGTAAGGACAATAAATTATGGTTTGCGATGATGGGCAACCCAGCCAAGGCTAGCAACCCCTTGGCAGATGTACGTCACCTTTTTTACCTTGCCAGTGATAAAAGGGGTGGCCCGGAGCTACCTCTATGCAGTGGATACCCCTAGTGCTTTGGACTATGTTGCCCTGTGTTCATAGAGCTGGATCATCTGGTTTTCTGCCACCTTTTTTCTTGCTGAAACTGAAAGTTGCAAAAGTCCTGGGTCTGCAATAAGAGTTTTATAAGAAAAGGTAACTATGGGATTGACCCTACTGAGTCCATCATAATTAGAGTTCCTGTTTACTCATTAATATACTGGAGAGATTTAGGCAGTTTGAACACAATAGGCTTCCACAAAAGATATAGACTATGTAATTGGAATTTGCTGCTTAAATGTGGGATAAGAATTAAGGAAGAAAAGGCAGCACTGCAGGAGGAGAGATAAAAATGCAGCTTCTTTACTTTTGGTTGGAACAAAAATGAGCACTGCTTCATTTTCTTCACAGTATAAGCAAACTTTTCTTTGCTCCAGTATTGCCAAGAGGCAGTTCAGGGGTAGAGCAAGACAATCACAGATTCCTTTCTGAATAAGTATGTGTTAAATGTATGACTATGTAATGGTCCTATAAGATAAAATTAATAACAATTCAACATTTCTTGACATCCTAATAGAAGCCAAACAAAGTGCATTTTATAATTGGAAGAATAAAAAGTGCCACATATATATGGAGTCTACATTATTCATATAGTATTTGGAACAGCTAGCAAGAGCTTAGCATGTTGTGTTAATCTAGTAAATTGAAATGTATTCATTCACCATGTTTAAACAAACCATGACAGAATATGATGTGTAAGCCAATGACTGGGAAGACAATGGCTTTCTCCACACATAATTCTTGATCTGTATGCATGAGAATGCTAATCACAAGAGCATATGTGTTTTGGGCTATATACACTGTGTATATCTCAAAACACATAGCCATCCTAGAACAAACAGATTCTTTTTGGAGCAGGAAGAAGCAAAGATCTATTCTTCCATCTCTAATGAGATCCTGCCAATGTATTAGGGGAAGCATGTATAGATCGAATCCGAATACTCCTTGCATGGTGAACCAATTCTACAGAATGGATGTGTCAAGGAATGAAGGACCAAATATCAGCAGAGAGCAATCTCAACACATGCCAAGGGGAACTTCATTGGAAAAGGCTGGGCAAATTCAGAGCTTCTTTATTAGTACTCAGGAGTTTCTTTCTGTGCAAGAAGCAGGAATGTCAGTAAAAAAAGTCAGAATGTTTTCGGGTGGAGCTGTTATCTCACTCTTGCAGCCACCACCTTGATTAATTTGACCACACACTGCAGAACCCCCTTGCAGGAAGCATAATCACAGCTTTTGATTCCATTTTTTAGGTAGGTAGGAAGGTAGGTAGATGATAGATAGGGATAGATCAGTGTTGTCCAAACTTGGCCACTTTAAGATGAGTGGACTTCAACTCCCAGAATTCCCCAGCCAGCATGGCTGGCTGGGGAATTCTGGGAGTTGAAGTCCACTCATCTTAAAGTGGCCAAGTTTGGACAACACTGGGATAGATAGATAGACAGACAGCTGATAGAGTTATATAACATTCTTGCTGTGTATTTCATTTTGTCTGTCATGTGTCTGGGTGCATGTGGTTTGTTTGTAGAGAATTGTTTTTATTTAGCATTGATTTCATCAGGCACGACATTCAAACATCTGTTAGCAGTTGCATTTTGCTACTAATACAAACACATGTAATGGTATCCAGTTTCTTTCCCATCAATTTTGATATGAACTTGAAAGTTTCTTTGTCTCTTTATGGAAACTGAATTAATTGGGCAGTTCAGAGTAATACTAATGATTTTAACAAAAGTGACTTTATTTTGCAAAGTCTTTTTAAAAACCGAACGTAGTTTGTTTCTGTATGATTAAGAACATTAGTTGGCTGGATAAATATGAGAGGGCCATTTGAGGGCTGTGGACAGAAATCTGGACCCATCAAGAGTGATTAATGGTTTAGTGTCCTTGAATAAAATGAAAGGCCAGGCTCCTAGAGTGTGTTCCAAACTTGATTAACACAGACGGTGCCTGCTATTGTACTATGTCCTCTTTCAATAATTTTATTCAGCCCCATTTCACACTCCAAAGTCCATGACAGGACAGAGGTTCCATATCCTCACAAACCAGAAAAAAAGAACATACTGTATAATGGGAGAAATAAGTGAACATAGGGCCTGAGAAGTCTTTAATTGCTAGAACATAAACATAGCAGGGTTCACATACTGGCTAAGCTGTAATTGTGACTTATACATAAATCCTGGTCAAGCAAACATGTTACACTAAACTGCACTTTCATGGTGCCCTCCAATTATGCTGGCAGGGATAATCTCAATACATCTGCAGAGCACCCATTTGTAAAATTAGCAAATTGTGTGAGTTCAGCCACTGTACTTGGCCAACTATTATTCATGGCTCAATGTGTTGTGCAAATCAACCAATTGTACCTTGCTGAAATGGCATAGTGCAATATGAGAATCCAGTTTTTAAAACAAAACTGAATGAAATGTACAATCTGTCCAGAGTTTTAGTAGCTTCACAGCTTTTCTTAAAAATATAGGGTTCTCAATAACTATTTTGTTATTGCCTTGCTTAATACTGAATCAGATCTTTTTGCAGATTGACTTCAAATTTACCAGGAAGCTATGAGTAGATCTTTCTTCCCTCCTCAACTGGAAAGGATAAATGCTTCTCCTTAAAATAGAGCCAGCTTTCAAGCATCTACCAAATAGTAGCTGCATCTCTGATATATGAGTATTATATGCAAAAGTGCTGTGTGAGAGGAAACTGGAAAAAATAGGTCAAGAATAGAATGGTAATTGAAGAATCTAGAGGGAAACTAACATAAAACATTTGAATAGTAGCTTAATAAGAAACAATTCCTTTTATGTGGTCAACATTTAGAGGATTTCTAATTAAGATCTCCTTGCTAAAAAATAGTGATTCATCTTCATTAATCACCTGGCCCCTGGAAGTTCCTGAATTGAAGAGGAGCTCTTAGGAATTAATCATAGAGCAACATTAAAATCTAGACTGCAGAAATGTTCTAAGATGTTGCACAGAGCAAAGAATCTGCAGCAAGCTTCTAACTCCTGAAATTGGAAGAGATTTTTCCCTAATGTTGACAATCTTCAAAACTGCTGTGAATTTTTCAGGGCTGCATAGCAAGCTGGTATTTTTTGCAACATTTCATTTGGCAAATTTCAAGGAAAAGAAATCTGCTCTCAGTTTAATCTAGCAATCTTCTGAGCAACAGTGACTCTTTTTTAGGCAGATACAATGCTGAATTTACATATCATATTACAAGCCATTCTGTGGTTTGTTTGATTTTGGCTGAATGCACTCAGCTTTTGCAGTTTACTCCACACAAAATAAAGCATCTTTAGGAAAATGTATGAACCCATTTAGTTTAGAACATATACAAACAAATGAAATCATACTGTTACAGTTCTCTCGCACACACACACACACGAATTTATATACACTGAATTGTTTTAAGTGCTTTGTCTGTAGTTTTTGCTGTCTGTGAAGTGTCACTGATGCATACACTATCATAAGATGTTTTAATAATCAAGTGCCAGCAGTGCCTGTCTGAACTGGCTTCAATTGTTGGAACATGAAGTTGCCTTCCACAGGAAGATTCAGATGTGAAGGGACTATATGCTTCTGTGGTTAACCAGAGAAATGGGACACAGTTAAAATTCCAATAGAAGAGAATATCTGTAGCTCAGGGTTGAACTGTGGAGTCCTTGGTGCTCTCTGAGCTTGGTTGTTTGCTTGCAGACATTTCATTACCTGACTAGTTGGGTAATGAAATGTCTGCAAACAAACAACCAAGCTCAGAGAGCACCAAGGACTCCACAGTTAAAACTATTCATCCATCTTCCCTTTCACTGCTCCCAACCTTAAGTTTGAAAAACCAGGTTGGATGATGACCATGACGATGTCGATTTTTTATTGAGAAGCTCTAAAAGAAACTTGGCTCCCCTGGGTGAACAAGGTGCCTTGCAGCAATCCTTTGCAAACAATCAATCTTGCTGATAATTGATTTAAAATAGCAGCAGCCCCCAAAGCTGCCTCTTAGCTGAAGTCTACATAGAAGTCTACATAGCAAAGCTGAAGTCTCATTAAACCATAGATATTTTTTATTGTGTTGGTTGAAGATATTACAATGGATTGTACATACAGTGAAGCAAAACCACACAGTCCACAATACTGAAGCTAGCCAGTATTTAACAAACTCTCTTCCAGATACAGGCTGTTGGCCCTTCTTTTCATTTGCCTTGGAAACGAGTAAAAGGATATTCCATGTACTCCATGTTGTAAGGCTTAGGACCTCCTGAGTGCCATAGGCTACATTTAGTGAATTCATAAAAATCAGTAAATAGTGCTACTTTCTTACTCTTTCTCCCACTGCTAAAAATGATTGGTGCCAATGGTCTGACCCTACCGAAGAAGTTTTAAATGAAAAGGGATGCCCCATAATTAAATAAATAATTTGTCTAAGACTATGCAGTTATTTGTTATCAGCGCCATTTCTGTTCTCCAATATGAAAGTAAACCATTCATCCAAGGCACTTCCCCCACACCCACACATAATATTGTCTCTTTGTAATAAGGTTAGAACATACTCAACTGTTTTAAAAAATGTTTTAAAAATATGTTTAAAAAAGAATATAACATTTTAATCTGCCCACTCACTTAATGGCATAGGTCACTTAAGATGCTCTCCTTTTTTTAGGAAAAGTTACCATTGACAGCCCTAGAAGCTACATTAGGGATCAGATCTTAGCATGATGTATGAATTTGATCAGTGTTTCTTGTTTGGTCACATATAAAATACTTGAGTGATATTAGGATTACAAAATCTTTTGGTATGGGCTTTTCTGGCCTGGGCAGACAAGGGAGGCTTGGCTTTCCATTTCCTTTTCTTTTTATCTTCTGATTTGATAGCTGGATTCAAACACTGCATTGAACCATAGTTTGTTTAACTTGCCACAGTCGGCCACATTCACACAAAGTATTAAGCCAAAGCACTTGAAAACTACAGTGGCTGGACTCACACACAAACTAAACCAAAAGCAAACTATAATATAGCTTGGTGCACTGTGTGAATGTTGTTCTTAGTCAAAATCTGCTGCTTTTTAAAATTATGCACAGCCATCAACATTGTAGCATCTTTAAATGACTGTGTAGTAACAATAATATAATCTGATTTAGGACTATGAGATCTAGAGTTGTGGTGCAAGACATCTTGAAGGCATCAAATTTGGAAATCTGTAATATATTGTTACCCACTGATCTTCACATCTGAGTGCAGATTCAAGCATTTTCTTCACACTAGTTCCCTCTGGTTCTTAAGATGCTACTTAGTAGAAGAAGCTAATTTGTTCTGCTCTGAGACATGTTTCATTGGCTGGGTTTCTCCATCATGCTCAGCTAGAATTTTTTAACTCAGGTTTATTGAACAAGCCAGAGGGACCTGACTCAAACATAATTTTCAGCTGTGCATGAAACATGAAGAGATATCATATATCATGCTAAGCCAAAAAGAAACCTCATTAAGGCTTAATGTATGAATATTACAGTATAATTGCAGACCAGCAAACATTTCTCTGATCTCTTAATTCCATTCCTAGATTTAAAAGTATAGAGATAGAGAGATTGGTATGTATACAAACATTCATATGTACACATAGCTGTTTGTAGGGCTACTAAATCTGGACTGCACAGATCTAGATAGCCACTAGATGTCAGCAAAAAGGTTGAGCGTTTTATCTCTCTTTGCCGCCAGCTAGTGGCCAACTAGAGTTATGCAACCCAAATACGGTTGCCATTGTTGACTTTCTCTCTTCACCATACACATGAATAATCCTCCCACCCCATCTGAATTCAGTTTGATATTACCCATTTCTGTAGCTGCTACACCTTATATATTTATCTAGCCTGTCGTTGCCGCCCTTTGCAATGTCACATCATCTGGATCTCATTAACCTGCTGTTCAGCTCATTTGCTGGTCGTTAATAAAGCGGCTGAAAAAGACCAGGCTCAAACTGATTGCTGTGGCACCATCCAACAGATCTTTTCCCCTTCAACTCAATGATTTTTCAGCTTAGCCTTCTGGAATGACTGCCTTGAAGCAGTTTGATCGAGTTATATTTTTTCATAATTTAAGAGGACTTACCAAAGTAAGCCCCATTGTCCACAAAGCGTCTTATCTTGGTTATCTGTACATATATTGCATATTATATATGTAGTATCCAATATTACATAACACAAATAACAGTGGATATTGGTTGTCAAAATGAACTACTACTTCTCTCCCTATTATCACTAATAACAAGCTATACAATAACTGTTACAATTTAATTTTTTTCCTCCTTTCTCATTAGGAAAAGCCCTAGCCAAGTATTTCAGTCCTTTCAGAAAATGTGTAGCAGCATGGGTATCTGCAGGGGAAGGGGGAAAAGAAGTCTAAATGACAGCTGTTCCTGCACAATTGAATCACCACCCCATAAAAGTACAGGGCTTCAGTTACACCAGTGTTGTCCAAACTTGGCCACTTTTAGACGAGTGGACTTCAACTCCCAGAATTCCCCAGCCAGCAGTTTGGACAACATTGAGTTACAGAGTCATGGCTGCCATACTGACTACCACCCCCCCCCCCCCTTGTAATAACCATACTACGGATGTGGATTCACTGTATTTGTGTTTCGTACTAATGTGTTCTGTTACATATTCACATTGCTTTGCTTTTTATTAAACAAATCCTTTGGCAATTTATCCATACCTGTATCCTTTCACCTAAATGCTATATTTTACAATGACAATATGCTTATAAAAGGTTTTACAATAAGCAGGCATAGCTCAGATGTTTAGGAAAAGGCAAATCAAAGATAGTTATGCATTAAAGGGTTTAGGTATAATCTCAAAAGTAGGATATTTAAATCCTGTCAAACAGCCTGCCTTGAGTATATTTGTCTTCCTGTGGAAGTGATTTCTAATAGAGACTTCACTTACCATGGCAATCACAGTTGTAGGTTTTCAGCCGATGGTATTTATTATGTTACAAACTTTCGTAGAATTAATTCTGTTCTACAGAATAGATGATTCATAGAAATTGGATTCACATATCACACTTACCTATGGTTTGTTTAACCATGAGATTCATAATTCTGCAAGACAATGACCCAATGAAATGATAAATCAATTTGCACAATCTCCCCCTGACCCCCTTCCCCCCGGATGATGCTGGGGTTAGGGCTGGGCAAGAAATCAGTACACCATTTACTAAAAGATACAACACTTTCATCATGCTTTCATGACTTAAGCTTACTTTCATCAGCCCTACCAGTAGACTAGTCACTGTTAGCTTTCCTTTTACTATTCAACTAATTCTTTTCCATTTCAAAAAGCTAGAAATGTAAAATATAGATTAAAATACTGAATTTCATTAAGATGCACATTTCTACAGATACTGTAAAAATTATGGGAATCGTAACGGTAGTCATCAGCTGTGGGAAATGGTCTTCCAGTCACCGAGCTGCTGTGATTGGTGTGAGTGTAGCCATCAATCACAGCTTTCTCAAGATTTTGCTTCCTCCTTTGCATATACAACCCTGATCAACTTTTTAAAGTTTTAAGACACCCTCTGCTCATTTTGCTTGTGACCCTCCCTGGTGGTCATGACCCATAATTTGAGAAATGCTATTTTACTGAATAAGCTATAACCGTAGTTTCAAAATACATGATAAACCATTAACTACACTTTATAAACCACAATGGCTGGATTTATACAACATGCGGAACTAAAGCTACTGCATCTGGGCTGCAAAGATCCAGACACCACTAGATGGCAGCAAAGAGTTAGATTTTTTGTTTCCCTTTTCTTTTTTGCAACCAAGAAATGAGAGCCATTTGCTAAACTGAAAACAAAGACACCACATTATAAGTTAACAGTCTCAGTTTAATCCACTTCACACGGTTGTGTGAAAAAATGCAAATATATGGAACCTTAGTGAAATACTAGGGAGGCTAGTATTTTTTAAATGGTCATAAAACTCTTTAGAGTGAAAAAAAGAGTGTTTTTCAAATACTCTTGTGGAAGAAAGAAGTTTAACAAAGATTCAAGGTGAAAATGAAAAACGCTAGAGTGACCAAAATGTATCTACAAGAGTGGTCTTGTTTTTCTTCATTGTATCCAAACACTCCTATCAAGAGTCCCACTCCGATGGGAATTCTAAGTGGCTCAGATTTATTTGAACAACCGAGGGATGGTGACATTTATATGAAGAATGTCTTAGTTATTGTTTCCTATCTGTCATTTTGGCTAGATTGAAGAAAATATTGTGAACAAATCTAATGCATTGTATTTTTCTACTGGCTTTGGCCTAGTTTGGTAAAGTGGTTGGGTGTTAAATCAATTATCACCATCCAGTGCAGCGAGAAACTGAGATAGGAATAGATTTAATATAAAATCTATAGTGCTTTTGCTCAAGTATTGCTTTTGATTTTTTTTTTCTGTCACCCATGTGTGTGTACATGCATATACCATACATCAACCCTACTGATACTCAATTACAGTTTTTATTTGTTTTCACATCTTTTGATCAAACCAGTCAATCAGGAGATACATGAACATTCCAGTATGGATGACACCTTCTTGCCAGTATTTGTAAATAAATGGGAGGCACATATCTCAGAAGAGTCCTCCTTGCAGCCTGGAGTGTGCCTGTTCTCAGATGCCCTATTCTGCAAACTGTAAAACACAATTGCTGCTTTATTATTTGATTCATATCCAAATGTTGCAGATTAAATTGACCATTAAAATCATGTGGTTATATAACTAGGATAAATGCTATCTGTACTATATATTGCTTTCAATATATTGGTTTTCATAGCCATGGAAAAAGATAATAAAGCTGGAGAAACTGCCTATGTTGATTTAAGTCAGTTTGCAGATCAAGGTTGTGGCAGGATTTTTCAGACCCTTCGCCTTAATCTACAAAACCACCCTCCTGTTCAGTCTACTTTTCAGTTGCCAGCTTCTCTCAAAACCAGCTCATTTTGAAGTGATTAACAGTGTATTTTTTGCATGTTTAAACAGAAGTGATTCCCATCAAGGTAGTATAGGCAGCTTAATGTTTAATCCTATGCATGCTATTTTAAGGATCTTGTTGACTATTGTGGGCCTTTTTCTTGCACGCAGGCACCCATCAATTTGTTTCCCTTAATGCAATTATAGGCCTTATTCGATTAGACTACTGAGCAATTGGTTGAGTGTGAGCAACAGTTGCCCCTGGATGGAAATGACACTTTAATAAAATATATCCAGTCAATAAAGCAGGTCTGATAGCATGCCCTTGTGCCTCTAACAACTGTGCTAATAGAACATTTCTTAGTTCCATGGATGGACATCCATGGCTGAAGGAGGTTATCTGTCTTTAGAGCATCTGTTCTAATCTTTGAACATAGATGTTACTTCTTGTAGCAAAAATGGCAAAGCATTGAGTAAATGGAGGCACAGGTGACTGTTATATCCCTTCCCAGGCAAGTTACATTAGTCTGTGCTCCAGCATCACACAACAGGTTTACTGTCCTCCCAACGACTGCAAAGGAGACTGAGTAGCTGGCATTTCCTTCCTTGATTGTTGACTTCTTTTTTCACCAAAGCAAAACTCAAAATCTGTGGTGGCTTGATCAAGTCATTGGCATTGGATTACTTTACTGGAGATGACTGTGGGTCTATAGCCTTCTTCAACCCATTCCTACTCTTCTCTTACTCTTCCATGTAGCTGAAGGAATGTGTCTTGGAGAGAACAAGTTGACCACAGTCAGCTTCTGAACTGGTGAGAGTCAGTACAAGCTTACCAAGTGGAGGCAGGGTTGGTAGAACCAATGTATTGAAAGAAAACTTCCTGTATCAGGAAGCCATTGCTCCTCCTGCGCTACTCTTGATGGGTGAGGGGTGACACCTGGCTAATACTTATGCCTAATTTCTAGGATGGCATCATCAGGTGATTTTGATGAGGCTGTGCACTGCCTCTTTACCCTTCTAAGCATTCTGCCCACTATTTCCCACCAAAGGCTGAGCAGAGAAGCACCCTGTTCTACAAAACAAACAAACAGTAATGATCAGTTCTCATGAACTGGACCAAATTGTCTAGATAATACCCTGGTATTATCATGAACCCAGAGAACTTCTGCTGCAGATAAGAAATGGCTCAGCTATTAAACACCAAGCAGATTCTTGGTGATTTGATACTACAGCTAACCCTTCTAACCCTGTTGGCTCGATCAACAAGTTTTCCTACTTACATGATACATTAACTGTCCTCAGTCAGTGGGTAAGCATGTCATATGAGCCATCAGCCTTTCTCAACGTACTGTCCTTCCTGGATCATATTTCCCATCATCCTCAAGCAGCATCTGTAAGGGTATCAAGTAGATAAGGGTCTTAATCTTTAAACAGAACCATCCTTGAAAGTTAGCTTCAAGAGAAACATGTTCTGCAGTAAAACTGGAGATAAAGTTGAAATCAGCATTGAAGTCTACCAATGCTGGTTCCCATTTGCTACATTAAGAGATCACTGACTTGTGGCTACCTAGTCTTCTACAGAAAGTATTGGATTTGATTTGTCTTTATCATTTTCCCTTATAAAATGTATAGCTCAGGCTGATTATAATGAAGGCAACTCCATAGCAGCACTTTTCTTTGGCCTATGCTGCAGGATCCTCAAATATCCAGAGGAGGGTGCTTGTGATACTCCAATCATCATGTTCCAATGAAAGAGCTTTATATCATATTCTTATTTCTGGAGTGTGTGTGTGTGTGTGTGTGTGAAGCATTTTCAAGCACCTTATCTGAGTCAAAGCACTATTAAACAATCATGGATAAAGCATGGTTATCAGTATCAAGATTAGCTTGCAGGTTTCTGCAACTAATTGGCATATTTATCATTCAAACTCCTTTCCAAATAGGGAAAGTGATCTTCCCAGGGCTGCAGCACATGGCTGTGAATGTCTTCTGTTTGCAACATGAAGGCTGTGGAAAAGATGGAGAAGTTGGGTGGGGAAGACAGGTTGCAGATAATGTTGAAGTACAACTATCAAACACCATAAGGCAGCAATCCCAGAATTCTCAGTCAACATTGTTGAACAGAATTCTTGAAGTTCTAATGCATAGTATTTTGTTCTTCTCAGCATTTTCCAGTCTTGACAGTATCTAGAAAATATTTCTAAATATCTAAATATCTCTCACTCTCTTTGCTTTGACAAAGCACTAAATCTTTATTGGTTTTGTTAATGAGACATCAAAAACCAAATAGGAACAGAAGAATGATAGCATGCCATGTTTTATTTAATGTGATTCCCTTCCCCCCAAAAAATCTCAAATGGAGAATTATATTGAATACAAAAGTAATGGAAAGTGGATCATCTGTAAAAAGTGTTACTTGATACTGATTCTGTATGTATATTTAAATGTTTATATTTCGCTCAGGTAAGGGGCTGAGCAAAATGCATAGGAAAAGTATTCACAATCACATTTTAAGAGAATAGTTCCCCTTGTGATATAAAATAAAAAGTTGAAATAATCTGTTCCTCGTAGTTATAACAATAGATAATATAAAGAGTAGGGAATGAATTTCTGCCCAATAGTGGCTACATATAAGGAATTTGAAATGTAAAAAAATTAAAATGCATGTAAATCACTGACAAGGAAATATATACATTTATGAATAAATAGAATGCATTAGGCATATTAGTCTTGCCTTCCAGATACATATCTACTGCAGTTTTACCAAAGCATGTCCAACCTTCAAATATCACAGTATTCTGTACTGGAAAACACAGTATTTAAATAATAGCATATTTTAAAATGTGCCAGAGTTTGGAGTTAGAACACATGTTTAATATGCAGAATAATATCAAGTTCACTCCACTGGCTTCTGAGGTAAAATGGAAAGGATTTCTGCAGGAGTCTCTTAAGAGCTGCTTCCAAGTGTCAGAGAAAACACAAAAGGATTAGTAGTCTAAGGCTGCTTCATATATCATTCTGCTGTGAATTCTTCCCACTGCATTCTTTACATTTTTGGCATACACCAAAACAGTGCTTTATTAAAGATGCAGCTACAAATAAGAATGAGCAGTGATGTATTTGCATATGTATGTATGCATCTATGTATGTATGTATGTATGTACTGTATGTATGTTATGGATCTACTAAGCTAGGTGGAAGCACTAGCTGAGTTTAGCCAATCTCAAAAAATGAAAGGTTGGATTAGGTGAGTATTTGGATGGGAAACTGCTGGCCTGTAGGATAGATTGGAAATGAAAGAACTCTCTGGAAGAAGGCAGTGATAAGCAACTTTCATCTGTAGACAGAATAGGTAATATGGAAGACTGCTGAGAAGAGGAAGAGACAGGATATATTTTCATAAACTTCCTTACAACAATGTCTCTATTCTGCCATGGTGCTAGAGAGAGCTCTTGCCACATACCATTTTCACCAGTTAAATTGCATTCTGGCCAACTTCTCAAATCAGACTGATAGAAAGTTTATCAGAATTGGAGGAAACGTTTCATTCCCATGACGGAAGTGAGAGAAACACTGGTGGAAGCATAACTGGAATAGAAGTAATTCTCACAAGCCTTTGTTTTCAGTCAAATCATGCTTCGGCAGTCATGCCAAATAAGTCTTGGTCAGTTGGCCAGTGTGGACTTCCTCTGTGACATATGGGTCCCAGCCCCACCTGCAGGAATTATCTAGGCAGAAGAACAGGGATGTATAGAATGTAAACATGCAGCTGCCTCCAACAGGCAGGATTCAAGAAGGTAAGAAAAGGAAGTCTGAGGCCTTGGTCTGCAGTGGGTGGTACCACCAAAGACTTTAAATGTGACTGGGTATAAATTCTGCATCTCTCTCCCCACAACTCAGAGACTATCAACTGATGTGGTTGTCATGCCTGTTTGCCAATAAAAAATTAGTTATTTGTCCAGTTTGCTAGACAGTTCCTATCTAGTTTTAGTTTGCCTGGAAGAATCTGGCAGATAAGAGTATAAATAATCTGGAGAAGATGATTCATCAGAGAGGAAGTTTTAACGCTTTCTTTTCTCTCTATGCCTTTCTTATGGGAGTGTGTATGTATACAATGAATAAAAATGAATGAGTGTCAATGGGTCAGTGTGTTTGTAACTATAAACAAGTTAAAGAGGTTAACCCTGATATATGGTCCTAACAATTGACCTGCCGATATGTGTGGTCTCAGGAGCCAAAATGTGCCTTATCTACCTTCAGTGGATCTTGTTTGTTAACAACATGGCTTAGTGGGAAGGTCTGTGGCCATTTCAGCTGGAAAACAGTTTTACCAGATATGCCCCTTGTTGTTGTTGTTTAGTCGTTAAGTCGTGTCCGACTCTTCGTGACCCCATGAACCATATTGCGCCAGGCCTTCCTATCTTTCACTGCCTCCCTGAGTTTGCTCAATTTCATGCTCATTGCTTCAGTGATGCTATCTAGCCATCTCATCCTCTGCCGTCCTCTTCTCCTTTTGCCTTCCATCTTTCCCAGCATCAGGGTCTTTTCCAAAGAGTCCTCTCTTCGCATTAGGTGACCAAAGTATCTGAGCTTGAGCTTCATTATCAATCCTTCCAATGAGCAATCAGAGTTGATTTCCTTTAAGATTGACTGGTTTGACCTCCTAGCAGTCCAGGGGACTCTTAAGAGTCTTCTCCAGCACCACAGTTCAAAGGCATCAATTCTTCGGCGTTCAGCCTTCTTTATGGTCCAGCTCTCACAGCCATACGCCCCTATATTGATCTAAATACCTTAAGTAGCAGAACATCACAGTTTAGTCCAGGAAAGATATAGTTGTAGATAACTGAGGTCTGCATAACAAGGTTCTCTATGCATCCCTTTGCTATTAGGTAATGTATGGGTTATCTCTGCCATCAGCAATATATTATAAGAGAGTAAAAGATATATGAAATTTCATAATTGGTTCCCTTAAAATATTAAGATATTACATTTAATAGGTTCATTAAAATATGAAACTAGAGAATCAATTCCAAACTTTGCCCCCCCTTTTTACTATTCACATATACAGTTTTTCACTAATGCTCTGATGAGTTTCTATTAAATCGAGCTGTATGAGCTCCAACATGGTTATGAAAGATGTGTTGCTTTATTCATTAAAATGTGCAAAATGATGTCCTAAAAAGAATTACAGAAATAATCCCCAATCTTTCCTTTTCCTTCTAAGACTGGCAGCTTCATCATTCTATATTTAAATGAAAAGGAAAAATGAGACAATTTGATGAATCACTTCCTCTTTAGATTTCTCAGGGTTCCTTTGTACTTTAATATTAAGCCTCATAATATTTGGAAGGTAGGGGTGTACCACAAATAGGCATAAGAGATAATACATTGATCTGAAGTGCACCAGTTAGGCCTCTAAGGACTCTCCTATAATGTAAAGGTTGCTTGTTTAAGAGGTGAAAGTTTTAATTAAATTTATCTATTTTTAATTTTTTTTAAAAAAAAATTGAACATCCTCTTCATCTTCCTATCACAATTCATTTTTTTCTTTTTTAGTTAATAGTTTAAAGTCATAATCTATAAAAAAATCAGAAAATAAATAAGAAAAAATAGAAAACTGATTTACAAGCTATATAAAAATCAATAAAAACTTCAAAGTAACATGTGATTAGTGCTGCATATAGCAATGATCAAAACTATTATTAAAGTGAAGCCGATATTCAATGATTAACAAAGGTGGCCAGTATAATAAAAATCATAGGTTAGAACAATTAACAAGGTTTTCTATCTGATCTAAAAAGTCATATTGTTATTTAAACTAATCAGACAAGAGCTAATATATTATAGGCTTACTGTATATAAAGGGAAACCAAACCTTTGGATATAGTATGAGCCCATATGTAGAATTATGGCCCATAAATGGTTTCCAGATTGAATTAAATGCTACATTAGACTTATTTTTCAAATATGAAGTTATTCTTTACATTGATACATACTCCCACAGTTTAGTTTGCCATTTTTTTAAAGAGGGAATCAGGTGCTGGATATCAGGCTACACATACCAAGCAAATGAAGTGGACCAATCAAAATAGAGAAAACACCATTTCCAGCAACCAATTAATCAATACATCCCAAGAAACCTCCAATCACAAACCAATCTTCAAATCTTATACAGACTACAAATAGTGCAATCTCCACTTCTGAACCATTGCACTGATGAAGCCTTCCTGGGATGTGGGTGAAGCATTTGCATAAAACCTGATCAGTGCCTTGGTACAGATCTCCGAAGCCTGGAGAACCTGACTACTAAGTATGAACTACCTCTGTTCCAAGAAATCTGTATACTTTGTAGGATTATAGGGTTTATTGTAGTCTAACCAAAAAAAAAAAAAGTTGGCAAAAAAGAGAATTTTACCTTTAAAATTTGTTTCAGTCTATAATAAATCATATTCCAGAATTGTTGAGCTTTATAGCATTGCCACCAAATATTGGGGGGGGGGGGGAGGGGGGAATACACAAATGATATGGTGTATTTCCAATACAGTGGTACCTCAAGATACGAACGCCCCATCTTACGAAAATTTCAAGATACGACCAGCTCCGGCCGCAAAAATTTACCTCAACATGCGAACTCCGCCTCAAGCTACGAACCGGATCCGCGGCCATTTGCCCTGCTGCCACGTGGTCGCAGCTTCCAAGAGGAAGTGCTAATGAAATCTGAGCAGGAGGACAAAAGCCCAAGGAAAGCAATGCAGAAAGAGGAAGTGCTAATGAAATCTGAGTGTGCTGGGGGGGGGAAGCTCCCGCTCCGGCTGTGTGCGCGCTACATAAGCCTTTCCTCCCCATTCCTTTCACTGATATTGCTTTCACTGCGAAGGAAAGAGCGGGGAGGAATGAGTGGGGTGTGCGTGCGCTTGCGGAAGGAAAGAGGGGAGGAATGAGTGGGGTGTGCGTGTGTGTGCGAAAGGAAAGAGGGGAGGAATGAGTGGAGTGTGCGTGCGCTTGCGGAAGGAAAGAGGGGAGGAATGAGTGGGGTGTGCATACGCTTGCGGAAGGAAAGAGGGGAGGAATGAGTGGAGTGTGTGTGCGCTTGCAGAAGAGGGGAGGAATGAGTGGGGTGTGCGTGCGCTTGCGGAAGGAAAGAGGGGAGGAATGAGTGGGGTGGGGTGTGCGTGCGCTTGCGGAAGGAAAGAGGGGAGGAATGAGTGGGGTGTGCGTGCGCTTGCGGAAGGAAAGAGGGGAGGAATGAGTGGAGTGTGTGTGCGCTTGCAGAAGAGGGGAGGAATGAGTGGGGTGTGCGTGCGCTTGCAGAAGGAAAGAGGGGAGGAATGAGTGGGGTGTGCGTGCGCTTGCAGAAGGAAAGAGGGGAGGAATGAGTGGGGTGTGCGTGCGCTTGCAGAAGGAAAGAGGGGAGGAATGAGTGGGGTGTGCGTGCGCTTGCAGAAGGAAAGAGGGGAGGAATGAGTGGGGTGTGCGTGCGTGCGCGGAAGGAAAGAGGGGGAATGAGTGGGGTGTGCGTGCGCGCGCGCGCCACATAAGCCTTTCCCCCCATTGCTTTCACTGTGCTTTTGTCGGGCGCGCCAAGGGCTATGCACAAAGGAAAGAGCGGAATTAAGAGGAGGTGGGGAAGCTCCCGCTCCCGGCTGTGCGCAGGGAGCCTTTCTCAGATTTGATTAGCACTTCCTTTTTCTCCGCTGCACCTGGGACATGTGCTTCAGGATGCGACCAAATTCGGAGGGCGGATTAGCCCTATTTACATTGAACCTTATGGGGAAATTTGCTTCAGTATGCGACCAAATTCAGAGGGTGGAACGGATTAACCGCATTTACATTGAATCCTATGGGAAAACGTGCTTCAGAATGCGACCAATTCGACTTGCGATCAGAGTCACGGAACGGATTAAATTCGTATCTTGAGGTACCACTGTAGTTAGCAAAAACTGTTAAATGTATCTATTTATTCACCAGTCTTATATGCTGCCATGTTTTACAAATTCCTAGGATTTAACCATACAATATATACAATGTCCAAGGGAAACCCAAAATTAGTAATTACTTAAACTATCCATGGTAATAATACTTTAGAATAATTAAAAAGCATGTATACTATAACCAGAGCATTATCACAGACAAATAGACAGCATAATCTAATCAACTACTGAAAGCCCTTTGAAACGGCTCTGTCTTTATCAGATTCTGGAAAGTGGTCAGCAGTCGGACAGATCTAATACTTAGAGTTATTTGAGAAACAAAATCTCCTAGATTTGAACTACCTGAAAGTAGGGAATTGCCAAAACTTTTTCCCCTGAGTAAACACATTGGATGATTGACTCCAGCTGTGGAATGCAATCCTGCAAGTTCCTTGGTGACAAAACATATAGGGGTTTATAGGTTAAACCAGCACATATAATTGCACCCAGAAACTTATTGGCAACCAGTGTAAGGCCACCAACACAGGTGTAATATATTTCAGGCAACTAGCACTGTCTAATAAGTTGGATGCTGCATTTTGTATCAATCACAGTTTTTGAGAACATTACATCATACATTACCCAGTCTACCTATAGCGAACCAACCTTGGAAACCAGCAATCTGGCAATGCTACCCACCCTGGCACACACATTCCATTTCACATATCCTGACCTCTTCAATTCAATTTCTCAATGTAACCCAGGATGCAATATTCACCAAGACATCTTCTACTGGTGCCTAAGACCTAGGGGATAATTATGAACAGACCAAAATGAAGGCCTTGGTCTAGGATCACATGCACCTCTATAAAGTTTATTACCAGGCAAGTATATATAGCAGAGAACATTGACCACAGTTTGGGGACTGATAATCAGATTTAGAATCTGGGGATCATATTTTGGACAGTCTATTAAAATGGTTGTCATGGTAGTATGGCCAGTTATGAAGCATCCATCTACTAGAAGGCAAACTCATGTGGTTGCTCTCCAGACCTTTCTCTGGATCCCTAGGGGGCTCTTAACCACTCAGTTTACCTTTACCTTTTTCTGGGTATTGTAATGAGTTCTTTTTTCAACTTCATCCAATTAGATTGACCCAGACTCAAAAGAGCCACAAAAGCACTTGACCCTGGACAGCTTTTTTTATAGTTTCCTATAAGGGTTGGGGAGATGTTTTATTCTGAAAAACCCCCAGTATAAAAGTGAAATATACAAATCTATACATGCGAGTGTTTTCTATTGCCTATTCTATATTCTGTCCTACTGCTATTATTTCTATATTACTACACTAATTACTACTACTATAACAATTACAATTACCATATTTTATTACTATTCAATTACTATTGCAACCTTTCTTCTTTACCATTAGAATTACTATACTACATTCTATATTAATGCTATAACATAGCAATGCTTTCTTCTTACACTGTTCTGCCTTAATTCCTCTCTTTGGAATTTCTTCTGCTTTTTTCTTCTCTGTTAATGGCCAGCATGTAAAGTATTTGCAACTTTCTACGTTGTGCTTTTATACTTGCACCTTTCCTTGCTGTGCCTCTATACTTCTTTTCCTCTGAAGCATTCCCTGTGAAGGAAAAATGCCTTCTTTTATCCTCCTGCTCCAAAACATACACATTCCCCCTGCATATGTTTCTCCTCCCACCCCTGTTTCAAGGTTGCAGCTTTTATAAGCAACTCTGCCATGCTGGGGAGAAGGCTCAAATAGGAGGGGAGGGAGGCAGCCCAGGTGCCTGAAATTGTGCCTCAACAGCCTGCTCTTTCACAGGTATACTTCCAAAGAAAGCACTGATCTACATGGGACTCAGACACATTTTTGGAAACAAGGAGGATGCTGAGGATGGCATCCTATTTCTTTTAAGTTAAATAATCTAAAAACAAAGCGAATAGGTGGCACAAGGAATCTTATAAGTATAAGAATAGTTGCTTAGGTCACGGGTGGCCATGAATGTCACTTGGAGGCCCAGAGTCTACAATATATTAATGCAATAGGTTGAAAAGGTGTCCACTCTGCATTGTTTTTTATTTACTGAAACTTCCAGGACAATTTATACCAAATTTATATACAATTATCAAACATAATTCAATATTTTAAAATTGCATTATTTATGCATTTACAGCTATTATCCAACTATGGATTTTTGGCTGCCCCCCACCCCACCCTACCCTATCCCATGGACTAGCACAGCTATGATGATCATTTATAGATTTATTTTGAACAATTCTATATTGCCTTTTGATCAAATTATTCTCAAAGCAGATTGCTTTGCCTGCTGACCATTTTTTAAAAATCAAACTTACCAATGTTAACCCAATCCTGCCCAGCTCTTTTCAGCTGTACAATTCCAGTGCAGCATGGATTTATATTTCTATATTTATATTTCTAGGAGGAAAATGGGGAAAGGTAGAATCTTGTTCAGCTGCTTCTTCTCCAGCTATTGCTGGGGTCTGGGGGCTCTTCTCCTTGTCATCACTGCTTTGTTTGAATGGCTGTGAGGGTGACTTTCCGGTAGCCATTGACCTTTGACCAGTGACAGAAAGCAGCCTATGCTTCTTATTGATTTAGTTCCTTTTTGACTTTAACTAAATTATGTTTTAATTTAGCTAAAATGTTTTATTAGCTTGAACCTGTGGTTAAAGTGATTCGGAATAGGCAATGACATCAGAACACCCTTGCAGTAAGAATCAGAACTTGCAAGTATGTTTGGGTGTTATTCATTGAGAAAAGTCCCTCCTGTTGCAGCAACTGATCTGGTTAAATCAGTATGTAAAAGGTTAATCTGGACCTGTACAGGGTTGAATAATACAAATTGAATAAATATACATATACATACAAACAAACAAACTGGATTTACACACTGAACTAAGGCTTTTTGTTTGCTTGTTTTAGTTTTGGCTTAGAATATATGAACAGAGGCATTCTGGTCTGAAAATGTTTGGCCTTAATATGTTGTGTGAAATTCAGTCATTATATTCATGCATAATGTATGAACCAAAAGATGTAAGCTGAATTCAGTATTCAAAAGGTAGTTCACACAGTGAAAATGGACATTTGTAAGTCCATTCGGTCCCAATTCCCAATTAATTAAAAATTAATAACATTAATATTTTAGTATGAGCATATATAATATCAGTATATTTTTCTCAGAAATATATTTTATCTTAAATGTGCAACATGTGTATTATACCTCTTCTGAGCTGTAAAGTACACTGCAAAATACAGAAATACAGAAGCGTATAATCTGAAACCAAGCTGTATTTCATTTCATATGGGAAGATTGAGAACTCTCTGATGTCTGAATGATATACAATGGAGCCATATGTGAACTGTCCTGGATATTAGCTTTGGGGATGTACCACTGTCCTGAGTTGGAGGCAAAATAATAATAATAGTAATAGTAATAATAATTCCATGCTAGTACTGAAAAAAGGTGGTAGAACTTGGCATCTGATGATCTATAAGGAGAGAACTTGTTATAAAAACTCAGTCTATAACTTTTAATTTCCAGAAAATGTTGGTTGTAAAACTACACACAAGTTACTTGGAAGTAAATTGCATAGGAAATCAATAGACATTACCTCTCCCTTCTGCATCCTCTGCCATCCCTTGTGAACTAGATAGTAACTGATAGTAGGGGATGGATCGTGCTCAATAAGATTTACTTCTGAGTTAGAATCAAGCTGTTAGTGACTTTTCTTGCCCCTGATAGAGCTCACCAGTTGACTGAAATGCCTTTGAACTGTTTATTTCATCAATAATTGTAGAATGGGGATTTTGAGACACCTTAATCACAAATCACAGAATAGATTTGCTTCCTAATTAGCCATGTGGTGGCTAGGAGGTGTTATATAGCTCCATGCAGAACTTGCTAGAAAAAAAAAATTCTGTGATCATTGATATACAACTTCTTTCCCCTTGCTACTTAATCTTCTCCCATGAAAAATGGGAAAATTGAAACTGTTAGCGACTCATTGTTGTTGAAAGTACAAAACTACCAGGACATCATTTATTTTTCAGAAGATGTCCTTCCAGACATTCACTAATGGCAGCTACATAACTCTTTGTGGGATGAACGTGTATCTGATTCTCTCCTTGGTGATGTGTAAAGTAAATAGAGCTGATGCTAATTAGTGAATTCCATTGCTTTAGCTTTTTTTCTTCTTCTTCTTCAAGCTGGATAGAAGTACAGCAATTGCCTATTCAATTATTTTCCAGAACAGGAAGCCTTGTGGTTTGCAATGGGAGTGTGTCCAAATTAATTGTTATGACAATATATTTACTGATTTGCTAGATAAGCCATAACTTTTGTTAGCAAAAAAAAAAAAAAAAGGAAAGAGCCTACAAGAAAGCAGTAGCAAATCACCCATTTAAGAAAAAAAAAATCTTGTTCTTCATTCCATATATTCACCAGTGATCATAGCATAATAAAACAAGGAAGATGCTTGTCTTATTTTCCCTATGTCAATAACATATTAATACTATAAATATATGAAATATCTTTTTAAAGCCATTTAAACTATTGGGTACCACAACTTGTAACAGAAATGTTGATAATTATCTGCCCTTCTAGGAAAAGATTGTATTTTATGTAGTCTTCAATGCTGCCTCCTTTAGGTTCCAAACTGCACTTCAAATCAGGTAGCTCAATTTTAAATTTTGAACCTGACATCACTTCGTAATTCACAATAGAATAATTATGTTGAGTACCTTTCAAACGAAAGACATTGACTACAACTCTAATGTCTTACATAAGCTTGTCATAAAGTCAGCAGAGATGTATTGTCTTTGACATGAGAAATGGCAATAGGGGGCGGAGCTGAGATCACGGCGAGACAGACGTGTTTTCACAGGGCTCTGTGGAAATCGCCGATATTCCCACCGTTCGGGGGTCTATTGGGACTGAACTTGCCCTGGAGGGGCAAAGGATAAGGCAGTAACCTTGTGGACCGAGGGGAGAGCTGCCAGCTCCCTGTCCGGTCCCATGGTAGCCAGATAACCAGCGGTGAAGAAAAGCGGCCATTTGGCTACTAAGAAGCCGGAGCAACTCCAACTGAGAGAAAGTGAAAGAGGAACGAACAGCCAGAAACTTAGGTGAGAATATACACAAAAGAATAAAACCTAAACTCGATATTTGGACTCATGGCTCTCTGAAATAATAAGAATAAGAAATAAAAAGTGTAGCCGGACTTTAAATGGAGATGGCGGAGTGAAAGTGATGGCAACTAGAGAGCGGAAAGGAGTGTGGGAAAGAAAGTGAATGGGAAAGAAGGGTGCTTTTATGTTTTAAAAAGTAACCGAAATTGGAATTGGCTTTAAGGCCCCCCTCCTTCCTACCCATGTTCTCTGTCTCAGATTAAATTTCCCTTTTTTCCGTCTTCTTTCGGAAGGACTATACGATTCTTACTTGATATCCTTTTTTTTTTTTTTTGTAAGGGAGATTAGTCCCTATCGCCATCTAGTTGCTGTAGGAGGGAAACTAAAAAAACAAGACGGTGATGCATTGTATAATTAGCAATGACCCTGAAGTGCAGCTGTGAAAGGAGGTTTGGTTGAAATAAGATAGTATCTGCGGAGCAAGGGAAAAAATAAACTCTTGATAGATAAGAAAGAAAAGACAGTTATTTTTGCTTTGCAAATTTTTCTTTTTGTGGTTGTTGTTCAATTGGATTCTGGACAAATTCTTTTTGGGTTTTGTATTGGGAGTGGGCCAATTGGATTACAATTGATTGATTGATTGTGGAGAACCAATTTGGACTATAAAACTTACAGCGTTTCTAATTGAAATTACATCTATGGACTATTTCCACAACGTCGAGGAAGGTGATAGCGACGTCTGCTACAGTACCGATACAATCAAATATAAGTCCGGGAGCACAACGCTCTAGTACATCGATGTTACAGCAGGAAAAGGATAATCAATCACAACAGGAGATGAAAGCAATGATGCAGATGATGATGGAAAAAATGGAGATTATGAACAAAAACTTAGAGACGGTGAAAACCAACGTTAGAGATATTAGAAAAGACTTGGGTAGTGTGGATGAAAAACTAGAGAAAATGCAACAAGTAATGGGAAAATTCGAGCAAAGAATACAAAAGTTTGAAGAGAAGTCTGATCAAATTGAGAAGCAGGTGGAAGAGTTGGATTATAAATATAGGCAGGCAGATCAAGATAAGGACAAGAAAATTACTATGCTGGAGATGGACAAGGCAGACTTTTATCTTCGCTTTCAGAATATAGACGAGGAGAAGGGGGAAAATCTGGTAGAGATAATATCAGTATTGTTGGCAGAGCTCTTAGATACACCAGTTCACAGAATTTTAGGGGAGATAGATGAAATATTTAGAGTATATACCAGATATGCTAAGAGACATAGACTCCCGAGAGAGGTACATGTTAGGTTCACAGAGAAAACAACAAGAAATGAAATTTTACAGGTAATAAGAGAAGGAAAGTTAAAGTATAAGGAGAAGGAAGTAAAGATTTTGAGACAAATCCCAAGAAGGGTGAGGGACAGGAGAAGGGACTACCAATTTTTAACTAAACAGTTGATAAAACATGAAATTAACTTTAGATGGTTAACCCCGGAGGGAGTATTGGTTATATGGGCGCAAAAAAGACACAGACTGGATACAATAGAAAAGGCAGAGGTATTTTTCTATGAATATGTGAAAACACTAGAGGAAGGGGGAATAAGAGGGAAGGAACAGAGTAATTCACAGGAACGCCAAATAGGAGATAGAGAGATACATCAGACAGAGGCCACAGAAATACAAGAAGGTAAGGAGAAAGAACAGGTGGTGAGTCCTAAAGAACTTCAGGAACACAGGGAGACAAGAGCAACTAGAGCAACTAATCCTAAATATAACTAGAAATGGGGGAAGAAATAAAATGGATAACACTTAACATCAATGGATTAAATTCGGTGGTGAAAAGAAAAAGGATATTTGATAAATCACAAAAATTAAAACTTGATATAATTTGCCTGCAAGAAGTACATATTAAAAAACAGCACAGTAAAATTTTGGAACATTCAGAACTTGGGAAAATATATACCACATTGCCCCATCAAAACAAAAGAGGAGTTGTTTTATATGTTAAAGATACAATAAAATCTAGACACATATATAATGATGAAGACAGACGGATATTAATGGTAGAACTGATAATGCATGGGATTCAAATGCTGCTAGTGGCTATTTATGCTCCTAATATTGGGCAAGAGGCCTTTTATAGAGACTTACATGTGAAAATATCAGACCTGGAATATCAAAATATATGCCTATTAGGTGACTTCAATGCAATTGTAGATGCTAAAATGGATTATCAAACTGGGGCAGTAACTAAAAAAGAAAGGAGAATACTCCCAAAGGCATTTTTTAATATGGCGGATGAACTGGGTATTCATGATGCTTGGCGAGAAATAAATCCAGAAAAAAGAGAGTATTTTATTCTAACAGACACCTCTCCTGGTCTAGAATAGACATGTTGTGGGTTTCAGTTGATCTTATAAATAGCCTACAAAAAGTTTATATCGAGCCGAGTATATGGGCAGATCATAATCCGATAAGTGTTACCTGGAAGGGACAGAAAAAGAGGTCAAGATGGACAATGAATCAGGCTATTTTAAAAGAAAAAGAATTTGTGCAATTGATGGAGAAGGAACTGGGTTTCTTCTTTAAAGAAAATAAAAATGAAGAAACATCAACCCAAAATGTGTGGGATACATTTAAAGTGTACACAAGAGCTCTGACAATAACATATACAATAAAAAGAAATAAGAGAAGAGGATATGTTAAGGAAAAGATAGAGGAGGAATATAAAACATTGGAGAGAGTTCTGCAAAGGAACCCGTACAAAGAAGAAGTTAAAAAATGAATGGTTTTAAAAAAACATGAATTAACTTTGTTGGAAAAGGAGAAGTTAGCACAGAAGATTAAAGGAGTAAAACAGAACTTCTTTGAGAATGCAGATAAACCAGGAAGATGGTTGGCATACAGATTAAAAAAAGAGAAAGAGGAAAAATTCATACACCAATTAAGGGATGACAAAGGGATCTTGCAGCATTCTAACGAGGAAAAGAAAAAGATAGTACAGAAATATTACAAACAGTTATACCAACAAGAAATAACCTCCAAAGATGAAACCAAAATGTATTTAGAAAATGGCTGACGCTTCGGTGGTTCGAGTCCAGCCTTTGCGTTAACAGGGTGAGCTCCTGTTTCCTCCCCAGCTCCTGTCAACTCAACAGGTTGAAAACTCATGTGAGTAGATAAATGGGGACTCTCACTCCTGTGGGAGGAAAAATGCTGGCAGCGCCTTGCACAGAGAGACGGGACCAGTTGCCGGTAAGCGCGAAACCACGCTCGCCCGAAAAGGGCACGAAGCAACGGAAACCCCGCCTCCTGCGCTCGCCAGCTGGGCTCTGCTCTAGGAAGGAGACTCTGGCAAACCACTTCCGAAAAACAATTGCCTTGAAAACTGCAAGGATTCGTCCAGGCAGTCACTGCAGGATCAGTAATGACTGAGCGCAGACAAAAAAAAAAAAAAAAAGTTACTTAAAGTACCAGAGTTGACGAAAAAAATGGTGGAGGAGAAAATAACAATGATGGAGTTGGTGGAGGTAATAAAGAGACAAAAAAAATGGCAAGGCACCAGGACCAGATGCATTACCAGCGGAGCTATATAAAACCTTACAAGATGTGTTAGCTATTCCTATGCTGGAAGTTTTTAACCAGTTGATAGATACTGCGAAGGTTCCAGAGTCGTGGTTGGAAGCCTTCATCACCCTTATACCAAAAGAAGAATCAGATTTATGTCAAATAAAGAACTATAGACCTATTTCATTACTAAATGTGGATTATAAAATATTTGCCTCTATAATAGCAGAGAGGCTCAAGAGATTTCTAAAGGAATTTATTCACACAGATCAAAATGGTTTTTTACCTAAGAGACAGATTAGAAATAACTTGCGAATAATTTTGAATACTTTGGAATATTATGAAACTCACTCTGAGAAACAGATGGCATTAATATTTTTAGATGCACAGAAAGCTTTCGATAACGTGAATTGGTATTTTATGCTATCACAATTGAAAGTTATGAATTTTGGGGATAGATTTGTTAAAATGATCAATATAATTTATCATAAACAAACTGCGAGGATAATATTGAATGGAGAAATGACAGATAAGATTGATATTCAAAAAGGTACGAGACAGGGGTGTCCGTTATCACCATTGTTATTCGTTTTAACACTGGAGGTTTTGAATAGAAAGATAAGACAAGATAAAGAAATAAAAGGCCTAAAAATTAAAAAGGAAGAATATAAACTACAGGCATTTGCAGATGATTTGGTTTTCATTTTGGAGGAACCTAGGAAATCAGGGAAAAGATTGCTGGAAAGAATAGAAGAATAGGGCAAGTTTGCAGGGTTGAAAATTAATAAAGAAAAAACTAAGTTAATTGTGAAGAACCATACAGAAAAGCAGAAAAAAGAACCGATAGAGGAATTAGGTATGCAAATTACAAAGAAAATTAAATATTTGGGGATATATTTAACAGCAAGGTGTGTAACAATTAGGAACGATAACTATGATAGATTGATGAAGCAAATTAAGAGCGATCTGGAAAAATGGAAGCACTTGCAACTTTCACTGGTAGGAAGAATAGCAACAATCAAGATGAATATACTGCCAAGGTTGCTATTTTTATTTCAAACAATACCGATAAAATTAGAGAAGAAATTCTTTGAGGATCTTAATAAAACCGTGTTGAAATTTGTCTGGCAGGGAAAAAAGGCAAGAATAAATTTGAAAATGTTACAAGATACACGAAGCGGGGGGGGGTTTGGTCTGCCAGACTGGGAATTATACTATCAAGCAGCAGGGCTAGTTTGGATAAAAGAATGGATAGAACTGAGAAATGTAAGACTATTAACATTGGAAGGGCACGATTTACTGACTGGTTGGCATACATTTTTGTGGTACGAAGGGGGTAAAACCCATAGTTATTTTAAGACACATTATATAAGGAATGCTTTATTAACAACTTGGGAGAAAATCAAAAAATTACAATATGGGAAAATCCCGGTATGGGTTTCAGCAATAGAAGCACTCACACACCCAAACCTTATAGAAATGGAGAATGTGATTAGATACAAAGATATATTAAATGATAAGGGGAGCTAAAAAAAAAAACATGAGTTGGTAGAGCAGGGAATAGACATGACTTGGTACGTACAATGGCAAATACAATCAAGATATGAGAAGGATGTTAAACAATATGGAATTTATGGGAAACCAACAGAATTGGATGAGATATTGATAGGGAAAGATGAGAAAATGATCAAAAAATTATATGATTATTTATTAACATTTAAGATGGCGGAAGAACAAGTTAAAGGAACAATGATTGCTTGGGCAAAGAATTTTGGATACACAATAGATCTGGAAAAATGGGAGAATTTATGGGAGAAAAACTATACCTTGACAATGTCAACAGCATACAAGCAGAATCTCTATAAAATGTTCTATAGATGGCATCTTCCTCCTTTAAGACTAGCAAAGATGTTTAAGAATAAATTCACTAAATGTTGGAAGTGCCATCAAAAACCAGGATCCTATTATCATATGTGGTGGACCTGCCCAGAAGTTAAAAAATACTGGAGGAAAATACGTGAATGGTTAGAAAGAATGACACTTCAATATATAGAAATGAAGCCAGAGATATTCCTATTAGGAATGATACCAGAAAATTATAGTAAAGAAGATATATATTTGATTATTCATGTTTTGACTGCAGCTAGAATTGTATTTGCCCAGAATTGGAAAAGTGAAAAGATACCGAATGATGAAGATATAATAAGGAAGATATTAGATTGTGCAGAAATGAATAGGTTGACACTGGAGATTAGAGATAAGGAAGATACTGAATACTATAAAATATGGCTAGAGAGTAAATATGAAAAAGAGTAACAGAAAAAGTTAAGAAGTTTAATTAGATAATATGTGAAGTTTTATTTTTATTGATGATACATATATACTTGGATATATTAGAAATATGACAACATGATTATACACATTTGTATTTGTAACCCGATTTGACTTTTTCAATGTTTGGTAAGATTGTTTTTTAAGAATAAAAAAGCTCTAAAAAAAAAAAAGAAAGAAAGAAATGGCAATAGAAGCATCACATTTCACACTGAAACTGCCTATTCAAGCAAGAGATTTAATTTAGTAATTTAGTAAGATGTTGTTGTTCAGTCGTTAAGTCGTGTCCGACTCTTCGTGACCCCATGAACCATATTGCGCCAGGCCTTCCTATCTTTCACTGCCTCCCTGAGTTTGCTCAATTTCATGCTCATTGCTTCAGTGATGCTATCTAGCCATCTCATCCTCTGCCGTCCTCTTCTCCTTTTGCCTTCCATCTTTCCCAGCATCAGGGTCTTTTCCAAAGAGTCCTCTCTTCGCATTAGGTGACCAAAGTATCTGAGCTTGAGCTTCATTATCAATCCTTCCAATGAGCAATCAGAGTTGATTTCCTTTAAGATTGACTGGTTTGACCTCCTAGCAGTCCAGGGGACTCTTAAGAGTCTTCTCCAGCACCACAGTTCAAAGGCATCAATTCTTCGGCGTTCAGCCTTCTTTATGGTCCAGCTCTCAGAGCCATACATTACTACTGGAAATTTAGTAAGATAAGCCAATCTAAATAAGATGGGGCTGATGCTCTAGCAGAGTGTTCCACTGAAGCATTTAACACTGGTGGATCATTTGTGATGATGGAGTATCCCATGTTGCATTGGTGTAATAGAGCAAGGTTGAGAAAAGTCAAAACCTAGATTTGATGTTTATCTTGATTCAGTAATTTATTTTATAATCTCTGAGGTATATTTTAAACTCTCCTGCTCCTGCACTTCCCCTCCCCCTCCATCAGAAGCATATTTGTATGGTGAATTAGAGTTATATAAGACAACAGTAGTTTTCTAGTTGGCTTCTTATTCTGGGAACTTGCCAAAATATTGATTTTAGGTGATGAACTGAAATACATATGCAGAAATGTTCCCCTATTTTAGTGGGGAACAACTTTCAAAAGAAGTTTGCCATATTTTTTTCTTCGCAATTCTGATCCCCTAAGGCCAGCACATGGCCTGAGAAATGTGAAGGTCATGCCTTTCTTGAAGAGCTGATTTCCCTATGTGTGTAATAAGTTCTAGTGAAGTTGGCTTTAGATTCTGCTTATTAAACGCATCTCAAGGAGGAGAGAGAGCACCATGTGCAGATTGGTTTGCCACAAGGCAATGAAGACAGAACATTGGTCATTGAATCAAAGGCAGGAGGGAAAAAAGGATGGCAGTTGGACTGAGAGAACATTTTGTGAGCCAGATAATATTGCTCAGTTGCTTCAACTGTAAATTAAAACAAAACCCTCATGTGTACCTATTGATATACTGCTCAGTATAAGCAAGCCCAGAATGCCCAGCACCCCCCCTTGCCTTCCTCCTATTTTGCATGCTCAGATTTTGACAATTGCAAAGATACCCATAGTTGATCATTGTTTTAAAAAATGACTAAGCCAACTTTATTTTCATTAATGCATCTCCATGCAGTTTCTTCAGGTCCTATTTTATCTTTCTCTTCTCTCTCTCTCTCTTTTTTAATTCTTATGTGAATATTGTTATAGCTGTAAAAGGGACAGGGTGTTTTACAGAGAAATTAGAAGGCTGGAATTTAAGTAGTTGGGTGGAATCTGATCTACCATGAAGTTCACTGACCTTGAACCACTTGCTCCATCTAATCTACCTCATGGGGCTGTTATAAGGATAAAATAAGTTATATGTGTGAATTTTGTTACTCTGTAATTCTGAGAATAAAGATGACTAAACACAGAATTTGGTGCCGTTTATCTTGTCCCTTGGCCTTCCATCTCCTTGCCTAATTCTTTTTAGCACACATCTAATATCTAATAATTGTACCTAATAAGTTGGGCAACAACACATTTGAAATTGGAAAGTTTAAAAAGAGAGCTGCTTCTGAGAGGTTGTATGAAGCCCGTGTTTTTACCTGTATACTTTTTTATGATGTATAACCTCACTTTCATAGACATTAACTTTAATATAATAAATTCAATATAATAATATCATATAATATAATACTCAAAGATAGCAGTGGGATCTTATTTAATCTAAACTCCCAGCAATTTCCCTTGCCTTGATATTCTTTTCATGACTGCTAATTGGAGAAAGAGCAAAAAGTATGAGTATATTAAACCTATTAGAGAGGAAATAGGAGGGACAAATAATTAAGCACTGCTGAAAGGTGGAAGAAGAGGGATTTTTCTCATGAAGTTAATATTGTCAGGGACACTATAAAAGTCTATTAGTAATGAAGGCATCTAAAAGAATACCCAAACTAAATTGGAACTGGAACTAAAGCTACAATAATCAGGGCTTTTTAAAGTATGTTGCATTGTAAGGCATAGCTTGTAGGCGCTTGGGAATTTATTGATGTTCTGACAATTTTATAATTTTGGCATGGTCTCTTAGGGAAAACAAGTGAATTAATTTAGCTTCATCTTCTATTCCATTTGTAAGCCATTATGAATTATATCAAAGCTGAAACTAGGAGCAGATTGCCTTAGCTCTAAAAGAGGTCTAAACCTCTGTTCTATTTGATCATTGTAGGATTGTTGCATGTACAAAGGAACTAATACCAAATTGCAATAGATTATGGAACTTGGAGTCCAGTCCTAAGCATGTTTGCCTAGGACTGATAAGCAAGTGCTATTTTGCTCAATTGGATGTGCTTCTCAAATCAATGTGTATGCTGGGCAGTAAGATTCCACAGTTTTGAAACAACTGTGAATTTTGCTTTTTATTTCCTGATGTTTTCTCCAATTCTTTGAGAGTTGGAAATGGCTTCATTTGACTGTATAACCCCCTACGGACTAAGAGCTGAATAAGAAAATGTATTTCTGGTCAAGGTTTTAGCTCATAATTTATTGCCCTGCAATTTTCCAACAATGTGCCTCCTAGTGCAAAAGCAGTGAACTAAGAGAAAATGCAGCCTGCTTTGTAATGAAGAAAATGTATGTAAAGTGGAATAAATTGGAAACTTCCAAGGTGGAATGTATGGAAGTATATTTAGAGACATGCACTCAAAACCATAGGTATAGCAACAGTAATAATGATTTCAGCTATACCAGTGCTTCAGATTATGTGGGATCTATCATCTAGATAGACAATAATGATTTACCTGGGAAAAATGATTAGCAACATCCCACTTTAGAGGGTGAAGGGGCCAAGGCTTGATGGTGTGGCTTTTCAGTGGCCACACCAGTTCTTTGGAATGATCTCCCAGTGGATACCTATCTACTTGGTTTTCTTACCGCTACCTTCAGGAAGTGGCCTGAAGCAGAGCACTTCCAGAGGGCATTTCGGCCTTAGCTCCATTTTGGTTTGGCTTGGTTAATTTAAGTTTATTCTCTGTTTCCATTAGCTTTGTGGAGCTTTATTTGTATATTTTTTGTTTATTGCATATTGTTTCTTACCTACCTTATCCATAAACCACGGAAAGTCCTTAGAGATTCAATGGTCTATAAATGTAATAAATCACCATCTTCTTCATCATCATCATCATCATTTATAAAATTTGCTCAGAATATTCTTGTTGTTAGAATTATACTAGACAACCTGTGACCCTTTGGGTCATTGTTTCGGAGATATTGCCTTACCTAAACAGAGAAACAGAATGACTAAGGGCAAAAAAGCAGTGGGAGTGGGAGCAATTTACCACTTGCTGCCGGCTTCCCCATTGACTTTGCTTATGGGAAGCTGGCAGGGAGCAACAAGTGAGGGGAGGGGGAAACAAGCAGCTTATGTAAGCGATCTCTCCGGTGCCTGAACCACTCCCCCTCTTGCATAATGGACAGATTAGAGAGGAAGGGATTTCAAGAGAGTAAGCAGGCATACAATGGGAATACACCAGCTATTTGCATAGCACACTGAAAGCTGCAGGTGCCCCCGCACTCCTTTCAATATGCATTCCCCATTGTGTGTCTGATTACTCTCTTGTAATCTCTTCCTCTCCATGAATGTAAATACAAACACTAATTCCCTTCTTGTTAATTATCCCAGCACAGGAGTGAGCACTCCAAAGGGCAGGGGAGTGGGGAAAAGGAAAGTACAGTCGGTGTTATGATTTTCCACTTAGCCACTGCTTCACTTAATGACAGGACTGCTGATCCCAATTGTGGTAGCTAAATGAGGACCCCCTGTAGTAGACTTCTAGATATAACTGGCAACCTTGAAAACAAAGGTGGAGAAAAGGAACAGCAGAAGTCCACATGGCAACAAATAACAGAATTCTATCATCTATCATCACTGCATGTAATAGGCAATATCGCAAGAGTTCACAGGGGAGACAAGGGAGGGCAAGTGACAAAATATATGTACTAGTGTCAGACCCAGGATATAAGTATATAATGAGAGGATTTCCATCAAGACATTGCCGTGTGCATCATTTTGACATAATCTTGGTTTGCTGTGGGCACGGCACTATGTTCAATTATTTCTCATAGAGTTTGCCAAGCTTGGTCAGGTTTACATGGTACTTCTGAATGGCTAATGTCACAAAATATCTGCATAACTTTGCCCTTCTTTCTATCAAGTTTTTCATTCTTACAGCCATTACTTTTCATTGTTCATGGCATATGTTTCTGCACATATGCTTATTTACTTAGTTGTTTCACATATTTGCATATATCTAATTGCATTTTTTTCCTTCCAGTCCTAAGAAGGAATGATGATATACAAGAAGAAAATGCTCAGTCCTGCTTAATAGAAATGCTTTTCAGTCACTGTATTCCAGCTGTTACTGATTTGGTAGGCATCAATCATGTTCTTCATTTACTCAATCATAAAATATATCATCCTTTGTACCAAATATATGGTGGCTTATTAGTTAACTTATAAGTTAAAGTAAAATTAAAGAGCAAACTTATGTAATACCGATAATTTTATGTCTCTGGCTAAATAATAGCTCATTTAAAACATTGTAGTTTCAACAAAGCCCTAGGATCATTTTTAAAATTCATAGTCAAGTGAGCTTTGATTTTCTGTCAATCTGAATGAAAATTTAGGATGATTAGGCATACTCTTTTGGTCACTAAACGTATCTCTTTAAAGCACCAACTGAAAAAATAAATACAATCAACTAAAGGACAGAACACTATTTATATATTGTGTACATTAATCTCTAAACAGACATTAGATGCTTATCAAGCTATAAGAAGACCTTTTGAAAAATAGTATGCTTAGCTGAAGGCTGAGGGTGAAGAAATTTTTTATAACATTTCTCTAAATTGAACTCACAGAACGACGCAAAACAATGGATGCTGATTAATATCCCTTTCCTCCTCCTCTTTCCCTATTTCTACCAACCTTTTCATTCTACTTTAGGTTGTTGTTGTTGTTATTGTAATGGCAGAGACTGCTGTGAAGTATTGATGTAAGTTGAAATAAATACGAATTAAATATAACAGAAATGAAGCACACTCAATTTTACATAGAGTACAAAGTCCTGTGCTACTATTGAATCAAGAAATTCATTTAGCCCTGATTCCATTATTGTTATAGATTGGCAGGAGCAGCTCTGTAAATAAGATTGGGATGTAACTTTTCATTATAATGCTCAAAATCCTATTGCTTGCTTCTTGAAAATGAGTCAGCTTAGACTCAGGAACCTTAGCACACAATAGCAGGTGAGTTCTAGAAACAAACCACGCATACAGCCAGTGTGATGTAGCAGTTCAGGCAGAGTGGAGTGGCACCAGGAAACCAAGGTTCTAGTCCACTGTCAGCCGCAGAAGCCCACTGGGTGATTTGGGGCTAATCACTCTCTCTCAGCTCAACCCACCTCACAGGGTGGCTGTTGTGGGAAAAAAATAGGAGGAGGAAGCAGTATGTATGCTGCTTTGAGTTCCTGCGCAAAGAGGCAGGATATAATTCAAACAAACAAACAAATAAATAGTATATGCATGTCCATCACATTCTTCTCTTTTGAGGTAAGCATCATTATGGAAAGGATGGAAGGGAAATAAGGAATTGTAAACCAAGGAAATTAAGGGTATGAGATAGGAAAACAAAAAGCAAATTCAGCTAAATCCAGTTTACACCAATGCCATTCACTATACCTCTTCCTGTTCTTACCAACCATCCTTACATCCACTATGTCCATACCTACTTCTCATTATTACCCTTTGTTTTTTAAACTTCTTGGGTTTGTCTTGTTGAGAAGCTCAACAGCATATTCAGACATGACTTTCAGTTTCTCCTGTCTCTTGACCCATTCACTCTCCCTTCATTCATCTGTTTTGCAATTTGATCCTCATTTATCCTATGTGACCAAAGGATGATTTTTGCCATTTATGTATAATTTGCAGTTGTTTATTCAATTTTCCTTGTCAAATACAACTAGTTTGGCCTTTGGTACATTACATTTCAAATCCACATTCCTTGTTACATCCTATAATATTCACTGCCAATCATTTGGATTCTCCACCAACAATATGGCACTATGTGCATATAAAAGTGCGTGTCCTACAAATCCCCAAACTTAGCTCTAGCTAAGCTGCATCTTATTAGAAGCCTGGGCAAGATTATGTCATCTAAGATTCTGGGCAAAACAAATCATTTAGGGTACTGCATTGATACATCTCATTCCATATGATATACAGTGGTACCTCGGGTTACGAACGCCCCTCCTTACGAATTTTTCGAGATACAACCAGCTCTGGCCCCAGAAATTTACCTCGACATGCGAACTCCACCTCAAGCTACGAACTGGATCCGCAGCCATTTGCCCTGCTGCCATGCAGTCACGGCTTCCTGTGGGCGATATCACGGTAGCAAGGAGACATTCGGTGAGGCTTGTGGTGTGTTTTGTGGCGTTTGGAAGGTTTTTGGTGTGCTTGTCTCTCATTTCCAGAGGGTTATGCAGCACAGGAAAAACAACTGACTTTAGACAGGTTTTTCCCCAGAACTGAGCCTGCAGCTAAGAGGCAAAGAAGAGAGGAAACCCCTGAAGGAGATCTCCCCGATGTCCCTTTGGAGGGGGATTCTCCCTCCAAACAATAATTGCCTCCCCACCCCATTCTCCCTCTTCATACTGTGCTGTACTGTACTTTTTTTCATGTTTTTGTGGTTTAAAAATAAAATGCATATGTTTTAGAACTGTTTAACCGTATGTATTTACATTGAACCTTATGGGGAAAGTTGCCTCGTGGTGCGACCAAATTCAGAGGGCGGAACAGATTAACCGTATTTACATTGAACCTTATGGGAAAATTTACCTCGAGTTGCGACCAACTCGAGTTGCGATCAGAGTCACGGAACGGATTAAGTTCGTAACTCGAGGTACCACTGTGCATCAATCTACTTTGAAAAAAAAAAATGAATAGACCAAGATCTGAGACAGTGTGGACTGTCAATATCAGCCCTATTTGCTTTAGGCCTAGAAAAATGTCCTGGTAGAACTTAAGCAGAGGGTATGGGACTTAGACATTCAGGTAGACAGAGCCAAACTTTCCCATCTTTCATACAGACAAATTGCTCTCTCCCCCTGAACACTCTCTAATTACTTCTATAAGATTGATTATGCCCCGCATAAAAAGGTCTTCTTCCTAGCCCATAAAGATGCTTTACCTACTAGGGTGACAACAGGTTTGAAATGTGATCAGAGCGAACACCTCTGCTTTTGAATCTGATAAACTCCACTCATGATGAGGAGATTGCAGTATTCGTACAAGACAGCTAATATGCAGGTTTTTGAAGGTAGTAGCAAAATTATTATTTATAACCTTAGCTTATGGAAACTGTTTGGTGCCTTCAATGAATTGTTAATTTTAGAGAATTTCTTCCCTTTATATATGCATGCATTTTTACATATGCATGTATTATTGTTTTTTTTTTTAATTCTGTGACTGGGTCTTGGACCATAAATAAACAAATAAGAACAAATCCCTAAACAATACAAATCTAACATCACAAGCATTCCTTATATATTTATCATAAAATCCTTAAACAGCCAAAGTAACATCATACATCCTTGTGTTAGTCCCTGCTCCATGCCGAACCATTCAATTTGTTCTTATATGCTTTAAATACTAATACTAATAACAACAGTTTATTAAACTTGTATGCTGCTTGACTCTCAAAGACTGTGGGTGGCTCACAACAATAGAAGAAATTATAATAAAATTGTATGATAGACCACTTTTATCACATTCAGCAATGAAATTTCAGGTCCATATTCATGTAGACCTTTCATAACTGAAGTTTATTCACCTTATCATATGCATTCTCTAAATCAACAAATATACACTAAACTTTCTCACATGTATAAATTTCTCACTGCTCTGTTGAAGGGCAACAATACTGACTCCCTGTCAGCATACAGCCACAATGCACATCCCACATCTTGCTCATTGATGCTTCTTTTTTTAAATAACTTTATTAAATTTAAAAAAAACAGAAGGATAAAAGCTAACACAAACTAATAATCAAGAAAGAGAATAGAAAGAAAGAAAGCTAGAGAGAAAGCAAAAGTGCTGGAAAATAGAAAAGAAGAAAAACAGAAATACAAAAATAATGACTTCTGACTTCTTATACAGCAGATATAAATGAAACATAAAATAACCTCTTACTCTAAAAGTGCATCTTAACATACATGTTTTGCATAGTCTATTTATTTGTCTAATCATCAAATCTATATATCATAATTTCATTTTTTTCTGTTTGCTTCAAAAAGTCCAAAAGTGGCTTCCAATTAGCATTAAAGATAGTTAATGTTTTTTCTTTAAGCAAAGCTGTCAATTTCACCATCTCAGCTAACTCCATCAACTTCACCATCCATTCTTCTAACTTCCAGCTCATTGCTGCTTCTCATTCTCTTTTGATCAGAATTCTGTACACCCTCCCAGGCACACTTAATAAACTAAGTCCCCTGTAGGTTTCAGTCTTTATTTCCCTTTCTATAGGGGAATAATAATGGCATTCTTCTATTGCTTAAGCACAGATGCCATCTTCACACACATAGCCAGTCCATAAGCAAGCACATCCATATTCTACTGTTTCTTCTAATATACCATCTACACCTGCAGCCATCCCATTTTTCAATATTCTCACAATGCTTCTGATTTCCTTTTCTGTAATATTACATTTCACACTAACATTTAGAGTATTAATATTAATTCCATTGTTGGACATATCACTATCCTTTCCATATAGATCTATAAAATATTCTAGTATCCTCTCAGTTCAATTCCTTCCCAAATAACTTCATCACTTTTATTTTTAATTCCATTCATTTTGGTGAAAGCTCCTGGTTTGCCCCCTTTACCTACTTCCAAAAGAAGTTTTTATTCCATCAAAATCACTCTATTTTTTTTTGCCTTTTAAAATCTTAATTATTCCTTGCTGTATTTGACCAAAAGTACAAACAAAGTCATTTCACTCCAGGAATGTTCATGCTATTCTAGGATCTCTAATGTAGAGACTACCATGCCAGGCCACATACTGTTGATTGTATCACAACCGCTCAGAAGTATATGCACTGAACTCATACTAGATGCATGTCAAATTTGGTGATGATTGGTTCATATATGGATGAATGTAACATCCTCTGCGTTTTTAGAGTTCAACAGGGATTCCTCAGCTGTTAAATTTTTCTCCTGCAGTTTAAAAGATGCATGGCTTAGTGGACCTTTTAATATACTATAATTGTTTTAGCAATTTGATAGCCAGTTTGGTGTAGTATAAAAAGCACCATGTGAGAAACAAGGAGACCATGAGTTCTATCCTGCCTTAGGCACAAGGCCAGCTGGGTGACTTCGGGCCAGTCACTCTTTCTCTCAGCTTTGAGAACTAGGCAAGGGCAAGCCACTTCCAAAAATGATGCCTTGAGAACTATGGAGAATTGTCCCAGTAAATTTCCATTTTAGAGATATAAGTCTGTATATCTGTATATCAGTAATATACTGTATATCAGTAAATTTCCATTTTAGAGATATAAGAAGGACTTGCTTTTTAATGCATTCTGATAGTGATATTAGAATGATGGATGAGAAGTCTTCAGGAGAAAAAGCAATGGCAGCTGGAGTAGTATTCCAGCCCAACACAGCAACAGTCTTCTTGTTCTCAGAAAGGCAGCTATAGCCAAGCTAGAGTGTAGAGAGATGCCTGTTTACAAAATCTCCCTTTCTCCTGTGCACTCTCCCTATTAAAACCTGTTGCTGTTTTCTTTCTCTTTCAACCCTAGCAACTGGCAGCAATACATCCTCCCCACTTTCTCTTTGATGGTTTGTGCAGTCTGATTAAATTGCAATCTTCTGCAATAAAAATGGAACACTTTAATTGGGTATTTATTTATTCTACAAGGCTGATAGGCAGCTCCAATCAAAGTGGACTCTGAGCAGTGTAGAATTCCTAACTTTGTAACTCAGTTTATAGATAAAAAATTAACATAAATACATAATTAATAATAATCCCAACAATCCACAGCAACAACATGTAAACCAAGAACATACTACAATCAATAAGCCAGTTTGAAAATCTCTTATCTTCCAGATCATGTAACATCCTCTGCATTTTTACAGTTCAACAGAGATTCCTCACTGTTAAATTATTCTCCTGTACTTAATTGAAAGCATGTACTGTAGCTCCTTCTCCCTTTCCTTTCTCTGAAACCCTTATTTTCCTTTCCTAATCATTTGAAATTTGCATTTCATCATGTCCATTATGTTCTCAATTGTTCTAGCCAAGGCCTACTTGCATACTTTTCCTTTCTTAATAAAACAAAAGAGTTCTAAGAGCTTTTCCTTACTTGCATCTAATCGTGGGACAAATAGGCCATGACAGCATGCTTTTTCTGCTTATCCCTGTGAGGTTGTTTTCACCTCATCCCCGCCCAAAACTGAGGCAGTCCTTGGCGGTTCTGTCACATGCCCTTATGTAGATGAAAACCCACATCAGTTTTAGTGGTGTGAAAAATCTCACATGATTTCTTGTGGCAGTGCAGTCAGATGATCTAGCAAGAACAGGATCCAGTTAAATGTTGTTCTCTAGGTTACCCCTTTGGGCACTTCAGCAGCAAGATTGGTGTTTCCCAATCAGCAACAAAACTTCTTGATAACATTTTATTCTGAACTTCAGCCTAAGTAAAGCAAATTCAGTTAGCACACATACTGCTTAACACAGTCTGATTCTAAAATGGATGCCAGAAAAGCCTGTATATCATTGCCCCCCCAAGCTGCAAATGGAATACTACCCTTTACCAAAATGGCTGCCCAAACCACAATTTTTTACAATTAGGCAGTAAGACACAATTGAACAGATTAAAAAAAAATAAAGCCAGTTCAGATTGATGCAGGCAAGCCGCCCTTTGATTTACAGCCATTTTGTTTTTGGGGATTTGGAGAACTTAATCTGCTTCAGATTGGGCTATTCCACTGCATCTGCCACCTCTGAGGATTTTGAAGTTGCAAGAAAAAGGCCTGAGTCTCTGCTTTCCTCCAATTTCCTATTTGCTGTCAGAAAGAATTTTTTTTTTTTTTTAATATCTGAGGTGCTTTATTGAATAAAATAAATTGTATATAAGTGTGTGGGTAGGAAAGAAGGTTACAGAGTGAATTATGTTACAGCTTTGTACCATTGATGTTGCTGTCAGCATCTTTGTTAAGCCTGGTATCAAACTTTGAACAGGAAAGGGAAGGGGAGGGAGGGGGAGGGAGGGGGAAGGGGAAGGGGAAGGGGGAAGGAAGGAAGGAAGGAAGGAAGGAAGGAAGGAAGGAAGGAAGGAAGGAAGGAAGGAAGGAAGGAAGGAAGGAAGGAAGGAAGGAAGGGTGACATATGTGATTCATCTCATGGACAGGGGAGAGGGGCAATTGACAAAACATGCATTGTTAAATCTTGACACAAACCCTGCTTCTTTTGTATTTGCCTCACAAAGTTTATGGCAAGGATGTAACAAGCGAGACTTCGATCAAGATAGCATGATGCCTGTTTTGTTATTTGAATATAACCCTGGCTTGTTTCAGATGCCTCCGGTTCTCCTCTTTGTACTAGGATATTGCACCTTTGTACTAGGATATCACACCTATTGCTGTGTGAACCAGCCTTGTTCAGTTCAGTCTGTGCCATGCAAATTCAGCAATTCAGCTATGTAAGTTGATTATGCTTTTTTTTTTTTTTTAACATAGGAAAACCTGTTATGCAAACTCAGTTTTTGAAACCTTGTTTGGACCTCAGAGTTCCCTAATTTTAAAACAGCATTCTAGCTTATTTTGCCTCACCTGGTGCTCTCTAAATGGTGGGCATTGTAGACAATTCCCATTTTTCATAGCCAAATTCAATAGCATTCCATAGTCATTCCCCAGTCCTGACTGGGATATGATTTCCAGTCTGTATGCCTCACTCCCACCAGCTTTTAAAACATTTTCATCATGGGTACATGTGAGTGTTAAAGCTACCCTCCTCCCACTCTATTGGACTACAAACCTTATTGCCCCCTAATCAGGTGTATGTACTCCTGTTTTGCAGTCTGTCGAACTGTTACTCTATGAATGCCTCAAGTGTTAATTAATTATTAATAATTAATTAATTATAACACCCATCTTCTTCACCGGGCAATATGTAATCCTCAAATCAAAATATCCCAAACTCACCTTCACATATATATTTAGGTGACAGCTTCCATGTTTCCAGCTGATCAAAATGAGCCCAGATTGGAATTATTAAGACTGTGCAGAACTGTGGATCCAATGACAAAAAGATGCTTTGGCGCATATTGGAATGTGTATTTAGTGCCTATCTGCAACTCTTTGAATGAAAGACGTATTTCCCCAGGATTGTGCTGCAACTGAAGAGAGTAGCCATGAGATGCAGACAGATGCTCCGTGAGGATCCCTGCATGCTCTGAATCACCTTTTTGTCTTCAAGTCTGACGTGTTGCACTTACGTCCCTGCCTAGCTTGTAAGTTACTGCTGCAAGCATTACCATCCACAAGTTCATCCATAACATAAACATAAATGCTTGTTACAAGAATTCTACCAGATCAGGAGAAAGAAACTGACAGGAAATAAGCTGGTTTGATTGCTTTCTTTCTTAGGAGATGAAAATCCTTTTTTCTAATTGCTGATTCTAGATGAATATGTAACTATGAATCAGGAAGCTGCCTGGTCCGACTGTAAACTGGCACAAATCCACGTTCAATCTTTAGAAAGTGCTAGTCAGCTTATGAATAGCACTGATTGTTCAGTCTGTAGATTTCAGATGCTGGTGGTCAATTTGCACGGATAGTACTTATTTATTTACATCTTTCCATCAAACTATCCTTTCACCAAAATATCCAAGGTATTCATATACTATGAAATATCATTGCATAACTTAAATAAATACTCCTAAAATAAAGTATATACTTAAGCAATTTTGCAAATAAAGGTTCCAGCTGTAAAAAGAAAATAATGTAGAAAAGTGGGAAAATGATGCCCTCTCCTTGATGTGTCAAATGGAAGGTGGTGAGGAGGGAGAGGAAGAATGGCTAGCACCAACTTTAATATTAAAAAAATATTTACCGGGAGTTACTTGATTTTGCTCCCATCCTAAGTAGCAAAAAGATCTCTCCATTTTGCTAATAGATGTCAGTCCTTTGTGGAATGGCAATTAGGTTAGCACAAGTCTTCCTTAGCAGATTCTTTTGAAAGAGGACTTGTACAGTGTATTCAATGAGTCCTTCAGAACATTGAACCAGCGTCCCCTTTGTTTATATTCCTCTTATAAATGGTACATTCCCAACGTTCATTTTGTAGTCTGCACTTTTCTCAAACTAGGAGATGACTTGCACTATGTTTTTTTTCTTTTTCCCCTGGATGAAAGATGCCTGACCTTTGAATCCTGTGTATTCGATAATTGGATGAAGCCAGGTCAAAAACTAAATTTGATGAGATTTACATAAAAAGGTAAAAATGTATCAATTGAATATCAACATGAGCCTCCCATTTATTAGTCATCCTCTTCTGTCAGGTTAAAAAGTAATTAGAATTTGCAGGAACTTTGGAAGGACCTTTGGGAATGCACACAAGAATTTGGAGGGTTGCAGGTAGCATTGGAATTGAGCACTAATGAGCTACACCATGTGGATTCAGCACTTGGACTTGGTGCTGGAGTTCACACTCAAAAAAGTAGTGGTTGAGGCTAGTTCAAAACTCAATGGGATTTCATTTCATTTATTTTTAATTACATTTACATGTAGTTAATATAATTGCTCCCTAGTCATGTATTGAATTATTTCCCTTCTCTTCAACAGTTTTGCTAATATAGTAACTGCTAAAGTTCTCTGAGGGCTGCACCTGTCAGGCCTAGCCCAAGGAACTCCAGGAGACCATGTAAATTCAGTCCAGCAATGTTTATTAGCTACAACCTCCAGCAAGAATCTTCCCAGACTGAAACCCAGCTCCCAAGTAACGCCAGTCACAACATTGTGACTTCCTCAGGGAGGTGCCAGCCTCATCCTCTTATCTCTCCCCCGCTCCTCAGGAGATGAAAGGACATGTTTTCCTCCCTGAGTCTGGCCTCCATAATTCCATTCCATCACAGCATCTAAGACTTCGCAGAAGTGAGGTGGAAGTTGTATTCCTCTGAATTCCCAATTTTTGGTTAAAGTCCACAGTGATTGATACACATAATGTTCACTAAATATAGAGAAAGTTCTTTATGAATGTTTATTTTCTAGGAAGATGAATGGGGACATATTTAAGTGATCTGAGGCAAACATCAGAACACTCTGCTTTCCCTCATACATGCTAGGGTTCAGTGACCTTGATCCTGTGAATTACTGTTAGGATTTTTTTCTGGTTGTTAATTTCAAGAATGGCTACAGGTAGTCCTCAACCTATGACCATTCATTCAGTGACCATTCAAAATTATGATGGTGCTGAATGAATGCTGGTTATGACTGGTCTTCAGAATTCCAGCTGTCCCAGCACCCCTGCAGTCACATGATTGTGATCTGGGTGCTTGGAAACCCGTTCACACTTACCACTGGTTGCCAAGTGCCCTGTGATTATGTGATCGCTATCTGCAACCTTCCGTACTGGCTTCCCCAGAAAGTCAATGGGGAAGCTGGCAGGGAAGGTCACAAGTTGCTGGGGTAAGTCTCCCACACCTGTGCACTCTCCCCCAGTCCCTCTACGCTTGCACGTGCTGGCCAGTTGCACAGCCCCACGCACCCTCCCCAACCCTCCCCATGCCTCTGTCTGCACACTCTCCCTGACCCATGCCACATTCTGGCACACCCTCCCCAACCTGCATGGCACCTCTTGTGCACCCCCTTGCACCCTCATGCACTCTTGTGCCCCCTCCTTGACCCTCTCCAACCCACACAGTGCCTGTTGTATCTCTTCTCTGACCCTCCCTGACTTGCACCTTGCCTCTCACACACCCTCATGTACGCTTCCCGACCCTCCCTCCCTCCCACCTTCATACACCCACTCACTTGTCCCCCACCCAGCATCAGCCACTTACCTGCCTGCGGGCCTGGGACTTTCAATTTCTTGCCAGCTTTTCCACTGACTTTGGTTGTGGGAAGCTGGCAGGCAGTTGCCTTGCCTAATGACTCTGGGATTCAACTGGCAACTGGGACTGCAGGGACTGCCATTGCTAAGTGATGCAGTTACATTTTATGAACACATTGCTTAGCAATGGAAATTCTGGTCCCAACTGCTGTCCTAAGTTGAGGAATACCTGTACTTCCAACAATAATATATAAAGGCAAGATGGCAATTTCATACTCTTGTATGGCAATGGGATTTGTCTCCAAATGCATATGTATAGGACTGTGTTATTAGTCCCTTTAATTTCTCTACAAGTTAAGTATCTTTAGAAAGCAGTTGGGTTGGGGGGGGGGACTTTTTAAATGTATATTATATTCATTCATTAACTGAGAACTTACAGATTAAAAAGTGACATTTAATTTAACTGGTCAGTTCATTGATTTGCATTCTGTTTGAAGACACTTGGTGTTACAACTTAGACCCCAAATGTTTTTGCTAATACTGTGCAGATGATGAATCACTTGCTTTGAGGAGGAGAAAGAAAGCTTGATGGAACTGCCCATTAACAACAGCCCTTGGCTGATGAATTTTTGTTCAGAAGAAGATAGCAAAAAAAGTAAAGGGAGAGAGAATTCTCATTTTTCAAGGGTCTTCAGCCATTCCTATCACTTTTCTACAGCTGTTGATTCCAATAGCATGGTATCACTTCACACAATTCTTTTGTTTTTATAAGAATCCTGGCCTAGGTAAGAACTTAAGTGAGCACATTTGATATCCGAACAAGTCTGGCCTAGGTAAGAACAAGTGAGCAATATGTATGTTTGTGAGAATTTGGATTTCGTAAGGAGTGGGGCTAAAGAAATTATCAATATCCTATAAGGATTGAAAAAAAGGAATATCTCCATAGGTGCCTACCTTGTCAAGGATCCAACTTCACAAGGTCAACTGTAAACCCATGCCTCCTCTTCACTATTGTAATCTGTAATCTTACCAACATCTTCTTGGCTCAAAGGGAGTGAGAAAATAAGCAATCATGGTAAAAAGCCAGTGGTAGGAACTATTGAGGTCTGCATACCACTGACTTTCTTCTGTCAAGCAAAAGAAATGCCAACATAGAAGAGCAGCAGCAATAATTGCTAACAATGCTGATGAAGGAGTAAGCTCAGGAATGCCCAACAGCAACCTAAAACCTAAACCCAAATATTTGCTGCATCTTAGGTCCTCAAGAATTCTTATGAAGAGAACAGAGAAACAATAGCTTTGTAAAATTATCCACAGAATTGTGAGTGTATGATTTCTCAAGCACAAGAATAAATTATCTGGAGGACATGGATTATCTGGACTCCTTACTGTCAGGTTTCAGGCCAGGATACAGCACTGAGATGGCATTGATTACACTTGTGGATGACCTCTGGTGTGCCCTCCCAGTCAGATCTGATGTTCAATCTGGGATTTTCCTTGACTCTTGGCTCCTGCTCAAAGAGCAGGTGGCAACCATGGCCAGGATGGCCTTGGCACAAATACACGTTGTGTACCAGTTGCACCCTTTCCTAGATTGGGAAGCACTGATCACAGTCACTCATATCCAACTGGACTACTGCAATGAGCTCTATGTGGGGTGCCCTTTAAGAGCATTTGGAAGCTGCAACTGGTTCAGAATGCAGCAGCACAGACAGTAGTATGCACACCTTGGTATACCTATGTTTTTTAACATCACTGATTCATGAGCTGCACTGCCTACCAGTAGGTTTCTGGGTGCAATTCAAGGTGTTGGTTGTCACCTTTAAAGCCCTAAAAGTTACTTGTGGGACTGTCTATTTCTAACGGGCATGTTCCAGGCCCCCTTCACCTCAGTGAAGCAGTGTCACCTGGTGGGACTTTAGAAACATGTCTTCTGAGTCATGGCACCTGCCTTATGGAACAGTTTCCCCCCAGTTACATGGGTGATCCTGACCCTATTGGCCTTCAGGAAGATGGTGAAGACCTAGCTTTTCTTCCAGGTACTAGGGCCAGGATTTGATAGAGCTGGTTGGTGGATGGATGTAAGTTTTTATTGGGACCCCAGCACAATTCCTTTTGGTAGATGAGTATCTATGTAAATTTGTTTAATAAATTGATAAATATTTCTCAAGAGCAGGACTCTCCCTTAATGGTGACAGTAGCAGCACTATTGAAAAACCCCAGGGGGGAAGTTCCATTTGAAGCTAATTATGAAAAACCATAAGAGTAGTGTATAATGAAAGACAGATCATTTGTGCATATCTTGTCCACCTTCTAACTTTATAAATGCAAATATTACATTCCCCTTATGAGAATTTCACTGACATTCTGTTCTTTTTTGAAATAATTTCCTAACACAAATTCTCTTCATCAAATTGACCAAGAACTGATAAAAAAATAATGGGAGAAAAATTCTCTGATTAGCAATAAAAGGACTATTAGCGTAGCTATTTCATCAGCCTGGAAGATGCTGAGGTGTCCAGATATCTTTCAATAATAGAATCGAAGGGTTGGAAGGAACTCTAAATTCTTCTAGTCCAACTCTTTGCATCTCTAGCAGGTGATTGTGAGCTCTTGTTTGAAGAGCTCTAGCAAAGGACAATTCACCACATCATGTGTCAAGGTGAACTGCTGATATCTCATACAGTCAGGAACTTCCTCCTGACATTTAACTTGAATCTTCTTTGTGTTTCTAAATCATTCTTTTTGGTCCTGCCTCCTGGAGCAGTAGAGTCTACTTCCTCTTCTTTGTGACAACCTGTCAGATATTTGATGACTGCTGTCATGTTTCCCTTAGTTGTTTCTTCTCTAGGCTAAACATACCCAGAGCCTTTAATTATTCTTCATAGGGTTTGGTTTTAGATCTTCAACAACTTGGTAGCCTCCTCTGAACTTACTCCAGTTTACCACTTTCCTGTTTGAACTGTTGTCCCCAGAACAGGACACAATAGTCCAAATGGGATCTGATCAGGGCAGAGTAAATTGGAACAATTACTTCCGGTGATCTGGACTCTATGCTCCTGTTAATGCCCTCCATGATCTCATCATACTGCTGGCTTATGTTTAATTAGTAGTTGATCCCAGATCTCTCCCATATCTACTTTTGCCAAGGTAGATCTCCCCTGTCCTATACTTGTGCTCACATTTTTCCTATCCAGATACTGAACTTTACATTTTTCACTGTAAAATTCCACCCCATTAATTTCAGCCCACTGCTCAAGCCTGTGTAGATCCTTTTGAATTTTATCTCTTTCATCTAAAGCAGTGTTTATCAACCTCAGCAACATTAAGAGGAGTGGCCTTCAACTCCCAGAATTTTCCAGCTAGCTGAGGTTGAGAAACACTGATCTAAAGTATTTGCCACCCCTCCCAAATTTGTGTCATTTGCAGACTTTGTACATTTCCCTTCAACTACCTCATCCAAGTCATTGATAAAAATGTTGAACACAACAGGGCCGAAGAACAGAACCCAAAGGCATTCTACTCAATGCTCCCCTCTAAGATGAAGTGGAGCCATTAATTAGCAATCTTTGGGTGCAGCAATTCAGCCAACATTGAGTCTATCAAACAACAGTATAATCAGTTTTTTACCATTTTATGAAAGAAAATATCATGACCTATTGAATGCTTTGCTGAGGTCCAGGTACACTATGTCTATAACATTTCACTGATGTACTAAGCAACTCTGTCAAAGAAGGAGATTAGTTTGGCATGATTTGTTTGCAATAAATCCATGCTGGTTTCTATAAATTGTAGCATGCCTATCCATGTGCTCACAAAGATGCTATTTGATAATCTGTTCAAAGATCTTGCCTGGTAGAGATACCAAGTTGACAAGTCTGCAGTTTTTTTTAGTCGTAATTCTTCCCTTTTTTGAAGATGGAAATAACATTTACTATCCTCCAGGTTTCTGGAGTCTCACCTATCCCTTACCTCCTGCACCACTAATTGTGCCTTCTATCAATCAAACAAATACAATTTAGTAGGCCAACCAGTTTCCATGAGAGTTTTTCTGTCCAATATCTATCATGTTATTCTCCATAACTACCAGCTAATCAGCAAAAGGATTATTTCCTAGCTTCTGTCCTTCATGCTTTTGTCCACAGAGATCAAATCCCTATTCAGCCAGCTGTGAAGATTCTAGGTGATGTTTGATTGAACACTGAATCCCAGCCAAGTAGTCACCTCAAATATTATTTCTGTTCTGATTTTCTTCCAGATAGCTCATGGCAATATATAAATTTGTCTTTCCCCATCATCCACTACTCTATAAGCTAGGTTGGGCTGCCAGAGAATAATGTATTCAAGATCCTACCCAACAACTTCCTAACTAAGCAGGAATTTGTTGAAAACAACCTTTACATGTAGAAAAAAGTTTTAAATACATGCTTAGAATATGAGTAAGAAGAGGATGTTATCACAAAATGAAGCCTTTTCATCCATAACCTATCTTAGTTATGTCACTCCTCTCCTTAATCTCTTTCTTTTTACAAATCCAATCCATTTTGTCCAATCTGAGAAAAAGCTACACAAGACAAAATGTGTAAATTAAGCATTGTTATACACCATTGCCTTATTTTGCATGCTTTATTCCAACTTCAGTGCTTGAAATGTTTTGGTACTGGGTACAGAAAGGAGATTTTATTATGCAAAGAAGAAGATTGCACCTCTTCTTACCCTTTGTGTATAGCCAATTTAGTAAGCTTGTTTGTCCAAGTAGGCAGTCCAAAATATGGATGATTAGGAGTCTGATTACATGAGACTGCTGCTGCTTACATTAGGTTGCAGTGCCCATTCTTAAGACAGTGAATCTTTATCACTTGAATCTGAGAGTTTCTACTATATATATATCTGCAAAGAAGCTGCTAATTATGGCTACAAGCTGTTCAGACAGTAGAATGGATGGATTAATCAATTAAAGCTTAATCATTTAATTATACAGTAAAAATATATTTCAGCTCTTTGAGCTACATGTTAAGATGACACTTCTCTTACTTTGTTATTTTGATTACAGGATGCAGTTCCAATAAAGATTGAAAGGAAACTTATCTACAGGGACGCTCTCTCTCTTTTTTTTTTTTTGACAAAATTGATATCTTTCTTATATTAAACAGTGAAGTTCTTAAACCATTTAACAACCACTTTCCTACTTCAGAAGGCTTCTGTTTGCATTTTTAAAGATTTGATTTAAAATAGATTGATAAATCAAATAAATATAAATAGCAGTCTAGTTATTGCTGGAAGGAAAGAGAAGAAGAGGACAACCAGCAGCAAGGTGGATGGACTCAGTTACAGTAGTGATGGGTGCAGCATTGGAAGACCTGAAAGACCAGGTTAGGGTCAGATCACATGGAGAAAATCTATCTATGCAGTCACTAGGAGTCAACACTGACTTCAAGGCACACAATCAATCAGTCTAGTTATTGAAAAAATATTTTTTATTCTGTTTCAAATGCACTTCATATATTTTTCCATGACCATATTTGGAATTATGGCCCTTTAGAACAACTAAATTTTGTGGGTTTGTGACATCTTTATGTCATGGTAGGGAGTAGCATAAGGCTAAGTAAAATGTATTATTAATCATAGTATTAACCATACTAATAGCCCAGTTAACAGAAGTTCCATCAGGTAATATTTCACTGACTGTCTATAAATTGTATTTGGACTAACTTTGTAGAGATTTATACAGTACTTCTTCATAGGAAGCAATTGCTGATTTCTTGGTTAGGTTTGTTGTTTTATAGCACTTTGACCCCAAAAGAAAGGTTTCATGCTTAAGTAACATCTTAAGGTAGAGGAGTGAGGTCTGGACTCTGATTTCTTTGGAATATCATATTGTTTGTGAGATCTTCAATTGCACTAAAATTCATTTATTTAGTTGCTGATGAGATTCTGGCATATAATGTTGAACTTTTGCATTCTTTGGCAATTTTCTTTTTTTTAATTAAAACAATACTGGAAATCTTTGGCAGTCAGTCCAGTGCTAAAAGCATACACGACAACCAGCAATTTGTGAGCTGTTTCTAAATGACATTTTGCATATTTAGTCTTAATATTTTATTCTGTCACTTAGCCTTTATTCCCACTTGTTATGCACGTTATTGCACAATCATTCCAAGCACTCCCTTTCAAAGTAGTTTCAAGGTTTTTTATGGTTTCCATAGAAAGCAGTTATAATGCATATTATTACCAGCAATAGATTTTTTTTTTAATTACACTATTAGATCTTTACTGGAGCTTGGAATACTTCTAAGATAGGACATGATTGTGGACTATTTTAGGAGCACTTTCATATGAGTAAAAGCCCTTATAAAAAAAATAATGAAAAGCAGCAAAACTATCCTTCCCCTCTCAAGGACATTCACTTAACATTTTCAGAAGAGTTCTGCTTTTGTTTCCTATTATATAACTGATTGTAGTCTTTGTGCCCCCAACCTCAATGGCCGCTAGATTTTTCCTCTTTCTCTTCTTGTGGTATATGCTTAATTACATGAAGCATCCTGTGGGTTCATGATGACAATGGCAACAATAATATAATATCTCATTCAATACGACAGGAGTTTGTCCTAGCTAGAACTTTTCACTACTGCTCTCATAAAGGAATGGAATTCAGCAAGTTAATTGTTAATGGCCACAGTTTGCTTCAATTTCCCCAGTCAGGGATGCATTTATAGACCTCAGCTTCCCTTACCACCCTTACTGTGGAAGAGAGCAGAAATCTGCTATTCTCCATGCCTCTCTGTGGTCTTCTCTATATGGGGTCTTTTATTTGCCTCTTTTTCTTGTTGCAGACATGGACAAACTTTCTGCTTGCTGGAGGCCATATCTAACATTTTTGGGGAGCCTGACAGCCAAGGTTGAGGCCAGTGATACAAGATCGGAGGGGCTATATTTCCCTTAGTCTGGAGAAAGCTTTAGGTTTTTCAAACTCTGTTAGGTTTATTATATGATTTGCATTACAGTCCTATTTATTTCCTGCCTTAAAATTGTGAGAAACTGTGCCCACCAGTCTTCAGCAGTAGAAGCTGAGAGAGGTTTGGGAGGGCACAAAGCAGGGACAAAGTTTGATTATCCTGTCTTATCCTCTTATCCTTTCTTTTTCCTCTTTAATTTCTCTTTGTGTCTATGATCTTTAACATTTCCACTTGAAATCTCAATCTGATGGGCATTAAGTTATATTAAAAGGGATCAATACAAGCTAAATTCTCATTTAGATGCTTAAGTCCCAATATGTTCAACACAGTTAAAACTAAATCACAGCTCACACTTTCTCCCCATTCTTCCTAAACTAGCTAGCTGTCTGCAAAGCCCAGAGTGTAATTCTGTCAGAGCTCTGTGCATGCAAAGGCCAATCCCTTTCAAATGCTTTCCTTCCCACTCTTCCTGAATAAGCCAGCTTCACAGGGCAGAGCAGGAAGAATGCAAGTTTTTGGCTTAGCGGTAATGTGTGGAGCAATTTAACAACTTGTTCTTTGAACTGGACCAGACTGCCTAGATAACACCTCTGCTATGGGAGCCTTAGTGGTGATATAGAGATCATTGCAAGCTGCACTTTCCATCTATACACCTCAATTTTTATGCTGAAAGAAAGATGTAGTCTAATTAAGCCCAGCATGTAATCCAGACTTCCTTCCAGCAATTTATAGGCAGTTTCATCAAGTGAGCTTAATGCTGTTCTAGGAACAGCAGGCAGAGAATTGTTCATGTTGCCCAATTTGTAATTTTGCCCTCTACATATAATTCATCCTATTTGCTATATTGATACAAAATTGAGGGGTGACTTACTTTCTTTTAAAGTAAAAATAGGTGAAATCACTGTCTGTACTGCACAATTTGTGAAAAATAACCTTTCCTTGTCCTTTTCACTGCCAGCGAGCAGAGTTTTTCAGAATGACAGTAGTCATCATGAATGTGAATAGGAAATTAAAGGAGCATAGATTTTATACAAGCAGTCCTCTTTTGAATCATTGATAACTTTATATTCTGACATGAGAAAACATGTAATTTTCTCTGGTGTGAGTCATAAAAATGTTTGCCTAGTTGTGGAGAAATGTTATGTGAAAACAACTAGGCGACTGGTGTTTTTAAACAGAACCTCTATTGACTGATTAGATTTTGAAATCAGTCTTCTTTCAGAGCAGAATCAAGACCAGGCAATTTGATACCTTCTAAATCTGTGTAGTTGTAGTACAGATTGTTTGGTTTACAACTGCTTTATGGTTAGATTGAGGATGAACTCCAAACATCTGGAGAGCTTCAGGTTGCTTCCTTCTCAGTTAGTGATTCCAGAAATAGATGTTTATGTAGAAGACAATAAGGAGTATGGCTGGGTAGGATATCACTTCACCATTATGGTAAGATGTTGAATAATACACAATTCAGCCAGTAAGTCTATCATCTCTTAATTGCAGCCCATGTAGGCTTGGCATGAAGGTACCCAGAAAGGAGACCAAATTACCAGCTTCTTTTGAAGCAGCTTCATCCAGACTCAGCTCTCTGGAGAGATCACTTGACTCCTTCCCAGTTTTTATTAATAGGTATGCTTGTGAAGCAGCAAGTTCTCTCTCTCTCTCTCTCTCTCTCTCTCTCTGCCCATCTTATGTCTGGCTTACTGTGGAATGAAAAAATCTCAGTAATCATTTTTAAGGGACATGTCCTCATGTCAACTTTTTCCTATCCCTATTGTTTGGTTACAGCTTCCCTCTTCTCCTAACACCAGTCTTGCCTTAGGAACAATCTATGGTGCGGATGATGACACAATCAGGAACAAGGATCGTCCCAACTCTTATTGGCTGGACTGCCTGTATTAGGAATACTGCCCATTTTAGATTGAACTGCAGAAGAGATCAAACATCTCACCCTCACAGAGTATACCAGCCTGCTGGGATTTTGCTTGTTTTTTGATACAGAATTATTGGTTTCCTGGGAGAACAACATCAGCCTCTCCACCCAGATCAGCCTGTTGGCTGGGTGAAGGTGTGTGGGATGAAGTAGGAAGGAGCTCTACGGATCTATTCCTTCCTTCCTTCCTTCCTTCCTTCCTTCCTTCCTTCCTTCCTTCCTTCCTTCCTTCCTTCCTTCCTTCCTTCCTTCCTTCCTCTTATGACGTAGTATTATTGACACATACAGATATAAATAATTCTATGTTAGAAAAACAAACATTCTGGCTGACAAACATACACATGGGTTTAGCTCTTTTTGAAATTAGGGTTCTTTGCTGATTGTTCAAATGGCCTTTAAAACACTCTGATTTTCCTTCTTTCCAGAGTTTCTGCTCTTTACCCCAGTTCTAAAAGGAGCTAAACCATTGTCAGTCCTTCAAGGTAGACTAGGAAACTAATATCATGTAGGCCAGTATTCATTTATTGTGAAGCTATAGTAACAGAAACTTGCAAGTCTGAATGTGCTTCCCCCTCCCTCCATTTATCTTCATGTGAACTGGGGAGGGGGGCTTGTTTCAGACATTTATGCATGTTACATTCTTTCAAGTTCCTTTTATCTGACCATTGCCTTGACAGCAGCTATTCCTCCTGTCCCTCAAGGCCATTTCCTCTTTCCTCTACAACCACTGTGTATATGAGAGAAAGAGGAGACTTGAACTTCCTTCAACAGTCAATTTGAGTGAGAAGAGCGTGAATAAGGGGGAGGAGTTGGGATTGATTGACAATCACATTTCCAGATCTTGGCTGCATGGAAAAATAGGGGAGGGATACCTTCTCTGTTCCCCTTTCCAATTAGTTTGCTGCTATATTCCTCTTGGTATTGATAATCAAACCTTAAAGACAGTTCTCCACTCTTATATACAGCGATTCAGCAATGAGGAACAATGATTAGAACAGGAAACTATTGTAGATATCTCTTTCTACTCCTTTCATACTTATTTCAAAGCAAGTCAATAGGTGAAGGGCTACTTTACCTCCAAAGTGGAGTGAGTGACCAACTGGAACATGGAACAAACTGTCAGAATGTGGAAATAGTTTCAGCTTGTAAGCAGACTTGCTTTCTTTCCCATATTCATTAGTGGAAGCATAATGACCCAAAATGTGGGTCTTGAACCTCCTGAAGCTTTGTTGGAAAATAGTAATCTCTCCTGATCATGCAAGTAGTCTTTTAAAGCACTCTGACATCCCTGCTCTATCCCAGATTCTTCCTCCATCGCAGTTGTGAGTCTAGTCATTTGTCAAAACTTGCCTTGTCCTCCAAACCCACTCCATAGGTGGTTGTGTTTCCTGCCAGTATGGAACTCCACCTATCAAGTTCTTCTGAATTAAAAATATGAAGATAATGTAATTTTCTAGCCTGGTTCTCAGGCAGAATGGGATTTAGCAATGAGAGCAGTAGCAAATATGCCAGATCCCTTTGTTCTACATTGTAGATTGGAAGGAAGCATATTAAGAACACTTTCTGTCTTGCTCTTATTCTCTCACACGTACCCACTTATATTTTGCCACCATCACATGAGTTATCAGTTAACCAAGTAGTTTTATTCCTATATAATGTTGGATTCATAGGTAGCGGTCCAGCTCGCCTTCTCTTCTTTGATTCCAAAACAATTTGCAAGAAAGCAGCATCAATTATATGCAAACAAGGTCATACCTTCTAAAGTATTTTTTTTCCTCAAGCTTTCTCTTGGTTTGAAATTGAAGTAGTGATATATGACTCTCATTGCCTAGTAAGTAGCTGTTCTGTGATACCAAATACTATATTGTAACATTTATAATATACATCAAATCATTTCATGCCATTGTAACTCTTTGTAGGAGGTAAAAAAGCCTGTTTCTCTGTAGGAAAACAAAAATATGTATTTATTGGAAAGATAACTACAGAAAAATGACTGTTTGGATTGATTTCAGAAGATATTACATATAAATTTAAAGACTGCTTGTAGCAATAGTAAGTAGAAAATGATAGTCCTATTAAATTATCATATTTTTTCAGATAGCATTTCCAAGATGGAAAAGGTTTGAAAGTACAAATATTTGACAACTTTGAGCAAGATGTAAAATAGTACTCAGCAAACCATCTGTTAAACTTTATGTGCTTTTAAAAAATATGTCATTAAAAAAGAAAAGGATAAGACAAAATAGAGTTACTTGAAAAGCTAATTAAAATATTATTTAAAGACAGAAAAGGCAGGGAATGCAAAGTTCTTTCAATATCTTAAGATATAAGATAATGAGTTTTATTATTTTATTTTATTTTCAGGATTTATAGATCATTCCAGTCAGACTTGACTCTGAATGGAATATATTCCATTCCATCCATCCATCCATCCATCCATCCATCCATCCATCCATCTGTCCTAGGAATAATATTCAATCAGCAAAACCCAGTTAATAACTTCAATGACTAAAGGGAAAAACACAATCATTCAGCCATAGCTGAATGTAAAGTAGTAGTTTTTGAGAAGATGATTTGAATTGATAGGACAGCAGAAATGTTTTGATGATTTTATGAGTTTGGGATCATCAGTCCCAAAATCTCTTAAGTGTGGCCTGTCTTTAATTCAAGTGATAAGATTTTGTGGTCCAGGCATCACTTTTTCTAGCACATTGCTATTTTATAATAGTATGTGTGAAGAGAACCCCACTTGTTAGTTTTAGGTGTAATAGAAGAAGAGTTTGTGAATGGATGCAGAAACAGATTTATAGGGTTGTATATATGTAAATGATTGACAGAAACAGAAAGACAGAAAGAATGTGAAGAACTGGTTTTAAATAAATGAGTGATTATAATTTGAATTTTAAATTTGTTTCTGTAGCTGCTCATCTATTGTTCTTGTACCATATTGAGTTTGGAAGCTTCTCTGTCTCTGAATTAATTTTAAGTGGACCAGTAAAATATGATTGTTTATGGAACAAGAGTGTTTGTAAATTGCAATGCTATTATTTTCCATTTCGGTTGCAGTTACGTATGTTGTATTTTTATATCTTTCTGAGCTTCTTTGATGTAAAGGTGAAAATTATGCCTTTGTAACTATTTATTTGTTTATTATTTCAATATTGATTTAAATTATTTAATGTTGATTGTAAATATGCTCAGATGGCCGTTTAAAGAATCAAATTAATAAGAGTACTGCTGTGGAGAAATTTCAGTAGACTCATTGTGAGTATTTGGATTTAGATGTTTTGCTTTTGTGCTTATAATATTTACAGATTATCCTAAGATTTCATTTTTTTTTTTCTTGCTGACTGTTCTTATGTGTTTATCATTATAGTTTACAGCAGAAATTCACTACCTGCTGCTTTTTCTATTACTGCATTTCTTTGAGGAACCTATTCATAATCTGTGATCTCTTCTGAATTCATTCAAGATGGGAGATTGACATCCTGAAATCTCTCTATTTCAGGATTGCTTAAGAACTGGGTTGAATTTATGTGATCTGAATTGTAGAGATCAAATCTACATATTTATACGTACAGAGAATTGTTCTTTCTATGTGTCTATAAGAAACAATGCTTCATTCTGAGGATGTTACATAAGTGCAAGATGGTTAGAAAGTAGAAAAATTAGCAGGTCATTCAATCTTTAACTGGTAAACCATCCACATTCCTCCTCCTCCTCTTCCTCCTCCTCCTCCTCCTCCTCCTCCTCCTATTATTATTATTATTATTATTATTATTATTATTAATATTAATATTATTCATTTGTACGTAAAGACATGCGGATATGCAAACCTGTTAGTATGTTGTTGTTTTTTTAAAGTTGGCCATTTCAGTGCCTTTAGAAATCGGGAACAATTTGAATTAATCTGAACTAGCAAACTACATTTGTAGCGATGAAGTTGCAGATACATTTTGTTTTGCATATAAATGCTCCCAGCATGCAATGTCACTCCTGAACTTTATGAAAATATATGAGATAATAATATGGGAGCTTTTACACCTACAATCAAGGAAGGCACATTCCTTATAATCTTTTCTTCCTTAATGAAAGATTCTTTTTCAAACCATACAGAATACACATTCATTATGATCTCTTTGTGTGTGTGTGTGTGTGTGCGTGTGCGCGCGCATGTGTGTGCCTGTGTCATGTCTCCCTAAATACATGATCTTCCTGGATTCATGTATATGTTTCAGTGTTGATGATTCCTTGGCAGAATACACTTATGAAGCATTCAGGTGTTCTCTAATGTAGGTCAAATTTCTTGCATGTCTTCCAAATTGCAATCTTCATTTATTATGTTTTGAATAGGCCTGATTTCATCATTGTCAATAGATGCATCACAGTAGGGTTACAACAGTGTGCTTTGTCTTATCAAAGCAATCTATATGGATGGTTTCCTTTATAACCAAAGCAAATGAGAAGGTCACATACCATATTCTTGAACATTAAAGCAAGTTAGTAATTTGTGCCATATTTTAAAGCTAAGCATTCTTTAAACTGTTCAATAGATAGGTTAATGTAAGGTTCATTTCCATGTTATGTAAACCTCATTTATTACTCATTTTCTACCTGTGAGTCCCTGGATGTTTTCCCTTCTCATTAGCAACACATAACACAATTAGGCTTTGACCAACTTGGGAAAGAAATAAATTAGTTGGTGAATATTCACATACTCTTCTATACTTTGCAGATAAAATTAGTTACCTTCCAATGTACTTGTTGAATCCCTATTTTCACATTAAGGACCGTTACTGGATCCTTTATTTATTTAGTCAGCAATAACCGATTGCTCAATAGCTTCTGAAAAGAACATGTTAGCCAACTGATTATAGCAATTTTCTTAAAATGCTCCAAATCTGTGAATTTCTGGCTGATCCCAATAAAGGTTTGCCTAGGGTTAGACTGGATCTTTGGTGCAAGGAGCAATCAAGTCCCATTGTGTTTTATAGCTTATTTCTAGTTAAATACATACAATTGCAGCCATAATCTCACAGTGGATTCAATGTGTGAAATATCAAATAACTGCAACTTCAACATATTAAATAACATGGGCTGTCCTTTTAATGAGCTGTAAAAGGAAAAGATGGAAGGAAAACCATATAATAGTGCTTTGTATTAGAAAGTTTAAAAGATGAATATGTGCAGTTGGGGTTTGCTCATATAATTTAAAAACAACAAGGATGTTTAAATATAAAGATATACTAGAAAAAAATGGTCATATAATAAAAGGCAATTCAATATAATATGGGAACATTCAAAATGAACCTTAACCAGTTCTAAAATGTGAACTGGAAAGTTGGGCACTAAATGTAAAATAAATGAACATTGTTATTCCTGTACATTAGACTAAAGAGACATTTCCTTCTATTCTTTCTATTGCTTTTGTAATAGGGAGATGAATATCAGCTCTATGCAGATACTAGATATTTTTAAAAAGACATTCCCATATTTTTCCTCAAATTCCAAATACAGATGTAGCAGGGACTAAAACTTTCTAGGAATAGCTATAAGGAAAAGGGGGTTACAGCAACACAGAAACAGATAAGTAGTTTTGTTGTCGTTCAGTCGTTAAGTCGTGTCCGACTCTTCGTGACCCCATGAACCATATTGCGCCAGGCCTTCCTATCTTTCACTGCGTCCCTGAGTTTGCTCAATTTCATGCTCATTGCTTCAGTGATGCTATCTAGCCATCTCATCCTCTGCCGTCCTCTTCTCCTTTTGCCTTCCATCTTTCCCAGCATCAGGGTCTTTTCCAAAGAGTCCTCTCTTCGCATTAGGTGACCAAAGTATCTGAGCTTGAGCTTCATTATCAATCCTTCCAATGAGCATAAGTAGTTTAGGAATATCCAAATATGCATTCATAGCTTTTCTATGCCAGGAGATGATATATTAATTTGAATTATAAAGGTTAATTTCTTTGGCAAGTACTTTTTTGCTCTATTAGAAAAATAGAGACAATGCAGAGTGACTTAAGGCCTGTTAACTTGTGCTTTTGATTGTGGTTGAAGAGTTTGTGGCTTTACATCTCCCTCTTATACTAAAATAAATGCAAGCTGAAGGTGTTTAATTCTGATTTTTTTCAAATTAAGGTATATTTTATTCTTTTTATGAAAGGATTTATATCAGTGTTTTCCAAACTTGGCACCTTGGCATGGACTTCAAATCCCAGACTTCAGCCCCCAGCCAGCCATGCTCACTGGGGAATTCTGGGAGCTGAAGTCCCCACATCTTACAGTTGCCAAGTATGAAAAACACTGATTTATATAATATACTTTGCAAGCTTTATTGAAATGTTGGCACGGACTTTCAGAATAATTCTAATAACTATACATCTCAAGATATATGCTTCATATTATGATAATTCTAAAGAAATATATAAAAATATATTGCTGACAATTCCCCTCTACCTGTGAAGCCTTAAATTGGGGGAAAGGTGCATGCAGACTCTACATTCCTGCGAATACAGATTTGTCATTAGATCTTTGTATATCCTGTGTGAAGATGTGTGCTAGGCATAGAGATTCCTTCTCCCCAGAATGTATGTGCAATACCTAACTCTAACAACTAACAGGTAGAAGGAGGCCTCTGGGATAAAGATTTGAGCTAGCCATATACAGACCAAGTGTGTATATATTATGTGGCTGGCCAAAATCTTTATCCTTTGGGTTTGCCAAACAAACGGCATGTTTGGCTGTTTTACATGAGTGTCCAGTGATAGATCCTACTCCAGTTCTAGCTTTGGCTACCATCTGAGGGAACTCTGGATTTCAAGTGTTATTCTGCAATTCAGCTAGCCTTTTGCAGAAACTTGAGGCAAGTTTCTCCCATGGAATGCATTCTGGGTCCTCAGTGTGGCACACCTAAGGGTGCCAGTGTGCCCAGTGTCACCTGCTTTGATGTCAAAAGGCTACTTGACCCACCTGAATTCTTTTTCAGATATTTTTACTTTTAAAAAGAAACAAAACGTGAAACCAGCATGCTACACAGCCAAACCCCAGCCGGAAGAATCTTTATCCCTTTGGGGTACACACGCATTGTAGAGGCCTTCTTAGAAAACAAGTGCTTTGTTTGGAAAAACTCAGAGAAATGAGAAAGGTTTCAGTGAAGGTGGGAGGAACTTAAAAAAGGGTGATTGGTAGCAACTCTGCCAGTCTTCACACTGCAGTGTTGTCCAAACTTGGCCACTTTAAGATGAGTGGACTTCAATTCCCAGAATTCCCCAGCCAGCCATGCTGGTTGGGGAATTCTGGGAGTTGAAGTCCACTCATCTTAAAGTGGCCAAGTTTGGACAACACTGGCATACTGATAAATGGGTGTTTTCTGATTGGCCATGTTAACCAAGGTAGCTGTTTGTGAAGAGCCTATGACAAATTCCAAATGTGCTAATCAAAACAAGAAAGGTATTGATATAGCCAAGAGGCCATGTATATATAACATATATACATATATACACATTTGTGTCTGTGTGATATGGTATATACAGTATAACGTATGACACTGACATAACACTATGTGCATGTGAATACCAACCCAACAATCGTCAGTCCATAGCAAAGCCACAGACAAATCAGTTTCTTTCCTATGTCAGTTTTGCACATATGTAACCATAAAAACTGCATCAAAAATTAAAATTAATTTATTTGCTGCTTTCCCATCATAAACATTTTGTAAGCAGTTTCCTAAGATATATATTTTTGTATGCAATTTTTGAGCCACTATAAAATTTGGAGAAATGCAGTCTAAAGCCTCGCTCAGCTCCAATCCAAACATTATTCTGGGAAATGCAAATCAGGCTGGCTCACTACAAAATGCTAGTCCAGCTGATTTCTTATCCATACCTCAGTACCCATCCTATGCTTATAGAAGCAGAAGCCAAAAAAAGATGTTCTCATCCCCTTTCCTTTGTTTCCCAGTCTTTTGCAACATGCTCTCCTCCTTTCTGATATATCTGAAATGTCTAGCAAAAATGAAAGACTGTCTCCATTTGCACTGCTGTGTACCTGGTGTGACTGGTTAGAAAGCTGGAAGTATTGCTCATTTCTTTCTCAAAGGCAAATTAATTGGACCAGAGGCACAATATATTCTAATCAGTATCCAATACAAGTGCTCGATGGAATGGTTTTGGACATCAAAACAACGAAATGCAAAGTATGATTGAAAACAGCAAAGGTTCCTCAGCATGAGTTTGTTTGATAAAGTCCATTTTGTCTTTATGCAGAGAGCTGAGATATTTCCCCCTTTTAATCTTTAATTCTGAACACAAGAAGGGTTTTGAGCAGTGCCTTTAATGATACAAAATGAAAAAGCTTTTGTTTTCATTCTGCTCAAACATGAAAGAAGAGCAATATTTTCTCTTTTTGCTACAGAGAAGAAAAAATGAGATCACTGGGTTCTGTTTGAAAAAGGCATAATTCGGAAACATCTGCAGGAAATAATACCAAAGGGGAAATGAAAGGGGTTCCGTTGCTTATGGTTCAAACATATTTGTGGTTCCACAAATATGACCACAATTAAACATGTTTTGTCAAAAAAAAAACCTCTAAAAAAACTGTTTTATTTAATAAGAACTGAAGAGGAGCAGGCAAGACGAACTTGTGTAACTATGGGCAATAGTAACTCTCATAATACTCTTAAGTCTCTCAAAATGGAATTTCTGTACTAAGCCTGTAAATGTCAATGCAGTCTTGTCCTGAAATCAGAACTATCCTAATTAGAGCTGCTTCCAGTATAAAAACATGGGATATGAACTCTTTCATTTTTATGTGTTAAAAAAAAATGGACAAAGAGGTGGGATGCAGTATTCAGCACCAACAGAATGATACGCATGAAACCCCATCCATAGTATAGAAGTCATACATCTAGCCTCAAGGAAATGTTTAACTGACAAATGTAACACTGGAAACCATGCTCTCAACCATCGATCATCATGAAATGAACTATATATCTATATCTTATCTATATACACCTCCATGAATCTATCCAATTTCTTACAGGAGTTGGAGATCTGTCCACTGCCAGAAGCTTGTCTATCTGGTGCTTGAAAAGGGCCTTTTTCTATATTGCTCCTAAGCTATGGAATGCATTTCCCATTAGGTTGTATTAGTTTTTATCTTCTTTTTAAAAATCCATTAGTTTTTATCTTCTTTTTTTAAAGTTTCAATAAAAATAATATTTAAAACAAGGAATGCATTCCCCATTAGGAAATGGGTTTGACACCAATTTTCCTGCTATTCTAGGAAAATAGCAAAAAAATGTCTTTCACCAAACTTTTATTGAACTGAATTTTGATGTTAATGATATTGATATTAAATTTCATTTGGTTTGAACTGTTTTTATTCTTATATTTTTTATCATTTGTATTTTAAATTTGCATTCTAAGTTGTGCTGAATGTTGGATAGACAGAAAAGTGGGATAACTGATGAGATGATGATGATGATGATGATGATGATGATGATGATGATGATGATGATTTTAATGTCATAGTTTTTAAAGTACAAATAGCATCCCTTAATCTGGAGCATGCGATGATGGTCAGGACTACAGCAAGTAGGGAAGTTTAACTTTACAAAGTTGATTTGGCCATTTCTATTAAGGAGAAATCTTTTTTTCTGACCTATAAAGTAGCCCAGAGGAATTTTTATTCAGATCACAGCAGGGGGAAAAAGGGTGACATTTCCCCATCCTCTGTAATCCTGATAATTATCAGTTACCTACCCACTTCAGGAGTCTTTATTTGAATTTTAAAAGCTATTCACACATAGAAATTGTCCAGAGTTACTTCAGTGTGTGCTTTGCTCCTTTTGGAGAAGCTCTTAAATCAGGAAAAAGTTATTCCTGAGTACATATTAGATAGAAAAAATGTGCTTAATATGGGAAAGACAGAATAGTTTGCTGTAACTGAAAGCATGATACAGCAGGCAGTGTATCTGTCAGGCCCAGCCCAAGAACAACAGATAAACAGCCCAACCAAGTTCAGTTCTGTTATTGCTTACACCATATAGACAAAATCTTGCCAGACTAAATCTGCACTATGTTATCCTAATAGATATATCCTGGGAGATTCTAGGGAGTGGCTATCTTAAGTTTCTTCTTCCCACGCTCCTGCTCTGGACTGTGTTGTCCCTTGCCCTCTTTCCTGGGATCCTAGATCTGTTTTACATTCCATCACAGTATCAGAATACTAAGCCCCCACAAAATATGAATATAAATATTTCATACTGTCCTGGACTGGATTAAGTATACGGATTTTCATCGCTTAGATTTGCCTACAGATGCTAATAGATTCATTTTCATGGCAGGAAAAAGTGCTGTCAGCTTAAAATGGTCCATGCAACATTATCTTTACCATTTGAATATACAATGTTGCCTTTGCTTCAGCCAGAACAAAATCTGTTCAGTCAACCTCTTCCAAGTTTTTAAAATGTGAACAATTCATGCAGCAACACAGAACGAGTAAGCAGATGAGGGCATTGCTAGATTCGCTACTGGCTAAGAACTGCATGTCACAAATTCTCCATAGTAACCGCTATGAAAGTCTTTCATACTTTTGGTAGAGAGAAAAATAGCCTAATATTTTTTATAGAGGGTGCTTTCTAGTTAAATATATATTCTATATACAGCTACTGCATTTGGTAATTGTAGAAAATCATAAAAGCTTGTCTTTATTAATATGGTCTCCATTCAGCCATAATCATGATAATCTGATTCTGCTATTCACAACACCACCAATGATAGTGCAGCTTCTGCTTTAGCAACATCTCAAAAGCTATAGAGATTTGTATGGGAGTTTGGGATTTTGCTATGTTCTAAAACATGTTCCCGAGAATTCACATCAAAATTAGGTAATACGGTCACACAATGCAGTGTGAAAAATGCAATATTATAAATAAATAAATACAGATCCTCTTGTCTACATTTGTTTGAAAACAATCAAGTTGGATACAGATATGGAAACAGTTCAGAAAAATATGAATTGATGTTGAGATCAAGCTATTCTTTACCCAGGGCAAGCTAGCAGGATTAGAGGCAATTTTAAGTCCAGCATTTTGGCAGGATAGTGTTATGATTAAGATCCTGAAACTGGTCCTTTTCTGTTCCTCTCTCCCAAACTGGCCCTCACCTAATTTTTTCCCCTTCTCGTTAGAATTGTTTCTCAATTCTAACCACTTCTAGGAGTAAAACAACTGGGAAAAAGACATTTCAGAGGTTGAGGTTCACTATAATAACAGAATCTTGCAAGTCTGATTGTGTAGTAGCTCCTCCTCCTTCTTATACTTCAGTAAATTAGGGAGCCATTTTGCCTGAGCTGCTTCCAAATGTTACCACTGTATGAGATAGGCTGCCATATAAGTCCTGTAAATAAATAAATAAATAAACAAATAAATAAATAAATAAAATCTAGTTTTGGACTATAAAAATATTCAGCCCCTTTTGCCTAGGTAATGGCTTCAGCATATCTCCATCAAGGTCATCCTCCTTACTCTGTTCTGTACCATCTTCTCAAGCTGTCTGGAACAGCCAAATCTTCACTACTTTTTGTCATGTTAGTAATATCTTTGGAGGTGTAGGCTATTCCAAAGGAGGACAGCCACTACTCAACACTCCCTTAGAGTAGGGTCCCCTAGCAAATCTTCACTCCTGGATCTCATCAGAGGTCAATTCCATATGGAATAGGGAGTATTGCATTCCAGATCTGGTAGCCAAATTGGTAGCAATTCACTTCCAATTTATAGTCTGTCCCCTGTGGATTGATTAAAAAAGATGGTGAAATAAATAAATATTGGTAGAACAGATCCTTTCACAGCTACAGCCTACAAATGGATCATGCAGTAATCTGTCTAGAGAGACAGATTGATAAAGCACTACTACATTAAGAAAAATCAACATATGGAAGCAATAGACATGTTTGTCAAACATAGAAGCTGAGCAGCTCCAATTGTACTTCTTAAAAAGAGGATAAATGTATTGTACTATATGAAAATTACAGTGTGACTATTAATATTTGTGAGGAACCAGAACCATATCCATTACCAGATTCAGAGGATCTGTTTGCTACACTGGCTGGAGGCAAGTACTTCAAAGAACTGATTGTTGTGTGCTTATCAATAGTTCAAATTACACTAAAAGCAATACCTAAGTATCAATAAGTGCAAAGGCCAGTATCAGTAGCAAGACTTCCTTTTGGATTTCATGTGGTCTCCTTTCTGGATGGTATTTTCATCTCTGCTTCCTTTATTGATGAATATTTAGCACCACTAGACAATGTGGTACACTGGACTTGATACCTATGGAGTATGAGTGAAACTATCTAAACGCCAATTGCTTAAAAAATCAGTAGAGTATCTAAGTTACTGCATTGATCAGCATGGCTTTGTCCCATAGACAATAAAATTGATGCAGTTATGAATGCCCCCTGACCCACAAATGGATCTGAACTACATTCATGTTTAGGTCTGTTAAATTACTGTGGATGATTCCTGTCAAACCTATACATGTTGCTGCAACCACTACATGAGTTCTTGCAGAAAAACATCAAATGGAATTGATCAGCAGAATGTGAAAATGATTTTCAGACAGCAAAGCAAAGACTGTTAAGCAGCACATGGCTTGTACGCTTTGACCCAAACAAGCTACACTGAGGTTAGTGTGTGATGCCTCATTATATGCAGTTGGAGTAGTTATTTCACATGCCTGGAGGAGAATAGCATCCTATTGCTCTTCAACTGAATATAATTATACCTAAATAAAAGGGAGGTACATATCATCATTTTTGGAATAAAGAAGTTTCATAAATTCCTTTATAAATAGAAGTTCTCCTACATCACTGATCACCATCCTCTTTTTAAAGCTATCTTAGGGTCCAAATCTGCCATAACTTTGAATGTAATGATGGACTTTAATTCTTTTACCTTGTGTTGATGACATTATGTGCAGATGTTCTCAGCATCATGTGAGTCTAGATTTTTTTTTTAATGTCTACCATGCCCTTTTACCACAGATAGTCATGGCAAGGGGGTAATTTTTCAAGTTTCATATGTGGAAGAATTGCCTATTCATTGTAAAGTTATTTTGGCTGAAATTGGTCAGGATTGTTTTTGGCAAAAAGTGTGGTACTACACTTCCAAAAGCTGGCCTAGCTTTTGTTCAGGATAAAGCAATTAAACTTTATTTAGTGAAGAGAGAGCATCTTTCCATGACCAGGGCTGCATTTTTTGGGGATACTTATATTGCCAAAATAATGTGAGCTCCATGAAGACAAGCAGGTGTCAACAGAATGTAGGTACAAGCCTACTGTTATTTATAGTGCCTACAGGAGAATTTGTACATCTGTGTCTGCCTGTGGTTCTGTGCAGAATCAGCTCCCTACAGCCCTCCTTCACCTATTTTGATGGACATCCTCCACATGGAAAAGAATCCCTGTGGACTTTCAATCAAAACTGTGAGAGAGCCACTAGCTGGTTTCTATAGACTAATGCTACATATGGAAATGTGGCCGCCATCCTTGATACCTCTAATATTTGGTTGCCTAAAAGAAAAGCTATATGAATATTCCTAACGCAATAACTGATATTACCTGATATTGAAAATTACGAAAGGTTCAGGTAAAATTAGCTAAGATATAGATGATGTTATAAACTTTAAGAGAGGAAATCCTACTAAGGAAATGCAGATTTCAGGGCTCAGCATTTTAAGGAGAGAAAACTGAAAGAACTGAAGAATTTCAGTTTCCTCTTTTTTGTCTCTGGGGGCAGAACAAAATAATTAGATATAATCATTTGTAAGAAGGATTGTGATTCTAGTCATTGGCATGATAGAAGTGCTCTAAATAAATCAAAGACAATAATATTTTATGTCCAAGGTTATGCTGGATATCCCATTAATTCTGAACCAAATATAGTATAGATTTGTTCCATTCTTTCTATTAGAGATCTTTAAAAAAAAAAATTAAAATTGCACAGTGAAGACATTCATTAATTCTGTTGAGATGTTCTTGTCTTTAGCCATCTAAAACTGAAGCCATAAAATTAGGAACAAATACTCAATGTAACCCTATGTGGGTCCATCACTAGAATTTTACAATGCTGATGGGGACTAATGCTTCAATATTATTCTTCATGGAAACATTCCTTATAAAGCTTCTAAAGCTAGCATACCAGGAAGATATGTCATTATGTAGTATTTAATATATGCATTTCTACTCCATTCATGGAGTTTTTTTAAGAATGGAAAGATCATTAACATGAGATATCTGGCATGCATTCCATGGTGAGGGCAGAACATACACTTCTTTTGAACTTGTAGATTGAGAGGAAAGACCACAACCTTTGAAAAAAGAAGCTGAACAAAAGTATGTTGGCATTCCAAGTATCTTATTAGTACATCTTGCTTTCCTGCATATCTGGATGCTTTCATGGCAGCAGTCTACTAAGGCAGCCTTGCTACAGACTTCCAGTGAACATAAAGGTCTTGGAAAGGTTGCAATGCCTGGGAAATACAGTCATGAAAATGCTGGGAAGAAAGAAGAAGGAAAAAAAGTAACATACGTTCTCCAGAACAGAAAGAATGTTTAGAGAATGGACATTTCTACAACCCCAATTCACACAGAGCTCCCACTGTAGCAAAATGTTGCCTGTGTCAGGTTCAGCCGGCACGGCGATCCTGTAGAAGCCAGCCTGCCTGGTTGAGCTAATTCCGCCGCCTACATGCAAGCCGGGAAAAAGGGGAAGTGAGAACCACGCGGCTGATTAATGGCCACCTGCGCCTAGCCAGTGGGGAAACCACAGAGTGGAAACAATTAATCTAAACTAATAAGTGGCGTGAGCGAACAATGAGCAGAACCGCGAGCTGCCAAGCAAAGATCGCCGCACATCCAGAACCCCAGCTTTGCACGCAAGAAAAAGGACCCCAAGGGAACCAGCCCATGCCGGAGGGGCAGTCAATCAAGGGACAATGGGTTTCGGGCTGAACCTGCCATCTGGACAATTAAGGGGGATTATTGGGGTGCTGATAATCCACAGCCTGTAATGCAATCGCGGTGCGAAAACGCGGGAAGCAGAGAGGTATAAAGTAACCAATGCAATTGTACCAAGCCAGTCCTGGCTTTGCTTATAACTGTTGTGTTACGCTTGAGTAAACCTCTTTTATGAACCACACATGTCATGGGAGTTTCTCTTGTCGAATGGGACAAGTTCTTACATAAAGCCAGGGCTCACCACTAACGCTACCCGGTACCTACCGAGGAGTGCTTTTTCCTTTTGAGTACAGGTAATGGCCAGCGACGAGGAATCCGTTGGTCAGTTGGAGCGTGAGGAGCTCGGGATCGCAGAGGCGATGGCGGAGCCAGCCTGGAGCAATGGGATGGCGGCCGGGATCAGGGACCCCCCACTGGCGCGGTGGTCAATCGAAGTGAACTGGGGGCCCGACCGATCGGGGGTTACGACGACCCAAGGCTCGGGGTCACGGACCCGAAAATGGGAGGAAGAGTTCGCCCAGCTGGAGGCGAGGGTCGGGCAGTGCCTGGACTCCATGCAGGCAATGCTCCAAGCCATACTGCTGAGAGTGGGTCCGCCGGCGGCAAGTGGCAGCGTGAGCGATGGGGGCGGTGACCCGGGACCCCAGCCGGCACCGGTGCCAACCCCACTGTTGGTGGATCGACGGGCAGCAGATGCTTTGAGACTCCAGGGCATAACAGGAAAATTCTCGGGGGACCCCAAGCAGCTACCCCACTTTTTGACTCACGTGCGCAGCTTCATGCAGGGGGGGGGGTCACCTGTTTGCCAGGGATGAGGACAGGGTCTCCTACATGGCCAAGCTACTGGATGGCCAAGTGGCCAGCTGGGTGATCGGGTTGTACAACGCCAACGCAGCGGAGCTGAAGAGTTTCCTGGACTTCATGCAGGCACTCCGAGATAGGTTCGAGGACACCCTGAGTGCCAGGCGGGCTGAGGACGACATCCTACACTTCAGGCAGAGGGACAAATCCGTGTCCGAATATGCATTGGAGTTCAGGAGGTTGGTGGAGAAACTCACAGACTGGCCAGAGTCTCTCAGGGTAAAGTATTTCAAGAGGGGTCTCAACCCAGAGATCCTGGAATGGGCGCTGGGCCGGGATGACCCAACCACTGTAAAGGATTGGATCTGGCTGGCTGGGACGGCGGAGTCGGCGTGGCGGCAGATCCAACAGAGTGCGCGGAGGCGGGACCGGGCAAGAGACAAGCCGAGGGAGAGGACCGCAGAGGAGAGGCAGAGCAGTGGGGGATAGCACATGGGGGGCGAGAGGCACCCAAGGCCCCGAACCTATGCTTCAGGTGCGGAGGATGAGGCCACCGGGTGGCACAACACCCGACGGAGCAGGAAGGGACCCCACCACATGCAGATGTCAAGCCACCATGTCCAACCGGGAAACGAGCGGGTGATCGACTGCGGAAGAGTGCGGCAGTGGCGGTGACCGAACGAGGACAGATGGGATGGTCAACCCCCGAGACGGCGTCCTCCAGGAGGAATCAGGGCCGGCGGGAAACAAGGCATGCTTGCACTGAACGGCGTCCCAGTGCAAGCAGGGGAGCTGAGACGCCTGGACCCAATAGCCAATGAGGACTGCCCTCCCCTGCGGGTGAGAGTGCACATCCGGGGGGTGACATCCGGGGGGGGGGAGGCACAGCTGCAGGCACTGCTGGACTCGGGCTGCACGCACTGCCTGATGCACCCAGCTGTAGTCTCTGGGCTTGGGTTGCAGCTGCGATGCCTCAGGGAGCCCATCGCATTCAGCCAACAAGACGACTCAGTAGCGGGGGGGGGGGCGGCTCAGTACTACACCGAGCCGGTCCAGATGATGGTCGGCAACCACCGAGAAGAGCTGAGGTTTGTGGTGGTCCCAATTGCTGACTACGCGGTGGTGCTCAGATTGGCGTGGCTGTGACGACGGAACCCATGGGTCGACTGGGTGATGGAAGTGCTGAGGTTCGAGGATGAGGAGCCAGGGAAGTGTGAGAGCAGGAGGCGTTGGCAACTGGTAGTGGACACAGCCGAAACGACAGAATGTCCGAGGCGTCCAGAGACGATCCTGGAGCCCCGAGGGGCGGCGGCGATACCGAAGTGGGGGCAGGCGATGGCGGCGAGTGGGACCAAGGCAAAGAATGGGTTGGGGCCGGGGGAAGCCCCGGAAGCCAGAGGCATTCCGCGTCAGTACCGGAGCTTGGCGGCGGCATTCGGGGAGAAAGAATCCAACCAGCTCCTGCCCCACAGACCCAGCGACTGCGCCATTGAACTGGAACCAGGGGCAAAACTGCCCAAGCCAAAGTGTACTCCCTATCAATGAAGGAGATGGGCGCCCTTCGGGAGTTCATCGATAAAAACCTGGCGCGAGGTTTTATCCAACCCGCGAAGTCACCACTGGCGGCCCCGGTATTGTTCCAGGAGAAGGACGATTCGCTCCAGATGTGTGTGGATTATCGGGGGCTGAATGCAATCAGCACCGAGTATAACTACCCCATTATACAGCTCTCTTCTTTCGATAACTAACAATATAAGAAGGACCTTGATGAAGGACCTACTTTCACATCTATCTAAGGGGAAGGTATTCACAAAATTGGACTTGCGCGACGCGTATTTCAGGGTTAGGATCCGCGCAGGAGATGAGTGGAAGACGGCGTTTAATACCCCGCTTGGAAGCTACCAATTTTGCGTGATGCCGTTCGGATTAAAAGGGGCCCTGGGGGTATTTATGCAGCTGATAAATGAGGTGCTGCATGACCTACTCTACCGGGATATCCTGGTCTATCTGGACGACATCCTAATCTACACCGAAACCCTGGCGGAGCACGTGGAACTGGTGCACACAGTGCTTCAGAGACTGTTGAAGGCCCAGTTGTACACGAAACTATCCAAATGCAAATTTCACCGGGAGCAGCTGGACTACCTCGGCTACCATATATCTAGCCGAGGGATCGAAATGGACCCGGTGAAGGTGAGGGATGTCCTGGGCTGGGAAGTGCCATGGACCCGGAGGCAACTCCAAAGCTTCCTGGGGTTTGTGAACTTCTACAGGCAGTTCATTCCAAACTTCGCCCAAGTCGCCTTCCCCCTAACAGACCTGCTGAAGACCAAGGGCAGCCGGAAACCCCCGAAGCCCAGCATGTCACTCACATGGACCGCGGAGTGCCAGGAGGCATTTGGGGACTTGAAGCAGTGGTTCACGGTGGAGCCGATCCTGTGATACCCTGACCCGGACCGGCAATTCATCATCCAAGTGGACGCGTTGGATGTGGCAACGGGGGCGGTCCTGCTACAGCCCGGTCTGGATGGTCCTCTCCACCTGTGTGCCTACGCCTCCCGCAAATTCACCAAGACAGAGAGGAGGTGGATGGTGTGGGAGAAGGAAGCATACGCAGTAAAGTGGGCCCTAGCCACATGGAGGCATTTGCTGGAAGGGGCAACCAAGCCGTTTGAGGTGTGGACAGACCACAAGAACCTCGAAGCCCTAAAAACCCCGCGGAGGGTATCTCCTAAACAGGCATGATGGTCTCAGTACTTTGGGAGGTTCTATTTCACCTTAAAACACATCCCCGGGAAGAGGAATTTCCTCACAGACGGGTTGTCGCGCATGCCTCAACACGCCAGCCTATGAGAGGACATTGTGGACTCCATCATCCCCGCCGGCAGGCTGGCCGCAAAGGCGGTCACCCGGAGCCAGACCAGGAGAGAGGCGGGGAAAGCGACGCCGGAGTTACAGCAGGGTTTCGCGGAAGCGGCGGAGCGAGACTCCTGGCTCAAGGAAAACTGAGATGTGCTAACCAACCAAGGGTTCTTGTGGTGGTATGAGGGGAAGGTGTACGTCCCGGAGGAATGCCAGCAGAAGGTGATGGAGAGAGCCCACGACAGCTGGAGCACAGGACACCATGGCTTCGTGAAGACGCTCCATTTAATCCGGCAGCAGTTCTGGTGGCCAACGCTCTGGAAGGACGTGGAAGTGTACTCGGGAGGATGACTGGTGTGCGCGACGGCGAAGAGGAGCAAGGGCAAACCCAGGGGGCTACTCCAGCCAGTGGCGAATCCAGACGGCCCATGGCAAGAGATCACCATGGATTTCATAGTGGAGTTACCGGAGAGCAAGGGGAAGACCGCCATCTGGGTGGTCACGGACTTGTTCTCCAAAGAAGCACACTTTGTGGCTTGCCGGCAAGTCCCCACGGCAGAGAGGTTGGCGAGGCTCTTCGTGCAACACATCTACCAGCTACACAGTGCTCCCCGACGGATCGTCAGCAATCGAGGGGGCAACTTCATCGCACGATTCTGGAGAGAGTTCCTGAAGTGGGTAGGGACACAGCAAGCCCTCTCCTCTGTGGCGGACCTGCAGACGGACGGAGCCACCGAATGCCTGAACGGGGGGCTCAGGCAGTACCTACGGTGCTATGTGGGGCACCAGCAGGACGACTGGGTGGAGCTACTGCCATTCGCGGAAGTAGCCTACAACAACGCTGTCCACAAAAGCACCGGGTTTTCCCCGTTCAAAGTGGCCACTGGGCGAGATTTCGTCCCCATGCCAGAATTGCCTCAGCCGGCATCCCGCATAGACTGGCTGGACTCCTGGTTCACCCAGATAGATGCCACGAGGCAAGCGGTGTGCGCGGCACTGCAGGGAGCTAAAGCGGAATACAAGAAATACGCTGACCTCAAGAGGGTCCCCGAGCGGCAATGGAAGGTGGGGGACCAGATGTACCTGTCGACTAGGAACTTAAAAACACACCAGGCATCGAAGAAACTCAGCCCGAGGTTTGTGGGACCATTTCCCATCGCGGAAATAATCAACCCAGTAACGGTCAGGCTGACACTTCCCAAGAGCCTCGGAAAAATCCACCTGGTATTTCACTGCAGCTTATTGAAGCTGCACCAACCGGGGAATGACTGCCACAAGGCAGAGGTGCGGGACTTTTACGACAGGTACCCTGGGAAGCCGAGGTAAAAAGCGGGGGGTCTGTTTTCAGGGGGGCGGTATGTCAGGTTCAGCCGGCACGGTGCTCCTGTAGAAGCCAGCCTGCTGGGTTGAGCTAATTCCGCCGCCTGCATGCAAGCCGGGAAAAAGGGGAAGTGAGAGCTGCGCGGCTGATTAATGGCCACCTGCGCCTAGCCAGCGGGGAAACCGCAGAGTGGAAACAATTAATCTACACTGATAAGCGGCGCGAGCGAACAGTGAGCAGAGCCGCGAGCCACAAAGCAAAGATCGCCGCACATCCAGAAACCCCGGCTTTTCACGCAAGAAAAAGGACCCCAAGGGAACCAGCCCGCGTTGGAGGGGCAGTTGATCAAGGGACAATGGGTTTCGGGCTGAACCTGCCATCTGGACAATTAAGGGGGATTATTGGGGCGTTGATAATCCGTAGCCTGTAACACAATCGCGGTATGAAAACACGGGAAGGGGAGAGGTATAAAGTAACCAATGTGATTGTACCAAGCCAGTCCTGGCTTTGCTTGTAACTGTTGTGTTACGCTTGAGTAAACCTCTTTTGTGAACCACACGCGTCATGGGAGTTTCTCTTGTCGAACGGGACAAGTTCTTACAGCTTGAAGCATCTTTGGAAAATCAAAGTAAACAAAAACCATTTTTAAGCAGGTAATGAACTATGTTGTGGTTCAGCATATTCACATATTTGATGTTCCAGGGTTTATGAAGTGGCATAATTTGACTTTGTCATTGTCAGCTTGTCTCTACTTGCTAAAATGAAGGAGGGGAGGTGGGCTGTCTCACTTTGGACATCAATGGAGATGTCTTCTGCATGTGCATGAGAAGAAGGCTGCTGAAGGCTAGCCAAGCAGCTGCTTCCAAAAATTACAGCAGCTCCTATGAGAAGGCTAGAAGTGGGGTACTGCTTCACTTTGTGAAGCTGCATCAAAAATATGCTTTGTGAAAGCAAGTCAAGACCCCCCTCCCCCATTGAGGCTTCACACAGTCGTACTGCAAACTTGTAAAAACAGATCCAATAGATCATTCATATCATATCTCAGGAATAAACAAGAGCTATAACATTTGTGAAAATATTCTTGCAGATATCTAGTGAGTGAATTCCTAAACCTTCTGTGAATTAATCAGGTCTCCAGGCTGAAAAATCATTCTTGCTACAATATCTTGGCACAAAGCAGATTCTTAATAGGCTTGTGTGCTCTGTGGACAAGCTTCTTGTGTTTATTACATGTTGTTCTATAAAACTAAATACTTTCCCATTCTCCTGGTGATCAATAAGGTAACAGCAAACAATTATATTCCATCTGAAGTTTATACTGATAATATTGAACAGTAGTCAGCTGTTGCCATGAGACTCTTTACTTCTATTAATGAGTCAGGGTTGGTTGCTCAACTGCTGCTGAGGAATAATAATCATTTATATATTAAAAGAATTGCTCCAATTATCAACCAACCTATATTTCAGATATGGCAAATAAATTCTGTACCCAATATTACAATATAAATTGGATGCATGAAACATTAGCAGTAAAGTCTTTGTTAAGGAAATGCAGAAAGTGAATTGAATTTTCAACCATGGATGATTATTTTATCTGGTATAATTTAATTTACAAATATTTCATATCTCTAACCACCACTGCCTATTTGTAATATTCATCAGCAACCTTTTTTGAATCATTGGAAGCTAAAAAACATTCAACAAAAATCAGAAACAGTAGGATTTGCTGAGATTACAAGAGATCTACAGAAAAGTCTGAATTAATCACCAGCATCATTTACTTGAAATTAACTCAATCCCATAGATAAAAGCCATGATGATATTATATGTGTCATAACGTCATCAAACAAGTGATGCAAATGATGAAATTATGAATGATGTACAGTATGTAAGTCATGTCATTTGCATAATTACATGCATGATATCATTTTCCCAAACCCTCCTGTAGATGCTAAGGCTCAGTCCAAAACATATTTGATGACGTAACCTATTGTATAGAGCATTTTGTTTTTCGGCTTTATCTAAATGTCTTCTGCTAGTCCTCCTCCATTGCTTCAAATCTTCCAGAAATTCACCTGAGAACACCAGAATCTTACATGCAAGAATACTGAACTCTTAGGAGAGTTCAGCAGACACACATGTTTTTTTCAGTTTTTTTAACTTTGTTTTTTTAATATATATATAATTTTATTGAAGAATTTAATTACAATAATACAAACTAATACAAACTAAACTCAGAGAGAGAAGGGAAAAACAGAGAGTAAAAATGCAAAGAAAAAATAGAAAGAAAATAAAAAGAGTGAAATAAAGAAAAAAAGTAATATATGAAGAAGTGACTTCTAATCTTCATCACAAGTACAGGTATAAACAAGTTTGATAGCTCTTCACCCCCTATAAGTTTACAAACAGATATCTCTTCTTCCCATAATCCATCCCTTATCTATAAGCAAATCCATAAGACATCAACTTTTCAATTCTGGTGTAACAAAAAGTCCATAAAGGTTTGCTAGAATTTCATAAAAACATGTCTTATTTTAACCTTGATCAAATAAACCAACTTTATATTCCTTCCTTTTACCTCTGAAAATATCAGTCTTTAATTCATTCAAATATTGTTGTAGGGCTTGATCTTTCTTCAATTCTTCTTTGTCCCATTGCATGGGCTTCTTTGAGGCTCTAACAAGCTTCTTTTGTAAACCCAGTAAAAAGACATTATCCAGGTCATTCTCTTGGTTTATCATTTGTATTTCCCCTTTAATTTTTAAAACTGCAACCGGTTTCTTTCGTATATCCAGTAAGGAGTCCTTATCTGGGTGATTCTCTAGGTCTGTCACTTGTATTTCCATTTTAAATGCCTTCTCTGTCTTGTAATCCACTTTTTTATTCAACATTTCTGATTCTATTATTTCTGCATCAAGTAGGATTTATTTCACATCTGTCATTCCTTCATTAACATCCTTTAAACATAACCTATCCATAGAAGCAGACATTGTTACTGATATTTTTGATATTGTGACTACTAATTTCTGGCCCTATTCTTCAAAAATCTCCCTTAATATTTCAAATGTTATAGTGTTTTGTGTAATTTTGTAAATCCCAGTACTGATCCAAACCAAAGGCAGGTTTTTTTTCCCCATTCTTTAAAGTCTTCCCTGGACTTTAGTCCCCTCTAGTGTCCAATTTAAATCATAAAGTCTCTAATCTCTATTATGACTTACAGTAGGCAAAATAGTTTTTGTTCCCATGAAAAGCCGTTTATTTTATATAATTAGTTCCAAAATCTTATCGTAAAAGTTTCAATATTCTAAATTTATCTGGACCCTTAATTCAATTATAACTTTCTTGGTTCAAAATGTTATTTAGCTTTTTACCATTTATTTCATATTTGTTAAATTCTTAAACTTATAATTAATTTTTCTTTTGTTCAGAAATGATGATAAACTCACTAGGTGGCTTTTCAAACTTGTCATTCTGAAGATCTCTAAGAGCTTTAAGATAGTTAGATAAGCAATTTCTGAAAATGATTAGAAGCGAGGTGTCTTATAAAAGGCTCCACCATGGTTGTGAGCTTGATGATTGATCCCTTCATCTCCCCACACTCAGACCCATGAGAGACCACTGTTCTGCAGTCTCCTTGTGAGAAGCAGCCATCCAGAGCACATGTGGGTGATCTACCATCTTTTCCTTGTCCAGAAAGGTTCTGAAGAACTGGTCTACTCACCAGTTCTTTGGTCTTTGCCATGGTCATCATCTCCGCTGTCCAGAGATGTGGTTAGCTTGCCATGCCTCCACTGGAATTTTTTTAACTTTGTAATTAATTTCATATAAATAATTATTTAAATACAACAGATTGTTTGTTTGTTTATTCATATTTATTAGCTGCCCAGCATGTACTGTGGAAGTTCCTGAAGACTTCTCAGCAATCAAGAGTCTTTTCAAAGATATCTTGTAGCAAAACTGTGTACTCATGTTGATATAAAAGCCAATATTACTCATTGAACCATAGGTAAGGTATTCCTAAAGCAGTCTCCTATTCTACTATTGAGAAATACAAAAGTTGAAAAGTTATGTGCCTTCCTTTTGCACTGTAGTCTACCAGCAGTTGCTATAATGCTTATCCATAGCAAAAAGCTATTTGCTAGCAATTATATTTTTAACATCAGGGAAACGTGTCATCTATTAAAGATGAATGCTTTTATTGACCCTGGTGGAAGTTGAAAATGTTTTTCTTGTTTGATGTGTATGTGACATTAGCTTATCTTTCTTTCTTTCTTTCTTTCTTTCTTTCTTTCTTTCTTTCTTTCTTTCTTTCTTTCTTTCTTTCCTTCCTTTCTTTCTTTCTTTCTTTCTCTCTCTCTCTCTCTCTCTTTCCTTTCTTTCTTTCTTCCTTCCTTCCTTCCTTCCTTCCTTCCTTCCTTCCTTCCTTCCTTCCTTCCTTCCTTCCTTCTCTGCTTCAACTAATCACTAATTTGTTTGGAAACAAGATTTAAATTTTTAACATGGTTTCAAATTTCTGGATAGGGATAGGGAGTTATTTATTTTTTAATTTATTATGTTGCCAACCTACCAAGGACTCTTGGAAGTTTACAATAAAATAATGATAATAAAAATTTAAACTTGGCCATTAAATCAGCCATTTATAAACAGATAAAAAACAATGAATTTTCAATGTGAAAAATATAAGCAAATAATTCAGCTTATTCACAGCCAGTATTGCTTTTCAATGCTTTTCTTTCTACCATATTTTTACTGTATTACTTTTCATTTTCATTTATTTAAAATTTATTTTTATATTTTTTCTGTGTTATTTTTTTGCTTTGATAATCTAAATCTTCTAATTCTTTCAACATCAATGCAAATAGTACAACTAGCTTTTAAGTCATCATTTTTTTTTTTTTTTTATCTGCTTAACAGTCATTACTGACCCTGCAGTGACCGCCCCCTAGCGGTTTTCAAGGCAATTGCATCTTTCTAGTTTCGGAATTAGACTTTGCCAGAGCCTAATTCCTAGAGCGTCAGCCCAGCTGGCAGCACAGGAGGCGGGATTTCCGTTGCTTCGCGCCCCTTTTTCGGACGAGCGCGGTTTTCGCGCTTTTACCGGCAACTTGTCCCGTCTCTCTCTGTTGAGCCGCTGCCAGCATTTTTCCTCCCACTGAAGTGAGAGTCCTCATTTATCTACTCACGTACGTTTTCGATCTGCTGAGTTGGCAGAAGCTGCGGGTATAGAAACAAGAGCTCACCTTGTTAACGCGAGGCTGGACTCGAACCGCTGAAGCTTTCAGCCATTTCTGGCCGGCACTTTCAGCGTCATTAAGCCGCTACGCCACCGCGTCCCCTTTAAGTCATCATTAGCTGGTGGCAATTGGCTTGTCTTGCTAAATATATGTTTAGGAACACCCAATCTGTTATGAAGTACCGATTCCACTTTCAGATTGATTTGATTTATGTTGCCTTGGTGAAGATATATCTATATCTATATCTATCTATATCTATCTATCTCTATCTCTATCTCTATCTCTATCTCTATCTCTATCTCTATCTCTATTGAACACCTTTGTAGTACCTATCAGTCTGTTTTCCATTTCCAGTTTATAAGAAACCAGATACTCTCAATTAATTGATTACTTAGGACATTTGAAAAGAAGGAAAAGAGTATTTGATTTCATTTTAAGGTATTTGTGAAACCTAATATTTATATAAGGATTATTAATAATTCATACTATGCTGAATATTTTTCATTTTCAATGTCCTTTTTCTACTCTGATTTTCTAAATCTTATTAACTAGCTCTGAACATATTTCCAAGTGAACTACTTCACTACAGAATGCCAGGGTCAAATTAAGAGGGATTTGGGGATTTGCACTAAACCCTCCAGAGGGTCATATATGGCCCATGGATTGCCAAACCCAAAATACTTCAACAAATAAAGGTTCTTTTTCAATGCATTTCAATTTCGTTTAGATGTGTTCTTTTGTACAGACACACAGCCCATCCTGCATTGGAAATCAAATCTGGATTTTTTATATCTGTTGCATGTCTCACTACTACGCATCCCTTTTTTTTCTAGTTATGCAAAGAACAAACTTTGATGGTAAAACATGTTGAAGTAATGCCTGGTTTTATTACAGCTTCTGTTCAAAGAAGCAGCAAATTACACTGCACTCTTATAACAGCCATTAAAATTTATGTTATGACTCATCAATCACAAAAGTCTTAATAGATAAAAATAACAAAAGTTGAAATTGAGGGGAAAAAAAACTTCAAGCTACTGAGGCTTTCTTTCTAATATATCCTTTTCTGTCTTGCCTATTTTTTTTTTTTTTTGAAGTTTATCATTTTTCCATCTTCTCTTCTTCTCACTCCACCATACCCCACCCACCCAAGTATTGCTTTTAAGGACAAGTTCTTTCTTAATGATATGTATTGAAGGGAAAAAAATCTCTCTACTGCCAAGCAATAGCAATGTCTTTAGTAAAAAAACTTGATTTTTTTTTAAACTGGTCTGTTAATGTGCAATTCATTTTAATTTAAAATGAGTCCTAGCTTCTATTATCACACATAAACCAATTGTCTTAACTTCTGATAGAAGAAAGCATTTCCATTGCCAGAAATATAATCTGTTGAATTTTGAGAGGAATGGTACAATTAACTTTGTAGATTACAATAATTGAGACTTTAGGGGAATATTGATTTGTTGTTTTTTAAAAAAATGTTCTTTAGGCATGAAGAACTCAAAGGTAGGAGCACTGAATCAGGTTGAAGAGAGTTTTTTCACAGAATATGAAGGTTACAATTCTCTGTTAAAGAAAGATGAAAGGTCAATGCTGGGGTACATCTTATCTCAGAGGTCCAAGTCAAATAGCACCAACTATTCTTTAGTACAGGGTTCCTCAACCTCAGCAACTTTAAGATGGGTGGACTTCAACTCCCATAATTCTCCAGCCAGCCATGCTGCCTGGGGAATTCTGGAAGTTGAAGTCCACCCATCTTAAAGTTGCTGAGGTTGAGGAACCCTGCTTTGGTACCTTAGGCAGTAGGGTTTAGATAGACAGTTTAGGAATTGGTCTGTGACCACTTTTCCTCTGCTTATTCTTTGTCTAAGGAATTACTAACCTACCTCACTGGGTTGTGGTTGTTGGGAAAATACCATTAGAGGAGCGCAGAGATGGCCTTGGAGAAGGTATGTGGTGACCGTTAACAAAGCATGAACTTAACCCAGAAAAACAAGAAAGTGTGAGAAAGAAACTAAATATACCCTTACCTTTGCTTCTTTGGCGTGAGAGGAAGGGAAAAGAAAATGTGTTTGCACTTTAAAAATGCTATTATTATATTGATAAAGTATTTCTAGTATTTCTTGTGGTATCTGTTTTGTGACCTGGCCTACCTTGAAGGGCTGAGAGAGGGAACATTATGTATACCACCCTGATACAAAAGGGGGGATATAAATCAAATATCAGTCAAACCTTTATTACAGCCTTTGGGCTAGAAAGCACAACAACAAAATATACAGACCTGTAATTATTAATAAAATTTTAAAAATGCAATAAAATTACATAAAATACTTTATTTATTTATTTATTTATTTATTTAAATCAATTTCTATAGCTGGCCATCTCATCACAGGCGACTCTGGGCAACATACAACAAAGCTAAAAACAATAAAATACATTAAAAATATATAAAACAAAATTAAACAGAGAATAAAAAGAAGTTAAAAATAAGGGAGCCACCTCACTAATTCCCCTGTCCCTTGGAGTCCCCAGGCCTGCTGGCATAAACAAGTCTTAAGGGACCTCTGGAAGCTCAACAATGATAAGGCCAGTCTCGTCTCAGGGAGGAGAAGATTCCACAGCGCAGGTGCCATAGCAGGAAAGGCCCACTGCCTGGGGCCTGCCAAATATATTTACCTAGGTGATGGAACCCATAACATGCCCTCTCTGCTGGATCTGGTAGGATGGCAGATGAAATTGGGGAGAGGCAGTCCCTCAGATAGCCTGGGCCCATGCCATGAAGGGAATTATAGTAGCTGTAGTACAAATAGCAGTGGTAATCACCAAAATTTGTGCTCAACTTCAACTGTAGATACACAGATAAAAGAAATGATAGCACAAAATTGGGCAACCTGGAAAGAGATGTCAGGGTCCCGGTCAGATAGAACCGGTGACAGGTAGACATTGTGCTCTCTACCTGGGTAGTTCTTTAAAATGGGATAAATATATACCTTCCTTGGTTCCCTATAGAGAAAGCAACAAAGGGGCATCTGGCTTAGGGATTCCACAGAGCCATCTCCATGTGGCCATAAGCGCTGTGAAAAGGGATGCTTTTACACCACCCAGCAGAACTGCTGAGGGTAGAATATCCAACCAGGCCCAAGCAAAAGCACAATGAAATTTCAGAATTAGAACTGAAGAGAGATAAGATGATGGCACATGCCCATTTGAGAAGAATCCATAAACTGTAAGGTTGGATATTAGGCTTAAGCTGGTTTGAAAATCAATATCCCAGATACGTTGCTTAAGATCACTCCTGGCATTTTCAAGCCCTAATGGACAGAGACTTTCCAAAGAAAGTCTAAGGACTGAAGTTTGCTATTAGCTTTTGTTAGCCAAGTTGATTTAAAACAGTCTCTGAGGAGCCAGACCCACAGGAGAAAAAATCAATTTCAACCAGAAATTAAGGAGATAGAACCAGGCTCTGGCACCCACAGAAACCAAACCTGTTTCTAACTGTAAAACAGCATTCTTGATGCACCTTGGAACTACGAGTATTGCTCTTACAAATTTGGACTGGACAGCCTCCAGGACATTAAACTTCGTAAAAATGCAAATTGGAACACCGTAAAGAAGCTGAGAGATGATGTTAGCAAGAAAAACCTTGCAAGCTGCAGGAATAAAATATGCCCCCTTTGAATAGAAGAATCTTAATACAGCCATGGATCTACATTGGGCCACACTTGCCTGATAAGAAAAATGTGTGCTCCGTGATAAGGAAGCCTGGAACTGCATCTCATGATATTTATAAGTACATACATGCACTATTGGGGTCCCATTAATTTGCCTTTTCTGTAACCTATTGATGTGTCATGTAAACACTAGCTCTTTAGTTTTTTGATAATTTACTAAAAGTTGTTTTTTTAGGCAAAAGGAAGCTAATGCCCTCAGTGCCCTTCTCATTCCCACCTGGGAGACAGACAAAATTACTACATCATCTTCATAGAGCAGTGCTGGAATTGCACAATCTCCTAAAGTTGAAGAGTGACATTAGAAGATGAGAGAGCCTGAATTATTGAATTGATGTACAAATTAAAAAGGGGGGCTAGAATACACCCTTGCCTTACCTGTCTTCTGGTGGAACCAGCTCCAGAAAGGTGCCCCCAAGGGGAACATCAAAGAAATAATCTGAGGTCACTTGCTTCTGCCTTTTCTTCCCAGGAACACATGCACAGAGCACAGAACGCATGCTCTTACATTCTTCTGCTGATAGGATGTAACTGTTAGGCTTTTTTTATTCTTATAATGTATTTCCTCCAAATAAATATTATTTCATAATCCTTGCTCAGGTCAGATTCCCATTCTCAGGATTGCTCAATCTCATACATAGAATGCTTCAAACTCCAACATGTTAAAAGTTCAGGTGTCAACTCATGCTGTTTTCTGAGCTGTAAGCCTTTACATAAACATATGGTTTATTAATGGATATTTAATACCTATTTTTAATTGTTTGTTTTATTGTTTGCCGCCCAGAGTCATGTTAATGAGCGGGGCAGCTATATAAATTTGATTAAAAAATAGATATGTAAAAGGATGCTAAGCAAGATACAAACTCTTGCATGCATCTGCTGTGTTCCTCTGCAATATGCACACCATGGAACATATGATCACTGTTGTTTTCTCTGACAGAACTGATAATTTATTAAAGGGAACCAAACTAGATATATGAATACCAATATTAAAATGTACATTACTTTATTGGGGAATATTATTCTAAAACAAAAAACAAATCCAGATTGCCAAGGTTATGTCAAGTGAGAGGAGACTTTTGAACAGTCTATCCCCTTGTGCATAAACATTTCTGGACTTGGTCATGGGGAACCAGTGGCCTCATGTATGTTGCTGAGCTAGATCTCCCAACATCTTTTACCATGTTGTCTGATGCTGTTGGGAATTGTAGTTCACCCACAACTACATAGATAGAAACAGACATTGAGTTAATACTACAAGTACTATCAACTACATCATGTTAGCTACTGCTTGATTACCTCACTGTGGGACTGAAGTGGAGATCTAGGTCTTGGGACATATATTTATGTCTTTAACGGGCTCTATCACTAAAGAGAGAGAACTATTCTGTGGGCTTTGCATTTTGTTCTCCATATAACATTTTATAGATCTGGGCAGAAAATGCAAAATACAGTCTTGTGATAAATGGGGGGCAGCACGAATTGTGCTTTACATAAATAATTTGTCACCATGCAAAATAATCAACATATTAACATTAAGATTCAATTTTTTTCTGGCCATCAGTGGGCCATAGATCTGGCCATATCTCTTACTCTTCTTAGTTTGATTTGTTAAAAATATTATTTTAATTCTAAACAATAGTAAATGGGAGGTTGGCAAAGCAACCTCGTTAATTTGCCTTCTCATTCATTAGCATTTTCTGGAGGTCATGGAAACCATGGTGTGAATAAGGAAATTGCCTCCCTCCAATGTGACAGCCATTAAATATGAGTCCCTACAGTCTGTTTGCAGCATTTCAAATGTTCTCAAAGGGACCCACACTTGAGGTATAAACCAGTTTCTGTGTTGAAGCTATCTTCATGTAAGCTATGCTGTATGAAGTAGTCTTGACGTACTGGCAAATGTTTATTCTAGGGTTTTTTGGGGGGATGGTGGAGGTTTTTTTAAAGTGTCTACCATCAGTATGATTCTTTCAAAATGCTGTAGTGTGTGAATCATTATGTCATGTTTATTGTGCTTATTTGATAGTGCAGTAGATCTGCACCATTAGTCCTTTGTTTTGAGCACCAGTGGTGTTGTTTCAGATGGCTGATCAAACTCTAGTCAAAGAAATGAGGCAAATGGTGAAAAGTTTTCCCCTTGCTCAAGCAAACTGATGAAAAGTGAATTAAAATGCTCTTCATTTCAGTTGCAATTCACCATGCTTTTTATGCATAGAGGGATGCCAGAGATGTGCTTATTGGCAATACATTAATTTTTTATGTTGCAGCCAATACAATTCAGTGATCCAATATTTGGCTGCATGCTATCTGGTAATGCTTCTCCATTCTTTTCACTCTTCACGTTCAGTGGTTGGTTGGAGTACAATTATAGAATCCAGCTGAGCTGACTATTACATTCAAATGCTTTTCAATAGGGTGACCTTTTTCTTTCCTACAATTAAGCCACCTCTTCCTACCAAAAGCTTCCTTGAGGTATTTGCCACCATAAGAGCTGAATAATGAAAACAATAAAATATTTAAAGATAAATAAAATAGCAATAATAGCACAGCAAGGAATGTGAAAGCCTAATTTAGTCTTCTGAACCATGTGGCTTTCCAGCAGTGTCAGCAATTGGGACTTTAGGAGAGATCGGAAAATGACTAAGTCAGGAACAGTTCTATACAGGTATTGTGCTAGTAGCTTTCAATTAGATGAGGATGGTTTTAGTACTTGGCCTGAGTTACACACAGTGCTGTTCTTGATCTTTCTGATTCCTCCTGTTCCTGAGCAAGATGGATGTCTCATAATTACCTTCAGCTTAGAAACACTGCCATCTCTGTCCTTAGGGATCTGATAAAGGTTTTCACGAGGGATATCAGGACACTTAATTTGCCCTGCAATTTTAAATAAATGAAGGTAATTCTCATTAACTGGATTGCTAGGCTGATTGGTTGAAACACAGTAATTATTTGAATATACCACTGCTTTGAATGTTCAGTTCAGTTCTTAGCTCAAACCCTACATTAAAAAAAAAAAAAAATTAAAATACATATACTGGATTTGGAAAGACAGGGAAATATTTCTATATAAAGGAAAATCCTACATACAAATAAATGTGACTTTTTCAAAATTTGAAATGTGGATATGGGGAGATTTGATGAAATTAACTTAGTTAAGCTGAAATGGGACGGGTTGGAATCTGATCAGTTTGTCTCTAGTTCAAATTTGGAGGATGAATAACAGTTGGTGTACTTTAGTCTCTGTGGTGACTTTATCTGTTCTCAGACACTCACATGGAATTGGTTTGTGCTGGAATCCACAGTGGGGTCCAATTTAGCTCTGGGAGGCAGATCTTGTTATAGAAATAGTGGGGGAAACATGACAATGGATCTACAAATATAAGATATTAATAGAGGTTTAGTTTGGTTTTCTTTTTAGAAAAAAAATCATCATGAAACTAAATCTGTAGTTATGAGAAAAAGTGCTCCATAGGAAAGTGTAAAGGAAATTATTTTTATGGAAGTTATCAATATGATTTTTAACAAGAAAGATGTTAGATCAAATGCACATGGGGTGGGAGGAGAGCTTTTTTAAAAACCCTTTTCTTCCCAATCATAGTTTTACTGTGCTAAGTCATTGCTGATATTCTTTTACAGCAGCAATGTCCATTTTGTATCAGTACATCTCACAGTATCCATCTTACAGGTTCACTATTAACTATAGTTAAAAAAAAAGGAGATAAGTGATCAAAGATATCTCCCATTTGATTTGGTGTGATAAGTGCCACTTCCATGTGATCTTGCCTATTAAAACTTGTATTCATCTTGGTAACACAGTCTTAGCAATTATTGGATTGCGTTTTGGAAAATGTTTACCTTTTCCCTGCAGCAGATGTGAGATTCCTATCCCTGGAAGAACAGGTTAAGGTGTTTGATAGAGTGAAAACAATGACGTTTTTATAGTTCATATTTAAGCCATTAAAACAGTTGGACGATAATATACCAATAGACATACACAAAAATCAGAAGTACAAATAAAATAAATTGTACAAATAAAGAAGTACAAATAAAATAAAACAAACTCCAATCCACCAAGTATTGTGGTCTTTTTTACATATTTCTTTTGACATTTTCCTATTAAATTCAAAATCTTTTCTGCAAAGCTTCTTCAGAAAAACAGTGTTGGTTTCTTGGTGGGCAAGTTCCAAGAGAAGGAAATGAATTAAGTATGCAACTGGCACATTCCTTTCCAGTACACTCAAATCCCATTCCCCCCCACCCCCCAATAAGTTTTGCTTGTTTCTCAAATGCTTTTTGGAATGTATTTCCTGAGGCATTCAAGGCTTGTCAGAGCCAGCCTGGTGGTGAAACCCACATTTAGCTGTTCTATTTCATGACGAAAACAGTTATCAGGTACACTGAAGCTAATTTGCATATGTACCTGTGAAATTGGCTTCCTCATGTAACATCCATGTTCCAAAGTTATATATATTTGAATTAAACTTTCCACAATTCCAAGATCCATATTGTGGTGGGGTTAGTTTTGTGCTAATTTCACTTTACTGAAGAAGATATAATTTGCATTAGTGTATTTCAAAGTAAGTTTTGAACTCATTATTAAATGCCCTGGGCAGGCATAATCAAGCGTATATTAATATAATTTATACAATTTAGGTTCCGCCCGACTTCAAACGACTCAGTGGCTCACAATATAACAAAGAAAATAAAATACAGCACACTTCAAGAACATAAGCAAAAAACAAATAAGTAAAAGCAGATAAAAATTATATTGGATACTAGTTATCATTGGGCGGTACCATTTTCAGGGACAAGTAGGAAGCTATTTTTTTTAAGATAGATAGATAGATAGATAGATAGATAGATAATTGCTAGGAAATGAAAGAGGTAACTATCAGGCAAAATGTTTCTATACATTTAACTACATACAAATCAATCACACTAATTTCCAATCAATAATTTGAGGTGGCCAGTTTTGAAATTGGTTTATCATCCTATTTAAAGAGTAACCATGCCACTTCATGATTTATTATTAATTTAAAGCCACCCCAATGGCTTCCAGGTGGAATGGAATGAAATGTCATAGCAGAAGAGAAGAAAATACTTCTGTTTTGTCGATGTAATTTTCTCCCACAATTTACAGGGTCTCTATTTTTCCCAGCACCCTGTGGATGGGGAAAAAAATGGTTGAGACAACCTTCTGGCAGAGAAAACTACTGTCAGCCCATCTTACATGATGACCTTCTGCTTATTCTCAAAGTCTTTGGCAGTTGCTTCTTCCCACACCTTCAATTCCAGGTTGGAAAAACATTGACAGAAAAGTAGACCCAAATCAATAGCCTTTATAGGATTGGTCTGTTGTTGGTGTTTATGATTTGACCCCATTAATCAATTTGTCATTATTAGACTTTGACTACTATATTGATGGTTGGGGATGCTTTATTGAGAAATTCATTTGTTACCAGAATATGCATATTGTCAGCCAATCCTAAATTCCAACTCAGATTTGCTGAACATAGTGTTTCTTTATAACTAATAGCACTGATGTCCACAATAAAATTGATTTTCTTTTAATTTTGTGTGGAAATTCAACAAGATCTCCATCTCAGTTTAGATTCCTAGTTTCATAGATTTAAATAATAACCTGTGAACTGTAAATTAATTTCTATAGCTCTACTGTCAGTGAATTCTGATTGTGAGTGCATAACATTATTGGGTGTGTTTTCTTCCCATTTCACTGTTGTCATTCTGATGAACAGATTCTGAATTTTATTGTGTAACTTTGTACTATTAGTAGCACTTTTATTGCCTACTGTAATATTTGATGGCGAAGCTGACGGCTGTGACCTCATTATTTGTATTATCATTGACTTTTCAAGAAATGTTTATTGTATTGATAACAAAATGTCATGGGGATAACGTAGATAAATTCAGCTTAATTTATGAGGAAATGCTGTAGTGTAGTTGAGGAGCATTTGCTTCAGTTGTTGAAATGTCCAGGTTAGGAAAAACAAAAAATACTTTCAGTCTGTATAGGCAAAGATGGATTAGCATTCTGAATCCATTTAAGGCAGAATCCTTAATCCATTTATCTATCTTTCTATGTTTATTAACAATAGGATTTTCCATCATTCATCTATATTTTTGTGATTTCCATATAGATGCCTGGAATATGTACCACGGCAATCATTACTGAATTGTGCAGTAGAATAGAACAGGGTGACTTAAAAGAAAAATTAGAATGCCATGAGAAATTAAATACAGTACTTAAGTAAAAGCCCTTGTGAAAATCTGTAAGTATCTTTTTCATTTAGAATCTTAGGATAATGTTGGATTAAATGATTCAGTCTTATGCCTGCTAGATAAAGATTGCTGCATTTCCTCTGGGGCACTAACCTTGGCATATGTTTTCCTTTCTATTAGCCTGCTTCCAATTTAATGCAGAAAAATCTACATGTGAAGAGCATTGGGAAGTTTAGATAATATTTTATTGTTTATTCAGGGTCCATTCTGAAATGATATGCAATCAAACACTGCTTGATTTGTTTTAGAGGGTGTGTGGATATTATTGGTATGATCATGAGACATTGGAAAGTTAGTTATTCCACATTAGAATGGACATATGGATTCTATACCGCCATTTCTAGCTGACCACCTAATTCACATCTGGCTAACACATGGGGAGCTTCTGTCAATCAGAGGAGATAACAGGAGTACAGGTAGTTAAGGATCTTGGGGAACTTTCTTCAGATGGTCAAGCATATTGTTCGGATAAGGAGTATTTTGCTATAAAAGAGGTTCTCTTAAAACAATAAATCACAGAACGAGCATCTGTAACTTCATAAATTTGCTATTGGCTGAGCCTGTTTGTTTGCTTAAATAAGGGGGAAAAGATGCTGGGCTGAACAACATCAATTCCTCAGACATGAATTCAGTTCTGTTTCCTGCTGGGTATTTGTTTGCCCTCCATCCCAGCTTTGGGACCTTTGACTTGAACCCTGAGGTCTAGTCTTAACTGAACCACTGGGGGTGGGTGGGTGGGAAACAGGGCTAGATATCCTAATAGAAATCAGGCTCCTATATCCCTAATTTAGAAAAACATTTGTAATATTCTTATATAGCAATGTCCATCAGTAAGTCATAAATTATCCATGACTAACTCATCCCATTAATTAGTGGTATTAGTTGTATTGATGGTACAATACTGAGAATTTCTCAAAACTCTTGTTACTGAAACAAATTAACTCTACTGAAGAAATTAGCTGAAATTTCTTTTTTTTCTATTTTAACAGTTAAGACAACAACAGCAACTATCCCAGATCAGTCTTTGGTGAAATAAAATGGTTCCTTTCACTCATATACCTGAAATTTGGAGAAAACTTGTCATGTTTAAACCTTTTGTTCAACAGTCTCATTCTGATACAGAACATTTCCAATGATTCAAAGGTAGACCACTGCTGCTTTATGCTGTCCCACATTAATAACACCTAATTAACTTTCATTTGAACCTTCTTAACTGGATTACATGATCTTTATGTAAATTTATTCTCCATAAAAATGTAACCTAAATGCTAATCTTTCTCTTCTCATTAGAAGTAATAAAAGTGTTTGCTGAAATGAGCCAACCAATTCTGATAATACTTTGGAACAATTTCTGATCTAAAGCACATTAATAGCAGGTTTGACAGAATGGTAACATGGTAAGCTTTTATTTTCATTTTAAAAGCTTTGGAGAGGATACAGTAGGCTAAACAGTAACAAAATAAAAGATTTAATAAGTATTAGGATAATGAACAGTTTAACATTTTCTGAAGTTTCTTGATGAAACTATTAATTGCACACCCTTATTATACTTGTTGAAATACATGAAACATTTCCTGGAATGAAACAAAAAAGCAAATACAGAAAACTATATATATAAAAAAATACAACAGGGCATGTTTTGCCATCCACTTCAACAAAACAGGATGAATATGATCTTTTCATGTGTCAATATTCAACACCGCATGATTAATACATAAACTGGATGTGGAGTGAACAAACAGGTAAGAGACTTTCCCAGTGCATGGCTGGGTTCATAGGTCACCATTGTTTGGTGTGGGCTTAATGTTTCTTATGAACCCAGTTTTTGTGGCTTGTAAAGCATATTGTCTGGCTATTGTTATGTGAGAACTCAGCCAGTTCGACTTTTCAGTAAACTGTGATTAAAACAAAATGATGGCTTAGCATCATGCAAATATCTGTTTTGTCTCTAAACTTTTGGAAGATAACATTCACAGATATTGGGCCAATTATACATTTACTTGCACATATTTATACAAACATTTATGATGACATGGTCTTGTTGGCTTGATATTCTGGCCAATACAGTTCCAGCAAGTCTGGAAAGCACATGTTGAGAAAAGCTAGCCTTGACAAATAAGATTGCCTTTTTTGTGAACAATGCTCAGATGGATTTTCAGTTTTTGTCTATGTACAACTGATGGAATGCAGCAAGAGGTCCTTTTGTGCATAACAATGATCTGTGAATCCAAATACTTCATATGTACAGTAACTGATCTCTGGAGCCTCATGATCTCAAAATAATTTATGAAGAAAACACTGCAAGAATAGGAAAATATCCCATTCTCATATCCATTTCTATATAGTGTTGTGAAGGCAGATAATGGCACATAAAGTGGTCCAAAGAGGACAGGGCTTCTGAACCTCAAATGGTTGTGCTGGAAATGAGGCTTCATTTCATACAGTTTCCATTACCAAATACAGATGAAGATATCAAAACCTTCACAAATTTCATTTTATAACTAACATTTAAGATGCAGAAGCCTTGATCTATCTTTAATAAAATAACAGAGATATAATTAAAACATTTAGACTCATCAAATAATACATATAGAATAAATGGTCACCAGCTTGTTTAAAAGTAAAAAAGAATTGGTATGACAAATGATTTGAAACAGAACTGCATTCCACAAATTGTACAAAGTTCACCTAGACAAAGGAATTGCTTCTAATAGATTCACAATTTAAAAGTTTTGAGGAAATCAACAGAAAAAGGATCAGGAAACAGACATCTTTGTTATCTAAGAGGTTAATGTTTAAATACTGTTTTAAAATGTTTTTTAAAACATTAAAACATATGTTTTATATACTGCTTTAAAAAAATGATCCAACTTGATTGTTACATTTCTGACAATTTAAGAAAATGAATTGTCTATTTTTGTAGTCAATGCAAACATCTTGTACCAGTTTGCTCTTAGTGTGATATTAACCATGAATTTGACTTTTTTTTCATTGATACTCCCACTGTTGCATGTAATTTTTTCTATCTGAATTCTGCATCCATTTAACCATACAGTTGTCTTTTTCTTCTGCACTTTCTGAATCATACTTTAACAGCAACTGTTTATCAATAAGCTCCAATAAACGTTGTGTGAAGAGTTTTTTTCTCTCAGTATTCCACTTTGTTTTGATAATTCGTTTTGGACTACACTACTTATAGATAATGAAAGCAATGAGATGATTCTGCCTGTTCTGAAGAGAAAATCTCAAAGGATTTCATCTTTGTCTTATTAATCATGATGCTTTGCAATTTATATGAATTATTGCCCTTCCACTGATTCAATCTTTTTGTACATTCTTGTTCATGAAAATATATTCTGCTGCTGGAGTTCCAAAGGTAACCCTCTGAACCTGCGCTTTCTCTGTCCTTTTATTCTGCTGCTTTTTGTCCTGTGCTATATCATCCAACCATCCCCATTCAACATTTCTATCTAGCTTTGGTGCTGACATTCTAAAGCTTTGCATGGTAGTTGAAGCTACCCTATTCTTCAACTCTTTTTTCAGGGTCACATACAGATTCAAAACTGGCTTTTCCCTCTGCTGTCTTTATATCAACCTTTAGGTCTACCAGTGAGTAAGAATGAGAGGAGTGTTTCAATGAGTATAATGATATATTTGAAAAATATTTTAAAAAACATGCAGAGAAACAAATAAAGCAGCTTTTCAGAATGATGCTGAGTGACAACTGAACTGATGGTCCTTAGTGCATCTATGGCTATCGTTTTGGGCAAACAGTAGGTCCACCATCACTAGGCAAGTGATATACTGTATATAAACAGCATTCTTGATTATTCCACTGAAAGAGGTAGTTTGGAGGTAGCAGTCAAATTACAGTATTAAAACTTGTCATCAATAAGACGGTGGGAAGAATGAAGAGCAACAATCCGTGTTACAACCTTGTGCATACTAATTTGGAAGTCATTCCCATTGTCCTCAATGCTTATGGCTCCTTTATGATGTCTTGCTAAGTCTGGAAGAAGTCTGGTATCCTCTGGATGTGTTGGAACTCATTTCCCATAATCTACAACCATTGTGACATGGGATTATCAAGATTGAGGTCCAATACATCTGGAGGACACCACATTGGAGAAAGCTGAGCAATTATGTGTATTGGAATTGCCATTTTTCCCCAAAACAGAGTGAAGGCAGAATGGCATAGAAAATGGAATAAATGATATTGATAGGGAAAGCCCAGAAAATGAGGTGAAACAGATTACGAATGACAAACTACTTTGTGGTAAATGGATTCCCACTTGAAAAGCTTTATCCAGAGGTGCTTTAATTAAAGAGTCACTACTTTTTTCACCAAAGCCAGGTGCAAGCTTCTAATTGCATGTGTCAGAGCAAAAGTAAATTATATTCTTTTGAGATTCTTTTCCACAGGAAAAAAAAGCACTTTCCATCTGCCTCAGTTACATTTGTGTATTTTCAGAAGCTATTAAGGTATCATAAACTTCACAATATAGAATGGTGTTGCTCCCAAAACACATTCACTTGGGCCCTTAGAAGTCTGTTTAGAGGGAGAAATCTAAATCGATTTATGTATATCTATCTACGGTGTAAGTTTTTATGTGTATGTATGTGTGTATACGGATGCAGACACTGTACATCTTATTCAAGCACAACTAAATTAATACGAAAAGGGCAAATTGGAACATAAGCTATATATTTATTCAAGGGCTAACATAGAATTCTACACAGTCCTACAAAAAGTTAATCTGCACAGATGGAACAACTGCTGCTCTGTAGGATAACATCATGCATGTAAGCCTGCTCTGTGTGCCGCATAATACCCTGCTACTTTTTTTGTTTGTTTGTTTTTTGTGCCTTCAAGTCAGTTTTTGACTCCTGGTGAGTGCCTGGAGAAGCCCCTGCAGTTTTCTTGGCAAGTGTTTTCAGAAGTTTGCCTTTGCTTCCTTCCTAGGGCTGAGAGAGAATGACTGGCCCAAGGTTACCCAGCTGGCTTTGTGCCTAAGGCAGGACTAGAACTCATGGTCTTCCAGTTTTTAGCCTGGTGACTTAACCACTGCACCAAACTGGCTCTCTGCTACCTTTTAAATCCTTACTTATTGAGTGCAAACACATGCAAATGATTTTATAAATGAGTTTGGCTGAACATATTACAGAACCAAATAAGTGCACTAATCAGGTAGGATTCTCTGTCATGGAAGGTCTATAATTCTCTTAAAATTTTTTAGAGATCTGTGCACCAGTCATGCTTGTTCCTTAAATTGAGCTTCAGTGAGATTCATGAGGAGAGTTGAATTTGAACCAGGTTCTCCCCACTATGTTCCCAACACTTTCCATTACATTGTGGTTTACAATCATGAAATGTTTGGTTCAGCTTTTATCATTATCTTTTTATCTTCAACTTCACTAAAGCTCTGAAATTAGGCTTAAGTACATATAACTGTATATACTAAATTTTAAGCTATTCTTGCTACATCTAGTTTCTGTTATCTAAAGAAACATCTATGTTACAATTATAAACTATGCTTTTGAAAATACCTTGGAACCAAAATCTGTTTCATATATACTACTACTACTACTACTACTACTACTACTAATAACAACAACTAGACAGCCTATGACCCGTTGGGTCATCCTTTGTCTATATTTACTTACCTAAAAAGATAAACAGACTCATGTTTCAAAGCAATTTACAAAAATAATAAAAATTGTAAACTACTGTCCTTTTTGAGAGAGTGCAAGACTCCTCCAATCTTATATTCAGGAACCACCCACTTGTAAGTTCTCCATCTACTAAGGATTTAACTTCATCTTTTTGGCCTGTCTTACAGTTCATTTCTGCATCTGGATGCTAATTCACAATATACACGGCCTCTTCTGATTCAGATTTGAAGGAAAAGAGTTGAGCTTCATTACTCATTCATTCCAATCTCTGGATGACTGTGTCCATGAGCTTCATACAGACACTAAATATCAGTTGGGACAAAATAGTGCCTTGTGATAATTCACAACATAGCTGCCATTACGTGGTGACAATTTGCTCTCTGAAACCAACCCTGCAAGTGGTAGTATAATCTCTGTAGCACAATATACCTCTATCTCACAGACACGGTCCAAGAAAATATCATAGTTGATGAAAAGCTGATGAGAGATTGAACAAGACCAACAAAACTGTACTCTTCTATCTTTATCCTCTAGGAAATCATCAATCAGTGTGATGAAGGCTGATTTTATTCTCAAACCTGAGCTGAACACAGATTGACAAGGACTGAGATAATTGGCAGGAATCAATAACATGTGGTAGGCTGGATAATTAGAACCATCTCATCCAGATCCTCAGGCCTCTAAAATTGAAATCATGCATAGAAAGAATTGACCAGCCAATGCACTGGATATCTCACTATGTCCTGAATCAAAAGCAGCATTCACTATGAATGGATTTTCTGGAGCAGATATGAGTAGGGGTCATGCACTCCTAAAATTTTGACTGGACAGACACTGAAAGATGCAATGGAGTGCACAGAGTAATTCTTGATGGCATTCACTGTATGCAGCAAAGTGTATCTTGTCAATCTTATGGTGAGTCCGTACATCATTTGCACTCCAGCTATCTCATACCTTATTTTATTGCCTGAAACTTCCATAACACCAAAAAGAGCATTTAGGACACTTTACAACAAGGAAAACAAAATATAAATTTTTCTGAATGTTCTGAATGTGCTATCAAAAGCAAAAGAGTCCTAAATGACCAAAACATGATACTTAAAAAAAAAAAACAGTGCTTCCATCCAACGAGGTCTGATTAAAAAAAAAGAAAAAAAATCCAAAAACACAATGAATCTCATGCTTTCTTCTTTCTATTGTGGAAGAGGAATACTTGTCACATGTCAGTTGAATCAATTTGCATTTAAATAGCACAGAAATTCTACAGATCAATCATCCTCCTTCTGGTGTGTATCTTGCCATTTCTTTCTTTTTTTTTAAGCAGCTATAAAGAATTCATTCACATTTATACCGTTCAAAACAATTAATAATGATAATTATCATACTCTTCTTTCTGGTGTGTATCTTGCATTTCTTTCTTTCTTTTTTAAGTAGCTATAAAGGATTCATTCACATCTCTACCATTCAAAACAATTAATAATGATAATTATCATACTCTTTCATTGAAAGCTGAATTGTTTCTTAATTAACATGAATGGGCTATTAAAGCATTGATTGAATAGATAAAATAAGTTAAGCATAAAGATTGTTATGCTTATGAAATACTAATTAAATGGCTAGCTAATTGATTTTTATAGCAGTCTTGTCAAATGTCAACTTAAAAGTCAAGTGAGTTTCAAGTTTATTGTTTTGCATATTTTACCATAGTATAATAGGGTTGCAATCTTTGCTCTAGTCCAAAAATTTCTATAGGACTTCTATAGCAAGACAAAAATAACAGAAGTTCAAGAGAAAGGGTTTTATCCAGCAGTGTTATTTAGCTCTAAAAAGCATATATTGACCAGCAGAATGGATTCTCTTCTGAACTCAATCTGCACCAGAGAACTGAAGTTTCTGCTACTGCAAAACCAAGAAATTAAAAAGGAGGAAAGAGGAACATTTCCAATGCATAAATAATACTGGATCAAGTCCATATAATTCTGGACCTATACATAGAAATTAAGACATGAAGGAAGAGAGAGAAAAGGAGATAGAAAAGCTTCTGTATGACTATAGATAAGTCACAAAAGCTATTAAAATAGAAAGACTGCTTCATTCAGAAGCTAATCTACAAATTATAGTTCCCTTGATTGGTTTTTGGTGGCTTTTTTTCATTTAATACAGGACAGAGAGTTCTGCTTCATTTCACCAAAGATGAGCAAAATGCTTTATGAGCCAGATAGTCTACAAGAATGCCTATACATCCAATCTGTGTCTTAGGAATTTGTATTTGAATCCAGTACTTGGGTACATGAACTTCTGCATGTAACACTTACAGATGAGTTCATGAGGAAGCAAAGGATATTCATGTTCCTCCACCATGAAAATAGGATTTCTGGTCAGGTACATGAATCAGAACACAAAAATCTGTGGAATTATGAAAACACTCCAGATGTTTGGAATGTTAAATTGATACTCCCCACACTGAGTGGAAAATATGAAGATTCCCATACAGTTTTATTGTTTGTAGCAAGAGTAAATATTTATAGTCTGGTAACATGATTTAAAGCAAAATATTTTTTAATTAATATCTGTTGTGAAAGGAGAATTGGAAGTCTGTGACTAGAGGTGAGCTAACTATGAATTTAAAATGTTCTCCCCCATAATCTCCTATTTCAATCCCAGAACAGCTGGTTTCTTTCACTGGTTTGAGTAATTTCAACCTTATTAAAATGGCCTGTTTTAAAGCCAGACTATTTCCTGTAAGGGCAGAACAGGTGAAATGAGCTTGGAATGAAACATTTTAAAGTTGGAACGTTTCGACCTTGAAACATTTGCACAGAACTTTTTATGATTTTTTTTTTAAATATGGGTTCATTTTTAAAATATGGGTTTATATAAATAGGCTTCACTGCTTGTGGAATTCAGAATTGTGCTCTAGAATGAAGATGTATCTACTGATTTCTAAGTGGAAATGAATACTTAGGGACCAAAGAATAGCGTATTCAAGGTAAGGTGTTGCAACTTATGAATGTATAAGTGAATCCTTTGATTCCTGGAAGGAATCCCTGGATACTATGGAGGACATTAAGTCACATGATCATTTAGGATGGATAGTTGTTCTTTCCATGTGACAAACAGATAGTTCTTATCAGATTGCATCTTTTGCATGGAAGCATTATCATTGATTAGTATTTATGAATGTGCTCTCTCCTTGAGCAAGGAGGAGAGAGGCTTTATTTATTTATTTATTTGTATTTATTTAATAGACTTGTCCCTGCCCATCTCCCCTTTAATATAACAAGAAAAGAAACATCTAATAGTAAATGTTTGATAAAATCTCCACACACACAAGAAGTGCATCATGAAGCATGTGTGTCTTTCACAGCTAGAAATAGGGGATGGAAAATTCAGTTCAAAAATCAGTACAAATACATAATGTTCTTAAATGAAAGATATCTAATTTCACCTAGAAAAGGAACTGGAATATCAATCTTTTTATCTCTAGGAAGAAATTAAAACATGGCCATTCGTACAAATGAGGAGAAAAAAAAATTAATTGGAAAATAGAGCCAGGGAAGAATGAAGTATTCCTGGAATGTTATTTTACAATCATAATCAGTGGTTACAGGAAAGATTTACAACATATACTTTCTCCTAGCCATTTTTACTGTAAAAAAGGACTTTATTCATTCTCATATTCTTAGCATTAAGTTAATTAAAGGATAAGATCATTAAAATGTTTTGCAATCAAATTCTACCCCTGAAAAAAAATTATACACCAGATTTTCTTTGATTAAACAAGTATGTTCTAATGTAGTAATTTCCAATCTACATGCCATAAGAGAAGTATATCCTATGACATGAATTAATTCAATAATTAATTATGCTTATGAATCAAATATATCCACCCATAGAACACACACATCTTTATTCTGCATGAAGTTCTGGTAGTTCCCTTCCAACCTGTTTTTGCTGAAGCTAGTTATACCAGAATTTAGACATTCCTAGTATTCTCTATCCCCAATTCATCTCTGAAAAAAAGAAAAAGAAAAGCCTTCCTGAAAATTATTCCACCATATATATATGTGAATGTTTATCATATACTACAACAATGGTACAGAATGAAATTAAATCCAAGGTGTTGTGGAGGTACTCTCTATAGGCTGATGTTATTAGTTTAGGATACCCTATACGGAGAAATCTCAGTGGTAAAACACATGCTCTGTATGCAGATTGTCCCAGAGTCAACTCTGATGTCTTCATGGTTGGTTAAAAAAAAAGAAAGAAAGACATAGCATACAATTTGGAAGATCTCTTCCAAAAATCTTGAAAATCCTTGGTCAATCACTCATCAATAATATTGAACTAGATAGATAAAACGTTTGAGCAACTTTTGTACAAAAATAAGCTTCTAGTACACATCAAATGAAGAGGTAAATCTGTGTAGAAAATTCAGTTAAAAATAATTTGATTACACAACATTTGATGGTAATAAACAGGGAATTTGTATGTGTTACACTGCTGGCAAGACAGAGTAGCTTTGGATTCAGGGCTCCTTGGTTCTGGGAGAATTACCATCTTTGGTCATGGATGGGGTGCCACTGCCCTAGATGGACCTGGTGCACAATGAGGATTCTCCTGGACTCATGACTCCTGCTTGAGGAGCAGGTAGCAGTTGTGGCCAGGAGGACCTTTGCACAACTGCGAGTTGTACATCAGTTGTGCCCATTCCTGGACCAATGTGCCATTCTCATAGTCATCCACACCCTAGTCACCCACTTGGACTATTGTAACACACTCTACGTGGGGCTGCCCTTGAAGAGTATTCAGAACCTTCAGTTGGTTCAAAATGCAGTGGCCTGCATAGTTCTGTGCAAGTCCACCTCTGTTGTACATGTGTCACCTCTGTTGCGGGAGCTGCATTGGTTGCCAATTTGCTTCTGGGTCCAATTCAAGGTGACTTTAAAGCCCTACATGGCTTGGGGTCTGGTAGTTTGCAGGATACAAATCTCTCAGTTACATCTACCTAGCCCACCAAAGCGGGGGAAGTTGATCATGTTTTGGGTCTCATCGTTGAGGGAAGTACATCTGATGGGACCACGAAGAAGGGCCTGTTCCATGGTGGAATGTTATTACCTCTGAGTTACGATTGCCCCCCCCCCCAACCTTGATGTTGTTCCAGAAGGCCTTAAAAATGTGGTTTTGCCAGTGGGCCTGGGGACCCCAAGCTGGAAAGGAACCTATCAGTGGGAGTGGGTGTTGATGGGTTTTACTTTGTAAGCTACCTGGAGTGACTGTGTGTGAGTTGGGCGGCCATATAAATTTGTTAAATAAATAATTTTAAAAAGTGTGTTACTGCAAAGAAGAAAGTTTTATACCTTTGATCAACAAGTGGCTAAACTGTCAGATGCAGGCAATTGTGGATTGGTAGTGAAGATGAGTTGTGGGGGATAGTTAAGCAGAACATGAAGTTAAGAGGTTACAAAGGAGTTGAATAGTCTTGGAAGGAATGAGATGGAGTGAAAATTGAGACAATTGGGCAATCAGATAGTTTAATTATAAAAATCTGGAAAGGAAGCAAGTTAAGGAGGATCATGATTTAAAGATTAGAGATAATTATCATTTAAGAATAATCCTTAATTATTATTATTAAAGATAATAATTCTAAATAGTTAAATTCTTGAGCAAGTAAGAGCCTAAAGAGAACCTATTGTAATTTAACACACAAGTACCTTACTGAGTGGAAAAAATCTATTTTCATCCCAAGGGTGGGTCTTGACCTTGAAGCTGAATTGTGAGAGTAGATAGAGGCCAAATTTGAGAAGAAAACAAGTTCTAGGAGAAGTAGAAGATGAAGATTTTATCCTTGAGGCATTATAATCTGCACTTAAATGTTCATTCAGACTCAAAAGAAATTGAAAAAAGATACTTTGAAATATATATGTTGAAATGTACATATTCATATAATAGACTAATATTACTGCATAGCTTTGATGTTGGATTTTTAAGGTGTTGGGAACTTTCTGCCAAAGCAGATATGAAGGAGGAGGAGCATCTGGCATTCTTCATTCTGATTTTTTTTTCTTTTTAATTTTTGTCTGTTAAAAAAACTTTTTAGATCGAAATAGGGTCACTGTACTGGAGGGGTTTCAACCCTGTAGGTCAACTTATCCAGTTTGCCTTTACCACATTCTCTGATCCTTCCCTCATTTTACCTCTGAAGTTGGAACTTCCACATTGGAAAGGTAGTAATTATGGAAATATCTGCAGAAGTCAGAAATGGGAATCTGATGTCAGATTTCCAAGTACAAGGAAAACCTGTTGTCAGTGTAAGAGAGTGACATCCAATACATTTTGGTATCAGGGATGTCTTCCTAAAGTCCATTGTTTGGCAAAGGAGTGGAGCTAAATATTAAAAGCTTTCTATGGAGAATTGATATGGGTATATCATGGGGTCTTGAGAAGAATGCACAGTGGCATTTTGGCTTTTTTGAATTACATAGGATTTGTTCAGCATATCAGACTCATGACTTATCTTCATCATTTTGTCATCAAAGATACATTCAGAATACAAATTACTAATTTTAGTTGAAATACTGAGGATGTTTTAATGTCCTGGACATTGAAATGATACATGTCATATAAAGTTTCCCTGATTTGTTTATGTGTTTTGTTTAAAAAAGAAATCAGAAAAGTTGATTTATTTGTTTGTAAATAAAGATGACAGTCTTATATGAATAAACTCATGAATATGCCATATTAAAAAGAACAAATATTCCTCGGTTGGATTTGTTTGACTCACAGATGTCATGTATTCTTCTGGGGAAGCCATTCTTCTGTGACATGTTTGCCAAATCAGATTAAACTGAATCTTGCAGACATTTTTACACATGATTATTTTTTTTTTTTCTGAGATAATCTACCACAGTAGAATACATTTTAGAAAAAGCTAACATTTATTTACTGCACTCACATTTCTGTCCATAGTCTATAATGGGGTAGCATCAAAATCTGCAGCTGCTTCATTATTTGGTGGAATGGGGTAAAAATAACAAGGGTGGTAGACCATTTATTGAACATTAATCCTGCCCAAGTTTAGCTAGATACATTCAAGGATCTCACTGCAATACATTTTTGAAATAGTCAAAATGCCATTTTCAAGGCAGAGATAAAGAGGAAAATACAGCACAACAGCTTTCAAATCATCCAGCAAACAGTCAATAGAGACATTGTGCTGAACAAATGCAAAACATCTTGGTTCAGCACAACTTAAAAATAAAAACTTCTAAAACTGTTTAAAAAGTTAGCTCTTACTTGGCATGGTACTGAGGAATAACTACTCACTTGCCCTTCTGGGGTAGTGTATCTTTGTTGCCTCTGACAATGAGTTTTGTGGGGCATCAGGGAGTTGACACAGCAACTTGACAAACTGTGTTTCTCCTGGGAAGGATCTCTTCATCACTAGTTATGGTGAAGTAAAAAGCAGGGCAGGAAACACTGGCAAAACTTGGTTGGAACTCATCAATATTTATATTAGTTTATTAGGAAAAGCAGCAGCAGCAGCAGAAGAATTATATCTGTGGCCCAACCAGATATAATGGCAAAGTGATAGGCAGGCCACAGGGAAAAAGCTAGCGTAAAAAAAAATGGGATTCGTGTCATTTCTAGCCTCTTTCCCAACCTCCTTTTTAAAAACAGTATATGTTTAGGCCATCTCCTTTGAGTATTAGCAAGATACCTGGTCAGTGATTGTCAAGAGACTTAAATCCAATCATTCAGAATTTCACTCAAGAATGTACTGGACTGGTTGGTTCTGAGCCCATATTAGAATATTCATAGTTGAACTGAATTTCAAATCAAGACAGAATTATATTATTTCATTGATATAAAGGAACAAAGTTGAGACTTCTGGCTGGCCACATTATAGTAGCAAGTGAAGGAAGCCCAAAATAATGGCAGCCTTGCCACTCCCAAAGAGTTCTGATAGAGAATATAATGAGGTTAATAAATAATAAAATATAATTAATATAATACTTTAAATAATAACTGTCCTTATGGCCATCTATTCATGTCAGTATGGGACAACACACTCTATCCCTCCATCCAGAGTTCTTGGTTGGTTGGTTGGTTGGTTGGTTGGTTAGTTGGTTGGTTTATAAGATTTATAAAGTGCCTCATTCCAAAGGTACTTAGTGATGGAAGTGAAGATGCCATATTGTATATTGTCTACAACAACCTCAAAACCATTGATTTTGCAAAGTCCTTCGAAAGATGACAGAATACTTTGAAGCTAACAGATCTAGTATACTACTTTGTAGCAGATCGCCACTAAAGCTTTGTTGAATTGAAACACCTAGCGGAAGCTCTGTATTGGCTTAGTAATTAAGAAAATTTTCATATAGGATAGGAATTAAAGATTTAGACCTCACTTGCAATAATGGATTCAATATTCAGTTTGATGCATAAACTTTTTTTTTTCTTCTGTCAGGAAGAGTAAAAAACAGGATTTTCCTTAAATGTGATCAAATATTCTTGAGATCTTTATACATTTCCATACAGTCTTGTCTTCTTTTGTTTAAGTTATATATTCTACATTATGTAAGTAGCTACTTGTTAAATTAAAATCATAAGAACTAGTAATATTTGAGTATTTAACCTGATGCTTCTACGTTATTTTCTTTACAAAATCTGCAAATTACTTGCTATTTTTTTTAAATTATTTTTTTTAAATACATAGGAGAAAGCAAAAGAGAAATATTTATTTAGCCTCTCATTCTTGAATATAAAGCAATATAAAAAAATACCTGAAATCTGAATCCATTTTGTCATTTGTGCTTTTCTTAACATTTTCATCAGTCTCACTTCTTCATAATCCATTTGTTTTTTTATGTACAATTAAAAAAAAAACACTCACATTTATTTGGCTGCACAAAGTGCTACTCACAGTATACTCATGAAGCATTTTCTGTTTTCTGTCAGGGGCTACTTTCAGTTCAGATTAGACTCTGCTGTTTAATACTGATGGCACTGATAATAGGGAAGATAAAATCAGTTGCAATGTATGTTATAGGAAACCCGCTGAAATTGGATTACAGTGGAAAATTACCAACTATGCATTTGTAAAAAGTATGGATTTGTTAAAGTACTGATAGGGACAATAATCAAAGGTGTACTACAACATCTCTGTGGTATCTGGGATGATTAGAAAATGGGCTGGAGATAAGAAAGATGAAACAGACATTGTAATTGTTGACACTTTGGAAATTATGGTTTTATTCCTCTCACTTCCATATAAGATTATTTGTGTTTGTGTGTACTCATCCATATTACATGCAAATATTTGGAACATTGACTTTTATTCTATTATTCTGTGGTTTTTCCAGTAGGAATGTAGAAACCCTGCCTTGTACTGAGTAAGATTCAGTCTAGCCTAATATTGTTTATTCTGACAAGCAGCATTTTTCCCCCCAGGCCAACCTAAATATTAAATCTGAGGCAATCTGCAGAAATAGCAAGTAACTGCTAAAGTGATATATACAAAGGTACATATATGCATCCTCTATAAAATTAATGGGTCCCAGGTACATTATGTTGTGTGTTGTTTATTATTCATCTATCTTTCCAATATTCAATAAAAGTAATAGGTTGAGTCTACAATCCTCACTGGATTTTCAGAGTATACTTCTGATGAGTATGTATTGAATTACATAGTATCTTGATTTTATCAAATGTCTCAAAAGTTAAAAAACATATGAAAAATGATTAATTCAAAAAGACAATAGCAAAAAGTCATGATAACAATAACACATTATTTATGAGCTTTTAAAATTATGCCAGAAAATGTTTGCAAACAGAAGACATATCTGGGAGACTGTTATAAAAACAGGAGGAAGAAATGAAATGGAAAGGAGGAACATCTTCCTTTTGTTAATGTTGAAATGACATTTCATCTGTAATTCAGTAAGCATCTATATGTGGTATAAATGTACAGGCAAGTAAATGACTTAGGACAACCTTGCCCCTGGCAATGCAATTCTATACAGGTAGACCTTGACTAACATCCACATGTTTGAAGTTATGATGGCACTGAATGAAGGGGACTTACAATGGGTAACTCATGGGTCCTCATAGTTGTGGCTGTCGCAGCGCCCTATGGTCACGTGATTGCAATTTGGGTGCTTGGCAACCGGCTCGCAATTATGACATTGCAGTGTCCCAAGGTCAGATGATCACCATTTGTGACCTTTACTGATGGCTTTCAAGAAGCAAAGTTAATGGGGAAGCTGGCAGGAGGTTGCAAATGGTGATCACATGACTGCAGGAAACTGTGACCACACGAGATTCACATAACGGTGGCAACTGAGACCGCCACAGAGTTATTGCAATCAATGTGGTCACGTGACATCGCACCTTACAACCGCGTCACTTAGTGATGGAATTTCTGGTCCCAATTACCAATGGTAGGTGAGGACTACCTGTACATACTTCTCTGGGAGTAGGTGTCACTGATCATGTTGCTCTGGTTTAGCCTATTGCTTGCATAACCATGTTTTCCACTTAAAGCTTCCAGCTGAAAGAATGATACAGAAAATCCAAAGAAGGCCCTTCTGCCCTGAAAATGATTAGAATGGGAAACATGATTAACTATCATATTTATAGGAATAGAAAAAGGCTATTCCTGTAACAGAAATGCCAAGCACTTACAAATACCTAACATCCCAACAAGGAGCCATTTGGGATCTAATGGAATATATAAAGAGGGGTCATGGTATTATTATTCTAATGAAGTACAGTATATGTCATTGTTGGGCGGGTGGGTGTGTTTTTTTTAAAATCAGTTTCATGAAAGAAGAAAAAGAAAAAGAAAAAGAGGAGGAGAAAGAGAAGGATGAGAAGGAAGAGGAGGAGGAAAATGTTTGTTTGAGATTCAGTAGACTCAGGATTTATAGTACAACCTTCTCCCAATGTGATCCCCTCCAAATAATTTAGGAGAACCCTGTGGCTAGAAATCCGGGGATGTGCCAAACTGAGGAAGGAGTTATAGTTAACTCTATGCCATAATCTGTATTTGGATTCTCTGAAAGTTTTCTTAGCTGTGAAAGAGCCTTCTGTTCTCTATCTCATTCTTAGGATACTTTCAAATGTGTTTGGATAATGAATGTGAGTTGACTTAATGGACGCTAGTTAACGGTGGGATGTTCCTCTTCTTTGTTGCGACTGCTTGTTTCTCAGTGTGAAAAGGATCAGTGGGAGGAGTTCCCACATGTCTTCCTTTACAATTTAATTGAAGTGTGACATACCAGAGAGACTGCAGATTGTTGGAGAAAATATTGTGCAAGGATAGACAAGATGGTCCCATAGAGTCCTTAGGCACCTCACCAGTAAGAAAAAATCATATATTCTCCATTCCATCCAAGAGAATTTTGTCCACATGTTCTTTTCTTTTTAAAAGCAAATTGACAGTAATTTCTTTTCCTTTCAGTTAAAGAAGAATAGTAGATAATACTGAAGAAAGTATTAGCTCAGGGATAGTTATAGTGTCTCATTCTGCAATAACAATGAGGTTACAAACAGGGAAATAAAAATGCTGCCATCTATTTTAATCTCTATATTCACAAGCTTTAGCTTCAGATCTTCTGTACAATTGTACAGAAGGTCTGATATCTCGTCACTTTTCATGCCATTTGCTTTCAAAACGAACAGCAAGATCATTTAGAAAAAAATGCAAAACATTTTTTTCTGATAATGTACAAAAATAGCAGAAATGACACTAGCAATTCCTATATAAAATGTTCTGCTTAAATATGTTTGTGAAGGTACATTTAAGTAGCTTTTTTTTCATTCTCTAAATTCTGTGTTCTCCTTCAAGGAAATGGAAATGGAAACCTATTTGTAAACCTTTTTTGCTAATTGGTTAACTAAAATTTCCTTTTCTAATGATTAGATATATTCAAAAGAATATAAACAGTTACCCCAGCTCTCCTTCAAAAAGGAAGATAGGGAAATATAAATGTTGGACCCAGATCTGAAGGTGAAAATACAATGTTTGGAATCTGAGACAGGGTCAAATGATAAGTCTAACACATTCTGACATGTATGCCAATAGAGAAAATAGTTCATATGAATGTGTAAGGAACAACTTCCCAAGTGCTTTATAGACTTTGCATTCATGATTTTCAAGGTATATTTTAGAGTTTCTGCAGTAGCAAATTAAGTGGCTTCCTAACCTTTTCTACCATCTTGCATGAATGACCATTTTGGCTGAAGCATATGAAAGACATGCATACATACACATTACAAGCATCCCAAGCTGAGAGAGAGGAAGACCATCTGGCTATCTCCATCTGGGAGTCCTTATGGAGTTATGACTCCTGCCTCATGAGCAGATGGCAGTTGTGGCTAGGAGGGCTTTTGCACAACTTTGAGTTGTGTGCCAGTTGCATCCATTCATGGATCAGGAAGCTCTACTCTCAGTCATTAATGCCCTGGTCACTTCCCACATGGATTACTGTCATGTGCTCTACATGGGGCTATCTTTGAAGAGCACCATAAGCTTCAGCTGGTGCAAAATGCAACAACACAGGGAGTAAAGTGCTTATCTAGATCAGTGCATGTTATATCTCTGCTCCACAAGCTGCATTGGTTACCAGTTTGCTTCCAGGTTCAATTCAGGGAACAGGTAATGACCTCATAAAGCCCTACAAGGCCCCTTATAAGACAAAAGTCCCGTGTTACTCCTAGGTTAAATACAGACCATTCTCTTACACTGCACATGGGCAGGTACCCCAATTGATTTTAGAAAAGGAGTTAAGATCTTCGTGTTCAGCCAGAACTTTTGACTTTGAACTCATGATGACTTAAGCTGTTATTTGGCTGGTTTTTAACTTGATTTTTAACTTTTATATTGATTTGAGTGTTTGTGTAAACATTTTGTATGTGTTGATTAGCCACCATGAGCACTCCAGGGACAAAAAGATGGAATATAAATGGAATTGAAAGAATAAATGGAATTGAAAAAATAAATAGGTAAACAACTGTATATAATTTGGAAAACGGCACGCCTATTTCTGAAGGAAACTTTTCTTGTTACTGATATGTGGATTTTCTAATTGAAGGTCTAGAAAATATTTATAAGATCTTTGGTATGCAAATAATCTGACACTCTATTTATAGCAGTGGAAATAGGTCACAGTAATTGGAAGAAAAAAATCTTCAAGGTAAATCAAGCTGGTCTGAGCAGCACCTCCCTTTGTTTAATTAGAGTTATGAGGTGCAAAGCTTTTATGGGATTTTGCAACATTATCAAATAAAAGAATTATGGAGCGGACTTATATCTAATAGTGTAATAAAGAAGCTTTAATTTAAAAAAAAACAGAGAGAGCTAAATATACAGGTAATGACCCCAGTTTAATTTATGTTTAAACAAACATTCATGGGTATGAAGCCAATGGCTGGCTATCACTTCAGATGCAGCTCAGACAGGCAGAAAAAGGATTAAGGGCACTGGCATCCAGGAACACTTTTGAGAGTGCAGAACATGAAAGAGCAGAAGATAAAAGAAATAGGTGAGAGTCAATGAACATCAGGAAGATCTTGCTTCATCCAAAACTAGAAATTGGACAATAAAACCAAAGTATATAAAATTGGTATAAAAATGAATGTGAATTATGGTTATCAAAAGAACTGAGGAAAACAAAGGATTAAATTATGAACAAAAGGAGGGAGAGTAAGATGGGAACACATTTTATGTTGAGAAACTTGAACATCTCCCTGAACAAGATGGAAAAACAGAGAAATAGGACATGTAAAATCATACTGTTACTTAAAAGTAAGAGTGAAATAAGAGTTCTTAAGAGTTTACCACCCAGTGTGAGAAAGTACCTTCCCACCTCTAATATTGCACTTAAAATGTTACATCAGAACATCAAGGATGTCAGTATTGAGACCAAAATGTGTACAGCACAAGAATTCTACTTGAGATCAATCCATGACAGCACAAGGCTTGAGAGTGCATGAAACCAAACATGTATGTATGTATGTATGCATGTATGTATGTATCTATGTATGGCTTTATGACAGAAAGCATCTTCAGCTATACTCTACATGGTCCTCATTTTGCCCCCTCCATAGCCAATCATTTGTCTTATTTATTATAAGATCAAAATACTACAGTAATTCCTGAATCCTTCCCCATTTTCAAGATTTTTAAATTGAGCATATATGCTGCTGAGAGCTTTTTTCAGATGAGCAATAGCAGAAGAATGAGCATTATTGAAATAACATGTTGCCAACTATATGCTAGAAAGGCTTTGAGATTGGTTACATTTGCCAGCCAATTCATGAGAACAGACATCCCCTTGGCAGAGTCATGGCAGAAGAGCACAACTGAAACCAGTTAACCACTTTACCAGCCACCTTCCTACTTCCCTTCCTTGTCATTTCAAATGACACTTGCTCCATTCTACTAGGGAAAGAAACAGTGAGGTTTTTCAGCTGTTGACCATGGAAGCTAAAACAAAGGCAAATCCTAGAAGTGTGGTATTTGGTAATACCAACTGGTATTTCAAGATTACATTATCTCACTTACCTATTTCTCTGTTCTCAGTTCGATGAGAGTTGGATTGCTTTAACATGACCTGCTAGGTTGAGAGTTGGCAGAATGAAACCCAGGGGCACATATGGCTCAATCAGGTATCTTGTTCCTCTGATTTTTGCTCTTTTCTGGACAGCTTCGTGGCTGTCCTTTCTACCACAGTGAAGAGGCTCAAAATGAAGGTTGAAATTAGGCACTTTTGTGCTTGGAAGGAATTATATCCATGCCTGTTACCACACCATTAACCAAAAAGAAACATGGCATGATTTTATTATTTGTTCCAACTGCCTTCAGCTCTGTTGATCTTTTTCTACATGGCCATCATTTTCTATGTTGCTACTATTCCTTTCCTAAATTCCACATGATTCTTGAAAAACATTCAGCATGCTGTGCTACCTTTGTTCTAACCCTGCATTTTTAACTTTAAAATGCTTCTACTAGGGAAGAACAGTATTGAAGCAGAATCCTGCCAACCCATTTGGTTACATATTTATGAAGCATTACATAAGAAGTGCAGGCAATGAACGCTTGTCAATTGTTTTGAGTTCTGCTGATTGCTGTTTCTGTAATCATCAGGATGCTTTATTTCTTTTAATATTCTCCTACAGAAGAACTAATTATTCATTAACTGATGTCCCTCTACTTTCAAATTATGTTTAAAAAATATTCAAAATTGAGACATTGAGGCTTTCTGGTAATGAATACTGTAGCAATACCTATAAATAAATCATCAATTATCTTTCCAGCTGTATAAAAACATGGGCTATCAAATTATTGTAATATATGTGGGTGTGCACGCACACACACACACACACATGCACTGCATTCATTGAACCATATGGCATCTTTAATCTCATAAATTTGTTCAATAAGAGATTCTTTTCCTATTTTCCTTTCAGTTCCTGGTGCTTATTCCTGTCTCCTTAACTCTTAGTTGTACAAATTTACAAACTGTGCTTAAAATAGTTTGCTATACTCTGATCACAGATGAAATAGTGAATTCTAGTATGAATTTTTTATAGATGGTTCATGGGACAAAATCCAAAATAGACCCTGATAAAATTTTGGAGCTCAAGTTTTTGACAGTCTATAGCTGAGAACCTGTGGTTTGGGATATGTCTAGGAAAAGTGTCTGTTATAAAATCTGTCCAGCAGTGGGTCACATCAACATCCACAATTAACCAGATTTTTATTTAATGCTGTTGGAAAAAGTACAAACATCTGTGCCTCTTCTTTCTCCTACCTTTACAGAAGTGTCAAAGTGTGCCACAAATACGACAAGTAGGTAACATATCTCTTGACAGGATTAGATAAAACCAGTTGTTAGGTCCACTCAGAATAGCACCATAAAATAGTAAAGTTGGATTCCACAGATTAAAGAAGTTAGATTAAGAAATTACCATAAATTCTGATGCTATCTATAAGGCCTAATTTACAGAGGCTGCCATGCACTAACATAAGACAGAAATATATCTGAAGGTTGTACCTAGTTATTCTTTCTACAGTAGCAAAGGGGACAGCAGTGTGTAACTTGGCTTGAGTGCTACACTAGGCTTTACATACCATGTCAAGGACTGCTCTTTGAAAAGGAGGTATGGTCAAAGCCTGTTTTGTTTTGTTTTTGGTCAGGCTTGACAGGGTGAACAGCTTAAGGCCTTCATGTTGCTCTTGACTCACCAAAGCAAGTAAGCAATCAAAAAGGAAAACAAACGCTTTCAAATGTTTGGCCCCATCACTTTCAGGGCTCTGGGGTTCTGCGGTTACAACAGGGTTGCTGGTAGGCTGCATGCAACTTCTGGGCCCCAAATTTTGCACATGTTTTGGATCTTGCCATGAATGCTTGTAGTGTCTGGTCCTTGCTGTTGTACCTATAATTAATTCTGTAGACTATATAGTTCTTCTGTACTCAGTCAAAGTGAATTCAGTACTGGCGTTCTAAAACATGTTTTTCAGACCAGGCAAGACCTCAAGTCTGCTGGCTAGCTTAGAGTTAGGTTACATCTTCATAGGACATAATGGTTTCACTATAGACAAAGACTCCAATGTACTGCAGACTGTACATTGTAAATTGTACACCCTCAATTTACTGCTGAACTGCACCTTTTAACTTACAGTTAAGTTGAAAATTAGGTTCTATGGTACTACTGTAGCTTATGATTATTATATGAAACTTCATAGACTTTGATATAGGGTGAAAGAATGGAATAACCAATTGCCAAGGGAATATTTTTAATCAAAATTGTACCTTATTATGTATCAATCAGCTTCCTTTCTTCTACCCTTTTGACGATTTTCATCATAGCTTATATTCTAATTTTCTAGTTTCTGCTTTCTTTTTTTACAGTTTATTCTGCCCATCCAAACCTCACTGTTTTTGTTAAGGGATGATTTTCTCCTGTTCTTTATTGTTCATTTTTAGTTACTCTCCAGCTGTTCTGTTTACAGATTTCATTATATTCTTGCAAAGTTTGCTCTTAAAAGAAACTGTGATTAATTTTATTTGGCTAAAGGGATAGCAGTATACAATGCTTCTGACTTTATGATCACACAGAACTTGTAATTATGTTGTCTATTTCCTTTTTTTAGATGTGAAACATTTCAAGCAGCCTTAACTTGATCAATTTCTTTATGAGCATTTATAATACTTTGTGTTTTTACAAATACAGCAGTACTCTCTAAAGTTTAACTGTTCTGCTCCTTTATTGATAAGTTACAGCAAAACAATTTTAAATCATCATATTTTAATTAATAATTAATGTGAATACCTCTTTTCAGAGATCTGCCTTCTCCCCTTTCACCATGTCTCCATATGCCACTAATGGAGTTCCTACTGGACGAAGATGACACACATTCCCAGGCCACAAATATCTTCCCCTAGGCCTCAGAAATGTAGCATAAACTGGGGAAGGGAAACAAAATTAACCCAGCCATATAAAAATACAAATAGAGCCTATGAACAAAATTAGGATACTAAAAGAGGGAAGTCTTTTATCCCATATCCAGTTTACAACCTTAAAATCAATCATAGCTACTCCTGCTGGTCTGCTAGATCAGCCTACTTATCCACAGCCTGCATATATCTTTGTGTATGTATGGACCATATACAGTATATGAAGGTCCCACCTGTGCCCAGCTCCTTCCATCCATCTCTTTGCCCATCTCTTACAGGATGATTAAAAAGTAATCATGCTAGTTGTCCAGTCATTCATCTTGGTAAAAGACACAGGATCCTTGCCCTTGTTGTTCCTCAAAGGGTTGGCCTGCTGCCTGTTTCAGGCCTGAGCAAAATATCTCTATTTTTTCAGGGGGCTCAAAGACAGGGTGGCAAAGATGTCCAGGAAAGTGGGGTTCTCTTTATGCAGACCTCAGATTCCTGGCAAGCTGCTGGCAGTAGAGCTGCAAGATGCAGGTCAAACTGCTTTTTTACTTTCAGTCATTCAGTCATCACCTATTTAACAACGCTTTCATTTGCTTAATATGGATACAGTGGGAGTGATATTAAGTAAACAGTTATCATACTAGTCTGATGTTGTGTTATATGTCGTGCTGTGATTAAGGGTATATCTGTGGGGTTCGAGAATAGAAGCTTCAGCTATACTTTCATAAAAGAATACTGGTAAATGCATATGATAATAGGAATAACGGTCCTATTCATAGAAATGAAGTAATGATTGACTTTCTAAGCATTATTTATGACCACAGACACACAACCTAAAGCATCAATACATATTCCCAAGTTGATTGCTGAGTTTATCCTATCATATATCCGGATTTCCAGTTTTCCTATTTTTAGGTACAGGTCAATTATTTTATAATCAGTTCAGTTAATGATGTACTTTTAAATCAACTGCAAAGCCACACTGTTTTTGTTTTTGTTTCCCCTTTTAAAAACTTCTACAGAGAATAACCCATGATCATTTCTGTCAGTGGCACATTTTAAAGTTTTCCTTTCTAGGAATCCTAACCAAGAAGCAATGTGCTGGTATAGAGTGTATATAATTTTCTCCCATTGGATCAGACTACATGAATGGATGATTTTTGCCAAGAATGTGAGCTGTTCTCTTAATTGTCTGGATTCAGCATGTTAGATGTCCCAAAATAGAATAATTCCAATTATGCAAATGAAATAATCTACATTATCAAACACAATCAAGACTAGTTTCACAAATAGGACTTTCTGGAATCACTTCATCCACAATCATGCCTCATTGTGCTTAAATCTCAATAGATGTGTGCAATAATTTCACTTAACTTTTACAGCACTGTAACACAGATTTGTACAAAATGGTTTGTTTTATAGCATACATAAAATATAATTAAGAAGGTGATAAAACTGATGTATTTTAAAAAATGATATTCCTTCTCAAGCATGTATTAGGTTTTTTTTCTTCCTGAACATTCATGTATATATGGGCCATGGGGATAGCAAACTTTTTTTTTTTACCTCTGAGAAGGAGTCTAACACTGCAACAATCATGATGTAACATAATTCTTTCTAGAATATTGTATGAGTTTGCTCAATGGAATTATGGCACTGATTGCCATAACTTTTTTTCTTCTTGTAAAAGAAACAAGTTTAACACCTTTATCATTGTACATGTTAGAAACATAGGGCGGGTCCTAATATTAGGCAGAGTGAAGCAGCTATCTTGAGTAGCAGATTTGTATGATGTTATGAACAGTGAGTTCTTAGCTATTCTTTATTACTGCATTTTTACTGTCATAGACAGTTACCTGGAATTTCTTAGGTTCTACAAACTCTGGATGTGTGAATTGGATCAGATTTGATTTAAATTTGGAAAATCAGTCCAATCTATAAGTGATTCAGGTAGAATCTCCAAATTACATTTGATCTAACATTTCAGTTAGAGTTGGATTTATGTACAAAAATTGGTCCAGCCTAGTTTGGACCTATTTGATTTAGATTGGCATGTTGAATCAATGAAATACTCCAAAGTGATTGGAAGTGTTTTAGAAATTAGATATCTGCACAGGACTATTGTGTACCTTCACTAGAGGAAGAACATCTTCCTCAAGTAGCAAAGTATTGTAATTTTCTTTTACTATGCTAAAGTATTTGACAGAAGAAAAATGCAAATATAACAGCATTAAAAGATCAACAAACCTCAAATTTGAGAAACAATTAGAGGAAGGGAAAAAGAAAAGAAAAGAAAAAGAATCTGAAAATTATGTTATAAACAGAAAAACTCCAAAAAACTTGATTGTATTACTTGAAAGTTTTCTTTCTTCCCTCTTTGTTGAACAAAGACTAATATGAATGTTGACAAACAATACATATCAACAGTCCATAGTTGCAAATAATGAGTAGATTTCTCTTTCCAATATTATATAAGTCTTTTAGCCAATCCTGTACCTGGAAAATCCACAAAACTTGATATTTTGATTGATTCCAAATCAAATGATCATAAGTATTTTGAATTTATCCAGGAAGAACATATGCATAAATAATCTACAGCAATTGATCCAGAATCCTGTTGATGTCAGCCCCAAACTCAACAATAAAAGGACAAGACCAAACCATATACTCTAGGTTAATGTTCCATTTCCTGAGTTACAACTCTAAAAGCAGGACGATTGTATCCAGCCCTTATAGAACATGCTCTGAGGTATCCAGTACACCTGAAGAATTTTCCTGCTGAATTTATCTTATTTCAAGATCATTGGAAAGTCATTTCACATTGTCTAATACAGATTTTCATTGTTTTACCAAGACAGAACATTTAAATTCATAATTCTAAAGGTCATGTAAATAACTAATATCCGTTTCTTCAACTTCCTATAAAGTTGGGTTGCCTGGTTAGAAGCCACAGATAATGTTCCTCATATAAGCACCTTCCCAAAGTTTCTTAAAATTTAGCTGTTTGGAAGTTAGGGACAGAAATGAAGAAGATTCTGGTGCAGAGTCATATGAATATAGAGGCCCAGAGGTCCAGCAAAGTCCTGACAGCTGTTGAGCAAAAACAGAACAACCACAGATTGCTTTGCTAGTGAACTGAAGTTACCAAGAGTCCATTTACAAAAGTTGGAACTGAATCACAATATTGAAATAAAAATAGAGAATTAATTATTGTTTTAAGTTCTAAGGATTTTGTCCTCAGCAGTTGCTTAATGTAACTTAAATAGCATAATGGAAAACCATTTATCTTGCCTAGTAATAAAATCAAAGTGTGTGTATGTTTGTCTTGATAATGTTTATTGCAGAGTTTGTATGATTTTAGTATTTCATATTTGCTTAAATATTAATGTCAACATCTGCTTACTTCTATGCCCGAATGGTTATCAAGAAGAAAATTAAACATTTTTTTCTACCTGACTTCGCAAAGCACTTCTCAGTTTTTTAGCTGCCTGTTTTAAAGATGAACAGTTGGCAAAAGTAAATGGAATGGAATGGTGGAAGAAAAAACAGAGTGGGAAAAGCTCTGAAGAAAGAAAAGGGCTTAAGAAGTACTCAGAATCATTCGAATCCAAGTCCTGCTCAGATTTTATACCTCCTTACTGATGCAGAGAGGAACAACCCCATTTTCCAGAAGTGACTGCAATCAAGAAAGATTTCTGCCTGTCTGCAATGCCTAGTCCTCCACACATGCAGCTGGTTTTGCATCATAGGATGCAATTGACTTTACAGGATCCTCCATAAGCCAACATATGTACATTTTGCCCATGCAAAACCTTAGAGGGGAAGCTTTAAATTATGATTCAGTTCCTCTTTGATGTGGCTTCATAGGAAATAGCAGCATTTATGGGAGTTGTAGTTCAAAATATCTCAAGAATAACAGGATACCTCTCCCTTTGCATGAGAGGGATTTATAAGAATAATACCTGCTCTCTCTAACTATCAGAACTACAGAGGAACATTTATTTCTAGAAATTTCCAGTAAATAAAAGGTACTGATAGGTTAGGCCAGTGTTTCTCAACCTTAGCAACTTTAAGATGTGTGGAGTTCAATTCCCAATGCTGGCTGGGGAATTCTAGGAGTTGAAGTCCACACATCTTAAAGTTGCAAAGTTGCAGAAACACTGGGTTATGCGAATCTATCTATCTATCTATCTATCTATCTATCTATCTATCTATCTATCTATCTATCATAATCTAATCTTAGGCAAGATTAGTATAGAGGAAAGGAAAAAGGAGAACCAATAATCAGAATTATAAGGGATTTGTTTTGCTCTTCAGCAATTGTACTTATCAGCAAGAAAGAAACATCATTAGCTATTGCTGTAGCAGAATTACAGTTTAGGTTCACATATTGGCCCATCAAAGTTTCACCCACATGAGTCAAGGAGAATTAAGCATACTGCACAGACTATCTAATCCAAGGTTTTTCTAATTGGGTTCCACAGAACCCTAGGGTTCTGCAAGAACTTGACGAAGTTCTGTGAGAGACTAACGGTTAAAAAAAAAAAAGTTTACTCAAACTCAGTCAATTTCCATCACTAGAGCTTTGCCTCTTGATCATAGGTTCTGGGAATTCTTAAAAAAAAAACAACCTAACAGGCTCTGCAGCCTGAAAAAGATTGAAATTCCCTGATGTAATCAATATAAATGCCTGCTCAATTAACCCAGATGGACATAGACTTAGTCCCAAACACCTTCCCCCACATCATACAAAGTTGTTTGTTTTTTTTTAACCAGAGATTGAATTACCTTTATCATTCCTCACCCCTATTTAAATCCTACATTAGTTTAACCACTCCATGCATCTAATGAAGTGAGCTACAGTTCCCAGAGGGGACGCGGAGGCGCAGCGGCTTAATGTCGCTGAAAGTTGCCGGCCAGAAATGGCTGACACTTCAGCGGTTTGAGTCCAGCCTTCGCGTTAACAGGGTGAGCTCCTGTTTCCCCCCCCCCCCCAGCTCCTGTCAACCCAACAGGTCAAAAACTCACGTGAGTAGATAAATGGGTACTCTCACTCCGGTGGGAGGAAAAATGCTGGCAGCGCCTTGCACAGAGACGGGACCAGTTCCCGGTAAGCGTGAAACCGTGGTTGCCCGAAAAGGGCGCAAAGCAACGGAAATCCCGCCTCCTGCGCTCGCCAGCTGGGCTCTGCTCTAGGAAGGAGGCTCTGGCAAACCACTTCCGAAAACAATTGCCTTGAAAACTGCAAGGACTCGTCCAGGCAGTCACTGCAGGGTCAGTAATGACTGAGCGCAGACAAAAAAAAAAGAAGTCCCAAAAGGTGATGCCTTTCTTAGTCTGAAAAGGTGACCAGACTAACTGATTTTTGGCTACCGTAGAGTAACACAGCTGTCTTCCTACAATACTCCTTCTGATGCAGCTAATGGAAAATGAAGGAACTGTAGGCATTCCATATCTATAGCCAGTTTGATTTTCAACCCCACACAGCCATATGAAGGGCAGCGAAAAGGGGCCAGAAATGGATGAGGCTTGGTAAGCTGCTTCTGTCTGGCAGTAGAAGTGATCTTTTTTTTCCTTTTTGAAAAGAAATAAAACTAAAAAGAAAGGAAGTGGGAAGAGAAGTGTCAGCAACAATAAAAAAAAGTCATTTTGTGTCACATGTTGCCAGCTCACAAAGGTGAGTTTATTGACTGGGAGAGGGGATGGCATAGCTGTTTGTTTTGTGTGAAACCAGCCATTTTGTGGTTATTTGTGTTTTGACTTGATGTGTTGAGTGAATTTATATATTTAATTATTTTGCAAGGCTTCGATTAGAGTCAGTTGAAGATGAATGAGTGGTGTACAATTTCCGTCTTTTTAACTAAAAGGAAAACAAATAATAATAGCAATCCAACATAGAAAAAACAATATGTAAAAATCAGACATATATCAATCAATCATCAAATATCAATGTGCTGCTCTATGACCCATAATAAAGTTAAGTAAGTAATTTGGAAGCATGCTGCAAGGTGTGATTTCTGCAAAAAAAAAAAAAAAATCATATATAAAAATGGGAGGACCTGAATTGTCTTTCATCCTGAAAAGATTGTATTCCTCCCTTAATTCCAAAATCTGTTGTTGTACAATAAAAGTAAGTTCTACATTATTAGGCATAACAGCATAGTACTTGAATTAATTCTTGGTATCCTTTTCTTTTTGTTAGAAGCATCCTTGAAAGACCCAGTTTAGATCAGGAAAATGGTATGAGGAATAGGTTTAAAAAATGGTCCTTTTTCTTCACATTGTAGCTCTTAATCAATTCTCTTTCTTGAGTTGTACTTTGCCATGGAAGAATAGCAGACAGAAGCCAGGTAGCTTTGAACATCTTTTCTATTGCTGAAGTCCATGTCACCTACATGTAGAAATGCAAATTAAAAGATGCTTATGTCAGGTTTTTAAAGTGATAGCTCTGCAGGAAGGCAATTTATAGCCTTACACCATGTTGCTCTGTTTGTGAACAGCTCCGTTTTATTTCTATCTGAAATACCCTTTTTTGTCCGTCTTCCACCTTTTTTTCCATCCAGTTGTTCACCTTTGTGAGCAGCTTTTAAAAACACATTAAGCTCTTTTCTACATTAAATATGTGCATTTAGCAAGGGACAAACCTTGTCAGTCAGACAGCAGCCTTGTGCCAGCTTGCTCTGTTGCCTCTCGCTGGGCTCGTGGTGATTGAACTACAAAGCGAAGAGAAAAACTGTATTGATATTATGAAAGCTTCTCCAACTTTTCTTTTGGAGGCAGTTCCTTCAAAAGGAGGAAATATTGTTTTGAAAGCAGCATTCACAAAAAGAAATGAACAAGACTTCTGCAAGGTTTATAAAGTTTCCACTGACACTATTGTCATATTTGTTGGAGAAAAATGGTAAGTGAAGAAAATGACAGGAGGTTACATACCTTTGTTGATCTGGTCTATCCAGATGCATTGGGAAGATAGCTCCCACTGTCCTCAATACCAACTTGGGTTGGCAAAAGTGTGTTTAAGGTTACATCTGAATTCAATTTTAAGAAGTAATTGGGCATCATTTGTAGAAGTAACTTATCTTGCACCACTGGAAGCACAGCTGGAAGCCTGAAAGACAGGAGCATGTTGGTCATGAATAAAGACAATGTTCATGATCTGCAGTGGTAAGATTTTATGCATGTGCAACGTATAGCCTATCGTTTAGTCCCACCTTAATAGATGCCAGAGATTGGTGGGAAGGGCAGCAAAGGAATGGAAGAGAGAGCAATGGGCGAGTTAGTTCACAGCTTATAACTTATGGGGGAGAAATCTGGGAAAATGTGTTTCAAAGGATTGCAGGATAGCAACTGGTATGTCTGATGTTTCAATTCTCTCTCCCCACCACATATAAAGGCTTTGTACCTTGTTAGCGGTGTTTTGGCCGTCAACGTTTTGGTTGTTTTGCTATGTACCTGGTCACCATTTTATATTTTGTATTTATATATTCAAATCAAATGGCCTTTGGGCTAGAAAGAACAATAAAGAACATAGACCTGTAATTATTAATAAAACTTTCAAAAAATGCAATAAAATTACGTAAAATACATTATTATGTAACTGTGGTACACATAGCAGTGGCAATCCCCAAAATTTGTGCTAAACTTCAGCTATAGGTAGGATGGATACAGGAAATGATAGCACAAAATTGGGCAGCCTGGAAAGCGATCTCAGGGTCCTGGTCAGAGAGAAGCAGTGACATTGTGCTCTCTACCTGGTAGTTCTTTAAAATGGGATAAATAGGTATCTTCCTTGATTCCCTGTAGAGAAAGCAACAAAGGGGCATCTGGCTTAGGGATTCCACAGGCCCATCTCCACACAGCGATAAGCGCTGCTGAAAAGGGATGTTTTTACACTACCCCCACAGATCTGCAGAGGGTAGTCCATCCAACATGGCCAAGCTGAAAGCCAAACAAACTTTCAGAATTAGAATTTACATACTGTATTTGTTTATGTGGGGTTTTTTTCTTTTTTTCTTTATTTTTTTTTATGCTGTGCACCACACAGAGTCACATTGTTTGAGCTGGGTGGCCTTATACATCTGATACAAATAAATAAATTTAGTATGTCCAGCTTTTTCTATCATATAAATTGTGCTCTACCTATCCCCAGCAGCCTAAAGAAATCTTGGAGGAGCAAAAATAATGTTCAGGCAGTCATTAAGATAAGAATATGTCAGATAGGGGGCTATATATCAGTCTGATAGCTTTTATGATGAAAATTTGTTTTACCCAAACTCCAAATGAGCTGGAGAAATCATTTCCAAAATATCACAATTGTGCTGGTAGGAATAAATAGAATATTTTATGGTTGGAATTATCTAGGTCATTGTTTCTCAACTTTTCAGCTTCCTAATGTGTGGCCTGCAGTATCCAGAATTCCCCAGGTAGCATGGCTATTGCTGAGAATTCTGGGAGTTGAAGTCTACACATCTGAAAGTTGCCAAGGCTGGGCATCATGGGTTTAACTTAACTTCCTCTTTGATCATTTTATACATACAAAAATATTCTCACTGATAACATTTAATGTTATTATTAAAAAGTACCATTTAACCATGTGATTTTCCCATCAGCTCGATAACTTCTGGGAGCAGTTTTGCCATGCTATGGGTTGTTTTGTGTGAAAAATTCCTGAAGTGCAAAGTTTTTCTAGTTTGGCCAAAGATTTCTCAACCAGAAGTGGAACATGAATTAACATTTGATATATGCAAAGCTGATGCACCTAACAAGGTGTAGACTTGATTTGATTTAACAGAATGACTGTTTTATTCACATAATTAGAATATGGCAAGAAACCACTAGATAATTAGGGCAAACTTAATTTTCTATCTGGAAATGTATGTTATGATTGCCTCTTTTGAATGATTTTTTAAAATCTAATGCAGTTATGCTGTATGCTGTCTTGTAGATTTTTATTTTTCATACTATAACTTAATTATGTACAGGTTGATCCGTTGTCATTGATCAATCCCAGGTGTAACATTTTCTGATTACCATAATTTTTTTACCCTGATGCTAATCTAACATGCCCTTTAGGGTTCTGTTTGTCTGAATTAAGTTTCATCTGTGCCTTATCTAGCATATAAAATTTATGGAATATTTCAAATCAATATATGGCACCTTTTAAAGATTTCAAATTTGCCCTGACATAATTCCATGCTTGTTGCCTTTTAGTCAGAATATTAGAGTCAAAACACAGGTCATGGTTATGCTTTGAAAAGGAAGATGAGAAGGAAGGGGTAAAGTTGGGGTTAAATTCCAGGAGCAAATTGAATAATTGTTATTTATGCTGCCACAAGTAAGATTAGTTTATTGAAAAAGTAGCCTCTGTTTAATTCCTGCAGCATTCTGTAATGGTGTCTGCTTATCTGTAACTCAGCCAGCCTCTAAAGAAGAGAGCAGACTAAACTCTATTTGGATTAAAGGTGTAAAAACAGAGATGATAAGAACTGAAACACTTTAAAAAAAAAAGAAAGAAAGCTTGGACTCATGTTCCACTAACAACCTGGTTGGTAGATAATATCTGAGGATGCAAGGCCTCTGTTGAATATAAAATAACATTTTAGCAATCTTTTAGTAAACAACCTGAAGCTTACTAAACTCGGTGGAATTAAGTAGAATGAGCTTACAGTTCAACTTCTGAAGTAAGACATGGATATGATGCAAGTTTCATATTTTTAAGAAGCATGAGGAACAGTTGAAAGAAGTATTACTGTAGGTTGTTGTTGTTTTTTTAATGTATAAATGGTCCTGAGAACTAATCACATATGGTTATTGGCAACTTGCACTGCCCTGTACTCTCTCTGTGACACTCCTAAAACTATTCGAATAAATAGTGGATTAGATGAGAAACTGCATTATTTCCATTTAGCAATTAGGGAACTGGATGCTTTTACTCAGCTTTGAGGCTATATTCATGCGGCACACTAAGCGAAACAACCCTCTATTAATGAGTGTTGCTATAGGTGTCCAGAGAAGACACAATAACAGCATGATGTAAATGATGAAAATACTGTAATTTGTGTCAGTCACATCATGATGCAAATGATATACACATAATTAGCATCATTTGCACAATGCTGTCATGATGCACTGACAGGTCTTGGCTCCCTCTTGTCCCTGTCCCCTGAGATCCATGTGTGTGCAGCTCTTCAATCTGTGGCTTCCTGCATAGTCTCATCCTCGAACAATTACTGTATGGGATATCTGGAATCTTGGACTTATAAATCACAACAGAATGTGCCACAAGGTTAAGCCACAGTGCTTGATTGAAGAGAATCATGCAGTGGAAGATAAAGGGTAATATGCACTTGAGTGTTTTAACTTTACAGAACATGCAAATACAGATAATTTTATGAAGAATTTCTTTCCCAAACAGCTGATATAGAGAACTGCTTTCAGTTATTAAATTAGTCTAGATCCACTCACTGAAGTTAAGTATATTTTAAAAAATAAAATAGTTTTCAGATCATCAATTAGCTTTTCTACAGGAACAAAAAGCAATGGCTTTTTTTTTTTTTTGGTATAAAAGATGTATCAACATAGAGAGTTATGATGACATTTTAAAAATATGAGCAGGCTTTTTTACCCTCCAAACTCTGCATCCAGATGGATATTAAGCTTAGTGTGGGTAAGATGATTTGGTTTATCACTTTACCAATGGAATCAGTGTATTGCTCATGAACTTGACCTGATGGTTGAAAGTGGCTTCAGATTAATTGGATTATATAGTTATTGTAGATTTTTATGATTCACCAGTTTTGTTATTTTATTTTAAAAAGCCCACATTATGTTAGTTAGTAGAAAATGCTATGTCAGCACTCATAGCTGACTAGAGAAATCCAGTTGAATGCAAAGCATTCAAAATGCAGTCTTTTTAACATAAATTACCAGCTCCATTAATATAGGGACTGAAACATTTCTCTTCCTGCTCTTTATCTAACTAGAAGCTGAATTCCAGTTACTGCTTGAGAATTTATCTTCAAAAACATGGACTTAGGTTGATCCATCCTTCTAATTTATCACTGTTAAATCCAATTAAATGTTCACTCTATTCTAGTTGTGCATATTTCAAAAATGATTCAAGTGCTTTGGACTTTACAGCAGTGCAGCACCCCTCTGCTATTCACAATAGTACCTGACTTTTTCACATTGCCTCACAAGACTGAAAAAAAGTTGCACCTTCTTTCAAGAATCTACTTATTAAAGGTACGGTGACTCTTAAAGCAGAAACACCTTTTTTTTTTCAAGCTTGCATAGGAGCCTAAACAAAGTTAGGCTACTTTAATGAATAGTACAAAAGTTCTATACTCATCTGTAGTTCTGAGATACCTGAATATCTTTTCCTAAAGAACCCCTTTATTTATTTTGGATTGGCAAGAAAATTCCTTAATCCTAACTATTTAATAAGAAAGATATCAAGAAATTAAATATTTGCAGATTCTCAAATAAACTAAATGATCCATGCTGTTTAGATTAATGAATGGGAAAACAATTATCGATCAGATTTTCTACTTATTAAAATCCTGTGTCACGTTTGGTGGCTATTCATATACTTTGAAATAGACATAGAAATCTATTTTGTGCAGAGAATTGTGGAAATGGGAAGAGTGGACTGAGGTTTTAGTTGATCACATGCCAACATCATAGAGATCAGAAAAAAGACATTCCACCATTCCTAATGAGAAAACTAAGGACAGTATCATGATGTTCCTTTAGTGTATAGCCAGTGTCATGGTCACAATTCAATTAGAAATCCTTGTCTGATCTATAACAGTCATGGAAATGTTCATATTCCATTTGCCCAAATAACTGAAATCCTCACAAGAACCTGCCCTCTGTCTCCAAATCTCAGTCATGTCATGCCTATATAGCTTGTAGCTTAACGTCACAATGGACTTCACTGAAAAAATACTGTTTTTGCAAAGTTCAGAATTCTTTATGTATGACAGATAATTCATGCACACAACAGTTTCATGTATGCTTATCCAGTGATACATATATGCATATGTATAAGCTTCTGATTCTTTGTCTAGCTGATTATTGTTCTGTTACTCCTACAGGTAACATCAAGAGCCATTCCTAGTAATATTAAAACACACACACACACACACACACACACACACACACACACACACACACATATATATATATATATATATATATATATATATATATATATATTGGATAGCGGCTGGATAGCGTAGTGGTTAGAACACCGCCTTTGATGCAGGAGACCGGGGTTCAAATCCCGGCTGGTACCTACCTTACCAGTAGGGGTCCTTGGGCAAAGACCAAAGGCCTACCTCAAAATATGAGAGTAACACGAACTAAGAGAGTCATGCCGGCTCGGACGTCGCCCGAATTAACAAGGTCCGCGTCAGATGTTGGGGAACCAGGACAATCTGATGTTAAGTGGGCTACTGGAACAAACCATACATGGATGAAACAAGAGAACTTGGAAATGATGGAATGCTACTACAACAGCAGACCTAATGAGAGGGGATATATGAAATGTATGAGGGAACTATGGATAGACAGAAGGCCTACATCCACACTAACTGAGAAACAACTAGTTACCCAGCGCTTCCACATAGTGAAGAGGAAGCTGCTCTCACAACTTGAGATAGACCAACTCCACATTACAACCCGGACTCAAGCAGACCTGGAAGAACAAGCAGATGTGCAGCCAACACCTGAAGCTGGAATGTCACTGCCACCCCTTTCATTACAGAGCACAGCAGCTGATATGAGGCATAAGATCATGGATAAACTAGCTACAGTCAACCCTCGAGTCTGATTAACAAGGCTCAGTGGAGAAGTACCATCAGATAGTATGCTAGAAGATGCCAACAGAGCCCTCCAGACAATCCCTACTACCACCATAACTGAAACCAATGAATTGGTATATGCTACAGCCGCTGTAATCCTGGAAATGCTTGGCTACACGATCAAGAAGAACAGCAGTACATACCCACCCTGGAAAATGAGATTGGAGGCTAAGATCAAGGCAACTGGGAGAGAAGTCAGTCAGCTGGTGGAACTACAGAAGCGTGTGGAGATTAAGGATAAGACTCGGCTACTGAAAAAATACATGGGCCTGACTCCATCTGAAGCCCTAGAGACTGCTAAACAAAGGCTCACAGCACTGGCTACCAGGCTAAGCAGATACACTAGAGAAGCAGAGGCCAAGAAGATAAATGCCCTGTTCTCCAAAGAACCATCCAAAGTGTACTCCCAACTGCAGTGCAACCACAGAGTAGCAGCTGAGCCACCAGCAGCGGAAACTGAACAGTACTGGAAGAACATATGGGAGAAAGAGAAGACACATAACACCAGTGCAAAGGGGCTGCAGGACCTGAAAGCAGACCACAGCAATCTCCCAGAACAGGAACCAATCACCATCACAGTAGCAGACATCCAACAGCGAGTCAAGAACCTGAAAAGCTGGACAACACCTGGCCCGGATATGATCCACACCTACTGGCTAAAGAAACTAACAGCAGTGCATGAACGCCTAGCAGCACAGATGAACAAACTGCTAGCAGCAGGCTCCCACCCAGACTGGCTAACACAAGGAAGGACAGTGCTGATCATGAAAGACCCTCACAAAGGAACAGCACCATCCAACTGCCGGCCAATAACCTGCCTTCCCACAACATGGAAAGTTCTATCAGGCATCCTAGCTGCCAAGCTACAAGACCATATGGGCCAGTACATGAGCACAGCTCAGAAGGGCATTGGGAACAGTCGCCCAAGACTCAAGGTCTAGGCAGACCAATCTGAGCACAGCCTGGATTGACTACAGGAAAGCCTATGACTCAATGCCACACACATGTATCTGTGAATGCCTGGCACTATACAAAGTCAACAGGACACTAAGGACCTTCCTCAAGCACTCAGTGGGACTGTGGAAGACAACACTGGAAGTGAACTCAAGACAGCTCGCACAAGTGGCCTTCAAGTGCGGCATATACCAAGGTGATGCACTGTCCCCACTGCTGTTCTGCATAGGCTTAAACCCCCTCAGCCAGATAATCACAAGGTCTGGATATGGGTACAATTTCAAGAGTGGAGTCACCATCAGCCACCTCCTCTACACGGATGACATCAAGCTGTATGCTAAGAGTGAACGAGACATCGATTCACTGATCCACCTGACACGGATCTACAGCGAGGACGTTGGGATGTCATTCGGACTGGAGAAGTGTGGCAGGATGATAGTAAAGAGAGGGAAGGTAGTTAAGACCAATGGAGTGGAACTACCAGTGGGCCCCATAGCAGACATAGAGACCAGCTATAAATACCTTGGTGTCCCACAGTCCCTCATGGGAACCATGAGGAGGAGGCAAGAAAGACAGCAACATCCAAGTACCACCAAAGGGTAAGACAGGTCCTGAAAAGCCAGCTCAATGGGAAGAACAAGATCCATGCCATCAACATGTATGCCCTGCCAGTCATCAGATACCCTGCCAGTATAGTGAGCTGGCCAAAGGAAGACATGGAGGCTGCTGATGTGAAGACCCGGAAGCTCCTCACAATGTATGGAGGTTTCCACCCCAAGTCCAACACCCAGAGACTGTACACCAGGCACAAAGAGGGTGGGCGGGGCCTGATGAGTGTCAAAGCCACTGTCCTGGATGAAACCTGAAGTATCCAGGAGTACATCAGTAAGATGGCACCCAAAGATGAGCTACTGAGAGAAATCCTCAGGCAGCAGCAGACAAGGCAGGAGGTCCAAGCAGAGGAAGTGCCATGGCAAGACAAGCCCCTGCATGGGATGTACCATCGACAGATAGCTGAGGTGGCTGACATTGGGAAATCCTATCAGTGGCTGGAAAGGGCCGGACTAAAAGACAGCACTGAGGCACTGATCATAGCAGCACAAGAACAGGCACTAAGCACCAGATCCATAGAAGCAGGGGTCTACCTGGGTCTAGACAGGACCCAAGGTACAGATTGTGCAAAGAGGCCTCAGAGACAGTCCAACACATAGTGGCAGGGTGTAAGATGCAGGCAGGAACAGCATACACTGAACGGCACAACCAAGTAGCTGGCATTGTGTACAGGAACATCTGCACAGCGTATGGGCTAGACCCCCCAAGTCCAGATGGTAGATTCCACAGAAGGTCATGGAGAATAACAGGGCTAAGATCCTGTGGGACTTCCAGATCCAGACGGACAGGCAGGTACTGGCTAATCAACCAGACATCGTGGTAGTAGACAAAGACCAGAAGACAGCGGTAGTGATAGATGTAGCAGGCCCAAGTGACAGCAACATCAGGAAGAAGGAGCATGAGAAACTGGAGAAGTACCAGGTCCTGAAGGAGGAAATCGAGAGGATGTGGAAAGTAAAGGCCAAAGTGGTCCCAGTGGTGGTAGGAGCACTCGGGGCCGTGACTCCTCTAAGCTGGGAGAGTGGCTCAAACAGATCCCAGGAACAACATCAGAGCTCTCTGTGCAGAAGAGTGCAGTGCTAGGAACAGCTAAGATACTGCGCAGAACCCTCAAACTCCCAGGCCTCTGGTAGAGGACCCGAGATTGAGGAAGACACATCCCACCCATAGGGGTGAGAGGGGATTTGTGTGTGTGTGTGTGTGTGTGTGTGTGTACACACACATTTAATCCATGCTCTATATTCAATATAAGAATTTATCATTTTTGGAGAGCTACATTAGATACAAGCACAATTTCCATAGCAACCTCATGTAAAGATTGGCAGTTTTATTCAAAACCCAGTGCTTAAATGAGGACCAAGAGTTCACAAAGAGCATTTTTTTGCACCAGACTAAATTTTAAAGATTCTGTTTTAAATTTGATTTTTCTCTCATAAAATTGCTTTTTGCTTCCATTCTTCCCATTCCATAGACAGTGGTGTGTGGTGGGAATTGCTAATACAAACTCTGTCAGCTATAACAAAACTGTCATGCTTCACTTTTATGTAATCTTTTCTTGAAAACTCACTTAAACAATCCCATGTATTATCTTTTTATCCCCCCACCCCGAGGACTTTTTAGTCCTGCCAAAATTTTATGTGGAGATGTATGAAAAAAGTAACCATGTACTTTAAATGTAGTTATATTGCAGCTGTACTCACTTTGAATTATATTTCACTGTTGAACAAAACTGTATTTTGAGAAGAATAGATATCAATAGAAGTATATGTTTATCACCTGTTAACTGATAGGCAAACTTTTCCTGCGGATGTCCATGGACTGTGCATGTAGGTTCTAAAACATTTTTAAAGCCTGAGAATTCCTTCCTTGGTATTGAAATATGAAACTTGGAACAAGTAGGAAACTTCAGCAGAAGTTCAATGAAACATTACAAAAAGAAAAACATATCTGAGTAATTTTTTATTCATTTCTTTGTGTTCTTTTCTTCTTTTAATTATGTTTTTATTTGGTATTCTTTTGCACTGATTATTCTTTTTCATGAACTACATACTAGACAAAAGCTTGGGAGGCATGAGACCACGCACCTTCCCAGGAATTTTATGTATGAGAGCAATCAAATCAAAGACATGCCAGGACTGTAGGTAGATGTTTTCTAATCTAGAAATGCAAGTTCTGCTTCCCACCCTGATGTCTCTTTCTTACAGAGTCTCTTGTTGGAACTGACTCCTAATGTAGAGCAGAGATAGGCAATCTGGTGCCTTCCAGATGGGTTGAACTGCAGCACCCAGAATTGCTTATTAGCTTTACTGGATGGTGCTTATGTTAAAATCTCTGGAGCACACAAAGATGCTTACATTTGATCTACAGTGTAGCACTGCTTTATATAATCAGTGGTGGTCTATGAAGTTACTGTATAGTAGTCTGTGATGCTACTGGCTTATATAGTTGCCATCAAAAGCTCTTGATGATGAAATAATGACTCACGTAATGACTCACTCTGTCTGTATACATAAGGACATCATTATAAAGAAGTATGTCACAAAAGTCTGCAATTTCCAAATGCAGGCTATGAAACAGCTGTCAGACGTAAAGTAATTCTGGAAACATCATTGTCCCAAAGGTTAGATATTATTTCTGAGTCCTCTGTATGAATTTCTAATTTGGCAAGGTTAGGAATAGAATCATGGATATAGCTATAATTGTTGCAGTCTTATAAAATACTGCACTTCTCTTTGGTTAACGTGTACCAAATTATCCATGTTAGGTTGAAAAAGAATGCTGAATCCTGACATGAGAAAAGTTGGGCTAAATAAAGTCAAAGGTTATTTGAATGCTAAATACCAAGTCATTCTTTGAAATAAGAAGCAGGGAGCAAGTCAGTATGTACAATATGTGTACCGCTTCAGATTGCAGGCCTTAATGAAACTGAGTGCTCCTTCTCACAATGACATTGACCTACTCTATAGAAACTAGGGCTTAAGTTCTCTCCCTGATATCTACAATGATGCTTCAAATCTTTATTACGGTCACAGACCAGCGTATGCAGAATAAAATAACATTTAAAAAGAGAGAAAAATTAGCACTAACTAGATCAATAACTGTTATTGGCCATGTGCGACACATAATGCAACAAAATTTTGCTACTTTTAAAGAGATAGAGTTATCTTGATCATCTAACAAATAACGTAAATAGAAATTATTGGAATACCCTGGTAATTTAGTTAAAAGAAGAGGAATTGGCTGGTGACAGGTGTCCCTATAAAATGACAATAAAGAACAAAATGTGTCATAGTTTCTATTGCATCCATGCCACAGGGATAATATCATGCTTCAAAGGGAATTCTTTTATATTCCTATTCCAAAACAGCTGTGGGGAGGGCAGATTAAATATAATACTCTGAATTTAGGGAGGCAAAATTTCTTATAGGTATGAAGCTGATTTGGGAGATAAAATTCACTTATTTATAATGCAGCCCGTTGAAGGGCAGCAGCTTCTGTTTGACCTTCTATATCTAAAATCCTTTGTCTTAAGGCTAATTTAGCTTGATCTGGTTCTAATGGTAGAATACCATTACTGGAAAAGCTGTAATTGCTTAATTTCCTTTGGATTGCTTTTTCCCAGGAGGAATTGAAATTATCTGCCAGTATTAAGTAGACCAATCCAACAGAATTGTGAAGTACTTTCAGCCAGCAAGTAAAGATATTTATCTAAAGACTGGATTCACGTTTACTGAATTTTGCTTCCCACTGAAGTAGCCCATTTGGGACACAGTGAGTAACTTAGAAGATGCTTCTTAAAAATTTAGTTTGGACTCAACTAACTCAACTTCTAGGTAGCCGTGTTGTTGCATTGTCCTAAATGAGCCCTGTACAGCAATTGTGCTCGGGCTTTAATTGAAAACAACTTAATTGCAGCAGGTATAAACTGTGTTCCTTGGATGAAATGTTAGACTTGGATGGCTGACGCTGATTTGTGTTGATCTATTTTGAGATATATAATCTAAGTAAGCAATGATTCTTGTGCATAGGGTTAGATTTTCTTTCCCATTTGTCATCTGAAGATGACTATTTTTACTACCGGATAAATTAACATCCTTGAGAAGCCTTCTAAGCCAGACCAGGCAAAAGATCCACATAGCCTCCCATCCCATTTTTTGAGTCATCAGTCATGTGGTAAAAAAGAAACTTATAAGTAGGTCATTTAGGCAAAAACTAGGTTCCTAGTTTGTTAGGACTAATAATCAGTCCTAATAACAACAGTGACTTCCTGTTAATCCACCCTTTGTGATTTTTTAAAATCTTTTTTGAAGCCATCTAAAACTGAATCTTGGATTAAATCCATCATTCTATTTTCAATAAGTATTCCAGACCATGTATTGCAATGGCGGCTGAGAGCGCTGTAGAATTTCCTTGTGGAATTAAACAGATCTATGCTTGGAAGATGGAAATCATCTGTGAAAGCATTTTGCTCTGGGCTGATACAAGAGCTATATTATTCTTCTGTTCGCCCCCCCCACCCCCCCATACTGGCACTTCATTATTTTTCTTTCCTGCTTGAGAGATTAAGACTGCTATTTATTTTCTCTGCTGGGAATTAACAAATGTTTCCGTCTCTTGCCGGTTAAGACTGAGTAGGAATTTTCCAATGGGATGCTTTATTTATTATTAGAACTATTTATAAATTATCCACTGTATATCCATGGTAGTATACAACATTCAAATAAAAACAGCAGTAAAGAAAACTAATATGATCATAACAATGAGATAAAAACAGAAGCTAGAGCATATATCACCACAGTATTGGCAAAGATTAAAACCATTAAGAATTCCATGGATCAATGTTATGTTTTAGAAAAGCAACAGAATTTTTAAAGAGAAGGCTAGAGGGGATTCTTCAGTTGGATGTGGTGATTGAATTCAACAATCTAGCTTTTCTAGATGCTGGGCCATGTAGTGTGGCCTCAAATAGCTGTCATTAATTATAAAAAAATTAGTATGGAAGGAGAAAGCTTGGGACTATTTTATTTTAAAAACTATCTATGATTACATTATCTATAACATATATGCTGTGGTTTTAAATTCTTTGCCAGGCATTACAATAATGTTTTGTGTCACTCATGGGTGGACATGTCTCTAAATCAAGCACATTTTTCCTGGGATTGTGCTGTAGCTACAGAGCACAGATGCTTGATCCTGGAGAAAAAACAGTTGCAGTAAGATATGGTTGACAGATTCTATGTGTGTGGCCCTGCATGCTCTAAAACAAATACAAGTATTCCAAAATACAAAAGAAAGTAACATAGCTGATTGTTCTTAATCTTGAAAATAACTGAAGACAAGTAGAAAACAATGGAGACAGTGGAACATTTGCCCAACTAAATACTGAGTTCCAAAGAAAAAGAAAAGGCAACATGTTATATCTAAATAAATAATGTAAATAAGTATTGTAAAGGATCACAGTCAAATGGTATTTGATATTCATTTAAGAACATTACAGAAATCAAGGGTATGTTTTATGCAAAGATCGTTTTAAAAGATTTAAAATATTTTTTTTTAAAAAGGGAGATGGTGCAAATGTACAGAAGAACTCCTTGAGAAAGAGCGCAAATTGATCATATTTATGAAGGCTTGATCACTGAACTAGAGCCAGACATTCTAGAAAGTGAAGTTACATGGGCCCTAGAAAATGCTGCTGACTATGAAATTGCAAGAGTTGGTGAAATATCAGCAGAACTGTTTCAAATCTTTAAAATGATGCAATCAGAGTGCCTCTTGTGGTTTCTAAATAGGCATAAAGAGCACAGCAGTGGTCAGGAGACTGGAAAAGCACAATTTATTTTCCCATACTGAGGAATGGCAGTGTTAAAGAACGCTCAGTTGCATTTATCTCATATGCTAGTAAGATAATGGCCAAGACTTTGCAATCCAGACCTTAACAGTACATAGAACAAGAATTACTGGATGAATAAACCGGATTCAGGAGAGGTAAGGCATTCGGGATCACATAAGGTAATGGCAAAGGCATGGAAATGCCTAAAAGTTGTATATTTTTGCTTTGTTGATTATACAGAGGCTTTTGTAAGAGACTTTTGTATAAACTGTGGTTGCTGTTAAGAGCACAGGTGCAGCAAATCACCTCACCTGCTTATTGAAGGATTTGTATGATAACCAGGAAGCAACAGTCGGAATGGATGATGGAGCAATTAAATGGTCAGAGTTGGGAAAAGGATGTGCCAGGGCTGCAGTCTGTCACCTTATTTATTTAACTTATATGTAGACTATATTATGAGAAATGCTGGACTAGAAAAACGTGCAGTTTGGAATTAAAACTGCTGGGGGGAAATCATCAGCCTTAGATATGCTGATACCACCAGTTTGATGGTTGAAAGCCATCAAAGGTGAAAGAAAGAATGCAAAAGCTTGTTTGCTGCTCAATATTAAAAACAAAACATATTAAGATTATGTGAACTAGCAATACACACAATGTAGTGTGGCAAACTTACATTGCCACACTACATTGGCAGACAAGTTGAACCAGTTGAAAATGTTACCTTCCTAGGCCCAGACATTCACTAGGATGGTGACTGTAGCCATGAAGCAGAGAGGCATCTGTTCCTTTGGGACTATGACAAATCTAAACAACACGTTAAAATACAAAGACATTGCATTGATAACACTTACATTTTCTCAAGGCAATATGGTTCCCAATTGTATTACGTATATGGCTGAGAAAGCTGAATTATCAGAAAAGCTGAAGGAAGAAAAATGGATGACTTTGAATTATGATGCTTGAGAAAAAGTTGAGAATACCTGAGTCATAAGAAGAACAAATAATTCAATATTAGGCGAAGTGAAACCAGGTTGCTCATGGAAGCGCTTATAATGTGCTTAGATATTTTGGACACATAATGCAAAGACAGTAATTTATTTATTTATTTATTTATATTTCACATTTGGACACTGCCCATCTCATGAGGAAGTGACTCAGGACAATTTACAATAAAACCAACAAATAAATATTAGTTAAAATACAATAAAAATAGTATAAAAATACAATAAAACCAAATACATTCATAAATAATGATTGGAACAGATAGGATATTTGGAAAAATTGAAAAAGAGGCCAGCAAAAGACAATATGGTTAGATGCTATCACTGATGACACAAACATTAGTTTACAGGAACTCAAAAAAATAGTTACCCGCAGACAGTGCTGGTGAAATGAGGTCCATCAGGTCATGAAGAGTCAGAACAACAACAAGGAGGTCATCTGGATTTTTGCAAGCCAGATCTCATAAGCCTTGTGTTAAACTAATGCCTACAATCCATTTCTGATGTTCAGCTGTGCTTTAGTTTCAAATTCCCGTCTAGGACATGCACATGCTTTGAATTGCTCCTTGGATTGCCAATGCTTTGTACCTATCAGTCATGAAAATTATTCATAAAGTTTGTTCAGTTCATCTATTTGGATGTCTCATATGTCAAGGCTGCTTTTTATTGTAATTCTGATGTTTGGCTTAGTGTTGTGCTGAATTTAAAGCAGCCTTCAGTTATAAAGGCACTGACAGAGAAACCTTGACCACATTAAAAAAAAAAAATTAAAGAGTTATTTTTAAGGACCCGGACAGAAGGCACAGATGTCTGTGTAGTATTAATAAGTATCTATATATGAAAGTCGCTGGATATTAACACATGAGTGCAGATACAACCCTGCATAGGCTGTTTTTCTTCAAACACATGAATGGCAGTGAGAAGCGTGCTACTTTGCATTCTGTTTACTGCCTCTGGGATCCCTTTCCAATGGCATTCTTTTAGTGCCAGTTTCTGCTTTAAGAACTTTTCTATGAGAAAGGAAAAAGCACATTTTTTGAATGTTAGTAAAGATACTAGCTTAACACACTGATATTACCTATCAGAATAGAAGAAAGGTATGTTATGATAAGGATCCCTGTTCATCTTTTTTGAGGTAACAGGGAAAGAGCTAAATGTATTTATTTACTTGCTTGCTTATTTACTTGAAAGAAAAATATTATTGTATCTCTATCCATCTCCCACTTTGTTTCAGTCTCCCTGCAGCTGACTATTGGCTCACAAAGTGGCTATATATGGCAAAGTGGGAGAGATGTTTAGCAAATATTTGAATCTTGTTTGGATTTGCAAAAATATGTTTTACCCCAGCTTCCTTCTTTGATTCTGTCCTAAGTATCTAAATGTTACTTTATTGGAGGAGTGTCAAGGTGAGTGAATAAGCTTTGGAAAGGGCATCAAAGAAGAGGTTGTTGTCATAGGCAATGAGTAATAATATATTTTTTGGTACAGGCACACTGATTACATATATTGGAAGGACCACCACTTTACCTCATAAAAGGTTTTTATGTTACTTATGTTAATCTTTGGAAGCCCTGTCCGTGGGCAAGAGATGAACACTTGTGGTGATGTGGGACAGGGCCTTTTGGATGACACAAGCTAATTCTGGAACTCATTCCAAAAGAAATAAGACTGGCTCGCACACTTGTTTCCATTCTGAATTCAATATTTTCTTTTATTTATGTTGTTCTTCTGAGAGGGGTTAGGTGGTAGAGAAAGAAAGAATTAGAGAGAAAATAGAACAAAGGCCATGATGTTTATACTACCATTTCTGTACAACTCAAAGGAATTCCAAACGGGACAGTGCTAACTATTAAAGAGAGAGTCCTACCTATTAACCAGAAATGTGCATGTATTACAGATTCTGTAACCTCTGCAAGTTTTTTATTTATCTTACCCAGTAGGCGAAGTAACCATTTCAGCATTGACTGTGCTGGAATCTCTTAAGTTTGGTTCAAAACAATCAAAACTATTCAAAAGTTACATTCAGGATCGTTATTGTTCATGACCACTGGGGGGACTGGGTCAGGGATGGGACAACTCTTCTGCCCCTTCTTGATCTCATGGAGGCGTTTGATACCATTGATCTATAACAATGATATCTTTCTGAACCAGCTGGGAGGGTTGGCAGTGGGAGGGACAGGGACATTGTGCTGAAGTGGTTCTTCTTTCTCCATGGTTGCTTCTAATCTGTGGTGAGGTAAGGGAGAGATTGAGCCAAAGGCCCTTCTTTGTGGGATTCCTTAAGGCTTGACACTTTCCCCACTTCTACTTAGTATCTACATGAGGTTGTTGGATAAAAGTAATCTGACATCATGGGATTAGGTATCATCAATATGTTGATAATCCCAATTGTGTATATTGACCCTGGCTGAACAAGTGATGTTATTGAGGCTCTGTCTTAGTGCCTAGAGATTTTTAGCTTTTGGTTGGCAAAGAGTAGGCTTACTCTGAATCCTAGCAAGACTGGGTGATATGAATTGAAGGAGCTTCCATTTTCAGTAATTTTCCAGTGCTGGATATGGTTGCATTTCCCCGTATGAAATTGATGTGCAATTTTAAGGTCTTCCTAGACTTGTGGCTCTTTGCTCACAGAGAAAGTGACAAATGTGGCTAGGTGGGCCTTTCCACAAATCCATCATATCTCTTCCTAGATCAGGAGACCATCCTCACAATCATGCCATAGTCATCCCTTGTTTGGACTACAACCTTGAAAACCACTCAGAAACTTCAGTTGGCCCAGAATACAGCAGCACCAATAGTTATGGCCATCTCTTCATTCACATATGTGATACTTCTACTTTGAGCTCCATGTCATACCACTTGGTTTCTAGGTGCAATTCAAGATGCTGGTCATTATTTATAAAGCCCTTCATGGCTTAAGGCCTGGATGTTAACAGGAGAGTCTCTTTCTAATTGTTTCTGCCCATCCCATAAGATCTGGCAGGGTTGGCAGACTCCAGGTCCCATCAACAAAACAATGTCATCTTAAGGGCCTTCAGATGCATGTCTTCTCTAATGCCACTCCTGCCCAATCCTCAGCATTCCCCCTGAACTCTACATGGTCCTGAATCTGCTGTCTTTGGGGAAAGTTTTAAATACCTGGCCCTTCCTGCAGGCCCTGGGCCAGGACAGTTTGTGAACTTGCATGTGTGAAGTGCTACTTTCACTTTTTTATGTATTTCCCTGATGTATTATTGTGTTTTTCTTTTTTTTTATTTCATTGATTGATCACATTTATATAGCCACCCATCTCACAAAAGTGTGACGCTGGGTGGTGTACAGCAGTTTCTTTCTGTTTGGTTTTCTGCATCTTGCTTTAAACTTCTGTGCATCACCCTGAGTTTCTTCTGACTCAAATAAAATCAATAAATGCATATGCTGAGTAAAGCAAAGGGGCTGTGTATGCATGCACTTATGTCAACAGCTAGGAACAGATTCCAAAACAGCTCTGTGGGTCTTGCAAATGACAGGCTGCTTTAAAGATTCAGAAAGAAGTGCCTTATGCATGGGCTTTCACATTATAAAGCAATTTTTTCAAAAGCCTTTCACAGCCTAACTGAGTATACATTTACAGCCAGGACAAGAAGGCATCACATAATGATTACAAGATCATTATATGTAAGTCTCTAGAATGGGTAGGCAATCTAATTGCCATCGGCATTATGATGCTATAGACACCTCCCTCTACTATGGACAGACTTCTGCTACACCAGATTTAAGTATTCTGCTTTAAAATAATAGTGTTAATATTGAAGCTAAGCAAACCATCAGCCTTAGCATCATTTTCATTTTCAAAAATACATCTAGTGTCTAGTTAAGCTAGTGTGGTAATGAATTCTTAGAATCTTAGAATTAGAATCTTAGCCTCCTCAGTTTGCTTGTTCTTGTAAATGAAAGTTTTGAAACTGGCCATTTTGTGAACAGGCACACTCCTCCTTCCATACAGCTCACAACAAATGTGGCTTTCAGAATTTCAGATTTCAAGATGATTGCTTATTCTTGCTATAGAATCATCCAAAATGTTGTTCCACAACCTCTCCCAAATGTACCAAAATGACTGCAGTCTCTTACCACATCATTTAATCATTATACCAACCCTGAGGATTGGAATACCAGCAGTGAAAGAGCCAGTAACTAGGCTTTTTATACTGGGCTGTGCCTTATTCAAATGTGCTTGTGCTTCTCTTTATCAGATTGGCCTCTAAAAACTACTGTGCAAAAATTATGAATCTGATCCAAGATGTTTAGCAAACATTTATGCATTTTTCATGCCTGTGCGCTGTGTGTAGGTGAGCAGAAACAGCAATGGCAGAGAACAGGGAGAGTTCTCACTGGCTTCAGGAGAAGGCAAGGCAGAGCTGAAGATTCAATTCAAGGATATATTTAACTGTTTCTTTGTTTAAGCATGATGATGATTCAAGAGCATTTGTCTGTGATCCAGAGCTGTGATTCTGGGTGCAGCACACTGCTGTGGACTTGTATAATTAAATTAGCTTTTTCTGCTACTCACGTTCCTCATCCCTGCTGAAGCATTGCATCAAAAAGAAAAAAGGTGCCACTCCCTCCCTCCCTCCCTCCCTCCCTCCCTCCCTCCCTCCCTCCCTCCCGTCCATCTATCTATCTATCTATCTATCTATCTATCTATCTATCTATCTATCTATCATTTTATTGAAAGTTTTAACAGCAGTAATAAGAACTAACAGACACTAAAATGGAATGGAGAAAAGGAAAAGAGAGAAATAAAAGAAAAAGCTAAAAGTGAATAAGACAAAAAGTAGAAGAAAGTAGAAAAAAAGAGAAAGATATAAAGAAAGATATAAAGGTATAAAGAAGTGGCTTCTGATATTCTTCACCGCAGTTATAAGTACAAGCATTGCATCAGAAACAAGAAAGGAGCCACGCCTTTCATTAAGCTAATGGATTCAGTTACCAAGTGGCTGAGTGCAATGGAATTGCACAGTTGTCTTAAATGGTATTCTTAGAGACAACATGATTGTTCAGCTGAAACTGAGGGCCCAATTTGGCCTGCCAACCCTTTGTTACTACAGTGATAGGCTTTCTTCCAAAATCCCAGGTGGAATTTACAGAGAGGGCAATTGTTTCAAACCTGAACATAGATTTCACCGAGGTCCCCCACCTACCTTCCTTCCTTCCTTCCTTCCTTCCTTCCTTCCTTCCTTCCTTCCTTCCTTCCTTCCTTCCTTCCTTCCTTCCTTCCTTCTTCCTTCCTCAGAGAAATCAAATATGAAAGGTTACCAGATCTGGATTTAAATATATATATATATATATATGTATCACTAGATGTTAGCAGAGGAATAGAGAAACCCTAAATCTTTACTGCCATTTAATAGTTGTTCAGCTTTATACAACTCAGATGTGGTAGTCTTACTAGTCAAAAATTACAGAAGATAGAAAAGGCTTACTTAAGCCTTGTTGTTAGAATTTCTGGTTAAAGGTACAACAGAAAACAGTGGAAGGAAAATTGTGGTAGAAGTCCTTAAGATTCTTGTTGGAAAAGCACTTATCCAGTCTGCAAAAATAAGTAGGATTGGAAACATCCCTGATAATTAGGGAACTTACCTGGATTACACCATTTATATATAAACAATTGCAATGTTTTTTGTGTATCTTCTGCTATGGTAATTGTGGTGGTAATGGTGGTGGTGATGATGATTTTTTAAAAAAGCAACACATGTAATTGAAACCTTTTCTGTGCTTGAGAAACTGACACTCCAACGAAGAAGAATATTTACTGTTCGTATTCCAAAATTTCTGAAATGAGAGATAGGTGCTAAGCAAAAGTTAAAATTGAATAACTGTATTTAAGGCATTCCCTTGTAGTATTGTGAACAAGAAGGTTTTCCTTTTCTACCCTAACTTTATTTTCTACCTGACTTCCTTTTAAAAGCCTGTTCGTATTGACCCCAATCCAGCACCAAAACTTTGCTGCTGAAGTTCAGAATCAGTTACAACATAGCAACAAGATTATATACATTTCCTGCACAGCTTAATTCTCCAATTTTTACATACTGGGGAACACATTTCAGCAATCCTCTTTAGACTTTAAGGCTGTTTTTTTAAAAAATCCAGACATAAATCAATCCAATGGGAATGTTATCTCAAAGAAGCAGATCATAAGGTAACATGGGCTGATGTTTCTGTGGCACTAAACTTTCCTATCAAGTACAAATGCCTTAATCTTTCTGCAAGATTTCTTTACAAGATACTAACACTTGAGGTTGGTCACCTTGCAGAGCAAGCAATACATAGAAATTTGCTCCAGGTGGGAATTAGCTAATTTCAAAGAGTAATGTTTCCTTTTTCATAGTAAAATTAGTTTGAGGGAGTTAACTACAACATGGTGAAATGTTTTTCTGTGTTTGCATGACAGTTTCAGTGAGTCACGTCTACCTTTCTTAGCAATGGAATTATGGCACTAGTATAAAACAATGGGTTGTTGGATCAGGGAAGGAATATTTGTTTGCACATAAAAATGGAGATCCTTCAAACTCAATATTTCTTTACTGGTCTGTCTTTTTGATGCAAATGAATGGTATCTGCTCCCAAAATGCCATTTCAGCAATTTCTCTTTGGAATGAAATATATTCATTTCCAGACTGACCCTGAATGAAAGAATACGGTCAGGTGGCCTTTCTCCATTGCCATTGTATGATGGTGGCAGTTCTGTCATTCAAACTGATGTAGGACATGTAAGATTCTAATGGGTAATAAGCTACAGTGAATAACAAACAAGAGGGAAACAGTAAGCAAAACTGACACATAGCTCATGACAAATGTCAGGGGTGTCAAAGGAGATGCCACCAAGGTTTCTTTCTTGCTGCCTGCTGCAACCTGCTTTTTGTCAGCCAGATCTATATGAATGGGAGATGTAAGGAACAAGGTGATGTAGCAGAAATGTTTGTTTTTTAAATTATTATTATTAAAATAATAGAACACAAAAGAAAGGAAGAAATAAGATGAAACAAAATAACTATTAAATATAGATTTTTTAAAAAGCACAGTGAGAAAACTTTCTAATAACACATCCTCTCCATCCCTTCCATGTGGGCCTCCCAACAGCTAATCACAGTTTAAATACTTGTACTTTACCCTGATGTTACACAGGGTAACAGGATGAACAATTAATGATTGTTGTTAGTTTCTGTTTAAATCCGAGACAGAAGGCTAGTATTCATCAACACATAAATATGCAAAAGATGTCCTAAAGCTTCTTTTTCCCCCTCCAGACTGTAGAATTTCAGTGCCTACTCAAGGAATCCTGGAGGATTTGTGCTTTGAAGGGTAGGCTCTGGCACTGATGAAGCATTTTCTCCAGGTGTATGTGTGTGTCATCAGATGTGCTACAGATGTGCCAATGTTCAGGAGTCGTTTTCTTTCTTTCTTTATGCCTAGGACTGAGATATTGCCTTCTTCACATTTGGAATAGCAGTTGTTCATTTTAAATATCTTGGCCTGCCTTTCTGCTAGAAACTATTCAAAGTGTTCAATGGGAATTAAAAGTTAAAAGGAGATTTTGGCCAAATAATACTGATAAATCTTCAGAAAAGCCCAAACTCAAATTTTAAATCATGCCTGCCTCTAGAAATCATAAGTTCATCTACCAAAACAAGAATTAGGAATTTTATATTGCATTGACAAGCCTGCAAAGGCCAGACTTTTTAAATAACCCTTCTCTTAATTTATAATTCTACAGCGATTATCACATTGTGAAGGCTGATACTGAAAAAGGATGTAACTTTTAAAGATGCTACTAGGTTTATCAGTTTCATGCCAGGAAATGAAATTTGCAAACCAGTAAAGTTGGCTTTCCAGTCACAAAGGTGCCCCAAATGTTCTCCACCTGGGGTTGAAATAGGGACAATCCCTTTCAAAGAGTTTCTGATCTGCAATTTGGTTTGAAGGACTGACTGTTCCCCATAAATTGCTGCAGGCAAGGAGAAGGGGTTGAGAATACTCTCACCAAGGGTTTGTTCTGCCAAGGTAGCTCACAGAGGGATGAATTTCTCCACTGAAAGTTCTTCAAAGCAGCCTCTTCTCCTGCAAAGTAAAGAAGGAGGTTGCCTTGAAAGACTCAGATATCAATTGAACGATTTCTTATTTGGGGCAGGAATATTTCACTTAGGACAATTTGGCATGAGTGTGAGAGCTTGTTTTTCTCTGCATTTTAGCCCATATTCAGTTTCTGATTTGGAGAAACATGTCATTTAGAAAGTAATGATTCATCACAGAGATGTCCCCAGTTTGTGCATGAGTGCAGCAGTGAAATGATTTTGGTGTCAAATGACATAGAATGAACTATTGCACTCCTTTGAATTTCGTGGTGTAGTGTGGGGCTAGGAGAAGGGAGGCAGGTTCAGCTATGAAAACTCACTCTGTAACTTTGGACCAATCACTGTCTTTCAGCTCAACCTATATCACAGGGTTGTTTTAGAAAAAAGAAAAGGATGATGATGATGATGATGATGATGATGATGAAGAAGAAGAAGAAGAAGAAGAAGAAGAAGAAGAAGAAGAAGAAGAAGAAGAAGAAGAAGAAGAAGAAGAATTTAAATTTGCTATAGCCACCCAAACTGGTATACTCAGGACAGCTTTATGTATGCTGTCATTGAGCTTCTTAACAAAAGGCACATATCAGCACACACACAAAAAGAAATAAATAAAGAAAATGGCCCTCTGGAAAGCCATTACACTGAAACTAATATTCATGTAGGTAAAATATTTGCTATCTAGGTAAAGATTTATGTGCAATTAAATGAAACTGAAAAAAGCACCAATTATTCTCAGTATTATTGATGGGAACAGCAGATGAGAAAGCTAAAGTTTCAGCTAGAATCAGGCACCAGACTGGTGGTAGAACGTGTTTTCCTACTTCCTTTAGAAGACTGCTCTAAAATAATCAGTCTCAAATGTCTTATATATAAATGTGTGCATGCTAAAGGCTACACACTGTAGGTCTTTCTGGCTTTATTCTTTTGTCCTCTTCCTTTATTGCTATTTCATTTAATTATTTCATTCATCTGGACAAAATATTGTGTGTTTGGCTGGGCATAATATTGATCTGAATTTATCAGCCCTAGTTGATTTGAAATATGTATCTTTTTTGTTACCCCAAAAAAGGGTTTTTTTTTTTTTTACATTAAAAAGTGTAAAGCAGGTAAGACACTCTGCGTGGAAATAAATGTCCTTTTTCTCCTTCCCAACATACTTTGTTTAAGAAGAAAAATAGGAGCTAATACATATCCAGTAGATAATAGCTGTTGCGTTCCTTTCACATCATTACTTATATTTAACCTCTGGCAAAATACACTATTAGGAAGCCCCATCAGTATCTCCTTGTCTTGACATTCCTGTTGTAAGAACTTGCCAGAATATCATCTATTTTTTTAAAAAAGGGATGGTGGGACAATTCATTGGTTTGGATCAGCTTATACATCAAAAATATTGCTTACAGAAGTGAAAACAGATAATTTTGTGCTACAGTGAAATCGCCAAAGGACAGAATGGAACAGACCTTCTGCCACCACTTCTTTTATTTCTCCACAATCTTGTATTTCTCCCAATCCAAAACCTGGGCAGTGCACAAAAAGGTGAAAAACAACAGTGTTAATCAAATCTGTGAAACATAACATCAGTAATAGAATAATCAATAATAGGCAAACTCTGCCTGCCTGCCTGCCTGCCTGCCTGCCTGCCTGCCTGCCTGCCTGCCTATCCATCCATCCATCCATCCATCCATCCATCCATCCATCCATCCATCCATCCATCCATCCATCTATCTTCTCTCTGTGATGCAAAATGGGTGGCTGAATTTCTAGTTCAGCTGTCGGGTGGTAGCAGTCTTCTCTTTAGCATGTCTTCTCTTTCTCTTGTGATTAGTGGTATTCACAATCATCTTCTCTTTTGGTAATGGTCTACCTGCAAGTCTTTTTTTTTTTTTGGTAGCCCTGGAATTTCCTGTTCACATGATTCATGAAAACTAACAGTACAGTTTTCTGCCATTTTAAGATAGGGAACAAGCCTACGCTCTCCCAAATGTGTGAGGTGGCTCCGCCTCATTTATAGTCCTAACTCTCTGAAATGTTCAATCCTTCTAGCCATACCTGAGAACCTAACTATGGTTATTGGCATACTTGCTAGTTGGCATATATGCTGGTCATTAAGGTCTCCTAATGGCCATGATTTTAGGATTAGTTGGAAGGATTAATTGGATGCATATATTTCTGTTTATCCCAGAAGTAATATCTTGACATAGCATACCATAACCATTGTATCTACCCAGCTTCATTGCCAGCTGGTTCATTCTCAGGTTGTTGTACTTTTCTGTAGATTTCTGTACTTTTCTGTGGAATTTTGCACATCAAAAATAAATATCTGGCTAGCATATTGTAGAGGGATGAAAACTCATCAATACCTATAGACTAGACTAAATTACTTGTCTGTGTGAAGAAGCAAATGGGGGAAAAAAACTTACTGGAATCTTCTAAATATATGATCAAATAGATAATCCTGTTTAATTATTCTCCTCCAGAGACAAATAATATTGCATTTACTTTTATGTTTCAAAGGTTAAATTGTCCTTCCTATCCTATTTTTCTCAGCTTTCCATTGAAAAGTGAAGAAAGGCTGTACTTTCTATTCCTCTTTCAAAAAGGTTTCCAGATACCCAACTGGTAAAGTTAAGATTAAATGAAGGAGAGCAAAGATAATGGGTTTGCAGGAAAAACAAAATCTTTTATTTATAACATTGGATGTACATTCCTTCTCTTTAGGGTCCTCTTTAGTTTCCAAGACTGATTTGTATGTGGGGAAGGGGTGGGAGGTGGGGGGAAAGACCAACGTGCTCCAATTCTCTTCCCTCATTTTCAGTACTCTTTAAAAGCTTGTTTATAATTCATCAGGGGAATGTAAGGCATGAATGCCCCAGTAAAATCAATATTATCAGTGCTCCTTGAGGGAATATAATACTAAGAGCATTCTTAAAGTAACATACCAGACTGCTTCCGTCACCATGTACCAAGATTGTATATGACCTGACAAAAAGATTCTCAGAAAGTCGACCTGAAAAAAATTGCCATCCATTTATTTGCAAAAGTCATAAATAAAGGATTCAGTTTATGGTTTCATCTTCTCTACCCATGCCATTATTATCATTGTACTGGTGTTTTAGGGGGTAGGGCTTTTTCTTTGGGGGGTTCAGGCTTTTTCTTTGAGGTTCCATGTTCACAGCCATCTCTTTTTTCAAGAGCAGAAATTAAATTTCCTAAGAAAGATGTTTTGACTTCAATAATATGAACTTTGGAAGGCAACCAAAATAAGTGATAAGAGAGAAACTGTATTTCCTTAAAATAGGCCAAAATAGGTTTGTTAAATAAAACTTTTGCATTGGTTCAGTTGAAAATTAAAATTTATCTGTATGTATTTCTTGAAAACAATGCATCCTTGATGGATGAAATGATGCAATTACACATATATCCCATTCATCTATCACTGTACACACACGTATACACACACAATCATCTGTTAGATACTATGCAAAAATGTTTGAACCTGAAGTGCTAAACTCTTTTGAATTTAAAGTTGGACCTGGACTCAATTATAATTATTGACATTATCCTCTCAAAATATTAATTGTTCTCTTAGGTTTTCCTCTATTTCATATGTATCACAAAAAAGAGACATACAGAATCATAGTTGCCCAATAGCAACCATCAAGCACAAATAATTGAAACTTCCCAGAGTTGATATCCTGATTGCAGCTTCTATATATATATATGTGCAAAGATATGTACTGCAGAGTATATATATCTACATTATGAAGTAGTATTTGCCAAGTGGTGAATTTCTTCCTCCCCACCCCCCTAAGAAGTGGAGCCATTGTTGGGCCCAGCCCAAGAACAACAAGGAAACAATCCAGCCAAGTTCAGTTCTTTTATTGCTTATACCATATATACAGAATCTTGCCAGACTAAATCTGTATTACTGTAACCTAGTGGATATACCCTGGGAGATTCTAGGGAGTGGGTATCCTAAATCTCTTCCTCTTCCCATGCTTCTGCTCCGGACTGTGCTGTCTCTTGTCTTGCCCTCCTTCCTGGAATGTGCTCCCTCCTTCCTGAGAACCTGCTGCCCTATAGCAGTCTCTCACATCACCTCCCCTTTTGTAGATACATTCCATCACAGCCATTGATGTGTAAATAGTCTCTGTCACTGTGAGTTCTGTTTCATCAGAGATACGAAGAGCACATAGTTTGGGATGTTCTAACCGGCAATCCAAAGATGACCCTCTCCTAATGTACTGAATTGGGATTCTCCAATACCTAAATCACTCTAAAATACTTGTTCATCTAATAAAATCTTGATCACACAACTAGAAAGAAGTTTCAATTATTTTTAACTGAATGTTTGCTAATTTTAAAATTATATCCATTCTAGTTTAGGAATGTATTACATCCTTAAATATTTGGGGAACCGTTCGTCACTATGAATAGGCTTCTAAACCTTGTAAAGAAATAAATGTAAATGCTTTTCATCTGGAGACTTAATTTAAATATATCTAAATCTAAATCCTACATCTAAATATATAGAAAACTTGCCACAGGTATACTAATTCCTATAGCGCAAAGGACACCGACATGTGTTCTTTGGTATTAAAAGCATGGCACCATGGAATGAAGGAAACATTTCCCAAATAATGTGCAACTAGAGCAACTAGAATCACTTCCTGCAGGAATCACTCCAGCCAAATGAGAAACTCCATACAAATGCATGTGTTCCTGACTGTGGGAGAAGGTGGGAAACACTCTGTAAGGGGAATGGAGGTCTGTGTTATGGTTACCATCTGTGGCTTCTCAGCCTCCTTTATGATATCCACATCATGAGTGTTTGTTCTGACTTGATTAATTCTTCTACCACTTGAAAACAAAACCACTCTGATATTGCTTTAGTTCTGGTCAGCTTCACTTTCACTGACATTTCCTGAACGATGCTGTGAGCAATTAAAGCCACTGAAGAGCTGAGTTGTATAGATCAATGCAAAATATTTAGCAAACAGATCGCAGGTTTGTACAAGCTAATTACTTTTAGGCAACACAGCTGAGGTTCTTTATAAGGAGGGAAAGAGAATGAAACTATTTCTCCAGTGGGTGCCAATTAAATATGGTAGTACCAACAGTCTATTGGGACAGCTTTCATTTAAAAATGTATGGAAAATTATTTTAAAGATGGATATCTAAGTTACACCAACAATTGTCTTTCTTTTAGATTCAAGAAATTTGCTCACGATCATATCCTTGGACCAGACCTATTAGCTCTATGTTTTACTGGCAGTTGAAATCAATAAGACTTAAAATTATTCCAGATACCTGTGGTATAATAGCCCATCTAGGGTTTAATTAGCTAAATTGGGATTACCATTGGATGAAGTGGCTTCAATTTATAGGACTTGTGCAAATATCACTGGACTTATATTTTACAACCATAAATATGTACAAAGAAAGTTTAGTAGATTATCCTTCTTATGGGCTTCATTGGAAAGTTATTATTTATTTTATTTATACGTCAAATTCATATGGCTGCTCATCTCACTAAGAGGGACTCAGGGCAGCATACAACAATTAATAAAACAATAAATATGTAAAAAACAATCATTATTAAAAATATATATAAGCCACCAGGCACAAGAGAAGCTGAATGTTAACCACAGTAATGGAGCAACCTCAAGATCTCAATGGTCCCCTGGGGCTCCACTGCCTGATGACATAGCCAGGCCTTGAGGGACTTCCAGAACAGTAACGGGGATGGAGCTAACCTCACTTCAAGGGTGAGAATGTTCCATAGGGCCAGTGCTATGGCAGAGAAGGCCCACCTCCTGGGACGCACCAAGATACAGTATACAGATACTGTAGAAAACTTTTTTTTTATTTCCAAGTGTATGGGCTGCAAGAAATCTTTGGGCTTCATTGGGGCATAGAGTGGCATTCCTAGTTTATATCAGTGGCAGTAGCTTCAGCTGAAGCATCTTTTGACAGCTCAATATGGGTCGGATAGCTTGGCTGATTTATAGTCCCCTGAGATGCTTGCTTATTTGATAGCATGAATCCATGATAGAAGTAAAACCCACAATATATCTTTACCAAAAGTTCAAAAACATTTTTAGGGGATATTACAGAGATATAACAAACCTAAATAATTGGAAGTTCTGATAGCACCCCCCACCCCCCATTTATGGCAGCAAGTTCTTAAAAATATTAAAATGGTATTGATGGATTTGAGATTAAAATTGCTTCATCAAAAAATTAGGTAATGTTTTTGGATTTGATAAGAATATAGTATTATAAGGTATTTTCTTCTAAACCAGTGACATTTATCTGTTTAACATATAAGTTACATGTTTAGTATTGCAATTTGTTAAGTTGTTAGGATTTTAAAGTTTTTTTGTGGGGGAATTTTTTTTTCCACTTCTGTTTTTTGGTTTGGCTTAATTTTCATTTTGTTGTTTCTTATTAATTGTTTTAGTACTGTATGGTTCTTTTCTACTGGTTATCTTTTGTATTCTGATATTCTGTTTATTTTTTGTAATCTTTTTTAAAAAAGGAATAAAGATTAACATTTTAAAATTTAAAAAAGAAAGACTTAAAAGTATTTAGCTTTGCCTGAAGAATGCTTTTGTTATTTATCCCCCACCCCACCCGATGATTAGAGAAGTGAATTTTAGTAGGGTGGCCCAATCATCTGATTTAAACGTTTCTTACTGTACTGGACAGCCACATTATATACCACTGTTTGGGATTATTCTCCTTGAGTTTAAAGCAAATAGAATACCCAGTTGTTAACTTCGACAAGAGATCGTTGATGCATCTAAAACATGTTTCTGCATGCATATTGACACCCACGACACACACTGAAGTCCTCTGAAGCCAACACATTTTTATTACTGGCAAAGTTAATTTTAATATTTCTGTATTGACTTTTGTTTCTACTTCATGAACTGGTTGACTTTTTTGGTTGCTTTTGATTTTGGGTATTGGACAATTTTACCCAGGTGCCAGATGGAATATAATTATGCATGTCTCCTTCATATTCTGGAAGATGACAATGACAAACCCTTCCATATTGTTCATAAGAAAACTACACTAACCTAATTCTGAAATCTCCAGGAGCTGAGCTCATCTCAAGGGAAAGATACCTTTGCTTTAGGGTATCTTAGAAGAAATAAGCAGCATTTTTTTCTTCTTTTATCACCTCTAGGGTTCTGATGACCCCATGCCTAAACAAACCATAAACATATTGATGCTATATAAAATCCCTCAACTGTTTTCTGCAGCTTCACCTTCTCTAAGTATGTCACACTTCTGTCAAGCGTGAAATTATATTTTCCCCCAGCCTAAGCTGAAACATTAGGATTTCATGATATCCAGAAAGAAAGATGTGGGTTTTTGCTTGAATTAAATAATAACATGAGTAGAAAATAGTAAATATTGTTTATTTACAGAAAAAAAATGTTCTTTGTTCTTGCTGCAAAAACAGCATCAGCAAAGTTCGATAGATCAATGCCATTTAAGCACTAGAAATTGGAAGTAATCTTTAGTTTGGGTGGCTGTTTTCCATATAATGGTAAACAAAGCATTAAAAGTTATGATCACTTTCCATGTTAATATTTAACTAAAGGTTTAATTTGTCTCAGTGTTAATTGTTACTATTTTTACAGTTCATTTTTATGTTGTGTGATGCATTAGAGTAGGGTTTCCCAAATTTGGGATGAAGAAACGTCTTACGCTATTCAATAGAATTAAAAATTGGAAGCATGCTTCATTCTTGCATCCAAAATATTTCTATTTTAAATGCAAACCTGTGATATATTTAAACAGATGGAAAGCCTACTATGTTTAATTACTCTTATTAATGATCAAAAAGAAAGACAAATTACAAGATTCTGGATAAAATCTATTAATAAAATAGCTCCTTCCTTCTCCTCTCTGTTTCCCTGTGTATCAGATGCATTTAGGACCACCTGATCGGGTGCAAAAAAACCCCAGATGACACCAAAAGATAAAAATTCTCATTCATCGCTAGTAGCTAGCAGGATTTTTACACATGAAATTTAGTAGTCCTAAATGTGTTCCATATTTTAATTGGTTTTCTTTTCCTAAGCTAAGCAAGAGTGTTTGGCCTAATTTTTCTTTTGTTATATTTTTTCCAGGTCTGTTAGGCACACATGCCTTCACAAGCATAATTGAATTGTGGTTTTAGCTTTATTACACAATGCCATAGAAAGTCTTTTGGTCTTCTTTCTTTCAAATGTGGGATAGTCCTGTTGTATCACATCACGCACTATTGTTGCTCCATGCAGCTCTGATTTGGAGATTTGCTGGATAGGGACGTAAGAGTGCTTTGCAAGTATAGGAAGAAAGAACTGGCCAATGAATTTCTTTTTAAAATGCATTTGAAAACATGTTTTTCAAGTAGTAATGGTAATTACCCAGAAGTTGGCTAAGCCAAATTACAAATCAATATTTTAGGACAAGGGAAAACAGCCTTTTTGGCCCAGTGTGTACATTTGGAAATCTGATGGCATCTTGTGGATTTTTTACTAAATGCCTGACAGGGGCCGTTCACCTATTCAACAAAAGTCTGTCATGGAGATGTGGTCAGTCACAAACACTCATTTACAAAGATACAAACTGATCTCTTTTCATCCCAACCAAGTTTCCCCCCCCCCCCCCACAGAAATTTGGGCATAATTCTAAACAAAGTCCCAGACTACAGCAACACAGCATTTTTATTTTCTAACATTGTCTCTGGTTCATTGAAAGTCATTGAGAATCGGGCAGCATGCTAGTTTAATAATAATAATTATTATTCTCTGGTGGAGCCCAGACAGCCCTGGATTAACTGTTAAGCAGAATAAACATGTGCTTAGGGCACCAAGGAAAGGGAGTTTTTCCCTCTCGCTATTACACCCTTAATTCTTTCACTGCCACACTCAACTTCAGTCAAATTTTTGTGATTGTCCTTATCTGCCATGTTTGATTCTAATCTGCATAGTTTAAAAAAAAAATACTTTGGCATGGTGGGTGACTAAAGCTTAAAAGTTTGGTTGGAATATGCCATCAGGTACCACATTTGTTTCCATCTCATGGCATAAGAGTTTCACTTCCATAGAGGGGCACCTTTGTTGGGCTTTGCTTAGGACCTCAGTTGGCCTTAATCCAGCCCTGAGCCCAGATACATTCTTAGAAATAAAAATGTTCCCGAAAAGTTTATTTCCTTTCCTTCTCTTTCTCTTTCTTTTTCCCTACCTTACCTTACCTTACATATGAAAAGATAAAAGTCTGATTGGCCAGGTAGCTTGGTAGAACCCCAAAAAAGTGTTTATGGACCTATTGGTGGCTCTGGGCATTATATTGATACTTTTATTATCAAGCCAATAATGAAGCTATATCTGTATAGTTATCAGTAAGAATAAGAAAGGATAGTAGAGGAATTTTTTTTTACCTAGAGTTGTTCGCCTAATTGTCTGCAAGTTAGCATGGAAAATCCCAAGCTTGAAAATTGGAAGTAGCTGGAGTTTTCTTTTTTCCAGCTTGTCTGTGCATCATAAATGGCTATGTATTCAACTGGTAGATACACTAGTGAAATATTTCTGGGCTAGATATAGGAATTGATGCCAGTAGCTTAATTATTGTCTTCTTTGTTGTTTGTATGGAAAACAGCACCCATCTGCCCCTTCTCAAGATAAACACTTTCTGGACTGGGAAGATAAAACTGTTAAAAATCAAGACTTGATTTCTGTATAAAATATTATTCCTATTAACTCTCTTGCTGCACCCTGTGAAATAAGACACACTTATGATTAAGGCTATCTCAGCATAACTCAAAGGGATCTTGTGAAGTCAGAGAAGTCTAGGTAAAGCACTAGTTTACACAACTATTAATGGATTTAAGGTAGTGTTGAGTAAATGTAAGACATGTAAGGCACCTCTTACTGAGTAACAGAAAAGAATTTTGACAAGCAGCAAGAGAAGCCCAAGGGATCTTCTGGAAGAAGATTGACCTCTAACTGAAGACCACAAGATTGACTTGCTTAACAGCTTAAAGGATTAACAATGAGTGAGAATGCCAGAAGTTTCAAGATTTATTGTGATTTACCAACAGCTTATCAGTAAGAATAGATCAGATTAAACTGAGTATGAGCTATAGAACACTTTCAGCCTCTGATGTGAATTTTTACCCTTCACAAGGAGTCCCCAAAGGACAGGTGTTTTTAAGCCTAAACTTTCCTTTAAAATATTATTCATTGTTTGTATTCAATACTGAAAATATTAAGGATGATGCATGTGGCAGATACAAGAAAAAGCAAAGGAATACATTTTTTAATGTACATAATGTACATCAGCTTGCAACTGTCCATTTTCCCATGCCTAAATTCTGATGACTTTCTAATTTTATATCTGGAAAAATAAATTTTAAAATGTATTTTAACACCCTAAAAAGCAACTTATGTATTCCACTCTGAACTGCCAAGGCTAGAATCAGGATCCAGCATATCTGAGCACAACTGCCTTCTGTGGTGAGCTAATAGGGCCACAGGTTGTAATATTTCCCAAGATAAGAGTGTCTGAGCGCTCTAGATGGCTTACTGAAAAGTTAACCATTGGCCTTCTGTATTCACTAGGCATATTTCTTTTTTAGATTATTTTTATTTTTTATTTAACCAATACAAGCCTCTAGGGATTTTCAGACCAGTGTTCTGAACTTGCAACTCTGCTTGAGTTTTTGGCACCAGCATATATCCCAAAGCCTAAAGGCAGTGTGAGCTATTAAAACTGATATTATAAAAATTTTCCAGTTTTGAAAAAGAACAATTTTTGGAGGCATGCCAAATCACTTTGGCCCTGAGATTTTTCTTTTATTAGGTCTAGTTCAAATGTTCTTTCTGCTTCAAGGAGCAAAATCTCTCTCCCTGATGCATTGGAATATTGAAGGCTCCTCTCTAAGAACAGTCTGAAAAGTTAGTGGATCAAGAAGCTTACTGGGTTAGACTTAGATTCTTAACCTGGGGCAGCATAATTTTATATGTGTCAGTCCAGAAGTAAGTCTTACTGAGTACAAACTGAAAGAAAGCAGCTGAAAAAAAAAAAAAAAGAACTATTGAATCCATTTTGGGGGCATAGCTCTAGTCTGTATGCAAATATATAGCGCACATACAGATCTGGGTGTTTTATCACAAATCAATACTGACAAACTAGAAAAGTGTAGAAAGAACAACTAAAACAATGTGGAACAATTCCCCTATGACAAAAGTTTCTATTTACCTTAGAAAAAGTGAAGTAAGGGAGGATGAGGAGGGGGGGGGAGGAAGGGAGGGAGGGAGGGAGAGAGAGAGAGAGAGAGAGAGAGAGAGATCATGAGGAATGATATTAGAATCCCATAAAGCTGAATGGTGGGAGATTTAAGACTAGCCAGGAAGGAAGGAAGAAAGTATTGGGCTGAAAGGAAGTTGATCTTAAATTTCTGACACTTTCCCCTGCAAAGGGAAGATTAAACTGAATAAACTTGTCAGTTACCATTAGCTTTATTTTGAGCAAATTGAAGACTACCCTCACATATGAAAAGTAAATTATTTTGGGGGAAAAAAACTAAAAGTTTTTCTTTTAGATTAAGTCAATACTTATTCACATTACGTACAATGTACCCCCAAATATGGACCATTGAAAAGGAGACTAAAGAAAGTCATGCAGGGTAAGGATGTCAGTCGGTACTAGTGATGAGATGCTTATTTAACTTTCAGGATGGCTCTGAATATCAGTTCTGGGGAACAGAAAGAGGAGGGTGCTATTGTAACAAAATCACATCTGAGCCTGGGGATTGTGTACTTTAAACAAACTTTAAATGTGTTAGAACTGAGTTATTTTAAATTTGAAAAACTTGCCACTGTATCATTCAGGTTTTGAAGGTGAAATTACAGATTTGTCATTTATATATTTTCCTATATTTTATTTCAGAATTCTTGTATAATTTTTTTAATTATTTTTGAAGGGAACAAATATTAACTTACCTGCAATCTCAGTTTTTAAATAATGTTATTTAAGATATTATCACATTTCTGAAATTCTAGATGTTATCACATTATAGGTAATTATAGATACTACCTCATTTATAGCTGAGACATAGATTGTTCCTTTAGATTTTATGGGTTCTAGACAGGTTGTTTTATAGATCTATTTTAATTTTGTCTCAGATTTTATTTACTGTTTTTTTTAAGATAGTTTTATAATGCTACAGATCACTTCTGGGCACACTTCTTGCATTGGTCTAAGACTGCAGTCAACTGACTGACTATGTTAGCTAGTTATTATATTGTTTGCTAAAATTCCAAATACAAAGTCTGTTATTGCCTTTAGAAATCAGGGCACAGATTAGGCAAAAGAAGTTATACAAAAACTGCATAGATAGCATTAGTGGACCTACTGTGCAATGATTTTCATATGGAATCCAATGTTTTTACTGAACCCAGTGCATGCATGGTAAAGAAAATGAATGTTCATTCATTTCTGTGATGATCTTTGTATGCACTCCAAGGCAGAAAGAAAGCAGACATTACACAAAGGTTATTGTTACTGAGTAGTAATTCTAAAATAGGGGTGCACAACCTTTTCAGGCTAACATGCCTCAGGCTGTCTACAATAAATGGAGTGAAAATAAATGGAATAATATTTGAATTTTAATTAAATCAATTAAGAGCAGTTAATGACTGGTCCCCATATACTTAATTCTTTTCTCAAAAGTTACATTAAAAAGTAATTTGGTGGCTGTGGGAACTATACCCAAGACAGATAGTATGGTTTTTTTATATAATATTTTCTTTTCCTTGAATATTTGTGTGTGTTAATTTGTTCATTTTTATTTTATTTTACATTATTTTGTTTCTTTGTTTGAAAATGGACTAATAAAAATTATTTAAAAAAAAACACAAACAAACCCCAAGATAGATAGTGCATTCTTACTCTACAGAATATGAATGTTTCTAACAATGTGTATTACTGAACTGAATATAACTATTCTGTTTGGGTGTTCTTGCCTGAAAAATAGCAGGGTTGGACTGGCACACCCTATTCCAGTACTACATCAACTTCCTCTTGTTTACAGCTGGCCATGAGTCAGTTGTAGTCTTCTGAAATCAAGAGTTTCTTTTCTTCTAAGCTTCCTGCAGGATTTACAAGCTGCATATCTGGAACATTTGAAAAGAGCAAATATTCTGCAAATAGGAGCTCAGTTATTCAGGTGCTAATGAAAGGTCTTACAATACAGAATAAGTGCTAGGAGTTTCTTTCTTAAGGTCCCTTTTGAATTTCTCCTTGACTTTGTATAACTCAGCAGGACCTGTCTAAGACATTTCAATGCTATAGAGGAAGCTATAATTCTGAGAAGAATCCCAGAAACTAAAGTATCTGTGCAATACTATGATAACCCGAGCCATCTGTTTCTTTCTAGAATGTTTGATAACTCATTTTGGTTTACACATCATTTGATGCCAAAAAGAAGAGGAAGTCTTATTCTTTAACACTGATCCTGTCTCTTGCTGATCCTGCTGTTATATGAGTAATAATTTTGTGTAGCAAAGAATTCCAAAGATGTAGTGAATTCCTTGGTTCAGCCATTCAATCTGTTTAAAGACATGGGATGACCTTAACAGAATTTTCAAAGACTATCTGAACTGTAGTGCTGAATTATCTCTGTTCCCTGAACTGAACATAAAGGATGGGGCCATTTATGTTAAAAAGCAGGACTTCACTGCAGTATAAAAAAACACATTTAACTTTCTAGCATTAAAACTGACCCTATTATTTTTATTAGAATACTTGGGTGTTCCAATCAAGATCATCACACATAGGTTTTGGAAGGTTTACACCATTCTCCTCAACCAATTTGCTTCTGAATCTGCCCATTGCATGTGTAAATTGAAAAAGAACTTCAACCGATCCTCTATTTTTAGCATGTGATGAGAAGACTCAGAATTGAAGCAATTGGAATAAGATAAACATATGAATTTTATTGTCCAGATTCCTATGCTACTGAAATTCTGAGACTTTCACCAACACATCTGAAGAAGGTTGCATTGTTAATGAATGTTCATGTTTTTATTAATATAAAAACAGTAAGACAACTAGAACAGTTAAATAATAATAACAGCTGAATGGTGTGCCTGCTTTGGGGGTTAATATGTTCTTCCCCAAATGCTCTTCTGAAAAGCCATCTTTTCATGGTTCTGTAAAAACATAATCAGAGGGGAGTGGTCCAAATATCCAAGGGTAGGCTATTTGAAAGAATGGAGACCATCACCAAGAAGGTTCACAAGAGGGTCCCTGAAGAAGACATTTTCTTGATAATGGGATTCTCAGCAAGCCTTCCCATCCCAATCCTTTCCAAATGGGCAGACTCACTTGGGAGTAGGCAGTCTTATAGCTAACCAGGCCCTGAGACACATAGTGCTTTACAGGTGACAACTACCACCTTGAACTGTATCTAGAAACAAATAGGCATGCAATGCAGTTCCTGTGGTAGTAGTATTATGCAAGCAAACCTTGGTGTGCTACCCAGGCTGCTGCATGCTGAACCAGACAAAGCTTCCAAATGGTCTTCAAGTAGAGTTTCCAAATGTGTATCATGAAATAAATAAGTGACATCAATGAAGTATTTTTCTTCTTCAAAGTTCTGAAGAACTGTATTTGTCAGCCCCACTAGGTAGACCAGACCAGGAAATCAACTTCACAGGAAGGCTAAAACTACTTTTATTGAGATTGGCTAAAGTAACAGAAACCTGCAAGTCTGATTGTTGTCTACCTCCTCTTCCTCCTCTTTATAGTTCAGTGAATTAGGGAGGCATCTGTTTGAGCCACTTCCAAATGTTAACTTGTTCTGGACTTAAAAAATGCTTCAGCCACTTTTGCTTCAGCAATGGTTCCTGTAGACCTCCATCAAGATCATCTTCCTTATTTCTTGATGGAAGCTAATACTACCTCCGTGAGCATAGGCAGTTAAGAGTAGTGAAAGCTTTCTTCTTATCTGTGTTTATAAACATATTGAACACATATTGGTTGGCTGTTGGAACATAGGTTTCTTCTATCTTCAAGGTGATGGAAAGAAAATACAAAATAGGATTTCAAGGGTATCAAGGAAGTAAAGACTTTGGATATGTGTATCTCATGAACACTGGTTTGTTGTCAACTTTGTGTGATTGATAGGCCCTTGCATGTTCATATTTTATGTTCTATCTTTTTTTGTCAATGAGCTGGCACCCAAAGATCTGGACCTGGGAGACCTCTCCAGTCACCTGCTCCTCAGATCAGAAGGTGATTGTGGCTTTGGTTTGATATGAAACAGCCACAGCACTGCCTGGTCAGAAAGAGCAAGTGTACTAGCCTTTTACTACAAAAGAACTTGGCTCCCACAGAGCATAGCTTGCAGCTGACTGGCTTTGGTGGTCCTCATTCCTTGTGAAGAAAAAATAAAACATTCTGCTTCTTTGGGATTTCAATTATAATGATCAAAAGAACTGAGGATTCAGTTGATGGGTTGTTTGCAGGTAAGTTTTGACTTGTTGCCTTTATAGTACAAGCTAGGAAGGAAACCAGCTTAACAGTGACATCTTCCTAGTTTGGTTCTTTAACTGTGTAATCATTTTTGTATTGTGTAATAGTTATGAACTGGCAGTGAAGCACAGGGGTTATGAGGGAGAGCATGTACTATATATATGGCTTATCTCCCCTTCCTGCACGCAACCATGCAGAAAGATGACTTATACATGGTTCAATACATGGTTACGTAGGCTTTTATTTTTACTTGGCAATTTGGAGAGTTTTACCAATCTATTCAAGTATTGTGTCATGCACTGAAATCTGTCTTCCAATTGTACCATTTTCTTGCAATAGGCCCTTTTTTCTAACTAATTTTCACAGGGTTTCTGGAATTCTTTATTGTTGCAGTGTGACAGACTTCTCCATTACACATTTCTCCATTACCCTGCAGCCTCCTTCACTGCATATATTTTTCACCTGAGAAAAAATGCCCATGGGATGAAGTTCTTCATTAATTTTTCCTATGAGATTTAATTGATGCATGGAAAACCGGGGATTATTGGAGAACTGATCAGCATACCTCCTATCTTGGCTTATCATACAGTGAGATCATCCAAGTTTTGTGCTCCAGGTTAAGGGTATTTGCTGGTTTACAAAAAAAGTTCTGGATGGTAGGGCAGTACAGACCTGTATAAGTTGTGGCCATCTGTCACAAGTCATATAATCTTATGAAAAGAATTCCAAATTGCACTTTTTACTGAGATCAAAGGAATGAATGAATGAATGATAAGTTGAGGTAGTGGTCTAAATACAGTTTGTTCCTAGGGTTTGTAACTTTTCAAATAAATTTATCATTGAACAACTTCAGTTTGTCTCTCAGATTCATTGTCCCTATGTTACTAGTAACTGAAATGCATTTATTTACACTGAGCTGCTATTAAAATGAAATGAAATTAAATTTCATTTTTGTCTTGGTCCCACCCATTTCTTCGTCCTGACCTGACACTGCCTTTTTTTTTTTTTTTTTTGACATTTCCAAGCCCAGATGCCATTCAAAGGCTAAATGTAGCTCTTGGATCATTTCCAGTAGACACTGTAACTGCTTCATGGTGCCCATACATCATTATTGCTTGGCAGATTTTTCCAAAATCATTTTGACATAGTGTACTTCAGCACATTTCTTCATAATGTTATACTTTAGCATTCTCTCCCAGTTTTTCTTCATTTTAGTATTTTAGAGATGCTTTGATATCTGCTGAATTCAGTGGTGATTTTAGGATTAGAAGCATAACAGCACCATCAATAAATGCATTCAGCAAAATTATTGATGTTTATAAGCTTAAAGAGGATGCAGACATTTCCTTATTAAGGCCATTTATTGTAGTCATTCCCAAGATAGGAACAGGGCAAAATTAAATATACATATGTGTGTATGTGTTTTAATACTGTATAATTTAAATAATGCAGTTCATATGATTAGCTCTCATGTATTTATTACATTTTTTTCTTTTCTATAATGTTACAACTGGATAACTACTATGGAAGGGGCTCTGGAGACAACATCTAAGAGTATTTTGATGGAGAGTACAAGTCATGCACCCTTGATATAACAAGATACTTGGGTGTCCTTAAGGAATACTTTTATGTTGTGAGGTATTGCTGAATATCCTTTCCAGGAAAAACAGATAAAAAATGTATTAATTATTATGCTTTTGCATTCAGTTCCCCAATCCGCTTGATACTTCAATTATGGTATGGATTTTTTTTCCAATCCATTTTATAGATGAGTTAGATGCACCTAAACAGCGCATGGCTTTGTTGATTTCATAGTGAATTCCATCATACTATTCCCTGTAGATTTTCCTGCGTGAAACCCCATTATCCAGGCTCATTTCATTGAGAGTAAATTTCTACCCTTAATGAACTTTTCTTTATTTTCAATTGTTCTGCTACGAGACACAATGCCTCATGCTGAGAAACACCAATAAAATGTGTCCCTTTTAAATTAAAAATGGGAATGTGGAAGAAAGAACAGATTGGGAAAGAAAGCTAAGTAGGTGACAAGTTCCCAGATGGATCCTGTACCTTCCATTCACAAGTGTAAAAAAAGAAGCAAAAACAGTTATTATATCTCTTCAAACACTTTCAAGACTGCTTCACAAATGCACATAGGCTACTTGATGTTTGTCAGGAAAGGTAATTCACAACAGCATATTTACTGCTTTCACTGGCTGCTATTGTGTGTAAGATAGCAAGGAATGATAAAATTCTCCCTGATCACTATTATATATCTCAACTGATGACTCTTAATCCCATGTGTGTTTTTAATATACAGAACAGAATCTAGGAGAGGAGTTTGCCAGAAATCATCTTATCTTTAATGCTTTCTCCTCATCGCCTTTTCCTCTGCAATATTTCTACTAGGGTACTGATTCTTCACTGACCTCTGGGTATCTGAATTAAACCAAGAAGAAAACCAGCTAAGAGAAGGAGATCTTCACAGTTGTTAATATTATTATCTCATGCTTCTGGGATAATTGAAGATAATTATCAGGTTGTAACTATTCTTTATCAGAATGTCTATTGCTTAATCAGTTGCACAAAAGCCAGACAACAGAGCAGAAAGGTCAGCATATTTGTTAGGGGGTATGCTAAGCCAGAATCCTCCATTCTGGCATGATAGGTTTTAAAAAAAATGTCAGAAAAAAATACTGATGTTTTAAAGGTTTTAGTTTTAAGAGATTCAACTTGCAAGATGTAATGGTATGTGGGAATGACCTTGGGAGACAGGAGGAAGAAATGAAGACTAGACAGTGGTCAGGCAAATGACCGCTGAGTCTGCAGAAGGAACGGGGGTGTGGCAAACATCTCAGAAGGGACCCTCCCTAGTTTCTTGGACTGTAAAGGCAAGTGGGAAGAGGTGTACTTTCAGACTTGCAAGATTCTGTTCATGTAACCTTGCCATAAAGACTGAGCTAGGGCTTCTGGGTGTGCTGCTTGTATAAACTTGAAAGGCTGACTGATATCACTATTCTAATTTGCATCCCAGTGTTTCATCATTTCAGACTCTGTTCTCCCAGCCTGAACGGGAACATGTGCTTTGGAAAAGTGCATGAAACAATGGAGCTACAATGATGGAGGGAAGGTCTCCTTAATTCTGAAATGTGAAATTATGAGTCCATTTTACACACAAAATGACAGATAATAAATAGGCACATTCCTGCGTCACATTTAATTTCATCCTTAAAGATTACATGCTTAGGAGAGACTCTCCACTTGACCTTAGGATTTAGACTTTAACTGCCCAAATTCCCATACAGCATAACTAATTGAATTCTGAGATTTGAGGTCTCAGTCATATTCACAATACCATATTTACCCAACGTATACTTGAATGATTTTTTGTTACAGTGACTGGAAAATCTCAGTAAAACAGATGATAACATGATGAAATGATAAGAATCAATAGTAATACAAACTAACAGTGAAAACAATAGAATTAAGACAGTAGAGTTAACTCCCACCAAGTCCTACATGCAATAAAACACATTTTTGCAACATTTAGGGAAATTAAATCATTATGGTTAGCTAGTAAGAGAAGAAGATAAAATGAATCCAAGCCATCTGGAAAATTAACTAATAGGTATTGGGAAATGTGCATAGATATCTTGTAGAAAGCACCATATAAAAGAAAGTGAGCTGTTCATTGAATAAGAGCCTCACGGATGGTGTTGGGCTGCATGCATAATTCTCCTGAATTTTCCTTCCACTTCAATCATGAGTAATATTGAGATTTTTTTTTTTTTTTCTGGTGACACTAAAGTCTCTTTGTAGACATCAGTCTCATGCCTTCCTTGATCAGATTCAGGAAGATGTTGAAGATGGGGATGTTCTGGAGAGTGTTTTGAATTGTTCAGGGCCTACTTCTACTTTATTTTTATTTTGTTCTTACTGTATTTCACTGTTATGAAGTTTTGTTTTATATTTCTAAGCTTACTATGGATGTTTTAAATTTGTTTTCTACTACTACTTCTACCAAGAGTCAAACTGATTCCAGCAGGGTACAAAAGTAGTATAAATAAATATGCTAATGTTAAAACTCTTTTATATTTTGAAATCCTGCTGCTAAAGCTAAAAGATTAGCTTCACAACCATAGGTCTCTTGGAGGGCAGGATTTATTTATTTGTTTGTTTATTTGTTTATTAGATTTATATCCTGCCTTTATTTTACACAATTCAAGATGGTGTACATAATGCTTCCTCTGCACAACAGGCAGGTTTAGAGTTGAGGTGAGAGAGAGTGACTGGTTCAAAGTCCCCCAGCTAGATTGTTCTAGTTGTCTTTCCATGTCCATAAACCATGATTTAAGCACCAACTTTCTCAGAGCCCATCACTAATCCAACATCCTATGAAAATCCATAATAGTGCAGGTTCTGCTGAGGGAAAGTTTTCCTCCTCATATCCAAGTTTTCAGCTAAAAGCAGATGGGGAAAAAAAAGACACCCATAATCACTAAGCAAATACACGTATCTATAAAACCATTTTCAGCTGGGTAACACCCACTCTCTATTGGATAATACTTGGTTTTTATAAGGGTCCTTGGCAAATGTTTCTGGAACTTAGATTATATGGACTCCAATGGAACAAAACTGTCATATGGTACAGCTTAAATTGCGTACCATACAAGAGCCATGTTTGAACTTTATAAATAAATAATTTTATTGCTGCAGGGATGAATAATGCACCACCAGAACAGAAGAAAGATTATATGTCTGATCCCAGTTCTGGACATTCTGCAGAACATAAACTAAATAAGCATTCTGCCTATCATTTCGTATACTCTTTGCATATACTTTATCTACAACACTGACTAGATGGATAGGTCTATAATTAGTAGAGTCTTCCTTATTGTCTTTCTTGAAAATAGAGATTCCTACCTTAGGTATCTGCCTTTTTTGATCATAAATGTAAATAAAGAATCCAGCAAGGGCACCCACTAGTTGCAATTCAATGTAATCAGTTCAGGTAAGACAAGATCATTCCTGGGGCCTTTCCAGTCTTAAGTGGGTCTATCAGTTTGACCACTTCTCTTACGGTAACTGGAGTCCAACTATCCAGAACACTAAAATCAAAGTATGCATCATGACTATTGTAACTGGGGTCAATATATAAAACTCTATAATGTGTTTCTCAAGCTAAGGCAACCCTGATAGATCAAGTTCTCAATCTGCCCAACCCTTGGGCAATAATTTGCCAAAACAGAGAGGTGTTCTTTTGCCTGACAGAAAGGATGACTTGACCCTATGCATCCTTTATAGTCTCCTGTTTCTTCTTCATGAGGGGAAGTAGGGGAGAGAATGATGTGGTGATTTAAGGCCAGACAAAACCTGGTAATAGGCCTTAGAAGAATGAAATTTATAAACAATATAAGGAACTAATATCCCTTTAAGCTGCCAACATTCTCAATCAGACTTAAAACTTTGACCCAAGTCTACATTCTATATCTTCCTGAATGCTCTCATATCAAATTTCTAAGATCTGTATTTGCTGCATCCAGGAAAGTAGGTAATGCCTTTCTTAGAAACAGGGATGCCTAAAACTGACGTCAGGGCATGGAGGATAATGTTAAACTACTGGCTAATTCTCCAATTCTTCCTCTGACTATTTTTGTTGTTGTTGTTTAGTCGTTAAGTCGTGTCCGACTCTTCGTGACCCCATGAACCATATTGCGCCAGGCCTTCCTATCTTTCACTGCCTCCCTGAGTTTGCTCAATTTCATGCTCATTGCTTCAGTGATGCTATCTAGCCATCTCATCCTCTCTGACTATTACTTCCATTAATAATGGGTGGTAACTTTTCATTAGGTTGGGATTGTCTGAAGATTGAGTCATGGCAACTTTCCTTTTGGTTTGATATGTTTCGCTGCTTGTCCAAGCAGCTTCTTCAGACTGCAGAAGCTGCTTGGACAAGCAGCAAAATGTATCAAACCGAAGGAAAAGAAGTCCAGTTGCCATGGCTCAACCTCCAGACAATTCCACCTGGATGACTGAGAATCTTCATCAACACTAAGTTGGAATAATGTCATATAACAAAAACTAATGACATGTGGGTTATCAGTAGGGTAGGTAGATAGATTTTCTCCATGACAATCTGTCCCTAACCTGTTACTTCAGGTTTTCCAAAGGTGCACCCATTGCTGTTGTCACTGAGTCCATCCACTTTGCTGTTGGTTGTTCTTTTTCCCAGCATTATAGTCTTCAGAGACCTAGGTCTTTTTGTAATTTATCCGAACTATGGTAACTTAAGCCTGGTGTCTCTACTGAGAACTCTGGATTGATTTGTTCTATAACTCATTTGCTTGTTTTCTTGGCTATTCATGATATTCTCAATCTTCTCCAACCCCAAAGTTCAAAAATATCAATATACTTTCTATCCTGCTTTTTCAAAGTCCAGTGTTGACTTCCATAGAGTGTCACAGGGAAAACAATTGTCTGCACCATTCTGATCTGTGTAGGTATAGACACATCATGGCAACTGAATATCTTTTCCAAGGCTTTCATTGCTATTGTACTAAATGCTAGTCTGTGGCCTATTTCTTGACTAATGGTTTGTTTATTGTTTACGGTTGATCCTAAAATATAGAAGCTATCCACCACTTCAATATCTTTATTATCAGTTCTAAGCTGGTTGCTGTACCTGTTGTGATTAGTTGGGTCTTCTTTATATTTAATATTAGTCCCATTTTTTTCACTGTGTTCCTTGATTTTTATTATTAGAGCTTTCATATCATTTGCTCATTGGAAGGATTGATAATGAAGCTCAAGCTCAGATACTTTGGTCACCTAATGTGAAGAGAGGACTCTTTGGAAAAGACCCTGATGCTGGGAAAGATGGAAGGCAAAAGGAGAAGAGGATGGCAGAGGATGAGATGGCTAGATAGCATCACTGAAGCAATGAGCATGAAATTGAGCAAACTCAGGGAGGCAGAGAAAGATAGGAAGGCCTGGCGCAATATGGTTCATGGGGTCACGAAGAGTCGGACACGACTTAACGACTGAACAACAACAACATATCATTTGCATTTTCAGCTATCAGAGTAGCATCATCAACATAATACAGGTTATTGTTTCAATTTTAAAACCATACTTATCTTCTAATCCATCTTCCTTCAATATATGTCCAGCATATAGATTGAATAAATAAAGGGAAAGTATATAGCCTTGTCTCATTCCTGGAACCAGTGTTTCGACATATTCCATCCAGACCATGGCTTTTTGACCTGTGTATAGGTTTTGCATGATGACAATGAGATATTCTGGGATTCCCATTTTTCTAAGTACATTCCACAGGTTGACATGATTAACATAATCAAAGGCCTTTCTATAATCAATGAACCACATACTGACTTCCTTTTGGTATTCTTTAGCTTTCTTAATTATCCAGTACACATCAGCAATAATCTCCTGTGTTCCTCAGCCTTTTCTAAAGCTATCTTGAACAGCTGTCATCTCCTTTTCCATGTAAGGTTGTAATCTGTGTTGGATGATCCTAAGCATTATTTTGCTAGCATGTGAAATTAAGAATATTGTATAATTGTTTGCACACTCTGTTAAGCTTCCTTTCTTCATTACTGATATGTAGATGGACCTCTTCCAATCTATTGACCACTGATCTTCAGATTTTCTGCTATAGTTTGGTTAGAAACTTTACGAATTCCTTTTCTTTTGCTTGCCATAACATCAATTTATGTAGCTTTACAACTTGGTGATGACTGGAGTATTGATCTAACTTTGTCTTCCAATACTAGAAGTCCTTGAAATTATGAAATATCTTCTAAAGTATTTTGAATGTTTACATGTCTACTGTATAAAATTTCAGTATACTCTTTCCATCTTTGTTTGTTCTTCTTTGAATCGGTTACTATCTGTCCATTAGCATCCTTTAGCATATTTATTTATTCATTTATTTGACAAATTTATATGGCTGCCCATCTCACCTGATACAATAATGCCAAGAATTAAAACATTTTGCAAACCTATGAAACCAATAAACATGGATAAAACAAGACCATAAGAGTGAAGATGTTTACATACAGTATAACCAGCAAGCAGGCTCCTTATTACTAGGGGATCCCCAGTAATTTGCTGAAAAAACTGCATTTTGAGAGCTTTCTGGAAGGCCCTAAGGGTTGGGGCTAACTTCACCTCAGGAAGAATGATGTTACAGAGGGTGGGGGGTCACAGAAGAAAAGGCTTGCCTCCTAGGTCCCATCAGATGGAACTCTCTCACGGAGGGGACCCTCCTGCTAGACCTGGTGGGATAGGTAGATGTAGTAGGGAAACATATCAGCATATCATAGCATATCAGTTCAAGGATGGAACTGCCTTCTGAGTTCAGAGTTCAGAGATCTTCTGGAACACTTTCCTTGTTGCTTCCATCTTCAATGTTTTTACAGATGTCATTATAATACTGCTTCTTGTCTCTTCTTACAGCCCTCTGAAGTTCTTTGTTAAATTCATTCCTGAGATCTTTGCATTTCTTGGCTTTGGCTTCTCCTCTCTTCTTGTCCATTTCCACAGTTTGTTCTGACACCAGTTTGCTTTCTTCTGTTTCTTCATCTTTGGCACTCTTTTCTCACATACCTGAAAATGAGGGATGGGAGATGGAAGTGCTGTTTTGCATTCACTGAGAAGAGTAGTGGAGCTGTTGAATAGAAGGAAATAGATGCAAACATCACTGCTGTAATGGCTGGATGCCTTTGGGATTAGTTCAAATATTAGTCAAAGGTTAGCTTAAAGGCTAGAAGTTGCTTGCTGAAAGTAATCCTTTTTAAAGTGCTTAACAGGTTTTGTTCTCTTTTCTTTCCTTCCTGTTATCTGTTTCCTTTACCTCCTCTCCACTCTGTTTATAAGTTTTTTTTTCTTTAAATCATGGGCTGGGGGTGTCTGTGTTAAATGATCTAATGTGTATTGTGACCCAGCTTCTACTCATTTTGAAGTTACATCATGACATTACACGTATTTCTAAGGAACATAATACGTTACATGTATTTCTAAGGAACAAAGCTTGCATTGTGATGGGTGTACAGTTGGTCATTTTGACACATCTTGGCTTGCTATCTGGCTGTTTTTAATATACTTTTTGTGGAGAAGATTATCTTAAATTCAGAGTCAATTTCTTTTCAGGAAAATATGATACAAGCTTGGGAAAGTTGATTTAAATAATGTAAACATGCCATTTTCAGTATACAGACATTGAATATCAAGAAGAGATTGTCAGTATGGGATAAATAAGCTATATTTTTTTTAAAAAGGAAGAATAAATTGGAGTACTTTGTGTTAAGTCTATGGAAAACACTTCTGAGCAGGGACATTTTTAAAACAGATATGTAAAGTGCTATATTGCTTTCAGACTTCCATAAGAAAGCCTACTAATTGTTGGAGATAGTATTTTAAATGACTGTGACAGAGTTCAAACTATAATGATAAGAGAGGCAGCCAAGATACATCATTAAATCTCCTGTAAGAGACTTAAAAAAATCTCAAGAGGTGTAAAAATGTGGAATCAGCTTATTATCCTTCTTCTTCCCAGTAATCAGGTATTATATTGAACTACTTATTAACCGTATATTCTTTCCTTTTCTTATGTTATTTCTTCTTTAAATTTGTTTAAAAACTATTTCAGAGGAGATGGACAGATAAACTAATGGCTAGAATTACCAAAAGTAGTAGGGCCAATCAATCCTTGTCTTTCTCACTCCTTTCCACACACAGTTGGTTTATAATGTATGCAGTTAATATGGACTGCAAATAGTGGGAAGAGTATTAAATGTGAGGGGTCAGGTAGGTTAGAAAAGTCATCCATCACTGCATTACCTATTGCTCCATAATAGAGAGTCACACTTTTTTGTGCTTGTGGAACAATAGTCCTCTAGATGTTGCTGAACTACAGTTCCCAACATTCCTGACCATATGACATTCTTGCTGAGATGGATGAGATTGTAGGCAAGGTGGCAGGTTTCCTATCTTGGTAGTAGAGCTTAATTTATTGTGCAACTAGTCTGGAAACCTAGACACAGGTGGGGCAAAATGCACACACTTGATCTTAGCCAAAAGTCTGAGAAGTGATAGGTAGAGACAAAATAAGTAATTCATAGCTATCGGCTACAACAGTGATTTCTCAATTGTTGTCTACAAGAACAAGTGAATTCATTTGGATTTGAGGACTTACCTTCATGACCAGAGCCTCTTTTAGAAAATGTTACTGTTTTGCTCATTTGACTACTTTCTACAACCTCTTCATTCTGACTGGCTCACTGAATATTCCAAGCCACATTGCCAATCATTCTAAGCATCTGGATGCCACTAGATCATCATGTATTTTGGGAACTAGGACCTTCAGCATGTTTAGAATGCAGCTTGGCCAACTCAGGTTCAATTCCCCCATCAGCTACGGAAACTTACTTTCAGTAATCATACTCTCCCACTCCAATGCATCTCACAGGTTTGCTGTTGTGGGGGGAAATAGAATAGGGCATGCTATGAATACCACCTTGAGTTCCCGGAAGAAAGGTGGAATGCTCTATAAATCTGACAAATAAATAAATGAGGACAATTAACCTGTATAGAAGATGGATTGGCATTGTTCTGTGTTGACATCCTTCAGAAGACAGGACTAGAACTAACAGACAGAAATTGCAGGGAGGAATATTACAGCTAAATATTGGTAAACTTCCTAAGGGTGAGTTGTTTGATAGTGGCAAAGTTTCTCTGGAAATGCGGTGGTCTTTCAATCTCGGGAGCTTTTTAAATACAGACTAGATGACCATCTGTGAGGAAGGCTCTTGTACGTTTTGGGCACAGAGCAAAGGACTTCACTAGGTAGTTCTAAATGTACCCACAAAGCCTAAGATTGGATAAAGCTTTTTAGTTTTAGCTAATGGCAAACGAGAGACAGTTTTTATGACAATTTAATGTCACAGATTTAATAAAGGTATTGAAGATTCTGTGTTAGTATCTTTCAAAGGAACTATAACTCCTTCAAATAAATGCAATGCACAAATCTTTTTTTAAAGAGCTTTGGTAGAGAAAACATGCATATTACCCCTGGCAGGTTCACACATCACACTAAATTAAACTACAATGTTTTTGTGTCACGTGTGAGCTTCATTACATAAGATAACTGTAAATCTAAAGGGAAGCTATTGGCTTTCTACTGGTTTCTTTTCAGCTAATAGGAAGGGGATATGCAACTTCTGATTCTGTAGTGAATACAAAATAGGGCCTCGAAAGACAGAGGAAAGATTTGTTACCAAGGCAACAATCAGATAAACAAGCCTTGATCCCAGACCAAGAAAGTCATTTATGAAAACACCTCAATCATCTTCCCACCAATTCACATGAAGATAAAAGTGGGACAAAGGGAAACACATTCAGACTTGCAATTTTCTGTTATTAAAGCTGTTCTAATAAAAGAAGCTTTAGGTCTACATGGTGTCTGTTTCTTAGTCTGCCCTACCTTATAGAACTGACAGATTCTACTTTGTCTTTTCTAATATCTTTTAAGTCAGGAGTAGAAACCATCTGTCTAGTGATCCAACCCAACAGTATGTTTCATTGTGGTCCCTGGGCTCTTCCATACCTACTCTCTTCTTTTCACCATCCATGTTGGTTATAGATGGAACAGAGAGTTCCTGGCAGATTTGCTCATAGGCTTTATTTTTTAATGCAAAACAGTTTATTTTTTTAAAAAGACATTTTATCATTAGAATTGTGAAATACAAAGGAAAAAATCTACATTAAATAGTGACAATAGAATAAAGCAAAGAGAAACAATTACTAAAAATAAATATAAACATTATGGGAAAACTTTCTAGTTAATCATTCTCCCTTTCTCTTCCATTTTTCCCCAACCGCTGAGCACAGCCTAGAAATTTATACTTACACTGAACATTGTAAATTATTACTAGTATCTATTTAAGTCCTTTCATATACTATTTTTTATTGGTCTCATAACGTTTTTCCTAGAAACCAAATTCCAAATGTCTAAATTTGCCCTGGTGTATAATGTGTAGTATATAATGGAGTTATTCTTGCTTAAATTTGGTTAGACTTCTATTATGGATATATACTGACAATTTTGCCATTGCTGCATATACTCCAAATTTGGTCTCCCAATCTGATATTGATATATTTTTAGGTTTTTTTTTTTTTTAAATATTTTGACATATTTATTTCAGGACTTTTGAGGGGGTTTTTTACATAACCCCCACACATGATAAAATGTTCCTCCTCTGTTATAACATTTCCAGATTTATTGTTATCTAATTTGTCTATCTTGCTAATTATTGATGAGGTTATATATATATATCTATAAAATATTTTGTACCAATTTTCCCTAAAGTTATAACTTAGAGTAAATGTTATTGATTTTTTCCATAACTATTCATATTGTTGTACTGCAATTATTTCTTTGAAGTTTTGCATCCACTTTATCATACTTTTTTATTTGTTCCATCTCTGTGTCATATTTTAATAGCAGTATGTATGTATGTATGTATGTATGTATGTATGTATATAGATGGGGAGGACAGTGATGGAAGTAATTAAAGTGTTGAACTGAGATTATGTTGACTCAAACACTTCACAGCCAGGTTGGGATGGGGAAAAAGGCTGTGGGGAAAAAATTGGACATTAACTTTTACTTGTATTTGTGAAGCTGAGAATTATAGAAAGAGAAGAAATAGTAAATGATTTGAAATTCAAGAATCTGAATTGGTGTCACTTTGGATGAAAGGGAAATTCATTTGGGATTATTTTTAGGTAGGATATTTATGCAAGGGGGAATAAATTAATTGAAGGAATTTCTAGGTGCAGAAAGGGTAGGAGTGTCAGAGAACGAGAAAATTATATTACTTTAATTATAAGTGGGGAAAAAATATCTAATAGCTTAAAGAGTCTTGAAAAAAAATGGCTTTTTCTGGAGCAATCCATCCCCAAATTTGCCACTGATTGTAGGGGAAGGAACAAGGCATTAGTAGTGCTGGACAAGGAAAACTTGAGGTTACAGATAGTATTTCTTAAATAGTCACATTTATTTTTTTGAGATACCAATTGCTCAATCTTTGGATGGAGGCTGTGTTACTCTAGAGCAGTGTTGTCCAAACTTGGCCACTTTAAGATGAGTGGATGCTCATGCTGGCTGGGGAATTCTGGGAGTTGAAGTCCACTCATCTTAAAGTGGCCAAGTTTGGACAACACTGCTCTAGACATTTGGCAGAACATATAACAGATGCACTGATCCATCCATGGATGCCTTTATAATACAAAAGGAAGGAAGGAAGGAAGGAAGGAAGGAAGGAAGGAAGGAAGGAAGGAAGGAAGGAAGGAAGGAAGGAAGGAAGTCATTCCTTCATGCAATTAGATATATGCCTTTTTTATTCCAGGAATATTAAAAGGAGAGTGAAATGACTCTTGAAGAAGCAGTTGTGTATGACAAACTGAAGAGATACAGTACTGGGATATCAAAGCTAAAATTACACTTCTTTTTCTTTTAAAAAATGTTCTCACAATAAATATATCATGCCATAAGATGTATGTGATTTCTTAAGGAGAAGAATGGTAAAGGATGATTTCGTGTAGCAATAAAAGGGATAAGTGCCCCCATTTTCAAGCTGGTATATATATACTGCTGTCTTACAATAGGAAATGTGCCAGCAGGCATTAGAATCTGGAGCAATTTATCAACAGCAAAATGCTAGTGATGTATTATATTCAGGGAAAGCAAACTGTTTAGAGCCCTTCCCTCTCCAGATGTAATTTAGATATATTAAACTGAGTCAGAGTTCCTTTGTTCACTTTTATAACAGACATTTTCATCTAAAATCAGCAATTAAGGATATATCCTGCTGAAGTTGCGCTCTATGTCCATTCATCCTCCCCTTTCTTTACGTTCACCACATGGCGAGACACACTTATGACCAGCTAGAAATAAACCCACATACTGTTATCTCTTGGAGCAGCCTTCAAGGAAAAACACAACTTACATTTTTTTGTAAATCTTTAATTTTGGGATGTTTTCATGGGATTGTGTGTGTGTGTGTGTATGTGTGTGTAGGGTATCTGCCATGTCATAATAAATCATGGAATGGTCTCCACCACCTGGAAAGACTAACCCTAACTAATTGCTTTAATAAAGGGCTAGAATCTTAGAGCTAGCTTTTGGCTTGCTCTCTGTGTGTAATACTTTCTAGCTTAGATTGTACCTTCTAGGCCGAGCTTTTGAGCCATACTTTGGAATTCAAAATAACGTTAAATAAATACATGCATTCAGTGGGGAGACCAGTGGCAGATTCCATGCTATTCACAAAAAAAAAAAAATTAAATCATTGAAAAACTGGACATCTGCCTGCATGGGGGCTCTGCTCAGATTAAGAGAGATCTGAATGTTCCCCTTTTCTTTCTACTGGATACATTTTAAGTACTTCTGAAACAAAATGATTTTTTGAGAAATTATTCCTTGCTTTCCCTTTCTTCAGTCTGGATTGTTCAGTGGTACAAATTAGCCACTGATATGAAATCCAGAACTTGCCCTAAAGATATCTGATAAGATTTGCTATACTTCTGCATGGACTTTTTTCAGCACGTGCATGTAAATGATCTGCTAGTGGCTTTCAACTCACTTGCTTTCTATATTTCCCACCACCATCGCAGCAATCTGTATAATTATCTGATATCACTGTATGTGTTTTAGGAAGTAGCTGCATTTTTCAAGTGGGCAACTTACTCCCCATTGCTCCCTGTAGAGCAGAATATAATTCTCTCTGCAAAATATAGGAAGATGTATGTTACGGAGCTGTAAAATGTGCATCTACCAATAACGATAAACTCAAATGGGATTTACTGAAATTCAGAAAGACTCCGCTCAGGAAGTTGGTGATAGAGCTACCAGCTGAATTAAACCAGGCTGAACAATATCCATGTCATGTTGTGAAAGAAAAGCAGAAGCTACTATGCAAAACAAAAAAATACCATTATGCATGCTAAGTGGCACTCTGGCCAGCTGACTGCCTTGAGCTCAGCTGATATCAAGGAAAATATAAAATAGAACTAGACATGTATAGAGAGCCAGTGTGTCTAAGCTCTTCCATATCCTTTGCTTCTCTGAAAACCTGCTGAATGGTGATGACCCTTTTCATGGGGATTTTCTCTTTCACAAAACAGTGTCTCTTCTGGCTCTCATGCACAGTTTCATTTCAGTTCCATTTGAGAAGAATCACAAAGCCTGCACCATAAATCTGTATTCTTGCCCATCGTTTGGACATAACGGGAGCATAATCTGTATTGCATTCCATGCAATCACGACAAAATGAAGCATTGTTAAAGCTGATTTAATTAAGTGAATGAATGGTTTTATCATGTACCGAATTGTCTTCAGATGAAATCAATAGACTAAAACGGTTTTGCGTCTCACAGGATTGTGAGTAGATTTACATAATTCAGAAATATAACTGTTTAAAACTACTATAACTAGCACAGCAGATCAGTCCAAAATCTGGTGTTTGTGGCACTTATTCATACATGATTGCATTCTACCCATTTATCTTAGAATACTTTAATTCAGAGGAATATCTGCATTTCCATGTACAACTTGTTTTTTAAAATATATGCTGATTTTAATGCACTTATTTAAATCACTTTTGTGTAGACAACATTCTGCATACTTTTTGTATGCATCTTTTCCTAATACATACTGACAACAGAAGCTAGCAAATTCCTTCTGTTGTGGCCACAATGTCATGAAGTCCATACTGGTGAAAACTGAAAGAAAGTTATATAAGTTTCAATAATTCATCACTAAATTATTTTATAGCTCTTGGAAATCCCAGAATCCCAGAATTTCTTTAGAAGCACATAGCTCAGTGGTAAAGCAAAACACTGGGTTCATGCCTTGACTTTTTTTGTTTAAAGGATCAGGTAGCAGATGATACTGAAAGTTTGCTGTGTGTGATTCTGAAGAATGGCTTTACCTATTGATTTTTCCACTGTTGTGTCAAGAGTACAGATGCTCAGTACCACGGCTTTACTACAAATGTTCCACTGTTTGAAGTAAAGTAACACTGTTTTATTGTGCAGAAACAGAGGACACGATATTAGATGTTATGCATGCACATAGTAAAACCCTCTATTTAACAGACCAATGGGGGAAAGAGATGTTGGTTAAATATTGTATGCATTTTACACATGTGTAGAAATGAAAATAAGGTTTTAAGCATGGATATTTTACATTTTTTATGCATGGGTAAAATGGTGAATGGGAATGCAACGAAGCATACTATATATGAAAGATTTTGTCCACTTTTTCCAAAGTCTACTAAGGTCTGTTAAATCAACAGTAATCCAAGGTGCAGTTCATAACCCACTTACTTTAAAGTACTTTTTATAGGAATCAATGGAATGTTCTGGAACAACTCTCAGGTAAGTGGAAAATAAATTTTATACTGGATATCAATTTACCATTTGTCACTTTCTCCCTCTTTTCATTAATGCTTAACTGTCCATCTATACTAGAGTTATGATTTCATTTTATTGGGTATATTTTTATATATAAAGACCTGAGCTAAAATTCCTTTAGCTAAAGCTATTAATGCAGACAGCAGCTCAGCCAGGATGCATTAAGCATTTTCTTGGAATAGATGAGATAAAGTTAATAAAATATATTGCCATGTTTTATGAAATAAGCCGATAGTCAGTCTTGTTGATCTATGAAACAGTTTATTAAATTTTATTATGACTTTTATTCATTGTTTTCAATGTCATGGCTGAATATGGAAAAGCAGTTTTCTCACCCTTCAAATTCCCTGTTTTACTGATAAACATATTCTACTTATGAAACAGTCAGAACAGGAGACAGATTCATCCTTGCCTTGTTGTCTTATATTGGCAGTACCTTGTGTTTAATTAGTAACTTAACTCTTGTGATCAACCTTGCCAGACTTCATTTATCAGCAAACTACTCAAAATCCTGTGCTGAAATATCTCTTCCAGTTTCCTGCAGCTTCTGCTTTTCTACCTCATTGTCAAAGTGCCTAGATTTTCACTTGAATTTATTTTGGGGCATTGTTGAACTTACTTTCCTTGTTGTATACGAAGGCAGATGGTATTGAGGGTATGCAGGTTTTATATCTCTCTCCAGCAATCTCTAGTTTCTGGAAGCCTATGTTTCTTGATCTGAAATATAGGAGGAATTCCCTCTTGATTTACCCTTGATCAAACCCTTGGGATTTAATCAACATGGAGTAATCAAAGAAGTTATTGATTACTTTAAAAAAATAGACAAAGAAAGTCAAGATAATCACACACCACCACTCAGCCATCTTGTAATTCAGATAAGTGTAAGAATCTGGCACAACACCTGTCTGTCTGATCTTTGAGGTAGGCCAGGTTGAGAAATAAGCACACTAGGGATTTCAAAATTGCTCTTTTGGGGGGGAGAATAGCAGAATCTTGAAAGGTTGTCAGACTTTCTCTGTGCCCCATCTTATATCAAACAAAATCAAGGCAGAGTTTTTTTTAGTTTCTTTTTCACACTTATTCCTTTCTCAAGACTGAGGAACCTTTTTTGAAAACCCCCTGTAATCATTTGCTCATTCCTTCCCCATTCCCATGGTCAGGACTACATTTCTTCACACCATCATAATTTTATCACTGTTTTTTTTCCCCTTTTGAAACATAAAACAACAACAAAACAAATTATTTTGTATCAGACTGAAGGAGGATGGTGACAAAAACACTGAAGAAAATGTCAGTGCAACTGAGTATAGCTGTAGTATTGCCAGTAAACAGAGAAAATATACGATGGGGGTCAGATTGTCACTGATCATAGACAAAAACTCAGATATAAAATTCTAAATAAATAATCTAAGGTCAGTCACAGGATTTTAGGTAGATATGTAGAGAGACATATTATGCTAGTATATGCAAACAGAAGCATTTGCAGTGGTCCAAAGAGGGCAGTTAAATATGCACTGGGCATTAAAAAAACAAAAATCTATTACCTGGCTAACCCTGATTTTTTTTTTAATGAAGCAGAGTGAGGTAAGTGCCTAGGCAGCTGATATATGGAACCCTTAAAGAACTTCAAATTACTGTCTGTTAGGGTTTGGGAAATATTTTCTAACTCAGAAAGGTGTTTGCATGTAAGTGCGTATGTATGTGTTATGTATATGCATGTGGTGTGTTTAAAATTTACAACTGAAAATGTGTTAGAGAGCTTTTAATCCATTACATTTTATGATGCCCTTAATCTACTGTTAATCCTTCTTTCTTCATATATTGTCAATGGAATCCCTGTATCATTTACAACACCCAACAATTCTTTATGAATGGCTAACTCCTGCATTCCTTTCTCCTGTAACTTATCATTCACTATGCACCATTCCTATCCATACATTCCAAGACTGGTTCTGTTTTCTCTCAGGATACTCCATTAATCTAGTTTATTGGAGTATAAACTATGGAAGTTCATGCTATAATAATTTGATTATTTTAAATGCCACAACACTTGCTTTTTTATTGCAACATAAAAATGTGGGTGAAAATTTATAACTTCTGTTAGTGAAGGCAAGATTTTATATTATCTACAAACATAATGCACTGTTCTGAGAATAATAGCATGCTACCTATAATGGGCAATTGTTATGTTATAGGAGCAGCGTGACTGTCATTCTTCTGTGGATAACAGTACCACTGTATATACCACAAACATACTGTGATTTGTGCTTAAGATGAGTTGGAGTTCCTCAAGAAGGATCTTAAAAGCACATTTGCAAATAGTTCCAAAGAAGAGAAGAAACCGAGGACAGCAAAAGAAGTCAGTATGATTACAGAAAAGCTTTGTGAAGATCTGAACACAAAAAAGGACATATAAAGGAAATGGTAAGAGGGCCCGGTCACATAAGAAGTGTATGGACAGGTGGCCTGGAACTGTAGAGCTGGTGTCATAAGCTGTACAGAGTGAGCTAATAATAACTGAAAGAGCTTCTTTAGATATGTTCAAAATTAAGATGCCTAGATCTGACAGATGCCCAGAAGTAGTGGTTGTGGTGGAATGGTTGTGATTTTTGGCCCCCTGGGGTCAGGAGAGTTGACATCTCTGACTCTGGACTAGGCAACATTTCCCCAAAGACATCTGGTGTGCAATTTCGGGTCCTCTCAGACTCACAGCTTCTGCTCGAAGAAGAGGCGGCAGCTATGGCCAGGGAAGCCTTTGCCCATTCCTGGAATGAGAGGCCTTGCTCACGGTCACCATGCCTTAGTCACCTCACATTTGGATTATTGCAATGGGCTTTACATGAGATTGCCCTTGAAGACCACTCGGAAGCTGCAACTGGTTCAGAATGCAATGGCACCTGCAGTTTTGGGTGTCCCGCAGTTCACTCAAGTAACACCACTGCTGTGTGCAGTGCACCAGCTTCCAGTTGCTTCCCCAGTGCAATTCAAGGTGCTGGTTATCACCTTTAAAGCCCCACATGGCACAGGGCCAGGTTACTTGGGGAACCGCCTCTCCCTGAGAGTATCTGCCCATCCTACTATATTAGATAGGGTGGGTTTGCTCCAGGTTTCCTCCCTTAAATTGCCATCTGATGGGACTTTGGAGGTGCACCTTCTTGGTGGCTGCCTCAGCCATTTGGAACAGCCTCTCATCAGAGATCAGAGGGATTCCTACCCTTTAGGCCTTCCGGAGGGCTGTGAATACCTGGCTCTTTCCCCAAGCACTGGGCTAGGATGAGAGAGGGGGGAAGGGTGCTTTTGTTTTTATGGATTGTTGTGAGCTGCCTAGAATCGTTATACTAGATAGGTAGCCATCCAATAAATAAATAAATAAATAAATAAATAAATAAATAAATAAATAAATAAATAAATAAGAATAAGTATGCAGATGCTCAGTGAAGAAGATGAAATGCTGACCGGTAATGAAGAAAAGGCCCAGCGACTGGACTCCCACTTTGGTTCAGTCTTCTTCAAAGAAATATTATAGTTTCTATCAATAAATTGTGAAGGGCAGGATGAAGAAGCAAAATTGAAGTTTAGGACTAACTGAAATTCAGTCAAGGAAATATCTTTTTACTTTGCCCGAATTTACATCACCAGAACCAAATTAATTGCCTCTAAGGATATTGAGGGAAATAGCTGATTGTTTGGCCAAGCCTTTTTGTATTATTAATTAATGGACAGCAAATATTACCCCTGTCTTCAAAACAGGGAAAAAGAAGATCCAGAAAATTACTGACAGGTCAATTTTAAGTAGGAGAAATTTCTCTCACTAAGAGTTCTTTTAAACAATGATGTTGAAGCCTGGATTGTTTATTATGGTACCAGAGGCAGCAAAAACAAACCTAAAATGAGTTAATTGCAACCCCTATATACATAGAAATTAGAATATATATAAGATGGGATACAGCAAAGTAATTAATTGGATGTGATTGGCTATAGAAGCATTCTATGAGGTAATGGTGTGGATTTATTAAAAATTATATGAAATTAGACAATATTCTATAAACTTACAGTAGTGCTTAAAAGTTTGTGAACCCTTTTGAATTTTCAATATTTCTGCATAAACATGACCTAAAACATGATCTGATTTCCACACAGGACCTAAAACTAGATAAAGAGAACTCAATTAAATAAATGAGTCAAAAACATTATACTTGTGGATCCCTACTTGTGGTAGTTGATTCAGTTCTATTTGCAGGGCTAGTTAGTTCATTTCTGGGCTAATTGGTTCATTTGGGTTGCCCCTTGATTTTGATACTAGATCAAGGATTTGGTGACATGACTGACCATTTAATGGAATTGCCAAAGGATCAACAGCTATTGTGTTAATTCTTCATTCTGAGGTAGCAGCTCTTCTCCCATGGTGATAGGAGTAAGGAATGGGCCATCAAGCTATCATACTTCCTGATCTAGTCTCAGCAACAAACCACAGAATACTGGAATCCTGATACTTCACAGCTTGCTCAGATTCACAGACACAGCTTGGCTAGATTAGAATATTTACTGCAGATATAATAAATAAATATAAACATAATTTTTATATCTTCCAGTATTTAAATGCATGACTTCTTCCTCCTGCTGTTCTGAATTAATAGATGTTTGGCATGGCATTTGATAGCCTTGAAGTAAAGTAACTGTTGCAATTTTATATAATAGCCACCTCTGGGTAGGGAATCACTGGTTTCTGCCTCAATCTTCCCAGGCAGCAAAAAGCAGTTGTGGAGGATATCACATAAAATGAAGTCACAACCTATTCTCTTTTGTTGCAGAGAGCAGGATACATAATATTGGATTTAAATCATAAAAAAGCAGATTCCATTAAATTTTAGAAAATAGCAAAAGCAGTACAACAGTAGAACCAATTACCAAAAATGGTGGTAGACTCCCCTGAAAGTGTTCTAGTGGAGGCTAGACAGCCATCTGTCTGGAAGCTTTAATTTGGATTCTAGCACTGAGCAGAGGGCTGCACTTGATGGTATAAATGGTTCTTTCCAACTTGGATTCTGTTTCAAAAGCTAGATTGGCTAAAAAGTTCAACATTTGAATATTTGGGTTGTAGGCTTTCAAGTAAATGGGCTGTGTTGTACAAATGTATGCACTAAAACTAGTCAATCTTCTGGTGGTCAAAGTTAACTCTATTCAGGAGACCCAAAGTAAGTGGGACATATCATTCATCTCTGGCAGGGTTAGTTTTGTTGTGGGGGGGAGAGGTCGGGAATGATCTTTTTTGTTTAACTTTTGATATGCCTATTTGGAGGCTTGATTTTCCTGGTTTTCTGACTTCTAACTGGTAGCAATCGGTGTGATCAGCTTTTGGAAATCACATTTAAAGGGATTTTGAGGACCACAAAAATGAGTCACATGGATCACCAGTTATTTGTCCTTGGTATACATAGATCCTATATTAAATTTAGACTTTTCTCAAGGGCAGTGGTTGGTATTGGAACTAGAGCATAAAATAGGGAGGGCAAAATGAATTGCAGAGAGGAGAAATAGAGCTTTTCCCAGATGTTTATTTTTTTCTGTACTGTACATTTTTTTTACAATTTTAATATTAACAGCAATATCCATATACATAGGATATGTCTACATAAAATTAATTTCCATGGAGATCAGCTGACTTTTTTCCCAGATGGGAAAGCAATTGGCTTATGGGTGGGAGGGGAAAAGATGCAGGGAGATCCACCAATCAGAGGCCACATTAACTGTGATCAGGACAGAACACCTGGCCATCACTATGGCCCAAGTGGAAGAAGGAACTGAAATCCAGGAAGGGATTCTTAAGATAGCTTCATTTCCAGCTGGTTTACTCATGGTAAACAAGCAACTGAAGGCTTTAGTGTTAAAAAGCATAATGGATCTCTAAAAAAAAATCCCATCACTTTGCTGGGTAGCAAAACCAACCAACCAAGCAAACAAGGTACACTCCATGTTAGAAATTATTTGGAAATGAGTTGAAAATAAATATTTCAGTAACATAATGGGTTGGTACTAATTTATATCATGGCTGGTTTTGAAATACAATATGATGTATGATTCAGGCCACTATATTACAGACATATCAGAGCAGAAAAGGAGAACCAGAAATAATTAATGAGTTAGAGCAAGGTTCCTCAACCTTGGCAACTTTAAGACGGGTGGACTTCAACTCCCAGAATTCCCCAGCCAGCCTTGCTGGCTGGGGAATTCTGAAAGTTGAAGTCCACCCGTCTTAAAGTTGCCAAGGTTGAGGAACCCTGAGTTAGAGTGTCTTCTCCATCAGGAAAAGCAGCACTGTTTAAAAATAGGCGTGGGAGTCTGACACAGACATATAAAGGCAAGTATTGTATTGAGCTATTGATAGCATTGTTTCCCTACCTGCTTAAGAGTAATTCCTTTAGAACAACTGAATTTTTTCTCCCAGAAGCAGTCAGTTCACTCAGGAATCAGTTGAACTAAAGAAATGAGATAAGAAATGTGCACTGCAGATGGTTTTAGCACAAGAGAGGATAATGTGCCTCTTGGTAAATTGTTGTTTCAGTTTGCATATATTAAGGGTAGTGATTTCAGTAGCAGAATTTGTCTCCCAGTTGTTGAAGTGCATAAAATGAATGTGTTGCTTATATGTTGGATGGTGATACAAATCTCCATTTCTATGTGCCATGCTCCATATTTCCATTTATCTCTTAAAGCCAGATTACAAGTACCTTTTTGGAATTATACAAATATTACCAGCTGTTCTAGAGTCTTCATCTTTCATAAGTAATATGACATGTCTCTTGTATCCGTATAACATGGGTAATGATAAACCGTAAGAATCTACATTGGATAAAGTTACAGAATACCTTACTGAAGTTTCCTGCCCTTTCTTGCCTCCTCAGACTGCTTTAGGATGCTGGTTGTGGGTGATTTTGTGCAGTTCCAGCATCTGCTGTGATGTACTATTTAATCCATCACTTTTACCTCTTATAAGATGAGTCCTCGTAATTGCTAGGCTCAGAGCTGTAAATCCAGCTAAGCCATGTAATAACTCTTCAATGCATCCTCATAGCTTATTATATAGACTGGCAGGCTAGCATGCCTTTCTTTGATGGGAATGGGTATCAAATGCCCCCCATCGGTAGCTATCTCAGAGCAGGGCAGAAGCTCCTGGCATTTGTCCTGCAAACTGTTGGCCAATCTATTACTTCTGTCCACAGGAGAAAATGTGTGCTTAATTTTGGTGTGGTATAACTAACTGGGCTGTAGCGGGCCACCATAACATTTACCACTGTGGTGTTTTTTGTTCCTTGACATTTTTTGCTGACACTGATTGTGGATTGTATATATTATAACATTATGTGTGTATGTGCAAAACATTTTCAGCATCACAAAGAAAAGAACTAATTTGACACAAATGACACTAGATTTAAACTCAATGATATGCAACTAGAGGTATAATTGTGGGGAGAAGAGGGTTGAAGAGAAATGTCTTGCCTAAACATTATTAATATTTTGACATAATGGAATAAACAAACAACAGCAAGGGTTTTAAAAAGTCAGAGAGGAGTTATTTTTGCCATTAAGAAACATAAATGTCAACTCGTCAAAAGCTACCAGCGTTATCTCCAAGGAAAGGACTAGTAAAGAATGAATAAAATTGTTCACTCCTGGTAATTTTCTTCAATATGCCTCTCAACATCTTTGTGTCTGGAAGGAGTGCTAGTTAAGTCAACCTCTCATGAGAAGCAGTTTCAGTTCTTTATAGAACTACCCTCTTTGTTTTCCATGTACCATTTTATGTTGAATTTGGAAGGGAAAGAGAATATGTCCATTTTAATTTTGGATGTCTGTTCCTGTAAAATAGGAGAAGAACTTCATTTCCCACCATTTTCACTTGGGAAACCAATGAAGATGCCGAAGTGAGGCCTAAAATAGGGATATCATACTTATAAAACCCAAATGAAGCACAACTGTGCTCATGAAGTCCCACCTACTTTGTGTTCCCCCACCAAAAAAAAAAAAAAAAAATGTAAAACATGGCACTAGATTGCCTTCCCTTTTTTCTAAAATTCCAAAATGGATGTGAACTTTTAGTAACAGCTTAGTTCACTTCAGCCCACTTGGGGAACAAAATCCCTCTTCCCTTTCAGCATAGGCCACATCTTTGTGAAGTGCCCTTCATTGACTCAGGTTCTAGGCTTCATCTAAAATAGTTAACCCCTCTTGATGAGTTTTGTTAGCTAATTCCCATGGCATTATTGACTATGCTTCAATCATGCTGGCTTTTTCCATTAAATAGATCATGACTCTTTAACTAGCATTAAAGATATTCCATGACCTTTACTTGCATTTAGTACTTTACTCAATTAAAGCATAGATCTAAAATGCATTCCACCATGTTATTAAAGTAAAATACATTTATCTTACTTCTGGCCATGCTGTGCTGAGAAATAAGGTATATGGTGGCATGGTATGGCAGTGGTGTCTTTGTGACGTGCTGTTATAGCTCACTATAAACTATTAAAGTTTTCAATATGTTCATATGGACTTGAGATTGCACAATGGAACTGAGATCTAGCAGGTGTAAGAAACTCACGCATGTAGCTTCTCTCCTCCCTCCCCCAACACTAAGATTACATACTGTTGTAAGCCATTCTATGCACTTTCAGTTAATTTGATTGTGAATTAGAGAACAGTTGCTCCTAATTCTCTGCAGTGATAAACACATTAGATGGTTGTGTGTTAGAATACTAATTGGGGTTACATAGAAAAGTGACCCTTCTCTATTGCAAATGATATGAGAAAACCTGTGTTGGATCGGATTGTTAAATGAGACATCAGCAACCTCCTACTCATCTTTCCAAGCATCTTGCATCAAGAAATCTACTGCCCACTATACAGAAGTTACTGTATACCCATTACATCTAATAGCCATTAATAGCTTTATCCTTCATTAATTTATCTAATACTGTTTTAACAAGAGCTTAGCAACTTCCTTCCAAGATTTCAGTTCAAGTGACAACAGGAACACAGGTTAAGCTTTGTCTTTGGCCCGTGGATAGGATGGTATGCTGGCTGGGAATTCTGGGAGTTGAAGTCCACATATCTTAAAGTTGCCAAGGTTGAGAAACACTGCCTTAGATACACATGGAAGTGTCTGTATGGGATTAAAATTGCATCTGATTTGCCCTGTAGTCCTCCAACATCCCATGATTATCAGTGGGGATTTGGATATTTAATCATAAATCATTTTGACCAGTTTCAGGATATATCATAATGTAAAGACACTGGAATCCTAAGACAGGTCAAATTGTAGAAAGAAATAGATGGAATTCCTTAAAACAAAACCTCACAGTGTTTGGAATGCTTGCAATAAGGGTCAGGAATTATTAAGGACAAAAATAATCCATCCGATGTCTCTGGTTATGGAGTTGTATGAAGCAGCTCAAATGTTATTTACCCAAACTTCTGCCATAAGTCAGATCCTTCATACACCAATCAGTATGTCTCATGCCTCTTGCTCCATCATATAACAAGTCACATGAGGGAGACTGTAATAGCATGAGAGAAAGCAATAAACTCATAGAAGACTTTACAATGTGACGAATAGTTTAGTAAACCTATCCAGAAAATCCTCCTAACTGTGAAATAGGGGCAGCCACTTAATCATTTCTATTTCTCCCCTGAGGGAAGAACAAGTGAACTGCCCATCTTTGTGTCTTTTAAATCATGCCAATATAGCGGATTGCTCATGTTTTCCCAAATGCATTAGAGTGTCAGTTCACTTTTGTGCTTTTTATTCTTACTTTGCAGACTGACAGGGTACAAAGGATAGATTTGTGCTACCTCTTGAGATAGAAGAATCAGTCTTTTTTCAGTTCAGGACCATTTGGCATTTAGTTTTTTTAAAATAAGTCTCTCTCATTTCCCATATCATTTATGGGGGGGAAAAACCAACTTTTGGTAAGTATTTTTTTTAAAAAATCAAGTGAAATTCCCATGCATTCCTAATCTTGGACCAATTAGGCCTTTCTACTTCCACAAAAATTGTGTGGGTTGGTTTTATAATTTAATATCTCACTGTTTGCTTGTGATCACAATATGTCTATACAACTGTATAGCTATTTGTTGTGTCATAAAAGTGTGTTACATTAAAAGGGTTTTTGGAAGAAACAAAAAATAGATAAATTGAGAAAATGTGGTTGTGTGGTTTATGCTAAGTAGTAGATTTATGCTAAGCATGAGTAGATAGCAGTTCTAATTAGGGGTATTTCAGTAATCTTGTGTTTTGGGACCACCCTAAGACTGTCCTAACGCTATAAAACCCTAAAATTTCCAAGCCTGATGGTCCAAAAACATTTGGAGGTACCATATTAGAAAATATCAACAATTATAAATTTTAAATTAATATTTATTATACATTTATATCAAATTTCTCAGTGTGGCAATGAAATAGTTTGAAGTTAATTCTTCAGAAGAAGAATGGTATACATTCCTACCTATGTTAGGAGTCGTGGTGACCGCGTAGCCGGCGTGGCGAACCCCATCTTGGACAAAACTCGAGCCATCGGTGTACCAGTTAAGATCTGCCTTAAGCAGGGGTTCACTTTTGAGATCAGGACGGCATGCAAAGCAAAAGTCCAATGTTGTGACACAGTCATGGACAGGCGGGAGGTTTGGATCAGGGAGCAATGTTGCTGGGTTCAAATTATCACTGCGGGTCACTTGTAAGAGTGGGTTTTCTAGTAGCAAAGCCTGATATCGCTGTAAACGCTGGGTGGAGAGCCACTTATGTGCCTTTGTTTGCAGTATCTCCATTACAGCGTGCGAGGATTTCACCATCACTGGGGCTGATAGAGTTAATTTGGTTGCCTCTAGGGCCAGCATAGCAGTTGCTGCTACCAACTTTAAGCAATGTGGCCAGCCCTTAGCCGGCCCATCAAGCTGTTTAGAGAGGTATGCTACTGGTCGGGGCCAGGAACCCACGTCTTGAGTCAGGACTCCCACTGCACAGTTTTCGCAGGCATCCACATATAGGGTGAAAGGTTTGTCTTGGTCTGGGAGGCCTAAAGCAGGTGCCTCCTGTAACAAAGTCTTTAATTTCTCAAAAGCCTGTTGTTGTTCAGGGCTCCAAATGAATGGTTCCCGATTCCCCCCTTTTGTTGCTTGATACAAAGGGGCTGAAATAGCAGAGAAATTTGGGATCCACAAGCGGCAGAAGCCAGCCATTCCTAGAAAAGTTCTCAGTTGTGGTCTGGTCTTGGGGACTGGGGTGCGGGCTATCAGATCTCGTCTTTCAGTTCCTAGCTGCCGCTGTCCATTTGAAATGACATAGCCCAAGTAGCGCACCTCAGTTTTGACTAACTGAGCCTTGGTACGGGAGGCTCGATAGCCCTTGGCACAGAGCAGCTGCAAGAGCCGGTGAGTGTTTTCCCAACAGTCCAGGGCATCTTTGCCAGTGACAAGAACATCGTCAACATACTGGAGGAGGACATCCTCAACACGTACAGGGTGGAACTCTTTCAGATCCTCACTCAGGGCTGTGCCGAACAAAGTTGGTGAGTTCTTGAACCCTTGTGGGAGTCGGGTCCAAGTGAACTGATGGCGCCGCCCAGCCTTTGGGTCCTCCCATTCAAAGGCAAACAGTGGCTGACTGTCTTTATGCAAGGGAATAGTAAAGAAGGCATCTTTGAGATCTATAACGCTGAAGTGGGTGGCCGTCTTGGGGATGCCACTCAACAAAGTGTATGGATTTGGTGCTACTGGGTGCAATGTCTCTATGGCATCGTTCACCGGGCGCAGGTCTTGAACCGGCCGGTAGGACCCATCAGGCTTCTTGATGGGAAGTATTGCTGTGTTCCACGGGGAACTTACTGGGACCACAATTCCGGCATCTAAGAACTTCTCTAGCAGCTTTTGGATTGAACGCACCACTTCTGGAGGGTAGTACCGTTGCTTCACCTGAACTGGGGTAGCAAAGGGCTTAGGCTTGACTATAATAGGGGCTTGGTGGGCGGCGAACCCAGGAGGGTTGTCCTCGGCCCACAGTCCGGGAACTTTGAATTGTCGCCAGTCATCGTTGGGAGGTTCTGTGGGTCTGGCAAGAAGAACACGCCATGCTTCCTGGGGTCTACTGCGGACTTCAACCTTGGTCCCTTCAGGCGTGAGGGAGATGGTAGCTCCCATCTTCATTAGGAGGTCTCTTCCCATGAGGGATACTGGGCATTGCGGCATGTATAGAAACTCATGCAGTTGGACCATTCCTCCTTTTAGGGCACATTCAAGGGGCTTGGTAAATGGAAGTTCAGTGCTCCTTCCTTGGATTCCCTGCACTATCATGGTTTCAGATCCAAGGGGTCCCATTTTCTGGTTCAGTACCAAGACACCGGCTCCTGTGTCTACCAGGAACGGGACGGTCGTCTCGCCCACCCTGAGGGTAACGATGGGTTTGGGGGGTGGGTCCCTGCAACCCGGTCCTCTTCATTGTTCCTGGGTCATGGCTACTCGGCTGCGTGGTGGCCGGGGTGCCGCACGGGGTCTTCTTTCAAAGTGTCTGAGTGGGTGTGGACACTCCCTCTTCCAATGTCCCTTTTCGCCACAATTGGCACATCCCCTTCCCTGGGGACACTCAGCCTTCCAGTGGTCTGGATTGCCACACTGAAAGCAAGCACCTTGCTTGGGATTATGAGGCCGCCCTGCCCCACGGGGATGAACCTGCAGAGCAGCTGCCAAGAGGTTCGCCTGGCGGGACATATCTTCCTGTTTCTGCTTTTCTGCCAATTGGGGTCGGTTAACAAACACCCGCTTGGCTATCTCCACCAACTCCCCGATGTTCTTTCCTAGGGCACCATCCAGACGCTGGAGTTTTAAGCAAATGTCTGGGGTGCTTTGTGAGATAAACTTCTCATTAAGCATCATCCGATGGTCTGCAGCACGCAGGTTAATGCTAGCATACTGTTCGTACGCAGTCACTAGTCGGTCCAAGAATGCCTCTGGGCTTTCGTCGGGACCCTGGGTTATGGAAGCAGCTTTTGCAAAGTTGACAGGGGGTTTTCCTGCCGCCCGCAAGGCTCTTATCATGAGGGTGCGGTAGTCATGGAGGTGTGTCTGTCCCTCCAGGTTGTTTGGATCCCACCCTGGGTTTTCATCTGCCTTCCTTCGCTGCCTCTGATCTCTCTGGTCGGGGGTATCCAGAGGGTACATTTCTTTTAATAGATTCTCTTTTGCGGACCTGACTTTTTCCCGATCCTCAGGAGTGAGGAGGGTATTCAGGAGCTGTTGGATATCTTCCCATGTAGGGAGGTGGGTATGCATAACAGTTTTGAGAAGGTCGCAAACCTCTCGTGGTTTCTCAGAGAAGGGGCCATAGTGTTGCCTCCAGTTTAATAAATCAGTTGTGGTGAAAGGAGTATACTGGAAGATAGAGGTGATGACTGACTGGCCTCCTTCCTCCCCGGCCTCCCTTGTCTGGACTGCACGCAAGGGTGCCATCAATGAGGGGGGGTCATGGCTCCGAGTACGGGAAGCCACAGGGGGTTCTGGAGGGGGAGCCGAAGGGCCTCCTACTTCTTCCATGACCTCTTCCTCCTTCATCCTAGGCCGTCCTCGGGGGCCCTGATAGGGAGGGGGCATCTCATCTTCAATTGGACTGGAGTCCATCAAAATAGGGTAGAGTGGCTGTTGTTTATCCTTGGCTTTCAATTTCTCAAAGACTTCTTTTGCTGTGGGCTTTGGAACTGGTCCCACTCCGGCCAGGCAAACTTTAACTGGCCCAGCGCCGGCCTCACAGGCGCATTTAATCAACCATCCGGGGCAGGTCTTCACGGCCCATCGCCACTGGTCAATGTAGGGATACTGATCCCAATGGCCGTCTTGGCGGACTTTGTTGTATACGGCATTTACTATTAGCCAATCAAATGTCCCTTCTTCAGGCCAGTTGACTCCAAACGTTGGCCATTCTTGTTTACAGAAAATCTTCAGGGTATCCGGGTCGCACCTGGGATCCCCATAGTCGCCACTGAAGGCAGCTTTAAAGTTTTTCAGCATGCAGGACAGAGGGGTAACTTTGCTTCCTGTGTTCCCCATGGTGTGGGTCTCCTAACGTGTACCTGATGTTAGACTTTGGCAAGGGGTTCTCCTGTCAGGCCTCGGTCCGGCTCAGGGAAACAGCGAGACAGTCCTCCCAGCACTCGCTGGCCTCCTTTTAAAGGACCTGTCCCCTCCTGCCTTGGTCTCCCAGCAAACGCTGGCTCTTCCTTTTAAAGACCAATCCCTGCTACGGAGCGTGCCAGATTTCCAATCCCTTACTCCTTTAGGAGAAGGGATGTTCCCAACCCACTTGCCTATACACTACAGCCGACCTACGGTGCCGGACACTCAACGGTCACCAATAGGAACTGCGACTGTTTAACCACCCACACAATCCTAGAAGGCACCCACTCTTGGGCCCTTCACCCCCAGGAGGATGCGCTTTTCCTCGTCTTCTGCCTCACCGGTTATGACGGGTATTCCCCACTGAGTATACTTGCCTGGTCTGGTCACTAGTCGGCCCACTCACTCCTCTGTTCCTCCGGCCGGCCGTCCACTCACTCCTCTGCTCGTCACCGTGAATGGGTCCTTGGATCCAGGGGAAGGCTCCCTGCTCTCTGCGGCGTCCGTCAGCTCCGAGGCACGGGAAGCAAGGGTCCCGCCGGCGCCGGTTGCGTCGAGTCACCGGGCGTTGCTGAGTCTCAGGAGTTCCACTGGTCCTGCTCAAAGGGCCAGGAGAGTCCCATCTGGGTCGCCAGAAATGTTACGGGTGGGAGCAACGCAACATTTATTGATGATGAGACTCTCACTGGGTCATTCAGGGAGAAGCTTTATTTGCGCAAAGGTTCAGTTAGGACTCGCAGGTCCCTGCAAAGAACTGAACCCCGAAAAGGAGTTCAGCAAGCCTTTTTATCATTACAAGAGCCGTTTCTCCCCAATCCCCCCTCAGTGCCCTCCCCATGCCTTCCGTACTCCAAATTTGGTCAATTGCTGGTAGCTAAACCACAAGTCCTTGTCTTCACCGGTCGTACCTTGTTTTGGGTACATTTCGGCCTTGCTGTCTAGAGCATTGCTATCTGAGGAGGGAGGGAGATAAGAGCACTCAGCATCAGCAGAAAGGAAAGTTACAGAGAGTTACATCTAAAATGTAAAACTTCACAAAATACCAGTTTCATACAAAATATAGGATATAACAAAGACTTCTTCTCATATTTGCTTCCGAGACTTATCACTGCAAAGCCTCTAGCTAAAAAAACATTTCCAGAGAAGAGGTTCACTACTTGGTTACTAGTGAGGACTACATAACCCAAAAATGTAGGATAGGACTACATAACCCAAAAATGTAGGATAAAGATCAGAATGACGTTATAAATAATTTTCCATTTGTATCCTGCCACCTCATTACAATAGTAGAACAACAGAGCTGCTAGCATACCACCAAACTCAATGGGAAGGCAAAAAACCTGAGCAAACGTACACAAGGCCCTTTTTAAATTTTGAGAGGCTCAAGCACAAAATGTTCACTTAAATATTCCCTCCCACCCACTCTATTTCTTATCACTGTGTCCAATATCAATTTATATTTTTATCCATCGAAGTCAGAAAACTTCTGGAAGTCCCTTGAATGAAAGATACTGATTTATCTGGTCAGTTAAAATACTAAATTAGAGTACAGATGGGACTCCTCCACATGTGGGCCCAGGGTAATTATTCCCATTACTCAATCTTTGAAAAGCCCCTGAATATACATGTATTTAAGTGGCCCCCTCCACCTCCAATACCTAACAGTAGACTCATAGTGACACTTTTAAGGGATTTAAGAGAAGTCAGCTTGAAAAAATCGTATCATGTTCAGAGCTTACAGGTGAATGCTAATCAGCTTGTAGCTCAGGGTCCCAGAGATTTCAGAAAATCAGGAGATAGATACCAAAAAAACAGACCTGTGTTTTATTTCTTAAGGTTTAAAGGTTGTCCTATCCAATAATCCAAGAATTGCTTTGTGAAATGGGTGGCTATATAAATATGTATTAGATAGATAGATAGATAGATAGATAGATAGATAGATAGATAGATAGATAGATAGATAGATAGATTCACTCAATAGAGACAGTTTCTCTATTTTATAATGTGCAGTAAATGTCTTGCAGTTTCAACACTGTATTTACTCCACTGGAAAGCTATGCAAGAGGCCATGGAAAACATGAGTTCTTCCTCCTGAAACATTGTCTCATACTGTTCCTGAACTACATTTGCAACAAGATTGTTACTAGGTGATACCTAGTGATGCATGAGAAAGTAGCATTACTTATGAAGAACAGCAGGTACATAAAATGTTCAGAGTCATCTTGTCAGCTAACATTAGGCTATATAAATCTACCCATTCCAGTTTTTCTCATTTGTCCATATTTAATTTCATTTTTCTTAATTCTATATCAGTTTGATTTTTTAAAATCTATATAAAATCTTGAATGCATTTCTTCTCATACAGTATTATCTATTGCAGTATGGTCTTTTTTTTCCTAATATGCACTTTGTATTTTTTTTCTTAATATGTTTTTTAAACAATTTTTTTTTTTTGCTAATATCCAATTGTGCAGGGATCATTCTTCAGAGTTTACATGTTTTGTATCCTTTTTAGAAAAAGGATACTTAGAAAAATTGGAGAGATGTACTGTTAAATTTTAAGAAGGGAACACTTTAATTCACATAGTTGTTTCAATAAATCTGCTTTGGATAATTTTGCCCTAAAATGTGAACCAAACAATACTGCTTTCAAATGATGGATGTGAGTGCTTCTGTGTGTGAAACAATAAGCAATAGTTTATTAGTAGCAATGGGCTGAAAGCTTTATGAACATATGTGAAGACTAAGGTGGGAGACAGGAGTTGTCATACAGGAGATATAAACATGTAACAACTATTGATCTTCAGGGCTACCACGTGATGTGCCAAAGTCTATTAATTCATGGGAAAAGTGGGAGAAAGAAGCTATGAGTTTAAACCACAACTGATATAATATTCATTTGCAACTTGTCATTGGCAGTGGGTTGTATGGCTTCATTTTTATGTGCAATTCACATTTTTTTCTCTAGCTGAGCTTGTCTTCTTCTAAGACTAGTCCATGAGCCAAGCTAAATCATAAACTGTGAGGGGTTTATGGGTTTTTTGTTGGAGAGCCTGATATTGTAATGAAGGAAGTCAGTGAATAAAGAGTTTTAGTCACTTTAGTGGGTGTAGAATAGGACATTACAGTTCTTTTGTGTGGTTTGTTCTAGGTTATGATGCCTTAACATACAGCAGAATTTTCTAGGAAACCCAAGTGGCAATTTGGTTCTAAAACAATGCTGCTTCTGGCACCAACTTCAGTTTTAATATCTTATTAAAAAGGAGAGCATCTTAAGCAATGCAGCCCAGCTGTTTAAGCTAGATTGTGGTGCCAGCTCTGGGCATGAACTCAGCTGCTACAGGAACTTCAAATCATCCCTCTTTAGCTTGAAATGGAATGTGTTTGCCTGTTCTCTAGATCACTTAAACAAATTATGTACTGTGGAGTCCTTGGTGCTCTCTGAGCTTGGTTGTTTGCTTGCAGACATTTCATTACCCAACTAGGTAACATCAAGTAATTACCTCCCTGTTTATATACGGTACCTTGCCCTTCCAGTTTTGGTGATGGTATGGTTTTCTCCTTGGTAGTTCTTTGATTAGGGTATTGTTTTCTGCTTGATTGTTTGTCTGGTGTTAATCCCTGCTTATCTGGGTATTGGCTGCTGGAGACGATCTGTTCTGGTCTTTTTGTTTCCTTCTTAGCTTTTTTAATTGTCTTTTTTGAATGGTGTGGTTTATCTCTATTGTCTATTGATGGCTGATTTGTCTGAATGCCAAGCTTCCAGGAATTCCCTAGCATTTTTGGATTTAGCTTGGTCTAGGATGCTCACAGTTTCCCAGTTGAAACTATGATTGAGTCTGTCCATGTGTTATGAGATTAAGGAGTTTTCATTGTGTTGTCTGACTACTAGCTGGTGTTCATGGATGCACTCTTCTAGTCTTCTGTCCTACATAGTGGCTGTTACAGTCTTTACCCTGTATGTTATAGATGACTCCTGTTTTTTTTTTTTTGGGCTTTTGGTTTACTTATGATGTTTTGGAGAGTTTTAGTTGGTTTGTGTGCTATGGTGATGCCATGTGAATTGTAATAGTCTGTTGGTTGTTTCTGAAATGTTTTTGATGATTGGTAGTGTTATCCTTTTCATAGCTTGTGTTCGCTGTGCTGTAGCAGGTTGGGTGGTCAGGCATTTTTTGGTAAAATTGCATGGATATCCATTTTGTTGGAAGATATTGTATAGGCGGTCTGTTTCCTTTTTCTGGTGTTCTGAGTTGCTGCAGTGCATTTGTACTCATCTGAATAATGTTCTTAAACAGCTCCTCTTGTGGGAGGTTGGGTTGTTACTCTGCTAATGGAGCACTTGGTTAGTGTGGATTGTTTTTCAATAGATTTGTTTCTAATTTGCCATTGTTTCCTCTGCTGATGAGGATATCCAGGAAGGGGAATGTATTGTTCTCTTCTTCCCTTGTGAATTTTACTGTATCATTGTGTACTTGATTGAAGCTAGAGGAGTGACCACGATGACTATGACTGTAAGCTGTCTGAATTTTGTTCTTTCTTTTGTCCCCTTTCTGCCTTTATGTGAACAGTTTAATTTGATATTCTCTGCCAGTCTTTGGCACAACACAGTAGTCTGCATAGTGTCAGCGAACTCACAATATGTGGCAGTAATTGACATGTTAATGAACTATGCCTAGGGAGCAAGTTATAGTTGTTGCTACTACATTACATGAGAAAAGTTAATGAAGAAATTTCCTGTGAAGTTTGTGTGGTAGAAGACAAGGTGAAAAAGAAAAAGAGAGTGACTGGCCCAATTTAAAAAAAAAAAGGATGATTGCAGCTAGTTACTGTGATGATACATTCTAGGGGTGATGTTGTAATTCAGAATGGGGGACCTAGATGTTGCTACAGTACAATTTCCAACAGCCCCAATTAATATACCCCAAGATATTGAGAAAGAGAGCCAGTTTAGTGTAGTGATTAAGGAGAAACTGGGAGACTGTGAGTTCTAGTCCCTCCTTAGGCACAAGGCCAGCTGGGTGACCTTGGTCCAGTCACTCTCTCTCAGCCCTAGGAAGCAGGCAATGGCCAACCACTTCTGAAATCTTGCCAAGATAACTGTAAGGACTTGTCCAGGCAGTCACCAGGAGTCAAGATTGACTTGAAGGGACCAAAAAAAAAAAAAAAGTTGAGAACACTACTTTAGCAACATGGGGGTAGGAGGGGGTCACAAATTTCCCATCCTGATATAGGGAATGTTTTGGCATCTGATGCACAAGCGACAGTATTCCACAGGATTGATTCCCAGACTTTGGAATGCATTCTCCAGGTACCTGCATTTAGACCCAACTTTCCCAGTATTTAGAAAATGGCAAAAACATACCTCCTTTGCCAAGCTTTTAACAGTTAATTGACCTTAATGGGGATGATATTAATTTTGATTTGATTTTAATTGTATTGATTTTGTTTTCATATTTTATATTTTGCCTTATTGTTATAAGCTGCTTTGAGTGCTTGCATAAAAAGAAAGGTGGAGTATAAATTTAATCATAAATAAAACAAAATAAAATTTAGCATAGTCTTTTCCCATTCCTTCTCTAATATAAAGGCAGCATTCCCAGTGAACACTTTTTTTTTTTTTTTGTAATATGTATCTTAAAGATCTTGGTAATATTTCTGTCCTTGAAGGGAAAATGAAGTAGGAAATTATGAAGTTCTGTGTGAATTCAATAATGGAACTTTATTGCACAGTTTATTGTCCCAAGAATATTAGCCGTTCCTCTGTTTTTTTAAAAGCCAATATCTAATTATTAGGTTCAGGGATAAACTTTTGGGTGGGAGAGTTATGGATGCTCTCTCTACTGAATTCACAAAAGGTAGATAAATGGAACTAATAAGAATATAGAAGGCAAATCACTCGAAGAGCCTTCATCCAGTGAAATTGGGAAAGGGAAAATAAATGTTCATATACTGAATGCAGAACTCATTGGTGGGGAAGGGGATGTGCATCATGGGTTACCTGTATGAATGAAGGAAGCAAGCAAACAATGAAATGGTAAATAATACATCTAAAATGTATTCAAATGTATTTATCACAAAAATCTTGTGATAAATATAAACTAAAAAGTAAAAGAGAAGCTGAAAAAAGGAGATGGGTTTGAATGGTTAGAAAGAATGTGAAAAAAGGGAAGACTTGAAAATAATGATTTGGTCAATGAAAAAGATCTACTGGAGAAAAAATGCATTATAAATAAAATGGGACGACCATTACTGATCCAGCAGAAGATACTTCTTGTGCTATGGAAATATGGAAAAAGGCTTTCATCACAGTCTCAAAGTATAAGATAGAGATGATGAATTTTTTAAATTTCAGTTGGGAAAGAAGAGCTAGAACAAGATGTTCCATTAAAAACTTCATTCCTTGTGAGTGGAGCCATGAAATTATTTCTGTTTTAATAATGCATTCCATCATGCTAGTTATGTGATCCCTAACTGGTTAGATCAAATGCCCAGCAGAAGGAAAGTGATAATAATTTCAACAATAGCAATTAGGGCTATGGGGCACTTCAGACTCAATTACCCAAAGATGCTTCAGAGGGTGCCAGAGGTGTTCAGACAAGTGTTAAACACGTAAGATCTGAACCCTCTTTTGGAGATTGAATTAAAGAGCTGAAAATTCTGGTGTAGTAGTTTATTATTTATTTGTTATATTAAGAGAAAGCCAGCATGCCAACACACTGTAATAGTTTATCATTATTGGTTAGTAAGAGAAAGCCAGCATGCCAACACACACAGAGAGAAATGAAAGCATTTTAAAAAATGTTTTCATTTATTTATTTATTTATTTAATTAATTGATTAATTAATTAATTAATTTATAGGGCCACCCATCTCATATACATGACTCTGTACAGCTAACAATTTAAAAACAGAATAAAAACACAACCAAAATTACCACATATACTTGCAGATAAGCCCATCCATGGATAAGCCGACCCTTGAATTTTTAATCAAAATACCATGACAAATTACCGCGGATAAGCCAACCCTCAAAATTTTGTATGTTTTAATTTTCGCAACTGGCTTATCCACAGGTGGCACATTTTTCATGGTATTTTGATTAAAAATTCAAGGGTCGGCTTATCCGTCCATACTGTAGGTCAGTGTTTCTCAACCTTGGCAACTTTAAGATGTGTGGACTTCAATTCCCAGAATTCATCAACCAGCAAGTATTTTGGCTCTTAAAATTCTTGGCTTGTCTGCAAGTATATACAGTATAAACAGAATATTTTTCTGAATGTAAATTTTTCATGCCACAAATGTTTTTACCAATATATTTTTAGCTTATGTAGGTGGTATTCACATGGCAAACGTCTGATGTATACTAGTAAAACAAACATTAAATTAGGCCATTTAAAGTCTTTAAACCCCTTAGGGGCTTCTATATGCAAAGAACATTTACTGCAACTGATATAAGATTATGGTCAGATGTCTTAAAAGAGTCCTTTTCTTTTACTGCTTGTTTCCATTGCCTACAAGGCTGGTGTAGTATGTGTGGTGGAGAACTATTAATATCACCTTCTGTTCCTGATGTTCATATTTTGGGATGGATTACCTGGGAATCTCACCCGCTTATATCTTGCTTTCAGAGGGCCTTGGGTTTAGAGATGGGCAAAAGTATTAAACTTTTATTAGTTTTGTTTCTTTTCCATTTATATGTTCATGTTGTCCTCTGTTAACATCACATAAAAATTTACCTCCTTTTGTGCATTGCTTCCAAAATATGCTTTTAAGTATCCATCTTTTCTCTAACCTAATAAATTTTTGAGTGCAAATAAGATTATCATAATATTCACATGATTATGCATAGGACTTTTTAAGTCAAAGAGTACATCACTGTGGATTTCAGCATGCAAACATTTTTAGAATTGTATATGCATCCAGGAAGTGCAAGCTGAATAAATGTTTTAGCCATCCCGCATTCAGTGAACATTGTAGATAAACTGGCTACTTCAGCCATCAGATTTCATTCTAAGGAGATCGCTTAGAGTGAACCTCTGGTGTATGCTACCTTATACTACCATGTGTTGCCATCGAAAAGGGGCCAGCAGAGTTATCTAGAGAACCATATATTGGGTTCCCTTGAGGTGTAAACAAGCAAGGAAAAGTAACTTCAGGACTATGTGTTCATGGTAAGCAGTAGGCTATAAGAATGTGGGAGCCCAACGATATCAACCTTAGTTATGGCTTTTGGTTGTTTTCCATTTAGTTTCCTTCTCCTCTCACTGTCTCTTACTCTCCCAAATGAAATTTAGGAGTCCCTAGTGAATAAACAACCACAAAATATGGCGTTTGGAACTTCTTAATTTTAGCCGGTTGTCTGACACCTATGTAACACACATTCTTTTGCTTATGCATCCATTATAGGTGAATTTTGCTGGTTTTAACATGATATTGTCAAATACTTTGAAGTAGCTCCATTTCCTACTAGTTTGATTAATCTCTCACGCTTTCCAGCCAAGCAAAATCACATAATTATGCTTTCTAATTTTGTGGTTACTTGAATTCACACTGATTATGTGATTAGATGTAATGACAATAATTACTGCATGAAAGTGGACAACGGTTGTTGAGCAGAAAAAATATTACAATAATTTTAACAAGATAATACCTAGAGAACAAGGACAGGCAAACTTAGTTTGCTATGTACTCAATTTATTCAAATATCATTAGCAACAGCTTGAATATCTCATATTCTGTTTATGAGGGATTTCATATGCAAGGGCTGCAAGTAGAATTTTAACATTATAGCAACATCTGTAAGAAAATTAGCCAGATGTACCATTGTCTACTGCAGAAGTATTCATAGAATTTTCTTCTAAAGTCAGAGATGATATTTGATCCCCTAAGGACTTAACATTTTATTTATCATTTAATTGGCAATATAGGTGGAAGAACAAAGTGATTTTAAAAAATGAAAGAAATTAACGTTTAAAACTATGATGACTTATAATGTAGATCTATGTATAATCAGAAGTAAGTTCTATTGCTGTGTAGGGTAATTCTATAATGACTCCTTAGAAATAGGTCCATGAGCAACCCCCATGTGGGATTGCAGATCTGAGGGAAGATGTTTCCATTGTTAGGTTATGCTGGCCTTTGACTGTAATAAATATTTGATTTGATTTGGTTGTTAGGTAATTGGCTGTTGAGACAAGTAGAATCTATGAAGGCTCCTTTTACTTTTTTCATTACGCAACTTGGAAATTCTAGCTCTTTTCCATAATTTATTTTAAAGTTTGAAAACAGTATATATTGAGAGTACTTTGACTTGCTCCAGTAGTTGATGAAATCTAAACATCTATATATATCATATCATATCATCATGGCCTATTTGACTTTGTCTGCATAAATGCAGAGGTAGACTATGGAATGGTCTCCAGTCACTCTGAATTACTTCTCTCTAAAAACCTTAACCAAATATGGCCAGTTATCAGGGAGCTAAAATATCTGGAAGGCAACTGATAGTCTACTTCTCATACACTATGGTACGTATTGGTACATAGCCCCAGTAAGCTCAAAGTTGCTAAGAATCAAAGGTACCCAGTTACAAAAATAACTGGACTGACTATAGGAAGCTAGCTTTATGTATGTACGTTCCTTATTTCTCTGTTATTTGTTTGTTTAATCAATTTGTGTAGCCACCCTTCTCCACAAGTGACTCTGGGTGGCATCAAGGAAAGTGGTTAAAGTAAAGGTGTAAAAGAGGAAGTGATTATTTTCTTTACATTTTGGCTAGGAGTTAGAGCTATTGTTGAGTTTCTAAACAGAAAATCCAGAGGCCTCTGGTTGCCTGCCTCTGACTTTAAAAAGCAGATGTTGGGGTAAATTACTTTGTGGGTGAGGGGCTGTTGTTTTTAAGACTGCTAATTTTTCAGGATGAAAATAAGAAGACCATGGTGTATTTACAGCTTTTCTACTTTCATATCATAGACTCCATATTTTGTACAGTGGTAAATGATCTTTTCTACTGTTTTCATTTATTAAGTAGTATTTATTATGTGGAATAGAAATGAGTAAATATTATAGTACTGGGAAAGTGTATTGACTTCAACAGACAAAAAATAGTCATGACCTGGATAATGGTTTAAGTTCCCCCCCGCCTCCAAAAAGTGCATGTGTATGCCAGGAAAATGTTATTTTCTAACTGGTAATGACAAATGTGTGCGCAGAAGGACATACCGGTGCACTGTAGTGAGCACTGTAATCTGTGTATACAATTAACCTCCTTCCCATCTACTGTGTATTATAGGATTGCTTCCTAAAATTTGATAAGTCTGCTAGGATCCTCCGATAAAGGGCACTATAACTTTCCTTTTATAATTAGGACTTATCAGTAAGATACATTAACATGCCCAAAGTTACTTGGTCCAGGAAGAAGCACATCAGGAATGGTCTATATTAATTTATTAATTGCAATTTTGCAGAAGCAAGAAAAGCTCCAATAATGGAAGGGACAGAAATTGGCTATGTCCTGGAGACACTGCAAAATATGAAGTTAATCATTGTGATATATTCCTTTTGGCTATTTTATTTTCATTTCCCCCTAACCATTTCTTGATTTACAGTTTGTCACCACTTATAATGCATACCAGTGCTTCCCTTAACAGTCTGGTGGCCTCATTCAAGGGGAGTTGACAGACTTCCAAGAGCTGTCATGATCTGGTAACTCTGCTCTGATTCATAGGGGATTAATTGCCCCTTAGTGCTGGAGAGCTGTAATGCTGTCACCAAGGCTGTAGATCTGTCACTTTGATACATAAGATAATCAAGTCACATAATAGCCTCTCTATGCATGGAAAAAGCTTGGAAAATCTAAGCAAGAAATGAACAAAATGTGGTAAACATATATACTGGCAAAAGCCAGGGTCTGTGCCTCTTATTTTCTTTTGTAAAAATGCATACAAATATAGTTATAAATGAATATAACACATGTTGCATTTATTAGACTATAGATAGAAATATTTCTGGATTTATTTATATTTATGAATATTGACAAGTTTATACACACTTATACTGATAAGACTGCACATATTCACTACTGTGCAGTCTTATCAAGAATAGCAAATTGTGGCTTTAGGGATCCATTATGATGAGATTCTCAGACTAATTTCTAAAGCCCTCTTCAGATGACCCATTTAGCCATTTTTGAAGACACTTGTGACTTTTCCCACAGGCCTGCTGCCTTTCCGTGTAGAAAGATTGATTATCCTATCAGAGAATGGGTGATCTTGTCCACCTTTTGGCTACTAAGTCATTGTCTACAAACTGAAGAAAGTATTCCCACCTTTAGTATATAAGTTTACTGATTTCCACTAAATTTTGAAGGGCCTTATTTACCAGGAAATGAAAGTAGGACTGCATACTTATGCCTCAGTTCAGCTGCGAATAAGCCCCATGAAAATAAGTTGACTTTCCTTGGGACTAAATACGTATAGGATTGTATAATTAATGCCTAGAAATTCAAGGAAAGGCAGTGTTCTAGAAGCAGAGTCTTCTTCTTGACTGTTTCACTTTGATTTGACCTTGACTTTGTTTAGATATAAATTGCACTTTGCAGACTTAGTGCCAAGCAGAAAAAAAGGAATATGTCCCAAAAAATCACTATTAATAATGTTCAGATGGTGTTCTCAGGTTATAAAAGGAATAGAGGAAAATGTTGCTGCAGAAAACAGTTGAAATGGAAAAAGAAGGGGGCAGTGAAAAATTAGGGAAAAAAATGAATTTTGCGAAAGACTTTTCATGAATTAGGGGGTGAGTTCATGAAGCCTTGGTTTATGTTCTGTTGTCACCAGCCACATGGCCAACATTTCTATGCTTGAAGGGATCCTCATCTGAAGTCCCAAAAAGGAACTATCAGACAGTATCCTATGAGAACAGAGCTAGTCAGCCTGCCTTGCTCTTTGTGAGGACTGAACATCCTCCATTCTTTCAACATTTACTTTTTTAGTGAGACAGAAGGGAACAAAACCCCCAGAAAGAAAGCATACATACATACACATACATACACACATACATATATACATACATACACACACATATATACACACACACACACACACACACATACATACATGCACACACACACACACTATAGTATATATGGGTTATTTGAGGGACTGCTGGTTATATCTATCCATCTCATCAGATCTTGCAGGAGAAACATATTACAGGTCTTGTCTATTAAAGAGTTTTGCTTGATGGAGCCCAGGAAGAGAGCTTTTTCTGCCATGGCACCCTCCCTTGGGAACATCACCTCTCTGCCCCCCCGAGGTTAGATTGGCCCCAACCCTCCTTGCTTTTCAGGAAGTTCTGAGGACTTGGTTTTGCCGTTGTGTTTAGATGGAGCCTGCATGATGGCTGTACTGCTCTGCATGGATGGATGGATTGAAATGCTGCTGATTAGGTTTTTATGGTTTTTAATTTGGTTTTATTATGCTTTTGACTATTTGTGTTTTGCTATTGTGTTTCGTTGTGGTTTTAAGTTTGTAAGTCACCCAGAGTCACCTACGTGAGTTATGCGGCTATATAAATTGTATAAATAAATAAATAAGAACTAAAAATGGTGAAACCATTTAGGATTCCCCTTCAGACCTTTGTGCCAAATGCACTAATTTAGATGAGGAGCTAGCACATGCAGGGATACTGTTAGGCAGAGAATATGGTTCCCACTATAGTAGTATTAACTACTAGTAGTATAGTACTATTACTACTAGTAGTATAGTAGTATTAACTACTAGTAGTAACAGTAATAACTACAGTACAGTTCCAACTACAGTGGTGTCAGTAATAATATGCTTTTCAACAAGTTGTCTAACGAACAACCAATTCAAGAGACAAAACATCAGAATATGAATAGTCAATAATAATCTTTACCTAAAACTTAAAAATAAAACCTAATAAAAATCAACTAATTTAAAATAATTCAAGCAGCAAATCCAATTAAGTGACATAACAGTCCCATCCTCAGCAAAATAACAGTGCATAAATGTAAATAAAGATGAAAATTTAAACCAACTTTCTTAATCTGGTGCGGTCTGTATATATTTACCTATATTTTCCATCAACTCCCAAAAGCATGTTTTTAAGACATTTGTTTGTTGTTGTTTTTTATCTGTATTTCATCAGAATACTTTCAGTGTCACGGCTAATTCAGTGGATTATCTGCCCATAATGCTAGGTGATGTTGTATAATCTATGCATGAGGTATTATAGTATTTTTATTAGCACAACATTTAATTGTATGTGATACTTGAAAAGATTCATCATTCCTTTGGTGATGCCACAACCATTTCATTTAATGCAGTCTTGACCATTTAGAATCAGCCTCAAATCACCCAGTGAATGACATAACTGAGGGGTAATTCAAGTGTCTCCAAACTTAATGCAACATTCCAACCATTATACTACACTGGTTCTTCTTAGCATTGCCTCTTAGTCAGAGGCAGGGAAGTATGGAGCACACTGTACTGGTTTCAGATTACAGTGCTGCAGATTTTCATGCATTACTCATTCATCAGTTTCTTTGATTAAAACAGACAGAAATGTGTATTTGTTGTAACTCTCAAGAAAAAAGCACATGCATGTCATTTATATGCAACTTTCTGTAACATTTGCTGCTTCTCTTTAAAAAAAAAAAATCTCCAGGCATATGCTTTTAAAAAACAAAACAAATTGAGCAAAAAATGACAAATGTTAGCAGATGTGATTCTGGGCTATCATTCCATGGGACAAATGAGTCTGTTTCAGGAAATTGACCTGTTGCTGCTGTTATAAGTAGCACTTCCCTTTTTACATCCCTAGTTACAACCTGATAAAAAGGAATCTGAAGAAAATTAGGGCTATCGACCCTCACTAGTCAAGGTCAGCAAAGCAGGGTAATAGAAGAGAATATACTGTATGTAGCTCAGGACTGAATTGTGGAGTCCTTGGTGCTCTCTGAGCTTGATTGTTTGCTTGCAGACATTTCATTACCCAACTAGGTAACATCATCAGTTCTAGTGAGTGTGGGGTTTGTTCCCTGTTTATACAGGTGAAACTTGAAAAATTAGAATATCGTGCAAATGTTCATTTATGTCAGTATGGCAACTCAAAAGGTGAAACCAATATATGAGATAGACGCATTACATGCAAAGCGAGATATGTCAAGCCTTACTTTGAATTGTGATGATTATGGCGTACAGCTTATGAAAACCCCAAATTCACAATCTCAGAATATTAGAATAGTGTGAAAAGGTTCAATATTCTAGGCTCAAAGTGTCCCACTCTAATCAGCTAATGAATCCATAACACCTGCAAAGAGTTCCTGAGCCTTTCAATGGTCTCTCAGGCTGGTTCAGTAGGAATCACAAGCATGGGAAAGACTGCTGACCTGACAGTTGTGCAGAAAACCATCATTGACCCCCTCCATAAGGAGGGAAAGCCCCAAAAGGGAATTGCAAAAGAAGTTGGATGTTCCCAAAGTGCTGTATCAAAGCACATCAATAGAAGGTTATGTGGAAGGGAAAAGTGTGGTAGAAAAAGGTGCACAAGCAGCAGGGATGACCGCAGCCTGGAGAGGATTGTCAGGAAAAGGCCATTCAAAAGTGTTGGGGACTTTCACAAGGAGTGGACTGAGGCTGGAGTTAGTGCATCAAGAGCCACCACACACAGACGGATCCTGGACATGGGCTTCAAATGTCGTATTCCTCTTGTCAAGCCGCTCCTGAACAACAAACAACGTCAGAAGCGTCTTACCTGGGCTACAGAAAAAAAGAACTGGTCTGTTGCCCAGTGGTCCAAAGTCCTCTTTTCTGATGAGAGCAACTTTTGCATCTCATTTGGGAACCAAGGACCCAGAGTCTGGAGGAAGAATGGAGAGGCACACAATGCACGATGCTTGAAGTCCAGTGTGAAGTTTCCACAGTCTGTGTTGATTTGGGGAGCCATGTCATCTGCTGGTGTTGGTCCACTGTGCTTCATTAAGTCCAGGGTCAACGCAGCCGTCTACCAGGAGATTTTGGAGCACTTCATGCTTCCTTCCGCAGACGAGCTTTATGGGGATGCTGACTTCATTTTCCAGCAGGACATGGCACCTGCCCACACTGTCAAAAGTACCAAAACCTGGTTCAATGACCATGGGATTACTGTGCTTGGTTGGCCGGCAAACTCGCCTGACCTGAACCCCATAGAGAATCTATGGGGCATTGCCAAGAGAAAGATGAGGGACATGAGACCGAACAATGCAGCGGAGCTGAAGGCCGCTATTGAAGCATCCTGGTCTTCCATAACACCTCAGCAGTGCCACAGGCTGATAGCATCCATGCCACGCCGCATTGCGGCAGTCATTGCTGCAAAAGGGGCCCAAACCAAGTACTGAGTACATATGCATGCTTCTACTTTGCAGAGGTCTGATATTGTTCTATTTCCAATCCTTGTGTTATTGATGTCATGTAATATTCTAATTTTCTGAGATTGTGAATTTGGGGTTTTCATAAGCTGTATGCCATAATCATCACAATTATACCAAAGTAAGGCTTGACATATCTCGCTTTGCATGTAATGCGTCTATCTCATATATTGGTTTCACCTTCTGAGTTGCCATACTGACATAAATGAACATTTGCACGATATTCTAATTTTTCAAGTTTCACCTGTATATGGTAGCTTGCCTGGCAGTGTTGGTGGGGGTGTGGTTTTCTCCTTGGTAGTTCTTTGATTAGGGTATTGTTTTCTGCTTGATTGTTTGGTGTTAATCCTGCTTATCTGGGTGTTGGCTGCTGGAGAGGATCTGTTCTGGTTTTTGTTTCCTTCTTAGCTTTTTTTATTGTCTCTTTTGAATGGTGCAGTTTATCTCTATTGTCTATTGATGGCTGATTTGTCTGAATGCCAAGCTTCCAGGAATTCCCTAGCATTTTTCGATTTAGCTTGGTCTAGGATGCTTACAGTTTCCCAGTTGAAACTATGATTGAGTCTGTCCATGTGTTATGAGATTAAGGAGTTTTCATTGTGTTTTCTGACTACTAGTTGGTGTTCAGTCAGTCAGTCATTCAGTCAGTCAGTTCATTCAGTCAGAAGACACAATGAAAACTCCTTCTTCGAAAAACACTGAACTAAAACATCCCACTTAAAAAACTCAGGGAAAGCAAAAGGTATTTCTGAAGGTCTAAACATTGGAATCTATAAGACTGATGTTTTGTTTTGCAGATGTGAAGAATCAATTATACTACTTAATATACCACTTGAGCTATCCAAAGTAGGCACTGGATAAACATTTATCTCTATATACAAATAACAGGCTGGTGTGTTTATGAAATGCTGAATAGCAGCGTAGCAGTTTTTTCTCCCTAAAAGGTAACAAAATATTGCCCTACTTTGGAGTCCTTCGTGCTCTCTGAGCTTGGTGGTTTCTTGCAAACGTTTAATTATCCGAGTAGTCATTACTCACTGACGTGCTGGCTGGGGAATTCTGGGAGTTGAAGTCCACACATCTTGTGAATTTTCCCTCCAAAATTCCAGGAAGCAAACCATTTAAATCAGTAACTTGAATTTAATGTCTAGATGGGGTAAACTTTACTTTATTTTTAATTTCTTTGTTCTCAGAGTGGGGGATCCAAACTAAAGTATTCTTTCAGAATGTACAATGTTAACATGTAAACAAGGAGATTCATCATTAGATCCATGGCAGTGAACACTTTTGCTAAAATCAGTTCTGAAATTTGGGAACTGAGAAATGATTTCCGATCATCCTCAAGCAAATCCCAGGAATCTTTAATTTCTTATAGCAACCTGTGAGCAAGAAGATAAACACTAACAAAAAGTTTTGGCTCCCAATTTGTAGCTCTATAGCAATAGCTATAGCAATAGCTAGCAAATTATTTTGAATAGGTATGGAGACAATTGCATGTAATTGGTGGTGATCAGAATACTAATTCCCTGTGAGCCCACTTTTGGTACTAGGAGGTACTTGAGCTTCACATACCCTTGTTCTTAGGTTTCTTGCAAAACACACTCAGATTTCCTTAATAGGCAGTTGAAAGTAGGGTCTTTCTTTTTGGAATGCCAACTTGCTATGTTCCAAAAAATTATCCATAGATCATGTGAGGTACCTAAACAACATTCATCAAGGATTACCTCCGGGAGTATCTTAGTGTGGCTCGTTGTGGGAACAGAAAGGATAAACAGTCAGAATCACATGGCCCAGTACTGAAATTAGATGCTCTAGGATGGGTTCCCTGAAGGATAAACATGTCCTCCAGGGACCGAGTTGCAACTGTGCACAGAAGTAAAATCCTTCATGGGGCTGCAGGAATGGAGCTGAAATCTTCAGGATGTGAGCTCCATTCCTGCAGCCCCACGAAGGGTTTCCCCTCTGCTCTGTGCATGGGGCCTGTTCATGCAGAACTTATGTTCTGCCACTGAACCATGTTCTCTTCTCTATGTCCACAGTGGAAAAACCTTGGTGCTTTAGAGCATGCAGTGCTTCAGTTATGGGGGGAAAGATGGCTATCATCTCATACTAAGCTTAAGGTAGGAGGGAAAAAGGCTTTAATTATGGTTTTGTCTTAACATTATGCTCTTGACTGAAAGGGAAATAAAAATTATAACAAACAATGATCTCTCTGAAATATTTCCATTACGTGTAAAGCTCACAATAAAGGATATACAAAAGCTCTGATTCCTTTTTCCCCTGCATGAATTTCCATTGAGAAGCAACTCACATCCTACAACAATGGCAGCTTTCATATTTAGAAATGGAAGGCAATTTTAATTTAGCTTATAATGATACTTTAATAAGTATGCCTGTTATTAGGCATGTCAGCCTGATTGCTTTCCTGACTGCAGTTTTCAATTAAGCATAATGTGTCCTATTCATGTGCTGAGAAGAAGAGAGGAAAGGGGTGGGGACTATTTTTGTTGGCAAATCACAGATTTGAATAGGCACTTAGAGAAAATATATCTTGTAAAGCTATGTTAGATTTCAATGAAACTGATTTAGTTAAATACCTCTAACTTGATTAAAGATGCTCCCCCTGTTTTGTCCACTATAAAACTGGTTTTGATTCAGTTGTATGTCTACTTCCCCCCCCCCCCCCCATTTCATAGATTCCATAATGGGACCACTTTTTAGTATTCGCTTTGTTCATTCTATAAATTTCTGGATCATCTCAGTCAGAAATAAAGTCAGAAATCAGTAGAGCATGTTAGTTATGAACCTGAGTCATACTTTCAATCAGTCTACTCTAAGCATCCAAACCAATATTTTTATGTTATGTCAGAAATAAACATAACATCTGTGGCCTTACAGATGTTACTGAACTACAGTTTCCAACATCCCTCTCTCTTGGCCATTTGGCCAATACCCTCCCTACTATCTGGGTTGCTAGAAGTTACAACTGAGAAGCATCTGAAAGGCCACACGTTTTTCCAGCCTTGAAAGTCATCCATTTTTTATCTGCCCACCCTGTAAGTCAGCACTGACTTGATGAATCATAATCAATCACTCAGCAAAGCTGGTTTGAAAGACGAGAAATACTGTATCTGACAAACATTTTACAGGTGGGTTTGTAAAAGTCAAGCTACATATTCAAGCTATGTGTATGCATGTTTCCTTCAGAGTTGCTCCATATCTTTCCACTAAGGCTCTCCTGTAGTCACTGCTGGAAGACAGTATCTTTTTCCTTTTATTTCAGTGTCTTACCAAGCCATCCAGTTATCCAACAGTGTTCGTAGCTCCCAAGATGCGTTTTATTCATATTTGCTTGTAAAAAGCTAAATTGTGGCCTGTTCCGTATTCCCAGCACTGTGTGTTTCAGAAAGAGTGAAAGAGATAACAATACATGATGCTACCCTTTTAAAGAAGCACAGCCAGAGAAAGGTTCAACATGCTCCAGGATATGTTTCAACATGCTCCAGGATATGTTTTAATAAAGGGACTAGAGTCTCTGCAAGGGACAGAGTAACAGCCAAAGGTCAACACTTAAGCTTATGAAATAGGTTTAAGCCAGTGTTGTCCAAACTTGGCCACTTTAAGATGAGTGGACTTCAACTCCCAGAATTGCTGGCTGGGGAATTCTGGGAGTTGAAGTCCACTCATCTTAAAGTGGCCAAGTTTGGACAACACTGGTTTAAGCAAATGCTTCGGCTGGATTTCTCATTATTTAACTTTCTTTGCAGGACATTGCCCAGTGCAAATAAGTTAATAAGTTCTCTGGCGTTGGGCAGCCAATCAGTTTGAATAATAATATTCAAATGTGTAATCAACATTCTTTTCTAATGTAGTTGTATCCCTTTCTGTTACAGTCAATTAATATTTTTGCAAGATTAGAATACTGTGCAATATTGATATGAAGCATAGCTTAATAAGAATAAGTAAACCACTTTGGTTATGACTTGAAAAATTTCATTTTTTTCTGATTATGTCCATAGCTCCTGCATTCACTTCAATGGAAAGTCATGTTGCGTGCATATGACTTTCTTACTCTTGTTTAATTCAAAAAAATAGAGAAATCCACAGGAACTTCTTGTCTGAGGAATCTAATCAGATCATCTTACTGTTAATTATTGAAGCACTGTATGAAATAGACTGAGTCATAATCATAGTGTTCCTAAAATCAGTTGTGGTCTTGAGGCTACTGGCATCGTGCATTTAAAGCATGCATTTCTAACCTCATTGCTTTCAACTGAAAGATTAAAGACACTCCAAAAAGTAATTGGTGAGCCAGGATAAAACCAACATTTAATATATACGTTTCTTTTATTTTGCCAGGAAAAGACAAGAAAATGACAAGATTTAACAATCAGTTTCAGATACCTGATCTGGTATGAAATAATTGTGTCATGGCTGTACATAACCACCATGTTAAAATGGTGTTACCTTTTCATATAAATAACTTCTAAAGGTTTTCAGAATTATTCTGAAATTATATTGATTTTTAAAATTTAGTTTTATGTTTTATGTAAGCCATCGAGAGTCTCTGGATTGTGGCAGGGAAGAAATGGGCATAAGAAATTACATATGCTGGCAATTTGCTGGCCATACTGCTGGCCTTTTTGGAGTAGAACTGAAGCTGAACTTGGCAACTGATATCATCTTCTTATATACCCTAGGGCAGTGTTGTCCAAACTTGGCCACTTTAAGATGAGTGGACTTCAACTCCCAGAATTTGGCAGCCAGCATGGCTGGGGAATTCTGGGAGGTGAAGTCCACTCATCTTAAAGGGACAGAGTAACAGCCAAAGGTCAACACTTAAGCTTATGAAATAGGTTTAAGCCAGTGTTGTCCAAACTTGGCCACTTTAAGATGAGTGGACTTCAACTCCCAGAATTGCTGGCTGGGGAATTCTGGGAGTTGAAGTCCACTCATCTTAAAGTGGCCAAGTTTGGACAACACTGGTTTAAGCAAATGCTTCGGCTGGATTTCTCATTATTTAACTTTCTTTGCAGGACATTGCCCAGTGCAAATAAGTTAATAAGTTCTCTGGCGTTGGGCAGCCAATCAGTTTGAATAATAATATTCAAATGTGTAATTCGGCAGCCAGCATGGCTGGGGAATTCTGGGAGGTGAAGTCCACTCATCTTAAAGTGGCCAAGTTTGGACAACACTGCCCTAGGGTCAGTAGAGTGGAATGTTCACAGCTAATAATTACTCTCCATGTAGATAACTGTAATAACCTTCCTCCCTATTTACATAATTTATATATTTAGTGAACTAACAATTGATCTGTTTGTTGGGCATGGTGATATGATATGTCATTGAAATAACTTATTTCTGTAGACGTGGTTCAGATGTCCATCATTACTTCACTTTACTACAACCTCCAAGAATGGCAAACAGCTCTTATTCTCAACTTCATGGTGAACTTTATAGTCTGGTTTTGTTTATTTAAGTGGTATTGTGTCTTTTGTTTGTTTAAGTTGTCAGCTTGTCATAGTAGCATGGAAACGTTTCCACCAAGTATATAGAAAAAGATGCTTACAGACCATAGAAATGTATAAATATCCAAATAATTGAAATAGAGAAGAAGTTTATCAACTGCCGTCTATGTGACAGTTATCAACTGATGATGGACATTCTGTTCCATTGAACACCAGCCATATATAAGGACTTGACATCTATTGTCAAGTTCAGCTTCAAATCTCATTGCCTCATGTGGTATTCCTTGGAAATATTTTTACTAAGCTTGACAAAGTTTGGAAAAAAGTAATAAAAAACTGTGCTCCCAAGTCAAAATAATCTATTTATTTAGATAAATACAAAACTTAATAGGGTTTATTTACTTGTATTCCATAATCAAAGGCCAGACTTGTTTAAATTTTCATAGAAGCAAAAAAGAAGAAAGCCAGTGAAAGTGATTCTCGTGTCATAGTCATTAGGCAATTTAGGAACATCTGCTTCTAAACTAGTTCACTAGGGAGGAGGAAAGAGAACAGACCTTCTAAAAGACCCTATTTTAATTATAGGAGTATATGAACTTCCAGATAGAATTTTGTCTACCTGGAAATACATAGTATACCATATTAATCATATAAAACTATAATGGTGCAGTGGTATTACATGAGTGAAATAAACCAGTGGTAATTCTGGTAAAAGGTACTTAAAATGAGCAGCTGATGAGCATTATACTTCTTTAGATATAACAGATGGATCCCCTGTTAATTAGATTGTAGATGACAGATTATACCAACACACCTTTTAGTAAGTCGCTATGTTAGATCTATGCTGCTTTCTAAAATATTTATATGGAGAATTCCTATTCAGGGTGGTTTGGCCAGTCAGAATGATTCTTATTCATACCATAGAAATTGATTAAAAAAAACCAACTCCTAGGTATATAATTGGCAAATGTAGGCAAGTCTGTGTTTTGTGGTTTGTGTTTTATGGGGTCAGATAGAAATCACATTTAAACACTTACACCAGAAGAAGAATGTTTTCTACATTAGCAATAGAGGTACAACACTAGATAGGGTTGTCAATAATGAACATATTGTTTCTATTTTATGAAAGATGGATATTTTTGTAGATGTTGAATAATCTGAAAAGCTGAGGGATGTCCTCTTTTTGTTTCCCCGTATATTATAGAACTTGTGTAGCAGCTTAGATCTTTTGAAGTCATTTATAATTTATGTAGAAAATGTTAATCTTATTACTAAATCCCCATAATCTATGCTTTCGCTCATGAATGCTGGCTGAATGACACAAAAGTACTTTGAAGAGTGATATATAATTATTCCTTCAAGGGTCAACAGGGGATGAGGTGCTGTTTGGATCAGTTTTGCTTTATTCAATAGCTGCAAAGAAAGAGAGAAAGAATGGCAGGAAGGGGGCACTTTGGATAGTTGCCTAGGAAATTCAGCTGCTTATTTTGTCATTATTCTGGACCTGTTTCTCCTACATCCCAGGAGGCTATTTCTGCATTGATAGATTACAACTCAGCAGAATAACCTAAGGCTAATGAGGTGATGCGTTTCATCCAGCAGAACCATCTTGCAGCTTGTTTTCTTTTTATGTGGCTCATTTTTGTAGCCTTATTGTTGGTCATTAAACCTATGCATAGCATAGACTACAGAAAAAGCACTCATATTTCTATTATCTTGAGATTATCTCCATATAATATTTTCTGGCCACAATGCTGTAGGTTGATGAGTGTGTCAGGCCTAGCCCTAGGAACTCCAGGAGACCATGCAAATTCTGTTCAGCAATGTTTATTAGCTACAACCTCTATCAAGAATCTTCCCAGACTGAAACTCTGTTCCCACAGTAGCTGTGAAAACAGAGTGAATTCCTCAGGGAGGTGCCAGCCTCATCCTCCCATCTCTTCCTTGCTCCTCAGGAGACGAAAGAGGATGTTTGCCTCCCTGAGTGTGGCCTTCATAATTCCATTCCATCACAGAGTGTCCATGATGTACTGTGGATCACCATGTGTATTTTTCTAAGATACAATGATGAGAAGTCAACATTTTGCAGAATGTAGTTCAATATGTGAACAAACTCCAATGAAAAGCCTTCTCTTTGGGGTCATATAGGGGGACTTTAAAATACATGCTTGGTTTGTGATCAGACCAATTCATATGTCAGGAAATCATACACATAAGCATGAGCCATTAAAAGATTAATATGCATCAGTTCATTGAGTATCTAGTCTCAGGATATGTTGCCTGTTCTCTGACAAAAATGCTAACAAATTATTTTAAAAAAAAAAGTTGTCTCTCTCTCCCTCCCATTGAGTATTGAACGAAGTTCTAAGGATAGAATTGTCTGTATCTGGATTCTTGTGCATTAGAGAGCACTGCAGATTTGTAGCCTGTCTGTATGTATTTACAAATATATCTTACACTATGAATAGAAGCAAATATTCTGTTACACGGCATCCCAAGAGAGAGACACTTTACACACAAAGGCATTCTTAGAGCACCTATCAAGAAACAATCTCCCAGTGAAATGAAGAAACATTCATTTACCAGCTGGGACCATTAAGTAGTAATCTAACACACAAAGGATATTGCCAGATAACAATTGTAATATTATATATATTTTTATTATATCATTCTCTTAGCACTGATGATCACAAAATATCTCTCTTCTAGGCAAGTTGCCATTGAAGAACACATACAGCTGCAGTATTACAGTATAATAAAACAGTCTGTTTTAAAGCTCAGCACAGCTTCTAAATCTGACTACAGATACATGAAGAAACTATATTTATAGATAGATATAGATATATCTGTGTGTGTGAGTGTATACTGTATATATATATTTCTATAAACCTATTGGAATTGTTCTCCTGCATGAGTCCCAATAACATGAAAAAGATTTCCAGAATAAAATTAAAGAACTCTGCTGACTGCAGAAGCAGATTGTCTAGTAGTTATTTGCTGCTTAAGACCATAGTGCCAAAGAAATTTGTTCAAATGCTCTGCCCAAGTTTATGATAGGTGTTCTGCAACATGACACTAAAATAACAAAATGGCTTTACATATATTTGCCGTACATACAGTGAATAGACTGGAGAACAGCTTCACAATAGTTGACTTCACTCCTAAGCCTGTCTGCATTCACTGAAAAGATAATTATATATTTGAACATATGATTTTCAGAGTCCCACTGCCATGTTGCTAGTCAAGAGCCCAACAAGGTCCTTAACTAGTTAGAGAGTATAGAAACACAAGGTCTCAGCAGTTCAGGGAACGCTCTCAGCATCCTTAACTAGACCTTGAGCCTGAGGATATAGGCCATTATCTGAGATATATGAATGAAAGGATGACTCTGCCACAGTTTGTGCAGTTTCACAAACACAGCTATCTGAGATTTAGATAGAACGAACCAAAGGCTCTGCCTACAGGGTCATCAGCAAGCATGGATGGAACTAAAGAATCACCTGAGTCTCCTTAAGACCTCAGCTGAAGATAGGTAAGTTCTAAAACAACAGCCTTTTTACCATGAACTAACCAGTCTTCTGAAGTTCTTGCTAGATATTGCTAGAACCCAAACCTGTTTGTGCTTCAATTATTTTTGGGTAATTACTCCATAGCTGGATTCCTCAGAGTTCTCAGCCAGGCCTGGACACACCGAATTTCCAACATTCCATGTGTAGTGTTGCAGTATTGGCAGCAAAAAAATCCCATCACAAATTTCTTTCTCATCAAAAAGCTACAATCTGCCAAAGTAAATTCTTCTGCAAGATACATGGGAATAAGTACTGTATTTTCCTTCCTTCTTGGCTAGGACAATTAATAAAAATAACCTACATTTGAAAAAGTTGCATAAAAATCGAAGTATATTTCAGAAAGTTGTGTTTAAAAATGTTTTATGGCTAGATCTCATTTAAATAAATTATATAATACCTTCTACCTATGGCTACATAATTAATAAATGTGGCTTGTATTACAGCTATATAATAGGGAAAGTTGTATATTTAAAAAGCATATATTAGAGTTATAGAACAATGTAGATAGTATATTTAAATAAATTGCATAGAATATAGAAAAAGAGAAAGATACACAATACATATACAGAGAGAGGGAGTTATGCACACAAGGATCTCTGATCAAATATATTTTTAGACCTTGAAAGCCTAGTGGAACCTGTTACCATGATCCACCCTACAGATACAGATAGTTATTATGACAGTGATTAATGTATAAAACTTACTAAGATTTAAAAGAATATTTTCCCCTAATTGAGACATCTTTTCTCTGTACAGTTATTTGAAAAAAATGTACATTTCTAGGTGCTTGTATGAATATATATGTTTTTTAGGGTTTACTATTTTTATTCATAAGTCACCCTTTAAAGAAGGAACAAAAACTTACTAAAGTGTATCAAACAAAATTAGGTATCTTTTGAAAAACAACAACTTGTTCCTGATTTTTTTTTTTTCAGTTAGGATTAGAATGATAAGTCATTCTAATTAAGTCTGTTATTTTCACATCCATTCATCCTTGGCCTGTGTGGTTTTGTTTTGAATTGTCAAGGAAAAAACTGTTCAAATATATATATTTCAAAGCATAACTTGTCTCAAAATAACCTACTTCTAAATCTACATATTTTAATGTGTTCTTTCAGCCAAGAGCCACAGCATCATTTAGATAAATAAATATGAAATTCAGTGAATGGCTGACTTGGTGGATATTAATCCAGGTTATGGAGACTGGATCTGTTCCCCGTGGGACTCACTAATCACATTGCTCAAGAATCCATATGATCAATGGTATACAGCTTTTACACAGTACAGTGAACCTTCTGGGCAATAGTGCAGCACTTAAGTGCTTGTTACATACACATGCTTAATATTATTATGGAAGAAGGTAACCACTGAGAGGGAAGCATGCTTTTGAAAGATGCCAGAAACTTCCAAGCAGCTTTCAGATAGCTGCTATGATCACAAAAGCAAACAAACAAAGGTCCTCTTTCTTGTTTCCCTTGCAAAAGAAGCTGGAGTAATTACTTAACCTTGAACTCTTGCACCAACAATATCCTATCTTTTGGGACTGACATTTTTAAAGTCGGTCCTTTCATGATCTTTGGCCATTTTAATTACAGGAGGCTGTACGATTTTATATGATGATACCTAGATGAAACCCTTGTGAGTAACACTAATCAGCTCTGTCATCCCTCAGCAGTTTACCTTTGACATTCCTGAGCATGGGTGTGCAATATTACATTACCTCTGCATTTTTCTGTCTACCTTCCCTGCAGAATTAAAAATCAGAAAATCAAGATTAAGCAAATTCACATTTAAATTACTTATATAAAGCTGTTTTGCTCAGTCCTAAATCCAAGAACTGGCTTTGCTTAATTATTGACTGTATTCATGGGTTTTGCATACAAAAACCCTTCACATTTGGTGGTCCTCTAAGCTAAACGTGGCTTGCCCATTTGTGTAGTGGATTTAGAATTGCCATAAACCATGGACAGCAACAGTAAGCTTTTTGTCAAGGACTTCTGTTCATAATATGCGTGGGGCTGAATTAATCTGATAGCTCAATTGTAGAGCATATATTTTGCACAGAAAAGGTTATTCCATGGCATTTCCAACTAGGACTGAAAGTTTCTCTGAAATTTAGTGGTCTAAACTGGAGCAGGCAAATCTGTTTCTCAAATTTTCCACATTCTATTTTATTTATAGCCTCCTACTTCCACATCCATTTGCACATTTAAACTTTGCACAAAATCTGTGTACTTTTTCCTTTTCACTTCTAACATACATTGTTTATGTGCACATTTCCTTAAGTTACACATTTTTGTGACAGTCTTGAGAAGAAACTCTGCCATAACATTTGGGAAAGTGTAGGTAGGTATTAGAATATAATTGAATTCTGATTCATATAATAGTGAGAGAAATCAAGTTGGCAAACAGAATACATTTCTGATACCAAGCCAAAGAACCAATTGTCCAGCTTGATATAAGATACTTTTTCATGTTCACATTTGATGCCAAGATTGAAAGTGACACAATAATTTAAGGAGAAATTACTTGAGAACTCTCTCCACTCTTTTGATACCCTTATTAATTTCAATGAGATTGGTTTATTCATTGTACTTCAATGTTTTACTGTCATCAAAGAATTTTAGCCTTTTCAAAATCACTTGGAATCACGATTCAGTCATCTCCAGTTTGCTCCAACCTACATTCACATCAGAGATATTTAATGCTGAATTCTGCTTTGCAATTTCTTAGATACTTCCTTCCCCAACAAAAGAGACTGCTATTTTTCTACTTTATTCTCAGGTCTTCTGAGAATTTTGTTTGAATTTCTCTTGATGTGATTTTGACTTATCTCCTGATTTTTTATGGACTCAACCATAAAACTTGTCAACTTCCTTTTCTTCTGCATCAGTGGTTGGAGCTTAAACTTGGATAACTGTCAAATTAAAAGATTGTCCATGAAGTGTAACTGATATTATTTGATCATTGACCATATTGTACCCAAGTATTATGTTTGCTATATCCTTTCTGACTCTGAAAACAATGCTGTTCTTTCTTTGTTTTTCATGTCTTGAATAGTAAACAGTATGATTGTCTGACTTAAAATGTCCAGTTCTAGTCCATTTCTACTTACCTATGCCTAAGATGTCAATGTGTAGTTGATTCATTTCATCTCTCATTATATTGACCTCTCCATGTTCATGCTTTACATTCTATGTTCCCCCTGTAATTCTGTCTTTGCAGTTTTGGATTTTTTTACTTTAGCTGGGCAGCTGGGATGACCTTCATGTCTTCAGTGACACTGCTAGGAGCTCATAGCATACACTCCCAGCATTCTTCACTTATCTCTTGTAGGAAAATTCCCCTGCCATGATAAGGCAATGTAGCAAGACTTGAGCTGTTGAACGGTTAAGGGAAAAAAATCAGATTTTTTCCATGCCACTATCATGTTCAGCTGTTACCAAAAAAGGAAGAGAAGGAGGGGTGGGAGAGGAATATTAAATTTGGCAGCTATTGCTGTAATTTTATATTTATCAGTGAAAGCTGTGTTTCCTGTCTTTCTTCTTGAGCCAGGAAATTACAGACTGTACACACAAATTTTGAAACCCACCTGCATATTTCACTCCCTGCAATAATCTTACGTTGATTATCAGTTGCAGGAAAATTGGTTAAAAAGTATATTTGGATAATACATTTTGCTATTATGCACTCACCATCCTACAGAACTGTTTATGTTTTGCTGTTCATTATTAGCTGATTGGTCTTTTTCTATAGAGAGGAATATATAATGTACTGGGGAAGTAAAATAATTACCCTGAAGAATCAGACTATTGGAAAGGTGAAAGCAATAAAAATTCAGTATTTATAATTCATGCATATTATTAAACTGGTATTTGTTGTTTCTTATAGTGAATTAACAGCTCTGCAGCAGCCCTGCATCCAAAGCTCTTTGTCTGAAATGGGAATGTGTACTAATATGCACTGATGGTGCCCTTAGTGCATTTAGAGCTGTCAAACCTGTCAATTTACTCTCATAAACTCTATGCACTCTGTGCTGTTTATGCTGCTTCATAAATGGACCTTTTATAGGAGTGTTGTTAGCAAAGCAAGTGGGAGCTGAGAGTGAATAGAAGGCAAGATCCTGGAAAGCTAAACATGCGCTCTGTATTTAATTCAGTATGAATCTGATATGAAATATACATTTATTCACATTTATTCAAAAAAATAGTTTTTAAATTTATATAATCTCTCATTATACAAATTGTAATGATCTGCCACTTACTACTCCCAACTCCAGTAACTTTCCTTGCAACCAGTAATGATTCAAAAGAAAGTTCATTTATTGAGAACAAGTGTACAGTTCCAAAGCATTGCTAAGACTGAGCCTGTGCACACCAAAAGTTGTTTTTACCCTTTTTCCCTCCTTTACCCCCCTGCCTTCTTAGACTCCTCATATTCTCCCATTGGTAGGGCCTTGAGCATTCCAGGGCTTGTGATAAGAGCCCATCTGCCTCTAACTGCCTTCCATTCATTTCCCTTCCCCTATTGCAGAACCACAGCAAGTGAAAAGCAAGCAGGCTATAGCAGGAATGATATTTCTTAATAAAGGTTTGCGAGGACTCTGACACAAATGATATAAATATAAAGCTCAGTAAATATGAGTTTATGAGCAACACATAAGCATGATCAGGCTTCCTCTAATCAAGAGAGGAATTACTGAAATTATGCCTGAATTAAGATGGACTCACTACTATAAAGGCCCTTTAATGAACAATTGACTTGCTCCTAGCTTTTATTAAAGCATGGAAGAGCAACCTGTTTGTGGTCCACAGGAACTATATTTTAATGTTTTGAAGGTGAGCCTTTCTGGTTCATTTAGTGGTTTTTCTCAGTCACTTGATGACTAGGGAAGAAATGTTGAAGTTCATAGCCACAACAGCCACACCTGCATTTTTCTGCGTGAATCTACTTCTATAACGCTTTTATATTATTTATGCCTATTCAGATAAATTAACATTGCTTAAACATTCCATCATAAAATACACCTAACTCAAACATACCACTTGTAAGAATTGGCTGCCAGACTAATAAGGACTCAAGCAACTGCTGTGTTAACAATTCATAACTGCAGATTCTTTCAAGCCCACCAAAAGGCTATGACAAAGAGACTCAGAAAGTCCCTGCCTTACACAATAAATATTTTGGTTCTAAATTGACTGGCCCTTTAGTCCAAGTTATGGTATCTTCCATTGCCCTACATTGCTATGCCTGGCTCTGTTCTACTGGACTGACACTGGCGACTAAAGCTAGAATTTAGGATGAGGAGAATGGATGATTCATAACCATGAAAGTTAAGACACTCTGAAGAGAGTTCAAACACATTGTTCAGCAGCATGTAAAATGGGCTGCAGGAATCCTCCTATTATCCATGGTCCAACTCATTCTGGAATCCTAACCTCTCTCTATATATTATTGTTAAATTCTGGACCACTTCTTTCCTTCTTTTTGAGTCAACAGCCATGTCTATGTGGTTACTCATTTCTCAGCCTTGAAGGATTCTGCCATCTGTCCCTTCTTTACAACATGGAATCCTCTGATATCAGAATCAGAATCAGAGATTCCTGCTTCATCAGCTTCCATCTTGACAGCCAGAAACACATAGCTCAAGAGTGCATCAGGGCTCCAACTCGTATCTTTGACCTTGATGTTCTGCCACACCAGCCCTTTGGATACTACCTGGCTAAGGTTTGTTTGTTGTTGTTTTTTTGCCACTTTCCCCCAGCCATGCCTACGTTTGCATGAGGTTCAAAGCACTTGTTTCAAATATACTGCCTACTGTATATTTCCCTCATTTTCTAAAGTAAATAATTTCTGATTGTTCTAAGATTAGATGACCTAAATCACATCATTAAGTTGTTTTTCTGTTTTATGCATGACAGGAGTGACCAAATAATATTAAACATTAAGATACTAGTTTGGTTACCCTTAATTTTTTTACAAGCTTTTTCGAAAGACTGCAGTTTGAGAAGGATTTTTTCCTCTGCAACTTAACAGTGACTTCCTTTATAAAACACTCAATAAGTTAGGTTTTATGGACATAATGCGAGCTTCTGACCCAAAAGTTGCAATTAAAAGCTTCAAAGTAATGTAGATGTTGTTGTTGTTGTTGTTGTTGTTATTATTGGGTTGACACCTGTTCTGTATCTCTACTAAAGTATAATTCACTGTTTCAGCCTTTCCCAATTTGGCTGGAATTTCTTAGAATTGTATGAAACCACATACATAGAATTGGGGAAATCTACAGGGGATCATTTCAATGCTGAATGCAAACAAATTAAAGAAACATATGAAGTATTTTCTTGATAAACTGAAAATTATCATCTTTGCCCAGAATCTTCAGTTCTAGGAGTGTTTTAATGTGTTTATTCCACCAGGAGAGAATTATTTCCAAAATAATAACTGTGAAATTTTAATAGTACTTATAAATGGGAGGTGAATAAGTAGTTTGTAGTTATCTTTTCTTTCTTTTTTGTGGTTATGCCAAAATTAATGACGTAATCAGATGACATCAATATAAAATAATGTATTACGTTGTAAATATTGTTTAATGTTAACAATGTAATAGATTGTAAATATTGTTTACAATCTATTGATATTCCTTGGTCAAAAATTAAAATGAGCTATTTTCATTATAGCCAAAAATGTTTTTACTTTAATTTAAAATATAAAACATCCCAGTTATTTTTTTTTTAATACTCCTTTCCTCATATTTTAAACAAAAACTTTATTGATTTAAAAGCCAACAGACATATTAACAAAAAAACCAAAAACAAGCTGAGATTCCAATAGCAACTTTTGTATATACTGGAGTAAACAAAAAGAAAAGTTTAGTCTATTAAGTTTTGGATAAACAGAATCAAAAGTGGCTTTTCTTCCAACATTTCCATAATGTCATTTTTTTTCCATTACAAAAATTTTCCATATTTTTTTCATATCAGAGACTTAATGTTGGAGCCTCTTGGTTTTTCCAATATTAGGCTATATCCCGCCTTCCACAACCATCATCACAGTTCATTTTTAAGTTGCTTTCTTTTTCATAACCAGCTAAAGTTCCTCATCACAGAATTTCGTGAGGTAGATTTAGGAAGTTAGTAGCTAAGGATGTCCCCAGTTCATATTTTAGCTTGGCCATCAATTAACTTGTCAACTATAGGTAGTTGGTTCACCCTCCTTTTAACGCCACCAATATATAATGCTGATAAGGATTGATCGTATATGCTGCTAAAAGGGTTGCCTGTGTTAATATAGTACCTAGGTCAGACATAGATAAATTTTGAAGATATGTTGTGGATACTCTTACAAAATAGAATATTGCATCTGTTCCTAAAAGAGCTGGTAAGTTGTTCCCCACCATTCTCTCTAACACCACGAGATGCTCCCGAGCACCCTAGTTCTTCATGGATTTTATCCTGGACAAGTGAGCCGAGCTCCAAGCAAAATGCTTGGTTGCAATAACTCAATTTTTTTGTTTTATAATAATACCAATGTGATCTTTATGAGGCTTGTAAATCCATTTATAAATAAAAGTAATGCTGGAGGCTGCTGCCTATCAGTATCCCAGGTTCCCGTTTCATTGTTTTTTTTTAATTAAAAGAATCTTTAAACATTAAACTACAAGGGGGAGGGAGTTGTGGAGCAGAAGCAAGATGTTTATGGGTTTTACGTTGCCTACCCCTATAGACATATAATTCAATATGCATATTATTCTGCGTGTGAATGAAAAAATCTAATTCAGAAGTGGCAGCTGAGCCCACGATAGACCAATACGTTCCTTCTGTTCCAACAGATACTGTTGAAGCAGACCTCTGCATGAATGATTTCAAAGACAAATCTCTTTGAAGCGATGCCAGTTCTCTGAAAAAGTATTTTGCCCCACTTCACATTTTTCTGAATAATTTTGACAGTGTTATTAGAATTTCATATGGGTCCCACTGATGTATAAAAGGAGTCTGAATGAGCAAATATCACCAACCCTTGGTGCTTGTTTCATTTATTCCATGAGCAAACATTTAGTGGCAAAGATATGCAAAAATCCAAAAAATTCAAAATGAAGCAGTCTTTTTTCACAGAACTGTATTGAAACATTAGCCAAGAACTACTGCACCTGAGTATCAGTCAGCTTAGCTTTTATTGGGTAAAAATAAGTGTAAGTTTATACTACCTTAGAGCTTCAGAGCTCTGCATTGATTTTCTAAGATTGCACAATATTGTGTTTTTAATGTATGAAAATAGCTATAGGATTCAATTACTCCTTTATTTTCAAACCTTTAATTTATTTTCACCTATTGCTGTGAAACTATTTTCCTCTTTTCCATGTGCACATTTAATTTAAATTTAATTTAAAGAGGCACTTGTTCCCTCCAGATATATTCTGTAATAAGCAGTTTCCTTAATGCAATATGCATTCATTGAAGAATTGAAGTGCTGGGTTTGTAGACTCCTAAAAGGTTTACTTAAACGAATTTAGATAAACATATTATCACATTTATTTACTTCTGATGTTTTTTAAAATAAAAAATAACATGGTTTGCATTTATATACTCAAAAATTTTCACTAATAAGAAAAATTAGAGCTAGTTCTACTTGCTAATACTGAACAATTTACAAGATCTAACTACTTCCATTCTGTTTTGACTACTTCCATTCCAAGGTTGCACTTCCCTTCTGCACTTCAGAATCTGTTCCTGTAGAAAGTAAGCCCCTGTCTTTGAGGTTGTAGCAAGGGCTGAGTATGAACTTCCAAACTGTTGCTTAGTATGAACCCTGAATCCAGAACAGAGTAGACCAATTCAGAGAGTGTTTCAGACAAGACCACTTCAGACAAAGTCTGTACTGAACTGATTTTGTTTCTGTTTCAGACTTCTCTTGTTGTGTAGTTTGGGAGCTGAGTGATTGAAAAGAAGGTTCTGCTTGCCCAAATTAAGTTTTTGGGTTTTTTTAAAAAATTATCCTTTGGCACTTTCTTGTTTTCAAAATGCTTTGGTGGGAAGACTGCAGTATTGGTCCTAATGATGAATTTTTCAACCATCGAAGCAGAATGGCCTTTGCAATCAGATTGCCATTGATTCTGCCAATCATAGCTTTTTAGAATGAATGGTAGCAGAGGGAATTTGAGAAGTATGAAGCCCTTGCTCACTGATGGAGGTGTAAATCTGGTGGCACTGACTCTTCAGCGCCTTGTGACCTATTGACCACAAGGGACAGTAGAGTGTAGCTAGTTAAGAATTTATTCTCTTTCATCTTTTTCTGTATCACCTTGCTTACTCTTTGTCCAAGAGATTTCTAAACTGAAGTCTTGTCCTTCTGACTTTGTTCCCAGGCATATACACATGGAGAGAGCACATGCTGTTTTGATGCTCTTCCTGTTAGGGTGTAGCTTGGTGCAAGCCTTTGCCTATCCCTAGCATGTATTTTCTGTAAATACATATTTCTAGTATAAGTTATAAAACCTGCTTCCCTAATTATTACTTAGGTTAGATTCTTACTCTCAGGAATGTTCATCTTCCATAGAAAATGCTTCAGCTTCCAATACTCACTTCACTGTATCCCATTTCCAATCCTTAGAGCAGTGTTTCTCAACCTTGAAAACTTTAAGATGTATGGACTTCAACTCCTAGAATTCTCCAACCAGCCATGCTGGCTGGGGAATTCTGGGAGTTGAAGTCCATACATCTTAAAGTTGCCAAGGTTGAGAAACACTGCCTTAGAGGTTATGGGAAAAAGTGTTGTGGTTGTGTTATCTGTTTGACTGCCTTAAGGAAAGCACACACACATAATGGAAAACAAATACAAATGGGTTAATCTCTTATACTTTTTTCTGCACTCTACCCCCAAAAATTGGTTCTAATCTCTTCATGTAGGAATACCATAATTCTTTGCCATTACTGTTTCCTTTTTCAGAAAATCCTTAACTTGCTTGAAATTTGCTACAAATATTCATCCCTAGAGAATCCATGTTGACTGAAAATTTTATTACATTCTATCAGTGTGCTCTAATGTTCCAACTTTGAACTATTCATTGTGAGGATCTGCATGGAAAAATATTTTCTGAAACAATGGTATCTGTGGCAATCCAAGAAGAGCATGTCATGTCTTCATATCCCTGGTCCTACTTGTCTCCCAGTCAGAATGGTCTAAACTGTTAAGCTTGGTTTCACTCAATTTCTCAGTTCCAGATGAGGAAAAGGAACTGGTCCTAAGTAATCCAGTGAGCTCCAGGATCCTCCACTCCCAGCCCATTTTAACACTAGCTCTGTAGCATTCCAAATTCTGAAAAATCTCCATCTTTTTTGAATGTGTGTGCCAGTTTATCTGTAGTTCTAGGATCTGTGAATGGTGTACATTCCTATAGAATTTCAGGCAATTGCTAGCACTGGTATAGAAATTATGTCACTAGGAGCAACATGGTCTCATTCATTTAGTGTTTTTCTCCTCATGCAGGCATCTGAAAGTGTGATGATTGGACCTGCAGGGTTTTATAGACAGTTTTATGTTCAGTTCCTGATTTTCACAAATGAGGTTTATGATCACTGCATGCTCTGAAAAACTTTCAAGGGAGAGGGGGGACAATATTTGTGAAGAGATTCAACCCCCCTTCCATGAGGAGTCTTGATACTCCTTGTCTGCTACTTTCTACACTGATCTGCATTTTAAACTAGAAATCTTTGTATGCTTTTATACAGACGTAATTTCATTGATGCATATTGATTTCTGTAGCATGGCATGTTACATGTTTTGATTCAAATCAAGTAACATGTAAAAGAGACACTGAGACAGCTTGATGGACTGCCTGACTTAATGCTAATAGTAAGTCTGCTGTTCCCTTTGTTAATGAAATAAACAAACCAAGTGCAATCCCATAGAATAGACCAGGTTTTGATAGATTGCTTGATAGATAATCAAAAACGTGAAAAAGCTGTGGAAACATTCCATTTGGCAGGCCCTTGAAACAAATTATGCACCCTGTGAGAGGTGCAAATGTGAGTGTGTAAAATACGTAGACTGAAGCCTAGTGATGGATAATTAACATTACATAATAGTAACAATTAAAACAAATAATTACATATGCAATGTAAGGTACAACTTCAGCTTGGTGGGTAGGTAAAAACGTCAGTTGTGTGCAAAGTAATGACTATCAAAAGGGGGAAACCATCAAAAGAAATAGGAAGCAAAGCTCTTTCAATGTTCTCTTTGTTCAAAGACACTTTTACAAAATTACAGCCTTTTTTCAGGAATTTTAAACAACACGTTTTAATTGGCTGATCTTTCACTCAGATTTGCAATATTTAAATGCAATATTTCATGGAAAGCTATAAACTTTTTGTTCTTTTTAGATAATTCTCATGTGTGTTGTAAGAAGCATCCTTTTAGAGCACTCAGCCTTTTCCACGCTGGCATAAAATATACAGTACCTGAGAATGATCTGAATTGTTCTGATTGTTTGTGATATATTCTCTGATTTTCCTTCCCTGCAACTTTTCCTAGACATAAAATAACCCAGGGAAAATGAGCACAGATGTAATGAACCAGAAGTAATTAGGCATAGACCAGCTGGAAATCTCTATTTTCTTCCCTGAAGACTGAGGAAAAAATAAGCTTGCCAGTTTAAGACAGAGCCACTGCTTTGAAATGAAATTTTCCCATCTATGAAATCAGTCAGGATATATTGATATTTCATGAATTTCAAGCCCCTTCTCATGGCATAATTTGAACATTTGGGATGGGTGGAGGTGGGAGTGTTCATATGCCAGAAGCAAGATGATGCCTTTTCCTTAGAATGGGCATTTTTCCCCCTCTTTTTTTAGGTTGTAATTGCCATCTGTGTGTTTTAATAAATACTTTTCTAAATACAACCATGGAAACTAGATACATAAACTTTCATGCCAACTTGAATTGGAAACAATTTAGGGGTTGGGGCAAACATTACAGCAAAATGCACTATGATTATGGCTATGGTCTGTATGCAAAACATCCTTGGTTATTATTTTTTTCGTAGTGACGATTCTGTGTTTGTGATATTCGGGATGGTTTCTGTGTTGCTGCTGTTTGATTTTAATTGCTTTTTGGAATGAGGTAAAGGCCCTACACATGGCCCTAAGGACTGCAGATTAACCATTACTGGTTTCAGTTATCTTTGGCAGAATGTGTCAAGTGCTGCTGCGGTCAGGTCTTCCTCTCTTACAGCTACGAAGAAGAGGAGGCAAAGAAGACGGAAGAGAAGGAGGCCTCTCACCTTTAGCCCAATGCCCACATGAAGTCTTTGATCCAAAAAGTGATGTGCACGTGGAAGTTAGGTTCTTCATTCCAGATTTCCTAGTCCAAATTGGGCCATGGAGGCAGGATTAAGAGAAAGAGGAAGAAACCAATTTCTCCTGCTACCGTTGTTGCCCCTCTGGGAAATTTTTGTTTTTACCATGTAATTAAATAGGCCTATTTGTTTATAGCAATTATTCAGGACCAAATTGGACACAAAGTTAATTACCTCATGAGTGTTATTTACATGCTTTTTTTGAAAAAAAAAATTAACTAGCACTTTAACTGAATAAGTATGAGCAATGCTAGGTGTGAGGAGGAATAAAATAATTATTTATGTTTTAACATAGTATATGTATTTTTAAGGAGGCCTAGAGTGTTCTGCCTCCCCATAATTAATGTGGAAGTTATTTTTCACACTGATAAGAACAACGGTTACCCAAACAATGCACAGATGCTCCTCCTTGACAAAAGAGAAAGCTTTCCGCCCTCTGCATAGAAAAATCAGGAGAAAATTAATGGAAGTTTTGCCACACTAAATTGCCCATATATAGATGCCTCATTTGAAAGTACGGTACTTACTGGAATTCTTGTACTGAAACCTTAACCTTCCTTCCAGTAAGTACTACTTTTTAAAAAAACTTCTTCCTAAATGGAATGTAGACTAGTAGCTGCTTCCTCCACCCTACCTATAGGGCAATCTTAACAGCATTTTTAAAATGCTGCAATCTAATCCAAGACAGTAAGAGAGAATTTGAAAGCCTGGACATGAAAGAGAACTTTGACATCATGTATATTGCTGATATCTGATTGAGTGAGAGAGATGAACTGGCAACAACTTATATTCAGACAGGTTATAGTTCACCTCTAGCCATATGCCGTAGGCTTTTGGTGGCCTGTGTTCTCAGATGCTAAACAGGGTATGCGGGTTCATCATGAGAACTTGAATCAGTAGCTTTTGTGCATTATAAATGCCATGACAGTGAATTAGTCTAGGGAAGAGGAAAGCCTGCATGCGATATGGTGCAACAAGTAGGCAGTTTCTATGGCCGTATGTGGGATATTTGGACAATAGCTAAATTGGAAAGTGAATAAGAAAATTAACGAATGTTTTTTTCTCCAAACAGAGTGTTCAAATGATTGAATTTCAGGAACAATTATCTTATCAGAGAAACTACTTTAAAAGATTTCATTCATTCATTCATTCATTCATTCATTCATTCATTCATTTCATACATCACATTTATATAGCTGTCCATCTCCCACAAAGTGACTCTGGGTGGCGTACAACAATTAAAATGAAGTAACAAGTGAATAACAGCAGGCATTAGAAACAGATAAAAAGTTGTTATTATAATAAAAGCATTATCACAAATTTAAAAAAATTAAGATTTTAAAATACACAAACCCCACAGAGAGAGCAGAATATCAGTCACAGTGGAGCCATCTAAGAAGGTCTCCGGTTCCCAAAGACCCCCAGGCCTGATGACACAACCAGGTCTGGAGGGACTTCCTAAATGACAGCAGAGGAGGGGGTGAGCCTCACTTCAGGGGACAGAGTGATAAAGATAAGATAAGCCTTTTTAAAAAGCTTAAATAGAGGTGTCAAATTTCACTTTAGGAAAAATATAGATGAATGACTTATGGTTGCATTATTAATGTGCACCATGTTTTACAAGTACAAGACAACTTATATGCTATTTTAATAAATACATTATGCTTGCTTTAAAATCTTGTCATGTGGCCAAACTGGATGCAGTGTTATTCATCCAGTAAGTCTTTGTACTTTTCCTCCTTTTTTTAAAGAGTAATTCTACAGTTACAATTCTTACCTCTTCTACAGTTGCTACTATAAGTGGAAGGGAAACTGCCAATGGAAGCAGCCACTGGGGGAAGGAATCCAGATGGGGACCCTAAAGTAGGCAAAGATCTGTCATGGGATTTGCTGCTATACATAGTTTGGACTATAAATTCCACAAAGAGAGGACAATGAAGGATGCAAATACAAGAATAAACAGGGAAAGAAAGATGAATACTTATTCACACATACTTAATTTTCATAAGAACCAGTGCTAGAAATAATCCTAAAAGATAATTCTAAAATGTATCTTTTCCTTCACTTCTCTCTCCATTAACTTGATTTCTTCTAGAGACATATACCTTCAACGCTTTGCTCAATGTGACATGCTTTTAAAAAATGCATATAAAATGTATACATTAGGGAAAAAATACTTACCAAAATGCATACATTGGGGAGAAATTATACAGAAGCTTAAACTATTTATTAAAGTAACATACAGCAATTAATTATACTGGGAAATTTGCTTTCAAAATTACATGTATTAGTATGCTAAGAAAAGTGTGTACAAAAATGCAAATAACTGAACCAGTCTATACAAAAATGTTAATGCCTTTTTTAAAAAATTACATTGATGTGGAAGTGGGATGGAATGAACTTAGATCTAGGTTAAAAATGAGAAACTCAGTGAAATCATACTTGGTGTATGATCCCTGGGAGGTAGAGCAGGTGACCAACTCAGTCACCCCATGAATATTTGAACCTTAATCCTGCTTATCTAACACTGTAATCAGTGCCCTACAATGACATATAAAGTCAGATTTTGAAACAACTGTGAAGCATTCAAACTAAATATCAGTGAGGCAGTGTCAGCCCTTTGAGGTAGTCCAACCAAGAAGCAGCAACCATGATATCTAACACTAACTTTATTGTAAGGTTACAGTAGGAGAATCTTGCAAGTCTGAAAGCCCTTCTCACCTCCTTTACTTTTACTTTCCAGAAAACTAGAAAGGGTCCCTTCTGAGATGCTTCCCACACCCTTTTGATTCTGAGATACCTTTTCCATGATGGTTGTCTAGTCTCAGCTCTTCCTCCTGCCTTCCAAGGTCATTTCCACAGATCATTACAGGCAGTTAGAAATGTGGTATTCAATGGAAAGGAGAACATTTTGTGTTGGGGTAGGTGAAGAGAGAGAGATCCTAGTGGTATTTACAATGTTTTACAGGGGATTTTAATTATAGAGTTTGAAATTAAGCATGCTTTCTATCAAGCATTCCATAAAATTACTTCAGTGTTTGAAGATTTACCACTAGAAAGGTGCTAAAATCAATTGTGGAAGCAAGGCAATTCTTTTTTTAACAGCTTTGTAATGTTAATAATAGTGCAAGTGGATAAAAAAAAAAAAAGGCTTACCTTTTTCAAAAGTAACTTGTATCCTGGGAAGCACACCCTGCTGAGTTTGACTTTGGAAGAAGAAAATGTATCTGAAACATTGTATTAAAAGGAAACTATAAAGCAAGTCTCTAATTAGTGTGTAATAGAGACAAACTGGCAGGAAATTGGTAAGAAAAAAAAATAGTCTTAATAGAGATTAATTCTGAAAGTGCCAACAAGCTGTTGGAGAGGGGCTAGTGAAAGTAGCACAGGAAAGAAATACTTCAGGCATGCCTCCTATATGCAAAATCTATTAATCCCAAAATGCATGTAGGGAATTGGCCAAGTTTGCCCTATTCCCAGGACTGGTTTTAACACTGATCCTCTTCAGGAAGCAGTATCAAGAAAGCCTGTTCTCACTACTGTACCATATTACAATACATACTGTGTCCAGATATAACAACAGGGAAGGAAGAATGAATGAATGTTGTTTCCTCTTATCACCATTCCTTCATGATTTGTGGAACAGTGAGTAGAGAACAGCTTGAAAATTCAGATGCAGTTTTGTGTGCCCCAAAAGTCCCCTAGGAAAAACTGAATTTCCTACCCCTGAAATTATTGACCTGTGATCTCACAAGATGCAGGGACACTGTTCAAAGTTTATATCAATAGTTCCAGAATACAGAACCTGCAGCATGTAATAACAAAAATATTACCCACAAATTAGCACTGTGCGATGAGGGAGTGATGACAACTGTTACCATCTTGTCAATCAATTAATCAATCAATTTTATTTCAGTCATAGACCAGCATATAACCAATGACATAGCTCTTACGCTACAGTAAGTATAAAAACAAAAATCATGTAAATAGCATAAAATAGGATGTGGATAGAATTATTGAGGTAAAATTGCAGTGTGAAGATATTTTAAACAAAAAAAAAAAAACCCTTTGTAGTTACAGTTAATTTTACAACAAATAATCTAAATACTGTAATTGACTAAAACAAGTAACTATAAAATGGTATAAATAATACTAAAATTTATAAAAGACTACAAGAGTAATACATTTTTATACTAACTTGTCATATCAGATCAATTATTATTTTGACACAGAGTAGGAAGTTAGACATAAGATTCACACCTGCTTAGGGATGTTACAGCGTATTGTACAGATTGTAAAACAGAATTTAGCTGAGGACAATGAAATAAGATCAGATTGATCTGATAGGAGCAACTTGAGATAGAAGGAGTCCAAATGACCTGGGTGTTTATCAAAAAACTGGGATAATAGTTCCTGGAGAGCATCTGCATAGAGAAGGCAATATAAGATGATGTGCTCCATCGTTTCAATTATTCCTCTGCCACATGGGCATAGTCTTTGACTGAGGGGAATATTTCGATATCTGCCTTCAGTGATGGCAGTGATTACTACCAACTTGTTATTCTTCTTCTTCTTTTTTTTTTAAGAATGGGAAGAAAAGGGAAGAAAAATAACCAGTCCCTTTGAGACTAAAATTGTGGCACAACAAAATGATGGTCCTGGTTTGCTACTTTTGAATAAAGTGGACAGTTGGTTGGCTGGTTCAGCTCAGATGTAACAATTTGGGATTATTATATTTATTTGTATTTTAAAGTGGTGCAACTCAACACAGCGAGTTTGGATAAACTTTCTTTATGGTGGAATGATAATTCTTTGAGGTGTTTAAGGTCCAGAAATAGATTCTACAAATGACATAATATGTTGCATGCCCAAAGGTCAGGAGTGCATTCTCAAGGTTGAATCTTAACAAAGAAATATACATTAGAATGCTCCTCTTTGCAGTGTATAGATTTATATGGAAATTATCCTGTATAAGGATAATTAATGTTTGTGCATATTTTGTTGTTTTTTTTCAAAAATCCAAATAAGCTTTTTTACTGTTTTGCATTCAGAATTTACTATCAAGCATTCATCTGTTGATATTTTACCCACACATTGGCAAGGAACACTAACTTCTGCTGTTCTCTAGATGAAGAATTTGGCTATTCTTTGGAAAAGGGTGAGAAGACACCCTAGAAATTATCTGTTCATGTGTAAAGGTTTCTTCACGCTTGCATTTAATAAATAGTTTTATGAGCTCTAATTGTGTCAGCTGATATTGTGAAAAAAATATTAATTGGCAGAGACTGGTTTTAGAAAATAATACAACAAGCCTTATGCCACCCCAGATGATTTGTCATAATGTTGCTCACTCTGATTAGTAGTTTAGGGCAAATTATTTTTCCTCCTACAACCAACTTGTAATTTTGACCTGTTTTAGCTCTTTGGGGATGGGAGAATAAAGGGTTATAGCAGTGTTTCTCAACCTTGGCATGCTGGCTGGGGAATTCTGGGAATTGAAGTCCACACATCTTCCAGTTGCCAAGGTTGAGAAACACTGGGTTACAGTATAATAAGATTAATACACCTACCATTTTTTAGTTTAGGGGATTTAATGGTCCTCATAATGGATCTGGGGACTGTTTCTAGTCTGAAAGCTGTCCATCCCTATTCTAAGGTCTTGGTGGAGACTTTTAAACTCAGCAGGCAATGCATTGCTCATTACAAGTTAATGGACTACAACTTTCTTAATCCATCACAACTGTCCACAGTGACTAAGGTTAATTTGAATTGGCATTCAGAAGTAACTGGAATGCCTCATATTTCTTTACCTGTTTTAATTAGAATTGCCAGTGATAAAATTTGGAACTTTCCTTTATGAAAGCCCTATGTTCTACCAACCGAGCTAAAGTCTATGGTTTATCTCATTCCCAGTAACACCTATTCCAAGAAAGAAAAATCTCTAAAAAATAGTATATCCCTTTAGGTATGTTGAAATATTCTTTCATTAATTTTTCCCATTATGGCTCCATAGCCGCATTCATACATTTTTCTGACACATCTTTTGATGCAGTTTGTGGAATTCAGGGATGGCTGAGATAATACAGAAGGGGTGGGGGGAGGGGGGACCTTTTCCAGTGCTTCTTTCCTTTCTTTGTAAGAAATTAACATAAGGGGAAATTAACTTAGATGTAAAACAGATGCAACCCAGTGGCTGCAGTGAAGTTGATGTTGGCCAGGAAAGATCAAAGTTGTTAAGCTAAATAGCTAAATTGCAGGATGCGGGAAATAAGGAAACAAAAACAAGAGGTGGGTTTTGCTAGACACCCTGCCATAGTAACATTATGGTAGCTGTCTTGCTCTTTCACTCCCTACAAGCCATACACAATGTAGACAGGGAGAAGCTGGAAGGAAATTGCCCAATAGATTTGGCTGGGGTAGATTCCTGACTTGAATGTCTGAGAGGCGGAGAAATGGACTATATTTAGGTGTGCCAGACAAGAGGTTGTCTAACCCAAAAGAAAGAATTAAGCAACCAGGAAGAAAAAGAGTGAGAATAATTGCTATAGGAGGCTTTGCAGAGACAAAGCTCTTGGCTTTGATAATGTTTGATGAGGGAGAGGGGAGATTGGTCTGTTTAAGTAGGTACTGTGCTTTAGAAATATGCCCCACTTTTACAGAGAGAGCTCAGTCTATTATGTGATGGAGGGAATGGGCAAGGAGGAGTTCAGAATCTTGGTGTAGTTTGATGTTACTATTGGATCTGGGTTATACTGTACATGAGTCTGTATTCTACTTTCTTAATAAGAAAGGCTGTAAAAAGTTCACAAATTGACTGGGATTTTTAAAATAAATTTCCTGCACCATAAGGGAGGGGAACCACCTTTAGAGACTCCTTGCAGGTAGGACACCTGGCAGCCAACTTGTTTAAAACAATAGCTATCAGAAATTATCCTTGGGAAATCTCTAGGGCAAACAGATCTCAAACTTAGAACCAGCTTCTGTGTTGTAGCATAAGCTATGCCCACCCACATACACAAAAGCAGCAAATAAATAACTGAGGAAGAAAACTCCAATAAAAAAGTAAAAACACTTAAGAAGAGGTCAATTATACACAGACATACTCTTTAATTTAATGTAACTTTTACTTGTACTTTATATTCTACCAGTATAACCACTTTTTTCCCAACATGAATAATTTTCTTGTCTATTTTCCTTTAATGCCTCTTTTACTCCCTCCAACAAGAAGAGGAACAACTGCAAATAAACATAAGACAGCAACAGCATATCTAAAAAGGGATCTTAAAGTAGCAGCATTTATTTTCTCATGCGTTTGGATTTCAGCTTCCCTCAAACTTTTAGGTGTTCTTTCAGATGACAAAGTGTCCTATCCTCTTCTTTTATCTTGCTCTTCACTATCCTCTGAGGTCAAATCAGGGTTATTTAGTCAGAAGTAACATAATCTTTCCTAAGTTCATTTTGGGGATAAATACATATATTTATATAAAAGGGTCACTTTTCTGTGAGATGGGTGGCTATATAAATTTGATTAATTAATAAATAGCTCCAGATTCGGAAAACTGAATCCTCCCTCATTAATTGGTAATTGCATTTTCTGTAAAGTTATTCTTGGGATTGAAGAGCCCCATAGAAATTTTCTCAACAAAGAATTTATTTTCTGAAAATATTTTCCAGATATAAAAACTGAATTCCTCTCAAAATATAAATTAAACTGGGCATAATATCCATTTTGAGAGTGTTCACTTTTCCCCAAAGGGTGAGGTTTACCAAACTGATAAATATATTTACACTGAGATTTCTTCTCCTCCTGTTTCTTTATCTGGCAGTACAGTATCTTTGGGCTGGAAGTGGTTATTGTATTCTAATTTATTCAAAGAACCAATTGATTATAAAATTGTAATTGTTTAACCATATTGTTTAACTGGCACTGTAGGAAGAATGAATAGTAGATGTAAGTTGTTTCCATTTAGTGGTATATCAACAAAACTCCAGTGCCTTCCCTCCCTTTTCCTTTCCTTTTTCCTCTTCTTTCCTACTCTGTTAGCTGAACACCCTTCTGTTTTCTCACACATCTCCATCCAAGGAAGTAACCAGTTAAACCAAGGATTCACAAGCTGTGGGCCAAGACATTGGGGAGGGTGGTCATGAGCAAATTTGGGGGTAGGGGGAGGTTACATTCACTTCCATTTTGCTTGAATGCAGGCATTCTCTGCCAGACTATTGGCACAGACCAGGCAAGATTCAATATCCAAGTGGTGTGGGGCTCTCCTTCAACAGCCCTTGTGTTTGCAACCTGATCCTGATTGCCAGTCTAGGCTGCCCACCCAGCATCAAATCACCCTAGCTTACTCTCACCTTCCCTCTTTCCTAAGGGCACTTCTTCCTGGTTGCTTTGCATTGGATCTTGACACTGAGGATGTAGACCTCCTTTACACAATCAGAGAGTTACATCTATTTTACATATTGCACAACAACCATGAAGGAATGTCCTCCAGTCCCTCTACTTTTTCCCCTGTATATAAACTCAATAATCAATGCCTCTCTGCCCCACTCATCAGCCCCCTGTATTAGCAGTCAAGTGGCTCTAGCTGTTTTATATGCAGATGGCATTGTGATCATGTTCATCCCTCAGAAAGGAATGGGAAGGGTGCTGAGGACTTTGGCCTCTTTTTGCTCAGGAGAAAAACTAGCAATAAACTATCAGTCATAGTATTTGCTCAAAACTATAAAATTCATAAATGGCAAATTAATGGGAATTCTGTCGAGCAAGTGCACACTTATAAATACCTTGGAGGGCTCTTCCAAGTCTCACTATACTGGAGAGAACATTTCTTTATATCTGGCAAATGTTGCTCAGCATAGCCCTTCAGCTATCCTGAGATTTATCCATTTAAAGGGAGCTCACTTTATCCCTGCAGCTTGCAAGGTCTTCATAGCTAAGGTCATCTCCCAGCTTCTCTGTGGTGTCTGAGTCTGTACTTTTAGAAAGCTTAACATCCTTGAAGCCATTCAGTCTAAGTTTATTACAGCTATCTCGGCAGTCCCAAGATACATTAAGAACACTGCTCTATACTGTAAAAAGGATTTGGTCTCCATGGATGCTAGAGCTTGGTACTCTTTTTAACTTTGGCTAAAGTTAACTTTTTCCCACTGGACCTTAGAGATCACTTTAAGTCAACTTAGTTAAAAAATACTGTTGGCAAGCTTCACTCTGTAGGACGCTCACTGGAGAACCTTTGCCCAGCAGTATCCATAAGAATTATATCCGAAATACCGATCTTCAAATCAATCTAAGTCTGGTCCCGAGTCTCACAGAACACGGGGTCTTTTCAAATACATACTGTGTATATATGTGAATGTGTATTTCAAATACATACTGTGTATGTCCCAGCTTCCTACCTTTCCTTTATCATAGTCCTAAAATTTTGCTGGGCCTTTACACTGGTCTAGGGGATGCTTTGCCTTTTTCTGTTCTGTCGGGGTGGTCCTCACACATCAATATGTAAGTCCTGGTGGAGAGGTCCAATAGAGTCCTTGAGCCATATATTTCTTTATTCTTCTGTGTACAGGGAATCCCAAGCACATTTTATTCATCCTACCCTGAAGAAATTCCCTGGCAGACAGCATGACTTATATTTGTAGCTTCTCCCATCATACTATTGTGCATATACATCTTCCCATTTTTCCAGTTAGGTACCTCTATATGTATCATTCATCTTTCCTTGTTCCTGGAAACTTGTATTGGGGTTTATGACTATGTTTTTTCTTTTTTCTGTTTTATCTGTATCTAATTGCTGGTCTTTGTATGCAATAAAGTTTTGATTCGATCTGATTTGCCATACTCACAACAGAAGGCCAACATGTTCCACCTGCCTGAAGAGGGCACAGAGGTTCATCACCAGGATCCAGGGTGTCATTCCAAGGAAAAAGTTGCTGGCTTGCCTTAAAGGGAAAGCTGGAGAGGGAGTGTCACATGGCTACAACATTTCAGAACCCTGACCCTTTCTAGCTTTAGAAGAATGCAAGTAATCTACCACAAACAACAGATTCGTCATTTTTGTTTAGAGGGAGGATGTACTTAAGATACTCATTAAGATGATATTGTATAAGTAAATGAGAGAAAGCTCACAGGCCCCTTGAATTGGACCTGGAAGCAAATTGGCAACCAATGCAGCTTGTGGAGCAGGTTGTAACATGTGCTGTCCTAGAAGCACACAGCACACATAACTGCCCATGCTGCTGCATTTTGTACCAGCTGAAACTTCCGAATACTCTTCAAGGGCAGCCCCATGTACAGCATGTTGCAATAGTGTATCCAGGAGGTGACCAGTGCATGAATAATGTAAGGAGAGCCTCCCAGCCCACGAACAGGTGCAACTGGCATACACCACAAAGCTATGCAAAGGCCCTCCTAGCCAAGACTTCCACCTGCTCTTTTAGCAGGAGTCATGAGTCCAGGACAACCTCCAGATTACACACCACGTCTGTTTGGGGCAGTGCAACCCCATCCAGTACCAAAGATGGCATAGTCCCTAATCCAAAGGGCCTCAAAATCCAGAGCTACTCAGTCTTGCCAGGGTTCAGTTGAAGCCTATTGTGTCCCATCCAGACCCCCACAGCCTCCAGGCACCAGGATAGAACATCAACAAGCATCACTTAATCTGCCAGAGGCAGAAAAATATAGTTAGGTATCATCAGCATATTTATGATACCACACCCCATGGTGGCAGATGATCTCACCCAGTGGCTTCATGTAAATGTTGGAAGTGAGAGGAGAGAGAGCACTGAACCCTGCAGAACCCCACAAAGAAGGGACTGGGGGCAGGATCTCTCATCCCCAATCACCACTGACTGGTATTGACCCTGGAGAAAGGAGGAAAACCAACACAATACAGTGTCACCCACCCCCACTTCCTGGAGCCAGTCCAGCAAGATACTGTGGCCGATGGGATCGAAGGCTGCTGAGATGTCAAGAACAGCAACGGTGGATGCATAACCATTATCCCACCCCCACTAGAGATCATCTAAAAGTGCAACCAATGCTGTTTCCATCCCATACTCAGGCCTCAATGCTGACTGAAAGGGGTCCAGATAATCTGCTTCATCCAGAGTTCTCTGAAGCTGCGGTATGACCACCTTCTCAACCACCTTCCCCAAAAAGGAGAGGTTAGATACTGGGTGAAAATTGTCCAGTATGGTAGGATCCAGCTCCTTCCTTAAGGAGCAGAGGAACAACCCTCTTACTCAAGAAGGAATTCACCACCTCCAGAACCCACCCACACAACACCCCCCTGGGCAGCTTTAGTTAGCCAGGAGAGGCATGGATCTAAAGAGTGGGTGGCTGACATATGCTTAGCAGATATTTTCACACGGCCTTGTCAGAGGATCTCCAAGCCCCCTCTACCTAAGAGGGCATGTGTCACCCAAAACAAGGCTGTGGGACGGCTATCTGTGGTTGCAATAAGGGCAGTGAAGTATTGCCGCTTCACCAGTTTACCATCACGAGGTAGGCTTTAATAAAAGCTCTAACCCATGTTCGGTCAAGTTCGTCTGTCACTGAGCACCAGCAGTGCTCTAGACATCTCTTTAAGTCTCATCCTATCAGAATACTAAAGTAATTTCAGAGGAAAGAGTACTCAGATGCATCATTTTTCTTTCTGTCCTATTCCTCTGTCATCGGCTACAATATAGGGCATTAACATTTGAATGGAAACTTGTCAATCATTACACAGATAAAGTGTGATTCATCTAAAACCCGCGGGGGGAGGGGAAAGGAAAAAACTGGCATGCAAGCTCGCTGTCAGAATCCTCGCAAGATTTTATAGTAGATTATTATATGGCTAGTTTAAAAAAAATGATTTTTTCTACATGCTGCGGTTCTGCCATTGGAAAAGGGGAGGGGGAGTAGGAAGGAGAGACCGTTTGATGCAGATGGTTTCTTATCACAAGCCCTGGAATGTTCAAGGCCATGCCAGCAAGGGAATCAGAAGACAAGAACTAAGGGCGAAGAAAGGGGGGGAAAAGAAAGAAAAGCAGTTTTTGGCGCGCTTTTATTCAGTCTCAGCAATGCTTTGGATCTGTACACTTATTCTTAATAAATGAACTTTCTTTTGAATCAATATTGGTTGCAAGGAGAGTTACTGGTTTTAAGATCAACAAGTGGCAGTTCGTTACATTTTGCTGAGACTGGGGGTATTCATGCAACTTATAAATGAGGTGTTACAAGAGTATTTATACCAGGGGGTGTTGGTTTATCTGGACGATATCCTGATTTACACTGAAACCATGGAGCAACATGTGCAATTAGTCAGGAAGGTGCTAAAAAAGCTACTGGAAGCTCAGTTGTATGCCAAGCTCTCCAAATGTGAATTTCATAAACAGCAAATTGACTATTTAGGATATAGAATTTCGCATCAGGGAATTGAAATGGACCCAGCAAAGGTGAGGGACGTTACAGGTTGGGAGGCTCCCAAAACCAGGCGTCAGCTTCAAAGTTTCCTGGGCTTTGCTAACTTCTATCGGCAGTTTATACCCAACTTTGCCCAAGTAGCACTCCCACTTACCGATTTGTTGAAAACCAAGGGCAAGGACAAGGCGAAGGCATCAAAACCTGGAGCCCCCTTAGCCTGGACTAAGGAGTGCCAGGAGGCGTTTCAAAGTTTAAAGCGTCTGTTTACGGCTGAACCAATCTTAAAACACCCTGATCCAGAACAGCCATTTGTCATACAGGCAGATGCTTCGGATGTAGCAGTGGGAGCTGTGTTGTTGCAGAAGGGGGCAGGGGGGGAACTGTTTCCTTGTGCATACATATCCCGGAAATTTTCAGAGACTGAGAGACGCTGGTTGGTGTGGGAAAAGGAAGCGTTCGCAGTACGCTGGGCATTAGTTTGTTGGAGGCATTTGTTAGAGGGGTCACCCCATCCATTTGAAATTTGGACTGATCACAAGAATCTAGAGGCTTTGACTGCACCGAGGAAACTGTCACCAAAGCAAATGAGATGGGCACAATATTTTCATCGATTTAACTTCTCCCTGAAGTATATTCCTGGGGGAAAAAATTTTCTGGCAGATGCTCTGTCTCGGTTGCCTCAACACAATAGCAAACGGGAGGAAGTAGTCGCTCCAGTAATTCCATGTACCCAAGCAGCCCTAAGAGTGGTCACTAGAGCTCAGAAAAAAAAGGGTGAAGGACAACCAGAAGGAGAGTTATTGGTAAAATTAAATGCCCAGATTGCTCAGGATGAGTGGTTCAAAAGCAACAGCCAGTTGCTAGTAAACAAACAAGGGGCATGGTGGTGGCAAGACAAGCTATATGTCCCTGCAGATGCTAGAAAGTGGGTTTTGCAAAGAAGTCACGACAGCAAAACAGCTGGGCACTTTGGTTTTGTGAAAACATTACATCTGATCAGACGTCAATTTTGGTGGCCAACAATGAGAAAAGATGTAGGGGAATATGTAGCCACATGCCCCACGTGTGCTATGGCCAAAAAGAGAGGGGGCAAACCAATGGGGCTTCTACAGACAGTAGCAAACCCTGTAGCTCCTTGGAAGCAAATAAGCATGGATTTTATTGTAGACCTGCCTGAAAGCAACAAAAAGACTGTTATTTGGGTAGTTACAGACCTTTTTTCCAAACAAGCACATTTTGTGGCATGCCAAGCCATTCCATCAGCACCCAAATTGGCTAAATTATTCATACAACATGTCTACCGAGCTCATGGGGTCCCAGAACGGATAATTTCGGATCGCGGGGTCCAGTTTACTGCCAAATTCTGGAGAGCGTTCCTAAAACTACTGGGGGCATCGCAAGGCTTGAGTTCGGGTTACCACCCCCAGACAGCGGGATCATGTGAACGTCTGAACTCAGTATTGGAACAATATTTGAGATGTTTCATTAACTACCAACAAGACAATTGGGATGAACTGTTACCATTCGCTGAAGTAGCTTATAATAATGCAGTGCACCAAAGCACTGGTCTCACCCCTTTTAAAATAGCTACAGGACAAGACTTTGTACCCATCCCAGAACTGCCTAAGCAGACCACTCAAGTCGCTTCGGTTGATGAGTGGATCCAGCAGATGACACAAGTGTGGCCTCAGATTGCTGCCTCGTTGCAGGAGGCCAGAGCTACATACAAGAAATTTGCAGATGCTAAGAGAACACCAGAAAAAGACTGGAAAGTAGGAGATAAGGTTCTTTTATCTACTAAACATCTTAAATCATTACAACCTTCCAGAAAGCTCGCTCCAAGATTCATAGGGCCTTTTGTCATCGATAAAGTAATTAATCCAGTTTCACTACGATTACAGATGCCTGCCACCTTTAAAAAAATCCATCCAGTATTCCACTGCGACCTGCTTAAACCATATAAGGAGTCTTCTCAGTGGCATCCCTCTCCAGTACCTCCTAAACCATTGATGGTTGAAGGAGAACAACATTTTGAAGTTAAAGAAATACTGGACAGCAGAAAGCACAGGGGGGGGGTTCAATTTTTAATTCAGTGGAAACATTTTCCCAAGTCAATGGCTGAATGGGTTGACAAGAAACATGTAAAGGCCCCACGTTTAGTTAAAAAATTTTATGATGCTTATCCTACAAAGCCTTAACAATTAGATTGGTTATTGTATTATGTGTATCTTTGCTTTTCCTTTTAGAGTGAAGAAGAGGAATCATCTGACTGACATCCTTTTCTGTGGAGGGGCAGTATGTCAGAATCCTCGCAAGATTTTATAGTAGATTATTATATGGCTAGTTTAAAAAAAATGATTTTTTCTACATGCTGCGGTTCTGCCATTGGAAAAGGGGAGGGGGAGTAGGAAGGAGAGACCGTTTGATGCAGATGGTTTCTTATCACAAGCCCTGGAATGTTCAAGGCCATGCCAGCAAGGGAATCAGAAGACAAGAACTAAGGGCGAAGAAAGGGGGGGAAAAGAAAGAAAAGCAGTTTTTGGCGCGCTTTTATTCAGTCTCAGCAATGCTTTGGATCTGTACACTTATTCTTAATAAATGAACTTTCTTTTGAATCAATATTGGTTGCAAGGAGAGTTACTGGTTTTAAGATCAACAAGTGGCAGTTCGTTACACTCGCTATTATATTATAGATATTCATATGTATCAAAATAAGTATAAATGGAACATTGTAATATATTTTATTGAAGTTTCTTCCAGAATACTGATATTTTTTGACACTTACTCGCCGTGTGTGGATTTTTTTTTTTTTTTTGGTTAACATTTTTGCGATTCCTTTGTGAAGGTGAATGTAGAAGTACAATTCTTATAACAGGTATGATGTTTTGTTTAAAAGTAGAGTAACACTTACAAAGAACTCTGAATAAAATTGCAGTGCACAGATGAATAGATTGAGCTACATTATAAAATGAAGATGGAACCATCTTTATTCAAATTCTGTGTTACTTTGGATGAAACCCAGTACTCTGGATAGGAAGATGGAGGAAAAGCAAGCAGATAGAATTTGAAATGAAATCTGTGTGAAACTGTGTCACCTTATTTATTTATTTATTTATTTATTTATTTATTTATTTATTTATTCAATTTATACAGCCACCCATCTCAGACCAGTGACTCTGGGTGGCTAACAATAGTAAAACAATCAACATTAAAAACAGTACAAAAAATAAATATAATATAGATGCAGCCAAGAGATCTTTAAAAAACATCAATGTCAACACAACCATGAAACAGGGCCCTTCATACACTTGGGGCCCTAGGCCCGGGCACAAAGACAGGTCTTCAAGGCCTTCCGAAAAGCCAAAAGGGTTGGGACCATCCTAATCTCAGGAGAGAGGATGTTCCAAAGGGCAGGTGCCACAACAAAAAAGGCACATCTCCTGGTCCCTGCCAACTGACATTCCTTGGCTGACAGGACCCGGAGCATGCCCAACCTGCCAGACCAGATTGGACGGGTGGAAACAACTAGGAAAAGACAGTCCCTAAGGTAACCCAGTCCCAAGCCATGAAGGGCTTTATAGGTGACAACCAGCACTTTGAATTGTACCTGGAAACACATTGGCATCCCATGCAGCTCCCGAAGCAGTGGTGTTACATGTGCCGAGTAGCCAACACTATTTACAACCTGGGCAGCTGCATTCTGTACCAGCTGAAGCTTCCAAATACTCTTTAAGGGCAGCCCCATGTACAGCGCATTGCAATAGTCCGGGGGGGGGGCGTCACAAGGGCATGAGTGACAGTGAGTAGAGCTTCCCGGTCCAGGAAAGGGTGCAACTGACACACAATCCGAAGGTGTGCAAAGGCCCTCTTAGCCATGGCTACCACCTGCTCTTCCAGCAGGAGCCATGAGTCCAAGAGGACCCCCAGATTGCACACCAGGTCTGTCGGGGGCAGAAACACCCCATCCAGAACCAAAGATGGAAGAACCTTGGTAATGGAAGGCCCAAACACCTAAAGCCACTCAGTCTTGCTTGGGTTGAGCCGAAGCCCACTGCGCCCCATCCAGGCCCCTACAGCCTCTAGGCACTGAGATAGGACATCCATGGCATCACTCAGACAGCCTGGGGAAGAAATATAAAGCTGGGTATCATCAGTATACTGATGATACCCCTCACCCTGAACAGTTGGATCACCTCACCCAGCGGCCTCGTATAGATGTTAACTAAGAGGGGTGAGAGAACTGAGCCCTGTGGCACCCCACACAGTAGGGGCCATGGACTGGACCTCTCCCCTCCTATCAATACCGACTGGAACTGATCCCGGAGGAAGGAGGAGAACCAGCACAACATAGTGCCATCCACCCCCAACTCCTGAAGCTGGTCCAGAAGGATACCATGATCAATGGTATCGAAGGCCGCTGAGAGGTCAAGAAGAAGCAAATATGTGTAGCTCAGGGTTGAACTGTGGAGTCCTTGGGGTTCTCTGAGCTTGGCTGTTTTCTTGCAAATGTTTTGCTACCCAGCTAGGTAACATCTTCAGTGCTAGAATGGAATGGGGTTTGCTCTCTGTTTATATACAGTGGCATGCCCTGCCAGTGTTGGTGGGGGTATGGGTTTTGTTTTGTTTTATTTTTTTCCCTCTGGTACTTCCTTGATTAGGGTATTGTTTACTGCTGATTGTATGTCTGGTGATAATCTTGGTGTTAATCTCTGCTTATCTGGGTGATGATTGCTGGTGAGGAGATGTTCTGATCTTTTGTTTCCTTTTATTGTCTCTTTTGAATAGTGTATAGATGTTGTTTATCTCTATGTGCCTGTTGATGGCTGTCTTGTCTGAATACCAAGCTTCTAGGAATTCCCTCGCATTTTTGCATTTAGCTTGGTCTAAGATGCTAACGGTTTCCCAGTTGAAACTATAGTTAAGTCTGTCCATGTGTTGTAAGTTTAAGGAGTTTTCATTATGTCTTCTGATTGCTAGTTGGTGTTCATGGATGCGCTCTGCTAGTCTTCTGCCTGTCTGTCCTACATAGTGGCTGTTACAGACCTTACACTGTATGATGTAGATGACTCCTGTTTTTTCTTCTTGGGCTACTGGGTTTTTTTGGTTTGCTTAAGATGTTTTGGGGGGCTTTAGTTGGTTTGTGTGCTACAGAGATGCCATGTGGTTATAATAGTCTGTTGGTAGTTTCTGAGACATTCCTGATGTATGGCAGTGTTATCCTTTTCATAGCTTGTGTTGGTTGTGTTGTAGTAGGTTGGGTGGCCAGGCACTTTTTGATAGAGGTCATCCAAGAGCACAATCAATGCCGTCTCAGTCCCATATCCTGGCCTGAATCCTGACTGAAAGGAGTCCAGATAATCCGCTTCATCCAGAGCCCTGGATGCTCTGCCTTAGAGTTTGTGTCTCATTTGTTATTCTGAAATCCTGATATTGGAGGAGTTAGTTACATTCCTGCACTTGCTCTTCTTTCATTACTATTATTGCATTTCTAACATTGAATTTAAACACCTCAAACAATGTACTGACTTTCAAATAGGTAAATATATTTTATTTGAAGTTGAAGAAGCATTAATAAAAATTGATCATGAGAATTTTGACACCCTTAAATGATTTCAGGAATGTAAAACATGCATAACATTTATATGACTATGGGGATGAATACTAAAATATCCATCTTTGGAACTGGGTAAAAGAAAAGACATGGAAACAGAATTACATGAAAAATAAATCCAATTTTTCTTGTTTAGTCTTTTAAAAGGGTAACTTGCAAAAACCAATGCATAGTGATGTTCACCATTTGGGCAAGATGTTCTTGCTCCACCTTGAAAGAGAACAGAGAGCAGGACAGGTGTAAGGCTAAGCACAACCTATTCAAATACTCGTATATTGCAAGAGGTTTATAAGAGCAGATTTCTCATCTTCAAAATGTGAGATCTGGGGACAAGGACTGATAACATGCTGCATCTTTATCTGGTATTTTCAACATACACCCAGAGACATGACAAAGGAGAGCAGAAACCCACACAATGAGAGACACAACATGTTACTTTATAACATAGAAGAAAATATAGACCCCTCTTATGACCACTGTTGGAACAAATTGCAAAAGCCATGCTTTGCTTGCCTGCCCCACCTCCTTTAAAGGAACAAAATGGGTGCCTTAAGACTTGCAGAGAAGCAACAAATCTAGTATATCCCTTACTCCCCAAAGCCTTGACATAAATGGGTAGAATTTCACATTTGGGTAGATTAGGAAGCAGCGTTTTGCCCCCACCCAAAACAAAATCTTCTGTGGGTCTAAACATTTCAGGTCTCCTACTTCCAGTGACAGCTTCTCCAGCTTTGGCCTCAAGCAGGGAGATAAGTTGTAGTGTGATGCCAGCTCCACTCCCCCTAAAAAGCCCCATCCCAATCTAGAAAATATCCTCCCAGACAGATATTTTTCTCAATACTATTAGCATTGATTTTTGTTATTATTACACTACTTAACATCTATATTCCGAGTCTGAAGAAAGTAATTTCAGTGGGAAAATATCATTTTTCACTGTAATAATTTTTAAAATGTAGAAATACATACATTCCTAAATATTAAAATACAGGTAAAAGATATAAGTGTTGGTATTTTGACTTGGGTTTTGGTGACTCCAACACTATTTTAGACTTGATAGATTGATGTTGGCTAAAAAATAATAGCATTATTTCATCCAAGTTAATCTGAAAAAAAAAAAAAAAGGGAGAAGTTCTACTCATTTTCTCTGAAATCTAGACTTCTCTTGAAATTCCTTGGACTGTTTGCCTAGTCTGAATTACCAAATTCACCTCAAACCTTGGGTTTATGTAGGATTTGGTGGCATTACATAAGATTATTATTGGTGCTCCATTCTTGATGTCAAATTAACTGTATCCAAAGGCATGGGGAGTTTTTACTGTTCTTTTCTTTCTTTCTTTTTCTTCTCTGTCTTTAAGCAAAACAAAAACAAAAACATATCTTCAAATCTTTGAACATACTGAGAACCCCAATTTAAGGAGAGTTTCTGTGCTGCATTAAATACAGTTGTTTGCCATGGAAGCAAAATGCCTTTAAATCAGGCATCAGCATAGAAACCTTCTATCACAGTACAGACATCTGGGTGTATGAAGTGGAGTTAAATCTGCTGTGAGAAGAGAAATGCTACTTTGCCCAACAGATGAACCCGGGGTAAGTGATATTGAGAAAAGGAAGGCCTTTAAAGGGAACTGTTTCAAGGTATGATCAATGCAATTTTTGTAGCTGTTTAGACAACCCTAGATTAAAAGTTTAGTCTAGTTCATGCTAGGTTGTCCTGAACAAGTTTTCAGAATAGCAGTTTATGTATGGTGAAATCTGGGTTACTTGTGAAGCTTTCTTTTTCCACTGTTTTGTGGATTTCTGCAGGGATATGGAAAAGAGCTAGAATATATCTGGACTAATTCCCAGAGGGCGGTACATTTTCTCCAGTCCATCTATGTTTTATGTGTGTTTCTTGAAAATGGATTTCTAAACAGCCTGTAAGTGTAAATCCAGGAATCTATTTCAGAAATCTATGAAAAAAAGCTTTGATTTTCAACACTACTTTTAGCCAGGAAAGCAAAGGCAGAGCTATTGAAATCAGCACATGCTGAGATTTCATTATTTCTAATTATAGTTAATTTATTTAGATTCATATGAAAATAGTTTATTAGGGTGAGGTGTTATTATACTGTTCTTAGTTAATTAATTTCTTCTTTTCTGGAAGTAAAAATGAGCAACTTGGGAGTTGAATAATGAGTCTATAGCAAAATATATTTGTCACCTTGACTTAATATTGTAAAATAGAGCTAGTTTGTGGACTCAGAATTGCTGGTCCTGGTCTAAGTTCCTCATTAATTCTTATCCCTTGAAAAATCAGGGTACAACTTGATATCTGAATAGGAAACAATGCTTTTCTTTAATCAATTATTGATAAAGATTTGCAGTCCAAAATGTTTATAATTGCTGTTTTGAAAAGTACATGTAATACTTCATCCAGTGTCAATATATTTTATCAGCATAAAAAGTATCTGTGGTAATTTTTACCCTCCTTATCCCAGTTATTTTTCAGAAAGTGGTAGGCTATCTCTTACATCAAGAGAAATGGAAGATGATTTGACGAGTAGAAATCATTTAAGGTTTTGATCTAGATTTGGAAACAGCTTTCCAGATTTGTAGATTTGTGTATATTTAGTGTTTGTGTCATAAAGAAAAGTTTTATTGAATTATATTTTATCAGTATTTACCTTCATTAAGGCTTTTATAATGTACATTTTAATATATACTATATTGAATGCTAAAAGTTGAAGCTTTGTTTTGAATCAACCAAGTAAAACACTGACAGATATTTATAAATTGGCAAACGTTGCTGATTATGGTGCTCTGGCATATATAGCAAACTGTAAAATGTGCTGAGTTTGGCATCTACTATTACTCTTCACAGAGGAAGATCTTTTGACTGGTTATTCAAGATTGATTAATTATGTGCCATCAAGTCATTGTTGTCTCTTAGTGACCACACAGATAGATTTTTCTCCATGGTGATCTGCCCCTAACCTGGTCTTTCAGGTCTTCCAATGGTGCACCCACCACTACTGTAACTAAGCCCATCCACTTGGTTGTTCCTCTTCTTCTCTGTCCATCCACCTTTCCCAGAATTAGAGCCTTTTCCAGAGAACTAGATCTTCACATAATGTAGTAGGATAATTAATTCTGGTCATTTGTGCCTCGAGTGAGAACTCTGCATTGCTTTGTATGATGATCCATTTGTTCGTTTTCTTGGCTCTCCACAGAGTCTTCTCCAAAACCAAGGTTATTCAAGCGGGATGTAAAGTTTAAAAATATATGCTGCTTTGTTGGTGGTTTTTTGTTCATGAGAGTGGAAAGAGCTTAAGCACTTTTTGCTACCAATTAAACTGACTTTTTAAACTAACAAAGAGAACAACATATTGCATGTCTGCTACTGAAAGCCTTATTTGGTTTTGTGTGTATGTGTGTGTGTGTGTGTGTATATATACACACACACATATATACATACATACACATATGTGTGCATGTGTGTGTGTGTATATATATACATACACATGTATACACATATGTATATATGTATTCAGAAGTGGGTTTGACTTCTGAATACATACACATATTTCTTGCTTGGTGATTGACTGTATTTAGATGCCATTTTCTCCCTTTTCACTCTAGGCAGCTTATAATGACACTTTAAAGCAGTCACTAAAAAAAAAATTACAACAGATATGTTTGTTATGCAAGAAATAATTCCATCAAAAGTCTCTTTGCTACTTATGCTATATGGCTGTTCAGGATCAATGCTAAGTCCAAGAGAACTCTCAAACTACAAGCCTGATTATTACGATAGAGAATCACCCCATCCACAATTGGTAAAAATCCTAAATATTGGATTGCATATGTTTAAAAAAAAAGCAAAATTAAGTACAAATTTGGAATTGAATTCCCTTGAAATTTGACTGAAGAATACTAATTTTAAAATGAAATGGTTAATTTCAGGTTGATAATGTTAAGAATCTACTGGTCACATTCCATGATAATGATGCTATCTGTTCAATTGTGCCCAATTCTCAGCAATTCTATGGACAGGCTGTCTCCACATTTTCCAATCTTGTACGGTTTCTTTTAATTGTTCTATGCTCTGGTTGATCTAGGCTTTGATAGTATCTAGCCACCTTGTTTCCTTTAACTGATGACCATTCTGAGCAAAACTGCCTTTTCCAGTGAGTTTGATTGCATGACATGGCCAAGGCAAGTAAGGCAGAATTTTGTGATTTGCCCTCCAGCGATATGTCTGGTTTTATATGCTCAAGTATTGTGACTGGAGCATATAGGTGACTTGCATTGTCACCCTTGCTGACGAAGGAATGTGCAGGAGCCTTCTCCAACACCACAGCTTGAACAAGTTGATTTTCTTTTTGTCTAGTTTTTTTATGGTCCAACTTTCATGACCATAGGTAGCTATAGGAAACACAATAGTGCAGACTAATCTGCATTTAGTTGTCAGGCTGTTGTCCTTGCTTTTCCATACTTGCTTCATGCTTATCATTGCTGTGCGACCCAGTGCGATTCAACACTTTATTTCTGGACTGCATTTACTGCTTTGATCAATATGCGATCCTAGGAAAGTGAATTCTTGCACACATTCAATCTCTTCACTGTCAATAGTTACTTTGACATTTCCATTCCTCACAGTGGTCGACCTTGGTCTTTTTGATGTTCAGGAAGAGGCTAAATTTCTTGCTTTCTCCTCTAATCCTTTTGATCAGATGTTTCAGGCATTCTTTGGTTTCTGAGAGTTGTGTCGTCAGCATATTGAAGATTGTTGATGTTCCATATGTCACATTCCATACCTTTATTTTTATCTAATACTGGTCACCAAACTTAATTGTCAGTCCTGGGGGGAGGGGAGAAAAAATAAATTAATAACACCTAAGTTTAAATATGTGCAAATGCATTTCAAAATGATCCAGTTTGGTGTAATGGTTAAAGACACTAAACTAGAAGCTTAGATATTGTGAGTTCTAGTCCTGCCTTGGGTACAAGGCCAGCTGGATGACTTTGGTCCAGTCACTGACTCTCAGCCCTAGGAAGAAGACAATGTCAAGCCAATGTTGCCAAGAAAACTGCATGGACTTGGCCATGTAGCCTCAAGAAATCAAGACTGCATTGAAAGAAAATAACAAGTTGGAGAATCTGCTTGAGAATTTTCTTTACTTTAGTTCCAGCCAAAATCTTGTTGCAAGGAGGCAGGGGAAAAGCACTGGATAAAAAGCTATATAAATTTTAAGCCCAAAGAGCATTGGTCTAAGTAGTTTAAGGTAGGTAGCAGTCAAATGGTAACAGACACACACACAAAAAGGGCCAAGGGTGACAAAAAATAATTGGTACTACCACTGTCATCACATTGACTTGACTTCCTGAATAAACTATTTCTAAACCGTCTAACGAAGGAAGCCATGGAAAGGTCAGGATATGCTATTCCAATTACTGTCTCTACTCTTCACAGTGATTTGTGTAGAAGGGGTAGTAAATATTTTCATAGAATTGCTATATTTTATAGTGAAGCTTTCCAGTGTAATAATAATGAGGCTTTATTTCCAGCAGAACTTTCTCTGTCTGTACTCTGTGTCTCCTAATACTTTCATTTATTTATATATCCTTTAACATGTGTGCAATCAAGTGGCACCTATAAGCACCTATAAGTTTGATAGTGATTGTTAATTGGTAGTTGCTCTGATTGCCAAGTAACAAGACTATTACATCATCTTGTAGCAGGAGAGTTGTATAAATGTATATCAGATTGTTTATACTGCTTATAACAGCATCCTAAACCTGTTATTGTAGTTGTAATACATTTCCAGACAATGAGTGAGCAAGGTAGGTAGGTAAGTAAGTAAGGTTAAGCAAGATAAGATCAACTTAAGGCTTTGAAATCCATACCAGAAACAATCTTTGTATTAAATATCTGTGTTAGCAATCACTGGATCACTTCAAAAAAGTACAAATCTATGATAAAAGATCCAACACAGTTGGAAGGGTCTTTTATTTACTCTTTTTAATTTAAAGCTCACTTATTCTTGTGGATTTCTAAAAGCTAATTATGTCAGGGTTAAAACATTGTGTTATGGTTGCATTTTCAAAAAGCTTTTGACAAAGTGCCTTTTCAAAGAATACCAAGTAATTTTATGTAGCCATGGGGTGATTATCTAATTGTTAATAACTAACTAAATGAAATGCAGCAGTAAAAAATAGAAATTGACTGTTTTGCAATGAAGGAAGCAAAATGGAGGGTCAGACCTATTTTTAAGATCTGAAGCTAAGAGTAAGGAGTGCATTGTCTAACTTAACAGATGGTATGACATTATTCAAAAGGGTAAAGTTTAGAAAATTCTGAAGGTTCAGACTCACTTTGGAATATCAAGGGTTTTATATACAGTATTATTACCATTTTGGGGGAGGGGGAGGTGAAGTCAAGATCAGTCTTGACTCCTCGCAATTTCACAAACAGACCTATGCAGGTTTCTTGGCAATACCGCACAAGTGATTTGCTATTATTTTCTTCTAAGATGTTTTTCAACTTCCTGGTCTATGGTTGAGAGAAAGTGATAGGTCAAAAGTTATCCAGCTGACTTCTGCACCTAAGAAAGAATTACAATAAATATATATTACTGGTGCATTTATAACAAATGCTGTACTAGAAAAGTATAACTAAAGAAAGGCATATCCTTTTCTTGCCTAGATATTTCTGTTGCAAAATTGAATGCTATTGTCTTCATAAAAAAGCTGTTTTGTTGCTGTTGCTGTTGCTGTTGGTTGTTTGTAGCAGAGTGTAGTTGTTTAGCAGCATTTCTGGCATCTGCATGCTTTTTTCCTGTTTCCATTTTTTTTTAACAAGTCGAGACCATCTTTCCATAAAGCCTTTTAATTTTCTGCTATTTTAGTAACATGTGATTCCCTTCTGTATTCCATCACTGGGTGTTTAATTATCTGTTAATTAAATCGTGCAGTTTAGAGATTTCATAGATTAAACATGAATTCTTGTTTTATAAAAGGTGTTTAAAAATCCACAATCTAGGTCAAGCAAGGTGTAGTATTAAACCAATCCCAAAGTGCGAACAGAAGTTGCTAAGTATGCATATGAATGTTCTCAGAAGTGTCTTCAGTAACCCTGATAACAATTAACAGTCCAATAGCACATCAATATAGTAACAAAATAATATCTTCTGAGCATGTATCTCTTCCTGTGAGCTCTGCAGGAATAGTACGAACTCATTAGTAGCACAGAATTTTGTAGAATTCTCTAATGGAATGGCACCGCAGGAGACAGAGTTCCATTTTCACTGGAATTTGGATAGTAAGTAATGTCTTATTTTATCTGATTCCATTGCTGAGAAATTCAATCTTTGTTTTAAACAGGATTCTGGAGGACATAAATTATGGATAAGTTCTTCTAAAAGACAGTTGGCCTGTACCATTTAGTCTTTTTCTGCAACTTAAAGCTGTATTACATGAGAGCAGTGTATATGTGTGTGTTTGGGTGTGAACCTGCTATTGGCAGAAAGTTATTGTGAGGTCTTGTAGGCTTTTGTTTGTGGATTAACCATCCTCTGCACAATACAGAAGCTTCATGTGCAAAATAATCATTATAAAAGTTTGCTTAAAGACAGATATAAAGCAGTGTCACTACTTTAAAGTACAATTTGTCATCGGTTATTGTACTTTGGCTCTGAAGACTACATACGGTAATGACTAAGAGGTTAAGAAGGGCCAGAGGTTTGGTCTGCTTTCTCACCTCTCTTCTGATGCACCAAGGCACTCAGTTCCAATAATGTTTAGCAGAATAGGCAGAGGAATAATTTTTTCACTACCTTATAGATGGCTGACCATCTGTAGACAATTGGGGAGATGGGCTTGAAGCAGATATTCAGAAACGGTTACATAAAGAAAAAGGACAGAGGCATTCCTAAAGTCCTGAGAAAGAAAATAGTATTAAGAAGAGACGTAAACTGACTTCTCCCTGACACTCTACGCCATCTGTTAGTTGGGGGAAATGGGAAATGGGTAGGGTTTCCTAAAGCTTGTTAAGGTACATGAAGCCATATTGTTGGTTGCCCATCTCATGCACTGACAAAAGAACTTGGGAAGCTGTCACTTCCTGCCCCATGACCATTTCTTGTGTTCATGTTGTAACTAAAGGAATTGAGACAATAATCAATGGTTTCAGTGATATCAGAGCTACAGAAAACAGGTGTTGAGGAAAGGGTTTTACCCATCTCTCTCCCATTTCTGTTCATTTTTCATAGACACCTCCTCCATGAATCATGGAAATGTGTGAAAATTAAAACATTTGTAATGATAGAGTGCCTAGAGAGACTATGTTTTCATGGGTCCTGTCTTGAACTTCCTCTTGGTCTTGGGAGAATTAAGCCTCAGCAGTTCCTTTGACACGGTTGATTTAGTGGAGATAGTTTAACCCTTCACATAAATAGTTTATCCCTACTGTGTTGTGGGAATGGTGCTGAAGAATATGCTTTAAAACGTTGTAATTGTCCTCCTTTTGTTGATCACATCTTCCCATTAATTTTATATTTGTAACTGGAATTCAGCATGAAAGAAAGAAATTCATTACATATCAGTGCCTGTGACATCAAGTAATTGTATACTGTATAGAATATGCATTGACAGAGAACAAAGAAATACATGACGGTTAAGAAAAAAATGCAGCGCCATTCCATGCACAGTTGGAAGTACATCTGACTGAATTCACTGTGATGTGTTACAAAGTGATGATCACAGGATGACAGACTTAGATTCATTTTTTATTTTATATTTATACTAGACAACCAGTGACCCATTGGGTCATTGTTTCAGAGGTATTTCCTGACCTAAGCAGAGAAACAAGATGATCAAGGGCAAAAAAGCAGTGGGAGTGGGAGCGACGTGCAACTTGCTGCTAGCTTCCCCATTGACTTTGCTAGTGGGAAGCTAGCAGAAGTCTTCCTTCCTCCCTCCCTCCCTCCCTCCCTCCCTCCCTTCATTTCCATATATAATATAGGCTTGTGCCATTTGTCCTCCCCTCATGACCCTCAGGACAGCCCCAGTGAAGCTGACTCCTCCCCCTCCTTCCCTTCCTCCTTCTCCTTGGCCTGCTACTTTGCTGTGGGGAGGTGGAACCAAGAGAGCCATGGGCTGTAAGGAAAACTGCACCCCTGTCACATTCCAGTATGTCCCCAAGGACTTCCTCCCTCTAGGGAGGAAGAGAGCTCACCCATAAACCACCAGCACCCCCACCAGCCCTACCTTGCCAAAAGGCATCCAAGTTGCTTCCTCATCTTTCCCTTACAGCTAACTGCCGTTAAAAGATTTCAGATTTCTGCCTCAGTTCCAAAGCAGCCAATCACCACTCACCAGTCAGGCCTTGCTGCCAGTCAATTTGGCTCAGGAGAAAGAGGGAAGCGAGAAAGAGGTCAGGAATATGCCCATGACAATCATGTGACCTGGGCTGACTGCTGCAGTGCAGTGTTGAAGCAGCTACAAATTCCCCAAATTTCAATTCCATGGGAGTTATGGGTCCTTACATTCTGTAAGTTAGTCCATTTGAGGTAGCTTTGCTGGGAAATTGTTGCTCTCCCACGCACCATTTCACCCAGTTAAAGGTTACAGACAGGAGAGTTTTAGTAGTATATAGATTTACATGACTGTATCACACAGTCATCCTGCTATCCTGCAATTTTAGTTCTACATTTTGCAATTTAAACACTTGCCATCCTTTGTGACATCTGTTGGTTCTCAAAGTAACCTGTTCCATGAACATAAAGATTTACTGAGAAATCCTCAGTAAATTCAGTATTTGTGAATTCCAGTACAAAGAGAGCTGATTTATACCCTCCAGACAAATATATGGAATGGAGTTAGTATTTTAGAACTTTCACACTTACCAGATGTTCAGGTGCAATTTTCAAATGAAAATTATCAAGATCTGTCTAAAAATAGATATTGTGAGAAGAAATAAATATAAGAATCTCCATTTAAACATATATTTAAATTCATTTTTTCATGCTATTAAAAAAAAAAAAAAAGGGCAGAAGCAGAATGGAAGAGACTGATGTGTGAAAACATGAAAAAGTGACCTATGGGGGAAAAACTTACTAGTCCTATGCAAAGTTGTTTTTGTATTGCTTTCCATTTTGGAATATAATATTACAGAGATAATATATTAAGATATCAAAAAAATGCTCTTGTTTTAAAATGTCTTTGTTTCTGTCAGTAGTGGTAACTTTCCAAGCACGTCTGTCTGTCTGTCTGTCTGTCTGTCTGTCTGTCTGTCTGTCTTCCTTCCTTCCTTCCTTCCTTCCTTCCTTCTCTCTCTCTCTCTCTCTCTCTCTCTCTCTCTCTTTCTCCCTCTTTCCTTGTAAGCAGTTAAAGTAATTATATGCTACCTGCCTTCCTACTCATTTCATCAGCTTTCATTCTGGCATTCATCCCAAACCCTATCATTAAATCTTAAAAAAACTGTAAGTTTCTGTTTCCACAAAATGTAATGTTCTGATCTAAAGTGCATATAAGTTACAGAAGTGGAAGATTCTGAAACTTCTGAATAAAATAATCAAAAGGTTTAACTCAAGGCTATTCATATGTAAATGCTAAATTACAACTTTTTGTAATCCTAGGGCAGTTACCTCCATCAACACCACCACCAGTTTATCTCTGAAACGCAGGATCTGCCTCTAAAAGTGATGACTGACTTACACTTCAGGTTTTTTTTAAAATGTAGGTTTTATTTTGTAACTGGTTACTACTGCTGTCACAGAAAATCATAATTTATCTGTAGTTCATGTTTGCAGTTATATGCAATAGCACATACATATCTATAAAATAAATTATAAAGCACAGTTGATTAAAAAAAATACCACATTTTATTTTAGTTGGCTGCACATTTGAGAATCAATTTGCAAAACATCTTATTCATGAAAAATATATGCTTAGTACTGAATAAATTGGCTTAGCACTGAATAAATGGATAAATAAATTATATTTTTAAATAACTATAGTATAATGTTTTACTACTGTTATATAACACAGTGTTTGTCTGGCATGTTGAGTCAAAGTTGAGCCTGATATTTTGTAGCAAGAATAGGAAACCTATAAACCTCCAGATACCTTTTCTCCGGCTCCCATCACCTGTCCACTGGTAGTAGTGGCAGGAGTTGGTGGAAGATGAGTCTCTGCAGGTTTAGTGGCAGGTGCATCTACATCTGAATAAATAAATAAGATGAAGTCCATGGGTTTCCTATTGCTGTGGCTAGAGTTGTTGATTTAACTGACACTGCCTTCCAGCAAAGCCTTCTTATTTCCAAATTTTCAATATCTAGTTTCTCTGATTGAGAGCCACACCAGCTAAACCATGTTACTTTAAGAATGAAATAAATGAATGTGCTATGTTTGGAATGGCACTGACTTTCTACCATGATTTCTGACTGTGTAGTAGTGAATGTACAACCAGTCACTCTCTGTTCTTTGGGTTTCATTCTTATAATTCTTATAAGTATGGTCAGAATATTCTTATTTGGGGGAATTTTAAAGATATAAAATAGGAACATATAACAGAGTTAAGAGCTGGTTGGCAAATTGTAAAGAAATGGGCAAATTCTCCTTTGCACATCAATGTCCATATTTCTAATTCAGGTGTTAACAGCAAGGAAGTGATGATCAATATATACTATTTAATGCTCTACCTTTAATACCAACATTTGATCATAACTATATATGTATGTATGTATGTTTATACATATAGTTCTGGATATATTTACTTCCATTGATACATGAGTTTCACTTCATGGAATTATTGTGCTCCCATGCCTACAGTTGTGTAAAAAAGAAAGCACCCCCTCTTTGAGTTCTATGGTTTTACATATCAGGACATAATAAAAATCATCTGGTCCTTAGCAGTTCTCAGAAGTAGGTAAATACAACTTCAGATTAACAACAACACATGACATATTACAACATGTCATCATTTATTTTAGAAAAAGAAAGCCAAAATGGAGAAGCCATGTGTGAAAAACTAAGTACACCCTTACTGCTTCCATAGGTATGAAGAGGCTAAGAAGCAGCCAGGTGCTGCTAATCAAATGCTCTTGATCAGTTGATCATCAGCAAGTGTGACTACCTCTATAAAAGCCAAAATTTTAGGAGTTTGTTGGTTTTGAGCATTGAGGTGTGTGTGTTAATACAATATCAAAGAGTAAAGACATCAGCAATGATCTTAGAGAAGCAATTGTTGCTGCCCATCAGTCTGGGAAGGGTTATAAGGCCATTTACAAACAATTTAAAATCCATCATTCTACAGTGAGGAAGATTCTTCACAAATGGAAAACACTCAAGACAGTTGCCAATCTTCCCAGGAGTGGATGTCCCAGCAAATTCACCCCAAGGTCAGAAATTGCAAAAAATCCAATAGTTACATCTCAGACTCTACAGGACTCAGTTAGCATGTGAAATGTTCAAGTTCATGACAGTACAATTAGAAAAAGACTGAACCAGTATGGTTTGTTTGGAAGGGTTGCCAGGAGAAAGCCTCTTCTTTCTAAAAAGAACATGGCAGCATGGCTTAGGTTTGCAAAGTTGTATCTGAACAAATCACAAGACTTCTGGAACACTGTCCTTTGGACAGATGAGACCAAAGTGGAGATGTTTGGCCATAATGCACAGTGCCATGTTTGGCGAAAACCAAACACAGCATATCAGCACAAACATCTCATACCAACCATCAAGCATGGTGGTGGAGGGGTGATGATTTGGGCTTGTTTTGCAGCCACAGGACCTGGGCACCTTGCAGTCATTGAGTTGACCATGAACTCCTCTGTATTCCAAAGTATTCTAGAGTCAAATGTGAGGCCATCTCTCCAACAGCTAACGCTTGGCCAACATTGGGTCATGCAACAGTAATCCCAAGCACACCAGCAAATCTAGAACAGAATGGCTGAAAAAGAAAAGAATCAAGGTGTTGCAATGGCCCAGTTAAAGTCCAGACCTCAACGCAATTGAAATGCTGTGGTGTGACCTCAAGAAAACTGTGCATAAACAAATGCCCGCAAACCTCAATGAACTGAAGCAATGTTGTAAAGAAGAGTGGGCCAAAATTCCTCCACAATGATATCAGAGACTGATAAAGTCATACAGAAAATGATTACTTCAAGTTATTGCTGCTAAAGGTGGTTCTACAAGCTATTGAATCATAAGGTATACTTAGTTTTTCACACATGGCTTCTCCATTTTGGCTTTCTTTTTGTAAAATAAATGTCATGTGTTATTGTTGTTCATCTGAGGTTGTATTTACCTACTTCTGAGAACTGCTAAGGACCAGATGATTTTTATTATGTCCTGATACATAAAACCATAGAACTCAGAGGGGGTGTACTTTCTTTTTCACACAACTGTACATGCAAGGCCACATAGGACATTTTACATAATGGATAATATGTGAAATACAAATTGCAGCCTGGTTAATCAGTTTCACAAGTTCATGAACTTGATTAATTTTGTCCTTCAGTCTGTATTCACAGATGTGTGCATTTATTTCATTCACCTACTTCTAACAAAAACATTTAATCATCAAAAAGCAAAGTGGAAAAAGAAATCAAATGTTATTGATACAAATTCCATTTTCCTTTTTGCCATGTTTCTGTTAAACAGAATTAAAAAGAAAGCCACCCCCTCTAATGTGCCTGACTAGGATTGATTATACATTATAAAACTGAGTGGTATCATTCACTTTTGAGGTCTGAGAACTAGTGATGCAATAAAACTGCCTACCAGTCACTAGCAGCGCGATGGATAATACTCATAAAATCCTATTGATTGTGGAATACATTGTTATTTTTACTTTGTCAGCTGGCTATATTCTCTGTTTTATGCCTGCCTTTCTCATAAGGATAAACTGTACAATTCTTTGCTTTTAACAACCATACTGTTATATATTTGATGTGAATGGGCGAGGAGAGGTTCAGCAATATGAAAAATGTATAATAAGCCATCAAATACATTCCTAGAGGGATTAATGTGTAGTGGAAAGATAGAGGAGAATTCATTTTGCAAACGTAGTCAAACTATTAAAATCCAGCAGGTAAGCACAATGTAAGCATAGGCCACTAGACATTTATTGAGGAGTTACATTCTCTTTTTATTGCATGCCACTGCAAAGAGGTTCAGGAGAGATACATTTCAACAGTGCCATCACTATCATTTTTCAGACTGAAGCAACTGATAAGTTTGGGAAAGGTGACAAATTGTTGCCACTTCCCATCAAGGTTCTCCCTATCAGTGGCAACCTACTCATGGTGCTCTTCTACCTAGAATAGATGCTTTACTATAAGTAAGCATATTTGTTGTTCAGTCGTTAAGTCGTGTCCGACTCTTCGTGACCCCATGAACCATATTGCTCCAGGCCTTCCTATCTTTCACTGCCTCCCTGAGTTTGCTCAATTTGGTGGAAAGGAAGGTTATAATATATACTTTTAATTATTTTTATGCCATCTTTAGGAATGTATATTTGATGTCTTTTATTATAATTTTTTATTTGATAGAAAGTTCATGAGGGCCTATAGCTAAACATGAAAGCTTGAAACAGATTATTATATGAGGATTGGATTTCATCTCCATTAAGATGAGGATGGACATTTCTAGAGACAGGCAAACAGGACAGTTTAAGACATGGTAAATTGGAATGCCTTGTCCATTTCCACACCTCTCTTTAAAAATATTGAAACATATCATAGCAATCTCCTGGAGCTATACATTGTGATACCCATGGCATCTGGGTTGGTAGAACATTATTGGGTGACTCTTGATGCTCTGCAGCTCTTTTCCCCATACGCAGAAAATAAAGGAGTTGACTTTATGGAAATATGCAAGAACTGGCTCAGGCAAATCCTTCCTGATTCATTGGGGTATAAGAAGGAAGGGAAGGATAGCACAATCACACTTGCAAAATTCAGTTATTATAGCCTATTTCAACAAACTGAAGTCCTGTAGAGTATGTTTTCTGGTCTGGTCTTCTACAGGGGCTGACACCATAACAGGTGAATGAGTTTGCATAGCTATTGACACCGAAGTATAATTTCCAAGATTGCACCTGCATTTTTCAAATGCATTGAGACAAACTGCCTATGCATATTTTTCATGTTTTTCTCCTTTAATGAACCAGTTGTCCACTTGTATTACCTTCTGCACTGGTTTGATCTGCCATAGTTTGACCTAAGTGTAGTTCATCACTGCAGGCAGTATGAAGGGGTTATCTTTCCTTGATGAAGTTTATGTACAAGATTATTTTTAAGTTGAAAAACCAAAAGCACCTTTCCTGCTGCCGTTTGCAAACCTGGTCTCTATTTCTTTTTGGAAACTTTGGATAATTCAGCAGGTGGGGATTCTATTTTAACTATGCTTCTGTTGTATAAGTGGGCTGAATTTGCAAGAACTGTCAGTGATTGCAAAGTCTAATGTAACAAATGAGAGCAGGTGCAGTTGTAAATAGTCCCTGATTAACAATTTTATTTAAATGATATAACAGGTTTCTGTAGGGCAAATTACTCCCACTGGTAAGGAGGCATAGTTACTTTTTATTATTATATAATTTAGTAGACCTAGAATGTAATTATGTCAGCAATAACAAAGATATTTCCTGTGCCAAAAACTTCAAAATTCATTGCACCTACCCCATCTCCATTAAAATAACCACAATAAAACAAATGAATTATTGTTAAAAATGTTCCTGAAGGACCTTGGGGGGAATAATTCCATTTGAAGATATACTCTGGATAAATTTAAGCGTACCCCAGAAGAAAGACTGAACAAGGGAAATCAATTAAACTACTGGCTAAGTAGTAAAGCAATCAGTGTCTACTAAGCGTGGGGCTAATACTATCTCGGGCATCAGAAGCAGCAGGCCTCTCACTATGAGTTGCTAAGTAACAATTGCAGGAGGATGCTACCATCAGCTTCTCCTAAGCATCCAGTTGCCACTAAGGAAGAGAATGCTGGCCTAGAGGGGTTTGCTGCCTAATTTAGCATGGTTCTCTCTGAGTTAGTGCAACATTTCATTTACTCTAACCAGAATCTGTCCATTTATTCTTAGAGAGCTGTTAATTATCTTTGATAATCAGTTGGGCTTATTTGTTGCGAAACATGGCAAATTTCCAGCAATTTGATTCTAAGTCACTTATTGGGACTATTCCCAATCCAGGGAACAATTTATCCAACAGGATACAAGGATCAAAAAACAAAGAGAGGAAAAGATGCAAAAGATATTACTGGAGATCAAAGGAAAGAAAATTAACTTAAAAAATAAAAGTATTTTGATACAAAATGGTACAACAACAATTTTCTATGCTGATGGTTAAAAAAATACACAAAAAAAGAGTTTTGCAAAGCAAAAAAAAAAAAAAAAGTGAATTAGCAAATAAATCCAGGGAACTTCCCAGATCCACATAAACCAAGATGGGCCAGCTTCTTCTGCCTTGCAAGTATGTAATTATCTTTTTTTCCCCCTTTTTCTTTTAATCTTTAAAATCTTTTGTTATCTATGTTCAAATAAAATAAGTAAGGCAAAGCATTAAAAAAAACCCTCAAGCCTCTCCAAACACATTACACTCATCATTAAACCAAGCAGAAGAAGCTAGGTCAGCATGGGGAGGGAAAAGAAAAATGTAATATTTTTGCATTCATATAAAGCTTACTGCAAAGGTGGAGCATGCCATTCTGGCGAGGATCTAAATTTCTGGCAGTCTGTGTTGTCTGGAGTTTTAGATCCCAATCTGCTAACACTAGATGAACTTAAAGTTTGTTTTCCCTTTGAAATGAAGCTGCATTATTATAAATGAATGATTTTATTTGTATAGAAATTATGCCCTAACAAGTTAAACATTACAGAGAAGTAGCATTACAATAGTAAATGAATGAGATAAAACAATAAATAAAACAACAGTAACCATGACAGGAAGGAAAGAAAGAAAAAGAGAGAGAGAGAGAGAGAGAAAAGAAAGAAAGAAAGAAAGAAAGAAAGAAAGAAAGAAAGAAAGAAAGAAAGAAAGAAAGAAAGAAAAAGAAAGAAAGAGAAAGAAAGAAAGAAAGAAAGAAAGAAAGAAAGAAAGAAAGAAAGAAAGAAAGAAATAAAAAGAAAGAAAGAGAAAAGAAAAGAAAATCTGTAACACATGCTTTTATGATCCTAGCTACAGGTCCCCATATAAATAAATTTCCCTTAAGATTTAGCTGTACTCCAGGCTAAACTGGCTAAAGCCTGTAGTAATTTTCCATATTGTGGTTATTGAAAACAGGAAAGTGATTTTTGTTATGGTCGGGTCAGTGAAGTTTGCTCTGAAAGAAATGTAGTAGAAATGTTTTCTGGGGTTCTACAGAAATAAAACATTGAGTCGAATAATGAGTAAAATATTCAATCAAAATTGCTCCACATGGCCAGAAGCAATATTATAAGGGGTGTTTTGAAATCTCCCTGTGAGTATTGCTGACGGCATCAACTACATTCATACTTGAGTTAAAGCACTTCTCAATGGTGGGTTTAAAGTTCACAGCAATGGAAAATCTTAGTTAAAGAAAACCGCAGTGAAGCTTTGTCATCTACTAAGGAGCTAAAGTCTATTCGAACTGAGACATCAATAATATATTTCTTTACTGTTCCCTTTGTACTTATAGGGCCAAGTACCTCAATAGAGAGCTCATAAATTTATAACTGTTGATGGGCAGCTCTGGCCATATGTTAAATGACAGGTCAAGCTGCCTTTGTTCCAGAAAATATTTTTTAGCTCCTTGAAGGGGACATGTGCCACAAACATAAGCCAGTAATTTGAGATTTTTAGATCAGTTGCTGCTTTTTACAGAAGTTGCCCGATTTTCCACCTGAAGAAATGAACATGAGCTACATCAAGGTGCACATAGGATGCCTTTCAAGATTTGATTCTGGTGGGATTCCAAAACTAAAAATCCCATTGGAAGAACAGAGAGACTGTTATAAAATATACAGAATCTTTAAATTGGGGGTCAGTGTTTTCAAATGCCTCTTGATTATACTTGTCTTTTGTGCTGTTTTCTCAAAATTGATTGGAACTTTAAAATAGAAAAAGAAATGAGGCTCCAGGCTACTGTTGCAAGCACACCTTTGCTGACCTGCTGAGCTTAGTTCAATATTTTTCACTTAGGGCAAAAAACATTTGGCCATAAAAATAAACTCATGATTTTTTTTTCATTTATTTCCAACAACAACTTGCCTGCTCTTAATTGACAAAAGCTTCCATGAAGGCACTAATTATTGACTGAATTAACTGATTTCTAAATAAAGTGACCCTTCAAATGTATCCATTAATTTTTGTTTACATGGTGATATTATTTCATAGTGCTCTAAGTAACAGTAACAATCATTGTAATATTAAATCTTCCCCCTTTATGAATAATGTATGTACTGGGCAGAATATTTGGCTATTATCCTTCCCTTCCCTTCCCTTCCCTTCCCTTCCCTTCCCTTCCCTTCCCTTCCCTTCCCTTCCCTTCCCTTCCCTTCCCTTCCCTTCCCACTGTCCAAGGATAGTATCTGAATGACTTTCAGTGGAACATGAATAAGGGGAATACGATCATCTTTGTCCAGCTAGATTACTTGGTGGCCTTCAGTACCACTGACCATGGCATCAACGGAGGCACTGACTTGCAGTGATTCCAGCTCTTCCTGAGTGTATGTTTCCTGTTGGTGGTGATGGGTGAAGAGAGGTCAAAGCTTTAGCTACTCCACTGTGAGGTGACCCAAGCCCTCTCCCCCATTATATTAAACATCTCCATGAAGCCATTGGGAGAGGTCATCCATCAGCACAGGGTGAGGTATCGTCAGTACACAGATGATACCTGGTTGTAGATTTCTACCCTGGGCCAAGCAGAAGATTTGTTGTACATCCTGTCCTGGTGTGAAAGACTATATAGAAAAAGACAGGCTCAGTCCCAGTAAGATGGAGTGGCTATTTATCTAGAAGTCATCCAATTCCAATTTAGTTCCATAATTGCCTCTGTATATGTTGCACTCTTTCTGAAGGATTATATTTGCAATCTGAGCATTCAGATTGGACTCAAGGCCAATATATAGCGTGTGTATATATATATAAAAAAAAATTCCCTCTCACCCCTATGGGTGGTATGTGTCTTCCTCAATCTCGGGGCCTCTACCATAGGCCTGGGAGTTTGAGGGTTCTGCGCAGTATCTTAGCTGTTCCTAGCACTGCACTCTTCTGCACAGAGAGCTCTGATGTTGTTCCTGGGATCTGTTTGAGCCATTCTCCCAGCTTAGGAGTCATGGCCCCGAGTGCTTCTACCACCACTGGGACCACTTTGGCCTTGACTTTCCACATCCTTTTGATTTCCTCCTTCAGGACCTGGTACTTCTCCAGCTTCTCATGCTCCTTCTTCCTGATGTTGCTGTCACTTGGCACTGCTACATCTATCACTACCGTTGTCTTCTGGTCTTTGTCTACTACCACGATGTCTGGTTGATTAGCCAGTACCTGCCTGTCTGTCTGGATCTGGAAGTCCCACAGGATCTTAGCCCTGTTATTCTCCACGACCTTCTGTGGAATCTCCCATCTGGACTTGGGGGGATCTAGCCCATATGCTGTGCAGATGTTCCTGTACACAATGCCAGCTAATTGGTTGTGCCGTTCAGTGTATGCTGTTGCTGCCTGCATCTTACACCCTGCCACTATGTGTTGGACTGTCTCTGAGGCCTCTTTGCACAATCTGCACCTTGGGTCCTCTCTAGTGTGGTAGACCCCTGCTTCTATGGATCTGGTTCTTACTGCCTGTTCTTGTGCTGCTATGATCAGTGCCTCAGTGCTGTCTTTTAGTCCAGCCCTTTACAGCCACTGATAGGATTTCCCAATGTCAGCCACCTCAGCTATCTGTCGATGGTACATCATGTGCAGGGGCTTGTCTTGCCATGGTATTTCCTCCACTTGAACTTCCTCCCATGTCTGCTGCTGCCTGAGGCATTCTCTCAGCAGCTCATCTTTGGGTGCCATCTTACTTATGTACTCCTGGAGACTCTGGGTTTCATCCAGGACAGTGGCTTTGACACTCATCAGACCCCGCCTGCCCTCTTTGCGGCTGGTGTACAGTCTCTGGGTGTTGGACTTGGGGTGGAAACCTCCGTACATTGTGAGGAGCTTCCGGGTCTTCACATCAGCAGCCTCCATGTCTTCCTTTGTCCAGCTCACTATACCGGCAGGGTATCTGATGACTGGCAGGTCATACATGTTGATGGCATGGATCTTGTTCTTCCCATTGAGCTGGCTCTTCAGGACCTGTCTTATCCTTTGGTGGTACTTGGATGTTGCTGTCTTCCTTGCCTCCTCCTCATGGTTCCCGTGTGACTGTGGGACACCAAGGTATTTATAGCTGGTCTCTATGTCTGCTATGTGGCCCACTGGTAATTCCACTCCATCGGTCTTAACTACCTTCCCTCTCTTTACTATCATCCTGCCACACTTCTCCAGTCCGAATGACATCCCAATGTCCTCGCTGTAGATCCGTGTCAGGTGGATCAGTGAGCCGATGTCTCGTTCACTCTTAGCATACAGCTTGATGTCATCCATGTAGAGGAGGTGGCTGATGGTGATTCCACTCTTGAACTTGTATCCATATCCAGACCTTGTGATTATCTGGCTGAGGGGGTTTAAGCCTATGCAGAACAGCAGTGGGGACAGTGCATCACCTTGATATATGCCGCACTTGATGGTCACTTGTGCGAGCTGTCTTGAGTTCACTTCCAGTGTTGTCTTCCACAGTCCCATTGAGTGCTTGAGGAAGGTCCTTAGTGTCCTGTTGACTTTGTATAGCGCCAGGCATTCACAGATCCATGTGTGCGGCATTGAGTCATAGGCTTTCCTGTAGTCAATCCAGGCTGTGCTCAGATTGGTCTGCCTAGACCTTGAATCTCGGGTGACTGCTCTATCTATGAGTAACTGGTGTTTTGAGCCTCTGGTGTTGTTCCCAATGCCCTTCTGAGCTGTGCTCATGTACTGGCCCGTATGGTCTTGTAACTTGGCAGCTAGGATCCCTGATAGAACTTTCCATGTTGTGGGGAGGCAGGTTATTGGCCGGGAGTTGGATGGTGCTGTTCCTTTGTGAGGGTCTTTCATGATCAGCACTGTCCTTCCTTGTGTTAGCCAGTCTGGGTGGGAGCCTGCTGCTAGCAGTTGGTTCATCTGTGCTGCTAGGCGTTCATGCACTGCTGTTAGTTTCTTTAGCCAGTAGGTGTGGATCATGTCCGGGCCAGGTGCTGTCCAGCTTTTCATGTTCTTGACCCGCTGTTGGATGGCTGCTACTGTGATGGTGACTGGTTTCTGTTCTGGGAGATTGCTGTGGTCTGCTTTCAGGTCCCGCAGCCCCTTTGCACTGGTGTTATGTGTCTTCTCTTTCTCCCATATGTTCTTCCAGTACTGTTCAGTTTCCTCTGCTGATGGCTCAGCTGCTACTCTGTGGTTGCACTGCAGTTGGGAGTACACTTTGGATGGTTCTTTGGAGAACAGGGCATTTATCTTCTTGGCCTCTGCTTCTCTAGTGTATCTGCTTAGCCTGGTAGCCAGTGCTGTGAGCCTTTGTTTAGCAGTCTCTAGGGCTTCAGATGGAGTCAGGCCCATGTATTTTTTCAGTAGCCGAGTCTTATCCTTAATCTCCACACGCTTCCTGATGTGGACCTTGTTCATCCAGGCGACGTCCGAGTCGGCATGACTCTCTTAGTTCGTGTCACTCTCATATTTGAGGTAGGCAGGTGAAGCGTTAGGGGGTCTTTGCCCAAGGACCCCTACTGGTAAGGTAGGTGCCAGCCGGGATTTTAACCCCAGTCTCCTGCATCAAAGGTGGTGTTCTAACCACTACGCTATCCAGTGGAGCGGCTGGAGATATATATATCTATATATCTATATCTATATATAGATAGATATAGATAGATATAGAGATATAGATATAGATATATAGATATAGATATATAGATATATATGTTATAGCAGAGATGGAAGCATTGGCCAGCTTTGGCTAGTGTTCCAGTTGCCACTGTTCATGGAAAAGGAAACATTCTTACTTACCTTGTGCCTAGACTAGTGTAACTCAGACTACATGATGTTACCCTGATGATCACTGAGAAACTTCATTTGATACAGAATATAGCTGCCTTCCTGCTGACAGGAGAGAGTCAGTATAGCCATGTACTACCTTTGTTGTGTGGGTTGCATTGGCTACATAGTTGCTTTCCAGTGCAATTCAAGTTGCTCATTATTACCTATAAAGCTCTACACGGCTTGAATCCTGGGTATTTCCAAAACTACCTACTTCAAGTAGAATCTACCTACATAGTATGGACCAGCAGAGACAGTATGCTGAGGATTCCCGTCATCTGGAAGATAGAAGTAATGGGCACCCAGAAAAGAGCCTTCTCTGCTGTGGCCCCTCCCTCTTATATTTTGGCTGGCTATTTATTTATTTATTATAAAACCATAAGCGTACACTCTCTTGTGTTTTTCAACATAATGATAGCATTGAAAACAACAATCGACATTAATTTAGAGTAATTAATAATAACAATAAAAGTATATGTAAAATCCAAGCGGGTTATTATACACAGTAATAAAATTGCTAAGAATTAAGAAATTGTTTTTCTTAAAATCAGAAAGTTAGGGAAAAGTCTACACCTCCAAGGGGAAGGAATTCCATAGTATTAGTGTCATCACAGGGAGAGCCTGACTGTATTGGTTCCTAGCCAGCCTCCTTTTCAAGGAACCCTCACAACAAAACCACGGGGGACGAAAGAGATCACGTATAGTGACAAAATGGGGAAGCTGTTCCTTTAAATAGGCAAAAGCCAAGCCATAAATTGAATTAAACGTTAAAGGAAGCACTGTCTCAGAATGGAATAGTAGGTTATTGAGCAAGAACTGTCACAGGTTCCTAATAGAATACACCAAACAGCGCTGAATTCTGGACCCCTTGTAGTTTTTGGGCTTTACTTCTCCAAGGTAAGGGACACTGTTTAAATGTGTTAATTCTAGTAGCAACCTCAAGAATTCTTAAGGTTAAAAGGCTTAATCTTGTACCCTGTTCTCATTAACAAATTGAGTAAATTAATAATTAGAAACAAGGGCCTGTTTGTTTTGTTTCTGGCAAAGGGACAGTATGTTTCACTCATAATACTGAGTTTCTTACAGCCCCAAATGATCAACAACCAGGACACCCAGCAAAATAGCACAGATGTTTAAGGTACCTAGCCTATGTATGTAGCCCTAAACTAATGCAATTTATAGAGATCAGGTGACACATTCAGAAGTACATAATCCTGTAATGCTGGACAGATCACTTAACAGTAGATCTGTCCAACCTTAGCTCCTCCCTTTATTTATTTATTTATTTATTTGTTTGTTTGTTTGTTTATTTATTTATTTGGCTTGTATGCTGCCCATCTCCCCCAACGGGTGACTCTGGGTGGCTCACAATAAAAAACAGAGTTTTCTCCAAAGATGGTTAAAATCTATAAATAATCTATAATAATCTATAAATAATTAAAAACATATTAAAAATGCCCTAAAAAAGCTCCTCTGATTTTTGGCCCTAAAAAACCTGTAAGATGCTGGGGGGGGGGACAACCCATCATCCCATCAGCCATCTCCACAGGTGCGGGTCCCCCTCTGGCCCCCAGGCCTTCTGGCAGAGCCAGGATTTAATACCTTTCCTGAAGGCCATGAGGGAGGGGGCACACCGGACCTCAGAAGGCAGGATGTTCCATAAGGCGGGCGCTACAGCAGAAAAGGCTCTCTGCCTAGACCCCACCAATCGGAATTCCCTGACTGGTGGGGTCTGCAACCTGCCCCTTCTGCTGGACCAAGTGGGATGGGCTGAAGTGACCAGGGCGAGGTGGTTCCTCAGATAACCTGGTCCCGTGCCATGAAGGGCTTTAAAGGTAATAACCAACACCTTGAATTGGACCCGGAAACAAACTGGTAACCAATGCAGCTCACGCAACAGCGGTGTTATATGTGCCCTCCTAGGGGCATTAAGAACTGTCTTACCAGGGTTCAGCTGAAGCCTGTTGTCCCCCATCCAGGCCCCCACAGCCTCCAGGCACTGCAAGAGGGCAGTCACAGCATCACTTAGGGCACCTGGGATGGAGATGTATAGTTGGATATCATCAGCATACTGATGATGCCTCACCCTATGGTGCTGGATGACCCTGGTTGTCTTTTATAGATACAGCTGTTGATGTGTTAATATCCAATGGGTCTGAGAATGTGATTAGCACAATCCATAATCATACATAGAGTCAACTCAGAACACAACATTAAGAGTCATATTGTTATCTATAAATGATGCCAACTTCTAAGTAGTGGAGTATCATTACGCATATTAGCTTGACCTGAATTCATAAAATGGATAGTGTCACAATGGTGATTTGGTATTAAAAGAAACAAAAGGAAACAATTCATTCTAAAATAATGGTTGTGGAATCAGAACATATGTGAGTTAACCGACTGGAGATGTAAGCAGCCTAGATTTCTTCTTCTTCATTTTTAGAAATATCCAGAGTAGGCATGACATGTGTCTTGGGTCTGATCACAGTAATTAAAGTTCTGCTTGAACAGCAACACAGAAAGTAGAATGCACAAGCTCTATGTGCTTCTTGTTCCACAAAATTTAGTAATGTCCATAGCATCTCTATTTCCTATGGATTCAAGCCACAGTGAAGAAGGCATTGCACAACATTGCAGAATGTTATTTTGAATGAAAAGAGCACTACGTATTTCCAGCCATTATACCCACTGCTCTAAACAATGCCAAATCCAGATTTCATAGCCAGGACCAACAGAGATAAGTGAAATCACAAGCAGAACAATGAGATAATCTGGCAAGGATATTCTGGCTTTTCCAGTGTAAATGCTGGTGAGCTTGCAGCGTGGCATCTATCTCCTTGTAGTTAGTCCAAATGATATGCTGAACAAGGAGATACACTGCCATAAAGTTCCTATGCTGTATTAATTGAAGAATTTGGAGGACATTTCACCCTATAGTTAATGAATCATCTGCTAGAATTCTGTTTTAATTGAAATCATGTTTAATTTCTATCACCTTGCCTCATTTTACTAGTCACCTTGACCAAAACATTTAAAAAGAGAGAGAGAGAGAGATGGAGAGAGAGAGAGAGAGAGAGAGAGAGAGAGAAGCTATCTGCTTATTGTACATTAATCTGAATGCTAAGCCTTATCATTCCTTCTATACTATCAATCACTTAGAAAGTAAATGGGAATTATTTTGATATAAATTATTATCTGTAAACCCCATATTATTTATTGTTTCTTATTTTTGTCTTTGTTTTTTGTCGTGTTTGTGTTTGTATGATTCTGTGTGAAGACTGATGTGGTTGTCATATTATTGTTATAATTGGTTTTATGGGTTTAAAGATCACCATGGATGCTTTAACTCTTGTCTTATATAGCCTGTAAGCCATTGAAAGTTGTTTGAATGTGGCAGGATAGAGTGCGATAGATGATAGATAGATTTAGATATAGATATTTAGCATTAGGTCTCAGAGACTTGGGGATGAGGGGTAGAATCTCTCCAGATTTTGTTGCCAAAATTGTAACTTGTAATACTCATAAGGGGTAAGTATCCTAATCCTGATTATGTACTTAAGTTTCAGTGTATTTATATTCAATAAATTTATTTTGTCCAAGCTCCACCGGGTTTGAAGAACAGAATATTACAATTACAGAATATGATTAAAAAGAAAGGTTGTATACTCTTGATTTAAATCTTTCGTTTGAATTGCATTGGAAGGTTTATATATTTATTGAACACACAGCAAGATACTGTATATTACTTAAAAGATTCCAGGTCAGCTAATATGCAGCATTCAAGAGTGGCATGAGGGTGTAGGTGGAATTATCAATAATCGAAACTCTATGGTTCCTTGGCTACTAGTTCACAGTTCACACCATTGTTTGTTACAACCAGGACAATCCTATATGTGTCGGTAAGAACTACCTACCACTGAGACTGATGAAGAATTTCCCCATGTAAGGAGTTTTAGGATTGAGCATATGGATTTGGTGTCATTATCCTAAATACTGATGTTAAATCCAGAGTGGTTAAGTCCATTATGGTTTGGAACCTCATCATTCATATCCTTAATCTGTATCAACCTGCCCACATTTTAGCATCAGATTTGGTGAACCTCTCACTGATATGTTTCCCTGTGAAATCAGTTAGGTTCCTTCTTGATGGGGATTTACTAGAAGTCTCTAAATAGATGCAGACTTATCCATATACAACTGCTTTCTCTAAAGAGTTTTTATCATGCCTCTGCTTTTAGGACATGCAAGAAGTTTCAACTATTCATTGTATCATTACTCTAGGCTGAACATTGCAATTGTTTTACCGGTATTATTATATTGTTTTATGGTGAGTCATGGTTACATTGAGTTGTATGCTAGTAGCATGCAAATGTAAAATACAATTATTGAACATTTACATTTTAACATTTAACATGAACAAGTATATTTTAGTTTTATATAATTAATGCTAAGTTTCAGCTTCAAGCATTATTTAATTAAATGAAATATTAAATTTTTTAAAACAAGTTTCATTTAGTTATCAATCACTGCAGGAATTCCTTCTGATTTCATCTTGAAAAATATTAACATTTTTGCTGATGGAGTTAGCCGAGCTGGCAAAATTGACAGCTTTGCTTAGAGAAAAAGCATCGACTAACTTTGATGCCAATTGGAAGCCCCTTTTGGACTTTTTGCAAGAGACAGAAAAAAAATGAAATTATGATTTATGGATTTGATGATTAGTTAAAATAATGTTATACAAAATATGTATATTAAGATGTAGTTTTAGAGTAAGAGGTCACTATATGATTTATCTATATCTGCTGTATGAGGAATCGGAAGTCATTCTTTTTGCAGTTTTTCCTTTCTTTCCTTTTATCATTTTTGTATTCTTTATTTCTAATTCTCTTGTTCTCTATTTCTCTCTTTGATTATTAGTTCTTGTTTGCTTTTATCTTTGTGCTTTTTATAACTTACTGAAGTTCTTATATAAAAAAAAGAAAAATATTAATATTTTTGTCACTTCTATGTTTCTTCTCAATCCTCAGCAGTGGTTACAGCAAGATTACCCAATACCCACTGTCTTATTTTCCTACATAAATCACAGCACTTGTAATTCTTACTCTTGAAAAAACATTTCAACATTTGTGAAAAATAAGTTAATTTTCTGTATTGAACAGTTTACTTTCAGCATCTGGGCTGTTCCAGAGCAGAAGGACAAAATTGTTCTCCTTTTTCAAATGACAGGGGACTATGGCATATGGGTTTACAAAATATTCCCATCTTTTTGCAAATTTAAAAGAAGAAAAAAAAAAATTGGTACAAATTCTCTGTTGATGCCAATGAAGTTCATATAGATAGAATCTCTGATGAAATTGACCCAACGATTTGTCTTCCTTTTATTGAGAACATACAAGTGAAACTCGAAAAATTAGAATATCGTGCAAATGTTCATTTATGTCAGTATGGCAACTCAAAAGGTGAAACCAATATATGAGATAGACGCATTACATGCAAAGCGAGATATGTCAAGCCTTACTTTGGTATAATTGTGATGATTATGGCGTACAGCTTATGAAAACCCCAAATTCACAATCTCAGAAAATTAGAATAGTGTGAAAAGGTTCAATATTCTAGGCTCCAAGTGTCCCACTCTAATCAGCTAATGAATCCATAACACCTGCAAAGGGTTCCTGAGCCTTTCAATGGTCTCTCAGGCTGGTTCAGTAGGAATCACAAGCATGGGAAAGACTGCTGACCTGACAGTTGTGCAGAAAACCATCATTGACCCCCTCCATAAGGAGGGAAAGCCCCAAAAGGGAATTGCAAAAGAAGTTGGATGTTCCCAAAGTGCTGTATCAAAGCACATCAATAGAAGGTTATGTGGAAGGGAAAAGTGTGGTAGAAAAAGGTGCACAAGCAGCAGGGATGACCGCAGCCTGGAGAGGATTGTCAGGAAAAGGCCATTCAAAAGTGTTGGGGACTTTCACAAGGAGTGGACTGAGGCTGGAGTTAGTGCATCAAGAGCCACCACACACAGATGGATCCTGGACATGGGCTTCAAATGTCGTATTCCTCTTGTCAAGCCGCTCCTGAACAACAAACAAGGTCAGAAGCGTCTTACCTGGGCTACAGAAAAAAAGAACTGGTCTGTTGCCCAGTGGTCCAAAGTCCTCTTTTCTGATGAGAGCAACTTTTGCATCTCATTTGGGAACCAAGGACCCAGAGTCTGGAGGAAGAATGGAGAGGCACACAGTGCACGATGCTTGAAGTCCAGTGTGAAGTTTCCACAGTCTGTGTTGATTTGGGGAGCCATGTCATCTGCTGGTGTTGGTCCACTGTGCTTCATTAAGTCCAGGGTCAACGCAGCTGTCTACCAGGAGATTTTGGAGCACTTCATGCTTCCTTCCGCAGGCGAGCTTTATGGGGATGCTGACTTCATTTTCCAGCAGGACGTGGCACCTGCCCACACTGCCAAAAGTACCAAAACCTGGTTCAATGACCATGGGATTACTGTGCTTGATTGGCCAGCAAACTCGCCTCACCTGAACCCCATAGAGAATCTATGGGGCATTGCCAAGAGAAAGATGAGGGACATGAGACCGAACAATGCAGCAGAGCTGAAGGCCGCTATTGAAGCATCTTGGTCTTCCATAACACCTCATCAGTGCCACAGGCTGATAGCATCCATGCCACGCCGCATTGTGGCAGTCATTGCTGCAAAAGGGGCCCAAACCAAGTAGTGAGTACATATGCATGCTTATACTTTGCAGAGGTCCGATATTGTTCTCTTTCCAATCCTTGTGTTATTGATGTCATGTAATATTCTAATTTTCTGAGATTGTGAATTTGGGGTTTTCATAAGCTGTATGCCATAATCATCACAATTATACCAAAGTAAGGCTTGACATATCTCGCTTTGCATGTAATGCGTCTATCTCATATATTGGTTTCACCTTTTGAGTTGCCATACTGACATAAATGAACATTTGCACGATATTCTAATTTTTCGAGTTTCACCTGTAAATGGTAATGTAATCATAGTAAGACAGAGGCCTTACTATTTATAAATAGATCAAGTGCACTGGGAAAATACCACTTTTTAAAAAAAAAAATGAAAGGAGTCTTTTTCATGCCCTGATATTAATTAAAATAATTGTCTTTTCTTATTCTGTTCATTAGTACTGATTAAGTAACTTCTAGAGGAGCCTCCTATAAATCATTGAAGCCTTGACACCAGTAGCTAAAATAAAATTAGCAATAGGTGAAAGTCACATTTTACTTGAAACTAGTTAAAAGCGATAATTAAATGACACTCAGTTCTGATAGTACTTTTCTTCTTAACGTGTGTATATATTTTGTGATGAACATGTCTTTTTCTTAGAAAAACTGCAGTGGAGAGAGCTCTTCGTTAATAGTATACGACAGCCCCATTGTCATTATTTTTAGCGTAATCAAATAATTCAGCAAAGGACTATTAAGCAATGTCTCTCAGTAAGTTTAATTGTTTAAAAAGAGAAGGCTTGAAACTGCTTTAAACAAATGTAAATCTTGATTAATTTCACATGTCAATATACCAATTACATCTGGTATGGCTATTAAATCTTGTGTGTAATTATGTTTTCAGTGCCACTGTACATTGAAATAGATATCTCTAGACCCACCATTTACCACAATTCCCCATTTTGCATGGAGGCACACATACACTGTAGCACACTCCAGGCCACTCACTAATTCCCCTCTGCCTTGCATAGTTGTATACATATTAGGAAAGACAGTTGTCTTCTATTAAAAGACAACACTTGGTATGGTTAGCCTACGTTGCATATTCCTATAGAAGTCTGAAAACAAGCCAAACTGTACTTTAAGGAAGAGGTTAGTTAGTTTCCAGTGATGATTGATTGATTGATTAATTGATTATGTGCCATCAAATCATTTTTGAGTCCTAGTGACCACATAGATACATTTGCTCCATGACAAGCCATATGTACCCTGTCCTTTCAGGTCTGCCAATGGTGCACTCATTGCCAGTATATCTGAGTCTGTCCACCTTGCTGCTGGTCATCCTCTTATTCTCTTTCCTTCCATCTTTCCCAGCATTATAGCCTTTTCCAAAGAGCTGGGTAATAATGTGTTTGAAGTAAGATAATATGAGCTTGGTCATTTGTGTCTCATGTGAAAACTCTGGGTTTATTTGTTCAATGATCCATTTGTGTGTTTTCTTAGCTGTCCACAGTATTCTCAGAAGTCTTCTCCAACACCAAAATTCAAAAGCATCTTCCTATCCTGCCTCTTCAAAGTCCCTTTTTAACTTCCATAGATTGTCACAGGAATACGATGGCTTGAGTGATTCTGATCTTCGTAGGCATAGACACATCACAGCATTTGAATATCTTCATGGCTACTCTACCAAACACTGTCTGTGGCGTTTTTCTTGACTGCTTGTTCCAGTGATACAGACACAGATCTTACTGTGGTTTCTTCATCTTACCTAAAATTTCTAAATGCAGTATGATCTATTGGCTTCTAAAAATTATCAGGATTACTCATATATTTTAATTCCTTATTTCTAGGTGTTTTTTTTTTTTTCCTTTTAGCTCCTTTTGGCTTTGAAGTTTAGCTGTTGATGAAATTGAAGCTGAGAAGCATTAAAAGCCAATGCTGTTTCAGTCTCCAAAACTGTTTCATAGCATGCAGGAGCCACAGATACATCAGTCTGCAATACTTTCATCTTTTTGGGGATTTGCATGGAAGCAGCAAAGGCCAACCACACAGTTCTGGGCAAAGATAAAGTTACTTTAAGGCATTCCATTCAAGGTCTACATTTTCACCCCTGTGTTTTCCAAAGCACCATTTAGAGACTGAATCTGAAACCCTGCACAGTCCTATTGAAAAATAATGTGCACCAGCTTAATATTTTCATTTATATATTTTTGAGATAAATATGACAAAGGGCTAGTTGATAATTTTCTTCTTCTACCTTTCATATTTTGCTTTTTGCTACTGATCATTCAGGCATTTATTGTTATTTATTTTCCTGCCATGCAAATACTCTTTAAACAACGATCTGTATTCCCAGGGCCATGGGAAATCTATCAAGGACATGGGCACAAAGGCCTTTTAAAGTGTCACTACATTGTAATTTTTCATATTACCAGCATCTAAAATCGATTAAAAGCACACTCTAGTTTTCAAGATCAGAACTGCCATGAATTATTTGGGGAGATAGGGAAAGGAATACGACAAGGCTGTATACTGTCACCCTGCTTATTTAACCTATATGCAGAGTACATCATGAGAAATGCCAGGCTGGAAGAATCACAAGCTGGAATTAAGATTGCAGGGAGAAACATCAATAACCTCAGATATGCAGACGATACCACCCTAATGGCAGAAAGTGAAGAAGAACTAAAGAGCCTCTTGATGAGGGTGAAAGAGGAGAGTGCAAAAGCTGGCTTGAAACTCAACATTAAAAAAACTAAGATCATGGCATCTGGACCCATCAATTCCTGGCAAATAGAAGGGGTAGAAATGGAAGCAGTAACAGACTTCATTTATTTGGGCTCCAAGATCACCGCAGATGGAGACTGCAGCCATGAAATTAAAAGACGCTTGCTCCTTGGGAGGAAAGCTATGGCAAACCTAGATAGCATATTAAAAAGCAGAGACGTCACCTTGCCGACAAAGATCCGCATAGTCAAAGCTATGGTTTTTCCAGTAGTAATGTATGGCTATGAGAGCTGGACCATAAAGAAGGCTGAGCGCCGAAGAATTGATGCCTTTGAACTGTGGTGCTGGAGAAGACTCTTAAGAGTCCCCTGGACTGCTAGGAGGTCAAACCAGTCAATCTTAAAGGAAATCAACCCTGATTGCTCATTGGAAGGATTGATACTGAAGCTCAAGCTCAGATACTTTGGTCACCTAATGCGAAGAGAGGACTCTTTGGAAAAGACCCTGATGCTGGGAAAGATGGAAGGCAAAAGAAGAAGAGGACGGCAGAGGATGAGATGGCTAGATAGCATCACTGAAGCAATGAGCATGAAACTGAGCAAACTCAGGGAGGCAGTGAAGGACAAGAAGGCCTGGCGCAATATGGTTCATGGGGTCACGAAGAGTCGGACACGTCTTAACGACTGAACAACAACAACAATTATTTTCTAGAGTTTCTGGGTTATTTTATTTTTTAAAAAATAATTCTTTATCACATACCTGTGCAAGTTTCTTTCTTAATATTCCATCGATGCCAAAGGAGTTAAATAAATTCATAAGAACAAGGCTGATTTCTTGTAAAAGGGTCAGTGAAAAGATTATCAAATGTAATAGCTGTCATGCTGACCTGGCCAAAAAGCATTTTTTTAAAAAAAATTATGTCATACATTTTGAGGCACCATAATGTGAATTTTATCTATTATCCAGTTTGGTTCTGAGTTTCTGAACCCCAATGTATTTTATCCCATTTCATTTCTACAGAACCCTTCTGAGGGATTTTTCGTCTAAATATACATATGTATAGTCAAAACCCTGCCTAGCTTTTCAAGATCAGTTAAGGTTAGCTAGGTATTAGCACCTGACTGGTAGTGTGCTGTAGCAAAAACAACCAAGGACATCTTGCATGTGTGTATCTTCTATAGAGGTTTACAGGAAGGAATGTCATTGCACCCTTTAAAGTAGATGTTTTTTGTGAATGAAATACTGCCCAATATTCCCTAAATTATGTACAAGATATGTAAAAATCAGAGGGCATAGATTTTACCTAACAAGAATCCAGACCTGTTTTTATTCCTCCTTTCCTTGACCACCAAACTATGCTTCCTTTTTATCTTGTACCAAACTTCAGCATGAACATGACCCATCAACCTCTTTTTTCTGCTACATACATGCTAGCCCCATGTCCAAAAGGATGTCAGTGGATAGACAGGTTGTCTTTGATGCATGTGGGCAAAACCAGAGACAAATGGCTAGACTTTTGGACATTTGCAAAACGTTGCCCTCAGCTCCAGCCCACATTAAAGAGTGTGACAGATGGATGCTTTCCTTCCAGCTGAGGATGTACAATGGGCAGGATGGAAACAAAGGCAGGAGAATCGACTAATCTCTTTATATACTATAAATAATGATAGCGCTTGATTGCGGCAGGGTAGAGATCGCTGTGATGAAGAACCCTACATCTACCTCCTATTGTTTTTGCTAATCTCTGATCCGGTGAATGATTAAGTGCACTTAAGTTCATTGATTTTAGAGTTTTGGCATTGCTGATTTTCCAGGAGTTCAGGTGTAAACCTCACAATGAAGGCAAACTGATTTGTTGAAAAAGGGTTGGATGCCATTTTTATCCCTAAAGACTGCCACATTGATGGAAAGCACCGCATTCTTTCTATGTTTTTGCTGCCTTCTCCTGTGATTTGTTAACTGTTAGTCCAAATATTGAATGACTTGAATAATGGTAGTATTTACAAGGTATGTATATTACAGACTCAGGGTTTTCCATATGCCAGAATTTGTGTCTTTTAGCATTGGAAAGGTAGCATATGTCCTTATAGAATCATGATTGCATTAAAATTAATAAAGAGAATGCATGAAAGCTGTGAGGGGTAGAAAACATTCTTACTATAACAAGATTCTGATTTATTTTACACTTGTAAGAAGGATCAAAGCCAAGTATGCCATCTGTTGCCAAGGAAGAAAAGTTATTGCGATTGCTGCTACACTCAGTAGCCCTTGAAAGCCTGTTGTATATGGGACGATGTTGGTGCTGGTCTGATTATTTACTTCAATACTGGGGCTAGAAATGGCATTGACTGCCCTTTCTATCTCACACAAGACTTTTGTTATCCTTCGGCAACAGCTGCAGTAAATAATGATTACAAGCATTACAAGTTGGCATATAAAAGCCTATTTCTTTAAAGCAGCACTGGGCTAAATACCAAACGCATTGTGCTCGGTGTGCATTGGATCCATCCTGTAGCAAAGAACAGAACTGAGATTCAAGCAAGCGCTCTTTGAAATTTTCTTGATTGCCTTGGCAAGTCCTCCTAACAATGCAGGAGTCATCTTGTACTGTGGAATGTGGGAGTGGGAGTGGGGAAGGCATGGTAGGTTTCATTTGTTTCACTGAGAAAAATGAACCTGCAGGATTCAGTACATAGATTAATGGGCAGGTGAATCTGTCTTTAATTGCTTTGAAAGACTTCTGGCAAGTTTGACAGACATTTCCTGCAGCGTTTGTTAGATTGCAAAGGGAAAGATGTAGTGAATAAGGTAGGAATCCTTAATGTGCTTAGTTGCTTTTACTAGATTGATTAGAAAAGTTGATTTGGAGCATATGTACCATAGGATGGATCAAGTATATTTTAGGTCAATGCACTATTGACAGGTCAGTCCGTCGAAGCTTCTTTTCTTCCTTTGGTACATTGTTAAACTGGGGAGGAGAAGATCTTGCTGTGATGGGTTTATATCTGGAGGAAGCAATAATAGCACATTCAATCAATTAAATTAATTGATCAGGTTAATAATAATAAAAAAAATAAGGCATTGATAACTTGGAATCCACCCCTAGCTGGTTGATTTGAAATACCAGGCACAAAAAAGTAAGATGGAACAAGAAGAGATTATTTTAGCTTGATTTGTTTTGAAAATAAATCTTTTATGCCCTGGGGTTACATGCCATTTTCCTATGGCATAAAGTAGATTGTCCATAAGGAAACCTGGAAACTTCTTTTCCAAAGGCAATGATCTCAGTTATGCAATATTTTAAGCCCTTTCTCTAAATGAATTGATACAACTATGAAAAAAAACTGAAGAGGGGAGGAGAAAGCACAATCCTGGGTGTTAAAGCCTTTTATAGTTACAATGAAGTCATTTTAAAAGTTAATCAGCCTCTATTTAGAATCATTATGGGGCTATAGTATCCCAATTCTAAGCATTGGAAATGTGTAGGCATTACATCATGGTGATGGTGGATCTTCCTGTGGGGATGAGCAAAGAATTTTGGGAGTGTATGCCAAGATGTTCCCAGCAGGGTCACCCAAGGTGTAAAGGTAATCTTTCTAAAAGATTTGAGAGAAATAGCATGCGGCTATGTTCCAATCTTTTTTTTTTATCCATATTAATTGTTCAGATCTAATTTACCTTATATAGCATACTTTATTATATAACATTTAAGATGTACAGCTAACAAGTAGACATTATGAGAGTGGGCATCAACCTTGGAAACACAAGTGCAAGTGCAAATAGTCACTCATAACCTGTATATTGCATGAAAGTTCTTAATTATAAATTATAATTGGTCAAATTATAATCCAAGCCCATTGTGAACTTCTTTCTTTCCAACTGCAAGTGGTTAGCCCCTGGTCCGTGTTTCTTTTAGTCAGATTTGGCCTTTGAGAGAAATCATTATTATCTAGTGGTAGTTACCACCCTGCAAGTCCTTTTCCGCTGCCTCATTGTGGTGGGGGGGGGGAGATCTTCCTAGGGAGAAGCGAAGAATTTTGGGAGTGTATGCCAAGAGTATATGGCATACTCTTCCCAGCAGGGTCACCCAAGGTGTAAAGGGAATTCCAGCTGTCCAGCTGAAGTAAGCAGGCACTTATATTGGGCAGCAGCAATATGGGAAGAATCTGGAGGCAGATGGTCACTTTGGTAATAATGGCAAACACATCAATTCATACTGTGCAGGAGCAGGCAATGGTAAACCACATCGTATTTTCACAAAGAAAACCACAAGGATAGAAAATATGTAAATGATTGGTGATATAGTGGCCAGTGATGGGCCCCTCAGGTCAGATGGCACTCAACATGCTACTGAGGAAGAGCTGAGGATCTTTTAGAGTACTAATGGTGTTATACTGTGGCTAGATTAAAGCCTTTGGGACATCTAATTGATGATGTTGCTATGCCAGAAAAAGAGAATGCAAACCTACAAAGAGAGGAACGCAGTGGGGACATGTAATGTAAGAAGTATGAACACGGGAAAGCTCAACACAGTGAAAGATGAAACGAAACAACTACGATTTGGCATCTTAGGCATCAGCAAATTGAGATGGACTGTAAGCTGTAAAGATGTTGAAGATGGAAACAAACATGCAAAAACAAGGAAATCTTTCAAAAGATCTGTAAACTCAGAAGGAGGTTCCAACCTCAGACTGATATGCTAAAGGATGCCAATGGACGGATAGCAACCAATTCAAGGGAGATCAAACAGAGAAGGAAGGTATATACTGAAATGCTGTATAGTGGAGATGTCAACATCCTGAGAATACCATGGACTATCAAGAAAACAAATAAATAGATCATTGAATAAATCAATCTAGAGTTCTGTCTCAAGTCACAAATGACCTGGCTTAAATAATCCTACCTTGGACACATTGTGTGAAGACTTGGCTCTCTAGAAAAGGCTTTTATGCTGGGAAAGATGGAAGGAAAGAGAAGATGACCAGTAGTTACAGTGGTGATGGATGTACTTTAAAGACTTCAAAGATTGTTATGGACAGTTCATCCTAGAGAAAATCTATCTATGTGGCTGCTAAGAGTCAACCCTGACTTGATGGCACATAATCAATCAGTGGTAGATAATTATTAAGCAAAAGAAAATAAATGATTTATTTTAAAAATATCTATTAAACTTCAGAAACATTATAATTAACATTTCTTAAAATAATATAAAGGATAACTGATTTCTTCATAATCTTTGTTGACATGCTTGCACAATTATTATTAGGGTATGTAACATTAGCATGAACTCATTTTGTTCCTTAAGAGAGACAGATGGTACAAGCAGTAGCCATAGGCAGCAGTTAAGCACTTTTTATTATAATGGATGTGCAGTTTACATCAGAGCTATCAGAATTCTAATTTAGATAGAATTACTTATCCAAAGTAAACTGTAAATGGCACACAATATTGTAGCATAATGTATATAGTTTTTTAGAGCATCATTATCTTATGGAGTTGTTAGAAATAAAGAATTCTGATCTGCATGGAAATAATCAATTGTATTCAACAGCTAAAAGCTGAAGCTACTTTGGGGCATCTTTAGTTATTTTCTTTACAAAATTCTGGACTATCAACTATTGCATTCTCCTCTGCTGGATGGATAGGGAGAATGTTACTTAACAATTGCTTTCAAACAAGTAGTGTGTTAGTCATCATTGTACAAGATTTGACACATTTAAATTCTAATGCTGAGCACAGTTTGAATAAACTTGTCCTATCAAAAGCAATGACCAATATTGGGATGGTTCTTTTGATCTGGAGTAGATCCAAAAATAAAACCTACCAATTATTTTTTTTATTTTTATTTTTTTATTATTATCAAACTTGTATGCCACCCATCTCCCCCAACGGGTGACTCTGGGTGGCTCACAATAATAAAAAGGAAAAAACACAAGTCCCTCCAACCATGGTAAAATCTATAAATAATTTAAAAAACATATATTAAAAATGTCCTAAGAACCTCCTATAATTTTTTAGCCCTAAAAACCTGCAAGATGGTTGGGGGGGGGGCAAACCCATCACCCCACCAGCCATCTCCACAGGCGCGGGCCCCCTTCCGGTCCCCAGGCCTTCTGGCAGAGCCAGGATTTAATCCCTTTCCTGAAGGCCATGAGGGAGGGGGCACATATCCTATTTTGTTTCCATTTAAATATAACATCTATGTTCCTTCACATGCAATTAGAATGCTAAAGTCTTGAAATGTCTTGGAAACCCTGATAAGAGATGTGTATGTAAGTTTGGACAGACATCTTCTTGTGTTTTGGACAAAGATGCATAGTTTTAGTGGCACGTGAAATGAAGTTACATGGAACATTGGGAAGGGGAGAAATAATTAGCTGTAAGAGAAGATTCAGTTATTGCAGTCAATGATTAAAAAGCTTTCAAATGGTTCAAATATGCCTTGTTTCCATTTCGAAAGGTTAGACAGAAACTGTTTAACAGTATTTAACATTAACTTCCAAGATACTATATTCTGTACCAGATTGACCAGTGGCAACATGAAATAATCCCCTCATTAAATTGTAGATTGGGGAAAAGATAAGTAAAGGCATGTACTAGTATACCAAAATGCAACACAGTATCTTGGAAAGGGGTGTGTTATGTTGAGATACCATATTAATTATCCCAATATATTCTGGTTTATAGAAGTGATCTTTTAGAAAGTGTATGTTCAAAGGAAGGTTTAAGCACACTTTCAGATGCAAACTAAATAAAGAGAAAAATGGGTTTCGAGTGAAGAACTGAATTATTGTAAATGAAATAGAGGAGAGAATTTTGCAGAAAATGCCAAGAGAACAGGAGGAAAATGTGTGGAATAATGAATGTACATCTATAGTCAAGCTGGGATATTCAGATTACACATTTTGAAAAGAAAGACTATAGGTAAACAAGGTATTTCAGGCTGCTTTGAAAGAAAAACATATTGGCTAATATGCAACAAAATCCAACCAAACTTTGAACCAAATTGCTCTGAAGAAACCTCAAAAATTATCCAGAAATAATGGTGCCATTTTTTCCCTTGAAGCTGTAACTGGACTCAATTGCAATATGTATGTTTTCTTGTGGCCATGTGCCTTTGAAAGCAGGGCTCTGTTAATTCCGTTCTATGGCTTGACTAGCTTGTATGTGCTTGCTTTCATCTATAGTTATTATTACAGCTTTTTAATTCAGGAAAACAATGCCATTTATGGAAGAAACATGGAAAATGCAAGTATATAAAGGACAAGTTAGAAAACAGTTCTCAACCTGTCTACCTGGTTTGAGAATAATACAAAATACATTATCCCTAAATAATCTGGACTGTGTGATGAGGGGGAAGGGGAAAGTAATCTAACATCCTGCACAAGTGGCACTAAATCATGGATCAGCTTTTTATGTAAGCCATCCCTAGAGCTAATCCATCTTAATTCTGGTACTCTGGAAGGTATGGTGGCCCAGTGATCAATTACATCATTAGGTACTTTGGAATTGTTGTCATTAATTTATAAGTTCCGAATTTTCATTTTAATTATGTACACTGAGAAAAGTGCAGGAAGGTAAAGGAAAAGAACAGGGAATAAATGCAAGAAGGTAAAGGAAATGAAGAGGGAATTAAAAAGGTACCAACTGTTAATTATAGAAATAAAGGCCACTGTGGATATATTATTTAGGAATCACTGCTTCAGTTTGAAAATCTGTTTCCATCCTTTCACAGTAAATTACTGTTTTCATATATTTGCTGTATATTATTCAGATATTCATATATATGTGCGTGTGCCTGTATGTGTGCATGTGTATTTCTATATATATACATACACATACTGTACATGCATACATACATACATATAGTATATATTTTCCTGACATCATTCTTATATCCATGGAGCCATCAAGTTATGGTTCAACCCAATAGTATTCCTTTCATTGTCTAAAACATACCAAAGTCTGCCACTGCCATAGTCACTTTCTGTCAAACGAATGTGCTTTCTTCATCCCAGGAGCCATCAAACTTTACTTGGCCAAAGTAATTCTCCAGTTACTGTCTGATGCCCAAGTAGGACTGTGCTGTAACAGTGACCATTTAGAGACAGTTTAGTCTAAATGCTTACAGAAGATATTCCAGGTCCCTCAAAGTGTCTTAAATATAGCTCTGGGAAGGGAAGCCAGACTAGTGAAAATAAAAACAAAAGCATTTCTGCTTTTTCAGACTAAAAAGAAAAAATGTTTTATCCAGTTGGCCTGATTCCACATGAACTAGGTGGTAACTCCATCATACCCTGGAGAGTAATGATGGAAAAGGAACTCCATTCATTAGGATTATTTGGGGAAGCTCTTCCTATGCTAACCTATCCTCAGGCAGCCAAAATGATAACTCACATATATTGGATTTAGCTCTACCTCCTTACCTAAACACCTTCTTTTAACACAGCATTGTCTCTCTGTGGAAACCAGTGAGCTACATAAATATAAAAGGTTCCTCATACCTCACCCTGTCCTGCCGTGATGCTCTGTTTAGTGCTGTCTTGGAAGAGAAATTCAGAAGACTCCCTTATAATGACCAATTATGTCCTTGTGGATCACACACAGTGGAATCCCTAGAGCATGTTTTGTTATGTTGCCTCTTCTACAGAGATATTAGGAACAAGTACATTGCACTTCTTTTAAGTGCATGGATGTAAGATGTATGGATTTGTTTTATATTAAACTACTGCTGACTGATCAGTACAATTTTACATCTCTAGCAGTGGCCAAATTCTGCTTTGCTTCTCTTTAAGATCAAAAGACAAATTCTGATCCAGGAAGAGAAATACTTGCTGGATACTAGATAAAAACATCCCAACTGCTTTCTCTCTTTTCCTTTCCTTTTAGTTGGCTCTTAAACAAAAACAAAAACAACAAGAAGAAAACATGGTTTTTCCTTTCCTTTTTTTTTTTTTCCTGTATTTTGATCTACAACTGTAAATTGAATAAATGAGTACTCTGTTAAAAAACTGATTAGCAAGTTTACACCCATCACTGTTGAGTCCATCCATTTTGTTGCTGATCATTCTCTTCACTTCCCTGCCATTTCCCCCAGCATTATAGACTTTTCCAGAGAGCTAGGTCGTCACCTAATGTGTCCAACATATGACAATTTGAGCATTTGTGCCTTGAGTGACAATTCTGGGTTGATTTGTTCAATTACCCAACTCTTTGTTCTTTTGGCATGGTATTCTTAGGATTCTTCTCCAATACCAAAGTTCAAAAGCATCAATAGTCTTTCTGTATTTTCACAATTATGCAGCATGTATCAGCAATAATATCCTTACCTAAGGTCAGCTTGAACATCTGGCATCTCCTTTTCCATGCAGGGCTCCAATATGTGTTGGATGATCCTAAGCATTATTTTGCTTGCATGTGAAATTAAGAGTATTGTACAACAGTTTGCACACTCTTAAGTCCCTTTTCTTTCTATTAGTATGTAGACTGACCTTCTTCTAATTCGTTAGCCGCTGTGTTGTTCTCCAGATTTGCTGGCATAGTTTGGTTAGAATGTTTACAGATTATTTTTCTGTTGCTTCCCATGTTTCAATATTCCTGCCATATTCCATCAATTCCTGTAGCATTCCAACTTGGCAGTGACTGGAGTGCTGATCTAGCTTATCTTGTAATACTAGAGGATCTTGTAAATAGGGAATATCTTCTAAGGTGTCTTGGATGTTGACATCTCTAACGTACAGTATTTCAGTATACTCTTTCCATCTTCCTTTGATCTTTTTTGAATCAGTCACTGCTTTAGCATACCTATTTGAATCTCCTAACTTCGGAGATATTTTGGAAGACTTTCCTTTTTTTCCCATGTTTGTTTCCATCTTCAATGTATTTACAGATGCTATTGTAATATTGTTTCTTGTCCCTTCCAACAGTTCTCTTCCTGAGATCTTTATCTTTCTTGGCTTGGCTTTTCTTTTTAGCAATTTCCTCTGTCTGTTCTAAAATCCAATTTGCTTTCTTCTGTTTCATGATCTTGGCAGTCTCTTTTCACATTCATCCTTAACAACTTCTTTGATTTCATTCCACAGTTCCTCTGGTTCGCTATCAATGAGGTTCATCACTTCAAGCAATTGCTGATGCTCTCCTTGAAAATGGTGGGTATATGCTAAAGATCATATTGTGGAGACTGACTGGCTTTCTTCTTCTTCTTCAGCTTAACTTTGAACTTGCACATGAGCAGTTCCAGATCTGTTCCACATCACCTCTTATCACATCTTTGCTGTTATAACTGAGCTCTTCCACCTCCTGTGCCAATAATATAGTCAATTTGATTTCTATGTACTATGTTCCATCTGATGAGGTCCATGTTATTTCAGCTTGCTAATCCATATGCAGTGCTTACTCAGCAGCAAGAGTAAGAAATACAACCAAAAATGATAATTTGTATGGAATTCTAAACTTTAATGATACTTTACTCTTTAGGGATTATGTGGAAATTGGAGGAGTTTGTGCTGAATATAGTTTAGTTCCTGGAATTTCACCAGGGAAGGGAGCTGGATTGATTGGCTCCCAAAAAGTTTCCATTTCTATTACTTTGCTGGAAAATTAAATGGCCCAAAGCATATACAATTACATTTAAATGTACATTGCTCCCATGTTATCATTTATTAGATCATGCCTATTTTAGGATTACAATAATGTATAGTGAGACTTTAAAGAACAGCGAATTACTTTTCTGTTGAACATGTAAAAATAAATTGCAGAAGTTGTTCATGCTGTATATATTTTTCATGGTTGTGCATTTGGATGACTTGGTTACAGCAAACTATGTTTTAACTACAAACCTGCCTAGGGCATCATTTGAGCAGCAGAACTGAAAATTGCTTCTCTGTGGTTTTGTTTCTATGTTACCATGTCATTTGAACATAGTGCAGTGGCTTCTTCTGTCCAAAAAAAGAGAGCGGGAGCTCAAGGTTAATTTTAAGTTCACTTTTTTATTCCAGCTGTAAAAATTTCCTGTGCCATACACAGTCACTCATGCCTTAGTCACCTCCCACTTGGATTACTGCAACATATTCTACATAGGATTGTCCTTGAAGACCCTCCTAAAGCTGTAACTGGTCCAAAATACAATGGCACACACAGTTTTGGGTGACCTTTGGTTCACCTGAGTTGCATGAGCTGTGCTGGCTTCCAGTTGCTTTCCATATGCATTTCAAGGTGCTGTTTTTCACCTTTAAAGTCCTACATAACACAGGGCTAGGTGATTTGCAAAACCTCTTCTCCATGAGGGTATATACCCATCCTATTAGGTTAGATAGGGTGGGTGCACTCCAGGTCCCCTCTCTTCAATGCTGTCATCTGATGGGACCTCAGAGGTATGCCTTCTCAGTAGCCACTCCAGCCCTTTGGAATAGCCTCTGATCTTTGAGGGATCCCTACCCTTTTAGCCTTCCAGAAGGCCATGAGGACCTGGCTTTTCTCCCGGGCTAGGATAGGACTGAGCTGAGAGGCTGTTTGGTCTGGCATCTAGTGGAAGGGTGGTTTTGTTTTTAATCTGTTTTGATTGTTGTGAGCTGCCTAGGATCATTATATAAGATAAACAGCCATATACGTTCTATAAAGTAATTAATTAATTAATTAATTAAAAGAAAACAATGAAAATGGGTGATTTCCTACTATGCCACATGGCAGAACCCTAGGCATATTCATGGCTAAACTACAGCTGGCATCAAGTGAATGCATCCAGTATGTTGTATATTATGTCTGGTGTCTAAAGAGGGAGGATGTAGGGAACTATTATTCAAACTTTGCTTATTTTAAGCCACCAAATAAAGAAATTCTAGTGATATTTTAGAATCCTATTTCCTAAATCATTCTGGATGACTGAAATTCTACCCCTGTTTATTGTAAGGTACAATGAAAAGTTTGAAATTAGAGATATATTGAATTGTTTCTCTCCATATCAGTACTGAATTCACTGTTGTAATATTGCAATTGCAAAAATCATTGCATTTATTCCTAGCTCTCTTTTACTTCTTCCATCATTCTTTCTCTTAATGTGTGGAACTTCTCTCTTCTGTGGATGCACTTCAGGCTGGTGACAAACTGATCACAGGGTGTATTATCACATGATCTTGCAAAGGTCCTATTTGCTATGCTATGTTGAGTGTAGTAGCAGAAATACATTCAACCTTGATTGCTTTGAGGTCATAACTGCACTGGCTGTCTCTCTATCTGAAAACCATGGAGTTTCTCTTGTGGCGATGCCTCTCAGTTTTATTAGCAGGAATACACAGTCATATGTCAGCCAATATATTTCAACATTCAAAGCGTGCCTTCCTCCTGGCAAGATGGAGAAGACATGCCTTAATGCTCTCCTGAAACCAAGGAGAGAAGAAGTAGATCAGATTTCAACAGGCAGGTAGTCCCAAAACATGTAGTCCCAAAGCATGGGGACAGCAGTTGAAAATGCCCATTTCCTAGATGTCATCAAATGACATTCTCAGATGAGACCTGGAAGCAGTTGACCCTGTACAATCTGGACCAGCAGGTGAATATGGGAGAAGGCAGTCCTGAAGATTTCTGTCAGCAGTTAGCATCTATGCCACGGACTGTACATGTGTGTAAGCCACATAGAAGAGCCTCCAAATCTGCTTGAAATTTACTTTCATTTAAAGTTCATTGGGAATTCAGTGTCTGGGCTTACACATCACATGAATCCATGATTGTTTTTATCATGTTTTACTGAGTTATACAGAATGCCGTGAATCATGCACTGTACTAAATCTGAAATAACAACCAACACAATTATGACCTAGTGTAGTTTGGGAATCCACAAGTAAATAAAATGCATAACAAGTCTGTAAGCCATAAAATGGAACTCTCCCCCCTAAAAAATCCCCCAGTGCAATGAAGAGAGGTTTGTGTGGTTCCACAAGGACTCAGTAAGGACCTCACATATTTCCTATGCTGCAGGATGCCCACCAATGTTTTAGGTTCAGGAAGGAACAGACTGGCTTCATTTTTTTTTTTTTTTGTTCTGTGACAGTAAGTAAATAAATAAATAAAACTTCCTATTGAGTGTATCCCTGTGTGTACAACAATGAGTAGATGTGCCTTCTTTTGCTTATGTTTCAGGGAGCAGGATCCTTGTCTGGACTTTGGAGCTAAGTAGGGTCTGACATGGTTAGTCCTTTTACTAACTAGATATCTCAAGGGAATATCAGTGCTAAAGGTTAGACTAGGATGTGAAAAACAAAACAAAATAAAACCTTTGCGGAACAATGTAGTGGCAAGTGACCATGAACTACATGGGTATGTTCATGAAGCCACAAGAGTTGAAGGTGAAGGAGGCTTTATGTTCTTAAAAGATCTCTCCAAACATCCATGGTTAACAAGTTGCAATTATATCAGGGCAAAATGCATCTCTTCAGTCTTTCATTATGCTTCAGAATAAGGACGGGTTTAAAAAGAAATTTAGGACAAGTTCATTGGCCCATGTTACAGATATTATAGCTATTCAATATTTCATTCACTTCTTGACATGCCAAACAACATAAATGGTGGTTCTCTTTTGGCTTTTGCTTGTATGTTCCTGATGCTAACCCTGAAGTATTTATGCTACAGCCATGGACTTGGTCCAGTGCCAATAAGCAAGTTAGGATTCAGGCATGGGCAGGTAGGTTAAAGCCTGGCCAATTTGATGCTAGTGAGTTGCCTAACCATGGAAAATGTGTGTTCCAGTAGATGGCATACAGCTTAAAACAGCATCTAAACAAATCAGCTTTGATTCCTATATAGGATAAGTATCAAGCTTCTCTGAGGACAAAACACAGCAGGGCTTGAATACAAATGTTGAAAATCTCCTTTGGGGAGAAGATCATATTTGCAGATTTGATTTACCAATTCAAGCGTTTGACGTTTGCAGAAAGAGGCTGCCAGACAGGCTCTCTGTTCTTGCAATGAGGTTTATTAGCATCTGCCTGTCTATTCTTGGAAAGGCAATAGTAAGTGAATATTACTCTGGATTGTTTTAAGAGAGTAGCAGGCACAGCTGCGTTTTGTGGTAGTTCCAAGGCCTGTTTCTGTACTACCTGAAACTGAAAACAGCAAGATTGCGTTGAATGGAAATTAAGTCACAGAATGACTTTTTTGTTTTTTAAAGCTCTTTTCTCAGTGCTGATGCCAGAATATTTTTAACTTTTAAGGTGCAGTAATTTTTTTCCTGAACTGTGTTGTACTCTGGAAATTTGTCAGGGAGCTTATAACTACACAAATTCTTTCTCCTGTAGTATAACTGTTTTATTTTTTGTTTTTGTTTATCCGCACTCAGTCATTACCGACTCTGCTTTCACCGCAGAGTCCCTGCAGTTTTCAAGGCAAGGTGTTTTCGGAAGTGGTTTGCCAGAGCCTCCGTCCTAGAGCAGAGCCCGGCTGGCAAGTGCAGGAGGCGGGATTTCCATTGCTTCACACCTTTTTCGGGCATGCGCGCCTTCCGCGCTACCGGCAACTGCTCCCGACTCCTTTGTAAGGCGCTGCCAGCATTTTTCTTCTCACCGGAGTGAGAGTCCCCATTTACCTACTCACGTAAGTTTTCAAGCTGCTGGGTTGGCAGGAGCTGGGGAGGAAGCAGGAGCTCGCTCTGCTGCGCGGAGCTGGGCTCGAACCACTGAAGTGTCGACCATTTCTGGCTGGCAACTTTCAGCATCATTAAGCCGCTGAGCCACCGCGTCCCTCCTATATAACTGTATAACTGTAGCATGCAGTTATAACAGAATATTGTTTTTTTTTTCTTTGACCAAAGCAAACTGGTATGATTCCATCTAGGATTTGGGGGTGGTGGGGATTTAACATTTAACAGCTTCCCATTGTGATCTTGATAAGGAGATGGAGTCTGAATCTGCAGCTTGCACAGGAAGAAAAGTTCCTTCTCAGGTTTAAGTCCTTAAAGAGGACTTAAAATTTGGCCCAAATGAAGGTCAAAATCTAAGAAATCTTCTGTTTAATCTGCATTGTACCTAAGTGTGAGATAAAGAAAAAGCTTCAGCACTAAAAGTTGTAGAAAGTTATAAAGAATAGGAATAACTTGTTAATTCATGGAATTCTTGTCTAGTTTTCTCTACTGACTTGATCAGTAGAGGACAGTGAAGATTTAGAGTTCTCATGATCTCCTTCTGCCATATAGTGACACCAAAAATTTTGCAGCCCAGATCTCATAGCCCTACTTCTTTGTTCTGCTGATGATCCTGTATGGGGATGTACAAATTTTGATTTTTTTCCCCCTCTGGGAAAGCACTCTTTTTTATTTCAGCTTCCACAGAAACTATGGCTGCTGACAAAGTAATAACATCAGATTGGGAAAAGCTGAGATTTTCAATTTTTTTTTATTGTTGAGAGTCATGGAGGTTTTAAAAAAAAGGCATATTAAGCCTTCCCGAAGGTTAATGTATTTTATGCTTTACATAGTTATTTATCTTCTGGAATTAGCTCTCAAAGAAGATTTTTGGTTGCTTAAAATTTTAAGTAACTTTAATTTGGAATTCTATTCTAAAAAACATTGTATAACAGATCCAGCTGAATCCGCATATCTAGGAATAGGAATGGGGTTTTATTATAATTCATCTGAGCCAATTCATGTTACTCATACTTATATGTGACCTGGGATGTAATTATCCTTCAGATTTTAGAGTTCTCCAAATTCTGTAAACAGTTTTATCATTCATTAGAAAAATTTGTATGACTGGTTATCACTTGGCTTCAAAATGCTGGTTATTGCCATTAAACCTGGCCTCCATAGGGCCTAGCTATCTGAGATACCATTTATCTCCAGTTGTGTCTGGCCACTTGCAAGATTGATGTCAGCTCTTCAAGGTAGATCAGACTAGGAAACCAAAGCCATTTTGATTATAAAGATATAGTAACAGAATCTTGCAAGTCTGAAGATTTGCTCTTTCCCCCTCCCTCCCTTTATCTTTCTGAGAACTAGGGAAGGTCTTGACTGAGAAGTTCTGTCCTGGACTCAGGATTCTTTTATCTGACTATTGCCTTGGTAGTGGCTGTTCCTCCTGTCCCTCAAGGCCATTCCCTCAGTCTACTATATCTTTCCATACGTGCTCAAAAATAAAAACTTTGCTGAATAATTAAATATTACAGAGCATAGCTGTATAGGGTCATTTTTTCCTGTGAGAAGAAGTCCAGGTTCTTATTATTAGTACCATTTCAGACTGTGGAGACTTTCTTGTTCAGCCTTCTCTGTCTATGATCATCCTTCAGGCCGTTCCCATCTTTCTCCAATCTGCATAACTGCCTAGATAGAGAACACAAAAACTGTGAAAGCCACTCCTTTGTCACTTCACAATTATCTTCAAAATTAGGTGAGGAGATAAACTACAAGTTTGGGAATGGGTCTTCCATATAGGCAGCATTAATAGGGTCCTTGCAATATTATACCTGATAGTCCTCTATCCACCCCATTATAAGATATGATGGGACAATAATTAATGAATGCTCACACTTAAATTAAATCTGTTTATTGCATTCTAATCTGCATAGCATTCCACATTCAAGCATGGCAGCAAATACAGTTGACTTGCAAGAGGGCACTGGACTTCAATGCTGTGGGGTGAAGTCAAGAGTTTTTTGTTTATGCTTAGTTCCTCAAGAACAGTACAACAAGCTTCTTGTTTAGCCTTACCTAGGATGTCCTCTAGGTATTTCAAGGCACCAATCCATCAGTATGACCATGAAACACTCAGATCAGTTCCAGAAATTCTTGTCAATATAGATCCCAAAGGTACCACTTTCATCCAGCATTATAATACTTCTCATGCCTAGTCAGATTTTAAATACAAATTGCAGGTCCCATATCACATCACTTTAGCTTGCTACCCATGACATTTTGCTGATATACATATTAAAACAGTCATCAATTTTAACAAGGAAGCAAACAACCAAGAATCCTGTAACATTTCATCAATTGTTTAAGATGTATCTCTTTACAGGTTTTTATTTTCCCAGCTGATGTTTATTATTAATCTGTATATGGTTCTATTGTCCTGGTTTCATTTTTTCTTTTTTCTTATTCCTTCATCTTAATTTTATAATCAGATCTGTTATTATTTTATGAAGCATGATTTATAAATACAAATGCTGAAGACCACCAGATGTTCCCTATTTGAATCCTACATGTAGTAAGGTTCCCTTCCTTGTAGTTTTAAAATATTGGTTTATATAATATTTAAATTTACCACAATGTTAGTTACGTTAGTTGGTCACTGTAGTTAATTATGCTAGATATTGCACTTCAGTATTTTTTTCTTCGATGCACTCTGCTTCAAAATGTACCCTGGTTGAAAATATCTTATGTAGATAAGATATTTTTAACACAGAATTCATTATAAAAATGTATGAAATAAGCAAATAATACCACTTTTCTATAAAATAACCCAAAGCATTGTTTCTATACATGAGTTTTATTTTGTTTTGCATTTAAAACAGTAGCTATTCCAATTAAATGTTAGGAAGTGATCAAGAAGTTTTCTTTGACTTTTTTATATTAAACTGTAAGATATTCAGACTTTTTAACCTGTTTATGAGTAGATCTTTTTATTATTTATTTATTTATTAAATTTGTCATGGCTACTCAGTCCAAAAGTTACTGGGTGGTTCGTAATTTGGATCAGATCAATGGTAGTTGCTTTTTTATATATGCATATAATTTTTATTAGAACTTTTTATGTAGATAAAAGACAAACATGAAAAAATATATAAAGTAAGAGTAAGAAAGAGAAAAAATATGAAAGAAAAAAAGTATATAAAACAATATAGATAGAAATAGAAAAAAGAAAACGTATTTAAATAAATGACTTCTGATCTTTACAGCAGTTACAAACTTATTATCTCTCTGGCCCCCTTAGGATTACATATATATTTCCTTTCTTCCCATATTCAACCCTTTTTAAACAGCAAATCCAGAAATCTCCAAGTCATTTTTATCCAATTTCAGCAAAAAGGCCATAAAGGGTTTCCAGTCTTTTATGAAAGTACTTCTTGTTTTATCCCTGGTCATCCCAACAGAGTAGTATCTTTTGCTGTTTAAATCTAATTACTCCTTCCAATTTGTCCCATCAGAATGGTATCTTTTTGTGTCTGAGTTTATCAACCAGGCAGGTGTGTATTTTTCTGTCATGCAGTTGTTGTAAAGCCTGGTCTCTTGTCTTCTTCCTGAAAAAGTGCACAATGTCTCTGGGTACATGGCTTGACTTGACATATCTTGTCTTGATTTTGTACACCTTGTTCACTTCTGCATCTGTGTCTTCTTCATCCCGTTCCAAAACATTTCTTAAAATTTCAAGAACCCTCTCCTTAATATCCTCACCAGGTTGTTCTTTTTCCATCTCTTGACTTATTGTTTCTGTCTTAATTTCCAAAATTTCTATTTTCCCCTTAATTTGTTTAATTTTTTATGCATTTTTCTTCCATATTTGCAAATCATTTTTCCATTCTCCCTTCATGTGTCAGCAAGTATCTCTTAACACAGGCTTCCTCAACCTTGGCAACTTTAAGATGGGTGGACTTCAACTCCAAGAATTCCCCAGCCAGCAAGGCTTAAAGTTGCCAAGGTTGAAGAACTCTGTCTTAATAGATGCAGTCACTAAGGCTATGGCACTCTTCCCAATTCTTCAAACTTCCTTTGTACAACTTCCTGCTGTAATCCCTATTGTTTGCTCTGTTAGTGATTCTCTTCTCCCTTCTTTCACTGCTTTTCTGATAGCCATTTCTCTATTTTAATTTATAATTCAGAAAGGAAAATTATCCAACAAAGGAGAGCCTTTCTCCCCACCCCCACCCTCCGCTTCTCTATATCCTTAACTTTTTGGCCCCCTTCAGCACTCATAGTCTATGATCTGCTGCAATTTTTCTTAGCTATTTAAAAAAGTCAACCAATCATTTCTCCTGGAAAATTTAAACAGTCTTCTTTTCCACAGAGGTATATATTATTTATTTAATTAATTCAAAAGTACTTTAAACTATTTTCCACATTCGACTGATCCCTTTATCAGCTTTAAATTTTCATAGTTCAAAGTCTTGGTAAGCTTTTTGTTTTTAATTATTTTAAAATCCTTTTAGTTTTTTCTTAAGTTTCACTTTAATCATATCCCAGGCTGGAGGAACGCTCACCAGGTGGTCTAGTTGCTCTGCTGATTTGCAGATCTCTGTAGCTTTTAAATTATTTGTAATGGAAATGTGCTTTAGAAAGTGGAGTTTGGGTGAACCCAGTGTCCTTTAGCAGGCTCCACTTGGGGCGATGAGCTTGATTTTTTTTCCCTGAATCTCCCGTGCACTTACCCATGGGTCGCCCACAGGTTCCCTCTGGATCCTGCAGGTTTCCTCACAAGGAGAGGCCTTCTGGAACACAGAAGGTGAGTGATCTCTTGGCTTCTCCTTGCCCAGAGAAGCTCGGCTGAACAGGACTCATCACCCGGTCACCAGTCTCCACCTCAACGTCATGTCCACTCTTTGGAGATGTGTCAGTTTGCCATTTTTCTCCACACAGAAGTCCAATGGTAGTTGTTTTTCAGCTTGAATTATTCTTCCCTTTGTTTTGATATCCTATTATGTAATAGATAGAGTTAAAGCTGACATTTAACAGACAGCTTTTGGAAGCACTAAAAATGTTCCATGGACCAGTGTACTATTAAATCCCTAGTTTCCTAAAGGGAACTAGGAAGAATTTCATCTTTATAATGAAAAGTTCTCTCAGGTTTTCAGTTCTACATAGCAGGTAGAATTAATAATCCATTAGTATGTGATCATTCAGATTAGGATATATCTTGATGTAATCTATTATATTCAAGTACTGTTTTGTAAAAACATGATTTAAATCAAATTTGATTCCCTTAGGTTTTTTTTTTTAAATTCAGCAATGTAAAGTTAAAGGCTAATATAATTAATACAATTGCAAATTGAAATTCTTCTGCACCCTTCAATCAACTTGCATACAATATCAAGAAGCAATAAGTAAAATGAAATGGGAGAACGAGGCTTTTCCATGTTGTTCATAAGTTTTTCTAATATACAGAGCTTTTCAATTGAAAACACATCCAGTAAGTATTAAAAGGCACAGTGTGATGAGTGGAGAAAGAGAAGCAGCATGTACCCACAGTCTTTGTGTTTGTATGTGTGCTATCAGACCTGTTCACTGGGAGCGGGGCAAAAAGTCAAGATGGTGCGGATCTTGGATGTGGCCACCATCTTGATATTTCTGATTTCCCTGTGGACACCACTCTGTGCTATGGTATAATTTTATTTTTAGTAAATATTCTCAACTGGAATCTTTGAGTTCAGCATATTCAGTATCAAAATATAAGAGCAAAATTCATACTCCACCTGCTTATCCCCTAGACATCAACCTACTTTCCTTTTGTCATCTGAGTCCGTGAATTATGCAACATTATAATGGAAGAGGAAAGGCTCTATGATGGAAGTTTAAGTTAAGGAGGTGCAACTGAACTCTGTGAAGCAAGAAATTCACCTAAATAGATGAAGGATGTCTTTAGAATTTTTTTCCAGTGAGCTTAGAAACTGCAGTGTTTCTCTCTTTTGCCTACATTTCTTCATATAAGCACTGTTCTTCTTCTAGCTCTGGTCTCCATTTTTATCCTTGAAGCTTTTGATTCAAGCTTTGCTCAGCTCTGTGAATAGACTTGATATAAAAGATGAAACACAGAGCCCTTGTGGGAGTTGATTGCTTAACAAGTGCCAGCTGGGAGTAAGCTGACCGCCTACTTTTCATTTATGCAAATTCAGGGCAAGTTTGACTTAGAAGAGAACCATCATCATATGCATTTTAACTGGTTCTTGAAAAAATCTACCACGTGATGCTGGAAATATTATTTCTTGCTAGTAGAAGCAACAGCTGGTTTTTACCCATGGCAAACCATTAGGAATAGCAGAGGTTTTATTTATTTATTTATATTTCATTTTTCATAAGAATTGATAAAACAGCTGAGACTTCCTGAATCAACATGTAGGCCAGAACACCGGATTTTTTATTATTATTATTATTATTGTTATTTTCATGTCTGATCATTTTCTTGGCTCCAAAGAGAAAACTGTTGACAGGGAAGGAATGGTAGCATATGATGCATAAAATTCATTATGTAAGGGAAAACTGGGAAATATGGGCATAGGAAACAAAATCAGCACGGAGAGAGAACTTTTAATTTATCTCAAAAGTTCCCCATCTGAATCAGTAATAATGCCAATAAGAGAAAACTTCTGGTTATATGAATCAGGTATCTTAATGCCTCATAGGATCAAGCTGCTACTGTATCTGACATCAATCATGTCCAGATAATGCAAAACTTTGGAAGATTCAGTTCAAGAAAACATCCTGTAATTGCTATATTGAATACTGCACTGTATTTCAGGCAGAGCAGCTTGAAGAAGCCAAAACATTCTGTTTATGGGTCTGTTCCATTAGCCACTCTCAATAATTTGCTAATTTTTTTGTAAAGAAAATAAAAAAGCTATAAATGATGTGAAAACAGAACAGAAGGAATAGCCTGAGGAGGAGTAAACTGAGACATTGGAATTGATACATTTGTATACCCATAGATGGATGAGTTTTTGTCATTCTAAAAACTGAAATAAACCTGTGTACCTTGAAATTATGACTTTGTATTCTACTGTTCCATTGATAGTAATTTTGCTCTACTATATAGTATAATGTTGTAAGAGTAGAAATGGGTAATCTATCCACTTTGATTCTGTTTTACACTTAATTCTATTTGATCTTGTTTTCACATTAAAGTTCAGTTTAAACAATTGCCAAAAACCTCTCTTGAAATACATGTATTTTTTCTGACAATGCACTTCTTAAAACTTTTTATTAAGTACAGTTCTCAAACATATAATCTAAAAGCACATATAATGTTCATATTTTTTTATCCTAGAACTGTATTGCAATATTTATAGATGTGCAAAAACTATATGTGTACATACACACACACACACACACATATACATACATACACATACACAAACATATACATACACATACTGTGTGTGTGTGTGTGTGTGTGTACTTAAAGATTTTTTAAAAGGAAAATAAAAACTAATACAAACTAATATAAAGTAAGAAAAAGAAAAGAAATATAAGAGAAAGCTAAAAGTGAAAGAAAGGGGAAAAAAGTAAAAGAAAAACAGAAAAGAAAGAAAAAAGATACAAAGAAGTAGCTTCCAATCTTCTTTACAGCAGTTATAAATACAATTATAAATTTTTCTTTTCCTCTATAGTTACCATATAACTCTCTTCTTTCTATAATATATCCTGTCTAATCATCAAAACCATAAATCATAAATTATTTTTTTCCTGTTTCATGTAAAAAGTCTATAAGAGGTTTCCAGTCAATGATAAATGTAGGTATTGTCTTTTCTCTGATCAAAGAAGTCAGTTTAACTATCTCAGCAAGTTCCATCATCTTCACCAACCATTCCTCCATTGTGGGTAATGCTGAATCTTTCCATCCTTGTGCATACAATAATCTTGCTCCAGTTATCATATACAAAAACAAGCATGAGTTTTTTTCCAACTGTTTCTCCATCAATCTCAAAAGAAAAACCTCTGATCTTAATTGTAGATTAATCTTTAAAATCTTCTGAATCAGTGTGCTTACTTGAACCCAAATTTTTTTAGCTTTTTTACACATCCACCAAGCATGATAAAATGTCCCTTCTTGTTCACATTTCCAACATAAATTTGAAGTGTCTTTATACATTCCAGACAATTTATCTGGTGACATAAACCATAAATGTACATAATCTAATGGATATCTACATTTAATTTTGTGCTTTACTTTAGGGGGTACAAATCAGGTGGTTGCACTGTATTTCACAAATATTGTTTGGCACAATCTATACGTAAGAGGGCACAACAGGTATTTGAGCCTATTCACTGAATAAACCTTGAAGAATAATAAATACTCTTCTTTATATTGGAATTATGATTTTTGGCAAACTCAGTATTTCTGGAGATTGAAAATAGGTGAAAGAAGTGCAGAATTCTTACCTCCTCTGCACTATAATATAGTTAAAATGTATAATTATGTGACCTAGCTAAATATGAACAACTTAAATTCCTTTGTTTCTACCCTGTTTGATGGGTTGTGAATTGTGCAGTGATTACAAAAGTAAGTGAGAGGTTTAATTCCTACAGCTTTGTTCTAATGAAACTGAAATTCAATGTAAAATTTGTACAACCAAAATGTAGTTAATACATTGATCTACCTTTTGAATTCTTGGTTAATTTGGAATACACAATTATGAGTTTCTCAATGTAGTTTATAATTTAAACCACAGGGAGAAAATGAATGCAAATATATAAATGTTCTTATAATATATTTATTTTCCTTTTTATATTAACTTTATTTTTAAAAAGTTATATGAGGCCTGGAGTAGAACAATCTTAACACTGGAACAATTTAAAACTTTTCAAATTTGAACATCCTATGGGCAGAAAGACAGAGTATAATAATTTTATATATATACAGTATACAGTATACACACACACACATATACACACACACACACATAAAATATATTTCCACATGGGGCTTCAAATATATCATTTTATATACAATAGGTACATGGGGAAATGTAGCTCAATTTCACTGAATATGAACATTTTTTTAAAAAAAAAGTTTTTAAAAAAATCTTTCTTGAAAAGATAAAAGCATTCAAATATTTTATCCTAATATCTTCTTTGAACTAAATAAGATAGCCAAATTCCATTCTGCCGGAAGCCATTCTGTTGTGGACTTCTGGTGGAAGCATGGCAAGCTAAACACGTCTCCTGGGACAGTGGAGATGATGACCAGGGCAAAGACCAAAGAACTGGTGAGTAGACAAGTTCTTTAGAACCTCTTCGGACAAGGAGAGAATGAGAGATCACCCACATGTATTCTGGACAGCTGCTCCTCACAAGGAGACTGCAGGACAGTGGTCCCTGCAGGTTTGAGTGCCGTGAGACCAAGGGTCACAATATCAAGCTCACAGCCATAGCCAGCACCTTTTAAAGAACGCCAGGTTTGCTAACCTCACTTCTAATCACTTTTGGAAATTGCTTATTTAAATTTCTTAAGGCTATTAGGTCTTTGGAATGACAAGTCTGAAAAGTCACCTGGTGAGTGTATTTTTATTCCTGAACAAAAGAAAAATTAATTATAAGTTTAAGAACTTAAAGAATTTGAAATAAACAGCAAAATAAATAAGATTTTAAACTAAGAAAGTTATAAATGAATTAAGACAAATTTGGAACATTGAAACTTTTACTATAAGATTTTGGAATTTACTAAATAAAATAAACAGCCTTTTGTGAGAACCATAATTATTTTGACTAGTGCACGTCAGAACAGATAAGAGACCTTTAGGATTTAAATTGGACACTAGAGGAGACTAAAGCCCAGGCAAAAAAGAAAAAAAATCTTGCCTTTATTTATTTATTTATTTATTTATTTTTATTTTATTTTCAGATGTATTGGGATTTACAAAATGACACAAAATACTGTAACATTTGAAATATTAAAGGATATCTTTCAAGAGTGGGGCCAGAAATTAGTAGCCACAATAACAACAATATCAGTAATGATGTCTGATTCAATGGATAGACTATGTTCAAAAGATGTTAATGAAGGAATGACAAACATGAAACAAATTTGGCTTGATGCGAAAATAATGGGATCAGTAATATTGGATAAAAAAAAAAGTGGATTACAAAACAGACAAGGCATTCAAACTGGAAATACAAATGACAGGAATAAGTGTGGGTAACAAGATAGAGAAGTGCCAAGGGAATGATTCGGATAAGGACTTTTTACTGGATACACAGAAGCTGGTTAAGGCTTTGAAAATCAAAGGGGAAACACAAAAGACAACACCATGACCTGGTAATGATTTTCCATTGGGTTTCCAAAAGAGGTCTGCTAAAGCCTTGAAGAAGCCTTTGGATGGGAAAAAGAAAGATAACATCTGAATGAATTAAAGATCAAGATATTTAGAAGCAAAAGAAAGGGATATAAAATGGATTTCTTTGATCAAGGTTAAAATATGACATGTTTTTATAAACCCTGGTAACCCTTTATGGATCTTTTGCTAATACCAGGGCCTGAAAAATTGATGATTTGTGATTTTGCATATAGAAGGGATGGGTTATGGGAAGAAAAGTTATTGTTTGTAACTTTGTAGAGGATGAGTTATTAAATTTGTTTTTACTTGTGATGAAGACTGGAAGTCACTTCTTTACATATTTCTTTTCTTTTTCTTTATTCTACTTTCCTTTTTTTCTATTTTTCTTTTTCTTTCTTTTCACTTTTTATTCTTTCTATCTCTTTTTCTTTTTCTGAGTTTAATTTGTATTTGCATTTATTATTGTATTTAATGTCTTTAATAAAATTTAAAATTCAGGAAGCCATTCTGTTCAGCCATTTTGTATGGCTTTGCTTTGTTTTCAACATGTGCTGTACAGGCAGAGAGCAATAGTATTATCTGAGTGTCTGAGCACAGTGACTGAATTATTTATGTTTGTGTGTGTGCCCTTCAGCAACTGCCTTGAGTCCCTGCATTATTTTTGGCAAGATTTTCTAAAGTGTTTTGTCATAACCTTCTTAGTACAGCTGAGAGACTGACTGGCCCAAGGTCACCCAGCTGGCTTTGTGCCTAAGGCAGGACTAGAATTCACGGTCTCCTGGTTTCCAACCTGGTGCCTTAACTACTATACCAAACTGGCTCTCAAATTGTTTTAGTCTGTGAAATATTGCTGGAGTTGGGCTTTAAACATCTAATTGTAATTGACCATCAGTGGAAACTGTTTATTGCCTCTAGTTTTCACTCTGGTTGTGTGAAATTACAGGACCAGCAGGGTACTCCTAGTCATATCTACATGGAAGTAAGTTGTACTGAATTCAGAAGGGCTTAGGAATAACAGTCTAAAAGGAGTTACTGATACAGAGAGATAAGTACCTGTTGGTTTACTCTTTACCCTTTGGAATATATATATTTCTTTTGGTTCAGGTTTGTTTAGCAAATTGTAATGGCATTACAGAAAATGAGATCAGCAGCCTTTGCTTAGTGCAAAGCAAGCTGGTTGTGTCTTCATGTCAGCAAAGAGAATTAGTCACTAGCCATTAAAAGAATGTTAATGCAATATATTTATTTCTACTTTCATCATGTTGATTTCTTTTTTCATGCAATGAACTGATCTGAAATGTCAAGTTAATCTAGGACGTGCAGATAATATGCACATAATACACCGTTTCATATTCTGAGTGCTATATATACCATTAGAAAATGGCCAGTGCAGTCTTGAAAAGAATAGAGGTTGCAGGGAGGATGTGTAAGAGAGAGATGGGAGGGGCACAGTGTAGCTGAAAGGAAGCCCAGTGGAATGCATGGGTAGATTCAGTTGCTAGTCTCGTCAGCTATCTTGAAGAATGCTTGAGACTAACTGTGGGCAGCAGAGATGTGATGGGGCCCACAGCTGTCTGTATAACTTTTCCAAGGGTTGGATGAGCCTCTACAGCTCACTCAAAGTTGTCCCAAATTGTAATTTTTAATGAGATAAAGGAGAAAAATGAGTAATGATAGATAGGAAAACAAGATAAGAATATGTCATGCAATTGTCATTAGCTACCTGTGATTAGAACTGTTGCCACACTTTTACAAAATTCAGATTTGGTGGTTTCTCTGAGAAAGGTTTTGGGGAGCAAAACCGAGTTTTCATAGTAAATTTTTGTATGCTTTGGATAAACATGGATTTCACCTAAACTTAATCTGCCTGGTATAGTTCTCCTCTAGCAATAATAATAATAATAATAATAATAATAATAATAATAATAATAATAATAATAATGCATCACATCCATAAATGATAGTGCATTGATCATAATTCAGTGTACAAGTAATGTATATGTATTGTAAATATCTTTTAGATATGGCCAGCTCTTTAATTTCACTGTATATGATTTGACCACATAGTGGCTGCTAAGTAAATAATCATATTATCCTAATTTTACTGGAGCTAATAATAAAGTTTATTATTATATTTTAACAGTTTAATTCAAACAAGCCAAAATCTTCAGTACACAAGTGGTACTAAATCAGTTGCACTGACATACAAAGTTGTATTATCTTGAAAATCCATAGAAAGAACATAAGGCATACCAAAGTTAACTACAGAAAATGCCCTTAAACATGCAGATATGAATAAGGTTTCTGCAGAACTCATACATTATTTAAGATTACAAGCAAAGGCATCAATATTTTATGTTTGAATGTGTAGAAATATTGGTTGCTCTGAATAAATATTTTGGATGAATATTTTAATCAACATAACGTACAATTGTAACCACAGTCAGCAATGAGAGTATGTGAAGAGATATTACTCATAACTCAGTAAAACTGTCAAGTTTTTCTGATGGAGAAATCATTTCATCAGAAATGTGTTCATTTATTTCTTTCAACAGGCAATTTATCAAGATATAGGTATGGCTGAGGGCCAATTCTCCTCCAGAAATGTCAATATCCTTAAAAAAATAATATAGTCTTGTCAATAGACAGACTCCTTTTTTTGGAGGCTATGATCACAAGTTTGTAACAGCTCCCTCCTCCATACAGATATGCACAATTTTAGTAATACAATGTCTGGATACACACACATACAGACAGACACAAATTGGATATATTTAATTTGTGCTCCATGTTGAAATTAATAGAGTTATTTATTCTCAGAAAGTAAAGTATCAGAGAGACATTATTAGAAAACAACATAATGGATGCAGAACTAGATAAATGAATACATTTTTGTGTAATAAGATGCACAATGCTGTCCTCCTCCCTGATGCAAGTTTTAATCATCTGAAAACTCTTCGAGCTTCTGCAATGAAATGGACCGGCAGTGGCAGCTGGGGGAATTGCTTGAAGGGTAGAAATAATAGTAGAATCAGGGAGGAGAAGAGGAATAGGAAATAACTTATTTTCACTTACAACTGGAATTGTCAGCTGAAAACAGACACTTAGATCTAAAAGAAGTGTTTTTCCAGGATGGTCTCTATCAGATACTCTCTCTCACACATACAGGTGTACAGACATGTATAAATGAGGGAAATGGCTCCAGCATTAGATATTGTGTATCTATTAAGAGGAAGGAAGGAAGGAAGGAAGGAAGGAAGGAAGGAAGGAAGGAAGGAAGGAAGGAAGGAAGGAAGGAAGGAAGGACAGGAAGTTAAGGGAAAGAAGAATAGTAATTAAAAAACATACTTCAGCTAGGTTTGAACCAGAAACCTTCTTTTTCAAAGGTAAGAGCTGTAAACATTATTATAGTATGTATGTAAAAATAGCTTTAACAGTCTTTGATTTTTTGAAACTTTGATTCAGCTGAGTCAATTAGACAATGACCTGTGGGTGGGAATACAATCTGGCTGTGTCCTCTGTACTCCATTGATCACCAGGTTGTTTTGGCTGTCTAGGCGAGTGTCCCCACCCTCCTTCACTGTTCCGTGTGCATCTGTCCCAAAGCTGCATGTTTGTGGAAGGGGGCAACCATCCTATATAGAAATAGTGTACCATTCTTTGGTCAAGGATATACAACAATTATCTGCAGGGCTACCCTGCAAGAAGGATGCTATCCAAAACAAACAGAAGTGCTAGAAGTGACAGAACATGGAAAAACATACTTCAGAAATTAAGCAGAAAAACTCTTTAATGGTAAGCGTGGAATTAATAGAGGGTGATACCCATTTCTGCTGTTCATTTTTTATTGTTATTCCAACGGCATGATGAAATTAAGAGTCTCATGATTCTTAATAGTATCCTCACTGTATTTTCTCTTTATTTAATTTAGTACAGTTTATCAAACTTATGAATACAAATAAATGCTTGTACCTGCAAGAATCAGTATGGAAGAAATATATATGCACTTGATGCTTGCTTGGTTATTTTTGATGTGTCAAAATGCAATTGATTAATTACATTTCTAAAATCAAGAACTTATACAAAAATGACAGTTGCATCCACAGTAGTACTTGTACCAGACAAGATGCACTGTATTTATTTTAACAGAAACTTTCCTTTGTCTTAACCTATTATAACAAGAGGTATTTATATAACCAGCACTTTAGTCCTTATTCAAACTCTAAGAATATCTTTCTGAGTGCGTGACATGGATGTGATTATATGGCATGCATTACAATTAAATATGTTAAATACAGGGCTTCAGTAAATGTTCTCACTAAGTGGTAATACTAATAGCGGTATCTAATTTGCAGTTGTTTCTCCTACTTAACTCCTTTTCTTTTAAGTGCTATAAAAGTATTGGAAAACAATACTTAAGAGAGATGCGTTTATTGTCCTTTTATGGACAATTGTTCTGATAAGTGTTAGCGATTCTGGCATCGTAGGGTGAAAATTGTATACCTCAGTGGCTGTCCTGCCTGTGGTTGTAATGAAATCTCAGTAGTAATCTAATTGTATTGACTTAGCAGGAAAATGGAATTCTCATTGACAGGATAAACCCAAGCAAATTGCAGTATCAGAAGGCACATGCTGACATAAACCCTATTGGCACTGATGGGGGGGGAAATCATGTGTTAGTCTATGTATTCCTGCATGTTGTGGAGAAGTTAAAAAAATTGAATCCTTTGAATTTAGCAGCTGCAAAATAGCTTCTTTTTTTTTTTTTTTAATTTGTGGTTTATGGAATTTCTCCAGAGAGGATTTTTATAGCCCAAGCACTGAGACCAAGTATGGAAATGAATGACTCTTCAGATATTACTGAACTAAATTTTCCAACATCTTTCAGCATTGGCCATTCTGGTTGAATGTAAGGGGAACTGCAGCAACATTAGGAGGTGATCCTTGAATAGAGTAGCTTTGTGGGGTGTGCGGGGGGTTCCACCTTCAAAACCCTTTTCTGAAGCTTCTGCACTAATATCTTCGTTGAAGAATTTTCCCACTGATGTGTTAGATCCCATATGAATTATACGATTTCATTCCAGACCCTAGGTTTGTCTTTAATAACCCATGCTAATGTGCAGTAGAAGAATGTCTCACACTCCTCTGCATGTGTGCATGGGAGAGAAAGATCACAAGCAGTGATCTTTGGCTAGTTCCAAACTTTTCAAATTTCAAGTTTCCTTGGTATATAATCTGAAAATATCAGTTTTAAATGAAGATGGAACTGAGTATTCATCCAGGCTCACAGAAAAACTCTCTGGGTTACTTAATAATAAATGCCTATGTGCAAGGCTCTATGGTAGTGTAACAATGTGCAATAAATGATAAGGAAGACTCCATCCATCTTGTCACTTGAAGACAAAGCTTCTGGGCAATCATTTTTCTTTGACTCCTGGGAAATCTCACCAAGAAGAGCAGTCTATGCACACCTTGGAAGTGGGGATTATATCTCTGGGTGTAAAGGCAATGATCTTGGTGGGAGGAACAAATAATTTTCTGTGTGTGAATGGCATGAATGCTAGTAGTGTGGCTAGCCCCGTTCTGTTGGAAAGAGATCTGCAGACTGAAGCAGTTTCTAGGTATCATGGCTGAACTTAACATTTGCATGCCTTTTTCAAATACAGCATTCTCTAAAACTGTTTTGTTTAGTTCTGCTTTTGTAAACATGTACAACTTAAATCAGATGGTGAATTGTTAGTCTTAGAGAGCCATTGTGGAGTCCTTGGAGTTCTCTGAGCTTGGTGGTTTTCTTGCAGACGTTTTGTTACCCAGCTAGGTAACATCTTCAGTGCTGGAAGAGAGTGGGGTTTGTTCTGTTTATATACAGTAGCTTCCCCTGCCAGTGTTGGTGGGGGTGTGGTTTTCTCCTTGGTAGTTCCTTGATTAGGCTGCTGTTTACTACTTGATTGTTTGTCTGGTGTTGATCCTGGTGTTAATCCTTGCTTATCTGGGTGTTGATTGCTGGTGAAGAGGTGTTCTGGTCTTTTCGTTTCCTTTTTATTGTCTCTTTTGAATAGTGTGTAAATGTTGTTACACAAACTGACTCTTAGAGAGCCAGTTTGGTCTAGTGGTTGAAGCACCAGGCTAGAAACCAGGAGACTAGTCCCATCTTAGGCATGAAAGCCAGCTCTTGGGCAACTCCTGTCACAATCAATGGATCAACATTTGATTGATCTGGGGAAAAAAGTGGGCCCTGCACCTGCAGGAAAAATGCTAGGAAGAATTTTTTTTTTGTTAAAGTCTTATTTGTTGGGCTTGAAATAGCCAAAGTAAGCTTAAGTTGTGATGCCATTCAATGGAGTGTTTTTTTCCCCTGGCCTCCATCTTGTCTGGTTAGCCAACCATTGTATCTCCTGCTCCACCCTCCTGAAGTTCAGGATGCCTTCAGGATAAGGCATCTCAGCCAAGGAAAAAAGCTGAAGGCAGCACTGCCTCAATAATCCAGGTGGCTGGCAGAGGTATGAGAAAGCCAGATCAGCAATGGTGACATGAGTCATAGCCCCATCAACTCTAGACATGAAGCCAGTAGTTTCATTGCTTCCTTTCACCTCCCTCAACACTTCTTGCAGGAACTTTTACAAGGACGCACTGAGGCTGGTGATTCTTCACCTCCACAAGAAGAATGGCAAACCTCTGTGGCATGAATCACTTTGCTGAGGCAAATTTCAGGCTGCCTCACACGGCCTGCTTAATGGTTATTATTATCATTATCATTATTATCATTATTACTATATAAAAACTCATTCTTACTGTACATTTTAAGTACAAAAAAGGTAAAAGGGGAATAAAAACAGATAATTCATTAGGGCTGTTATTTCGGTATGGACAATAGGCGGATTTCTGCCCTCCCTGATGAATGGTTCCATAGCAGTTGTGTGTTGGTGTCAGAATTGACCAGATGGTGGACAGAGCATTGCAATCCAAGCTTCACCCTTTTGTATATGGTCAATGTCACACGTGTGTTCCAAAAGGGAAGGAGAGTTTGCATTGCAACACTCCATCCACCAGCTTGCTGATTTTGACTCCTCTTCCCATGGACACTACTCCATAGTGCTATAAAAACTTTTGAGCAGGGGGCAAAAAGATACCTTTCATTTCTCTGACTCATAAGAGTCTTTCTTTTGCAAATCAATCAGAAAGTTGAGAATAACTAGCCAGTTTATATTTAGCTAAATTTAAAAGTACAAAGTTTATTGTGCCCCAAATATTGTGCCATTTCTTATACATAATGCGTGGATTTATGAGTCTACTGCCTGAGAAATGAGGATTTCAGAGCCATTATGTGCTGTCAGCTTCACTGTGGGATACGTATTACCCTACATACAGTAGGCTGCCAGCAAGCAACTAGTGCAAAATAATACTTCATGTTTAAGTTTAATTAATGCTTCATGCTACATGGCCAGGGAAAGTAGCATGCTGGCAATATTGGAGAGAAAAAAGAGTTGCCCACAGCAGAATGGCAAAGGTAGAAGGAACAGTATTGGCAGAAGAAGTTAAGGTGGTTTTAGTAAATTACTTGTCTAACATTTTGAAAGAGTTCTGAATGGTTGTGACTAGTTACAGGCAACTTCCTGTTGTTCTCCCACTTTTCTGATTCACTGCAAATGCTGATGTGGACAGTTTTACTTTGGTGTGTACATTGTAAAGATTTCTCCCTGAGCTATTGGGATGAGTTCCACGGTTCACACCATTCATTGTTTCATGCTAGCACAAATAACAGTTTGATCTAAATACTGATAGAAATGAAGTCACATGCTAGCTGTCAGAGCATTATATTGTTATTGAGAAGGAATTATGTGGACATGTGCAGAGAACCTTTACATTAGTTTCTCACTGGATAAATCAGGTGGAAACAGCTTTTTCCAGTATCGGGGTCACACTTAGCTGAGTGAAGTATTTAAATCCATACTACAAAAAGTAGTGGGTAGGGAAAGGAAAAACTAAATCTGAAAGACTTAATCTCCCATCGAGTATTATATTCTCTTTCTGTTACATTAAAAATGACAGTTGGGGAATAATGTATGGCTGTTTCTAGAAGCAGTTGTCAAGGCTGTTGAAGTTGTATGCAATCCTACAGAGTCAGGTTTTGCAGTCCTGAAGAAAATATAGATTATTGTTATTTATTTATGCCATCCATTCACAGCATTATTTACCAGAGAGAATGCATTTATATCAAGTATATAAATAAACCAAGTCATTTATATCATCCTACCAAAAGGTAAGGAGAATTCAATTTTTCATTTGCACTTGCACTTGCAAAAGTCATGCAATTTGACGGTAATTATTTGCATTCCTTGTTGGGTCTACATTTCCAAATAATGATTATCAGCAGCTTCCCCCAGCCCCCACCTCCCATAATATGTTTGTTTTTTGGGGGGGGATATGAAAGTTTTTATATGTGAAGATTTTGATGGCAATCTCTCCCTCACCATTGGGAGTTTTCATTCAACAACATCAGGAGCCCCACTGTAGATGCTGTTAAAAGTTAACAGTAATTCTTAATTGTCTGATATTTGGGTCACCTTCAAAATATGTTGCACCAAAAATTTACTGATGCCTGCTGGTAAGCAAAACAATAATGCATTTTTTTAGTCTAAATTGAATTTTAGAATATAAATCAGCATGGTATACATTAGTTAATTACTGCATAGTAAACAAATCAGTTATTAGGCAGCATTGTGGAAGTATCTTAAGCAAGGCAAAATAAATGGTCACGTCCATACAGCATGTGACTACACTTGGTTAAGATTCCGTATCTTGGGTTTTTGTTTCAACATTTATTGTTACCCAGAACTCCCAACCAAACTCAGTAATTTAGCCAATACTTTTAGAAGGTTTGTTAGGTTTTGTTTATGAATTTTTTTTTTTTTTGGTGGTAATTGATACCAAAGAACTATTTGCTGCAAAGAAGATCAGAAGTTGCTTCTTTAGCTATCTTTCCTTTCCTTTCCTTTCCTTTCCTTTCCTTTCCTTTCCTTTCCTTTCCTTTCCTTTCCTTTCCTTTCCTTTCCTTTCCTTTCCTTTCCTTTCCTTTCTTTTGTTGTTCTCCACTTTTTCTTTTACTCTTTTATAATCTTATTATATTTCATATACTCTGTTAGTTAAATATTTTTCAGCTGCGTGATTCCATTTCACTTGCAGAAAATAGTATTTTTGTACTATAATTTTTTGGAAAATAAAGCTAATGACTGGTATGTGCATAGCATTGCATGCCAGCACTTTGACAAAAGTGCATGTTTGTGTGTTGTATTATTAAATGTGAGATACTATTTCTTACAGTGAAAGGTTGAAATCATTCATTTTTATTTTGGCTTCTTAATGAAGAAAATTGTACCAAACCAGGAAAAGTTTACACTTCATTATTGTCAGTTATTAATACTAAAGGGTTTTTTTTCCTCCTATAAAAAATGCAGGTGAGCACACTGAACAGATCATAACTTTCTATTATAGTAAGAGGAAGAAGACAGAAATTAAAGGGTACTGTAAAAATTAATCTAGAACTCATTAAAGCAATTTTACTAAATACTAGAAGATTAGTAATCTAGCAAATACAAGCACCCTGACATTTTCAGTTATTAACTTTCCAAAGTGCCATCTTTTGAGACTAGTTTAAAATGAAGGATAGAATTATTTTAATTGAAAACTGTGAACGATTCTCCCCTGGAGGTTCTGAGTCATTTATTTTTATCTTCCTGAGTCTCAAAGAGAGCAAGAAGCACAACAGATAAGGCCACCTTTCCTTTCCTTTCCTTTCCTTTCCTTTCCTTTCCTTTCCTTTCCTTTCCTTTCCTTTCCTTTCCTTTCCTTTCCTTTCCTTTCCTTTCCTTTCCTTTCCTTTCCTTTATGCTTTTTATTTTTATTGAGAGTGAGCTATGAACAGTGTGTATTAGAGGTTAGCAAGGATTGGACAGCTATACTCCATACAAGCAAGAACCGTGGCCCTTTCATATATTACTTCTATATATCTTTCTGGCTCATGGACATGGTTTTCTCCTACACTGCTCCAGGGCTCAAGAATACACTCTCTTTCAGAGTTACATTTGGTCTCTTCTCCCTCAGCATGTAGAAAATCTTACAGAAGTTGCTAGCTTCCTTGAGAAAGGCATTATACAGATAGATGGATGAATGGATGCATGCATGGATGGGGGGGGGGGTGGATGGATGGATGGATGGATGGACAAATTAATAAATATTCTAAGGAGCCAGGGCCACTCCTTTAGCCACCATCCCATCTTACTTCACAAGCTGGTAATCATGTTTGAGGCAATAAAACTTGCACACCAAAGCTTCCCAGGCCACAGCACACTGCAACATCTGGGTTCCAGGATCTGGGAAAACCTACCTGCTTAGAAGTGTTCTACATACATAGGTTTTTCTTTGACAATCCTCTATGCTAAGATGGTTCCCTGGGAGAAATGCAAGTTATTATGATGGGGCTTGTGTTATGACTCCTCAGCCTGTTTATTTCCCCCCTTGACCTGTTGTACAAGTAATGCCTGATCTTGTCCAGATGAGTCAAATTGCTGGAACTGGAGGTAGAAGTCAGCAAACCTGTAATCTGAAGCCTGAAGGGCAGGTGCCAAGAGATGCTGCTTCCTTGATGAAGGAATATCCTGTCTCCCAAAAAGAATGCCACTATTAGGGCTCCAGACAGCCATTGTCTTCAGCCAGAGCTTTCTGCCCTATCTTTCTATTCCCTGTCTTTCTAGTTCACTTCCCTTTTCTGTCTTTCTGTCATTTCCTTTTCCTTTAAAACTTCCTCAGAGCTCTTTAACAAGGGGATATCTAAAAACAACCCTATCGAACAAAAGTTACTTGTGCACTACTACGAAACCTCAGGATTCCCCCACCCTCATCTAAGCCAGTATCTCCCTCTTGCTTTTTAGTGGTTGCATAGTGGCTAGTTTTAAGAAACCAATGTGGACTATCCCTTTCCCCTTACACTGGAAAGAGTGAATGAGACATGAACTCATAGACATGGGGACAGGTCCCCAGCTTATGCCCCATCATCCAATCAGGATATGTTTTCAATCACATCCCTGACAGTTTTGTGTGAATCAGCTGAACAGATTTGTGCTTTGTCCTAGAAGTTGAGTACTGGTGTGATCTGAAGCATGCTCCTGTATTCACGTATAAGTCTGCATTTCCTGATCACATCACCGTGTTTATCAATGCAGAGGCTATTTCTGTTCTTCTGCTATAACACTAGCCATCACAGTGCTTGGGAAAGCACACCCTGCTGAGTTAAGGGGTCTAACCTCTTTGTCAGCTTTTTAAAAGTCTTTCAAACACGGCTTTTTAAAAAGGCTCATAATTGTTGAGAGCAGTTTAGTAGTTAAAGTGCTGGACTAAGAGCTGGAAGACCTAGGTTGTGGTCCTCACTTAGTCATAAAAATTGGCCAGTCACCCTCTGTCAGCCCTAGACTGAGAAGCTGAAGAGCATATACCAACCTGCACTGGACCAGCATGGTAGGTTATAATCCATAACCTTCAGTGAAGGTTTCTTCATCCTGGAGTGGATGGATTCAGGCTAATAATGATAATCATTGGTTTAATGTATTTGTAACTGTTGATTTTAATGCTTCCAGTTTTTATCATAGCTTGATGTTTTATTGTAAATCAGTGAGACCTCAGTAGTCAATAATATAATTAATAAATTAGCCCATATCACATTTGTTTGTTTGAAGTATTTATATTTGCCTTTTATACAAAATATCTTCAGGCAGCACACATCATTAAAATACCCTTTGCCACAATAAAATACATTTAAACGTATAACATTAGCCCTATATGTTCAGCCACGCTAACAAAAGTTTTCAAGTGCTAAGATAAAAATGTTTTCTGCAAGCAACTAAGGTGTGTTGCAAATCTATTACAGTCCATGGCAAGTCTATATATGTAATCATAATTTCTTTCCATCACATTTTCATTCATTTTGTGAATGAAAAGCATATGAGATCATTCCTTGGGAGTATATGTGCAACATATTAGAATACGCTGTTTTAAAATTATTTTTAAGTCAAAAATTGTACTTCAACATTTGGAGAAAGGTATAATCTGAAGGATAACTGTGTTCTGATCAATAGATAGGTCTTGGAAATCAGATCAGTGTAATTAAAAACATGGAGCAAACAAATCCTTTATTATTGATAGTCATGGATTCCCCATTTTAAGTCATGAGAAATGATCCACTGGTTAGTGTACCGGAGCAATCCCTGAGAGATAAAATTGCATTAATGCACATGGACATTTTAACAAGGTTGTTCTGACAGAAAAGCATTTACTATAGCAATAATCCAAGCCAATTAGTGACCTCATTGCCAGATAATAGGATCAGGTCTGAAGCAGCTGTGTTTTGCAAAAGTCGTATTTTAATGTTGTATGTAATTCTAAAACCCTTCATTTCAAAGTTGTCTCATTTGTTTAAATAACTGCAGAATTAATGGATTCAAAATGTGAAATGGTCATTTCTGTTCTTTGGATGAATAAATATATTTTAGAACAAGGAGTTTGTTGTGAACACTTGCATCTACAAATGTGAATTACTCTGCAAATTAACATTGGAGCTCTGCTCTGGATTCTCTCCACTTATATTTCTATTTCATACCTTTTCACATTCATGAAAGGTTAGTTGCCTACTGACAGGCTTTACCTCAATCAATATTAATGGAGGCTTGGTCAGGTGACCCATTGTCTTTCAAGCTGAACTGGAACACTTATGCCCTCTTCTATGGCTAAGCAAATTCTTAAAGTTGGAAACTTGCAAGATTTTTGTTGTACTTTATGTTCTCAGAGAGCGGTTACTTAATGTGAAGTGAGTTAATTTCATTTGTAGTGAATTGCAGAACATAATGATTGGGTTTAAGGTATTGAATTATTTTTTTTTTAAATGTCATCTGGTAGCACCACTAGGGAATTGAAGGGTCTTGGAGCTATGTGCACCCTTGCTGTATATTCCACCCCTTCTTGTCTCTCCACATTATCTCTCTCTTGCTGTGCTTCCTTACTTTATAGCATAGGTGGTCTTTCTCTTCCATCCCATACTGCAGCATTGCCACCATTTTCTTTCTCTCTTATAATTTAAAGGCGTTTGGGAATGCTGCTCAGCAAAGTAGCAGTTGCATCTTGCATGTCTGTTTCTCAAAGAATCTTGGAGAAGTAAAATGACTGGCGATAGAATAGACATCTGCTTTGTTAAAGGACTTCTGTGATGTTGAATTTTGGGACTGTCTGGGCTGCAGGGCCACTGGCCTGTACTTTGTGGTTCAGGTCTCAGTGCAGCAGTGATTCATGTAATCTGTAGGTTAAATGGGTTGATCTAGGTTGATCAAAATATCTAAATATCAACCAAACAGGATCAGACCTGGTTGATATTTAGATATGAAAGTATAAGGAAATCCTAGGGCTGTAGACTTGCTTAGGAAGATAAAGACATATTTTAGAAGAAGGTAGTGGCAAACCACTTCCATACTGTTGCCCAGAAAACTAACTGGATCTTTCCATGGAGTCAGCAGGAGTCAAGCTCAGCTTTAAAGGTTGACTTTACATTGCTGTTGCGGAATTTTATTCATAAATTTTTTATTCATAAAATCCATAAAAACACAAGCAGGGCATCTTGTTATTCACAGAAAGCATGGGTGGATGGTAGTATGCCAATCCTGGTCATGGGAGGGATGCAGGAGAGAGGGAGAAAAACAGAGTGAGAAGGGACAGGATTATCTATATAAGTTACAATAGGTACTTCCTACGTAGTAGGTAATTACTCCAGTTGTTTTTTAATCCCTTCAGGTGAAAACAGATTTTAGAAAATATATATATATATATATTTAACTCAGAGCCAATATAGAAGTTTTAATAAACATACATGATAAAACTAAGCTGATTTTGGCACTGAAATGACTATGAAGTTTAATTGATCTAAGATTTCATTTATTCGCCTTAGTTTGTCCTATTAATGTAGCTTTCTATTTTTCTGCCTTGTAATAGAGCACTGATATATACATACTACACATGTAATATAAATAAATACCAGTCACACTGATGTTCTTTTAAGTACAAGGCTAGATTTATCACTGGAACATTTCCCCTATATATCAGGAAAGGAGAATCTGTGATTCTCCAGATGCTGCTGTACAATACTTTCAAGATACCTCACTGTTGCCCTTGCTGGCTTGTTGCTCTATAGAATTGTAGTTCACCAGTATTGGGAGGAAACAGATTCTGTGCTCCTATTCTAACAGTAAATACATACCCTTAATACAGAATCAATCTTTTCCATTCAGGAAAGGAAAGATCAAAACCTGAAGGTTAAAAGTAGTAGTGATCCAATTGCTTTTATGTGGCCTCCTAAACCCCCCAAATTCATTCTGTATATGTTCACACATAACACTAAGCCAGGGTGGGTTTTTGTTTTAATGATTTAGTAAGTCAGTGTGTCCTGAAACACAGATAACTCTTAGTCGGAATTGGTGAGCTCACTTATCTTGCAAAGTGAGAAACAATCAAACCTCATAGGCATCAAGGTGTGGACCCAAACATTATGCATGCCAGCTCTGCAGATCTGCACACTTTCTGGAAATGTATATCGTTGTTGGAAAAATCTCATTTCTTTCTTTAGTTCCTTTTAGCTTTGCTTTGTTTGTAAAAACTGAAATCAATCATTAGCTTCCAGAAGAGAAAAACAGGATTTCCTTAAGGATCACTTAGTCAAAATCTGGGCATATTTTAATTGTTCAGATAAATATTTCATGCTTTGTGTTCTTCTTGTTGTTTCTAATAGATGACACGGGAACAGTACATACTGGCAACACAGCAAAACAGTCTGCCAAGAACAGAAAATCCTCAACTTTATCCAGTAGGGATTTATGGCTGGCGAAAGAGGTGCTTATACTTCTTTGTCCTCTTGCTATTGGTTACCATGATCGTGAACTTAGCCATGACAATATGGATCCTGAAAGTAATGAATTTCACAGTGGTAAGTAGCTTTTTTTTTGGGGGGGGGGGTCTGGTTTATATTTGTTAAAAGGATTTGGTGTGATTATTTAGTGTTGTCTTTCAGATGGGTTGCAACAGCTTTTGAGGATTTGAGGAGTAAAACAATGGTGGTGTAAAGTGTCCTTTATCTGTTAATAACTAAGTGTCCATAGGAGTCATTACTAAGTGTCAAGTGCTGGACTAACAGCAAATTGATTCTGATTCTGAACATAATACTCTTCTGGCTGGCCATTGCTGATAGACACTATGCTCATTTAGATCCAACAAGTGTCCGTTATTAATTCTTGTAGTTTGTAAGAAGAGTCCAAGGCAGCTATTCCTGAATTTTCATCAACAACACTTGTGGCTGGAATGTAGGAACTGAAATTCAGGGAACATAAGGAAGATACCAAGATCAGGAAAGGTTCTTATAAAGAAATAGTATCTTTGATTTGACCCTAATTTGATTTCTGAGAAAACTGCTTTATTGGATTGAGCCAAAATTTATTCCCTCCATTTATGGTCCCATTTATGGGGAATGTAGCACAAAATGTTTACAGCGAACATACATGGCAATCAAATAAGAAGCAGTTATAATGAGAATTTATGAGGGTTATATCTCAGTTCAGTGAGAGAAAGGCTTGGATTTTTGAGAGTTACACCGGGGATTCAGTTAGATAAAATCATGGAGTTTAGAGAATGGCAGGGGAAAAGGGAGAAGCTTGAAAAAGTTATTCACTTTGTTTGTTTGTTTGTTTGTATCAAATGTGTATGACCACCCATCTCACAAGAAGTGATTCTGGGTAGCATGCAGCAAAGATATAAAACAATAAACATGTCAAAAAACAGTCTTTATTAAAAAGGTTAAAAAGCATAAGACACACAGAGATTAGATTAGCAAGGGAGCCACCTCAAAATCTCACTGGTCCCCTGGGACCCCCAAGCCTGATGACATAGCCATGTCTTGAGGGACTTCAGGAAAAAAATTCGGTAGCTCTGGAGTCATGAGAAATCTGTAGAAGAACTACATTCTTCAGTTCGCTGGAGAACTATTCAATAGAGAAAATGGCCCTCTATTTACAGTCCAACTTCACCTACAAAATAATAGTCTATGCTTTTAACAAAACACTAACACAGAGAAGATTCAAAGAATAGCTTCTTTACAGTTTTTACCATTTAAAGAATGTGTAGATTTAAAGAATCCAGATCATATATTTTGGTTTCTAGAAGATCATGGAATTAATCTAGGCAACAGCACAGAACAGCCAATTGGCTTGTAATTTGGAAGTGGTTCACTTTATGCATTGTTCAGCTATAGGACAAGGCAGAAGGAGAAAGAGAGGCTTTTGCCAGAAACAAAAAAGTCAAAATGTTTAAGTCTTTGTCCCCCCAGCAAAAAAGAAAGAAATTTTCAAGACGTAGCATTCATAAACACACATATGCTAAAGGGGAGACCTTTCACCCAGGGTGAACCCAGGGACCCCTTCATTAAGAATAGAGAGTAATAAAAATAAATAAAAATAAAGAACAGTTCTAGATATAAGAAAGAAAGGGGGAGAGGGCAATCGCCTTTCCTTTGCAGCCTCTGCAGTGTTCCAGTCCTCAGAGTTCAGTTAGACCCTTTAAGAGTTAAAAGGGAAAGAAAATAGGGGTTCCTTATCAATACCTACTTTGCCGGTACTCTTTGACTAAGTTTGCTGTGGGTTGCTTGGCTTCCTGAAACCACTGTTCACCAGGAACTGAGAACTCAGACCACTTCAAAGGATGGATATTTGTATACCTCTCCTTTGTCTGATTCTAAATCCAGGGACTCTAATAAAGCCAACTCTTCCAGACTGTAAAACTCAACTTAGCAGGAAGGCTTGTGCTTCCAAAGTCTAAGAAGGCAATGAACTGGAGAGGGCTGGTTCACCTTCTGCAAGGCCAAAATTCCTTGTGGTGGTGCAGTAAATCCAACTCAATGGGAAACCCTGATGCACCTCTGCCTGCTTGAGGGTCATATTGGCTGGTTGCACCAGTGTGTGGAGGATGCAGTCTGGCTTCACAGGGCTCAAAGGGGTTTCAATCTGGGGTAAGCAAAATGCTGGCAACTAAGGAAAAGCTTCAGATTGCCCTGGCTTCCCATCTCAGCATTTCTCCTGAGTGATTTCAGCTATGGGTAGATAGGAAAAGAGGAGAAAAGGAGAACCTATCACATTAGAGCAAGAGGTGGGGGTTTCTTTCTCATTTTATCAATTTCTGCCCTGAAATATAAGTATTTCTAATATAGTAGTCCTACCAGGAAAGCCTGAGGACAAAAGAAACAGTCAAAACTATTATCAAAAGAGCAGCCAAAAAAGGCAACGAAGGGGAAAAGGTTGAACCAAGTGATTGGCTTGGATTCATGGTTTCCCTCCCAGTCTCCATAAAAGAGTTACCAAAAGATTGATAGTCCTAGAAAGATTGCCCATACTTCTTCGATTACCAAAAGAGGTTCCAAGGAACAGCTGAGGAAAAGCATAATGCCTGCTGCTCTGGTTAACAAAGGAATGGCCCAGGAAAAGTTTGTGCCTCTGACAACATTTTTTTGTGCAGATACCTTTTGCTACATCTGCCACTATTTTACCAAGACTCAGAAAGCAGGAATGCCAGTAGGAAGAATTATGGGGAATATAATCTTAGTTTTGCAAAGGTTATCCTTGGGTCCTTTTTAATATCAGATTTATTCCCTGTTTCTAGTAGAATTGCAGTACACAGGGGAACCCTGGAAGAGACTATTCAAGGCACTCTACTTTTCTTCAGATTGGGGTTCAGGTCCCAGACTTCCTTATGGTGCATAAGGGCATGAGTTTGACTGAAAAAGGAAACTGTTCCCTGAAGTCAGTGTTTTTGACCTTGGCTTGACCACAGTATTAAGTTTAAGCAAACACTGAGCCACACTGAGGGTGCAATTTGAGGATGAAGCAACACTGTAGGTTAGGATGTATATTTCCCATTAAACCTAAATAACCACAAGAACTGCTTTGGTACTTTGGCTAGAATTACTTGTCAACCCTTTGAAGTACACCAGGTCAGGAAATAGGCTCCATAAGGACTATTGGAACTCTACTTTTTTGTTGCAAGCTGTAATAACAGAATCTTGAGCAAGCAGTCTCTCTCTGTCTCTGTCACTCTTCTTATTCTAAAGAGAATCAAGGCAGAGCAATCCTGACTTTCTTTTTCCACATCCTGTTTTAGGGCTGAACTGATGAATATGCAACCACCCTTGCGTTTCTTCTTCAAAGTGATCTCCACTACCTGCCTTCTCATTCTAACCGCTTAAATATTTAAAATGTTGTAATTAGTGTGATTTAGACACGCAAACCATAATAATATTTCCTACAAGTGCGGAATCCCTGAACAAGATGATAGCATCTTGTAGGGCACTTTAGAATTGAAATCTAAATTTAGCAAGCAGAGGGGAAACAAAATATTTTGTCTGTCATTTGCTTTTTTTTTTGCTTTAGTTATATAACTTGGGCTACAATAACTATATAATAAGAATTTTAATCATTTAAAAAGGTAACATTTAAGTTCTAATGTACTTTATAACTAAATACAGGTTTTCATGACTTCACTTGATATGTAATTTCAAGAAATCACTTGATGGCACGTGAACATTGTTTCTTTAATACTAAATCCAGTTAGATTAGATAAAGTTGACAACTAAATTAATATTTACTATTTTTGTTACTTCATGAGAATCATCTGGCATCTTCCCTTCTCTGTTCAGATAGGAAGATGCAGAAGTGGAAAAAGAATGTACATTAAGAGTCATATTAAAAAACAAGAAAGCAATGTACAAATTGATCAGGAAATTATACCGATCTACTGCAATTACATTTTACTTTCATTATTGCTCCTTGCAACCCCCAAAGTTCAGATTCATGTTTGTTAACATTCAGTGTTAAAGTGAGCTGCTAACATTGTTGTTATCTAGTAAGTATGTCCAAAGAATAATGGCTGTGATTTGGTTTCTTTTTTAAGATAGAAGAATTTGCAAAGAGTGCATTGAGGGGATGAAATCATGAGTATGCAGTCTTTAATCTTTAGCATTCAACACAAATTGGTTCAATATGGGACATACTGTATATGACATGGTTACATATTTTTCATTCACCTGATCTATCTATCTATCTATGGCCACCCAACTCCAAAAAGACTCTGGCTTATAAAATAGAAGCTTATAAAATATCAAATATATAATTAAAGCAAAATTTAAAACATAACAAAACATAACTGCATGGACAAGACCAAATTAATAACATGAAAAAAACTCCATCCAGACCCAAATAGTCTCCAGACGCTGGGTCAGTACATTGACAGATTTACCTGCACAGCCTGGGGCTGAGATGTACAACTGGGTATCATCGCATACTGTTGATACTGAACTCCAAACTGACAGATGAGTTCACCCAGCAGTTTCATGTAAAATTTAAACAGAAGGGGTGAAAGTGTTGAATTTGAGTCACGCCACAAGTGAGGGGCTGCAGGAGCAACCTCTCCCCTCCTGTCAACACTGACTAGAAGTGACCACTGAGGAAGGACGCAAAACACTGAAACACAGTGCCTTCCACTCCTAGCCCCTGCAGAAGGACACCATGGCTGATGGTATCAAAGGCCACTGAAAGATCAAGGAGCACAAGGACAGATGCACCACCCCCTTCTATCTCTGCCAAAGGTCATCAACAACCTTCCCTACAAAGGAAAGTTTGGAAACTAGACCATAACTGTCCAGAGTGGAGGCGAATCTATCTATCTCCAAACACTTCGGTTCCTTATTTAAAGTGGGCATTTTCCCCGCAATAACAGGCAAGCAGAGGACTAGAAAACCTGAAGGGTTCTTTCCTATTTTAATGGCACATTTAATGAGAATAAAGGAATTTTATTTGCCATATCCATAAATGTTGCATATAAATACATTCATGACTTTTGAACCTTCTGGATTCCTTCAAAATTCTCTATATATATTTTGCTTGAGAACCAGAAACTTCAACTTTCTTATAGCAATTTAAGGTGGTGGGGACAGTATATCATTAGAAAGCCCTTTAGCGGTTCATTAAAGAGTTGAGCATTAAAACAATACTATACTGCAGACTCGCCTTGGGAATATACAGTATCTAGGCTGAAAATATATAGGAATAATGCTTTAGCTTGGAATAGAAAATTGCAATGACAGTAAAGCCCTTATGAAATTCTATCGTGCAACTGGTGTAGAGGCAAACAAAGATAAAGTTGATGAAGGTATATAAAAGCCATCAGCAGGTAAAATAGAAAATAAGCAACATCTTCACTCTTGGAAAAGACGAAACAAGAAAAAGTGGCTGAAGATAATTCCACCTAGATTCTGTATGATATAAAAGGGGCAGAGGGAAACTCTGGGAGGCTTTCAAGATTCTGTTATTAAACCCCACCACGATAGAGTTCCAGCAGTCCTTGCAGTTTTCTGACCTAGCCTACTTGGAAGAGCTGATCACTTGTGGTAATGCATACATTTGTGATCATTGTGGACTATGGGTTGTTACAGAGTTGGAAAATTGAGCAGAAGAGGGCAAAGTGATTAAAAGGCTAGGAAAAATTAGTTTTGAGGATTTTGTAGCCTGGGGCAAAGTGGGTAAAGGAGAAAGCGTAACAGATAAATGTAAAATAATGTATAATTTGGAAAATGAGTATAAAGGAAGGGTTTCCCCCATTTCACAATATTAGAACTTAGTTCCATCCACTAACGCTGTGGAATGATGCATAATCTAGTAAAGTACTTCTTTACACTACATGAAGTTCAACTACAAAATTCTCCAGTATCGGTTGCATTGATGGCCACATATCTAGATTTTATTTTATTTAAGGGACTAGACAAACTTAAGGAAAATATTGCTGTGAATGTGTTGATGGCTGTACATCACCTTCAGAATCAAAGGGAATTTGTCTTTAATTCCAGTTGCCAGGGAGCAACATAGCAGACGGCTATATCGCTTTTATGTCTTGCTCGAGTTTCTTACCTGTATCTGAGTGATCACTGTTTGACTGAGAATTTTGAGCTGATCCGGGTGTTCTTATATTCTTAAGAATTTCAAAGAGCATGGAAATTCCTAATTTTCTTTGGTCTGTTTTCACAAATATACATAGGCAGAAATATTTTCCTACACCAGTTGAAGTTTATTTCATATCTGATTCTGGACATGTGAGTTTGAAAATGCTAGCCATATTAATCTCTTCTGAAATATCCTGAAGTCTAACATATTTTTATGGTATTAGATATTTTGCTGAGGGTTTTTTTCCCCCCTATCATTTACCAAGCCAAGCATTATAAACATAATTTATGGTCCATATTTCACATGAAGTTTCTCCATCCCTGTCATTGCTTCAATAGGCAACTTTCATGGATAATCCTAAAGATCTTCTATTTCAAATCTCATAATACCTATTTTTCAAAAATGGATTAGGCACATATAATGGACTTGAAACACTGAGGGATCTATTAAAGGGAGAGATTGACTTACAGAGAGCAGAATGGAGAGAAAAGGACTGAGAACAAACTGATCTATTCCACAGATTCTGATATTTATAAAAAGCAAACATTTAAAATTTACCCCCATTTATATTTTAATGATAGTGTGATGCCCTATTACATGATAATATACTTATCTTACTTGTGCCCTTTACAAATATCTTTTTTTCAGGTTCAGATGCCTTCAGCAGATTTTTTTTTTTTACAAAAAAAAGCAGAAGTAGCAGTTCTCTAATGTAAATGCATATTTGGCTATAAAAATTTTCTGCTTCTCAGAACCAGACACTGAGGCAAACAAACAAACAAAAAATCTGTCAAGACAGACTTCAAGAGAGAATAACAATCTTTGCATATACCAAATCTATTTTAACATTTTAATTGTTGCTAAGCAGCGCTGGTTTAAGATAGCTTTGCCTATATTCTCTCCTCCATATGTTTTAGCACCTTTATAATAGCTGTTTTTTCCTACCCACTTATCAAAACTAAGTTTTCTTATGGTGATTGGGAAAAAAAACATGTTGGGTGGGGACTAAAAAGCCTTGCTCCAATGTCCAAGAAGGGATGGCTAAGAGCTGCTCCCTTTAGTTTTGTTCATGAAGAATAACTGTTTTGACCATATACTCTTTGAGCATTTGATACACCTACACAAAAACACAGACAGACACAGACTGATACCGGTGCCCACCATAAGGATTTTTTAAATTGATGTTTTTGATCAAAAGGAGCTGATTCTTTTGAATCCAGCAATCTGGTCATCTGGAATCCCTTGTCTTCCATCTTATCTTGCCCTGAAAGAAAAGTTTTAAATTCTGGCAAGTTTCCAGAATCTCTTGTAATGAAGGATAGGACCACACAGCAGTTTTTTGTTTTTTTGGGGGGGGGGGTGCGGGGGGGTGGGAGGATATCATTTGCTTTTCAAGTAAGATTCCTTCATTGGCTGAAAGAGTTGTTCTGAATTGGTTTGAAAGTTTGTACTTTTGTTGTCACAGAAATCTGATGCCATTCTGTTTCTTTCCTGAAAATCTCCATGAATTAATCCTCTGAGTAGCAAGAACAATTAACCTTTAACTTCAGTTCTTCTCTTTTGTTTTTCTATCACTCATTGTCCTGACGCATGTTATTACAACCAGATCCCTGTTGTTTGTTGGAAAGAGGAGCTCTTGAAATATTATCCTTTCCTCAAGGGCAACTGTCACTTTGTTATTCTGAAGTCACTAACTTGTGTGCATTCAAAATTCTAGCATTTGATTCATCGCCATTTGGTAAATACTTATCTGAGGAGAGAGCTGCTAAGGCAATATGCTCTTTTCATATATCATTGTTCTGTTTCCCCTGTCAGTTAGAGAGTTAGGAGGTCATGATGGCTTATTTATTTATGTACAAATGAATGTGATCTGTTTTCTGTCTTTGGTGGGAAACCTCAGATGGCAATCACAGACCCCCAGAGAGATCTAATAGGATCAGATTGTTGTGATGGAATATCTATTTGAAGCATTAGTACTTTGATGAATCATATGAAATTATTTGCCATTTCAGTATAATATGATAGAAAATGGAGGGCATGGGGAGAGAGAAAATGTGAGATGTTTTCAGACCGAATCATATAATTCCAGTTTCATGGATTCTTGCTTGGGATTACTTGTCAGCCATTCAATGCTTAATCATCTGAAAATTATACCAGATGAAATGCAGACTGCAAATTCTTGAAGAAACTTGCTTTTTTTTTCTTTGACTAGTTTCAATCTTACATTTTTTCACTTGTATTAATCAGTGCAGGAAAGGTTGGTGTGAGTATTCCTTTCTAACAATCTCTTCTTCCAAATTTAAATATAAATGAGCTGACTCTATTGATTCAGATCCTAATAATTTGGCTAACTGGATGGTTCTAGATAGGTTATATACTGTAACATGGTAAACATAAGGCTCATTGCAAGTTAGCTCTTTTTTAGAACTAGATGAAATGCTGAATCTGAATCTGAACTGACTTCTTACCAATATATGTAATCCATTATGGGAGCTCTTTTAGTTAGAGTTGACTAAGGGTATTTTAAATAAATATTAAAAAGTCAGATGAATCTCCACTCTGGATCTTCACACCCTGGTGCTGCCTCCTGCTTTGGGTTAGCAGCTTGATAGTGCCTTCTGCCACCATCTATCTTATGGGTGTACTTCACTTGGTGTTCTCCCCCAATCCCACTATGTGGAAGAAATAGGTTCTTATAACTTGTCTTACCTTTCTGGCAATAATAAGCTCAAGAAGCAAAAAGAACAATAATGGCTGTTACACCACCTTCTAGCTTTACAGCATTACAGTGTACCATTAAAGGAATCACTTCTTCCCCACCCTGTAAGAGAGAGATCAATCTCCCAAGAGTTAAACATAATCAAACTTTTCTAAAAAAAAATGTAAAACCCACATTTGAACTTTAAATATGAACAAATATAGTGTTGAAAAATACATATTTCAGAGCTGTTCAGATTATGATAAAACAGTTGTTTTATTGAAAAGAAAAAGTAAGAAAATGTAGCAGACAATGTAATGCTCCAGGTAGACTACAAGATGGTAGTGTAAGGTTTACCCCGTTCATCTCAGAGAAACTCTCGTGACACGTGTGTTCAGCAAAGAAGTTTACTCAAGCGTAATGTAAGTAAGTACAGACAAAGCCAGGGTTGGCTGGGCATAGCTTACATGGTATTTTATAGCTTCCCCGTTCCCGCACTTTACCCATTGCTTAGTTACAGATAATCCCCCTCGCCCAAATGGCAGATTCAGTCCGGTGCTTTTGTCTTTCTGATTGCTGTCTATGGGTTGTGCTGTTGTTGCCTTTGTTGGGTTTGTCTGTGTGCACGCAAAGCCGGGAGTTCTCAATCATTCCTTGATTGCTTCGCTTCCGAGCCTCTGTGCTTTCCTTTGTTTGCAGCGCTTGAGGGAAGCTGCGCTGATACAAAGTATCAGCTTGCGGTTTTGAGTTAAGCGCCACCACCTGTCCATAGTCAGCTAGTGGTTTCACTTCCCCTTTTTCTCTGCTCGCGCCTGGGCGGTTAAATTGACTTAGGCAAAGCTGAGCGGTGCCTTCGCCGTGCCAGCTGAATCTGACAGGTAGTACTTTGCTATAAATAAGATTTCTCCGTCCCAAAGTCCCAATAAAGAGATAGAAAATTCCAATTATTATTACAAGTTGGTTAAAGAGAAATCAAATATTAGAACCTTTGAATCGTGTTGGTGTTACAGTTTATTAATATATGGAGCATTAAAGAATTTTAGAGTCTGCAGAAGCATGAACAAATTCAAATCATAAATGTAAATTCTTTGGTTGATTCTTTGCTTGACATATTTCTATAGAAACAAAAGACTCTTCTTTCTGCTTTTCAGTTTATCTGGACATCCTCACAAATTCCTGGAAATTCCAGTGGTGTATCAAATGCTGTTTGGCGAAGTGGTATACCCACGAGTTTTCCAGTCCCCTTCCAACAAACTTTTGCTATGAAGTTTGGAAAGGACAAGACAAGATTGCATAGTACCTCTGTTTAAGTTCTGCTTTAGGCAAGTGGAAGAGCAAGCCATTTTATATCTGCAGTTGGGTGTCCTCTGTAATACTGTCGGCCTTGTGAAGTAGTCCAGACAACAAGCACACCCAAAGTATTAGTTCTTTTTTTTTTAAATATAAATTTATTGAAAGTTTTAAAAACAAGAGTAAAAATGAATACAAACTAAAATAGAGTATGAAGGGGAAAAAAAGAAGGAAGAAATGAAAGAGCTAAAGTGCAAACAGGAAAAGAGGAAAAGAAAAAAGATAGAAGAAAAATAGAAAAGAAAGAAAAAAGATATAAAGAAGTGGCTTCCGATATTCTTTACAGCATTTATAAGTACAACTATAGATTTACATCTGTCTCTAAAGTTACACTGTGACTCTCTTCTTTCTATAATCTACCCTATCTAATTGTCAGAACCATTGATCATAAGGTCACATCTTCTGTTTTATGCAAAAAGTCCATAAGAGATTTTCAGTCACCAATACATGTACATAGTGTCTGTTCTCTAATCAAACAGGTCGATTTGGCCATCTCAGCAAGTTCTATCATCTTCAGCACCCTTTCCTCCATTGTATGTATTGCCAAATCACAGAAGTACTAGCTCTAACTTTATTGTAAGTTACATTAACAGAATCTTGTGAGTCTGAAAGTACATCACTCTGCCCACCCCCACCCTGGCCTTTACAGTCCAAGAAACTAGGGAGAGTCCCTTCTGACATGTTTGCCATGCCCCATTTCTTATGCAGGCTAAGCTGCCTCTTATTTGATCGTTGTTCAGTCTGCGGCTCTTCCTCCTGTCTCCCAAGGTCATTTTCACATACTATTACAGGTACTGTGATATCAACGTTCTTCTGTTTTCTTCTTAACATTGGCAATGGGCTGAAAAAGAATAATTGTGAATCTAAAACACAGTAATGCAAGCAGCCTGAATTTTCTGAATCTGTGATACAGTTTGGTATAAATTAGGAACAGCCTCTGTATTTTCCAAAATGATGGTTAATTAAGATTGTAGAGAAAGATACTGTAACAGCTTTCTGAAGTTTTGGATTTCCACATCAAGTGGCATGAACTAATATGTATGATTTCTTGAATCAACAGTTTCCTTTATGTGGTTTATAACATGTATAATCCATGGCTGAAAAAAAATCTAGTGGGGGATAGAAGGGTGTTTCCTTGCTTTCTTTAACTTTAGGGAAAGTCATCTGCTTTCTTGTAGCAAATTCTTATTCTTTAGATCCCCTTATATTTCTGGAAGAGGAGCAGGAGGAAGAGAGATAAACCTTAAGTTCTGCTGCTTAACAACATGGAGCCAAGCCTTAAGATTAAAGAAAAAGAGTAACAGCAGTGGTTTTCTCTTGTTGCAAGAAGTAGCCACACTTGTTTCATTTCTTTTTCTTTAAAAACAGCCAGAGGAACCAGAACAAACAAAGGTCTCCACAGCTACAACTGAGTAATTGGGGGGACTTTATTTTTTTAAGTTGAAGAAAAAATGAATGTCCCTCAAGCTATAATAGTCAGGCTGTGTAGCCCTTTGGATTTGAAGGCAAAAAGTGCTTCAAAGTGCATGAAGGGGCTGACTCAGCTTAGAACACCTGAGTCTTTTCTCAACTTACACGGCTGCCCTCTACAGACCCAGCATGATCCTGGGAAAAGCTGTCTTTTGTTTAATGAGTTTTGACATCCCTTTGCTTTCAAATTCAAAACTTCACACAGCCCTAGTAGCAAGTTTTTCTACTGCCCATGAAGATAACAATAGTTCATGCTTATCCTGGCTTGTTTACAACGGTGGCCTACAAAAACACTCCACAGCAACATAGTGTCTCTCTTAAAGGAAAAGGTTGGGAACTATTGCCTTAAATCTTTACAAAGGAATGACTAGTGCATTGGAGACAACATCTGCTTGCTTTCAAGACTATAAAACAATCAACTAATCCCACCCACCCCCAGTAAAGTGTAAAAACACTTTTTAGAGAAATAAAGAGAGATTTGAGGTCCATGGAGTATGTGAGTGTTAATTACCTTAGGTGCCTCCAGTTCACTTTAAAAGTGAATCAGTTAAATAAATTATGGGGGTAAAAGAGCAGGCATTACAGAATATTTCATAAAAGGCTAATCTCATCAGAAATAGACTACTGTATTATTAGTAGGTTTAGAAATGGGATAATGGAGAAAAGGAAAGGAAAAAAGGAAATGGACTCACAGAAGGCGGTTTAAGCAATCTAAGCCTATAAATATTTCACAATAATGTGTCCTATTTATCTGAAATTTTTGGCTGGGTAGTATTTCAGAATGTTGATAATAAGCCTATAAAATACAGCTGCTTATTATCAGAAATGAAAAGACTTCCTCAAATATTAATTGCTACATCATGGAGTGCGTTCCATTAGTAGCACAGAATGAAGCTATTTGTAAATCCCATATTAATGGCTGGATCATTGCACTAGGAAACTGATGTTATTTATTAACCTGTCCTTCTGAAAAACAATTAGGCAAGCATTCTCATATCCTGTGAACCAATCAAATAAGGGAAGTGCTGCTTTGTTTTGTTTTTCCAGAGAACATATCCTATGGTTAGAAGAAACTGAAAATCAGTTAAATAAATCCCACGTGCAAAGGAAGCAATGCATGTACACCAAGAATAATTTTACAGGTTCGCTAAGGAATGGAATATATCCCTACCTTTTACTTCCATCTCTCTTTCTATCAGTGATAATTGTGATAGGATCGCTACAGGAGAAAGTATCAAGTCTGACTTGCTTCAGCAGAATGGAGGCTACTTGATTGAGAGAACCTACACAACACACACAATAATTAGCCCTAGAGCCGTTTGTCAATGCATGGCAAAATATATATGAATAGTTCAATCAAGAGAGCCAGTTTGGTGTAGTGGTTAAGGCTCAGTCAAAAACCAGGAGATCATGAATTCCAGTCCTGTCTTAGCACAAGGCCAGCTGGGTGACCTTGGGCCAGTCACTGTATCTCAGCTCTAGGAAGAAGGCAATGGCAAGCCACTTCTGAAATTCTGGCCAAGAAAACTTCAAGAACATGCCCAGCAGTCATCAGAAGTCAACACTGACTCTAAGGAGCCAAAAAAATGTCAACCAAATGATCAGAATGGCCTTTTACTTCACATACTAGTAATGCATCAGGAAGGCAGAACTGCTACAAAGGGGATGCAGCTCCTTGCTTTCCTTGTGAGAAGTTAGCATCCTAAGATAAGAACAAATGACTTTGACTAGGAGTAAAATGCTCATATTTTTTCCCAACAGGATACATGCTTTTTTATTATTATTATTTATTTCCAGGATGGCATGAAATGGAATATTCTATAAGAGATCAGGTTTGACTGATATATTTTTGCAGATCCAATCTGTGATTTTTTTAAATTTCTGCATCAAGAAAAACATCAAATTGACAACTGTTTTATAAAATAAATCCAGAACATCTAATGTAATTAAGGAGAGAAGACCCAGTGCCAGTGTAACTTTTGAAAGTACCAAAATTACTCTGTTGGAAGGAGACATTTAGCTTTGAGTCCAAGCCACTGTTCAATGCACTGAATCCAAATTAAAGCATCCACTCTTCTTTAAGATATCCATCAGTGGACAGGGTTCTCTGAGCTTTTAGATCAACCATGTGTTTACTGGATTCAGGCCCCTCCTGGGTCATAAAGGCAGCCAAGGAGGTGACCTGAGGTTAGGTCCGTGCTGCGGTACCATCCTTTCTGTTGGAGGGGATAGTACCTTCTGCTTTGAAAGAGGTGGTGGTGTGCCTTCTCCTCAAGAGGCCATCCTTGAACCAAACAGTTTTCAATAACTATCAACCAGAAGTGGGTCAGTTTGCAGTTGATGAGAACCCTGGAGGAAGTGGAATATCTCAACCTCTTTTAGTCAGGTTTCAGGCCTGAATTTAGTATTGAGATGGATTTGGTCGTACTTATCGATGACCTGTGGCACAGTCAGGATGGGGGTGGTTATCCAGCCTTGTGCAACTTGATGTCTGAGCAGCTTCCAATACCATTGATCATGTTCTCCTTCTGAACTGGCTCCATGGGTTGGGGATACAGGGCACTGTTTTATGATGGTTCTCTTCCTTTCTCCAGGGCTGGCTTCAGTTGGTGTGGATTGGGGGTTGTAGTAGGGAGGAAAGAAAGATCACTTCCTAGGCCCTTCCTAATATGAAACCACTGGGTGAGGTCATCTGCTGACTTGGGGTTGCTGTAATCAGTATGCTGAATATACCCAATTATATCTTTTGACCCCTGGCCAGCCAAGTGAGTCTGTCAAGACTCTGTCCCAGTGCCTGGAGGCCATGCAGGTTTGGATGTGGAGGAAGTGTCTCTGCTAATGGTACCAAGACCGAGTTGCTGTGAGTATTCGGGCCATCTAGGTCTGGGGATGTTCCATGTTAAACTTGGATGCGGTAGCAGTTCCCCATTCAAGAGTGATATGCAATCTGGGGTTCTTCCTGGATTCACAGCTCATGTTTGATGAGCAGATGGCAGCTGTGACCAAGAGGATCTTTGCACAGCTTTATCTTATGCACCAGTTGTACCCTTTTACTAGATCAGAAGAAATTTCAGACAGCTACTTACACCCTGGTCACCTTCTGGCTTGACTACTGCAATGCACTCTACCTGGAGCTGCCCTTGAAGATCCAACTTACTTAGCCCCAGAGATTTAAACTTGTTCAGAGAAAACAGGTATACCCTGATTATTTTATCTATCTTAAGCTTTGGTCCATCTTATTTATCATGGTTTTCAAAACTGCCTCCAGTACTTCAGCTGGAGAAGGCCAAGACAAAGTAGGCATTAAGTAGCTCTGCCTTTTCTTTGATATCTGGTACCATGGTATCTTCACTGAACAACTGGTTCTTTTCCTTTCCTTTTATTTTGAACATATCTCCAAAAAATACTCCCTTCCACTTCCACTTCCCCTTCCTTCCATCAGCCCTCCTGATGAAGCACTCCATGTTTTGACAAAACACATCATCAATTAGCAGTCCTTGTGAAGAGAATGCTACTCATTGTGTGGGCAATCCATTACCTAGATTACATGGATCAACTAATCTCTTTTGTTAATGCCATTCTTCATTCAATCATTTTTTCCCATTTTTTTCTTCCTTTCCAGTCCTAGAAAGGACTGAATGAGAACTCCACCTGAACATGTTCTTCCTAGGTCTTCAAAATCCATGATGACATGGTGGTAGCTGTTCTTTGTAATGTAATTTGTTCCCACATGAACTGAAGAAATGGATCACTGTCAGGGTATTTGGTAAGATCTGAAGGTTGTTCTGCTCCATCACTTATCCACATTGTTCGAAAACAGTACTTTTTACAAGCTGAAGGTCCAGTTGGCACACAGTTGCTTCACCTTCTTATGGTACTCATGGCTACGCTCACTCACACCGTGAATTTCTCCCTCAAAACTGCCTGCCTGTATAGATACTGTTTTCCACTCGCCAAGCTCTGATTCATCTAAAATACCAAGCACTTACTGAACACTTTTGAGAAGCAGAAGCGATGGTCCTAGAGTTATAGTTGAACCACGGGAACTGTTGCATGACGTGTCCCACTTCTCTGCTTTGAAAATTTTAAACATTATTTCTATAGCTTTAAAAGTTCTGTTTATTTTGCTTTATTTTTTTATAAATCTAGGGCCTATACTTACTGAAAAGCTGTTTCAAATATATACACTTTCAATACTTAGACAAAGTTTCCAAAGATAAATGAATTGTTCATGTGCAATTTCTTTGTAGATTGAATATTTTATTTATTTATTTATTTATTTATTTATTTATTTATTTATTTATTTGGCTTTTATGCCGCCCATCTCCCCCAACGGGTGACTCTGGGCGGCTCACAATAAAAAACACAGTTCTCTCCAAGATGGCTAAAAACTATAAATAATTAAAAACATATTAAAAATACCCTAAAAAACCTCCTCTAATTTTTGGCCCTAAAAAAAAAAACCTGTAAGATGCTGGGGGGGGGGGACAACCCATCATCCCACCAGCCATCTCCACAGGTGCGGGCCCCCCTCTAGCCCCCAGGCCTTCTGGCAGAGCCAGGATTTGATCCCTTTCCTGAAGGCCATGAGGGAGGGGGCACACCAGACCTCAGAAGGCAGGATGTTCCATAGGGCAGGCGCTACAGCAGAAAAGGCTCTCTGCCTAGACCCCACCAATCGAAATTCCCTGACTGGTGGGGTCTGCAACTTGCCCCTTCTGCTGGACCGAGTGGGATGGGCTGAAGTGACCAGGGCGAGGCGGTTCCTCAGATAACCTGGTCCCGTGCCATGAAGGGCTTTAAAGGTAATGACCAACACCTTGAATTGGACCCGGAAACAAACCGGTAACCAATGCAGCTCATGCAACAGCGGTGTTATATGTACCCTCCTAGGGGCATTAAGAACTGTCCGCGCCGCCGCATTCTGTACCAGCTGTAGTTTCCGGATACTCTTCAAGGGTAGCCCCATGTAGAGCGCATTACAGTAGTCCAACCCAGAGGTGACCAGGGCATGAGTGACCGTGCGGAGGTCCCCCTGATTCAGGAAGGGGCGTAACTGGCACACCACACGAAGTCGTGCAAAGGCCCTCCTAGCCATGACTGCCACCTGCTCTTCGAGCAGGAGTCGTGAGTCCTGGAGAACCCCCAGATTATGCACTGGGTCTGTCTGGGGTAGTGCAACCCCGTCAAGAACCAAAGATGACAAAGTCCTAGATCTTGAGGCTCCCCGTATCCACAGCCACTCCGTCTTACCAGGGTTCAGCTGAAGCCTGTTGTCCCCCATCCAGGCCCCCACAGCCTCCAGGCACCACGAGAGGGCAGTCACAGCATCACTTAGGGCACCTGGGATGGAAATGTATAGTTGGGTATCATCAGCATACTGATGATACCTCACCCCATGGTGCCGGATGATCTCACCCAGCGGTTTCATGTAGATATTAAATAGGAGCGGTGAAAGCACTGACCCCTGTGGCACCCCACAAAGTAGGGGCCGGGGGCTGGACCTCTCACTCCCTATCAACACCGATTGGGTTCGGCCTTGGAGAAAGGAGCTGAACCAGCACAACATTGTGCCACCCAACCCCAACTCCTGCAGCCGACCCAAAAGGATACCGTGGTCGATGGTATCGAAAGCCACCGAGAGGTCAAGAAGAGCAAGGATGGATGCACTCCCCCCATCCCGCTCTCGCCAGAGATCATCTAAAAGTGCAACCAATGCTGTTTCTGTCCCATAACCGGGCCTGAATCCTGACTGATAGGGGTCCAGATAATACGTTTCCTCCAGGATCCTCTGAAGCTGGCGCGCGACCATCTTTTCTACCACCTTCCCTAAAAAGGGGAGGTGGGAGACTGGAAGAAAGTTGTCCAGGAGGGTGGGGTCTAGCGACGGTTTCTTGAGGAGTGGGCAGACCAAAGCCTCTTTGAAAGGCTTCAGGAACACCCCCTCCTGCAAGGATGAATTAACCACCGCCAGGACCCACCCTAAGGTCACCTCCTTGGTAGATTTAACTATCCAGGAGGGACACGGATCTAAATCACAGGTGGTCGTATTGACAGCCCCGAGGACCCTGTCCACTTCCTCAGGGACAACAGGATCAAACCGTTCCCAGATAACTGGGCAAGAACGCTCCCTGGGCAACTCCTCTGGACCTACTCCACGCTTGGCTTCCAACTGAGAACGGATCTGAGCAATTTTATCCATCAGGTGTTCAGCAAATTCCTCTGCACGACCCTGCAAGTAGTCCTCCGCCCCCCCTTTTCCCAGGAGGGCCCAGGTGACCCTAAACAGGGCTGCAGGGCGACACTCTGAGGATGCAATAAGAGCGGAGAAATATTGACGTTTTGCTGCCCTTACCGCCACTAGGTAGGCCTTAATAGCAGCTCTAACCCATGTTCGGTCTGATTTGTCCCCAGTTTTCCGCCAGCGGCGCTCTAGCCATCTCTTAGCCCTTTTCAGCTCCCTCAACTCCTCTGCGAACCACGGGGAGCACCGGGAGTGATGGGCCAAGAGAGGACGCACAGGCGCGATCCTGTCCAAGGCCCCAGCCGCCTCCTTGTTCCAGGCTGCGGCCAGAGCCTCCGCTGGGCCATGCAGCAAGGCCTCAGGAACAACCCCCAGCTCCCTTTGGAACCCGTGCGGGTCCATCAGGCGCTGGGCGCAGACTGTTCGAATAGGCCCCACCTCCCTGCGGAGGGGGGCAGCATAGGAGAATCCTGCCGCCACCAGGGATTGATCTGACCATGACGGGGGATAATATAAAATCCCCCACCAGATCACGCTGCCACTGCTCCGACAAGAAAACCATGTCTGGAGTGTGACCACTGTCCCGGGTCGGGCCATTGATGACCTGGGATAGCCCCATAGCTGCCATGGTAGCCATGAACTCCCAAGCTGCCTCCGAGGCCAACCCCAGGGCCGGCAGATTAAAGTCCCCCAAGACCATAAGTCTGGGGAACTCCACTGCCAACCCCGAGATGGCCTCCAGCAGCCCAGGCAGGGAGACTGCTATGCAGCAGGGAGGCTAGTACACTAGCAGCACTCCCAACTGATCCCATGTGCCCAACCTCAGGAACAGGGTCTCACATCCAGCAACTTGTGGAGCAGGGCCCCTGAAGGCCAATAGGGATTCCCTGATGACTACTGCCACTCCCCCTCCCCTGCCCTGGGGTCTCGGCTGGTGCCACACCCTAAACCCAGCTGGACACAATTCCGAGAGGGCTACTCCCCCCTCTGGTGCCAGCCAGGTCTCGGTGATGCACGCCAGGTCAGCCTGCTCCTCCCCAATAAGGTCGTGAATAAGGGGGGCCTTATTATTGACTGACCTGGCATTCAGCAGCAACAGACGAAAGCCCAGGCCTCTGTAGGCCTGCTGACCAGGGTCTGGGCTTGAGCTCTGAGTATAACTCATCGGGGGCGTCTTCCACTGAAACGGCCTGCCCTCTGGCTCCCGCCATACTGCCCCATGCCCGTCACCACCTGAATGCCTGCCCTAAACCACCCGAGGTCCTCCTCCCCCCTCCAGGCCTCCCACTTAAGGGGCCCGCCATACCACCCACCACACAAGGTAGAGGAGACAAAAAAGGGGTGGGGCCGCACACCCCTGTGGCACTTCAGCTGACCGCTCTCAGCACCGACAGGGGGTCACCACTCCCAATCCCCCAACAAACACTCACCCTCTCTCTACTGACTTCTCTCCCTGGCCAGGGAGAGAAGGGTCCCATTCACTCCTACCCTCTGCCCGTCTCCCACCCAGGCAGAGAGCAGCCCATTCACCTCCTCCAACCGCAGCATCCACTCACACATGCCCACCTGCTCGAGTCCCTCCACGTCTTCTTTAGGGGAGGGGGTGCCCCTTGTCACATAGGGGCTCATCTCCCAACCCCCAAAGTCTCAAAGTCACTGTGGCTGCCGGGCTCTGGCCTCCAATCTCCTTCATCCTCGCCGCCGGCGTCATTGTGTACTGCCTAGACTCATTTTTTTCTGAGATGGGCAGCTATATAAATATAATAGATAGATAGATAGATAGATAGATAGATAGATAGATAGATAGATAGGCCTAAAGCTACTTATAATGGAGACTGTACTTAAAAGTGCATAAATGATCATATGAGGTGAAAAGAGTAACAGTTAATGTATTCAAAATGACTTCACACAGTGTCCTAAGCCATTATTGTTTATCCATGGTCTTTAAACCAATTTCAGTGTGCTGGTTTCACATAAATAACAACATATTTTCATCATATGGTTGGACTTAAAATATGACTTGTCTTCACACTAAGACGATTTTTGTTTTCTAAAATTCTCCACTTATGAGTAGGAGATGGGTGAAAATTTTGTTTGGTTCACTTTTAAAATATAAAGTTCAAACTTCTAGAATAGGACTGGAGGTTTAAACATGGGGTTTAGCAGAATTGACAACAGAGTTATCAAAAGTTTTGTCTTTCACCTTCATGTTAGCTATGAAGTGTGCCCCATTTTTCAACCACCTCCAAGTGGGGAAACATAAGAAAACTAATACATGGAATTTATGAGATTATAGAGAGATCTTCTACAAGCTTCATGAAACCAATAATATGCTATAACTTACAGTTTAGCTTAAATGGGCTCTGGACTACTGGACACACTCTGTATACAAAACATTAGAGATGTACTGAAAAAACTTCTATAATACAAGCAGATGGAATTATGTGCATGCAAATGGAAGATATGGTTAGAGATCATTCCATTACCCACACCATCTGATTCATCCTGATAATCAAAGCACTGGCTCTCATATCCTCTTTCCTCTCTATCAGAATGTATGAGCAAGCCCTAATTCCTATTCTAAATAGCACCCCTACTTCAAAGAAACTTGGCGCGCCTTTCTCAATTCTGCACAGTTGTTATCAGCTTTGCTATGAAACAAAGGAATCTCTTTATGTAGAGCAAATTTGCAATTCTTGCCAATAATAGAGGGATTTTGCTAATTCTTGCCAAGAATAGGTAGCAAAACATACACCACCTGCCAATCAATTCATTCCACAGCATTTTTGTCTTGCAATATTTCTTACTAAGACTAAGTAATTTTTTCTCCATGAACATCCATTAAAAACTTAGATTCTGTTTATCCATGTAAAAGGGTTGTGTGCTTAGCTTTTATAAGGCTGGCTTTATATCTCCGTGTATTCAGTCAAAATGTTGGTGCTAAATTAGGTTTGCCATCTGTTTTGGTTTTTGTTTTGTTTTATTTTGTTTTGCCAGTCCTTCTGCCTTACACAACAGAGGAACAATTGTACCAACTGAATTTGCTGATTTTACTCAATTTGTTCCATGCAAGGTCTTTACCAAAATTACTCATAAGCAGAATGAAAAGAATTTTAAAAATTCAACTGTGGAAGAAAGAAAATGGGAGAACTAGATCTATCCCTATTACAAGTCATATCTCAAAGTCAGTTATTAGATTAACAGCCTCTGAACTAATTTCTGATTAAAGGGGAAAACTGGGGGGGGGGGGGGGATCTCTCAAAACCCCTTTTCTGGTGTTTTGCTCTCCTTAATGAAATTCTTTTAATTTCCTTCAACATTCTTTAGATGTTTTATCCAGGACTTCCAAATTCATTTGAAATTTCACTGTAAAGTTTTTAATCAGAGGCCCCAGGCTCCTAATTCCTACTTCCAGCATTATCCCAAGGAAGGTGGATCAGGCCGTAGTCATGGACAAGGTAAAAGCCTTCCAGCATTTAACTTCTTTGAAGTCCTTGGTACTCTCGGAGCACAGTTGTTTGCTTGCAGACGTTTTGTTACCCAACTAGGGGACATCATCAGTGCTAATGAGTGTGGAGTTTGCTGAAGATCACTAAGGACTCTGCAGTTTAACTCTGAGCTACATATATTCTTTTCTATTGGATCTAGCTTCTTCTCTGGCAGGTTTAGTCATACTTTTTGAATGTTATGATAGGAAGGATAAAAGATATTGGCTTCAAGATCTGCTTCAACCAGTTACAGTAACAAAGGAGAAACTTCTTGCAGTTCCCCATTTCTGAGAGATTTGGGGGTGAGGCTGGATGGCACTGCTTTTCTGGAGAAGCACCAGTACTTTGCAACAGCCTCCTGATGGAGATCAGGCTGGCTCCTTCTTGTTGATTTCCCCAAATCTTTTAAAAACTGAATTAATTCAAAGTTCCTTTAATTTGAGTCTTATACTTGATATCATCTTGCTTTGTTTGTCCCTCAAAAACTACACAGGGTCAGACCTGTGAATAAGCAGATAGGAGACCACTAAGAAATCCCAGAGCTATAGGATAGGCTGGGACATTGAAAAGGCATCCTGGGAGGAAGCAAAGGCAAGCCAGTTCCATAAAGTTGCCAAGATAACTAGATGGGCATGTCTATGAAATCACCCAGAGCCAAACATGACTTAAGGGAGTCTACTCTTTTTTTTTTTTAATTTAAACCATTATTTTTATTTAAACCAATTTAATTCAGTGGGATTTTGCATATGAACTATGCATATGTTCAGCTAGTGTGTCTAACTTTTTAATGATTTAAGCTCATCTTTAAATTCTTAAACCTGCTATGGGTGCCTTGAATACTTAGCACATGAATTAGTTCTTCCTTTATTACCCCATCCAATTAATGAGTGTCTATAAATTTTATATTAATATAGAACTGGTTTTGGTCTCCAACAATTATGATCATTCCTGATGGGACAATGATACAGAATGAATACAATTGCTGAGTGCATAAACATTGCAGGAAATATTTATTACTTGCAATAAAATTGTTTCCATCCATTCAGTGTAATGATACAATGATAGAGAGTCAGTCTGGTCTAGCAGTTAAGGCACCAGGCTAGAAAGCAGGAGGCTGTGAGTTCTATTCCCACCTTAGGCATGCAAGCCAGCTGGGTGACTTTGGGCCAGTTACTCTCTTTCAGCCCCCAATGTCAGGTTTGGGTGACAAGCTGGTCAGTCAATTCCTGCCACAACCAATGGATCAACATTCAGTTGATCTGAAAAATCGTGGAACCTGCACCTGTGGGAAAATGCTAGGAAGAAAAAAAGAAGTGTAATGATACAATGGTGTTGAAGGAAAGTCTCAAGGAATAATTGAGTCAAGGTGAGTTCGTTGAGGCTTGTGGCAAAGTAGGGACTAAAAGTAGGGATACAGTGTTCCTACTTCTGGGAAAGGCATCTAAATCCTGCAACAGTATTGGCTAAGGAAAAAATCCCAAGCGCTACAGTTGAGCATAAACAATAATGGTCATTTGGAGCAAAAACTGTTTTCCAAGTGGTGGTTAAGAAGGCTTCAGACTCTTGTTCTTATAGAGAAAATTCCACACAACGTAAGGAAAAAAGCCCCATAATCTGAAGATACCACCCACTGATATCGTCTCAGAGGCCAGAATATTAGTGAAAATTTGGTAGTTAAGACCTACAGACAATATTGAATGTCAGAACTAGGTTGCTAAGGGTTGAAGAGAGGGTTTCGCCTCAAGAAGAGTGGTTTGTCTTCTGATCCTCAGTTTGTCCCTCCTTGTGTATTGACAATGTATGCTTCTGAGACTGTATCTGTTCTGTTTCAAGGTAGCAGATGCAGTTGCCAAGGAGCAGAAGCAGATAACAGCAGACATTCCACAGGCTCAGCTGGAACAACAGTGTCAGAATCAGAGTTAGAGTCAGATTCTGAATTGTGGCTCATGACAGTATCCTGATTATGTAAATGTACACTGCATGTAATTCTGAGTTGGTGGGATATGGGAAACAGTATGTTCTCTTGCATCATAATTTCGAGTTTAGAGATCCTAACTTGTATAGACTAAAATGAGAACACTTGAAGTAAAATTGGTTTTGCTAGTGATATAAATTACTGTATTCTTATTTTTCCTTTCTTTTCTATTTTTCTTTCTTTCTTTTTCTTTTTCAATTTTCTGTACCTTCTACTTTTTCTTTTTATTCTTTTATGCTTTTTTAATTTATATTAGTTTTATAATTGCAATTGTAATTTTTAATAAAATTACTATTAAAAAAAAGAACTAGAGATATGTTTAGGGGAAAAATGTGCAACATTCTGAATAACTGTAAGGGAGTTACAGGGAGAAATTATTCTGTTAGGTGGCATGAATGAATGGGCAGATGAGGGAATACAGAAAAAAGAAGATGAGGGAAAACAGAAAAAATGAGTGGACCATTATTACTTATTTGTCTGATCTTTAAATAAGTGGTTTAAGCATAAGTCTATTCATATACACAAAAAGGAATGGAAATAAATCTAAAACCATGACTGATTTGATGCTTATGGTGAAGGATAACAAACTAATGAAGAATATTAGGATAATGAGAGGTTCTGAATGTGGGACAGAATCATATTTGGTTGTGTCAAACATGGAACTTGGAGAAAAATGGACATGGGAATAGATGAAATAAGTTTAAAAAAAAACTAGAGCGAAAGTAGAATAATTGTAAGAAATAATGGTACAAGCCCTTTTTGAAAAAAAAATTTAGAAGATATGTTAAACTCCCAACAGAATGAATAAACAGTGAATGTAAGAGAGGTTATCGAAGGTGCCTGTAAAAAAATAAAATAAATGTTATCAGATTGCTACAGGAGAAAATGGGAAGTATGGAAAAGGATATTTGGTAGAACACTGAAATAAAAGAGGCTGTGGATGAGAGACAATGCATATAAGAGCATGATTGTTGAAAAAACTAAGGATGAGATAATATATTGTATAATGTTTGTATAGAGAAAGAGAGAGCTGCCAAAAATGTAGTTGAAAAAAGCAGGAAAGGACAAAATTAAAAATGGAGAAAACTCACAGAAAAATGGCAAGCAACAGAAAAAGAATCAGTAAAGATTCCAACCAAGCTACACAGTAAATCAGGAGAATGACACTGCGGCCAATAGATTGGAAGAGGTCAATCTACATTCCAATACCAAAATAAGAAGACTTAAGAGAATGTCCAAATAATTGTATAATATCCTTAATTTCACAATCTAGCAAAATAATGCTTAGGATCATCCAATGCAGATTAGAGCCCTACATAGAAAAAGTTATGCTAGATGTTCAAGCTGGCTATAGAAAAATCTGAGGAACATGAAACATTATTGCTAATGCACATTGGAAAACTGAGAAATTCAAAGAATGCCAACAAGAAATTGCTATGTGCTTCATTCATTACAGAAAAGCCTTTGATTGTGTCAATCATCTCCAGATGTGAAACATGCTTAGAAAAATGGCAATCCCAGAACATCTCATTCTCAGGTGAAACCTATATACAGGTCAGGAAGCCACAGTATGGAAACACCATGGCAAAACAGAATGGTCCAGGTTGGCAAAGAAGTGAGATGAGGCCTTATACTCTACACTTATTTATTCAACCTATATGCCCAATATATATTAAGGGAAGCTGGACTGGCATGGTTTTAAAAGTGGAGGAAGAAACATCAATTACCTGCATTATGCTGGAGATACTACTCCGATTACTGAAAATACAAAGGATCTGCAAGCTCTAGTAATAAAAGTCAGTGAAAAAATGGGACTAAAGTTAAATATAAAGAAGACAAACTTATAACTATAGATACAACAATCAGCCTTAGAGTGGACAATGAAGATACTGAAGTGTAGAAAGCTTATCTTTTTAGGATCAATCATCAACGGTAAAGGAACAAGCAATCAAAAAATATGCCTCAGACTAGAAATTGATAGAATAGCTATGAAGGCCTTGGAAAAGACATTCAGAAGGTATAGACACATGATGTGTCTATATCTACAAAGGTCATAATCATGCAAGCAGTGGCATTCCCTGTGTCACTCTGTGGGAGCAAAAGTTGGACTTTGAAGAAGCAGGATAGGGGGAGTATTGATGCCTTTGATCTTTACTGTTGGAGAAGACTCCTGAGAATACCATGGACAGCCAAGAAAACAAACAAATGGATCATTGAGCAAATCAACCCAGAGCTTTCACTAAGGCTGAAATTAGGCTAAAATTATCATACTTTGGACACATTATATGAATACCCAGCTCCCTGGAAAAGGTGCTAATGCTGGGAAAGGTGGAAGGAAAGAGAAGAAAAGGATGACCAGCAGCAAGGTAAATTGACTCAGTTACAGTGGAGATAAATGCACTGTTGAAAGACCTAAAATACCAGGTTAGGGACAGGTCGTCCTAGAAAAAATCTATGTGGTCATTAAGAATTGACATCAACTTGATGGTCAACAGAAGTGAAAGTAATTTTGTATAAGATCATACTTCTGCCTACTTTATTATATGGAAGTAAGTGCTAAGTACATCAGGAGAAACATAAAAGTAAATTAAATGTGGTGGGAATGGGATATTTAGTATGTGTGATGAAGCAAATACAGATATGGTAGAAAATAAGTGGTGAATGTATGTGCATTGAATACAAAAGTGAGTTACCAGTATGAACAAAGCACAATGAGATGGTTTTATCATATAGAGAACATGAATCAAATTGAAAAATAAATATAGGAAGAAAGAATCAATGGGGCTAGAGGAATAGGAAGAGCAAGAAAGATGTGGCTGGCTGAGAGAGAAGCTTAAAAAACAAAGGCAAGTGTATGAAGCAGCATATGAATATAGTGGAAGCAAGGATGGTTTGAAGGACAGAAAGAAGTGGAGAGGTACAGTGAATGGTGGTGTAAACTAGATCTGTCTCCTTTCCTTTCCTTTCCTTTCCTTTCCTTTCCTTTCCTTTCCTTTCCTTTCCTTTCCTTTCCTTTCCTTTCCTTTCCTTTCCTTTCCTTTCCTTTCCTTTCCTTTCCTTTTTTAATTTCTTTCACTTACTTCTTCTTAAGCCTTTTTTACATTTCAAATAATAGTGCTTCCCTTATAGCATGATGTGTGTCATGTATGGCTCTTTTTTCCTGTTAAAATGCCTTGTGAAATTCCCTGTTTGCACTGACATGATCATGTTATTCTATTACCTAGGAAGTTGGCTTAGTTTGCAATCTCACTAGCATTGTGTTCCTTTATTTTCTTCCAGGTTCTAGACAGGACTCACAATATACCCCAGCACTGGGATCTTTTATAGTAAATCAAAATAAGTCCTTTTGGCTGAGTATCCTAATTAGCCAATGTATAGCTAATGTTTTGACATGACTAAGAAATGTTGAATTGATTATAGATCCTTCTGGCAGTTATACCCCATTCTTCTTCTAGAAAATGTTACTCAACTTTTGAGTGATTGCTCTAGAATAAAAAATCTGCTGTTTCTATGTTTTAGTTAGGCCATTAGCTTAGCAGTTACAAGACATCTTGAAGTTTTGAAATACAGTGTCAACTTCCCTGGAGACATATGTCTCACAGGGGCCTGGGAACACACAATATTTATCTTTAAATCATTCATCTCTACAAATTTTTATTTATTTTTACCAAATACAAACTTATTATATTAAATAGGCTAAAAGAATATTAAAAGATTACAGTTAAATTTATGCTCTAACCCAGCATAATATTCACATAATCAAATCAAGAACACATTTTTACATCAAGGCTTCTAAAACTGCTTAAAAGTCTGCCTAAACTACATACAAGTAAAACTAAACTTAGCTGTCAGTTTTGGGGAACTGAGTGGTGTCACCATCAGTTCCCCTTTCAAACTCTTCTTAATCTAAAATGTAACCATTCATGTCTCATGCTTGACAGATATTTATGAGAACACAACTTTTTTTTCCAAATTATAACATCTATTAAACTTCTTTATAAATGTGTATTTTCTCAAGGTAGATGTATATAGGGTATAATGATCCTTCCATTCGTATATGTCAGCTATGTCTTCTTTAACACCTTTTCTGTCACTTTTCAAAGATCTGCTTATCAAACCAGGAATTTATAACTCTTAACTCCTTTCATTTTATAACCTTTCCTGATTCTGAATTACACTGATGTAATATCACCAGATGCCAGGGTTGGAGTCAGGCTAAGAAACACAAGTTGCTTTCTATCAAGCTATAAGACTGTCAGCCATTGTCCAGTAGCATTTGTGTTGAATGGGCTCTTTGTACCAGATGGTTCTCCTTGGAGATTTCTAATATTTGATTCACTAATATTGTCATCCAAATGAAGTTGTGCAACAAGTGCTTCCTTTGTCACAAGCTGAAATATCATTTGCTCTAAAATTCTGTGGGTGAGACCCATGGAATTAAAAAGACTTAATTCCAGTTTTTTAAAAAAATTAAGTCTGGTGGCAATGTAAAAATTAAGGCATTTTTATGACACAAATTTGTGTGGCACAAAGTTAATATTTTATCTAAATGATTATACTAGATATGTGAATCAGCATGTTTTTTAAGCAGGCACAAATAATTTTATGAATGACCACTGTTAAAAAGATAATGACTTTACTGCATTTCATATCACTTTGACCTCATTGTTTGTACTCTTCCAGCCAAAACGTACCCAGCTCCGTTGTTATAACCTACCTTAATTCTGCATGTATCTGAGAAGTAAACACTAATCAATAGATAGATGATATAGATATAGGTAGTTAGACTTCAATCTATATCAAGATATAGATATATTATTAAAGTGTTCATTTTGTAGCTGGCTGCTATAAATCTCTGTAGTTTTGGTTGCAACAAGCTACCATGGCTACTTTTCTTCAATTTCTTCCAAATAGGTATAAATCTAAAAGTGCTCAGTTACAATTCTGTTGTATTATTTCCTTACAGCTACAAAGATTCTTCCCATCTTGCCACTACAAACACAATCATATCTAGATTAATTACGAGCTAGTCTGTAATTTTTGTGTATTCTCATGAATAAATTTATTCCATCCTTCCCCAACCAGCTGTCCTGAAGATGTGTTAGGCTTCAATTCCCACATTTCCTAAGCAGCTTAGCAATTGGCTTCATTGGCTAATTGTCTATAATGGATTGTGGGAGTTGAAATCCAATACATTTGGAAGGGCATCACATTGAGAAAAATCTAGTCTAGTACATCTCATATCCAGATCATTTGTTTATAATGATATGTGATGATATGATACGCGATGGAATGATACCATTGATGGTATGGCAGATTATTACAGATGATAGCTAACAGTGGTAGCGCAGATAGTTTTAACCAATTACCAGCCCCTCTATTTCTGCCCATATTGTCTAATTTTTTATATTTGTAGAAGGAACTCTCAGGACTAAGGATAAAATAAGCATTTTAGATTAAAGAGTCAAAGGCTGTAAATTAGTTTGGGAAACTGAAAAAATATATATTAGAAGTCAATATTTCTATGTTATTGCTGAGACCTAGATGAATATGTCCATGAAGTTTATCTCAAAGGGATTCAATCTTTTGAATAAAACTGTGGCAATCCACTGCCGCTTTGCCCTGGCATAAATTCAATTACTTTGACTCCTGTGTAATGGAACATCAGGTTGCCTCATACAATAAAGATATTTCAAAGATCACTGTGGTGGTTAACATCCCTACAAATTGCAAAGCAACCCTTCTAAACTGCAGCATCAACTTTTGTCACCTTTGTTCACTTTAAAATAGGCCACAATGTAGCTTGGAACATTTACAAAAGGATCAAAGAGGGGGCTAAGAGTTCTGGAGGACATCAGAGGCCAGTGAAGGGTGCAATTATTTTTCATAGATGAGATAAATGGCTGTAATTGAGAAAATGACAAATGTTAGACATGGGTTAAAGTAATTGAGCCCTTTTCCTATACAGAGAGTTACCTAGTGGAACTAAAAGGAAGCAAATCTAAGTCCTCTCTGGATACCCCGTTTGCACCAAATATAGTCTGATTGAAATATAGTTTTTCAATCACATTTCAGTATATTGTCTGTAATCTCAGTTGTGGCTTTGCAAGCAACGTTGCAGCTTAATAAATACTTAGAAAAGCAATTATGATGCATTTCATCCCAGCACTCCCAGTGAAAGAGTCTACTAGTAAGTTGATTTGACTTCAGCCTGTTTTTCATCATAGGAACCTACTTTTTCAGATCTGTATCTTCGTCTCCAAACTGTAGCACTTTGAGTATTTTGTTTCCCAAGTGAACATGAGGAAACCACAGAGAAAAAGAATTATGGTGCAGGATAGGAATGGGTAAGAAATTGGAATATGAAAAAATTAAGGAAACAAATCAACTTTGGTCCTGTTAAATATGTACAAGAACTTATACATGCATATCAAAATCCATTTATACATTTTAGAATTTTGTGGATTCAGAAATCCACAAAAATGTGTGCATTGAAGTATGCACAAAAAATCATTTTCTAATGGAAAAAGAGCTTAAAAGTTCATACACTTGGAAAAGTGCATGCAACAGTGTGTAAGTTAAAGGATGTGTAATTGTATGAAAATGCGTACAGACATTCTTTCAAACCTTTTCTGCTGAATTGATAAATGATTGCAGTAAGCTGAGAATGTTGGGAGAAATAAAATAGGGAGTTACTATGGAATCAAAGAGAGTTATAAGGTCAGGAAACAGAACTTTTGCAAATAAATCAACATGCAAGACCAAGAAAGAAATTGTGGCCATAAATGGTATAGTGATAGAAAACCTAAAAATACTAATGACTAAAGTAGAATAAACCATTTTTAAACCTTTATATCTTTTGTGCAGGGGGTATGACATATTAAATATTATGTGCCCTAATAAATATGCTCTGCTAGCCCATTTTATTCATTCTGTTATTCATGTGCAGTGAGCAATTGAAGAACATTTATTTCCAGTCTAGTTGTTTTATCTTTTTGCTACAAACATCCAGCCCATCTGGAAGTGCCATATTTAAGTCCAGGAAACACACACAGAAACATTAAAAAAGAAGGAAAAAGGGAAAGAAAACGTGATCATCTACATGGTGTACCAACCTGAATTCAAAAACCCAACCCCAGCTGGAATAAGTACAGGATTTTTATGGGTTCAATAATTTTTATCCAGATCTAAGCAGCTTATTATCCATAATCTTAGCTATTGCAGCACTGTTGCTCATCAAATAGCCACAACCCACATATATGGACAAACTTTCACAGTGGTTTTATTTATTTAGCTGCAAAAAATCCAAACAACCAATTGTATAATCTTTACTCTAGAGCAGGGTTCCTCAACCTCAGCAACTTTAAGGTGGGACATCCACCCATCTTAAAGTTGCTGAGGTTGAGGAACCCTGCTCTAGACTATGTCTGAATCAGCTGCCCCAAACTTATGTGCATTCAGAGTTTGTGAACTCCATGCCAGTTGTCATGGGAATGTTGTTGTAAAGCTGCAACATTTAAAAAGGACTCTAAAAAATTTCTCCTTAATTAGAACAATGGCATTTAGTGGTGCTAACAGGTCTTGCTGGAGAGAAAGTGGTACATTACAGCCTAACTCCCTCAACAAGGAGAAAACTCTAATTTGCCAGGCATTGTCTTCCATTTTTCGGAAAGTCTTCTTTGCTTGTAAAAAAGAGTTATATTTTATCATTTGATCCTCAGGATGATAGTGACCCAATGGTCACAGTATGGCAAGAATTTGGGACCCCACTGTTTGTCATAATGTCCTATTTTGTGTATTTTGACCACTTCTTTGTAGCTTTCACTTGGTTGCAGACTGCTGATAGGTGCAGTAGAGGCTTTTCTAATGTAGTTTTGATCTAGAACATGAGAAAAACTTAATGGATTTCTGACAATTCAATAGGAATACAAGATTCATCTAAAAGACTTATCTTTAAATTATATAATATTACCACAGAACAAACATACCAGCCTGTAATTGGTTTGAAAATGCTTGGAAAAAGGATTTCCAACAAAAAAATTAAGAAACTAGACTGGAAAAAAATTGGAGATGGAAACCAGTGTCATCATCTTCAGCCTAAATTAAAGAAAAATTTTCTTAAACTATTCCATACATGGTATATGACTCCTTATAAACTAGCACGCATGAACAAAGAAAGCTTTTGTTGTGGTGGTTGAAATGGTTATAAATAAAAGAGAATTTATGTCCCCACATCTTTATCTTCTGGTCTGGGGTGTTTTTGGAGATTGGTAATGTTATAAGTCAAAGATTATAAATCCAAGAGTATGCATCCACAACTTGCTTTGTTGAATATATTTTTAGGGTTTAACACAAATATCTGCCCAAAGAATTAGTGGTATTTTTGTTGACTGCCACCAGAACGTTCATAGCAAAACACTGGAAAGATAAAACTATGTTGTCAGAGCTCTGGTACCAGAATGTCTGGCATATTTCCATAGCTGAGTAATTGGCCGACATGCTTCACTTGTGTTCTGGTCAAGCTAAAGTTAAAACCTTCTCATATATATGGTCTGATTTTATATCTTATGCCAACCAGGGGAATCATAATTGTTTTATGCTGGATGAATATATTAACGTGTGGGAGGAATATTAATGGATTATTAATATGTAGTTTTATGAATTTTTTTCTTCTCTCCCTTTTTAACCCTTATATGTTTGCATTGAATTTTATTGCACTGTTTATAGCTATTGTAATTGTTTTTAGAATTTTAATTATGTTTTTAAATTAAAGTCTGAAAGGATCTGTGGTCTTCACACTTTTCAAGATCTTCTACTTTTTCTTCTGTGTCATGGATAAGAGACAATTTTTGTGGACATGATAAGGAGTGGATACCCTGATCTGACACAATGCAAGATGGATGGATGGATGGATGGATGGATAGATAGATAGATAGATAGATAGATAGATAGATAGATAGATTTGCAGCATTATTTATCATTATTTAAGAAATGATTCACCACCTCAATCCAATTGGATTATATGGAGTTTGCAACACATACAAATATAATAATTATTAAATGGAAAGTTCTATCAGGCATCCTAGCTGCCAAGCTACAAGACCATATGGGCCAGTACATGAGCACAGCTCAGAAGGGCATTGGGAACAACACCAGAGGATCAAAACACCAGTTGCTCATAGATACAGCAGTCACCTGAGACTCAAGGTCTAGGCAGACCAATCTGAGTACAGCCTGAATTAACTACAGGAAAGCCTACGACTCAATGCCACACACATGGATCTGTGAATGCCTGGCGCTATACAAAGTCAACAGGACACTAAGGACCTTCCTCAAGAACTCAATGGGACCATGGAAGACAACACTGGAAGTCAACTCAAGACAGCTCGCACAAGTGGCCATCAAGTGTAACCATATACCAAGGTGATGCACTGTCCCTGCTGCTGTTCTGCCTAGGCTTAAACCCCCTCAGCCAAATAATCACAAGGACTGGATACAGGTACAAGTTCAAGAGTAGAATCACCATCAGCCACCTCCTCTACATGGATGACATCAAGCTGTATGCTAGGAGTGAACAAGACATCAACTCACTGATCCACCTGACACATATCTACAGTGAGGACATTGGGATGTCATTCGGACTGGAGAAGTGTGGCAGGATGATAGTAAAGAGCAGGAAGGTAGTTAAGACTGATGGAGTGGAACTACCAGAGGGCCACATAGCAGACATAGAGACCAGCTATAAATACCTTGGTATCCCACAGTCACATGGGAACCATGATGAGAAGGCAAGGAAGACAGCAACATCCAAGTACCACCAAAGGATAAGACAGGTCCTGAAGAGCGAGCTCAATGGGAAGAAGAAGATCCATACCATCAACATGTACGCCCTGCCAGTCATCAGATACCCTGATGGTATAGTGAGCTGGCCAAAGGAGGACATGGAGGCTGCCGATGTGAAGACCTGGAAGCTCCTCACAACGTATGGAGGTTTCCACCCCAAGTCCAACACCCAGAGATTGTACACCAGCCGCAATGAGGATGGGTGGGGTATAATGAGTGTCAAAACCACTGTCCTGGACGAAACCTGGAGCATCCAGGAGTATATCAGTAAGATGGCACCCAAAGATGAGCTGCTAAGAGAATGCCTCAGGCAGCAGCAGACATGGAAGGAAGTTCAAGTGGAGGAAATACCATGGCAAGGCAAGCCCCTGCATGGGATGTATCATTGACAGATAGCTGAGGAGGCTGACATTGGGAAATCCTATCAGAGTCTGGAAAGGGCTGGACTAAAAGACAGTGCTGAGGCACCGGTCATAGCAGCACAAGAATAGGCACTAAGCACCAAATCCATAGACGCAGGGGTCTACCACACTAGACAGGACCCAAGGTATAGATTGTGCAAAGAGGCCTCAGAGACAGTCCAACACATAGTGGCAGGGTCTAAGATGCAGGCAGGAACAGCATATACTGAACGGCACAACCAAGTAGCTGGCATTGTGTACAGGAATATCTTCACAGTGTATGGGCTAGGTCCCCCCAAGTCCAGATTCCACAGAAGGTCATGGAGAATAAAGGGCTAAGGTCCTGTGGGACTTCCAAATCCAGATGGGCATGCAGGCACTGGCCAATCAACCAGATATCGTGGTAGTAGACAAAGACCAGAAGACAGCAGTAGTGATAGATGTAGCAGTGCCAAGTGACAGCAACATCAGGAAGAAGGAGCATGAGAAGCTGGAAAAATACCAGGACCTGAAGGAGGAACTAGAGAGGATGTAGAAAGTAAAGGCCAAAGTGGTCCCAGTGGTGGTAGGAGCACTCGGGGCTGTGACTGGGAGGGTGGCTCCATCAGATCCCAGGAACATCAGCTCTCTGTGCAGAAGAGTGCAGTGCTAGGAACAGCTCAGATACTGTGCAGAACCCTCAAACTCCCAGGCCTCTGGTAGAGGACCCGAGATTGAGGAAGACACATACCACCTTAAGGGTGAGAGGGGAATTTTATACACACACACACACACAGAGTATGTGTGTGTATGTGTATGCATGTATGCATGTATGCATGTATGTATGTATGTATGTGTATATATATATATATATATATATATATATATATATATATATACATATACATACATACATACATACATACATACATACAGTGTGTGTGTGTGTGTGTATTTAATTGCAGCATTATTTATCATTATTTAAGAAATGATTCACCACCTCAATCCAATATGGACTATATGGAATTTGCAGCACATACAAATATAATAATTATTAAATCATAATGTAAAACTATATATCAGCGTAATAAAACTAAATCTTACATTGATGGTTCACTCCCCAAAAGCCAGATCTTTACAACTTTCTTGAAGGCCATAAGACTGTGGTTCCATATAGAAAATACCATGGAGTCCTTGGTGCTCTGTGAGCTTGGTTGTTTGTTTGCAGACATTTCATTACCTGACTAGATAACATCATCAGTGCTAGTGAGTGTGGGGTTTATGGCATGTTAGTCCCTGCTTATCTGGTGCTGAAAAAACAGGAGTCATTACAACATACAGTGTAAGCACTGTAATAGCCACTATGTAGGACAGACAGGCAGAAGACTTACAGAGCGCATCCATGAACACCAACTAGCAGTCAGAAGACACAATGAAAACTCCTTAATATCACAACCCATGGACAGACTCAACCATAGTTTCAACTGGGAAATTGTGAGCATCCTAGACCAAGCTAAATCCAAAAATGCTAGGGAATTCCTGGAAGCTTGGCATTCAGAAAAATCAGCCATCATCAGCATAGAAATAAACCATATTTACACACCATTCAAAAGAGGCAATAAAAAAGCTAAGAAGGAAACAAAAAGACCAGAATACATCCTCTCCAGCAGCCAATACCCAAATAAGCAAGGATTAACACCAGCCAAACAATCAAGCAGAAAGCAATACATTAATCAAGGAACTACCAAGGAGAAAATCACACCCCCACCAAAACTGGCAGGGCAAGATACTGTATATAAACAGGGAGCAAATCCCACATTCACTTGCACTGATAATGTTACCTAGTTGGGTAATAAAACTGCAAGCAAACAACCAAACTCAGAGAGCACCAAGCAGAGTAACCCGGAGCTACATATATTCTCTTCAATAGAAAATACCCACTGTTAGGTCCTCTCCTGTTGCACCTCCTAGTAGGTGGAGACCTGAACTTGTGTTTTCTCATTGCCTGGATCAGGCAACCAGGTTTTATTAGGGAAAAGTGTCAGAATTAGCCCAGGAAACTCCAGGAGACAGTACAGATTTAATCCAGCAAGGTTTAATGGCCTTTCTCCCGTTACAGAAATCTTCTCAGAGTGAGAGCAAATTCCAGGGTCACCCTCCCAACCTCCCTTGCATTCTTTAGGGAGGGTTCAGTCTCATCCTCTTATCAGTTCCTCGTTGCTCTGGCGACGAGAGTAAATTCTTAACCCCTCTGGTCCTGACTCTCACAAAAAGTGATCTCTTGGATCCCAAATTATAAGTGATTTAAAGGCAATGGTCAGAACCCTGGATCACATACAGATAACCAATGCAGCCCCTGCAGCAATAGGGTAATATGATAGTATTGAGACTGGGTAATAAGCATATAGGCTACTGAATTTTGGAACAGCTGAAGTTTACAGATGGCCTTCAAGGACAGCCCCATGTCAAGCAAATTACATTGATGGAAACAAGATATAAAAAGGAATGTTCCATGTAAGGGCACAAGTGGCACAACATTTGACTCTCTTGGCCATGGCCACTACCTGTTCCTGTAGCAGGAGCCATGAGTCTAGAAAGAACCTCTCAGATTGTGAGCTTTGTGGAGGAGCACAACCCCATAAAGAGTCAAATATAATATAGTCCTGAAATCAGTAGGTTATGAATTAGCAACTACTCTATCTTGCTTTGGTTGGGTCTGATTCTGTTTCTAATGGAGGCAAATGTGTGTAGCTCAGGGCTGAACTGTGGAGTCCTTGGGGTTTTCTGAGCTTGGGTCTTTTCTTGAAAATGTTTCTTTATCTGGCTAATGAAACGTTTGCAAGAAAAGAACCAAGCTCAGAGAACCCCAAGGACTCCACAATTCTGTTTCTCCTTATTCAGATCATGGTAACCTCCAGATACCAGGTCAGAACCTATACTACATCTCCCATTTGGTGCACGGAGATGTACAACTGGGTGTCAATGGCATATTTGATAATACTTTTACTTGAACCAGTGGATAAAACCTCCCAGTAGTTTAATGTAGATGTTGAACATAATAGGAGAAGACCGAGACCTGTGGCACCTCAAAAATGTCTTAACTCTCCTGTCTGCTACCAGCACTGGACCTCCCCAAAGGACATGGGTGGATAGTCATTCTTATGTTCAAGAATACATTAAAAGGACACTCTGTAACAGTTTCCCAAATGTTAGTTAATATACATTTGATTCTCACCCTAAACTATTCAAGTTATGTGTAGGCTACTTGAATGCAACTTAGAGGGCAAGCATATAGATAAATATCTCTAAGGTAAATGACCATTTAGAAGCTAGTAATATCTAGTAAATGTGGGTGAAGGTTTTAAGAATATTTGTATTCTTAGATTATAACAGCAGACAGTGTTTCTTTGCATGGTTCATTAATGGAATAAGAAATTAATCTGCCCTGCCTTTACTGATATTCCAAAGAAAAGAACTGAAATTTATACAAATCTTACAGGAAAATAATTGAAAAATGATTTAACTGAGCCTTGTTAGGACAACCCAGTCCCTATATATCTAAGAATATAATTGCAAGAGATGATTAGAAGAGATAAATAATTTAAAGGGATAAAGTTTATAGGATGATTCCAACTAATATAATTCACATTATGTAACATGCAAATTGCATTATTTCAAAAACAAAGAAGAAGGTGTGGCTTTCTTGATAGAAATACATCTATATGTTTAAGTTGCAATTAACTCCATTAAGCTTAACAACTTAGGGCTGCAAAAATTCAGATGATTGCTATATGGCAGCAAAGAGATGTAGAAAACTTTAGACCTTTTAGTGGCAACTAGACAATCCTGTGACCCACTGGGTCATCCTTTGAGAGAAAGGTAGTGCAATCTGATGTGACCAGAATGAACATTAAATTTTAGGCTGATCATTTTTTTTTCACTCCAATGCTGGACAGTCACATGATCATCTAAGAAGAATATATATCATAAACAGAAGAATAATTGTAGTGGCAAACGTACTTCAATAATAAGTCAATATTTACTTACTTAAACAGATAAACAGAATGACCACAGGTGGGCAAAAAACAGCAGGGGCAGGAGTAACTTCTGACTTCCTGCTGGCTTCCCCATTGACTTTGCTTGTGGGAAGCTGACAGGGAATGTTGGAAATCACGCAAAGGGCCACAACTTTGTGAATAAAAGTAAACTCAACATTGTGGAAATGTCAATTCTACAGGAGTAGTGAGTCCTGGATTTTTTATGCATTCTTTAAGTTAGTGGACTTTAGGTACCTTGATTCAAAAATTGTTGTGACATAATGTACTGTTTGGGCTCCCTTGAGGTACAGACAAACAGATAAACACAATGAGAGTTTTAGTAGTATATAGATGGAGAACTTTGGCTGCCAGTTCTGTGAGTTGTTACTCAATTGTTTTTCAATGTCATATATACTTTATGTTCATGATTGCTTCCTAGATAAGATTTTAAAATGCATTAAATTCAGCAGTGGATTACATGGTGTTATATGCAGTGGACTTTCCAGTTATGGCATTTCCAGTTATGACTGGCAAAGACTCCTGTTTGAACCAGAAGAGTTACCAGTAATAGGTTGTTGCTGTTACTCTGATGATGAGTATTGTAGTTTAACACATCTTTAGGGCAACATTGAGCAAAACTAGATTAAATATTTTTGATAAAATCATCATCATCATCCTCACCTCTGTGCTGCACTGACTTGCTAAGCTTGAGCTAAAGAACAAAAAAAGCTGTTAGAAAGTACATAATCTTTATAATGCTGCACATTTTAATTAAGGTAATAGCCTTTACAAGATTTTACTGAAAGCAATCATTTACTGCAACTTGTTTTTCTCATTGTAACTAATGAATAATAAATTGTTCATATTCAAATTAAACAGTTGCTTGAAGCACAACAATATAAATGTTTTATTTATTGCATGTTTATTTATTTATTTATTTTGGGCCACTGAATTCATGATACTTGGTCCTTGTTTAAATACAGAATCACATTTACTGAAATATCTAAAATCAAACAGTTCCCCAAGCAATATAATTGAAAGCCCCCCCCCCACCTTTTTCCCCCAATGGGATTTAGTAGCTGTTGATTAACTCTAAGGGAGAGCATGTTCAAAGTGGAGTTTCAAAGACAGCAACAACCATTAGAAGCAAAGTTATTTAATATCATGTATTTAGTATTTTTTAAAAGCTGCTAAATTCTCAGTTGCTGACATATGAGTTTAAAAATTCCTCAACCTAGAAAATTCTAAGATATCTCTACCTTGTTAGAACAAGTAGTCATATATTTCATGTTTCTTACTTGCTCGAAAGAATTGAGCTGAGGTTTATTGAATACCACTGGGAACTTTTTATGCCTCAAATTAATGGTTCATCCAGTTTTTATCAAAACAGAAATAAAGCAATCTAGTGGGATTATTCATGCATATCTGATGACCATGTTCTAAACAGTCAACACTAGCGTGGAACAAATTGTAAACATTGACCATATGCAGAATTTTTAAATTAAGAATTTTGGGGCCACTAATGTAATGCAATGTTTTCTCAGATTTTAATTTTTAGCTTTTCGTTAGGATCATTGTTTTACTTTTAAATGGCATTAGGATTATAGTTTTAGTATTAATATTATTTTGTTAGAATACTGTATATCCATACTTAGGACATGATGTTCTCTGATGTGTGTATCTTTTTCTTTTTCTTTTTCCTTTTCTTTGTTGTTTCTTTGACTTTTAAGTTAATGCTGGTCATTGACTGAAATAAAGTTTGACTACATGAAAATACACATTTAGAAGTGCATATTTAAAAGAAAATGTTTTATAATACAGGACATACTTTCACATGGATTTTAAAATAGCACAGATGGAAAAATGAAACCAATTTGTGCCCTTGAGTTGAGCTTAGCTCTTGGTGACTTTATGGATCTGTTTGTGCATTTTTCAGAATTTTTCTTCATTCCTTTTCTAAAAACACAGCTGTCCCTCATGTTCACATAGAAATCAAGCACCCTGGATTCCAGACTTCTGTTTAGGATTGAGTTCTTCAAGTGGAAGGACTTAGCAAGGAAGCCAGCATGATACATGGCAATGTTAAGCCTCATGAGGAACAAATTCCTATTTGATGTTGAGCATAACAAGTAGCTACTGAGGGTATGTGAATGTTGAAACCCTGATTTAAAGGGATGAGGTGCAGAGTTCCAAATTCCCTATTTACTGTTTTCTTCCAAAAAATAGACTTTTTTTAAAAAAAAACACCTTTTCTATCTCCAATAAATAAATAATAAATAATCGCCAAAAAATAGACTTAAAAAAAAAACCTTTTCTATCTCCAATTACAGATACCTGCATCCAATAATGTAGCTATTATGACTTCTTCTCAGCTTTCTAAAGAGAAGAAGTCTGAATTTTGTTTATAAGAACTTTCAGTATTCTTATATGGTATCATTTAAAAATAAAAGTAAAAAAAATGTATGCCATATCAACTGTATTCTGAAATATTTTAACTCCTTTTTATGTAGCATATTAACCCTTTGGTGTATCAATCAGGCCATTTATTCAGTCTTAAGACCAAACAATGTACTGTTGCAACTGAAGCAACTATGCAAAGAAAATAGCTGGGAGTTTTCCTTCAAAATGAAAAAAAAAAAAAGTGATAGGGCAAAATGATGAAAATTATACAAGACTCAGATCTTCTGAAAAGTACAAACTGAAAAATGAATTTCTCTTGTAGGCTTTAAATGCCTTGCTATAAATAATATTACTCCTACTTATCTGTAAATGCTTCATTATGAAGCATTGATAGATCAGTTATTTGCTTTGCTAAACAAAATCCTTAGCGGGCTGATGGATTCACCTTTGAAGCTGAGGTAGAATTATATGCAAGAGCAAGATACAAATGACATCCTTCAATTTTGCAAGGTCATGATTTCTCTGAGGATCCTTCCTTCCTCCCTCCCTCCCTCCCTCCCTCCCTCCCTTCCTTCCTTCCCCCACACCCTAACCCTAACCATGGTAGCTGAGTCTTGGGGCTTGGTTTGGATGTTTTGCCTGTTTCCTACATTGGTCACACGTTTTCCCACCTACTCTACACTGCTATTCAGGTGATTACTTCTGTTCAAAAGTATACACACACACACACACACACATGCATACACATACAAACAAATTTGGTCATAGTGAAAGAAACTTAAGATATTTTAGTAAGCATTCTGAAGCACCTGAACAGTTGTCTAACTTTAGCACACGTTGTTAGCTGATTTCAGGGAGAGAAGTGAGGATTATTTTGTCCAGGAGGTTTGGATCATAGATTACTGACTAGGTGAGCTTTTCTCATACAATTTTAATGTGAGGATACTATTGTGTGTAGCTTAACTATCTTCATAGATTATAGGCTGCCCATACTTCAACATTTTACAATATTGCTGCCCCTTGCAGATTCCTTAATACTCTTATTAAGATGAGGCTTTTTAAGCTAATTATGCCATAGGTCTTCATTCTGGGGATGTGGGAGCAGCAAAATAACTCGACCCATTAGCAAAAGTACCTGAATGAATCGACGAAACATTTAGCCATATAATACACTTGAGCAGGTACAGAATAATGGAATTAAGTTACATTTGGACAGGTTCCAGTGTCATGTTTTTCAGTGAAACATTTGCAAAGGTGGTGTAGGTAGTTGAGGTATTATAAAAACACAAGGCAAGGTCAAATCACTATGCTTATGTTCAGAATCCCTACAGCATTTGTTTTTCTGGTCTGACCCTAGCATAATTCAAACTACATTGATTCAGGAACAAACCCTAATGAATTCTGTTGTCTTTATCCCAAATTAATTGCCTGGTAATACAGCCTTAGGCACTTTCTCCTCATCCAGGTTCCCCTTCCCCTTGGGAAACTGTATTTAGTAACAATATAAAAGAAAAGTATTTTCTGCCAAAACACATTTGCTTCTGATTCCAGGAGACATGAATAGCAAATGCTTGATTAAATGCATACCTTTTTAGTGACTGGGCCACCAAGAGGAAAATGTTTATTTTCTATAAAGTTGGAAATGTTAAGTTATATAAAAGGTCATAAAAGAACAAATAAAATAGTCAGAACTGTGTAACTGCATTACATTAGCCTTTCTGTGAACTGTACAATGAAGAGATTCCATCTGATTCCAGTTCCATTTTATGTGTTGTTTAAGCTATGCTTTCTAGTATCATAAATTTTAGATACAGTTACGTATGGGTAAAAAACATAACTCTGCCATTAAATAAAATATGTCTATATGGGAAGATTTATTTGTTTGTTTGTTTGTTTGTTCTGAAAGAGAAATATATTTATATAGCACTTAAAGTCAAGATTACCAATTCAGTGAAGCTGGATTGATGACAAACCTTAGAGAGATTTTTCTGTATACAGTTCATTGAAATATCAAACTGCACATTCCAGGGAGGTTAAAGAGTTTCTGAGTTCCACATTCTGCTGTATTGCTCCCATGACAAAGATGGAGTTATAGCTTATCACCCCCCTTCCAGTCAGATTTCCAGACCATTCTATTGTTGCTATCCAATCAAAGTGATTTTATTAATCTTAATGTGACTAAATTTTGTTTTACCGTTTGCAAAATACATCATACCGTGACCACATCAGTTTTATCATCTTAAAATATGAATTCAAATCAGTAGCACCACTGTAGAACTTGGATTAGGCAATGGACTAAGCAATTTGCTTCTAAATGATTCTTCCCCCACCCCCCACCCCAGTAGTGATTTAAAGATTTTAAATTGTGCTTTGTAGGCCTTTGTATAATTAGTACATGAAACAATGCAGGTTGCTTTAAAATAAATTGAAACAGAATTTATTTTGTTTTGATGGCAGGCTGGCAGCAGTTCCTCAGAGACTCTTCTTTAATCTAATTAATTTCAGGATTCAGAAAGTATTTCCCTGCAAATCAAGCCTTCTTTCCTCCACTGAAACTGATCTATTATTCTTAGTTTGAAAACCATATACCATTATTTAGGGGAGGCAATGTGAGTATGACCCCGGTCAACAGTCTACTTAATTAAACTGTTAAGTTTTAAGCCAATAATTACATGGAATGCCTACTGACTACTGTCTTTTATATCCCAGAATTATAAATTACCAACTAACAAATAAGACTTGTGAATTTAAATTATTTTCAAATTAGTTCCATAATGTTCAACACACCATATAATTGTACATTTCTATAGGAAACCACATGGTTTCTGTAGCAACACATGGCCTTAAATAAAATTCTTGTTAATACATTTTGGAATCATAATAAAAACACTATTTTGACTCTGGCAGTAATGACAACACATTTCTTCTATGGTTCTGCATCAGTAGAAGCCAATAGGTTGTATCTGCTTTGACTAATTATTTATGCAGATACTACTAATATAATATACATCATATACAATAATATATGATGGATGAATGAAAAGTAATGCCTCCAATGTTATAAGTCAGTAACAAGTGGCTGTACTGATATGCTAGAAGTTCTGACATGTTCTTTAGTATCTGTTCTTTCACTTTACTTGGTGAGAAATTGCTATGAGAAAAGTTTGTGTTGTTATTCTTTGTGAAATGGAAGCCTGCAGTGACAAGTCATCAGTGTGCTTTAAGCGATGCACTGTGTTTGAATTTTAGACTGCCAAAGGAGTCCCTCCAATTGAAATTCACCACTGAATGCAGATTGTTTATGGTGACAACTATTTTGATGTAAGTATTGTGCATTGCTGGACCAAAAATGTAAAGATGATGATGAACTGGGAAGAGCAGATTTGCATGATCAAGAATGAAGTAGACAACCTGTGACAGCAACCAACAAGTTTCACAAGAGAGAGGTTGATGAACTGATTAAGTTCAATTGGTGGATCATTCAAAGGGAAATTTCTGTCAAGCAGGAACATGTCAGTCATATTATTGATGTTCTTCAGTGTTGGAAGGCTTGTGCAAGAGGGGCTTCTCACATGCTGACAGCAGAGATGAAAGCTTCAAGAGATTAAATTTGTCAGCAAATGTTTGTCACACTACAAGAAGGAAGGTGAAGAATTTCTTTACAGCATTGAGACAGCTGTCGAAACACGGGCTCATCACTGTGACCCAGAAACAAAGTGTCAGTCCAAAGAATATGATCACAAAGCTTCACCTACTAAAATAAATAAATAAATAAATAAATAGGATTCAGCAAGAAAATGCATGGTTACAGTTTTGTGGAACGCAGATAGCATTATTGACATGGATTATCTTGAATCTGGCCCACTATCAGAGCTCTACATTGCAACATTCAAAACTTTGAAACAACAATTAAGCAGAGTTTGGAAACACAACAAGGAAATTTTGCTGCAACATGGCAACACTAGACCTCATACCTCATGAGTCACTCAAGAGACAATTGCAAAGGTGGATCTCACCATTTTATCCCATCAGTTATAGTACAGAGCTGGTACTATGAGACCACCACCTTTTCTCAAAATAGAAGGAATACTTCTATTTTGGGCATCTGTCTGACTCAAATAAGAGATACAGGGCTGTTGGGTCTTCCTGATTAAGTGTGGGATTTTTTCATGACAAATTTTAGAAACTTGTCCATCATTGGCAGAAATGTGTAGTGAATGGTGGTGATTATGTGGAGAAGTAAATTCAGGTAACAACTAATTTCAAGTATCATTTTTCCATTTCATTTATTAGAATATCCATATTTAAACTAAAGTTATGGAGATGGAGGCTTTCATTTTCATTGAACCTTGTATAATATAGGCTGCTATTCTAAGGATGCTCAAAAGAAAATGATTTCCATTCCAATAAAAAGGTTTTATTTCTAAGTAAATAAATTTAGGATGAACTGTTAATTCTCTCTACATCATATTCTTAGCATAAATCTTCCAATGGGAATTACTTTCACCATCTATAATAGAAGAAATGTTTCTATAAAAATTTGCCTAGATCACTGTCTCTTATTGACAATTTTCACAGAAAGTACTCACACACACACACACAGACATACAAATAAATACTTGGGGCTTTATTCAAATCCTTGGCTGCCTACAATGGATATTTTGGAAATGTATGTTTCTGCATGATGGGCATTATATATATATATATATATATATATATATATATATATATATATTCATATAAAACTTTTTCTTTTATTCTCTTCCCTCTTTCTTTCATCCATCCATCCATGATTTTTTCCTCCAGGGACGGGTGTGGTATGAACCTCACAGCTTATGCATTTTTTCTATGAACTAAAGGTCAAACTATGTATGTATGTATGTATGTATTCAAATTGTTTTATGCAACTTCAATCAAGCAAATCTAAGAAACTCTATAACAATGACAATGAACAAAATAACAGCATTCATACATGTGCTGGGTATGTAGTTAACTCCTCAGTCCCCAAATACCTGCTTCAACAGCCCAAATATTATTAATATTTACGGTATGTTATTTCCTGGGGTAACTAGTTTCATAGGAGAACACAAAAAGAACATCACTTCCAAGTCCCTTCCTATTGTATCTAATGGGCAGTGCAAACTCTGAACAAGCTGTGTTTACTGGCACCCCTTGAGTGGACAGATTCTACTTGGAACAAGTGGTCTCATAATATGTTATTACAACAACCTGAAGCTTTCCTTGTCCTGCATGTCGGTTTTCAAATGTCAAAAAGTGACTTATTTCAGAATTTTCTTGCCAGTTCAAGGCAGTTTATGGAGGGTTAAAAAGATCAGACCATGTTTTGTCAACAATATGAGACACAGCTTGAGTAAAAATGAGTTCTTCCAGATATGACAGGAAATTATCTCTTCCAAGTCTGTGTCATTCTTAAAAATCCTTTTACCATAAATTTAAATGTATGCAGGATTTTGTTAAGCACATGAATTGCTTACTCAAATATATCATAACAAAAGAAAAATATTTTTAATCTAACAGTACAATAACAACATAGAAGGCAAATTAAAATTTGCCAGTATAATATCTATATGTTTCCTAAGCAAAAGCAAATATGTTTCCATAAGTAAAAACCTAAACAACTGAGCCTCTTTATTTATTTTAACACATTTCAAGAATCTCTTCATTCCTTAGATAACAAAAAGAGATGCTAAAAAAAATAGAACAATATACACATTGGAATATATCTCCTTTCAAATTATTCAATTCTTCAAATTTTGTGATATACTCATACATTTCCATGCAGTTTTGAAAATCATGTCCAGTTATTTTTAAATGTGCAAAAAAAGTGTTGAGTTAGTGAATAATAGAGTTAATATTGTCAAACACAGTTTCTTTTAGAAATAAGAAACTGGCATTCCAGGGATTTTCAAAATTTCAGCAAACACTTGTTCAAATACTTATCCCAATTACTTGCATTGCTGTCACCATTTAAATACTAACATTACCTAGTCTGTAAAATAAAGAAATGCAATTGCATAGGATGGAAGGGAAATTCTTCCTCTCTGGCCCATCTTTATATTCAAATAACCATGAACCGTATACAGTACTCTTGTATACTGAGCATCTGAAATAATAACAGATATTCTTCTGCCTTGTGGCTTTAACACTGGGAAAAACAGTGTGCAACATTTTTACCAGTTTTCTGTACTGTATATAACATCCTGAATATTTATTGATTTATGTACTTATTTACCCAGCTCCCAGTACTTATTTGGAGTGCAATTTTGCGTTATAAATACAGATGGAAGCCCAAATATAAACTGCAATTTCTTAGGGTTCTACATTCATCCAACAATTTGTCTTCCCTTTAATATATATATATATATATATATATATATATATATATATATATATATCTGTCTGTCTGTCTGTCTGTCTGTCTGTCTGTCTGTCTGTCTTTTACCAGCTTTCCTCATGCAAAGGGTGGAGCATCTTATCACATTTCAGTTAATAACTAAGATAAACCATTTGCTTCAAATCAAGTATTTTACAGTTTTTAAGCTTCCATTATAGTGCATTCTAAGAGAAAATCAGGAGAAAAAAATCGCATTAATATTGGATTTCTGGGTAATATTTTCCCCAAGGCTATAACTGATTCCATAAGTTTGTGCTGAGTTTTAAAAATTTACACCAGCAGTTTTTTTCCCCCCCACTTTCCATGGCCATACAAACAAAGCACTAGAGAATCCCATTACTGCAAGCTAATGTACCTTCTTTGTATAAATTGACCCCGAAACATTATTAAAAATACCACTATCCTCTGAAATGCAGAATAAAATTAAATAAAAATTATAAAGGAAGGAAACCCTTGGGCAGTTGTAGTCAATGATGGTTGCTAATTTAAAATGCTTACCTAAGCCACAGAAGCATGTATGCAGACTCGTTGCTAAGTGGTAAAGACAGCATTATTTGAAAAGCTGCTCCTAATAATAAATGGCCTATTTTGAGACTGATGGCTGCTTACAATATACACAGGTCAAGTAAGTTCTCCAGGTGCTTTCTTTCCATCCCATCTATCTGCCATAAACTTTACCATCATTAGACTATATCCTTATTTATTTATAAATAATGCATAGAGTAGTAGTCTTGGCAACAAGCTTTACAGCATGTCCTCCATGTTTTATCCTTTTATGATTCCTGTTTCAATCCTTTTTTTTTTTTTTGTCTGCTTCACAGTCATTACTGACCCTGCAGTGACCGCCCCCTAGCGGTTTTCAAGGCAATTGCATCTTTCTAGTTTCGGAATTAGACTTTGCCAGAGCCTAATTCCTAGAGCGTCAGCCCAGCTGGCAGCACAGGAGGCGGGATTTCCGTTGCTTCGCGCCCCTTTTTCGGGGCGAGCGCAATTTCGCGCTTTTACCGGCAACTGTGGTCCCGTCTCTCTGTGGAATCGCTGCCAGCATTTTTCCTCCCACCGGAGTGAGAGTACTCATTTATCTACTCACGTACGTACGTTTTCGATCTGCTGAGTTGGCAGAAGCTGCGGGTAGAGAAACAAGAGCTCACCTTGTTTAACGCGAGAGGCTGGACTTGAACCGCTGAAGTTTCCAGCCATTTCTGGCCGGCACTTTCAGCGTCATTAAGCCGCTGCGCCACCACGTCCCCTGTTTCAATCCTACTTTCTGTCTTAACCAAGAAGAGAAATTTAGCACTAAGAAAGGAAACTCAAAAATGTGTGTTACCCTTTAGCTATCAGCCCTTTGAGGTAGACCAGACTAGGAAACCAAAGTTATTAATGGTAATGCTGCTTTTATTATAAGACTATAGTAACAGGATCCTGCAAGTCTGAATACGCTTCCTCCCTCCCTCCCTTTATCTTTGTGAGAACTAGGGAGGGTCAAGTCTGAAATGCTTTCTCAAATTACACTTCTATCCCGGACACAGATTTCTTTTAACTGACTGTTGTCTTGGCTTTAGCTCTTCCTCCTGTTCCTCCTTATTCCGACTGTCCATTACATTAATAAAACTTCCCGGATGACAGGATAAAAACAAAACCCAATCATATACACTGTAAACTACCAATTAAAACAATGCTTTAAACCCAACAGAGAAGTTTTTATCCTGCAAAGGCCTGATTCAAGAGTTGTCAGAGTTTAGGAGCAAGTAGCCTTATTAATAGGATGAACATCAGTCTGTTTAAAGTAGAGGAAAACTGTTCATTTGTCAGTTTACACCAAAAAAGCTTAAGGCCTTTGATTAAAAACAGTCCTCTTAACAACATTCCTTAATGCCCACTCTCACATAGAAAATCTCTCCTGAAAAATTTAACTCATGACTCAATATGTTAGTGGGTGCAGAATGTATGCCTGTGGCACCTCCAGCCCTCCATGTTTTAGACTTTCACAATCTCCCGTACTGATCCCATTTTCACAAAGAACTTCTTGTTCACACAAAACACAAGGCTGTTTGGTTTTGGCATAACATTTTTCACCAAACTCAGCCATTATGGTTTGTAAACAGACTGTGCTATGGCTTATGGTCTAGCAATGTTGGTGATTCAATAAACGATTGTTAAAAGAAGCATAGCTTAGTGTGGTATGTGAACATCTGAGTGTGATTTCTAGCATTTCAGCTGAAAAAAATGTGATATTTTGGGTTCAAATGAAGAATTAAATTATTAATTAAGAAGTTCATTAAAAAGAGTGCAGGAAGTTGATGCAGTGGCCAAACTCTTGTTATAGTGGTTCAGAGTAAAAATTATCTTTTCACACATATCATGATACAAAATGGACATCTTTAATATGTCTGGCTTTATCTTGCATTTAAAAAACAAAACAATTTGCATTAAAAACCATTGGGAGCTTGAAATGGGCCTTCATGCTTGGAGCCAGATGAACTTGCCTTCTTTTCATTGTAACCTCTTTGTTGTCTCTCTGCTGCCTCTTTATAAAGCAAATACCCTCGGACTGACTATCCTTGAAGAAATGTTTATGGGATTGAGCTTGACAATATCTGTTTGTTTGTTTGTTTGTGCCTTCAAGTCAGTGTTGACTCCTGGCAACTGCCTGGCCTAGTCCCTGCAGTTTTCTTCACAAGGTTTTTCGGAAGTGGTTTGCCCTTGCCTACTTCTTCTTAGGGCTGAGAGAGGGTGACTGGCCCAAGGTCACCCAGCTGGCTTCATGCCTAAGGCAGGACTAGAACCAAGGGACTCCCAGTTTTTAGCTGCTTTCTTGCCTTAACAACTACACCAAGCTGGCTGTCCTTACAATATCTAGCCTTTGGAAAATCACATTCTTGGATTTTTCAGTGCAGCTGATAACATGGTTTGCTTCAGCTGTTCGTATCTTTGCTTAGTAAGAATTTTCTACAAACTTGAGTTCAGTTTTGAAAGGTTTAACTAAAAAAAAAGGAATCTTTTTTCCCCCTTCTTTTCATTTTAACACCCCTGCAGTCAGTGATTATCAATTACTTGCAACTGCAGAAATATGAGTAAAGCATCCTTTTAATTAGGGATATATTAAAAAATGCCCTTGGGAACTAACCAAGCATAAATGTAGCTGAGAAGTTTGGCTTCTTCTGACAGGCTTCAGGATTAGTAGTCAAATCAGTGCATGCTCTGGGAGAGGGGAGGGTATCCTGAATCAACCTTCCTAAAACATACTGTTCAAATTAGGCAGCATTTTTATCATTTTCACCTTCAGAAATAATTCTTCATCATTATTACTGACAGTTTGATAGATATATATTTGTGTGGTTGTATAATATGCTTGTTACTGGAGTTTGAGTACCAGTGAATTCCTTGACTGAGTGGAATTGCACCATCAAAAAAGGCTAATAAGTGAAATAAGTGTTCATTTTATTTCCAGTGCTTCTACTTGGAATACCATTGCTCATATCTGTTAGCCCTTTGAGGTAGTCCAGACAAGAAGCACAAACTCTGTATTGTAAGGTTTCATTAACAGAATCTAACAAGACTGAAAGTATTTCTCTCCTCCTTTCCTTTCTCTCCAAAAAACTAGTGAGGGTCCCTTCTGTAACACTTCCCATGGCTCATCTCTTTCTGTGGACTGAAATATCTTTTACATGTCGGTTGTCCAGTCTACAGCTCTTTCTCCTGTTTCCCAAGGTCATTCACACATACCATTACAATATCATAGCAAGAAAGGTTTGCAATTCAACAGGGTCATAGGATGTTCTCCAACAACATACCAGTGTCACTAGAAGGGGAAAAGCCAAAAATTTTCAGCCCATTTTTTCAGCTCTCATTTTAAATGTTACCTAGATTTGAATCCACCTACTACCCTTTTATAACAATCTCTATTCTATAACCTTGATGATGATCCATATCAAGTGAATGATCTTGCATGGGATATATTCAGATGTATACACCTTAAGGACTCCAAAATATTGTTTTGCTACTTAGAGACACAACTAAAGTAGGAATTCTGCTTCCACATCTATAGCTGACCCTTTTGCCTTGTCCCCAAGGTAGAGAGAGGTGATAAATAAAGAGCAAGGATGAACTATTTCCAATACTAATTATAACTATCCATAACAGTTTTTGCAGGGAAGGAGAGAGAAAAGGTGAATAGAAAGGTTGTGGGTGGATTAAAGCATAGATATCCATTCCTAGAAAGGGGAAATGGATCACTAAGGTAAGAAATGATTAAAATAGAGAAAGCCACAAAAGTAATATAATCTGCCCCAGCTGCCAGGAAGGTGTTCAAAAACATTTATGCAGGGCATCTGTACAATTGTTTATTGTCATCTGGGACTCTGAACAGATGTTCTGACTTTTCTGAAATCTGCCATGTAAACATTTGTAGATTTCTACTTAAAAATTAATTGAACCAAACATATACAACTAAAAGAAACTGCAGTTATATACTTGGAACACTTTATGGGTATGTACTATTCTTGATGCAATTTTGACTTCTCAAACTGTGCTTTAGTAACCTACCTTCTGCATTTTTATTAAAAATTATTTATTTACTTTATTTATGAAATTTATTTATTTATTTTATTTATTTGTTGGATTTCTCCCCCGCCCATCTCCCCCACAATAGGGGACTCTGAGCGACTTACAAAAAATATTAAAACTATAAATATATCTAAAACTCATAATACATCCAGAATTAAAACAATACTAAAAAAGGAAAATCCAAGAAGATGGAAAATCAGGCTGCGGACAGCTGGCCACTATGGGGCTAGCCATCCCCCTGCTTGAAGAATTCCCTCCCCACCCCAGGCCAAGTGGCAGAACCAGGTCTTCAAGGCCCTTAGGAAGGCCAGGAGTGAGGGGGCCAATCACACCTCCAGGGGCAGAATGTTCCAAAGAGCGGGGGCTACCGCAGAGAAGTCCCGCCTTCTGGACCCTGCTAATTGGAGTTCTTTTACTGAGGGGGTCCGAAGCATGCCCTCTCTGTGCAATCAGGTGGGATGGGTTGAAGACATAGGGGAGGGGCAGTCCCTTAGATAACCTGGCCCCATGCCATGTAGGGCTTTAAAGGTAATAACCAACACCTTGAATTGGATCCGGAAGCAAACTGGTACCCAATGCAGCTTGCAGAGCAATGGTGTTACATGGGCCCTTCTTGGGGCTCCAAAAATAGCCCACGCGGCCGCATTCTGGACCAGCTGTAGCTTCCAGATACTCTTCAAGGGTAGCCCCATGTAGAGCGCATTGCAGTAGTCTATCTGGGAGATAACAAGGGCATGAGTGACTGTTCGAAGGGCATCCCGATCCAGGAAAGGGCATAACTGATGCACAACCTGAAGCTGTGCAAAGGCCCTCCTTGCCACGGCTGCCACCTGCTCTTCAAGCAGAAGCCATGAGTCTAGGAGGACCCCCGGATTACACACTGGGTCTGTCTGGGGCAGTGCCACCCCATCGAGCACCAAAGATGACAAAGTCCCAGATACAGAGGAGCCATTAACCCACAGCCACTCCATCTTACCAGGGTTCAGCCAAAGCCTGTTGTTCCCCATCCAGGCCCTTACAGCCTCCAGGCACCGAGAAAGGGCAGTCACGGCATCACTTACTTCACCTGGGATGGAGATGTATAATTGTGTATCATCAGCATACTGATGATACTTCATTCCATGGTGGCAGATGATCTCACCCAGCGGTTTCATATAGATGTTGAAAAGGAGCGGGGAGAGAACCAAACCCTGCGGTACCCCACAAAGGAGGGGCCGAGGATGGGACCTCTTGTTCCCTATCAACACCAATTGGGGTCGGCCCACCTGAGGGCTTGCTGGGCCTGCTGGGCCTGGGACTCGGTCTGCTGTGCCGGGGTCCATTGTGGTTCACCACGCCGTACTGGAACTTGCTGGGGCTTCCCGCGCCACGCCATAGCTCACCAGGACCTGCCGCGGCTTGTTGCAACCCTCTCGGGGCCACGGCATTTCAAGGCTCGCCGAAGGTTGCTGCCCATGCCGAGACCCGCGAGGGCTCTCTCCGCCACACTAAGACTAGGCGGGCTCAGTGGATCATTGTGCTACACTGGTGCCCCTTGGGGTTCACCATGCCAGCTCTCCGTTCTGCTCCGGAGGCTCGGCGCACCATGCAGGGACCGCGCTGCACTGGAGCTCGCCCAAGGTTTGTCCAAGGCCGCTGTTCCCTGCTGTGAACCACTATGCTCTGATCACGCCCTGCCACTCAGTCCAGGGGTTGTGCCCAAGTTGACACAACAGAGGGGTAAAAAAAACCCTCGCAGTCTCCTCTGTACCCAGTCCACCCCTAAAAGATGATAAGTCCTGAGGGGGAGAGGTGTCAAAACCACAAGACCCCCCAATCCAGCGGCAATGACTGGCATTTGCTGGGGGCTGCCATCTTGGATAAATTAGAACACAGGGTATAATCTCTGTAGGCAAGTTAGGACAACATCACAAAGTAAAGTAATTGCATTCTAATTATGATATTGTCTATTTAGCATATTTTAACTTTTTTTTATACATACAAGACCTTAGAATATTAACCTCTCTTTAATAGTCAGTCATTAAATGGGAAGATGATTCATCTTTTTGCAGTATAAAAACTGGAAATATTGGATGAAATTCCTAATGGGGTTGATATGAGAAATTACACTAGTAATACGTCATATTAAAATGGACACAGTAAAAGTTTGTGTGGTTACACTCTCTAAATGGGAATCTGGTAGCATCTGTTCTCTATGCAATCATTATTTCTAAGCACATTATTATTTCCTGAAATGCAGTTACTCTCATGGTCCAGGACTCAGATTCTGACTCTGAAGAAGCTGCTCCAGCTGAACCAGTGGAATGTCAGCCTCAGGAGACTCAAAACCAGGAGTCACCTGAGGCTGATCAAACACAGGCATCATTGGAACAGCTGGAGCAGTCAGATGATGTACAGCTGTCAAGCCCTCTGTCTCAGTGAGTAGAGCAGAGAGCAGAGCAAAGACTTTCAATGAGGCTCCTTGCCAAGCAAGGGAGTAACTCTCTTAATTAAGACAGCTGGCTGCAGCCTGATTTAAGAGGCAACCCTGACCCATGTTTCTCTGTTAGAAACAACTGTCTGATTTCCTGGTCTGGTGTATTATTCTTGTGAATTCTGCTTGTGACACTCTGATCTTGGACTGTCCAACAAACCTGACTTGGCTTTCTGAACTTCGGACAGGATTTTGACTACTCTTCTGCATGCTCCTGTTGAAAGCAAAACCACCTAAGTAAGCTTTCTTTCCAAGAGACTTGGTGGATTTACATTTTTTCTGTTGTCTGCTGTTATCTGCTCAGACTTGAGTAAATTGCTTTCCTCACCTAGCAATTGTGTGTGAGAGAGAATTTGAGACCTGAAACAGGACAGTTACAGAGAAATAAAACAATATAAAGAAAAAGAAAGCCCCTCAGTGGTGTTGCAGTTTTAAAGGCCAGGTTTCTAAAAATAATTAGATCTTAAATGCAATGTTATTATTAGAAACAGGAATGTTATATGATGGAGATGAAGTTGCAGGCAATATTTATACATTCTAGCTTTATCAATCTACATGTGGCAAAATAGTAGAGCTAAAGCTTCATTATTATGGATTTGCCCTGGAGTATGTGATACCCACTGGGATTTAGTAATGGCAAGAAAATGCTTAATCAGCTCATAAGGGATCTGATATCCTAACTAATAGGAGCATGCTCCCTAATCACAATAAGGTCAATGACTCTAGGGACAGCTTTTTTGAAAGTGGTTACCATACCAAACTTACTATGGTCAGTAAGGTAACTAATTGCAGTGATAATTTAAATATTTTTGTGGCTGGAAAGTATCTTACCCATATTGGCTAAGACTCCACAAGACTGCATAGCTTGCAAACAGCCAGGATAGCCCTGTGGCTACAAAGCTCAGGACTTAAACCAATTAAATAGGAAAATGCTCTTTATTAAGATAATTAGAAATAAGTGAAATATTTGGATTATGAAAGATTCCTGTATTAATAACAAACAGGAAAAAAGATTTTTGCTTATATATCAGGCATTCAACATGAGGAGGAAGCTAAAATAATCTATGAGGGGTAAAAAAACAACCCTCAGGTAGAAACAGAATGGAACTGGAAATATGAACGTGTTATGTAATGTGCTATCATTGAAACCGAATTACTGGGTTTAATCTAGTAAATCATTAAAAGAAAAAAATGTCTTTGATCAGTGAATATTACAGGAAACTGCACAAATAGTTCCTCAGGCATTAGGTATAATATATGTTAAAGTAATAGGCTTACGTATGGAAAGCAGAGAAATGACAGACAAACTGATATAATATGAAGACAGAGACATTTGAATTTAAGGGAGAAAGGCTTTGTGAAACAGCCAGATGAGAATCTGGATTAAATCTTCATTACTACTTAAACAAAATAGTACCACAAAAAAGAATACCTAAAAACTCAAATGGACACCATGGTATTTCCTCTCCCACTTGGGATAATATTGTGGTCGTCTTTAGATTTTCTCCAGATGAGATGATGGCACTGTTGCAAAAGCAAACACATCTCACCAAAAAAAAAAAAAAAAGGCAATATAATGATCTTTAGGATTTGATTAATACTTGTCTTCAAATCTTCATTTATTTACTTATAATTTTTATATAGCACCATATTCCAAAGTGAACTCCTGATGATTTACAGGTAAAACAATAGAAAAAACACACGTTGCTTATACAAACAGTAGAATAACAAGTTAAAATAACCTCTACCGGCACTAGTCCCAGTGATGACAATTTCATATAAGCAGCTCTGTGGTCTGTTTTTATGCCTTCCTAGGCAAAATCAAAATGGGCACCAACTGAATGTCTGGGAGGAGGCTATTCCAAACTAAAGGGCTTTAATGGAGAAATACTGCCTCTTAAGACTTACTGATAAATGGGGCATCTTTCCCAAAGTGATTACACGGAGTGGGGCACTTCTGGGGTATGGCTGGGAAGATACAAGGGGCTGCTCTGGAAGACCACTCAGAAGCTTCAGCTGGAAGCTGGATGCAATGCCATAGGCAGTAGTGGGTACACCCCATGGAGTATCCATGTAGCACCACTGTTGCATGAGCTGCATGAGCTCCCAGCATTTTTTACATTTTTACATTTACATTTTTTCTGTTGTCTGCTGAGTGCAATTCAAAGTGTTGGTTGCCTTCTATAAACCTCTACATGTCATAGGGCCAGGTGAGTCCCTGATACTTTCTGCTCATCCTACTAGGTCTGATAGGGTGGTCATGCTCAGGGTCCCCCGATGAAATGGTGTCTCCTAGTGGGGCCTTAGAAGTGTGCCTGTCTGCCTTATGGAACAGCCTTGCCCTCTCCAGTGATACAGAGGCCTCTGACCCTATTGTCCCTCAGAAAAGCAGTGAAGACCTGCCTTTTCCCCCAGGCACTGAGATCACATTACTCTTACCTAGTATAAAATGACTAAGTATGAAAGATCAGATGTTTTCTATGCTGGTCAAAGACTGTAATAAAGTTTGCCTACTTAGCTCAGACTTTTTCCTAGTCCTCAGGGACCTAATGGATTGCATCACTTGTGTATGTGTGTATATATGTCTTTGAGTCTGTGGTGACTCCTGACGACTGCCTGGACAGGCCTCTGAAGTTTTCTTGGCAAGATTTCAGAAGTGGCTTGCCATTGCTTGCTTCCTAGGGCTGACAGACAGTGACTGGCCCAAGGTCACCCTGTTGGCTCTGTGCCTAAGGCTGGACTAGAACTCATGGTCTTCCTGTTTCTAGCCTGGTGCTTTAACCATTACATCAGAGGGATTAATTTCTTTTCATGGCATCTGTCAACTGACTAGGACAATGTCTTTATCTGTCACACCATATTATTTATTTGTGTGTGTGCATGCATGTATCTTGTTTTCCTGTTATTGAACAAAGAGCCTGGAACTCTGTCCCATGCATGAACTACTAATATTATGGGGGTATCTTAGCATGAAATAAAACAGAGTGCAACAGGAATCCAACATAGTTATAAACTACAAGGTCAGCCAAGAAGTGCCCCGGTAGCCAATGAATGATAGAACCATTGCTGTGATCTGTGCCTTGAAGGATTGATTAGGAAACCACTAACCACAACTCTCCTGCTGAGTTTGCAGAGGTGATGATATCCTAATAGGTAGATTGGTTCAGGGGCAGCTTTTATGACACCAATTACTATCTGGTGAGGGCAGCGAGTCATTCATGCACTGTAGTTTGTTCAATACGTCCGTTCATGTATCGCTTGGCATGCACAAGCCTGAAACACAAAGCCTTGCCTTGACTAAATTGGTCTAGATAAAAAGTCCATAGTTTTCAGGCTATCATCCTTCAGTGAGACTTTTCCTTATAAATTTAAGGCTGAACAACATGAGGGATCTTTCTCTGCGCATACCTGCCTCTCTGTGTATTTATGTGTCTGGTGGTATATATGGTGATCTTAGTAACAGAGTAAATGAACATATGAAAAACAAATTTTGTAATATTTCTCTCACATCCTAATCCATGTTTTAGGCACTTGTCCCTGTATCTATCCCACTTTCAGTGCTTGCTGGGAAGGACAAAAAGTACTTGACGGATGCAAGTATGCGGAAGTAAGGCAACGAAAGGGAAAGGTCCTCCCTCCTTCCCAGCCTTTTACTATTGAAATTAAACACACATGTTAGACACCTGCACTATAGAATGGGCAAGTGCAACAATTACAGCCTATTCCCACTGAGCAGCTTTTAATTGCCAAAAATCCCGTGTGCATTTGTCAAACAAGTCTGCGGGCTGCAGAGAATCCTGTAGCCTGTTTAAGGTGCACACTCCATTTATGCAGGCTGATCTCTTGATCTGTGGAGTGTAACTGTAACATCACACATAACGTAGGGATGTTTAAAACAAGCTAGATTTGGATTTGCATAAATCAAGTATAATGCTGATCAGGTAAGGTCAGTGAGAATTGTGCTTGTCAACAAACCCAAATACAACTCATTTTCAGATTTCCATACTTAATACAGGGAACATTGGATCTAAAGTTGTAGCATGTAGAGGTCAAGGTTTTATTTGCTGATTTACTTTGTTCTGATGATTTTCCACAGAAGTGCAAAAGCATTGTAGAGATATTAGAAAACAAAGATAATTAAAGATAAGTTACATTTTATTTTCTATACCCCATATCCCATGATATCAAATCTACAGATATCCCTAAGCTGATTGAAATTCCATAAGTGGTAGAATAAATCTATCTGATCCTGAGTGAGTTAAGTCAGGTCTTTTCATCCCCCACAACCTATAGAAGAAAAAGATCAGTTTCTTCAAATATTTTCATATTTGTGACATTTACTAATTGCATCCCACAAAAGATTTCAAAAATATGCAAGTTTGGTAAATTGTAGAGTGTAAAACCCCTTCATGGATCACTGCCTTGTCGTGGCGAAGGGGCTTGTGTACCTCAGTGAAGCCATGAGCTATACCGTGCAGGGCCACCCAAGACGGACAGGTCATGACAGAGAGTTCTGACAAAATGTGGTCCACTGGAGAAGGAAATGGCAACCCACTCCAGTATCCTTGCCAAGAAAACCCCATGGACAATGTTAAAAGGCTAAACGATATGACGCCGGAAGATGAGCCCCTCAGGTCGGAAGGTGTCCAATATGCTACTGGGGAAGAGCGGAGGGCAATTCCAAGTAGTTCCAGAAAGAGTGAAGCGGCTGGGCCAAAGCCGAAAGGACGTTCAGCTGTGGATGTATCTGGAAGCGAAAAGAAGGTCCGATGCTGTAAAGAACAATATTGTATAGGTACGTGGAATGTAAGATCCATGAACCAAGGCAAGCTGGATGTGGTCAAACATGAGATGACAAGATTGAACGTCGACATCTTGGGAATCAGCGAATTGAAATGGACGGGAATGGGTGAATTTAATTCAGGTGACCACTATATCTACTACTGTGGGCAAGAAACCCTTAGAAGAAATGGAGTTGCACTCATAGTCAGTAAGAGAGTGGGAAAGGCAGTAATGGGGTACAACCTCAAAAACGACAGAATGATCTCAGTGCGTATCCAAGGAAAACCATTCAACATCACGGTAATCCAAGTCTATGCCCCAACCACTGATGCCGAAGAAGCTGAAGTTGACCGGTTCTATGAAGACCTACAACACCTTCTAGAACTAGCACCAAAAAAAGATGTCCTTTTCATCATAGGGGATTGGAATGCTAAAGTAGGAAGTCAAGGAGTAATCAGAATAACAGGCAAGTTTGGCCTTGGAGTACAAAATGAAGCAGGGCAAAGGCTAATAGAGTTCTGTCAAGAGAACAAGCTAGTCATAGCAAACACTCTTTTCCAACAACACAAGAGGCGACTCTACACATGGACATCACCAGATGGTCAATACCGAAACCAGATTGATTACATACTTTGCAGCCAAAGATGGAGAAGCTCTATACAGACGGCAAAAACAAGACCAGGAGCTGACTGTGGCTCAGATCATGAGCTTCTTACTGCAAAATTTAGGCTTAAATTGAAGAATGTAGGGAAAACCACTAGACCACTGAGGTATGACTTAGATCATATTCCATGTGAGTACACAGTGAAGGTGATGAATAGATTTAGAGGATTAGATTTGGTAGACAGAGTGCCTGAAGAACTATGGACGGAGGTCTGTAACATTGTACAAGAGGCAGCAACTAAAACCATCCCAAAGAAAAAGAAATGCAAGAAAGCAAAATGGCTGTCTGATGAGGCTTTACAAATAGCTGTGGAAAGAAGGAATGCGAAAAGCAAGGGTGAAAGGGAAAGATATAAGCAACTGAATGCAGATTTCCAGAGAATAGCAAGGAGAGATAAGAAGGCCTTCTTAAATGAACAATGCAAAGAAATTGAAGAAAACAATAGAATGGGGAAGACTAGAGATCTCTTCAAGAAAATTGGAGATATCAAAGGAACGTTTAATGCAAAGATGGGCACGATAAAGGACAAAAAAGGCAGGGACCTAACAGAAGCAGAAGAGATTAAGAAGAGGTGGCAAGAATACACAGAAGAACTATACAAGAAAGATCTTAATGTCCCTGATGTCCGTGCTGGTGTGGTCACTGACCCTGAGCCAGACATCCTAGAGAGTGAAGTCAAGTGGGCCTTAGGAAGCATTGCTAACAACAAAGCTAGTGGAGATGACAGTATTCCAGCTGAGTTATTTAAAATACTAAAAGACGATGCTGTTAAAGTGCTGCACTCAATATGCCAGCAAGTTTGGAAAACGCAACAGTGGCCACGGGATTGGAAAAGGTCAGTTTACGTTCCAATTCCAAAGAAGGGCAATGCCAAAGAATGCTCAAACTATCGCACAATTGCACTCATTTCACATGCTAGCAAGGTTATGCTCAAAATCCTACAAGCTAGGCTTCAGCAGTACGTGAACCGAGAACTACCGGATGTACAAGCTGGGTTTCGAAGAGGCAGAGGAACTAGAGATCAAATTGCCAACATTCGCTGGATCATGGAGAAAGCACGAGAGTTCCAGAAAAACATCTACTTCTGCTTCATTGACTATGCAAAAGCCTTTGATTGTGTGGATCACAACAAACTGTGGCAAATTCTTAAAGAGATGGGGATACCAGACCACCTTACCTGTCTCCTGAGAAATCTGTATGCGGGCCAAGAAGCAACAGTTAGAACCGGTCATGGAACAACCAATTGGTTCAAAATAGGGAAAGGAGTACGACAAGGCTGTATACTGTCACCCTGCTTATTTAACCTATATGCAGAGTACATCATGAGAAATGCCAGGCTGGAAGAATCACAAGCCGGAATTAAGATTGCAGGGAGAAACATCAATAACCTCAGATATGCAGACGATACCACCCTAATGGCAGAAAGTGAAGAAGAACTAAAGAGCCTCTTGATGAGGGTGAAAGAGGAGAGTGCGAAAGCTGGCTTGAAGCTCAACATTAAAAAAACTAAGATCATGGCATCTGGACCCATCAATTCCTGGCAAATAGAAGGGGTAGAAATGGAAGCAGTAACAGACTTCATTTATTTGGGCTCCAAGATCACCGCAGACGGAGACTGCAGCCATGAAATTAAAAGACGCTTGCTCCTTGGGAGGAAAGCTATGGCAAACCTAGATAGCATATTAAAAAGCAGAGACGTCACCTTGCCGACAAAGATCCGCATAGTCAAAGCTATGGTTTTTCCAGTAGTAATGTATGGCTGTGAGAGCTGGACCATAAAGAAGGCTGAACGCCGAAGAATTGATGCCTTTGAACTGTGGTGCTGGAGAAGACTCTTAAGAGTCCCCTGGACTGCTAGGAGGTCAAACCAGTCAATCTTAAAGGAAATTAACTCTGATTGCTCATTGGAAGGATTGATAATGAAGCTCAAGCTCAGATACTTTGGTCACCTAATGCGAAGAGAGGACTCTTTGGAAAAGACCCTGATGCTGGGAAAGATGGAAGGCAAAAGGAGAAGAGGACGGCAGAGGATGAGATGGCTAGATAGCATCACTGAAGCAATGAGCATGAAATTGAGCAAACTCAGGGAGGCAGTGAAAGATAGGAAGGCCTGGCGCAATATGGTTCATGGGGTCACGAAGAGTCGGACACGACTTAACGACTAAACAACAACAACAGAGTGTAAAACAGTGGCCAGCTACCAACCAAGTTACTCCTGGGACAGCATACACCAGTGTTTCTCATCCTTGCAACTTTGTGGGCTTCAACCCCCAGATTTCCCCAACCAGCAAAGCAATATCTTAAAGTTGCCAAGTTTGAGAAACACTGGCATAGGCTGATAGGATAGGGAAGAAGGTATAAAATTTGGCTATTAAAGTAAACCTCCATGTCATGGATGGTCAACTTTTTCCTGCACAGGGCCCACATTTAATCTTTTAATATTTTGGGGGCAAAGTGGTGGCTGCAGTGACTAGCACAATGATGCAGCATGAGGCTGTGTCAGGTAATTGGGTAGCGCCATGAATTTATTTCTTGCGAGTTTTTTTTCCAAAGCTTGGGTAGCGTACTTTGATTTTTAAAACCACTTTTCAGCTTATATGGATTATCCTACCTGTTCCATATGTTTCACCTCAAAACATCAGACCACTATGATTTTCAGCAACTGAGGCTGGAAGGAGATTCAGAGGCTGCAAAAAAGGGGCCATGGGGCTGCAATTCGAGAACGTCAGTTTATGCCCTGTGCTTGGCTCCAGCTGTATATAAAATATAGAATATCTAGCTCTTAGATCCCTAGGCAGCCTTTCTCTGTTTAATTAGCAGTTGATACTCTGTGTGCACAAAATTTAGATATGGCATAATGTACCTCAGATCAGCCTCATAAACAGTTGGGTGTTGACTTCATAGCACATAAACACTTTGCTTCTATAGTGTTACAAGTTTATAGAAACAATATTCAGTGGAACAGCTTTTAATGGGATCCTTGGGTTACCTGGACTGGGCAATAAACTCAGAACCTGGTAGAGTTCAAACTCCCATACATATTTTAATAGCCTTTTACCATCCAAATTTGTTACATAATGAGGTGCAAAGCCATAATATTGTAATTTTTCAGACTTGCATACAGTATATTGTCCAGCCTAATTGGAGATTAACAAATAAAATTAAAGCTGTTGATATTCTTTAGTTCTCATGTTTATATAAGCAATGTGTGCTAAACTCTCACCCCACCTACCAGCCTCTAGGCTCAAGTGAGCTATAACTATCTCCACCTTCCACAACACACCAAGACTTTACTGTAAAAACTGTCAAAGGTGCCACCATGCCATTCTTCCAGCAACACAGCTAGCAGTCTTTTTAATAGAAAAAGAAGATATGACTTCATGGCCAGATGTTTCTCCTGACTATTTATTGCAAATTACCAGACAAATATACAAAATGGGTACTGAAAATGAGTGTGGGGTGGGGGAGACACTATTAAAGTCTTGGCTTAGCTTCTCGGCCTACTTGCCTTCTGGAGTGGAAGCAAGAGGAATTTTATTGATTTATTTTTATTGATTTAGTACACACACACACACACACACACACACACACACACACATATATATATATATATATATATATATATATATATATATATATATAATTTATTAATTTTGTATGCTGCCCATCTCCCCTGGAGGGTGAATTTGGTTACTCCAGCACCTATGACAGCTTAGGGTGTGGATCATTATTTGAGCTCTATTTTTTAAAACTATCCTATTGATCAACTGCCAGGAAAACTGATTAGCTCTTGATATTCCCTGTCTATTCTTAGCATTTTGAGACTGATAGATGTGAAGATGCCTGAATGTCCACTAAAACAGGCTTGTAAGGGATTGGGGATCAATGGAAACAGAGTGAAAGCCATGGTGTGGTACTACTTAGACTTTTTGCAGAAGAGATAACATAAAAATTGAAGTGAAGAAAGGGTAGTATACAACTTTAACTGCTTTCTGAATTGCTATTGAACCTGATAGGAAGTCCGAAGCTGACCTAATATCTGAGTGTGATCCAGCACACCAGTTCTAGGAAAAGCTACCGTTCTAATGATGTTAGAAACAAATTGAATTCTATACATTTTGTGTCTGTTAGCTGAGGTGCAATTCCTTGTGGAGTAGTTTTATATAAGAACAAAGACATACTATAAGTTATTAGAAGATGAAAATATAAATTTTAACTCAGTTCTTGCAAGCATATTTCAGTACAGCAGTGTTTTCTCAACCTTGGCAACTTTAAGATATGTACTTCAACTCCCAGAATTCTTGAGCCAGCATATTGGCTGTGGAATTCTGGGAGCTGAAGTCCAAACATGCTGGCTGTGGAATTCTGGGAATTGAAGTCCATGCATCTTAAAGTCACCAAGGTTGAAAAACACTGCAGTAGAGATTCATGACACAATCTGAGATACTAAATGAGATGCATACTAATGTCTGTTTATTTGTTTTCCATTTTCCATCATTGTGGAACTTAAGTAAACAGCCCACCTGGAAACAATAGCTTATATACATAGTTAAATGTTTCTAACATGCCTTGTTTGATCTCAGTTTCAGGGCTCCTGAAAAGTTCTCATTAGTGTATGGGATCATGTTTTCACACGTTTTATAAATATAGCTATAACAAACAGACAACCGATGTTCTTTTCTTATACACATTGGTCCCACTAGCCTTTTCTGAAACAATGGTTGAATATTAATTCATATTCAGAATATAGCAGAGTACATTTTTCATATATCTGCTTCAAAACTTCATGCATCACAATGCATTCGTCTCTGGTGGTTTGTTTTAATAGTTGTTTTTTTTTAAGTTGAATGAAGCCATTTCAATCCTGAGCCAACAATAAATACTATGCTGTCTTAGAGTAACTTAAGAGTTCGTATAAATAACATTTGAGCATGGGAAATGCTATCTGGCGTTGACTGTTTAGTTATGTCAGATAAAGAGAGCACAGAGGTGAAGAAAAAATAAATTAACTTGAAATAAAGCACCTTCGTCTCCCCAAGTTGTTGCACACAGAGGCACTTGGGGGCAAGTGAGTGCAAGACAGAATTGTACATACATTAATTTGAAAAGTCAGTATGCATTAACTTTGGAGCATACCAATTCCACTGCTAGAAGCCAATCCAAGTGCACTGTTTTGAGAATTATTGAGTTCAAGTCCAAACATTAGCAGAAAAGCAGGGGAAAATAAGGGAACAATCTTGGGTGAAGAAGTTCTCCTGTATTCACAGCAGAAGGATTCTACTTGGAGCAAATTGCCCAAGTTACTAGGGACAGTGCAAGTTACAATTCATTTCTGGGTGTCGAAGGAGGAGCTTGGGGGAACCATGATATTTCTCCCTCTCTCTCTCTTCTTCCCTCTCCCTCCAAAAAAAAAGGCACTGAAATAATGATATATTGTGACATAACTGTTGCCTGTTGGAAATGGGTCTTTAACTTGATAGAAAGTTTAAAAGTTTGGAGCTGGAATAGTATCTGTTAACTGGAGAAAAAAAAATGGCATGATCCTAATTCAAAATAGAGAGAAAGTAAAATATAAAAAAGTAGGAGTGAAAAGCCAGTTCTATCTATGTTCTCAGTAATCCCCAAGGCCTGGAAGCCCTTTTTTGCCTGAAACTGGCTGATGGTTTTTGACTCACGTCCCATGAATTTGAAGAATTGGGAGAGGGGATTCAGAACACCTTCCCTCAAAGTTAGTCAAAAGACCAGACTACAGGTAAATCAGCTAAGAAGTTGTTGCAGTTCATAGATCTTGAATCTCATTTATTTGTTACAGCAGAGAACTGTAAGGACAAAGAAGAGCAGTTTATTTTTCTTCTTGCCTAAACCCATCACTGTCTTATTTAAACTGGGTAATTCAGTGGATTATTTCAACATCATGAAATTAACTAATGTCTGACAGTGTTTCTGACACAGTTTATGCATTCTGGTTTGTAAGCTGCAGAAAGTAATCAAGCTTTGAAGAACTGTAATGCTTTGCCATGTGGAATTTGCAGTTCAAAAGCAGCACAGTATCCAATGTTTGTTCAGTATTTTACATCCAATATTGAAATGGCTTAATCAAATAAATAATTAATAGCAGATAGCATTTAAGAATAAAAGTGATGAATGATGTTTGGCAGTAGTCATGTATTTCAAAGAGCACAGAACCAGATTCTATATCACTCTTGTCCAAAACAGCATCTGGGAGAAGAGTCAGTTGGGGCTTCAGGAGAAGCATATTATCCGCCTCTTCAGCCTTTTGTAAATGTTTACTTAGATTTGGATCTACTGTGCTTGCATAGTAATGAGCCTGTCCATACAGAGTTTCTGGACAAGGGTTCTGGAACATTAGATACCCATGGAAGAGATGATAAGAGGGGGCTTGGCTGCAGTGCTAGGCACCAGCTATCTTTGTAGTCAAGGAACAAAGGAAGGAAAAGAACAAAGACACACTTCCAAAAAGGAGAACAGAACAAGTTCTGAGTTTCCCAGTTCAAGATCCTGACCTGGAAATAAATCAGGATGGACTAATCTTCCTATGGATTTACAGTCAAAGATCAAAGCCATTACAAAAAGCAATTAAAATTGCTTCTACAATTGTAAAATTGTATTCTGCAATTAAAAGGTAGAAAAATCTATAGCAATATAATAGCAATGATCAAATGGCAGTATTAATTCTAGGTAAACAATCCCAGCATTAGATGCAGGTCTGCCTTATAGCAATGGCTGCTGAACAGTCTTTAGCAACCTCCTGCTTATTTTAGAAGAGAGGTCTGCTAGCAGAAGTATCCAGACAATCCAAACATTTAACTAGCATTATTAGAACAGAGTGTCAGAACAGAGAATGGACAGTGCAGCAAAGATGAGAAACCTGATGCCTTCAGTAGGGGCAGAACAGTGGTACTCTTGTAGAAGATGTAGGGGGGCATTGTTAGGTCTTCCTCAAAAGCCATAGAAATCACTGCATCAAGTCTAGCCAATGAAAACACTCTTCTATGCAAAACAGGATACTATTGGAGAAATAGTAGACCAGGAAAAACATTATTCTGTATATAATTGTAGTAATGGGGGTGGGGGAGGAAGGGTAGATTTCAATTTTCCTGTAAATCAGAAAACTGATGTGACATTTCTCATATCCTTGTTGAAGCAACAATTTTGCTGAAGGGCCACATAACTTAAGTCTGTGCCTACACTTTTCTTCCAGGAACTTTAATGAAAATTAAGGAGTGAAGAGAACCTCAGTTTAATTTTAATCAGTATCTTGAGGAACAAATTCTAAAACTTGCCTTTGCAGAGGAAAGACCAGCTTTGGCTTCTCTTCAGATCATTTTTTTTTTTTTTAGGTATCTTATTATTAACCTATTTTTAGTATTATTATTTTGAAGCAATTTATTTTAAACAGCTAAGAGGCTTCAGTGGTTTGCAGTAAATAAAGTCTAAATAAATTAATAATGAATGGATTTTAAACCACAATATCAAATTAAAACAATTATGGTGAATTAAATGTAATTAAAACAATTAATTAAAGCAAATATGGTCACTCCATAAACTTACACTGGTCAGGTCATTTTAAGTCGGTATAAAATCACAATCAAAAGAATGTGTTAGAAAAATGTTGTTTCATTATCTTGCTCCCTTTTCCCCATACAGTTTTTTGCCTATATAATCTTGCATCTCTTGAGTGTACAATGAAAGAATATATATAAAGTCATCTTTGCCATCGCATAGTTAAATAAGCAACAGCACAGCAAACTTTATCTATTACAATTTACCATAATTCTCTTCTTCTTTGAAAGAAATTTGAAAAGCAAATTTTCCTTCACTGAAATGAATAAGAAGTAGTAGAGAAAAATACAGGATAATTTCTCTGCACAGCAGGAGCTTCACCTTGAACTGGGCTTGAAAACAAATCCTGAACTCTCTGCAGCTGGCTTAGTAGTTTTTTATGGTTTTGTGGTTTGTTGTTGTTAGCTGCCAGAGTTGTGTTCTAAGATGGGCGGCCATAAAATCTTTTAAATAAATAAATAGCATAATTGGTATAATATACTTAAAATGCTACCTCTTAGTTAATAATTCTGCAGAACTCAGGAGGAGGTTCGAACTTCCAACTGGTATGCTAAAGGACACCAATGAACAGATAGTAATTGATTCAAAGGAGATCAAGCAAAATTGGAAGGGGTGTACTAAAAATCATACAGTAAAAAGGTCAACATCCAAGATACCTTAGAAGATATTCCCTGCTTACAAGAACTTCTAGTACTAGAAGATGAACTTAAATCAGCACTCCAGTCCTTACCAAGTCAGAAGGCTACATGAACTGATTGAATACCCACAGACATATGGCTAGTACCAGAAGAAGAATCAGTAAAGATTCTACCAAACTAAAACCTCAGATCTGGAAAACAACAAATTGGCCAACAGATTGGAAGTTGTCAAACTATATTCTAATACCCCCAAAAAAGACTTAGCAGAGTATACAAACTATCATACAATATCCTTAAGTTTACACACTAGCAAATAATGCTTAGGATCATCCAACACAGATTAGAGCCCTACTGTAATGGTATGTAGGAATTATGATGTCAGCCTTACAAGGTAGACCAGGCAGGAACCAGATGAGCTAATTCTACTTTATTGTAAGGTTACATCAGCAGGATCTTGCAAGTCTGAAAGTACTTCTCTCTTCCGGTCCCCTTTACAGCCCCAAAACTAGGGAAGCTCTCTTCTAAGCCTCTTGCCCTACCCACACTCCTGCTGCAGGCTAAACTGCCTTTTAGCTGACTGTTCCCTTGGTTGTGTCTTGTTGACCTGTCTCCCAAGGTCATTCCCACATACCATTATACCTACATGGAAAAAGAGTTGTCTGATGTTCAAGCTGGCTTTAGAAAAGGCTGAGGAATGCAAGACATTATTTCTGATGCACACTGATGCACACTGATGCACACTGATGCAAGCCAAAGACTACTAAAAATAAATCAATATGTGCTTCATTGATTATAGAAAGGCTTTCAATTGTGTCAAACTGTGGAATGTACTTAGAAAAATGGGAATCCTAGAACATCTTATTGTCCTCATGTGAAACTTGTATACAGGTCTGGGAAAACAGAGTGGGGCCAGGTTGGCAAAAGAATGAGACAAGGCTGTATATTCTCTTCTTATTTAGTCAACCTATGTGCTGAATATATATGAAGGGAAGCTGGTTTTGAAGAAGATGAGCATGGTTTTAAAGTTGGAAGAAGGAACTTCAATTACTTGCATTATGCTGAACATACTACTATGATGGCCAAAAATACAAGGTATGCTAATAAAAGTCAAGGAATACAGTGAAAAAATGGGACTAAAATTAATTTTTTTTTTTTTTTTTTTGTCTGCACTCAGTCATTACTGACCCTGCAGTGACTGTCTGGACGAATCCTTGCAGTTTTCAAGGCAATTGTTTTCGGAAGTGGTTTGCCAGAGCCTCCTTCCTAGAGCAGAGCCCAGCTGGTGAGCACAGGAGGCGGGGTTTCTGTTGCTTCGCGCCCTTTTCGGGCGAGCACGGTTTCGCGCTTACCGGCAATTGGTCCCGTCTCTCTGTGCAAGGCGCTGCCAGCATTTTTCCTCCCACCGGAGTGAGAGTACCCATTTATCTACTCACGTGAGTTTTCGACCTGTTGGGTTGACAGGAGCTGGGGGGGGGGGAAACAGGAGGTCACCCTGTTAACGCGAAGGCTGGACTCAAACCGCCGAAGCGTCAGCCATTTCTGGCCAGCAACTTTCAGCGTCATTAAGCCGCTGCGCCATATATATAAAGAAGATCAAACTAATGACAATAGCTACAATGATCAGCCTGAGAAATGACAATGATGATATTGAAGTGATGGATAGTTTCTGCATTTTAGGATCAGCCATCAACAGTAAAAGAACAAGCAGTCAAAAATATGCCACAGACTAGCATTTAGTACAATAGCCATGAAGGCTTTTGAAAAGATATTTGTATGCCATGATGTGTCTGTACCTATAAAGATCAGAATTGTACAATAGTATTCCCTGTGACCCTCTATGAAAGCAAAAGTTGGACTTTGAAGAAATAGGATAGAAATAGTACTGATACTTCTGAATGTTGAACTTTGAACATTGGTGTTGGAGAAGACTCCTGAGAATACTATGGACAACCAAGGAAATAAACAAATAGGTCATCAAACAAATCAACCCAGAGTTCCCACTTAAGACACAAATGACCAGGCTCAAGTTACCCACTTCAGACCCATTATACAAAATTCTAGCTCTCTGGAGAAGACTCTAATGCTGAGAAAGGTGGAAGGAAAGAGAAGAAGATGGAGCAAGGCACAGCAGCAAGTTGGATGGACTCAAGTTACAGTGGTGATGAGTGCACCCTTGGAAGACCTGAAGGAACAGATTAGGAACAGATTTAAGTGGTTGCTAACAGACACCAACTTGATGGCACATAATCATTCAATCAATTTTGGACCAATTGTGGTTTCCTTGCATCCATGTCTAGGGGCCAGTATAAGGTTCCATAGCTTGTTGCCACTCTGAGACCTGATATTGTTAACATTAGATGATGGGCCTCTTTAAAGGTTTAAAATGGAGTAACAACATTCCTCAACCACCCTATCTAAGGAAAGTTAAGATACTTCTGACTAAAAATTTCCTAATCTACTTTTCTCATTGGAAGTTGATTATCATTTAGATTTTGAAGGAAAAATGTTTGCCTTTAAAATAATGAAAGTAATGATAACCAAAACTTAAATATCAACATTTATTTACTCTTGAATCTTCAAGATACCAAAACATTGTCATTTCCTTTGTGTCTGGCACTGATGTTGATATACGTGTCCTGTAAGTATGTTGGCCAAAAATGTGTCACAGAATAATGTATAGAAAAATTTAAAATAGTAAACTTAATTACTAGTTCTTTAACAATTATTTTCCAAGTCCTTCACTTTTTATGCACGATGTTATTTCAAAACACTATGAATGTGTATTCAGCAATAAAAATATAGATTATATTCAAGCCCTAAAATATAGGAATAAAGATACTTACCTCTTTCATTTCAATAAAGTTTTTTTTTTCTGTTTCACTGCTGGTAGCATGCTATAAATTTTGTCATAACTGTGACACAGTTATAGCCAAACATCTATTTGTGGTTACAAACCAGCAAAGTATACATACTTTTGGCTGATCAATAAATGCACAATAAATGTCAGGGAACTTGACATCATAAATTAAACCTAATAAAAAGACATTTGGATTCAAGGACAGGTTAGGACAAATTTGGAGTAGCAAAGAGGATGGCCTTAACATTGATCTGGAAAACATATATAAATCCCTTGAAATACTTCATTGATGCTCTTCTAACTTCTCCTTATCTTTTCCAAGCATGGCATTTTAAAAATTGGTGAAGTTGCAAAACATGTCTATCTAGCTTTGATTGTTCCAAGGTTGTATTTTAAAATGTTTATTTAACTGTATTGGATCTTTATAGAAAACATAGGAACTTTTTGGTAATATTAGGACAATGAAACAATGATACACATGATGTGTATGGTGGGGGGAGGACCCTTGGGGTTTGGGGTATCTAAAATGATATTTGGAAACATACATGCTTTGTAAAACATTCATATATGATGGGATTTATTAACTGGGATTTGGATCTGGGGGGTGGTGGTGAAGATTTTTTTCCATATTTCAGGAGCTGTCAGGCCTCCAAAGTAGAACAAACTTGGAAACCAAAGACATGCAAGCTAATACTACTTTTGCTATAAGGTTATAGTAATAGAATCTGAATACACTCCCCCCTTCTTCCCTTTATCTTCATGAGAACTAGGGAAGGTCATGTCTGTAATTGTCAAATTACATTTCTGTTCTGTTCAGATTTCTTTCACCTGACTATTGTCTTGGTTGTGGCTCTTCTTCCTATTCCTCAGGACTATTCCTTCCTGTTCTTCAATATACTGTCTCCATTAACCTCTACCATACCAGGCATTTTCATGCATACTCCTTCTGGGCAGACAGATGGAAGCTATTCTGTCCCTATTATTTTGAATAAGAATAAAATATGCAACCCCAACATGGATATAATGGGAATCAGATTCTCTTTCAGTGGTTCTCAGCGGGTAGTGTATTTCACACCACTGGCCATTTCCTTGAATGAAACCTCCTTCATTAATCCCCCTTTGTTTTCTGCTTAAAACTCAGAGTAAAATTAATTTCCATAGACCCATCATGGAACAAGAATGGAACTTCCCACCTTCCTTAAGGACCTTTAGTAGATGGCAGACTTCCCCAGCCAATGTGTTAAGCATAAACTTTTTTTCCTCCTATTTCTCACATGTCTTCAAATCAATGGGGAGGAAAGAGTGCATGCAAGAAAATAGCTGAAAGAAAGCACACCCCCATTAGGATCTTAGCATCCCCCAAGTATTTGATGGATATGGGCCTTTCTTTCACATACCAATCACATTTAGGTATGTATTCTTGTTTTCCTTATTAAAATACAGTGAAATACAAAAAGAGAAATCTGAAAAATAAAAATGTAATTTGGAGTTCATTGAATTGCACTTTAAATCATATTAAGCTGTGCAAAGTATTGGAAGAGGCATGCTTCAAAGTGAGTTGGCATGAATGCAATTATTCTACTGGCACTGTGGGTAGTAGCCCACATATGTGAAAACATGGGATAGCTTTTAAAACAGCCATGCCAAGACTTCATGAGGATACAGTATATCTCAGCATTGCAAAATATCCTTTAAATTCTTTCCACCATTGTAAAAATTACTAAATACATGTTGAATTCAAATGGGGATTGTTCAGATGTATTTTATTTTAGATTAAACTAATATGTAGTCTAATATTTATATGTTTGAGATTGCTTTTTATTAATGTCATTTATTATTTTCCTTAATCTTAAAAGCTGTATTCTCATTGCCTATACATTGACAGAAAGAGAGAGAATCAGTGGAACTTCAAAGGCCTTCCCCATTCCAAGGAATATAAAATTATATATACACCCAATGCTGCCTTTTTAAAAAGAACAAGAGAAATAAAATGCACATTTTAATCTCTTCTAGGACATACCATTTCTGAAACAGTAATTCAGATTTTATCTTAAGAAAGCAATGAGTCCCCTCCCAAAAACTCTAAATCTCATTCCGAGTTACAAGAGGGTATTTATTTATTCATTCATTCATTCATTCATTCATTCATTCATTCATTCATTCGACTTGTATGCTGCCCAGCTCCCCCAACGGGTGACTCTGGGCGGCTCACAATAAAAACACAGTTCTCTCCCAGATGGCTAAAAACTATAAATAATTAAAAACATATAAAAAACCCTAAAAAACCTTCTCTGGTTTATGGCCCTAAAAAACCTGTAAGATGCTGGCGGGGGGGAGACAACCCATCATCCCACCAGCCATCTCCACAGGTGCGGGCCCCCTTCTGGCCCCCAGGCCTTCTGGCAGAGCCAGGATTTAATACCCTTCCTGAAGGCCATGAGGGAGGGGGCACACCGGACCTCAGGAGGCAGGATGTTCCATAGGGCAGGCGCTACAGCAGAAAAGGCTCTCTGCCTAGACCCCACCAATCGAAATTCCCTGACTGGTGGGGTCTGCAACCTGCCCCTTCTGCTGGACCGAGTGGGATGGGCTGAAGTGACCAGGACGAGGCGGTTCCTCAGATAACTTGGTCCCGTGCCATAAAGGGCTTTAAAGGTAATAACCAACACCTTGAATTGGACCTGGAAACAAACTGGTAACCAATGCAGCTCGTGCAACAGCGGTGTTATATGTGCCCTCCTAGGGGCATTAAGAAGTGTCCGCGCCGCCACATTCTGCACCAGCTGTAGCTTCCGGATACTCTTCAAGGGTAGCCCCATGTAGAGCGCATTACAGTAGTCCAACCCAGAGGTGACCAGGCCATGAGTGACCATGCGGAGGTCCCCCTGTTCCAGGAAGGGGCGTAACTGGCGCACCACACGAAGTCGTGCAAAGGCCCTCCTAGCCACGACTGCCACCTCCTCTTCGAGCAGGAGTCGTGAGTCCAGGAGAACCCCCAGATTACACACCAGGTCTGTCTGGGGTAGTGCAACCCCGTCAAGAACCAAAGATGACAAAGTCCTAGATCTTGAGGGTCCCCATATCCACAGCCACTCCGTCTTACCAGGGTTCAGCTGAAGCCTGTTGTCCCCCATCCAGACCCCCACAGTCTCCAGGCACCGCGAGAGGGCAGTCACAGCGTCACTTAGGGCACCTGGGATGGAGATGTATAGTTGGGTATCATCAGCATACTGATGATACCTCACCCTGTGGTGCCGGATGATCTCACCCAGCAGTTTCATGTAGATATTAAATAGCGGTGAAAGCACTGACCCCTGTGGCACCCCACAAAGTAGGGGCCGGGGGCTGGACCTCTCGCTCCCTATCAACACCGATTGGGTTCGGCCTTGGAGAAAGGAGCTGAACCAGCACAACATTGTGCCACCCAACCCCAACTCCTGCAGCTGACCCAAAAGGATACCATGGTCGATGGTATCGAAAGCCGCCGAGAGGTCAAGAAGAGCAAGGATGGGTGCACTCCCCCCATCCAGGGTCATGTCAGAAGATTTTGCCAGGGTCTGCCATACTGCCAGGGTCATGTTAGAAGATTTTGGTATCAAAAACACACAATTTCAATAGTATTTCACAATTATACATTTATGCTACCTTTATTTGCCCTCTTCCACTATGCCTGTCCAATGCCTGTAACTCATTTTTTTTTTGTCCATGATAAAATGTAAATGTTATTTAATAGCCATGACCAATGCCATTTTCTTGATTTAATTAATTGCCTTCATTTTGTGAAAAAGCATTAGCGTCATCAACTTTCAAGACAAACATTAGTAACAAATGGTTAATCTTAATAATGTCACAAAGAAAAGTGATTATTTTAGCTGATTACTTCTGAGTAGGGGTAACTGCTATATCACATTTGACAAATGCAAATTCTTTACTTCTCAAGTGGAGTTTAATCAATTTAATGTGTCATTAAATTAATTGGCATTCTTTAATATTCCAGTATAGCTACTGGAAGTCCTTTTCCTCATTCACCCAAGACCCTGATGCATTAAAAGACAAGCAGAGAATATTGTGGAAAAGTGAATTATTTGACAATTTGGCCATATTTATATTACTGATCTTTTAACATTCTATTGATTTGAATGAGGTAGAGCTAAGCACAAACTTAACTTAGTTCCAGTAAAATAAGGAATTAAAGTGGAATTAACACCGCACCCATAGATATGTAATAAAAATTATGATTGCATGTTTTCCATAGAAGAAAAGTGTTTCAGTTTGCTTCTATGCTTTATATCAACAGTTGTCTTCCAAACATTTTTGACCAGTAGGGATAGCTCATTCTGTTAATTTTGATTCTGCTGAATTTCTCATTTCAATGACTGAAAATTCTATCCAGTTGTGCTCTTTATGTACGTATGATTTCTATACATAAAAATATTTGTATGCAAATAATTTTTACATATGATGTATTTTGTCTATACATGCATGGCTTCAGTACATTTTATGCATATATTTTGAGTTGCAAATTATATTACAATATAGTTGATTTTATATGCACATGTTCCCCAGGTTTTTCCTACAAATGCAGCAGGTTTAAAATCATTACGTTCCGATCTAAACAGTCTGATGAGCCAATTGTCTTGTCTGTTCCTATCTTCAATGTGCAGTTTGCTTTTCCAGGCCAGCTTTCTGGAGGAAACATAGCCATTCTGCTTTTGCTATGCACATATACATATAATCAGATTATCCAGCTCAATTTTGGCTGGATAATGCTCATCATAAAAATAATATTTTCCTAAATAATTGCAATGTTTGGAAAGAGTGATAGGTTCTGTTCCCTTTGGCTCACCAAACAGTACCTCATCGTATCATCCCCAATTAAACCATCTGCATGCATTTAACAGATGGAAGTAAGATTCTTGTTTTTGCTTTGCATCTGTTTTATCTCACTCTTTGAGCAGCTCCCAGACAATTTCCCATTCAAACTCTTCAAGGCTTATGTTGCATATCTGAGATGTAAAAATATTTCTTTAGAAAAAAGCCCTACTCTGTTCATAAAATCTATTTCTTAGTAAGAAATATATGGGTCTACCTTGGAATGTTTTCGAACTACTGATTTTTGCCCTTGGAAAATCTCAAGTTTCTTTCTTTCCCCCCTTAGGAAAGCAAAAGTTCTTTTCTTAGCAAAGCACGTCCCCTTTCTTGTGCATTTCAAACAGCGTCAAATTATATTAATTATTAGCATGATAACAAGGGTGTACAATGTATTTAATTGTTTTTAAAAAAGAGATTACATTAAACTGTATATATGGAGACAAAATAACTTGAAGAAATTTCACTGGATTGCTCACAAGTCCTCTACCTTTGCCAGAAGAATCTGTCCACACAATGAGAAAGAACACACATCAACAATCCATTGCTGCATGTCAAGTGTCACTTTGCCCTTCCACAGTTCTGTAATAACTCTCTTGGTTGCTGCCAATATGCAAAGAATTAATCACTCTTAGTTGATTGATTGATTGATTTGTTTATTTTGTTACTTGGCCTTATATACCATTTCAGTCTCCTGACTCTAAGCATCATATAAGAACATCCGTACAGTTATTAAGTTAAAAACATCAAGGAACATATAATAATAGCACTCAACCTGGCACCCTGATTTCTAGCAGTCCCTATTCTCCATCCCTGAGGGTCCTGCATAAGAGCAAGGTCTTAACTGACTTTAGAAGGATGAGGGACAAATGTCCTTGCTTCCAGGTGTGTGTGTGGGGAGGAGAGGTATAGCAGAGAAGACTTGCCTCTGGCTCCCCTACCACTGGACCTCCTGCTTCAGGACTGATAGCATGTTCCCTCTGCAGGCCCATAACAGATTGTAGACTTTACTCAGAGTAGAAGGTCTCATAGATATCTGGGTCCCCAATTCATGTGGGTGATCTTCAGCAGCTTGAATTATATAAGATTCTACAAGCCTGAGATGTCATATAGCAGAACATCTTTGACAAGCAACAAACATGGTAATATCATGCTGCCAGTCCTGTAAATTTCAGACCAAAATGTTTAAAACAGTGGAGTTTTCATGGTGCAAGAACCATTCCAATATTGATCTTTACTCCAAAAAAGAGAGAAGAAGCATCTGAGATTGGTATGTATGGCTAGGGAATAAATGAAAACCTGCCAGGATTCAATATTGCTTTGAACTGATAGAGTATTTCTGTTATTCCCCTTCCCCTTCTGCATCATTGTAGACCATAAAGTAAATGAAGGCTGAGGCATGCATTATGAAACAATCAGCAGTATTTGAATTACTACAAACTCACAATTGGAGCATTATTTTAGTAGGAGACAGGTCTTACTATGTGGTTCAAATAACAGATGCTCAAAGATTCCACTGACTCTGCTTTTTTAAACGGAACAACTTGGTTTGCACTTCTGAGACTAATGCATGCATCACAAGACGTATTTGTGGGTTTACTGTCCTCAGCAAAATACAGAAAGGGAGTAGAAATGTTCTCAATAAGAAACTGATATGCTGATAAATAAGCCGAAACTGATGCACAAATAGGACTAATGAATTATTTCAAGAACAAGTGTCGTGGACCGGGACTAGACTAAAAATAGATTTTTAATTCAAAATCTGTTTTAAAAAATAATTGAACGTGCAAGCTCTCATAATCTATATACCCAAGATATAGTCTAGGTTTTGAGCCTGCACATAACATATCATAGTTTATGTCTCCTCGTGTATCAATGAATATATGAATCCTTTTAGAATATGGCTTTTTAAGGCACTGATTTAACATAGAATATATTACAATGACCGTTTTGATATTTTCTATTTCATGTTGTTTCTAACATAAGACACAGGCATAAGACAATTTCCTACACCAAATAGTATGACATTTTTTTCTTTCTCCATCTGTCCACACATCTATCTTCACTAATTTTACTCAAGTTTGTCTTGCTACCTGTACAACTTGGAGATAGACAACTTGAACCCCCTAAAATCTACTGGGCCAGTGTCGGCTCCTAATATTCAAGCCCTGATTGTACTTTTTCCTCTGTTGTGTCTGACAATATAACTGTTGAAAGACTGATACCACAAGAAATCCAAGCATTGGGGGGGGGGGGTGTTTTTTTGTAACTGACTTTGTTTTAAAATGGATTATGAAGTTATGAGAGCAGCTTTCAGCCAATTACAGGTAGTACATGAAGAATAATTTCATTTCCAAAGGCACTGCAATTATACCAACATAAAAGCAATAATTCATATTATCCAGTAGTAGTATCAAATACTTTTATAATATTGATTTAAAAAAAAAATCAGCACTATGGTAGTCAGGTCTAGAAATACCAAATAACAATAATGTCATTGCTTGACTATGTGCTTAATAGTGAGATAGCTATTAAGATTCTGTTTTTCCCAACAAATATGTGTGTGGGGTAGATTACAGGTAGTCAACTACTATATTCTGATGGTTTACTTTATTATCTAACCAGAAATCTGTAAATCGGAGATATATTTCTCCACATAAACTAAGACCATCTGAATAGATAGCAAGATTTTCCATTTATGCAGTATATATGTAACAAAAATATATTGCATATATGCACGCTCACACACAGATCTAAATTGTAACATGTCACTTTGTAATCAAGTAGAATATCTTTGACTAGAAAATCTCAAGGTAAGGCCTATTGAATGTAGCCTAGAAGATCACTCTTGTCAATGGAATACCATTTAATTATCTGTTGTGAACACCATGCATAATAAGCCTATGTAAATTATTGTTTTAATAATACAATTGTTATAATGATATATTAACACTGCTGTTGTTAAACTGCTTTTATGTATTATTTTTCTTCATGTAATCAATTTTTTTTAAAAAAATGTAATACAATAGTGTATCTTAACATTTTCTTAATAAAAAAAATTGGTTGCTTAAAAGCACATGACAGATTTTTAACCCAATGTTACTGGCTTATTTTTTTTTTGATATTTGCATTGTAAGAGCCAATACTTTGTCTTCCATAAGTGATGTTGCATTTGCTGACTGACATCTAGCTTCCAAACATGACATTTTAGAATGTATGAATATTAATCTAAATCGGAATTTTATTTAGCTGTTAAAATAGTGTTCAAAACTAGTTTCACAAGTCTGTTTCATCATGAACACTGACTTTACTGAGAACGGATTCAGGATTCAGAGATCAAGACAGACAGTCTGGTCTAGCGGTTAAGGCATCAGACTAGAAACCAGGAGACTGTGAGTCCCAGTCCTCCCTTAGGCACAAAGCCAGCTGGGTGACCTTGGGCCAGTCACTCTCTCTCAGCCCTAGGAAGGAGGAGGCAAGGGCAAACCACTTCTGAAAAACCTTGTCAGGAGTCAGCACTGACTCGAAGGCAATGAGAGACAGAGAAAGAGATTCAAAGGCTCATATTAAAGATTAAATAAAAAACAAAATAGGAAAGCATACAGAAGTTGGCTTTTGTGATTCTATCCCTTTTATCAGCAGTGGCCATTAGGAGGCCTACTTATATTCTTCTTTTTAACAAAAGAATGTGTTGTATCTGTGTTTATCTGTGTTGCTCTCCATGTTGCATTGGTCTGCATTTGTGTTTATGTGTTCAGTGGATCATGTGGCTGAGAAGAAGAAGGTTTTGAATGGAGCAGTTGGCACTATTTTCAGCCACTACCAACTGCTCCTCCCATAGGGATGCATTAGGGGAAACTTTTATGAAATGTTTCTCCATAGGCCGTAGCCAGATCCAGGCCTTTTGCAAGCTCCATCTTTCTTTTACTGGCTTCTCTCCCCATACCAAATTTGGCTTGTTCTGTTCAGATTTCAGAGAATTACTCTGCTAATATAGAGACAGGCAGAGTCCCAAGCACTTTTCTATTATTTATTTCCAACATTACATTGGGTTGGAAAGGAGAAAAATTCTGGAAAGGGCAGCTGCATTTCTAGTGCCCATCTCTTCTATAATTCTAGTTAGATCCAGCCATGCCATCCTTTGATCCTGTTTCTTTGCCTCCTATCAGAAGCAGCCACTGGGGAAAAATGTACAATATGGTGCCATTGTTGAGAAACAGGAACGTTATGCAACTACAGCATTTCCAGATAAGCATCCTTCTAATGGATGGGAAGTCCAATTTCCAGAACGGAGTTAGCATTCTGGAAATGTTAGCGCTACCACCTCTGGGAGATGCTATACCTAGTGTTCCAAAGATGGGGGAATCAGAAATTCTGTTTCTGTTTGGGGCAGTTTCATTTCTTAAAAATTTAGTAATTAAATTTTTAATTAAAAATTAAAACATCACTTCTCAGTATTTGCTTTATTGTCTTATGTTTTTGTGTTTTTCTCTGCTTGGGTTATTGTATTATACATTACTCTGTTCAGTGGCATTTCTGACAGTCCAGGAAACATACTTCACAAAGATTCCCATATTCATATTTGTTCTCTGTATTCATTCGCTTTATTAGAATAGTGAGATTGTTTTAAATGGCAAGCGAGAGTCATATGCTCTAATGTTTACATCATACTCTAATGTTCACATCATACGATTGTTATGCAACTTGTCTCTGAATATAAGTTGGTCTTGGTATGAGTGTCAGAATGCTACGGTTTTCATGTCTTGCTTGTTCTCATGATCTTCTCAAGACCATCTAACTGTCCACATAGGAAGCAGAATGTTTGGTCTTATGTTTTTATTTAGCTTGTTATCTACTCTGTGTAATGGCAGCTATAAAATGCTACTTTATTTAGTTCCCTTTATTGAATAAAGGAAAAGGAATATTCTTAGGACTTTCTATTTCCTTGTTGCTGGAAGAGATAGTCCCAGAATTAAACTGGTTCTCTTCCTGTCTACCCTATGCCAGAATCTATTGCTTCTTCTGCTCTTCATTTGGCATGCGCAGCTCCGTATGTTAAATCCTTTTAACAAGTCCTTAGAAATGGTTGTTGAAGTTCACTTTTCCCCCCAGTCCTGAAGCTTTAAAGGTTCTTTGGTATTAGCAGAAGAAATCTGATTGAATCCCAATGAACCTCATCATTTTTCATTTTGTTGCTTTCCCTAGGCCATATTTTACTTTTCTTCATGAGAGAGAAAACAGTTTTTATATAGATCTTAATGTACAAAATGGATGATGTATTAAATAATCTAAGTCTCAATAAAACTTACTAAGTTTTGGGAGAAAGTAGTGGGACTATATAAATATGATTGTGCAACGAAAGCTAAAACTTTCAGAGGATAATATTCTTTTGAACTATATAGCTAATACATGGAATCTGATACCTGGGCAATGTAAATGGATTCTCTGTGCCCTTACTGTGGCCAAAAGACTGATATTTCAGCATTGGAAAGGTAAATGTATGCCCCTCCCCCTTAACTCGGTGGATTAAAGACCTGATTGCACTTGCCACTTATGAGTGGATTGCCTATAGATGTAGACTTTGTATGGACAAGTATAATGAAATATGGGACTCATTTCTACCAAATACAATAGGTTAAAAAATGATAGTCATATAAATCTATTAGAAATATATATGTACTTGAATAATATCTGTATTAGATAAGCATATATAGAATTAAAATTGTTCATTGTTATAATGACATATTGACACTTTTTTCTCTTTTTTCTATTTCTTTTACCTTTCCATTAAAACACTTTTTACGTATTTTTTCCTCTTTCTGTAATTAAAAATTTAAAATAAATAAATAAATAAATAAGACCTTCTAAAACCCCTAGCTGAATATCAGACATTTTAAACCACTCTTGAACCTGAAATGGTACAGCCATCCAGAAGCCCTAAAGCTACCTTGCTGCACTCTGATCCTGCAGAAGATGCTGTCTTGTAGCCAGTGCTGAAATAAGATTTGGTTGGCTTTTATATGTGAAATGGAAGAAAATGTCATCTTACCTTTGTTTCAGGAAGCATTGCCTTGGGCCTGTACTGTCTGACCACAATAAGGGATATTTTGTTTACTTACTTTGCTTTCCCTGACCATCCCTGGAACCACCTCAGCTGTCAGGACCAATTGTGGAATAGGAGCTGGCCCTCTTTGTGCTTGCATTTGGAGGTCCGTGCTTGGGGTATTCTATTCAGTTTTTGGAGAAAGCATTCAAATCTTCATTGTTCCTTGACTGAGTTAATCAGTAGACTAATAATAGAAGTCGTCATTTTTTTTATCAATACAATTTATAAAATTTATATTTGCATTTATATTGAATTTACTTGTGACTCAGCACAATAACAAACTTTAATGACCCAGTGTAGTTTTTTTCTGGATCAGGTAAAAATAGCTAAGTTCTGCTATCTGTTATCACCTGGCCTAATCTGTCTAAACTCAGAAATTAAGCAGAGTTTGGCTTTGTTTGGGCTTGGTTAGGAGACCATAAAGGAATTTGTGAACTGTAGACTAGACTGAGAATTTAAAAAAAATATATAAAGAAGGAAATTGTATGGATTTAAGAAGTGTATCTTACAGACTGCCCCTCGGTGTGGTTTCATGCAGAAACCCCAGCTTATGAAAGAGGTGTGAGTGTTACAGATATTTGCTGAATGCTGATATGCCCAACAAGACACACAAACACAAATGAACAACACGGTTTATTTTTTATTAATGCTATACTGATTAACAATAACATTTATGGTGATGCTTTGTGTAGAATGATACTTACATTATTTGGCTACATATAATTATGGATTCGTTAGAGTCTTCCACTAGGGAGATAAATTCTGACAGAGTCTCAAAGGGTACCAACAATAGCTGATCAAAAACAATTCCTCCTTATAATGTATGTTGGTATAAAGACACATCTGAGTGGCATTCTCTGCTACTCTGTCACACTTGATCATACCGTGACATTGCTTATCAGCAATTTCAAAATTATAATGATTGTTAGTATTGAATGTGCGCAGGAAAAGTGATTTGTCTTCTGATTAACAGAACCCATTGGCCAAGCAGGATACTGGGAGATTCTACCTTTCCACATAGGTATCTGTCTGACTTTCTCTTTACAAGAAAAAGGAAACACAGAAGCACTGATATATTCTTCCTTCTGCTAGATGAAATGGGCTTGTTTAATAAATAAATAAAATATTCCAAAGGTGCAAAATTATTTATTTATTTAATAAATTTGTATGGCTGCCCATCTCACTGAATGTGACTCTGGGCAGCATACAACCAACAATTAAACAATATCACAGCTGTTAAAAAAAACCATAAAAATATAAATAGAAGCAAGATTGAGGGAGAAGAATATTCATCTAAACACAGTATAACCACAATAACCACAAATATTTACTAAAGAATCAAAGATGTTGAATAAAAGATAAAATTAACTGGATCAAACATAACTTAGCTTGCATGCGTTTGATAAAATGCATGCAAATCTAGAAGCACAACCTGATCAGATAAGTGGAGACTGGAATGAGACTGGAAGGAACGAAAGATCAAAACTGATATACAAGCCTAGTCAGGATATGAGCCTTCACCTTTAAAACCATCAAACACAAGTAAAAAAGAAAAGAAAAACTAAATCTAAATGGAAATATCCCCAAAGGAATGAAGAACATAGATATAAGTAAAAACCACAAAGAAAAGGCCACAACATTAACAGGAAAGAAAAAAGTTTAAAAACACCCTGATTGATGCCCTTGAAGGAAAAGAAGGAAAGAAGCATAGAGGTTACTAAGAGAAAGATCAAGACATTAAGCTATACACAACAACAAATACAAAGCAGGATCAAAAAGTTGTATCAACTTGATCTGCAACAGAACCCATTCACCAAAAGGGGGTACCAAGGACAGTGGCAGGTATATATTCATATGGAGAGGCCAAAGTCAAGCCAAGCAAACTAACATAGTCATGCAGATCAGAAAATAAACCATAGATTAGGTTATTAAGATTAGGGGTTTCTAATCAATGGCAACTCACTTCTCTAATTGCCAAGAAAACTATGTGGAGGAATCCATATAGTTACCAGGATCTGAGGTGGACTCAAAGGGATTGTTACTTTTACGTAATATATTTGCCAGTGAGCTAGGGGTATTGCAGAGAGTGAACATTCTCTTCTCAGGCTTAAATTAACCACCAACAGATTAATATCTGGGCTGTAATGCTGGTCAAACTACCTTTCAACCCTTCTTCTGACCAAGTCATTTGTGATAGGTTTCTGAAAAACCACAATTCCCTAGAAAATAAATACTGTATTTAAATAATAGGTTTCTCTGTTGTATTAGCTCTGCCACCTGAGATAGATCCATATGATTCTTGGCCTTTGAAGGTTCAGGTTTTAGAAATAATATACTTGAAACCATTGGGACCAAGTTTCTAAGGAAAGTGTTTCAAGTGCAGTGTTGCATTTTGAACATAGCATTCTGCTCAGAGGTGGACCTAATAAAGAATGAATCTTGCATCTAGGTGAGGATGTTTAACTTTTAGCTAAAGCTGAAATTTTCACCATAAGACCTGGCTCCTTCAACATTGGTCACTCTCTTCCATGCATCTGGGAAAGTGAAGGTAGAGTTCAAAAATGCTTCAGAGTGGACTTTCTTCCCAGATGGTGGTGAAAATGGGTTGCAGCCAGGCAAGGTGACACTGAAACAAAGGCTTCCTGATAATTGATGCACAGAAAGATCAAAATAGAGTCCTGCAAGTATTGGAGCTGGATTTGGTCGCATAATCCCTAGGTTGCACAATATCTCAAGGAACTTACTCTCCTGAAGTATCACAAAATGTGCATCCTGGCATGTTTTAGCATCCTTTATTCAGAGATTCCTTGGGATAGATATAAGAACATTGTCCTCATTGAAAAACTCTGCCCGTGTAGGGCAAGTGAGATAGAAAAATTGGTCCATGTCTTTCTGTTCTTCCTATAGCAGCATCTGTAGTATTGTTATAGACCCTTGGTTTAAAAAAATGCTGAGGTGCTCTGGATAAATCTTAGGTAAGCTGTTCATTTGAAGATGAAGAACAAAAACATATGGCAAGTACCAATCTGTTTGGCAGCCTGACAAGGCTGATGAAGCCACATGATGGAACAAAAAGCCTAGGAAGATAGAAAACAGGGGTCTGCGTCAGTTTTGTGTAACCTGTATGTCTCTCACTTTGTTATTACAACTTGAATTACATTAACACATTTTTGATATCGGACAGAGGCCAGAATAAAGTTGATTGATTGTTTGATGTTTCTGATGGAGGGAAGGAGGAAAGGCCTACAGTTCTACTGTTCTGAAACAGGAGGACAGCAAGTCTGGTATTAAATTTTATTGCATTATTCATGAAACTGGCTCAATATTTGTACAGCAGTCATATTATATGTAGAAATGTCAGTGCTCTATTGATGTTTTCCCCATTTAAAAGAGAAATAATGTAGAAGAAATACCTTGAAATGTTTATCCAGAAGTCCAGGCCTAGAGAGAATTCTCAACAACTTCAGTGGCAGAAGGAAAGAAATCTGGGGTTCACTGCTTCTTCACTTTTTGAATTTAGATTTTTCTAGTCCTGTCCAATGCTGCACAAGATTTGCTATATTGTTCTTCATTTAAAAAAAAAAAATGGATGTCATATGCACTTTTCAATGTAGTCTTGCTATATTTCCTTGGTAATGGTTTACAGGCTCCTCCTTACAGCTGTGAAGGCAGCTCCTTTGGAGACCACCTTTGGATTCCCCCTTGTCCAGCTCATTGCCCCACAGAGTAGTGGGCCCCAATAAGAGCCATAATAGAAAAGCAGCACAGAAGGGAGGAGGAAGCAAAAGATGAAGGAGCCATTGCCACTACGCTATGCCACCTCTTCCTGTGTTGCTGCTCCAAAATTCTGCCACTTCAGCAACAACAGCACAATTAGTGCCAACTGCCTCCTTTTCTTAGTCAGATATCTGAGAAGCAGGCAAGGAGGAACTTGGCCAGGTTATGGCTTCCCAGGTGCTTGCTCCTGGCCAGTTTCTTTCTCCAATTACTCTCCCTTCCATCCGGTATGTGAGGGAATGAAGGGATAGAGAAAAATTTGGTGTTCTTCTGATAGGGAGTGGTACAATTTTCCACACATGTGTGTCTGTATCTGACATGGGAGGAAGCAAAGTCCCCTGAGTAGAGGGGAAGGGATAGTTTGTAGTGACTCAGAAAGTGGGGGCTCAGTACCTGAGCTTTCACCTTCCTCCAAATCACTGCCAGAGTGGAAAATGGCCCAGCCTCATTGGGGAATCCATCTGAGAGGTTCACTGGGGCCCAGTGAGCTTTACTTATGGTCCTCCTTCCCCTCCCTTTTTCATAGTTTTCAATGATGACTTTCAGGCTAAAGGTGCTAATAAATATGGATCCACACAAGTTACTTCTGTGTACAGAAAGGGCATAGCAACATGGGTTCCTTTAACTATACACCAAAAAAGTGTCTGGTGAATGATTTTTAATTATTTTCCATAGTCAATGGACCAAACAATAAATATGCATCTTGTGTTATCAAGTGGCAGCTTTTACTTCTCCCACACATACACTATTTTTAAAATTAGCCTTCTAGACTTTAACTTTGATGGGAGCAAGTAATGCGTTGTTTATAGTGATCAGCTTCCCAAATAAGCCATGTATAGACACATTTGTGTATTATCATTTCCAGGATGGAATGGGAAATCTCAGAGTCACCAAAAAAGGAATTCGACTTGAAGGGATATCTGAATTTCTACTTCCATTGTACGTGAAAGAAATCCATTCCCGAAAGGTAGGTTCCAATGTCTGTTTTGCTCAAACCACCATTAAAAATAATGAAAGACACTAGTTCCAAAGGGTAAACTGATATACAGATTAATATCTCCAACAAGATGATTTTCGAATAGGGGTTTACAAGCTAATCTACTGCAAAGTTTAACTTTCATGTGACTGCCAGTGTGTTTGACTATACCATCATCCCCAGTCAATCACATTCAGACAGAATTAGACTTAAAGTCAGCATACTGGAAATCATGATTCTGGGAAAGTTGCTTTGTAGCATTTCTCATATGAGTGTTGATGCATTTGTTCCCATGTTTTGAACATGTTTCTCAGAGCGATATAGAAGAAAGACGATGAACAATGTGATCCAATCCAGTATAGAAACTTTTGTTTCAAAATGTGTTGTCTTTCTTCTTTACAATGATAAAATACAGACTTTTTCCCCCTTGTTCAGAATTTCATACAAATCTAGCTCACAAATATCATTGAATATCTGCTCTGAAAAGCACAGAGAGTGAGATCTGTTGGCTTGTAGGCTTCTAGAAGTATTTATTTATTTAATTTTACAGTTCTTATAACACAGATGCTGAAGTACAGAAACATATAATTGGGTTCTGTAAATCAGTATTGCAAAAGAGTGTTTAAGCTTGTAACTCAACAGCAGATGAGATGTACAGTATATATAATTCAACATTAGGAAGACACTGCTTTCAAAGTAACATTTTGCAGTCATAGAAAGTTTGAGACATTTGGAGTATAGGGTAGTTTTTTTGTGAAACTTGTTCTATATTTAGTTTTATTGTTGTAAGACACTGTGAGTGCTTATATAAGCAGAAAGGGGTTATAAATGTTAGCAGTAGTAGTGGTAGTAGTAGCACCCTAGCAAGTGTCACTCTTCTTTATGGGGAAAAAAAATGGGTGCTAACTTTAGTGGTGAAAATTGGGACAATCTGAAGAAACCAGAGTTTAGCAGACAAATAATTATTTTTATTAATGATCAAGTTGTACAAACTGAGTATAATATGGGCAGACTGATCAAAATCAAACCATCTCTATGGATTCCAATTAATTTTCTTCCCAAGATGTATATCCTATAACCATAGCCCTCTCTGCCTTAGTGTCTTCTAGATGACTTGGACTTCAATTCCCAACTTTTTTTATGCTCGCACTGCCTATAGATTATGGAGATTTATTTATTTATTTATTTATTGCATTTATATCCTGCCACAATCTGATCACTTACATGCTTTACATTACAGAAAACATTTAAAACATTCACAGTATGATTTAAAAAAATCAACTAACAGTTGTAATCCCTCACAAAGTACACAATATCACTAAAACAGGATGACAAGAAGAAGAAAATAAAAGGAATGAAAAGAGTGAAAATAGTTCAATGCATGAACTTAAGAGAATCCAAAATTGTTCTTTAAAAATGTTGCTTGCTTGCTTGCTTGCTTGCTTGCTTGCTTGCTTGCTTTATTTATTTATTTATTGTATTTATATAGCCACCCATCTCATATAAAGTGACTTTGGGCGGTGTACAAGAATTAAAAAGATGAAATACATAAAAAACAATTAGAAGTAAAAATAACTATAAAAGCATACAAAACTGGAAGGGATAATATTAATAAGGGCTAGACTGATCTCTGTCAGGAGGACATTTTTAACACTGACCCTGACATAGAGAAGTAGCTCTTAGGAATAGGGCACTCTTGAGTATTTTATTCCTGTATGATCAAATAACGTAGGCTAATTCTGTCTGGAGCAGGCCCTTTGGTATCTGCAGAAGCCGTAAAGTGGAATCCAACACATCTGAATGGCACCAGATTGGGGAAGGCTTTTGAGGTCTATTGAAATCAATGCATTTAACATGGACTGGATTGTGCGCTAAGAGCAGAGATGGGCATTCCTTCAGTATTAAGATCAGGATTCTCCAAAGTGGTCAATATTGACTCCCAGGAGTCGATGGTACTATCCCATTCTTATTATTATTTGATATTATTATTATTATGATTGGTTGCACAGTCAACCGGGTGTTTATACTGGATTTGGCATTTTTATCCACCTATCGAGTCCTTCCCAAGGACCTGGGATAGGCAGATGTGGGTGGTTGATGGTGTTAAAAGTATCGTCTGCAGGATGTAAGCTGTTCCAAGTAAAGCTGCCTTTTGCAATTTTGTCAATGCTGCCAGTGGTGATTTTGTCAATGTTGATGATCTTCACGTGGCGCTCCAGATGTTTGGGGATTGCACCTAAGATGCCTATAACTATTGGTACTATTTTTGCTTTCTTTTGCTATAGTCGTTCTACTTCTATTTGCAGGTTTTTATATTGTGTGATTTTCTCCAATTCTTTCATTATTATTAGTAGTAGTAGTAGTAGTAGTAGTTAAAATAGTATTTATTAAATTATTTTCATATAATCAATGTTTAGGGTTGATGAATGATATGAAATATCGTGAAGGGGTCTGTGAGCTAGGGACCCCTGATGTAGATGGTTCTGAAACAAGAAGAGAGTGTGACCAGAAACAAAATGTACTCAGTCTCTAGAATACCCCTTTCTCCTCTTTCTACCTCTCCTTTCTCTTTGTGATCCTCCCACCACCCCCGCACAAGCCCATTTTCCCTTTCTACCCCAGGCAGCTGGCCAGAAAAAGGAAGACGTAACTCTTACTAAAACATCTATGCCAAAAAACTTAAATTAAGCCAAGCACAGTTTTTAGGCTGAAATTGCCAATACCTGGCTTTATAGTGAGTGGTTTTAAACCAAACCAGAGAGAGATTGAAAGCTTCAATCAGAAAAAAAGGACACCAGCAAACGCAACCTGTCATATTATTGTTTAATATCAAATTCTTTTATCATTTAAATTAGGCTATTCCAGCTAACAACTGAAATAAACAAGGCAAGAATGAAGTTCTCAAAGGTACATTTTTAGAAAACTTGATGTGTGAATTCTTTTTTTACATCCTGTCAGTTCTTGAGTTCTTTGTAGCATATCATTGCTAACCATTAATCAAGGAATGATGTGAAAATGTTTAGAATCAATGAAGTGTAGAGAATTTTAATATGCATAGCTGTACTGAAGTTGTCAAGTAAGAAGTGCTATTTTAAAATTTGTCTGTGCCAGAAAATCTACAATAAGCACTGATTCTCTAGCTCCCTGGAATTAATTGAATACAGTTTATAACGGGATATTATTCAGGAAAATGTAGTTTCTTGACAAGAATGGCCATCCTTCTTAATACACTGAAAAGCACGGGCAGTTTGTATATTGGAATTTCTCTGTTGGATATAATTTCTATATAAAATATCAAGAGATGTAGCAAAAAAAGCATGAGAAAGTTTTCTACATTGCTCCCTTGGCAATGTAATTATTGCTAAAATATTGTGCAAGCTTGGAAGACTTCTATATTGTTTGGTTGCTCTGCATAGGAACCATGCCTGAACTGCACAGATTGTGTGTTTGTATATATGAGAGAGAAAGGAAGAGAAAGAAGTGCCATTAGTTGGTTATAAATTTATTTAGAATCCAGCAGCAAATACTGAAATGGTAATTGTTAGGTGTCTTCCTACATAAATGGGACTTATGAAATGTGCTGCTGCACACTGACATCACTGGATTAGGTCTTTAATAAATAGTGATGGGAAATATTTTGTGCTCACCAATAGTCTGGTGTTTCCTCTTAATTCTGCCCATGTGCAAGGAAATTGTTCATTTTTTTTTCTTAAGGGACACTAATGAAGCATAATCTTTAAGTAAATCTTCAGTAATGAGGTCACTTGAGTGTATTTAGGAATGCAAATACCATCACTTTGATGTACTGCTTGACACAATCAAATGTTTATAGTTATGTAAATGACCTCAATGTAACTTATTTGATTTTATGGTTATATAAATGAGTCTTGATATAATTGGACTTCTTCAGAAAAAGGAGAATGTATTTGAATGTGGAATGCATCCCCATGAGTCTATATCAAAGTGGAAATTAAATTACTGCTTTTATTAAGGGGGGGAAAAAGGAATATTGTAAGCCAAAAAAAACCTTGATCATTTGCGCACAAGTGTATATGTATATGGTCAAGCAAATCCAAAGAACGAAAGATAAAAAGTGTATGTTCTAAATGGGGAGTGAAAGTGATGCATTGAACAATGAAAAAAGTATTAAAGGAAAATGCTGGAAAAGAAAAATTAAACTAAAAATATCTCCCTACCCATGTTGCATTGTAGCTGAATGGAAGGCAGCTTTGGATTCAGTATATATTTTGTATTATTTTTGTGCAACAAAATTAATGCATAACACATAAAGCTAAATTAGTGATAATAAGTGACGGCTTCTTTATTTAAAAACCTTTTTTTCCCCCAAACAAAAGGTATTGAAGAGTGCTGCCAAGTTTGCACCTTTTATTCTTACCTAATGCTCACCCCTCTGACTTTTTAATTCCATTAAGAATGCAAAAGAAACCAGTCAAAAAAATTTCTATTCAAGCACAGTGGCACAACTCAACAATATCTAAACTATTATAGTATAGACAGGTATATAATTCATTGGCTCCAGCCACAGAGAGATAGAGAAAAAAAAAATTCCAAACTTGCTCTTGAGGCATCTTTCAATCTGGCATTGGCAGTCAAATCCTCTGGAAATCCTATAAATTCAGCCTTTTTTCCCTCCTGCAGGCCTTTACGCTCATCACCAGCCCCTTGCCCCATGACTCTCCACCACACCACCTTCAGATCGCAAAGTGCCCTAATGAGAGGAGTGCAGAGGATCCATTGGGTACCTTTGCTTCCTGTGGGCAAAGCTCATAGAGTCAGTCTTGCAAATACACTGGGCCACTTGCAAATACACTGCCCAGTGCTGGTAGTTCCTTGATTAGCATATATTTACTGCTTGATTGTGTGCCTGGTGGTAACCTTTGCTTATCTGGGTGATGACTGCTGGTGAGGCGATCTTCTGGTCTGCAGTAAACATATGCTAATCAAGGAACTACCGGAGGAGCAAAACAACCCCCCCACACACACACACCAACTCTGGCAAGGTAGGCCACAGTATATAAATAGAGAGCAGACCCCATCCCATTTTAGCACTGAAGATGTTACCTAGCCAGGTAATGAAGCCAGGTTACTTAGCAAGAAAAGAACCAAGCTCAGAGAACCCCAAGGACTCCATAGTACTATTTATTTTGCTAAATAGATGCTGTTGTATAATATGCATCCTTCTTTACTAGCAGTGTCTGCAGCAAAGGTCAACCACATCAAAATGGTGAGAGTAACCAGGCAATCAAGCCCCACCCCCTTTTCACATTCATCACACACATCCCACCATATTAACATTGTTGACTCTCCCCTGCCCCCTGCACTACAGATGGCCCTGGTTTCTGCTGATAACCAAAATCAAATCCATGCACCTAAGGAAACCCAAACAGTGGTCACTTTGTACTTAAATCATTGCTTTTAATATTCCAGCAACAACTGCCACCATTAACATTATAAACAAATATTTCCATTTTCTGTGTATTTTTTTAATCAGATATCCTTCTATAATTTTGTCTTATCTGGAATGTAGTCAAGTGTCATCTTTTACTTAAGAAATTGACAATCCTAGACACATTTATGAATGAGTCAACCCTGGCAAATTTTGCCAATGGCATAAGCAGTATTTTCAGTATTCACTCATGAATCTTAGAAAAGCTGTCTTTCTGTCCACACATCTGAATGCATAGCTAGATGGATTAATAGATATGGATATCGAGTTATAGTGTGTGTATAATTGTATGTCTGTTGATGTGTATCTGCCTAACTATTGGTATTCACAAACTGTGTATCATAGATTAATGACAACATTTGCCATAAATTAGATGTTACGACATACATATTTCAACACTGGACACAATATGTCAGTGTGTAGTTAGACCATAAGCATATGAAGTTTTCATAGCCTCTGTTGAATACCCTTCAGCTAGACAAAAGCTAGCCAAATATGAGAGGGCTGGCATAACATTATGCTGTATTTTAGTAGATAACTAGAAAAAAATCAGAAAATTATTCTTTAGTAAGTCCACATTCAAAACTCACAAAAAACTGATGGGATGGCAATGTATATGTGTGTCATTCATTTCTTTGTATTGATTATACAATAGAGTTATTTTTTAATAATTTAGTCCCCCAAAAAGACATATTACCCATTTGGGAGAAATAGATCATTTAAATTATATATCTTGGGGAAATGCAGGTTTTCCAGTTTAGCTTATAAACAGCAAATTTGTTGTAAAATAGTCTAATGACAGTAGTTGCTTGCTTGCCAATTATGAAGGTGATCCATAACATGCTTCAGCTTTATTGAATTCTTCCAACATCAGAAATCTGACCTCATGCCTGCATTATCCTGGCGTCCATTCACCCTTTGTCAATGGTCAGTGTGGATTTATGCAGGAAAATGTTACTTAGTATTTCTTGAAACCTTGTGATGCAATTTTCTAACTCAGATATGCTTGTGGAATATGAGGTAAGGTGAGATCTCTCTCAAACTGAGCTTAATTCCTGATGACATGTCCAAGTTTTCTTGGCAACAGTATGGAATTAGCTGCCATTGATGACGGGGTTGTTTCTCCAAATATCCAATCTATTCTGGTGCCATGGGATTTTATGGTAGTCTCCCAGCCAGGGAGTAACTACATCCAACCCTTAGTTTTTTTTCAAGACCTGCCAAGATTAGCAGCTGACACCTGCTGTTTGTAAAATGAATGAATCAATGAACAAATGAATGAATGAATGAATGAATGAATGAATGAATGAATGAATCTTTATTACAGCCAAAGTCCAGAGATAGAAGGTATAATTGAAAACATTTTGCTGTTTGCAAAATGTGCATATTTGGAAAAACTATACTTTTATGCATACAAGAAACACATAATTGAACATCTATTTTATTTACAAACTGATGCAGATTTTTAAAAAATCTGCTTCTGTTAATAGGATGGCCCAAGCAGAAGCAATTGAGTAGTACAGATCAGGTGCTTATTATTTGTTCCCATAGGCTGGAATTCTGTTGTGAGTTTTTTTTAATCCCGCCTTTATTATTTTTATAAATAACTCAAGGCAGTGGACATATTTAATACTCTTTCCTCCTCCTATTTTCCCCTCACCTGTGACGTGAGTTGGGCTGAGACAGAGTGACTGGCCCAAAGATTTAAAACAATCTTGAGTTCTTTAAAAAGGTGATTGATAACCATAGCTTATTTAGCTGACTTGTTGACCAGAATTTGTGTTCATAGTCTGATCATGGTATGCTTTTGTTTCGGGGATTATTGGTAAGTATTCTATGTATGCCCCAAAAGAAGTAGAGAATCCTACCTTCCAAATGCTGCTTTTGCTATTCTTTCCCCATGCTGACTATTTGTAGCTTTGCAAACATGGGAGTGCTATACATTTTCCACCCTGAATTGTCCTTTCTGAGTATGATTCCTTTTGAACATATCTCACCATAGAACCTAATGAGGCCTTGGAATGTTTACTAATTCTATCATTAAATTGCATCTTCATCTGGAGAAGACAGCTTTTTTTTTCCTGGTTAGCTCTCTGTAATTAATTAATTAATCCTATAAAAACAAAGTCCTCCATACTAGTAGAATACTCAACTGGGTGGGGTGCCACTGTTAAGAGCTAGTTGCTTGTCAGTGAACTCTATTTAATGTTGTCTTAATCGCAAATGCAGTCAAGAGACCACTCATTCATATTCTTCTGGAGGCCTTTAGAGTATCTGCCATGAAATTATGTTGGCTGAGCAACACAGGGCTGAGTGATTTATGAGGTTGCCCTTGATTTTCTATCCTTCACTGCAATTTCTTTCCATTTCTAAAACTATACCATTTTGAGCACATTATTTTTAGTTTAGACTTAATTTTTTTCCTTCTACCAATCTCCTTTAACTTTACAAAATAAATATTGAACTCAAATGTGAGCACTTTCTATGTCTTGCTTTGCTGAACCTGCATATGTAATAATTCTTTGAAATGGCATCTCAGCTTGCTCAGAATATACAGTGTACTAGAATTGAATAATATTACCAATGACACATTCCCATATAGAATTTACTTCATGTCAGTAATCAAGTTGATTATATTATAGGGCTAAAGAAAAGTATGGAAACATATGGTAGGAGAAAACATTAATCAAAAAGTCAAAAACAGAAAACAGTGATACATTAATATTAAAAGCACTTTACTTGTGCTTTTATGCAAGACTAGATAACAAATGTATATTTTGATGCAACACAAGCACACATATTTTCTCCTGAAATATGCATGTCTGTAAGCATTTTCAGGTACGTACCTGAGCTGTGTTTGAAAACTGGTAATAAAACTCCAAGTGTTTCAATCCATATATTAGCCCAGAAAGTAGAAATTAGGCTGATAAGTTTAAAAAATGCAGATTTAACAAAATATTTTACATTCACTAATACTGTTTCTCAGAAGAGATCCAAGATCTGGAAGCCCATAGACCAGAGAAAAATTTACAGGATAAAAATGTGTAATTATCCATGCTGCTAAACTGGGAAAAAAACTGCCATCCTGCTTTAGTTGCACAGTCTGAACAAAAGGTAGGAAACAAACACTTAATCAATAACAGGAAAATTGGTGGCATCTATTATCTTGATTGTTTCTGAGGGTGCTATTGGTGCCAAGTAAGTTAAATCTCTTCTTAAAACTCCTGGATACCGTTTAGTTGTAAAGATTGCTGGATAATCCAATTAACCATCAAGCTCAGAAGGGGGGAAGAAAAGCGTCTAGTACTTGTGTCACCTTTTTTAAAAAATAACAACCCATAACACAGACACCCTAGGTTGCTAATTAGGTTCCCTTGACTAAGACCCGGACAAAAACAAACGACAGTCTTTTAACATTGTGGTATTTGTAGAAGCTGTGAGCCTTGAAAAATTATTTTTCAAAAATATCCAATTGTGGATAAAGATTTCTGACTGTATATCTGCATTTAAAAAGGTAATATGTTGAATCTTAACACAAATCTGTGAATGGATATTTGAAAGAAAGATGTGGAGTATGGAGTGGCAGTGTAGAAGTGTGGAAAGAATGACAACATGGCTTCTTCCTATTGCCCTTTTTGAAGATTGGGTTTATCATACTTCAGTTTCAATGGAGAGGTACAACACAACCTTTATCTATCCTGAGAAAAGTCTAGTTAGGATAGGAACCTACCAGGAATTGTTCATCTTCTATACCTCTGGAGGTGTCATATCCTCTGTAGGGGCTATTCCGAGGGCGAGAGCATTTTCAGCTTCATAATAGCTGGCCACTCTGATAATATTCTTGATTCAACAGAGGTGGTTGTCAGCTCAATATACGAGCAACTATAAATAGAGGGAAAATATTGGGTCCAGATTTTGTGCTGAGATGCATGTATGGGGCATGGTGCTAAACACAGAGTAGCATCTGATGATCCTCTCTACTAGACAGTCTTGTCTAATCCTGAATCTTTAAACTATTCTTATAACCTAAACATATTTTTATTCAACCAGCTTTTTAAGTGAATTATTTAAAATCTGCTCCATGAGTCAAATGCTGTTTATCCTTCCTTTGGAATGATAATGTTTAATAGCAGTGCTTATGTTTTCTCTTTTACAAGACAACTGCACACTAGAAAAAAATGTTTTAAAGTATATAAAATAAGAAATTTCCTTTGTTTAAGATGTAGCTATATTTGCTTCTGTTTTCTTTTGAGCAAGCTTTAAAGATTTTTTTTATTTTTTATTTAAACCTGCCTTTGATGGAAGTAACAAGCTTCTAAATTCCCATTACTCTGATTGCTCAATTAGATTCTATTTTTCCTTTGCTAGGTTGGTGTTAAAAATTACTCAGTGGTTTATTGTGACTTTTAAAATTGTTTTATGATTGTGAATCTCTTTGGGAAGTCTTTTATGTCCTTAAAAGCAGCAGAGCAGGTCTCTTGAAAAAACAAACGAATACAACCTCACTATTTAAAATGTTTAATCTTTTTTCCCTGTTTTATGTAGCCCTGAGTAGCAGGAAAAGTTGTGTAGTGCTGAGGAATGGCAGAATTTGCTGTGTTTCTTGTCTGAAAGGCAGCATTTGCATTCAGACTTTTCTGGAAGAGTCCCTTGTATTTTGGTTCTTGCTCTTCTTGTTTCAGTGTGTTCATGCATTGTGTTTTTTCCAAATTTTAATTTTAATTCATTTTAATTTTAATTAAATTAATTAATTAATTTCCAAATTTTAATGCTCAGGAGACTTTGTTGTTATTGGTCTCCTAATCCAGAGTTCCCCAAAGTGGTCATTGTCGATCCCCAAGGGTTGATAGGTATACCCATTATTGTTATTGTTGTTGGTATTACTCATAGTACTACTAGTTAAAGTAGTATTTATTATTACTATTATTTAAATTTATTATAAGTTATTTTCATATAATTAATGTTTGGGGGCCGTTGAACAATCTGAAACTCCGTGAAGGGGTCGATGAGAGTTTGGGGCCCTGTATCTATTTAGACTTCCATGCAGAGAGTGTCCTGTTAAGGCCAGGCTAAATATGACATCAGCAAATACTTGTTAGGTTTCCTGACATTTAAAAAAACAATACAGTATCTGGTGTGGGGATGGGGTAGAGATTAGTCTCAGGGATGAAGTTTTGGAGGGACAATTTTTTAATCCCTTTCTATCATCAGTTTCTCAGTTGTACTACAGAAGATGGCATATACACAGATTTTTTTTTTTAAAGAGCCTTCACATTTGCATTTGGATTTAATAAAATAGACAAAATAAAAATTCTATTATGTTCTCCCAACGTTAATGTAATTTGTCAGCTTTTGCTGAGGAATGTATGAGGAAGTGGAGGAAGAAAATAACGATGATCATAGCTGCAATTTTCTGCATATTCTTTGCGAATAAATGATTATGCGATATAAAGTAAATGGCTTGTTTTCAAAGTGCATCTTTGCATAAAACATAGATCTGGATTTATTTTCTCCCAGTATGGAAAAAAGCTCACTCCACTAATCCCCACTGAATAAAAGTCAGGGAAGAAGAAACATCCTAAGAACATGTTACAATATTTCTCATTTGGAAGAAAACCATATAGCAAATTCTGCTTGCCACAAATTTGCAAGAGTGCACAGTTGTGTGCAGTGGCACAACCCAACTGTTTTAACTGTGCCAGGATAGAAACATAGAATAATTATTTGTTCATGGAACTATCTAGAAGAATGTTAGGATGAGCACCTCAGAGGAGGCCATTTTATTCAGAACTGTGCCATGGTTTATCCATATGGCACATTAGATTGTTTAATGAAAAGGTAATATCAGACTTGTTGATCATTCAGTTGTGTTTGCTGCTTGTAGGGGTAATACAGGAAATGAAGGGAACCAAATTCTTTCTTGCAAATGTATTTAAGAAGAGATAGAAAAGGAAACAGGTTTCTTTTTCACTACATGGTCCATCACTACGTAGACTTGATCTTGCATGCCACCCTTCTCACATTCACATATCCATGGAAACTACACTGTACCTAACTTTTATGCCTTTCCCATTCCACTGTGCCTCATCATCTTGGAATTTTCCTGATCACATAGAAACAAAATGTGTGTAGGCTGGCACATCTAAGATAGAGTCCTTGAATGCATGAAGTTTGAGAGTTGGGTCATGGATTCTGAAGTGTGAAAAACTGCTTTATATCATATTATTGGTTCATCTAATTCAATTTTGCCTCTTTTGACCAACAGCAGTTTAAGAAGGAAGACTTTCCCAGACAAGTTCCTTGGAACTGAAGTTCATTGGCAAGAAAAAAGCAAATTTATGTTTTAAAATGTTGGAGGATTTTGCAATTCATATTGCAAAAATGAACATATTGGGAAAACAATGTATGTTTGTTAGAGAAAGATGCATATAGAATGTATAATTTTAAAGAAAATGGCACAGCAAAAGAAATTTGAATACATATGTGTGTATGTTTCATAGGATGACTGGGAAATCCATGGAACAGGTGAAAAAGGTAGCCATGACAACAGGTTCAATATTACTGATATCACGATAACAATTATGATAATGAATAACAGCTTTCATTTTGACTGAATAGGCTGCAGTCTTGTTATCAAATATTCAGTATTTATGTTTCACAGTCTTGCTGCCTATATATTATTTCATGCTAAATATGCCAGACTTGGTAGCATTTTGGAAAAAAAAAGTGTGGGACAAAGACTAGTTGTCAGCTTAATATCCCTACATGTGACTGGAGGAACAGTGATCTTTATATTTCAGCTATATTGGCAGAATTGGTTATTTCTGAAAAGCTAACTCTGGGACTATAAACTCTTCTGCAAATTTTTTTTTTTTTTTTTTGGTCTATCTGTTTGTTTAGACTCAACTCTTACCAGTTTGTATACTGGCAGGCAGAACTGATTTTAGAAATATAAATATACAAAGGAGCAAAGGCTTTGGGGAAAAAAAATCAAGTGTTGCGCAGGGGCAGAGAAATTTTAGCTGCCATGTCTGTGACATTTTCTGCAAAAAACACTCTGGCATTAGAAATGAGATATGAATGGCAGACAGAACCAATGTCTTCTTGTTGTCCAATGCAGAGAACTGTTTTTCTGCACAGCCAGACTTTCTATCAGGTGGCAAATGAAAATTTTACTGCATCAGTTGAACATCTCTACTAAAATGTATGGCAGACCAGGTGATGTTATGACTTTCTGTGTCTATTCTACGGCCAAGCCGATAGTTAATAGTGAAAGTGTTTGCCCCGGAGTAGCTTGGAACAGCATTTTATTTTGCTTTTCACCTCAAACTCTGAACCATTATATTTGAGTATTTCAAGCCCATATTTCCTTAAAGCCACAAATAAGGGTGTATAAGGAATCCACCAAGCATGGAATTGTCTTCAGAATAGAAGAGTTTAGAAATATATGTAGTGTAAAATGTTAATTTTTTTCAAAATTATACAGTGGTACCTCGAGTTACGAACTTAATCCATTCCATGACTCTGATCGCAACTCGAGTTGGTCGCAACTCGAAGTAAATTTTCCCATAAGGTTCAATGTAAATATGGTAATCCGTTCCGCCCTCCAAATTTGGTCGCACCACGAGGCAAATTTCCCCATAAGGTTCAATGTAAATACATACAGTTAAACAGTTCTGAAACATATGCATTTCTTGCCAAGCCTGCTCTGCATTTTCTTTGGAGCCATGCTGACAAGCACACCAAAAACCTTCCAAACACCACAAAACACACCACAAGCCTCACCGAACGTCTCCCTGCTACCGCGATCTCGCCCACAGGAAGCCACGACCACGTGGTAGCAGGGCAAATGGCCATGGATCCGGTTCATAGCTCGAGGTGGAGTTCGCATGTCGAGGTAAATTTTTGGGGCCAGAGCTGGTCGTATCTCGAAAAATTCATAAGAGGGGCGTTCATAACCCGAGGTACCACTGTATATGGACAAAGTAAGTAATCAAACTGAGCAATCAAAATATTGAAAGAAATATTATCTGATCTGAAAGTTATGGTGTAAATGGATGGATAATAAATAATAGTAGCTAATACATAACTGTAACGGAAGCCATGTGGATAGGATGCTTTTTGTAGTAAATTGAGTATTATATTGTTATATTTTTCTGTGCTTTATTTTTTTATTATAGGTTAAACTCGAAAAATTAGAATATCTTGCAAATGTTCATTTATGTCAGTATGGCAACTCAAAAGGTGAAACCAATATATGAGATAGATGCATTACATGCAAAGCGAGATATGTCAAGCCTTACTTTGGTGTAATTGTGATGATTATGGCGTACAGCTTATGAAAACCCCAAATTCACAATCTCAGAAAATTAAAATATTACATGACATCAATAACACAAGGATTGGAAATAGAACAATATCGGACCTCTGCAAAGTATAAGCATGCATATGTACTCACTACTTGGTTTGGGCCCCTTTTGCAGCAATGACTGCCACAATGCAGCGTGGCATGGATGCTCTCAGCCTGTGGCACTGCTGAGGTGTTATGGAAGACCAGGATGCTTCAATAGCAGCCTTCAGCTCCACTGCATTGTTCGGTCTCATGTCCCTCATCTTTCTCTTGGCAATGCCCCATAGATTCTCTATGGGGTTCAGGTCAGGCGAGTTTCCTGGCCAACCAAGCACAGTAATTCCATGGTCATTGAACCAGGTTTTGGTACTTTTGGCAGTGTGGGCAGGTGCCATGTCTGCTGGAAAATGAAGTCAGCATCCCCATAAAGCTCGTCTGCGGAAGGAAGCATGAAGTGCTCCAAAATCTCCTGGTAGACGGCTGCGTTGACCCTGGACTTAATGAAGCACAGTGGACCAACACCAGCAGATGACATGGCTCCCCAAATCAACACAGACTGTGGAAACTTCACACTGGATTTCAAGCATCGTGCATTGTGTGCCTCTCCATTCGTCCTCCAGACTCGGGGTCCTTGGTTCCCAAATGAGATGCAAAAGTTGCTCTCATCAGAAAAGAGGACTTTGGACCACTGGGCAACAGACCAGTTCTTTTTTTCTGTAGCCCAGGTAAGACGCTTCTGACGTTGTTTGTTGTTCAGGAGCGGCTTGACCAGAGGAATACGACATTTGAAGCCCATGTCCAGGATCCGTCTGTGTGTGGTGGCTCTTGATGCACTAACTCCAGCCTCAGTCCACTCCTTGTGAAAGTCCCCAACACTTTTGAATGGCCTTTTCCTGACAATCCTCTCCAGGCTGCGGTCATCCCTGCTGCTTGTGCACCTTTTTCTACCACACTTTTCCCTTCCACATAACCTTCTATTGATGTGCTTTGATACAGCACTTTGGGAACATCCAACTTCTTTTGCAATTACCTTTTGGGGCTTTCCCTCCTTATGGAGGGTGTCAATGATGGTTTTCTGCACAACTGTCAGCTCAGCAGTCTTTCCCATGCTTGTGATTCCTACTGAACCAGCCTGAGAGACCATTGAAAGGCTCAGGAACCCTTTGCAGGTGTTATGGATTCATTAGCTGATTAGAGTGGGACACTTGGAGCCTAGAATATTGAACCTTTTCACACTATTCTAATTTTCTAAGATTGTGAATTTGGGGTTTTCATAAGCTGTACGCCATAATCATCACAATTACACCAAAGTAAGGCTTGACATATCTCGCTTTGCATGTAATGCGTCTATCTCATATATTGGTTTCACCTTTTGAGTTGCCATACTGACATAAATGAACATTTGCACGATATTCTAATTTTTCGAGTTTTACCTGTATTCCTTGCTAGAAGGAATTAAATCCTTCCTGTCCAGATTTGTGATGAAGATCATACTGAAATTACAAAGACTCTTTTCTTCAAATGCTCTCATTAATGTCTGACTAACAGGCTTTCAAGGCTCCTGAGAATGTAGCAGAAAATAGATGATAATCAAGTCATTGAAAGGTCTCTGGATATTCATTATTCATACAGTTCACCTGTGGACAAGAGTGGGCCATGTATTCCTATGATGGGGCTAAAAGTCTAGGGGGGGAAAGTTGCTATACATATTTGATTCTCAATGATTTAAACCCACACGAGCTTCTTTCTTTTCCTTTCTTTCTTCCTTCTATCTTCCTACCTTTCTACCTTTCTATCTCACATTTATATAGCTGCTCATCTCACACAAAGTGACTCTGGGCAGCATACAATTAAATAAAATAACAAAGAGATAAAAACAATCATTATAAAAGATAAAAAGTGATTATTAAAATACAACATCAGCAAAAAATTTAAAAATTTTAAATATTAAAGTATACAAACCCCCAGAGACAGCAAAATTTATTTATTTCTTTCTTTCTTTCTTTCTTTCTTTCTTTCTTTCTTTCTTTCTTTCTTTCTTTCTTTCTTTCTTTCTTTCACACAGTACATGGATGGCTGTAGGACTAGACTATTACTCCTTTCCCTTTGCATATATTCATATAAGTATGAATAACTAAATACCAGAAAACTAAAAAGTTAACCAAAGACAGTCAATATAATTTGTTTGCTTGTGAATTCATTAGAGTCAAGCTCCCTTTTTTCTGTTGAAGTTCAAAGAGGTGTCTATAATTATCTGTTTCAATTTTATCACTGCCATAAGGATTCTCTGGTTGGGCCAAGAGGTACTAACTCACCAAAACCCTATGAATTTTCATATTTGAAAGTGGATTTGAAACTGATTTCCATAACTGTTTATTATGCTACTCACCAGCATCCTACTTTGCTTCATTAGAGAGACAGATCAAGGTTTAACTTGCACTATTTTAGACTACAGCCTAATACTGCATATTAGAAAAGTAGATATTAAAGAAGGGTTAATTTTTGCTAGTTTTTAATATGCAAGGTTTAGTCCCAACCAGTCTTTGGGAGAGATGTTTTCAGTCACTGAACTGTCAACTGTGGCATGTAGTAGCCCAACAAGGAGAGGTTTATCAGCTCTGTGAGTGTTAGGGTTAAGACTCTAGAATAGATTAACGGGCCCATTGATAAATATTGGTGACTCTTGAGAGAGAATGAAGGCAATCATATACTTCAGAGCTCAATAGTGCAATTACACTACTGACAGAATAGACATAATGATGTAGGAAAGATGTCAAATGACTTCTGATAGTTCTTTGTTTGCTGCTTTAATAGTACCAAGGGAAGCTCTGATTCTGAATAGAGAAGTAATATATAGAGAAGAGATTATTCCCACAGGGCTATTGTCTCAATTAAAAATGGTCTTTTCAGATATAAATCTGTCCAAGCCTTTGATTAGCTTCAAAAGGCCATGGTCTTAGCCCATCTCTACTGACTATATAATTGACAAGTTCCATCTGTAGGGTTTTTAGTAGCTGCATCTTATTTTATCCCTTGAGATATGAACCTGGTCCTCTTCTTCAGTGATACAATTAAAAGACTATCTATTCACTGGCTGGCTGCAGTTGAAATCTGTCTTGTATTGGTCTTATTTCTTTTATAATAATTTTTTTTTAAGTTTTGATTTATTCATCTCATATGCTTTTAGTTCCACAGCATTTAAGAACTATAGTAAATACACAAAATGAGACATTCTATTGTATGAATGGACAATGCCTCTATGTGGAAAAGAACAATTTTGGTGATAGAATTTTGATAGAAAAACTTTCTTCTCTCCCTGATGCAATCAAATAATCATTTCTCTCTGTATCTTATATCACATCTGTGTTGGCCCTTGGGTGAGTATGAACTGGTTTTCCAGATGGCTGGCCTGATTGCCTGTTAATTAGGATTCAGTCTTAGTGTTAAGGCTACATAAATACTAAAGAGATTTGTGAATAACAAGGCAGAAATTAAAGATAAGTTACATCTTTTGTTAATAATTCCAACTTGTGGTAAGAAGGTTTTTGTGAGAGGGCTGGGCACACAGAATAACTGGCATGCACATTCAACAACAATTTATCCATGTCCACCAGTTTTTTTGAAATCTATCATAATAAACTATGCTAGATTGCTCACACTGCATCAGGAACTAATAATTTCATTGATTTATCTATCGCTATTGCCCATGCACAATGAACAATGCACAATTAATACATACGAGTTTTGTATCAGAAATGTTTACTATTATTTAAAAATGAATTAAGCCTTCATTTGTTTCTAGGATAAAGAACTGATGATATCACTGCTCCCTCTCCTGGCATGCTTTGGGGAATGAAATGAGACTTGGCTTACTTAAGATACTTTTAAACCATGATAAGTTAACTTCATGCTGTTTCAGAATTCAGGAATAGAATATTGGACTCATCAGAAAGCATTTTATCAGCTTTTTATATCCCAGATACAAACTCAGTTTATCTTGGATTGCAATTGTGGATGGTGGATGGTGGACAAAACACCCAACAGTAGACAGAGATCATTACACTTTATTTTTAAAAAATGTTAAAATATGTACACTGAAAGGTTAACAAAAGTTATTACATTATAGAACAACATACATATACACATTTTCAACATTTAAAACCTGAGAACAATCACAACAAATTCCAAATCAAATCACACACCCCTTTCACAGGAAGCCATTCCAAAATGTGACTATAAACCATATAATAATATAACTGAAAAATCAGCTGATGATGGGCAAAGGAAAGATCTATATACTTTACTTAGCCAAGACCAAAGAAACATGGAAAATATTATGGCTGCAATTTAGGATGCAAGGATCACTGAGCTGACTGTCCTTGGGCAGCACAATAGGGCCATTTTCCCCTAAACAACTGATTTTGATTGTTAGATTCCGATAGATACACATCCACCACAGATTAAACACTGTAATGGTAATTTTGCTAACAAATGTTTTTTCTGAATAACTTTGTAAAGAAAATGAAATGGATTCCAAACTTGAGGTGTCTTTTTTACATGCTGGCATGTTTATGACTGTGAAAAAGAGGTTTTAATTAGTCTTATGTGACCTTTTCTTTTTCTTGGAGTATTACGGGACAAAGTGCTAAATATTGTCCTCACTGCAGCTCTCTAATACTAAACTGAATCCTAACCTAAATATTTGGTTGTTCCAATTATATTAAGAAATAGTGTTTGCTTTTTATGAAGGATACATTTCTGCTCATATTTGTATATGGACAACCCAAGCTAAGAGGCTAGAGACATGTCTTGCTGGGCCATGGAGTATTCTGGCACTAGAAGTATGTGTATCTGGTCAAGCAAATCACAATAAATAAAACAGCAAATACAACGCACACATCACAAATAACTCAAGGCACCAAGCCAAATCACAGTCTACATGAAAATACATAAATGCAGGCATGCTTTTTCTGGCCGTAGACACACGTATGTTAAGTAAGCAGGTAGGTAAGTAGAATCATAGGTAGATAGATTGTAGGTTGTTTTGTGTAATATGTTTTTGTATATTATTTTATGTAAATTGTATGCTATTTTATAAATCTTCAAGGGCAGCTGTACAGAGAGAGGCAAGAAATGCTTTGGAACGAACGTTCTTCTTAAAGGACTTAGCATGTTCCAGGTGAAGCTAGGCTTGGCTAGGCATGTCATGTACAATATCTTTTAATACAGTATCAATAGATAATGAGCAGTCAGCCAAAGTTCTGTTGAGGGGGTAAGGTTATGTTTTTGGTTCGAGAGAGAAAGACACAGAAGATACTAAAAAACAAGGAAAGACTGGATTTTTTCATGCAACTCCTAATGAATCTTGATTAACATTGAACTAGGGGCACTCTTGGTAAGAATAATTGCAGTTGTCAGATGCTAGCTTCCCACTGTTACTTTCCACAGCTTTTCCTTCCTTTGGCTTGATGTCAAGCTGTGGCTTGCTGTGAGCCTTTTTTCCCTAGATCTTCATTTCTGCTTATTTTGTCCTGTCACTTTCAGCGCATAGCCAATGGCAGTTAGGGATCCTTAGGATCAGAGGAGGCCTGGTGGCAGAGAGGCCCTCCTGTGGCCTCGTTGTACTGTGTACAAAGTGTTGTACTTTGTACTTTGTACTGTGACAACCCACAGAAAACTTTGTGAAGGTGAGTTTTGACTGACAGTAGGTCAACCTGCAGCCTCTGAAGCTTGGTGGGGGCTCCTGAAAGAGGCAATATTTGTTTAAATTTTCTGAATTTGCAGAGTCTGGATGAAATGATTATTCCATCCTTAAATTTTATCCTCATACATTCTTTGAGATAAAATTTTATTCTGATAGAGTTTTAAAATTGGATTCAGCCACTAACTTTTGTATAATAGAATTGTAAAATAATCCTGATTTATTTAACTGCTACCATTTGAACATAATTTGCATGAGCATGACTGTCGAAAACAAATTCCTAATTCCAGCATTGTTCTATGGAACATCCTGTGACATTTTTTTTACTGTTTTCCAAATACTTACTTTTTTTTTTTAGCATGGTTGGTATTATGTTTTCTCCTTTGGATAAATTCTCTGCAGTTACAAGTTTTGTAAGTGAGAGAAGGGCCATACCATCTGGATATCGTAGTTTGCTTTACAACTGTGTACTTCAAGTGTACTACCCAACATGTGGTAGCTGGAAAGATTTCTCTGGACACCTAAGAGTTTGGTGAGACAGGAACCATGAAGATGACCTTCTTGGTACCAGCCTCCTCACTGTTAACTTTCAGGAGGACAGTGAAACTTGTGTAGCTTTTGGGGGCCTCTGGTGAGGAGTCGTCAATTAGGGGCCAGTGGTATGAGGTTTTTCTTAGATATTGTTCTATACTTAACTGACACTTTTATTGTGTTTTATGATTATAACCTACCTAGTATCCACAGAGTAGGTGGCATACAAATAGTTGTATGAAGAATAAATTAACAATATGACATTTTGAGACCCAAGAAATGGAGGAAAACTTTCTCTGGAGGCAGGAAGCAGCCTCAGTAACATAGCAATTAAATTGTATAGGTGGCAAAAGACTTCCCTGTTCCACTCTTTATACTGAGTCAGGGTGTCATAATGTAAAAGGTTGCAACACCACCCCTAATTTGTTGTCCAGATGAGTAGCAGAATGTAGCCAACCATACAGCTAAGCAGGTTTGGACCTGCATAGTACTTGAACGTTAGAAAAGCAGGAAATGCCAAAGCCATAAGCTAGACTGGTTTTTTAAAAATCCCAGGAAAAAAGGGCAAACCTCTTTTAGATTATTGCCAATAAAGCTACATGAAGAAGTCCATGAAGTCACAAGGTGTCAAATTTGACTTGAAGGAGATTTTATTAGATATATTTAACTCAATCCGTTAGGTGATAAATGAGAGGCTTCTTAGTAGTCACTAATTTTTCTATTGTCTCTCTTTACTCAAAGTCAAAACTGGCTTCTAATTCCTATATATCAACTATTTGGTCATGCCTACCATTTCTAAGCTTTTGGGCCAAGATGATTTATATATGCAGAACTTTGACTGTTCGGCCTGCAGAATATGTGGCATTCTCTTGATCCTTTGTCTCCACCCTGAATTTTAGTAGCAGCCATTAATTGTTTGCACACATATGCACTTTCTCCATAATTATATAGGATGTAGATATTACAAGGATAAAACTATTTGACTTTTTTATCCAAAGTTGGGTATAACATTAGATAAAAGAAACTGCTACAGATTGCATAAAAGTATTTTTTACAATAAAGTTTTTTGTCTTAAACTGATTACCTAGTGTAGTAAAAGGCTATAGTATAGTATAGTATAGTATAGTATAGTATAGTATAGTATAGTATATATATACACATGTAAATATATATTTACAAGAAAAAATAGATAAATTTATTATCATCAATGTTTTGATTAATATAGTCTTATGTATTGGATACTCACCAACTCTTTGAGATATTTTACAAAAATATAAATATTATGAAGAGAGACAGGGAGAAATTCTATGTATTACTTTACATAGTATTTATTTTAAATGTTGTTAATATGCCTTACATCTTTCATATGAGAAAGGGAAGTAAATTGATGTCTGGAAATTTAATGCAATCAGATTTAGCTATTTATTTAAGCGGTAGTACTTATATTTTAAAGTATCATTTTGTTCATATCACTAGATAGCTGCAACTCAGTTCTTACCTGAACTTTTTTCCTTTTGTTTCAACGCTACAGACAAGCTAAAGAAATGCAACACTGTTCAGTGCTGGAGTCTTGTTAGTTCATCTGAGAGTCAAACTAGATGTGACATTAAATGAATCATTGAATATTTCTGTGTAGCATCTTCAGAGCAGGTATTTTATTTAGAATCACAGAAAGGAAGGGAAGAGCTCAATTTTCATTTCTTGCCTGCAGCAATCTTGATAATTATCACTCCCATCTTCCAGTAAATGCTATTTGTATTTTTAAAACTCTGAACTTTACATGAGGACATATTACATAAACCTATTTTGGTCTGACAGTTAATATCAAACCTTATAAAAACTTTTGTGTGTGTGCCTTTGAGTCCATCTTGACTCCTGGTGACTGTCTGAACAAGTCCCTGCAGTTTTCTTGACAAGATTTACGAAGTGGTTTGCCCTTTTCTCCTTCCTAGGGCTGAGAGAGAGTGACTAGTCCACAGTAACCCAGCTGTTTCAGGCCTAAGGCAGGACTAGAACTCACAGTCTCCCAGTTTCTTGCCTGATGCTTTAACCACTACGCCAAACTGGCTGTCTTATAAATTGTCAATATTTTGTGCTTCATAAAAAATTGTGGGACAGCTACTTCAACGAATTTTTCAACATTGCCAATTGCCAACATTTGAACAGAATGTATGCAAAATTGTGCATAGATTTGTTAATTAGGTGTCATGCAGATGACCATCTGAAATGCATTGACTCTGAAATTGTGCTGAACAATTTATTTTGAATTTTGTGTTTTCTCAGAGAAAATATCTTATGAGCTGTATGGCATGCAGGGCTATAAATTTTTTTTAAAAAATAGCACACTTTAGGACCAATTCACATTCATGTAACAGATTATCTATATTGTAGTAGGCTAAGCAGGAAGAAGAAACTTGTGAAAATAAATTTCCTCATGTCACCATATAATGTATAAAGTTGCTTTTCATAAAATAAAACAATCTTCCCAGATAAAGACATAACTTGTATCGCATTGTTTTCTTTATGTTTGTTTTGGAACCTACTTAAAAATACAATTTAGGTACTACGGGTTTAGAGCCTCCTTATTGTCAAGTTTTTGATTTTTTTAACCTTCCAAAAACTTATTTTTATGGCATGGTCTACAAAGTACTTGAAAAGGTGATAATATGTTTTGCTGAACTTTCAATTGTTTGCAATTGTTATGTTGCATACTCCATTTGATTTAGACCAGTGTTTTTCAAACCTGACACCTTTAAGATGTGTGGATTTCAACTCCTAGAATTCCCCAACCAGTATCGAGAATTCTGGGAGCTGAAGTCCACACATCTTAAGCTTGCCAAGTTTTAAAATGCTGATTTAAACTGTGAGAGACATTATTTCACTTGTCACAATGTGCAACTTTATATTTAAATAGGCTTAGAAATATAGCTAAGAGAGCCAGGTTGGTGTAATGGTTAAGGCATCAGGCTAGAAACCAGGACACCACGAGTTCTAGTCCCATCTAGGTACAAAGCCAGATGGGTGATCTTGGGCCAGTCACTTTCTCTCAGCCCTAGAAAGGAGGCAAGGGCAAACTACTTCTGAAAAACCTTGCCAAGAAAACTGCAGGGACTCGAACATGATTGAATGGAAGGAAGGAAGGAAGGAAGGAAGGAAGGAAGGAAGGAAGGAAGGAAGGAAGGAAGGAAGGAAGGAGCTCTTCTTTATTCATCTTATTAAGCAAACCATGTCATCAGCTGACAAGATTAAAATGCTCCATTTTGTACTGGTCCCCACTTTTTTTTTTCCAGTTGATCTTATAGTATATAGCAAAATAAAACTAAATCTGCAATTCAGGGTCTGTTAGAGCTATAAGATAATGTATCTGATTTAAGTAATTGATTTTCCACTGAAATCTTGCACATAAATCCTGTTTGCCCAAATGGGCATAATCTACTGATTCCTGCAAGCTTAGCAATTTTCTTATCTAAGTTAAGGGAATTTGGTGTCATCATTACATAAATGAATTGTCCTCAGCCACATAAGGGATTAGTTGAGTTTCTATCTTAAGGTGCAACTTAATTTTGAGCATGCACTGATGGAGTGTTAAAAGCTCTTGCTATGGAATTTGATGGGAGGCAGTAATATACTTCTTGACAAGCACATTCTTTTAGCTGGGTTTCTGGTTGTTGTTGTTGTTGTTGTTCAGTTGTTAAGTCGTGTCCGACTCTTCGTGACCCCATGAACCATATTGCGCCAGGCCTTCCTATCTTTCACTGCCTCCCTGAGTTTGCTCAATTTCATGCTCATTGCTTCAGTGATGCTATCTAGCCATTTCATCCTCTGCTGTCCTCTTCTCCTTTTGCCTTCCATCTTTCCCAGCACGTGAAGCAACTGTTTAGAGTTGCATAATAATTATTTAAACTGATACTTTGAGGTGGTCTTTGACTAGCCAATAGAGCAGTAGTCTTGCTTGTAGTGAACCTTATACATCTGTCCAAATTATGGAAGCTTGCAGAACATCAATTTATCAAATTTGTTCCACCAGGGGCAATCTTTACACTTGCAAACAGGCAGGAAACCCAGATTTTCCAAGGTACTACCCACCTATCGTACCTACTCAGACCACCATCCATTACTGAAAGTCTTTCCTTGGTTTTGGATAAGCTGGGAATGTAATGGGCTGGTTAGTTTGTTCTCAATGTGCTGGAAGCAAAAGCTTCTTACAAATTGGAGACAATGCTATTGGCTATTTTACTTTATATTTCTTTCTTCTTACCCATTCAAGTAATAATATTTGGTAATACGGCATCATTTTTTATAAGGAGTTCTTAGTGAATTGTTCAGACCTTAGGTCTAGGTAAGGCATATGTGTACTCCTCCCTAGGACCACAGACCATTGTCCAGTCAGGATCCTGCCTTCAGTCCAAGAGGGAGGGCACTATCCACTCACTTGTTGGTCTGTCTGCACCTGGAGGGCACAGGAAGCAAACTCAACAGTGAGTACTAATTTTCCTTTTCAGAGTCAGATTGCACCAGCTATGAAAGAGACTATTAGACCACACTGCAGCTATTGCTACAGCTTCATATATTGATCTGCATATAATAATCAAGGTTGAAAGGGCTGGTTCTTTTGAGAGCCTTACTTCTTATACATATCCAAAAAATCTCTCAAAATTCAGGGGATTTAGTATAATGGGCTGTTACAAAGGGGGAAAATAATAAGCTACAGCTTGTGGTTACATAGAAAGATTGATACTGTCAGGTTTAGCCCAGGAAACTCCAGGAGACAATACAGATTCAATCCAGCAAGGTTTAATTGGCTTCAATCCATTTACAGAATCTTCTCAGACTGAGAGCAGTTCCCAGGGTCACACTACAAACATCCTTAGCATTCCTCAGGGAGGGGCCAGTCTCATTCTCTTATCTCTTGCCCGCTCCTCTGGGGATGAGAGTCCATGTTTCACACCTCTGCTCCACACTCCCACAGATACGTATCTTTTTTGTTAATGTCAAGATATGATATGATATACGACATGATATATGATATATGACATATGATATTCAGTGCCAACCAAGTGGCAAACCTTATGAAGTAAGTTTTAGAGAGGACAAGAAACAAATATCTAAATGGAGCCAAGAAGAATTGAGTTAGAGACAAATTGTTCTGTGAATAGAGATTTGCTTTAAAATTTTGGGGGTGGGGGGATTTTGACATGGTTTCTACTTTCTTGAAATGAAAGGGTGGCTCTCTATAATAGCTTTCCCCAATCAAGTGTGTTGAGATTACTGTTAACTTTATCATACCAACTCAGAATTCTAGGAATATTAGTCTCAATCCATCGTCAGGCACAGTGGGGAAACACTTGTCTGTAAGAATCAGCAACTTGAGGGGGGGGGAAAAAACTAAAGCAAAGGCTGAACTGTTTTTTATCTTTAGCTCTAGTTGAAAAGACAAACAGTTACAAAACTTAATTGCTCATCTATGTGTTGGAAGCAAGATCACTAATACCGCCACAAGCTACAGTACAATGTCCACATGCCGTACAGTGAATAGAGAATATAGAATAGGATAGCACTTAAAAAAAAAATCCAAAGAACTATCTAATTTCTTTTCCTTGAGACAACTAATGTCTGGAACGATTTCTATTTAGAAGTTCAATTCCTGCATGTTAACTGTTTGTTTTTATGAATGACTTGATGAGCATAGATGATTGCTGAATATTTCTGAGGAATTAAACCTGTGGTTGCTCTTCTGTCGCTGCAGATAAAACCTTTTTTTAAAAAATGCCATCTCTTTTTTTAAAAAAGGACATGTTTAAATCTAAAGTCTCAAATATTTTTTTATCGTTTCTATAGTTTTTAATAATGATTGTTTTTATATATGATATTTATTGGTTTCCTTTCTAATTAAGTGCTGTATGCCATCCAGAGTCACTCTCTTGTGAGATGGGCGGCCATACCAATATGATAAATAAATAACCAAATCCCAGAATGTATTACAATTTGACTGATTAAATAAAATTATCTGTTGACATCACTAAAATTTGGCATTCTAAAAACAAAACAAAACAATTGACTGTTGTTTTTAATCTATTAGATCATAGATATCTGTACTGCAGTTAACTTCCTATGAATTTCTTCAAAGAGTTTGTTGTCATATAACAAACCCCAAGGTATTTTTTCAGTTTGCCTTTCATTTTAACATTACATACAAATTCCACAGAATAGTTTTAATCCTCTCTAATTTGGCAAAACCTTTGTCATAATAAACATTTTGGCTATTTGTGAGAAATGACCTATTTATAATTAGGTGGAATGCTGTAATCATGTGAGCCAGCTGTGTTTATTCATCTGCAAATTCCTAATTATAACCCCCAGGAGGTTAAGGAGATGTACTATTGCCAACAATGATTATCAAACTATGAACACAGATGGTTAGATTTTATCACTTTTCTTTGAACTATAATAATTCATTATGACTTTTGGGTTAATATTTTGTCAAAGTGAAGGTAATATTTTAAGATTAAATCATTTTTAATATGACAACAATTTAGCAAATTTATATTTGGGAGTGACAAAAAATTGAGAGCATCAGTAGTCATGTAAAAATATACATGGTTACAAATATAAATACAGTAAATGAAGGGAAAATGTACATAGATAATATATGACTAAAAGAAACAGCAACTGACATAAAAATTTACCAATTTCACATGCTTAGAAAGTACTCTTAAGGTGCAATCCATTATCTCTAACATAACATGTCAAGTGTCATAAAATTGTGAGTGTGAGAGTTGATTCCCAGATGGATAAAAACTAAGGTCTATATAAACTTCCAGCTACAAACTTCCCAGTTATCATAGTAAGGCTGTTAATAAGAAAATCAGGAAGTCTCCATCCTAATGTTCATGGGAATGTACTGGTTCTAAATTAAAAAAAGTAATTGAATTGCTGGAAGTATTCTAATTCATCTCAATAAATCTTGCTAAAGAGAACTCAGAGAATTTTGTTTACAAAAGAATCACTATCAATTTTAGCCAGCTGCCAAGACTCTGACAGTTTGATTCCCCTCTCAAAGTCACACATAGGAATTTAATACTATATCCCCTATCGTGTTTCTTCATCAGTCTATTTAGGCTTTGTGACTTTTGAGTTCCTGAAGTCCCAGCCTCTGAAAGTCCCAAAACAAAGCATATTGGAGTAAAGAACATCTGAGATCAGAAGAATAGGAAATCATGGAGCAGATTTTATCATGGATGATAGGAAGGGAGAGAGGATGGGTGCCTCTTCTCAAGGAGCTATTGGTGGAACCTTCCATCATGGACTGTTACTATTCAATCTTCAACATTCCTTTTGTGGGGAAGGTTGTTGATAAGATGGTCGTACAGCAATTGTGGACGGTCTTGGAAGAAACAGATCATCTGGACCCATTCCAGTTGGGTCCCAGACCAGAGTACAGTAGAAAGGCAGCATTGGTCATACTTTCATGGAGCCAGGATAGGGGTGTTGTTGACCTTCCTGATCTCTCAATTGCATTTGGTACCATCAACCACAGTATCCTTCTGGACCAGCTGCAGCGTAAGGAGTGGGGGGGTCTGTGCTGCAGTGGTTTGCCTCCTTCCTCAGCAGTGAATTTCAGTGAGTGTTGACAGGAACATAGAGGTTGCGCCCATGGCCGCTCACCTGTGGAGTGCTTTAGGAATTGACACTTTCATCTTCCTGTTTAACATCTATCTGAAATTGCTGGGTAAGGTAATCTATCAGTCTGGGGTCCAGTATCATGAGAAAGCTTCATGATCCCAATTGTTCATCTCAACCCTGGGCTGCATGGGTGAAGCTGTCAGTTTCATAACCCAGCATTTGGAAGATGTTTGGATCTAGATGGGGGGGAACAGACTCAGACTCAATCTTGACAAGACTAAGTGGCTATGGTTGTTTGGGCTTCCTAGGTCTTGGACTTTTCCATTTCTAATCATGGATGGGTTGCATTTCTCCATTCAAGACTACTGCACAACTTGAGGGTCTTCTTGGATGCACAGCTACTGCTGAAAAAGGAGACAACTATGAGCAGGAGGGCCTTGGTAAGGTTCGCCTTGTGCAGAAGTTGAGCCTTTTCCCAACCAGAGGCCCTTAAGACTGTCACTCATGCCTAAATTACCTCACAACTGGATTTTTGCAATGCATTCTACTTGGGGCACTCCTTAAAGATCATCTGGAAGCTGCAACTAGTCCAAAATACAGTGACATGGGCAGTAATGGGTGCTTCTCTCGGTGCCCATGTGTAATCACTGCTTTGCAAGCTGTATTGGATACCAGTCAGCTTCCAGGTGCAATTCAAGTGCTGGTGGAATTGTACCCATGAAGCCCTTCATGACACAGGTCCTGGTTATTTGAAGGAATACCTGTCTCCAGTTCTTTCTCCCTATCTAGCAAGATCAGGCAGAGTTGGTGTGCTCTGGGTCCCCTCACAGTAAAAACAATAACAGAGAATAAAGGGCAGCAGTTAAAATGTAAAAATATCACAGCAGAATTAACAAACTCATTAAAAAGATCTACGAACAAATCAAGACTCCAACAATATTTTTTGTATGTACTGGGGTAAATAAAAAGAAGAGTTTGGCCTATTATGTTTTGCAAAAAGGATAGCTCTTTCCCAAACTGAATCAAAGATAACTTTTCTAGTATATCCCAACATTTCCCATCTTTTATACATCAATTTTTTTCATAACAATCTTCCATAATTGTTCATTTTCATTTTGGTCCCTTATTTAAATGTCATCTTGTGGGACTGAGGAAGCATACCTTCTCTGTCATGGCGTCTGTCCACTGGAACAATATCCCTCAAGAGATACTGTATATAAGGCTCCCACTTCAAAACTTTCTATAAGTCTTTGAAGACCTGGCTCTGGTCCCAGGCCTGGGGTAGGGTGTTTGTGGACCCCTGGCAATTTTGGGGGTGTTATTCATGGGGTTTTGTTCAGGCATTCACATTCCCTTTTTTAAAAATTATGTATTATTTTAAAAATTATAAGCTGCCCAAAGTCATCTTTGGAGATATATGGCCTTGAAACACCAATGAATTTTATTTATAATTGAATCTTGAGGCTAAGATAACTATAGGATCACCTTATTCCACATTTATTTTATCTAGTCACTGTGGTCATCTTCTGGGAAGCCCCTATTAATTCAGTTTCAGCAGGTTGTTGAGAGAAAGGACTTTCTTCAGCGTCCACACTCTAATTTTAGAATGACTTTTCCAGGAAGACTCACCTGATAGAAGACTTTTTTATTCTCTCAAGAATTAAAACAGATTTTAAAGGTTATTTTTATTTTTAGATTAAATTTATTATTTCTTAAGATCAGTGATCTTAACATCTGTTATGATATTATTTTACATCTGTTTTATATTTTGACAATTTTATCTATACTGTGAGGAACATCAGTCTGTTTGATCTTTAGGTTTTAGCATTCCATGATTTAAAATTTTCTTAATTGCCTAGAGGAGTTTGCAGTTTATAAGTATTATTATAAGTACAGTAAACAAATAAACAAACTTTACATAGGGCAGCTTCAGCCTTCCTAAATTTATAGCCAGCCGTATGCCTTCAAAGAAAATCAACAATCTTTTACTGCTGGTTGTCAGATAAAAAAAAGCTTTGCTTTATGAAGCAACGCTTGTAAATAACCTAATAGCTAAAGTAATTTTTGACTAGATTGTAGCAATCAGAATAAACATGAATTGTCAGTGTGCCAACCAATTTTATGTTGAACTTTTCAAACTCCAAGTGCACATAAGTGTAGAAGATCACGAGCCCAAAGACAGCTCAAAGGTGTAGGTGTTCTATATGTACAATATGATTTATCAGTCCTACGGTATTTATTCACACAATACATTTAAACAATCATTCATTCTTCTGGCTAGTCCCAGCTGTTTAGAAGGATATTGTTCTAGAACTGCCTTGAGAATAATCCATAAAGGTGGGTCACACATCAAGAAGGGAAAAAAATGAGGGGAAAAAAACAACAACCTATGGCTAGTAGGAGATATATCATCAATTAAATTTCAGAGTTTTTCTGTACTTGTGCCTGCAATACATTTTAAACTGGTGGGATGAGGGGTGCCAAGCAAGTGATTTAACCTGTCCGCTAAAGCTGGCCCAGCATGATTAATTATAATAAGGGCTAGGGTTTTCCTGCTACTAAGGAAGCTGCATTCATGAATCATAAATCTCTTTCAAAGACTTTAAGGGAGGCAGAATGGTCTGGGTGACTCTGACAGCAGTTTTTACAATAGATACAAAAAAGAAAAGTTACTGAAAATGTCACTGAAATACATCCATGGTCAGATAAACCAGTATTTAGTTTTAATTATTGTAATCACTAGAAGTGTGAAAGCCTAATTTAAAACATTCAGAGATGAGGCATTTGACCTTAGTGCCTTCACTGAATATAATATATGATATTATCTACCAGCTTGTAAATGTTGACATGAGTGAAGGATCATGAAAATTCCATGATGATTAAATTTGCACCTAATAATCCTAGGCTGAGAGCATAAATTAGGGTTGCTTAGTTTCTTTTCTCTTTCCTTTGCTCCACACTCCAGGATATGCTGTATTCCATCACACACAAGAGATTCACTGAGAATCAAGCTAGTCATTATTTGCATCCCTTTGTTCTGAGCTCCGGGTTTTAGTCATCCTAATTTATGCTGGAACTGATTTATACATGAACGTTTTCTTGAGAAGATTTAGATTATTGTTCATTTCTTACTTACCAGGACAGTACAGTTTCATATCAATTCGGCCACCCAGGAACATAGCCAGTCATGTGAGTGAGATGACTCTCTTTGTTTGGCTACTAAGTTCTAGGTACTGAAAAAACTGGGAATTTGTACTGTTCAATAGAAGAGAATATATGTAGCTCAGGGGTGAGCTGTGGAGTCCTTGATGCTCTCTGAGCTTGGTTGTTTGGAACAGATGTTTCATTATTCAACTAGGTTACATCACCGATATAAGTGAGTGTGGGGTTGGCTCCCTGTTAATTCCTACTTATCTGGGTGTTGAAAAAACAGGAGTCGTTACAACATACAGTGTAAGGACTGTAACAGCCACTATATAGGACAGGCAGGCAGAAGGCTAGCAAAGCACATCCATAAAAACCAACTATTAGTCAGAAGACATGATGAAAACTCCTTAATCTCACAACACATAGGCAAACTCAACCATAGTTTCAACTGGGAAACTGTGAGCATCCTAGACCAAGCTAAACCCAAAAATGCTAGGGAATTCCTGGAAGAATGACATTCAGAAAAATCAGCCATCAATAGACACATGAAAATAAACCATATTTACACACCATTCAAAGGAGACAATAAAAAAGCTAAGAAGGAAACAAAAAGACCAGAGCACATCCTCTCCAGCAGCCAACACCCAGATAAGCAATCATTAACACCAGGCAAACAATCAAGCAGAAACCAATACCCTAATCAAGGAACTAGCAAGGAGAAAGCCACACTGCCACCAAAACTGGCAGGGCAAACTTCTATATATAAGAGAGTAAACCCCACACTCACTGGCACTGATAATGTTATCTAGTTGGGTAATGAAATGTCTGCAAGCAAACAACCAAGCTCAGACAGCACCATGGTCTCCACAATTTGTGGATGCTAAAATAATCCATTCTATGAAAGTCTTTGGTGAAGAAGAAGATCAGATATTTGCTTGCAGCTGCCTAGAAATGTAAAGTACATTTCATCAAAGATATAATTGCTTGAGATAGTTGATTGTGACAGGTGAGGAAAGGTACAATGGATTTCAGAAACAAGAGTAAAGGCCTTATTATTTTATATTATGAGACCTGCAACTGAAATGCAACTTTCAAAGGATGTAGTGGTATCAGAGATTTGGGAGCAAAAACCATGAATTGCATTCAGAAAAATTAGTGGAAGGGTTGCCAAATGCAACAGGAACGCCCTGTATCTAAAGAGAGTGCATGTGAGAAACCATTCAGTCCAGATCCTAAAGTTACCCAACTGCACCACTTACCATGAGTATGAATCTTTTGGAACCAATAGGATATGAAGATGACTAATTGTCACAGGACTGCACCTGGTGTGTTTATAAACTTTTATAACTTGGAGTTTCAGATGTTTGTATCATGTAAAATGTCATTAGTTTTGTATGTGCTCCTGTTTCAGATTATTCCTTCATTCTATAAAAGAGGTAGCTTATTCATTCACTTTTTCTATTTGGTAGAAACTAAGGAGCCTTATTGAATGCCTTATATGAGTGTTTCTCAACTGCAGCAACTTGAAGATGCATGAACTTCAACTCCCAGAATTCCCTAGCCAACACACTGGTTGGGGAATTCTGGGAGTTGAAGTCCTCACCTCTTCAAGTTGCTGCAGTTGAGAAACACTGACTTAGACAGAATACCTCTGATTTGGAAATACACACATCTGTACTCCCATTTTTCTTCTTAAGATTTTTGTCAGAGATCAAGTGTAGAGTCTTTCTCTTTGGTGTACAGAAAAGAAATCTCCTGGATTTAAATGACTGGCAATTCAGTCCTGTTGTATCTAGTGCATAATTCTCGATTATCCTGGATCCTTTCCATGCTGCAGATCAAATTATGAAATTGGATCTGGCTGCTTAACACTGTGAGAGGAGATGGAGAAGGAACTTACTCTCCTCCACATGGGATCTGCACTCAGCTCAGCAGCAACAATCACATTGCATGAGGGACAAGCAAGTTTTTTTTGTTTTTTTTTTTGTCTGCGCTCAGTCATTACTGACCCTGCAGTGCCTGCCTGGATGAGTCCTTGCATTTTTCATGCTTGGACGAGTCCTTGCTGTTTTCAAGGCAATTGTTTTCGGAAGTGGTTTGCCAGAGCCTCCTTCCTAGAGCAGAGCCCAGCTGGCGAGCACAGGAGGCGGGATTTCCGTTGCTTTGCGCCCTTTTCAGGCGAGCGCGGTTTTGCGCTTACCAGCAACTGGTCCTGTCTCTCTGTGCAAGGCGCTGCCAGCATTTTTCCTCCCACCGGAGTGAGAGTACCCATTTATCTACTCACGTAAGTTTTCGACCTGTTGGGTTGACAGGAGCTGCGGGGGCGGGGGGGGGGGGGAACAGGAGCTCACCCTGTTAACGCGAAGGCTGGACTCGAACCGCCGAAGCTGTCAGCCATTTCTGGCCGGCAACCTTCAGCGTCATTAAGCCGCTGCGCCACTGCGTCCCAGACAAGCAAGTATATTTAGTTAAATCCTAAAGCAGCTGTGCTCCTAGACTACCATTCACAGAGCGATTTTATCTGTGCCAAACAGCTTGCCATTAGATTTTTTGGGGTTGCACCCAGTGGTATCATTCCATTAGCATAAAGTTTCTATCACTTGCAGACCTGGTGCATTGCCAGATCCCCCTATAGTATGCTGTGCATAAGGAGAAGCAGGCATTTTTCAGTACACAGTGGCACAGGAGGATTCACCATGCATCTTTGTGCAAAGAGAAAGGAAATGTGCCTTTCTCTGTCAAGAGAGAGACATAGAACTGTGAAGTGTCACAGGCAGTAAGAATATTCTCTTTGGGTGGCCTGGATGGAAAATCTTGTCAGACATGTTTTTTTTCTTACCAGCAGATCTCACCTCTTCCTCTTCCCACTGTCTTTCTATAGCACAAATTGCTATTATTGTCTTTGTATAACATGAAGATATTTCTTTCAGGAAAACAAATTTATATTCATTTAGCACAAAGAACTAGTTGTGTTTATATTTAGCTGTAAGTATTTTCTAATAAAAAAAAAAAAGGAGCTGTCAGTGATTTGAAACTGGGTCTTCTGCATAATTGGTGGGAATCAGTCTTGAAATATATCCTTACAGAAAAAGATAGCTGTTGTGGAGGTTTATGTATCTTGAAGAGCTTCTTTTTATTTTGAGACTTGAGACTTCCGTTTTATAGGTATTAATACACTCTAACAAAAGTGTAATTATGATTGTTGCTATTAGCAACTACATGTATGTACTTTTTTTTTTTTTTTTGGTAGGGTCTGTACAAAGTTCCAAGGTCATTTTCTTTTACTAAACTCAGACCACATACCAGGAATATCACATAATTACTGCTCTTAAAATAGGCAGCACATCTGAGTTTAATCTCAGTGTGCTAGTGTGTGGTAGACCCTTCAAACAATTCAGTTCTGAAGTTGCAAATTATCAATTTCCTTTTAATTTCCAACCCCCTTGCCCTAGTGATTTGTCTTAAGAGAACAGAAGTGAGATGGAGCAATATTAGAAAACTACCCCCACCCCCTAACCCCAATTTCAGTGAGAGATTCTCTGTCTTGTCTGCTCACAAGGGCAGGGAATGATTAAAGATCATGCTATGCAAGTGTGTTATACTAAGTGAGTCTATCACAGAATGTTCAGGTTGTTGAGGGGGCATTTTACCTATTGAACCTAATTCTCTGTTCAGTTCAACAGTACCAATTAAAGCCTCTCAGATAGATGGCTGTTGAACTTCTGCTCACAGACATCATAAAAGGAACTATCTACTTCTCCGGTGCCCCTGAATCATTCTGCCAGTGGCTTTTTTGTTTATTTTAATTATTTAATTTACATAATTAAAATAAAACTACCTGCTACCAACATGAGGCAACTTTGCTTTTGCTTGTGAGTATCTTTTAAGAATGTGCTGCTTCTTGCGTAGAAAGACAAAATAGCACTCTTGAACTAGTATTCTTGTTTCTATAGCAAGGGAAGGAAATATGTGTCTGAGGACCTTACATTCATTTCCATATGTTAAATGGACATACATGTATATTAATATGATGGTGAGGCAATGGCATGGCAATGCTACTGGAGGGGTTGAAAAAAAATGATCCTGTTTAATTTTAACAGTTTGTTTAGTATTTAATAATAAGTTGCAAAATTTCATTGATGGATTTGTTTTAGTTGAGAGGTGACTTCATATCTGTTTCTTTATATTTGAATGTTTTTTGAATATCCGTGTACATTATTTGAAAAATTCCTAATATTCAGAATTTACTTAGCAGGGATCAATGAATTTAATATATCTTCTCCATTTATTGTAGTATGTATGATAAATAATGGGTCTTTATGTGTCTGCCTTTATGTGTCTCCTCAAACATATAGACTGACAAATCTATATGTTTGAGGAGGAAATGCAATGAAGCATAGCTTTTAGGGGCTACAAAATTGTTGTCTTTGAGGTGGGATTGCTGTAACTTGAAAATCTGATTTCTAATGAAACTGATAGTATCACAACTTTCTTGGAAAACTCCCCAAGTTACACTTTATATCAGTTTGAGAAGAATTCCTGGAAGTACAAATAACACATTTTTTCCCTCATTATTTACGTCATTATTTAGATGTTTCTGGTATTCTCTAATGTTCTTTGTTGGTGGTGACTAGATTTGCATAGTGTATGCAAGAGTCTTGGAGGCTGGCGTAATAATGCCCAAGGTTCTGGGTATTTACCAAGCAGAACACCTCAGTTTTTCTTCAACTAGCAAAAGTTCAAGGAATTGCTAGTTGTATTGTACAGGCAAAATCCCATCTATATGACTTTGTCTTGCAAGTTTGAGTAGTTCATACATTTGAGTTAAAAACAGCCATTTTTCAGAGCCTAGAATCTGTAGATTGTTCATTTTATTTCCATAGCCTCACTGCTTTTACCCGTTAAATTATTTGGATCCTGGAGCAATTTCAAGAGGAAAGAAAACTCCAGATAATTTCACCTGCTGAAATCCACTCCTTAAATCTTTTTAAAGCTGTTAAGAGGGTGATTCACCTGAGAGAAGAACATATCATGCTGAAGTGATTGGCTGTTCTGGGCATGCAAAGAGGGAATACAAATGAAATCTTCATGTGGTTGTCATGACTTGTTCCACTTAAAGGAGTTTCACAAGCATTGTGCTGAGTACAAAACACTTCCCTACTTTTCAAATACAAGTAAATGATACCAACCCATCCATTAACTGCAGCCTTTTATTCACAAATAATAGTAGCCTTAAAGAGAGAGAGAGGCAGAAGGAGCTGGGTTTTCAAGGCTCCCTTATTTGTTACCTCAAACACACTGAAACATGTCTGAAGATGTCAACCATCTAGTGATTTAAAATATGTGAGCTGTCAGTGCCAATTTTACTAGTGCACATTTTACTACCTTTTAAATCAATTTATTTCATTTGTTTACAAGCCAGGCCACTTAGATATAATACTGAGAGACATCCATTCTACAAGCCAGTAGTAGGGTTAGAACAATTAAGGCTAAGAAAGCAAACCAACCCAAACAGACAAATATAACAGTACCATTAATCATCCTTCATGAGCTATTCATACCACCCAAAACCTTTTGGGAAAGTCTGCTCATAATGGTCCACCAAAATAGTACCAAAGTAAGGACTCATGGGAGATGATGTTCTAGAGGTGGAGGGCTGATATGGAGAAAGCTCACTCTCTAGATTCCTGGTCCACTTTTAATAAAGTCTGCTTTTCTTAAAAGAGGATTTATTGATTAAATTATATAAATATCTGGGAGGGGCTTGATGTGGTCCCTTTTTGTGCTACTTCAGAGTCAAATTCTAAAATATTAATTCTAGTCAACATATTTAATACTACACTATTTGCATTTTCAGTTCAGTTATTTTTTCTGTTCTCTCCTCTTTGATATCTATTAATTGACTGATATTTATTTGGATCATTTATTAGAATAAACATTTAGCCTCTCTTTCCAGACAAAGATTCCTGAAGTAGCTAAGAAGATAAAATGTTAAAGTAATGATGATTGAAACAAAATTAATGCTCTGATTCAATATGGATTTAATAGGTCATTTTCATTTTCTTTCTTTTTCTTTTTTTTTTTTTTGGTGAAAATAGCTTTATGTCTTCCTCTTTGTGCCACTATTTTACTTAATACTTGTGCCTTATTAAACCTGTCCTTGAATTTCTGTAAAACTCTTTTCTTGTGAAAAAGTCTTTTTTTCTATCACCTTGTCAGGATGCTTTTGACTTTGCTTTTGAGTTGGTTTGAGTGGCATATTTAAACTGAAGTGCAAAATAATAAAGATTATGTAGAAGATTTCTTTTTTCCAGTTGCGTATCTCTCCACTGCTCAGCAGACTTGCTGGCTTCTCCTGCTTCAGGATCTGAAAAAACCTTATGGGATGAGTCCTCCACGAAGTTTTCCTTTGGGATTTAATGGAAGCATGAGAAGCCAGAGATGCTGCTGGTGCTGGAGAGAAGGTTGTACACTCACATACACCTCCCTTGGCAACTTCATTATTAAGGTAAATTCAACCTTGTTCCACCCAGGAGAAGTTCTCAGGCATGTCTTCCCCCTCAGTTAAAATAAAAATGAAACTATTAGTTTTCCATTAAACAGGATGTGAGTGGTCAAAAGCAACTGTAGAAAAAGTATTTGGCACAGCACTTGTTTCATTTGTCAGAGGAGGCGATTGCTCATCTGATCTCTAGCACTTTTCAGTTACTATTGCTTCCCGTGGGTGATATTGAGTCAACAGAACAGAGGTCCCTCAACTGCCCCAGCCAAGAGAGTCTGGCCTAGAATGATGAAATATTTTGGTTCTGTCCAAACTATCCTTCTAAATAGAGAGTGTTGTTCTCATTGCCCTTCCTTCCTTACATAATACTGATTCACAAATTATTGGTCTGTCTGCCTACCAGTTTACCTGTTCAAGCACCTGGTAACTGCTTGCCTCCAGCCTACTGTCCTGAAAAGACAATTCTCTGCTGATCAGTTCACACTCAAACAAAGAAGCAGGATCCACAAGCTGGCAAAATGCAAATAAGGATGACAATTGCTACACCTGTCACCAAGGTACCTTTCCCCCAGCTCCCACTTTAGCAACAGCCGCTGCCATCTTGAAGAAGCTAAGACGCTTCATAGCATTACATACAAGCCCCTCAACCACCACTTATAATCTCTTGTTCTGTTTGTAAGTTCTGATAGTTAGCAAAAACTTACCTTAATTAACTGCAGCTTTGCTAATTGTGTAAGCTAACCTGCAAAGTAAGTAAACTCTATATAGCAGTTTGGCTCTTTTGGAACTTAATTGCTAATTATATTGTTTGGGAAACCTATGACCACATTTAGCTAAACATTAGATGAAACTGAACATAACAAGCAAAAACAACAAAGTACTAGGTTGGGGCCAAAAATGGCAGAGTGGATGGACCCTTTCCAGCTGTTTAAAATCAGAACAATGAACAGGCCTAGAAAAATACACCAATATCCTATCTGCAACAAGCAAGGTTTGATTTTGCTTGTCTCCTGGAGTGACCCAAGTCTTCCTTTTTCACCTTACAAAAATTCTATTTTAGTCTTCCTGAATAAGGTTGGAAGTTCACATAGGAGAAGGGTGTCTTATTGGATGCATTTTCATAGAGTGGTAATGAACACAGAGGAAAAAAAGGTCACCCTTGCAATATTAACACAAATTGTACCAATCTTTTTTTGCTTCAGGCAAGGTTAGTGTCAAGAAGTACTACTTCTTTATTAAGAACTAGTAGCTAAATAAAAATAACCTTTCTCCTTGGTTTTGTGTTGGGAGAATAATTTTTAATACCATATATTTTGGTAACACTCTAGTCACATCCTGTATTAAAGAGATGAAGAGGATATGTATCAAAAAGAGCATCAAGTCTGTATCACTGGCTCCATCTAACACCACATGGCCCCCCAAACTCCCCCCCCCCCATGCATATGTATTGAGCATGAACATCTGATCAAGGGATACTTGTATACATAAATCTCTGTGGAATCTAGAACTATGCACAGAATCCCAGCTTTCCTGGAAACATATACACAGGGGTTTGTGCAGGTAGCTCTCCACATTCAAAGTTCCACACTTTATATGTGAATATCTGAGGGCAGAGAACCCTTGTGTGATTTAGAATAGAGGACTTAATAAGTCACTTTAATGGATTCAGACAACTCTTTTCACTTAGATACATCTCAAAAGGGAGATATTTTGTGGTAAATATCTTTGGTTTTATATTTGGTGATATTAAAAAAAATACAGGTAGTCCTCATTTAGTGACTGCAATTGGTTCTGGTGAAATGGTCACTAAGCAAATCACATGACTGAGAGAGAGAAATAGAGAGACATGCAAAGATTGCTGGTTGCTGCAATCTCATTCAGTTAAAGTTCTCCTGTACAATGTCCTGTGCCTGACCCACTTTTCCCCCTTTTTTTGCCCCCCTCACAGGATGGAGAAATTGCTTAACAAGTTATCTCTTCATGAGCTGTTTTTCTCTACAGCACCACCCTAAAAGTTAACAAATGCAGCTCTGTGACCTTAATGGATTAGAACCCTGGGTCAGCTGCAGCTGCTGCCTGAAACTGACCAGACCTTAATCAGTTTCACACCAAAGGCTTTTGCTGATGTAAATGCATGCATTGGTAAGAAAATGAATTTTTATTAGCATTTATTACTGTTGCATTTGCAAACAGTCACTGTCTGAGGCAGTTGCTAAATGAGGACTACCTGGAGTGAGTTTTATCTGAGCTTGGAGGAGAATCGCATGAAAAACATCTGTACTTTTATAGAATAATAATGAAACCCACAGTTATTTCCTGCAAATATCTTAATGTTTTAACAGCTACATGAAAGTGAGAATATGTGTTGACGCTTCCCTTGCACATCCCATTCATTGTATAACATTCAGGTAGAGGGCACAGTGGTCTCTGGTCCTACCTTCCTCCATGGTTACAAGTGATTCCAAAAGGAAAAGAGAACTCTGCAACCCTAGTCATCAACGGATGTATTGTCTGCATGTGTTGCCCTCTGGAGTTTTCAGCAATTTAAATGTAGACAGTTTTCTCTGGACTGTTGTTTTTCAGGTAGTGTTAATAAATTGGCTCATATATTCAGCGCTATTGTTGTAGATATCTTAATCTTTATAAAAATAATAAAAACTTTTGCTATTTAAAATAAAATTCTAAAGGCTATCATCCTTTCCATTGGCAATTTACCAGTAATTCACAAACAGGAGAAAGTTAGTTCTTGATACAGAGGGAATATCTGCATTCAATTTCAATGCATTAATTTTCTCAGCTTTTTGGGTGCCATGATAACGAAATGGAATAAAAAATCTAGAGCTTTCTGATATTTCCTTGCATTTATCTCTTCCACCTAACATTTAACCTGATATGCTAATCTTATAAGCACAGCTGATTTGATGAATATATATATATGATTCTTCTGATCTTAGAACATTTTATTTGCAAGAAATGTGAAACATGGTATCTTCTGAATCACGCTGAATTGTTGCCAGCTTCAGCCAAGTACTTGTGCACAGTTATTAGGCTCTCATCAGAGCCAGCCAGAATAACAGTGAAAAGGAATTGTGGGAAATGTAGTCCAACATATCATATAGGTCACCATACAGTGCCCTCACATAATGCAAAAAGCTAAGGGGGACAGATTATTATATCGCTCAAAGTATAATTCAGAATAATTAACTGAGCTAACTGAATGAAGTAATAGAAACTAGGGTTGTGCAATGACTGGATTCAATTTTGAGAATGTGCTTCAGAGGATGCAGCAGTGTGAATATATTACCTATTTTAAACTTTTTAAAGCAACTGCTTCTTTTCCTGGAATCTCACAACTGCTATTTGTAGAAGTCATGAGATCCCATTAAAAGATGGGTTGTGTTCAAGAGTTGTAGACAGGTACTTGTCTATGCTCTGAAACACCTTTTAGAACTGAATTGGAAGCATTGTCATATGGTAGTTAATTATTAATCCATTTGAACAAGTGAATGATAACAGCCTATAGAAAATAAGTTATTACTAAAAAGCCTTCAGGGCCAACCTTGAATAAATATTCTATTACTTAAATATTTGTATACATAATGCAAAAATTGTACATTGTAGATCTCACCAACTCTTTAATAGATTTCTAAAAAAATTCCACTGGTCTTTATGTTGAAGTTGTTCCCAACATTCCCTTTGACAGATTTTACAACATCTTTGTCCAAAGGTCATGTGGAAGAGTCATCGAGCATTTAGCACTACTTTTTGATAACATGATTTTTGTTTTTTAAAACAACATAGCCTGATGGCATTACCTATTGTAAGAGGTGTTACCTGATGTCTATTTGACGTAAGCTTTCTAGGGCTTTGGCATTCTAAAGCCTGTGGCTCATAAGGGTCAGAGGGTCTGTAGCCTTAGGCAAAAAAAGAAAAAAAAAAGACAGTGCCCTTCCTCACTTCCATTTCACATGCAGAAAAACCAACTAGAATAGTAGTAAAATCAACCCAGACAGTACGATAGTAATTTTCACTATGCCTGAAGGCAATTAGCTAGTTTAGGAAGAGTAAGAAAAACTGAATGGTGTGCATGTGAGTGTATATTTATATATATTGTTCAAGATAGACAAATAGCCAACTGGATCCAAAGGAATAACTGTGGAGCCATCACTATTGACGTGAACTTTAGACTCATAATGGTTGTTTTATTCTCGCTAAAGATGGAGCCAGTAGTGATTGTTGTGTATTTTCTGTGCAGTTTAAAGTAGCCATTCTATAATAATAAGTTATAATAAAAAATCCTTAAATATAGGAGAGCTTATAATCATTTTTACCAGTCTCTGAGTCTCTCTTACTAGCTTTCTACTCCCTTTATTCCTATCTCTTTTGGAAAACAAGCTAAAAACAATTGTCTACAAAAATATAAACAACTGCACTAGAGTACCACCAGTTCTTAAGAGAAAAGTGTCTGATATTTATACAAGAATTCAGGATGTCGTTCAGAAGTAAAAGAATTACACTAAAAGTGTGAAGGCCAACGACAGTAGAAACTCTTAATTTTAAAAAAAAATGTATTTTTTTCAGAATGATGGCTTTTTTTTTTTTAAGTAATACTTAAAAACAGTACTCCCAAATATTCCTAGATAAAGATTCAAAAACAGGATTTAAACCTAGATGACAGCCCAGAAACCTGTTGTCTTAAACTCCAGAGGCTGAGAACTGAAGTACATTGTAAGTTCATTGTTTCCTAAAACAGAGAAAATATAAATGAATTTAACTTTGAGTCTGTACTGACATCTCTGTACTGAGAATCATTCTAATTCAGATATACATGTGTTATCTTTGGTGCTGTAAACATAGGTTTTACTAGTGATCTTATGAGCAACAAAGCAGCTCTTGGAGGATGTTTTTGATACCTCAGCCATTAAATCTGCTATTATCACAGCTTCTTTCGCCAGGCCAGCAGTATTGCATTTAATGATCTTCAGAAGTCCAGGAGGGACATCAGCAAACTAATCACTACTTAGGAAAAATATCTCTAGCATCTGCTTTTGTTGCCATGAAGTCCCTTGGTAATGTGCATATCCTCAGCCGAAATGATTGCTTTGGACATGATGGTTCCCAAACAATCATGTTTCTGCAGCTGGAGAGACAGAGAAGCCAAGAATCACCTTTCATCTGCCAAGCTGCAGGAGAACAAGCTGATTGGCAATCCATTGAATAAATCAAATGCTGAGAGTAGGAAGTAATTTTCTAAAAACACATACATAATGCACTTGTCATGCTATACACCAGATCTCAGGGTCTTCAAACTTGTCTATATGCAAGCTGATGAAGTGAAGGCAACATGTGAAATAGCCTAGAAACATGTTATCATGAGAGCTCCAGGCTGGAGAAACAAGAGATCTACAAAAATAATATGTAGCTATTACTCAATATTTAGTTTAACTCACACTCAGTCTTAAACACTTCACTGAAAAATGGGATATGATGCTTTCATGTGTCTTCTGAATAAGTCTGCCTGTGGCCTTAGGGCTGCATGCAACCTCTAAAGTAATTTTAAAAGTCTGCTGGTTGTAACCATTTCAGCAATTCCATTTTTTTCTAGACTTATTTATGAAGAGCCAGGGTAGAGAAAGAAATTTTCAGAAATTGAAACACAAAAGAGAAAAAAAAGTAGCCATTATTGGTTCTGCCTTGTCCATTGCTTGCTTAAGCCCCATTCACCATCAACATTTGACTTCCAATATATTATTCGGAAAGGTTATTATTTCAACAGAAAAAGTTCCCCATACTTGATCTATGATTTCACGAACCTGAAATCAAATTGTTCTTATTGTTACAAGAATGTTTAGTGTTGTTTTGTTTCATAGTCACCCAGTTTTGAAAATTGGGAGTGTTGCACTCATGGAAAATAATGCACTGCAATACATCATGGGGCTAGGATCTTCTCAAGCTCTAGCTCTCTACAGTGGAGGTCAATTTTTAATTGCAGCTCCCATTATAGTGTTAGGCAAAGTCAAAATCTTGGGGTCAAAACTGTTGAGCTATGAAGCATGTACTGTATTTTTTCAGAATACAGCAAAAGATCTTCAGAGGGTGAAGTCAGACTAGATTCTAAAAGAAAGGAAGTCTTCCCACTCAGAATCTTCCAAGCCAACAGATCCATTCTCTGACTAGAGAACGAAAACCTGACAGAACCTCCATCTTCCCCTAGTCTCTGACAAATCTGAATCTTCAAAACCACATGAGAGTCCTTTAACACTCATCTACTTCCTCCAGAGGGGATAAGTTCAGATCACACAGACTGGGGCAGCCCTTACAGAGTTCCAAGTTGTTCATGAAACATCTTATTGTTCTAGTAGATAAGAACCTCAGAGTGTTAAGTTTTCTAAGAACCATGTATAGTCCTAGTTCTAACTACCATTTACATGAGAGAATTTCTGCTTCCCATACATTTGCTGGATGGTTCCTTCATACTGGATTCAACTTTGCCTGCTTAGATCTGCCTGTTTTATCTGGTTTAGATTTTCCCTGCTTTGATCAGCTGTTACATATCCTTGACTTCCCTTCCCAAGCTTCAAGTAATTACAGAACAGGCTACATAGAATGCCAGACTTTGTAGAAGTAGGAGGTACACAGAAATATAACAACATGCAACTCAGTCCTTAAACCTCTTAATTGCTTACCAGGAAATAAACCTAATTTAACATAGCAGCCTAATCTTTAAATACGTATATTCATATAAGGTGGTCCCATAAAAAAGCAGTACTAAAAGCTAGAATTTCTAATTTGTTGTTTAAGTTTGATTTTTCATAAAGTGACTTATATGAAATCCTTTTTATTTCAGATATAGACTATAACTATTGCATTATATTTATTTGAAGTGTTTCCTTCCTCATGTGAAATAACTATTCTTGATATTGTAAATAGAAAGTTATACAAATGTTAAGTTTAAAATGTGTTTTCAAAGGAAAAGCAATTTCTGCTAACTTGAGTATTAAGTAAAAATCTCATTAGGATTTAATGTACTTAAAAATGTATCCAGGTATTTGCACAGAAGTTACAGAATTCACAAAGAAGAGGTAGCCTGCTATATTATTTTAAGACATCTGATTTTGTTGAGGGGAAGAAGGAAGGCTTGAAAAAGGAACTATCAACCTTAAATTTATATGCATTGGTCCATCCCACCAAATAAGATACATGATTTCTAAATGAATCCCTTTATTAGCTTATTGGGGCTATGTTGCTAAGGATCACCTATATAGAAGAATGTGTATTTCATAAGAAGGAGGATAATAACTTATTTATTTATGTTCACAAACATACAATTTCTACTCTGCCCTTGTCATGATGTTACTACATCTGGTATAATGGTCATAATAGGTCTCACCAGCTTGGTTCTTTTCCCCAAAGGTTGAATGCATGAATGTCCATAAAACCTGGCAGGCAGGCATAATAAACTTTATGCTGATTGGGGATTCTGGGGATTTAAATCCAATACATCTTGAGAAAGTGAATTTGGGGAAAATTGAGCATGAATTGAAGAAAGCCAAGTTTAAATGTCATAAAGCTCACTTTGGTCGCCTTGGGCCAGTGTTTCTCAACCTTGGCAGCTTTAAGATGGGTGGACTTCAACACCCAGAATTCCCCAGCCAGGTGGCTGGGGAATTCTGGGTGTTGAAGTCCACCCATCTTAAAGTTGCCAAGGTTGAGAAACACTGCCTTGGGCCATTTGCAGTCCTTCAGGAGGGAGAGGTGAGGTGAGAATAAAACTGGGGAAAAGTGACACCTCGTGCAGGGTGTCTTGTAGAAAAGATAGGATATAGGTTTAAATTTCTAGGCAACCTGTTCACCAGCAAGGTTTAAAGAATAGAATGCAAACAATAACAAACAGAAAACAAACATACGCTGACATGAATCTTACCTAAAACTGTCAGTATAAACTAAGCCAAGGGAGTTTCAATTCAGATAAAGATGGCAGTGGCATTACATTGGACAAAACTGCAGAATTTCTGGGATGCACAAGACAAATATTTTGAGCAAGGCCAGGCTAACCCCTCCGTTCAGCTACTTCTTATTTATTGTTTTGCTATAAATTCCATGGAATGACTCTAAAACCACTGTGAATAGGACTCAGGAATCATCCAAAAGCCCCATAAAGTGAGAACCTTCGACGATTCATCTTTTGTGATTTATCCTTACTGCTGGGGAAACTGTACTCAGCCTTTTCAAATGACTTCCATTCAGTTCACTTACTGCTGTTTAGAATGGAATGGCCTTGTCTTGAGTAACCCAGAGGCATTCTCGGTCATTCTCTCCTTCACACTCTGGATGTCTTAATGATCATCTTTAGTGGTCCCATTGCCTTTTAGTGTCAGAAAATGTGCTGGGGAAAAAAAGAGTACAGTTTGCTGCTTTAAACCCAAATTACAGCTTTTCAGGATGCATGTATATGGAGTGGCAACATTACCTTGTCGTTTGGCAAGCCGATTGCACCAAGATGGGATGGAGTTGTGCGAGAGAGCAATTGATACATTTGGAATCGTAGTGTAATTCTGAACCCAGACTCTACATGTTGTCATGTACCCGACATTAGCAAAACTGTGCAATTTATTTATTTAAGCAAATTTGCATAGCAGCCCATCTCTCTTAGTGACTCTGGGGGGCATACATAAAAATAATAAAAAATGGATAAAAACCATTAAAAACAACCAATTTAAATTATTATAAAAACAAGATTTTCAACTAGATCTCACCAAGATACTTGGCCATTGATAGAAATACTCTGATTCTGCCCTCGTATTTTCCCCTTCTCATATCATTGTTTTATATACATTTTTTTTTCCAGGACAGTCCACTGGTCTTACAATCCGACAGGAATGTTACCATGAATGCAAGAAATCACATGGGACACTTAACAGGACAGCTGACTGTAGGTAAGTCTTATTATTTAATGAAACTTTTGTGCATGAATTTAACACCATTCTTTTACATTTCATGGTACTATAGGAAACAAAAGGTTACACTTATGTTATTAAAGATGATGTTGATTTATGTCCTACATTTTCCAGTCAAATATACTGTAAGTGGCCCAGAGAATTAAATTTAAACAGAAACATAAATTGATTAAATCAATCAATCAAGAGAGCTCTCAAAATAGTTAACACAACTCCAAAGCAAATCAAAGCAAATTAGTAAAAGCAATCTGAAAAGGTTAACATATTATATGAAACACAAAAACTGATGAAAAGCATCATTAAACCATACAAAAAGTTTAAGAGAGAGAACTCTGAGCAGAAAAAAATGAGGACTGATCTATATGTCTTAAATATGAGACAGCTTGCATGTTTAGCAGATTTAGCTCTGTGTTAGCAATTTAATAAAAAGGATAATGTATTACAACAAACTGCTGATCAGATAAAATGAGATTTAATTCTCTTTGTACTTCAATAGCATCTCCCTCCCTCCCTCCCTCCCTTCCCACCGCTGTTCAAATATTTACAAAACCCTTTTAATCTTTATATATTATAAATTTGCATGGAACAAAATATGAGAGAATTATTTTCATATTTGCTGGTACATTTTTTAAAGAAATGGTTATACTGTAAGGCATAAGGAGTTTATCCTTATGATGATCTTACTTCATACTAGATCAGACATAAAGCATTAAACTGAATTTCCATATACCATGGGAATTTTAGATTTCACTGATGTGGACTTATACATTGTACATTTTCATGGAATCTTATGTATACTAGCTTGATATAGAAAATAATATAAATTTTAAACAGCTTACAAGGAGTATCATCTTTCCACTTTTCATCAATTGTGGCCAATAAGAACTGATAAGCTTTGAAGCTGGCTAGCCTTAGCCTAACAAGGGTTCGGCTACATTTGAGATATTTCAGTAGCTGAGAAAACAGCTTGTCAATTTAAGGTTTCTCTGACTGCAAATCACTGAACAAGTAATAAATTACTTTATACATGTTAAGAAATTAACTTGTATATCTGAATCAACTTCATATTCCTATTTTAGCTTGGAATGTTCTAGGCTTCTCCATAGAGTTGCCATGTATTACACTTTTTACAAGATTCAGTTTAGACTGATCCTTGCAGAGTGTTTTGCTCCACAAAAGAAACACAACTGTCTTTTAAGTTAAACCTTTCAGAATTGAAGAAGGGGAAAGGAGGACAAGGAGCCTATAATCCTTAGATAGCAGCTTCCCAAATCAGCATATGCCATACAATATGTTCAGTTTTTACTCATGTTCAGGGTCAGTTGCTGTGATTCCTAGCAATTTCTGTCATAAATCATCCTCCAATGGCAGATTTGTGTTGTTCTTTACAATTTATAATTTGTGATTATCCCAGCTCAGCTGCCACTGTTTTAAAATGATAAAATCTTCCACAGAGTTATTGTGATTTATTATATTTGATTTCTTGTGTTGAATAGATTGATACATTAGCTGACTCAGCTAAAACAGACCCTTCATTTAAAAAGGTGACCTAATTGGGCAGTATATTCTTCAAAATATATTAATACTTTTGAATTCAAGTGTTCACAAAAATATCAGGGGCAGATACATTTTTTTGTAGACAGATCCTGTGTCCTCTGTGTGAAATAACGAAGTTTTTCTTTAGAACTATTATTTTGTTCAAACGTAAATCACAGATACACTGTGAGCTATATAAAGAGATAATAAACAGAATTTGAACTAGTTGTTTCTTTCTGTAGACAAGACAATTGCGTGTAAAATCAGTTAATGTTATTGGTCCAAGCTGTATTCGGTAGATTTTGACTTCTCATGAGAGATGGACGAAGTACGTGGGAAACATGGTTTTGTCTTCTGTTGTTTCACATGCCAAGCTAATTATTGTAAATTGGCCAGCTCTGCACAAAGGCTAAGCTAGATTCTGCTGAATCCTTGATAATTGGATGGATGGATGGATGGATGGATGGATGGATGGAGATAGATAGATAGATAGATAGATAGATAGATAGATAGATAGATAGATAATCTGTTATGATGATAATTGTGTTAGCTGTGCTGATGTTACCACTGTGCAGCTGCAAGTCCAATTTCTATCTGTGCTGTTCTGTTGAGAAAGGTGGAAAAAGGTGCAGAGAGTTGTGTGGTCTTGGATAAGATATATGTTGATTGTGCCTGCATTAGTAATAAAAGCTCTGAGAAGTATTTAAGAAGCCTTCAATTTGTATAATGAAAACCTGACTTTAGTTTATATGTCTGTTATAAAAGTCACAATAATGCAGAGATTATTTGCAATGACTGAACAGAATAGGCAGAGAGGGCCGTGAAGCATAGCAGTGCCCTTATGAGTGAGCCATTGATCATTCCATGGCTAAGTACTTAAAAAGAAGAAGGAGAAACAATTGTAACGCGGTGTCTGCCACATTTTCATTACACAATAGGACCAATGAATTGAAAGATTTTTTTATTATGTGGTAGGCCATGGAATCCCATAAGAGGTACTTAAATATATCAAAATGGCCTAGAAGACACATTTATGCAGATGAGTTTTAAGAGAGGTGCGAGGGAGGGAAATCTGTCCTTTTCCATATATGGTCCGTTTACCTGTGTATATTGTACATCACATGTGATAAACTGAAGCTAAAAATACATTACACATGCTGAACATGTGGGCAGTGGCTTAATTGCATGCAATTTGTCCACATTCCACCATTCTAGCATATTGGAAAAGACTATATTAATGCTTACATTTGCAATAATGAGGACTAGAGACTTCCTGCCTATTGAAATCACAATGCTCCGTGTTTAGTAAAGACACAGAAGTGAAAAATTCCTATGAATTCCATTGCAGCGAACAAACACATGGCTTGTTTGAAATACCACAAGACCAAAAGCACACTAAATGCTTAAATACTTTAAAATGCAAAACATGTGAAAGGGTTGGGGTTATTATGGTTACTACTATGTAAGGCATATGTTAAAGAAATGCAGACAAAAGATATCTATGATTTTCATGTGCACTTTTTATGTTTTAAAAAAATCAGAGACTGATAAAGAGTAAGGCTGAGATTGGGGAAATGAGGTTGGGAAATGAAAAACAGAGTGAAATTTAACTACACAGAATTACTTATCCCCAGAAAACAAATGTTACCCCAATCTTTTTCTTCCAAATATGATCTAATAAATTATTTCTTTTTCTGTGTATTTTCTTCTAATATTTCACAGCTAAGGCAAATGCTCTGTGACTGTCATGACATTCCCAAAGCTGCTGTTGGCTGCAAAGCACATTTACATTATTTGGAGCATCCGGCCTTATAACAAATCTCTGATAGGACATTAAATTTTTATCTTTGCTTTCTCCCTACTCTTTCTGACATTCAGATATCTCATTTAATTTTTCTAAAATTGTAGCTTGCATGCGGACTGGATTGGAAGGTCACTAAGAAGGGCAAACAAATTTAGTGGTGTTTTATAACTTGTGTTATAGAAAAATAGGTTGTCATTCTCACATTCCTCTGACATAAGCTTTAGCTGTATCTCTATTGGCAAATTGTTCTGCATGATATTAAAATCATAGAAAAGAGATATAAAAGTAAATCCTTCTTCAAGTCAGGCTTAATTCTGGGGCCTCATGGACATGTCAAGAAAGTTCTCTTGGCAATAATATAAAACTAGTTTGCCACTGTTTTATTCTGGCAACTTTTTGAATTCCTAGTCTAGCCTACAACCCTGGTTTTCTTGATGATCTCCCATTCAAGAACTAAACCAGGCCTCACTATCATGAATTCTCAAAACTGGCCAGAAAAGAAAGCAAGGGCCTTCTTTGAACTGTATTAACTTTTTCCTTTATTCTTAACATAACAAAGATAGAAAGACACCAGTTTCTTTGAAAGACTGATTTTCTATCAGATGACTAATCCAGCAGAATGCAGCTAATACATACAAACAGATCTTCTTTTCTTCCCTCTGGTTTCTGCCTTCAAAGGAGGATGAAATGTAGCTGTTTTTTAATGTCATGATTATCATTTTGAGATTAAACAACCCCTCTGCTAAAATGACAGTGTGATTCTCCTACAATTAACTGTTCCTAAATTACCAAAAGACATCATGGGCTCTAATTAAAACTTAGCTGGTCACTTCTCATAGTTAGCAAAACCTGGATTGTGTTTCTTGTGCCTTTAGATCCTCTTCTCCCTTTCATCAAGATCCTACATTGCATTGTCCTCCCGTGGAACTCCATGCTGATTCCTCTTTGGTGTTCTTCAGTCATCTAAGAACTTGCATCTCTTCATCAACCCAGCGCTGCCTAATTCCATTTCTTTTTTTCTCTCTCTCTTTCCAACTTCTCAAACCTTTCCTCCCCATCCACCACTGTGAGGCTTTTTGTCTAATTTCAGAAGGAAATTCCCATGCTTTCCAATTCACAGCAGTTCCCAAACTGTGTACCACAGCATTCATCATGTTGATGAAAGAAGACATGATGAGAATTCCTTAATCTCACAACACATGGACAGACTCAACCATAGTTTTAACTGGGAAACTGTCAGCATTTTAGACCAAGCTAAATCCAAATATGCAAGAGAATTCTTGGAATTCAGACAAGGCAGCAATTAACAGACACATAGAGATAAACAGCATCTACATACTATTCAAAAGAGACAAAAGACCAGAAGATTGCCTCACCAGCAATCATCACCAGCAATCATCACCCAGATAAGCAAAGGTTACTGCCAGGCACACAATCAAACAGCAAACATATGCCAATCAAAGAACTACCAGAGGAACAAAACAAAACCCCCACCCCCACCAGCACCAGCACCAGCACCAGGAAAGCATGCCACAGTATATAAATAGAGAGCAAACCCCAGCCCATTTTAGCACTGAAGATGTTACCTAGCTGGGTAATGAAATGTTTGCAAGAAAAGAACCAAGCTCAGAGAACCCCAAGGACTCCACAATTATCTCTTCATCCCATATCCCATCCCTTATCTATAGGCAAATCCACAGAACATCATCTTTTCAGTCCTGGTGTCAGCAGAAAGACCATAAAGAGTCGCCAGAAGTAACAACACATCTTGTTTTTAACATTGATCACACTGATTAATATAAATTAACTTTATATTCCTTCCTTTTACTTATAACAGTCTTAATCTTTAGCTCATTCAAATATTGTCATAGGATTTGATTTCTTTTCATTTCTTCTTTATCCCATTGTACAGAGTCTTTCAGGTCTTTAACAAGCCTCTTTTGTAAATCCAATAAGAAAAAATTATCCAGGTCACTTTCTTGGTTTATCGTTTGTATATTATTATTATTATTATTATTATTATTATTATTATTATTATTATTATTATTAATTTATGTATTTCCCTTTTGATGTTTGAAATATCAGTCAGTTTCTTTTGTATATCCAGTGAGACATGCTTTTCCAAGTCGTTCTTTTGGCCTGTCATTTGTAAATCCACTTTTGGTACCATCTCTATCTTGTCAGATAAAATTTCTTGCACATCTGTCATTTCTTCAATAACATCTTTTGGACATAGTTTATCCACAGAGGCAGACATCAAGGCTGACACTGTTGATATTGTGGCTACTAATTTCTGGCTCCATTCTTCAAAAGTGTCCCTTAATATTTTCAACGTTATAATGTTTTGCATCATTTTGTAGGACCCAATTAATTAACACAAAAGGTAGGGTTGTGATTTTTTTTTTTTTTTTTTTTGCTCTGCCTAGAATCTTTAATCCCCTCTAGTATCCAGTTTTTAAAATTCATAAATTACTTATCTTTATTATGTCTTGCAAAAACCAAAATTGATCTATTTCCCACAAGAAGCTGTTTGTTCTTTATAATTAATTCCAAAATCTTATCGTAAAAGTTTCCAAATTTGTCTGGACCCTTAATCCATTTATAACTTTCTAAGATCAAAATCGTATTTAGCTTTCTCCTGTTTATTTCAAATTCTTTAAATTCTTAAGTTTATGGTTAAATTTTTCTTTTATTCAGGATTGTAGGCAAACTCACCCAGTGTTTTCAAACTTGTCATTCCGAAGGTCTCTAATAGCTTAAAAGTAGTTAATAAGCAATTTCCAAAAGTGATTAGAAAGTGGGGTTAGCGAACTTGGTGTCCTTTAAAAGGCACTGACTGTGTTTGTGAGCAAAATGGCTATTCCCATTGTTTCCCAGCACTCACACCTGCAGGACACCAGGGGAGAAATGTACTTTCAGACTTGCAGGATTCTGTTAATGTAACCTTGCAATAAAGTAGAATTAGATCATCTGGTCATGCTTCGTGTCTGGGCTACCCTGCAAGGCTGACATCAATCTTGCAAGTCTGAAGGAATATCTCTCCCCAATCAGCTTTACAGCCCAAGAAGTTAGGGAGTGTCCCTTCTGAGATATTTTCCACACCCACATGCCAGCTGTGAGCCAAGCTGTCTCTCACCCGACCATTGCCCTGGTTGCAAATGTCTTCCCCCTGTCTCCCAAGGTCATTCCCACATACCATTACATCCACTCATTTTCCTTAAATCTACTGAAGAACAGATTTGAAAGGAAGAGGCTTCAGGAAGCTAAGAAAGGGAAAGTCTATTCTCAGGAGCAGAAGTTTGCTTTCATATCTGTTATGCATTACTTAGGTTAATGCTGGAAATATACAAATACAGAGTAGCAGCAAAATATTGCAAAGTTGATCATGTCTTTTGCATTTTTCAAATCCTTATCCTACAATTCAATGAAAAAAAAAATTGAGAGAGGGGATCCTTGAAGGAGAAGAACATGTGAGAGAAATTTCTTAGGTGAAGCATGAAAGCTTGCACTTCCCTTGGGTTTTACAAGTGGAATGTGAGAATGTCCAGTTTGCAGTTGTAACCAGTCTACAACCTCCTTGCCTTTTCATGTTTCAGTTAAATCCCAAGGGAAGATATAACAAAGGAAGTCCTCCCATGTGATCATTTCAGATTAGGGATAGTGGACACTAATACTGGGATGCTAATATTTTTTATTTATCATCTTGCATCAATAAAGATTTAAGATTATTAATTTTGGACTTAGTTATTGGAAGAAATATTTATACCAATATGAGCCTGTCCAAGCCTTAAAGTCATCAGGCAAAGTTCTTTTAAAGATGCCTATTAGCAATGCAAAACAAAAACAAAAAACAAAATGGAAATGGAAATGGAAATGGAAATGAATTAAGCCAACTTGCAAATTTTTGCTCATTTCCAGACTTTCACTGGCTCCTATTTTTTATGGGCAATCAAAACTAACTAAATGCTTCAAAAAATGGAACCTTTTTTTTTTTTGCTATAATTATTTGCCCAACCTGGCACTCAGCTGACACTACAGATGATGTAAACAACTCACCTCTGTAAATTCATTAGCAAGTGTGCTGATGATAGTGGAAAAGTACATAGTGATGAGGTTTATTTATAATTGAAATACTGATTTCTGTCTGGATTTTTATGGGGTGGCTCAGAGAAATCCAGCAATCTCTCCATCATTTCTTAGTGCTGACAATGAAAACCTAAGTTTGAAAGGAGAAAGGGACTGTGAAGCTTCAGTGAAGCTTTTTTAAAAAAAATAAATCAGCAATTCAATTACAATCTGGAACATTTACTTTAAAAAAAACCTAATTTCCACTAATTACTTCAAAGGGTTTCATTCAACTTCAGTTTTTCCTATTTAAAAATATTTCTAGAATCAATATATTCACATTATTACCTATAACACAAAAAAATCTCCAATTTTATGCAGAATTATTTATAAGTAAACCTGTTTAACATAACTGAGTTTTGTGGGAAGGTACCTTAAAATAGCATACATATTTAACTCATAGATAATAAAAGGATTGACTCACACAACACGCTAACCTCTCATGTACCTTGTTTGGCTTTAGTTCTGGATGTTTTGTGAATCCAACCATTTTTGCTTTGTTTACAATGGTATATGCGATAAGGTTACAATGAACTAAGTCATTACAACTTATTCAATGAACTAGAATTAAGCAAATTTCCCTTAATGGCATGTGTAACCCACTGAAAATTGGATCCACTTCCTCCCTGTTTTGCTTTTCAGTTTGGCTCTCAATAAAAATGCAATACACAGAACATAGCTAGATTTCTATTTATCTATTTGTCTAGAAATGGAGAGCTCTACTTTTAGAGAAAGCAAATTCTTAGATGTTTGGAACATAATCCAGAATCCCTTGTCATTGTTCATCCTGTTTGAGCTTGATGGCAAATGAAGTGGAAAATATTTGATGGGATTGGGTTGTCTGTCAACTTTCAAGTGGACCTTGGGCATTTCGATTTTGAAATCCAGTGTGTTGAATTGAGTAGACTCAGGTTTAACTCTTTTAGCCACAACATTTACTAATTAACTTTTTAAAAATCTGTCTCTCAGCCTATTTGAAGAGTTGTTTTCATGAAGTTGAAATAGGACAAGCAATTGGGCTATTTTAAACTCAAGCAGAAAAGATGGGCTATGCATGTAATAGATGGTTCCCCAAAAACATAGCAGGAATGCTGTGAAAATAGCAGTATATGACATTGGATGAGTTCAAGCTGTCTTGAATTCAGAAAAAATGTCTCATGACATACATAAAAGCCGTGTTAGAACTCACTTGATTTTTGGCTTAGCAGGTCATATTTGTCTTTTGTGATTTTGTAAATCATGGTTTCTAGCTTAGCATGCAAATCATTTAGTTTTATTGTATTCAGCCAACCATAGTTAAACAAATGATACCTTGGTGCAGTGTTTCTCAACCTTGGGAACTTTAAAATGTGTGGACTTCAATTCCCAGAATTCCCCAGCCAGCTATGAAGCTGAAGTTGAAGTTGAAGTCCACACATGTTAAAGTTCCCAAGGTTGAGAAACACTGCCTTAGTGTGTCGCATGTATAGTCATTGCAGCCGGCTTCTGAATATACATGTATATTTATGTATAGTCATGTATAAATGTTGTACAGTAAGGCTCAGAAAAAACATTATATTAGGTTGGAACTCCATTTAAAAAAACCCAGATGAACTTTAAAAGGTACTGATTACATTTTAAAAAGCAATAATTTTATAAAAAATAGAACATTCCCAAATACACATGATTACGTACAAATACATACCATTTCAATTCTGAAAAGCAGAATATCAATTAGTTAGGTGTCATCAAATCAAGTCTGACTCCTGGTGACAGCTTAGAGAAACATTCACCATCTTGATGCTAGTAATAATTCATAGCTCCTCCAAGGACATGTCAGTAACCTTTTTGGGCCCATCCTTCTACTTAAACCTTTCTCTTCCTTTTTTTATACTGCCTTTAGCTTTGCCATATATATAATCTTTTTTTTTTTTCCCCTAGTCCATCAGTCTCTTCCATCATGTGCTTGAAGTATGAGAGTTTCTGCTTGCTGATCATTGCCTCAAGGACACAATCAAGTTTTATTTAGTCTGAGATTGCTTGGTTGGTTCTTCTTGAAGGCTATAGTGCTCTTAGTAACCATCTCCAAGTCTGTAAATCTTTCACTCTTTCTCAGTGTCCAGCTTTCACAGCCATGCATTGCTTCACTTAAAACAAGACCATCACTTTAACTATTCTAATCTTTATCACTTAAATGTATTTACTTTGCATAATCTTTTCTAAATTTTTTGTTGACTTCCTTCCTCTTTTTTTTTCCTGTAGTACATGATTCATCTTTATGTATTTTTAGCCCAAGAAAGCAAAATTACCTACTATCTTTACTTCTTTGCCTCTTTGTAGGTTGACATTACCTTTCTTATCTTAACATTTAACATTAACCAGGTTTTTCACTTTTCATTTTTATTTTAAATTCTTCTCTATTTTCTTTATTCTTAGCTATCAAAGAGGTATCGTATGCATATCAACCTCCAGTTTTAATTCCAGTTGTTGTGGTTTCTTCCAATCTTGCCAATCTTATAATATAGTGAATGTGTAAGTTAAATAAATATGGGATGATAGGCACCCTTATCTCCCTTTCTTATTCTGAACTACTCCATTTCTCAAAACACATTTCTTCCAATAGCTATTTCTTCCATGTAAAGATTTTTCAGAAGAATATCCACGGGTCCTGGCATACCCATTAACCTTAGTATGTTCCACATTCTGGCATGATCCCCACAATCAAAAGCCTTGCTGAAGTCAAGGAGCAAAGAGAAACCTACTTTAATATTCCCTTGAGTACTCCACTGTCCATCATATCTTAGCTAACTGATCTGACAGCTGTCTGCCTTTTTTAAAAACATTCCTGTCCTTTTCCCATTTCTCTCTCTATTCTTCATAGTAATTACTTCAGCAAAACTTTTCTTGGGTGAGGAATTACTGCACTTGCTTGGTGATTTTCTTGCATCTCCATTTTTCTGTATATGCACAGACACAAATCTTTTCCAGTCTCTAGGGCACTCAGCCTAATTCATATTTGCTGACACCGAGCTGTTAGCACTTCAACTGCACTTTCTCATGCAGCTTTAAACAGGTCAATGGATATGTCATCTGCCCTGGTGCTTTTCTATTTCCTAGCTGGTCCGTTGCCTACTGTGACGTTGGTTCCTGAATACATTCTGCCTCTGCAAGCACATCTGACATTGTATAACCCATTTCAGTAAAGTCTTTCCATCTTCCTTTAATCTAAGTTGCCTCTGTTACTCTCTTCTGTCATTCCTCTGGAGTATTGCTACTTTAACTGTAAAGTTTTCTATGATTTCTCCCATCTTCTTTAAAACAGCTTTTTTCTTTTCTTTTCTAGTGATTTTACTCTTTTAGCTGACATTCTCAATTGATGTATTTTCCTTGTCCTTTTTGGCTTGAGATAGAGAATGATATTAGTAAATAATAACTATTCTAAACGTCACCTTCATAAAGGGCATATATGCATACTGTGCTGGATGGTCTGCAATATAGCTCGCTTATATGGAAGTATGCTTTTGCAAAAGTTTGTTTTAAAATGTTTGTATGTTGGATGCTGAGCTACATGGCAGCACCTAGTGAAGTTTGGCTATCTCAAAAAAAGCGAAACATTGTTCAGTTGGCATCAGGAAATCTTAGGGATGTAGCTTAGACTGGGAAGTTAAGAAAACTTCTGGAAGAGGACAATGCCACCTCTGTACAGTTGCCAACAAATCTACTGTACATCAGTGTGACCACAAAGTCACCAGATGTTGAACACCACTTGAACAAGTTCTGGCATGTTAGGGGAGGAGGAGGGAGCACACAATGAGAACATTTCAGATAAGATCATCCAGAAGACTTTTATTTGAAGCCCTCCCTGACATTTATAAACAAATGGGAGGCAAACTATTTGTAGCATTGGGTGTACTTTGCAAACAGACAAGCAAATCTGGTTAAGCCAAAAGCTGAGCACACCAGACACCAAGAACGCCACTTAAGGTGGAGACATCTTCCCATGTAAATAATACTTGAAAGAATTTTTTTCCACTGGCATGCAAGAATAGGAAAGACAAATCCAAACTGGATAAGTCTGGATAATTGCTACCAGCGAAAGACAAATTCTCTGGGATATATACAATAACAGATACACACACACACACACACACACACACACACCCTTATACTTACCCAGACCTTTCCCAGATCTTGATTTCAGTGACCTCTTTTTCATCCCTAGCTGTGGCATGAAGACAGAAGCCTCTTTCACAGGCAAGGAAAACTTTCAGAGAATTGGGAGACAGATTTTGGCATGGTATGAATTCCTGCATATGGAATGACTGAATCCACATTCATCTACCGTATATCTGTTCTTCCCAGAAACATTAAAACTAGTGGGATGGTATTATTATCAGCTTCAAGAATTCTAACAACATGAATAATTATCTGCAAATATCTGAACATCTGAAAAATATTAAATGGTTTAAACAAAAGCACTCCATGCTGTTTTAACTAAAACTAACCATGTCCAGGCCAACTAGGGCAAAATTAGATGAGACATGGATATGTACAGTATATGCCATTATTTGTTGTTGAAATGCAATTACAAGGAGCAGCAAATTAATAGAAAAACTAAAATGCTTAACCAGTTCCCTACATTCCAGCTGCTGCTTTGTTAATCATAATTAGCTGCTTTCTCCAACTATTTTTGTTCCTGTAAGGGTAAATATATGATTATAATTGTCCCCACCTCTGTGGCACTTTCTTAATCTTTTTGGATGGGAAGATCATATGGAAGCCACATTAAGGTGTGCTTTAAGCTTAGTGGAGAAAGAGTGAGATGCATGTGTCGATCTGGCACATTTGAAGCATTCTTCTTCTCCACTTTCCCAGTTTTTAGTCCTCCCAATGGAGGAAGAAAAAAAAACCCAGACAAGATATTTACTGGCCTCTCTATGTCTTCCTATAGAGAACAAGATAGTAATATAGATTGAAAATCATTTCACATTATGCCTAAAGATGATTGGCAGATGAGATGAGATGTTTTTGATGGTGGGCATCTAGTTGGAAGATTGCTTGGTTTTCTTTCCTTTCTTTTTTTTCAGATTAATTGTTTTATTTTCGAATATAAATAATACGTTATAGAGTACAAATAATAGTTAAGTACAGTGGTATTTATATAACAGAAATTGGAAGCTATTAAAACTGTGATTAAAATAAATGAAACCCTTCAAAATAGAAAATTTATAACCATGTTGAATATGATTGCTAAGATATAAATGAAGATAGAATTGCTTAAATTGTACAGTTAATGCTAAATAAGAAGTTGCAAAGTTCATTGAATTATTTTGTAATATGAAAAAAAGTTTATATCTGTGAACTTAATACTAAAGTCTCTACTATATTATTATATTTTTGCTACTTATGAGTACTAAAAAAAAAAGGAGGGGGGGAGAAAAGAGAAAGAAGAGTCCTGCTTGGAAAAGATAGATAGGTATTTCGTCTCTAACATCCCCTTCTCTGAATTCTGACCATTTTGCAGTGTTTATAAACATTTAAACCTCCTTAAAAACCATATTGTCAATGTTTGTATTTGCTGCACATTCTCTAACTTTAAGTTATCAATCAGATATCACTGGTATTGTATCTTTCGTCCAATGCTAAGCAAAGTATATCCTCACAGTTCTGAGCGTGGATCTCAATATATTATGATATTTTTTATTAATATATTCTGGGATTATACATAGTAAAAAAAAATGTGATTTCATTTCAAATTTAATTTCTAAAATTCTCTGAATACTAAGTATGTCTCTCCAATACTAAGTATGTCTCTCCAATACTTTTGGTGTTTTTTACATGTCCATCACATGTCATAAAATGTTACTTCTGTTTCATGGCCTTTCCAACATTTATTACTGTATGATTTGTCTATCTTGGAAATTATTGATGTAGTTGTATACTATCTGTAGACATTTTATACCAGTTTTCTTTTAGATTATTACTTGGAGTAAATGTTATAGATGTGTTCCTTAATTCTTCCCATTGCTGTCTTGTGACTGTTTCTTTAAAATTTTTGCATCCATTTAATCATGCAATTATTTATTTGTTCAGTCTCCGTATTATATTTAAGTAGGAGTATATATATATATGAAGATTGCTTAATTTTCATTGCCTGATTAAGATTTGATCTTTCCAGATAGCATTATTCAGTTTGACTGAATCTTTTTTCTGTGCATTTTGAAAAAACTCTTCCCAGTTAAAATCCAAAGCATTGTAATAATTCTATTATGTATTTCTGTTGCATTTAGCTATACTGGAGGCAATGCTTTAAATGTATTATTTTGTTGATTAATAATTATGAGCCAGTTTTGAATCTCTCAGTGAAGGAAGGATAAGATTCACACACACACACACATACACAATCTCATACAATAATATAAAATTGCAGAAATAAGATCTAGATAAGAAGGGAAAGCAAACAAGGTGGAAAATCAATGTTCCATCTATTACATTTTACCAACTTATCCCTGTGTGTTCTACTTTGTTATTCCTGCAAGATACTTGACACCTGAATCTCTCTCTCTATCTCTCTATCTTCCATTTAAAAACAATTATTAAAATCCATAAATGCTTGCCCCATCATAGGATTTTGCTTGCGACTGGAAAAGTCGAAAGATGGAGTTGGAAAAGCAACTGTTAAAACCACCTCATATGAGCATACTTCAAATCCTCGGGCACTGTGGTGAAATTCACCTTCCAGTGTTAAAGCAGATAGCAGGGAAGGGATTGGCACCATTAGCAATTATTTTTGAGAACTTGGATGACAGGTAAGGTCTCAGAGGACTGCAGCAGGTCAAACTCAATGCCTATTTTTAAGAAGAGAGGGAGGGAATCAAGAATCCAGGGATTTCATTCAAGTAAGTTTAATTTAACACCTGGCAAGTTTTTAGAGTAACTAATAGAGCAGTCAATCAGTAAGCAGTACAGCCAGAGGAAAATAAGATGAGGAACAATAAGACAATGAGGCTGAGCCTTGTGGACGAATGAGTGCTGCAGCTGATCCTGGGAAGCTTTTCCCTTTTACCAGCACAAACTGTAGCATGGGTGAGATGCAGAGTAATCTTTTTATATTCAATTAAAGCAGGTTCTGTGTAGATTGGAGTATGGTTACTCGTACTTCTGAAGAAGCAGGGGGAGCCAAAGATACACTGGAGTATCAAAAGAGATGATCAAGAGGCAAATAATTACTCCAAGGTCTCTAGCTTTGGAGTTCTACATGCAATTGCATTCCCTCCTAGTTTATTTCAGCTTCAATTCCAGGTCTCAGTCCTGCCAAATGTAGAGACCCCTGCTTGCACATCGGGTTTTAAAAAATGTACAAATACCATTTGTTAGGGGTTTTTTTAGCAGGGATACCAGCCTCTATTGCCTTTTCCCTGTGTCAGCTGCTAGAATTGCATAGTTGTGACAGAAGCCTGGAAAAATTGTGCTGCAGGATATTGGCTAATGTGCTGAGCTCAGGTAATCTAGGGATGCAGGTTCCAGGAAAAGTAACAGTCATTTTTTCTTTCTCCATTTTGTTTATTTTAAAATAGTCTTCCATTCTGCAGGCATATCTAATCAAAATGGGTGGGGTGGGCCAACATTTAAATGGTCATTGAGCCCAGCTTTTGTCTCCTAAGCTGTTTTATTGCACAATTTTGCCACTTTACTGCCTTGTTGCTTGAAGTGGTGATATGGGATGATGATGACCAACATTACAGAGTAGAAGAAAAAGTATTCAGAGAGCGAAGAGGAGCCACATAAGGATCTTTCATAGAAGATCTGCTCTCCCATCTATGCTAACATAAACTGATCTGCCATGGTTTAGCATCAGAAATGGAAATTTCTGGGAAGCCATAGCCAGGGCTAGGTGAGGCATATCACACTGTGTGCATGTATGCTTGTAACAGATACAAGAATTCTAGGGCAGTGATTTCTTTATAACTAATGATTAGGTGTGTATTACTCTCTAAACTCGTTAACAAGCAGTGTTTGTTACATGTACAGTTCCTTGAGCATGAATGTTTGCATCTCAGTTTGACCCATTCTCTGGAGTTATCTATTCACTGTTTTGTTTTCTTCTTGATTATTCTTAAAACCATTGATAGCCTTCACTTCCCCAAAAAGAAATGTTGACACTCAGTCCCTTGTCCTTATAATGCAATAGCGGGATTTGATTTGAAGGCTTTAGCCCACTTTATACAGCACTGGCTCAGTGTAGTGTATAGATTATTATTTTATTATTGGTTGCTTGGGATGATATGGGGTAATCTTGTTTCCCATTTTAATAAGAGCATGACATTGAATATGGATGATAATTGTGGTAAAGGACCTGCAATGCTCTATGAAAGATAATGATGCTTGTGCACTGACCTTATCTGTACCCGATAGACTAATGTACAAATCAGCATATATTTATCTTTGAATTTGGCATTTTCCCCTGGTTTTGCAATGCTGCATTTGGATTAAAAATGTATTCAAATGCTTCTGCCCACTCATTATTAAGAACTCAGGAGTTTAGGCCTTCCAAGACAATGATGGGCCTTTGTCAGTTTGTGTCAATTCTATACAAGGGTCAGTCATTCTATATTATGCTAGTCAGGACAAATGTGAAAGAATTCCATTCTTGATGGCACATCATGACCTAAAATGATTTAAGTCTACTGGGAGATCTAACTTCTGCGCTGGTGGCGGACCTGTTAAAATAATTAAACTTGAGAGAAGAAAGGTGTACGTGGTGAGCCCTGGTTGATCTTCAAAGGTGGATGGTTGACAAAATTGATGTCAGTGTCAGTAGGTCTCCCCTTTTTGGGTATGGAGTACAGGCTTCTTTGTTTTCAAAGGGGCTTATACCATGAAGCATTTATGTCAACAACTAGAGTAGAAATGAAGAAAGACTTAGTCTGAATTACACTGATATAATTTTCTTCCTGAGAAATACATTTTTATGTTCCTAGACTTTTTAATCCAGTCTGTTTGGATTTGGAGCCTTTTGATGTGTTTTTACTGATTATGGTTTTTGCCATATCACTGAATTTTGATAAATTACTACATAGCCCTCTTCTGCTGGGCTTCTGGAATTGAGGATCCTCATTAGATGACAGTGATTTGTTCTGGGATTTTCTATATTGATTTTATGTTGGAATGGTGTTGTAAGGTTCTTTTAGAACTTTAAATCTCACCGTATCTGATGACTAGGTGACATAAACATTATTTTAAATATATACATTTTTTTATTTTATATTTACATCATGTACATTTTTGATGCCTATAATAGCAATGCTATTATAATTTTCCTGAGTACCTACTTAAATCTCTTAATTGTAACCAATTTCACTGAAGTGCTGTCTTCCAGATGCTCCAGCACTAGGAGGATGAATCTAACATCTATTAAGGACTGTAAGACAAAATCTAATTGCATTGAATGGGAGTCAAATCAAGCTCAAGAATGCATTTAGAAAATGCAGCCCATACTTCACACATTTAGAATATAATAAGGTGTTTGCTGTGATTCCACAATGCAGTCTCAAGAGGATATATGTATTTGGCAAAGACGATGCTGCATTCAGCACTTCTTGTTAATGTACAAGTGATATTCTTTCTGCATTGTTCAGAATTCTTACTGGGATTGTCTGTTCCTTAGTCAAGCATTTGCAGTTACCATCTTCCAAATCCTGTTGAGTATGTAACTAAATCAAAATGCTTAAACAAGAATTCAGTCATTCAAGGAGGGATTTGATGTGGAAATAGCAATGCTGTTTAATATCTTGCAGATGGTGCTGGGACTTTGAGATACATTTTTTCATTATTATTATTGGTTATTCTTACCTAATACACTGCAGCTTGAGACTGATTATAGCTTTTTTGAAAGTTGAAACTGGCCAGCAGAGATACAGAGTGACTTTTCATTTACTGATTCTTGGTGTTGTTTGGGGCACTATGTTGAGTCACTCCTGAGCATTTCCATTGTCTATAGATATATTGATCTTAAAATTTTGTTTAATGTATCTGTGTGAGTATGTACATGTATTTCTTATCACATGTAAGACTTTGGTGTATGGGTTTCAGTACACACAAGATCAAATGATAAATACCTAAACAGAGGATCACATATTCTTTAATATCAGATATAAACTGAGTAATGCTAGTTTAACCAAGATATGTGTCATTTTCTGAGTGATAAAATTGTTAAATTCTAAGTATGCCATTTTAAGAATACCTGAGGCCTCTGGTGTCTGAATATCAGAGACATGCAATATTTTGGTAGCTACATACACATTTTTCTTTCAAAAAAGTCCATAACCAAGATCCAAATTGGATGTAGCAATGACAGAAAGACATTATGACAGCAGGATTGGTATAACAATGGAACAGTCCACTTATGGAAGTTGTGAGTTTTTAAGAAGAAGGTGGACATCTACTTCACATGGCCATAGGGTTTTCTAAGCTCTATTTTAATTTATTGTATTTCCTGGATGGTTCTTTGTTATTTATTTCTTTTACTGTTATACTGTGGTTTATCCACCATGCCAGCTTAAGCCGTTCAATGATTTAGGAGGCTGTACCTATTCAATAAATAAATAAATAAATGGTTTACTTGATTTTTCTGCACATTATAGACAATTGGACAAGATGATCCTTTTGTTTCTTTCCAACTCTACAGAGGGCAGAGACAGAGGTTTAGAACACAGAGTTTTTTGTTTGGAAAAATTTGAAGGTTTGATTTTAGTTTGGGTGGTTTGCTTTTCACTTTTGTATGCAAGCTAAGCCTATCACTGAAGTTTATCCACCTTTTATCTTATATTTTGAAATGCGACTGGAAAGTGCAGCTAGACTAAGGAGAGGAAGGCACCAAAATTTGAGGCCAAATATTGCCTGTGGATCATGGGTTACCCACCCAAAGTATACATGAGTGCTCATTACAGAAGAACTTCCAGTTCACCTATAAATTAAACAGAGACTTTCCCATTTCTATCTGCTAATGAAATAAGTTACAACTCTACTCACACATATTCAGTTTACACAATGTCTCTTGTGTTTTTACATTACCTTTCCATTCGGGGAAAAATTGCACCAATTCTCTGATGGCCAGTAAGATTTGAAGCTTTATCAGTGTTAACCTGAAAGAGACCTGCATCTTGGAACTGATATTTAATATTATAAACCTGTAAAAATGTTTTTATATATCATGACTGGTTATCAGTTTATTAAAACAGACTTATAGTTTCTGTCCCCAAAGAAGCAATACAGTTGGAAAAAGTTTCTTCTCCCATTTTGTGAGTATTCTTTAGTTAATATACCATAAGCAAATTATTGGAAAGAAAGAAAAATCCAGAAAATAAATCCCAGCACTATCCTTCTGAAAAACAAGTTCTACTAGAGGGGTAGGAAACCTATTGCATTCCAGATGTTTCTGAGCTATAACTCCCAGCAGCCATAGGAAACATGGCCAATAGATAAAAATGTTGAGAATTGTAGTTCAGCAACATCTGGAGTGCCACATGTTCCCTACAACTATCCTCTTAAGCTCAGTTGAACTTTTTCTTCCAGGTAAATAGCCCTAGGAATACCAATTAAGTTTCATACTTACAGGAATATGCTAGTCTTAGGCATTTCCTTAAAGCTACTGCTTTTAGAGCAGATGGCATTTACTTGCTTGATCTACTTTCTATGCTTTAATTATATATTATAATGATATAATCATATACATATATTCTAGTAAATATACAAACAGTAGGTGGGCAATAATTTTTATACACATTATTGCAAATCTTAAAAGACTGAAATGTGTAATGATGAATGGTGAATGAATCATCTACTTCTATAATAATGTCAGATGTATTCACTCATTTTTGCATCCATCTATCATCCAAAAAAACATTTATCTGTTTAAAGAGTTTGCAATTTTGAATTGTTCTATCCTAAAACTTGAACTTCATTTTAGGTATATTTCTGAGCCAAGAACTCTACTGAAAAATTCAGAGAATTTTGTTTTTGTGCTAAAAGGAAAGGAAAATAGTATTAATCCATGCAATGTGTTTCAGGTCAATTCACTTAAAATACAGATCAAATGAAATTCTAGACACATGCCTAGAAAATTATCAACATATCCATAGACCAAGAAACTAAGAATTAGAACAATCCAGGTAGAAAAAAATAAATCTAATTTATTATTAGATAAATAAAGTAGCTAATTTTTTTGCTGCTGAAACTGTAGCCCAACCTAAGGGAACCACATGGCCTACTTTTAAGTACTGTAGACAATTCTTTGCTGGTCTGGTTTTCCTGTAGCCCCACTGGACAAATTTGACTAAAGGAAGGTAGAAAAAATTCCATCTTGACACCCTATGCTAGAGGGTCCTATTCTGACATACAAATACCTTAGTTAAAAAATGGAAAGCATTCTTAGGTCACGGAAAGCTCTTACTTTTTATCTATGTGGATGCCTTTCATTTTCCGGTACTCCTGTTTATGAAGTCAACTTTGTAAACAGTTCTAAATGTCTGTGACAATTCTTTATATTTTACTTAGCTTCACTTTGAATGTAGTATTTCTTTGAACACTTGATTTTCATAGAGGAAGGATCTACTAATTAAACCATAATCAGAAGATTGTGCCTGATAATTCATTTTGTTCTTATCCTTATTCCGAAGATTCTGGAACATTTTTTAAAAATTTGAGTGTATTCCAACATCTGTGATATAGGGCTGGGTGAAATTCTTCATTTTATTTTATTATTGTCATTTTTTTTTATAGCGTCAAGCTCATTTCATCCTCTACCTCAGTACAAAAAAAAAAGAAAATACAATTTTTTATACACACATTTCTCCTAACGCATATAATTTCCTAATAACTTCATTTTTTGTAAGCAATTTGCTCTAATGAATTCACTCTGCTGCTCTGTTGTATGCCATTTATACTAATATATATCAATTTCAAATGAATTCATTAATAACGATGTGAACTAAACAGTGTAGACAATCATGATCTTCTGAAATAAATTTGTTTCATATGTTCCTGTATTTTCAACATGTATATATTCAACTGAGTAAAGCTCCATAATAATAAGATTTATCACTCTCTCCCATTTGCGCCTTTCCCTTTGGTGTGATATCACCATGGCCCTGTGGCCTCTACCATCTGCTGCATGGCTTGCATTTGGGTGCAGTAAATCTGCCATTAATGTCTATTAATCATTGGCATAGCAACTGTATTCTAACCTACTATTCCATATTAGCCGCTGGTCATATGGATTGGAGCAGTGGAAATGACTGTGTTATGGCCTCACCCATGCAGTACATCCACTTTTACAATAGAACCTATAGGTTGGAAAACTCTGAATAGGAATGGCAATCCTTGGACAAGGGCTTGATCTACTGCACTGAGGCCATACCAATAAAGAAGTCCATAAATCACCTGCTGCTGAATATCTAAGTCTGGATTATATCACTCACTTGAGTCCAAGATAGCATCTCTTAATGCTTTCAGGCAGAAGCCTTTTCCGTCCCTACTAGCATCAGATATTTTTTACATCCAATGTTTTATGCTCCCAAACACTTATTTTTCCACTTCAGTGAGTCTCTCAAAATATTTCCATTCTTGGTTAATCCATTGTACTGAGACAAAGTTCAGAAACAAACACTTAACAGTGGATGAAATTCCAGTAGCAGCTCTTGAAGATTAAATAACCAATGGTTTGCACTGAGAAGGCAAATTGGTGTACACTTGTAGTATGAATCTGCATATATGAAAGGTGCTTTGGTTTGATTAAATCCCCCATCTGAGGTAAGTATCACAAAGCAATATCTGCCCTACCCACTACTTCTCTGCAGTATAAAGTGCCACATTGAGCCACTTCATACCCACCTTGTACACCCTTAATCTATAATGTTCTTGGGTCCAGGTTGGCCCCTTACATCATCTGAAAGCTTCACTGATAATGACCTTCACAGATAATGACCTTCTCTGGCCATTAATAATGGTGCTCAAATACAACTGAAGGCAAGCTTGCTTGTTGTGTGCTCTGGCAAGGCAACATGATGGTCTTTTAGAGTAAAACTCTTAAGTCCAAGTACCAGAAACCCAGTTTGAGACTTTTTGTACCTTACTGAATATCTGTTCTTGACCTCATCATCATAATCATAAGGTAACAAATGCCATATAATTATGAATGGGAACTATGACATTAAACAAATATTCACAGTTCTATTTCCTTTTATTGAAACACTTCAAGCTGCAGGAGGAAATTCAGAATATTTACATTGGTGTATTAAGTGAAAAAATACTGCTTTCTTCTCATTAGCTCTTTGGAGATTATCAATAAAATAAATAATTTAATTGAAATTATTTTAGATGGATCCAGAGAATGTTAACTGATTCTATATGCAAATTATAGCCTATCATCAGTCATGGGCTTCCACTTTAAAATAGAGAAAGGTTATAGAGTTAACACAGACAGCAGAATGTTATAGCGGGCTATAAAGTAAATTATTCTAAATGCCCTTATCTGTTCCTTTGCTTTTAGTCTTACTTTGTAATCAGCAAATCTAAATGGAAAGAGGGCTAGGAAATCAATCCTAAAGGAAGCTTGGTAGCACTATAAAACACTTACAAAACAATTACTATCAGAATTAATGGATTTATTGAGAGGCGATGAACAGTCAGTCTGTATCTCAATAATGTAAATAAATGTTCAGTTGAAATTTTCAAGCATAAACATTAGGAATCATAATTGTGTTCAACATTCCCAAACTAGTCCAAAAAGCAGTTGGGACTCTGTGATCCTCCCTTTATACAGTATGTGTGTCAATATTACACATACAAAGAGGAGGGTCTTCGTTCATGCTGCCATGCCCACCATCTTGACTTTTTCACACACACATCCCATGAACACTACTGCCTAAACATTCTACTTTCATATTTCCACAACATAAAAGGAGTCAGATATTAATTCCAGGAATAAAAATTGGCAAACTGTTTGGGATCAGTCTGCTGTTTCATAGAGCTCAAACAGATCGGCAAAATCTTAGTGATGGGTATACTACTTCTTCTCTCCCCTCACTTTGGCATTGTCAGTTCCTAAACCTTCCTTGAGGAAATTTGTTTTCACTACGTAGCCTCAAAGTTTATAACTTTAGTGAAATTAGGGAAGTCCCCATGAACTCCATTTTTCCACATTATAATTTTCTGAAGAGCTGCAGGAAAAAGAAATCAGAAAGAGAAGCCTCTTGGTGTAGTGAGTTAGTTGGGAGCCTGTCATCTAGGCGACCCAGATCCAAGTCCCCCCATCCATGGTCATCATTTATTGAGTGATTTGGGGCTATAATTGCCTATGGGGTTCACAGAGTTATCAGAATAATATCAATGTTCACCACCTTGAACTCAGTGATGAAAGGTTGGGGAAGAGGAGGAGGAAGAGGAAGAGATTAAAAACAATAACTATTGATCCTGCCACCTACACAAGCCTTTTAGCGGGACCTTGCATCACCTGGTGCTTTTTCTGCTGCCAGAGAAAATGGAGTTCCAAATCATTCCAAACTCCATGGAATGAACCAAGACCACCATTTTCTCAATCCTTTTCTGTACTGGATTATCTGCTAAGCATTCACAAAAATAGAAGGTCAATGATGTTTCAAACTCTAATGTTACTGAACACCCCATCCCTTTCTTCACATGGTTACAGTTTAAAGTAGAGAGGCAAACTGTCCTTAGGGCTAGATTGTTTCCTGGCTATCTGCATGGAGAAAAGGATTTTCCTTTTGTTCCTGTACAACTGTGGTCTTGGGGGTGGGGGAGAAGCACTATGAAGAAAGGAATCTAGCCAACATTTGGTGGGCTTGGTGAGAAGATCTCCCAGGCTGCATTGGTCCCATAGAATCAAGGTTCCCAATCTCTGTTTAGAAAAATAGGGCACAATTTTAGGGAAGGCTGGCTGGCATGATGGTGAACTGACCCAGGGACAAGTCATATTTAACTTGCCTCAAACCTGGAAAGAATTATAACTGTGGCCTATAACAAACTTCCAGATTACAGATTCTTGACAGTTTTCAGTTCATTAATCCTACAGACAAATCTGTTGATCTTTCCAAAAAAGTTACAGTTCTTGGCTAATGTGCTCTTACCTTCCCTTTTCTAACACACTCTCAGTTTTGCATCTTATTTTTTGATTTAAGGTCCCTGTTACTTCTTTTTAATGTTCATTCTTTTAAATTGTGTCAAATTTAAATCTATTTGGCTGGTGTGGGTCTTCCGGGCTGTGTGGCCATGTTCTGGAAGTTTTGTTTCCTAATGTTTCGCCAGCATCTGGTGAAACGTTAGGAAACAAAACTTCCAGAACACGGCCACACAGCCCGGAAGACCCACACCAGCCATTGTATTCTGGCCGTGAAAACCTTCGACAATACATTAAATATATTTCTTACTTCAGATAACAATGTCTAAAGTGCCAATCCAAACATGCCAAATGGTAAATCACATGCCATCATTTTTCTTGCCTTTTTTCAAAATACTAGCCAGAGCAATATTACGGTTCATTTGTTTCACTAGTTTGTTAATTATTTTGAGCAATGGAGATTGAAAATTGGACATTTCCTGTCCCTTTTGACTGATCTTAAGAATCTTTCAATTCATTTTTTCTGTTTTATATATATATATATATGTATGTATGTATGTATGTATGTATGTATGTATGTATGTATGTATGTCTTGGCATTGTTTTTTTCTCCTGATTATTGATATGCATGGATATACGTGTTCACATTCACAGGATAGACATAGTCTCTTCTTCTCTTTCCAAATAATCTCCGTCTTCCAAGACTCCAGTTCTAACTGTAGTTGTGAAGTGCAGTATCTATCTAGACGGTAAGGGAAAGAACTGAGAGGACAGTTTGTAGTCCATTCTCAAACAAGGAAAAAAAACCTCCATATTCCCATTTCTGAATGCCAGAGACATAGTGGTATGCCATGTTATAGTTAATGAAATATAATAAAATTATATTGAAGAGGCAAAAATGGTTTTGTCCCATCATTATAAAATTAATGCAGGACCTTCTTTGGACCACTGAGTGATTAAATGCACTCTTCTTCAGCACCTGCACACACATACTTATAGACAGAAATTAATATCTCCTAATCCACTGAATGGGATTCCTATGCCAAATAAATGGGATTAATTTTCTGGATTAGAAAGAAATTCTATGCGGATGTGAATCAAAGCATTTTCTGTTTGAAATTAAGCTCCTTATACCTTTGATAGCAATTGCACAGATTCTGCAGGTATGGCTTTTCTTCAATGGATGCAGGGATGAAAAACTTTGCCTGTGGTCTGTTTTGACAGAAAAGCAAGCAATATAGTTAGACAACTTTTTAAGGGATGGGCAGAAGATGGTGTATCAGATATCATGGTCTCTGATGGACAATATGGAGAGAAGATAACCCATTTCCATCAATACTCTGCTAGCATCTCTTTTGGTTTACTAAGATGCTTTGCATTATCTTTGATGATGGTCTCAAATGTCACTTATTAAAAAAAAAAAAAACTTAAAACATTTACCTCCTCCAATTTATTGCAGCTTTAATTTTGCTACAACAGTTACATGGAAAGATGCAACACTAGCCTTTTCAATAAAGCAAATGAATAGATTCCTTATTCTTATATTTCCTCAACTGCATGGAATGGCCTGGTAAATGTGGTCTTAGATGGATTTTATTGGCATGTAGGATTTGGTGGCCAAATTTCCAAAAATTTGAGAGAAATTTTCAAATTTAACAATTAATAGGAAAAAACCAGGAGCTGTACTTAACTTCCTAAAAAATTGATGAAAAGATGTCTATCTTTCCTTAACTTTTAAAGGCCCAATTAATAGCCATGCTTCCCCTCTCCCCCCCCCCCCCCCCCCCATTTTCTAAACTGGTCCAGTGACTTTGGAACTTACTGGCTATTTCAAAATAAAACACTATGTCTGTCCATCCCTTCACTATAGATGTTTTCAGAAAAGGACAAACACTAGCCAGATTTTATTCCTGGCAGGAGATTTGGTAGAATGATTTAAGGTTATTTATAATTTTAAATTAGAGACCCAGTTTGGTGTAGTGGTTAAGGTGCTGGCCTAGAAACTGGGAGACTGTGAGTTCTAGTCCCGCCTTCAGCATGAAAATCCAGCTGGGTGGCTTTGGGCCACTCAGCCCAACCCACATCACAGGTTTATTGTTGTGGGGAAAAATAGGAGAAGGAAAGAGTATTAGGTATGTTCGCCGCCTAACATTAACCCTTGAGTTACTTATAAAGTAATAAAGGCTGGATAAAAAAACCTAAAAAAAAAAAAACTTTAAAATAACACCTTAGCAAATAGAAGGGGAACATTCCCATCATTTCTTTATTTCCATTTAATAGTGGATACTTCATTTGAAAATAACAGGAACTTTTATGTGATGGTCCATTCACAGAAATTATTTGTAAATGATTAAATCAATTTAGGCTAGATTTAGGCAAACTAAAAAAAAAAATGCAGTAAATTGTAAATAAAAGGTTTAACAGCATGAAATATGTATTAGAGAGAAATCTGATTTGGTAGCAGTCAATATGTGTAGCAAAAAAAAATTAGTATTGGCAATTTATCCAGATCATTGTCCTGGCCCTTGCTCACTATTCAATGAATAATTTATTAAGAGCTTGTCAATATTTAAGAACTTGAACTTTGATTATAAGTAATGTTTAACTTTCAACAAACTAATATGCATTATTGAAACATAAATGTTTAGCTTATTCAGGCCGTTGCACTAGCTTGTTCATTATTCTTGTGGATTGAAAGCAGAAATATATGTGGTAAATTAGCTAGAGAATAATATTACAGTTAATAAGAACAGTACAGTTAGTAATTGAATAATATTAATAAAATAATATTACAGTTCTTATGCCTAACAGAAAAACCTTTATATTATGAACAGTTTACAGTATATTTATAAACATTCTTGTGGTGCAAAACAAAAGATTTTCTGTTACACATTTGGGATGTAATGTCATGTAAAAATATTTTTTTAAAAGAGTTTGAATTAGATACATAAACTGTAATAAATAAATTGGTAGGATATATAGCTAGGTCATAGGGATCAAACACTGAATTTGATTATTACTGGAAAATCAAATACAAGGCAAATTCATTCTCAGCAAGTGCAGTCTATAAAAGAGATTCATATATAGAATTAGTGTTAAGTAGCCCCAAAACTGAATCTAAAAGGAATATTGTCAAAAGTTATGAGAGAGTAGAAAAGAGACCTTTGGGGCCTGACCTAAGACTCTGTTTTCTCTCTTTTAGGTGCTGATGCTGTAGAAGCCCAGTGTAAAAGGTTTGAAGTTAGCTCAAGTGAAGATGGCCGGGTGCTCTTCTCTGCTGATGAAGAAGAGATTGTCATTGGGGCAGACAGACTGAAGGTCACCGGTAGGTAGTAAGAGTGGAGTCCCTAATGTGGAATGATTGTGTGTGTGTGTGCGTGTCCATGCACATGCGTGTGTGTGTGTGTGTGTGTGTGTGTGTGTGTATACAAAGCCAAAGTGGTTCCAGTGGTGGTAGGAGCACTCGGGGCTATGACTCCTCAGCTGGGAGAGTGGCTCCATCAGATCCCAGGAACAACATCAGAGCTCTCTGTCCAGAAGAGTGCGGTGCTAGGAACAGGTCAGATACTGCGCAGAACCCTCAGACTCTCAGGCCTCTGGTAGAAGAGCTGAGATTGAGGAATCACCCATAGGGGTGAGAGGCAAATTTTTGTAGTGTATGTGTGTATACAAGTTCTATATATCTGTGACATATCTTGGAAAGAGGGAGAACCCTATTATCCATCACTGCATTCAAGATTTGTACCAATAGATATATTTTCATGATACTGTGAATTAAGAACAGTAATTTTCTTCTTTTGCAGAGCTACATCTTTCAAAAGCAATTTTATCTTGCAAGTTACAATATTCATTTCTTGTTCTTTTGCCCTTTAAAGGTTTAGTTAGATACTACCCTTCATCATCATAAAAGTTGTCATTATATAGTTATATGTACTCAAAATGTCAGCTCTAATTTCTCTGTGATTTAAGACTAATACACTTAAAGTACTCAGTCAAGAGATATTATTAGAGAAGGTGCATCTTCCATCAGTAAAGTCAGAACTGTTCAATTCCAGGGATGATTTTCTCTCACAATTTTAAACAATATCTAATAAAAGACTGTGTTTGTTCAGGGATACTATTTGGATTCACTGATACATATTGATCAACTTGATCAGCACAGATGGTTGACTGGTTTATATTTTAATGGAGATTTACCTTATTTATATTTTCCAAATAAAGATGTGAATTGAAACACAGTTGTATTTTAAAATTCTCTTTCCTCCCCTCCCCACAAAGTTTAGAGTACCATTCCAAAATAAAATCAGAAAAAAACATACAGCAACTCATTACATAAGGAAAATAGAAATATTAGAACAAATTACAAACAAACCTATTTTTAACAAGCAAAACCTTCATGAAATGAATACCTGTTTGGGAGTGAAGATTAGATAGATAGATAGATAGATAGATAGATAGATAGATAGATAGATAGATAGATATCACAAACTAATATAAAAATACAGTAGGATTAAAAAAATAATGTGAATGCAATACCAAATTTTTAGAGCCCTTATTGTAGGGCTTATTATTCAAAACAACTTTCTGTTACTACTTCGGAACTCTCAGTTACTCATTAAAGTAGCCATAACAATTTTCAGGCTTATATAGAAGTTTGAAAAACAAGACATGGATTCTTTAATGAGTGGAAATTCTTGATGCAGTTGTTTCAAGGGAAAATGGCCATTTTTAAATCTTCCTAAAAAACATCACCAGGCAAATATTATACTTAATGTTGCCCAGTTACTTATAAACAAATATTTCCATTAGAAAGAGGAGAGGAAAAAAGAATTTGAAAATTGCAAGAATAAAATCCAAACAAAAATTTACAGCATAAACCCAGAATATTGAGTATATAGCAAGCAATGGATTCAAACTTCCAAAATGCATATTAAAAGATTTATCAAAGGTGGACTTCAAAATAATTAAAAATTGCAAAATTTATCAACTGTTTACTATATTAATTTTGAATAAGGAATATATCCTTGAGAAATAAAGTTAGATTTTTAAAATGAAAGATTGGATTTAGGGTACTATGATTTATTGAAAACCATTTAAAGTTGGTTCTGGTTTTTATATACAACTTAATACATTTTCCACTTATAAGTTAGCCTTTTGAAAGTGACAGTTCTATGTGTGTGACATGTTACAGCCTGGAAAAAGAGTTTTAAAAATCTAACATGCCTGTATCTACAAGTCCACTCTGTATGGTTCCCTTGCCTGTATCCACTCTGCACTGTCACTGGGCCTGTGTCTACAAGTCCACTCCATATTGTCACCAATAGCTTGGCAAGAAGCCTCTGATTCCTGATGAATAACAACAGAGCTCCTTTTTAAAAAAAAAATTAGCCAGTTTGATCTGATTCTTAATTTTCAAAGGTCAGTTGGAGGTGTCAATACTTCTTACATATTCTTTAAAAGGTAAAGCAGATAATTGAAGCATAATTTTGAATCCAGCTCCAGAAGAAAGATAATCTTTTAAACTTTATCCACAAAGACAAGGACAATGTAATTTGATATTGCTTCATAATGTAAATAAATATTAAATGTATGAAGGTGCTCAGGCCATTGGTAATTCTTGCCCAATATTTTTTTATTCTGCTTACCAGCAATTCATTGGCTTAACAGGAAGCTCTCTTCCAGCCTGTTAATTCAAGTTGCAAGAACTGAGCTTGGGACTCTTCTTCTTTGCATTTATATTTTTAATCTTTAAGCTGTAGCCTCTCTAGCACTAGCTATGGCTACTGGCACCCTCCATTATTCTTGCTGAAATGAAGATGGTGTCATTCTGCCCATTGCTAATGATAGCAGATTGTAATGATAACCTCATTCATGGTGGATTATGCCACTGTGTACAATTTTCTCTGCTGCATCAGAATGGGTGACCTTCATTATGATAGTTCCTTACCCAACTCATCACCCTCTCTGATGTCAAGAATGAGACATGGATGCTTAAGCCCCTTACCCAAAGTAGAGTGCTCAATAGAAGCATGGTTGTATCTTTTGGAAGTCCAAAACCATTGCTGAAGTCAGATTCCCACTTTCAAAAACATTCACATAGATATAAGGCACTTCAAACTCCAACAGTTATCTGCAAACTTTTTCTGCATGTGATATTCTGTCCAAGTCTTTTGTAAGAAATTGTGTTGAGGGGCTTGCCAGTAGTGGCTGTTAATGCACTGACCACAATATTTCTGCAGGGCTGATGCAGAGGAAGAATACAATTAATAATTATAATGCCATCTAGCAGATAGGATTAAAGTATCAGACTGATTTACAATAAAATGAAGTATACGTGTTTAGACATAATGAAACCTTGCCCATAATTTACATTTACATACACTTCCATTAAATTAAAAAGATAGCTATTAAATATTTATTTTCCTTTTCATTAAATAAATTATGATTAAACATTTATAAGATCCAAGTACAACTCACAAGCTCCCAATTTGTCAGGCCTTGTCTAACTAAACTGCATCTTCTTTCCTTACTATAAGCATATTGGATGTGTATCTAAAGAGGTGGAAGTCTTTTTTTAAAAAACTCCAATGATCAGAATGTCATGTCACAGGACATAATATGGATGAACTGATGCAAGCCATGGGGATGTAAAGGAATTTGAGGTCAACACTCAAGGGCAAGTAGAAAGACAGTTCTGCCTGTATTCTTGGCTTGGGGAATATAATGCCTTTCGGCAATGTTCTAGTTGTACCCTGCAACCATAATTCATTCTTTTGTAACCCCAAAGCTACATGACAGGGGTCTACCCTCAATGACTAACAGAGAGCTGCTACGTAATCGAACACAGAGACCAACATCCAACAGCTGGAGTTCTACGTTGGATACCCTGTAGAAAACTGCTTGCTTTTTGTTAGCTATATATCCTTGAGCAACTTGGTTTCTACATGTTTAAAAGTAGATTTTCCTATTTTAGTTCTGTCACAATCTCTGAAGTTAATCCATATGTTCCATCCGCACCAGACTTAAATTGATTTGTATATCATCATTTTAATATCTTGCCTTTCACTAAAAATTCCAAGCAATTAAGAATAATCATTTAAAGTCAATGGGAAAAGAGCTTTTAGTTATATATCCTGGTTTCAATCTATTCTCTGACATTAAAGATAAGCAACATGACTGGAAAGATTTGCTTCCAAATCTAAGTAACAAGAAACAAGCTAACCTTCTTTAAACCTTAACTGTCAAGGCAGATGCCCTTGTGCATTGTAAAAAGAAATGCTGCCCAATTATTCAAGGGATGCTAACATCAGACAAGAACAAAGCTCTCCAGACAGACTTCTTCCTCAGTGGAATATGATTAGGATAATTAAAGTAGCTTTAATCAAAGTGTGTGGAAAATTGTCTTGAATTGGATAAGGAAATGGAGGTCTCCATGGCCTATATCCTGGCCAATCATTTGGACAAGCACAGGAGGAAAAGAAGCTGGTCTAAGGAGTCATAGGAATGCCTCACTCTCTTCTCTAATTTGAACTAAGCCTCTTAGTTTCATCCTTCCATCTGCAATGGTCACCAGCACAGACATGGTCAATGACTTCCAATGATCTCCAGTATCCAAGATATCTTGGTTAAGGCATCAATAAAGAAACTTTAAGGTAAAGTACAATTGCAAGCCATGTTTTGACCAGGAATATGCCAGTATATATGCAAAATAACCCAAATTCTTTTTGGTTAAAAGAAACTTATATGGTTAAGTTAAACTTTATTCCCTCTAGAACAGTATTTCAAAGTTTCTTTGAGTTTTGATTTATTTTGTATATTTGGGTAGCAAAACTTACCCAAATCATCCAAGAAAGGAATTTTAGCACTTTGTGAAACCTGTTCATACCGTACATACACACGCACATGCACACATGCACACACACACACACACACATACTTCATATCATTTTACAATTCAGTAACAACACCAACTAGAGCTATACTCCAGGAATTTGCCTAGGAGATCTAGAAAGCTAGGTTCTAGAGCCCGTTCCAAGACTGTAAAAATTATTATGCAGTTGAAGCAAGGCAAAATCCCCAGGATTTAATCCCTGCAGATTAATGTCAAATGACAGGTCTCAATCCTGGTCGATTAGTTTACACAAACAGATTGCACACTTCAGATTCCATCAGAATGGAGCAAATCCATCACCATCTCAATATATAAAAAGGGAAATAAAAGTAGTCACTCAGATTACCACCCTATTAGCCTGCTAAGCATTTTAAGCAAATTTATACGCTAGGCATTTTAATGGGAACCGACTGATTGGCTGTTTCAGAGCAGTATAAAGGTGGAAGAATAAACGGTGTTAACAGAGGATCATTCTACACTAGACTACTGCCTGATCTTCCAGCTGTAGCCAGAAAAGTATACAGCCCAACCATGGCAAACTTTATGTGGCCTTGAAGACACTGTGGCTTAATAATTACTAATAATAATAATTTGGGGAGAAGGGAAGTTGAACAAAATCTATTACAAGCACTCACGAATAAAAAGATTCTCAAATAAATGGTAGTAATATCTGTAAGAGTACTGAGAACATGTTAGATTTGGATTAAAGCTGCGTAAACATGCAGATTATTGGACTATATACAAAGCATGCTAAAACAGTTAAAATATTATAGATGAAAATGTTAAAATGTTGTTTATGGCTTGGAAAAGAAATTGACAAAATGGAAGAAATAAGGAATGTGAACAAATTGAAAATGTTAGAAGAATATAAACAAACCAATTTGAACGTGTTCAATAATATTCAGAAAATAAATGATGAACTATGTTTGAGGAGAGATCACATATTGTGCCTGCAATGACTGACATAGAAGCTTACTATAGATGTGTTTTGTGGTTCTTGTGCCCTGCTTTATAAACCATTAAAGGTGGAGGAAAACAATAATATATATTTAACTCATTCAGCAAAAGTATACATAGCACTTATGACCACCACATTGCTGATGGTTATTTAGAATAATCCAACTTTTCAGAATAGTTTGCTGAGAGAATCCCACTCTTGCTTAATAAGATTATATACTGATTAATGGAAGATCATACATCTATCTATATACTAATAAACTCTCATGTCTGTAACCTTCCACTAGGCAAAATGGTGCATCATAGGGCAACAATTTTTGAACCAAGATACCTCAAATGGGTTAACTTACAGAATGCATCCAAAATCTGGGACCCATTACTCCAGTGGAATTGAAATTTGGGACATTTATGGATGCTTCAGTACTGCTGCTCTGCCTTGCTGCCACAGTCAGCCCAGGTCACGTGATTGTTGTGGGCTTTCCTGCCTCCCTCTGGCCCCTGTGTCCAATCAGCTGGTAGCAAGTCCCAATGGGAGAAAAGCAATTGGCTGCTTTGGAAATGAGGCAGACATTTGAAATATCTTAATGGTGGTGAGCTTTGAGGGAAGGATGAGGCAGCAATTTGGATGCCTGCTGGCAAGGTAGGGCTGGCTGGAAGGAACAGGTGGTGAATGGTTGAGCCCTCTTCCTTCCATGAGGGAGGGGGGCCCTTGGGGACATTTCTGCCATTTCTTCCATCTCCCCCCAGCAAAGTGGCAGGCAGTTCCGCAGGTCAGCTGATGTCAGGTTCAGCCCAAAAACAACAACGAGGCAATCCAGTCCAGTTTACTTCCTTTATTAGCTTGTACCTAATAGACAGAATCTCCCCAGACTAAACCTATGCTAATGCAACTAGTGGATATACCCCGTGAGTCTCTAGGGAGGGGCTAGCCTCATCCTCTTTCTCTTTCCACGGTCTTGCTGTGGACTGAGAAAGTGCTTGCTCTGGAATGTCCCCCCTCCCTCCTGATAAGCTTGATCCTCCATTCCAGTATCTTCCTCACTCAAGCCTCCCATTACAGCTGAGGAGGAGGCGGCGGCGGCGGCTTCACTGGGGCTCTCCTGAGGGTTGTGAGGGGAGGGAAAATGATACAAACCTATATTATATGAGGGAGGGAGGGAGGGAAGAAGGGAAGGTTGGTTGGTTGGTTTCTGATGCTCCCTGCCAGCTTCCAATAAGCAAAGTCAATGGGAAAGCCAGCAGCAAGTCATAGGTCACTCCCACTCCCACTGCTTTTTTTGCCCTTGGTCATTCTGTTTCTCTGTTTAGGTAAGGAAATATCTCTGAAACAATGACCCAACAGGTCATGGATTGTCTAGTTCTTTACTCTTCCTTTCTTTCAGTGAGTCAGCACACTAATAAATGGATTACTAGAAACCAGGGATGGCAACTGAGATCACACCAGTTGCTTGTTCAGGGCTGTACAAACATGCATCTAAATGTAAGTTTAGATACCTCTATTTGCATACAACACTTTCCACTCTCATGCCATCTCTTGCATGCACATCTGTTCACACAAATCTTTTTTCCTATAGCAATCTGCTAGCAAATTATTGTATTTCCCAGATAGCATGGAAAACAGTGGGTTTATGCATATTTGCTAGATGGGGCTGGGAAGCTTAAATCTCTCTCTCCCATCAATCCCTCATTATATTAGTATTATTGTCAGTGAGAATAGATTGATCCAGAGGCACTTACCTTGTAAATTCTATTGCTATGGATTAGAAGAATGCTGGGGGTGGAGTAAGAACCCATTGAGAATGGATTATCCATTCCTAGAGGGATCTCCAGTGACTCTGACAACCAAAATGCAATTTGTTCAATTCATCCACATGAATTGCCATCAATTTTTCTCTATATCAAAATGTTCAGGCCAATGTGAAAGTTCTCCTTCAAAAACATACCGTATCAAAGGAAATGCAAAACAAATTGATTTCTTTTGCTAATACTATCAACATTTATCTATCTTTCAAAAATGGCATTCCTATTAAGGATTGAGAAGTACAATCTTATTCTGAGCTTGCCGTGTAATGGCCAAGCAGCACAGAAGCACATTTCTGTCACAGTGCACGTACTCTAGAATTGGTGGAGTTCTCATGCATATCTTGCATTTGTTGAGTTGAATATGCAAAATGGGTTTAATTCAACTTTAATGTGCAGATCCATCAAGGAGAATGCTTGCAGTTCTGAACCAACAACTTTCTTACTGTCTCAAGTAAAATCAGTTGTAAGTCCAGAAAATAAATAAATAAATATAAAGTCATATGTATGAATGTCATGTACATTAAATATTATTCAGACAAGTTCAGTTCACTTGCCATGCTTTTATTCAGGGACTGTGAAGTGGGAAAAATTACCCACACACAAGAAAAGTGACTTTCCTGTTCAATCCACTGAGACATTCACCCATAAAATCATATCTAGGGTTAATAAGGAGGTAATATCTCATCATATCTCAGTTTATATAGCTGTGTCATGAGGCTGAATTTCTCCCTTGGTGGGGGATAATGATAGTGTTACATTTTTCTGGCTGACAACTGCAAATTCAGTCCAGTGGAATCCAAGCATAATAAGGTCTTTTTTAGATTTCTAAAGCTCAGGGTATATATAAAGAGTCTGGGTTTTATTTTGCTTTATTTTTGCACCTGGATTGTAAATGATAAACATAAAGATGGGCATAAATTAATTAGGTTTCTGATTCACAAAAGATAGCCATATTTTTAACAACCATTTCTGGGAAAACTTTGTTTCCATCCCCAGGCCAAGGCTTTTCTGTTTCTTCCTCCCTCTGCTCCAACCACACCATTCTCTGTTCACCTTGTCCTCGTAAAGCCCCTTCAGCTATTCTTTTCTGTGCTCACTAACCAGCACACAATGAAAATACTGCACCACCCAACTAATAGCTGCTCTCACGTTCCAGCTCACTTCTGGCATTAAGAAAATATAGGAAATATTTTTAAAAGCAGGCAAGCAAATGCAAGTATTAGCTGGCCAGTAAAGCACTTTTTTAAAAGGTGGCCTGACCTCTGGATCTGATTCCATAGTCTCTTTCCAGTGGTGTGATCTTTCTAAAGCTTATTTGTTTGTTTGTTTGTCAGTGCTCAATCACATACAGTCTAGATGCTTCAAAACTTATATAGAATCATTAAATAACTCTATAAAATTATTATATGTATTTTTTAATTAACATTAAACTTCTGCTAAATTAAAAATTAAGCAATGCCTTACAAAATCATTTAAACTAATCAACTGAGCTTGCCTAAACCTCAGCAAGGGCCCAATGAATTCTCCAGCTTGTAGCACAAAATGACCAGAACACTTCTATCTTAGGGATTTACCTACAGTTAGTAAATCCAGTCTACTAATTGGGCTGTAAACTGGACTGTGAATTTTTTTAAAAAAATAAAATCCTGGAAAATGGCATTGGCAATCATTTCTCTATGGTTAGCAAGACAACAGCACACACATTTTCATACAGCCATCAGGAGTCAAGCTTTACTTGATAAACTCTACTTTATTAGCCAGCTGGGAGGAAGCTGTTCAGCTTGGGAATAGCAATAGTGAAGATAGTTGCAGACTGTTGACTTTAGCTATGTAGGGGGGTCCAAATTGTGGCTGTGTGGAAGTGCCCAGTGGGCTAGGGAGTAACAAACAACCACTAATAATCAGATGACTGAGAAGACAGGTTCACTTCTGTTTTTATAGAATTGGTATCTGACATATCCACATCAAAATAAAAATACCAGCTAATCTACTAGATTTATAGTGGAAGATAGCTAAGCACCAATTCAGATTAGAAAAATCTATTCAGGTTGGGTGTAAACTACTTCTAATTTACACACCTTATTTTCCACGGAGTAGACTGATTCTTCTGGGAAAATGAACAAGTTACTGAGCTCAGTGCCATGAGAGAAAGAAGAAATGCAGATCCTTCTCCTCCTGAGCTTGATATAGAAGATTCTGGTCTGGAGCCAGAAGAAAGCTCCTGGTCCCACCACTGCCACTGCTGGAACACTGGCAGCAGCATGGGAGAAGTCAGAAGAAAACCAGGCAAGAGAGTGACTGCTTCTGGGGAAAGACCCCTGGAGGCAACTGGAGTGGAAATGTTGCAGAGTCTGGCACAGTAAATCAGGGCTGCTTGGCTTCACCTGTGTCTGGTGAGGAGCAAAGAGGCTTGGCTATTTAAGACCTCCTGAGAGGGTAGATCCTCCACTGAAACAATGTTTGTGATAGCCTATCTTGAAGCTGTGTTCTATGTCTGCTGTGTGAATTCCTGACCCAAGACTTAAATGTGACCAACTTCCCCTGGGAACTTCACCATTGCAGCTAGACTTTTTGTGGGAGCATTTGTGTCTCAGACTCAGACTGTTCTGCTTCCTAACCCTTTGCAACCTAGATCAAAAGCTAAAACCTAATTTGAAGCTCTAGGAACAAACACAACAAGTAGATTTCCTGATTTACTTTCTGCCAAAGCTTATTTGAGAACCAGTTTGGTGAAGTAGTTAAGACATCAGGCTGGAAACTGGGAGATTGCGAGTTCTAGTCCCCCCCTTAGGCACAAAGCCAGCTGGGTGACCTTGGGCCAGTCACTCACTCTCAGCCCTAAAAAGCAGGCAGTAGCAAACCACTTCTGCAATCTTGCCAAGAAAACTGCAGGGACTTGCAGGCAGTTGCTAGAAGTCAAAACTGATTTGAAGACACCAATTAAAAAAAAAAAAAAAAGCTTATTTAGGTCATGAAATTAATCAGGGATGGAATAAATACAAGGGATTTTCAAGAGTATCTGTGTTTCCAGCAGGATTTGCTAATAGAATTTTAATTTAATTATTCATTGAAATTTATATATTTTGGTAATATGACTCATTTGCACTTGAAAAGGAATGAAACAAATAGGTCAATAGGCAAAAAGAAAAGATATTTTTGGCAATTTATGTAATTATATTATAGTGCCACCTATGGATTATCTTCACTGTCAGTTCTGAATGATTTCCAAAAGGAATTCAATACAAAGGAAGGATATAGTACAAAGGAATTCAGTACAAGGAATTGCTGAACTTAGGAAATACAGTTAGTCCTCTGGTTACGATGGCAGTTGGGACTGGGATTGCCATCGCTAAGTGTTGTAGTTGTAAAGCATGATGTCACATGACCTCATTGCTTGGTGATGGCAATCCCAGCAGCCCTGGGTGCCATTGTACTCCCAGGATTGAAGAGGTTGTTAATCAGGAAGAGGTGGGAGTCCCAGGTAAAGAGTATGGGGGTACACAGATGCCCTAAGGGGTTGGGGGATACTAGGAGCAGGGGCTAGGGAGTGTGGGTGGGCCAGTGGGGGCCATGGTCAGGTGCATGCTATACAGTGCAGGTGGGCATGGGGATGCTATAGAGTATGAGATCCCTCTGTAGTGGGGCTCCTCAGGAGAAAAAGTGGTGGGAATGACTTATGGGAGCAACTTGTGACCTTCCCTGCTGGCTTCTCCATTGACTTTGCTTGTGGGAAGCCAGCAGGAAAGGTCACAAATGGCAGACCAATCATAAGTCCCCCTCATTCAGCGCTGTCATAATTTTGAACAGTCGCTGAATGAGTGGTCATAACTTCTTACGTAAAGAAGAGAAAAGCATTTTCAGAGGAATATTAATTCAGAAATACAGATATTAATATGGGACTCTTTCCATTTTGAAGGATGGAGATATAGATATGTGTGTCTTTGTGTCTGTGAAGCTGCGACTGTGTCCCCACAGCCAAGTGATTGCAATATGGGCACTTGGGCTCCCGGCTCATGATTATATATATATATATATATATATATATATATATATATATATATCCTTCAAAATGAATAAGAATAAAATGAAAAAGCAATTTTAGCAAAATGAATCGAACTGGAACAGTTGCATGAGCAAAATAGAGGAAAATAAGACAGACTGAAATACAGCAATTTTGGTTACTTGGAAAGCACTCCATGACAGTTTTCGATTGCAGTAGAAAGATGGATACCATCCCTTGCTGGCAGACCTAGGGCAAGCGTGGTCTGTACTTGCAGCTTGAACATTTTCAAGAGAGTTGCTTCGTTCTGACTTGAAGCATTTCTTTCTAATGCTTTTGTACAGTCCTACTCATAATTCTAAATTTGAAAGCATAGAAAGGTCTTTTAAATGCTAGATCATATTGACCATGGCTTTATTAAAGAATTAAGATGGCAATTTTAGCCTACTAGTTCAATGAATAATTCATTCTACTCAACAGAATTCTTTGAAGGGGCAATTTTGCAAGAAAATATGAGAATTGAAAAGGTACTCAAAAAATGTAAAAAAAAAAAGGGGGGGTTATTTTGATAAAGATGTACTTTTTTTCTCTCTATAAAGAAAAGAAGGCTTTAGAAATACATTTCAAAGAATATTTAGAGGATATTTAAATTCTAACATTAAAATGTATATAGATTCATATTGGCCTGATTCAATTCCAGTATTTAATTTTTTTAGTAATCATTATTGAAAATTTGGCATTATTTGTGAAAATAATAGATAAGTCCAGAGGATTTAGATGCAGAGAAGCTAAAATAACAACCTTTATAGATGCTGAGCTAAAAGAATTTCTGACAAACTTATTTCAATTATTACAGAAATTATCCACAAAATATTTGATTCAATATAAAATTAATGAATCAAAAACTGTTTTTGATTCCATTTACAGAAATAGTAGAAAAAATGTAAATTCTCATTTACAAAGATCATTTCTTTGTTGTGCCTTTCTGGCTTTTTTGTTGCCCTTTCTAGTTCTGGGTGTTTAAACTAATTGATTTTATTCATGTAATTTCTGATTCTTTATATTTTTAATACACTATATAGTTCATCTTGAGTCTTTTGATTTGGCAGGATAGAAATGAAAAGGAATAAGTAATAAATGATATTTTCTCAGTCCCCTTGCATTTTTTTTAATATCACTGGCTGGGGATTTAGAACTTATAAGAACTTCACCAGTGGTTTGTTGTTAGGCTCACATAAAAAGGTTTGATTTATTTTTTAATATATTGAGTTAAGAAAATTACTCTTGAATTAAGCAATTGTGATATTAACTTTAAAGCAGTTCCTTGAGGATCTTTCTTTCCCATAGCTTGTCACATAAGCCACCTTATACTATATACAGTAAAAAGCATCCAATAGTTTTTAAAGCAACCTGTGGATAATTACTCAGACCATCTACTTTTGCACTATTGTTTACCTGTAAGCTTTAAAGGCACTGCAGAAATATTTATACCTGAGATAGCCTTTATTACTTTAATCTCATATCATTGATTTATCAATCAAATCAACCATGTTTCTTAAAATAGGAACAGTAAAATTTGAAAACAAATTATTCTAGGATTGGGTAAAATATTGCCAAATAGATTATTTGCAGCTGAAGTACCTCTTTCAACTACTTTGCAAAGCCTAAATACCACTCCTGCTGCTGCTTAAATATCTTCAATCTGCTTAAATTAAAAGCCTCAAGAGCAGCGCCAGGACTCCCCAAGAAAAGATACTTACATAGGCTTCCACCAAACAAGTCAATTCTGCATCATTTAATCAGGTCTTTTTCCATCAGCCTAGTTCTGTGAAAAGAGGAAAGAAAATGTTTTGGGTCTTCTGGCCCAAAGCCCAGAATTACAGACAACAAAACTTGTCTCAATCCTGAGATGGAAGGGGTAGCTGCACAACAAAAAGCCTTGCGTGTGGGGGAGGCTTCGGGGAGAAATTCCCTTATTTAAATCAATGAAAACACAATGCTGCATATAAACAGGGATTTATTGCAAGAAGGGTAACATGGGGAGAAAGAGAAAACAAACATGTACATTTATCTTCAGATAAAACTATTGTCAAACAAATTGTTGTTGTTCAGTCGTTAAGTCGTGTCCGACTCTTCGTGACCCCATGAACCATATTGCGCCAGGCCTTCCTGTCCTTCACTGCCTCCCTGAGTTTGCTCAGTTTCATGCTCAGTCAAACAAATTACTTATTATCAAATGAATGAGTCCTTGGGTTTCAGCATATGTTCAAGGTTCATTGTAGAGAGGATGGTTAAAGAGGAATCATTTGGGCCTCCTGCTTGGATGTTCTAGGCAGGTTGCTTGCCCTCATCTTTTATTTTATTTTATTTTATTTTTCTCTCTTGAGTGCTTTGTTTTATAGAATGTGAGGGATAAGTGAAAGCCACATTTTTTTGAAGGTGACTGTTGTTTTGCTCAGTCAAGGACAGTACTCTGTCTCTGATGTCCTAAATATAAAATCAAATCAGAAAAATATCTAGTGGCTAAATCCACTTTCCTAACAATGGGTGGTAGAATTACAAAGGCACCATTTAGTTTTCATCAGTCATCCTGATATATAAATGGAATTAAATGGGAGAGATTTGGGGGGAAACAAAAGCTGAATTCATCTCTTCTGACCTCTCAGCAGGGGGTCAATGTATCAGATGCTTTACAGGCTGCAGATGGATCATACTAAAGACTAGAGTTTTGTCACACAGCTTCCTGCTACCTCTTTGAATTTTACTTCCTCAGTCCTCAAGAATTATTTTCAGAGAATTAGTGTATAATAATAGAGAAAAAAACACATTCAATTAAGCAGAAGTACATTTGTTTTCTCTAGGCTAGCATTGTTACACTATTTTTATGCTGTCACTAAGTACAATGAGGATACATTCTATTTTAAAGTAATAATTTGAAGCAGCTACTGTATATAAAACTTTCTGCTTTCAAAAAGGACATCAAAGTGCATATTTTCTATTTCACCCTTGAAAGTTTTGCAGAGCGAATATGGTGCAGTGAGAGTCAGTATGATGAAGTAGTTAGGATGTTGAACAAGGACCAGGAAGACCCACATTACAGTCAATCTTAGCCATGGAAACTCACTGCATGATTTGCGGCCAGTCACCCTCTCTCATCCAAGCATCTTTGTGGGGTTGTTACTGTTGGGATGTAATAAAAGGTGAAGTCCATGTAAATTGCTTTGAAGTTTTGGAGGAAAAGTGAGGTATAAATATAATAAATAGAATAATGCTTAGGAGCTGATTATTGCTTTTTGTTATGGTTGGAATTATTACTTTATGCAAATTCTGTGTTCAGTTGTGTGCTTTAATCAACTGATCTATTTTACATTTTATTACACCTGGTTGCTCTGATGATCTGTGTTGTCTTTGAATAGTATGGGATAGAATTAAATGAAATAATAAAAACCTGAGAGTCAACCGTTATTCTATTCAGCTGCTACTGAAGAGACTGATTGGAAACAAAAGAAAACAAAATTTTAAGCATTGTTCAAGCATTGCAGAAGAGAAGAGCAGCCTGTAGCTAGAAAGTTTCGTGAGATTGACAGCAGTGGGAGGATGGCAGAGGAAGTGACAGGGACTCAAGAGTGTGAGAGGAAGGCAGCTTTGTACAAAGACATATGGATCAAATAAAACATATGTGAATGAATGAATGAATGAATGAATGAATGAATGAATGAATCGATCAAACAAACAAACAACAAAAAATGAAACTGGAATGGAAAAGCCAACAGAAATTAACATATAGAATTTTTTAACCCAAGGTGTCCACTAGAGTTTCAGAGTGGAATAGGCATGTGCACGGAGGATAAAGTGGCTGCGTGCTTTTTTCAGACAGTATTTCTGTGAATGCTAGCTGCTAAGAAAAACAGCAGGAGATTACTGTCATCCTCAGGTCTGACTTTCCATGACCTTCCAGGTTTGGTCTTAAATTCTTAAGCCCTAAGAAAAAGTAGAGAAATGGGTTGAAGCTGGGGCTAGCACTCTCTCCCTGACCCAAATCTTTGGTTGCTGTGATTTCTAATAGCTACAAAATAAATATATTGTTAATTGAAATATAGTAAATATATTGCTAATTGAAATGCTGTTTAAATAATATTTTATTATGCAAGCTATTTTAAAAGTACAGCAGCTTTAAAGAGTCATCACAACCACAGCAAAACTTTGACCATATTGCTTGTAAGACTTTTCCTTTGCCCCTTTGTCAAAAAACCCCAACTTGTAAAAACAATCCATTGCCACAGATCAGGAATAGATTTCTCCTTCCAGTGCTGTGTATTAACACTTTTATCCAATCCCCATCCCTAAAATATTCATAATTCTTTATATTGTGATAGATTCCAAATAATGGGAATATTGCCAAAAAATACTTATACATCTGTAACATGCAGCAATTGACTCCAGTGTCATATTAACAATCCTGTTGATGTCAGCCCAAAACACAATAATAGGACAAGACTGGACTATATGTGTTAGTGCTCCAACTCCAGATTTATATCTTCAGTAGCAGAGTAATTGTAATCAATTCTTATTTAGCATTTTTTGAGATGTGCTCTATATATGAAGTTCTCTTTTTTTGTATTAACAACATAGGATTTTAAGATTTGTTTAATCATGCTGTTTAATGCAACCTCCATTGATTTATCAGAATAGAACATTCAAGATCATTATTTCAAATATTAATATTATCAGCAGGTTTACTGGCTTAGGAGATACATATAATTCCTCCAGAACTTCTAGTCACTATGGACCTTCAGAAATGGCAATTGCATCTGGACTAAGTAAACCAAATAACAAGTGATTAAATTGAATATACTGCTAAGCACTCTGAGCTAAATCAAAACTGTTTTCTCCCTCCTCCTCCTCCTCCTCCTCTTCATCATCATCATCATCATCATCATTTACAGGGGTTTTAAAAACAACTTCCTTGGAGAAGAGTTGATCCAAAGTGATAATATTATGAGAAACACAGTTTCCACCAAAACAAACTTAGGCATAATGTCTGAACTGTGATTGTCCAACAATGTAACCATTTTTGTGAATAAATAGGTTGATCTACAATATTTTTTATATATGTCTTGCAGTATTAAGTATAAATATTGAAAGTGATACCCAGAAATAGGAATACATGCTAGGGTTTCAGTGGGATTAGAAATAACTCTCAAAATGTGGAGCAGAAGTTCCTTATTTCAGATAGGAATCAAGCTGGAATAGTTACCCAAAGATTAACCTGAAAGCATAGAAAGTTAAGTTTACTTGTCTTGATAGGTAATTGTCACTTGTGCAATGAAAATCTTGCAGGATATCTTTGCTAAATATTTTTTTTTGATAATTCATAATTTTTAAATAAATAATGTGATGTCATAAATAAGGGAAGTCTTGAAAATAAATCACTCTTGGAGTTGCACTCATCTTTGTCATATTCATCTTTATCCCAAATACTGAAGGATATTCTAGACCATCTGTTTAGCTTTTTTTTCATTACATTAAAACACAGAGTAAAGTCAAATTTACCAGTTAAGAAGGATTTTCTGGAAATCCTTATGCCAATGTAAAGGTATCAAGACATAGCCTAAACTCCAAATTCCTATACTTTTTTGAATTGTGACTGTGAACCAATGACATCAATGTGATTTATTGCAATTTTCAGAGTAACCAGACAGGATCCCAAAATTTCTGGTCTATTTATAAAACATAAAATATAATCAGTATTTAATAACAGCTTATGCTCTGTCCTCCCCCCCATAATTCCATTGAAAACTATGAATATCTAATTATGCAGACAAGTGGTTTAAGGACAGATTAAAAAGAATAGGAAAAATAAGGCAGCCTTCACAACCTGGACATAAATTCAAACAAAGAAAAGGCATACCATTAATCATCACTTGTGATTTAGGAGTTGAATAAATCTTTATCAGTCCAATATAAAAAACTTTGTGGAAACTCCAGATAAATCAAAACTCACCTCAAAATCTGCCAAGACACCATATATATGACTTTCCCAGCATCTAAAGAAACAGAGCTGCTGTATGCTGTCTGTTTGAAGTAAAAACAAGACTGTCAACTAAAAATCTCATATTGTCTGATGATCAAAAGTCTGTCATCCATTCTTGTTGGAAAGTGCTATGTAATTTGTGGCCAAATTAACTGTTAGAATTGTAACATCCACATTTATCAAGGAAATAGGTCTATAGTAGAACACACAATCAAATCCCTAGTCACCTGGGGAATAATTGTAATCCTCAAACTAAAAGGCAACGGCAGTGAATCATTCATAATAGCCTGCCTATAAACCTATAATAAAATAGGAGATTTTAAAAAATCAATATATCAATCAACAGGAAATTCACCAGGAACAGGAGTCTTCCTCAATTTCATAGATTAAATTTTAATCACAATTTTTAGAAGCAAGAAAAGTAAAATTAATAACCTTACCCTGTTATAAATGTGATAAATGCACCTTTTGGGGGTGGGGGGAGGCTCTATCTTTCTGTTGAAAAGAATTGCTGATTTATATGTTTGGAATCTGCATAAATGTTCCCATTTGTATCCTGAACAGATAGTACAGTATAGTGTTACATTGCTTAATTTGCCTAATTCTAAAAATCAATAATTGTTTATATTTTTCCCTCTTCCCAGTCTTGTTGCTTTGTACATTGTGATACAAATTCTGCTTTAAAAGCATAAAATTTGTTAATCTAGCAGTCTGGAGATGGATAGAGTGCATAAGACGATGGTAATTCTTTAACATTCTCATCTGAAATTTAAACTTTAGTCAATTGTTGCTTCTTTTTATATAAAGGATATACCATAATGCAACTTTGAATAAGTTGAACCTTGTCAATAATATTAATAGTTTGGAAGTTTCAGATGCTGCTAATGCATCAAGCCCAAATTCTGAAGTCAGGAGAAATTTTAATTAAAGATATTCCTATTCAGTAGTTTTAGTTCATCCAAATTTATTTTGCATAACTTGGATGTTGTAAAGGGCTGATTAACAGTGAGCTGCACACACCAAAAAAAAAAAAAATGCAAAAGAAAGATTTTCCAGCTATTTTCAGTCTGAAATTATTCCATAATAATAATTTTTCATGAGAATTAGGCTTAAATTTAAGTTTCTTTCCCAACATTATCCATATGTTATACTGTAAGGGTAAAAAAGTGACTGATGGCTAAAATTGCAACAAATTTCCTGAAACTATCATCCTAAATGAACTATCTTATGGGGTTTCTTTATTATGTTTGTTTGTTTTAACCAGGCTAACTCATCAAAATTATTCAGTCAGTTTAGCATTTACCTATATAGAAAGATAATTCAATCCACAGTCATGTTTGACTGACAATCTTTTATCAAAGACTTGATCAACTGAGGTTCTTAGGTACATTTTTAAATATATATATATATATATATATATATATATATATATATATATATACAGTATATGTATGTATGTATGTATGTATGTTTCCCTTTTTAGTTTTATATTTTTTAGCTTTCATCTTAATTTTTGTTTCTTTCACTGAACAAACCCAATTCTTGCTGAATTCCCACCTGATTTGAGAATAAAACCCTGGTACATTTTTTTAAATATATATATATATATATATGTATGTTTCCCTTTTTAGTTTTGTATTTTTTAGCTTTCATCTTAATTTTTGTTTGTTTCACTGAACAAACCCAATTCTTCTGAATTCCCACCTGATTTGGGAATAAAACCCTGCCATTTGCTTTTCCTGGGAAGCAAAACTACATGGTTTCTAGGTTATTGTAACTTATTTCAGCAAACCTTGCAATCATTATTTTTAATTCCCTTATGTGAAATGAACAAAACATTCCCCCCAGAACTAAGTTCATTTACTCTGGCCTCAAATGTTGTAATTAAATTAACAGGCTCTTTTTTAAATTGCATATACAGTTCTCTCAATAGAAGAACATAATTACCCAATTTTGCCTCTATTTGCTGGTATTCTGAGTATGTTGCCATTTTTTTTTCTTTTGCGAGCAAGATGATACATAGAGAAACCCTTTCATTTGCTGTTTATATAACAAGTATCGCCTTGTTCTGTTCGTTCTCTGGATGCATAGCTACCAACATCTATCACCAGGCTTTCAACTCTGTAATTTGTAATATATGTTTCCAGTGATATTAATGAAACCATGTTCATTGTCATTTTCTAAAGGTTAGATCTCAGTAACTGGTAAATTGAGCAGAATAAGTAGTTTACCCCAGTGAGTCCCTGAGAGTGCTACATCTTCAGTTTCCATAGTTTCAAGGGAGGACAATTTGCAAATGCATGACTAGATGTGGTTTGTAGTGAATTAGGATGAATGCCATGTACACTGAGCTCCGCATCAGAGAAATATCTTTTAGAATCATGCCATTTAAAACAGCCCCATTTATTCTGCACGGCATTGCTTGCTTTATTGGAATTACATCTCTTGGAAGATTTTCGGTGCTCTGTCTGCTCTAACCTCTAATCTCTTTATGGCTGATCCCTCCCTCATTAGGGCCGGGATGCTTAAGAGAAAGCACTGCACCTTAACATTTTGTTGTCTAATATGGAGGACTGAGATTAAATCCATTTGCTTGGTTGTAATCGTTTCAGTGATGCATATTCTGTACTCTCTATGTGTATGTCTGAGTGTGTGTCAGCATGTGTGTGTATGAGAGAGAGAGAGGACGTAAAGTAAGTAAACATTTTCCCAAGCCAATCTCCAAATTGGGGAGGGAAAAAAATTATCCCTGGTCCTTAGATACCCTTTCAAATTTTCACCTTCAAAATATATTCCCATCTCCTCTTTACTTACATTGCAAGAAATATTGCAAACTGAAATATTAAAAGGGAAGAAAGGAGGCTGATTTCTCTCTTCCCTTCTTCCTTCTTTATCTACCTGATTTATGGGGCAATGGGGCATCTGAAAGTAAATCCAGTGTATTGGGGGGAAGGACGGTGTAAGTAAAGACAGGAGAGGGAAAGAAGAAGCATGAGCCTCACAGTTTATGCTCCTGTCACCTGAAAGATAAGTAAAGGGAGGAGGAAATGTGTTTAGCAACTGGATGAGAGAATTGGTTGCGAGGGTTTTTTAGCATGGTAAGAACTGAGAGCACAAACAGGGACAAGCTGGGGGCTTTAGAAATTCCTCTTTCATTGGAAGTTCTATGGTTACCTGATGCTGTTATCCTGGTCTGTATCAGGAAAACTTTCTCAGTGTCACTAGTCAAAAGAACAAATTGATTCGTTACTTTCATTGGGAAATATTCACAGTTAACTAACAGAATTGGGGCTATACATTGCATTACCTAACCACAGCATAAACATACCCAGATGACCTCTTTTTTCTGCCACATCCCCAGTTTTTATTTATTTATTTATATATATTCATAAAAGTTTTGAAGAGAACATAAGAACTAACACAAACTAATACAGAATAAGGAAAACAAAGAAAGAAAAAGAGAGAGAAAAGAAAAAGAGACAAAGGTGCAGAAAGAAAAGATAAAAAGAAATAGAAAGAAGCTTCCAATTTCCTTTGCAGCAAATATAAGTATGATTACAAAGTTAACTCTAATCTACGATTACAAAAAAAAGCTCACTTTTTTCTATTATCTAATTTTCTTTTCTAATCATCAAAACCACAAGTCATAAGTGCATTTTTTTCTGTTTCGTGCAAAAAGTCTATAAGGGGTTTCCAGTCAACCATAAATGTAGATATTGTCTTTTCTCTAATCAAGGAAGTCAGTTTAGCCATTTCTGCAAGTTCCATCATCTTTACCAACCTCCTCCATTGTGGGTAGTGTTGAACCTTTCTACTTTTGAGCATATAGGAAGCTCACTGCAGTCATCATATATAAAAACAAAGTTCCATGGCTTTTTTTCTAGTATTCTGTCCATTAATCCCAAAAAAAAAGTCTCTGGTTTCAATTGTACGTTAGTCTTTAAAATCTTCTGAATTTAATTTTAATCTCCTGAATTTAAATTTAATAAATTAGTATATTTATTTGTATCCAAACTTTTTGGCTTTTTTACACATCCACCATACATGATAAAATGTCCCTTCATGTTGTTCACATTTCCAGCAAAGATTCCAAGTACCTTTATACGTTTTAGACAATTTCTCTGGTGACAAGTACCAACAATACACCATTTTATAAAAAATTTCTTTAAGGCTAGAACATGATGTAAATTTCAATCCTTTCAACCACATATTTTCCCATTGATCCACTTGTATATTGTAGCCAAAATTTTTAGCCCATTTTATCATACATTCTTTCACTTCTTCTTCTTCTGTCTCATATTTCAGCAAAAGTTTATACATTTCAGCAATAATATGTTCATCATTTGTACATAACTCTAACTTAGTCTTGCATTGTTCAAAACCATAAAATCTTTTATATACTTTAAACCTTTCTGATAATTGTACATAAGAAAACCATTGACAAGTATATCCTTCTGTGGTCAGATCTTCTCTTGGTTTTATTTTACAATCCCCTTGAGAAAATTCTAGTACATCATAAGTTAACCATTTATGTTTACTTATTATTTCTCATCTATAAAATGCTTCTTGTGCTGAGAGCCACAAATGTGTATTTGGACACAACATAGATTTATATTTATTCCATACTCTAAGAATGGCCTGCCTGATATAATGAGTTTTGAAATCTACATTAACCTTAGCTTTGTCATACCATAGATACCATGCCACCCAAATCTCAGATCATGTCCTTCTAACTCCAATAGCCTTCTATTTCTTAACACCTACTCTTTCATCCAAGCTAAACAGCAGGCAGCAAAGTATAATTAGAAATGTGGTAGACCCAATCCTCCTCTTTCGTTTGCATCTTGTAATACCTTCTATTTAATTTGGGGGGGTTTTTTCTCCCACAATACAAATTTAGATATATCCTTCTGCCATTCTTTAAATGGTACATCAGTTGTCAAAACAGGTATTATCTGAAACAGAAGTAACATTCTTGCTAACACATTCATCTTAATCACAGAAATTCTCCCCAGCATTGACAACTGTACTTTATCCCATCTTAATATATCTTTTTTAACTTCATTCCATGTCTTAACATAGTTATTTTGAAATAACATAAAATTCATATTTGTCATAGTAATACCCAGGTATTTTATCTTCTTCTCAATCTTAAAGGTCATTTTATTCATCAGTTCTGTTTGATCTTGTATCTTCATGTTTTTTGTTAGTATCTTTGTCTTCTGTTTATTAATCCTGAAACCTGCTAGGTTTCAAGCAGGTTTGTGCTTTTCCAAATTCTTTTAATTTACTTATTAAAAGTTCAATTTCCTTTAAAGGCTCTGCAAAAACCAAAACCAAGTCATCCACAAAAACTCTTAACTTATATGACTGTTTTTAAATCTTTATGCCCACAATCCTCTCATCTTGTCTTATGACACTATTCAATATTTCAAGGACTAAAATAAACAGAAGAGGAGACAATGGGCAACCTTGTCTTGCTCCTTTTTGTATCTCACATGGTTTGGTTAAATCTCCATTAATGATTTATTTGTGCCGTCTGTGAAGTATAAATCAATTTCACTCATATTATAAAATTCTCCTCAAAATTTGTATCTTCCAGAACTTTAAATGAGAAAGTCCAGTCCAGATTGTCAAAAGCCTTCTCTGCATCTAAAAAGATAAATGCAGCTTGTTTTTCATTATGTTGTTCCAAATATTCCAAAATATCCAACACACTTCTAACATTGTCCCACATCCCAAGTTTTTGAGTGAGATAGACTTAAATTGTCAATTGTTGTGGTGTTAATGAAGATTTTCCTCCCTTTTTCCAATGCCCTTAAGAGCAGCCTTTCTGTGTAATATCTATTAGGCTTTCCTACCATTCCACTAGAAGGAAGTCAAGTGTAATGGTATGTGGGAATGACCTTGTGAGAAAGGGGAAAAGCCACAGCCAGGGGAATGGTTGGATAAGAGGCAGCTTAGCCCGCAGCAGGAATGTGGATATGGCAAACGTTTCAGAAGGGACTCTCCCTAGTTTCTTGGGATGTAAAGGCAATGGGGGAGAAATGTACTTTCAGACTTGCAAGATTGATGTCAGCCTTGTGAGGTAGTCCAGACAGAAAGCATGCAAGATGAACTAATTCTACTTTATTGTAAGATTACATTAACAGAATCTTGCAAGTCTGAAAGTACATTTCTTCCCCATCACCTTTACAGCCACAGAAACAATCTTCTAGAGTTCTTTAAATGGTCAGTAGTAAGGAGAGTTTGCATCCTTAGAAGAGACAAATTTTAACAACATAAAATAATAATTATTTTATTAAAATCAATTTAATCTACCAATTTGTATTTTATAGCACTAAAACTTTTTTTTAATTCTTTATCTTGTCTTAAGTATTTTATAAGGTACTGAAAATCGAAATGTAGCCAGGTTTGGGTACAAAGGGGTTTTATACATTTATAAATAAGTATAAATATTAAGGGGACATGGCGGTGCAGCGACTTAATGACGCTGAAAGTTGCTGGCCAGAAATGGTCGACACTTCAGCGGTTCAAGCCCAGCTCCGTGCGGCAGAGTGAGCTCCTGTCTCATCCCTAGCTTCTGCCAACCCAGCAGCTCGAAAGCATCTGCGAGTAGATAAATGGGTACTCTCACCCTGGTGAGAGGAAAAACACTGGTGGCACATTTCACAGGAGATGGGACCAGTTGCTGGTAATGCGAAAGCCATGCACACCCGAAAAAAGGTGCAAGCAACGGAAACCCCGCCTCCTGCACTCACCAGCTGGGCTCCGCTCTAGGAAGGAGGTACTGGCAAACACTTCTGAAACACCTTGCCTTGAAAACTGCAGGGACAATTTTGCCACAGAATCGGTCACGATTGAGTGCGGATAAAAAAAAAATTAAAAAAAAATATTATGCACCCATTATGGAGATAATTCAGTCATTTTTTTTTTCAACAGATGTATACTTTCTAGGCGTATAGCTCCATGAACAGAAAGGACTGTTCACAAAACTGCGGGAGAAAGTAAATACCTGAGCAAGGGCCTCCTGCTTCTGTGGAAAGGAATGGAGCAGGACCAATGGCCCATTAATTTTATCTATTTACAGGCATATGGATCAAGGCTGTTACTTTTAGTGAAGCCAATCAAAACTTTTTCATGTGTTGTACTGTCTTAAAGTTCTTCTACAACAGGTTTCATTGAAATAAAGCTCATAAATATTCATTCACCTTATTAATATTAATTAAGCTTTTTTTGGAGAGGGGGTTTCATTACTTTTCAAATGAAATGTTGACGTGGAATGTAATTATCCTGTATTCTATTCATGTATTTGTTGTAGGCACAGAAGGAGCTGTATTTGAGCATTCTGTGGAAACCCCCCATATCAGAGCTGAACCTTCTCAAGACCTCAAGTAGGTGCCTTAAAAGCAGTTTTTGGATGTTATGTGGGCAAGAGAAGTTTCAGGTTTTTTTATTGCATTCACCAGGACAGTTGAATCTTATTTGCATTCCTCGCACATAAATAATTGTCCCTGGGATGTGGTCAAATGGAGGACATTATTCATTATGTCCTTTAGTGCCCCATTTATGATGAAATCATGGCCAAACTATTGATGGTGAGTGAACTTAAGGGCTCAGATTAGATAATTGAATTGTTTTCTTCCAGATTTGTTTCCAACTGTTAGTAGTCAGGTTGCTATTTTTGCTTTGTTGACATTTAATTTTTTTTAAAAAAATTAGATTCTTACCTGTAGTCCTTGTTTAATCCAATCTTCTTATATCTTGTACTCTTTTTACTGTTTTAAAAATGTTATTGTTATTTTGCTTTATTATATCTTATGCTATATTACAATGTTATGACCTATGGTTACAACAATACATTTATTTTCTTTCTTGCACATAAATAATAGTGTAAATATTTAACCTACAAATGAAACATGATTGATTGATTATGTGTCATCAAGTCAGTGTCAGTTCTTAGCAATCACATAGATTTTTTCCAGAATTATCTGCCTCTGATCTAGTACTTCAGGTCTTCCAACAGTGTACCCATCCCTCCTGTAATTGAGTCCATTCACCTTGATGCTGGTGACTTCTCAAAAGAGTTATGTTTTCTCATGTGTCCAAATATGGTAATTTGAGCATGGTCATTTCTCCTATGAGTGAGAACTTGGGAATAATTTGCTCTATGAACAAATAAAATGTAAAGCTTCTAGAAAAGCTTGCTTATTTATTTAGTTAGCTAGTTACCAAATTTATAAGGCTTCTCATCTATCCAGTGAATGAATGAATGAATGAATGAATGAATGAATGAATGAATGAATGAATGATCTATCTATCTATCTATCTATCTATCTATCTATCTATCTATCTATCTATCTATTTTATACGGCTGTCCTACTATCCCATGAAACTCTAGGCAGTGACCAAAAAATAAAAGAAAACATCAACAATCATAAAGTACAAAAAACCCAAGTTCTATAAAGTAGGCATAATGACAGAGAAGACTGACTTACAAGGGGACACAAAGTATGCCTACTCTGCCAGATATGGTGAGATGGGCAGAAACCATTAGGGAGAGATGGTCCTGCAAGTAACCTGACCCTATGCCATGTACAGCTTTAAAAGTGAACACCAGCACCTTGAATGGAACCTGAAAGTCTATTGGGAGCCAGTGCAAGTTCACATAGCAGTGGTAGTATATGGGCATACTGTGGTGCACCCAATACTGCATGTGTCACTGCATTCCGGACCAGCTGAAGCTTCCAAATGCTTTCAAGGCCAGCCCATGTACAGCACATTGTAGTAATCCAATCAGGAGGTAACTAAGGCATGAGTAACCATTAGCAGTGCCTTCTCATCTGGGAATTGGCACAACAGAAATACAATTTGTGAAAAGACCTTCCTGGCCATCATTGCTACCTGCTCCTCAAGCAGGAGCCACAAGTCTAGGAGGATCTCCAGATTGCACACCACTGTGCCATATATATATATATATATATATATATATATATACACATACATACATACATACACACACACACACACACACACACACATACACACACACACACACACATACACACACACATACACACATACATACACACACACACACAGTGTGTGTGTGTGTGTATACTTACAGTTTATGTGTGTGTGTATATATATATATATATATAATTACAGTTTACAACAATAAAAACTAACACAAAATAAAAAATAAAAGAATACAAAGCAAAAATAGAAGGTGCAGAAAAGGAAAGACAGAAAAAATAGAAAAGAAAGAAAAAATAAGAAAATAGTAAAGAAAAAAAAAGAAATATATAAAGAAGTTACTTCCCTGTTCATCACAAGTATAAACAATTTTAGTAACTTATCACCTTCTCTTAAAATACAACAAATGATCTCTCCTTCTCATATCCTATCTCTTATCTATAAACAAATCCATAAAATCTCATCATTTCAGTCCTGCTGTCAGCAAAAGTCCATTAAGGGTTACCAGAGATAACAACATATCTGTGATGGAATGGACTTATGAAGGCCATGCTCAGGGACATAAGCGTGTTCTTAGCCCCCAACAGGAGCATGGGAAGTTCAAGAAGATGAGGCTGGCACCTCCCTAAGGAATTCACGGTATTGTGGCTGGCTGGATTGGGAACTTGGGTTCAGTCTGGTGAGATTCTGTCTTGAGGTGGAAGCTAATAAATGCAACAGAACTGTATTTGCATTGTCTTGTGGAGTTCTTTGGGCTGAAACTGACAATATCTATTTTAATCTTGATCAAATAAACCAACTTTGTATTCTTTCCTTTTAATTCTAACTATGTTGATCTTTAGTCTCTTCAAATAATATCCAAGAACTTAATTTCTTTTCATCTTTTCTTGTCTCGTCTCACAAAATTCTTCAAAGCTTTGACAAACTTCTTTTGTAAATCCAGCATAGAAAAATTATCCAGGTCAGTCTCTTGGTTTGTAATTTGTATATCCCTTTTATTATGAAATGAGCCGGTTTCTTTTGTATGTCCAGTGTAGCATCTTTTTTCCATATGATTCTTGTAGCCTGTCATTTTTAAATCCATTTTCAAATCTGTCTCAGTCATGTCTGGTAACACTTATTCCTCTTCCATAACTTCTTTTAAACACAGTTTATCTCTAGAGGCAGACTCTTAAAATTAACTTCTGGGTCCATTGCTCAAAAATATTCTTCAGTATGTTCAATGCTAAAATATTTTGCTTCATTCAGCTTTAGTTAGTCAAGTTTGAATGTTCTTCTCCTTTAATTGTAATCTTTAGTTCCTTCTAGTTCCCTCTAGTGGCCAATTATTAAAATCTAATCTTGTTTTTTGTTTTTTTTAAGAATTCAGAACAAAAGCATTTTCCCATGGGAAGGATTCTTTATAATTAATTCCAAAATCTTTCTAAAATCAAAGTTTTAATCACCCATTTGCTGTTTATTCCATCCTTTTTTTTTTTTTAAGTCTTTAGACTTGTATTTAAAACTTCTTTCACTAAGGATTGAAGGAAACTCACCCAGTGCTATAAACCCTGTCAGTGCAAAGGTTCCTAATAGCTGAAAAGCAGCCAACAAGCTATTTCCAAAAGTGATTAGAAAAGGTGAACCCAGTGTCCTTTTAAAGGTCTGTGGTTTGAGCAAAATGGCTATTCCCACATCCCCCAGAGCTCTAAAGATGCCAGAGATCACTGTCTTGCAGCTTCCTCATGGGGAGCAACTGTCTGGAGCACTTGTGAAGGATCTCAAGTCCTCCCCTTATATGGAGAAGAATTACAAAGATCCGGTCTACTCGCCAACTCTTCATTTCACCACATTTGCTGGTTTCACTTTTTGTGGAGCTATCTTCAGTTCACCATTTCTTCCTCAGAAGTCCACACATTTAAGAGCCATTTCCAGAGCTTCAGGAAACTTCATACTATTTGTTCTGCTGTTGTTTTTATGGGGATTTTATGTTACATTTTGATTATTATTCTAGCCACAAATGTTTTTGTGCTGTTTTTTATTATATATGTTTTTAATTGCACTGTATACCATTCAGATAACCAAGTAACTGGGTGGTTTAAAGCTAAATAAATAATAGAAGGGAAGGTTGTTAAGTTGAGTTTATTGAGCATTGCTTGTGCCCTACAGAACCAAGGTCTTGTTCTTATTATGAGCTATTTCAGGATGTGTAAGCTAAAAATGTCAGTAGAAGGTTAGACATGCTGAGGTTTCCCCTTGAAAAGGGAACTTGCTTTTTGTGGGTTTTTTTGTCTTGAGCCATATTCATTATTCATTTGTATTTCCAAAGTTATTCAAAGACCACAAATGAAAAACAGCTCACTGTTGAAGTCCATGGAATAATATGTCTTTAGGACTACTACTGAGACCCTGTATGCTGTCCCCAAAATACAATAAATATGGGAATAAAAACTAAAATATCAAATCTCAAAACTGATGTGGTACTCTAAGTCCAACTGAGATTTTTAAACAATTACAGTGGCTTCTCAATCACAGCTTTTTTGTAAAGTATAGATCTGACATTACTGCTGAGTCCTAATCAATATTTTTTCAGAAAATGTCAAAGATACTAAATGCAAGACTTGAACAAATGGTTGCATCTCATTTTAAAGTTCCACATCAAGTCCATCTCCAAAGACATGGTAATGCAGTTTTCAGTTTCTATATTTGATTCTCTCTCTCTTTGCTAGTGTTGTTTGGCATTTCATACACATACACATCATACACATACACATACATATCACATCACATCCAAGGAATGAAGATCAGTGTGAACTTACTCATTTGCTTCTACTTTCCCAAATTTTGCTTAGTAGCATTCAGAAAAAAAATAAAGACACACAAAGATGGGTATATTTAAATAATTGCTTCTGAGGATTTTTCAAGAAAATTTGCAGACTAAACAGTTAAGTTGAATAAAACCATGCATGAAAGATTTATCTATCCTTAGAAGATTAAACAATTGGACTACTCAGATTTTTTTAAGAATGATCATGTATAACAGAAATGTACCATTGCTTGAAATGATATGAATCCACATGATGAATGCACTGTCCTAAAGCAGATTAACTACATAAAAGCTGTTATAGGGCATTATTTTTTATTACTTACCTAGAAATCAAGAAGGATCTAGGAAGACAGCCTAGAGCAAAAGGAATGGGGAGACACCCAAAATAACAGGAACAGACATATTGCTATAATTCCTGAATCCAGATGAATGACCATAAACCAAGGACTGGGACAGATGCATTCACAGCATGTCCTACACACACTGGCCCAAGACTAGTAAGTTTACAATGTAATAGACTAAACCAAATTGCTTCAAAGGATATTATAAAAGAGGAATAGATGACCACTAGAATTGGGGTCCAAAGCTGTGTTCAGATACAATAATGTTCCTTGATCAAATAAAACATGTACAGAAGGCAAGTAAAACATGAGTTTACCAAAACAAGTTTGCTAAAGAAAACTTGTATCATCTGGAGCTTTCATGAAATTGTCACAATTATCCATCTTCATTGCATGATAAAAGATCCATCTGGATACAGCCTTTTAAAGGATACACTCCCTTCCTGGATTTCTAAGTGGCAACAATGACTAATACGATTTCTCCTACTCCCTGTGATAGTCTGGACTATGTGATATTTCCAACCCAAAAAAAAAATTTACAAACATATCCCCTATATTTATATTAATAATGCTTGTCTCACCTTCCCTTGAAATTTTACAACCTGATGAAATGGATTTTTAGCTGTTTTGTCAGTAGATGTAGTAGAACAAAGGAATGGCCTTGAGGGACAGAAGGAAGAGCTGCTTCTAACAACAGTCAGTCATTCAGTCTGTGTCAATCAATTCTGATTAGATTTGCCAGTTTGATATTCAAAAAGTACTTGAATTGATTTGAGCTTGGCATTCCAGAAGGGATGGGAAGTTTGATATGATTCAAAATTCTAGATTGGGAAAAGATTTGTCCATAGGCTATAATAAGTACAATGCAAAATATCTGAAGCTAGGATGGTATCCCCTTTAGAGGACATTAACCTTGCAAAGTTGCAGCTTCAAGGGTTTAGCCAAAATTTTTTTTTTTTTCAAATATCACCCCATATGTCTTCATTTAGTGCAGCGAGAATAGGGTTGTAAAAAGAACCCCACCAGAAGTCTCCAAATTTTATAATGCATAGGAAAGAGCATATAGTGAAGTTGGCTGAAACAACACAGTGTCCTACTCCAACTTCTAAATGCAAACTTTCAAAAGCTGTCTTAGAAACCAAGTTCTTATTTTTCTGGGTTACCAGGAGGGCTAGCATAGCTGATTTGCAAGGATCCTGATCAAGACTCTCTTAATCTTATCCAAACTCAGTTGTATCACAGTTGTGGCTTGCTGGCAATGTCTGTGTTAGTTAATTAGCAGGGTCAGCAGAGACAGGCTCAGAAGGTGAGGAACACTGCCACAAAACCAGGCAGGCTGCGGAGAAAGATGCTAGTACAGTACATGGCATTCATAGTCCTGCTGTCACTACCACCACCGTTTCTTAAAAGCAGTCAACAGAACAATGCAAGCTTGACATATATCCACTTACCATAATATGAATTGATTCAACCTGCTGCAGTCATGCAGATTATAAAAATAAGGTTTGATCCCAAATTATATACCAAACCAGTTCCATACTCTGAGTCCTGAGTTGAACTCTTACTTACGCTGGCAGGGACAGCATAGAAGAAGAGTAGGCTTCCACTGGCACAAGAAAAAGCAAATGTGAGGCACATGGCTGGCCACATTAAAGTTGAGAGTTGATAAAGTGAATGAAGTAATGTCAGCCTTGCCACCTGAAAAGAGTTCTGATAGGCAGAGAGTTTAGTGAGGTGAGAAAGCCTTTTGGCTGGTGGCTGCTCCGTTAGTGTCAGAGAGCCCATCACACCATTCATTCTCATGAGGAATTGAAATAACAACATTGTATATCTGTCTGGTGGGATCTCTGAAGCAGCAGAAAGGCTATTGAATCTTCAATTCAGCAAGATTCTAATAGATACTGACCCAACAAATTACATTTGTCTTTTGAATCCAGTGCCCATTTCAGTTCATTAATCTATGTTAAATGGGTGATTAATCAATGTTAATTGAACTGAATCTCCAAACTGAACCTTGCATAGCAGTGTTATTTGAGTCAACTGTACAATTTACTGCAATGCTGTGTTCACAGCTGAGGTTGTTTAATGTGCAATTATTTCAGAAGCATGTCATGAAATCCTATAGTCAAAAATATGTCTCAAGATTACCAAAGAATTGCAATGATATTATATAGAAGTTTAACATGTTTGTCTATTGCTATTAGTTTTTTCTATTAACTTTTCCTAGCAAAATTGGTTAATTCCCCAACACACAGCACTGTGAATGACAAGTTTAAAAATGAAGGTTTAATTCATCATTTGAGCACTGACAGCTTTTTTCATAAAAGATTTTTATTGCCATCTTCTCTCTCTCAAAAAAAAAAAAGACTACAGCTCAATTGACTACAGTCTAAGCCTCCAAAACATTGGTTCTAAGGGTAGTAATGTGCCATTAAAACCAATATTTTAAGAACAGTTATTCAATATTACCTTTTAAGTTACTTATTCAGGGACAATATGTTGCATATACAATAAGGTACCCATTAGGACTGAATATTTTCTAAGGCATTTGTAGCTATGTGTGGAAATCTATGCTATCAATCACCTCCCTAATAAGAAAGGTAAATTGCTTTGCTGTTGTTCTGTGCCTTTGGGAGAACTCAGAGATCAAATTTAATAGCTTTTTTCCCCTGTCATCGTCAAGGCTATTGTGCCATTGACTGTAAGCTAATGCTGAAAGCCAACACTCAGCATAATGAGATGAAAAAAAATTGATCAGGCAGTGCAAAGTTGGTATGAAGTTTAATCCTCATCTGTCTCAAAAATACAATAATGAGTAGCAGCAGCAATATTAATATTAGTAGTAGTAGTAAGACTGTAAATGCATGGCTCTAATAGGAACTTTTCTTTACAAAGAATAAGAAAGAGCATTACCATAGCAATTTCCCCCCCACTAAAAAATCCCGAACATTATTGAACTCAGCTGCTGGGAGGACAGAGGAAAACTAAGAAAAGTTTCAACAGAATAAATTATATAGTACATATTTGGGTTTTTAAGTTAATATAAACTTATCAAGAACTTGTAATTTTTTAATATGACAGAAAGGAAAAATGACTAACTACATGACTGGGCCATAATCATATTAACTATATTTAATTAATTTTTTTTTATTAATGTAAATTATATCAGCAACTTTAGTTTTTCTCACTCACACAGTTCTTGACCCTGAAATATTCTGCAGATGATGGGGAAGAAGTTTCTTTAAATAGTCCACTAAACATGTAATACTTGGACTAGTTATTATTCAGCCTACTGTTTCATGGGACCATTCTAAGGATTACATGGGGGGGGGGGGGGGAGATGACACATTTCACCACGAAGAAAGGACAAGGCTGAAATAGGATACACAATTATAATTTATTTGCCCTGACTTAGGATTTATGGAGAAAGAGCTATGAGGACCTCACAGGGGGCAAAACCGGATAGTTAAACCACTCAAATGCCAATTACTCCAAATTAGTTCAGAACGATTAAAAATTCTTAGTGTCTACTGATCACTGAAAGTGTAACAGTGAATTTCATACAAAGAAGGCCGACACCTTCCTGAAGCCAAACACGGCTCACAGATGCTATTTTTGCAGTTGTTCTACCTTTGCTGAATGTTGCCTGTAGTTGCTAAAGGGCTTGTGTCTCTTCCTGTAGTCTCCTTCTGCCTGCTTAAAGGACAGGAGAAGCTGCAGAGGAATGATCTGCACAGTCAGATACTGATAGAAAAGTTACATAGTTAAGCTGGAAAATTGAGAAGAGAGTTTGGAGTAAATTTGTCTAAAGATGTATTTAACTTAAGAAGGTAGTTGGCTTGGAAATGGCAGCCGTTACAGTTTCTTACAATAACTCAGTGACAGTTCCAGAAGTTCCTGAGATGCTGTTTTATCTTGAAATTTCATCCCTACTTTGAGAACTCAGGCATCATTGCTTGCCCCTTCCCTTCATTTCACTGCCTATCTAGACCTGTTAACATCAAAGTACTGGAGTTAATTATTTTTCTGTGGCTTCTACTAGCCTAAAACGAACAAGCTACACTGAAAGTAATAGTGTGCTCCATTTAATTAAAGTTTAGCCTTCAGATGTCTCAGTTAATGAGATATTTAAGATTGATAATAAGGTGACTGTTACATCTTATTTCTCACAAAATAAGGTGATAAAAATATGTTCAGTAGCTATATATTTGATGCCAAAATAACTTGGCTTGGAGGCTGGGATGGCAAATCGTTTTTGCGGTTCCGAGAGCCAGAAAAAGTCACATGGGGGTGGTGAGAGACTGTAGTCTGGAAAAGAAAAGCAGACAAGGAAGATGCTCTTGACCCTTTTCTGACCCCATATATCTCGCCCGCAAGTCCCACCATTGGTTGCTTTTCCTTTAGAAAACATGCTCCAGATTTCCAGGGGAGAAGAAAACAGCTGCGAAAAATGAAGCAAGAAGAAAAGCAGTAGGCAGGGGGAGGGGGAATCAAGCACCCTTTTCCCCCTGGATTAGATGTCTGAAACAGAAAGATGGAGGGCTCACCAAAGCATCTTTCACACTTAACAGTCAGTTTTATTGTTACATTTTTATAATCCCAGATCTCCATCAGTATATCTGTTTTCTACAAAGGAAGGCAGGAAGGTAGGGAGGCAGGAAGGAAAGAAGGGAGGGATGGAAGAGCAAGGAAGAAAGGGATTTAGAAAAAGGGGGGAGAGAAATAATGGTCTTAAGTGGGAAGCCAGTTTCCTTACCTTACCTGAGATGTTTTGCCAATATCTCCAGGGACACGTCTGTCCTTTAACCAGAGAAGAATGTTCCCCATCTCCTCCTTAACAGTCATGTTAATAAATACAGTCTGTGTTCATTAATACAGGTAGGCACATAACACTTCTGTACTTATTCTCACCCTCACACATCTGTTTTCACATATTGTGCTGCCATATAGGTTCTATAACATTCTCTATAACATACAACCTGTCTGATAAGGCTTCCCTCCATCCACTCCCACATGCAACAATTAAGCTCTGTAAAACTTCCATCAGCCCTACTGGGGTCATATAAATGTTTTAGTGAAAGAAAAGCAGATTACATATTTTTTTTGTGAGGAATCACAGGTATGAAGGGATTAGACTTCCTCTTCCTAGTCATGAGCTCCCAAAACGCTGCCTGATCAGTAGGTTTTTGAAAAGCTTCTGATATCAGTTGGCCTGACTGTAGTGCAGTTCAGGAAAAATGTCATGTCCTTGATCAGAGAGAAGTTTTCAATTCTGGGACAAGCTACTTGAGGAACCTTTATGGGCTAGACATTTTCCATTCCTGCTCTGGCTTCTTCCAGCAGAATCAAGGCTACATCTGGTTTGAATTCACTTTCAAGGCCCAGTGATAAATTATTCGACAATCTTGAATTATTTCTTATTATTCATGATTAATCCTTTCTTACATAGCTGAAACACAGTGCAAAAATTAGAGATTTGTCCTGCTTTTCAGTTTTGCTTGGACAGGCTCTCAGGATTCAAAATAGCCCTTTATGTTACTCAAGCTGCTCGCTCTGGACAGGATGCCAGGACTATTCTTTGTACTATTTATGCTAAAAATATAAATATGAGTGGCCTTGCTTTTTGTTGATTTTCAATGCCACTGTATGTAAAAAGAATCAACCAAATATCATCCGGCATTTTGCAAGTCAAAGTATCACCCCAACTTAAGTGAAACTTAAATAATGATTGTAAAAGACCTCCAGTTTTGGTTTCAGAGAAGAGTTGATGTTTCTTTTGAGCTAAATTTGGCTCATATATTTTTGCCAATTGAACTGTGACTGACAAAGGCTTAACTTTTCCCAAGCATTGGAACTACTGGTGCCCCACTGTAGACATGTGGATGAATGTTTCCTGTTTCTTGTTCATGTTCCAATTAATTGGGGATTAATTGATTCTTTTTAATGAAATATATCAAGATATTTTGCAGCGTTACTGCCATCCTTCCATTTCTTTGGGCAAAAATAATATGTTGATTTGCCAATCCTGAAGTTGGCTATGCTAAGCCTTACTAAAAGACATTCCAGAATTTGGTGAGGGGGTCAGAGTTCATCTATGAAAATTGCAACAGTTACCATATCAGAGGACAGCATTCCCCCAAACAGTTGTCTAGGGGAGCCTGATCAATCTTTCTGAGAGCATGTACAGAGTTACCAAACATCGCTGGCAGAAATATGAACCCCTGGTACAGGAGGAGATATCAGAATTTGCCTTTCTTTGTGTAACATTACCAATGGAGGATGTCTCCTATAAAAATCACGAAAGATTTTGTGCATCTTTCCAATCCAATTAGTTTAGAAATGATTAAATGCATTAAAGAAACAGAATGTCAGTTATAAATGTTAGTTTTCAAATCTGCTGAGTTCTTGAACCTCCAACGTCTTATACACTCTAGATTGATTTCTGTGGGGAGTGCATATTATGGCAAGCTAATTCCATACCACATGAACCTACCTGTGGAGTTACCGGGAGTTGAGTGACTCAAGGATCACTATTTTTTTATCTTGACCTGACGTCCCTTTTTAAATAGTTTTAAGGTTTTCCTAAAGTGTTTAGCCATGAACAACTGCATCAACCTTCATGCAAACCAGGGGTGCATGAACACTCTGCATGGATTCCTAACTGATTTGGCCTGGGAGGATCTCTAAGAAGGACCTTTTTATGAGGCTGACTTTTGCTATACCCTCTCCTAAGACACATGGCAGAATTTGTTTTTCTAGCTGCACATCAAAATCAAACTCAGCCCCTGACCTGCAGCACTAACAAGGTACTACTGCCATAATGCATGTTCTCCCCACACAGCTCTCCAACCAACACTAAAGGGTAATGGTGTCTTCAGAACTGGAATATTGTTGATTACGGTTTCAGCCTGACCTGCAACACAGAAATAATTGCAGAGGAAAATATGGCTGGGCTGCAATATTTCTGAGTTTTCTTTTGACTGTTTCACACAATTCCCTTAAAACCCTATATGTATGCGTCCATTAATTTGTAGAAGTTTCATTTGCTCATCTCCAGCTTCTTCAGGCACACCTACTACAGATGGCATATGCATTGGTTTGGACTTTAAGAGGATGTTAAGTGCATGTTCCCGGGCATCTATCTGAATAAGGCCTCCAAAGCCAAGTGCAATAGAACCCAGCAAATTACCCAGCAGTTCTCTTTGAAGGTGCAACTGTTCACCTGATCTTGAATACCTGATCCCCTTTGTGAACATATATAATTGTCTATTACCTGGGGTGTTGCAGAAGAGGTAACATTAGTCCTTCTAAATGCTTATTTGAAATGATCTCCTCACGAGTTTAGAAACTGTTATCTATACCAAGCGTGGGCCAATCGAATTTTAGTGCTTTCAAGTCCCATTGATTTCAGTAGAAAGTTAAGCACCTTCTTAAATCTCTGACTAAAATCAATGGAATTTAAATGCCTGAAACACCGGCTGGATGATACCCATCATTTTCCCTAACACTTCCAACTTAACGTTAATAGCTTTGAATTCAAAATAAAACTTTTTTTTCTTTCATATATTGTCTTTCTTACCTATATAGCCAGGGGTAATTTTATTTTAAACCACATTCATTTTAAATTTCATGAGGATCAGAGAAGCACATATAAAATATGGTCCATTTCATCGTACAATAACATACCAGCTTGTTGCCTGAGGAGAAGAAATAAAAAAGTGGAGTTTGTAGAAGTGAACTAAAAATCATGATGTCTAGGAATTTCTGTTTGAAAGGAAAGTGGTTCTTAAATGATATCTGTTAAAAATAGAATTTTCCTGCAGTTTAAACCATATTCCTTCCTTAAGAAGATGCTACAGTCATTACATAAATCACAGTTCTGCAAAGGATCTGTATAAGACAAATGGTAAATATTTCTAAATTTTATTCATAAGAAATTATATAAGACAAGCTAATGCTAAAAACAGAGCTTAAATAAAGTTATTTGTATTAAACCTAACTTGAAACATAGTCAAATAAAGTAAGGGCAAATCTACAAATGGCAGACAATTTTTAATTATATTTCCAGCTCTGATTTAGTATTTTCTATTTCATAACAATCCTGCATGTATTGTATAAGCAAGGAAGCAGGTCTACAAATATTCATGTCCCCAGCTAGATGTGGTGGCATCAATATGATAAAATAAAATGTGACAATGATGAATTGCAAGCTCCACCCTTTCCTACTTGTGTCAGCCCATCACCCACAAGTACATTAGGAACAGAGTTGCAACACACACTTTGCCACTTGTCCCACCCTTGCGGACTTCCCCCCACCTACCATGTAGACGAAAGACCACTTAGAAGGATGACCATAACGATAAAACATAAATGATTACAAAGAAATCTGAGTCATCAATCATTGTAAAAGAATGGCATTATTTATGCAAATAGAGATGTGAATCCATAACAGATCTTGATAAGGAACCCTGCAAAAAATGATGTGGGTGTTGAAACTATTGGGTAAGAAACGTTTGTATCAGCCAATATCAGGCTATACTTATTTGCTTATTAGCAATTTTCACATTATTTCTTTCTTGGAACTCTATATTCATTACCTTTCTGCTATTATTCAAAGCACTCATGCTGACAATGAACATTACGACCATAAAGACAGATATCTATAGGACAGATTTTGTACCGTGGTTTCTGGCAGGCCTATCAGATGGATCTTTAAAGTACCTAAATTTCAGCCTCCTGATCTGGCGGAAGCAAATCCATTTCTGATAGGGCCCAAAGTAGTTTCAGGGTTATCATAAGCTTCCCTTTTACTAGGGTGGTAATTATATGCTGGCTGCTAAAAGGTTAATGAGCATGGCCCATACAAGTTAATGAGCATGGGCCATAAGCAACAATTTCATAAGCTGCAGCTGTCACCTAGACATGGTTCTAAAACAGCACTCGCTACCTTCAACCATCTCTTTTACCTGAAACTATTCATTATAGATAAACGTTGAGTCCTGATATGCAAAATTAATGAATTGAAATAAAATAGACATCATTCTAGAAAAAACAGTCTTGAACTCTACAAAGTATGAACTGAGATTCAAAAGAATTTTCAATGCAATCAGGAACATTCTAGGTATTTTCCAGAACACAGAGATACCAATGGACATTTTATTTCCATTGTTGTGTTGGAGAATAAAATACCTAGCTGCTGGGCAATGCGTAGGACATGTGATCTTTTAATATCTTTTTTCTAAATTCCCTCGCTGTCCTCATTTCCTTCCTCTCCTTCCCGCCCCCCCCCCCCCCCATTTCTTAGGCTTGAATCACCCACGAGATCTTTGATAATGGAAGCTCCAAAAGGAATACAAGTAAGCGCAGCTGCAGGGGACCTGAAAGCCACTTGTAGAAAAGAGCTGCACCTGCAGTCTACAGAAGGGGAGGTAAGCTTTATCAGAGAACCATATTCATCTCGTGAAATCTTATGCATGTTTCTTTGGAAGCTAGTCCACTGTATGGTGTTTAGAACTGAAGCCTCAAATTATTTTTTTATTGCTCTTGGATTGCACTAAAGTCCATATCACACGTGTAAGTTGTAATTCTTCAACTAACAAGATAATCATCTATTCCCATTATGTGAACTAAGCCACATATTCCTTACCCAATCTAGGTTCTCCAACCAAGTTCTTCTTTCTATTTTCAAGTTTTGACTCCCCCATAACATTAATTTAGCGCAATCATAAAAATCAAACCAAAGTTGGATTGCACACTAACTGTAATAATCATTAGCTGTTCAGCTTAACAGTCCTAGTTTTCACCATAGTGCCAATGGTTGTAAGGGATGGTGGTGTGGGGTGATAGGGCTGGTGGGTATGTTTTATCTCCTCTCTGGCTTTTATTACTCAACTAATCTTTTACTAACTACCCAACGATGGTCCTCCACTAATAGATGGAAATTCACCTTTGCAAGATTTTTCAGATAAGCAGTCTCATTTTCCAGCAGTCTAAATTCTCATCAGTGGCTCATAAATTGCAGTCCTTTCCTACGTGTTTTAAATGAACAAGAAAGGGAATTGGAGGCAGGGTTGTGGGAATTACATATTGCCTTCTCACTTTCAGTGCACTTTTCAAACTTCATTATGCTGATGGACACTAATGTAGGAGTATAATTGCTACATTTGTAAGGGAAATATGCATAATCTCTTCCCTAAGTGGAACTGATGAACGGGCCACAGTTAAATCAGCATCACCAAAGAGATAGCGTCGTATGCTTTTCATTTTTCAGAGCTCAAACTCTAATGTCCTTATGGACTATACCAGCCTTCTGCTCTCTTTCAATATTTAACCATCAGCAGAAACTTTGTATGGCATCAAAAATAAGGACAGCTTGGACTGTACAAAGAAAGGCATTCCTGCCAGCCACTACATTGCCATAAAGTCCTGTTGTTTTCTATAGACAAATGCAAGAGTCATTGACAACAGTTATCATGTTGCAGGAAATACTTAAACGCTGAAGCATGACTGCCTCTTTCAGCATAGTCGTGTGGCAACCATGATTTCATAGCAGCAACTTTATAATTAGCCTAAACTTCATAAAAAGCAACCATTTAAAAAATCAGGTTGGGTTACTTGCTTCTAGACCCTTAGGGACAAGCATGCATACCATTAGTCTACAGATTTTATGCCAGTAAAATTATACTTTTTGGTAGGACTGTGCAACATTTTGAGTTTGCAAAAAGGTGCTTGGGAAGGTGGAAGGGTACAAATAGCACACGCCTGCCTGCAACGTTCTTAGGCAGCCACATATTTTGCAAGGATCACAGTTGTTTTAGAGAGTGGCATGCAGACCTAGGTATCTACTTTAGAGGATTTTGCCCAAACCATTTTCAGAGGGCAAACCGAAAAGAGACTCCCTACACAGCGTATTAGAGATTAGAGAGTATTTGTTGTCAGAGGGTCCCATAAACATCCCTAGCAATACCCAAGTGCACATTTCTTCCATTAGAACTTATTTTAGGAAGTAGCATTTAGTAAAAGCCGATGCAATTGTCTTTTGCAATGATCTCCTGACAACACTAGCTTTATTTATCAATGATAGGAAGCAGGCTTTATGTATGTTCAGAGATGACCAGGCAGAGCAGATCCTGACTGGGCCAGGCATGGGTCTCCTTCTCCATGCATTTGGGAAATGGGAAAGAGGCTGGTACTGCTATTTTATAATAACTGAATTCCATTCTGAACTGGAGCACAGAGAAGAGCATCCAGGTGAGGTCTCTTTTAGAGAACCCAATAATATATTTTTCAATATGAAGTCCTGCAGTATAAACTGAAAATTAAAACCTCTTCATTTTCTTCCTTCCTTTCTTTTTTTCCCTAGATATTTTTAAATGCGGACTCAATCCGACTAGGGAATCTACCCCTGGGGTCTTTTCCCTCATCTTCCTCACCAAGTTCATCAGCAACAAGACAGACTATCTATGAGCTCTGTGTTTGTCCCAATGGCAAACTCTACCTTTCTCCTGCAGGAGCAGGTTCCACATGTCAGTCCAGTGGCAACATCTGCTTGTGGAGCTGAAAAGACACCAGAATCCTTCTCCTCCTCCTCCTCCTCACACCAGAATAGCCTTTTTGTTACTGTCCCTCTGCTTCACAGTTCTGCTTGATTTCCCTCGTTTGATCATGAAGCTCCAAGCAGCCTCTTGGATCTCTTCCAGTGCAAGCAAGGAGCAAAATACAGCCTTCTCTTCTGGCTTATGGAGCTCCAAGATGGAAGAGAGAAGGCCTAATAAAATGGTTGTCTTCACCAGGGAATCTTGATCTTCGTATCACTTTTTGTCCAAAAGGGAGAAATACATAGGTGCCTTGGCTATATATGAAGTGAAGCACATTGTTTTAGAATTTTTTTGGGCAGGAACTGTAAATGAGAAACTGCACATATATACATAACTATATAGAGATAAATATAATATTATAAAAATTGGCCCAGAATCTAAAGTTGAGATGAATTGGTATGACAAATAACTCTACTGTCTGAAAGCACAATTTTCATACACCCATCACTTTTGGATGTAAACTTTTATCCCAGAATTTTAAGACTTCAAAGCATTGTGTAACACATTACTAAACAAGTAAAATTCACTTTCACATTTTAAACAACAAGAGACAGAATCCCTCCCTGAGTGCTGATCTTTTTTTTTTTTTTCCTTCCCTTCAGGGCATTGTTACTATTTGTCTCCTTCACACAGGTTTTGTGAGTTAGGTGCACATTTTAAGAATCATCAGAAATGCTATTCAGATCTTTTATTTTTGTACTGATCTTGAATGATTTGTTTATGCATGTGAACTAACATTTAACAACAGTATTCCTCTCAGTCATTTGAATGCATCTAACACTGCCACACTGTTAAAGAAAAGCAAGTCTGTTGACCTGATGGCCCATTGAGCAAGTTACAGATATGATTAATACATTTTGTTTTTCAAAAAACAAACAAACCTTAATACAGTGTTGTCCAAACTTGGCCACTTTAAGATGAGTGGACTTCAACTCCCAGAATTCCCCAGCCAGCATGGCTGGCTGGGGAATTCTGGGAGTTGAAGTCCACTCATCTTAAAGTGGCCAAGTTTGGACAACACTGCCCTAATATATAATGGTGTCTAAAGATGGAGGAAAGATTAGGTCACTGAGGGTATTTCCACAATGAATAACTGAATGATCACTTAGATACTTTACCCAAGGTATAGTGACTTATAATGAGAAAAAGCCATGTCCTTCTGAAAGTTTTACATGAGATTTTCTTCATTTCTCTTTCATTACAGCAAAGAAGGCAAATCTATACACATCTAAATACTCCTTTGATTGAAACAAATAAAAGAGTAATGCCAGAGTTCCTAAGAAAGTAGTGGAGTGGAATGCAGTAGTTTCATATTAACAAAGCCATTTGATTACAAGGTTTGGGAATGAATATTATATAGAACAAATGCCCTGATGGACAGTTGGAATGTTAACGTTTTAATTTTCAGCTGTGATCATGCTATTTCAAAATACAATGGCTAAGATAACTTAAGGAGGTTCACAGATGTAACGTTTCTTTCCTTCTTCTTTCCATCCCTCATCCCTTAACATCTAAAAATCTTTCTAAAGAGTCACAGGAAACTCCGGCCAATGTGGAATGCAGCAAGGCATGGGGCAGTGGCAGTGGCAGTGGTGAAGCAGAACAACCCCAAATCCGTTGATCAATTTTAGACCATTATCTCTCCACCAGCAGCTCTCACAATTACTCCTTGAGTAATTTCACTTTACTCAAGGAGACCACCAATCTTCTCTGAGAAACTTTGGTGGTGGTGAGGAAGTCTTTCCTCTTCTGAGTGTCCCTACATACATATCTCAACTAGATATTAAAAGAAAAAAAAAGTAATAAACAGATTGATATTATGTAGACCCCCTCAAGTATATATTTACAGAACGTACTCATTGGACATTACAAAAAACAAAGGTTTTCATGGAAACTGAATGCTAAAAGCCATGTCAGTGAGATGCAGTAGGTGATCTATAAGTTACTGAAGAATAAAAATATAACATATACATTACTGTGTAAGGAATAGGAGCAATGACAAAGAAGCTTTCTGATCTTGATTCAAGTGATGAAAGAAAAAGGATACTGAATCAATGTTCCAACAAAGCTACTTGAAAGTAACAAGCACCCTTCATATGTGCAAGGAATCCATAGTCTCCCATTGTATGAATAAATTGTGACAATGCACTTCTTGTTTTAAGCCAGTGCTGTCCAAACTTAGCCACTTTAAGATGAGTGGACTTCAACTCCCAGAATTCCCCAGCCAGCATTCCCCATGGCTGGCTGGGGAATTCTGGGAGTTGAAGTCCACTCATCTTAAAGTGGCCAAGTTTGAACAACACTGTTTTAAGCTAACCAGATATGGAAGTATTGTTTGTTTCAATTATACTTTCAGAACAAACCAGAATTAAAAACTATTGTGATCCAAACATATTCTCACCATAGTTTAAACAAACCATGGTATGTGGGACATTTAAAGTCAAGGGAAAAACCTCTGATCTTCTCATTGGTAGGGGAGGGGAGGAATGAAAATATGAAACCTGCGATTAGATGCCTCTCTTTCACCTAACAAGAAGCCATGATTTTCTATCATAGCACCCTTTTTTAAAAATAAGGTCCTTACATACTCTTACTGCATTAAAAAATGATGGGTAGTTGCCATATGTGAGAATACCCTCATGCTCTCCCAAAATGTCCAGCAAGAATACAAACATTTGATTCCCTGGAAATGAATTTCACTCCCATACCCACTATAAACGTATAGCCTTAATTTTGTAATTATTTAAAATAAAAAGTTTAGGGTGCTCAAATCCTTTCAGCTAAGCTGTGAAAACTTTCTAAGTAAATGAAATGTCTTTCATAGATTCTATTTTGCCCACAGGCCATATTGTTAATTTTAAACTGCCAAATGGACAGCCCAGAAATAATGAATATGGGTATAAAATACTGTAAATACTCCCCCCTTTCATCTTCTTTTCTCCAGGTGATCGAAAGTAAGCTGGAGAGCACATAAGTCCCTCTTCTCTTTCTCCTGTGTTCAGAGAAAGAAAAGCTTGCAACTAGAACCAAATTATTTAGGAGATCCTGTGGCTTAGGCACAGAGCCGAGTTATCAGTTCTGAAGGTGAGCCCCAAGTTTCTGGATTCGGTTTGTTTATATTCTATATTCCTATGTCCCTATATTATATATACCATATTCCTCTTACAGGGAGTCCCTATAAACCTAGCAGTTTGTGCCCTTCTGAACATTTGCACTTGTGAAACCTAAGGAATTCAAATTGAGGGCCTTCAGTTCCCACCACAACTTCTGAATAAGGTGTTTTGTTTTGTTTTCTGATATACAGTACCACTCATAACAATATTTTTTTTAAAATCTGCCTCCACTGATACCATTTTAACAAGGGCAGGCTTAATGCCGCTACTTTATTCCCTAACAAATGCCTCTTCTCGCAGTGTTCAACCATTAAATTGCCACTTCTTCAGCATCTAACTATGTGTCAAGATAGGCCATCTGTAGCTTTTTGTCATAGGATATTCCCACAACTACATACAAAAAAAGTGAAAACTTGATTTGTGGACATAAGGTTTAGTGGACCACATTAAAACCATTACAGAGATATCACTTTCTAAAATCATAAGGTACCGTATTTTTCCGATTATAAGACGATACTTTTTTCTAAAATCCTTATGCTAAAAATTGAAGGGCATCTTATTCAAGGAAGTCAGCCAAGGAGAGAACCGCGCGGTGGCAAAACTGCCATACTTTGTCTCTGCAAAGAGTCTTCCTCCTATTGCTAGCCCCCAGTCACGAGTGAAATAGCTTCAGTCTACAAACAGGCTTCCTCCAATCACGAGCCTTATGTAACTGACATCAGCTGATGCTGAACAAACCAATTAGAGGAAGTCTGTTTGCAGAGACAAGCTATTGGCAGTTTCACTCGTGATTGAATGTAATCAGTTATGCAAAAGAGCCTGGAAATAGAGCTGCAGAGAGACGGTTTGGACCTCCTCCCACCGAGTGTATCAGGTCAATGTTAACTAATTACTAAATAAAAATGTGTTCTGCACTATCTTTAAAATATTGATTTCTTAATTTTGGGTTGGAAAAGTGGGGGTCATCTTGTACATGGGGGCGTCTTATTGACGGAAAAATACGGTAATAACGTAAGAGTTGCTGGTAATAGATAAAACTTTACACTACTCTTGTAGGATTGCAATACAACAGAAAATACTGGGAGAAATACAAACAGTGTTGTTTTGATTTTTTTTTTTCCAGGATAATTCAGATTAGTTGAGTCATCTCTAAATCAGATATATGATTTCACTTTTGATGCAGTGTGTTTGAACAAAGACTTTCTTCCTGTGTCTGAACTGGATTTCGCTCCGTTTGGCAGTAAGACTAGATTTATGTTGTACCAATGTTGAATTTATGCAGATAGTTATGAAATACAAACTATAAGAGTTGGGAGCAATCTTTAGAGGTGCCATTTCAGGTTGCCTGAGTGTTTTGGATGATATCAGGGTTCAAAAATTTGCTCATTAATATATTTAAGGTTAATCCCCCCTGCCAAAAATCCCATGTGATGTTAAAAGTTTATTTTTTTATAATCATTAATAACCAGAATATTATTCCTGAGAAACCACTAAATAAGTGCAGGAAAGACTGCCCTGACTGAATTGTATCTCAACCTGTTTTCTTTAGAAATAAGAGGTTTTAATGAATTCTCCTTTGTGTCTATATTGCAGTTCTGTTCTGCTAAATAATTATTACATAGCACTCAATATGTAACTCAATTCTCACAGCATTCAATGGACCTCCATGCAAGAACTTAGAAATTAGAACATAATATAATGCTAAAGTTTTAATTTTTCAGAATCAAGATTCCTAAACCTTTTAATGCAGCTGCACTTTTTTTTTTAATTTGGTTGCCCACATCTTAGTCCCATATTGTGACAAAGAAATACATTTTTCTTGCAAAGCTTCTACCACTTTGCATATACATGGCTTCTAATATCTGCTTCTTATAAGCTTATTAATACATTCCAGGAATGTATTAATAATAATAGTTTATTAAATTTATATGCTGCCTGATTCCCAGTGACTTTGAAGTACTCCAATCTGCATGTAGGACAACTCACACTGAAGCAAAAGAATTACTAAACAGAATGTACTTCGTATTTTTAGCTTAGAGTTATTGTAGGAGGAGAGATGTGTTAGTCTACGGTAGCCTAAAATCAGGGGGAGTCACGACAGCTTATGCCTATCAATAAAATGTATAAGTCTGAAAAAGTGCTGTCAGACTTCTTCTGATTTTTAACTTCCAGGTGTATACTTTGCATGACCAGGGGCCTGAAAATGATGGTGTGGAGTGGCTGAATGGTGCAGAGAAAGATTATTGCTTTCTTGAGGGAATAGGAAAGATAAGGAATGAACACCTTGATAGATAATTCAAATACAAGAGGTTTCTAGAAATCTATTGCAAACTAACAAGAAATTGGCTCTTCACTCATCTGTTACTTGGCTTCTGATCTTCCTCCTTCAAAGTGTGACCTAGACTACTAAGCTTAGGGTCCCTGTGCTGCAAGCTTTCCTAGGGTATTTCAGCCTACCACTTGGCTACCACTGATACCAGACAAAATCTGGCCTCCAACAGAAGTAAATGGAGACACGCCAAAATGGCTAGATAGGAAATAGTATGCAGTGGTCAGGGTTGCCCGTGGGGGTTAAATAAGTCAAGATGGCAGCTGTGACCCTGCAATCAAAGCCTGCATCCTTTTTAGATGCACGGCACATGGGATATCCAGAAAAAAAAGGCAAGGTTTGGACAGGGCAGTAGTAGTCACCATCATGACTTTTTTTGCCTCACCTAGTAGACACCCCTTGTAGAAGTTCTGAATAGGCAGACAATGTAGAGGAAAATGACTTTGATGGAAATATGCTTTATTTCCCCTTCCAGCTAGGCAACAGAGCCTGCATATCTCCATCAAGGTCATCTTCCTTACTCTCTACAGCAGTGTTTCTCAACCTTAACAACTTTAAGAGGTGTGGACTTCAACTGCCAGAACTCCCCAGCTAGCATGGTGGCTGGGGAATTCTGGGGGTTGAAGTCCACACCTCTTAAAGTTGTCAAGACCGAGAAACACTGCTCCACAGACAAGTAGGAGATTACTGTTTAAATGAAACTATAGGTTGGAGCATCTTAAAAAAAAAAAGCTAAAATTTATGTAACTATTTTATAAGAGGAAGGAATGTAAATATGAACTTGGGTGCTTTGATTACACGTTTCAATTAAGGCAATTTTAAAAATATTGCCCTGTAAGTGTGCAGCACACTATGGAAAATGGCACCTCACTTTTCCAGACTTTTGGTCTCTTCAAAATTATCCCAGCTACACTGTAAATTCTAGACAACACTTTGCTACATACAGTACTTTTGAGAGTGTGTGTATGTGTGTGTGTGTGTGAGAGAGAGAGAGTGAGTGTGGGAGGGTATGCACATCCACCCACCCACACAATGCAATGCCACAAGGTTAGTGGATACTGTCTCTTTCTTGTCTTTAAGGAAATAAATAAAACAATATAATGACCTCTTTGAGCACTGTTACTTGTATGTTTGGTTGGTACATTTTTAACTGTAGTTCACATATTGGTTTAATATTAAAGACCAAAGAGTGATATTTCTGTTATAACTAACATAATGACAATGCACCTTCATGGAATGAATTATGTGGCATAACTGGTGTATGAGATAGAAATTAGACCTTTGAGGATTTTTGTGTGCTTTGGAGTTTTCCATTTTTACTAGTTTTGAAGAAAACGAGTTTAGGTTCTTGGATCATCTATTTTGCATGCATCATAGATATTTCATTAATCAGAAGAGCATAAGGATTAGGGTTCAAGATTTTGAAAATATGTCTTCAAGTTGTTCATTCAGGTCAATGTTATGACTATGATTTGATTTTTAAGCTTTTTTTTTTTTCCTGTGAGAGAAATGAGCTTCCATTGATGAATGGAAGATTGCTTTTATGAAGGGCCTTCTGCAAGGAAAACTGTTGCAAGAATGGGAAATCTTTCAGTCTGTAGAGTGAAAACTTACAATCCAAGCCTTTTTAAAAAAAAATTAAATGATCTGATTGTACACAATATGTCAAGAATGAAAGAGTTGTCAAAATGGCAATAGGCAAATATTGATTGGATTATTTGGGATCTATATGTCAATCAAATCAAACAAATGGCTTGTAATAGCTAGTTCAGCTGGAAAATGGTTTGATGTTTAAATGTCCAACGATTTCATTGTCTTTTTCAGGATGTGACTGCTCCCTTTTTGGCTGTTTTGTTTTCCTTTTTTCATGTGAATGTTGTTCTTCTGTATATAGTTATATAAAAAAGATGAAACTATTTTCTTACACACACTATGCAATATATTTGTAAAGTTGCAATATTACCAAATTACAGAAGCTGTGCTTTTGTACTCTCTTTTGCTTTATGTGAAACAAATCTTTTTTCTATTTAAATGGATGGATTGTCTTATAAACTGTAGATAACCTATTAATTCCCATGCAGTATATGAATATCTTTGAATTTTTGTTGCTGTTCCTTTTAAACTAATTAACAGCAAGGTTTTGGAAACAGGAATGTCTTCTCATCAGAACAGCAGAACTTTGGGTAATTTGATTATAATGTTGACATTCTCTCATAATTGTCCTTGTGTTTGGTATATGATTTTCCTCTGGTACTATACAGAAAAATGAGCCTTTCCATGCCATCTATGACGTATTATTAACCTTCTGCCAGGGCTCGCTGTTGCTCAAAGAGATATTTTTTTCGTAGGCTGAAGACAAGTAGGATAAGATATGAATTTTTAGAGGATAAATGGGCCTCTACTTTTGTCACCTGGCAACATGGAACAAATACCCACAGCATTTGCCAAGTATGAATATCACTGTTCATATAACAAAGCCAGAAGGTCAATGGTTTCTGTTAGAATGTCACTGTGTTGACCAGCAGTGTCCATGGGGTGACAGTTTGTGTGTGTCAAAATTGGCAAGATGGAGGGTAGAGCATCCCATGCATACTGAAAAGTAGTGGGCTTACATCATGATAGTCTGTCCACCATCTTGCCAATTTTGATGCTCTTCCTTGTAAATGCCATTGGTATTGATACAGAGTTCCATCGTATGAATCTCTCATTCAAGATTCCGGCACTTTACACTGCCTTTCCCAACCTGGGGCTTTATATTTCCCAGCAACTGTCTTGACTGGGAATTTCGGAAATTGTAGTTTCATTTCTAACACATCTGGGGAAACACAATGTTGAAGCTACCTTTGTGTTGCCTATAGTATTTTGGCTAGGAACCAACAAGTAGACTAATAATTTCCTGGGCCCAAAGAGTATTTAGGCAGATATATCTTCAATAGCAGCCTTTCTCCTCTCTCTCCTACCCACCTACCCTTGCACGCAAAAAATGATTGACAAGAAAAATTAAAATATCAATTTAGTCTGCCATGGTCATCTGCCTAAAGGAGTTCTTTATTGTAATCTGTTGTAGAATATTTCTTCTGTATTTATATAAAAAGGTAAAATGTCCCTTGAGATGACCTCAACCTCGGGCAACTCCATAAACATGCCCATGTAGACTTCTTGGTAATAGTGTGGAATTAGTTTGCCATTGTCTTCTTCCAGAATGTTTGCTGATTTCTGAGGATTTCTGAGTGGTTGCCCATTCAAGGACTCAAACTGAAATATATATTTAAAAGGCCTAGTGAATTTGAAAGGTCTTTACCTGACATCAAAATCTACAAAGGTGGGGACTAGCTGAGCTAGGGGCAGGGCTACAGAATGTTCACCTTTTGGCTAGATGTATCTAGTAAAGGGATGTCTTTAAAACAATTTTGTCCCATGACATTAAGGTTAATTAGTAAAACAAGCTTTTTAAATTGGACTGAGAAATAGATCAAGATCCAGTGCTGCTGATGGACACAGGTCTCCGTGCAGTCAAAATATGCTTTCCAAAATTTTAGCTGTCTTCTGGGCCAAGTGCAAGTTCTAAAGCATTTTTATAATTTTAAGAGCAGCTACACATAATACATACTCTAAATTAAAGGTTCACATAACATGGATATTGTCAATCTTTCTTAAGTTAAGATTTCAGATTAATTATCAACCAAAGTTCAGCTCTTTGACCCCTAAAGTTATCTTTATAGCTTTGCTATTTTCTATTTCTCTACCCAGGCAGACTTGTAATAATCATTGAACCCCATAATTACGTTAAATAGAAGTAAATACAGCAGAACGTTTAACTTAGATGAATGCTTTAAAAAAGCATCTATAATATATTCTTCTTACAATTATGTTTCAGGTGGCTTTGGATCAATAAATTGACTTCCTTTATTGTTAGTGACCCAGCAAACCATCATCCTTCTGGTCCTTCACTTGTGAATGCTTCCTAGGTGGACACAACTTGGCCACTTGGCCACTTATATGAAAGATACTTCAGTTTGCTCTAGCAGCGCACCATTTGTGTGATTGGTTTCAACCGTGTGCATCAAATTTATCCAGCTTTCTTGCAATTCAGTTTATGTTATTTTTAAAGTTTGGTGGGGTGGGGCGGCATAAAGGCAAATTGTCCAGTCTCCTTACAAAGCACTGTGTGTTTGTTTCCCATAAAAGTGACTATTCTATCTCCTCCAGCATGAAGATGGGGCAAGAGCAAGATAATAGGAAATTGAAATTCAAAGAAATTGAATTTTCCATCATCTTGTTCTCATATAACTTCTTCAGTGTTTCAGTTCAAAGCTTAAGAATTTGCTTGTAAATCTGAACTAGCCCGATTTCTGTGATTTCTCTCTTCAGTTTGCCACATTTGCAAATCATCCAGCCCCTGGATGAATGTGCTGAACACTGGATTGTCTTTATTCTTTGTCCAGAAAATGTTGCTACTGTAATACATTTCACAAACAGAGAGCACAGTTAATAGTGTTTTTAACCCAGTGGTCTCATGTTATCAGCTAGATTCACAGTGGCTTGTAGACACCTGCTAATATGAATCTATTAAGTCCCAAAATATGTAAGTGAATGCTTCCTTTCTGCAGAAGGTATCCTCTGTGTGTGTCCTGGAGATATACAATAATGTTAGGATAACCATAATGTTACCCTGGTCAAAACTCAAGATTGTGCATCTTTTGGGTTAGAGTGTGGTAGAAAATGGTTAGGTTTTAATGTTTTGTTATTAGCTATTTCATTATTTTTGATGTATTATAGCAGTGGAAGATTGTAGCCAGTTGAAATATAAGTTCCGTGGGCAACTCACAAAATAAATTGATTGAGACAATTTCATCATGGACTGCATAGACTTTGGGAGTGCTGATGTAGGAATATTTAAATATATTTTCCCCTTACTCTCCCAGTAAGAACTGGACCATTCATTGTCCCAACACTGAATTCATTCATTGATTTCTTTTTGAGAAATGAAGGCTTGCTATGTGCCCTATTGCTTGCTATGAATTTCCAACAGCTTTCTTAGGTACACCACACAGAGTCTGGACATATGGTGGCTATTTAAATAAAACACATCCAACAGTTTTTGACAACAGAATGTATACAAGAAGTCTACCATCTAATCTATTTAGGAGATTGTCACCTCTATGTGATAATACACTGTTCCAAAATTTCAGACATTTAGCCTTTAATTTTCCCCCCCATACAAATAAACTAGGGAGTGTACAACATTTTGCACCCCAGTTGTAAAGCATATGGAGAAAAATTGTCTCTGAAAAATCAGTTTATTCTTTAGAGGTAATGCAGCTTTTGTCAATATGATCAATATGGTCAATATGATATGTTGGGATTAAAAACAACCTGAAATTTTCCAACAAAATGCTGGATATTAAAGAAGAAAAAAACACTCAATCCCTTAAGAATTGTTTGAGTCTGTTTTGTTTTGACAGTGGGTTTTTGTTTGTGTGTGGGTTGTTGCTTTTTTTTTTTTTGGTCCCACTCCACATTAATGAATGAAAAAGATCCCATTAGGATGAGGTGGGAACATGATAGAAAGAAACAGAACTAAGAGCACATCTTCTGAAATCACATGTACAGATTTTAAGGGCCTTTACTGCCCCAAGATATATCTCAATGTGATTGGAATAGAAACACACACACTCACACAGAGAGAGACACCATAAGCCTGTTTCTTTGTTCTTGTCTATTAAAATCAAACCCCAAAATGTGGTGGTCTCTAACCCGGGGGCAAGCTGTTCATATAAAGCTGCAGCCATGCACAGAATTCATTTGTTTCCTTGCATTCAAGGTAATATATCCGTTATTTTAAAATCTGCTTTTGCACAGCATTGCACATAAAAGCTTCTTCTGGACACGACTCTGCAGAACAAGACTATTCGTCATTATACTATCTCCGTTTTCCAAAATCTTGCATGGATTTAACACATTAGATTTTTGATGGAGGGATGGGGAGATTAGTTTTTCAGTCTAGTACATTATATACTTTTTAGAAAGCTGAAATTATATATCTAAACAACAGAAATTTACTAGTGGCCATATATTTCTGATAACTGAAAGGGAAAAATACATTGAAATTGTGTTGCCTCCTTTGGCAAGGCAATGTAATTCATTCTTCCTATAAAGGCCTCTGTATAGGCCTTCCTATAAAGCCAATCTAAATTTGATACTGTACAGTCCACCTAACAAGTTTTACTTAGACAATTGTGATATTTACATTCCAATGCAAAATTTCTAAATGGTGTATTATTCCCTTTTAGGAGAACAAAAGAATTGTTTATTACTATAATTGATTTTAAAAAAAGATATATCAATGTATGATCATGTTGTGAAGTATGAAGAGCTATGTTATATCAATTTTTAAATATATGTAAATAAAATTATTTATTATATACAACTGTTATATGTGAAACTTCCTTTCATTAGCCAAGTCAGCTGATCCTTTGGGAACGAATGAGTTATAATAAAATACATCACTCAGTGAATCAAAAATTATGCAGGAGAACTTTAATTTGATTTCTTTTCATATGTAAGAAAGACACATTCTTTTCCAAGCCTCTTTAAAGTCTTTGTTTTATAGCACAGTCAGAAGGGAAATATGGAAATCTGTTCTCACACAATGCCACCAGAATTTGAGGTTATCCATTGACCCTGATTAATTGTATGTTCAGTTGCAGCCACTTTAGTTTTCTGCAGTATAAGGAAACAATTACAGAAGCTCATAGAAAATACATTTGTGAGTGATCCAGTATTAAACATAATCATCTAGTGGATCCTTTAAGCACAGAGTTACAATACTTTTGAATCTCAATTGCTGGGGACAATTTACTTTATAGATAAATCTGATTTAATGGCTGTCTCCACTGCCAAAGCAATGCTAGGCAAAGAACAATGATACAATAGAAATAGATGAAAAATATATTTAAAAAAACAACAACAACAATCTAACAATAAAAAAAATAATAATTCATGTTGGGGAATGAATAGAACAATAATACAGTGTACAAACAAATGTCTTATGGTGGGGGAGAGGGTGTCGCAAAGCACCATCCATGGAGCCTGCTAAAAAAAAAGACAGTGGTTGAGTCATTTGTCCTGAGTGCACAAACAGTAAGTTGAGGCTGTAGCTCATTGGTATGATCCAGCAAAACACAGTTGAGATTCCCAAGCTCTTAAGCCGGGTGGACATTCTGAATTCAGGCAGACATTAGAAAATGGCATTATATATGTTTTTTTTTTTTTCTGATTGACTGAGTCATTAGATATTAGATATCTTAGGAGGACATTAGATATCTTTGGAAGGAAGGATAGGAGCAGAATAAAACAGCCAGTTATTTTTAGATTGGATTTGCAGTGGAAAGCTCTTCAGGCAGAGAATGCCTTCAGGAGACAGCCTTCTGATGGTTCTCTATAAGGCAGATGCATGGCCAACCTGCTTTCACCTGGGAGTAAGTTCACTAACTCATGAGGCACCATTAAAAATAAAAATGCCCAGGGTAGCTGCTGTTCAGCAAATAATCCCTTATAATTGTTCATCAGAATTTGTTGAAATACACTTCTAATCAGGCAGCAAAAGTCCTGTACAGGAGATCAGCAATCTTTTCTGCTTCTCCTGCCGCTTAACAATAACAACGTAAAGTTTCCCTATATACATGCCAAACTTAAGCTGCTGAAATGTAGGGTAATATATAACAGGAAGTTGATTCTAGTGTAGAAAAGAAATGGCTAGGTTCATTCTTTCCTTATCTCTGCACTAAAAAAGCAACCTGTAAGCTAATCCCTTTGGTATAGTTCAGGCCTGAGCAACCCACAGGCTACATGTGCTTCCCATAACAGACAAAGGAAGCAAAATAGGCAAATGCATTTTTAATTATGGGAATGGTAGTAGTTTGATTCCCAGGGCCTCCTGCTTCTACTGTATTTTTATCCTTAAAATCTAAATATACCTTCTCAGAAGCCCCATCAATGTTGGACATTCTCCTTATAATAATGTGACTACCTTGATTCCGTTGGTCTTCTAGATTGTCAAGAGACCGAGTTCTCTGAACAATCACTCAGAAGTTGCAAAATCTTGGTCTAGCTACTTACAAAATATAATAGGATGGATAGATGGATGATAAATATCCTGTTAAATGAGATTAGTTGAGCTTGACTTCTGATGATTGTATGGCCCAATGCCTACCATCTCAACTGGTAGGCTGTAGCAGCCTATGCCTACCATCTCAACAGTTCCCTGTAGCAATTCATAGCTCTTCCAATGATATTCAAGTGATAATTGTTTCATGTTTTCCATTGTCTTTCCTTTTTTTTAAGTCTTCAACTTTGCTAAGCACAATTACTAACTTTTCCTAGTAATTCATCCACACACATCACATGCCTGAAGTATGTGAGATTCAGCTTGCTGATCACCACCTTGTTTTACTTCATCCAGAACATTCTTAGTAACTATCTCCAGATCCATAATTCAAAGAGGTCTATCCACTAGTGGTGTGCAAAAGATTTCAAAACAGCTGTTTTGAGCATAAAAGAACTGTTTTGCATTCAAAACATAATGTCTTGATCATTTTGAAAGTGTGAGCTCAAGCTTAAAAAATTTCTAAAATGATAGAAACAGTCTATTTTGAATGTTTCAAGTGTGAAACAGCTGTCTAAAACTTGAAATGGGGTATTTTGAATTCAAAAATGTTCAATTTGAAGACTTCTCATCCCTTTCTCTTTTTTGTTCTCAATGCCCAAATCTCACAGCCAGATATTACCACTGGGGAAAAAACAGTGCTTCAACTATTCTAATCTGTGTTGTCATAGAAATATCCCATCCTTCATGATCTTGCCTAAGTTTGTCCTTGCTTTCCATTAATCTTTCTCTTTACAAGAACACTGTCCACCTTTATCTATTCTTCAGCCCAAGAAAATAGGACCCCCTCAGTGAAAGTACTTCGACTGGTGGGGTCCAGAAGGTGGGCCTTCTCTGCGGTAGCCCCTGCTCTTTGGAACATCCTGCCCCTGGAGGTGCAATTAGCCCCCACACTCCTGGCCTTCCGTAAGGCTTTAAAGACCTGGTTCTGCCACCTGGCCTGGGGTGGGGTGAGAATACCTCAAGCATGGGGATGGCTAGCCCCATAGAGGCCTCGGGCTTCAGCCTCAGGTTTTCATCCCCTTGGTCTCTCCTTCTTCTTTTTAGTTATGTTCTAATTTAAGGTTTTATGTGTTTATATGTTTTATGTTCTAATGTTTATTGTGAATCGCCCAGAGTTCCCCCATTGGGGGGAGATGGGCGGTCGAAAAATTTAATAAATAAATAAATAAATAAAATAGGACTATCTACTAGGAATAAACCATAAACTATGAATTCATAAGCATGCCTGTTGACATTCCCTATTCAATTTTAATATTAACCATTACACAATATTTTTCATTTCCCTTTTTACTTTCATAATGAGCACTAGTAAGTTTTTGCTTTCATTTGACAAAGTAGTACCATTTCTATGCTCAGTTTGTTAATGGTTTGACCTCCAATTTTGATTCCAAACAGGAGTGCCTTCAGGAGCTCAAAAAGTCAAGATGGCAACCTTGAGCCATAATCAAAGCCCTCCCCCCTTTTTACACAGTTGAGGCTGCCATCTTGACTTTTGACCCCTCCCTGCAGACATCCCTGATAGTTATCAGTCTATAGCAGTTAGCACTTTAACTGCTTCTTTACCTGCAGCTAGAAGAATGCTTTATGACCTGGAGGTACCTACATAAATACTTATATGTTCTTTTAACATGCACAAATTATTTTTTGTCATAGTCATAAATTAAACATCTTTAGAACATTGAATAATTTAATTATATACTGTGTTATTTTCTCTGTTCTGAACCTCTAACAATGTTGTTCCACTGGTTGATTTCACTAGGTATTATCTTCTCCATATGCCACACATTTTTACATATATTTATCACATGTCCCTTACTCTTACTGTAGTTACTTTTCATTTACTTCTATATTTACTGCATGTGTAACTTGTTCACTCCAGATCAAGGTAGCCCATTGTGGTTAACTATATGAATCAAAAACATTATCAATAAAATCACAATTACAAAGATTTAATTTAAAAAAACTCAAAATGGAGTATAAAACTCTTTAAAAAAATGTTTTATGTATTGCCAGAATCCAAAGACTCCTGGCAGTTTTCAGTTTTATATATATGTAACACCCAAAAAGTACAACATTACCATCAACTTAAAAATACCCAAAACTTAAAAATAGGAGGAAATCTTCAAAACAAAATTCTAGGAAAAGAAGGCTTGAGTAGCAAAATAAACATTTTACCATTTCTTAAAACTCATCAGATTCAATTCTAAGCGGGAGGGAGTTTCATAAAGCTGGTGCCACCACCAAGAGGGACCTAGCTCTAGTTATTTTTCTCTAGGCCTCCTTCCAGCTAGGCACCTACAAGCGCATCCAGTTCTTAACATTTTTCCTGTGCTACAAAGTCACAAATATTACATTTTTTTCTCATGAGACCTGCTCAAGTTCCCTGATCATGTTAGATTGGTTTTCCTGCATATTTTCTGTGTAGCCAGAAAGTTACATAGATTTAATGAAGCAAGTGCCCATGAAGACTTCCTCACAATTGTCCTAAAAGAGGCTGGGATTCCTCACAGTACATGTTCCTTCCCCAGCCTTTAGCCTTTAGAAAGGCTAAAGCCTTTTTTTAATTCTATAGAGTCTATATTTTTGCCACATGTTTTTTAAAAATATTTATTACAGTTCTACATTGTGATTAATGTCATTGGGCTTTTATTTTTTCCCCTATTGTTTTAATCTTGATTACTTAGAATATTATTGTTGTTTGCCCAATAAATTGCTCATTTGCCAATTGCCTGTAACTGGACAATATGCAAAAGTCGTTAGTATATAAATAATGAATAGTTTGGGAAGAACAGAAATGGTGTGAGATAACCCACTTTGTAGCTGTGTTTTGTTGAAAGAAAACAAACTCTGCTGAGGCTCACAGTGATGTTTTGGAGGATCCTTGTGAAGTACCACAGAACTCACCTAGCACAGAATACTTTTACTTCTTGTCTATTTTGCTGAATGGCCATCACACGGTTGTTATGAATAGGTTCATAGGAGACCAGGGTCTCCAACTGCTTCTGTGATGAAGCCACAAAGTAGAAGCCAGAGCTATACGGATATGCAGTTTGTTCTTTTTAAGGCTTTGTGTCATAATACTTACCTAGGGTAAACTGACAATCCTTTATTTGGGTGAATCTTCTCCTGCTCCAAATATAGAATGGGTTTATGGATCATTAAATTGCCCATTATTATTTTGAATTCATGTTTCATTAATGGCTACAATCTTTGTTTCTTTTAACCAACTTCTATGTCAATCTTAAATAAGCTTTTTAAAATATCAAAAGTATACTTTAAACATCTTTTAAAATATAAAATTAAATAACAGGGACAATCCTGCCTGAAACAGAGTTTGTCCCCAGCCAAAACCATTTTTAGCCCTTTTTGCCCTCTAAATTCTCCCTACATTCCATTTTTTTTTCCTCTAGTAGAAAGACAAACTATCTATTCTTCCTCCCATTTTCCCATTTGTTTTTATTGTGCATGTAAAGCAATTATGGTGTGGATATGTAGAATATAAAGACACTGAGGAACGGCTGGCTACCATGTAGAGACTACTTTAAGCGAGGACATAGTAAATGTTCTTCTATTAGATCAAAGGAGTAGTCTAGTTCAGTGTTTCTCAATCTTGACAACTTTAAGAAGCATGGACTTCAACTTCCAGAATTCCCCAGCCAGCATGTTGGCTGGAGAATTCTGTGAGTTGAAATCCACACTTCTTAAAGTTGCCAAGGTTGAGATACACTGCTCTAGTTCAACATTATCTATGCTAACGAGCAGCAAAATCTCTGAGAATTCCAGCAGGAATCTTTCACATCACTAGTTCCAGATTCTTTGTTGTTGCTGTAGTTAGCTATGCCAGTGATTGAATGGTGAATGTTGAACTATGAGTAGGACGGTGCTGGTTCATTCCCAATATCTTTATAGGCTTCCCACACACATGTAGCTAGGATTTTGGTCTGACCCAGCAGACAATTCTTATGTTCTTACTTTAAATTGACGACATGTGACATAACTGCGACCTCCTATGCAAGCCTACTCACCCCCACAGCCAATAAAAAAACTAAACCAGCATAGCACTTACTTTCCCGTGTTGTTCTCTAGCCTCCCCAGCCACACTAAATGCTGTATAACTTTAATACTGCTACAACTATTGAAAACCTGAGGCTACCTCAGGGAAAAGATGAAGGCAACATATGGGGACAAGGGAGTAACTAAGTATTGCAGGGCATGATAGATGCAAGTGGGGCCATGGCTAGTTCCATATATTGTGCTAAACCACAGTTCTTTTAATCATGGTTGTTGGGTAAACTGCATTTGGCTGGGTGTGTTCATCATACTAAGCTATAAACAAGCACCAAAGCAGAGCCAATAAAAACACTTGGCAGCCCTTAACATTTGACATCATTGCCTGATAAGTGCTTATTTAGAAGCCCCACTTTATACTTCTTAATTAATCTCCGATTAGCACTTCCTCCTGACAAGCAGATACAATAACTTCAATCCTCTGATGTGGAAGGAAATCCAGTCAACTGTTGCAGTCCTTCTGACAGGTAAAAGGAAGAAAAAGACAAGGCTTGTTTTTTATTTATTTATTTATTTTTATTTTATTTTATTTTATTTTTTTTTTTTTTATTTTAGCCCCCGCCCTTTGGAACATCTTGCCCCCAGGGGTGAGACAGGCTTCCTCACTCCAGGCCTTTCGGATGGATTTGAAGGCCTGGCTCTGCCATCTGGCCTGGGGCGGGGAGGGAGGATATCAAAAATGGGGTTGGCTGGCCCCTTAGCGGCCTGGTGTGGCCTCTATCAGCCTCTTGGATTTTTTAGCCTTTTTATCTTTCTCTTTGTAACTTTGGTTTTTATAATCTTTTAATTATGTATTTCCGATTTTAGTTTGTTGTAAGCCGCCCAGAGTCCCCCATTGTGGGGAGATGGGGAGGGACAAGTCAAATAAATAAATAAATAAATAAATAAATAAATAAATAAATAAATAAATAAATAAATAAATAAATAAATAAATAAATAAATAAATAAATAAATAAATAAATAAATAAATAAAATTTAGTCACCACCCATCTCACTCAATGAGCAACTCTGGGTGACTTACAATAAAATAAGAATAAAAACCAATTAAAATACAATAAAAACAGTAATTGGAAATAAATAATGTAATCCGAGGGATAGATAGTACAAATAAATTCTTGACCTCCAGGAGCATCTTCAGGGTGCTAACCACCCTTCCTTGAGCCTTATAAAAGGAAAGAAAGAAGAAAGACATGAACTTAAATCTTAAATTACCCTATATGTTTGTTCAAAATAAACAGTCATCTCCAAATGAATGAGAGATAGATTATATACAGATAATTCTAGAGAAGGGGAAAAAATGTAGTTTAAAAAGGAGGAAGTTTCTAAACAATACGTATTCATCAAGGAAGGGCTGATCCAAGTCTGTTGTTCTTTCTCAGTATTAGGTACAGTTAATTGCTCCCAACATACATTATAGCATTCAGCATGGACTACTCACATTTTGCTGGCAAGATGGTTGTGAAAAAATAATCAGCAGTAGATTATAAAACATGAGCTAAGGGAAACTGGGGAAATTGAAATTGGGGTGGGCAACTACTTTGCCAAAGGTATTACATGATTTTTTTAGTTTGATTTTAAAAAACAGTCTCCAAGGGTTGCAAACATTGTGCTTATGGATAGTGATGTCAACAGAAGGGGCAGATATTTTTGCTCTTTTTAGGAATTTCTAGAATGCTGGGGTAGGTTTAATAGAAAATAGGTTATTTAAATTAAGCCAAGATTTCACACAACCTATTCTCATGATGTTTCTCAGTAGCTTCCAATGGATCACATTCTCCAGATGTATTGGACAACTCCCATAATTCAGTTACATTCTGGAGGGTTCTTGATGGAGGAAAACTGAAATAGGGTACATTGTTTTAGTTTCTTATCACTAAATATTATTGATAGTGTCCAATTTAATTCAGGAACTACTTTGATCGGCTTTATCAATTTTATCTGTTTAAAAGATGCATAGGAAAACAACTACAAAGCTCATATCAGATAGAAAAATAAACGTGCAGCCTTGTTTTTCTATGCCTATTTAAGTATCTTCCCTTGGAAAAATTAGAGGAAAGTTCTGATTCAGTTCTTGTCCCAATGCGCACATTTTCGACATGAGGTGGTAATCTCTTACTCTAAAAAAAAATGTTTATATTCTTACACATAGTTAAATGCATTTACTCTCAAAAATACACACCCAAATTTGTATATTAAATATACACATCCTCTTTAAATATGTATTTTATCTCAAAATCATGTTTAAAGCTGTGTTATACAGAATTTGGCTTAGAACCTTATCACAACTTGCAGGAATATAGGATATGGCATTTCATAAAACAATTTGTTAAAATTTGTCCAAACCACATTTGTTACTTGTATCATGATTGTGGTTTTAAATGGAAAGGAAGGAGTCAGGAGTCAGGAGTCTTAACATCCAGATATTAGGCACCAACTCCTATCAATTCAAGGTTCCCTACCCAAAGTTCAGGGAAGATGGGAACAGTATTCCAGCAAAAGTCAGCTTCACAGATCTCTGCCACCCATCATAACTAATGCTTGAGTTTTTCTGGCACCCTGAACTTACTTCTCCCCAAAACTGGGAGCATTTCAGACTGCTTTGTCTCTCCTAATTCAGAGTAAATGTTTTAGGAATCAAATGTAGTATTTAATTAGGAATACTACATCAGAATATAAGGGAAAATAAAATTACTGTCTTTTCTTCTAGCAGAGACTGAAATCATAACGCAACCTAAATTCACAATCTAAGAAGAGAAGCTCTAAAAATACTTTGCCACAGAATATGAATATGAATACATATATATATATATATATATATCTCTCTCTCTTAGAGAAAAGATCTGTGTGTGAAGGAGAAGAAATAAATTCTGCAAATAGAATCCAGTTTTATGAGGAAATGAGGCTGGACAAACCCCAGGATTTGTATAGCTATTTATTTCAGTGAGAGAAAAAGCTACCAGGGACAGACGTTGTCAGGGAATGAAGGTGGCAAGAGATGACAGAGAGATGAAAACTCTGTGAAAGACAAACTGAAAAAAGAACATATATTAAAAACATATGCTGAAGGGGGAAATAGCAAAGTCCGTTGTGACAGAGGTGTCTTTATGTTGGCTGTGGAATTTTAATTTTCTTTACATTCTATGCAAAAGCTTTATTAACAATGGGGTGACTGTCTTGCCACCAGCTTATATGGAAATAAATGTCTCCTGGTGATTGCAGAGGAGAACCAAGGAATATGTGAACTATAATTTCAATTCAAACCTTCTGGTCCTGCTTTGGTCCCTACTTTGAAGCAAAACTGGCTTCAAAGTGCATCCCAGCCAGAACTTTCTTGCATATTGAAATCTAGCACACCAGAAAGAAAGCTTCTTGGACAAAATCACTTTGATGTAGAAAGCTTCTAAAGAGAAAAATCATCATCATCATCATTTAAAATGAGTAGGTTGGCTTCCCAATGTATGTCTAAGAATATTTGGTAACCACAAGGAAGTGTGTCCTCATCCTGACAAACACAATGGTTTCAGAACCACCCATAATGCCTTGAAAAGATGACTGCAATGCTTAATGCAGTGTTGTCCAAACTTGGCCACTTTAAGATGAGTGGACTTCAACTCCCAGAATTCCCCAGCCAGCCATGAATTCTGGGAGTTGAAGTCCACTCATCTTAAAGTGGCCAAGTTTGGACAACACTGGTTTAATGTAAAGTTGAAGCTAGGTAAATAATCTGCTTTGTTCTGTTGTTGCCTGATCAGTCTGAACATACCATCAAGAATGTTATTATCTTTTGTTTCATCTGTAGAGAAATGATACACTTCAAACTTGGGTTAGACAACTTTGGACTGAGTTTCTCATTAGTGAATTGGAGCATGCAACTATGCAATACAAATTAATTTTCATATAGTGAGTTTCTTTTTCTTGCTATTTGGCAAAGGAAACTGCAGGTGCTCAAATACCAGTGTGACAAGCTTAGGAAAAAAAAATATTGCTTACAAAAACTGGCTTTGCAATTGTTTGTGCTGTCACTGAGTACAAGCGTGCCAAAGAAAATGTTTCTGGAAACCTGAAATGAGAGATGTTCTGCATCATACTCCAGTGAAATCAAAAAGATTTGTACTTTTTATTCCAGAATGGAGCATTTGTGTATCTAAGAACAAAACAGTATTTATTCCATGCTGAGGTTTTTCTTTTCTATCCACTGTCTTATCAGCTGCGTTTCCTAACCTCAAAAGGAGTCAACCATTTCATAAATTCTTTACCACCCATTATAGTACAAGGGGTGAATGTAGCTTATAGAAATAAGCTGTTTCAGAGATGCACTTAACTTCAACCAGTCTGAAATGCAGCTGCAGTCTACCCCCATTGAGAGAAATAGAGATCAACAAGCACCTCCCATTCTCTAATGAAGTATTGTGCTGGAGAATAAATAGGAGGTAGGGTGGCCACCACATTACACGGGAAATACAAAGCCAGAGAGAACAGAAGGAAAGATTGGCTGGTGGTAGAATTGGCCACTATGGAAAGAGGACTTCTACATAGCTTTGGTTTCATTTAGTGTCCCAGAATATTTATCAACAGCAAGCTTCATTTTCCATGTCTGGAGAGCAGCCATCTGCACAGGGAGTGCCTTATTGTCAACAGAGGTTCTCAACGTAATTAAGGACCTTGAGTCTCCACAACAGATATTCACTACACAGGGACAGTGAAATGAGGCAATGAACTAGCCCACTTCTTATTACTCCTCGTTAACCACAAGTAGACAGCAGCAGTGTTTCATAATACCTGAAGAAGACTAGAGTGGACATACTAAAACTCCTCCTAAGTGAAGGAAAGTTAAGGGTGCCTCCTATGCATGTTGACTTAAAAATAATTCTGAATGAATGTGATGGGATTTTCTGCCAGATAAGTGCCTAAAGGATGGTAACTTTCTAACCTGTCTTTTGGTTGAACAGGAGGAGTAACAGCTAGAAAATACCTGTTTTGTGTTTGCAGGGAGGACATGGAATGCATGGGGTTTAAGCCTGATCTTTGCCCCAGTTAGAATTCTAATTGTGTTCAATTATGAACTGGGAGAACTCAGCTCTGTTGAAATCCTGTCACCAGAAAGAAAACTCTGTACTGCATGAGATGAAGTTTGCCCTCCAGTAGATGGAAAGCACTGGAGTCAATAATGGCTACACATAGGAAGAACGCACCATTTCTCATCTCCTTGCACACAATTCTAATTGCAAGAAGCCTTGAAGGCTACATCTATTGAAAAGTATTCTCACAATATGCTGCTAGCTGATAAGGACAGACTTAGTATAAAGCAGAGCAAAGTCAGTCGCCTTAGAGGCAGCTGACAGAGAGTTTCACCAAAGGGCAAAAATGTATAGTTCTTTACATTGTTATTGTAATTTTACTGCAATTTTACTGAGAGAAGCAGAAGTACTTGTGGATTATTTTTTGTTAACCCCTCAAGTGCCACAGTCATATAGATGGCCTTGAGTCTTATGCAGGTTGCTGGTGGGTGGGGGAGGGAGACGAAGAGACCCATTTGCTGTTTCACCCCATCTTGAGCCAGCCATGCTCAGTGGTCAAAAAAGGATGTGATCAGAACAAGCAAAAAAAAAAAAAAAAAGGTGTGGGGGGGGATATCTCTTTGTCAAGCTGGATAAAATTCATGTCCTGACTGTAGTTCTTCCAGTTCATGATCTCTCTGAGAAGAGCAATGGAAAACTATAACAAGAATTTCTCTCCCATTGGAGTTTAGACTTTATACCATTTTGTTTTCATTCAGACTTTAAATTACTGCCTATATTTCCAATAACACAGCAGATAGTATAACCTCACTGACCATGGATGATCTTGAAAAAGCTAAGCGGTGTCAGAGCTAGAGATGGATGGATGAGAGATATCTTGAGAATCTTAGGCTATAACCTAGACTTGGAAGTCACAAAAGGAATCTGAAAGATGGCAATGGCATATCCCACTTCTATATTGTTGCAAAGAAAATGACAGGGACAAATCCATGAAATTGCCAGGAGTTAAGTTAGATTCCAGGGAGATTTTTCCCTTAACATAATTTTAGGGGAGAATATTTGCCCCAGATATATTTTTTATCTCCTTGGATTGCTTGCAAAGCATTTCCAAGTCAATTGATCACCTTCGTTTCTAGAGTTTAGTATTTGAATGCTGAACGTGTTGATGCCACCATTCCTTTGGAGAAAATCTTTAGTGGGGATGAGTATTTTAGATGTATTCAAGAGAGGATGGAAATCTGGATTAATTTGCTTTCTTCCACCTTCTTTATAATTGCTAAAGACTTCTTTATCAGGATCTGATGATAGGATTTAGTTTCATGCATTTAGGGACTAAGTCTGAAAGAGTTACATAAATTACTTTACCAAAGCTAATGCCTTCTAAAATGAATTTGAAACTTTGCTGCTTTTGTGCAAACTTGAGTGGCAGAATTAATTCTAGGGTGTAATGATGATTGGATTTAAGTTGGTGGGATGATAGTCCTCTATCTTACAATTAGGTAAGAAAAAGACTGAGATGGGATTGTCTCACTTGTGCAATGTCAATCAAAGCAGGCAATCTGCCTAGAAGATACATACACAATCCATTATTAAAAGCTCACTAATGACTTCCTTCCTTCTTACACGATTACTGAGTGTGGATTAGTCAACTGCTCATTTCTCTGCTTTATGGAGCATGTGGTCTCACCAAGTCTTCTGCTCCTGTATCACTTTTTGAGGCCTTAATTTCCCTTGATAAAAATCCATTTTGTTGAGTGACAACGAAAGTAATTAAACATTTCCGATTCATTGCTACCCAATTTCTAAATATCCAACGAGTTGAAGGGCAGCAACAACACCATTTGATTGTTCTTCTTTTAAAATATGAATAATGGGAAATTAGGATCATTTTATTTGTCCCGGGTGATTGAGTTTTGCATAATGATCTTAATTTAGAGCTTGCTATTGTTGCTGTTATCAACAACATGGATGAAAATATAGCATCAGACCATATTAAGCCTCTGGAACTCAACCCACCATATAGACATACAAAATCAATACCTTTAAAATCTCTTAACCTTTAAAAGCAAAAATATAATGTTTATCTAGTAGACTAATCAGTAATGTATTGTATGTATAAGTAATATTTGGCAATGGGATAAATGATCAAGGCCTAATTCCTTAAACAATGTCAAATTTGTCTAATAAATAGTCCATGATTTAAATGCAGAAGTACAGAAGCCTCCAGAAAAGATCTACTATTACATCATTTGTAAAAGTTAATTCAAATATGTCTTATGATCAGTTGGTATGGCAGGTTTTGTCTAGTCACAATTTTCTTCATTTTTCAAGATAAATGAATAACGTCTGATCAAGGGTCCTACGGTTGTCGTTGTTGCTGTTTTTAACATTTGTCCACATGGTTGCAGGATCCACTTGTTTTTGAACTGCAGTCACCTAGTTCTTACAGCAAAGCAATCAAGACATGGAAGTTTATCAGCTAACTTGTTGCTTGACATTGATTAGGACTGAGAGGGAGCAACTGATCCCACTGGCTTCCATGCCTAAGGAAAGACTAAAACCTTGTCTCCACACCTGTAGTCGTATCTTCACCACTCTACCATGCTGTACAGACTCTTACAGTAATTCCTGAAATTATCCTGTGAGTTTTACGCAGATTCATATATCATTGGATGGTTGAAAAAAAACTCTTGAAAGAAAGTACCACATGTAGCTATGCATGCCATTTAAAAGAGAACATGCTGATCTGCGTTAGCCCAATTCCTCTTGCAATGACTTTGAAACCAAATCTAAGTTTTCCCAATCCTAAATGTTTCTGATTTCTAAATGTTACCTTACAGGAAGCTGCAGTAGAGTAGAGTAGAATAAGCCCTTTTCTTCTCTTCTACTGAAGCGCCTGCAGATTCAGTTATTGTATGGTGAGATCAGTGAAGCAGGACAACAGTTTAATACAGTTGTGCTCTATCCTTTAGATTAGGGTGAGTAAGATGTTGGAGGTGCACTAGCTGTAAGCATTTTATTTCATATACTTCATACCACAGTGGATCAGAGAATGCAATGTGTGCATGTATATACCTATGGCATCCATTGTCAACGTTCTGCTCCAGCACCTGAAAGCTGCACTTGATCGTTACCATCATCACCATCACCTGAACTTCAGTTTTTAACCTTAATGAAATAATAGTTAATCTAAAAATATTGTGATGACAGCTAAGGAAAACCAATTTTTTTTAATACATTAACATGGAACAACTAAGCAATCATCATTGTGGTTTGCAATCTACTTAACTGTCTTCAACTTTAAAAAAAAAATCTCATCACAAAACATATTTCACAGAAAGAAAAAAAGCTTATAAACACTTTCCTAATCAATTTATTTGTAACATACAAATACATATTTCTGCTTTTTGAAGTTTTTTTCCCTTGTTTCGATTATATTTTTGTTAATCAGGTGTCATCTATTTTCAAGGAACTGTTGGAGTGGTTTCATTCATTCACAGGTGAACTATTCTTTAACCTGTAGAGGTTAAACTGTTCTACTACTAAAGGATAGTAGATTATTACAGGGTTTTGCTCTGTTTTCAGTTGAGATCTTTTACCTTCAAAAATTGCATTACTTATCAATATGCTATTGTGTACTGTAACTGGGACATGGATTTCTATTCTGCAGTTCACTTTAAACTCTCTACATATGCTTCCTATAGGCATAATATAACCAGATTATTATCTCATTTGAAGAGCCTTTGTTGTCACATGAATTACACTATATTGATTGATTAATTGATTGATTATGTGTCATCAAGTTGGTAGTAATTTTTAGTAACCACATAGATAGATTTTCTCCATGACAATTTGTCCTTAACCTGATATTTCATGTCTTCCAAATGTGCACCCATCACCACTATAACTGAGTCAGTCCACCTTGCTGTTGGTCATCTTCTTCTTCTCTTTCCTTCCACCTTTCTCAGCATTAGGGACTTCCCCAAAGAGCTGGGTCTTCACATAATGTGTCAAAAGTAGGATAATTTGAGCCTAGTCATCTGTGCTTCAAGTGAAAACTCTGGGTTGATTTGTTCAATGATCCATTTGTTTGTTTTCTTGGCTGTCCATGGTGTTGTCAGGCATTTTCTCCCACATCAAAAGTGTTAAAATTCTTCCTATCCTGGTTCTTGAAAGTCCAACTTTTGCTTCCATAGTGTAAGGTTTACCCCGTTCATCTAGAGAAATTCTCGTGACACGTGCGTTCAACAAAGAAGTTTACTCAAGCGTAACGTACATAATTACAGACAAAGCCAGGACTGGCTTGGCGCATCTTCCCACACAATTTTATAGTCGTCCCAATCCCCCGCTAGCCCCGTTGCTAGGTTACATATTACATATTGCAGATTACAGACTACCCACTGTAGTCCCCCCTTTTACTCGAATGGCAGGTTCAGCCCAGTTCTTTTGTTTCTTTGATTGTTGTTTTCCGATGGCGTGGTCATTGTCTTCGTTGGGTCTTTCTGTAGCATGCAAAGCCAGGAGTTTCCAATCATGCACTGATTGCTATTCCTCAAATCCGCGGCTCTCCCCTTTGTCTATAGCGCCCACGGCCATCTGACATTAACACGACGCATCCGCTTGCATTTTGGTAAAGTGGCGCCAGCTGGCCATTAATTAGTTTGTGGTTTCACACTTTCTCTTTCCTCGCTAGCGCTCGAGCAGTGAAACTGATTAAGCGTGGCTGGGCAAGTTCCTAGCCGTGCTGCGCTGGCTGAACCTGATATACCGCCCCCTGAAGACAAGTCCCCCTCCTTAATTGGGCTACCAAGGTGCTGCCACCCATCTGCCATAATGGTGTGCCTTTCCTTGGGCTTGGGGCTTTGGCCTTACCATGGCCGGGTCACTTATTGGACGGGTCCCAGAGGATTCTACTTCCCTTCCTTCATCGTTGCACACATTGAGCAGCTGGCTACGTATTCCCTCATATCCCTCCGGATGGACGGCCACCAAAACTGTCCGCGCAGGAGGTGGAAAGTCCTAACAAACCCGCAATGTCCCATAAACTTGTCGACGTGCCCTCTCCTTAGCACCTCTGCACGACAAGCCTCTGGCATGTAGAGTTTCCCCTTGTGCCACCACAAGTCCCCTAGTTCCTTTAAAGAATCCTTGTTGCTTGCCAGCCAGGAGTCTCTCTCGCCCACCTCCACACAGGCTCCCCTCAGCTCCGGCTCTGCTTCCTCCCCCTGCTTCTCCGCTGGGGTTTGGATTCCGCCCTTCACCACTAGCTGGGTCACTGGGCCCATCGATTTGAGCGGCAACTCCCGCAGGGTCCTACAACCCTCCAGGTTCCCCTGGCCATGGCAGTGTCCTGGTATCCTACCGGCTTCTCCACTCCTGCTTAGCGTGGACCGCTTGGCTCCAGCCGCTGTCGACTTTGCCCCCACTACTGCTACCAGTCTCGGCATCAATGCAGTCGTCACCTGCTTTGCTGCGGGGCCCTCAGGTCCCATCGCCACCATCTCCTCAGCTGCCCTCCTCTGCGCTGTTGCGTGGCGCTTGGGTCCCGCTGCTGCCATCTCTGCTGCAGCCATCCTCTGTGTTATCACAGGGCTGGGGCCTCTCACCACCGATGCCACCGCCACCTCAGTGGTCCCCGACCTCGCCGCTGTCTCCGCGGCTACCGTCATCCACCCTGTCACTGGGCTGGAGCCCCTTGCCACCAGTGCTACCGCCACCTCAGCGGTCTTCGACCTCACCACCTTCTCTGCAGCTCCCGTTGGCTGCATTGCCACTGGGTTGGGACCTTGCGCCGTCGGTGCCACCACCACCTCAGTAGTCCCTGACATCGCCGCCATCTCCATGGCTGCCATTGCCCACTTGGCCTCTGGGCTGGGGCCTCATGCCGCCGGTGCCACCACTACCTCGGAGATCCCTGGAATTACCACCAACTCTGCAGCTGCTGCCCCCTCTCATTAGCCGGTCGCCCTCGGCGCCGTCCTCGTCCTCGCCTCACGTGCAGTTGGTTGCCCGGACCCCACTGCTGTCACCACTGCAGCTTTCCGACCCTTGGCTCCCCTTCCTGCGGCCGCCACCTCCTTGAGCAATGTTGGGTCCTCTGCTCTCACGTCTCCTCCGTGGCTCGACGCAGTCTGCCCGGTGGTGCTGCCGAACTGCACCATCTCTGCAGCTGCTGCCCCCTCTTGTGCAGCTGCTGCCCCCTCTCTTTTGCCAATCACCCCCGGTGCCATCCTCATCCTCGCCTCATGTGTGGTTGGTTGCCCAGGCCCCGCTGCCGCCGCCCCTGCAGCTTGCCAACCCTGGGATCTCCATCCTACAGCCACCACCTCCTCGAGCTCCGTGGGGTCCTCTGCTCTCGTGTCTCCTCCACAGCTTGACCCCGTCTGCCCGGTGGTGCCACCGAACCACACCGTCTTGGATGCCCAATCTATGCGCTGGCTCTGGCGCATTAGCCATGCCAGTCCAGCACTAGTGCGTGGTCGGCCACTAGGGTAACTACCAAGCATAGCTCCTCCTGGTTGGTCCCAACTGTCATGCCGACCGGCTCAGTGCAACACTGCGCCGGGCCCCCCCTGCCGTCGATCCATCCAACTGGCTGAATGCAATGGGCTCCCTGAGTCTCCTCACGCTGAGCCCCAGCGTGGATCCCAGCACCGGGTGGATCAGGCAACGGGTACATCCCGAGTCCAGCAGAGCCTCGACGTTCGCCTCTGCTCCCGATCTCACCCCTTGAGGTAGCCCCTGACCCACATGGGTGAGCAGTCCCTGCTTTCCAGTGGGTCCTCATACTGCAGCCCCATTGGCTGCTCCCGAGTGCGCCTTAGCATAGCCGACCTTCGTCTTCCGCTGGTTCGGTCTCCCCTCCTCGTGGAGCCGGACTTCCACGTGAGCCAGCCAGTTCTGCTGCATGCTGCTCCACGAGCTGCTGCCTCCTTCTGGGGTCGGCAGGGGGTTCTTGTAGCCGGTTGCTGGGTCCCATCCGCTATGCCATGTGTCAGGGCACCCCGCCTCAAGGGGCACTGCACATCCAGTGCCCCTTCCCTCCGCAATGGTAGGAAGTGCCCACAGTCTGCCAGGCATCTCCGTCCTCATACCTCCACCGTCGGCTCTTGCACCTCGCCTCCAGGACCACCTCATTGCGATCGGGCATGTTGGTATCTGGGCTCAGGTTCCTTGTTTCACCCAGTCCCAGGCAGCTTCCGCCATCCCCGTCAGCCCTCTCCATTCCGCTTGAGTCTCCGGGTCATCCCTGCTGAATACTCCTCCCCAGATCTCCAAGTGGAGCCTATCCTGCATAAGGCAACAGGTTAGTTGCTCGGGACTCCCCGAGCTCCTGAACTGGGGTGCCTCCACTGCCCGCCAGTTCTCAGTCACGCCTCCCATCAGACTGGCTACCACTGCCAGCCTGGACAAGGGTCTTGTACTAGTCCCTGTTTCTGCGCTGCCCTCAGTGGCTGCTCCAGCCGGGGTTTTAGGTCCGCCACGCGATGCCTGCGGCATGCCCAGTATGGCTGTCAACTGCTGCTGGAAGTCGCTCTCCAGCCAGCCCAGCCTCTTCTCCGGCTCCTGGCTCCTGGACCCCTCACCACAGCTCCAGGTGACCTCACGTCCCATCGACCCCTCCGGTTCCATCCTGCCATCGAATACCCGCCTGGTGTCCCGTGAACTGGCCATGGTTGTGGGTCCTCTCCTCCTGCTCGGGACTGGCCCCATCTGTGCAACCTCTGGTCTGGGCTCCACGCGGCTCCTCGAGCTCGTGCCCTCACCGCTGCTGGCATCGCCCGATTCCTCCTTTGCCTGTGTCTCTGCCTTAGGGGCCTTGCTCCGCCGAAGTATGGTCTGCCACATCACCTGGACAGCATCCATCCACTCCTCGATCTTGGCCTCCAGTTGGGTGAGTCATTCCTCCAGCTCCCGGTCTTGGGTTCTGAGCCACGACTTGTCGTGACCCCCCCATCCTGACGACCCATCGCCAAATGACCACCTGTCCTCTGGCGCCCTCTCGGCTGCGTCCAGGTGCCCTTTGCACCAGACCGGTCCTGCCATCATGCCTTCGGATTTGGGCTCCTGGTTGCCTCTCTGGCTAGCGGTTTCCCCATTACTGGTCATCTCCTGGTGCCATCAATCAATTCCTCTCCGGTCCTGGCTGCAGGGAAAGAAGGTGAGCGCTCCTCGGTGTGCACCGGGTAGCATTCAAAGGTGAGTCCTGGCTTTATGTCAGGTTTACCCCATTCGTCTATAGAAACTCTCATGACATGTGCGTTCAACAAAGAAGTTTACTCAAGTGTAACATACGTAATTACAGACAAAGCCAGGACTGGCTTGGCACATCTTCCCACACAATTTTATAGTTGCCCCAATCCCCCACTAGCCCTGTTGCTAGGTTACATATTACATATTGCAGATTACAGATTACTGTAATCCCCCCTTTTACTCGAATGGCAGGTTCAGCCCAGTTCTTTTGTTTCTTTGATTGTTGTTTTCCAATGGCGTGATTGCTGTCTTCATTGGGTCTTTCTGTAGCATGCAAAGCCAGGAGTTTCCAATCACGCGCTGATTGCTATTCCTCAAATTTGCGGCTCTCCCCTTTGTCTATAGCGCCCGCGGCCATCTGGTGTTAAACAACACATCCGCTTGCAGTTTAGTAAAGCGGCGCCAGCTGGCCATTAATTAGTTTGCGGTTTCGCACTTCCTCTTTCCTCGCTAGCACTCGAGCGGTGAAACTGACTAAGCACAGCTGGGCAAGTTCCTAGCCGTGCCGTGCCGTGCCGGCTGAACCTGACACATAGAGTGTCAAAGGAGTAACTATAGACCTATTTAAAATACCAGGGGCTTCTTTCTGCTAAGGAAAAAATAATCTTAAAACATGTTATGTGTGGAGTTATATTCAGGTGGGGGAAAGGAGTTACTTTTCAATAAATCTAGAATTCAACAGTTGTTACATGAAAAGCTTTGTCCTTATTTCAAATATATAACAAAATAAACGTTTTCACTGGCAAGTCTAGAAAAAGCTGATATCTATCAATTTATGGAATACAATGGTGATTGCCACTCACAGTTTCCCATAGTGGTCAATTAAGCTATATAATGTGCAGTTAAAGATGGTTATCATCAAGCCAAGTTGTGCCATATTAATCAAAGTTGTCTCTTTTGAGTGGCAGGGGCTTTCCAAGGTTTTGAGGAAAAGAGATGCTAAGGACTGAAATTAGAACATTCTGCATAGACAAAGCAAGTACTTATCTCAAAATCATATTCAATGCCTGGAATTATGAACAAGTACACAGTTGACATTTCAGCACTGACTTTAGCCAGGATAGGCATTCCAACATGACTGTGTAGTTTGTTTACAGTGATGTGTCAATTCTCATCTGTTGCTCTTTGAAGTCTGTTGTAGTGAAAATACAACTTTTTCATTAGAGGCTGTTGCTGCTGACCCTGGGAGAATTGATTCACACATCTCAGTAACTTGGAAATATACAAATTAGGAATATTTACCCACTTTGGCCAGAACCTGGACTAAATCAAGATGATCCAGGCAGAACTATGAGTGATTTAGCAATTTAGTGGTGGACTAATTAGGAGTATGCATTGGTTGCACCTGAACTCTGAACTGGGCTGATTTTACCAAGCTGTTCTTGCACTTTACTACAAAGAAGCTGTGATGGAATGGACTCATGAAGGCCAGGCTCAGGGAGATAAGCGTGTTCTTAGCCCCCAACAGGAGCGTGGGAAGTTGAAGAAGATGAGGCTGTCACCTCCCTAAGGAATTCACGGTGTTGTGGCTGGCTGGCTTGGGAACTAGGGTTCAGTCTGGGGAGATTTCTGACTGGAGGTTGAAGCTAATAAACACAACAGAACTGTATTAGCATTGTCTCTTGGAGTTCTTTGGGCTGAATCTGACATCAATCTCCCCAGACTCATACTACCTTCAAGAAGAGGGTGGGGGCAGCGTGCTGGAGGAAGGTTTGGTGGGGGATTTAGGGGAGAAGCAGACTCAAGCAAGCAGTCCACAGCCTTCCACTTCAGGTTTGCATGAGGTAGGAGGGAGGGGGCTGATTCTGCTAATGTTGTAGCTGTTTTTCAGGACCAATTGGATGACTAGATGGAGGAGCCAGGAGGTACTGAGAGAGCATCATCACCTGACCTTTTGTCCCTCCTGCCTTTGCCAAGTTCTGATGAGAACTCCGACGGGGAGGATGAAGATGGAGGGAGGGCTGATGTGATGGAATGGACTTATGAAGGCCAGGCTCAGGGAGATAAGCGTGTTCTTAGCCCCCAACGGGAGCATGGAAAGTTCAAGAAGATGAGGCTGGCACCTCCCTAAGGAATTCATGGTGTTGTGGCTGGCTTGGAAACTAGGATTCAGTCTGGGGAGATTTCTGTCTGGAGGTTGAAGCTAATAAACGCAACAGAACTGTGTTTGCATTGTCTCTTGGAGTTCTTTGGGCTGAACCTGACAGAAGCACAGCAATATACCTACTCACCTCCTTTCAAGGTGTGAACTCTACAACCAGTCACTAACAGGTACCATTGGCACTTTTGTTTGTAGAAATGTGCTGCATGAGAAATATACAAAAGACACATATGAATGATTATATAATTACTTTAACCTGAGTTCAAATTCCAATGTAACAGAAGCCCTGCTTATCTCTGCCATTTTGGAAGCCATTTTGGATGTAACTATTCATACTTAACTGCAACAAAGGCAGCAACCTCTTGATGCTGTTTGCTTTTCTAAATGTTTTGTTGGCCTTGTTCAAGATAGGATGAGAGAGCACAGGATGGTTGAGGCTTGCTAAGGTATATGAGGTTTACAGAACAACTTTTGGATGATAGATGAATTCTGTTAAAACTATGTCTCTATTTTTAATAACATTGCTGAGGCAAACAATTATCTTGCATGCTGCATGTTAAAATAGAGCATTTTCCCTACTCTCTCTCCCCCTTTTTTAAAATAGCACTGTGAAAAACAGCACTATTTTTTGAACTAAAAAAACCACAAAATATACTGGTATAACAGAACTTTCTCTTTGGCTTCAAAATCTTGACATTCTGCGCTAACAAGCAGAAAAATGAAGTCAGGACACAAAGATCATCTTCAAACTCAGCTCTCTTTTCTTCAAGGAAAAATCCTGAGGGAGCCTGCTGAACCTCAAAAGACAACTAATTTTTGACAGTTCAAGCTAGTGTCAGGTTAAAGGAAAATAAAACAGGAACACTGGAAAGAAATTCATAATACTGTGACCAAATGTAGAGAATATGGTGCGTTGAACCTACAGAACAGCAGATTCTACAAGCAGCCTGCTACTGCTGAATAATAAAATATATATCTTTGGAACAGTTAGGGCCACCGTGCCAAAGAAGATGATATTTCCCATGAAAATAAATTTGAAAAAACTCACACTGCTCATTTAGTGTATATTGAAAGCAGTTGTGATATGGAATTTTTATGGTTCAGGAAGCATGGAAGTTAAGAATCAAAGGCACAAATTCTTAGAAAATGAACAGAAAGTGCTTGTCAATAGTAGCAAGTCCTTGCCCTCTCAAAAAAAAGATCTTGGGTCATTTAGTTCAGTGTATACAATCCACCAACTAGATTATTCTATTTATATAATGTCCTTTTCTTAACAAAACCTGAAATCAGTCCAATAGAAAATACAAATAGAAGATGTCTTGTAGTCTTTTTTCATGGTTGCTTACCAATAAAAGTGTCCTTAGATCACAGAATTTGGTTCAGGGAAAGAACCAAGCTTTGGAAATGGACAGATTTGCTCTGGACCAAAACACAAATAATCTGATCTGGTCTACTGCCTGAATCAGAAATATGTGACCTTATTTGGTCCTTAGCACCCCACCCCTTGGATAGCCATGTTAAGACAGTTGCTGTAGCATCCCCAAACTCCAGATATAAACTGGGATCAGAGCTGAATGGTTGTCCAGAACTTTTGACCATTAACTATATATGCTTAGTAGTCTCCTTTGTCTCTGGATACGAAGTTTATACAATTCCAGCAGAGCTGGGCAAGGCCACAAAGTATTCTGAATACTACTGTAAGGCTTATTTTATAAATAAGAAAAGCTCTACCTTTTTGTTGCAGTCACACGGCTAAAAAGTAAGTAATATCTGAAGAGGAGGGGTGATGATTGCAATTGGATTAGAAGAGTCAAAAGGAATGATCTCATCTTTGCATTTTCCAGATGAAAACTGCTCCTCTGAGACTATTTGAATCGGGAGAACAGCCTCATTGTTATCAATGGGGGGATATTTCTCAGTACAGATAACATCTAATACTCTTCTGTTGAAGCAGAAATCTAATTGAATAGATCTACATTATCAACACTTCTGCAAAACACTCAAAACAATGTGTTGTCTTAGGGTTGAGGACTGCTGTGATACAAAGAACTAAACTTTGTGGTTCTAGTGCTTGGTTGCAGGACCTGATGACTTTGCACAGAGCTCACTCCAATTCTTAGCATGAAGCTGGCAATGCATGACCTGCTGAGGAGTTTTATCTTCCAGCTGATTTGTCACAGAGTTTGATATTGATTAAGGCTGATAAGGAGTGACTGGCTGAAGGTCATCCAGCAGGTTTCCATGACTACAGGAAGAGCAAAACCTGGGTCTCCTGCTATTGGTCCAGTACCTCAACCACTACACCAGACTAGCCCTTGATATGAAGATCCAAATACGTGATCAAATACCAGGATTAGTGCATGGACTGATTGATATTCACATCCCTCTGATCACTGGAGCATGCCTATCATCATACAAAAGAATATCCAAATACGATTAAGAAAATATATGTTTGTTTAAAACAAATTGTTGAAAGAAAACGCACTCTCAGATGTATATTTGAGATGCAAGCTAAGCAAGATGGAGGGCCTGCTGGTACAGAAGTGAACTGAGGCAAGGACAATGTCAACTTGAGCTTTCAATGGGGCTCTTTTCCCCTTCCCACAAAAGAGCTAGTGCATAATATGTGGTTTTTCTTGGACTCTCAGCACCTGCTAGAACAGCAGGTGGAAAATGCAGCCGGGGAAAATCTTCATGTCACTCAGTCTGTGCATCAGTTGTGGCCATTCTTGGAATTGGAGGCTCTGGCAGTGGTCACACATGTCTGCTACTTACCATCTTATGTGTAGCTCAGGGTTGAACTGTGGAGTCCTTGGGGTTCTCTGAGCTTGGTTCTTTTCTTGCAAATGTTTCATTACCTGGCTAGGTAACATCTTCAGTGCTAAAATGGGATGGGATTTGCTCTCTATTTATGTGCTGTGGCCTGCCTTGCCAGTGCTGGTAAGGGTGGTGGGGAGTTGTTTTGCTCCTCTGGTAGTTCTTTGATTGGCATGTGTTTACTGCTTGATTGTGTGCCTGGTGGTAACCTTTGCTTATCTGGGTGATGATTGCTGGTGATGATTGCTGGTGATTGATTGCTGGTGAGGCAATCTTCTGATCTTTTGTCTCTTTTGAATAGTATGTAGATGCTGTTTATCTCTGTGTGTCTGTTAATAGCTGCCTTGTCTGACTACCAAGCTTCCAAGCATTTTTCGATTTAGCTTGGTCTAAAATGCTGACAGTTTCCCAGTTAAAACTATGGTTAAGTCTGTCCATGTGTTGTTCAATTAAGGAGTTCTCATCATGTCTTCTGACTGCTAGTTGGTGCTTGTGGATGCGCTCTGCTAGTCTTCTGCCTGTCTGTCCTACGTAGTGTTTGTTGCAGTCCTTACACTGTATATTGTAGATGACTCCTGTTTCTTCTTCTTGGGCTACTGGGTCTTTTGGTTTACTTAGGGTATTTTGGAGTGATTTTGTTGGTTTGTGTGCTACAGATATGCCATATGGTTGTAATAGTCTGTTGGTGGTTTCTGAGACGTTTCTGATGTATGGTAGTGTGATCCTTTTCATAGCTTGTGTTGGTTGTGTTGTAGTAGGTTGAGTGGTCAGGCACGTTTTGATAAAGTTGCACGGGTATCCATTTTGTTGGAAGATATTGTATAGGTGGTCTTTTTCCTTTTTCTGCTGTTCTGGATTGCAAAAGTGCATTTGTGCTCATTTGAATAATGTTCTTACACAGCTCCTCTTGTGGGAGGTTGGGTTGTTACTTTGGTAATGGAGTACTTGATTGGTGTGGGTTGTCTTCCAATAAACTTGGCTTTCTAATTTCCTGTTCTTTCCTCTGCTGATGAGGATATCCAGGAGGGGTAGCCTATTGTTGTTTTCTTCCTCACCAGAGAGGAAGATTCACCAGAGAGGTGAACACTATTCAAAAGAGACAAAAGATCAGAAGATCACCTCACCAGCAATCAATCACCAGCAATCATCACCCAGATAAGCAAAGGTTACCACCAGACACACAATCAAGCAGTAAACACATGCCAATCAAAGAACTACCAGAGGAGCAAAACAACCCCCCCCCACCCCCACCAGCACTGGCAAGGCAGGCCACAGCACATAAACAGAGAGCAGACCCCATCCCATTTTAGCACTGAAGATGTTACCTAGCCAGGTAATGAAACATTTGCAAGAAAAGAACCAAGCTCAGAGAACCCCAAGGACTCCACTTACCATCTTATTACATATTACTGATGTTATGTGCTCTACATAGGATCACCCTTGAAGTCCATCTGGCACCGTGAAATGCAATAGGCCTCATCCTGATGGTAATAACCCAGTATGCCCACATAGCATCAGTACGTTGGGAGTGTATGACTGCCACTTTGTTTCTGGGTGAAATTCAAGTGGTTGGTTTAACATTTAAAGCTCTAAAGTTGTTGAGAGCCTTATCCCTGCCCAATGCAAGGTGCATAGGAGGGGATTCTGAGATGAGCCTTTTTTGCAGGAGGTCTTCTCCTGTGGAATGCTGTCCCTCCAGGGAGAAGCTCTCCATCTGTACCCTTGATATTTAGAAAACTTTTGAAAATGTGGTATTGATCAGAGCATTTTGGAACTGAGGCATGCGTAGGTGGCTTGTATCGGGGATGATTATAAACTGTTTATGCTGAATTGTTTTCTGATAATTGATTAATATGTAGTTATATTTTGTGATCATTAGATTTGGCTTATAAAGGTTTTTTTTATGGTCTTATGGTTTTTTCCTCCCTATACTGCATTTGCATGTCTAAATATGGGTGGGTGTGGGGGTATGCACTTGTGTGGCACTTAAAGTTGGAATGAATAAAGCAATAATCATACATTTAAAATATATACAAGTGAAACTCAAAAAATTAGAGTATCGTGCAAATGTTCATTAATGTCAGTATGGCAACTCAAAAGGTGAAACCAATATATGAGATAGAGGCATTACATGCAAAGCGAGATATGTCAAGCCTTACTTTGGTATAATTGTGATGTTTATGGCGTACAGCTTATGAAAACCCCAAATTCACAATCTCAGAAAATTAGAATATTACATGACATCAATAACACAAGGATTGGAAATAAAACAATATCGGACCTCTGCAAAGTATAAGCATGCATATATACTCAGTACTTGGTTTGGGCCCCTTTTGCAGCAATGACTGCCGCAATGCGGCGTGGCATGGATGCTATCAGCCTGTGGCACTGCTGAGGTGTTATGGAAGACCAGGATGCTTCGATAGCGGCCTTCAGCTCCGCTGCATTGTTCGGTCTCATGTCCCTCATCTTTCTCCCAGCAATGCCCCATAGATTCTCTATGGGGTTCAGGTCAGGCGAGTTTGCTGGCCAATCAAGCACAGTAATCCCATGGTCATTGAACCAGGTTTTGGTACTTTTGGCAGTGTGGGCAGGTGCCAGGTCCTGCTGGAAAATGAAGTCAGTATCCCCATAAAGCTTGTCTGCAGAAGGAAACATGAAGTGCTCCAAAATCTCCTGGTAGACGGCTGCATTGACCCTGGGCTTAATGAAGCACAGTGGACCAACACCAGCAGATGACATGGCTCGCCAAATCAACACAGACTGTGGAAACTTCACACTGGACTTCAAGCATCGTGCATTGTGTGCCTCTCCATTCTTCCTCCAGAATTTGGGGTTTTCATAAGCTGTACGCCATAATCATCACAATCATATCAAGTAAGGCTTGACATATCTCGCTTTGCATGTAATGCCTCTATCTCATATATTGGTTTCACCTTTTGAGTTGCCATACTGACATAAATGAACATTTGCACGATATTCTAATTTTTCAAGTTTCACCTGTATATAAACATGGATTTTATGTAGATTTTTCAGAGGTGCTGATTAAACCCTAGAATGGGACAGATCAGACTTATGGGGTAAACATATACAAAACCAAGGTGGACCTAAAAAAGATTCCATCTTTAAACTCCCTCTGGCCATATATCCATCTTCTCTATATTTGTTGTACATAGTGATTCTGTGTCCCAGTTTGAAGATGCCCTGATGTATGTGTATGTTCAGAACTGATTATGACACATTTCAGTAGACGTATTCAGGAAAAGGATAGACTGTGTTACTTATTTTAGAAGTAGAAATGTATTTTGCAGTGGAATCAAATCCCCGGTCAATCAAATTTTGCTTTAGCTTGTTATATAGCTTGTATTACATATGCTGTATGGATATTTATGTAGCCTCCTTCCAGCAGGACCTCAAAAATCAATTATGAATATTCCCTATTTGTGCTAATAAACAGTATATATTAACCTTAGTTGAAGAAGTGTAAATATATTTTCAGCGTGTGAGACTGAGTCGGTTTAACATTTGGAGGAGTTGTGTCAAGCTGAAACAGAAAAAATCTCTAAGATTTTAAATGGGATATTGGAAGTCTTTCATCCTCAGAAAATAGAATTTAATCAGATTGTGGCAATCTGATTAAACAGCAGTGATAGACAATACTATTTATTTAGTGGCAGAAAACTCTTATTTTCTGTCCTGTACAATCTAACATTAAGTGCTCTGTACAATCTAACACTATATAACATGACATTTTTAGTATGGTCTGTGAATGACTATTTCCTAATAATTTGAAGTATAGCAATGTTTGGTTTGGGTGGATCAATTTAACAAAACTGGATTACTATGTTTTTATCACATTATAAGTAGTATGACACATATACCATCTCATTTTGGGGATATTTGGTAGTAAAGGGAGAGTTGATTTGATCTGCTGAGTCTTGCCATTTCTACTGCTCATGTCTTTAAGCCTCAGTGATAAATGAGGGAAGAATAAGATAGAAAACCAACTTCCTCACTTGACTCTCTCATCCATCACTACTGGCATTTGGAGTGGTTCAAATATTTCTTCAAGGTTTCTGCATGAATGTACTGGAAGAAGCACTTTCATTTCACCAGCCAAAGCTTGTTGTGCCCACATAATCTTGAAGCTGAGGATAAGGAACATTTTGGCTGAGATCTTTCTGACCCACTGGTCTGTAGAACCTCACTTGCAGTCCCTTCTCATCTCCCAAGCCTATCCTATCCTCAATGGAGAGGGTCTTAGAAAAGGATTTATCAGAGTTTCCCCCAGCCTTTCCCTGGGTATAAGAGCCTTGGCACCAAATCCAATTTTGTCCTAGTGCCAGCAGCAACCAGAAGAAGTAGAGTGGGGTAGGCAAAATTGTGCCTCATCAAAGTATTAAAAGCAGCAAAAAGTATAGCCCCATACGTTGGAAGAAGCAGCACAAAACCTGAAAGTCACCCAGTAATGATAGAAACAGCAATGCAGGGTTGGCAAAACCAGACTCTCTTTTCTCAAGTGAGTACTTTCAAGAGTCCTAAACCTGTTCTTAAACCTAGGTTGATAAGGAGCACACATAAGACCTAGCAAGCACTTTGGAAAGCAGATATTTCAAGTGTCTCCCAAAGCCCAAGCTAGAATGGCCAAGCAGGGTGACCGGAACCAGCTTAAGATGGCCATTTGGAGCTGAGCAGATTTCACCCCTAACTATATCAGCAACCACATTGCCAGTTCAGTAGGTAGACCAGATCCACAACATAATTTGTATTGGGAGAAGAGAGAAAATATTCCTTTAAATCTGAAAGAGTTAAAGAGAACATTAAGGCGCTTTAGCTGTGTATTGGGGGTAAGATAAAGACAATAACATATGAAGATGGCATAAGAAATGTTTCCTGGGCATGATCATGGCACAGTTAAGGGAACATGGGGATGAGCCCTGCAGGACAGAAAAAGACTTGTTGGGATGTGCTCTGTTCCCTGAAATCTGCACGGTACATGCTGTCCTATCACTAGCCCTAGGGATAGTAGTACAGCTGAAATGCTGTATCTCCATTGAATAATTTCCCCATGACTGCTACTTTCTCCTCCATTGCCATTTTCCAGTGCCATGCTTCCATGTGGTTTTCCTCCATAAAATCTATCCCTTTCTCTGAGTAAATGCCATTTTTGAGATCCATATTGGCTCTGGGAATGTGTAGTTTTTGTACTGTAAAAATGGTTCCCATGAATTTTAGAAACTTTCTATTGGCTTTCATAGACAGCAGGTTCCATCTTTGAATTGTATGTGTCCATATGATGACAATAAGCTTGCTTCAATAGCTAGTTCATGTCTCCTGTTAAAGAATCCATGAAGGTCCTTGGAATACTGCTTATAATTCTTACTTAGGTGATCATCCAGAAAGAATAGAGAAATGGGTGAAATGTTATGCCAAACATGCTCAAAAATTTAAGAGAATGTATATACATGTTCTTTGTAAACATCTCCTACAGTGCTATTTTTTTCCTCTTCTTTCTGTGATTTCTGTGATCAAAAATAATAAATTATGTATTTTATTGTTATTTGGAGATACTACTTCTAAAAGAAAACAACAATGCTAAGTGTGCTTTATTACAAGTAATAACATGTTTTAAAATTGGTGCTGAAGTTTCTTTCACTTACCTCTGTTGGCTTAAACTACATTGCAGTACCCTGGCAAAGGGGAGAATTAGCCTTTGCATTTCCATCAGGACTGGCTGGAGGTTTATAGCCTCTTGATTGCTCTTGACAATGAAACAAAATATAATCAGCAGAAACCATCTCAGTTGTGGTGTTTTTCATAGCTAACAAACTCCTGCCACTGTTCCAATAAGTTTTTTAATTAACACACTTTATTGAGGTCACCAAAAGCATCTGACACTCTTGCTCTTCTGTGTCACAGGGCTCTCATTTCAAATCTTTCATTGGCCTTGTGATCCCTGGTTGGTGAATTCTCGTTCTAGTTCTGTCCTTTCCTGATTCTGACGCCTATCTGAACTTTCTCATTTAGCAGGGTAGCAGATATCCCTGCTAAACTTTTTTTTTTTAATCCTTTTGAAAGGGTGAAAAGAACAAACAGTTCTTAAATAGGCTGAAGATGGATTCTTTGCTGTTTCACTTCTGATTTGTTCAAAATTGCTTGAGTTATATAGATCTTGATTTTCAGATACACATTCTCAATTAATGTTCTCCACGAAGCAGTTGAGCTCAGTAGAACTTACTGGCTATAGGTTTTTGCTACTTGCATTAAATGTCAAGTCCTTTACAGGAGGCTGTAAGAGCTGAAGAACACAGTAAACTTCTTTTGGCTATAATACCTCTCAGGTTTCAAAGATGTGATTGTCATCAAGTGGTACATCAGCACATACATGTTGATGTAACATGCATCATGCTGCCATTGTGCAACTGATGTGGATTATGTAATATGTATTGGTCGCATCACACATCTGATCCAAATTACTTAATTCATGTGATTTACATGACATCATGATGCACATGATGTCACCTGCCCCCAGGCCTATGGGAGAATTCACCCTTACACCCAATACCTAACATTGGCATTGGAAAAATGCAGTCCTATCTTTGAAAACTGCGTGTCAGGAAAACCCCTGGCAGGTGAAGTTTTTTCTCAAGCTAAGGGAATTGTCCCACTGAACATCAATCGCTGTATCAATAGCAGCAAATAGCCAGCTACTAGGGGGTTGCCCAGCCCTCCACTGCTCGAAGTACTGCTGGAGGAACCCAAATGTTCAATCCTCGCCTGGCTATAGAAGCAGGTAAAAGCAAGAAGCACAATTCAAATTTATGTGCAAGGCTCACGTAGAAGCAAAGGAACCAAAGCATAGTTGCAGCAGTAGAAAAAGGTAAGAAACCACCTCCCTTTTGCTTGCAAGCTTCAGACTCTAAAGAAAAGTTAAGGGAAAGAACAAAGAAAGGTGGAATTATCCCTGGGACTTTTACAAATCGAGCTGAAGTGTGTTTCATTTATTGAAGTCACTGAATGCCAAAATGGTGCTCAGGAGGCAGCTAACAAAAAGAACCCAGAGATAATAAGCAGTAATAAGAAAAACAGACCATTAAAATTGCTATCCCAAAATACCGCAGCAGCCAAACTGGATTAAACGCTAAAGGCCAACTTTAACAGATATTAAACTTGGCCACCTTTTTAGCATTCTCCCGCAAGAAGTTCTGATATTTTGAAGCTAGAGGAAATGCTAATATTTTTCAGAAAATAGGTTTTCACGATGGAGAAGGCTGCATCCTCTTTTCTTATCAGGAAAATCTCCACCTGTGTCTTGAGCCTTATTTGAGTTCCAAATGGCAAACCTCATGGCTTTTTAAAATTGATTCTATGTTAGGACTAAATCTATCTTCCTGGGAAAAGAATGCTATTTTATAAGTTACAATGTCCATTGGCCAGTAAAACCTAGAACTTTCTCAGAAGTAAAAACTGCTTTCTCATTTCCATCATGGAAAGCCCTCTTTCTCTCCCCCCACCCCGCAATATTTGAAAATTTAACAGCCTTGGATTGTTGCAATCGTGTTTATTCCAATCCAGAAATAGATGCAATAAATACTTCTTCTCAATATTAAGATGGTCAGCACCTCAAATTTGCATCAGATTTGAATTATGAATATCATTTATTGGCTGCATTGAATGAGCTTGTTTGGAGTGATTTCTTGGCTTACTGTGTTATATGGCAGTTTTAACTCTCAATTTCTATCCTTATTGTTTTGTACTGTAAATTTTCAATCTGATGCTACTATAAGTCCCATAGAGTCTTGAACATGGTGGAGAGAAATCAAATAAATAAATAAACTTGTCTATGGGTTCATCTGTACCTCCTGCTTACTTCCATGGACTTGTGTCCTAGGCAAATGCACTCCACTAACTGTTTGCCTAGGACACAAGTGCATGGCTTCATCCTCAACCACCCCTGGCCCACTAGGAACGAACACCCATCTTCTCTTGGTGCACATCAAAAGGGATGATTTTCAACTTCTGCCACCCTTACCTCCACCCCCCATCCATGACAAGCACGTGGTGAAATGTTCTGAGATAAATTTGGGGGTAGGGATCTACCCTGCCCCTCTTAGCCATTTGAGTTTATTGCAGGCTGCACCCTCTGGTCACTAGCCTTGGGTTTTCAGGGCTTTTTGCCTTTTGGCAGTGGAGAGCAAGGCTCAATCACTTCTCTTGCCAATCCATGGGTGACAGGAAAACCAGGGAGAAGAAGAGAGGAGGAAGGTCAATTTAGTGCCAGTTTTTCCAGGATCAAAAAGACCTGCTTCCCCCAGCAAAAAGACTGCTTACCCCAGGTGTGATGCCTGCAGAGGAATTTTACCCTACAATAGATCTGGGCACCATCTTCATGGCTTATAGGCTGCAGCCACTAAGCTGCATGGAGAGCCTGAGGTGTTGTGGAAAAGGACGAAAAAACTGCTTTCCTACTTTATTTCTCCCCCTTAATCTGTCACCCATGGCAAGGGAAATAGAAGAGGGGGAAGAGAGCTGGTTTCCCCCTTCCCACACATGGAGGAGAGAAAATTGGTGGGGAATGGTCCTATGCATCTTCTGCTGCCAGTAGCCTGCATCAAAGGACCACCCCAACTCTATCCTCCCCCAGCCTTGCACCATGGACAGAATCTGTACTGCTTCACTCCCAAGGCAGAAGACAGGGCTAAAGTGTGATTTGCCCTCTTTTGAGCTAGAAGACTTCTGTGCTGGCCCACACAATGGAGAGCAGCACTTTAATGCTGCTATGTAAAGAGTCCTATATCTGAAATTTAGGTTGCAACTGTACCTGGTGGATTAGAAGTCATTCTACATAGTCCTGTGTATCTATAATTTTCTTCTTCGCAGAGAAAGCTCCTCATCAGAAGCCTCCAGACTCAAAGTTGGATAGGATATGATTGGTAACATTTATCCTAGTAAATAATTCAACAACAGCAAGTGAACATATGCAGTTCTTACAGCATTCATTTGGGATAAATGTCTCAGGGTCAGACCTCATTCTTTCAAACACATAAGCACACAGCACCTTAGTTGTACTTTTCTTTATACAAGACCTGCATCAGGATGGTAGTACACAAGATGGGATGAATTTAGTCTTTTCCTCCACAAATGGCACTAAACGCATTAATTAAAGATATTTTTAAAGTTTCTGATTCTGATCAGAATCAGAATCAGAAAAAAAATTATTTTACCTTTTTAAACTTTTCACAGGGAGGGTGTGATTGCTGAAAAATGGATTAACTTGTACTTTTCCACGCATCACAACTCTGATGTGCAATTTATTTACATTTTGAATAAAGAGATAAGGAGTTGCGTGCCATGATACATATTAATAAAACTTCTCCATGTTCAACTGATACACCCTTCAAGGATATGAATAATTGTTGGGTGGGGTGGGGGATTAGCTGCAGTTTGCTAGAGGAATTGTTTCTCATTTTGACTGGCTCTGTTTTAATAGATAAGAGGTTGTAGCTGGTCAGACTTAAAAAATAACATCTATTTTTTTTTTTCAAAACACAAAGAAGCACAACCAGAGAAACACCAGACCATTTAAACAAAGCAACAGACTGCTCATCTATTTGAGGAGCAGTAAAGATATGATCAGAGCTTTTACAAATATTGAGTTTGATTGAGAAAGTATAAAAATCTCAATATTTAATTACAGAAAGCATTCCTACAAATAGAAATGAGAAAAGAATGTTGAGATGGCTGCCAGCCCAAGAAATGAAGGGATATTTGACTGCTGAAAAGGTAAAAGAAGAGTGAATTATATTTGGAAAAAATATGAGGGAGGGAGGAAATGCCTAGGAATCTGTGGCATCAGATCAAAAAGCAGTACAAGGGAGAGATGTTCCTTGGTCACAGCAAGGCAAAGTCAGCAGAAGTTGTTTAAAAAAGAGCATTCAAAGCTATCTTTGTCACTGCAAAATCATTTTCTGGAATCCTTTGAAATATCAGATTCTGTGCGTGTGGCAACAGGCAACCGAGCTAAGAGCTCCACAAAAACTTCCTTAGCAAATTGACTGTCAGCAAGTCTATGAAAGACACAGCTGAAATACTCTGGAGAGGCTTCTTGAGTTCAGAGGCAGTGTCATCAAACGAGGTAGTGATCACTTTGGGTGAGAAAAAGAGCAATTTCATTAACCCAAGACCAGGTTGTGCCTGCTTAACAAAGGAGAGACAGTCCAAGCAAGAGGCAAAGATCAATGCAGGGCTCTGCTGTGGCTCATTGCAAAGTCCAAACCCAGCATGGGATTCGGAATACATTTTCAGATGATTTCTAACTCACTTGAGGGATGGAGGTGTCTAACAAATGTCCCTTGTCCTTGATTTTAAATCCTCTGTGGAGCTTCACCTCCAATAGATTCTTCATGAGCTCAAGGAGCTATTGTGTGGTCCAGTGCCATGGACCCAATTTAAAAGGCTTTTGGTGCTTGCTCAACAAAAATGCCATGCGGGAGGGAAGGGTGCAAATTTCTGAGAGAGAGAGAGAGAGAGAGAGAAATGTATATTTTTGGCATGCTACAAATGTATATTTGCCACCCAAATGTATTGGGTAGTTGTGTATTTGATGACACAGTTGCAAATAACCATTGATTTAGTCTTTCAATTCTTTTCTTATTCCCATTCTTGCTTGTCCAGTGCTAAGTCCTCCTTCAGCTTTGAATTTATCCCATGTTCTGTTCCTCTACTTTACCATCTTTTCCCCTCCATCTATCCCTTGGCAACACTGACCCACCCATACCAATTGTTACTTTGCATTCTTCCCTTCTTCATTTAGCAAAATATTATCTTTTTACTGCATAAAACTGTAAATCTAGTTGTGTGTACCTGTTGTCTTCTTGCTCTGCCTTCCATCTCATTTTGGCTCTACAAAATGCAGATGGGAATAGTTTACTAGGCAGAATCATGGGAGAGATTGAGGATAGGAAAGGTAGAGATAGGGCTTGGTCAAGCATCCATCCTGTCAAAGGATTACAGTAAGATTTCGAAGTAATCTGAATTATCAGTTGCTACAGTCAAAAGACTAGGTAAGTCGAAAACTCTTGCACTGACTTCTACTGAATTTGGCTGTTTCGTCACCTCACTGTTTTCTAACTTTCCTAAAAATGTCATCATGGTCTGATTTTAAAAGAGATATATAGGCATTTTTCTGATGATAGATCATGAGACATAATGGGTGATCAGGGTTTCATTTTTCCTCATTCACGCTCCAATTGGAATAGATGGGATAGATTAATGGGCTGGGCTATGTCCAAAGCTGTCCATGTGCCTGCAAAGTGGGTTAGTTTCTTCTCATATACCCCTAATTTAATATACTTCTTGTAAAAGAAGATCTAAAAGCTCAGGGTTTTTTCTTACCGCTCAATATGCAATTAAGATTTGAGCTTTAAGGATTGAATTGAGACAGAAAACCCCTTGCCTGTTTCAATTCAAAGTTTAGGCCCTCAATTCCAAGAATATTTTACCCTATTTTGTTAAACTCTTTCTAGCCTACCTTTCAAGCAAGTTTTATTTTGAGCCAAGACATTAATAAAAGACCAAATAAAAGGAAGGTAAAATAGGGTTTTCCATATCATACTGCCTGAAGTTTTAAGAGTTTTACGGAAGAAGAAACATAAAGACAGCTTGCCATCAAGGAGCTGAAACAAGATATCTGCTCAATTTCCTGTTGTACCAAATATTAAAGATGCCAGGACACCTTGTCCTCTTTTCCATGCCATCTGGTCACCCAGCAAGGATGTTGGGCTAGATATGACTGTTGTCAGCTTGAAGCCTAGAAGAAGAATAAAACCATCATGTTGCATTATGTCCTAGACTTTTCTATATCCTAGGTGGATTTCATTAACAAAATAGGAGGAAGTGTCATAGTTAATGTCATTACTCTTGATTAGTCTTTTTGTAATGATTGTGCTAATTAAATTACAGGATCATTTATAACTCTGCAAGCTACTATTCCACCACACACTTCCCGAAACTGTAAGACATAACACCTGAGGTGAGGTTGAAAGAGACATTTTTTTAATGTAAAAAGGCAGATATTAATGGAAGTTTTACATTATTCAGAAAACACTCCAATCTACTAGAGTTGATACAGCTCTTATTCAACAGAAGAGCCTATTTTCGTTCAGATTCTGACTTCAGATAAACTGCTCTTTCCAACTATGGAACTTTTGCTGACTTCATATCTCATAAAACTTAAATTCCTAACTCATCCAGCAGCACAAATGAGCAGATTTTGTTCAGTGTTCTCCAATCTGTCTCCCTACCAATGGGCTGGATTTGAACTATCAAAATTATCAGATTTATACACTGCTTTTCTTTCAGAAGTTCAAGGTGGTATATACAGCACTCTCTCCTCCTATTATATGCATGGGGATAAATCATATTAATGACATTTGATATGTTTAAATTAAATCAGATTAAATTTAGTTTTCATGATCAGTCCTGGCTCCAATGATTTATCAGAATGTAGCCTCTGACACAAACATAAAAGATAAATGTGTCCCTCAGCTGAAACAAAAACTTAAATGATATAAACCCACTTAGACCCCCAAAGTGTCTTTAGAAATAAAAATAGTGACTGGCTGCAACCTAGTGTTTTGGAAGTGTGCCATCTCTTCACTGTATGTATGTGTGTGTAAATCTATATGTACATGGACATATATATATTCTTTTGAATTCTATGTGAATAGAATGATTGTAAATCTCTGAAAGTTGGTTGAAGCTAATGGTATGAAAAAATCATAAATCAAATGAGAAACGATTGCAACAATCATCCCCAAAGTCCTGTGATTAGAGAGCTCTAATGAACTATCTTGTTAATTCTTTCATTTACTAGATTTATTATACTGCCAACCAGCAATGTTTCTCTGCCATTTTCAATAAAACTGTCTCTTCGCCTACCCCTCCCCTGACAGTTTATGTAGAAACAAATTCTAAAAGTAACATATTTGCAAAAACATGTGTCTGTTTTTCTGCAATGCTCTGACACATCAAATTGTCCATGAAGCTTCATTTCATTTCATTTCATCTCATCACAGTCTCAGTTCAGCACTGCTCCTTCTAGAAGGATTCCATTTCGCGGAGTCATAGAATCAGTCCAAAATTGCCCAACCCAAGTTGGAATTTGGACTGAAACTGGTACATTCTCCTCTAGACCAGTGTTTCTCAACCTTAGACTTGAATTCTGGGAGTTGATGTCCACACATCTTAAAGTTGCCAAGGTTGAGAAACACTGTTGTAGACTATCAGTGATGGTTAATTTTTCTATACTGTAAATATAATACACATGGAAATTATATTCTGCATCTTCCTGGAAAGGAGTGTTTAATATCAGCTTTAAGCATTCTTTCATTAAAGTTTAATTAGTCCAGATATAGCAGCCTTGAGGGTAATCCATTCTTCAAAAATTCCTTTAGTGAACAGGAACACCTTAACATTTATAGATATTAGGCAACAGGTTTTAAAGCTTTTGCATTAGATTAATATAATTTTGTGAGGCATACCCTGCAAGCAGATGCATGTTTATACATCCATTATTCCCAGGCAACGTATCACGATTTCTTCCTGGCTTAAAGGCTTCATGACTTCCGTTTTGAGGGGGCCACACTTCTCTGATCTGGCCTTAGTTGCATTTAGCAGCTCAGTCAAGAGAGAATACACAATGAGAGGATGAAATGGCAGATTCATGAGCAATACAAGAAAGTCCGGAACTAGAATAAAATGTCAGGCAGACTCCAGAGGAAAAGCACATTGCCACCTATTCTCCATGGAACAAGAAAAGGAAGGGTTTGTGTTGCTGGTAATTATTTTCTGCAGACCACTCATACTGGAGAACACAGAACAGCCCCTACAAAAGTGGCGATCCTGGACAGCTGCTGAAATTCTGTTACAGATAAGAGCTTGTAAGGAAAAAAAATTGAGGAGCCCTAAGGAAATTACAGAACTGTGGCTGAAAACCAGTTGAAAAGAGCAAAGGCACCACCGTAACAAAACACCAAAGCCCCGTGCACATTTCAGTTGCATGCTAAGCATTCATTTTTAAAGGTGATTGATAGGCAGGTGGGCATAGTGATGACTAGAGACTGGGTGGTGGTAGAGTTTTAAAAATGCATCATTTAAAAAAAAAAAAAGCTGGTTTTTTTTTTTTTTAAAGATTGCTTTGTAGCTTCCCCAGCTTCCAGCAACATACGATCTGCAGATCTGGAAATGCTTCCATCCGGTAATGGCCAAGCTGCTGTAGTGCTGCCACCATCACTTTCTGCAAGAGAAGAGGATCAGCCTCCATGGCGTGTGGTGGTTTCCCATACTGCATCTGTTCTTGCTGCCTTCACGTCTGGGACTGCCTAAATTAGCCACCACTGTACGAGTTAAGGCCAAATAACTGTCAGAAGTCAGAAAGCTGCTGACATGCTAAGATGCTTTCTTGCTCTCTCTCCTGATAAAGCTGGCAAAAGAGAAAAATGGCTGTTCTTTTTTTCCTGTATCACAAACAATTGTTTGTGCTGCAGAGACCAACACATGAAAGGAAAGGCGATGTGGGAGCGGAAGGACGTTCAGCCAAGTCAGCTTCCTGACTTGCAGAGATGTTCCCGTTTCGCAGAAATGCTGTTTTTCAGTGGCTGCCTCATTAACCCCTTGTGACAATGAGAGAACAAGAAATATTGGTGCAATAATATTGTAAATCTCACCTTCTTTAGCCCTAGAATGTACAGCAAGAAATATAGAAATTTGTCCAATTAATATAGGTGCTCAGTAGAAGCCACAGTAGAAAGTCATTGTGCTAATGATGGACTTTGCCTTTGTTGCATCATGTTTGCGTAGCCCTCCCAAATGCTGAGTCTGAAACATTATGCACTGCATTAATTTCCTTTAGCATGGAGCAGTAATGATGAGACAGCACTACTGCTTTTGATTCACAATTTTCCCAGCAAGCATTAAGAAAAAGATTGGCCTCTTTTTCAGTTGTTTTCTCTTAGTTTATAATGTTGGCGTATAAGTAGTGGGAGTATATTTCTCCATTACTATACTGTGCTTTGGTAATTGTAGTTTAATTCCTTGCATCAGAAGAGCAATACATGTTGATGGTGTCTTCTGTTTTCTAAAAGCTGTTTTCTGCTATGGATGAGACAAGTGAACACTGATTTTCAGACAGCTACCAGAGTTGAGCTGCAAAAAATCCAGAAGTCTGGTAGATGAAGGCAAAAACACACTGAAAACTCTACCTCGTTCCTGCAATCTAATGATTGTCCAGTTTTCTGTAGCCCTAGTCTTCCTCAATCTTAGATCAAATATTTGCCTGGGAGGTATTGGCATTCTAACTGGAAGGAAGCTGAGGAAACATACTCTGTGTTTTTAATCTCTTATACAAGACACAATCCTTTCAGCCAATTATATCCTCCTGGAACAGGAAATCCTGGCAGAAAATTTATGTTTTTAACCCCCTTTGTAAGCTGCCTTTAGTTGCTTGTCAGTTAGATGGCCCTATAAATTAAGTAGTAAATAAAATGGTAAATTAATTTATCAGATCATCAAGTGGTCAGTTTAAAGATGCCCTAAAATAAACCTCATATTCTAAATTTATGGTGTCTGAACCCATAACTAACCTTGCAGTCAGGCAGGAATTTGGAGTATGTCTCCCTCTTCCTGATATATAAAGGCCCACCTGAATATTTAACCTTTTTTTCTAATTGGTTACAAAAAAAAAAAAGCAAAGAATTGCAGGGAGGAAGGAAGGAAGGAAGGAAGGAAGGAAGGAAGGAAGGAAGGAAGGAAGGAAGGAAGGAAGGAAGGAAGGAAGGAAGGAAGGAAGGAAGGAAGGGCTGCTGGACAAGAGAGCCCCCCCCCCCACACACACACACACACTTTGGAAGCACAAAACAAATTCTCTCCTTGCATGCCTGGCTTCCAGCATTTAGATCTATGAATTACATTTACATTACATTATGGTATTGAGTAGCACACAGTACCAAAGATCATTTATGAATCATGCATACATCCTTGCTCAACAAAACAGTTCTTTTACACTTGAAATAGTAAAGAAAAACAGCAACAAACAGGTCATGTGAACTAATTCAAATGTCCTTTTCAAGTGGAAGCTTCATTCAACAGTGTTGCACATGGACTGATAGATACCGCCAGTAGGTGAGCTTGGTGAAGTCTCCTCCAGTGTGAGCCTCACTCAGTGGTGTCGTTTAGGCACTAAAAGGGTAAACCATCAGGTGAGACACATGATCTCATCCAGTGTGTATCTCGCAAGTGACATGAGCTAGGGACTCATTCCAGTGCGACTGGCTCAGAATTAAAACCACCTGAGCTGGCATCTTATGTACAACACTCACCTCTCACCACTGCCATCAGTTCAAAGAGTGAAATAAGGAGCTAACAAAGAACCAATAAAAAGGTTCTTCTAGATCTTTATACAGAACTCAGAGAGGAATAAACTATTTTTATAGCTTGTAATCATCCTTCTTTAATACTCATTAAAGGGACATCTCACAGTTATGACCATTGAGGAACACCTAAACAAGTGCCAGGAGGAAAACGTCATGTCTTCATTCACTCATTATGACACCAGTGATCACTGTTTGATCTACATAATTTATTTTTAAATGTTGCCCTACATTATTTCTTTGGGGCTTTTTTTTTAAGATAAATTTCAAGTTTTCTCTGAATTAGCTAAATTAGAAAATGGGAAAGACCAATATGCATTTATGCCAAACGATTTGAATCCATCCAAAAATAGGAATAGACGTTGCAAATTCGGTCTGCAATGTTTGATGTCTTATTGCAGTAATGACGATTTTACAATATTCTGTTCTGAAAAGATAATTTTTACAGCGGGTACTGGTGTAACATATCTCCAATATACCCCAGTCAAAACTGATGTGATAGTTAAAAACAACCTGCAGAAACTCATTCAATTACTAATTGTACAAGTAAAAAAAAAAAAAGAATGAAAAAGCAACTAATTTTTACTGTCTATTGTCTTTCGCCTTGCTGTTTACATATTCCTTTCTAACATCATATGTGTTTGTGCTAGACAAGTATTGCTTGAATAAATCAAATATAGTGGAGGCCTTCACACAGAATGGAACAAGACCAGCAACTCAGTGATTATTGCTATACACGAAAAAAAGAGGGGCCTATTAAAGACTTTTTTTTAGTAAAAAAAATTGCTGGGAATGTATATTTCATACCCAGTATACCCTTCAAATAAGTTGGTGCTGCACTTCCCAAATCTTCAATGTAACTCATCAGACAAGAATTGTGCCTTGCTAAATGTTTGATACGCTTTTCAACCCATTTTGTTTAGTTCCAGATAGACAACAGAATGGCAGGTGTATCACGTTTTGTACTGAGTACTGAGAAATTGAGTTAACTTGATGAGTCAAAGGTGTGACTCAACATAGGTGCGAACTATAGTGTGTGTGAAAGAGCAAAAGTGACCCAATGTAATCTGTTATGTGAGGACTGGCCACTCCCCCCCCCCCCCCCCCCCGCAACCCTTCTTCAGATCACTCCCTTGACAGCAAAAGCATTGCTATTCCATCCAACCATACTACAGGTTTCATTTAGAAAGACACATTTAGGGTAACTGTCTGGACCATAAGCCATGCTGAAGAGCTAGATTTCTTGGGGATGATAAAGCAGCTGCTCTGGTTTTAGAAGTAGTAGATAGGGCCTTAACCCCAATTTACTCTTTGACTGGTACAGCCTGAACTGTGGAGCCAATGTCCCAAATGGTAGGACTTGTGCAAGAAGGAGAAGGAGAAGGAGAAGGAGCCTCACCTACTTTGGGCAGTTGCTCCACCAGCCACGATCTTTATCCCTGCTTTCTGCCAGCGTGAACCCTCCAAAATGTTATTGCTCAACTCAGTCCTTACTGGAAAAAGGATTTCCCAGTTTGGCTCCTGACCAAATTCAGCTTAATCCAAATGTCCCACTAGGTCAGCCAAGGGGACTGTGAATGTGGGAAGAAAAGTTGAGCTATCCTACAAAAAAAAATCAGAGTTACGTTTAGCCTTCTTCAGGAAAAATTGCTATCTATCATGAGGTTTGAAATGCAGTCAGTTGAAAGAGTTCATTAAACTGCAAAAGTAAATGGAAATTAAGAATTCCAGAATCTTAGAGCTGCTTCAACTGCAAGGATTTTAAGACTAAAAAGGGCTTAGTTTCCAAAATATTTCAGTTAGCTAGAAGACATTCTAGAACTCGGCACATAAAATGTTTAATTCATTTATTTTAGATTAGCAGATGAAAACCTTATCTACAGTGTAGTAATAGGCATATTGCTGAGAAACCTATTCAATGCAAAAAATTATAATGAGAATAATAATGGTGATGGTTTTATTTAAAAAAATGGAACAGCATCTCTTTAATGTACTGGATTGATTTGCTTCTTTAAAAAACATAAAACTATATTTTGCAAGACTAGGAAATATTCATATAATGTAATTCAGTTGAAATTGGGAAGAACTGCTACATTTTATAGAACCCAGTCACACTTTACAGCTCTTACAAAGTACAACAACTTCTCCCCAATCATACCACAAGTAATAAAATGGTCCTTAAAGGCAAACTCGGAAAGGAAAGGAAAGGAAAGGAAAGGAAAGGAAAGGAAAGGAAAGGAAAGGAAAGGAACATTGCAAAGATATTTTTCTGCCTAGCTAATTTTGTTTGGAGAGTCTAGGAAACTGGCCTTAAAAAAGAAACAGAACCCAAGCTTTGGGAAAATGGATGGGCCCATAAACCCCAAATTCACAATCTCAGAAAATTAGAATATTACATGACATCAATTACACAAGGATTGGAAATAGAACAATATCGGACCTCTGCAAAGTATAAGCATGCATATGTACTCAGTACTTGGTTTGGGCCCCTTTTGCAGCAATGACTGCCGCAATGCGGCGTGGCATGGATGCTATCAGCCTGTGGCACTGCTGAGGTGTTATGGAAGACCAGGATGCTTCGATAGCGGCCTTCAGCTCCGCTGCATTGTTCGGTCTCATGTCCCTCATCTTTCTCTTGGCAACGCCCCATAGATTCTCTATGGGGTTCAGGTCAGGCGGGTTTCCTGGCCAACCAAGCACAGTAATCCCATGGTCATTGAACCAGGTTTTGGTACTTTTGGCAGTATGGGCAGGTGCCAGGTCCTGCTGGAAAATGAAGTCAGCATCCCCATAAAGCTCGTCTGCGGAAGGAAGCATGAAGTGCTCCAAAATCTCCTGGTAGATGGCTGCATTGACCCTGGACTTAATGAAGCACAGTGGACCAACACCAGCAGATGACATGGCTCCCCAAATCAGCACAGACTGTGGAAACTTCACACTGGACTTCAAGCATCGTGCATTGTGTGCCTCTCCATTCGTCCTCCAGATTCTGGGTCCTTGGTTCCCAAATGAGATGCAAAAGTTGCTCTCATCAGAAAAGAGGACTTTGGACCACTGGGCAACAGACCAGTTCTTTTTGTCTGTAGCCCAGGTAAGACGCTTCTGACCTTGTTTGTTGTTCAGGAGCAGCTTGACAAGAGGAATACCACATTTGAAGCCCATGTCCAGGATCCGTCTGCATGTGGTGGCTCTTGATGCACTAACTCCAGCCTCAGTCCACTCCTTATGAAAGTCCCCAACACTTTTGAATGGCCTTTTCCTGACAATCCTCTCCAGGCTGCGGTCATCCCTGCTGCTTGTGCACCTTCTTCTACCACACTTTTCCCTTCCACATAACCTTCTATTGATGTGCTTTGATACAGCACTTTGGGAACATCCAACTTCTTTTGCAATTCCCTTTTGGGGCTTTCCCTCCTTATGGAGGGTGTCAATGATGGTTTTCTGCACAACTGTCAGGTCAGCAGTCTTTCCCATGCTTGTGATTCCTACTGAACCAGCCTGAGAGACCATTGAAAGGCTCAGGAACCCTTTGCAGATGTTATGGATTCATTAGCTGATTAGAGTGGGACACTTTGAGCCTAGAATATTGAACCTTTTCACACTATTCTAATTTTCTGAGATTGTGAATTTGGGGTTTTCATAAGCTGTACGCCATAATCATCACAATTATACCAAAGTAAGGCTTGACATATCTCGCTTTGCATGTAATGCGTCTATCTCATATATTGGTTTCACCTTTTGAGTTGCCATACTGACATAAATGAACATTTGCACGATATTCTAATTTTTCGAGTTTCACCTGTATTCTCCTTTATTTAGAGAGAATAGGCAGCCTCCACTTTGTTGGAAAATGCCTACAGGTAATTTCCAGATTAGTTTCCATTCAGCATACTCTCAGTCAATCCCTGTATCCAGATCAAAGCAACCACGCACCACACTTAGTACAACTAGCAAAAAATATAGCTTGTTGTTTGTTTATTTATTAAACATCAGCAAAGATTAGAAACATTTAACTGACAAAGTGGGTCAAAAGAAAGGCCAAAGCAGAGAGAAAGAAACATGAACAACTGAGAAAAATTGACATTATCAATGTATCTCTATCTCACTGTATCAATAGTTTCCAGAGCCACTGGAAAGAAAACTGTGGTAATTAGCAAGACAGTCCCAAAAGGAGTGGGCTTTGGTTGATTCAGCCTTAACTCTTTTATGTACATAACAGAAGCAGAAAAGAGATAGAAAGTAGGACACTAGGTAACTCTTCCTGTATTCTGCATCATAAAAGCAATAATTTGGTGGGTGGAGATGATGCATCCAACATACTTTAAGTCTACTATTGAGAGGTCAATAACCTTTGAGAGGCCATCAGCAGATGTGGAACACCATACATTGTGGATCTGTTGCTCTCAGAATGACGGCCGTGAAGGGAAGTGTGCCTTTACACAAAATATCTCCATAATGGGTGTGAGCTGTTACAGAATGCTCTGTGGCACCATTTACATTAATCTTTTTTTTTTAAGAGCTGCAGGCCCTAACCAGCTTCCCTATGGGCAAAACTGCCCAATTATAATTTTTTTTTAAATAAAAATCTTCTCCATAAAATCAATGTCATATGTATTTGTTGGGATGGGGTACACATACTGTACATCCATAAGTGCATGTCTGTATCTATGTATCTTCTGTTGCTAGGTATTGCTTATAGAACATTTAGCAATTGAGTTAAGTGCAGCCCTCTCAGACCAGGGGTGCCCCCCCCCGAAATTTCTCTGGCAGCTCCTAGGATCCTCTCCCCCACTTTATCACTGGATGATAGTTCTTTGCGCCTTTCAAGTGCAAAATGCAGGAAAACTGTAAATGTAAACATAAAATAGACCTAACAAAATTAAAAGAAAAAGACAAGAAAAATGCTTTCTAAAAAAAAGCCAGAAAATTCCCAAGAGGTCTGCCACTGGAACTTTGCTTATTCACAAAACCTATTAAGTGAGGCTTTAAGGGCAATATATTCAGACTTCAAAATTTAATCTTTAGTCCCACTAATTTCTCCAATAGATGCTTACAGACCTAATAAAAGCAGAGTTCATAAAAATTACATGGTTAACTAGAATGATTAATATTCCAAACTTCAGTACAAGGATCCCATTCACCTGTGAAATATTCCTCTTGTATACCTATCACTAAGTTTCTTCTAAGGCTAATTAGTCCTTGTATCTTCAAAACAGCAGGTTGACAAGAATCCCAGCTTTGGTGTCCAGGGCTGAATGATAGTTTGTCATTCCACAGATTATAAATTAGTCCTTTGTGAGGTAGCGTCACTAAGCTTCTTCCTTCAGCTGAAAGTGATTCTTACAGGGAAAATAGCTGTAACATATTGAAAACTGTTGATATTTATCAGAAGGAAAATCATTCCCCCACCCCAAATAATTACCTGTGAATTAGTGAGGGAATTTTCTTCCCTTCCATTCACTAAGAAGACAACCAGTGAAGGTTTTCTGCCCACTACCTTGCCTTTGTCTCTATCTAGTTTTCTCTTTCTGTCCTTACAGCTACTCTTTCCTCTTACCCTTTTCTCCACCCTATTTTTAATCTTCATTTTGCTGTTTCTACTAAAAGGGGGAAGGGGAAGTTGTGTGTTTACATACTTGTGTATTTTTGTCTGAGAGTGTATGAGACAGAGCTATTGTTATGTGCAAGTGGGTATCAGTTAATTTGAAAATTGGGGTATCCAATTTTTCTGGTAATTAAAATTAATTAGTATTGTAATTATTCATCCCATTAACATTATTATTTTATTCCTTCGTCCTGGCCCAACCTCATTATTGAAATATCCTTTCAGCAGACACACGCTGATATTGATTGATTGACTGATTGACTGATTGACTGATTGACTGACTGATTATGTTCCATCAAGTCATTGTCAACTCTTAGCAACCACATAGATAAATTTTCTCCAGGATGATCCTTAACCTGGTCCTTCAGGTCTTCCAATGGTGCACCCATCACCACTGTAACTGAGTCCATCCATGTTGCTGCTGGTCATCCTCTTTTCTTTCCCTCCATATTTTCCAGCATTAGAGCTGGGTCTTTGCATAATGTGAAGTACAATAGTTTGAGCCTGGTCATTTGTACCTCAAGTGAAAACTCTGACTTGAGTTCTTTGATGATTCATTTGTTTGTTTGTTTGTTTGGTATTCTCAGGAGTCTTCTTCAATACCAAAGTTCAAAAGTGTTAATACTCTTCCTATCTCCTTCTTCAAAGTCCAACATTCACTTCATTAGAGTGTCATGTATATATTTGCACACACATATACAAGGGTATTTAGCTAGGCTGAAAAGGTGAGGAAGCTGGTAATTGCACAAGATCTCTCCCCCAATTCTTTTTTTCTTTTCCAGGAGGTGATTTACCTTAAATTCAGTTTCCTTTGGGGAAGTGCAGCATGTATGAAATCTGTGTCTGTCTTAAGGCAGGTGTAGGTAATATACCACTCTCCATAAACTTCTGATTGCTATTTCCAGAATCCTGCTCCTACACCGGTTGAGGTTTATGGGTGTTGTAGTCCAATGCATCTGGTGGAAACTATATCTTTCTCTTATTTAAGCTTCCTTTTTCATTTGGTAAAAAGAACAACAGCATTGCCTTTCCCTGCTGAATCTCAAGCTAAAATAAAAACAAAGGTTCTTTAACCCACTCATATCTGTGAACCAAAGCAGGACCTCTGATAGGCATCCCTCCCAAAGGTTTGTTACTCATTCTGGGCCAAAGGCAAAGGGCAATGAAGATGCTTTCAGTTTCCCTTTATGTAGCTTAGCTTGTCAGAGTTGTTGAAAGAAAATATCTAAAGAACTTCAGTTCACACCAGGAGACAATGGTATGACAGCTTTGATTTATGAAGGAGACAATAGCTTGGGGAATATTTGAGAGCTGCATCCTTAATTTCAGGGGCTTTCTGAGGGCCACACAGGAATCCAATAGATCAGAATGAGATTTTGACAGACAGTGAGCATAGATGGCATATATGGATTTCTTCAAAAATAATACAGAATAGTGTTGACATTTATGGTCTCTGCCTAAGAAAATATGCAGTGGAAACCTACCTGAAGCTTTCTGTAATCTGTGGTATCTTTAGAATTAGCATTTTTAAATAAATACCTGGAGAGAAACAAAATTCAAATAATATAACTCTTGCCTATCAACAGTTTGGTAACAAGAGCATACAGAAGTAAAGTGGATAAGATCTTTGGAGGAGGACTTAGTAGGGTAGATTAGAAAAGTTGTTCACTTCTGTATTTTCATATATGCACTGTAAAAGCAAAACATCTGTTGGGATTCCATAGCCATACAAGACAAACTGAGAACAAACTGAGAAATTTTTTGAGTATTCATGATATGATAGCAGGTTCATTAAAAAGGTAAAGACTCTCTTGAGTCAAGCTCAGATCCTGGTGATGCAGTTTTCTTGACGATATGGAAGCAGTTGGTGACTGTCTTCTTCCAAAATGTTTTCCCCCCCAATCTAGTCCACAGCTTGGGCTTTCCCATTCAAATATATCCAGATTAGCTTAGACTTTTTTTTTTAATCAGCCAAGGATAGCTACCTGTTGCCAGCTGAAGGCATCTATGATTAAAATATCATTGAACGGGCTGGACGAATTCAAAGAAACCCAGTGGCACCAATAGGAAAGGTATCTATAGCTCTGAAAATAAGCAGAAGCCAATCTCTTTTTTGGATTAAAGTAAGACAGCTGGCAGAAGTGGTAGGCAAATCACAAAGCAAGTTGTTGCCTCTTTCTTAGGATTTTATATCAGGGAGGTCCTAATTTTGTTCATTCCATTAAAATTGCATAACTGTGCATAATGTGTCTTAGCTATTTTAGCTATGGTATGCTGGGGTATGTATGTGTAATGGTTAAAGGCACTGGGCTAGGAACTGAGAGACTGTGAGTTCTAGTCTGCCTCGGGCACAAAGCCAGCTGGGTGACTTTGGGCCAACCACTGTCTCTCAGCCCCAGAAAGAAGGCCATGGCAAACCACTTCTGAAAACGTTGCCAAAAGAACTGCACAGGTTACCAGGAGCCAAGAATTATTCAAAGGCACAAATGTGTGTGTGTGTGTGTGTGTGTGTGTGTCTATATGGTTGTATATCACCCAGAGTCATGTGTTTGTGGCAGTATAAAATTTCTGTTACTACATAAAATATTACATGATTTGCATTGAGCGTGATATCAAAATTGCAATCCCAGTTTTGCTGAGTGAGAGGATGTGCCCAGTTTCCAATCTTCTCTTTCTTTTTAATCCTCCTTTTTCTTTCTTTCTAGGCATTTACTTTCTCAAATCATTAATTTTCCCAGTATGCTTGAGTCATTTGGCATCTGCTTGTTTGTCACAGTAAAGCAGATTTTATCTACTATAATCTACAGTTGAAGGATGCTGAATTTGGAAGCTATTTTTTGTCATCTAGAGATCATCAAAAAAAATATATATATAGCACCAAATAATAGGAAGCCTATTTATTTGCACTGGAAAAAGACCGAATTTTGAAAAGAGAGCTCTCTTTGTATTTCTTTTTTTTCAAAATGTTGCTTTCCCCATAAACATGTTTGTCTTTGAAGATACTATTCTACTAAAATGAATACATTTTTAGTCAGGATCCACAGAAAAGAAACCTATTTTAAATCCCATTAATTTTAGTAGGAAGATTATAGTTTTAGGCTGATGCAAAATTCCTCCCTTATTTTTTTCCACGTTCTCATTGTTTGGTTGATAATTTTAATTTTAAAAAATGCACAAGAGACAGCATAAAGGCACCCCAGGTAAAAAAACCCTGCCAAATTACTGAAGAATGTGCACAAGAGCACCTGTGCTAAAATTAACAAAATGATTTTGGAACTTGAAGAGTTTCTTTCCATTGCCCTTTTCCTATGGATGGTTTCATGGGAGGGGAAGATTGTGAGAAAGGATTGAAAGGCTGGACATCGTTTGTAATAAATGAATAAATGGATAAATGGGCTAATTCATTTCTTTCAATGAGGGAAAGATTGGGAAACCAAAATAAGGAATGGTTGGAAGTATAGGAAATAACCCTGAATCCATGAACATTGCCTTCCCCAAAGCCTTTCCTGCCCAGATATGATAAGACCAACAAGATCATATACCAAGTTTAATCAAGACATGCCTCTCAGTCACTGAACTCTTCTTCCTTTCCCTTCTCCCCACCTTGGGATTTTTCATGTATGAAAAAGTAAGAGGAGGTATTCCCCCTCTCTCCCTTCTCAAATAATTAGGAATTAAGAAGTTTTCAAAAGATCCAGATTTGGTTTCTGGTAGCTCAGGTTGTGATGGATGATAGCAAATAACTCCATAGAAAGGTTTAGGAACTACTGTTGAGCAATTAATAATAATGAATCATTATTAATATTACAAGCTGTTATGCAGAAGCTATTTGAAATAATAAATAGTTCTGTGTAGTTCTGGGAAGATACAAAGAAAGGCAAGCAGCTTGGCAAAGAATCTTGAGAAGTCAAAGGACAGCCACAACTGAAATACAAGCCAAATGCAAGGTGTTTTAAAAAACTAATAAATTTAGAATTCCTGGAAAGGTTGTAGAGAAATCATAAAGTAATTAATCTGTATGCACCATGAAAACAATATGATAATTACCAAAAGTCAGTATGTACTCTTTCAGTCACATCTGACTTTCAGAGACTGTATAGATTCTCCATTCTTTTTGATGTTTTATTACTATACATAAAGTTTCTAGGTTTAAACCATTATCTTGCTTGATGGTACAGTATCTATCTTTTTTTGATAGCCTTATTTTCTAGCACCTCAAACTATTCCTAGCATAATTGATTTTTGTAAGGAATTTGACCACATGACATGACCAAAATAGTTTATAGCTTGGTAATCTTAGTTTCCAGTGATTTTTCTGGCTTAATGCACTCTAAAATCTCCTTGTTCATTATTTTTGCCTTTCAAGGTATGTGCAGTAGACATCTGTAAAGCCATAACTCGAAGAAGTCTATTTTCTATCTGCTTTTGTTGTTGTTGTTGTCCAATTTCCACAATCATAGGTAGTTACACAAAAACAATAGTATTTACCATTCTCCACTTGGGATTAAAATCTATGTCCTTGCCCCCAAGTGATATTTAGTATTTAACTTTAGGTCCAATGTCTCATGTGTGGTCAGTTTCAAGGAAAATAAAGTCTTGGACCAATTCAATTTCTTCATTGTTGTTTTTCATCCTAAAGTCATCATTTCCAGTTGTTGAAATTGTTTTAGTCTTCTTGATATTTAGATGCAATTAGGCTTTTTTACTTTCTGCCTTTACTTTTAAGATAAGTTGTTTTACATCTTCCATTTTCTGCCAGTAGAGTGGTGTCGTCTGCAGATCTTAGAAGATTAACACTTCTACCACCAATTTTTATTCCTATTTCTAGGAATAAAATTCCTATTCAGTTAATATTCCTCAAAACTACCTCTGTATATAAATTGAAGTGGTGACAGAATACAACCCTGTTGCACATTTTTTCTAATATGGAACTAGTCTGTGTCTCAGAAATTAAGTTCTGTGGTGAGAGGTTGGAGAAGCTGGATGTATTTACAGTAGCCCTGAAAAATGTTATGAAACTGAGCAGATACGACAGTGCTCTTCAAATTCCTGAAAGAAAGTCACATAGAGGAAGGTCACAACCTGTTCTATTTTGTTCAGGGTGCAGGATGCAGAACAATGGAGTTAGAAAGGCACATTCTAACTAAATGCCAGAAAGCACTTCCTTGCAGTAAGAGCAGTGAAACCAGTTAGCCAGAGAAGTGATGAACTTCATTGAATATGTTGCATCAGAGGTTCAGCGGAATCTGGAATGTTTTATATTGGATTCCTGCCCTGAGCAGGGGGTTGGCCCAATAGTTTAAATGGCCCTATCCAATTCTATTTTATATCGATCGAGAGTATGCAATACTTTTAATATAATTGTATTTAATCTGTATACATTGGTAAAAATGGTTGAAAGATGAAGACTTTATGATTTCAGAAAAAAGACATAAGTTCATGCTATTTGTCTAAGACTATCTCCCCAAATATGAAATACAAATAATCAAAAAGTTAGGCTGGAAATAACTGACATATTTAGCTGTCTACTGATGTCATTCAGTTTCTGTTGACTGACTCATACAGAAGGGTTCTAGTATACTGATGCATCCATCTAGAAATGTATTACTGTAACGTGTATGTTGTGTTATGCTGACCTACTCGTGTAATCCTTAATATTGATTCTATAAGATGTAGTTTTGATTCAGTACAATATTTGTGCTTTTAGTAAAAGATGATCTTATGATCAATTATTTTAAGAAGGAAATGATTCCTAAGTACACTGTAATTTAACAAAATGCCATATGTCTAAGATCTATGAAGTCCTTGGGGTTCTCTGAGCTTGGTTCTTTTCTTAGAAATGTTTCGTTACCCGGCTAGCTCTCTGTTTATATACTTTGGCGTGCCCTGCCAGTGCTGGTGGGGGTATGGGTTTTGTTTTGTTTTTTAAAAATTCTAGCACTGAAGATGTTACCGAGCTGGGTAATGAAACGTTTGCAAGAAAAGAACCAAGCTCAGAGAACCCCAAGGACTCTACAGTTCAACCCTGAGCTACACACATTCGCTTCTATTGGTAAGATCTATGAGATACATATTGCAGACAAGTCTGAAAGCACAGTTCAAAAATCTAAATATGACAAAGTTTTAGTTTTTGACTATGCCTCCTGAAGCACCTGATATATTGATTCCATGTTAAAACAAGTGAAGAAATAGAATCCAGCTTTCGTTTCTCTCATATTTGCCGACTTATATAGAGATATAACAGATAGAAATCAAACTACCCCTTTATAATTCCATCAAGGAAGGTGTGCTTTGTCCCTGGACAAAAAACAAAATGAAGAAATAAAATCCTGAGATATCATAGAGCTTAACTGGATAATGCAATAGTCTCATCTCCTCCAAGGGATTAGCTTTCACCTGCTGTAAAATGAAGATAAGTGCTCAGGAGGTGCGGGGAAAGGAACAGACCCAGATGATCTCTCTCCAACTATCCTTTCTGCAATGATCATGTGCTACAACCCAAAAGCATATTCAAGGTGAAAATCGGTAACTAGCTTATCTAGGATGACAGTATGATTGCTGCCTGCCCTTATTTTCCATATATCCCCATTTTTCCCAAGAAACTCTCTTGTACGTATAGAGAGATCTGGCTTCATTGGTTTTAGAAGAGAATGTTTCATTTAAATCTTCCTTACGTGCAAGATGGCAAGGTTGCACCAGTAATTGACTGTAATTCTGGACTTTTTGCCAGAAAGCCAAAACACCTTCCATTCTCTTCTCCTATTTTCTCTCTGGGCTAAGGGGAGAGGTCCTCTTGGGAGGACTAAGGACTAAGAACTCTCAGGCAGAATGGACTAGAGTATGCAGGTAGAGTGTGTTGGTAGTTCAGCTTTATTAGTGACTAGTAATTATCTTTTACTGGGGAACCCTTGGGAAAATGCTGCTGCCAGGAAGGCTCTAATCTGCTAAGCTAACGACTTAACTGTAATAGGGTTGCTTTAAAAGATTTTTTAAACAATAGAAAAATAGCTACATGGGAAATACTTCTTTGCTTCAGAGAGCCACAAAATCTCTCTGAACTGAAGATTTGGACATATTTGATAAATAGCATATACTGTTTTAAATTGCAGATGGTGTTGTTTCTCACTGTTTAAAAATGATGTCCAAAACAGCTTGCATACTGTTAAAAATCAAGATCTGATAAAATACAGCCTCCAAAATTCCATATACGTGGGGGGGGGGGGGGGGGCGGGATTGAAAGAATGCAGCAAGTCAAGATATAAGCGGAAATGGAACCAATAGCACCATCAGCTTCATCATCAAGGGCATTATTTTTCTGAGTAATGTAGATACATGCCCTCTATCTTAAACATCCATTGAATACATTGCAGGGGAAGAAGGGGGAAAAAAACCCATATTCCTGGGCTTATGTTTAATATTCTTCCTTGATTCATTCTTCTGAGGAGGCAGTGGTGAGGAGAGATGAAACAATCCCACCTGCATATCTGTTAGACTTGGCAAGGGTTTCCTGCCGGCAAAGCATTTGGCAAAATCCACCTGTGATGTGTTTGTTTAACATGGTTTTGTGTCAAATCCTGCAGTGCAACTGTTTGGATGGTAGGCCTCTTGTTCCTGTAATGTAATTGTTTGTGAAGCTTGCCCATTCTCATCCATTTTCCTATCAGGACTGCAAAGGCTTTTGTTTTCTTGGGAACTCAGCCAGAGAGGCATTTTGACTTTATGTTATTAGCCAGTCGTTCTTGGGTTTCCTTAGCCACAGATGCAATAGCCGCAGAGGCATTCAATTACATGTTTTGTGTCTGCATTTGTCAAGATGCACATCTGCAATTAATAATAAGCAATGGAACATAAAATGGCTGATGCTTGCTAAAGAAAGAATTTGAACTCATGGTTTAGTGGCAACACACATTGGTGGATGTTATACTACTAGATTAATGCTAGACACACAAACCAGAAGTTCACTCTCCCTTGCATAGAACAGAAAGAATTTGTCATTTTGAAAGAGTGTATATGTGTGAAAGGAAGAGATCCTAAAGATATTGAAAGGATTTGGCTGCCTCAGTGATCAAAAACGTTAATCCAAAGAGTATCAATAGTATCATTAATGTCAAAATGCACAATGGAGTTAGCTGAAATTTCTTTGGAAAAGGAGAGTCCTCTGCATCCTTCTGAGTCCATGCTAGGACTACCAGTTGGCATCTCTCTGAAGATGCCTGGACAATTATGATGATGAAGATCAACTCCTGCCTCAATAGAATTAGTGTTCTTGGATAGATCACATGTTCATAGTCACCCTCATAACCACTGCATAACATCTCATGCCCAGTAGTGGTGAATCTAGAGAGAAGCACTTTCTTGGAAACCTGAGGCTCCTAAGAAACTTCTAAGATTACAAGATCTCCACTGCTAAATAGAAAAAATTGAGCTGCAGGGCTGCTATAATTCAATTGCCATTTCTCTCATCTAGTATATATTTTGAGCATCTTTTTGCTTTGTTACTCAGTGGTTACCTTTCTATTGCATTCTGTCACTTGGTTTCAATAGGAACTTTTCCTTCATTGAGAGATAATGTCCCATCTCACCTACAAGCCTATGATTCCAAGCTACTATTCTATGTTTTGATCAGAATTAGATAACAGAAAGCATTTCAATTTCTGAGCATTATCCTTTATAAAGCATATGGCCTTTGGGCAAGATCTCTGGTCTGAAAGGTATAGGAAAGAGTTGACACATCTGCCCTGTAATGCAGATATAGTACATTTTCTCCTAACAGATCTATTCCTAGAGATGGAAATGGTCCAGGAATTGCAATGTGACTATACTCATTTATTCCTCTGATTTCACACTTTTTAGGATGTAATTCTCAGCTCATATCAAAATCTGCCTCAAACTAAATATTTTAGAATAAAAAATATTTTAAAAAAAATTGCAAGTATTATAACAACATTTTTAAAGGACAGATTTCTTTAAAAGTCAGACTAATGTGAAAATGGAAGACAAGAGACTAATGATTACTTATGAAACCTATAAAATTGATGCAACATAATGTTCATTAAGGGGAACTATATTTCTCTGAAGGCTGCAGAATTCAGTAAGATGAAAATGTGAGAAATCACTCCAATAAATCTGATCCTCTAACTGGTTAAAAAAAACACTATTCTGTTTCAGATATTTATTGGTGGTTCCATTTTGTTCTTGTAACTGAAAATGGCAGGAAAAATCAAGTGGAGAAATAGAAAGAGTGGTTTTGATGTAGCCAAGTGACTCAAGGTGTTCACTTCATTGTTAATTAAAGGCTGACACATACATCCAATACTACTGATTGATGAGGACAAGTTTATAATAGAATTTCCATTTCATCTCAAGTGCATATGGAATAGAATCCTTCTGTTCAGCTGCCAATGACCAAGCTGAGTAATTGGGTAGCATTCATGCATGTATAAATCAACCTACAGATTAACATAAGAAAGTGGGACCTGCCTTCTTTAGCTCCATATCATTTGAAGGTGCATCCTTTCCTGGACCAAGATAGTCTGGCTACAGTAATTCATGAGCTAATGATCTCTTAGTTTGTCCATGGTACATGTAACTGACTTTGACCATGAAATGAGGACTTATCTAGCTTGGAATTCTACTAGCCAGCTATTGAGCAATGCTTATTCTCAATGATTTGCACTGGCTGCTGATTTGTTCTCAAGCCTACTTGAAGACCTGGCTATTGAGGTTCTAAGTAAGTTGAAGACCATCCTTCTATTGAATGCCTTTCCTCTCTGGAAACAGCCCTTCTCATAGTCCTGGGCTGTGTGCGATGCCAGAGAGATGGGATGAGACATGAAGTTAAATACTTGCTATTAATTTATGAGGCCATTTTGGGTGGGTCTTTGAGATTAAAGTGGAATCTATCACTTTAATCTCTATCACTACTCATCAGGACTAAATTGATATTGCATGGAGGGCAAAAGAGATGCATTTTTTCCCCTCCAACATAGGAAACATCATGTTTAGTGAGTATGAATCTTACTGATATATGAAAATCTAGGAATGCTGGTCCCAATCCCCCCAGTTTGTTTTTCCTCTTATTTTCTAAGAGGAAAACAGCATACCTTTTTCTATTTGATAAATGAGGATGGGGTGACCCTGAAAGCTGCTGTATTTGAAGTGCAGTTGTGAAAATGAAAAATTAACTTCATTGCTAGTGCATCTGTTTTTCAGCAATCAATATATCTACAAGACACTTTAACACTCAATTTCAAACTCAACAGTTTGCATAACTATTCTTCAGTGATCCCCATAACAGGATTTTGCTCTCCATTAAAATCAACAGTAGAATCCTTACAGTTCATTCTTAGGCATGTTGAAATATTCTGCAGTCATTCTCTCTGCTTAATAGCCTATAATTTTGAATTGCCAATGCATCAGTTCATCACTGGAATAAAAATATATACTATAGAAGACATCTAAATACTGAATGATCTCAAGTATGACTTGGGGAGGGGGGGAAACACTCCCTGCCAAACCTTTTGAGTGATGGATGTTTTATCCTGTGCTGAAGGACTTTATTAGGTAAAATATATATTTGCAATTTGCTTCTCATGATTTGATTCTTGATGCGTGCTCTTTGCTCATGACTGCAGATTCAAATGATTTCCTGCTTCAATGGGTGAATGGACAAACTGAACATTGCCTCTTATATCACATCACAACAATGTTACATTGGTGTCTTAATAATTAAAAGGGATATACAAATAACAAATCAAAAGACTGACCTGGATAACTTTCCTATATTGGATTTACAAAAGAGGTTTGTTAAAGCTTTGAAGGATTTTGTGACAAAGGAAAAATGAAAAGAAATCAAGTTGTAGGACATTATTTGAATGGATTAAAGATCAGGAGTGTCAAAAGTTAAAGAAAGGAATATAAGGAATATAAAGTTAGTTTATTTGATCAAGGTTAAAATAGATATGTTGTTATCTCTGGTAACCCTTAATGGACTTTTGCTGACCAGAACTGAATGACAAGGCTTTGAGGATTTGTTTATATAAAAGAGATGGGATATGGGAAGAAGAGATCATTGGCTGTATTTTAAGAGAAGGTGATAAGTTACTAAAATTGTTTATACTTGTGATGAAGGGGGAAGTAATTTCTTTATATATTTCTTTTCTTTTTCTTTACTATATTCTTATTTTTTTTCTTTTCTATTTTTCTTTCTATATTTTTTCTTTCTTCTTTTCTGCACTTTCTATTTCTTTTTATTCTTTTAGTTTTTTAGTTTGTATTCATTTTTATCTTTTTTAATTGTAATGTTTAATAAAATGATTATTTTAAAAAAAGCAATGTATCATTTGTAACATTTGCCATCAAAGTCTGATTTACGCTATCTTTCAGTGGAGAGAAATTTAAGTGAGATATAAATGCATGAATGAAACAGCCCACCGCTTCCACAATATCCAATTTAATTAAAGTTCCATAAGATTGAGTTCCCAGTACTGAGAAAAAAATGCCTAGACATGGGATGGACTTTTGAGCTTTACCAACAATTCATTAACCGCATTAATGCTGCTGTATCCAATCTCATTTCAGGATGTTAGTATTCTGGTGACTCTTTCATGAGCTTGGAATTCAGATGTCTTGTTTTTCTTGGCCATGAAATGAATCCCTTTATATTTTTCAAATTTCTACATAAACCATTCCATTCTAGTCTGCTTTCCAGCTCAAATAAGTCCTCTAAGTGCAGTATTAAACAAAAACAAAACATGAAAATCTCCAAGGGAAAATGCAAACTAAATTTAGTTTTACCTTAGCTGTAAGGAAAACAAAACATGTCAACATCCATTTCACCACACTTAGGATAAGAAAATATTTCTATTATTCATGTAAAAGAGCCCATCTCCCAAATAAGACAAATTGCAATAGTAATTGAGTACAAAATGTCAAGTGGCAAAAAATGCTGCTTGATTAATCTTTGAGGATAATCCTTTCATTTATTGCATCCAACTGCTATGTCATTTTTCAGCAGAAGTTTAAACTATGAAGGAAGATCCAACTGCAATAAAGTTCCATTTTTAAACCCAGATGGCTGAGGATATGCACATCAACGTAAGTGCTCAAATAGAAGATACAGAGCTTGAATAAAGAATACTTTATGGATAAGAACCAAAAACATAGAATTAACAAGGACAAATTGATATGGCTTGTGCAGGATTGATTTTTCTCTTTGCCACACTCTGGATCAATTGTCTTTGGAAAAGTCATTGGGAAATTACATGTACTTTAACTCACAAACAATGTATTGCCATAATCCAGTGGTGAGCTTAGAAAGATGTGCAGAAGAATGACTTTTTCAGAGAAGGGTGTAGTTGGCTTATCAGCCAAAGCCAGAAGACCAGCTTCCTAGACATAGCCACTATCAGAGAAGAAAAAAGGCTTGTTCAAGGCACACAGCTGGTCTTTCAGGGAAGACACCTTAGCTCAGATACAAAAAGGTGTGCTTTGTTGTCATCTACAGTAGGCTTTCAAAAAAACTCATGGCCCAAATTATAGAAAAATGCTGCCAATCAGAGGATAAGGCTCTAATACTTCAAATCCATACATCTCATTTGCCAAAGAGACATTCTCAAGAAGAACATTACTACAAGTTGTTTTCAGGGAAAGTAGAAGTCATTAATATGTCATCAGCAAGCTGATTATAAATCACCCCGAAACACTAGCCTGCTGCCATACATTTCATTGAAAAACACAAGAGATGAGATTAATCCTTGTGAAGAACTTTTTTAAGACAGAACATCCAGCTGGACTTCTAGAGGAAGGTGGTGGACTGAAGACAGCTCTGCGGAAATCAGAGCAGACGTTTGCAGACTTTTTTAAGGAGCCGATTAGTAGATCATTTCCTATGGTTCTCTCTGGATAAAAGAGACAGATGCCAGATCACCCAAGCTGTTTCTCCACACAGTTTCCCCTCATGAAGAGGCTGCAAGATGGCAGTTTCTGGAGGGGGTTAGAATCAGGGGATGGGGGAATTCTCCATAATTGCTGTAGCTGTAAACAGAGCCTTTTCAAAGGACATTAAGTTCATTCACTTCCCTTGCTAACTACCTTTGGAAATTACCTATTAACTGCTTCAAAGAAGTTAGACACCTGCAACATGACAAGGCTGGAAATACCAGAGAAGTCCCTGCAATCCTTAAATATGAATATGAAGATCTATTTTTACAACTCTTAAGAACTTAAAATAAACAGCAAAAAACAAGACAAGGTTTTGGTTACAGAAAGTTTTAAATGAGTTAATGGGTCAGAAAACATTTAAACAATGGATATTGGTTTTTAGGATTTGGAAATTATTTTTAAAAAATACATGCATGCTTGTGGGAAAGAAAAATTATTTTTGAAATTGGAGACATAACAAGACAAGTAATTTAAAAATGTGTTCAGAGACATATTTAAGGAACTGCACTGGGATCTGTGTCAGAAATTTGATTCAATTATGTCAGCTACATTTTGTCTTTTGGGGAACAATTTGTTTCCAGAAGAAGTCATAGAACAAGACATGCAGCAAAATTTACCAGAGAAAAATATGAACAAGACCCTGAATGAGAATTTGTCCTCAGATATAAAGAGAAATTTGGATCAGGTTTTAAAAATTAAGAAAGAGATAAAAATGACAATACTAGAGAGCAATTGAACAATTTCTTTTCGTTGGATTCACAAAAGAGACTGTTTAAAATACTGAAGAAATTTGTAACAAGGATCAATAACTTTCTGAATGGATTGCCAAGAAAGATTGTTCTGTACAGAAGAAAAAAGGAATATAAATTCAGATTATTTGAGTAGGGATAAAATGGGACATGTTGTTATTTGGGGTGGATTTTTTTGGATTTACTGATATCTTAACTGGAAAATGTGGTATACTGGATTTGCTTACATTTTATAAGATGCTATCGTTGTTTTCCCTTTACGTTATGTATCTTAACTTTATAGTGCTTAAACTGGCTTCGCATTTAACTATATTTTTATTCAGAGTAAAGAATCTTGAAGTTTTCTCTATAAAGGAGAAATTATTTCTCTTTATTATGTTAAAATTTAGTCTTTTCTTTGTATTGGGAGTTGGTATTATTTTGTATTTGTGAGACGTGGATCTGTTTATAGTTTAGAGTTAAGCTATAGAATGTTTATTTGAATAGGCCAAGTTATTATTGGGATGGATTTCTTTTTGGAACTGTTGGTATTTGGAATGGGAAAAGTGTTGTATATTGGAGTTTGTCTTTTGTAAAGGAGAAATGGACTTTTTGTTATGTTAAACCCTGGTTTTTGTTTGTTTGTTTTTTACATTAAGATTTTATGCTTTTTAAGTGGGAATTTGTTATAGCTAAGAGTTCAGATGTGGAATGTTGAGTTTTATATATGTTACTTAATGTTAATGTTTTAGAGCTCTGTTTGGATGTCTTCCTGATAAATGGATTGGAGAGGATGTTACTTATTTGTTAAGAAATGGGTTATGGGATGAAGAGTTTTATATCTGTAATCTAAGAGGAGGTAAGGAGATTATGGAATTGTCTATACTTGTCATGATAAAGGTGGGAAGTTGTTTTCTTGGAGGGGGCAGATTTTTGTTTTTGTTTTTTGTTTTGCTTTCGCTTTCGCTTTCTTGTGTCAGATTCAGCCCAGCACAGCCAAGCAGCAGCACTGTTTCAGTTTCACCGCCTCAGGCATAGGCGTCTGGGAAAGGTAAACAGGCAACTGCAAGCCAGTTGCTGGCAGGTAGTGGCAATTAACCCAGGGCGAGAACAAAGGGGAAACAGATACTTTGTAACACAGCCAGCTTCCCCAAAGGTCCCAGGCAACAGCAACCACAATACTCAAGGAACTCGGCAATCCAGAAATGATCAACAACCAATTAAAAACCTCTGGTTTTACCCGCGGAAGAAAAGCTCCATGAGCACAGTGATTATGAGACAAAGGAAGCAGGCTGAATCCACCATTAGGAGAAGGGAGGGGGAGCTCGACGATGGAAGGGTGACCCAAGTATGGGCAGAGGTGGAAGCCAGGAGTACTGTGGGGTCAAGAGGGAAACCCCATATAAACACTGTAAGGAACGTGCCAAGCCAATCCTGGCTTTGTCTGTAACCATTATGCATTACACCCAAGTAAAGTAACTTTCGTCCGAGCCCGTGTTTCACGAGGTTTTTATTCAGCATTGAATGCGGTGATCCTTACATCTTGCACCTTTTTTCTTTTAGCCTGTATTATTTTTTATTGCTCTTTTTAAAACTTTTAATAAAATTATGTGAAAAAAAGGACAGAACATTGATAGAAAACTATGGACTTTTCTCCTGATGCATAAATAAAATAATTGCAATATTGCTTCCAACCCACCCAATTCTAATGAGATTTCAGTGCTGTCACTATATCTTAATGAACTCCTAAAATGCAACAGTGAAAGCAGAAATGATTCCTCCCATGCAGAAGATGTTGTACCCTGCCTATGATTTATCTGTTACAGATGAGGAGCCAAGCAGGAAAAGAAGATGGTGTCCTTAATACAGCATATGAAATATGTCTGAATACACAGGGATTCAAAGCCAAATAAAAAGGTGAATCCATCAGTTTTGCTTCCCCCCATATTTGAACTTTTAAAACAGTTATTCCATCCTGGTTATGAAAAAACTCTCAGTTTGATTAGGTAACTTATTATTAATATCTAAATCAATACAAATGAAGGAAAACATATAATTTCTTTTGGGTATATATTCTCTGGGGCTTTACTCTCTTAATATTAAAAGAAGCTTCTATGTCATTTTTATAGAAAAGAAAGGAATGAAGCACTCTGTTTCTGGCAACTTATTCTGTTGCCACAGCATCATTAGGAACCAATATGAGGATATAAATAATCCAAAATGGTAAAATAAGCTTTAATGATATGTGGGTCTTTTGCCAAACTTCAGATCATTAAAAAAATTTCTTTCTATAGACTTCTGATATTTTCCTAATCGTTAAGATTCAGATTCTTACTGCAACTGTTTGAAAAGGACACTGTTTTGTACTAGCTACAGAAGCTCTCAGCATTTTCTGCACTATTTAAGCTTTGCTAATGGATTGCAGAATTAGCTTCAAAAAACTTTTAGAGTACATGCACTGCTCTGAATATCAGGAGATGTCAACAAGGAGGGAGAGAGAAAAAGTGACATATGCATTGATAATTTCATGCCTAAGTAGACTTTCTCCTTCAGAAGAGGACTGTGGGGACCATAGCTAAGGCTGTGGAGAGCCACAGATTGCAAATGGATTTTTAATTATTCATAGCATGAGGCAGAAAAGGGAAGGAGGTAAATGGTCAAATTAATCCTCTTTGATTTTGTTTTTCCTTCTCATCTCCTTTAACCATTTATCATAAGACTTGATTTGGAACCTCACTATCTTCCTCCTTCACACTCCTCCAGCAGAGACAAAGGCATGCTCATTCCACAGCTTGACATGAAAACTTGGATGTTTGTGTTTGCAAAACTTCTCTCGGCATCCCTACTGCCTCCCTCTTCCCCAGCTGAAAAACGGGACTTTTCCAGATGAGGAAAAAGGCATCACCTCAGGGAATGAGATGATTTACTTCAGTTTTGCAGAGAAAAAAAACTGTCTAAAGACCTTCTTCTTGGCAGACATTAGGTGAGTTACATCATTTTCTCAGTAGAGACCATGGGAATAGCAGCCCAAGTCACACCCCTTGAGGGAACACCTGCTCCACTTGTACCCTGCAAGAACAAGCTGTTCCTGCTGTTGCTTGTGCCTTTTCACCAGTGTAATGGCTGGAGGCTTGGTGCAGGTGATAGTTACATGAGCAAGGCAGGCAAAGCTGATTCATTACACATACCGATGTTCTAACATAGGTGCTTCCACAAATATCTCTATTTCTCACAATACCCTCAATTTACTTTGCCTTATATAGAGAGTTACACTAAGAAACACTCAACAAAGGAAAGTTGCTGAACCTAATTATGACTTACTTGTAAGAGTTGTGAACATAATATTCAATGTGAAATTCCTATTTGCCATTTTACTCTCTGCTGTTAATTTTTTAAGGAAGCTGCATAGAGGGCAAGGTATTCATGTCTATATTGCCCCATACATAACAATTAAGGTTGTGCTCTTGCCTTCAGTGATGCTGGAAACAAGACTATTAGAACTGGGTATTTCCATTTATGTAATCTGATGGTAAAGCAAGTTTTTAATAACATTTCACTTTGTTGCAGATATTAAAGTCAGGCCTGTGCAAATCCGCCATTAGTTGAATCAGATAGGAGATATGAGATGTGAAGAGACCATGATTTGATTCAAACTGCATCCAGATTGAGTTTGAAAAAAAAGAATAATCCACAGGCTATAATGGAAACACTTCCAAACACCTGAAGCTGCTTCCTTTCAGGAAAATGAGGTGAAAACAGCAGGAATGATAGACATTTAAAGGACAGTAATCCTGCCAAATTTTCAGCTGAATAGCTTCAAGGACTGAGTACAATAAATCACTGAAATATCTCAGGCTTCTATATCTTTATTTAGGGCAAAAATAACAGGGATGAAGAAAAGACAACACAATAACTCCAGATTGTATAACAAAGTGCCTAGTGAGAAATTGGCTGAACCATTGCAGAAAGTTATCTTCCTCTTATTTAAAAATAAAAACTTTCAAATACTATTTTAAAAAGTAAATTCTTAACTTTTTTTACTTGCTTCTCCAGAATCACAGGCTTGGCACGCAACCAAAGAATGATCGTTGTCTTTCCTCTGGGGAATAGAATCCTTTGAAGCCTCTGATCACTGGGTTCTTCTAAGGTCCTAGGAGGACTGGCCCAGCTGGCTGACCCTTCTGGGAAGGATCTCCTCATTAATGTCATCAAATGGGATTCTAGGCTACACAGGGGTACATTGGCAAACTATGGTGCCTCAGGACAGGATCCATAAAAGTGATGATGGACTAATCCTTATGGGGTCATGTAGCTTTGCTGATTCTATCACTAATTTTGGCCTATCCTGGAAAGGACCCTTTGATTACTAACATGACTTGATAACATCAGAGTCGTGTCTTGCTGGCAATACTCAGAACAGGCAGAAGAAACAAGCTGTGGCAAGAAGATGCAATGTCATCAAGGCCAGAAAAAGAGGTTACCACAGAATCAATGGCCTTAATCATTAAAGTGAAGAGCTGAGAAAGGAAACGTCAGCCTTGCTGTCACCCCACTTGCAACCTTACTTAGCAGTACAATTTGGAGAGACAACCTTGGCCCAGTAATCAAACCATTTCTAAATGCTATTCCTGATAGAAATCCCATCATTTGAACATAACCAATCACCTACTTGCAGGCCTAATCCCTAACCCCAATACGTGTTTACAAAAAGTCCTATGGTGTGCCTGTCCATTCGGTTGGTGCTGAATTGAGCTTAATGCTTATCCAGGCCAGCAGAACTAGTCCTGGACTGTATTAGTGCCTTTCGGGTCCAGAAAAGTGTCTTTGCATGGTTCATTTGAATGATGTAACTCCCAGTGTGTCCAAAACCCACATTTTAAAGCTAGAAGTCCAGCCTTTCACCCTCTTCCCACTTGCTTTGGCTTGTTACACTAAGCTTGTCTTTCTTAAGTTTGGCAAACATAGGTCATCAATGGAATGATCCAGAAGGTTCCATATAATGTAGACTTTTAACTATCAGGGCTTGGCTTGACAGCAATATTCTGGATTAACGATTTAAAGGATTGTCCTTTTGAGAGGACTTCTCCTGGTAAATGTACTACGGGACACAGAGTAAATGTATTTTACTGACATGGAGTAAAAGTGTCAGTCCACAGAGTTAGAAGGCCTATTATTACCCCCTGCTATAAACTTTATCAAACCCCAGCAACAACATAGCACATTGTGAAAAACAAAGCCACTGTCCTCTTCCATTAATTGCATTGACACTGGCATTGAAAGGCCATTCTCAGCTTGGTCCGCTTCCTCCCTGACAACAGCTGTACACATTTGCAGCCAGGCTATTTGCTCAGTGTCAAGATTTAGCTTTGTACCTGCTCTGGGGAAACCAAAGAAACATCTAATGCTAATTGCTAGCCCCTGTTCTCAGAAGCAGTAAAATAAATTGTTGAGGTCCAATGATAGCTGTAGCCATTAGCCAAAGCCATTCCCCTCTATTCTGAATCAGCAACTTCTGGCTTTTTAGATGCAATTCAAACTTGACAAGACCCATTATCTAGCCCTGCCCTAATGCATCTCTGGACAAACCTCATCCCTGTACCACCGCACAAGTAAACTAAGCTTTGGAATTAGAAATTAAGGTCTCACCTTGTTCCTTTTCCTGTTTAATAGCAGCAATATTACTCAGCAGTAATACTTAATGTTATATGTTCCCCAAGGAAAGCAAAGTTTCTTGATAGATTATTTTCTATCTTTAATTTTTTTAATGCTTACAGCTATCATTTTAGGGAAAATTAGAATTGCACAGACAAGGATAATATATCTCCAAATTGATTAGCACCAAAAGTGATAATGCAACAAGTCCAACATTAGTCTGCCCCACTCCCACCCCCATTCCCAAGAGAAGTGAAGCTTGTGGATTGGGTCTGGTCCCCATGTGCCAATAATTAAGACTGAAAGATTCTTGATGAAACCTAACTCAAGCCTTGCAACCTAGAATTGATCAGTATGAGTTAACCTAACTCTGCCTTAAAGCAAAGAATGTGCCATAACAAAGTAAGCCAAGCAAAAATAGATGATGATGATGATGATGATGATGATGATGGTGGTGGTGGTGGTGGTGGTGGTGGTGGTGGTGGAAAGTAGCAGCAGCCAACAGGCTAAAAATGGACAGTCACTGTCCATAGATTCAGCACTCAGATGTGAAAGGTGGACTTTCAAACTGTACCAAGTTCCAGCTAGATAGTTTTCCTACCACCCTTCAGAATCCAGAGTAACCTCAGTTTTTTTCCAAGCCAACACAAAAGGAGATAGAAGAGAACATCTCTGTACTAAGAAACATAAGGGGTAATACTCTTTTTCTAAAGGTTCTTATCTTTTTTTGAACTACTCCTACAGGCAACAGGGATACCATATCTCTCAACATTCACATACTGAAAATAGAGAAGTAAAAAATATTTCTTTTTGAAATGACTATTCTATACTCCAGAAACTATGACATTAACCCATCAAAGTATCACTTGGGTATAAAAGTAAACTAATATAAACATTTCTTTTTTCTCAACTCCGTCATGATACTTTCCTAGTCATTCTTTGAGGTCACAGTGACTCCAGCCAAGTCCAAACTATCTCAACTGATGGTAGTATATTGTGATCCTTTATATACAAACAAACAAACAAATAAATAGTTTAATATTCTTTTACCAAAATTCCTTATAGACACCATCCCTGCCATTCTTCCAAGCCTCCCCAACTTAGGGTGGAAGAGGTCATTTGCATACAAAATGAGGATGGGTTTCTTCTGTTAAAGCTTCCTTTTCACATTCCTCAGATAAGACTTCACATTTCAAAGCCAGACCTAATGTTAGCCTTGGCATCTTATTCCTAGGAAGAGTGAAAAAAATATGTGTAGGCCTGACCCAATTCTAGATTGGGGCATTCTTCCCAGAGTAGTAAAATCAATGTTTGGCACCTAGCCTAGTATTAATCAGCCAAGCCATGGCCTCCAAATCTGAAAAAGTAACTTTTAAAACTTTAAAACTTTTTAAAATGTACATTTGACAACAGCTACTATCACAGCCCTCTCCTAAACTTAGTGGCATCATGTTATTGCTCTTTCTTGGTCCCTTCATAGCAATCATATCTAGATAGTGATTGTTAAGGCTTACTTTTATAACTCTGGGAAAATGAAAACAAATTCTAATTTTCATTTGCCAGATGCTACTTCCAAAGAAATGGCCTGTACCTTGATTGATTGATTGACTGATTGATTGATTGATTTTGTGCCATCAAGTCATTTTCAACTCCTAGCGACTACATAGATAGATTTTCTCCATGACAATCTATCCCTAATCATGTCTCTTAGGTCCCCTAAAATAAAACCAAAGTTGGGGGGGGGGGGGGTCTAACCACTACAGTCTGTTATTCCCACACAAACCCAAAATTTCTTGTGGAAAAATCAGAAGGAGCAAACATTATGTACAATACCTTGAGTTGCCCCAAATAAAGACAGAATATAAATCAAATAAATAAAAAATAGCTTTTCTCCCTGAAAAGAACAGAAAGAAATTGATTGTTATTTCAACATTTTTTTTTGCTACCAAAGCCCAACACTTCACCAGCCAGTCTTTGGTTAAAGTGAGTTCATTTTGGTCCAAGACATATCCAGGAGCAGCAGGATAAGCTGGTAATTACATATGGGCCGGGGGGAGAGGGGGGGAAGAGAGAAGCATACCCTAACCCTAACCCTAATGAACTTATGCTTATTCTTGTGCTTCCCACACTCCCCCTGCCATCCCAAAAATTCCAATTTTTTTAAAACCATGTCTACAGAAGAATGATAGAAGAAAAAGAGATCAACATCCATGATACATATCTACATCACAAGCCTCTCTAAGTGAGTCTTCAAGCATATTGTAATCCATGGTAGGATATTTTTGCACAAAGAAGATCATATTAAGCATTTCCATATACAAAACCTAAACCTGTTTTCCAAAACCTCATATCAGAATCTTTCAAGTCAACTTTCCCCATTAAAATGAATCAATCCATTTTCATACACAAAAACTGACACTAGAGTTACATGAAAGGCTGCTTAGTATGTAGTTAACAAATTTTATTAAAAGACGTAAGCTTTCTTTTCTTTTTCTTTTTTCCATCTCACTTCCATCAGATGCACAAAATGAATAGACTGATGTAAGATTTAAATTAGAAGAAGTGGAAAAGTACTTTTTTGGTTATAGCAACTTCCATTTTGGCAAAGACATATCAAGAAGCAGCTGGATATGTTGCTACTATGCATATAGAGAAGAAACTTATTTCAAAACCTTATCCCAACCTTTGTGGGTGTGCCTTCAAGTCAGTGTTGACTCCTTGTAGTTTTCTTGGCAAGATTTTGGAATTGCTTTTCCCTTGCCTCCTCCTACCTAGAGCTGAGAGAGAATGACTGGCCTAAGGTCACCCAGCTGGCTTTATGCCTGAGGTGGGACTAGAACTCACAGTCTCCCAGTTCTAGCTTGGTGCCTTAACAACTACACCAAACTGGCTTTAACTTCTAACCTTTACCACACAGAAATCCCAAAACTAAACATTTCAGCCCGAAAACTCCATTTGGCATCACAGCAGCCACTCTTTCAGGCTATAGCCTCTCCCTAAGCCATCTCCAAAAGGACTGGATCAGATTACCTTTCTCCTCTTACTTCTTCTTGTTGTTGTCCTTCTGAGGGCTCTCCGCAGATTTGTAATAGAGAGAGGAAAAGAAAGCAAAGAAAGCCGTGTGTTTTTCACATGGCACAATTGTGTATGTGTATTTTAAGATGGTTCCTAGACAAGATGTGTCGTTTTAGCCCCAGGGTACCTAGCACAAACTTTTGACTTTGAGGGATCACAGCTTATTAAATTAGGAAGTATAAAGCTTGCAAGGGAATGAAAAAGGTTGACAGCATGGAGAAAAAATGACATGATTGAATGTTGAAGGTTGGGTAATGGATATTTTTGCTATGTAGATGGAGGCTGCAAAGGCGGAGACAGATGGAGGAAGAAAATGAAGCAGATGTCATTGGATATTACATCTGTGTGGGGAGGTGGAAGAACCAAAGGCCAGCTCCATTTTTTACTCTTCCTGCTGGCTACTATGAAGAGAATTACATCCCTCAAGGTGCTTACTGCTTGTCTGAGCTGCATGTACTGCATGTACTCAGTACTGAAACTGAGACCAATCGCAAAGTTGCAGGGACTGCCAGAGAGACAGTTTCAACTACTAGCACTAGCCAAGTGGTGGATTGAACTTTGGCAACAGGTCAAGGGTGGTGAGAAAATCCTTGGAGGAGGCAGATTAGAGACAGTGAGTGGTGGAATAACAATGCCAATTTTGCTGAAGGGAGAAGAAAATGGTGGAACAGCTTGTGAGAGTTACAGCATCAGGTCATTTGTCAGAATGGGCATTCTCAGCAGTGGGTGTGGAACCAGTCAGGAACCCAAGGCCCTTTACTTTGTTCCCTGTGAACAAAGAGTCCACCTTTCTTACAGGAGGCCTGAAGAGGAAGAAGATGGTTACCTAGCCCTCTTATAATTCTTTCTTATCAGCTAGGCTCTTAAGCTAAAACTCCAATTTATTAAGCACGTATTAAACTTTTCCCCATTATTTTTTCAGACAAAATCCACTTTTGAGGAACAGCAACTGGAGGCAGACTAACAGAGGATGGAGAAGTTTAATACTATTTTTCCAAACATTCAAGCAGGCACCTTCCAGCCACTTTTTCAAACAATAACCATCATATTTTCTAAGCAAAATTAATATCCTGTGATCATAATGCAATTATTATTGTTAGTCACGCAGTCATCCAGATGTTTAGACTGTATTTGGTATTTTTATCCACCTATCGAGTCCTTCCCAAGGACCTGGGATAGGCAGATATTGTTGTTTGATGGTGTTAAAGGTATTGTCACAGGATATAAGCTGTTCCAAGTAAACCTGCCTTTTGCAATTGACTGATGGTGATTTTGTCAGTACCAATGGTCTTCAAGTGGTACTCCAGATGTTTTGGGATTGCACCCAAGGGGGCGGTGGCATCATCATCATCATCATCATCATCATCATCATTATTATTATTATTATTATTATTATTATTATTATTATTATTATTTTAATGGGGGTGTCATAAATATATTTTGAAAGAATTTACCAGAATTGCCACCATCGCTCTTTAGGGCTTGTCAGTAAGATGACTTGGATTCTGAAGTTGTTGAGTCACATGGATTTACTTTAGAAGGTAAGCATCTCCACAGATATACCTGTTTATCCAAATAGTTGTGCTAATATCTCCCTAGGCTCTGGTTTATTCAGGACAGGAAAAAGAGGGGAACCAATGTATATCTCTCCTCCTCTGGAACCTAAGCACAGTCTTGTAATGCAGGATCTCTCCCAGGTCATAAAGACACAAGATAGTGGAGATTATTGGATCATAGAGCAAAGGTGCCTTAGTTCATCTGCTAAAAGTCCATCTTGTCAAAAAAGGCAAGCTAAAAGGTATGAATGTGGGTGCTCAATAAGATATTGGTTTGAACTTTAGATTTGTGGCTATCCACCTGTATTTTACTGTTCATATTTGATTTTTTATCTGTATTATCTATTTTTTTATATTCTTTAAAACCTGCGTTTGTATTATCTGTTTCCTTTATTCTAACAATAATAATAATAAAGAGATATTGGTTTGAAAAATTTCTCATGGATTCTTAAGAGTTTTTCAAGGAAGAAGTGGATATTCCAAACTTATCCAATTATGTTTATGATTGAACCAGGATTTAAATGTAAATGATCTTGGGCTAAACTTTAAGTTTGAACTTATTGTTTTCAATGAATTCAAGGGCAGAGATAATGTTCTTCGAGAAAGGATGTTTGGAAGTGAAAGCACAAAGTTTAATTTCATGGCCATCATTCCCAATATTTGTAACTTTAATAGTTTTGCTTAAAGATAGTTGTTAGTCCTAGTTTCTTAGATCTTAAAATGAAACTAAATGGTAAAGTATGGTATAGTGGTTTAAAATATTTTAAATATTTCTTGGGAATCTGTTCCATCCATTAAATTTCCAGGCACTGACTTGTGAAAGCTTTTAAAACTGGCATCAGCAACTCTTATCGAAAAAACTAACTTCTTTGTCTGGATTCAAGTTAAATATTGTCTGCCAAAACTAAATTGGCTGCTCTAATACTAACTTGCATATTTTATTTGAGTAGATTAGAATAAATAAAACAACAGTGACAGTTTATTCAAATATTTCAGAAATATATTGCATCTGATCCTTAATGTTCATATTAATTACTGTTACATGTTAACTTCAAAGGAGATTAGTGTGATTGCATCAAAATTCTAAGGGAAGTCAGCTGTTTAAGCATTTGGCTGATTTTGATTATTCTCAAGGTATAAAGATTCATTCATAGACATCATAGTCACATAACTATTTGAAATTATTAAAATTTGTAATCTAGCTCGTTGTCTATGGCTAGGATGACAAACCCTCAATCCACAGCTGTACAGCTTCATGATCCCCAAATCCAATTTTTACAGCATCCTTAAATCATATTGCTAAAACTCAGCTGGGAAAATACTAATTTTCAGTGATATGATTTTATCCATGTTTGGTCTAAAATAAAAAAAAATCTCATTTTTCCTCTTCACTACCCCAGTCCAAACCCTTCTCTGATGTCATCACATCACTGGCTACAGGTCTTTGGAAGATAGAACATTTAGAAGAAGACACATTTTTTGAAATAAAAGTGGAGCGCCCCCCACTCCTACAGCAAAACTGTAATCACCCCATCACCAGAACATCTCATGGGAGCCAGAAGAGACACTGAACAAGGAAGTGCCAGAAAGAATAGCATTTAATAGGGAGTTATTCACTCAATATTCACTTAATTCACTCATGGCTTAGGGCCTGGTTACTTGCTGCCTGTCTCCCATAACATCCGCCAGGCCAATTCAATCCTGCAGGGTTGGCATGCTCCAGGTTCCTTCAGTTAAACAATGTCATCTCTCAGGACCCCGGAAGCAGCCTTCTTTGTAGCTGCATCTGCCATCTAGAACAAGGTTCCCCCCAAGATCTGGATGATCCCCACTCTGCTGTTGTTTAGAAGAGCCATGAAGGCTTGGCTCTTCACCCAGGCCTTTGGTGAGGGACAGTGAGTTCCCTCACTTCATTGTGCTTACCATCTTCTATCTTTATTTTGATGTTTTATTAATGTTATTGTAATTTCTTTGTTTGATTGTTATGAGCCATCTAGAGTCATTGAGAGTTGAACAGCATGCTAGTTTAATAAATGATGATGATGATGTAATAATAATTATGTAGTAACTGCAAATAATTAAATAGTGATGTCTTGACCATCACCCTGTTCTCTTCCTAGGATTTGCACAATGCTACTACATTATTTTGCTAGTATAGCTGCTTCCAGGAGTTTTTAATGGCACCAGCTACAAATTTTTATATCTAAGTAATTTTGTCAGTTTGGATTGCCCCAAACTGACAATCTAATCTTCTGTAGTGCACATTCTGTTCACAATATTCCTATGATATTATGAATTTGGGTGGCCTATAAATGTGATTTATAAGCAAACAATCAAATAAATAAATGCATGTACATATGTATCTTTTGCAAACCCATCTATAGGAAAACGAGTACAAGCGTTTTGCATGCTCCAGCCCTGAAAATGTCATCACATTTTGTGTTCTCCTTTCCATCTTCCAGATAAAAACAGGCTATTTCACTCAGACTCAGTGAGATGGGGGGGGGGGGGGGGGGACTGCAGAAGAAACCTTCTCCGCAGCACTAGTTCTTTTACTAATTATCCACAGCTGGAAACATGGAAACTACTCATAATGATAGAAATGGGCAAAAACAAATGCAACAAAATAAGGCATTAAAGCTCTGAGGTGATGATATGGAATGACTCCCTCCATGCCACAGCCATGATATTTCATATAATGGTCTCTTTCTTAGGAAGCCTGCTGAAGCTGGAAAATCAGCAAGCTGTGCTTTTACTTTCAAATATTTTTAGTATAGCCAGTTGAAAATGCAAAATTGTACCTGAAGTTCGAAGCGGTCCATCTCACCTCCGAGGTTTACTATGGCACTGGGCCCATATGTATTTGTTTGCTTGTTTAGTTAGTTAGGTATTAAATTTACATGGCCGCCCATCTCAGTGCTGTGATTCTGGACAGCTTACCATGTTAAAAACCAAAAAAATAATACCAAAACAATAAAAAAATAAAAAAATAAAACTGTTTAAAACTATAAAAAACACCATCTGCAGGAGAACACCATTCATTTTCCTAGAAATATAGTCATTTAGCAGGCTCTCCACTAATGTCACTGGACCCCCAGGCCAGATGGCAAAGCCATGTCTTCAGGCTCTTTTGGAAGGCCAGTCTCACACAGGAGGAATGGTGTTCCAAATGGCAGGCACTGCGGCAGAACAGGCTCTCCTCATGGGTCCCACCAGATGACACTCCTTCATAGACAGGACCCACAACATGTCCTTTCTGCTGGATCTGATGGGACAGGTAGATGTGATTAGGGTAAGGTAATCCCTCAAATACCCTTGCCTCATGCCATGTAGGGTTTTATACATCATCATCAGCAACTTGAATTGAACCCAGAAGCCAATGCCACTCACAGAGCAGAGATGTAACATGCGCTGATCTAGGTGCACACATAACTGCCTGCACTGCCACATTTTGCACCAGCTGAAGCTTCTGGGTGGTCTTCAAGGGCAGCCCCCATTTAGATTGCATTACAGTAATCCATATGGGAGGTGACCTTGACATAAGTGGCTGAGTAAAGGGCATCCCTATATTAGACAAAGAAGTAAAAAAACGTAATCAGGGTTTACTTTTATCCCTTCGCTTCCTGGAATAAGCTCAGGAAGTATTTTAGGCTGAGGAGAATAAAACTTAGATTCTCTAGAAAGGCAAAGTTCTACTTTTTTAGGCTGGTAGGTAGGTTTAGAATTGTAATCAAGATTCTCATAAATGGTTGGAAAAGTTTGACATCGTCTAAATTCTTAAGATTATTAAGAAAACTCAAGAAAGTTATCACACCATTAATGAATAGTGTGATTAGATATATCAGAATTTCATTGCTAGTTTATGACTTCACTATCTAGCTTAATTTCCATCTCAAATTATTATATATACTTTTAATGAATTTTGCACTTTTGGACTTATTTTCGAGTTTAGGAAGAAAAGGATTCGCATAACTGGCCTATGTACTGTACATCTAACTGCCAGTGGGTGAAATGTGTTTGTTCTCAGCCGAAATCAATTATATCAAAATATATAGTGGCTAAAAAGGGGAAAAAAGGAATGGTGGAAAATACATATATGTATTAACATACATAAATTTGACAGTGATATAAGACTATTCAAATTCTTGTAGTACATAGGGTGAAATAATGTAGACCACAAAAACATTTATGTCAGGATAAGAGTAGCTATGAAATAAGTGCTCCTGGATACTCAAGAGAAACAAGGAAAAATAATACAGTAATTATTACAGTAATTATTGATCCATATTCATGATGAATAAAATAAATAACATATCTTTCTGCATAGTCCAGCATCTTGTTTCAGTGAGCTAAAACAACTTGGAAACCCAATTTTTTGTATTTCTCTGCATCAACTGGAAATCAAGACCCCTGGGCATCTGAAAAGTGGGGGGGGGGGGAGGCAATTTTGTAATTTACAAATTTGGATAATGACAGCATGACATGTAATGTCACTATGGCTTCTACTGGATGCCTATGAAAGATGCTCTGGAGATGGAATACAGTCTCAAGGTGGAACCATGAATAGCCTCATCCTTTACAGTTAGTTTCTAATCCTGTTTTAAAATCATACAGACTAGTGGCTGTTACCACACACCAAAGGACCAAATTCCATAGATTAGGGAAGTAAGTGCTATGAGAATAATGTATTGGCTCATCTGAATCTCCTAACAATCACTTTTATTATGTCCTAGTAGGATTAAACAACTTGTTAGTTGTTGAATTAGTTGTTTGTTTATGCCACATTGACAATCTGGCAAAGAAATTTAGCTGTTGAATAGAAAGCTGTCAGTTCAAGGCTTGTGGCAGGGCAATAAAACTGTGCTCCTTTGGAATTTTTAATTGACACACAAAATTCAGTAGTAACATTTGCAAATTTATGGTTCCAAATTCCAACTGATTTGTTGGAAGAATACTTTGTGTATTATGGAACAAATAGTAATTAAAATATTAGCAACCCAGATTATGAATAATTCTAATTTACTTTATTGATTTACCCTGGAGATTTCTGGAGATAGGTCTGCCAGTAAGTAGGTAATGTCCAAATCTGACCAAGCCATGCAGTAGAAGAAAAATAGGAGAATATGCTCTTCGTGCCAATGCAGTAGAGGAGACAAGTAGAGTAAGTTGTACTGCTGAGTCAGTGGCAGAATCAGAACAAATACAAAAATGTTCTAAATAAGAGAAGTTAATCAAGATTAAGGCAAGGCATTAAATCTTGCAAGTGTGAACATTTCGCTTATGAGCAGTAGATGAAATGTTGTGAAGAACTTGGTGGACCAGAAAGGACCATAGAGGAAAACTTCTCAGCCTTTTGGCTAAGATCAAGTGTAGTATCTTTTGTCATTCTTTATGAAAGATAATAAGCTTATTTACAACCAGAGTCTTTACTTATGAAATGCTAACTAAGGCTCCTGAAATTTAGAGCATACATGCCATAACTCTAAAAGAATTGCATGGTGGTAAATCACATTCTTTATGCATTAAATATCTCATGTTCAACCTCTAATATCAGGTAGGATGAGCAATTTTTGGTGGCCACAAAACTGCTCTTAATAATTTGGGGAGTAAAAAAGACAAGGTGCTACTATAAAGGGGAGAGATGCAGGTTCTTGTGGTTCATTTGTTTGCCTTTGAAAATTGTTGCTGTGTTATAACTGTTTTAGGATTACGTAAGGTAAAGTTAAGTGAAGACATCCTTAACCATGAGACTGGCTTTCTTGACAACGATGCAACCAGCCTTACTTTGGTATAATTGTGATGATTATGGCGTACAGCTTATGAAAACCCCAAATTCACAATCTCAGAAAATTAGAATATTACATGGCATCAATAACACAAGAATTGGAAATAGAACAATATCGGACCTCTGCAGAGTATAAGCATGCATATGTACTCAGTACTTGATTTGGGCCCCTTTTTGCAGCAATATCGGACCTCTGCAGAGTATAAGCATGCATATGTACTCAGTACTTGATTTGGGCCCATTTTTGCAGCAATATCGGACCTCTGCAGAGTATAAGCATGCATATGTACTCAGTACTTGATTTGGGCCCCTTTTTGCAGCAATGACTGCCGCAATGTGGCATGGCATGGATGCTATCAGCCTATCAAACTCATTCAATTACTAATTGTACAAGTAAAAAAAAAAAAAAAAGAATGAAAAAGCAACTAATTTTTACTGTCTATTGTCTTTCGCCTTGCTGTTTACATATTCCTTTCTAACATCATATGTGTTTGTGCTAGACAAGTATTGCTTGAATAAATCAAATATAGTGGAGGCCTTCACACAGAATGGAACAAGACCAGCAACTCAGTGATTATTGCTATACACGAAAAAAAGAGGGGCCTATTAAAGACTTTTTTTTAAGTAAAAAAATTGCTGGGAATGTATATTTCATACCCAGTATACCCTTCAAATAAGTTGGTGCTGCACTTCCCAAATCTTCAATGTAACTCATCAGACAAGAATTGTGCCTTGCTAAATGTTTGATACGCTTTTCAACCCATTTTGTTTAGTTCCAGATAGACAACAGAATGGCAGGTGTATCACGTTTTGTACTGAGTACTGAGAAATTGAGTTAACTTGATGAGTCAAAGGTGTGACTCAACATAGGTGCGAACTATAATGTGTGTGAAAGAGCAAAAGTGACCCAATGTAATCTGTTATGTGAGGACTGGCCACTCCCCCCCCCCCCGCAACCCTTCTTCAGATCACTCCCTTGACAGCAAAAGCATTGCTATTCCATCCAACCATACTACAGGTTTCATTTAGAAAGACACATTTAGGGTAACTGTCTGGACCATAAGCCATGCTGAAGAGCTAGATTTCTTGGGGATGATAAAGCAGCTGCTCTGGTTTTAGAAGTAGTAGATAGGGCCTTAACCCCAATTTACTCTTTGACTGGTACAGCCTGAACTGTGGAGCCAATGTCCCAAATGGTAGGACTTGTGCAAGAAGGAGAAGGAGAAGGAGAAGGAGCCTCACCTACTTTGGGCAGTTGCTCCACCAGCCACGATCTTTATCCCTGCTTTCTGCCAGCGTGAACCCTCCAAAATGTTATTGCTCAACTCAGTCCTTACTGGAAAAAGGATTTCCCAGTTTGGCTCCTGACCAAATTCAGCTTAATCCAAATGTCCCACTAGGTCAGCCAAGGGGACTGTGAATGTGGGAAGAAAAGTTGAGCTATCCTACAAAAAAAAATCAGAGTTACGTTTAGCCTTCTTCAGGAAAAATTGCTATCTATCATGAGGTTTGAAATGCAGTCAGTTGAAAGAGTTCATTAAACTGCAAAAGTAAATGGAAATTAAGAATTCCAGAATCTTAGAGCTGCTTCAACTGCAAGGATTTTAAGACTAAAAAGGGCTTAGTTTCCAAAATATTTCAGTTAGCTAGAAGACATTCTAGAACTCGGCACATAAAATGTTTAATTCATTTATTTTAGATTAGCAGATGAAAACCTTATCTACAGTGTAGTAATAGGCATATTGCTGAGAAACCTATTCAATGCAAAAAATTATAATGAGAATAATAATGGTGATGGTTTTATTTAAAAAAATGGAACAGCATCCCTTTAATGTACTGGATTGATTTGCTTCTTTAAAAAACATAAAACTATATTTTGCAAGACTAGGAAATATTCATATAATGTAATTCAGTTGAAATTGGGAAGAACTGCTACATTTTATAGAACCCAGTCACACTTTACAGCTCTTACAAAGTACAACAACTTCTCCCCAATCATACCACAAGTAATAAAATGGTCCTTAAAGGCAAACTCGGAAAGGAAAGGAAAGGAAAGGAAAGGAAAGGAAAGGAAAGGAAAGGAAAGGAAAGGAAAGGAAAGGAAAGGAAAGGAAAGGAAAGGAAAGGAACATTGCAAAGATATTTTTCTGCCTAGCTAATTTTGTTTGGAGAGTCTAGGAAACTGGCCTTAAAAAAGAAACAGAACCCAAGCTTTGGGAAAATGGATGGGCCCATAAACCCCAAATTCACAATCTCAGAAAATTAGAATATTACATGACATCAATTACACAAGGATTGGAAATAGAACAATATCGGACCTCTGCAAAGTATAAGCATGCATATGTACTCAGTACTTGGTTTGGGCCCCTTTTGCAGCAATGACTGCCGCAATGCGGTGTGGCATGGATGCTATCAGCCTGTGGCACTGCTGAGGTGTTATGGAAGACCAGGATGCTTCGATAGCGGCCTTCAGCTCCGCTGCATTGTTCAGTCTCATGTCCCTCATCTTTCTCTTGGCAACGCCCCATAGATTCTCTATGGGGTTCAGGTCAGGCGGGTTTCCTGGCCAACCAAGCACAGTAATCCCATGGTCATTGAACCAGGTTTTGGTACTTTTGGCAGTATGGGCAGGTGCCAGGTCCTGCTGGAAAATGAAGTCAGCATCCCCATAAAGCTTGTCTGCGGAAGGAAGCATGAAGTGCTCCAAAATCTCCTGGTAGACGGCTGCGTTGACCCTGGACTTAATGAAGCACAGTGGACCAACACCAGCAGATGACATGGCTCCCCAAATCAACACAGATTCTGGAAACTTCACACTAGACTTCAAGCATCGTGCATTGTGTGCCTCTCTATTCTTCCTCCAGACTCTGGGTCCTTGGTTCCCAAATGAGATGCAAAAGTTGCTCTCATCAGAAAAGAGGACTTTGGACCACTGGGCAACAGACCAGTTCTTTTTTTCTGTAGCCCAGGTAAGACGCTTCTGATGTTGTTTGTTGTTCAGGAGCGGCTTGACAAGAGGAATACCACATTTGAAGCCCATGTCCAGGATCCGTCTGCGTGTGGTGGCTCTTGATGCACTAACTCCAGCCTCAGTCCACTCCTTATGAAAGTCCCCAACACTTTTGAATGGCCTTTTCCTGACAATCCTCTCCAGGCTGCGGTCATCCCTGCTGCTAGTGCACCTTTTTCTACCACACTTTTCCCTTCCACATAACCTTCTATTGATGTGCTTTGATACAGCACTTTGGGAACATCCAACTTCTTTTGCAATTCCCTTTTGGGGCTTTCCCTCCTTATGGAGGGTGTCAATGATGGTTTTCTGCACAACTGTCAGGTCAGCAGTCTTTCCCATGCTTGTGCTTCCTACTGAACCAGCCTGAGAGACCATTGAAAGGCTCAGGAACCCTCTACAGGTGTTATGGATTCATTAGCTGATTAGAGTGGGACACTTTGAGCCTAGAATATTGAACCTTTTCACACTATTCTAATTTTCTGAGATTGTGAATTTGGGGTTTTCATAAGCTGTACGCCATAATCATCACAATTATACCAAAGTAAGGCTTGACATATCTCGCTTTGCATGTAATGCGTCTATCTCATATATTGGTTTCACCTTTTGAGTTGCCATACTGACATAAATGAACATTTGCACGATATTCTAATTTTTCGAGTTTCACCTGTATATACATGGTACTAGGTCTTGACAGCTAGATGCTCTCAAAGGCTCCAACATTTAGCTTTATGCTGCAGTTTTCTGGTGTTTTCCAGCTCAAAATGGCAGGCATTGTAGGACTGAAAGGCATTTTAGAAATGCTGGTAATGCTGTTTGAAGATCTGTGGGTCTCAAAAAGTGAGTTTGGGTTGCCTATGACCCTGGGAAATGTCTCTGTTTGAGAGCTACTACCCATCAAAGGATAATACTGGAATTGATAAATCACTGGACAACTAGGTAAATAATAAAAGCAAAAATGTCTTGCAAAATACTTTCTGTCTTTTTTACCACTATGTCAAATTCTATGCACATTAAGATACTAGAATATTATGGCTGTGAACTTTAATATGATCCAATCAGGATAATAGATGTATGAAATGGGAACACATAATCGCATATAATGCCACTGTAATGCACTTATATGTAGCTATTTCAGTAGTAGCCTGGCTTCTGACATTTTTTATTACAGATCAGCTGGACTAAAAAAGGGGCCTGTAGCATTAATAGATATAGGTCCCAGGAGGCCTATGAATCAGTTAGAAGACAACTCCATCTTTGTGAATTAACAAGGGTAATTTGGGAGGAAGCATGTCTCAACTTCTCAGAACTTACATAATTTTCAAGAAGAATTTTGACAAGCTAAGATTTTCTGAGCTCTTTTCTATTTCAGCATTTAGCCAGAGTTAAAGAAACTACCTTGGAGAGAACATGTATTTGCACTGCAATTTATATACCTCCCTTCTAATACTGATGCATCCTTTTCATATTTAATTTCACTCTAGTCTGACCTTGGCGTATATTATTTTGCATTTTATTTGTTTACTGTATTTATTGATGTGATTTACCTGCTGCCTGAAACTCCAGGCAGCTTACAGAATTTGCAAATAAAAATACAATAAAAATGTGGTGACTAAAAAAATATAATTAAATAATAAAATCCATTATCTGATTCACAATTTAAATAGTAAGAATAATAACTTAAAATCAGTTGGCATTTAATATGGTGTCTTAGCTCTAATTAATCCACAAAGGCTTTCTGGACAAGCCATGTTCTCACCTGTTTCAGGAAGACCATGGGCAGGGGGGCATCCATACTTCAGGGGGCAAGCTATTTCAAAGGAAAGGAGCTGCCACAAAGAACGCCCACCATCAGATCCCCTCCTGCATGGACCACTTAGCAGAAGGGGACTCTCAGATATTTCCTTGTTGTTCAGGTAGGATGGGCAGATTATTTGAGGCTACCTTATTTTATTTATTTATTTTATTTCTTTATTAAATTTCTCCCCCGCCCATCTCCCCCCAACGGGGGACTCTGGGTGACTCACACAAAACATTAAAACCATAAATATATATAAATACATAAAACATCAAAATGTAAAAAAAAACATTACTGAAAACGGGAAAAGGAGAGTCCAAGAAGAATTATATTATAACTGGCCTGGAATTCTCAGTATGAAGAATCATGATATAATCCACTGCCCGTTTATTCAAGTGTCAGACTCATTCTTTGGCAAATAGATATGTGATTGCACACAAATCATTTACTGGTAGTTGGAAAAGATTGGATTCAGTCTTAGATCTAACTAGGCTAACTACTCTTCCATCCATGGTAATTCTGCTAACCCATAACAACACCACATAAGAAGGATTTACAAGCAGATCCTTTTATATCTTCCTTTCTCTCTCCAATTTTTGGAAGTGCTCATAACTGAAGCATGTATCTGTGATGAAGTTCTCTACATACAGCACAAACATTATCGAATTTATACAATTTTGCTATCGTGATTTCCTCTAAAGAAACCTAGAAGAATGTTTCAAATTTTCTGTGTGAGGTTTTGGTAGGGAATTGCAACTCCCAAGTTACCTGGGGAGAGAAAATGAGTGCTATATCCTATAGCAAACAGACACTCAAAGGATCAGATACCTATCTGGCCAAGGGAATCCTTAAGAATTCTATACATAGTCTTGTAAGTCATCTACCAGTCCATCCTTCTGTGGCTTTATCAAGATACAAAATATTCATGCAAATTAGGTGCTGTGTTTTTCATCTATGCAAGTGTAAAATATATTGCATATGTCATAAGGATACTTGTTCTCATTATTTTTTAACTCACTTCTTGGGAAGAGTAGATTATGTGATTTGAATCAGTTTCTATAGCCTTTAATTCACTCAATCCAACGTTTGATTCTTTCTAAAACTATCTAAACCATTTTTTAAAAAATAGCAATGAAGATTTTAATATGAAATACTTAGATACTTTATAACATTATAATTAGTGGGATAACAATTAATTGAAATATATGTCAGTGACTTCCACTGAATCATTAATCTGGCAGTTTATGTATACAAAATAATTCTACAGTTTTATTTGATTGAGGTTGTACCAAATTAATAATATTTTGTCCTCAAATGAGCCAGTTCTCAATTTCTGCGAAGGATAATGATATACTGACTGTTTAATTACCTTAGATATAAATTGATTCTGAGCACTTGCTAACCAGTCATATACTTCCTTTATAGAAACTCATCTCAATATATTCTCCTAAAATACCCCATCAAGCCACTTACCTCAACATATCTGAGCTCAGAAAGTACAATTATAAACAACTGTACAATTTTTCTTTTGTAATGTAAGATTGACAGACTGTTGACCCAAATGTGCCATTTTAGGAGGTCTTGTGTCACCTGATAGCATGAGGAATTTACACGTCTCTTTTTCTGGTGAAACTACACTTGAGGGAAAAGTTGTCATCAGCCTTTCTCTTGAGAGGAACTAATGCATAGGATCCATGGACTTTTCTCATTTATACAAAAGAACTTTCCCTTAACAGCAAGTCTGTTTCCATGCAATCATTATTATAGTAAAGTCCTTATTAGTTAAATACACTAGGGCTGTCCAGTGTGTACTGAACCTTGGACAATTAGTTCCAACATTGCCATATTCTTTGGAGTCCTTGGTGCTCTCTGCACTTGGTTGTTTGTTTGCAGACATTTCATTACCCGACTACGTAATATCATCAGTGCTAGTGAGTGTGGAGTTTGCTCCCTGTTTGTATATAGTAGCTTGCCCTGCCAGTGTTGGTGGGGGTCTGGTTTTCTCCTTGGTAGTTCCTTGATTAGGGTGATGTTACCTAGTAGGGTGATGTTATCTAGTGGGTAACTGATGATGTGTCAGCATTACCAGGTAGACCAAACAGGAAACACAACCAGATGAGCTAATTCTACTTTATTGTAAGGCTACAACAGAATCTTGCAAGTCAAAGTACAATTCTCCATTTCCTTTACATCCTGAGAAATTAGGGGTGGTCTCTTCTGAGCCTCTTGCACCACCCACTGTCCAGCTGCAGACTATGCTGTTCTCTTATCTGACCATTCCCTAGGCAGAGCCTCTGGGCCCAGTCTCCCAAGGTCACTCCCACATACCATTACATGATGTTACCTAGTCGGGTAATGAAACATCTGCAAGCAAACAACCAAGCTCAGAGAGCACCAAGGACTCTACAGTCCAACCCTGAGCTACATATATTCTCTTCTATTGGAACTGCTATGTTCTTCATCAGAGGAATGCCCTTCACTCACATCATCCATGGATCCTTGTAAGGACAGTAGCCAGGCCCCCAACATTTCATCTGCTCCAGGTCTATAAATCCTTTGACTAGCCTTGGTGAAACAGGGGATTCCAGAGTTCTCAACTTTCTAATCATTAAAGGGAAATAAAAATCTGTTAAATTCAGGGTTTGAATTAAGAGCTTTAATAAATACTTTAGAGAGAAGACTACAGTGCTTTTTCAGTGTTATCCATTATGTTTTCACGTATGTTATTTTTATTGTTCATGTGGAGATGGTGACAGAACAATAGGAAGGACCATAACCTTGCTTATACTTCTGCATGATCATTTCTCTCTTTAGAAGGAAATATGCCTAAATGTTTATTGTAGATGTGTATGCCTGAGGACATAATGCCTTTTCTCAAAATTGCACTAATCTCAGGCACAGTCAATCAGCAGAGTTCTGTTACTGCGGTAATTATGATCTTAAATGCAGTTTTATTCCTAGAAATACTTCTTAGACATTTCTAATAAATGAAACTTAATGTCATTAGCTGATACATTCCAATTTTAATAGGAAAGAATTCAGAAGCTATAAAGCAATAAAGGTGGAATATAAATATTAACATAATAATGACAATACATTACAACAAAGAATATTTTATTTGATATTTTGCAATCTATTTTTATTATATATTATCATGAAATTTAACAAAGATAAAAATACAACAGTACATTAAATTACATATAATAAAAAGTTATGGAATAATTTTAATCACTTTTTAAATTCCATAATTGTCAAAATTATGGTGAATTTATTTAACAGCCCAATTCTGGCAAATTTGGTAATCATTACAGAGTGAAGGTCAAGACTATGGATATCCTTATTTGTGTCACATGAAGTCAACTTCCTCTTTATAGATTACGATTTCTGTGATCTCAGACTTTAAATTAAAATATTAAACATTTGAAACAACAAATGTGAAGCAGTGTTGTGCATTATTTAAATTAGCTGCAGAAAGAAGTAAGGTGATTTGTTTTGCCTTTCTTTGGTATTATATTTTACTGGCTGACAGAACCCAAGGTCAGGCCGAATGAGAGACTATCTTGTAGCCGATAAGGCTTGACAGAAAATGTAGGAAAAGTAAATAATAATCTGCAACTGCTGATAATGGAAATGTCATTGAACTAGGAATTACTGCCTGTATGAAGAATTGCTCCCCCCCCCATCTCCAATTCCAAACCTTCTAAAAAAAATAAAACAATATAGCATGGTGAAATGATAGATTAAAAAAAGACTATAGAAAGAATGAAATCCTATTGTGGGCTGGAAAAATATCACAGCCATTAACTGCACCAGTGATTACATCAACGGGCCTATCCATTTTCAGTATTAGAAAAGAGAACTGCTAATGTCATTTTCAGTAAGAAGATAGTTCTGTTTCAAAGGCCATTAAAACTTCAGCCTTTCCATTCTGATGCACAGGATTCTAACAAAATGTAACATATTATCTTTTTTTTAAAAAAATCACCCTCTTAAACAATTATTTTACTTTTGGAATGACCAAAATCTTTTAGTTTTTGCTTCCTTTGATATGAAAACAATTGAGTGTGATATTGTCTCTAATGCAGAGGGGTTAGTAAAATATAATTGGTTTTGGCCTACAATGAACAATCCAGAGAAGCATATGCCCTCCAAGTCTTGGGCCCAATCCATGAACCCTTTAAAGTCCCCATTGAATGATCATTAATGTGAATAAAAAGAAAAACAATTTAATACACAAGGGTAATTATATGGTTACCTGAGGGACCATCTCACCCCCATTACATCGACCCGTCCTGGCACAGAAGGCATGTTGCAGATCCCATCAGTGAGAGAATGTCAGGTCCTAGGAGGAGAGCCTTCTCTGCCATTGCCCCCGCCCTATGGAATACTTTCCCCCAGAGGTAAGGCCGGCCCCTACCCTCCCAAATTTTCAGAGGGAATTGAAGACTTGGCTCTGCCAACTTGCATGGGGCAAGGAAAGATACAATTGACCCTGGGGACGGCTGGCGCCTTGACAATGCTCCCTGAGTTTATTAACCCCTAATTAACATCAGCGTCTTGGAAGTATTATAAAGGAAGTTTGTTTTTAGCATATTTTAATTAATTAATATTTATCTATTTTAATTAATGTTTATTCTATTTTTACTGTACACCACCCAGAGTCACCCCACAGTGAGATGGGCAGTGACAAATTTGAAATATAAATAATAAATAAATAAATAAATATAAATAAATAAATAAATAAATATGCGCTGTATTAATCTAAATTAAATTAAATTCAACTTTTCCCTAGCTCCACCTATTTCTTTGTCCAGTCAGAATTTCACTGCAGCCTCTGACAACTCAAAAACTCAATACATCCCTCTGCTTTACCTTTGGCTTACGTATGTGGTTCTGTCTCTTTAACATAGAATTCCTTTTGCTTAATATCTGTCTCTGATAAAATGTGGTTTCTGCTTATGCTCTAGGCTGTCCTCCATTCCTATGGTCCCTCCCATGATCTACCATGATCTTCTTTGCTTCCTATGAAGAGAATGGCCCATGGATAGAAAAACATCTGTCCTTTTTGGCATGAAGCCCTCCATCACCCCTGCTGTTCTCCTAGCAAAAGGGGGATAAACCAGGAAGATTTTGAGTCTGGAAGCTCAAAATATATCCCATACATTTCAATGTCAACATATGTCTGGGATGGTGGGAAAGGTGTGTGAAAATTCTTTGCTTTCTAGCTGCTCTCTTCTATCTCCTTCTCTGCTGGTATAGACAGGGACAGAGATGGGGACAGAGACATATAAACACATACACAGAATGTGGTGTAGTGATTTAGTGGTTAAGGTGCTGGACTAAGAGTAGGCAGACCTCACTGGATTGGCATGATAGATTACATTAATCTTTCATTAACCTTCAGTGAAGAGGCCTTTATTCTGCAGTAGATTGATTTGGGCTGATAATCATAATAATGAACATACCAAGTTAAATTAAATGTATACTAAGGGTAAAGCATCAAGGCTTTCACCCAAGCCTCAAGTAGCTCATATTTGTTGTATTTGAAAACCGAGAGTGACTAAAAAAAATCAATGAAACGGTGAAACTGCACTTATTAGGAAAAATAAAAAGAAGAAGAAATAAAGCAAAAAGAAGGAAAAGTGGAAGTTTGGAAAGAAAAAACATATAAAAACAAAATCAAAGCAAGTTCCTATGGTGTATCCAATCAGCAATATCAGTGTTACATTGCTAAAGGGTTACTGATTGTACTGTTATAACAGGATGAAAGAGAGGTCTAAGAGACATGAGAATTAAACATGGACTCACTTGAATAGGTGATCCTTCAGTGGCTGCAAAGTACCCAGTGAACTGCCAAGGCTAGGCTTCAGCCAATTGAAAGCACTCTAGCCCAAACAGACAGGAGCAATCATGACGCTACAGGAAGGAAAAGTGTGCTTTTGAAGCCAAGCAGAGAACATCGGTCGAGGTTGCTTTCAGTGTGAGGTGACAATCAAAATAGTTGCCAGCTAGTTCTGATGATGGTATAATACAGTGTTTCTCAACCTTGGCAACATGAAGATGTGTGGGCTTCAATTCCTAGAATTCTGGAAGTTGAAATCCACAAATCTTCAAGTTGCCAAGGTTGAGAAACACTGATATAAGAGGTAAATTTAGATCTGCTTTGAGTGAAGCAAGGGGACAGGGTATGCTCCAGTATGCAAAGAAGGCCTTGGGACAGCTTTTGAAGCAGCCATGCAAACCTTGCAAAAAACACAGCTGCTGTAACAATAAGGAGAGGTGCTTTGCTCAGACTAATAATGTATTGCAAATGCTTTGCACAGCCCTAATAAATTACCTGCTCATGAACCCAAGCTGCTAGTGCACCACTTCTATTCCCACTCTATAATCGTCTGCTTTGATCATAAACTGCACTAATGTGTTTAAACTGAAGCTAATCTGGATAGATGATAGATGGATGGATGGATGGATGGATGGATGGACGGACCGACCGATCGACCAACCAGGCAGCTAATCTATAATTTCCAGTGTGAGATTGTTTTATCTAATGGTATGAGAGATTAAGAGAGATTCTTAAGATCATGTACATTAAGTTACTAATAGTTTGTCCTATAAATATGAAATTATTATATTTTAGAACTCAGGGCACCAAATCCCACAATTACAAGATCCAATGAATGCTCAGTGCATATGGAATGTAAAGAAGAGCCTTGAATGTTGTGTAATAATGATATTGAATAGTTAGAACTTCTGGGTGAATGAAAACAAGTGTGCAGATTTGTCCCTAGCTGTAAAATGTTGGAGAATTTAATTGCATGATGCTGGAATTTCAAATAAAAGATCTGACTAAAATGATTCTTTATATCCACAGGCTAAAATTCTCCTGGTATGGAATGCTTCAGATTGAAATCCTCACCACAAATATCAGATTGCTCCTAAATTCAAGTTTGAATATTGGCACTCTAAATGGAATCTCCTTCCCAGGAAGAAAAATGAAGAGTGACAAGTGAAAATTCCCATAGTATCAGTTTCATTTAGACATAATTATGTTAATTTATGTATTTTGTCTTTTTACTGTTTGCATTTAAGTCTAGCAAACCACAGAAGTATCAGTACTACAGTGTCAAACTCAGTGGTGGAATGTCTTTCCTTTGATGTGTCAATTGGCCCCAGATTTCTCTGCTTTTGAATGAATGAATGAATGAATGAATGAATGAATGAATGAATACATACATACATACATACATACATACATACATACAACTTTTCTAACGTGTCTGAAACTGGATTGCAATTCCATCTATTGTGAATTCAGTGATGTTATTAATTCAGCACTCTGCTGCCAGAAAGTGTTAAGAGCGGGTCTGTAAAAATCTGGACAATCACTAGATGGGAGTAAGAAGCTACAGAAAACTAACTCTTGGTGAGCATCTGATGGTTCTCTTGAAGTTTGCAATCCAGATCTGATAGCCCTACTATCAGGTCAAAAGTAAGATGGATACATCTCTCTGTCTCCTTCCATGTGTGCCTACCTGATCTAAAAAGATGTAAGCAAAGAGAAACTATAACTAGAGGAGCCTGAAAGGTCATTTAATCCTGGATTTCTGTTTGTACTATCATTATCAATTTGCACATCAAGCATCAGCAAGAGGGGAGTTGAGGCACAAAGAATCACCTGTATCATCCTAGTTGCACCCAAAGATTAAAAGAAAACAAACCTTCTTTCCACAATCCAATACTTCTTGATTTTCCATAATAACTAAACCTGGAATAAAAATAGATTTTGAGTCAGCAGGTAGCCAGGATGTCATGTATATAAGCTTGCTAGGGAATGAGAGTGCTCCACGAATGGTGCAGAGACACTAGCAGATTCAGTGCTTGTAACGTTTGTTAAAGAAGTAATAAAACAAAATCACATAAGTGTGAGATTCCCCTTTTTCCAACTAATTCCATCTAATTCATTTTTGCAGAGGAAACCCAGATAATAAAAAGCCTAAGCAAGTTAAATGGAAGACGTATGAGTGCAAAGGAATACATTGAACCAGATTTAATACTTTCTTCATTCCTTACAGAAGACCCTTTGTTTTGAAGTGAAAGCATTCTGTGTATTTCGATTATAAATAGGTCATGTGCCAAAATGAAGTATGCAAAATAAAACGTGAATTTATTTGGGAGGCATAGCTGTTTTGTACTCTCATCAATGAATGAGAGTTTTCTTAATGATGTGCAACAACTGGGATAATAAGTATATAAAGTCTGCCAAACTAATATTAAAAAAGACACACTACACTTCGTTTGGGCAATTCACTATCTGTATTATATGAGAGAAAGAGAGACAGAAAAGATAACAGATCCATTTATAGGAAATAGAGCATACTAATTGTTTTCTTAGGTCCATTTGTTCTCTTAAGTGTTGACTTTATGAATGTAGTCAACTGGTGAACACACAGATTTTGCAGATATAATTTAGGCACTGAGGTTTGAAAGTTTCATCTCCACGTATTTTAAGTTGAATCTGTTCTCAAAATAGTTAAAGTGGCTTAGTTTAATGAAGCATAGATACAAAGCTTTGATAGATACAAAGCTTTGGACATCACACCTTTGCTTTTCCTGAAAACAGTATTACCAATTACTTTTTGCAGCAAGAATACAATTGTAAGAATGTTTGCTAATCTAGTTTTTTTCAAATTCTCAAATGGCAAAAAGATTATTTTCCAAGTTCCTGTCTAAGTGGTGGAATGAATCAAACATTCCAAACATTTGTTTTTTAAAATAGTAATTTTATTAAAAATGACAATTACAGCAATAAAAACTTATACAAACTAAAAAAAAAAAAAAGAATAAAAGGAAAAAATAGAAGGTGCAGAAAAAAAGAAAAAATAGAAAAGAAAAAAATAAGAATATAGTAAAGAAAAAGAAAAGAAATATATAAAGAAGTGACTTCCCCCTTCATCGCAAGTATAAACAATTTTAGTAACATATCATCTTCTCTTAAAATACAACAAATGAACTCTTTTTCCCATATCCCATCTCTTATCTATAAACTAATCCTTAAAGCCTCGTCATTTCAGTCCTGATCAACAAAAGTCCATCAAGATAACAACATATCTATTTTAACCTTGGTCAAATAAGCCAACTTTATATTCCTTCCTTTAACAATCTTGATCTTTAGTCCCTTCAAATAATGTCTAGAACTTGATTTCTTTTCATTTTTTCTTTGTCCCATCTCACAAAATTCTTCAAAGCTTAAAAAGCCTCTTTTGTAAATCCAATACAGGAAAATTATCAAGGTCACTCTCTTAGTTTGTTATTTGTATATCCCTTTTAATTATTAAAACATCAGCCAGTTTCTTTTGTATGTCCAGTATAACATCTTTCTCCATGTCATTCTTGCAGCCTGTCATTTTTAAATCCACTTTCAAATCAGTCTCAAACTTTTCAGGTACACTTGTTCCTCTTCCATAACATCTTTTAAACATGGTCTATCTATAGAGGCAGACACTCTTAAAATTAACTTCTGGGTCCATTGTTCAAAAATATCCTTCAATATGTCCAATGTTAAAATATTTTGCTTCATTCTGTATTTGCAAGTCAAGTTGCAGTGTTCTTCTCCTTTAATTGCGTTCTTTAGTTCCCTCTAGTTCCCTCTAGTGCCCAGCTTTTAAAGTTTGTATGTATGTATGTATGTATGTGTGTGTGTGTGTGTGTGTGTGTATCAAGTATATATATATAAATTAATTTTCCCATGGGAAGGATTCTTTATAATTAATTCCAAAATCTTATTTCAAATTTATCTGGATTCTTAGTCTGTTTGTAACCTTCTAAAATCAAAGTTGTAATCACCCTTTTGCTGTTTATTCCAAAAACAAGGACTTTTTTAAAGTCCTTAAACTTGTATTTAAAATTTCTTTCGCTAAGGATTGAAGAAAGTCACCCAGTGTTGTAAAAAAGGGTCCTAATAGTGGAAAAGCAGCTAACAAGCAATTTCTGAAAGTGATTAGAAAAGGAAGTATGCAAACCCAGTGTCATTTCAAAAGCGCCCACCATGGTTTGAGCAAGATGGCTATTTCCTCATCTCCCAGAGCTCTAAACCTGCCGGAGACCATTGTCTTGCAGCCTCCTTGTGAGGAACAATTGTCTGGAGCACTTGTGGGTGACCTCAAATCTTCTCCTTGTCCGGAGAGGAATTATCAAAGAGCTGGTCTACTTGACGGCTCTTCATTCTGCCACGGTTATCAGCTTCACTTTTTGCAGAGCCATCTTCAATCTGCCATTTCTTCCCCAGAAATCAAACATTCCAAACATTTGGATTTCTGTTATAAATTCACTCTAAAAGAGCCTTCCTCAACCTGAAAGGAAAAATGTTACTAAGGAGTTTTTCTGCTCACAAAATCTCACTTGGGAAAAGACTGCCTGATTAACAAGACATCATTTTACATCAACAGATGTAGGAATTGCAGTTGTGTTCTGATGGGATAAAAGTCCAGACGGTTGCCTGTCTCAGTGAAATGACTTAAGGCGAAATGAACTTGATTTAAAAAGCCAATCTTACCTCTACAATGTTGTTTTATGTTTGCAAATTATATTACATAAAATATCTCCCAATGTACATGAGATCCATAACCAGGAGGAATATGTGGAGAAGCGTACAACTATGGACGAATGTATTTTCTGCCATCCTCTAAAGCAGGTGTCTAACTATGTTTCTTTGCCTGAGACATCTCACATGTGTGCTTAAATAATACACCTGTTCCTGTTAACTTTAGGGCACCCTGAGTGCAAATTGGTTCTGCTGAGCTATGAAGACAACTGGTGGGTTGTCCCTCATGGAAAACAATAGCCAGTCCTAACACTGGAAAATTAAGCAAGTGGCATGCCAATGTTTGCCATCTCTCTGATGAATCTAAAGCAATTTATTTAGCATATTTACTTTAGAAAAAATCTATATCATTTTTTTATTTTTCTATAAAAAGGACTCCATTAAACAATAAAATAGAAAACAATAAAAGCAGAAAACAGTAGCATCCATGCATTGTGTTAAGACAAACAGACGGAAGCAGACTGGACAAACAGGTAAATTTCCAGGCTATGCAGAAATACTTTACCCACAGCATGTGTCAGCCCCATTAGATAAACCAGATCAGACCAGGAAATCAACTCCAGAACAAGGCTAAGACAACTTTTATAGAGATTGGCTGTAATAACAGAATCTTGAAAGTCTGATTGTGCTGTACTTCCTCTCCCTTTTTATAGTCCAGTGAATCTTTGAAGTAGGGGCTGCTGAAAGGAAATACCTCTCCACTTTCCATTCTTACCTGGAAAATGAGGGGGAGGGTAGTTTGGATCTTGTGTTATTTGAAAATGCTTGGGGAAAATAAGATTGGTTCAAGCTCCTTGCTCATACTGATATTGGATTATACCTGTCACATACTACAAAACGCCATAATCATAATTCATAATATTTGCTGGCTAAACATCTGCATGTTTTAATGTGTCAGCATTTCTAAACAGGGAGACGTATATGTCTGTACTGTGATGTCCAGAGATGATCAGTTGTTAGATTAATATAAATATTGACCATGGTTGAATATCTCCATCATATCACACACTGCTTTCTTAAACATGGTGTAGTGGAAAATAAGCCCTTGGAAGGACAGAATAGGGAAGGAAGACTTCAGTGTGAAAGGAATCTAAAGGGATAATGATTATTATATCAATGTTTTAGTCATGCTCATTATGCTACCCTCCAACACATCATGAACACAAAGCATTTAGATCTACCCCTATACAGTAAATATAAATCCAATGTCTCATTTAGCCCTGTACTGCTAAACTAAAGAAAGAAACCTCAAGACATGAAGCTTATTGGTGTTGGACTGTGTTGTGCGTCCTAATCCTACTAGTCTCAGCTTGGGCCACATTCTTACATGGGGATTGGCAACAAGCTAGAGATCAGCACTATTCCACGTGCATTGTTTGGGAAGTTGATGTTCTGAATTCAAAGCACTATGGTCTTGCAGCACTGTAAGTCCTATTGCCCAGAACAAGGGTACTCTGGACAAAACATATTCTTTCACCCAACTAAAGTATAGTCGTAAGTAAAGAGTTACAATGATCTCCAGATCTGCTGCACAGAAATCAGAAGCCAGTGACTTAGTGAACAGAGCTTTTAATGAACTGTTATACTGGTGCAATACAAGCAAGTTCTGACTGGCAAAAGTAATCACAATGCATGGAAATCAGGCATCTAAAAAGTTACCAATGAAAAGTTACAGACACGCCGATCTTTCCTTTGTTCTGTACATGGCCCATTTCTTTGTCCTTGCTCTACAAAGTTAGCTCACTTAACTATTATGTCACTGGGTCTATTTTCTATCAGTACTGACATGTTTTTCTACAACAGTGTCTTCTTTGAGAGAAATGTAACCGCATCAACTTAGGCTCCAATATAAAGGCTAAGGAATTTGGTCTGTTGCATATAGTAGCTGCAATTAGTGCAGCATTTCTGTATATTATGGTAGAATAGAAAACTACAGAAAATTCTCCTGTTTCGTGGAAAGACTTCAAAAACTGGAATAGTCCCACTGAAGAGAGTTGCCAATATGATGTATTACGATAATATAATTGCTCAAGAGAAATTTAGAACAATTTATATATGGAAAAATTTGATAGGCTCATGGAGGGATAAAGAGGCACTCATGTACCCTTTGAATGAATGTTATCTTGCATTCATGCAGATGGTGCCATTAGAATATTTTATAGGACAGGCAGGTACTGACCAGCAGGTACAGCAGGTAGGTACGGACCAATCAATCAGACATTGTGGTAGTAGACAAGGACCAGAAGACAGCGGTGGTGATAGATGTAGCAGTGCCAAGTGACAGCAACATCAGGAAAAAGGAGTATGAGAAGCTAGAGAAGTACCAGGGCCTGAAGGAAGGACTAGAGAGGATGTGGAAAGTAAAGGCCAAAGTGGTCCCAGTGGTGGTAGGAGCACTTGGAGCCATGACTCCTAAGCTGGGAGAATGGCTCCAACAGATCCCAGGAACAACATCCGAGCTCTATGTCCAGAAGAGTGCAGTGCTAGGAACAGCTCAGATACTGCGGAGAACCCTCAAACTCCAGGTCTCTATATATAATATATATCAAATCCCCTCTCACCCCTATGGGTGGTGTGCATCTTCCTCAATCTCAGGTTCTTTACCAGAGGCCTGGGAGCTTGAGGGTTCTGCATAGTGTCTTACTGTTCCTAGCACTGCACTCTTCTGGACAGAGAGCTCGGATGTTGTGTGTATGTATGTATGTATGTATGTATTTATGTGTGTATATGTGTGTGTGTATGTATATATGTATATGTATGTATCCTGTTCTTTTCAGTGTTATCAGAGCTATTGTAATCTTCAACTAGATACCAAGCTCTCTGGAAATCTGCTCTTAGATCATCCTTGACTATTATAAAATATAAACGTTTTTCCTTTCAATTCAATAATTTACATTCTTTATGATGGTTATCTTTGCTTTGAATAAATCCCCTGAGTTATAAACAAACCCAGGTAATTCTACAATGTATGTAAATCAAAGATAAAGATTACTTAGTGCCTCTAGATTCAAATTATGATTGACATTGCAGTATGAAAACGTTTGTCAGTCGGGAAACTTACTAGAAGTCAATAGCACATTATGTGGGAACAAGAGATCTGGGATGAATAAGAAATTTGGACAATTGTAATTTTTAGATTTATATACCAATCTGGATCTTCACAGATGCATGTGTGTGCTGAAATTTGAACCTCTCAATAATTTGTTCCACTATTCTCAACTCATCTTCCTTTCCTAAGAATGGACTTTCAAGAAATGACTCAGTATTATTCCAATGATTCTAATCCACAAGAAATGGAGAAAAATAAAAATCTGGCTAGAGTGATTACACTCTGTAGGGATTCAGAAGCTGAATTGATCTAGATGTTGCAAGCCACAATTTCCAGCAGACCCAGCCAGCATGGATAATGGTAAGGCATGCTATGAATTGTAGTTTTGGGGCAAGAAGAACCACAGCTTCCCACCCCCACAGCCATCAGTATTATTTATTATTTCCATCAATAAAACAGAACCTCACAAAGAAGGAGAGCAGAAACATCCATGTGAAAGGGCTCCCAATCTAAAATAAACAGAGGAGAAACAAAAGAAAAACAAAGAGGGAAGGAGTAAACAGAGGAAGCATATGAGAGCTGGTCTGGTGTAGTGATTAAGGCATCAAGCTAGAAACTGGGAGACTGTCAGTTCTAGTCCCAGCACAAAGCCAGCTGGGTGAACTTGGGCCAGTCACACTCTTGCAGGCCTAGGACAGAGGCAATGGCAAACCACTTCCAAAAAACCCTGCCAAGAAAGCTGCAAGGACTAGTCCAGGCAGTTGCTCGAAAACTGACTCGAAGCACAAAAGAAAAATATAATTCAGTTGCATGAATTTTGGTTTATTAACTCCCCATATCAAACGTTTCTCATGATTAATAATAATTTATAAAACTATCCTCATGGATTTGTGTAGTCACCTTTAATAGACTGAACAACACGCCAGTTTTACTGGACAACTTCAAATTCTACTATTCTGAGTAGAGAGATGTTTCTTCTTCCTGCTTCCTCCACTCATGCTTCATTTTGTACACTCAATGGTGAATCCCTTTTAGTAGGAGATTTAGTCATTGTTTGGTGAAAACAACAACTCTGAAAAGCCAGTAAATTTTCTTTTTTGGTATGCAAGGAGAATAGAGGACAAGATCCAATCATAGCCATTCTTCAGATAGCAAATAACATCCCTCAGACTAATACCTGAAAGAAGAAGTGCTGGAAGTTTTATTTCTTGCTGTCCAGCAGCTACAATAAATTTCTGAAGGAAGCAGTAATACTAACTATATTTCTTACTTGCCTGGCAGTAGTAAAACCAGTCAAGAACATGGTGGGCTTGTTTGAGTTCAAGCAACTGCTTAAATCGCACGTGTTCGTTTTTAGGTAAAGCCTTCTTAATTAAAGATGGTTGATTGCTAGGAATGAAAACACTGCTGATATTTCTACTGCCATGTAAATGCCATGCCTTTCTGGAGGGATCATTAGCATTCCTTTAGATGTTGAAAAGTAATGTGCAATAATAACTGTATTTTGACTTATGAAGAATATGACTAAAGAAAAGCAGACTGTCCTTAGTGTTGTGAGAAGAAAAAATAATAGGAATCAGGGGAACTCCCCCAAAATTTCTTATTTATTTTAAATATTTTTAGTTTGCTTTTCAGCTGTAAAGCATTCAAACTTTACAATTAAAAAAGCAAAATACAATATCTCTTTTCAGTCACGTTTTAAAAGATCCAATAAATATATTCAACTAGGATGGCCAGAATTAATTAGAAAATCAACTCAGCAAAATCACCAATAGCTCAGGAAAAAAATACCCTGTATCTGAAAAATGAGAGTTTGGCCTTTGGATTGTGTGGCTACCACCTTGACTTTTTTGAAGCTCCCCCCCCCCCCCCCATCATGAATGCCCATTTCCTGAAGATGGACTGGCTGCCACTAAGGTGGGAAGACTTTTTTATCTAATTACAAACATAATCAGCACACAACTGACATTTAACATGGACCTTGGGCTTAAAATAAGGCTCAAATTTGGGCACTTTTTAAAAAAATACACAATAATGCCTCACTTCTTTTTATATATATATTTTGTTGTTCTTGTGGCTAGTCACAGCAGCACCCAAATTATCTCAGCAGACCTCACTAAAACCAGGCAGATCTATTTAGTATTTGGATGGGAATCCATTAGAAATTCCAGGATTGCAGATTGCAGTGAGAAGATCTGGAAGGTGCTATGACAAACCATGTTGTTGCTAAGCAAACAGAATCAGTATGTCCATGTAGTCACCAGGATTTGCGCAAAACTGAAGAGGAGTTTACTTTAGGAGTCTCAACAGTGCTGAGCTGCTAGTGTTCAGTGGATCTCTCTTGATCTCTTAGAGGACCTACTTACAGATTTGGCAGATTCATATGGGAACATAATTTTCTTTAAGTACTTTAATACCAAGTTGTATGGGTAGTCTACCCACATGCCAAAGAATACCTACACAGTCTATGCTTGAAAAAAAATAGCAAGGGAGTGTTCTTGATCTGCTGTTTCTGCTCATTCTTGATCTGATCTTCCTAGCCAGAAATACTAATATTCAGCTAAAATGTATTCACATGTAAACGAAGTTCATTAGATCTAATTCTAACATTCAGGGACGTACAGCAGGAGGGGGGGGGATCAAGATGGCAGGCGTGATCACACAATCCAAGCTTTGCCTCCTTTTAATGAGTGTCAAATGCACTATCTTGACCTTGTAAGCCTGTCTTAGGGATACAGGTTAAATATTAATATTCAAGGCAACAGAGAATACGTTTTTGCATTCTTCTGCCTTTTGGGCTTCTAAAGAATAAATACATCCAATTCCTTCAATTTCCCATGCTTAAAATATAGTACATATAAAAATTATAATAAGGGTAATTATTTCCTTTTTACTATAGGATTAGGAGAATAGATAATTTTATGTCAGCATATTATGAATTGCTATATTTCTTGCTGTTATTTAATTGGATAATAAATTAATTGCTGACATTTTCCCCAATATATGCCTTCCTATGGAGATCAGCAAATCTTCATTTTCAATTTCAAAGACTGCTACAGAAAGAAATAAGGATTTTTAAAAATAATAATAAAACCAGGGACAGGTTATATTCAGGAGCAGACAGAGAGAAGAAGCTTTTTCAAAATGAGTAGATGCTCAGGGCTGATATAAAATGTGACAGAGAGCCAATAATGGTAGTGACAGAAAAGAAAACTAGTTTTACAGCCTTTGACAGCTTAAACATTTGATATTTTTCAAAAGGAAAGGAAGGAGGGGAAGAAGGAAGGGATGCAGAAACTTCTTCTATTTCTGATCATTGGCACACATATGTTAGTGAATTCTGTTATAAATGAAGTATTTTCATAAGCAAACAGGATATTGCAGTTGAAAAAAACTGATCTGGACTTGTTATCTGCTCAAGGCAGAAGTAATAGCTGCTAATCAACAAATAAGGAGCAAGGAAGAAGATAATTTGATCCAATCCAAAACAGGTTTATGGGGGTTTTGTTTGTTTGTTGTGCCTCCAGGTCAGTCTTGACTCCTGACGACTGTCTGGACAACTCCCTGCAGTTTTCTTGGAATTATTTTTGGGAAGTAGTTTGCCACGGCCTTCTTCCTAGGACTGATCCAAAGTCACTCAGCTGGCTTTGGGTCTAAAGTGGGACTTGAGTTCACCGTCTCCCACTTTCTACACTTTAGCCTTTAACCACTACATCAAAGTAGCTCCAAGACAATTTAGTGAATGTTAATTTTAACAAATTGATTTCCTCATCACATTATTTAGCAATCCTCTTTGGATTCTGAGTTAACAGGGAAACAATGCTACCATAGTTGCAGGATTTTTGTAATATGAACATTAGAATTAAGAGACATTTGTTACCGAATAGAACGATTAACATAAAGTAAGGGTTGCTTTAAAAACATAAGTAAGGCATTTATTGCCTTCCTCTGGATGCATAGGTGTTGGGCTCTGACATGAGCTGTGAGAGTTGTGGGGGCGGGATCTCAAAGAGGGATTCTTGGTCTCCCGTGCCATAGGATTGCAGTCTTAGGCTGCACTTGACTTACCATGCTGTAAAAGGCATGCTGAAGAACAAAAACAAAGATAAATTAAAAAACAATAATAAAAAAAATTAAAGGGCTGGAGCAACATCCTATGAGGAAAATAATAATGTTCAGGGCTTTTTATGTTGTGAAAAAAATGTGCTAATAGCTGACATGAAAGTAGCATATTCATTTATTCTTGGTGATGAGAAAGTGGGTAAGAATCACAGTCTCAGGATCTGGAGTTACTCTGTAATTGCTGTGAGTCTGCTTGGATTTGGCAATATACAAACCCAATCAACAAATATGCTTCTTGTGGTAATATTACCATAGCTTCATTCTGTTCCTGTGGAACGTACAACACAAGGAAAGGAAAGGAAAGGAAAGGAAAGGAAAGGAAAGGAAAGGAAAGGAAAGGAAAGGAAAGGAAAGGAAAGGAAAGGAAAGGAAAGGAAAGGAAAGGAAAGGAAAGGGGAAAGGGGAGCACGCAGGAACAAAAAGATTGCCTGACCCTATTTTAAATGAAAATTTCTGCAGAAAAAGCTAATTTTAAAGGTTAAAAAGCAGACCAAGCCATTTGTTTCCTCATCAGTTAGCAATCTCAGTAAAAACATCACTGCACCCTGATAAGGTTAACAAAGGACCTGGCACAAATGATTCCTTGCTAGATACTTAAAATGTAGTCACAGTAAAGGCTTGACATATTAAAAATAGGGCCAAGAGGGCCAATTGAGGGCAACATTTTGTGATGCTTATGTCCTTGTTCTCAAAATTAAGTGCATAATCAACTCGGTCCTTGAAGGTAACTTTCTAAAGAAGGAAGGACACTTTTCTGGGGCAGCAAAACTATATGCTAAGAAAACCATTTTGCTTTCAAACTGCACTGCATATTATTAACAGAGTCAAGTTGCCATTTTGATCAAGAATTTCTGGGTTGTCATACACTATACTACTTTTTTGTACATGCTTTTTCCTAAGTCTGCTTCATTTTTTCCCACATTAATTTAATCTTTTTTAAAGTTAATACCAAAATTAAAATTTCACATCTTTGTCTAGAAAGTAAAAATCAGGTCGATAGCTGTAAAAATATGGAAGCAATAAGAAGGTCAGATTTTTCTAGTGGTCAACAAAAGAACAATAATGGAACCATTGCCAAGATATGATTTTCTCTTAGCTATTAAACAAATATGAAATGTTTTTATTATCACTAGCAGAATGACTCACATCTTCCAGGGTTGATGGGCGCATGAACCACTCCCCACTTGATTGCTTCCCCAACTTTGGTTTTTCCAGTCATTAGCCAAAGAGAACTGGAAGCTATCTTTTTTAAGTTTCCCGTTTTAATTTTATCCCTCCTTTAAAGAAATTTAGTATCACATCACAGCATTGTAAGAAATGTAGAAGACTATGACTTAGAATGCAAAAGAACTAAAGAATATGAATTAACAAATGAAATGAAGGAAAGAAAAATCCATATTTGTTTGTCAGTGAGACTAAGGGAAAGGAGAAAGATGTGACAATTCTTAATGAAAATGGTATGCTTTTCTGGAGTGAAGTTGGTGGATATATGGAGGAAGTGAAAGTACAGAATTATGAAGGAAAGGGTTTTCTTTTAACACTGTTAGCCACTCAGAGTCATGAATCTGAGATGGGCAGCCATATAAATTGTAATAATAAATAAATGTTAGGAACTATGACCTGTTAACATATAGACTATTGTAGGATTGTATGACAATAGGAATCCATGGGAAGGTGATAACTGCATGTTACACTCCAGTGAACAGTAATAATTGGAAGAACAAGATACAAGTTTGGGAATAAATTATGCAAATACTGAATGAATGTGATCCTGGAGAACATTATACTGCTAGGTGACATGAATGAATAGGTGGAACAAAGAGAGAGACAAAAGTGATTGTGTCATTCAGAGACCAGAAATGAGTAAGAATGGTAATCATTTGCCTCAAAAATATATATGTATGGATACAGAGAGAGAGACATAGCAAAGGATTGAATATAAATCTAAAAACATGACTAGTCCGATTATGAAGAAAGATTGAGAAAATTAATGAGAGAAACAACAATGATGAGAGGTTCTGAATGCAGACAGATCATTTTTTGGGTAATGTAAAGAGTTGATCTTCCAATGAATATGGCAGAAAAGGAAAAAAATGAAAGGAATGGAAAGGAAAGTAGAATAACTATAGGAAGAGGGAGTCTTGTGTGAAAAAGTATTAGGAGATAGAATAATCTCCCAGCAGAATTAATAACTAAATATGAAAAAGAATGCTTGGTGCAATGACGATGTGAACAAGGTTGTGGATGAGAAAAAATGCATATAAGAACAATTAGTGCAAAAATGAGAACGAAATACAATTTATACATAGAGAAAAGATTAGTTGCAAAGAATGCAATTAAACAGGAAGGAATGGTTAAGAGCAAAAGGGTCAGAGAAAATGCACAAAATTTTGAAGGAAATTATAGGTTGCAGAATGGCTTTGAAGTAAACTATGCATATTCATATCCAAGAAAGAATATGAAAAGGAAGTAATAAATGCTGTAAATGTTTAAAAATTGTGAGGCTGAAAGTTTAATGGAGTAACTGGAGAAATGTTAACATATGGATGTGGTTTGCTTATGGAGTGGCTGCATACGTTTAATGTGTGTGTATAAAGACTGCCTGACAATCAGAGGAATGCAGTTATCGTTCCCCTTATACAAAAACCTGGGAAGTTATTGATCAGAATTCCGAAAACTTTCAACTTCAGATCTGAAAATGTCTGAGAGGTGACAATGAACAGAATTTGGAAACTGCAGTTGTTGTTTTAGGTTAGGCTATGTACAGACCACGTTTTTGCTCCTTGGCAGACCATTTAGAAAGTTGTGAATGTGAGATTTAGAGAAAGCATATGATAATGTGAATAGGTTTGAATAGGTTTGAATTATAACATTATTATTACTATTATAATTCATAAACCAATGTTTAATTATTGAATGTTTTGCATGAATATGGAGATAAAATTTGGTTGCTGAAGGCAGTCAGGGGTATGTGACAGAAATAAATAATATGTGAGAATAAATGGAATGCTTGTGAACAGCTTGGCTCAGAGCTGGAAGAAAGATGTTAAGTAATACGTTCTTTGTTCTTTAATGTATTTATGGATAAATGAACAAGGAACATTTGTGGTGATCTCAGAGGTGTGTCATTTGGGAATATCAATGTACATTTTCTGTGCTCTTGGCTGCTTTGCAGCAAATATTAGATTTTATGAGCAACGAGCAGCAGATATCTGAAAATTAATGTATCAAACATCAAAGTAGTTGTATTTGACAAGGAAAATTGAATTGATTGAAAGTGATTAATAAATGGCAGAAAAATTAGATGAAGTAGATGAATTTGCATGCCTTGATAGAATGTTTATTAGAGACAGGAAAATAGATGGACAAATATTAAGAAGTGCAGACCTTGACCATCATAAAATGTAAAGTAGACAAAATAAATTTAGATATGCAAAAAAGGTAGTGGGCAGTATGTTTCCATTGTAAAGAATGAATGTTTGTTTGAAAAATATGAAAATGTCTATGTGTAAGAGTGTGCCTCTGCCTATTTTGTTGGATGGACATGAGATCTAGTCGTATCAGGTGAAACATAAAATAAGTTCATTGTTGTGGGGGATAGAGCGCTTAAGAAGTAAACATAGTAAAATAAGAAGAACTTTGGTTAAAAAAAAATGGAAGGTGCTTAATGAATATGGTTTGAATACAAAACGTGAGCGACCATTGTGAAAGAAATACTTTGAGGTGGTTTAGTCATATGGAGACATTAAATAAGGATCAAATTTCAAATTTCATAGATCGGATATGTTTTTATTTCATTCACTATCCAGATTTTCAGTTGACAGAGGCCATATAAATTTGAGAGGCAGCCACGCAGGCAATGTGTGAAGCCAGGTATGTGAACATGGTGGAAACCAGACCAACTGCAAAGAAAGAAAAGTATGGTAATATAGTGAATGTGTAGGTGAAAATACCATCTTCCCACATATCCTTTTCTTTTTCTTACCTCTTCTGTAATCTCTTACAAGATCTTACTTCTTTTCTGTGCCCTACATCAGGGTTCCTCAACCTTGGCAACTTTAAGACGGGTGGACTTCAACTCCCAGAATTCCCCAGCCAGCCTTGCTGGCTGGGGAATTCTGGGAGTTGAAGTCCACCCGTCTTAAAGTTGCCAAGTTTGAGGAACCCTGCCCTACATGATGTTGCTTTGCAATCTATCTAGATATATGTCTGTATGTGCACATGCACAAGAACACACATGTACTACTGGAAAAGCATTCCCTTTTATGAATGAAATGTATGTGCCAACAATTAAATTCCCTTCCTGCTTCCATTAGGGCACTCCTGTATTTGCACCCAACCTGGCCTATCACCAACATGTGATATGAAGTTGTGGGGCTGTGCCATAATATTGACAGCTAGACCAGATAATGACCTGACTTGGATGAAAAATGCACAAAAGAAATAAAATGCTGTAATATTAGCTTTTATATACTTTTGAAAGCTTCAAATTTACAGTCAAGAGGTATATTTCAAATATTGCTTGATAAGATGCATAATTTTTTTAATTGGGGGTCTAGATCCATTGTGAATTTCCCTTCTTCCCACACATCTGGGATTGATATGTGATAGACTTCAATAAATAGAGTTTTTTAAAAAGTGGGCGGGGGGGGGAAGCTCACTTCATTTTTTGAAAATGTGATTTATGTTCCTTCTAACAACCTTGGAATGGCAAATTTAAAACCTTCCCTAATTCACTGGCAGGAGTGCCTGCCCCACCAGTCTCTGACTGAGTTTCTTCTCCTCTGTTTTCCCAACAGCACAACCATTGGGGACCCTGGAAAAAATGTCATCTCCCAGGGACTCTGGAGACTCAATCTTTGCTGCTGCAGTATTGGAGCTATAAGTAAGGAAGCTGGTCAGGATGGAAAAAAAAATCTCTCTGCCACCAAGGAAGCAGAAGACATACTTCTCATCATGATCACCTGGTGTTTAAGTAGGGTTTCCAGATCTAAACTGTGAAAACCTAGGCAACCAGCCATTGGTTGCAAAAAGCTAATTCCTCTTTGCTGCCATCTAGTGCTTGGATAGATTTTTGTAGGCCTTAGTTATCTACCCAAACCTCCAAAATGTGTATTTCAGCTAAGGAATTCAGAACTTTGATGCATTCCTGCCCCAAAGTTGCTTATCTTACCAGAACTGTTTTATCTTATTTTATTGCTTCCCTCCCTCATAACTCTCTTGGTCAGCATGAACATTTCTTTCCTGCTGTGCAGCTCCCCGCAGGAGTAATTTCTTGAGGTTCACACTGAGTTCCAGTATGAGACAGGATAAAAGCAAGCAGGGAAGTGATGCAAAGCCCAAAGTAGGAGAATTACCTTTTTTGTTCTTCTCTAGCATTCTTGTTCTTTTCACTTTCAGCTGAAGGCTTGCATGGGAATGTAATGCAGTTAGTGAAAATAGGCTGATGGACTCTTGAAATTAGGCTAAGCTTTGCAGGTCACCCAAGAACACAGGTGTTCTGTTCCTGTTTCAAGTTGAGATGGTCAGTCTTTTGGTGGCCAAGGAACATTTGGTCACCAGTTTGGGAGGAGCTGTGAACCATATCACACATGGGGATAAGAGTTGTTTTTTGGAAGGAAGGAATTTGGGCAGTGGGCTTTTTTCTACCTTAAAGGTGATGTGCTTTGGTTAGGGCTTACCTTTTAGTTTTAATCTGTTACCCAGCTCAAAGTAACAGGAAACTTGTTTTCAACAATCATGAACAAAGAGAACTCCTGACAGGGCTGACAGGTCACACATGTTTCTTAGCCTCATGGATGGCCCACCCTTGCTTTACAGCCCATTCAGCCAAATCATGGTGCGCCTCCTTCTGCTTGGGATAGCCACAGGACAGGCATGCTTTTATAGGCCATGACTCCACACCCACGTTGAAGGTATGGTCAGCACTGGTATGCAAAGCCGTGAGCAGTTTCACCATGAAGAAGTTACCTACAATTGAAACCCAGCCAGAAAAAAGAACAGGCTCTGTGCAGGAGAGCATGGTATGTAAGTTTTAGGTTTAATCATATCTTTGCACCCTCCATAGTTACCACTTTTTACTTTCTCCAATGCTTAAAACATGCAGAAAGAAGAGCCCACGCTTAGAGTTAGTGTGCCACCTGCAGGGAGAAGTGGGCTTGTGCTGAAAGTATATTTTGTCTGGAAACAGAGTCATTCCGCTCCTTTAACGTGCGTAGATTCTGAAGCAGGCAATGCTGGTGTTGTTTCCACACGTAGCTTGCAAATATTTCATGAAGTCTGCAGGGAAGCAAAAAGTATTCTCAAGATTGCTACTCACATGCAGGCAAATTTAACTGACAATTGAGCAAAGTATTCTAACTACCGAATCTCCCCCTTGAGATAAGAAGAAAGAAAAGGTACACATAGTTACATTTTGACACCAGCAGGTATAATGTCATGTATTATTTATTGCCATTTATGGAGCAGCAACAAAATTCCATGTTAGTGTTTATGAAAACTAGTTGCGGGTTATAGACATACATACACACACATACATGCACACACACACGTGTGTGTGTGTGTGTGTATCTATGAGACATCCTTTCTTATCCTGGTACCCCCAGATGTGTTAGGCTAGTAATCCCATCATCCTCAGGCAATTTGCTAGTCACCCAGAGAGCACCAGAGTAGAGAACAGCCACTTCAGCGTTCGAAGGCGCCAGTAGCAAGGGCAGTCTAGTCCAAGTATTTCTGATTCTAGGAAACATTAATTTACTGTGTATACCTGTAAGGAATTATTTTCACAACTAATACATCTTTAAAATAGGAGAGTCATCACAGATATATTGAGAATACACATACAGAGCAGAGCTTTTTCTGTCCATGCTTTCAGGAACAGAGTGATCGATGTCTTGACTAAGGGTCGCCTTCTGTGAGGAAACTGGTATTTACCAAAAGTTGAGCCTACCAATGTTATAATGGTATGGGGAATACCATTGGTATATCATAATAGTATGGGACATAATGGTTAAGTTCTTCTTTGTTCTGGATCAGAATTAAGTCCACGCTAACCTTAATACAATAAGTTCATCTCTAGTTTCATCGCCACCCCATAAATATTTATTTCTTTTGGATAAGTACAGTAACCTGACAATACTCACCCCCTCCTTTTCATTAGAAAAAAAATCTGTGTCGCCCTTTGTCTGCATGCTGATATAAGATAATTAATTCCCTGCCTTTCAATTCAGTAAAAGCAGTGTTAAAGGCTTCCACATTTAAACAAAATATTTTATATATTCAAAAGTCAAACAAGGAAACAAGTAATGAACAAATGAAAAGGAAACAGAGGAAAAGAACATCTCTTTAAAAAATCAGCAAGAACTTAATAATAGCAAAAAAAATAAATTTCAATGCATTACAAACTTGAGGGAAAATACATGGTTTAGCCTGATGTTACTTGCCACAGTTGGCATCAGATTTTTCTGGGAAGGACTTTCTATAACTAAGGCACTGCCCCCCATCCAAAGTTCAACCCCCCATCAAAGCATCAAAGGCTGGGTCAGTAAGAAAATGATCGTCATTATAAATCACGTGAGATCAGAGGTTCTGACATTTACCAAGGATCCAGACAATAATTTGAATTATTGAGATTTGAAATGTTAAAAAAAATAGATATTTAAATTGCATTCAACAAACCATAGAAAAGGCACAATAGTGCTTGGATCCCGCTTATTATATTTCTATTTTAGTTATCTGGTTGGCCACTGTGAGAACCGAAATGCTGAATGTGATAGATTTTTTAATCTAATCAAACTTGGCTGTTCTGAACTCTTTTAATACTGTAACATGGATATATTTCAAGTTGTTAATTCCAGTTAATTATTGAGCCACTGTTTTATATCTCGTGAAATCTGTGAATTAATATAACATATTAAAGAAGTTCACTCCAGTCAAATGCAGCAACAAGGAGACAGAGGAAGAGAGATAATAAAGGATTTGATTCAGACTGGAGATTGATGATTTGAAGAGGGTATGAGTCAGTTCAAGTTTAGTGATCTGACTTAATTCAAGCTGCTGTGAAAGTCCATTAAAATAAGATTCATCCATAGGCTACTACGGGAGAAACGTCAAATTGTCTGAAGCAACCCCATTGTTTTTGGCAGAACAGGATGAAAATAGCAGGGATGGCAAACCATTTTGCAGGTATTAACCCTGCTGGGTTTCAAATAGTGCTTTAAAAAAGTAAGGTCCTACTTTTCCACTTGTTTTTATGGGAGCCAGGCATGACAAGACGTTGAAAAATGGTTATTGTATTTCCAGCATGGAGTGCTTGGCTGCCAATGATATTTGGCTTTCTGGGGTGCCAGGAGAGTTGGCAAGCTTGGGCCCACTCATCATTGGTTGTGCTGAGCAGGCCACACTGGCAAAGCTCGGCCTCTTCTTGGCAGGATTTTGAACAATGACCACTGACTTTTCCTTATAGGGAGTATAGGTTTCGAAGGCTGGTGTGGGTCTTCCGGGCTGTGTGGCCGTGGTCTGGAAGTTCTGTTTCCTAACGTTTCGCCAGCATCTGTGACCGGCATCTTCAGAGGGCAGGAGCACAGACAGGAGCAGTTCTCTCTGTGCCCAGGATGGTGTGACCCTTTTGTGGGTATTTATAGAGATCTTGAGGGGGGGTATGGGGGGTTAATGAGTGGCTGCTTGCCCAGGTGTCAGGAGATCTGTGTATAGGTTTCACTGCTTCTCATTGCTGAGTTGCTGAGATGCCTGAAGGCATATCTGGTTGGCAAGCCTGGCTCCTCCTGAAAAGGATTTCATCAGCCCTGGCAGAACTCAGTTATTATCAGGGTTGTGATATGCTGCCACTACTATATACCAATTAGTTAAATTAGCAGCGGCAGAAGAAGCAGGTTGGCAGAGTGAGATTCACCACCACAAAGATAGGTATACCACAAAGAAAGTGGCATTTGTACTGTTGCCACATAAGCAATAGAATACATTTTTGGAGCAACACCTATCAGTACTGGTTTGGCAGCATACATTCATTGTGAAGAGTTTTAAATAAAGCCCTGAATCTAACTTGACTGCTAGTGAATGAATCTTTATAGTATTTCTGGCAGCATTATGAAAACACCTTGCTATACCCTTCTTCCAGGTTTTTTTTAAACTTCCCAGTCTAGCCAACACCCATCCAAACCCTAACCAGGGCTGACATGGCTTAACTTCTGAAATCAGCCAAGGTCAGCTGAGAACAGCCAAACTTGGTTCCGTGCTGATGCATCAAAACACTGAAACCTGCACAATTCCTGCAGAATTCTAAAGTAAGGTTTGATCCAAGAGTGCGCCCTGGAACTGAACTCCTATTCAGAATACTGAGAGCTGAACTGTATTTCCAGGACCAGCATAGAAATGTAACATCTCATATTAGCACAAGAGAAAGCAGAATGAAAACTTGCAGGTGGCCTCATTAAAGAAGGTAAGAGCAAGGAAGGGGTTGAAGTTAAAGCAATATTTGTCTTGCCACCAGATCATTTGCAACCTTGCTTTGCAATACAAGTTTGGAGGAACAAGACCTGCTTCCTAAATTAAAACAATTGGCAAATGCCATTCCCTAAAGTGCAGATAGAATCCATTTGCAAACCTGATCCCTAACCCCAATAAGCATTTGGGGAAAGCCCTGTGCTTAGCCTTGTGGGCCTGCCCAATTCAGCTGGTGTGGACTTGAGTTTTAAAACTAGCCTAGGCATGTCCTGAGTTCAAACTCCTGGGTTCAATAGCTTGTGTGGACAGGAAGGCAGCTTTGCCCACCTCCATGAGATGAGATGAGATGAGATGAGATGAGATGAGATGAGATGAGATGAGATGAGATGAGATATCTCCCAGGGTTTTCCAAAATTAAGATCTTAAAACTAGAAGTCTACCCTTTCACATCCTGCCTACCTGGCTGCTAGACTAGCCATGTCTTATTTCAATAGCTCTATATGAAAAAGACCTAGAAGGATGGCTATGATGTGTTTCAGTCTTTAAACTCAACTACCAAGGCTGTGACTTGCTGGCAGTATTCTGTGTTAGTGATGCAAAGCCTTCTGAGGGCTGCTCCACCTAGTAAACTTATTGTAGACAGGGGACAGAGTGGAAGGCTGGCAGGCTTTGGCAAGACTGGCAGTCTGACAAGAGTAAAAGTATCAGAATTGGGGGAAAATACAGATTGTGCAGGCTGTGGTAATTGGCAGACAGTTGGCTCGGGGACACAGAGAGAGAAATAAAGGTCAGCTATTAGAAGATTACAGACATGAGTAAAGAAGTACCTTAGTTCAGGTGGCAGAAACAGGCAGGCTGGCATAGGAGGAGCAGGAAGTTCACTAATAATTGCATTACTGTACAGTTTGTACTGTATAATTGTACTGTACAATTACAATCAACAGTCTACTTAAGTAAACATGCCACAATGGCCACAGGAAGGAAGGGGATGTAGCAGGGATGGCTCAAGTAAACTAATTTAGAAGCCTGGCTTTATGGTGGCCAGAGCTATTAACTAAGCCAGGTTCCCTAGTCCAACCCATTAACTTTTGTCTTCTTAAGTAGTACTTAAATTCCTAGAAGTAGTCTATATTTGATAAACCATGATCATACAGGTAGTCCCCAGTTTAAGAACAGGTTCCATTCCCAAGGTGTTGTATGTAAGCCAGAATAGTATTATACAATTGTATATAATGTGTATTTGTGTACTGTGTAATGAACTCGAACCATTGTGTATTTAACTTGAATTTTGCTACATCAGGCTCTGTTCTTAATTATGGGTTGTCCTTAAACTGGGCATTCTTAACCCAGGGACTACTTGTACTTCACATTTGGAAAGACAACAATCGTAGCCTTCTCCATAAGGATTAGCGGAGTAATTAAGGGTTATTCCCACCCTGCTTCCATGCCTGTCCATTAACAGCATCAATGGACCTTTGGGGTCAACCTTTTACTCTGTGTTGAGATTTAATTTTATACTTTTGGTGGAAATCAAGGAAAAATTAAAGGCTAATTGCCAGGTCCCTTGTTCCCAGAAGGAATGAAACAAACTTGTGGGATCAGCAGTAATGTTAGCTGTGACCTATTATTTCTAGAAAAGGTACAGCAAACTGGCTCAGTCTTAATGATGTCCCCTATTCCCAAAAGGAGTAAAACAAGCTTTGGGGGGCTGGCATAACATTAGTCAAGGTCATTAATTAAGCCATAGCTCCTTATTCCAAAACAGTAAATTTTGACCTCTTAAAATCAATATACACTTGGTAAGAGCCATTATCATACTTCCCACAAGAGTCCTTTTCCCAAACTGCCTGAAAAGAAAGCATTAGCAGTTAAGGGCCAATCCATTCCCTCAGGGTTCACTTTTTACCTGCCACAGATAAACCAGGTTCTTTGTAGATTCTTTTCTATCTTTAATTTTTTACAAATGTGCAGCAGCAGTGAGCCTCTAAAGCAGTGTTTCTCAACCTTGGGAACTTTAAGATGTGTGGACTTCAGCTCCCAGAATTCCCCAGCCATGGCTGGGGAATTCTGGGAGCTGAAGTCCACACATCTTAAAGTTCCCAAGGTTGAGAAACACTGCTCTAAAAACAGAGAATCAGAATAGCATGGATGATGAAAGTACATTTCCAAGTGATTCAGAAAGAACCATCATAATGCAACAAGCCAAGATATGGTCTTCCTCCCTCCCCTCCATTTCCAGGACTGATTTGGGGGTCTTGCCTGCTCCCCATTTGCCCATAATTAACCAATTTAAGAGGTGAAAAGTTAATGTAAATTAAGTCAAGCCTTGTGGCCTAGAATGAGTAACAGTAGAACGTCCAGGACAGACAGCTGCTACATTAAGAAACAAGCTTGCATAATGAAGAATTGCAAGATTGCATTGTACCTTCATCAGAGTTCTTTCTTTTTAGAACCAGCAGCCTCATCCAACCTACTATCTATGGACACGCAAGCTGCCTGTACCTTTAGTGTCAGGTGCCCTAAAAGTGGGAGTTTTTATTTCAAGCACATCAAGCCCCAGCCAGATACTTTTCCCAGGACTCTTTTCAGGCAACTGTGACCTCATCTTTTCCAAGCCGTTTCTCCACGGGAAAGAACAGGCTTGTCATTTGCACATTGTTGTCAACATTTCAGTTTTCCAGGTATTTTCTTCCAAGCCATCCCAACAGTAGTTGGAACAGGACAAGCATTTGCATACATAAACACAAATAGATTAAAATTCTTCCCCCCGTCCCTTTTTCCAACTACTCTTTAAGGCAAGAGTGATGGTACCATCTGGAAGGTATCCCTACATGAGAGGGAACACTCACCTGAATACTGAGAAAGTTAAGATGAACATGCTTCACTCATATTTCTACACTACAGTGCTCAAGTCCATCCATGGTGGTGAACAATTTAAGACTAAAATCAGAATGATCACAACCTATTCTAAAAGTATCATAACCCATATAACATCTATAAATTAAAATAAAAATCCCAACCACTAGATAGATAGCAGTTTTCTGAATCTTTTTGCTATCATTCAGATAGTATTCATTTAGACGCTTCCTATCTGGATATGGTAGTATAAAATCTGTGTTCAGCAGTATCTGAGATATATAAGATTACCAAATGCTGGAGGCAGGTAATATAGAAAGGCTATTGTCTAGTTCAGAAATTTTCAAATTTGGCAACTTTAAGATGTATGGACTTCAACTCCCAGAATTCCCCAGTCAGGGGGATTCTGGGAGTTGAAGTCCATGCATCTTAAAGTTGCCAAGCTTGAACAACACTGCCCTAGTTAGTAAGCTTTCAGAAATTTCAGACTGTACCTTCTGACACCTGGAATAATTGGTTAGATACTCATTAGATAGTCTGCTCTTATGCCCTTTTGATGGTTCTTCTCCTGTACCCTTAAATTTGGGTCCCATTTCATTCCCAGCTTCAAATTGCAAAACTTGATTTGCCCTTAAGTGTTGGCTTTTGCTGTGTTTATTTTCAAGATTTTCTGTTCTGATCCCACAGGTCTAGATCTATAACTGGTTCATTATCTGTTTGTCAGAAGAGATTATTTTTCTTGAGGCACGAAACAAGCAATTGACTTTTTGCATTTCTGTGCTCTTTGGTGAAAGGCAACAATTTTATGGTGGTAAAGCTAAAAAAAATGTAATTTAACAACATGTACAGGCATGTAATTGTAGTAATTAATTCATCTATATAACCCAGAGTAATTCCAAATGGCTTTTGAATTGAAAAGAAATGCCTAGCTACTGTTAATTGTGGCAGTCAGAATGAACAAAATTCAGAAGAATAATAAATAACATCAGGGAGCATCAGGGGTGAAAAGAGCCCCATCAGCCATTCTCAAAACAAAAGAAGAAAAAAAATTAAACTTTCACAAATCCTTGCAAGTTAGCCTTGGAAATGCATTCACTGGCATGTAGATTACACAGCAATCCAAAAATATTGTACTTAATTACTGGAACATCTGAACTGGATACCTTTTTAATATTATAGGTGGTTAATATGGGTGTTCAAATGCTATCCATTTTGTACAGGAACATAAATATTATCGTAGACAGTAAATCTGAATCTGAATGCTTTTCACTGCTGCATCTGATAGTGCTTCCACTTCTATGAAAAAGCCTGGCCTGGCTTCATCAAATTGAAATTACAAAAAGAGTTTTCCAGTAAGAATATGATTTGCTAAAAGCAATTGGACTTTGATATAAAGACCACAGGACACATTAAAGAGGTCTTAGCAGGTGGCATCACTTGGCCAACCTTATGTAGGCTTGGAAGCTAAGCTGGATCCAGTTCAGTTAATGGTTAGGAACTATATGGGAATCCCAGAGCCGTAGGCTAGAATGGGAGGTCTAAAAATATTCCAGAAGAAGACAATGGCAAACTATTGCCACATGGTTGCCAAGAAAACTGCTTGGACGGGGAGTCAAGTATGATTTCCATGATCCTTGACCTGTATATGTTAAATAGAAGGTTAATAGAAGGTTCCTTTGACTTACAAATTAGAATCAATTTATTTATCTGGATTATTGTTTTTATTCTCAGACAGCCTGGAGAGCAGTTACAGCAGCTCCCCAGCTTTGTTCCTGATCCCCATTCTGCCAATTTCCTCTCCTGGGAGAGGGAACTATGTGGGCTCTTGGCCATTTCAACAACTCCAGTGTGTTGAGGACACTGTCGATCCTCCAGTGTTGAAGAAAGCCAGTTCAGTGGTAACTTTGTATGGAATAAAGAGAAGAATCAAGGGTCCTTTGGGGAAAAATATATTGGGATGATTCTCTCTTCTTACTTTCTCATATGATGGGATAATGCTGAGCTGAATTTACAGATGGATTATCTGGAGAACAGGCAAAAAGCCAAATGTCTTGGTCAAGACTACCTGAGCTCTAAAGTCACCAGAATTGGCCCAAACCAGTATAGACACATCTAATCATTGCAGTTGAGTCCACAGCAGTCTCCAGTTCTTTCCAAAGGAATTGCTCATGCATGTATTACATAATCCCATAAATGATCAAAAACATAAAAATCTTCCTTATATTGAATCAGGCTGGTAGAGATCTAGATGCTCATTAGCTATAAAAAAGATAGGAAAGATCCCCAGCTAGAGTAGCCAGCCTTACCAAAGGTCAGGATGGAGTTGCACTTCAGCAACTAGAGGAAAACTCAGAGGCTTTCTGAGATTTAAGATAAGAATTTTTTGAAAAAAATCTACTTACAAATGTTGGGGATTAAACCTTAAAGCTTTAATAAATTGTAGGGTCAACCAACTTGCATCCCAAGCAAAACTGATGAGATGTAGCATAATATCCAAGATGTTGTTTCTACATATATCTATTTTGTCCCTAAGAGAACTGCATTTAGTGGAAGGATTTCTGCTGACATCTCAGAGATATTCATAGCAGCAGTTTCAGCGTGGCTAATGCCTGGCAGTTCAGGGTTACAGAGGAGTTAGCAATGCAGCTGATTAAACTCTGAGCTGAAGGAATTTGGCATTTGGTAGAGTAAGGCCCTTAGGTAGGTTTTAAATTGGACTAGCAGATATTGTTGCCTTTAGTAGATAAAGAATCAATATGGGAAGAAGGAGCTTTATTTGCTATGTCCTAGCAGTGATGCTGCAGGATACTAAATATAAAGGAGAAACTCTCTCTCTCTCTCTCTCTCTCTCTCTCTCTCTCTCGACTTATTTATTTGTCAAGTGTCTCTATAGTTCATACTGAGCTAAGATTACTGCGCAAATACAAAATTGCACTGAATGTTAACTTCACTGATTGCTAGACATTAAGGGTATGTATTGAAAGCAAATTAGATCAGAACATAAACTGAAGCAAGGTCATTCAGCATAGCTTTTTATTTACCCATGCAGAACAAATATGAACCTACTACTTTTCTAATTCTGGACTTCTACAAACTTGCTTCCTGCTTTGTTTCTTGGACCTCCAATACTCTTTAAAGCAGCATTGGCCCTTCTGCAGCCTTGAAATTACTTGTTTGCAACCCTTTGAGACCCTTCTGATTATAATGGCTCAAAACTGACAGCAGAGTTTTCAACAATTTTGCCATTTTGATGGGCAACGCATGAAAGCCCTTATCATAGTTATAGAAACCATGATGATGTCAGATATATCATGATATTCATGTGTATTGAGATTCAAATTATGTAATTTGCAAATTACATCATTTTATTTCCACTATTTCTTTATTAAATATTTACATTCTGCATTCATACAACTTTTAGCATGTTGAGGTTATCATGTGGGTAAAATATGTAATCCTTTATTGAAACTGTTGCTCATATATTCTTCATCGCTCTTTTTCTCTCTCTCCAAGAAACCTTATATATATTAATTTTGTTGCATTGCTCACTCGCTCTCTTTTTCTCTACGCACACACACACACACACACACACATACATATACATCTTTTCTCTTTTTGTTATTGTTTTAGTTTTACTCTTTGTTCTGTTTTTGTAAATAAATAAATAAAAACATAAAAAATAAAAATTATGAATGGACCTCACTTGCCCCCCTTTCCTCCTCTAAAGACATGTGCGACTATAGTTTAGAAAGCAAAGAAAACTCTAAAGCTGGAATTCTGGAAGTTGATGTTCATGCATCTTAAAGTTTCCAAGGTGGGAAAGCACTGTTTTAGAGTTGTTGTCCCCCTAATACACAATGTTCAAGGATTTTATAATTTGTAATATCCAAAATATTCAAAATTCTGGTAATTCAAAAAAAGACAAAAGCTTCACATATTATGAATATAGTTAAATAAGTTAAGAACAGTTAAGCAAGTTAATAAAAATACACAGTTGCATCTAGTTTCCATTTATCTACAATGGGTTTCTTTCAGTTTAACCTTGCTATTTAGAAGGCATTTTTGTTTCTGTGGTCACACTAATAATATATCATTTGTATACTGCATTTATATATGTTTATAAAAAATAGGAAACGAAATGTACCCATTACAGCAGTAGTCTAAAACTCACTAACAATTGAGAGTTAATGTGACACTCAAGAGATTCAAAAATAAGAAAGGGAAGAATTCCATGATTAGATCAGAAAAGTTAGGGGACTATTAGCTACTTCATTATAGATCAAGGTATCTTCTATGCCAGTTGTAAACTATTGTCATATTGTTGCTAAGAAAACTGCATTGACAGCTCATTAAGTCACTAGGAGACAAAATTGATGGAGGTCTTACTTTTGAAAAACACCTAATTACTTAAGCTAGGCTTCCTAAACTGAGGAATGTGACCAGGGTGGTTGCATGCAAATTTGATAACTCCTGATTTAAGAGCTTCCTTTTTTTCTTGCTTTCTAGTTAATATCTACAACTAATAGATAACATAAATTAAGTATTGTTAATGCAGGATTGAATTGTTTACCCAAGACTGTTCATTAGACAAATAAGCACTTGCAATAACCTTTTGCCTTTGAAACCAAACCCTGATATTCAGGATAATTATCTAAAAAAAAAAACCAGAATGGCAAAAAGCAATCTAATGAATATCCCTATATAAATTATGTGGACCTGAATATTACATTCATGAGTCAAGGGTGAAAGTCATATATACTCAACTGAAATTAACATCAGTTTGTTTGATTAAACTGAACCTAAACACAGGCCAGATTCATCACTGCACCTAATTTCTTTTATTTGGTACTTGAATAAATTATCTATTTAACTTCAAATGCCCTGATATTAAAAATACTTATGTCCTTATTGGGAGCCCATAGGAAATAGCTTCAATCTTTGGAGGTATCATGTAAGAATTCTTATTGCATTTGCATTCCCTTTTTCAAACATAAAAGAATATCGGCAGACTGGTGAAGACAGGTATTGCAATCCAATATATCTGGCAGGTATGAAGTTGGAGAAAGTTTCCCTAAATAATCTAATCTCTTTTATTACATCTTCTCTCCCCATTCCTATCATCACACATAGAAGGTGTCTCTTCAAGGTAATTAATACAAATGGCCAAATGTAACTGATAGGCATTAAGTAAACAAATGTAAATAGGAGCTGTAATGATAGTAACAAAATTAAAGTAGCATTAGTAATGAAAGTAAAATAGCAGCTAGAACAACAGTAATGAGAGGAGAGTTGAGGAAATGGAGTTTAATCCTTCCTCTCTGGTGTGATCCTCAGGAAAATCAGCACATTGAAGAGTCATGGTGAGACAGAGTCTAACGTTAGTTCCAGTTTTGACATAATTAAATGTTCAAGGTATCTTTGGAAAATCTTGTTTTGGGAAAACATTTGAAGGATTTCAAGAAGTGCAAAAGAACTTTGATAGTTGTGGAAGTTCTCAGATTGTCACAAAAGCTAAAAGAGAATTTGTACATATTCAGTTGAGTGTCGAGAGTCATTATCAGATGTGTGGGCCAATTAAGCATATCTACAACAGTAATCCTGCAACAATGTCTTAGAATTTAGAAAAATGGGTAAGAAAGTGACGGTAAGTACATGTATTGTGTCTGTCATCTTATGTAAAAAAAAGTAAGTGAAGTGAAGAAGTGTGGCACTCTTAGAGACATGGGCCATTCCTTCCAGAATCTTTCATTTTTGTTTCATCTCTTCCATTCCAAACAATTTTAACTTTTTGTGTGGATGTGATATGTTACTATTGCCACAAGATGTCTCCATTTCTTCAGTCATTTACTTTTGTTTCCTGCTGTTTGGATCCAGTGGTGTGGTTTAGGTGATTTAAAGCTGAATGTAAAATCAAAAACTGTGGGTGAAACAATGTCTTGACAGCTTTTTGAGTGGTTCATTTCTAAAATATACGTTTCTTCTCCATAACTTTCCTGGCAATTATCTGTTGTTCCAGAGCCCGCAATAGCTTCTCCATTTGTGTTCTGATTGCTGCACACATAGTAACTGTATATTTGCTATGAGGTCCTATGAAGTATTCTCTCTAATGTAATTAATGTCAAGCAATAAAAATCTAAGAACCACCGTGCTACTCCAACAGATATTTTTCACTTAGAAACTAAAAAGAATACCATCCTCTAGTTTCATGGGCACCATCCATTACCTGTGCAGGCTGAAGATAGTAGTAGCTGTACCACTTTGGCCAAGGTTGACTTGTGGTATGATGAAGACAAAGAGCAGGCTACTCTAGGTAAACCATGAACTAAACAAAACCCTGATTTGGTGAGTTAAGATCCTGTCCTTCAGCTGACTCCCTCCTTCAACTGATTCCCAATAACGTTAACATTAGAGTAGAAGAGATTAAAAATATAATAAACATCCCAATAAAAAACAGCAATAGAAAAGAAGTCTGTGGCATTTTAGGCACCATAAAAAGCAATGCAAGAAAGTACTTTAAAACCTGGGGGAATAAAAGATTATTTGGTTAAGGAATGAAATCATTGCAAAAGCCTAGATATATCTCTCTGAAGCTAGGAGTCTACAGTCAGGTTGTCACCACTAAGTAGGTTCCTTCTGCTTTATACCCTACCATTTTAAATGTGTGGAACATTAAAAGTCCATTTCCAATCCTTGGAAAGGCAGGGGTGTACAATATGATCAAAAGCTCTGACCTCTCCAAAGGTTGCAATGAATTTCTATTTTTAATACAACAGATCAGGAAAATAACTACTTTAGAAACACTTATATTAACTGCTTCTACTTCAATTTGATTTGAATCAAATTTAGCTTTCATCTTGCCCCTCATGTGTTTGACTCAATCCCTCTTTTTGGAAAACACCAGCACGCCATTCAAAAGTCAGTTACAGTCCTGTGGAAGATCCTGGTTCAGGATCATATTCAAGCACAGAAATTCACTTGGTTACTTTGGACTGGTCACTCCCTGTTAGCCCAACCTACCTTACAGGTTTTTTGTTGCAAGAAAAAAATGGGGTACACCACCTTGAGCTGTGGAAGGAAAGTTGGGATATAAATCTAATATATAAAATAAGTCCCCCACCAAAAAATGAAGGGGTTATAGACCCCTGCTTTAGAATATAGTAACCTTTTGGCCTGGTCTCTGTATGAAGCAGAAGAAATAAATAACACGTAAAAGTGGAAAGAGTCATACTGGTAGGGATGAGGAAAGTTATCTGGAGGGGACCAGGTTGGGAAAAGAAAATAAGGTTTCTTTGTCTTTTTTTTCACTAAAAACAAAACAGGAAAGTGTTACTGACAATTTTATTGTAGAAAAATATGATGCAAGGGGAATACTTATAGCAAAAACAACAATTAACAAAGGACCTTTAATTCATACGATTTGTTCTTATTTGGTCTATTGCCTTGTATTCATTTCAAATTACTACATATGTCAATACAATTTTGGGAAGAAATACATTATAGTTAAGGATCTCAATGTGATGTTAAATTATATTCCTAAAACATGGAATCTGTCATCTCATCAAGAGCTTTGAATTTTTAAACATGTAGAATGAAACAGTTAAGTGGACATTAAGCACCTGTGCATTAATTCAGCCTTCCAGATACTTTCTGGCCTGTATGACTAGGGTAGAATTCATCTCTGAACACACATAACAGGATAATAATCCTATTAATCTGGAACTTCAGTGAGTTCGCTCCCAAAGTGGGTTGACTTCACTCGATTTATATCTGTGAAAACAGTGCATTACTTCACACAACTTGGAACTCAAACTGAGAGAAATATTGCTCTTCTTCATAATGATTATGGACTTCTTCAGCAGAACAGAAAAGTGAGTATCACTTTTAGTTTCATGAACAATTTACCTATAATTTCTGGGCTCACAGTAGCTTTACTTTGGACCTTTTCTACCAAAATTCATAGTGGATAATGCTATCAGTTGCTGCTAGTCACGGTATCTCTCTAATAGCTCTGGAATCAGAACAGAATGCCAGCTGTTGGAGATCAACAAAAGGATCTGATTCGGCACTTTGGGAAATTGATCTGATGGAATAAGACTTCTTTATTGGAGCTTGCTTCAGAGCATGCACCAGTCAAAACTGTCAGTTGTAAATGGAGTGTGGTCAAGTACTGCCAATGGAGCAATACACCTATATCTAATAAAACCCCCACCCCTGAAGTATCATTTTTAATAGCAATAGCAGATCTTGCTAGTCCCCCTTGCAAACATCAGCGCCATATTTAATGGTTCTTTATAGCTGTTCAAGATCCAGCAGTAATATATTAACATGCTTTTTCTCCTGCAAATCTCTTGCTCTCCCTCATCTCTTAAACAATTAGCATTTTAAAGATCCTAAGAAATAATTTCACGCTTTTGTCAGATCATTTTAAGATTTCTTATATTCAACTATAAATCTGAAAAACTGCCGAAAGCAAGATGTGGTGTATGTTTGCTCATACCATCTGGCAGAAAGGGTTCCTATAGGGAATTGAAGAAATGCAAAGTCTTATGTGAAAATCAATTTGGCATACACAACCACAAATAAAGAGGCAAAATTAAAATAGCAGATGAATGGACAAATTCCAGATGTCTGCTCGTAGCATAACTATGCTTCAACATCTGTTGCTATACAAATCTAACAAACCTTGATAGCAAGCCAAACACACACATTACACACTTCTTTCTGAAATATAGTATTTTCTGTTGTTTTATGCCTTTGGTGTGAGTGTGGGTTTATGTACACACACACATCTACACATACATTCACATACATTTTCTTTCATATCTACTTCAAGCATATGGTTAATTGAATCATCAATTGCACAACTATAAGTCATATGCAGCATTCATAAGCCTATCTATTCAGCAATAAGTCCAATTCATTCAGTGGAGAAGGACATCTAAATTTGAGTATAGACATTGCAGCCACATACATTAATCTAGAAAGCTGTTTTTTAAAATAGATATACTAAATCAACTTGTAAATATGGCAATAATCTCATGATATGAAATGCTATACTTGTTTTCAAAGTGTATCCTTAAATTGCAATAAGTTAGAGGAATGGACTGTATTACTTTGCACAGATACTTTTTTCCTGTCAGAGATCTTTCATTAAAATCATTAAGAAGTCAACACACTCTCTAAATCTTATGCCCTGAAATTGTGTTGCTCTAGTTTTCTGTGTGGAGCAAGTTCTGGAAGTGATCCTGCTTTGCTTGAATAAGCCCCTCCCCAAAGTGAGACCCCATCAAATTTGTTCTAAACCCCCCAGGGGGGTCATAAACCACAATTTCAGTACACTTGGTCCAGGTTCATAAGAAGGAGGGCATAGGCTAACTCAGAAATCTTCCTCCAAAACTTATTTTCTTTTTTTCTCCATGTAATTAATGTCTACCACTTCTTTTCAAGTTGAGAAGATCATATGAAGCACAGTCCTCATTACATTAAGAACCTTTCTCACTTTCATCTACAGGACAAAGCAGGATCACTTCCAGAACTTGCATCTATAAGATAGATAGATAGATAGATAGATAGATAGATAGATAGATAGATAGGTCTATCCACCCACCCACCCACCTGCCCATGCTCTCGATGCTGCTCCGGCCCTTTTGTAGCATCCTTAGCTGTAAAATTCCTCTAGTTCTCGAACAGGTTTTGCCACCGGTACCATCTGATGCATTTTGCTGACTGTTTGGCCAGTGGTAGAGTCAGCTGACCCTTAGGGGGCAGGACCAGCTCAGCACCTGTTGTCCTTTTGAGAATGATGCAGGCATGCCACATCCCTCTGTCCACAATGGGGAACAAAAAAGCCTACTTCTGCCAAACCTGACTCTCTCTCTCTGAATCCACAAGTTCTCTAAGCCAGTCTCCAGGAAGCTACAGATAGTGGGTCACATACTGCATGAACTGGGCTACTATGATTTGTTCAGCAAATCACATGTATAAAACATGGCATGGTTTAGTATATAAATAAGACCATAATTTTATAACCATGATATTGGTTTTGTTGCTGGCAAAGGAAAAATAATTATTTCTAATGAATGTCATTTTTGCATGTTTTTGGTATAAATCTTTCCCTCCCGGTGTCTGTTTTAATTTGCAATTAAAAGAATCCAAATGAAAATTTGCATGTAATTATTTTTAAAATATAGATTTTAAATGTTTTTTTTTTAAATATAAACGGTAAATTTCATTTTTATTTACATAAGCTGAAACATTCCCTGAAATATTCAGAATTCAGTGTGGCGGGAAATCCAATAAAAAGCTATGTTCCACAAGGCTTATTTATTTGGAAGATACAGTGATCACAAGTATCAAATACTTGTTTATTGCATATTTGATAAATAGTGTGGTAAAAAAAGACCAATCACACCTGAAAATAAATTTATTACTATCAAAAGATCAGGACTATAGATCTATTGCCATTCGAATTCTCCTATATGTTCAAAAATATAATTGGTTTTGTCTATGTTTGTCTATTGAAATTGATATAAACAACTCACAGATGTACTGTAATATTTTCCTTCTCTAACGGAAGGTTGGTTATGTACAGAATCCTAAAAATTATAGGCTTGGTAGGAACTCAAATTAATCTAAATATCTAAAGAATAGAAGCCCAATACACAGCTACACACCCAATGACTACTTTATTATTTCACCCAAACCAAAAATAAGAAGTGGAGATTTTTGCCCGATAAAGGAAGAAATTTGCGGAGATGACCACAAGTAACAGTAATTTATGTAAAGTGACTCAGAAAAGCCTGGACATTTCACCAATGAATCATTTAACTGCTCATATTATTACAGCAAAATGTTTTGTGAAAGGAAATGGTTTATCCCCAGATCATTCCGGCTTGAAATGACAATCAGGTACAAAATCTATACCCAAATCAGGATCTTAAAAAATCTACCCATTAGAAATTCATTGGTCCAAGCCATAAAAACTAATATATATTGTTTTATCATTGTTTGAGTGATGCTGATTACTGGTGTAATGCTGTTATTTTGTCTACAGCACACAGCACAAAAATATCCATGTTTTACTATATGAATTTATTTGCATTACCAAATAAGTTACTATGTATTATCTCAATAACATTCAGGATTATAAAGTAATAGGTAGGCATACTACTTTCTCCTACAAATATATTTTTTTCTTCCACATTTATACTAAGAAATTGATTTTTTTCTGCAAACTGCACATATTTTTAGCTATCAAGTCCCTTGGGAAAGAGATCAGCTCTTTTTCCTCCTTTTCATATTATAAATTACCATCCACATTGGTGGTACCCTAAAACTTACCAATACATTTGTTTATATCCAACCAAAATAAAGCATAAAATCCCTTTTTTAAAAAAAGTTATCCTTTTAAACTGATGAGAAAGAAAAAATGATTGTGCAGATATTATGCACATAGATATAGGAATTCAAAAAGCAGGCTTAAACATACCTACAGAGAGAGAGAGGTTCTCTTTTCTTTGAACAATGCCCATTTGTATTTTATATTTAATTATCAAGAAAGTGGCTTTGAATTTCACCATATGATAGGTATCTTGTTGGGAAAAAACCTTCTTAATTTAAGTCTGGTGCTTTATTATCGTCATAATCTTAGGATATATCATGGTATAAAATTGGGTTTTCCCCTTTTTCTTTAAGGAAAATGGCAGTTATTTCCTCATGTAGAAAACAAAATATCAGTTTGTAAGCCCAGGAACAGCAGAAGGGGAAAGAAAGTGAAGAAATATGTATACACGCTTGCCAGAGTAGATTTGTAGATCTTCATTTGCAATAATATAGACAAGTAGGTCAGACACTCTTGTAGTCCTATTTTTGAATAAGCCCTTTTTTAATGACACAGGAGGTACGACGGCTGTAAAAAAAAAATAATCACCTCTGATTATTCCTCTGAAGAGTCTACAATTCTATCACTAGATAAAGTAGAACTGTGCAGTAGATTTACATGTCAGCTCCAACCCTTTATTCATTCAGCTGGTATGTCTGAAGGAAACAGCTGACATGCTCACATGAATGCAAGTACAGTTCTCCATATACTCCCAGACTCTCCTCTACTAAGCTCCTGGACTGCACCGAGAGCTGAGGCAGATTGCTATGACTGCAACTGCAATTTCATTAAGAAGTCAGAAAGCACAAGGGGCTGGTTATATGGGACGTGAGACAGAGAAGGTATCTCTCTGTGTGGCCATATCTTCTACCCAGCTTCATGTCAACATCTGCTCAGGCAAATAAACCCATGGAACTAAGGTAGCTTCCTAATATTGACTAAAGTTTAGAACGAAGTTGTCAGCTGAAAATCATGTCAAAAATCTATAGGTTTGAATACCATATATTCAGAAATTCATCTCTTTAGAAAAATAGGTTGCCATAAAAATTCACTTTAGAAAATAGTTCTCTGTGAAATATTTCAAAAGTATGTATTGTCTAAGTAAGCAGGAATGAATATATGTAAAGTTGACAAGACTGATAATAAACTGATTCTTACCTACAACATTCATGTTGTCACTTAATAGATATTTTATTGCAAAAGAAGATTTATTCTTAAAGATTTTTGATGTATATTTACTGAAACAACTTTTCAATCAGAACATAGTAAATGTACCATATATTGTTAAATTATTATTGTTGGTCTCACAGTCAGCCAGATGTTTAGACTGGATTTGGCATTTTTATCACCTATCAGTCCTTCCCAAGGACCTGGGATAGGCAGATCTTGTTGTTTGATTGTGTTAAAGGTATCATTGCAGGATGTCAGCTGTTCCAAGTAAAGCTGCTTTTTACAATTGACTGATGTGATTTTGTCAATGCCAATGGTCTTCAAGGGGTACTCCAGATGTTTTGGGATTGCACCTAAGGTGCCTATAACTATTGCTACCATCTTTGCTTTCTTTTGCCACACTCATTCTACTTCTATTTTGTGATTTTCTCCAGTTCTTTCTCTTCTATTCTGCTGTCTCCACGTATTGCAATGTTCACTATCCAGACTTTTTTGTCTTTCTTATCTACAGTTGTTAAGTCTGGGGTGTTATGTGGCAGGTGCTTGTCCATCTGAGTTCTAAAATCCCAGAGCACTTTAGCTTCTTCATTTTCTATTACTTTGTCTGTTTTGTGGTCCCACCAGTTCTTGCTTGCAGGCAAATGGTATTTCTTGCAGATATTCCGATGCACCATTGTTGCTACTTTTTCATACCGTTGTTTGTAGTCAGTCTGTATGATCTTCTTGCAGCAGCTAACGAGCCACTGTTTCTTCAGATTATCATCATCATCATCATCATCATCATCATCATCATCATCATCTTATCTCTATCTATCTATCTATCTATCTATCTATCTATCTAATATCTCAACTTAAGGTAGCAAACATACCTATTACTCCTGCCTCCCATTTTCCCCATAACAACCCTGTGAGGTGGATTGGTCTGAGAGTGACTGGCCCAAAGTCACACAGCTAGTTTTCATGCCTAAGGGAGACCTAGAACTCACAGTCTTCTGGTTTCTAGGCCAGCATCTTCATCTCAACCACTGCATCAAACTAGCTCTCTAAATAAGTTCCTATAGCAATTTTTTAAAAAAAAATCTAAGGCTTAAACACTCAATCTAGCCATGCTTTAATATTCTAATATTAATAAAGTCAACTAATGATACTTCTCAATCCTGTTATAAGGTGCATTAAATGTAGTTTGCATTTCAAAAATGCATATATTACATAGAATATTTAAGTACTAAGAATATAAAGGGCAGAGTAAAGAGATTTCTATCCTTTTCACACATCTGAATACAAAATAAGTCCCCTATTGTAGGGGAGATGGGCGGGAAAGAAATCCAATAAAGAAATAAAGAAATAAATAATTCTGTTAGTGTAAACCATCTTGATAAAGTCTGGTGATAGTGGACTCCCATCAAACTGCTTATGACATAATTTTTAAAAATTATATAAATACTTCCTAGTAGTATTCCTACTTCCTAGGAACATGTGTGTGAGGCTAAATCCAATTCCAATCATTATTTCAATTCAGATATGTAATTTACTTCAGTTTACTTCAGTCTGGATTTCTTACTGGATAATTTTTCTGATTCAATTTGATTTGATTTGAACTTGAATCAGTTTGAAGAATCCTATTTCTGCATAGTCATCCAAATTGACTAAATCAATCAGACATTTGATTCAATGATTGATAATAGTTGAATAGTAGGCATTCTGGTTTTCTTAAACAGTATTTTCAGAACAAGCCAGGATATAAAATTGATCCTGGCTTGTAATGACAAAATTTAGCTCAAAGAAATGCTAAACTCTGAAAGAAGAAAAACCATTCACCTACAAACAGCCATATAGACTCTTGTAGAAGTGATGAAAACGAGTGAAAACAAGATATTTTGCCATAAACATTCATTCTCATATTTGCCTGTGTATAAAGTTCAAGCTCTCTACTCCTTTGTTCAGGAGATTTATCATGCCAAGAGTATCCCACTATCTTGAAGATCAAGGATGTTTTGTATCTATTGTTTCTTTGAACTATTATAGGTTTTATAGAACCACAAAGGCACCAGATGCTCAATTATGTCTGACACATCACTTTAAATGATGAAGTAATCTGGGATATCTTTAGCTTTATAATAACTGTCTGATGATGTGATTTTTGAGGGGTTTTTTTATTTTTTCCATTTCTTGGTGTCTTAACACTGGTACTTTCTTTTCACTGTTCTGCTTACTTTTTTCAAAGCCTTGGCTAATTGACTTTTTTTGGTAGATTCTACTGAGAAAAATAATCTAATTCTCTGTTCTTTAGATCATCTCACTTTAACCTCTTTTGTTCTGTTATTGTTACATATTAATACAACCATCTGAAAGACATGTGAGAACTGAGACTTTATGAGTACCATTACTACCATCATAAGTCCCTCAGAATCTGGCGGTTTCATCAAAATAAAATAAATATCATGACATCACAATGCAAGTTTACATACCAGTGTGTGACATCACACTAGAACAGCAAAAGAGGTGGAGCTTGCATTATGATGCAAGGCTCATTTCATCATTTGTCCCCTCCTGTGTATGCCTGCAGCTATCATTGTCAAATTTCCCCAATATACATCCCTTAGAAAGAACTCAGCATATTTCTAATTTTATGCAACAAACTTCAAACGCTTCAGTTAGTAACTCCATGGTTCATTTTTATTTAAAAAAAATTCATTTTAAAACCCAGTACATCCAAAGATGAGGCATATCCTGCCCAAAGATAGGTACGTTGCCCTAACTGTTGATCAAGGGGAAAGAAAAACCTGTCAGATTCAGTATCTTTTCAGAGTAATTAGGAATGGAACAGCATGTAATATATTTACATAGGAAAAATGATCTCTAGCTGTAATGTTGTTACCTCTTAGGGCAATCTGGAAAGTAGAGGGGAGACAAAGGGACAGCTAGACAGTAATTTAATACAAGTGCAACTAATATCTCAGGGATAAAGCTATTTGCCACCATTTAGGAGAGCAATAAAAGAAAGTCTTACATTAGAATCATATAGTTGATTTTTAAGAATTAGATTATCAGAGCTAATCTGTTTTAATGGTTTGGGGTACTGAAAGTAAAGCCCATTAACCTGCCTGAATAATAAGGGAGAGGGTTGTTTTTTTCCCAGAATGATGCAGAGATATATATTGTAAAGGTAAAGTTAATGCATCTACTCCAGCTGTAACAGTCTATTTTTCAATTTTCAACAATGGCCAGAGAGATTATTGTGTTGCTCAGGCAATACTATTCTGGGATTGGCTTTCCATAGGAACACATGAGGAATGCTTAGCATAGAGAAGGGGCAACTGCAAGGGATGACCAGAAGACCAAGATGGCAGGTGTGATCGCATGATTTAAGGCCTGCCTTTTGTTTGTATGAACCTGTGGTGTCAATGCATGCACAGAAGAGCAAGGCTTTTGTATCTGGGCAGTTGTGCCCATCATCCTGGCTGTTTTGCTGCTTCCACACAGATGCCTCTGCCATGATGGGCAATGAGGAGAACATGTGCCCTGTGTTGGCAGCTCTTGGAGACCCCACTGGCCATCATTGTTGAAAGTGGATGGTATAGTTTATTGCCATTTTGGACTGGGGAAGAGATGAAGCCTGGAAGTACAGAATAAGCCAAGTATTCGCAAACACCGTGGGGTCATAGCCCCCCAAAATAATAAATACATTTGTGTGACACCTCCCCATGAATAAAACTAATGATTTCCTTGGGTTTAAGGCTGGGCAAGAAATAAATGTACCACTTACTTTTAACTATTATGTTTTAATCTATATATAAATACAATAATAATTGTATAATTTGTATGTTATTTTCACAAATACAAGTATTTGTAATGGGAAAAGAGTATCATAACATTCAGAGTGGGAGGATGCAGACTTTTACTCCCATTGACCACGGGTTAAAGTGGGCATGATGGGGTTGAGAGGTGGGGATAGGGAAGGTGATTACAGCAGATGAAAGGAACTGGGCATGTTGATTTAGGGCTGTTGAGGGACATCGTCAAGTGCAGCTATAGAGATTGATATTGAAATTATGTTTTTTGGAGCCTATTGGGGAAGATGTTGTTAGCCTTGGAGTGTGTTCTGGGGGTAATGGGCTGCAGGGGATAGAGAGGAAGGAAATAGAGTTAAAGTGATGACAGATAATAGGAAGCATGTGATGAGGTGTTACAGGGAAAGGAAGGTTGGCAGTTTGAGGACCACATCCTTTCTGGGTGAGCTGCTTTATCTCAGGAGCCAGAAGGTTGGCCATTAAGTTCTGGCTGATGCTACTTAATCCCAGGTCTACCTGTAATTGTGGATAAGAGGGCAGACAAGCCTTGTGTTACCAAAATCTAAGAAAATGAAGAGGGAAGTGTTCCCCTTTCTGAAACGTGTTCATCTGAGTTCTGATATTTACACCATCAGTGACCCCAGGTCAAGGGAGGAGCAATGGGAATTCAGGTTGGGAAGTTCTACAGGCTGTCAGAAGCCCTATTCCACAGGCAACGAGATATGTGGCCTTGTCTGAGAAGTTGGATGAGTGGGTGGGATGTGGCCAGCACAGCCTTTGCCCAGCTCCAGTTGTGCTCCTATTCCAACTTTTCCTGGAGCAAGAGGTTTTATTGACAGTCACTCATGCCCTTCATACCTCCTATCTTAGCTCTGTGGAAGCTACAATGGATTCAAAATGCAGCAACTCATGTGCTAACAGACTCTGCTTATTTTATATGGGTGTTACCTCTGTTGTGGGAGCTTCATTGCCAATTGGCTTCGGGGTACAGTTCAAGGTGCTAGTTATTGCCTTTAAATCCCTGTATGGTTTGGAGCCTAGGTATCTATGAGACAACATTCTCCAAAATTATTTTCCATCCTAATTTATGTCATGTTAATTGACATGATTTCCATGTTAAAACTGCAATAACCCAAGCAGTCAGTACCTGATTGACAGCTGTTTGTTTTCAATTTTAGATTCAATTTTACAATTTATATGGGTTTTTCAACCTTTCAGATGAACTGATAATTCTGTAGCCAAAGCATAATACTTTTATACAGTTATTCAATTTAATACAATAATTGGTAACCTATAATCTCACAGTCACCAACCGAAGTTAAGCTCCAACAATATTCACTCATTTGTGTTGAAATCAGTAGGACACAGAAAGATGTCGTTAATTTTGGTTTGATTGTGCTCACTGTTATTCAATCATTTCACCATTTTTTTAATATGACTCTATGTTCTAGAATAAAATATATTTCCTAGAATCTTCAGTTTTATATTCAGCTATAAAATATCATGCTATTCTTCTCTTGCTAACTTGCATAAGATGTATTTTTACTCAGAGTCTCTGGGCATTCTGATGTCAATACCTTGAGCATTAGAAATTAGATGGTATGGATGAAAAGCAATACTGTACACTTTTCAATAGTAATGCCCATAGCTGGAATTTTCTCCCTAGCATCTTTGTTGCTCTATGCTGAGCTAGAAGCAAAAGCCATCCTATATTAAAGAAACATTAGCAGCTCCTCATATAAATTGGTCTCTCTCTCTCTCTCTTTGACCTGGAGGCACCGATGGACTGGAAGACCGATGGCAAATTAAACCTGAATTCAGATAAGATACTGATAGAAGATTCCCCACCCCCAAAATTAGGACTTGTTTTGAAAGTTAGAACACTATCTCTGAAGGAACAGGTACATAACTTGAGGGCTCTCCTTAATTCTAAAGTGTGATAACGAGGCCTATCCTCAATTTCAGTTGCTACACCAGCTACAACCCTAACATAGCCTGAAGGGTACATGTCTTAAAAACATTACCAGTGGATTACTTCAATGCAGTCTTCACATGCTGTGATTTACAGTATGTATTTATATCTGGCATCCTAAGACAAGTACATAATCATAGCATTTCTGTGATTATCACACGTGTATCATCATCATTTAGCATCACTGCAATTTGCTGAAGATGTCACTAACTCTGTACAAGGCTATCCTTGAAAATGTTCTGTAAACTGCAATTGCTGCAGAATACCACTGCCTGATTGTTAATCAGGGTAGCTAGGTGAGACACATAATCCCAGTCCTAAAAGCACTGCATGGCTTCTTATGAGCTACAAGGCCCAATTTAAGGAGTTTACAGTAGCCAATAAAACCTGACATGGGCTTGACCCAAGTACTTGAAAGATCTTGGGAAAGCTATCTTTTAACTCAGGCACTAAGATCACCTGAAGAGTCTCTGCTTATGGTCTCACAGTTTAGCTCACAGTATAGTGACCCACACTGTCTTCTCTCAGATCAACGTTTAGAACGTTCTTCTGAGCAGTCAAGCCCCTTTTTGCAAACCAGCAAGACACTTTCACCACATAACTGTTTCCAAATTCCAAAGAGCACTAACTTTAGCACACTTCAACACTCTCCTCACAGCAGTTTTGGAGGGCCAGTACAAAAGAGTCCCCTATGAGCTTGAGACTGTGCCCTTGTGGACAAGGGGCCATTGAAACATACAGCTCATGTCCTGCTAGGCTGTACCCTCAATAAGGACTCAAGTACTCACCTTACCTGGTAAAACACCTGGGAAATTCTGATCTTTTTTATGTACAGTTGTTGTTATCAGATCAGCATGATTCAGTCTCCTTGAACATAGCTAAATTTTGCTATACTGCCTCTAAAATTAGGCAGACTTTGACTATCCACTGACAAACCCACCACCAACTGTACTATTTTATCTTGTTATGTTTTTACTGTATTTTTATTTTTAATGTGTTTTTGTTTGCAATTTTGGACAGTGACCATAAAAAATATTCATTCATTCAGATCAGTTTCCCAGCCTTAGCAACTTTAAAATGTGTGGACTTCAACTCCCAGAATTCCCCACCCATTGACGATAATACAAGTGTGATAATTATAGAAGTGCTAGGGAATTCTGGGAGTTGAAGTCCACATATCTTAAAGTTGCTAAGGCTGAGAAACAGCCTCTTAGATAACAATGAAAGATATGCCTTGTATCACTGAGGTAGGGTAACAATTATTTCAGGGCCAGCCTGGAATTTTCAAAATGAACCCAGTTTTATTTTTACTTATACAGTGTAAAAGAAAGAAAGTTTGCATAGCTTCATAGAGGAAAGCCTTACCAGTGCGCCTGATGTCTTTGGGGCCTGGCACCTCTAAGTATATTTAGTATTAAAGTCTGCAGGGGGAAGTTGGAAATGTGTTTTGATGAACACATCTACAAGCCATCACTTGATTAGCAAGCCTACCAACCAGGTTTCCAGTTGTGAGAAAGGTTTTACGTGAATTCCCTTTTTATTCTCAGTGGGAAGGATTGTTCCACTGATTTGGAAGAAATGTTTCAGAGCTTGCAGGAATAGCACCTCTCTGCTATTTATTAAAGCAGCCATATCTTCTTCTTCTTTTTTTTTTACAGGGTTCTGGGTGAGCCTGAAAAAAGCTGCAGTTGCCTTAATTAAATGAATCATTAAAATGGTGTATGCCTTTAGTGCATTAAAGCAGTGATGTTTTCATTTTCTGCTTGAGTGGAAGCTGAAAAAAAGAGATGACTGCTTTACCAAATAGCAGCAAAATGTGGTGCTTCCATATGGTCCAAAGTACTACTGAATCATTTTCCAAAGCATATACAGCCAGTGAGTGAAGATCTATAGCATATCTGAATGCTAGAGATGTTGGAAAGGGGCACAGTTTTCTAGTCACCAAATGATTTTCCTCTGCACATAAAACTTTAATGCCAGTATAGGACTGAAATTTCATTCAGATTTAGTTGGGAATGGATCTGAGAAAAATAATATGTAACTGAATATAATTATATTTCTACAATCTAGAAATTGGACTGTAGCAAAAGCTAAAGCAGAATTCAAGTCTTTGGGCATCAATTTGTATTATTAATTGGCTGAGTCAGATGAAATTATCAAAGACGCATTAGACAGAACAACCTTTTTGGACATACAGTAGCTATAGGAATGTAGCATTTCTTAAACCTTACCATCTATATAAAAGCTTTTTTCTATTATGTTAAATATTCTGACCAATATGTATATGTGTGAATGTGTAGAACTTGTGTACCTTAAATCCAAATGCTGATGTCAAGAGATACAGTGTGGTTACCTTTTCTGTTAAGAGCAGTTCTTTGAAAAGAAAGATTTCTGGGTGAATTCATTATCAGCCTTCAGTCCCACCCCTTGCAGTTGCTATATACAATAACAGGATTACTTCTCAAGAGTTTGCTGGGTTGGGAGGAAAATTATTGCATTCAGTCAGAAGCCAGCACTGCTAGAACCGAGGTAAGACACCATCTTTTTACTTCATATATATTTATAATAAACTGTTGAAATCTAATCAATGTTTGTTGAAAGATGTATAAGCTGTCATGTGCTTTATTGTAGTGAAATAGCAAGAATGGGGATGGATTGGAGCAGCTCAGTTTTATAGATAAACATCTGATTGTGGACAAATGTGATGGTTTTCTAATTTAATGGAAAATAATTTATTATGAGAAACAAGTTGGGCATTCATAAATACAGAAGAGTAATTTTAACTAGTTTTATTATATATATATATATATATATATATATACACACATATATATATATACACACATATATATATATATATATATTCCCTTTACAACAACAATTGTGATTTTGAAGCGAAAGGTTTGAGTTCTGCATGTTTTATTTTTAGAAGAAAACATGGTTATTACTAAGACTATCTATTCTTTAAAACTGTCTATTCCAAGTATCAATGATGGTTATGTAACTTGTATATAATTTTCAACTGGATAACCCTTTCATAATTCTAGTTTGAAGTGTTTAAAAAAAAATTTTCTGATTCTCAGTTAAGTCATGCACTGAGCACCCAGCATCTTTCTAAGAAAGTAAATGAGTTAAGTTTAATAAGCTAATGGCATAGCAGCATTTGCAAAATTGAGACCCAGCTAATCAGCAAGGTGACAAATGGAATGATCTGTGATCTTCAGGGTGAAGAGTTAATTGAATGAGCAGACAATTTTTTTTTTACATCTGCTCCTACGTTCCTAATGGATACCTTCATTTCAGTCTCCTTTAAAGTAATAGCTACTCATTGTTAATTTAAAGTCTCTATGTTTTTCAGCCACTTGCTTTTAGCCAGGGCAAAGGTCTCAGGTGTTTATATTTTGGGGATTAAAATTGTCAATATGATGTACAAAGCATCTATTTATGACTGTAAGTGATTGAAAATCTTACTAACCTGTACTTGGAACGCAATGCTATTCATGAAGTAGAAGCATTAAGAAAATTCAAGAACTGTAATAGAGCTGTATTTTTAGTCCTGTTTTTTTAAGTTTCAATATTCAATATATACAGCAAAGAAGATCACTTCAGAATCTTTGAATGATACACTAGGAACCGCAGATAGCTTCTTTTAAGGAACAAAAATATGGCATTGTTTCATGTTCAAGAATTGATAATGTTTTTGGACTGGGATTGGGAACACTCACATTCAAAGATGCTCTCAGTTGATTTGGGATTAGATGAACTCCCTCACAATAAAATATCTATAAGAAATATACCACCATAAGCATGTTGTATTTAAGGAAGAAAAGAAGGTCATAGATGTAATAATAAATACTTATTTTAAAAGACAGCCAAGGTTAAGTATTTCTAAATCCTATTGATTTCAGTGAAAGAAAACTTCTGCTATTGAAATCATCAACATTTGGCTATAGTACGTTCAATAGATTATTATTTAATCCGTCACCATTTTAAGTGTGTGATAAAAGTCAGATATATATGCGATATAGCACTGTTTTTTATCTAAGATTTGGACTGAAATATATGTAAGTCATTTAATAAAACAATGATCAGTGCGGAGGCTTCGTCTACTTGTCAGAAAAACAAGACATGGTACTGTTGAGATGATAAAATGGGCCAAAAGTGGAGTAAAATTGTTTTGGACTAAGGATCCACATCTGAATCACTACTACCAGCAGAATCCCCATTTCCATCTTTCCATTTCCTGCATATACATATACCATGAAGAGAAAAATACAAATAAAGGGGAACAAAATTTGGAACAAAATTTCATTTCCCCACGGTGGGTGAGCTAGTCTGAGCCTATTCTTTTCCGATTCTCCATGAAAATCCATGCCTAATACGCTTCTCCAGAGCTCTGCCCTGTAATACTAAAACAGAAAAATGGGTTATGCAAAATGATGAAGAAAGGGTTAATAGATACAATAACAAATTCAGTGTCCCAATTATCGTGTTGGGAAGGGTAAGAAAAAGGAGTGGAACAGACAGGTCCTTGGGATGGAGAGAAATGCCTACTTAGCTTTATTGTTGTTTGTACCTTACCACCACCATTTTGAGACCATTTTGTTTGTTGCTTTACCTGGCTGCTCTAGTCTTGCAACTCATTTATTTCATAGAGGACTTGTTAACTGTATTTCCATCTCAGTCCCAACATTCAAGAAGGGATGTCATCATTTTTTACAGACATCCTTTCCCTTTACACAAAAACCTTTTAACCTATTTATCAGAAATTGGCCCTGGTGTGTGTGTGTGTGTGTGTGTGTATGTATATGTATGTACATGTCTGTATGTGTGTGTGTGTGTGTGTATATATATACACACACATATACACACAGTGTGTGTGTGTGTGTGTATGTATGTACACATCTGTATGTGTATGTACATGTCTGTGTGTGTGTATATATATATGTTAACTCATATATATATATACACACACATACACAGAGAGACATGTAAAAATACACACACATTGTATGTGTGTGTATATATGTATATGAGTTCTGAAGAACACACACATGGTTCTTCAGTTGTTTTCACCCAATGGACCTCATTTTACCAGGATTGTTGTTCAGTAACTGCATCTTTAAGTTTGAACGATGATGCTTCCAATGATACCATCTGGGCCCCTGATCCATTATCACCTGAAAAAGAAAAAAAACTGTGCTTCTGAGTCTCCTGCAGTGACTGTTGCCATCACATTCTGTGCCCAAAATATTGAAGCTTTAGCTTCGTTTTTAGTGCTTTCATGAGTAATGCTGTTTTATGTACTGTATGTAAATCTTGACTGATCTATTCTTCCTGAAGTCCAAGGCATTTTCAATTTTCTCCAGCAGTATAAGTTAAAGGCATCCTTTTTACTTCAACCTTTCTGATGGTCTAACTTTCACAGCCATATGTTACAACTGAGAAAACCATTGCCGGGCAATATGTAGCTTCTTATTTTTTTTTAACATGAAAGAACATTAAACAGAGTATATTTGCACTTGCTTTTTGGAATGCTATAGTCTGTTGTATTATCTTGGATTGCACTATTTCATTTGTTAACCAGACCTTAATGTTGCCAAACGTCTGCTGCAGAATATTGTGCTGTTCAAGTAACATGCAAGTTTTGCCTCCACTTTATGTCTGTGACTACTTACTCACACATACCAAGTTGTCATTTATTTATTGCATCTTTCTGCCAAAGGTGTTTAAGAAATGCTTCTCTTTAATGATGAGTCTGAATGCAGGTATGAAAAGGCCTTGACCAGGAAAGGGCTATGTTTTGGCAGCCAGATGCCATATTTTACATTTCTGGGGAATAAGGTATGGGCTGCAGGTTGATCAATGTTGCAAAGTGGACTATATTTATATGTATTTTCTTGATGGTTTGAACTTTCCTTTTTCAACCATCAAAAGCCTATTTCAGGGCTGTCACATAGCTTTTCTTTTCTTTTTTTTTTTTTCTTTTCTCAAAATGATGGGAAATTTGGCCATCAGATTTCAGTAACTGTAATCAGAAGGATTTTGGTGGGTGAGAGTGCAGAAAGGAGTTCAGAGGCCACATGTGGCCAAGATCTCAGGTTGCCCATTCCTGCCCTTGAGGAATTCAAAACCAGGACTGGCTTTGATGCAATACTTTAGCTGACTTCTAGTTTCCAGTGCCTCGCTGGAACTATGAAGTTTTAGTAGGGTGTGTGTCACAGGTACTTTTTTTAAACCATGCCCAGTTGGATTGACCCAGACTCAAGAGAGACACAAAAGCCCTGGACCCTGGACTTTTGGTTTCTTTATTACCTCCCTGTAAGGATTGGGGAGATGTTTTATTTTGGAAAAACATACATATAAAAATGATATTCGAGTGCTTCCTATATTCTATTCTACTGCTATCTCTGTACTATTACTATTACAATATACTATTATTCTTCCGTCACTACAGTATTACAGTGTTTATACCAGGGGTCCTCAAACTTTTTAAACAGGGGGCCAGTTCACAGTCCCTCAGAATGTTGGGGGGGCGGACTATTTATTTATTTATTTATTTATTTATTTATTTATTTATTTATTTATTATTAAACTTGTATGCCACCCATCTCCCCCAACGGGTGACTCTGGGCGGCTCACAATAATAGTTTGAAAAAAACATGAATGAATTCTTATGCACACTGCACATATTTTATTTGTAGTACAAAAAAAAAAACAGGAAAAAAATACAATAATTAAAATAAAGAACAATTTTAACCAACATAAACCCCACCCTGCATTGGTGGTCAGTGTCAGTAAATGTTATCCTCCCCCCGCCCCCTGCCCCCCACATTATTGGTCAGTGCCAGTGGCCATGCTACTTGAGGGGCAACCACACAGCCCAAATGGAGAAAGTAATAGGGCGCCCTGGACCCCACCGATCACCCTGCACAGAGGATCCCTCCCCCAGAGTATGAGGAAGTATGAGTTGAAGTGCCCCTGTGGTTGTAAGTGTGGACGGGCTGCCAAGTGCCCGAATTTTGATCATGTGACTGCAGGGGTGCTGCAACAGCTGTAACTTTGGGGACTGAGCGTAACTACTAAATGAATGGTTGTTAAGCGATGGCTTAACAAAGAATTTGAGATGATGGAACAGGTCTGGGCAAGGAAGAGGAGTTTGGATATAAATGCAAGGAACAGAAGAGAAGAAAAAGTGAAACAGAACTGAGTACAATGCTTTCTGCGGTCCTGATAATTTGCAAAGAAGTAGGCTGACCTGATTTCCAAAAATAAAAACTTGGATATACGAATATTAAAAAATGCATACATGTATACAAATCTACAAGTCAATTTCCCCAAAGTCACAGGCAAAAATTACCAGAAAAAAAAGGACACAAAGATGTTTAGAAGAGCTTCTCTGGAATGAAGCAACTTTAAGTAGTTCCAAACATTCCTGTCCCCTGTTGTGCTTTTACACTCTGTGAAAGATTATTTCCAGGCCAAATTAATTTAATAAATGACTAACAATCAATTGACCACTCTCTCCATCATAAGGCTATCAGACCTGATCTGCAAAAATCCATTAGTTGTCAGCAAAGAGATACTGGAAACACCAACTTTGCTTCTTATTCTGGATTTCTGCAGACTAGTACTAATCAATCAGCCAGTAAAATGGATAATGGAATAGCTTCATTCCCATGTTTCCTTCCACCATAAGGTACCCCGAGACTTGATGAATAATGGAAAGACATCATTTCTTTGGCTACTTGTTCCCATACTGTTCTGCCTGCTCTACCTTGAGCCCTCCCATTAGTTCGAGGATACCTTCCCCAAAATCAGGACTGTCCCTGTAAAACTGGAATCTAATCTTGGAAATAAGTTTCAGGCACTGATAGTGCCTTCTGTTGACTAAAACCGAGTCATGGCAGCAGGTTATTGGGAATATTTTAAAGACATTCCCAAAGAAATCCATTGTGTGGGTAAAACAGGAAGGAACATAAAATGCAAACGCGAAGCATCATGAGAACGGGGCTCCTGCCGTTCTCCAAATAGGGCGCCTGTACTCATGAGACCTGGGGAAGACCAGATGGTTTCCGAGGGATTGCAAGAACGGGGTGGGCAATTGGGAGAAAGAATGACACAAGCAGCTTGGAGAATGACACACCGATCACCCTGCACGGAGGATCCCTCCTGCGGAGTACGAGGAGGAGAGCCGCCGGACCCAGTATACCTGTAATGTAGAAGAGTCCGGCTCTGCAGTCTCCCTCCTCGTGCATCGCCTGCAGCTCCCCACACAGCCCTGACACTTCTGCTTCTGAGAGACAGCAGCAGCTGCCAATCAGGCGGGCGGGCCGGATAAATGACCCTGGAGGGCCGTATCTGGCCTGCGGGATGTAGTTTGAGAACCCCTGGTTTATACTATTACCTATTACTCTATTACAGTTACCTATATACTGTGCCCTATACTATTACTATTATGCATCAACATTGCTTTCTGAAGTCCCCTCTCTCTGAGATTCCTTCTTCTTTTTACACTGATGGCCAGCCTCATTGCACCTGTTTTACATTGTGCTTTGTCTCACTGGGCTAGTATACTTCTTTTCCTCTCTTTTGGACTGTCCACTCCTTCTGAAGGAAAAATACCTTCTTTCACTTGGCTGCTGTATTCGGCTTGCTGGTGGCTAGAGAGCTCCAAAACACACATCTCCATTCTCCTCCCATCTCCCCCTACACCTGTGTCAAGGTTGCAGCTTTATTGGCAACTCTGTGGTGCTGACGCTGGGGAGAAGGCTCAAATGGGAGGGAAAGAAGGCAGCCCAGGGGCCTGCAATTTTGCTAAGCAGCCTGCTCTTCCACAGTGAGGAACTATTAAATATTCCTAGTGAGCACACAAGATTTATAGCAATAAATACCATATTACTGTACAGCATTGATTCAATACACTTTGACAATGCAGACTGATTTAGAAAATTCAGTCCACAAGTTTTTCCCAAACATTTTTTTCTTAATCATCACATCTGTTCAGAGGAATTTAGATCAATTGACTCCTCTGAAATTATTGATCCAGTTTAGAAGTTTAATCGCATTGTATCTGAAAAAATGTTCAAAGTCATGCTTTGAATTTGTTCTTTTTTTATGATTTTTGTAAATAATAATTAAATTTCCCTGAACTTCACCAAGGTTCATGCATTCTTGAAGGATTCGCACACGATCTAAAACATACATTACCTGCCTGGTTAATAATTACTTAAATAAGTAGCACTACTGGTTCCATGTGGGATGTATAGTGAAGGTGTCTGGTGGTATGAAGCACTTTGCATATATTATTGGCTGAGGCCAGTTTGTTTTAGTTCTTCCCCTCCCCTAATTATTGCTGTAATTATTGCTTCAATTCTCTAAATATAATAATTTAATTTAACCAATATAACCAATAGTCTGTTTGGAAAGAACGTTAGTATCAATATTCCTGAACAATACATAGAGCACAAGGTAGAATTTGATTATGTTTAAATTGTATTTACATGGAAAGGCCTCTCTATATCAGCCATTTGTTTTATTCTACCTTATCCTGGCCTTTCTCCACGGATTATAGGGGTGTCATTTATGTTACCATTTATCCTTTCAACAACCCATGAGATAGATTAGGTGAGAGATAGCAACTCACCCAAGGTCAGTGAATGAGCTTTTTGGCAGAGCAGACATTTGAACTGAGGTGTCCATGATAGTAGCCTGATGCTACCTACAACATCACATTGGGTTTCCTTATATTATCTCTTTGCCATTTACTTCTGTTGAATTGTCTGTGTGTGGGTGTTTAAGTATCTAAAACCTCACCAGTGAAACATGCAAACATCTGCTTAAATTCATGTTTGTGAGAAAATACATAGCCACTATGGATCTGCTGTGATGAGTGAGTAGCTTTCATGTGGAAGTTGAACAGAGGTCATAAAGAAACTGGAACACATGTTTGAAGAATAGCAAAGGTCAAGAGATAGAAGCAGCAGGAATTTTTGAATACCATCTAAGGAAACTGACATGGACAGATAACTGCTACATGAACAGAAATATTTAACTTCAAATGTCAAGTTAGACTCAGGGAATCTGTGTATATCACTCACATATTTTCAAGACCATTGGCTACCAGCACTGTATTTATGTTGGCTCTTAGCTTTTACATGAAAATGTTAATGAATCGGAGGGTAATTCTTTAACTGATTAATACAATTTTTTATTGGTTCTACATATTTGTAATATTCATGGCACAACTTTTATTCTAATGGAGGCTTTTGATGGCAGAAAAGGCACCAACTTTTATCTAAAACTACTGTATTTTCTAAAACCATCCCACTTGCAAAGATTAATTCAGTATTGTATGTCTTATGTGCATCAGAATTCAATTTGTGTACTATCACAGTTATATATATGGAATGGAGTTATAAGCAGCATCGGTATGGGAAAAACATCAGAATAGCCAACAGCCCAAAATCTTCAGTCAACAGCTGGTAACCAACATTTTATTAATTTATTTTTTACAAAACAGATTTATAGGATGGGAAGAAGGATAAAACATTAATTATAATTTTCTAAAACCACTTTCTCATGTTAGACTCTTGGAACTATAGAGTTGGAAGGCACTATTTAGACCACTGAGTCCAACTCCCCACTTGGGCCAGGAAGTAATGATCAAATGAAGAAAAGCTGCCCAAATTGTTAACCTGGGTTACCAGCTGCACACCTCTGATACTTAGATGTTGGGAGCCTGATTACAATAGGCCGTCTAGCACTAAGGGCTTTGGCATCTTTTACTTGAGGCTCTGCTCAGAATGAATTAATCACCTGCTTCCTTGGTTTCCTTGGATTGGAAGCTTATCTATCACAGGTTTTGATACATAAATATTTTTTTTAGGATTGAGCCACGATTGCTGAAGGAGAGTGTCAGGAAGCCCTGTTTTTTCAACAAGGACCTATACTCTGAAGCAGCCTTCCTCTAAAACTAAGGCTGGCCCACTCAGTGATAGCCTCCAGAAGATTGTGAAGGACATACTCTTCCATAGAGCCTTTGGGGAAAGATCACATGTCATCTGAAACTGGATTTTATTAGCTAGTTTATTTATTTATTGTATCTCTTTTTAAATGTTTGTTGCTATTACAGATATTTTATTGTACATTATATATAGTGTATATCTGTGTCTTTGAGTCAGTCTTGACTCCTGGTGACTGCATGGACAAATCCCTGCCATTTTCTTGGCAAGATTTCGGAAGTGGTTTGCCATGGCCTCCTTCTTCCTTGGCCTGAAAGGGTGTGACTGGCCCAAGGTCACCCAGCTTGCTTTGTGTCTGAGGTGGGACTAGAACTCACGGACTCCTGATTTCTAGCCTGGTGCCTTAACCACTACCAAACAGGCTCTCTTATATTATTGCCATAGTCAATTGCCATTTGACAGTATATAAGTTTGATTAATACATTAAAAAAAATAGGCAGCAAAGAGTGAGAATTTTCTATATTGCTATGCTGCCATCTAGGAATGGTCCTCATTTTTGCAATCCAGGTATGGTAGCCCTAAGAAGAGCCCATATTTTCCAAGTAAAGGTAGAAAAAATCATGCCTGAAACTCTGATTCATCAGTATCAACAGTATCAAGATAAATACATAGTCGGACTCAGTATCAGGCAGCTTCTTGTTTTCCTATGAAATATCAACTGACTAACACAATAGCAAACTTAAAACAGGTTCAGGCTGCCATGAGCTTTCTCTAAATTCCTTCAAATTCCTCCAAGCCATGGGAGCATTTTAGTAAAAAAAATAATATGAAGTACATTGTGAGTAGGAAAAACTTGGAAAGCATTACTCTCAAGACTATGGAGTTCTCCCCAGAGCACAAACACAGAACAGATTGTTTCTTGTTGAACCCTAGTTTTTACAGCTTCATAGAATCCCTTTTAAGCTCCTTAAATCTTATGCAACTATAAGATTTACACCCATGCTGTACATTGAAGAGTGGACATCATGAGCTATATACACACACACATACATACAAACAATCATTTCAAAAGACAGGAGGTGTTGTAAAAAAAGGCTTTGTTTCCTTTGAAAGTACAACATAAATGTGCTGAATGACATACTTAAATACTCAAGACCGCATCCTTGATCAATGACATCCTTGTTGTACCTTGACAGAGGTAGAACTCTTTCATTTAGTCAGAACAAAATATACCCAAATTCCCAATGGGGCCTTGTATTACATTTTAGGCCAGGAAATAGTCAGACTTTGATGCATCAACTGTGCTACTCAATTGCCTATCACATCTGGAATACACATGTATTAACTGTACAATCTCCCTCAGCATCCTGAATGTTAGAACTTCTGTTATTTAGGGAAGGTCTTCTTTCAGATGGGAGAAATAAAGCAGTTGGGATGCATTACATTTCTATCTGGAGAACCACCATTATCTTAATCAGATTATAACTTTCTATCATCTTAATTGCTGCTTTGCCCAGTTTTTAAGAGTGAGATTGACAGCATGACCCTTCCCTTATTTTTATTCAATATTTTAAAACCTCTGTATTTGCTCAATATCTTTCGAAGGCATGACCTTATTTAGTTATATTGATTTTTCATGTATCAGTGCTGCCCTCTCAAAGGACATAGAGCCATGGCCACCCCCCAACCTGGCTCCATCTGTTTGTGTTGCCCAGTGATTCCCAGAATACCTAGCCAGGATAATCTTTATTCATGGAACTGAGTTCCCACATTTCTAGCAGGCCACAGTTTGGAGGGAATATTCTCATTACAAATGATTTGCATTTTCATAAGGTGAATTAATTTTCTTTGTTTCTCCCCCAAAAGTGTTGTGCATTTTTCAGTTGCTTGACTCCTTGAGAGCTCTTTATGAAATCTCTGGGGATTCTCTCATTTAGCAATAACATTTTCCCTCTATAATCTCAAAGTCTCTTTGTGCCTACACTTTTATTTTGGATGGTAAAATCATGGGAATTATATGCTTCCACTAAAAAGTCACAAGACTTTTATTTTAAGGAAAGCTGAGTCAACAACAGTCCTGACACTATTTTAAAAGCCACATCATCTATAACATACCTTGCAAATGTTGTATATTTCTCCATATATATATATATATATATAGAGAGAGAGAGAGAGAGAGAGAGAGAGAAACACACACACACACACACACATATATATGGATGGATGGATGTATATATATGTATATGTATATGTATACATACATAGTTCAGATAAATAGCAATTTTAGGCAGGCTATGAAAGAAATGTAAATTGGCTACATGCATTGCCAAAGATAGCTATGTGGTGTATCACATATCACTATTTTTACAATAACCTACATACTCCTGTGCAGATAGAAACTGAAATAAGCAGGACACAGAGTAAGTATAGGCATGCCTGGGAGCAACCCCCGTGTTTTCAGATGTAGAAACCTTCTTCTTTAAAAAAAAATCCCAAAAGATGGAACTTGCCTTCCCTGTAAATAAAAGCATGGTGCAGTGAGGATTAAGCATGCTTAGTTAATCATAGGAGTTGTGGAATAGTAAATGTAATTTACAAAACAAAAATAGAAATCAAATTGGTGAGACAATGGAGGCATCTTCTTAAGCCTCTGACAACCTTGTACTGTAGTATTCAAAAGGAAACCATCCCCATCAGAAAGTGGGGTGGGATACATAACAACTTTTATGGTGGGATCCACTTGTTTATTCTTTAATTTCCTCAGTTAGAAAAAAATATATACCCAAACAGCATAGGATTATAAGTAATTGTAACTGAAGTCCCACTGAAATTATTCATATTGGATGTATTTACCTTTGGAATTCAGTTATTAAATCATTCCGGATCCTTTCCTTCCCAATTGTCCTTTCAAGTAGTGTAAAGAAATAATGACATGTTTTTGCCTTTCCTCTGCTAAAATGAAAACCAACTTGTTTAGTAAGTCTGTATCTCACCTTTTTCCCCAGAGTTAACATAGCTTGGCACAAACCCGAGGATGCCATTGCCCAAGAATTCCTGGGATAATTCTTCCTGGATTGATACTAGACAGTTCTGTATTATTTGTTTTTCTTTTTTATGCTTCCCACATCAACAGCAAAGAAAGTTTCTATCTAGACATGACGTTTAGTTATTAGTAAATACAATATTCAATACCTGGAGCTAACCTACTCTTCTAAGAAATGCATGGATAAATATGATGAAAATGCCAGACAAGTATTAATGGCAAGCAGCCAGAAATTCTGATCTCTCAGTGCCAAATGTTTTTCTCTCCCTCTGAATCCAATTTAAATAAATGTTCTATGTCAGTTTTATTTTTGGTATCTAGGATTTCAAGGAATAGCTGTTTAAGAGGGAAAAAAATCCCAAAATAATTAGAAACAACATTTTGGGCAAGGAGGACACAATATTCATTGACCCTAATCTAAAGATAGCTGGATACGATGAATGGAACTGTTTTAAGGTTCATTATATATTTACCTGGAACTTACTGTTCCAAGTGAAGAGAGAGGGCTGGAAGTATATTAAAACTGAGCTTTAGGCCTGTTGAAATTAATGGAATTTAGGCATGACTAATATCCTCTGGAAAAAGACCATATTATATAAAATTTCTAGGTGGGAATGAATAATTTTGAGAGTCTAATCAGTTTTTCTATAAATATAAGATGAAAATTACTATTTTCTTTGAAATGTGAATGAGATAGAAGATCAAAACCCTAAAAAAATCACCATATTGGATGATCCAACATAGTTCCTTTACTTCTTGGTGCACAGAAATAGCCTTGCAGAAACATCTTCAATAAGGAAAGTGACACAAACTCCTTATACATGTGTCCCATAACATAAACTTTCATTATTGGGACATAGGAACATATACCAAGCCAAACCAAATGAATAATAGCTGTGTTTTAGATTCCAGAACAGAATCTCCAGCACTTGAATTGGAGATCTTCTTGCAAAACATGTTGGTTAGTACTAAGTCATGGCAAACCATGAAGACTTACCTCTTCACACAAGTAACGTTTTTTGAAAGGAAAAACTATATAGGTTCCCTTATGCAGTATAAAGAATATATAGTTCTGCTTAACTACCAAGATGCAAATGTTTTGCATCAAAAGCTTTATCCAGATGATTAGATTGGATTAGGATTACAGAGTAGACTGAATTGTCCATCCAGATGTGTTGCTGCATCCATGCACACATAGAAATGCATTTGTTATGTTTGCAAATGCATAACCATTCAATTTGTTATCATGTTCAATGAAAGACAAATAGGTAATGTTATGAAAGAAGCCCTAGAATTCCCTGGAGCCACAAAACGTCACATCTGTAGTGTCAGAACTGAATGCCTATTGTCACCATATAGGACCAGCTTGCCTGCATTAGCTGTACCAGATAGAAAAGCTGTGAATGATCTTTATTTCTATAAGTCTTTTCCAAATTATTCCTAAAATATGCAGTTGCTGTGAAACTCCCAACATTCTTGGTAGTCAGCATAAAGGAAGTTAATGTTGAGAAAAATGTTGGGGTGGGAAGACGGGGGTCAAGTGAAAGAGAGAAACAACTTGGTAAGCAAAATCTGGGGGAGGCTCTTTCATTTGAAAATACCAAATGAAGACTAAGGATTGCCAAGGAAAACATTAAAAATTTTCATAAGAGAAAGAACACCAGCAAGCGATGAATAGGAGGTTTATTCTTCAGTTGTAGGTAGCGGAAGTTGTTTGAGATGAGAAGCCACACTGGATCCTATTTTCAACATAAAATCAACAGGGCATTTCAGCGAAGAAATTTTATTTTGGAGAGCACAGCACTGCTTCCGTAAGGAAACACCAGCAAATTACTAGGTGTTTCTCCCTCAATGCTTTTCTCTTCATTTGCCAGTATAAGCTTCCTTTTATCACTTTAACTGCTACCTTGAAGGGGTCAGGAAAAGTTTAACAACATAACAGCACAAGAAAAGCCCTGCTAGATCATGCCACAGGCCCATCTAGGACAGCATTTTGTGTCACATAATGGCCAACTGGAAGCTCACAAGCCTGGACTGGAGGATGACAAATCCCTTCCATTGTTAGTTCTCAGAAACCAGAACAAGAAAGCAAGCTGTTGTGATTCAAGTGGTGGTAAACAGCCATTGATGTAAGTAGCCACTGATAACCTGATTCTCCATGAATCTCTTTTTAAAAACAATCCAGATTTGCTGCCATTGCCCCAGTTGCTGGCAGCAAATTCTACTGTTATGCACCATGGGGGGAAAAAAAGGATTTCCTTCTGCAGGTTCTAAATCTCCCCATATTAGTTCCTGTGCATGATTTTATGTATCTCTTCATGCCTCCTTTTATCTTCCTTTGTTCTAAGCTAAAAATCTCAAGTGCTGTAAACTTGACAGCTTTCTCCTAATTTCAGTTCCTCATATTTTGATATGTTTTCCAAGAGTTAATGATCAGAACTGTACACAATACTCCAAAATTAGTCTTAACCATAGATTAATATAAGTGTGTTGTTATATCAGCAATTCAGCAGTGAATTCCTTTCCTAATGATTACAAAATCTGCTTCTTCAACAGTTAGATTGCTCTTGCTGGAATTTATCTGCAGCACAATAAAATGCTGATATATCTAATCTGTATTTTCATTAGCACAGAATTACTGCTCTCTTCATAATATATAACAATTTAAATGAAACATGTCTATTTATATTTATTATATCCTGCTTTTGTTGGGCACTCTAGAGTAATGGATCGGTAGCTTTAATAGGGCAGCAGATAGACTAATATATATAAGCTTTCATAGGTAATAAACCAGCAAACTGAAATAGATAGGTAAAGGGGAGGAGGACACTCAGGCTAACTTGACAAGACCAAGTGACTTTGTGTATTTTGACCATCTGGAAGCAGAGACTTTCATTCTTTATTTCTGAATGGGGTTGCATTTCCGTATTTGGGACCGATGGATAATTTGGGGGTGTTTCTGGATTCACAGCTCCTGTTTGAGGAGCAGGTAGCAATTATAGCCAGGAAGGCCTTTACAAACATTCTTCTTGTGAACCAGCTGTGCCTATTTCTGGATTGAGAGGCCCTCCAAATAATCACTCATGCTTTAGTCATCTCACTGTGGGGCTGCCTTTTAAAATAGAAGCTTCAGCTGGACCAGAATATGGCAGCAATGGCAGATGTGGGCATGTTACATATGCCCATGTAACACCTCTGTTTCATGAGCTGCGATGGTTACCAGTAGGCTTCCGAGTACAATTCAAGGTGCGCTGGTTATCACCTATAAAGCCTTCATGCCATAGGGCCTGGCTATCTAAGGTACAATCTGTCTCCTGTAGCATCTGCTTATTGTGTTCAAACCAACAAAACTGCCAAGCTTCAGGTCCCATCAATTAAACAATGTCATCTGATAGAACCCAGGAAGTGGCCTTCTCTGTCCTCTTGAACAGCATGCCCTGGGAGATCTGTGAAGCCCCTACCCTGACTTCATTTAAACAAGCCCTTAAAACCTAGCTCTTGCCCTAGTCATGGGCTAGGGGGATGGCAGACCCCTTGTGAGAAAGTTTTATGCTGAAAGGATAAGTTTCTGTTGACATTCATCATGCTTTTCTGTTTTGTATTGTTCTAAACTGTTTTAATTGAGTACCCTGTCTAAAGTTGTTATGAAGTCAGGAGGCCTCACAGATTTAATAATAAACAAATACATTATTCTATTAGAATTTTCCCTTTGTATTTATCACATAATACATGTGGTGCAAGGAGGTCAGAAGTTCCCATCTCCCAAAATTTAACTAATTGGCCATTACAGAACAATGATAACCCTACATGCACTGAATGTGTTGCTGAGTTGCTTTATTTCTGCAAGTGCACCAAGAAGATGCAGCTCCTCACAAAAGAAGTAGCATGGTGCCCACATTCTTGATTTAAATCAATGGTACATTTCTTCACTTTGGGATAGCAGGGAGAGAACAGCAGCCGTTAAGGCTGTTTCCTCCAGTATAATTATTTTTTCTCTAACAGATGGATACATGACAGTTACCTCCCAAACTATAAAGATAAATCAATATGTGGGGCAAGGATTTTGTATAAATAGCCCAGCAAGAGTAAGTTTCATTTGTATGATGCTAATAATGAAGTAGAGAGCTGATTGATATAGAGAATCTGAGGTCAAATAAGTGGTAGTAAATACTATAGGAAGGATGATGAACCTGGTCCTTCCAAATCATAAGAAATTCTAACAGAGATCAAGGATCTTTCACCATTGATCATGCTGGCTGAAACTTGAGTTCTAACCCAAAACATTTGGAGACACTAAACTATCTACCCCAAATTTAATAATCAGGGAAGTCCTAAGACTCTGTTGGCACCTTATTAAGGGGATGAAATACTACAAGGCATTATTAAAAGATTTCTGGTAAGGAACATTGCCAAGCTGCATATGAAGTACTTTGAAAACAGGCAGCAGAAGATGATGCTTTGAATTATATCATATATATTTTAAAAGTTTGGTCTGAAAATCCATACACAATGTTGTTCAAGAATTTTAATTTTCCCTACAAGGCAAATCAGGGGATCCAGGTGAAGCAGAACAGGCATTTTTAACATCTGTATCTAATGACCACTTAAACTATAAATCTATTTAACATAACTCATATGAAAGACATGAATAAGTACCATTAAAACTAAACCACACTTGTAGTGAGTACTCTTTTTCAGGAAGTTTAAGGTCATCTGTGGTACAATAAAAGCATGCATTAAAATGGTTGTTCTATTTTAAGTGAATTTCTAAAATCAACCCAATTTTCAGCTGTAGTCAATATCACCAACCTATGCATCAAAGTTCTATATGTATCTATAAATGTCTGTTGTGGGATTTAGGTTATGCAAACCAGCTATTTTATGAATAGTTAATGACATGGAACCTATATTTGTCATTCTTCACTTAAGATGGCTCTAATCCACAGAAAACTGGTCACACTACATTCCAGTTGAAATCAATAGGATAGAGAAGTCACAACTCAACTGATTTGAGTTCCATTCATTTCATTTCCAAAGGAACATAAACATTCATGAAAGGAATATATATATAAAAATCTTCCAGGATCCTAATTAAGTAATTAAATCTACAGCTGTATTCACCAGCCTTTCCCAAGCCAATGTTCTCCTCATGTGTGCTGGAGGATATCTAAATTCCTATCAGGTTCCCTAAGAATTGTGGACCACCATTTCTAATTCATCTAGAGTCAGAGATGGCTATTACGTATACCCACATAGCTGGATAAAAACATATAGGATTGTCCTATATGTTGACTGTATCATGAAATCAATAACTAGTCTGCCAGCCAAGCACCATCCTACCTTGGGTCCTCAGAATACACAAATGAAATTGTGTCATCAACTTTTTTTGTGGTTTCCATATTTTGAATAATCAGTAATCCTATGGTTCACCATTGTGAAGTCTATTGGAAAAACTTCCATGCACAATTTTTCCTATTTCCAAAGGGATAGCAAACTGTTAAAAACTGTGCCACTTATTGCAAATGTCTATATCACCCCATGTAGCAGCTTTTACCATATGGTGGCCTATTAAGAAATAATGAATGGCTGTATGTGGATACTGTGTTGTGGCACAATAGAAGACAAGCGATCAAGGTGGCAAGACTCTGATGAATACCTCACAGCCTGCAAGGTGGGGTTTCTTTAAGGCAGACGTTAAATGCAGTCCTTCCTTTATATAAAATTCAGCATAAAAAGTTTACACTGTATCAGTGTTATTCCTCCCATTTTGCCACTGTTCCCTCCAAAAACATGCTGATATTTAAATAGGAATGTGAATACTGTCAGAAGTGCTGAAGTCATGGCGGTCAGCATGATGTAGGGTTGGGGTGTTGGAGTAGGACTTGGGAAACTTAGAAGATGTTCACTCGGTGAATCTGGGCCCAGAACCCTCCCTGAGTGGTTACTGTTGTGGGGATACAACCATGAGCTCCTGTAGAATAGTTATGATATACATCTAATGCAGTGTTTCTTAGACTTTTTTCTGTCAGGACCCTTTCCCACTTTTATGGGAAATTATGGAGCTTTTGTTTGCATGGGTTATATTTATCAAAATTTAAAAATTAAAATTGATGTATTCACTACTGCTACCACTTTTAATGATTATTTGATGGGATTTTAATATTGTATTATTTTTCAACATAGGCTGGCAAATAATTTTGACCTCACAGCCCCCTGAGAGGGCCTTGGGGGACCCCCAGGGTCCTAGGACTACATTTTAAGAAACACTGATCTAATGAATTCAAAAATAATATTAAACTAAGACATAGTATGTGGCACTACCGTTTTATCCATAGCAGGGTGCCATATCTAGCCCAGGATGAGTTTTTAACATTATAATTCCTCCAAAATAGAGTTAGCATTTGGTAAGTAATACTCTGTTTTCTCTGTCAGCAGTGGAACACTGTGTAACTCTATGACTTACGAAGGTTGAGAGATACAGCCACCAAAGTACAATTTCTTTTAAATGTGAAACCATCTCAATTTCCCTCAGAAGGTATAGTCTCTTGTCTATCCAAGATGGTGGGTCAGTGCTGATGTTAATAATATTAATCCTTCTGTGCTGTGTTATGTTTGGCTTGTCTTCTGGACTCATGAGAAATGTGGTCATTTCAGAGTTCATCTCTTGCTCTTTTTTTTTTAATTTTGCAGAAAAGGAAAAAAAGGAAAAGTAAACTTTGTGTTTCAGAAGTTTATAAATAACAATTAGCCATAAGCAAAATGAAATCAGAGACATGTAAATTAAAATATGAATAGGATGTTGAAATTCCTGTTTTAGCCTTCAGTTTTGGAACATTAAAAAGCCAATAATAATTGGGGGAAGGTTTACATAATGTATATCTCAGTTTAAAAGCACACACCCTAAGATAAAGCCAACCTAGGGACAGTTGCAGGGAAGAGCTAATTATGGAAGGCAATCATGTTAATTACCATGTGCTCCTGGATTGTCTTCCTTTACAGATAAAAGTGAATAATCTGCAAATGAAAGGCTTGTTGGCAGCACCTTTCTCTTCCCCATCTCAATCAGGGCCAGGGAGACCTTTTGCTTAGATTCCCACAGCTGGAGACTGGTTGGAGGCTGCTTAGATTCCCACAGTTGGAGACCTTTCCTGCACATCTGAAGGCCTGACTTTATACACCAGATGTAATTTATTCTTCATAAACATTTCTCTTCAGGGAGCATTGCATCAGCATTAGAACAAGCTGCAGAGCAGCAGAGGAGCTCTGAGTGTAGAAGCTGCCAAGGATTGCTGTAAGTCCTTCAGCCATGTGAATCGGGCGCAGTCCAGAAAATGAGATGGGCTGGGAAAAGCTGAGAAGGATGAGCTTAAGTCTTTGGGGAAAGGTTGTATACCACAGATGGCCGTTTTGTGGGGGTGGGCAGAAGGAGAAAAGAGGGGAAACATCAGCCTCCCTCTCTTTTGCTTAGATTTACATGGTGTCCCAAAGAGATATTATGTTAATTAAAAGTCAGGAGGGGGGAGATCACCAAGAAGCGAAGTGAAATTCGTTTGGCAAGTGTTTCATTTCAGAGTATGCCATAAACTTTCATTTCTGGTGCGCACTAAACATTTTCAAATGCTACTTCAGAGCCTCTCTGCAGACATGCCTTTGGGGTGTTTCCAGACTGCTAGAAATGCAAATGTCCGGCAGTAAAATCACCCACAAGAAACTCTTGCATTAGAATAAGGTTTACAAATGACAGGTATATAAATACCGAACATATAGAAGTGATCTCCCTGAATAGAATATTTTGGAATTCATTTCTCTCTGCGTTACATATCCATGTCATTACAATGTCCCTTCCCCTTGACTAACTCCCCCCAAAAAACTAGTGAGATAAAATGGGACCAGGGATCTCAAATGTATTGTCCGGAGTTTCACAAGGTAACATTTTCCAGAATCCCAGAGAGGGGCCTATACCAGAGAAATTAATTTTAAATTGGCAGGGTTGATTAGCCTATGTCTGCTAACAAATGCAGTATCACTTATGCTAATGCCACCTGAGAATTTCATTTGTGCTTTATAGATTAGAGCTGCCATCTGGTGTGGGCAATATCAAATCAAATTAGCTGAGAGCCAAATTAGATAAAATGATTAAAGATCTAAGCTTGGATTCTGTCTCTCTTTCCTACCTCTCCCCATGGTTGTTTCCCTCCCCCCCCCCCCAGCAAATTGAGGGTGTGGGAGTAGCAGGGAGGAATTAGTTATATAAGACTTTGCCCCTATTCTTTTCATAATCCTAATCATTTCCCTGAATGTACTGCTTTTCTAATGGGGAAAGCAACATAACATTTTCTTGGGAAGACTTCCCCCAACCAAGATCCCTGCAGACAGATTAATTCTACAATTCCTAGAATTCCCATCAATCATTGTGGATGCCTATATGGGAATTGTAGTTCTTCTGCATCTGGAGGGTGTCTGATGCTGATCCCAGGGAAGGCTGATCCCTGTTGTGCCGCTCAGTTTTCCTCTTCAAAGTATTTAGGACTGTGTGAGGGAAAAGTTTGAGAGCATGGAAGGAAAGGATTAAGAATTCTTTCCCCAGCTTTAAAAAGGTCACACTAAGAAAAGCACTGGACTGAATGTGAGCATCTCTTCCTTCATCTGACCAATAGATATTCTGCAATTACATGGTCTCTGGGCTCAAATTAAGCACTGAATCATGTGCTATGCAATGTGCATAATCATGTTTTGTTTGTTTCTTTGTTTATTGGATTTATATCCCATTGCAAGGCTCTCAGCTGGTGGTTAGAGTACCTCAGTACACCAGATTAGGCCACAATTGGCATAGCAGCCAAAGCTGGGCTCCAGCTGCTGCTGGAGTACGAGCTGTGAGTACAGAAGAACGCCCAGATCACAAACCCGCCCCTTCACAGGTAGTGCAGGCCCATCCATGTGTAACACTGGACTTTGCTTGGATTCAACTTCAGCTTGTTCTCACACCTCCAGACTCTTACGGCGTCCAAGTACCAAGGTCAGATACAGGATATAGGAGAGCAACCAATACCATATCTGAACCATGACTGAAAAAAGCCCAGATAATCTGCTTCTTCTACAGTGCTTTGTAGCTGACTTGCTACCACCATTTCCACAGCTTTCCCCTTAAAGGGGATACCAGCCAATAGTTTTCTAAAATGACTGGGTCCAAGGATAGCCTCTTCAGAGGGGGGTACACCACAGCTGCCATCAAAACTGCAGGCAATTCCTCTTCTTGTAAAGAGGTATTGACAATCTCCTGGATCTCTGTCTGCTCCATGCAAAAGCCAGGATGGGCAGAGATCCAAGCTACATGTGGCAGAGGTCAATCTAGACAGGATCCTATCTAATTCCTCAGAGTTCACAGGCCAGGAGTACCAAATAATAAGGCAAGACAGTGCCCTAGTTACCACCAAAGACTCTACCCATGACATATCAACGTTGACATATCTAAGCAATTTTATTGGCAATGTGCTGTGCACATTGATTACAGTGGCCAGGCAGAAGAACTTGGTATGACTCTTCCCAAATGGGAGTTTAAAACTCTGAACAAGGCCACTGAACAACAATGTGATGATGCAATGTGGGAGAAGTAAAATTGCTTCTCTTCTTATTGCCACAGTGTAGGCCTGACCATGAGCATGTATTCATGCTTGATCAAATTCATAATTTCTGTGCTTCATTTCTTGAAGAGCCACAGGAAACCTAGATGCTACTTGGGATGGCCCCCAGAAAGAGCTGCTCAGGTGCAATCAGGTCCAGCATTTGGGTTCCCTGTGACTTACCAAATACTGAACTGAACTGCCCACTAGAGAGCTAGGAACCTCCCCAGGTACCCTCTGGGATCTATTGGATGTATTCAGTTCCTGGTGGAGACCCATCCATATAGGTCACTTTACCACACAGAGGTCATGAATGGCTATCAATCACATCTGGGGCAGGGCATCATCTGGTCATTAAATCCTCTCCATCTCCAGATTACATAACATTTGTTCAGAGACAAACATGAGATCCAATGTATAACTATGTAGATATGTTACACCAGATATTGCTTAAGACAAACCCATAGTTGCCACGGATGCCACAAACTCTTGATTAAATTATTATGTGCCATAAAGTCAATGGTGACTCTTAGCAACTACACAGACTTTTCTCCAGGAGGATCTGTACTCAACATGGTTTTTCAGGTCTTCCAGTACTCCACCCATGAACTCTTAGGGTATCCCAAAGTTGGCCCCCAAGGCATGGAGGTTGAAATCCCATACCACCAGCTCTAGCAGTCTAGAGGGAGAACCAAGCAGGCATCAGGGCAACCAGTACACAAATAGGACCTCAAACCTGTCTGTCTGGCCCAACCATAAAGATCCAGTTTGACGTAGTGGCTAAAATGCAGGGGTAGAAACCAGAGACTGTGAGTTTTGGTTCTTCCTTAGCCATAAGAACTGGCTGGGTGAGTTCGCGCCAGTCACTTTCCCTCAGCCCAACCCACATCCCAAGTTTGTTGTTATGGGGAAAATTGGAAATGGGACCATTAGGTACATACACCACCATGAGTGGACCAAAAAATAAAGATGGGATAACAATCTAATAATCTAACCTAACAATAAATAATGATGTTCACACCATGGTATCTCAGGAGCAGAGTCCCTGATGACAGGTAAGGTGTTCCTCAGAATCAAAGTCATGCCTCTTGGTGTGGAGGTTGCTGAAAGATCTGAAACCCAACAGGGCAGATTTCAGACAAGACAACATTGTCACCTTCACCCAATGAGTTTTTGGTGTTACATGCCAAGTCTGCTGCTTCATCTACCATCAAATAGCAGATGAAAGTGTTCTTATTGCAGAGCTGGCATTAATCAGCAGCATTTTGAAATGAAGTAATCCAACAATCCAGCCACCTGGATGGCGCAAGTGAGATGAAAGTCAAAATTGCCTCTAAGTTGGAGGTTTTCCTTCCTCTACAATGGCCCATCTGATGCCCCCATGTCCTTGTCTTGCTGAGGTTGCCAACACCCTCATCCCCATACAGCCAGAAGCAAACAGTGTTAAATCGTGGAAAGTACCAGAATTAAACTACACTAATTCGGCATTACACTTTCATGTTGGCACAGAACAACCATCTGCTTTTAGTGGACATCTTAGCATACAACAGATTCTTGTTTAACCATGCCATGTTGTATGCCTGACATTCAGCACAGTTTGATCTAAGGAGCCTAATCAAACTATGCATAGTCAAGTGTTTGGGAACTCCTGCTGATTTCTATTCAGGAAGCCTTATCATTTACCTTAGGGCTTATCTGACCTGCAAAAATCCAGTCTGCCACTAGATGACAGGAAAGAAATACAGAAAACTCTAATGCTTTGCTGCTAGTGGAGGTCTGGATTTTGCAGCCCAGAACTGGCCTTGGTAGTTTTGACTTTTAACTCACCAGCGCTGTGTGTCTCTGTAGATTTTCATCAGGGAAGCCCAGAAATGGTTTATCGACAAAGTTATTTTGGAACTGCAGAAAACCTTGTGACAGTCCAGCCTTTACAAGACTGTTGTATAAATGCAAAAAGATTATATGGGATACACACATATTTACCTGTAGAATATAAGTATTATTTGGGGAAAGGTGTTAACACCTTAATATCAAGCATTACCCATTTGGTCTCTCTTACCCACCTATAAATCTGGAAAAAAGTAATTCAAATGATATGTTACTGGCAGCTACAGAAACATTTCTCAGGGTTCCAAAAAAAAAAAAAAAAAAATCTATTACACACAGATTCATTTAAAATTGGCATTGTTGATATGCCTCTATTGACCAATAAATTTATCATTGAATTTAATGTTAGCTGAATGTTTCATTTTGGTTTATATAATGAGGTGTTGCCAAATGGTCCAGCTGAGAAATGTGACAGATATATTTAATCCAATATCCAAGTGTTCCCTTTTTAAACAGTATGAAAATGCATTCTGGCCAGAAGCATTTTCAGAATTTGATTTTTAGCAAAAAAAAAAAAGTAATAACCATGTGAAAATCACACTTGGTGTGCAGACATTCACAGATAGTGAACTCTTCGACCTCATTAGGTTTAGGTGATAGCCGATGAAATGTAGTAAATTGAAAACAGCCCAAATACTTCTTTGCAGATGAATTATTTTAACCTCACCACAGGTTGTGATGATAACTGAAATGTATTAGGTGGGTTCAAGAAAAGAGAAGATCAAAATACTGAATTATTGATAGATAAATGGCCTATCTGTTCTCAAATGGGTCACAACCTAAACTATTCTAAGCTAGGGCATTTTGTTGCATTCATTGCCATTCCATCAGAAGGAGAGTTGACTCATCCCAAAAGGCATAAGAAGATTTTCAGTTAAAACTATTAGTCTGCTTCCTAAAGAAATGGTCTTCCTTCACCATGATCATCATGGCCAGGACTAATCCAATCCAGAAAGGCAATCTTTGTGTAAAGGTTGCCTTTCATGTATTGGTTTGAGAATTGCATTGCATGAGGGTTGTATTCCATGCCCTCAAATTAATGTATTTTAGAGTTTTACAAAGTATATTTAACCTACACTTATGACATCTATGAAAATCAAAATCAAAGCAAAAGTATGTATCAGTCACTGGATTCTCACACCAGCTGATAGAAAAAGAAAATTGCAGGAAGTTCATGTTGGAGAGCTATCTATGAAGTCTATCCCAAACTTTCTCAGGGAAGAGATACTTAGTTTAGATAGTCTATCCCATGCTACTATTCATTATAAACTTCCAAATCTTCCATTTTTTTAACTTCAGTAATTTAGAAAGTAGTGGTATACAAACAGTCTACACCCATTCCATGTTAATTATTAGCCTTACATCTCACAAATTGCTACATTGTTCTGGAGTGAGAATTTTTTAAAACACAAAAAAATATGCATCTATTTTTATAAGCACTTGCACCTGTAGTGTGAATCAACAGCTCAGAATGGCTGTGAGTCGGGTGGCATATAAAATTGTTGTTGTTATTATTAGAATGCAGTTGGGTACACCTTTTTCTCCAATATACACTCATATTTGAACATATACATAGCGCCAACTGTTTTGAAAGATATAAAGAAATGTGGTACTCAAGAAATAACTGAATTCTGGTAGAAATTATCTGATAGATTGAATCTGAACTGTTAAAAAATCTGATATTCCTGTTAGAAACAAAGGAAGTTGCCTTATACAGTCTATTTTTACAAGTATTGTATTTTCAGACTAACATATTCTCTTAGAGGTTTTTCTGCTTATCAGTCACCTGATCCTTTTCATTACAGGTTTGAAGTTAGCATGTCCTACATGTAGAGCATCTGCTCTACTACTGAGCTAGGATCTCTCCAGTGTTGCTGAGAAAGGGCACTGGGTTATCTAATTATACTCACAACCTCCTCTCCCCCACTGTGAACCCCCACTCGTTCTTGAACAATCTTCATGATAATACAAAGAATAATCTTAGCTTAGATGTCTTGCCATTCCTGTAACATTCCAAAGGAAATATTTGAAGACACATGCTCACTTCATGTTTAGAGGCAAAATAGTTTTCTTAACTCGATATGTTCTCATTGAGATTGAGCCAACTGTTCATTGTTTGTGATTCACACTCTAACTCCAGGCTTAATATAATGATGTGGTGCATTATAAACATCATGTGGCTTTTCCTGCAGCCACTGAATATGAAGATGAATAGATCATAAGATTACTAGTTTCTTTGAAACAGTATCCACAAGCTAGCTCTGCCTATGGCTTAGTGTCTCTACTTAGTATTGAGCTATTAGCCTGACACTTGACATTTTCTGCCACTTATAAAAAAAAAAAGGTCCAGTAATGCAGCTGGGCAATCAGAGCAACAGCCGAATTCGGAGGTAGAAAGCTAGTGGACACCGGTGTGCTTTCCAGAAGGTCCAGTTTCCATCCCTGGTGTTCCAACTGCTGGTGAAAGATTCATGTGTTAAACCATGGAAAGTGAGACAAATCCGAGCTACATGGATCAATACTATGACATGGTATAAAGCACCCTTTTATGACTCATTTTGTCTCCACTGTTATTATTTTTTTTCCTGTGAGCATTAAATTAGCACATCTATTAATTTTTTCAGCTGAAAATGAAAGTCCAGAAGCTTTCAAAGAGAGGGCATCCTACTTAGGGTCTGATCCTCAGAGAGGCTTTGCCTCACTCCTAGGTAAAGATGTGGCTTCAGCAATGAAATCATTAAAGACTTTCTCTACAAACCGCAAATCACCCTTTTTTCAGCAGAACAAGTGATCAGATCAGACCAATTACCCTGCTGAATTCACTGAGCCAAAATATATTGGGGCAAATACTTCTCACGGTGGCTTTGAAGTGCACTGGTAGAGAAATCTTCAGTCTTACCATAAATATTTCCTCCTGGAGACTGAAATTCTGAAAGCTTCAAGTACTAGACCTCACAGCACTTTTGTGAATTCAGTGCTGGAATTGGTCCTAAGAACATAAGAACACTGTTGGATCAGACTGAGACACATCTTATTCCAGACATTTGTTTCTGCAGTGGCCAACCAAATGTCTCTAAGCCCTTGCAAAGTGAAAATGAACACATATCAATCTGCTACCCTGTTGTTCTCCTGGAACTAGTTCTCCTGGCTTCCTCACCAGTAGTAGCCCCAACTTGATATTTAAATCTGGATATGAGTAGGCAGTGTCTTCCTCTCCTGCTGAACCACAAAGCTCGCCTGTTTGCCTTCCTCCTTACAAAGCATGCTCATGTATCCATGAACTGCTCAAGTTATATATACAAAGAAGTATCTCAATTATTGCCCCAGAAAATAAGATGGAATTTTAAAGTTTGTGGTCAGACCATTTTCCTATGCCTCATCCTAGTATTAACGAGTATTCCTCCAACAGCATATTTAGCCAGGACTCTATTCTTCTACAAAAGCTGAGGTGAAGCACACAAGTTGAATTCCATAATGTTTCAAGTTATCTATTCAACATCTACTTTGAGCTTGAGCTCAGACATATTCAAGATAAAAGATCTTACACTGTATGACAAGAATGGAGAGCAATTGTTGTTGAAGAACCGTTAGTATTCCTTATTCTTACCTACGGGGTACAATTCTACAGTCCACTTCTAAGAACTGTTATTTAGTGAATCCTGATGAGCCAGAAATTCCCCTTTTCCCTTTTATATGAGGTGCAACTCTATGGCTATCTTTGGATACCTTTTTTTTTTTTTTTAGATTTTTTATCCTACCTTTCTTATTTTTATAAATAACTCAAGGTGGCGAACATACCTAATATTCCTTCCTCCTCCTATTTTCCCCACAAAAACAAGGTTGTGAGGTGAGTTGGGCTGAGAGAGAGTGATTGGCCCAAAGTCACCCAACCAGGTTTCATGCCTAAGGCAGGACTAGAACTCACAGTCTCCCGGTTTCTAGCCTGGTGTCTTAACCAGTAGACCAAACTGGCTCTACTTGCACCCTGTTCCAGTGCGAAAGAAGTACCATCAGGATCTTCTAATTTGCAGTTGACAGTGAGGTCCTCTGTAACCTGATGCCTTTCCCATTCTATGATAACATGAGTTCCTCCCTAACCTTCTGTCTCCTTCTATACCCTTAATGGCTGACTACAACCAGTAGATCTGCATAGAATTGCAATCACAATTAATAAGTGCAGGGAGTACATGAATTTCTGTACTTCACAAATGAGCTTACAAAGTGTATAATTTCTGTAGCTTCAATCATTTCATCAGCTCAGTATTAACCATTTTCCACAAATGGAGCTCTATCATAACTTTGGCATTCATAAGAAAGCTCCTTTCTTTGGTGCATTGTATTACATTGAAAAAATAAACAGGTTAACCAGTTAAAATTCCTCCTCCCCCCCAATTACAGCATTCTTCTCTTTAGAAATGACAAGAGTTTTGATAGCATGTGCTATGTGAATAGTTAACATTTATTATTAATTGATACTCTAATTAAAACCATGCCAGTGCTTTCCATTAGCTTACTCTCAAATTTTGACAGAGCTGTCTGTCTGGTTTTAATCAAAACCAAATGGCAATCCGCGTTCCCAGGCTGGAGCAACTAAGAGGAAATCATTCTGAGGAGGCAGAAGAAAGCAGAAAAGATAAACAGCAGATAGTTTTCCCCAAATCTGTATAGAATGGAGGATGTAGATGTTGTGGGTTGCTTCAGAGATATGATTCAAGCACCCTGTCATATTGCAAAAGAGTAGTTACAAGTGCTTTATGTCAGTTGAATTGTAATGGGATCAAGATGGAGTCTATCTTCATACTTTCCCAGAGCCTGGAGAATTCTTCATAGAGGTAATGTGGTACATGTACATATGAACTGATTTTAATGCCACTTTTTTGGTGTTCCTGCCATTTCTCTTTGTTTTTATCAGCTCATGAAAAGAACATTGTCATTGAAATTCATCTGCCACATCTGTAGCTATTATCTATCCCTTTTACCTCTTTCTTGAGTAACTCGGTCTCATTCTTTGCTGGTTGTACTAAGTTGCTTTTAAAAGTTTGCTATGTGTATATATTTATATATGAACTGCATATTTTCAGAGTTGTGTTTGCATTAAGGAGTAAGTCAAGGAAATTAACATTTACAATATGCGCCTGTGTTCACGAAATGCCACACTTTTAGAAAATTTGGGAAATTAGGAAAGGCTGTTGTAAATATTGTAAATCAGAGTTTTCTAATGTGTAATCAGATTTTTCTTCCCATTTTGGCTTTCTCTCTCTCTCTCTCTCTCTCACACACACACGCACACACATGCACACACGTTCACATGCCTACTACTCAACAGCAGGAAATACTTTTGAAGCAATCTGGACCTACTTCTCGGAGGCCCCATCTCACAAAACATCAGCCTGCATTTAGTAGACAAAAGTAACGAGGGAAAGGTTGGTCAAATTCCACTTAGTTAAGGCTCCCTCCAGCTGCAGAACGTGTTTTGGTCAGAATCACACATATAGAGCAAAAGTGCTGAGAATAGAGCAATGATCTCAGCTATGAAATCTGAACTTTATGCTAGTGGTGGCTAAGACAGATTCTGGGTGGGTTCCCCCTTCTCTTCCCTCCCTTTTTGTATACACAGCCAGAGTATTCAGGGAAGTAATTTTGACTATTTCTACCTCCTGGCCACTCTATGAGGTCAACCTAGAAGATTTTTACTTTTTAAAAAATATAACAAAGCTGATCTGAAATATACAGATGTTTTCTGGAATCCGTTAAGCCAAATAACAGGACTCTGCAGTGAATCTTTCAGCGCTGAGGATTTCAACTGTATCACTGGACTGAAAAGAAGTCACAGTAAGTGTAATCTTGCATGCCAACAGTATCTTTAAATCCTTCTGTCTCACACACCCATATATACCTATAATCTAAACCAAACTCTTCTTTTCTTTTTTAAAAAAGCAAATTCCCTACATTTATATCTATTTAGAAATAACATTCACAATATCTGATCTTTACAATGAGTATAAAGCCAAGAAATTAGAATAGACCATTTGTTTATTTGTTTTGCTTTACTACCAGTAAGAAAAATAGGCATTGCAGTAAAAAGCCACACAACCCTTTGGTTAGCATGCTGATTTATGAAACAGATCCCACTGAGTTTAATGAGATGTGCTCCTAGGTAAGGGTGTACTAGATTTCAGCTTTTGCTGTTCTTATCAGCCATCTATCTTCTGAGCTTGGTTTTCTCCACCCCCAGCATACCAACCCAAACTGTGATATAAGTCTCTTTGTAATTCAATATCTGAATGTGAAGCTAACAAATTGATCAGCCTTCACTGTCAAATGCAACAATTAACAAGGAATTTTTCTAAAAATATATATAATTTAAGAAATAATTTGTCAGGATACCTGCCAATCACTGTTTTTAGGCAGAGAGGAAGGAAGGAACCCTAATATTCTAATATTGCCCATAATACAACCTAAATTTTTGATTCAAAATTCATTTCAGTTTCTTCCAAGTGCAAAAAGTTGTTTATGCCCCAGATGGAGCCATGACAAAATTGAGATTCTTTATCATATATCCTAGCTGCAAAGAAAATGTCTGGAAGAATCCCACCCATTGATTAAAAAGATTTAGCAAGTTATCAAATGTTTGCTGAAGTTCGAGAGAAAATGTTAGATTTGGAAGTAGATTAAAAGCCAAGTTTTCTGAGTAAAAATGCCATTTATATCACTCCGTCTCCCTTCCTGGTCTAAAAACAAAAAGATGACAGAGAAAATGTATGATGTTTTCCATATGTCATTAAAAATCACGGTAATGCTTATTGAACAATTATTACCTGACTACAATTTGGAATCTAAGGACCATAATTTACTACAGTGTTAAGAGGTGCTTAAAGAGATTGTGTTTAATGATATGCTGGATTGGTCACCAAAATGTTTAGCTAAAGTGAGTTTAACAATAGTCTTGATGCTTTTTGCTACTGTCCTATGGAAAAGAGCATAGTAGTAAAAATAATTCCTGTATCATTCTGAGTTTAATTGATACTTATTTGATATTTAGCTCCATTGAAATCAATGGAGATCTGCTTTCAGTAAATTTTTATAAGTGAGTATCTTATTAGGGTCATACAGTGTCTGCTTAGCATCCTATTTCCATCAGCAGCCAGACAGATACCTCTGTGAGAGACAGAGATAGCTCTGGCTGACTGTCTCTAGCAGCTGATATCAGAAAAGACCATATATAAAGGTTTTATTCTGCTTTCAGGACTGTTAGAACTCCTGCTTACAGAATCACTATATCTCTATTTCATTGTTTTATTTTATTACTGTTGCCATAAAAGCCAACTTGAAGACTGGCTCTTTATAGAGCCATGTACAACCTATCGAGGCTTGGCCACATCCATTGGTAGGGATCACTTAAGGAATGGCACTGCCCATCATTGTCTTACCTACTATGGTCCTAGTCAATATCATCAATTATGAAAGGTGATATGAGTTGCAGACCAATTAACATCTGGAAGGCCATATACGTACACTGCCCAGGGTCACTTTTGTTGTATACCACCTAGAGTCACTTTTTGTGAGATGGGTGGCCATATAAATTTGATAAGTTTTGTAAGTAAATTTGATAAATTTGACATAAATAAATAAGTACGTACGTATGTATGTATGTAAGTATCGCTATGCAGGGCTCTGAAGGAGCATTTCAGTTTGACCAAGCTCAAAGTATCTTGCCCAGGTGAAGCAATGTTCTGCTGCAAAGCATCATATCTGAGCAGTTACAGTGTTTCAATATGATCAGTGAAAGTGAATTGTATAGTATATGTGTGCTGCTCATGTATGCAAGTTGCTTTTGATAAATTAAGACAGAGTGTCAAGTAAGAATGCTCCTTCCTCAATGCTTTGTCCATATGAATAAATGCGCCTTATTGTGGCAAAGTAACTTGTAAAGCAGAAGGACTCACCTCCATGGGACAGAGAATCCTATCAAGGTAGATGCTGCCAATCTGTATACACATAATATGTCTCTCAAACACTTTAAAAATCTTAAATCAATACCACAAATAAACATGTAAACTCAATGATTGCAAAAGGGCTTAAAACTGACAACTACACTGTTATGAACAGGTTCACTGCTTGCATGCCAAAGGGGTTATCTGACCACATTCTAAGGACTGTAAGTTTCATTTCAAATGCTTCCTTTAGCCTTCATGAAATGTTATACTAAAGTCATACAAAATTTAGGGATCAGCATTGGACATTGGCACTCCATCACAGCAGAGAACAGCATACAGCCAACCTTGACTATGCAAAAAACTAAGCAGGGTAGATCTGATGAGAGACCAGTAGGACATCCCCTTTACTGTAAGTTAGACTGGGAAATAAAATTCTTGGAAGAAAGCAATAGCAAATCACATCCATATTGCTACCAAGAAAACTAAACATCATTTTCATATAGACCCCAGGATTTGGACTTCAGGGAGGCTTTACTTTTTTATTACGTAAATAATCCTTATGTAAATCCCATGACTAATTTTGCTTAGATCCTTACCCCATTCTGTGCTACTTAGACAGCTTTACACAACAGAATAGTGAATCTTCTATATCACACTTTTTCCTTTCTCCATTTGCCTCCTTTCTTGCCTATTCTGCTATTGGCCTTAGCTTCAGAAATCTTCAATACTTCACATTTTGTAAGCCAAATAAATTGCAATCAGTGGATGCATTCCAATATACTTAACTTGAGTAATTTGTTTTGAATGTACAATTTGGATTTCCTTGAGCTGAAATCTGGATTATTTTGGCAATACCTCTACACAGAAAATCATGAAAGCTTTCTTTGTAGGCTGTGTCAAAATGGTGTATGTATATGCAATTCAGGTATCTAATTTTTAACATGCCTAACCATAACGCAAAGATTGACCATAAACTTGATTGTCTGCTGTGTGCTGTGCAAGGCTCTTTCAGCAAAAGAAGGATGGCTGAAATGACCCAGAAGGAAGAGCAAAGATCAGCTGTGCTAGCATCTCATTTTGCCCAGTGATAGAGCTCATTTTGAATGTATTGCTTCTGTTCCTGAGAAACATTCATATATTATCCCACCAAGGCTTCTGTGCAGTGAAGAGATATAAACTGTGTGAACATTTTCCTGTATACAAGTTCACTGGATGCAATTGAGTGATACAGGAATATTGAGAGCCAGTTTGATGTAGTGGTTAAGGTGCTGGCTTAGAAACCAGGAGAGTGTGAATTCTAGGCCTCCCCTAGGCATGAAAGCCATGTGGGTGACTTTGGGCCAGTCACTCTCTCTCTCAGCCCAACACACCTTATTGGGTTGTTGTGGGGAAAATAAGAGTATTAGGTATGTTCACCAACTTGAATTGACCAAACTATATAAAAAAAAAATGAGATAAAAATCTAATAATAGTAAGTGAGAAGATTTAGATTAAACAACTTGCTGACAAAGAAGCAGCAACAGAATAACCAGCCTAAATTGTAATGGGGGAATGTCGTGGGGAGGGGAAGAGGAAAGAGAAGAATCCTGTTGCCTACAGGAGACATCATTTCCACCTCCAGTCTCTACATATGATAATAACTCCAAAAAGTTTGACAGAGGACTGTGAAACTATAGAACTGATATCTAGATGGATTGGATAGGAATAAGAATAAAATTGCATTTCCAGAAGCATTATTTCCTGGGCAGTCTATCAGCCAATGCAAGTTATTGAAGTTAGAACTTCTTCCTTCCTTGAACTTTTCTTGTTTCCCCAGTATTTATTTCTTCCATATGGTATACAAGAGTTTTCCATGTGCGTGCTGTCATTCATATATAGGTCAACATGTGATATACTGCTCTTCATCTAGCAAATAATAAGTATGCTGGTAATTTCCTACAAGTTAACTATATTTTCATTCACACATGAAGATATGCCCATTTACATACATCCTGTTCAGTCCTGTCCATGCCTATTCAGAAGTTTAGAAGGGACTTACTCAGAGATAAATTTGAATTTGATTACATATAAAAGCTTCTAATTTTCTATGTTTACTTTTGATATATTGTACTTTTGTCATTTCCCAATAAAAGATTTCATCTTTGAAGTTTGTGAGACTTGGGATAGCTTTTATGGGAATATTCTATCCAACAGAACCAGTATCTGTGTGGAAGACATTTCAAAAATTCTGTATGTGTTGCTGGCAGGTATCAAAATATAATAAGCCACTTTTGGAATACTTCACCAAATACAAAGAGGACTGTAAGATGACAATGACTTATCCTAACAAAAATAAGGGACCAGATTCCCATAAGAAAGAAGGAAACTAACAGACACATGGCAAGAACTGGGAAATGAAATCCTGGTTGCTTGTATCTAAAGGAGGGCACTTTTCTGTTGCTATTTTTAAATAGAAATTATTTCAGCAGTTAATGCTGGTGTCAGATATCAGGGTTTAACCTAATTTTCAATTTTTCATGACCTTCCCAGGGTGTTTGAGCAAAGGAATTAAATCTCAGTGTCAGAAGCCAGAAATAAAAGAGAAAGTTATTTCCTTGATGGCTGTTCCCAAACGTCTCCATTTGAAAATCTAAATTCTACTCTTTTCTCAGTGTGTTTTTTCCGTCTCAGCAGCTCAGTCCTTTCAAGAGCCCTGTCTCTTAACACTGGCTCTTCTCTGGCACAAATGAAATGAAGCTTAAGAATCCATATAGCAGTCCACAGGAGGCAAAACAATGGCTCTTTCAACTGGCCATCCTCCCACTGTCCATGCTTTCCACTACACTGTCTTTTCCTTTCTTCTCACAGAATACTGTCTGTCTGGTGAACTTTGTGCTGTTCCAGAGCACTATCTTTTAGGGCTGTGCACCACTTCAAAGGGGCGCTTCGCTGTGATGATGCTTTGAGCATAGAACCCCTTCAAAGCTGGATTTGAAGCAATATTGCAAATGTTCACTTTGCTTCTAAAGAGCAAAGTAAAGCTATCATATTGCTCCAAATAATTCCAGCTGCTTGTCCTGGCATGTCCAATAGCCAGCAGAGGCTTTGGTTTGCATGCAACACACATGCAGAACCATCTTCTGGCCATGCTGGAGGAGGCAAGCAGAGAGATGCAACATACCTTAGCAAGGTGAATAATGTTCCATGGTGCGTAGCAACTAATCAACTCAAATGTGGCCATCCTACACAAGCTTACTATTTATTCCACTGTCATTTGGAATGTGCCCTCATAAACTCCTTGGCACAAAGTATTCCCTGGGCTAATAAGTAATAACAGCTAACATAAAGCGACTTTGTAATTTCTTATTATAAGCTTCTGTTGAAATGAACAAGAAAGTGTTCAGATTATCACTGCCCATGTGATATCAATGTAGAACTTATTTATTAAATGTCCTTGTATCTAATCAAAACCTCTCTATAGAATCCCTTGGTTGGATCAGGAGAACGTGAGACTTCCCATGACCTCATAATTAGTTAGGCATGTGAAGCATGCAAAGCATGACTTTTGGATTTCTTTCCAACTTCTAATCGTGTTTTACAGTGGTTCTGCTCCTTCCTGAATTGACAGTTCCATTTAGTGTTAGTGGGGAAGATGTGCCTACCTGTTGGCTGCCGTCTTTTCCTCTCTTCCCCTTAACATTTCTCTGAAACATCTGGGAGGAGTAATACATTGGGTTGGGTTGAGGTATCATCGATTGTTTATTCCAAGCCTTTCCCAGCAGTGGCCATAGGAGGCATCTCTATTTTCCTCCGTCTAATGAAATAGCAGTTTACATCTGGGTGCACTTTTCTGCAGGGACTAATAAGGAGGTGTGCATACACATTGCCTGTGCACACAGGTATGTGTGCATGTATCTGTATCTGAGAGGGCCTAATCAGGATGGGCACATATGAATTTCATCTATACATCTATATGTTTCTGTTCTCTCCTTAGGTTGCATGTATGTGTGTGTGTGCACATTGAGAAACACATGGGGAGCTGTATGTATTCCACCTTGGGTCATGTGACTAGATGGAAAGGGGAGGCTTAGGAATGGCACAGTTGGCCACACTTTGAGTCACTGCCCACTTGCCTCTCCCGTGGAGATGAATTGGGGGGATTTTTTTCTGGATTTTTTTCTGGCTAGATTTGGTCTCTTTTCAAACCTGAGCTTTATCTGTGAGCTTCCTCCCTCAACCCAAAGTTGGTCCCATTCCATTCTGTTGTCAGAGAGTTATACCGCTGAAGGACAGAGAAAGACCCAGGCACTTTACATGATTTCTTTCCAACATTCTGTTGGGTTGGAAAGAATAAAAGGGTTTCAAATTCTGTCAGAAGACTCAACTCCCTTCTGTTGGTAAGTAGGAAACAGCAGAAATGTCCTTCTCTTTTGGACCTAAAATTACTCTTTCTGAATCACCTTACTTTTTAAACAACTCTTTGTCTTCCATCCCCAGATAAAAACTAAACTCTTTTGTTGGTTTTCTAATCTCTCCTGCTGGTTGCTGAATCTTCATTGCTAACTCAAAATGATTTTAGAAGAGGTCCTTGTGATAAATGCATCATGATTTAGCTTGGAAGTCTAGTGTCAAGAGTGTTCCTTTTTTTTTGCATTACCATTTTCAATATAGCTCAGTGTTTCTCAACCTTGGCAGCTTGAAGATGTGTGGACTTCAACTTCCAGAATTTCCCAGCCAGCATCCCCACCACACATCTTCAAGTTGCCAAGGCTTAGAAGCACTGATGTAGCTTATCCTAAAGATTTGTCCAAGGTGATGATGATCAGTAGAAGAGAACATATGTAGCTCCAGGTTGAACTGTGGAGTCCTTGGGGTTCTCTGAGCTTGGTTGTTTTCTTGCAAATGTTTCGTTATCTGGCTAGGTAACATCTTCAGTGCTAGAATGGAGTGGGTTTTGCTCTCTATTTATATACAGTGGCATGCCCTGCCAGTGTTTGTGTGTGTGTGTGTGGGGGGGGGGGGTTCCTTTGGTAGTTCCTTGATTAAGGTATTGTTTACTGCTGATTGTATGTCTGGTGATAATCTTGGTGTTAATCTCTGCTTATCTGGGTGATGATTGCTGGTGAGGAGATGTTCTGGTCTTTTGTTTCCTTTTATTGTCTCTTTTGAATAGTGTGTAGATGTTGTTTATCTCTGTGTGCCTGCTGATGGCGGCCTTGTCTACCAAGCTTCCAGGAATTCCCTTGCATTTTTGGATTTAGCTTGGCCTAAGATGCTGACAGTTTCCCAGTTGAAACTATGGTTAAGTCTGTTCATGTGTTGTGAGATTAAAGAGTTTTCATTGTGGTTTCTGACTGATAGTTGGTGTTCATGGATGCGCTCTGCTAGCCTTCTGCTTGTTTGCTAGCCTTCTGCCTACACAGCGGTTGTCACAATCCTTACACTGTATGTTGTAGATGATTTTTTTCTTACTTTCTCCTCCTCATCTTTTACTAAGGCTCATGCTCTTCCCCTGAGTTTGGGCACAATGCAAAGAAGAATAGCCATAATTCCTTTCTCCTTTGCTTTTCAGTTCCAACTTCAATTCCTCCCTTTTCCTCCTCAGAAGCAGCCAAAGGAAATGCTGTATCACCTTTTGATCAGCTTCACTCATCACCTCTCTGATTCCCTCTATCTTGAGAACTACTAAGTTGCTATTTAAAATCCATCTTCTTAAATAGCACTAATTACTCTCCATTGTTCCTTGAGTACCTTATGAGTGGGCATCATTCCCTTGAGAAAAAATCTGTTAGTTGTGCTCTGCTCTGCTTGTATTTTGCAAGAATTAGTTTCTGGGCCAGCCCATTCTCTAGCGGAACAGAGACAGGATCAAAGTGGGAAATGTTTCTTCTTACAGCAGTAGGCAACCTGGTCCTCTCCAGATGTTTGAGCTATGGCTATCACAGTTCCTTCTAATTGGTCTTTTTGGTTGAGTCTAATGAAATTTGAAGTCTAGGACATGTGGGAAGCATCTGGTTGCTATCCCAGCCCCAGCATACTTGAACTGAATTTTCTCCAGTCCTTCAAAATCCAGATAATCTCCAATTCATAAAGGAAATTCACGGGGATGGAAGTTTCTCTCAGAGGATAGTTCATCTGCCTCCTGGCTCTCATGTCTACATCAGTCACGGAAGGACCTAATGCAAGAGAAATTAGAATAAGAAACTTCTACTTGAAAACAAAAGGAACCCACCTTACACTTTCTGCTTTGGCTAGCCTGTCAGTTAATGAACTCTTCCCTTAATGGAATTAATATGGAGGTTACAGTAATTTTATATAAATGTATAGTGATAGGTTGGTATTTCAACACTGTTATGATTTACAATATGGTCATACAGACATAAAAGTTGATGATTATATGATGTGTGACTTCAGAACTAGTGTGTTGAGATTTTCTATTTAAATTTGACATGGGCTTACTGTCAGTCTCTAGAAAGTATTTATCCTGTTCTATGATATATTTCCTCTCTGCATGTAGCAAAATGAACCATACTACTGTTTGGCTGTCTTGTTTATGTAGTGGGCTAAAATAATCTCAATGTACACTGTTTAACCATAATTATTTCTACAGTTAAGCAAAAATTTAGCAGCCTATAAATGCATGAGTGAGCTCCCTCTTTGAAGCACAACTTCAGTTTATCGTTTTAAAAGTGGGGGGGGGGGGGGACTAATTGCCTTATAAAGTGGAGGTAGAGAAGTTCATATGTTGCTGTAGCTAAATGGCTCCACAATCTTAACCAGAATTTGCATTTAGCTATTTCTCTCTTTGTCTCTCCCTGCAGCTACTATATTTCCTTGGGCTCCAGTTTGTGGATGCAGAAATGCTAATTTGTTTTTTAAATAGATTTCTCACCTTAAATGTAGATAGTAGATCTTACTTGCTTTTTATTCTTTTTTACTTTAAAGGGTTTATTATTTTTCTAAAGCTTATTTACACTGCATGATGCTACCCACAACAGCTTCTACAGTCTTCTATCAGTATAGCAGACCTTATTTGCTGGATGTTAATTAAAATTTCAATCATGGGTTTTCCTCATTTTTTTCTTACAAATACCACATAAGAGAGATGAGCTGGAAGACTTGTGACTAGAATCAAGTCGTTCAGTGATCTTCATAACTAACAAATGGCTTAAACCCAGCTTCCTTATTATTTACAAAACGCTGTCTCTTTCCTGACAAAATTGAGATATTTGAGATGTTTAATTGGCACAGAATATGGTACTGAGAGTTTAACTCAGATCACACTGAGATAAGTCCTTTCATGTTTACAATGGCTTCCAATTCATTTTGACCCCCAAATCAAAAACAGAATTCTATTTCAGGGGGCTGAACCTAAAGCTCAGGAAAAATGTACCCACCCCAAAATATCATGTAAACCTGCAAAAGTTGCCACAAAATTATAATTATTAATGTGGCAGAGGAAAATTATTAAATGTATGGAAACTAATCACACTAACTGTATTTAATTACAGCCAATCAGATTTGGAAAGCACAATTTTCATCCAGTCTCCAACCTTCCCTTCTCAACAACCCTCCAACCCAAGGGATGGTTGTTGAGAAGTTGATAGATGTACAACTTTGGGGGACCCTGGAAGAAGTGGATTATCTGAAACTTTTTCAGTTGGGTTTCAGGCCAGGTTATAATATTGACAGCGCTGGTTACTCTTGTGGATGACTTTTAAAAGGCTTGTGATGGGGTGGTGCATTCTGTCCTTGCCATATTAGATCTCTCTGTGGTTTCCAATACCATCAACTGCAATGTCCTTCTGGACTGGGAGTGAGGGGCACTGTTTATCAGTGGTTCTCCTCCCTCCTCCAAGGCCAATTCCAGTAAGTGTTGGTGAGGGGAGAGTTCTAGCTCTGAAGTCCTCTTATACAGGATGTCTCAGGGCTTGATTCTCTTCCCACTCTCTTCAGCATCTACAAGAAACCACAAGGTAAGGTCATGTGAGGGTAAAATATTACCAATGCTGAGCTATATGTTTTCACCCCTGGCCCTACAAGTGATGCAGTCAAGGTTCCTACCCAGTGCCTGGAGGTTGTGAAGGTCTGGATGTGGGAAAAGAGGATGCAACTCAACCCTGGCAAGACCAAGTGGGTCTGGGTTGGGGGAGGGGGGCTTTGATCTGATGATGCTTTGTTTTAGAGTGCAATACTTTGCTTCCCCCTTAAAGACCAGGTTGGCGTGCTCCTGCCCTACAAGAACCTTTTCCCATATATACCCAGCCATGTCTTAAGGCCATATAGCTGACACACTTTAATGCATGCTGCACCACTTGAATTACTAAAAAAAATAATTTTCAGTGGAGGCCTTTTGATGGTGAATTGCTCTACCTGGAGAAGTCCAGCTGGTGCGCAAATTGCATCTTTTGGAAAACTGGCAAATATATTGTTTTTCCAACAGTCCTTTTTAATATCTTTTAACCTTATAATGTAACCTAACAATGACTGGTTATTTCACTACTATGAGATTATTGTAGCTGTTTTTATGTGTTTAGAATTTTGTACCAATTATTCAGCTTGACTCCATATTTTATTCAATTATTTTATTTGTGGTTGGAGTATTGTTTGAACTGTTGTATGTCACTTAAAGACATATAAACTCAGTCAATCTTAAAGAAAATCAACTCTGATTGCTCATTGGAAGGATTGATAATGAAGCTCAAACTCAGATACTTTGGTCACCTAATGCGAAGAGAAGACTCTTTGGAAAAGACCCTGATGCTGGGAAAGATGGAAGGCAAAAGGAGAAGAGGAAGGCAGAGGATGAGATGGCTAGATAGCATCACTGAAGCAATGAGCATGAAATTGAGCAAACTCAGGGAGGCAGTGAAAGATAGGAAGGCCTGGCGCAATATGGTTCACGGGGTCACGAAGAGTCGGACACGACTTAACGACTGAACAACAACAACAACAGATATTTCTGGTTTTTGTTGACAGATTGATAAACACTTTTCAGTTCTTCTCCCACCTGCAGTCCTTCTTAAAATCTGTTCTAGAGAACTCCCTGATGTTTGGAGCAGATTCTGAAGGTGTGTAGAGAATTGCAGAGGAGAAAATGCTATTCGGCTACTGAAAATGAACTAGTGCAACCTTGGCTTCTGTTCTATATTAATAAGCAGCTAATTAATAAAAATAAATATACTGTAAGTTATAAGGAACATTGAGTGGCTCTCAAAATGGAAGTCACATTTCTCCCTCTCTTCCATAATGTATAGTTTAAGTAGATCAGATCCAACAGAACATAAGATCAGTAAGCCACAAGAGGAGGAACTGTGGTGTTGCGGTAAGGATTTTGAACAATAAAGGATAAGGATTTTGAACAATAAAGTGCTAATGTCATCTAACTGCACTGCTTTGACATTATGTATTTTTTTAAAAAAAGGAAACAGTTAGTCCTTGTTCAGCAACTGCCTCATACAGCAACCATTCACATTTATGACAGTGATGAAAAAGTAACTTTGACACCAATCCTTGCATTTAAGACCTTTGTAGATCTGTAAAGCAAAGGAAAGCTGAAGTAAAGTCATAAAATCATGTGTTTCACTTAGTGACCACTTCACTTAACAACCAGGTTGCTGGTCCTGATTGTGGTCGCTATACAAGAACTACCTGCAAACTTTTCCAGAACATTTTGGGATATTTTAATTGTTTTCATTTATTAAATAACTAAAGGTCTGTCAAAGTATCTCAGGATTTCAAATGATGTGACTCTGGGTGTAGCTACATAAAATTGTTCATTTGTGAACTGGTTTTGGCAATTTTAATGCAAAAATAGGGTCTGTCCTACTGTCTCATTTCTTAAGTTATTATTCCATTCCCAGGGTGGAAAAAACTATAACTAATTTTCTTTGGTCTCTTCAACTTTGAAAAAGTGTTGTGGTTGAGTGTTTCACAACATTCATTCTTTAGAGACAAGATCAGATACTCATTTTGCAAAGATGGGGTGTTCTGAACAATCTGTACTTTGGTCCTCCCCTCCTCCATCCTTTCAACCAGTTACATATTGTATCCTCCTCTTTAATGAACTTCCAATGTTACTGGCTGTTATGTCCTGTTGATTGACAGGAAGAGGAAATCCTCTATTTGTAACCTTCTTTTGAATATTTTGTGGTTAAGCATATATTTTCTCTACTTATTGGCTGGTAGTGGAAGATCATTGTGAAGGAGAGTTCTAAGGCATCTTCACGAAAGTAGCATTTAATTGTATACCTTGAATCTCCCCCCTCCCAAAAACCTCCTCAAACTTTTCCCTGCCTTTATAGACACCTGTGAAAGATCTGTCCTCTCTATAGGGCCATTTTAAATTTTAAAAAAAAGATACATAGGGCTTTACATGTGCTTTGATGCTATTATTCCATATACTCCTTGATCTACCATAAAATGAGCATCAGAAGTGATGATGGAGTGATGATGTCAAGATGTATACCTTACTGAACTGCATTTTTCAGAAAAGGAACTGTGAACTTCACTTGGGGATGTAATTTTCAGCCAGACTTCCCACTATTTATAGCATGTAGGTCCACTTTAATTCTGTCTGCATGCTTCTTCCCACTATCTCTTCAAAAAGAACATAGAACTGTATTTCTTGAGAAAAACTGCCGTTAGTGAGTCTCCCCTCTCACTTTTTTTGTCTGGTTCAGTGCATTGGGGAAAGGCTTTCATTCCATCATTTTTAGTGTCCAAGAAGAGGGAGTGAATCCTATTTCACCTTTAAATGCATGTCTATATCTTCCATTTTGCAGACACAACAATGTGAGTACAGGATAGAAATAGGCCAGCCTTAAAAAAGAGATTAAAGGCTTCTGTGCACTGAGACATTACATTGTAAAAATCACTTTGCCCAAGCATAACTTACTGAAACTCAGTTGAATGGTCATAATTTTGCAATTCTTTCAGGCTGCCTACTTTTATACTTTCAGGCATGTGATTTGTCAGGACAGTCTTGTGGTCTGAGTGTGCAATTGGAGCTTCCCTTGGTAGAATGAAATGACCCAGAACAAACGCAGTAGTTAATCTTCTTTATTGCTGAAATCAATAAGCAGATCCATGCAAAGTGTTGACAGTTCCTATGGAGGGAGCAAAAGGGAAAAATAGCTGTTCCTTGAGCTTGTAAAATGTTACAGCCTATAAAGATCTTTACTCTCATAACACTTATTTCATCAAAGGATTTTTTTTTTCTCCTAGACATAATAGCATGAGGAGTAAGTGTAAGCATGAATACCTATGCACAGATATACAGGCATCACTCAATCTATTACTTAGAAATTATTTTGTTAGTTTTAGACCAAAGACAACGTGAACATTTGTAGGGTCTCTGCCTGCATATATCAAGAGAAGTATTCAGTGACATTGGAAAGGACTTCAAGATATCACATCAAATCTTAGTTTTGAGGAAAATCATGGGTCGTAGAATCATAGAGTTGTGCTGTTAGAAGGAACCACAAGCATCATCTAGTCCAACCCTTTGCACAGGGAAAGCTATTAAACCTTCCTCAGGAGGTGGTTGTCCAGCCTCTTCTTAGAAACCTCCAGAAATGCCGAACGTACAACCTCGGTAGATAGAGTGTTCCACTGTTATACAGATCTTACCATCAAAAAGTTTCTCCTAATATTTAACCAAAATCTGTTCTCTAACTCTGCTATCCAGGACAAACTCTTCCCCAATAAAAAAGAGAGAGGTAGTTTAATTAAAGGTTCAGAACAGAGGTTCTTGTCCCCATAAATGGGCAAGGAAATTGGTCAATATAACTGGACTTTTAAGAAAGAATAGAATATGAAAGAAGACAGATATGAAGAAACTAGGAGTAGATATCTTAAAGGAATCCATTCGTATGCAATAAACTTCTGAATATTGGCTCTAAAGAGTAAGCACTGTGACATAATCAAAGGCATCACTCTTACAAAAACAGGAACCAAGTAAAACTTGGATAGGACAATTATTAAGGAAATTACTTCAAAACTTTTCAGTTAATTAAAATCCAATGGTTACTTGTATTACAACTCAAAGGTTAAAGGAAGCAACCATATTTTTTTAAAAAAATGTGTTTAAACAATTGATTAATTTACGAAACTTGAGTACTGATACTGAATGTATCCAAAAATTCTACAGAACTCAAAATAATTTGAGCATCAGGGATCCAGGTACTATTTTCAGGAATTCAGGTACTGTTTTCAGATTAGGATTCAACTCTTGTAAACATTACATTTTCTGTCAAAATGGAAAGATGATCTTGTTTTTACAGTGACAATTAGTACAACTCAGCAGCAAATACTAAATAATTTTGGATGTATCTGCAAAAATCAGTATGTACCATGAAGAAAAGTCCAGACTGAGATCATTTGAAACTTTTAAAATATACATTTGTGAAGCAGCTATACAAGGGCATTTAGGGAAGAGCAAAGATATTGTGAAAGGTAGTCTTCAAAGTATTAATGGTGTGATACATTCTTTTTGAAAATTAAGATACAACTGAAAAAGAAAAAAAATAATATTGATATGCTTTAAAGCACTAGTTCAGTTAAAATAAAAACAGTATATTAATCCCAATTAATATAACAGTTGCCAGTTGCAGCATATAACAATCTGATCACTAAAATGCTGAACAGATTCAGACCTGCGTAGCAGTTTGATGGGAAACTACAAGGAATCCCAAGGCTTTAGTCTAGATCTGAAGTTAAAAATACATCCCAAAAGAAGGTAATACCAATGATGGCAAGAAAATGTCATAGAAAATGATGTAGATATGTTCATGTAATCAGCTCGACTTGAGAAAGATTTCAGCTATCATGAATCCCAAAATATTCTGTAAGTTTTTGTTTCTTTGTTTTCCCCCAACCATTCCATTTGTTGTTGATAAAAAATCTTCCCAATATATTCTCAACTCTACGCTTCACCATCTTGAAGCCTATTTTCTAGTTTTCCTTCAGAAGGAAAAAGGGAAAGCTGCTTTTGGTTGAGAATGATTTTATGGGAGTTGGCAGTGGCTAATAGATATAGTTTTAGAAATATGGATTCAGAAAGCCATAGAGGAGGGATTGGAAGAAAGAGCAGGCAGGAAAGGGATAAATCTTTTTCCTGTTCCAATCCTCCTTCTCCACAAAGGTCCTTTTCATTTCTTCTTGTTTGAAGGCACCCAAGCTACAGTAGATGCAACCGGAAGCAGTGACATATAGTTATCAACTTAGACAGTAGGCTATGTCAGTTCTTCTACATGAAGAGGCAGATTTTGTATGATCTGGCTTGTTTGTTTTTCCCTCAGCAGAAACAATAGTTTTCCAAAAGCATGTAATGTATCTAAAAGGCTTTTCTGCAGCAGCTCCAATTTCATTTAGCAAAGGCCGCATGTTCTGTTCAATAGAATCTAATTAACTCACATATCCATTGATTAATTGATTATGTGCCATCAAGTCATTTTCAATTTCTAGCGACCACATAGATAGATTTTCTCTGTGATGATCTATCCCTAACCTGTTCTTTCAAGTCTCCCAATGGTGCACTCAGCGCCACTGTAACTGAGTCCATGCACCTTGCTGGTGGTCATTCTCTTCTTCTCTTTCTTTCCACTTTTCCCAGCATTTACAGCCTTTTCCAGAGGGCTGGGTCTTCACATAATGTGTCTGAAGTAGGATAATTTGAGTCTGGTCATTTGTGCCTCCAGTGAGAACTCTGGGTTGATTTGTTTGATGACCCATTGGTTTGTTTTCTTGGTTGTCCATGGTATTCTCAGGAGTCTTCTCCAACACTAAAGTTCAAAGGCATCAATATTCTTCCTATCCTGCTTCTTCAAAGTCCAACTTTTTTTTACCTTGCCCCTATTATTTTTATAAATAACTCAAGGCAGTGAACATACCTACTACTCCTTCCTCTTCCTATTTTCCCCACAACAACAACCCTGTGAGGTGAGTTGGGCTGAGAGAGGGTGACTGGCCCAAAGCTACCCAGCCAGCTTTCATGCCTAAGGCAGGACTAGAACTCACCATCTCCTGGTTTTTAGCCCGGTGCGTTAACCACTAGACCAGACTTCCATAGAGTATCACAAGGAATACCATGGCTTGCACAATTCTGATCTTTGTAGGTCTAGACACATCACATCACATGTTCATTAAATCAGTCATTATTTGCTCAAAATTGGTATTTGGAATTTCAGAGTCCTTGAAATCATTAAACAAATGTTTGTCTATCTGGATCACACCCAATGGTATCAAACTACAAAGAAATGCTATCCAAGTACTAACCAGCTCTGCCAAGCTTGGTTTACTGTTTAAGATCAAGATTCCCTTCAGTGGAACTGACTCCTGGTGACTACATGAACACATCCATGTAGCCATTTTACCATGTAGCCATTTTAGGAACAATATGGAAATAAATTTATTTATTTATTTATTTATTTATTTATTTGATTTGATTTGATTTGTCCCCGCCCATCTCCCCTACAACGGGGGACTCTGGGCGGCTTACAACCACTAAAATCAAAATACATAATTAAATTATAAAAGGTTTAAAAATTATAAAAGTTATAAAAACTAAAAATTTACAAAAATAAGATAGAGATAAAAAGCTAAGAACTCCAAGAGGCCAGTAGGGCCACACCAGGCCGCTAAGGGGCCAGCCAACCCCATTTCTGGTATCGTCCCTCCCCGCCCCAGGCCAGATGGCAGAGCCAGGTCTTCAAATCCCTCCGAAAGGCCTGGAGTGAGGGGGCCTGTCTCACCCCCGGGATGAGATGGATGCTAAAGTGAAACACTGTCCTCTAATACGATGTAAAATGTATCAGCAGCATAATCCTCAGCTAATGGATGCTAGGGCTGGGCATTGCTTCAGATTTGATTTGAAAAAGGTGCATCAGAAATAGGGTAGTGTGAATGCAAGATGTATCTGCAACTCATTAAAGCAGCCACATCCACTTCCAGAATCCTGCAATTGCTTATTGAAGGTTCACTGTGAATACAAGACCTGTATATCACACCTTCCACCAGGCAGTTTCTTCTGTGATTGGATGGCTACTGAGGAGAGAATTTCATAAGCAGCTACACAATTCTGGTAATAGATATGTTTCCTTCAACGAGCTGCAAACAAGCGCTGCATTTGCACTCTTGTGCTTTCAAAACCATATTTTCCAAATCTGGAGCACTGTATTACCCTAATAGATACCAAATTCTCTGTGCATTCTGGTGCATTTTGAGTCCTCTGTTTTAAGAAGAAATATGCAAATAGTTACTTTTCGGTAATTAGATTGCCTTGGCTTTTCAAATTTCAAGGTCACATGCAAATATCTTAACCATTATGAAGCCTACTAGACTAAGCCAATCCCAAAGCCAAACATAACATAACTGGTCAGAAACTCTAAACCATATGAAGCTTTATGTATTTGTGTGAAACATATTATAAATGCAAAGCAATGGACTTCAAGATGTTTGTCCCCTTGGCCTATTCAATTCTGAATGGTAGTATTGTCAGGAATTCTATTATATGGTCAGCCAAGATGTGTCTATATAGCAGCTGGTACTAATGACTTAGAAGTTCAGCACAAATAATTTTATCAAATGATTCTCACTCAAAACAATGGCAGAAGTGAAAAGCATATATAGCCTTTGCAGATATTTATGTTTTATCACTGTAAACCCTGACTGGCTTCACTTGCATGACACCTTGGTGATGTGCTTGCAACTATGAACATAAACTCAAACATCTCTTTATAAGTATGCACACAGAAACATGGAATTCAAGCTGATGCAAACTATGTTAGGGAAGTCTCTAAGTTTGGAGAATATAATTCTGGCACAACTGATACTCATTTCAAGCCTGTGTGTGTGATTAAATGCACAGAGATGGATCTGCACAATTCAGGTTCTTAGGAGCAACCATGACACTACTAATTCATGTTTTGTTTTGTTTTGTTTTTTAATACATCTCTTTTATACTGCAGAGGACATTCTCCCAGTGTGCAGTAATCCATATTCTCTACAAACCAACAGAGTCCTACATAAAAAGAATGTAAAGGAGCAAGAAATATTAATCAGAACACAATGTGCTTTAAAAATGACACCTATGAATAACTACATCTAGTTTTCCTTCATTTTATTACATTGCAATAAGAGTATTGCTCTGTCCTTTTCCAAATTATAAACATTACATCCTACTTTGCCCATCTTTGTTTACAAATACAATTTTTTTTAATGTGATGAACAAAGCTGGCTACTTACTAGCTATTAATCAAACGATTAAATGGATTGCTTAGATGTCACCTTATGGTATGGAAGTCTATGAGTGTGTACAACTCTACTGCAGCTGGACTGTGATTGGGATCAGGAGGTCAGTAAATGCATATTAACGACTTGGGGCCTGATTATCTGCAGAACTGCCTTTCCTGCCACCAATCTGCCCAATTTACTTAGATCAACAAGAAAAGCCCTTTTGAAAATCCCCGATCTAATCAGAAGCCCAATTATCTGATACTTAGGAACTGGTCTTCTCCTGCATGGCTCTCATGCATATGTCTCCAGGCCCTCACTCTCCCAATATTCAGGATGATAATAAAGACACACCTCTTCTGCTAAGCAACCAATTGTTAATTGATTTTTAGGTTTAATTTTAATTCAGATTTAAATTGCATTAATATTTTTGTTTTTATTCTATTTTTATAAGTGTAGGTTGCCCTGACTCTTGAAAAAACAGAAAAGTAGAAATCTAATAAATAAACAATGAATAAATAACTACAATATATCAACATCTAGGCAACTTCCAGTTGTGCTGGACTAAAACTATCACATTCCCAACTGAATGTTATAAGGGTCCAAAAGGACATCTATAGGAAAGGGAAAGAAGGGAAGGCCTGGTCACATAAAAAAGAATACAGATCGGTAGTCCAGAACTGTAGATGTGATGTCAGGAAAATAAAAACTCAGAACGAGTTGAAGTTAGTGAATGATGCCAAGAATAACAGCAAAGGCTTCTTTGGCGTTGTTCAAGAATAAAAGAAAAAGAAAATCAGTAAATCAGTTGCTCTATCAAGGAGACAGGTGAAAAGGAAAGCCAATCAACCCCTATTTATGTTCAGGCTTCTTCAAATAAAAAATATCCTGTGTTTAAAAGAGCAGGATTGAAACCTGAGATTGACAGAAACATGGTCAGAGAATACAGTTTAAGAACTACTGTAGTTCCATTCCCAAGGTCTGTCCTTAAGTCGAATTTGTATGTAAGCCGGAATAGTATTATTGTATAATATTGTATAAGAAGTATTGTGTATTTAACTCAAATCATTATGTATTTAACTCAAATTTTGCTACAATAGGCTTCATTCTTAACTATGGGTTGTCCTTAAACCGGGTGCTCTTAACTCGGGGACTACCTACATCTCTTTATCAAGAATAAAAATTCAACCTTGAGTGTTTGGTGAAATGGGTTGAAAGTAGCAGAATGAAATTGTACAGAAACAAATGCAAAGTTCTTTAATTAGGAAATAAAAATCAAATGCATAGGTTTAGGATGGAGATAAGCTTTCCACCTAATTTAATTAACAATCTACTTAGTAAAATGTCTCTAATTGCTAGCAGCCTAATCAATAGATTTGAAGAAAGTTGGGAAAGGAAAATAAAAATCTTTGAATCTTTCTTCAAAGGTTTAGGGTAAGTTTTTATTCTACTTACTTTTAGCCTTGAGTATAGCTTTACTAATGTAATAAACACAAGAATTTAAAATATAAGAGATATTCATTAAGATTCAGCTTCTTGACAATAATGCTATGCTTGGTTATTTTGAAATGTTGACTAGTATTATGAACTCACAAGACTTGATAGCTTTTAAACCCATGGAAATAGTTGTCTTATGACTGAAGCAATGAAAAAAGTCATTGTCAAAATTTGGCTTAAGGAACCTGTTGTGTTCTCGTGGAGTTGTTTATAACATTCTGTTTACTTCATTGAGGGAGGATTCAGCAAAAAGGATATGTTAGATTATATCTCTTGTCTTTGTTTGCAAACTATCAAAACTATTCTACAAAACATCTTTCTAAACACTTCCCTTCAATTCAGGAATATATGAATGCTGTCATGTTTTTTACTCTGCGCATTTGCTTCTTACACTGAAATTCAATCTCTTTTTAAAAAACAGATATGCAAGAGGAAGAGCCATTTCATTGGATGGAGAAGTTCATAGAAGCCATAATGTTTCCTCCAGCACATATCATATCACACTTTGGAACCAGTTGTTAAATACTATGACATGTCTCTAGCAATCAGAAAAAGGAGCTGGGAAGAACATGTAACCCAATGGATGGGCTTGCATTTTGGGTCTCTTGATTCTAATATATTATGCAGGCATGGCTTAGTAGCTGACAACTTTCAAGCAGGCATGGAAAAGAATGAACTTTGGTGTGAAAACCTGAAAGAAAGAAGTGCTTCCTTGCCAGATTGCTGTCATGTTGGAGAGCTGGTAGCCCTCCCCTCGAAACTTTTCAGTAATGTTTCCAAAGAATTAGATGAAAATGAAAATCATCAACAACAAGAAGAAGAATTTCTCTCTCTGGAAGCCAGTATGGAAACTTTAGTCAATGTTTCTTTTGGAAGTGATGATGGCAATGGTGGCAGCAAGAACACGGAGCTCCCATTGGAGACAATCAACTGTCAGTTTATGCCTGTGGAAAATAAATTGTTAGCTGAAAATAACAGTTTAGAGGAATCTTCAGTGAATATCAACCCAAGAATAGAAGCAAAGAAAGAATGTAATCATACTACTGAACCAACTGAGAAAATGAACAAATCTAATTATGAGAAGTCATTGAAAGAAGATAGCAGAAAAGAAGTTCTCAGACTTGGCTACCATGATTCTAATGAAAGTGAAGATGCCCCAAAAGAAAAAAATTGTGACCCTTTTGTGGAAAAAAGTATGTCTGAGGAGCAGATAATACATGGAGTCACAGTTGTGCAACAGCATGAAGAATTAGATGTTCTTCATGAGAAGAATGACTGCACTTTATTCCATGATAAACATACCCCTTTTCAGCATAGTGGTAATGATGCAACTACAGAAGATTCCAATAATTCTCTTGTGCTATCACCTGGTTCTCACATCCAGTCAGAGGATAATAATGTGGATGCACATGACATTACAGATTCTCAGAATGAATGCATTCTAAATGTGCCCTTGGTGGAAAAAGTATCTGATTTAAAGAATAAAATGGTCACACACCAGTCTACAGACTGTCAAGTCATCCTGCGCAAAAAGAAGGTAAGGTAACATTAAAAGTTCATGTTTCAAGATTTACTTGAAGATGGATGGATGGATGGATGGATGGATGGATGGAGAGATAGATAGAGAAATAGATCAAAGAGATATTTGTTTTGTTTTGTTGGTCTAGACAGAAATAGGTTATTGATGTAGTTCAGTGAAGCAATGAGTCCAATCCAGCATAAAATTCTCACTTCATCTATGAGACATGAGTATGCTTAAAGGAACTGATGGTGGGATAGTATTGTTTAATGAAGATGAAATAAAACTATAAACAACAGAGGAAGACCTGTAGATCCCATTAGGAAAAAGAAGGTCAAAATCTACTGTCAAGTTCAATCTCAGTATTTCTAGGTGACATCAACATTTCAAAATCAGTTTTTACAGTTGGAATCAACTGACTTTCTGCTGGAAGATTCTTCATTGTCATCATAATTGTGTCAAACAATCACTTAACTGAAATGCAAACCAGTCCTAAAAAGTTTTTGCATGAGTAACTCCTTCTGGAATATTAGACTCTGAGGAATAACCTGGAATTGCCCCATTGAACAGGGATACTTACTCTTGAACAAGTATGCAAATATTTATCCAATAGGAAGAGGATTTTCTTTTTTCAAATAACCCTGAATTGGAGGGGAGGGGTAGTTGTCTTATATTTTGCTGATTAGGATAGAAGCTGCTGAAAGGAAAAGCTAAAGGCATGACTGCTGCAATGTACGAATGCCTTGAAAATTAACTGTTCTTTGGGAAGAACAGTTTGCCTAGTGAATCTGTTTTGCAATGCCTTGTAATGGTATGTGGGAAAGACTTTGGGAGATGGGGTGATGCTGTCTAGGGAACAGTCAGATAAGAGACAGCATAGCCCATAGTTGCAAAATGGGCAGGGCAAGAGGCTCAGAAGGGACCCTTCCTAGTTTCTTGGGCTGTAAAGGAGATGGCAGGAGAATTGTACTTTCAGACTTGCAAGATTCTGTTAATGTAGCTTTAAAATAAAGTAGAATTAGTTCATCAGGTTGTGTTTCCTGTCTGGTCTATCCAGTAATGCCTGAAGAGGGATCCCTTTGTTTTATTTTTCCCCCCTGTCCTGTTACAGAATCAAGAATTTCAGAATTGCAAGAAGCCTTTTAGGTTATTGAGTCCAACTCTCACTCAGTGCATGAAACCAGATTTAAAGCATCACAGCTGATGGCAGTCTAGCTTCTGCTTGAACTCATCCAATGAAAGGGAGCCCATCACCTCTCTGGATAATTGGTTAAAACTGCCAAACTGCTCTTACTGTTAGGAGTTCTTTCCAATCATCAATCAGAATCTACTTTCCAATAACTTAAATTCACTATTTCATGTCCTGCACTCTGGAACATGGAAGGACAGGACCTGATCTTCTACATGACAGCTTTTCAGTTATTTGAAGAGAGCTATCATATCCTTCATCAAACTTTTCCCCCAAGCCTAATCATACCCATCTCCTTCAATCTATCTTCATAAGGCTTAGTTCTAGTCCCTTGATCTTCTTCCTTGCCCTCCTCTGAACTTGTTCCAGCAGGACACAGGTCCTTTCACCAAAGTAGAGTAGAGTGGAACAATTACATCTCCTAATCTGGAAAATGATGCACCCCAAAATTACATTTGTTATTTTTGTAGCCATATTACATTGCTGCCTCAGATTCAGGCTTCACTCACCCTAAAACGGTGGATTTCGTGTTTATTTCCTAAGGAAATAACTTTGCATTTATCTCTATTAAATTTCTTTCTATTAACTTCAGTTCATTTCTCCAACCTATTGGGATTGTTCCAAATCTCATTTGTGACTTCTAGAGTATTAGCTGTCCTACCTAATTATACATCATTTGCAAATCTGATAGATTCCCTCCACTTTTTCATCCAAATCATTAATTAAAATATTGAAGAACAGGACAAATCCTTGTGACATTCCCCTTGACACCTGTCTCCAATTTGATGAGGAATAACTAAAGAACACATTTTCAGGCATACGTGTATCCATTTAAGTGGCATGCCAACAAGCTTAACTAGCTTGTTATTCAGTGTGTCAAATATTTGCTGAAGTCAATAAATTTTATGTTTATGATCTAGTTAGTGAAGTAGTTTCAAGGTACATACTGGTCTAGATCTTTATGATCTTTTCTAGAATCCTCCCTTCCTTCAATACCCTAAGATTTTCTCATCCAGTCCTAGAAATGTAATGTTTTTGGAATAAAAGACAAAAGATGGGGGGGGGGGGGAGCTGTCAAAACTGGGAAGACATTGTGATGTCATAATACAAGCTCCATCCTTTTTGAAAGTGCATGGACATCACCACACATAAAAAAAAAGTGTGGTCTGGCTCACATATACATGTATATCATTTCATTTCATTTTAACTGGTGCATGAATAGGTAGCCTCCACTACTGGTATAAAAATATATGAGCCAATATCCCATATGGAAGCTTCAATTAACACACTGAAGGAGAAAATACATGTCCTGCATTGTCCAACATAAAAAGAAGACCCTAAGCTAGTTAAATGTATGAAGAGATCTTCAGATCTCAGCCAATGATATATAGAATTATTCATGATAATAAATAGTGATTTATAGCAATCTTGATGTTAAAATTATAACACAAAGAAAAGCATGTGTTCACATGGGAAAACCTTAAAAATCTATGGAAGGCATACATGTCATAATTACGGATATTGTTTTTTAATGGACAACGGGGTGTGTGTCAGGAAGACAAGGGACCTAATGGAAAAATCAGGTTGCTCTGACTTATTTAATTCAAATTTATGTTTTGTGGTACTCTTTCTTTAATTTATTTAGATTACTGTGTAATTTGTACTTGGAATTTACGCAAACACAGTCATAAATATTATTTCTGTCCCTTTGGAAGCTCTGGAATGCTATCCCACGGACTTGGCCATGTTTGGATAGAAGAATGATGGATTCCAAACAATCTGAAAAGTATTTAAAACAAGTGCTGAACAAAACACAGTTACTGATGGGATGATCCCAGACCATTGCACCACAACCTTTATGCAAATTTGAATTTTGACACATTTTTGTGACAGCAGGCAGCTATAAATTTTACAGACTGCCAATTTTGTCTAGACTGCAAACCCAGAAATCATACTACTACAGTTATGCACTAAGTCAGGAGACATTTGAGTTTCAGCTGCCTAAAATGGTAATAAATGCAGTTTTATATATGACTTTATACGTACATGCCAGGATCTCCTTAACTGGGATCAGGGTCTTAAAATGTAGATGAACCATCCAAAACATCTATTTTCTCTGAAGGTTTCCTTTTGTGGGCTAAATCAATCATATATTATTTTTAAGGATTCATGTAATAGTACCCATATGTGCAATTATGTTAAATGAAGAAAAGTCATTATTTAAGAACAAATTCACATGGTATAAATGATTATTTCTCAGTCCTTTCAGAAAACAGATTTCTCTAATGAAGTTATACCTCTTTCTCACCTAACTTTTCTTAACTCCCTACTTGTTCTGAATACCTAACACTATAGTTATTCCCTATTCTAGTCTCCTCAACCCCCTGCCCGCAATCTTTTAAGCTGTCCTCCTAGCTTACAGTTTATAGGCTATGAAGGTACATCATTTCACAATGACCAGCCTTTTTTGTGGGGAGAGGAATCATTTTTTAATGTGACATTAAAATGACAGCCTCCATTTTTTAAAGAATCATAGTTTGCCACAAAAAAAAAAAGGAACTATTTGTTTCAAATGTGACAGAGGTTGTTGCTATTCTCAACACTTCTTCTAAGTCATAGTAGATCTTCATTATCGGTCAAGATTTCCTTTAAATTATAGTAGACTTTCATCATCACAATGACCTCTAGCCCAAGGATTTTCCTGCCCTGCCCACAAGGTTCTTCCCAAGTACCCTTTTCTCTTGGGAATTTTTTCTCAAAATTTTCTCTTGGGAAATTTTCAGCAATCAGCAATTTCCAATTAGTCAGCAGATAATTGGAAGTAAGATCTTTCCTCTGTCTCCAGAAAGCTTTAAAACACAGTAACCCCCACTGATGTCAACAGATGCTGTTTTAAAGGTTAAAGTACATTCAGTGGAATTGCACTCCCAAATAAATGTGCCAATAAATCAGTGAAACAAAAGGTAGTAAGAATGCATTTCATGAAAATATTTCTCCTCCAGTTAATGGACCATTTCATGCATTTGGGGTCATGCCATTTTTTTTGTCCTTACTGGGGCTGTTGCTGATGCTCAGATCACAAAGCTATCCCAAGGACATTTCACAGAAAGAATTTCACAGCCATTATGAAACTTTCTTTACCTAAAGATTTTTTACCATTTTTCCATATTTTAGAAGATGCTGTTGTAAACAATGATCTAACTACATTTTTTAATGTAGTTCAGAATGAGTTATTGGTTCATGGTTCATATGATGTTTCATTCCACATGGGTCCCACTCCTCTTCCCCCCCCCCCCCCCCAATATATATCTTAAGGAGAAAAGATAGACTAGTTGCACACTATGGTAGTGACTGGAAGAGTTTATCTAGCAGGAACTAATTGGGACTACATATTTTTTAATCCTTCAAAATGTTTATGAAATTCTTGTTCTTCTTGTCTCTTGGTTGTCAGCACTTGGAACTATATAAAGGGGAGTGGGCCAGCAAAGCAAAGAGAAGTGCATAACTCAGGAATAAGCTATTCCAGGATTGTGTCATCCTTAACGTGGCTTGTTTATTTCCAGAACACTCAGTCAAACCTCTTCACTGCTATTTCATGTATGTTGCTAATACTTTACAACTTCAAGTAGGAAACAAAAAGACAAGTGAAAAGGAAAACCTCAACAAACAAAGCTGAATTAATATTTGCCTTGGGTGATTTGCTGGATTCTCACAGGATTTTGTTTCATTCTTTTCATTGACATTCCAGTCTGGTTCAATTCTCTGGTCATGAAAGCAAAAAAAAAAAAAAAATTCTAGGTGAATTGTAAATGCAAAACAAACCATGATATAGGAATTTATTTTCATCTCTCCAATCTTTCCTGTCCAGATTTTCTTGGCATAGCCTCATCACAGGACATTCTATACTCCCACTTCCTAAGTGCCTCTAGGTATCTATATCATATTGCAGTTATGATCTGGAGATCGAGTAATTCACATGGACTGTAGGCTAACTTCTGTTGTACTCTGTATAAAAGCTGGAATCAGCCTGCACTTCTACCATGCCATTTGTTATTTTCGTGCTGTGAGGTACCTTTCTTATCTCCTCCCTTTTCCTGCATTAACCATCATATTATTTTTGCCCAGTGCTTAAACAGGACTTTCTTACATTACATTCATTTTTTTTCTAAATTAGAATCCCTGCCTTGTGGAGCCCTGGCCTTCTTTCTACCCTTACTGCCAGGGTTCTACCTCTCTTCCTCTCTGTTTTGCTTAATAAAATCAATCACAGCATCCTAGGCATATGAGGGAGCATAGGAGATAAACATTAAAAGGAACTGCTGTTCACCAGACCAAAGTGCTCTAGCTGAAACATCTAAGAGCCATGGACATGGCAGTTACAGGTTCAGCAAGACTATCTGATAACAAAATGAGTAGCAATGTCATAGAATGAAAGCAACCCATTTGACTTCCCTTGATACAGGACTTCTAAAGGAGTTGCTAAAGTTTGGGTAAACTTATCTAGGACACCAAGTTGTAGAAGATTTTTAGGTATTCAGTGCTTAAGTTTTGGAAGGCTTAAGCTTAATGTGCTTAAGTTTTGGAAGGCTGTCCCAAATACCATCTTATTCACACACTGCTTTGATTGCCAGCTGAGCAGGAAAACAGGTTATCTGGTAAAACCAACAACAATCAACAATGACTGATTACTTACTTTCTGCAGTTACTTTAGATAAATTACATACAGGTAGTCCTCAGGTTATGGGTAATGCCAGGACCATGCAGATAGTTAAGCAGGAAGAGGGGGAGTCCCAGGCAAGCAGGCCGGTGGGTGAGAGCTGTGGGTAACAGCGGGCGGGGGGTGCCATGAGCAGGCACTATGGAGCACGGGCGGGTGCACACATGCTTCGGGGGGTTGCCGCGGACAGGCGCTACAGAGCGCAGGCAGGCAAAAAAGTAGTGGGAGTGACTTCCAACTTCGTATCAGCTTCCCTATTGACTTTGCTTGTGGGAAGCCAGCAGGGAATGTCAGAAAACAAAATCACATGACTGTGGCTTGCTGCAACGTTGTAATCATGAGCCGGGCACAGAGTGCCCAGATCATGATCACATGACTGTGGGGATATTGCAATGGGTGAAACTCCGAGGACTGGTCAAGTCCCCCTTGTTCAGTGACTTTGAACAGTCACTGAATGAGTGGTCATAACCTGAGGACTTCCAGGTTATAAGATATAACTTGACTAACATGCTCTTTGTCAATCTCTGTTAGTGGAGCAAACAAATCAAAAGAATAAAGCCAGCAACTACAGATTTACTTTCTGATAACAACAGTATACTCAGGAAAATTCTACAGTTCTTCAGTGAAATTGCTGGTTGCAAATGGAAAGTAGACTTTTGAGTCTGCAAATCTGTGCATGCTTTCTTGAGCTAAATGTCACTTAATTTTATGTGGCTTTTATCAAGTGTCATTACTACATAACTGCATTTATATCCTAACTTTTCTCATGCATGCAGGGATTCCTCCCTTCCAATTCTATCAACAATAATACCATGTGATATGTCTCATAACAGGGCACTACTGACTTTTTTTCCCTCCAGTGGGGAAATTAAACATTTGCTCTAAATATAAAAACAATTTAAAGACAAAATTAAAAAAACATTGAGTTTACTTTAGAAAAGAATATGTGAACACCCTAGACAAGACATGAAATAGGCCGCACAGCACATTGTCTTATATTTTACTCATCCCTTGAATTTCAATTAAACCTTAATTTTAGTTAACCTATAATTTTTAGTTAACTTAACTTACAGTGGCAATAAGTGCACCCATGGGAGTCCTAAAAGGACAGGTTAGGGATAGATCATCATGGAAAAAATCTATTTATGTGGTTGCTAGGAGTCAAAAATGACTTGATGGCACATAATCAATCAATCACAACCTTTTACTTTTTTTTTTTTTTAGTTTTATAATGACTTAGAACTTTTACCTCACCAATTTTTAACTCTTTCATTACTGTCCCTACTGGTTCTTGGCATAGACTATTTTTCCATTATACTTGGTCAATTCCACACTCTTTATTTGTTTATTTATTTCACTTTACTCTGGGCAAAGACTATAATAAAGATGTTGTACTATATAAGATAATTTAATTAATTACTTCAGTTAAAAAGGGATGCTGCTGGCAAAATATAGATACAATGTCTGAGGGAAGACTGATTTTAAAATCCAATGTTATTCTCTGGTGAGGCCTATTCTGAGTCACAGCTCTGACTTTTATAAGTTTCCTCTCTCTCTTCTTTTAACTCTTTCTTCTTTTTCTTTCAACATTTTCTTTGCCTTTCCGTTCATCTTCCCTCAGAGTGATCCCTCCCCTCTTGGCTAATCTCCTCAGCCCTCTCTGTATCTAATTATTTACTTCCTGTCCTTTCCTTCTTCCTGTCCTTCCTTATTTGACTCAGCAACTTGGCTATGTCAAAAAGATCCTTCAAAACAAATATAAATAAGGATGTACTGTGGATGGTGCTATTAATTACATTGGGCATAGGGGATCCTGAATATTCACTTCTTTTTTTTAGATTTTTTTTTAGATTTTTTTTTATTTTTTTAGATTTTTTAAGTTAAATAACTTAAGGCGGTGAACATGCCTAATGCTCCTCCCTCCTCCTATTTTCCCCACAACAACAACCCTGTGAGGTGAGTTGGGCTGAGAGAGTGACTGGCCCAAAGACACCCAGCCAGCTTTCATGCCTAAGGCAGGACTAGAACTCACAGTCTCCTGCTTTCTAGCCTGGAGCCTTCACCACTAGACCAAACTGGTTCTTAAGGGAAAAAAAACCTTTTCCTGAAGGCAATAATAAACACTTCAGGAAATTCTACACATTAGGTAGAATTTAGCTTATATTCTACGTTGGCTACATTCACATTCGCTTCTATTCACAATTAACTGAAATTCACACTGATATTAATAAGATTAAGAGCAATTCCACATTGCAGTCTAAACTGCTTCTCTCCCCTGATACTTCCTTCTGTTTCTTAAGCCAACTTCTGAAATTCCAGCCTGGGATGCAGCTGGTTGATAATGGGGCTGGGCTGGTGCTCAGTGTGGATTATGGCTACCACAAGGTCAGATTGCTCATTCCCCTGATTCATGTTCTTCCCATGTGTGCCAAAGGCAAGGCTCACTAGCTGGCTTCTGTGGGGACCAGTCTACCAATGCCTGCCTTTCTTTTTAGGGACTATTCAGTCCTCACTAGTCCTTGTGCCTTTCTTTACTTTCCAGATGTTTGCACACTCTCTTACCACAGCATCTCCTTTGATATTACAACAGACCTTCTTCTTCTCCTTTTTTTTTTCTTTTCCCCCCTTATGGTACCAAAGTTGTTCTGATGCTATCATAATCAAATCAAAAGGGAACATGTGGTGTTTTCATTCCTACCTTCTTTGTAGGTCCACTGAAACTTTATAGCAAGGAAGAACTGTTTCTTCAGCTTCACAGAAATAAGGTAGCAATATTTCTATGTTACAACTTAAATTTTTAAAAAGGGGAAAGGGAGGAGAGGGGAGCTTTGCAGTAGCATGAGTAGGAAGTAGAAAAACACAGGGAGCATACTTCACCCAGTCTGGGCAGAAACTGAAAGGATGGCCAGAATGTAACGGCTAATGGAACTTGAGCTTGTAAAAGTGAGAAAAGTTCATTGACTTAATCGATCATCACTGGATCAACAACAGCACAGGACAAAAAGGATGTCCAGGACAGTGACCACTGGAAGAAAGGGATATGGCAGGCATTGCCGCCAACTGGATCTGAGGCTGCCGCTAGATTAGAACGTATATTTTGAGGGTTTGATATCAGAAAACAACAAATCAAAGCTGGAAAACCCAAGTGGAAGGTACATTTGCAACGGATTAGGAGTGGGAGGAAGACAATACCATCCATTCAAAAAGTGTGGGTAGCTCATACGGGTAATGAGCCAAACAGAAAGTACTGATCTGCCCAATGTCTGGATTTAACCTTATTGTGCTCAATATATATATATATATACCATTAGCAGCCTCCACATAGCTAAAATCAGAGGGAAAAGGTTTCTGTAATATAGGAAGACGAGGGTCTTAAATTTTTCATTGCAAATGTTGAATTGTGGGCATAATAAATTTATTCACAATATCCTACTAATGATGAAGCATCTAAACATAAACAGAGAATTTTAGCTTTGCTTTATCGTCACTTCTACATATGGACTCCAAAAATCTGGACAACCACAGAGTTGGCATTTGCTATATCTTTTTGCTGCTGACTAGTGGGCCACATATGCAGATCCAATACTAATAAATAATTCATTAGTATCAAACATTTTAAAAAATCTATTGGAGTTCAAAATACCAAATACATAATTCTGAATTATGGTTATTCTCTGTTCACATACTTTGTTCTTAAACTGTTGTGTATTGCTAATGCTAAGAATAATATAATATTTCAAGTAGTCTTTGAACAAGCTCAGTGGTACATATTCTTCGTTTTTAATTCTTAAAGTACAAGGGAAAATAATTTGTGGTGAGAACAATATTAGAGTTTATTTGACTGGAATAAAATCAAGACTCTAAAGGTGAAAGGACAACTATTTTTGGCTCATTCAATCATTTCTTGTGAAAGTTAAAAATAAGTTTTGCCCAGGAAAAAATGGCATTTGTCATTTGAGAAAATTGCTTTACGGTATTGCAAGAGCAGCTACACGCAGTCGAAATTTCTTTGCCATGTGTATAAATTTTCCCATGTTTCTATCTTAATAGCACAACTAAACTAGGAAAAGGTTTTTCAAATATAAGCTTTCCATAGTGTGCTAGAACTGTAACTCTTGCATTGACTTGTGATCTCCAAGTGGGAAACACCAGCATTTTTTTGTCTAAAACTCAGGAAATAGCCTCCAATTATGTCATCTCAAATTGTGAAAGAAAAGACTGCTGGGAACTTGATTCAGAACTCTTAGGAGCAATATGCAAAAGGAAATTAGCATCTTTTCCAGTTATCACTGAAGTATTTACTTGCAGTCACCATAAAAGTTACCTTCTGAAAAATTACTTTAGCCAAAGTTTTAAGGCCTCTAAGTTTTACTACATTTTACAGCTGTTAGTATACCTGTATCCAGGAAAAAGAAAAAGAAAAAAAAAGCACAGCTGAAATCTGATCACAGGCAGAATTTATTTTTTAGAAACGTTATCTGTGTACGGTGGATGTGATCATACCTGTCCCATCTACTACAGTTCACATCATACAACAGATACCCAACTGGCAATAAACTGACAATTATATGTAAATTCCATGGGGTTAAGCATTTGCGATAGTGAAAGAAACATGTCCCTTGCACCATATAACATGTGCTTGTGTTTTCTTACATTTCTTCCAAAAGGCAAGGAATTCTGCACTCTGGGTAGGAAAATGTTTAGCACCACCCGATCTAGGCTGCAAAAATCCAGACAACTTTGAGATGGCAGCAAGGGTTTCTAACTCTTTCATGACAGGAATTTTGCAGCCTAAACTTGAAAGCCCTCTTAGTATTACATTTATGTTCTTCTTGAATAAGAGAATTGGAACAAGAATTGATGGCACTAATGTGCTCATAAAGAGATAGAGATACTCTAGCTCAGTTGTTTAAGTCATCCCATCCACAAATAATTTATCCATTTATGGTAGTGCATACAGATCTTACTGTCCTACCATAACAAATATATCAAAGGAAAATGTAAAGAGTAAAGAGGATGGCCTTAACAAGGAGAGGGAAGATCTGTTATCAAGGAAACAAACAGATAAATTGGCTTACAAAGAGATTTACAAAAACACCTAAGCCAAGTGACCCTCTAATTCACATGAAGATAAGGGAGGAGGGCAAGCACATTCAGACTTGCAAAGTTCTGTTACTACAGCCATTCTAATAAAAGTAGTTTTAGGCCTACACAGCATCTGTTTCTTGATCTGTTCTACCTTGTAGAGCTGACAGAAAAAAAAAACTTGGAAGTGATTGTAGAAACTCAAAGTACATTTAGAGATGTCTTCCATTATCCTTCATTTTTTCTTCAGTTCTCTTCTTAGATCTTCACCTCATCACCTTTTTACCATTGTTATCCCCTGGAAAATTATTATTCACATTATAGCACTGCATCTGTAGTTTCTCATCTCATCTTATTACTGTCTTAAAGTGGTTCCATCATGCCAAAGGTTGACAATCTACTGTTTTAGAGCACCATGCAGAAAGAATGAGGTTTATCAAATCTCTGATAAAGCACTACTGCTCTGTAGGCTATGTCTGATTAGGGAGACACAAATTATACAGGCATTCTTAGAACAAAATGAATGAACAATGTCTGGCAATTGAATAACTTCACATGTTCAAAAGGCCATAGAGGCCACCTATTCATTTGTACTAGATCAGCAGGTGATATGAAGGATGACTCCCAATTTCATCTCTCAAAGGAAAAACTACTTTCTGTTTTTGAAACCCTTTAAAATATATATTTAAGGTAATATATAATGTCTTCTCATAAACAGTTAAAAATTAGGTGAGGACAGAAATACATTTATTTTACCTATTGAACAGTGTGGTGTGATACTCAAGGAATAAAGCTCCTGCCAAAACATGTGCTGAGCGTCCCATCAAAGTCACTTTGAATATAATAAGCATAAACAATATTCATGGATTTGGGCTTATTTTTCTATTCTTTCATTCTCATATTGCCAGTGTAATGTCAGGAACCAAGATCTAGGTTCTTGATTCCTTAGAAGAACCCAGTTATAGTTATATTTAAGATTATACTAGAATATCATCACTTGAATCTTTGTCAACATCAGTAGGCTGGAGACTGAGCTGGGTGGGACAAAAAGTCTCAACCTTATTGTTCTCCATGCATTTTTTTTTCCAAAAATGAGGTAAACTATGTCCAGTATCACAAGCTGTATTATGTACCTAGGTTTGGGTTGGTGTTTTTTTTTTCAGATGGAGTCCTAAGACATTTAATTACATAGTTTCATTTAGAAATGTTAGTTACCATAAGAAGTAAGAGCTTTGAGAGCCTTCTAAATTGTTTGTTTGCCCAAGCATTGCTGCTCTGAACTTCAAGGTATAATTCTACTTTGTAATTTGGGCCTTAACTAGATGTTATGATAGACCTAGAACTGGAACTACTTCAACATCTTGATGCATTTCTTCTCCTTGTAAACACATGAGATGACATCATGTCATTACCAATTCACATCATTATCTATCACCTATGTGGTACCATGTATGGTACTGTAAGATCATACCACGAACTTAGGTAAACCCAGGCTTGACAATATATCTTTCTGTTGAGGATTTCATTCCCACAGAACTAATATCAGGGAGGATGAAGACTGAGATAAGGCCAGAATTGAAATTGTATGAGGAATATATCAATTCTTTTGCTTTTTAAAAAGTCATTTTCTCCCACTTTTCTTACACCTTTTCTCTTCTTCACCTCTCCTTAGGGCAAATGGCCAGGAAAGGGGCAGATCGTTCTTTCCAGAAGTCTGAATGGTTTGTTTACAGAAGGCTTTTGAAAGTATAGTGAGTACCCTATGAGTAGGTGTACAAGAACTACATATAGTCCAAGGGTTGCAGAAAGAATGTCCTTTGTTGTTTAGAGCATCTGCAAAGCAAATGTAACATATTGCTCTGTAATCCCACCTAAATCAGGATGAAAAGCAAAAGCTTTTGGGTTGGCTCAGGCCAGGAACTTTTCAATTTTTGAAATTAACCCACCACCTAATTTAAATGAAAAAGAAGGAAAAGCAAGCTGGTAGGAGGAACAAATTCCCAAAAGACATTATTCAACTACGTTGGACCATTCTTATCTCCTTCACTTCCAATTTATTCTGTACAAATCCCATTATTCGCTTTCAGTTGTTTGCTGTCTTCTGAGTTTGTTGTGTGTATTCATAGCTTTTCCTCTGCCCTAAATAGCAAAACGGTTCTGAATCCATGGGAAAATTACTAGTAGCAGGTCTGGGGGAATTTATTTTATAAAGCCAGGGGAGAGAGAGAGGAAGTTTAAATTTCATGTGAATAAACTGCTCTTCAGTTCCAGGGGCTCCTGTAAGTAGACTGTCTCAACTAAATTACATTGCAGTGGAATTTGCTAAGGAGAAAGCTAATCCATGGTCCTTTAAGGAAAAAGGATCCAGTAATTAGCTCTCAAAGGACTCAGCTTGTTATTTTACAACTGAGAAGAAAGCACAGAAGAGAATTTATTTATTGACCTAACTATCTGATAAATCAGGAAGAGAGCAGAGCCATGGAATCTTTTTGAATAGACCACCTCCTGCTCCAGATGAGGTCAACACCCCCACTCAACTTCCTGTCCCAGAATATGGGGAAAGTCTGGTAAACATAAAGCTGCACAGGATTTAAAAGTCTCCAGAGAGGGTTTGTGGAAGTGGGTGGCTTTTAAAGGAATGGATTTTTTGTTAACTATAGTTCTTAGGGACAGAGAGAAGAGAAAAGGAAAGAAAAGGAAAGAATACATAAAACTGGATTATATTTAGCATACTGAGACAACATTTGGCAACAGTAGGATGTACAGGAACTCAGGGAAGCAATCAGTTCCACCCCCATGCTGGCATACCCACTTCCTTTTCATACAACAGATGCACTGCTAAATTAGCATCCAACCTCCAGATCAAGACAGTGAGATTCAGAGTCTTTAGTTGTCTGCAGTGTATTTTCCACATAGTAGGTTCTGTGAATAGAATTCTTGTGTTGAGAAAACATTATTCTATTTTGCTACAATATTTATACCGTCTATATGCTATAGCCATTGCTATATGATAGCAGGGCTTTCGATCTTGCTGTGGATTGGGCCCCTTAGTTTTTGCGGGGGGAGGGGAACCCCCCAGCAACTGAAGGCCACAAAAAGATTGTGTTAGCAGAGCTGAATTCTTTGGCATTTTGAAATAATGGTGGTAGGCTTCTAAAAATCAAAATAGTTGGAGACCCTTTTCAGAGCTTTAATACATCCATTTGACTTCTTTGTTTCTTTATTATGAAAGATGACATAGCTTATTTTGTTCTCATGAGACACTGAAACTTTGGGGAAAGCCTGAGATATACAGATAAGAAAAGATTTGGCCTGTTCCTACAATATGCAGCATTGTCTGCTACAAATTCAGTCAAAGCTTTTTTTAAGAGTGGTTTTCCTAACATCTAATCACAGTAACTAAATCAGAAATCAAAAAAGTCCTGTTTTGGATATACAGAGGCTTGCCTATTTTATCCAGGAAACACTTGGTATCCCATAGTCTGTAGGCCAGGAGAGATGTGCCAAGGCTTCGTGAGATCCCAAGTCTCATTCCCCATGGACCAGATAGCAGCAACCAAAAAGAAGAAGAAAAAAAAGTTGGTGAGGAAAATCAGCCTCACAAAAACTTACAATTCCACTCACTTTGTCTCCCAGCCTTTTCCTGTTATGCTTCCTTCCAGAAATCTCTGCCCCCTTAGCCCCTCCCACAACATCTGCTTTGCTGATTCTCAAGCAGCATCACTCCTGTCTCATGACCACAGAGGAACATTGAAAATCCTCCAGCGCCCTCTTCCATCACCCCATCTGTCAGATCAGACCTTTCAAAATGGTGGCTTCTGGGGAAGAAATGGTGACCTGAAGACAGCTCCACGAAAAGCAGAACCAACAACTGTAGCGGAATGAAGAGTGGCAAGTAATTGGCTCTTTGTAATTCCTTTCTGGACAAGGAGAGGACTTGAGATCGCTCACATGTTCTCCAGACAGTTGCTCATCATGAACAGACTGGAAGCCAGTGGTCTCCAGTGCATTTAGAGCTCTGGAGATGAGGAAATAGCCATCCTGCTCAAACCACAATCAGGGCTTTTAAAAGGACACTGAGTTCGAGAACTTCCTTTTCTAATCACTTTCACAAATTGCTTGTTAACTGCTTTTTCCTTCAATCCTTAGTAAAACAAGTTTTAAATATAAGTTTAAGGACTTTTTTTTTTTTTTTTGAATAAACAGCAAAAAGGTGATTAGAACTTTTTTGGTTCTTTGGTTCTTTTTTGGATTTTGGAAAGTTACAAATGGACAAATGGTCCAGATGGATTTGAAATAAGATTTTGGAATTAACTATAGAAATCCTTCCCATGGGAAAATGCTTTTGCTTTGAATTCTTTAAAAAAAAAAAAGATAGGATGGAACTTTGAAGGTTGGACACTAGACGGGACTAGAAGGAACTAAAGATTACAATTAAAGGAGAAGAACACTTAAATTTGACTTACCAATACAGAATGGAGCAAATATTTTAGCATTCGACAGATCGAAGGATATTTTTGAACAATGGACCCAGAAGTTAATTTTAAGAGTGTGTCTGCCTCTATAGATAGACTGTGTTTAAAAGGTGATATGGAAGAGGAACAAGTCTTACTGGGCAAGACTGAGACTGATCTAAATCAGTTATCGGATTTAAAAATGACAAGCTACAAGAATGATATGAGAAAAGATGTTATACTGGACATACAAAAGAAACTGGCTGATGTCTTAATAATTAAAAGGGATATACAAATAACAAACCAAGAGAATGACTTGGATAAACTTCCTATATTGGATTTACAAAAGAGGCTTTTTAAAGCTTTGAAGAATTTTATGAGAAGGGACAAAGAAAAAAATGAAAAGAAATCAAGTTCTAAGACATTATTTGAAAGGACTAAAGGTTGTTAAAAGTAAAAGGAAGGAATATAAAGGTGGTTTATTTGATCAAGGTTAAAACAGATATGTTGTTATCTCTGGTAATCCTTAATGGACTTTTACTGCTCAGGACTGAAATGACAAGGTTTTAGGGATTTGTTTATAGATAACAGATAGGTTGAGAAGAAGAGATCATTTGTTATATTTTAAGAGAAGGTGATAAGTTACTAACATCATTTTTACTTGTTGTGATGAAGGGGGAAGTAATTTCTTTTTCTTTACTGCATTCTTATTTTTTCTTTTCTTTTTCTTTTTTCTTTTAGTTTGTATTAGGTTTTTTATCATTATAGTTGTAATTATTAATAAAATTGCTATTTAAAAAAAGACCATTCAAAATAGTATATGAGAAGAATGTGTTCATAGTCTTTTTAAGGAAAACAAGGTCTTGGGTGGGGAAAAAGGCAGCAACAGAGGAGACAGCTGGCTCTGACCACTACAACACAAGAGAAGGAAAAGGGGGCACAAATAGTAGTTTGGTTCAGCTGCAAAGATCTGGATAAGAACTAGCTGGCAGCAAAGACTTTCCTGCCATCTGTTGATCATCCAGTTTTTGGCAGCCCAGATTTGATTGCTCTAAACAAGAAGAATATAGGCAAATAATATCTCTGGGCATATCTCTGACATCCAGGACACATATCCAGGCCCGACAAGGCCTGGGAAACAGAGATGCCAACTTAAAAACTCTCCTTTGTGATATATGCCAGGCATCCAAAGTGCTCTTCAGTAGTTCAGTCTATAGTGTTTATTTTATTTATATTCCATCTTTTCTGTAAGTTGCTGAAGGTGTATTTGATCTTTATTTGCACTTGGGAGAATATGGGAATGCGGACTCATGTTTTCACAGCTCAGGTATGAGAGGCTCGGCTGAGGGCCAGCCTCCCTCCCACTTTGGAGTCACTGCTGTTTGCAAGTAAGTATGTACAGGAGAAATAGTTGTAGGTACCCTGACTGGGTAAGAGGCATGCTTGGTTGCCTCTGCTTCCAATGTGCATCAATAGTCTATAGTTATTACTGCCCACCTCATGATTCTGTTAAACATGTGAGCCCAGTTTCTTTGTGAAATGTGCTTTGGTGTATTTCCCCCAATTCCTTAGTTCCAGCAATGATGGCAGCTGCCCTCCAGAGAGTTTTCAGTAGCAGGAATCTGAGCTTCATCATTGACTCCAGAGCCTATCATGAAGCCAGAAAGAAGTGTCAGTGCATCATCACACTGCCAATCAGAATAAAGGCTGTAGCACAGGAAGTGCACTCACTCTGACCGCAGAACCTTATAGGATAGAGTATGGTGTCTACACTTTACCAAGACTTCTAGTAAATGACTACCGTTGTCAGTGAGAGGGCTGAATACTTCAGTTCTTTACATGTCACTTATTCTCACTCATCATGATAATTAAAAGCTCTTCCAATGCCATACCATGAAGATACAGTCTTTGATCGTTCAATCAGACCTTAAGACCAAGATTCAGGGCCCCCAGGAACTGTGAAATGAATTGGGTTGGCTTATCCTTATTCATAAACTTCTTGTGAAAACAAAATGAGAGGGTTCCTTGCCTGCAACAATGGATTGGTGTGATCTATCATGTGTGTTATCTTGGCACGGAGTCAAATATGAGGGACAGTTTAGAAATGGCAGAAAACCCTAAACGTTTGATCTTCTTTACACATCAAAAACAGGAAGCTAAGTTTGCCAGAAAACTTGGCCTTGAGACAGATAAAAGCTTTTCCATAGCACTGAAGGAGTTATGGTATCTTTGGGAATCTTGATGCAATGATACAGCATTTGCAGAAAATCCCAGGTTTAATCACTAGCACTGAGAGGCCTATTATGGCCCTGCATGTCTGCAGATCTTTGATGCCCATCAGATTCCCTTCCCCATAATTTTACATTATAGGAAACTGCAAAGCAAAGGGCTAGCCTCTACCATCATTTTTATTTTCAAGAATGCAACTGTTTAGAACAAAAATGGTGAATAACTTAGCGCTTTGCCTGGAAGTGTGTTATCTGCAAGGCAAATAGGACAAAAGTAAATGGACACTGGTAGGCAGCATCCTGAAGGACCAGAGGGGACAAGCAACTTCACCAGTTTACCTTTTGGAAAATGATCCTTTGTAACCAGCCATACCTGGCCACTGTGTGAATTGATAAGTTTCCACAGGCTGCTGTTCTGAGAGAGTGAGGATGGCATGCTCCTACATCCTTTGTCAAGGTAGGTAAAAACTGGTATGTGAGTATTAACACACATTCCCCAGTGCTACATTGGTTGTCAATAGACTTCCAGGTCCAATTCAATGTGCTGGTTTTTACCTTTAAAGTTCTACATGTCGTAAGTCTTCTCCAGGTGGACTCTGTCAAATCCTTGTACTTGAAGGAGAGATTGCTGAGAGTCCCATTCCTGAGTGAATATAAAGAAGCTTGGGCTTGGAGGCAACCCTTCTCTGTGGTGGCCTCCATGCTTTGGAATAGCTTGTTCCTAGAAGTGTGCCTGGTACCCTCCCTATTAGCCTTTTGCAAGTTAATTAGAAGTATGTTATTTGAGTGGGCATGTGAGATTTAGATGGTTTCACTGAGTGTTTAGGTGACCACTGCATTATATTCTGGCATTTGCTGATGTTTCTAATTCTTACTTTTGGTATGCTGTGAACAATCAGGAGTCTGATTAAGTTGGGTGGTATACAAGTATTGTAAGTAAATAAATAATAAAATGTGCTATAGTTGGGGCTTTTTTTCTTCCAGCAAACACTTTTAAAAATCAATGCTGGTTTTTCAAGTCTGAAGCTCAGGACAATCCCTTACATTGCTTCCTCCCCAGCAACAGGTTTGTTAGGCTTTAGGTTTGGAAAGCCTACTATGCAGAAAGTAGAATGCAAAGCCTTTTTCTCCCAGAGCTATCTTTACAGCTCTCTTAAAAATTATCTCTGGCCAGGATTTGTTCATTCAAATTGCTTTAAGTGTTACTGAAGCCTCTTGAAATGTGACTCTCATAGCTAAAGAGGAACCTATTTTGTTTTTCTCATTCAGACTGAGTGACTACTGTTTTCTAAAGTCAGAGGAAAAAATACAAATATGAGTTGATTTTTGTTTTGTTGTTATGGGTACTTTACAGCTGCCTACTTCTGACAAAAGGGCAATATAATTAAGATAACAGGTTTACCAAGGTTGAATAATGTCTGGTTACTCTTTTAGCCTTATCCAGACAGAAGTCTGACACATTGTATGAGATGCCATCATTCCCTCTGTCTTTATTGTAACTTTGTGCTGACAACCAGGTGTTTTAAACTCCTACTGTGTAGCCTTAGCAATTTATAGAATGGATTTCCTCAATTTTTGTCTCTATTTTTATTTATTACCTAAACTGGAAAGCTTAGGTATCACGTGCCTCACAGCTGTTACTCTGTTCCCTTGCTGATACATTAACAGCACATTTTAACATTTTACATCTGTATGTTTTGTTTTGTTGTTTGCTACATCTGTATTTTCCTGAGGGTTTGGGTTGTTTTTTAATTTATTCCATTTTAAGTGAATTCCAAAAGTATAATTCCTTTTTTAAAAATTGTGATAAACATGCTGACCAGTGAAACATGCTTTATGAAAAATAATGCATGTTATTTCACCCATTTTAGTTGTTTTCAGCTTTGGGTTTAATAGAATTCAGTCTATTATGTGGATGTTCCCTCATCTGTCATCTGAATCATTTGCCTTCGGGGATGGCTGAAAGTTTGAGGGGCTTACTTGGTAGCTGGGAACAGCCACAGAAAGTGTATTGAATAAAACATATGATAACTGGATCGGCTTGAATTAGGTTTACGTGAACATGGAGTTGAGGTTTGCTTGCTGACTGTAATGAAAGCAATATATGATGGAAGTACACATAAATGGAATGGTTGACATACTTAGCAAATGATTCAACATTGAGCAGAGAGTAAGTCAAGAAAAATGCATTAGTGAATAAAAGTATATTCAATACCTAAGGTGATCATAGAAGTGTATTGGTTTGAGACATGAATATATGTGTATTTTTGTATGCTGGTGATGCTGTCTTATCAACTGAGACCTTGAATGATTTGTTATGGATGTTAGATAGATTACATAAACGGAGTATGGATTTGAAAATTAATATATCAAAAACCAAAGTAGTTGTGTTTGACAGGGAAAATGGAACAAATTGTTGCAAAAATTAAAGAGAAAGAAAGAAAAAGAAAGAAAGAAAGAAAAGAAAAGAAAAGAAAAGAAAAGAAAAGAAAAGAAAAGAAAGTAAAGAAAGTTGTGTTCTTTGATAGAATGTTTACTAAAATGGAGAAAAATTTGGAGAAATGTTAAGACATGCAAATACTGATAGAATGGTGGTGGGTAGATTTGGTCTGTTGCAAGAAATGAATGAGTGTTGAAAGAAAAAAAATGTCTGAGTGTAAGAATGTATTTCTGCTCACATTACTACATGGAAGTGAGAGTTGGGTAGGTCAGGAGAAATATGAAACTAAGTTAGACAGGGGGTATTTAAGAACAGTGTATGATGAAACAAGAAGAGATAGAGTCAAGAATGAGTCTGTGCTGGATCAGTGTGGACTGAATACAAAAAGAGTAACAAGTACAAAGGAAATAAAAATCTATCTATCTATCTATCTATCTATCTATCTATCTATCTATCTATCTATCTATCTATCATTGCAATTAGCCATATCTGCTAGGACTCCTGGATGGTTAGCAAACATTAATAAATGACATAGAACATTCATGGAAATCTAAATATAATATCCAGACATTTATATCCTCCCAAGCAAATGAAAACCAATAATACAGAAACCCAGACAGCATCACCTCAATCCACAAAAGCTGTTTGGAACAACTTCATCTTCAGTGTCTCCTAAAATAAACACACCAAGTAGGCCAAACTGAACTTGACTGGGAGACTGTTTCCAAAGTTTTCCACTTCTGTAAAAAAGAAGGGCCTCCTTTCCTCAAGCCCCTTATTTCACAGAAGAGTGACCCCACTAACAGCTTCTTTCAGGACACTCAAGTCAGCCTGGTCACTTCCAGTTGTGGAATTCAGTCCACACTGAGGTGGTTTTGAGATTGAATAAGACTTGAATTGTAAAGCAAATATATGAAGGATTAGTAAATGGTTCCAGAGGAAGGGGAAATCCAAGACAGTCATGTTTGGATGAAGTTGAGAAGATCCTCAAAAGAAGAGAAGTGAGAAGTTGAAGATCAAAAGGCAATGTATGAAATAGTGCATGGACATGGTGAAGCAAGGATGTTTTGCAAGAATAGAAAGGTATGAAGAAGTATAGTGAATGGTGTTTATGTGAACTATTTCCCTTTCTTCTGTTACCTCATACATTTTACTTCCTTTGCTGATCATTTCTTACTCCTTTTATGTACTTCGTATAATGTTGGTTTTCCCAAAGATAATAGCAGGATGGGTATTAGATATGTTACTCTTGGAGAATATCACCTTTGGATCACTTTGTCAAGATTATTCTCAACATTTGAATCAATATTTCCTTTCTTCTGTAGGCATCCTCTCTCTTATCAAGAAATAATACATTAGAAAAATAGTACGTGTCATTCATTATAAATGTAAAGGCCTTATAGAATTTGTGCTTGTGAGGAATAAGCATCTACCTTGTTAAATTATGCTTCATCATATTTAAGTTTCAGGTATGTATAACTAAGTTATCATAAACTTGTTCTGGATAAAGATTTCCTCATTTTAAAAAATGATTTTTCTAAATTCCAGATATTTACAATCTCATTCAATGTTCTACTATTTATTAATAACTCTTAAAATTGCACTTTTAATTAGTGCCTTCTGATTAAGGGCTTATTTTTAAAACTGTCTATCTTTAAGAAGCAAAGAAGGAGCATTTTCTGACTTTATGTACTTGTTATATTTATATCCCATCTTTCTATTAGGCGCTTAAGGTGACATACATAGCAGGACCTCCTCAATTATTCCCCACAACAATAACACTGTAAGGTAGTTTGGGAGCAGAGGGAGAATGACTAGTCCAGGTCACCCAGTGAATCTCCCTAGCTTAGAGTAGATATTTGAACCTGGGGCCCCCCATCATCACTCCAAGACTTAACTACAGCATCATACTGAGTCTTAGTTAAATAATTTTATGCCTGTAACAATTGACATCCTAAACAGCAATTAATACTGATACATTTTTTATTTTTGTCTTTTTTTAATACTTTAAACTTTTTAAATAATAGAATGCTAATAATTTAATCATATTATATAAACATTTCTGCATTGAAATCTGCATTGAAATAATATAATGTATCATGATTTACAACATCACAATAAAAAAAGCAAAAACCCACAACCTTAGTATGCATTTAGGTTATATTAATCATGCTGGAGATGCATTTTCTTTATTTCACTTTTTCTTTTCTTTTCTTTGTTACATGGAAAGAGAAAGAAAAAGGAAAGGAAAAGAATAAATTGCAGATGCTTTCTAGCTTCTGCTTCAATTATGCTTTGTTTTGTTATAAAGTTTCTGGATGCAAATGCAGTTAGCTAGTTTGAATGCACACATAATTGTTTTTATTTTTATTTTTTTTAAGAAAAAAGAATCCTTGCTTACTCAAAATGAATATGCCCAGTTTTGAAAAAGAACAGTCTTGGGATAGACATTTTTTGTTGAGGCTACTGACCATATGTTTTGTCTCTTTCTTTGCCCACTCTTCTGGCTCTGATTCTGCCTGAGATACACACCCCTTTCCTTGGATCTGAAAAACACAGGGAAAGGAAGCGTACGTTATTCATGATTTATCTGTCAACACTATGTTGAAACAGCTCTTATAATTAGTTCTTTCCCCCCAAGAATATGGCCCCCTGGACTTACAACTAGAAAAGGAGTAAAAAAGAAAGGAATCTCTAAACATCTGATTCAATTTAGCATTGTGGGCAATATTCTTGACAAACTGGGAACTAAGAACAGCTTTATAGGCACTACCTTCCTGAATATGCATAATTACAGTACTGTGCTACCCACCCCTAAATCATGTCAATCTTTTCTACACCCTGAAATCTGGAGCAAGCATTTACATTCCAAAACACACGACCAGTTTTTAATTCAAAACACAAGGCTCATTTCTGCATGCAAGACATTCCAAAGATGGTTAAAAAAAGGATAGCTTGCAGGACATATTTGGATGACCGAGGTAGAAAACTAGAAGATAACATATAAAAATAAATTAACTATGGGCAATTTAATGTCTCATGTGCTATGGGCAGAGAATATCGTTCTACTGCTAACTGTAGTAGGCCTAATTGTAGCTAAATAGTAAACTTCTACTGACACAAAAATATGGAGGGAATGGGATGCTGAAGAGCAGGTGGCATCTGTGTCCAAAAGGGCCTTTGCGCTGGTTCATCTTGTATACCAGTTGTGCCTGTTCCTGGACTAGGAGGCCCTTCATATAGTCACTCATACCCTGGTCACCTCTCAATGGGCTTACTGTAATGCACTCTACATGGGCTGCCCTTGAAGACCATTCAGAAACTACAGTTAGTCCAAAATTCAGCAGCACAGGCAGTGATGGGTATGTCGTAGTGTGTGCACAGGTCACTAACACTTTGTGAGCTGTACTGGTTGCTAGTTAGCTTCCAGGTACAATTCAGTGCTGGTTATCACCTACAAAGCCCTTCATTGCATAGAGGCTAGTTATCTGAGGGACCATTTCTCTCCTCTAGCTTATGCCTGTCCTATATGATCCAGCAAAATTGGCGTGCTCTGGGTCCCATCAATTAAATTGTGTCAGTTGATGAGACCCAGGAAACAGGACTTCTCTGTTACAGCACCTACTCTTTGGAATGATGTCCCCCCCCCCCCCGAGATCTGTGTGCTCAACTGACCTTATTCAGATGAGCCCTTACAACCTGACTCTTCCCCCAGGCTAGGGCTAGAGTAGGTGGTGGACCATTCGCTGGGATGACTGGTTTGTGAGAATACTGTGGGCCTTTTTTCCAGATATCTGCTTTTGTATTCTGTTGTTTTAAATTCATACTGCATACCAGCCAGATGTTAATGGAGTTGGGTGACTAGAATAGAATAGAATAGAATAGAATAGAATAGAATAGAATAGAATAGAATAGAATGCTTTGGTTCTCAAAAAATCTGCACGGAATCTGCTCACACATACAACAATGATCGTGAATATTCATAGTTTTAAAAGGGGACTAAACAAAAATGGCATTTATAGATATATTCTATCCTGTCAGCTTGTAGGTCAGGGCCAATCTCATCTCCAGATTGTGATTCTAGTGGTACTGTCAGTAAAACTAGATAAAGGCTGACAATGAGAATTCTTGCTGCCTATTACCTCTATAACATAACTGCTGTTCTAGTGATGAATATACCACTATATTTGTAGCCTTGCCAAAAGAAGTATAAAAGCATCAGATTAGAAACCAAGAGACCATGAACCAGAAGACCATGAAGTCCTGCTTTAGGCATGAAGCTGCCTAGGTGACTTTGGGCCAGTCTTTCTCTTTCAGCCCTGGGAAGAAGGCAATGGCAAACCTCTTCTGAAAATGTTGCCAAGAGAACTGCAGGAACTTATCTTGATAGTCACCAGGGCTCAGGACAGACTCAAAGGAACCAAACTAAAAAAAGGATATTGAAAAAGAATGGAGTTTAGGTCCAAATATGGATTGTGCTGCAGAGATCCCATCACTTAGCTTAGCTGACCTTAGCTAAGCAAGGTCAAAGTTAGGTAGTACTTGGATCAGAGATCTCTAGGAAATCTCAGTGTTGTAGGCTAGGATGGGAAGTTGAGAAAGCATCCTGGAAATTGACATCAACACTTCCTGTTATTTCCAAGAAAACTGAATAATGTGTCCATGAGGGAGTCTTTACATAATACTTTTTCCTTTCCCCCTACAAAGATATCCATTCCCATCCATCTAACCCTGTGTATCCTTCGTTTCTTCATCTTTCACCAACTGAAAAAGATAAATCCTACCAGCTGGGACCTCCATGTTCCTCAGTACTCTAAACACAACCCCAAACATGGTTCATGGTGCCTTGTTTTTTGAGGGGGTTTAATGTTACTTAAGGAGCAGGAAATCTTTTGTGACTTGGTGGCTGCACTGCTCCTTTCTCACTACTTGGGGCTTCCTAGGTCTTGGCAGCAGAAAGGGGGGAATGAAATGTTCATTTTCCCATTCTTTGACTTGTACTATTGTCTTAAGGTCTAGAGATGTCTAAGACACCCAGTTTGCCACTGAAAGCTATCCCAGGAATTGGGGGGAAATATGCTATTTCTTGGTGGACAGTATTAAAGAGTGCCACTGATGCCTTAAGCTTCTACAATGCTTAAGGTACCAATTTTATACCTTAAATCTCCAAAAATTTCAGCTGTATACAAATTGTTGATTTTATATTCTCACTGGCCATACACCCTGTGAGTGTAGGGTTGCAAATGGGGCCATTTCTCACATTTGCCTCCTGATTTATTATAATAGAAGAGATTGAAAGGCCTAATGATATGCTAACTTCACTGAGACACACTAGTTCCCGGGCAATATGCCAAGTCTGTTGAAAAATATGCATTATAGAAAATACTAACATTACTTTTTTTTTCCTGCCCTCCCATTTTGGAGATGATGAGTTTAATCATTTCCGTAGTTTATTTGCACTGGATTAATTATCTGGTTAAATAATTAAAAGATATGGGATAGTAAATTCTGAGAAACTGTACTATCTAATTCACACTATTTCAGAAACTTGTTCCACATTGCTCAGTGGGATTTAATTCTGAGGAAATCTGCTTTAGAAACAGTGTCATTATGTGTGCAATTTTGCTCACAGTGTATTTCAATTCTTTTACTATCAGCAGGGTTTAAGTAGCTTCACTAGGAACAAGATCAAAGCTTAAATTTAGTTAACAGTTTGTGTTAAAAAAAATAATGACAGACCATGGATCCTTATTCAGAAACACAGGGAAATGCATTTGAAATAATTAAGATCTGCCACCTACCATGGAGGAATGGTTGGTGAAATTGACAAAACTTGCTGAGTTGGCCAAACTGACTTGTTTGATTAGACAAAAGTCATTACTGACATTCATCAGTGACTGGAAACCCCCTTTTTTTGCATAAAAAAGAAAACGATTTTGTGACTTGTGTTTTTGATGAGTTAAAAGAATAGGTTATAGAAAGAAGGGAATTATGAGGTTTGATTTTAACTGTATAGTATGTATAACTGCCAAGAGGAAGATCAGAAGCCATTTCTTTATATTTCTTTTCATGTTTTCTATTCTTTTATTTTCTCTTTTTTTTCTATCTCCTTTTTTCTTTTCTTTTCTCTTTCACATTTACTATATCTTTTTCTTTGAATGTAATTCTTATTATATATGTAAAATCTTTTAATAAAAACAATTTTAAAGAAATAATTAAGATCTGCCAATAGAACTGGGAGCCATAAGTTGTAAAAGAGAGTATAAAATATAAAGCAGATAGAGTTCAATATTTTCGTGACAACCAGAGAGTGCAAGAGGTGAAATAGTTGGTGCCAAATCCTCATATGACAACTTTTAGAAAGTCAGAGTACTATCAAAGCCTAGTGCCCCCACATGATCTCTGCATGCAATACCATTTCTTCTTGATTCCATTGCTTCATTTAAATAGTCTGGAATCCTTTCTGTGATAAAGTCATTGTTCATCTGTTGGGAAGATAAATCCTCCTGCATTTTTTTCCTACCAATCTCATCATTTAATTTGAAGAAAGAGAATTTAATTTTTTTCTAACAAGAATTTCAAATTCTCATGAGTGAAATGTGGTGTTTCTGTACTTATTTACTGTATTTACAGGATGACCAAGGGGTACGGTTTCTCACGCTTGAATTAAATCCCAAGGAAGACATAATCACAAAACTCTTTCTAATGAGTCTTTTCAGTGGCAAAGGTATTGTTACTGTTAAGAGAATGTCAAGTGCTTGAGAAAATACTGGGAAATTTACATTTTCCCTAGAAAAATAGGGAGAATTAATCTACCCTACTGCTTTGCCCACAAATTTCAAGACCTGTGTGCCCAGTTCCAAAATCTTGTTTAATAGATTTAGAAGATGCCTTTTTTTTAGAAGCTCAATACAGCATAATCCAACACTCTTGCTGGACCCGATGGGATGGGTAGATATTATTGGGAAGAGGTGGTCCCTCAAATAGCCTGGTCCCATGCCATGTAGGGCTTTAAAGATCAAAAATAGCACCTTGAATTGCACCCAGAAGCAGACCAGCAGTCAGTGCAGCTCATGGAACAAAGACATAGCATGTGCCATCTTAGGGGCACACTTAACTGCCCATATATCCACACTCTGCACCAGCTGAAGCTTCCAGGTGCTCTTCAAGGGCAGCCCCATGTAGAGTGCATTACAGTAATACACTCCAGAGGTGACCAAGGCATGAGTAACTGTGAGTAGAGTTATCCCATAAGGTATGTTGGGTTGAGAGATTGTCACTCCATAGCTAAGGGTAGATATGTTATTAAGTCTCTCTAGTCCTAGTCCAACAAATCTGACCACTGTGCCATATGCACACTGTGCCATCCTTCCCATGCATGAATTCAGAAAGAAGCTAGAGTTCCTACAAAACAACTTTGGAGGAGTGAGGATCTCCAATGACCCAATCCTGGAGTCATGACATTTCTGCAGAAGTTCCTGAAGTATGCTCAAAGAGAATTCCAAGATTTACTAAAATGAAAAGGCACCATCCATTAATATTTTACAATGGTAGAAGATATAGAAGCTCATCATTCATCCATTTCATAATGTGCTAGAATCATTTGATCACTCTTCTCATTACCTGTCATCTTGAGCTACTGGCTCATCATATATCAATCTTGTAGATTCAACATATATTTCATCTTCAATGTCAAGGCTCATATCCGTAGACACAAAGCCTACAATCACTGTAAAACTTGTCAGGAAGCTTCTAATTTTACTATTAGGAATATATTATGGCTCTTCATAAAGCACCTGTATCCAGGTTGTTCCTCAGACCAATATGGCCATATGTATCAAGGATGCTTCATAATTTTCCAACATGTCAGTATGATCATTTGTAGATTCGATCTTTCTTAAGTCTTGAAAAGCCATCTAATTTTCCATGCCTTGAAGTTAAAGCCTTACAATGCTAATTACTTTCTAGGTTACATCTCCAGTTCTGGTTCTGATCTATAAGGATCACCACATTCACTGCATCCTAGTTATCAAGAATATCTGAAACAAACTGCACTATTACAGTAGCTGTGTCAACTGTAGATCTGAGGATTACTTGCCAGAACCTGCAAAATATGTTCAAGCCCCAGGAAATGCCTATGGTATGGTAGAAGACTACAGAAGATGATAGTCTTTTAAGAACAGACTTCCCAGAATGACTGTACTCACCCAGGCAGATCCTTCTGGGTAGAAAATAGTATAAAGGGCTTCCTGATTTGGTAAAATCTTGCTCAAGCAATAAGTTCTAACTGAACTCTAGAATACTTTCACTGCTGGTCTTGCTCTTGGTGCCAGCTGCTACCTTATCTATGCCTTCCTTCTGCTTTGCTCTCTGATTTTGATTACTCCTTGATTGGAACCTAAACCCTCTGCATCCAAGTGCCCAATTCCTAATCTTCTCTTGATAATTGTCCACAGAATGCAACTGTGACACAGCTTGGCCTTTGCAAGGGAGCTGCTCCCTCTGCTGAAGGACAATGACATAGCTGCTGTTAGATGACAGCCTAGGGAAAAACGGAATCAGATGGAACTGGTCTCTCAACAGAGTTGACTGTTTTCCATCTTTTGCTGCTGCTGCTGCTGCCAAATGGAAAGTGTACATGAGTAATGACATGCACAGTTCTGAACTTCAGACCACAAAACTGGGCAAGTATGTCAAATTATGAGTCAAGCCACAAGGATACATGACAGCACCTTGAGGGTGGAAGCAAAGTAAGAGTCCAAAATGAAGATTAAAAGAAAGCCAGTGGGTGTGAGAGCATTATTCCTTTGCTATCACAGTGCATAAAACAAGAAGGAATTTCATGAAATCACCAATGACGAATTTGGCTCACAGAATAAAAACGCCCTTAGGAATGTGGCTTTCTAAGTAGGCAGCTATTTAATCTGGTGCCTAATGAAGTTCAGTCATTTCTATTATGACAGTTGATTTTTTTCTTCTCAGTCTCTTGTTGAGGTTTAGGTTTGATGAACCAAATTAACTCTGCCAAAACCACTAATACCAACTTTCATGTCCAATTCTGGGGGAAAAAACACTACTTGTCTCATCCAATTCATGTTAAAGAAACCATAAATAGCTTCAGGTTTCTTAGGTGCGTCCTGAAGATACAACTTTTACTGATCTACCATTTAGATTCTTGAAATGTCTACTTAATAGCAAACAGAGCTCTTTCTTTGCAGCACGTACAAATGAATCTTTTGAGAGACTGGGCTAACAGGAATGTTTCAACCTCACAATCCAATATACCCAATATATTAGAAAAGAAAGAGTGGGATCTAAAAAAACCGCAGTACTCTAAGTACAAAAATGCATCCTTTAATATAAATATGTAAAAAATTGTGTGTTTTAAGATAAAAATGCATGTAGCGGTGTAAAGTTTATGAAAAAATACAGATTGATGAGGGAACAGAACACACTTATGTATTAACACATGCAGAATTGACACAGAGTGTTCATTTCAAAATAACTGTATGTTTAAACAAGAGCAAGTTATTACCGTGAAACTCAAACTGCCCTAAATCTTCACTTCCAAAAGCAGCTTATACTCTGGAAGATGTCTTGAATTTCTAATGAGGATATATAGATTTAATTTTGACCTTGATTTCTTATGTAATAGAGTAGCTACACAGAGGATATGGTAGGTTTGGCCCCCAGTAATTCCCTTGAGGGGACTCCAAAACCTCCTTTCATAATCCTGCTACATACTCATTAGGTACATGCTGCTACTGGATACTTTATTCCAGATACAACCCACTATGCCATTGGCTTAGCTTCATTAGGCATATATTAATAGTGGGTAGAACCCTTTCCCAGAAAGATCGCCACTGGTTCATTGAGAATCAAAAATACTGACAGCAGGAGGAAGGAACCTACCACAACGTTGGAAAAGATATATCTTGCCTATGATTTCAGACTGGAAGAGTAACATTGGGAAATACGCTGCAAGGCAAAATTGACTGTATATATCCACAATAGAGGTTTAGCCAAATTCAAGCAGGAATAGCTCCCTTGTATACAATATATCACAGAGCAAGGCAGATTTAGACATCTGGAATATGGTTTGTACGACTTATAGGAACTAACAACACTAACGTTTGATGCAAAGTTTGAATATTTAAACTGCAGCTAGTGGTTGAGGATACAAACGGAATGGAAATGGGGGGGGGGGCGGGGGGGATATCACTACAAAGTTTTTTTCTTAACTATGTTTTAAAAAATGTAAATGTAATTTTTTTTAATCTTGATTTTTTTCTGCTATCTTTGTAGTTTGATATTTTAACCATATAACATATGGATTATTTATATTATTATTATATTATTATATTTATCAAGATCAGAGAAAAAGGAGAAGGAACAAACAATTGTTTTCAGAAGAGGTTGATTTTGGTCATCTGTTTCCTCAACCCAGGACGTCATAGAAATCCATGCATCAGAATAAATTCACCCAGCCCAGATCCCAGCCCATAAAATAAAATAGTATCTACACCACAACTAGATTCACTGATCTAGTTTGCTATCTACTCACTACCTGGATTGACAAATCAGCTTCTCTTTTTTAAATTTTTCTATTTGAACCTTTTGGAAATGGAATTTCATCCTATTTACTGCACTGAGATTTCACATACACCTTAATTTACCTTGGATCAATTTGGAGGCTGTGTAAGGGCTAAATCTGAACATCAATTCAGAAATCCAAATATCTATTATAATTGGAAAAAAAAAAGGCTGTGAACTTCAGATGAAGTTGGTTGGCAAAGTAGCTCCTAATAAGAGAGACATAACCCGTCAATTTTTTTAAAAAATAACACTAAACTTTTTTGGCGGGGGCCTTTGAGTCACTCCTGGTGACTGCCTGGACAAGTCCCCACAGTTTTCTCGGCAAGATTTTGGAAGTGGTTTGCCGTTGCCTGCTTCCTAGGGCTGAGAGAAAGTGACTGGCCCAAGGTCACCCAGCTGGCTTCATGCTTAAGACAGGATTAGAACTCATGACTGGTTTCTAGCCTGGTGCCTTAACCTCTACATCAAACTAGCTCTCATATTTAACTATTAGGCACCTTTAAATTTTTATTTTTGACAGAATTGGTTGAGATTTCCAGTTATATCCAATTAGGTTTAAGACAAATATTTTGGGAATTTCCATCTAGTCCCCAGGGATTTCCAGTTACTGTATATCCAGTTAGGTTTAAGGCAAATATATTGGGAATTTCCATCTAGCCCCCAGGGTGAACAGTTGTAATTAAAAGGAAAGGTAATGTTGAGATAACTCTGACTAAGGAAACTGAACACTTCCAGGAGGAAATATGTTCTATTTTGTGGAACAGGAGTCCTTAAATTTGCATGGGGAGGATGATGCTCTTCTTCCTTCCTGGACTGATAAGCGCAAGGATGTTGAAACATTTCTAATAAACCAAAACAGTAAAGGGTTTTTTTCTTCTTTTTTTCTTCTAACTCAATTGGAAGTAATAGTATACCAGTAACCTATAGAAAATGCAAAGGGAAAGATGGAGGACAGGTAGTCCCCACATTAAGAGCGCCCAGGTTACAGATGACCAGTAGTTAAGAATGGAGCCTACTGTAGCAAAATTCAAGTTAAATACACAATGATTCAAGTTAAATACACAATGATTCAAGTTAAATACACAATGGTTCGAGTTCATTGCACAATACTACTTATACAGTATTAAGCAATAATACTGTTCTGGCTTACGTACAAATTCGACTTAAGGACAGACCTTGGGGATGGAATTAAACTAGGGATTACCTGTACATGGAGGCAAAAGGACTTCATATTCAGCATTTTCCAAGTAAGCTCTCCATTCTTAATGCTCCAAGGTCCTACAAACTCCACCAATATTCTTGTAATATCCTTACTCCTAGGAGAGAGAACAAAGACCTCAGTGTACTGGAGTGATCTTTCAATATATAATTGCAGTACATACACATATAGAACAGACCTAGTAAATTTATTCAGTAAAGGTTCCGATGATAGCATTATACTTCTCTCGTTCTTCTCCAATCTGATGTTATCATTATAGAGAGAGTTTGGAAAGAAATGTACCCATTTTTGCAGACACACTGATTTAGGCTCTTCCTCACATTCCTCTAATCACAGCACAGCAACTGCTGCTTTCTGTCATGTCCTCGTGATGTTGCTTTCTTCTTATCCACAGCCCACAGAGGCAACTTAAACTCATCCTTAGCTATAGTGTTTTCCATTTTTCCCAGCCATGGGTAGGGTTTAAAACACTTCATCAACTTTGTGGTTGTTGGCATGATCAGAGGGAGGGATCTCCCCAGTTCCAGCTGGCTGTTGCAGGCTGCCATGGACACACCCCTCCCCTCTGAATGCATCCCCTCCCCCCCTCATTTCAGCTTTGACTGAAGAAGAGAAGGAATGTTTGGCTCCCACAGAAGCATTGCCTGTAATGCCTGACCAGTACTTTCCGTAGCATTTGTCTGGTCTTCTGTGGGCTTCTTACAAACAGAGTTTTAGTGTTCTTCTGAAAGAAGGCTAGACCTGTTTTGAAACACAGGTGTTGCACTCTTTTGAAGGCTATTTTTTAAAAAAAAAACAGAAATAGCCCCAGTCCTGAGATACATAGAAGACTGAGTTAAACAGAGAAAGACAGCTGGGTTCTGCCAACTGCATGTTGCAGGTTCTGTCATCACTGGGTGCATTACAGGTTTTATGCTGTTTATGCCATCAAGGGCCTTTATGTGACAACACTTGTTACTGTTTTGGGGAATTTGGGGCGTGGGCTTTACCGCATTATCTTTGGCGGCACTAAATGCTACCATCCACAAGATCAGAACTGGACTCCTGGGTGATTCATTGCCAGAAACACTATTCCCTTGAAGCATTAGCCAAGGTTGGAGCTTGCTCACTATCATTGCCTCCTGCTCCATTCTGCTGTTTTCCTGCATGGCTCTCACCTGCCAGCAGGACTATTCTGAATTCTTTCAGAAGAGTGCTAGTTTCTTGTTCAGAAATAGCCTGATTGACAGATCACAAGAGAAGAGGGAGGGTAGTTTCGAGTGGGACATGAAGGGTATTTCCTCCCACTTCACCCCACATACCCCTTCCACACCTGCAATCTGTTAGCCAAGCAAATTGATATAGGTAGTCCTCGATTTACAATCATTCAGCAACTGTTCAAAGTTACAATGGTGCTGAACAAAGGGACTTACAACCCATGCCCAAAGTTATATCCATTGCAGTGCTCCCATGGTCAAGTGATCAAAATTTAAGTGCTTGGCAGCATGCCTGCACTTACGATCATAGGGGCACTTCAACTCCCTCCACCTGCCTATCTTCTAGTCCCAATTGTGGTCATAAGTCAAGGACTAGCTGTGGATGGAAAAAGCTGTTTTTTAAGCACATGCTTAGATTTACCCAACCCTGTCCCACTCACAATACAATGTTGGATTTCCCAGTGGCAAGTGGAAGGAGAAATGAAACCAAGGGAATCCACTGATTCTTTTCCTTAACTTGGCCTGCAATAGTTATACAAGAACCTATTGCCAGAAGAGAGATCAGCAATAGGGACAGTGCAATTTATGCCAGCAATTTATGTCTCTTGGTTGATAACGAAGCTTCAGGGGAGTTGGAATTGAGATGTGTTCCAAATCTTACTTTGATCTGGGCACCTATATAATTTTTCCAGGTGAATCTATTTGGTACTGGATTTGGAATTAACTGAATCTGATGAACTGTCCCAAAGAGGAACAACAATAAGTGATAAAAAAACATTTTGTAGTGCAGCCTTCCCCAATCTGAATTCCTGCAATGTGTTGGAGAATCTTGGGACTTGTAGGCTAACTTGTATGGGGGGCACTAGGTGGGAGAAGATTACTCTAATGCCTTGTAGTTGCACTAAAATATTCAGGATGTTCCCAAAAACACATAATTGGAAAATGAATTACTTTGCCTTAGCCCTGACCCTATATAATAATCGATTCCTAATTTGTCATACACAATGGAGTCACACTGAGAGATGAATTCAGTAAGAACCAAATGCTGTACAATGTCTGCAGCTTTTGAAGATTTCCAACTCGTATTACAAAGCACACATACATAGTATTTAATGTGGTTATTTAAATAAACACCATGGATGAATGAGTGTAGATGACAAGCTCCTTTTCTGTCCCAGTTCTATATATTTGTTGGTGAAGCATGGGATTCCATCAAATATTGGACACTATCTTCCTAGCTTCTTTTATACTGTAATAATTGTAATAATATCTCTATGCAAAATCTGTTATTTTCATGAGCAGCTGCCCACACTGACATGCCCTTGGCTGAGGATCAATCCAGACAGAGCTGGCTTTTTATTTCATTTCAGTTTCCATTATGAATGGTTGTTGGCTACAGTTCTTCTGATGGGGCAGATTTGTACTTATCTTGGGGGCTTGGCAAAATTCTCAGTGATCAAGTATGATTTCAAATGCTGAACTAAATAACAGCTTTGTTTTGTTCTGTTTCTTGAAATGTGGTTCCCCTCTGCCATTTCCCTGACAGTTCCACCTTCATTTTCAAACTTGAAAGTACTGTGGCTTCCTCATTATCATGCTGTTGACGCCAGCATTCTCCTTAGAACAGAGATTTAAGTGGAAATGGGCAGAGTTTGAAACCACCCATGAAATTACATTTACAAGAATGCTACTGATTGCTGATCACTTTTCACCCCACACATAGCATCCAACAAGCATGAACCTATGCCAACAGTTTTCTAGGATCTGAAATTAAAAGACTAGCAATAATCATGGGATGGAGAACAGATCTGTTTCCAAATCAAATATGATAACCCATGAATGATTGTATAACCCATTTCATAACTAATTCAGGAGAACCATAAAGGCAAGCCACACACATGTACACACACACACATTGTTGACAAAAGATTGTACTCCTGATATATTGCTTGGGGGATTATGCCTTACAGAATTATGTACTCAGTATTCATTTTGCTGGTTTGCATCCTGCACTGGTTTCCTCACAATCTATATTGCAGATGAGGGCAATTGCAAGGTCAGCCAAACCTATGAGCATTCTCCAGTGTTGTTTCTACTACTTTTTTGGATAGCCTTCTTGTTACATTTGCATGCAAAATCAGGAGAAGCTTAATGTATAATGTCACTGGTACAAAGCTCAAGAAAGGACCTTTGGCCAATAGCTAGAGCCCTTTAACCCCCATTCTGAGTCCTCCTTATACATCCCCTCCCTCCCTTTGGTCCATCCTCTTTTTTTTTGAGGAGAAGGAGGAGGAGGAGGAATGTATTTTTAAGATGTTTGTTTTTCATCAGCTGTATGTAGTTCATAATAGTGAACAATGTAGGACAAATTATCACATTTTTTTTAAAAAACAGGGTTTATGACTTTTGCATAAGTGACTGATAGGAATTGTGCGCCACAGAAGAGAGTGTTCTATAGCCCACCAGATACTGCTGAATTAAAATTCCCAGCAACTCTAGCCAGGGGTAAAGGCTCTGGGGTTGTAACTCAGGAACATCTGAAATACCACAAAATTGCAAGCCCTGTCCAGTCAGACAGGGGTTGTCCAGTCAGATGATCATTTAAACCTGGAACGGAACCTGGTCCTCCTAATGTCACTAAAGAACAATTTGCAGCACCTCTCCCCACTGTTTGTGCTGATTATGGCTGCTGGTAATGTTCAGCCTTCCCACACCTGATTTCAATAATAATTTAGATGACTGCAAATAGTCTACAGTAAACATTAGGAACAAATGATCCTTCTTTTCCTTTGTGTGTGACAAAAAAAGAATGAAAGCCTTGCCTCTCTTGAGAAACTGTGGTTTATTCTAGTTCTAGTTATGAGGCTAAAAGTTTGCTGAAAGACCGAAGTTGATCATATAGCCTTTGTGAAGAAGAAAATACAGTGACACCTGCACAACTCCTTTTCACGTGTGAAAATGCTTTTTTCTTTTGTTTTTGTCACATACAACATTGTTATTAGTGTCTAATGAAATATAAACTTCAGAGGGAGATAAAATACCCACACCAGTTTCTGAGTTTATCAATGGTTGTTGCTCCAGGAACAAAGGACATAGATCAGGTTCCATCTGATTTCTATGATTACTTGCAGTCGATGGCAGATACTCTGAATTGGGATATGCAGTATTGCATTATCGTCTGTCTTGCCCATTCAGGTGAGCAACATCATGGTGGATTAAAAAGACGTGCATGGCTGTCCTATTCTTCCTGAGCAATCCAACATTAAGCAAAGCAAGACAGAGATGAGGGCATCCACATTTTATGAAACGTATAACATTAATGTAAAATTTAAACTGAGTCCAACTGGCACCAGATTAAACAAGTTCAAGGATTTTTGCCAGCAATCTTTGTAAAAGAACTCTTTCTTCTGTGAATGGGTGACCAGGTTTGCTTTGCCAGTCCAGCAGAGTGATTGCTGGTTGAACTGAAGGCTTACAGTACAGCACAATCCTTTATGTATTTTCTTAGAAATAACTCTCATTGAGACTTAGAAGTCATAGTGCACTTTGTGAATCTTCCACAAGACAGTGCCTGACATCACACAGTATCTTTCACTAGCTGTTGACCATATCAAAAAATAGTATAACAGTCTGAATATTATCTACTAGCAGATTTCAGCATTCAGCTTTGGTCTTGAATAAGAAAACACAAAGCTTGCTGGATACAAAAGAAGTTGTACTGTAGTTCTAAATATTTGATCCAGATTTCTCACAGACATCTATAATGGCATGAAATCCACCACTTGCCCATGTGAAGTAACCATAAGCTACTGAGTCTGGGAACAAATTCTAGAACCATGTAGATACCTTCTCATAGTCAGGTGATATTTGGTGAGAAATGTGCATTTGGCCAGTTCCATCATAAACATAGTTCAGATATTTAATATATGGGACTGCAGATGTCAGAGGGAGAGAGCCAGAGTGGTGTAGTGGTTAAGGCATCAGGCTAGAAGCTAAGAGACCGTGAGTTCTAGTCCTGCCTTATGCACAAAGCCAGCTGGGTGACCTTGGGCCAGTCATTCTCTCTCAGCCCTAGGAAGAAGGCCAGGGCAACCACTTCCAAAATCTTGCCAAGAAGAATGCAAAGACTTGTCCGGACAGTCCCCAGGAGTCAACACTGACTCAAAGGCACCCAAAAAAAAAGTCAGAGAAGGCCTCTAGGTTACTTGTAGGTATCTGTTACATAAGAACCAAAGCATCAGAATTCATCACTTTCTTATTGCAGTGTTTCAAATGAATTTGCTTTCAATGAGGTGGTTAAGACTTGTCAGACAACTAGGCTATTTTTGTGTGCTTATTTTTGTGTTTATTTCATTGGGATCCCATTCTTCTGCCAATAGCTTAGAAGGCAAGAACACTGAACTGCTAAGCTATTTTTTTGTTGATTTTCTTGCTTTTGTAAAACTATATTTTGCTCTTGCCTTTCCTCCAAGGAGCGCAGATGAATAATATGTACTAAGTAGGTTGAATTGCAGGGGAGTTACTGGCTCAAGGCCACCTAATGACTGAAGAAGTTTAGAACTCAGGTGCTCTTGGCCTAAATTCAACACACCTGCTTCCTGCCTGTATGCTTAAGCTGCCCTTGAATAGGTCTGAAAATATAACAATAACAAGTCATCCTCGTACCAGAAAACTTCAGGGGCTGATCCTGATACTTCCTATCACTTTAGGAAATGAAAAATACAAAATTATATGCTTGAGCCACTAGTGTTGTTACAAACGTCTTTGACTGGCATCTAAAAACCCTGAAAAGAGTGTATTTTCAGCACATTTTCTAGATTTCTCTTTATCCCCAACCTCAAGAAGAGCATGCACAATCCATTACATAATCGCTTTTCTCCACATGCTTATATGGGATCATTACTAAAAACAGTTGAAATTGCCAAGGGTTACATTAGAAGCAGAACTTACACTTAAATAAAGGAATGCTGAAAATCTCAGGGTGGCCAACCCAAACTCGACTTTTACACTAATCAAACATGACAGTTATAATATCACCATTTTAATCTTACACCAGATCTTCAGTGTAGGAAAATATGTATTGTCTAGTATTTCCCAGAAAACCAGGATAGCCAGAACGATCTTTCCATGTCACACGAATTATGTCATTCCAAATTTGACCAAATAGAAGTAAATAATCTGAATTTGTGAAATGTTTTGTGTGTGAACAAAAATGCAAGTTAAAATTAGAAACTAGTCCTAGGAACAGAAAATAAAGCTTTTCTCATAGAAGACAAAAGTTGGATCTAGATTTAGTTATATTTGGAACCACTGAAATCAGTGGGACATAGTAATCATGATTTAGTTTATTTCCTATGCCTGATCCAATTAAAATATGGTAACACAGAAGTGGAGTATAAACAGATATGCATGCTATCCCTTTCAGCATCCTGTTCAAGATTTTCTACATACTAAGTTTTTATGTGTATAAGCTTTAGGCTTTTATGAGTACATTTACTAGCTGTTTAACTCTGCAATATACGATGTGGAAAAGTAATAAATGCAAAATATTTGTTTTAATGCCTGAAGTAGAATTCAAATAAAAACAAAAATATTTCATAGCATAGTTGACTTGGTGATCAGAGACCTAAATGTATGAATACTTGTATGTGCCTTTGGCCAAATTCTTGAATGTGAGTATTTCTTCTTGTATGCTACTTCTGAAAAGGTTCTACCCAACTATTCAGGGCCAGCCCAAGGTATTTTCTGCCTGAGGCATAGGATAAGAGAGCATCCTCTTCAATGAACTTACTGGCAGGCAAGTTGTACTCAACAACGGCAACACAATAGAATCTTGCACTGTCCCTGAGATGAGCAACCTAATTTAGGTAATGCTGGACAGGTTCTGTGACACATATACTCTGCCCTGTAAAAGAGAGGAAGAGCAATGGAGCTACTATTGTGACTCTTTTGATGTGGCCTTGTTCTACTGAACAACACAGATGCCTTCTGGGGTCACCCCCCTGCTCAGTGCTTCTAGAAGATTGAACTGCCATGCCCTCAGTACGCACAAAAGTTTTATTTGTGTGCTTGAATGAACTTGCATACCTAAGGTGGTGAAGGGTAGATGTCCAGGCATACACTAACAATGTTTTATTCATTTTTATCTTTCTAAGACATTTCTGTATTGTCCCTCCAATTAGCAAAGATTCAAAATCTATAATAAAACCATAAGAAATACAACAGTAAAAATAAATGTGTATAGTACATTACATTAAAACAAGACATTAAGGAAGCACATTAATTATTGGATTTTCAAAATCTGGCCTATCCCTCTCCAAACCTTCCTGATTCCATTGTAAAATCCACTTAATATTCCAGACAATCAGTTCTTGCTTTTAACCAATCATGAACACAAGCATTGGAAATAAAACTGGTATAAGTAGAGCTTGAATACAGAAATGGTTGCATGCCCTTCTGCACTTTAAGCTTACATATATTCACCCAAGCACACTGTTGACCATTCCCAAGAATGTGGTAGAGATCCAATAGTCTCTCATAGGAGGAGGAGAAACCTGTCTCATTTATTAAGAAATGATAACTCGGGCCATAATCTCTCATCATTATAGTTCTAAACATAATAAAAAGAAACAAACATAATCAGTTTCTTTCATGTAGTCAGTTCATATCTATGGGTATGTGGGGGAGGCAGCAGGATCACTTCTGACATGCATGCATTTAATTTACTGTCTGTATAGATCCTCACATCAAAAGCAATTCCCCTGGAAAGCAGAATTCCTGAATATATGGAAGAGTTTGCACCCATAATCATGGAGGCTGTTTCAGGCAGTATGAACCCACATGTGTCAGACACAAAATATGCTTACCACTGTGGTGTCATTCTCCTGTTAGTATCCACTATATATATGTTTTGAAAATTAAAAATATTTGTTTCATGGATTTTGAGATTTAGTTCATTTTATGAAGGTCCTCTCCATAATCTTTAGAACAGCCTTTCTCAGCTTGTTACTGTTGAATCTGTGTTGGACTACAATTGCCATTATCCCCAGTCTGCTTGAGATGATTGGCTAGGATATACAGAGCTCAAGAGCAATAAATCAATGAATGTGGCAATAAAATTCAATGTAAAAACTTACTGGAATTTCCACTGTAGCTAAATACTAGCAACATTGGTGAATCCTGCTTCTTAATTCTCACTGTTTGATTGGGGAATAAGTTCCATTCTGGACTATGTGATTTACATCTGAGTAAATATTTGCATAGCACCAAAAAGCTTCAGGTTTTGCAAATAGTACTCAATGCAGGCAACATGCTATCAAAAGAAAGCCAAGAGATTTTCTTGGGCTCCATCTATGAAAGGCTAAACCTCACATTTTTATGTGGACTTCCTAAGCCTACCATGGAAAAACAAAGCTGCTATATGGAATTTGAGGCATAAGGCAAAAATGTTTCAGTAGAATGCTTCGCTTATTCCAAAGAAGTACATTTCCTTTTTCCTCCAGACATGGAATGTATCGAAAAATATGTGAGGAAAAGCATGTGGAGTTTCCTGTTCTATATGCAGGAATGTATATAGTGCAGCAAACAATATGGCCTGTATTTGTAATGGAGAAAAAGAGAATTTGGTACAATAATGAGATTGTGATCATCATGTGGCACAACGTTCAGTGAAAGCTGGTTCATGTCCTTTATAGGCACCGTAGCCTTGGCTCAACACTTCATAGCCAGCAGAACCCTCAAATTCATTCTTTAAGCAAATTATGATGGTTGGCTTTTGTAAAAGAAGGAGGAGAACATGAGAGCCTCCTTGGTTCAAAGCTATTTCCTGCTCTCACCAATACTTACTGGTGAGTAAGTGGTGGTGTTTTGTTTCCCTATTCTTGATTTTCATTTTGACAAGGGGAAAACTAGGGACAGGCAGAGAAACTGGAAATGGAATATCTGCTGAGGTGGCGTGGGGACAGGTTGTCTTTTCCAGAATACTACCCGGTCTGAATGTTGCTTGCTGCAACAACAGCAGCAAAAAAGAATCCAGCTACACTTTGTATTAAATATATAGCATATTGCCCCCAATTATTTTTTTAAATGAGAAAGAAAGAGGAAGCAATGTAAATAAAGGCCATATAATGAAAGAGATAAAGTTCTCCAATAAGGCAATTATTGCTAGTGTATCCATGAGTGTGAAGGTTTTACTGTGTCTTATCCCTGTGGATAATTCTATCTTGGAGGAATCAGGCTAGGAAGAAAAGTAGAAATCTCTGCTTCTCTTGTATTGGCATCATCATCTCAATTATTACCCCCATGTTTTGAGTAAAGGCTGCACAGTCCTATATAAAGTAATGTGTAGCTTGATCCTTTAAAGTTTGGAATTTTAGTTTTTATCTCCATTTCTTAGCATAAGTAAAAAAAATAAATGTTCTGTCCTCTCTCCCTCCTGCAAAAAAAAAAAAAAAATCAGATTGCAATTAGACTTGATATATGCCATTAATGAAAGGAGTAGATAATTTTATAATATTAATTAAAACTGTTTTGTTTGGGGGGGGGGGTGGCTATCATTTATTTATTTGTTAATCACCTGAAACCAGCTGGATTCTAGGCAGCTTACAGAAATTGTTAAAAAGAAGATACAAATCAAAAATTTAAAAAGTAAGCAAGTAAGTTGCTTGGTAAACCAACAGATAGCCTGGGCTTCTTTTCCCCTTAACTCAACCTACTTGGCAAAGGATTAGGGTTATAGGAACTATACTCCAAAATATCTATTCCTGATTTAGATTAACAGCCTGCTTGTTTTTGTTGCTGTTTGACATGCAGTTGTTAGATCACAAATCTATTTACATAAATCTTCCTCTACATATGGCCCTCCAGATATGTTGTGCTTCAAATCCCATAACAGTTAATAGCCGGATCATTCAAATTATGGAAATCATCTGGAGGATGCCAGCTTTGATGAGAAGCCTACTTTATAATATCCCTACTTCTTTCATCTCCCCTCTCTACATTAAGAGCAGCCAGAAGTTTTCTGATATGTGCCTTGTAGTGAGTTACTTGAAAGTGTGGGGTCTCTAGTAAAGACAGGGCTCTGCACTCTGTCTGTCTGTCTGTCAGCAGGAGAACTTTCTGAAAATTGAACAGAATGAGATCAGATTGGTGCTGTGCAGGGAAATGGGCCAGCAGAGGAAAGTGTTCCGGGTGGGAAGGGAAACTCCTCAGTGCATCTGAATAGAATAGGCAGCTGGGCAATGGCTTCAAATGTTGCTGCTTGTTCCATTACAAACCTCCTCCCTCCTGGTTTTCTGCTCACATACCAATGCCGTACGAGGGGAGAACAGACAAACACACAGAGAGAGGCCACTCTTTGTTGGATAGAATAACCAAAAGTTACTCCCTTTGAGATTGTCTGTGCTAATTATCCCAATATTGTTCCAGTGGCTCTGGAAAGTTCTGTCCTTTTGATATATAGGTTTTGGATAAATTGGTATATAGATTTTTCAATCAGTAGTATTAAATATTCCCTTTTTTATCTCTTGCCTATTGTTCATGTCTCTCTCCCTACTTTAGCCTGCTTTCCTTTTTCTTTTTGTCCCTTTTTTGCCAGTTAACTGTTTTTGATGTTTGCTGATAAATAAACACCAAGCTATATTTTTGGCTAGCTGCACTGAGTGGGCTGTGTGCTTGCTCTCATATGGATAAAGGGATTGACTGGGAGTGTGCCGGGTGGAAATTAAACTGGAAATTACCTTCAGGAATTTTTTAACACGCACATGCACCAGCCCTGAACACACACACCCTTGATAGTCCCTGATGAGAAAGTGCACAGATGCAGCATCTTATATAGAAAAAAATGCAGCTGCCTCCTACAACTAATAAAGTTGCCATCATAAATAAAGAGGTTGTAAGGATTTCCAGAGGCCAAGCTCTACATGCTTTCCCTACGTTTATGTTACTTATTGAGGCAAAAGGGTGTTTCTGAGACACTTGGCCTTTCCAATTAGACCTTGCAAGAAATTTAACATTTCTATGTCCCCACATGATTGGGCATAATAATACATTCCTTGCAATATGTTTGTTCCTGGTCAGAGTTAAGCCCAAGGGGATCTTAATAAACATGGTCTTATGCCATTGCTTGCTCAGGAATGAACAACACAGGCCTCAGCCATATTGGACTGTAATATCCATCTGTTAGGTTATGACTCAAGGCTTCTTCATCAGTTATTCCTTGGCCTTAGAGCTAGAGACGTCATGTGGGATGATTCCCACATAGAGTGGGACCAGAAGCACTGCAGTCTAGATAAGCTTCCTTTAAATGACTTCTTTTACTATTTAATCCAAGAATTCATAACACCTAATTCCAATTTCTCCAGTGAACCTGCCAGGCTCAGCTCTGATTCTGTTCCCTGCTCCGTGACTTGCCTAATCAAAGAGGGCAGATGTTCAGGTAGCAGTAGCTGGGGGAAATGGCCAAGAATAGGGGCATCAGACTACAGGGATTGGCCTCAGTGAAGCTAGCTTAGTTTCTATCTGGTTCCAGCTAGAGATGCAAAATGGAGGAAAAATGCTTCTCTGTGAAGTCAAGCCTTGGAGTGAAGGATGCATTGATGAGAGAATGCAGCACAGTGCTTCCCCTCCCCCTTTTCTCCTCCTCCTTCTTTTCTCCCTAAATGTGAGCTTGCTGCCTATTATTCAACCCTGTTTTGTTAAATTAGAGAACAGAGAGTTTTTTATTCTTTCCCAGAAGTGCCCTTTCAGATTCTGTAACTGCGTGTTCTAATCCCCAGGAAGCGAGAGACCAAGATCAGTCACGATTGGACTCCATGGTACTACTTATTCTGAAACTGGATCAGCTGGACCAGGATATTGAGAACGCTCTCAGTGTAAGCTCTTCGCCTTCCAACACATTGACACACCCACAGAAGCCCATCCCTGTGAGTCTGTTTGCTCAACCTTTTATTCCGGTTGCTTATATTTACTTACCACATTTTTCCTTGTTGCTTCTTTCTCTTTTCTCACTTTCATGGTTCTTTCAGCTTAAGTGTCTGCAGGTTCCAAAACATAAATACAAAAGAAGTAGATTTCTTGTTCTGTTTCTTAGATCTAGCTAAGCCTTCCAGAAGCACAGAATTACTCTTTCCTTTGCGCCTCACAGGAGTTGTAGTCTAGAGTATCTGGAGGTCCAAGTTAGAGAAGGCAGCTCTGGCTTCATTTCTGCATTTTGTCTTCCTCCATGCTTGGAGAATGATAAAACTCTTACAACAAATCAGGTGGAAGATTCAGCTTCCCAACCTTGCCAATGCTTCTCTGTTTTTAAACATGTAATTATAGTCAAACCAATAAAATGATCTTATGCAGTTGGTGCTAAATTGGAAAGAGAAGCTATGGAAGTATGGATGATACTTCCTGATTTTATTTGCTGCACTTTTCACTAAGTCTCAGAAACTGCTTAAAAATCCTGCCTTTCTTAAAAAAAGTTACCCAGTGCCTGTCCTGAAATAAGTCCTCCCAAAGTTTATTTTGGAAAAGGATTATGTTTTATGTTATAGAGACAGGACAAATAATTATTTCTGCAATATTGGATTATTTTAAAATGTTGGGTATATAATGTTTGAGGATTGGGTTGGAGATCGTTAGACTCAGTTGGTATTTAAACTGAATAAATTACATTGGATTGTACGATTTATGTTATTGTGCAGATTCTGTTCCTTATTTGTTGGATTATTTGAAGCTTTTACATAATATCTTTCACTACAGAGTCCTCTCAAGAAAGCTTACAAAAATTAACTTTATATGTAAAGCAAGATAATTTAACAACATCTACATATTGCTAAGATTAACAGTATGTTAAGAAGAAAATAATAATCTAATCATTATTTGTAAACTTTCAATTGAGCAAAGAAATTAGCATATTTGTAATGATTTCCTGTAACATTTTTTCTTACCTCATGCAGCTTGAAACATGCATTTGATTATCATATATTTTAAAAAATGCATTATCACCCTTAATTCTAAATGATGTATAGCTCATTCTACTTCATGTGCATCCCATATACTCCAGTACACAGTTCTGTGTGCACATCCTGGTATATTCAGAGGGACTTAATTGTATGCAGTGACTGAATGCTGGCTTGTGATCCTTCCCGTAAATGGTACAGAGGGCTTAAATCCCTAAAAAATAGACGTTATCAGGTGCTTGGTTCACATTTTAAATGGAAAAAAACAAGAAATAAGAGGTTTCACCTGCACAAGTTTCCATGTGACGATGTCACACCAGCTGCCTAAAGATTTCCAGATGTTAGTGAAGGTTTCAAATGCTTCCAAAGACAAAAGGTGAAGATATAATATGATATGCGCAGGAACTATCAAGAGAAAACATGCCAGAATTTTGAAACTCCAGACTCCTGAACAAAACTACATTTATTTTTCTTCTTGTAGAACACTGAAGCTTTGATCTTTAAAGAACTTTTCAGTGATATACAGATAGTTTTCTTGGTATAACAAGGAAGGGAAAAGAAATGAGTATGCCTTAATGTATTCCTCAGAGTCAACAGCATATGTGTGCAGCCAATGAAGAATATGACTTTTCTTTTAAAGGATTTGGAGTCACATCCTGGAGGTACAGTAGGCATCATCACTTTGAATAATCAGCAAACAAGCATATCATCACCATCACCTCCTCTGCCTCCTACTCCCTATGCTGCAGATAAAGCATTTCCCATTGCAATGGCTGGTTCTGGAGCAAAACCAAAGGCTGGGGTGAGCTAAAAATCTTTAATACATGTCTGTGTCTATATAAATAAAACCATGGTTCCATCCTATAGTTTTGTACACTTTATTTATAGTTTGTTTTTGCAGAAAAAGAAACTTACTAGGATGTTCCATAATGTTAAATTCTGTCATACAGCTAAGGCTCTTTTCCCCCGATTAAAGCCACAATATGAGAGAGAGAGAGAGAAAGGGAGAGAGAGAGAGAGAGAGAGAGGTATATATATTTAAAAAAAAATCAAGATACTTGGAAAGTTGGAGGTCAGCACCCATAGAAAATAATGATTAGACATAAATAAATTTGGTAAATATGAACAACTATCATGGGCAAATGTTCCACGCTGCTCTTATTATCTTGGAGATGTAGATTATTTATTAATTACAATAGCTGATAAATAGAAATTACTCCAAGAAGTTGCTTATTTTAGCCATATCTTTTCAGAAGACAGCCTGGGCTTTTAACAATTATATCCTTGTCTTCCCCCCTTAACTTGCCTGGATAGCCACTTGTCAATATCTCTGAAATCTTATAAAGTGCTAGATTCTAATCATAGTAGGAATTCTGTGGTTTTTTTCAAATGCTTACATATTTTGGCATGGGTAATAAATTAAAATTTGATCTTACTCTCATAAGAACTTGATGCTTTGGAATGACCTTTAACGAAAAATAGTGGCAAAAGCTTTTTTGTATGGGGAGGAGGTGATATGGATTGAAAATGGGTTAATTATTTATGGTATTTTAAAGACTTTTGAAAGGTCACAAAAGGAATATAATTTGTCAAAAGCAACTGAATGGCAACATACACAGCCCACACAATCTGATTATAGGGAAAAGAGGAAGATAACTGGTAAAGCTTTTCTGTTGAAATATCTAATTTCTAAATGCATCCAAGACACATGTAGTTAGATCTTTGCCTCTTTTATAACATTTTTAATCTGCATTTGATTGGTAGACACAAACCACTTTGATCCAAATAGAAGGCTGTTAGGGTTTATTCAGTATTGCGCCGAGTTATGCAAGTAAGTTAAACAAAACCATATTCTATTGTCCTTTTACTTCGATATAAGCCAATGCAATAGTTGATAATTGGCATCTTTCTTGCTTTTTTTCTGTATACTTGGAACCTCTAAAATAGTTCCCTTATATGATGACAACTTGATCCTAATAGCTCAAAATTTGATAGGACTTGAGTTCACCAGGAGGAGAAAAACTGACAACTACTTCAACTAAATATATTTGGGAAAGGAACCTGAACATAGAATTGGTCACTAGACGAATATTCTTTGGGTCAAGATTTCAGAGTGGTATTCCACGAAGGGTGCAACCACCTCACAATACTGAGCCTCCATACCCTGGCTAGTATTTGGCAGAATAGACAACAGGACCCTAAGCCAGTGTTTCTCAATCTTGGCCCTTTTAAGAGCATGGCTGGCTGGGAAATTCTGGGAGTTGAAGTCCACACCTCTTAAAAGGGCCAAGGTTGAGAAACACTGCCTTAAGCCCTTCTTTACCAATGGCATTTATATCAGGCCAAAATAGACAAACAAGTTAGCCTTCATTGCATCCCAGTTCTTTAATGCCACTCATACTGTCCATTTACGGCATTCTGTATTGACTTCGAGTAGCTCTATTGAAACAATTTCTGTTTTTCAAGGCCTTATTAATGTCACCCAAAATTATACCCAACCTACAGTTCTTCCATCTTTGCATCGAACAGTTAGGAGATCTAAACCATAGTTTGATAAAGAATGTACCTTGCTTAAAGCCCAGGGAATGAACACATATAAGAGGGCACGTTTAGCCAATAATCTCTACTCCCATGAAATCTTTTATAAGCATAAAAGGAGATATAAGAAGCTATTAAAGGGGAAAAAAGAACAAATATGCCTAGAATCCTGGGCAGAGATTCAGCAGGCCATAACAAACAAGAACCATAGGTTATTTTGGCTTCTAATATCAAAAACTAAAGTTAACACAAACCCAGAAAATATTATTAATTCAATCCCCCTTGACACCTGGTACAGGTATTTTCAAAATGTATTTTCACCCACTCAGGATTGTATCTCAACCATTCTGGTATTAGAGGACTCTATTCCAGAATTGCTACCAGTAACTCATGCAGAAATACAAAACTAATTGCATAAGAAAAAATAATAATAAAGTTCCTGGTGCAGATTTAATTCCTCCAGAATTCTTAAAGATAAATCCATCATGGTGGGCTTCAGTGTTAGCCCCACTCTTCACTGCTATAAATTCCTCCATGGTAATCCCTAAAAACTGACTCAGTTCAATTACTCTGCTAAAGAATGCCTTGAAATAAACTACCAAAAAGCAAAAGTTTTGGTCTTTTCCAGAAGACAGTCTGAAAGTCCATCAAACTGGACAGTTAATGGCAGACCCATTGAGCAGGTGAAATCATTTAAATACCTAGGTATTTACTTTCAATCTTCTACATGCTGGGGTCATCAAATAAGAGAGTTAGCTATGAAAGCTCAAAAAGTATCTCTAGCAATCAACAAATTTGCTAGTTGGCAGTGGAATAACTTTGTCCCTGCAGCAATTAAATTATTCAAAGTCCCTGGCATAATGCTGTATGGATCTCAGATGTGTATTTACAAAAACTTCTCAATCCGTGAACGAATACAAACAAAATTTTAAAATCAATAGCACATGTTCCTTACTCGATTTCTAATGCCACCACCAGATTAGAGCTAGGCTGCATCTCATTTGATGCCCAGGCAAGATTATGTCAGCTAATATTCTGGGCAAAACAAATCATTTGGGACTGAAGTATACTCTGAAAAAACAAATAGACCAAGATCTGAAACAGTGTGGACTGTCAATACCAGCTCTACTTGCTTTGGGCCTAGAAAAAACCTTGGTGGAACTTAAGCAGTGGCTATGGGATTTAGACATTCAGGTAGGCAGAGCCAAACTTCCCATCTCCCTTACAGACAAATTGCTGTCTCCACCTGGACACTCCCTAAATACGTCTATAAGTTTCTGTATGCCCCACGGAAAAGGGTCTTCTCCTAGCCTGTATAGATGCTGTCCCTATTAGGGTGATAGCTGGCACATCCTTCTGAAGTGCCCACTGTACTCTCATTGGTGATCAGAGCTAATACACCCCCTCTTGAGCCTTGAGCCTCCATTCATGAAAGGAGATTGAGGTATTCTTACTAAACAACCAATACCCAGTAGCAAAATTTTTATCTATAGCCTTAGCTTATAGAAACCTTTTGGTACCTCCAGTTAATTGCTAATTTTGTAGGGTTTCTTCCTCTTATATATGTGTGTATTATTATGTTTTTAAGTATTAATGGTGTACTGTATTTTTGTGACTTGGTCTTGGACTATAAATAAATATTTTTTGGAAAAAGCCTGCTCCTTTATGAAACTAAGCTTTAATTTTGATGTAAATCATTCTTGGAAAACCCACCTTGCTGCTTTTAAGTAAATGAGTAGCAGAACAATTTCTCAGCTACATTTTTTTCTCATAAAGGAGGCCAGCTAAATGATCCTGCTGTTGAAGTCTTCTTAGCTAAAGCTATTATCCAAATATTGTATAGGGCAAAGATTTAATGAAATACTGCCAGAATTCTTCAGAATAAATTTCTGAGAAAGATATTGACCCTGAGCAGAATGTGGGATTTCCATTTACTGAAGCTTAGGTAGAGCTGTGTTATCTAAAATATTAAGGCAAGTGGAGCAGCGTGGAAAATACTAGTCTTCCTAACTGTATTCATTATGCAAGTGAGAAATGGAGGATGGGCATGTCATTGCCAGTTCCTCTTGCAGAGGTACAATCCCAGTACGGGTGCCTTTCTGCCGATGAAATCTGGATGCAGGCAAAGTTAAGAGGAATCAGATGCAGGCAAAGTTAAGATGAACACATAATTGCAGTGATATGCGGGAATGACCTTAGGAGACAGGAGGAAGCACCGCAAATTAGACAACAGTCAGACAAGTGGCCGCTGAGTCCACAGAAGGAATGTGGGTGTGGCAAATGTCTCAGAAGGGACCCTCCCTAGCTTCTTGGATTGTAAAGGCTGGAAGGGGGAGAGATGTACTTTCAGACTTGCAAGATTCTGTTAATATAACCTTACAATAAAGTTAGAGCTAGTGCTCCTAGATGTGCATCTTCTCTGGACTACCTCATAAGGCTGATAATAATGTAAATGGGCATAATAATCAGACTTACTATCATGGGTCCAAAGTGAAAATATTCTTGTTGAGGAACAGGTGGGATTTAGAGGAGACCATTCAACTTTAGACCACTGTCTAGTCTTGCACCATTTAGCTAAAAATATACTTCACTGCCCAAAGGTGCCCTTTTTGCAGCTTTTGTGGATTTTAAATCAGCTTTTGATCTGATTCCAAGGGAAAGGCTATGGCAAAAGCTTAAGAAATCCTCAGTGGACAACAGATTGCTCCTTCTTATTCAGACTCTTTATTCCAACACCTCATTGAGCGTCAGATGTTCCCCTTGGGGACACCTTTCTGGAGCTGTTTCCACCAGAAAAGGGGTAAGGCAAGGATATATTCTGGCCCCCTTACTTTTTAATTTGAACATCAATAATTCAGGCTCTCTCATCTTCTAATCATCACTCTTCAATGTTAACAGGTCATGCAATTCAAGCCTTACTCTATACAGACGATGTAGTAATTTTGTCTGTCTCCCAGGTGGGAATGAGAAGGGCATTGAGAGCATTGGCTTCCTTTTGCCTAAAAAAACAACTTTTAGTAAATTATCAAAATACTAAAGTACTAGTGTTTATACAACACAACAGTAGGTTACAGAAATAGCAAATTAATGGGACCCCAATAGAGCAAGTATGTACTTATAAATATCTTGGGGTGCAGTTCCAGGCTTCCTTATCTTTGCACACATAAGGGTGGCCCAACATAGCTTCATGGCTGTCTTAAAATTCTTCTGTTCAAAGGGGGCACATTTTATTCCTGCTGCTTGCAAGGTTTTTCTTGCTAAGGTCATCTCTCAGCTTCTTTACGGTGTTCCAATTTGCATTTTTACAAAGTTTAATGTCCTGGAAGCTGTCCAGTCCAAATTTGTAAGAGCAATACTCGCAGTTCCAAGATGCATCAAGAATGCTCTTTTATAGTTAGAAACAGGTTTGGTTTCTGTGGGTGCCAGAGCCTGGTTCTATCTCCTTAATTTCTGGTTGAAATTGATCTTTTCTCCTGTGGGTCTGGCTCCTCAGAGCCTGTTTTAAATCAACTTGGCTAACAAAAGCTAATAGCAAACTTCTCTGTCCATTAGGGCTTGAAAATGCCAGGAGTGATCTTAAGCAATGTATCTGGGATATTGATTTTCAAACCAGCTTAAGCCTAATATCCAACCTTACAGTTTATGGATTCTTCTCAAATGGGCTTGTGCCATCATCTTATCTCTCTTCAGTTCTAGTTCTGAAATTTCATTGGGCTTTCTCTTTGGCCTGGTTGGATATTCTACCCTCGGCAGTTCTGTCGGGTGGTGTAAAAGCATCCCTTTTCACAGCACTTATGGCCACGTGGAGATGGCTCTGTGGAATCCCTAAGCCAGATGCCCCTTTGTTGCTCTCTTTATAGGGAATCAAGGAACGTATATATTTATCCCATTTTAAAGAACTACCAGGTAGAGAGCAGAATGTCTACCTGTCACCGCTTCTATCTGACCGGGACCCTGACATCTCTTTCCAGGTTGCTCAATTTTGTGCTATTGTTTCTTGTATCCATCCTACCTACGGTTGAAGTTGAGCACAAATTTTGGTGATTGCCACTGCTATTTGTACTACAGTTATATAATAAGGGATTTTATGTAATTTTATTGCATTTTTAAAGATTTCTTAATAATTACAGATTTATGTATTTTATTGTTGTGCTTTCTGGCCCATAGGCCATAATAAAGGTTTGATTACTATCATGATATTAATATAAATTTATTTTTAGATAAAATTGCTATCTGGTTGAAGAAAAATAACTGTAACATAGACTTTTTTCAGTTTCTATCTTAACCTGAAATTAAAAGAGCTACCAAGTATGGCTCTCTACCCTTGTAACAGGATGGTATTCTAACATTCCTCCAAAAGAACAGCTCTTTGTATATGGCTCCAATAATGTGGAATAAAGTACTGTATTCATTATCTATTAAATTACCCATTATACTTGGACTTTAGAAAGCGGGCTTGTCCATTATTTTAAAGCAATGTTGTGATAAATCTTCCACTGTTATCAGTGGCGAGCACTTAAGAGATACTTACTTACATATTTGTACTGCATCCCCCAACCAAGGAAATTTCAATCTTTTTTTTTTAAATTTGAACATTCTAATTGTTAAATCTTGAATTACTATATATTTCAGATATGTTTGTTGCAGTGATCCCTTGCTCAATGGAAATAAAGTATAATTGATTGGGAAAATAAAGACAGAGGAGTAACTAGACTTATAGTATGTGGGTGGCAATCATTATCTTTCAATGTGCGCAGTCCATTGTTTGGGGAAATATTTCTAGGGAAAGTTAATGCTAGAAAGCTGGGGTATGGGAAGTAAGCCTGACTTAGTCTCATCAGATGTTCTATGAACCATCTGAACAGAAAATGCCTGTACAGAAATTCTGAGGGCTGGGCAAGTGCATTGTCATAAGGTCATCTCAGATGTAGCTATCTTTCCTATATTGAGTGGTCACTGACTGTAATAGACAATCTCTGTCTCTACATCTATTCAGGAGTAAAATGGTAAGGTTTACCATTTGCATGGCAAACTGAAGCCTAACTGACTTAAAATCTTAGAAACTGTTTTCATCTTCAGTTTATTATGGTCAAAGAGGAACAAAAAATAGTACCATTTGGTACAAAATAGAAATTGAAACATCAATAATATATTACAATGAACGCCATTAGTACAAATTAAAACCCTAATATCTTATTGTGTAGCCAGTAAGCAAGATAGCAAAATTTTACACTCTGAAGTGTTATTTCATGGTTTGTATCAGGTAGTAGCAAAAAAACAGAAAACAGAAAACAAAAAAGAAGCAGATCTGCCTGGATAACATATAAGAATTGAGATAACAAGTGATAAACATGTATCTATATATTTTTGGCAGGCTATTAGGACATGGTCAACTTATTCCACTCTCTGGAACTACATGGATAATGCTGTTCAGAGACAGAAATGCCCACATAGGTTCCATAAAAGTGTTGAGAGCCTCATGTCAAAATATCCTAGTGTGAATGCCAATTCTCAGTTTGGTGTAAGTCCATATAGATAATTTGCCAACTTATAACAGCTTATAAACTGCCAATGATTAATGAACTTTTCATTAGTCCTCTAATAGTTGGGGGGTTACTTTCCCTTTCAATACTTTAACAATCACTGGAGTTTTACTACCACCCATACTAAAAAATAATAATAAGGAGTGCTGATGTGGTCTTCTGGGCTTCATGTGTTATGTAAGTTGGATCTTCAGGAGATCTTATACTTAAATACAATGTCCTAATATTTGTAAAGTTTGCTCTGCTTTATTTGTTGCCCATTAATTCACCAATTACATTCCTTATAATAATTTTGGAAGACCAGAATTTTGGTCTTTCTCCTGAAATAAAAGCTCAAACTTCTATGTAAGTCATTTCCAATAAAAGAACGAATCATCATATCATCCACATACAGCAGAGCTGGGATGAATTTACAGGCTGTCTTTGGGGAAGGGAAGTCAACTTCAGGTAAGGGTAAAACTAGAGAATTGACATAAAAGTTAAATAAAACTGAGGACCCTGTGCAACCCTGTCTCACTCTGCATTGAATAGGTACTGTTTTTGTCAAGTATCTCTGAGAAGTATCCCTTATCCACATCCAGTCCCTATCATAAAGGCTTCTGATAAGCATACAGAGGCGACAATCAATCGAACAAGTCAGAATAGTGTATTCCTATTTATAGCAACAAAAGCCAACATAAAATCCTCAAATGCAATAGAAAGGGCTTAAAAACTGTAACTTCCCAGCCAGACTTATAATGAGTTAATTAAAGCAGAGTCTCTTTGAAATGCTTCCTTCCCACAGCTGTCACATCTGGACTGTGTTGCATCTTCTCAGAGCAGCTGAACTCCCTTGCCTGCCTTTCACAGTCTCCCAAACAATCTCTCACCCCATATCACCCCCATTTATACACACAGATATATCTACTTTTAGGAAACAAAACATATCTTGGAAGGTTTCCAGATATCATGTAGTCATCTTTCAACTAGAAATCTGACAGTAGTTATTCTGCCTTACTGTGAAGCGTGGTGCGAGAAGGACAGCATCTCATTCTCTGCCTCTCGGAAAAGAGCTGACTGGTATGCGAGTCTCTGTGTATTGCATGAATGGTGATAATTATTCAGAATTACAGGGATGGTGGTGCGTGTGACCAAAATTATTTGTGTCCCATGTTTTCTAGCTGCTGCTGCCCGCTCCTCCCCCCCCCCAAAAAAATAATGGTTACGGGTGATCTGATTTCTGTTTCAGTCCGCTGGAAGCATTTTCCAGCGTGGTCAAAACTGCATGTCTCAATTGTTTTCAGGCAAACCACCCTGCATTACATGAACTGCAGATTGGCCTAATTTAGTCATTAATAGTGAAGAAGCAAAGACTAAATTGTCCTTTGCCTGCACAGATCATAATACAATGTGAGATACATGCGAAAGGGTGTTCCCTTTCAGACTGTGAGATCAAATGTACTTATTTGTGAAATCACTTGTTCTACACCCCCGATTCTAGGATTTTCAGTTAGGCATGCGTTTGTGAAATAAATAACTAGAGCCAATTTGGTGTAGTGGTTAAAGGGCTGGACTGGAAAGCAGGAGACCGTGAGTTTGGGTTCTCTCTTAGCCACAAAAGCCAGCTGGGTGACTTTGGGCCAGTCATTCTCTCTCAACCCAACCTATCATAGATTTATATCTAAATCTAAATCTAACAATAAATAAAAAGGTGCATTTTTGAATACTAGGGCTCCTGGAAGAACCTTTCACCAATTTCTACAGGAAAAAAAAAAAGATATAAATAACTCTTTATATACATTCAGTCTTCCTGGGAAATAAGGCATACTAAACTGTCACCTGAAGATAATGTTTTGTATTTCACTCTGTCAAGAGAAGATTCTAAAAAGCTACTTGCAAGATCATTAGCCCCCCTGTATTACATGCCTACCTATTATTGTTACACTATGCATAAATACTAAGCCCCCAAATAAAATGGAGTTGGTTTTCCTTGAGGTGAAGAATTGTGCTGTGCTGACACCAGACATAGCTGAGGACTTAGAGCAATTCTCCCCTTTGAACAGTTCTCCAAACTGCTCCTCTCCCGTGCTGATTCCAGCATTCCTAAAGCCAGTTTTAAAAACGCCAGTCTGAATTGCAGTGGATTGGCAACAGACCCATGGTGGTGCTCACTCTGGATTATAACTAGTGCAGGTTCTGACATGCTGTTTCCTGCTTCTTGTCCTTCCCGTACATGCAGGGAAGGGTAGCCTTGCTAGCTGGCTGGCCCCTCTGGGTGAGTCTGCCTGTATTTTCCTTTTAGACATTGTTTCCTCCTTCCTTTCACATCCCATTCCCTTGTTCTCTCCCTTTGACACTTACACAGACTCTTTTTCCCCTGTACGGTAGTATTGTTGCTCTGATGCTGCGGTGATCGCAGCAAAGGGAACAGGTTGTTCCTCCATTCCTCCATTCCTCCATTCCATGTACTTCCATAGAAACTTTGTCACAAGGACTAACTGGTGGTTCAGCTTCATGGAAGCAAAGTACTGCTCAGTGAAACTTTGTAGCTTCATTCCAACATGACCAGTTGCAAAGATTTGAGCAGGGGAGGGGACAAAAGGGAAGGGAAGCTTTGCAGTACTGTGGGCAGGGGTTGGGAAAGCAAGGGGACCATGCTTCCTCTACCCAGGGCAGAAACCAAAAGGGGTGCCCACCTGGACATGTCAAAGTTGAACAGAGTACTGAGCTTCCAGCAAAGTATGAGAACACGGGACAAGGAAAGTTAATTGACCTAATGGGCCATTATTGCATCAACTGCAAGATAATAAAAAAAAAATGGCAGCTGCTGATCAGCAGAGCACATAAAAGCTTGGCAGGATGAAATAGTTGGAGGGGATGAGGCCCTGCCAAATACTATAGCCAACTGGAGCTGGGACTGCCACAAAAAAGGAAAGAGGAACTGCAGGCCATCCGCAGAATATAGACATCACTGTTTATTGGAAATGGGCAATCAAATCTCTGATCAGTTTGGAAGAGATGTATCTTTTATGACCATCCCAAACTCAAAGTAGAAATTACCAGGAACCTATGGTTCTGTCATAGCAAAATCCAGCAAACTATGAGTTTCGCTGTAAATTCAGAAGAATATCATAGTCATAAGGTACTTAGTGTATCAGGAAAACCCAACACAGCTGTCATCCTTCCATCATTGCATATATTAAAGGAAGTTCCACAGCTCGTTGGCTTCCATTTTTTAAAATCTTTCATTATGGATGTCAAATCTGAATTGCCGGTAGAGAAATTGCTATGCCTTGTTCCCTTCAGAACAAAAACTCCATGAAATAAGTTGGGCTGACAGAAAGTGTCTGCCCTACAGTCACTCAGTGAGTTTCACAGCTGAAAGTGGACTGAGTTTCTCCACCTCCTGTTGAATATTTTAACCACTACATTACACATTTAATTCTGATGTATTCCATTTTGCCCATATCTGGTAACTGAAGATTCATTTTACTGTAGCTGTGAAAGAGGTTCACCACAACATAGTTGTTTAGCTTGGAATGTGCTTTCAGGGTCATCTGTATGTTATTGATTTAATCAGTTTAGGCTTTTATTTGCCAGCCTCTGACACAGACACTGATTTCTAAACGTTTAACTATGCATTTGGCAATTCTAAGCCACAAAGGAATGTGTATCAGTCTGAAAACATAACAGTCAGCAGTCTTTTGCCCCAGTAAGCATGAGAAACGTTAAGAAAGCAGAGTAAACAAGGACAAGGGGAAAGAAGAGAAATATGCCAGATGTCACTGTCTGCTGAAGAAACTGATGTCACACAGTTCTGGGCAACTACCATAGCTCTTCCCTGCATTTAGCAAAATGTATAGTCTATGTCAGTGTTTCTCAACCATGCTGGCTGGGGGATTCTGGGAGTTGAAGTCCACGCATCTTAAAGTTGCCAAGGTTGAGAAACACTGGTCTATGTGATTGTAAAACTATAGTTATCCTTTTTGCAACTTTGTCTATAAGAGATAACAGCAAGCAGGGCCCAAAACCATCACAAAACTCTTGCCTCTGAATTGGCAGTAGAAATTGGCTGTGATGTTTATACAGCTGGGAAAAATACAAGCTATGACAGTGCGGGCAAATGGAAGAAAAAGGTTGCCCATCTTTGAATGACAAAAAAGCTTTCTGTATTCCAAGCTTATAATTTGTATTGCGTTCACTCTCTTTCTCAGATCTGCTCTTAGTGTTTGCTATTTTGTGGTTTGATATTCTTCAGCATTTTTGTAACCCTCATGCATTTTGAACATTTCATAACACGGGTGCATTTAGATCACACAAGTATATATTCAGGATGTTAATGCTTATTGATTTCAGAAGCATAGAGTTCAGTGCCAATTTTTCAGCTGACAGTTGAGAACTACCTATAAGAAAGATGCCTTTTAATGTTCCAATTACCATTTGGTGTGTCATCCTAAGTGATGATGGTTAGCAGTGCAGAATACAGTATTTGCTACAGCCCTGAGCAGCTTATATTTCACATCTCATTAAAGCAGGTTTTTGCCCTAGTTCAAGTAGCCCCACCCCCCACTGTCACACTGCAAGTCAGCAGTAGAGAATTTTCTTTCAGAGGCAAAAAGAGGAAGGATTTTCAGGGAGGAAAAAGCTTACTCATCCAAATTCTCTCATCATTCAGCTTTTCTTCAAAGTTTTGTGCCAACTGTCCCAAAGGTTTACCCATCAAAACCAAATAAAGTTTTTATTGTATGGCTGTGTTTTAGAATCTGAATCAAGCTGATCTTGACAAAGTTAGGCAGGGTCATACCTATCTATGCCTTGGATGGAAGAACATTGGGAAGTCCTAGGGTTATAAGCTAGTGTGGGAAATTAAAAAAAAAAAAAACTTTTGAAATAAGACAGTGGTGAACTACTTCAGTATTATTGATAAAGAAAACTACATGAATATATGTCAAGTTTGATTTGAAGGATGATGATGATAATAATTTATGAAAAAAAAAAATTTTCATGGTGCTTTACAAATCAGAAAAACATGGCAAATTTTAAAATTCCTCCAGTAAAATTTGTTCGCAACTGAACAACTAGACCAATTATCAGCAACTAAGACATACCAAATGCAACAACCATACATATTTAAAACAGTACCTGCAATACTACTGAGCATGTACACATCATAATTAAAACATGTTTAACCTAGGAACTGCCAAGATTAATGAGAGAAACCCACTAGTCCAATCAAAAGTTCTTTAAAAGGCCATCAAAGTTTCAGAGTTGAAGGGAGTAATGGAGATGATTCTATAGTCATGGGGTTAGGTTGCTGATGGCCAGACATTGGAGATCATGACCCCAGAGCAAGGAACAGAAGGAAGGCTCTGCTCAGAGGAATGTTAAGGAGTGGACAAGACTGGGGTAGAGTTTTGGCCAGGGGCTTCTAAACACAAGCATCAGTAGTTTCAACTGGGTTCTGCCTCAGGTAGGGAGCCACTGAACACCCCTAAACTATGATGAAAAATGAGGATAGCATGGAAGGTCCAGAACAGCCCAAATAGCACAGAGAAAAGAATCAGGAACACCTGTTAGGAAACTATTGAGGTACTCGAGGTATGAAAAATCTACAGGATGTACCACTAAAGCTTCAATCTTCTCCATTAAATCCCCTGGACCCTATGAATATTCATTTAATGGGAATTAGTAGAGCTTGCAGTAAGTTAATAAAAAATCAGACCCTGAGGCAGCAGGCAGAAAAAAATGGGATGACCCAGTGTCTGGAGGCTGTTTGGGTCTGGATAGGGAGGAACAGCCTTTGGCTCAGTCCTGACAAGACCGAGTGGCTGTACCTGTCTGGGGTCTCTGGGTTGGGTACCTTTTCACTTTGGGGCTTGGATAGGGTTGTACTTCCCCATTCAAGACCAGCATGCAACTTGGGAATCTTCCTGGACTTTCAGGTATTGCTCAAAGAGCAAGTGAGAGCTATAACCAGGATGCCTTTTGCATGGGTTCACCTTCCACAACTTGCACCCTTTTGTCTTCAGACAGTCACTCGTGCCTAATCATCTCACAGTTGAACAGTGCACTTTCAGAAGGCAGGGGCGATGACAGAGAAGGCATGCTTCCTCAGTGCACAAGATGACAGTGTTTAATTGAGGATAGCTGGAGCACACCCACTCTACGTGCCCATGTTCATGACAGAGTGGTGTGCTCCAATTACCCTTAATTAAATGCTGCATTCTTGTGCAACTGAGGAAACATGCCTTATCTATCACTGCCCCTGCCTTCAGGAGCAACATCCCCCCAGAGATATACTCTCCAAGGTTTCCAGAAGACCCTTAAGACCTAGCTCTATTCCCAGGCCTGTGGAGCCCCTGCTGAGTATTTTCTGGAATGTTGTTTTAGTCCTAGCAGTGATGCTGTTTTAGTTAGTTTTGTTTCCAGCTTATGTATTGTAAGCCACCAAGTCTTTCTGGAGATGGGTGCCCTAAACAAAGTGAATGAATGAATGAATGAATGATCCAGGAGCCCTGGAGAAAAGTAGTAGGAAGACACAATATAGGAGGAGAACAATAATCAGGGTTTAATAGGACAATCTCTGTCTTGTCTACATTCAGCTTAAGACAATGAGAGAATGTCCAAGAAGAAGTGTGAATAAGACATTCTGTCATGGTTAACCACACTGAGCCACCAAGGGCCACAAAAGACCAAGAGGTATGAAGATAATTAGCATTATAGTAATATTGAAAACCTGATTATGAATCAAGGCATGTCCTGTGTTACTGTTAGAATTTTATCATAGCTCTATGGGCATGAGCATCCATTTTGTTTGATCTGAATTAAATGACTTGAACTCATAGCTCCTGAATAAATATTCAAATTAGAACAAAGTTTATATTTGGACTGTCCCCTCTCTGAATTTTGAATGCAATTCTCAGCTCAAAAGCTGCATAGAAAAATGGATATATCAGGGAAAGTTGCTTATAAAAACAGTAATGCAATTGTTTTTTCCTAAATTGCAGACCACTGCAAAATTAGAATGAAACTTCATTTCTAACTCTCCTTTATTTTTGCTCTGCTTCCATCTTTTGTCTTAAGATGTACACTCACACGTATATACTGGTATAGGTATCCCCAAAAAAGGTCTACCTCATCCATACATTTTTTCATATTCTGATCAAAATAAAGTTACCAACCTTTATGTTAGTCCTTTGTCTCTGTTGGCATTCACTTTCCTCTTTGCATCTACTATTTTCGGTGTATCAGCAGACAGCCATGTGCCTTCTGCTTTTTTGAATTTTGAGGATATTTTTGTTTCCTTCAACTTTGGCACAAATTTCAGTCCAGACTGTTTTAGGTCCTCTATTAAACTGATTGATTGATTGATTGATTGATTGATTGATTGATTGATTGATTGATTATGTGCCATCAAATTGCTGTCGACTCTTAGCAACCACATAGATAAATTTTATCCATGATGATCTGTCCTTCAGGTCTTCCAATGGTGTACCCATCACCACCGTACCTGAGTCCGTCCACCTTGCTGCTGGATGTCCTCTTTTTCCTTTAACTTCTGCCTTTCCCAGCATTACAGCCTTCTTCAGAGAGCTGGATCTTTGCATAATGTTTTACACCTATACTGTATAATCATATGAAATATCGCTGAGGTTGCCTATTTTTGGTTTGATAATTTTATTTGATCAGTGTAGTGCAGTTATAATGAACTCATGGCCAAAATAATAATAATAATCTGAAAACATGGGGTTGTTTTTGTTGTTTGTTTTGTTTTGTTTTGTTTTGTTTTGTTTTTGCAGCATTACAGAGAACAATACATCTCTATAGCAAATAGCAGTGGCTGTGATGGAATGGAATCATGAAGGCCAGACTCAGGGAGAAAAACATTTTCTTTCATCTCATCTCCTGAGTCGCGGGGGAGAGATAAGAGGATGAGGCTGGCACCTCCTTGAGGAATTCACAATGTTGTGGCTGGCATTGCTTGGGAGCTGGGGTTTCAGTCTGGGAAGATTCTTGCTGGAGGTTGTGGCTAATAAACATAGCTGGACTGAATTTACATGGTCTCTTGGAGCTCCTTGGCCGAGGCCTGACAAGAATCTTCCCAGACTGAAACCCAGCTCCCAAGCAACGCCAGCCACGACATAGTGAACTCCTCAGGGAGGCACCAGCCTCATCCTCTTATCTCTCCCCCGCTCCTCAGGAGATGAAAGAAAATGTTTTTCTCCCTGAGTCAGGCCTTCATGATTCCATTCCATCACAGTGACCCACTAATTTAACATAACACATGTGTATTATCTTCTGAATCATATACAAATCCATCTAAAAAAACAGACAAGAAATAACTTTTTTGAAGTGATTTTATTGTCAATGAAGTCTTCAATGTTGCTTTGGCAATACTGAACATTTAGTCTAGATGTAACTATGCCTAGTTCCATGTTTTCAGTTGTTCGCAGAATGGCGCCATCTACTGCCTAAATGGTGTTAATTATAAGAGCAAACTGAGTAAGATATTCATAGATTTGGACTATCCGGAGTAATTTTAAAATAAATTATGTTGTTTATAAGATGTTAACATTTGTGTATTTATTACATATGGTTGGATGATATTTCTTCCTAGCAAAACGAATAAATAAAATTAATGGCTTTAAGTTGGAAACAAGTTCCATGTATCCACGCTTTAAGTAATCTAAAAAATTTATTAAGTTTTGCTGTATGAAAGAGCAACTGATAGTTAATACTGAAAATGTACGTGAGATAAACTAATCTTACTCTAAACAATTATGTCTTTGGTTTACATGGAAATTTTATTTGGACAAGCCTCATAATATAAAGCTAGCAAGTTTAAATTTAAATAGTTTTTCTAGAAGCAAGTATTCAGTAAATATTTCATTCTGTTTTATGTTTGTGTTTCTATTTCGCAAGATTTTCCTGCTTTTCAAAATTCTCTGGTGAATAAAATCGAGCTGGAGAAAGCAGTTTTCAAGCTAGAGGAAGCTAAATGTCCTTGGTTCGTTTTGTTCTCCATAATTGGTCTACAGCAGTGTTGTCCAAACTTGGCCACTTTAAGATGAGTGGACTTCAACTCCCAGAATTCCCCAGCCAGCATGGCTGGTTGGGGAATTCTGGGAGTTGAAGTCCACTCATCTTAAAGTGGCCAAGTTTGGACAACACTGGTCTACAGCAAGGGTAGCATCTAGTGATCTTGGTATATCTCAAAAAAGCTAAGCAGGATGGGAATCTGGTTAATATTTGGATGGGAGTCTACCAGGAAATCCATAGCTATAGCTCAGACTGGGAAGTTAAAAGACATTCAAGGAGACAGCAGCAAACCACATGCTGCCAAGAAAACTTCATAAACATGTAATTCTTCCACAATTATCTACGAGTTCAGTTCCCATTGTACTCCAGTCAACATGGCCATGGTGACTGGGATATACTCGGAATTAAAATCCAACAAAGTTGGAAAGCACTACTTTTGTGTATACTATTTCTAGAATTTCGGAACAAGAGGCAAAGAATTGACTTTCCAGCCATATAATGCACTTTTTAATATCTTTATAGATATTAGAAGAAAGCCACTGTTATTGCAGAATTAACCCATGAATTAAAGTATCACCAAATGGGACTGAGGTCATCTAAAAAATATATCCTCTCTGGCACTGTCTGAATGTACCTCCAGAATGCTTAGCACCAGGAACCCCTGGAAACCTGTGACCTATCTGAGCACATTAACTCTTCCCAGCCTAAGGAAAGAATTCTTCAGGGCTAGACATTACCTTCTGCCCTTCTCTATGGCAAATATAATAAAACACTTATACATGAAATATTATGTACCTGTGATTCTTAATAGAAATAGAAACTGTCAAGCATGTTCTTCTTTATCTCAGTTAACTATAGAGATCTCAGAAAGTACCATATAGCACCAATACTCCAGCAATTCCCAGGCAAAACAGATGAGTTTTATACTAAACTATTATCATCAGACATCAACCAAGCCATAGCAAGGAGAGTTGCCGCCAATTGCCTGGCAGCGATGAAGACATGACATCAGCTGACCTCCCTCCAATAACTTTGTTCTGTACTTTATATTTTAAATTCTAATTTTCTGATGTATGATCATTATAAAAGATTTTGATTTGATTCTGATTTGATCTGATAAAGCTAAGAATGCAAGGAAGAATCACAGATGTACAGCTACAAAAGACCCAAAGACTGAATGAGTCCATTTCAGAACCTGCCCCTCTATCTCTACACTATGCTGGCTGTAAAAAATGTACAACTTCATACTTGACAGACTATAGAGTTCTGACCCATGAAGCCCTTTGTGCTCATTAACAAGCGTACTACATAGGATCAGAAAAGGTTGCAAAGCACCTATCTATCTTCCAGAAGAGTATTTGAAAATAATACCACTATACCTCATTGGGAGAGAGCCAGTTTGGTGTCCTGGTGAAGGCACCGGGCTAGAAACCAGGAGTCCTTGAGTTCTAGTCCTGCCTTAGGCATGAAGCCAGCTGGGTGACTTTGAGCCAGTCATTCTCTCTCAGCCCCAGGAAGCAGGCAATGGCAAACCACTTCTGAAATCTTGCCAAGAAAACTGCAGGGACTGGTCCAGGCAGTCGCCAGGAGTCAACAGTAACTTGAAGGCACCAAAAAACCCCATCATTGGGATTCTGCATCTAAAATCTAAATTAATTTGTATAAACGTAGGTGATATTTGCCAAAAAATACTCAGCGTGTTGCATATTAAAAATGATCTTATTGTTTGTCCTGGCATACTGGATTATTTCCTACTTAATATTATAATATTAATATTAATATTAATTATTATTAATATTAATATTAATTATTATAATTATTATTAATATTATTATTGATATTAAGTAGGGATATTATTATTATATCAGCTTGTTATAACAGCATGAATATTATAACAAGCTGATATAATATTATAACAAGCTGATATTATATCAGCTTGTTATACAGCATGGATCCAAACTAAATGCCTTCGTGTGTGTGTGTCTGTGGGGAAAAAGGCATTTGTTGCCCCACAAACTCACGAGTGTCAGCAAAGGAAATGAAAGGTTGCAGAAGCACTCCGGGCCCCTCTCGGTTCATTGCGGGCTCCCAGTTCCCAGCCTCAGGTGTGTCAGCATGCACTGTATGCAGATGGCATTCAGACCAAAGAGATCAGTATGCCGTGCTGATAATAATTAAAAACAGAAAAGAAAGAAGAGACAGGAAATTTCAATGTTTCCAACAGAAGGGTACAGCTAGAAAATGGTTATCCAAAATGAAGATAATTAGGGCTGACACCTGAAGATATTAGTATAATGTTTAAAATAAATAAAAACGTCATGCTAATACGCAATCAAAATAATTATTAATGCCATTCTATCTTGAATAGGTTCCGTATGAAAAATGCATATGGTGCTGATATCAGAGCTGGGGGATTCCCCAGTGTTGCTTTGTCTTCCTGATTAGGAAACTCATATTTTTGTGAATAATTAAATGTTTGGAATTTGTTTGGTTCCCCAGGGCTTCTTTTTGGAAATCATCAGCTTTTAGGCCAAAGACCCTAACTGATACAGAAATTGTTAAAAAAATTTCCCTAAACCTTTCATGCCCTTGGTTCCCCTGTCCTGAGATACACTGTGCTGAAAAAAAGTGCCACGTGTGAAACCCGGACCCTCATCATTCCCTACCTACTTGAACCTGTCATGCCATTCCCTTTCAGAGTAAACAATATCATGCAGTACACTGAAAAGAAGACAAAAAATGGTAAACCAAAAAGATTAGAAGCATGGAAAGGCAGGAAAAAGAAAAGGAAAGGAAACAAAGCACAATAGGATTCATTATAACTTACCATACCTTTCTGTCCCTGCAAACTCTCCTCTCATCACATTCATACACTATTTCGTACATCAGATTTTGTTCATTAAGCTCACTTCTCTCTTGCTGAAGGTCTCATCAACCATGAATGTCTTGGTCTTTCCTTTTCTCTCAACCTAATTCATTCTTCCTTCAAATATTTGTTTTGCAATTTGATCCTCATTCATTCTCTCTCTCTGACCAGACCATCTTAACATGCTTCTTTCATGTTGGTTGCTCACTTTTGTATTAAATCCTCATTCATTCACCACCCGTTCATTCTTTACTCTATTGCTTCTTGTTTTACCACATACTGTTCTAAAATACCCCACTCCTATTGCATTTGACTTACTTTTATGCTTCTCCTGACATATCTGACTCTCTTTCCATATAACAAAGTACACAGAAGCATGATGATATACCCACCATTTTTGCTCCTTTCAACCCACATTCATTCATCACAACGGATTACAGGCCACCCACTACATTTCTATCAGCATTGCATGTATTAACATTTCTCCATCCATTTCTCCATTTTTAGTATCAAGAGACATGAATTTATTTGCTCTAATTTGTCCACACCATCTACAACTACAATCTTACCATTTTTTAGCATTCTGATAGCATTTATGACCGGCTTTTCATCATTTTTTGGATACTAATGTTTATCGTGCTAGTCTTATATCCACTCTTCAATATATCACTGTCATTTCCATGCAGATCACTAAAATGCTCCTTCCAGCATTCTCCTACTTCAGTTTCATCTCAAGTAGCTCCATGAATTTTATTTTGACTTTCATTCACTCTGCTGGAGCTTCTGATGTAGTTCTCTTCACCCAGTTTACCCCCTAAAAATTATTTCCATCAAAATCACTCGCATTTTCTCTGCCTCTTTTAGTCTTAAGCATCCTTCACAAAGACTACACTCTTTACAACAATTCTTTTTCTATATATACAATTGTACAATATCTTTCATCATCATTGTTTGCAGGAATCATTCTCTTACATACATTTTTTCTCATACACTGACTCTTTATTATTCCCTCAAGCATCATTTTTTCATATTTCCCATTAGCCTAACTCCACATACTTCCAAGACACTCTGAAAGACAAATTTTTCACTCTGTTCCAAGGAGCTTCTACATCCTCTTTTCTCATCTCCACTTCCTATTCATTTCATTGGGAGTTTAATCTGTCTTTTATACTTTTTCATACAAGACTTATATTTTCTCTTTGTGCAGTCATTCTACTTTCACTTTTTTCCCATGTCTATTTCTTCCAAGAACCACTCTTAACCAAAAAATGGTCTGTCTCACATTCAGAACATATAAATATTGTATTCTTCACTAATTATCTCAGTCTTTCATCATAAACCATTAAATCATGTCTTGTTATTGCAGATATTTAAGTGTAATGCAATTATTAAGAAATAATGAGAGGATATTTAATATAGACAGTGTTCCCTTTCTTCAGTTTTTTTATGTCCTTCCAATAATGTGAAAGCTACAATTTCTACAATTGGAAGGAACATTCTGTTTCCATTTTGTAAAAATTTCTGTGGAACCATTCTTTTTTTCCATCCAAATATCTTCCTAATTTATTTCATTTGTCCTTAATTTACAACTAGGTTGATAGCATTACCACCAAGCTAGGGGCTCCCAAATAGCACCAAAGATAGATACATTTCAGATTAGCTAAAAATGAATTTACCAGAATTTGCTGGGTTCTGGCAGCATGAAGTAATCTACAAAATGATGAAATTCCAAAATTTCAGAATGTTATTTATATTATTGATCCACTGATTTCCTCTAAGATTTGAGGCAATAGTCTTTCCACTGTTTTTACAGTTGAAAAGTTATAATTTCACTAGACAAACCTGAGATATTAATCTGGAATTTTCTATACAAAAGGCAAGTACTTTACCATTAAACTATGACCATTCAACGTACAACATTTTAATACATAGATAGTACAATTGGGGGAATCAGGGAAGACTTCCAGATATTTAGTCAAACTATTAGCTATTGATCTAGCTGATAAAGTTGAGAGTCTACTCAACTTTAATTCTATACAAGCAGTGTCCAAATATGCTGTTAACTGCTGTTCTAAGTGGAATTTGATGACATCTCTAACAATTTCCAGATAAATTGCTCTGGGCAGAACTATAGCCGGGAACATAACATATAGCGGAGAACATAATTGGATTTAAGTGGAAATGTATAAAAGTAGTAAAATAGTTTAAGAGCATGATTTTATATCCATAAGACTGAATTACTTTAAAGATACTGAGGTTTCTATTAATTAGGACTAGTACACTATCAATCTATCGAAGTTTTTCAAAGAGAACCTCTACTGTTATTTCAGCAATCCAAATTATGTTCTCTTTAACATGTCAGAATAAGAAAAATCCCAAAATGCATACAGCTCAAGAATATTTTGGCAAATGGCAGATATCACATTTTATCAAGTATCTATCTAATTCTATTAAAATACATATTCTTATATGAGATTTGGGTGGGTGTGTTTGGGAGTTATGAAGAGTGAATCTGCACACATAGTGTGAATGTATTTATTTAAAAATCTCACACACATATGATCACAAACCATGCTCAACTTTCATATTCAAAGTGGGTAGAAGGGTGAAGCAAAGAGAGGTAGTAGGGTTGGGTTTTGTTGCCAGTGGACAAAAGAATCTAATGGAAAGACTGGGAGGGAGGTTGCACCCAACCCCCCAGAGAGCCATAGGATGTCCATCTAGGTTTTGAAAGTACATCTTGAGGAAGGGATTATCCTTCCTGTTCTCTTTCTGTTTTCTATCCCATTTATTTCTTATACAAAATTAAACTAAAAACTAAATCGGTCAGAAAATTAAGCGCATTCATAGAACACTGTGCACTAAACAGCATTGTATTAATTTTTCATTAGTGGTGTCATCTCTAGATGATTTATCTTGTATTGAACAACAGAGAATCTAATCTGTTTCTCTTGAACTCCAGAACTAGGCTGTTCAGAGAAGACTGTTATTAGGCAATCATGCTGATTTATTCATGGAATTTGGTGGGAGGAGAGGACACCATGAACCTTCATCAACTCTTCTGTGATCTCCCACCACTTATTCTCTTTTTTCCTTACAATAATATTACCAATAACAACAAATCAAGGCAGAAAAGACAGAATAATTTATGTTTTCTGGCCCTAGGAGCCATTCATATTTCTCTATTTTAGTTTCATGTTTCCATTTAGAAATTTGTTGTACTGTAAATTATTCAGTTCCTTAATGTTAATGGATGTGAAACTTCATGTTTATGTACATATATTTCATTGATGTCAGCCAGGCTAGACCCTAAACTTGATATACCAGAATATAGCATTAAAAGATTAAACTTTCATACCAATTTTTAAAAGACAAAAAGATGCCACCAGTTTTAAATGTATAGTCACTGTGTTCCTAGACTAGGCAAGAAGATCACAGTTGTCTCACTCTGCATCCTGACCACACAGATCTATGAGCATTTTTTTCCTCATAATGCAAGTCAGTCATTACTGCCAACAAATGAAGTAGTTTAAGCAGTATTTTAAAGGTATAGGGATTTAAATCCAATGAAAAGTGAGATGTTTAAGCAATAACGTTTACACATTTATTCTTGGATGCTTGGAGAACTTTCATCCTTTCTTCCATGCTCCACTTAGAATTATTTCAGATTCCCCACACACGCTCTTTTCAGCAGCCTTGATAGATTCTGAAATGATCCAGGGATTCCACACGTCTCCAGAATAATAGCCCTCACTCTGTGCATGCATATGTAACTCCTGCAGCATCATGGAACTGTGTATCCCCCACCCAAGAATAGCATTACTGTAAGAGAAAATAAATGTGAATGTGTAGTTTCTCATTTCCTAATGATGCGTCATCAAACAGTGTGTCATCAGTCCAATGGCATGTAAGTGCATGGTTCTCCCCTCATCCCGTTTCTTTTGTTCTGCTATCTTGGAGAGATTGTGAGTGACAAGAGGTGTTAAGTGATTGAGCCAGGCAGATTCTGTGGTCTGGATGAAGATGGTTGGGATGCCCAGCAACCATGTCAAGCTGAGATTATCATAGCTTCTGTTCAAGACAAGAGAGCTGCCAGCTCCATAAGGAAGCACCTGAACTTTTCCTCCCTATTTAGTCTAGGTAGCTTAACATGTTCCAGTCCTTCCTTATGCCTCACTAAATCTTCTTGTCTGGATTCTGCTCCATGGTTGTGCTGGAATATGTCCCTGGACACCTGTCAAATATTTGCAAAATGTATAGCTTCTCTTCTGAATAATCCTTGCATAACACAATACATTTTTACTCTGGCAAACAGAAGCAAACCAAAGTTCTATTCAGACCTGCCTCCTGCAACCTTATTATTTTTCAGGTATTAGCCCTTTGCATGACTATTCTTCTAATGTCATCCTCTAGTCATACACATGTGTGTTCTGTGGTGCAGTACAACTTCACTCCTACCCATAGGACCTGAGCAGAATTAGCAACATCAGCTTGTTTTGAGAATTTGGGAACACAATGTAGATTTCTGGAGTAATTTTTATATTCCAGAAGAAATGGAAATGTGCATTTTTGCAGAATGACGACCAACTAGATCAGCAGTGCTATATTAAAGGAAAGGAAAGGAAAGGAAAGGAAAGGAAAGGAAAGGAAAGGAAAGGAAAGGAAAGGAAAGGAAAGGAAAGGAAAGGAAAGGAAAGGAAAGGAAAGGAAAGGAAAGGAAAGGAAAGGAAAGGAAAGGAAAGGAAAGGAAAGGAAAGGAAAGGAAAGGCAGGAGAGGGCCCTGGGAAATTATTCCAGTGGGGTTGAGACTTACACAAATATCTGTTTCTCCAGGCAGCAACTCTAACTTCTCTTGGTTATCTTTCTCCCAGAAAACAGAACTTTTACTCCTCTTCTCTACAACGCCAGTTCTTTTATTTCCCCCTTTTTGAATTGATAATATAAGTATGAGAGACTCTATCATTTCACTACCATTCCATTTCTAATTTTCCCAGCCTTCATCAACTAGTTCTATTTCTTTATAGGTTTAATTTTTTAACCTCTTTTTATAAGGATTTGCATGCACTTGAATATGCATGATTTTATAGCCATTTTCCCTAACATACATTTATTTGCATTCTTTTCAGTCTCTGTGCTTTTGAACACATTTTTTATTGGAGAACCGTATTGCAAAAACTGGAGAAGGATGTATTTTGAAGGATAACTCCATTTCAGTTTCCAGATTGGTTCAAATATACAAAATTCAGTAAATATCCGATCCCTAGATACTGATCCTTAGCACTTAAGAAAACACTCATGAGTTTTCTGCAGTATACAGAAAATTGCTTCGGTCTCAGAATCTTAGGAGCTGGGGAAGCACTGCAACTTTTAAGATTCATTTGGTTTACTTAAGACAAAAGTCACCTCCAGCTAAAGCCTAAAGATTGTCTAAGTAGGACTGTTCTGATGAGAAATAATAATTACAAGGTATTAAATTATAGAGTTCCTGATTCATGTTCTTAATGGTAATAATATTCAGGAATAATCACTTAAAAGGTGGAATATGGTTGCAACTTTCTAATGGGACCAGATGGCATGTCAAACAAATGACTAACAGGTCTTAAAAATGATTTACAGTCATTATTCTCTGGCATGGTGGTGCTCTCTGATGTGCCTGTATCTTCTTATATTTCATGTAAAAGGATCAGTTGTGTGAATAACAGCCCCCCCCCCCAAATTATGAGTTGCATTAAAAGCTCACATTTCTAAGAGCTCAAATAGATGCGTTTTCCGTAATACATATATTTTTCAGCTGTACTCAAGATCTTGGTGTAATAAACCCACTACTCATGTGTGTACATGTGAAATATGAGATGGTATGTCACCTTAGAAGACTGTACCATCCCGAAAAACAAATATCTGAACTTACCTTTGGATTTTCCCTAGGGAATGTGTGGTGGTGGTGGTGGTGGTAATTATTATGATAATGATGCTGATGATGCTGATGAACTATCTTTTTGGACACACTAAATCTGGTAACCAATAATATAAACATAAAATTTACAATAATAAGACAAACTACATTAAAATATAATTCAGTTGCACAAACAGGTCGCTATTAGCTACAAAAATTTTAAAAAGCAGCAGCTAAAAGCGATGAAATAGGAAGTACTCTATTTTTATTTTTTATACCAAGAGTGAAAGGACCAGACAGATAGCATTTATTGGGAGAGATGTCCATACAGTGCAACAGATTTGGCCCATAGTATTTGATCATCTGAAAGATGAGCTAATAGGGCTTCAAATGCTGGTGTCAGGTCACAGACGGGTTCATCTGGATGTGGGCATTCTCTCAGATAACATGGACCATGGCAGTTTAGAATTATTATGGTCAAAGTTTCCACCTTAAACAAAATCTAGAAATGTACTGGTTAAGTAATGTAACATATTTTAATGGTTTGCTGTATTAAGCTGCCCTAACTCTGAAGCTGAATTTTCCAGATTGTCTTCCAGCAGCAGACCTACTTATAGTACATTAAAATTACATGCTTTAGCTATAACTCTTGCATGTGTGATCAAGACTTGATCCATTTCTTCTGTATAGTGTCCAAAGCTGGCAAGCCATACTAAACTGGCAAAAGACTATGCTGAGTTAGGTCTTCTCATAATGTGTCTGAAATAGGATAATTGAGCCTGGTCATTTGTGTGTCGAGTGAGAACTCTGGGTTGATTTGTTTGAGGATCTATTTGTTCATTTTCTTGGCTGCACATTGTATTCTCAGGAGTCTTCTCCAATACCAAACTTCAAAGGCATCAATACTCTTCCTATCCTGCTTTTTCAATGTCCAATACAGGTATACCTCAGAGATATTGTGGGTTCAGTTCCAGACCACCGCAATAAAGCAAATATCACAATAAAGTGAGTCACACAAATTTTTTGGTTTCCCAGTGCATATAAAAGTTATGTTTACACTATACTGTAGTCTATTAAGTGCGCAATAGCATTATGTCTAAAAAAAATGTATATACCTTAATTTAAAAAATACTTTATTGCTAAAAAATGCTAATCGTCATCTGACAGACTTGCTCAATGCAGGGTTGCAACAAACCTTTGATTTGTAAAAAGAAAACCACAATATCTATGAAGCACAATAAAACAAGGTATGCCTGTATATATATTATAATAATATATAGCTATACATAATTATCCGTGAAATGTCAGCAGACAGCAGTAGATTATATTAATTCTTACCTTCAGATAAATTTAATTTCAAGGTACAATAGAAACTGGGTCACCTACCTAGTTTCAAAGGATAACAGTGCCCCAGGTACCTCAAGCATTGTGTTTTATAGCAGAAATGACATATTGTTTTTATATTGTATTTTAATTGATTTTATCTCTTCTGTAAATTGCCCAGAATCACTTTTTAACGAGATGGGTGGTGACAATTTTATGTGCGTGTGTGTGTGTGTGTGTCTTGGTATAGGGGCTACACTTGGCTCTATGTCTTAGGTTAACTGACAGACACAGGTTCTGCTTCTTCACAAATAATTTCGCTGACTGAGATACAGTTTCCATATTTGGTAGAAATAAAGTAGACAGTGGTGTCATTAAGGTAGACATTAGTCAGAAATCCAGAGTCCCATCTAGGACAATGAACAGGATTTCTAAACATAGCATGGCAAGTTTACTATACTTTGGAATAAATGAAATAATATACATTTTTACTATTTAAGGGGTGGGTGACAATAATTTACTGTTAAGCTTGAAGTCTAAAATTATTTAACTATACTACATTAATTAGAAGCCACTGAAAATATAGCTTTCTCCAATTTACATAGCACTGTCATAAAATCTGTATTATGTTCAGACTACAGACAGAACCCAAAGACAAGTTTATTTTGCCCTTCCTAAAGCCTAATTTGGTGGATGAGCCCTCCTGTTCATGTAGGCCATCATCTAAAAGGTCTTTGCCTGACCATGTCATTGGGTTCATTTATAACAGATCTTGGAGAAAATATACTTGTGTGTATGTATGTGTGTGTGTGTGTGTGTGTGTGTGTGTGTATATGCTCCTAATTTTCACTATGTCTGGATTTTCTCAACACCCAACCATGCAAATGAAATATGCTTCATTTCTCCTAAAATCTCTGTTGTATATGAAATTCTCTGCCAGCTAAATACTGTAAATAAAATAAAAATAAGAATCTCTTTTCAGCAAGGATGAAAACTCTCACACATTTGCATTCCCTCCTGTCTTCTGCTCTAATAATATTATCAACCATTAGACCATGAAATTCCTTAGGATCATCTTCCAGAATGACAGGTGGCTACACTGCTGTCAATCAATCACATTGCATAAATCCTTGTGGAATGTGGACTTTCTTTCTTTCTTTCTTTCTTTCTTTCTTTCTTTCTTTCTTTCTTTCTTTCTTTCTTTCTTTCTTTCTTTCTAGAATAAGAGAAATTCCTCCATAGTTGCCTCAGGTTTCTTTATGTGGTTAGCCTAGTTCCCACAGAAGCCATGAAAGCCGTTAAATGATTTTCATATCATTTCTACTGCAGGTCTGTTTGCCTAATGCTGGCTAGCCAGTTATCAGGGATGTATGTGTGATATACTGTGACCTAATGTTCTCAATTTATAGCTACTTGAGAAATTTCCATTCAGAGGACTTACAGTGCTCACATATATGATATGAAACAGACCTTTGGCATTCTTGGATGATATTTCTATGCATTTATGACTGTTGGCACACATAGCATTCCTTCCTCCATTTCTCCCCATGACAAACCTTTGAGGTAGGTTCTGCTGAGTGTGACAGAGAGCAGCCCAAAACCACCCAATGAGCTTATGTGTTTTGGGTATCCCAGTATTCTTTAATGTTACTGTATCTGCCACATTTTCATGTTCTTTGTGGGCAAGCTAGGGAAATCAGTTTCTGCATTTCTATTTTACAAGTTTGAGAAGTATGTTGAAAAATTGTAAATCACAACTGCTTTATGGATGCTGCTTGGCCCTAAATTCAAAAGGAGTTCCAGCCTGTACTTAAGGCACTAACATGAAGGCCACCCTAAGTGATACAGACCAAACATAATTTTTAGGGTGAAGAATCTATGTATGTGTGGGAACAATCAGATTATGAGTTAAGACCAAATCTCAAGAATTTCAAGGAAATCTTGAAATTCATCTCCACGTAGATTTGGCACCTTTTCAAAATTTCAGAGTGAAATTATATTTATTTAAGTAAATGTGTGGTGTTTACATGTACTTATGGCTATTTACTAATATACAAAGTGGTAAGCACTGAATAAAAAATATTGAGTTAACCTTGGCTGGAAACCTCCAGTTCCTTCATTGAGGGCCATATTCAGCACAGCTTATTTATCTGAATACAGTCAAGACAACTGAGAGTATCCAGGGACAAACATTAAAGCTCCAAATGAAGAGGTTAGATTTAATAAGGAATTGTGAGCTTTAATGGAAAACCTTCATTTCTGAACTTTCTGCCCTCATGGTAGAGGAAAGGAGAAAAAGGAGGAGGGTGTGTTCCAGTTTTCCTCTAGGAAGGAACCTGAGGAGGAGAGCCTGGGAATAGCCATCTTCCAATGAGGAGAAAGCAGAGCAGAGATAAAGAGAGGAAAAAAGCAGAAATACCTTGCTTGCTATCTCTACCCCTAGTAGTCTATGAGACAGAAGATATAATGAGGCAGATCTTCATGTATCTCCAACTGCAGCACAAAGATCTTCCACTATCCAAATTTGAAGGACATGTCCGCAAGGTATTGCCTTTCTTTCATCCCTGCCTACCATGGATGTTCTTAGCTGTTCCAGTTTAAAAGTAGTGTTTTCCTTCTTGCCCTGACCCAAGTCTTTCCATGGACATGATCTACCAGGTTTCATCCATGATGCTGTTAGTAATGCAATCGTAGAATGGGATCTGCCCAGTTTCTATTTGCCACTTTAGACTATGCTGGCACACCCTCTCCTTTTTGGTTCCCAGGCATTCTTCTCAGACTGACATTCTGCTTCTTGTTTCCAGAGATTCACAGGTCTCCAATCTCACTACACAGCTCTGTGAGTTCCTATGTTAGGGAAAAGTAATTGATGGATGTTTTTATTGCCAGCTTGTGAATTTGGTGGGAAGGCAAATGAACCAGGGGGATCCACCAGATGCTTTTCTTAACTTCCCATGGCCTCCTCCCTATTTTTAATGTTTTGATTTTACAGTTATTTCTGTAGTTGCCAATTTCTTGAGCTGCATGAATGAGAAGACAGAAACTTTGTGCACATACGCGTGCTGTGAGTGCATGTGCATGCATGCAGCACCTAACATACAATCTAATACCTGATAAATACCTAAAGACCCAAAGAATTATCCATATCTGCTTTAAGAAGTTTGATTATTTCATATATATATATATATATATATACGGACAGACAGACACACACACACACACATTTCTATTCAAATATCTCACTGTTTTGGTTACATAATGACCATGGACACTAAATTCCCCATTTATTCCCTTAAAATCACTCCCTGTTAAGTTTAGATATGTAGCTGATAGGAGAGGGCAAAGGTCCATGCACGTTTTTTGTTTTGTTTTGGTTTATACTCTTGCTCTGTTCTTATTTCTACAATATTATGTTACAGAAAAGATCAAAATCACTCTTCTTACAGTAACAACATCAGCTAAGACATGCCATGTGTACTCCTACAACCTTTTATATCCAGTTACAAGTATAAAATGGAGAGATTCTTTGCCATTGTCCTGCATATTCAGATTAAGTTTCCATGTATTAAGGTTTGAGAGTCTAGCATTATTTGGGAAGCTTAGTTTAGTCTGTTAGAAGTAGAGAACTGTTCCTCTACACAGTACAGTGTTCTTGATTTGGAACCTCCACTTTCCAGCAGAGATATTCATTGCTTATGAACCCAAAAGGAGGAAGAGACCCTGATCAATCAATTCTAAAGCTGGCAGATGTTCTACACTCTCTATCAAATTTAGCTGTTGATTGAACATGAAAAGAGCTATGGAGTGGACATGGCCATGCACAGTAAACTCACCCTCAATCCCTAGTTGCCTCCTAGATCTTTTCATGCTTAGTATGAAGTGTTCTGAAAGCGCTTTTAGTGCAACAAGCTTACAGTGAGCCAATGATAAAGAGATATCCCTTACTAGCGTTCCCAGTCATGACAGCTGATGCCTAAAAACCTGAAAAGAAAACAGGTGCACGGAGCCATTGGGTGGCAGGATTTTCATGTATGCTACATTATACTCACATTCCCTTCTTATCTTAGTTCAACTTAGTCATGCTGTAATATTAAATAGCATTTGTTGAAACAGAATTTGTCTAAGTTACTGTTTAAGGTCGGAGCTAAGATCAAACATGTTTTACTTAGAAACAGACCGTCCTTGTGAGGGCGAACGCCTCTCATCCATCACGGAGGTTCTATGGAAATTCATTCATTTACACAACAGCAGGAGTTTTTTCTACAAGTCATTTGTTTAGCTAATGTTTATCTTGGAAATCCTTTTGCCACCATAAGCACATCGATAAAGTTCTAAAATCTGGCAAAGTTAATTACATGTATATAAAAATGCACTGGTATCTTAAGGGCTGAAAATTGAAATCTCATGTTTCCCTCTTCCTTTGGCAACTGTTAAAATAGACATATCTATAAATATGATTTTATTGTAAAGTCTTACATTTTTATTATAGGGCCTCAGGAGTACTTATACATGGTTGAGATAAGACTGGAATAATTTGGGCTAGTTCCACTTCCTTTTGAATGAATATCTGTCTTGAGACCTGAACTGGCTGTTTCATGTTATTAAAATATATTTGTAATTTGTAGTGTCATTGAATTACATCTGCTTTATATTTAATATTAATTCACTGTAGGAAGGGGCGAGGATAACTCACCAATAATTTATGTGCAGTACTTCAGTGTATGTCTTACACATGACACAACTGAAAACATGAGCCCAACTTTGCTGCTTGAGTCTCAGATGGAGGATATGGCCAGGAAATACTATCTTTGATGTAGTGATTGGACATGTCCTTAAGAAATGCAAACCTACTCACTGTAATACACATTCTAGTAAACTCAGGATAGCAATGCGCTCACTGTGAGCTAAATTGGGGCTCATCTGCAGGGCCTCCTAACCATGGCATAAACTTTCTTTCTAACCAGTTTTAAATGATATATTTTTGTGATCTCACCTTTGTCTCATCTTCATCCCACAGCTGAAGCAGCTTTAAACTGTACAGGTATTAGCTGTTCCAGATTTAGAGTGTTTTTCCTTTGGAAAACTAGCTTTGGGGGTTATATTTTAAGATGGCTATCTGGATGTGCCTTTACAAAAGTGCTCAAGAGATACAAAAGGTCTGAGATCCAGGAGGATGCAACCTAGGTTACTGATTCTCAGCAGCTGGAGGGTCCCATGGGGGTCTGTGCAGAGGGATAAATAACAAAATGGGTGTCGTGATGCTGCACATGTGTACATAAGGGGCAGGACTTGTGTCGCAACATTTGTTTTGTCATTCTGATGAAAACATTGGATTCTGGTGAGTATTTATAATCCCAATTTCCAAATAATTGCATGTTTAGAGGTGCGGTCACAGGCCCAACACAAAGTATTAATTTTAATCTTTAGACTTCTAAAGTATCAGACCTGTAGCTGTTTTGAGGAATGCTTCTACCTTTCTTTCTTATGGCTTAAGATCGCAGAAAAGGCCTTTGTTTAGTTGCTAAGAAGTGCGGTAAATGGCAGTGCATATTCCAGCTGTAACATCTATCTCCTTGAGTATTTTACTAGGGCTAATGCAAAGCCTCCTTTTTAGGAAGGCTTTTGTAATTTAATTGTTCTGTTGCAAATATAGTTCTATTGTTCCTATTTCTATTTTAAGGTTGGTTTTCATGCTTTGTACTTTTGTTTTACAATGTGTTTTGTTCTAGTTTTTATTACCATGTTTCATCAGTTTTATTTAATGCTTTAAGTATAGAAAGCCACTTAATGGTCCTGTTTGACAAGCAGATAAGTATGGAACTGCCTTTGCTCTATGACTAAGGCTGCTTCTTTGGACAAGACTTCTCAAACTGCTCTTTAGCAGGCAAAACCTCCTAAGGTTTTGTTCAGCATACTAATGTTTGTCCAGCTTTTGTTCATAGTAATCTTTGTTTGTTCATAGTTTGTTCACAGTAAACAATTTGTTCATAGTGATCTTTGTTCAGCATAGTCATTTCTTGTCATAAAGCCTGTGCCTGCGTACTTTCTACATGTCACATGCAACAGTTCAAAGCACTGGAAAAGTGGCCTTAATTAGGCTAAAATGTTAATTAAAATGTTAGATTTAGTCAAGAATTAACAAAAGCTTTAGATAGTTAATTAAATACCCCTTAAAAAATCCTGAGGTTGTTCAGCTGGTTGATATTCAAAGATACATGATTTGCTTTCGGGGAATATTTCTGCTTTGTTTTTGCTGTAAGGAATGTAAACTAAACCCAAACTTCTGTGGTAGAAGGAAAGTCTATAAATCTAGAGGGTGCAACCTGTGGCCCACAGATCATCTATGAGGTATATCTCTGGCTAGTGGATCTTACCATCCCTACTGACAATTGTGTATCACCACTGGAAGCAAAGCTTGTGGGGAAATGTTCAGAGAGAAAAGAAGATTGACAATATCAGCTGTGAGAAAGCAAAAATAGGAACCTATGGGGTCACTCAGTTCCTGAGGAAATCAGACCAAGAAATGAAAAAAAAAAAAAAAAAGAGAGAGAGAGAGAGAATTTTGGATGGATTTTTTATTTTTACCTCTCCCTGGAATTCGCTGGATCATGGAGAAAGCACGAGAGTTCCAGAAAAGCATCTACTTCTGCTTCATTGACTATGCAAAAGCCTTTGATTGTGTGGATCAGAACAAACTGTGGCAAATTCTTAAAGAGATGGGGATACCAGACCACCTTACCTGTCTCCTGAGAAATCTGTATGCGGGCCAAGAAGCAACAGTTAGAACCGGTCATGGAACAACCAATTGGTTCAAAATAGGGAAAGGAGTACGACAAGGCTGTATACTGTCACCCTGCTTATTTAACCTATATGCAGAGTACATCATGAGAAATGCCAGGCTGGAAGAATCATAAGCCGGAATTAAGATTGCAGGGAGAAACATCAATAACCTCAGATATGCAGACGATACCACCCTAATGGCAGAAAGTGAAGAAGAACTAAAGAGCCTCTTGATGAGGGTGAAAGAGGAGAGTGCGAAAGCTGGCTTGAAACTCAACATTAAAAAAACTAAGATCATGGCATCTGGAGCCATCAATCCCTGGCAAATAGAAGGGGTAGAAATGGAAGCAGTAACAGACTTCATTTATTTGGGCTCCAAGATCACCGCAGACGGAGACTGCAGCCATGAAATTAAAAGACGCTTGCTCCTTGGGAGGAAAGCTATGGCAAACCTAGATAGCATATTAAAAAGCAGAGACGTCACCTTGCCGACAAAGATCCGCATAGTCAAAGCTATGGTTTTTCCAGTAGTAATGTATGGCTGTGAGAGCTGGACCATAAAGAAGGCTGAATGCCGAAGAATTGATGCCTTTGAACTGTGGTGCTGGAGAAGACTCTTAAGAGTCCCCTGGACTGCTAGGAGGTCAAACCAGTCAATCTTAAAGGAAATCAACTCTGATTGCTCATTGGAAGGATTGATAATGAAGCTCAAGCTCAGATACTTTGGTCACCTAATGCAAAGAGAGGACTCTTTGGAAAAGACCCTGATGCTGGGAAAGATGGAAGGCAAAAGGAGAAGAGGACGGCAGAGGATGAGATGGCTAGATAGCATCACTGAAGCAATGAGCATGAAATTGAGCAAACTCAGGGAGGCAGTGAAAGATAGGAAGGCCTGGCGCAATATGGTTCATGGGGTCACGAAGAGTCGGACACGACTTAACGACTGAACAACAACAACAACAACAACAACAACTCCCTGGAATTACAGTAGCAACAATCAAAATGAAGGTGGCAGTACAGTGCCTCTGACAAATGGGATGAGTTTTGAAGGAGATGAGGAGATTTCTTTGGGGGAAGCATTCTTGGAATACAAGAGGGTCCCCTTTTGGTAAATTGTGTTTGAGGGATGGTTGTATGAATGAAGACCTGGCTCTGCCAACTCATGTGGGACAAGAAGAGACATAAGCAACCCTGAGTGTGGCTGGTGCCTTGAGGATGCTCCCTGAGCCTAATAATTTCACCATCAGTCTTGGAAGATATTTATTATTTATTATTTGTAGAACTATTGCTTTATTGTTTTTTAATTAATATTTATTCTTTTACTGTAAATTGCCCAGAGTTGCTTCTAGGGAGATGGGCAATGACAAATGTGATAAATAAATAAATGAATGAATGAATGAATGAATGAATGAATGTTGCACTTATTTCAGAGTTTGGCCTAATTGCTTGAACTAAATAATATCTGTCCACAAATTGCTCTAGTGCTGTAAAATTTGTCACCAAAAACAGCGGGAAGCAGCTAATTCTGAAGGGCGGAAATTTTCTGGGTTTCTGGAGAGAAGGAAGAAGGATTTAGGCTGATTCAGATGCAAACTGCCCTTTAAATGCAGAGGCCTCAGAAGTTGCGTGCCACTTCTGCTTACTCTAAAGGCATTTTCACCTAGGACTTCTGCACTGCCTCAGGATCATTTCCAGAACTGGTTCTTTCTCTGCTGCCGTCTACGTTCAGCAACAGAGCAGATTCATTTCTGGTTCAGCTGCGGTACATCCAAAACTACAACAACAACAATTATTTTTCTATTTGTAATGACGAAAATATTCAGAGCTTGTAGATGGTCTGTCTTCCCAGAGGTGGGAACATCCCACCTACCGGCTGCTGGACTTTAGCTGGTTCAACATTCTGTGCATGGGTCCCTGGAGGGAAAGGGTGTCTTGATGGCTTCCCAGGCTTCAGAGCAACCACTTAATTTTTTAAATTATTATTATTATTTTGGCATACACCCAGGCAAGAGCATGCCACCCTGCTGATTCCAGTTTAAAAAGTTGGATCCAAGCTGCTTTGACTCTTTGCACATCCTTGCAACTAACGGTTCAGCATGCACAATAACCCACGTGAAGGGAACTTAAGTGAAATAGACAAGCTATTTTTTCTTCCTTTTCAGTAAGAGACCAGGTAGTTGCCAAGGGCTGGCTGTTGATTTAGGGTTTTTTCAAGCTACTGCTGCATGAATTTTGTATGTGCGTGTGTGAATACTTGTAATTCAATGCCTGCAAGAAGTTTTTAAATGGAAGGTTAATTCAGTGACTTAACGACTATCTCTTTACAGTAACTGCTCATAACCACGCGCCCAGGCAAATGCACATAATACGTTCTTGTAAAGATAGATATAAAAGTAAAATTAGAGTCTCCCTTGAGCTGAGTTTGTAGCAGCTGTAGCAGAGGGAAGGATCCAGAAGACTTGGTCGCAAGAAACTCAGGTAGTGATCTTGATTGTGTCATCTGGGATTAAAAATTCAGCTGGTGGCCAATTTAAATGCCATTACTGCGAGGGAGGGAGACTAATTCTGGAGTGAATGGAAGCAAGTAATTCAAACATCTCTGGCACAAACAATGAACAGCCATCACTCCTGGATGCCAAACAGAGTGCCAACCCATGCAGTCCCTTCACAAAGCAATGTGGTTCTCCCCTTGCAGATTAAAGGGAAGGGTTTTTAATAACAGCGACTTCTTTTTCCTCTTATTTATGTGTTTTGGAATCTTCCGAACTGGGATTAATTAGGTAAGAATTCCTTTATGTTACAGTACATTCTAAACTCTCCCTCTTTGTTGCTGAGCACGTAGGAGGAAGTGAGCGCTATTAAGCACATCTCTACTCAAATTAGCAATTCTTGCCCCTTGAATGTTGTACTGCTTAATTTTTTTCTTTGCTATATATTCCAATTCTTCCCCATCCAGGCCTGAACAGCCTCTAGGCACTGGGAAAGCGCCTTGGTAAGACAGCATTTAGGGAACATGCAGCTGGGCTAGAAGAAAGGACCAGATCTAAACCAGCACTAATTTCCCTTTCTCCCCAGACAGCCAGACCAATGTACTATACCCCATTATAATTCTCCTTAACAGTAGCCTCTGTGACAGGAAGTTCCTGATCCTACTTCCACCCCTGTGGTCAATGGCTAGCAATGTGTCTACCAATAAACACACTATAAGAAATACAATTTAGCCATCCCCATTCCCAATGAGCCTAGTCCAATTAGGATCTCACAGGAACATTGGAAATAAGTTTTATCTTCTAGGATTTTTTTCAGTTTCCCAGTCTACAGCTCTGGGATTTGGTTGGTGGTCTCCATGCACTGTAACCAGATACAAGCCTGCTTAGCATTTGAAATCAGCTTGGATTAGTTAGGTGCCATCATTTGCTTTGATAAATATGGAGGGGAGGAGAATAATAATTTATTTCCTTTTGGGGTGAAGGGATTTTTTGTTGCTAAACAACTTTGGGCACAGCGGTGCCCAATTAAATAGTTTTTGCATTCTCCTTTTGATGAGCTAGATGGAAAATACATGGTGTTCTCTGCATCCTAAGTTCGCAGCCATTAAGACTTGTCACACAGTTCACTTCAAAATGGTTTAAAGTTATTGGTGAATAGAAAACATATCATATGGAAGTGCCCCAAATCAAAATAACTTGATATCCTATATCTTGTGAACCAGTTAACTATATTGGTTCACCTTTTTTTTTTAAATAGATGACTGTGCATTGATGATGGCTCCACTTGCCAATTGATTTTTCCTGTTTTCCTTTTAAAAGAAGTTGTCCATCATGTGTTCATTTTTGTTAAAATGTTAGATGACCTTACATTCTGATCCTAGACTCAAAACTGTATGTCTCTTAAATGGTTATTATACAGGCAAATTATTATTTTTTAAATGATAGGCAGCATTACTAATTACAGTTTGGTAGTGAATTTCATTAGGAAACATCTAAGAGTGAGTGCTTAGTCTAATGACATAACTAGTAATTTGGTTTTATTTTTCTGATCATACTTAACAGTATGAAACAGAAAAAAATCTGGAAGTGTACTGTTCAATCATGTGGAAGGTATTAGAATTGTTCTTTTGTTTCATCAAGCTTAAGGAGTTTGGAATAATCCGAAGCTACATTAGACCCATCTGGCTGTGCAGGAAAATCCCGTTTAATTGCTCTTTTGCCAAAATGTTATATCACTTCCTGGGAATGCAATTAATTTAAAACATATGGAAAGCACTGGAGAAGGTCCACAGTGAATTCAAAGATATTTTTCAGATGCAATTTTTCATAAGTAACAGTAAGGCATGTTATCCTACAGGGTTGAGAATTAACAAATTATGTCAGCGCCCCACCCCTGAACCTTAAGTCATATGGGGCTTGTCAGAAGAAGTCAACAATACTTTCTCATTTCTTACTATCTTTTTTTTTTTCTTGAAAAGTTAGACTGATTTTTTTTTCACTGATACTTGTGTTTAAGTAGAATTAGAAAAGAAATGATTAAAACTTTTTAATTATTTACCTTACTATAAATATTTGTAATATCTGCATACTTGGCTGAAGTTTTCTCTTCCATTGGTTTTATTTAAATAATTTATTTTTGTTCTTATACGTTTTGTACATTTATGAAATAAGGAGGGAGTAAATAATATGTCACCTATAGTATGCAAATACATTTACAGATATTTCCATTTATGTAGGTCAAGGTCCCTGCCTCATCCATCTACTACTATTGCTACCACCAACGCTATTGCTACTTCATTCTCTTCCTCCTCCTCCTCCTCTTCTTATTTCAGGTCATATGCCAGAAAATAAAGCAGTAGCCGCCAGCATCAGCTCATGTTACAAAAATGTTATGGAAGAATTGAGGCAATCATACAATTATAATTAAAAAGTAGACTTTATTTCAGTGGCATTTAATGGTAAATCAAGAAGAAAAGTCTTAAAATGGAGAAGACGTAAAAAAATACAGATGTTCTGCTTCTGGGTACAATTCAAGGTGCTGGTTGTCACCTTTAAAGTTCTTTATAGCTTGGTACCAGGTTACTAATGGGACCGTCTCTCCCCAGTTGTCTCTACCCATCCTACATGATCCAGCAGAAGCATGGTCTGGGTACCGGTGGCCAAGGAGTGTTGATTGGCAGGGGCCAGAAGGAGAACCTTTTCTGCCATGGTGACTGCCCTTTAGAACATCAACCCCTTTGAGATTATATTAGCCCATCATTTCTCAACCTTGGCAGCTTTCAGATGGGTGGACTCAACTCCCAGAATGGCAAGCTGGCTGAAAGTTGCCAAGGCTGAGAAACACTGTATTAGCCCCAACCTTTCTGGCCTTCCATAAGCCCCTGAAAACCTGGTTTTGTGCTTGAGCCTGGGGCTCTGGGTATGTAACAGATCCTGTCTCCTAGCTGTATTGATAGTTGTTTTATGGGTTTTATCGGCTGCTGTGGGTTTTTATTTTTCTGTATTATGTATTTTATCTATTTTATTCTAAGCCACCTAGAGTCACATATGTGAGATGGGCAGCTATATAAATTAAATATATGAAGAAATAAATAAGAAATAAATAAGAAATAAATAAATAAATAAATAAAATATATTTCCATTTACTATTGAGGTCGAATGCTACTTTCCAAACTGTTTTCACTGATTTTATTTTGCAGTTATTTTCTAGATGCTAACTTAGTTGCCAGGTATTTCTTTGGAACATAAGCCTTACTCAGGAGAAGATAGGGGTTAGAACTTTTTGAGTTATTTCTGGTCTTTTCTTCCTTCCTTCCTTCCTTCCTTCCTTCCTTCCTTCCTTCCTTCCTACAATTGCTCCAGCCCTTCCTCAGACTTCTAGAAGCTGGTCACAGAAAACTCTCTAGCATTGCACACCAATCCCATGCCTTTCTCCATGTGCACATGAATGTGTGATTGTTTTAAAGTCTAAAACCAAAACTGAGAAGTGTAGTCATAAGCCTTCCATAGTATACATTCACAAATTCTGTGCATTGGTACCACTGAGGACAAGGAAACAAAAATCTAGTAGTGACTCACAGGAATCAGCATCAATTCCTTCAAATGCTGAACCCCTTTTTGAGACAATAAGCATCCATTCCATTATAAAACAGTGTTGTTTAACAGAGCTGTATATATTTTCTCAGGCTGACTATTGTAATGCACAGATGCCCTATCAAATCTAACACTTTAGTTTCATCTGCAGACATATCTGAACTTGTTTCAAAGAAGTTAAAGCAGATGTATTCATTCTATGTTTCATGAGGCTAACTGTACCCCAAGCCCATGAGTCAATAGAACGAACAATAGCACAGTGGTAGAGCGCATCCTTTGGGTATGAAATGACCCCTTTTCCATCTCTGGCAATCCAGTTGAATGAATCAGGTAACAGTGAAGGGAAACCTCTCTGTCCTGGGAAAGTTATTGCCAATCAGACTGGCCATAATGAGCTAAAGAGATAAATAGGCAGTGGCTTGACAAAATTGCAGGCACCTGTGCTCTCTTCTTTCCCTCCCATTTGAGCCTTTTCCCAGGAACATCAGGGAGAGTTGCCAATAAAGCAGCAACCTTGACACAGTTGTAGGAGGAGAGTTGAGTTGACAGAAAGTGTTTTTACTTCAGAGGGAGTGGAGGGTCCAGAGGAAAAAAAGCATAGAGGCACAGCAAGGCAAAGCACAACATGGAAAGGTGCATGAGCTCTACGTGCTGACCATGAAGAGAGATGGGGGGGGGGGGGGAAGGTAGAAGAAATCCCAGAGAGATGAAAAGAAGATAGAACAAGCTCTGTAAGAAGGAAATATTGAAGCATAATACAGAACTAATAGTACAGAGCATAGTATATAGGTAATTGTAATAGTAATACTATATAGTACAGAGGAAACGCTGTAATAGTAATTGTATAGAGGAAACATTGTAATAGAATAGAGGAGAGGATAGAAGTAATAGGAAGTATGTACAGTATGTGTGTTTGTATTACACATCTTTTATAGAATATCTTTGCAAAATAAAAAAGTCTCCCCATCCCTTACAGGGAGATTAAAGAAATCACCTGGTCCAAGGTCCAGTGCTTTTGTGTCTCTCTTGAGTCTGGGTCAATCTAATTAGGAAAGGTTTAAAAAAGAATCTGTGACACTGCTCTAAGGCAACTGGGGGGCAGGGGGATGTTTTCTAGTGAGGTTAATAACAGCGACAACCTCCATTTAAGGAATAATAGCTTGTTTAGGAAAATAAATGATGATCACTTAAAGAGCCATCTGTACCTTTGCTTCTCCCAAAAGTGCACTACGAATGTAAAGTCTACTTACCCAGGTTTTCCTGGGGGAATCGAGTTGCCTTTTTTATGATCACAGATGCCATGTGATTCTTTAAGCCCTTTGTCAGGGTAATGGATTGAATGAGAACTCAACAGCTGAGATTTAATCCAGACAAGGTAGAGTTACTGGTTATAGCTAGTTCATCTGAAGTGTTCATCTTGTTCTAGACAAATTTGAACTATTTAAAAGACTTCTTAGGAATTCTCTTCAGTCCATCATAGTCACTATATGTTTTGATATAAAAATTCCATCATGAATTGTTTTTAATGCCTTTAAGTCCTTCTTGACTCCTGGTGAGTACATGGACAGGTTTTTTGGCAACATTTTCAGAAGTGGTTTGCGCTTGCCTTCTTCCCAGGGCTGAGAGACAGGGACTGGCCCAAGGTCACCCAGCTGGCTTTGTGCCTCAGACAGGACTCGAACTTGTGATGCCCTGGTTTCTATCCCAAACTAGCTCTCACCATGAATCCTAGTGGAAGTAAATTTGGGGTTTCCATTTCTACATTCTACATTTATTCATGGGTGGGATTTAGATTTAGCCATATATAGACTAGACCCATTGAAATCCATGGTATTATTTATTGATTTATTATAGTAATATAATAAATCAGTGTTATAATAATACAACTGTATATAAATAAAACATATTTATATAATAAACATTGATTTTGTTTGTATATTATTTGTTAATTTTATCATGGCAACTGTTTGAGACTTTTGTTTGCTTGATCAGTATTTTGTATTTTGCACTTTCAGCTCTTCTGGGAATCTTTAAATGTGAGGTATAAATATTCTCATATAAATAGCTTTATACAAATCACTGCTTCCCAATCTTGATAACTTCCAAATGTGTAATCTTCAACTCCTAGCATATCTGCCATGGCCATACTAGTTGGGGAGTTTTTGGTGCTGATTTTGTTCTTTTAACTGGATGCTAGCCAGCCAGAGTCATATGGCAAGTGGGTGGCTGAATTAATGAATAACTGATCCGCATATCTGGAAATTGTCAAGGTCAGGAAGGGTTAGAACTTTTACCTGCAACTTTTCCTAAAGAGTCACATTGAGATGAGCATAATCGATAGCCCCTCTTTCTCTGCAGATCCCATCATCTTTACACCTCATTTAATATTGGTTTGCACACAGGATGGACAAATTGCACCTCTCAGCAAAATAATACTCATTTTATTTTGTGATTCCTATCTTAAAATGCTGCTTCTTGCCTATTTTGCTGTGATTTTTATTTGATTTGGCTTTTCCAATGCTTCCAGGTCATACCATTAGAAACTTTGTCTTAATTAATGCTCCAGGTCAACTGCCATAGGGATTAAAATGTTTTATCTATCTAAATGCTCTTTGAACAAGTAGACTCTGGAGATAGCCTTTCTGACTCCAGAAGGCATCTCTCTTTAATAATTCTGCTAATATTTCAGAAGTTGGCTGGAGCTTCTGGCAAATATGCAACCAGTGGATCAAGATGATGTGGTCTGGTGTTAAACCAGAGTTCTATTCCATTACTTGGTTTTTAATGCAAATAATAGTTGCCTAGGTGATATTTCCACCTAAGCTATGAAACAGGACAGGAATATGCTACTGAAATGCAATGTGACAGTCTGTGAGTTCTGTATGCACATAATAATATTGATAATAATAGAATATGGTACATATATGTTTGCATAATTGGTACTTGATTAAATACAGTAATATTGGGTTGCTTGGTATGAGATCACACTGTCTGAAGAATGCATGAGACAATGCTCTGTGCACATGTATGTTGGCAACCTGAATAAAATAGACTAAAGGTTCATCTGTATGTCCTGTTTGTCCCAGCCTAAGGACAGCCCAGTAACTCTTTTGTAAGAACAAGAGTGCATGAAGTTGTCCTCAAGCCACCCAGCCTGCTGCAAAGGCAACTTCCACCCATCTTTCTTGCTCCATCTTAACAGTAGTGTTTTCCAATTTCTGCTGCATGATGATGCTGTGTGGCCCAGCTGCTGCACTTCAGTTTCTTGTAGGCAAATGCCTCCACTCTAATTTTTAAGCAAGTGAATTTTGAAATTCCTCTTCCAATTCAAGTGATAGGAGTATTGCAAAACTGGTTTTTCTTTTTTCTATCCAGGTATATGGATGGAAATGTGTCAAGTATGATGGGGGCTTGTACAAAAGGTCTATTGATGGAAACCACATGGTCTTAAAAACCCATGCATGGAAGAAAAGTGGATGGTGCTTGCTTTCCAAGCACTGGTGGGAAGATTAAAGAAACAGGGCAATCCACCAGTCAGGAGGTATTTAATTGGTAGTGTGCATTTGCCAAAGCTGAAAAACAGATTAAAACCCAACAGCAGTTTTTTAAACTGGCTTCATTTCCAGCCAGTTTCAGCACAAGAGACAAGAGCTTAGGGCTACTGTGCATAACAGCCCTAAGCTTGTTCTCTTGACCTTCCATCCTCCAGTTATGTTGACTACAGTTCTCCTAATTCCCTATAGAATTGAATTATGGGAGACATGTACTATATCTGGAAGGCCTGAAGAATAGGAATACTAGTCAAAGCTATTGAGTGGTGAGTAGCAGCAAATGTCAAGTAGGGAACAAATGTCAAGGATCCCATTTATCAGACACTGCAGAGGAAGCAAATTTTGAAGTTAAAAAAAAAATACACCAGTTAAACACACTTTAAAATTAGAATTTTAAAAATAACATAACCTAACTGGATCTAAGGTTATTTCCTAAAATGTGTCCTACCAATGTCTATGAATGTTTTAACCTCTTCATTCTTAAGTTTGATGTTACACACTCTTAGTTCAAGCTGGTTAACCTCTCTGTGTTCTGGGAAATTATATGCATTTACTGCAAAGAGATTTCACTGTTATACAGAATCTTAGATATGATAGGATAATGATTTATAAAGATAACCTTTTTTAAAAAAATGATAAATAAGGAGGCAAAAAATTGTGAAAATATAACCATTTTCTTTCTTTCTTTCTTTCTTTCTTTCTTTCTTTCTTTCTTTCTTTCTTTCTTTCTTTCTTTTTCAGGCTATGCCAGTTATTTCAGAAAAGGCGAAGGCTGGTGAGTGAATGCTAGCATATTTGTTTTGCTCTTCCCCTTCAACTGGTTTTGTGGAATATTACCTTATATATCCCTAAAGAAGCAGGTTTGACGTACAGTTTCACCAGAAGGTGCAAATTATGAACTTAACAAATATTAAGTACTTGCTATTAATAATCTGCATTTTCATTCCACTGCAGAAAATAGTGGTATACATTAGTGGTAAAGATTTCCTCAAAGTTTATAGATCAGTTCTGTTAAAAGATAAGTTTGGCCTGAGGCAATATGGCCAATGATCAGTCAGAAGTCAAAATCTGATATAATAGACTGGGATCTTGCTTTCTTAACCCTCAATAACAAAGAAATAATTGTCTTCTGGATCATTTTGTTGTCAGTACTTTTGTCTAGAAAACATGTAATAGCAATTTGGAACACACATGCAGATAGGTGAAAAGGTTCTGACGGATCAGTGTGCATTCTACACATAGTTGGAAATTACATTTTAAAGCCTCTGTATTATTGTAATACATCCTAAATTCTCTCTTTCACTAAGAACTTAGTGTTAGTTTATTATGATGTGTGGCTTTTTAAAAATTATCCAGTTTGGTAGAGTTTTAGATTGCTGCTTTGTAACATATTTCCCACTTCTGATAAACTATGATTTTGCTACTTCAGTAAAGTGTTGATTGTGCTGAAGAAGGAATAGCCTAGAATGTCTGAATTGTGTGTGCACCCACATTCATAAACTCACACACGTACATAGACATGTAATTATAAACAGTTGAAATGAGACAGCAATATTCAGAAACTACACACTGTGACAACTATCTTATTTACCGTGCCATCCAGTTGTTTTCAGCTCCTAGCACCCACATACATAAATTTTCTCCATGACGATCTATCCCTAACCTGTTCTTTTAAGTCTCCCAACAGAGCACTCATCACCACTGTAACTGAGTCCATCCACCTTGCTGTTCATCATCCTCTTCTTCTCTTTCCTTCAACCTTTCCCAGCATTAGAGCCTTTTCCAGAGAGCTAGGTCTTCACGTAATGTGTCCGAAGTAGAATAATTTGAGCCTGGTCTTTTGTCCCTCGAGTGAGAACTCTGGATTGATTTGTTCAGTGATCCATCTGTTTGCCTTCTTGGCTATCCAGTATTAATTATTAATATTAAAAGTATTAATTAATAACTGTTGCCATTTACAAAAATTAATTATTTGCAGATAACAGAACCATCTTTGCATCATTTCTGTAACATGGTGTCATATCACGAACACAAGTCTGCCAGATCCTTTCCTGGTATCTACATCCTCCCACTATCTCTATCTGAGTTCTCTCTCCCAGGTAAAAGAACTTTATTTAAGCAGGTAAAAAAGATACCACCACCTCTAGCAAGTGGAGAGAAACCCTTCCCTTTCCCTGTTACTCTGGAATCTGAATGGCATAGATCAGAAGATTACCCTATCCTAGGGCTAAGCATTTAAGTGAATGGTTCCAGTTGTACTCTTTTACTAGGCGATCTGGCTGAAGTACTTTTGGAACATGCAGTGCTAATACAAATTTAACACTGGAGTAACCATGAATAAATAAATGAATAAATGAAACAATTTAAATGTTAATAAATACAACAAGGTAAATTCTTGATGAATACCATGGCTGAAACAAGTTATGGCAGTCATAGCTCTATGTATAGAAGCTAGCAATCATTAATCAGAAAACAGATATGCCAATAGAGATACAGAAATATTTGAGGCCACTCAATATTTGACATTAGTCTGTAGCCAGCTCTGATTGAGCTACTAATTTTCTGTGTCGCCTTTGATTTGCAAGTATTAAAATACAGAGATAATTAAAAGGGGCCTAAACTCTACCAAGCTTCTTCCAGATTACAATCACAACGCCAGACAACATATGATCCAACTGTGCCATAAATTGGTGAGGGGAACTATGAAGTGACTGAGTGATGACAAGATAGGTTGTGCTTCAAGGTGTGAAATCCCAGCAAGAAAGCTTTTAAAAAGTTCCTAGCAACATGCTGTTCCATCAATAAGCTAGATTCATGTTAAAAAAAAATACTGCCAGTAAGCTAGAAATAATTTTAAACTCTGCTGTAAGGGGAACTCTATTAAGAAAGCACTTTGTATTTTGGCTTCATTTTGTATATGCTTTTCTTCTACAAGTCAGCTGGAAGATTGATAATATCAAATGTATTGTGTGACAGTAACATTATTAGGTAACAGATATGTGCAAAGCTTCAAAGGAATGCTTTGCTTCAATGATGGTTTCATGCGAAGAACCCCTTTGGATCTCTTTCATAAGCAATATCCCCATCTAAGCAAAGTCGCTTCACTTCACGTTCATCTAAAGCTTTGTGTGGAGTTCCAGTGGCTGGAAGAGTTGATGCAGAGAACCTCAAAGAGAAGAATCACATTTGCCTTACTGAGGCAAATCATGGCACCTCAATAAGGTAAAGGCCAACCTCTCCCTCCAGACCTGTTAAGACAATATTAATTGACCTGCTCCCTAAAGAACATAAGGAATACCAGTAAGCTAGAGAGAGGGACAAACTGGGGGCAAGGAGATATGTGAGGATACATAGGATAAAAAGTGCAGGAGGTTCATGTAAGTCACAGAGTGGTAGGCAATGATCTTACAATATAATATTATACAGTATCTCTTACAGTATGACTTCCACAGGAGGAACAGCCACTTGTAAAACAGCCATTTATCATTGAAAGATAACCTGCTGATTACTTTCATTTTTTGATAGACAGGAGGCACTATTTCCAAATAAAGTATTGGGCTGCTGCTCTTATTTACTCCTCCCACCCCACCCATCCATACACTTTTCTACGGATATCTATAGGGCCTTTGTGGTGGCATTCTCAGGAATAAAAATAATGCTTTGTGGCTTGCCAATTTTACATTTAATTTTGTAATTACAAATTACAAAAGGTTTTTTCTATAAAGTTATATAGAGTGGAAAGCCGGCTGGTACCAAGGAGAGTGTCTGTGAGCAAATTGATGCCCGTTATCTACCTGACATAAATGAAACATTCCCTTTCTCTTAGCGCAGGTAATCTAGACCTTTTGCAGAGTCAAGAACCAACTTTATGTCTTTATGTGACATCAGGGCCTGGGTTAGGAGGCATAGTTCTGCTTTTCTTTGGTTTATTAATTCTCCTTATGGATGGTTGGTGTCTGGAAAAATCTTAGATGGAGTGCATATGTTTAAGTAATGCGGTAACACTTACAAGGATTTTCTGTTCATTGGTATCTGCATGAGACTCAAAACATACACACCTTTTCTTAAAAATGTAACCCTTCTCACTTTGGTCAAGCTGAGATGCTCAGGGAGTGCATGAAGGCTGGATAATTACTGGAAGCAGCTTGGGTTGTTTCAACCCTGCATGACAACGACTCTTAATTCCAATTCTTTTATATGCCCTGACTCCTATATATTTTACTTCCAGCTATATAGTGAACCTGCTAGCTGGGAAATCAGTTTTCCCGGTCAGATGAGTAGCTTCTCTCTTCCATTTCTCTGTAAAACCAATCCAAGCACTGCTTCCTGAACTGCATAAGTGACTGCCAAACAGCCATTCAGTTTTAATGGACATATTATTGTGTTCAGTTGCTTTATTGGCATTTTTGGTTTGGGAGAAAGAGTGATGATGATTGTAGTCCCTGATGGTTAACTTTTCATCTTCAGGAATGTGACAATCCCTTTTGGAAAAAGAGAAGGAAGTTATACTTTTTCTCCTTGGTTCTTCAGTTTAACCGAATCCTGCAAATCTCTTGCAGAGTAAGAGAGCTGCATAATTATGCCCCAAATTTGGGGACAGTCCTACAATCACAGAAGAGTTTCTTCACAGAAGCTTTTAAACAGGACAAAGGGACAGGCTATAATATTTATTTAACAATTTGTATTATTCAGAGACCTTCCAATTCTTGATGATTCTGGGAAGCTTACAATTTAAAAAGTAAGAATAGTACAAAAAGAAAAAGAAAAGAAATCATGAATGGCCCAGAGACATATAAACAAAAAACTTATCCAATATAGTCTCAACCATCATGGTGCTGAAGCCTGGGAGAATAGCCAGGTCTTTAATAGTTTTCTGAGGATGGGAGCCCATCCAGATCTTTAGAGGAATATTATTCTGGAAGGCAGGCACCATAACAAAGAAGGCTTAGCTACAAAGCTTCTCTGGACTTAGCTACAAAGATATAGATCGGTCTAGAGCTGCTCAAAGACTAAGAAGGAATATAAATCTATTCCGATATGTTGCATGCATCCTACGTGATTTGCTTTGGAAATGAGTTCCGCTACATGGACAGAACTGCTTTCTCCGTAGTTAGACCTTTGGCACTTAAAGACCAGTACTGATAATGATGACTGGCGAGATCTCTCTGTGGTTTCAGAATTGGGCTTTTCCTGCCTTAGGATACTGGGGATTAAACCTGGCACTGTTTAGTGCTCTGCAGATGAGATCAGGTCTCTATTTTGGAATAATGCTCTTTGCTGCAGGTAGTTTTAATGTGTTGATTTTTGGGTTAATGGTGGGAAAATTTTCAGATTTTTCCAATACTAAAGGACTATCAATAGTTTCCATAAGAACTTTATCAATTATGTTGTCTTTTTTAGTTAGGGAAGGCCAATCAACTTTCCATGTCAAGTGCATTTAGTCCCCACCTTCCTCAAGATTGTGTTTCCAATTGCATTCTTATTTTTGTTATAAATGTATGTGGCCATACATGCCTTGTGTCCTTTTCTGTGAGAGGAAAGACTAAGTAAAAACTGTGAAGCAGCAGCAACTTGTAGCATTGTGCACTGAGAAACATCCCATTTCGCAAATCACAATTCATTAGTACTAGGAACATACTATAATAGTTCAAGGAGGCATTATGTAAAGTATATCTTTAAAAAGAAAAAAATAAATTGACAGCTTGTCTACATTACTGTATCACTTTGAAAAGATACATTTCATATCTGCATTAACAAATCAGATTGAAAAGTGGGATACATCGCCCTGATTCCAAACAATCCTTTTAGTAGCGTGAGAATGTTTGTGCCAAATAAGAGACACAGTAATTGCTAGCAGGAGAGCCAGTTTGGTGTAGTGGTTAAGGCTAGAAACCAGGAGACCATGAGTTCTAGTCCTGCCTTAGGCGTGAAGCCAGCTGAGTGACCTTGGGCCAGTTACATTCTCTCAGCCCTGGGAAGCAGGCAAGGGCAAACCACTTCTGAAAAACCTTGCCAAGAAAACTGCAGGAGGAAGAATCAGCAAGATTTGACTACATGTTCTGAGCCCTATTTATATGCCCTTTTGTCTCTTATTGTACATGTGTGCTGTGCTACTTGCATGCTGGAGAAGGTATATATAATATTACAATAAAAAGTGTATAAATCATACAGTGTATGCATGAATAGGCTTTGGAAAATATATTCAGTTGGCATGATGTGTACATACCTACAACAGAATAGTGCAGGAAATGGTATTCCCAATCATACTCTATGAAAGTGAAAGTTGGACTTTGGAGAAGCAGGATAGGAAGAGTATTGATACTTTTCAATTTTGGTGTTGGAGGAGACTCCTGAGAATACCACTGATAGCCAAGCAAACAAACACATGGATCATCGAACAAACCAACCCAGAGTTCTCACTCAAGTCACAAATGACAAGACTCAAATTATCCTACTTCAGACACATTATGCAAAGACCTAGATCTCTAGTCTGTAATGCTGGGGCAGGTAGAAGGAAACAAAAGAAGAGGACAACTTGCAGCAAGGTGGATGGACTCAGTTACAGCGGCGATAGGTGTTCCAGTGGAAAACCTGAAGGACCAGGTTAGGGACGGATCATCCTGGAGAAAATCTATCTGTGCAGTTGCTAAGAGTCAACACTGGGTTGATGACACATAATCAAGAAGATTATTTCTGAGATTTATAATGATTATGGGAACTAAATAAAATAGCTAAGACAATTCTAGGACAAGAATTTATACTGAGAAATGAATACTCAAAACAAGTTATTAAAAGCTCAAAAATTATATCTAGAATAACTGTTTTATTCAAGATGACACTCATTTGGAGGTATTGTTTAATGAAATACTTGCTAGTGGGTTTCATCCTGCCTGGGTTTGACTTAAAGGTGATAACAGTAGCAGGGATCAAGAGTGCTCCCATGGAGTCATCATTCCAATTGCTTTAGTGTCCCAGAAATATACTTTGCCAGATGCATTGTGGGTAGTTTAGATGGTGATGTAATTGGAACATTGAGAACCTATGAAACCCCCTGTTGGGGCAGAAGTAGGCCCTGATCATAGGGTTTTTTTTTCCCCCTCCCAAATATCTTTTTTAAAAATTACTGAGCCCTGAAGTACGAATGTATGTATGTAGTTTTGTTTTTAATAACACAGTGAAGGAGGAGCAGGCTTATTTTTATAAATGTAGCTATGATATAAAAATTTAACGAAGTCAATTACTATTCAATTTAAAAATCTGTGAGAATATTTTCTCCCCTAAATTAAATATTACAGTTTATGCAAGCCAAGTTGGCTGCCTTGATCCTAAGAAACTGAATTCAACATCTGGAAAATCTCATGTTACATCTGTGTTGGGTTTTGTTGCTTTCTCCAGCAGTTCCAATCATTCTTTTACCTTTATCCTGTTTTCTTAACAGAAAAAAACATTTTGTTGCCGAAGTACACTCTATTGCAACTAAATATAGAACAATCATTTCATTTCCTGGGATTCTATTACTTACTCTCCTTGCTGATGTTTAATCCAATTAGGGAGAGATGCCACTTCCTCCCTTCCCTTTCCAGAAATAGAACAGCACATTTCAAGATGTAGCAATGCAAAATGAAATAAATTGAATTAACCTATACTGATTGACCCTTAGACAACAAGGGCAAATATTCTTTTAGATTGATAAATAATAATAGTTTAAGTAAAGGCAATGTAGTTTTCAGATTGCCAAATAGCTTGAGGGATTGAGAGAGTTAAAGCTGATAGATTATGGAACTGTTCTGTTTATGAATGGTGTTAGCACTGAAATGTCTACTTGATAAAATTATTATTGGGAGAATATACAAGGTAGTTATCTCAAGCTACAAAATCATGTATCTCATACTCAGGAATGCTTGAAGAAAACAATACCAAGCCAGAATTTTGTTACTTGTTTAGCCTAATTCTCTAAAGAAGAAATCCCTTCTGTTTGTCTGTTTTGCTTTGTTTTGTTGTGTCAGAAATGAATGGTGGTTTTGTTTGGAGCTGAGAGAGACCCAGGTGGTGGTCTCACCTGGGTTGTACTGTATATCTTCTATTTTTCCTTCTATTATGCATTTAATGAAGGAAAAGGAAACAAAGCCCTGGTCCAAAACATCAGCTGAACATTTGCTCAGCAGTTGTAGAAACATACAGAACATGCTGTGCTCAACAGTTGGAGATATCTTAATGCAATCTCCAGAAGTGTTTCAGTTTCTGATGAATTTCAAAAGCTTAATAATAGTTATATGAGCCATGGCGTGTGCACCGTGATGACAACTAGATGAAATTTGTAAGCCACCTCTCTCATCTAGATTGTGCTGATCTTTTAGAAACTCTCCAGATCAGCACCAGACATTTCCGATGATTTATTCAATTAGCACAATCCTTTATTTGGATTAACTATCCAAACTACTTTAGAGGAATCTTTGCTGGTTAGGACTCCTAAGCCTAGAGGCATAGCTTTACATCACGAAGTATTGTCACATATGTAGATGACCTGTTTAATACAGCTGGCATTGTCCATTGTTCTGTTTAGTTGTGTGAATGGAGGGCTTTTCTGGGCACAATTTTAAAATTGTTAACCCTTTTTATTGTTATTCATGTTGCTTCCTTTAAAAAGTATTGTTACGCACACTTTATTCTTACCTTATTAACCAGGCACCTAACTGTAGTCATTCTGTCACGTTTCATATATTCATTCTACATATGGTAAGAAGCACAACATATTAGCAGAAACAACCTCTGCCTGCTCAGTAAACAGTGGATGCCATCCTAAATTAGGCTGCAAATGGTGTACACAGTGACATACTCTCATGATTTTATTTATTTATTTATTTATTTTTCACATTTGTCACTGCCCATCTCACTGTGGAGTGACTCTGGGCAGCTTACAATAAAAACAGAATAAACATTAATTAAAATAGATTAAAATGAATTAATTAAAATATGCTAAAAACATATTTCAAGCTGCTGCACATATCTGTGTAGAGTGAGGCAAGCAACCTTAGCTATACTCTCTGTCTATAATTGTTAACAGTTGGAGCCACAGGGTGTGGAGCGATGAAGTCAATTCATATTAAATAGATGGGACCATTTTTCATTTTTCATTATTGGGGAAGGGTTTCATTGTAGCTGTGCACATTATAAAATGAGAAATAGTGCTGTTGATGTTCAGCTGTACAAAAAATTGGCCAAGCAATTGAAAAATCTTTGAAAAAAAAACTTTTTTAAAAAGAGTTCACGCTGCCATACTGCATTGAGTTAGCACACTTTCAATTCACTATGGATATAGCGATAAAGTGTTTCTACAATGTGTAAAGCACATTTACAATAAGATAAATATGATAAAAAAGAGATAGGAATTAAGATTTGATAGTTCACAATTCAGCCTTTTAGCCAGTACATTCCAGTAAATGAATAGCAGACTTCATAAATTTTGAACAATTATAATGTAAAGAATATTGTTTACATGGAGAAACATGAAGGCAATTCAGGATCACACAAGATCTATGGGCAGATGTTGCATGAAAGTATTTCCCAAAACCTTGATACAAAAATAACATTACATAACTTAAAAGATAACATGTATAATTATTCTTTCTCCTCCTCTTTATCAACAGAGCAAAGGAGGACTTTGGGTCAGTGGTAGGGCATAGAGTTTGCATATCAAAAAACATAGGTTCAACCCCAAATATCTTAAGACTGAGAAAAAAATATCTTGAAATCCTGGAGAGTTATTGCTAAACTATCAGGGATATCTGCAGGGTGTAATGAAAAAAGTCAAGATGGTGGCACATAAAAAAGAGCTTCAATCACACCATCTTGACTTTTTTTTCATCATACCCTACCAACACCTCTGAAGACAGTATAGATAATCATGGCCCAGGTTACTTGGTATAAGTCAGCATTCTCAGGACTATAACCAATATTAAGGGAGCGCACTTCCACTTGTGCAACAGGATGGCCTGTTGCTCTCCTTTACACTGCATCTGGCCATCCCCCAATGTCCTAGAACAAATTTGGGATATATGGGCAGGGAAAGTTATGGGGAGGGTATCAAAAACAAATTTTGTGGAGAATGACCTCTGGCAGCAGTGTGACTCATTGAATCCTATCCAGTGTTCTAAGATCGCAAGGCATTTTCCTATCACTTACATCATGATGGGGTCTAATTATTGATCATTAGGGCTACCAGTCTGTTTTAGCATCTAGAGCAAGGTTTTTCAAACTGTGTTCCATGGAACCCTAGAACTTAATAAGGTCCCAGGACAGACTAAGGGGGAAGAAAAATATACACTCTAACAAGCAGTTTTCTATCACTAGAATTTGCTTTTGGTTAAAAGTTCTGAGGGGAAAAATTAACACTTTCTATGGCCTGAAAATGTTTGAAAAACCCTACGCTAGAGATTTCTTTTTTCATGCCTTAGACCAGGAGTTTGTAAAGCTATTTTAAAAAGCTGCTTATTACTTTGTTATTCCATTCATGTTTATGGTAACATATCAGATTCTCGCTGCTTCAATTTTCACAACTATCCTGACAGATAACTAAGGTTAATAGATATAAAGCTTTTTGTTCAAGCTCTTTCATGGCTGAACAAGAGTTTGAACTTGAAATCTCTTCCCACCTACAAAGGTACAACATCCCACTGATTCCCAGAGTGAAATGGTGAGAAAAATGATATTCAGAATAAGATCAAAGGTAGCAAGAGGCAATACAGTATTCATTCAAACAAAAGGAGAAGCCATACTCTGGCCAAAGGGTCAAATAGCAGGGCAGATGTAACTGTTCATATGCTATTCTTTATCACATTCCCACGTTCTGACTGGCTTCCAGATATGATATGCCAAAAACTGTGTGTTTCATGGCTATGCTATATTTGAATTATTCCAATGTTAATGGACTTTTGTCTGATTCCTGAACTTCCTTCTCTAGTACATTTTTGTTTCAGTAATTCTAACGTTCTGCTTTTTGTGTTCCGTTATTTTATGGAATTGTTTTCCTGCTCCCTATTCCCCATCCTCTTTTTAAAAACAGGTGTTTCTTCTAGTGGCAAATAGATCCACCACAAAACCATTATTCTTTCATCCACTTGCTCCTCCAGCCTCTTTTACTATTTAGCTTGGATTTATCTCTTGTTTTCTTTCTCTTCATTATTCCCATTCTTGGTCTCACGTTAAGTCATTTAAATTCCGTGCTCACTTTCTCTTCTTAGAGATGGATGTCACTGAAATATCTGTAGACACTTATCATTTATCCTCTCCTTGCAACTCCATTAGCTGTCATATGGCTAAGCTGGATGTATATTTAGCTGTTTCAGTGTTTCTGAGTAAATCAATCCCATCAACTTTTAAATCATTTATGTTGCTGTTATCCAAAAGCTTTCTAACTTGTTGACCTCTTTGTGGTATTGAAGAGCCTAAAACTGCATGATGAGATGGGAATCCGTTTATGCTTAGAAACTTATATCATCTAGATGTTGGGCTTAGGGTTTGGTTAGATCTTTTAACCACCCTTGAATATTTTGGGGGATGCCTGCAAGGTAAAAAAAAAAAATGATGCTATATCTACTATAAAGTATGACGCAAAGTGATATTTCTTGTCAAGGAGGAATCATGCAGGAAATGTTAAATTCATCTTCCTACCAAATGCTCTTTTGGTTCATCTAATAAAACACACAGAACTTTAAGAGTGGGGGAAAAAATCTCCAGTCAGCTGAAATGTGACCAACTTGCAAAGATGTGCTACCATCCACACTTGCTAGTATGAAATAATAAACTTATCAAAGAATCTCTGCTTGATTATTTCTTAATTCCTTTATACTATCCTGTCATAAACCAAAGTAAAACTTGGAAACTACTGTATCTTAGCACCACATGTACCTGATAGCATAAAGATTCAGAACTTTGCTTCCCTGCACTAAACTTTTATTGTTGAGAAGAATGCTAACAATGGGAAAGATATGGAATTTGGTAAAATTACAAGAGGTGGGATGGGGGTTGTAAGGAATGGGAAGAATCCAGGGCAGAGTTTGCTTATATCATGATGTATTATATCTCACAGAATACTCCTCTACTAGTGGGTGTTTGTTGTAAAGCTTTCATCTCTCATCTTTAAATAATTGAATGTAGACCAAAATTTATAGAATATATGAAAACTCAGTTCTTTGCTCTTGTAAGTGCTGAATGTTAGCATAATTTGAAAAGTTATAAATTCTCAGATGTGCTTTCATGTAGGGAAAAATATGAGATTTTGTGCATAGATTTTTATATGACAGTTGTACATGCAATTTTTATCTTTTTTTTTTTCTGTATGGAAGTGCTTTCAGTGTTTGAAAGTCATAATATCTGAAGCAGCTTGAATTTATCTTCATAGAAACAATGGTTGGATGTGTTCCATGAATGTTTGATATATCATTGTTCACAGTGACTTTATTGTGGGTTGCATAAGTATGTTTTTAGCTAATGTGATAATTGCTGTATGAATTTTGGGATAATTATGTCTGACTTTTAATGATTCAGTGTGGATCATTGCTGGAATAAACTGACATCAAAATGGAAAAACATATTGTTTATCTTTTAAAAAAAAATTCTGGAATTTGTAATCTATAAGCAGTTACTACAAATTTTTGTTGGAAAAACTATAAGGGGAAGAGACTAGATAACAGATGAATATTTAGTGTTCATCTAAGATAACTTTAAATGAGGATTATACACAATCCTTTCCAACAGCTTTATTTAAAACAATTATACACACTGGTTTTTTAATTGCATGGTGGAACTTTTTGAAGTATAGTCATTTTGCATTCTTAACAACTTTCTTTGTTCCCACCTACCCCCCTTAATATAAATGACACCATTTTGCAAACTCATGCTGTTTAATGAATGTGCAAGACTGGATGTACACAGACATGCATTCAAACTGTGTCTACATTGTTGATATAAATATTGAAAAGAAGCAAAGTAAAGATGGCAAAGTTTTACTCAGGACCAGATTTGAAAAGGCTGCAGTGGACCATCAAGCAGGTCTAAGGTGCAAGACATCATAGCTCAGTGAGAAGCAAATTCATCCTTGGTATATGTAGCTTAAAGACATTCAGGGAGAAAGCCTGGAAGGAACATATATCTGGGTCTATAGAAAGAAAGGGATTGCCTGTTGATTATCACCTGTATTTGACCAAGAATGATATGGAAGTTCTAATTCTTGGGCAGGCATTTTAGCTAAAAATGAGCCATAAATTTATTCTAATATAATTGCCATGTCCTTGGGCAATGTTGGATTACCATCATCCCAATCTGATGGTTAGAGATAACAGGCATAAGATGCCAAAAATATCTGCAGACCTTTGCTACTTTGAGAAATGGAACAAGAACGTTTTTACTTGAAACAAGATGGATATTGGCTTTAGACAGTGGTGAATAAAGAAGTGCATGACCCATTGTAAATAACTTGAGGTTAAACTCCATGGTTTATGGGAATGGCTTCCAAGGCCCATTGAAGAATTCCAGAAATTATAATCAGAACACATCTGGAGGGCATCAAGTTGGGGATGATTGCATTACCCCCTGCCTGAAACTCAGCAGTCTAGATCTATTTTACAACTGCTTTTGTTGGTCACTGCTCTCTGATTCTACTGAAGTCAGCTCTGACCCACATGGTTTAGATGAATGGAGCTTTAATAACTTCCTTCCTGTTTCTAGGACCTTGTTTGAAACCATGGCACCCGTTTTCACTAAATGTCCTATTTCCTCTCATTCATACACAACTTCAAAAGTGACTACCAGCAACTTGGGTAAGGGTAAGCAGTGCTAATTTTATAAAGATGGCTTAAGGCTGATTACTTGAAAGCGGGAGGTGAAGCCATGAGCAAGGTCTGCAGATACTCTTGGCATCTTATGCCTGTTATCTCTGGCCATGAAGGAGTAAGCAAGAAAACCTGATGTGTTTTCAAGGCAGAGCTGATATCTGACAGGCTTGTTTTGCATGTCTGTGATGGTAGCCTTGATTAAGCCCTGAGAGGTTGACTTTCTCTTCACCTTCACCCAAGGAGATAGAGTGCTGTTACTCATCCTGTGCATCAGAATCCGGCAGTGATCCAGAAGAGCACTTAAGACACAGGCCACAGTTTTCTTCCAATGGAGTGGATTTGGTTGATTGTCCTTTAATAATTGATGCTAATCTTTCACCTTGGCAATGTGTTGAACTGGCACTATAATGCACAATCGATAACAAGTAGAGCTCTTCTGCTCCTGCTGCTGTGGCATTTTTGGGGAATGTGTATTCATAATGGCATAATGGCATGAATGTACCACTGGGATTTAACAGACAAAAGGCAATTTTCTTGTTTGTCCAGGTGGAGTATATGCAGTGGATTGAGAGTACAAACTTTTTGCCAAGAGAAGTGTGGCTGTCTGAAGATGGCAGAAACTTTGAAAGCAAAAACAAACCACAGTTTATAAGAGGCTTACAGCCCACCACAAAAAATTGCTAATAGGATAATCTCTGCATTGTTATTTTGCAGAGTTAACCGTAATTCTTTGTATTCACTCCTAAAGAGACAGCTAATCTCTGGTGTTTGCACATGAATGGACAAGTAAGAGAAATAAAGCCTTAAGTGTGCATCATGTACAAGGACCTACGCAATACTCAAGGATTCCCATTCTTGGGGACCTGAGCACATTGCTAAAGTGTAGCATGTTGCTGCAACAACAGGAGCAGAAAAAAATAGAGCATTATAAATCCTTTGCTTCATTACAAGGGCTTATGAAGTTTGGATGGTGAGCCAACTCCAAGGAATGTTACATTCCCATGTAAATACCTTGAGAGTCTGTTCATTGGATGAATGTGGACAAAGAGAAGGGGAAAGAGGCTGCTTTGGTTTCTCAAGGAAATCTGAACGTTTCACAGCAACTTTATTATAAGCTCTGTTTCAGATCAGTGCCTATTAGGCAATTGGGTAGTAAAACAGGAGGGTTTTTTTAGTGCTGCTCTAAGGTATTGATGGCAAAAAAAAAAAAAACCAGTTTTGATTGCATGGCACACCGCATGTTTCATAACTGGAAAGTTTCTGGTTCTGGCACTCTCCACCAAATTGTATTTCCCAGTAGCACTTGGATATTGACTTAGATATTTCATAACAGACAGATGTAGCAAACAGAGAGGTTTGGAGATGGATATGGATATAGATACAGCTGTTACTAAGCATATCACTCTTCTTAAATATAAAATCCTATATCCAAATGCATATATGCACAAACCCAAAAGAACGGAAATTGTTAGAAATGTATTGAACAACTCCACCTGCAACTGTAACCTTTGTGAAATAAAAATTGTACAATGTGATGTTAAATCCTTATGATTTGGGTCGATGCTTCAGCTACTACAATGACTGAAGGAATTCACTGTTGAGCAAAGACAATATTGGCATTGCTACTATCATTTTAAGCAGAAACACTGCCCTATACATGTGTGTGGTTTTTGGTTTTTTTTTTTAGTACAAACCTTGTTACTGTCCTTGGAAGCTGAAACTTGATCAGCAAGGCAAATATTTGGCATTTTCCCCATACTATTGATCCAGACATGAGATCTATGGTCAAACTGGATTTCTCCTTCCTGTAGAATTATAAGACATTTGTTATACTTTCACACAACCTAAGTAAGAAACAGATTATTTCTTGTCCAAAATGACAAAAATATTTTTCCTATCCTTTAAAATATCTCTTTTTAGTTCAGGCAGTGGATTCCATGGGTATTTGACTTCATCTGTGTTGCTGCTTTAATTATCTGAAAGTTTTCCCTAGCAAGCAAATCATAGTTTGACGGTGGAGTGGGACAAAGTTTGAGGCCTTGAGGAGCAAAGGTTAAACTAGCTTTGCTGCTCTCAACATTTTTCTGAAAATATATGGAATCTGCTTCATCAGTCTACTCTATTTTGATACTATAACTCCCCAAATCCTCAGCTAGCAGAGGCAAAATGGGCATGCACCAGTTTGTCCAGGTGACAGATGGGAGAACTCTGTTCTTTATGGATCTTCTCATCACAGTGTGAGTCAAGGGAACAAGAATTAGTGATCAGTGGGGAAAATCAATGAAAGATTGCGATGAGAGAAAGAAGCTGGTTTCTTTTCTTCCATGTTGCAATCTCACCAAGGAAGGAAAGTGATATCAATGGTAACTGTTCCAAGCCATCCTGTTGTTCAAAATTACATCAGTCAGGTGCTAATAAGACATCTATTATTCAGAATTTCATCCTGGTTGAAACTTCTGATTTGGCAAGTATCCCAGAGTTCTGACAGACAGAAGCAAGGGGAGTTAATCTCTCCCAGCTCTTTCTGCTGGGTTGTTCTGTGATTGGCTAGGATTCCAGAAGACTAGGATTAAGGATGGGGAAACAGATTGTGATCTGTTGGAATTTCTTGTCTCTGAGGAGATATTCTATCCAACAGTCCAGCAATTCTGAGCACCTGCTCACGTCTGGAGTGATTGATACAATGTAGGGATACTACTTAGTGTATCATCCACTCTACTACTTAATAAACTTTTTTCCTAAAGTAGTCCAGGTAAACTCAGGCACTGCAAGGAAACAATGGCAACAGAAGAGTGCAGGTAGTCATTGAGTTATGACCACTATAGGGACTGGAAAATGTGTTGTTAAGCGGTGTGGTCATTAAGTGAGGCATCACATGACCGCACTCGTTTTTATGACTTTTTTGCAGCAGTTGTTAAATGAATCACTTGGTTCCTCATTGGTTGTGTTTGTTGGAAGCCAGCTGGGAAGATCACAAATGGTGATCAGGTGACCCCAGGACGCTGCATTTGATCATGTGACTGTGGGGATCCTGCAATGGTTGTAAGTGCAAGGCCAGTTGTAAGTCACTTGTTTTAGCACTGTTGTGACTTTGAACAGTTGCTAAATGAATGGTCCTAAGTTGAGGACTACCTGTATATCTCGACTTCCTGTTATCTGCATACCAGAGTCATCTGGTTGGCCACAGTGACAAATAGAATTCTGCATTAAGATGGGCCTAGTCTTCTGTTTGAGTAGAGCTGGTAAACTAAATATAGGAACTCATATATGTTGCGAATAACCAATTATTTCTCTATGCAGAGCAAGCCAGTATTGCTTTTTCATGCTATACACATCACCTCCAACAAGATATCGGAGAAAGGAAACCAGACTAGTGTGTCGCTTGTGCTCTACCTCAATTTGGATTCCAGAATTAGACAGCTGTTTGTCCTATTGTGCTGAATTCTTTTTGGTTTATAGATCTGAAGGATATAAAAAAGATGTGTGTAGAGGTAAAGGCTACTACCTCTTAGTTGATTACTTTCCTTCTTGGCAGAACTGGCCCCATAGTTAAGGAAGGTGATCAGTGCTTCCTTATAGAAAGAGTGTGCTCCCACTCCCTCTAAACCTAAAAAAAGCAGTAATATAATCTCTGTTGAGAAAAAAAATCTTCCCTTGATCCTAGAAAACTGTAAAATTGTAGGCAAGTGTGGGAAAGATGATGAAGATGGTGCTCTTCAGCTCCAGGAGCATTTCAATGACACTGGCTCTCTGGACCTATTTTAACTGAAATTTTGACCAGAATACAGTACTGAAAGTACTTTGATCATTTTGCAGAATGGCCTGTTCTGGAAACTGGATGGGGAGATTGTATCCTGCTAGTTGTCCTGCATCTTTCTGTAGCTTTCAATACATCTGCCATGGTATAGTTCAGGACTAGTGGGTTTTGGTACTATTTTACAGTGGCTCCAATCCTTCCTTCCAGGCAGCATCTTGAAAGGAAGCACGTGGTGCTAAGTGGTTACTGTTTGATATGAAGGTCATTGATTTATGGCATTTCATCTTGTCCCTGATGATATTAACATTTACATGAGCTCTCTGGGGAAGTTTGTACAGTATTCGATCTGCACCATCCAAGGAAGCCATTTTATTTTTATTTTTTTGTTTGTTTTTTTGTTTGTTTAGGAAAGTTATATGGCCACTCAACTCACAAACTGTGACTTTAGGTAGCTAACATGAGATTAAAAATAGGGAACAAAATAACCTATAAAAATTTTTAAAAACACACAAAAAACACAACATGAAAAAAACACAATCCAATCACATTCAAATTCCAAAGCCATTTACCAGACAGCCTTATCCAACATCCCATCCCCAATGCCCAAAGTGAAAAACAGATTTTCAGGTCTTAAGCTTTGCTTATGTTTAATAATAGGATGAATGAAGGAGCTATCCATTCCTGTCCTTAACATGCCTTAGACACCAATAGTAAGGACAGCACAATTTACCACAATTTGTGGCAGGATACAGATCATTAGTGTGGGCAAAAAAATTTAATGTCAGTAGTTTTCTGCAAGCTCAGCCATGAGGAACAGTCCTGAGTTCTGTGTAGCTGTTTTTACACCGTACACTCTCTCTTAAATGTGAACATGGGCAAAATGAAATTAGTATATAGTCTTAATCAGTGTGCAGCCTCTAGGTTCCTGACTATTAATACAATGTTTGATGTATCTGGAGAAGCAGGAGAAAAGAAGGTAAAAAGAGAGAATGTTTTTGCTAAGGGGTTTTAGGTATTCCTAATTCTGAATTATCTCTACAGGTCAAACAAATGAAGTCTTCTCTCTTTTTTTAGGCAACAAATGTAAAAGACCTGGCCTTACCTTTTGTCTCACTGGAATTGCAGAGTATAAATGTGATGCTGATATCAAGTAGTTCTGTTAGTTATATACTTATTTAAAATGAATTCTCAGCTGGACAGTTAAAAACTTGCAGATTTCTGGAAAAACAACTTTTATGTGATGGTATCATTGTTGCAATACTGTGTAAAATTTCAGAAACATAAGAGTTGTCATTTTGAAAAAAAGAAACCAGCTTAAACATTGAAGGAAAATTATCTGAAAATACAAAAAATTGTTCACAGCTTGTTCCCTGTTCCCCTCCTAATCCCCCTAACCTACATATTTGTCACAGAGCAAGGTCCACTGTCTATGCAAATGTCAGGTTTCCCTTTAGCCCCTTGATGATAAGCAAACCTCAGCTTACTCTAACAGAAAATTTGGCTCTGAGATGTGTAAATTAATAATTAGTGCAGCATTCAAGTCTTTGGACTGTGTTTAATTGATTGTTAATCATGAATACATAACCATTGAGCACGTTCAGATGCTTCCTCTTTGCATTAATGCTGTCCATGTTTGCCAGTTACAGGAATCAACTGAAGAATTTCCACATGCAGAAATATTCACACAATAATTTTAGCCCCAACTATCACAACGTTTCACTGGTTCATGCTAAGTCGAAGCTACCTGCCTTAGACCTTATCAAAACTGGTTCAAGAGTAGGACAGCACACTTCCCAGTTGCTCCTTTTCTCAATTTTAGATGGCAGGGCTGGGATCCAAGCCACGGTGTACAAGAGTGTTGTCTAAATACTCCTGTTAGGTGCTGCCATACAATCAGCCCACATTAACTTTTTGCATGCCACTGCTAGCTCCTGAGATGACATTGCCCGTAGAGTACCATGGATGGGCCAGGCCAAATTCATTATTTGCTGTGGGATTTCCCAGAATAGCCACTGAATGTCCAGGGTGCCATATGCTGAGGAAAGACGCCATCAATGAAATCACCCTAGACATCCATAAGTTAAGGTGGTACAGATCAGGTGTCCAGATGCTTGGTAATGCGTCACCTTCTTAGAAATTAAGTATGCATGAAATCAAGTGCTGCAAATCATTCTCTTCTTTCATAGAAGGGGCTAAGAATGAAGCCTAACTCTTCTGAGTGGTAATTGGTAGTATGTGTGAGGGAGGGAGGGAGGGAGGAAGGAGAGAGAAACGACGGTGGGAAGCAAAACAAACATGCCACACTAGGAAAAGGTAGCTTTGCATTTTTGTTTGTTTGTTTTAGTGCCTGTTTTTTCTTAAAAACAAAAGATCACCAAATGTCAGCATAGCAAAGACATGTTGCTTTTGAAAAAGGGGGCATGTGTGAATGGAGGAATCCAGTGTTTTATTTCATTGAACCAGGGGAAGCCTGAAGTCTATTGTGATTCTCCATGCTTGTGCTCCAGATCTCAACGAGAGGCTCATTGATAAGCCTTTCCAGATGTGGCGGGCAGCAGCCTGAGCTTGGCGGCTTGCCAACAGATTGCCTGCAGTCTCTCCGCTTCTCTGTATCTGCAGTGAGAAGAGCTGCAGTGCTTGAATCTTGAAAGAAAACACAGCTGATGACAAGCCTCTCCCCTGTAATGAACCCACCTCACACAGAACTCATCCAGGAAGTAACAGCACAAACAAATGTACCTTTCTCCCAAGGCCTGACTTGTTTTAGTATTGTGGATGTGAGATTTTCCTGTCTGGCATTATGGATCACCATGCAATAAGACCCCCTTTGAGAAGATCATTCAGTGATCATATCAAGAATTCCACTACTAGAGCCTTGGATACTATCTGGAAGAGCACCAGAGACCGACGCTTAGCAGGTGAGGAGGCCGCTGAAAACGGGTTTTCTTTGCCCAGGGGATCATGTCCCTAGTGATAATAGGAGATGCAATTGAATGGAGGTGAGAACCTTATCTGGGCGGTTTTTCTTCACCCTCTTGTATCCAAGTATTTTGGATTGTGATTTATCAGTGCAAGATTCAGTAACTGTGGGGTTGAAAAAAATGCCTTTCTTGAAAAAAAGAAAAAGTATTAGTAAAGAATTTGGCATCTTATGCCCTCTGATTTTCTCCTAGGAAATTCAAATGAAGCATTTTTTTTATCCACTGCAAAGAAAACAAGCTCCATGTGCCTTATTGAAATTGCTTGCTTCAGTGGGTTGCCTTAAGAATGGTTTCCTTGTCAATAGTGAGATATAGGTCTCTGAATGGGGTATCTTGAGATTGCAGGCTACTTTTCCCCATTGACAAGGCTACTTTGCAGCCCAAACACATGTTCTTGATGACAGTGTCAAACACTTAATATGCAAATTGAATTGTGTTGACCACATCCTGACTTGGTTGGTGGGACTTAAAAATCCAGAGGACCAAAGAGTCAGAGTTTTCCTTATCTCATTGCTACTATCTAGTGGTCATCCAGACGCTTGCAACCCAGATCTGGTAGCCTTAGGAGATGACATTTGGATATTCTGTCAAACTTTTTAAAGCAGGAAAACTGAGAAATATTCCTGATACCAGACAGCAAGCTGAATATTATGGAGAAAACTTGAACTCTTTTTGTCTTCCACCAAACAGGGACAAGCCAACAAGGCAAACTTTTTTTTATATAGCTGTGCTAGATACTTCATGAAGTAGATAGCCTCAGCTTTTCTCCCATAATTGTTTGTAAGTACTCAGTAACTAGTATGAGTAAATTGTTTCTTCTCCTTCCATCCCTAATTCTAAAAGCACATACCTATCTATGCTGGCTTCTTTAAAAGTAAGTCTCAGGATGCCCAGTAGGTTTCCCCTACAGGTACAGTAGATGTGCACTGGAATGCAGTCTGAATATGCTGAACTATCAGCCTCTATAGAAAAGTTGGTAGAAATGGATTGTGAAAAGATATTGCAAGAGTTCAATGCACTGTGAGTATAGTCCTTTTCAAACACATGGTGTGATTTGCTGGACATCTGCCAAACATTGAAACTTGTAAATTGGCAAGGGAGAGAATCCAATCTTTCTTTGGGAGGCATATTTCCTTAGGAGTAATTTACTAGGGGCTACATGCCATTAGTGGGAAGGGCCAGAAAGATTAGTGAGCAAAGTGTCTCTTCTTCTTTTACTATCGCTCCCTTTTTTTTCTCTTTCTTTTTAGCTCCCTCCCTTTTCCTTCCTACCCATCATGTTTTCAGGGAGGCATAGTTTACTCTTGCCAAAGATTTGATCTTATTGCTTACAGAAATTAGCTCCGTAGTTTGTTTCATGTAGCCCTCTCTTGTACTTCTAAAATAAATTTTCCTTTCTATAATCAACTTGTACTTCTGTGAAGTAGGGTTGGTGTTAAGAATCTGTAACAGAGGAGTCTCCATATCCTCTTCAGATACCAATTCTGTAGACCCTGCAGTGCCATGGCAGACAGAAATGATGACAATGATATGAATATAAAATTAAACATATTTTAATGATGTGAATTTGGCCTTCTTCTTGCAGCAGTGATTTCCTTAGGAATAATTTACTAGGAGCTTTCAATTGTCACTTAATCTTAGCAATAATCTTGTTAACTTGTTTTTATTAGATTGTTTTTACCTGTTGTGAGCCACCCAGAGTTGCTTAGATGAGATGGGTGGCCATACAAATCGAATAAATCATCATCATCATCATCATCATCATCATCATCATCTTATTAAGAATATTGCTTAATTTCTTTCCAGAAGTAAAAGTTGAAGACCTATTTTCAATTTTTATCTATTTTTTTGTACAGCCTGAGGGCTGATTGATCATATGATGCAATTCCCAGCATCCCTTGGTATTGTCCATGATGGCTGGTGCTGCTGAGAATTAATATCATCTGTAGGGGTGCAGCTTGTCCACTCTTGGTTTATTATTGATAAGTGGTTGTCAAGATGATGGATTGAGAAGAGGAAGATCCTTCATATTGCAAGACTGTAAATCTGGGACTTGAGGGAGTTGGGTGGAAAGTAGTTAGATTTCGTTATTACCCAAATTGCCTTGCTGATTTTGAAAGATGTGCAGGCTGCTCTGAAATGCTTTTACTTGTTTGGCAGTACATAAATAAGCTCAATAAAGCCATGGGATTTCATAGGAGACAACCAGCCAGCTGGGATTTCAGGCCTGCTTGCTCCCTTAATGTGTTTCCTATCACATTAAGGCAGTGAGCATAGAAACAATACCCCCAGTCTTAAAAACTATGAAGTTTTCTCCAGAGTCCTTCTCTGAGCAGCTCTTTCTTGCCTTTATTTCTTTTTCCTAAATTCTATCACTCTTTTCAAGGTTCATTATTCAACTGTCTTTCCTTTGGGTTCTTTTCCCAATCTGTCACCTAGTTGGGTACTGCTGCCCAGCAAGTTATGCAGCTCTTATCTTCTCTGTTTCACAGATGAGATCATTCATCCCTTCAGATGAGATTTTAATTGCAATCAAACTGTTTATTCTGCCCCCACCTCCACCTCCACGCACAAATGACAGTATTCTATACTTTCACAGCAGTTTGAGCCAATCACTATCTGAGGGTTTGTTTACCACAAGTGCCATCTAACACAGATTATACTTAGATCTGTAAAATGATCAGGTGTATATCCTGGTTTATTGCTTCATGGTATCTTACAAGAAAAAGTTTAAAATAATGGTAATAAAAGGAAAACCAACAATCATGAAGATTATAGAATTTAAAGAAGACAAGTAAAATACTGTTTGGATTCTTGCATTTCAAGTCAAAATGGCACTTCAGATTAGTTGCATTCAAGGAACAAGAGGAAAATAGTTGCAACTAAGCTGTTTTGCACTGCACTTTCCAGATGATTGCTGTATCTTATCTGCTTTACCTACAACTCCTGAATCTTGTTGGACCAAACCTGTTAAACAACTGTTTTGTAAATACAGTCATTTCCCCAGACTGATGCCCTTCATATGTGCTGCCTGGAACTCTATTCTTCTCTTTTCAATATGATTAGCTATGTTGGCCAAGAGTGATTAGATCTGTAGTCCAACATACTTAGAAAATGTCAGATTGGGGTAATATTTTTTTTCTAGGATATCTTTTGCAGGTAAATTCTATAGGACGTCAATGAACATTTGTAATAAACATTCTGTGTATGCTTGGCTGAGGTTAATTCTTATAACTAAGTTAATGGAATAAATCATGGAGCACAGGGAACAACAGAACATTTGGTAGACAGTGATTAGGTCTATTTCTGCTTATGTATCCACCTGGTTAGAGACCTTTCCAGGACATGCTTGAGCAAAGCTGTTCACAGCTCAGTTTCATTTGCCACTGATGTCAGCAGCTTCCCGGAATATCTGCCCAACCTCCACAAACACTATTTGCTTCTTCTCCAAGCAATTCTGGCTCCTTGCTTTCTACTCAGTACTTTAGAGAGAGATATGTAAAGGTATGTGCAATCTGTACCTTTGAACCTTCCATGACATACTTTTAAAACATGGTAGGTGTTATCAAAGCAAAACAAGTGTCAATGTCTACATATTTCTTCTTTTCCCTTAAAAAAAAAACAGCTAAGGCTGGAAAACATTAGAGACAAAGATGCTTGTTACAGAGACTGCTGCATTCCTTGAATGAAACCAAAGCCATCCTCCCCATGCCTCTTGGCGTACACTGATAAGGATGGACGTTTATATTCTTGATGGCAGACATTTACAATCAGTTACAGGTTTTTCTTTTTTCTTTTTAAAAAAAGCCTCCTCTCCTCAGAGATTAGATGTTGGAGGACTGTAAAAAGTAGTGAGCATTTGATTTTCCAGAGTCAGACAAAGCTCTAAAGTTGACAGGTACAATAATATGCCTGGTTTGCATTTAGCTACATAGCCATCATTCATCAACCTGTGGCACACCCAATCTAGAATCGAAGTTTTGTCTGAAACCTATTTAAAAGGGAGAGGGTTTTCAGTGCCCTCTGAATTCTGGAAAGGAAAATTAAAAACAAAGAAACTGTATGCCTCATTTTTCCTAAAAAGCTCGGGCTTTTTATGTTTATTTTTATACTTTTTTAAGTATGGAGGATTACCCAGTTTTTGTCCTCACCGCAGCCTTGAGAATTAATAAGCTAAACAGTCATTCATTCTATTGCATGGCCAAATGGCAATTTGATCCAAGTTTCCTTATTTTAAGAGTTCCGCTTTGACTACTGTACTGTATGATTTTGTGCCATATATGTACTGGAGTCTACAAGATGATTTTATTTCAAATGCTTTTGATGACAATGATTTACATTTGAATTGTTACATTTATTATGAATATTAATTAGCCTTCTGATGCTTTCTGCAGCACCTTCTATGGTGGGTGAGAAATGGTTCCAGTAGATTAAATAGATGCAGTTTTATGTATGAATCAACTATTTCCTATGTTACTTACCAAAGCAGCCATATTTATAAGTTTGTTTCAAAATTTACATGGTAGTTGGCAGTTTTTATTAATTGATTATGATTGATTATGTGCTATCAAGTTGTTTTTGACTCCTAGCAACCACATAGATAGATTTTCTCCATGATGAACTATGCCTAACCTGGTCTTTCAGGTCTTCCAATGGTGCACTCATCACCACTGTAACTGAGTCCATCCACTTTGCTGCTGGTCATCATCTTCTCTTTCCTTCCATCTTTTCCAGCATCAGAGGCTCCTCCAGAGAGTTAGGTCTTTGCATAATGTGTCCAAAGTAGGATAATTTGAGCCTGGTTATTTGTGCCTCAAGTGAGAACTTTGGGTTGATTTGTTCGATGATCCTTTTGTTTGTTTTCTTAGCCGTCCGTGATATTCTCAGGAGTCTTCTTCAACACCAAAGTTCAAAAGCATCAATTCTCTTCCTATCCTGCTTCTTCAAAGTCCATTAATTGGCATACATAAAGCTAAAACAAAACAGACACTAAAAAGCTGTGATCAAATCATCCTGCTGTTTTTTAGGCTTAAAAACAAACCCAGAATAACACTGCTAGGGAAAAGGATATATAACCCTTTTTCCCTATTCAGTTTCCCCGGTCCGATCTCTGTGCCTTCTCCTAGTATATCATACATTCCTGTGAAGCTGTTCTTTGTCTTGCAAAGAAATGATAAATCATATAAAGAACACTAGATATCCTTTCCTGACATAGCTGTTTTGATTAGGTTTTCTCTGATGACACAACTGCTTCGAATTAACAAAAGCACAGTTGTTCCAATGTTATGTGTATTCTATAGAAATGTAAGAGTTTTGATATAAATAATAATGACCCCTGGAAACTATTTTGATCTTTAGAGGTCAGAACTATTTCACATGATCATGTTTGTTATTCTTGCCCTAGAGTTACACTGGAATTTGTTGTGCTACAAATATAAAAATGTGAAAGAAGAGACCTGCTCTCCAAATGCTGGGAGATATACATGGAATTATATGTAGCACTGTGCTAGCTCCCAGATACATGTCCAGTGTGTGTTGAAAGATGCATGCCTACACTTCACACTTCCGTGTTTACCTGAGCAGACATTGTGTACCTGTGGGAAGAAGGATTGCCACATCAAGCTTCAGTTCAAACATTTTGGGAATGCTGTTAGTAAACAGGTTGTCTCTCCTTGAACCTAGTGCTTTAAAAAGTCTATAAGAGATAAGCAAAATATTTTCCAACAAGAAAAAAAAGCTATCATTATACAACTGGTATGCTTACCAAAGACATGTTGTAAACTCTTGCCTACTGCAATATTAGCATCTCAGACCTTTGACTGATTTTTCCATGGATTTAGCTAGATACTTCCGAACATTTTCTAAATAGTAGGGTAAAGTTTCTTTGTAAGAGGGTTAGCCTGACAGCCGTTTTTTGCAGGCAAATGACAACAAGATAAAAGTCAAGACTCTGCATACAGCACATGGTTTGCCTGAAGAGAGTCCCAGACTGAATCCTGGCCGACTCCAGTTGGGGCTGAACAAGACTATGACTGAAACTCTGAGAAATTGCTGCCATGGTGCAGATGAAATCTCAAGGTAGATGGGATGCTGGCTTGACTCGACAGAATATAACTTCCTAGTTCAAAAATAAAACGCACATATTAACAAGAGGCTGTGCTAGGTACATAACATTCCCTCATCTATGGAAAAATCCTAGGTCAAGGTACAAGTTAAAAATGCAAACAATGTTGTCATATCATATACTATACTAAAGCCTTAAGAACCAGTACAGAACACCTGGGCTGCTATGGTATCACAGGCAAGGCTGCCAACTGAATGGCACAATGAATAGCTAACTACTTTCCCAATCTGATGTTCTCCTGATATCTTGGTTCTACAGTTCCCAGAATTCTTAGTCTAAAGGTATAAGAAAGAATGACTACAGATCAGAAGTCTGACCAAGAATGTTCAACAGCAGTTTGAAATAAAAATACATCGGTATCCTTGCTTTAATGCCTTCCCTTGAAATTGTCACTCTTCAGAGCTTTCCAATACTCCTTCACATTTTTCTCTGAAGAGGTGGTGGTGCAAATCTAGTGCTGTTTATCTTCAGCTCTTGGAATGTTTTCTTTTTCAACACCCTTGCCCTTCTCATCTGAAGGCTGATATGTGAAGTTTCCAACAGCCCTGCCACCATACAACCAGCAGTGTACTTGCTTTATCATGAATGTTGTAAATGGATATTCAGCCCAAATGTATCAAACATTGACTTTCAGGAGAATGAACAATAAATAGTGTTGGTTTTATATTTTTGAAACATTTATTTCAGCAGTATACTATAACATTGCATTATTGTTTTCAAAAAGCAACATTTTGTGTTTCTAAAGCCATCACAGAAAAACCCATATGTCTTGCTGATTAATCGTGAAAGTCTAACTAGAATAAATTTGTTAATTCACCATATTTAGAATGATAGATTTAGGGATAGCCTGGTAAGATTTTTTGCCTAAGTGTATTTAAAAGATAGCTGTCAAGAAAACCTTCAGCAAGGGAAGGACGACTACACTTTTATGTAATTGGTTCCATTGTTAAATTAATCCAGTATTTCCGTTTTCCTAATTTTTCCTAATACTTAGCTGAAATCTGCCCTCTAGGGGAGCAGAAAGCAAGTATTTGCCCTCTCCTTTGTACAGTAATAGGCTTCCAAATATTTGAAAAGTGACGACATTGGCTCCTCATCCTTCTCTTCCCTTGGCTCAATATGCGTAGTTCCAGTTTTGCATACCATTTATGATCTTCCCTGCACTATGCTGAACCTGTTTCAATTCATCTAAATTAGGGATAGGCAACCTGCCATTTTCACACCCCATAAGGCATCAGCGTAGCATTGCTTCAGGCCTCTGACAGAATTCTCTGCTTTCTCAGCAGCCTGTTGCTTGGAAGATAGAGCAAAGAGGGGTATGCATAAAAAGAGGGGTGTCAAGGAGAGCAAGAAAAGGTTATTGGAGTGAGCATGGGTGTCCCTACCCACTCTGGCCTCCAAAATGTACTTGAGCCATTTCCATTAGACATCTCCCAACAGATTATCCCTATGGGAACATGGTTTATGATTGAAAAAAGAATATTTATCCCCAGGCTATATACTGTAGTCTGATGCTTCTCTGTGTAATTAATTTTGCATGTAACTGTACAAATGCCTCAGTAGGAGTAGAAAGAAATACAATTATGCTGTCACTTTCACTGAAGGAAGGACAAAGTGCTCGGCTGTGTTTTGAATTTCTCTTTGCAAAAGAGAGGAGGAAAAACGGACTGTTACCGCAACAACACACTGAATGTGTGTTGCCAAAATTATTTTTTGCAGAAGTCCATGAGAGCAAGAACGCATCATTGCCTGTAATCAACTCTGTTAATTATATTGGTGAGCTACAGTATACACAGCACATTAATCACACTCCAGTTCAAAACATTTATTCTGGCAGTGACTAATGGCAAAACATCAAGCTTTCTGTGCTTACTGCTCATGGCAATATTCGCTTGTCTCTTTCTTTAAATATATTTGGCCTGCAGTACTTCTGGCCTACCAAGCCAAATACACCAGACAAGTATGATGCCCCATTTGATAACTGCCCTGGTTGGATGACTGTTTGGGATTGTAAAAACAGGGTATATGTTTCAAACATTTAGTGGGTCACAATATATCTCTGCTCATTTATTGGAGAAACATAGTAAATTTTGCAGACTTAATTTTTCTCCCAACACCACTTCCAATGTTGATTTTTTAAAAAAAGGGAAAAAAATGGGTTACTTAATGGCAAAGTATGCTTTGTTGCCTAAGAATGCCATACATGTATATCAGTTTATAAACAGAATGCAGATTGACTGATTGATTTACAATTTTTAGTGCCATATTCCCTTGTATGACTTGGGCATATCATGTAAAAACAAACAGCTAATTAGTAACAATTATTATCAGCCTACATAAAACAATGCTTCCTACCTGGTCTTCACACACATGTTTTCTGCCAGCAAAAGTTATAATTTTTGGAGGAATGTGCCATTTTGGCACTGCATGTATGCATTTTGCGTGCGTGCATGTGTGTGTGTGTGTGTGCATATTGTAATGTATAAAACATTCCTTAGATCAAGAAGAGAACTGTAAGAAGATCAATGCATTCAACTTTCACAATATTTTGAAATCCTTTTGGACATCCTCTTCTTTCAACACTATTCAGCCACAGGCCTCTGGCTACATAGATAGTATACAACTTCTGCATTTCCATATGGGATGCCAAAAATTCTTTCTTTGATACAATGAAGATACAGGAGGGACATGAAAAATTAGGCATCTGCACTTCCTGTTCCTCCGTACCAAGTTCAGAGCAGTTCTAAAGCTCCTCTGAAACTATGTATTTAAAACATGCATTGTCTGCCTCTCCTCAACAGTGTTCCAAAACTTATGACAAGAGTAAATTCATAAAAATGCTATTAAAATATGAATTCCTAGGATTATTATATGAGATGGGCGGCCATGTAAGTTTTATAAATAAATAAATAGTTCCATTAATATGAGGACAGAGAAGCAGGAAGAAAAAAATCAGCGGCAATACATTATGGCAGAGGTAAGGGTTATTTTAGAATATAATGATGACTGTATTTTAAGAAAATGGCAGGAAAGCAAGATGACTATGTGAAAACCGAATTGTTCCACAGTTATCTTAAAAAGAAGGAACATTTCTTTGTGGAGAAAAGATACCCACTGAGCATTAAGAAGACAGAGATGTTTTCTATGTGAGCAACTATTACTGCCAATAAAGATAAACCTGAGCACTTCTGAAAAGTTAAGGACCCTGTAAGACATAAACAGTGTATATTTTTATTTAATAACTTTTATCATGTAACCCTCCAAAAACTAGGCTTACCCTAACAGAGGCATAACATGAGCCACAATTACTAACAGCTACATGTTTAAGACAATTCCAACCAGCAGAGCAGGCGTAGGAAAACCACTCTAAACTAATGCTAATCTGAATGACCTTCAAACAGCCCATTCTAAATTCCAAGCTGGCCTCAGACAAAAGGAAGCGCTTTTTGAAGCAAGGCATAGCTAAAGCATGGAGTTTATTTCCATAGTTATAATTAAGGCCTCCAAGTTAGTCACCTTTATGGGGGGATTTCACAAATCAAGGGAGAACAAGGTTATCAATGGCTAGTAGTTACGATGGCTATATAGAGCAGTGAGTTTCTGGATAGGGTGGGAGGAAGCTGTTGGTTTCACTGTAATTTCATGTTTTTTTCAAGCATAGGTTTAGCCTGTCCTGTTCCTCCATTATTTTGAAGTGCTTTGAAAAGTCTACTATTATTATTATTCTTTTATTATTTATTTCATCTATACCCCATCTTGGCAGGAAATCACCAGTCGTAGAGTCAAAGGAGACTTTACTTTTTTTACTTTGAACCATGCTTTCCATTTTCCGAAAAGTTTATTCCTCTGTTTTTCTCTTCTCTTCCCAGAAGATTTCTAAGTTTTCTAAGAAAACACAGACATTTTTCTCTTCTTAGTTGCCTTGTTTTAGGATTATAGTTCTGCAATTATTTTATTTTTGTGACAAATTGTGGTGAACCTTTTTTTGTTTTGTTTTGCATCTCTCCTTTGCTCTGCAGCCTTCCTGGCTCCTGTGTTTTATGATCCAAAAAGGATCCAGAAAAAGATGATGGTTTCTCTTCGGATACAACTGACACATGGAAAGCCAGAAAGGTTGCAGGCCAATGGAGAAGTGATTGTACAATGTAAGCCAGAACACTGAAAACAAACTTTGGCCATTTCATATATAGAGTAAGGAAGTACAAACCTCCTACCAGAGGAGTCTTCAAGGGGGTCAAAAAAGGCAATATGGTGGCCACAACCATGTGATTAAAGCCATACCCTTTTTTTGCATGCCTCACACAAAGGGCAGGTCTTTGGTTAAATGGTTATGGTTGCCATTTTGAATGTTTTGAAACCCCACCCCCCACCCCACAGCCACTCCTTCTCCCTACAAGCCCATCCAGTTCATTGCATTTACTTCCTCTTAGATTTTATTTTATTTTATTTGGAAGCTGTTCTTTTCCATGAAAGTGAATAGGAAAGGCTGAAAGGAAACCCAAACCCTTTGTGGTTATACCAAGCTAGTTAGAGAGGGATTTCTGTGAGCTTAGGGGAGCACTGCATCTTGTTCTCTTAATGTAAAACTAAAGCTTGACCTTATGTCCACAAAAGCCTATTATGTATATATGCTTTTTTTTTAAAAAAAAACTAAACTAAACACATATGAAATTAGAAGATAGAATATAGGTATTTCAAATAAATGATCTGAAGAGAATAATGATCAGAGACCACAAAAACTGAGCATCTCTCTCTCTCTCTCTCTCTCATTTTCTCCTGCTAAACCATTGCACCTTCCATTCTTCCATATGAATTATTTTGGCAAACAAAGGTCTGGGAATATATTTTGCCTTGTATAGTACCAATCCAACTCTCCCTACCTGAAATGGATAGCTTTACATTCTGCCGTTTCTTTCAATCTTTCTGAAAGGGAAAGCACTAAAATATTTTGCACATCAACTTATGAAAGAACCTTATTCAACAAATGCTACAACGCTACGGCGGCAAACATCTGACAGTTTCCTGACGTCACTTGTTGGATGATGGCTTCCAGATGTTATGACTTATTGATGTTTTGATTAACTTCTAAGCAGCACTGTCTCTCTGTTTTGTTTGCTGCATCCAACTTCTTTTGCACATGAGTGTTATTGGAAGAGATGGGAAATGAAATTAGCATTTGGCACCGACCCAGACATAGCTGAACTTTCCTGTTATCATCAGCATATTCAGCTCTGCTACAGGATATGCAGTCTGTGAGAAGGTTGGTTCTGAGATAAGGAGAATTTTACTAGAATGCTATTTTCAATTAAAAGGAGCTGCATAGTTAGCTAATTCTGTCCAAGATGAAGCATTGGATGCTAAGCTGTCCAGACAACAGGAAGCAAAGGAAATAGAAGGTTGCATTCTAACCATTGTTTCACTGCTTGTCATCCTCATACTTCTTTCTATGCAGAGGACATTTATGAAAAAAAATTATAAGAGGGTTTTCCAGGAACAGTATCAGCTACACGAAGCTACATTAAGAATGTTTGCTTTCTTTGGCTGATAATGCCTGGAATTCCCACCCAGATACGGATACAATACAGTTAACGCTAGTTCCCTTCAAAATCTGTGTGTTCCGTGAAGACTTTAGCTTTGTCAGGGTTCCTCATGCTGTGGGGTGTGACTTCCTGGGGGTCATGAGCAAATTTGAGGGGGATCAGAAATTTTGGAGGAGTTGCGTATTTAGGGCAGGGTCACTGTCAGAACTTGTTCCCATTCTACTGGCAGGGATCCGGATATGGATGCCTGTGGAAATTGAAATGTGATTATTGAGGGCAGCTGATGTGTTTATTTCTTTTTCCAATGAAATCATTGATCTATTTGTGGAATTGGGTCACATGGGTTTCTTTGATATTTTGGGGAGTTGCAAGACCACAAAATTTGACAGCCTCTGTCTTGTCCTTAGTTTTCATCCTCTTGTAAAGGCAGCTTCATTTACTTGTTTCCATTTCTTATTTTCCTCCCACTTGCCTTTCATCTTCTGAATTTAAATGTAGTTTCAGTTTCTTAGGAAAATCACAAACTCCATTTATGTATTTTAATTTTGTGACTTTCTGCAGCATCATATATCTATTTGGTTTCACCAAAATAGCAACCATTTTGTATAATGTAAATAAAATAATTGTAAATAATAGCCAATTATTTCATTTCCATTTCTTGATTCATAGTTGCAAGATAAACATTACAAAATGGCCAAGTGACTTTGGTGTGGAGATGTCAGAAGGAAATAAAAGACTGAAAGAGGCAGAAAACTACAGGAAAAAGAGCCATAAGGGGCCATATTTTTTTAAAAGCACCATAAAGAATTTGGGAAGAAGTGTAGAGAAAAGTAGGAATGAAGAACAGAATTTCCTTTCTTTGTTGACTGTTCCTGTTCCAATAATGGTTGAACAACAGCTGGACCAAACAAAACATAACTCAGTGTCAAGGTGATCAATGCATGTCCCTTCCATCTCTCTTCCTCTGATCTCTTCAATAGAAAGAGATGCAAAGATTTCATCCTCTTTCAATCAATCACATGGGGCACTGTAGTTAATGATAACTAATGTTTTAGGCAGGAAAGGGAAATTAGTCTCTTGCAGGCTACGTGTAGCCCAAATTGGCTCCCTGATTGATCCAAAAGCATCCTTCGCAGTAGTTAGGCATGAAAAAAGTCTCCCACTGGTGCCAGTTAAGCACTTTTTCCAACTGTAGTGCAGGATCAGGTTTGAAGGATAACACAAAGGCCCCTCACAGAGCAATGGGGCAGAAGCCCCACATGTGAGCCTTCTCAGTGATGGTCCCTGTCTCTGGAAAGTCTCCTCCCAGACATTTGGACTACTCCATAGCAGCTGTGAAATCTGTCTAAAGATTCTGCTATCCCAGATTGTCACACACCAGACCCTTCTTACAGATGCATTACTGATTTCCTACTTGGAGTCTTCAGAAATAAGGGAGGTTATAAGCTGCAGTAATAATATGCAAGCAAACAAATGAACAAATAAATAAATAAATCCTCCCATTCAAGCCAGCAAGGGCTTTTTCAAAGGATAGTTGCAATGCAAAGTATAACTTTGGATGTTTGAAAGTAGGTGTTTGATTAGTGGGATGTGGAGAAACCTGCCCCACCTTTTGTCACCCAGAAAAGCTTCAACTTGGACTGCACCAGCAGCTGGCATGCAAATGCCAGAGAACTATCCGTGGGGGAATATGACCCTAAAGTTGAAAAACATAATTTTCCCAATCCCAATGAGGATTTTTTCCCAGTGCCAATCGTTTTAGAGGGGTGATTTTCATCAGGACTTCTGCAAAAGCAGGATGGAATGGGAGTATGTGGGCAAGTGCATCAGTCACTATAGGAATCTGTTCCTAACAACGATAATAGTAAAATGATGAAACGTGCATCATGATGTCACAATACAAGATCCCTCCATTCATATTTACATCACAATGTTGCAAGTACAATTGTTCTTACTCTGAAATCTTACAGCATTATAGAAGGAGGGAGGGAAGGCAGGCAGGCAGGCAGGCAGGCAGGCAGGTAGGCAGGCTTACAAACTTAATAGCGTCATCATAAATAGCCAGGTCCCCCAGCCTCTTACCAGTTGATTAAATATGTCAGTACATATTAAACCAAGTATATGATGGTTTCCTTTTTTCTGTTACATAAGAATGTTTGTGTTCAACTACATGCAATAATTAACTGACTTTTAACCCTATGAAAAGATTTAGTCTTATTACAACAAAACTAGATCAAGTAACTATCTATCTTTATTTAATTCTGCAATAATCTGCAGTTCAGGGATGCAATCTCCAAAACTGAAGCTTATTTACAAATTTCCATTGAATGGTTCTGATTTACACTCTGCATTTAATCTATACTATAATAGCTTTTAAAGTCTAACTATTTTTAAATGCTTAACTGAAACAGTTTAACAAAATCTATCAATTGGATTGAAAAAATGTATTACAGTATGTATATATTTTGAGGATCATAAATGCTGTATAGAAGAAAATAATGAGGAATTTAGAAAGAGGAATTAGATCATTAAATGAAGAAGTTTCAATACATATTTCTGATTTAAAAAAAAAAAAGAAACTGGAAAACAATTGTTCCTGTAATGGATGCCTTCCAGATCTGGAAAAGCACATTGTGAGAATAGCTGCATAAGGCTTACTAGGATAGTAACTTCCTAAGTATACCTGGGAGGATTGATATGCAATGCAATAAATGGAAAAGCACATTAATTGTTTTCTTTATGTTTTTAGTTTGAATTGAGCCAGCTCTGTGATAATAATAGAAATCTGGTCCATGCTTTTATTAACAGTTTATTTCGATAGTAATTTTTTTTCAGGTTTTCTTCCCCTCCCTGTCTGGCCAAGGCTTGGGGCAATCCTCTAGCAAAATATATGAATACATTTAGAGGAATTTGCAATTAAATTATTGTTCTGTATTCCCCAGTCCTCAATTTCAGTCTTGTGTGATCAAATTTTTCTAGAGAAGTTTTATGGGCTGGGGTTTATTTGAACTGAAGTCTTTGCTGCAGGATGGGGAAATCTTTTCTAGAATCTTTAGAGTGAATTTGAATTGTACAAAGAGAAATTCTTTACAGTTCAGTCAAAACTTCTACAGGTAGCTTATACATTTAAAGACTATGATGTCATTATCAGATGAAAATCCACCTAATCATTGCACTTAGTCCTGGCAAATGTGTGATTAAACAGAAATTGGCCAGTCATCTACACATAAGTTACAGTCTAGATTCTCTCTACCTTTTGATTCATTACTGAGTTATGATAAACTGACTTGCTGATAAAACCTGTGGAAGTTAACTTAGCATCTCTACTGTGGCCTACAGGCAAAATAATTCCCCCCCCCCCCCAAAAAAAAGGCATTGGCTTTTGCTCAGCTGATTTATCACACAGGTCAATATTCATTCTACCTCCCATTCATACATATACGTGTGCTATTTCACTTGAAAAAGTTCAGAGACTGGATTGCGGGGGTGCGGGCATAATTATAAGCAAGCCATCCATTTCTGGATTTGCTCTACGATATGACAGACTGAAAACATACCACCAGACAGCCTGTTATCTGATTAGCAGAGCCTCATACAAATTGTGCCAGACTTATTTAGCTGTAACATTTCAAGCTGTGCCAACAGCAGTAATTGAAGGGGGGGGTGCCATCAAATCTCATTGGCACAAAAGTTCTGTCTGTGTGATCAATCCCATGTTGAAGATCTGCTTCATTATTTGCCATCCTCCCTTTTCTAAACATCCAGGTTGAGGAAAAATTCTGAATCAAGTATTGCACTCAAAGAAGGACAAGGTGGGAGAGGAGTGTGACCAAATCATGCTGCTTCTTGTGCCATGGCCAATGACTTGAAGTCTGTGTCAACTGATGGCACCCCCCCTTCAATTAGATCAAGAAGATTAACTTGAATGTTTTGTAACTTGTTCCATGTAAATCTTTCATAATAGCCTACAGGGTACATGTAATAAACTAATTTGGATTCACCGTTATACCCCCTTCCCTCAGTCTCTTAAATCTCTACAAACTTCTTCCCAAAGCTTCAGAGAAGTAATTCTTACCTTTATCCTTCTTGGTGTACACCACTAGTATATCCAACATCCTTTCCCTTTGTAATTTTTATCTCGTCCTCTGCAGCCTCCATTTTCTAGTTGTCCCTGTTGTATGGCATCCTGCTTTTTCCAAAATGCTAAAATTAATTTCAGGTGGGGCAGTATTGATCAGGACTTCCACAGAGATGCAATCTCTGACATGGAGCATTAATAGCAAAGCAACTAATCTGATGTCACTATACCTTGAACATGTACATTATTTTCTTTGGCTGCCATGAATAAAATGGTTCCCTTAATAGCGTGATATTTATTTGTTTGTTTGTTTATCACTTACACAATTTATATAGCCATCATCTCACCTAGGCAACTCTAGGCTGCATACAGAGATTAAAACCAAAGGAACAGAAAGACAGTTTATAGAACAATATACAAAGAACTAAAATGTACCATATGCCTGGGAATTTAAAAAGAAAAAACAGTTCCATTTCATCACTAAAATAGTAATTAACAGCCAACCCACAGGCTTGCTCAATCTCCAGTGTGAACATCCAGGCCAAAGGGATTAGGACCATCTGGATCTTAATTGACCTCTTTGATTAGAAAAAAGACATTATCTACATTTATTGATGACTGGAAGCCTCTTATGGACTTTTTTGTAAAAATGAATAAAATGAACTTGTGATTTATTGTTTTATTGATTAGATCAGTGTTGTCCAAACTTGGCCACTTTAAGATGAGTGGACTTCAACTGGGTACTGGCTGCGGAATTCTGGGAGTTTAAGTCCACTCATCTTAAAGTGGCCAAGTTTGGACAACACTGGATTAGATAGATTATAGAAAGAAGAGTAATATGATGTAACTTTAGAGAGAGAGATTAAAATATATTTGTACTTATAACTGCCCTGAAGAATATTGGAAGCCACTTCTTTATATCTTTTTTCTTTCTTTTCTATTTTTCTTCAACTTTTTTTTCTTGCACTTTTTGCTTTTTCTTCGATTTCTTTCTTTTTCTTTCTTTTCCCTACTTTATTATTAGTTTGTATTAATCTTTATCTTCTTCTTTAAAAGTTTCAATAAAAATTATGTATATAAAAAAAGGACTATCTGGATCTTGAGGGGAAGGCTCTTCTAGAGAACAGATGCCGTGACAGAGAAGGCATGACTGCTAGGTGTCGTGAGAGGGCACTAACCAACAGGCCCTGAAGCATGCCAATTCTGCTGGTTCTGGTGGAGTGAACAGAGACAGTCAGAGACAGGCAGTCACAAACAACATGGCACTGTGCCATTGCCGAGCTTTATAAGGAATAACAAGCATTTAGATCACTTTAGCAGATTTTGACAGAGAGCCTAGCAGTACCTATAAGAAAGTCCATTGACTTTCAAGTCTTTACCTTGCCCTCTTATCTCCATTCATCATTAGTGCCAGGGAATTCTATTTTGTCAATAGCTGTCAATAGCTCTAAAACAAATAATAGTATAAATGATGCAGCAGCAGTGGACATAATGTAAAACTAGCTAAAGGTATTGCCTTAAAGGATCAAGTAAAGCATTATTATTCACCTGGTTTGGAGAACAGTGCAGTTTGGAAAATTATATGAATGTTATCTTTGGTCTTGGGAAGATTTTGGCAAGAGATGTATGTGACACCTTGGATAAGTACCCTTCAGGATTTTATCACTTTTTAAATCTAGTTTCAAATCATCTGAGCAAGGGACAGCCTATGTCCATTCTTGGTATCCTATCAACATCATTTTAGGAAGCCTGAAAGCAGGATATGTACAGTACTTCTATTCTTCGCCATCATTCCCACTGCAGCATTTGCGTGGTGATACATTCTTCATCTTTCTTCCCCATTTTGTTTACATTTCCCTCAATAATATATCCTCTGAGAGGTTCATCAGTGAGGATCTTTACCCACCATCCTCACTCACTTGCAAAGAGTGATGAAAGAAGTCTGTTTCTTTCATCACTTCGTAAGGGGATGAAGAGAACCTGTTTCTCTCCAAAACCTGATGACCATGCTGGTGGGGGCTGGTGGGAGTTTGGGTCTGATAATATTTGGGGAGCTACTTAAACTTGTTAAACTTGTCTTTTAAAGTAAGAGTCTTAGAGCCCATCAACCCCAAGAGAATAAAATAAACTATAGTCCACCTTTTTTTAGTTGGGCTGTTTTTTTCATCTCCTCATCAGTAAGCAACTGCTTCTCTTCCTCATTAAAATTCTAATGCAAGAATATTATGACATCACTGTTATATTCCTCAAATTGACTATGTCTAAACTGAAGCCAGAAGTCTCTGATCTTTGCAGCCTGGCTACATTTTAAAAAGGCCTCCTAAAGCATTTGAGTATTATATACTTCCCCTTTTTGTATATGATTGGCCTGCTTAATGAAATTAGCTTACGGCAACTTACTCTGATTAGCTTTGATACCCAAGAGCTGAATGAAATTCTTCATACAGATGGAATTGTTCTGTTTTGGTTTTTGTGTTAAGACAGAATTGGAGAGAAACAGTGATTTCATCAAAATTTTCTTAAATTAGTCTAGTAATATTACTAAAATAGATGAACTTAAATTCAATTAAAGCAGCATTAATTAAATTGATGGTTGAACGTTATTTAGTATTAATTTATTATATGTTTGTAGTGTGCTTAGTTATAAAAACATCTTAAGTAAAACTGCTACCAAATTAGCTACCAAAGTAGTAATGATTCAAGAGAAAATAGATTTATGAAATACCCTACCATCAACTTTATTTTATTGATCTGGAAAGTGAATTCAGTGGAGTGGAGATTTTTAAACCAGAGTAGGCAAGGCTTGAGATTTGCAGAATCTTCTTCATTTTTTAATTAGCATCTTAAAATTCACCAACTGGAACCAAATGCAAAGTAGTGTCTTTTATGGACAGACTTATTCTAAGAATTAAGATACAGGAATTCATGATCAGTAACCAGAACTAAATGTACAAGCCCTTAAAATCTTAGGAAGTAACTAAGAAAAGTTTACAGCAGCTTAGAAAAGCTATTTGTAGATTTTCCTCAAGCATTGTTTTTCAGCAGTGTACTCTAGATAATGACTAATAAATCTACTGTCTAGATCTGACTTATCTTCCGTGGACTCTCAAGTTAAACATCTGGAACTTACCAAAGCAGCAGAAACCAACCTTCCTTCCTTCCTTCCTTCCTTCCTTCCTTCCTTCCTTCCTTCCTTCCTTCCTTCCTTCCTTCCTTCCTATTATCAAGCATAGTTAAACTGCTTGATATTGAATTCAAAAGGAACTGAAGATTTGCTTAAAATAAGGATAGGGTTATGGGGGCTTCTATGTGGCAGAAAGTTATTAAGCAGTGAATCATATTTAAATTAAGATGTGAAACATTCACCAAATTCTCCACCTTGTCTCCTTCTTGTTATTAAATTGATGAATAATGTTTTCTGTTTTTTGTCCATGTGCCATCTGTTGTACAATCCTGCATTCCCCCCCCCCTACAATTACACCACACTCTTGGGAAAAGACACCCACAGCAGCTTTAAAGTGTTGCACAGAAGTGCTGTGTTTGCACTCCCATGCACCCCAAAACACCTTTTGGAGATCAGATCTGAAGCCCTGAAGAGCCCTAGTGGATGGCACTCACTATAGAGAAATGAGTGCTGCCTGGTTAAAGTGATTAGCTAGAATTAATTGCCACATGCCCTTCAAATATACTCAGTAATGTGGAACCAGATGTTAATTCTCAGACTAACCCAGGGTTATTTTAATATGGAAGCAGTGGGAGTGAAACAATTTGTCATCATCCAGAAGATGAATTAGAGAAGCTAAAATGTTGTTCTTTTGAATGTCATTTGCTATGGAAATTTATTTCAAGGCATCATACAATTTCCCCAGTGACTGTCAGTCAGGAGAACAATATTTTAGCTTCTTTAACATCATCTGCTGGATGATGTGAAATACGAGGCAATTCAGGTTGCACAGTAAGTACCGAGTCAGACTGATCAGTAAGAAACGTTAAAAACAACTGTTTGGTTTCCTTGTGGGTGTGGGGGTAGCGGTGTGTTTGTGAGAGTGTGTGTGTGTGTGTGTGTGTCTGGAAGCATTCTACCTCTCAGGGGTTTGCAATGTCAATAGTCTTAAATTGTCTCTGTAGGGTGGACCTCAGGAAATGAATGAGGTGCCAGAATTATGCCGTGTGGAGAATAGATAATTATTAGTGTCTAGAATTAGTGCACTAGAGAGTTATAAAAGCAGGAAAGGGGCTTTAAATAGACTTTCCACAGCAGAGGCATCACTCAAATAAGTTTAATTTCAGATAGCAGGGAATGGCCTGCACACAGGAACAAAATGATTGTGGGTAAATTTTTCCCTGCTTCCTGTGATGTCTGTCAGCTTTAAGATCTGTCTTACTCAGACATTGATAGTATCTTGAATGAGTACAGTTGCCACATGCTTACATGCTGTCTTCAAGGAGTGGATTTACATGCCAAGAAAATTCCTTCCATACTTGAAGAGGGCGTGTGAGATTGGAACAGAAGGCAAGTTTTAGGGTAGGGGGAAATGGTAGCAAATAAGGTGAATGTATAATTGTATAAGCTGTAGGCTGTTTTATCTGTTACTTCATGCTCTGAAAACAAGACAAAGGTTGCATCTGATGTACAGATAGAAGCTTCTGTAGAAGTGCATTTCGTAAAGGCAGATGGGAGCTGCATGGATGGAAATATCCAACATCTCTATCTAGTATCAACACATTCTTTTCTTTCTCTACCTACCTACCTACCTGCCTTCGTAGTTTATAATGGGAAAATTATTTCCATGTTTTTATTTGTAATATTTTAAGCTTCTGTTATCGGTGAGAGGTATCCTGCAGTCCTAAACCTGTTTACTTAGCAATAACGGCTGAGCTATTTAATGCTATTTAATATTTAGTAAATTTAAGACTTCAACTTTATTGGCTGTTATGCATCTTACAGCACACCTGTATGTTGCTTAGATAGCAATACTATGTTTTCCTTGTAGAAGATATTAAATTTATTGAAGTCAGTCTTTCTGTAAACACATATAAACATTCTGAAAGGAAATTGCCAAGATTATTCCATGCTGAGGCTGAGAACCAATGTTCTGGGAGCTACATGCAGATCTAACTTCTTCTTAAGCTCCTGCAGTACACTGACATTCAGAAGAAAACATCCACAAAAGAAAAATAGATGTGGTGAGCCTGAATTAGACATAACACTGTAAAAAACATTTATTTTTTAATGTTTTAATTTAACCTTTAATGGGCAAAAATCCTCTGGTGACATTATTTTATTCTGTCTGTCTGTCTATCTGCTGTAAATGAGAAACACTCATTTTGTTGTCTGTAGCTGGCACTTTACAAAAAAAAGACACAGCCCAGCCCTGGTTTAAAGCAGGTATGAGCAACTTTTGAGAGCCTGGGACCTGCATTATGGGTTCTCAAATTCCTAGAGGTCTGCAGGATATTCTCAGGTGATACATTATTGCTAGAATGGAAAGAGGGAAATGCTTCACTCCATTCTTTCAGTCTGGAAAAATGGTGAAATAGGTAAAAACAGAGGTCTGTGGAGCTAGACCATTTCCATCCCCACCATTAAATTTTGAAGCTAAAAATTGTACCACCAAAATTCATCTTTTTGAGATGTGGGAGGACTACAAGTGGCAAGAAGGAAAACAAGCTGATTATTTAGGTCTTGTTTTACTTTCCCAAAATATTTGAGAACTAGTAATGAAAACTGAAAATCCAAAGAACTTTGTGTTTAGATAAAGGTCAACAGGACAAACAGGAAAGAATGTTAACTAATCTAGCTGTTCCTGTCTTAAATCTGTTTGTTCCCCACAGCAGTCTTCCTCTCTCCACATAGTGAGTTACACATTTAATTCAATGTTTTAAATCAAATACAATTAGCAAGTGGGAGAAGTTCACTGCTTGGAAAAGAAAAATATTTGTTTATTGTCCCATAAACAGCTGCTTATGTCTAAAAATTGTAGAACTTTCCTGAAATGAGATGCTTAATATTTCTTTGGATGAAAAGAACTGTGGCTCTCTACAGTTCAGCAAAACTAGACTGCTGTAGATCACATTTTAAGGGGAATACAGGACTTTCCAAGTGAGACTATCCTTCATGAGCTATATTTTCATATACAGAAATGCATCCATCCCACTTCCTTCATCAAGTGGGCCATTCAAAAATGGTACAGTTTGAGAGTTGAACACACTCAAGTATTTCAGAAGTTTAATTTTATATAAGGTTCATCTTTAAGCTTTAAATACACACAAACTTTTTTCATGCATTATCTACTTTTTTCCTAACTATCATTCTAAGCCTTTCATTTTACTTTATTTTATTTATTTACTTATTTATTAAATTTACATGACTGCTCATCTCACTTGCATGTGACTCTGGGGAGCATACACAGTTAAAATACAACTGACCATTGTAGCCTTCCACCATTAAAAACAATTAAAAAACAGTTAAAAGCTACAGTAAAAAAAACAGTAACAAAAAAACAGGGGAGAGCGCAGCCTAACTTATATACAGTGTAACAGATGCAGTTCTTGGAGCACACATAACTGCCCACCTTGTTGTATTTTGTACCAGCTGAAGTTTCCAGATACTCTTCAAAGGTAGCCCCTGAAACTTGCCTGAAATATAACTCTGAGCCAGGAAAGAAAAATGGCTGTAGATGCAGAGATAGTCAAGAGAAATTTTGGAAACAGCATCCTGAACCTTCTGGAGGAAAAGGCTGCTTTAACATTACATGAAGGCATGCTTCACTCACACTGATGCTCTTTGGGAAGTTCCCCTTTAGATGTCTGATACTTACTAATGCTAAGTTTTACAGGTATTTCTAATTTAACAATGCTAATTGGGACCAAAACTCTGTCATTAAGCGATGCGGTCGTAAGTTGAAAAACCATGTGACTGTGCTGCTTAGTGACAGCAGTTCCAGCAGTTACTGTTGCCATCATTAAGCGAGAACCACATAGGTTGTTAAGTGAGGACCTCATATGACCATAACTTCCAACTTCCTGTCAGCTTCCCCATTAACTTTGCTTGTGGGAAGCCGGCAGGGAAGGTCGCAAATCACAATCATGTGACCGCAGGATGCTGCGCTGGCCATAAGTACAAGGTCCAGTCGTAGCTACCACTCATTCAGCACTGTCATAAGTTTGGTCACTGAACGAGTGGTTGTTAACCAAGGACCACCTGTATAGATACTGCTTGTGTGCCTTTAAAATTCAGCATTACCAAATTTCAGTGACAGATAAGCAGAGGCTCCAGGGATAGTAAATGTGGCCCACATTCAGTTCAAGAGGAAGATGTAGAATATGATCTGTTCTATGGAAAACCATAAGGAGAAATTGAAGAAATTTAAAGAAATGAAGACTGATTTGTAGGAGGAAAGTTGTGTTAATCTACACTGGCAAAAAATCAGGAGGAGTTTGGTTGGCACTTTTTCCAGCTAACAAATTGTATTAAAAGGCACACGCTGTCGTGAGCTGCAGCTCACTTCATCAGAGACATCTGGAGCATGAGAGCAACCTTCAGATACCAGAACAGAGAAGAAGGCTTGTTCCCTCCTGACCCAATGGTAGAATTAAATGTAATCTATTTTAGCTGGAGGAGGGTAGATTTGGACGGAACTTAAGAAGAAATGTTTTAACCATAAGAGCAATCTGCGAGATTGCTGGAGATTTTTATGGAGAGATTGGCAGGATATCTATTGAGGATACTTTATGCCTGGAGTCTTGTATTGAACATAGAGCTGGACAAGGCCAGAATGGGTGACTTAGCACCACACTTTATATCTTACTGTTATTTAATTCAGGACCACAATATGAATATTGTGAAACATTTTATCAATAATATTTTATATTAATGATCAAGATTTTTATTGCAGTAAAATCTTTTATTCTTTCTTCATATTTCCTTTGCCCTCCATCCTCTTTCTACTCTTTCCCCACTAAGGACAACAATTCTGACCATGTTAATTCTGAGGAATACATCTTTTATAAGTACAATTAGGGACTACCAGATTCCACTAGGTCCTTTTCAGTTCTGTGATTCAGTAATTTTCTCTTTTGTTCGTAGTGATGGATCAGATTTAGGCTACGCTGGTTGTTTCTTTTAATGAAATCCTCTGTAGATTCACATTACTGGCAAACTTGTTTTGAATACAACAGCTTTTCCTGTGCCATTTATTTGAATTCTGAGTTCAGCACTTTTAAAGAAGTTGAAGAAGATGGAGTAGGAAATCCAGAGATCCTTGTGCCACTTATGGGGGCTGCTGATAACTTGTCTGGAACTTTTCAGGTTGGCTTGTAACTAAGCAAACCTCTGTTCAGAAGGAAATCCCTTCAGTTAAGGAAGGAAGAGGAGCAGTGCATAAACAAATTAGCGTCTTCTAAGTATAGCAGCTTGTAACCTAGGGCCATCCTATGATGTAGTCATTGCACCATTAATTTTAAACTGCAAAACACAGGTCACACATGCCTCAGCTTGTTTTCCATATACATAGCCATAAGGGCATTTCTGAAATTCAGTCCACTGGCATTTATGGCATTCAGACATTAGCAATCTCAATAAGCTTTGTGAGTATATGACATGTGTCTCTTGGAAGAACAGGGTGATATCCAGATCATAATGGGTTTTTTGTAAATGCATTGTCCAGGGGAGAAATGGGAAAGAGAGAGGAAGCAATGGTTGGTTTTCTGAGCTAATTTATTTTCAAAACTCTTTTGCAATTGCTTTCATCCCTCACTGGGTTCAATGCTTCCCACAGGGGCTAAAGTAACAACAGTAAAGTTTCAGGGAAGACAGACCCTACAGGTGAAACTCAAAAAATTAGAATATCGTGCAAATGTTCATTTATGTCAGTATGGCAACTCAAAAGGTGAAACCAATGTATGAGATAGACGCATTACATGCAAAGTGAGATATGTCAAGCCTTACTTTGGTATAATTGTGATGATTATGGCGTACAGCTTATGAAAACCCCAAATTCACAATCTCAGAAAATTAGAATATTACATTGCATCAATAACACAAGGATTGGAAACAGAACAATATCGGACCTCTGCAAAGTATAAGCATCCGTATGTACTCAGTACTTGGTTTGGGCCCCTTTTGCAGCAATGACTGCCACAATGCGGTGTGGCATGTATGCTATCAGCCTGTGGCACTGCTGAGGTGTAATGGAAGACCAGGATGCTTCAATAGTGGCCTTCAGCTCCGCTGCATTGTTCGGTCTCATGTCCCTCTTGGCAATGCCCCATAGATTCTCTTGGGGTTCAGGTCAGGCGAGTTTGCTGGCCAATCAAGCACAGTAATCCCATGGTCATTGAACCAGGTTTTGGTACTTTTGGCAGTGTGGGCAGGTGCCAGGTCCTGCTGGAAAATGAAGTCAGCATCCCCATAAAGCTCGTCTGCGGAAGGAAGCATGAAGTGCTCCAAAATCTCCTGGTAGACGGCTGCATTGACCCTGGACTTAATGAAGCACAGTGGACCAACACCGGCAGATGACATGGCTCCCCAGATCAACACAGACTGTGGAAACTTCACACTGGACTTCAAGCATCGTGCATTGTGTGCCTCTCCATTCTTCCTCCAGACTCTGGGTCCTTGGTTCCCAAATGAGATGCAAAAGTTGCTCTCATCAGAAAAGAGGACTTTGGACCACTGGGCAACAGACCAGTTCTTTTTTTCTGTAGCCCAGGTAAGACGCTTCTGACGTTGTTTGTTGTTCAGGAGCGGCTTGACCAGAGGAATACGACATTTGAAGCCCATGTCCAGGATCCGTCTGTGTGTGGTGGCTCTTGATGCACTAACTCCAGCCTCAGTCCACTCCTTGTGAAAGTCCCCAACACTTTTGAATGGCCTTTTCCTGACAATCCTCTCCAGGCTGCGGTCATCCCTGCTGCTTGTGCACCTTTTTCTACCACACTTTTCCCTTCCACATAACCTTCTATTGATGTCCTTTGATACAGCACTTTGGGAACATCCAACTTCTTTTGCAATTCCCTTTTGGGGCTTTCCCTCCTTATGGAGGGTGTCAATGATGGTTTTCTGCACAACTGTCAGGTCAGCAGTCTTTCCCATGCTTGTGATTCCTACTGAACCAGCCTGAGAGACCATTGAAAGGCTCAGGAACCCTTTGCAGGTGTTATGGATTCATTAGCTGATTAGAGTGGGACACTTTGAGCCTAGAATATTGAACCTTTTCACACTATTCTAATTTTCTGAGATTGTGAATTTGGGGTTTTCATAAGCTGTACGCCATAATCATCACAATTATACCAAAGTAAGGCTTGACATATCTTGCTTTGCATGTAATGCGTCTATCTCATATATTGGTTTCACCTTTTGAGTTGCCATACTGACATGAATGAACATTTGCACGATATTCTAATTTTTCGAGTTTCACGTGTATAATTAGGCAAAGTGAAGTAGTCTCCTCTGCTGGAGATATTTGGAGGTGGCAGTAAGGTGTTTGGGGAAATATCTTCTCCAAGTTCAGGTAAGTTGGAGAACACTGTCCTGTCATCCATGTCTTCCAGTGGAAGATTTATCTGCCATTCCAGTCAGCTTTGGTATGTGGAATGAAAATTTGGGTGCCATATTTTTATTAGCTTCAAGCAAAATGTCATGGATTTCACCGAGCAACTGATAATGAAGGATTAAGGGCCTTCTTCCTTGACAAGATAAATATTTCCCTCATGAGAACACGAATGCCATTTCTATACACAAGAGCTTCTCCAATCTGGTATCGGTGCCAAGCTGCGTTGACCCCTAACAAAGACGTCCAACTTGGGGAAGTCTTCCAGCTCAGCTCCTGCTCCAGAGGAAAGGCTCTGGAAACAATTTTGTGGAATTTGGTGTGGGAGGTTTTTGATTAATGAGAATTCCTGCTGTTAGGCTTGTTGGCATCTACCTAAAATCAAAAGTGATTCCTTCCGAGCACAATTCTCTCACAGAGCCTCTCCAGCAAGATTTATTGAGAAGAGATAGATGGGGTTTTAAAATGCCAGCAACTGAATTATTTCCTATGTAGGACCAACATGTCCCAATGTCCATTGGGGTGAAGACTTTAAATTTATTTCTAACTGTGATCCAGTAAGTTGGCAAGCCTTTTCACAAATATGGAGAAGCTTGCAGGTGGCTGTTTATAGAACAGCGCCCTGAATCTTCAGCCTGGGAATCAGCTCTTACACCTGCCTTGTCCAGGGTCTCAGCTTCAGAGATCTCATTTCTTCCTCCTAAAGCCAAGGCATCTTCCCCATTCTTTAGGAAGGATCGGAGGGGCAGCTTCTCCATTACTCCCAAAGAGTGGCCTGTTTTTTTCTCCCCTGACTGCCAAACAGAAAACAATGTGGATGGAGGCCAGGATGCTGAGTGGAACACCATTTTTTCTGCCCTCTCATTCATAACTAGCTGGGCTTTCTGTATTCCTTTTTCTTAGCAGTGAGGACACTCACATAACAATGCAAGAATGTTCCAGAGGGGTGTGGCCATTGGCTTTGTATAAGTACCCTTAAAAAGAGAGAAGAATCCATCAGGGCTGAAGTGTAATCAGTGCTGTTTGTCCCTTTTTATTATCGTCCCCCACGTTTCTTGATGAATTTTGACCATCATGGATAGGTATTAAAGATATTTCTGTAATAGATACATAAATTCTGTTCAAGATTCATATCTACTTCCCTTCTTCCCTTTGCACATTGGCTGACCTTCCCATTCCCTTTGTATTTGCTAATGTTTCCAGGACAAAGTTGTTTTCATGTGTGAAATATTTTATACGTCCTCAGCGCCTGAAACAATTCCAAGGATTACATAATAAAGTTCATGGGAATTTGGGCTAAACTGGATACAGAAGGAAATAACCTCCCAACTGTTCTCTGAGCATAGCTACTTATTAAAGCTGATTCCTTTCAATATTCTTAGCATTTTTTTGTAAATTACTCTTCCCCTACCTTTTCATCCTGAGCACTTAATTAATCTATTAAAGAATTAAATATTTTGGTCCTGATTTTTAGATGTCCATACATTGGAAGTATGCTGTATACGTAGGCTTCTCATGCAAGGGCCAAAGCATAAAGGTGATGTAGAAATTGGCTTGTTCACAGAAATCACCTTTTTGGAATTTAAAAAAAAAAAAGGCTTCACTCAGTCTCTCTTTCTTAGATATGGTGATTAATAAGAGCAGAATTGATATACCAATAACCAGGGACTGGGCAAAGATGGCATGTTTAACGTTGGCATAAAATAATATTTGCTAACTCATGGTGAATTCCTTGTGATTGATTAAATCATGGGTGGGAAATTTGCATTCCCATCCCCCATTTTCTAGTTGACTGAGCACCCCAGATCATACTGTTGGAATCTGGCAGGAAAACAGCCAATTTTCAGTAGTACAGATTTGGGCTTTTTAAAATCCCCATTAACATGTTGAGACAAAATGTATCCACTTCCACCCTAAAAAAATCCCCCCTTGACTTAAAAAAAAAAAAAGAGAGAACTAAAGTTTTGATCTTACCTAGTACCTGTTAATGTCCCATCTTCATTAGACAAGCATTCTTGCAATTTTTGGAGGCCAAAATATTTTTAAAGAAAAAGTTGCAACAGCTAAAAAGATCCTCTGCCCTTAGATTAAATGCATTAAAAACAAAAGAAATGTCTGTCAGATAAAATTATATAAAAGATTTAATTTGCACTGAGTGAATGATTCCATGAAGCTATTAAATAAAACTCAGAAGTTCTTATATAATTTTCTGTTACCATTCAAGTGGTGTTATGCTCAGTAACTAGATTATTAAAATAAACATTTGGCATAGTTAAGAAGAAGAGACAAGAAAATATATATCTGATATAGCTAGAACCAAGATATGCTTCTTATCTATACCTACATTTTCAGGGCTGAAGCATATGCCAAGACAACCATTTTTCCAGTTCTTGGCATATATAGGTTCAAGATGTAGGTCTGGGCATAACTTCAAGCTTGTAGGATTTACTTTGTTTTTACTAGAATCCCAAGATTAACCACCCATAGAGAGATGAATAATACTGGCTCAGGCTGCTCACAAAGCTGTTGTTTTCTTAATTTTTAAATGTATGTATAGCAACATAAGAATAAAATATATAAGCATTACAGAAAACAGTACCCAGAGATTACCAAAAGGCTTCAGCCAAAATAGTTTCTGCTTTGTCAGTTGATAGGTACTATCTTAGGTAAAAGCTATCACATAATTATAATTTTTAAGAATACTTCTCAAAGTATATTAAATTAAACCAATAAAAGGAAAGGAATAAAATAACATTTGAATCAACTGTTTCCCCATAAATTAACTTTCCCATAGATGGTGATGATGATGATGATGATACCAATTTATGTAGCCACCCAATCAATATGCAACTCAGGTCAGTGTACAGAGTTAAACAACAGATACTAAAAAAAAAATCAATATAATAAATCATATTCCACCAGAGGCAATTTCAAGCAACCAAAACCAGACAGAAATAATCAAGATGGGCATAAGATCCATCTGATAAGACCCAGGTCTTCAGATACTTCCAAAAAGCAGACAGGACCAGAGCCATTTGAACCTTGGGAAAACATTTTCCATAGGGCAGGCACAGCAAGAATCTCCTGGGTCCCACCAATGACACTGCTTAAGTGATGAGATCAGATCTTCTTGGACCGGCAGAAATAAATGGAGATTTATTGGACAATCCCCAAAACAGTCAGGGCCTGTTCCATGAAGGGAAACAACCAGCACCTTGAATTTCATTTGGAAGCAGCAGGGTTACATGGGCACGCTGAAATATTCCCATAAGTACTCACACTGCTGCTTTCTGGAGTAGCTACAGCTTCTGATTGCCCAGGCCTGAAACCAAACTGAAAAGATCCAGTAATCCTTTTCCTCCAGAGCCTTCTCAGCAACCTTCCCCCAAAAAAGAATACATTTGGAGGTGTCCAATACTGTTGGGTCTAATAATGGCTTCTTGAGTAAGGGGCACACCACCATCTCCTTAAGTGCAGGGAGAACCATCCCCTCCGTCAAGGATGAATTCATCACCACTTGGAACAACACATCACAACCAACACATCATCTCTCAGGGGCCCTTGATCAACCAGAAGAGACATTAATCCAAAATACAGTGGCCACACTAACAGCTTTGAGAACCCTGTCTACTTCTTCTGGGCCAGCAGGCTCAAAATCTTCCCAGATAACCTTCCCAGACCATAGCTTACTCAGCCGTGCCAGATCTGCATAGCCAGCATTCAATTCAGAGCAAATCTAAGCAACTTTATCCAACAGATGCCTTGAATAATCCTCCCAGTGGCCCTTCAGATGGTTTTCTGACTCATCCCTCCCTAAGAGGCACTTTTTTGTTGGTGGTGGTGGTGCCTTCAAGTCAGTGTTGGCTCCTGGTGATGGCCAGGATAAGTCCCTGCAGTTTTCTTGGCAACATTTTCAGAAGCAGTTTGCCATTGCCTCCTTCCTAGGGCTGAGAGAGAGTAACTGACCCAAAGCCACCCAGCTGGCTTCTTGCCCAAGATGGGACTAGAACTCACAATATCCTGGTTTCTAGCCAGTTGCCTTAACCACTACACCTAAATGACTCTGTAAAGAGGAATTAGATCACCTTAAACAGCGCCATCAATGGCAATTTGTGGGTGCAGTAAGAGCAGAAGAATAATTACATTTTGCTGTTTTTATTGCCACAATGTAATCTTTAATAAAAGCTCTTATTCATGTTCAGTCAGATTCACTCGGTCTTTCACCAGTGGCACACTAGGCATCTCTTCCACTGCTTCATCTCCTGGAGCTCTTCTAAAAACCAGAGGAGTCCTCTGGGATCCATGCTCAGAGACAGGCTATGCAGACCCAATCTTATCTAGAGCTGTTACCACCTTCTCATTCCAAGAGGTGGCAAAGGCCTCAATGGAACTACATCCCAGATCCTTGGGAGCTTCCTCAAGTACCCTCTGAAACTGGATATGGTCCATGAGGTGTCTGGGATGAACCAATCAAATTGGTCCAACTCCCAACAGTAGGGAGCAGGTATGGAGAACACCAGAGCAATCAAAAAGTGACAATAGGAAAAGTCTGTGACAATAGGAAAAAAATAATATCCCCCAGCTGCAGATCATGCCTCCACTTCCCCCAAGGCAAAAACCATGTGATTCTCACTGTGCGTCAAGCCCTTGGTGACTTGGGTCAGGTGCATAGTAGCCATGGTGGCCATGAACTCCTGAGCCACTTCAAATTATGATTTCAGTAAATTTATAACAGTTCACATATACACATATAACCATTCTATTGGAAATCGTATTTGTAATATCACATACAAAAATAAAATTTAGAGGTAAGCGTCTCCATTACTGCAATCTGCCAAACTTTCTTAAAACATCTGAACCATTTAGATCACACTGGACAATAACCATACCAGAGAAATAAATAGGTGAGCTATAAGGTGATTATCAAATTTGTAGCAAAGCCAATAACACCATTTACCTTTTGCTTGTTAGTAATATTACTTCAGATCAGAAAGATGTTATCCCCTGAGCAGCCACTTTTTTACAGAACCATCACATCTGTATGAAATTGATTTTTGAGTTTATGAACTACTTTTGAAATTGTTTCCTTCAGATTTGAGGAATGGAACCCAGATTCACATGGAGCCAGCTGCCAAATTAAAGCCCAAACTTTCATTTCTGTTTTAGATTGATAGTCCAGCATCCAAATGCCTTTAAGAGAATCCTGTTTTGGCCATATCTAATTCCAGTGTACATTTTAGATCCAATGTCAGAAGTTTTAAAGCTAGTCCACAAATGTATGATCAATGCTAAAATAAAACATACACATTTCACACAACCTCCACTCCTGGTTTTCCCCTCAGGCAATGTTTCAGCCATCTAATTTGGAACGGGAGGAGGAGGCTTTTCAACTGTTGTTATTCTTTGGTAATTGGAAGGTCCAGATCTATCTGTGGGTACTTTGTGCCCTCCCTTCCTCTTGAGCTGATGACTCAGTATGGGTTAAACTTTCCACAAAATTGTCAGTCCAAAAAAAAAAAAACCCAAACCCACAAAAAAACAAATACACACATAAACACACAGAGTTGACTCTTCAAGCTGGCTGCCTCAGGTGACAGATGGTGAGTGTGTGGTAGCGGCAGACAATGGCATGCTTGTGTTGGCCCTGATCCACAAACTAGGCTTGGATTCCTGATTGGAGATTGCCCTGAACTGGCTATAGAATAAGCACACAGAATGTTTTCCAAGATGAATAATTAGCTTATTGTAGGAGCTATAGATTGCTTTTCACTGTTAAAACAGTTATTCTCCACCCATATTATGGCCTACAGCTGGGTAATTTAGCTTCTCATATTCCTTAGACAAAATCATGTGCTGCTTTCTATATATTTCCCCCCTGACCTTTGGCAGATTGGTTACACTTGGTTTAGGCTGTGAAAGTGAGAGTAGAATACATCCTTTGTTATGCTTAAATTGTCCCAGAGATCTTCAGCTCTCAGGACATGAGGGCTGACTGTGGAGCTTCATCTAAAATACACAGCAGCTTGCTAGTCTTCAGATAATATCTAGCTCATGATCTGAATTCTTTGTCAGACTGCAGGGTTCTCTCTATATATGATCAAATGAAGTAAACGCAGTTAATGTTAACTGTAATCAACAGTGTAGAAAAGATATTCAAATCCTCAAAAATCATAGGCATTTATGTTGATGCCTGAGCATTTACCCCTCCCAGTACTTCCTGTCTGTTGCAAGAGAAGATGGAATGGATACAGAACTCACTCGAGGGTGATTTGCCTCTCCTAGGTGAATGCTGCACTGCTCAGTTTAGGGAGAGATCAGCTAACACTTCGGGATGCCATTCTGCATTTCAGCACTCCACATCTTTACGTGGCCTCACTGACATTATCAAGCACACCTTAGGTTCACCCCTTGGTGGTTTCTCTCAGCTGCTATTCTCACTTACACTTTCCAGCCTTATCAGTTAGTGTGGGAAGGATTCACAGGCAGACTTCCCATCTATATGGTAATAAAGTAGTCTTCTTCAACCTGTCACCCCTCAGGGCTGCTGGGACTGCAACCCCTCACATTCCCAGTTAGCAGGCTGGTTGGGAATTTTGGGAGTTGCAGTCCCAAACCATTTACAGCACACCAAGTCTGGAAAGGCTATAAAAAAGTATGGATGCCTTACCTAATTTTTGGTGATATCCTAAATGACAAATGTATTAATGTGTAGATGAAAAGCTGAAATGCAGATGAATTTATAGGTTATGTTTAAGTCACTTTATTTAATTAGGTTTGTTAATATTAAAATGATGCTCTCAGATGTGAACACCCATGTGATTTTTTTGTATGTTGGGCAAAGTGTTTTCAGAAGACTGAAAACATTTAAAGTGGTACTATCTAAATATGAGCATTAATATAGCATAATGATAATGTTAATAGCTATATTAATAATATTAATATACTTATTAATATAAGCATTAACTAAACATTTGTTGTGTTTAGTTAGAGAGGAAAAGAGTTATCAGCATCAGTTTGAAGAATTAGGCTTCTCTTCACATGAAATGCAAAGCTGTGATGATCCATGATTTAAATATGTATATTTTAATAAAACCCAAAATTGCATTCCATTGTGAGCTAACCTGCCAATGTCATTGTCATAATTCAGATGGCATTGACCAGTCTGTTTGGTATCTTCTAGTAGATATACTCAACTGATCTTCAAAGACTTTAGAATTTTAATTTTCTGTTTCAGTTCATATACTAAACTTGAAATCATTTGTGCAATATAGCACAATAATTCAATAATCACTGTAAGACTTAAGCTGTACTAAAATCTTGCTAGGTTTCTGTATTCCTGAATTCTTGTCTAGATTCCTGTTAGACTTCTCTCAGATTACTACATGAACTAGAAGGCTTACAACCAGAGATTAAAGGATATAGTGTATACTAGAAAATACCCAAGAAAATGAGTTCCTACCAACACTAAGTTTCAAGCTTTATGCCTAGGAGTCCTCAGGTTCAAATCTTACATCTCTTTCTTCCACCCTTAAAACAGACTAAGAACCGCTCATTTCTCAGCAGAAGTGGTTGATTCTTGTGCAGTGTAATTGTAACCAACTGCTCTGGTCCCACTTTGCCAGCTCTTGGCCTCACAAGTCCTTTCCACAGGGATGTAGAAGCTCTCATTCTCTGGTTGTTGTGAGACAACAATTCTGATCTTTCCTGACCTATTCGATATAACTTCACATTGTAATCAACCTCACTGTTATCAGTCTCATTGACTTCAAATTCTCCCTTAACAGACTCCATTAAATGATTTCATTCCCATCTTTAGGACAAGATTGACAAGGCTGTGAGGAGGCCACAGACCAACAGTAACCTTCATGAGTTGAAACCAGTCAGAATGTTGTCCTGGGCTGTGATATTCCCTTCTGGTTAAATTTAAATCTGTCTTGCTGGAGTGTTGAAATTTCTAAACTATACAGGGGAGGGCAATTTCCTTCCATTCTTAGTTTTATTATTGATTTACAAGCTTTAATTTGGGCTCCCGAATTCTGCGGTGGTTGTCTTCTTTCTAAGAATATCTGAATTATTGGGAATAAATTCCCACATTTTCAGTTAGACTGAGATAAGGCTTAATCTAGTTTACATGCCATTGTGCCATAAATTTCAGTAAATCAATCTGTCCTCAACAGGTTATAATAATACCACCTTTAAATCACATTGGGTTCCATGAGCTAGCTAAATATAGCAGAAATTGTGAACAGTTTTCTGCTCCAGCATAAAGGCATCACCCAAAAAAAGAGCACGGAGACAACCTGATTTTTCAGAAATATGGTAGATTCTCACCAGAATCTATGCCAGCAAAGAGCCCGCCTACTACATTTGTATAACAAATGCAATCTGCATTGTTTGCATTGTTTAACTGTGAGCTAAATTGGTAGTCAGGAATTGTTTCTGCTATATTTATGAACATAGTTTCTGTAACCAGGAGGAGGAGAGGGGCTATGTGTAGTTTCTCATGTGCAGTGCAGCTGTTCATATGAATGGATTTTATGGTGTGTTGTCCATGCATATAATACTTTTTAAAAACGGTATAGTTTCCTCACTGCAGCTAGCCAACATTTAATATGTAATCTTCATTAAAGCTTCCTTGTGGAATGTTGACATATACATAGGATTATTTTTCCTGCCAGGAGCTCATGTAGATTTATATGAAAGACTTGTCCTCCCACCCTTTTTAATATGGAGGCTGGGTTTGTATATGCAGAAGGTAACCCAGCTGTCATGTGGATGACGAACAGCATTTAATGGTAACTGAAGTACTAAATGATGTTCCTTCTAATAATTCTCTTTTAGCATTGAGCTAACTCTCTTGCATCATGCAAGGAGTTACTCCATATTAACTCCTTTTGTTTGAACCTGGTACTCTCCAGCTGTATGGAGATTACAACTTTCAGAAACAAAACATCCAGACCATATAATTCCTTCTGGAATCTAAAGAAACACTAGCAAAAGCTTGGGCTGTATTACTATATTAAAATTATTTCATCCCCAAGATATCGCCTTACTCAGACTTTAACATTTAGTCAATTATAAACATTTCCAGACAGTGATATTTTTCTATCTCTTGGGTAGTAAACAGCCTCATGGATTGTACAATGCAGGTAGTCCTCGTTTAGCAACCACAATTGGGACCGGCAACTCAATCATTAAGTGAAGCAGTCACTAAGTGAAACCACAACTGTGCTTATGATCTTATTTCAGCTTTCCTTTGCTTTACAGACCTGTGAAGGCCATAAATGCAAGGACTGGTTGCAAAGTTACTTTTTCATCACTGTCATAACTGCAAAGGGTCACTAAACAAGGCAGTCACTAAACAAGGACTACCTGTGTCGTCTTTAAGCCATCACTTACAGGGAACAAATTTATAAAAGCATTTTCTTGACACCCTCTGAAGAAAAGTTGCATTTTTAAAATCTCTTTAGAGACAGATGAAATCCACATTCCAATAAGTTCATCCTGTTTTAGTGGAGAGCTCACCTGCCACACCTCTCTGATTTCCAGTTATCTTTCATTTCACCCAGCTTAATAAAATACTGTTTATCCCTAGAATAAGAATTTGCTTGCTTGTTTCTCTCTGAGTGGGATTTTCTGCCACTTACTCGGTTTGCTGGGTTGCGACAGTCTTTTGTTAAAATGCCACCTCAAAGGGGTTCTCTCTGGCACCAGGGTGAACAGAGATGGAAGGAATGCTTGTTAATTCACAGAAAACTGGTAGCTCTGAGGGTAATATGCTCCACAATGGGCCAATGTGAAATAAAAAGTCCTGACTGGCTGCCAGCCCACATACTCAGGTATTGGCTAACCTAGACTAAGAGCTGATGCCTAGCTCCAGATCCATAAGCATTAGACAATGCCACACCGAGAGCACTTGCGGTCTGCAGGTAGCAAAGACAACGTTGCTTTGAAAGTATGATGCAAATGATTGGCAAATGCGAAGCTTACTGTATAGTGGGCTGTATGAGGATATGCATTTATTGCCTAATTGTTGACTGCTGTTTTGAGAGTCTCTTTTAGAGTACTGGTAACATAAATGTATTGAAAGAAGAAGAAAGATTATAATGAGAAACTCAGTGACAAATCCAGTTGCTTCACTTGAAAACATTTCTGGTGATTTTCAAATGGAGAGACATATTTATGGGATACAGTTATTTAGAAGGTTTCCTAAGAACATTATTCATTTTTTAATCTTTCCCTCAGTATTATAAAGTTATGATACACTTCTTCCTACTAATCAGGATGAATATATTTTGGTTGCAGAAATTCAGACAACTCTTCCAAACAACTGGTAGATGACAGGAAAAAAAACTTCTAATTTTGCTGCCACCTCTTGGTCACCCAGATTTATGCATCCTATGGTAAGCCCAAGAGAGCCAGTTTGGTGTAATGGTTAAGGCACCAGGCTAGAGACCATGAGTTCTAGGCCTGCCTTAGACACAAAGCTAAGGCTAGCAAACCATTTCTGAAAAATTGTCAAGAAAACTGCAGGGACTAGTCCAGAAAGCTGCCAGGAGTCCACACTGACTCAAAGGCACCCCCCCACAAAAAAAGATGGTAAGCCGAAGCTAAAGATCTTTATCTACCAGCACCTAACCACAGCATAAACATGCCATAGCAAACTCTTTATTCTGCTATGTTCCTATGATGTTTCCTTTATCTTATCACCAACCCATTCCTGAGGCAGCTTAAAGTCACCTTTGGCTGTTCCAGTGTTTAAAGTAGGGTTTCCCCCTTTAAGAAGGGGCCGTGCAGACAGACCTGATAGGCAGAGGTAGTGATGTCACCCCCTCCAGGATCCACCCCAGATTTCAACGGCCATGATATCAAGGCTGGGGAAGGAGGGTGGCACTGGTGCTGATGTTTAAGGACACCTTGCCTGCATGAACGCTGCTCCTGCATGACATGGGGCCGTAGAGACAACTGGTGTACCAGTCACCCTGATGTCTAGAAGATTATCTATCTAATCTCCTGGATTCAGTCTCAAGGCTGGGGTTAGAGTCTTCTTACCTCTTGGAGTTAGGAGACTGGAATCCCCATATCCTAAGGGCCATAGCTGGAAGAGTCCAAGAATTCATGGTCATGGTCTCCATGGCAACCATGGGCTTGTCTCAAGTAATCTCTGGCCTGACTCATACAGGTGGACACATGTTACACCTTGTTTTTTGCCTCAGAAAAGTAGTTTTGTGCTGTAGGAATAGAGGGTATTACCATCTGCCCTTTTCATAATTATCTCACTACATAGTCCTGATGAAATTGACTGACACTGAAGACCAGTAATGGGTAGTAGGAATAACCTTGAGAAACAGGAGGAAGAGCCTCAACCAAGACAACCATCAGATAAAAGAAATCTGATTCCAGGGCAGAAAGACTTTTTGATTCTCAGCCCACTGAGGTGGGTAAGGTCAAGATATGGTTGGGAATGCAGGAATTTATTGCTATGGGGTAGAAGAACAGAATCTTGAAAGTCTTCAATAGAAGAGAAAGTCTGTCAGAGTTTTTTCTGTCCCATCACATACCAAACAAAATCAAGATGGGGTTATTTAAAGTTTCTTTCTCACACTTTCCTCTTTCTCAGGGTGGAGTAGTCTTTTCTGAAAGTCACTGAGAAGGGAATTCCCTGCCTACAGAGAAGCACAAGAGCCAATTATTTTTAATTAAACTTTCAATTGCATGCATTAAGTTAGAGAAAGACTAGTAAATTTCAGGATTCCGCACTTTCTAGGTCAACTGGTTGGTTAACATATTTAAAAGGAAAAAAAATGGCTGTGGAAGCCAGGGTCCCTGTCTCCCTTGAGCCAAAACAGCAGTGCAGACCAGGCAGAAGGGGCTGACCCCACAGCACAGCTGCTGGACCATTTGTAACCAAGTGGATCACTGCTCCAGCTGGGTCACCACAAGCCTCCTCCATGCCCCACGGATTGTCCGGATGGGAGATTTTCTTCCATTTTCCAAAGGGCAACGCTACTTTTTTGTGGAACACCTTAGGAAGGCTTCAGCCTACCTCAGCAGGGGCTGATATGGAGGCCTTGATGTGAGAGCATCTCTTTAGCAAACAATACGTGAGGTTTCCTTGCACTGGGCTAAGCAGGCTCCACGGCAACCATTATTTGTAGAAATGCAGCACTACATTTGCCAAGACCTAATCAACTTAAATCTGTCTAAAATATATGATGGTTTATAGCTGATGGCTGAACATATCTGAACATATAATTTCTTCTTTGTGTGAGGTATGAAACAAAAAGAAACATTTAGCGACCTGAACAAAGATGCGGTGAATCCTACAAAATCAGATTGGAATTATCTAGCATCAGTAGTCAATTATTTGCTTTAGTTATAAGCATCTTGGCTGCAGCAGAATGAACAGTTCAAGAATCTGCATCCTTAGCAAAATAAAGCACTTGATTTGTTTGGGAAAGGGAGAAGACCATGATTAATAATCAGTGAAAGAATATCACTGCTAATTTTTTTTCATCCATAGCTTTCCATTTCTAGGTAAAAAGTCAAAGCAAAGGAGTTTGAGCTTTGCCCTGTTTATACTTATCTGCAAAACACACTCAGATGGAGTTTGAAAGACAGAAACAAATAGCACATTTAACCTTAAGAGACGCTCAGGGCTTTTTGCTAATCTCAACCTGCCACATAGTTGAAAGTGGAAGCCTTTGAAACCGTTTTACAAAAATATTTACTTTTTATTAAAATGAGGACTGCAAAAGATTAACATAGATTCCCCTTTCCCTTTCCTTTTAACCGTGCAAACAGTTTAGTCATGGGGGGTGGCAGGTCAACATGTTCTGTTGTATTTATCTGATAGCGGGAGAACAAACTTCAAATATTTCAAGGGCTGTGCTCTAGTCACTCCTCCTTTCCTAATTAAGAATAACTGCCTGTTCCCAACGAAATAGGACCAGCAAATACTTCTTAGGGGGTAAAATAGTCATATTTAAGCATACACAGAATTTCACTTCTCTTCCAATTTTGTGTAAACCCACTATTTCACTAGCATGGCTTAAGAGGGAGGGCAGCTACCACAGTTATGGCTGGAGGGGTTGAGTTTAAAGCTCCGTCCATGAATCACTGCTCTGCATGTAGAACAGTCTCTAGGACAGTGTTTCTCAACCTCAACCACTTTAAGCTGGGTGGACTTCAACTCCCAGAATTCCCCCAGCCAGCATGCTGGCTGGGGGAATTCTGGGAGTTGAAGTCCACCCAGCTTAAAGTAGCTGAGGCTGAGAAACACAGCTCTAGGAACTCCATCAAAGGAATCCAAGATGCCAATACTTATAAGATCCTATGTAAGTTTAGCTGTGCTTTTACTACCACCAGTAAGGAATGGATTGTCAATTAAATTAATTAAATGAATTGTTGGCCTGTTGCACTTACTCTGCTACAAAGCTACAAAGTAAGAAAAGGTATGTTCATCATGCTTCTGGATTCAGATTCTGACTTAATGCTGGTGAACATTGTACATTTCTAAAGATTATCCATTTCCCTTTTCTGGTTTCATTTAGGAACTAAATTCAATTAGGAGATCCGCAAAGATCACAGCACCTACTTTACTGATTTACAGAATGCCTTTTTTCATATTCCAATATAAGTCTCTACTCTCAGTGTTATGCTGTTATTACAGTGAGTCAGGTGCAATAGCAGCTATTCAGATTCTGGTCCAGGAGCCTTAAGTCTGAGCTCAAACATATCCTCACAGTTCTCTTATTATCTTGAGAAACCTGTAACATGGAGATATTATTTTAATGAAACTATCTCACAGAGCAGTTGGAAGAGTCATTCAGGTGAAGGTTTTAAACAGTTTTATAAATAAAATCTACAGTCTGCAGAAATCAGTGTCCACAGCAAGTCAGACACATTCTTTCAATAACTAACTTGGTAAAGAAATACTGTATATTATAGTGAAGCCTTGATCCCATCTAACCCTTCAGAGAGCAGGGGAATTTGTTAAATCTGAATGTCTATTAAATCCAAAGGTTCCCCTCCCCCCCTTTTTTTTCCTGTTCCTTTCCCAGAATCTACTAAAGAGTAAAAGGCTCTTTCAAAGAATAAAGGGACCAACAGATGTCATTATTGGTGCCAGCCTTAAGGACTGTTGAAGGACTGCTTTTTCCCAACTCTCTGCTGGCAAGAATGCTTTAGCTGCAGCAGGAAAGGAATCACTGCTACTGCAGTACACATCTCACCAGCTCAATCATTTACCACTTGCCTGAGCAACCTTCCCACTACCTTCCCTCCCTGTCAACTCCCCCTTCAGTTATCATTCCAGCTCATCAACCACCCACCTGATTTTCTCAACATATTCCCAACCTCTCTCTTTCAAATGAGCCACTACAACTGAGCCATCACACCATCCACCTGCCCACCCAGCCTTCCCTGTGCCTCTCCTCCCTTCCTCTCTTATCAGGAACACAAAGATGGAGTATGTGCATAGCCCACTGGCTCACCCAATCTTCCTAGCATCTTCCTTCCATCGCCTGGAACTCAAAGACAAAGTATGCACAGAAGAATACCCATTCTCAGTATTTCTCACCTGTAAAATATGAATATAAAGTTACTGCCTTTGCTCAATTCATGTGCATTCCTATGAGAACATTTGAATCTTCGAGTAAGAATCCTTGATCTGCAGTAATTCAGTTGTAGGTTTGTATTTGAAGGTACAATATTAACGCGGTAGCTGCTTCAACCCACATTTATATGCACATCTGTCCATGCACATACAGTATCTTGCTCCTGACATCAGTGCTTTGCCAAATATACGTAGATTCCACAGACTTAAGTCTGTTGGAAGAACATATTATCAAAATTATTTAGACTCTGCTAATTTTATGAGCCCACTGACCTTTCTGCTATTTTTGTACAGCATCTTTGTATCTTCCTGATCATCAACCTGGGTTTTCTTGCTCTATATAAATATTAATGTTTCTCAGTATACAAGACATGTTTATCCTCTAGCTTAATAACACGCCTACAAGGTTCTTAGGATGGAGGCAGATTGAAGTAGATCTCAAGCGTCCTTGTGTACTCTAAACCATTCTTTTCAAAAGCTTAAGATCAAGAGATACCTTCACTCTCTTCAGAGAATTCATGCCATTCTAGGATATTGTTTGTCTTAAAGCATTATCTTACATGAACTTCTGTGCATTCTGGTGGGATCTGCTTTTGCTTACATTCATTATTAGCTAGCAATGCTCTGCTCTGTCTGCCTTGACTCCATTTCTGCCTACTGTCAAGTATTTCATTGCAAATTCCTCTAAGAATGGGCTTCTTCAGTGCTTGTATTTATCATAACTCACACTTGATGACTATGATCTAGTCTTCATGTATTTAGCTCTTCATCTGCTGCTTGATAGATTACCATTATCAATTTTTCCCCAGGCATTCATTTTTCATTGTTTCCTCAAATTTATTCTGCCATTGTGTTTCTCCTTATTATCCTATTTGCAGCAAAGAATGGGCAAGCTGATTAAAAATAATGAGGGTAGTTTTTGTTTCTTGTATACTTATTGTTGTATCCTGTCCTTCTAGCGCTATCATTTAAATCTATGTTGCTCTGATCTTAACTTGCCTAAGCAGGCATAACCAACTAAAGGTGGTCATTCTTGAATATTACTACTGATTAGAAACATGTCTAACCATATGTAATTCAGGAAAGAGACCAGGGGTTAGGGTATAACATCAAGAATAAAAAGTCCTGGCAGTATTTTTTTTGGTTAAACCTAACCACTAGTGCTGAGTTGTTTTTATTTTTGTTTTGTTTATGACCTTGGTTTCATACAGAGCCAGATGAATTCCCAGAATGATTATGTCTGCATCTATGGAAAGATACCGTGGTTACTCACCAAGTCTCTGGAGGGGGGAAAAAAGGCAAAATTTGGAATGTTGAGGAATCCTTATGGGAAGAAATTTCTGGCTGGAAAAATTAGTCAGAGGTTTTACATGTATATTTGGTCTCAGATCTACAATGTACTCTATTGGCATAAAGAAATGGCAGAAGAAGGATATAAGTTATTATTTGGGAAACTTATAAATATCCAAATTGTTAGATGGAGCAACCTATGTCAAATGGGGACAGAGCAGCCAATGTGCTATTGTAAATAATTCTACAAGATTTGAATGCTATATCTAATTTCTCATCAGGGCATTTGAAAATGAATCATAACTAATTGCAGTGAGACTAGGAATCTGATTTCTGCCCTTTTTTTATGAGCCATTTACAATGAGATAGGAACATGGGAAATCATCTTATATCGGAGCATATAAAAACAATAATAGCTGTATTGCTGTGTTTGTATGTTCTTTGTTGGTGTAGTCTTATAAAAGTATTATCCAGTTACAGATTTAGAATGTTGAATCAAATCGGACACCTTTTACCATTCCTGAATTGGTGGTATTAAAGACTGAATATTGTCCTTTTGTTCTGAAGAAACCATGATTGTCCCTCAGACAAACTTTCTGCATTCTTAATTGTTATTCAGTGATCTAAGATCAGAAAAAATGCAACTATGCTTAATTGATTTGTGGATTACACTGCATATGTAGTTTATGTATCTATAAAATCTAAATCTAAAAAAAAATCACCATTTTAGTGATTTCAAGACTAATTCCTTCACTTTATGCCATACTGCTTCTAATAATGGAAAATGTGTATTCTGAGAAGCCTTGTGTGGGATTTAGTCATTTGAAATAAGAGCTTGTCCATCTTGTGGTTGGGAGGCCTACCTCGTACTGCATGGGCTTAGGCCACAGAACTGTTTTAGGTGTTAGAAGGAAACAGGATTGTGCAACATTAGCCTCCTCGATTGGCAAACAACATGGAATTAGCCAGAGTGGCATAATACTTTGGGTCTGGCCATTAGTTTTGTATAGTCTACAGATCAGGACATTCTGTCTTCTCCATCTCTGTCCCCAGCTACCATAACCTATCTCAGACACCCCCAGTAAAAAAAAAGTTCCAGGTGTGGATTTAGATCCTGTGCCTCAAAGCCATGCATGGTCCTAAACCTGATAACAAACATGTTAAAGATGCATTTAAAAATGTAATTCAGATTTATATCTAATAAATAAATCTTTTATTTGTCAGCTTTGTTAATAATTACATAGTTCAATCAATCAATCAATTTATTTGTTTTGACCACCAGTCATAACAAATAAGATAAAACCTGCACAAAAGTGTCCAAACATTAATAAAATACATTAAAATGTGCAAAAATCAGTAAAAACAGTGTTATTACAGCAAATAAAATATTAGAAAACATTAATTAAGCATTAATTAATTACATAGTTGTTCTCTGAATATATCCAGAATTTAAGATCAGGAGTGTTGACTGATGCTGATCAGTATTTGTAGAATAGTGGAGTTACTCCAGCCCAAAGTACATAGCTATTCAATTACTATCCTGGGAGTATCTGCAGCAACCTAACATTCTTTATGAAAAACACAGAGCTGCTGTAATATTTTATTCCAAGGAGATTTTCAACATGCTCAAAGGTGAAGAGATGAATTATGGTCATATGCTAGGTTCCTCCCCTTCGCCCCCACCCCCAGAAATTTCTAAAGCTAATGTTTTATCCTTCCATAAGTAACTACAGTTATGGATTGGAAGGTTTATCTGAAACAGTGGTCCCCTAAGGAGATTTTTTTTCCGAAATTGTAGCTGGATGTTAGCCAAGGACGTTCTGACTCATTTGAAATGGAGATGCCTTTTCCAACAGGTTGTACACTATATCACAATTTTTAGCTAAAAACGATATTTGTTTTAGCAACCAGTAACATGTTAACTCTGTCCAGTATCAACTACTTAGATGTCTTCCTTTTTAAAGTAGAACGTCAGCTGCAAATATCAGCTGCTTTTCTTAAAACTATAAGAAAACATTAAGAATAGAATCAAACGGTTGAGGGGTAGAATGTTGGCTGCTAAAAAAGTAGTCTTGTGTCTCCTCCTGTTTTACCATAGCAACATTTAACAAAGGAAGTTATGCAACATTATTCAGTTTCCCCAAACTCATTGTCTGGCCATTTATAAAAGAGTGGCCATATTCAGCAATATAGAGGGAAAAGGTGGCTTCCTGTTTTCAGTGGCAGTCAGGCACTTCTCATAAAATTGTGTTCAGCCACAGTATTTAGGGATGAGTTGTTTCTCCGAACATTTAAGATCATGTTGGGCAGAGTGCATAGGGTACCATTTACTGGAAGAGTAACTTAGCTCTACTTTCAACACTGAGCTAAACCAGTAACACAGCAGTAGGATAGCAAAATCCAGTCAGCCCAGCATTACTAGAGCAATGGTGCTAAAGGAATAAATGAGACACCTCAATAGTCAACATACAAACTTCTTTGATGGTAAAACATGCCATTATCAAACTGTATGTGTGGGCCTGTGTCAGTGTTTTTAAGAACTCATTGTCCAAAGTCATTCTACTGGGCAGCCTTCTTCAGTCTGATGATCTTCAGATGTATTGCAATGCATTCCTATAGTCCCAAGACAGCAATGCTTATGATGGATGGTGGGATTTAAGTTCAAAACATATAAAGGGCACAAAGCTGGGGAAGGATGCTGAAGAGGATTAATCTTTATTCTATATTCCACATATCTATGCAGAGGGTACTCAGGGTTTTGGAAAATATCAGTGATATTGCTATGGGACTTTAAGAGGCAAAAAAGGTTGTTGCTTTGTGCAATGAACCCAGATGAATCTGCAGGGTAGAAGGCTGGAGATCTGAAACTGCTGTCCTGGAAATCATCTGGCCTTCACCATCTGGCTCAGCCTCTTGCTTTGGGGGAAGAGCATGAATTGCAAAACAAGTAAATTAAATTATGAAAATGGTATAGAATATTATAACACTACAACAAAATATGTGACATTTTCCAATGCTGGGAGGAAAACACCCTGCATTTCAGTCAAGCCACCGAATAAAGCCCTAAATTGTTCAATATTTTAATATTTTATTAGGGCATTAAAGGGCCTTGATGCCATATTACCCTTGCATTTAGGGCAGACTTCCTCATTCTGTGTACTCCAGATCTGCAACAGTGTACAGAAGCCAGTGTAGTTTTCCTTCTCAGACAGAAGTCCAGCTTTTACAAGGGATGCAACCTCAGAATTCATCTCTCACAACCTTGCCAAGTTCTGGGACTTTTTTTTAAGGTTGGGAAATCCCTACTTAAAAAAGTACAAAAAATAGACTCAGATATCCTGTTTCTTCCCTCCTATAGCAAGCAATGTGAGAAAAGAATTTTAAAGTCAGTCCAGGAAGAAAATGCAGAAATGAAAAGCAGAACCTGTCTCATGTATTAATTTTTTCCAAATATAATTATCTCTATTAAAATTACTGCTTCCAGTAAGGAATTTATATGGAGTGGAATTATATGGCTAGTAGAATGCGGAAAATGTGTACTGAATTGATCCTAATCCAAATTATCTCTGCATGCAAATTTTATTGTTTTTCCCCATATGTCTAACTAGCCATTTTTTACACAAATTAATATATGGAATCTGCATAGATTAAAAACTACATCTCAGCCTCAGTCCAAATGCTTCATTTTTAAGAAACATGTAGGAAGATATAATCACAAATATTTGCATAAACTATGCAGAAATTGAAACTTCAGAAGTACATTCAATCAAGTATACTGAGCTTGTAAAAAAGTTTTCATTAATTGTAGACACACTGTATGCCCGAACATCGTACATCATCTGAGATATAGTTTTAGCTTTAAAAAGCTTGATGGTGACAGAGATGCATCTACTCCCTTTAGAATGGAAAAAGCCCAGGATTGCCCTGGTACTATAGTTAGCTTTGGCAAAAATGACTCTAATTTATTCACACCAAATGTTGGAGGCTTGAAAAATTATGCCAAGGTATTTAAAAGCTGGGACATGTTAAATTTTATTATTTCCAATTTGCCATTGATGTCTGTGGTGACTATTCTTCCCTCCAAAAACTATTCTTTTGGTTTTGGGGTGATTGAATGTAAACCTTCTCACTTACAGAATGGCATTAATACTTGCAGACTTCTCCTGAGGCCCATCTGTGTAAGCAAAACAATTGCTGCATCTCAAATGCTTTGGTCTGCAAGGAATCTGATGTGATCCCACTGGAGGAAAGAGTCTGTTTCTGCTGACTCTCTTACTGAGTTTTCCAATGTTCTGCATTACTAGCTGGGAGGTACAGGAGGATCCCATTCACTGATAGATGCCATCTTTGTGATCAGAATGAACTGGAGACCCTAACTGCGATTTTTCTCTGCAGCGATTTCCTTAAGAAGGTATAAAATGTCCTAATTTTGAAATGGTGACATTATGAAGTATTCTGTTCTGTTCTGTTCTGTTTTATTTTATCTTATTTAACCCTTTTTCTTTCTTTTAAGTCCTAATTTTTTTTTAAAGTTTAATTAATAATTACAGGTTTGTGTATTTCATTGTTGTGCTGTCTGGTCTAAAGGTCATAATAAAAGTTTGATTTGATTTGAAATTTTAAAAAAGCAGAGATATATTAAGCATGTATATTCAAGGATAAATTTTATGCAGCTTGTAGACAACTTAATACATGCAGGGCTGAGGTAAAATGCTAAATGAAAACTTTCTGGCTCTTGAATTAATTTCAGTTGCTTCCACTTGCATCTACCACATTGTTTTCCAAAACTTTATTTAAAACAATCAGATTTCAGCTCCAAAATACTTTTTTAAAAAATTTTAAAATCATTCATGTACACTGTTACTACTATTATTGTTAACAAACAGCGATTCGAACAAAATAAAATAACAATGGATTAAATCATTACTATTTGAGCACTTGCCAGTCAGCCATAATACTAATCAATCCTTTGTCGTAGTATTTGAATTTCCTAAATTTGGTAGATCAAACTAAAATACCCCATTGACCAAAACATATATTTAATATTTTTAAAGCACTTCTTTTCCACTTTAATTCCTCCCATGCCATTCCTTAATGGCCTTGAGGAACGAACCAACTTTCATCTCTATCCCAAAGACAAAGCATCTATTTATTTTGGGATAATACCATAACATTTGTGTCTCTGGCTGGATACACTTAAGATGGCTAAGAAAGTAGGGTTTTTATTTATTTTTATTTTATTTGCAAGGCATATAAGCTGCTTCAATTCAAGACAACTTTGAGCGTAGGTAGGTAAGGCAGATAGGATAGAACACCTAAAGTTAGGATCAGTTGATGCAACCTAGTAGAAAATATATCCATATCTATCCTTCCACCACCACTAGTAAATACAAGCACTGAAATTAGATGTTGATAGAAAGTGATAGGAAGTCTAAATCTACTCATTAGAGCAGTGTTTTTCAGCCATGGCAACTTTAAGATGTGTGATCTTCAGCTCCCAGAATTCCCAACTCGTGTGTGGAGTTGAAGTCCACACATCTTAAAAGTTGCCGAGGTTGAGAGAATATATCCAATGTAGAGAAGCTTACCTTTTTGAACAGACATGTTTAGACTTGTGCGGTGTATGATATAATATTCTGATTAAAAAGAGCTTGTGCTAATGGTAAACAGAATTAGAATGCTTGTGCAGCACATCCCACATCTTATTCCTCTGACTACGTGGCCTATAGTACACTAATTCCTCTAAATTCAGCTATAATAAGCAGTATCTTGCTAACATATGACACATTAGCTTTGTCATTTCTGGGATATTGTAACAATCTGCATAATGCCATAACATCAGTCAATTTCCACCCTGAATGTTTCATTCTCCCTGCTCTTCTCTGGCACAAGCTTCAACCAATTTTGACCATCTGGGTTCCAATGGGATGACTGGGTAGAGAAACTGACTGGTAATAACTCAGTAACCACAAGAGGAAACATTAACTTTTCCCCTGGAATTCTCCTGGGAAGGAATATTTCAGCTTAAATGTAACATTCCTGGGAAATCTCATAATGCATTTGTAGGTACAAATAACACCTGTTTGGGTTTTGAAGAAGATTATAGTGAAAACTGTTAAGTACAAGAGATTATGTATATTAATATTAATATGCATACTGAAGTCAGCCTCTTAAAATGTCTGCAAATACAGTGGTACCTCGGGTTACGAACGCCCCTCCTTACGAATTTTTCGGGATACGACCAGCTCCAGCCCCAAAAATTTACCTCGCCATGCGACCTCCACCTCGAGCTACAAACCGGATCTGCGGCCATTTGCCCTGCTGCCACGTGGTCGCAGCTTCCTGTGGGCGAGATCGCAGTAGCAAGGAGACGTTCAGTGAGGCTTGTGGTGTGTTTTGTGGCGTTTGGAAGGTTTTTGGTGTGCTTGTCAGCATGGCTCCAAAGAAAATGCAGAGCAGGCTTGGCAAGAATAAGGCTTTGAAGAAAAAAGTGGGGAAATTTGCCTCGTGGTGCGACCAAATTCGGAGGGTGGATTAGCCGTATTTACATTGAACCTTATGGGGAAATTTGCCTCGTGGTGTGACCAAATTCGGAGGGCGGAATGGATTAACCGTATTTACATTGAACCTTATGGGAAAATTTACCTCGCGTTGTGACCAACTCAAGTTGCGATCAGAGTCACAGAACGGATTAAGTTCGTAACCCGAGGTACCACTGTACTTTATCACTGAAAGTGGTGCTGCTGAATAACAACCATCTGAATTATTCGTTACCAGCAAGAAAATAAACTGCATGCTTTTTGTCCCTAATTTTTATTTAATCATTGGTTACCCAAGTGACATCCAGTTTTAGCTGAAATTAATGTTTTGTAATAATGTCATATTTTAAAATGGGCAACTTCTTTTTGACAAGCCCTCAATATATTAAAGGGGCTCTCTTGCCTGTTTGGCAAAGGACCAGTTTAAAAATTCAGAGACAGACAGTTCCCAGGGACAGAATCAGAACTGACTAAATGTGGCCTTCTTTTATTTTCTTTCAATGTGGACTTTATGTGCAGCTAGCAGTGAATGATAGATAGAGTCAAACAAACTCACATCGTGGGCCTTCATTTGAGCAACTTTCATCAATTCTAAGGATCAGTAAGTGCCCTTAAGTTACATTTCCATGATGCTGTTTGTTTTTAGAAACACGGAGAGAGGGAGAGAATATCATTCTTATACCCATCCTGCATACTTAACCTTTATCTCTGTTCTCCCTTCTGTAACAATGGCTGTATATTTACACAAAGATGCATAATTGAAAGCTAATTTCATAATTTTAAAATACATTTAAAACAATTTGAAATGAAATAAAACAAGAGAAAGCAACAAAACCTGTAAAAACAGATAATGGAAAAGATCTTAATTTTAAAAAAAGACTGCCAAGAAAAGAGAATTGCCTACAGTGCATATTTAAAAGTCTGGGAAGGGCTGTAATTAAAGCTGAAAACAGTAAAAATGACATGGCTTACTCAACTAGAACAATTTTCCATGTATGATTTCAAACAGCATAGCAGATCAAGAAAAGAAAACCATAGAAAGATAATGCCTTAGATTTGCTTTGACAGAGAGATTCATGCTGTGGAAGCAGTGTGATTCTCCTTATCATGGCGATGAGATGACATCATTCATCTGATGAAGGACTTCCTGATGCTGAGAACTGCTTTGGGTATCTTGGGTATCACTCCAAGATACGCTTCCTCTCAGTTCTCCCCTAGGACCAGCTGAAGTGTTTCCAGGCTGGGAGGCTTTTGGCTTTGTCCAAAGTCTTTGCTCAAGCTGCCTAGGCTGGAAGAACTCCTGCACGTGCAGAAGGGGCTGGGCTTGGCAACCTGGGTGCATGCTGTGGGGACTCCTGCCACCCAGCCCAGAAGGACTTCAGCCAGCTTTTCTCCTGCAGTGCTAGCCAAAGAAGCATCTCCTTAATTTCTCCCCCAGGGCACAATCTGTGGAAGGAACAGCAACACAGTACAGCATGTCCTTTTGCTCATGAGTCTTCACTGCTTAACGAAGCAGCTTCAGTAATAAAAGCTATTAAACCTAAAAGGAGGAACAAAAAATCAAAACAATGGCATCCATGCTAAAAACCTAAAATATTTTTTTAAAAAATTGGGACCAGGAGGACTAAAGAAGTCTTCACTTGATTCTCAAAATATCACAAATATGGTGCTAGCACAGCCTCTCTGGGGAGACTTAATCCATACAGCAGCAGTGTAAATAGTAATTATAATTATGAAGGAGTACTATGCACTACAAAGTCCTAAAATGAAAAAGCTTCACCTGTTATCTAAATGTATGTTGACTGACCACAGAGATTTAATTATCTCCTACTAATATCCTACTAATATCAAACCAGTTCCAGGATGACAGTAGTTTGTAACTACATCAGGCCACAGAGTACAAGAGGGAGGAGAATCCAAGGCATGGGCTGTGTACAAGCAAAGTAAAATGGATGGATGAAATTTGTTGGGGGGGAAAACACAGTGAGAATGAACTTAAGCATCCTAGAGCATGGTATGGTTAGCTGGAAGTGCAGTAATTGAGAACAAGAATGTAAGAAGTCATACCATTTCTTTCCCCCTTCTTTCCTACAATGCAACAAGTGAAAAAAATGGAAAGCCAAAAAACACAAGTGGAAAAACTGAAAAGCAGAACAAAAGAAAGAGAAAAATGTTTCCATTTATAAGTAGGCAGAGGTGAGCAGAATATATGTAGCTCAGGGTTGAACTAACCTTGGTGCTCCCTGAGCTTGGTTGTTTGCTTGCAGACATTTCATTACCCAACTAGGTAACATCATCAGTGCTAGTGTATATAAACAGGGAGAAAACCCCACACTTACTAGCACTGATATGTTACCTAGTCAGTAATGAAAAGTCTGCAAGCAAACAGCCAAGCTCAGAGAGCACCAAGGACTCCACATTTGGTAACTGTTAGTCAAGTTTATGTGTTCTTCTCCTTTAATTGAAATCTTTAGTTCCCTCTCATGTCCAATTTTTAAAATCTTATGTTTTTTTTAAAAAAGAAAAGAAATCAAGACAAAAGTATTTTCCTTTATTAATTATAAAGGATTCTTTATAATTAATTCCAAAAGCTTATTTCAAATTTATCTGGACCCTTAGTCCATTTGTAGCTTCCTAATATCAAAGTTTTAATCAACCTTTTGCTTTGTTTCAAAAAAAAAAATTTTTTTTAAGTTCTTAAGCTTGTGATTAATTTTTTATTTCATTAAGGATTGAAGGCAGACTCCCCTGGTGTTTTCAGACTTGTTGCTCCAAAGGTTTCTAATAGCTGAAAAGTAGTTAATAAGCAATTTCCAAATGTGATTAGAAAAGGAAGTATGCAAACTTGGTGTCCTTTTAAAGGCGTCAACCACAGTTTGAGCAAGATGGCTATTCCTTCGTCTCCCAGAACTCTAAACCCATTGGAGACCTCTGGCTTGCAGTCTTCTCACAAGGAATAACTGTCTGGAGCACTTGTGGGTGATCTCTGGCCCTCTCCTTTATCCAGAGAGGTTCAAAGAGCCAGTCTACTCACTGGCTCTTTGTTCTTCACCAGTCATCAGTCCACCATTTCTTCCTCCAGAAGCCCTGCTTTTCTCCTAACCTTAAACTGAACTTAAGTGTCTAAATATCATCCAATACCATTTGTAAATATTTACATAATTTTGGAGTGTTGTTTTTATTATTCAAGTATACTATGAAGGGATGGGCTTTGCTTTTAAAAATCATCAAGATATGCCTTATATCATTGTTGGAAAGCCTCATCATAAATTGCCTTTAACAAGAGAACAAGGAATATCTCATAGTATCCAATGGATTCATTAAACGAGAATCAGAATCCTGCACCTGCCTTTCCTGCTGTCTTTCCTAGTTATAAAATGAAGTCAAGACAGTTTTGAGGGCTGTATTATTGTTTGAAAAGTTCTCATTATGACAATGAAAACAATAATCAACAAAATTTTGATTATCTCTGCAAATTATACAGTTTTCCATGTTAAAAAAAACTGAGAGCAAGAATAGCCTTTTTGAAAATACATAGCTTATGATTTCATATCTGAAAATTGTATGCTTTTTTGTAACTGCAGATTATTGGAGTCTCTTGCAGTGATATCAGAAACATTTTTCTCCCACTCATTCAAATAAGATATTTTCCTTCTGTCAGCTAGAAAACTATTGCATCAGCCTTTATCATATTTTTGAGTAGATTGTTCATTGAAAATATATATATAAATAATTGGAAATATGTGAAATTATACCCTTACATATGCAGAGTATCATTTACATGTTGGCAAGAAGTTATGTGAGTTTTTAAAAACTTCCATTAAGTTTTTCTCTGAAATAAATATTTTGATGATAATCAGAATAGATATTTCCAACAATACAAAAAGTCCAGGGAGCCCATTCTTCTACAAACCTCAGGAGTGCAAACTGTTCAACATTTAACATACAAATGTCATGGCATCAGTCATATAATGTTAGCGGCAACTCTCATTTGCCTAGCCTAATCCAGAAGCCAGTTGAGACTGTAGCCCAGGTGGACAAATGAGTTACCTTTCTTGGCAAACTTTATTTAATCCTTGCCTTTATGCTCAAAGCATAAACACATACTCCATAAGCAATTACAACTTGGCAACATTTTAAGGCTAATACTTGGCCTTCTTAGAAATAAAAAAATAAGAGTATCTTTGTATTCTCCTAGATAATAAATGCCACAATAAAACCAAAGGTCCATGTTGGTCCCTAGGAGACTAACATTAATTCTTAACATAGGAATTTATGAAGATTTTTGTAGTATTTCTAATAGTTGTTTGTGGCATGTATTTATTACTTATTTAATATTGAACATATACCCCACTTATTTATTCCACAACTCAGGGCAATTTACAACAAAAAGTACAAAATATAAAACACATACAGTATGTATATAATTAAAACCAAGATTAAAACCATTCATTATAATAATTAACAATTTAAACATTAGCAAAATAACTGTGTTTTCACTATCTTCCTAAATCCTGGGAGAGTGAGAAGTGTGGAAATCACAGCCTTTTCCCATGTACCAATTGCTGAGTTTCCAGCAGCAGAAACATCTTCAGAAGGGCCTCTGTCACACATTCAAAGAAGGACCTAGTTAAGGGCTTTAAAGGGGTGGGTCGGTGGGTACATGCGCGTGTGTATGACTTTGATGTTGACTCCTGGCGACTGCCTGGACTAGTCCCTGCAGTTTTCTTGGCAAGATTTTCAGAAGTGGTTTGCCATGGCCTGCTTCCTTGGGCTGAGAGAGAGTGACTGGCCCAAAGTCACCCAGCTGGTTTTATGCCCAAGGTGAGACTAGGACTCATGGACTCCTGGTTTCTAGTCTGGTGCCTTAACCATTACACTACACTTTAAAATAATATTCCCACTCATCTTATAGAGTGTCCTTCAATAAAAATTCCAGTAGCTTTCTCCTTTTTTGTTCTGGGAAACTCCTGTCTCATTAAACCAAATAAACCCTGAAAATTGTGGGGGGGGGGGGGGGGGGGGGAGCTTCATGTTTCTGTGGAGAAATCAACAGACTTCTACTGCTTTGTGTACAGGATTATTTTACAGCTCTCCCTGGGAAGAAATTAAGCTGAACTCTGAATGAACCAACCAAGTCTTTACTTTAGAGTTCAAAAACGTTCATTTCAGTTTGATTTGTTTTTCTTTAATTTCATCTGCATCTTGCTTCCAGGTGTTAAGCCAAGTAGAAGTCTCTGCTGATGAACCTTCATTTTCTTGGTCTGCCCTTCTGATACCATAGTAGAGAGGCCAGGTTTTGATGAAACCCAGAAATGAACTTCTTTGAATTTGGTTTTTTTTAAGGTTTGCCATCTTGTTAAAAGTGAAAAGGCCAAACAAAACTCGCTAGTTTCTACAAATAAAATATTATAAGGTTTTAATGGTTGTGGATGTTTATTTTCTTTCATCAAATATAAGAAGGAGTAACACATATGATTTTTTGTAATGGATTGCATATAGCAATCTCCAGCATGTAACTCTTGCAATTCCAGCCTGGTTCCCTACTGACAAAATATTTATTAAAAGCTTGAGGGAGCCACTTTTTAACCATGGTGACAAATAATTTGCTTGATACATTTATTTGTGTGCTACAGATGTATTAATCAGACATTTCTGAACCATCTCTTTTCATGGCTTAAATCTTTTAGCTTAAATGAAAGAATAGTATTATGCTCCTTCAGACCAGCCTGACCGAGTACTGCTGATGACCTTGGCATACATTTGATTCATCAGTGCAGCCCTATACAGGATTTGCAATTCTTTCCTGTTTCTTGAGTGAAATAGTGCTCCATCCACAGAGATGAACATTATGCTCACCTCTCCAAATGCTCTCAACTGCTTTTACCATTGACCGTGCTGAATGTTATATTTCAAGAAATTCTGAAGGCCACAAATTCTTCGCCATTGCCCTAGTTGTGTCCATTTGCTTGTTCTTCCAAAGAGTATTGGATTTAACAGAGAAATTAATGTTTAGTAGAGCCTTGGAAGATGAAAAGAAGACTTTCTCTGCAATTACACAGTGGGGAGAGCTCTTTTAGAAATACCTCTTTGTGATGGTGACTTTGGATCACAAAGCATCCTGGCTGTTATCTAGACAGTTGTGTGCAATCGTTTTAGCACCCTAAGTTAATTGTATGTTTCAATGAATCCATACGTGAACAGAAACTAACAGGTCCAAAGTTAAATACAACATTGTTCCCCAAATATAAATACATAGTTGGTAATTATTTACAGATTCAGAGCGAGAAAACAGTGAATATGGCAGGTGCAGAAGTTTGGACACCCTTTCATTCAGTATTTTGTAACAACTCCTTCACCAAAATATAACAGCTTCCAGCCAGCTGAGAGTCATTCTATTCTGTTCTGTTCTGTTTTAGGTTTTTGTTGTTGCTTGTTTGCCATTTTTCCTACTCTTTCTTGGAGAACTCTTATAGATCAGAAATATTCTTAGACTTCCTTTCCTGCACTGCATATTTGAGATTTCCCTACAGAAAAAGAGAAATGAGTTTCAGTAATGGAACTCTATATAACTCCTCAAAACAATGCCTTAGTGCCACTTAAACGTTGGATTAAAAATAAATGGGTAATAGAACATACATACCCATCATACTCCAGAATTTTTTTAATTTGTTGATGTAGGCTTAATAGTCTTGTGGTACAGTGTCTGGAAATGTCCCAAACCTTTGGTGAACACTGAAAGGAATACTTTTGCAAATGTTTGATCAAAGGAAAAGAAATCTGAATTTTGCAAGCTGGCAGGAAAGTATGTAGTTGCTTTTAAGATGTCCCTCCCTCCCTCCCTCCCTCCCTCCCTCCCTCCCTCCCTTCCTTCCTTCCTTCCTTCCTTCCTTCCTTGGTTCCTACTTGTTTTCCTGTACTCAACACTGTAATAAACAAGGATTACAAAATACCATTCAATTCCAGTATTTTTTCATCACTAGGAAAAGGCACACCTAAAAGTTTGACCCTTGAATCTTCATGCTCAGAGATGAGTTGTCAATACAAAATACCACCATAGCATCTAAATTATTAAGTGTATTGGCACATACAGCTTGTATTTTTTTTCCCCTTTCAAAATACATGAGTGAGAGCTGATCCTTTTCTGGGTGCAGCTTGTACATGTTTGCTTTGGTGTCAGTGATATAGCTTACATAGAAGGATTTATTATATAAGCAATAACAATACATTTCATTTATATGGATCCATGTGTGATATTGCTGAATGAACTTTGAAATGGAAAACATTGCATCAATATGTTTATCTCTAACTATTGGAAAAGGAGATCAAAGAATAAGCGTATCAGAGTTGGTTGGAGTCAGATGATTTCCATCTATGAACAAAAGACAAAAGGTCCAATGTCTTGGCCTTTCCTTTGAGGTTTCTTTGTTTCCATTTCACTCACTTTCCCAATTGGCTGTTCAGTTTTGACAGTGCATCTATTGAATACAGCATAATAATCAATTTGTGTAGCATGTCAGTTGTAATTTCATAACAGGAACAATAGAACTACCATTGTATCTACCATTATAAGGGGGTGAACCTTCAGTTTAAAAATAATCTGTAGAGTTTTCCTTGCTAAATCCTGTGGGTATAATTAACCAGGCTTAATCCAGGAAAAAAAAACCTCTATGACTTTACACTCTTTTTTTCCAGTGGTCAGAAACCTGACTCATGTTTACCTTAAAAAAGAAGCATCATTGGGCTTGAGAACTTTATTTAGCTGTCCTAGGAACATCTAATTGTTTGGTTTCTTTAAAACATAATGTTCCTGGAAAAACAGAAAAATTATCGGCAACCCCAAGGTCTTTAAAATATGATTTGGAAACAAACCCCACTGACTTCAATGGAATTTACTATCTCAACACCATTTCCTGAGCCAGCGTCACAGAACCATTGGTCTGGTCCTGAGATGCAACTCAGGAATGAGTTTTAGGAGGCAAAAGGTGTACAAGTTGCAGTCTGCAGGTATATTATCACATTTTGAAAACCAGTATAATAAGGAGCAGGAAAATATTTATCTGAAGCACTAGATAACAATTGTTGATTTATTTATTTATTTGAAAGGATGGTGTTTGTTTGCTTTGCTAATTTGTGTAGCTAAATATTGTGTGGGAATTACTGCTTGGTTGTATTACTTTCCACCACCACCACCACCCCATGACAGAAGCCGCTTCCTGCCTTACCCTATGATAGAAGAAGGGAGTAAGTGTTGGTAAATATTGACTACAGGTACTTTATGGGGCAGAAAACATGGGCAAAAACCCTCCAGTGAGCAGGGAAACACCATTAAAAGTTCCCTGCTCCAAATCCAGCATTTGAGTCCACCATGCCTCACAGCAAGGATACATAAGCTTTCTTCCCTTGAGAACTATATTCTTTGGAAATAATCTGATACTGAAAGCAAACCCCTGAGCTTGAATGGTAATGGACAGGATAGCTCTTACCAGAAATCTAAATTAATAATCTGCAGATGGCTTCTGAAATTAAGCTGATGGTCCCCTGAAATTAGATGGAAAGCCCTAGCTGCCCACTTCTGGCTTGCAAGCTCTATCAGGTTAAAGTACAGTTTTAAAGCAATTTGAAGAAACATAGTTTGCAAACCTAATTTCCCAGTACAGCTCAATTCAGCTTGTAGGTCATGATTTCCTCTTTCCCTTCTTTTAATTATTTAGTCACATGTTTTCTAACTCTGTATACTGTACAAGGCTTCAACCAATCATTGGTTTCACAATTTTAAAAAATCATCAGAAAATTGTATGAAAGTGGCACGTCGGTTATGTTAGTTGCATACCGTTGTTATACCACGCAGATGGTATAAGGATTTCTGTCCATATTAAATTTCAGATGTGATTTAATTTTCATTTATATTTAACCCAAATTAAATTAAACAGGTACAGTTAATATGATTATTTTGGACTGTGCAAGTCCTTTGAAACAAATGCTTTGGAAAGCAGAGCAGCCCATATGAAGCACCTCTTTTCACGTCATTAAAGCAGCCGTGTATTTTTCTTGTCTCCTCTGGCTGCTCCACGTAGGTGCACGTAGTATCGCTTTGTTTCGAGATGGCCGGCAGCTGATTCCAAAGCAGGTCCACCAGCCTGAAAAAAGACACCGCTACTTTTAAAGATATGAAGGTGGGGCCACACATTCCCAAACCCCTCTTCCATGGGATTTGCACAACCCTATCTTATTCCATCTATTCATTTTTTTCCCCCGCTGTCACATTAAAATCTTTCTTTGGTGGCAATTTTGGGAGGGGCCCTGGGAGGCTTTTAAAGCATGCATGAATTTTCAATTTGCACACAGCTTGTAGCAATAATAGAATTTGAGGTATATAGAAAAAAATGGATCCCCCATGGCTGGGTTAGTATTTATGAGGGCCACTGAGCTTCCATGTCAGCATTCCACTTTAAGGTTCACTGACGTTAGAGATGTTCAAATAGAAAACACTGTTCAGTGTTATACACTCCACAGAAAACTGGGCACTGTGCAAGCCTTTTTTGAGGGAAGTCACTGATTCCAAGCCAGGGTTTATTATAAATTCATTTCTCAGCTGACATGGTGACTTGCCGTGCAAGGATAAAAGGCCATGATGAAAAGCCTCACTGTTCTCAAGATGAGTACTTTGATTCCTGGCATTATCAAGCAGGAACAAAATAGCAAAAATAGCTGCCCAGAGAATAAGAAATCAGCTTTCCTTCCTTTCCCTACAGGAAAAAAAAATGTACTGGAAGCAATGTGGCTCATAGCGTCAATAAACTTTCAAGAATGCTACAAGGGAGATCACAGCAAAGTCACAGCATTGTCTATTCCAAACTATTTCATGCAGACACAAACACATGGTAACTGAAATATTTTAATAGGGTAATTGTTGTTTTCTCTTTAAAGCCAGTTAAACAGTAATTGTTAATATTTAATTGTAGACCATTTACATTTAAATCGAGGAAGATTTAGGCACACTTTTATTTGGTGGGCTACTTTGTTCTAGACCACTCCTCCCCAACTTTAACATGCATTGGACTACATTTCATATAACTACATGTCTGGAGGCCATCATGTTTGGGATTGTTATTGTAATGAGATGGATAAAATCCTGAAAATACTTTCTTAAGTGTTGTTTCTTGCTTCCTTAAGTTTTGTAAAATGCAATTATTTTAACAAGTTGGTGATGGGCAAAATTTAAAGCATCCAATCACATTTCATTACTCAGATTACGCCTTCCTAGCCCTGCTACTGAAGATCTTGTGCCTGTACGCTTATAATGTGTGCAAAGCAAATACTGTGCCACTGAGTGGGCTTTTTTTTTCCTCTATGAAAAAGTCAAAGATGAAGAATAAAAAATTTCTCTCCAGGAACCCTATGCTTCAATATATTCCAGCTCTATATTGCTCTCCAGGTGTGAGATCCCTTTTCTCCAGTTGATTTGCTTATTCTTCCTTAACATGGCCTTTGATGTCCATGTCAATGGGCTGGGAGGCATATGTTCTTTCTCTTCTAGCTTACAGTAATTAAGTTTGTGAGGTCAATATGGCATGCATGACAGATTCTAAATAGGTACCAGTAAATCAGTTCGAAGCATCTACATACATACCTTTCAAGTCATTGTTTATACTTCCTGTCTAGAAATCAGAACTCAGTTGGGACTGTATTGTTTTTTGAAGATGTTAGTAGTCCCTTTAGTGGGTGGACAGAAGATCTCTCAACAAAAACTGTACAACTTTTTTTCTTATCCATCCCCAATGGCTTCTGTAAGAAACAGGAATAAATTTATTGCAAAGAAAAAATATCTCATTTCAGAAAGGGACATTTGGTTTTCATACAGTGATATAGGAGAGCTGTCAACATCAACTGACCATGGATAATTGTCTGCTCAGTGACCTTAAGCAAGGACCTGTGCTGCTTTTAAATTGATTAAGCAAATTTTCAAACTACCCTCAGTTTTTGCTCTCTGGGGTCTCTTCATTCTTCCTGGTCTTTTTGGGGTCATATCAAATTGCACTGTAAAATGTTTTCAATATCATTGGCCTCCACTAAGAATAGAGAACTTCCAACACAGAGACATAATCTGACCTACCAGCTTGCACCGTCTGATCTTCAGGTATTTAAGCAAGTCCTTCACATAATTAGCAGCAAGACAGGGACTTTTAGCCCTACTGACATGACTTTGCTTCAGCTGCCTCACTACTTCCTTGGTAGTTGCCCTGTCAGATAAATTTTTGGTCAATTTAAGGTGGCACACATATATAATATTCCTGCTTCCTATTTTCCTCACAACAGCCCAGTGAGATAGGGTGGCTGAGAGAGGAACTGGCCCAAAGACACCCAGCTGACTTTCATGCCTGAGGGAGGCCTAGAACTTTCCTGGCTTCTAGCCTAGCACCCTAACCACTATATCGAACTGTCTTTTAAAAGACAACTGGGAGAAGTTAATATGTTGTGTTAAGGATATATTGGACATGATCTGACTAAGGAGAAGGCAATTCAGTTGCATACACAACTTTACAGGTCCTCTCTTTGGAAATGCAACTGGCCCCAGATTCACTGAAGAATTCCTACACTCAGTACACCATATCCCTCTCTATATGGGCTCTGCAGAGTCTTTGTACTAACTGAATAACCCATATCAAGGCAAGCCTACATCACACAGGCGCTGATCTTTCAAGTGTATAGAAGCTCAAAGGGGGCTCCCATATAATCTTCTTGCTCCCAAGCAAGTAACGTGATACCTGTTTAGTTCTAAGAGTGTAAAGGCATCATGTGTTATAATTGTGGGGGAGGCTGGTAAAATTTAAAAGAATGTGTGTGTTTTGTAGTTTGTGTTTATGACATCAACACATGTTGCAATATAGAGCTACAATTGGAGGAGAAGCAGGCCCTGACGCTGCTTTTGTAGATTATACTTGAATTTAGCCTTGGTTAAAAACCACAAGTCCCATAATAACATGTATGTGCCTGCACAGCTGGGTGAATGCATGGGTTTTAAAGCAAAGATTGTATACAGCAGGTAAAACAAGCCACAGTATTCATGCTGCAGTTACAGGAGGAGTGAAAGCTCATACTGGGTAGTCACTGTGTGGATAAAATTGAAGGTGGGAATGCTATATAGGCCACCTTGAGCCTGTCAAAGAAAAGTAGAATATAAATCTAATAAAAAGTATATACAAAATAAATATGGGAAAACCTTGATAAAGTCTTATCCAGCCCTGCTGCACAGATGTTTTCAGCCTTGTTTCTGAATGTGTTCCTGTTTCGTCTCTGATGGAGTAGTTAAAAAAAAAAAAGTAAATATTAACTTGTCCCTTCCATTCTTTTTTTTTTTTTTTTTCTCATTCTGGCACAAAGCAGCCCACTGTGGTTATCTGCTGTATATTTGTGCTTAGAACAGCTGTCAGGGAAATTTCAAGTCATGGAGGAGGGCTTCTATTTTTCCAAAAAGCAATAATGGAAGGGCATAGTCACTGCAAAAAGACGGGCTTGATTCATACACTAAAGCAGATGTCAGGAAGTGAGGATAACAAGGAACAAAATAAGCCTCAGGCTTATTTGCCTATGCCTCTGGCATACACATGGCCAAGTCAATGCAATTATGGGAGCTGAAGTCCAGCTCATCTGAAAGTACTATGTTGTTCAAGATCCTTCTATATAGACCATCATACACACATGTAAACTCATATGTACTTCACTGGCATGATCCAAGTTAGAAGGTCTTCATGTAGGATCCATGTTAAGACCCAGTTCACATTCAGGAGGCAGGTCTCTCTCATGAGTCTTATCCCTTGCAGCTTTGACTCCAGTATTTCCATGTCACATGTGGATTCTTTTTAGAAACTCTATTGTAGCATAATATACAGTGAATAGTTGATCAGTCCTCTTCACTGTTCATTTCTTTGCCTCAGTTGCAACACTTAGGAGAGGACTTAATTTTAGAAATGCAAAAGAATGAACACAAAGACTTGATTTTGGATGTGGGTGGGCTTAAAGAACCAGACTAAACTGTATATACACTTATGGCCCAATTCTCAGATTATCTGGCTGGAATATCTTAAACACTGTATTACCACAATCTTCACGAATGCTGACATTCTACCAGGAACATGCATTGATACTCATGCTCTTGGTTCAGAAGGGAAAGCCATATATGGTAGAAATAGATGAATCAGTTGATTTGGATTTGTATCACTTTTATGCACATTGATCCAAATTCTTTCCTATTCTGTTTCTTATTCATTTGCTCCACCAAAATTAGGAATGGTATTCCACACGAAAGATAGCATTTCTGAAGCCTTTCTATCAATGTAACATTTTAGATTTATATACACCCATTTTTAGCTGAGAACTGCATTGAAGAAATGTAAAAGCCAGTGGCAAACTAAGTTCCAATTCATTTACGGATCCAGTAAGTACAAATCAAGTTCATTCACATCTGAATTCATATGCATTAAATATCTCAAGCATCTCTCTGAGTTGCTGTTTCCTTGGCCTATTTGTCCTAATGGTATGTCATCCCTTTAAATCCAAGAACTAATTTTATATATTATACCTCATTCTCCCCAATGTAATAAAGCACTAAAAAAAAAACAACTTTGTTTAAAACTGTGATGAAAGTAGCTACGAAAGGGACCTTGTTCCAATTACCATAGTGATTGTGCTTTATTGAGTTATCGGTTTAAAATGATTTCCTCTATCCTACAGTTTCACCCTGGGGGCTACAAATGAGCAGCAGCCTTTCCTATAATTGGCCAGCTAAGCCAGGTGATCCTTATTCCTATTTCCTCCAGAGGAAATAAGCTTAATGAATAAAAAATTCATTGGACTACAAAGCATTGGGTCGTCCATCAAGAAAAAGAACGACTGAATGGGAACTTCCGTGATTACTAGCAATACCTTAGATATTGTAGCTGCTCAGAATCCTGGATCTGCAATAAATTCAGTTAGGGTGGAGATTGACATTGGATGCTGAATGCCTTGGTGAATAGCTAGGTTGTATTACTCCAAATGAATCCTAGCACAACACAAATGTAAGCTTTTAACAGCATTATTGCAGGATTCCCGTCATGAAATGCTCTGCCTTTTTCATAATCGACATAACTTAGCCAAAATTTGTCCTTTTGTAGGGTTGCCAGATTGTAGCCTAGAAATTGGCCATTTACCTTTATATTGGGAAGTGAGGCAATTCCTCTCTATCTGCTTTCTTGTCTATTTCTCAGTGAAAGGAATGGAGAAAAGGACCCAAAGGAAAAAAACTAGGAGAAGCAATGGCTTGTTTCCTGAATCAACTGTGATTTAGTAACACAACTGTCATAGGAATGATGAAAGCTAACACCTTGCAGAAGACTGGCTGTATCTCATGATGAGATGCAGTATTTTTCAGATCAGGCTGTTCTCCCACAAAGAGCAAAATTGCTACCTGCTAATTTTCTATAGGGAAATTGCTTTCTCATTGAAAAAGTTGTTTTCTAAGTACTGCCCCTCTTCAAGGTAAAATAAGACACCCTGAAAGAGATGGACCAATTTCCTATCTTGGTAACATTTAAATGAAAAATAGTTGCTGTAGTTTTTGTATAATACTACAATATAATACAATATTGATAAAGAAGGATCCATTCATTCTCCCAGCCAATTCATTGAACCTTGGTAAAGTGCTAAAATATGGATTATTAATATGCATAAAGTGAAGATGACAGAACTAGCAGAGATGGCAAAATTAACTTGTTTGATTAGAAAGATCAACAAATACATTTATCAGTGAATGGAAACCCCTTATGGATTTTTTTGCTGAAAAAAGAAAAAAATGGACTTGTGATTTATGGGTTTGAAGATCAGAAAAGGTAGATTATGGAAAGAATAAAATTATGATGTAACTTTAGAAAGGGCAAAATATAAATGTATTTATAACTGCTGCCAAGAAGATTGGAAGCCAGTACTTTATAATCTTTCTTTTCCTTTCTTTTTCTTTTCTTTTTCTCTTTTCATTATTTACTATTTTTCTTTATTATCTTTATTTTCTTTTATGGTTTTTACTTTGTTAAAAAATTATTCAATAAAATTATATTTTTAAAAAGCCTAATATGCACAAAGTGAAGTTTGACTTTTAAGTGTCTATCAGTTAAAGCAGTTTCCAGACATTTTGCAAACCAGCAATTAATTTCTGTCTCTCCACACCCCAAATATTAAGGCAATTAAGAAAGCCAATACAAAAGTACTTTATAGGCAAAACACTTCATAACTGCTCACCAAAAAAGCAATAAACTCTTAGAACCTACAAACTTTTCACTAATATTTATGAGGAAATTGCACTAAATGTGGGTAAACTTAACAGGATTTTGTTCACGCTGCAGTCTTCAATTGGGATTAGTGATTGGAACAGCACAAGTGTAGTTATACAATTCAACGTCTAATTCCCAAAAGGTTGCTTATAGCCACACATATTAGAGAAAAATATATAGTAAGTCTGTTTAGGAGTCAAAAGTCAAAGCAGCCAGAGCCCTAGTCAAGATTCCAGAATATGAAGACAAAGGATCTATACAATAAGGGCATCTGTCACAGTTCAATATGCAGTGTTAATGCAGGTGACTTGTGATAGACTATGCACTATTTAATTTGGATTTTAATGGTGAAGTTAGGCCAGCAACCATAAAGTGTTCTCAAACTGAGAGTAGGTAGAGACTGTAGCTACCCCAGTCTTACTTAACTGATGTTCATAAGACCTGATCATCCGGGTGTTAGGCAGTTCTCAAGTACACTTATAAATGAGCAAAAAAATTATTCACTTTGTAAATAATGTTTATTAAAATAAGATTTTACAAAGATTTTATTGGTGTTTCTGTAGTCTTCCATCTTTGTGCATATAGTAACCTTGCTGCAGTTGCCATCTATTAAAACCAGTCATCCATGAGCCTTTTCTAGCTGAGCGTCCATAAGTCCTAATAAGAAAAGTTCTGGTTTCATCTGAATGTTAATTTTTAAAACTTTCTGCATCACTATATGGATTTCTATTCAGTATCTTTTCATTTTTTCACAAGTCCACCATGCATGATAAAATGTCCCTTCATGTTTTTCACATGTCCAACAGTGATTAGAAGTACCTTTATATATCTTAGACATCTTACTCACTTTGGTGCCTCTTTGCCTTCTGATCTTCAATCTGTCACTTTAGTTAGACTAAAATGGGGAGACTCAAGTTCAAATGCTGATGGAGATCAGGCAATTTTCAACCACTCACCGCCTCTCAGATTCTCTCAGATTCTCCTCAACTGCTGTGAGGATCAGATGGAGGGACGGGAACACAGAAGAGATGCTTTGAACTTATGGAAGAAAAATAGTATGTGATGTTAATAATCACCACTACCACTGCTACATTTTTGAAGCAAAAATGCTTGCTTCTATATAAAGTTCTTTCTACTTATCTTCCATATCTACATTTGTGCTATCAAATGAATTATATTAAACAATTGAGGAAGATAAATTCTGAGTATTTAAACCACACTGTTCCTCTGCAGAGGCACAGCCTAACCAAACCAAGCAGCATAGCTCGAAGCCTGGCAACTCATAAGACATGCTTGTAATCTAGCACACTTTGTGCTTAGAAGATATTTATATTATATTCATGGAAAGGGATTAATATATTTCACAACTCCACATCAGCGTCAGTGAGTCATCAGATCTATTACCAATTGCCACTTCTCTAAAGCCTGTGTTTAAAACATGCACTGATTAAAAGTACGTATCTAGCAGTGGGGAGCGCTTGGGCCCTAAAGGGAAAAGAGGACACAATGCAGTCCTTATTATCAATTTCCCATCCTGCAAGTGCTACTGAAAACACAAGGCTATACCTTGAAGTGAATAAATGTGCCTATAGGGCACTTTCATAAATATTCTGCCATCCATCTTGAACTTTCTGACTCCATTAAACACACCACTATAGCCCTTTGAAGGGATCTTCCTCCTGTCAATAGGCATGACCTACAAATCAGTATATGATCATTAACTTTCTTTCATGGGCTGGCCTGTGACTCTCGCTTAATAATATTAAAATCCTTGAATACAAAAGAAAAAGTGTCTTGATTCACAATTCTGTTCACGCTCAGAACAAAGGTAACTGCTACTGCAGCTTTTAAAATATTCTCATTCTAAAGAGACAACTCCTTGAAAGATGATTTTTTGGTAATCTAAAAATGGGAAGTTTTGATGACTCCGAAATTTACTGTGGTTGTGCCAGAGCTGAAGTGCACACAAGGCAGGCTAGATGTCTCCAAGAACTGAGATAATGTGAAAGAAATAAAGATCTGTAACACTGCTGATATGGAGATCAGACAATTTGCATCAGAAAAAAGAAGCTTAGAGCATACGTTAGTTTCAGTCATATAAATGATGCATGTTCATTTCTCACACAAAACAAAACCTAGAATAAATAAACGTGCTCTAAAATACTACAGATATCACAATTCAAAATCTGGCCTACAAAGTATTCAGTAGGGCAAGGTATGCAAACTATTTCCCATCAGAGAACCTCCTAAACTTAAATTGCTGAAGCAAAGTGACACAACAGCACAGAATAGTGAGACACTCCGCCTCAACACTTCTAGTTGATGCACAGATGTAGAATGCTTTTCTTTGCCAGGCCACTTCACTTTGATGGAAATGGCTTCGATGTACCCATGAGCAGAAGACTTTTGAAGGTAAAGCAAAGAGTCCACTTCAACACAGAATGGCATCTTTATTAGCTGTGTCCAGAAATGAAGTTGACACTTCACACAGCAGGACAGATTCAAAGAAGCACTTTGTCAAAGGTGTAACTAAAGCAAAATACCCATTTGAGGTTTTGCACAGGGCAGTTAGTGAATCCATCTTTAAAAAATTAAGATAAAATTTAAAAATGACCAATGGAAGTTGTGTCACAGGTTACAGAAGTAGAAATTTGCATTTGTTTTCATTGTTTGTGCTTCCACAAACATATATGAAAGTATATGACTTTCCCCTCAAATTTTGATTCATCTCTGCTTCACAAATAGCCATGTGAATCTCTTCTAAGATGAAACCCTACGAAGAGAGAGGTTGTAGACTAACAACCAGTCTGCAATTAATATATTTAACTATTATAACTTGCCTTTTTGAGAGCCAGTTTGGTGTACTGGTTAAGGCATCAAGCTGGAAACCAGGAGACAGTGAGTTCTAGTCCCACCTTAAGCATAAAGCCAGCTGGGTGATCTTGGGCCAGTCACTTTCTCTCAGCCCTAGCAAGGAGGCAATGGCAAACCACTTCTGAAAATCTTCCCAAGTAAACTACAGGGACTTGCCCAGGCAGTCGTCAGGAATCAACACTGACTTAAAGGCACCAAAAAAAAAAAAAATCCTTGCCTTTCTACTGAAATATAATGCTATCAGCTCTAGTACCCAACATCTCTCATTAAGAATTAAGACTGCATAGCAAATATTATGTTAGGGCACTACTTAGACTCTTGGGAATTTTTTTCTCCCATGGGCCAGCTAAATCATAAGCTTCAACTATGCAAAGAGTATCTGTTAAAGACAAGCAAATATAGCTAAACTGGTAAAAACATGACAGAGGTAATTGGCAGAGTCAGTAATCCATGAAAAGACAAGCATTGCTTCCATTCTCTTGTTGACTATTAAAGCAAGTTAATGATCTGGAGCTATGTAGGGGTTTCCAGGAACAACAATATAACTTCCAACCTTCCAGCACAGATGCAATAAGAACTGCTTTTTGTCAGAAAATGGCTTGTTCAGATTGCACAATAATACACATATCAAATTATGCCATAATGCAGAAATAGGGAAAACGTAGCACGTATCTTAAGAAGAGCCTCTCCCCCACTTACAGAGCAAGGCTGTAGCCGTGTGGACAGTGTTGAATTTCAACTGCCATCAGGCTTAGGCAGCATGACCAGTGGTCTGGGATGGGGGCAGCTGAGGACCAATATCTGGAAGACCACAGGTTCCCCAACCATCATTTAAAGAATTGGGAGGGAAAAAACTGCTGCAGGAGCAAGGGGGTTCTCTCTCTCTCACTCAATCAGTGCACCTATTTGTCCCAAATATGCAGAACGGTTTTTCCTAAATCTAGTCCTAAGGACAAGATTGTACCTATGGAAAGAAATGCATTGTTTAAGGTTCTGCCCTTCACAAAATATACTTTTGGAGGTACCTAAAAATATGAAGCAGGTTGGAATAAAATTCTAACATTTACATGCTGTGTGCCACCTTTGGGCTAGAGCATTGCCCAAGACTTAGTTTAAAGAATTTTTTTTTAATATATCTCTCTTAAAATAATACGTTGCTGTACTGGGTAATGCTAGGACTGAGGAAAAGCAATCAGAAAAAATTACAAAATACCAGGACTTGCAGATCAAAGTTGAACGCTTATGGAAAAAGAAATCTGCAATTGTGATTGGAGCCCTTGGAACAATACCTAAAGGACTCCCTTGATATTTGGAAATTTTGAATTTATCAGATTTGAACAATCTAATTTTACAAAAAAAAAAAATACCCTGCTTGGAGCTACCTATGTTCTCAGATGTTACCTTAATCATTCTTAGGTCCTTGGTTAAGACTTGAATTATTAAGTTCTCACCAGTCTTTGACTGTGAATCTAACTGTAAATTACCCTAATAATAATAATAATAATAATAATAATAATAATAATGCCTCTGCAAAGAAGCTGAAGAAACAGTGGACCACCTAGTTAGCTGCTGCAAGAACATTGCACAGACTGACTACAAACAACAGCATGACAAAGTAGCAACAACATTGCATTGGAATATCTGCAAGAAATACTATTTGCCTGCAAGCAAGAACTGGTGGGACCACAAAACAGACAAAGTAATAGAAAATGAAGAAACTAAAATGCTCTGGGACTTTAGAATTCAAACAGATAAGCAGCTGCAACACAACACCCCAGACTTAACAACTGTTGATAAGAAAGGCAAAAAAGTCTGGATAGCGGACATTGCAATACCTGGAGACAGCAGAATAGAAGAGAAAGAATTGGAGAAAATCACAAAATATAAAGACCTGCAAACAGAAGTAGAACGACTATGGCAAAAGAAAGCAAAGATAGTACCAATAGTGATAGGCACCTTAGGTGCAATCCCAAAACATCTGGGGCACCACTTGAACACCATTGCCATTGACAGAATCACCTTCAGTCAGTTGCAAAATGCAGCTTTACTTGGAACAGCTGACATCCTGCGACGATACCTTTAACACCATCAAATAACCACATCTGCCTATCCCAGGTCCTTGGGAAGGACTCAATAGGTGGATAAAAATGCCAAATCCAGACTAAAAATCTGGCTGACAGTGTGACCAACCATAATAATGCTGCCTAACTCCTTCTGACTTCCAGAGGACCTACTTTCAAATAAGTGTGTCAATCAAATAATCCCCTAGTTTTCTTCCTGTCTTTAATTCAGAAAATATACAGAGGCAAATGGGCTACTAAGATTTGAGACATACCTTTTTTTCTCAATGTTTAACTTTGTCACTAAGGATGCATTGCATAATCTTTGCTTCTAGTGGTTGGCAAAGAGGCGACCACTTTTGTCAATTATAATGGGGAAATATTCTTCCAGGTATAACATACACTACAAATAGTTTGTGGTTGAGTGCCAACAACCATCACCTCAATTGTTCATCTATGCTGATAAAATATAGTTATTAAAGATTTAAAATAAGCCCCCCCCAATTAGTAGCTGTGTAAATTATCCCTTTGAGTAAAACTGATACAGCAGCGGCTTTTCTTCCAACAAATTAATCTGAATTTATGCTTGTTTCTTATCCAAATTTTTATTATATTGTATATTTACAGTATATAGTCTCACTGCTTAGAATAAAGGCAGGAAAGAAATTTTCCTGGACAAAATTTCAGGATGGACAGATGTAAGAAAGATGAGAGAGACCCAGATGAGTAAGTGAGAAAGACCATCATTAACAACTGAACTAGACTGAAAGAAAGTCGGGGCAACTAAATTTGGGGGGTTTCCTACTTTATTCATCTCAGTGAGTATGGACAGTTGTAAGTCAGTGTGGAAGAATGTACATTTGACAGAAACCAGGTTGCTGAAAGAGAAGTGGTTTGAGAAAGTGGTATGCATAACAGAGAAAGTTTCCTATGATTTACTAACTGAATAGCTGTATAGCAGGCAATGGAAGTGATGTACAAATACTGTACATTTAATAAGAAATAAACATTTTAAATGTATAATTCATTGTATGTTGTGTGCAATGTTAGTTCCTAAGTTCACTGGAGCTTGTTTCCAAATAATGTGCATAGAGTTAGGAGTGAATCTCACATTGTAAGTTGGTACTAAGGGTGGGTAGTAAGACTGAAAAGGCTCCAGATTATGATAACCACGTATATAGAACATACTGTATGTTCACAGTTACCTGGATCAGTGTATGAATCTGTCCACTTCTAATGCTCAGCTTCCCCATACATTTCTCAAGACCGTGTCCAGCCTGACATGAAGAACAAGAATGCAGACATGCAGTCTATTCACTTCGCTTTGCTCCACTTTTGATCATCTGCCATCAAGTCAGTGTTGGCTTTTAGCAACCACATAGATTTTCTCTATGATGATCTGTCCCTAACCAGGTCTTCCAATGGTGCACCCATTGCTAAAGAAACTGAGTCTGTCCACCTTGATACTAGTTCTCTTCTTCTCTTCCATCTTCCACAGCATTAGAGCCTTCTCCAGGGAGCTAGGTCTTTCCATAATGTGTCCAGGGTAGGATAATTTGAGCCTGGTCATCTGTGCCTTGAGTAAGAACTCTGAGTTGAATTGTTTGATGATCCACTTGTTTGTTTTCTTGGCTGTCCATGGTATTCTCAGGAGACTTCTCCAACACCAAAGTTCAAAACCATCAATACTCCTATCCTGCTTCTTCAAAGTCCACTGCTTTGCTTTTAGGACCAATGAAAACATGCAACTACCAGATCCAGGTGCAAAAATCTGGACAACTGCTGGGTGGCAGCAGAGAAAGTTTTGCCTTTTTGCTGCTATCTACTAGACATCTGGATTTTTGCAGTCCAGATCTAGTATCTGTATAAAAAAGTTTTCACATGTCTTATTCTGTATTAGGCAGCAGTTAGAAAATAGAGGACACCGTCTAGATTTACTACCTTCTGTGTAAGGACTGAAACTACAATTACCAGAGCACAGTAATGTCCATATAATGGCACCCTCGGTACATATATGCCAGCATCATGAACAGGAGAACCCTGTTGAGAACAAGGAAAACTTTTCTGAGGAAGCTTGCAAATTCTGAGCTAAATGTGAATCACACCAAGTGGGGCTTTCTCATCACTAACACTACATGGTCTTAGGGAAATCAGTTTTAAGAACACAGTGATGCTGTGACTAATATTGCAAACTCAGCTGTTGGGAGAATTACAGTGAGAATGGCGCTGCAATTTCCTCTGTTTAAACAAATGGGTTACAGTCCATCTGAGTAAGACGGCATGTTAGGATGAATAAAATTGGTTTCACTTGAACAGGGTGGTATGCCTTCTTGCACTTTACACGTCAGATTAGCACCGGCAAATCCCTAAAAGCTGAGTTATGCTGAAAGTATTCAGCTAAACCAAAAAAAAAAAAGTTTTCTTTATGAATCAGATCCAGGCATCCTAGATTTTCACTGCAGAAGTTCTAGTATGAATCAGAAGAATATGTGGGAAATCAGCATCAACGTTTAACAGACTTCTGAAGTCTAAAAAAGCAGGTGGGGCTGTAGGTACAACATACCATTACAAAAACAAAAATCTGAAATGAGACATGCTGCAAAAATTCAGGTGTGGATTTTTAACATTAATTTGCTTCTCTTTAACCAATACAAACTAATTATTTTCAGTTATTTTCATGTAAAATGCTTCATTCTTTTGAGGTCCTATTCAATATTGTGGGATGACATTGTAGAAGAGCCATAATTATTTTTGTGTTTTCATTCCTGATGCATATGGTTGTTTTATAATCTAGATTTAGGTTTTGATTTTGATTCTAATGAACTTTTAAAACCCAAATTACCAATTTGGAAAGTAGGTTTAATTTCAAGGGGAACAATATGTCTATTCTGCTGTTATAGATGTCAGTGATATTAAGCTAGTACAAATCAATGGCAACTGTCAGTTTGAACCGGTTCTCAAAGAACTTTTATGAGACTCTTAAAATCTCTTTCTAGTAGAATTTGCCTGAAATTTAACCCAGAAATGGGAGGAAAATGTGTTCAGGGGGACAGCAATACAGTGGTACCTCGGTTCACGAACTTAATTCGTTCCGCGACTCTGGTCACGACCCAAATTGGTCGCGACCCGAATCAAATTTTCCCATAAGGTTCAATGTAAATACGGTTAATCCGTTCTGACCCCTATGAATTTGGTCGTCAACCGATTTTGGTCGCGACCCGAATCAAATTTTCCCATAAGGTTCAATGTAAATACAGTTAATCTGTTCTGAACCATATGTTTTTTTTTTTTTAAACCACAAAAATATGACACAAAGTACAGTACAAAGAGAGAGAACGCTAACCTTGCTCGAGGCGACTTCTGGCATGGAGGACAGGAAGGCGGGTGGGGAGGTGGTTATTGCTTGGAGGGAGAGTCTCCCTCCCTACAGGAAGCCACGACCACGTGTCACGGCAGGGAAAATGGCCGCGGATCCTGTTCGTCACCCGATCCGGCGTTCGTGAACGGAAGCAAAATTTTGTGAATGGTGCAGTTCGTGACCCGAATTGATCGTGAACAGAAGTGTTCGTAACCCAAGGTACCACTGTACTCTTTTGTATTTTTATACAATAAAATGTAACCATATATATTTAAATGTAACGCATGTAACAGCCTTGCCACTAGACATCAGGAGGCAGAAATGTCTGCAGGGTGTGGTCATAAAAGTCAAGATGGCAGCTGTGACAGTGCAGTCAAAGCTCTGCCTGTTTATGTGTGTCCTGCTAGCAGGATTGCGTCGCAAAGAAAATCATGAACAGATAAAGCACATATTAGGGCATTATAAATCATGTGTGTGTGTAGGTATATATAGAGAGAAAGACAGACAGACAGATACTTGGGTAGAGAACAAGAATTGATTTCTCTCGCCTTGTTCTCACCAACCCGAGTTTGTGACATCATGAAGCTGTAATCCCTTCTAGGACAGGAATATTGCTCCATCAGGAGATGCTGCCACGGGGTGTCTGGAGGAATGGGGATACCCCATGGCGCAACTTCCTCTTTGCCTGGTTCAGCCATTATTCTGAGTCACAGAAAGTGGGAAAGACTGAGATTAAGACAAATATCTGAGCAATACAGAAAGGGATCTTCTCCATCAGCCTGATCCCCTAGAGCAGTGTTTCCCAACCTTAACAATTTTAAGACGAGTGGACTTCAACTCCCAGAATTCCCCAGCCAGCCATGCTGCTGGGGAATTCTGAGAGTTGAAGTCTACTCGCCTTAAAGTTGCTAAGGTTGAGAAACACTGCCCTAGAGGGACGCTGATGAAACAAAACACTGGAGGTAGCGTTCACCATGTGCATGTTCTCATTCATGAGTCACCCTGTGAATGTATGCAGGTGGTGCTGGATAGAAAAAGAGAGCCCCGCCCACTTTTAACTCTAGTGTTGATGTTGAATTATGGCCTTGTTGGTATGGAAAGGTGTTCAACAGGCCTATCCCTGATTAATCCAGTAATTCTGAGTGCATGACCTGCTAAACCAGTGTTTCTCAACCTTGGCAACTTTCAGACATGTGGACTTCAACTCCCAGAATTCCCCAGCCAGCACAGCTGGCTGGGGAATTCTGGGAGTTGAAGTCCACATGTCTGAAAGTTGCCAAGGTTGAGAAGCTGCACTAAACTAAAAAGAGTTGGCCATGGCTGGTTTGCGACCTGAGCTAGCAAACGTCCCCCATCTACCTATCACGCATTGGGCCAACCAATTCAGGGCCCGCTCCCTGCACCTTCTGATGCTGCTGGGGAAAACGGCTTTGTGGGCCTCGCTGGAGGCGCTGGCGCTAATCCCGTGAAGAAAATAGTCAGGCCGACGGAGAGGACCGGCGCTGCTCCGCCGTCGAAGGCCACCTGCGAGGCTCCAGAAGTGGAAGGAAGGGCGGTGGGAATTCCTCCGGGCGCGCAAGGACGGCCCGGAGCGAGGGGCTCGCGCTGGCGTTTACTCCGCCGGGACCGTGCGGCGCAAGGGCGAGCCCCGTCTGCAGCCCGCCGCGCGCGAGGCGCCCGCCGTCTTTCCTCCCGGATCTTCTCTGAAGAGCCCCGCGGGGGTGGGCCCGCAGGCTGCGACGCTTCCTTGACGGGAAGGAACCTGGAGCGAAGGAGGTGGGGCGATGGCGTTGCCGGCCCGGCGCCGCCTTTGCCTGGCTGGCGCCTGAAGGGTTCGCAGCTCCGAGGAGCGCCGGGAGAGCCGGAGCGCTTTGGTTGCGCGGGAGCGAACGATGAGTTGAGGCGCTGCCCCGGGGAGCGAGCGAGCGAGCGAGCGATCCTGGGGGGACGGACGGACCGCGCTCCTTGCATGCAGCTGGCGCCGCCGGCCTTCTCACAGTCGTGGGCAGCGAGGCAGCGGCGGATCATGATCCTCACCCGTAAGCGCCAGCGGTGGGCGAGGGTGGCTCGGGAGCAAAGCCAGCGGGTCCAGCCCGAGCGGCGGCTTCTTCCAGCTGGCCCGCCCGGTGAAGCCCGGGGGAAGACCTGTCAGTTGGGGGGGGGGGGGTCGAGCGGGGTCTAGAGGCAAAGCTGCTTTTGCCGGGGGGGCTGAGGCGCTCTGCACATGCTCGGCGAAGGGACCTGATTCCCGAAGGAGCTGGTGGGGAGAACAGACTGGGGATGGGGTTAAGCCGCGGGGAGGTGTTGGGGGAGCGGAAGCGTGTCCTTTTTATGACAGCTGGGCTGGCTTTGAGATCTGTTGGGACCTCTTGGATGGCTTTTACTGGCGCCCGACCCTTTGCAGCGGGGCGTCTGCCTCGTGCGGGAGCTGGTCAGACGGCGCGTATGGGACCCTCGCGAAGACGCGGGGGGGGGGCTCGAGGGGGCCAGGCAGGGCCCCCCCCTTTTTTTTTCCGCGCGCGCACGAACCTGCAGCTCGCGGTACCTCGGCTCCTGCTTTTGTTGCGCTGGCAGAGTCGAAAGGGCAAAGACCTTATCTTCGCACGTAGGCAAGCGCTTTGCAAATCTTCAGAGGAAGTCTTCCCTCTGCAGAACTGAAGGGAATCTGCATTTCTCGACGATCTGGTTTATTTCATCCTCATCGTCTCCTGCTAAACCTCTGGCTTTCCTGTCATAACTTATTTGTGGCTTGCATTTTCCTTCAGTAATGAAATGTTTCCATGCCGCTCATTGGAGGGGGGGGGTTTCATTGGCTGTTGCTCTTGTTAGCTGTGCATTTTGTATTCCGCGGAATTTTATTTAGTTCTGTGCATTTTATATTCTGCACAGTTTTATTTAGATCTGGCCTTGCTTGGAAAGATCACCTCTAATACAGAATTAAAGTGTACAGTTGGCCAAGGAAGAAATAAATAAATAAGGCTGAAATGCAGTTAACCATACTGTTATTTAACATATTTTCTTTCCTCAAACTCCTGATTTATTTAATAAGGATAAATCCCCAAGTCAGCCAACCCCACCAACCTGGTGCTGTCCAGATGTATGATTTCCAGGATTTTCATAGCCATTGGTCATGCCGGCTGGGAATTACAGGCCTTGTAGTCCAGCAATCTGGACAGAAATATAAGGGAGAAGGCTACCCTCCTATATTTAACATTTTAGCCTAAGGCTGCTAGGGAAACAGGAAAAAGGAAGAAATCCTTGCTTGGTTGAAACCATGTGGCAGCTTCTCCTTGAAATGTGTTTTAAATTAGTGGTTTTTCAGTTTCAAGCCAAAATGCTTTCCAACGTGCCATTCATCAAGTCACAACCAACTGGAAACTGTAGTAGGTAGGTATTTAAAAGGAGAAATAGGTGAAAGGGTTAAATTGGGGTGGGTGGGTGTTAAGTGCCAAAGAGAGGAAAGCTTACAGTTCTCTTTTGAAGTTTTCCAGTAATTAGTCTGGTGGCTTCTAGGAGCCAGAGACCACCCCCCTCTCTCTGGTGCCCAAGCTCCTGATGTCATCCTAGGCGCCTTTGATCTCTTTCAAGGAGTAACACTCCCTGTGAGTAGTAAACAATGCCTTGTATTTCCAGCACAAACAGAAAACAAATTCTTTTTGTTGTCTGGCATTTCAGTGCCACCCTCATTTCTGCTTTTTCTTATCACAAAAACTTGTCAATGACATACTTGGAGCATCATTGTGAGCAAAATGTTTCCATTAAGCTAATGAAGACTCTCCCTAACAGCAGTAAATTAGGAGTGATATATTTCGATTAACTCTCACAAACTCCCCCCCCTTCCCCCCCGTGAAATAGTAAGTCCAGAATAACAAAATAAGGCATTTGGAGATGAGTTTAAAGTTGGAAGTCATTCTTATAATTTTGCTTTAAAAATGAGGAAGGGGATATGGGTTTGCAAAATTACAGCTGGAATTCTATACACTCTTATTTGACTGTAAGCTTACCTAACCTGGTGAGACTTAATTATGAATACAGTGCAGTGCACAGAGTAACTCAGCATTTCTCAGCCTGGCCTTGTGTAGATGTGTTGGGATTGTGGTTTCCAGAATTCCCAGTCAGTGTGAGGATTGGCATGCAGGCTGAGATTTCTGGGAGTTGGTGCATTGTACCAAGTTGGAAAAGTCTGTCCTAATTCATAAGTCTGGCCTAACAAACTACTGTACTCAATAAATTGAAGAGGTCCTTAGCATCCAATATATTTATTTTTCAGTAGGTGGCAGCATCTAGCCAGGTTTGTCTGTGTTTGAAAGCAATGCAGTATCAGGTCTCATTAGTACTTGGAAGGGTGACCACCAGGTTATACCAAATCTGTAGGTTATTTATTTATTTATTTATTTGGCTATATTGAGAAGTCAGGAAACATCACAGTAGAAGGCAATAGCGATATGCTTCTGTATTGTTACCAAGAAAACTATTTCCTAGGTAGGAGCTGAGAGCATTTTATCTTTTAAAATAATGACTAAAAAACCTTCCCCACAAGTAAAAATTCTTGGTGTCATTTGCCCTAATAGAGCAGACTGGGAATTTTTTTTAGTGATCCAGGCCATACAGTACTTAACATTTAGGGGAACAAGGATGGCAGTAGGCAGGGCAATGATACAAAATGAGTGAGGACATGATCTGAACACAGGTGAGCCAAAATTTACATTTTTATAGTATGTGCTGCGGTGAGGAGGGGCTGTCTTTAACATTACTAAGTTTATTTTCTGGCTTCAAATGGCTTTTTGCATTTTTCCCCACCTCAAAACAGCAGGAAATTATGCTACCAGTCTTTCATGGTGATACTACCATTTTTTAGTGGCCCAGTCACTAAAAGTTTTTGCAGCCTTCAGGGGCTCTGAAATCTGCAAAAAAAGAGGCTTAGAGGAAAGATACAGGACATGCTGTTTTGGATGTCCTCCAGTATCAGAGACTGTCGATTGAATACTCTTTGCAAGGTAACAAGAAGAGGATGGTCCTGCACGTGTACCTTGTTCTTTAATTTCTCCTGGGCATGTGGGTGCAAAGTGTTGGACTACGTAGGCTCCAGACTGGATCGAGAAAGCCCTTTTTAATCTGCTTATAGGTGAAGTAGGCCATTGCTCCATCTAAATTGTTGTCTTATTTACTGAATGCCCTGGGGTTTCCTAACCCTGCTTTCTAAGATATTAAACGGAAGTGCCAAGGATTGAATCTGGAGTTTTTCAGCTGAATGTATCAAAGTACAGTATATGCATTTAGTTTAGTTTCATTCATCCTCAGTTCATTTCTGAGCTATGGGTTGCATGGCCAGATCAGGAACTGAGCCGTCCTTTCTGAGTTTATAAGTTTGTATGAGTTGTCAAAAATCATGCTTTTTCTGGCCACAGGATTGATAGGGTAAATGTTGTGTTTTCCTGGCATGATGGTGCTGGGATATATGATCCTAGTCATGCATTGTGAAGCCTTAAGGTTAGGTTTCATGCGTTTTGCTACCGAGTTTCCAACAAAAATGCACATAGCAAGAAGCCTATACATGGATCCACACACTGCCTCATCTTTGAGACAGGCACAGAATGACCCAATGCCAGCAGCACAGGGTTGATTTCTCCTGTTAGTGGCTTTTCCACCTATTCCCCGCTCTTCACAACAGCCACCACAAGAACTCTTCCAAGAAGTTTAAAGCACCATTTGGGCAGAGGGTAGGAGGGAGACCTATAAAAGGGAAGCTCTAGGCTAGTATATGCACTGAGGTGTATGCATGGACCTCTTTCAATTCCAGGCTAGGATTGCTACCTATAGTTCAGTTACTCTTGAGTAAATAAATGGGTTACCATTCAGAAGAGGTTAGACTGCCTTGGCCTCAGGCAAGCAAAGCATTCTCAAGATAAATGACCTTGTCCAGCTAATGCTGCTTCCCCCCACCCCCACCCCCCGAAGATGAAATTTCAGGCCATACAGCAGAAGGCTTTGCCTGTTAGGAATATGCCCCAGGTTTTGGCTTCTGCCTTATCTCTCAGTAATGGTGTTTTTTTCTCTTTTCTTTTTCCCCTCCCTAAGTGTGGCGTTTGTGGTTTGTGGGACTGTAACTTTATCCCAGTCATCAGTTACAGATGGGTTTTCTATCTTGGGCTATAGGGAGTCTCAGATAGATGGAGGAATTCCCCCAAGAGTGAGGATACTGAAGCTCTAGTTACATTTGCAATGTGATTTATAATGAACTAGAAAGAATATAACAGCCAAACAGATTGCGGAGTTGTGCATTTAGGTATAAATGTATCCACTGCTCAGAGCTGGGTTCGTTTAGCGTCCATCGGGCCTGTAAATGTGTTGCTGAGCTCTCTATCAGACTGAAGCCAGTTGCCTTCTTGGTGCCTCTAACTTGCTGCTTTTGGCTTACCACGTGGCCTTTCTTGTTGGTTCAGATGGAAGGAATATATTTGACCTACCTAGCAGGATCTTTTTGAAAATCCCAGAAGAAAGCTCAGCTGTGAATTGACAGCTTTGCAAGTATTCCACAAACTGAGCTTTTGTAACTAAAAGGAGAAAGACTATCAACCAACTCAATTATCTGGAAGCAATTGACAGCTGCCACCGGTGACCAGGTTGTTAGAATCCTGGATTATGTGGCCTTTTCCAAGTGGTTTCCTACTAGGGAAAGCAAAACTTCTTGCCAGAAAGATTTTGCAAGAGGCTCGGGATGTCTCATTTCAGGTTGATTTCAGAAACACGTGTGATGAAAAGTACTTGAAGGAATATTGTTTGTGTTTGAGTATTTCAATATCGGAGGCTTCCTATGTCAACCACTTCTAAAATAGTTCTTAATCTTTATGACATTCATGCAAAGCCATTGTTAAAGTTCATGGATTTCAAATAAAATACTGGGATGATCTTTCTAAGATTTCTCTTTATGGCAGCCTGGGACAATTAGACACCAGTGTGACCAGGGCCTCTTTTTTTGAAGCCTACCAAATCCACTGTATATGAGAGAGAGAGATTTAAAAACAAAAACAAAACTGGAAGTTTGCATGTAGCATAATTTTTCTTTCCAAATTGCTTCTGTGCCCCACATAATTTAAAGACATCAAGTTTGGCAGAACCTTTCTCTGGCAACTCACGGGCCAAACAGCTTCAGTCTTCTCCTAGCTTTGGAGCTGTGAAGTATAAAAATCACTGTGCAACTTGGAGAAAAATTTATACTTTTTCTCTAGTTCCTTGTTGAGAGAAAGATTTGGGCTTACCAGAAGTCAGCAAAATGCACTGTGTGATGAAGGAATTACCTGTGCTTGTTAAGTTCAGTTGTGGTGATACAAACAGGTGCTAAAATGCACAACAGAGTCACAACTTTTCTTAAGACCTATAAAGTTCAATACTGGATTGTCCAGCCAGCACATGCGGAAGGAGCCTAATATTCAAAGTGCATGTAATTGGGGGTAGCAGGTATATATTTTAAAGGGATTCAGTGGAAAATCTTCCTAATCTCTAGTGTGAAGCAAGCAGTACCAGAAAAGTTGCTTGTGGGCCAAGAGTATTATGTGCAATTTTGCCACTGACTTCAGTGGCATGGTCCCACAATCTGTAATGTATGAAGGTTAAACAGGATGGTCCTGTATTGTAAACAAAAGTTTCTCTAGCAACAGGAAGAAGGAAATGAGACTATGCAACAGAACTGACAAGGTCCAGACAATACGAGACCCACCCTAGCATTTTTACTGGATCACCAAAGACCTAAAGGCACAAAAATAGCTTCAGATGTTTCCCCTTCCTCTTTAAGCTTATTAGAAAAGTATTACCAAAGTCCAGTGCATAGCGTCCTACAATCTTCCATGTTGGTACAACATTGGAATGGACAGCTTATGGAGGCCCCTTAATATTTTTTAATGAGGATGAGAGCCACATTTTGGACGGTGATGATGCTAAATGCTATGGCTTTCACAGGGTTGGGTGAAATTTGCCACTGCTGGCTGGCTGGCTGGCTGGCTGGCTGGCTGGCTGGCTGGCTGGCTATCAAATTTAGTCACTACCCATCTCACTCAATGACAACTTTTGGTTGTTTTGAAGAGAGAGATGGAATTTTCTTTTAATTTCATGAAGATTATATTAGAATGATTGTGTGTTTCCTATCTCAAAATAAGGAAAAGGCACCCATTTTCAGCACCACTGACTTTCGAAGAGGGCCCAAGAACTACATAACCTGGGACCCCAGATTGGCCACCCCAGTTCATTGGGACAATTGTAAAGGGCAATTATAAGAGGCCAAGTGATTATGACCATGTCACTTTTCTTGTGCAATTCAAAGTGAGACCAGCAGATAATTGCACACAGCGAGATACAAAAATGCTGGCTTTGCTCAGAAAAGTACCTTATTGATTCTTGGGTAGCCTTGGAATGAAGTTTTCGCTTGATTTGTTTTGTTTTTTTCTGTAATAACACAATTTACAATCACCTTGCTCGTCAAATATGTCATTCTGCCAGCCCACAATAGCCAATGCCATGCCAACCTGAATTGGCACTACTACAGCCTTTTCTGTGAACATTCAAGTGATCTCTTAAGCATGCCTTGGAGGTTGTGCAATGTTTCGCTAGCATGCTTAGAAAAAAATTCATTCCCAGTCAACTGTTTGTGTGAGTTGTAGCAGCTTTTCATTATGAATTCTGTTTTTAAAAAAATACAATAATATTTGCTGAGCATTCATGGTTTACTAGATGTTTTAAAGCTTAGAATTCATGAATTGAGTGTTCATATTGAGGCAATTAATTTCAACATGTTAAACCATTCCAGTCATGTTTCTTACCTTATTTCTGTGCTACAAGGGTCACAGTGACTAAAATAAATCTATGTGGTGAAGAATGTCAAGTTGTCTTTGTTTATTTTTGATTCTGTGGCTGATAAATATCAAGGAATGTGAAGGCTGTTCTTTTTCCAGCAGGAAGAACTGAAGATTAGTAAGATGGGTTATGCTTCTTTAAGCCAAGTTTACAAATACAATTTTTGATGTGTTCTCTCTTCCTCTGATAAAATCTGTATTTCCAACAATAAAGAAATAAGATTGTGGGTACCTTTAGAAGGAGCTTTAATTATTAATTATAACGTACAGTGGCAGTGGCATGAGGGCCTCCTGGAATGTTTTTTACGTTGGGGTTATGTGTTCAGAGAGGAGAGGTAGATGTGATTGGTTGTAAGACGTGCTGTGATTTTTGGTAGATGCTGGGTTCAGAGGATTTCCAGAGGTGCTTGGCACCTTGCAGACTGAGAACTGGCATGCTAAGCAGGTTGCAGATCATAAATGGGGGACCTAGCAGGCAGGGCTTAGGAATAGGAGATAGTGAAGGGCAGAGGAAGGAGGGCACTGACTAGGCTTATAGGAGAAGTGAGGCTCACACATTGGTCTGGGTTGTTTCTTCTGCAAACTTTGGGCACCTTGGTCTCAGGCTGCTGCTGGAACTGCCAGGTCTGTATGAAATAAGATGCATCCATCAAAGAACAAGTGGTGAATGTGTGTGTAGACCTTGCATGCATTTCTGAGACCTGGTTGGATAGCAGTGGGGATGTGACCACCTGGGTTAGAACCGATCTTGGGTTTCTAGTTCTGTAGTGGCCACAGTGCTAAGCTTGGTGGAGAAGATGTTGCTGTCATCCTTCATGCAATCTTGGCAGCAACTAGGAACCGTCTTCTAGAGGTTACTGGATATGAGTACCCTGTACATGAAGTTGGGCTGTAGGGATAAACTAGGATTGCTGATGGAGTATCAACATGCCCAGCAGAAGTCTTCCAGGCTCCTTCATTTCCAGGCTAGTGATGAAATTGCTGAGGCTTTAATGTTCTGGGGTGGGGTCTGGTTTGGCTCAAGAATTCATGGTTTCCATGGATCTATCATGGGTACTCCCGGCCCTGAATCGTGAAGATGGATATACGTTAGATCTCATTTTTACTTTGGAGCAGATGAGATGTGAACTGGATATGGAGGACATTGACATCTGTCCTTTGTTGTAGTTACCTTACTTTCTGGTGAGGCTGCAGTTTGTTAGCACTCTGGACCTCTGTGAGGGCTAAAGAGCCCATTAAGATGGTCTGCTGCAGTGTCTGATGGATCTTGATGGTGTCCTGACAGTGCTTGGGAATTTTCTCAACAATTTGGTAAGCAGCTTGGTTTCAGCCTTGTCAGTTTTAGCATAGGTTACTTATGGTCCATCTTACCCAATATGACTCTGCCCATCCTATTAGGACAACTGCTGAAGAATGAGTCTTGGCAGGAGGTGGAAAGAGAACGAAGACAGGCCTTCTCTGGCTGCATCCAAATCAAATCAGTACCATGGACCAAGACAAGCTGCTTCCATATTATAAAATACATTGCCCCAGAGGTGTGCCTGGCCCTCAATTGTGGCATTCAAAAAGATGGTTAAAAAAACCCTCCTTTTTAAACTAACCTTTGATGCCTAGTTTTTTGAGGTGGAGTGGGGCTATCATTGCATAATGAGTGAGCAGTGCCATGGTAAGATAAAATCTCAGGTGGGACATGTTCTAGAATAACTTTTTCCCAACTAGATGCCATATTGGAAAAGGCTATTCTAGGCTCTAGAACAATTTGACTAAGCCTCTGAATTACTTCAGTTCTAAAATGTAATATGGATCTGAACACCATTTAGCTAATTAAACACACTGTTTTGTATGAGCCAACTACAGTAATGATTTGTTTACTTAGAATGGCTGTCATGAAAGTATAATTTGATTTTTTTTATGATGTGCCATCAAGTCAGTGTTGACTCTTAGTGACCACATAGATAGATTGTCTCCATGACAGTCTATCCCTAACTTGGTCTTTCAGGTTTTCCAACAGTACGCTCATTGCCACTATAACTGAGTCCACTGACCTTGTTGCTGGCTGTCATCTTCTTCTTTTTCCTTCCACCTTTCCCAAATTTAGAGTCTTCTCCAGAGAGCTAATGTGTCATCTGTAATAATTTGAGCCTGGTCATTTGTAACTTGGCTGGGAACTGTGGCTTTATTTATTTGATGATCAATTTGTTCGTTTTCTTGGCTGAAGTATAATTTACTGTCTTGAAATTCTAGAGAGTGTAGTCCCAAAATTCTGGAGCACAAGGTCAAGAAAGCCCATTCTATGAACCTATTCTCTGTGTAGCAAAAAAAACTAGGGGAGAAATTCTGAAAGTATTATAATTGTATGGATGTTTTGCATTGTTTCTTCAGTCTCTGAGAGTCTGACTCTCCTGAGAAATTTACCAATGTAACAGAAAGGTAGAGGGCATGATTTTGCCTAACTTTTTTCAGTTGCATATTGTCTCCTTCTCTTAGCCTGCTGACCAAGAATCTGACAGCTTGCCAGGTATCTTAGTCATCAACACATCTACTTGAAAGTCTTCATGATTTCAGCAAAAGTAGCTGTGATAACAGCTATTCTGTTTTGGTCTTATAATAAATGCAACATTTGATTCCTTGGGACTTGGCCAAATACATTCTTTTTCAAGTGTCATGAATGCTGTCTATGAAATTTGCACAGTGTGATTTTCTCTTAAGCATCGTGGTGTTTGTTAAAACTCAGCTGGTGGACATGATCCTGGTTGGTGCTTGGTTAAACTCTCTGTATTCAGGGGCATTTAGTGAGGGAAGCTACTATTTATACTAATTAATAGAGGCTAGATTATTTTTTGGTAACAAAGAGAGGAAGGTACAAATAAGATCACTGACTCCTCTAAATATATCACAGAACTGGGTGTTCATTTGCAAACATTTTCCATTTTAATAAGTGAATTTGATGAAAGTTTATCCTTCTAAAGTGGAAGGCATCATTAGCCTTCAGGACAAAACTTATCCGTTTTCTGTTTTTTTTTAAATAGCCTATGTTTGAGAGCAGCCTTCTTGAAACTGATGTCCAGATGTTCAGCTTCCAATATTCCATGCTGGCTTAGAACTCTGGGATTTGGAAGTCCAACACATCTGTAGAGTCCCAGCTTGTGGAATGTCTTTATAAACGTTGGATACATCATCCCTTTCAACCAATTTACTTCCTTCGTGGTGTGGAATAGAACTGGATTTTTCCAATTGGGTTCTGTGAAAATTTGATGGGGTTCTAGGAGAGTTTAAAGGGAGGTCATTTAGATGCACCCAGGAATATCCATAGCAGTTTTTCTATGATACAGGAGAAAGGTGGGGGCTGGTTCTTCTGAGAAAAAATATCATGGCTACAATTTTGTGGATTTTCTTCTCAACTGATGGGTTCCACAGCCTGAAAAATTTTGAAAACCCCTGGAATAGAAAAGGTATTTCCATCTCTATTCTGCTGCCATTACAGGTAGTCCTTGACTTATGACCATTTGTTTAACGATCATTCAACGTTATAATGGTGCTGAAAAAAGTGACTTACACTTACGACTGTTGCTGTGTTCCTGTGGTTACGTGATCAAAATTCGGGCACTTGGCAACTGGCATGTATTTACAATGGTTTCAGCATCCCAGAGTCATGTGATCACCATTTGCAACCTTCCCAGGGGGCATCCAACAAGCAAAGTCAATGGGGGAAGCCAGATTCACTTAACAACTGCATGATTCGCTTAATCACAGTGATTCGCTTAATAACCGCAGCAAAAAAGATTGTAAAATTAGGCACAACTCACTTAACGACCGCATTGCTTAGTGACAGAAGTTCTGGTCCCAATTGTGGTCATAAGTTGAGGACTACCTCTATGTACATAATAAAGTTAAGGGTGGAATAACCTAGGGACTGTCTCTTGGGGACTGCTCATGCTAATTACCAAAGTATTGTTCCAGTAGCTTGGAAAATTCTATGCCTTTTGATAATAACGATATAAAGTATAATCTTGCCCCTTCCTTCCTTCATTCCTTCCTTCCTTCCTTCCTTCCTTCCTTCCTTCCTTCCTTCCTTCCTTCCTTCCTTCCTTCCTCTTACTCACTCACTCACTTTTGCCTGCCTGCCTTCTAACCCGTTTTACCAGTTCACTGTTTTGATGTTTTCTGATGTTAAATAAATAAATATCTAGCTATATTTGTTTGCTAGTTGTACTAAGTGGAGTGTGTGCTTGCTCTGAGATAGATATAGAAATTGACTGAAAGTGTGCTGGGTGCATACTAAGCTGGATATTACACAGTCATTTTCTATCAATATAAAGTTACAACATTTATGAATATATAGGTAATTCTAATTGGGCAATTTTTTTAATCACTTGCCGATTGTTGGCTGGGGGCTTTACCCGACCCCTGTAACTTGTTTAGCAAGCTGACATGAAGAGGCATGCTACTCCTGGAACATAAAACTTATCTCGGGTTTTATTCATTATTTGTATGAATATTATTAGTATTAGTATTATCATCCACATTTAACATCCTAATCAGAATCCGCCACTTGGCAGGATATGAGACTGCTGGCTTATCAAATGGTAATGTGGGCTCTGTAATCAGTCATCACTTGATTGCTGGCTGTCCTGTGTTTTCATCAAATTAAGATGCTTTTTATTAAGCCTTATAAGGAGGAAGAATTTGAAAAGGAGATTGTTCTTTGTATGTGCCCAGTATGCTAGAAAGACAAGTAATGGAAGTTCTTTATATGATATGTTTATTGAGTTGCTCTTTTCTGTTTGTTTCATAATGGGCTTTGAGAATTTTCACTGTTAATAAATCTGATAATGCTGAGTTAAGAACAAATAAAGAGGACAGCTTCACATTAGCTTTTCTTATTTGTTCATTTTATACACATCACACACACACAAACACAGATAGCGGATGGATGGATGGATGGATGGATGGATACACACACATGCACACACAGATCTGTAACATGTCTATGCCAAGTCAGCAGTTTCTTTCCAAGAGTCATAACATATATTTATCAGTATGGAGAATGTAAGCTTTGTTGCTGATCTGATTTTTTCTAATAAATCTGAGGGACAATTGCTTTGCCAATTCAATTTTGATTAGGAGTGAACAGACAATATTTTTTTAAAAAAAATCTCTGAATTCATATTGGCTATGTTTATGTTGAGACAACAGCAGAATATAAGCAAGTCATCATCATGTTGATAAAACTGCTGAAGCCTCTGATTAACTGTTTAAATATTACAAGTTCAGGAGGACTTAGATTTTCTGGGATTGTTCTCATTTTCAGCTCCTGCTCCTTGATTTCCTATAAAATCATTTTATGGTTCCTTATTCCAGGCTTGTGACCCTTTAAAGTATTGACAGAATTTAAGAAAAGGAGGTAGGAATGGTGCTCGTCCCTCAAATCCAAAAGAAGGTGGCCCGTTGTCCTGCAGATATTTTGGACTACAATTGCCACAATTCTTTGCTATTGGGTGAACGAGCTGCCACAAAGGCAGATTAATATTCAAAGCATTTCAGAGATATCAGTTTGCTAAACCCTCTTTTAATCCATACAGCATTTAGGTGGATTTCCTTGTCAGATACTTGGAGTTGCTTTTCAGAGCCTTCTATATCCAGCATCTTGTTCTAACATCCAGTGTTTTCCAAGGTTTTTTTTTTCCCTCTAACTTCTGATCTTACTCTGATATCCCTTCCTGTGATTTTAGATTCTTCACTTGTTCCAACCACAGCCCTACAAAAAGGATCTTGCCCTCTTAATGACTCTACTCATTCTTCCTTCAAACACTTAGCTCTTCTTAAGGTGGTTCCATAAAGCACTACTAAAAGTTCATTCTCAAAAAGCATATATTCTAAGGACGTTTATGATCCTTACATGAGTTCTCCTCCAGAATTGACTCTTTACAACACATAGGTGTCGGGGGCGGGGGGGGGGGGTGGCAAATTACAGAAAGTGCATTCTGGCATCATGAGTGAAACTCTGCAGTGTCATGATTCAAGTATAAAATGGGTGAAACAGTTTGTCTTTGTGGCAACATTGTGGCTAGCTGAGGGTGCCTATGTTATTTATCTGTTGACTTATATAATTCTATAAAATGCTGTATATGGTACGATGTGGCATATGTAATAATTCTGTGTGATGTATTGGCTACCCTGTAATGCTTGTTCTGAGATTGGCTTTCAGATGTTGATTGCGGTTTGCATGATTCACTCTCTTAAGTCTATCAAAAGACCTTCCACTGGTGTGACCACCCTAAATTAGTTGCTGGAATAATTACTTTCTCTCTGGAATTCCTGTAAATAATTACTTGTCTAGAATCAACATATAGCAACTGGATATGTCAGAATAACTAGGAAACCGATTACTGGCTTTAGACTGGATGGTGAAGAAGTGTGTAATAATGCAACAGATGCCTGTTAGCTGAACACTTTTCATCAGTAGATTTTCAAGGACACATGATTCTTGTTATGCTGAAGGCTCTCTGGTTGCTGTTAAACTAGGAATAAACTTCACATCTGAGAATTCTACCACATATAAATATTTTTCTGCCCTCAGTCTGGGAAACAATGAGACTGAGCAGAGATTCTGTAAGTCTCTGCTACAACTTTAGCTTCTAATCATCTGTAGCTTACAAAATGCTGATTTCTATTATATCATTCTGAGATGCTCACGTTATTTTTGGGTAGGGTTCTTCTGTTTTTATTTTTTGCTATTGAGGCTTTGCTTTCTAGAAAGTATATTTTATTCCTGGAAAGTCCCATGCTCTACTTGCTAGGGAAAAATGTGTCTAATGATGTTTGGCAAGAAAGAATGGAAAAGAGGTTGATATTTGAGGCATCGGTATTAGCTTGACTTAACCATTGAAGTATGCAAAGTTTACATAGAAGCAGTAGAACCATCTCAGTTGGCCAGAGTGAATAAAACAGCATAAATTATGAATGTAATGAAAGGATGCATACAAACAGAATGTGTGTGTATAATGTGTGTGTATATGTATATGTATATATATGTGTGTATATATATACTGATTATTGAGATTGCATTGTCAGCCTCTGTAGCACAATTTATACTGATTTTTTTTTTTTTTTTTTTTTGCCCCTTGGTAATCAACTTTCTGCCCCTTGGTCCAGAAGAAGATGTGCACCCCTGCCTTAGGCCAATGCTGGGGGGGGGGGGGTCAAAACAGTCAAGATGGTAGCTGTGATGGAAGCCTCACCCTCTTTTCTGTGCCATACATTACTGTAACAGGGAGTGGGACTTTGTGGGGTCATGACTATCATCTTGACTTTTTTGACCTTCTGAAGATGCCCCTGCATGTAATCACCAGGAGTCTTGTGGCTCCTTAAGGAACAAACCAGCTTTATCACATGTGCTTTTGTGGATCTCAGTCTACTTCATCTGACATGTTTGTTGATATCATTTCACTGGAGAGGAATTTCAATTTTCAGGTCTTAACCTGAAAGTTGCTTAAATCACATAGTGAAGTTCTTATCCCAAAAATGTGTTCTCGTAGTTTAATTTATATTTTTGGAAATTATTTAGGGAAGTTTCCTAAAAAATGGTACCTGTTTTCAGCTTTATAGAAGAGCGCCTTGCCGTCTATTTCTGTCCATATAGATTGCTAACATTTAAATAATCATCCTTGGGTTCCCACTTTCAAATATTTGCCTGCTGTATATTTTTAGTTTATCAGTGAGTATTTCGCATGCTGCTGTCATGATAACCTTAACTGTTCATATTTTATTTAGTATTCTCTGAAATAAGCCAAGTGCATAAAGGCCTGAGATAGATTCACATTTCTGACTCGATTTAAATACTGACAAAAATGATCAACAAAGTTTTTCTGCCTGGAGTAGGATGGTGACTGAGTCAAATGAATGAATGAGTGCATGAATGAATGAATTATAAGCAAGAAATACACAATATTTTCTTGCACTCTGCTGCTGCAACCCAGCATCTATCAACCAGGCTCATTGTGATGTTAAACACATCTTTACTTTTAGTGCATGAGTTTCTTAAAAATTCAAGTAACATCAGCTCAGAGGACTAATGTTTATGGATGCTGCAGATGTGAAGAAGGAATGCAGCACTTTCCTTCCCAGCTGTAGCACAAGCAGTCTTAAAAGATCTCTTTGGGGAAAATATTCTTTCCAAATGAATCAGATCCCATCAAAGGAGATTCTTTTCTGAGAACTGAAGCAGAAGAAGAAAGAGTTACATACTCCTCTAGGCCTCTGGTTACCACACACCCAGCTGATAATATTTGCCTCTTTTAAAACCCTGAATGTTAGATAAAGTCACATTAGATAGTCATTGAACACATTTGATCTCTGCTCAGGTTGTTCAGTCCCAGCCTAAGGGTGGAACTAGACAGCCAGATATCTGAAGTATTTCTTTGTCCTTTTTTACATATAAAGGGGAAGGAGATAGCAACCTACACAGAAATAGGCTGAAAGAAATTCAGTCTTCCTTCTCTTTACTTCATTGCTCTCTGTTGCTATTAAGCAGATTTTCTCTAGGCCAGCAGCGATAAGTAGAAATTGCTTTAGGCTAAAGCTTGGAAAGGGAAAGAGCTTACAGTTTAGGATTTGATCTAATTACCTAGGTTCTTCTATATGGTGGTTCTTGATGTGTGAATAATTGCATTTTGTATGTTGGTTAGATTATGCTTAAGATGCATTTAATTAACCTGCTCAAGTCAAGTTTGGTTCAAAATATATGCCTTTGTAGAATCGGAGAATCTCTCACTACTAAAATGTTTATAAGTTAGAAATGGGCAAAAAGAACTTTGGGGTTGACTGACAGATCTCGGTTAATTTGCAATGGATCAGTATGTTTATGGTTTCCACTTGGCTAAAAAGTAATAACTAAAATGTTCTCTCGACCAAATAAGTAAGGGGGGGGGGGGGGAGTGAATAGGTTGCAGAGAGACCAAGAGTTGGTTTTGGGATGAAATGAATTATGAATTTGATGCTCGAATGCATGGCAGGTCTTCCTGCTGAATGTTTCCCTGTGCTCATAAACACCTTTTTCCTTAATTCTTAGCACATGTCTGCAACTCTGTTATCTAGCACTAAATTGGTATACCTCAAGATATTAGTATACAATGTAGTAAATTCTACAAAGGTTGATGATTCTGATGTGGATTGCATAGTTGATATGAGAGAAGCAAAGTGCTTTCCTTAGCTGATTCTGCAATATTCTGAAACAGAATGGTTGCAGCGTATGAGAGAGAGATTATACATATATAGCTAGCATAAGATGTGACAGGATGAATGAAGCCTAATATTGCAGCCTACCTGCTGCATAAGTTCCAACCTAAGAATGGCAAACTCCTTTGGGCCTTGTCATGTGGTAGCACCTAGCTGTTCTTGGATTATCTTAGAAAGCTAAACAAGGTCAGATAATACCTGAATTATACCTGGATAGGAGACCAATAAGAAACCTTAGGATAGCCTGGCAAGTAGGAAAACAATCCCCAACGAATGCAATGACAACCCACTTTTGTACTGTTGTGAAGAAAACTAATAGGGGCATCCATTAAATTACCTGAAGTCAAGCCTATTCAAAGACCCTTATGCTTGGAAAATTAAAAAGGCAATTGAAAAAGAGGATGACCAAAGAAATGGTGGCTAGATACTATCACTGATGACACAATCAGACCCTTACAAGAGCTCATAAGAAGCAGGTGCTGATAGACAATCCTGAAGAAATGATATCCATCAGGTCATGAAGGTCCAGATGAGAATGAATGAACGAATGAACAGCAAAATTGTACTATAGTTAACACCTCAGAAATTGCCTAATGCGTCATGATTACACTCAGAAAAATGAGGGGAAAACCAAATAATTGGATTATAGTAGCTTTCAAAACAGCCCAGTTGTATCTGAACTTTTTTACCCTGGCCTTCAAAAAGACTAGATATGGCCAAGGCTAAATAAACAGTAAAAAATTGACTGTTGGCCACCATTGTTCAGTCAGCCAAAATCTTAATGGCAGGAGGTTTATTTTGATACTAAATGTTTTTAAATGGGAAAAGGATGCTGTGGTCGTCAAATGAATAATTTAGGCCTGGTAAACAGACTTAAAATATTTATAGGATTTGGGAAGCTTTGAAAAAGTAGAACTTTCATTTTGCTTCTCTGTTTAAACATTTACAACTTAACATTATATATGGTTACTCAAAAGGAAATCCCACCATATTCACTGGCACTTACTCTTAAATGCCACTCTGAGTCATTTTTTTTTCTGTTTTTAAGAGCTAATAAAACAGGATATTACAACCAATTGCTAGATTTTTAAATTTTAACTTTCTAACTTGAGAACTGTTTACTGTTCCTCATTTTGTCATAAATGAAGTTTGGACAATTTATGGACCTGTTTACCAATATTGGCTTTCAGAAGAGATCACATCTAAGTAGGGGCTGTGGAATTGCCCAATTTATCCTTCTTCCCCCTTCCATCAGCCCATGAATATTTATAAATGTAATTAGGATATGTTTCAAAAATAATTGAATAAGCTCCAATTATGCTTCTGAAGTAATTGTCATGGAGGACCAATGCAAAGGAAGGCCTCGTATGAAAGTAGCAATGCCACACTCTCCTCTCAAAATCTACTTTTTTGAACTGTCACCAAAGAGGAAAAAAGCATTGAATCGGGTGGTAACATTCCGCTGAGGAATTCTTTTAACTACCCATTAGTTTGCATGGCTGCCCGTTGGATTAATCCCATCCCCGAATACTTTCTAGGACCGGAAAGGATCTTGATTCAATCCAGTGGCCTCAGGTGCTCTTTTTGTCTTCAGATATGCAATTGAGAATGACATAAAGGAAAAACAGCAAAGGAGCAAGAATTAAGCAGATGTACAAGAGTTGGTCTACTAGTTACTCAAAACAATGAATAAGCAGCCAGAAGCCCTCAGAGGAACCAGGGAGTATCCTTAGGGGTCGGAGTCCCTGTAATTCCATTTTTTAGCCTAAGTTGGATTCTAGTGATAGGGTTGGGCTTGAGTGTGGACTACTATGCCTTCGGTAATCAACTCCATAGCATGCTACCCAGCTTTTAGAAGGTTAATTAGAATAATCTCATCTTCCATTTAAGCTCAACTGCTCATGGCTTCATAGATAAGTCCATATGATAAGAATATGGAAATGATCTGTCACTGCCTTCTTCTGTCAATGCCTATGTTCTTATGTTGAAATTAAATGTACATTTTTATTTGAAGTTCTAGAAAGAGTTTTTTATTCTCTTCAAGTAATCCATATTTTTAGTTTACCTGTCAACCTCAATCTGTTTTCTGGGATCAATATCCAAATGAACTAGTCATGTTGGCACACTTGATAAGAAAACCAAGCATGAAACTCAAGGATCTTTACGTGTTCCCTTTCTCCTGGCCCCTTGAACCAAGCAGTGTTCTGAAGGAGTGAAAGTACAGTTGGAGCAAATAAGGTAGATGTATATGGAAAAATTCATAAATGTGGTGGGGCTGCATAACTCTCTTTTTACTGTTAACCTGAATGGTGAGCATGTCCTTGATTGAATGTAGCACAAGGCCTTAGTTGTTCTTAGGATCAAAGTCCATTAGTATTATTTACATGATATAAAAAGTGGGTGTTATCTTTATTAGGTGCAGTATTTCAGTCTGCAAGATTATTGTACGTCAAAGAGACATGATTTACTAAATAATACTGATGATTGCTTGGAAAGTTCTTTAGAACACATTACTTGTGAAAAGCACAGAGAAACATTTGTTGAGGTTTGCTTTTAAACAAAAGCAGTTTGTGCCGAACATTACCTTGGGACGGTCTTCTTGGTTGTAGCACCTTTTTTGTGGAATACACTTCCAAGGCAGGTGCTGCTTGTTTTCTTTTTGGTGCGAGGCAGATACTCTTTTTCTTCCACTTTAGGCGGCTTTTGATAGTCTGTTTTATCATTTTAAGTGGCTGCTCTGTTCTGGTGAGTTCTGTATATTTTGTGCTTTTCCTGTGTAATTTTTGTTGTATTCTATTGTCCTTTGTTCTGGTTTCAGTCTGTTAAGAGAATGCTTTGTTATTGGGCAGATTAAAATATATATAATAAATAAAACAAGACTGTTGTGCATGAGAAGTTTCATCTGCCACACCTTGTGGCAAAACCACCACGTTCATAAAATGCTCCTCTCTGGATTGTAACTATTATATTTAATATGAAGAATGTTGCAAAGCTTGGCTTAATTTTAATTGGTCATGGTGTAGTAGAACTGAATAATTCCATAAAGCTGTGAAAACAGAAGGTATAATCTAAAGTTAAAATAATAACATTTGCGCAATAAGTTGCATTTCAGTTCAGATCATTGTGGAATATGTGCACATTTTCCACACACGTTTAAAGTTTTTGTTTTTTTAAGTTTGCTTTGGCAGTCACCAACTTGGAATTGTCTCTTTTTTTTCAGAGATTGAAGCTAAGGAAGCATGTGATTGGCTGCAAGCAGCAGGATTCCCTCAGTATGTTCAACTTTATGAGGGTAAGTAACAACACAGCTCAAAGTTCTATGATGCTACTTTTTAATAATGGCATGGTTGTGCCATTATTACTTTACATAGAATAGATAATAACTGTAGACAGGTTAGAAGGTGATGGTATCAAAATTAACTTCACATACATGTGCTCTCTCTGTGTTTTACAAAAATAAGATTCTGTTGTGTTCGATGCCAAACTTCAGTACTGCTGTTAAGGCAGTCAGATTAAGGATTTTGGAATTATTTTGGAACAGTACATTACTGTCTCAGTCCATGTTGTTCTCTTGTCCTAAGGGCAAAATTTGCTGCTAAAATTCAGCAGCAAAATGACAATAACACTAGGCAGACCAGACCATAAAATCAGCTCTACAGGATGTTTCCAACTACTTCTGTTGAGATTGTCTATAATAATGGTATCTGATAAGTCTGAATTTGCTGTACCTCCTCTTCCATCTTATAATTCAGTGAATTAGGGAGGTGTCTTCTGAACATTACCTAGATGTTCTGGACTTAAAAAATGCCTTCACCCCTGTTGCCTTGGCAACAGAGTCTGCATATCTCCATCAAAGTCATCTTCCTTACTCTCTAAAGGTAACAAGCATGTAGCAGCGTGACTTTCTATCTATAGGATAAAAGGCTGGAGGATGTCAACTTCTTCTCCCAGAAGCCCTTTGGATTTTTACACTTTGGACTCACCTTCCTCCTTTAATGTAGCTGCTTCCATCACTTGTGTTCTAGGGCTACCTCACTTGGTGCCCTTCCTGTAGTCCTGACCTATGAGAGAGATAGGACTTCTGGGGAATAAGAGGAAAGAAATAGAAAGAATTACATAATTTCTGTAGCAAGACTGTAGCAAATCTATAACAATGGGAATTATGCACTCTTCCTCACTCTGTACGGAGACAAAAAGGAACAACAAAATCAAAGGTCTAATGCAGAATCCTCCTAAAAACACATATCGATTACTACAGAAACAGCATAAATTTCAAAGTCAAGTTCTCTGCTACTTTTCCCTAGATCTTCTCCAGCTCCTTGGGCCAATCCCAGCCACTTATCAGAGCTGGAAGGGAAATGATACTCCCCACTTTTTCTCAGGTGAAGCTCCAGGTCCCCAGAAATCTCCCTTTGTCTTTTAAAAGAACAAAACTCTTTCTCTGTCTGGTGGGATAGGATTGAAGGAAACCCCTGAGTACATGTGCTAAACCCCATGCCTGAGAAAAGGTATTCAAACTCATACTATGTCTGGTGTTTAGACTGGCAGACAGACTGCAGTATTGTGGATGCTGGCTGGATGTTGGCAATAAAGTGTTTCTCTTTTTTGCCTAAATGAAATAGAGCCCAAAATATGGTTGCTTATACGTACCTATTCTGAATATAAAAAAGGGGTGGGGCACCAGAAATACAGTTCAAAATCTTCAGAGCTGCTCCATTTGAGTTACATCAGCACAGCATTGCTATGCTGTGATGATCATGAGTGGGCCAGTTTATTTTTAAACAATAGCAGTATGACTTCTCACTGGAAAAAAAAAAAGAATAGCTACCCCTACCCTAGGGCAAACATTGGATTCTAGAGCAGGAACCCAGAAGCTGTAGGACCAGGGGATTAGAGAGCCGTTCTTAAAATTGGCCAGTAAATAAGTCCTTCCCTTTCCCTATTATTAGCCATACAAACTGCTGATGCCCTTAATATAAGAATGAGAAGGGCAGTTTTTGGGGTCTTTGTTTTGTTTTGTTTTGTTTTTAAGATTCAAGTGGCTATACATTACTCTTTCCTTGCATTTTTTGGAGTGGAAATTTTCTGTGGGAGGAGAAGCTGGTCTAGGAGTTATTGTACAGACAGAAAGAATAGGGAAAAAATTGGGAGGGCAGAGACTGAAGCTGAATGTTGAGCTTCCAGTCTTGTTACTATTTTATACTCGTTGGCTCTTTTTTATATCATTAAAATCTTTTTACTAACTTAATTTTTAATGTAATTCTGGATCATCTTGAAACCTGGACCTTAAAACATTTCTAAGACTTTTGTCTGCAAATAGATGATTTGTTTTTTCCTGCATCCCTACATGCTCAGCTATTTTGTTAGAAGTAAATTCTTACTGGCCATTGTAATGCTTCTTGGTGTTAAAGTTCTTTAAATGTTGCAACATCTGAATGTGTGTGTTGATCTGGTAAGCCTGCTAAATACCTGATTATAGAGATCTAGAGGTAGATTTCTAGTGAGAATTTACAGCTACAATGTTCAGTGGTTCAGGGTAAAGTTATACTTGCCAGACCATGCAAAATTTAACAGCGATAAAATATTTTAAAATTGCGCTAATGTTGGTTAGCATCAAGGCTGTGCTTTAGAACATGACTCAGAAAGCTTTTCATTGTCTTTAGGATTGTAAAAATCTACAGCATAGATCAGAAGCTTTCTTGTAGCTGGGCAGAAAATTCAGCATCAGCATCTCACCACAGTTGTTTGTTTAACTGAATAGAGATGTTTCATTATTTACTGCTGGACAATGCACACAGCTAAGCAGAGTGTTCTTAACAAATGATTCAGTTAGGCTTTAACTCACAGGTGCATTGGCAATGGTAGAAAATAATGACACTCACAGAGACAACACTTGGCAGCTCTTTTGTTTATCTGTTTAAGAACCGAGTTTCCTCCTATTATATTGTTCAGATTTGGGCTGGAGACCAAGCCAAGAAGAGTCTATTTTAGAAAATTAAAGTAATAATAACAGTAATATAAAATATCTCAGCAGGCTAGCTCTAGCTATTGTCTACCTCTTTTTCTTTTTTTTTTCAAAATTCTATATTCGGATGCTTTGATTTCTTTGCTCTGCCAAAATTTCTAGGAAGCCTTCCTTCAAAACAAGCTAAACCTTTGCTATTTATCATAATTTATATACATAAAAATCTTCCCCTGATGCCATGATAGCAACCAATTGACTGCTGCAGCCTTCTCTGCTGTGGAGCATTCAGAATATGAGGAGATTAGAACTCCAGCATTCTCAGTCAACATAGCAATTGGTTGAGGATTATGAGAATGTGTCATTCCCATTTATCTGGAGGGTTCCAGGATGGGGGGAAATTATTATAGAACAAGATAGGCATGACAGCAGTAATGTGAAAGTAGCTCATGAATTTCTGGTTTCCCAGAAGGAAAGTCAGCAAAACAGGAAGTTCACTGAGCTTTTGACATAGGCTCATGTTCCATCTGGCTTTGATAAAATGCAGATTGTGCAGTAATCCAAGTCTTGGCATGTGGTAACAACAAGAGACGTTTTGAGTAGAATTTGCTGCAATTCATAAAGTAGTAGCAGTGCTGGTACAGGGAGACCCAGATTCAGATTTTTTTTAAATAATAACTTTATTATTTTTTTTAAAGAATAACAATGAAAAAACTAACAAAGACTAATATTAAGAAGAGAGTATAGAAAAAAGAAAGAAAATTTAGAGATAAGAGACATAAAAGATTAAAAAGTGTGAAAGACAAAAAGAGAAGAAAATCAAAAAGAAAAAAAAAGAATTAACATCCGACCCTCCTCACAACACATATAAGTAACACTATACATCCAACTCTTACTAAAACATAACTTCCATTATTTCTATTAATCCATATTATTTCAAATCATCAAAGCCATACGGCATTTCATTTTTTCTGTATCTCGCAAAAAGTCTAAAAAAGGTTTCCAAGTAGTATTAAAATTACACAATGTCTTATCTCAAATCAAAGCTGTCAATTTCGCCATCCCAGATTCAGATTTTTTACTCCTTGATAAACTTCCCTAGATGGCCAGTAATTGTGTCAGACAAGGTTTTTAGGGAAGAACTTTGTTTACTGCCTCAAGCTCCTTAAGGAAAGATAGAGAAGCAATGCCACATCTGTAATCTATGATTTAGAGCTGTTTTCAGTCCTGTAGAATGTAAGATCAAGGGCCATCTGACATTCGGGGATCTGCAGATGCTGGAAAATCTTACTTGTCTATTTACCATTGCAAGTTACTTGTAAATTTCCAGACTTCTTTCCAGATTCTCAGTGTTGTTGCTTCATTCTTGCTCTCTCCCAAGTGTTTATCTAGGACAGGTCTGCACAACTGAGAAAGCAAATGCAGCCTGTCCCTCGTGCATGGTGGCCAGGCAGGTGTTTGCCATGTCTTTGTTTTTGCAATCCAGGCAGGCGATGGAAAGAGGAGACTTACTAAACCCATGTGGGTTACCACACACAGCTAGTGGGCTGCCTTTTGCTTGATGGGTCACAAGAGCACAACCTTTTCCCCCCCCCAGGGAAGAGAGACAATACAAAGCTTATAGCAGTTGATCCTTCTTCCATTCAGCTTGTAAATCCTTACAGGGCATTAGTATCAGCCTATTAAAATTATCTGTTTGGCTTTTGATAAACCTTTAAAAAAAATAATTGTCCGCTTTGTTGCTTTCCAGTGCTGCTGGAACTGCAAATCTGCTGCCTAAATGGTGTATATACAGACCCCTGGAAGGTTTCTTCAGAATGTTAATATTTCTGCTTCCTACATTATACCTTCCCCTCCCCTGCCTTTTCCTTCCTGTAACACATTCGTTCCCCAGTTAAAGCTTCTGCACGTTTCATCCAAGATGGTTTAAAAAGAAATGTTTATTGTCACAGTTGGGTCCTTGTATTTGATCTCTTGGAAAGAGATGGTTTCTTTGAAAGAAGTTATCTATAGGAAGAACATTTTTTTCTGATTGCTCATCCATCTTGATCCTTACAGATCTTATCTTTCCCATTGACATCACTTCAGTGAAGAGGGAACATGATTTTCTGGACAGAGATGCCATAGAAGCCTTGTGCAGGTAGGTAAGAAAGACTGCTTCAGGGACCACATATTTGAAATGGAATAAGAAGTTGGTATCAGCTGGGAATACTATCATTAACTCTAAATATTGTTCATCATCCAAAAAATTATCATATTGCCTTCTTTTTTTTTTAATGAATTGGGAAAAGTAGTCTTCCTAGTGTTGGCTATATAGAATTGACTCTGAGGATAGCTAACACTTCTTCAGTAGTGAGTTCCCAGATCAAGAAGAAAAGTTCCATTTGTGGCTATCTAGCATGCAAACCTTGTTTCCTCATTCAGCTCAACGTGGTTATGGAGTTTTGTCTTGGGCTCCATAAATAGGGCAAGGTGGGTTCATTGCCTTAGTTAAAGTTGCTCGAATGGTCATAGTAACCTTTTGGGTATGTCGAGGGTGCTTGCTCCCCTGTTTCCACTCCCCATTCTTGTCCCTTCACTTCCATTATATATGCACTCTATTTTTTTTATTTATTATATCAATTTATATATTTTATATCAATTTCCTCCATTTATGGTCTTTTAAGCATGAGAAGAACAGATCCATGATAGATCACACTAAATACAGTCCAGCATCTTCTCTCACTCAGATCAACCGTATGCTCAAGGAAGCCCATAAGATGATATAAATACAGTAGCACTCCTGCTATGTTTTCAGAGGCCCCTGATTGCTAACTTTATCTTCTGTGCAGGTGTTTAATTTTTACTTAAAACCATCTAATTTGGTAGCTTTCATCATGTCTTAAATTCCAGAGGTGCAGTGTGTGAAGACAAAGCAGTGAAGGAAGTTTCTCACAAGTCTTTGTGGAAGGGATAAAATTAAACATGCTGTTTGTAACAGCACCACATTTAAGTAGTTTTGTGCCTTTTGATTCTGGTTGACTTAGACCTGGCACATCCATCTTGCTCTCTAATCTAATATAACACTAATCTACCTCTACTATCACATGCAATCTGCTGTGCAGATAAAAGCTGTTTAAAATGGCATTACTTTTAACACATTGCCTAAATAAGCCTTGAGAAAAATGAAGCTAATCATTTAACTCTGCAGATTGTGCATTAGCCACTCCAGACATACAATAGGACAGTTCATATGTGAATGTCAAGGCATGTTTCACAAGTATAAAAATATATTTTATTACATTTCAGTTATTCTCTGTGCACATTTTATTATATATAATCACTTACCATGTTTCTTTAACCACAAAGGCTTAGCATGTGAATTTTTTTTCCTCCAGACTCTTATATCTGGACAAGCGTAAGTAAAGCAATTCAAAATAGGTGCAAATCTATATTTCTCAAAAGCATTCATCAATTTAAAAAAAATCAAATCAACTATGTGATCTGAAGTCTGGAGAAATTCAAACACATTTAGCGAGATAGGTTATAAGTTACCTGTAGACTATATTTCATAATTAAGCATGTATAATAAGCCACTCTTCTAAAAAAAGGGGATTGCATTCTTGATTTAAAGAATATCATTCCCCTAAAACTGAGATTTATGCATGTACAGAAAAACAAAATCTGGTTAGGTAAGACTTGGCACAGGAATAGAACACTTATCTGCCAGTATGCTACTAGGAGAACATTGTACATGTATAGCCTCGTTCCTTTCCTATTTGGAGATGAAGATTGCAATAACCAAGACTGTGACATATTTCAAGGGACCCCTATGTCTCTTGCTCGGTCCTTTGATGGGTTGTAATACCCAGCATATCAGAATTCAGAACTTAATATTCTATTAAATGTAGAGCAGTGAGTAAAACTTCATTGCCTAGAAAATGTTATCCTCCTAAGCCTTAGTTTAATTTTTACCCCAATTTTAAAAATCATATTCCTATTGGAGTTAAATGTCATTGTATCTTGAAAAAGCAACACAAAGATATTTCCCTTTTTAGGGTAAGAACAAAATCCATAAATGCAGATGTGGTTTTTGAATGCTCTACAAGCTGGAAGGAAAGAAAAACTGTTGGGAGACTCCTCTAATTAAGGAAACAAGATCCAGAAGACATGGTTTTATTTTGTAAAACCAACCATTGTTATACATTGTTTTTCTATGGTCACCTTGTTAGCTATAGTGTATAAAATGTATTTACATGTTAGTCCAATGGAATTGCTGTTTGAAACTGACTTTGTAGCATTGTTAATATTGTGATGCAGGATTACAGGCTTTGTGTAGTGAAAGTTTACAAGGCAAGAGTATTTTGGGCTAAGCTGAATCACTGAAGCAAGGGTTCTCAAACTCTGTGGTCCCTGAAATGATAAATGAATGTTTGTACTCCCATTGTGAATAAAACTAATATGTCTCTTCTTGGTGGTAGAGATGTACCATCTGTCACTTTAGCATTGAATGGGCTTTATCCCATTCTTTATCCCCCTTTCTGCATGCAAAATCAGGATCCAGTCAGGAATTGGTTATGCGCTGGCTTTTTTAGGCAGAGCAGGATCAAGTTATCACAGAGCTGCCACAGTGTAAAGCAGGTCCCAGTGTGCCTCACCTGGCTGATAAGAGTATGTGTTTCCTGGAGAAGAAAAACAGTTTGGGGGGGGAAGCCTAGTTCTTGGCAGTCCATATGGGACATGGGAGAAGTCACTGCAGAAAAACCCAGAACCTGACTAGCTGCTGGGCCAAAAAAAAATTTGTTATGGAAATTCTTCCTTCCTCCCTGCTCCCTTCACCCAGCCATAGGGCTTCCTGGCTACACATCTCCTACTCTTTGAAGAGCCTATCATAAATAGGGGAGCCATAAGGAGGTGTTCTTGTTCTCCCTATACCCAATCTTTTAAGCCCACCCTGCAGCTCCTTGCCACCCAATTCTCTCTGGCATTTTCACAGCTCTTGCCTGGGATTATGCTCACCACCTACAACTAAAACATAAACTGCCCAAACAAGCTGGGTTTACTCATCATGTGAAACCACAAACAATTTGGCTGTTTTGCAAATGCACCTGTGAGATCTTGAACAGACCTGGTTATACATGTTGTGTGAACCCAACTGATGTGTCTTTGGACAAAAAAATCTATTTTGATCTCTTCTCAGTTCCCTTATGGCCAGAACCCAGCATTGTGGTCTGGCTCCAGGCCTGGCCTTGCTTAGGGAATCCTGAGAGCCTTCAGACCATTTAAAGTTAGCCTCAAATGCGCCCTCACTCTGGGTTCCATCCTGCCTAATCTCCAAACTGTACCCCAACACAATCATCATGGAAGTAGAATCCACGGAAGTATTGCTGCTTGTGGAGGACTTGTCCTTGTCCTCAGAGTGGGAGGAGGAGGAAGAGGATGACCTCAGTTCCAAGTGGAGAAGGAGCTCATCTTGCCTGCATCCACCTTCCCCAAGAGTGATGAGGAACTAACTTATCTTGGTTTACCTTCTTCAGGAGGGAGGACAACCTCAAGGATGAGTTCCTGCCCCCCTCTGAGTAGGAGACTCTGTGTTGGTGGTTCCATGGGACCCAAACTCCAGCATGCTGTCCATCCCTGCTGCTGGAGAGCTCCTCACCCAGCTGTCTGCATTTGACCTCACCAGATGGAGAGGAAGGCTATGACAGACAAGTGAGAAGCTGGGCTGGTCTGAGCCAAGGAGGCAGATCAAGCTAAAGAAGGGGCTAAGTCTGCTGAGTAGTAGGTCTGTGAAGGGAGCAGGGGATGACACAGGGTTCAGAGAGAGCAAGCAGTTATGCTGCCGCAAAAGGATTGGAGAGCAGTGTAAGGAAGTCTGTGGGTAGGATGGACAGTGGCAGAGCAGGATGATCCCAGCAGCTAGTCTTGCAGAAGAGAATGCTGGAATTGCTGTACCATCTGACTAGCTGCTGCTTTACCCTTGCCTTTAAGAGCTTATTGGGGTAGGCTGGCTTCTTCCAGCTGAACACTGACAATCAGCAGGAGGAAAAGCTCAACACTACAGCCACAAATTTGAAGTGGGTTCAGTGGCAGCCCAGCAAGATGTGGAATACCTCCGAAGTTCTCTTCTGCAAAACAAGCCTCCAGGATTTTTTGCCTGCTGCCTCTCATCCTTTCCACGTTTGCATCCCCCCACCCCTACTCCACTCCTCCTGCCGGTCTTGGGCCTTGCTGTGCAGTGCACCCGCCTGTCTGCTTCCTTCCAGCCCTGTGACATGCATGGCCCTTGGAGAGCACCAGGATGGCTTTCCATGGACAAGACCCCCTCCCACCTTCAAATTTGCACCTCCTCAGTTTTGCTTATGGCCACCCAAGGGTCTTGACCCCCCCCGGAGAACCTGATCTAAAGGACACATCTCAGGTTCATGTGGAGTGACTCAATTTTAATTCTAACCATTTATTTAGTACCCATAATAAATTCCTAAAAGTGGATCTCACCCTGTGATCCCGGCATTAATTCCCTCATACTAAGATTATTTTTTTAATGTGCTGTAAATAGAGCTTCTTTTAAAAAGTGTTTGGAAAAATTTTGTGTTGTAAATTGCAGTGTTTAAACTGTTGTCCAATGAGAGCTTTACTGATTATATTTCACCAAAATATTGAAACCTCATGAGTTCCTTAAAATTTTGTCTGAGAATTCCAAAATATTTCATGATCAAATGAGAAAAATGCTAATATAAATGTTATTGTTTATAATATACAGAAAGAAAAAAACTAAAACATAACAAATTAAATAAATAGTATGGGGAGAAAACACAATGGAAGAAAAGAAGGAATCTCAGTTTTTAAACAAAAGTTCAAATCTTGCCCACATAGAAAAGTATTGGTCAAGCTTTATTATTAATCTGATGTACAAGTTGGAAATACTTACCTTTACAAAGATGGAACTCTTCCTAAGAATAATTATTCCAAAATATTTCAAAGAATTTGAACAATAGGTAAGGCTCCAAACTTCACAAATTTCCATAGATGCTTAGATCTCTAGTATATATATTAGATGCATTCCACTTGATTAAATAACCTGGTAATTTACCAAATTGTTCTATTGTATTTGTAAGATTTGGTTGAGAATTCTGATAATCTGATCAGAGTTGCACAGCAAATGGGCACCCATAAAAATTGAAATAATAAATAAATAATATCAATAAAACATATATCATCTGCATATAACACTTTGTTTGTATTGCCAGCCTTCTTAATACCCCCAATGCCCTTTTAATATTAAATCAAACAAGCCAAAGGTTCCAAAGTCAAATTAAATAAAATAGGGTCTAAAGAACCTCCTTGAGGAGCTCTAGGAAACAGCTTGGTAGGTAAAAAAAATAATTGATTGTATGTGATAATGTTGAAATGTTTCAAGATTTATGTGTTCTTACTTAAAATTTCATGAGGTTTGGCAACTTTGCAAACATTCGCCCATTTAACAAATAAATGAAAATGGCTGCTTCAGGTTTCTGTCTTGTTTGATGATTATTGATTTTTTTTCACATATTGTTTAATATTGGAGACATTGCATGCGGAACATAGTCTCTGTTGGTGGATCTTCCATCTATATGTGACAACATTTGGTTGCAAGGTCTCTTCTGTATTCCAAAGACTATGGTAAATTGTTCTTGATGGACAGTCACTCCCAGCTTATCAGCCAAACTAGTATCAGATGCAGAGTATTAATAACAGAGTCAGAATATTCATGTTGAACAGCCAACTGTTACTTTGTCTGACCCAATTATGGGTTATGGGTCCAGAGCATCTCTGCTGCCAACTAGACTTATATTCAGAAACTGCTTCAAAAGGCTAAAAATCTGGTCATAGATGTTTAGCGAGCTCTACAACAGATAGAAGATATGATATTGTTCCAAACTGAACGCTCAGCCATATTTCCTTAGTGGCTGTGACATCTCTGCTGGCATTTCTGAAATTGGCCAAACTAGTATGATAGAAACCAGCCTCCTATTACTAAGCAACTGGAATAACTTTATAAGATTAAAAAGAAACAATGTCAGTTCGTATTCCAACATCCAGATTGTATTCAATAGTCGTGGAAGCATTTCAGAACTAGTTCAGAAGCAGGAAGTATTCTGTGCCAGTTGATTAAAAAAGGGCATTAGCTGGATACAGTAGGGAGACAGAAGTATTTCAGCAGAGCCCTTTTAAATACCCAAGCAGGCAGTTTATATGGGATAGTACTAACATTTCTAGTGGGAAAACCTGGCCCATTTTTTTCCCCACACATCTACAGAGGAGATGTTTCTTCTGTATACCTATAAACTGTCAAAGCAAATATAATGTATATAATTTTAATTAAGGAATTTGAATAGTAAAATTTAATACAAACTAAACTTAAAGAAAAGAAAATAGGAGTAAAATGTGCAAGAAAAACAAAAAAGAGAAAAGTAAGAATAAAATAAAGAAAAAGAAAAGAAGTCCATATATAAAGAAGTGACTTCCAACCTTCATCACAAAAAGTATAAACAAATTTAGTAACTCTTTACCCTGTCTAAAGTTACAAACATTTATCTCTTCATTCGATATCCCATCTCTTATCTATAAACTGTCAAAGCAAATATCAATAGAGCCAAACATATAGCAGAGTTTTGGTCAATTGTCCTGGGTGAGGTGATTGCCCTTTGCTGTCATGTTTGGTTGTGACCAGCCAGGCTTTCTCAGAAGGCCTTACTATATCAGGATCCTTTAATGACACAGTGGATCAAACACAAAAAATGAAGAAGGCTATCAGAATGCCAGAGCAGCTGTATTTCAGAATTAAATGTGGCCCTTCATTTTTAGCTCTCTCCTGTCCTTTGCATTTTTGGTTTCTCAAACTCCAAATCTTTCCTTTCTTGCCTCTTGAACAAGGTCATCCTATAAGACAAAATTTGGGAATTTATAGGTTTATACATTCTGTCTTTTGTTCATTGTTTCTTGATTCATGTGGTAGTTGGGAGCCCAACATCATCAAAATGTGGATGTTTATTCTGATCTCTAACAGATAAGCTATAGAGTTTTTCCAAATAGCAGCATTCAATTTCTGTCAAATTTCTTGTCTAACACAGCCTTTGGAATGAGAGGTAAAATATATATATCACTATGAAAAGATAGCTGCATGAGGTCCATAATGGCTCTGTACATTTTGGTTAAGTACATCAACTTCTCCTAGTCACCAAGGGAACCTATGTGCATCCATAGATAATCTGAGAGTTGCATACTTTCATATTAGAAACCACCCCAACACAAAAACAAGAGCATTCTGCTGTTTGCCCTAGGAAACAAGACTTTCCAGTCCCAAGTCCTCCCGTCTAACTCTGGTTAGCCCCATAAGAATTCTGATAATGGTTATGATAGTTGCCCGCTTACAAGGTAGAGTTCAGGTCAAATGTGGCAATTTTAAAAAATCAATCTTTCAAGCATTCCAGTCTCTTTAGATACTCATGCAGCCCATTGATGGTGGACCAGAATCAGTAATTTTACCAACCATTCACTCTTCCTCCTAGATCACTACAGTGGATGCTTTATGAAACAGGTGGTGGTTTCGCTACACTGATCTAATTCTCAGTGGCCATTGGATATCATGTGAGACTATTCATATTAATTGTCTGGAACTATTAGCAGTAAAATAAAGGTGGTTCCTGCTTTTAAACCAGTACTTCACAACTGAGTGATGCAAATAACCTTTGAGTACCATGATGGTTTGCTGTGTTAATAAATAAAGGAGTACCCCATCAACTGAAGCTTCTGACTTTCACACACAGATTCTGGGAATGGTGCACCTTATGCAACATTTCTCTGATACCTATAAACTTAGAGAATTTGAGAAACAGTTAAAAACTCAGTCAAGTGAGAACACATGATGGAGGCTCAAGTTGATAGCCTAGTTTATACAATGCCACCTTTATGATAACAATTCAAGAGGTCCTTAATGCAGTATCTTGATCAATTTGCCTGGACCAAATGGGCATGATTTCCATCCTTTGTGCATTCTAATAATTTGGTTCCAGATATCTATTCACTGTCTAGTGTCTTATGAGTATATACTATTATTGAAACTTCAAGGAGCAATGCTGTCCTCTTTGCATATCTATTTGGCTGCATTTTCAATAAGCCTTATTACTGTGGCCTAATTGAATAGTGTTTTCTTGCTTGTTGGTGCTGTATGTATCTCAAACTTATATTTTCTTTGTTCCATTGTGAAGCTTATAAGTTGTATTTTTGTATAAACAAATGAGCCATTTTCAGAACTTAAACTCCTAACTCTAAAAATTGTATTCTTGGCGGCAGTAGCTTAAGCACATCAAGAGCTCTGGAGAGCTCTGTACCTTTCAGGTTATTTGCCCATCTACTCAATTTCATTTCAATGTGCTTGTTTTGAAACCTTACACTTTCTTTCAAAGGTTGTCTTCAAACCTAAATTTTATGATAATCACTCCGTTTCCTCCTCCCCTCTTCCCTCCTTTTTTTTTTTTTTTATCTCCAGTAATCCTGCTGAAGCATTTGCTGCATATGTTAGGTGCTCATAAAGCTTTGGTCTTCAATCTTGATCAGATTTGTCAGTTTCAAAGACTATTTATATGTTATGGAGGTGATAAGAAAGGACTTCCAGTTTCCACTCAACAAGTAGCTAAGTGGGTGATGGAAACCATTACTCTTCCATATGCCTTGGCAAAGCAGCTGTTGCTGAATTTATTTGGGCACATTCCATGAGGGCAGTGTCAACATCCATGGCTGTGCTCTACAAAGTTTCAGTTCCAACTGTTGACATTTCTTAAGCACAATTGTGTGGACTTTAAAGCCAGAACAGATGCTTCCTTTGGGTGGGCTGTTTTGTCCTTGTTGGCATAAATGGGCATTCATCCCTCAACCATTAGATAATATTGCTTCTTGTCCATATGTGCAACAGAGATAATGATGAGGAACAGGCAGCTAACCTGTAACTGGTTCTTCAAGTGGTTATATATGCACTGACACAGTCCATTCACAATTTTTCTGCAAGTGCCTACCATGGTAAGTACATTGAATTCTATAATTTGTTGCATTGCTTGATGAAACTAAGGAAAAATGAGTGGAGTGCCTCAAAATGCATTCAATGCATTGACCTTTCCATCAAAACCTGCCTCAGGTATGGAAAGTTCTTAATGAAGGCTCTCAGCAAGCATGAAACCAATAAGTGTGAATGCACAGTCGAACACTTGAAGAACCACTTTTATACTGTTACAGGTAAGCAACCTGTTCATTCCCATTCTAAACGTTTACTGTTGTATATAAGATGGTTGCTTCTTGCACTGATACAGGTAAGCTTTTCCAACAGAAGTTTTGATACAATATGAAGAAAACCAGGTTGAAGCCCATTATTTACATGACAGGCTGCTATCCACCAGTATCACTGCCAGTATCCTCTTTGTACTACTGGAAAGAATAGAAATTGTGCAATGTAATGTTATCAGAAAGGAACATGGTTTAAATTCTAATCTGCCAAATGTGTTTTAGGATACTGTATAAAGTGTGTGTGCTTCAAGTTCTCTAGATAACAGCTGAGAGTATTATCTTCAAAGGTATATGACAGCCACAGGCGCCATGGTACTCAGATGACTGTAGTAACTTCTGTACTAATTGTAATGGAAACCCATTGTAATCCTGTGGCACATGGTGGCATTAAAAAGGTATACTCAGAGGGCAAAGACTGATATAAAATATTCCATAGTCAGTTTTGACTCCGCCTGCTTACATTCACTGGATGGAGAGAGTTAACAATTTGCATCCTGACTTTTTGAAGTGGGACACTGCATGGTCCTTTCTCCTCGTGCCTCTTCTTTGTAGCCCCCAATTTTATCCAACCATTATTACGGAACGTTGGTGACACAATTTCTTACCATTTAGAGGCAGGAAATACATTAAAACTCTAGGGCAAGCCCTACAGAACTTTAAAAATTAAGATACCACAATAAAAGAAAAAATAGTTTGACTTTCCTAGTTTGCTGTGCACAGAAAATGATGATGCAGTTGAGCTATGATGAAACCAAAAATAAACTAGGCTGCTGCTGCTGATGATGATGATGATTATAAAATCCATTGTGAATTCTCCTTAGTTCTTTAGACTGTCTCTGTCTTCATTCTGAAATAACAATTGCCTAGGTTATAAGCAACGCAACTTGGTTTAGGAATAATTATATAACTCAGTTTTTGCAATGCTACACAATTATCAGGGATCAAGTCCAAAGGGGATCAGTGCTTATCAATTTAAACTGATTTGAGGGATTATTAATTTAACATATTACAATGCTGTTTAAATTGTGGGAGGAGTGTCCTTCACCCAAAACAACTGCTATATCAACTGCGTGCAGATCATCTTCTGCAACCAAGCTGGATAATGAATATGGGAATTTGGTTGAAGCATCTGTGAATGTTAAATAGTAATAATTTCAAGTGGCCCAAACTAAGAAGCTGAGCCTTGCTGGGAAATAACCAAATTGATTATCCTCTAGCATGGCTGCAAAGCAGACATGATTCTTCAAGTCTCCGTTTCTAGTTATATTAGTAGACGCCACCAATAATAAGACTGGGGAAGCAACCTGATGTCCTCCAGATATTTTGTACTGCACCTGCCACAATCCCTTGCCCTTATCTGTGCTTTAAGGAGCTAATGTGAACTGAACCCTCAAATATCTAGGTAGTGTCAGATTGCCTATCCCTATAGTATTTTGTCCGTAAGATAGCAAACTTTTCCACATGATGGATTTTTCACACAAAAAATCTGTTATGAAACTCAGATGAATTTCTTTAAAAAAAATTGATACATCAGTATTCTAAATAAGTAGTATCTCTCCTGAATCATGATGGAGGTTATATAGTCAAACTTATGAATTCTGAATTTTTCAAAATCCTCTTAAAAACTGATCCATATTTTCATTCTTGTAGTCAGACAAATTTTAAACAGACATTGATAGTTCTGTTATTTAGATTTCTAAATAAGTGACTTGATACCTGCTTATCTAGGCAAAAGATCCATTTTGATGTAATTATTTATTCATTCAATACATTTATATCCCATTCTTAAGAAATGGGTTGTTACACAGTGGCATAGAAAGAGTAGTATAAGACACAAGCACATATAAAAATGAGTCTTATCAGAATTGAGGAAATGGAAAACTGTAGATCTGTTTGGGGGCCTTTCAAAATCTCCAGTATTGGACCAACTCCCAGTACCTTTCAGCTAACACGTTGATTGCAGAGAAACATTTTTCCATTTTTATTAAATCCAACTCAGTGTCTGCCCTTCTAACAAGTAATTGTTGCTTGCAAATGCCAGCAGTGTTGGCTGTCACATATGCACTACCCACAGTTTAAATTGAGAACTTAAGAATTCTGTATGGAAGACTGCAAACATATATGCTCCCATCTGGGAATGATCCTCAGTGATTTCACTGGGACTCAGTTCTGAAAAGACAAGAGAATTCAGCAAGTGTTCATTGACTAAATCCATAAAACAGGAGGATTCATGACATTCTTAAAATGTGATAGGTTAAAAAAAATATTATTTTGTGTTCTTTTTTTTTCATACTTCGTTCACATGGTATTTCTGTTAAATGTGTTTCTGTTAAATGTTTACTGTATACATTTTATTTTTAAAGAAACTTTGGTGGGAATTGTCTTTAGAGTATCTGTACTTTTCTGGCTCAGCTGCACAACAGTCTTGTTTTTAAAAAGGGTGCCTTCTAAAACAGATTATCTTTTGGAATCAAATACTCCCTTATCAGGCTGACCGGAAACTTGTTTCTCCAACAGATCAAAGTGGTTGGACTGGTTAAATGCAACAGGCTGAATTAGATAAACTTGAACAGAGACCCTAATATTGTAAAATGTGCATGTGTTTATTATTTTAAAGCAATGTGGAAATCCAGATTTACCAGAGATCATGGGTTTGTTCAGGAAGGATGGAGGAGCAGTGTTAATTATCTGAAGTTAATTACAATACTCACAATAATAAAATGTTACTTTCTTTTTTATATCAGAAACATATGGCTTTTTTTTTAATTTCCTTTTTTGTAAATTGAGCAAGAGTGCTTCTGGACTGATGAGATGGTTTTCTTTGACCCACCCATTCCGTCCTTGAAACTGAAAAAATGAAATAGGGGATTTTGGGTTGATTTGTTTGCAGGAACTCCCTGGACTTTGTGAGATTAAGCTCTGATTTCTGTATTCAGAACAGCGTAAGATCTCCCGCTTTAGTGGTATTCTCTCCGTAGTAGAACTTTAAGTGTTTGCTGCAGGAATTGTCTAATATCTTCACTGGTGTTATTAAGACCCAGTTCTTACTTTACAGCTGATATTTGATTGAAATAAGAATGTGAAAAAGACACAGGGGAGGATTGGATTCTTGCCTTGAGATTTAAGCGCAGGGATGCACGAAGGCCTCGTGTAGCCAGAGCATCTCCCAAAATAGCCACTGATAATGATAGTGTGAGAAAAGGTGGAAGGTGATTGAATTCATGCAGTAGTTAGGCTGTATTTAATTAATCCACTTTTCTTTTAATTGCATTTGAACTAAATCCCCAACTTGATGTGGAGGCTCTGCCTTTTTTGCGGGGTGGAGCTCCTAGCATGCCATTCAAGGATTCAAGTCTGTATACACCTGTTTAGCAGCTCAAATGGAAGGCTTTAGGTTACTGTGTGAACTTCAGAGAAAGAATAATAGTAAAGGTGGTCCTTGCTTAATGACAGTAATTGGGACCAGAATTTCTGTCACTAAGCAATGCAGTTGTAAAGCAAGATGTCACGTGACCTCATTGCTTAGCGAGGGAAGTTAAGCGAGAATTGCCGGTTGTTAAGCAAGAACCTCACATGACTGACTTGCAGCTTCCTGCTGGCTTCCCACAAACAAAGTCAATGGGAAGCCAACAGGAAGTTGCAAGTCCCAGGCAGCTCGCAAGCTGGCAGGGGGGAGGTGAGAACCATGAGTGAAGTGGGGGGGAGTACTGTGGCAAGTGCATGTGGACTGGAGAGAGGATGCTGCTGTGAGATGCAAATGCAGCTGGGCAGGGAAGGGGGTGCTGTGGCCCAAGTGTGCAGTACGCAGTATGAGATCCCTGGGATCTCGTACTCCATAGTGGAGCTCCTTCGAAGAAAAAGTGGCGGAAACAACTTGCAACCTTCTCTGCTGGCTTTCCCATTGACTTTGTTTGTGGGAAGCTGGAAGGGAAGGTTGCAAATGGCGATCACACAACTGCAGGATGCTGCAACCATCATAAGTTCTAGCTGGTTGCTAAGTGGCCAGATCGTGATCAAGTAACTACAGGGGTGCTGGGACAGCCAGAATTTCAAGGACTGATCATAAGTACCACTCATTCAGCGCCATCATAACTTCGAACAGTCATTGAATGAGTGGTTGTTAATTGAGGATTACCTGTAGTAATAATAGTAGCAATAATAATAATAAATATAAAATAATAGTATTTTCTAGGAGGTGAGTCAGATGAAAGTTGTAATATAACACTTGGAATAATGACATCTTGATTATGTTTCAAGTCCTTGGCCTACTTAGGACTTTGTGCTAAACTATTTTGCAGTGACAAGAAGGAATTCGTAAGCTTTTGCTTTTATTTATTAACCATAACTGTTCATTCTGTTTGAACCTAATCTGTGATTCATCTAACTGTAGTTTAGAGAAATAGGCCAACCTAAACTACTCAATTCAGGTTGCTTTGGTCAATAAATCAGAGGTGAGATTAACCATGGTTGTTTAATAGTTGCTCTAGGAAATAGTATCATTCATACATATATGTACGGAATGTATATTTATCCTACCTGTTAAAGTAAGATCTCCAGGAAATATACTTTTAATTAAACAGCTTCACTGTTTTTTAAAAACTTCAGTGGCCTATCTGTATAGATGTAACATACAGATATAACGCAGAGTTAGAGATGTACAGCTGCATATATGCTGTAAGGTGATATGAGAAAATGTCCAACCTTGGGGAGAAAAATGGTTTTGCTTTCTTTTGAGAAATTAGCAGAGGTATCCCGGGGCTATAATGAAAATAATTATATTCGACAATATAATATACAATATAAAGAACAATATAGATGCCTGATGAGTAGAAAATAAGTTTTCCTCTTTGAGGTTTCAGCTTTGTTGACATAGGACAGAAAATGAAAGCCATCCAGTAGGCTGTGCCACACGCATGAGGGCTGATTGAAAGTATTTCCTTACTGTGTGATGTGGCCAGGAAAAAAAATAGTGTCTCTGTCTTGCCAACAAGTTGTTATATATGAATATAAATTGTATTGATGATAAGTTATGATTCTGGTACTTTGAGATTTCAGTTACCAAAGAACTTATTCTTTGGTTGTTCGAAAAGTAAAATATTTTTTTTCTTGATGATTCAGTGTATAATCCAGCAAATATACTGTATAGTGAATCACACAACCAAATATGGAATTGTGTGTGAACCATCCAACTACTACTTCTTCCAGAATGTAGGATCCCTCCAACATTCTTGAAGGGAAGAAGAGGGTTCCTAAACAATGAATAGTGCAGACCAGTGTATTTGTGGCCATGTAAAATCAATTCTGTAGTATTCTCCATGTGATGGAATGCTGAGATACACAACAGCTCAATGTAAATAAAATCCCTCTGAGACTGAATTTCTATAGACCTAGCATAATGTTGGCTAAATAGCAGTAACAATTCCCCATGTACCCAAGTCAACCTGAAGGACAGAATACATAACAACAACTTGCAGTTCAGTGTCAATCTTTTTTCAATCCCACTTAGTACTGTACAAAAATTGGGTTAGACACAGGTTGCTTATTCCAAAGTATTTTGCTATCATTGTGGATATAAAGTGCAGCATTCCTGAACTGTTCAGTCCCTGGAAGGCACTAGTAGTTTTCCACCATGGGAACAAGAACCTTGTATTACCACATAACAGTTACCCCAATTTAATGACCTCTGGTTGAACAAGCTCTCCTTTATGGTTTTGACTCACAAGGAGCTGATTTAGCAAAGGTGCTTCTGTTTCTGCCTCTCTGTCCCACCCACTCCACAAAATCTGGTATCCAGCTGATGTAGCATGGAGTTAATTAAACATAAGTGTTATTTTTGAGGTTCTTCTTTCACTCATTTCCATGTAAATAAAGCTTAGCGAGAACTTCTGCAATAACCTTTTAGTTGGAAGAGCAGGTAGCACAGAATGACATATTTACTGTTAATCTTTGTTTTGTTTTATTTTATTTCCTCTATAGGCGTTTAAATACTTTAAACAAGTGTGCAATGATGAAACTAGAAATCAGCCCACATAGGAAACGGGTAAGTGTATCTGACAAAGCTATTGCAATATTGTAAATAATTTATGGGAATGACCCTGATAAATGTTCTTATAAGCCACATCTTTATGTGTTGACATAGAAGTAGGCCCCATTGATCTCTTTTCCAGTCTTATGCTGAAATCCTAAAACCTCCTACAAGGGGAAGCCCCACGCAGGACAATGAGACTTCCTTCAAGTCTTTATTCATCTAATTATATTGTTAATTATTTTTATATAGCGTTAAGATGGTTCACATGCCAAAACCAGCCTCCTAGTCAGGCTTGTAATTTTGAAATATCAGTATGGGTTTGAATAAGCTTGTTTTTTCGAGGTGACACAAAAGGGTATTCTTCTAGCTTTCATCTCAAAGGGATCATAAAGATCAGTTAAGGCACAATTTGGTCCCAAAATCTGTGTGAAGTTTTGTTCTTCATTTCAGTAACAGAAGGGCTGCAGCAGTTGGTGGTGGGTAGAATATTAGCAATATTTTCTTTTACGAGCATTTACGGTGATGCCTACTTTTGTTTTATTTCACACAGGCATATTTTCACCAACTGTTAAACTACACCAGCAAAGTTTTCTTCTGCCCAGACAGAGATAATAGTTAAAACTGAATAGAATGAATGTGACTCATTGGTACTCATTAAACGCCTGATAACAATCTGTTATGAAACTCTCTTTCCTGCTACTACGTTATTCAATTTTTTGACCTGCTAACTGAACAGAGTATGAAGTAGTCTGACCTTCAGCATGAAACGTTTTGCACTAGAATGGCAACTGGCCAATGCCAACTGGTATTTACAAATCTTGTTGTAAAATACTGCTTTCCTAGTCTGTTGTTGATGGAGAATTGCTGCATTCTGAATAGGCAGTACCCTCTGCCAAGAACTAGTTCTGTTAATGCTTGCATTTAATAGTAACTGGGGGCAGCTTCAGACATGACGGTCTTGGATGGATATCTGACGTATAGTTGCATCCATTTTCAACCACAGCTATTTCAGTTTTGAAGTAATTCTTGTTGTTTTTCTGTTATCCTGTATCACTTTTCCCACAGTTACAATCTGGCACATTTCACAGGATGTTCTGTTGCTGGCACAGTCAGGTTGACTATTGGCCACTTTGGGATGATACAAGCATGCCCCCTCCCATCGGGGAATTATCTTTCAAGGCCGTTCTGGTTTAGGCAACAGGAGAGTCCTCTTCGTTCATACCCCGCTTTTCCTCTGATCGGGCTGCTTTGGAATACAGTTTAGTGCTCTTCTGGAAGGACATGAAACACTTGTCCAAAAGGAAGCCAACTATCTGCTGATACATGTATAACCAGGCTCCCTCTGAATGCACCCGTACAAAACACTTGTGCAAAGCGTGTGAAAATCCCACAGCCAGACCATCTGTCAGAACTCATCTCCTTCCCTGGCCCCATTCCACATTTAGGAGAATAGTTTGTGGTTGTTTTGTAAGAAAGGAGGGAAATAAAGCCAGGATAGTCCATCTGTCTCTGTCCTTAATGGGTCCTATACACCATTAATGAGGGCGGTACCATTTGTCAGTCCCTTGGTGTCATGGTATAGGTATTGTCAACGGGGGGCAACAGATTTTATGCAGATACAGTTTTCTGCTGGTTCAAGGTCTGGGGGATAACACTAACTGCCGTAAGGAAGAGCCCCAACCCGTCCATCCACATAGCTGCCTCCCGTCCCCCGTCCCTTAGGAAAAAGCTCTGTTATATGTAAATGATTGTCATATAAGCTTATCAATTCTAGAGGGTGGTGCTTTGATTTTCTCGTTTAGAAGTCAATCACATCATCATGTTTTAAATGTATTTCTTTTTTCACTCTATAAATAAATAATGGGGGATGGAGGGGGTACCTGGAATGTAATGTTGATAGTTTTTCAACTGTGTCTGCTTCTCAAAATCCAAGAAGTCAAACAATTTCAAATGCCTTAAGTGAAGCTTGGGAGAAAAAATCTTTTATATTGTTATGGAAAGAAATAAGATGGGGAATGGCCTCAGGGCCTTAGCCTTCCACAGTCTCTCCTTGGTCTCATTAGTCACACCTGGAAGATCTTTAAGATGAGTAAGGAATGAAGCTGCAACAATTTGAACACCTCGTAATTCTAGTGTGGCAAATAAACAGAGGAAAACTATCAACAGCGACTAATGTTGGAGAAACCTGCCTTTACTGGTTTGAGTGGAATATTTCACGTGTGCCCTAATTTTTCTCTGATCTCAGCGGTATCCAGCATGGCTAATGGAACATCTGCTGATCCTTGGGATGGTGGGTAAATAATAGGATGCGCTGTTTTAGCTCACCATTTTAGTACCCTCCAGATGTATTCTGAGCTACAGCAGTTAAAGGTTGGCTAGCCAGCAGAGCCAAGGAGGCCACCAGGTTGGGGAAGAATGACTAAGTTCCTTTCATGTTATAAAAAGATTCCATATGTTAAATACATATTTACTTACACACACATACACACACACTTTAAAAATGGCTTCTCTTTGCCCAAATTGTATCCCCATCAGAGAGAAAATAGAGCAAACCTTCTATGCAACTTGCAACTTTAGGTTAGTATAGATACCAGAGAGTTGAGAGGGTGTATTGGTCATGCTGGCTTAAAGGACTGGGAATTGGTTTGTTAGAAGGGTTTGGAGAAAGCACAGCTTCCTCTTCATCACCCCTGTAGACCTGCTTGTGCAGAATGATGCCATCTGACGCTTACTCTCAAGTGAGCTTGAATATGGTTTGCTGGATAAATTAGATCCAAGTTACTGAAATGAAAATCCAAGATATATGGGCTCTGCAATCACATACATGGGACAATCTCGAAAATGTCCTTTGCAGTTCTGTAGACACTTCAGAAGTATTACTGTTTCTGGATAGATTAGACCTGGAAGTGCCCTTCCTGCATCCATCCAGAGTAGGATAGAAATTGGATGAAATAAACATGTGTAAATTTTTATTTTATTTCATTTTATTTCTATTCAGCTTTACAGTAGTAACCTTTGGGTGGTACACAAAGAGCTGATAATTATATAAAATACTATAAAAACTAAAATTTCATAGGTAACCATTAAAAACCTGTAATACTTTGCAAATAGATCAAACAAATCCCATTATATGCTTAAGGTGAATTGTTGCCCAGTTGGGGGGGGGGGGGGGACCTCTCAGTTCTTTCAAAAAAAAAATTCAGTGTAGTTTCTTTAGTCAAATGCCTACAATAAAACCAAGTCCCCAAGATGAATTAGAGAACAATAATATAGTAAAGAAATTCTAATATCAACAAAGTCACCTACTCATACAAGAAAGAGAGAGAGAGAGAGAGAGAGAGAGAGGTCTTAATGTGTTCATGAGAAGGGGAGAGATGTTTTAATGAGAAATCACATTGGACCAAACACCCAAAATCATCAAGGTCAGATCAGGACATTCAACAGGATGGAAATCACTTCCTGATCCCACCCCTCATCTCAGTACTTTGTTGCCATCTGCTAGATTTCAGCCAAAGAAACTGGTATGGGGGCTCAGGCGATGAACAGAATGTGCAGGCAAGAGCCTATTAAAGATGATATGAATATGGTTATAGTAAATTGATTGTATATTTTATGGAATTTATTGTGCTGCATACTATCCAGAATTCATGGCAGGTGAGAAATGTTGTTATATGGAAGAAGGGAGAGAGGGCAGCTAGCCAGCCATCCCTTAAGGTATCTAGGTCACAAACCAGAAATAAACAAACTACCAATAAAAATCAAACAAATGGGTAGGATACATTCCAGTTGCCTTATCTGAGTCAATACCTAGCAGAAGCATTTTGCATTAGTTCCAGTTTCTGAATGTTTTTTCAAGGGCGTCCTACACAGATCTTGTTACAGTTGTTGTTAGTTAACCTGGAGTCACATAGGCATGGGTAGCTTCAGGTTAAGATTTCTGGGAAGGACAGTTCACAGATCTCTCAATTTGGAAAGTCCTGGCTTCAAGGAGTGATGGGAACAGAAGAGTTAGGGCAAGTTTATATGGTTAGGTCCACCTAGATTCTATGATCTTTAGTATTTTATAGACAATCACCAGTGCTTTAAATTGTTCACAAATGAGCTAACAGCCAGTGGCATTATGACCTCTAACTCTTTTTTTTTTAAACTGAAATACGTAACCCACCAATCACTTGGTGGACTTGTGATAAGTGGAAGATGGGACTAAATGTGCAGTAATTCTTCATGGAGTGAAACTAAATGAATCCCTTTAGTTCTTAGCTGAAATGATTTGCAAGGAGGTATAGGATCCACAAGAACAAATGTGTACCTAATTTTGTAGCCTGATTGACTCCTGGAATTCCCACTTAGTTCAGCTATGCTGGTTGCAATTCCTTACTGAACTCATTGAGCAGTGATTGTGTGCTTATTCAGTGTGCCCTGTTTTGTTGCAGAGTGAAGATTCAGATGAAGATGAGCCCTGTGCAATCAGTGGAAAGTGGATGTTCCAGAGGGACAGCAAGAGGTGGTCCAGACTGGAAGAATTCAACATTTTCCCTCCAAAGCGTGATATGAATTCCACATCCCCAGAAGTGGCTCATCTGAACAGTACAACCAGTCATGAGAGCATGTTGATGGAGCAGAGTGAACACCATGGGGTAGCTTCCATTCACAGTATGAGCAACAACAACGGCCACCCAGCTACCTCCCAAAACGATACAGCCACCACTAGGACAGACTCGGTGATTAGCATTACCTCTTCAGGAAAACTTGCGGAAAATGAGAGCACTTTGCCCTCAGCTAAAGAATTATCAAGTTTCAGTTGCAGTATGAAAGCAAGTGAGAAGAATACCAAATCCAAAACAAGGAGCCTGTTAAAGAGGATGGAAAGCCTAAAACTAAAAGGCTCTCATCATGGGAAAAGTAAAGCTCCTTCAAAGCTGGGCCTGATAATCAGTGGTCCAATTTTGCAGGGAGGCGTGGCTGAAGAGAAATTAAAGCAACTTAACTGTGTAGAGATTTCCACTCTCAATGGCAACCACATCAACTTCCCTATGGTACGCAAAAGAAGCGTTTCCAATTCCACACAGACCAGCAGCAGCAGCAGCCAGTCAGAGACAAGCAGTGCAGTTAGCACTCCTAGCCCCATCACAAGGACACGTAGCCTTGGTGCCTACAATAAGCGTGTCGGGATGTATCTAGAAGGCTTTGATCCTTTCAACCAATCAACATTTAATGATGTCATGGAACAAAACTTTAAAAATAGAGAGAGCTTTGCAGAAGATACTGTCTTTTTCATCCCTGAAGACCACAAACCTGGAACGTTTCCTAAGGCACTCTCCAATGGTAATTTTGCTCCAAACTACTCCAAGAGTAGTTCAGTGAACTGGAGAACAGGAAGCTTCCATGGACATGGACATCTTTCTCTCCGGCGTGAGAACAGTTCTGACAGCTCCAAAGATATGAGCATAGGAAAGAGACGCAACTCCTCCAGTTCAATGTGCAGTCGCCTCAGCATTTATGACAACGTGCCAGGTTCCATATTATATTCTAGCACAGGAAACCTGGCTGATCTGGAGAATGAGGACCTCTTTCCCGAGCTTGATGACATCCTGTATCATGTCAAAGGCATGCAGAAAATTGTGAACCAATGGTCAGAGAAATTTTCTGATGAAGGAGACTCTGATTCAGCTTTAGATTCAGTTTCTCCATGCCCTTCATCTCCCAAGCAAATCTTGCTAGATGTGGACAATGATAGGACCATGCCCAGTGATCTTGACAGCACAGGAAATTCGTTGAATGAAACAGAGGAGGCTGTAGGAATCCAGGAAAGAAGGGATTCTGGGGTGGGGGCATCACTAACACGCTCTAACAGGTCAGTGGACACAGATTTTAGTCTAAGAAGAGTAGCAAGTATGAGAGTAAAATATATATTTAATATAATATTTATTCATATGTGTACAAATAAGTATTTTAATACTCAAATTATTAATCAAATGTGGGTGATGGATGTAGAAAAATTATTATCCTACCTCTCAGCCCAGAGGGTAAAAAACTTAAAGGTCAAGAAGCAACTTATGTAGCCTGGCATGCATAACTCAAGTTTGTTTAAAGGAAACTTCAGGACTTTCTGAAATGAAAAGTAATTTTAAAATACCTTTCATATTTACTAAATAAACAGACAAGGTAGGCAAAAGAGTAATTTGAAACACTCCAGCCAAATCTGCTTGTTCATCCTTCTCTCCTTTGTGAGAGATGTCTTCCAAGAGTAATTTTAAAACATGCAGTGATTGTAGGCATCAAGAAGAGTTTTCAGTATTAATGTTCTCCAAATAGAAGATAGATTGGCATATTCTGTGAAAAGTTACAGACTGATGTAGCCAGCAGCCATCTACTGGATGGGAAATAGTCCATACCATAATACTTTTGGCTTGATAAAAGATAAAAATGATTTTTTCATGAACTACAAGATTTTTGTGCTTGAGGATTATGATGTAGAAGCTATATAGAAATTAATTGCCTTTCCTTAAGCTAGAACATACTCTGTAACCAGGGATGAGCAGGTATTAGGAGTGACACTGAATAATTCTTAGTTACCTTCCATAGAATAAGAAAAGTTAGATCATCCAAGTGTTAAACTAGCTTATATTGCTGATCATATCGTTGAATGCCAAATTATTTTTATTCTGTTAAGTTCTGTGTCATAGATTATCTGAGAAACACTGAACACAACATAAATTACACCAGTTTGTTTTCATGTTCATTACCATGTTAGAGCATCTAGATATGTCTTCCTCCACTGTGCCATTTTGTTATGAAAGCCTTTGAGAACATTTTGATCCAGATTCATAAAACTTTTGTATAGATGTTTGTGTTCAAGTGAAAAAATCAAACTTACGTTCTCTGTATTTGGATTGTCAGCATTCATAATTTGCACTGCAGGGACAGTGCAGATAAAATTCGTATAGTATAAACATTGTCTAAGTACAGTAAATATGAGCAAATATTCAAGTAAACATTCGATGATTGAAATAAACTGTAGTACCATATATTCTGTACAAATACAGCTGACTTTTTTTAAAAAATCTAATATCACAACGATCTCAGATTCTGAAGCAAGGGTGCTTGATAATTCCCATAGGAAGTCTGTATTGTGATAGAATTCCAAATCGCTCCGGCTTTTCACTTGCTTAAGCCCATCTATGTGGTTCAAAGGCATTCAATGTTCCTCCTTCTTTTCAAAGGCACAGAATGAGGTGGCATAGCTTTCAGACGTCCCATCGACCCAGCTTACGTTCAGCCACCTTACAGATCGACTGTCAGTCCGTTGCACAGATGAACCTGCTGCAGAAATATTCTCTCCTGAAATTAACTGCGCTCTTGGAGAAATACACACCTTCCAACAAACACGGTTTCAGCTGGTAAGGAACTGTGTGTATCTATGGCAGGCCTGTGACGAGTCAGAACCTACAAATAATAGGACCTGATGTTAATTCCTGAGTCTTGATTCCTACCAAAATCCAACTGAGTTTAAAAAAAAAAAGGGGGGGGGAATGTATTGGCTATGGCAGATAAGTATTGTTTTTTTAAAAATATCTGAAAGGGAGGAGTTTCAGAACTGAAGGGCATCAATTGTTAATAAAGCCCTTCTGTATCCTGTTGCAACTTCAACTTGCTGATAAATACATGATCATCCTATTAAGTTTATCTTAAAGTTGATGTTCTCTGGGTGTTTTCTTTACGGTTTCCCAGTCTTTTATCAATGGCCATGGAAATTGGGGCTGATAAAATCCAGAACGTTTGAAAGACACCCCCTTGCCAACTTCAGCCTTAAGGATTGCATTACAGTATACAAACATTTATGTCCATTGGGTTAATAGTACACTCCAGATGAAAAATGTTGTTAAAAATCACTTACTTCATAATTTCTATTTGTGGCACCCAAAAGTACAGAGTAATTTTTTTTTTTTTGGCGTGGAGTATTAAATTTAATTGTTACTTCAACATCTGACTGACTCTTCCTCCTCCTTCCTCCTCCCCCGCCCCCACTTTTGTCTAGGACTGTGAGTATTTTAAGTTCACCATCAAAGCTCTTCCTATTCAAATGCTGTTATTATGGGAGCTGTGCTAAATACAGAAGTTGTTTGTCCTAAATGACAGAAATAAGCGTTGAGCAGTTTGCATGCTTGAGATTCTCAGTGAACATCGTAATATGTGTGTGTTTCATTTTCCATTACATTACATTCCACCACTGTGTGTTTTAACAAAATGAAAGCTATGCATATGCTTATATCAATAACACTCTTTCAAACTGTGGAAATATAAATGAGGTGGGGTGCTTGTATGTGAACTAGTCATTCATAGACCTAAAAATAGTCATCCCATTCAGTTAGAATTTCCTTGGCTTTTCACATTCCTAGGTCTCCTGTGTTGTGAAAAATTTTTGTTGCTCTCAACTAAAAATTCTTAAATGATTAAGTGAAATAGCAGGGCTCTGATATATTGGATAGTTGAAAGCAAACGGAAAGGCCTTTTACCCAAGTGGGTAGAAGAGGTGGTTGAGAAGGAAGATGTGGGGGGAGGTTAAGTGGGGGCTGTATCTGAAAAGGTCATTTGTCGAAATGAGGTTTATTTCTGGCAAACACCGATGTATTACATCAGTTTCCTGCTGTGACACAAGCTGGTGGGTGGTAGAACAAGTTTGAGGGCTTGCTAAAGCAAACCATTTAATATACAAAAAGCTCATTGTTCATGTGTCCATCTTCTCCCAAAAGTCCTGAAAAGGCAAGATTATAAAGGATCATTTCTAGATTTATACTTGATTCTTACTGGGTTTTTTATGGCCACCCTCATTTTGTCCTGTACCTTTTGACCTGGCAGATTAACTAATCAGTTACTACTGTATTAATTAATTTATTCTCTTATTACCTCTTAAGGCATTTTTGATGTCACCAGTTTATTTGTTCTGGTATGACCCCAAAACTCAGGATTGATTTCATTATCTAAAAAAAAAGGCCTGTACTGATATTGGCATATTGGCTGGAAATTATTTCCTAACTGAATGGATTGCTTTCAAAGGAAAGACAGTCAACTGATGAGAAATAGGACTGCAGCTTTAATTCAAAGGTGAATCAACTGGTGATGATGTCAGAGAAGAGCATATTTGCTTGCTTTTCAAGGCTCTTCTGCTGTATTATTGAAAACAAGTGAAGAATGTGCTGACTCTCCAATTGTTGTGAAGCGCATCAGAAAAATCTAGGCAGTTATAGATTTGCAACTCCTGTTTCAAATAATAACAACAACAGCACTGACTAAAGTACTCTTTCCTTTTGAAAATCTTTGTTCTGGCAGTGCCTAGATGTGATCTTGCCTGGAATCCTATGTTCAAAATTGTAAATATAATATAGAAAATCCAGAGTTCCATGTAGGAAAAAAGGCAGAATATTATACAACAATAAAATTATATTTTTTCCAGATAAAAATTAAATTGTATAAAATAGATTACTAATCAAGTAATTACTTCAACCACACTTGTGAAAGCATTTAAACACTGCTCATGGCTCTTCTCCCAAATATTACACTTACTGTTTAAGGAATTTTTCCCATGGCTGTTTCTTAACATAGCAGAATGTTGCAAATTTCAGTGCCTTAATCAGGTTTTCTATGCTGCTATTCTTAGTCATGTGCAATGTTTTCTGGCATATTTTTTAACCCACAGCCAAGAGTTGAAAATAGAAGCATATGGTGCGTATTAGAGAGAAGCAACACAGATGACTATAAAGACACTTACAACTTTGTTTATGAAATTATTTCTGATCTTCTGTAGGGCTGTGCCAAAGTTTATGAAAAGGATAAAAGTGCCAGATTATAAAGATCGAAATGTGTTTGGAGTTCCCCTAATAGTTAATGTCCAACGTACCGGGCAACCTCTTCCTCAGAGCATTCAACAAGCGATGAGATACCTTCGTAACAACTGTTTGGATCAGGTTAGTGTCTTCGCTCTGTTCTAGGACTTCCACAGTTCCAGATATTCATTTTCTGTTGTCTGCTAGTGCTGGGGTTGCATTGCTTAAGTTTCTGTATGAGAATTGTATAGATAGTCAAATGAATACAGTGGTACCTCGGTTCACGAACGCTTCTGTTCACGAACAATTCGGTTCACGAACAGCTCCGGTCGCAAAATTTTGCCTCCGTTTGCGAACTCCTCATTGGGTTATGAACAGGATCCGCGGCCATTTTCCCTGCCATGACACGTGGTCGTGGCTTCCTGTAGGGAGGGGGACTCTCCTTCCAAACAATAACCGCCTCCCCACCCACCTTCCTGTCCTCCACGCCAGAAGTCGCCTCGAGCAAGGTTAGCGTTCTCTCTCTTCGTACTGTACTTTGTGTCATATTTTTGTGGTTTAAAAAAAAATATACATATGGTTCAGAATGGATTAACCATATTTACATTGAACCTTATGGGGAAATTTGACTCGGGTCGCGACCAAAAATCGGTTGGCGACCAAATTCGTAGGGGTCAGAACGGATTAACCGTATTTACATTGAACCTTATGGGGAAATTTGATTCGGTTCACGACCAATTCGGTTCGCGACCAGAGTCGCGGAACAAATTAAGTTCGTGAACCAAGGTACCACTGTATATTCATAATTAGATTGTAATCCCTTAAACAGTTTTATTGTCAGCCAACCTCTTCACCTCTCCCATATAGCTCTATTAGGCAAAAAGAGATAATGGTTGTGATTCTAGACCTTTTAATACAGTCAGACATGGTTTTTCACATCAGAATTGACGTAGCAAAATATAGAAACGGCTGTACCACCTGTTATTTTCTCACAAAATCAGATGTTAAATTTAATCCAGTGCCATGGATAAAAGAGTTATCAATGACAGGTTCCTATTTTGTGTAGCGTGTACACTTTTCTTTTGTCATACAGGTTGGCCTTTTCCGAAAATCTGGAGTCAAGTCAAGAATCCAGGCATTACGACAAATGAATGAGAATGCAATAGGCAAAATGAATTATGAAGGGCAGTCTGCTTATGATGTGGCTGATATGCTGAAGCAATATTTCCGCAACCTGTCAGAACCTCTCATGACCAACAAGCTTTCAGAGACTTTCTTACAGATCTACCAGTGTAAGTCGCTGATGTTCAGTTTGGCCATTCCCAAATGTCCACTTCTTCTTACAGAGCCCGGGCAGAATAAAAGCTAACAAAATTTGCCTACCTCTGGTATCCTGCAATTTAGTTTTTCCAAATTTTGCAATTCTAGACCAGTGCTCATACTGATTCTGCAGAAACTTTACACAATTTATTGAATTATGCTGTTCATAATGCCCGTATCAGCACTAATTTAATCTGTTCCCATCCCAAGTAACTGGTGGAGGTGAATTAATCTGTTGTCATGCTGAATAACACTAACTAAGAGACATTTGGAGTGCCACTGGAGATCAACGAGGAGCGAATTCAACCAAACATGGATGAGAGCTGCTATTAAGGCCAACCTCATGGCGGTAAGGGCAGCAAAGCATCAATACTTTTCTGCCCTTATTGCGTCTGCAGATAGCCAACCAGCAGCCCTATTTAGGGTGAGCCAGACCCTCTTGGATATGGGGAGCCCCTGAGGTTTATCTTCAGGGTCCTGCTGAGGAATTTGCACAGCATCTGTCAGATAAAATCACTTGGATTCACTCTCAGTTGGATGCCAGCGTTTGTACAGGTCCTGTGGAGATGCCTGGGGTGCAGTCTTGCCCTGTTATCTGGTGGCAGTCTTGGCTAGATGGCCTTTACACAGCTTCATGTTGTGCACCAGTTGCATCCATTCCTAGATTGGGAGGCTCTACTCACAGTCACTCATGTCCTACTGACTACTGTAACATGCTCTACATGGGGCTGCCCTTGGAGAGTATCCAGAAGCTTCAGCTGGGGCAAAAGGTATGTGTGCTTCAAGAACTGCACACATTACACCTCTGCTTCGTGAGTTGCAGTGGTTACCAGTTTGCTTCTGGGTCCAATTCAAGGTGCTGGTTTTGACCTTTAAAGACCTATATGGCATGAGACCAGATTATTTGAGGCACAGCCTCTTTCCAGTGACATCTACCCATCTCATCATGTCCGGCAGGAGAGGTATGTTGCAGGTCCCGTCAGCTAGGGAGTTTCGTCTGGCAGGTTGTAGGAGGTGAGGCTGGCCCCAACTTTTTTGGCCTTCTGGAACGCCCTTATAACATGGTTTTGTCAATGACCTTGAGAATCCCATGGTAAAGCGGAGCCTGTTGGATGGTTATGTGATCATTAACTGATGCACTCTCTGTATGCTGGCTGCCATTTTGTTTTTTTACTTTGTTTTTATTTTTAATTTAAATTGTGGTTTTATTGGTTTTTATGTATTTTACTTTTATGTATTTTATTATGTATGCCACCCAGAGTCACTGTGTAAGATGGGAGGCTATACAAATACGATACATAAATAAAATAAATAAGTCCAGATAAGGTCAGCCAGCGTTGCCATTTTTAGTAAGGAGCTTTTAATACATTGACTGATGGAGGTTATATCCTTTCCAGATTGTACCTTCCTGTGAATTTTTGTTCCCCTCTTTAAGAATTTCACATCTCCTAAAAGACTTTACTAGTGCAAGTAGTTCCCAGTTTTAGAATGAGTTCCATTCCCAAGGTCTGTCCTTAAGTCGAATTTGTATGTAAGCTGGAACAGTATTATTGTATTATACTGTATAAGTAGTATTGTGTAATTAACTCGAACCATTATGTATTTAACTCAAATCATTGTGTATTTAGCTCAAATTTTGCTACAGTAGGCTCCATTCTTAACTATGGGTCATCTGTAACCCAGGTGTTCTTAACCCAGGAATCACCTGTAATTTGGAACTGTTGCATTATGGGAATATCTTTCCTCTAGTGTAGCAAAATAAATCAACTTCTCTTCCAACTTTGTTGCACTCTACCAACCTTTATTCAGTAAAGCAAGTCAAAATGTGGCATAGAGTATTTGTTGTGCCCTGTAACCATAGCACTGTGTGATGGTCATCTCTAATGTATAACCACATACTCTTTTCTCTTCTTTGCTATGTCATGGTTCATCTGCTTATAGAAGCACAGCCTGGATATTTTATTGGGTCAAAGTCAGGAATAGTTTAACGGCTACTTATTTTAATTGACTCTCCAGTTGAAAAACATGTTTCATTGGGGTATATACATCTTTATTTCAACTCAGATTGATGGAGTTTGATAAAGTGTGTGTTGCCATGCGTGTTCATAAACTGAACAATCTATTTTAACAGCCCTTTTAGCAGGTCTGCCACTCTCAAAATTAAATTCTAAATTTAACTCTGGAATATGCAGAGCTTTGTTTTACTGTTAAGTCCTTGCTAAGCAGGAAATACCTGAGGGCAGTTAAGCTGTTGACCAAAAAGAAAAAAGAAAATTCTTTCATTTACCATGAATGGTATGCAGCACACTGAAGGAAATCACTTCAGACTAAAGTCAAAAATAGCTGAAGTTAAGAGTTTGCTTTGGGATGCATTCATGCTGCATGGGTGGAAAATCAATAAGTTGATGAGAAGACTGCTAATTTTGTGCAGATGTGCCAAAAGACCAGCGTCTCCAGGCAATCAAGGCAGCCATTATGCTTCTACCAGATGAGAACAGAGAAGTCCTACAGATTCTTCTGTATTTTCTGAGTGATGTCACAGCCGCTGTGAAAGAAAACCAGATGACGCCAACAAACCTGGCAGTGTGTTTAGCACCTTCTCTTTTCCACCTGAACACTCTTAAAAGAGAAAGTTCTTCTCCAAGGTAAGTCTCCATATTGTTCTCTCCTAAGTTCTATCACTAGCAGGCTGCTCTACCCTTAAAGAAGCCTTTCCTTTCACCTCTTTTAATTCTGTCCCTCTTTTTTTAAAAAAAGAAAAGAAAAAGCATTAATGTTTCCACTGAACTGCTTAGTATTGAATTTGCTATCCAGTAAAAAAAAAGTGCTAGCAATTATAAGATACTGATTTTATTTATGTAGAGATATGATTTATAAACCACCTCATTTCAAAGACTGGGTGTTTTATGTCGTCATGCACATGTCTTCTTTTAGTTCTGCTGCCAAAGAAAAGTACTCAACATATATATGTGAAAGCTCTAATACCATCCATGTCAAGTAGAGATCCATGAGAGAAGCTGAAAATAAATACATTTAGATGCAGAACGTCAGATATAAAAGTAGCTTTCAGATGCAGTCCTGACCTTTTTCTTCAATTGTTCATTTACAGACTAGTGCATTCTGGTCTACTTTTATTGATCAGTCTTGTTCATTAATTGATAGGGTAATGCAGAGGAAACAGAGTCTGGGAAAACCGGATCAGAAAGACTTAAATGAGAATTTGGCTGCAACCCAAGGCCTAGGCCACATGATTGCTGAGTGTAAGAAGCTTTTTCAGGTGAATATTTGTCTATTTGCTTATTCTAACATCTTGAACTAGTATTCTGTATAGGTTGTATCTTTGTTCTTGACACCTAATGTCCTGTTTGGCAGCTGTCTTTCTGGAAAGCAACATAAGGGCTTACAATGGGCAACCATCAAAATCTGCATTGCTCCCAGTTAAAAGTCCTTTGTGACTTCTAGCTTTTGTGTGTGTGTGTGTGATGGAAGAACTACATAATACTTCTGAGGAGATTAGATACAGTCCAGTTGCTATCCTAATATGCTGCAATTTTATTTACAGCCACCTTTAGAACAAAGGAAATAAAGCAAAATGTTGGCTCATCATGTGAACCTCCAATTGTTTATTCCCTGTTTTATTCCATTTCCCAAATCTCAGATCCCAGAAGAAATGAGCAGATGTCGGAATTCTTATACAGAACAAGATCTTAGGCCTCTCAGCTTAGAGGACTTGGGACGAAGCAACAACTCAGAGTCTGCTGATTATAATTCTTATATCCAGGACTGTATGGATGATTTGTTCAAGGAAATCAAGGATAAATTTAAGGGCTGGGTTAGTTGTCCCACTTCAGAACAAGCAGAACTCGCCTATAAAAAGGTATGTTAGCATATATCCAGGGTTGTTATTACTTTCTAGTGTTAGTGCATAGATTTTAATGGACAAAATTTAATTTAAATGGTCAATATTCCTTAAGTGTCATGTATTGGCTTTCTGTAACCTTATATACTGTATAGATGCTTGTATAGTGCACATATCCTAAGACATGACATGTTGATTTAAGGCCTTTCTATCATCCTTCATTATAAGAACTGAATGGAAAATAGAGGATGGTTTATGTTGTAACAGATTCTAAAATTTTGATTTGGGGTTGTCATGAGTCAACCCATGACTTAAACATTACATATATAAAGTAATCCACAAATATGTTAATGATTCTCCCAACATTGCTAAATAAGGTTGTTGTTGGTATCATTTTATTGCATTAGGTTCTCTGACAAGCTGGCTGACCAAAGATTTTCATTGTGATATGGAACAGTCAGAAGTGTTTTGATCTTTTATTTTGAAGTCAGTATAGTTCCATTTTCAATGTAGTCTATAATGATTATTCAAAAAAAGGACGGTTGTATAAAGGTGATTAATTCCTTAGCAACAATGTACTTCCAGGTTTGTGAAGGTCCACCTCTGCGGCTATGGAAATCCGTTGTCGAAATCCCTGTGACTCCTGAAGAAGTATTAAACCGTATCATTAAAGAACAGCACCTTTGGGATGAAGATCTTTTAGATGCTAAAGTAATTGAGACCTTGGATAGCCAGACTGATGTTTATCAGTTTGTACAAAATAATATGGCACCACACCCGGCAAGAGACTATGTCATCCTCAGGTAACTGTACAGATTGTATCCATAAAACACTTTCTTAAAATTTAGCAGCTGGGAATAAAAACACATTTGGATAAACTTGCTCATCTTCCTTTTACTCTTGTCTGCTCTTACAAAAGTTCTGCTTGATTATAACAGGACTTGGAGGACCAATCTCTCTAAGGGAGCATGTGCACTTTTAAGCTTCTCTGTGGACCATGACCGTGCACCTGTCCTTGGTATTAGAGTGAATGTGCTGTTATCCAGGTATCTTATTGAACCTTGCGGAATAGGAAAATCCAAACTCACCTATATGTGTCGAATTGATTTAAGGTAAATTATGTTCTCTACTTTCATTAAATTGGGCAGGGAAATTCCATCTCCAGTATAATGTGTTTGTGGAATGAAAAGTTACAGTGCCCAGAGTTAGTTATTGTATATTGTAGGACAGTATAAGCAATGGTGCCCTCCAGATATCTTGGACTTCAGCTCATAATCCTCTAGCATCGTCATTGGCAAGGGATTGTGTAAACTAAAGCTCCCAAACATCTGAAGTGCACTCATTTGCCCACTCTGTGATAGAAAGGTCAATTAAAACTAATTTGAATCAGTTACTTTTAATTTAGAGTACCGATGGGCATCGTTCACTTATTGATACTAATGGTCCCAAATTAATTTCCCTTACCACCTGACTTTACATTTATTCTTTTAGAATCTGTGAATGAAAGAAACTGGTACCTTGTGTTTGTGTAGAGAACAGAAATCATGCTTCTGTTTTTGGAGAATGCATTTGGGGCCAGAGACAGCCCGGAGATTGTTTTGTAAGCGTTCCTTTAGCAAGGGTGGTAGACTTCTTGGGAACAAAAGGAGATGGAAAGGTGCAACCTTGCCTGTTGCCTTCTGTATTTGCAATTAGTTGTGTTTACCTGCTTACCAAAGCAGCCATTTTGCATGAGTGCCCACAACATGCTTCCAAATCAGCCCAGAAAGTTTGCTTACCAAAAGATGGTTTAATCAGTTTTTGCAAATTCTGCTTCCCAGTGTCTGGAAAGGTCTTTGAGATCCTAAATGGAGATTTTGGGGGGAATGTACACAATTCTAAAAGGCCATCATTCCTTGAGTCAGCCTTATGACCTTATTATCTCTTGGCTTCCTTGGTTGCCTCCCTTCCAGTCTTTAGTAACATAAAAAAAAAACATTAATTGGAGAAAAACAATCTAAATCACACCTTTTCTTTCTTTGAAACAGGGGGCACAAGCCTGACTGGTACACAAAAGCTTTTGGGCACTTGTGTGCAGCTGAACTTGTGAGGATTAGAGACTCTTTCCTTAATCAAAATCTTGAGGCTAAGGAAGCAACATCCAGGTGATGGATCAAGTGGACCAGCGCAGCACCGGCCTATGTAGAGGTTTTCGGGAAAGGTTGATTTTCTGTCCCAGGATGAGTCATATATCCATTAAGTTTTGTCCTGAAGAGAAACTTTCTGGAATAGGTCTGAGATTGTCCATCAAAATTCTTTGACAACCCGATGCATTTTTAAAGCTGCTTTTGTGCCTGCGTTAGGCCTATAGTGTAGGTCTTAACTGGAATATTATGGATGGTGCAACTTTTTTTTTTTTTAAGGTAAGATTAATGTTGCTTAGGTGCTGTGAATTGCTTCTGAGAAGCAAAGCTCTAAGACTTAAATATATTTCTGGAATATAGTGAAAATGATTCATTCCTATATAATGTTAGCTTTATGTATGTATCTGTGTGTCATTTGCTGAGGGACTGTTGCAGCCACTGGATTTGGTGTGTTTCTCAGTGGATTCTCACTAAAGTAAGTGAAGGAAGGTTTGCACGAAGGCAGAGATGTGAATGACTAACTTGTTGACTGGAGTATGAAGAGCCAGAATGGTAGAATCAGAGTGTCTGGTACACTTGGAAGGAATTGGGAAGAATGTAACATGTGGGAAAAGAATCGGCCTAGAATCCTATTGGTCCAAAAGACCATTACAAGCTTCAAGTCTTCACTCCTATGAGTTATTACTCATATGTATATCTAAAAATTGAAAAATGTGGGCTGTATCAGGCAGGGCAAAAAAATGGTGAAACGCAGAACGCTTGAAATTGATGGGGGGGGGTTAAGTTATTTAAAAATGCCAAATACACTTCAACATGTATCTTTCGTATGACAGTAATTTTACATGTGTTCCTCTTTGAAAGCTCCCAGAACTACAACTTTTCATAACTTCCTTATGAGGATACCTATAGGGGCACGTGCTTGCCATGGTTGGACTTCATATTATACTTTCTTAACAATAAGTTCAAGAGCGTCTCAAAAAAGTGCGAATGAAGTGCCAGCCCCAGGAAGTCTCTCCAAGTCTGAGTATCTTGGAAAGAACAAGGCAGCGATGCTGATATATAGGATTCCAAGGGAAGAGATGATTTGGAGTGTGTATGGGCACTCATGTAGCACCTAATCTTTAAAGAAGCTGTGTTTTTTTCTTGGATGCATTTGGTTGTCCACAGCTGCAGCAGAAGTCCAAGAAAAATCACCTTTGGTTTCAGGCAGCGCCAGTGCTTCATGTGTACCGACACGGTCCCCAAATCCCTTTTCCCATACCCTATCCTTTTAATACACACTCATCTGTTAAGATGCAAATAGAAGCCTTAACAGTCATCTTTGTTTAATTAGTATCATAGGAATAAATGCTTGTAGTTTGAGAACAGGGCCGAAACTGCTTTCAGTAGCTGAAAAGGGCAGCACTGGAAAATGTCATAACTGGAACATTATGAAGTTCTAAAGTGATTCAGTAATAGTGGATACTCTTAGGAGTTAAAGATGTTCATATATCCCATTCCATTGTAACCATATAACCTCATTTATTGACATGGTTTGGAGGAAAATATCCCCCAAATTTAGAAGCAATGTAGTTGGTAATATAATACTCTTGCCACAGGATTATATGACATAATGCAAAGAACTGCAGGTTAAAATAAACAGATTAGAATTATCAAGAGTTCTATTGTGAACTTTTTACAAGACATCCCAGAACTACAAGCTGGAGCAGCCAGGATAGCAATAATAAATGAAGATATCTAGGAAGATACATGTAGGATGTTGTTGTTTTACCTGTCTAAAAACTATAGATTAACTTATCTGGTGTTTTTTTTGGGGGGGGGGCGGGATCTAATTATTATTTTGCATGTAATATTTGTCAACCTTTTCCGCACATTTTCATATGCATTATATATTAGCAAGGAATCTTTTTAAAAACCTTTAGAGAATGACCCCGTTTCAGTGATAGATTTCACTGAAAACAACAAAGGGCAGAGAAGATAAATGCTGTCCTTCATTGGCTGTTGTGAAGAAGAGAGAAGAGAAAAGCCCATGCTGTTAAATAACAGCGCTGTTTTGTAATTCAGGGGTGGACTTAGCCCAAAAGTAGGACTTCATCTCTTGCTGTGAATCTAGTCCCCGCCCCACTTCCCAAATCTGCTATGGTGTCCCATTATAAAAATTATACTTTGATTGGCAGATGCACGGCTCACGCAGAGATGCACTGAATCAGTATCAGGTGTGAATGATACGAAATAAAATGAAAGGTGTACTTGAAATAAAGTCATTGTACAGATCCAATTGAATAGTTTGTGACTGCTAAAACCAGCCTTCTAGCCCTCCTTTTTCCCAGCCACAATAGCTGTAAATTACTGCCAAGAGGTGTGTTATAACCAAAGATTATGTGAAATTGGCAGTTGGTCTATCTTGTTCATTCAGAAGAGACCGTGCAGTTTCCACACGGTTTCTTTCCCAGCCTTGGGACAGTGGCATGTTTAGAAGGAGCTCTTAGATACCATTGTCAGTATTATGTTTTTCATAGATTGCTTGAGATGACTTCGGAGAGTGTTAGGAAGAGTTCTGCCTAATTCTGCAACTGTACTAGTGCCCCGCTGGGTTGCTTGTGTCTCTATTTTCCCCCCTTTGTTCAAGCTACAAACAGTGTTATGTAGATGCAAAACTCAGGCTTACACAGATTCACAGAGAAGGACTATATGGTAGGTTAGGGTGCTTCCTTGTATCGTTTCAGAAGACAGTGTCCTTCGTGATGTTCCTCTCATGGGGACATAAATGCTTCTCCGTTCAAACCCAGAAGTGAATACTTACAAACAGAATCAAACATAGACTGGTACCAACTGTTTCAGGTAAACTCGGGGGGGGGGGGAGCGGGGCGAGGGGCAGGAGCTGTTCTAAGTCAAATGCTCCCATCAGCTGCTTTTCCCAGTGTCTTGTGCTTCAGATGTTTGAAGCTTAACCTTAGACTGTAAGGCAGTCTTCCCTGATCTGATGCCCTTCAACTGCCCATTGTATCTGGAGGACAACAGGTGAATAAAGACAGCATTACTCTTAGCCTAGAAACCCTGGCAATCATTCCACTGGTGTCATTGTAAAATGTATTGCCAGGTGAGGGTGTTAGGTATTGTGACATTGACAGTTCTCATCAATAGGCAAATTGTATTCTTTGTACTTTTTATTTCTTTAAATATGTAAAAAAAATGTATGTTGTACATACCATTCTGATGTAAACTTGTAGACTTGTTCACACTTTATTGTCCAACATAGATAAAGCATGAAGATAATTATTTAAGATATACCTGTATTTATACCTCAGATATTCTTTGAAGGAGAGGCAGGGTGTTTGTATCTCAAGTTGGCTGCCCTTTCCTCCAGTGTAAATATGTTCTACACAACTGAAAAAAAAGTAAAAGAAGAAAAGGTTTATAGCTTGCTATTATATGCCTGTACAGAACATAATCAATAAATGCACTATTAAGTGTTTGTGTCTGTGTGATGCCTGAATTCTTCTCTATTTCCTGTGGCCTTTTTTCCAAGTCTTTAGAGTCTAACCAAGAAAGAAAGAAGGTGGGCATTTGGTCCATAGACCAGATGTATCACAGAGGTAATGAGTCTTGCCATACATGCAGTTCTTATTGATGTAGCTTTTTTTTATCCTGCTGTTGGAGCACAGTCTGTTGTAGATATTCCTAGTGTTACTCAGTTTCCTTTAATCACATCCTCTTTAACTAGCACAGTCCTTTCTGATCTTTAAAGGAACAAACTTCTCTTGGAGTGTAATTCTATGCTGAGGTCTTAACAGATGAATGAGCTTGTAAGAAACAGCTCTTAAGGCCTCAGCTTAAGCAATTTATGGATCTCATTGTGGGTTTCAGCTTATCCAGTTGCATAAGGCCTCAGTTAAGCAGGCTACCTCCCCATTTAGTGCATCTGAATAATGGTAGGGCTGTTTAAACAAAAATGTTCAAAAGCACAAAGGAAATACTGTTGGCCTGTCGAGGAAATGCAAAGGTTCCTTCGAAACAGAAGACAAAAGAAAGGGGAAAAAAACTTCAGGCGATAAATTGGTGAAAGTGTAGTGCTTATACAGCAAAGGAAGGAAGCCAAAAACAGAGCAGCAGGCTTTGTGTGTCATTTTAAACAGGGCAAACTACAGTATTTAGGAAGGTCATCTGCAAAACATTAAAAAGAAAGTAATCACTAGAGAGAACACCTTTTTGTGCCATGGAAATAAGATCCATTTGGGAGTTTCTGATCATTTAAAAATAGTATACCCACATTCACATGCTTGCACACCAGTTTGGGGAAGATTCAAGCAGAGGCACCTTCAGGGGGTCCAGAAAGTCAAGACAGCTGTGACCACATGAGGGAAGCCCTGCCCCTTTTTAATATGATGCACCTGAAAAGAGGTGGGGCTTTGATCACGCAGGCACAGCTGCCATCTTGATTTTTTCACACACACACTCTACAACAGCCCCTGGATTTGAGGATAATGTTTCTGCATGTGATGGATGGGCTGGTGCTTCTGTGTCTGAGTTACTGAGCTAAGAGCTCCACAACTGTTTGTGTGTTCAGAAGAACTTTGTTAAAGTTTCTTAAAGCTGCTGGGCTAGACGTAATGAAAAAGGTCACCAACCTCTTACCATGCTAGCTAGCTCTGAGGTTGATTAGGAAGAAGGTGAATCCCTGCAACTGAACCAGACAAGATACTAAATGGAATGCATTAATTCAGTGTTGATATTTCGAGTGTTGGATTGCAAAGCGAGTTAAGCAAAATGCTGTGCCTAGCTCATCTGTAAAGCAACTTTGTATCAACTGGGCAAAATGGCTGACAGCTTCGGCGGTTCGAGTCCAGCCTTCGCCTTTAACAAGGTGAGCTCTTGTTTCCTCCCCAGCTCCTGTCAACCCAACAGGTCGAAAACTCACGTGAGTAGATAAATGGGTACTCTCACTCCGGTGGGAGGAAAAATGCTGGCAGCGCCTTGCACAGAGAGACGGGACCAGTTGCCGGTAAGCGCGAAACCGCGCTCGCCCGAAAAGGGCGCAAAGCAATGGAAATCCCGCCTCCTGCGCTCGCCAGCTGGGCTCTGCTCTAGGAAGGAGGCTCTGGCAAACCACTTCCGAAAAACAATTGCCTTGAAAACTGTAAGGATTCGTCCAGGCAGTCACTGCAGGGTCAGTAATGACTGAGCGCAGACAAAAAAAAAAAGATTTATTTTATATGATATATACTTTTTTTAACATTCTCTTATCTACTATTCACTTATGTCAGGCTGCCCTTTATCAGCGAAACACAAAGTTGGGTTCATGCTCTATTTAAAAGGAACTGTGAGAGCCATAGATTTACTACTGACACTAACTTCACTCTCGGTGATTAAAGTAGGTATTAATACCTAAATTTATAGAAAAATTGTGAATTTGCACTGCTTACAAAAAAAAATCAGTTAATTTTGATCTGCAGAACTCAAGACAGTATGACCAAAAATGATCATTTTAAACTTTTGGAATCAGATTTCAGGAGAGTATTCAGACGTGCCTGTCTGCATTCAAGGTGGGTGTATGTCATAGGATTGTTGTTTTTACTTTTTATGTGCATATATGTTGCATTGTGTTTTGCTTTAAAATGTAATTAATGCAAAAAGTATTGCTTATGGCAAGAGGTGGCAACTCACCATTGGTTTATATTCTTCCTCATGTTTTCAAAAAGCCAGACAATTTAGCCCTAAATAAGTGCCATTTCAAAAACAGGCACTATATACCCCTAAACAACTTTTTTCTTTACAATCAGAAAAATGCATGCAGTGTATATGATAGTCCTTCAGGTCCGAAGAAGGCCCGCTGTTGTGCAGTTCATTGTGGATGGGGAGGTGGCTCTGCAGTCCCAGTCTGGAAGCTCAGAGTCTAGCATGATGCGGGCACTGGAAGTCCATTGTTGTAGTATCTGTGAGTGTTATTCTGTGATCCCACTCATGGATTTCTATCAGTTTTTGGCAGTGCCTATCTTCAAAGCCAGAGGAGGCTTCATAGCACAGGGCTCACCAGCAGGTTCTGTCAGCAGCTACAGCTTCTAGTTTCCTTGTCTGGATGTCACAGTGACATAGGGTTTCTTTCACAGCATGGTCAACCTCAAAGTCTCCTCCCAGACTCCAGTATACTATATGATCAGCTGTGGACTGCCTATTGAGTAGGTTGGAAAAGTGCTCAGTCCTTGGTCTTTGATCAGGCTCAACCCATTAGATGACAGTAAGGGGGAGCATCCTGTTTTAGAAGGACCATAAACTGAGTTTATGGCACTGAAGAACTCTGGTGGCATGCATGTCTGCACAGCGTTCCACCTGCTCAGCCTTTCTCAGCCTGCATTTCTCACAGTTCCATCTGTACTTTGGACTGCAGGTGCCTAAACTTGTCTTTGAGACAGATGATGGATTGTTCTGCCAGTCTGCATAGGCTTTGTTCTTGGCAGTACGAAATAAGGATGTGGCTAGGAATGGAAAGTGGGGAAGTACAGTATTTTATTTCCATTTTGCATGGGACAAGGAGCACAGAGACATTACTACAGAACCTGTAGCAGCATGGAAGAAGGCAATCCTTTGGTCCTTGTCCTCTGTTGTTTTGGTAACAGTGAAGAACGTTATGATTATCTCCAAACTACTTTGAGGACTTGGGGATTGGAAATGGTGAAGGTGTGGAGATCCACTTGGCTTATCTCCTGTACTATTTAATGATTATGACCGTGATTAGAGTTGAAATCAGTGACTTTCTGCTCATGCTTAAGTTACTCTCTCAAATGTAGCAAGAGAATAGAATGATGGATAGCCCATGTGATTAACCTGTTGATTATAGAAATAATTGAAGTCTTACTTTAGTTCTGTGATCTTCTATCTCTCTTCTACTTCTTTAACATTGAAATGACATATGGACCACCAGGAGGCACCATATCACCAGTTTCATCCTTACCAGGAATCATCAGACATGGGTAGCCAGATGTTATTCTATGGGTTCAAATCCTTTATTGGGAATTGAATTCACAGACCTTCCGACTTAGATGACTATATACAGTATATTAGCTTAGAAGCTATCCAGGTCCTGGTGCTCAGCAGTTTGCAGGAAGGGATATCTAGAGACTAAGAATGGTGTGTGGGTGTGTCTCTTCCAAGAACATAAGAGCTGTGGACCTTATATACCATTCTGATAGCCCTTAGCACTGAAATAACTTTCCAAAGTAAAATCATTTTACCCAATGTTCCAGTTGTAAGGTTCTTATTTATGTTATTTCAGTGAACATCCCCAAAGTTCAAAAAGAAATGGTGAAGGGAGTTATTTTTCATAGGCCTACATGTTACCCAGGATACTCTTGGAAAGGTTCTAAGAAGTGCCTGCCATCCAGTTCTCTTGACCTTCATTAGACTTGCAGCAGATTTATTCTCTCAGGCAAAGACACAAACTGGTCTGAAAATATGATAACTAATAGAGAAGCTGGATTTGTTTATTCATTTCTAGCCAGCTCCTCCTCATCTTTGCCCTTGGTTTTCATTCAGACTAAATACTAGAAGCCCTCCACAGGCAGGAGAGAGGGAATCCAAATAAGTAGGTATTCTCTTAAGCTCACACCATTCACTTATTTTCCAATGTTGTAAGAAAAAGTTGATATTTAAGATCCTTAAGGAGGAGCAGCCAAGCTGAAGTTGTATTTCAAAGGCCTCTGAGAAAGACTTTGCCAATGGAAATAGATGTAAAAATAACGGGCATCCAAGGGACACTAATTTAAAGCCCCAATACCCACAGGCCGAGGCATCTTGTAAAACCAGCACTCAATCTGTAAAAGAACAATCTTCCGGTGTGTACATGCATCTCTATCAGTACATGTGTTATGATCCTTATTATGGATCACTATGTTGAGCAGTGACATTACAATGATTTTACTTTTACAAGGGAGATATGTGTCAGGCAAGAAATTTTATAGACCCAACTTTCAGATTGTCAATAAATGGGAGCCCTGAGTGCTCTTTGCCAGAAGCAACCAATGCTTCTGTTTCCTTGTGGACTTCTCCTGTCGACCAAGAGAGACAGAGTAAAAGGAAGCAACCTGATTCCCTCTGGATGTATTTGATTATTAAACCTGTGAACCCTTTCCATGCCAGTTGCCAAGCCAGTTGCCAAGCTTATAAGCATTGTACTCCAAGGTGGCTAGATGTATCAGGTCACATCACCTGTCCTCAATCTAGGATGATAGGAATTTCACAAGCCGATGATCCACAGATGATCCACCCATCCATTTGTTCTGACTTCTTGACCAGGATAACCACTTGTAACACTCTCCTGCAAAGTATGAATATTTTCTGAAGAAAATTCACTGAAAGATTGACTCTCTAGTCAGGCATATTTTTGTGCTCTGTAAGAAGTCTTCTAGTTAGGATGGTACACAATCCAACAGGTCTTCCTCAACAGACACAGTACCCTCTAGTGGAAAAGAAGCTGTTTAATGTTTCTGAAAGGTTTCATACCTCCATTTCATACCAGTGTGTGAAATTGTCCAGTGGCTAAATATTGCACTGGATGTTGCAAATGGAAATAAAATCAGCAAACAGATGTCTATGACCACAACTTTAATGTCTGCACAACTGCAGGACCTTACTTTAATAGTGCTGGAAAACATTCTAATTTGCTCTGACCAGTTACAAGGTTGATGGAATTCAACTAGAGGGATGGAATCCAAGTCTTGACTCAGAAACCCAACATTTAGTGACTTCCACAGACTAACTTAATGAAGGTTTATGGAAAATCAGTGAAAGTCTATGGGATGAAGTATGTAAGTATAGCCCGTTATTAGAGAGAAGTCAAATGTCAAACAAATAGGTGCAGGAAGTTTTGTCCTAAACAACTTTAAATTTTATAAACTTTATACAAATAAAATGGCTAATATTTTTAAAAACAACTAGGCAGAACATATAGGCTTATTTGCCTCTGCTGAGTGCATCACTATTGCTAGAGTTACACAGTTTGGTTAAGACTCTGGTTAGTTGGAAAAGCATATTTTCCAACTAACACCTTTTGTTAAAAGGCATAAGATTTTATGAGCTGCAGCTCACTTCATCAAATGCATTGCATGGTTAGACTGTATACCCCCTAGTTTTATGGCCAATTGTTATGAATGTGACAGACAGGTAGTCCTCTGGTTACAATGGCAGTTGGGACCAGAATTTTCATTGCTAAGCAATGCAGTCATAAAGCATGAAGTCACGTGACTGCATTGCTTAGCAGCGGCAATCCCAGCAGTCCCTGTTGTCATTCAGTGAAGACTACACAGGTCATTAAGCAAGGACTGATGGGAAAAGGTGGGAATCCAGGCAAGCAGACCGGCAGGTGCCACAGGTGGGTGCTACAGATTACAGGGTGCTGCAAGCAGGTGGGTGCTACAGATTACAGGGTGCTGCAAGCAGGTGCTAAAGAGTGTGGGTGGGCAGGCAGGTGAAAAAGCAGCAGGAGCAACTTGCAACTTCCTGCTAGCTTCCCCATTGACTTTGCTTGTTGGAAGTTGGCAGGAAAGGTTGCAAATAGTGATCACGGGACTGCAGGATGGTGCAACCATCATAATTGTGAGCCAGTTGCCAAGCACCCAAATAGTAATCATGTGACTGTGGGGACACTGCAACCACCACAACTTTGAGAACCAGTCATAAGTCCCCCTTGTTCCGTGCTGTCATAACTTTGGTCACTGAACAAGTAGTCATAACCTGAGGACTATCTGTAATATACAGGAAGGCTGTTTAAGAAAATTGTAAATGTTGGGATAATTGTGGCATTTAGGGAACTAAGTCTTTACTCTTAGGTGGGGAAATGGGTGTTCTTTTTTTCTTTTTTCTTTTATTCCCTTGTGAGAATAATGCTATGTTCACAAAATATATGTTATGGTTTTACCACGCACAGCTCTTAAATGCAAAGAGATCGGGTGGGGAAGGACCAACAGAGGGCACATTCTTGCACGAAATCTCCAAGAAAGCACCCTTATTTTACAATAACGTGTGCTGTTTATTCATTGGAAGTACATACCGCCCACTCCTCCTCCTGTGCACAGAAGCCAAAGAAGTAAGCATTCAAAGACTCTGTTGGGATATGCTATCTCATACATATGCATGGCATATAGTACAAGCTGCACTAGATTTATTTATATAGGTAGGTCTTTGCAGCTATTTTGTCTGTCAATCACCAAGACAAAAAGTGACATTCAGATTTGGATGGCTAGTAACTGTCTTTCATTAAGAGAAAAGCACTGGCTAACATAGGAATCCATATTTCTCCACTGCCCTAAGGCAATATTATTGGTCCAATGAATTTTTAGTTGAAATTTAGACCTCATCCTGTTATGTGTGTCTCCTATATTTTTTAGGGTAAGTTGTTAGTGAATAGGAATTTGTAAGATCAACTAATGTAGAGTCTTTTCATTCCAGAAGAGGGCCACCTAACATCAATTTCTTGAACATTTACAGCTTTACACCATCTCCGTTTCTAATTTGCAACATTCAGTGTAATAACCAACAAATATTATTTTATTGTGACAATGAAGAATTATCCAATGGGGGCCCTCTAATTGTGTTACTTTTCAACATGTTCTGCCCTCTAGGCCGGGAATGGCATTGGAAGTCCAACACAACAGGAGGACACCAAGCTAAGATAGTTTGCTCTAATGCATAACACAATTTGCATAGTGAAGCAGCTTTGCCATTTTGGAAATCTAATTTGACTTAGATTATTATCCTAAATGAACAGGAAGATCTATTCCAGTTGTTCAACCCTTATGAATATCTCTTCTAGAAACTCTTAGCTTTGGATCCAATTTTCCACTACTTATTCTAAAACTTAGGAACACATAAAAAATTGAAGCTTTCAATTATAACAAAGCATAAGACAGATACGCGTTTTTATGATCAGTCTAATAAATATTTTTATTAATTACTATAGAATCACTGAAAATCTGGACATCTGAAATGAAATGATATTTAACATTTAAATGTCTGTTCAGACAGCTGCAGAATACTATTTGCTACAAACTTGGAAATTACAATATTGAGCATTACTACTCCAAATACATGACAAGAAGTTAACCAGTAATGAACTGACATTGAGTTCTAAGTTTTTAACAGATTGGACAGTTTGGATGAAATGTGCATTGAGATTTCTGTCATCCAGAGAAGCACAGCTGTACCTTTTCCACTGAGTTTTGGAACGTGTGAGTTTCACCATTACAAATGCAGTTTCAAGAGTAGATGCCTATCATTTCGATAAACTAAAGTCTAATTCTTCACAAGGGGTGCCTATATCTCAGAGTTAAAAGGTGTACAAATCAGGCACATGATGAAGAATGAATGGCAACATTTACCACAAAAAGCAACTATAGTTTTGGCAGTCCACTTGTGCGTCCAAGTTGATCCCTCACCCCCGTTTTCAACTCAGAGGGAACTCATTTCACTGCAAGTTGCAGAAAGCCAATGCTGCCTCCTGCTCACAATATAAATATTCCCATTTATAGTTTCATCAAAGGTAACCATATGGAAGAAAGATTCCACATCTGCAATTCCAAAAGCTAAATTTGTTCACTCTAACCAATAGTGTATTTACTGCAGTAGCAGTCTGGAACAGAAGAATGTTTGACTAAATCAAGATAGAGTCATCTTCATCATGGAAAGAGAGAGGCTGTTTGAGGAAATATTACTTCCTGAGCTCAGTTTCAGATGTTGATAATAGCCTATAAAGTCTGAAGTTCTAAGTCATTATTTCCATTCTCATGTCTGACTGTAACTTTTTAAAACTGACCAGGAAAGTACTCTTACATGCAGGGGCATAGGGTGTCAGAAAAAAATCAAGATGGTGGCCAGACCTACACCACTGAAGCCCACTCCATTTTTACATGCATCACATGCGATGAACTAAGAAAGAGGTGGGCCTTTGACTGTGCGGCTGGGGCTCCATCTTTTTTTTAAACCCCTCCCCCCATGGATGCCCCTCCTTATATGCCAGAATAACTAAGCCAAACTAGATCTACTAGGGTGTGACAAAGAATGTTTCTGGCACATTACTTTCCACTTCTAAAAATCCATTAAATCCCCAAATGGTACATATTCTGGAAGTGTGTGTGTGCATACGCATACAGGTTGTTGACAAGAATAATTAGAATCTTCACCCTTTGCTACTGAAGTAGTGTGGATGGAAACAGAAGAAAAATGCTTAATTTAAAATGATTAAGCATAATAATTGAGTTGTCCCATAAAAATGGTTTGCTAGAGTGCCTAGTTGCCATGCAGAAGTACACAAAATAAAGGATTTTATGGCTCAGCTGAGCAACACACAATGGCCTGGTTTGCCCATAAAATGAAGTCAGGCATTTCAATTTGTTTCAGTCAAGATCAGAATTCATAAGATGAGGTGATAATTTGCCCATTTTCATGTCATGCCATGCCGAGCCGAAAACAGCAAAACACATGATTTTTTTTTAAACAAAGGGGTTGGCATCTTTTCCAAGCTTGTATTATGACTTGTGTTCTACCTTTGTACTGATCTTACGACATTTTGTATATCCTAAATTTTGCAAGATCTAATATGAGATTTCAGCATTTTGACATTTTCACCATATTCCTTTCATTTGGGGAGGGGAGATGGCTCACAGGCGCAGGCCATTTTTTGTGAGTCAGGATATGGAGAACACACCAACAGAGCTCAAATGCAACTGGCACACCCATTTATGCAAGAAAGACAGTGGTATGAGCACAAAGCCACTTGTCAGAATAGCAACTACAGTATGTTTCTGTCACTATAAATGGCTATTTGTAAAAAGCTACAGAAATTTTGTGTCTCACAATGATCTGAAGCGTCATGCAGTTCACAAAAAAAGCAAGAACTCTCATTGTGATTACAAAGCAAGCTCTGAGGAGCACGTCCTTTGAGTTTAGACGTAATTTTATCAAAATTACTTTAAGGAATTTGTTTTTGGACAGAAAAGCACTGGTAATCTTGATGTAAAGTAGTTCCTTTATATTTATGCTAATTGCAATTTTAGCACCCCAGAAGTACAGTCATCACGTACAGGATGACTGAACAAACAAAACATTAATCCATGTTTAAAGACCAAATCCACACACACACGCACAGCACTCCCCTCTCCAACTCTATGTGACTGTGTAGATCAGTTTCTCGTATACCTTTTCATTTAATATAATAACTGCACTAAAGAAAAAAGACCATGAGAAAAAGACAATTGATATGTAGGTAGAAAGTTAGGATTTTGGTTTAGTTGGGAATTGAACGCAAAAGGAAAAATCAAATGTTAAATTTAGTCTTCAGTCTTCTAGAAAGCAATTCAACTAGGGTTGTCCAGAGGTTATGGTCAAAAAAGTTAAGATTTGATATGCAACAATAAAGCAGAGCTTCGAGTACACTGTCACAGGTGCCATCTTGTATTGTTGTTTTTTTAACCATACCTTACAACCTCCACTCAGTTCAACACACCCCATTGCGAAGAAGAAATGTTTCAAGGATTTACATTTTAAAATGACAAGTTCTTAAGGATAACACAGTCCAGTTGCTTCACTGCTTTTAACTAAACTGGCATTTCCAGTCAAATACTTTGGCTGCATTCAAACAAAATTCTAAATATTTTCTACTATGAGAATGGGCCAACAGCTATTGGCCATGAAGACAAAGCACACAGTTTGAATGGCTTTGGACATGGCTTGCTTTTCTAAGCCACAGTCAGTTTTAAATTCTGGTTTCTGGGCCAGACTTGTTTCCATAAATGTTACATCAGAAAAACTGCAATCCTAGGTTTGTACATAGCAACAAAATGGAAGCAAATGTTTATATTCTTCCCCTTTATGGTGGAGAAGACAGAAGGGGAAAGCACACAAACCTGAGATTATTGCTAGGTTTTACTATCTAAACTTGCTACTGTAGGTAACAAATATATATAATATAAACATGTACACACGTATTATTTCAACATTTGCTGATACAGTTATTACGCTCTATTTATTGTGCTTAAATAAAAATCATATTAATGAGTATTAACCTCCATCTAAACTTCCAAGTTGGGTAGGGTTCTATTTATCCACAGCTGGTGGCAACATTGGGCTGAACTTGGCTGATCTCAGAAAACTGAGCATTGTTATTACTTGCATGGGCAACAACCAAGAAACCCCATGGGTTTTGGCTAGACCATGAAGCTGAAAAATATCTTGGAAGACAGTGGTGGCAAACCATTTCAATGTTGTTGTCTAAAAGTACCCCAACATGGAATATCCATGAAATCAGGACTCAAGTGTACTGGAAAGAGATTTTTACTCAGGTCTGTTTATCCATAGATGATGTCCAGAGGCCTCTGCACCTAGATTGCAAAGGTAGGTCACACAGGGATGGCTTCCTAGTTTATTGCATACTGGAGGTCTTTCTCTCTGCAGAATGCTGAGAATGGTTATGTCCTGCAAGGAGAAAAATACTTTCTCCATTCCCTTCTCTTCGCCTTGGAAGTCCTGTCTGCACTGAAGATGTTACCTAGCTGGGTAATGAAACATTTGCAAGAAAAGAACCAAGCTCACCCAAGGACTCCACAGTCCTGTCCTCCTACAGTCTGTTTCCCAGAGAGACGTTGCTTCCCTAAAGTCTCTCTCACACACACACACACACACACACACACCGCAACATCCAACTCATCGGGTAAGTCAGATGCTAAAATGTTATGGGTTTAGCTCCTTGCTTTGGTCCTAGAGTCACTGTGAGTCCTAGAAGAAGGGCAGCATAGGAGCAGCAGCCAAAAGAGCTGGAAGGATCATTACCTTCCTCCAGCAACTCGCCAGAAGTATGGGCATCATTCTATGAAACATACCATCTTCTGTAAGCTCATGCAGGCTATTTAAAACACCAAGAAGGCTGGCATGTTTGCGACACACGTAAAAAACAGGCAACACTTTGGTTGCACTGTCACAACGATCATCTTGACTTTTTTGGCTATGCCCTGCAGCCACTCCTGCCCTAAGTTGAGATCTGGCTCCATCAATCCTTGAACCCCGTTCAGACTTTGCCCTCCGTTGGATTTTTTTGGACAGAAAAGGAAATTCTTTCAACACAGGAAACCTAGATTAACCGTTTCCTACATTATTTAATTTAATTTAATTTAATTTAATTTAATTTAATTTAATTTAATTTAATTTAATTTAATTTAATTTAATTTAATTTAGAGCAAGTTTTGGCTTGGCCCTAATTCTGCTGATTTGGAGAGAGTGATTAGTTCCTGGCTTGCCACTCCAAGGTTACATTTAGCTCTTGGCTTGCAAATGGAAAGTGGGTAGCAAAGTTTACTTACAGTTGGTTGTGTGGAAGACCATGATTTAGACTAAAAGATGAAGTATGCATCGTTTAAAAATAAATAAATATAATAGCCTTGGTGATAATCTAACAAACACACGTACAGAAAGTAATGCCTGCAAAAAGGGGTCAAAAAAGTTACGGTGGCAGGATTGACTGCATGAGTGAAGCCTGCCCCTTTTTAGATTTGTCACATGCCAGGACTGCCATCTTGACTTTTCTGACCCTTTCTTCATGGGCGTCCCTGGTATAAAGTGCTGAAAATGCAAAAAGTTTTAGACAGAGTACCACCTGAGTAAATCTGTATTAGGGATTTTTTTCCTGTTCAGTGAATGTTTGGCTCACTACCAGGCACTCAACTCCTTACTAGTTCACTATCTTCATACTGTGCCAGTTTCTAAAACCCAATTTTTTCCTGCTACTTTTATGGCTTCTTTAGTTACAGGATTTCTGAGTGCTGATTTAGATGTGTCCTAACCAAACAATGCTGTGTCCTGGGCCAACGCAAGTAGCTTCAAAACAGCGGAACCTGTTTTGAATCAACGTTTTGCTCCTTCCACTTAATTGAAGTGGTGGGGATGGAGAGAATTGGTAGGCAGGAAATCTATGATTGTTTTCCATCTCCTCTCCTTCAACAATTGCAGTAGTCACTCAGTTTTGTTTTCTTGGTTTTGAGGTTAAATGCTTTCACAACTGGCCAGCTGTGAATCACCAAAACATCTTTTTGGTTTGGCACACATATATTTACCAGATTTTTTTTTTTTAAGGACTGGTGCCTTCTCCCATCTTTGGAGCCCCATGTTATGAATTGTGGCATGTGTTTAAACTACAAACACAAATTACAGATACACAACTTTTCAGATTTCTCCAAATGCTCCTGCAATTACAGCACTATTATTTATGTAGGTCTGCTGATTGTGCTCCAAGTAGAGTTTTCCTTAACATGCGACTTCAAAGCAGCAATTGCAATGTAGAAACGGGGGATAACCCAGTGCAATGATGCCTCAAAAAACAAGAGATGTTCTAATGAAATTCTACACAGAAAAAAAAATGATGAGATCAATTGGATTTTTTTAAATGCAGGAAGATAAGCTACTGTGAGGAAGAAAAGAAAAGGCAGTAATGAAAGGCAGTGGAATCCTCAAGATCCAGCAAAACCTTTCAAAAAGTACCTTGATTTCATAGAGCAAATGAAATGGTATCATAGCACCTAGCTAAACGTGGCTGATCTTGAAAAAGCCAAACAAGGTCATACTTAGTTACAACTTAGATCAAGCCCATCATGAAACCCCTGGATTCTAGACTAAATTGGTCATTTGAGAGAGCATCCCATAGAAGGCAATGATGAACCACTTCCTTGTAGCTATCAGAAATAGAACTCAAAACTCCCCTTTGAATAAGAATTATGGACAATCTTTTCAGCTTGTTGCATGGATGGAGGGTGGGTTACATTCTGCGAACTGCAGAGTGAGCTAACATCCAGGCCATTCTGACAAGAAAACCATGCTGTAGTAACATTCCTGAATATAGTTCTAGACAAAGCAATCATGGCTGTAATGTGGATGGGGTTTGGGGGATCACCTTATCCCCCAAACCACAGCTGGATGGTACCTTTCTTGGAATCAATCACATCATTTCCAGATAATCTGAATAAAGAGACTGGAATGATTGCAGATTGGGTGCTCAGATGGTGCCAGCCTCTTTTGAATTGCTCTGCATTCAAGCTATTGCCTCCATTATAAACTGATTTTGAAATACAAAGTTTAGGGCTATAAATATTCAGCCTAATTTTTTAATTTCTCCCTTTTCCCACCCTGTTTTTTAATATATGTAACATCTTGCCTGTTGAAAAGTTCTCATGAACTCAACAGCTTACACACTCTTTGGTGTTAATTGTGTCACTTGTCCTAATAAAGCTAACCCCCAGGATTTTGATAGGAGTTAGACACTTTAAGCATCAATTGTGTTTTCAGCTTAACATAAACAATTTAAGTTCATTCTGAAGAAATTGGATTTGTTCTCAACAGAAGCCAAATAACATTTCTAAATCTGTATTATCACATAGCGGAAAGTAATTTAGGGAGTGAAGTTTTTCCCTATTATAAAACTAGAATTTATTGGTGCACCACATGAAAAGAAGGTTCCAGTTGAAACTAGAAATTTGTAAATGGCTGGTTTTTTCCTTTTAAAGAGAATTAATATGTTCACCATCTCTATGAAGAAGAAGAAAAATCATGCTGTTAACAGACAGCAACCTTCCAAAAACATTTAACAATTTATTTTCTAAAGAATGCAAACTTTCAGTATTAATCTGAGGTATTAGAAACTGCTTATCTGTAATTAATGTTCTTATCTATCAGATAAGATCAGATATTATCTGATGACATTATGTTATAGAAAATAACATTTTAAGAAAAACAGTAAGTCTTAGCCTGTGTATTTAAATAACAGCTTGTTCTAGTCAATTCAGCAAGTCCTCATATGAAACAGGTAGATTCATTACCTCTTTTTTAGATTAAGTTGCTATTAAGTAGACTGAAGGAGCAGGTGCAGCAACTATATCTGAAATAGCCGTTCACTGATAACAGTTTGGATAGTCTAAGACTCAGTTAATTCACTGCAAGGCAGCAGACTGGTTGAGCACAATACTAAACAATGGTTTAGCGTCACATGCACAGGATCTTCACTGCAAAGTTTCTTCTCCTGGATCTTGTTTTCTGAGTTGGCTTCACAGACAAGATGGGAAGCTTTTACTTCCATCTTCAGGTAGCCACGATTTAAGCCAAAATGGGTGGTTGGCCCTAAAAGTAAGGTTTAGGAAAACAACCTAGGACCATAAAATATGATTTTATGTTGGTTTGTTTCATTAAATCCTACTGATAGCTAATCACAGTTTATGTAGATTTGGAAACAATAAGAAAACTCTGTCACTGCCTGAATGAGGCCAATGAAAAATTAAGTTTTTGGAGTGTTTGAAATTTTGCAGTTCATCCAACAACACCTTACACAGAAGCGTCCACTGAATTTGCTCAGACCTTGTTTAGCAACCACAACTGGGACGGGTAACTTGGTTCTTAAGTGAAGCGGTCGCTAAGTGAAATTGCAACTGTGCTTATGACTTTATTTCGGCTTTCCTTTGCTTTACAGACCTGCAAAGGTCATAAATGCAAGGATCGGTCATAAAGTTACTTTTTCATCACCGTCATAACTTTGAATTGTTGCTAAATGAGGACTGCCTGTATAGCTTTTGTGTCGCTCCAATTACAGACTGGAGATCATGTTGTAATTGAGTATTTGCAATCAGCATCTCTTCTGCAGAGATTATCTGCCTGTTTTTCCTGGAGATATTTTATGCAGAGCTCTTCTTGCCCTCTTTTGATATCTGGGCCTTTTCTGCCTCACCTCTTTAAAATTCCACAGGAAACAACCTTCATTTTTCAGTGCCTTTTGCACTGTTAGGGAAAAGAATCTTAGGTCTGTGCAGTCTATTTGGATAGTAAGGTATTTTTAAAAAAAAACAAAACCATTTTAAAAATGAAAGGTGTACTTTACAAAGTGTAAATCCCTGACCAAAAAAAGTTCAGACGGTAAAAGACAAGCACAAATTGTACTGCTGTTTCATTGGGAAAATACTATTTTCAGAGGGAGGGAGCGAGGGAGGGGGAATGAAGAACTGTCTCCTTCCTTCTCTTATAAAAAGATTTATTTATAAAATGTTTAAAAAACAAAACAACTCCCCCCCTAAAATTTCCTAAAAGCAATATAAACTGAGGATGGGCATTTGTAAAAAGCTTGTTTTTCAACAAACTGTTAAGTACTATTCTTTCATAGTGACATCTTTGTATTCAAACTGTACCAATGAACACAGAAGGGATGATAAAGGCATTCTAAAATGTATAACATTCCTTCGATCGCAGTATCTGAAAGCCTAACTTTTCAGCTGTTGTTTATTGTTTTTTTCACGATAATGCACCAGTTACCATGGTCATAACTTGAACTCACTATGTGAACCTCAGGAACATTTTCTTCAAGCAGAGAGCACAGCTCCCCTTCTCGAAAAACATGGTAATAGCGCATAAAGGCCCTGGTGTCCTGTCCATTAACAGCATGGTCTCCCACTGCCACAGCTGATTCTATAACAGACTCACTAGAGCTAACAGATGAAATTCTTTTAAAGGCCGTTCCTGCAAAAGAATGACTGTCGCTTTGATGACTACAGCTGTTCTTTATGTTTTCCATAGAACCGCTTAGAAACGAGGTTTCCCCATTGCGGTGTTGGATTAAGGTAGCTGGCTCACCATTAAAACCCCTCAGTGACCCTGAAGCTGTCAGCCACTGGATTTTTTTACAAGCTACACACTTTGTAAACACATCATCATAGTGATCTAACTGTTGTTCTTTGAGCAATGCTGCCTGACACCCCAAGTCTAAACTGCAATGTCTGAACGGCTGAACAGAAACGGTGTTGCTTGTCCATCCCACCATGTTCTTCAAAGGTTCCATCTTTTCATTTTGCTTTCTTAAGACAGACTCATCAAGAGATCTGGATGAAAACCAGGAGCGAAAAGACCTCCCAAGGAAACTGTAAAATCGTTTTTCTTCATCTTCAGAAATTTTCACACAGCAGGACCCAGCTAAGCAGTTGCCCGTTCTCTGGGGATGTTTCTGATCCAGGGTACCGGAGTTACTGCACTTTGAACCCGTTGGTGGTTGTGAATGCATCGTCTGAGATTCTATAGGAAGTGTAGTATCAGCTTTATGCCCAGGTTTGTTGGATTCTGAAAGCAATCCTGAGCACAAGGCTTTGTTCCAAGGAACAAATATGTCCTGTTTTTCAAAATGCCGATTTTTTTGCTCCATAGCCCAGACGTAAATCATCATTTGGCCACCGGGTACCAGCACCCTGACCATTTCTTGGATTGCCTGGATTCGTCTTTGCTTTGTGGAGAAATGGTGAATCACTGAGAAAGAAGAGGAAATGTGTTGTAACGTTAGGGATGTTTATATTTTGAGTTAAACATCTTTACAATTATGTACCACAACATTATGTTCATTATGCAGCGTTTTCTGTATTTGCAAAATTAATCCTTGATCTACTCCTTTGTATGATAAAATTGAAGGATAACCTTGCCAGGTAAGAGGACCAAAAAGCTAAGCAATTCATAAAATCCCTTGTCTTCTGGCCTAATTTGTTTATTTCTTCTATTTTCTATTTGTGGGAAATCTACAGGAAATGCTGCTATGGACTAAACTGGGAAGTAAAAAAAGAAAAAAAAACTAAGAAGGCAATGGCAGACACCTTCCATTTTGTTGCCAATAGCTGCAGCAGCAACAGCAAATAATAATAATAATAATAATAATAATGATGATGATGATGATGATGATGATAATATAGGTATGTCTGTGTGGTCACCAGACTGAGCTTGAATCAAGGGAGACTTCATCTTTTTGAACTTTTTTTAAATTAAATTTTTAAAACATTACAATTAACATCTCTTGAAAAACAGTAGCTATTAATTTGTGATATTACATATAAACAGAATAGCTATATAAATATATATCTGTTGTATTAAAAACAGTATACTTCAAAGAGGAAACCAATTATATAGAAAAACCTGCATGGCGAAAGAAGAGTCATATTAAACTACCTAATGGTGGAAAAGACAAAAAACAAAAGACAGAAAACTTAAAAAAAAAAACTAAACAAAGCTAAAAACACACACACTAAACACACCTAAATTATATCTAAAGTTTAAAAATCAGGCTATGGAAATGATTTAATTCTCTTCGTTTCATCATCACCATTCCCTTTTTGAACTAAGCGCTGAACGTAGACAGAACAGCATCTTATCATCCAGTCTTGTCGTGCCTCTCTTTCATTGCAAAGCTAATTTAAAGGCTGAAAGGGAGAATTCATCCTACCTGCTTTCTGAGATTTTAGCAGGCGTTACTCTAACCACATCTAATTCACTATACTCACGTCTCAACTTTGCAGTTTATCCATTTGTATGAAAACAAATGCAGTCTGTGGCCTAGGATTACAATATGTTTCCTCAACAACTCCCCCTGCCCCCGGCCCCGGTTTCAGGGATATCACATTTTCCCACTTCAGACAAAACACATTATGCTGCTGCTGGGAAAAGGCAATGACATCTCTGTCTAATTCAGTTTGGTCTGCTATGTACCCAGGCAGCTTACCTCTTCAACTTCCTGATAGATCATGCTCTCTAATCAAATTGCATCCTCTTGCTGCTTCCATCCCAAACAAATTATTCTGTGCATCCTCCCCATTTCTAACAATAGGGGAATCATTTATGCATGTTTATTTTTGCAGAAGATCCCAAGGTTGCTTATACCCAGTTAAGTTCAGTTAAAAGGATAGGATATAAAATGAAGAGAAACATCTCCGCTTACAGTTTCCAAGAGCCAGCGCTGCTCAGCCTACTGGGGTGGGCCACTTTTTTCAACTGGAAATTCTGAGAACCAGAAACAGGGCTTTTGCCCTGCATGTTCTCCCTATGGGAAAGGGCTGATTGATTCATAAATTAGCTATCCAGAGAACACGGCCTGTCCAAAAATACGTTTGGGGATGTTGTTTCCTACCACATCCTCAGAATATTCTTTCCTATCTCAGTTGATCGCTCTCTTTTTTTTCTTCTGCAGCCATGCGCCCTTATTTTTTAAGAACGCATGTATAAATTCCCTGAGCTGGACTGACAGTCTGATTTCCTATTATTTAGGAAATACTAATGTAGTATCATGTGGTGTGTATTGAAAGTGTTTCCTCTTATCTCAGCTGTTCAAGCAATTAAAATCTCTTACCTCCCACAGAGATGATGGCGTTGAAGCACAGATCCCGAAAAGGGAGGTGTAGGTTATCACAGATCATTACTTCACAGCCTTTATTTCTTGCAATTTCTATTAAGGGGCCACAATAATCACATCCAAGATTATACACTAGGTGGTTGACATCAAGATATTTTCCAGTCCCACAACCTTAAGCCAAACAAAACAGAGACATTGATTCTATAGGAAACCAGAAAATCAAACAGATGGCCATGGCCCTCAGCTCATGTAGGGACACCAGGAGAGTCCTGCTTAACTCCTCTGGGCATCTCTAAAACTGAAACATGGACAGTTGCCACAGGATTTCTGCACTTTCACTTGAACTTCAGGAATAAAGTTGGATGTTCTAACTTTGGGAGATGCCTAGAAAGAACTTAAACACCCCTCCCTGAAAATGGACCAGAGTCCTGTCAACAAAAAGGAGGCCTGCAAGAAATTCAACAGCGGGTCCTTTTGGCTTGGTTCCCTTCATCAGTCCTCCCTTTGTGCTCTGTGTGAAGAAAGTAGAGCTCCAAAATGGACCCTTAAGATCAAGGGGAAGGGGTGTTATATGACTTCCACCTCTGCCCACAGAGGGAAGAAACTCTCCTCTATTTTTATACAGTGTAGGTTCTGTGTGGTCTAAAATACACAGATCCATGAGTTCAATTCTTGGGAGAGCATTTGAACCACACAGAATAACATTATGACCACCTCCATCTGAGGACACCCAAATAAGACAAAACTGGTCAAGAACTGCCTACCTCCTGGTGATCAATGTAATTAAAATTAGGGAGTCATCCACCTTTCTGATTATTCTCCTCCCCACATCCCAAACTGTCATTCTGCCTATGTGCTCCCCACACAGTTGTGATTCTCTTGTCATCTCTTTTCCTCCATCTCATTCAAGACCTCCATCTAGAGCTTTATTTAAAAAAAAAAAAAAAACAGAACTTACCTATATCTGCAATAAGGCTGCCAGGTTTCTGTTCAAGTAAAAACTGTCGAACCCGAGGCCACGCTTTGCCTTGCAAGTCATTGAAATAAGAGGCTGTGCTTTCATAGACCTTATGGACATGCTGCTTTTCTAGCTGGAAGGCTTCATGTTCCATTCTGCAAGAAACCACAGACCAAGTACGTATTAAAACAGTAACAATACCACAAATTATGATTAATTTCTAAAAACACAGCAATGGTATAGTATAATGATCAATCCACTATTATCAAAGCAAATTTAGCCTTGTCCTAGACTCACTCACTTTTGCATTATGTCCCACCATTTTGTTTTAAACTGTGATACCTGTCATGCCATTTAAAGAACCAGAGTAGTCCTATCTTCCAAAATATATTCCTGCTTTGTATCACCAGTAAAAAAAACCTCTAACTCCTCCTCAAACTTATCTCCTAAGCTGTCTCACATCATTTCTACACAGAGAAACACATTATTCAATAATTTCCCTCCAAAGCTTCCAGAATAAGCTCCAACCAGCAGTTTGGTTAGTATTTCTTCCTTTCTTCCCTATGCAAGCTACCATTGCCTCTTAAATGTTATGCTAGGTTTTTCTTTAAGAGGCAGTGGTAGAATATATATGAAGAAGAGAAGAGAAGAGAATATATATAGCTCGGGGTTGAACTGTGGAATCCTTGGGGTTCTCTGAGCTCAGAGAACCCCAAAGATTCTACATTTAACAGATTCCCCCTTAATAGCATGAGAACAGACAACACAATGAAAAGTATCGCAAGTTTTACAGTTTCATTTATTAGTAGTGAGAACTTCTAGGCCATTTACCTGATCTTGAAATAGCTAAGTATGGTCAGGATTGGTTAGTATTTGGATAGGAGTCTGCCAGAAATTTCCAGGGCTATAAGCTAGACAGGGAAATCTAAATAATATTCCAGAAGAAAGCAATGACAAACCACTTTTGTACTGTTGCCAAGAAAACTTCATGGACATTTTCACAAGTAGAGCTCAACTGGAAGACATCTTTATCTTTTACCTAACCAAAGTCATCTTAGTGAGCTGGTTGCCATTATTTCAATATAGTTAAATTGCGTGATTATCATCAAAAGCTGCATCACAGTTGTTTGTGTGGGAAGTAAACACTTCCCATGACTGCAACTTCCTTTTCTGGAAGCCACCCGTTTTTTCACGCACACACCCCACAACCCCGCCAGGAGAAGCCAGGCAAGAGTCACAGCTGCAAACTAAAATTCCCCAGTTAAAAGTATATGCTGAAATCACTTGAAAAATTAAAAAATTATGCCAAAGCTGTTGCCTTTCATCACCTGCAGAAGGCCAAAACTTGTTAATCTCCAAGGAATCAAACGTTTCCAAGATGTCAAACAATATGTAAAGGAAGTGGAACATTCAGTAATTAAACTAACACATTTCAAATCTCTTAATTTTCCAAATTACCACAACCTGAATACCAGACAACTTTTAAAAAACAAACAAAAAGCCGCCTTCTAACTTTACTTCTTTCAGTCTCAGTTCAATATAAACGGCAAGCAAAGGAAAGAATTACGAACTACAGATCACATATGCAGTTATATACAGAAATTATAGTATTGCCCAAGTTTATTGAAAGGAAATCCCACAGAATTCAATGAGCTCTACTTCCACAGAACTGAGGCTAAAGCCTTATTACTCTTGGTATAAAAAGAGGCCCAGATGCCTAGGGAAAAGAATAATTAATTTTTTAATCAGCTAATTACAGGTCTGCATTATCACATAGAAAGAAAACAATATGTTGCAAGGACTTTGAATACATGCATGTGGATGTATGCGCGCACCTGTGCTATGTGCTTATGCTCTACATGCAGAGCTGCATTGCAGGAGGCATGTCACTGGCCATCCATAGTGGATGCTGAGGGAAAAGAGGTCCTTGGCCCCTAAAAAAAATCTATGGAAGCCATAAAGAATCCAGCCTGTTCTTATTTGTCAATCCAATTTAAATTTCTTGGATCTACCAGGCTTCTGGAGTCCTTCTCAACCCTTACCGGCAGCGACTCTCCAGGTTTTATGACCAGGAGGGAGCCTAAGAAGGGAGCAGTCAGCAGTTGTCCAACTGCTCCACCCATAGGGATGCATCAGAAAATTGTTTTTGGATTTTTTCCCCTCTGGAGCACCTGCCCAGATCAGGCCCATTTTCAAACTCAAGTTTTCTTTTGCTGGCTTTTCTTCCCATGCCAAATTTGGTTTTTTTCTGTTTTTGAGAGTTGCCCTGCTGATGGACCGAGTCCTGAGCCCTATGACATAATTTCTTTCCAGCACTCTGTTGTCTTGCCCAGGTGTCAATGGGAGTTTGAAAAAGCCTAACTTGTGGAGAATCTGAGTTAGGATTAACTCAGTTGGTCAACCCTTCCTACTTTGGCAACAACTCCTTTCCATTCTCATTTACCCCATGAACAATCTGGCTTGTTTTAATTGCTGCTGGGTATGGAGCCTGTGTGAATATCAGTGAATAAGATGTTACGTGTGAAGGTACCTATTTGTATGCACGTGTACATCTGTGTTACTTACACCAAGCCACAGGAATATTTAACTTTATCGTGACACCATTTTTGTCATAGTAATTAAATACAGGGTGACTTTCCAAGTCCAGTAATTGCATAAGAGCTTCTGTAATACTGGCCACAAAAATTAGGATGTCCTTCATAGCCGCCTCTCATCCCTGAATCTCCCCCCTCACCTTCCTTACAGCCTGTGTAATTAATTTTATTCCATGGTTTATTGCCCTCCCCAAATTCAAATGATCCTTTTTTTCCAAAGAGGATCTAACTGGCCAACTGAAATTTTCATCCCTTCTACATCAACTACATCTTGTAATTGGGCTGCTTAATTCGTCCCATTGCAGTGGGTGTACAGGAGTATGGAAATGGCATTGAAGAAAATATGTGGCAACTGTTAGGAAAACAAGAGCTTAGCCTGGAAAACAGGAAAGGCATGAGAAAGAAACTCAATATTACCCTGCCTTGACTCTCTTTGGTATAAGAGGGACTGAAGGAGAAATGCTGTTGGCTTTCAAGATTCTATTATTATAGCCTATATTGATACTATGGCCTATATAGTCAGTATCAATAAACTAGAGTTCTAGTATTTCTTTTGGTGTCCCTTTCATGACCTAGTTACCTCCAAGAACTGACAGTGGGGTTCAATGCAAATAAGACTCTTCAAAGCCTTCCTGTAAGCCAACTGAGTCTCATGGAACTCACAGAGGATGAGTCCTCTTCAATGGTTCATAAAAAGCAGTCAAAGTATCCTTTCCTCTCCTCTGAAAACTTTTTCTTCCACCCTTGGAACAAGCTGCTCGCATTGAATTCAAATCACTTTAGGGAATTGCCAGTCGATGTCAACAGTGCATTATATTTACTTAGCTGAAAGTTGAAACTGAAGTCTTCAGCCAAAGCACAAAGTCACCACAAACTTTTTCCAGGGATTCTTCAGTGGTGATGTGGATGCCTGAATAAATTCTGGATGAATAGGTAGCATGTAAACTACAATTCAATAGAAATGGCATTGAAATAGAAAGCAGCACTAGATTATTTAAGAACCCCAGGTATAAATAACATGCTTAAATAACAGCTTATATTGCTAAAGGATATGCAGACTGGTCTCACACATTACAGCGAGTCATAATCTGTCTTTTGATTTGCAGCTTAGTGCAGTGTATGGACCTGGCTACTACGCCTTAGACTAATTTATGAACTCAGTCACTAAAGCTCAATCAACAAGCCATGCTTTTTAAAAAAAACTGGAGCTAAGGATGATAACAATCAACATTTTACATAAAGAAGAGAAGCTTGCAACTCTATCTTCAGAAAAGTTGGTTTAGTGCTAAAGGATCAAACTGGGCAGAGAAGTTGACATGACTACTATGGCATATCAGCTTTCCTACAATCCACTTAGTCAAACAGCACTGAAAAAGACTCTCCAAGTGGAGTAACATATATACTTTGAATATCTCCAGGTTAACAGGCCCTAACTGACTGGGCCAAATCCCACCTAGAGGAGCTCTATGCCTCCCAGAGCATAGCAGGGATCTTGGCTTCTGTCACAGAAAGAGAGCCAGGCTCTGCTACAATGAGACTCTTGATATCTGGCATCAACCATGACATCAGCTGTTAAACAATATCAGCAAGCTGCCCAAGGCCCACATCAGTAGCAAGAAGACATGACTTATTTACTTAGCCCTTGATTTTCTGATTGCTGCCAGGGATGTGGAAAGAGCAAAAGCCACCATCTGGCCACTGGAAAAAAAAATCCACAAGAAGCTTTCGGGATAGGAGGCCAACTGAATCTGGACTTGATGTGCATAGCAACAACCTTTGCCAGGATCCACTGCAGGAAACAGTCCAGCCGGGAAGTCAAAAAAGGGTAATGATTGTTGCTATTGCTCTCTCTTTCTCACACTTACATCCACACCCCCACACAAGACTTCTACATATTACTGTAGAAAAAATCAGCAGTGAGTTTCCATGATTGAGAAAACTTCTGGGACACCTGCAATGATATTATACATTTCATACTTTTATGAGAACAGTATGCCCTGAATGGCAGGTTTAATCTCTTTCTAATAAATAAGTAAATACGTGCACACAGATCTGCAGTTTCCCCACCCACATACATTCAACACATCAAGTCAAATCAACTTTTCCCCATAGGATATTTTTAAAAAGCAGTGCAGGAAATCCAATTTGGGTTGGGTCTTTAGAGTTTTCAGCTCTGCAGAATTTGTCACATATTCCATCAAGTCGAATATACTCTGGGGAAGTGCCAGCTTAATTCATGTGGTACAGTACAATGTTATTGGTTAGCTAAAAAAGGAGCAAAGGTTTGTTCCCAGGAGCAACTCTGACACTACTTATCTCCTGCTGTAACTCCAGGTTTGTTCAAACATGAATATGAATAGTTATCAAGGGCAAAAGTCACTGTCTAAGCTGAGAATACTTTGGAATAATTAAGGTCAACTGTGAATGAATCATAGGAAACTGGGTTTCAAAATAAAATCCAAGAGTCTTGGGTTAACATGCTCACAGTAGATTTTCACAAAAAGAGATCAACATGAAGATCCAAGGATATGTATATCTTCTCTTTGCCCAACAGTAAGTCTTGCCTTCAGATTTACATGACTGACACTTTTCTTTTGATACATAGCAACTCCCCACACCTTCTTACCAGGTTCTACTTTACAAGGTCATTCTCACATGTATTGTTCTGTGGACTGGACATAAGTCATAGCAATTTGAGTCTGCATTAGATAACAACTTATAGAGCTTAATTATTGGATCCATTAGCATCTTGCTTTCCAAGGAATATAGAAAATAACTATTGCAATACCAATTCAGGAGAAAGGCCTAGTTTACTGAAGCCTTTAGCAAATGTCAAAATGATCTATGCCTGTCATTCATTGACAGATAATGGCTAAAAATACATCTTTCTTAGCTAAAAACTACCCATATATTCTTTGCACTGCTTTTTAAAAAGTTGTATTAGTTTTCAAAATTCAGCAGGTTACATTTAATTCGGCATAGTTGTAAGTACCTGATAACTGAGCAGTTGGAAATTTATTCACTATGTACCTTCTGATAATTTGAAAAACCAAGTGAATTTCAAATGCCTAGGCAAGAAATCTCCCTTAATTCAGTTAACATTTTCAAATCAAGATTGCTATACAAATATTATTAGGTGGTGTTAGATGCAAAACCATCTTCCTTGGGTTGGGATGGTAGGTGACTAGGCCCGGAATTGTCACTACTGCTTACATATTCCATTCAAAACATATATACCAAGCAAGGCAAAATTCCCCTAAGAGTGTAGTGGCAATGGGAAAACAATATTAACAGAATTGCTGCTGTTAGATGACTTCAGTGTTGCAGTTCTGATGCCAAAAATACACCAAAAAATAAACAAATTAATAAATGAGATGAGTGAGGCTGATTTCAGAAAGTAAATAGGAAGCTCCATCTCCAAACTCAAGCTCTTCCCCAACCAGCCTCTAGATGAATTGGATGACGTGCTGGCTGGAACTGACAGGCATTGTAGCATAAACTACAATGGAGAACAGGTAGGAACAGCAAGTAGAAAGAACCTTGATTGGGCACTGCTGACGGAAATAGTTGTGTGTTAGAATATTAGGTGAAAACTGTTCAAGATAGACTTATTTACTGAGACTGACCTTTGTCATATTAGGGATTCCTCATTCTGTTCCAGCTGAGCTCATTCCAATTACTAACAAGCCTGCTTCAAGTTAATTAATTAATGTCAATTATTTGCCTTTCATTAAATGACTATTGCATTTTCTACAATAGGCCAAGCTCATTCTACCACATGATAAGGCTGATAGCTTTTAACAAAGGATTGTTCCATCTGTAGCTCCCTCCCTCCCTCCCTTTTTTGTACGGAAGAGTCTAGTCTCCCCAGAATAGTGAGGTCTTGAGAAAAGCAACCTATTCTGAGCATAATTTCAGTTATCCATCTAGCATTCTTCCATCTCTAAGATGTTTTGATAGAATTCTGTGCCTTGAAAAAAAGTGAATTACTGGCAGAAATAGAAATACAACTTGATCAGACCATTCAATTTGTGCCAGTCATTCACTTTTTAAAAGCATGTATGAACTGCCAAGGGTGGATTCTGCAACTGCTTCCCCACAAGCCACATAAAAAAGTCTTTTTAACCAAACATGAATTTGGAAATTTAGTAGAGGTTTTATCAACACACAAGAGGAGAGGTATTTCATAAAGTTTTAAGGCAGCCCTTTCCAAACAAGTCCCTCCAGATATTTTGGAATTCAATTCTCATAATCCTAAATCCACATGACCAATAGATATTCTGGTTGAAGATTATGGGGGTGGAAGCCCAACTTCTCTGGAAAAGCACCAAGCTGGGGAAATTTGGTCTAAACATCCCTTGAGATGATTAAGGCTATGACATGCTCTATATTATTAAAGATGATGAACTGCTTTATTGATGGTGTTTTACATAAAGCAACAATTACAGACTGCACTCCTAAGGTCAAATAGCAATTATATATTTATAAAAAGCAGCAAAAATAGTCTGTACTTTTTTCCCTCCAAAATGTTATCCTGTTCACAGGATATGATTATTCTTTGATTCTACCAGACTAATTAAAAGTGCATTTGCTGCCATTAGGTTTTCTTTCTTTTCTTTTTAATGTGAATTAATCTTTTTTCTTCTGGATATGATTCATGCTTTGAAGTATCCATCACAACTTCCAAGCTGTTTTTTGTTCTTGATTAGATTTTATTATGCAATCTGCTGCAAAGTACTATTACTAAACAACTCAGCACTGAATACGGTTCTTCATCAATGCATTATTCAACATTTCCTTGTAATGTTGTACAGAAATAATAACATGCATCAAATTTTAGATGCAGTCTCGAAGAAGGGACTGCAGAAATGAATCTAGAACTATGGAAGTTGAAGGTAGACTTGGTTGGGAAATTCAGCACTCTGGTGGACTGCCTGGTGCTTCAGAAAGTTCTCCTCTTACCACAAAAGTTGAATGAGTTTTTTAAAAATCAAATGCAGGAACAATTATTGGTGATATCTTGGCACAGACAAGCTAATACATGCAATGCAACAAATCTTTATATTACTTTATGCTACAACTGAAATAATCTGCTAATTAATGACAGTTCAGCTCCTTCACACTTCATTCTTCCTCTGAAATTTCTTTATTCCAGAATGGCTGTCAAAAAAATTAGTGACAGAGCATTCCTGGGAAGTTGCAGTATCCACTCCCATCTTATTTGTCCCTGTTTTGTATATTGCCACTTATTGTGTCCATTTATTCTTGTGTCTATAAACCTATTTGCCCTATATAGAATGCAAAAAGCATTGCTTGGAAATGCCATATCCACATTGGAAATTGAGCAGTTGAATGAACTCTCATATTATAATCCAGATCCTATAATGATGTTGCTATGTCTATATGACTTGGCAGAAGGGACTGGTCCAGGATGTGATCTCTCTGTCTATAAATCTGTTATATGGTATAGTATTATTGTCTCAGCAGGTAAGTCACCTTCTTCACTTAGAAGAACGTAATGGCAAACATGGCCAAGAATACTGCCTGGATGGGTCTATGAAGTCACCAGGAATGGAGGTTCACCTGAGGGAGATTTTATCATATTACTAACCTTGAGATTGTTTTAGGGTGGGATGCAGTTGCAGGCAAGTACAGGTTTGGGATGAGTTAGAGATCATTGAGGATACATGCTGAATTATTTTAACTGGGAACTGTAGATGACAAGAAGCAGGCTTCTGTCATTTGGTAAGTCTCTCCTGTAGTAGACTGTTCTTGCATATCATTCTAGATGTGTTGATCTCCCCACAACTCCCATCTTCAAATCAGTGTAATTAAACTGTAATCTGAGAAACATCTTTTGCAAATCTTTATATTAACAAACCCCATTCAACATGTTGTAACGGATATAGAGTTATCGTAGGCCATGCAAAATATATATTGAGATGTGCTTAACAATTAGCATTTTCAATATACTATAAAGTGTATGTTTATTACCATTTTGTAGTTGCACTATAGTTACATAATTGTCCAGAAATTCAACCTGTTGATGGTAGGTTAAAAGTTGACTGAAATCCTGGTGGAATCTGAAGTACTGTCAGCCTTACCAGGTAAACCAGACAGGAAACACAACCAGATGAGTTAATTCTACTTTATTATAAGACTACATTAACAGAAGCTTGCAAGTCTGAAAGTACAATACTCTTCCCACACCTACCGTCTCCTTTGCACTCCGAGAAATTAGGGAGAGTCTCTTCTGAGTCTCTTGCCCCGCCCACTATCCAGCAGTGGACTATGCTATCTTATCTGATCATTCTCTAACATCTCTGGGCCCAGTCTACCAAGGTCATTCCCACATACCATTACAAGTAGTCAATGGAATCTCAAGCACGATCAAGTTCTGATAAGGGATACACCCAACAACCTGGTGACCCTGCTAATACTAACAGCTACTGTTACTAACAAAAAAAAACATTTGACAGTATTAAGAGAATCCTAACCAGGTGGCAGGACTTCTCAGGCTCAGAAGATAAACAGGGTTGGGTCTGGTTAGCATTTGGATGGGAGGCCAGCAGGGAATTCCAGGAATATAGATTAGACTTCTATACCAGACCCAAGAAAACTGATTGGATTTGTCTATGGAGCCATCTGGAGTCAAACTCAGCTCCAAGAAATTTAGGGGATAGAGCCCAAGCAGCCCAACCTGAAGCATGGGAGTTAGGAAATACAAAGCCGAAGTTAAATACATTTGGAAGACACCGGATTAGACACGCCGAATATCCTGCCATTTCACTGCAGTTTCCCTGGGATTCATTTTCAGTGTAGTTCGTAAGCAATCATAGGAAAAGTGCTGGTGATTTTCATGCAAACCTTCTTCATAATGTTCATGTGCACTGCCAGTTTCCTACTCCTGTAACTGTCTGTTCTGAAATCCTAGAGATGTGCATGCTTAAACAGTTTTCCATCGCTGCCAAGCAAAGTCAGCATAATGAATGCTTAGGCAGAGCACTATCCTGTGAACACGCATCCCCTGTAGAACAGTACTGATATTATTCTGCTTATCTCTTCCTTTGTAAACCATAAAAGAAGGAATGACCTAATTTGGCAAGATATTTAAAGGCTCTCTCAGTTGCTGCAAAACAGAAGAGCCCTTTTGTCTTCAGCTGGTTCATACATTTCTGTTACATAATGTCAAAAGCAAGTAGAAAAAGGAGATAATTGGACAGAAGAAATGTTTGCAACTCTGCCACTGAAAAACACTAAAAATCTAAATACTTTGGGTCTCATATTTAAAATCAAATCATTTTAATGCAATACAAGGGTTAATATCTAAAGAGCTTGGTGATCAACTCAGTGGCCAAAACACTGGAAAGAATGAGTAGATTTCCTTCAGAACAATTGGAGAAAAAAATTGGTTTCCAGTAGCAAAAGACAATGGGTGGCAACATCTGGAATTATTTACTTTTTCTAACACAAAAGGGAAGAGGAAGGAAAGGTATCCATAATGAGAACCAGTTTGGCCTAGTGGTTAGATCACCAGGCCAGAAAGCAGGAGATGGTGAGTTCTAGTCCTGCCTTAGGCATGAAAGCCGGCTGGGTGACTCTGGGCCGGTCACACTCTCTCAGCCCATGACATCAGGCTCAGGTGACAAGCCAGTCAGTCAATTCCTGTTGCAACCAACAGATCAATATCCGGTTGATCCAATAAAAAGCAGGCCCTGCACATGCGGGAAAAACGCTAGGAAGTGGGGGGAGGGGAAGAAAGGTATCCATAAAATTCTGGTGAGAACCAAACACCTGCATAACCTCTAAAAGTTCAGAGGTTCATATATCAAAGGGAGGAAATTTCACAAAATAACTGTTAGTGCTGAAAAGGCTATGCTGTTTCCCACAATACTTTTTATATCCATACCATACATTTGGAGTAAGAATATAATAAAATTATTACATGAGAATGTATGCATGTATGTATGCATGGATACAGCCTAGAAAAAAGGTTCCAACCACTTATAAAATAAAAACTAAGTATTTATTTTATTTATTCAATTTGTATGCCGCCCATCTCCCTCAACGTATAAGATACAACTCTTAAGGTTTATTTAAGCAGGTGTTGAAAAAAAAAGCGGTATAACATTAAACTTAATGACAAAATCAGTATATATTTCAAAGCCTCTGAAACACCATTAAGGTTTTAAAGCAACTTCTTAAATTTTTTCTTTCATCAGTATTGGCTAATAGGCATCAGAAGGCCACTTGGCTGTGCCATCTAGCTACCTATTATATATAACTATTTACTGTTTTACATATAACACACTTGCTCTCATTCCATTGGTAATTCAGGGTCGCAGCTAATAAGGTTTAGAAATATTTTCTTTATCCTAATGGAGTAAGTTAACAAAGCAGCATAAAGCAGATGTTTAAAAAAAATAATGAATAATAATAAAGGCTATAATTGCCCAACACATTAACCTATCATTATTTAAATATAATTTAATGAATTAATCCAGTCAGATGGTTTTGTAAAACATACTAAAGCACAAGTTAATCACACTGGCTGGGCTCCCATAACAATAGCCTGCCATGTTTTAAGTCCATGTGCAATGTGGCCAAAGTGAAAAACAAACTGAGAACCCAATACTCTAAGACACAGTTTGAAGTTACAGCATATAGTTACCATGTTCTAGGAAAAGAAAATGTCTTTAGGGCAAAATTATGCAAAGATAAGGTGAATTCTAGTCCTGCCTTAGGCATGAAGCCAGTTGGGTGGCCTGGGGCCACTCACTTTCTCTCAGTCTTAGGAAGAAGCAGGCAATGGCAAACCACTTCTGAAATCTTGCCAAGAAAACTGCAGGGACAGTCCAGACAGTCGCCAGGAATCAAGACTGACTTGAAGACACCAAAAAACCCAAAAAAGCAAATATTATAATATAGTAGCAATAGCTGGATAGCAGAGCTCATGTGTGGTATGCACGATTCTCAGTTTCCTTCCTTCTATTTCCACTTAAAAGGGTCACATTGGAATTGATGTGTGAGATACATTCCAGTGGCCTTGGAGAGATGCTGTCCAGCTGAAAAAATGCTGGGCTAATTTAAACAAATAGAAAGCCAGGTTGGTGTAGTGGTTAAGGCTACACCAGGCTAGAAAATGGGAGACCATGAGTTCTAGTCCTGCTTTATACACAGCCAGCTGGGTGACCTTGGGCCAGTCATTCTCCGTCAGCCCTAGGAAGGAGGCAAGGGCAAACCACTTCCAAAATCTTGCCAAGAAAACTGCAGGAACGTGTCCAGGCAGTCGCCAAGAGTTCAGACTGACTCAAAGGCACCAAGGCCTAAAAAAAAAAAAAAGTGAAGACAAGCAAAAGGAGAATATGGCGTTCCTAGGAAGCCAGCCACCTTTCTGCCACTCAAGATTACAATTCCCTCTCTTGGGGGGGATACAAAATCCTTCTATTTTATTTATTTATTTATCATATTTATATAGCCACCCATCTCACACAAGGTGACTCTATAGAATTGGACTGTGTTGAAGTTATGGTACTGTCTGCATCAGCTCTACCAAACATGCCTTTCCTTGGCACAGCGAATGGCACTTAAAAAATCAAGATAACTGATAGCCTAGACTTTTGTGGAATACGATCTACTTCCTCCAGTCTTATGTTGCCAATGCATATAATGTCTTATGGGAAGGGGGGGGGGGAACTGTAAACAATGTGATGGAGGAAAATGAGGCACAGGAAAGTCAGACAGTGGCAGTCCTTATTAAAGTGCCACAATATTTCATAGTTTTGGCTAAAGGAGGGGAGAATCGCCCCTTTCTGGAATAATAATTGAGCATGTAAAGGGAAGCCATTCAAGAACTGTTTACAGGTATATGAGGATCAGCATTTTATGCTCTATGACTTCATCTTTCTCCATTCTGAAGTAATATCTATATATGGATTTTAGCATGGAGGAAGCATCCTTTGCTTCATCCATTACTGTAATGGATAGCCAAAGTGGTCCACGTGTAAAGAAACTGGCAATTTGCAAGATTATAAATGGAATTTTTCCAAGCCAGCCCCATAATCCGGAGGTAACCAGCAGAGCAGCGACAGCTTCTAACCAAAAGGATGCTAAAGAGCTCCCCTAAGAATCAAGCTGCCATAAACCAAGAATTCCACCCCACCCCCGCTCTTCCAAGATCGGACCTATTTTAAGATGTTTGCAGCATGCAAAACAACCCCGTCGATCAAAGGATGGAGGGGGAAATGCCAGCCTCCAATATGGAGAGTTTTCATTCCCAAAGAAAAGGCGAGCGAGCCGGTGGTGGAATGAATTAAAAACAAGAGGGAGAAGTTCTTTGGGGAGGAGATTTAAAACCAGCATCTTTGGTAAACAGGCAAGGACAGCGACAAACTTTACGTGGATTATCGGAATTATTTTAGCGCTCTTGCGGGGCAAGAATATGCGGCTAGAGGACGCAGAAGGAGTAAGCCGAATAACTCATCTTGAGACTCTGTTTTCCCAGCCTGAATCCCAGACCTCTTGGGATGCAGAACGACTTCTTCGGCAAGCACGCTCTGAGGAAAAAGCCCCCGCGCCCCTGAAGCGTCGTCAGCCAAGCGCGGTCATTCCGGGACCCGTCACAAGAGACCGCGTTATACAAGGTACCAACTGCACAGCAGACCCGCACACGGCGTGCTGTTCAAGCGCTGCAGCCGCCGCCTCCGCCATAGGTAGCTGGCCGGCCAGCTGGCCGGCTGGAAAAGCCCACGCGTTTCCCCTTTACCTGCACCGGCCGGTAGGAGGCAGGGCGGAACCCGCCTCATCCGCCCCCCGCGCGCCACAGGCTGCCGGTTACCCGTCGCCGCTGCCGCATCCTGCCTGGAGAGAAGGAGGCGGTACCTGACCCGGAGCGGCGGGTGCGGGGCTGCCGTCGCCAGCCGGGCTCAGCCCAGGGCTCTTCCGCGGCTGCTTCCTCCTCGCAAGCCTCCCGCGGCGAGGAGGCGCGGCGGCTGCGGCGAGGAATGGGCTTCGGCGGCGATGCGGGCAAGGGACGGGGAGGGAACCGTGGGGCGCGCGCGCGAGAGAGAGGGAGGGGGTGTTGCAGAGCGCGCGCTCCCCCCCCCCCCCCGCCGCCGCCGCCGCCGCCTGGCGTTGGCTCGGCCTAAGGACAGGAAAGCCGGGCGCGCGCGGTGCGCCGGAGAGGTCTCGGCCAGCCGGGGTGCGCCCGCGTGGCAGAAATGCGAAGGGGCAGCAGTGGGATTCCCCGGAGAAGCCAGCGAGAGCGAGCCTGGGGGGAAGGGGTCTCCCCTCCACACGCCGCAGTTACAACTTCTGGGTTGGAAATCTGCGGCTTAAAATTTTCTACATTGCTCTGGAAAGATGCAGCCTTGGAGAAAGCCAAGTCCCAGCTCCCCAGCGTGGAATGATCCTTCAAAGGCTGGGAGACAACAGCATCCTCCCGTCAAGCCCAGCTCCTGGCGACGACAAGGGCGTGTCCATGTTCAGGGATGCCTGCAGGGTATGGTCAAAAAAGTCAAGATGGCGGCCACGACGGGGCAATCGAAGTTCAGCCCATTTTTATGGGCGCCACACATAAAAAACAAGCAAGCGTCAATCGCAGCGTCATCTTCACTTTTTTGACCATACTCTGTGGACACCCCTGACTACATGTTGCTTTCTGGGCAGCAACAGATAAGTCATCTGCCATTGCCTTCCAGTCCAGCCTGCAGCCCACAAATTTCCTGGTGGCATTTCATCCAATTACATCTGACTGCAGGGAGCTTCTTCAAGCTAAACTAGGAGCTGCTGCAGCTGATTACTATTCAATTCAATGTATTACCATCAGAGTTCAGCCAAAAATAATACAATTCAACACAAGATAAAATTAAAACATAGCATATCCCCCCAGAGCAGTAAATGGTATTAGTACCAGGTAAAACTGTAATGTCTTATGTTAGTTGGGATTCCTTTGCAATGTTCCTTATGAGATGAAATACTTAGGAGAGCTTGATCCAGATTAATTTCATTTACGCAGACTTAACACGGGCAGAATGGATTGCGAACAAATTAAACCAAAGCACCCTATGGAGAGGTGGGGCAGAGTGGGGGTGTTATGAACTATGATGTGGAAAGAAAAAAGTAGAGGGAGAAGCAATCAGATCTTTGCGTTAATCCATCAGTTAGCATTTTCAACTGAACTGATTTAATCATATTGCTCTAAACTCTTTCAGTATGAATGATAATGTTTCCTTATCTTGGACTGTGAAACTGGTATAGAATTTTTCATCGGATTAAAGCAAAGTGCTTCCAGATTGTCTAGTCAGTGCTATGGCATACAGCAGGCTATGAATATAATCACATAGTGCCTGTGTGCATATTATTTGCACACACAAATGGATATTTTCATTGGCAGTTGCTGGGGAGCAAAAGTAGGCCATTGCTATTGTGCTCAGGTCTGGTGTTGGGTTTCCATTAGCACATGGTTGGCTGCTATAGGAACAGAATGCTGGATTCAGTAGACCTTTCAGTAGATCCAGCAGGGCACTTCTTGTGTTTGTGTGAAGGAAGAGAGAGGCTTGATTCTTAATGGTTCCCTTTGGGTTCTGCACGACACAATAACGGGCTGAATTCTGGGAGAGAAAGGGGAGGGAGCCACAAACTATTAGTCAATATCATCTCCAGAATTCCCATTGGGGTCCTATTCATTAAAGCCTTTTTCTATTCTGACTGAGTGAGCCCCAGCAAAGACAAGAGGTCATAAACTTAATGCACAATAAAAGCAATTAGCTCATATGTTACCTTCAGGATACTCCTAGCTGCCATAGTTTCTTGCTCATGTAGCTAATGTTTAACAAGGTATTAATAGATGCCAACCAAGTGGGCACAATGAGTGGTTCATTTGTAAACAGTAGACCTTGCAACAAGCTCATGGATTTTTTGTAACTGATTTTGAAGGAAGGTGGGGCAGAAGCTGGAGGTGCCAAGGTCAAGAAACTCTGCCTGTTTTTATATGTGTCACCGTTTTTTGACCATACCCTACAGATACCTCTGCCCACGTTGAACAGACAGACTTCCAACAGGCTCCTTCTCATGGTCTCCCCTGATTTTTAAATGAGTAAGAGTAGAATCCCCATCCCCACCCTCTGTAGACTTCTGTGGTCAACAAAGAGAAGTAGATGCTTTGGGAACAGCACTGGTGCTTGCAAAGTGCTGGGTGTAGGGCCAACACATAGTATCTCTTCTTAGGACTTTGAGGGTGTACATTCACATTCACACAGGAGCAAGAAATGAGAAACAGCATGGTACCCTAAGCTGGTTCATCATTTTACAAATTACCCAAGTGGGGAAATATGTATAGAAAAGTCAAGGATGACTTCCAGTGGTTACGTCATTGTGTCCAAATTGTTCCTTGGCAATAACTGGAAGTGATTTGTCACTACTTTCCAAATACAAGTGTTGTGGGGTGTCCAATTTGAATAAAGACTTTGCCCTTGTGGTGAAGGTGTTCCTGAAACAGTAACTTATGTCCTTTTACATTGCTCCTATTATGAAGATGCCCAGTTGTACCTAATAACACCCCATCTGGTCAGATCTGCAGGCCACCCTGATCCATTTTATTTACAGCTGCTATTATCCAATCAATGTGATCCTATTTCTCTTAATGTGGCTAGGTTTTGTTTTAGTATTTGTAAAATATATCGCACAGTTTTATAATCATTGGATTTTACTAGGGGTTTTACTTGCTGCCTCACACTTTGTTTTCTTTGTTTTTGAGCTGGTCTGTGACTATAATAAAGTATCTGTCATTGTTTTCTTCTAGAGCATCGTTTTATCTCCTAGCCTACCCAATTTTTCAGGAGATTTTTCAGTGGAACTAACCGGATCCTAACTGGTTAGCTTTTTTCAAGATCAGCCCTGCTCACTAGGTGCTATTACCTACTCTGATATCCTTGTGATCCAGTGTCAACACAAAATGTCAGGTCAAAAACTACAAAGAAGCTTGTTGATTAAAAATGGCTTCTGCTCCTGAATAAGATACAAGTGCTACTTCCTACAGACCCAAGGAACTGAAAGCATGACACCCACAGAAGAATAAACATATCCCCATTTTCTTACATAACAGGGACACTGTGATCACTGAAGAGATGTTAACAAGCTTCGCTTCCTGTGCTATAAATAATGTAAGGATGATTATAGCTGTTGTCAGCATGCCTTTTTATGTACATGATTAAGAGCTCTTATTCATTTGACCCTCCTTTGGTTCATTTCACAGGGAGCTAATCAGAAAGAGAGAGGATTTTGGATTATTTACGGTTAACCTGTTCGGTGTCGGGCTGGAGGGTCTGGGCCTGGCCTCTGTAACAGACTGCAAGGGAAATGCAGCCTTCTAAGCAAGGGGTGGAGAGGATACCACTTGTTTAGGAGGCTGCATGTCCCTTAAAGCAGAAATGAGGAAGTTGCGGCCTTTTCTATGGAGTGGAACTGCAATTCCCAGCCACACCAGGCAACATGGGAAATGATGAGATTCAGCAATCCTGATTCAGCAACATTTGGACGGAGAGAGGCTCCATGTCTGTGCCTTGGATCCATCAGGCGCCTTTATTTATTACTTAAAGGTTAGATTTAAATCCTGCTTTTTCTTCAGGAATACAAAACAGTGTACATACCACTCCATCCTCCATGATAACACAATAGCTGTATCTCTATATACTGTACTAGAGATAACAATGGGTAACTTACCTTTTTTTTAAATGATCAGATAGAACAAGAACCGAGAACTTCTGGAGGGGGGAAAATATTGGAAAGCACATGAAAGGAAAGATACTAGCAAACATTAGCCCTCTTTGTAGTACAAGTAAGGCTATTAGATTTGGCTGCAATAATCTAGACAACCACTAGATCAGTTTCTCAACCTTGGCAACAATAAGATGTGTGGATTTCAACTACCAGAATTCCCCAGACAGCATGCTGGCTGGGAATTCTAGCAGTTGAAGTCCACACTTGTTGCTAAGGCTGAGAAACAGTGCACTAGATGGTAACAGTTGGCAACAGTCTTTGTTTCCACCTAGTAAGTCTTCTGGATATTAGCAGTCCCAAAGTGGTAGCTCTAAGAAAAGGAAGAATTCCCATTTTCACACAGATGCTTATTAACCTGAATCTTGGTTCCTAATTGTCCTACTTAATGTGTGTAACCAAACTGGTATATGACCCAGGATGACATCAAATTTCAGTGGAGCAATAAACCAAGTTGTAGGAGTGAAGGAGAGGGACATCTTATACAAAGAAACTAAAAGGCCAAAAAAAAAAGAAAGAAATCAAAATTGGGAGAACAAGAGAAAAGCAAGACTATTAAAACAAGCAACATAAATATAAGAGAAACACCAAAACATCAATTAATGCCTGCTTGCTTTACTATCAAAGCAGTACTTTGATATAAAAAAATTCAGATTCCTGAAAACTGGAATATTTCTAATCCGGTGGGGGGGGGGGGGATTTCCTTCTTGAAGGCCATTTTAGGATGCAGAGACCCCTACTCTTCTATAGTGCTTATAATTTGCTAGACCTGCTTTGTGCCAATATGTTTGTTGTTTATTTAGTCCTAGAATGGAGTGGTCATTGTACAGGGGACCCATAAATGATATTTATGTTATAGATGTACCAACCATTTCTTGGTAAGACTTGGACTATTGTTACAGGATATTCTCTTTTCCTGAATGAGGACCATATTAAATTGGTCTTCCCACTCAGGCTGATTGAACCTATTGGATTCCAGATATCTCAGTGGGGTGTTTTCTTGATCAGTACATACAGTTATTGGATTTGTCTGTGCGACTACTTAGATGTTGGATCTCTTCCTGGCTTGGCTTCAAAGGGCCCCTAAAGGCTTTGTCCTGCCAATTATCTCTGAGATCTTTCAAACTTTTTTGCAGATACTTTCCCATTCCTCCGGCTCATTGTAAGGTCGTTGCTGAAGAAATCATCTTTGGGTCCAGCCAATTGTAGCTACCATCAGTTGGCATCTGCTATTCCTTATTTAGCCAAACAGGTAGTGAGAGGAGTGGCACTTCTACTTCAAAGTTTTCAGAAGAACAGATTATCTTCATCCTTTTCAGTCTGGGCTAGACTTGGATTTGGCATGGAGATCACCATGGTAGTCCTGAGAGATAATCTCTGCCATGAAAGTGACCCTGTGGATACTCGTGGATCTTTCAACAGGGGTTGACATTCATATTAACAAGGCATCTTTCTGGAGGGAGAAAAATATTGGAAAGCACATGAAAGGAAAGATATTAGCAAACATTAGCTCTCTTTTTAGTACAGGTAAGGCTATTAGATCTGGCTGCAATAATCCAGACAACCACTAGATGATAGCAAAGAGATCTTTGCTGCCACCTAATAAGTCTGAATTTTACTGGCCCCAGACTGGTAGCTCCAAGTATAAGGAGAAATCTCATTTTCATACAGATGCTTATGTACTTGACCTGGATAACTTTTGCTCAGTCCTTTTGGAACTCTCCTGTGATACAGCATCACATGTATCTTATATCCCATTTTGTTTAAAATCTACATGTAGCCACTGAGAATGATCATTTGGAGGCTGGAGTGACTTGTCATCAATATGACAATGGTATTGGCTACTCTTTTCTATGAACTCAGAGTGGGATATCCCCAGGGCCTCTAAAGGTCTCCAGGCTATAAAGGACTGGATGTGGAAGAATAAGCTAAAATACAGGACAGAATTGTGACTGATTCTGGGGGCTGGACTTCAGGATTTGGGAGAAATGTCTATTGGGAATGGGATTGCATTTCTCTTTAGCATCTCATTTGCAGTCTGGGACATCCTTCTGGATCTAGCATTGATACTGGGCAGCCACATTGTAGTGGACAAAAACAAACTAACAAAATGTAGACTGCACCCCTCCTCCCTCTTTTTTGATATGACTGAGTTCAAACCCAGTTCCTCTCTTTGCCTAATCCCATCAGACCCAAATTGACCCTTCCTGCCCAGACAAAGCCCCCTGAAATCCCATCTAGACCAAAGAGTAGAAGCTTCCCTGCCCTGGGTCACAGCCCAGCACAAGGGAACCCCTTACAAGGGAATTACAACCTAGAGAAACCCCAACCTTCCATCTTCTTATCAGCTGATGACCTCAACATTCCATCTCCTTTAAGAATGAGCTTCCTGGGCTCTGCTGCCCTCCTGTAAGGTCTGTTTTGCCCATAACAATAGAAATAATCCCAAGTACACGGACAAGGACCTGCCTAGCTTATCCAAAACTGGCTAGCAAATCAGATCCCTAGGGTTTCCTACCTTTAGCCCTCAATTTTTATAAAACTCTGCTTTCCCATTGTTCAGGGGCCCTCTTTCTTGTAAAACAGGCACCCAATGATCATTGCAATAAACATGGTTCTTCTCCTCAGTATTGTGCTCTGTTCTTTGGCAAAATTGCACAACACACCTAATACCAATGGCAAGACAAGGCTAGCCTTTTATCAGGTTCAGCTGATAAATCAACTGTGTCTCTACAGAGAGGAAAATAATCTGGTTTTGGTGACTCAGTCACTAAGAATCTCAAAATTAGATTATTGTAATGCCCTTTTTGTAGGGTGATCCATGAAGATGATCCAGAAATTGTATCTGGAGAATGAACTTCTGAAAGTCCCATCTAACCTTTTTGTTTAAACATTCTTTGATTGCTACTTCCCTTTGCAACGCAATCTAGTGCTCAGAGTCATGTATAAAGTCTCATATAGGTTAGAACCAAACTATTGAAGAACCAAACTACTGAACAGGACCATCTATTCTTACAGTTCACCCATCAACAGGCACTTCCCATGGGTCCTGCTGCCGATATCTTGACACCTACAGTTAATTCTGCTTTCTTCATGGAGTGTCCATGTTGTGGAACAAATTGCCTTTCAGAGCTGTCCACAAGGAGAGTCAAAAAGGTCAAGATGGCGGCTGCAATCACATGGCTGCAACCACCATGACCTAGTTGCAGCCACCATCTTAATGTTTTTGACCCCTCCTTCAGACCCCTCTGCTGCCTTTGGAGCTGAAGCAGCCCTAGCATTTTAGGAAAAGGCTCAATGTATAATTCTTTACCGTAGCTCATTAATTGTTTCAAAAGTCTTTCAATGTACTAGGTTTTGTTTCAATAAAGTTTTTAGATTGCTCAAATGGCACTTCTGGTATTTTCATTTTATTTCTATAAACTGCTGTGAGCCATTAAGGGAGTGGGCAGTATAAAAATTCTCTGTATTTAAAAAAAGATACAAATAATCAGGGTGAACTTATCAAATACTATATTTTTGTATGCAGCATTTTTAAAAAACAGGATAGGTAAGGGTTATTTTATTTTATTTTTTTTCTAGAAATGGGCATAGTTTTAACATGCGCTAGCTAACAGAAAGGAGAGATTTGCATTCAGGCATACAGGGAGAATGGAAAGTTTTCAGGCTGTGGCCTTTGTTTTATCCCCTAGACTGGCTGTGAGGATTATCCAGTTAAGATTCATAAAGCTGTCTGAAGATCATAAAGCCTTATGTTCTGTAAGTGTTAAGTATGATTTTTAAATATGATCAACACATATTGCTGACTATATGCCCTTTATTACTGCTTTCAAAATACAGGTTTCAGCAGATTGTGGGCAAATCCTCTTTCTTGAAGCAGATGTTAAGAAAGCTTTTCTGTTTTGCATGCTTTCTTTCTAGCTTTGCGAAAATGTGTGGTATCATAGCGATTTCTGTTACAGATAATCCCGTATCCAAAATACCTAACCAGTGAAGTGTGGACTCTTGTATTTCCGTGGTTCAGTAAATGTGCAAAGCCACATTGGAGGGAAAAAAACCCACAAGAAAAGGAAGAAAAATCTCTTTTCTATTGAAAAAAGTACATTTACAAACTTTATGATGGCTGTATGAGTTATGCAGAAAACCTGTGAATGCTTGAATTGTCTGTATAAAATAAAATGGTTAAAAGTTTTATTAATACAGCTGCCATAAAATGTGTAATAGCAAAAATCCTTTCATTTGGAAGCCAGCCTACCTTAAGTCTGCAACATTGATTTGGTGACCTTGAAGAGGGCACAATTCAGTCCAAAATATGTAGGGCCCTTCGTACTTCCCCACCACCACCACCACATCAAAACAAACAAACAAACCCTAGTAAATGTTCTTCCCATTTGGTTGTTACAACTGCTGTTCCTTCCTGTTTAGGTTTGCAAAGCTACTCTGAAACTAATTGGCTACACTGAAATTTGCACTCCATGTAAACCTGGTAAGATAATGAAAAACAGTGAGTGAAGTCATTCCATTTCTTTTGCAAGCCACTGAACCCGGCGAGCAAGCTGTGTTGGGATTTGCCAGAGGAAAAAGGATATGGCGGGGGAGTTGACTCCAACATTTCCTAGAGTTGTGGCTCCGGTCCAATGTGCTGTTACCCACTATGGCCTTAAAAATAGATTTAAAGGAAATTAGATCATAGCTTCCCAACAATTTGTCTAGTTTGGCCTGCATTCTTAGGGCAGCTCCTGGGTTGCAGACTGAACACTCCATAATGATGATACAGGGCTGCAAAAATTAGCCCTTGAAGATATTTTCTCTCCCCTACTGCCTTGCCACCACATTCTTTCATTGTAGCACACACATTAGAAGTGTGCAGAGGTTCAGATCCTAAGCCAAAAAGGTGCTTCAGAGATATGGGCATGCACACTGCATCTTCTGCTATCTCCTTCAAGAAGCTATGTCTTCTAGGCTCACATAATAGCTGTGTGATACCACTGAAGGAGTTAAGGAAGCTCTGACAAGGTGCTTTGGAGCAGATGTGTGCTTGTTGTCAGCATCCCCTTAACCCATGCACATATTTTCTTGAGATTGCACAACTATTGCTAGAGCCCAAGACAGGACATAGCTTCTTGAAGGAAGCCCCAGCAGTTATGGTATATGCATCTACCTTCCTTGCTCCAAATCATCTTTTCAGCTTTGGATCCCTACTGCTGCACATTACTACATAGCCTGATTTTTTTCATTGGCTAGCCATGGCCCCTGAGTATGCAAGTTGGGAAGGTAAAAAAAATCCAGCAACAAATCGAATGTCAAAGAAAAGGCAGTCTGAGGAGAGAATTTACTTAAGATTCTCACACAAGACATTGGGCTTCTCCCCAGCTTGCACCTAACCCAATGAAAGCACCATCATGGCAGAAAAAAAGAAAATGGATTGCCAAGGTCACTATGATGTTGCTTTCATCTCATCCCCAACATGTACCTGAGGCCACCTTAAGTCCTCTTGAGCTGCTCTGGAGTTAATGCGGAATTTTCTCCTTGAGCCAATAGCAATCTGTAACATTTTCAAGGTGTGTAGAACCTGAGGTGATTTACTGTCTCTTTTAGACTTTCTCCCTATAGCCACCATTTCCCAGAGTCTGTGGATCAGCTATGGATCATCTCCTGGAGAGAAATAATGCTCAATTCATGCTCCAAACCAGCACGCTGGACAACTGATCATTGGATTGGTGAGGCTGCCCTGTAAAGAGGTTCATTGTTCTCGAGCGCACACAGCAACAAAAAGGGACCAAAAAGAACGAAGTGTGGTTGTGTTATTGAAGAAAAGGAATGAGGGAAGTGTGTTGTTTAGCAATTCAGTCCATACAATGCTTCGTAAACCTTCATTTAGTTGAACTCATTTAGTTGGAGATGCCAGGCTGAAATTAAATAGAGACAGCTACAGTATGTTACTTTGAAGTTGTCTGCAGGCTGTATGAATCAATGAGGGAGTCCAGCATACCTGGGGGTTTAATTGCTAATGAAGCTCTTGTTTTGCATAACTTTTGATGGCAGATACTTGCCTGAAAATCTATAGAATGTGTGTGTCTAGAAGCTATAACTGACAAGAAGGCTGCTAGAATGACGACTTGTTCCAGATGATTGCTTTGGATCTTCTCAACGAGTGTAGGAAGAGAAAATGCAACTTTAAATCTATTTCCTAGGCATTAAGGCTCATTGAATTCCATTAGATTTAGTACTAAATAAGCACTACAGAACACATCTACCTAACTGGATCTTGGCACTCAGGCAGCTGTTTTTTTCTTCAGTTACAACCGGTTTTTCTGTTTAGTAATTCCAGTTAATAAATTATTTTACTTACCCATGTAATACCCAACCTTTTAGAGAAAATGTTTCTGAATCTGTCCAACAAATTCAATGCTTCATGTCAAACACACAGTGCTTAGCAGCACTGAAGCATTTTGAGTTTGTACAACTTCTCGTTCCGGGTTCTTGGTGGGGATACTTTCAGTCCTGGCCAATCAGTTCAAACACATATTTCTTGGAAAGCATTTAAATTACAAACATATTCATGTTTTTGAAACTGCACAATGCTAAGAGCAAAACCGTTGCCTGCTGATTTAAGTCTGTGTGTGTTTTTAGCATTTTCCGTAATCTAACTAAGCGTTGTGTTTTTGCTTTGGTATGGTTCTTAGAATATTTTTATAAACCCATACTGGTTATCAGTTACAGTTCTGTTCCATCAACAACATTAGTGCATCCCCAGTTTAACTGTTTTCTAAAAATCCCTTCATAAAAAGCTCAGAATTGTTTTATTTTTAAAAAATAAAATGTCTTATTCAGACTGCTTCTCTTCTGTTGCATATTATTATCTTGTAAATATATAGATGAAATATTTGTACATATACTACTCAACCCTCTCTGAGGTGCTCCAGGTTCTCCAGGTAGGGGCAATGGGAAAGTGAGGCTTGGGCCAGGGATGATGGGTCAAGGGGATCAGAGAAAAGGAGGATCATAAGATCTGGCTGCCCCACCATGAGGGTCTCTGTGCCAGGCAAGAAGTGGGAAAGGCAGTGAGGTAGCAAACAAGTTCTCCTTGCGGTAGGTAGGTAGGTAGGAAGGAAGGAAGGAGGGAAGGAGGGAAGTCTTACAGGCAAGGGGAGAACAGTAGTGAAAGCAGCAAACAAACAAAAAATGGCCAAAGGAAAGAAATAACTCTCTGCTCACTAAGAATGGGGAGAGAAGAAAAAGAAAAGCAGCATTCGGGTAACTCTTAGTGGGTTTCCTGGATTATACCCTAGTTACAATATTGAAAAAATAGTACCTATTGACCTGGTAATAAAACCAAATATGCCTATCTAGGTAAGGAAAATGCAATCAGCTAAATAGCCAAAGTGAAGTAGCTGTTTCACAAGAACAAAATTTTATTTAATAAATGTTTGCTTAATGACATACCATACTACTAGTAGTAGCATCACTGCTACTACCACCATTCACCATAACATGGCATAATCCATTTTTTTTCCTGAATTTTTCACTCAATAGGGACTTCTGGATCAATGCAGGAAAAGATTTCAGGGTTTGGGTTCATGGGCAAGTCCTCACGCTATCCTCCTGACTATTCATGTTTGAGGCCCCTGCTCTATTCTTATGGGTCTTCCTGCATTGCTGAGAGGTTGACCCAGCTTAGAAGTCATACCAGCTTTCTTAAATCAGTTGGGTCTACCAGGGCCGCCCAGAATGGATGGATTCATGAACATCTGAACATTAGTCCTGCCTTCCATCAGTCCATAATACAGACTTAATTCAACTATTAATGCAGTTCATTCTGTTGCCATAATTTTTTTTCTCAATACAGTTTTTCTTTTTCTGCAAAAGTTGGAGAGTTAATAAAGTTCAAATGCTTATAAAATGTGCTTCTTTAATTATATCCTTTATTTTGCACTAGGAATTATGAATCTAATTATATGAAGAAATGGTTTGAAAATGCATGACTCATATGTGTTATGAAAGCTGACTAGATGGTCTACAAAAGTCACGAAGGAGTACAAAATTACTAATTATGTTGTCTGAAACTGACTGGCCTCATTCTGTAAACAACTAACTGAGTTACCCTGTGCATTTACATCTGAAATAATTAATTTTAAGCACCAGAAAAGATGCTTTAATCAATTTTTGTAATAAGAGTGGCATTAAAAAAGATTTATTCAATCAATCTTTTGTAAAACATAGCCTTCTGTATTTGCCCCAACAGTATTTGAGGTCAAAGCAGCATTGATTTATTTCATTTAATTCACATACCTCTAAACCATACATCTCCTGGTAGATTACAATCATAAACACATCACATCACAAATTTTACACACACACACTACAAATTCAACAGCAAAATTAGATAAGCCACAGTAAACCTTATAAAATGCACTGGGCAACATCACCTCTCAGAAGCACACTGGAACAAGTCCATCTTGGCAGCTTTTGGAAAAACCACCAGCGTGGGTGCCTCCCTGACCTGTGCAGAGAATAATTCCATAGAATGAAGACCAACACAGAAAAGCACGGCTTCTGACCCTCCCCCGCAGATCTTCCCTTGCATAGGTAAGTAGCCCTAAACATCTTCTATCTGCCTGGAACATCAGGCCCACTTGTAGGGAAAAACCTGCCTTCTTGTCTTCACCAGCTCAGCAACCTCAAAGGAAAGCAAGTGAGAAGGATCTCCATTCTTGAAATGGTTGGGCTTTTGTCTGAAGCCCAAACAACACTGTAACAGAACATAAGATATAAGTTTTTAAAAAATCAAATTTCTTATATCAGCGACCTAAATCTAATAACGTCCATCCTTTTTGAACATTAAGAGGTTCAATAAACACAAAACAATGTTTTCTGATTCAAGGAATTTTCTTAAGGAAATTCATATCATGAATATAGTCATGAAAATTCATGTAGCCAATGAGCAAAACAAGGGAAGAAGAGAAGAAAGACTAGAAAGATATTTTGAAGAATTGGATTCTAAGGGTTTAAGTTCAGCTGAGTTTCTGTTAACTTGGTTAGCAAAATTCAGATGGGTCCGGCTGGATGCTGAGCCTCTGACACTAATTTATTCAAGGTAATTGTCTAGCCCAGCAGTTCTCAGCTGGAGGCCATATGGCCCCCTGGGGGCACTACGATATTTCAAGGGGGCCACAGATGAAAAAATGTGACAAGGGGGCCTCAACACATGCCAAGGGGGCCACAGAAAAGCAAATACACTTGTTGACACCAGAAAACACACCAGTTACTGTTCTATGTCCATATCCGATAATGGGACCTGGACAGGGGGGACCACAAGAGAAAAACTAGGTCAGAAGGGGGCCACAGGCAAAAAAAGGTTGAGAAACCTTTAAGCCAGCCAAGTGATCAAACTCAGTTGCCCACGAGTCAGGAGCCATGTTTTAACATTGAAGTCATATGAAGTCATGAAGCTGTTTGTTGATCTGGCTGATGGCTTCATAAGCATGGTTTGGGAGGCTTCAGAACAATGTTCTATAATGTTATTGTGGCATCTGTCTGCACAGGAAGCCCTCTCCCAACAGTTCATTCATGAAGGGCTGGTTCTCTGGAAAATGAGAGTGCTTGTGCTACTGCTTTCAGGGAAGAGGTGGGGAGCACATAGGAAAGACTGGAACTTTCTTCTTCCACCTCAGGCAATAAGTCTTATTGGCTACTTTCCCATATTGAGGCATTCTAGAGCCCATCTGCCAAAGATCCTTCTAAACTGGGATCTACATACAAAATATGTGCTTCACCCTAAAATCTGACCAAGCCCTACTTCTATTATGGAGTTATGGTCTTTCTGTGATAAACGCATTCCATCAAAATGGCAGCAGAATATTTTCTCTCCCTTCACACACTGAAATATCTGCTGCCAAGAAAATAATATGGAAGCATCCATGTAAAGTAGCCACCAGGAGCCCATCACAACTAGAGAGAGGTAATGCCAAAGATAAAATGATGGAAGACAGAATGGCATAATGTCATGACCCAGTAAGTTATACTCAAACCTTCTGAAGGGGAAAGCAATGTATTTGTTTCTGTGGCAGCAATACAGTTTTGACCCTACAGTGAACCATCAGGGAAAGAACAATATAAGCAACATCTCGGACACAGAGAAAAAGCGGGTGTTTGCTTTTGAAGGGAGATAGTGCGATGTGCCTCGGGAGATGTTATGCTCCTCTAAAACAGCTTGTACACAAAAAGCCAAAAGAGGAGCATTTAATCAGTTAAGGAGTTAGAAGATTACCCCCTTAAGGAAAGACAGTATCTATTCATCCAAATTTCAGTAACGAAACTCTGGCTTTCCCACCTTTAAACACTCACTTTTCAGAAAAAGAAGAAATCCTCTGTAAGACGTTAAAAAAAAAAAAAAAGCTATTTCAAAAAGACCTTTGCTGCTTATTTTGACTTGCTGACGTGCTTTGAATTCCAGAAAGGAATTATACAAGAATGCTTTATAAGAACCCTACAAAGCTAGATTGTAATCTCTGAAGAGAGAGCAGAATAAAAGCCTCTTTTTATCCAGCGTTCACCTGGGGAACCTAACAGCTTTCCAAACTCACAACCTTTTCTTCTTTTCCGACGGCCCACTTAAGTTTCTCAACTCCTGTGGGGTTTAGTATACTATATAGCCAAAGACCTCTTAGTTCACTTACTTTAGTGCAGTGGGTTACAAGGGTTTGTTTTTTAAAAAGAAAGAAAGCAAAAGAGGTTGCAAGCTGAAGTTGACACCACAGACCCTTGCCTTAACCTAGCCCTGTGGGTAGAACAGAAGAAGGGCCACTTCCCCACAGCGAAAATCAGACCTTGAAAAGAGAGTGTATGATGAATGAAGGAATGTATTCCTTAGCTAAGGTGATGCCAACAGAACATTAAAAATACATGTACAAAAAGGCATCATGGCTGAAGTTCCTGCTAACAAATTACACGGAGTTCTGTAGATTTTAAAGATTAAAGCTACCAGTCCAAATTGCGCTTGGAAACAAATGGGGACCTAGTGAAGCTGTCTGAACAGTGAACAATGTTGCAAAGTGCTCCTTGGGGCTAATTACTGCAATTAACCAGATGTTTTGCATCGCATCCATTGAAGCATCTTATCAGTCTTCAAAAGCAGAACCCTACAGCATCCTGCATCAGTTTGGCCGGGGAGTTACTGGCCATGGATCACAGTAATCCAGCCAGTTGAAACTCACCTTATGAACATCAGAAGGGAACCTTGTTTTATGTGCTACTTAGCTAAGCCAAGATTAAATCACAGTTTTCCTATTAGATGTGGTATAAACTGATAAAAACAGTGATCCAGGAAAGGAGTAGAAGGGAGCAAGCCAGATGCTCTTGGCTTAATAAACCAAGTCTACAGTTAGTTTAAACTAGTTTTGTAAACTAGTTACAAAACTAATTTAAAGCAATAAAAAAGTATTTTTAGCCAGAACCAGTCACTACAACCCCAATACAAAACCTGCCCACCCTATTACAGGAGAACTGCCAGGTCCTAAATGAAGTGTCCCTTCTACCATTAACAGTTCAATCTTGCCTGGAATGACCTTCGCTTCATCCAGTGTCATCTAGTTCAGTGTTTCTCATCCTCAGCCACTTTAAGATGTGTGGACTTCAGCTCCCAGAATTTCCCAGCCAGGCTGGCTGGGGAATTCTGGGAGTTAAAGTCCATACATTTTAAAGGGGCTGAGGTTGAGAAACACTGATTCTAGTTCAGCAAAACCTGCTTAGAAATTCCTCAACTTTGCCCTCTGTTAAAAGAGAACTCAGTGCCTCGTCATCCCAAATCACCCTCATAGACTAATATCTCCCAGCACATTCATGCCTATAGGACAAGTCCAACCTCTGCAGAAATTGATAGAATAATTTCAACAAAGGCGAACAAAAGGCCAGCATCATCTGGGAAACACCGAAAAGATTCTGCCACAATGCCCTGCCCCCAAAACCACCAAAATATCCAATAGGATAGTAATTGGTATTCTAGTATTGAATATTAATATTTATTTATTTAATATTGATTGGTATTGAATATTAATGCTGAATATTAATATATATTAATATTGAACATTAATTGGGATTCTAGTGAGCCAAATTAAAAGGAGACAAAAAAGACCAGATATGTATAAAATATAGGAGAAAGAGTTAATTACGATGTAGGGATCTGCCTCAGTGTAACTGTATGAATGCACACTGCTGGAGCTGTCCACCTGGACACACCCTTGCAGTCAGGGTGTGGCTTGCACAAGCTGTAACAGCTTTAGCGCATTAGTTATTCAGACCAGATCACAAAGCATATCATCCCTATCCAAGAGCCTGCTCCAGCTGTAAGAAATTCATTCCCCTCCCACGTTGAGCTGTACAAAAGTTAGCAATACTTTGCAATGCTGTTACTTGCCTCTCCATCAGATCTGGCAACCTTTTGGCTACCAAATAACATAAAACACTAACATCCAACTGATTTATTTACTTAAGATGTTCTTAGCACCTGTCACCATATGTGATACAGCAGTTTAAAAGCAGTTGAATTTAATTAAGTTCCTGGCACCCAGCGCCCCAATCTGGATACTCACAAAACCCACCAATGAGTGCCAAACTATTATTGTTCCAGCATGTCCTCACAGATGCACAGCACAGCTAAGATCCTCTCTTAGGGCCTGGCAACAGAATGCTGGCTTAAGCCATTACGTTATTGGCAACTTGCTTTCATAGCCACTATTTTGGGCCGCAGCAGTCTGTAGTCCCAAGCTACATGAGATCCCCTCTTTCTGCAGCCCCTGCAGAAAGTCTCTGCATTCTCAGGATTCTTCCCCATGGAGGTAGAGCATATCCTTTTGCAGAGCCCTGACAGCTCTGGACTGAAAAACTCTTCACTAAATCAGTTCAGGATTGGAAATGCTAGTTGCAGCCATGCCTTGTGCCTTCCAATTGAGCCCACTCACCTGGATTTTTTTGACCTGACTCTAACCCCCATCCTCTGGTCTTAATAGGTGAGCCTCTGCTGTTTGAGGTCTGGATCAGACTATGATTATCCATGCCGAAGTCCCTCCTCTAGAGGTATCTGTCTTGTGCGGGGTATAGTTAGAAAAATCAAGATGATGGCTGTGACAGTATGATCAAAGCTCAGCTTGGTTTTTATGTGTATCACAGAGCTTTGATTGTGCCATCATAGCCACCATATTCACTTTTTTGACCATAGCCTATAGACATCCCTGATTTCAGGTGGCCTTGTCTATCTGTGCTCTGTTGCTTGGACCACACATACAGACATGAAAGAATATCCCTGTTGGAAAAGCTAATTATACCTTTATTTCCTTTAAGTAGATCTAGGTTTACATTTAAATTTAGGTTTAAATGTAAACCTAGATCTACTTAAAGGAAATAAAGGTATAATTAGCTTTTCCAACAGGGATGTTATAGGGCGAGCCTTAAATAAGTCCCTATTTGACAGCCATTTCGTCTCAGGCTTCATTTTCACCACACAGAGTTCCTTTGAAATAAAAGTGAATTAAGGAGACACTATACTGCTTTTTCCAAAATAATACAGGGCAAAAGCTGAATAACATAGACATAAGTCTCCAAGGAACTTTATCTATACATCAACAGCAATTTGAATTTACCAAACCATAATCAGTGTCTGGCCAACAAATTTTCCCACAAATTCCCTTGTAAAGTACATACACATGATTCTCACAGCTTGTGGAAGAAACAAATGATAATTACAGATTTCTTTAGTTTTTTGATGTAAAGGTCCAATCATGCCCAAATTCAGGTCTACTTGAAGGAAATCCAGTTGTTCAACAAATCAGGCTCTTTTTGCCCCGTTAAATTTGGGAGCCTCCTCCCAAATGCAGAAATTGGCCATCCTTGTTCTTCAAGTTAAAAAAAAATACGAGCAATCTTATGTCAATAGTCCTCACCCATTGCTGTATTTTGGCAAGATCTCCCGTGTTATGGAAAGTCATAGCAGCTGTTCTAAGAAAGCAAACATAACCGGGTTGCTTATCACTTATCATAAACCAAAGCCTAACTGTGCTCTGAGGAAGAATTCCCATCAGTTTTGTTGCATTTGTGATAACATCCTGAATGACAAGTCTCAGCAGATCCACGGATGTATCTTACACAAGAATGAGAAGGCAAATCAGGTGACACCCCACCAACAAAAATCAAAGATCTTTCCGTTGGGAGAAATGCAACATGAAACTAATAGGGGTTGGCAACAAAACAGGCAAAAATATGCAAAGCCTATTAAAATACCTCAGTAATTGTTCTGAGATAGAAAACATTAGTTGCACTAACACTGCAGGCTATGTGTGAGTGGACCATTTACATTTGGGTTGCTTCTTGGGTTTGTTGCACGGAATATCCCTTTCTGCATTTTGTTTAATGGTGAAGACCCACATACATCCAATGGTCTTTCTCTCTTTTGGCAGCTCATTTTATTTTGTACATGTTTGCGTGTACGAAGCATTCAGTTTTTACTCTGATGGCTAGTAGCCATTTTTATGCTTTAGCATCTGACATCCTTTCAGTATCTTGCCATTATGGAGGACTCTGGTATCTTTTTGTTTCTGGCTAGAAGAGAAGGTCAGATGAAATCCCTCTATTGGGTCTGCTTGAGCATCTGGCTTCATTTCTCTGTCCTTTTGTTGCTCACGTCCCCTAACTGAGGATTAATTCCCTTGATTGAGAAATCCTTCCCTTTTCTCAGTTTGCTTCCTGTGATTAAACTCCAGTAAAGTTCTTGAATGAAACTCAAGTCTTGAATTTTCTTTAACCTGAGTAATTTCTTCACACTTCTCAGGCAGACAATGGAGTTGAAGGCCAATCTTAGCAACTTCAGATAATTTTGAATTTTGTTGCTCCGGTTCTCTGGAGAAGGAATGAATATGCCTTGATAAATAATTTACATCTCGTAAGTCTTCTATTGCAGAACTGCAAGATGAAGAAAACTTGCAGAGTTATGATCTTTTGCTGAAATCGCTCAACCTTTCCCTCATTTCCTGCAGCAATTCTTTATCTTCACTTTGAATAAGCAAATTGTAACTTACAGCTAGAGATATATGTGGAGTCCTTGCGGTCCTCTGAGCTTGGTTGTTTTCTTGCAAATGTTTCATTACCCGGCTAAGTAACATCTTCAGTGCTAGAATGGAATGGGGTTTGCTCTCTGTTTATATACTGTGGCAAGCCCTGCCAGTGTTGGTGGGGGTGAGGGTTTTGTTTTGTTCTATTTTCTTCCCTCTGGTAGTTCCTTGAGTAGGGTATTGTTTACTGCTGATTGTATGTCTGGCAGTAATCTTGGTGTTAATCTCTGCTCCTCTGGGTGATGATTGCTGGTGAGGAGATGTTCTGGTCTTTTGTTTTCCTTTCTATTGTCTCTTTTGACTAGTGTGTAGATGTTGTTTATCTCTATGTGCCTGTTGACAGCAGCCTTATCTGAATACCAAGCTTCCAAGAATTCCCTTGCATTTTTGGATTTAGCTTGGTCTAAGATGCTAACAGTTTCCCAGCTGAAACTATGGTTAAGTCTGTCCATGTGTTGTGAGATTAAGGAGTTTTCATCATATCTTCTGACTGCTAGTTGGTGTTCATGGATGCGCTCTGCTAGTCTTCTGCCTGTCTGTCCTACATAGTGTTTGTTACAGTCCTTACACTGTATGTTGTAGATGACTCCTGTTTTTTCTTCTTGGGCTACTGGATCTTTTGGTTTGCTTAAGATGTTTTGGAGGGCTTTAGTTGGTTTGTGTGCTACAGAGATGCCATGCGGTTGTAATAGTCTGTTGGTGGTTTCTGAGACGTTTCTGATGTATGGCAGTGTTATCCTTTTCATAGCTTGTGTTGGTTGTGTTGTAGTAGGTTGAGTGGCCAGGCACTTTTTGATAAAGTTGCATGGGTATCCATTTTGTTGGAAGATGCTGTATAGGTGGTCAATTTCCTTTTTCTGCTGTTCTGGGTTGCTATAGTGCATTTGTGCTCGTTTGAATAATGTTCTTACACAGCTCCTCTTGTGGGAGGTTGGGTTGTTACTTTGGTAATGGAGTACTTGATTAGTGTGGGTTGTCTTCTGATAAACTTGGGTTTCTAATCTATGTAGATATATGTCCCACTGCTTTCTTGTTTGTAGCATTCCATTCGCTCTTCTTTTTTTCCCAGATTTCCCTTGTTTTGGATCTTCTAGGACATAAGTGACCCCCAGTGTGTTCCCCAACATTTTCTTTTCATTTAATCATTTCCTGTACATTATGTTACTCAACAGTTCCATTCAATCAGTTCTCCTGCCTGGATCACAGCTAGCCATTTTGTCTTAATTAATTTGCTTCTTTTGCAACCCTAACAGCACTCTCCTTCATTTTTAAGAACCCTTTGTACTTTTCAATTTCTCTTTGAGTTGGATCCATAACCTGATGTGGGAGTTGCTTTATGCAGTAGAATATGCATGCAGAGACAGAGAGAGAAATAGAGAAAGAGCAACTTGCATAAATGTACAGAAAACTTATAGATTTATAGAGACTGGTGCTCATTTCTATCAGGACTTTGTGTGGGGGGGGAGGGGGGGTGCCTTCAAGTACTTCCTGGAGACTGCCTGGACAATTCTTTGCAGTTTTCTTGGCAAGACTTTAGGAAGTGGTTTGCCATTGCCTCCTTCCTGGGGCTGAGAGAGTGAGACTGGTCCAAACTTACCCAGTTGGCTTAGTGCCTAAGGTAGGTCTACAGCCCACAGTCTCCTGGTTTCTAGCCTGGTGCCTTAACCACTACACCAAGCTGGCTCTCTATCAGGAAATTACACTTAGATTAAAAAAACCTAAATACTTGATTTGGCTGTATTCTAAGTAAAAGAATGAAAGGCCATGTAACTTGCACATTCACACAGGGCCTGCATAGCATCTATACCATTACAGTACTAATGAAAAGAGAGAGGGAGAGAGGTTGTGGGAACAAGAAGCAAGAGGTGGAACTGCTGACAGCCTTGTGGATACTCATAAAACCAAGTAGGGTTATGCTAGGTAGTGTAAAATAAAGGCTTCTTCATCAGGACTCATTTAAAGTGTTATCTTCTCATCCTTGAGTGATAGGAAACTATATTGGTATAAAATTGGCTACCCTTATTGCAAGGGGGTATGCTATGCTGTCACAGGGATAATGCTGCCAAAGGGTAGTGGCCCTATGTATTAACTGCAGGGCATGTTAAAGAAAAAGATTGGTCACTTTCTGTAATGGTATGAGGGAAAGACTTTGGGAGACTGGGCCCAGAGACACTGCCTAGGGAACAGTCAGACATCATAGCCTGCAGCTAGATAGTGGGAGGGGCAAGAGGCTCAGAAGAGACCCTCCCTAGCTTCTTGGGCTGTAAAGGAGATGGGGGTGGGGGAGAATTGTATTTTCATACTTGCAAGATACTGTCAATGTAGTTTTACAATAAGATAGAATTAGCTCATCTGGTTATGATTTCTATCTGGTTTACTCTGCGAGGCCGACATCAGTCTTGCAAGTATGAAAGTACAACTCTCCTCCCACTTCCTTTACCACCCGAGAAGCTAGGGAGGTCTCTTCTGAACCTCTTGTCCTGCCCACTATCCTGCAGTCTCTCAAGGTCTTTCCCACATACCATTATACTTCCCTGGTTTTTGTTTCCTTCCCCTCAAACATTTCCAATTGGTGGGAGAACATCCACCAATGCAATCCAACTTATCTAATTATGATCAAATCTTTATCTACAGTAAAGCCTGGGTTGGATTGACAAGGATAATACTATTTTATCACTGGAATGATTAAGAATGATTTATGGTTGCCACAGGCATTGGCTGGGAATCAGGTGAAGGCAATATCATTAGGAAACAATGCAAACAACAACATGCCAGGGCATGTTTGGGCTGTGGTTAGATACAAGTGAGGAAAAACCCCAGGATGGGAATTCCCTACATTAATATTGACTACATCTATTTCCCATGATAGCCAATAGATTATGAAGTTCCAATGAATCCATGCTTACTAAAGTGGGTCCTCCAACCCTTAGATTCAATTTCTGCTGAATACTGTCCAGTTTTGAGTGCTGGAATACAGAATATCTAAGACCAGTAGCTCACTCAGCAATCTGATATGGGTGGTGGCAAAGCAGTGTGGAGTCATGCAATGTTTAAAACAGCTCTTAAAACAGGATAACACACTTTCTCTTTCTCTCTCTTTGTCATGGCTGGAAGCAACATGTCTTTGTGCAAGTTGATATTGACCTTTGCCTGCAGATTGGAGGGAAAACTTCCCTCTAGCTATAGCTAAGCGATCCAGAAAAAATATGCATTTGAATTAAGGAGGCATCAGCGTGTGAAGTAAATGGCCACTCTCGCTTCAAAGCACTTTGTACCATCTCATACTTTCTTAGCACTTCCTTAACTCAAACACACATTTTCTTGGGACTGCCCAGCTATCATGAGATGCAAGGAAAAGACACAACTTTTTTAAGGTGCCAAATATGACATACATATGCATACCCACTCTGAAGCACCTTTTCAGCTTTGGACCTGAAATGCTGCACATTGCTAGTACAAGCAAGTGGCCTATATATTTTAAGAGTTCTTTATGGAAAAACAGGCCTGGGTTAAGAGAGTAAGACGAGGTGTGCTGAATCAGACCAAAAAGCCTATCTAGCTGAACATCCTGTTCTCCAAGGATCACCCTAAAGCTCTGAAAGTCCACAAGCAGGACCTGGGTATGATAGGTTCTTCCTACTAGTGTCTCCCAATTCTGAAATTAATATATAATAATAATGGTCATTATCATTATTGAACAGCATAATTCATAAACAGCATAAAAATCAGGAGAGTCACAAGACCAGGTAAGGTGGCGTGGCTTTAAAAAGATAGCATTCACAATAGAAAATATTAAATTGGATGTTAATAGAGTTCTGATTATCTGCAAGATTCTTTGTACTGTCTCCTGTTTGCAAGACCCCAAAAATGATAAATAAACTGAATGACAAAAGAAAGACTACACACACAGGATCCTGCCCATCACTAAATGAATGAGAAACAAAGAGTGCTGTTTCTGAACAGTTAGAAGAATTCTTTAGGGGAAAATGTCATTCACAACACCATTCATTACAGAGAGTTGCTAAGGCAACTGCTGCTTTCATATTTATTAAGCCCTATGAAATTTATCCAGTATAATATTACAAACTCCACAGGTGTTAGCTGCCTACAAAGCAAGACTCCATTTTGGTATGAGGATCATTATTTAATTGGCTCACAGGAAAATTAATTTTGTTTTGAATTTTCCCCCCACAGAAGAATAACTATCATCCTTGGTTGCTGAAGAAAGACTGGAGATACACTTCCTCAAATGGGAATTCTTCCTGTATTCTAAGAAACACTAGATTACTCTTCCAGCTATAGATTGTTCCCATAAAAATGATTTAGGGAACTGGGGAGAGACAAAATCCTCATCCAAATAAACGTAAAAAGTTTCTTAGATATGATTGGGTTCACACAACATGCTAAACTCTAAACCTCAGTAACAAAGCATAATTCTTCATGTAACAATGTTGCAATACAATACACAACCCCCCAAAACAATAATAGAATTTGTGTAACCTTCACTCTGTGAGTAAAACTAATGATTCCATTGGGATTAGGACTGGAGGAAGAAACATCAATGCCCTGCGCAATGCTGATGATACTACCTTGATAGCTGAAAATGCAATGGATCTGCAAGCCCTAATATTAAAAGTTAAGGAGCAAAGTGAAAAAATGGGACTAAAATTAAATATAAAGAAGACCAAACTAATGACAGCATGTAGAACAACCAGTCTTAGAATTGGCAATGAAGATATCAAAGTGGTGGATAGTTTCTGCATTTTGGGATCAACCATCAACAGTAAAGGAACAAGCAGTCAAAAAATGTGTCACAAACTAGCACTTGGTAGAGCAGCCATGAAGGCCTTGGAAAAGATATTCAAATGCTGTGATATATCTATTTCTACAAAGATATTGTGCAAGTCATAGTATTTCCTGTGATGCTCTATGGAAGTGAAAGTTGAATGTTGAAAAAGCAGGATAGGAACAGTATTGATGCCTTTGAACTTTGGTGTTGGAGAAAACTCCTGAGAATACCATGGATAGCCAAGAAAACAAACCAATGGAACATCAAACAGTTCAACTCAGAGTTCTTACTCGAGGCTCAAATGACCAGGCTGAAATTATCCTACTTTGGACACATTATGTGAAGACCTGGCTGTCTGGAAAAGGCTCTAATGCTGGGAAAGGTGGAAGAAAAGAGAAGAGGACGACCAGCAGTAAAGTGGGTGGACTCAGTTACAGTGGTGATGAGTGCTCTGTTGGGAGACTTGAAAGAACAGGTTAGGGATAGTTCATCATGGAGAAAATCTATGTGGTCTCTAGGAGTCAAAAACAACTTGATGGCGCATAATCAATCAACCAGAAATAAATACAGCACTTAATTCAACTCAAATCTATATAGAGGTTCTCAAATTTTGTGGTACCACAATTACCCAGTGGGGCAAAGTGGAAAGCAAAGCAAAGGAATTGGGAACACAATCAGAACTTGCTTTCTGTTTTGCCTGCAAACAGAGGGGGTTCATCAAAAGCAGGGAGTAAAGTCTGGAACAGGTTTTGCCTGAGCAAGCCGAGCCAAATTTAAAACAATTTTGCAACCCTCTTCTAAATTGCTCCCAATCCCATGGTGAGCTCACAACTGACAGTTCGAAAATCTCTGAGTTGATATGATGGTCTGATGCTGAATGCAGCCCCAACAGTCCCACTTTGATTGTTTTTAAAAGAAATATTGCTAAGTCCAATTGCATACCTTTCACATCATGTGTAGTTTGGCTCCAAGAAGTTAAGCAGGGTCAACATTGGTTCATAGTTGGAGACTTTCAAGGAACTGGAGCCTGAATACTAAGTGGGAAGTTGAAAAAACCTCCCAGAAGATGGAACTGCCAAACCACTTCCACACTGTTGCCAAGAAAACTATTATGTTACGTTACATTACGTTACGTTATTTATAACATTTATATAACTGCCATCTTAAAACCAAATTTGAGTAACTTACTACCCAAAAATAAAAACAATATATACAACTAAAACAAAAACAATAAAACCAAACCCAGACAAAAACAGAAAAACCTTGCGCTGCAACCACATCACTGATGCAACCCATCACATTCTCATCCCACCATGACATCACCCTAACCCCGGGCCTGGGGGAAGAGCCAGATCTTGTGTGCTCTCCAGAAGGTTAAAAGGGTGTGAGCCTGTTAGATCTTTGGGGGAAGGGTTCCATAGTGCAGGGGCTGCAACAGAAAAGGCATGCAGAGGGACCCACAAGGTGGCAATATTTAAGGGAAGGGACCTGGAGTGTGCCTACCCTATCCACTCTGGTGGGACGGACAGATAAACTGGTCCCATGCCATGTAGGGCTTTAAAGATGATAACCAGCTCCTTGAATTGCACCTGGAAGGAAACTGGGAGCTAGTACAGCTTGCGTAGCAGGGGTGTAACATGGTTGAACCTAGGAGTGTCCAACATTGTGCACCGCTGCATTCTGGATCAATTGTAACTTCCAGATGGTCTTCAAGGGCAGCCCCACATAGAGCACACTGCAGTAATGTAAACTTCATAGACATATTCATGAAGTCACCAGCAGTCAAGCTTTACTTGAAGGGGACTTGAGTTTTTATGTAAGAGTTGACAGATTTTGGATGACTTCCAGGGGAGGTATGGCAAACTGCGCAAAAGACCAAGGAACTGGTGAGTAGAGAGGTTCTTTGGAACCTCTCCAGATAAGGAAGGAGATCGCCTACATGAGCTCCAGATGGCCACTTCTTGCAAGGAGACTGTAGGACAGTGGTTTTCTATGGGTCGGGGTGCCAAGAAACAATGGGATTATTCATCTTGCTTGCAACAATGGTGGAGACTTTTAAAGGACACTAAGTTTGCAAACCTAATTTTCTAATCACTTTTGGAAATTGTTTGTTAACTACTTCTAAGCCATTAGAGACCTTCAGACCAACAAGTCTGAAAATGCCAGGTAAGTCTGCCTTCAATCCTGACTGAAAGAAAATTTTAATCATAAACTTAAGAATTTAAAGAATCTGAAATAAACAGCAAAGAGCTAAATAAGATTTTGATCTTAGGAAGTTATAAACAGACTAAAGGTCCAGATAAAACTGGAATATTGAAACTTTTACAGTAAGATTTTGGAATTAATTATAAAGAACAAACAGTTTCTCGTGGGAAATAGATTCTGTTTTGGTTTTTACAAGACAAAAGAAAGATAAGCAATTTCATGATTTCAAAAACTGGACACCAGAGGGTACTAAAGTTTTTAGGTAGAGGAAAGATATACAAGCCTGTAAAATGTTGCAAAATGTTATAACAATGAAAATTCTGAAGGAGACTTTTGAAAAATGGAATCAGAAAATAGTAGCCACAATATCAACAATGTCAGTAATGGTGTCTGCCTCTATGGGTAGACTATGTCCAAAAGATGTTATTGAAGAAATGACAGATGTAGAACAAATTTTATCTGACAAATAGAGATGGTATCAAAATTGGATTTACAGGTGACCGGCCAAGAGAATGACTTGGAAAAGGATGTTTCACTGGATCTAAAAAAGAAACTGGCTAAGGTTTTAAAATTTAAAAAGGAAATACAAATGACAAACCAAGAGAGTGACCTGGATAATTTTTTCCTACTAGATTTACAAAAGAGGCTTATTAAAGTCTAGAAGAATTCTGAGCAATGGGACAAAGAAGAAATAAAATCCTGTGACAATATTTGAATGAACTAAAGATTAAGACTATTAGGAGTAAAAGAAAGGAATATAAAATTGGTTTATTTGATCAAGGTTAAAACAAGTTATATTGTTACTTCTGGCAACCCATTATGGACTTTCTGCTGACACCAGGACTGAAAAGATTATGTTTTATAGATTTGTTTATAGATAAGAGATGGAATATGGGATGACAAAATAAGTTTTCTAATCTTAGAGGGGGTGAAGAGTTACTAAATTTGTTTATACTTGTGATGAAGGTTGAAAGTCACCTCTTTATATATTCTTACTTTTCTCTCTTTTTCTTTTTTTCTTGCACTTTTTACTCCTTCTTTCTATTCTCTTTTCTTTCTTTAAATTTAGTTAGTATTAGATTTTACTATTATAATAAAATATATATAAAAAAATTCCCCTCTCACCCCTATGGGTGGTACATGTCTTCCTCAATCTCGGGTCCTCTACCAGAGGCCTGGGAATTTGAGGGTTCTGCGCAGTATCTTAGCTGTTCCTAGCACTGCACTCTTCTGGACAGAGAGCTCGGATGTTGTTCCTGGGATCTGTTGGAGCCACTCTCCCAGCTTAGGAGTCACGGCCCCGAGTGCTTCTACCACCACTGGGACCACTTTGGCCTTTACTTTCCACATCCTCTCTATTTCCTCCTTCAGGCCCTGGTACTTCTCCAGCTTCTCATGCTCCTTCTTCCTGATGTTGCTGTCACTTGGCACTGCTACATCTATCACTACCGTTGTCTTCTGGTCTTTGTCTACTACCACGATGTCTGGTTGATTGGTCAGTACCTGCCTGTCCATCTGGATCTGGAAGTCCCACAGGATCTTAGCCCTGTTATTCTCCACAACCTTCTGTGGAATCTCCCATCTGGACTTGGGGGGGGTCTAGCTCATACGCTGTGCAGATATTCCTGTACACAATGCCAGCTACTTGGTTGTGCCGTTCAGTGTATGCTGTTCCTGCCTGCATCTTACACCCTGCCACTATGTGTTGGACTGTCTCTGAGGCCTCTTTGCACAATCTGTACCTTGGGACCCCTGCTTCTATGGATCTGGTGCTTAATGCCTGTTCTTGTGCTGCTATGATCAATGCCTCAGTGCTGTCTTTTAGTCCGGCTCTTTCTAGCCACTGATAGGATTTCCCAATGTCAGCCACCTCAGCTATCTGTCAATGGTACATCCCATGCAGGGGCTTGTCTTGACATGGTATTTCCTCCACTTGAACTTCCTCCCATGTCTGCTGCTGCCTGAGGCATTCTCTCAGCAGCTCATCTTTGGGTGCCATCTTACTGATGTACTCCTGGATACTCTGGGTTTCATCCAGGACAGTGGCTTTGACACTCATCAGACCCCACCCACCCTCTTTGTGGCTGGTGTACAGTCTCTGGGTGTTGGACTTGGGGTGGAAACCTCCGTACATTGTGAGGAGCTTCCGAGTCTTCACATCGGCAGCCTCCATGTCTTCCTTTGGCCAGCTCATTATACCGGCAGGGTATCTGATGACTGGCAGGGCATACATGTTGATGGCATGGATCTTGTTCTTCCCATTGAGCTGGCTCTTCAGGACCTTCCTTATCCTTTGGTGGTACTTGGATGTTGCTGTCTTCCTTGCCTCCTCCTCATGGTTCCCGTGTGACTGTGGGACACCAAGGTATTTATAGCTGGTCTCTATGTCTGCTATGTGGCCCACTGGTAGTTCATCACTCTTAACTCCCTTCCCTCTCTTTACCATCATCCTGCCACACTTCTCCAGTCCGAATGACATCCCAATGTCCTCCCTGTAGATCCGTGTCAGGTGGATCAGTGAGTCGATGTCTTGTTCACTCTTAGCATACAGCTTGATGTCATCCATGTAGAGGAGGTGGCTGATGGTGATTCCACTCTTGAACTTATACCCATATCCAGATCTTGTGATTATCTGGCTGAGGGGGTTTAAGCCTATGCAGAACAGTAGTGGGGACAGTGCATCACTTTGGTATATGCCGCACTTGATGGCCACTTGTGCAAGCTGTCTTGACTTGACTTTCAATGTTGTCTTCCACAGTCCCATTGAGTTCTTGAGGAAGGTCCTTAGTGTCCTGTTGACTTTGTATAGCGCCAGGCATTCACAGATCCATGTGTGTGGCATTGAGTCATAGGCTTTCCTGTAGTCAATCCAGGCTGTGCTCAGATTGGTCTGCCTAGACCTTGAGTCTCGGGCGACTGCTCTATCTATGAGTAACTGGTGTTTTGAGCCTCTGGTGTTGTTCCCAATGCCCTTCTGAGCTGTGCTCATGTACTGGCCCATATGGTCTTGTAGCTTGGCAGCTAGAATGCCTGATAGAACTTTCCATGTTGTGGGGAGGCAGGTTATTGGCCGGTAGTTGGATTGTGCTGTTCCCTTGTGAAGGTCTTTCATGATCAGCACTGTCCTTCCTTGTGTTAGCCAGTCTGGGTGGGAGCCTGCTGCTAGCAGTTGGTTCATCTGTGCTGCTAGGCGTACATGCATTGCTGTTAGTTTCTTTAGCCAGTAGGTGTAGATCATATCCGGGCCAGGTGCTGTCCAGCTTTTCATGTTCTTGACCTGCTGTTGGATGTCTGCTATTGTGATGGTGACTGATTCTTGTTCTGGGAGATTGCTATGGTCTGCTTTCAGGTCCTGCAGCCACTTTGCACTGGTGTTATGTGTCTTCGCTTTCTCCCATATGTTCTTCCAGTACTGTTCAGTTTCTGCTGCTGGTGGCTCAGCTGTTACTGTGTGGTTGCATTGCAGTTGGGAGTACACTTTGGATGGTTCTTTGGAGAACAGGGCATTTATCTTCTTGGCCTCTGCTTCTCTAGTGTATCTCCTTAGCCTGGCAGCCAGTGCTGTGAGCCTTTGTTTAACAGTCTCTAGGGCTTCAGATGGAGTCAGGCCCATATATTTTTTCAGTAGCCGAGTCTTATCCTTAATCTCCACACGCTTCTGTAGTTCCACCAGCTGACTGACTTCTCTCCGAGTTGCCTTGATCTTAGCCTCCAATCTCATTTTCCAGGGTGGGTATGTACTGCTGTTCTTCTTGATCGTGTAGCATTTCCAAGATAACAGCGGCTGTAGCATATACCAATTCATTGGTTTCAGTTATGGTGGTAGTAGGGATTGTCTGGAGGGCTCTGTTGGCATCTTCTAGCATACTATCTCATGGTACTTCTCCACTGAGCCTTGGTAATCGGACTCGAGGGTTGACTGTAGCTAGTTTATCCATGATCTTATGCCTCATATCAGCTGCTGTGGTCTGTAATGGAAGGGGTGGCAGTGACATTCCAGCTTCAGATGTTGGCTGCACATCTGCTTGTTCTTCTAGGTCTGCTTGAGTCCGGATTGTAATGTAGAGTTGGTCTATCTCAAGTTGTGAGAGCAGCTTCCTCTTCACTATGTTGAAGCGCTGGGTAACTAGTTGTTTCTCAGTTAGTGTGGATGTAGGCCTTCTGTCAATCCATAGCTCCCTCATACGTTTCATATATCCCCTCTCATTAGGTCTGCTGTTGTAGTAGCATTCCATCAATTCCAAGTTCTCTTGTCTCGTCCATGTATGGTTTGTTCCAGTAGCCCATTTAACATCAGATTGTCCTGGTTCCCCAACATCTGACGCAGACCTTGTTAATCCGGGCGATGTCTGAGCCAGCATGACTCTCTTAGTTCGCGTCACTCTCATATTTGAGCTGGGCAGGTGAAGCATTAGGGGGTCTTTGCCCAAGGACTCCTACTGGTAAGATAGGTACCAGCCAGGATTTGAACCCCGGTCTCCTGCATCAAAGGCGGTGTTCTAACCACTATGCTATCCAGCCGCTTCATGTATATACATACATATATACATATATACATACATACATACACACACTAGAGTTGACAGATTTTGGTAATATGCAAGTTGATTCTTGAAACACTGGTCCTGTTTTTCCTAGTGACAAAGTAGGATGAAGAACTAACTAACTAATTAGGCTCCTTCCCTTTCATATTTACAGTGACTGTCACATCCAGCCATCAAACATATAAACGTGCACTATCAATAACAGAGGATAGACGGTATCATAGAACCTGTAACTGTGATGTTGGTTGCCAGAAAGAGCTACAAAAAAAAAAAGCAAGTCTGGGATAATAGAACCTGTTATATAGTTATATAATTGAACTTCTTCACTATAATATAATTGGCAATATTAATAGTATAATTTAGTAATTTTAGTTTAGTAACCCTAGCCCCAGCTTTGTGCCAATTCTATGGTATTTTCTTTCTCCCACCAGTTTACTTTTAGCTGGACTGCTATAACCCCTACTAGCCCCATTTCCATTTCTTACCTTCCTTCTTTGCCTGTTATTTGCCATGCGTGAAACTTTTTTTTGACCCAACAGATGTTCCTTGGTTTACCGCCTACCTTTCTTGAATTGGATCTGCATGTCCAGTTGGGTAGGGCATCGCACAATGCAGTAACAACCCTCCCTAACGTAGATGGCAGTTTAAAAGTGATAAGCATATTGTCTCAGTTAGCTCTAAGCTGCTTGGTGGTGGTGCCCACCAGCTGTACGGTAATTACAAACTGAGCTCCTGAAAACATGTATTATTCACACCTTGCACGATACTTATCCAACTTAATGTACCCTGTCATAGGGGAGTAAAGGAGTTTTCAGACCCCCCGAGTTATTTCTATGTTTAAAAATACAAGTATAAGAATGAGGGCCTGGAGGGAAGTTGCAGTTATATTTTATGGTTTATATCGGAGCAGAAATATTTCACAAAGGAATGCTGATACAGGAAGCAGCTGCAGCATGGCTTGTGATACAGAGACTGTAGCTAATGGATAACGGCAAATAGATTCTGCTTTTTAATGATGCTAGACCTGCTTAATATCAAAGGCAAGTGGAAAATGCACAGGGGGGAAATGTCATATCTTTCTCTACAGTATAATGAAGGGAAAAATACGGCGAAGATTACTGCAGTTGAGTAATTTACCCTATTTACCTACCTTATAAAATAAGAGGGAAACACGGTTCCTTCTCATCTTTCTTTTTATGATTTTTATTGTTCCATTTTAAATTATTTTTCCCATGACATTTTAATTCATCTATTCTGAACATGGTGAATGGTGGCATGCACACTGGAATGTTAATAAATTAATAAGTTGCAAATATAAACACAGCTATAAAAAAGAATCGTTTTATCTATTTTTAAGAATAAAATAAATATTTCTTTTTGAAAACCAGTATGAGGATAATAAAAGCAATAAATAAATTCCTGTGGAAGAAGAATCAAGAAGGTAGCAGTACATATAGGACATACAAAATGATTTGGAAAGTAGTATTTTTAAAAATCAAGTAATTGTTATATATGCAGTTCACATTAGGGTACAGATTAGATTCCTGGGAAACATTTTTTGGTAAAAATGTGTATATTAGCAGGAAGGTGAAATTAGGGTTAGGGTTAGGCTTCTTTGACATCTATGGTTAAATTTAAGGGAAGGGTGAGCTTTTGAGGTTTTATCATTAATTATAGTCATATGTTTATGTTATTGTAGGCATTGACTGCCAGGTTAATGTTCAGGATAAAAAAAGGATCTTTTAGTATTAGGTCAACCTTAATATTACAGTTAAGTTTTTATGAGGTCTGTGGTTCAGTTGTTGTGAGGATTAGTTTTACATAGAGTTTTGTGGTTAATGATAGTCTTATATTTGGGGTATTTGGGGATACTCTGTTTGGGTCACTTTAGACTAAAATATTTCTATTGGTACTTGGTGAATCTGTGTCTAGGGTTAGTTTTCCACGAAGTTTATAAATAAATTTAACTGTAGGGTTAGCTTTGTGTCATGAGAACTTTTAGGGCAGAAAATGTCTATTGGCAGTAGGAGGAAGTTAGAGTAAGGGTCAGGATTTGGATTTCATGAAAGCTATGGTTAATTTTAATGGTAGGGTTAATTTTGGGTTGAGTTTTTATGATTAGTGGCAATCTTACATTCACGTTACAGCATGGATTGTTTGCCAGGGTACATTTAAAGATGGAAGTGTGGTTGGGATTCCTTGTGTTCTGAGATTTAATTTGGTTGGAAGGTTAAATTTGTTAAGAAACTAATAAAGGGTTATTGGTTAATCTAAGTTGTTCTGGCTCTCTCCTGATATACTGCTATCTGTTATTTTCATTCATTTCTACATTGGTTAGAACTCTGGGCATGTAATCAGTTTAAATTGTTGGTGCTGACCTGGGATGTGCATAGAGGCATACCTGATGATAGGAAAAATGTGATTATAGTTCATGCTCCTGTATTCTTGTCCCAATAGTGCAACCGATTGATTCGTTTCTCCTTCTGTTGTAATTGCCATCTCACGTGAAATGCTTCTTTTTGCAGGACTTTTATGAAGCTGGAAACATCTTCTTTCTCATTGTTTAATGTAGAATTATATAAAAGTGGTGCCAGGAATTGTTTTTATAGATTACAGTGTACTAGCAAAGACCTTGGAAATGTCTTACATTGATTATTATATTGTTTGCTATATCTTTGTTGCATTAATAAAGAATAATAATTCTTTTAAATAATGTCAGGCATAAGGGTTGGCAAGCTGACTTACAGCCAGTCTGCACTTAAGACTGAAGATATGGAATTATCTGTATGTATATATCCTAAAATGTTCCCACAAGACAAGCTTTTTTGGACATTTAATCCTTTCTTGCCAAGCGATATCTTTGGTGAAAATTCCCTACTTTTACCTCTAGCATGGCAATTAGTCTTAGAGGATTAAAAACACAAAACCCAAATAACTTAGTGGTACCAGCAGGATTCTCTTCTCCAAATATCATTATGCTGGGAGGAAGAATCTTTGCCAGGATCATGGAGGGAAGCTTAAGCATCCTTTTCCAATTCTCAATGCCGTCCCCCCCACCCCACCCCCGTCATTAAATCTCTAAATCACAGATGGCATGCATGCTGCACATATAATGTAATTAGGCAAACTCTTATGCTGAAAACATTCTCCTCTGTTAATTCTGCCTCTAGAAATTAGAATGCATGTCACAATGTAGACATCCTTCTTTTGCAGTTTATATCCAAGACCACCAGTGGTGAAGCTCACTGACTCATCTTCTCTGAGTCAACTTTCAGGGATCATATAAGCAGTCAAGTATAAAGTAGTTTTCAAATACTGTTTGAAAGGCTAACAAGCATTTTCAAATGTGGGGTCACATCACAGAGGTGACAATGACATATCTTATTTTTTGAAGAAAATGACATCTTGAAGAATATTTGATTATTTGTTTGGCTCATTTAAATCGACACTCAGCTCACGGCTGCAAAGGACAGAGAGAGCTCATTTTTTAAAGCTTATATTTGTATTTTCTTTCCAACCATGCTCATGAATTAGTGTGTTGCAATGGAACAAGCTATGTGAGTGAAACCTGTTGGTTTTCAGAAATAGCTCGCTATTTCTGCTCATCAACTTTTATGCTTCAGATGTTCTTAAAGATGGCCATGATGGAAGACAAGAAGATATTTCTCTTCCCACACTCATTTCAGGCCACATGCTGGTTTTTCCTTTCCTTCTCTCTGCTTCACTTTATCAGATTCCTGGGTTGCTTATTACCTGCAAACCAGAGTGTTAAAGCTGCCAGGGGTAAAAGCAAACATTTCTGGTCCAAGGTACATATACTCCTGATAACATGCATAAATGATAAAAAGACCTCCTCACTATAGGAGAGGAAATGTTCATCTTTCTGTGTCAATATCATCATCACAGACTTTTTTATAGAAGCCAAAACTACAAGCTACAGCATATAAGGCATGGTTTGCAGTCACTCAGAAGTTCCTACAGTAACTGCATGCAACTGAACATGACTAGAAACCAGTTGCAGAACTTGCTGCTGAACATGGGATGAGGCTTCAAAAGGCCCAGGCATCCAGGGATGGTGGATGCGGACATTCAGGTTGCACTCTGGTAACTCTATATTGTGGGCCACTAAATAAACATTCTGAAAATGGAGGGACTCATTCAATAAAACATTCCCTCTGTATATTTTTATCTATTCATGTAGTCTGGAGAATAAGAACATGGTTATAACTGCATTTCTGTGTGCTTTCCCATTTTTAAATGCCTTTTTAAACTAAATTTAGTTTGGTTTGAATTTAAAAAATAATCCAAAATTAAGTATTTATTTACCACTTGAATTTTCTTATGTACCTCATGCCATAATAACAACAGGTCTTAGAAAAACTTGCTGGTTGAGAATATTATTCAATAATACAGAGCACTAAGAAGCTAGGGGTGAGTGGATCTCCAATTCAACAAAGTCCCATTTTCAAATATTCATTTAGTATTTCCCATTTGCAGTTTTCTTTTGAGTTCACAAGTTCCCCTCGCATAGCACACGCAGACTTAGTCTGTAACTGCACTCAAGGCCTGTTCACTATTGTCAGTTTTTCAAATGTTAATATACAGTACATATTGCTCCTTGTGTTAGTATTTGGACAGAAGTAACTGGCAAGTGAGTTCTGGCCCAGCCAACTGCAGTCAATTAACATGGGAAGGATCTGATGGTTCAGAAATCGTAGTTTAAGAATCACTGCTTGTTTAACTTTTCCCAAGGACATTTATGGAACCAGAAAACGTGGTACAGGGTTGGGTATCTTTACAAATAATGCAAAAGATCTGAGTCAGAAAGTCCCTGATTTAAACTTCTCATCAGCCATTAATTCAGTAGTTGGCCTTAAGCAGACTATAATGTCTCAGTCTCCTCCATCAAACCTGGAATTAGTAACATTGGCAAAACTTTCATGAATATTTTAAAGACTGCAAAGATAAAATATGCATGACTTTCTTCAGACACTCAGCAAGCTTTTATAAATATTAACACTGTTGTTATTAGTGTATTTAACCATTTCGATTTGATCCAGTCTTCCTTTCCATTCAGCATTTATTCAGGTTTAAAAAAAAAAAAAAAGGAATTGCCATTTTTCAAGGTTAAAGGTGCAATGGCCAAGGGTCTTACCAAAATTGAAAAAAAAAAATCAAGCCTTTTTAAAATCCTGAAATATTACTGATCAAACTTTATGGTCACAATAGCTAAGCATGTTTTTTGCTCCATCCCTCACCCCATTCTTTGCATCAATGGAATCTTTGAAGGGGTGTCAAAACAGGTGAGGCTTGCAGGATTCTGGATTCCCTGCCCATTCCGTGCCTGTTTTGACCCCCACCCCACAGACACTGCCACTCTGCTCTGTAAAAAATACAACCTGGAATAAAAATTTTGCTGTCGTGGTCGTGGTCGTGGTCGTGGTCGTGGTCGTCATCATCATCATCCCTACAGTCACCAACAGGAGAAAGATGGAACAGCAGGGAAATCTATCAGCTCAATATTGACTTGAGCAGCTTCTATACTAGAAGGTCAATTCAACAAGGTTTATTTATTTATTCATTCATTCAATTGAATTTATGAAATTTATGAAGTATGAAACTTTAAGGACAGGTGTTTATATTTGCTTGTTTATTTCTTGCCTTGCCATGTTCTTTTCCCTCTATGCTCATGAACAAGGAGACTCTTGAGTTTCATCTATAAATAGTGTTTAATAAATTGTAAATATTGAATATCTGTGAGGATCACATTAAGCCACTTTGTGTGCCCAGAGGAAAGATGGGATGAACACATACAAATCAAACAAACCAATGGGACAATTATTAGCATTTACTGAATTTTATAGCGGCTTTCACACTACATTACCATGTTACTTCTTTTTTAAAAGGATATTTGCCACTAGGTGACAGCACTTCCACAGATAAACTTAAACTGGAATGAAAGCAGGACAGAAGAAAGTGGAAATGAAGCTTATGCTTCATTATTTTACAACAGGAAAACAAACATATTTTTTATATTGAAAGCATTTTATAACAGTGCTATCACTGTAACAAAGGAATTTTTTTTTTTTATCTGCTTAACAGTCATTACTGACCCTGCAGTGACCGCCCCCTAGCGGTTTTCAAGGCAATTGCATCTTTCTAGTTTCAGAATTAGACTTTGCCAGAGCCTAATTCCTAGAGCGTCAGCCCAGCTGGCAGCACAGGAGGCGGGATTTCCGTTGCTTCGCGCCCCTTTTTCGGACGAGCGCGGTTTCGCGCTTTTTACTGGCAACTTGTCCCATCTCTCTGTTGAGCCGCTGCCAGCATTTTTCCTCCCACCGGAGTGAGAGTGCTCATTTATCTACTCACGTATGTTTTCGATCTGCTGAGTTGGCAGAAGCTGTGGGTATAGAAACAAGAGCTCACCTTGTTAACGCGAGGCTGGACTCGAACCGCTGAAGCTTTCAGCCATTTCTGGCCGGCACTTTCAGCGTCATTAAGCCGCTGCGCCACCGCGTCCCCCTAACAAAGGAATTAGACATGCTTTTAATTCTATTTCATCAAATGGCTGCTTTCCACAGATGGTAAAACCCTCAAGCTTTCTTCAGAATATCATCAGTCATGTGGCAAACTCCACCCCTTTGTGGCTGGCATGTGACTTCACAATGCTGCAACAATGCTTTGGACATCACTCTGCCCCCCCCCCCATCTGTTCTGATGCCACTGCCTACAGATTATATTTTACATACATTTTGTGTAAGCTTATTCTATTCTATTCTATTCTATTCTATTCTATTCTATTCTATTCTATGTCTTGTACACCATCTTATTTCAAACATGATTCCCAGTGGCTAACAATACAAACACAATAAAATATCCAGGGTAAGCCAAAACAGTAAATTAAATTCAATACATTAATAAAAATTAATATTAAGTTATCCATGGTAAGTGAAAATCAAACAATATCTAAGACTGGAACTTCATTGTAACAATCCAACAGCATAATCACCTACTACCAGACCTCTCTGGAAAGGCTCTGTCTTGACTTGTTTCTGGAAATCAGTGAACAATGGAGCCAAGCCAATCTAATTTCTGAGTGGGGAATGGTTGCACAATACTGGGACCATAACAAAGAAACACCTCTTAGCCTGGATCCTCCTGACATGACAGAAGTTGGGAATCACCAACACTTTCTCCCAGAATGAATGTATTGAGTGTGTTGAATCCATTTCTTAAGGGATGTCAAACTTTGCTTGGAGTATAATTTGGTACAAATTTGCCAGGCTCTGTTTGGGGAGGTGGGCTCATCACATTTCTTAAGACAAAGAATTATGCACTTTATGGACAATGCCATATCATCACTTCTACCAATCCCTCAAAAAAAGTTTAAATCTCACAGTATTGAACAGAGGGAACAGAGAATAATTGCTATATTTCCAGATGGATGACTCTAAGTGCTACAATTGAAAGAGACTGTGCAGTTACTTCATTTTTGTCTCTCTAATATTGGTTCACCAACCAATTGAAGGACCAGTGGCCTCCAACCATAGGAACTACAACTGTCACAATACACACTTGGGTGCTTGCAATGGATTTTCTATAGAAGAAAAAGGTAGAAAATGGAAAATCTGCAGGGTTACAAATGGAGCATGATAGTATTTGGATTCTTTCCTTACATAAAATTCCACAGATGAAGCAAGACACAGCCTTAAATTGGTTTTGTTTGTTTGTTTGTTTTGTGCCTTCAAATCAGTCTTGACTCCTTGCAACTGGCTGGACAAGTCCCTGCAGTTTTCATGGGAAGATTTTCAGAAAAGGTTTACCATTGCCTCCTTCCTAGGGCTGAGAGAGAGTGACTGGCCCAAGGTCACCTAGATTTCTGCCTAGGGCAGCACTAGAACTCACAGTCTCCTGGTTTCTAGCCTGGTGCCTTAACCACTAGGCCAAACTGGCCCTCCAAGGTGCTTATGGATTTGCTTATAGATGCTTGTGGATTTGATTTAAAACATTTATCTCTTTGGCTAACCATCTTGACCATTTCTTGAAAGAGTTAGAGATGTCTTTTATCTCTGAAAAAAAAGTCAGGTAAAAGAGAAAAATCCTGTGGATATTTACAGATCTGTAGCAGTCACAGATTGCTACACAACCTTGGCTAATCATGAAAGCAAAACAGTTCCAGGCCTGGCTGGTGTTTGTTCATAAGCTCACTAGGAAATCCAAAGGCTACATACTAGACTGGAAAGTAAAGCAAAACAAAACAAAACAAAAAGGAGCTGAGCATGACTTGAAGAAGACTTTACCTTATAAACATGAATAAAACAATTACAATTCCCACTGAAGACTCTGGGCCAAAATCATCACAAACTGTGGAACACACCTCAGGGAATGTCACCACTACAAAAGGAACTCATTGAATGACTCTGGACCAGTCATTACTGGGAAATTATTTTCAGCCAAGGCTACATTTCATACTATCTGGGAACACAGCAGTAACATTATTACATCACACAAGTAGTCAGCAACATTTTCAAACAAGTTTTGATTATAATTTCCACAGTTTGGGAAGGAGGTCCTTGTTGATTTAGAGTGGTGCCATTCAGGAGATTTTAAAGGTAAAGCCTCTCTCAGTTGAGCTAGGCTGCTTTCTTGGCAATAATACAGAAGTGGTTTGTCATTTACTTACTCCAGATTTCTTTTTAAAAAAACTTGTTTTCTAGTTTCGCCTAAGACCTGGGTTTCTGTCCAATTACTGCCTAGCTCTACTACTTACTAAGACAGGTTTTGGTGAAGAAGATAATTCACAGATCACACGTGGCCAACAGAACTTGGACTATTCACTCTAATCAAAAAGTAAAAATGTAATATAAGTGTAAAAATATATCTATTTTCTCCATTGAAACTAAGGAAGCACATAAGACCTCCAGGTGTGTTCCAGTATGTGTAATTTCCTCCAGTAATTTCTCCAATCTGGGAAGATATCATGCCTACAACAACCTGTCAGTAGAAAGAGCAAATTGTTTAAAAGATGGAAGAAACAGTTAAGGCATAAGAGCAACTGTCAATGGATGGGAATTTTCTTGTTAGTCACACCCTCTGCCTGAAGGCCCAGGCAAAGTTCAGAGAATAATCACTTATAACTAATTTGAATCATGCTTCTCCAGATGTTTTTGATCAACGTTTGATCAAATACCTCCAGATATACTGGTCTATTAATTCTCAATGATCATGCAAGATGGGAATGTTATTTTTAATTGTATTATTTATTAAAGAATTTGCAGGTAGAAATGTTAGCAGCTTCTGGATAAGGCGTTTCTATTGAATTATTAGCGATCACTTAAAATATGTACAACAAATTACAAAAGAATAGAAACACAGGGCTATATAACTTTATTTAGGTAGCACTGCAGGAGGCACAATTAGGCTCGTATTAAAGTCTGGCCTGTCTATAGAAGCTGTAATTAAGACCAGCTAACATCAGTAATATGAAACTTTTTTCGACCTAATAACCTAATTGCCTCCTAGATGTTGTCAGGAGGGCGGATTCTATTCTATTCCTCCTGAAGTTACACCTCTCTCAGAAAATTCATCTCAGAAAAGGTAGGGAAAAGCAGGAATTCATTTCTCCTTCATTTTCAGATTGCTTCATATCTCTCCTTGCAAAGAACAATCTATCCCTCAGTAACAATGGATGGGGGAAGTGATTCCACTTGCTCTCAGTGGACTGGAAAGCCATCCAGGCCACTTCTACCCCATGGGTGGGAGAGAAGTGAACGTTTCTCATCCTTATGCTATATTACAGCAACTTCTTTAGCCTTATGACAACAGCCAAAGACCTTTGAGGCAGATAACATGCATGTCTATTATGCCACATCAGACATGGTCTGAGTGCTCCTCCTCATCAGAGACTCTGAAACACAGATCTTTTTTGCTTCTGCTAGATTTCACAAGCCGTGCCCTGTGTTTGAAGCAGTAAACAGGGTTCCGCTCACAGTTAATTACATGTCACAGGACAGGAAAAATTGGAAAGGAGACACCTAAACAAAATAACATTACTGTTTATTTCTTCATGAATAAAAGCTCTTATCTATGGTTTTATAACCCATGAGAGTGACGCAGTCCACTCAGTCATTAACCATCAAAATAGCCTAGGCTACTGACATGATGAATATATAGAAGTTAAAAATACTGCTGCTAGGATGATTTCAGATTGCAAAACATCTTAGTCAAGCCCAGGAATCTAGAAGAAAAGAGCTGCTGGGCTGAATTTAAACATTACTGATGACACTTTTTAAGCCCTACATCAGTATCAACAAAAGTGTTGGGAGTGCAGGGTTGACTGCCGGTTAAGAAATCTAGACCTAACACATCTGGGGTACATCAGGTAGGGGAAAATACACTTAAGTGTCCCTCTACAATTGCTCAGATATGAAGATCCACTTAGAGGCTGTGCTTTGTGTCTCACCATAGGATACATTACACTAGAGACCCAACAGAGTGTCTTCTTGAATATGGCATCTTGAGTATGGAATGCCCTCTTCTCATATTTCAGTGCTATGTGAAAACCTATTTACCTAACCTTGACTGTAGCTTAGTCTTAACTCACCATCTGATTCTTATTTTGGTGTGCAACCCTTTACTTTACTGTGTCATTGTGGCGTGGATTATTTTCCATTGTTTCATTCATCCTTATCCTACTTGGAGATCCACTGACATGGGGCATAATAGGAACGTTCTAATTAATACATTTACATTGATAATAAAGATTAAGTGATGGGTAGACAGTTATATCATGGAAAACATGGTAGAAGGCTGGAGCATAGGCTGGTTTCCAGTTGAAAAGGAATTACATTTTAAGCCTTTAGTGTAGGCAATGCCAAAGAAATAATCCAGAGTAGAGGTATTATAAGCATTCCCTGGATCTTACATAATCCTTGTCATCCAAGGAATGAAGGAATGATTTGGGTTAAAGAGGAAACTGTTATTTGTCAGGACTGCTGTGAGAGAAAGTCACCCATAAAAGTATACCACACAAGCCCACCGAACATGCTTAATTTCAAGAACAATTAACCAAACTGTTTAAAGAACGGCTAAAATATTTTTTATAGTGACCTTTGTTGTCTAGTAGCCTAACTAGACTGCAATAGTCAGTGAGATGTTTTTGACTTAGATCAGTGTTTTTCAAACTTGGCAACTTTAAGATGTGTGGACTTCAACTTCCAGAATTCCCCAGCCAGCAAGCTGGCTGGGGAATTCTGGGAGTTGAACTCCACACATCTTAGAGTTGCCAAATTGGAAAAACACTGACTTAGATTTAAAAACAGAGCTAGGCTAGACTGGGAAGCCAAAAGCTATCCAGGAAGAAGCAACACGAACCATTTCTGTATTGTTGCACAGATTTGTCCAGTAAGCTCCCAGAAGACATGCCCAACTCAAGGACAGTTTATCTTAATTAAATTTCCAGCAATTCAGATTGGATAATATCTTGTTAACGACAGACTAAAACTAATATGTGTTAGTTACAAAATATCCATTTACCAGAAGGTAAGTCAGTGCTCCCTGCTACACCTTTGGCCTTCTAAGATGTTTCCATTTGCCCCAATTTACTACTGTCTTTTTTTCTTTTTTAAAAAAGCACAAATAAAGCAGTTGTGTTGCAGTTACCCATCTATTTTTATTTCCCAAGAATTCTTCTCTGCCCTACATGGAGTTGAGAAGTATTCTGGGAAACAAAGATAATTCTAGTATTTCATTTTGCAGCTTGCCAGTCTCCTTTTTAGTTAAAACGGACTTTAAAAAATTTAAAATCAGTTGGGAAGGGAGCTATATCTAGGCATTGCCTTGTCTGCCGAGGGAGCAATGTTATCATTCCCTTTTCTAATTTCTAAAATGCCACCGGGTTCATTGTTCTAGTTGCTATAACAGGCTAACATAGTTACACTTGTGGATAATTACAAGATTGGAAAGACGTCATAAATAGATCCAAGCCATTAGTGCATTGGTGAGTATTCCAGCTCTCTTCCAAATATTAATTTCTGGGTGGCTCAGCTGCAGTTGCAAACATTGCTGCTGTGGTGCATGGTGATGGAGGAGAACTGCAGTCCAAGTCACCTACAGACTGCACGGTCAGGGAAGGCTGTGTTAGGCAACTGAACCCACAAAACACATCGGAAATCAGTTCTGGCAAACGTGCACAGAATCATACTATTTGGCATGGGACTTTACAGTTTCTATAAATTCCTGTAGAGCAAATGTTTGAAGGCTTTCTGATCCTGACACCAATCCAACTACACTGGTTTTTCTAATTTCAGCTCTTCTTCAAACATTACTTAGTAAAACCAAAATTACTTTTTACAATATGACAAAGACCTGATGTAATAGTGGATAGCTGTCACTGTCACTTTTCTCGATATCAAAAGCCAATTCATGTGCATATATATTATATACTGTCATATACTGTATACTATCAAAGAAAAAGATAACTAGGTGTTTCAGTGTCAGCATAGCCAAGTATTGGTGGGAAACTTTTGGCCCACCAGATTTTGATTCTAACTTCTATCATCTCCAGGCAGGAAATTCAAGTCCAACAGGTCTAGAAGATTCCTCATTCTTCAGTTGTAGTAGATAGAAGATTGCAATCAAGAGGGAGGGAGGGAGGGAGGGAGGGAGATCCTATTGAATAGGATTTTTTTTTTAAAAGAGCAAATATATCAGCATAACAAATTTGTAAAGAACTGGGGACCCATACCCATTGAGATAGGGGCAGTTTTACCCGTCCAAGATTTTATCTACTTATTATCAAAATGCCTTACTAGATCAGACCCAAAGCTGTGATACTGCTAAAATGGAAATTCTCTTTCCAATAGATAATCTTGCTAGATAGCCCAAAACTGGGAATGATGATGATGGTGATACTCCAAATGGACTCAATTTGCACAAGGAATGTTCTGTTTGTATATGCGGAGTTTTTCATCTCTCCCTTCCAGCAGCAAAAACTCCCCCAAAACTTCCACTCTGGCCCAACCCTTAGGCCTTAGATAAGAATGGGTGATGGACCTCTTGTGGGATGTTTCTGTAATGGAAGGCATGTATGGCTGTGAGAGCTGGACCATAAAGAAGGCTGAACGCCGAAGAATTGATGCCTTTGAACTGTGGTGCTGGAGAAGACTCTTAAGAGTCCCCTGGACTGCTAGGAGGTCAAACCAGTCAATCTTAAAGGAAATCAACTCTGATTGCTCATTGGAAGGATTGATAATGAAGCTCAAGCTCAGATACTTTGGTCACCTAATGCAAAGAGAGGACTCTTTGGAAAAGACCCTGATGCTGGGAAAGATGGAAGGCAAAAGGAGAAGAGGATGGCAGAGGATGAGATGGCTAGATAGCATCACTGAAGCAATGAGCATGAAATTGAGCAAACTCAGGGAGGCAGTGAAAGATAGGAAGGCCTGGCGCAATATGGTTCATGGGGTCACGAAGAGTCGGACACGACTTAACGACTGAACAACAACAAGAATGGGTGATGGACCTCTTGTGGGATGTTTCTGTAATGGAAGGCATGTGAGAGGAGGATACTGGAATGGAGGATCAAGGTTATCACGAGGGAGGGGGAGCATTCCAGGAGAGGTTACAGGGCAAGCACTTCCTCAGCCCACACCAGGACCGTGCGAAGATGAAGAAACTGAGACTAGCCCCTCCCTAGAGTTTCACGGGGTATATCCACTGATTGCTTTAGCATAGGTTTAGTCTGGCGAGATTCTGTCTATTAGGTGCAAGCTAATAGAGGAACTATACTGGACTGGACTGCCTCATTGTCATTCTTGGGCTGGGCCTGACAGTTTTGGTCTTTCGAATGGTCATTAGGGTTTTTTTTTTCTGGACTTTCTTTTTTGACAAAGCAATTCTTCGTTTTAATATTTTGTTTTCATTTCATTCCACAAATAAATAAGTATATACATACTCATCCCAAAGTCAGAAGACTCACTAGAGCAGTATTTGATTACATATAAGAAGTTGATTCCCAAATAAATCGTTTCATCTGTTCATATCTACACAGAACAGCTTATTTTTAGTCCTCTGAATATGTTGGTTGAGTCAGAACCAGAAGGGAATTTTGTCATTTTTATGACCCAAAACATGGGATGAATAGCTCTTCTGTATTTCCATTCTGCACCAAACCTTGCAAGCATCTAGTTTATTCATTTATTCGTTTATTTGTGCAGATACTATGAAAGAAGAACACATCAAATAAACTATTTTTGCAGAATCATTAAGTAAACCTTTTTGAGCAATATATTACTGCCAACATGTGTGGCAGAATTGGCATTCTCTAGCATTAGGATAAAAGACCCATGCCCTATATTTGAAATACTTGGCAGGAACATAGTGAAAATTAGATGACAACAGCAAGAGCTTCACAAACACAACAAGTTTAAACAGGATTCAAGCAGTCTGGTGGTTTGAATTACATAAGCGTATTTTATAACCAAGGCAAAAATTATTTAGACTCAAGTTCAGTAAACAACATAGGACAGCAAAGCTGAAGATAAAAACAATTCATTGGGGCTATGGCAAAACACTGTCTTAAGAGGTGGGTATTCATTATTAAATGGGAAAAAAAACTAGATTCATTTTCACAGTTACATAATTACTAACAATGCTTTCTCAAAGTAAGACACTGGCACATAAACCAAGTACAACATTTCAAATAAGTGGATGAAATTATCCTGAAGAGGAGACCTACCTTTTGAAACAAAATTACTCAAAAAAAAAAAAAAAAGTGCACTGAGGTTGCAATAAACAAAAAAAGAAGCACTGGATGCCCTTCAAATGTTATGGACTAGAAGTTCCATCAATTCCTGGCCACTAACGCCAATGGTTCAGAGTGATGGATGCTGTAGTCCAGAATTTCAGATTTGCTTCTTTATATAGAAGCACGAACCCAGAAGACTGTTCCTTGCCCTAAAAGAAATTACAGTCTGAACTAAACTAATATGAGGAGGGAGGGGGACCCAATAAAAGGAAGCATTAAAGAGGGAAAGCCAGCAATCACGCCTAAAGCATGATTCACACACAATCTGGTGTAAAACAAAGCACTCGCAACGCTTGCCTTCAGGATGGGGAACTGCGTTCCCCCAAGGGAATAAGATCCACCTACCAGGAGGTCAAGAAACATGTTTTATTAATGTCATTCTGTACAGAATGTCATTCTGTAGTTGACTCCCCTTTGACTCCATTTATTTCAGTGTTTTTCAAACTTGGCAACTTTAAGATGTGTGGACTTCAGCTCCTAGAATTCCACAGCCAGCATGCTGGCATGCTGGCTGGGGAATTCTGGAAGGTGAAATCCTCACATTTTAAAGTTGCCAAGTTTGAAAAACACTTAATTTATGGATGCATCAAGGAAGATGTGTGCTAAGTAGACAAACAGCACTAGGAGCCAAGCTGCAAGATACCTGTGAGGATTGCTGCCTTACTTCACCACACTTCAGGTCCTACAGGAAAGAGTAGCTATGAGTGAAGTGTTGAAAGGGGAAAGTAAGACATGGGTAAAACAAAACAATTGTGGGGATTGTGGTGTGGGGATTTCGGAAGGGGGCCTGACCTCAGCTGCAGCCCTGTGGCAAGATAGTTTCACCCAGTGAGACAGATTTTGGCGGAATATCTACAAGAAACAAGAAGGCACATGGAATATCCAAACTTGCTGTACAGCATGTTTCTATCACATAACTCTTTCTTACGGGATGCACTTAAAATGATTTAGCATTTCCTTCTCCAGAACATAATTTAAAACAGTTACCTGCCTTTAAACGAGTCTTTAAAACTTGGCTCTTCCCCGATGTCTTGAGTTAGTGTGTGGTTGGGCTCCCTTAAGTTGGGGGAAAAGGTTGTGAGGATTTTTTGGTTTTGGTTTTTAATTTTCTCCCTCCGAACAACTGTGGTTTTTAGGTCAGGCAGCCTAAAAATGTTAGAAATGAATAAAGGGAATCTCTTCAGAAAGTAGCTCTCAAAGCATCTGAAAGGAACTAAATTTGTGTGCTTGTAGGCAGATCTACACCAGCTTACTCCCATTTAATGTATTTCTATTCTGATGTCATTACAAATGTTATTAAAGGAAAATGGGAGATATCACAAAAAAGAATATAGATCTTCAGGGTATCTGAGATACAAGGCTGCAATCCTCATCAGCTTTGCTTCATATTATTTATTTACTCTGTTCTGCAGTTCCAAAGGTAATGGACCTACAAACAAGTTGGAGATAAAGATGTCTGGATGCAAATTATTTTTTTCCCAAATACAAATTGACCCTGCTCCCTTTGGGTTTCAGTTCTGCCCTCTTTTAACATATGGTTTTGACCAAAGACTGGAGTCTGATAGGCAAAAAGGTTTCCTACCCCAAGTCAACTTATATGAAACATACCCAAACCTACATTCTCCATTGGGTGATCCTCCAAACTACACAGGTGCTACCCTCAAGGACATATAACAGTCAAATCTTTGTCCACTGTCTTTTAGAGAAGGTGTTAGATTTTTAATACTAGCGATGACAGCCCCTCTCCTTTTTCCCCCTACTCCACAGTATCCCTCCTAATTCTGTGAATGAGGCTATCAAAATTAATTGTCTGGTTTGTTGTGTGATGGTGATACAGCATCTACAATCTCCATGTTATATAAGAAGCAGCAAAGGACATATAAGAAGAAGCAAAATTAGAATCCACTTTGCAAAATGGAAAGAATTTGTGAAGGATAGAATAAGTACTTTTCTTCACCCACATTTATTACCCTTATTATTTTAAATGAGATGCATAGCTGTAAAAGTTTGGGGTGGGGGAAAGGAGAATAAATATTTTTATTAGACTCCTTGACTTAGTTTTGCACTAGCCTTGTACCTGGAAAAGTAATAGGTTATGTTTTTTGTGATGGCAAACAAGTTCAATAATAAATCCTTGGACAATGTGAGACTCATTATTGATACATTGAGATAAGTCCTTTGAATACCAAACAGCAAATGATTATGGTCTAATATGAATCGCACCCTTGTCACTTGCTTCTCATTTCTCTGGTCTCTGAATTTATTAGACTGTCCTCTTTGGGAACCCTTACTGTGTGGAAAGATTTATGCCTCTAAATCCATTACAGGCTGGAAGTGCACCAGAGCTGCTGTCTGAGCTTGAGAGTGGTAATACAACATCCAGCGTTTTATATAGGGCTGAAGCAGCAAGAATAAATCAGGCCCTGAGTCTTTGCTCTATTACATAAGTATTATACAAGAGATGTGGATTTTTCTCCTGGAATTGCCAAATTGAACTCAAATGTCTTGTGACTTTCATTCTTCCCAGATCAAGTTAAGCCACTGCAAACATGATGCTTTCCAATGTACTTGCCAAAAGAAATTAATTTAATCAGGACTTTCCTCCACTTAAATCAGTGTTATCTAATTAATATCTCAGATAGGGAGTATGTCCTAGATCCTATTAAGAGGAGATGCCAAGGCTGGTACCTTTTGTAGATAAATTATTTTCTCTACAATTGTGCTATGGCTCCTCCCAAAGGAGTTGGGATGCAATCTGGAGTCCTAAGACATGTATATAGTGAACTAAGCTCAGTCTTATTTCTGAATAAAGATCTTTAGGATTGGACTACAAATTTATGCTGCATTGTCTTTCTATGGAAAGATCCCATCAGACTGAGCTAATAGATTCAGTTTACTTTACTTTGCTTTTGTGTCTTACGTAATAACCACCATTTTGAGATTATGTCTAGGAAAGCCAAACTAATTCTGTTTCTTCTCCCTATAAATTGTTAAATAATCAATTACAAGGGCATTTATAGTTTTCCATTTACTTAGCTTCAAGTCTCATAGGCCCTTGGGTTTGTCAAAGAAAAAGAGATGGCCATCCTTAATTTTTTATTTCTTTTTAGGTTTCATGGAACACCTTAACAGCTACTCAAAGAAGCCTCAAGATAATTGCAAAGATGTGCAGTTTATGATACCATTACATCAACAATATACAATCACTGCAAATATACTCCTAAAATGGACAGTTTTTTTAAAGAAACAGGGTCTCATACTCTTAAAATATTTTATTTAAAACATTTACATCCTAGTTGATTCCTTCACTTTTTTAAATTTATTGCCTTGGATAGGAAGAGAAAATCAGCCTTGAAAGCAGGCTACAAAGTTTGGGCCTAATTTAGTTCCAACTCAACTGCTGAAGGAAGGATAGACAACAAATGGGTTCCTTCCATCCTTCCTCACTTTCCTTTTAAAGGAATGGAAGAACAAAGAGCAATGAAAGAAGGCATGAAGAGATCTGAGAGAGGTGAAAGATAAGACAGGCAAGTCTCTGCAGGGTGGAGAGAAGGGAGAAGACTGGCTGCTGCTGAACAACCCAGAAGATGTCAGCCACGCTTTTCTGAGCCGCCCAGGGGCTGGCAACATTCTGAAAGGTTCAGTGCTGGCAAACAGAAGCCTAGATCCTGGCAACTTGAAGCAAGACAGAGCAAGTTAGGTAACTGCAGAGCAGCCCAAGACAGTGCCAACAAGCCATCAAGAAGGGAGGACCTGGAACCTGGCTAGAAGTTCAGCAATCCTCCCAGCACCCAGCAAGCCATGCAGGTACTGTGGACAGAATGGGCAGGGGAGGGTCAGGGATAGATCTGGAATTCCAAAGGCCAGATTCAAGAAAATTAAAGCAAAACGTAAGGTCTACAAGGAGTGACAAAAGGAACAGAAAACAAAGGATATACAAACCTAAAACTATCGAACACAGAATAGTAGATTATAGAACTAATAAGTAAACATTGGTATGAGAAAATAGATCACAAGTTAAAATAGGAAGTAGAAATTTGAAACTAAATTAAGCAAAATAACTTCAAAATAAAAGAACTTAGCAATAAAAACAACATTGTTCTTTGTACAAAATCTTTATTTTGTAATACTTTCAAATAAAAGCCTCATTTATTTTGTATCCCTGTCTCTAAACTAGTACCATCTCACAATCCAATCTACAGCATCAACCTTCAAACGTTCAGGCTAGTTTCAACTTTTGGGGGGACATGATAACTGGAGTTGATTTGACATCTGGAAGAGCCAGGTAGGAGAAGGCTAGTTATTAAATGTGAGGAACTAAATCAGAAAATAGATAGCATTCCTATTCCCCCACACCTCACCCCACCCCCAGTGCCTGCAGGTAAAATTGGATTTAACTTATCATTCACAGACAGCACTTCCTTTAATTAGTCTGGATGGCTGAAGTGAAAAGAGTTGTTGAGTCTCTTACATCTGGAAGCCACAAGGCTAGGAAAAGCTGGTTTAATGTACAAGTAATGGACTACATAAGCTAGATATAAGTCTACCTACAGAGTACATTGTGGATAACTGTTTTTATCCCTTGACTTTGTAGTTCTTATCTGATCAAGCTGGAAAGTGGGAAGGGGTGTGTGTGATCTGGCAAGAATTAAATCCCAAATCTCTTGGAGCTAACAAATATTTAGTCAAATCTGCAAATCTTTTTTATGCGTTTGGACAGAATCACTGTTTCAGGACAGAAGACACAAGTCAACAGGACATTTGCTCATGAAATGAGCAGCACTAGTGTTCATGGGCGAAGCACAGTGACGGAGCCCCAAAAGGCATGGTGTACTGCACTACTGATAGCTCGATCCCTATTGACAGACTGTTAGCAATGTCATTCTGAACAGTTTGAGGCACGGGGGTATATTTAAAATTTTGACCTAATTCATTATGAAGAAAACTGCAACCTTTTGTTAAAGATCGCTTTGAAAAGCGTTATAATGCCTTCGGCAGAAAATCGTAAATTTGTAAAACAAACATTGTAAAACAAATAACCATTTTTATGTCTTTTGGCTGAAAGGCCAAAATCAACCAACCTTTTTAAACAATGGAAGTTGAAAGGACAGAAAGTTTATCAGAGTTACGCAACTGTCTGCTCACTGGAAATGCTGCTGTTATTATTAATACCTTGCCTTTCTGTCCATGCAATTCTCAAGATGGCTTGTGGCAATCAGAAATACAAATCACAAATGGTATGCCAGTCAAATCCATCTACCATTTTTTTTTCTTTGAAGTGAGTAGCTCAGAAAATGAGAATTTATGAGGAAACTCCAAATACTAAAAGCAATTTTTGGATTATATTTTAATGGATTAGTTTTTCTGCCTTGAATGAAAAGTACTGATGACCTAGACCAGTGTTTCTCAACTTTGGGAACTTTAAGATGTGTGGACTTCAACTCCCAGAATTCCTCAGCCAGCATGGAATTCTGGGAGCTGAAGTCCACACACTTTAAAGTTCCCAAGGTTGAGAAACACTGACCTAGGCTATATGGAAGCCAACTCAATAGCCTCCTTTACAAAAGCCCTGGTGAACTTCTATTCCTTGTCTGAAGGTAAAGCAGAGGCTTCATGGATCATAGAAATTCATATATTTTTAATTTTAAAAAAAATGTTTGATTACAAAAAGAAGAAAAAATGCATAAAACTGGTTTAATGAATAAGTGAAAAAAAATACAACAAAGAGAAAAAAGTTTATAGCATAACAATAAACAATTTCAATTCTATATATACTATCTAATACAAATATTATTCAAGTACACATATATATATTTCTAATAGATTTATATGACTATCATGGTTCTTTTTTTAACCTACGTATTTTGTATAAATGAGTCTCATATTTCATTATACTTGTCCACTCAAAGACTACATCTATAGACAATCCACTCATAAGTAGCAAATGTAAACAGGTCTTCAATCCATTAAATAAATGGGGCCATACATTTATCTTTCCAATGCTGCAATATCAGTCTTTTGGCCATAGTAAGGGCACAGAGAATCCATTTACGTTGTCCAGAAGTCAAATTCTATGTACTAGGTATATAGTTCAAAATATTATCCTCTGAAAATTTTAGCTTTTGTTGTACAATCATATTTATATAGTCCACTACTTTCTCCCAAAACTTGTATAGTATAGTATAGGACATTGTAGAAACATATCCTTTAAAGAGGCATTGTCATTATATCTCCAACAAAATGCTGTTTTTGACAATCCTTTTCTATACAGATGTAATGGAGTCCAATAAATTCTAAATATTATTTTTTGTTGTATAAGTCGTAGTTTAAGGTCCATTGACACTCTCCCATTGTCTAGGCAATATAGAAACTTCTAATTCTTTATTCCACTCATCCCTTAACATCTGCATATCAAATTGATTTATTGATAACAAATATCTATAAAAACTAATACTAGGTTTTTTAGTTTTAAAGGATTTAACAAGTTGTTCTAATATCTCAGGTGTCTCAGAAGCTGAAAATGCTGCTGGTCCAAACAATGTTGTTAACAAATGATGTAGCTATAAACATTGCCACTGGGTTTACTCTGATATTTATCTCTTAAGACAGAGTACATTAAAAATTCATTTGCATCATCTATCAGTTGGTCCAAAGTCAGTATCTCTTTTCCCCAATTTTTAAAGTTGGGTTTCCCCATAAAGTCAATTTGGCAAAGGGAAAAGGGTCAAATCTTTTTTTATTACACATTACATTCCATAGCTTTCTAACTGACAAAATTGTTTCTAAAGATATTAGTTTTAGTACATTTAGATCCTAATACTGTCCATCCAACCAAAGGTGTTATATATGTATATTCCAAAGTTGCCCAAATCTGAAAATTAACACTTGTTGGCTTCCAGTATTTAATACTCGACAATAGGTAAGCATGATGATATAGCTCCAAATTTAGAAGACCAAATGCTTCCTCATTAATTGATAATTGCTTTTTCTGTAAAGATATTCTTGGAATTGAAGAACCCCATAGAAATTTTCTAAACAAAGAATTTATTTTCTGAAAATATTTTCCAGATATAAAAACCGGAATTCCTCTCAGAATATAAATTAATCAGGGAATAATATTCATTTTGAGAGTGCTCACCTTTCCCCAAAGAGTGATGTTTAATGACTCCCATCTATCAATATCTGAAGAAACCTCTCTCTATATTTTATTTATATTACATGTTGCTGTGTGTACACATACCTAAATATTTAATAGATTCAGTACAAATAGAGAATTGATATTCCTTAAATGGAATTTCCTTAAACCAGATTTTCACCTATTGGCATCAATTCTGATTTGGACCATTTAATACAACTAATCATGCTATTTTTCTAAAGGCATCTATTCTTTGCATTAATAGTAGAAGTGTGGAATAGTAGTGTGAGGTTTAGAAATAAACAAAAGAATGTTGTCTGCAAATAAAACCAATTTGTGTTCAACTGAGTTGTGTACTACTCCATAGACCTCCCTGTGTTGTCTAATAGCACAAACCAAGGGTTCCACGCAAATGTTAAAAACCAAGGGTGAAAGTGGACATCCTTGTCTAGTTCCTCTAAATAGTGGAAAAGTAGGAGAAAACATACCATTAACCTTTCCTTTAGATGTGGGCAACTCATATAATATCTTAATCCATTTATAAATTCCAAAGGAAATCCAAATCTATTTAGTACAGCAAACATATACTGTTTATGTATTTTGTCAAAGGCTTTTTCAACATTTAATGATAAAATTACAAACTGATCTTTATTTTTATTCAAGTCTATTAAATCTAGAACTAACCTAATGTTGTCTGCTGCTTGCCTAGTTTTTACAAACCCTGCCTGATCATTCTTAATAATGAATGATATCACTTGCTGCAATCTATTTGCTAACACTACTGTTAAAATTTTTGTGTTGACATTAATCAGTGAGACTGGATAATAGTTAGCACACTGAGTATGATCTCTACCTGCTTTTGGTATAACTGTAATATAAGCCTGATTAAATGCCAGTGATAAAATTCCCTTATCAAATATCTCTTCATATACTTGACAAAGTTTTGGCACCAAAAGATATATGTTTTCGACTACTCAATAGGGAATCCATCTAATCCTCGTGCTTTACTACTTGCCATTTTAAAATTATTTAATCTCTAGCTCAGATACTGGAGTGAATAAGAGTTGGGTTTTTTTGTATCACCTAAATGTAGTAGGTTTATTTTATTTTTAAAAGCCTCCATATCTCCATTCGATGCATCTTCTGGTTTACTATATAATTTTGAATAAAATTGTAAAAATTGACAATATCCATTGAAGTTTTATACATTTCACCTCTAATGACTGGAATCATTGGCATTTTTTTTTTGTTGCTTTGAACCAAGATCTTACCGGGTCTTTCACCATTCTCCTAGTATCTGTCGTAAACATGTTAGCATAAATTCTGTCTGCTGTGATATTATAGTAGTTAATTCATATTTCTTTTTCTGTACTTCTCTGTACAAAATTGTAGATGGGCATCTAACTATCTGTGCCCATAAATATTTCAATTCATCTTTCAAATTATTTTCCCTTTTATTTTTAATCTTATTTTGTGTGATGCATAAGCAATAATTCTAATATTAAACTAATTCTAATAATAAACTTTTCTATATTTAAATATTTAACATATTTTCTAGTATTGCTCACAGAAGTAGAATCTGCATAAAGACTAAATTTAACATTCAAATACCATTCTTTTACGTGTATATAGAATCTATACTTAAAGGAGAAAAAGAAAAACATGATTATATGCATAAAAATTAAAAAAAAACAAGTGACAATTTTATAAAAAGATTAAAAGGAATCTTAAAAAAGAAGTGTGTGTGTGTGTAAAGAAAGAAGAAAAAAGAAAAATCACAGAAGCTGATGACTTCCCAAAGGGGTGGCACAGTGATTTCATCTCTCTTCTTACACTGAAAATTATGAAACAGTTTCAAACATTACTAACTGAAGAAAAAAAGAGGTACCGTGTGTTAAAAATAAGCAACAGCATTGGCGGTATGCCCAGACCCACTATTTTGAAATAAGCAAAACAAACGCAAATAGGAGCCCAGAAAAAAAAAATACCGGCACGTAGACTTTTAAGGCTTTTACTGTAGGCAAATTCCGACTTTTCTTGTGGCATAGAATGAAACACAATCATCTGCAAATTTTAAAGGTAGGATAAAGGCCTCTGCATTTGAAGGGTCATCTTATTTGTGAATCTGATCTTGATGATTAATGCAGAATATGGCTGGAAAATGCATGAAATATTGAAGTTGTATTGCTCTGGCAAGACTTCGAGTTTTTGTAAACATCTTTTTTCTGAAACATCTTTAGTAAAATCAGGATAAATTGATATCTTGCTTTGACTAGAGCCCCTCTTCAAAGGAGACTTTACTAATTCCTGGTGAAATATGCATAAAATCTCATAACTTGTGGTAACGTGGAGGAATTGCACAATAATGATGTCACAACTAGTTCCGGTCTTCCTTCTCATTAAAGGAATTTTAATCATATGTTCAATCTCGACTGGAAAGTGTGTTCCCAAAGAAAGGAGCTTTCTGAAAAAAATCTTCATAAATTTGGCCAGGTTTGATTGACTTGGAGGGTTTTCAATACCAATCACATGTAGGTTTTTCCGACACAGTTGTGTAATTCAGATAAGTAATTCGTTTATCCAAAATATTATGACTGGCTTGAGTTATAGTCTTGTGGGCATTTAAACGATCCTCATAGCAAGCCATTTTTTCTTGCATCAATTTTAAATCACATTTAAGCTCTGCCAGATCTTGTTGGATCAGCTTCAAGAGTTGTACCTGAGCCAGGATCTCTTTTCATAAAGTACAAGAAGAATCCTCCTCCGCCATCTTGCCTGGCTCAGCAGATAGTGGCATAATTGAAATTGAGCCAGCTGTTGAACGCTTACATCTAGTTGCCATTCCAATAGCTTAAAAATAAAATATGTAATAAAAAATTTTATTTACTGAATGAAGTTTGAAAGCCTTTTAATCAGGACAGAGACATGACACGTGCACTCACTGCAGCATCCCAAACAGGAAGTGGAGCACAGAAATTCATACATGAGTTGATCAACAGGAATAACAAATGAAAATAACTGAATATCAAATCTTGAGTACATATTATGGGTGCTCTTACAAAATGACTGCTGGGTGGGCTAGACTATTAACAAAATGACTCATCCCCAAGCAGCCACTAAGAGCCACAGTGCTACTTGTTATCCCTTCTATATCCCTCTTTCCTCTGGATGGACCCAATATCCCTGCTCCCCACTTTGCCCTTTTTCTGGTTATACTTCAAAACTAAGTATTGCACCACAGCTTTTTTTATTTTTCAAACAAAATTCTATTTAGGTTCTAGTGCCATTCTCGGAAATCATGATGATGCTAGATGCTGGTAGATAGTTTTGCCAATTCCCTGCATCTAACTGTTAAGCTTCCCACAATATTTCACAATTACACTTTCAAGTAGACTTACCAAGTTTTCCAGGAGTCAGATCAATGTTTGAAACAAAACAGTTGGAAAACCACTAAATGAATGAATGTATCCATTTAATATTAGCTAGTACTGAAATCAAGTAATGCTAGAATCCTATAATCACTTATCTGATAGCAAGTCTCAGTGAACTCAAAAGATACTTCTGAGTAGAGCCATACAGATTCACATTGTGATGCATAAACTGCACATTAGGAAAAAAGGCCATTAAATAGATTAGGGTTTGCTCTCAATAAGAATACAAGTGCACCATAAAATTCTAATTCTAAACATAAGCTCAGTGGATTTACTTTCTAATAAACATATGTATGATTGAGCTAAAAAATCTTTAAACAGCTAACCATGCCATATGACTGGCACTATGAGTAGAGGGAATCTCACCACAGTTATGGTCTAAAACACAATGTTCAAAAACAGAATTTTATTGATGACATTGAAAGCAGGAAGTGGATGTCTGGTTAGGAAAACATCTTAAGAAGTTTAATGGCCAGTGGAATTTAAAGAAAAAAAAAGCAGAAAGATAAATGGTTTGGAAACTATGCATGAGGGCTGGGCTCAACAGAGAAATCTGCAAAATAGTTAACAAGAACATTACATCCAGTAAAGCATTTCTATCCTGCTTCTGTATTATCTGAAAACAGTTCAGTGTTTGGAACTGCATTCAGAGTTTATAAACCTTTCCTACAATAGTCTCCCTTCAAACATTAGGGCAGCACACAAAGAACAGTACTTGCAGATCTAGCTGGCCATGATTTCTAGAACATCTGAGGCTACTTTAAAACAGCTACACCATCTGAGCAGCAGGAGCAGTTCTGTTTATTTGAAATATTTATATCTTGCTGTTTACATGAAAGGCCTCTCATCGTAGTCTACAGATCAATTAGGCTAAGAAAATTCCAGTTCTCAGGCTTACACATTTAATGCAAAAGGAATGGGAAGTGAACACAGTGGGTGGGGACTTCTAACCCCTATTCTTAATTGCATCTGTTTTTATAGGAACTAGCTATTATGGAAGTGAACTGTTCACAGTGCAAAAATCAAGTCTTGGCAGGTCTTCAAAAATACCCTGTGACCTGACCTTCCCCAAAAGAATTGTAATGTAGCCAGAAATACAGTTTCACAGGGCTTCAGCCTAGTGGAATCTGCTGAGTTCTTCTAACTTTTGCCACACAGATAAGTGTTCAGGAGATTCCATACAGGACTGTTGCTTTGAATGGATTCAGGAAGGTGGAAGGTACCTAGCCCAATGTGTAAGAACAGCAGTCATTCTAGAACAGGATACAGTACTGATTCCTCTCAGATCAGATAAGACAATTGTTTCAATCCACCTTAGAACTTTTTCAGTATGCAGTGAACTGAAATTATAGATTACCTGCCCCCATTGCAGCTGAGCCCATAGAGATACGAAAATGACTCATTACACTGTCTAGAAAGGGAAGTTGAACAGTCACCCTGGCTGCCCAAAACAGGAACATTTTGCTATGGATTATGGAAGAGATACCAGCATAGCTGCATAGCCACAGCTACCTAAAATCCCACATTTCTTCATTGCTGGCTATAGTCACCCCAACCCTAGAGGTACATTGTGTGGATTGTTCAACGGATACAAAAGCAGGATAGGACATCTGAGACACCCATTGACATAGTATTGTCTGCAGTGACTGGTAACATATTTCCAACTAGTGTTTAATCCAGGCGGACATGAAGATTGTAGCCTAGACCATACATAACATCTGTTAAATCAGTAAGTTTTGGCTTTGCATATTTTAAAATTAAGCCAGCTGAGAAGAGCAACAATGGAGGGAAAAAAAGAAAAAGAAAATGAAGGCAAAGGGATGCATGATCTGCCCCAAATATTAAATTCTTACAATCACTACCCAAAGTTAATAAAACCATGATTTATGTGGCTGCTGGGATCCACACAATGTACTGAATCCTGTACTGTATCCATACCCACTTGGCTGGGTTCATAGAATAGAGCCACTAACCAGCCAAATCCATTTTAGCCTACGTATTCTGCAAACCCAGCCTTTGGACTAGAAACCTCGGAGGGAAATCAGAGCTGGGAAAGCGTATGGTGAGTTCAAAGCAATGTTTTTTTTCAAACTTGGCAACTTTATAAAATGAGTGGACTTCAACTCCCAGAATTCTTCAGGGAGGAAGGCATGGTTAGCTTGCACCAGCTTGCTCATCCAGTGTGCATGCTCCGATGGGGGAAAAGGCTGCTACAGAACCGCTGCTACTAGCAGTTGCCTCCATGGGGCACTTAATGCAGGAGAAAGAAGAGTTAATTCAGCAGTGAGTAATGGCAAATTTGCTCACCTCTCTTATTATGGAAATGATGATCTGTCTGCATGAGGCAGACCTGCCCACGAGCAGAGATCTTAAGCATCTCCTATGTTGTGTTTTTTCAGAGTCAAAATCAGTGTGCAAAACTAAGTAACAGTACAGCAGGAATTGGAAGCATAGGCAGGACTAGACAAAAAGAGGCTGACATTTGCTAGAATAGAACAGAGCTTAACCCTTTAACCATTGGCTGTGTTCTCACAATGTGTGTCAGTACAATATGCTTAACTGGGTTATTTCTAAATCCAGTGTGCTCTGCAAACTGACAAACCTGCTCAAATCAGGGCCAGGAAAGGGATCTTTCTAACCCCCAAATACTCTGGCTCAAAGCTCCTTTCTTTCATCAGGTCCTGTTGTACAACTCCAAATCATACCTGGGGTAGAGTTTGGGCATTGCCCGGTTAGCTATGAAATGTGTTAAAATACAAAAGATGAAAAAAACGAACCATTCTGACTTCTTGTGCCAGCTAAGCCACGCCCACTGCTGTCAGCCTCGCCAATGGGCAGGGGGTCGTCAGCATAGCAAGGCTGCCAGCACGTTTCTGGCGGGAGGGGGGAATGTTTGGAGAAGGGACGCCTAAAGCTGCTGACAGAGAGCACAGTCCGCTGATCATGCAACTGATTAGCCACACAAATTAGATTATTAAACGCGCTGCTGCTTCGTTTCCAAGAGAAAGAGGTGCAGGAAGGACAAAAAATGTTGCACAGGGGACCGGAAACATCCGTTCCTATGGAACACCATGCATGCTTCCTTCCCATCCTTTTAATCTGGGGGCTGAGGGCTTTGGCTATTCCCCGAAACTGCAGTCCTTGGCCATAATATGTTGCTATGCTTCAGAGTAAGGATCTATGCCTGAGTTGGCAACTGTCTCAGATTAGCACACTACGAGAACACCGCGAAGAGTTTATCTCCTTTCTCCCTGAAAGTTTCCAGAAAACTAGCCAAACTATACCTCCCACTTTTTCTAGCTTGGAAAGCTTTTCCCTGCAAGCCTCTGTAAAAGAAAAATTAATGTTCCAAGCTTACTGCAGGTTCTACTGCAGGGGGAGCGTATCTTAACTAGGATTATTCCAGATGGACCCGCAAACCAACGTGCGTAGAACAGAAGACAGCAAAAATGCATCCACCGTCCAGAAAAAACGACGGGGGCCTGAAACCGCGCCACCCAGCAGCAAGCGCCACCCACACTCCGCTCCGCACCCCGCCCCTCGCTCTCCTCCGGACCGCAGAAGTTCTGAGAAAGTCTCAGCACGTGGCCGTATTTTATAATTGTCCCGCCCCGCCCCTCCCCTTTCCCGGGTCGCGCGCCTCTCTGCACTCGTCAGCCAATCGAAAGTAAGCCTGCGTGGAAAGTCAGATGACGCACCGTTTTTTTTTCTTTTTTTAAGGCAAGCGAGGGGCTGCGCTTGGGTTTGTCTCACGCCGGCGACGGGAAGGCGGGGTGGAGGGTAGGAGTATGCGCACCTTATCGTGGTCTACGAGGAGGGACGGCGGCTTCCTTTAAAAAGAAACAAAGAGGAAGGGCGGGAGAGAGGGCGATGCGGGCCCGCGCGCCTAACGGCTAGTAACGACCGAACGCGCAACCCTGCCGGAAGCGAAGCGCTCAGAGAGAGAGAGAGAGAGACGGCGCGCGCGACACACACACACACGCCCGCCCCCAGCTCGACTGCCGTCCTATTCCCCGCCACAGAAAGCGGCGGCTGGAGGCGCGTGCCGCTGCTCCCTCAACGCCCCACTCCCCATCTGCGTCCCGGCAGAAGAAACGCAGGAGGGAAGAAATGGCGTACTCGCCGGTAGCAGTTAGCGCCGAGGCGCCTCTCGACCCGGCTACCGGCGGGCAGCCGGAGCTGGAGCGGCTGTTGCGCGGGGAACTCCTGGCGCTGGACAGCCACCTGAAAGAGGCTCTGGAGACGCGCTCCGCGGCGCTGCGCCTCGCCCCGCCGGCCCCCTCCGGCTCGCGGCGCCGCCTGGACGCCCTGGCGGACTGCCTCGTTCTGCGCTGCCGCCTCCGCCTAGGCGGGCGGAAAGCCGGGGCGGCCGAGGAGCAGCGCCCGCGGGCGCCCCCCAGCCGGGCGGCGGCGGAGCTGTTCCGCTGCCGGGGCTGCAACAGCTTCCTGGGCGAGCCGGTGACGGCGCCGTGCGGGCACACCTACTGCCGCCGCTGCCTGCGGGAGGGGCTCCACGCCCGCTGCCGCCACTGTGGGCACCCGCTCGGGGGGACGTCGGTCGCTGTCGTCCTCGCGCACTTGGCGGAGAAGTGGTTCCCGGCGGAGTGCGCGAGGGCCCGGACGTGGCGCCGGCTCGGCGAACTGCTCAGGCAGGGGCGGCCCCGCGAGGCCCGGGAAGCCGCCGACCAAGCGCTCCGAAAGGGTAAGGCAGGGGAGGCCCGGCATGAACTTCCCCTTAACATCCCCGCCCGTTTGAAACGCTCCAGCGCGTTTCAAGTCAGATCATAGATGAGCTTTGCTGTAAAGGGTCTCCGATCCTGGGTCAGTGGACCAGAAAATAGCTCGAGGTTACTTGCGCGAAGGTATCCGGGAAACGTGCGGATCTGAGCCTGCAAGACACGCCCGTGCATCTTGGACGGTTCATGCCTGCGGTGACCCGGGCGTTGCAGATCACAAGCCTTGGTGCTTCTCAAAGCCCGAAGGATTCATCGGGTCATGTTTTGTAATCAGATGCGTTCTTTGCTTCTGGGAACTAGCACTGGAAAGGAAATCTAGCTTTTCAGTGAAAGTATGTAAATCAAATTTCAAACCGGTAGGGTTCTTAGATACTGTACCAGTGTTTTCACTCGCTGCGTTAAGATTTGAGGTTCAGACGGGAAACGTGAATAAATACACCGGATTTTGTCTTAATGTATATGTAAGGTTAAAAAGGTTAATCGTAAGGTAATATATAGTAATGGCTTTGTGGTGAGGGGTGAAAAAGTATTTACCTTGAAATGGTTTGCTGTGTTAGCAGTGTTACAACAAAGCTATTTGCTTTATTCTTGGCTGTGTAAAATTCTCCAGAAGATTCAGAAGTTGGTGAAGTATTTCCTTACAGCTGAGGGACGGTTGGAAGGAACTTTAATTAGAAGATACTCTTTAGGATGAGCATTGTTAATGAACGTAGCAGCTAAGAGACAAGTTGTACTTTGTGCGGTTATTTTCTAAAGAGACAGGAAAATGCTTGAGCTATCATATTGCAAAAGTCATTTTCAGAATTTATGCACTGTGCAAAGAGGAATTTTTTAGATGGATGATCAAGTGTGTGTTGGGTAGTGTTTAAAGGAATTGGCTGTGAAACTGTTTTAGCACTGTACACCTGTTTGGAGGATTATGAATCACTCTGGACCTAGTAACTTTAGCAAAAGGAGGGTTATGTTCAGCTTCCCTCAAGTGTTACTGAGATAATTCACCGGCTGGTGCTAGTTGCATAAGGAAATGGGGGGAGGGAAAATGTTGTATAATGCTGGTGATATCACAGATAGGCATGTTGGGCCTTTCACAACACATTGCTGGGAAAAGATTTGGATATACTGAGGTCAAGAGATAAGATTAGTGTAATTCAGTAAGCACATTAGAGCATTCTTATCATTGACTAAGTATTTACAGTACTATGTAAAAAACATTAATGGCAGTTAACCATATTTATATTTGTTTCCTAATTATATATCTTGACTGCTAGCCATCATGACACTAATTTGTCCAATTATTTCTGTTTTTCTGATAGTTTATATACTAGAGACATTCTTGTTCAGTTTTCATTTTGTACTTAAGATTCTGTGATCTTGATATTGTATCTTCTAAAATTAAAACAAATGCAGGAAAAGAAAGTTTAAATAATCTGGTTAGCGTAGTTTCAGGCTTGAAATTTAAAACCAGATATCTTAATATTGAGGAAAGGTCTGTTACACTTGAACATTTTGTCAAGGAACTCAGTTAATATAGATGAACTGCAAAGCATTAAAACAAAATATTGTTCAATTCATGGCATGTATATGACTTGTAAGGGATAATTCTGAATGTCTGAGATACAATTATTAGATAATTTTGAGATGTAGAAATAACTGCAGTAAAGGTCTGCAGTCTGACTTAATATGCATGGAGTAGAGAAGCAGTAAAATAACTAGTGCAAAAGCATGGTACAGGGTTATTACTCTAAATATTTAATATAACCCTGTGATTAGGATGAACTTTTGGGATGAAAAGCAGAATATAATAATTTTAAAATGTGCCTTGTTTGTATAATATTCTTCAATCATATGACTTCATTAACAGAAGTTGTTAACACCAGGTCTTAAGAGATCAAGCAGAATGAATCTACAAAGAGCTATGCTTTTGTAGAAAGGACCTCAGCTCGACTTGTTTTAAATTCTTTCTCTTATAGTGCACTAACAAGATTTATAAAATATTTAGAAAACTGCATCTGTAGTGTATGTTCCAGTGCATAGGAAGATTAAGAATGGATGGTTTTTAAAATACTTAGATACAAATATGAGTAATTAAACCTTATGACAGTTTTAAAAATTGCAAGTTACTGACAAATTTTGTGGCATTAATAGGAAGACAGCAGTTGTCTAATTTTGGTGTGCTGCCTTGGTACTATGTTTTTCTCATATAGAAGGATTGTCTTGAATGCAGATTTTGATATTTTTCTGATGAGTCTGTTTGAATATTAATGAAAATATTATTTTCCCCCCACCATTACCTGCCATCGCATTAGAAAAGAAAGACAAAAATACTTAATCTAGTAATGTAATTGAATGTGCCTAAGTTCACTTGGAGAAATGAACAAAATGTTTTTTAAAATTTCTTTGTAAATGTGCTTAAGTTGCTTTAAATCCTAAAACTGTAGTAAAGTCCTGTGATGCTCCTTACAATTAGCCCTTGAAGGTTATTTTAAAATTACGTGCTTTTGATTCTTATGGTGCAACTACAGGTGACATTGGAGATACAATGATAGCATGGTTCTTTCCTAACTTCCTCCCTGCCCACAAGCAAATGGCCTTTAAAGTGAAGATTAGTAAACCTTTAATCAAAAGTTGCATTGGTTTTTGGCTTTTCTGTTTTCATATTTGTAAGTAATTGTTTTATGGAACTGTCAGCCACAAAATGTATTGCTGAAAAACTCAAGAGTGGAAGCATTGAATTATGCCCTCTTTGCTTTTTAGTACATTAAGAAATTATAACATATTTCTGATAGACTTCAGGGAACACAGTGATCTTTATTTAAATTAAGTGAAGAAAGATTTAAATCAAGGCATCGCTACTGATTTGTGTTAAAATCTACAAAGACATGAGGCCACATGTGGACCTGAACTCAGTTGTACTCTCCAGAATTATAGATTACTTAAAATTTTCTTGAAATAGCTTTCAGAAGTTTCTTTTCAGTGTATACACAATATGTCTTGTAATTAGATTACTTTCTTTAGTATCTTTCAAAATTTTTACAAATACTTGTCAAAAAGTTAGTAACCTATCTACCTTCTTCATCCATAGAAGCATTTTCTTGCATGATTACTTGGAGGCAAATCTTACTATCTATAGCTAAGTATCTGTTGTCTAGGTTTATATCACATGTGCTGTTTAAATTACAGAGTTTTACAATTCAGGTTCACTAAGCTGCATTCTAAATATGTATGTGTGTGGTTTTTTTTTATTTTAGATCCCAGTGATTTAATGTTAAGAATTTACAGAGCTGAATCTTATGCTGGTCTCCAAGAATTTAAATCTGCACTAGATGAACTGAATGCTGTTACTGCTAAAATGCCAAATTGGCCTGAGGTAGGTATAAATGCAAAGCTATACCTATACTCTTTAGCATAGGTTTCTGTATTTTTCATAATGTATCTAAAAGGCCAACGTGATAAATTATGCCATAAAGTAGTTCTATTTTTTTTTTGTTTTTTTTAAAGCAGGTGTAATGTATATTTCTTGCAAAAGATTGTATCATTGCCACCATTCTGCAGGACCCTTAAAACATTGCCTAGAGTATGGGTTTCAAACCTTTTCAGGCTGCAGGGACCTGTTAGTTAAAGAAAAAAAAATCCCAGAGCTCCTGATCAAGAGACAAAGTCCTTGTGATAGAAAAATGACTCTGTTTAAATGAACTTTTTTTAACTTCTAGTCTCTCATGGAACCCCATCCAAGTTCCAAGGAATTACAGTTTGAAAAACCATGACCTAGGCCAGTGGTCTTCTCAACCTCAGCAATTTTAAGATGTGTGGACTTCAACTCCCCAGCATGCTGGCTGGGGAATTTTGGGCGTTGAAGTCCACACATCTTAAAGTTGCTGAGGTTGGGAAATACTGGCCCAGAGCATAGGCTGAGAACAGTTTTTGGTCTGAGGGATGCATTAGAAGCCAGCTGCTTCAGCACTGGTACTGAATAACAGTTGTTTTGAACCTCCCTGTATATATAATCTATATATCTATATAATGCATTCCATCAGGCTCTTGAACTATTTCTTCTAGCTGGTTATTTCAAAGACTATATCTTTAAGAACCAGTCCCAAAATAGGCTTTTTTCCCTCTCCTCCCTTCTGATCTTGCTTTTCTTTGTTGTGTTCTTTAGCTTATAATGTGGGAATAACGGTAGTTATTTGGTTTATCTTTGAAATGAGTACAATAATCGAGGAGTGTTTTTTTGTTGTTGTTGTTAAAATATGGGATGCAGTGCTTTAAATAAAGCTCTGGACAAGCACTTGGAAACACAGCACACTGTGGACACTGCAGGCTACAGCCAGATAGTCAAATATTATAGTTCATTAATGGGAAGAGGTTCCCCTGTAAGGAGAAACCCTTTGGGCTATATCCAAGGATATAGAGGATCTGTCTGCCTGGTCTGGAAACAATGGCAAGGATGTTTGAGCCTGCATACAGATTACTTCAAGTTTGGGTCGATTACCCTTACTCTTAATTTTTCAAAAGAACTGGCCAGTTTCAGTCTCTGGACACATTATACAATGTCAACTCAATGTGCAGTATCTAGAAGATCCTGAGTAAAGGATGTTTAAAATGTTGTGTAAAATATAATTATTGTATTCTGTAGTGTAGTTTGTATTAATAAGAATGTAAAGGTTTGTAAAGGTGAAAAATGTTGTCTAATTTGTGGCTGATGTCTCCTTGTGGTAACCTCCCTGACAGTTACTAAAGCAATTAAAGAAGGGTTATGACTTGCACATTATATAGGAAGATTCAAAAGGTCAAGCTTTGACAGGAAACATGCAAACATTCTATTTGCTGTCATTGGTTTATAGTAATTCCATATGCTCTCATTTCATGGCAGAAACCGAGGAATTTTAGTTCATTTGTCACAGATGTCTGCCTGAAACTGTACACAAAGGGCAGTTACAAAGGGCTGTCAGGAATCTGTTATAGCAGTGAGGGTTCCAGCTGGAGGAAAAGGCAAAAGATCAGTTAAAATTACCGAAAGAAAAAGCTAAGCACTTGTCGGGCTTTGGAAGTAATAGTCCAGTATAGTTTGTGGCCAGAGTAACAGCAAAAGACAGTTGGCTTCAAAGAAGCAGGAAAGCTTCAGAGAATACAATTGTGGTATCTGCTTTGCTGTAAATTTGGAGTAGTTATAGGAAGCCTATGAAAGATAGTATCTGTCTCAGAAAGCCACAAGTGTATTATGAATGGCAGCCAAAGAACAAATTGTCTGAGTTCACATATCATGCTAAGTTTCATCCTCTAAAAAGAGATAAGAATTCTGCCCCTTCAGTGATGTTACTGCAGTGCAACCATCAGAGGACAACAGTGGGGAAAAAAGATCTCCTGCTGACTGATACGTGAACCAGATCACTAAGACTAGTACTAATACTGTAAATCTTGTACCTAGTTAGCCTCTTTGTTCTGGGATGGCACTGTACAAAGGATAATTGGCATATATGTTTTATTTAGAAAATGTATTTAGTTAATGAATTATTTAGTAATTAGTGTTATGAGCCGCCCAGAGTTCCCCATTGGGGGGAGATGGGTGGGGGACAAATTTAATAAATAAATAAATAAATAATGAAACAGTAGCTTAAAGTAACAATATTCAGGATATTAATATTCATTTTATTTTTCCTGTGCCTATAACTGGGTAAAGTGAAATAATAAAATAATAGCTTAAAAAATAGATACAATAGCAAACTAGAATCCAAATTATGATCACAACTAAACTATAGAGCCTCAATAACCTCAGTGGCCCCTAGTACTTAAAACAATCATTAGAACTTATATATAAATAACAATAAATTTCTGCATAAATAATACTTAAAGTGGCTTCACAAATACCCATAGAAATTAAATGTTTTTAAGTAACTTTTAAAATTTTGGTAAGTTTCATTCCAGGCAGGTATAATTCTGGTCAAAGTTTGGTTCCAGTGCACTCATCCTACACAGAATAAGCCCTCAACCCTACATGGCTAAGGCGGTACTTGTTGGCTCTGGCTGGACAGTTGGATCCAGTACATACATAATGAACTACAAGCAGATTTTCTAGCTACTTAGGTTAAAATTTAACTAGTACATAAATACCCAGCCAGCACAGGGATTGGTAATAGAGGTAGGAGTAGTTTGGGGGAGGTCTAGAACGCTGGGGACTACTCTGTTCTGGACCCTGATTGGGATGGAGAGAAGAATTGGGTAACCTGGCCAAAAAAAAAAAAATGCTGCTTTAATACATATGTGAGATGATAGGGCATTAGCCATCTGTTTGCCATCTCTAGTGAAGAATACATTTATAACATTCGATTCTATGAATCAGTGCACTTAAACTGTTAAAATATATTGTGTACGTTAAACAGATTTTGTTCATTCCTTACTGAGGCTTAATACCTCTCAGGGAAAGTTATCAGAATTCTATGATGATAATCAGATTTCAGGAATAAGAAGTTAATACGAATTTTTAAGCAAACTGAAGAAGTTGTTATAGTTAACTCCTCTAGTGTACAATAATGCTACTACCATATTTGGTATTGTAGTGAACTCTGTTTTGCCATATTTGTATTCTAAAAAACCCATTCATTGGGGTTTTTTTTCCTTTCCATTTGGTACTAGCAATTGAGTATGTGACTAATTTTCCGTGATTAGTCTGCTTCAACTTCCCCATTCCTCTGTCTTCTGTTTAAACCAAATACAATCCACAAATCATATTGGTTGAAAAAAAAAACAGCTTAGCATAGCAAAAAAAGTCTCATCAGCTCCAAATCAGATTTCATCAGCGTGAAACAGTCAAGGAAACAGTTTTGAAAATTAAGGAATTAATAAAGATATTAATTAAGGAATTAATTAGATATAAATTAAGGAATTAATAAAGATATTATCTGTTTTTTACACTTTATATTGATAGAACATAGTAATGGCAGAACATACAACTATTCCATTCTTTTAACTCAATAGTCTAACTACAGCTTTGTATTCCATCAGAAAAATATCCTGTTTGCCATGATTGTACCCTGCTGCATAATATTCCTATTAAGCTATTTGGAAGTAGGTCTTATTTCAGTGAAACTTTCTTCTAAGGCTGTTCATAAAATCTCAGCCAAACTTTTATTAACAGGAACTTAATTTCCTGTATGCACTTGAAGCAGAATATTCACTGAATTGTATAAAGCAAAGATATTGGGAAGTTAAGCAAATAATTAGTCTCTAGGCTGAAACAGTTGCAACAATATAATAGTAGTAATAAATAAAGAACAATAAAAGATTATTTCTATTAAGGATGCCCAAGATAAAATACATAATGATTCTAACTGAATATATCAATAATTAAAAAAATATTCTTAGTAGAATAATATTGAAGGGAATGTAACCAAGGAAGTAAGTAATGCATTTTTACATGTTGAGTGATGTAGTTGAACACATACACAAGAGTTATTTGCCCCAATATTATTGGAAATCTATTCATTATACCGTAAACTAAGTTTTTCTAGCTTCCTTCAGTGAGACTTATATAATTGATTTTGAAGGTTAATAAAGACCTTGCTGACTATGCAAGCTATTGTCCAATTTGATACAAAAATACTGACAGTGATCCTGGTATGTACATTGCAAACAATATGACATTCAGTTGTTTGTTCTGCACAGTCTGGTTTTATGAAAGTTCACCAAGCATCTGCTAATGTGAGATTTCAGATTGACATTCTACATGCACATTCAGAACAGTTGCAAGCAGCATTGTTCTTATTGGACATTGAAAAGGCCTTTGGTATGTGAAGTGGATATTTTTGATATACGTATATCCACAAATAAAATTTTCTTCATTTGAAGATGAAAATATATATTGTAATTCTCTAAATTAAATAGCAACATAAATGGATGGTCAAAAATCCTCTTCAGTTTATAGGAAAAGGTAAATGAAAAAATATTCAAAATAAACCTGTGCTAATAGCTTTATGTTACTTCAAGCAGATTAATAATATATTAAGACATTTTCTATGGGAAGGACAAAGCCCTGGATTTTGTCTAAATTGCAGTTCTCATATGATGATATGGGTTTTAACTTTCCTGACTTTCAGGTTGTCATTCAACCTTTATTTTGGCTTCAGTTTTTCTATAGAACACATGTGACCAAATTAAAAAAAAACACAATGGGTACAAGTAGAAAGTTATTAATGTGACCCATCTGATCTCATGGTAGGGGCTAGACTTCATTTTTACCAATATCTCTGCTGAATTAAATTGTATTAAAGGCTGTAAGGGTACCTTTGGAAGATGTTGGATGAAAATATAATTTCACAGTTCGCTCATATAATACAGGCTTGTTTTATTGCTACATTTTGGTTTAGTAACAGTAAGTTTATTAATATAATATTAAAAAAATCAATACAGTTTAAAGATGTGAATGTACTTTTGAATTATGTATCCAAAATTTGAAATTTATCACAATATGAGATATTGTAGTTTGCCTAGCATGGAGTAAACCAGAAAAATTTACTGTTCAGTATTGGAAAGAAAATATATACGGTCCAGATATACAGTCTTGGATCAACAATATGTGTTCAGTTTCTGTTTATGAAATGGCTGTCTATTGATGTACTAGAAAGATTGATTAGTATTATTCCATGTGGTCAGGATTTAATGATATGTTTAATAAGACAAAATACAGATCATTTGCTAGGCCTTATTTATAAATTGTGGGTGAAATATGACTCAGAAACCAAACATGTTAAGATTCATTCATTCATTCATTCATTCAGTTTCTATGGCTGCCCATTTCAAACAAGTGACTCTGGGTGGCGAGCAATCATAAAAATCACACGGGATAGGGGGAAGGGCTATAAGGGCCTTGTCAGAGCCTCCAGTTGAGGGGGTGGGCTGAAACTGGGAGGGGCTGCCCATCAATAGTAAACCCAGGGCAATTGCTTCTCAATTCTGCCTCGGATCAGGGCATTCACATTTTTTTTTTGAAGGCAGTTGATTGCAGAAGCTACAAGAAGAAGAGTTTCTCATACAGCTCAGTTGCTGGTTCATGGTGGAGAACGTGCCCGGAGAGAAAAGCCAGGTTATGTGCATATTTGCAAGGGGCAGGCACTCTGATCGTTCCTGGCCAATTCCAGTACATGTGGCAAAATTTGAAAGTCAGCCTCTGCATGTGATCAGGACTGAGATTGGCTGTATTCCTTACACAGTTGTAGTGAGTTGGGATGCCACAGCCATGTGCGTAGTGCTCTATCAAGTAAAAATCCATCCAATTTAGGCTGTGATTAAAGATCACATGATTAAATTAATTCAGAATTTAGATATAATTGATATTCAACAATGGGAATTTCAGTGGAAGAAAAGCATTAAATTTACACTGAATATTTCTTTGGTACGGTTGTAAAACTAATCAATAAACTCTTACTACTACACTGATAATTTTACTTAGAAAACACTGATATATAATGTTTTATTGCTGGAATGTTCCTCCAGTACCAATTGCTAAAATGGACAATTCATTCTCTAAAAATCATTGGAAATGTAATGACTATGTTGGATTGTTTTGCTGTATTTGGTGGCAATGATGTAAAGCTTACCAATTTTGGGAAATGACTTTTAATAGAATGAAACAAATTTTAGGAACTGAATATCCAACATGCTATTTTAAAGTAAATATTATTAAACCTGATATTCAAACAAAATATACCAAATTAGCTTTGTGCATGGTAAATGCTATAAGGATACTACGTGTTTCTTATTGGAACCCACAGTTCCTTCTGCAGAAGAATGGCTAATTAAGCTCTGGGAGTATACCATAATATCCAAAGTAAATTTGTATTTCAAAAGTAAATCTGACACAGAATTTAATTCAAGCTGGAAACCATTTTTGGATTATAACTCTACTACTACATCTGAAATTTGGGTTCCTCTTAAAGTTTTCAGTTGCTTGGATAAAAGTTACTGTATACTTAATCTCATTTTATGATTTATCTGCATTAATTATTGATGTTGATATTTATGTTACTTAGATTCTAACAATGATTTTTAGTTTTTAAAACAATATAATGTAATTATGCTTGTATATTCCTTGTTTATCTGCCTTGGGTTTTTTAATTTATTTTTCCTTTTTACCTTTTCTTAAAGTGCTTAATAATATAAAGATGTAATGTATTTAAATGTTACTCTGAATTATTTCCTCTATAAGTATTATAGCATATTATTGTTTTATTTTAGCTTCATGTTTGTGTCATTTATTTTAGTTTTAGTTTTAGCAGCAAGAAATCTAGCAGTGTTTTTAAAAACAGACTTGAACTTAGTAACAGGAAGCAATAGTAGCTTCAGGAAAAGCATGCTTAGGATTAGGTTTGTAAAGCAACTGAATCACAATAAATGTGTCTTATATATACAATCATCTTCCAGGTATATTTCAGAAGAGCAACAATACTTAATAATGCTGGTTCTGTAGAAGATGCCTTACAGGTCTTTCTTCATTGTCTATCCCTTGATGAAGGATTTCTTCTAGCAAAACTAGAAGTGGAAAAGGTACTCGCACACTCTTATAAATAACTTTTTTTAGTCAGGCTTATTTTTGTTTAAGAAATTAGGTTGGAAAGCATGCAGATGATGATTTCTACAATTCTTTCCATCTCCTTAATAGCAGCAACTTTTTGGGTCATGTGACCAGTGGGAAGGGAGGGGTACTTAGAATGGTGCAGTCAGATTCCAGGCCACTGTCCAACTACCTCTCCCGTAGGGAGGATAAACAGAGTTCCGAGTCCATTTACATAATTTCTCTCCAATATTCTGTTAGGTTGAAAATAATAATAAAACAGAGATTTTCATGCTCTTGAGATGGGGAGTGGTGTTGGGGGCAAAATTTTGCAAGAATCCAAGAAAAGTAATTATGCTACCAAAAACCAGTACTTACGGCATCAAAACCCTTCGACAAATTCTAGGAATTAATTCTCTGGATCACAGAATAGATGCTAGGAGGTACGTGAGGAGCATACAGTACTGTTATACAACTATTGCTTTCATTTTAATCAATGTTATAGATAACTAATATTCATGTAGAAAACAAAAAGCAAGAATATAGTCTTGGTTGATGAGGGAAGATTTTCAGAGGCAGCTGATTTTGTTCAAAATAAGTGTCCTTAAATTAACGCTTCATAAAATATTAATTAGTCCAATAAGGAGTTAGATAAAGAAGTCAGCTGAGTGGTCGTTTCTGTCTTCTGTGAGTGAAGATTTACATGTCTTTGGGGATTAGTTTCTGTAGGAGTGAATGGAATAAAGTACTAATTACTGTAATCCCATAAGCTAGGTATGATTTTATTGGAGTTCACTTAGGGGAATTTAACTGTAGCAGTTTCAAGAACCAATTTTGGCTGAAAAGAAATGTATCAATTAAAATGTTATCAGAAAAAATTGCAACTAAAAGTGTGTGTACTGTAGTTTCAAAGCAATGGAGTAAGATTAGGAGAAATAATTGTTGGTTAATTTGAAACTTCTGTCAGTTTGTGAGAGAATGATGAGCTTCTATTTAATAATGTCTAAATATTGGAATAATATTGAAGAAATCTGTGCTATGTTTGAAATGTAATAATTGTTGTAGTTTATTCCTTAATGTCAATTTTACAGATACTGTGCAATTTGCTGTCACCAGAAAACATGAGTGAGAGTTTGAAAGAATCTACTTTAAATTCTTCACATGTTCGAAGTAAACAGCTTATACACAGCTCTGAATTTGAAATGGAAGAGTCTTGTGATTGTTTACAGCTCACCCCAGTGTCAGTAAGTAAACATTCTCATGCAAAATAATTATGAAGATTACTGGAACCAGTTTCGGTTTTGTGTTCCATCCTGCTTTTTGTGACTTGAAAATGTTTTAATGCTGACTGATTAAACCTCCATGAGTCAGTTAATTGAAATGGTCAGTATATATATTCAATAAATAAACAAAGATGGAGTACCTGAAAAACTGAAACTGCTAATGGAATATTAGTTACCATTTCATTATCAAAATTTTATAAGACATGTTGATTTTTGTTTCTTAAATCTTTTCTGATAGGACTTAGAAGTGCCACAAATTACATTAGAAACCATTGAAGGAAGTTTGCAACGTGCCCAGTCTGCAAATTCTCTCAATTCAGTAGAAAAAGATGCCAAAGATGATGGGTTAAAAAGAGTTTCTTCTGAACCATTACTTTCTGGCCAAGAGAAAGGTGCTTTTTTAAAAAGGAAGTTGTCCTTTTCTGAACAAGATATTATTTTTTGTGAAGATGGAAGGAATAAACATAAAAAACGAGGTAAATATTTAGTCATGTGTATTATTTTGTGAGTTATGCACTCTTTAATTTTTTAATCATACTTGTTTGTTTGCTTGTTTAGAAACTCCAAAAGGGAATGCTACCTTTTCAGTCAGTTGTGGAGCAGTTCCAGAAAATTTGGTTGATGTAGCAGATTTTGAATGCTCATTGTGTTTGAGGTAATACAGTCTGAGTTCAATGTTTATGATCTTGTTATCACATTACTTTAAGGAAGCTTAACTGTTAAACTCACTGCACAGAAGCTACTGAAAACAATTTCTTTGTGAAAATGTTTCCACGATTTGTAGGGAGTCCCTTAATATTACTGCAATAATAAGGGGAGGTTTCAGGCTATTTAAATAAAGTGTAACAGATTGGGCTGGCTATACTTGTTTAAAATGTATGCTTAGCAATTAGCTTATTGTAGGACTGGATAGCCTCAGAGCTCATTTTTTAGTAGCACTAAGAGTCCTCAAAATGACACTCCTAAACAATGTAACATACTTTTTACCTATTTTCAGCTTGAAATGAAAGAAAATTGGCTTAACATAGGTATAAAAGTTTCCCATTACTGGAGAGGCAGTTTGGAGTAGTGGGTAAGACACCAGGCTAGAAACTGGGTGACCTTGGGCCGTCACTCTCTCAGCCCTAGGAAGCAGGCAATGGCAAATCACTTCTGAAATCTTGCCAAGAAAACTGCAGGGACCTGTTGCCTGGAGTCAACACTGTCTTGAAGGCACCCCCCCACACACACAAAAATTGCTGGCTTCAGAGGTTGAAATGTTCCCTGTCTCTAACTCACTAATACTAATCGTTTTTGTGTCCATCCTTCAAGTTATTTTCTTCTGACTTGTTGCATTTGCATCTTAATGATACATTCACTAATTCCTTACAACATTGTTTCAGGCTTTTCTTTCATCCTGTGACAACACCCTGTGGCCATACATTTTGCAAGAACTGTTTACAACGCTGTTTGGACCATGCTCCTCAGTGTCCCCTGTGTAAAGAAAGCTTAAAGGAGGTAATGCTTTTTATGACCATTTATGATAAGAGGCATCTGTTGTAAAGCAAAGTTTGAATCCAAAGTTGAAAAAAACTGGTGGAGGTTTAATAACTGAATGGAAATGGTTTCTCGTTGCAAAATCTTCCTCTTAAAATGTAATTAAGGCTGCACATTAATATATACATAAGGCCTTATTCCTGACAAGTTTTAAAATCAATCTCATAGTATCTTCAGAATCTTCAAAATCAGTTTTAATATATTAGAATGTTATTACCTTTATCTTTTTAAATATATAAAAATGAGTAACTGCACACTAAAATATCAGTGATTTTTATTTGTGAACTGCCTTACATCTTTTTCATAAAGTTGCGGAATTAATAGTAAGAATTACAGAGCTTTCTCAATATGGTGAATTTACATTAAAACAAATTCTATCCTATTTCAAGCAAATGCCAGTTGAATATGTGTTGTTGCTTAGTGCAGGCCTTGCTTGAGTACTATGTGTTACAAGTAGTCCTCACTTAATGACTGTTTGTTTAACAATGGTTCTAAGTTACGACGGCCTCTGAAAGGGTGTTTTATGGCCTATAAAGCACTTCCAGCTGTCATAAAATGTCATGCTGCCCCCCCATCCCGGCATGGTCACCTGGCCGCATTTCGTGCACTTGGCAACCAGCTTGCTTTTACAATCGGTTGCCAAGCACCCCGCAATCATGTGATTGCCATTTGCAATCTCTGCTGGCTTCCCCTGAAAGTCAGCGCAGGGAGGTTTGCAAGTGGAGGGGACGGAGGGAAACCTCTCAGCAGTATGTAGGAATGGAGCTCAAATCCCAGAGATTTGAGCTCTGTACCTGCATACCGCTGAAAGGGTTCCCCTCCCCATTCAACAGTACACAGGAATGGAGCTCAAATTTTCGGGATTTGAGCTGAACGGAGCTCAAATCCTGAAGATTTGAGCTCTGTTCCTCCAGCCCCAGGAAGGATTTCCCTTCCACCTGTGGAGGGGAGGGCAAACCCTTTGGTGGGGTTTAGGAACATTTGGGAGCTGCTTGCTGAGATGATTTCAGCTCTGCACTGAGCTGAAATCCTTTAGGAGACAGCTCTTTTGCTCCCTCCGCATAACAACCCAGGAGATAGCTTAATGACTAACTGGGAGTGCCCAGATTGAGGTTGTTGAACGAAGCAATCATATGGGCATCTCGCTTAACAACTGCTTCACTCAACGATCGAGATTCCGGTCCCAATTGCAGTCATTAGGCGAGGATTACCTGTACTATGCAGTGGTGCATGTATAGTAGAGGCAGCTGCTTTGGAACCAGGTACAGGGGGCCCAACCAGACCTTCAAACCTTAAAAAACATTTGTGGTCAGCTGCAGGACTAGCATGCATACCCATCAAGGGAATCTAATTTGCCTAAGATGATGTGATGGGTGGAGATGAAATGGCAGACAGAAATCCATGCAGACTGCCAGTACCACTCTATTTCTGAGAGAGCATCTCATGTTTGTTATGGACCACCACTGTTGCCATTCCTCCCTTATAAACAAGAGCTGCTTATATGTGCAACTCTGGGCACCAGAACAGAATTTTGGTGAGTGAAAGAGGAGGCACTATGATTGCTACTTCTGTGGATCTCCTGAAAATAGGGCAAGGAAGCATTGGGCCATGAGATTCTTGATTGCAAACCTAGTCAGTTGAAAGGAGACTTATGCTTAGGAGACCCCCATACCCACAAACTTAACTCTCTCTCATATATCATGGTATATTTCTTTGAACATATAAAAGGGCAACAGATGATGTTCAGTATGGTCAGCTATTTTCTGCTTAATTCTTTGAAATTGAAATTGCATGAGACAAAAAAACTGAGCAGCTTTTATGTAAGAAATTATAATGGCTTAACAATTTATCTTTCATTTTAGTTTTTGGCACGTAGAGAATACAGCACTACACAGTTGTTAGAAGAACTAATAGTGAAGTATTTACCTACTGAATTATCTGAGAGAAAAAGAATTAATGACGAAGAAATAGCTGAACTCTCAAGGTAAGTTTAGTTGTGTGTACATGTATGCATATGCTTTTGTGTGTAATAAAGCTTGTTAACAGACATTTAGAATAAAGACTAAACTGTTTTGGAATAGTAATCTTACAGAATATTATATGACTCTTGTACGACAAAACCAAACTGAAAAAATCTAGTAATTAAAACATGCATGTTCCATTTATACAGGTTAACAGTTAAGTGGAGTAAGATTTTGTTAACATTCCTTATCTTTGTTAATATGTTAACTGTAAAGCTTTGTGTTCAGTTACTGTAACAGTTTGTAGATTCTATAAGAATTAATATGCAGGAGACTGTACAGAAAATATCACTAAATATTAAATATAAGGAAAAATACTGCTATCTGTAATTTCAGATGCCTCTTAAGTGCCTAATGTTGAATGATGGTCCATATGGAGCCACAATTTGATGCAGTGTGTTAAAGTTTTGGACTAATGGTCCATTCACTTTGAAGAGAATGCAAGGATATAATTTAATGTTGGGGGAAGGATATTGGGGAAGGATGGGATATCTTGAGCTAAATATTCCCGCACAGATAGAATTCTAATTTTAACATTTTATTTTGTGCATTCTATTTTAAGCTTGACCAAGAATGTTCCTATCTTTGTTTGCACTATGGCCTACCCAACTGTGCCTTGCCCCCTCCATGTGTTTGAGCCAAGATACAGACTGATGATTCGAAGAAGTATAGAAACTGGGACAAAACAATTTGGGATGTGTGTACATGACCCCAAAAATGGGTAGGTTTATATTCATAATCTGAAAACCAAAACGTATAAAGTATTTTTAAACTGGCCATTGACACGGTACCCTTTCTTCTAGATTTGCAGATTATGGCTGCATGTTGTACATTAGAAATCTTGACTATCTGCCAGATGGACGATCTGTTGTGGATACAATTGGATTAAAGAGATTCCGAGTTATTCAAAGAGGGATGAAAGATGGTTATTGCACTGCAGACATTGAGGATTTAGAAGATATAAAGGTACATAAAACATCTATTTTTGTCTCTACTTACAGAAGACACCTTGGATATTGTAGCCCTGTTCCAATGTGCAACTTTCCCTTAATATGATGGGAGAAAGGGAGAGGTTCTGCTTGCTGTGACTGTCAAGTGTATAAAATTCCAGTTAGATCCCATGTTGGTAAGATATTGATTTAATTTGTTGTTACAGAGGGCAGAGATTCTTAAACATTTTGTGCCATGGATCCCTTTGAGGGTCTGTGAAAGCTACAGACACCTCCTCAGAAAAATGTATTTAAGTGCATAAAATAAAATGCATAAATATAGATCATATTGCAAAGGAAACCAATTATGTTCAAATACAGTTATCAAAATATTGAATATATAATATAGTAATATACATGCTTCTTTATTAATCCATTAAACCAGTAACAAGATAGTATCTCTTTTTAGGGTATAACAATTTTTGATAGTGAGATTTATTGAATGTTTTTTGGTCTAAAGGCCATACGTTATTATGTATTATTGAATTAAAAGCTAAATTTCAGTTAAAGAAAATAGAGGAAAGGATAAACCAACTCAGTCAAAACCATTAAACCGAACTACGCGGTCCCAGAACAGATCATCTTAGTCTGTCCCAGGGCCTGCTGAAAGAGCCAAGTTTTTACAGTAGGGATGGAGCCCGGGAGAACACTGTTCCACAGGGTAGGTGCAGCTGCAGAGAAGACTTGTCTCCTAGTTCTCACAGGATGACAATGCTTTATACCTGGTAGCTGCAGAGAAGACTTGTCTTCTAGATCTCACAGGATGACAATGCTTTATACCTGGTATCTGGAGTACATCAACCTCTACTTAGTCTTACAGTTTAGGCAGAAATGAGAACAGAAAGGCAGATCTGTAGCTAAACAAGCTAAAAGGCTTTATGTGGACCAACACCTTGAATCACACCAGAAAGCCCACCAGTAGCCAGTAGAGTTCACAGAGCTGAGATGTGACATGGGGAATATGGGAACTTCCTAACTCACTCATTAGCTATATTTTGGCCAACTGTAGCTTATGAGTGGGCTTTAAAAATAGCCCCATGTAGTGTACATTGCAGTAATCCAAGCAGGAGGTGACTTAGTCATGAATAACTATGTGAAGAGCCTCACAATCCAGGTTCTTTTCATAAAAAAATAATAATAAAGAGAACTAGCATGCTGCAAAGTAAAGCAGTAGCCTAAGATGTACTTATTTCCCAAAGTGCTGCTTGGTTTTTGTTGGGATCAGATAGCTTATTTGGATGTTCCGTAAGAAATCATGGGAAATAGTTCCTCTAGGGAGTTGTAAGATCCCTCCTGGTACTGCTACTACCACCAAAACTTTTCCCAATTTGAAACTACTGTTAATTTCAGTATCACAACTTAATGAAATGTGTTCACACACACACACGCACATAGTACTCAGGTTACAATGGCAATTGGGATCAGAATTTCCATCGCTAAGCAATGCACTCGTAAAGTGTGGCATCATGTGACCATGTCGCTTAGTGACAGCAATTCTGGCAGTCCTGGTTGCCATCATTAAGTGAGGACCATATGAGTTGTTAAGCGTGGACCTCATGTGATCGTGACTTCTGACTTCCTGCCAGATTCCCCATTGACTTTGCTTGTGGGAAGATGGCAGGGAACATTGGAAATCACAATTATGTGACCATGGTTCGCTGTGATGTAATCACTACCTGGGCACCGAGCACCTGGATTGTGATCGCAGGGGTACTGCAGTGACCAGAAGTTCAAGGACCAGTCATAAGTATCATTGTTTAGCGCCATCATTACTGAACGAATGGTCGTAACCCAAGGACTGTAGGTTCTGTCAGTGGTACAGTGTTTAGAAATAAGAATAAAATAACTATTATTTAACTTGAAAAGATAATACATTTCTCTGTATTAAATAAAGGATGAAGTTTTATGTTGATGAGACAAAGTTTCAACTTGAATACCAGTCTACACTTTAGAAATATCTTTACCAGATAACTGTATAGAGGATACTCAGGCTTTGTTTTGTGAATATTTTCTAAAATCAAATTCGTTTAAAGTTCAATTTAATTTTTGGAGATTATTCTTCAGTTGTTACTAGGAGCCAAGTAGCTAGTTCAGCTGGAAGAATAATCTTCTAGATGAACTAGCTATTTGGCTCCTCGTAACAACTGCTCCAGGTTAGTCTTGTATTATTAACTGTAGCATTCTTTAGCTGAGATTACTGTTAGGTAAATTAGTCATTCTGACTGCTGGATGATATAGTTGGGTATAAAAAGAGATTCATTCTGACATGTTCTTCCACTGAAACCTCCCAGTTCCCACCCTTCTAGTGGAGAGTTAGAGATGATTGAAGCCTCTGTCCTCTCCATTCTGTACAACCTCCCTCAGGAATCCAGCTGAGAGAGAGAGAGACACTTTGATTCAAAGCTGAGTGATAGGTTCCTTTTACCTAGTCATCACAGTCTTACATAGACCCATCACTACTCTTAGAAAATAAAAAGTGGCCAGTTGCATTCTGGTGCTTGGCAATTTGTCCACCTACCTATAAAAAAGTCAGATGCATGCTGAAATGGTAGATAGCGTTTAAGCAGATTTATATACGGATGTTAGAAATCAACTTCAGTATTTTTTCTGGTAAAGTGCATTTTATCATTGGCTATTCTCTTCATGGTAATCAATTTATGAGAGAAGCCTGCTGTACTTTCAAAATTTCTAAAATATATTTTTGCCCTAAGAGTATTAGGGATCCCTGTTGTATTATTCACTGTAGAACTCCTCTGTTGGGAAGACCTCCCTTTCTATGGCTTTTTTAAATGCTTTCCCATTTATCTCCCTGTACATTGCAAGCTTTCACATATATTCACAGTATCATTGTGTGCAGGAAGCACTGAATCTCAAGTGCTGCACTGCATTTAAAGTCCATCAGGCTGTCCCTTGGGTAGGGAGTAAGCCATGGCCCACTATTGGCTAACTCTTGCTCAGTGAAATCAGGAAAGGCATCCAGCAAACCATTTTGGAAAGGAATAGCTGGAAAACACTGCTTGAGTCAGTAGCTCATTCTCAGTTCTCAAAGCTTTGAATGATTGACCACACCAACACTCTTTGTGATACTACTTGCTTGTATTTTGAGGTGAGCTGCCTTGCTATTCATTTTTCCCCTTTTCCATCTTTAAAGACTGAACTCTTTTTATTTTATTCTTTATACCAAGGTAGCTGTGTAATTTGTAAACAGTTTCATGGCTAAATTTTAATATACTGTTTACACTGTGCTTTCTTGATGTACAGGTTAAAGATGAAGGTGAGATGAGAAAACTCCAAGAGCTTCATAATTTTGTATATAACCAGGCTTGTAGCTGGTTTCAAAGCTTAAGAAATAAATTTCGTAGCCAAATACTTCAGCACTTTGGTCCAATGCCAGAGAAGGAAGAAAACATGCAGGTATTTAGAGACTATAGTATCTGACAATTGTGAGCATGACCTTCACTTGCTTTGCTAGTAAAGAGAGTAATACAGTAACTAAATTAATAGATTAAGAAACATGAGACAAAAAAGAGGAAGCACAAAAAACAGAGAGGCTGCATTACTGAAAAAGTAGGAAAAAATACAGTGTAGATTAATTCTTACTGTTTTAAGGTTAGGTCTGGAATGTTGATGACTACATTTAGCCTAGCATTTTAAGTACGCTTGATTTCTTAAAGTAGTCCTTAGTTGTTTTACTTTTAAATTTTGTGAAAAATGATAGTCAAAAAGAACTGTATTTTTAGATTTAGGAAATATATTCCTTTTAAGACTTAATTGAATAAGCACTTTATTATAATATTTTTGTCCTAAATGTTCTGAGTTTAATACTATTTTTGTTCTTTCTAGGAAACAGCTAATGGACCTGCTTGGTGTTGGTGGCTTCTAGCTGTTCTCCCGGTGGACCCTAGATACCAACTTTCAGTGCTTTCTATGAGGTCTTTGAGAGAACGTTTGATAAAAATTCAAGCTATATTGACCTATTTCTCCAGAGACCAGTCCAAATGATTAATTTCCCAGACCTTACTAAAACATTCTGGCTGTAACTTCAGCTGATTTTTTTTTCTTGCAGAATTTGCACTTTTAGTCCTGATTTGAGAACTATTAGGAATATTTTTCCTATATCAATAGTTGTTCACAAGGACCACTTCAGTTAGAAGGATGCCATTAACTTTGCACACACACAATTAATCTAGCAGCAAAACATGGGAAGGTTTATTTGCACTATATACAAATGGGAATGTATCATACTATTGTCAAAATGTTTCCACGGACTATTAAGAACGGTGGAAAGTGCAAGATTTAAAACTTATCAGTTCAAGTTTACAGTATTAAGGATGAATTCAAAATCTTGCAAATCAGAATTTGCCTCAGCTACAGCAGCACCTTGTTGCTATTTGCACAAGTATTTAATATTGACTGTTGCTATAGCTATGTTCTGTTTTAAGTACTTAAATGTAAATTTGGTACAATTTTCTTGCAAAATTATTGTATTAATTTGGAGCCGTGTTAAAGAACAGTTGAAAAATACTTCAAGAAGATGTTGCCACTGTGAATATGTTACCTATAGTTATATATTGTGAGAGACTAGAATTAAACATAGATGACTACTAGTGTATGTTATTTGTAGTTAATCAACAGATTAAACAATCTCTCCAGTATATAACAAAATAAAACAAAAAGTAGGCATAGCAACACTGGTGGGCTCTGTTGGTGAAACCTTCAACAGGCTTCATGGACTCTTGTTAGTTATGAGAGGAAAAACTTGAGGTCTCCTCTCCTGACCTGGTTTCTAAAAGAAATCATTTTTCTACATCAGTTTCATGACTGGTGAAGCCTCCCTATTCAGAGCATAGCAGGCATAGTCATGGGAGCCGTGTGATCTTGTGATAACTTAATCCCTTTTCTGGTACTTTTCTAAAGCTAGAGCTAAGGTTGGTGGGACACCAGGAGGATGTTTTCAGAGTCAGATTTCTTCCTCCAAGATTGGGTCTTTATTTCCAACTTTGGAGGGAAAATTTCATGCATCCCATACCTTCTGGAATATGTCTTCTCCAACACCCTAGGTTTGCAGTGACAGAAAAATCATTCCTAAATTTATACACATAATACCAAGACTAGTTACAAAGTCTGCATTTGAAGAAACAATCAGAGATTTTTTAAAATTTCGCTGTGTCCCACTAACTGCTCTTACATGTAAAATGCCCGTTTGGGAACTACTGAAGTATGCTTTTTTAAATACCAGTTTCTGGAAAACAAGTTTGGAAACCCAGATTTCCATGCCTTATTCGTATCAAATTATACTGCAACACACAAGATGGCATCCTGCTTGCCAATAAGTTCATTTTGTAGTTTGTTTCTCAAATGTCTGTCTTAAATGTGACTCATTTTATAAAGTATTTCTTTAAAAATTTTGCTTTTGCTAATATTTAATTTTCAATAAACCTAAAATTTATATTTTTAATATACTTTGATCAGAATTCTTAATACTTTGAGGACTTTAGCATTTGTAATGCCTTCTAGAACTTAGCTGCAAATACTTTGCCTTACTTCAGCATGGCACTGAATGATTTTGATGACAGTGACAAACAGTTTAGTTTGGCTATATTCAGGTAACTTTTCCTAACTAACACTATACATTTTTGATATTGTCTTTCAAATTAGGGATTATTAACACTATTTGTGTGTTAAACCTGCATCTCATGAAAGGGGACAGATTACATTTAAAAAAAAAATCCTTTTGACCAGGAGCTTAATTTTTTTACACATGGAACAGCAGTGTTGTAAGGTTGATTGAACCAAGATATAGTGACTAGCCCAAAATCAGTGAGCTTCCATAGCTGGTTCTTCCCTGTCTCAGCCCAACAGCTTAAATGCTGTATCAAAACTCTTCTGAAGAATGTTTTTGTATGAGTAATTGACAGATAGCGATTTGAGATTATGCCTATGACTGTTGCAATATTGTTCTATTAGAAAGAGATCCTGAAAGCTGTTTTGGGAATTGCTGAAATTGCTGAGCAATAGCCTGGGTTGCTCATCATAACTCAATATTTTTAATGAGTAGTTGACAGGTGGAACAGCATATAAGCCTAGTAAATAAGTAAGGTATCTGGAGTAGATAGTTCCTGGTTTAATTATAAAATATCTAGTGTTGCATAGTTTTGTATTCTCCTGAAGTAACATGTTCTCATTATAGGGTAAAGCTTAATGAAATCCAAAAGCCACAAGCCTAACTCACTCCAGTTGTAGCCAAATGATAGATTTGTATATAATCTTCTAAAAATAATGAGTGGGGCTGTGAGCCAAGCATTCAGTAGTTTTCCTGTAATGAGGAAGAATTTCCTGACCCTGAGCACTATTAAGCTGTGGAACAGCCTGCCTCCTGGAGTCATGGGTACCCCATTATTGGAGGTTTTCAAGCAAACATTGGACAGCCTTTTGTCTGGGATGGTATCAGAATTCCTGCCCCAAGCAGGCAGCTGGATGGAAGACCTTTAATGTTCCTTCCAACCCTCTAACTACTGATGCAAGTGAATCCTAGAAAAGCTATATAAAAATAACAGACCTAGAGATACAGAAGCCCTATATGGGCAGAGATACTGTCACTTCTGCATGAGGATAGATGGCTGAGTTAGAAACCAAACAGGAATGCATGCTTTCAGTACATTGGTGTTGAAATCTAAAACTGTAACCTTCAGTTGGGCAAAATGATGCATTATAGGGCAACAATTTTTGAATCAACGTACCTCAAATCGGCTAACTTAAAGAATACATCCAAAATTTGGGACCCATTACTCCTGTGCGATTGAAATTTGGCAAAGTAGCGGCTGCTTCAGCACCACACCTTCCAACTACACTTCCCAGAAACCTGTGGGTTGCATGGTGCAAGAGAAGATGAAAGGGGTGTATCCCCACCCTCCTTCCCACATCCCTCTGGCCCCTGCACCCAGTTGGTTGGCGGCAAGGCCCAATGGGTGAGTGGCTGCTTTTGAACCAAGGCCAAAATTTGAAATCTCTTTAACAGCGGTGGGCAGCGAGGGAAGGATGAGGGAGCAACTCAGATGCCTGCCGGCAAGGTAGGGTTGGCTGGGCGGGGCACCAGCAGTCAACGGGTGAGCCCTCTTCCTCGCTGGAGGGAGGGGGCCCTCGGGGACACATTGGGATGCAGAGTGGGGGTGCAGTGTTCCTTGCGGTGTGCGGCTCCCTTTGTTCCCCTTGGAACAAAGTGGCAGGCAGTTCTGCGGGTCAGCTGAGGAGTAATTTCTGATACTACTTGCCAGTTTCCTGCAAGTGAAGTCAATGGGGAAGCCAGGAAGTCGGAAGTTTGACCCACTCCCATTGCTGCACCCAGTCAACTGGCAGCAAGGCCTGATGGTGAGTAGCAATTGCCTGCTTTGGAAAAGGCTGAAATTTGAAATCTCTTTTTGATGGCGGTGGGCAGCAAAGGCAGGACAAGGGAGCAACTCAGATGCCTGCTGGTGGTCAATGGGTGAGCCCTTTTCCTCCCTGGAGGGAGCGGGCCCTTGGGGACACACCAGGATGGACAGGGGTGGAGTTTTTCTCACAGTCCGCAGGTCCCTTTGTTCCCCTTCCTCCCAACAAAGTGGCAGGCAGTTCTGTGGGTCAGCCAAGGAGGAAGAGTGATTTCTTAAGCTCCCTGCCAGCTTCCCACAGGTGGAAGCTGGCAGGAAGTCAAAAGTCACTCCCACTGCTTTTTTGCCTGCCCGTGGTCATTCTGTTTAGGTAAGGAAATATCTCTGAAAGGTTGACCCAATGGGTCATGTGTTGTCTAGTTAGCCTTAAAATTCAGTGCTGCCTTTGCTGTGACTTACTTTTAACTCACTTGTTTTTAGGTGATAACATGGTATTCAGTTTGTAACTGATAAATACAGTACACTGTCAACATGTTGGTCATGGTCAAAACCAGGCATGCACAACATATGGTCCATGGGTTGCATATAGCCTGCCAAGCAGCCTTGTGTGGCATGTCAGCATTTTTTAAAAAGTCAATGAATTCACCTTCACTGCCACTAAGCCTCATTCCCACCACCGCTAGCTACCAAACAAATGAACAGTGCACCAGGTATTTCTCTGGCCTGCAACGATTTTAATTTATCAGTGTGGCCCTTTCCCCTCTACAAGTTGTACAGGCCTGGTCAAAATTATCTGAAGGTCACCTATTCATTAGTTTTAAATACTATCAGCTTTGTATTTAAAGCTAATTATAGGGAAGTTTTGGTAAGAACATTCCACATGCAAAATATTTTAACATTTTGAATAGCTTGTCTTTCATATATTTGATTTGTGGCGGGCCACATTCCAGAACAAAAACAGACTTGCCAGTTTATTAATGTCATTGCTAGCTTTAATATAAATGTTAGGAGAATCACTATATGGGCATATTCTGTACAGGATTACAAGTCAAGACAGGTAAGATTTCTTTTAAATGGCCAGTCATGATGGATCAGTAAGATCTATTCTATGTTAACGCATATAACTCTGCTTTTAAGTTTTACTGTTTCTAGAAAACACAAGATTAGTTGTCTACAGTTGCTTGGAACACAGAGATCACCTGATACTCTTTACCATAAAATAGATTAGAAACAGTTTCCCATTAGTAAATTCTTATTCTAGGAATGATATGCCATCAAATTCTGGAAGCCAAAATGAAACAGTGGTTTAGGAATTCATCTATAAAGTATATTCTCTCATTTTTTTGTCAGCCTGTTTTAGGGAGATCCATGTATTCAGCATGTTTGATCGCAGCTTGGCCCATACACAGTGGTCATTCAACCCAAAAATCTGAGCAGCAAATTGGGCAGCACCTTCAGGCGAAAGAATTGTGGAACAGCCAAGACCTGTAAAAAAGCAGGACAATTCTAGTTTTTAAAATGTATGATTGTCAATGTATGTTATCTGTAGAGCATCTTTAGTGTAGGTGAAACTCTAAAGAATCTTAGTCTTCACAAATAGTTCCAGAAACTTTAAAAATGCCTGTATCTACTAAAATGCTGAAACTAGCTACAGTCCTCAGAAAATAAATTTTATTTAGTTGTTCTTCCACCTCCCTCTCCTCTATGATTACCCCATTCAAAACTTATGGGTGAATATTCCTTAGCAAAATCCATACATTATTAAATCATACATATTATTGATTCACATATGCAATTCAGTTTAGGATATCCACAGCATATCACCTGATAAATAACATTTGAATTTCTAGATTTTGACCACTGTAATAGGTTATCTCACTACCAAAATTCATACATAAATGGTTTATCCAAATGGTACTCACTACTAAACTATACATTATTTCAAATAAAAGCTGATACATAATACAGAATATTCAACAATGCATGTAGAAAATGGAGTTTTAGATGGATGTGGAAGTAAAGGTACAGACAGCCCTCTACTTACAAACTTTTGAGTTACGAACTTTCGCCAATACGAACAAACCTTTTTAGAACTCCAACTCCAACTCCAAAAAGAGGAGGCAGGAGGCAGAGCAGCGGTGTGGGCAGAGAAGCCCTGTCTTCTGCTTCCAGTACAAGGAGCAACAGCCCACAGACTGGAGAATGCAGTGGGATGAGCCGGTGAGGTGAGGCAGGAGAGGCGACAGCACCTCCCTGGGCAAAGGTGGAGGCTGTGCAGGAGGCACTGTTCAGGGTGGCAGTGGAACTGGAGGAAGCAGAGGGACAAGCGCTTCCTGGAGGCACACTGTGTGCTCTGCAGCTTGTGTTGGAAACTGCTGACCCTTCATAAGGCCTTGCAGGAGGAAGGCTGAAGATCACAGCCTCCCAATGCACAACAGGTTAGGGTTAGGCAGCTGCCACCTTCGCCCAGGGAGCCACCACCGCCTCTCCTACCTCACCCAACGACAGAGTGTGCCACCCCCACTGGCTCGTCTCACTGTGCTCTCCACAGTCTGCAGGCTATTGCTCCTCACATTGGCAGCTCCTCTGCCCACACCACTGTCCTGCCTCCTGTCTCCTCTTTTTATTTGGCTGGACTTACGAACAAAACAGACTTATAAACAGCCTCTTGGAACATAACCTGTTCATAAGTAGAGGACTGTATATACAAAAATTCTCCAGCTAGAGCTGAAACTTGATCAAGTTAGAGAAGGAGCATACCTTTTTTGAAAATTAATACATAGGCATTTTCCTGCTTTGTCTAGGAAAGCCTGCAGTATGTTTGTGCAGGCTAAGTGAGAGGCAAACCCCAGATAAAATTCAGTGGCACCCCTCACACTGCATGAATCTTGCACAGGCAAAGCTCCAGTGTGATCAAAACTCACTTCTTTGTTTGCACATACCCTCAAAGTTGCAAATTTTGAAAAATAACTAAGCCTGTGGAGTCAAACTGGTAATGCTGACAAACATAACTTAAGAAAGTATGATGGAAGTTAAGTATCTTTAGTAAATGGGATATTCATTTCTTACACCATTTAGGGGGTGACAGTACTGCAGTACTACAAAGCTTTTTAAGTCCTATCCTTGAGCACAATCCTCTGTAAGTATATTGTAGAACTTGTAAATTGTAAATTTAGGATCTAAGTATTTGTCCATTCTAATTTAAACTATAATTATTTTGAACAGAACTACAGATGATAGTAAGGTTATGATTTTACTTTCAAACATGTACTACCTCACAAAAGATGATAATTTGTTCAAAGTATTAAATGATAAAACTTACCACTAGGCATTCTCAGAGATGACCATATATCCTGGGCACCCCAATCTGCTGAGAGTGGAGGACAATTGACAACTGGATAAGCAGTGTTTCCCGACATTACGGGTCCCAAGCCATTGCTTCTACCAGCCACTGCAACAAACACTGTGGGAATCCCATCCCCTAGTAATACAAAAACATATCAAATGTGACACATACATGCTTACCTAAACATATTCTATATTGTTGTTCATTTTTAAAAACAATAGGAATATTTTGAGATTGCCTTTGTAGTTAAACAACAGTTCACTAAAATAGAGAATTTAGACAAATTTGGGTTATGTACCTTCATATTCTGCTTTGATCCTCAGTGTCTCATCCGGTCCTTTGTGAGCAGAGGTCACTCGTAATTCACAAGGCACACCATAACTGCCACATGCCTTCTTAATTTTTTCACAGTGACCAAGATCTGAGGTTGAACCCATGAGGACAACCACTCTGCCTTGACTCTGTGGTTTCAATAACAGCTAACAGAAAAGATCAAAAGACAATTTAAAAGTACTGAAAACAGTGATATAGATTATCTGTATCTCACACATTGATGTCAATACCTCCACTCTTTCAGCCACCCATTCAAAGTTTCTTTTCACCATCTGCAGTGCTTCAGGAGTCACTTCTTTGAGATCACGGTAAGACTGAAAACACAAAATAACAAAACGTTATATACAAAATGCACAAGATACACCTATTACATACCTATTTAAACTGCCAGTACTGTATTTCACTGAGCAACTCCAAACATATATTTGTAATCTGGTATTAACACAGAAGTCAACGTATGTGAGCATCAAAAATGCAGTTTATAAGTTGATGATGTATCTCCAATTCCTATTTTGAAACTTCCACATTTTATTTTCACTCAGAGGAAAGGCCATATGCTGATCTGGATCTCCGATATCAAATCAGATAAACTAATAGATTATGCTTATATGATTAATAAAATCATGGTTCACTATTTTGTTAACTGACAGTTAACACATAACATTAAGAAAGTTCTGAAAACTACAGAGATCAAACAGCATTAGACTCAAGAGCAAATCTCAAGTGTGCTTTTCACAGCTCATTAGTAGAAGATAAACAATATTTTGGAATATGAATTTTGCATTTACTCACTTCCTCTCATAGGCAAACCCTATTAATGTAAGTATTAATAGCTATTATTTAAAATACACACGTACCCTAACAGCATTATCCTTGCCAGAGCTATAATTAACTGGAAAAGTCTAAATCAACATGCATAACATGTTAAATGTATCTTTCACTATTTTAATTGAAATGTAGTTAGAGATTTTATTTTTGGACACTTAACGTGTCTATCATAAAACGAATAAATTAGCAAAAGAAAAAATATTGAACAGTTTTCCAATTTTAACTAGCATTTGGCTTTCCCCAATCTTCTTTTCCTTCTTCTGTTTCACTTGAGTTGAAGAAACAACCATGGAAGCTAAGGAGAACAAAAGCAGGTTTCACACAGCACAGATACACACACCCTACAAAATTGCAGTATTGGCTTACTTTCAGAACATGGACGGAAAACAAAATTACCTGTTTGTCCTTTTGTTGTTTTCTATCCCCAGATGGCCACAATCTCCAAGAATCATTATCAATGACATCAGCAAGGACAATTTCTTTTGTGGCTACATTAACCCCAAACTCAACCTAAGAAAGTCACAAAAAAAGGAAGCATTAGCTAAATTCAACGATTTCATTCCTTAATTTAAAAACCAGGAACCTTTTTAAAATATAATTGTATCTACCTTCAAATCCACTAGCGTACAATTCTGGGGCTGCCATGCTTTTTCAAGTATTTCAAAAATGGCTCGGGTGGACTGTGCCATGATATCTACTTCCGTTTGTCCGATTTCAAGGCCAGCAAGCTTAAACTTAACTTCAATGAGTTGCTCTTCAGACCACTGTGGATCATTTGCTGCATCATCCTGTTATAAGAGTGAGATTTCATTGGAATAACTGACATCCTCATTAGAGATCCAGTTCCATTTTTCCATTCCATACAGAAGCAAGCAACGTTTTCACTGAAATGTCACATTTACTTGAGGGTGATCCTGTAGGGCAGTGATGGTGAACCTTTTGGGCTTGGCATGTCAAAAATTCAGAAAATGCCTAACTTGATTCTGCCGGTGTGTCACCCTCCTGAACAAAAGAGGAACATTTACATATTCATTTATTTTAAAAATTTACAGTCCAATCATGTGTGGTGCTATGTATTATATAAAGAAACGTCAAATAATTACAAAAATGAAATATGAGTAAAACAAATTCAAGTTTCTTTGGTAACTCAAACAGGCAGAATAGTTGTTGTCAGGTGTTGGTGAACGCTGGTGTGCCACCCAAAATGTCATGGCATGTCACCTTTGACACGCGTGTCATAGGTTCGCCATCACTGCTGTAGGGTGATCTTGTTTTGGGATGGGCCCTTCTGATACTCTAATAGCATTTTTCCTTCTTTCCTGTATGTATCCAGTAAAGCCGCAATGATGTCATGATGTGATTTGAATTATTTGCACAATGACATAATGATGTGTGATGCTATTTGCTCCCTTGTTGCCTCCCCTGACAGATGCTTCCCACTGCAGGCTGCCAGACTGGAAGGAGATCATTCTTGCCAGAGGTCTAGACAGAGAATGCACCCAGACTGAGAAATATAAGTTGCCTATCCTAGTTTTCACTGAAAAGAAACAAGATATTTTTGAAGTTATTATTCAAACACATCGTTTCCTAATTGACATGATACCTATTATTAACAATCATGGGCATGAACACGTGTTTCTTTTAACAACTAAAAATATGTTTTCTTACCCAATTGTGCATAAGAATCAAGACTCATTTTAAGGATCACATGCCTATTGCAAAATTCTATCACTACTGAGTGTTAGTATTTTGGGCGAGGGGGGGGAATTATTTTTGGAAGGCTTAGATTAAGAAGTTTAACTGAAGCACAAAATTAACTTAAGCTTCAAGCTTTCAAAAAATGTGGTAAATGTTAAATGATATAAAACGTCTCCATTACAGCCCCATCATGTTTGTACTACCTACCTTATAAAACATCTCAATTTTAGGTGGATAAAATTTATAGCCTTCTTCAACACCAGGATTTCTCTTCAGGAAAGAACCAGTGGCAATTCTTCTACAAACCCATTCAATTGGAATCATTTCACAGTGAGCAGCTATAAATGCTGTATCGCTATGTTTTCTCACAAAAGCAGTCTTGATGCCTGTAATAAAATTTTCTTGATCAAAACAGTCTTCTGAATCTTAACTGTAAGCAAAATATGCAACCTATATATTTCTAAAACACACAAGAAGTCAACAATTTTTGTGTAAAAATCAATAAAAACATACATGGATAGCTAGTGGTGTTGGAGGCGCATAGCAAAGAGTAAAAGGCAAATAAAGAAAAGGGAATTCCCAGAAGACTGCTGTGGTCCTCATCCAAATCAGAATGCTTTTTGTGAAAATCCTGAGCATGAAATTTCACTTACACTCTGAAGAGAAGCAATCCATTAGTTTCTAACTTACAGAGAGTAGGAATTGCTTTCATTAGATCAGACTGGGACATTTTTACAGATAGTCCTCAACTTATGACAATTCATTTAGCTACCATTCGACGTTATGATGGCACTGAAAAAAATGACTTATGACCAGTCCTCGCACTTAAAACTGTCACAGCATTCCCACGATCATATGATCAAAATTCAGGCACTTGCCAACTGGCATATATTTATGACAGTTGCAGCATATTAAAAAGCAGAGACGTCGCCTTGCCAACAAAGATCCGCATAGTCAAAGCTATGGTTTTTCCAGTAGTAATGTATGGCTGTGAGAGCTGGACCATAAAGAAGGCTGAGCGCCGAAGAATTGATGCCTTTGAACTGTGGTGCTGGAGAAGACTCTTAAGAGTCCCCTGGACTGCTAGAAGGTCAAACCAGTCAATCTTAAAGGAAATCAACCCTGATTGCTCATTGGAAGGATTGATACTGAAGCTCAAGCTGAGATACTTTGGTCACCTAATGCGAAGAGAGGACTCTTTGGAAAAGACCCTGATGCTGGGAAAGATTGAAGGCAAAAGGAGAAGAGGACAGCAGAGGATGAGACGGTTAGATAGCATCACTGAAGCAATGAGCATGAAACTGAGCAAACTCTGGGAGGCAGTGAAGGACAGGACGGCCTGGTGCGATATGGTTCATGGGGTCATGAAGAGTTGGAGACGACTTAACGACTGAACAACAACAACAGCTGGCTTCTGACAAGCAAAGTCAATGGGGAACCGCACGATTCACTTAACAACCGTGGGGATTTGCTTAACAACCATGGCAAAAAAGTTTGTAATATCAGGTGTGGTCACGTGATGCCTTGCTTAACCACCACACCTCTCAACAATGAATTTTCCAGTCCCTATTGTGTTCATAAGTCGAGGCCTACCTGTATAAATGAAGAGTGGAGGAACTAAAACTCAAGAGTAGATCCCACTGCATTTAGTAGAACATGTTTCCAGATAAGCATTGCTTTTTTTTTTTTTTAACCTTCCATAAAAATCTAAGCGCATGATATTCTGGATCCAAAGCCACAAAGGGGAGTTTTTCTAATGTTATGTGTGCTTAGGAAGGAAGGAAAATATGTTACCATGAACTAAGGACATCTGCTACTGTGAAGTAATAGCTGAAGTCTTGGATTTAGAAAGGGTTCAAATCAATCCTCAGCAACAATGTGATTTGAAACAATTATTATAAATTTTAATATTAATCAATCTGCCAAGAATAGCGATGACAATTTCTACATATCCAGCTGGGAAAAACCCCACTTTTTCTATTTTTTGTCTTAAATTATATAGCCTATTGTATTTTTCAACTTGCCTCCTCCATGTTTTTCTTGTGTTATCTATTTCTATTAATTTTTATCTGTGCTACTGCTTGTGCTAATGCTTTGTGGAAAACTTACTTGCTCATTCACTGCATATCATGCAGGTGGCAGCATCTTTCTGATCTTGTCTAAAGATCTATAGAATCTATAGTCTAGTATCTAGCTAAGCAGTCAGGTCTGGTTGGCATTTGGATGGTAGAACTCCAGGGAACCAAAAGACTATAGATTAAACTATAAAGTTGAAAAACAAGTAAGGACAAACCACATCCATTCTGATACCAAAAAAGCAATTTTAATAACTCCATGAAATCAGCAGGAAGCACGCCTGAATCAAAAGAAACTTCCACTTTTTTTACGATATGCAATCCTGTCACCAAAACTGCTTTAGTCATAGAAAAAAAGAGGTGAATGAGTGGATACCCAATGAAATCAGTGGGCATATTTTTTTTTTCTTTTCTTTTCTTTTCTTTTGATGCTAAATACACCACTATATTTGTTAATGAGACAAGAAGGCAGAGGATAGTAAGTTGGAGGTTTGCCACAGAGTGTCACAAAGAAAATGTTACAACACTTCATGGAGAAAAAGTTGGAACAGAAGGAAGGATTCCATCATGTTAATTTTTAATCCTTAATCTTACTCAAGACAACATTTCTTCATAACATACTAATGTGAGGCAAGTTTTGGAAGCGCAACTTGATAAGCTAATGCAAGTCTGATTTCATGTTTTTGGTAATCAGTAGCTTGCAAGACACAGTTTTGATATGCAACTTATAACACATAAAGCAAGGATTATAATTTCAAGCAAATGATACCTTTTGGCTGACGGGGTAAAAATTCTAAAAACTCATCCCGAGAACTTCAAAACAAGTTATTAAAGACATATACAAAATAAATAGGAAAAAAAATCATAGCACAGATACAGTGCAATGGCAGGGAAACGCATACATAAAATTACTAGGTGGTCTTAAACTACTATCTCAAAGTTTCTGCAATATGAACATTCAATTAAATGGCCTTAAAAATAAATTGCCTTGTTTTCCAGTTTGGTTATAGAATTAGCACATGCAAAGCATTTTAACTTGTGAAAATGAACACTATAAACGCTACATTAGAACTATAAATTTGGAAGCCCAATTTATTTTAAAACAGCTGGCACTAAACATTTTAAATGTTTTTTTTTTCCAATCCATTTGGCCTGAAATGAGTTATGTATGTTAAATCCCACTGCTTAAGTTTCCAGTGGCCTCTTCCAATGGCTGTCAGTGTTACTTAAGGATATAAGGGACAAATATTTAATGTGACTCATCTATGGAGAAACTAGCCTGTATTTTTTTTCATGTGGAAAAAATATTGTGGTATTCTTGAAAGTTCTGTGCTCGTTCCAGCATAGAATATAGTCACAAGATCTCTTAACCGTAATAAAATCAAAAAAAATTAACACGCAAGTTTCCCATAGCAAAAAGTTTCCATATAATGAGGCATTATTGCTTTACATACACTGCCAATGTTACTCTCCTGCATGACGACCCATTTCTCCACTACTTACCAGATTCCTGAAGCAACTGGAACACACAAGCTGTTGTTGTATTTGATATTGCAGCCTTCCCTTCCATGATGTTCTTTCTAGCTGCATTTCCAGCAGTTATTTGGTCTTTTGATTGCAGGAGAACACATCCTGGGTACGTTGGCAATTCATAAACTTCTTTTGTTTTTCCCTCATTTATTTTTTTGCCCAGTTTAAGTTCTGGAGAAATAATTGGGGGTGTTATGAACATATATGAAAACAAGGCATTACATTTTAAAAGGTTTATAAAACAAATGTGTGCATGTTTACTGAGAAAGTTCTACTATATTCAGGGCATCTTAAACATAGGAAAGCATTTCACTATCTGCAATGTAACATTTCTTTTGAATATCAAAGACCGCAACTCATTCATTTTGTTCACCAAATGCCTTGTTTGCTTTGGCGTAATAGTAAGTGGTATATAAACTATGTCTTCTTTCTCAGAATGTGTTCTCACAAACTTAGCCATTTTTTTTAAAGACACATTATGTCTTAGCATGAGCTGTGAATGCTGTAAAAGGCTTATTTGGGTTTTGCTTTTTAACTCTTGAAGAAGGAGAGAGGGAGAGAGAACCATCTCACACTGTAAGATGCCTGCTGAGAAGAGGGAAACAGAGTTGAAGTCTTTTCAGTTCCTATGGTAACAAATGGATCACTGAATACAATTCATCAAATAGTCCAGATAGTCACATGGAGCAACCATTCTTTACTTTTCTTGGGTGTCTGTTCAGTTTCCAGGCTGTGGTAATTCTCCACATGCAAACAATTATGAAGGAAAATAGTCTATATAAATCTTCAACATTTTGCCTTTTTTAAATTCTACCTTGGAAGACAAAATGAGAAGATCTGCTAAATTTCTTCTATTTACACAAGGACAATTTACCCATTGAACTGTGGCTTCTGCGTATCAGTTGTCCCTCTCCCTCAAAATGAAAACTCAATAACTTTTCCTTTGAACCAAGCACACATGGCTGTAATCATTGTACGTTGCGCTTCTCTTGTGAGGACATTTTAGGGAGCCGCCCTTGATCCTGTTATGGCAACAAGATATTCAACCTCACATCTCTTTAAGGTGTTGAACTGTCATAAGCTTTTAATGATTTGGTGCCTCTCTGGGGTAGCAAGGAGTTGTAATGGGCAAAGTGATATTCCAAAGTTGACCAGAATCTTTATACAGAGCTGATCCTGAAAGAATGGAGGGGGTTTTGCTTTTGTTGCTAAACTGAGTTAAGCCTAGCTTTGAATTGTTTTTATGATCACCCAGGAGATCAAAATGTCAGGCAACAATGCTACTAATTTTAAAACTGTAGTCACCAACAGCTCTGGGGGCCACAAAAAGCCCTTGACTCTCAGAGTGACCACCCCTACATTAAGGACCACTAGATTTGCCAGTTGGCAAAAGAAACTTCAGGGTCCTTGCCTTGCCTTTTGTTCTTGACTCAAGAGTTATTCCTTTAATGACTCTATGCGCTAGCAAGACAGCAATATGACCAAACCATAAACGCACGTTCAAATAATTTGAGATGGGGAGGACAGGTCCAAGAGGGCAAAATCTCAGGAAAACAATAGAAACACCCAAGCTTAGGTGGGTAATATTTTGCATGATAACTTGAACTAGTTTGTTTAGCAGCCTCACTTAAACAAGCTTTTCCTTCCCTACCCAGGTAACAAGAAATAAAGACACTTAAGTTATGTGGTAATAACAACAGTATTTCATAAATAAAATACTACTGCAACACTTAAGTGAGATTGTCTAGTAGTAATGTATTATTGATGAATTGGTGATAGAAGTTAATTAGAACTTTACATTTGTTGTCCTCTTCAAGATTAAAACAGAGGTGTCCTTAGTTAAATATAATAACTAGGTAATGATGGGCATAGAATAAAAAGTACAGGAGGAGGATTTCTATCCAGATGGTACACCTAGAATACTCAATGAGCAGGTCATTCATTTCTGTGGCCACTGAAAGTCTTTCCTGGAAAAACAGAACAGTTAAAAAAGCAAAAACAAGCAACTATGAACCTTGGAATGTTCCAGAGATAATTTTAAGAAAACAAGTATGAAGAAGTTTAGAGAGACCTGTGCATTTTACTAAAGATGGTGATAGTTATGAGCAATAAATACTATTATTTATAAAACCAGGTAAAGACCTAACTCGAGCCCCATTTCCTTCTGTCTTACACCTTAAATCTCTGGGCAGATTTCTGATTTAATGTCAATCCAGCTTTTTCTCCCCAGTGCCATTTCCCACCTTTTTATCAACTTACTTGAGTCACTGGTCTGAGATGGGTGGCTATATAAATTGAATGAATGAATGAATGAATAAATATTATCTAGAAATCTCAAAGACTTGCAGAATGTTATGAAGCCAGTTTGGTCTAGTGGTTAAAGCACCAGGCTAGAAACCAGGAGACTGTGAGTTCTAGTCTGGCCTTAGGCACAAAGCCAGCTGGGTGACCTTGGGCCATGCACTCTCTCTCAGCCCAACTCACCTCACAGGGTTGTTGTTCTGAGGAAAATAGGAGGAGGAAGGAGTGTTAGGTATGTTCGCCAACTTAAGTTATTTATAAAAAATTAATAAAGTCGGGATAAAAAATGGAAATGGAAACTTTGAATTGACTAAGATATTGCTTTAGCATAGAAGTTTGAAATCTTCACTTAAATTTCTCCAGTCTTCTGAGAAACTGTCTACCCAAATCTCAAAACTGATCCATACAAAATCTGATACTTGGAGAATATGCATAAGAAAACAAATTCAGTTGTTCAGATGTATGCTGCATATACTTTACAGATTATCTGATCTTGAAGCTTCATATTGCTGAAATTGCATATACAGTAGAGTCTTGCTTATCCAACATAAACGGGCCAGCAGAACATCGGATAAGTGAAAATGTCGGATAACACACAGTAACGATTGAGTGCGGTAGAAAAAAAAAAAACCCGATTCGCTGCGCCTGTTGCAATCGATTTTCGTGTTGCGGCGCCGCACCGTCAGGAGCAACAAGAAAGAGTACACTCACGCTCGCAAACAAGCGGCACACTTTTCTCGCCGATTTATGCGTGTTGTTGTGTTTTTTTTAGGGGTGTCGGATAAGACGGAATGTCGGATAAGCGAAGGTCAGTTAAACGAGACTCTACTGTAATACATAATGGGAGACATCATCAGGCTGCAAATTTTTCAGGACTACAGAGGGAAAAAGTCCAACAAAAACTTCACACGCCTACTGAGTTCTGAATCCAGTATTACAAGTTTTGTTCCATGAGTAACTGAGCTAGAGAGCTGTATCATTGTAATGAACTGTAGAGGCAGAAGTGCCAATCACCCTTTGGGCCAAGGTGGATACAAAATAAGCTGTATGCTGCCGAGAGTCGCCTGTGAGAGATGAGCAGCCTGCCCTATGGAATCTTCTCCCTGCTGAGGCGAGGCTGATCTGTCATTGTTGAGCTTCCAGAGGTCCCTTAGGACTTGGCTATGCCAGCAGGCCTGGGGACCCCGGGGGACGGGAGAGTCAGCGAGGTGGCTCTCTTATTTTTAGCATCCTTTTATTCTGTTCTATTTCAATGTTTATATTTTTTATGTATTTATTGACTGTTTTTAGCTTTGTTGTATGCCACCCAGAGTTGCCTGTGGTGAGATGGGCGGCTATATAAATTGGTTTAATAAATAAATTAAATAAATTGCAGTTTCCCTCTGGTCTTTTGGGCATGCAACCCAAAACCCATATGGAGAATTACAGCACTCCCTGCAGGTCTTCTCCAGCCTTCCCATAAGACACTTGGGTGGCTTAAACGATTTCCCTTTGTACTGGAGACCGACTACGGGGAAGGTAAATAACTGAAGCGAAACGTGACCACAAAAAAGTCGAGTGTGCAACAGCCAAGTTTTCAGAACGGCTTAACTCCCAAGAAATGATGGGACTACAACTGCCAGCTTTCCCAGGCAGAAGAGCAAGCAGGCCTGCGACTCCCAACATCTCTGGAGCTCCCCAACGGGAGAGAGGCGAACCGAGATTGCACTGCGCACAGACCGCGGTGGCAGAGATAAAGGTAGCCTGTACCACCAGACCGGGCAGTAGGGAGTCCTTTTTCTGATCAATACCCGTTACCTAAGACTCTACCTAGATCCCACAGCGCGAGCGGCTCCAACCCAGCGCCGCTCACTTTTTACTTAACAGAGTTTCTTTTGAACATCGGCAGCCTCCAAAAAGCGAAACCTGGAAACGGTGGAGAGGAAGCTGCGGCTACTACAGGCGACCCACGTGCGCACAGCCCGAATAAGGCGCAAGCAGGCGGCCAAGTTGAGTGCCGCCAGCAGCGCCCTCCTTCCGCGGATCCCGCTAAGGCGTGCAAAGCCACTCACCTGAATGTATCGGAGCCATTGCAGCGAGAGGAGCGGCGGCCCGGGACGCCTAAAAAGCAGAAAGTGAAACACGTGAAGACGAGAGGAGCAGCGCAGCGCAACCTGCCAGGGAAGCCCACGCACTTCCAAGAGGGAGGAGACCTAGAGCGCGCGTGCTACTCGGGGTGCTGAACTGGCGGCCGGGCTGCGTAAGAAGGGGGAACAGCGGAAGGGGCCGGCGAAGCGGGGTGGAGATTAGCCGCGAAGCCCACCAATGGCCGCGGCTCGCGCAGGGTTGCGCCCCGAAGTGCACCACCCCAGGCGCATTCTTCCTCCCCGACCTCCTTGTTCCGAGCGGGGGGGGGGGGAGGAAGAAGGAAGATGGTTCAGCTACCTCGGCCTTCCAATCTGCGCTAAGCTTCCACCTACGCCCCTCTGCCTTCCCCGCCTCTGGGCAGCCGCCGCAACAGTAACGCGCGGGCGAAGTTCAGCCCTTCCCTCCGCGCGCGCCCTTTTCCAGGACTCCCACCCCCTCCGCCCCCGTCCCAGGGCTCTTTCGCGCCAAAGTTCACCCGCGGACTCACCCTCGCCCCGCTTCACCGGGTGCCTTCCTTGCGTAAAAAGCGAAGCCCCGGCCACCTTCTGCCAGAACTCCTCCCGCCCCGCCCCCAGAGCGCGAAAAGTAAAATATACCAAATTTAATACGCAGGTGAGAGGGGTGGCAGGGCGAGAAGATGACCGGAGAAAAGTTCCACCGCGAAACTTAGTTTCGATGAAGCGCTGGAAAGAAAACGGTCCACAAAGAGCGCCCCGTCCCTTTCCTCCCCCTCGCCCGCAGAAGACCCGGGCGCGCGACTCCCCGCAGGCGGCGCTTCATTTGCCCGGAAAACAACCCGACCGCCCCCTCCCCATGTGAGTGTGTATGTATGTAAATAAGGCGAGGGGTGGGAGCAGGGAACTTGCGCTGCTGCGGTCAGCCCGCCTCCTCCTCCTTCCCCACAAACTCAGGCGGCGGCTGGAGCGACAGCAACAGGAGAGGCTGCGGGAGCATCCACACACGTGTTCGCTCGGGCACCATGGAATTCGAGGAGCTAGGGATCCGGGAAGAATGCGGCGTCTTCGGCTGCATCGCCTCCGGTTTATGGCCCACGGAGCTCGATGTGCCCCATGTGATCACGCTGGGACTGGTGGGGTTGCAGCACAGGTAGGAATGGGGCGACGGTGGCCGGGGGAGGGCGGCTGACAGGAAGGCCTGATCTCAGCCTTGGGGACCCGGAATAAGCATGAAGAGGAGGAACAGTGGGAAGAATGCGGTGGGATTAAGCCTTAAGGCAGCGCTGGTTCGGTGAGGTCTGCTCTCCTGATCCCTAGGGCACGTGCTTAGGATGTAGCAGCCTCCGTGTATGCATATGCACTCTGTGGGATGTAATAAGATCCTTGCTCCCAAGTAAATTTGTGCAGGCTTGCACTCTGAGGTCTTCCTGTTTTGCTGCTGCAGTTCTGTCCCTGACTCCAAGAAAGATGACATGCTGTTGTGGGGAAGATTAAAGTGCAACTCTGGCTATGCAACAGATCCTAATACTTCCTCAAACTTTTAGGATGGCCAGAGCTCACCCTGATCAAAGTTTAAGGTGCTTCTGTAACCATCTGACAGCCTTAAACTTGCTGAAAATCTGTATCTCATGCCTGAATTAGGTGGTCTGATAAACTCTGATCCTCTTTGGATCCATTTACTTGGCTGTGAGTTCTGTGAGCAATCTTAGAGTTCTGCTGGGTTAGCATATACTCTGACGTTCTTGGACCCAAATCAGTTTTGGTAAGCTGCATTACTCTTGCTTTTAGCTATAGAAAAGTGTAAATACAAAATTTGGATAAAACCACCATATGGGGTTTGTTTTGCAACATATCCACCCATTGCAGACTCTGCCCATAATCCTTTCTTGCTGCAGTATGTTTGTTCTGCCTACTCTGGAGAGAAGCATCCAACAAGATACAATCTCAGCCTCTTCTTGCCAATCCTACACGTAGAAAGTTCCTTATTTGCAAACATGTGCTCACCTTATCTACTTTATATCTGTGCTTTATCTTTATATCAGCTTTCTCCAACCTGGCATCTTTCAAATTGGTTGAACCTGCTGGCTAGGGATGTTGATCGTTTTAATCCAGCATATTCAGAGAGCACCAAGCTGGTCTCTTTTCTTCACCCTTGTTTCTCTTGCCTGCTAAAACTTTGGTGTGTGCATTCCTTCATGGGATCATAAATCTCCAAATTCATCTTGGATCGATTTGCTGAAGGAACAGGTACTCCTTCCTGCTCACTTAGTGGATGGGGGCTGTTTGTGAGCCAAGTAGCAACCATAATTCTCAACCCTTTTAACAGGGAGTGCTCTAACGATGTACTTTCTCTAAGATTGTGCCCATCCTTCAGAAGTTGGGTGGCTGGATGCTACAATCCTATTCACATTTCGTGGGAAGTAGCCATGCTTAAATGGGTTCCTGAATAAAGATTCAAAGGGCCACGTTGCACATGTCTCTAGGATTTACTTAAGGCTCCCTAGACTGCGTAGGCAGGATGATTCAAGACAGAACAGTCACATTCTTGGTAAGAAAAATATAGCACTGCATTAACAAAACATCTACTCTTACATCATATCCGCAAATCTGCAACTCTCTGTGACTCAAGGTAGGTTGTATCACCTTAGTGACAGGCCTATCTCTGCATCTAGGTTTAAGTTCTGCTGCTGCTTTGGTGGTATCAGTTTATAGTATCAACTTCCTGGATTGATACAGAGTAGCTATTCTTGCATATGTTACATACGTTACATATATGGTGGGTTAACATAACTTGACTGTTAGCTCTACACATGCACAGGAAGTGACTTCCCGCTCCCAACTTTCCATTTTCAACTAACTATAAAGACTTATTATATACAGATCTGAACTAATAGTAGCTAGTATTTAGCTATAGTTTAGGAAAACAAGGTAATTTTAACAATGATTCTGGCTTTTTTCCCATCACTCTTCTTGAAACCAGCCTAATGACCCAGTTTGAACATATAACTGCATAAATTGTCAGCAGTTTCACTTCTTGTAGGCCTTTCCAGCAATGTATTTTCTAATCAGTCTGGAGAACGTGAGTTTCACGTGGGTTAATAAATTGGGAAAATAGGCCAGAATGTAACATATCAAGGAAACTTGGTTGGTAAGTCCATATTAAAGATATATGCAAATTTTTTTCAGCTGGCACAAGTTATTGTCCCAGCACATGGAGCACACACGATTGGTAAAAGCTGATGGAGGCAGTACAGGTGGTCCTCAGTTAATGACCACTCATTCAGCAACCGTTCAAACTTACGATGGCACTGAATGAGTGGTACTTACGACCAGTCCTCAAAGTTCTGGCCATTGCAGCACCCCCGCAGTCACGTGATTGTGATTTGTGACCTTCTCTGATGGCTTCCCACAAGGAAAGTCAATGGGGAAGCTGGCAGGAAGTCGGAAGTCACGTGAGGTCTTCGCTTAACAACTTGCCATGATTCACTTAATGACAGTAATCAGGGACTGCTGGAACTGCCATAGCTAAGCAACACAGTCACATGACGTGCTTTACAACTGCATCTCTTAGTGACAGAAATTCCAGTTACAATTACCATAGTTAAGTGAGGACTACCTGTATGAAACTATGGCAAAAAGCAAAGGCACAAACTGAGCCTATGTTAGCGTTTCTAAGCCCTGAGAATGCACTGTCATGAATTATATATAAAAGATGGCATAATAATGCTAGTTAGTTAACAATAGTTCTGAGGCATTTTTTTTCCTGTGCCCATTAGCAGGAATTGGAGTATTTCACATGACTCAGTTGCATCCAGATGTTTAGGGATATTTTGCATAGATATATAAAATAATTCTCTCCTGTGTACATAGTATGGATTTTTCTATCTGAAATGTACTTTTCAGATAACTTAAAATGGCTCCTAGTTATGTGTTGCTTTATGCTCAAAATCTCACACCAATGCGAATGATGCTAAGCAAATGAAATGTGTGCTCTGCTATGTAAAGTATATCCTAAATATATTTAAAATCTAAGCCATGAGACTAATTTCTTGAAAATTACATTTAAACTCTTTTTTTTTTTTTTAATTTTCTGACTTTTATGGGCTGGATTAACAATAATGAGATTCCTTTTACAGGAATTTTTCTTCTTCTAAAACACTATTACATATTAGGACTACTCTGCAGGATACCTCAAGCTACTCTTAAGTGATTTTTGTTTTGTACCTTAGTGTATATTTTGTAGAACGTCATGACACACAAAATATAACTTGGGTACAAGTTTTCTGGTGTTTACTGAAATTAGATAGACTTAAAACTCTTTCCACAAAACTTAAGTAAATAAGAAACATGGTTGAAAGCAACATGTTGGGTTGTTTTTTTGTTTTTAACAGAAAAATGTGTCCCATCATGCAGTCTTAAAAGCTAAGGTTATTTAGTAGACTTATCTAATATGAGGGTTCAGGGAAACCTCCCAAAATGTTATCTCTATGTTTTAGAACACAACTTAGCATTGGATTCACCATTTATAGAATGTGTTGATGCAATAATTTTTTAAGGGTTGTTTGATTTGGGTATTAAAGCAAACCATCTGCCAAAACAAAACGAAAATGCTCGCCTACAAAATATTTTCTATTCTCATTAGAATGTTATGGCTCTCAACTGCCTTTCTCAGAAGTGAGAAATGTATGCCCTGCACTCTAGAAGTTTGGCCAGCAAACTTCTATCCATCTCCAAAGGCTGGCTAGAGCTGATAGGAATTGGAGTGCAGAAATAGAAATCAGCAGCTCTTTGTGAGAAAATGGTGGCCATTCTAGGAAAAAGGCCTACTAAATTGCTTTAGGCATAATGAGTTGCACTGTATTCCATCCAAGTGTATCATGTCATACAGCAAGGTATTTTGGAGAATGTGCACTAACTGATATGACAATTTATGGAATTCATGTTTCTTGCGTACACTTGCAGAGATCCATCTATAACAAACAGGCAAGGTCATCGTGGGTCATTGCTCCAAGACTTTAGGAGTATATATCATGCGATCAGAAACATTTACAGTGCAATCTGATACTTATCTATTCAAGGATACATCTCACTTAGTTAGTTTACTCCTGGTAATATAACATGTTAAACCTTAAAAGAGGTTAAAACTTATGGTAATTTTTATAGTTGTCTTCCCTTATTTTTTTTTTTAAATCCTTTGTTCTTCAGGAGTTATCAAGGCTAGGTTTAAGACACTTGCACAGAACACTAAATATTAAAGCATGAAAAACATTTTGTTATCTGGAAATACGACAGGCAGTTGGAGAGTTATAAAACTAGAATTCTCAATAAAGAAAGAGTAAGCCCATATTAATATCTTGTTCCAGGCAATTGCTCTGTGTTAATCAATATATGAAAAAAACGTCATGCAAGTCCTTGACCCAAACTGTTCTGTAACATGCATTTTGGAACAGGTTTTGGGCTTGTTAATCTTTTTCTAGAAGATACTTCATTTTGAGAAATATTTTGGCAAGAATAGGATGGTCACAGATTGTGGGAGTTTCTGAATGTATTCTACGTTTTCCCAATCAGAACAATTTGGCAGTTAATCTGCATGATTAAGATTTCTTTGGAACAGGACATAACATTTTGCAGAAAGAAAGGGAAGCGTTTATCATTTTTAAGTGGGGGCTTCGTGCTACGCCTTGACTGATTCACTTTCTTGACATTGTTGAAAACAACAATGTAACCTCTTCTCAAAAGATTTCTCATGTTTTTACAAAATGTCTGTCTTTCTGAAAAATCACAGTTTTCTCATCTGCTCTCACCTAATGTTACTTAGAGTTTTTTTTTCCATGCTGTTCAGAAAAAAATCATGAACCATTATGGTTTGATTATATTTCTACAAGAAAAAAGGGCAACATTAACATTTAAAAAATTCTATCTGAACATTGCCTGTGAATGAGTTGAAATGGAAGCTAATTTACAAGCCTGATTTGCATTTGTTTAGCTTATTGAGACTACTGTAGCCCTGAGAATTGTGACTAAGAGAAGTCTATTGTGTTAAAGGACCTGTTGGGACAATAGATTTCTGCAAGATTTTGGCATGCCTAATTTTCTTTCTACTGGGATCAGCATTATTTCAAAATCAGTACTTGGTTTTCCTTGGAATGCAAAGTGGATTGGTTGCTTTGTTTCTTTGTCATACCAAATTAAGGCTAAGGATGTGGTAGTTAGTATATAAACTTGATCTATCTATCATCTACCTACCTACCTACCTACCTTCTAGGTAAGCGATGAATGAAAAGGCTGCTGATGGTGATCAGAATCTCTATTAGCTGAATAACAGTCCTGAAGCTCTGCCTACAAATTAACTAGAAGTTGCATCTATAAATGCAACAGACTAAGGGGCAAATTGGCATACGTGTCATTATTAAGTAACCACTTATCAGTTCAGCAATGCAGTAGAAGAAGGTTAACATTAAACAGAGTACACAGAAAAGAATGTTCCTGCCATCTTCTCATGTTCTGCTCTTTTAAGGCGTTTTCTTCTTGCTCATTTTTATACCTCTCCCAACAACATATTCTCATAAAGTGCAATGTGCCTCAATCACTGTATTCTAGTTTGAGAAGGAAACCTAAAGTAAAATTGGATGGGCAACATTATGCTTTCCCTTAACAAACTTAGTGCCGCAATCCTTCCTCTTTTAAATTGGGTGTCAGTAGTAGAGATACTCACAGCTCAGAGCTGAAATGTTGGGATCTTGTGTTTGCTGAGGTTGGTTTTCTTCTGGCAAACATTCCATCACCAAACACGGTAAACTGATGATGTTATCTTGTTTGGTCATGAAACATTTGCATGAAGAAAACTGAGCTCAGCTAGCCCACAATCCCAAAAAATGGGGTATGCAATTAGGTTAACAGGTAAAACAAGTGCTTTAAGTTTCTGAAGGGATGCTCCATGGTTTTTGGCACCCATGTTTTAAGTAAACAATTTATTTGAAGAGAAAAGAATGAACAATGGAATCACTGTCCATTCAGTTCTTCAGTTGCTTGGATAAATATCTCTAATCCTTACTACACCCATAGTTTTTAAAAAGTAGTATGTTGTTTTGTAACTAATAATAGTTATAACACTAAAGCACAGAATTTGGGAGGGGGTTCAAAAATCCATTTTTTAAAAAGCATTTCAAACAAATAAAAATCTAATTAAATATTTAAGTAGTTAGAAAACAACTTTTAAAATCAAAACTTTCTGCAAAATGGAAGGGAAAATACAGAGTTTCAGATCTGAAAATAAAGTCTGTCAGTTTTCAGTAGAATTTATCTCCAGTGAAAGATAGCTTACATAATCAAGTCCTATAAAAGTTTTAAAATAATGGTTGAGCTATCATAGCATCCTCTTTTACCATGTTTTATGGTTTCTGATTCATGCGGACCTATGACTGGATTATTTGCTAGTTTCTTTTCAGCAGCAGACTAAAACAGTCATATCTCTGGAAGAATTAAGTGAGGAATCAAGATTTCTGCATTTTTATACATCATTTCTTTGACTAATTATATCTCTATCTCATCAGAACATATAAGCCTCATTGATTCAATGGGTCTTACCACCCAGTAAATATATATAAGATTGCAGCTCAAATTTATTATCTTGGGGAACATTCTATTGTTTGTTTGATAGCAGGTGCTTGAGTTACTAAAACAAGACAGTGGCAACGCCTGAAAATTAAACTTAACTCTATTCTGTTGGACATTTCAGAAATCCTTTCACTGTTGTTTTACTCTTTTCACAACAACCTTAATAAAATAAAAATATGAAACAAACCTGTTGCGTGGGGGGAAGGACAGTGTCCAGTGGTTTTCTTCTGACATCCTGCATTTCTTCCTGTTTGTAAAATCTCTCTAAAAGTGTTGTTCGGTTTTTGATAACAGACTGCAAGCCCTCCGATACACATCTTTGTGATTGCATTGTTGTATTCTCTGAAGTGCTCTTCTTAAATTGAATAGGTGAGGGTTCTGTATGAGAAAAGCAGTTTCAGAGATTATGTATTTAGCTTTGTCAAGAAATAAACACACTCTGGTTTATTCTAACCTAGATATATATCAGCACATACAGACCTCATTGGCTTGCTTGGGGGATTCATCTGCTTTTTGGATTTTTTGCTCTAAAGATACTTTTACATCTCTGCAAACAAGCTTTTTAGACTGGGGCACATTCAAAATTTTGGGAACAAGTTGTGGCTGTCATGGGGGAGCATGGCCATCTGAAAGCATCAGTCAGGAGAAGGCAAATTGCTAAAGTTGCTCCTTGTAGATTATATATTTGTCTTTTTTCTGGATAGGAAGACATCTTTCCAAAGTGCACTGGACGGCAGGCACCTACTATTTGTACTTTGAAGAATATCTGTGGGGCTCAGAGGCATTTTTTAAAAATACAGGCTATGCTAAAGGCTGCATGATGCCAGCTTCCAATTTATTATTTTTTCATTAAAATGTCCATTTAAAAAACAAACAAACAGGTAACACAAGGTGCCTGGCACATGCCAGTGGAATTCCCAAGAAGATATTGGTATCCTTGGGTAGCTTTCTATCGTGTCTGCCTTTTTTTTTTTTTTTTTTTTGTGGAGGGAAGGGAGACCTGCCTGTAATGGTACTCAGTCAGATCCCTACAGGTGAACCAGGATTGATTCCTGAAAGAATGCTTATTTATGCTCATAGTTCCATCCAGATATAATTGCATGGAGCAAGGCATTGCGTCTCCATAATCTCTGAAGATAAGTAATGGAAGATTTACTTTCTATTTTCTGCACTTGAGCAAGTAATCAAATGACAGCCTCATATATTAAAACACACACTGGATAGCTTATCGATACACAGTGGCTTTTGCTGAAACATTCACACACAGAAGACAGAGATTCTTTTCAGTTTCCATGAACACACAGCACCCAACATAAATGAATGGACTGCCTCAGCAGCTTGTTATTATCTTATATCTCTTATACATCTACTCCATGATACAGTGAAAAATTGTTACCTTCTTCAGAGGCTTTCCTCTTGACCCTCAGTGGTATTGTGTCTGTAATAACTTCTGTAAACATCTCTTTAAAAAGACAGTAAATATTCAGTGGCAAATTAAGATTTGGGGTGCAAGAGTGATAAACTGGCTGATAGATTAATTTAACTGACATAGTTCACACTTCTGGGACTAATATAAGCAGGAACATAGCAACTCTTTTGTTTTACATTTCTCTAAGTTTTTCAGAAATTTCTTCAGGGAAATGATCCATACATCAAAGAAAACTGCTTGAGTCATCAATATAGATACAGAGCTGCCTGCAAAAGTTTAGGTACTGCTGGTCAAATTGTATCTTTCAGTGAAAGCCTACGCGAATATAAGCTGGATACCTTAAGCTTATAAAAGCTACTGTATATACACAGGGAACAAACCCCACACTCACTAGCACTGATGATGTTACCTAGTCGGGTAATGAAATGTCTGCAAGCAAACAACCAAGCTCAGAGAGCACCACAGCTCAACCCTGAGCTACACATATTCTCTTCTATTGGGAGCTGCATACCTTTTCAGTTGATTCAGTGGTCCTGCTAATAAGGCCCTCAAAAATAATTCACTCATTAATGTTGGCCCTACTCTTAACCAACTGAAGACAATTCCAGCGGTAAACAAATACTCTGATCTTTTAACCTCTCAGACTGTGATTTTTCTGCATATTTTTAACAGCCATGGGCTTCTCTAAGCAGCTTCTCTGAGTATTTGAAAATGAGGATAATTTGCTGAAGAAGTGTACATGGAGTCTGTTTGCCATTTGGCATAAAAAAAAAAAAATCCATGTTCTTACAATGCATAGAGAGCATGGGAAGGGCATACTGCTCCCCTCAAAAAAAGTGGCAATGTGCAATCCATGGCAATTCTAGACAGGGCCCATGAAAAAAGTGGCATGGGGAGGATGTTTAAATCCAGTATTTAAATAAAAATCAATGAGATGTCGATATTCTTATATTTCAGTTAAGAATGCTGAAATCTCATGAAATTTTGACATCTTATTATCTGTGTATGTCTATATATCTGTATCAATATGAAAGCTGATGTGAGGTAGTGGTCATATGCTGGACTAGGAGTGGAGAGACCAAAGTTCTAGTCCTCCCTTACTCACAGAACCCAGCTGGGTGATTTTGGGGTTTCTACTAGCCCTAAACTGAGAAATTAAAAAGTATCTGTCAACCTGCACTGGACCTGGGTGATAGATTATGGTCCATAACCTTCAATGAAGAGATCTTTATCCATAGTAGATTGATTTGGGATGAACTACTACTACTACTACTACTAATACCCAGTAAGTTTCTGATAATTAAACTGTGATTTGCCAGAATGCTACAAATAGTTGAGTACAGTTAGAGTTGTAGGGGTAAGTAAAAAAAAGTGTATGATTGCATAATAGTGCCTACCACCTAAATAGGGTATTTTCCTTATTTTGCTACTATCATATGATCCATCTCATTGCCTTACCTCCAGCTGATGGTGTTCTTAGGACCAGGATAGACATAATGGCTGAAGTCACATTTTGCTAAGAGGGTATTCAAACCATGGTTTGTTGGATCCACATATCCTCTGCTAAACACAATTGGGCTCAAATGGCACTAAACCAAAATCAGGGAAACTACATTTGAACCCAGTAAGTTTCTGATTATTAAACTGTGACTTGCCAGAATGCTACAAATAGTTGAATACAGTTAGAGTTGTAGGGGTAAGTAAAAAATACTGCTTAATCTGTGAAATTTGAGTAAATGATGATTAACTCTCCTATATTTCACAATTTTTAGGGAGCCATAGGCAACAAATAATTAACAAGACTAGAACAGATCTCTTCATCCCTTCTAACCCAATAGTGTCCCTGCTAGCTACAAGTAGACGTGGGCCTCTCTTACATAGGAATGGATGGTGTGTGCCTTTTAACTGCCTAATGACAAGAACAAAAATGAATCTGCCAGCCAGGACCTTTTGTAGGCTTATTTATAACATCAAATCCAATCTTAATTTTCAACTGCAGCACCAGCAATCAAGTTAATTGGAGTTAGGAGTTTATCAGGCATGTTGCTATAGAGGTCTGTGTAAAGACAAGGGTGGGGGCCAGTGGAGAGTCATGCTCAGCAGAAGGAGGTGGGGAGAGAGGGCATATAATCTTATGACCCACTCTTAATTACTAAAACATAAATAAGTTGCTTGTTTCATGTGCAACACGCATCCTGTGATTTTCTGTTGAGATGAGACTTATTAACTCTGAACTTCAAGGCTTAGAAGCAACTTGCCACCATCCTGACATGACATTAGCTTTGATAAGCATTTAGTTTAATATTTAAGCTATCCCTGCTTTTGTTTGTGATGTTCTTAGTATCTAATATCAAATTAGTTCTCCTATGCCTGCATGTAAACATACCTGAGGGCTGGTTCCTCAAAATGCAGTCAATTTCTTCGTAAAATCTCATCTTCCTACTTGCACTGCCAAGCTGATTGTTTTCTTTCTGTACCGCTCGATACTCATATTTTAAGTTCTTGTATTTTGTACGACACTGTTTCCAGTCTCTGTCTATTCCAACTTTCATTAGCCTTCTGGCAATCTCCTCAAATATTTCTTTATTTCTTGTTGCTCCTTCAAGCATTTTTTGTATTTCCTCATCTGACCATATATTTATCAGAGCTCTAACTTCATTGTCACACCAATGCTTTCCTGCTCCTGTGTCATTAACTGTAATAACTCTAAAGTGATTCTGGGCTTCATCCAAGGTCATCTGATTGTCTGAAGATACAGAATTAAAGAATTAACTGAAACAAAGATATTTCATGAAATAAAAGCAGATTATTGCATTTCCCCCCTAAAGATATTAGAAAGATAAAAGATTCAGTGGTTGTTTCAATAGGAAAAGGTCTGAACAAAAAATTGAATATTATATAAAGAAATCAGGGCTGCGTACTACCTCAGATGCAGTCTCCAAAACGTACTTTGGAATATGTATGTAGCACTTAGCTGCAACTTTTAAAAACTATTACACAATCTTGGGAAAAGATGTTGCAGGCAGGTGCTATGTCCACATTTTCTGACACCCTTTCTATTAGAAAGTCTTAGTATTAGCTATGAAAAAATAGTTTTAAACAGCCTGTTCCTATACAGTATTAGAGTATTTAGTGGTAGCCTTCTAACTTGGGTGATCCATGTGTAAGATGGAGAGAGGGAATCTATGAGTTAAGTGCCCTGTTTATCCACAGGCTCAGGACTTCATAATTTGAAGGGAAGCAATTACTTTAATTCCAAAGAACTGATTTACATAAGACATTTTTTTCCTATCAGGGACGCTCTCCAGATGTGTACGCTTAAATTCTAGTATGGCCATTACTGGGAATTTTGAGAGCTGAACTCCACACATCTGAAGGCAACATGGGAGAAACTGGAAGAAACTAGTTAGGATAGAGGGTGCACCTTGGAGCCAAGAGTACTAATTTCAGCTACAAGGAAGGAGGTTCAGGTTAGTCATCAGGAGGAACTTCTTGACTATATGAACTCTCAGCTGGTAGAACAGGAAGTGCTGAGTTTTCCTTCAGCTGAGGTTTTCAGAGGCTGGATGGTCAGAGATGATCTAGAAGATCCTGCACTGAGCAGAGTGTTGGATTAGATGACATCTAAAGTCAATCCAAATCTATGCTTCTGTTATTCTGTAAACTTGCTTTGTTCTGTGTTGTAGTTTGGTTTGGAAAGCAGAACAAGATCTAAGGAATTAAAGTTAGGTTAAAGCTTGGTTATCAGGCTCTGACAATACAGTCCCATGCATATTGACTCAGAGGTACGTTCTTGTACAAAAATAGGGTTGTTTTCTGATAAGTATGTTTAGGATGTCAGAAAGCAGTTAGCTAAAAGATTTGATAACTCAGAATGGATATATTTTCATTTAGGAATATTGTGATAACAGATTTGGAAGCATTTCAAGCCATATCAATGTATCATTGTGTCCTGACTGTAGGTCAGCACACTACATATGCCTCCTATTTGATATGATGTGAGAAACAGTGTCTAAATTAAAGATTGTGCCTTGCACAGGATAGCATTGATGTGCTTGGGCTCACATTTGGTTGTATTTGTGGCGTGCATGGTCTTCTGAAAGCTGATTAAAGCTTGGCTTTTTTGAAGCCTTGGGAGACTGATTAATTATGTTTTTGTTGTTGTTGTTGCTAACAGACAATTTGATGTTCATGGATAATGTTTATTATATTGTTATGGTCTTTGCATTGGTATTGTATTATTGATGCTCTTTTTGTATACTCTTCAGTTGAAACAGTTTGTGATTTTTATAAATATATAAATAAAATAAACAAAATGTGCCAAAAGTGACTGGCACTGTCATTACAGTTAGCAGAAAGTGCTATATGTGGCACTGGTATGACTAAGGCCGCTAACCCAGTCTACTTCTATCTCTTACTAAAAAGCCTCAACTGACCAAAGCTGTGGTGGGTGGGAAAAGTCATCTCTGGTTATATCTAATGTGAACAATGGTGTAAGAAAAAATTGCAATTTGGAATGTAAGAGGAATAAATCATCATTCATCAAAGGCCTGTTGAAACAGGTTTGATGGCTCTGTGGAAAGCCAATAAGGAGCATGCCTTGGACATATCTGGAGGCAAGGTCTTCCAAAACAGGGGGGCTGCTACAGAGAAGGATTGCCTCTTTGCCTGTGTCCCTTGAGATGATCCCTAAGGCTACCTGGGACCTAGCTATACAGGCTTCATAGGTGATAGCTAGCACTTTGGATGGGATTGAAAACTTATAGTCATTGCAGCGACTGGAGAACTGGAGTTACATGACAATAGTGGCTGTCGACCTCTTACTTTGTGGCCACTGCATTTTGCACGAAGTGTAGTTTCCAAGTCATCTTCAAAAGGCAACCCCATGTAGAACATGTTACATTAGTCAGGATGCACAGTAATGAGGGCACAAGTCACTATTACCATGAGCTAAGCAAAGACCTCCTAGCCATGGCTTCCATTTGGTGTTCAAGCAGGAGCTCTGTGTCTCAGAGGACCATCAAGTACTAAACCTCCTTCAGAGGGAGGGCAACCCCAACTAGAGCCACAATTCATAAAGAAATATTTTTCTTCTTCTCCTTCTGTTGATCAGAAGCAAAGAACAAATCACTTACCTGTCCCAGGTACCGGTTTATACACTGAAAATCCAGATGTATCCTCTGAGATTGTGCTGATTGAATCATCATCTGTCAGAAAAACCCAATTGTTTGTTATAATGTTGCATATATTATGTGTGTATCTCTAATTAAACTTATTAAAGCTGAAACAATATAAGAAGCTGCTCTTCCTACTGCTACGTTCTTCAATGGTGCACCTTCATATGAGATGTTTCTTAGTTTTGTAGACTTTAACACTCTTGGGCCTCTCTAATTTGGCGGCCATATAACCCTAATAAATTAGTATTATTTATCCTGAATTAGTTGAGAATAGTAGGTCTATTATATGACTATTTTGCCTCTTTCAAAATATTGACCAGAACAGAAGATGCGGATCAGTATATGTTATAGTAAGCCTTAGATATTGATGGATGATTTTAAATATCCCACACCCATACTGTTTCCCCCATATCTGTAGGCTTTGGTAAGTAGCAAACTCTACTTAAAAGGGTTGTTGCATTGTGCAGCTTACCTGAATTTCTACCATTATCACAGCTAAAAGTTATCACAACATCACCAAATAAAGTTGTGGCCCCAAACTGGGCAAAACAGCAAACCTTACCCCAACACTAGTAGTATGAATATAGTTCATAAGACTAGAGGAATCTTCTTTACTCCCAATATTCTTTCTCTGAAGGGCAAAATTAACTTGCCAGTACTCATAGCTAGTGAGGTTTATTATCTTGTAACTACTTTCCTGAACTTGGCATCTTCTTTTAGCCATGCTGACTGGGAATTCGGGGGTTTGTAGATCCAGCACAGCTGAAAGGTACCAGATTGTGAAAACTATTCCATTTTATGACTTAACATATTTTCATTTATTCTTCCTGCTGTTACAGTTTCTAATCCAGGATGCATCACATCCAAAGTCATTATACATTCTATTCCTGTATTTACTTGGAAGTATGCTTAGTTAAGTATAGGAAGATTTGCAGTCTTAATTTTCTTGTCTTTTAAAGTATTCTAAATGAGTAACTGTTCCACAAGTTCACTTACATTGCTAATTAGAATGCAGTGTGGTAAACTGTGCTGCTACTGAATAGGCAGTAGAATAGAGTTTTGTATTAAATTCAGAGAGGTTGGAGGACTGGGCTTTCTAGGAGACCTATAGTAGCTTGTGGGCCATATGTGGCCATTGAGTTGCCTAACCATGTTCTACATCAAGGCCAGTGTTCCATTTGCTGGAATAGGTTTTCAGTTCACAGACTGACATCAAGAGACTTGGGACATGCTGAACCTTCAAATCCTACGTACTGTACAGGGGCTGTTACTTAGTCCTTGTGCAAAAAGTTACCTTAAATCAGTAACTTTCAAATGTTTTAACTAGGGACAGACCTATATGTTCCATCTGAAACTCTATAGGAAGGATTATAGCTGGAAAAGGTGATTGAATAGAAATAGTTAAAGAGCCTTTGCTCTCTCATTACACACACACACACACTGCTCTTTTGTTTTAAAATTGTAATATATGAGCCTGCTCTTTATTTTTTAAAAGGATGGAATGGCTGAGGTTTCATTTCAGGAATGACATAAATAATTTGCTAAGGAGAAAAATTGCCTTTCATATCGAGCATCAAAGTGTAGAATACTTAGGAGCACTTCTGACCAGTTAAATTGACTTGGTAAAAACTTGTGCTGCTACTCAAATAGCCTTTGAATAAGGCCTTGGGGCCCTTTGTTTGAAACCGCTACTAGTCAAAATAGCCGAAGAGAAAAAACTGCATTTGGGGAAGAACAAGGCAAACTCACTTTTTGTCCACATCTGAATTCTGATTGATTCAATAACATTTTATTTTTATAACTTTGCCTCAATTCTGCAAGGGGTTTGGAGAGAAAAAGAAAGTAGCAACTCGAGTTTTTGAACCCTAATGAATTGGCTGCGTGTAAATGTGTAAAGTAAGTGGAAATATTATTTCATGGAGCCAGATCAGGCACAAAAATCAGTTAGTTAGCATCCTGTTTCCGTAACTGGCAATAAGATGAGAGGCACACACTACTGTTATATCCCTGTATCAGCTGTTGATGTTTACCTGAGACAAACTACTATTCTTAAATGCAAGTTGAGAGTCATTATCAAGGGCAATCAATGCATCCAACAAAACTTATTTTTTGATGGGGAGATAATTGCAGCTGGTGGGTAGTGTCTATCAAACAAATTTGCCAAAGGGGAGAGCCTAGAAATTGCCTGTTTTTATATAGTCTATCAAATATCCTTTTTTTCCAAATAAATGATTCTGCTTTTTATTTATTTGATATTATATTGTACATAGTTCTTTTCTCCAAAATCATCCATAGAACAGGCTATTGAGGTCCATGGAATTGTAAATAAAATGAAGGTTGTAATGTGAATTATAAGCAATAAGTATATTTTAGAAACCTGTTCTTGTAGAGCTACAGTGGAAGTAAATTCCATTGTTGGCTATGGAAGGCAAGGAATGCAAGTTGGCTGTGGAAGAAATTGAATTGTGCCAACAGTGAAAACATCTCAACAACAGTAAAATCATCTTGGCAGTTCCTCTACTATTTAGCAACTGGGCTGAGACCAATAGATTCAAATATATCATGTAGAGGCTTGAAGGCTGATACTTGGTTTGGCTTGTTTTTTTCCCCCCCTTTAAATCATATTAATACTTGTAAACCTTAGGGCAGTATCTGCCTAAGGCTCAGGGCCAGAAAATGCCCTTGAAAAAATATCTCATCTTTCTTTGGAAGATACAGTTTTCATATCTAAATCTCATATTCTTTCTCGACAATGATTCAGTTTTCCTTTCTATCATTCCTTTTCTGTGCCAGATTTCTGAATGTTGCCAGCTTGCAAACATTGCAGCTGGAACAAACTATTCAAGTTGCACAACATTTATATAAACAGCCTTTTAAATTGCATAATTGATTTCAGATGTTTTTGACTTGGGATATACCACTTATGTTGTTGTTTTATAACACATCAGATCACCTTGAGTAATATGTAGCATAGTGCTTGTGTCAGTGCTTGGTATAGTCATGGTTCAGATAGTATTTGAAGGATTGGCTTTTGCTGTCATCCCATGTGGCCAATGTTTCCTTCTGTCTAGAGAGGAGTGGGCAGACCTATGACTCTTCAGACATTACTAAGCCATGACTCAGCCAGCATGGCTAAGAATGCTAGGAGTTGAAATTCAACAACGTCTGCAGAGCACTTTTGTTATCCGCCTCTAATCTAGATGTCACTTTCGGCAGTTGTGTACCACTAAGTAAACATTTGAAAAATGTAGGAATCAGACAATTAAATCAACAGTTCCTCCCTGTGTTTTCATCTTTAAAAGCATGGGGGTTCAGATTTTTCACCAAGTGGATTAATAATTATAGTTGCACTTGGATAAATCTTTCCATCCCCTGCATTTTTAAAGGTTATTTTTAATTAAATTTTGTATGAAAAATGTAAGTATTTAGTTACCTCTTGAATTCCTTTATTTACCCTAGGCCATAATAATAGTGACTCTTAGCACAAACTTGCTAGTCAAGAATGTTCTTAAGTGGTACTGAGGCTAGTGATAAATGGATTTCAAGTCTAATAATATTCATCTTCAGATATTCAGATATTTCCTATTCACACTTTTTTTACTCATACTTTGTGTAAGATGACACTTCCATTTAGCACATTCTGACTTCATTCAGCTACACACATGAGGGTATTGGTTCCAAGGTGGAAAGTTGGGCTCTTCCCAATAATGCAACTTAAGTGTTCCAAAGGGCACAGTGGACTCACGTCAGAATAGGAATAGTGCAGTCCCTGGCATTTCTCATTCTTGTGTAATATCAATTAAACTTTTGCTACATGCTATATCCTATTCTTTTTCCATGATGAAATTTGAATTAAGAGTTCTCAAGTGCTTTCATACTAAGGCACTGACTGTACTGACAGCTCTTTTAGCATCAGCAATGCTGTGACATATGCTTTTAGGCCAGAATCTAACATCTGACACTGAATAAGGGACACTGTTATATTGGAAAATAGGCAGTTCCCAATTCAACCTTTCTTTGATTGGAACCAATACCCTCATGTGTGTAGCTGAATGAAGTCAGAAGGAGGTCATGCCAGAATACAAGTTTGGATATTTTATTTTTTAATGTTTCCACTTGTTTTTTAAAAATAAAATATCTGGAAGTAAAACCCTGATACAAGAGGAGCATGTAAGATTGTAAGGAGCATGTTGAGGTTCATGTAAGGTAACTGTCCAAATTCACAGGCTTTACCTAGCATTGCTCTGACAAGAAAGATATAATAAGCTTGGTCTGAAATTGTTAGTATTTCAGCAATATTCCCTCTTCTTTGTTCCCTTTTTCTGAATTGCTTCTTATGCATTTTTTAAGCAATGGAATGTGTAAATTGAGTTTTCATACAATTAATCATCTTCAAATAGTTTTTACATTCCAGGAATAGTACAGCTGTTTTACAAAAAGACTCTCAATTGCAATATTAACATGACACTTTACCACTCATGGTATCTTGTATCAGAATATTTCATTCTACTCATGCTATATTCCATCTATGGAATCAAATCTGCACTTTCCAAGGCGTTCTTCATAGAGCTTTTCTTTTTTATCATATTCATATGAATTATTTGGAGTGCTACATGGTTGTCCCTAAAAAGTGCCCCTGTTCATAAGTGCTGAGATGTAGGTTATGATTTTTCTGCAATGATAATTGCTTGGTGTATGGAGACATGAAAATACCTAGACTGTCCCCTTTTCTCCCATGCTTCCCATGCATTCTGGAGAAAAAAGTTCAGAAGGATTTGCTTTTGATTAACCACCATTTGCTATGTTATTCAGCAACTGGAAAGCTGGTTAATGTTTCTTTTGACTTGTTTCATATAAACCAATATCAAACTGTGGCGGGCTATAATTAATTGGAATTGGAAGCTTCCAAATTTTTCCACCAGAGAAGGAAAGGGAGGGAGGAGTGTGCAAGTGTGGAAAATGGCTAAGCTTAATGCATTGAGTGATATAATTTCTGTTACACAGAAGAGCTTCAATAGCTAAAAAAAAATAATCTCCTCAATCCTCCATGACAAGTGATTGTGACTCCCATTTTGTACATGTGGAGAAGTAAGCTAAAGGGCAGTAATTTGCTTAAGGATGTCTAATCAACAGGATTATAATGCTACTGAAATACTGTATTGGTGTAGGCTAGTGTCTAAAACCACTGTGGTGAAAAGACCATGCAAACCATTACATGAAGCCAAAAGTCTGGAAATAGGGTCCAGTGTCTTTCAGTTTTTGCATTTCCTTCCCTCCAAAAAATCCCCTCTCCCAATGGCCTTTAGAGGAGGTTCCTTACTAGACAAACGTGCAAGTTCAGCAAAGGATTTTGCATAAAACACTATGGCCAGAAACAAGGGGGTGGATTACAATAAAGGAATATGATAGGAATGTGATGCCAAGATCAAATGGAATTTAAAATTAATAGAATTTTCTAGATTGCATTTGTTTACCAATCTACTAAATTTGGTCAATAAAAATTAAGGACAAGAAAAAATAATGCTATTCTCCAGGAGAAGATTGTATAGCCTTTCCTGCTGTTTCAAGTTACTCCAGACCACAGTTTTAAAGAGCAAAGAGCCATTAAGCACAGGTAATGAAATATCATATTTCATGTAATGAATTAGCATAAAATTCTGTCCTTATATTTCTAAATAAACCATGCTTTTATCTGATGAAGCTTACATCAAACAAGGGTAATTAAAATGCAGATTGTGAATACTCTTATTGGTTTAGATAGTAATCTTGACAGCATTTTTTCTGTAACATGTACCTATCACCAGTACTATATCTTAAAAAGAAGGTGAGACCTCCCCCCCACGAAAAAGTTTTAAATTTATGAAGCTCATATGTTTATTGTTAATAAAACAATATGTCTCTAGGCTACAATTTAATTTTCAAGTTTTTGTTTGAAATTAATTTTGCTTATTCCAAGATTTTAACCAGTCAGCAGACACGGGGGTACAAAAGAAGGATGTTTTAAAAATAATGTCTTTTATAAAGAAAGTGTCTGGTGGAGTAATTTACAAATACCTGCAATCGATTGACTTACCTATGTCAATTGGTTCTTGTTTTATGTGTGAGAAGTCTGGAATCATATTAATGGAATTGTTGTCTTCAGGAATTACTGTAAATTTAAAGCAAATTTTTAGAAAATGTAATTTACATATGACTGAATTTCATATGTTTAATATACTTATTTCAGTATTAAAAATCAGTGAGTTGGAAGCTAAAATGTCAATGTTCTCTAATATTTTTCTGTGATCATTCCAAACAATTGGATTCAAAGATTTCTATTATAACCAAATATTTATATACTGAATGCCATCTTCCATAGTGGAGAATATCAGGACTTAGTTAGGGGGAGGATACCACTCCAAGGAAGACAGCTGGTGGCAGCATTAACTACGAAGATGCTACACCAAGATGGGAAGCAGAGGTAGGTTGCGTAGATCTAGAGGGCTTCTAGTTAGAAGGTTTGAGGCTTCAAGCTTTCATCCTATGGGATCAGACCTACTGCTACCCATGCAAATTATGTTTTACAAACAGAACTAGGATAAATTGATACTGTATATTATTTTAGACTGCAAGTATAGTAATTATTTATTTGTGCATTCAAAGTATGGACAAATAGATCCAGGAAAGCATATGAAATTTCTAAACACTTTGCCTGTTTTTTTCCACATCACAACCATGCCCGTACAGGAAGGGTTGCCATCTGGCTTCATGATGCCTGTTTTGCTTTTTTAAGTCTCTTGGTGTAAGCATGAAGTGCCACATGGTTAAAATGGTAAAATCATTTCTGAGTTGTACTTGATTCCTGTTAACATCATTTGCATGTCCATGTAATTTTCTTGGCAATAATATAGAAATGGTTTGTTGTTGCTTTCTTTTGAGATATTTTTACTCTTTCTAGTCTACACTACATCCCTGGTATTTCTTGATAGTTACCCATTCCAGGACTAACCAGCTTTGACTGCGTTTAGGTTTTAGAGATCAAAGTCACTTAGGTGCTGCCACAAACCTGAGTTCCCCATTGCTAAAGAGCACAGAGTCTTGCCTGCTTCCCACATTCCGTTTCTGTTCTTTAAATATGTGGGAAGTGTACATAATTCCATTTAATAGTCTGGTGTGTTGACTGGTTTTGTATGTATATTAAAATGTGCCCACAAAATAATAGGATTGGTTTAAGGGTTGGTGCCTAGTCCCCCTGACATTTATTTTGAGATTACTAAATCAAGCAAGTTTGCAGGCATTAATATAAAGAAACCCGAATGCAATGTTCCTCTTATCTTGCAGAACCATATTCATTTTTTGTCATTATGATGGCATCAATAATTCTCTTAAGAAGTGTAGTTAGGGAAGGAAAATGTTTGTTTTTACAGAATAATTGTAATTATTCATTTTTCTTTGCACATTATTGTGTTTTATCACAACAAAAGAGGGAGGAGGTCTGACCTTTAATGTAATTGGTTTCTTGCTGTTTGGTGATATGATCCTTGTGATAGATAATATAGTCAATGACAGCAGTAGGAAGATCCAATGAAAAGGGGAAAGTCCAAGTTTGTGCTGGGGGTCAGGGACTGCGTTATCTAACTGCAACTACATTCTAAGCTGTTGGATAATACTATTGGCAAATATTAAGCAAGAAAATCTAATTGTAACATTTCAGTAAAAATTCTCAAACCAGTGCTGGTTTATTGATTTTATTCAAGCTGAATTTTGTATCTGTTTAAAGACATCCCTTAGATTACTTTTTTATCTCAGGAAAGTAATACTGAATGCGAACATGCTTCTTTTAGCTTTTGAAATTATAGCCCATGTTTGCTATTATCAGATAAATGTCCATTTACACAGAACAAACCATGAAGCTCATGATTTGGGTTTGTGTTGGACAAATAAGTTTCTAGAGAATTCTCTTTAATAATTTGGCACCCTCTACTGGCTGATATGTAGTGGTAACATGAGCTTGTTTTTAAGGCAGATGTTAGGAGCTGATGTTCTTGCAGGATGTTCTTGTTTCTGAACTGTTACTCTGGTTTTCAGTATAGTGAGGAGACATCTTAACCAATTGATTTATATTTCAGAAATCTAAGAAGCAACACATAAAGTATATGCTTACTAGTGCCTAGAATTCATCATCTCAAAGCAGAAAAAGGAATATTAGGATGATGTAAACATTACTTATCTTCCAGCTTCTCCCTCCATCCTCTCTTCTTACTTAGGTTTGGGGTGAAGATGTCTTTATGGCTTCAGTATATAACATAATAGATTCATCTCCATTTTGAGCAAAGTAAACTAGGCATACTCAAATTGGAGTATTCAGGTTCAGTGAAGGATTGTTGTAAAATAGGGGATGTGTATCTGTGCACATCTTTGCATTTAAAAATGGGAATAACACCAGTAAAATTAATGTCTCTATATAGCTATCATTTTTGTCATGCTATGGTCATGAGAATGCCTATTTCCAGAACAGTGCCTAAGCCAGTTATTGATCAGAATATGAGTAAGTTGGCAAAATGTAGCAGATACTTACCTTAGAGGCCTAGAAAAGCTGTTGATTATCACTTTGTGCAGAAAATGCTACACTATCAGATTTTATCACCAGACCTCAGTGAAATTGTAAAATGAGTTTCTGTGATGGACAAAGACTTTCGTAAGTGTTTGTCACTTGATGTCATTTGTCAAGGTCTTCCATCATCACCATGATTATTTGTAGTGAAAGACCTGTGCTTTATTTATCAAGTTAAATGTGTCGCTAAGGGAAAGTACTCAGAGATAATCTAGAGTTGTAGAAAAGGTGTCAAAAGGGCTACAGCTTACAATCAGCGGAGGTTGGCAAAGGATGCTAAGAGTAGCACAAAAGTTTTTTTCAGAAAAGAATCACTATACCAGCTGCTCAATAAGGTGGCAGAATGCTCATTGATAATGGAGAAAAGGCAGAATTACCTGATACCTATTTTAGCTCAATCTTCCCTGGCATGTGGATATCTGTTCCATCAGGCAGTCGTGAGGAACAGAAGGAAGAAGCCAAAAGGAAGGTTGAGACTGACAGAAATATGTTCAGAAAAATCTATTTAGTTTAAACTGAATTTAAGTCTCTAGCTTTAGATGAATTGTATCCTAGAATACTGAAAATAATTTGCTGATAGCGTGGCTGAACCACACAGGTCATTATCTTTGATAAATCCTTGAGAACTGGTGAAATGCTAGATGGCTCACAGAGAGCTAGTGCTGTCCCTAACTTTGAAAAGTAACAGAATAAAGATCCAGAGAATTACGCTAATCAGTCTAACATCAATACCTGGGAAGATTCTGGGGCAGATCATAAAACAGTGCAGTAATTACTAGAAGCCAGTGTGTAAGTGTTAGGAGTAGGACTTAGTGGTTAACCTTGGCTCATTTTTTACATCCTTAGTAGACTGTAGAAATGCTATAGGGAGAATTTATCTTGATTTCAATGAACTTGACATGGCATTCTGATTAGCAAGTCAGTGAAATGTGGAGTAAATGACATGCCTGTTACAAGGAACTGCTGCTGGCTTGAAAATACTGTGCTCTGCAACCATTTCTCACCTTCCTCCAGTATATACAGGGATGCCCCAGAATTAAGTCCTGCCTGATTATAAATTGAATATGAGCCAGCAGTGTGACGCAGCTAAAAAAATGTAAAGGTGGTTTTAGGTTTCATTAGCAGAAGGGGGGCAAGAATTAGCATTACATTAAGAGAAATTAACAGACCTTTCTTTTTGGTAATAACAATTCATCTAGACAGCTTCTTGTTCCTTCTAAATTTTTGTACTTACCAGAACTATGACTTTGGACTTCCTCCACATTTAACTATCCCCTAGTTAACGTATTCATTTCAGCTTCTGATTTTCTCAGCTAATTGCTTGCCTCGCAGCCTTAATCAGAACGGAAGCTGAATATGATAGGATTCCTTAGGTACTCGAAAGAATATCACAGAAGACCAAGACTTGTTCTCTACAGTTCCAGTACACTGAATAAGTCTTAAATTACAGGAAGGTAGATTGCAGTTGAATGTTAGAAAAGTATTCCTAAATAATAATAAAAGCAGTTCAACAACAAAACCAAATTTCCAGAAAAATACCCTCTTACTAGAGCCTGGAAAGCTATCTGCTTTCATTTGGATTTTTGCACAATGCCTTTCCCAGTTCTGTGATTCAGTGATATATATATAATGTACGAATAATAATGTACAAAAAGATGAAATGAAATTGCACACCCATTTACCTGAATCAATAATTTCTTCTTTTATACTTTCCCTCCTATGTGTGGAATTGGGTTTTTCCGAATGCCCAGAGTTATCTCTCTCTGCTGTGCTGCGTATCACTAAAACAACAAAAAGGATAATTATGTAAATGCTGGTATCGCCATATTGTAGAGTTCAGAACTTTAGTATTTTAGTCAAGAAATTGATCACCAATGTTTCATAGTCACCTGCATTTGCCACTTTTCTTGTATTAGTGTCTCCAGATGTATTACTAATGGAGTCCTCTTCACCTGTAATTCAATGCAATTCTGGATAAAATGTTATGGATTATAGTGTTACATCCTGTAAAAATGTATTTCCTGTAAATGATACTTAACCAGCTAAACCAAACATAGTTCAACGGTCTTAAATTGTATTTTGCTTGAATGCTCAAGAAGTGTGTACATGCAAAGTTTAAATAATTCTACACAGGAAAAAAACATAATGCATTAATCAGATCACCAAGAAGGCCATAATATTCAGTGGACTGCATTTATCATAGTGAGTCTATTTGCAAATCTGAGTGGCAAGGTAAAAGGGAGGATATATGGCTTAGGTAACACAATCCTATGTTATTTTCCTCCTAGTAGTGTGGACAGCCCACATCATCCTTGGGCAGCAGATCAACAGCTATGCTGGTTAGAGATGATGTGGTCTGCAGGGCATCCAGTTAGAAAATGCTGAATAGCTATTACTACAAGGAATACTTATGGATGTATAAATCTCCTTTGGGGCATCCATGGGGAGATGTCAAAAAAGGCAAGAAGGCAGCTGTAACTGTGCATTCAAAGCCCTACCCTTTTTCACATGCATCTTAGAAGGGGACTGGTTCTGACCATACGGCTGTGGCTGCCATCTCAATTTTTTTTCTTTTTTTACACACACACCCCACAAATGCCCCTGATCTCCTCACTATCTGACTGTATTTTATGGCAGCTAGTATTATCAGCCCCCTCAAATACTTGTTATTCAGACATTATTCACTAAATGCCATCTTAAATTAAAGCACCTGACCAACTAGATACACACCAGCCTTTCTACAGTTATTTTTCTAGTTTTCTTTCCCCCTTTTTCATAGTTTGGATTAAGCAGAGTTTGTAAACTTTACTGTAATTCTTTGTATGCAGAATTTGCTGCAAAATTGATAAAAAAGTAACAGAAATTTTACCTCTTAATTTTTTTTCTAGTGTGGTCTTTATCCATTCTGTTGGTTTTTCATTGTGGTCATTATGAGATCTGCTTGTTTTATCTGCATTGTGTCCCAAAATAGCATCCAATTCTCTGAAAAACTTCATACTTTTGCTTATATTGCCTGAGTACTGGGCATCTTTAACACTCTTGTATTCGTGTTTTAGATTTTTATATTTTGTTCTGCATTGCTTCCAGTCCCTGTCAATTCCAAATTTTTGTAGTCTAGCAGCAACATGTTCAAATATTCTTTTGTTTCTCACTGTTCCTTCCAGTTGTTGCTGGATGCTCTTTTCCGACCATACACGTATTAGAGCTCTAACTTCATTAACAGTCCAATGCTTTCCTCCTTCGTTTGCTACAGAAGGAATGAAGGGGAGATTTTTGGAAGCATCTAATACTGCTGTTGGATTACCTGCATCAGGTAGGATAGGAGAAAGACACAGATATGTATTACCTGCATTGGGTAGGGTGGGGATAAGGATCAGGTAGAGATGGTAAGAGAGAGAACGTGTGGTTAACTATTTTTCTTCTCCAAGAACATTTAGGAAAATATAGATGTAAACTCAAGCTGGATGACAAACCAGTAAAAAATAAAATTGCTTTTAAATCTTATGATGTAAAGTTAGTATGTCAGACATCAGTAGTTTTTTTTTTTTTTTTTTAATACCTGAAAGGGAATCTATCACTATTGCATTAATTCTTCTGGATGATGAAGGTTTCAGAACTGTATATTAGGGTGGTCACAGCCTACCAGACAACACTTACTCTCAGCCTTTAGGCCTTTATTTGCAATCTCCAAAGCCACACAACACCACAATTCAGTAGAGAATGCCAAAGTTTGGCTGTGTATTTTTCTGTAGGATATCTTTAAAATTATAATAACAAGTAAAATAGCTGTGTTCAGTCTCTGCTAAGTTCAAGGATTCTATTTTCTTTTTTAAATGAACCCAAACCCCATCCAAAAGGGGGGGAAAGGCTTGTTCTCTCTTGTGATGTCATTGCTATGGCCTCTCTGGGCCATTGCTGACTGTAATACCATTAAAACATGTAATTAATGTCTAGAATAGCTGAAATAATTATTTTATGACACCCTGAAATCTTTTGTTGAAATTACTGTTATGAATGGGCTCTCTGTGGCTTCATAGGTGATAGGTAGATATATCTACTTTGTATGTTACGGGTACAATGATCCTTAAATAGAGAAATTGTACTCACTTTGCCTTAGGTGATAGTCTGTCTTTTGGGATCATTCAGCTTCCTGTCAGAGTTGGTTCCAAAAATACATTAACAACTGACTTTTGTTTAAAACAAAATAAAAATCTGCACATGGGCATTTTTTTCTTCTCTGTGGCTCCAGAACTATTAACTCATCATACTTTGTCCCTGCTGACAGGGAAATTTGCTAAGAGCTGGTCAGTTCAGCATTTTTCAAAAATTTATTTTACTGCAACTAGTTACTTAAGCATATTGAGTGACTCTTATTTCTAACCGGAAATAAGACTGGAATAAAGCATGCAGAAGTGTATCTCTTTTTTTCTATTATGATAACCTCCTTAAATCTGTAACACTGATAGCCTTCTCAGGAGAACAAAGTAATTCTACTTCTGCATCATACACGTTAAGAGATTTTTTCCTAGAGATCTGAAGTATTAACAAGGCTGCTCAATTAGCTAGGCACATCCATGCACACTTAAGCCAATCAGTATCACAGCCAATGAAAGTACAATTTTCATAGCCTCAAGTGCTGAATTGTCTCAATCCTTGCATTTAGTTCTTGTTTCCTCTGCTCTGGATTTCCATGGTGTTTTATGAACTTGTATTCAACCAAGTTGGGCAGGGATGCACAAAACAATTTCCATTACATTTTAGCTATACACTGAAGGCAATAGTTAAGAAATAGCTGCTGAAAATATAACTCCAATTATAACCTCAAATTCTATATTTCCTAACAGACTTTTGGAGTGTGTGTGTGTGACCTAAACAGGTGCATCTGTGGAGGGAGTTATGACAAATGGTGCCCACAACCATGCAATCAAAGCTGCCATATTGATTTTTTTGAGGCCTCTGCTTGCCCCCCAACAGTCCTGGACCTAAGAATACATTATGGTCATGCCACTAAAATAGTACGAAGAGAAACAATCCATTTCATCTCTTTCTCTCGTATGCTACCATTCATTACCTAGTTCAATAGGCCTGCAGTGGGAAATAAAAAGTAGTGGATTTGTAGGAGCATCTTCCTCTTCTTCCAGTGTAACTGAGACTTCACCTGGGATTATAAAGAAGAAAATCTTTGTATGCAGGGAAGGCATAGAGCATATTGAAATGCACATGAATCTATGCTAGTATTTATCTATATTGATAATGCAAAAGGCCTGACGAAACCACAAAATTGAACATAGCCATAAAATGTCCTGCATCAGTCTCGTGTTCATTAATCCCTTGAAATGAGTACTGTAATGTCAAAGAGTACATTTAATAAACTCAAGTAAAATAAATCATTTTAAGACACTCAGAACTGAAAATAGAACAGGCATAAAAAATAGGCCTTTGTATATAATTTGCAAGTAAGAAAAGATGGAAGCATGAAGAAAATTCTACTCACACAACAGAACATTGAAGCCAAACAAGACTAGGCCTCTTATTTCCCATGCTTCAGTAGTGAAAAATGTAGGTTTTTGATTGCTCTAAATAAAAGATAGCATCTACTAACCTTGCTGTAGTTCTGTACTATGAACAACTTAAGGTTAAAATTAATTGTTTGACTACGTCCAACTTTAAAATGAAGTGATTTGGTTCTGCAGTATTTAGTTTCCAGTATATAAGTGTTGTAAAAATTGCTTAAAATTAAAGTTAGCTCCAGGTAGGATTATATCCAAGGAACTGTCATCAGAATGAGTTCACCCATTAGCTCTTTCTGCAGATTGAATTTGGGATAATTATTCACTTATTGTATGCTAAAAGGGGGAAAAGCATTCAAGTCATGCCTGGAGAGTAATCATACTATTTCAGCTTTCAATTCAACAGAAATGTAATTAAGTAAAACTTAGTTTTCATGACATCACCTAGCTACTTTGGGGTGATGGTTCCTGCATGCTATACAACTAAGAAAACGTTGTGCACCCTTGGTTTAAACTATAAGCTAGTTAAAGATATTCTAAGCACATCTGGCTTCTCTGAATTGCAGGATGTCCCAGCAGTGCAGGTGTCATACTAATTTGGTTCCCATTTGATAGAGGTCATAAAGACTTACTTTTATTTACAAATGTATAGACAGAGCAAAACTGGAAACAAGAGTTAAATGCTTCCATCATGAATATTGATATATTTCCGCCTCAGAACTCTACTGCAACAAATTAAGATGCTTATAGACTCCAAATTTGGGTCTGCCATATTCTCTGAATCCAACTCCAGACTGTAATTACTGTTTACTTTAGAAATACCATACCTTAGTCTTTGTGGAAGGAGAGTTCTGCTTCTTTCTGTGGTAGTTGAGAGTTTTTCTCCAATCAAGAAACACTTGGCTAAATATTTAGCCCCACAGCAGCATAATAGCTAGTTTCCCACTTCATGATAAGCCATAATAGTTTTTGTTTATTCAACAAACCATGGTTAAATATGCCATCTTTTTGTGAGATATGGGGAATCCAAACAGTGCTTATAGTTTACATAACAAAAGGAATGCATCAGGCCAGCTGGTTCAACAGGTCTAATCATTTTTAGCACTAACACTTTCCCCCATAGGCTGATAATAATCTGGGAAACAATGGCTACTAAATTAATTGCATCAGCATTTACACAGACTTCATTTTACTGCAGCAGCCCTGGACTGCTATAGGAAACATAATTTTTCTTGAGGCTTTCTACTTTCAAAACACAACTGATTCATGGATTGATTTGATATGATATGATATGATTTGTACTCTGCCACGGTCACAAAGACTGGATGTCTTCTACATCAGTAGAAATACTGTACAATAAAACATGTAGTAAAAGAATATAAACACAAATTGCCATCACCATAGTCAGCCTGATGGCGCCAGTTCATCCCCCTGAAGACTGTCTGAAAGAACTCCATTTTTAAGTTTGTTGAAGGCTGGATTCAGTTACTGCATGGAAGCTGTTCCAAAGTGTGGGCACACCTATGGAAAATAGGCAGCCTCCATTCCCCCTTACCCCATAAAAGTGGGGGGTCCTTTTTGCCACAGAGTCATGGACAACAAGGGGGAAGCCATTTCTAAAACTCACCTGGGAGCACCTTCCATTACAGTACTGATTTTTGGGAGTGCCACCTTTCCTTCTGTACTGCAACCAACTTCCTTAAGTAGGATCCTCCACTCCTTTATGTACCACTGGACAGAGTGCTTGCGGGGGGTGGGGGGGCACAAGGGAAACATGCTTCTGCTCATTCAGTTGCATGCAATTAGATGTGGATCCAAATCCTTTGATTTGGGTCGGGGGAAAATGTCCTCTAAGCTGCTGTAGCTGTTTAATGGAGGGATGGGATAACATAATTAATAGAAATAATTAATTTAGAGATTTAAAAAAATAATTGATGGAAGTATTGGTCAAGAATTTCATTCTTAGTACAGTACTGTTTTTCCAGCAAACGGGTATAAACATGATCTATATTCATAAACTCCTTAAGAGAGGAAAAAGATTTGGGTTTTCTTCATAGATCTCAGAAAATTTTGTGTATAATTTATAAGTTGGAATGTGACAAACCCTGAAAACAACTGGAAAATGTGGTTCTCCTCTATCCCCTCACCCTCAAAACCTGGAGCAAAAGACTAGACTATTTATATAGACACAGGGTTCAACTTGTGCCCCCCCCCCTTTTACTGCAGAATGTTGCATTATTTAAAGCTAGTTTTAAAAAATCCAGTGGTTTTATGCTATTAATTTAAGACATTAAATTAATATGCATTGCAAGGTTTCTGGGGATTTTTTTTTTTTTGGTTCTTATTACAGTCAGATATTTAACCAAGTGTTCTCAAAAGAAAACGAGAAATTTTAAATTACTCCCCTGATCATGTTTTAAAGAAAATTTCATCCCGTGGTTACAAACTGATATTTGAAAGCTTTATGGGATAATAATTTGTGCATACTCTTATTTATTAACAATAAGTACTTTTGTCAAGTGGCTTGATTTGGTTTGGGGCTGTTTTTTTCTTTATTTCCTTCCTAACTTATTATTATTATTATTATTATTATTATTATTATTATTATTATTATTTTTGCTTTCCCGAAAAAATATTTTCTGATTCCAGCCGGCAAGCAAAATATATCACATACAAATATGCAAAACTCTTGTAAACATAGTTTTTAGAAGGTTGCCACCTCAGCAGCTAATCACCAAGTGACTTTAAAAGAGCTATAATGTATTTTAAATGTTTATAATGTAGTCTGTTAGCAGATGATAAATCTCTAGGAAAAATGATATTTCAAAAGGAATAACATGTTTCCATCACCCCTAGCAGGTGATTTACATTTTTGGTCCTTTTGCTTAAATTCTAGCAGAGCATAAATATATCAGGGACAGAAATTACGTACATTGCTTGTGGCCCAATATTTTCTCTTCATTCCTAGCAATGCAGCTATAAAATGGCACGAAATGTTACAGATAAAGCAGCAATAAAAACCAGCAGAAGTTTGGAGGCCCTTAGTCTTTTGTTTTGATTTTGTTTTCCTTTAGAGGAATTCGGCTTATGAGACTAACTAGCTCCAGCAGCTGGTTTAACTTAGGTTTATGTTATTTATAGAAACGTTCAGGAGCAGACACCCTCCCTTTCGCCCCCCCCCCCCCAAACAGACATACACAGATAAGGGAGCGCATTAAGTCAGTTTGTTCTACCAACTATGTCATCTGCAGTGCATTATATGGGTTTGAGTTCCACAAGCCTGTATGTATCTTAGATAACAATAATAAGAAAAAGAGTTTGGGGTGGGTTTTTTTTACCTTCATTGTTCTCCTTGGTGGCATTTATGATGTCATTTGCTGAACACCTGCGGTTCTCCTCCTCTGTTAACTGGGTGACAGGTTTATGTTGCAATATGGCATCCAGCTCATGAAAGAACTTCATGGTCTTTGTAGCATCTCCTGAGTTGTGGGCATATTTAACTGTTCTATATTCATATTTCAGGTTTTTATACTTTGCCCGACACTGTTTCCAGTCTCTGCAGATCCCCAACTCCTGAAGCCTTTTAGCAATGTAAATAAATATTCCTTTATTCCGTAAGGTCCCATGGAGTTGCTTTCTGATATTTTTTTCTGACCAGACGCTTAGCAAGGCTTTAACCTCCTCTTCAGTCCAGTGCCTTCCTGCTCCACTCTCCATGTTGAAAGTGACCTGGAAATGATTCACTATTTCTAGCCAAGATTGTGTTTCCTAGGAAACCAGACGGCTGATTGTCAGTAAGCTCCACAGAGATGAAAGGATCCAGTTTTACTGGCTCAAGCTGCCTGAGGGGAGTAACTTGAGAAACTGCCAAATAAGCAGGTTCCGTCTTAGAGGCAAGAAAATAAAGCAGCTCGGGCAGAAATGATTGCAAAGTCTGCTAATCATTGGCACCCCAAATAAGCTGTTTTCTTCTTCGCAGAAATTAAGCATAATTCCAGAGATAGAATGTATTCTGTAACCTTTGTTATGCAACGGGCTTTAAATATAATCTCTGCTCTTAGTATAAATGAGAGCTCTAAATGAGCTTTCTTCCATCTGGCCCCCTCCAGATGCATTGATAACAAGCCTAGCTGGATGCTGAGGATGATGGGAAGTGTTGTCCAACATACATGGCAGTATGTATATATGTATGTATGTATGTGTAGATACACACACACACACATGATATGCTGTACTTTGTTTGGAATGAATTGCTGAAGATTTGCACCCTGATTCCATTTGGATTTGCTAGCAAGCAATGCCTTCAGTTTCCATAAAATATTTGTTTACATGATTTAGAATCCCTTTTAAAACTGTGAATCATAATTTATCTCTCTCTCTCACAAACACACACACACACACACACACACACGCACACACACCTTTCCTAAATGCTTTATTTGCATTCACAGAGCCTTTTGTGATTCTTAACAAATGGAATAGCTGTAATTTGAATTCTGAGCATTCAGGGATGTTCAGTAATAGTTCCACTTCACTAGTCTTCTGAGTGAATCAAGTATAATGTACTAAAAGCAAACCAAGGAAATTAAGAACAAATTTGTGTGGAAAACATGTCTGTACTCTTTTGTATTGTCTAGAGCAAATACATTACATCCTTTACAGATAGAAGATTCCTCTTAATAGAAAATTAGATATCACAGCAATATTAATTTTAGCTTTATTTGCAAATTATTTCAATTAAAATATGCATTTTCTGTTGTTATCTAACCTTTTATTTGAATATAGAAGATATTTTGGAAAGAAACCTCTCTCTATATATTTTCTCTTTTTAAGTGTTTTTTTCCCCGTGGTCGATCTGGGTTCTGCATAACTATGTGTTTCCACTTCAAAGCATTCCCAGAGGTAATATAATGCAACTATGTCAGGTGCTAATTGAGATCCCTCTGGGTAATACCATACTTGCCAACAAAGGAGCCTTGGTATTCCATAATACTTGGGAGATGTTGCCATGGCAGCAAAACAGCTAGCCAACAGGTTCGCTTTATAGAAGGATTCTAAGTAGGGAAAGGAATCTGGAAAAGGAGATGCCTTTCTTTCTCTTCCCCCAGCTAAAGATGCTTTAATCTAGGATTCTTGATTGAATGCTCTGAGCCTGACATCCCAATTAATCTGAGGTTCTCCAGATATAGTAAGACCTATGGCTATGCTGCCTGGAATTCTGGGAATTGTGGTCCAACATGATATGGAAGGCATCAGATTGGGAAATGGTGCTGTAAGCTATCTTCCAAGCACTCTTAAGTACTTGGAAGTCAAGCCACACCTCTACCTGTGCCAACCTCTAACATAGTAGGGAAAGCGACTTCCGGGGAAGAAATGGTGAACTGAAGAGAGCTCTGCTAAAAGCAGAGTCGACAACTGCGGCAGAATGAAGAGCTAGCAAGTAGATCATCTCTTCATAATTCCTCTCTTGACAAGGAGAGGACTTGAGATTGCCCACAAGTGCTCCAGACAGTTGTTCTTTGCAAGGAGACTGCAAAACAGTGGTCTCTGGCAGGTTTAGAGCTGTGGGAGATGAGAGAATAGTCATCTTTTTGCTCAAACCATGGTTGGCACCTTCAAAAAGGACAGTGGGTTCGCATACTTCCTTTTCTAACCACTTTCAGAAATTGCTTGTTAACTGCTCATAAGCTATTAGGAACCTATGTATTGACAAGTCTGAAAACACTGGGTGAGTTTCCTTCAATCCTTAGCAAAAGAAGTTCTAAATGCAAGTTTAAGGACTTTAAAAAAAATGGGGGGGGAATAAACAGCAAAAGTGTAATTAGAATTTTGATTTTGGAAAGTTACTAATGGACTAAGGGTCCAGACAGATTTGAAATAAGATTTTGGAATTAATTATAAGAATCCTTCCCGTGGGAAAATGCTTTTGTTTAGAATTATTTTCTTTAAAAAAACATGATAGGATGAGACGTTGAAGGTTGGACACTAGAGGGAACTAGAGGAAATTAAAGATTACAATTAAAAGAGAAGAAAACTCCAACTCAACTTTCTAATACAGAATGAAGCAAAATATTTTAACATTGGACATAATGAAGGATATTTTTGAACAATGGACCCAGAAGTTTATTTTAAAGGTGTCTGCCTCTATAGAGAGTGTTTAAAAGATGTTATGGAAGAGGAATGAGTTTTACCTTACCAGATTGAGACTGATTTGAAAGTGGATTTAAAAATCATAGGCTACGAGAATGATAGGGGAAAAGATGCTAAACTGGACATACAAAAGAAACCAGCTAATGCCTTAATAATTAAAAAGGATATACAAATAGCAAACCAAGAGAGTGACCTGGATGATTTTTCTATATTGGATTTACAAATGAGGTTTGTTGAAGCTTTGAAGAATTTTGTGAGAAGGGACAAAGAAAAAATGAAAAGAAATCAGGTTCTGGGACATTATTTGAAGCGACTAAAGATCAAGATTGTTAAAAGTAAAAGGAAGGCATATAAAGTTGGTTTATTTGATCAAGGTTAAAATATGTTATCTCTGGTAACCATTAATGGACTTTTTTGATCAGGACTGAGATGACGAGGCTTTAAGGATTTGTTTATAAATAAGATATGGGATATGGGAAGAAGAGATCATTTGTTGTATTTTAAGAGAAGATGATAAGTTAACTAAAATTGTTTATACTTATGATGAAGGGGGAAGTTATTTCTTTTCTTTTTCTTTACTATATTCTTATTTTTCTTTTCTTTCTATTTTTTTTCTTTTCTGCACCTTCTATTTTTTATTCTTTTATTTTTTTAGTTTGTTTAGTTTTTATTTTTGCAATTGTAATTTTTTATAAAATTGCTATTAAAAAATAACATAGTAAGGAAAGCATGTAAAATGTGGCTTCTCAAATTCTTTCCAACCCTTTTACCATTCATAGTCATAGGAAACATGTATATTTTCTTCTGTGTAACTAAGTAAAGTTCATGTTTTTCTGCTCTTCCTTTATGGTGTCTGTGTGTGTGCTTACACATACCTGCACTGGGCGGCTATATACATACATTCAGGTCTGGGTCCCATGTCCAGGAAGGAGGGAGTAAGCTTCGAATGAAGCAGTTGGCAGCCAACTACCTCTCTGATAGGGATGCATGCCAAGAGTAATTTGGAGAGTAAAAAATCTCTGTTGCTGTTAGAGGTACTAGAAGGGGGTCACGTTTAAGATTCTTCTTCTTCTTCTTCTTTTTAAATGATGCTCTAGGTTACTATTGCAAGAACACCTTTGCTGACCTGCCAAACTAAGTTTAGTCTTTTTTTTACTTAGGACACAAAAAAGTTAATGGTAGTCTTAAATTCATGATGTGATAGATATTACTTCCAGGGAAATTTTTCATGTAAAAAAATTATATGATGAAGCTAGGGTTACAGATAGGCTTTTTTGAGATCTACAGTTCATTATATATACATTTTTAGCAGCTGGGGGCCACAAATGGCATTAAAAGGCAGTGTCATGACTCCAGGTGCTCAGATCTTGGGATTCTGGGTTATTGTTTGGTGCTTAAGAGTTCTGCCTCCCAATTTTTAGATGTGTAAAGCCAAAGGTCACATGGGGGGGGGTTTCCTTCATGAAAATGTATGCCTCTCTGATAACTGCAGAACCAAAGTTCAAGGGGTGTATGTAGGCCGTGATAACATATTCAGTGTTAGAACTTAGCAGGACAAATGGGATCTCCAACCAAATATTTCAGAGTACTTTTCTTTAGAATTCCAATTAACCAACATTTTTTATAGAATATTCTTTTCCATTTCCCCATTCCCCACTAGCTGTTTTCATTTATTGTACTTGTTCATGTGTGGTTTTTGTTTTTGTTTTAGAAGGAAGAGTTATTTTCTTACAATTCTTTAGAAAATATTTTGCAAATCTTGGGGTCCCCTCAAAACCTGTAAAAATCCCTCAACCAAGGACCTTCTTGGTTACATAAAGATCCGGTCTCAGAAATGAAGATTTCTCACCTGCTCTTCCTTTTCTCATAGGGGCCAAGAGAGTGCAGGGATTGTGACAAGTGATGGAGAATCAGCCCATTCTTTCAAAGTGCACAAGGTAATATTGGAAGCTTGTCTTATGTTTCTGGAAGGAGGAGGATGATGATGATGATGATGATGATGATGATGATATATCAAATTGGTGTTGACTTTAGCAACCTCATAAATAGATTTTCTCTACAAGGATCTGTCCCCAGTCTAGTCCTTCAGGTCTTCGGGGGGGCGGGAAGAAGATGTGGCTATTACTCTAATTTGTTTTCTTTGTTTAAAAATGAATGCTGAGGGAACTCAAAATATTTCATTGTGTATATATTTGATGTAAACATGACAGCAGTCTGTGCAGGATTTTAAAACTCAATTTTCAATTTATAATTCTCATAAATATAACCATCAAAATCTTATAAATAGCATTATAAAGTAGTCATTGAACATAATTTTCTCACAAGGTATGTGAAAAAATATTTAGAAAATGATAACATGTATCAGTATTTGCATGTATTATAAACCCTTGATTGAACAGACTCAGTTTAAGGGATGTCTTAGTTACCTCCCATTTGGATTACTGCAGTGGGGATGCCCTTGAAGACCATCCAGAAGCTACAACTGATTAAGAATGCAGTGGCACCCATGGTTCACCCAAGTAACACCACTGCTGCATGGGCTGCGCTGGCTTCCAGTTGCTTTCCCAATGCAGTTCAAGGTGCTGGTTATCACCTTTAAAGACTTACATGGTGTAGGGCTAGATTACTTGCAGGACTGCCCTTCCCTGAGGGTATCTGCTTGTCCTACTAGATTAGAGAGGGTGGGTGTGCTCCAGGTCCCCTCCTTTAAATGTTGCCATCTGATGGGAGGTGGGAACAGCCTCCCAGCAGAGATCAGAGGAATCCCTACCCTTTTTAGCCTTCCGGAGAGCTGTGAAGATCTGGTTCTTCCCCCAAGCATTGGACTAGGTGGGGATTGAGCTGGGATGATGTTTGGTCTGACACCTGGGAGGAATGGTACCTTTGTTTTTAGCCATGTTTTTATGGATTGTTGTGAGCCATCTAGAGTCATTGTATGAGACAGTTGCCATATAAGTCTTGTAAATAAAATAAAATAAATAAATGTCAAATTTGTCATGCAAAATCTGCTCGATCTGTGTTATGACCAGATGTCAAGCTATAATAACTGAGCCCCAACCAAGTCTGGACAATGTTTGCAGCTTCTCCCTCAAAATCAGTTTTCACTGTTATCAGTAAAGTAAGCTTTCTCATGTACAAGAATCTTTTAACAGATATTCGATTTTAAGAAATAATCTTTCCCCCTTAGTGCACTAAATTGAGGATTTGCTATTCCTTTCAGACAGGTGCAATCATGGTCAAAGCATTCCATTTCTGTCATGATGATGATGTAGAGTAAGATATAAATTAGTAAAAAGAGTTGACAATGTTCATTCAGTATTTCTTTTCTTTATTTACTTGTTTGCTTACTTAGTTCTGAGACTCTGATTTTCTCAGTATAGTAATAAAATTAGGACATAAAACTGAATTAAGATTAAACACTCAAATGAAATCCTAGAATTTACCCCCTTCTTCGTCTTCTACTGCCACTATTTTCTGACCCAGTGAAGTCCCAAAATATTGAAACTACATTTTCCAGATCCTAGCTTTTCTTTTAATTAATTAATTAATTAATTAATTCACTGGTGTGAATTGGTTTAAAAGACAATGTTTTATCTAAAAAGCAGAAAAAAAAATAACTGCATAGAAAATAGCTAAGATTTGTCCATGATATTTATACAAACCTAATCTTTCCAGCTTGATTTAGAGAGGTGGCACTTTCCCAGTCACGAAACAACTGTGGTAAAGGTTGTTGTTATTATTAGTAGAAGTATTTTCAGCCAGGGATATGCCAGAAAGAAGGAAAAAATCTGAGCTTTCAATAGTTGGATAAACAGTGCATTTATTGAACAGAAATTTGACTAGAAAGATCTGATGGTAGAAAAAGATGTGAATAAAATTAGTTTTAATTAATTAGATATTTGTAGTCTTATTTGAACCATGAAACATTACAATTGAGTACAGCTTTTTCTTCTAAATTAGCCCAAAGCAATTAGTTTTATATTGCTATCTGCTGTAAGCAATACTGGAAGTTCTGTTTAAGATGATCCATCCCATTTCCTTTTTGTTCATAGGGAATGGGTCTTGTTAATCACGTGTTCAGCGAAGATAGTCTGAAGAAGCTCTATGTCTCAAATCTTGGAATTGGCCATACAAGATACTCTACCTCTGGAGTCTCTGTCCTTGATAACTGTCAACCATTTGTTGTGGAAACTTTGCACGGGAAGATTGCAGTCGCCCACAATGGGGAGCTTACAAATGCTATGCGACTGAGGAGGAAGGTAGGAATCAGTCTTCCTAAAATGAGGAAGCAGAAGAGGACAGTAAATTCACCCATAATAGAGAGGTTATAATAATAAGATGCAGAGATAATTTTAAAGGTGCAATCAGAATTCATCAGATTGGATCAGATGGAAGAAAGGGAACCTGGATCCTAAACTTAACCCTAATCCACAGCAGCAGGTCTGAGCCCTGTGAAGGTTTCCCTTTATCTTCTCAGTCACCTGAAGTTCACTTCTTCCTCCTGTCCCCCTCTCATTCTGTATGCAGTCACTCATGCATTTAACACTCGCACATCCTTCCTCAGACGACACTCCCATTTGGGTGCCTGAAAGGCATTCTCTTTAGGTATACCATGTCTAGCCAGGTGACAGTAAACAGCCCCATAAGTCTAAGGGCTATAGATATGGCCTGCCTATTCTCTGTCCCCTTTATCCATCGCAAGCAGGAAGTTGGGTGAGAAGAGAAAGGTGGCCAGTCAGCTTCTTGTTTGACTTTAATTCATTCTCCACCACTACAACACAAACCTGATAGTTTATTTCTTTGAGTGCAGTTTAGTTCACTTCAGATCTGTAGTTGTGAATGAAACAAACTGTCAAAGAAGTAAATCACTTCTGGAAATTTACTTTGTGTGGCTTCTGAATATGACTGAGAAGACGTACATTTAGCTTCCATTGGCAGAAATTAGAGAATTTGCATAACAATTTGGTGAACACTAATCAAACTATGGCTATTCTTCCTTAATTAATATATTATTGTTGCCAGCTTGAATCAATCCACGGTAGGGTGAAGATCTCTCCATTGGATTGTTCTGAGTTGGGTGGCCTATAAATGCCATTTATAAATAAATTGATAAGTTGAAGGTTATATACCATTATTTACTATGCTGGTCTGGTGTCGGTTGGTAGGTAGATGTTTTTCAACTTCCCAGTCTAGGACTGAGAGAGACTGTCTGGCCCAAAATAACCAAGCTGGTTTCCATGCCCAAGGAGATACTAGAACTCAATTCTCTCTGCTCCTAGTTCAGCACCTTAACCACTGCAGCTACACTCTCTAATTAAGATAGTAATTCATAATGAGAAATGATGGTCTTATAGTCTCATAAGGATTTGTCATAAACATTCTGTGAAACAGAAATGTGGAATACAAAAGTTATATGCTAAAATAAGTACCTATCTAATCCTGTCTTGTATCTTTTTGATCCATGTTGCTTACTATTTCCCATTCTCTGAAAACGGAAGACTCTGCATACTTCTTTCCTTTGCTAAAGTTGCCAAAAACGTCTTCCATATTTTTTCCTAATAATACAGGCTTTTCAGTCAAATTTTTAAAAGTTTTTTTTAAAAAACCCTCTTAATTATAACTGGAAATGGCAACTACTTCTATGTCTAGACGCTACATCTTTGATCAAAGCATATCTGTTATTGTTAATATTGAAACAAATGTTTCAGTGCCTGTTAAAATGCATAATATAACTTAACACAATACTGTACTATCAATATTGATATTATATTGATAACAGTCAGCATAACCATAACATCAACTTTTGCATCACCCATGCTGAATAAGAGTTCACCATCTGCACATAGTGCTAAATTAATTACATTGTCATCTGGATTCACTTAGCTGTCCCCACTGGCATTCTGCTGAATTCTTTACATTCCTGGAGTATCATTACATACAAATGTGTTTCAGGATACATACATATACATACATTCAGATAACCTGTACTGTAATTACATGTAATAATCCTTTGTCTTTTGTTATGTAGCTAATGCGTCATGGAGTGGGATTATCTACCAGTTCTGATAGTGAACTGATTACTCAACTGCTGGCATTCACCCCTCCTCTAGAGCAAGATGATACACCAGACTGGGTAGCAAGGTAAAGTATCTGGCTTGTGAGAGAAGAATTAAAATCAATAACAGACCTCCGTTTATTCAAGACCACCCCTGTACTTGTTGGAATCCTTGAAATAAGAACTGTATTAAATAAGCTTTCATATTTCAGGATTAAAAATTTGATGAATGAAACACCCACTTCATATTCACTTCTGATGATGCATAAAGATATTATCTATGCAGTTCGCGATCCCTATGGGAACCGTCCTCTCTGCATTGGCCGCCTTGTTCCAGTAGGTGATATCAGTGGAAAAGGTATAGTTTCCCTGTGTGTAATATGTTCCTACGAGAACTCAGCTTAGATAGCTGAAAGTATGTTCATTTTAAAATACTGTTACCTTTCTCAAGTTCTGTTTTTTAATCAGTGCACAACCTCTCTTTCACCTTAAAACTGGAAATGCTACATATGGTAAATAAGTATGGGAAGGTCACCTATCTTTAAGTTTCTGACCTGTTCTCCAGTGAAAGTAACATGCTGTTATGTGCCATATTAAATTAAATCCTGATGTAAAAATGTATGCAGTGGGTATGTTTAGGATTAGTCTGTAACATCTGGAATATTTGAAAATAAACATTTTTGGTAACCATGAGAGAGACAAGAACATGTTCAAAAGTATCAATGTACCCTTTAATTTGAGTACATTAATCTATTTCCAGAAATATTTTGACATTTATTTGATCTAGATTTAAATTTTGGAAAAGAACCTTTGATATCTAGACCAGCCAGTCACCTGTGACATTAGCTTAAGTTACTTTCACACTTTTCACTTCACACTTGCTGTAGTCATATCAATTTTTTTATTGCCATCACTATGAAAAGAGTAAATAACATATTTTGAACAGGCAATTGGATGTATCTTGGGAAGTTCCATTGTGCTCATTACATCCTACAAATGTCTATTGCCTGTTTAAGTAGGCTTCTTTACCCTTCCCACTACAGTTTCACTGTAGAAAACAGCAGCTGCAGCCACAGTGAATGCAATGTGTAAAGTTAAACAGACAGCGATAAGGTTCCTAGAATTGTGAACACATTACTTTTATTATTGTTGAATTCTGTTACAGGGAAGAATAATGCTGAAACTGAAGGCTGGGTAGTTTCTTCAGAATCCTGTAGCTTTTTATCAATTGGTGCAGAGTAAGTTCATAATTCATTTCTTTACAGAAGAATTAAAAGCAAATCAGTAATTTCTTCATTGTTTAAGCCAGAACTGGACACTTTGGCATCTGCCACATTGAAGTATAGCAATATTTAGTTTTAAGACAATATAGCATTTGGCCTGAAAAATCCACATTACACTGAGTCACTGATTAGAGCTATACTTAAAAGATAAATAATGAAATAATCTGTGAAAACTAATTATTAATAAACGATTAAGTCCTGAATCTCATGCTATTGTTTATGTACATAGAATAAGAAAATGTTTTATTTGCTTCTTTTAATTGACTGATTCATTTGTATGCTCAAAGAGCAGTGAATTTTCTCTTTTTAACCCAATCCATATTTCACTCTTAAGGAGGAAGTAAGTTCTTTTAGAATTTGAGAAAACAATTTTAAAAATTTGCCCATCAGTTATAAGGGGGGGGTATAAATTTAATTAATAATAATAAGAGCAGAATAATGGTAAAAAAGTCTGACAAAGTAAGGAATAAATGTAGATTTTCATAGACATTCTTGCTCTTTTGAAAAAAGCACATGCTATTGTCTTTCCAATGTGAAAGCATAGTATTTCTCTATAACCAATGATTTTTACAATACCAGTGTTTCTAAACAAAGCAGTTGGGATGTTTAACATGTACAACTATACTTTCAAGATACTACCGGGAAGTCATGCCTGGAGAGATTGTGAAAATATCCAGATACGATGTCCAAACATTAGATATTGTACCCAGACCTGAAGGAGATCCATCAGCATTCTGCATTTTTGAATATGTGTACTTTGCAAGGCCAGATAGCATCTTTGAAGGTAAACTATCCCCAAATCTTCTTTGATTTGGGATACATTATTTTAGATTTTAAAAATTATACAGATCTTCCAAACAATCCTTTACATTTTCCTGGGTACTCTAGGAAAATGTCACAAAACAAACATGACAGTGTTGACCGTATTGTAGAATCAAGGGCAAGGCCTTCAGAATGTGTATGGAATTACATAGCATTATTTAACAATATGACATCATTAGCTGAAAGGCATTTCAATTCTTTGTAAATTCCATTGCTTTCTCTACAAGCAAAGGGTGGAATTGTGGTATTCGTGGGTGGAGTGTTGGATTGTGAAGTATTAATAGAGATTGTGGGGGCTTGGGAAAGGAATTGAAGAAAACACAGACATAAACAATCAAGTGATAGCAGGTGAGTCAGTTGACAGCTTATATTATAAAGAGCAGCTTAGCCCAGGTGGTGAGAAATCAGGGAAGAAGCATTTCAAATCCCTCAATGAAAGTCTGCTTAATTAACTCAATATAAATGAGGGAGGGAAATTCCTATTATACTGTAGTTTTCATGATTCATATTTACTCATGCCAGCATTAAAGATATCTTACTGAAGACTATATAGTTCCAGCTTCCTGGTCTTGCCCTGATAGGTATTTCTTGAACCAGGGGCCTGGATGCATAATATGGGAATGGCTATGTAAATTAAAAATATCTGAGTATATTAGGTCACATTTTCACAAGACTTGGCCAACGTAGTTGGAACTTAGACAGCTCAATAAGCTGATTTGAAGCTTCATCTCTCTGTAGATGTGGATTTTTAAAAGTAGAAGAGAGAATCATGCCCAATTCAAAAATTTAACATACACAAACACACACAAGGTTTTTCATTCTTCATAGGTCAGATGGTATATTCTGTAAGAAGGCGATGCGGTCAACAGCTTGCTATTGAAGCCCCAGTTGAAGCAGATTTGGTTAGCACAGTCCCAGAATCAGCAACGCCTGCAGCACTTGGCTATGCGCAAAAGGTATCCTTCTCTCTCTCTTCATTGTTGTTATTATCTTTTTTTAACTATCATTTAAGATCCACTTGAGCTCAATATAAAACATTATAAATTCATTATAAAATGAATTATAAAAATTTACTTTGGGTGTCTGTTACCTTAACTGTGAATTACAATACCAAATGAATTAACCATGTAACAGAGAAATAGAGGGAATACTGTTAATACAGACCTTTAGCACTTGGCCTTTCCTTTGTACAGTTCAAAGCAATGCATTAAAAGCCAGTTCATATCAAACCAATTGTCAGTATTTGACGTGGAAATATTTTTAATTATTTCACCAAAAATGTACTTTGATCTCTGTGTTTGCTTGTTTTCAGTGTGGCTTACCATACATTGAAGTGCTTTGCAAAAACAGATATGTAGGAAGAACTTTCATTCAGCCAAACATGAGATTAAGACAGCTGGGAGTGGCCAAAAAATTTGGAGTCTTGTCGGACAACTTCAGAGGAAAGCGAGTTGTCCTTATTGATGATTCTATTGTGCGAGGCAACACTATTTCACCCATAATTAAGCTACTGAGAGAATCTGGTGCTAAGGAGGTACGTAAACATATCAGAGCAGAGGAAGAAAGAAGGGAAGAGATGCTTCATGACTAGCTGTTCTTCTCTCAATACTCTGCTGCTTCTCCACTAACAAGAGATGCAAACCCATTTGATTCTTCAATAGTTTCTTCTGTTCTTACCCTTCTCTTGTAGCATCTGAACTTGGTTCATGTTGCCCATTGCAAATTATGACACAATTAAAACACTGCCAGTATCATAATAGCATTTCCCTCAACAGGTGCACATCCGGGTGGCTTCACCTCCAATAAAATTTCCGTGTTATATGGGAATAAACATTCCAACAAAGGAAGAACTTATTGCAAACAGGCCTGAATTTCAAGATCTAGCAGGCTACATAGGTAAAGTGTTGTATTTTTCACTCAATGTTCGTAAACGTTTTAGAAAGGTAGCTGGGCTAGTCTACTGGAGCAAAAATAGTTTCTTGAAGATGAATTGAGTGATTACAGCAAAAGCTTTTGTGGATCCAAGTCTGCTTCCTCAGATTGCATAAAATGCAATCCTAAATTGAAGAGAATAAAGAAAGCAGATGTAGCAATAATTATATAAGAGCTTAGTTGTTCTAGTAATAATTAATAAGGCTATGTTGGTGGTTAATGAAATAAGGCATTGCAGAAATTCATTTAAGAAACTTAGTTGAGCCGTGCTCTCTGCCTTTCACCTGTTTCTCTTCAGATCATGTAAAAGCTAGCATAATCCTCCTCTGAAATATTATGCTAATTTTTTAGACATATTGAGACTGCAATTTTGTTTTGATTTATTGGGATTACAGCAAGCTCAATGGAAATCAATTGCTTAATTTTGAATGGATAATTTTACTTCTTGAATGAAGACAATCTCTGATGCAGCCAAAGACACATCCAGAGCCTTACATTTACGAGGCTGTATATGGGGGTAGACTTTATCTTTTCCCCATCATTCCCTCCTAATGGACAGAGTGCAAAGGACTTTTTATGTTGTATAAAAGAGGCAGTGCCTGGCGGACAATTCTTCCTGGCACTTCCACGCACACGAAACCATGCACAGGTCAACCACAGCAGCAGAGGTTTTTGTGGTTAGATGAGATTTACATGAATGTATACCTACTTTGTTATTTAATGCATTGATTTTTCTGCATATATTAACATCTTAATGCCTTTGTTTAATAAAACAAGCATATATTAATGTGCTGCAGATTTATATGCATGTAGTTAGTTAATTAATAGAATATTATATTAGATTTTTATTAATACGGAATATTTAGAGTAGCTAACGTATTTGGTCATTATTTCATTCATCTAAATAAGACGAACAGCATATTTTGCTGTTTATAATTGGAGATACAGAGTGGCAGTACATACACAGTTGATGTACATGAAACCAACATCTTTGGCTTAGGTGGGTCTAACAGCAGTGCTCAGAAGGCTTTTATTGCAAATTTGATGATAATCAAGATTAGCCCGTGCTAACTGATCCCTCTAATTAAACAGTGTCAGGTCTTTGCTAGTGTTGGCTCTACACTTTCTGTATGTCTCTCCTTCTGAAACATACAGGAATTCTTAGCATTATTATGATGTAGTTGGAAAATAAAAACATTAATAAAATCACGTTTTAAGTCTAGTTCTTTTTTCATTGTTTTTATTGAACTATGATTGACAAACATTATCAAGTATCTAAATAAACATAAATTCAAGATGTATAAAGAAAAGAAGTTATAGAAAATACAAAAAATATTACAGTGTAAATAGACAGGTACTGTACATGTACAAATTTACCATATATGTAAAGTCAGTAGTTCTAATGCTACAGTTACCAATTACTATGTCTTATTAAAGATCTAAACATAGAAAATCTTTTGAGTTAAGCAATTTGATTTTTAGGCACTATAAAATAGTGCAGCTTCAATGAAATGTTATTGTTTTTTCTTTTCTTCAGGAGCTGACAGCGTTGTTTATCTTTCAGTAGAAGGATTGGTGTCATCTGTCCAAGAAAGCATCAAAGCAAGACAAGACAGTGAAAACAACCTAAAAACTAACAAGTTCCGAACCGGGAAAATCGGCCATTGTATAGCTTGCCTTGTTGGAGAATACCCAGTAGAGCTAGAGTGGTGACTTTTCTGAATGTTATCAGTAACAAATTACCGTTTGGAACTGATGAAATGGGTTGCTGCTAAGCAAGTGATCAAACCACTCATGTGTTTGTTTAAACCTTATTAGGAGAAGGTAAAAAGGAGCATATAAGAATAAATTTTAAACAATCATGCAATAATGCTGTAGTGGGGGACAGTGGGGGGTGGGTGTATGGGTAAAAGGCCTAGCAAAAATTTCTTGATTCCATAGGTGGCCTAATCCCACCAAAAAACTTTGGAGATCTTCTCAGGCTTCCACTCATACTAATGGTTTCTTACAATTACATTATGAGAGGTGGTGAGCCATTAAGCCATCTCACATTTTAAGCAGTGTTCAATCAGGAAAAAAATGTGAATTTAATCTTAGGTCAACATACAGATCCTTAAATTTCACTGCTTTCATTGCTGGTTTTTATCCAGCTATTTGGGATCCCTGTTTTTAAAAAGTGAAGTGTCTTGTTGTTTTTAAAGCTACAACTTTGAGTTATAATCTGCTACCAAAGAGACTGATTGTTATTTTTATACAATGCATGGCTGAGACAAGGAGACTCAGGGAGATGTTAAACAAAGTTCTCTTTAATAACTTGAGCCTTAATTCTTTCATGTCTGACAAATATACTTTCTGAGAGTAGCTTCACTGTTTATCAGAGAGGTGTGAGAGGAAAAAAATAAGTTAATCATCATTCGTGTATTAGACATTAGGGCGAATTTTCCCCAGTATGTTCTTTCAGTTTCAGTGCTTACTTAACTGTTGCCTGTTTTTGTTGCATGAAAGCCTTCAAAGAAGACTCCAACACTGAAAAATTAACACACAACTTTATTTCAATTATTTTAACAAATGTAATGATAATAATTTAATATATATTACTGTTTTATTCAGTGTTTCTCTTTTTAATATAGTATTTTTTGTGTTTTAAATGAATGCTAAGTCACTGTTATAATTCAGATCACATCTCTGATTGCTAGTAGAAAATAATTCTGGTCCTACTCCAAAGTCCTAACCTCTAAACAGCCTAACATAGCGGTTTGGTGTCTGTTCAGAGGTAGTTATAACTTTCCAAAAGGAAACTTTTAGGAGAAAACTCAGTCTGACTCTCAAGGTCCAGATACAAGAGGCATGGTTCACACCAACCAGTTTTTGATTGCTGCAAAAATGACATGAAGGACTTCTTGTTGTGCTTAGTCTCTTGAGAACATAAACTTGGCCTATGTTTACCCTCCCTCCTGTTCTTTCTGTATTGCATTTACATGTGAATGTGCAGATATCAAGATTCATGACCGGTAGCAAATGTGGGACCACCCCCTATGGCCCTACTCGTAGAATCTGAGCAGTCTCCTGTATAGGAATAAAAGAACAAGCATAATTTTCAAATATTACTAATCTCCACATGTTTTGAATAATGTTTGTCAGCATAAGAACTAAATCAGTTGCACATATAACGCCCATTGGGGGACTGTACAATTTTTAAATATAAATGGGGAGGATGTTAATTCCTTTGAATGGTACTTAACTTTATTCAATGTGATTCTCTGCATTTTCCATGTAACTGAGGAAAAACTAGCAGTTGTTCTGCAGAATTATCATAAAATTAGGACCAGGAGATTGCCGATTTGGGAAGTAGAGAGCTTATTTCTCATTGTAGCTGAGTCCATTTGGTGAAAGGTTGGAGGTCTCAAAACTCTTCACCCAAAATTTTTCTGAATCTTTGTTGGGTTCTTAGTGTTCTCTGTGTTTTGCTTCTCTTCCTGCAGATGTTTCATTACCAGGCCAGGTAATATTAACAGTGTACAGATCTGAATATGCACACCTTATCTCTGCCTCCTGCTTTGGCATACAAACATGATAGCTACTCTTGCTACCACCTGTGTTCCACCTATGTTTCCACTAATTCTACTGGGTGAGAGAGAGAGGGCTCCCACAATCTGTGCTGCTTTTTTAGCAAATGAAAAACAAAAAGCAAAAAGGATAATAAATTCTACTGATTCCCTAATCCTGTAGCATTGGGATATGTGGCCAAGGGAATCAACCCTTCTTTCGCATTCCCTTTGGGAGATAGATCAGTTTCACAAGTGATAAATAAAATCAAACTTTATTTTATAAAAAGGAAAAGAGACTGTAAAAATACCTTTTTAGCTTTATGTAGTCATATGCAAAACATTTAGCAGCAAAGAAGACAAAAATAGAGCCATTCCAATCATAAAGCATGACTTGAAAATATCTCCCATTGAAAAAAAAAATTAAATATAAATGTGTTAGATTTTTAACTTATTTTTTATCTATTGTATGATACCTGGAGCCACAGTGTCTGAACTGGGCAGCCATATAAACTAAATAAAAATACAGAAGCTATGGGTAGACCATAAAATGATGCTAGTCTGCACTCACACAATCAAAAGTCATACACAGTATTTCTAGCTAAACTTTTTTTTACCTATCCTTTCAGAGATGGCCATATACTGAAACAGTTTCCCTCTGTCTTAATTCTTCCTGAACTTCCCCTCTGGGGATTCTAGTCGGTTAATTCTAAAGCAGTGGGAAAGATGGAACAAAACCTGTTTCTACTGTCAGTCTCTGTTCCCATGTGTCTCTTGTCCTGAATCTTGAATGAAGTTAACATATAATTGGTGATAGGGGATCAAGGCTTACCGCCTAAGTATTACTGTATGCTCCCTCTAGAATATTAAAGCTTCATAAGGGTCTAGGACCTTGCAGAGATCTTTGATACCACAATGAAGTTTTGCCTTCTCCAACCTATAAAGAAGGTTCCTAATTGGCTGAAGAGAATCAGAAGGCATTATCAGGAACGCCTTGCATTAGGACAACTGTTGACACTTAGAAGTCAAGTGTAAAAATACAGGGGAAACTCGAAAAATTAGAATATTGTGCAAATGTTCATTTATGTCAGTATGGCAACTCAAAAGGTGAAACCAATATATGAGATACACGCATTACATGCAAAGCGAGATATGTCAAGCCTTACTTTGGTATAATTGTGATGATTATGGTGTACAGCTTATGAAAACCCCAAATGTGAAAAGGTTCAATATTCTAGGCTCAAAGTGTCCCACTCTAATCAGCTAATGAATCCATAACACCTGCAAAGGGTTCCTGAGCCTTTCAATGGTCTCTCAGGCTGGTTCAGTAGGAATCACAAGCATGGGAAAGACTGCTGACCTGACAGTTGTGCAGAAAACCATCATTGACACCCTCCATAAGGAGGGAAAGCCCCAAAAGGGAATTGCAAAAGAAGTTGGATGTTCCCAAAGTGCTGTATCAAAGCACATCAATAGAAGGTTATGTGGAAGGGAAAAGTGTGGTAGAAAAAGGTGCACAAGCAGCAGGGATGACCGCAGCCTGGAGAGGATTGTCAGGAAAAGGCCATTCAAAAGTGTTGGGGACTTTCGCAAGGAGTGGACTGAGGCTGGAGTTAGTGCATCAAGAGCCACCACACACAGATGGATCCTGGACATGGGCTTCAAATGCCGTATTCCTCTTATCAAGCCGCTCCTGAACAAACAAGGTCAGAAGCGTCTTACCTGGGCTACAAAAAAAAAGAACTGGTCTGTTGCCCAGCGGTCCAAAGTCCTCTTTTCTGATGAGAGCAACTTTTGCATCTCATTTGGGAACCAAGGACCCAGAGTCTGGAGGAAGAATGGAGAGGCACACAATGCATGATGCTTGAAGTCCAGTGTGAAGTTTCCACAGTCTGTGTTGATTTGGGGAGCCATGTCATCTGCCGGTGTTGGTCCACTGTGCTTCATTAAGTCCAGGGTCAACGCAGCCGTCTACCAGGAGATTTTGGAGCACTTCATGCTTCCTTCCGCAGACGAGCTTTATGGGGATGCTGACTTCATTTTCCAGCAGGACCTGGCACCTGCCCACACTGCCAAAAGTACCAAAACCTGGTTCAGTGACCATGGGATTACTGTGCTTGGTTGGCCAGCAAACTCGCCTGACCTGAACCCCATAGAGAATCTATGGGGCATTGCCAAGAGAAAGATGAGGGACATGAGACCGAACAATGCAGCGGAGCTGAAGGCCACTATTGAAGCATCCTGGTCTTCCATAACACCTCAGCAGTGCCACAGGCTGATAGCATTCATGCCACGCCGCATTGCGGCAGTCATTGCTGCAAAAGGGGCCCAAACCAAGTATTGAGTACATATGCATGCTTATACTTTGCAGAGCTCCGATATTGTTCTGTTTCCAATCCTTGTGTTATTGATGCAATGTAATATTCTAATTTTCTGAGATTGTGAATTTGGGGTTTTCATAAGCTGTACGCCATAAACATCACAATTATACCAAAGTAAGGCTTGTACGCCATAAACATCACAATTATACCAAAGTAAGGCTTGACATATCTCACTTTGCATGTAATGCGTCTATCTCATATATTGGTTTCACCTTTTGAGTTGCCATACTGACATAAATGAACATTTGCACGACATTCTAATTTTTCGAGTTTCACCTGTATTATGCCTTAACAGACTGCAGTTAATATGGAACACCCAATCTAGGCAGAGGAAGTCATTGTTAATTATTTTTCCATTTTAAATACAACCATTTAAAACATATGAGTAAGGGAAACAAATGAATAGATTTAAGAATGGTTGGAAGACCTAGTTTTTCTTTAAAAAAAAAAACTTAATTCCTATATGGAGAACTGCACAGAGAAACACATTGGATGTTACAGCACTACATGATGAAATGTAAATATACATGATATGTTTTAGCAATTGATTTCTTTCCCATGTCTGTACACAAGATGATTGTGTGGAAAAACAAATCAACTTTTTTTCACAATGTGCTTATGAATGGTTTTTAGTGCAATAACAGTTTAAGCTGGGAAGCTTTGCTTTCTTTTTTGATTTTCTGACACTCATATAAGTGGTAAAGATGTGAATATTCATGAAGAAAATGGGCTGCAAAGTTCAAAAGATCTTACATTCCATAACTATCGCCTGTTAAATTATAAGGCTGCCATTGACAACAGTGAGAAAAGGGACATGAACCAGAAATGCTATCCGGTTATAATTGTTATCTTTAAAAATAAATGGATTTTTTTTTTAAAAAAACCCTCAGTATAACTTTTTAAATTATTTTTAAGCCATGTGGATTACAGTATTTGAATGCCTTAATGGCCATTTGTGTTCCCTGCTCTGTACTGATTGTGCCAAAGCAGTATTAACAATGTTAACTAAATTCAGTTTTCTCTATTTTTATCTTCTGAAGAATGGCCATGGTTCCTTAAGAAATGCAAATGTGCCAAATTAACGTTGAAAGTCATACAAATAACCATACAGTATTAGTAACAAGCATGCAACACACTCACCTTGGTTTCCAATACTGTTCAGGTAAAGATCAGTTTGGTTTATTAGATCTTTTAACTTAGTTCCAGAAAATTGATTTTTGACTTTTGGGATGGGTAAAATACAATCCAAATACTTGAGAAAATGATTCCTTTGTGGGCTTTAAATGTACTAAAAGATTATTTCATCTTTTAGGGCTAATACCTGAATTGTTTTCATCACCTCTAAAAAACTCAGGACTAGTTTTTAAGAGGATGAAAACGAAGCTTTTTGTCTATTCTTCACAAAAAAAAGCTTCAGTCTAAGGCAGTGTTGTCCAAACTTGGCCACTTTAAGATGAGTGGACTTCAACTCTCAGAATTCCCCAGCCAGGCTGGCTGGGGAATTCTGGGAATTGAAGTCCACTCATCTTACAGTGGCCAGGTTTGGACAACACTGGTCTAAGGTAATACGGTGAGCTGTGGAGCACTGCAGAGACTGAGTTCCAAGCTCCCCAGATTCCATACCTAACAATCTGATTTGAAACCAATTCTCCGATTTAAATTTTCTGTGTTACACACCAATATAAACCTCATGGATGAAATTGCATCAGTTCCTGGAAAATAGCCAATATTTATTTGTTAAACTTATATGACCGCCCAACTCACACGGTGATCCGGGCAGCTTACAGAATTAAAATCCGCAATACAGAAAGCCCATCAACCCCCTTGCGGTGGCTATCAACCACAATCAAATCAACCACTTGATCTCCAGGCCCTTCTTCAGGGCCTTCCGGAAAAGTATCAAGGTTGGGGGCCATTCTTATCTCCAGGGGAATGATATTCCATGGGGGGAGCCACCACAGAGAAGGCCCTTTTACGTGGTCCCGTTAGATGTACTTCCCTCATAGATGGGACCTGCTACATATTCTGCCTCCCTCTGGTGGCCGGAGTAGATGTAACTGGAGAAAGGCAGTCCTTCAAATAACTAGGCCCCGGGCCACAGAGGGCTTTAAAGGCGATAACCAGCACCTTGAATCGAACCCGGAAGCAAATCAGCAACCAACACAGCTCCCGCAAAAGAGGTGACACGTGCAAATCTAGACCTGTGCAAAAACTATGCAGCGGGCTGCTGCATTTAGAATTATACATTATACATTCAGCTCTGTGCACCTTGTTTTGATCCACTACATCATAGACCTGGGTTTTCTGTCCTATACTGTACGTGACCTGTGCATTTTTTTTAAAAAGGAAATTATAATATGACAAGCAGTTTGAAGTAGATCTACAGAAGTGTGCATTTGAAGATTTCTTGAAACATTCAGCCTCACACAACATCATACACCCAACATAAAGTAGTTCATCTTGAGTTTTCTTTGCTGTTGCTGCAGTTAAATAGTTCCCATAGGAACTAATAATTCACCCCTACCAGTGTTATCCTGGGTTGGCATTTTACACTAAATTAGCAATTGCAGAAACTATTTTTGCTTTTAAGAATGCAGCTTGGCATCTTTAACATGATTCTGTTTGTTGCATTTATAGCCCATTTTCCCTCCAACACCTCAAGGTAGTGCTCCTAGAACCCCCCCCCCCACACACACACACACCCCAACATTATCCTTATATTGTAGTGGCAGTAGCCGTTCCAAGGGCACTCCACCAGCTTGATGTCTACGTTTTGATCTTGATCTCCCCAATCCTTAATCCAGCGCTCTTCAGCAATGCACCGTACCAGCACTGAGAAGGAACTTCCTAGGAACCAAAGTTCCCAAGCTGCTTAACTTTATTTTGGCAGAAGGGGCTGCTCAAAGAGTCTTTTCCTGAGCGCACAAAGAAAAGAGAACCCTCCGAACAGGGGCGGGCGCACGCCGTTGGCACGCGGCAGCCTCTCTTCCAGCTTTACCGCCCAGCGGGCTCGCTCTCGGGTCATCCTGCCTGCAAGTCGTCAGCCATTCAAACGCGCCCCTGCTTTCAGGTAATACTAGCCCGGGCTCCTTAACGCGTTCCTCACAAGATTCGCCCTGCGTTGGGGTGAACCCAAAGCCGCGAAGCCAGCCGAGCCCTAAAGCAAGAGCCCGTTTCTTCTTTCCAGCCAGTCGGCTCTTTGCAAGCGGGGGACGGGGAGCATCCTGACGAGTCGGGTGCAACCTCCTGAGAAACGGGGGAGACCCGGGGACCGCGGCAAAATGCGGAGCTGCTGGGAGACGCCCCCAAGGAGGCGGCGGGCCGGTCCGTCCGGGCGCGCCCTAGCTCCCGACTCGGAGGCCGCGGCGTCTCCCCGCAGAAGGGGACCCTCGCCGTCCGCTCTGCGCAACCCCAGCGCCGCAGCCGGCCAGCCCGAGCGCTGCCCTTTGGCGTGCGTGCAGCCCGGCTCCTCCTTCGCCTCCTCCCCTTGGCTTCGTCCTCGCTTCTCTTCTTCCGCCCTCCGCAGCGCGCCCCGCGGCAGGTAGGAAAGGGATTGGCGCGGGCGGCGGGGGAGCCAGGGCGGCGGGAGGAGGCGGAGGGGAAGCTGCGTCGCGCCCCCCGCTCCTCGCGCGAGGAGGCCCCGCCGGGCTCTGGGTGCCGGAGCCGAGCCGGGAGCGGCTGCTGAAGGCCGGAGGCCGCGCGCGCCCAGGCGCCTCGGCCCACGCGTCAACCCCAAAGGGGGTTTCTAGCCCCGCTTGGCTGTTGGTGCGAAGTGAAGCAGGCTCGGATCTGGTTTGTGCTCGGATGGGAAAGCCTCGGACACTTTCAAGGCTGCGAAGTTGGAAAGCATGCTGGAAGAAGGTGACGGCCGTCCCTTCCATGTTGTTGTCCAGACGTTAATGCAGTGTTTCTCAACCTTGGCCGCTTGAAGATGTGTGGACTTCAACTCCCAGAATTCCCCAGCCAGCTATGCTGGCTGGGGAATTCTGGGAGTTGAAGTCCACACATCTTCAAGCGGCCAAGGTTGAGAAACACTGAGTTAAATGGATGTGCCCAGAAAGTCAGCAGGAGCAAAGTGTGCGCTTCTCTGGCACACCAAGTGTCACTCCCCTCTGTTCTTCCACCCCCATATGACTTCCAAACTAGGGCCCGGTCCTGGCCTGGATGTAGCCTTCTGAGGTTGATGTCCAGAGGGAGTTCTGGAAAGCTGGCTAGAAAATACTCCAGGGCAACTCAGTGCAACTGATAAAAAGTGTGTAGAAATCCTATTTCCACCATTTCTAATTTTTATCGTAGGAAAATGGATCAGGACAGACGGCTCTTGAATTTGTTCCCCTGGTGGTCAGCGAAATAACTCATTATAGGAAACCCATAAAGAGGACGTGACGACAGTAGTTCCGGTTAAGATGAAACCCAGAACAAGCAAGTCTTTCTGGAATTATTCAGAACTAAGGTGCTATAACTTCAGAGTGGTTCCTCTTCTTGGTAGATATATGCACGATATTGACTGAACGTGCAGTAGAGCAGTGTTTCTCAACCTCGGCAGGTTTAAGATGTGTGGACTTCAACTCCCAGAGCTCCCCAGTCAGTCATGCTGGCTGGGGAATTCTGGGAGTTGAAGTCCACACGTCTTAAACCTGCCGAGGTTGAGAAACACTGCAGTAGAGTCTCTAAGCTAGATGGAGATCTGCATATGAAGATCTGCTTATGAAGATCTGCGTATGAACCCAAAGCAGTGTTGCGCTGCTCACCTGCTGTGTGAAGACTAGCATAGCCTGAATGTAATCATGTGTAAATAGAAACAAAGCCCACCAAATTGAATGACAGAATATAGTAATGCTGCTTTTAACTACAGTTTTGGATCCATAGCTTTACAAACTCAGGTTCTTTCAATTCAGTCAAGCTAAATCAGTATAACTATTAGAAAGTAGTTTTAAAAAGCCCAACTTGCAGATTGGCTATGTCTTTATTATTTTTATCTCTTTTCTATATTTTAGGAGTCACTATTTATTTTAGATGGGATTTAATCTTAATGTGAAAACATGAGTAATTCTCCCACTCTGTGTCAGAATTAAGGTATATCTGGCTTTTTTTATATATATAATAGAAAAATAAAATAACTGTTTTATTCAATGCTGCAACATTGGAATGATGATCAGAACTGTAAATACAATATGTCTACTTTATAAAGCATGTGTTTGTTTGTTTATTTAAAAGATTTACATGGCTGCCCATTTCGTAGAACACAACTCAGCAATAAAAACATATTCCTTTCAAGTTTAAAATTACCTCAATTATTGGGTATATATTATACATTTAAAAAAAAACAAATTGATTGATTATGGTTTTTTTTCTTATTTGCATATGCAGTATAAATATTGAGAATGACGCTGCATGAGATGGTTCAGACTGCCACCAGGTTATATCCTGAGAGAAGAGCTGTGTGCTTTGATGAATGTAGTGATCAGACTCCAGTTACCTACACGTACAAGACAGTTATAAGCCTTGCTACAGAGCTTACAGATTTTCTGAGGAAACATTGCAACCTTACCGGAAATTTGGAAATAGGTCTCTACTGTTATCCAGGGATAAACCTACCTTCCTGGATTCTAGGGTATTGCTATGAGTTTGCGTTTATATAACTTTGTTAACATAAATGCAGAACATGCTATTATCACCTCACTATGTTCAAACCATCATCATTTTTAAAATGCTTATTTGTATAATATGTCTTACTGAACCTGTCTCCTACATTTTTTAATGTTATTGTAGTAAGATATTAATTTTTAACAGGGTATATGATATTGGAACATGTCTCTGTAGAATCAAGCTTGTTCTGCTTGACAACGTAAGCCACTAGATGGAGTGAGAAATGTAGAAATAAATCCTCTTTGTTTTTATTATTACGTTCATTGGCCTTTTAGTATAGATAGCCATGTTTGCCTAAAATTAACAGTATGAGAATCAGTCTAAACCAAGTACCTAACAGTTTGGCATGCACTCATATATTAATCTGTTTTGTCCAATATACTCTAAAATATTACAGAAGTACATAGAAAACCATAACCGTTTCCATGCTGGTAAGAACCCACTGTAAGTTTGGGGACCACAATTAAAGATGAATTGGAATGGATTCTGAGAAGGACCACAAAGATATCTGACCAGGGAGTTGGAAACAAAAATACACAAAGAGACATTTGGCAAATTGTATATGCTTAGTTTTGAGAACAGAAGGAAGGCAGATGTGAGAACGTTCTTGAAGTAACTGAAGGGTTGTCACATGGAGGAAAACCACATGGTGTTTTTAGCTGTCCCCAGAGTAGGACATAGTATGCAATAATGGCCTTAAGCTAGAGCAGTGTTTCTCAACCTTGGCAGCTTGAAGATGTGTGGGCTTCAACTCCCAGAATTCCCCAGCCAGCTTCCCCACACATCTTCAAGCTGCCAAGGTTGAGAAACACTGAGTTAGAGGAAGACATGTTAGGAAGAACATCCTAAGAACATAGTTCAGTATTGGAACTTGTTAATTTAGATATTCTTCTAAGACAGATATTCTTTTGTCTCCTTGTTTTATGAGAAATACAGCTTAAGAAGTTAGATAGACAGATTGGACTTAATGTCTCCTTTCAACTCTGTACAATAAAATCAGTAAATACTATTAGTGAAAAGGATATCATTCAAAACAGTCCCATTACTTTTTTTCTCATTTGTCAAACAGTGACTCATGAGCTTATTTTTTTGAATAAAAAGTAATACCTAGGGTGAATTTGGGGGAGAAATACTGTTTTGAGGCATTTATCAGAGTTTATATTTATTATGATATATCCATCATTAGTTTGTCATTTCTAGCTACCTCATACTAATTTCACAAATTAATGAAAATAGTACATTTATGATACTATTCACTGTTTACAGATTTGACCCACATTTCTGCTGAGTATGTATGTATGTATTTTTTGTATGATTTATGAATGTGAAGCACACAGCTTTGCTTCGGCATTTTAATCAATAGCAGAAACCTTTATTCTAGCAAAATCCATCAAGCAATTTGCTTGGTAGGGAATTAATATTTGAACCTTTCCACAAAAATGGGCCCCATCATTTTTCTTGGTATAAAATACTCTGAGGAGTGCTTCATGTGTTAGATCCATCCTGTACAAGTGTGTGCGTCCTGAAGATTACTTCAGTGCAGCAGTCCTAAGGGCCACATTAGATAATACAAACAAGTCCCTCAATTCTAATCTCAATCTCTAAAGAAGATTTCAGGGTAAAAGAGCGTGAAGTGGAAGTGGAAGTAAATAATGTTTCCTGCCTGTTGATTCTCTGCCTCAAATTACATTATTAGTAGCTTCCTTCTGCAAGATTCTAAGCATCTGCAAAACAGGACAGGAATTGTGAATGGCAGAACTCCTCTAGCTATTTCATCTTCACCAGGCTGGGGCAGGAGGGAAGAATATTGGTAATCCTTGTTAAATGTTTGTAATATCAGCTCTGTGCCCTTGAGAGTAAAAAAAGATTCAGATAGTTGGCTTTCTGAATCCAAACACCATAAAATAGAATCGCACAGAGTCAACTTCTGGTATAGCGTAGGAAAATGTAGAATTGGTGCCTGACAATAGCTTCCTTCATTTTGCTAGACTTCTCCAAGTGCCCACTGCATATTCTTCCATTGATCCAGATGCCTTACCCAGCCTGAACACTTACTTTATGAAGAAATGTAATTTCCAGTATGTCCTTGTTGAAGAAGATAAAGTTGATGTAAGTGCAACACTTCCAATTGTTATTTTAATTGGGGTATTTAAAATGTAATTTGGAATTATGCATACCTCCTGCTTAGGTTAGTTCTGTGTTTACAATGAAGCAATCCCATAGAATTCTAAGTATATAGAGAATTGCCTGTGTACTTCTTAAAATTCTGCTCTGATTATTTCTTCAACCCAAATCGCTTTATTCTGCAGCATAAACTTTTCACTCAGTAACCTTGTACCCAACTGCAAACTTTCTTGTGGGTTCTTATACTATAATTGGCAATATTTCAGTTGGCTTGCACAAGGTTGGCTCTAGGTTGTTATAACAAACACTGTTCTAAGCCCCATAACTAGGCCTGTCAATCAGTCTGCAGTCCAGTCACCCAAATGGTGATTGGACGGGATGGAAACAGAGGGTTAGAGTTTTCTGTATTCTCTCACTCTCATTTACCCTTCATTTGCTTCTGATTGTGACCTAATAGGCGCAATTCTGTCTGGATTGTCTGCCAGTAACTGCTTCTTTGAGTCCTTGTAAGCTTATGTGCAGTTTGTCTCTGATAGTGTCTAGCCACCTTGTCTTCTCTCAATCTCTTTTTCAATTGCCTTCAATTTTTCCAGGCATGATGGTCTTCTCCAATAACTCTTGCATTCATATTATACATCCAAAATATCTGAGCTTTAGCTTCATTATTAATGAGTGTTTCCACTGAGCAGTCTGCTTTTATTTCATCTAGTACTCAATCGTTTGTTCTTGCAGCTCAAGGTTTACTCAACTCTTTTCTCCAGCACTGCAGTTCAAAGGCATCAGGGATGGCAACTCTTAGTGACTACATAGACAAGATTTTCTCCAGAATGCTCTGTCCCCAACCTGACATATATAACTTCAATATTCATATCTTGTCTAGATATATCACAGTCCTCCCAAGTAGCAAGATGTCTGTGAACGTTGAGCCTAGAAAGATAATGTCTGTTACTGTTTCCCTTTCTTGGCCTGTTTGCATTAGTTGCTCGTTTTTTTTAATATGGAGCAGCAGACCAAGATTGTTAATGTTTCTCCCAGCAATGCTAATTCCAATTTCTGTTTCTTGTCTGGCATTTCTCTTGAAATATTGTACATATCAGTTAAATTAAAAAGTGACTCCCTACAGCCTTGGTGTGCTCCATCCAGTATTGGGCCATTTAGTTGCTTCATGTTCTGTATTCCACATTAATGGTCATCTGGATTTTTGCAGCCTAAATCCAGTAGCCCTTTCCCTAAAAGCCACAATGTGTTACCTAGTTTTTGCACTTGTTGCAGAGTCACTTCGGATTAAAAAACAAAAACAAAAGCCAAACCACATCCCCTTGAAAGGCATCTCATTTGATTAGCTGCTCCAAATATATTTTGTTTTGTTCTATTTGTTGTAACATTAGACACAGAGAAGTGAATATGCGAATGTTGTATTAGAATAAAGCTTCTCATTTTTTTCAGAAATTCACAGTAACATATGGACACTTATACAGCCAAAATTCTCTTCAACTGCAGAGAATTGGTTTAATTCTTTTCCAAAGGCACAGTGATGTTCAGTTGACAAAATATGTACATGCAGATAGCGAAAGCTCTATGGTCAGAAGCATCTGGAAAGCACATCTAGAGGAGCAACATGAGGCTAAACCACCAAAAGATCTGTTGCATGTCAGAGAGAAACATTCCCTGGCATACTTTTTGCATACATCTGGAACAACAGGGGTCCCCAAAATTGTGAGAGTGCCCCATAAATGCATCGTACCAAATATCCTTCATCTTAGGTAAGTGTTTCCAAATATACTTAGTAATATATTTTGGTAAGAAGGAAGGGTTAATGAGAATAGCAACAATAGCATAAATCGTGTTGGACCTCCAGCTTTCTGCTTTCTATATAATTGGGATCTGGAATAAACTCATAGATCTTGGTTTGCAATTTCTTGTTTGGCCCTAGACCCCCGCCCCCCAAAAAAAGTGTAGAGAGCTATAATGAAATGTATTTTGGAAATGAATCTCGTTCCGTGTTGACCTCATTACAATTCTGCTAGAACTTTTAGAAGAGCTGTTTGGACTGCAAGCCAGTCCAATTCAGGGTGTGTAGTTTGTGTGACCATGATCTGAAGGGATAGAATCAGAGGATTTATAACTTGTATTAGTGGGAGAAAGGGTCTCATTGATTAGCTTGGTGTACACGTGATCCTGGACTTCAGTAATGTGAGAAATGCAACATTGCTTAAAGCTTCATCTAAACCTAATTGCTGAGAGATGTATGTTTCCTTATTTTAGAGAGATTTTTAAAATTACCCCAGATGATGTGGTGTTTATGGCCTCTCCTTTGACTTTTGATCCATCAGTCATTGAGCTGTTCATTACTCTAGCGAGTGGGGCTTGTCTGCTTATACTACCCACAGTGATTAAAATGATGCCACAACAGTTATCCAGGGCTCTCTTCCAGCGCCACAGAGTGACCGTATTGCAGGTAAGAATCTTGTACTTATTGTTTGGTGTGAATATGGCCTCTGTACAGCATTGGTTGCAGAGCTGATTGAACTGTCTACTTTGCTTGAATAAAGAGGAATCTGCACAAGGCCATTTATATTGCAGAATAGTCCAAGGCTATCATACGCAGTCCATGGGAATTAAAAAACTGTCCGTATATGTAACGCCTTGTTTCCAAATTGGAATTCTTCCAGCTTCATGGGAAGTGTTCCAGTGCTTGTTTTGACCATTCCAGGCATATTCCTCGTGGAAATGTTTCAGATTTGGAACAGTTCTGGAATAATCAGAACAGATGAGGTTAAGCCTCAGGTGACAATGTTTTCTCCAAGAAAGTTCTTATTAACATGACAAAGCTAGTGAATAAGCTATGTTTAGTATTGATTCAAATGACAGCATCTAAGCAATGGCTATTTTCAGAGTTTCTGCTCAGGAGTATCTCAGAGAGAAAAATATGTCCCTTAGACTATCTGGAGGTTGAGTCATGGCAACTGGACTTCTTTTCTTTTTGGTTTGATACGTTTCGCTGCTTGTCCAAGAAGCGAAACGTATCAAACCAAAAAGAAAAGAAGTCCAGTTGCCATGACTCAACCTCCAGATAATTCCACCTGGATGACTGAGAATCTTCATCAACATATAGCTATAGGCTACCTTTCACCAAAAGAAGACAATTTTCAAAATCCCTTCAGTGACAGCCTTCCTTTAGACATCTTGAGAGTCCAAAAAGGAACTTAATCAAAGTTTGACAGCATAGTTTTAATGTTCTTTGGGATTGGTGAGGTGCTCAATAGATCCAAAAAAGGAGTCCACTATTTTCATCTTCCATTTATAATAAATAGTTTCTAAATTATTGACATGAGAGTGACATTGTTGTCATTGCCCCCTCTTAACTTCAAATAGAGGTATCATAGGACCACTCTAAGATGCGTTGCATCTACATACTTGCATCTCTGTGGTGGTACAATTATTGCAGTGGTAACCTTGAATCTTGCTTTCTGCACTATGCAGGCTACACCAACCCTTCTTAAAAGATTTGGAGTTCAGCATATTAGATCAACTATATTGTCTGTGGATACTTCCCTGCGAATCTTAGCTCTTGGTGGAGAAGCATGCCCTGGACTAAGTGTCTTGAGAAGCTGGAAAGAAAAAGGAAACAAAACTCATCTCTTTAATGTTTATGGTATTACTGAAGTTTCCTGTTGGGCCACTTGTTACAGGATTCCTGAGGAGGTTCTTGACACGGATCATTGGTAGGAAGTGTTCATTTTTACTGACCTGGTGTGCACTTTGATGAATAAATGATAAGGCTCAGTGCTACAAATTAGGGTTTTGAGTGGAAATGTTTCATGTATGAAATGGGTAGTTTTACCCATTCCAGAAATGTTTTGGCTTCAGAGTTAGGTGCGTGTGTCTTGAACTGAAATACTTCTGGAATGAGCCAAATAACTCATTCCAAACTCAAAACACTTGTTTTGAACTTAGAGCAGTCTTTCAAATTCAAAATGTTTTATGCACTTATAGTATACAACTGAACTTGAGTGCTGGGCGTGATGAAAAGTATCTAAGCCAGGTTCTGCAACATTTGACTTGTGAATAAAAGCCAGTGTAACCATTGTGAATGTTGTTTGCTTTGCATTTTTTAATCTAATTAATAATTGACATGTCATGAAGCATCTGTAGAAAGTTGTTTGTGGCTTGTTTCTTTTTCTGATGGTCTGAATCATGTCTTAAGAAATTAGTCCTATATTTATTTTCCATCCCTGCTTCACATCTCTCTTACCTCCGCCTGCTCTCCCCACCCAGTTTTAGATCTGATTCCCTTGTACCACTGGGAACACCATTATCTGGAACAATAGTTGAAGTCAAAGATGCTAATGGCTCAGTTGTCCTAGAAGGTGAAGGTCAAGTGTTTATAGGTAATTTTATTTTTTATCATTTTTTAAGTAAGGTATTCATTACTTGAAGATGTCATAATGGCCATTGGATTCCAGTGAATGGGGATATGTAGATAGGCTATTTCCAGCACCCTAATGTCTTACTTTGGGCTTCTAGGGACTTCTAATTAGTGCTGGAATTAGATTGACCACAGTAATAATACATCAAGGTTTTTTCTTATGTATTCTTAATAATTTTTGGAATAATTGGGAACAATCCAGTGACTGGATTTATTGGGGGATTGAGGACTTTAAATGAGCTTAAAAGTTTTCCCTAAAATAAGCATTTTTCTTAGCTGGGATTTAAATATTTTGATTTCTGAACACAATAAAATAAAAATGCAGTGTTGGCATTTGGCATCATCCTATGAAAGCTTTCAAAAACTGGCATCAAATTTTAATAATTTGACAAGATGTTTATTTCGAACCCTCATCAATGAGGTAACATCTATGGCTAATTGGAATAGTATGATTTAGGCAATACTTTTTTTTGAGGACAATGTTTTCTTTCAGTAGCACTTTACATTCTTCCTTCTGAATCCAGCTTCATAATTGCACCTGTTTGGGAATTATGAAGCTGGATCCTCAGAATGATAATGCGCTCCCAACTCCCATTAACCTCAGCCAACACAAGCAGTTGCTAGGAATGGAAGTTGTAATCAAACAATGGCAGGTGCTGTAATTAGTTAGCATCGTGGCCAGAAGAGGCCATTGGATGTCATGCAAAATATGCATAATATGCACAAGGCTCTAATGTTCTCATGGACTTGCATGTTATCTTATTTCACATCAAAATAAGCCAGTTTCAAACCATGAGAAGTGAAATAGGTTTATTAAAAATAACCACAGTTAATATTTAAGCACAGGAAGCTGTATTCAACGAAAGCGAAAGTAGAAGCTTCTAGATTCTTCGTGGTCATCTAAGTAGATAGGAAGGTAGCAGCACACAAGCTCAGAGTGCAAGACTGGGCTTGTTCTTACTCTGCATAGAGTAGTTTAGTGTGATATAAATTAGCTATTAGGTGGTCAATTAGTTGATCAAGTTTTTGCTTTGTACTAGCTTGCATTCTTTTTCTGTATCTATGTATGTGGGAATGACCTTGGGAGACAGGGGGAAGAGCCACAGCCAGGGGAGTGGTCAGATAAGAGGCAGCTTAGCCCACAATGCGGGAAGGGCAAACGTCTCTGAAGGGTCCTTCCCTAGTTTCTTGGGCTGTAAAGGTGACAGGGGAGAAATGAACTTTCAGACTTGCAAGATTCTGTTAATGTAATCTTACATGAAGGTAGAATTAGTTCATCTGGGCATGCTTCCTGTCTGGACGATCTCACAAGGTTGACAATCTCTGACTGTTGAGATAAATCTCATTCAGATCTGTTTGGTCTGCATCGTATGGATTGATAAGGAGGAGCCTTGAAATTGTTTGCACAGGAGGAAATGGACGTGTCTGTTTCATTGATGACGAAATAACGCTCCCTGTGGGCATAATGAGAGCTACGGGAGATTTCGTAAGAGTTCAAAATGCTGAAATGTTTTTCTTGGGCCGGAAGGACAATCAGATTAAGCGTCATGGCAAGCGTCTCAACATTGAATATGTACAGCAGGTGAGGTAATAAGTAACTTTATAAGAAGTTTCTTAAGTAACCAGAAAGTGAGTTTGGGCCATGAAGAATCTGGGAGCGTGATGCTGCCTGACTTTTTGAGATTGCTTTGATATAACTTACATGGAAATAGACTGTTTAGTTGACGACCCCTAGGCTTTGAACACTATATCACATTCTCCAAATTCCATCTGTATTATAATATTAAGGGACCCCAGAAAGGATGAAAATCAAAAGGTTAGGAAGCCATAAGTTGAAGAAAAGCTACCAGACCACACTTTAGGACCACCAATAGAAAAGGTCTTTAAGAGTCACAGTGCCATTTGAAAACAAAGCTCTTAACTGGGATGAGAGCAGTTAGCAACATGACAGGGGAACGGAGGCAGGGATACTCCTGAACAAACTGAAGGAGGTTGTCTGGATCACAGATGTGTCCCAGTGGTTCTGCACTAAGTGATCAGTGCAAAGTCATATGAAGAGGAAGGCGCTAGGGGTGTTTTCTGCTTGTACTTTGGAGAAAGAACTCTGCTTTATGGATGGTGTCACGCTTATCAGTTGTTTACACAGGGCCTAAGTTCTAGAATGTCCCATATCAGACATGTTGGTCAGAAACCATAATAAAAAATTATCTATCCCATATCAAAGCCAATTAACTGGGCTGGAGCAAGAGTGATACTTTCAGTGGCTTCAGTATGTAGAACCCAAGCAGCAGACAACCCAAGCAGCAGACAACTTTGTGAGGTTCAAACCTTTTGCATAATAATTAAGAGAAATTCCTGCAATCTGTTTTAATAGAGTACAGCCAAGATCTAATTCCTCTTGGTTTTTTCCCTGGTTTAATTTCTTATAGAAGACCTGTTAAGTGATAGCAAACTAACCAATGAAAAGTTAAGTGGGATCAAAGTGGTTAGCGTGTGGATGGGAGACTACTAGGAAATCACAGGGCTGTAGGCTAGACTCGGAAGTCAAATAATGTCCTAGAGGAAAGTAATGGCTAACCACTTTTGTGTTGTTACCAAACAAATCTACATGGATGAGTAAATGTAGTCATCAGGAGTCAAATGAAACTCAAAGGACACTTTAATTCCACCTTTGTTTCTCAGAGAAGTGGAGATTCTGAGATCAGGTGCTAGGAATAAAATAGCAGAGGATCAGGTCTCTTGGCAACACCTGTTACAAACCTGTTAAAAACCTGCTAGAACAAATTATGTTCTCAGTACTTCAGCTGATCTTGCCATTAGTGAAATGGGGTTGGACTGTCTATGCTTGCATGGCATTGAATGTTATTTGAATGATAAGGGGAAGAAAAATACAGGGTTCTTTATGCTCATGGTTTCCTATACTTCTGTCAGAATCATTAGAAGTCCATAATTTTATTTTGCAGGTTGCAGAGAGCCTCTGCACAGTGGAAACCTGTGCTTTGATATGGTACCAACAAGAAAAATTAATTCTGTTTGTTGCACCCAAAGATGTTTCAAAAGGGCATCTTTTAAAAAAACTCCAAGAATGTCTTCCTAGCTATGCAATCCCAGATGAGGTTTTGCTGATTGATATTTTGCCATTCACATCCCATGGTAAATATATGTCTATATGCATATGTATGTATTTGATTATATTTATTTATTAAATTTATTAGCCATCCAATTCCATCACAACTCTGAAGGCCTACAGCATGAATCAATTAAAGCAGAATAATACAAAACCATACAAGAACAAATGTAAAGTTAGAACACCAATTCTACCAGACCAAACATCCCGCAAAGAAGCCATCTGCCATGGTAGCTCATTAATTCAGAGACTGATTGGCTGCTTTCTTGGGCTTCCAAATGCATATGCCATTTTCTTGGAAGATCTTGTTACAAAAATGGCTTGGTTTTTAGGGCATGGGAAAACGTGACAGAAGCCAAGTCTGACTGACTGACTATGTGCCATCAAGTCAGTGTTAATTTGTAGTGACCACATAGAGAAATTAAATTTTCTCCAGGATGATCTGCCCCCGTCTGGTGCTTTAGGTCTTCCATTGTACTCATGACCATCCAGCTTGCTGCTGGTCAACCTCTTTTTCTTTCCACCTTTCTCTGCATGATAGACCTCTCAAGGGAATTGAGAACATGTCCAGAGTAGGATAATTTGAGCCTGGTCATTTGTGCCTCAAGTGAGAATTCTGGATTGAGTTGTTCTGTGAACGATGTGTTTGTTTTCTTGGCTGTCCATGGTATTCTCAGGAATCCACTCCAACATAAGAATTCAAATGCATCAATACTTTTTCTATTCTTCAGTGTCCAACTTTCACTTCCATAGAGTGTCACTTGGAAAACTATTGCCTGCACCATTCTGATCTTTGTAGATATACATATATCACAGCATGAATATCTTTTCCAAGGCCTTCTTGGTTACTGTACCAAGTGCTAGTCTGTGACATATTTCTTGAGGATTAGTTAGTTTATTGTGATAGCTGATCCTAAAAGACAGAAGTTATCCACCATTTCAGTATCTTCATTGTCAGTTCATTACTCTGATAGTAATGAAAATCAAGGAGCACAGTGAAAATAAAAGGTTAAATATAAATAAGACTAAACTAATGACTTGCTGACCTGGAGCCAGTCCATTTGTTCACATTGCATTAGACTGTGGCTTCCTGAACTAGGTATGGGTTTCTCATGAAGACAATGAGATGTTCTGGGATTCCCATTTTCGTAAGCACATTCCACAGCTTGACAGGGTTGACACAGTCAAAGGCAATGAAGCACATACTGACTTCTTTTTGATATTCTTTGGCTTTCTCAATTATCTAGGATACATTAGCAATAATGTTGCTTGTTCTTTGGCTTATTCTAAAGCCAGCTTGAACATCTGGCATCCCTTCCATTTAGGGCTCTAATCTGTGTTGGATGATCCTAAGCATTATCTTGATAGTATGTTAGAAGTCAAGTCCAGCTAGCCTGAGTTGATGGCTAAACTATGTGCTACTGCTTTGCACTCCAACCAGGGTCTCAGCATTCAGACACTCTGTATGCTATGATTATGCTCTGTATAATCTATTACTTCTTATTCTGTTATATCTATATTCTTTTAAAATAGGTCTCTTGAATGTTATGTCAGTTGGAATATATATTACATTCAATATATTGTCTGTTTATCTATCTACAGTATCTATTCTGGCTCTAGCTTTGCTTTCACTAAGGTCAGTTGTGGACTCAAATAGACACATCTGTGGATTCGGTCTGCAGTGGAGCATTAAAGATATAGGAATGCTTTGTTTTAATCTAATGAAAACTTATTTTATTTTTTGCTTTGTGCAAAGGCAAAATTGATGTGTCCAAGCTGAACAAGATTTACAGCAGCCACCTGAATTCCAGAAAAAATGAAAGCAAGCTAAGCGAACAAGAACTATGGGAAGGCTTGCAGAGTCTCTGGCAGGTAGTCCTTTAAATTGTATTATTCACATATCAAAGCAAGAATTCTCATCAGTATCCATAATTCAGTCATTTGAATAAGGGAGAGAAGAACAGGGTGAATATTTTTGGGTCTACCCATAGTATGTGTTATAGCTTCTATCATTGGCTTGGATTCTTTGCAGTAACTTTAGAGAAACCATTATTTTTCCCTAAAAGCTCAGGACTCAGATGTTGGTAGGCGGTTGTAATGAATGCAGTGCCAAATGAGCCATTGATGTTTGCTTCTCTGGGATAAGTTGAAACATGGTTTGTTTGCATTTTTTTTTAATAAAAACCTGACCAAAATAATCAAACAGATCCAGCCTTTCTGCATAAACAGGTGAGAGTTTCTTCCAAAGATCTCTGTTTTACTCATTGCACCTGTTTCTAATTTATTATAAGTGAGGGTGGATGCTTGAGGATTAACTGCCCTATCTATTAAATAAGCATCAGAACAGGATTAAATTAAATTAAATATTTAGCGTCTAATTTTTATGAGAAACCATATGCAAATGCAAACCATAGAAACGATATGCAAATGGACAATATAGTTATCCCTCTATGGTGCTTGCATATGGTTTCCCTACATACTGTAAAACTATAAAATAACTACAATGCTATATAGAAGTTCCAATCCATTTTGTGCTACTCAGGTGTTCAACCTGTAATGCATAATATTTGATCAGGTGCTGTATCCAGAAATATCCGTGGAAATTAAACTTATGAATCAGTTAGAACTTTGCTCAGATGGTGACTTCATTCTTATTGTCTCATTTTAATACCGTTGCTTTCTTTTTCCCAGAAGTGTTCTTCTAATTTAAAAGATTAAGAGATGGTGTTCTTACTTAGCTTCAGAGAGTTGATCACTCTTCTTAACTAGTGTCTATAGCTTGTCCTTGTTTCTCTTTGAGTCTGTTGGGCTCTTACCACTTTGTAGATGACTAACTTGCTTTGCTACTGGGTGTGCTAAATGGGTGTGCTACTGGGTGAAGTAAGTTAATGTAGACATACAGTAGTAACACTTCTCTCCCTCTGCCCCCAGTCTATCCTTAATCTTCCAGATGATTCCAGCTGCATTTTGGAAGATTCCCAGTTCTTGCCCAGTGGTGGGGATTCTTTAAAATTGCTACAGCTCCATGATGAAATTGAGCGTATGGTAGGTAGGCCTATTCCTGGCTTACTGGAAATTATTCTCAATCGTTCTATTGGCGAGATCTACAAACATGTCCTAAAATCAGCTTTCCCAAGTGACAACCTAACTGCAAGCAGTCACAGTGCTATAAAAAGAAAACTGAGTGGCCATCTCAGTGAAGAACCAAATAATAAGCGTGTGGAGCTTACCTCTAAAAGCTCCCTGAAAACTGAAGTGGCCACTGTAGGATTTATTGCAGTAAGCCGAGGAAACCACTTGGTGTCTATCAATGAGCCAGTGAAGAACCAGATTGAAGCAGAATCAGCAGAAAAGAATGAAATGTTGCAAAAAAGTAATACTAATGTAAATATAACAGAAACTGCTTCTGTTGAAGAAAATTTGGGTCCAGAGAATCTTGGTGAAACTACTAAAAAGTTGACATTGCATGTAAGATGGACATCAGACCTTGGCAAATGTGTTGATGCATCTCCACTACTTGTAATCCCAATTCCTGACAAATTACCTGCTTTTGTATATATTGGGTCTCATTCTCAAGTGATTCAAGCAATTGACTTATATTCAGGCAAAGTGAAATGGAAAAGAAACCTTGCAGATCGTATTGAGTCCTCCGCATGTATATCAAAGTGTGGAAACTTCATTGTTGTTGGTAGGTATTCAAACTGTGTCGTAGTAAACATATGTGGAAAATACTATGAAACAGTAATATTCTAAAATATAAAATGCAGTGGAGTGTTATATATTCAACACTACTGACTTTATGAATTAACCTTAATTGTTTGATTGTTTGAAAACTGGTTGAGTGGCTATAGTGATTAATTTCGTCTGCTGGAAATGAAATAAGTATATTCAGAGGTGAAAAAACTGTTTTGAGATTAGAATATCTCCTGCAGTCAGAAAAGCATCAGCACCAGGTGAGTCCACAGGAAGGTCAACGTTGGCAAGATGGTGGGCATAGTGTTGCAATCCAAACTCTGATCCCTTTTTTGTATGTGCCCATCTCACCACTTTTCACACACACACATGCATACAGATACTTCCTGTGATCACAACTGTTTTGAAAATGAAAATATTTGTTCTCACCTCAAATTAGAACACTTTTCCAAATACACCTGTTTTCTGTGGCTATGATTTTATGCAGGTTGTTATAACGGATTGGTATACGTTCTCCAAAACAGTAATGGGGAAATCCACTGGGCATTTCCCACGGAAGATACTGTGAAAAGTTCTCCAGCTTTGGATCCTTCCACAGGGTTATTCTTTATTGGATCTCATGACCAGCATGTATATGCTTTAGATATTTATGTAAGTAAATGTGAATGTTGAGAGCTAGTTTGGTTCTGTGGTTAAAGGCACTGAGCTGGAAACCAAGAGACCATGAGTTCCAGTCCTGCCTTAGCATGAAGCCACCTTGGTGATTTTGGGCCAGTCACTCCCTCTCTTTCAGCCCTAGGAAAAGGATCATGGCAAACCACTTTTGAAAATGTTGCCAAGAAAACTGCATGGACTTGTCCAGGCAGTCACCAGGAATGAAGATTGACTCAAAGGGACAAAATTAAAAAGTATGAATGTTAAGAGATATTATTATTAATAGGAATGTCTTCTAGCCTAGTATTTATTTCATGCCAAATCAAATCATATGGATTTCAGTGGAACGAATGCCAAATCAGAGCACTTAGAATTGCAGCCTTAGGTTTTGATATTTAAAATCTAATTCCAGTTCCAAAGTATATTGACAGCTTGGAGCTATATATATATACAGCTATTAGCCTTGCTTTGTTTTTTATGTATTGATTAAAAGTATTTAGGTACCACTTCTTATTTTAAATGTCCCAAAATACAGTACTGACAACTCTGTTTAATTATTTAACCATGTCATTTTTTGTTTGTTTTTTTGCTTCTACTCAGAAATGAGCCCCACAGAAGTCAGTTTTACGATCAGACAAGTCTGCAGCCTGTGGCTCTTAATTCATTGTTTCCTCCATTGCCTACACCAAGCAGAACCTTAGTGCTTGTTATGTTGCCTTTATTATGCATGTATGCTAGGCTACAATATTATTTTTTCAGAATATTTAAGGTACATCTGTGTGTATTTTGTTATTAGTTTATGATACAGAATGGATCTTTCTTCTGAAGAGAAGCAGTTAAAATACTGATGTAATAACAACCCTATTACAGGTGAAACTCGAAAAATTAGAATATCGTGCAAATGTTCATTTATGTCAGTATGGCAAGTCAAAAAGTGAAACCAATATATGAGATAGACGCATTACATGCAAAGCAAGATATGTCAAGCCTTACTTTGGTATAATTGTGATGATTATGGCGTACAGCTTATGAAAACCCCAAATTCACAATCTCAGAAAATTAGAATATTACATGACATCAATAACACAAGGATTGGAAATAGAACAATATCGGACCTCTGCAAAGTATAAGCATCCGTATGTACTCAGTAATTGGTTTGGGCCCCTTTTGCAGCAATGACTGCCGCAATGCGGCGTGGCATGGATGCTATCAGCCTGTGGCACTGCTGAGGTGTTATGGAAGACCAGGATGCTTCAATAGCGGCCTTCAGCTCCGCTGCATTGTTCGGTCTCATGTCCCTCATCTTTCTCTTGGCAATGCCCCATAGATTCTCTATGGGGTTCAGGTCAGGTGAGTTTGCTGGCCAAACAAGCACAGTAATCCCATGGTCATTGAACCAGGTTTTGGTACTTTTGGCAGTGTGGGCAGGTGCCAGGTCCTGCTGGAAAATGAAGTCAGCATCCCCATAAAGCTCGTCTGCGGAAGGAAGCATGAAGTGCTCCAAAATCTCCTGGTAGACGGCTGCGTTGACCCTGGGCTTAATGAAGCACAGTGGACCAACACCAGCAGATGACATGGCTCGCCAAATCAACACAGACTGTGGAAACTTCACACTGGACTTCAAGCATCGTGCATTGTGTGCCTCTCCATTCTTCCTCCAGACTCTGGGTCCTTGGTTCCCAAATGAGATGCAAAAGTTGCTCTCATCAGAAAAGAGGACTTTGGACCACTGGGCAACAGACCAGTTCTTTTTTTCTGTAGCCCAGGTAAGACGCTTCTGATGTTGTTTGTTGTTAAGGAGCGGCTTGACAAGAGGAATACGACATTTGAAGCCCGTGTCCAGGATCCGTCTGTGGGTGGTGGCTCTTGATGCACTAACTCCAGCCTCAGTCCACTCCTTGTGAAAGTCCCCAACACTTTTGAATGGCCTTTTCCTGACAATCCTCTCCAGGCTGCGGTCATCCCTGCTGCTTGTGCACCTTTTTCTACCACACTTTTCCCTTCCACATAACCTTCTATTGATGTGCTTTGATACAGCACTTTGGGAACATCCAACTTCTTTTGCAATTACCTTTTTGGGCTTTCCCTCCTTATGGAGGGGGTCAATGATGGTTTTCTGCACAACTGTCAGGTCAGCAGTCTTTCCCATGCTTGTGATTCCTACTGAACCAGCCTGAGAGACCCATGAAAGGCTCAGGAACCCTTTGCAGGTGTTATGGATTCATTAGCTGATTAGAGTGGGACACTTTGAGCCTAGAATATTGAACCTTTTCACACTATTCTAATTTTCTGAGATTGTGAATTTGGGGTTTTCATAAATTGTACGCCATAATCATCACAATTATACCAAAGTAAGGCTTGACATATCTCGCTTTGCATGTAATGCATCTATCTCATATATTGGTTTCACCTTTTGAGTTGCCATACTGACATAAATGAACATTTGCACGATATTCTAATTTTTCGAGTTTCACCTGTAGTCTACTATAATGTGTAAGAATTATAATAGTGCTGGTAGAAAGGACATAGATTTAGGAATTGCTACTGAGCACAAAGGTTCACCTCAGGAGAATATAATATTTTAAAATATATTGATCTACAATAAGACCCTGTATCTTAACCTTAAATTAAGCTGTGTCACAGTATTATATGTGTATTTTGTTATTCTGACAGAAGAAGGAATGTGTTTGGAGGTTACACAGTGAATCTGGAGGTGTATTTGCTTCTCCTCATTTAAATCTGTTGCCACATCACCTGTACGTTGGTACTCTGGGAGGACTGCTACTTGCTGTTAATCCTGTACGTAACTTCCTAGTTCTGCATGTATGGTGTTCTAGATTCACTAAAGGCTTTAAAAATTCTGTATAAAGGAGCTAAAGAGAAATAAACTTTTGATAACTACATTGTAGTTATTGGATATATGCCCTGTTTTCTTCTGATGCAAGCTTTTCCAGCTACATTAACATACACTAATCCATAGAAATTCCACAAATGTTACATATTAAGGGATCAGAAGCTAATAACTATTTTGTTTTTCAGCTCCTAGTAATTTAACTCTTGTGTAGTTGTAATACACTATGTAAAATGTTACAGTATATGCAGAGATGTACACAAGTACAAAAATTAGTGAATAATTTTGCATAAGCGTGTCCCTGTGCAGTACTGGACAAACATTCTTGATTGTTTAATATGATTTCACGTTGTCTTATTTCAACAATAGACAGATCCTTATCAATTGTTGGAAAGGACAAAGAATACCAGACTTGCAAGATTTTGTTCCTATAGCTATTATAATAAAAGTAGTCCTGACCTATATGGTATTGGTTGTCCAGTCTGATCTACCTTGTAGGGCTGACACTATGGGTATTTCTGTGAATCTGAACTTCGGAAAATTCTTTCCACTGTTGATTTTTTTGTTTCCAGTCTGTTTGGGTGCCTTAATTTCCCATTAGTTTAACACTGGAGCATTTTAAGGCAGATTGTGTTAATTATTTGCTTTTGCAGGTTATGGGGAAAACTGTTTGGAAAAGTGTTTGTGGAAAACCTATCTTCTCATCACCACATTGTGACAAAGACTATGTGTACGTTGGCTGCGTGGATGGAAATTTATACTGCTTTAGTCACTTTGGAGAAAAGGTTAAAAATTGTTGTATTATTGAATTATTGCTACTTCTAAAATAACTAGTTTAATCTTTTTTTTACTATTAACTTTAATTTAGTTTTTATGCTGTAAAAGCTTTTTTTAATGTGTGTATCTGTTTTATAAAAGAGAAGTTGAGACATAAACCTGTAACTCGATAAGAAACAGGCTTTCCAGCTCCATCATCCTGTTTATCTGATCTTGCTGATAAAAGTTTATGGAGTCTGCCATATTGTTTCCCACAATAGCCCATGAAATGCCTGTGAGGAACCCAAAAATAGCACAAGAGGCAACAGCATTGTTCCAAGCCTTTCTTCCCAAATGTAGCATACTGTATATAACAATATATAAGAATCAGAGCTAGTAACTACAACTGTGCTCCCACACAACATGGACCTTGTACCAGACATAGAGTGGGGCAATTTAGGATAGGTTTGTAACTCATTTGAGAAAGGATAAAGTGAGAATTCTGCCTTTCATTTGTAGTTCAAGAATACAGAAAAGCACAAGATGTTACACAATGCAAGCAAAACAGTGCTTTTCTGCTTTTTGTTTTTTCTTTAAAAGAACCCTTTGGCATTTGATATAGAAACTCCTCGGTGGGAGGATGAAAAATTGTATCCATTATTAATAGCTCCTTAATCAAACCATACTGAACATTGTGACTGGGTAGGTGCTGAGATTATGGGGTTTGACGTTGCCCAGGCTCTTTTTTCTGTTGTGGCACTCATGGTAGCCATCTGATTAATGTTTGTATCATTCTTAGTCCCTCTTGATTATACTTCATTTAGCCCCCTTCCATTCCATTCCTTTCTTCCTCTTCTCTTTGCTTCATTTCCTCTCCCAGCATATTCTGCTCTTTTGTTTTTGCTTAGTCATTTCTGAATTGCACTTTTAAAATTCTTCTCTCTCGTTCATTTGTTCTTCCTGCTGATCATTCATTATCATTAGCTTCTGGTTTTTTTAACCGTGTTAATAATTGCAAAAAACGCGTTCTTGTGTGTGCCTGTCATCTTCCTGTGTGTTTAAATATTCTGCACCTTTGGGTCTTTCTAAGTAACTGTCCCGTTCATATCCCGGTTCCTTTTGGGCTCTACTGATAGGAAATGGGTGTTTGTATGATAAGCAGTGACACCAGAGTGATCGAATGTAGAATTTCACTGGCGAACGATTCCTGGGAATGTTCCAAAACTGGACTGAAGAAGCCATTGCTGTGATTTAAAAAACAAAACAAAACTTTATCCTGCACTGATTCCTATGACATTGAGCAAATTTGATCTGTCCCTTTACATCTCATCCGATTCTAGTGAAATGCTATAAAGTTAATAATCCAGTTTGTAAAGAAGTGTAACTTGGACACCCTTGTGCTAATTTCTGTGAAATTGGATGGGCTTTGTCCTTTTATAGTGGCCTAACTTTCCCATACTGATTTTTAAAAATGTCACAAGAGCCAACGGCATTTCTGTTTTTCAGGAACAAGTTGCAATGAGCCACACGTCACCTCCGAATCAACAGAAAACTGGTTGAGCTCTATTGGTTACTGGATTGTTTTCTGTTTTTAAAAAAGCTCACATATTGCAGATTTCCTTGGTGTCCTTGTAAGAGAGCTGCTTCTATGAAGAAACTTTATTATATTTTTATTTACTTTTTCTGCACCATTTCCAGCAGTTAGTTAAGTGCCTCGAGTTGGCCCAATCCCCAGTTGAATGGACCAATGATTGTCATCTCAGTTTGTCCTCTACAATAATCTGAAGCTCTTCCAAAACCATCTAGTTTCATTTTTATCATTTGAATAATGTAGTATCATCTGCAAACTTGGTTACAGCACTGATAGTTCATAACTCTAAATCATTTATGAACTAGCACACTATTCTGTACAGTTGTTTAACAGATCCCTCTTTGCATACAGGATGTAAGAAGCATTCATTTACTTCTACTGTTTTCAATTTTTTAACTTGCTACTAATCCATAACAGGATCCAACTTGATGCTACCTTCTTGTTTTGTGATATGCATTCTGTCTAAGCTTCTTTTTATTGTGATTTTAAATAATTATTCTAGAAAGATCTGACCATCTTGATTTTCTGTTGGAACTTTCTTTTTAAATCAACCATGACTACTAGAGTTGAGTTCCTGGGAGTTTCCCACTAAGCAAACTGTTGAAATTGGTCTTGATGTTAGGATTAAATCCAAGATTTATTCTTTTGACCTGAATTCAGTGATAAATTGTTCTACAGTACAATGATTTATGTTGTATAAAATACAGTTGTGGGAGAAATATGCATTGACCAAGACTATGCTAGAGAAATGATTGTCACTAATCATTACAACACTATCTTCATTTCAGGTATGATCCCCAGGAAACAATGGTACTATGCCCCTTCTATGAAATTACTTGTCCATTAAAATATGTCCTTTTAAAATTTTCTAGCTTGTTCGGCATCACTGATTCTGACTGAAACAGATTTGCTGTTTGTTCAGCAGGCCCTCTCAATAATATACAAAGATGTAATGTATTTGTTTGACTATTCTATATATATATATGTATAGTGGATCAGAGGAATTAGCCCTTGTTTGATATATTTTGTAAACATGGCTATAAAATTTAATGCTTGTATGCATCATTAACTCATAACAATTTATAGAATAATTCTGTCACAATAACTGAACTTTCAATAATATATTTCTTATTATTGTCCTACAGGTTTGGGCATTTTCCAGCAATGGACCAATCTTTTCATCACCCTGTGTTTCAAATTTTTCCAGAGACATATTCTTTGGGTCCCATGACTACTTTATTTATTGCTGTAATAGAGAAGGAAATTTATTATGGAAATTTGAAACAACATCAAGAGTTTATGCAACCCCATTTCTTTTCTGTAGTCATGATTTGGACAGTAAAACATTTCTGGTGGTGACATCTACAGATGGCAAAATATGGATCCTGAATGCTAAGACTGGGGTGGCAGAAGGTACAGGAGAACTTCCAGGAGAAGTATTCTCTTCTCCTGTAGCCTGGGGATCAACAATTATTATAGGCTGTAGAAACAACTACCTTTATTGCTTAGATTTATGTTTATCTAAAACTAATAAAACTGTCTAACAGTGACCTTTTAGGGTTTTTAGTTTTTTACTTGCGAGCTAAATGTTTACCTTAGTGTGAGCTTTTGGGTCCAATATTTAGGGGAACAAAGCTAATTCTGCACTTAAGTTAAAGCTTTTTAAACTACCGAAGTCAACACTCAAGCCTAGGAGTTAGCATTCTGTATTCAGTATCATGTCCAAAAATGGAATACGATTCTTCTAGAAACCAGATTTCTGAATATTTATTATTTATTTAAAAAATTAAACCACTGAATAGCTAAATATAAAATATTTTGGTTGATGCAGAAATTATTTGGGATTTTGACTGGCATGCAAACTTAAGGCCGAAAATTAGGCTGTGTGGAAAATGTTATTGGATATTGCAGATAGCTAAAGAAATTATATGTTCAGTTCAGGAGATTTGGGTAGATAATAGTTCTTAAAGTGTACTGAAATTCTCAGTATAATTATGAAGGTTGGAAAGATACTGTGAAAAGAATACATATATTTTATGACCTAATAACATCAATTTACATTTATTCCAAAAAAAATGCAGGATTTCTGGCTAGCTCTGTGATTTCCTCCCTTTTGTTCCACATAATTGCCCTTTTTATTTAGGGTGCTGTAACATTACAGTAATATTATAATATAATGTATAATTATATGATTATCATTATATAATAATATTGTTGTGTTATATAGCAGTGTAATATCCTACAAAGAATAATTGCACATAGGAACCTTTTGAAATATAGATTCTAATCAAATCACTTTATGGCTTAGTGCAGTGTCTGAATGCAGCAAAACAGGATTTCTAACATTATGATTGGTTTATTTACGACTTTAAATCAAAAATAAGCAAACTACCCTAAGTACCCTTAGTGTGATCTTGAAGCATTGATTATGCATCTCTAAATGGGGTTTTCTTTTGTCTCAAGACATTTCCGCAAAATTCTTGAGTGAAGTTGTTCTTTTTCCTTCTCTCCTAGTATTTTTAAACAACAGTTAGTAATGCGAAAGTATGTCGCAATATAAGTGTTTCCCCACATTACCAATTCTCTAGGATGGCTTTATCGCTAAACTGTTTCACACCTTTATGAATTTTTGAAGTGAATGAATAAGTAAATAAAAAGTATTTTCTATAGAAACACTGCTATTTTTATTTATATAGAACAAATTTTCAGTGATGGACCATTTACATTAAAGTTGTGACGATCAAAAACTGAAAATAGAAATTCTACTAACATACCCCTTAGTCACTGTTAATTTTTCCCATGTTGTATTGTATTGTAAAAACAGTTATATTCATATATCAATTCAGTTTCTTCTTTTAAAGTAACCAGACACATTTAACAAAAGATAATGAGTAAATAAATCTCCCAGCTTTCAGCATATTATAGTTTAATTGGAATTAAAATGATATTAGTATAAGAAACAATTGCACTTTAAAACATTTGAAAAATTAAAAAAGTACACAAAACAAAATCCACAATTATACATGTTTATAATTTTATACACCACTTTATGAACAATTGAGGTTAATCATTCATAACCTCAAATAATATTTTGTCTTTATCTAGAAAAAGTTATGCCCAATGCCTGTTAGTGTATAGGATATTTTAGTTACTGCTGACAGAAGCTCTATTAATGCCAACAAGACTTGGGTATGAGTAACTTTCTCTGGGCAAGGACCAAGTGTATGTTACAAAAAAATAAAATTGAGACCACGTTGTTCAAAGTGGTTTGATCAGTTTTAAAGTGTTGGAAGTTATCCCATGTTTGTTTGTTTATTAAGAAAGGCTGCAACCAAGCTTAAGCAAAGTAACACTTCATTGGTATTTAGTGCAAAAGTTCAAGTTGACTTTATATGAAATGACAATGTTAAAACAGGCTTATAGAAATGTTTACCAACAAAATATTTTATGTAGCCCAGCTTTGATCCAATCACTGATGCAGAAATGGAGATTATCAATACAAAACTCTGCAGCACAGAGGGCCAACATCTGGCCTGTAGGGATGACTCTGTACGTGCAGACCAGCATGGAGGGCAACTGACTTGCTATCTTGCATCACCTGTTAGGTAGAGCAAAGGGAAAGGATGTGCCAACACTGTCCAGGAATCCCTTAATGCTGAAGGGATAATTAGGGCTATTGGCATTGATGATAATTCTGTTGTGATGGTGGCTGAGCCTGAAAAATGAGAGCAAAATTGGGAGAACTGCTACAGGAGCAGGGTTCCTATGGCCCTTGGCTGTTGTCCTGCTTCCCTGGACTGAAAGCTGTTTTAATTCGCCATATATCCTCATGCTTGAAAAGACTGGTTTCAAACTATTTACAGACTGTAAGCTCTGAGCTAACCATCTATAGAATTATTTTGGGAGATTTGTTTCCCTTTTTTCTCATGCAAATAACACCTACTTCCCCTTAAAATTACCTGTTCTGCTTTGCTTTGCCCCATCCACCTTACCAATTTCTTCCCCAATTCCCTTCCCCCAACTCTGTTCTCACAATCTAGAAATCTAATTGAATTTGAGGAAATTGAGAGTTGTACACAATTTCTTTGCAATTGCATGTTGACATTTACATTAAGTATATGCACATTAAAATGCTTGTAAATATACTATATGCCACCTTGGGGGTGAGGGAGCGTTAACTTTGTCAGAGCAGGTCTTTTGTAAGTTTGCATCCATTTCTACTATAAGTTATTTGTAACATATTCAGTCGGAGCTGTTCCTGGCGTCAACTGATGAACCATTACATCGTCTGCAGTAATGAAATCAGTAAATTGTGGGTGAGCAAAAGATTGAAGTCCAGAAGAAACTCAAACTGTGCTCGAACTGCACAACCTGAGGATTACATTTTACAGTCCCTAAAGATCGCTGAGCTGCCATAAGGGTGAACAAGAATTTAGCATACCTCACTATTACATTGGATGAAATCTTCACTGCTTTATGTGAATGGCAAAAAAGGTCATTTTTCATTCCTCAAACCACTATTTACTCAGTTACCAGGAGATCCTAAATGGAACCTTTAAGTTATATTTCTAGTGAGGCTTTCCTGTTCTGAAACAAGATGAGTCTTGAAGAAGGTTTATGTCCTGAATATACATAAACTACCAAAAGTGGCAGTGGCCACAAGAACAACTTTCCTTGTGACAGTTACTCAACTATCAAACCCAGCATTGTGCTTCTCTATCAACACAGCAGACTTTTTCTTCTGCTGTTTTATGCCTATTCAGTAACTGTATCAGTCTGGTTGTCTTGGACCAAAATTGCAATTTTCACACTGTTCCTTGGATTAGTTTTTTCCTGCAGTCTAGCTAAAGATAAATGGTGGGGGGTTTTGGAGGGAGGGGAATGAGAATGTAGGTTAGTAGAGTGCAGTTTTCTATCTTAAAATGTTTTAATTCTAAACTGATGTTGCAGTTATGGGAAACAGAAATTCTGAATTCAAATTCTGTTTGAACCAATTTTTACCCATTGGAACAATCTGAAGCTTGATGCAACAGAACACTATTTTCACAATATTTAAATGTGAAGCAATTTAAAGTCTAACTGGAAAATATAACTGAACTATAATTTAGGAATACAGGTTTTATAGGGCAGCAATACTTAGGTGTAAATAGATTACATTTTCCTTACAATTAGTTTTTCAAATCTAAGGCTTTCATAGCTTAGCTGCAAGACTCCAACCTCCAATTTAAGAGGTTTCTGTATCTTTGCTGCTGTCCAGTAGCTGGCTGGCATTTGGCAGTCCCAATCCAGTTTCCCTAATTAAATCAATTCCATAATCTGAAATCCATTCCAAGACTTCTTGTACCACTACAAAAAGTAACACAATAACTAAACTAGTAACTATTAACACAATAGCTACATTGTTTTACCCAGTGCCATTAACAGAAATGCTGTGCTGATGGTTTGCAAAGGTAAAATGCAACAGCATGGCACACATGTTGTAGAGGAAACTGCTAATGAAGTGTGATAAACAGAAAGATGGTCTTGGGAATACACAGTATACTTCCTAATGGAATGAAGTGTAAAGAGTCTAGATTATCCACCCCATAGTCTGCTGCCCTCCAGATGTGTATCAAATCCCAAAGAACTGAAACCCAACACATCTAAAAGATAACAGACTAGAGAAGGTTGGACTAGCCTCTTCCAGATAATGTGAATGGCCAGGCATCAAGGGTGTCCACCAGTTTTGGTCAAAAATCCAAGATGGTGTTATTGGCACTCCACCCATTTTTATGGGTGACACCCATTAAAAACAGGTGGAACTTCAATCACATGTTTGTAACCACCATCTGGACATTTTTGACCACATCCTGCAGACACACCTGCTGGGGACTGTACTTTATGCTTTCTGTCACTGAAAGACATATTTTATATCACTATGCCTTGCACTACGCATGCATGAGTAGTGATAAGAGTGTTAGATTAAGACTGGCAATCTAGGTACAGTTCTCACCAAATACGGCTGAGCTACGTATTTGGTGTGTTTGTATTGTACAGGGGTATGAGGATAAAATAAGGGAGAGAAGAAGAGACAAGATGCTTTGCATTCCTGAAGGAATGGGGGCATATACAAATAAATAAGTAAAAATTTGTTGTTGCATTAATATCTTTCTGGATGCAATGGAAATGAAAATAGGATAATACAGTTTGCACATGGGCTGTTCATGGCTTGGAAAATCACTTAGAGAAATACAGGAGAGAAATCTTTGATGTAGCCTAGCTTGAATATATTAATTACTGAATCATTTAATACATTTGATGAGCGTGACCTTGTTCAGAACTAAAAACTTCAAGAAAAACTCTTCAGGGTAAAAAAAAAAACCTGGTGCTTTTATCACTCCCAAATTACATTTCATTATTTCTGAAGTCCACCTTACTAGATCGGAGGCAAATTAATAAAAGTTATCTCATTATAACTATGGCAGAAGCTGATTTTTCCCATTCCTATACCTGAGTGGCGTTTGTAAAATATCCAAGTAAAATTTATTTTTACTGGGAAGCTGACATTCAACAACATTGAAGCAGTGGTGCTTAAAGTGGCCTGAAACTCAAGTACCGGCTTTAACTTTCCTATCTTTTTAAAAGAGACAGATCCTGAATGCTCGCTTGCAGAGTTTTTCTAAAGGCCTTGAATCCCCAAACCGATTCCACTAGGTAGATGAAAAACATAATTAACAGTTCAATAACTCTCATCAGTCAGAGTATGCGCTTAAATGTGTTCAGGAGCGTTTTGCCATTTGAGAATATTAATAAAAAGGAGATGGCTCTCCAACAAGAGTAAAGCAGAAAATCTAGAATCATTTACTTAATGATCTGAGGACAGTCGCTCCAGGCTTTCGCTTTTCTCTTCGCTAAGGCCAACCAAGCAGGTTCGGTTGAAACGGGATTAGCATCCGGTGTAGAGAATCTCTTGGTGACTTCTTTAGCCAAGGGGGATGACGAAACAGAATCGGTGATCTCCACTGTGGGAGAATGAGGAAAAGGAAAGCTCTGTTATTGCACCATTACAGAAATCTCTAAACGTGCCTTCCCACGAGCATAGTCCTTGCCATTTCGTCAGGGGGGCAAAGAAGCAGAGAACAAAGTTCACAAAAGTCTGCTCTTGGGGAAAAACAACAACAAAGAATTTCAGGAGCAACTCTTGTGGTTCCAGTTTTGCATCACCAGGTAGATAGACGCTTACGTGCTCTGCAGAAAAATAAAAATTATCTGAAGCACGGCTCTCCCTCCCATGCCAGTAAGGGATTGTTAGAATTGAGAGGCAGAAGCAACCTAGACTAGGGAATATTTTTGCTGTGTGTTTTTAGATTTATTACTTTTGCTGGTCTTCCTTCCTTCCTTTTTTTGCTGGATTTTTTTGGGCGGGAGGGAAGCTTCCATACAATAGCCTAAACATGGACTTTACTACTTAAAGGCCACATATTAACTGTCAGAAAAACAAAACTACCTTTGCTGGATTTCAGCTTTGAAAGTCTGCCTAACTGTGACACATTCTTGGGTTTGGGGCATGGCATAAGACTGCCTCTTAAAGCAACTGGTAAGCTGACCCCATACTGAGATGCCCAAATGCACAGAAATCATATTTTGTTTCCCACATGATCTTTTTGTATATGATAGCATAACTGGTGAAAATTAGCTTGCACCAAGGATGATTAGGAAAGCAGAAAGCTAACGGATGATTCTTGATTTGCTGGCTAACATTATAGATGATGGAGTCTTTTGTCGACTGGGCAAAACAGCAGTCAGTTTCCACCAAGAGGTTGGCTTTCACTTCTCCGTTCATTTAAAATGAAGACAGTGTTCAAGGGGAAAAGAAAACAGGAGGAAAAAGGAAAGCTTGCTTAACACCACCTATGCAAGAGTCCCATGTGATTCCACTCCAACTATTCACAGTGTACTCTGAACATGTGCAGAAATGCCCAAGCTTATTTAAGCAGGTAATAAGTAACTGGATTACCTACGCTAACTCTATTGATTTCATTTTGAACTCTGCTTATGTGATCGTGGCTTCCTTGTTTTCCAGTCTTTTGCAGGAAACTGCTTGTTCTACCTAGAGATTTGGCTTCATTTGTTTAAAGGGGGGATTTCCCATTAAACTCTTCCCACACGCAAGACTACTCAGTTGTGGAACTACAGCATGTTTCAGGACGGGCACAAGGGCTGTTAAGTTCTGGACTTTGGGCCAGGAGCTTCAAGGCACCTTCCTTTCCCTTTGTCAGAGGGCTGGGATGCAGGGAGGCATCTACAAGAAAAAAGCTAGAACTCCTCAACTCAACAGACCAAGGGTGTCACAAGTTCAGCTCGACCAGGAGCAGCAGCAGCAGCATCTTTTGCTGGGAACTCTTAGAAGACAGCATTTGCAAGGGAGATTTTAAATTATCTCTTTTCCAGTAGCACCAGTACTTAGAAAAGAACAATCATTTGCTATCCAAACTAAGAATTTCTTCTTCAATTAAATGTCTTTTTGCAGAGATCATACTGTCTCTTCAAAACAATCCATTATCATGAAAAACAGTACCTTTTCTAGCTATAGAGGACATGAAGTATTATCTGAGAAGACACAGTATATCTTTTATGTTCACTAATTTTTTGTTTTCTAGGAATGGGGAATGTGTGGTCCTCCATAAGTTTCAGAATTTCAGCTCTCCAGAGCCCCTTTGAACATGGCCAGTGATAGAAGTTGCTGGGATTTGTTGTTCAGCAATTCCTGGATGGCGAGAGATTCCCCAGGCCTGCTCTAAAGTTCTGAAGATGACAGTATAACACTTAAAATATGGGTATATTTCAAGGAATATATAACAGGACTCAGAGAACTGCTTCCTTCCTGTACTGAATTGATTTCCTTCAAATGCAAACATTCCAAAAAGTGTGCTAATTTTAAAACTGTTGTCAGCAGCTATTTATGTGCCTTCAAGTCAGACTTGACTCCTGGAAGTTACATGGACAAATTCATGCAGTTTTGTTGGCAACTGAGAGACAGCAACTAGCCCAACCCAGGTGACTTTGTGCCTAAGGCAGGACTAGAACACACTGTCTCCCCTTTTCTAGCCCAGTGCCTTTAACCACTACACCAAAATGGGTCTCTGTCAGCAGCTATATTCATCCTTATTATCAGTAAGAAAAGCATTGGCTTTGCATCTGGAAGTAAAGGTCAAAACTGATTTTAAAATCCTACACATGCTTATCCTATAAACATAAGATGTTTAACCAGGTCATTTAAGGACCTAACGGCTGCATTTCCACAGCATGCTAAACTTGGTCAATGTTAAACCTAGTTTATTTTAATCTGGCTAGTGTAATGCAAATCCATCTCCATCGGATTAGCTTTAAAAGTTGCATAAATGCAAAAAAAAAAAATAAAGGATAATTAGAAACTAGGTCAAATATATTACATCATTATAGCCCAAGAGTATAGCCTTATGCATCTATTATTTTATGACTTAACATTAACATTAAACATCTGTCAGTTTCTTAATGGAAAAATTAAATTGTATTGTTCTGTTCTAACACACCTACTAAACAATTTGTCTTACTGTTTTATTTAGCATTTTAGTTCTGCTATGTTTGTAACCTTGTATTCATGATATTCAAAATATATTGGACAATCTTAAAAAGTACATTTAATTTTTTTTTTCAAAATATTCCAATTGGCAACATTACAGTGCTCCATATCAATTCTGGCACTGAGATTGAAGGTAATATCTGGGTGGAATTCAATGCTATGTTTTCGTTAGTGAATTTCATAGCATCCAGAACTAGCCATGATGATTTAAAAAAAGCATTAAGATGAATGTGGTGACATCATGACATCACCTCTGTTTTGTACTTGTGGCCATGACAGTGAATATAAGTATGAGATTTAGGTCTGAGATCATAATCATGTTTCATCACTTCCCCTCTTGCTCTACCCATAGATGCCTATGCAAAATTCCATGTATAGATTATTCCCATCTTAATAGGAACAGGCAGTAAACCTCATTCATTGATTAAAGAGGTTTGTACACTGAATTCTTGCCAGACTCAGAAGCTCCAGGAAGAGGTGCAGGTCAATTCATCTGAGGCCATGTAAATGATTGCACAGAATTTTCCTTTTATTCTGTTCATCTGATTTGGAGAGAAGTAAACGATTCAATGATGCTATTTTAGGCAGAGTACTAAGTTGTTGTATGTAGAGGATCTTAACTTTCTGTTAATTGGTCAGAGATTGCCTTCATTTGGATGCAATCCAAAGTATTTTTGAATTTGATATTTGGAAGCAGAATTCAGTCCTATAGCTTATAGAATGAGAATCAATTGTGGGGCTTAATTTATTTCCTTCACAACAATAAATTATTCTTAGGGTTATGGCTCTATCATTTAATGTTGTCTTATGGTGAATAAGCTCTATCATTTAATGTTGTCTTGTGTTACTAGCAGAGCAACTATAAATTATATAAAGTACATACAATTTTATGTGGGCCTCCCTATTGTACGCTACCTTTCCATGAAATAAAATTAGTTCATTCCCTCTTGCCTTTATCACCCAAACCTACTGCTTGTTTTTTAATCAATGAATTGACCTTTAAGCTTGAATGGTACCATTTAAATGCTATATGAAAGAAGCCGTAATTAGGCAATGGAATAATCTAGAGGCTGTTTCTTCAATGAGCTTCATTGAACATTATACCATCACGTCATTTGCTAACTATAATAGCTTATAGTCGCTTAACACCTTAACTATCTGCCATGTTTGTATCCAGCCTATGTCTATCAATTTAGAAAAACAAGTTTGGACTTGAATTTGCTTCCATCTGAGAAAAAGATGGGTGGGATTTCACTTTGTCTTATATATTCTTCCATTTCCTTTTCTCCAAAATTGGAACCTTGTCCAATCCATGATCTATTTAGGTTTTCAGTGGTCTTCCATCCTCTGACTATGCATAGAAACTGCAAGAAACCAAGAACCACTCCCAGAAGACATCACGACTTTCATGAAGGTAGGTTGGCATTGGCCATTGGCTACAGTGAGACCAAATGCCTGCAGGTAACTCAGCTAGAAACAGGCTATAAACAGAAAAGGAATTTTTTGAAGGCACTGACAATCCTCTGAGCATAGAATGACTATACAAATAATTATGCACTTTTTTTCCTCAGGCTTGTTGTTCAGTTGTTCATCACTTCTGACTTCTTGTGATCTGACAGACATTACTTCATCAAGATTCTGTAAATATTTGCTTGAGTTCTTATAAGCTGATGTCTGTGTCATCAGCAATAATATGTAGCCATCTGGTCTTCTGACAGACTTTTTTTCAATTGCTTTCAATCTTTCCAAGCATCGGGGTCTTTCACAATAGTCTTTGCATTATGGATCCCAAATATTTAAGCTTTAGCTCCCTCATTGTTGCTTCCAATGAGCTGTTTGGTTGTGCTTCATCTACTTCTGAATGATTTGTTCTTCTTGCAACTAAGGTATCGTCAACTGTTTTTTTCAGTGGCACAAATCAATGTATCCACAGTTCTTTGTTCAGCCTGTTTGATGATCCAGTTTTCACACCTATATGTTACAACTGGGAAAACTATAGCTTTGTCTGTGTACCCTTGGTCTCAGTATGATGTCTCTAGATCTATTTTATCTAGATTTCTCATAGTCTTTTTCCCAAGTAACAGATGTCTGTTTATGCCATGACTACAGTCACCATTCCTGTGAATGTTTGACCCTAGGAAGATAAAGTCTGCTCCTATTTCAGCTTATTCTCTACTTATTTCCACTGGGTTGGCTTTGTTCTTACCATAATCTTAGTGGGGTTTTTTTTTTAATACTGAGCAGCAAACTGGCCTTTGCCCTTTCTTCTTTCACCTTCAGCAAGAGATTCCTTAAATCATTCTTACTTCCAGACACTTATGATATCATCAGCATATCTGCAGTTGTTGATGTTTCTCCCAGCAATTTCAATTCCTATTTCTACTTCTTTTAGTCCAACATTTATCACAATATATTTTACATATGTTAAATAAATAAGGTGACAGTATACAAACCTGTTATGCCTCTTTCCCAATTTTAAACTATTTAGTTGCTCCATATCCTGTTATATATGTCGCTTTCTGATTGTCATACAAACTCTTCAATAGGCAAATGAGATTGCCTGGTATGCCCACGTTTTAAGGTCTATCCACAATTCCTTGTGGTCTATCCAGCCAAAAGCCTTAGTATAACCAATAAACCAAAAATAAACAATCTTTTTGGAACTCTGTTGCCTTTTTCATTTTCCAATGGAGTTAACAATGTGACCTTGGATGCCTTTGCTTCTTTTGCATCCAGCTGGTACATCTAGCAATTCTTGTCTATGTATTGTTAAAGTTTGGAATTTTAAAACCTTGAGCATTATCTTATTAACATGTCAGATAAGTGCAATTATTTGAGCATTCTGTAGCAGTGCCTTTTTTTTTTTTTTTACATCTGAATAAAATGTATCTTTTCCAGTTCCTTGGTCACTGCTGTGTTTTGCATTACTACTTACATCCATTAAGTAGCTGGTATTTTATCAACGCCTGAAGCTTTGTTGTGTGGAAGGGATTTTTGCTGTTCTTTATGCTGCCTACACACTCATACTTGGTCCCTGAATATTTTTTTCTTTGCTTGCTTGTTTAATGTAATAACCAATGTATCTAGCCAGAATAGCCTTAAGTGCTAAACCAAGTTTCTCATAGGCATGCCATGATTACTCCCTCATGACATATTTTTTCCTGGAGTTATAACCTTTGTTACATCAATGAATGGCCTTTGATCCACAAACAGTATGTCTCCATATACCGCAACATTCTCAAAGACAGTGTTTATAAATCTTCCCATTCTAAATGGGATCCAGGGTTAAACTGTTAGAATAGCCCTCAGTTCAACTGGCATTTATATTTCTCAAAAGCTTAATGCGTTGTATTACAAAGCGTTCTCTCCCTGGACATAGCAATGTCCAGGTTCTTGTGTATCTCTATCTGTACGTGTTTTCAGTTGCAAACCCATTCTTTATCAATGGTCAGATGTAAATGTAAGCTCATCTTCAATCTCTGTAACCTTATTTAAGGGTTGACCAGTCTATGGCACTGGTCGCTTTTAATAGTAGGGGACCAGTGACTCACAGTAACTTGCTAGCTTCAATCCTTCCAATCATTAGCACGTTATTGAGTTTTTCCTACTACAGTTGTTAGCAATATTTTCTAGGGGGCATTTAACTTCACTCTCCGGAATGTTTATTTTAATTCAGTAATCACCCCTACAGTGAATTATTTGGGGGTCTTTTTTGTACAGTTCTTCCATATATTTGTACCATCTCTTCTTTATATTTTTTTCTGCAATAGATCCCTGCCTTTTATCATGTTCCCAAAAGGTTCCCTTGATTTCTGTAATTTAAGCTCTTGTCCTTCCCATTTGAATGTTATTCTCAATTTCTTTGCACTGCTTAGTTGGATATATCTCCTGGTTTCTTGCTCTTCTTTCTGTATGTTCAGTGTTTTAGTTGGGCAAATTTTTCTCTTTTGCTTTCTGCCTTCCTTCAGATATTTTCATATCAGAAGCAGCGTAATCATATGGAATATTAGAAATGGTATCTTGTTGGTCTGATTATTTTGTTTCCTTTATCTGAAGAGGTAATTTTTATAGGAAATTGTTCATGATCTGAGTCACAGTCAACACCAGGTCTTGTTTTTGCTGAGTGTATAAAGCTTCTGCACTTTTTCTTGTTCAGCATAGAATTAATTTGATTTCAATGCTGTCTAGCCAGCAATATTCTTATATGCCGCCACTTTTAGGTTGTTAGAAAAAAGTGTTTGCTATAACTTTTGAAATTTTTTTGCAGACAGTATTAGTTTGTCTCCTGCTTTGTTTCATATCCCAATAACTAAATTTTCAAATTTAGTTCCAACATTAGCATTCTGTTCCCTTATAATGAGTCTGCCAACTTCTTCTGGTGTGTTGACAAGGTGCTGTAAAAACTGCACTGAGTTGGACACTCTTTTGTGAAGAACAATGGCTACTCTATTTCTTCTTTGATTTTCTTGTCCATGGTAGAAGAACCTCTAATGTGGCTGCCCATTCCAATCCATTTCAGTTCACTGATTCCCAGAATGTCACTGTTCAGTCTTGATGTTTCTGCTGTGATAATATCATGTTTGCTTTAATTCATGGTTCTGACATTCTATAAACGAATGGTATACGTATTTTTCATCAAACTTTCTTTTTGCTGCCAGACATGTGAGAAGCTGGCCGTCCTTTCTGCTACAGTTCAGCCAGAGTCATGCTACTCATATTTGCCCTCTGTTCTTCTCTTGTACCTTACTGGATACCTTCTGATCTGGGGGCAGAGGTGGCCTAACTTTCCAGTATCATTTGACATTGTTGTGGTGACTATCCCTTTGGTTCCTTGATAGAGTATGTTGCCATTTTCTTCACCAGTGGATCATATTTAGGCTGATCCCTCATCTATGGCCTGCCCCGTATTGGTGATCCTTCTGAGCTTGTACACCCCCAATAATAGTCTTATAATATCACTGAGATGCACAAGCCTCTTTCCCACTACAAGGCAATAATCCATGAACTGTAAGCCATGCTGAGTCAGACCAAAAGCCTTTTCTATCAACTTTCTGTTCCTATAATGGCCAGCCAGATGCCCTCAAGCAGAACATGAGTGCAATGGCACCGTCCCCCACCTATTCCTTAGCAACTAGTATTGAGATGAACAATAAGATGTTAATTAGTAGTGTACGATTGTGGGTTTCTCTTTGTCTTATCGTAGATGAATGATGCAGTATGGCTGGGGAGGGCAGGAAACATCACCCATTGGTTTTGGTAGCAGAATCCAGCCATCTTCCTCTCTGCACCTGAGGATAGTTGAAACTGTGGAAACAGTAGCCAGTCTCTACTATGCCAATCATATTGTTGGCTTGACCTCGAACTACAGCTCTTATTCAGTTAGGCCATGTGACCCGAGGAACCAATATGAAGCAGGAGGATTCTATATGAGACACGCTCCTGTGTTTCTTAATTTAAGCAATCTGTCATTTATTTTCTCAACCAAGATGTTTGACTTTTAGCTTGTGTATTACTAAATCTTCTGCCTCAGCCCTGTTTGCCTATTTATCCTTTCATAAATTCAACCCAAGGGCAGCCTGTCTTAGACCTTGGGTTAAGAGTTACAACACGGAATGGCCAAGGGCCGTGTTTTTTCTTCACACGTGTACACTTAAGACAGTAACATACAATAGTTATATAATGGCTGGCTTGCAACAAAGCCTACTTTTTGGGTGATTCATGGTGGGTGTGCAGACGCAAATGACAAGGGCTGTATAAAATGCCTCCAGGTGGGAGAACAGCTGAGTCCCTTCATCAGGTTTGTGATGATAAAATTCTGTTCATTACTTCTTTTGGAAAGGTTGGTTTTCAAAAATCCCAAACCTTCGAAAGATCCTGATATTTTGGAACTATAAAAAGCAAAGTGAACCAATAGAGACTTATATACTCAATCTTCTCAGAAATAAAATTGCAGCCACAATCGTGGCACAAAAGGCAAATCATACCTGTGACAGATGAAGGCAGGGTGTTAGATTTTTTGAACTGTTCTCTGCGTTCAAATCTTGATGTCGCCATCTCAATTTTTTTCTCTTCTTCCGGGGCAGTGGACTTGTGCAGTATGTTTGACCTGCTCATATTATTGCTTTTATTATCTGCCTGGTTGTTTATGCTGGCCTAATAGAAAAAGCCACAGTATAAACATGTGTTAAATATTAATATATTTACAGTGCATACTCATACATGTTGACTCAAAAGTACAAAGTGTGGACAAAGGACTAGTTAGAAAGCATTGTTTGTCAATGCTTGCAGGCTTCCAGGTGCTATAACGCACACAGGGAAGGATTATGTGCAGTGGGTGTGCATGGGCATCTTGCTCTTCCTACAGAACATCTTTATCGATATTTTCAATAGATAAAGCCAGGCAGCATCTTCTGGAAACCCTGGCCATAATAAATTCAATAAATTATTATTATTAACTTGTTATAATAATTTTGCCTTTGAAGACCACTCAGAAACTGCATTTGGTCCCATATTCAGTTTTCTAATTGACTAGCATTAATCACTATGCATAAATTGCACCTATCTTGCAGGCTCTGCATTGATTATAAATGGTCAGCTCTTTGAGGCTGTCCAGATCAGAAACAAATTCCACAAGACGACTAGAATTACAGTTTCCTGAGATAGATTAGAGTATCAGAATCTTGCCAGTCTGCCTGTGCTTTCCCTTCTCTCCCTCTTATAACCCCAGAGAATCAGGGGGAGCCAGTCTGAGTCTCTACCTAATACTTTCTCCTTTTCCAGAGCTCAAAGTGTGCTTCTGAGCTTTTGTTTCCCTTACAGCTTCTGAATATTTCCCCCAAGGCCATCTCCTTGGCTTCCCAAATAAATAGGTTTCGGGATACAATGCAAAGCATGGTCTTGACTTTGATTCTTCTATCTTTAGCATGATAAGGAATGTGTATTATTTTTCCATGTTGTTTCTTTACTTTTTATTATATTGCAGAAGCTCTTTTCTCTGTATTGTAAGCTGCAATGAGTCTAAGTGGTTTGGCAGCATGCACATTTAATAAATTAATTAAAATAAGTAAATGGGACATGAAGAGGGTTGCATCCATCTCTCTAAGCCACCATCCTCCTAAATTAGGACTGTTGGCTTTCTCTTTTTCTAGACTCTGAGTTCTACTTGAGTTTAATGTATTTATTTAATGTAAAAACTTAACAGTACTTTGGTTTATCTGACCAGTTTCCCTGCCCCTGCTAGCAGAAGACACCAAGGGAAATAAACCCAAATACGCTATACTCTCGGGATCCTTTTCTGTTGTTTTTGGATGCTTACATTTTCTTTAGCCAGTTTCTCAGCCTGTTTAGCCTCTCTGGCTTGCCTCCTCTCGTCGCGCGTTGCTTGCTGCTCCCGAAAGCCCTTCTGTTTTTGTAGTGCCAATGTGATCCAAAGAGGCTGTGCGGTTTCCCCTTTCTCCATCAGTTTTGAACCATCGATGGAATGCCTGCTCTGAAGAACTGGCCTTTCTAGAAGATGGAACAGAGAGCAAGAATATTCTATTGATATGATCTTAGTGCTGATGGAAATGGAAGTGCTGTATCTAAAACAGTGTTTCTCAACCTTGGCAACTTTAAGACGTGTGGACTTCAACCCCCAGAATTCCCAGGCTGGGGAATTCTGGGAGTTGAAGTCCACACGTCCTAAAGTTGCCAAGGTTGAGAAACACTGATCTGAAGGAAACCATCCTATCTTGGTGTGCAACGTCTTCCTTGCAACTTCTCCTGGCTGCTGTTACAAATTAGGCTTCACGCTGCAAGTCTTAAATGAACCATCTACAAATGTATCCTTTCAGACATTTTGGTGCTCCTGTGGTCTTAGATGTTCTATGTGCCTAATTTCAACATTTATTACATCCTGTCTATGAATGATCAGTATGTTTTTATATTTGTAAAGTGTGCCAATTCCTCATGGGGTTTTAAAACTGAATCTATTGTTTCGACAATTTTAAAATGGTCTGTTTGCAAAGTCTGCATAGGTTTATACCATTCTAGCATGTTATTTTAAATCTATAAAACAAAATCTGCTAGACACATCTGCTCCCATAGCATGTCTTATGTGTTTCATGAAGGGTTTCCTTCCCTGCTCAGTTTTAAAATTCATTTTCTTTCTCTAGACCATGAAATGATGTATTTTTCTTTTTTTAAAAAGGCAGAATCTCTCATAGCACAGTGTTTCTCCCTCAAATGCATGGGGGAAAGATATTTGTTAGCTGGAGCACCAAGAGAGCACTTCAAGGTCCTATGTTCTTTTTCTTTCTCTTTGGGAGCTTAATACACTTCTGGAAAACATCTGGATAATGCTTCAGTGTTGCCAACTTTTCAAAGCTTTATTAACAAAGCTTTATTAACAAAGCTTTGCATCCTTAAATTCCAATGCTGGCTGCCCTAGAAATGTCAGAACTGGTTTTAACTAAGCATCTGTGAGTACCAACACTTCTATCTATTTCTAGAAAGTGTGGGTGTTTAATTTTGGATACATTTGATATGCTATTTTAGGATATCTGAGCAAACGTTTAAGCTTGTAGGTGGCATATAGAACATGGAATAAAGACATCTACCTGCAGAATATCTGCAGAAAAGTCTTATGCTCTGATCAGGAATCCCTTGAGGGCTTAAGCCTGTAATAGCAGACAGAAGAGTTCCACTAGCAAGGATTTCCTCAGTGGAACAAGCTGTTGTATATAAACAAATGGATAAAGGCAGATAATGAAGGGAAAAGATTTGCCACGTGCAGCAGCTCTGCATATGTACCATGTACAAAAAGGTTTGGTACGTACTTCGGAAGTGATGGTGGCTTATGTTAAGTATCTCTCGCTTTGGTTAAGTATTTTTTTTTTCAGACTTGTCACTCTGTTCACAGATTTTATGTCATCTCTACTTTTCAGAGGCACCCAATTTATTCATGTTCAATCCCTATTTTTGTTTGTGAATTCTCCTGAACCCTAAGAGTTCTTTGACAGACATCACAGTGGTCCCAAATTACCTATATACCTGTTGGAGGGAGCACTTCAGTCTTTATTTAAGGTGATGTGAGTACTGCAATGTTTGCAGTACTCAAAAAAGACTGGAGTTATCAGGTCAATTCAAATCAAGCATATGTCTACTCCCAGTCCACATGCTAACCTCTTGTGAACAGGCACATGTATAAACCCCAACTTTTTGCATAGAGGAAAAGAGGAGTGTCTTGGGGCACATAAAACAGGCATGCACCAAATTCGTTGACTGAGGCTGAATGTCTTCTCAAAAGTTTTGATGTAATGTTACTTTGTCTACTTTATGATGTCTAATCAGAGGTAGCTGTCTTCATGAGAAAGTTGTACTTAGGACTTGCCTTTTGCCTACCTTTTTTCAATGGTTCCGGCTTTTTCTCTGCTTTCTCTCTCCAGGGCATGGTGATGGATGGAAAAAATGATTTTTTCTCTCTAGATTCTTCCTCCTCATTCTTGCTTTCACTGGTTGCTTGGCAGAAGTGAGGACTCCCTTTGCCTTCACTTTTTCTCCAGCTGGTGTCAGGTTCCACTTTAGACCCCCTTTTCCCAATAGGTTCAGTGAAGTGAGATCTGCGGGGTTTTGAGAGAGGAGAGGGAGGTGGTGTTTGGCTGATGGGCTTTGGAGCCAATGCAGGTTTTGGTGGAAGTGGTGATTTAGAAACAGATTTTTCTTGACCAGGGGCAGACATATGGCCAGTAGGAGAAGATATAGGAGCAACTATGGTGTAATTGTGACTGATAATAGTTAATGTGGCATTACCAGAGTTAAGCCTTGCATCCTTTCTCTCTTGACTCAGAGATTTGCTGTCTTTTAAAAATAAAGGTTTTGCATCTTGTTCATTGTCTGGGGTGACCAGTGGAGTTGGCAAGCCATCAAAACTATCTCCTGCACTGTATCTTTTCTTCTTCTTTTGCTCTGCTTGCTGGTCATAGTGAAAACGCAAGGAATAATTGGTCCTCCTTAATTTCACTCCAAATGGGGACACGTTTTCTTCTCCACTTGGTGAAGCTCGGTCCAATTTTTTGGAACCAACATTCTGTTGAGTTTCCATTGTTGACAAAGTTTCTGATGGGGAGGTTTCTTTATTTGGAGAATATGGGAGACTTGGAACAAGAAAAGATGGGAGATCTTTGGCAAACTTACATCCCTCTGTATTACCTGCTACTTCCTGTTGCCCTCTGATTTTCCCTGGTGATGTTCCTACATTCTTTGTACCAACTGGTGCCTCTGTTTGGACTGCCTCATTGTTTGCATCCAGAGTCAATGGACTCAACTGCATTGCTGCGTTTTCCACTTCAGGAGCAGTTTTATTCTCTGCAGCTATGCTGATTTTTGAGCTTTCTGAAAACTTCTGCCATGCAGGAGTTATAGAAAACTTTGCATTTGCAGACAAAGTCTTTCGTAAGTTACCATGGGAATTACTTCGACCTTTAGTTGTCCAATCATCACTATGCCTATTAAGACTCCCATTGTCTTTCTCATTAAGTTTATCATTTTCTGCACCTTTTAAGATTTTTGACCGAATTGAAGCCCACTCAGCCAAGATGGCTTGGTTGTCCACTGAGTCTTGAACATGCTTCACTTTAGTGCTGTTTGGCCTGCCATCAACAAGTTTCTGGATGCTTTCGGGTTGAGCCACATCCATTGCTTTCTTTTCTTCTGTTAAACCAAGTAAAGATTTACAGGCTGTATCTTTTATCTGGTTGAGATTTACTGCAGTGCCACAGAGTTGTGCTCCAGTGACCAAGATTGCTGTATGCGGGACACACAAAGAGGTTGGAAGACTATTAGAACCTCTACTAGATTTAGGATCTTTAAATTCTTTTGTGGCAGAAGGAAGCGGTGCCTCTTTAGTAGGTGTAACTGGGCTTAAATTCACTTTTGGAAATATAATTTCTTTTTCTCCAGAAGCCACTTGAAAGGTGAAGCCCCTGGACATTGTTTGCCGGGCATCAACTTCCTGCCAACGTAATTCTTCACCAAGAACTCTTTCCTGCTCCTCAACTTCAATGTTCATCCTCTGATTAATTCTTAGACTTCCTTCTTCTTTCAGTTCTTTGCCTGGCTGAATTCTCTGTTGCTGTCTTGGCTCTTCTTTAAGTGGTAACTCTTTCTCAACAGTTTCCAAATGTTCATCTTCTGAATGCTGATTTATATTCATGCGTGACTGGTGGGATTTGTCTTCTTCTTCTGGCTTTTCCAATGGCCTCTGTTCTCCTAAACGGATGATTTTCTGTCCTTCCAACTGTAGTCCCTCTGTCCTTTGTATAAATTCTTCCTGTTGCACCTCCTTTTCAGCCCACAAATGCCCTACTTCTGCTGGTTCCAATTTTCTATGTTCTGTTGATCCAACCGATCTTGCTGATTTTTGCTGCTTTTGTTCATTTCTACTTAGTTGTTTTGCACCCAGATTCTGCTGTTGCTGTTCGTGTTGCTTTAGTTTCATAGCTATTCCCTTCTCTTGCAGTTTGTCTCTACCATCTAGATTTTTGCTGTTTTCTCGTTCTTTCTGCCTCTGTCCTATTTCTCTTTTTTGCTCTTGCAGTGGTTGTTGGTTCAGTTCAGACAGCTTTTCAGACTCATCAGTTTGCCCTGTTTTAAGTTCTTTCATCTCCTGCTTTTCCAAATTCTGATGGCTTAATTTTTCTTCCTGCACCTTTTGCTTCTCTGGTTCTTGCTTTTTATCCTTCCATCCTTGCTGGATCGAATTGCCATTCTCTTCTGTTTCTTGATGTCCCTTTTCTTCTTTTTGATCTTTGACTTTCTGCTGTTTCTGTACCTCACATTCTTCATGTCTTTGTTCTTCTTGCTCACATTGTCTCTTCTTTTTCTCCTGTTGCCTTTGTGCCTCCTGTTCATGTTGCTTCCATTCTTCCTGCTGTTGTCTTTGGACCTCCAGTTCATGTTGTCTCTTTGCTTCTTCCCACTGTCTTTGTAGTTCCAATTCACATTGTCTCTTTTGTTCTTCCTCCTCCTGTCTTTGTAGTTCCAGTTCACGTTGTCTTTTTTGTTCTTCCTCCCGTTGTCTTTGTAGTTCCAGTTCACGTTGTCTTTTTTGTTCTTCCTCCCGCTGTCTTTGTAGTTCCAGTTCACATTGTCTTTTTTGTTCTTCCTCCCGCTGTCTTTGTAGTTCCAGTTCACGCTGTCTCTTTGCTTTTTCCTCCCGCTGTCTCTGTAATTCCAATTCACGTTGTCTCTTTTGTTCTTCCTCCTCCTGTCTTTGTAGTTCCAGTTCACGTTGTCTTTTTTGTTCTTCCTCCCGTTGTCTTTGTAGTTCCAGTTCACGTTGTCTTTTTTGTTCTTCTTCCCGTTGTCTTTGTAGTTCCAGTTCACGTTGTCTTTTTTGTTCTTCTTCCCGCTGCCTTTGTAGTTCCAGTTCACGCTGTCTCTTTGCTTTTTCCTCCCGCTGTCTCTGTAATTCCAATTCACGTTGTCTCTTTTGTTCTTCCTCCTCCTGTCTTTGTAGTTCCAGTTCACGTTGTCTTTTTTGTTCTTCCTCCCGTTGTCTTTGTAGTTCCAGTTCACGTTGTCTTCTTTGTTCTTCCTCCCACTGTCTTTGTAGTTCCAGTTCACGTTGTCTTTTTTGTTCTTCCTCCCGCTGTCTTTGTAGTTCCAGTTCACGCTGTCTCTTTTGTTCTTCCTCCTCCTGTCTTTGTAGTTCCAGATCATGTTGTCTCTTTGCTTCCTCCTGCTGTCTTTGGACCTCCAGTTCACGTTGTCTCTTTTGTTCTTCCTCCCATTGTCTCTGTAGTTCCAGTTCACATTGTCTCTTTTGTTCTTCCTGCTGTTGTCTTTGGACTTCCAGTTCATGTTGTCTCATTGCTTCCTCTTGCTGTGTTTGTAGTTCCAGTTCACACTGTGTTTTTGCTTCTTCCTGCTGCCTTTGTGCCTCCATTTCACGTCTTTTCTGATCTTCCTGTTGCTGTCTTTGGACCTCCAGTTCATATTGTCTCTTTGCCTCCTCCAGTTGCCATTGTGCCTCTAGTTCTTGTTGTTTCTTCTTTTTCTCCTGCTGCCATTGCATTTCCATTTCACGCAGTTTCTCCTCTTCCTGCTGTCTTTGTGCCTCCAGTTCATGTTGTGCCTGTTCTTGATTCATTTGCTTTCGTTCCCCTAGTTCCTGAGATTTTTCTTGTATTTGTGCCTGCAATTTTTCAGGCCTCTCTTCATTCCTTCCCTGGTTTTCTTGTTCTTTTTGCCCTTTTACTTGATGACCTTGATCTTTTCTCCCTTCCATTTGATGAAGTTGCTCTTCCTGAAGCTTTGGTTTTTTTCCTACTTGTTCTCCTTGGCTTCCCTCAAATTCTTGAAGCCTTTTGTGTTCCATATGGCTTTTAAATCTTACTTCAGCCATTTGTTCCTTCTTCCCTGCCTCAAGATTTATCCAATGATCTTGTTTTCGTCTTCCTTCAGTTTTCTGTTCCTGGACTTCCCTGTGTTGGATTAACTTGCCTTGTCCATGATAGCCATCATCTTTTGAGGTTTTATCTTCACTACCCTGTGATTCTAGGATTTCTTGTCCAAACTCAGTTGCTATTACACTTTGTACTTCCTAGTATTGGGAAATAAAAATAGGTTTACTTAATACATTTTAATATGTTTTATTCATATATTGCAACAATACTGACTTACTATATATAACATTGCAACATGTAATAACACAGATTAGGACCTGGAAACTTGCCACATGTTGACTCTATCCAGGTTTCAAGCATTTCCAACAGACAGGTTCATTTTCAAGACTGAGTACCATGCCAAAATTCTCACTAAATATATATAGGATTACTCATTTCTGAGCACCCGTGCATAGGATTGTGCTGCTATTTTTGGAAATGTCTATTTTGGGGAAAAGACAATTAGCATTGCCTTTTCTACCATTTAGAAAATATATCCATTCAGAAATTCACTACTAATCTAAGAAAGTTTCAGGATACAGTTATTGGCAAGATATTGTAATCAAAGACATGGGTAGAGTAACTTTCTTCCTTTAAATAAGAGAATGGGAATCCAAGAATTTCTGTATTTAGATGAAAAGGCAAGCACTGGACTTCCACAAAAGCCAACAGAAGGCTCCAGAGAAATTCACACGCAGAGCTTCTTCCAGTATCTGCTAACAAAGTCATGCTGCCTCTAAATATGAAGCTAATATCTGCCATGCAAAAACAAGAAGGCATGACACAAATGTATCATAATATATGTTTCTATGGGTTGTTATCAATTGCATCAGGAGAATAAATTATCTTGAGCCCCAGTTCTGGTGTGTACTTGCACAAAGAATTCCAGGGTAGCAAAAGTACTGTAAATGGTGAGGTGAACTGGAAATAAGATGCAGAAATGCAGATGATAATATCTGATATTGCCATTCACAGAACAGTTGTTAACTATAGTACTGTAGTACACTGGTATTGGTGAACTAAGCAATCGTTATTTCTACATTTCATTCTCCTCCATCTTCAACATGTACAATTTGTTCTGCTTCTAATTTATCTATAACAAAAGATAAAGCTTTATGTACAACAGTACATGAAAGTTTGTGACATAATAATTTACTCTTCAAATTGCCTCAAGACTCCTTGAGATTTTGTCCAACAGACTAATGAAAGTATCTCCTGGATATGAAAAGAATACAGCTTTTTAAATACAAGAATGCAATTTTTTAAAAAATCCAATCATTTAAACTTTCCTGGTCTAAGCAATACTTGTTTCTAAGAGAACAAGATTTATCAATGTGATTTTTTCCCTTTTTATTATAGCTGAATAAGAAAAGCATATTAAATGCAGGTCAGTAAATAAAATAGTGGACCATGATAGTTATGACACTATTTCTGAGAAATGATCATCATATATAGCATGGCACTGAATCTCTCAAATGGTGTGAGATTGATTCACATCCATGAATACCGGCTGACGTGTAATATCGGAAGATTCAAATGTTACCTAACATTCTTAGAAGATCTGTGTGTCTTAAAATCAGCAGCTAAAATTCAGACCTCTTATTGGCACAATCATAGGAATCAATTCAATACCTTGGACAACCTGTGCTTTTTGGAAACCCTCTGATTCTTTGGCCTGACTGAGAGTTTGTGTTTTGCTGCACTGTTGTCCAGACAAGCTGTGGCCAGAGGGATGGCATCAAGGTTGACAGTTTCAATGGTTCCAGAAGGGGAGTGGTGTTTTTTTGGCCGAGATGACACCTTGACAGTCGTCACCTAGAGAAATCCCAAGAAGAAGGAAAAAATGATGGTAAGAGCTGAGTTCACTTATTTAAAACAAAACAAAATAAATTCCAAATCCAGTAATCACTCTAGAAATGAATTCAAAGCCAGGTTCAGGAGTTTCCTTTATTTTTATACCTTCCTGGGGCCAACACATTTTCCCTGCCCAATGGAAAACTATTACCTTCATTCACATTTTTGCTGATTAGCTGAAACTCTCAATCACATGACACCTATGAGTAAACACCCAGTCCAAAATTTGACAGAGGGCACTCTTCTTTCTCACCACAACACAATGTGATCTCTTCTGAGCTCTCAAACTCAAGACTAAGTGCAACTACAATGACTGCAAAGTGCATTGGCAAGCGAACTTTCAAGGGAAGCTCTTGGGATACAAAGGATTGTGGGTGTCCAGATTGCTTTGTCATCATCTCTTAAATCACCTTCTCCAGCGATCTTCCAAGCACTGACAGAACAGCATGGGGAGTAGATTGGAGACCATTCCCATCACAAATGCCTACCACTGGCCCAGCACACTTAAGAGCTGGTACCAGGCAAGTATTTCTTTTGCCCTTCAGAACAGCAAATATATGACAAAGTGCATCAGTTGAACAGTTCACACTATTAAAACCATGTGACAAAAGTCTCTTCAGAATGGTAGGTCTTCCTATGGATGATGGTTCCCATACTTCTGCCTTGCTGGGGAAGTTCTGAACTAAGCTGTGGAGAATCTCTATGCAGACACAGTCTATTATCAAGGTGACCTTCCCAACAGATTCTGGACTACAACCTGTTTACATAGTTTACATCTCAGTAATCCAGGAAGTACAGAAGTGTGGAAGCAAAGGAAAGACCTTCTTGGTTTCTTCCAAATAGAAGGTGTATGGCTGGGGGACCAGAAGCTGAAACTGAGGCAGTTTTATGCTATAGTCCCAGTTACCATTTCTACTGCAGCTTGCAGTAATGCAGTCATCCCCAAATTATTTTGATGCATGGAACATTTGGAATTTTGAGACTAGGTCTCATATGCCTCACCAAAGAGATGCTACGGGTGAATTCACCTAATCACAAAATGGCAGCCATTGTGAGTATGATCAGTCCCCAAACACTCCTCTTTACAGCTCCCCAGAATACTCCATACAGTTGAGCTTCTCTTTATCCTTGTTTTCTGAGAAGGTAGCTGGACTGCTACCTAAAATATGGACTGCAGGCAGCCATTTGTATTTTTAAAAGAAATGCTGTGGCACTCCTAGAAAGAAATATGCTGAAAGATAGCACTTTGCTTTGTAGCATGTCAACTTTTCATTTTGAAGGACTGGGGGGTTAAAATGACTCAAAACTGAAAAAGTAAAATGTCAGCTGGGGCAGAGAAACTGATAAGAACCAACAGAAGGTCCACAGGCACAAGCGATACCCATAGGTTGCATGGGTAAATGTCATAAAGTTCAAAGTCATGGCATGGTTTATCTCAGTGGCCTACAACTCCAGGTTGAAAGGTACAAGTTCACCCCACCCCTTAACCATTAAGGAATATGGTTAGACATTTTGGTGTAATTTGTTGTAATTTATGAAGTGGTCCTTAAGAAATAAATGCTATTAGTGTCTCATTTCTATTACCTTCTCATCTATTTCATAACTTGTTTCACCCAGCCTTGCAGGACTTAAGGAATCTGGCATCACAGCTGACTAGAAAAAAAAAATGAATGTCATACAAAACTATCCCAACTTCAGATATGTTGTAGACTCATATCTTCAAGAAGCATTAAATGCATTTATATTACAGTGATAACAAGACCCGTATTACAATGTTTTGTTGTAATACCTAATCTAATGCCATCCATATTTGTTGGAGCAAATTGGTTGGATAAACAGATTTGTTCCCTTCATTTCCAGCTATCTTAAACCATGACAGAAGAAGGCTGGACTACAAGACTAGAGGACAGACATTTTTATTTTTTTCCCATTCTACCTTCATACAACTATGAAAAAAACAACTATAAGTAAGGCTTATGAAAAGAAAGTTTATGAATTTAGTAAGAGCTAGTGAAGATTACTTATAAATGCAGGTACTTTACATTCATGGGAGTGGGTTAGTTGAGTGCATTATAATCCAAAAATTCCCATCTTTCATTTTTAAAAAACAGCTAGTCTCTAGCCCTACTAGAAGCTAAAGCAAAAGGCAAAATGTGTATTCATTTTTATGTCTCCTTTGTTTGTTAAAAGCCTCTTCCTGTTTTTGGTGTTGTTAACCAACATATAAACAGTCCCAGTCATAACTGCCATGCTGTCTGGAGAAGAACATTCCTAGAAGACCTTTTTTAAATCTTCCCTAGTAGGAGGCATTTGCTCTTCATCAAAAGCTGAGAAATGCAGGTTTTTAACGCAGTTATCCTTGGGCAATCATTTTTCTGAGTGAATGGGTATACAAACCACAGTACTTGTGGTATGCCAGCCCTATTTTTGTGGCCTTGGAAGACCTCTCTAACCACCCCACCAAAGCAAAACAAGGCAAATATTTTTGTCCGTGGGTGTCACTGGCAACTCCCCTTGTGGTCCTCAGAAGCAGGAAAAGGCTTTAAAATAGACAATATGGACCCTGGAAACAAAGAGTTGCCCACCCTGATTAAAGTCTTGGATTTCCTATCTGTTTTCAGTTATTGTTAGAATTCATTAGAATCTTTGTACTGCTCCAGAATGTTTTGCTGAAGTTAGGTAGAACAATAATTCCTTTCCACACAGGTGCTCCATCTGTGCAATTTCTCCAACCTTTGGCAAAGCAAAAAGCCAGTGAGCAGAAGGAGGCAGATGCTCAGTCCTAGGAAAAAGCATCTTTGCCTTCAGGAATTGCAGGCAGGTATTACATGATTGCCCCCACATGTTCTCTAAAGCATCTCTTGGCCCTTGAATCCAAAGCACTGCAGAGTTAAAAAAAACACGTTTATGTATTAGTGGTAACATGGCTTTGAATGGTAAAGAACTGACTACAGGTAGTCCTTGACTTACAACCATTTAATGACTGTTTGAAGTTATGAAGGCGCTGAAAAAACTGACTTACAACCAGTCCTCACACTTACGACCATTGCAGCATCCCATGGTCATGTGATCAAAATTCAGGCATTTGGCAACCAGCATGTATTTCTGATGGTTGCAGTGTCCCGGAGTCATGTGATCACAATTTGTGACCTTCCCAGGGGACTTCTGAGAAGCAAAGTCTATGGGGGAAGCTGGATTTGCCTAATGACTGCAGTGATTTGCTTAACAACTGTGGCAAAAAAGGTCGTAAAATTGGGCACAACTCACTTAATGACCACATTGCTTAGTGATGGAAGTTCTGGTCCCAATTGTGGTCATAAATCGAGGACTACATGTATACTAGTCAAAAAATCAGAACCTTTTGGATCAAATTTCATGGTTTGCAGAGACACACAGCGCATGAAGGGAGGAACAGGAAACTGTACTTCAAGTATATAAAGTAGTGTACCTAAGCTACTTAATTCTATACCTACTAATTTTGCAAGTCACTGAATTGGTACCTACATATTCTCTCCTGTTGAGGGAACACATGAACTCTTATTCTGGATAATTACTTGTTAACATTTTCCAAGGTTACCAACATATATTAACTGCATTAGACAGCAGAATTTAGAGTTACTTATCTGCCTTGAAAAGCCTCCATGAACTTTCCTGTGTTTCAGTAGATGTCATTCTAGCTTCAGTGTGAAATATGTTGCTTTGAAATGCTTATATAATGCCTCCTCCAGAGGGCTTCACAAAGCAAGTTGTAGAAAATAGGAAGGCAGGAATGGAGGGGAGGAAAGTGTGGGTTAGGATGAAAAGAAAGAGAGAGGCTGTGGAAATGTACAACAGCAAACAGGAGATAAGGTGCTGAAGGAAAAGTAGAGAAGATGAAAATAAGAGAAGTCAGCAGAGCAGTGAAAACAACAAGTGAAGAAAGAAGAGAAGAGGAAGCAGCAAAGTGGTCCAGAAGAAACATAGACAAGAATCTTCAACCAGTCAAAACTTCATTATAGGAGTCAATAGTACAAGTAATTTGAAATGCTCTAAAAGTCAAGATGTTATTATCAATTAGACTCTATCACATGTCCCTTAGAACCTTCTCAATCCTATCAACCCAGTTTGACTTGAGATTGTTCTAGGTTGTTTTGATTATTTGTTGATCTATTCAGACACCAAAATGCTATGAATATGGTTGTCAAGTCCTCCCCATCTGACTCCCAATTCCGAAGTATTCTCATGCAACCAGGCTTGGTTCAGAAAAATACTCTTTATTGAATGGTACAGGTAGCTTGTAAACAGAACATTGCTAAAACTAAAGCCTTGGTTAAACTTCCCTCTATTTATCCCCCCTCCCTTGATTGCCGTGTGTCTTGAGTCTTCTCCACTGGGTGGTGACCTTTTTCCTTCCTCCCCCCTCCTCCCCGAGTCTCTTCCTGGCTCTTTGGGGCCCCAGCTGCCTTGCCGGCAATCAAGCCAGGCGAAATTGCCCATATATGGTTAAGCTGCTTCCCAGCTCCCATTACAACCATTAACAGAAACCCCCCCCCCCTTTAGTTACTAGTGGCAGAACCAATTCACTCTAACTCCCAACGACTGCAATACAATGGCAAACAACAACAGATGGGTGATGCAGGTTCTGACAATGGTATATACATTTGTGAATCCAGAACAGCCTTTCTCAAACTTTTTACCTGGAGAAACCTTGGAAATAATTGTCAGGGCTCAGGAAACTCCTGCATAAAAATTACATTTACAACTAACAGTACAATCTTTTTCTTTTTTTTTAGTCATGACCTTTTGCAGAACCTCTAGTTATCTCTCACAGGGTTCCATGGATCCCTAGTTGAGAAAATTTGATCTATAAGTTGCAGAGAACTGTTCTCCAATCAGCAGTTGCCCTTTCTGGCCAATATTTAAGGGCAGAGAACTTTAATTAATTAATTAATTTATATAACCATCCATCTCAACAAATGACTTTGAATCAAATAGTGGTAAAAAAAATACATATGCAAAAATTAAAATATACAGCAGCTGAGAAAACTACAACAATCATCCACATAGACAGGAGACAAGTCCCTTCATACACTCAGGGGCCCCAGGTCTGAGCACAGAACCAGGTCTTTAGGGCCTTACAAAAGGTCAATAGGGTCAGGGCCAATGTGATCTCCAGAGGGAGAATGTTGTCAACTAATCAATATTTGCTTGCTATCTTTCCAGGCCAGTCAATTACTGAGTGCCTTACCACACTGCTAGATTTCACCAGATTTGGCCTAAACAAGCATTGCTTCCCCCATTGAGAAAATAGAAAGAAGATAAATGGCCAACTCATTCCCTTCTCCTACGTGCTGTGTATTTCTGAATATGTATTTGAGGCACTTTGTGGTTCCTTTTGCAAGAAATCTCAAGAAGCTATTTGAAGGAGAATATGAGAGGGAAATCAATGTTAAAATATAAACAAGAAACACTGAAAACTTTAAATTAATCTTCACAGCAAGAACCTCTATTCCCTTCCAAAACCCTGCAACTTCTTTTGCTGGCATATCAGCAATTCTGTATTTGGGTATCTTTTCCAATTGTGTCAGTACATTACTATGATGTCCAAGAACTGGGAGGCAACGTTGTCCACTAATGAAAGCAAAGACCACTGCTTTGCATTCACTGGGCTAAAGTGACATTTCCTGTTCAAAGATAAAATGCACCATTGTAAGAACCCACCTAATTTGATCACCAGAGGGGTCACTTTGACACAACGGTGACACTACATATGATATATAAGCAGTGGAGGCTTTAGGATTGTGCAGATCAAGCAATTGTCCAAGGCCCTACACATGAGGTGGTTTCTAACGTTGGTAAAATTTCAGTAAATCAAAAAGAAATCTCTCTGAAGATAGGATGATGTCTTCATCACAAATGAAGAACAGAATTTAAGTTTTTGTTGTTTGCTTTCATTTATGAATTTTGATAACTACTTTCACGGCTATGTCATGGGTTGACAAATCAAATATATTCGTCTGACAGGTAACAAATATCAATCATATATGGAGTTCCAAATTATATTCTTACTCAAGGTCCTAAAAGCTTTAGGACCACCACTGTCTGAAAGTCTACTAAGGGCTGGATTTTTTTTAAATACATAATTTGTCATCAGTTAATGTCACTGAACATCTTCAATACCCATATTTATGTCTTAATCCATTTTGGAGAGATTAGTAATTGGCTCCTCACATCTTATAGATAAATTACACTTACTTTATGGTGGTTCTCCGGAAGGACCACATCTGATGGCATCACTGTCTCCATGGGGTTATTCAGCAACACATCTGCTTCCAAACTTGCACTAGCCTCCCCAGTTGCCTTCACAGATACTGTCATTTGTGAGGGTTGGCCAAATTTAATATTCTTGGCCAACTGTTGCTAAAAATCAAATTACAATTGTATATTAGAAAGGGGAGCAGGGGCAGTCCTGTTCTTAACCAGATAGTTTAGGTCTAGCAATCAGGGGTATTCATCTCAAGTGATCACCAAGTTGGCGCCTACAACTAGGTGATCAAAGGCCCGTCCTTTTTTTTTACAAGTATTATAAGGACCACATACGTAAAAAGCAAATGCAGCTTGAGATACATGATCACCTTGATTTTTTGACATGCCTCCTCTAAACATCTCTATTAGCAACAATGAAATATAAATATTAAAGTATTACGTGAAAGAGAAGCAATTTCCACAAAAAGTAGAATAATGCTGTGGATCTCCCACCTATACAGCCTTATCAGCTTCAAGGGACTAGTCAAACTTTAAAAGGATTTTTCTGGTTACAATGTATCACACAATGGTTAGCAACTCCCCCTTCCTGCCAGTTAAAATAACCTTTTAATTTTTATTTAAAAAAAAATACTCCAATTATCTTGAGATTTCATTTGAAGATTCCAGAATCTTAGAAGATCTCACATAAGAATGAGAAAATCGTGATTGATCATGTTAAATTTCAACTTTCCCACATGGTACTTTACAAAAGGAGACTGCAAGCATCTTGTGATGATTTTGAGAAATTTGGGACATTTACTTTTTCTTTTTTGGTGTCTGAGCCAGAGCCATTTTTTTAGCAATGAGTTTCAGTACTCAAGAGCAATCTCTTCCCTATTTATTATTTTTATAAGTGGTACCAAAAGGAATGAACAGCTGGACATGTATTTCTTATAAGAATTAAACTGTCTTAAAATATATTGAATGGGCAAGTGGGTACTTTAGTATTCCTTTCTTCAAATAACTACATGAATCATACTCAGCTGGGAGAGGAGACACTGCCAATTATTTTTATTTTTTAAATTACAGGGAAATTGTCCACAAGGTCTCATCTTGCTGTCTGTTATCTGATGTGTGATAATGCACAGGAAATGAATGCTCAAATAAGAGGATAAAGAACCTCATGGGATTTTCAAAATAGAGGTATTCTTCTAAGCAGAAGAAAACAGACATACTATAAAAAAGTATACGAAGTTGGAATAATGTCTCATCTTAAATCAAGGTTTTTAAATGTTTCCTGCTAGATTTAATCCTCAAAAATGGTACTACAAATAACAAATCAGATTTAATTGTATGTATATGTGGTGCATATTTCACCCTTGAGTTGAGGTCAACTCCTGGTGATAGCATCCATGAAATCTTCTCAACAGGGTTGTATAATTGATGACACTTCCTTCTTCCAAAATTTTCTTTTGTACTTTTCCACCCATCCAATACCCTTGATAAATTACAGGTAATCCCCAATCCAAGCAACAACTTGGATGAACTCTACTGAGTTTTGGAGATCAATCAAGGTTGTCTAGGAGCTACAATCTGCTGAGAATGAAAGCAATAACATTGTCTAATTACAAGACACTCCAAGCAACTCCATTTTGGACTTAACATAAACTCTTTGATGTTTGGAGAACTTCCAGATTTTATCTGAGATATATTTAAGCTTTATGTGGTATGGTACAGACTCTCATGACCACATCTGTCCCTATTATTTTTACATTTCTTTGTCTCCACATACAAAGCCTGTGACAATGGCATGTTATATTGGTTAAGAAGGGACAGAACAAGACTCTGATATACCACAAGAATGTGAGATGTAAGCGAGACCAGGATTAAAGAACAGGATTACTTTGAGAGAGACCAGGATTAAAGAAAAACTAACTGAAGTGCTTATGCAGGTTGAATACAGTGCTTTCATGTAACATCATGTTAAAAATAATTTTCAAATTGTTTTTTTTAAAAGTTGGGGTATTTCTATTTATCTGTTTTAATTTGTAAAATAAGTAAATTGACTTCTCAAAGTATCTCAATGTTTCTTTTTTCTCCTCTTGGTCACAGGTAATATGTCACTCTGCTGGTACTTTTCTGAAGACAACATTTTTTGCACATGCTTCTTGTTCTTTCATAAAAGTTATTTGTAAAGTATTTGGCTAATCTGAATTTTTAAATTTTCAAAAGATATGACCTTGCAAATATGTTGGACCACAACTTCCATAATTTTCAAAGCATTGGGAAGTGGCAGATTAGGAAAGGCTGCTTTTGAGTATAAATCTTCAGGATTAGGCATTTGTTTGTCATCTTCAACTATGGTCATTGTGTTTTTACTCCACTGAAATCTCTGGGGCAAACTAACCTTCAGATGGAAATAAACGTGGGCTTCCTATTCTATGTATGTTATGGTGTTGCCATGCTCAAATGCTCTGAATACTGAAAAAGGCTTATGAATGGATCTATTGTTGGGAAAAGTATGTGCTTTTCAAAGGAAATTGTTCAATGCATTCTTCTATATTAAAGAAATGTACTGTAATCTGCAAGAGTCTGAAAGGCGTGAAGCCACCAAGCGAATAAACAAACCAGCTGGAATACACTATGTTTTTATCTGGCTTTATTGAGATTTCCCTACAATAGAATATTTGCTATAGCTATCAGTATAAACATGCGATGAATTAAATCTTTAGGGCTTTTTTGAGTGCAGAAACAAGTCTCTGGTTACTTTCTTTCCTCAACATTTTATGTACTTATCTCTGAGAGCTGAACCAAATGTTAAATGCCAATTTCAAAACAAGTGATTAATATCTTTTTATTTCTGTTCCACCATTAGTTTACAATGAGATGTTCTTTTAATAGAAAGAACACACTCTAAATATTAATGCAAAACAGCAGTCTATTCACATGCCCACTAAAGGCAGCGATATTCCTGGTTGGGTTTGCTTGTAATCTGTGACCTTGCTAAAAATTAATTTTCTGATTGTATGCACTGAAACACAGACACCCTACTGAGTCATTTGTCAATGCATGTCTGCTATTTACGTCAGAAGCTGATATAGAATTGGATTGGTTTTATTTACAGGCTTGTCTTAGGATATTTCCTAATATATTGAAATATTATAAAATGCTACAGATGTAACCTGGAAACAATGCATTCCTTTCTGGTCAAAATAAGGAAGTGGAGGAATTGCTCATATTTATTGCAGGAATGTTGTGTATGTTGGTCAAATGTTAAGAAGGAAAATGGATGGAAAATTTTTAAATGTGAAAATGCTGGTAGGCAGTTAATAAGTTGACCGCACTGGGAATGGTTGCTTGAAAAGTGTGTATTGTAAAACAAGAAAAGATATAGTCAAGAATGTATGGATGCTGAATGAATGTAGACTGAATGTACAAGGGAATGATCAGTGTGAAAGAAGTACACTGAAGCGATGTGGTCATTTTGAGAAAATGAATGAGGATCAAAATGCAAAACAAGTATATGAAGGAAGAATGAAGGGGAGGAACAAAAAAGTTGTGGCTGGATGGAGTTGGCCCTCAAAAAAGAAAGCTTTAAAGAAGAAAAGGCAATGTAGAATTGGCGCATAAACATCAATGCCATCAAGGGGGTGACGCTTCATTAGCACTCCCACAACTGCCATCTTGACTTTTTTGAGCCTTTCCCCTAAACATCATTAATCAGCATGGTGATAGCAAGGATGGTTTGCAAGGACAGAAAAGTAGGAATAGTTCTAAAGATGATGGGGTACACTTAGCTATATTTCTCTTCCTTCTTATCTCATATCAAATCCTCTACCAGGAACTGAACTCATATATTTTTGTGATTTAATGTGGATCGTATTGTAACTTTATTATACAGGTGAAACTCGAAAAATTAGAATATCATGCAAATGTTCATTTATGTCAGTATGGCAACTCAAAAGGTGAAACCAATATATGAGATAGAAGCATTACATGCAAAGCGAGATATGTCAAGCCTTACTTTGGTATAATTGTGATGATTATGGCGTACAGCTTATGAAAACCCCAAATTTGCAATCTCAGAAAATTAGAATATTACATGACGTCAATAACATAAGGATTGGAAATAGAACAATATCGGACCTCTGCAAAGTATAAGCATGCATATGTACTCACTACTTGGTTTGGGCCCATTTTGCAGCAATGACTGCCGCAATGCAGCGTGGCATAGATGCTATCAGCCTGTGGCACTGCTGAGGTGTTATGGAAGACCAGGATGCTTCAATAGCGGCCTTCAGCTCCGCTGCATTGTTCGGTCTCATGTCCCTCATCTTTCTCTTGGCAATGCCCCATAGATTCTCTATGGGGTTCAGGTCAGGCGGGTTTCCTGGCCAACCAAGCACAGTAATCCCATGGTCATTGAACCAGGTTTTGGTACTTTTGGCAGTATGGGCAGGTGCCAGGTCCTGCTGGAAAATGAAGTCAGCATCCCCATAAAGCTTGTCTGCGGAAGGAAGCATGAAGTACTCCAAAATCTCCTGGTAGACGGCTGCGTTGACCCTGGACTTAATGAAGCACAGTGGACCAACACCAGCAGATGACATGGCTCCCCAAATCAACACAGACTGTGGAAACTTCACACTGGACTTCAAGCATCGTGCATTGTGTGCCTCTCCATTCTTCCTCCAGACTCTGGGTCCTTGGTTCCCAAATGAGATGCAAAAGTTGCTCTCATCAGAAAAGAGGACTTTGGACCACTGGGCAACAGACCAGTTCTTTTTTTCTGTAGCCCAGGTAAGACGCTTCTGATGTTGTTTGTTGTTCAGGAGTGGCTTGACAAGAGGAATACGACATTTGAAGCCCATGTGCAGGATCCGTCTGTGTGTGGTGGCTCTCGATGCACTAACTCCAGCCTCAGTCCACTCCTTGTGAAAGTCCCCAACACTTTTGAATGGCCTTTTCCTGACAATCCTCTCCAGGCTGCGGTCATCCCTGCTGCTTGTGCACCTTTTTCTACCACACTTTTCCCTTCCACATAACCTTCTATTGATGTGCTTTGATACAGCACTTTGGGAACATCCAACTTCTTTTGCAATTACCTTTTGGGGCTTTCTCTCCTTATGGAGGGGGTCAATGATGGTTTTCTGCACAACTGTCAGGTCAGCAGTCTTTCCATGCTTGTGATTCCTACTGAACCAGCCTGAGAGACCCATGAAAGGCTCAGGAACCCTTTGCAGGTGTTATGGATTCATTAGCTGATTAGAGTGGGACACTTTGAGCCTAGAATATTGAACCTTTTCACACTATTCTAATTTTCTGAGATTGTGAATTTGGGGTTTTCATAAGTTGTACGCCATAATCATCACAATTATACCAAAGTAAGGCTTGACATATCTCGCTTTGCATATAATGCGTCTATCTCATATATTGGTTTCACCTTTTGAGTTGCCATACTGACATAAATGAACATTTGCACGATATTCTAATTTTTCGAGTTTCACCTGTAGTCTACTATAATGTGTAAGAATTATAATAATGCTGGTAGAGTTTCACCTGTATGCTTCTGTTAAATATTTACCTTCTCAGATCTTGCCATTTTAAGGTGTTTTTGAACACATGTTTAGCACTTACTAGAGCCATGCAGAATTCTTAAGAAAACTTTTAAAAAACCTGAATAAATCAAAACTGTCCTTTATAATACCTATTAATTTTCCCAATGTCATTATAAATAAATACCTCGAATAATAAAGATTGACATGCATATTTCCTGTTTCCATTTCACATGTCCTTCATGCATTATGAAAGTAAGATGTGTCTTTCAAGCATATTACTGAAACTTGTTTTTCTTTGCTTCATTTAGCAGTTAATTATTCAAACCTGATCTAATGAAGATTTAAACTCTCAATAGTCTCTTAGTCCTATAGCAGCCATATGTTTTGCTTACTGCAACTTCTGATTGAAAAAGAGAGAAACCAGGACCATTTAGAAACCTCTGGACAGCAACAGGAAGAAATGTTTCTAACAGTGGGGGGGAAATTAGGAGTTTATTCAGGCAGAGCGAACTTCCATATGGCTGGCAGCTTTACTTCTCCCAAAAAGTCATACTTTTTCTTAAAGTAATGAAGTGTAAAATAATGAGAGGGACCTGAAAAATTGGAGAGAATTCTGAGGATGAAATTCCTTTCCAATCCTTCTAAAGGGATGGGCATCATCCTGGAGAGATCTTCTGCAGGAAGACTTCCAGCTCATATCCAGAAAGTATACAAACTAGGTGAGAACATGTTCTTTGTTTTCACTGTTTCACACATACCACACTTTTTAAATCTGCCTATTCACAGTCCAACTACATTTCTCTCTATTGACCAGCACCATTGTGTGTGTCTCAGAGGACTAGACTGAGATTATATTATTTACTATTGTGTCATTCTTTGTTTGCCTTTCTCTTCCCCCCTGCTCCATCTCCTTTCCACTCATTCATACTTCCTCACAAATTTCACGTCCATATAGTATGTGTATTCTTGATGAACTATGGGTCAAAAATGGAACAGAATGTCTTGTTTAGCCTTCCAATTTTTCCCTTCAATAGCAAACCCAAGTCCTGCTATTTTGGTAGAGAACCTGGGAGGGACATCCACTGGGACATCCTTTATTGGAGAAAAAGGCAGGAGAATAGCAAAAGCTTTTCCATGGCATATGTGCATATTAGCTGTTGGTTGGAGGTAAACAACGACAAAACCAACAAACAAATTCAGGACTTATCCATCTTGTCCAGTTGCCCTGTTCCCAGAATTGGCCAGCAACCATTTTCGGAAGGTAGGAATCTTCCAAATGTAGTTTTGTACTCACCCCCTTCCTATTGCAAAGGTGACCTCTGAGCATGCTTTCCTGCTGTGGTTTTGAAGTATTCTTTTCTTCCTTATGTCCTTATGTTGCTGCTCTTATCCATTTTAGCTGGTGCATTTTATTTAACTACAGGCTAACCCCAGCAGTTTCTTGTAATGCTATAATAGCACAGTGATTATAACAGTTGGTTTGTTAAGCAGAAAGTTGCTAGTTTCAAACCTGGCAGAAACTTTTTTTTTTCAATCACTGTTTTTCTTTCCCTGAGATATCCACTTTTGCCTGGGCTTTTTTTAGTAAGTCCAGAAGTGCACCATTTTATCTTTTCTCCAGTCACAAGAGTCTCCAGTCACTTGGGTTAACAGGGTTTAATCCCACCCAGAGGATAGAATCCTTTTACCATAACTGCCTGGTGAAATGATGAATGGTGCACCATTGGTCTCATTAAAAAAAGAAAAGCCCATGAATAAATAGATAGCTCAGGGAAAGAAAACTAGTAATAATAGAAAGTTTCTGCAGGATTTCAGACTGACAACCTTTTACTTGGAAGGCAATAGTTATCATCACTACATTGTTCTAGCATTACTAACAAAGGTGGCTCTAGAATATAATAAAGATGAACAGGGCAGTAAAAAAGGAGTTTTCATTTTAAAGCTGGTTATTGTCCCTCCATGTACATACATTTTGGTGCTTTAACTTTGTGAATGTATATGGATGGATGGATGGATGGATGGATGGATGGATGGATGGATGGGTGCATGCACTTGTATGTACGTATATATACCCAAGCATACACACAGAAATACGCAGAAGGATCCACCCACAGAAAAGAAGGCAATTGGCTATTGTTTTCCTGGAACAGAAAGGCATAGCAGAGAAGGAACTGAATAAGGGAAGACATGGTAGCCAGCTGTTTGAATGAATACTTTGCAAGCCGTGCACAAGTGTCTCAGTCCAGACAGGCTTTTCTTAAATTGGCTTAGAGTTGAACCACAACAGGACAGGATGGGAGCTGCTCAAGGACATAGCATGGATATGCTTTCACTTCCCTCCTTTCCAGCTGACCTCTAGAGTCTTCATTAGATTATGGGGATGATATAATAAGAAAGCAGAAGACTTTGAACTGTTACATTTCTGGAAGCCCAGCACTTGCTCAATCTTACCTGAAGAGTTTTGACTTTGCCAACGAGATTATCTTGTGACATTGCTTGAATGGACTCTTCACTCTCTGCTCGCCCATCAGGCATAAAAATACTGTCATGGGAAAAGGCCCGTGTTCCCATGCTATAATTGGAAGACCTGAAAGGCAATTTAGATACATAGGATTTTATCTATGCCCCACATGACAAACACAGTGGGCTTCTGTGGTACTTTCTTTTTTCTGTTACCAGGCCACTTTTCAATGTCTTTTTAATATAGAATACATTTATTTCAGAGGAAGAAATCTACTTTCACTGCTTAAATAATGGGTATACATCTGGACCCAACTCCAGAGCTTCTACACAAGTTGCTGTCAAATTATAATTTGTATGATGAAAGAAAAATGTATTAATTCGTGGAGAACAATTCTAATAACTGTATGCTATTAATTTAATGCAATTTAAATTGTATCTAAATTATATTAAGTTCAACTGCATTTTGATCTTGCCTTTCCCTGCCCATTTTTTTACTGCTGTCACTTTCATGCTTACAACTGCATCTGCCCACATGTAACTTAAAGGCCAAGGATGGTCCTTAACTTGAAGAAGGTTGAGCATCCTTCCACAAGGACCATTCAGTGAATACGAAAAGGGACAGCTTTGTAGAACTCAATTATTCAAAAAGCTCATCATCTGGCATTAAATGTCAACCAGAATTGTGGCCTCTTCCGGACTATAGCTTCATCATCTCTGATTATTAGTTATGTGGGTCACTACTTACAAGGATTAGGGTCTATAGCATAGCAATTTCTGTGTGGGCAATAGCTTTTCCATTTCCTTACTCCCTTTATGAGGTTTTGGAGTAACCTTCTACAGCAGTGTTTCTCAACCTCAGCAAATTTAAGATGTGTGAACTTCAACTCCCAGAATTCCCCATCCAGCATGGAGTTGAAATCCACACATCTTAAACTTGCTGAGGTTGAGAAACACTGTTCTACAGATTGGTGCTACCAGGTTTGCTGCAACTACACACTAGCCATGCTGGCTGTGATTCTTTGGGTTTGCTATACCAACTTCACTGCAGGATATCAGCTTGCTTTATGGCCAGTGGTACTATATATAGGTTTAGTTGTATTTTGTCCCTTTTCTTTCCTTGGCATCTTTGTGATATGGACCTATTCACCTACAATAGCACCAGAATTCCAAATATGGCAATATAACTGTGTTGTGGTTCCGCTGTGCTTTTGTACAATTCTAAGAACACGATCATTCCAAAAAGATCAAGTTGTTATCACTTATTTTTAGAGTGCAGAAATCTACCTCCCACTCCCATATTGAAACATGCACAAATAGAAACGAGAAAAGATGAATAATGTTATGTGCTGCCCTGCTTACAGAACTCCCTTGTACCTGTATACTTTGATATTTATGTGCTTTTCTGAAGATTACCGTTCAAAAATAAGAATACGTTAGCATTATTGGTATACTGTCATGTCTGGAAGGAACCATAAAAAAAAGAAAAAGAAAAAGCAAGTTTGAGCAAATATATGCTTGGAGCAGGCTCCCACTATGTGCTCAACAGCCCATCTCCTTAAATGGCATGGTAATGCTATGACAACAGTTGCCATGATACATGTGAGTTACTCCTTAGACCACTGCGATTACTGCATCTCAGGACAAGTTAACATTTGAATGTTATTAGAAATTTAACATGAAATTGCCTCTCATAAATTAGGATTTTTGAGTCCTTCGGTGGGTAATTCTATATTTTATCAAATAACTGCCTCGATACTACAGCAAGTAAGCAACTGGTCTGTGTAAATGGTTCCACCATACAAATTTACTTTAAATGATATAGTATTTAATGATATAATTGTAGTATTTTCTTATCAACAGGAGATTCAACTGATTTCAGGAGAATCGACACATGAGCATATCCTTTTTGAGATTACAGTACTCAGACACTCTCATCCTGATTATGCTTCTATACATTTCTCTTATTACCTGATCCTTCATTATACAATGACTGCCAGGTGAATATCTGAAATAATCTATGATGACCGTATTAAACTCATTGAGAAAGGGGAATGTCCTCTACCTGCTAATCAATAGAAAACCTGAAATAGGCACAGCTTTCAGTAAAGAGCATCAACTGTGGAATAATTTCCTATAGCAAAAAGAAGGAATGGGCTGGTCAATACTTCCATTTTTTAAGACTTTTCCCTTGAAAGACAGACAGAAAGGCAACAGGGGCAGTTATCCTCAACCCGCAGTCATCTCATTTCAGGCAATGCTGCACTTACACCATTACAGTCTACCTTGTGTTTTAAAAAGTCACAGAAGTCTCACTAAAATGAAACGAGAGCCTTCCAAGAGAACAAGTGTTTGCTTTTCATGGGACACTGTTGCACCAGTCTACATGGCTATATGGAACTGGGGAGGAACATGTTTCAACTCTCAGGAGTCTTAGAATTTCTAGAGCTTTAATGGCACATTAAGGATAGCAGGAGTGTTGAAAATGGGTTTTCTCTAGATTCCTGATCTCTTAATATTGCTGCAACCTACTTGATGCCCTGGCCATGGTCTCAGTCACCATTAACAAGTAAGTTGGGTAGAATATGGAAATGAACTGCAGTCAAGAAAGCTGGTAGCAAAGCAAGCTTATTCCAATAAACATCTGATCGTCTTACTAGGACAACTAAGCTGAAATTCAGAGTGGCTTTAAAAAAATCAAAGTACTTTCCAATTAGAGCAGGGCTTAAAAGTAATTTTAAAAAGACCTCTCTATAAAGATAGAAGAAGAGTAGATATTCATATCTTATTATCTGTTCTTTCTTTAGATATCTTGTAAATCAACCTTCTGTGATTTGGTGATTTCAATTTCCAGAAATTACTGCCAGAATGACCACATTAACTGAGAATTTTAGGAAGACAACTAATACCCCTGGAGGCCATTCATTCAGGGAAAGCTACTCTATATAATTACAGGTAGTCCCCAGTTTAAGAACGAGTTCCGTTCCCAAGGTCTGTCCTTAAGCTGAATTTGTATGTAAGCTGGAACAGTATGTATAAGTAGTATTGTGTAATGAACACAAACCATTGTGTATTTAACTCAAATCATTGTGTATTTAACTCAAATTTTGCTACAATAGGCTCCATTCTTAACTATGGGTCATCTGAACCCGGGCATTCTTAACCCGGGGACTACCTGTACACAAAGGAAATAGCTGAAGCAGGGATAGGTTAGAATTATTTTAGAAAATAGCCATGATAAACTTGATAAAACCTTATATTATGCACTGAGCATGGTGATGTAATCAGTCTAATGGATGAGGATACAGAAACTACTATCTTGAAGTTATTTCCTTTGGTGGGCAAATTACAAAATCAGTTCCTTCAAAACAGATGTTTTGAAGTAATACCACATGTGTGTATCAGAAATGTCTCCATAACACACCACTTCCATATTATAGTCCCTTAATGAACCCCAAGGGTTGGATTTCATTCAAATGGGTATTTTCACAATAACTACTACACTTCTCCTGGCCTGACCTCAAGGAGTAAGACTCAGCAATGGCAACATGCCACAATTTCATTACCTCAAGCCATTGTTGGTCTCTTCATCAGAAGACAGTGCACCATTACAGACATTTCCAAAGGAACTGCTTGCCTTCAACTTGGTGGCCTCACGATCTGGTGTGGTCTCCCGTTTTTTTCTCCTTCCAAAAAACTTTTTGAAAGGCTGAAATTTGCTGCCCTTTTTCTTATCTGCAGATAACAAGTCAGATATACACAAGGGTTCATCATCATTTCATCTACAAACATTCTGGGAAATAAAAACTCAATTAAGAAGCCACCCAAAAAGATGGATGGCCAAACCAGTTGCAAATCTATGCAAATACTAGACACTGAAATCACACCTGCCTGTTGCTGTTGAGGAAGACTCTATCTTGCAAAAACAAAATGAAGTTCATAAAAATGTTCATCCTGTAGTGCTTTGGTGATCAAGAAACTATTCTTTAGGAAAGTGGAAGAAGACAACTTGCAACAATGAGAATTTTTTTTTTTTTTTGTCTGCGCTCAGTCATTACTGACCCTGCAGTGACTGCCTGGACGAGTCCTTGCAGTTTTCAAGGCAATTGTTTTTCGGAAGTGGTTTGCCAGAGCCTCCTTCCTAGAGCAGAGCACAGCTGGCGAGCGCAGGAGGCGGGGTTTCCGTTGCTTCGCGCCCTTTTCGGGCAAGCGCAGTTTCGCGCTTACCGGTAACTGGTCCCGTCTCTCTGTGCAAGGCGCTGCCAGCATTTTTCCTCCCACCGGAGTGAGAGTACCCATTTATCTACTCACGTGAGTTTTTGACCTGTTGGGTTGACAGGAGCTGGGGAGGAAACAGGAGCTCACCCTGTTAACGCGAAGGCTGGACTCGAACCGCCGAAGCGTCAGCCATTTCTGGCCAGCAACTTTCAGCGTCATTAAGCCGCTGTGCCACCGCGTCCCCTAACAATGAGAATGCTTCAGCACTATAAACATGAAAGAGGAATGGCTTTATTTAGATTGTTGTGGCATCAGACATGACTTTTGATCATCTTGCTGAAGGAATGGCAAGTATAACAGAGGCTAGCCCTTGTAATGAGGTGAAAGAAAACTGCATTTAAATTGCAGAGGATGAGTGCTTATGGCAAATGTTAATTCAGGTCTTGCTTTTGTATATCAGCATTATGCCTTGTCTTTATTTATGAGTACCTAAGCAATTGCTATCTCACTATGTATGGTGTCCATGCCACAGTATAGCACTTGCATTAAAGTTAATGTTACGGTGCATTAAAACATTGACTCAGTTCTCAGTCATTGGTTAGTATAAGTGAAAGCTATACAATAGGTAGGCTAGGGATTTAACTGAGTCCAGTGGTCTTTCCCCCTGGCCTATGAAAGACTGGATGGAATGACCATGGTCCATGGACTACATAAATGATAGGCATGGTCCAGGTAGGATCATGGACATCATTACTTTAAAAATTGCATTTACAGTTGGACTGTCACCTACAGAGTAGGAGGCAACTTGTAAACCTGTATGCATATGAATCTCTGAAAAAGCATGGGTCCTGTGGTTATTCTTGTTAATCCATTCTAATTCACCGTATTATCTTGATAAATATGAAAAATCAGAACTTCATCACAGCACACTATCGATACGTTTCTCAGTTTTGATAGAGACAACTATTTACCAAGTGGTAATTTTTCAAGTTCTCCTTGTAACTCCTTGTTCATTATCTACCAAAGGGAAGATATTTTTGATGAAGTGCAAATGTATTGCAGTATCCAGCTTACTATAGCCAGGACACTGAAGACCTTAACAAATCGTAGTGGCTTACAATTTGGTAAATGATTTTTATTTACTGAGAAGGCCAATAAAAATACAGCTCTAAAGGGAGAAGAAAAAACAGCAGTCAGAATATGAACCACTCTGAGAACAATTACACTTAAAATGAACATATATCATTAACAGCTGATATTTTAGTTTTATAACTGCAAAACAGGAAATACGTATTTATTCAAAAATCCAGTTAAAGCCAAAACAAATAAACTATCTTTCATTTTTTAAAAATGGCACAAAGCAAATGTTATTTAATACATTGTCATTTAAGGAGACTCTTAATGAAATTCAAGCTGGAAATGGAAATTGCAAACTAGATACACCATTTTTCTTTTTCGTCTAACCCATAATTACATCACTAAAACTAAATTGCAAGTGAAGCATCTAATTTCAAAACAAATTGCACTTCATGTGCTGCTAATACTATATTGCTCAAACAACAGGAGCAAATTAATATGATAGCTAAAGGCACATTTCAATTCCATGGGTTAAACTAAAGTATCAATAAATTTATTTTTCACAGGAGATGGATTTAGAAAACAGAGTTTCAGGATCCATATAAGTGAACTGTCACTTTAATAGCTCTGATTTATTAACTTAATGTTTTGTTGACTTTCAGATAGGAAATAATAAAAGTTAAGAGGCCTCTTATGAACCAAATCCATCCATTTAGATTTCACTTACTTTCTATTTTTTTCCTAAATTCATTCTAATCCATTTCTACGTCTTTACTTTTTTTAATCTGCCCCAAAATGCAGGGACAAAATGTCCATGCATTTTGGGGCAGATTAAAAAAATGTGTGTACTCCTTCAAAAAGCAGTTTTACTGTATCTCCATTCAAGATGCGCCTTTTTGTACATTTTTCTATTGTATACATTTTTGTAAATGTTTGCCTGCTGCAAGGCATTTTATTTTATTTACATCATAAATTTCCTCATAATTTATGGATGTTTGAGCTGTGAGCTGTGATTCAAAATTCAGAAAAGCACAAATTTTAGTATATGAACTATATTTCTGTTAATACATAGAATCAGTAAATACCAATTCAAACCAAAAACTTTTTCCATATATGAACCCTCCCGTTTGAGACTATTCACCAGTTCTCATAGTTTTATTTCAAATATAATCCTACCACAATTGGCTTATATTTTAAAATACTTCTTCCTAAAAGTATTTTAGGAAGGCATGTTAGAAGTTGCCCCTCCTATATTTCTGACCATTGATTATTTTTCAAGCATATCTCTTATTATTTTCAAGTCTAAAATGTAAGTGCAAACATTATTCTTAATTTTTTTAATTAAAAAAAATAAAAAAATAAAATTTAATGTATCTCTGAGCTTCTGGGCCTTAAACTTTGCTGCAAATCTTCTATTTACCATTTATTAAGAATGTTTCTTTATACAATCACAGTTTACCATTTGAAACAACATAAAGACTAATTATAGCCTCTTGTCCAAACTACCCTCCTTGATGTATCTCACTCTCAAAGAGAGACAAAAGCTTTTCAAACTACCTTGGCCAGAGAAAGGAAACACTTCAGCTCTCAGAAGAAAGAGTGGCTTACACATCCATGCTGATGATTTGATGATTAGCAAGTGTCCATGACCATCTGGGACCAAGTCTGATCTCAAACATAATAGAAATGTTCTGTTGTATAAAAGGCAATGTGCTTCTAAAAAATTGGTTGTCAGTAAGCTTCCAGGCCCAATTCAAAGTTCTGGTCAACATCTATAAAGTCCTATTTGACATAGCACTGGGATATATCCGTATCACCTCATCAAGACAGAATCTGTCCATCTGGTCAGAGCATCTCAAGAAGGCCTACTAAAAGGGTCTTCCACTCCTCCATAGTTAGAGGAACTTGGGCCAGAAAACAGGCTTTTGCTATGGCAGACCCCTGAAAGAACTCTCTGCCCCTGAAAGTGGTACAGCTCTCTCCTCATAAGCACAGTGACCATATTTTCTTAGAAACAATAAAGGACAAACCTGAAAAAGGGGCAAATCTGAAGGAGGTTCATAAGGATTAAAAAATGTAATTTTTTATGTTTATAACGTTGCTTTACAAAGGAAAATTCAAGAGCAAATCCAAGAAAAACTTTACAAAAACACATATTCCAATAAAAATATCTAAACTCAACAGTATATGTAAATTTATTTAAAAAAGACAATTCCATCTCCATATTTTTCACATAAACGTGAAAGACTGTGCATTAAGTGGTACCATTTGTACAGTAAAAGTTAAATGACCAAAATAAAGAACATAAGTGAGTTTTTGAAAAATAAATAAATCTAAAGGACAGCTTTCTGAAATAAAGCACTATCCTTTATAATAAAGGACACATGGTCACTGTACTCACAAGTCAATAATAAGACAGATATATGCTAGGTAACACTGGAGAAGCTAGTGAGAGAGCCTTCTTGTGCAATAGTTTTGGGAACAGTGGTGCTGCTAGGGCCAGATATGCAAAACCTCACTGAGTAGAATGAGCTGGAGTCTTCTAAATGCTACAAGACTAAGTTCTCAGCTAAAAGGAAGTGAAGTATACTATCTGAAAAGGTGCTCCCCTAAATCAATGTGAGCACAACCTAAATTCACTTAATAGTACCACCATTTGGGAATTCAACCAAGATGGGCAGGGAAAGAGCTGGGCTACAAGTTTCACAACAGCTAACATTAGAGTGAGTCCCATCAGAAAGTTAGTCCTGTAGTAATAGCAGATGAATGGCCAAGATGATACTAGGTGACAGCCATGGGGGCAAATCTTGTAGGAACAGCTTGTAAAACACCTTAGGGTTGTCTACTGCGCAATCAAAATATATGCCAGCTATTAATCTCCCAGTCTGTGGATCTTCATATTACTGTGAAAAATCATGTTGGAGCATCTGCAATTTGCTTTAATAACAGTAAGATCAATAGACACAGTATATGCCAGCCTAATGGAAAGTAAGATACCTACTGAGATTTAAAACCGATTAACCAGAAACAGTATTTGCTTTATACAATATGCTTCCCACTTTAGAGCTAAGTGAAGAAAAGCTGAAGCTTAACTTTGGTTTTGTTGAGCTATTGCAAAATAGGATGCCATAAATAATTACTGCAAATTCAAAACAGCACTGAAGGATAAATTCCCAGGCCTTCTATATATTCTAGCCAGCATGAGTTTGCTAGAGTCTGGCAAAGATGCTTCCATATTACATGCGCCCTATTTATGAAATTAAGAATCTTGTTCTAGTACCCTTTTGTCTTAATTAATACAGAATATGCTTTTATCAATCCTGGCTGAAAGAACTGCTTGAACATCTTCTGGGAGAAAAAGAATCTTCATTGTTTTTTTCTTTTTTTAGTTTGACGTTCAAAGATCATATTTTTGAATAAAAACCATGTTTCACCCACTGCAATTTCCCCAGTACTTGTTTCTGTTCTAGCTTTAATGCTGATTCTTAACTCTGCTGTTGTCAAAAAGGGAAAGAAAAGAGAAATGTAGGCAGAAATGTAAAAATGAACAGGGATAGGAAGAATTTTAATACTTCCATACCTAAATGTAGGCATTTAAAAAATTAATTCAGGACAGGGCTTGAAATAAACATAGCAGCCTTTTTTAAAAACAGCTCATGAAATATACAGGTAGTCCTTACTTAATGAGTGCCCTGTGTACTTCATGAGTATGGTACAAAGACAATAATTTATAAAGCAAGTAGATAAAAGCAACCTTTAAGCTACAGAAGTAGCTGACATTTGCTTCGAATGCTGATTGATTTAGTTAGTTAACTTTTATGCCACTCCATTTTCAAAGATTCCAAGTGGCTTACAAACGACAATGTAAAATTAAAACATTAAAAAATCAGTAACATATCAATAAAGCCCTGACGTGTCACCATTTTGGTAGCAGAATCTTCAAATATTCTCCCAAATACCTCTCAGAAGAGCCGGGTTTTCATGGCTCTTCAGAAATAGAATAGGCAGCGGGTGATCTGAATAAATGAGGTAGCTGATCCAGAGGCTGGTGGCATCTGGGGAAAAAGCTCAAACTGGGTTTCCTGTAAAGGGCATTCTGTCAGATCTGAGATCCTCAGCAAGCCCTTTCTGCTATATCTCACCAGACAGGCAGACTCAACTTGGAGAAGGCAGTCTTGAAGATATCCAGCTCCTAAGTCATTGAGGGCTTGAACTACCACCTCAAATCACACCTAAAGCTGACTAGCAATCAGTAACAGCTCTTGGAATAAAGGTATTACATGGGTGAACCTAAGGACTATCTGGGGTGCTGCATGTTGAACTAGCTGAAGCTTCGATGTGGCCTTCAAGGGTAGCCCTATGACTTGAGACATCTCTGATCAGCTGTTGGCCAGAAAGAGCAGGAGCACTATAGACTTGTAGTACCAAGATGGCTATAATAGTCTGGTACTTTCAACATCCAGAACAGAACATTCCAGCCTGCTCCATTTCAGTTGTTGAATTGGAAGACTTGGATGATTGTCTCATTGTCTGGACATGTTCTAAATATAACTCAGTTTCTTCTTTTACTTCCCACACATCGTTTGGCTCAAGCAAATTGCAGCAGTCTTTATCAGAATGGCTAGACCAAAACATTGTCAATCCTAACAGATGAAAATGTTCAAAATCTATTGTTCATATTTGTTTGACCCCAAGAGACCAATGCAATTTTGCAGGTACTAAAATTATTTTAATCATTTCTGGAGCCATGTTTTGGGAGAAAATAGTGGACGACATAAGTATGACTGTGCGACAAAAGCTAAAATTTTCAGAGGATAATATTCTTTTGAATTATATACCTAGTACATGGAACTTGACAACCGGACAACTCAAATGGATTCTCCACGCCCATGTCAGGATTAGCCCAGGAAACTCCAGGAGACAGTACAGATTCAATTCAGCATGGTTTATTGGCTTCAGTCCCGTTACAGAAATCTTCTCAGAGTGAAAGCAATTCCCAGAGTCACCCCACAAACATCCTGCATTCCTCAGGGAGGTGCCAGTCTCATTCTCTTATCTCTACCTCTTTGTTCTGGGGATAAGAGTACACGCTTAACTCTTTCCGCTCTAGTTCTCACAGCCCATAGCCAAAAGACTGATATTGCAGAACCGGAAAGATAACATATGGCCCCATGTATTCAATGGATTGAAGACCTGATTGCACTTGCTATTTACGAGCAGATTGCCTACAGACGTAGACTTTGTATGGACAAGTACAATGAAATATGGGACTCATTTATACAAAATACAGTAGGTTTTTATACGCGCGCGCACACACACACATATATAAAACCATAGTTATATAAATGTATTAGAAATATATACGTATTAGAAATATATACGTATTAGAATAATATTTGCATTAGATAGGTATATATAGAATTGTAATTGTTTACTGTTATAATGAGATATTAACATTTTTTGTGCATCACTTTTTTGTTCTATGTGGGTTTTTTTCCCTTTTCATAAATAAATAAATAATAATAATTTCTGGAAAGGGATGATGGTACCAGTTTTCATGAGTAAAATTATGGTGAAAAAAATTGAAATTCCTTTGTTTTTCAATTTATTGGACATCATCAGATTACTGTTGAAAAGCTTTACTAAACATATGCTGGAAAAAACATCCTTTTATGTTCAGGAGGGCTGCATTTTTCCAGATGTCACATTGTACAGAAAAACGTGAGAAAAACATTGAGAACCCATATAGGCAACAACAGATGGTAGATAAAAAGGTCTATTTAATGTAAAAGTTGCTTGCAATTATTGAAAGCCAACATTACCTTTCTACAATACTCCTCCTGTTTATATAAAAACTGGCAATATGTCTGTTGTAAATAACTTTTCAGATATATTTGGGAAGAGGAACAGTATATTTAAAAACCTTCTGCCAATATTTCAGACCTGAATGTTTTTCTTAAAGCCAACTGATCTAATTTTCTAACAGAGCAAGGAATTTCATTATTATGGAACTGCCACCCCAGCTATAGAACTTCCTGGAGAACACAGTATATGTGTGACATGTACATGTCTTGGCCATCACATGTAAAGAGATCAATTTCATGATGTGAAGCAAGTTAGCATAATGATACAGTGCTCTATAATGGACAGAATTTTGATTCACTTCATGGAAAAGGAAACTCTATTTTGGAGTTTAAAAAGGGATTGTATTCAATGCGCAAGCAGTCCTGATACGCCTCCTCCACATGTCTCACTCAAATGACATCCACCTGCACAGGACAACAGACATCCAGCACAGAAGCCTACAGAAGGAAACATTTTGGATGCACTGACTGCATGCAAGCAAGGAAAAGTTCTAGGAAGCTAAAATAGGTTTAACTGTGGAAAAGAGCAATAGAGCAGAGCCGGAATTTTAAATTTGAACCAGACCTACATAAATTACTTCTATGTTCATGCTGCAGGGGTCACATGGATTCTCTTTGATACGACCCTCTGTCCATTCCAGTATGTCAAATGGAACCTGATAGGCAAAAGTCACTAAACATGTACATCAACCTCCTGTGATTCCATGTTCCAGGTAGTTCATAGCCATGGTGAGATATGAATGGCCATCCTACGTTTCACACCCACTTAATTTAATGAAAAAAGCATCCTTAGAGTCTTCCTTACTTTACCATTATTAAAATGCTCTCTCTCTCGCTCTCTCTAAAAATAAAAGTCCCAGAAACAAAACAATCCACCAAATGCTTCTTAAATGTATTTCATTTGTCATATCTGCAGAGGATGAAAAGAAAAAGCAGCATTTTATCTGTTTGCATAAAAGACAAATTACTCATTTTCCTTAGCTTTACTGCAGATTTTGTTACCGATCAGTTAAATATCCCCACAGGCTTACAAAGCTGAATTTTTATTGTCCTTGTGATCCAGAAAAACCATGTTTTTCATCACTGCTGTCGTTCTGCACAAAAATGACGTTATCTAGGTTCAGTTGCTTTGGCAAGAATCGGTAAGCAATCTGCGGTTAGCCCGTCACTAATAAGGGGATGTCATTGGTCTACTCTAAAACAACTGGCAAAGCCTTCACTTTGATTACTGAACTGTTAGCATAAAAGACAAGCTTGCTCTGCACATGATCTATGAAATAATTTACTAAAACGTTTCCATGATGCTTTGTTTCCAATGGTACAACAGTAAAAGCTAAAATGTTGGTACACTGCATAATGATAACCCCCATAAACGCCTCCTTTCGTGGCTTTGCAACAAAAGCAAATTTTTGGTTAATGTATGAGTCACATCAGTACCAAAGCAGTTTACTTGCTTGTCTTCCATGTTTTATTTAACCTCCAACTTAACGAACAACATGGAGGATCTCACTTGTTATTATTCAACATCTTGGCTGTTCTCAAAAAAAGATATCACCAGCACTGTCACTCTTAGAATTTAAATAAAAATGGCATTTGGATCTTTTAGCCTTGCATACTATTGTAACCTGCTTAGTCAAGCTGGGAATGCAATCCTCTTTCACTCCGTTAATATTTGCAGGATTAAAGAAGAAGAACACAAGTGAAGGGCATGGAACTCTTCGGGAGCTCATTATGAAGAAATGTTTGATCTGGGATCTCCCATATACACACCCACAGACACACAGTCACATCCTTGTGATGCATAGGATGAAGATTTCTTCTATTCCCTCATCCATCTTGTGTTTCCAATTCCCATCAAAAGTCCTCTCCTTTGGTATCTCAAAAGTAAAAAAATGCAACCTTGCTTCAAACCACAGCAATTCAGAGCAGCAGATAATTTTTACTAAAACTTAGCTGGACATAGTCTAAATGGCATGGGACTATCACTTCAAAGTTGCTTTATGAGGCAATGCGTAGCCTGCAAAGTGTAAAGGAAAGTTGTATGCTTTGTTTTGCACATCACTGTATGAAGTAGGCAAGCACAGAACCCTTTTCCGCTATGTCAGAGGAGGCGATTGGAACGATACAAGGTGTTTTGACAAGGTGAATAGCCTTGCCTGTATGGCACGAAGTGCCTCACTGATGTAACTTAGGACCAATTGCACAGCCTTAGAAGCTAGTGGCTATTAAAAGCAGCTAGATGTAAATCAAACCCTCTGAACACTCCACCTTTACTTAAAACTTGAGGATTTAGGATATTTCTTCAGCAGTAGTTAGTACTGCATTGTACTGTGTTGTTCTTATGTTTAAGATATGAAATGTAAAAGAGAAGAAAAATTAGTGTTAATTCCCATGGTGTGGTAAAAATAACTTTCCTCTTGTACAAAGAAAGAAAGGATTGCCAGATCAAAACAACCCGAATAATTTGCTTTGTATTCTCCTAGCACTGTGTATTCCCCCACCCACTTTAGAAGCAGAAGCATCATTATAATTTTGATCTATAGAGCAAGAAGCCAAATGATCACTAAAGGCTCTGAAAAAGAGAGTAATTATGTGTTCCCAATCATTCAGATGTTATTTTAAGATTATCATTATCCAATCCCTAAAGAATCGGGGTGCAAGACTCCAGACAACATGGGTACCTGTCTTCTGAGCTGCAGAAATTAAAAGCCCCAGAGACTTGTAGCAGATCTTCCATGAAACCAGATAGACCCCAAAACTTATGAGCTTGGAAGAACAGGAGTAAACAACTATTTAGTGGCTAAAAGAAAGATGGAGGGGTAGGAAAGAAATGGCACAGACTGCTTAAGACTGCATCATAAAACTAGGCACAGCTGGAATTTGCTTGATATGGGGAATTTTGGTCAATTTTTGAAAACAGCAATAAGCCTTCTTGCCATAGGTTACCCAACCTTATGATACTAGAGGAGCAAAACCAGATTTGACTTAGATGCTAAAACATCACGGAATTTGCTAGTAGATTACAGTTACTTGCTTCAGTGCAATGGGAAAATGGTGTTTAAATCCTACCACGTGGGGATTTTGCGACTGAATGTACTCTGTCAATTGCACAGCACCAGTTGCAAGCCAGGGCAGTCACACTGCAAGCAAGAAGCAGATCTCGTTGCTCTTGCACTCCACAAAACCAGTTTTCCTCTCTATTGTGCCTCCGTGTCTAATAAATCAGGCATGACCATGTGTTTCCCTTGCACTCCTTAGAGAGACTGCCTGCCTGCTTGGTACGCCTTCAGTCTCTCTGCTCATGTTTCACACTCATTCAGCCGGTCACAGCAAGGTTCTGAAGGCATCTGTGACCCGCAGTCAGTGAGAACCAAGCAAAGAAGAGGTAGGTGGGGAAGTGCTTGCAAATCAGAGACGTTGCAATGTGGCAGGTTTATCTGCTGAAGGCGAGTTATCCAATAAGTAAGGAATGATACGGGGACAGAACAGGAGCCAGTATAAAAACACAAATTGCATGCAAAAGTTCTCAGATTCAAACCTAAATATCTCCAGATGGAAAAGAATGCATGTAGCAAGGCTAAGAAAGATTTAACATTGCAAATCAGTAGGTATTTTACCTATTTCCACTGGTTTGACATTAAGGATTTTGTGAATTAACAGCTGATTTTAGTAGAAAATGTTTTCTTTTTTCTGTCTTGCACCAATTGGCCCAGCTTTGATCACTGGCATCGGGGGCAGGGGGAAATGTTGAAGCCCTGTCCCTTTTTATATGGGTCACAGATGTCACCCAACTAAAATGGGGTGGGGCTTTGATCATGCAGCTGTGGCTGTCATCTTGACTTTTTTGACACCCCCTCCAAGACATTCCTTCTGATACAGCACCAGTATACCACAATTTATCAGATTTCATTTCCGGTCCTCCAAAAAGCTTTCTCTCTGGGTAGTAACCTGGTATTTTAAAGTTATAATATTAATGGTAAAAGGATCTCCACTGTCATCCTTGGACTGCCCCTGAGAACAAAAAGTGGAGACTACAGGCTGGGAATTTTAGGAGATGCAGTTACCATGAGATCTGGAGACCACCAAGTTGGAGAAGATCAGGCTGGATGGACTAATGATCTTATACAATATAAGTCAGCTATACATGTGCCCCTGCATTTACTCTTCACTTGAAGAATTTCCATTATTTGCATCCTCACAATCAGGGGACTTTTTATGCCTGAGAAAAAGGGAGATATAATACAAAAGCAGAACTAACTGCATATGATCACGGCTTCTGGAGACAGTATAGATACCCTGAGAGGCTGTTCTACTTTGAAAAGAAAAGAAAAATGAAAGTAAATCAAAATCTAGATGAATGATTAGTCAGGACTTACCGTTTGGCATTTTTTCAGCCCCCAAAGCCTTAGTACACCTTGATCAACCTTGTGTTGGATTATTTGGAGATTCTCTATCTGCCTCCCTAAGCAAACATGCACCCTGAAAACTGAACAACTTATCCAGTAACAACTTTCACAGTACACTTACATCTTTTAAGATGGTCTATCAGAACAGGTTGAACCACACGCTCAAGAAGCCACTGTATCCATTCATTTATATCACCTGGGATTTTGCTGATGAAAGGTTTGATCCAAAGGTTGGTGCTTTGGCATTTATTGCCTTTTGCAAATGTGGGATCTCAACGCCTAATCAATACATTATCTTGATAGGAAATGGCAAAGCATTGGTAAAATTAAAACAGGGACTGGCGAGAGATATTCTTGGGCATTGTCTCAATTTGCAAATTATCTTAATCTGCAATCCTATATTCCCTGAGGAATAAGCCTCAGTGAACTTAACAAGGCTTACTTTTGGCTAAACGTGTACCACCATTATAGAACCTTTATCTGTCACAAAACAGTAGTTGTACAATGCAAATATTGTTACAAAAAAGGTAGGGTCCAGCATTTATATAGCAACATTTGGATCTGTTGTCCCATGGTTAGTAATTGATGTGAACACATAAAGATGTTTGCCTGTTTATAGCAGCATTAAACAATAGATTGAATTAATGTACAACTGGCATACTTTAAAACATCGACACAGGCATTTTCAGAACAGGTCTTCTAGTTGCTGAGTAACAGCTAGTAGAAGAGCCTCCAAATATCACTGTTAACGTTGAGATCCCCTTCCATGTTCTGCAGCCATGGAGATTAAAACAGATTATTGAAAAGAACAGAAAATACTAGTTGTATATCAGATGCAGTTTTACTGCCAATTAAATGATGTGTCAAAATTCTTCCATCAATGTGCAAATAACTGCAGTTATTGTTAATGGAAGCAAGGTCAAACAACAGACAAATGGAAAACAAACTGACCCTATTGAATCTGTACATGGGTTTAATTTGTGCATATACTTTAAACAAAAAAAAAAACAGAGAACTAAAACCGGTAAGAGCCAAATAAGAATCACGGCAAATTATATCTTCATCCATCATTTGCATGAGATATCAAAACCAAGCACAAATCTCTTCTATTATCATACTACTTTCAAGTCAGAGAACACTGTATGCTTCTCAATTTAAAAAATAAGGCATTTTACTTACAAGGTTTCTTAAGCAAATTGATCATTCTGGACAATTGCAAGCCAGGGACAGAAAAGGACTTTCTTCTTTTGATCCTCTTCAAAAGAATCACTGAATCTATGAGATCACGGATGGAAAATTTTATCCCCAAATTGCTTAAAGGAATATTTGAAAGCAAATGAAGTTCGTGTGGGCACAGCCTGGTGGATCTCGTTGAAAATACATGGTCTATATTTGGGTTTAAAGAAAAAGAAAAAGAAAAAGGGGGGAAAAGGAGAAAGAAAGAAAAAGCCACGCACAAATGTCTTTGAAAAAGAAAGAAGCTTCTGGGAGGAATTGTTCTTGTTCAGGAAGAATCAGCTAAAAGTGTGCTCAAATTATGGGCAGTGTGTGGTGGGGAAATGGGAGGGGGGCTTCATTCCCTACACAAGCTCCAACCACTCTCCCCCCTTCCCTATTTGGGCAGACCATGATCTATCTGTGGACTGTTTTTAAAAGTAGCTAAGAGACATGCTATAAAATGTAAAGTGGCTGAGGATTGCCGCTCCTCACTAGCCCACAACTGAAGTAATATAAAAATGGCAAGACCTATATTCTCACCAGATGTTTGCAGTCCATTGGCTTGATGATTTTAGACCAATCTCTTAACCTCTGCAGAAAGGGGTGTACCATATCTGTGCGTGTGTGTGTGTCAAAAAAAATCTAGATGATCAATGTGCCACCCCCTTTTCACATGCAACATTAGGTTGGGGCTTCAATTGTACTGTCATGGCCACCATCTTGACCTTTTTTTTACCTGTTCTAATCCTCAGTCTCTAGATCAGTTTCCTTCACAGATAGGTTCACATATTACACTGAGTCTAATGTGATTTGTTTCTTTTTAGTTTACGTGATGGAAGAACCCAGCCACTTTGTAAACCAGTTTATGGCTGACCATTGTATGTGAACATGGTCACTCTGATTTATTCCAAAAATCATAGTAAACACAAGCCATGGCTTGATGCTATGTGCTATATCATGTTTCACCCTCATGTTTCTTGGTTTCCATCAGCATGTTGGAGCAGAGGCATAAACAATATTCTGGCTTACACAATGAAGCCATAAGATGTTGTGGATATCTCCTTTTCCTCAAAGGGAAAAACAAAGAAAAGAGCTGCCATTTTGGTGGAAATCTTGTGTCTCCTCAAACCTTTGTTTTTCCTACAATGACTCATGTTCCTGAAACATATTTCAAGTACCTTGCTCTTTGAGAAGCCAAAAAAGTAGCTGCTGCATGCTTAGAAAAGAAGAAAATTAAGATGATGTGTCACCTTTTCAATTAGTCTCCAGTGTGTGTGTGTGAACATGGAATGGAGCTGGGGAAGGTTACCTATCTGACAGATGGAATAAAATGTCCTGGCCTACCAATCACTTTTGAACTGAAGCCATTTTCTGCATAACTTCTTTTTACTCTGCTCACCTTCACCGGAAACTTTGCAACGGTGAACTAGAGATGAAAAATCTTCTATATGTTCTCTTTTTCTACACCATCATTTATTTTCCTAATGCTTTTTTTCCAGCTTGTTTCCTGGAGCTTCTTTTATACTTTTCCAAGCTATGGGCTAAACAAAACCTTTTGATTTTCAGTTACTGAATGCAGCTTTTTGTAGACCATGGCATGCATAGAACACCTAGGTTGTATGAAACAGGGGCCAGATTCCAGTGGTCCCATTCTCTCACACTGAAAATTAGGAAATGGCTCCACTTGAAGGAGCCAGGTTTGGTACATAAGCATAGTTGCCCACAATTACATAAACCAACCAATCCAATTTTCCAGATGTTGGATACTTGAATCTTTGTTCCACTTGCCTTCTAGCACCCAGTGCTTCTTGAAACTATGCTAAATCTGCATCTAGGGAGTTTCCAAGTCACTTAATCTACTATCTACATCATTATCTAAGTATCATTGTCAAAGCCTTCAGAATGCTCCTATGGGATCTTTTTTTGAGTCCTATTTATCCTTCATCTAAACTCTTTCTCTCTCTTTCATGGTCTCTGTCTCCCCACCACCACCACTAATTACTATATGTTTTCTTCTGGGAAAAATAAATCAACAATGAGCCCAATTTTGGTTGGCTGGCCTGTTAGTGCAGGAGCAGATGGTCTTTTAGATAACCTGGTCCCAAGCCACACAGAACTTCCTAGATTACAATCAAGCATGTTCAATTTGCTGAGAAATAGCCCAGTAGCCAGTGGCGTAAATATGCTCCATATACCCAGTCTGTTAGCAGTCATGCACCTGTGTTTAGTACTAATTGAAGTTTGCTAGCAACTCCAGACACAGCACACTGCAAAGTCTAGACAAGGTGTCCTCTGAATTTTGATGAGGATGGCCAGGCTGACATCTCCAGCCAGTACGCACACCTCCAGCACACTTCCCCCAATACAACTCTTTTTAACGTTTGGCTTTTTACTGTACTCTGATGGGTTGCTGTTTTTAAGTCTGTATGCCACCCAGAGTCGATAACGATGGGCAGCCTTAGAAATATTAAATTATAAATATAAATAAATAAGCACGTTGTATTGTACTATGAGGTCATAGGAGCATTTAGAGTTAAAAATCTAACAGATTTACAAAGATAAGACAAGATAATTTATTACAGTCATAGACCAGCTCGAAAACAGAAAGAAAACAAAGTGTGAGACAGCAAATAAAAACCACAGTAAAACCCAATAATTATAAAACTGGTATGGTAAAATTGTGACATATTTTACAAATGGTAAAACAAAACCTAGCCATGTTATGAGAAATAAGATCACATTGATCGAATGATAGCAACTGTAAATAAACTGGATCTGGGTGGCCTGGGAATCTGACTAGATGGGGTGGTATTAGCTACAACTGGGCATCTTTGTGATATGAGCAATATAACAAGACAGGAGTTGCTGGTTCACCACATGAGTACAGTCTTTGTTGAAATGAGACACCCATGATTTCCCCTTGAGAACAGCTATTGGGAGGGCATTACATCTTACCAGGGTTAGGGCTGTTCTGAATTTGGGAGCTGTTATTCAGTTTAGATATCTATCCAGCTTGAAAGAAGGTGAATGACTGCCCATTAATACATCTTTGGTTGTAGCTTGTACACCCCTCTTCAATGCATTAATCTTACAAACACTGATTCACCACATTCACCTGAGTTTGGTGAAAAAGGAAACCAGTTTCAGTTCCTTCCTATAAATGCCATATGGCAATTTACAGAAGCATCAATTGACCATCAATGCTGATTAAGCATCCATAATTGGTTATTAAGATATACAAAAGCTTAAAGCACTGGGGGGTGGGAGGAACCTGTGACCCTCTAGATATGGAGTCCCCAATGTGGTTCCCACCAGTGTGCCTATAGGCTTTCTTCTTGAACCCATCAGATCCATCTCAAATCTGACATGTATTGGAAATGCCTCCTGACCCCAAATGGCTTATAGCTTAATAAAATAAGAACATTCAAGCCATGGTGTGTTGAACAAGCCATATCCTTTGCACATAATACCAGACCCCAGTTGGCAAGTAGACTGGCACAGATCTTACTAAGTCAAAAAGCAAACAGACCCCATTCTGCTTTATTCTTATGTGTGATCTAGCCTTCTAAACTCTTAATTTGGATTTAAAAGCAAGTAATGGCCTTTAAGACTTATAGCTACTTCTTGAACTGAACCTCTGATCTATATTTTTCACTCTTGTTTTATTAAAACAAAATATGTAGTACCTTCCAGCCAAAGCTGGCTACCAGACTTGGGCCACAAAACTCAGATAATCACTAGATGGCAGCAACATGTTACAGTTTTCCAGATCCTTTTGCCAGATCCTTTTGCTGCCATCTGGTGTCACTTAGATTTTTGCACTTAGATTTTTGCACTCTAGATCTGGTAGCCCTGCTTAAGAGCACCAAAGACCACCAAAGAAATCTGAATTTACAACCTTGTAGGACACCAATCTCCAATCAACGTACCTGCTCAGCAGACCCACACTGCCATTAACTTTTAAAGAAAGCTGACCAAAAGCTCCAGATGTCTGTATTAGTGCAGATAAATACTAACAAGAGAAACTAACCAAATTTAACCAAAATGTGAAAAAAGATCATCAACCTTATTCAGCCTTCGACAATACAAAGATCATCAACCTTATTCAGTTAGAACATGAAGCATCAAGATGTCTGCAGTCCTATGAAGAAGAGTGTTGTCTATGCAGAGAACACCATCTGGATTTTAAAAGAGCTGGCTGCTCTTCAAACACAAGCTCACTTCCCATTTTTGCAATCTCTTTTTCACATGCCTGCTGCTTTTATAATATTAGGAAACTCAAGGAAAATTAAGGATTACATCATCATCATCATCATCATCATCATCTGGATTTGTTATAGCTATCCTACTGCAAGAGACTGGGCAGCTTACAATATCCAATACACAATTTAAAACATAACCATAGAACATAACAACATGGACAAAAGCAGCCATAACCATAAACACACACATACACATCAGGGCTTCACTAACACATTAACCCCTGGGAACAATTAGGTTTGGAGCCTGGTTTGGCAGTACCTCCAAATATCCATGAACCCGAATGAATAACTCATCACGCTACCAAAGATTTTGTTGTAGCCAGGTTGCATTGCTTTAATCATCCTGTTTAAACTTTGGGCCCGTTGTGACTATTGTGGTGTGGGTCAGTAATTCATGTATTTTTCTCTCTCTAGATACAAAATGGAAGTGTCAAGTTTTTTAAGTTATTGTAGCATTTTTATGAGTTTCCATATTGCTTTGTTGGCTGGTTTCAGTATTATTTGACTTCCTTAGTATGCTCCAGTTAGCTGTCTTGGCCGTCTCCCTCTGAAGAAAAGGAGGTTACAGACAACATAGTGATAATGAAAAACAAACAACTGTGCAGATCCTCATACTAATCCTGGCCTTAGCATGGGACATCACAGTCTGGGAAGAGAGCTACACTCCTCCTCCAATCTCTATGTATTGTGTGAAAAAGAGAAAAATGTCAGTTTGATTTTTTTCATTACAGCTACAGAAACACCCCAAACCTGCAATTAATTTATATGTACAGCAAGTCCTACAACACACACGACCACAGCCAGAGTGTTATGTAAAAGCAGTTTTCAGTTCTCCAGATAGTGCTATTCACATTTCTTATTAGTCATGGAGCATCAGTCTGGTTTTCTGTTGATGAAAGTCTCCATATCCCACTTAGCTTATATTTTGACTTCTGTCTTCAAAAACAGAAGTCAACAAGACCAAAAGTGTCTTGAGGTCTGTCTGCCCTTTAGCCAGCCACGATGGCTGGGGAATTCTGGGAGTTGAAGTCTACACTTCTTAAAGTAGCCAAGGCTGAGAAACACATGTTGGGAGGGTCATACTTCCAAAGTTAAACAGAACAAAAATAAAAGTGAACAGGCATCATTGAATTAAACAGTAATTCCCACAATTAAATGCTGTGATTTATGCCATGTGAGCACTCAGTAGGCATTTAATAATTTACCCCTTCTTGCATGTTAAAAATTATAATTTGGCATCCTTTGCAGGCACTCCAAAAGCCACACTTAAAACTTTGTGGGAGTGTGATCCTGGGATAGAAGTTGTGTTTTATTGTTCTAGATGTCTCAGCTATGGGCAGCTTTAGGCATTTTAGGTGCTCACATATGAAGCAAGGGAAGCCTCAATCAGACCCCTGGTTTGTTTAGCCCAGAATTATCACTGCTACATAGCAACAGCTTTTTAGGCAGAGAGGCATTTTACACAGCATGGCAAAGTTTATGGAGGCATGGTTGTACCACCAATGCTAAGAGGGCACTAATTCTGTCATCAGGGCCATCATAGGATCACAGAATAGTAGGGTTGGAAGGGACTACAAAGATCACTGAGTCCAAACCATGACATGTGCCCATCCACGAGATCACTTAAATGGAGCCATGTCCACAAGGGGGGTAAAAAAAAGTCAAGAGGGCAACCATGACTGCACAGTCAAAACCCCATCCCTTTTTATGTGCATCCACAACATACATTCATAAAGGGCAAGGCTTCAGTTGCATGACTGCAGCCACCATCTTGACTTTTTTCACACCCTGCATATCCCTGCTCATTGAGGTTGGATGGGATGATCCCGATGGCTTCCAATTTCATAATTCTACAATAAGCAACCCCCACACTCTTCTATTGTTTAAGGGCCTCTGGCTGACTTTGAGATATCAAGCAGGGTAAGACCTAATTAGGGCATGGTTAGGAACCACCAGTTAATCCCAGGGCTGGAGGCTAGAATGTATGATTATGTGGTCATTTTAATAGTTGTTTTCTACTTTCACTTTTTAATTGTTCTGGCCATGGAGTTTTGACAACATTGTCAGCCACCAAGACTCAAACAAGATACATCCCAGAAGTTTGGAATAGCAAATAACCCAAAATGCCAAAAATGCAATAGGGACATGTCCTTGGTTTTGGCAAGCTCACCTTGAACCGGGCTCTGCATTTCCATTTTACAGAGATTTGAAGGTGTTATCGGTGGAGGAAACAGACTCTGCTATCTGTTAATGCCCATCTTTGCATTTTTGAACTGACCCACAACTTTTAATATTGATATTTTAATAAAGCAAGATTTGGCCCTGTGAATTTCTTGTATAGATCCTTTAATGTCCCTCCATTACAGTTTTTTTCATCTGCCAGAAATTCCATTGCTGCTTCCCATAACTATAGCATTTGCCAAAAGCTTCATGCAGCCAGTGATAACACTCCAAATTTAAAGCATGTCCCCAAAAAAACATGGGAGGAAAAGCATAGAATCTAGGGAAGTCACACTTCAGAACATCATGAAATTATGCTCTTTACTTGCAAAATTTCAGATCAGAATCCGGCAGCAATGAACTCAGCAACAGCACACAAACAAAACACACAACATTTGCAGTGATAAAGAGACAGAATTGTCACAATGGTTATTAAAACTGGCTATACCCACTGACTGAAAATTTCAGAGAACAATTAGTAAATACAGGGGAAAGAGGTGTACTAATGGCAGTATATACAAATGCAACTTCGGGGTGGTTCAGTATTGATATTTTTGCAGCTGTCTCCAAATACAGATGCCACTATCTCCAATAATTTCTGCCAGTCCAGTAAGATCCATTAGAGTGGGTGCACTTCGGGTCCCTTCAATTAAACACTGTAATCTATGATCAGCTATATTCATTAGACTTTCAGGCAGGAATTTCCTACTTGGAAATTTCCTACCTGGAACTTAAACTAGGACCTTCCCATGCCAAACATATAAATGACCTCTGGACTACAGTCCTTCCTGCTTATCTAGCAGATAGCAAGCTCTCTGAAAATTACTTAGTTGAAAACAAAGGCAGAACAAGCTACGTAAGCTTTCTCAGAAGCAGAATGGATCTGCTCTTGCTATTTTTTTTCAATGTCCAGATGTACACTACAGCTCTAGTAGTGATTTCCCATCCAAATATTAACTGAGCTCATCCTGCTTAGCTTTTTTCAAGATCAGCTAGGTGCTATCACTGGTTATAACAGAATATAGTTGTCCTTAAAGGGTGAAGGTGAGCTGTCTGTTGGTCAATGCAGCACTGAGTAGGAAGAAGTGGTTTCAGACAGAAGTCTTCCACAACTTTGCCTGGAGATCTTAAAGATTGAAACAATGGCTTTTTGCATGCAAAGCATATATGTTGTGTTGTAAGTAGCAACATCAATGCAATGCAGCCACTGGTTGCAGGCTGTGAGTCTCACGTCTTTCCATAATTTATTTACTTATTTGTCATATTTATATGGCTGCTCATCTCACAAACTAGTGACTCTGGGCAGTGGACAACAAAGCTAAAAACAATACACACAAACTATTATCATTATTATTAAAAACTTTAAAATTATAAAAGGCACAAAACTAAACTATATATATATATATATAAGGCGAAGAACAGGTGTTAATTACACTGGAGCCTTCTCAATATTTCACCAGTCCCCTATAATATTTTATAGTATCTATCCATTTAATTAATCTCTCTATTATTCCCTCAAACTGTTTCCAATGTATATAGTGATTGATTTAAAAATAATGAGGATGATAACAATAACACTGCCATTTATCTACTTACAAATCCAAGAACAAATTCTGTCTCTTTAATCTGCATTCCAAACCACAAGTTTTGTTGTTGTTGTTATTTTTTCAGTACCTGGAGCATTGCTACCTAGTCCTTTGGACTGAACATTGTGTTCTGTACCTCTTTCATCTGTAGCCATCGTTTTGCTAAATGTTACTGAAACAAAATGTACAGCACAACAGCGTCACATAGATAGATCACAGAAATCAACTTTATCACGTTTAGATTACAGGGTTTAATAATGAAGTCAATCACATTTATGCACCATTTGGTCCAAAAGACAAAGGCTCCAAACTATTTGTATGACATTTTTTTTAACCCAACACTGAGTTTATAAACAATGAAAAAAGTTGCTGTTTTCCCAGTTGCTACTGCTGCTAAGCCAGCTAAATAAGCTTTAGAATGAAGGGGTTGAACTGCGACATTTTTTGTTTATTACAGCATTTTGTTTATACTGACAGTTGCTCACTTCTACAGGAGCCAAAGGAAAGAGGAGAAAAGGCCAAGTATCATGGTTTAAGAAGGCTAGCATGCTTGGAAAGTTTGACATTAGAAAAGGAAGAAAGAGAATGAGAAGCAGAGGCAGAAGCAGAATAAGCAGCAGTTCCATATAGCAGAGTTGCAAAAATTGTACATTGGAAATTATATAGAAAGTTTGGCTTTACTGTTAACAAAAACTCCCAGGACTACACATCTAAAAAAAAGTCATAGCAAATGAAGAGGTTAGGATCTTGTGAGATTTTAAAATACAGACTGACAGACACCTGAAACAGAAGACACCAGACATTACTATTATTGAAAAGAAAAAAGCAGAGTTCATAAACGTAACAATACCAGGAGATTGTTAAATTGAGGAATAAATATAAAAAAATATTTAAAAAATCGGGATTTGCAAATTGAAGTTGAAACATTTTGGAAGAAAAAGTCAACTATAATATCAGTAGTAATTGGAGCTCTTGGAGCCATATCAAAGGGATTTGCCAAATATTTAGAAACTGTAAATTTACTGGACTTGACATCTCCGACTTTGCAAAATTACATCTTGCTTGGAACTTCCTATTTACTGCAACAATATCTCCATGACGCCTAGGCTCTTGGTTAGAATCTGAATCACTGGAAATACAGTCTAAAAACAATATTTGTTAGACAGACAAAAACAATCACCGTCATCATCATCCTGGAGCACTTTGGAGCTGTAATTGGGAGAAAAGAATTCAGGAGAAGGTTGCTATTTCAAACTGGACGTTTTTCTCTAATCTTTCATTCTCTATATAGATTAGACTAGAATTCCCATCACCCCATGATGACGCAGGGCAGCAGGAGTGGTTGGTACATCAGGTTAGGAAAGGCTGGGAGCAGGAGATGGAAAGAATTGGGCAGAATAAATATGAGAAAGAGTTGAGAGATGCAAAAGAGTGAAGTAGGGAAAAGGCAGAACATGAGAGAGTGGAGCAATTTTAACTACCTTACTTATATTATGGTTGTAGGGCTGTCAACTGTCCTGAAGATCCTAGAGATGGAAAGGCAAGATGCAAAACTGGAATAATAGATCATATTTATGTGTTTATTTATTTATTTGTTTGTTTATTTATTTATTTATTCGACTTGTATGCCACCCATCTCCCCCAATGGGTGACTCTGGGCGGCTCACAATAAAAACACAGCTCTCACCAAGATGGCTAAAAACTATAAATAATTAAAAACATATTAAAAAACCCTAAAAAACCTCCTCTGGTTTATGGCCCTAAAAAACCTGTAAGATGCTGGGGGGGGAGACAACCCATCATCCCACCAGCCATCTCCACAGGTGCGGGCCCCCCTCTGGCCCCCAGGCCTTCTGGCAGAGCCAGGATTTAATACCTTTCCTGAAGGCCATGAGGGAGGGGGCACACCGGACCTCAGGAGGCAGGATGTTCCATAGGGCGGGCGCTACAGCAGAAAAGGCTCTCTGCCTCGACCCCACCAATCGAAATTCCCTGACTGGTGGGGTCTGCAACCTGCCCCTTCTGCTGGACCGAGTGGGACGGGCTGAAGTGACCAGGGCGAGGCGGTTCCTCAGATAACCTGGTCCTGTGCCATAAAGGGCTTTAAAGGTAATAACCAACACCTTGAATTGGACCGGAAACAAACTGGTAACCAATGCAGCTCGCGCAACAGCGGTGTTATATGTGCCCTCCTAGGGGCATTAAGAACTGTCCGCGCCGCCGCATTCTGCACCAGCTGTAGCTTCCGGATACTCTTCAAGGGTAGCCCCATGTAGAACGCATTACAGTAGTCCAACCCAGAGGTGACCAGGGCATGAGTGACCGTGCGGAGGTCCCCCTGATCCAGGAAGGGGCGTAACTGGCGCACCACACGGAGTCGTGCAAAGGCCCTCCTAGCCACGACTGCCACCTGCTCTTCGAGCAGGAGGCGTGAGTCCAGGAGAACCCCCAGATTACGCACCGGGTCTGTCTGGGGTAGTGCAACCCCGTCAAGAACCAACGATGACAAGGTCCTAGATCTTGAGGCTCCCCGTATCCACAGCCACTCCGTCTTACCAGGGTTCAGCTGAAGCCTGTTGTCCCCCATCCAGGCCCCCACAGCCTCCAGGCACTGCGAGAGGGCAGTCACAGCATCACTTAGGGCACCTGGGATGGAGATGTATAGTTGGGTATCATCAGCATACTGATGATACCTCACCCCGTGGTGCCGGATGATCTCACCCAGCAGTTTCATGTAGATATTAAATAGGAGCGGTGAAAGCACTGACCCCTGTGGCACCCCACAAAGTAGGGGCCGGGGGCTGGACCTCTCACTCCCTATCAACACCGATTGGGTTCGGCCTTGGAGAAAGGAGCTGAACCAGCACAACATTGTGCCACCCAACCCCAACTCCCGCAGCCGACCCAAAAGGATACCATGGTCGATGGTATCGAATGCCGCTGAGAGGTCAAGAAGAGCAAGGATGGATGCACTCCCCCCATCCCGCTCTCGCCAGAGATCATCTAGAAGTGCAACCAATGCTGTTTCTGTCCCATAACCGGGCCTGAATCCTGACTGATAGGGGTCCAGATAATCCATTTCCTCCAGGATCCTCTGAAGCTGCCGCGCGACCACCTTTTCTACCACCTTCCCTAAAAAGGGGAGGTGGGAGACTGGACGAAAGTTGTCCAGAAGGGTGGGGGTCTAGCGACGGCTTCTTGAGGAGTGGGCGGACCAAAGCCTCTTTGAAAGGCTTCGGGAACACCCCCTCCTGCAAGGATGAATTAACCATCGCCAGGACCCACCCTAAGGTCACCTCCTTGGTAGATTTAACTAACCAGGAGGGACATGGATCTAAATCACAGGTGGTCGCACTGACAGCCCCGAGGACCCTGTCCACTTCCTCAGGGACAACAGGATCAAACCGTTCCCAGATAACTGGGCAAGAACGCTCCCCGGGCAACTCCTCTGGACCTACTCCACGCTTGGCTTCCAACTGGGAACGGATCTGAGCAATTTTATCCATCAGGTGTTCAGCAAATTCCTCTGCACGACCCTGCAAGTAGTCCTCCGCCCCCCCTTTTCCCAGGAGGGCCCGGGTGACCCTAAACAGGGCTGCAGGGTGACACTCTGAGGATGCAATAAGAGCGGAGAAATATTGACGTTTCGCTGCCCTTACCGCCACTAGGTAGGCCTTAATGGCAGCTCTAACCCGTGTTCGGTCTGATTCGTCCCCAGTTTTCCGCCAGCGGCGCTCTAGCCATCTCTTAGCCCTTTTCAGCTCCCTCAGCTCCTCCGTGAACCACGGGGAGCGCCGGGAGTGATGGGCCAAGAGAGGGCGCACAGGTGCGATCCTGTCCAAGGCCCCAGCCGCCTCCTTGTTCCAGGCTGCGGCCAGAGCCTCCGTTGGACCGTGCAGCAAGGCCTCAGGAACACCCCACAGCTCCCTTTGGAACCCGTGCGGGTGTTAGAAATGATCTAGGTATAAAGAAAAAAAAAGAGGAAAGTAACACCCAGAGCTATGTAAGAGAAGAAGAGGAATTCGTCAGAAATCATCTGGTGCTCTCCACTCATCCCCGAGTTAGCAGAAAACTATCCCAGCTTGAAATTTGCTCTTCTTGTTGCAAAGTCTGATCCTGCCTCTTCTGTTTTTGTTCCTAGTCACTGCCAGTGCCCTGACTTCACTTATGACATACTAGATGATGAAGCACAACAGATTTTACACACCATGTGACTGTCGCTGGATACTGCTGGCTTAAGAAGAAAGTATTCTTTGGTACAGCTAAAGACTACTTAGTCTTTCTGCCAGCCTTTTCTACTTTATCCTGGTACAAGCATGCCTCAGGACATTGCCTTCATCTGATCCCCCAGATCCTACCTGAGGCAGTCTTGTCATCCTTAGCTTTGCTGATATTGTAGTGTTTTCCCTCTTATCTCAAAATAGTTTTTGTTGTGGGTGTAATCTAAATGCTTCTCTGACCATTCTGTAACCCACATAGCCAGATGACCCTTAGGAGATGGCATCAGCCTGGCATCCATCACTTAGACTGGTGCAGGGGTGTCCCTCCCCTCCAGTCCCAGGGCACCAGCTTCCAGGACCATTCTGTTTTAGGCATCAGGAGAATCTAATTATTTCAACCCAGATTTTCCTCCTGTACCCATCACAAACTGATCCGTGGTTCAGAGACTTGGATCAGCCTGACCAGTGACTGACCAGCAGGGGTAGTAGGTGGCTGCATGGTGAAACAGGAGAGAGAACTCTCTGCTGCTTCATGGCACGACCCTCCCCAATTCTGTCAGCTGTTCTTCATGCTCCTTTTGGACATGGGTTTAGCATTCTTCTGGAAAAGTGCTAAATCCATGTCCAGAATGAGCTTGACTATCAGCTAAAATCAACAAATAGCAGAATAATCAGAGTTAGACTGGCTAGAGAAGAACCGTCATAATGTGCCCTAGAGAGGAGCCCACAGAATGAGTCTCCAGCATCCTGAAGATTCTGTTCTGTCGTCCAGACAGGCTAACATCTGGCAGAGATTATGTCAGAATCCTTGCAAGATTTCATAATAGATTATTATATGGCTAGTTTAAAAAAATGGCTTTTTACATGCTGCGGTTCTGCCATTGTAAAAGGATGGGGGGGGAATAGGAATGAGAAACCGTTTAAAGCAGATTGGTTTAAAAGCAACAGCCAATTGCTAGTGAACAAACAAGGGGCATGGTGGTGGCAGGATAAGCTGTATGTCCCAGCAGACGCTAGAAAGTGGGTCTTGCAAAGAAGTCACGACAGCAGAACAGCTGGGCACTTTGGTTTTGTGAAAACATTACATCTACTCAGGCGTCAATTTTGGTGGCCAACAATGAGAAAAGATGTAGGGGAATATGTAGCTACATGCCCCACGTGTGCAATGGCCAAAAGGAGAGGGGGCAAACCAATGGGGCTTCTACAGATGGTAGCAAACCCTGGGGCTCCTTGGAAGCAAATTTCCATGGACTTTATTGTAGACCTGCCTGAAAGCAACAAAAAGACAGTTATTTGGGTAATTACAGACCTTTTTTCCAAACAAGCACATTTTGTGGCATGCCAATCCCTTCCATCAGCCCCCAAACTGGCTAAGTTATTTATACAACACGTCTACCGAGCTCATGGTGTCCCAGAACAAATAATTTCGGATCGCGGGGTCCAGTTTACTGCCAAGTTCTGGAGGGTGTTCCTAAAACTACTGGGAGCATCACAAGGCTTGAGTTCGGGGTACCACCCCCAGACGGCAGGATCATGTGAACGTCTGAACTCAGTGTTAGAACAATATTTGAGATGCTTCATTAACTACCAACAAGACAATTGGGATGAACTGTTACCGTTTGCTGAAATAGCTTATAATAATGCAGTGCACCAAAGCACTGGCCTCACCCCTTTTAAAATAGCTACAGGACAAGACTTTGTACCCATCCCAGAACTACCTAAACAATCCACTCAAGTCACTTCAGTTGATGAATGGGTCCAACAAATGACACAAGTGTAGCCTCAGATTGCTGCGTCGTTGAAGGAGGCCAGAGCAACGTACAAGAAATTTGCAGATGCTAAGAGAACCCCAGAAAAAGACTGGAAAGTAGGAGATAAAGTTCTTTTATCTACCAAGCATCTTAAATCATTACAACCTTCCAGAAAGCTCGCTCCAAGATTCGTAGGGCCTTTTGTTATAGATAAAGTATAGATTTTATAGATAAAGTATAGATGTTATAAAGTATAGATAAAGTAATTAATCCAGTTTCACTACGATTACAGATGCCTGCTACCTTTAAAAGAATCCATCCAGTGTTCCACTGCAACCTGCTTAAACCCTAAAAAGAGTCATCTCAATGGCATCCCTCCCCAGTACCTCCTAAACCAATGATGGTTGAAGGAGAACAACATTTTGAAGTTAAAGAGATACTGGACAGTAGAAAGCATGGGGGGGGGGGGGTTCAATTTTTAATTCAGTGGAAACATTTTCCCAAATCAATGACTGAATGGGTTGACAAGAAACATGTGAAGGCTCCACATTTAGTTAAAAAATTTTATGATGTTTATCCTACAAAGCCTTAACAATTAGAATGGTTATTGTATTATGTTTCTCTTTGCTTTTTCTTTTTTAGAGTGAAGAAGAGGAATCATCTGACTGACATCCTCTTTTGTGGAGGGGCAGCATGTCAGAATCCTCGCAAGATTTCATAATAGATTATTATATGGCAAGTTTAAAAAAATGGCTTTTTACATGCTGCGGTTCTGCCATTGTAAAAGGGTGGGTGGGGGGGAGAAGGAATGAGAAACCGTTTAAAGCAGATGGCTCCTTATCACAGGCTCTGGCATGCTCAAGGCCATGCCAGCAAGGGAATCAGAAGACCAAGAACTAAGGGCGATGAAGGGGGGGGAGAAAGTAAGAAAACAGCTTTTGGCGCGCTTTTGCTCAGTCTTAGCAATGCTTTGGATCTGTACACTTATTCTCAATAAATGAACTTTCTTTTGAATCAATATTGGTTGCAAGGAAAGTTACTGGATTTGGGATCAACAGGTGGCAGCTAGCTACAGATTATAAGGGCCCGATTCCCTTATACAGACAGAGAGAGAAGAAGCCTCCAATCATCTGATGTGGAAAAAAAAGATAACAAAGCATATGATCAAGAAAATAGATAAATTGCAAATCAGATGACTTGCTTTTCCATTTTCTGCCCCCTGGGTCTGGAGGAGGGGGTAATTAGGAAAGGTTAAAGGGGAAAGAATATTAATGGAACAAAAGGAAAGACTTCTATGAATGAAGAAAATTGATTTAATAGCGAAAGAAATGAAAGCTTTTCAAATTCTACCCCAGGCTGACTTTTATTTATTTATTATTTAAGAATAAAATCTGCAAGAGGGCCACAGAGAAGAAATAAGCCTTGGGGAAAACAAGACGGAGTTCCAATTTTTAAAAAAGCCAGAATCTATCAGCAAGTTAAGATGAAACAGAATACCAGATTTGAGAGATATTAAAAAACAGACCAAAACACATTTATAACTAAGCAGAGAGAACCACAATAAAGGGGCTATTTTAATGCTGAAGTAGCACGTCAGTGGCATTGGTGGGTTTCAACAAAAAAACTACTTGAGGTAAATAAAAAGCAGGAAATTACCCACTTGTTTGGAAAAAAAAATTACTCTGGACACTTCTACATTATCAGCATTTTCATCCCTCAATCCCTCACAGAGTAATTTGGAACCATTTCAAAATCATTTTCACTTCTGTGAAAACTCAAGACTCAGAAAATGCACAAAGAACATCATAAGTCAATAGCACACCCACTTTCCCTCCAGCTGACCAAAAAGAGGGTACATATTGGGTTTACCCCCTGAACTACCACCAGTTAAGAAGGAACAAAATTCCTTCACCCTCATTCCACACAAAAAGATAATAAAATAAATGAGTAGTTCCCTTACCCCAGACAATTCATGTTTTTCAATAAATATATTTATCTGTATTTTTCTGGTGGGTTGCAAGATAATCTGAGACGTTGCTATCCACATTGGAAGCTATGTGAAGGGAGACCAATGTATAGAAATAAAAGCATTGAAATCCTCCCAAGTGTTACCAGCTGCCTTGCCACCCTACCTCAGTTGCATTTAAACACCTTATGGGATATGGAAGTAACATGAGAACATGCTTGTACATTTTCCCCCCAGAACTCTGAAGAACTATGATCATGATTCCATGTTAATGTGGCTATTGGATCAGGAAAGAAGAGAGGCAAGTCCTAAACTAGTGTTTTTCAAACTTGGCAACTCTAAGAAGTGCGGACTTCAACTCTCAGAATTCCCCAGCCAGCACCATTCTAAACAGTGCATAAAGGAAGAAACAAGCTTGGGTGGTGGGGAGGGGGAAAAGTAAAGGTTGGCTTGAGCCTTGTGACCAGAAGAAGGAGGTTGAGTCATGCAACAGCTCCTACCAATGAGAGACCAGGCCTGCACTGAAGCAACTGAAAAGAAAATACCAGCTGTACTGTGATTTCAAATAAACTGAAGCAGAAGCAGAATCAGAAAAAAATCAGCTCAACTCCTGAAAGCAAATCATGTTGTAAGATTAGCCGGGTCTAGAGCTAATGTCAGACTAGTGCAAAACACTGGTGTGGAAGTGATCTCAGCTAATCAAAGAGTTTATAAACAATTCCCAGCTACATAGACATCAAGCAACTATGGGAGTAAAGTATATGTGTTAGCATAGGAACCCAGAGTAAGTAGGACAAGTTTATTTGCCGAGTTTCAGAGACTAAAAATGCTAGGTGTTGCTGGGAATCTGCATAGTGAACAAATGTACAAACACCAACACAACTGGAGTACCGGGCCACCTGCCTGTAAGGACTTTTCTCCCATCCACAGCAAACATTATACACGATTCAGGCACAAATATATAAGGTTTGTATATAATTGTATATATACAGTATATAAGGTTTGCTTTTAACTGAATTATTGGTTTACTCATTAATGTAAAAATGGCTTCCCTCAATGGGTGCAAACCTGTTTCACCTTTTATGGAAGAAGCTTGAGTACAGATCTACTTCAGACCTCCACCTGAATGCAGGAAGGTATGAGAGAACATTTTCCCTACCTACTGTCAGCCCCACGCACATACAGCTGAAAGCCTGAGCAAAGTTATAAATTGGATTCTTTATTCCCAAATGCCAATTGGTACCCAAGCTTAAATTCACATATTTGGAAATAGTAAATAAATAATCATGTAACTATCATCATTATTTGACTATTTCCGATATATAATACTGCTGCAGGAAGATCTACAGGTGGGGATGTTTAAAAGGGTCAAGATGGCCACAACCATGCAATTAAAGTTCTGCCTCCTTTTTATGCATGTAAAAAGGGGGCAGAGCTTCAATCACATGGCCCATCTTCACTTTATTTATCCCCCCAGCGAACAGCTGATATTTAGATTATTGTAATGTGTGAGCCCATTGCAAGAGGGGAGCCATAATATTTTGAGGAGGGGGCAAATCATTATTTTAAACCATGTTGCTCTACACACAAGGTTTGCTGTTATTTTTTAATTCAAAATCATGGCTTAGTTTGTTTTTGTGTTCCACCTAGAACTTTCAGAAGAAATGGAGGGAAAAACAAGACTTGGTTGTACAAATTATGACTGTTTTTTAAATCTACAAAACTGATTCTGGCTTATTTAAAAACAATGGTTAACACAAATCCTGCTTTGTGTTAAGCCAAATAAAGTTGAAGTATTCCTTACCGCTGTCAATGTAATCTTCTTATATTCCTCACTCAGGCTTCTTCCAAATATCAGAATTTTGCATACAATCCTTGGGTAGTACCAGTTAATGGTTATGTTTCCAGCTGTTTGTGGGGAAATAGCAACAGAATTATAATTTAGTTGAGGAAAACAATTCTGTAAGTGACAATTTACAGCAGAAACCCATGCTTGTATTCCCAGCAGTAAGCCCTGCTACGTTCAAGTACGGCTTAGTCTCAGAATATTAATTCAGCCTTAATGATATCAGTATTTTTCATCTACTTCAGATTGTATTATTTTGTGGTTTTGTTACTGCTTTAAGTAGTTAAATAAAACAGTATATGTCATATACAGTACTGTGCAAAAGTTTTAGACAGGTGTGAAAAAATGCTGTAAAGTAATACTTTCAAAAGGGGGACGCGGTGGCGCAGCGGCTTAATGACGCTGAAAGTGCCGGCCAGAAATGGCTGGAAACTTCAGCGGTTCGAGTCCAGCCTCTCGCGTTAAACAAGGTGAGCTCTTGTTTCTCTACCCGCAGCTTCTGCCAACTCAGCAGATCGAAAACATACGTACGTGAGTAGATAAATGAGTACTCTCACTCCGGTGGGAGGAAAAATGCTGGCAGCGATTCCACAGAGAGACGGGACCACAGTTGCCGGTAAAAGCGCGAAATTGCGCTCGCCCCGAAAAAGGGGCGCGAAGCAACGGAAATCCTGCCTCCTGTGCTGCCAGCTGGGCTGGCGCTCTAGGAATTAGGCTCTGGCAAAGTCTAATTCCGAAACTAGAAAGATGCAATTGCCTTGAAAACCGCTAGGGGGCGGTCACTGCAGGGTCAGTAATGACTGTGAAGCAGACAAAAAAAAAAAAAATACTTTCAAAAATATATATTGTAATTGTTTATGTTTATCAATTTACAAAATGCAAAGTGAGCAAACAGAAGAGAAATCCAAATCAAATCAATATTTGGTGTAACCACCCTTTGCCTTCAAAACAGCATCAATTCTTCTAGGTACACTTGCAGAGTTTTTGAAGGAACTTGGCAGGTAGGTTCTTCCAAACATCTTGGAGAACTAACCACAAATCTCCTGTGGATGTAGGCTGCCTCAGATCCTTCTGTCTCTTCATGTAATCCCAGACAGGCTCAATGATGTTGAGATCAGGGCTCTGTGGGGGCCTAACCATCACTTCCAGGACACCTTGTTCTTCTTTACGCTGAAGATAATTCTTAATGACATTGGCTGTATGTTTGGGGTTGTTGTCCTGCTGCAGAATTTGGGACCAATCACACACCTCCCTGATTGGTATGGCATGATGGATAAGTAACTGCCTGCATTTCTCAGCATTGAGGACACCGTTGATCCTGACCAAATCTCCAACTCCATTTGCAGAAGTGCAGCCCCAAACCTGCAAGGAACCTCCACCATGCTTCACTGTTGCTTGCAGACACTCATTATTGTACTGCTCTCCAGCCCTTCCGCAAACAAACTACCTCCTACTACAGCCAAATATTTCAAATTTTGACTCACCAGCCCAGAGCAGCTGCTGCCATTTTTCTGCACCCCAGTTCCTATGTTTTTGTGCATAGTTGAGTCACTTAGCCTTGCTTCCATGTTGGAGGTATGGCTTTTTGGCCTCAATTCTTCCATGAAGACCACTTCTGGCCAGACTTCTCCAGACAGTAGATGGGTGTACCTGGGTCTCACTGGTTTCCACCAGTTCTGTGCTGATGGCACTGCTGGACATCTTCCACTGTCAAAGGGAAGTAAGCATGATGTATCTTCCATCTGCTGCATTAAGTTTCCTTGGCCGACCACTGCATCTATGGTCCTCAACCTTGCCCATTTCTTTGTGCTTCTTCAAAAGAGCTTGAACAGCACATCTTGAAACCCCAGTCTGCTTTGAAAGTTTTGCCTGGGAAAGACCTTGCTGATGCAGTCTAACTATCTTGTATCTTGTTGCTGTGCTCAGTCTTGCCATGGTGTATGTCCTGTGACATGAAGCTGTTTTCCACAACCTCACCTTAGCAGCAGAGTTTGGCTGTTCCTCACCCTGTTTTATGCCTCCTACACAGCTGTTTCTGTTTCAGTTAATGACTGTATTTCAACCTACATATGAAATTGATGATCATTAGCACCTGCTTGGTATAATGGTTAATCATACAGCTGACTCTAATCCTACAAGATCCCTGACTTTGTGCAAGTGTACAAAGTGTGCAAGTGTAAGAATTTATGCTGGTTTGAAGCCAAAGGGTAGTCACACCAAATATTGATTTGATTTAGGTTTTTCTTCTGTTCGCTCACTTTGCATTTGGTAAATTGATAAAGAATTGCAATATATATTTTTGAAAGCATTCTTACTTTACAGCATTTTTTCACACCTGCCTAAAACTTTTGCACAGTACTGTATGTTCAGCTTTGCAAACTCTGGTGGCTGTAGCTTTTTGACATATTACTACTGTTTCAAGACTACCCAAACTCTCTTTTAGATATGATGGGTAAACAGATTGAAAGAAAACATGGGACTTTATTTCTTTATATGATAACAGCAGCAAGACTCTTATATGTGCAGAAATGGAAGGACCCACAAATACCTACAACTGAAGAATGGATGGTGAAGTTAATGGAGTTGGCGGAGATGGCAAAACTGATACTTTGATTAAAGAAAAGACTTTGACTGGCTTCATTTCTACTTGGAAAATGCTTTTGGACCTTTGCTTGAAACTGAAAGAAGTGAAACTTTAATTTTGGGATTTGATGATTGATGTTCTTTATGGCTATAGAAATAGTATGTATTAGTTTAAACTTTAGAGTAAGAGGTGAATGTGTTATATATTTGTACCTATACCAGAGAAAGTCGGTAGTTATCCTTTTCTTTTTTTTCTTTTCTGCACTTTAAATTTCATTCTTTTTCTGATCTCTTCCTTTTTTCAAACCTTTTTTTCTGTTTCTTTATACAGTGGTACCTCAGTTCACGAACGCTTCTGTTCACGAACAATTCAGTTCACGAACAGCTCCAGTTGCAAAATTTTGCCTCCATTCACAAACTCCGCATCGGGTGACGAACAGGATCCACGGCCATTTTCCCTCCCGTGACACGTGGTCGCGGCTTCCTGTAGGGAGGGAGACTCTCCCTCCAAGCAATAACCGCCTCCCCACCCGCCTTCCTGTCCTCCACGCCAGAAGTTGCGTCGAGCAAGGTTAGCTTTCTCTCTCTTCGTACTGTACTTCGTGTCATATTTTTGCGGTTTTTTAAAAAAAAAATATGGTTCAGAACGGATTAACCGTAATTATATTGAACCTTATAGGGAAATTTGATTCAAGACGCGATCAAAAATCGGTTGGCGACCAAATTCGTAGGGGTCAGAACGGATTAACCGTATTGACATTGAACCTTATGGGAAAATTTGATTCGGTTCACGACCAATTCGGTTCGTGACCAGAGTCGCGGAACGAATTAAGTTCGTGAACCAAGGTACCACTGTATTTTATTCTTTGTTGAAACTTAATAAAGTTGTTATTAAAGAAAAAACCACCCAAACTCAATAATCAAAACCTTTTCAGTTTTAGTGAGCGTATTAGAGGCTTCCAATTTCTGCATATGATTTAAAACCTCAGGAAAGTGCATTTTAAATGCTATTTTATATTCCATGTCATGCCATTACAGGTCAGGATCCATGTACTCCAGTTTGCCTTGGTTGTTCAACACTAGGCTGAAGCAGGTTGCATTCAGGCAGACATTCAAGAGGTATAGCTTCTCTCATCATTTGATGAAGATGCTCCTGGCAAATTTATATCTGATGAATTTGTACAAGCATAGGGCTTCCCTAAAAGCCACCTACCACACTGATGATGCAATGAAAAGGAAAGTGCTCGTGTGACATATCAGAAAGTATTTTTAATTAATGGGAGAGAAAACTGGGCACTGAAACAAAATACAAAGGTATTTAGTTTACATTCAGAATAATACTTTCAGAATATTAAGAGAAATGGCTGCATTGTAATGGAAGCTGTTTAATTCTAAATGGATGGACAGAACATGTTACTCAAAGCTCTTTCAGGGTAAGATAACACCATTCTAAGAATTTGGGGGAAAAAATGAGCCAATTGCATTATGCGTAACATTATACAGATTTTTTTTTTTTAATGAAGGGTAACAGACAGCCAGATGACGTTCATTGGGAACAGCCACATCTGTTTTCAACTGCATGCTTCATTCATATGCAAATTATGGGCTTGGTAGAACCTCAAGGTGAAGAAAGCGGGATCGGCCCATCCACGCCTTAGAGTTTGAGGCTCTGTTTGGGTTTTCCTTTTTCTGATGAAAGCTACTTTCCCTTGGGAAAAATTTGGTTGGGAACAGCAACCCCAAAGCGGGTGGGGCACCAGCTCCTCCTTTTCAGCTCCTCTGTTTCTGTTGTGGTGTCTCCTTTCCTGTATTTGTCTTTCTCTCTCTTTTTTTCCCCTTCAAATAGAAAAGATCGTCATGGCCAGGGGGCTGGAGTTGTTCACTTGGTGGTGGGGGGGGGGGAGGCATGTTGAAATCACACAAGGGCCAGGCACAAAACTTGCTTTTCTCTGCCTTCAACTCTCTTCCCCAACACAGTCCTTTTCCAATATCTTTGCATGCCAGGATGGAGCATTACTACCTTTTGTAGAAGAATTCCACCCACTTTCTAATGCATTGTTTCTCAGCCTTGGCAACTTGAAGATGTGTAGACTTCAACAACTAGAATGGCTGGGCTGGGAAATTCTGGGAGTTGAAGTCCACCCATCTTCAAGCTGCCAAGGTTGAGAAACACCGTTCTAATATCTGGGGCAGAAATATAAATTGAAAAATAGTGGCTGCAATCACACCTAGCTTGCTGTAGAGTGGTGATTCTTAAATTGTTTCAGCCAATTACCCCCTTTCCTGGTCTCAAATAATGTCATTACCCGTACAAAAAAGCCATATTCTGTTGTTTTACACAAGCGTCTTGATAATGTCAGCCCCAAACTGGATCCTCAACTCACAAAAAAGTAATTACAAATTGCTCCATTGCCCTCAGGATATCTACAAATTACCCATGGGGGTAATTACCCCAGTTTAAGAACCACTGCTGTAGAGGCCCAACTGCTATGAATCCGCTTCAGAAAAGCATGGATGCTACCAACATATTAACACTTAAATGAAACCGTATAACGCTTAGAAAAACACACCTAGAACTGAAGCTGAATTTGCCCGCAAAAACTGTCACATGGAAGATTTTATGGCACTTCCAGTGCTACTGGATCTTTTTATACCAGAGACTCCAGATTCACAGAGAGAAATGTGGGTTTACAACTCGTGCTGCTTGCTTTCTGAATTAAATGCTCCAGTTAATTTACACACACATTCACACACACCAAGTCAAAATCTAGTTCACCAGACTAGGTCTAACTTTCAGAAAGAGTGAAGTGGGACACCCACATAAAGCACTTGTTCTAGGTGATGATTCCAAACTACAACAGTTCCGATAAACTCTTATGGTTTCCAGCAAAATTTGGGCATTCTGTTTCAAGATATAGCCAGCCCCATCTTGGCACCTTTTCACCATTTCCTCCTCCAGTTCATATGGGAACTCTCTCTTGTTTTGAGAAGCCTTTGTTGTATTTTGTTGGATATCTCTGTTCTGGTATTTTCCCAAATGCCACATGACCTGAAATTTTCTAGAACAAACCCTTCTCCCTTTATAGCCTTCTCTGAATGAGTCAGATATCCTTCATCTTTTATACACATCCATTCAGACCCTCACACAAATAAATGACACAAGGCGTAGATACAGGAACCAAACAGCTACATATACGTGTGTATACACACATGTGCACGTGCACACACACACTACAGGATAACACTTGTAGCAATATGGTGTCAGGGCCTAAAAATATTGCTCATGCTGTTGATACAGAATAAGCAAGAGCCAACCATTTGGGCACTTAGGACATCAGCCAATGACACTCCAGTGTGATGTAAGGTATGTGCACGTTTCAGATCCTAGACAATCCCAAGCCTCTGTTGCCCCCACCTCTACCCCATTCCTCTAAGTTACGTGTATAAGCCCTAAACCAGTGACTCTTCTACTACATGAGGCAGAAAATCCCACCCAGAAGATAGAACCACAGTAAATAAAATCACAGACGGCGGGGGGGCGGGGGGGGGGGAGGAGTTGAAAAAATCTAGAGTGTAGCCATAACTGCATCATCCTTTTTTAAATGTGTTTCCAGCTGCCATCTTAATGTTTTTGACCCCCACAGATGCTCTTGTACCTGTTTCTGGCCATAAAACAACAGTAACACCCTTTTCAGCATGTTAAACCTTTACTGCTCCTTCCTAGCCTCCCAAATCTGCTGCTGGAGGCCATCATCTCCTTCAGGATTGGTTGCTTGGTTCAGTCCGGTTCATGAGAATCACAGTTTCAACTCCTCCTGGGTCCTAGCACCAAGCCTACCCATCCCTTCCGGATTATGATTTGTTGCAATGGGAAGCCAGCACCGTGTGTAGTGTAGAAGAATCATGCATTATTCAATTGCAAAAAGGCTTTTGGTCCCCTTTTAACTGTTACCTGTCTTCTATACTTGGAGGTGCAGGAAGGGAAAGAGCAGGAATGGGTTAATTTTGCTCAATGAGATACACATTCCAAAGGTGGGGGATAAACAGAAGCAGGAAGTAGCTGTCCCTAACTTAGGTAACACCCCTGAGTCACTTGCCATTATAATAAGGCTTGTTTTGGGCAGATTCTCTCTCTGAAATGGCTTTGAGTCAACCCAGGAAGAAGTGCTAGAGGAGTGAAGGCAGATGTAAGTCTACCGTTAAGCACAAACTGGACCCTCTGACTCACATGCCTGTGCTACATGACAACAGGCCTCAAGATGTTACAATCCATACAACAACAAGGGCCTACAATTCCGAGACCTCAAGCAGGCTGGCCAGATGGCCCTTTGCATCTCATTTGTTCACATGCCCACAAAATACCAGCCAATGTTTTATTTTCTTATCTGGAATTCCATATCTCAATAATATAAACTGGTAGTAATTGCAGTAATTCTGGAAAGCTGAAGTTACAAACCAGTCTGCCACTAAATGGATTACTAATCCAATATCATCCTTTCAACAATCACAACAGATAATACTCAAGGAAATACACTTTGGGCGCAGTCTTCATGGCCATTCTTGGCATTCGTAGAGAAAACACAGGGGTATTTTCCCAACAACCTTTTAAGGGGCAGAAAATTGTGAAAAATTTTACGGCAGAATTAAATGAACTGAGTTATTCTGAAGTACACTGAATGCAAAGATTAATTTTTTCCAAAAAAAGCAAGAGATGGCAAACGCGTATCACAAAAATATCCATGCTAGTTCCCATTAGCAAAAGACAAAAAGTGCTGTAGCACTTTCAAGTAATTGCTTCCGTAACACAAGAGAAGTCAGTGTTACACATGCTGACCCTTTAAAGATGTTCTGATGGGATACAGAACACAGCTTAGGTATTTACCTATTCTCTCTTTTCCCACTTTGTGCAAGAGACAGAGATCAAAAGCTTTGATTTTTGAACCAACCATGGTTTCTTGTATATGCATATTCCAGGAGCACCTGTTTAGTAGAAAAACCCAAAAGTGGGATTGCTATTAATTCCTCCCTTAAAATTATGCATTTTTGAAAGATCATCTTCTAAAAGTGGAGCTGGACATGAACTTGACTGCACGGATCCATCCATATCACTGGCAGCAATATATGGACATTGGTTTGTTACTATCTTTTCTGGGGATATTTTCAACTTCCCATTCTAGTCCTGTTCTAGTTATAACTCTGGGATTTCCTCCCATCCATATATTAACAAGCTCCGAACCAGCTTCATTCTGGAAGGGACAAGCCAGGAAGAGCTAGGTGCTCAAGGACAACTGGGAACTACGTGGCCAGATCAATATTTTCCATCTCTTCCTGAAAATGGTTTAGCCCCATCTTTCCCCAGTCTGCTACCCTCCCAAGGTGCTGGGATGGCAACTCTCATTGTGAAGAGGGTGGCGGGTACATAAGGCTAGTTTTGATATAGTCACATAAAGCTGAAATTTAGGATACATGCAGTTGGGTGATACATCTTTTAAAGATACATAAAATCTGGGTAGGAAGCATTGTTCTATTGAAATAGTCTAATCCAGTGTTTCTCAACCTTGGCAGCTTGAAGATGTGTGGACTTCAACTCCCAGAATTCCCCAGCCAGCCATGTTGGCTGGGGAATTCTGGGAATTGAAGTCCACACATCTTCAAGTTGCCAAGGTTGAGAAACACTGGTCTAAACTGAAGTCCCGATAGTCACCTCTTAAAAGGGGCAAGTTTTCTGCACACATAGGCAGAAGTGTCACCAAAGGGTACAACACATGTAAAAAAGGGGCAGGGTTTTGATTGCACAGTCATGTGACACACACACACACACACACACACACACCCATGGATGCCTTTATACATCAGATGGCATTCAGACACTTGTGTTAGCTATGTTGTTAGAAAGGAATCTCTACTCTGGTTGCACACGAAAATGTGTCTTAGAGAACACAAGTGTTTCTTATTAAGTGCATGTGTTTGTGTGTGTGTACAAAAGCAACTAAAAAAAATCAGAAATAGGGCATGAACTTGAACTGGCAAAGACAAAGGGAATCTTTTATATTAATCCCTGCTTCCTTGGCCCAGCAGGATGGCTCATTTTAACAGGTCAGAGAAACAAAAGCTTTTCACGTATCTAATAGCTTCCACTTTCTCCTGCCGTGAAAAGTGCTCTGCTGACAATGCTATTCCGGCAACAAGGAGGCTTTAAATGTTGCTTTCAGAAGCTCCCCCAGCATCTGGAGAAATTAATGCAACACTGCTGTATGTAATCCCAGGAGTGGGGAAATATCCCTAAGCAAATACACATATGTTGGGTACACTTGAAAGTAATTATGAAGTTGCATAAAATTTAACACTGAAGGAAAATTAGGGGTTCCTACACACAACTAAAGAGTCAGTGGGTTATAGTGATTATGAGATCTGGATCAAAAGAACCATAAGGGGCTGTAATCTTACCCCTGGATAGAGTTTACCTGGAACCAGTTTTATTGAACTCTTGTAACTTCCTGTCACACGCTGTATGTGGGAATCCTTTTAAAATTTATTTTAAAATTTAAGTTAGGCAAAAAGAAAGCTGCTAGGCTACTAACCGAGATTAGCTAATATAACCATGAACTACCTTTATCCATTCCCCATCCCACCCCTACTCAGTATCTGAGCTCAGTGAGAAGCATTGCTATAGGTGAGATTTACCTTGGCCCCCCATTTATGGAAGACGCTCACCATGCACTAGTGTCCCACAGGAGCATCTGTGCCCTGCATTTTTTTAATGTATGCTGCGGATGTGTAATGTATAAAAAGTGGTGATCCTTCAATCACACAGTCACAATTGCCTTCTGGAGTTTTTTTGACCCTCCCCCTAAGAGATGCTCGTGGTTTATCAAATGCTCTCACTAAAAGACTCACCCAGCCTGGCACCCATAATACTATCTTATTGGCCACAGGCAAATGCATTCCCTCTCTTTTAGGCATGTTAGATTTTTAGATCATGGATTATACAGAAAATGTTAAAAATTTTAGACCAAAAGTGTTGGTCTGAACTGCTAATTTGTACATTTGATGGTTTCCTATGTTCATTCCTGGTGGTGATTATTATTGTTGCACTTACTCTGTGTGTGTGTGTGCGCGCAGATTTTTTTTAACTCTTAGATTATAATATTTCTATTTTTCTAAGTGAAGCCTTAAACATGTTCCCAGTACAGCAGTTCCTGAAGCCAAAACTCTTTTGCAGCTGAGAGAAGAATTAAAAATTTATGACATGGAATGGAGTAGCATTTAAAGAAAAAAATATTGGGCCTTAGAAAATAATCACTGTCTTTCCCCTTTACCAAAGCATTACAGCTGCAAATTTCCAGCACTCTGCTCAGAGGGGGAAGAAGAAAGAGATTTCCTCTAAAGCCTCCAACCAGAATGCTGGTCATTGAATGGCCCAAGCTTAAAAAAACAAACTTTATACCTGCACAAAAGCCCATCTACTATTTTCCATGTGTGCAATACAGTAAAGAAGCAAGCAACATATAGGCCACCAAAAAAATGCCAAAAAAAGTTTAAAATACCAGGCCTCATCTATATAATTTTTGGGAAACCCTGGACTGGAGGGTCGGGCAGCTGCTATGCAAAAAGGAGGAGGAGGAGGAGGAGAAACAAAGCCTAAAAAAATCTCTTTGATCCTGGACTCTGTTTAGAGGTAGATCCAGTGCATTGAAAGAGGACCATGCTTTGTTGTTGTCCTCTATTATTTTAAAATTCAGACAAAATAAATTGCACAACTAAACAAATGAGCAGAAATGAACAATGCACAGCAGGGGTATCTGCAAGGTGTGGTAAAAAATATACCTATGGGCACTTCAAATCTTGTTTCAAATAATCATTCTGTACGGTGAATGGAAGAATAGATTCAATTATCAACATATTCTAGAAGCTACTGTCCCACCGTCATTGAAGAAACTCGATCTGTTTCAGTTTCCACAAGAAAACAATCCATAACCTACCTTCAAATCAACCATGAAGTTCTTACAGGAAAAAGGATAGAGAGTTTGGAATGCCCAACATAGCCCCAAGACTGGAATGTTATTGAAAATATGTAGGGACTTATCAAACATGTAGTCCCTGCTAGAAGACTTAAACAATATTTCTGAGCCAGAAGAAATCTGTAAGGAAAGTAGAGGAAAAAAATGTAAAGATTTTAGCTGGCCTCAGAAAATGTTTGGAAGCTGCTGTTTCTGCCAAAAGGTGTTCCCAAATACTGTCTGAAAGGGCCAAACTGTTGCACCTGCTATATTCACTGTTTTCTTATTTTAAATCTATAAACAACTGCATAAATACAAAGTATGAATTCAAATTTGCAGAAACATGTCGTGTTTCATCTCCCACCATGTAGAGGTTGTGACAGCTTCTGTTCATTTAGGGATTCAGTGAAGCATACAATTTGACCAGAGGTGCCTAAAGTTTAAAATCCCACTATATGGACACATCTGGAGCTGTGGTGTTTAACAGTGAAATAAATTGTTTTGCTAAAAGATTAAAACAACTGCCAAGAGCTTCGAAGAACCCTATAATTAAGGATAAATTTATTCAAATCTGGTAATCATTTCTTAGCTTTATGGACACTGTTTTTTCTAAAAGATTTTTTTCATCTGTACAGATGTTCTCTGGGTTGAGCATGAATGTTTAAAATTTCTCTGTAACATGACATATTATATGATCCCCAACAGATGGCTATGCAGCTCACACAAACACATCCAGCAAAGGGGAGTCACCTACTTCTCTGACTAAGTGTAACTGTTTTATATTTAGGATTTTTTTTTCTTTTTAAATATTCAACTGGAATCTGCTGCAAACGAATACAGAAAACCGTTGGTTGTATCTAGTGGTCTTCCAGATTTTTGCAGCCCAGATACAGTAGCACTGCTGTAACTTAAATACATTATTCTACGTCCTGCACTCTGAGGTGATAGAGAACAAGGCTAAGCATTCTTCTGAAACGTCTTCAGGTATTTAGAGAGAGCCCTCAACCTTCTCTTCTGAAGGCTAAACGTTCCCAGAGCCTTCCAGCTCTTTGCAGACTGATTTTTGAGTCAACTGATTATCCCCATGGCCCTTCTCTGAATGTGTTCCATCTTTGGTGCCCTATCCTGAACCTGTTTCAGTTTGTCTGAACCCTTTTGAAAACAATGCCCAGAAATTGGTACATTCTTCCAAATCAGGACTTACCATTACAGAATAAAGTAGAATTTCTATTTCCTGTGATATGGAAATTATACTTCTATTGACACAGCCTAAAATTGCATTTGTCTTCTTTGTAGCTATATCATGCTGCTGGCTCATGTTCAGCCTGCAATCAACTATCCTTGCTAGATGTTCTTCACAGGTACAACTGCCAAGCTGGGTACCCCCCATTCTGTATATATGCATTTAATTCCCATTTCTTCACTAAAGAACTTCACTGTTTTCAATTGTATTTGTCCTGTTCAGCCAAGCTGCTGCTGCTAATATTATTATGGTTGGTTGCACAGTCAGCCAGATGTTTAGACTGGATTTGACATTTTTATCCACCTATCAAGTCCTTCCCAAGGACCTGGGATAGGCAGATCTTGTTTGATGTGTTAAAGGTATCATCGCAGGATGTCAGCTGTTCCAAGTAAAGCTGCCTTTTGCAATTGACTGATGTGATTTTGTCAGTGCCGATGGTCTTCAAGTGGTGCTCCAGATATTTTGGGATTGCACCCAGTGTACCTATTACTATCGGTACTATCTTTGCCACAGTTGTTGTTGTTGTTGCTGTTGTTGTTACACTTCATTTTTTATCACTAGCTACTTTGCACATGATCTTTATTGTGGCAGAACTGCAGAATATAACTCATATAAATAAATGAAATGAGTACAGGTGAAACTCAAAAAATTAGAATATCGTGCAAATGTTCATTTATGTCAGTATGGCAACTCAAAAGGTGAAACCAATATATGAGATAGACGCATTACATGCAAAGCGAGATATGTCAAGCCTTACTTTGGTATAATTGTGATGATTATGGCGTACAGCTTATGAAAACCCCAAATTCGCAATCTCAGAAAATTAGAATAGTGTGAAAAGGTTCAATATTCTAGGCTCAAAGTGTCCCCCTCTAATCAGCTGATGAATCCATAACACCTGCAAAGGGTTCCTGAGCCTTTCAATGGTCTCTCAGGCTGGTTCAGTAGGAATCACAAGCATGGGAAAGACTGCTGACCTGACAGTTGTGCAGAAAACCATCATTGACACCCTCCATAAGGAGGGAAAGGCCCAAAAGGTAATTGCAAAAGAAGTTGGATGTTCCCAAAGTGCTGTATCAAAGCACATCAATAGAAGGTTATGTGGAAAGGGAAAGTGTGGTAGAAAAAGGTGCACAAGCAGCAGGGATGACCGCAGCCTGGAGAGGATTTTCAGGAAAAGGCCATTCAAAAGTGTTGGGGACTTTCACAAGGAGTGGACTGAGGCTGGAGTTAGTGCATCGAGAGCCACCACACACAGACGGATCCTGCACATGGGCTTCAAATGTCGTATTCCTCGTCAAGCCGCTCCTGAACAACAAACAACGTCAGAAGCGTCTTACCTGGGCTACAGAAAAAAAGAACTGGTCTGTTGCCCAGTGGTCCAAAGTCCTCTTTTCTGATGAGAGCAACTTTTGCATCTCATTTGGGAACCAAGGACCCAGAGTCTGGAGGAAGAATGGAGAGGCACACAATGCACGATGCTTGAAGTCCAGTGTGAAGTTTCCACAGTCTGTGTTGATTTGGGGAGCCATGTCTTCTGCTGGTGTTGGTCCACTGTGCTTCATTAAGTCCAGGGTCAATGCAGCCGTCTACCAGGAGATTTTGGAGCACTTCATGCTTCCTTCCGCAGACGAGCTTTATGGGGATGCTGACTTCATTTTCCAGCAGGACTTGGCACCTGCCCACACTGCCAAAAGTACCAAAACCTGGTTCAGTGACCATGGGATTACTGTGCTTGATTGGCCAGGAAACTCGCCTGACCTGAACCCCATAGAGAATCTATGGGGCATTGCCAAGAGAAAGATGAGGGACGTGAGACCGAACAATGCAGCGGAGCTGAAGGCCGCTATTGAAGCATCCTGGTCTTCCATAACACCTCATCAGTGCCACAGGCTGATAGCATCCATGCCACGCCGCATTGCGGCAGTCATTGCTGCAAAAGGGGCCCAAACCAAGTACTGAGTACATATGCATGCTTATACTCTGCAGAGGTCCGATATTGTTCTATTTCCAATCCTTGTGTTATTGATGTCATGTAATATTCTAATTTTCTGAGATTGTGAATTTGGGGTTTTCATAAGCTGTACGCCATAATCATCACAATTATAACAAAGTAAGGCTTGACATATCTTGCTTTGCATGTAATGCGTCTATCTCATATATTGGTTTCATCTTTTGAGTTGCCATACTGACATAAATGAACATTTGCACGATATTCTAATTTTTCAAGTTTCACCTGTATATGAGGTCTTTAAAAAAAATCTAGTTTTTCAAGAGTCTGACCAATGCATAATAACATATTAATTTCATTAATTGGAGACTATATTTCTGTATTCTGTATACATACACATACACAGGTACAGGTACAGGTACACACTTCCAAATTCTTTTATTTGTTAAGTTCTTTATTTCCCTAAAATTCTTTATTTTTTGGTTATGAGTTAATGTTTTATTTCAATAAACAAGGAATTAAAAAAAAGAATGTTATAATAAGTTTTGTTGTCTTGTTAAATACTGCTAAAGATAACCTTAAATGTTCATATAACAGAGACAAGGGTGAACTTATGAAAAATTATGCACGATGATCGTGTGTCCTCTCATCTATTCCAATCTGACTTGAAGTTTATTTAGCACATCAGAATGGCAAAGGTCATACAGAGCATCCACTGCTGATACCCCAGTATTTTGTGTTTGCATCAAATAAGTGGTATCACTGTTGTGATATTTGTCAGGAAATCATTTTGCAAAGCACTTGCTGAGCCCTTGTGAGCACTAAGTGGTAGTTTCCCATAACTTATTAAAGAGACGCAGGTAAGTGACCTTTTCCTTTCATCTTACAATCAGAGAGGTACGATAGGAAGAAATATGCTCTCTCTGCTGAATAAATCAAAGGAAAGCCTTTTGTTAGCGTTCTCCGCACCAATGATCCATAGCGCGCGCACACATTCATCCTCATGCTACAGCAGATGGAGGGTGCTTTATGAAATCCTTCTAATTTTAGTCTTGTCAGCCTCTGCTCTATCAAAGCTCAGACCTGCAGAAAGCTGTGTTATACAGGAATCTCTGGAAGGTAAATTGATACAGCAATACTCTTGGCCTGATCTAGATTACACCATGGTCGTAGTTATGTTTGGGATATTCTAAAATTCTGCAACTCTATTCACACTTACATTCAGAAGTGGGAGAGGGTTTTTTATAAAAGTCAAGATGTAGTCCACAGCTGCAAGCTTAACCTCCTATTTCATCATTGCAGGATTTGTGGAGGGTAGGGGTCACCACTAGGAATAGTTTACAGACATCTCTTGTATCGGCCCACCTCCATGAAACAATGTAACATTATCTGATGGTTTTCTAGTAGGTGATGTAAGTGGGAGCTGTTGGTCCTAGTGGGCTGTTACTCCCTAATAAAAGACCTGCACAATCAAAGCCCCACCCCTTTCTACATCACAATTTCTCCTAACCATCATCTCCTTGATTCTTTGCTCATTGTGTAGTCAGTTTCACAACCTGGTTTTATCACAGACCCCAGTCCAGTCAATGTTATACCCCTTGGTATGCTTCACAGTGCAGTCAGGGAAAAAAAAGACTTTGTCTTGATCTGTGTGTGCGTATGTATGTGTGTGTATTCCTTCCCCAGTAGCATTCCTCAGGTAAGACAGTTAACTCTGAAGCACATTGTGTTCAGCAGCACATAGAACCAGCATAAAAGTAGCTAGAGAAAAAGATAAATTCTAAGGGAATTCAAGATGACAGGTTGGAACATGCATCATATTTTTGTTTTTGATTAGATGGGTATCTCACTTTTTCTCCAGAATATCAACAGCTTCCTCAGGGATATCTCTACATTTATCTCTATGACAGCAACCCTGTGAGGGCTGCTGACAGCAAGTAATTGCCTAGCCAGTGGATTTTCATAGCTCGTGGTGGACCTGAACCTGGGTCTCTTGCTCCAATCTTACACCTTAACTACTACACTATCTTAGCATTGTCCATGACATTCTGGCTTCATATATGATTCCTGGTATGTAATCATCATCACACTGATGGAATATAATGGAACATAATGCTTCCATAGATCCATCCTTCTATATTATAATGTCTGCAGCAGCGTGCATGTAATATAAGAATTTTAAATAAACAAGAATGCCATTAACAAGGGTTTAATTAGTGTACCTTTTTGTGAAGTAGTTAACAGAAGTTTTATATCTAGCTTATTAATAAATCAGGCCTGCAGGATTTGTGATCTGCAGGGAGGGTGTTGTCAATGAATAGAGGGGTCTGCAAGATCAGATGCTTTCATCAAAAACACTGCACTGTCACAATGCAAGCTCTCCTCTTTCATATATGTGTGCGATGATGCGTGTACCAAAGTGATGGAGCTTGCACTGTGATGGCACAATGCTGCATTCATCATTTGCCCCTACCCCTGCAGTTGCTAATGAATTTGGAGATGTTGGGTTCTTGGTGCTCTCTGAGCTTGGCTGGCGTTCTCTGAGATGTTTCATTACCAGGCTAGGTAACATCATCAGTGCATGGGGGAGTGGGGTTTGCCTGCCAGTCTTGTTTGGGGTGTGGTTTCTTCCTTGATGGTTCCTTAATACAGGTATTTTTTCTTCCTTGATTATCTGGTCCTGTTTCTTGCTTCCATGGGTGTTGGCTGCCAGGGAGGATGTGCTCTGGGTCCAGAAGAACACAACCAAGGCCAGAGAACACCAAGAACCCAACAGTTCAACCCTGAACTACATATATTCTCTACTACTGTATTGGAATTTGGAGATTTGAGACCATATTTAAGTGATCAAGAATGTTATGTTTGGGCTACTATTACCATAACTATATGATAGTTGTATCTTTATAGCAAATTCTCTAGACATGCTTGAAATATTTGTAGGAAAAATGCTGATTAAAGAAAATAGAATTCAAAAGGTTTTAAAATTGCTTCCAAGTATATGTGCTTGTGGCCAATTTTGACAAATATCTACAGAATGTTATAGACTTATTATTAGAAAACCGATGCACATTTTTGCAAAAGAGAAACCATACTTACTGGGCTCTTATCTGAGCATGTATACATTAATATCAATAAAATAAATATGAAACATAGTGAAAGGTCAGTCAAAAGAGCTAGTCCCTGATTCAGTTAAGTCAATAAAGACATATTCAGTGTGTTGGTGTACAATTCAGTCAAGCTAATGATCCAACTTCCACACCATGGCTCCTAAAATGATAAATAAATGTGTGCAATCCCCTTGGTGAGTATAACTAACAGTTTCATTGGGGTTACAGCTAGACAAGACATAAATAGACCACATACCTTTAATAATCAGTTTTAATCAATATATCATGGGTTCTCAAACTTTGCAGTGCCACAACCAGCCACTATGAGCTTGCACAGGCAAAGCAGCTTGTGTATTTTACACACAGCAAATATTACCCTGTACTATATGTCATGTCTTTACTAAGTAGCATTTGTGTTCTGGAAAATGACATTATTGGAGCACCTCACACACATTTCTATTCATAAATATCACATTTGATTACACACCTACAATGAAAATAGCTCTGGAGGCAACACCCACAGTACTCCTAAAAATGTTAAATTGCAATATTTTAATTGTAATTACCAAAGAATAATCAGAATAACTAGATTTAATTTTCATTAAGCTTTATAAATCAAAGCAAAGCAAACTTAATGTTACCCTTTTTAACAGAAAGTGATGCAAAGGGAAAATTATTAAATAGATGACTGAAGAGGCTTCGTATGACTAACGTGAATCATGTTAACAAGCATGTTATTAAATCCATGACTGGAGAGTAATTATTCATTTTAATTAGAGTCAAGTGAAAATAAAATGAAATGAGCATACATTCTTGTCCTGGTCATATCTGGAGTGAGGCTTCTACCACATCATTCACCAGAACAAGTGCAGCCAGAAAAAATAGTCCACCCAGGGGCATCTTGGGGAAGGTCAATGAAGCCAAAATGGTAATCATGATTGGGTGGTCCAATTCCTTGCCCTTCTTAAATCTAGTCTGCACATGTTGCATGCATATAAAAGGCTTTGATAGTTCATTTGTATCTTCCATTTTGATGTTGTTGACACCAATAACATCTTATAACTGCTTAGTTGGAAAACTGGGAACTTTCCTATTTATACATGCATAGGATTGCACTGAGAATTGTTTGCCAAAGCAACTTGCGTCCACCAAACAGAACGAAGTAATCCTGCCGTGTTTGGGAGCTTGGTAATCCATAAGTTGCCCACCTTTTCTCTCTCTCTCTTTCTTTCTTTCTGATTAGATTCATAGGCTGTCCCAAACTGTATGACTCAAGGCAACTTACAAAATACAGCAATAAAACACAATAAAAGCACAGAATATGTAATCCAAAAGAAAGTCTGGAGAAAGTTAAGACTCAATTAAACATCCCACAAGGAGTCAACCACCTGTTCTAACCCAGGGCCTGAGGACAGAGCCAGGTTTTAAGGGCTCTATGAATCGCGGGCAGAATAGTGTTCCAGAGGGCAGGCACCATGATAGAGAAGTCCTTCCTGTCCTGTGAACATTTTTAACAATTTATCATGGTTTTTTTGGGGTGGGTGAGTAAGATTCTGAATTCAGTTTGAAAGTTAGAGTAAAACTGTAGAGCAGTGTTTCTCAACCTTGGCCGCTTGAAGATGTGTGGACTTCAACTCCACAAGCTGGCTGGGGAATTCTGGGAGTTGAAGTCCACACATCTTCAAGTGGCCAAGGTTGAGAAACACTGCTGTAGAGAGTAAGGAAGATGATCTTGACAGAGATATGCAAGCTCTGTTGCCAGGTTGACAAGGTGTAAAACATTTTTAAGTCCAGATAACATTCAGAAGCAGATCAGACAGACACTTCCTTAATTCACTGAACTATAACAAAATCACTATTACCCAAAGCATTTCTTTTCACTAATGTTAATGTTTCACTCACTAATGTTAATGCTCACTCGTTAATGTTCACAATAATCCTGTTGGGTGGCCTCTATGGGTGGCCCTATGTTGCAATTGGAGACAGAGTCACCCTCTGGGGGAGATGGGCAGCATACAAATTTAATAAATAAATAAATAAAATGAGGCTGACAAAACAGCGGTTGCAGAATAAGACCTAAACCCACTAACAACCTATTTCACACTACAGTGTTCACCACTATGATAGATCGACTTTTAGGCTCCCGGCCTTCAAATGTTGTAGCCTCTGGACAAGGTCACCTAAAGGCATCCACAGGGGGATCAAAGAAGTCGAAATGTTGAAGCTCCACATCTTTCTGTTGTGCATCATGGGTAAAAAGGGGTGTGTCTCCTTTTGCACAGTTGTAGCCACATCTTGATTTTTTTGACCCTCCCAAAGACACCCTGGGGTCTTCCCTCCTGTGAGACTTGCTTTCTGACCTTCTGCAGGTATGGCACTGAACTGGCAACCATACAGGTGAGGGCAAGGCCCTGTCCCTGCCCCTTTGTGCCTGCAGCCAGCAATAGGTGGGGCTGTTTGACTTTTCTCACATAGAAAAGAGGGAATTGATGTGGGAGTGTGGAGTAGAGGTATGAAACAAGGACTCTCATCCCCAGAAGAGTGAACACGAGATAAGAGAATGAGACTGGCCCCTCCCTAAGGAATGTAGAGGATGTTTGTGGGGTGACCCTGAGAGTTGCTCTCAGTCTGAGAAGATTCTGTAACGGGACTGAAGCCAATAAACCTTGCTGGATTGAATCTGTATTGTCTCTTGGAGTTTCCTGGGCTAATCCTGACAATTACACACCTTTAGAAGCATCCCGGGATTCTTACTGGTCCTGGTAATCTGATCTTGTGGCAAAAGCCTACATATTTTGGTTACTCAGAGTTTCATCCAATTTCATCTAATAGCTCTGGAGCCTGACAGAGCCAAATAAATGACAAACAATTCAGTTGTGCCCAGCTTCCCTATTTGCATAACCATTTTCTCCCAGAGTCATCAGTTATGCCAAAGCGGGGAGAAGGGAGGGAACATTCTCTTCTGTTTTTAACAGCCTTGTAAAGCAAGGCATTTTTCATTTTAATTATATGAGGGACTCATTAACAGTGTCTGTGACTCACATGATATAGAGGATGTGAACGTGACATTTTTCACATAATTTAAAATCTGAATATTTCCTGGATAAAGGAATACATCTGCCCTGTGAAATCAGCATGCTCATACTGAAAGCCATTTTATCAAATACTCTCCAGGTGAGGATAGACACAGGCATTTCAAGTGGGTGGATCAGTCAGACGCAATTTTCAGTCCAAAAGTTACATTCAAAGAAACTAGTGGATAAGTATTAAGTTTACCAACACTGGCATGTGATTTATTTAAATAAATAAATGTCAGCAGTTCTATTGATCCAAGACTTGACACCAAAAAGTATTTGGCAGAATTGCATGAAACCCAGGGTTGCTTTCTCTGATCCAGATGTATAAAACTACAATTCCCATAATTCTTATCCACAAGGCCATTGTACTGGCATTGCTTCTACTGTAGATACTAAAGCAGCTATAATGTTTTCTCAGTGGCAAAGGGTGTGATTTAATGACTTCTGATGTATTTTTATGAATTTTGTATTTTGGTACAGTGTGAACTGTTTGGGAGAGGTAACCCTGAAAGGGAACCAACAGTAATCCAGTGAGCTAAAATAGATCCTATTGTTTCAGTAGAATTTAAATATAGCCTATATATCAAACTACTGAGCTAAAAGGAGTTTATTTCTCAGTAAATAAATTTAGAAAAATATAAGATTTTTTTTAATGACATAAGAAACCCCTTCCTGAAAAATAATCAAACCCATATGCACAGAGTCAGAATAAATAACTGTGGTTACTTATTAAACTATTATCTGTAGTTAAATGTGAAGCTTAAAAGATATATCCGTGAAAAAAAAAATTACTTTCTTAACTACTGTTAGAGCAAATTTTTGCTTACTATTCATCCCTTACCCCACTGAGTACAAAATTCAGAATCAATAAACTGAGCAAGAGAAAGTTTGAAAGGGCATTTTTAACTTGGTCTCTAGTGGGAACAGCATAAATATTAACATTAATGTAAAAGCCCAAGTTTTACAAGCTAAATCTAAGCCTCGGTATCTATCACTATTACTATTTGCATTAAGAGCCTATGGTGTGCTATACATCATTGATTTTTATAAAACAAAATATCTTGCTGCATCTCATTTCATCATATGGGCTCTGGCTATTACATATAATTTTCAATTTGACCAGATATTACAAATTTTTGTTTTCATGTGAAACAGTAAAGGATGCCAAATGTCTTAGCACTTGTTCTGTATTTAATATAATGCAATAAAACTGAATATAATCTGAATGTTACTAACAGGATTAGAAACCTGCACACAGATAGCATTCCCTTATTACTCTTGAACAGTTTATATGAGATTATGTTCCAGGTGAGGGCCAGGATGGTACGGTGGTTAAGTTGCTGGACTAGGAGCAAGGAGACCCAAGTTCTACTCCTCCCTTAGACATTAAGCCACCTGGCTGACTTTGGGCCAGTCCCTCCCTCCCAACCTAAACCAGTGTTGGTCTCTACAACAAGATGGCAGAAAAACAACCCCCTTGTTGTGCCATGCATTGATAATTTGCTCGTGTAAACTAGGCAAGTACAGTGCAAAATGACCAGACCCTGAAACCAAGCAGGACACTAGGAAGAACAGCAACGTATGTTTATGCTCCAAGAAAATAGCATGCAAGAATGGCATTGTAAACTTTCCAGTATGAAATTGTTTTACAACCAAAAATACATGCTCTGTTAGTTGCCTACATTAACTTCTGCCAGCTCTGTTCTACATACACATCCATTTCTTGGCGAAACTATAAGCCATCCCAAACTACAGAATAAGGGTAGAAATCAAGGGATGGTTCCATTAATTACAGTAATGCAAAGTGTATCATTAACTGTTATAAATCTGTCTTAATTAGAAATATATAATTATTTTATTCGCTAATATATCTTGTCTGACAATGTACTATCCTGGATACAGATTAACTGCCTTGTCATCTATCTGAACTTTTTTACAGGGGCCTTGAATCTTTGGAAAACTCCAAGAGCGTAACAGTATTATGCCTTTAAGGAGAGTTATTATTTTAAGGAGAAACAGCTGCTCTTCATAAATCTAATTCATGTTCTATAATTTGGCTGCATCCCTTTGGGGCTTACTATTATTTTATAAATTCTGGGGGCTTTGGGTGGGCATGCATACATGTGCTTGGCTGTCTTTTTGTGAATAAAAAGATGTTTTCCATCATTTCTGTGGGAGTGTGGAGCAGGGGTGTGAAACATGGACTCTCATCCCCAGAGGAGTGAAGAAGAGATAAGAGGATGAGAGTGGCCCCTCCCTGAGGAATGCTAGTGATGTTTGTAGTTTGACCCTGGGAACAGCTCTCATACTGAGAAGATTCTGTAATGGTGTGAAGCCAATTAAATCTTGCTGGATTGAATCTGTATTGTCTCCTGGAGTTTCCTGGGCTAAACCTGACAGTTTCAGACTCTAGACCTCAAACCTAAGACAGAGCCAGCGAATGCTACCAGGAGAATATATGGAGTATTATTTTTTTTTCCAGTTTCAACCTGCCCTATTCCCAAGCCTCACTTCTCAACTAGCTTCCAATAGTATCTTCTAAATTTCACACCATACAGTTTGGGGAGGGAAAAAAAGCCTCTCAGAGGGGGGGGGGGTTTGGCCCCCTTTTTCACATCAAGATTTATTCTTAATGGTGAGGAACCTCTGCTGTAGTACTTCAGGTGGTGTTGAATCACAATTGTGAGCAGCCCCAGCCCATCCGGCCAGTGCTGAAGGATGCTGAGTACCATAATTCAGAAACATCTTGTCTTCTGTTCTGGTGTATTGCCATGGTTTCCAACTGAGGGTCCAGGTAATGAAGTAAAGTCAAGTCTCATTCAAGTCAACCATGACTTATAGTAATTACATGGACACATTCATGGAAATGGTTGATCTTAGCCTTTTTCTGGGATTTTTTAAAATTCCCAGTCTATCCTAAATCTTGGGATTTCCTGGTGATCTCCCTGTTGCAGGGATCCCTCCCTAACTCTCCTTCCTTCCTTCCCACTGAAGAGTAATTCCATTATTCTCCAACCCCAACCCTAGTAATTGCCTTCCCTGGCATTAAATATATACCGAGAAATCTGTCACTCCTGACAGGTGGAGCTTCTCTGGGGCAATGATGGTGAACTTATGACATGTGTGTCAAATGTGAGATGCCACAATGTTTTGGGTAACACACCAGCATTCACCAACACCCAACAACAATTATTCTCCATGTCTGAGCTACCAAAGAAACTGAGTTTGTTTTACTCATATTTCATTTTTGTAATTACAGCATTTGACGTTTCTTTATATAATACATACCACCACACGATTGGACTGTATTTTTTAAAATAAATGAATATGTAAAGGATTGTTTCTCTTTTGTTTGGGCGGGGGGGGGGGGGCGTGTGACATGCCAGCAGATTTAAGTTAGGCATTTTCCAAATTTTTGACATGCCGAGCCCAAAAGGTTCACCATTGTTGGCTTAGGGTTTTCTGCAGATCTGCCCTTCCACCTACACTTCCCAGATCCCTCTCTCCACAGTTCTCTCTTGGGAGGAACATGGGAGGAGATACTTGGCATTACCTTGCTTGTTTAGTAGTTCTAGTACCCTATCATCACATTTGCATATGAGTGTCACTCTGCTTAGCTTTGCAAGATCATGCAAAATTGGGCTCAGGTTAGGCCAAGAATAGGAAAGATGAATGTTGCCATTGTTCCTGAAATCCTTGTCCTTAGACCTATCAAGCTCTGAGATGGCCCCACTCTTCCATTCTATAAGCCAAGACACACAGTTGAACATATATCCAAGCCATGACATTTGATGTCCAAATGCTACATGATCACCATGGGAGGAGAGGAGACATATATAAAAATATTGAAGTGTGATTTTCAAAGAAACAATGCTCTATTGTGATCTTCTTAGGACAAGGTCACTAAAAATGTTATCAGCAGTATAATCCAAACCTTCGTCTCCAACTGTATGGTGGCACTTGCTGCTTCCAATTTATGTCAGACATGTCCTCCTTCAAAGGAAAACAGAACTGGGAGGCTAGATGGAAAAGATCCAACAGGTTGTAGATGCCTGCAGCAAATTTTTTAGTTGTTCTTAATTCAAATCCCCAAAGAACAAGAGTGAAAACTGTGCTGAATTTTGTGTTTCTGCTGGCTACTCTAGAGGAGAAGATATTGCTAAGGGCAGAACTGTGAATTACATGGAACTCTGTCTTTTTTTTCAAGCTGTCTTCTTCTGGTTTATGAAATGTAGTCCTTGAGGCTACAATTTAAAGAGGGATATTTTTGTAGGCAAGGGCTTCTTAATCCTTTTCTGTTTCATCCTCTTCTCACTGGAACTTTCTTCCAACCACTTTAATTATATTTATTTCCAATTTATTTCTAAAGCTCTAGAGAAGTATAATTAAGCTATGATAAGATTTTATACACATATGTGAGTGTGTATGTGTACGTACCCACATGGCCTGTTGATGACTATTTACTTCATTAGTACTAACCTACCCACATATCCAGACAAACTGGTGAAAATTAATGTTATGAAGAAATCATCGCATTCCTAATTCTATATTTACCTTATAACATTAATGTAAGACACAGAAGATTATGTAACAGCTGATCACCTTTCTGCTCACAAAGATTCCTGATGATTTTCAAAAGCATTTTTTTTAAAATTACAGTTAGCACCAACTTGATTGGGCCTCATCCTGATTCTCCACTTCAGAAAACAGACTGATTCAAATTAGATTGAATTAAATGGTGTCCTGTGTGAGTCTAAAAGAAAAATCTTATATCCCATTGACTAGCACAGGGAAATATGAAATAGCTGTTGCTTTATATATATATATATATATATAAATAAACTAGTACAAACTGATATATAAAGTAAGAAAAAGGAAAGAAAAAGAAAGAAATCAAAGAGAATGCTAAAAGTGCAAGAAAGGAAAAAAAAGCAAAAGAAAAATAGAAAAGAAAGAAAAAAGACACAAAGAAGTAGTTTCCGGTCTTCTTTATAGCATATAATTATAAATTTAACTCTCACTCTGTGGTTACAACATAACTCTCTTCTTTCTATAATCTATCTTGTCTAATCATCAAAATCATAAATCGTAAGTTCCTTTTTTTTCTGTTTCACAGAAAAGTCTATAAGGGGTTGCCAGTTGGCAATAAACATAGTCTTTTCTCTGATCAAAGAAGTCAACTTAGCCATCTCAGCAAGTTCCATTATCTTCACCAACCACTCCTCCATTGTGGGTAATGCCACACCTTTCCATCTTTTGCATACAATAATCTCACTGCAGTTATCATGTACAAAAACAAAGTTCTATAACATTTTTCCAACTGTTTGTCCATCAAATCCAAAAGAAAAGCCTCTGGTCTCAATTGTATATTAATCTTTAAATCCTCTGAATCCGTGTATGTATTTGAATCCAGAATTTTCCAGCTTTTTTACATGTCCACCAAACATGATAAAGCTTTTTTACTTTTTAATAAAATGGGAGGGAATGGAATTTGGTTAACATCTTTGATGAAGATTGCCCATGTGTGTAACATTGTTTTGGGACCAAATTAGGTGACATATTCTGGCACAGTTCCCCTCTCTGCCAAACATGACCAAAATGATAGAAATAGGCCAGAACATAAATTAACCCCTGACTGTTTGATAGGCAACATCTATGAAAAATGCTGGCATTGCAATAGGAACCTCTTAAGAAACTTTCCAAATTAGAAAAAGATACACACAGAGGTTTTGGTGTAAGGCTCCATTTCGTTCTGATTTTTTCAAAAAAGGAACTGCCAGTGATTTTTCTTTTTGGACAGAACTAAATGACGATTTCAGCAGGCATCACAAATTCTCCTTGAGAATACAAGATAACAGCTATTAGTCTCTCAGTTACTCCTCTCCGTCCCCATCCTGGTATTTTACAGAGAATGGGGGAAATAGCATTACTTTTGTAATGCCCACCTTTCTGCAGAATTGAAAAACAGTGAAAATTTCAGCCCATCATGTTCCTGGGTTCTCACCTGTGGAGCCACAGAATCAGTTCCACCCAATCCAATGCACACAATTAATTTTTAGATTCTCCTTATCCATGTTCTGAAAGCAAAATGCAGCTAGTGAAAATTACCTTGGAAGCTTCTGAAGAGAAGAATCACTGACCATAGGATGGGATAAATGCACTCTTGCCTATCCAGCACCTCCCCTTAACTCAGGAAAAGCAAGTTCACAGCCACATGTTTGTGGAAATAACATTCCACCCTGCCATACTAAGGGTTCAGCTGATTTAGGGTGACTGCTTTCAACACAAAGCTGCACTTCAATCTGTGGGTTAGAGATTAGGATCTCGCCATGCGCACTTTGAAGGCAGTGGAGGTGTTCTTTTTTTAGTGGTTCATGAGTAATCCATGTTCTTGCTAACATCACACCCTGAAATCATAACACACCTACCCTGTTACCTATCCTTCATCTCTGCCTTGGAATATTGCACTCAGTATGAACTTCCTGTGAGAATATCATCTTGTTTTGAAGATGGGATCCTCTTATTGGTATGCATCTGTTAACTCAACCAGGTGAATTATAACCCTACATTTTTTCCTAAGTACCCTGTGAATGCAGCTACAGTCAGTGAATCATTATTTGCAAGTGATCACATCACCTTTGTCAGCACTTGTCAAATAGATTCTCTGAAAGCCAAATTGAGGAGCATGTCTTAGGAACAAATTCATTACAATGGTTGCCAGCCCTCTGGATTCATGGGAGAAGAAAATAAAGGCAGATCTCTTTTCTTGGCTGAAGTGTGGATGAAATGGGGGGAAAGGATAAAGGGGGGGGCAGGAGGGGAAAGGGACAAAGAAGTTAGGGCAGCTTAAGTAAAGAATTTTAAATATGTTTCTTCGGATCTTAAAATGAGATTAATTCAACAAAAGGGTTTTTCATGTTTACCACACTTCAGATGTTTTAAAAGAACTGGCTGCCAACTTCATCGTACTTAAAACGTAAAATGGCTTAAGAGAAAACTTATGCATAGGATATGGGCTGGCCCTACTATTGCACTATTTTAGTTTAAAAACCAGAAGTTTTGTTCATTTTTTTGTTTGGGGAAGAATAATATGGTTTAAAGATATGAGAGTGCTTGTGAATCATTTTATGATGATCCATATATCTTTCAAACATGGGGCACAATGAAAAATATTACTCTTTTACACTCTGGATTCCAGTTTCACCTGGACTTACAGCTCATGCTTAAATAGCAATTGAAGTTGTGTCCAGGGAAGTCTTTTCCCAACTTGGTTTGGTGTTCCAAATTATGGGCCTAGCTGGAGCAGGATGACCCAGTGATAGTAAGTCATACTTGGATCACCACACAACCAAGCTGCTGTAATGTATCCCATGTGGTACTGCCTTTAGAGGTAGGAAGCTGCAACCAATGTAGAATGCAACAGCCAGATTGCTTATGGGTCAGACTTGATCTTCCACTAATATTAAGGTCACTTCACTGGCTGGCAGTAAACTTCTGGGTCCAATTCAAGGTGCTTTAAAGTCCCGTATTGTATTGTTTTCAGACATATCAGGAACCACCTGGCAAAAATGAATCTGTCTCTGAACATCTAAAGAGCCTGCTGGGAGTCCCATCTCCTTGCAAGGTATTTGGGGTGTGGGCCTTTTCAGTGATGGCCCTCATGCTATGGAATATCCTGTTCTCCAAAATATATGTGGTTTCATCTCTCCTTGCATTTCACAAGGTTGTGCAGATCTTCCTATTCCAACATCCTTGGCCTTGATTGATAGTGACCATTAGATTTTATTGTTGTTATTATGTTGTTATAGTTGATTTTTATTTGTTGTTGTTATTGCAAATCATCCAGAGACTTGATTTGTTTGGGATAATTCATAAATATTGTCAATAAATAAACTAACATAAATAAATGTACATATTTCTTTCTTTAAAGGGCAAGTGACTTATCCAGAGCAGTCTTGCAACTATAGGCATAAAATTGCATGGGGATCGGCAACAGTTAAGTAATAGGTAACCCAAAAAACCTTCATATAGCAGGTGAAAATACTATACAATAGAGTATGAATTTTGGTGCTGTATAGAGAGCTGGAAGACACCTGGATGAAACCCAGGAAGTCTCAGTCACCCTGAATCTGCTTTGTGGAATTGGTACTTGTGGGAGTTTGATAACACCAATTGGCTTGACAGCTCCACCCAGAATGAGCTCAGTGGCCCTTTCTGGCGAAACCCAGGGGGTTATCTACCCTTTTGTCCCTGCCCTGAAGTTTATACCCATGTCCCCAAAGTTTAAGACCTGTTAAATTATTCAAAATTAGATTGATTAAACTATTTTTTTTTTATCATATTTATATAGCTGCCCATCTCACAAGTCTGGGCGGCGTACAATTAAAAAAAGACCATAAAATAAACAATATTAAAATAAAATTCTACAATTAAAAATAACCATCAGTATTTACTATTAGCAGATTAACAGAGACGATTTGGTGTTATAGGCAATGCAGCCACCTCACTAACTCACCATTATTTTGAGATCCCCAAGCCTGTTGACACAACCATCTTTTAAGGGATTTCCGGAAGGATGTCAAAGTTGGAGCCAATCTCACTCTGGGGGGAATGAAGTTCCACAGGGCAGGTGCCATGGCAGAAAAGGCCCATCTCCTGGGTCCTGCCAGATGTAACTCCTTTGCAGATGGGACCTGCGACATACCTCTTCTGCCGGACCTGATGGGATGGGCAGATGTAATCAGGCAGAGGCAGTCCCTCAAATAGCCCAGCCCTATGCCATGAAGAGCTTTAAAGATCAAAACCAGCACCTTGAATTGGACCTGGAAGCAAACTGGCAACTAATGGAGCTTGCGGAGCAGAGGTGTAACATGTGCCATTCTAGAAGCACACATAACTGCCTGTGCTGCCACATTTTGTATCAGCTGAAGCTTCCTTTTCAAGGGCAGCCCCATGTAGAGTGTGTTACAGTAGTCTACCCAGGAGGTGACCAGGGCATGAATGAGTGTGAGGAGAGCCTCCCAAGTCAGGAATGGGTGCAACTGGTGCACAACACAAAGTTGTGCAAAGGCTCTCCTAGCCATGACTGCCATCTGCTCTTTGAGCAGGAGTTGTGAGTCCAGGAGGACCCCCAGGTTGTGCACCAGGTCTGTTTGGGGCAGTGCAACCCCATCCAGTATCAAAAATGTCATGGTCCCTGAACAGGTAGGCCCCAAAACCTGGAGCCATTCAGTCTTGCCAGGGTTCAGCTGAAGCCTGCCATCCAGGCCCCCCAGCCTCCAGGCACCAGGATAGGACATCAACAACATGCTTAGTTCACCAGGGGCAGAGAGGTATAATTGGGTATCATCAGCATACTGATGATACCTCACCCCATGGCGATGGATGATCTCACCCAGCGGCTTCATGTAAATGTTGAACAGAAGTGGAGAGACCGCTGAACTCTGCAGAATCCTACACAGGAGGGGCCGAGGGCAGGACCTCTCCCTCCCAATCACCACCAACTGGTATCGACCCTGGAGAAAGGAGGAGAACCAGCACAATACCATGCTGCCCACCCCCAATCCCCAGAGCTGATTCAGAAGGAAACCATGATCAATGGTATCAAAGGCCACCATGAAGTCAAGCAGAGCAAGAATGCGTGCACAACCTCCATCCCACCCCCGCCAGATCATCTAAAGGCACGACCAATGCTTCTTCTGTCCCATACCCAGGCCTGCATCCTGACTGAAAGGAGTCTAGGAGATCCCATTATCTTATAAAAACTATTCACTCTGGACTCTGTAAAATCTAGTTCATTGTTCTTAAAATTATAAGTCATCTTTTAAAGATTTTTTTGTTTTATTAAACTTTAAAATACAATCCATAAAAGATGAAAAATATAAAGAAAATAGAATAATATACAGTTAATAAAATACAAGGAAGTAAACACAGTACCTAAAATGTCATGGAAATTTTAGGATAACCTTAGTTACTTAATAGTGACTTAGTTTCCTTAGTGAAGGAAAAACCTTTTGAAGGAAAAACTAAGTCACTACATATTGAGCCTTAAACTAAGAATACCTGGTTAACAGAGTTATAAATTACAAATTGTGATGAATGACATGAACACTAGGAATCTGATTTTTTATAAAGTTAACTATAAAATTAAAATATAGACTCTAAACATAAAAAAGCCAAACCTGGGATGTGGTAGGAATCCATGTACTAAGTTATAGTCCAAGAATGATTTCTGGTTAGAATTAAATTCTACATCAGATTTATTTTTTTCAATATGAGGTTATCTTGGACATTGAAGCATAGTTCAATAACCTGATTTACTATTCTTCCCAATTTTGTAACGGTCTAATTGTGATAAATGTTAATGTAACAATGATGTTAACCCAGACTAATGTAGCTGTATCTTCATGGCATGACCAATAAAAATATGAAGCATCACAGTTCTGCTATCACTTCTCAGTGTCTACAGAAAGGCCCAGACAGAGGGAAATGCATGCAATACCTTAAAATAGTACATCAAGCTACTTTTAAGGATGCATTGGGGAAAACATTACAGAGGTATAGGATATAATTATTACTTTTCATAGAAGAATACCTTTCTGGGAATAAGCCCATAAAACTCACTGGAGCTTATGGCATGAGATGACATGCATACAGTGAGCTGTACAATTCTTTCTTAAAACTCTGGAACAGGTTGGGAGGAGGAGTATTAGCCAGGAATGAAGACAAGTCTTCCCAAGAAGACAGTTCAAAAATTTATACTAGGAAATACTTTTTGAACTTGTTCAAAGTAGGTTTGTAATTCCTAATTCTTTGCCCTTGATAACTCATTTTGGGGAAAATACAGCAGGGTTTCTTTTTCTAATACAGAGCTGCTGAGCATAAAGCATATTCCAATTACATCCATGCAAAATGAGTATCTCTTTGCAATATCCAAGAAATATGTGCAAACAAACCTTGGTTAGCAACCCTTACTGAACATATGGAAGCTTCAACATATAGATAAGTGTCATTATTTTAGCATGCTCATGAAGCTCTGTTATTCCTGCTCACTTTACTGGAGAGCTCTGTGACCACGCAGTGTGGAAGAGCTGGGTGCTGATACTGCAATGAATACCTGAACTATGGGGCTGGAAAAGATTGTTTACACCAGAGTTTTTCAAACAGTGTTGAAAGAATTTGATGGGGTCCATGAGCAACTCAGGACAAAACAAAAAAACAAAAAGATCACTCAAACTCAGCAAATTTTCCATCACTAGAGCTTTGCTGCTTGATTAGGGGATCCGTAAATTTCTTTTTTTAGTGAACAGGTTCCATGGCCTAGAAAAGTTTGAAAACCCTTGATTTAGATTATCAAGTCCACTCTCTGTAGAAACAGAAACTTGCATTTGCTCAACTGAGAAAGAGACCGACCTAATTCTGACCCAAAGCAAAAATTTCCGGTTGGATCCATTACAAAGATAACATGAACATACTGTTACTACTTCTTTTCAAAAGGGACCTATTTCTTCTGAGGTTGGCAGGATCATTTGTAGGACTCTGACAATTTGTGCAATTAGAAAAAATAGGAGAGAAACAGAAAGCAAAAGGGAACAGTGTTTCAAAAGATCATCAATTACCTCTGCTACATAACGATCAACAAGACCTGGCATTGTATGTTTGGGGTGCATTGTTGGTGTGCCGTAACAAACAAAATGGGCAAAGCTAAGAAAGGACCAAGAAGGGTAGGCAAGGACCATTATAACAGTTCACAAAGTAAGTTGAACTATGGCAGCTAGTGAAAAGCTAATTCATAGAGCCATACTGGCTGGAGATTCAGAGTATTGCAATCCTAACTCATTCTTAAAATGCCTGGATAGCATTCTTTATTTACTGATAAGCAACATGGTAAACACTATCCCTGACTGAAAGATAGATGTAGCCATTGTTCAAACTGAAATCATATCCATATAGTTTATGAGATATGTTTACAAAAGTTTATTGGATAGCTGCGGTATGTTCCTTGGCCAAATCATATGTTTATAGGGAGAAATTCCTTGCATTCACACTTCGTGCTAAGCTATGATTTTGCTGAATAAACCTCAACTGACTGGGTTCATACATAATACTAAGCCATAAGCATGCAAATGATATTATAGCTTAATTATTGCACATTGATTCCAAGTCTCACTCATTATGTCAGTATGACAAGATGCAAATATACAGATTTCAAGCTCAGCTTTCTTTCCAAAACAGGCTCTCATTCAGAAGATTTACCAGAAGATAATGAGCGCTACAATAAACACAGCTGGGCATTTTCCTCTCATCGTACATATTAAAAATAATAGATTTCCAGCTAAGTGGGAAGAAATGTCATGCCAAGATTATATGTAGTTATCCAAGATGTACCTATTAAGGATACTATGAAGAACAAGCAACTCCTGGCTTTCTCTGTGATTTCAAATTGTTATTTGGGTAGAAGTTCATGAATCTTATGAAAAAGCAGATATACAGGCTATTCTAGTTTTCCTTTGCCATAGCCCATCGAGGTTATTCATTGGAGGAGAGATCACAGCTCACATCAGAATTAAAGAAGTCTTTGCACTTAATGTGCTGGCATTTAAGAAGCAACCGCAGTCCTTGGCAGAGAGCAGGGAGGCTTGTCGCCTTCATGTTCAACATGGCTTTCCTGGGTTACACCAAAACTTGATTAATGTAATGTCTTCTACTTGGGTTTATCCTTCAGTAGTGGTCAGTAGCTTCAGTTAGTGCAAAATGCATCATCTAGGCTGTTAACATATCAGGACCACATTTTTGCCTCTGTTGAAAGATCTAGACTGGTTATCAACTGATTTCCAGACACAATTTAAGGTGTTGGAGTAATTAGTAATTGGTGTTAAATGATTTTGTCCCTAAGTAGCTGAGGGACTGTATAACATGATATAAGTCTGTCCAGAGATTTAAATCAGAAAGGTAGATTCCCTTACAGGTTCATTTTTTGACACCTGGATGACTTTTCCCTCTCTTGCTCCAAAGCTATGGTACGCACTCCATTGGGAATTATGCTCAGACCCACTCTTTCTATGTTCAGAAAAAAAGTCAAAGCATTGAAAAATCATACAGTTGGAAGGAACTCCAACTCCCTTCTCAGTGCAAAGATCCAAATTAAAGCATGCCATACAAATGGCTGTCTAGCTTCCAGCTGAACACATCCAGAGAAGAGACACCCACTCCCTCTCTGGATAGCTGGTTGCATCACTGCATTGCTTTCACTGTTAGGAAGGGTTTCCCCCTGCCCCTAATATTCAATTAGAATCCACCTAAGTCCTTAATCTCATGCTTTGCATTCTGGAACAGTGGGGAGCAGGTATTGACCTTCTTCTGTCTGACACCCATGCAGGTATGTCTAAAGTGTGATCCTATCCCCCGTTAATCTTCTCTTCTTATTCTAAGCCTACTCAATTCAACTTGTCTTCAGAGGATTTAATTCATAGTCCCCTGTTCGTTCCTGTTCTACTCCAAATCTGTTTTAGTTTGTCTGAATCCTGTCTAAAGCACAGTGCACAGTACTGGACACAATACTCAAGGTGGGATCTGAACAACAGGGAATCAACTGAACTAGTATTTCCCATTTGTTGATGCAGCCTAAAATTGCACTCACTTGGTTTTCTGCAGCACCATCTTATTGCTGACTCACATTCAGTCTGCAATTAATTAGTATTCCAAGCTGTTTGTCACAAGTACTGTTGCTAGCCAAGTATGCTCCATTCTATACTTGTGCATTGGATTTCTATTTCCTAAGTGCACATATTGGATTTAGTCCCTGTTAAATTTCCTATGTCTACTCCAGAAAAGGGAAATAACAGATTTTAAGTGTTTTAGTTTTTTATAATTGTTAACCACTTTGAATATGATTTACCATATATACTGACAGATAAGCAGCAAAATAAATCATATAAAATATATATATATATATATATATATATATAGAGAGAGAGAGAGAGAGAGAGAGAGAGAGAGAGAGAGAGAGAGAGAGAGAGAGAGGATCTTCCTGGAATTATTTGGCTCTCCTATCATGGGAAACAGATCTCTGGGCTCTTCTAAAGCTCTTACATCTTGCACAGGAGAATGACTAGGGCAAAGAGCTAAAAGAAACTAAAAAAAATAAAACAAATAAGCCGCATAATTCAAAGATAGTGTATAGAGAGTCATCAGCAGGAATCAGGATACTCTGTGATAGTTGATTATAGGTGCTGGCTTTGCATAACCAAATTAATAGGGAGACGTTTGCTCCCCATGACACTCCAAGAAGCATGAAATTAGAGCTTGCCTCTGCCCATTCTATTCAGAACTCAGCTTGTAAACACAGTATTAAGACTGTTCTGTGTGCAAAGACTTACTTGGAGGAGGCTTGTCATATAGCAAAGGTCAAAGAAATGCCAGATTAATTATTGCTCCATTGTATTGCTAGGAAAGAGCCTAGCAGAGGAGGCAAAGGTGTTTTCTGAGCAAACAGAGAGAAATATTTACCAACTAGACATTTAACACAGGGTGTCTGGGGTTACTTGGAAGCTGGTGGCATCATTCTCTCAAATATTTTATTCTAGTTCTTCTTTTAAAGTAGTCCACTTGCCAAAGTTGGGTGCCAGAATGATTCAAAATCATACAACTGATCCATTAGATAAATAAATAAGTCAAATTAATTTCTGCTAAAGATACAGATTTAATCTGATGCCTGTACAACAGAATAAAACTGATACCTATGTGGGCGGCAGCTTTTTCTAGCTGGGTGCCATTTTCTGCCTCAGTGGTCAAGGGCATCCACTGGGGGGGTGGGGAGGCTGAAAAAAATCTCAGTCACACAATGAGACCACCATACTGACTTTTTGATCCCCCCTTGCAGATTCCCTGAGTGTGGTGGTGTTAGTGTAATGATACTGGAGAGGGTGGGGCTGAATGCTTGCTTTTTTTCTGCCCCTTCCCCTTTTGATACCTTAGCTATTATTTTAACTGTATAGCTTGGGATAAAGATGCTGCGTGGAGCGTCTTATTTTTGAGACACCAGCCTGGCAATGAAAATCAGACCTTCTGAATGTACTGTACTTACCTGACATTGGTGATGAAGCAATCCAGGAGAAGTTCAGAGGACTCAACTTTGCAATTTACTCAGGCTCATATACTGAACAAGTATTTACCTTTTATTTGTTTGAAGTCTGGGAACAAGTGCAGCTTTGGAATGATAATTGATTTCTATTTCAGTTCCACAAAGAATGGAAAACATCACTCATCCTGGACAATTAACCTCTCTGCCTATTTGCAGGCACCCTTGTGCATTAAAAAAAAAAAGGAAGGCAGAGACCATTCTGACACCTATGCAGTGCATCCATCTATGGTGAAATCAGTCGTAAAGAAGGCTAGTAGAGAACAATGGTGAAGGAGCTGGATCCTGGGAAAAAGGCCCAGCTGCTTTGACAGAGTTGCAGGCAAGGGCTCCGTAGCATAGACGGGAGGGATATATGTCAAAATGGGCAAGATGATGGACACACATTTTATCTATCTATCTATCAATCAATCAATCAATCAATATTTATATAGCCACCCATCTCACACAAAGTGATTCATACCCCAGACACTGCTGTGGGTGCTGCACTGGTGCACCCATGTGCCTGGAAGCCTCACTTTGCCTTTGAACATGACGCATTCTGCTCTAAAGTAACTCCAACAAACAAATGGACAAATAATGAAATGACATACTTTTTAAAAAAAAAAACAACCTTCAGAGTTACCCTAACAAGCCATTCAGACTGTAATAAGAGTAATTATTATTATTATTATTATTATTATTATTATATAATATTTCTGATGGAGGACAGTTATGAGATGTGACTGAAGCCACCAGGCATTCTTGTGCATCAGACATTTCAGCATTGCCACCAGGTGACTAAGACAGAGTTGTGGTGTTTGTTCCTTCCCAATGGCCTTTCAGAAGAATTAACCTCTGCAACAGATCTCTTTACTTTGGCAGAACAAATGCCAGTTCAGGTACCTTCTTTGTTCACCTTTTTATTAACCCCTGGTAAGTCAGTCATTTGCCTCGATCAGAAGTGATTCAGCTTACTGCAAGCCATCTGTTCAACTGTTGTTTCAAGAAACGCAAAACAAAATTGTAAATAATTCAGATATAATATGAGAATGGCATCTGAGTCCTGCTGTTTGGCTCCATCATTGACTACTATTAGTACTACTACTACTATTTTAAAAATGAAAGCTTTCCATCTGTGAAGACACCTGGAGTAGTTTTCAGAGAATAATAACAAAGAAGAGAATCCTTGTTTGCAGGATGCTCTTCATGCTAGCTCCACAAATGCTTTCCTTCCTGGAAATCAACTTTGCTCTAGACTGTTTCCTTCCAGAAACCACTGAATTGTCTTCTTTTCTTGGCTGTTTTTATTTTGCTACTACGGTATAAATACATTTTAAATCACCAACCCATATGCCTTTAATAATTCAAGCCACTTTCATGCCATTTTCTGCTTTAAACTATTCTACCAGGGGCTCCTTTGCTTGTCACCAGACTCCAATTCCCCTCCCTCTCAGTGGCTTGGCAAACTGGGACTGGTAGAATTATAGTCTACCAACATCTGGATTGCAACTCGTTCCTCATCCCTGGACTAAATAAATGAACGTGTAATAGTTGGGTGGTGGAGGTGGCTGTGATGGAAGAGACCATTTTAAATCATTCATGGAGGTACAAGCATAATCATTTGCTTTGCCAGCTCAGAGTTTGCTTAGTCTAAGGCTACAGATCACATCTGAAAATGTTGTTTGAATGGAGTGAACAGGCATATTTTCATTTTCAAGAAAAGTCCTATTCAGGCTTTAAAAACCTGAGAGAACTTTATTCCACAAGAGTATTTGGTAAGTCCTGCTTTCACTGATATCAGTCTTCTCAGGTTTACATGTATTTTAGCTTCCACGCTAGCAAGAAACAACATACTACTGAGTCACTGCATGTGTGGAAGCCAACATACACAGAGTGCATGCCCAAAGCCTACCTCTGCATAGCCACCAGCTTCATCCCCTATGTTTGTATGTGGTTTGGTGCCACCAGATAGGAGTCCCTGTATTCAATCCTCCGTGTTGCCAGCCATCACACCTGCCAGTTAATCAATGAGAAGGCACAAGAAGTGATAGCCATCCAGCAAGCCTACCTGCCCCTCGCCCTGCCCTTGTCCTTTCCTTGTTTGCATTTGCTTTTTATAATAAAGGGGAGTGATCAGGTGTTAAAAAACATCCAACCACTTCACAGGACTTTCCACAGTGGGAAACCAGATCCTGAATAAACAGAGCAGCAGCAACAGACACACCAAGGCTCCTTTGAAACAGCCACTTGGGGATTTCTCTCTAGTTTTGAAAACACCAATAGGGATCTATCATGACTGCATATTCAAATCCTTGCCATCACACTTTAAAACGTCTTTGTCCCTTCTCTAATTAACAATTAAGAGGCCCTGTGCCTTTCAGGCTAAAAAACAGAATCACCTTTAATTAAGGTAATTATTCTTTATGACTCCTGGGACACCCTGGGCATGAAAAAAGGGAATACATTTGCAAATTATAAAACTCAGAGAGTAGCTTGAAAAAGAAAGAATTTCCTAGATGGGCGTCATAATGAAATAACCGCTGAAGAGGGTCCCGATGAGACAGGGTAGGAAAAAGAACTGACTGGTTTATAGTTACACTGGCCTAAGGAGTCAGAAAATTAATTTTTTAAATTAGATTTATATCCCACCTTTTCGAGAGGATCTCAAGGTGGCATTCATAGTGCTCCTCCTATTTTTCCCCAGAATAATAAATCTGTGAGGTAGGTTGGACTAAGAGAGAATGACTGGCCCAAAATCACCCAGTGAGATTCCATAGCTGATGGTAGATTAGAACCAGGGTCTTCCCATTCCTTGTCCAGCACCTTTACTGCTATACCACATCTGAGATCTCAAGTTCATCTAGAACATATCAGGGTATAGAAGATTGAGTATTGGGAATGAAGTACTTGGAATACCTGGAACCCACCAATTTGGGAACAGCTGGCTTTTTAACCATTCATATATGCTTGTGGCCATCACATTATATGGTATTGTTTTCCATGCACTTAATGAGAACAGATATTTTCATTTATCTTGTTGGTGTGCAACTTACTGCAAATCAAATCAACTAATCCAATGAGTTTGAGAATCAGGAAAAAGAAAAACTGGTCTATTTTCTTCAGACATTTTTAGCTTTATAGACTTCTATCACTTCAATCGTTGTCACAGCAGCTCCGCTCCTTCTCCTACAACTTTGAAAAGACACTGTTTTCACCCCAAAGAAGCAGGGAAGTGTCCTTATGAAAGGAGGATACTTCCTACTGCACCGCCATTCAGTGCACCATCTGGTGAAAGTAGTGACCTTTCCCTACCCAAAGGAAAAAGCAATTATCTACAGCACTGACAAACAGAGGGTTGGGAGGAGAAGTGTGATTCAGACCTTGAAATCTTCCTGGGTCTTAGAGCAGCATTAAGTAAGGCTCTTTTTCTCCTCTTGTACATGATTTTGCTTTCTTAGGAATTCAATGGATGTTTCCAGGGGTGTTTAGAATTTTAAGGAAGAGTGTTGCTCAGTTGGAACAGCATAGATTTTCCTGGTATAAAGTCCTTGGCTTCCCCAGGTAGGGTTGGCTTAACTCCTGCCTGGAATTCTGAGCAGTCAATGGTTGTGTTTAAACCCAACATACTAATCCTCAGGAAAATGTTAATGGAATGCCCTTGTGTGTAGCTCATGAATCCTGCAGAGAAAGTTGTCGTAAATTGATGCAACTGGAATTTGAAACTGAAGCTTTATATCTTGGTTTCCTTCAACTGTTTGCAACTGTTCTGCTCAGAAGTCATGTGTGATGGAAGATAAGAGGGTGGTATGTATGTTCTTGTTAATATGACCCAGGTTAGCAGGCTGTGCAAACACAGCCATTTGCTTGAGATGAGATATAATACTATGCCATGTTTTAATACTCTAAGCAATAAATCATGGTTTACAAAAGCCACAACATGCTAAGACAAACCCATACAATTCACATAATAACAATACAAATACAGGCCATATTGGAGCAATGAAACTCTAGCATAAGGGAACTTCTCACATTTACTAATAACAGCCTACCTTTATCTTTCCTATATTAAACAATCACAGCTTGTGTCAGTCAGGATTTGGAAATATTACCTCCACTCCTCTGAGGCCCAAAAGTGCTGAAGCATGAGCAGTTGAGGTTAATATGCTGCAGAACTATCACTAACATTGAGTTGCACTGGCAGTAGGTTTGCTAAGAAGTTTGTCCTCTAGTGTTTTATGTTGCATTTTCAAACTTTTCATCTCCAGTAATTGTTTTTATTCTTTTTATATCCTGCCACAGTGTAATAAGACTATCAGTGGTTCGTAAGACAACATTATAATTTTTGCATCATATGCCAACAAACTTTGGCATGTCTAGTTTTAAAACTTGTTTCCAAGAATGGTATATTTTCCATATTTGTTGAACCCTTATGCTTGAGAAGGAATTAGTGGATGAGATATCTTTGAGAGTATATATACTTGGGTGCAGGCTTTACTCTGCATGAACTGAAAACCACCTTAGCTTGATGGCTAACTAGTAGGAAAGGAGGACAAGTTTGCTCAGTCTTATGTAGTTTTTGGTTTCAGAGCTACTGCCAGAAAAACAAAGAGTAACACTGGTTTAAAATCCTTGGACTAATAGCTTGTGAGCTAGACTCCATAGCTATTTCCTCTTCAATGCCTGCCATCCATTTCTGAAAGTCAATGCCATCCCAATTAAAGAACAATTCTGCTGAATACTGAATACCTCAGTTAGGACCAAATGTCCTTAACAGTTAAACATGTCATTTGACAAAATACTATAAGAATAAATAATTTTAGCATTGTTCTTTGTTACAAGAATGTAACCTACCAAAAGAGATGTTAACCCTGTGTCTATCTAGTACTAATACATGGTTTCTGCCACTTTTAGGTCAGGAACAAATGAAAACTACAATATAACCCCCCCCCCCCAAAAAAAAGGTAGACCACAATCCTCTAAATTCCCCACAGAACTATTCTTCACCTACATGTGTGAAGTAATCCCACTTTTTGTTGCCTTTCCCTTTTCACAGAATGCAAGCTCCTTAGATCCCAAACGTCTGATTTACAATCATAATGACGACTAAGCAAAAAAGGAAAGGGACATACCTCACCCTTTGAATAATAAAAGGAAATGGGAACCTTTGCACTAAGTATTGTTTTATATTTTAAACACCTTGATTCTCACACCAAAGATTATGCACTGCCTTGCCCATTCCATGAGTCATACATTATTGCACTGCTTCAATTAACTTGACTGGGCTCATAAGTTGAGCTTTCCATTCTACCCCTGTCTAAGCTAAAACCAGCCATCCGTATATGATTTAGTATCCCATTCCTGGAAAAGACTCTATTGGATAAACAGAGTAATACTTTACATTATAGGTCCAATCTCTCATCAGCATTGTGAGCATGAAGGAGGAGATGATTATTCTTCAAGGGTGCTTGTTTGTAGATAAGCATTTAAGAGACTAGGCACATACATCTTTCACTTGGAAGAAAAGGTGAGAAAAATATAACTGAGTTGTATAATCAAATGTGGCATGGAGGAGATCTCTCAGAACACTGGAATATGAGGAAGCTGATTGGAAATAAACTGAAGCAAAAGAAACCACTTCTTCATAAAACACATAATTAAACTGTGGAATTCATTAGCACAAAAAGTGGTGATGGCTCCTAACTTGGGTGGCTGTGAAAGGAGAGTAGATAAATTCATGGAGGACAGTTCTAACAGGTTACAACAACAATACTCAAAGTTACCACTAGGTTGAGGGCAACATGCCCCAAAATACCAGCTATAGAACAGTGGGAGAGATATGCCTCCTTCTCCTGCTTGCAAACATCCCAGAGGCCTTTCATTGGCCAGTGTAAGAAGCAAAATGCTGACCTAACATGGCCCTTGACCTGATCTGCAGGGTTGTTCATTGTCCTTACCAAAAATAATTTTAAAAAAATATGTTTATGAGAACACAGACTTAAGTCTTCCATGTATGAGATGACATATCAGTGCTGAAAATATGGACCTGTCAAAAATTAGAAACCTGACTCATATCTTAATAATTAAAAGGGACACACAAATAACAAACCAGAAGAGTGATTTGGATAATTTTCCTATACTGGATTTACAAAAGACATCTCTTAAAATTTTGAAGGATTTTGTAAGAAGGGACAAAGAAAAAAGGAAAATAAATAAAGTTTTAGGACATTATTTGAAGGGATTAAAGACCAAGATTGTTAAAAGGGAAGGAATATAAAGTTGGTTTATTTGATCAAGGTTAAAATAGATATGTTGTTATCTCTGGTAACCCTTAATGGACTTTTGCTGACCAGGACTGGATGAGGAGGCTTTAAAGTTTTGTTTATAGATAAGAGATGAGATATGGGAAGAAGAGATTATTTGTTGTATTTTAAGAGAAGGTGATAAATTACTAAAATTGTTTATACTTGTGATGAAGGGGAAAGTTAACTTCTTTATTTATCTTTTTTCCTTTCTATATTTTCTTTTCTTTTCTATTTTTTTCTATTCTTTTCTTTTCTGCATTTTCTATTTTTTTTACTCTTTATTTTTTTTAGTTTGTATTAGTTTTTATCTTTTTAATTGTAACTTTTAATAAAATTATTATAAAAAAACCCCTGACTCACGTTTTAAAAATAAAGATAAAAGCTTAGATCCAGCCTTAGTTGGGAGAACATAGGGCTCACTGAAATAAATGCAGCTAAAATAAACTTAATCTAGATTACCTAATATTTTATTAAACATAATTATGATTTCTCATAATGGAATACTGTATACTCTACCTGAATAATCTGTGTGGAAACAGTAGTAACTGCACTGAGGTATGGGCTCTGAGGAACAGTGGGAGGAGCTACATTTATCCGGTAACTGTCTCTTTCTTTCTCTCACTCATTCAAGCAGTACTTAGAACAAAGCATTTCCATGGCAGATAACGAAATCAATTACTTGCTAGAACATCTTTTGGATGAACCCTACAAAGGACTTTGCTTCACCTTTGCATGGCATGATTTTAGATGCTGTGTTGAATTACTTCAGTAAGTAGTCAACAGATTTATCAGGTGATGGACAATATGTGATGTTGTGGGTATCCGGAAAAAAAAGTACTCCAAAACCATGAAATTTCCTGAGAAAACACAAACATCTCATGAGATTAAGGCCATTTTAATTTTTTTACATGAATATAAGGACACCATAGTGTCATGTTGCTTACTCCAAGGTTTGCTTCTGCACATTCATTCTTCATTGTTACTAAATGACAGTATGAAATTAAAGAAAACAGGTTTAAATAACTATATAAAATTTGTAGCATATCAAGTTTCACTACAAATTGGACAAACACAACTATTTTGCAACACCTAGTTGCCAGATGATAGGGCCAGATCAACACCTGAATAACAACTTACTGCTCTTTTCTTCTCTCATTCATTTTCTCCCAGTTTTTTTTTTAAATGTGCCACATTAGACCAACATAGCTTTCAAAACCCCATCCTAACTGCCTCAACTGTATTCTGAATGCAGAGGTACATTTTGACATGCTCATTAGACCTCCATGTGATTTTTAATTGTCCAAAGAAATTCAGGTTTTAGAGGAACTGATCCTGCATAGTAGAAAGAGAGCCTGTTAGTCTATGATAGATCTTCTGATGTACTACATCTTTCACACAATATTGCTTCTAACGAATGGTATAAAAACTGGAAATACTATCTACAGCTACCAACAAATGGGTATCAATTGTATGTTTTTTGAGTGAATTGGTATTTCAAAAGCTAGAATACAGTAATTCTGATGTTACAGCCTTCTACAAATTGAGAAGCTGTTATTACTTCAAGACAATTGCCCCAGGTTAGCAATATCACCATAGTTATCTCCAAAGATGAGAGGTTCTACAAAAGAAAAATGGAAATTCACACACAGTAGTAATTGCTTTACTTCACCCATGTTAATTTTAAAATTCCTAGCACCTGGCAAGCACTCCTTCCTAAATCTTGTTTACAAATGTGCAATCTTCTCTTCTAATCCTTACAAAAAAAAAAGTTGAAAATTGACTTAACATCTACCACCTAAGGGAAATCAAATTGCCACCACTGACATGGAAAGGTGCTTTTATGGGATCAAAGTATTTCATGCTCAGCTTCATTTGCTAGAGTTTTATTATTTTTCTAAGCAGTTTTCTGAAGGTGTAGGCAGCAGGGGACACAGTGCTTCAGCTAAGGAGTTTGGCATCTAAATTTTGATAAAAGGAAAAAATGGGTACAGCAGGTTAAGAAGAAATTGATGTGAGCAGAATCAACCAGACACCCACTACCCAAAAGCTCTCTTTTTACTCCTGTGGTGCTATTAATTAAGCAGTGTAAATCTCCTGTAAGAACACAGGTGATTACATTGATAGAGATAGTGGTTGTACAGGCAAAATTAAATGGTTATTATATCACATGATGGAAATACAGAATATTGCCAAGAACACTGACAAAGCAGTCTTTAGAAATTGAGAAAGCCAAACAAGGTTATTGGAAAGGCCTGAGTGTAACAGTGATATCCAAAACTGCCACCAACACTGTTGAATCCCCGAAGCTGATGCCAAACACGATGACTCTACCTACAGAGGCAGAAAATGCTCCCTATGTGGGCTGGATGTATCAGTCTTTTGTTCTGACACCTCAAATCAAAGGGTTCTGCAATCATTTTCAGCATGTGCCATCCACTTCCAGAATGACTGGTTCTTTCCCTCTATGCTCCTGTCTATTGTATGTAATTTAGTGGGTACATTCATGCACCTGCACAACCCACCATTTTCCCCTGCTTTAAACTGAGTCCTCAATAATAGTTCTACGACCTGACAGAAATGCTTCCAGATGAAGCTTTCCATAATACAAATCACGGCAGAACGAATGAGGGAAACTATGAGAGTTTCTGTACCACCAACTGGTCCATCTCCCAAACCTTTACAATCTGCGTTATAATCCATTTGGGACGCCACTCTCAGAGAACACTGCACCCTCATAATCACATAGTCCAAGTCCCATTGGGCAGCAAAGCCAATTAACTTCTGATTGTGTTCTGCCATGGTGAAAATGGAACTGCTACAGACCCAGTGCACATGTGAATGTGAAGCTTTGGGATGGGTATTTCTCTGTTAGTTTGAACTCTTGCCTTACTCTGCCTCTTTGGATCTCCCCCTTCCCAGTATCTGGTAAGATATTGTAGCACCATGGCATCCACGCAATGGAGCAGAGGGACACCTTTGTGAGTCACCCTCACAGCCACTAGGCCTTGCCTGACTCAAATTGTTATGAAAAAGCACAGGCCAAAGGAAGGATGGGCCTGAAGGGTAGGGTGTGCCAGTCAGCTAGCAACCTCAGAATATTTCTGAGTTGTCACCCTCTTTTCCAGAACAATTCAGAACATTATAATCATGGGACATACTTATGTCAAATTTAGAACTAGCAAAGATCATCCACCAATACTCTAATTGCTTCAATAACTATTATTGAATAACTATAGTTATTGAAGCAATTAGAGTATTGGTGGATGATCTTTGCTAGTTCTAGATTTGACATAAGTATGTCTTTGAGCCTGCCCCACCTCATGCATTGGATTATGGATATCAAACAGTGCTTCATCCCCCTCCATAGAAAAAAAACATGAAAGAGTTTGCTAGCATTTCTTCTCCCCCTTCCACACATACACAAGCCATACCTGCATTTGCCTACAGGTATCTGTCTATTTTTATATAGTGGTTTGCTCTCTCTCTCTCTCTCTCTTTCTCTCTCTATCTCTATCCTAACAGACTAGGATGTGATGGCAAGGGAAGATTGAATGTAAAAAATAAATAAGTGAATGCCACTGTACCTGGCAGCTGCCTGGTAATATCACAGAAAATCATTTTCAAAAGCTTTTCTGAGTGGCCATGATCAGGCAGTGTGGCACCAAACCTGCATTCCAAAGTCTTTCCAAGTGGTGGTGTGGAAGGTCAGCCACGGAAATGCATACACAGACACCAGGATAATGCCATCTCTGTGAACAAGATGCTAAATCTCTATGCCTATGAGGAAGAGAAGATTAACTGCAGGTCCTGTCCTGCTTTCAGATGGAAGTAAACTATTGCAACTCAGCACTGGGTGGGGGTGGCAAGTCAACAAGTGTGTCAAGAAATCTCTCCAATGCAAAACTTGGAGAACTCAGGAAATTCTTGATGTTGAACAATATCAGTAGTATTGAGCGTTTCAGTAGAAACAATAGCACTTCTGCTAGCAAATATGGTGATGGAAGACCCCCCCCCACAAAAAAAAGATTGTGTTAGAAATGGGATAGCTTAGCTGCTTTCAAATCAACTAAAAGATAAGGGATTCTGCTGGTGATCTAAAAATATGGCTAGAAAGGCTCCATCTCATTATCGTCTCCTGTAAAATAGGACTCCCAGATTTTCACTGTACTCCTTCAGTCTTGGTTCTTATCAAGAAAATCCATGAAGGAGAATGTGTTAATGAGCTAAGAAGGAAGCTAGGAGACAGAAATCCTTTTTTTCCAAGCAATCCCCCTGCAAAGAAATCTAACTAGTTGCCAGAACTCAACTTGAATTTTGGCTTCCACTAGTTTATGCCAGCAACCCCTCCTTCAGCAAAGCTCCTTGAAAGAAATAGGGAAAAGTACTTTGGATTGTGTTTTCCATACCTCAAAAATAAAGAAAATATTTAGTACACAAGGGTCAGCTATGCAACTGGGGAGGCATGTACATGGGAAGTATTTCAGGGAGAATTTTAAAAATCAAGGTAGTCCTTTCCCACCCCAAGAGTTGATTCAGGGAGAGAAAGAAACTGAACCAGAAAAAAGACAAGGAACAACAACAATCTCAGACTCAAAACTCCAAGAACATCAGTAGAACTTGCTAATTACATGTTACTTCCTTATGTTTCAAAACATATTCACTGTTAACCATACAGAAGCAAACCAAGGCAGAGGGGGAGTATTTTGTCTTCCTGTTTAGCTACCTGAAATATTCTGACTTAGAGCAAAGCTTTCCTTGTGGAATTCTTGGTGCTCTCTGAGCTTGGTTGTTTGCTTGCAGATGTTTCATTACCCAACTAGATAACATCATCAGTGGAAGACTTGCAGTCACACCGATGATGTTACCTAGTTGGGTAACGAAACATCTGTAGGCAAACAACCAAGCTCAGAGAGCACCAAGAACTCCACAGTTCAACCCTCAGTTACATATATTCTCTTCTATTGAAAGCTTCTTTAATAGGACTCAAAGATGGGTAAAAGTAACATTTGTAATAAAGAATGTCAGATCTTTGCTGTCCAATAGAGTAGTATTCTCCATTTCTGATAAGGAAAGTTGGGGTTAACCCAAGATTTTTATGAAGAAATGAATGTTAAGGAAGATCCCTGGGTACACGTGGAACATGTAATTTAGAAGAAAGAAGATGGGTAGGTGTTGAGGAACCTGAGTACTCATTTGAACAGTGAGATAACTGTGAGAGTCAAATAAATCTCGTTTGGGCCAGGAGAAGTTAGCTAAAGTGGACTTTCTGAACACACAGGGCAAAACTTCAGAAAGTTGGTGACAGAATGATTACTAAGTGGGTGTGGTGATCTGAGAGGCCTGACCTCCTTTGATCCAAAAATAAGTAGTTTACTGAATGATTCAGAGTCAAACAAATGAAATATTCAGAGTTGGCACGCTTATATTCAGAATGGCCATCTCTGATACCATTCCAGCCATCTTTGCATTGACTGGTAGATTGTCACTTTCTTTTTTAAAAAATTTCATCACTTAAAAAACAAAACACAGAACTGGAACCAGTGGGGATAGGATGAATGTGATAGCAATCTTCTGATCCAATACAAAATATTCTTTTTAGGTATTTGCTATCCACTGCTTTGGGGTTCTAAGTACCTTTGCAAGTGATAAAAACTACACATTGTTAGCTGAGACCAATTATCTTCCAGCTCCATTGCGATTATACCTCAATGCCTCACTAAATCCAGTAAGTGCCAGTGGTTACTGCTTATTTTTACATTGTTACATAAAATGGACCACAGCGCATGCATTGTTACACAAGCAACAATGCTAGACCTCTGCTTTCTAATAATTACAGTCTAAAACAGGTAATGAGAAAGGTGAGTAAATGCCATTGCACCATGCAGCTGACCATTTGAAAAAGGCAGGCAAAAGGCATGACAGTTATTAACATCAATCCTCAAGAAATACTTTCCAGAAAATAGGAAGTGATGTGCTAGTGATCCAGAAAACAGGGCACAGAAAAGAATGCCCCTTTGAGTATTTTACATGTTAACAGCAACCATTAAATAGTAGAGAAGATAAGTTTATGACAAAAAGAACATATTACTCCTTACAGGGAATGACCGTTACAATATATAAATGTATACACTGAGCTTTAAAATGGATTGTCAGGCTTCAAAGCCTGCCACTATAACTAGAGATCTCTCTCTCTCAGACATTAAAAGCTCTCTATAAATGTTAATTTTCTTTGGTAAAAACATTTTCATCTGTTTGTAGATCGATATACAGGACTCCAGCTATGAACATCAACATGCAATTGCTTGGAGCTTTGGAACTATTCTCCATTCATCCTCAATGAAATGATATATTCCTGAAACTGCCATAGCCCATATAATATATATATAAGATGTAACTTTGTGCCTTTATTACCAAATGCCCAGTTATCATTACTGCAGTTATGATTAAGCAATTTATCAGAACCGAAATCTTTTGAAGAACAGTGATCTCTCAAGATACGAAGATCGTGATCACTGAACACTTTGTGTGTTCTGAAGAATGATGATCTCCAAGCTAGTGGTCTCCAGTTATACATGGACTGAACATTTTGCAAGGTGCAATCCCAAAAGTCTTGGAAGCCACCAAATTTGAGAAGGAAAGATGAGAGAGACTTAAGAATGACTGCACCCAATTTATAAGAAACACACAGGTTGACACACTCATTTCTCGGTAACACTAGACCAGTTCATTTGATCCTGTGCCAGTAGCAGCAATATCATTATATTGCATACGAGAAGTGTTTAAAGTCTCCCTGATATGAAAGTCATTAGTTGCACAAAGAGCACAAAGCAAAGTCATTTTCCCACCCTTGCATGTTTTATTGTAGCTATATATCATAGATGAATAGATTAAACGTGAATAGAACAGTCCTCTGTCTTTTTCTTGACTAGAGTACTCTTCTTAGTGGGTAGAAATGAATTTTAACAATTGTTAGTGAACCTTTTTAAAGGATTCCCTCTTTAACATTTTCAAGCAATCCAACTGCAGTAGGTTCATGATATTAAAACAATCAACTCCTGTTGTTATTCTTCCTTTATCTGTTTGCAAATATATATAATTATATGCACATAGGATACACACTCCCATTGTCAATTGTGATGTTAATCACAAGAAGCAGATCTCTGAGATACAGATTTATTAAATGCAAAAAACATTCCTAAGTGACATCAGTTTAGACACAGTATTTCTCTCTCTATAGTGAGAAATTGCGCTACATCTCTCCAAAAAATCTGGAGTCTGGTCTGGGAGCACCTTTCCCAACTAACAAGTTTTATTAAAAGCATAAGTTTATACTTTTTAATAAAATTCATTAGTCGGAAAAGGTGCTCCTAGATTCCTGATTTTTTTCCAACATAAACTAACATGGCTCTTCTCCTACAATGCATCTCTCTCTCCAAGTGACTCAGAAGGAATTCCTGAGATTGCACTAGGATAAGGAACCTTTTAGGCACCACTATGCAATCCTAACCATAGTGTAAGCATGATAATATAGAAATATTTGGAAACAAGTTATGCTTGTATGTATGTGTATGTGTTTATTGAATAAAATTTTTTTTAAAAAATTTTTTTTAATTTAAAATGGCTGAAACCTCACATGATTGCCAAGTATCATCCCTGAGATCTTTCAAGGTTTGTTTTTCCACAGAATCATAAGACTTTGTCCTATCCACAAGTTTATTAACTAGCTTACAAAAGTGAAGCTGTTTTTGTTATCAGCTATGCTGCTCCTGGGACCTTCATCATTTGTGATAATTGTTTAAGGGTTGTTGGGTTTTTTTTGGTTAATGTATTAATTTTTATTGAAGCAATTTTTTACAGGGTAAAAACAATACAAGTTTAAAGAAGAAAAAGAGAAGTAAAGAAAAGTGATAAGTACATAAGTAAGAAAGAAAAAAGAAAGAAAAGAAAGAAAAGGAAAAGGAAAAAAGATATAAAAGATACAAAAAGCAGCTTCCAATCTTCTTTACAGCAGTTATAAATGCATTTATATTTTATCCTTTCTCTCTATAGTTATATCGTGGCTGCCTTCTTTCCATATTCTATTCTTTCTAATCCTCAAACTCAGATCACAAGTTCATTTTTTCTTGTTTTCAGCAAAAAGTCCACAAAGGGTTTCAGTCACTGACAAATGTATTTATTGTCTTTTCCCTAATCAGACAAGACAGTCATTTAAATTTTGGCATAATTGTCACACATTTTAATGTTTGCATTGCCTTCTTCAAACCTCACATTTTTTTCTATTCTACATCACATCTCTATATCCATGAATATTCTTCCCACTGAAACCAGATGTATATGAACTCAACCAGATATCACTTCATCCAACATCTAAAGTGGATTTTATTCCACAAAAATTTATGTCATGGTAAATTTGTTAATCTGCAAAGAAGGAAGGCTGTTTTTGAAAAGTGCTGATGAACTAAAGTAGAATCATAAACGGAACTGGACAGCTGCTAAAAAAAATCAGTTGAATGCTTCTTCAAACCCAAAATGCAGTTCAGGAAGGGTTGCATATTCATGCAGTTCCCAGTTTAGCCTCCTACATGAAGGTCAAGCAGATAATTAACCTGGATTATTAAACACAAATGGGGAGCATTTATAAAAGTATTCCTGGAGTGCCAATATTTTCTGCTAGGTTTCACTGCAACCTGGTGCAGCTATCCCTGACTTCAAACGACTCCTGGGAAACCATTGTAGGAAATTAGATATGCCTTTGCAAATTAACGGACTCCAGAGCTAATGTTTCCAGAAAAGGAACATAGAAAAGCCAAGAATTATATGCTTAAAAATGTTTAAGGCAATACAACGTACATATTTTAACTCACACTTAAATTCATACGGATCAGCTGTTGCAGCAAGAGAATTTAATACTCACAGGTTCAGTGAAACATCTCAAAAACCATAAAAAGACACCACTCTGCTAGACCAAGCCAAAAAAAAAAAATGAACTGCAACATGAAGTTAACTGAACAGCTACATTTAAAATCTAAAAGTTCAGCATACCCAGTGTTTGTCCTGTCCCCGTCCCCCTGTCCCCCAAATGCATTCATTTAAATATCTAACATACATAAATTATCCCATCCGGACTACTATCCTGTAATAATCCTGCTATCCTAGAAGCCCTTCCATAATTGTTTTCAACCTCTAGAGACTTGTTCCCTGTTGGCAAGCAGATTCCCCTAACAGCCTTCCCGTTTCCCTGTTCACCATCACTACATTTCTCAACAGGTCTTGTGCAAAACTGCAGAATGCATTTAATGATAGGTTGGTTGAACCCATGTCTTTATGGCTTCTCGGCTGGGCCACTTCCTGTATAAGCATTCCTCACCTGGCCTGATTCCTTTCTTGATCTGCAACAATACACCCATCCAGGTGCAGCATTACCATCACATCTACCTTCTGACAGCTTGAAAACATGAGAATGATCTGGCCTTTTCCTAGAGGAGCAAGCCGTCAGCTAAGGAGGCCTGCATGTACACTTCTAGAAAACTTATGATACTCAAAATGCATATAGGCAAAAACTAAAAGAAAGAAAGAAACATGTAGCAATGTGTCATCAGTAATCATTGCTATCAAAACTCTTCTTAAAGATGAACTTTAACCTGGCATCATTCAATGTTTTGAATGACTCTTTTTGGACATCTTGGTTATAAAAATCCTCCTTTATTAAATCTCACAAGATGGCATAGAATGAAACAGCCAGATGTACTGTAAAAAAAAGCCCCAAATTCCGGCAGAATGGAAGAAGCCGTAATAAAGCCTACTTAAATTACATGCTGAAATGCTTGGATTTCTAAAAGGTATTTGACTGGCACCTAATTATATGACAGTTATCATTGGATGAATAAAAGCATTCAACAAATAGGGGATAGGTCTCTATCCAAATACTACCTGAAATCTAACTTTAGATGGTAGGAGGATATGGAAGTCCTTAGATGATGACCATACATTTTCAACAGATTCATGTACTAGCTGGAAGATAGACTTTCAGGTACAGAGACAAGTAATCACTAAGACTTTTTGAAAAGCAAATAAACTCAAAAGGAAAGAAAAGGAATTTTGCTTGAGAACATTATCCAATCTCAAAGCTGAGATATCAGGAAACCAAGACAATATTTTTAGGGAATAAATATGATGAAAGGCTCGGAGAGAAATCAGAAAGATAAAGTTACACATTTCAGATTCATCTATCTATTTTTTAGAAGTTTGTTCTGGTACATGGTTCTTTGATGGTACTGCATGGCTGTGTTCATGCAATATATTGAACAAGGTCAGTTAAAAACCTATTTGCTATATTCACACATCATGCTCAGCATGGTTAATTTTGGGGATTTAGCAATATCCACAGCAAGCTACAATAATGTCAGCATGACACCATGTACCCAGTGACATCATCGCACAAATGTCTGCATTACATATTTGCATCCCAACTTCGGAGGCATTTGCATGGTCATGCATGTTTGGTAATTTGTCCCCCCACCCCACCCTTACCTCTCATGGTCACCCATATACATTGACATCAGCAGGAGGGGGACAAAGGGGCAAGTGATGAAATATCTGTCCTGTCATCATGATACATACCTCTTATATACTTAAATATAACATCATAATATAAGTACAAAACGGCAGTGCTTATATTGTAACTTCACAATGCATGCTTCATTATTTTAGCAGCATTTTGGCTAACTCAGATGTCCATGAATTTTCATTATTTTCCATGTAACTTGGTTATTTTATTTATTCACCCATCTTAGGACATTAATCTTTATCAACACTAATTTATGAATGACAAACATATAGTAATAGACTGAAAGTATGGTTAATTAACTTTTTTTTAACGAAGGGTGAGGTCTGTAGCTCTCCACATCTTGCTGAACTACAATTCTAGCACCTCAGACAGCATGACCAATGCTAAGGTTTGAGGGGCTTGGTTCAGTAACATCTGGAAGGCCAAAATGTTGATATTTCTGTTATTGCTAGTCAAAACAAATCAATTACAATATAAATAAGTTGAGCTTTGAGCCTTGTAGAAATAGTTTCAAATGATCTTCTAATTCGTATATTTTCTTCTAATCTTCTTTAGCAACTTTCTAAGTTTCTCTTTTGGAGAAACTATACATTTTCTATATTTTCTTCTAATCTTCTTTAGGTACTTTCTTACTTTCTCTTTTGGAGCTGGAATCTCCTTCCAACTTGGTTCAATGCTTCTTTAACTTAAGTTACCTATCCAGTCACAAATTTTGAAATTTGGCATTGGAGAAGGCTCCTGAGAATACCATGGGCAGTCAAGAAAACAAACAAATGGATCATCAACAAATCAACCCAGAGTTCTCATTTGAGGCACAAATGACCAGGCTCAAATTATCCTACTTCTGACACATTATGCGAAGACCCAGTTGTCTAGAGAAGGCTCTAATGCTGGGAAAGGTGGAAGGAAAGAGAAGAGGAAGACCAGCAGCAAGGTGGATGGACTTGGTTACAGCAGCAATGGATGCATTGTTGGAAGACCTGAAGGACCAGGTTAGGGACAGATTGTCCTGGTCACTAAGAGCTGACACCGACTTGATGGCACATAATTAATCAGTCAATCAATCCAGTCATTCATCTTAGATATATACATAGTAGTCTTTCTTCTCAGCCACTGAATTCCAATAAACTATTATTTCTTTCTTCTTTGCCTCTTTTAGTTCTTGGTTGCAGCTAGTGATAGCACCTAGTGATACTGGCAGATCTAAAAAAAAAAAAAAAGCTAGCCAGATTAATGCCTAGTTAGTACTTGGATTGGGGGGGGGGGCTCTAGAAAACCTCAAGGCTATAGTCTATACTGGGAAGTGAAATTGCAGAAGACAATGACAACCATTTCCATATAGCTGCCAACATGGACAGCTCCAATTAGCCACCAACTGTCAAACTCAGTTCAAGAAAGTTTTAATATGCGCTTAGTAACACAACTCATAACCTGACTACAGAATTAGTCCATCTTCTGGGTTTGCACAATACACTGAATCCAAAACTAATCATGGGCTAAGTACACACAATGCATTAATCCATGTTTATTTCATAAATGAGTTGTACCATTGCAGCCTTACCCTTTTCTGTCAGCTGAAGTGAATATACGGAGCTACAGTGACATCTCTGAATAATAGTCCTCCTGATTTCATAAATTAGCACAATAATTTGCCTCAAATCTTCATTCAGAGACATAATCAACACTAGATGAACCTAATTTTTCCCTATTAAGTACATTTCATGTTCCTCTTGAGCGGCTAGGTTCAAATACCTTATTATTAAGCCAGGATCCTTAACCATTGTTCATTAAACAAGCCACAAAAGTCTAAACCAAGTTTTATAAACCCTAGAGGCTGGCTTCCCAAATTATGCTAAACCAGAAACAAACATCCTACATTAGTTTTTCCACATTTATTTCCCCATTAAATGACTGTTTTAAGTGCTCACCATTCTGAGCTCTAAAACATGTCCCTTCAATAATTTATTCTTCAAACCGAGTGACTAGGTACTGCTAAACAGCACATGAGATTCAAGGGACGTAAACATAAAGTGATCTAAATTCACTGTTAATAACTGGGAAAGAATTCTTAAGCTTCCAGTACTACCATCATGAACTATCCAGCTGATAGACAGGAGTAACAATCCACATGAAGAATTTTAGCAAGCAGGGACTTTTAAACTTTAAAAATGTTAATATGCCTTTTTCAGGAGTTGGGACTAAGGGGGTGCTCAATTCTTCATACATGGCATTTAGTTTAAGCAGCTGGCAAACTGGTTAAACTAAAAAACACCAACCACTACAGGTTGCCACTGTTCTATTTCCCCAGGGCGCCAAGTTTTGCAGAGCTCAAAAAAATTCCCAAGGAAAAATTCTGATATTGGGAAATTTGAAAGTATTCCCAGGTATGCACAATTGATACATGCCTAAAAGACCAACATATGCACAATCACTACACTTGAAACTTCCAGACATACGCCCATAGAGATCAAGATATTGAAAATAACACCATTTCTCTCTAACACTTTTTCCTATTTTTTAGTGATAATTAATCCTGAAGCAAAGTCATTTTTTTAAAAAAATTTTCGTGGCTCTCCCACTTGGGAGATAATTCCAGCCATTTATCACCTAATTTATATAGCAGTCCTTAATCCTGTATTGATTTCAGGCAATCCGATCACATGCTTTTAATAGCTGAATATTTGGCAAAAATTATTAACATTTTCTACTTTCAGCAACAGGTGTATAATTCCTATTATGTGGAGGGGGAAAACACTTTTTATTACAACTGGCCTCCTTTCTTTCTAATGCCTTCCTACAATGGCATCCATGGGGAAGAGAGTCAAAAAAGTCAAGATGGCATTTGCAACTACACAATCCAAGCTCCACCAATTTTTATGTGCATCATGTAGAAAATGTGTGGACTTGGATCACACAACTGTAGCTGCCATCTTGACCCTTTTGACCCCCTGCCCCTATGCACAGCATGGATTGGGTTGTAGGGTGGACAGTCCAACTGAAATAGGTCCTAAGGAGGAAGGGCAAGGCAGACAAAGATCACTGCACAGCCAGTTTCAGCTGAATAAAATCAGCACATGGTTTATGGTTTTATGATTGGTTCATCATGGTTTCTCATATGCTGATTTTATTCAATATGTACACCTGCATTCATGCAACCTGCATTTCAGTAGTTTGACACAGGTCGTATCCTGCCATGGAAGGATATGCCTCTTGAAAAGCAGGATATAAATTATGGTAAAATATAAATAAAAGGTCACAGAAAAAGAGACATTTTATTTTGCTTATTGGTTCAAATAGAGAGGGTAACTACCTCCTGCCTTCCTTCATTTAACAACTCAGTTTAGCTACACTTTGACTATTATTTTGTTGGAATTTTGAAATATTGACTGTGTCTCTGTTCTGGCGTCACACAGGCATCTCAGTTGGGAAGATGGAGGCAAAAGCCACATTTCCACCCTGGCTGCAAGTGGCTTCACTCCCTATTCTGGTTGTGAAGGGCACTTCCTTCTCCCTACTACCATCTTCCCCTCCCTAAGCAGCTCAGTTTCAGCAGCACTATTGTGAACCATATTAAAATTTCAACACGGAGAGTGGTGGTTTCCAATTTTCTTTTAACCCCTAGAGCAGAGGCGGGTGGTGCATAGGGAAACCTTTCACATTTCTTTCACCGATGCCTGGTTTTTTTCTCCCCTTTTCTGAGCCACCGTCTGCTCTGCGGCCCTCCTGAGGTAAAAACTGTAGCCTTGCTGCCTCAGGTGAGCCTTTCCAGCTCTTTAAGAAAAAGAAGACACGCGACAGACACACGCGCATGTGGCCGTGTAACCTTTAGTTCCCGCTGTGGAAGTGGGGCGGGGGAGTGGCAGAAAGAAAGGGACCCCTTGGGAAGGGCCTCGTCTGTCTTTCCAGGGTGACAACTGGCAGATTCTACAGCTCGTTAAACGAGGCAGAGCGGTCCTGTGATCAATGGCTTTCGAGGGGTTCAGACAAAGCAATGCAGCTCTAGAGAAGGGGGAGGGATTTAGAGACCAAGCGAAAAAGTCATCCCTTCTTTTTCCCCGCCAGAGATATGAATGCAAGACTCAACAAAGGCTCAGCCGGGGAATTGACAGGGGAAACGATCGAGGAAAAAACGGAGGCGTCAGCGGGTCTCTCCAAGGCATGACAGTACATGCAGAGGAAGGAGCCCCCGCCAGCCTCCGCAAGGCTGGCTTCTGTCAGTATTACTACAGCGTTTCCCACCCCCCACCTCCATCTTCATCACAGACGCGTCCGCCGCCGCCGCCGCCGCCGCCTTTCTCCGAGGATCCAGAAAGACCGTCTTTCCCGAGCGCTGATCCGTCCCTTAGGTTGACTGACAAGCCTGAGGCAAAGACGCGACCCCGCACCTCGGCTGCCCGGAGAAATACCACCTCCGGCGGGCGGACCAAAACGGGAGAAGCAAGCAGGACAAGGTCAGGCGAGCGCGATCGCCCAGCAAGGTGGGCTTGCAAACTTCTGTTCCCCAGCGAGGCTCCCAAAAGGAAGGGGTAGCGATGGCAGGGTGGGGGATCCCCACCAAGAACAGGGAGGCACGGGGGGAAACCTCCAAGCCCCGCAGTCCTACCTTGTTGGAGATCCTTGATTTGGCGACGGGAATATCAGTCGGGCGTTCCTGCTTGCGATGGATCCAATAAGCAGCGGAGGAGCAGCCGCCCAGCCCGGTCTCTCAAGCAGTCTCCGTTGAGCTCCGCGCTGCTGCCACACCATGGCAAGGCGAGCGAATTCAAGACCCGCGAGCGATCACATGCTCCCTTCCTGCAACCCGGCAGCCTCGAGTCGAGGAAGGAGGGGAGGGGAGGGGAGGGAAGGGGGGGCAGAGCGGGAGAAGCCTTGCTAGGGGTCCGGCGGCCTGCTGGGCGTGAAAAACAGTGTCCTCCTCCCGGCCTTCCACTGAAGCTTCACCTGGCTGCCTTGCACAGGCTGTGTGTGTGTGGGGGGGGGGGGGGGGGGAAGCCAATTTGGCATCCTGATTGACTTCAATGGAACGGCCCGTTACTGTCCTTAGACTGGCTTGTGTGAAAGGGGCCTTCAGAACCAAAGGCCCTATGGAGATTGGAGCCAGGGAGGACCTTCTGCCATTAGATGGTCTTCCCTTCCAAAGTGACCTGCCTTAATAGAAGTATTCCCTAGCACCCTAAATTAGGTTGCAATATTCCCAGAAGGTCCCCCTCTGTGCCCTTCAGCTCCCTTGTGTGTACAGAGTTTGAAGGTTAGCATAAATCTGTACCTACGGTTTTGATGTCAAACGCTGTACTTTAAAGTAGCATTTTGGCTAGCAATGGAAGTCAATTCCACTACTAAAGTAGCACTGGAAGTCAATTCCACTTGACATTCATCACCCACTTTTCAGGTTTTGGAGGTTTAATACAGCTTGCATAAAGGTGCTGGGCAGCCTTACTAGCTTCTGAATCAAACACAACTTGGGAGATGAGATGGGAATGGAGTCAGTGGGAAATAGTCTACTGGAAACTGTTTCAATACAGCTGCTACCAAATTTCAAATGTATTAAAATATTATCACATCTCATAACAAATTACTTTCCAGCTTAGATAAAGCCATGCAGCTCTGAGAAAATGAAAGATACAGTATGGAGAAGAGTCAGATTGCTGCCTCTATGAGGCAGTTCTGAGAAAATGAATTCAAGATGAAAGAAAGCAAAGTAATAATCAATTGGGAAAATATCTCCTGCACAATCTGTTATTTGCCAGAAATAAGCTTTTTATTTGTACTAAGAGTAAAGCATTATGGGTTTCCATAAGGTGGGAGCTTTGCACAATGCAAGAGATTTTGATAAAATTATCTCTTGTATAACTATAAAGACTGGAACACATAAAATGGTGATGCAACAAGATATCTGTACAAAAGTCACTAAAGTTAAACTGGATGTGGTTGAATAGAATCATGGTACATATAAAATAGATGGGACAGTAGCCCAGAGTGGCACATAATGTGATTGAAAGTTAATTCAATATTTAAAACTTACTGCAAGTTTAATAACCAAATAACTAACATATAGATGTCCTCAGAAGGAAGAAATGATGGACTGAGGACAGCTCCGCAAAAAGCAGAGCTGACCACCACGGTGAAGAACAAAAAGCCAGTGAGTAGACTGGCTTTTCAAAACTTCTCTGGACAAGGAAAGGATGGGAGATCACCCACATATGCTCCAAACAGTTGCTCCTCGCAAGGAGCCCATAAGACTGTGGTCCCCAGTGGGTTTTGAGCATTGGGAAGCAACAGGGACAGTCATCTTGCTCGTCGCCTTTTAAAGGACATAAAGTTCACAAAGGTTCTTTTCTAATCATGTTCGGAAATATCAGTTCAGATTGTTGATTGGGGCTCACACGACAGTTTTAATCCAAACTAGATAATCCATGACCCATTGGGCCGTTTTAGAGGTATCTCCTTACCTAAACAGGGAGCCAGAATGACCAATGGCAAAAAAGCAGTGGGAGTGGGAGTGACTTACAACTTGCTGCTAGCTTCCCTGTAGAATTTGCTTGTGGGAAGCTGGCAGGGAGCATCAGAAATCTTCCTTCCTTCCTCCCTCCTTCCCTCCCTCCATACACTGCATGCACTATTAGGCAAGTTGTATTTTTGAGGATGAATTTCATTACTGAACAACTACAGTGCTCTCAGTCAATCCAAAATGTTAATAAACCTCAAACCTGAATATTTAAGAAAGTAAAAATGAGGTTTTGGCTTTCTTAGGAGCATATCTATGTGTGCACAATTATTGGGCGACTATTAGTGTGCAGAATTATGCAACTAAATGAACTCATCTCACTCGTTTATTTTCATCTCTTAAAGTGAGAATAATGAACGAACAACTCAAAATTTACAATAAACATTTCTGACATTTCAAACAAAAAATCAGTGACCAATATAGCCACCCTTCTTTGCAATAACAGTCATAAGCCTTCCATTCCTGGAGTCTGTCAGTTTCTTGATCTGTTGACGATCAACTTTTTGTGCAGCAAAAGCCTCCCAAACACTATTCAGAGAGGTGTACTGTTTTCCTTCACCGTAAATCTCCTGTTTGAGAAGGGCCCACAAGTTCTTAATAGGGTTTAGGTCAGGTGAGGAAGGGGGCCATGTCATTATTATTTCATCTTTGAGGCCTTTACTGGCTAGCCACGCAGTGGAGTACTTCAGTGCATGCGATGGAGCATTGTCCTGCATAAACATCATGGTCTTCTTGAAAGATGCAGACTTTTTCCTGTACCACCACTTAAAGAAAGTGTCTTCTAAAAACTGGCAGTAGGTTTGGGAGTTAATTTTGAGTCCATCTTCAACCCGAAAAGGTCCAACTAGCTCATCTGTAATAATACCAGCCCATACCAGTACCCCACCTCCACCTTGCTGGCATCTGAGTCGAAGTGGAGCTCTGTGCCCGTTACTGATCCAGCCACAGGCCCATCCATCTGGTCTGTCAAGAGTCACTCTCATCTCATCAGTCCATAAAACATTTGAAAAATCTGTCTTCAGATATTTCTTGGCCCAGTCTTGCCGTTTCAACTTATATGTCTTGTTCAGTGGTGGTCAAGTTTCAGCCTTCCTTACCTTGGCCATCTCTCTGAGCACTGAACATCTTGTACTTCTGGGCACTCCAGGTAGGTTGCAGTTCTGGAATATGACAGCACTGGAGGATAATGGGTTCCTGGTAGCTTCATGTTTGATTCTTCTCGAATCTTTGGCAGTTAATTTGCGTCTTTTTTTTCTCAACACGTTTCTTGTGACCCTGTTGACTATTTGCAACAAAACATTTGATAGTTCTGTGGTCACGCCCCAATATCTTAGCAATTTCAAGAGTGCTGCATCCCTCTGAAAGACTTTTTACAATTTTTGACTTTTCAGAGTCAGTTATATCTTTTTTGGCCATTTTGCCTGAGGAAAAGAAGCTAATAATTATGCACACCTTGATATAGGGTGTTGATCTCCTTAGGCCACACCCTCCCTCATTACACAAATACACATCACCTGATATGCTTATATCTAATAAGCATTCAGGTTTATACAGCTTGGAGGTGGAAAATATGCATAAAAATGATATGGTCAAAATACTCACTTGCCTAATAATTGTGCACACGGTGTATAATATAGGCTTGCGCCATTTACCCTCCCCTCACAACCCTCAGGAGAACCCCAGTGAAGCCTCCTCCTCCTCGGCTGACCTATAGAACTGCCTGCCGCTTTATTGGGGGGAGGCGGAACAAAAGGAGCTGCAGACTGTGAGGAAAACTGCACCCCTGCTCCCTATTCTGGTGTGTCCCCAAGGGCCCTCTTCCTTGAGGGAAGAAGAGGGCTCACCTGTCAACCATCAGCACCCCCTAGCCAGCCCTACCTCACCAGCAGGCAACCAAGTCACTCCCTCATCCTTCCCTCAATGCCCACTGCTGTTAAGAGATTTAAAATTTCGGCCTCGGTTCCAAAGCAGCCAATCACTACTCACCCATCAGGCCTCACTGCCAGCCAATTGGGCTCAGGGGACAGAGGGAGGTGGGAAAGAGGTAATGATGATCATGTGACCTGGGCTGACTGCAGCAGTGTTGAAGCAGCCACAAATTTCCCTAATTTCAATCCTACAGGAGTAATGGGTCCCAGATTTTGGACACATTCTGTTAAGTTAGCCCATTTGAGGTACCTTGGTTCAAAAATTGTTGCCCTATGATGCACCATTTTGCTCAGTTGAAGATTACAGACATGAGAGTTTTAGTAATATATAGATTAGTAGATTAATAGAAAAGTACAGAGACAATCAAGATGTAAAACTGATTTCACTGATGCAGGCTGCCTTGCTTGTTGTCTTGTATGTGATGGCAAGGTCACATACCAACTTCATTTTATTGTCTAACTCTCCTAAATCTTCAAAAACACTTTCTTCTCCACCAACTTAGTCACAATGAAGAGTAGCATTCTGGTTATCCTCCATCATGGCTCAAGCAAATCAGAATTTCTTGGTTATCTAAACAATGCAAAGTTGGGGATAGTTGCTAGAAAAAAAAATTAGGTCCCATCTTCCATTATATCTGACAGAATACATGGCATTAAGTTCTGCCACCAGACCCAAACCCACAGATGTCCTTTAAGTTCCTAACTCCACCACTCCACCTGCCTTCCCCACCAATCCCTGATGCAGAAGTTTCAGTCCCTAATTTACAGAGGAATCCCAACATTAAATAGAAGTATATTATGAAGGCTATAAAAAGCAGAGATACTTCAGTGCATGATTCATCAATCAATGACTATTAGTCCTAATAGATCAGTATGTCTATGTTGAAATTATATTGACAGATCATTCTAGTTCTTTTGTAAGGAAGCTTTTCCAAGAAAAGAGCCCTTCCTTCCATCTTCTTAAAGTGATTCACCCTAGTGACAGCAATACTAGGATTTCCATTGAGATCCAGAGATCAGCAAATTTAGAGCAAAAAGTTATCTTTGTTTCTTAAATCCTTTCTTGTCAGCAGGATTTAGCCAGATAGGAATATTCACAGCATTCCAAACCCCCAGAGCACCTGAGGAAGGATCAGGCAACCCCTTTTGTCAGGCCTCACCAGCAAACTGCTTCAGCAATCTTCCCTTCACATGACTTCTGGAACCACACACCAGACTTGGACACTGGTTTGGATTGAAGTGGCTAGTTGTGTCCCAGAAGGGTGGTATTCTGAGCTTGGTCAGGGCAGTAGCAGTTGTACCTGCCATTTTGGTGTCAGGTTCCTCTGCATCCCACTTCTTAGCAGGTCATTTAAAAGTGGTACTTCAGAAAGGAGTCTTCAAAGGATTGCTGGTAAACTCACCCACAATCACTCCAATCAGCAGCTACTGCTAATGCAATTAAACATGTGATTCCTTGAAAGATAAGAGGTGGCACAGACACAAGAAAAAGTATAAACAGCTAAAATCTCTCTAACCACCAAACTCGTTTAAATCCAAGGGCCTGAATCCACATTTACCTATTGTTTTGGTTCACATTTGGGAGAAAACCATGTCGACTTAGGTGATAGAAGTATAGGTAGTCCTCAAACTTATGACCATTTGTTCAGCAACTGTTCAAAGTTACAAACGCACTGAAAAGTGACTTATGACCAATTCCTGAAGTTAAGGCTGTTTCAGCACCCCTGCAGTCACATGGTCAAAATTCAGGCGCATGGCAGCCTGCCCACTTATGACTGCAGGGAGTCTTCAACTCCCCCCCACCTATCTCCCCCCCATCTCTGCCCTTTTGGCTGCTCTGCATCCTGCCTGGCAGGGCGGCAAGCAGTCCCAGAACCGCACAGCTCTGGGGCTACTTCCCATACTGTGGCTCAGGGGCTTCTTGGTGCTCTGCAGTTCTGGGGCTGCAAGAAACCCCTGAACTGCAGCGCAGCGTGAAGCCACCCCTGGAAGCCTCAGCTGCCCCAGCCCACCCCAGCAGCAAACCACAGTCCCCTGAAAGCCTCAGCAAGCATTCATTTATCCAGCTGCCTTCTCTCCCAGTTCCCTTCACCAACCTTTTGCCTTTTGTGTCCAGCCACCACAGCCAAAGCGCCTTGCTGCCTTTGCCATCTCCTACAGAGATGTGTGTGGGGGGGGATATAGGTGGGAGGGGGAGTTAAAGAGGAAGCAAGCCCTTACCTTACTGAGGCTGGGAGGGACCAAGCCAGGAATGGCTTGGATCAGGGGGAGCCCTTGTCTAATGATGCATGAAATTACCTTAATGACGGCAACAGGGATTGCCGTTGCAAAGCAATGCAGTCATGTGACATCTCACTTTACAACTGCATCACTTAGCGATGGAAATTCTGGTCCCAATTTTGGTTGTAAGTCGAGGACTACCTGTAGTTTCTAGAGGTTACATGCTTGTATTAACGCAGAGATCCAAGTATAAAATGAATACCAGAATTCATTGGAACCCTTGAGATTTTGTCCACTATCTCAAGTCAACTTCAATCCATTTATCAGAAGTGCATCTCTACACGCAGATCAGGCCCAGCAAATTGGTACTGTTTATTTACAACTGGAAAGACTGTATGGGATGTTTCCTTCATCTTCACCTTGGTCTTAAGGGTGCTCATCAAATTTCTAGTGGTTTTAATGGCGCATCTCAGGCACCACTAAAAGATACAGTTACAGGTGGTCCTTGTTTAGCAACCACTCATGAACTGACCATTCAAACTTGTGATGGCACTGAATGAGTGGTAATTACGACCAGTCCTCAAAGTTCTGGCCATCGCAGGACCCCCACAGTCACGTGATCATGATCCAGGTGCTCAGCAACCAGCCCAGATTTCTGACTGTCACAGCATCCTGCAGCCACATATCTGCGACCTTTCCTGCCAGCTTACCAGAAGCAGTCAATGGGGAAGCTGGCAGAAAGTTGTGATCACATGAGCAGCAGTCACTTGATATTGCACTTTGTGACTGCATCGCTTAGCAATGGAAATTCCAGTCCCAATTACCACTGTTAAGCAAGGACTATGTATGTCCTTATACAACTATTTTGATACAATCTCAAATTAAGGATAATCATTCCCAAGACTATGATTTTTTGGTCAATATAACTAAGAATGCATTGGTTTTTATTACACAATAGCTGAACAGTGTTTTAATTCTGCCTAGTCAATGCAGCTTTGGATCATTTTCCTCAATAAATAAATGAACAAGTATAATGTTTTTGACTCTTTTAATTTGGTTTTCTTTATCTAGTTTTAGGACTTGTGTGGAGAACAGATCACATTTTAGATCATATTTATGTAGAAATATTGAACATTCAAAAGGGTTCACAAATTTTTAAGCATCAATGTAAATTATACTGAGGATGTTACTTATTCGATTTTGCCTTCATCTGGAAAGGTTTCCACCAATTCAGAGAATCAAAGCTACGGGTAAGGAATTGGCACACCTTGGCTTTCCTTTTAAATTAGCACTTTAAAAAGATGAGTAGTAAGCATTGAACAATGTCCGCTAATAAAAGTTTCTTTTTACCAGTAATCCAACTATATCTTTATATTTCTAATAGGTATGCTGTGTAAATCATGCCTGATCAGAAGGCCTTGTTTTAGTGGCAGTCTCTGATTTTAGAGGTAGTTGCTAGGAGTTTTCTAATTCCTAGTTTTCTATCTTCCACTTCCAAAGTGGCTCTCCATATATATGGAGTCCATTGGAGTTGGGCGGCTTATAAATTCAAATAAACCCATTTCTTGTTGCTGAAATGAATTATTTGGGTCATATTGTTTTGCTTTGTTAGCTATTGCATTCTATCAGAGATGCAACAACTTCAGTGCATTCTGGAATTACTCCCTCCATGAAATTAAAGTTTTGGGCTGGTCTTTGGTTTATACATATTCCAGGTGCAGACACTATGAGGGTTAATACCATCTTGTATTAGATGCAGTTTTTGAAAGATTAATTCCAAAGAAAATGTAGCAACTTCTTCAGGTTTAGGTCCCTGAATTCCTGGAATGTTACTATTTCTATAAATCCAAATGTTCTGTAAAATCCCCTGCAGTCAAAAGAGAAATGGAAATTACAAAACATGTATTCCTCTTCCTCTGGCCTCGCAGAGATCATTCCACTACCTTTAGCAGGCTTAAGACTTCTACCTTGCCTACATGAATAGGGACTTTAAGCAGGCATCCTCAGGAAGTATTTTTTTCAGTATGCAACTGTTTGTGAACAGTTGATGAAACATAGAGTTGAGACGTTATTCCAGTCTGATCTGAGAGCATTGCCCATATTCTTGGAGGAACAACAGAAATTACTAGATCTAGCCCCTGTACAAGGAAAGGAACTTCTTTTCAAAAGATCTCATGATTATCTCATGTTGTGTCAGCCTTACCAGGTAGACCAGACAGGAAACACAACCAGATGAGCTAATTCTACTTTATTCTAAGGTTACATTAACAGAATCTTGCAAGTCTGAAAGTACTTCTCTCCCTCCCCCACCCCCTTTACAGCTCAAAAAACTAAAGAGGGTCTCTTCTGAGCCTCCTGCCCTGCCCACATTCCTGCTGCAGTCCAAGCTGCCTTTTATCTGACTGTTTTCTTGGCTGTGTCTCTGTTGCCCTGTCTCCCAAGGTCATTCCCATATGCCATTACACATTATGAGGCAGGTAATTTTTCTTACAGAGACTATACTTTTAATTTTTTTGATTACTAAGGGCATTTAACTAGAAACAGCAGGTTGGTGAGACCAATTTCAAGTTTTTTCTCAATGGGAGAAAGAGTGGAATTTACATAAAATATGTGTGTTAAAACTTTTTATAGGGTAATTCATCCTATTTTAATATCACCAAAAGTCACAGTCATGACAAAGGGTCTTGGGGCTTTAAAAAATAGTCCTTGGTGGTTAGCATGGCGCACAGGATGTCCATTCCTACATAAATGAATCCAGGTTGATTGTCACATGTAACCTAAAAGTAAAAATTTTCATCTGATTTACAACAACTTCCTTCCCATTAAATACTCTGTTATATTCTAAAATACAGAGTTTCATACTGAGTATCTAAAAAATTAAACAAAACAGTAGTTCTATTTGTGGTCTATCTTAATTTATAAATAATGCCAAACTATTTTAAAACAAAGGACAAGCTTTAGATTATCTTTATTTGCTTTTTTTTAACACAAGATATAAAATACTGATTCAATGAACCCATTGAAAATTGCACCTTCAAAACTATTTTAAAATGTTGAAAACATTTTAAGCCTTTAAGTTTTTTGAAGATCTTATGGTTTCACACCCATTAAAGCATATGGAATAATATTGTAATTCACAGTAACCCAAGACATAACAGGAAAACAGTTTGAGTATTTGAACTACTAACTAGATTTAAGCAAATTTGGATAAAATAGAGTACTGTTTTTCTGAATTTCTTTTGCAGACATTAAAAACAAGAGGGCAAGCCTGATAAAATGACTAAGATAGAAGAAACCACACTGTACTTAATTAATCTGGTATTCATATCAGGAATGTTTAATTATGTTTAAATGTCTTTATCAATATGTTAAATTTTTTAAGATGAGTTCATGTGTTTATCATGATCTGAACCCATATCATTGAAGCCAACTGAGTTTGTACCAAGTCTGATGTCAATATGAAAAGCTTCTTTTAATACCTGGAAGAGCAACTTGCATTTCTACTTAATACAGTACAGTAAACAGGAATTGCATGGCATGTTAAAAACATGGTGATGATTCATTTTCTTTTTCATTTTTAAGAACAGGAGTGGTATAAAAAGATACCATGTGAATTATTGATCGGTACCTTAAAACTAAATATTTAAATTCTTCTACTGAGACCATCATTCCAGTTTATGTATACACTTTATTATAATAAGCTTTAACTACATTTAGGAATTGGCTTGTCCTTCTCTGTTGAATGACATTTTCTGTTCTTCTTACCAGTGTCTATAAGGAGAACCGGAAAATAATTTTTTTCTTGAAAAGGATATAAATCAATTGGCAACTATTCCTTGAAAACTGAAATTACTTTATATAATCATAGTATCATTAGTATTGTCTCCTAAATGATATCAAGTACATTAGTAACAGAACAAAATCCAAAATTAATGCTATAGAATGACAACTATTACTGTGGAATATATACTGTGGAATATATCCAGAATTCCCTGTACCTTTGGTTATACAGATGAATTATTTATGCTCAGAATGTCCTTGTCATCTTAATTCATGGATTTTCTCCCATAATTACATTTTGCTTCTTAATAAAACACTCACAAAAATAGGCAGATTGTGAACCAAAATAGCTCTAGAGATAAATGTTTTGGAGCTCAGCGCAGATTGCTGGTTGATGATAATGTCAAGTTGGCACAAAGTTCTGTCAATTAAGGAATGTATCTGATAACCTGCTACTACATTGTGACAAGAACTACAACATGATTAGTTTTCTTGCAATAAAGTTCATTCTTACCTAATAAGTTTTGTATTTTAACCTGCCTCATTTTGTCCTTAAAAGCTGGAACTCAGGTGTGTTGTCAACTCCTCAAACTTTATTTCTGAACTTTAAAAAAATGAACAATATTGCTAAATGACTTTAAGACAGACATATTATATATTTTTACTATCATAATTTAATGTACATCAATTTAATTTAATATAAAACAATTTTTAAATGCAGATTTACTTCATTTTAGAGATAAAATTTAAAAAACCATTTTAACTAATGATATCACATTTCTGCTAAGGTTAAAGGACATTATTAAGTTAAACTCAACATTATTTATTTATACATACATACACATTTTATAAAATCAGTGGCATGTAAACAACAACCTCAATAATAGATATAACTTATGGTTAAAGGACTCTTCATCTTCCATATTTATCTGCTTTGCAGTCAATAGCAACTACAGACTGTCTGTAGCTGATCTATCTGGAAGTGAAAAAGCTTGAAAGAAGAGATAACAATCCACACTATTACCTCCAGTTCAGATGTTTGGTCTTAATTTGCAGGGCAAGCCTATCAGAATTGTTAAGAGCTAACCCAGCCTGTGTGTGATAGCAGAATGTTGCAAAGTTTGATCACACACTAAGTCCTCCTACACAACTTCTTGTTGTTTCAATATTCATAAAGTGTTAATGATTTAACAACATCTTAGAGGCAGAATTCATGTCAATGCTGACAATGAGTCCAAACATGGAAACATTCCATTAATGTTCTGCTTTTAAAATAACTGATTAATCCTTGAAGCCCACATTTCTAAGAAGAAAGAAAATGGAATAATTATATTGATAACATGCCCATTAAGACTTAATAATCTGAGAATATTATATTCTTTAGAATCTATATTTAGTGTCTCAAGTTAGATCATATCATATTAGAACTATTTTCAAAATACAATACTCACATAATTTTAGTTACACAAAAGCACCCAGTAGGTATTATTAATTATCTACCTGCCCTCACCTCCCCCCACCCCCATTAAAGACAGTAAAGACAAGACTCAGAGCTAACTTTCTAAAAGTACTTTGTCTCTCGGAAAAATGCGAAGTACAGATCCAATCTCATATTTAATTTTGAAACTATTACGCAAATTAATATGCCTAAAAAGTAAACAAACATCTAACCTATTTAATTACTTACTTTTCTGTTCTTTCTGTTGTTACTGAAAATGCTCTTTCTGGAGAATGTGACGGAGATCTCAAAGTTGAGCTAAGTGGGGATAAGGCATGTAGAGAAGAGGTAGAGATGCCATGCCGTCGCATCTCTTGAATGGCACGTTCCCTATCAAGTAGAAAATTAGAATTGAACTCTGGTTGCATTTCCAAATATTTTCTCATGCAGAAAACAAGCTGGTCACCATCTTTTCCTACTCAGTAAATTAGAATCCTTTTTTAAAAAATTTTTTTTTTGTACTAAAAGAAGCACTACAATGGAAAGTGTTAGGATTGAATATGCAAACTTCCCATCTTCCCTGCTTCAACCCTGTTCCAGTGTAACATTACTGTACAGATATGCTAATCAGTATAAATCTGGTCTGCTTTTATAACTAATCTGTCCAGTTTCTTTCTTTTTTTACAATTTTTTTAAACAAGATCCATAAAACACATGCAAATTTGACTTCTTGTACAACTTTCACTAACTTATTTATTTATTACTTAAATTTATATGGCCTCCCATCTCATATACATGACTTTGGGCAGCTAACAATTAAAAAAATAAAAAAGAATAAAAACACAACCAATAATTAAAAACATATAGAAACTTAGGTTAAAAAAATTAACATCACAAAAATGTACATTTACAAATCCTGCAGCGGGAAAACGTGTGTAATAAGGACAACAAAAAAGAAAAATTTTCTCCAGGAGTTTAACAACTAAGTACAGGAAACTGCCCCTAAAAGATCAAACTAAACTAAAGGAGAAGTATGCCCCTAAACTGTCCCTAAAAGATCAAACTAAAACAAAGGAGAAGTATGTCCATATGAAAGAACGAGAGCTAAAATTAATTATGCTATACTGGTATCAATACAAGCTACAAGCTATAAAGTTTAGAATAGATTCCACGAAAAATAAATCAGAATGAGCAAAACCACACAAAATAAAACTAGCAACAAAGCAAATTTGCTTTCATTTTTTTTCTGCTATATTACTGTTACTGGGGACGCAGTGGCGCAGCGGCTTAATGACGCTGAAAGTTGCCGGCCAGAAATGGCTGACACTTCGGCAGTTCGAGTCCAGCCTTTTGCGTTAACAGGGTGAGCTCCTGTTCCCCCCCCCCAGCTCCTGTCAACCCAACAGGTTGAAAACTCACATGAGTAGATAAATGGGTACTCTCACTCCGGTGGGAGGAAAAATGCTGGCAGCGCCTTGCACAGAGAGACGGGACCAGTTGCTGGTAAGTGCGAAACCGCGCTCGCCCGAAAAGGGCGCGAAGCAACGGAAATCCCGCCTCCTGCGCTCGCCAGCTGGGCTCTGCTCTAGGAAGGAGGCTCTGGTAAACCACTTCCGAAAAACAATTGCCTTGAAAACTGCAAGGACTCGTCCAAGCATGAAAAATGCAAGGACTCGTCCAGGCAGTCACTGCAGGGTCAGTAATGACTGAGCACAGACCAAAAAACAAAAACAAAAACTGTTACTACTCCAAGTCAAAGGTGTGCAATATTTTTTGGCCCACAGATTACATTCACTTTTTGAAATGTTCTGAAGGCTGTTCTTTTTTTCAGATTTTTTATCAACTTTATTATTTTTATAAATAACTCAAGGCAGCGAACATACCTAATACTCTTTCCTCCTCCTGTTTTCCCAACAGCAACTCTGTGAGGTGAGTTGGGCTGAGAGAGAGTGACTAGCCCAAAGTCGCCCAGCCAGCTTTCATGCCTAAGGCAGAGCTAGAACTCACTTTCTCCTGGTTTCTAGTAGAACTCATTGTCTCCTGATTTCTAGCCTGGTGCCTTAACCGCTAGACCAAACTGGCTCTCCCGTGTAGGCCTGCCTTTGAAGAGGAATTAGTACAGAAATTAGCTGAAGAGAAGCTTAAGGATAGGTCTGGCTGCAAAAGTGAAGCCAAATTCATGTTTTCCTGCTGGCTAGGACAAAAAGATTGGGATAAATGTGTTTTAATAATCTACCCTAAAGCTGGATAAACTTTAGGTCTCCTACATTCATTGCTGGGCTGGGGGATGCATATACCCTTGTGCATAAATGCCACCCCTGTCTTCCTCCTTCCTAATGATCTTGAGAAAGATTATATGAAGGGAGGAAGAAGCAACAAGCATCATTACTTGCAGGAAATCAAAGAACTGATTCTCAGCAGCCAGCAGTAAAAGTGCCCTCCTACCAGCCTGTTAATCAGCTTCTTGCAGAAACCAGCAAATCACTGGTTTCCTGATGCTAATTGCACTGGCAAATCATTTGGTTTTTGGGAGGAAGCCTTGTCTGATCATAAGCAACATAAGTTGATCCCAGCTCTGCTCCCACTTTAAGAGGGTTTTTTAAACACATATCAATTTCCACTAATGTTTAACTGAAAGGTCTTGTGATATTTACTGACAGGCATTTTGAAAATGTATTGTATTGCAGCTGGTTTATTTCAAATGGTAATATTTAATGTAATACATTTTGAATATGCATCATGTTTTCTTTTTGTGTTGTAAACCACAATGGTATGGAAAGAAGGGTAAGAAGTAAATTATATAACTAAGATTGTAATATAATAATATGAAAAGAAGTGTAAGAAATAGATCATATAACTAAGAAACAATACTGAATAATTATTAAACTGGTTTTAATATTTTCTATGCAACACTATAAAGCATGCTTTTATAGTTTCCTTTTCAAATGGGACTCAATACAGTTGCCTTTTTAATAAAGCTAATTCACATACCGTTCAAATTGCTCTGTTGTCAGCTGTCTTTTCACAATATCATAATCAGTCTGCAGCTGTGCAAGTTTATTTCGGAGTATAGAAACTTCTCTACTAAGACTTGTTCTAAAAATATTGTGAAACAAAGAAAAATCTTAACTATTACACATTCACAGATGGCATCTTACAATGACTTTAAAAATAGCTGCAAGCAAACAGATAAACAGAGACCTAGAAATTAAGAAAATATACTCATACTTGTGCACATGCATACAAAAAGTTCTTAAAATAAAGAAACCACTACTTAACTGCAAGACAGTCTACTTAAAATATGCATACTTGGAAATGCATTCACCTGAAACTATATTGGACTTACACCCAAGCATACATTTGTCAGACTGCTGCATTGCAACCTTTGAGTTTCCAAGTGCCCATAATGAATGAGACACTTGCATGTGAATAGGCAATACTACACGTATTTGTAGTGACAACCATAATCATCTTAAACACTGGTGTAATTTTTTTTTCAGCGCTGCAGCTTGAAAAACACAGATTTAGCACATTGTTTTTAGCATACTATAGTCCTTATCTTACACTCTGCACAGCAGAGGGTACCACATAAGGTAAGAAGAGACAACAACACATAAAGGAACACATAAAACCATCCTTCCCTCTGTGAGTAATTTTATCTTTGAATGCAAGTTAGGCAAATTGCAATTCCAGGCAAAATATTTGAAGCCTATAGTTTCTAACCATACCCTTTTCACATAAAGATTCCTAATCAGACAATCTGGATTTCATCAGGTAAAAATATATACGATTAAATTTTTCAAGAACCCAGAAGTTTCTGCACTAAATTACAAACAGCTGAAACAAAAGTTTTCTACTTTTCAACATACAGTTTACTCTCTGAGAGTGTTAACTTGTCTTTGAGCAACTGTATCTCTGAATCTTTTTCATGGGTTATCAAATGATTCTGAAAATCTTTGTCTCTGCTGGTAGCCAAGAGGGTTTCCAAGTTTTGTATTGTAAGTCGCTCACTCGACAACTGCTTTTTTAACAGCTCTGCCTCTGCCTTTGCATCTTCGAATTCTGACATGATCTAGAGCATAAAAAGAATTTCTTTAATAAATAACCTCATAGTAAATATTACGTGGTTTCATTTAGAGACAGTTTGGTCTACCCAGACTCTATACAGATACAATCAGTACCAATTCTATACAGATACAATCAGGTAACTTCTTTCTTAATCCAATTTTAATATAGGAATACTTTAAGAATGGCTACATGGATATATTTAGGCATATAGATGGTCTTTCAAATAATCTACATCCAAACTATTTAGCAGTTGATTTTCAAAATTAGTATTTTGAACTGGGCATAGAAATACACTGATAACCACTGCAAGTAATAATGCAGTTAAAGTAAATGCATGTTTCAGAGCAAATCTACAAATCATAGTTTGTGTTTATCAGGATAGAGTGCTATATCTGTTACCTAACAACAGTTATTGCTTCTTCACATTTTCAGTTAATGAAATTTTGATCTGTGTCTGTGTGTGATTTTAAGATTTAACGTTTTAATATTTTATATTTATGGATGTTTTTAATGTACTATTGTAAGCTGCCTAGTATTGCTCAAGTAGATGGCACACAAATAATAAATTAAAAAAATAATTTTAAAAGAATTCTAATGGGATAGAAGGACTGAGCTAAGTTAAAGCCAGTTTCTTTTGCAGATTCAGGAAATTAACATGGGCTAAGGCAATAAATCATGGATCTTATTAACCATGGTTAAGGATTATAGCTATAACAGGCAGTAGAAGTGTTATCTATGACTGCTTGGTCAGTCAGGATCTTAAAATAATCTATCAGGATTCTATATATGATATATTCTAAATATCATGCCTCCATGTGGCTTGTCTCTCTCACTTTGAAGATTATAGAAAGAAGCTTAACACTGCCACAAAATTCTAGGGCTGGAAGGGACCATTTAGACATGAAGTCCAAAACACTGCTCACTGCAGGAATTTCAATGAACGTATCTAAAAACAAGAGTTATTTAGCCTTTTAAGTTCTGAACTGAGATCTTATTGGGTAAACATTTCTATTTTAGGGTTTTCTTCCTTTTTTGATGAAAAAAATGAAGTTCACAGAAACTCTTGTGTTCCTTCTATCCTACGTCAGGCTCTCTGGAGCTATGAAAAGTCACTTTGAAAAAAAAGGAGGCTTGAATAATGTACAGTGTGTATAGGGTTCTGGGAAAGGGAAAATTGTCCCCGATTGGCCTTGGATTCTTAACTAAGTCCATAGTTCCTGTCTACTTCTCCATTAAACCCTTCTGTACTCCACATCCTTCTCCTCCCTTCTCTTTCCCTAGGAGGCTTTTCAAGCTACAGTGGCTGCAAGACAAAGCCAGGAAATTTTTAAATCTTGGGATATATATCTATTTTTGTGTCAACATTTTATCTTAAACATAAAACTGATTTATATCTTGTAAGAGCAAGATTTTTCTCTTTTACCCTCTCAAAATCCAGAGATTTGGATGTTAATTGACGTGAGAGCAGTTCTTTGCTAGATTCCAGTTTGATACATAATTCTCTAACAGCAGTCACATCAACACTTATTGAAGATTTTTCTTCTTTTTCACGTCTGAGAGCCTCCTCCAGCTTGGCCATATTTTTTGCCACTGAAGAGATTTGTGATTCATAAGCTTGATGCGCAATGATATGCTGCATGAAAGACAAAAGCAACTCTTTTTACAAGCATGGATAGGATGCTCCAATTACATTTTCCTATTTGCTCACTTATTGGGAAACAAACAAAATAACACATCAACTTAAAGTATTTTTCTGTTCCAAAATACATTTACAACCATTTGCAAGACTTAACAAGCACTGAGCAAGAGCAGGCATAAATCTGAAATTAGTTTTCCTCTTGAGAACATACAGATGATTAATACCACCTGCTCTTTGTACAAATGTCCAATTAATGTCAAGGTATTTGATTAAAAAAGCACATTAAAATGGTCTAGGAAGCAAAATACAGCTAAAAATGTATAATTACCTCTTGAATTTCTTTTTCCAGTAATTCTACTCTTTCTCTAAGGTGTCTTCGTTCAGTATCAACTGAGAGGAGCTCTAATCGTACAGAGCTGCTTTGTCCCTCAGCTTGATGGGCCTTTACTTCCCAGTCTTCAGCTTGACTATGAAGCATTTGGAACTTCTCCAATAATTCCTTATTTTCTCTTTCCTAGTATTAAGAGAAAATGTATCTGTTGAGCAATAAATCCCTGTAACAAATGTCTCAATTAGCTACTGTTTGGCCTTTTTTCTGTTTAGAAATTAAGTCAGCAACTTGTTCCACTGTAATAGAAGAAACCGGAATATGTGTTATTTTCTATATGAGATAATCACTCTACTTCAAAATAAAATAATTATATTGTTACAGTTAAGGTTTTAAAAGATTTGAAGCAGATGTTACATTAATTAATCATTACACACAAGAATGTTATTCCTTATATTAATTTGCTACACAAATTTTAAAATACCTAAATGGAGTAAAATAAAGATTTTTGGATGTAATCTAGATGTGTATATGTACACTATTCACAAACTGAAGTTTTAAATACAATACACACATCTATATACACTTAGATACATCTATCTGCATGTGTGTATCAATGAATCAATCACAGGCATGCATTTGTGCCAAAGCTCCAACTTGTTTTAAATCAGATAGTATTTTGCTCAAATCTCTCTAAAACACTGGGTACAAAGTGGAAACCTGTGGCATAGGGCTTAAATGCCAAAGGGCTAAGAAGGGTTATTCCCTCAATGCTATTCTATTCTCTCAAAGTAGACACTGAAGAATTTTTCTTTGTGCACTGTCTTGGTTACTTTACTTCAATCTTATTGTGAAATTAAAATGAGATACATTTTATTTTTGGTTTGAGAGCCAATTTGGTGTACTGGTAAAGGCACTAAGCTAGAAACTGGGAGGCCATGAATTCTAGTCCTGCCTTGGACATGAAGCCAGCTGGGTGACTGGGCCAGTCACTCTCTCTCAGCCACAGGAAGAAGGCAAACCACTTCCAAAAATGTTGCCAAGAAAACTGTAGGGACTGTTCCATGTAGTGGCCAGGAGGCAATAATGATTTGAAACAAAATTGATTTATAGAATAATAATAATATTTTCATAATATTTCTCACCTTTGAGGCCATTAAGCTTTCAAATCTGGAGACTTCAGTAATATAATTATGAACTCTAACTTTCATTTCTTCTTTTTCATGTAAAGCTACTTCCAATTCAGTTGAGATTGCCTGTTTATATTACATACTGTTAGATATATAATTCACAAAATAAATAAACCAAATTCTGACTTCAAGCAGTATGCTTAGGACTGATCTATTCTGTTTCAGAACTGAGCTACAGAGAGGCAGCTTCTCTTGGGAAGAAAAAAGTCTACCTATTAGTTTCCCATATTCAGATTAAAAAAACAAAAAACATTCAGTCTTGTGACTCCCAACCTACAGTCAACTAATTTTCCTTATTATCTTATGGAGATTTAGGACAATACCTATTTTGGCATTGGTACTTGGCACTGGCAATGCCTATACTGGCATTAACACTTGGCACTTCAAGTATGTTCTTGATACCTAATTAAACATGCTGGATGGGGTTGTACAGCCCCCAGACAGACCTGGTGTGCAATCTGGGGGATGTCCTGGATTCACAACTCCTGCTCGAAGAGCAAGTGGTAGGGGTGGTTAGGAGGACCTTTGCACAGCTTCATATTGTCCACCAGTTACACCCCTTCCTGGATTGGGGAGCTCTGCTCACAGTTACTCATGCCCTAGTCACCTCCCGATTGGATTACTATAATGAGCTCTACATGGGGCTGCCCCTTGAAGAGTATTCAGAAGCTTCAGCTGGTGCAGAAAGCAGTGGCACAGGCAGTTATGTGTGCTTCTAGGACAGCACATTATGCTTCTGCTCCGCAAGCTGCATTGGTTGCCAGTCTGCTTCAGGGTCCAATTCAAGGTGCTGGTTTTGACCTTTTAAAGCCCTTCATGACATAGGGCCAGGTTATTTGAGGGACTGCCTCTCCCCGATTACATATGCTCATTCCATCAGATTGTCATTCAGAATAATAGCTGAAACTATTGGAAAAAAAAATATCTGGAAAGGAGAATTTCCTGTCAGTTACCCAGTCTGACTACCACAGTAATCTAACCAAGAAAAATATTTTCAAATTAGAATGCTAGAAAAAGCATGGTTAGGGGGAGAGGCTAAGAAGAAACAAGAATTCACCAGGCCACTTGATATGAACTGTATACTGGTCTCTATTCTTCTATTTTACCATGAAAGAACTAAGTATTTGATCATCACTGGGCATATAGTTCATGACTGCTGGGTGAAAGTATGAAGAATCCTTAAAATTAAAAAAAAAATCATCTAATTTTCAAGATTGCTGTTAAGCATTAGGAATACTTCGTCTTAAAAACAATGGACCATATTAGAAACACACACAATTCCCAACTGCTGTAATTTATTTAATACTCAAACAAGACAATATTGTTTCTAAACAATAATAATTTTTTGTAATACTTAGCCACTCAAGATCTAGGAAAATAAATAACTTATATAGGAACTACAAACTAGTAAAATTTAGAAAACCTACAAGCAAAAGACTTTCATTAGGGAGATAACTTGGGATATTAATGCTTAGTTGTAGTAGAGAGCACGAGACCGGAATCTGTAACTAAAACAAACAGGATTACGAACAAGGTAAAATTCTTATGAAACCTGTTCACATTCCAAAATATGAAATACAGGTAGTCCTAGTTGAATGACCACTTGTTCAGCGACCATTCAAAGTTACGATGATGCTGAACAAAGGGGACTTACAAGTTCTCATAGTTGCGGCCGCTGCAGCTTCCCCACAGACATGTGATCATGATTTGGGCACTTGGCAACCGGCTCGCAATTAATTACCTTCACTGCCAGCTTCTGACAAGCAAAGCAAAGTCAATGGGGAGGCTGGCAGGAGGTGACAAATAGTGATCACATGATCTTGGGACGCTGCAACTGCGTGGGATTCGCCTAATGACAGCAGCTGGACTGCCGCAACTGCCATCTTAAGTCAGCACGATCACGTGACATCACGCTTTATGACCACGTCGCTTTGTGATGGAGTTGCTGGTCCCAATTACCATCATTAAGCGAGGACTACCTGTATTTTATTTTACTTAAAACAAATGTTCACATTGTTTTGGTTACAATGATGTTTCAGAACAGTTACATCACATCCATTGTAAGTATAATTATAGATACAAAATAAATCATGATGTACACTCTATGAATTATTTTTACCTGGTTTTCTCTAGCCATTGTGGCTAGATCATCCTGTAATCTTCTGTTTTCTTTCAGAGCCATTTCTTTCACTCTTCCAGTTTCTCCAAGCTCCGAGTGTACTGCATCAAACTGGCGATGGAGACTGGCAAGTTCACGATCTTTTCCACTTAAGGCATCCTTTAATTGGCTAGCAAATGGGGGATTTGGAAAACCTTAAACATAATTTATCTTTTTGCATTATGGTATATACACGATGGCCATAATTTAGAAATTAGTAGCAATTAACTAAAGCTTACTTTTGTACTGAATTGTACAGACCATACTTTGTTACTAGCTACATCTTGTTCTACAAACTAGATAGTGAAGAAAAGCATAGGGTACTTCCCTATTAAAATTAGTCACCTAAGACTAAAATTACCCCTAAAACCCTAAAGCTCCTTTTGGAGCCTGAAGAGTGGCAATGGGTCAACATATCCCTGTAGCCAACCAGTAGTAAAAGGGGCAAGCAAGAAGAATATTTTTCTTTTGGGAACTTTTGCCATAGCTAAGAGAAAAAAGACATTCTCAAGTATGCCTCCCATGCCTTTCATTCTTTTTAAAACTTTTAATCTTCATTTGAAAAAGTCCTTCCTGCTATATAATACTTTCAGTAAACCAATTTTTCCTATTATTTAAAATTTTATTAGGAAACAACCAGCAAATCAGATGTTAAAATATCACAGATCCTGAGGATATAAAGTGAGGTGAATTGTTGCAGAAAACAACTTAGTAGGAAAAGATAGTTTTGGCTGACTAGGCTTTTAGTTAAAACTAGCAAATGCATTTGGTGTAGTTTACTAAAGCTTGCTAGAATCAAACGTGCATTAAATAAATATGTCTTTTTTGATAAAGGGAAACCAGTTTAAAGTCCTTTTAAAAAGATTTACTTTTCCTCCAAGACTGCTTTTTATTCACATCTTTGTAGCCAGATGATAAATGGACAGAACAATGAAACACATTAGGAGTATAGAAAAATACACAATTTAGACATATTGACAAATCATTTAACCCAAGTCAAGAATAACAAACCAACTAGTTCAAGTTTTTTTACCTCAAACTATGTTTAGCAAACATAATTTGTAAATAACTTGGTCTGCATAAATAAGTCAGAGTTACAGTAAACAATGGCTTACCATTATGTGACAAAGCAATTACTGACCACATTGTATATAAAAATAAGTCTAGAATAAAAACACTGGGGCACACTGCTCTTTGTTCTTCCCTTCATGCAAACAGTTAATGGGGAAAAAAAGAGATAGCTTAACATGAAAAGCTCAAGATTACGCTTTATTGCATTCAAATGAGCCATAATTTATAGGTCTGGAACAAATTTGGTTTATCACTGGCTTACACTCCTACCTTGTCTGGACAAAATAGATAATAATTTCAGTTTGAGATGTCACAGTGAACAATCTCTACCTGTTTCATTTCTTTTCCTATTTGTACAAAGGGACAGCAATTGATATGAGACTGCCACTCAAGACCAGAGTTCTACCTTACTCTGCTCATTTGTTGGTAGACGGTATCAAATATTATTAATATAAAAATTCATGTCCCAAGTCATGGATAATGCCACTATTGAGATTATACATCGAAGTGATTAATTTTAACTAAAATTTGCAGAAATATAGTTAGATACTAAAAAAAGACGTTAACAGCAGTCAGCAGAATTAGAAAACAAGTTCAGAAAAGCTACAAAGTAGCTTAACAGCTCAATGTATCTTCAGTGAGATTAAACTGAATGGTTATTAAGGTGGTTTGAATAAAGAAAGTGTAACTATTTTACAAGGTAACCGGCCATTTTAAAAAAGCTATAGTATGCAACAGAATTTTAAATTATTTTACTTGTCCATCATTCTATGTTGAGTGAGCATTACATTAATAACTGCCCTGTTATATAATTGCAATTATCTAAAATAAAATTAGCTAAACTACAAAATTTCAGTCTTTTTTGTCTTCTATTTTAGCTCATGAAGAATGGAGCGGCTAAATTAGATTTATAATCTCATTAAAATTACCCCTGACCATTTTAAAATGAGCTTCAAAATAACCAAAAGTTGTAATTTTATTACTCACTCTAAAGACACCTCCAACTGAGTAAGTGTTTTTTGTAAGTTGAGGATGGTCTTTTCCTGTTGAAAGAGATGGAGTTATGTATGTGGTGTATTTTCTTTTCCTGTAATTTGAAATCTAACATAGCATTAATGAAACTATGTAGTTTGACAAACTATCCTTTCTCTATCCTAACCAAATAGTTCTTTCAAAGTCCCTGCAACAAGCACATAACATTAATATACATTACATTAATATACACATATCAATACAACTTTAATATACATTTCATTTATAGTTCTCTGGCAACCACTCATAAGCAATTTTTAGAAATTCATGATTTTACTGTCAGCTTAAACAGCAAAGTTACTATCTTTAACACTCCTAAGCATTTATTACATATAAAATGCATATTACATATGCATTTATTACATATAACATTGTTCTTATTGTCTTTCAGATAGTTTGTTTTATTATTATTTATTATTTTATTATTAATTTCCAGTAATTAATTTCCACTAATTTTATAGCAGACTGCAGAAGCCAAGTTATGTCTTCAAATGAGTAATGATGTCCAAAGTGAAGTATAAAAATATTCAAGTAGCAACTAGCGGCTGGGGGGAAAATGGGAGAGAAAGAGAGAGGGAGGCTATCAGAATGCCCTTTTTATAATATTTTTTTTTAATCTTTATTTTTATTTTTTAAAAAATCCTCTATGTATCTTTTTTTTGTTTGCTTCTTTTGCTTGCATGTTTTATTTCATCAATAAAAAGATGCATTTTTTTAAAAACACAAAAATTCCAATAGATTTTTACACTGAATCCTTTTCAACAAGAAATATTTTAGAAATGACTTCACTGCATTTATACTGTTGGAGATGCAGTGAGATTAATGCTTTATTTTGATTTCTGGACAAAGAAAATGGACTTACAGTCAAAAGACTCTTCTGCATTGGAAAGACAAACATATAGCTCCAACTATTCAGTGGTTTACAGAATTAACATACAGTGGTGCTTAAAAGCTGGTGGACCCTTTTGGAGGTCCTCAGAAATCCAGCCATGACACACTTCCACATACCTGTTGTGAGGATCAGACTTTGATATTGAATACCCAGAATTCTGTTCTTTAAATAAGACAGGACCTCCCACACACACACTTGATTGTCATCCCATTGATTAAAGCACCTGGCTCTAATTTCCTCTTCAAATGAACTGATAATCCTAGAGGTTCACATACTTTTGCCACACACAAATATGTAGCAACGGATCTTCTTTTTTTAGATTTTTTATTTCACCTTTCTTATTTTTATAAATAACTCAAGGCAGCGAACATACCTAAGACTCCTTCCTCCTCCTATTTTCCCCACAACAACCCTGTGAAGTGAGATGGGCTGAGAGCGCGCGACTGGCTTAAAGTCACCCAGCCAGCTCTCATGCCTAAGATGGGACTAGAACTCACAGTCCCTCGGTTTCTATCCTGGTGCCTTCACCACTAGACCAAACTAGCTCTCATTTTTCTCAATAAATAAATGAACAAATATAATGTTTTGACTCATTTATTTAAACCTAGACTTTTTAGGCCTTTGAAATAAAACAGAAAAATCTGGTTGGGGAACACCCTTCTCTGGGCATCTTCTTTTGGTAACTTGTCAAATATCATTTGTTATATGATGCCTCTCACTACCTTCAAGCTAGGAAGCAAGGCATAATATGAACTTGGCAAAACTACTATGTATCCATATCTGGGAGAAGACAATCACTCTTGGCTAACTTTTGTATTTTTTTGTGTCTATATTTTCCCATTAATTTTCTTGTGGTAAGGAATGTTTTCTACAGCAGAGAGCTTAAAGTAACCCATATGAGATACTTCTGTGGGTATTCTTGTATGTTTGTGTGTGTGTGTGTGGGGGGGGAACATCTGTGCTCCATAGGAGGAATGGAGCAGAAAGATTTCCATTTGCTTTTCCAAACAGTGATGTGACTTACATAAAGGCTATCTATTTACTGAGGGCTGAGAACAGCCTTCTATCATCAAAGTGGGTAATTGATGAATTCTGCTTGATCCTCTTATCAATGTTATCTAGTGGTTCCAGCACCAAAGTTAAGGTCAGGTGCCACCTATTAACCAGAACCTTATCTCTCCATCAGCCATCATGGTGATATGGGATTATAAAGGAAACTTATGTCCTGCATGCTTTTCTTTCTCAGGTGGACACAGCTAAGTTCTTAAGGGTTTCACATAACAGCTTCGAGCTAGCTTTCTCAGATTGGATAGTTGTCTTATTCTTCTCTCTGATTCCTCTTAATATTTTTAAAACAAAGTTGTTAAAAGAAAAAGAGAAAATAACAGAAAGGACAAGGAATATAGGAAAAAAAGAGAAAAAGGGCTATAAATATTTTTGAGCTAAGCAGAAATGAAATTGGAAGCAAATTACTCCCCTATGTGGAAGGGCACCTAAAATCTAATTTGCAAATGCCTATCTTTGGGAGGAAGCGACCCATCCAAGAATATGCTTGTCCACTGCAGCAAACCTGCCACATTTGAAGGGAATCATACATGAACAACAGTTGTTTTCTATACAAGCCATGAACTTGCTGTGGAAACAACACCCAGAGTAGCTCTGCCATTCCAGTTATCAATCATTTTTACCTTAAATATCCTAAATTATTCTTTGGTTGCATGTCTAGCACATAACATTCCACCCATGATACAGTAAGAATTAAGATACAGTGGTTCTGATAATCCATTTCACATCTTGTATAAATACCTTGTTAGCTAAATTGTCTTCTAGATATGCAATTTTTTCAGTTTTTTCATCTATACTTTCCTGAAGACTATCTTTTTCTTTATCCAAGGCATTAACAGTACTTCTGAGCACACTGACAGTCTCATCTTGTGATGAGCTCTTATCATTGAGCGTCTCTGAAAACAGCAAAACAAAAACAACAAAAACTTTAGTTAGCTCACTTGCCTTGAACATGTAAAACTCTAAACCCTGTGAACACAACAGCATTGGTGAGTTCTTCTGTTCTGGATTATGAAATTAGTGTGGGCAAATTCTTACTGCTAGACTATTCCTAATAAATTATTGGGGGAAGAATAGTCATCCCAATTTAATATAAAAGTACCAACAGAAGAGAATATATGTAGCTCAGGGTTGCATTGTGGAGTCCTTGAGGTTCTCTGAGCTTGGTTGTTTTCTTGCAGACATTTTTCACCTTTATTATCTAATTTTATAACTTTCTATTTTAATCTACATTTTTTAAAACCATTTCTATAAATTTGTATGCCAGAGAGGCTGCCCACCAGCTCCAGCCGTTATCTATTAATATTATAATCCAGGATTTAAGAATGGAGAAAAGGAAAAACAAACAGCGTGTCCACTCTGCTACACAGACTTCATCTAAGCCACTGAAGCAGCAGAAAATGGACGACTATACAGTAAACAAGCAAACGGCTCCAGTAAGTAATTCGGCAATGGATTCTTTCTCAGATAGATCTAACTCTCGTAACTCACTGGAATGGGACCTACAGTCAGAATTAGAAAGTCAACAGCTCATAGAGCTTTCTTCCTCCATTGCAGAGAATATCGCCTCTCCCCGGTCTACACTGGTATGCTTGGCAGCCGCTCTGCTTATGCAGGATGGGGATGCCACAAATTTAAAAAGGGAGAATGTAACAGATTTTATATCCAGACAATGTCTGCTTACAGCTCAGACGGTTATCTCAATCTTTGATCTTTTAACAACAGTCATAGAAAAGGTTGACTCCCTGAAAGAGTCCTTTGCAAAGTTTATTAAGAGTCACCCAAACAAAACAGAAGGAATTAGGAAGGAATCAGCCATTCACATTGATGGACACCGGGTGGCTAGTACAAAGAGCAGAGCTGGCCCCACTCCCAAAAATGTAAGGAGAGGAAAGAATATCTGCAAAGGAATTAACCCTCAAACACCAAATGGGCAGAGAGGAGACAAATGTAATTATCACTTACAGAATAATCAGATCACATTGCAGATTTATGACAACAGGGTGAATAGAGGGCGATGGGACGATAGAAGAGCTGTTATGCTGTCCTTGAGTCAGCTGCTCCATTGTAAACATTCTCTGATAGATTTAGTACATGCTGAATGGCATGTAGGGACTATATCCGAATTTTATTAACATTCAAGCAACCTACAGTCTCTAATATGCTTTTCAGAATGAAGCCCTTTCTGAGTACTTTCTCAATATTTCCAATACACGTCTTTCGCTCAGAGAAAGTGAGCCCACTTCTGGATCAGTCTCTTCAAGAAGATATTATCATTTTAAAACTTGATTCTAACAGCTCTCATACAGATAAACATGAAATCAGCAATGACCCTGAGAAAGTAGAGTAATAATCTACAAAATGTGTTAACTACAGTTAGGGAGTCTGTGGAGGAAGTGCCAAAAGAAATGTTGATTGATTTATTTGGTGTGCTACCAGAACCACAGCAAGCAGATATTATACAGAGACTGGACAAATTAAGAGAGGCACTGACAACAACACAATCCACAGCAAAGCCATTAATTAACCTGGCCCTACCAAGTACTCAGGCCTGTGTTAATATTCCCACTGAATAGAGTGTTAAGAATTCTACAGTAAAGAAAAGTTCAGTTACACAGGCTGACAGTGGGGAAATTGCAGTGCTTAACCCAGTCCCCGATAATCTGCAGACTGTTAAAAGGTCTCAGTGTATAAAGACCTCCAAGTATGCAGACCCCAAGGATACAGCTTACCTCCTGCCCCTACCAGAGTCAGATGTGCTCCTAACATCTTTCTATAAGGTGGATCCCCAATTGTATCCCCCAGGAAATGGGTGCAAATCCTTGTGGGGGCCAGATGGGGATGCTGCAGAGACAACCAAGAAGGGTGAAGAATTTCCAGTTCAACAACCAGCAGTCCCCCAGAGACAGAGGCTTGCCTCGGTCCTGTATTTTTTCTGGGGCTATTTCTGCTGTTACTGAGGATGACTTCTTAAATACCCAAAATAAACCCACTTCTCAGTCAACTGTATTTAATAATAATCAGTATAAAACAGGCTGCACTTCCACCATACCTCATAACCATCCCTTAACCACAGCCATCACTGAGAAGATATATTGACAGCATGAAGACCAGTGCAAGATAAACACTCTAAACATTTTAATGTGGAACATAGCAGGGTGGTATCGACTTATAAGCCTTATTCATCTTGATCCTCTGAGAGGCAAAGACATTATTTTGGTGCAAGAAACATGGACTGAATTTATGGAGTAGTATCCATCAAGCAAGAGGTCGTCTGATGAAGACCTCTTGCTTGATGGATACTACTCACATAAATTAGAAGCAAGGCCAGGCAGAGGACCAGGGAGATTGAAAGGAGGGTTGGGTATATTCATCTCTACCTCCTTAAGAATAGAGCCTAAGCTTATCCCCCCTCTAAAACAAATGGCTATGGCCCTTCTTTTTAAGATGGGCCTTGACTCACTGTTAAATATTAATGTTTACCTCCCTCCGTTCCAAAGAAAATCAGAAATCACTGCCATATGGATGGGGTTTGAACACTATGTTAATAATCTCCTCCTGGAATACCCAAAAGCTAGGGTCCTGTTAGGGGGAGATTTCAATGCCAGATTGGGGTCGGATGACTATACATTATATAATAAATGTCATCAATACCCCCCTCAGGACTCTAACTTACCCAACACCTCCCTCACACAACTCTCTAAAGATAAAAGAGCAAACTATGCTGGTTTCTGCCTCGCCAAGATGGCAAATAGGCTTAACTTTTTTATATCCAATGGATCATTGGCAGGAGACTATCCTGGTGAATTTACATTCATGGCAGGGGCCAAAACCAGCACCAATGATTATATTCTAACCTCCGTGGATCTAATACAGTATATAGAACATTTTGAAGTTGTACCGCTTCTAGAAAGTGATCATCTACCACTCTGCATACATTTGAAGCTTGTTACTAGGCAGATGCTCCCCGAGGACTGCTTCTCTCCTGCCATTTCTCCAGCAGGTCAAACAAGATGCCGGGTAGCATGGACCCAGCAACTTGACCAGAAGGTAAGGAGAGCATTAGCAGAGGATTGTCAGATTCAGCTGGCATGGCAGGGCCAACGCCACTGTTCAGTTTCACCACCCCTAGTCAATTTCACCGCAGGCAGCAGAAAAGAGGAAGTAGGGCAAACCGCAAGTCAATTGCCGGCAGGTGGCAGCAATTCAGGACTCAGGGCAGGAGTGGATACTTTGTAACAAAGCCGGCTTCCCTCAAACGCTCCAGGCAACACAAACCACAACAGCTCGGAAGTGTAGCAATTGGCAAGCAATTAAGAAGCCCCGGCTTAGCCTGCAGAAGAAAAGCCCAACGAACTCAACAACCCCACAAACAAAGGACAGTAATCAGGGAAAGAAACATGGCTGAATCTGCCATTTGGGCGAGGGGGAGAATACCACGGGCAAACCAGTAGCCCAGGCAATGGGGAGAAGGGCGGGAAAAGGGGTAACTCCGGGTCAAGGAGGGAACCCTATAAAACCGCTGTATGTAACCACGCCAAGCCAACCCTGTCTTTGTTTGTAACCACCTGCATTACACCCAAGTAAACTACTTTGACCAAACCTGTGTTTCGTGAGAGTTTCATTCGGTGCTGAATGTGGCAACTCCTACAAGGATAACTTCCAAACAATTTGATTGGCTTTTATACCAGCCAACTCCTCTCAAAATATACTAAAATTATACAAAAATCTAGTACAAAAGCTTCAACCACTACTGGCACGTGACCCGGATTTCTCAGTTAAAAGGCCCGCCTTCGCTTCCAAGTCATGGTTTGAGAAGGACTGTGTGGAAGCAAAGAAAGCCCTCATCTTAGCATATAAGATGTATAGAACCAAGACCAAAGATAACAATACAAAGACTCTTAAACACCTGCTTATACTCAAAAAACAATATAAGCAATTAGTGGCATTTAAGAAAAAATAAGACACAAGATCCACTTGGGAACAGCTTATTGAGGCAGCAAAGAAAAAGAACTCGTCCCTATTTTAGCATTTAACAGCTTGCCAATCTGCTAGAACCCATACCCCACTAGATTCGTATATCTCATCTGCAGTTGGGAGCTACATTTTCAGAGGATGTATGAAGATCCCTCCATTGAGACAAAAATGCAACCAATGAAGGACCTACCCGAGTGGCTCCCAGTATCAGCGCTTGAAATTAAATCCCTTATTGATCCACTTAGGATAGGGAAGGCCCCGGGGGCTGATTTTATTCCTGCAGAACTGCTGAAAAATAATGAGTGGTGGATCCCAGTCCCGGCATCATTATTTACCTATACTGACAGTACGGGATACATCTCAGATGACTGGGGTTGGGCGATTGTTGTTCCTATCTTCAAGAAGGGAAACAGGCATGACCCTGCAAATTATAGACCAATAAGTCTGCTAAATACAATTAGCAAACTTCATGCTAAACACCTACAAGACAAACTTAAGGTCTGGCTAGATCGTGAGAACCTGATAGCAGAAGAACAAGCTGGGTTCAGAGAAGGGAGAGGCACTATTGATCAGTTAATTTTTACATCAACGATAGGGTAAAATGGATAAACCAAATCATCACCCCCCAAAAATAGGAGATTGCAGCATCGCCCTGATGCTTTATGCAGATGACGCAGTAATACTGTCTAGGACACCAGCTGGCCTAAAAAGCCTTGCAAGCTCTGGCTCAATATTGTAAAAAAGATAAATTTGAAATAAACTACCAGAAAACCAAGGTCATGGCGTTTTCTAAAAGGTCAAGAATTCGCTGATGGTATCTTAATGGTCATAATATAGAACAAGTGACCACCTTTAAGTAGCTAGGTATGGTCATACATGCCTCCGGTTCAAGGAAAGCGCATTGTGAATATGTAGCTGCTACTGGCCAAAGATCAGCCAATGCCATTCTCAAATTCTGCCACTCACAGGGAGGACATTATGTTCCTGTCGCAATTAAGCTTTTTCAGGCTAAGTCGCTAGCATAGCTTCTACACAGGACCCAGCTTGGACCCCCAGCTTCCTGTTTTACACCCTTGAAAGGGTACAATCAAAATTTATTAGAGCAATTCTCCAGATGCCCTATTGTGTTTCAAATGCACACCTACAGCTGGAGACTGGGCTGATAAAAGTAGAATCAAGAATCTGCATAGCTTCCTTATACCTCTGGCTAAAGCTTAATTTTTTTCTTCAAGGCCTTGCACCATTAATCCTTCAAGACAAATTCTCCTCTTCATGGATCAAGGCTGTAGAGTCTAACCTTGCAAAACCAGGTTTTTCTCCTTCCTCAATACTTGAATTGGACTATGAACAGGCAAAACAAAATTTGAGATTAAGGGTAGAGGACATAGAGAGACAAATGGACTTAGAGAAAGTTCCATCATTCCTGTCTCCAGACTATACTAGATACATTGTCAACCCTGCCACATATCTTAGCCAGTTACAGACAGCGAACCATCGGAAAGCCTTTTCACTTGCACGATGCCATACGCTCCCCTTAGCTGTTCTGGATGGCAAATACAAAAAGATACCACTGGCTGAAAGGCTCTGTCCCTGTGATTCCAGAGAGGTAGAAACCACTGGCCACGTCCTTCTTTGATGCTCATTCTATAGAGACATTCAAACAAAATTTATTCATCCGATTATTAATAGGTATCCAGGCCGCTCTGATACCGACTATCTACAGATCCTGCTTAAAGACAGACTACAGCCACAGTGCAGGTAGCTAGATTCTGTGCAGCAGCATTAAAGATTTGTTGGGATCTGATAAATATCTTATTGTAAAGTTTTATATAACCAACACTTTAATTTTAGATATTATCATTTTATCATCACCTTTATTATAGTTTAACGATCAATAATTATAGGATATTATAATTTAAGGACCCCTTCATGGATCACTGCCTTGTCGTGGCGAAGGGGCTTGTGTAACTCAGTGAAGCCATGAGCTATACCGTGCAGGGCCACCCAAGACGGACAGGTCATGACAGAGAGTTCTGACAAAATGTGGTCCACTGGAGAAGGAAATGGCAACCCACTCCAGTATCCTTGCCAAGAAAACCCCATGGACAATGTTAAAAGGCTAAAAGATATGACGCCGGAAGATGAGCCCCTCAGGTCGGAAGGTGTCCAATATGCTACTGGGGAAGAGCGGAGGGCAATTCCAAGTAGCTCCAGAAAGAGTGAAGCGGCTGGGCCAAAGCCGAAAGGACGTTCAGCTGTGGATGTATCTGGAAGCGAAAAGAAGGTCCGATGCTGTAAAGAACAATATTGTATAGGTACGTGGAATGTAAGATCCATGAGCCAAGGCAAGCTGGATGTGGTCAAACATGAGATGACAAGATTGAACGTCGACATCTTGGGAATCAGCGAATTGAAATGGACGGGAATGGGTGAATTTAATTCAGGTGACCACTATATCTACTACTGTGGGCAAGAAACCCTTAGAAGAAATGGAGTTGCACTCATAGTCAATAAGAGAGTGGGAAAGGCAGTAATGGGGTACAACCTCAAAAACGACAGAATGATCTCAGTGCGTATCCAAGGAAAACCATTCAACATCACAGTAATCCAAGTCTATGCCCCAACCACTGATGCCGAAGAAGCTGAAGTTGACCGGTTCTATGAAGACCTACAAGACCTTCTAGAACTAGCACCAAAAAAAGATGTCCTTTTCATCATAGGGGATTGGAATGCTAAAGTAGGAAGTCAAGGAGTAATCGGAATAACAGGCAAGTTTGGCCTTGGAGTACAAAATGAAGCAGGGCAAAGGCTAATAGAGTTCTGTCAAGAGAACAAGCTAGTCATAGCAAACACTCTTTTCCAACAACACAAGAGACGACTCTATACATGGACATCACCAGATGGTCAATACCGAAACCAGATTGATTACATACTTTGCAGCCAAAGGTGGAGAAGCTCTATACAGACGGCAAAAACAAGACCAGGAGCTGACTGTGGCTCAGATCATGAGCTTCTTACTGCAAAATTTAGGCTTAAATTGAAGAATGTAGGGAAAACCACTAGACCACTCAGGTATGACTTAGATCATATTCCATGTGAGTACACAGTGAAGGTGATGAATAGATTTAGAGGATTAGATTTGGTAGACAGAGTGCCTGAAGAACTATGGACGGAGGTCTGTAACATTGTACAAGAGGCAGCAAGAAAAAGAAATGCAAGAAAGCAAAATGGCTGTCTGATGAGGCTTTACAAATAGCTGTGGAAAGAAGGAGTGCGAAAAGCAAGGGTGAAAGGGAAAGATATAAGCAACTGAATGCAGATTTCCAGAGAATAGCAAGGAGAGATAAGAAGGCCTTCTTAAATGAACAATGCAAAGAAATTGAAGAAAACAATAGAATGGGGAAGACTAGAGATCTCTTCAAGAAAATTGGAGATATCAAAGGAACGTTTAGTGCAAAGATGGGCATGATAAAGGACAAAAAAGGCAGGGACCTAACAGAAGCAGAAGAGATTAAGAAGAGGTGGCAAGAATACACAGAAGAACTATACAAGAAAGATCTTAATGTCCCTGATGTCCATGCTGGTGTGGTCACTGACCCTGAGCCAGACATCCTAGAGAGTGAAGTCAAGTGGGCCTTAGGAAGCATTGCTAACAACAAAGCTAGTGGAGATGACAGTATTCCAGCTGAGTTATTTAAAATACTAAAAGACGATGCTGTTAAAGTGCTGCACTCAATATGCCAGCAAGTTTGGAAAACGCAACAGTGGCCACGGGATTGGAAAAGGTCAGTTTACGTTCCAATTCCAAAGAAGGGCAATGCCAAAGAATGCTCAAACTATCGCACAATTGCACTCATTTCACATGCTAGCAAGGTTATGCTCAAAATCCTACAAGCTAGGCTTCAGCAGTACGTGAACCGAGAACTACCGGATGTACAAGCTGGGTTTTGAAGAGGCAGAGGAACTAGAGATCAAATTGCCAACATTCGCTGGATCATGGAGAAAGCACGAGAGTTCCAGAAAAGCATCTACTTCTGCTTCATTGACTATGCAAAAGCCTTTGATTGTGTGGATCACAACAAACTGTGGCAAATTCTTAAAGAGATGGGGATACCAGACCACCTTACCTGTCTCCTGAGAAATCTGTATGCAGGCCAAGAAGCAACAGTTAGAACCGGTCGTGGAACAACCGATTGGTTCAAAATAGGGAAAGGAGTACGACAAGGCTGTATACTGTCACCCTGCTTATTTAACCTATATGCAGAGTACATCATGAGAAATGCCAGGCTGGAAGAATCACAAGCCGGAATTAAGATTGCAGGGAGAAACATCAATAACCTCAGATATGCAGACGATACCACCCTAATGGCAGAAAGTGAAGAAGAACTAAAGAGCCTCTTGATGAGGGTGAAAGAGGAGAGTGCGAAAGCTGGCTTGAAACTCAACATTAAAAAAACGAAGATCATGGCATCTGGACCCATCAATCCCTGGCAAATAGAAGGGGTAGAAATGGAAGCAGTAACAGACTTCATTTATTTGGGCTCCAAGATCACCGCAGACGGAGACTGCAGCCATGAAATTAAAAGACACTTGCTCCTTGGGAGGAAAGCTATGGCAAACCTAGATAGCATATTAAAAAGCAGAGACGTCACCTTGCCGACAAAGATCCGCATAGTCAAAGCTATGGTTTTTCCAGTAGTAATGTATGGCTGTGAGAGCTGGACCATAAAGAAGGCTGAACGCCGAAGAATTGATGCCTTTGAACTGTGGTGCTGGAGAAGACTCTTAAGAGTCCCCTGGACTGCTAGGAGGTCAAACCAGTCAATCTTAAAGGAAATCAACTCTGATTGCTCATTGGAAGGATTGATAATGAAGCTCAGGCTCAGACACTTTGGTCACCTAATGCGAAGAGAGGACTCTTTGGAAAAGACCCTGATGCTGGGAAAGATGGAAGGCAAAAGGAGAAGAGGACGGCAGAGGATGAGATGGCTAGATAGCATCACTGAAGCAATGAGCATGAAATTGAGCAAACTCAGGGAGGCAGTGAGATAGGAAGGCCTGGCGCAATATGGTTCATGGGGTCACGAAGAGTCGGACACGACTTAACGACTAAACAACAACAATAATTTAAGGAGTAATAACTGCACTATAGTATAGGCCACTTGACTTCATGTATAAATGATATTTAGGCAGCCAAATTATAATTATGATATAGATTTTATTTGATATTATTTTATCTAAGATTTTTAATTAGACATGTTAACGTGCATTTTTAGTTGTACTGGTCTATGACTGTAATAAACTGATTGATTGAATTTCTGAAAATGCTAATGGAATTATAGCACAAGGCAGAGCATAAGAATGTATGTACTCAATGCAATTTATATTTTATAGACAAATAGTAAATTTCTATTCCTTACCTCATTTCATTAATTCATGAGTTTGGTATTCTATCTAGTTACTCTATAAATTGGAGCAAATTGGATTTGATGTCCTTGGGTCAAAGCAATAATTTTTAGAAGTATGAGAAATGGAATTTTAGGTTGTATTCTGGCTTTTTGTTTGGCTTGATATAAGAACTCCAAGAATTGTTAACTTACCCCTTTATTCAGAGATAAATGAAATACTACAAGTGTCTATAATTCCTTTGAGCGTTTGGGTTGTCAGCATTTGGATTATTTTTTTTCTGACAAAGGGGCAAAAGTTACTCTCAAGGAATATGTTCACATTCTTTGTAGTTCTGTTTACCAAGGCTTTTTAAACTTAATTTTGAATAACTTTTCATTAATACTGTTGCATGTATACTTTTTCTATTATCTAGTTTGAAATAATAAAGTTTAAAAATATGTGGAGAGGAAGAGAGGCTGACAACTAGAAAAAATTCAACCTGAAAGCTAAAGTGTTCAGTCTCAAGTTTGGACTGGGAAGTTATTATTTGTCTTATTTATATCCTATTCACTCCTAGTCTGTGACAGGAGGATGACAAGGGAATGGTCCCAATTTTTTGTTCAGAGTTGAACCAGGTTATTTAAACTTTTTTTCTTAAGTAATACAATCTCATTCACCTATTTTGTTCTCTAATATCACAATGTCCTCTTGAGCTGAATGAAGTTCATTTTCTTTAAGAGACAGTTGATGTTGTATCTCATCTAGGGATTTCTGAATCTGTTCATTTAGTAGTCTGTAAAATCAAGACAGTTAAGTTAAATACAATATTTTGAAAATGCAAAGGCACAGGATATGTATCCTTTTTTACTGCATCTTTGGTGGGTATTATAATTTATAAAGAAATAGACTAGAGTGACTACAAGGGCAATCAGTGGTTATACCTTTTAGGCTAATTCCTTATGACTGGATGACTTCCAAGAATTAAAAACCATATTTCCTTATGAAGGCCCAAAATTGTCCTTTTAATTTTCACAATGAGAGAGGATATCACCAAACATAATTGCATACTGAAACTAAATGGCATTCCCTTTAAGAGACGTACAACCCCTTTCCAATGAAATAGGAATTTTGTGGAGTCCTTGGTGCTCTCTGAGCTTGTTTGTTCGCTTGCAGACATTTCATTACCCAACTAGGTAACATCATCAGTGTGAATGAATATGGGGTTTGCTCCCTGTTTATATACAGGGACTCATCAGGACTCATAGCAGAGACTGTAATGTGGCGCCTAAAAACTATAGCACTCCCACACATACAACCAAACGTATGGATCTGATATGTAGACACTACCTTCATCATAATAAAAAAAGAACAACTAGAGAAAACATATGAAATTATCAACAACATCTTCAAAGGAATAAAATTCACAAGGGAAGAAGAAAACAACACCACACTACCCTTCCTGGATATCCTCATCAGCAGAGAAAATGGCACCAAATAAGAAATGCAAGTCTATTGAAAAATGACCCACACTAACCAAGTGCTCCATTACCAAAGTAACAACCCAAGCTCCCACAAGAGGAGCTGTGTAAGAACATTATTCAGATGAGTACAAACACACTGTAGCAACCCAGAACATGAGAAAAAAGACACAGACCACCTATGCAACATCTTCCAACGAAATGGATAACCATGCAATTTTATCAAAAAGTGCCTGACCACTCAACCCACTACAGCACAAGCAACACAAGCTATGAAAAGGATAATACTACCATACATCAAAAACATCTCAGAAACAACCGTCAGACTATTACAACCACATGGCATCATCGTAGCACACAAACCAACTAAAGCCCTCCAGAACATCTTAAGTAAACCATAAGACCCAGTAGCCCAAGAAGAAAAAAAAGGAGTCAGCTACAACATACTGTGTAAGGACTATAACAGCCACTGTGTAGGACAGATAGGTAGAAGACTAGCAGAGGGCATCCATAAACACCAACTAGTAGTCAGAAGTCATGATGAAAACTCCTTAATCTCACAAAACATGGACAGACTCAACCATAGTTTCAGTTGGGACACTTACCATCCTAGACCAAGCTAAATCCAAAAACACTAGGGAATTCCTGGAAGAATGGCATTCAGACAAATGAGCCATCAATAGACACATAGAAATAAACCATATTTGCATACCATTCAAAAGAGACAATAAAAAAGCTAAGAAGGAAACAAAAAGACCAGAACACATCTTCTCCAGCAGCCAACACCCAGATAAGTGGGGATTAATACCAGGCAAACAAGCAGAAAACAATACCCTAATCAAGGAACTACCAAGGAGAAAACCACACCCCCACCTGACAGGGCAAACTGCTGTATATAAACAGGGAGAAAACCCCACACTCACTCGCACTGATGATGTTAACTAGTTGGGTCATGAAACAAACAACCAAGCTTAGAGAGCACCAAGGACTCCATATATTCTTTTCTATTGAAATAGGAATTTCATTGAAATTTTAAACTTAGTTATTCCATTTATATCCTTTGTGAATGCCAATGGTTATGCTGGCCTATGACCATAATAAAGATTTGATTTGACAACGGTAATTAAGCAATAAAATATCTGGAATACAATTAAAACCAATAAAATGGAATACGCAATATCAGAGTTTCTACCACATTAATTAATGTGGTTCTTAGCTACTCATAAATACCTAATAAAACAGGATTCCCTTAGCTTTTTGTCAGAAATATGAACTGAACTGGTATCTATTAAAGTTTTTCACATTTGTGGTGCCACCACAAAGCAAGCTTTATTTTGTACCCCCATCCAGCACACTTGTGCTCATGATGGGATAAGAAGAGCCTCCACTTCCTTCTCATATGTATCAGCACAAACAACCAGATTCAGAAGATTTCCTTCAGATATTCAGAACCAAGTTGCTCAGGAATTGTGTGTCAGTGCCAGTAAACACATATAGAAGTTTCAGGAAATATGGTATATACTCTCTAAAAGTTCTGCTTATCCGCTTCTAAGAACTCACACATAACAAATATCTGTCTTGTTAATCACTGGATTAATATTGATCTCTAGAACATGTAAATTAAGGTAAACTTTTTCTAAACAAATTCAGCATAGCTTTTTTTACTACTCAATGATCAGATTAGCCACATTATTACTTCCAGTATGTTTATCGGGCAAATTCAAAGTGGGCACCTCTCTTTTAGGGGCATACCACTGATGCAATGACATGAATTACAAATATGCATTTAGTACTTATAAAATACACTGCTGAGCTTACTGTAGTGAATTCAATTCTGTCTTATACTGTGCAGAATCTTCAGATGTGTTTGAGAGCTGATGAGACTTAACATTTAGTTCATCTTCTAAACAGATGATTTTGTTTTTTAACAATGACACTGTAGTTACTTGATCAAGACGTTCTGTTTCCAACTACAGAGCAAAAAAATATATATATATTTTCTAAATCTGTGTGACATTTTAAAATTGAATGTATTTTAAAGGCTGCAGTATAAAGCAGTCCTTCACAATATGTTCCACTAAAATGGTAGTAAGGATCAATGGCAGTGAAATCCACAAGAAGGCAACTGCCTTGTAATAACAGGAATTATTATATACTGTATTATATATGGCCCCTATCATAATTCCCTTTTTTCCCTCCAAATAATCATGAAATAATGACTAAATAAAAAGTCATAGCTCCAATCTCAATCTAACAATTACTAATTGCCAATCATTACATACATGTTAATTTGGATAATATACTTACTCTTTGAAGAGTGCTTTCCAATCTTGATATTTCCTGTTCCAACTTTAATTTATCTAAAGTATATTCCTCCTGCTGGATCTAACAAAACAAAGTAGCCAGATCAAATTATGAGCCATTTCATTAATAATATTAAAATATCCCTGATTATCCTAACTACATTTTGGAATAAGAAACCAATGTTACACTGTCTTTAGACCTTAATGATTTCCCTAACATGCAGAATTCTCCTCATTAGGATAATTTTATTAATGTGATAGAAGCATTCCTATTTTAATATTTTTATTATATTAAACTAAATTAAAAAAGAAAAATACATACAACTGTATTAACAAGATAATGTAATCTTAAAATTAACAAACATAGTAATAAAAATTATAAGAGCTGGGAAAAAGAACTACCCCAAACAATTTGAATACATTGCTCAAAAGTATTCTCCCTTACCCTTTTATCGAAAAAAAAAAATCAAATGTTGACAAACAATATACTGAATACCAACAATCAATTACTGCAATTCAGGTGTAGCTTCCTCCTTCCACCGTTGCACAATAATTTTTAACAAAGCTCCAAACACAAAAATATTACATCATAAAATTTTTGCCATTTTGAAAACGTCCTAAATTAGCATTTCTACTGTATTCATTATTAATTTTATTAGTAGTAGTAATATTCTTAGCAGTATGAACATAAAAGAATATCCGAAATGCACCTATTTTGGAGTCTTTATGATGTATCAGTGATCATTTTAAGTGTTAAAACACCCAGAGACACCTACTTTAAATAAGAAACTAGACCAAAATTATTTCATTACTGAAAACTACAGAAAATATTTATTAAAAGCTGACCTTTAATTTCTCCCTTAGCCCTTCTTTCTCTGACACTACTCTTCTGAAATCAGCCATTGCAGTATTTCTTTCTTCTTCTGCATGACTTTTAGTTAGAAAACAAGTTTTTTTCTCTCTCCGTAGATGGTTTAATTCATCCTGAGACTAAAAATACAAAATTAATAGTTTTTGAAGTGGTCAGTAAATACATGTATTTTTATTTATTTTAATAAATAAAATTTTATGTTTTTATTGCAATTTTTAAAAGACAAATACAAAAAGAACAGCATACAAAAACAAATTAAAAGGAAACAATACCCAACATATTAATTATGAAATGTGTAATACCAAAATGAACAAAGAGAGATAAAAATAGAAAACTATTAGAAAACTAAAAAATTAACATATTGTGATAGTTATTTAATAATGTAATAACAACTTATCAAACTGAGAATAAAAATGTTTCTATTTATATAAAATATTGCAAAACGTCTCCTAAAGGGAAATGTATTGTATCATTTTTTGATTAGTAGAAAAAGTACCCTTTTTCAAAAATGGATTCATTTCTTGAATTCAGTCTTTGATATCTGAAGTAATAGTACTTTCAATCTCTCAATATAATTGAGAGGGGGAGATGGGCGGCATACAAATGTAATAAATAAATAAATAAAAATACTTGTCTTGGCTATTCCCCATGTAAGATATAACCAATATTGTTCAAAAACTCAGATTCCACAATTTTGGAATATTATTCAAAATAACATTGACATTTTTAACTTAAAAACATTTACACAGACGTATACTTATATACATTACATAGTCTTCCAAAAAGAAATTGGATATGACCAAATCGTATCAGCTAAGTGTGCCTTCGAATTTTTTACATTGCCAAAAAAGAAAATCATATTCCTGCATATAACATTATGAAGTAATTGATTTAAAGTAACTATTCCAGACTCTGTTTTTCTACCTATTTTTAAAGTTTTTCTGCAAAGTTAAACATTCATGAGACTTAACATCAAAACCCAATCTATGTCTCAGTAAACACCAAATATGTCTAGCTGCATCTAACCCAGGAAATTAATAATAATTTATTAAACTTATATACCGTCTGACTCTCAATGACTTTGGGCAGCTCACAACAATCAATATGTTCATCCAAGTAAATACCAGGATCTTAACAGAGATACATACTAAGTAAAGGTATTTTTTATGTGTGTACTTGTCTGCATGCATTCATGAACTGAAAAACATGGGAGTATGCAGGGTGGAATCTCAGGTTATACCTATTCCATTCATAGATACCAAAACACCTGTCATGGAGTAAATAATTATCCAATAATAATTTATTATGCAACTATTTTGTTCTGCATTTACATTCTTTTTTTTTTCATTCTAAATTGGAGTTTGCAATAGTTCGATAAGTCTAGGTTGCTTCTGATGAAACTGCAGATTTTCATTACATTATATAAGTTTTATATTGACAAATACTGAGCCTCTCTGGATCAAGCATGTATTATTTACCTGTTCATAAAGAACACTTAATTTGTCTTTTTCTACAGTTAACAGTTTAACATTAGACTGAATTTCTATCATATGCTTTTCAAATCTGTCTAGCATAGACTGTAGCTCATCTCTCTCTCGTGTAACTAATCTAAGATCTTCACTCTGCAAAATAAAGGGAGAAAAAAGGAAAAAGTGAGAATATGCTATATACATACACATAATATATATTCCCCAGTATCACTAAACAGGTATTACAGGTCAATAAAACAGGTATTACCAGTGTCAGGATTGCAATCCAAACACAAGTATCATTCTGTGCTTTGTAAGTCATGGTTTATGTAGCTAGGAATTAGTATTCATACAAAACTGCCCCTGGCTTATATTGTTAACATTCCCCATGACTGGAGAATTCTGGTTTTATGTCAGTTATCTAGCCAGGATCTCAACAATCAGAAACAGTACTAAAACTCTGTTGAATACATTTTGGTAAACCTTCAGCTCACGGGTCCATTTCTTCTCCTCCAGCAGGGCCATGAGTCATCCAAAATCAAATCATTTTAATTATAGTTTAGTCAAAACAAGCCAATTTCTAACCATTTGCTGCCCAGATTCAAATGTAAACTGCAATTAACCTAAAAGAGTTCCCATCTTCTCCTGTGGCCATATTAGAGAGGAAAAAATACATGGACCCGGTGTTCACATAGGTTTGTTTATTATTAGAAAAAAGATTTAGCAGTGCATCAGTGTTTTTACAAATAATAAATGCTTTTCTATAATAAAATTATAGTAACATTTTATATTTTGCGTTTCAGGCACCACTGCTTATTGAATCCTTTTAAAAATTTCATATAAAATATGTCAATAAAAACAGGTAAATTAGCTAATTTCTAACCTGATTAGCTGAAAGAGATTTATCACGCTTAAGAAGGAAACACCATTGAATTCAATAAAACTGGGCTTCAGAGTAAGCCAATATTTTTGGCACTAACAATGTTACACTGCCTCATATTTAACCTCATCTGGAGAAAACTAGTTTTTTCCCCTTATTAAAGTAAGTGTATATTATTCAGTCAATATGTCCAAATAGTGTGGGATACTGCCTGACTACCTCATTTCTACTACAATCCTTTTTATTCTACTGGCTGCCAACAACTCTGACAGTAATAGGCAGCTGTGATCTAGATCTCCTTTTTGACTTCACAGTCAGGGGTGGCAAGCAATTGGATGCAGGTAATGCAGAGGAGGAATGGACCTCTAAAAGGAATGAGCCAAGAAATGAAACCGAGCACCCTGCCAAAATATGAAAGCACCGTCCTCCTAGTAAATAATCAGTCTGCTAGAGAAAGAATGGTCTGACCCATATCTGATGGCCGACAGCAACTTTATAAAGCTAAGAGTTAAAAGATAATTTTGAGGAGTAATTGGACTTTATGTGGTACCATTAAAATATGATATATTAAACAAAATAGGCATTACCTTTTCTGGAGATTTGAGTAATGGGCTAGATCTTCTTTTAAATATTTTTTGGAGACACTCTAGTTCTCGTTTATAATAGTCCCTGTCTTCTTCTATGGTCTTTACAAATGCATCTAGGCGAGAAGGTGACTTGTCTCCAAGTGCTATACCACCCTCAAGCCTCATTCTCTCTAGCTCTATGACAAGTTCCCGATCTGCAATAGAACACAATCAGCAAGGATGAAATTTCCATACACATGCAGTCTTCAGCTGAAGCAGTCTAGATTCATTGTGAACATGATAAAAAGCAACTCTTTCATAAATTTTCTATTTCTAATGAAAATTCCTCAAAAGGACAGGGAGAGCAGTAAAGATTTGGAAAACAGGGTTCAAATTCACATGTTCTTTGCTATTACTGAAGAACATTTGTGCTATTAAAGACTATTAAGTCTGTTAACTGAGTATACACTTTTAATTGATAAAGATGACTTTTAGCCAACTAATATATTAACTGATCATTTAAACATACTTACATATCAAAACTGCAGCAAAATTTTAGTACAATATTGAAAGTACAAAATAATATTTTACCAAAAATGAATAGTCATTATAAGTGCCTAGTCATTTTCTTTTTCATTCTTCAATATAATCATATATGAGAATCAAGATGGCCATTAAAAAATTATGCCCCTAAACTTGCAGCCTTATGAAGAAAAACCCTAACCCAGTTTAAATCAAACTTTGATTAATGTTTCAATTTGTCTCTAAAAACAACACTCAAAAATACAAATAGCTGATTCAAAGACAATCTGATAATATATTTGTGACTATTTAGACTGAAACATCTGGACACAGCTCAAAATTCCCAATTTACAACATGAGTAAAGAAATAAACGCCAGAACAGAATTTGCGAAAGTGGCATACATTATTTTTCAATACAGTAATATATTTCTAGCCTGCTTTTACCAATGCAACATAGTTTCTGCTGAGTGAACCATTCAATATAGTTATACTGAGTTAGATAAGATACTTTGGCGCCTCTAATACTTGTACTTTGGCAAGTTCTAAATAGGTGAACGATAGCAAAGACTTCAAAGTTTAAATGATATTAATAAATAAAAAAGCTAAAACCAAACAATCATTCAAGAAGTGCACATTTAATAGTTTACTATGGAATAAGTAGATGGAAAGTAACCAGCAAATCTTCCACTCTCTAGATAATTATAATGCTAGCAAGCCAACTATTTGTCAATTGTAGGATGCAAATAAATATACTATTTTAATATATAGTAACCAAACATTTATTTTAAGGTTTGCAAAATAATATTGCTTTAACAATTTGTGGTAAGGATTCGCAAACTGATGGACTTACAATATGAGAATTGGTGATTGGAATGGGGTGATTTCTTCAATGGAAGACAAACAGTCCCCAAAGGGGCTGAGACTTAAACAAGGAAAACTATCCCAAACATTCTTTGATTTGAAAGACATGTTGGATTTACAGAAATATTTTGAATCTGCGAATAAACCAGGTAGATGGCTAGCTTATAAATTGCGTAAACAAAGACAGAAAAGATTAATTTCTAAAATACAACACGAGGGGAAGACTTTAATGGATAATGTAGGCATTCAAGAGGCCTTTTTCTGTTACTACTCATCATATAAAAAACAAGATGTTCATTTAGATGATATTGATAAATATCTATCTAAACAAAAATTACCTATTCTTACTGATCAACAGAGAAAATTACTTAATGATCCCATCACATTAGAGGAAATGTCAACTGCCTTTAAGAAAATTAACTGTGGAAAAGCACCTGGCCCAGATGGTTTATCAGTGGCTTACTATAAATATTTTGAGGAGGAGCTTTGCCTTCCTCTACAACTGACTATGAATTCAATTTTGGACACAGGTGTAATGCCAGAAACTTGGAAAGAAGCCCATATTACCTTGATTCCAAAAGATCAACAGGATTTAACCTTGACAAAGAATTATAGACCAATATCTCTATTGAACAATGACTATAAGATATTTACAACCATTTTAGCGGAAAGAATGAAGAATATTCTTGTAAAATTTATCCATCAGGATCAAGCAGGATTTTTACCAAAAAGACAAATTAGAGATAACATCCAAAATGTTTTGGATATATTAGAATACCTGAAACAACATTATGAAAACAAGCAGCTTTGATATTTTTGGATGCTGGAAAAGCCTTCGACAATTTAAATTGCCCCTTTATGTTTAAAGTTTTGGATTCTATGAAATTTGGGGAAAACTTTGTTAAATGGATTAAATCAATATACATACCACAAACCGCAGAAATAATTGTTAATGGAGACTTTATTAAACCATGTGAAATTCAAAAAGGTACGAGACAAGGATGTCCCTGGTCTCCATTATTATCTATATTGGTTCTAGAAGTATTACTTAGAGATAGTAGACAAGATGACAACATTTTGGGAATAAGAGTTAAAAAAGAAGAATATAAGTTAAGAGCCTTTGCTGATGACCTAGTCATTACCTTAGAAAACCCACTGGAGGGGGTCAAGTTGTTAATGCAAAAATTGAGAGACTTCGGGTCGTTAGCAGGGTTCAAAGTAAACATACAAAAAATAATGGTTTTAACTAAAAATATGGATTTTCACCAACAGAAGAAACTGAATGAAATAACTGGATTTACAATAGAGAAAAAAATAAAATACCTGGGTGTATATCTGACATCTAAGAATGCTGGCTTATTTCAGAATAATTATGTTCCACTCTGGACAGATATTAAAAAAGATTTAGACCGATGGGAAAAGTTACAATTGTCATTATTAGGAAGAATATCGGTGATCAAAATGAATATTTTGCCACAAATTTTATATCTTTTCCAGACAATTCCAATATTGACTTCAGAAGCACCCTTTAAACAATGGCAACGCGATATCTCTAAGTTTATATGGCAAGGGAAAAAACCAAGAATAAAATATAAAGTTTTGCAAGATGTGAAAGAAAGTGGCGGTTTGGGTCTTCCTGATTTGAAATTATACTATGTAGCTTGCTGTTTAGTATGGCTTAAAGAATGGATTACCTTGAGAAATGAAAAATTATTAAATTCGGAAGGTTATAATTTGAGATTTGGATGGCACGGATATTTGTGGTATGATAAAGTTAAAGTTAATGTGGACTTTAAAAACCACTATATCAGAAGATCTTTATTAAAAGTTTGGACTAAATGCAGACCACTTTTATGCCCTAAGATGCCGATGTGGACCTCTATACAAGAAGCTTTCTACAGAACTGAAACAAAAGATAAAAACAAATGGATGAGATACAAAGACTTATTAGAAAAAGAACAAGGAGAATATAAAATCAAATCAAAAGAGCAATTGGTTCTAGAAGGACATACTTTTCAATGGCTTTCTTATATGCAATATAAAGAAAAATTTAAAATTGATAAAAAAGAATTTAGATTTGAACAGAAGAAATCGGAATTTGAAATTCAGTTATGTGAAACAGATGAACACTTAATAGCAAAAATGTATAAATTATTGTTGAGAGAAGAAATGGTTGAAGAGCAAGTTAAAGAATGCATGATTAAATGGGCAAAAAATATTGGACATAATATACATACGCACCAATGGGAAAATATGTGGTCTAAAGAATTAAAATTTACTTTATGTTATAATTTGAAAGAAAATTTTTATAAAATGTTGTATCGATGGTACATGACACCCCAAAGACCATCAAAGATGTATGGGACAATTTCCAACGTTTGTTGGAAATGTAACCAACAAGAAGGGTTGTTTTACCACATGTGGTGGACATGTAAAATTGCAAAGAAATTCTGGACTCAAATACAAACCTTGATGCAGAGCATACTACAAATACAGATTCCATTTACACCAGAATTATTCCTGTTGGCGATAATGGATTTCCAAATAGGAAAACATCTTATTAGAATTATTCAATACATGATTATTGCAGCAAGACTTCTTTATGCACAATTTTGGAAAACCCAGACACTACCAACAATACAAGAATGGTTGTTAAAACCGATGGAAATGGCAGAAAATGATAAACTGACTTGTTTATTAAAAGAAAATTCAAATAATTATTACCTTAAAGAATGGAAACCATTGATGGACTATTTGCAAAATGCAGGTGGGGCGAAGCTTACATGGGGATTTGAAGATTAGATTATAAATGTAATGGGATATGCTTTGACAAAGAATTATTCCTACTTAATGCATTAAAAACTAGCACTTATGACACTTATATTATTCTTAAGACCAGAGATTGATTGGAAGCTATCTATTTTTCATGTCTTTTTTCTTTTTCTTTTACTTTATCTCATCTTTTCTTTTCCTTTTCTTTATAATTTGTATTTCCAATTTTCTTTTTCATTTCTAACTTTGTAATCTTAAAAATTTCAATAAAATACTATTAAAAAAAAAAACAATTTGTGGTAAGAATTGTGCTCTCCTCAGGAAAGGAACCAAAATCTGAAAGAATTAGGGGGAAATTATTTAATAAATCAGCAATTAATTATGCAAAAGTTGTTTACTCTCCTTCATTAGAATTTTTCCCAAGATTTTATTTAGGGCTGGAAATCCTTCTATAACAGCCAATGGGAATACTTCGTTATACAGTATATAAATACTTACTTATAATTTCAAGGTTTTCAACTTTTTTGGCCAATCTATGTTTTTCTAGTTGAGTCTGGTTTAACAGTATCTCAAGATTTTGTTTTTCCTCTGCTTTTCCAAAGAGTTCTTCACTCAACCTTTCTTTTTCTCTGCGGTATGAAGACAAGTCCTAATATGACACAAATATTGCAAAACTTAGAATTGTGGCTACAATAAAGGTACCTTATAGAAGCCAATTTTTAATTGCATAATATTTCCATACATTCATGTTAGATGCACCAAACGTTCATCGTATTTCAGAGAAATTATAAAATTTGACTTAGATACAATTTATTTTTTATTGATGTATTTTATATTATTTATAGGCTGTTCAATATCCAGAAGATCTCATGGCAGGTAACCATAAAAACAAGATAAAGACAAATAAAGTCAAGAATATATTAGTTAAAAATGCACAGTAACAAATAAGGATTATTAATAGAAAAGTGATTAAGAGACTAAGGCAAGGTCAAACTAAATTCACATGACCAAAAAATCTGACTTCCTTAGAAATACAGAAAGATATGTATTGTTAGCACTAGCCTAGCCTCCAGGGAAGGGCGTTCCAAAGTCACAGTGTCACAATAGAGAAAGCCCTCTCCCACGTTCCCACAGAATGCACTTATCCCAGTTATGAAACAATGAGGAGCTCCTGCGCTGCAGACTGTAGGCAAGTATATACTGGGGATGTCCTCAAGTACTGCAATCTTAAGCAATTAAAGAATTTAAATGGGATAGCTTCAGATGCAATTAGTAACAAATGGCTCCCAGTGTAGTTCTTTTAGAATTGGTGTTATTTAGTCTATGAAATATGTTTTGGATAATAGTCTTGTTACCATATTTTGTTCTAGAATATACAGTAGAACACAATACAATGCAGCTGGCCAAATGAAAAAAAATGTGACAGAATGGATCCAGGAGTAAACCAAGGCTGCGAATGATCTCTCAGAGGAAATGCAACCCCATCCAAAATAGGAGACTTGATAACGTTTTTAGCCCCAGTATTTTTAATTCTAGGATTGAGAAGACTGAAGAACTTACTCAAGCATAACATTATCATTTCTCTTTTATTATCTGAAAACGCTTAATCAAAAGCTGTCACTACTTAAAAATTATTCAAACAATATGTTAATTTTTGTCCTCAGTGAAAAACTAAATACACAAAATTACTTTAGTCAAATCAATCTAATACTGAAAGTTTTAAGCTAAATACTGCAGGGTATTCTAACTCTAGTAGTCTTACTGTAGACTAAGAATCTTCAGTAGTATTTATATTTAGAATATTTATACTGGGCTTATAAAATCTACTAATATAAATCCACTACAATACTGTTAATATCAAAAAGCAGCATTGTTATAAATATACTGATTTGCTTTCTTACACTATTAATAATTACCTTTAACAAACATGCATTAAATTCAAGCCTAAGTATAAAAAAGTTTAAAAAGTACTGAATTGACTAAACTAAATTCAGTTCAATATGCATAACGTTACTTACTAACTTCAGCCTTGCTATAGTCTCCTCACGATCTTGTATTTCACTGTGTTTTTTTTTTATTTCTTCCTGTTAACGAAGAAATAGTATTTGTAAATGTTAATTATTTTTATAAATAAATAATTATTTTAAACTGAAGAAGCAGAATATTATTTATTTCTACACAAATTGCGCCAGAATTATTAGGGCAGTCTCTGCAATAAATATCAGTCACCACAATTATTTATTATTATTATTTCCTGCACATGCATAGTTATTACATTTTTAAAGTAAAATTTGAGTATTTTTTCTGATTTACTGTTAATTTTTTATTGTCCTGTTACTTCTGGGATCCCTGTATTTTAAAAACTTGTGCTCATTTAAACATGTGAACTATTGTAAGTATGCTGAATGGTTCCTATATAATTGTGAACTATTCCACTTAAAACTGATTCACATAATTCAGAGAAAAAGAACAAGAAAATACCTAGCTAACTGGAATACATTAGGGAGCTTTATATCATAAGAAGTCAGCTGTTGTAGTACAACGGGATAAGCAGTACAGCAATAAATCAGGAAATCAACTCCAGACTGAAATCTATCTGCATTCCCTAGTTGGTTTCAAGTAATTTCAATATTTCATCTATAATATGGAATAACTGGATCTACTTTACAGAACTTGTGAAGGATTGCATGTGTGTGTGTGTGTGTGTGTGTGTGAGGTCTAGCCCAAACAACTCCAAGAGACTATGTAAATTCAGTTCTACTGTGTTTATTAGCTACAACCTCTAGACAGAAAATCTCCCCAGACTGAAACCTAGCTCCCAAGCCAGACAGCCACAACACCATGAATTCCTCAGGGATTTGCCAGCCTCATCCTCTTGAACTTCCCATGCTCCTCCGGTGAACTAAGAACACGCTTATCTCCCTGAGCCTGGCCTTCATAATTCCATTCCATCACAGTATGTGTGTATACACACACAAAAGTATGTCCCTGTGATATTTTTATAAAATGTTCCGAAAGGATTTTGATAGCTGTACGGGTAGTCATTGTTTAGTAACTGCCTCAGATAGCAACCTTTCACAGTTATGACAGTGATGAAGAAGTATCTTTGCAATCAATGCCCACATTTATGACCTTCGCAGTGTCTCTCTCTCTCAGTCTCTCAACCATGTGTTTGCCATTATAGTCACTTAGTAGCATTGTCCTGTGCCTGATCTGTTCCCCTCACCTCCTGCAGAGCAGAGAGATTGCTTCAACAAGCTATCTCTTCCTGAGCTGCTAAGCTCAGCTCTGTGACCTTAGTTGAATGCTGGGCCACTGGCAGCTGCTGCCTGAAATTGACAAGACCCTAATCACTTTCACACTAAAGGCTTTTGTTTGCCTTCCTTTCCATGTGTATTCCCCATTGTGTGCCTGCTTACTCTCTTGTAATCCCTTTCTCTCCAATAAATGTATATACATACATCAATTTTCTTCTTGCTGATTATCCCAGCACTGGAGTGAGCATTCCAAAGGGCAGGGGAGTGGGGGAAAAGGGCTATAAGATTTGCCCTTTTACCCGGCTTCCTCGTGAGTTGAGTTCCAGAAACCTTCCCTGCCTTTTGGCTCACCCAGGTGTTTGGGGTCATATCCTTCTGAGGCTGTAAAGCAAAAGAAAGCTGAAATAAAATGGTATGCACAGTCGCAGTCATGTGATTTTCACTTAGCGACTGCTTTGCTTAATGACTGAGTTGCTGGTCCCAATTGCAGTTGCTAAACAAGGACTACCTGTATATTAAAAAAAGTCACTTCTGCAATTTAAGATCCAAGTAACTACTATCCCTTCTGAAGAGTATTTTTTTAAAGTTTCCTTGGTTAGAAAGAATGCAGGAGAACAGTAGGAAAACAGAACAGGAAATAGTTGAATGATGATCATTCAATGGCAATAGTGATGCAAAGTGTACTACCTTGCAGGGTGAATGAGTATCTGAAAGATTTATAATATCTGAAGAAAAAGAGTTCTTTGAAGTAATAAAGTAGTTGCATCCTTCAGAAGACTTGCACAGTTGCTTTGAAAGTTGTCCCTGGCTATTTGCACAGGTATATGTGCATATGAAGCCACAAATATGCATTTATATACTCTCTCTATATATACACACCTATTGTATACTATTTATTTATTTACATGTCACATTTATATAGCCGCCCCTCTCACACAATGCGACTCTTAGTAGCATACAACAATTAAATAACAAGTGAATAAAAGCAAGCATTATAAAAAGATTTCATAGGGCAGGCACCATAACTAAAAAGAAACCCTACTAATAAAAGATATAACAAAAATGTTCACCTATAGAGGAACACTTATGCACCAATTAGCTGGAGCTGAAAACTCAATGAAAAGGAAAGTTTTCAGAGTTTACTTCAATATAAGAAGGGAAGATGCCTTCCAAGCCTACAGGAAAAAATTCTATAATACAGAGGCCTGCCATCTTCTCCACGGACCTTGCAAGGGGAAGAGACCCTCAACAGGCCTTCTCAAGGTGTTTGTACCAGAAGAGTAGAATTAACAATGGCAAAATGGTACCTATGTTCCAGATGCAACTGCTTTAACATTACAATGAAAGGTTCTCTTCTTACACTAATACATTTTTGATGCACCTTTTCCAAATACTTCACACAATTCTATTAAGTAATTTTTAAGCGGTTTTCTAAAATGCCAATCCTATTCATTATTTTAAGAAACTCTTAATTGGCTAACAACAGACCTTTTCCACTTATAAAATCTAGAAAAATGTCATATACATTCTAACCAACAGCAAAATATAAAATTCTTATTCAGTTATGCAGAACTACACAAAATGCTTAAACCTAACATTATTAATTTCATTTAATCTGTAAAAATATACAAACCCTCTTCTGCATAAAGTTTTATAGCATTTAAGATTTAAGACAAAAAATGTTCTGTGAAAGAAAATGAACTTTGGAATCTTTTCATGAGGAATTGGAGCATATTCTTTTTTTTCTTTAATAGTATTTTATTGAAATTTTAAGATTACAAAGTTAAAAGTTAGAAATGAAAAAGAAAATTGAAAATACAAATTATAAAGAAAAGGAAAAGAAAAAGTGAGATAAGGTAAAAGAAAAAGAAAAAAGACATGAAAAATAGATAACTTCCAATCTATCTCTGGTCTTAGGAATAATAAGAGTGTCATAAGTGCTAGTTTTTAATGCATTAAGTAGGAATAATTCTTTGTTAAAACATATCCCATTACATTTATAATCTAATCTTCAAATCCCCGTGTAAGCTTCGCTGAGGAATTGGAGCATATTCTTGATGTTCTAGCAATTCACAAAATTCTCTTACCTTAGCCTCTCCAATTTCTTTATCTGCAGTTTCAAGCACTATTTCTTTATGCCTCTCCAACTGTTGGGCCAAATGATCAATTTCACTCAATTCTTGACACAGTTCTTCATTTTTGTTACTTAAATGAGCCACCTCACTAGTCACATTTTGCCTACTATCCAAAAGATCTTCTATACGCTTTTCAAGCTCTTTGTTTGTTTGCTGTAGAAATTCAACCTATAAATATTGACACCATATCATCCATTTCAGTTAAATACACCTGAACAAAACTTAGAAATTCCTTCAAATATCTTCCATAATGAACAAGCACAGTACCTTCTGCCCTTAGAATACAAATTAACACATTAAATCTATGGATGACAAAATAAACCCTCTTAAGTTATGCACAATTACTTAAGCTATATTTTAGAGCCCAGACATTTCAATGAAATAAATGAAGAAGCAACATTTTTGCCAACATTACTAACTGGTTTATTAATGTTCAAGAACAAAGCAATCATGGAAAATATTAACTAAAATAACATGGGCTTATATATAGAAAACTGGAAGGGCATAAAGCACATAATTAAAATGGCTCTAACTACAATCTGCATGCACTCATCAAACCAGGATACCAAAAGCAGTTCTCCAGGAAATGTCAATAATTACAGTGAAATCTCATTTTAATGGACTAATTGTGTCTGTTATTCATTTGTACGAAGATGTCATCATCACACAAATTACGTAAATTGACGTGTGGCCTAATTTGCATTGTTTTGTAATGCTGTCATTATGCAAAATGATACTTGAAAATTTTGCCCATTGCATGCTAAGTCCATTCAATCAAGAGGTAGAAAATGGAAATTTCACTGTACTTTGGATCACAACTAAGTTGTTCCATATTTTAAGGTTCTAGGACACAGGTACAACAATAGTTCAAAGTTACGATGGCCTCGGAAAAAGTGCTTTATGACCTGTACTCATGTATGACTGTCACAAACCGTCACACCACCCCCTGCAGTCACATGATCACGATTTGCAATGTTTTTACGATGGTTATTAAGTGAATCACATGGTCATTAAGCAAATCACGTAGTCATTAAGTGAATTCTGGCAAAAAACATCAATTGGGGAAGCTGGATTTGTGTAACAACATGATTTGCTTAACTACCACATGATTCGCTTAACAATCTTCATAAAAATGGTTGTAAAATCGGGTCTGGTCACATTCACTTAATGACCAATTTTCTGGTCCCTATTGTGGTCGTTAAGCAAAAGCTATCTGTATACTTAGTGTTCTCTAAGTGTTTAAGCTGAAAGAGACTCAACTGTGTTACCTGCAAATTTAGGTGAGCAATAATCTTTTCGTTACTTTTGCTTCTGGCTTCCAGAGATATTACATCATGAGAACGACCACCATCTAGCGCTAGTGCTAAACGTTCAATCTCAGTGTCTCGGAGCTCAACCTTTGAAGAAAAAAATAGCTGTTTGTGTTTAACACAGTCAGTGCTATAATCATATGCCCATGATGTAATCACACACATTATGTGGCACTTGAAGCCAAGAACATTGGTAGTGGCAGCTATCCAACGAACTCGCCCACACTAATTTCCCCAGGGTTTTCCTTTCTCTACCTCCCCTTTGCGGCTGCCAGGGTCCTTGACTTCAAGCGCACCATAAAAAAAAGTAAGGAAAGAAGGGCTGTGGAAAGTTGGGAAAGTTGAAGAAGTTGAATATGGTGCATTTGAACCCAAAACCCAATCAGCCTTCCCAGCCCCAATGTTACCACCTTTTTCTTTTCATATCTTCCCCAGTTATTGCTGAAATTCTATTTCCTGCTGTCCTCTCAATTCTCTCCCCCCGTTCTGCCTAGGACTTGCCCATTTCAGTTCAGGCATAGAAATGAGAATATTTCAATCTGGACACAGACCATAAGAAACTACCTGCTCTGTGCATGGAATGATTTGTGCATGAATTCATCTCTATTAAGAGATGAAAGTCAGTTTGGTGTAGTGATTAAGGTGCTGGCCTGGAAACCAGGAGACTATGAGTTCTGGCCTCCCTTAAGCATGAAAGCCAGCTGGGTGACTTAGGGCCAATCATGTTGTCTCAGCCCAACCCACCTCACAGGTTTGTTGTGGTGAGACAATAGGAGCTGGGGGGGGGGGGGAGAGAGAGAGGGAGGGAGGACAAAATTGAATAATAATTAACTCACCTTCTTCAACACTACAGAAACTATAGATGGTATTAGAGAATAGATAGATAAAAATATTAAGAACTTAATATACCTGTTTGCTGTAATTTTTCATTTCACGTTCAGCTATCTCTAGTTTTTCCTGCAAGTCATCTACTTCAAGCTGCAGCTCATGAATTCTGAAATATTTGATACATACATAAACCACCTTCATCTTGTCTCTGTTATACACACAGACTGCTACTTAACTATATTCATGAAAAAAGCTTTCCTTAGAACTTTAGAATCCTTCCCTGGTAAGGAGATTCAGAGTTATATATAGGCCTACACTGTCATGTTTGTGCATTACAGAATGAAGTCTCCACAATTTGTGGCCAAAGAAGATCACCAGGGAAAAAATGAACTGATGGAAGACTGAGAGAAACATGGTTTCACAAAATCCAAAAACCTTTTTCTCTCCAACAAGACCCCAACTTATTAAAGAAACTATATCACTTCTAGACTTGATATATAAAAGGGAAAAAGGAAGCAGATGAGCTATTATAAGGTCTCCACTATACTCTTCCAATCTAATCTACTAATTGATATGGTAAGTAAATATCTATGTAGTAATGTTCTGCTTGTCACCCAAATATAGGGAAACATAAATAAATATGTATGAATTGTGCATTTCTTCTAAAACTGTACAACCTCCCCACCCCACCCCTAATGTCAATGATTGATATGACCCTTGAAATATTGTTAATAATCAATCACCTGTTGTCAGCCACTTGAAGAAGATCTGCAATATATGGGTCATCTGGCTGAGGAACTGGATATGTGCCAATCCCTGAAGGAGGAACTGGCTGATCTATTTGCATACGCTGACGTCGAAATGGAATATTTCGTTTCCTACCACCTGCAAAGATAAATGTGTATCACCTGAAGTTTGGACTTATGTATATATAAATTAGAAATTGCAGGATTTCATGTTTTTGAAGTAAAGCTACTTATCAGTGACACTTTAAATAAGATCTTGTTGTGATTATGTGAACAGCAAATAATACATTTAATCATGTACTAATTAAAAATTTATAACATAGATATTCAATCTTTGAGCTGCAATAAAAAACGATGCATGATTAAGAAATACTAAGGACATAAGAATACATAAAATAGTGGTGGGGCAACCTGTAGTCTTGATGTGACTCCCAAGACCTGTTTTGTAGACCCCAAAACATTTTTTTTTTCAAGTGGATGGATTCACGGTGGAAAGTGGCGATGAAGGATTTTAAGGAGTAAAATGAGTAACTTAAGCCTTGCTGACAGTTAAGGCATTATTTCACCATCTAAAATTCCCAGTCTTGGGAGAGTTTTAAGTGAAAGACTTATCCCATCAATAGCTGGTTTATAGCCTATAAGTATTGATCATCTAAAAAGATGATCTGGCTTCCTCTCCCTTTACCCCCCCCCCCAATTCAAAGCAGACTAGATATATAATGTTTAAAAATATAATATACAGTTCACAAAGCTATAGACTCCTTTGGGTCAAGCTTGACTCCTGGTGACCATGTGGACATGTTTCTTTGGCAGTAACGTAGAAGCAGTTTGCCATTGCCTCTTTCAAGGATTTTTTTTTCTTTTTTCTTCCCAATCTTGTCTACTAGTACTCCCATCCAAGTACTAATCAGGTCCAACCATGCTTAGCATTTCTGAGAACTGAATAGAGCATAAAAATAGGAAGACAGAATTTGTATCTGGCGCTCAGAGAATAACAAAGATGGTTTACAACTCATTTGAAGCCTAAACAGGAAAGTTACTGAATCTCTTTAGAGAAACAGTACCAGAGTCCATTGAAACAAATACTCATTTACTTGCTTTGCACATGCTAGTTCTGGATCAAGTGCTTAAACTGATACCTTGTTTACCTTAAACTGACCAGAGCCAAAGAAACAGTAAAGATACTTAAAGAATAGTAAGAGTACTCAGAATTAAACCCCACTAAAAGAATTAGCAAACCAGAATGATGAGCACATAAGTTGGCACCGTACCTGGTGTCTGTACCACAGCTTGTAGATTTTTTTCTTGAAGCTGTTGGATTTTGTCAGTCTTGGCTTTGTTTTCTTTTTCTAATGATCTCATTTTATGTATATATTGATTATTCAAAAATTTCATGTCTGAATTCTCATGTTCAAATTTCCTCAAAGTAGCTTTCAAATCTGTGAGGAAAAAAAAAGATTCCTTACTTCTATTTTAATTGCACAATGCTAACAATAAGGAACACTTCAAAAACTATTTGTTTCTATCTATAACTATTAGATTAACATATTTATGATTATTGATCAACACAGTAAACATAGGCAACAGTATGCTGACAGAGATCACGTATAATCATCACCCTTAGTAACCATCAAATTCTTTGCCCTATTTGACTTTAAAAAAATAAAATAAAAAATGCATAGGAAGCTAGCATGTTGAAAAACAAAATGTCAGCATCATCTTTATTTCCAAGAATGGCTCTAGAACAGCATTGTTAAGAAATAAGAATGGTAGGTTGATGCAGCCCAGTTGGTCAGAAAGAAAGGGAGGGGAAGTAGAGTACATTCTGGGAGTTCTAGACAATATGGAGAAAAGCAAAGGAACACTGCGTGACTGGCCATGCCTCCTGTTTTAATAGAGAACACCACTATAATAGTCATTTTGTGAGCATCTCAAAATTGAGTATACATGCTCACCACTCCAAAAACATTGCATTATTTATGATAATGAGAAAATTGTTAAGCTTGAACTAAATTACTGGCATTATCAATGATTTAATTATCAGGAAAAGAATTAATTCTATTGTCAAATTCAGATTCCATTGGGTTTTTAAAAATGTCAACTTTGAACAAGTAATACATAATGTTTTTTCCAAAATAATCTGAAAAATAGTTTTATTTCTCTTAAAAAATTAGGGAATCTATACAAATTGAAGAGCATTCATATAAAAGTATATATTAAGATAGATTACTAAGCTAATAAATTGAATTCTACAAGAATTTGTACATTAAAATGTGATTTTGTACAATATACAGGTAGTTCTTGCTTAATGTACTTCATGGCCACCATGACGGCCATGGGCCTGACTCAGATTATTCGGGACCCGACTCAAGACAGCGGACTCACACCGGATTTAGTCTTCTTGTCAGAGCACTGGCAATGTGACCTGAGGGGAGAGTTACATCTTTCTCCGTTGCCATGGTCAGATCACACCCTGGTGGCCTTGAGGTTCTCATATGTCGCCCCCCTCTGCAGGGAGGCAGGACCTCTTCAATCAGTCCGCCCCCGGCAACTGATGGACCCATTAGGGTTTCAGAAGGAGCTGGGGGTTATCCCCGAGGTCTTGCTGCATGACCCAGCAGACGCCCTGGCTGCTGCCTGGAATAGGGCGGCAGCCGGGGCCTTGGACAGGATCACGCCTGTGTGGCCTCTCTTACCCATCTGGGCCTGTCACTCCCCATGGTTCACGGAGGAGCTGAGGGTTCTGAAGAGGTTAAGAGACGCCTGGAGCGCCACTGGAAGAAGACAAGGACCGAACCCGATCAGACACAAGCTAGAGCCACGGTTAAGGCCTACCTTGTGGCGGTAAGAGAGGCAAAATGTCAGTATTTCTCTTATTGCATCCACAGAATGCTGCCCAGCGGCCCTGTTTAGAATCACCCGATCCCTGTTGGGGAGAGGGGGTTCATAAATCCATCTACAGGGCCGTGCTGAGGAATTTTCTAAGCATCTGCAGGATAAAGTCGCTCAGATCCGTTCTAAGTTGGACGCCAAGCATGAGGAATGGTCTGGCGAGGTGCCCGGGGAACATCTTTGCTGAGTTATCTGGGACCTGTTGGTCCTGAGGAAGTGGACAGGATCCTCTGGACTGTAAATGCCACCACATGCCTTTTAGATCCATGTCCCTCATGGTTGGTGAGGGCAGCTGGTGAGGGGACGTGTGGTTGGGTCCTGGCGATGGTTAATACATCCTTCAGAGAGGGGATGTTCCCTGCAACCTTTAAGGAGACGCTGGTGCGCCCCCTCAAGAAACCATCGTTGGACCCTACCGCTCTGGATAATTTTCGGCCAGTCTCCCACCTCCCCTTTATGGGGAAGGTGGTTGAGAAGGTGGTGGCACTGCAGCTCCAGAGGATTCTGGATGATACAGATTATCTAGACCCCTTTCAGTCAGGTTTCAGGCCCGGATATGGAACAGAAACAGCATTGGCCACACTTATGGATGATCTCTGGCAGGGGCGGGATGGAGGTGGTGCATCCATCCTGGCTCTCCTTGACCTCTCAGCGGCTTTTGATACCATCGACCATGGTATCCTTCTGGACTGACTCAGGGAATTGGGGGTGGGCGGCATAGTTTTGCGTTGGTTCGCCTCCTTCCTCCACGGCCGGTCCCAGTCGGTGTTGATAGGGGAGGAGAGATCGGGCCCACAGCCCCTCCTTTATGGGGTGCCGCAGGGTTCGGTACTCTCTCCTCTCCTTTTTAACATCTACATGAAACTGCTGGGTGAGATCATCTGTCTCCATGGGGTGAGGTATCATCAATATGCCGATGATACTCCGTTATACATCTCCATCCCGGGGGAGGTAAGTGGTGCTGTGGCTGCCCTTTCCAGGTGCCTGGAGGCTGTGGGGGTCTGGATGGGGAACAACAGGCTTCAGCTGAACCCTGGCAAGACGGAGCGGCTGTGGGTTAATGGCCCCTCGGTCCCTAGGAATTTGCCATCTTTGATTCTGGATGGGGGGCACTGCCCCAGACAGACCCAGTGCGTAACCTGGGGGTTCTCTTGGACTCACGACTCCTGCTTGAAGAGCAAGTGGCAGCCATGGCCAGGAGGGCCTTTGCGCAACTTCGTGTTGTCTGCCAGTTACGCCCTTTCCTGGACTGAGAGGCCCTATGAACAGTCACTCATGCCCTGGTAATCTCCCATATAGTCTATTGTAATGCGCTCTACATGGGGCTACCCTTGAAGAGTATCCGGAAGCTTCAACTAGTCCAGAATGAAGCTGCACGGACGATTTTAGGTGCATCAAGATCAGCACATATAACACCTTTGCTCCATGAGCTGCATTGGATGCCAGTTTGCTTCCAGGTCCAATTCAAGGTGCTGGTTATCACCTTTAAAGCCCTACATGGCATGGGTCCAGGGTACCTGAAGGACCGTCTCATCCCTGTTACATCAACCCGTCCCACCTGTTCATGCAGAGAGGGCATACTACGGACCCCGTCTGCAAGAGAATTTCATCTGACAGGGTCCATGAGGCGAGCCTTCTCTGCAGCAGCCCCTGCCCTTTGGAACATCCTTCCCCCAGAAGTGAGATTGGCCCCCTCCCTTTCAGACTTCAGAAAAAAACTGAAGACCTGGTTTTGTCATTATGCATGGGGTGGGGATGGGAATAGTCAGTTTTGTGGATGGCTGGTTCCCTAGTCTTACCTTTGACCAATATTATCTGGTCACAGGCTGAAATACCACCACCATCGCTTGGATTTTATTATATTTAATAATTGTATTTTATACTGTATTACTTATATTTTTATTGGTTTTAAACTGTTTGGTTGTGAACTGTCCAGAGTCCATCCTTGTGGGGGAGTTGGGCAGTGATATAAATTTGATTAATAAATAAATAAATAAATAAATGTCCACCCATTCAGTGACTGTTTGGTGCTGAACAAGGGATACTTACAACAGGTCCTCGTAGTTGCGGCCATTGCAGCAACCCCATGGTCATGTGACTGCAATTTGGGTGCTCAACGATCGGCTCACAATATGACATCACATAATCACCATTTGAAACCTTCACTACAAGCTTCCAACAAGCAAAGTCAATGGGAAAGCCGGCAGGAGGTCACAAATAGTGATCGTGTGACCGCAGGATGCTGTGACAACGCAGGATTCATTTACGACGGCAACTGGAACTACCAGAACTGCCATCTTAAGTTGGTTTGGTCACACAACATTGTGCTGTATGACTGCATCACTTAGCAACGGAGTTCCTGGTCCCAATTACGGTCGGTAACCAAGGATTACCTGATTAATATTCAACTCAAACCTAGTTTCCTAAAAATTGTTTCCAGATTCCTGATCTGCATGTACTTGCACAAAAAAAGTTCAGTAGTTGCCTGATCTTTTTGTGAGGAAAATATACCTTTGGATGAAAGAAGCATGTTTTTAGAGGCCTTAGATGAACGTGCAGCACCCTTGAAGCTGGTGGGAACTAGGCTGGTTGTAAAAAGCCTTATCACAAACATCCCCATATACCAAGGTATCTATCTTGAAGGAGGATGTGATCTTCCTGGCATTTGGCACCTTGAACTAATTTGTTTCTTCTTCCCTGTGACACTATTGTTTTCCTTGTAGATAGCAGATAACAGAGGGGCAGAAAATAACTTGAGAAGTATTGCTTATTTAGGTATGCCTGCATCATCATATGAATATGTATGTGTATGCATTCTTTTTCCCTTCCCCTTTTTGTAGAACTGTATAAATATCAGGGTATCCATTTTGCCTGCAGGGGAGTGTCTCCCGCTAACCCTTGGTGGGTCTCCTCCAGTGCGCACTGTCTAATAAACACTGCAGTGAAGCCTTAATTATTTTGCATTTGAGTCCTGCGTTTTGATTCCACATTTTAAATAGAAATTAATTGTATAAGCTGAATTTAGCCTCTTCTTTTACCTTCTTCCCAAATTAATCCAAAATTCAAAACAGTAAAGTGTAGTACTGCTACCTGCATTTCCCTTTTGAGCTTGAAGGTGTGGAAGAGGGCAGTAGGACATGCCGCATGTCTTGAATAAGATTCTCAAGTACAGTATCAAGGGAGAAGATTTGCAGAATCAGTGACAACACTGTTTAGTTAGCTAAAAACAGATAGCAAAGATAGATTGCAAAATCTTGACTAGAATTTTTTAAAAAATTGTATTACCTTTGACCTGTTCTTCTAATTGCTCTTTCAGTTTCAGAACTTCTAAGTGTAATTCATTATTTTCATGTGTGAGCCTAGCATTTTCTTCTCGATAAGGTTCCAGAACAACATCAAAGTTACTGCATTCTTTTTCAATTTTTCCAGCAGATAGTTTTGTACTCCGGAGACTCTCAGTTGTATGAACAAGGTCGCTAAAATAAAACAAAGAATTAGAATATCGAACAAATATTGAAACTATACTTATAATTTCCTATATGTTAAATCACCACATATTAGAATAGTATCCATACATTTTGAAGTTATTTTAATTACTAATCAATTCTAATATGTTTTCTTTCTCAGTGTGCATGCAAAATAGGGAAAAAAAGTGCAAGAAAAATCTTTCCTGAAAAGGGGAATAATAATGCCTTATAAATTGCTGAACTGGGCCATCTCCCCATAAAGAGTTTTATTGTACCTGATCCAGGAATTTTTCAAAAGAGGTTTAGCAAAAACTGTAGGTGTCTTCAAAGAAACAAAAGAGAATAGTTTTCCTGAAAATCAGATTCTTCTGCAATATAAGGCTGCACAGAAGAATTTGTTCTAGAATTTCTTAAGTAGACTTGAGGCTCCAGGGAAGAAATGATGAACTGAATATGGCTCTGCTAAAAGCGGCGTAATTTATCTCTGGACAAGGAGAAATCACCCACAAATGCTTCTGACAGTTGCTCCTTACAAAGAGACCACAACACAATGGTCTCTGGCAGATTTAGAGCTCTGGAGAAGAGGGAACAGTCATCTTGCTCAAACCGTGGTCAGCGCCTTTGAAAGGACACTGGGTTTGCATACTTTCTTTTCTAATCACTTTTAGAAATTGCTTGTTAACTGCCTTTCAGCTACAGGTAGTCCTCGCTTAACAACCATTCATTTAGCGACCGTTCAAAGTTATAATGGTGCTAAAAAAGTGACTTACAACCGATGCCCATCATGTCGCAGCACCTCTGCGGTGAAGTGATCGCGATCCAGGCACTTAGCAACCAGCTCCCACTTACAATGGCTGCAGCATCCCGTAGTTACGTGATCTCCATTTGCAACCTTCCTAGCTGGCTTCCGGCGAGCAAAATCAGTGGGGAACCATGTGATTCACTTAATCACATGAATTGCTTAACAACTACCTCAAAAAAGGTTGTAAAATCAAGTCCGGTCACATGATTCACTTAACGACCACATCACTTAGTGACCTAAATTCCACTCCTAATTGTGGTCATTAAGTGAGGACTACCTGTATTAGGAACCTTTAGTCTGACAGGTTTTACAGTACCAGGTGTGTTTATTTATTTATTTATATATCACATTTATATAACCGCCCATCTCACACAAAGCAACTCTGGGCGGCATACAACAATTGAATAAAATAACACGTAGATAAAAACAATCATTATAAAAGATAAAAAAGTTATGAATATGCAACATTATCAAAAAGTTTTAAAATTTTAAATTTTAAAATATATAAACCCCACAGAAAGAGCAGAATATCAATCATAGAGAAGCCATCTAAGAATGTCTCCAGTTCCCAAAGATCCCCTGGCCTGATGACATAACCATGTCTTCAGGGACTTCCTAAATGACAGATTATTTGTTACCTCTGGTAATTCTTAACGGAGTTTTGTTGACATCAGGACTGAAATGAGGTTTTAAGGATTTGTTTATAGATAAGAGATGGAATATGGGAATAAGAGATCACTTGTATTTTAAGAGAAGGTGATAAGTTACTAAAATTGTTTATACTTGTGATGAAGGGGGAAGTCACTTCTTTATATATTTTTTTACTTTACTATATTCTTATTTTTTCTTTCTTTTCTATTTTTGTCTTTTTTCTTTTCTGCACCTTCTATTTTTTCTTTTTATTCTTTTATTTTTTTTAGTTTGTATTAGTTTTTATCATTATAAATTGTAATCTTTAATAAAATTACTATAAAAATAATTTCTTAAGCAGACTTGAGAGTGTTCCATATGAACAAAAATATACTCTACAATCAACAAATTGTGAAATAATTAAAAGGCAAATATAGAAAAAGATTTTTGTAGACAAAGTCATCAAAGAAAAACTCCTTCTAAATTGGAGTTGCATAAGTGTAAAAAACCTGTCAATGGCAAAAAGTAGATCCAAGGTCCTAAGGCAACTTTGGACCCAACCGGAAGTCACATGACTTGCACATTCTCAAACACAGGCTCAGTCACCCACAAGTGGCAAGGTACTACAGAAGATGGCAGTACCAAATGACTTTGGCTGATTTTGAAAAAACTAAGAACAAGGCTGGTTAGTGCTTAGCTGGGAAACTACAGGAGACATCATGGCTGTAAACTAGACTGGGAAGTTAAAGAAGTATCCTGAAAAAAACAAAAGCAAACCATTTCCATATTGTTGACAACAAAATTGCATGCTTATAAGCCTGTAGTCAACATGAAATTTCATGCTTGAAAATTAACTTTCTACCTTAAAAAAAAAACTTATTGAAGATTGATTCAAATTAAGTAGTGGTTTTAATAGCCAGCATATTTGCACTATGTGCGCATCATTTTTATTTATTACAGAAATGTGCCTACTAAACTGTCTGCACAGAGCTCTTCATTCCAAGCACTTACTAATGCAAAAATGCCTCCATACAATTAATTACAATAGTTTTTGAAATTATTTAAGTTGCATTTTGGTAAAACAGAATATTTGCTTTGATAAACCCATTGCACAAAATGATCAAATTCCTCATAATCAAAAATTTGTACCAATCTCAAAGCTCCTACAAGTATTTTTTTTTCTATTCCTTTTTTAATACCTGAAAAGCTTTTCCACCAGAGGCAAACTTTCCACTCCCAGTGGTTGTCGATATCCCAGCTGATCTAATCGTTTCCTTAAATTAACAAACTTCCTCTCTGCAGCTGTAGTCATTGTGAAGATTTTCTAAACAAAAAATTTGGTTAAAAAAGGGGACCAGCAAATCATTAAAACTGATACAAATTACCATGCGCTATAACATGAACTTGAAGGACCAAGCCATATACTTGCCAGCACTGGGTAAAGTCATAGCAAAGAAGGTCATGGTACTCTGGCAGTTCAGATTACTAGAGGAGGTCAACAGGGGAGGGTGTGGGTCCAAACCAAACCCTTACTGACCTAATCAAATAACAAAGTTCACACCTGGCCATGGTAACACAATCCAGTATTATCAGCAGCCTTAAAACTTTATTATCATTATCATATTTTTATCCCACCTTTTTTATACATAACTCAAGGCATGAACATACCTAATACTCCAGCCTCCTATTTTCCCCACAACAACAACCCTGTGAGGTGGGTTGGACTGAAAGCGACTGGCTCAAAGTCACCCAGCAGCCTTTCATGCCTAAAGGAGGCCTAGAACTCAGTCTCCTGGTTTCTAGGCTAGCAACTTAACCACTACACCAAGCTTCTATATACATTCAGGCAGTCAGGAGAATAGATTCATGCCGGTTACTAAAAAAATCATTTGGGGAAGAGGTTCAAATCCTATTCAGTCCTTACTAGAGCCACTCGTTCTGTCTTGGATTAAGGACAGGGTGAATATAACACTCTTCATGAGACACGCCACCCTGAGCTCCAAAGCTGCTTCTAGAAATTACATGCCCAAACTTGGAAAGCACATTATGCTATAAAGGGAGTAATAGAGAAGCGAAGGGGGCAGGGCAGGGAGGAAGAAGGAAGGTGAAAGGTATCCGAGGACTGGATTCAGAGGCAAAGGGATGGCCTGGAGGCGAGGGTTTAAACAGGGAGCTTGCGGCCACCCTGCCCGAGAACTGCGACTGGGGGCGCCCTGCAACAATCGCACGAACCTGCTGAGGCCTCCCCAGGCGCCCCGCTCTCAAGGCCTAGCAAGCCTGACCCCCTTCGGATGCTACTCCCTTCGGGGCGACGTCATTCTTCTACCGTCATCTACGTCGCTATGGAAACGGAGCCCCGCGGCCTCAAATCGCGGCCTCGTTCGGACGCGGGAGAGCCATTGCTGCTGTCCCACACGTCTCGCCCCTCATCAAGCCTTGGAGGTAGGGACGGCTCGACTCCAGCTTCCTCTTCCCTCCTTCTTCGCCGCCGCCAGAAGGCCAGCGGATGGGCCGAAGGAGCCGTTTGAAAATGGCGCGCGGAGGGTGGGCGACTTCCTCCCCGGGTCGCCCCAGCAACCAGTCGAGCGCGAGCGTTGGAAAGCAACTGACGAGTATAAACGTCTCGCGTCCGCACAGCGGCCCCTGCTGGCGTCTGGGAGACTGGCAGCCCCTCCTTTGGAAAGAAAACGGGACTTGGGATCTTCAACTCTTAGGCTGATGGCACAGCTGGATTTAAAGAAAATAATCATGCTTTCTTTCGATCTTTTGAATCTCCTGCCTAGGAAATATTCTTTGCATCCAGATAGAAATCTCCATGTCCAAATATAGAGAATACATTTGTTATCTGGAATTAGCTTTTTTTTAAAGCTTTTTTAACATGGCAGTCTAGGCCTCTTTTCTAACTTTAGGAAAGCACATTTTTCTTCTGGGCCAAGGCCGTTTCTTTTGGTATATGAGAACTTACCTTTTCAGCAACTGAACAATAGACAGCGTATTCTGAAAAGCCTTTGAATACACTTGCAAATTTTAAAGATACAAGCCTGGCTGGTAAAGAAAGTGATGTAACCCATTAATTTGCCACTTGTGGAATGTTTTCTGTAATCAGTGTTTTCTATTGTTCAATTCTCATGTGTAATCAATGTATTACTTGCTTTCCGATGTATCATGTATACCGAATGTATGTATCATCTGTTTCTGTACTCTATAAAAAGACTTGACCACCCCTCCCTTAATAAAGGCTTTTTGCTTTGTCTGAATTACTGGGTGGTTCATGTTTTTGAGTAGGCTAAGAAGCCACCTTTGCAAAGGTAAAAATTGTCTCTCTCCCAAATTCAGGGAATAGGTCTTCAGCTCCACGCCACTTGGGATGCCTGACTTTTAAAGGCAACACATTCATTCTGTTAACTTTCCTAATTGGTTCACTATCTTCCTGTTAGATTTTATGCAGCTCAAGAGGAAGGCAGAGCATGACAAATGGATTCACCACTGAGGATGTGAAAAGGATCGAGTTTTTTGGTTAGCCACTACTCTTCATCTGTATAACCACTGAAATACATTTCCAGAAGAGACGGGTATCTTCCTCTTTGGCCTGAAATCTTGGTTTGAGTCCATGTCGTAATACAAAAAACAGACCCCCAGAATTCCAAGAGCTTCCAAAATCAAAATTCTCTTATAAATCTTCACTGATGCGCAGGTAGCCTTTGCACAATTGATCCCAGCTTAACCCAAAGATCTTCTAAGAGAAACCTCCAATCTCCCTTCCATGCCACCTTCTTGAACTTTCAGGCACAGGTAGAAATTTGAGGGCAGCTACTTGGCAACATGGTTGTGATGGCCAATCTCTAGATACCCATTTAACCAATAATCTATCCTTGCAATATTGCAGGCCCAACTGTGGTTTTTTATTTCCTAAGAATGCTTCGGAAGTGCCTATGCGGAACCCAGAACTGAAGCCATCTGGAATTTATTTTAGACTCTGGCTTTCTACTCTAATGAGATGTTGAAAATCAGGATGATTAACGCTTGAGGCTGGTGCTCTCCTTTCTAGCACGCTAGCTTCACTTAAAAAAAAGAAACCATCTTTGAAATGTGGCACATTAAAGTTTGGTGAGTGCCAAGTTTCTGAGCAGTTGGATACCAATGAATTTCTTGATGGGTACAAGAGATCTACCCAAGCATGCAAAAAATTGTCTTGTTAATCTGGTTGACAGACCATTGCTTCTTGTGATCTCAAGCTGAACTATCAAGGCAGCCAATGAAATTTCTCAAAGTTCTCCTTTGTTTCTATTGATTGCTAATATTAGATTACAAATCTTAAATATAAAAATGAGAGACTCCCATCATTCTACACCATTTTAATGCAAACTGGAGGGTTTTTTTTTGCAAATGCAATTGTTTTTTATGACATTTTAATGGCACCATAATATATACTGTTTAGAATACAAAATACATCAAGAGTTTTGTAATTGCAGGACAAATTTGTACAGTGTTATCAGTATGGTAACATTTTATTCTTATTTCGTTCTCCAACTCAGTTTCTCCTTTAGATTTGAATCAGGAGAGGCTGTGCAAGTATTTGACATTTGCCTGGATACAGTAATGTTCTGAGGGCCAACAAATTGAAGCTGCCCAACTAAAATGTAATATGAACAAATGGTTCTTAGGCCTAAGAATTAGAAAGGTACCTGTTAAGTTCCTCTGGGGGGAAGAGTGACATAGAAATAAATAATGGTTCTTTGAAAGCAAAGTACACTTTATCATTTGTGTTTATAGTGTGATCAAATAGCATGACAACTGTAGCTATCACATGCTAGTTCAGGTTGCTTTTTTATATGGTCATTCGAAAGTACATGGTGTAAAAACAGCCTTGTGGGAGGGAAGCAGTCAAGCATTTCTACGAATTCCTTTCTTGCTTCTAAATAGAAAGAAGGATGGGGGGACAGTGAAAGTGTTGCAAAAAGGTAGTCCAGCTTCCACACCATTTCCACCAGTAATAATTATGAAACCAGTAGGTGAGAAAACATAATTTCCATAGTACATGGAATCTGCATCGATTGAAGATATATAAAGTAGCGTGAGCTAAAACAGAACAGTGAGGAAGAAACTAAGAAAGGCAAATACATTTGCAAGTGCATCCTGTGCCCAAGTGAATTAAAGATTACAATACTAGGGTAGAATGATAACACAAAGATAGCTCAGAAAACCTAAAACACATTTTGAGTTTCAGCAGACTTTTTCCAGAAGGGTAGCATCTTGCATTTTTCTTTCTAAATACAGCCATCTGAACAAATTTACAGTTATGATGCTTAAATCTAAAAATTTCAGTGTTGTCAAGGAAACCTCAATCAATGCACTGAACATTACTTCAAGTACAATCACTGGCTGCTTCATCTGGAGAAATAAAGCATTTTTTCTTTTGTGCCATGCTGAGGCACAGCTAATAATCTCCCTCAGGAAATAAGTATTTTCTTTGTAAAGAACTTTTTTTTTTACTTCAAATCTAAATAATTGCAATTACATAATCATGTAAATTGATTCTCAAAAGCTCAGATATCCTATCAATCTATATATTAACATGCACTGATTCCCAAAAGAACACAGATGTTTATATAAACTCTATACTTAAATATTAATTTCTAAAAGCAAAGGATTAGGAAAGCAGATGAGTTTAGTATAATAAATGTACATTTGACATACCAGTTACATGTGAAAATGTATATTTCAACAATTTTTTTCCAGCAATTAGGCAATATATCTACCTAGGCTAGTTTTCCAATTGAATGGACTAGAACTCTCAGAATTCCTAGCCAGTGTGTCCAACAGCCATACTGGCTGTGAATTCTCAGAGCTGTAGTCCAACACATATACATTAGCATAACATTGAGGAAAGCTGGCCTAAGTAGTAGTAGTTCATATGCATGAAGATAATTAAGAACACCCTTATATTTCCATTCCTCAAAATAAACTTCCAGTGTCAGCAATGCTTTCCAGCAACTTTATGAGCTTATCTTGCTTTGCACCAGGCAAATTTCAGTGCGACTGTGCAATACTGGAGAAGTAATCTAAAATATCCTGAATAGTGAATTCCATAGTAATTCCAGAACCAGGATAGCAACGTGCTATTAAGCCTTCAAAATGCTTGTACTGCCTTATGAATTCATCTTGCATGGAATGCCACACCACCTACCGGAAAGAAAAAAGGAAGCTTTAATAACTGAAAAGCTCCAGTCCAAAACTCCACAGGTCATGTCACATTGAATGCTTTCAGTGTTATGTTCCAGAAGTACCAAGGGAATGTGCATTTAATTTCATGCAATTTCATGCGCTTGAGGCGCAAGATGAGTTTCCACTGAGATACTAACCTATGTCTGAACTGCTTTACTTAAATGATAGCAAGGGGCTTATATGACTGCATATGCCTTCATACAAAAACTTATCTCTGCATAAAATATTAACGTATAAGGAGTGTTTCTCCTTAGCTTGCTCCAAAGGATGTTTTGTACTGCAGTTCATTCAAGTCCTAACATTACATACTATAAACCAAACTAGTATAATCCACATTTCATTCTTGTGGTATTTCATTCTGATTAAAAGACACATTAAGGAAGCCATAAAACTTTTAAAATTAGATTCCCTCTTTTAGTCTGCCTTCTTATATTACCTGAAGTAAGTTTTCTTCTTCACACAGATGTTTGTCCACTTTTTTATAAAGATTGTCCAATCCCTTTTTCACTTCCTTGCCAGGATACTCCTTAATAACCTTTCTTAGCTCTTGTTTATTGAAGGCCAACTGGTAGCTCACTTCCTCTTCTCTCACACCTTGTGCCACACGTGCTTCAACACCCTCAAAGAAGTGCTGCAGTGAAATATCATAATTGAGGTCACTTCCACACTGCCACAGCTTCCATGCCCCGATGCTTCCAAAACTGTTCCACAACAATCCGCCAGCATCTTCCAACCTTGAAGTGTCCAGAACCAGGAGCAAAAATCACTGCTCTACCCTGAGCTCCCACAGGTTCTCCAGTAACAAAAATCCCATCCTCCCCACTCATGTATAAAATATATTTTGTTTTCCCTGTTTCATTTAAATTTATGTTGTTTGCATTTGCTTGTCATTCATTCATACATACATACATACATAAATACAATCCAAGCAATTGCTATAAGGGGAAATGTTCAACCACATTTTCCCATGAAAGATCTGAAGCCTAGAAGGTCAGATGTGTGGTGATGCAGAAACCCCTATAATTTGGGAAATGAGTTACAGATTGCTTATAAATTCTATAGAAATTTGTTTTATTTCTGTTTCTTTTTTAATAAAAAAGGCTAGATTTGCTGCAATTTCAGCCACGCAAGAAACAAATCAACTCTCAGAGCCAATATCATAGGATCGCAGTGCTGATGCAAGGTCTTTGTGGGCAGATGCCCTTCATGCTTACATTCACAAACACAGAATGGTAACTTGGCCTTAAGTATCTAATAGCAAGTCATACTGTTATAACGTTAAAATAGAGTGGCACAGACTTTATTTTACCTTTGAGCAGAGAGTGGGAGCCATACTTGAGAAACTAAATTTGATTGGATTTAAATTAAATAGAAACTTAACTAAAATTACATAAAAATAAATATAGTTAATATGCCCTATACTTAACAATTTTTCCTGTTCTCATTAAAAATACAATGTGTGGCTTGTGCATTTCTGTGTTAAAAACTGATTAAAAACACTGAAAGGTCTGCTTTATTTGCCAGCAAACAGATGTCATTATCCATCTAGATCAGCAGTGGACATTATACTACACCATAATGACCATACTAGCTGGGAATTCTGGGTATTGCAGTTCTGGCACATCTGAAGGCCATCAAGTATGAGGAAAGCTGGTTTATGCAATTTTCCAACAATTAGAGATTTTGCTGCTGTCATACAATAAGTATTAAACCAGCAATCTGGTTAATGTATTCAATTAACATCTCACATTATTTAGCTTCTATTTATGATGGCACTTAATCAATTATACAGTGAGGGATTACAAAACCCAAATTAGAAATGTTCAATTTGTTATCAGCATTCATGTAACAATTAATCCAGAACTATCAAGAGGGAATAACTTTATCTCTTCTCCCCACCCTCAGAAACTTGCTCTTAGAGATTAGTTTCACATTATTTAAATGATTTGGAAGATATAGTATTTAATGAAGGAGAGAAAGCTTCATTTGCGTTGTAGGGGAATATCTATGAAAGTATGTATTTCTGGTTTTAACCCAAAAATTAAAGATATAAAAAACATTTCTTACATTTAATTTCTCAAGTGGCTGTCCCAAAGAGTAGATCACATATGACTGTAAGTGATCTGTGTATTTCTGTTTAGCTTCTTTTTTTTCAGCTTCTAGACAGGAGATCTTCAAACGAGAGAGTGTTGCAAAGATATGGTGAAAGTTCTCCATCATAACCACATCCCGAGGAGTCTTTTGGCTTTCATTTGCTACTTTCTCAACTACAAAAATAAAAGTAATACATCCCATGCAGACATAATCACAACAAAATATCAAAGAGCAATGATTACTGTAGTTATTTTTCAAGTCAGGAGATTATTGTGATAAATTTCGGAATATAAGAAAAAGGGTTAACTGTAAAGGATAGCAGGCAACAAAAGGAAAAGGTCTTAACTAGTAGCTATTAAAAAAAAAGAAAAGATGACAGTGAAAGGAAAGAAACTAATAGAAAAGAAGGTATCATTATGAAAGCAAACTTTAATATCATTTCTAGGATAGAATAGAGATTTTAATATACTACAGTACACTTAAAATCAGTTATGTCTCTCATTATCATCATCATTATTAAAATAAATTATTTGAATCAGACAAGACATTATTATTGTTGTTGTTGTTATCTCTCCTGGTTAAAAAACGTGGCTTATTTATTTATTAAACAATTTGTACGCTGCCACAATCAAACAGGTCTCTCATCAGCTCACATAAAGAATATTATCATTATCACAACATTCATGCAATTTTTAAATTAAGATACTAGGGTTCCTGAGTTCAAAGTACAATAATGCAATCTTAGAGAAGTTTTCAGGTGCCTATATTGATAAATAAACAAAAAAGAAAAAGAGACACACCCAATTAAACACTTCTAAGTGCCACAAACATCACACGAGGCCATGGTTTGCTTAACCACAACTGGTGAGAATCGAATAACTTATAAAGCGATAGACAAGGATTGGGCCTGAACAGCATACCAAGTCAAAATCAAGCAAACCACATTTATGACTTAGAGTTCCATAAAGCCACAGAATTCAGTGGGCATGCTCAAGCCATAATTCCTTTAAATTCCCTAGATTCAGCTAGATCATGTCTTTTGTTTGTTTGTTTGTTTGATGACTGCTCCTATAAGCTAAGTAACTCCAAATCTGAATGTGGGAGTTGGCAACAGTGTTTTAAAGAAATGGGATGAAATACTGAATCACTTAATACCATGACTGACAGGTACAAACTCTCAAGTGACAGATCAAAGGCAAAAATTATTTAAAAGTGACTTGTAGTGCTATAATATACATTAAGATTCAGCAATATAAGACTAGAGCCCGATTCTTCAACAAATTGAGGTTACTTATGACATAGCAGACCACTGACTTTCAGAAAAGAGATTTTACCATTAGCAAAAACTCCACGAATAAGTTTCAGGTAAGCTTTATCTAGATCTCCTCTGCGTTCAGCATTTTTGAATATAGATTCAGCCAAGGCTGCAAACTCTTCAAATTCAGCAACAAAGGGAAGAATTCCAACTTTACTCTTCTTGGATATCTTTACATCTTCCATCTGTTTTATCTGATTACTCTAAAATGAAAAAAGGAAGGTCAGCCATGTTTTTATCTTAAACTCTTATCTCCACGCAGACAACTCTGCTCTCTGATAAGCAACAGATCTAACCATAAAACGCAGGGGCCCTAGTCATATTCAGAAAACAAGATTGTCAAGGCGTATTAAGATTCCTCTGAATTTGCTACACAAATATATGCATGCACAAGATCAGTGTGTGTGTGTGTGTGTGTGCGCGCACGTGCATGCATGTGTATTCATTCCACATGCATCATCTTGCTTTGTCCTCACACCCAAATCATTTTGAGAGGGAAAGGGCTCTATTTAAGAGGCTAAATATCTATACAAATACTCAGCTGTCACACACTATGGCAATGCCAAAGCACAGAGCAGGTGACCCCATCTTATGGTCTTACCCTGAACCTTGAATTTTATAGTTTCCTAACTAGCATGCAAACACTGCAAAACCTAATCATCAAGCTCCTTAAAACTTACAATGCATTTATCAAAGTTTCGTTTGACTGTCACTAAAACATTTCCAAGAGTTGTGCTAAGGAAGGACGTTGGATCCACATTCTGTGCTGTCCACACATGATGACTCATTTTCACTAGCATATAGAGGGAATTAAAGCTGTCGATCTTGTCCCCCAGAGCAATGAGGTTATTCAGTTCCAGTTCAACGCAGCGAAATATTTTTATCATCATTTGCCGGATCATATGATTCCTGCAGCATATGGCATGGACATCAATATTTATTATGAGTATTCAGCAAGTATTGAGATTTAACGTACATTTTAAGGACATATTTGATTATTTTTAATTTGTAAGTCACCATTCATTTTTAGATTTGCTGGTACAGAGCCTTATGAAAAAACCAGCGCTGACCCGTTTCAGTGTTTTTCCAACTTGGCAACTTTAAGATGTGAGGACTTCAACTCCCAGAATTCCCCAGCCAGTGCCAAGTTGGAAAAACATTGATCTATTTTAATGAAACACTGCTATCATCTTAAAACAGAGTGGGGCAACCTGTGGTTATATGGCCAGCTTCATGTTGCTCCCAGCTTGCTTTTTAAAGTCCTCTGGACATGATTACAGGAAGAGTCACTTGTCCCTTCCCTGCAGCCTGGCTCCTTGGGAGATAAAGAACACCAGAAAGAGAATATGGCCATCAATTAAATCATCTCATCATCAATTAAAGTTACCGTCTACTATCTCAATGCATTTCTGATTTTAAAAGCTCCCCCACAATTCTAGTTCACAGAAAGCTGCCTTTTCCCAGCTGAAGCTATTTGTCCACCCAATTGAGTGTGGTTGATTGTACGACACTGCCTTTACCCACTATGAAATATCCAGGATTAGGAACTTTTGTATAACAAGAATTCTGCCTAGAATTCTGCCCTCTCTTTTGAGTATTGTATTATCACTTTTGCCCCACTCTTAATTCCAAAGACTTCCAATGGCTATCTCCCTCTGATCCTGCAGCAAAATTAGTCACTTTCCCCTTCTATTCACGCTAACCAATTCTGATCATGTATTTGAGCTTCATTCATTCAGTGCCAACACTTCAGGGATAGAACAACTTGCCTAATTCACAGAATTTAGCATACTAATTCACAGAATTTAGCATACTACCATTAAAAAGATCAAGACTTCAAATCAAGACAAGCTCAACTCCTGGAGACTTCATGGCAGGTTCGTGCAGCTTTCTTGGCATCATTACGAAAATCTCTTGTCTTTGCCTTCTTCCAGGACATTTTTCAACTTCTCGCCCTGCTCTAGAGCTCTAATACTAACCAGACCCAATCTTTCTTACTTTCTGAGCCCAGACAAAGTCATCCATCTGCTGCCGTTTGCTAAGATCATATTACCATTATGTAGTTTCAAATAATTCTGGGAAGAATTTTTCAGAAGATTCACCACGAAGTCCAATGCTATATATAAAATCCTGCCATTTCCTTATTTATGAGCAGACTAATGCAAATAACATGTTTTATGCTTAAGGCAACACTAAACAGATTTACTGCTTTTTTTATTTTTTAGATTTTTCATTGTCACATAAGCAGCACATTTATTTATTTATGTGATTGATATGCCGCTAACTTCCAAAAAAGTCCTGGGCAATCTCTAAGGCTTACACTTTATTCGAGATACAAGCAGTTTTTCATGTTCAAAAGATAACCCCGATAACTAGAAACATACTCTGAGGATGCTGACTGCAGCCCACCAATATTGTGTGCTCTTGATAAAGTTCCTCCATCTGTCTCCTCAGTATCACTCTGGAAAAGAAGTGAAGATTTAGACGGAAATCACATCAAGGTCACAGCCATTTAGTTCTTAGACAATAATTTCCAAATTGAGAGTCATACCATTGGTGTTCCAGGAATGCTGACATGCTGTTGAAGTTTGAAGAATTTACTAATGAAGTCTTGTTCTGCCAGACAGAGGGGCTCTAATTCACTTAAGACCTGTTCAAAAATCTATGAAGATCAAAACAGACATTTAACACACACAAACACACATGGCCTGTTGCCATTATGTCCAATTTAAAAGCAATGGAAGTATCTTAAATTGAATGTGCCTGTGGTCATAAGAAGCTATTAGAGGAAGGAGGGAAAGGCAAAAATAACTCAGGAAACAGCTGTTTTTTTAAAAAAAATTAAAAACTCCCTTAAAACATTAAGAACTAAAAATATTAATATTGAATATTTTTAAGTATTGCATAAAAAACATATTTCTCTGGAAATCAACCTCTAGCCTTCCACCCCTGCGTATACAATCAGAGATTAAATATGTTTGGGACAAAATAGATATTTATGTTGAAGATCTAAGGACTGTATTCCCTACAGCTCATTTGATATTGGCTGGTGATTTCAATGCTAGGATTGGAGCAAATGACAAATCACTTTTTGCCAAATTTCACTGCCAGCCTTTACCTGCTGTAATAACTTCCCCCATCCTATGTCGCCAGTCTAAGGATGCCCATAGTGACTATAGAGGGCTCTGTCTCGTACAAAACTTTACAAAACTGAATTTGGTCATTTTAAATGGGTCTACTACTGATGATTACCCAGCTGAGTATACCCACTGGGCAGGTACTAAGCCATCCCTGCTAGATTATGCAGGGATCTCACAGAGCTTGATTCCCTATATCTCTAAGTTTGCAATTGTTAGCCGACCAGAAAGTGACCATTTTTCTGTCCCATTGTGTTTAAAAATCTTTGATAGATTGTTTTTACCTACTTGCCACATTACAGCAGTGGCTAATTATCTTTGTCCCATTCGTGCTAAATGGACTTCTCAACAAGCAGTAAAAATCACTAACTTTATCAGAGGGGAACCAGCAAATTCACTTTACTCAGCAATAGTGGATGGCAAGACAGATAATACCTTACTGGCCAATTTTAACAGTCTAGCTAGATCATTCCTGTCTCTGCTAACTGCCCCACAACCAGTTGCAATAAGGCATGACCTAAGGTCACGGCATGCTTGGTTTGACCATGAATGCCGTGAAGCCTGGGATTCCTTAAATCATCATTTCAAGCTATATAAAGAGATTCCTGGCTCCTGTATAGTCTCTGAGCTAGTGAAACTGAAAAAACAGTACAAACAGTTAATCTGTCAAAAAAAAAGGGAAGCCATATGGACATCCTGGCAACGCTTGATAGAGGCTGCCAGTGCAAAATATCCAACCATCTTTTGGAGAATGGTAGCCCCATCTTTTTCCAACAATGCCATTTTGACTTTAGAGTTTGATCAAGCCAAGTCACTATTAAAGCAAAGGATCTTAGATATAGAAGGCCAAGCAGAAACTGCCGTTTTTACCCATAATATAATTGCAAACAACCAAATTCTAGTGAACAAACCAGTCTCATACTTGTACCACATTACAATTCAAAATTCAGGAGAGCTTTATCCTTAGCCCGATTTAACGCTCTCCCTACAGCTGTTCTAGAAGGAAGATACAGGAAAATCCCTTATGATATTCGATACTGCCCCTGTGGTACGGGTGCCATTGAAACCACAGCCCATGTTCTCTTGTATTGTCAGTTTTATAGGGACATTCGGTTTCAGCTGATTACCCCTCTTTTATTTAAATTCCCCAGGCATTCTGACAATTTTTATTTGCATTATTTGTTAAATAATCAAGATAAATTTATTTCCTTAAAAGCTGCAAAATTTTGCTACATAATGTGTAAGCTTCGCCCGCAAATGGTTGCTAATAGTTATTGATGAAAGGGGTAATATTGTTGTCTGTTTCATTGTATGTATTTTTATTGGTCAATGACTGAAATAAATATGATGATGAACCTCTAGCCTATTCAGAGCCTCTTCTATCTTGATAATACAGGAGCTGCTGCCATTTGGCGTCTCCGCATGCTGAAAAGGCCAGAGAGGAAGTTCTGGGAATCCTGGAAGGTGAACCCATTGAATGTCCTTCTTCCATTGGCCCTGCTTCAAATTCTGGGAGGAGCAACATGGATGAAGGGAAGAGTTACAGCATGGCTCCTCCCAGACGATAATACCTCTGCGATGTGGGAAAGGGCTAGACATACTTGGTCCACATGAAACAAGAAAGCTGCAATGGCACTTGTGTGTGTTCAATTAGTATTTTTTGGGTGCGGTAACTGGTATGCAATTTTACCCAGAATTCTTGCATTACCTTATCAAACTTAGTCCTATCAGCTACATCAAGGTCAGAAGCTGACATGTTTCCCATATCCAGCAACGAGGATGATTGAGATCTGCGATTTCCTGAACTCTGAACGGAGAGTTTGTTCAGGCTAGATGTTGAGCCGGTCAGTTTCCCAGAGCTTCCATGAAGGCCTATGACATAACACAAGCTAGATAAGAAGTTGAATCACAGTCAGCATCACACATTAAAAACAATTTCCTCCTCTATCTGCATGTTATGAATGCTTTTCCTACAGAATAAACAAACTATTCTGGTGTTCCCCCATTGCTTCACTGAAGACAAATAAACTGATTCAGAAGTGCACACTTAGTGACAGACATTTGGGGTCAGCCAATATAGGAACTAGTGCCTAGGGCAGTGTTGTCCAAACTTGGCCACTTTAAGATGAGTGGACTTCAACATGCTGGCTGGGGAATTCTGGGAGTTGAAGTCCACTCATCTTAAAGTGGCCAAGTTTGGACAACACTGGCCTAGGGCCACCAGCATTCCAGAAAAGAGCACAAGGAAGGGGCAGACAGAAAGGCCAGGAGGAATTCACAAAGGGGCATCTTCTAGAAGCAAAGCGGAACAAAAGCAACGCGTTAGTATTTCTTAGGAAGAAAGTAGAAGCAACCAACTCCTGAAAAATTAGGAAAAGCCTTCTTGTTTTTGGGGCCCCTTCCAGTAGAAACATCTCACATGCCAGTTACTCTTACTACTGTTTGGTGATATTTCATTTCAATTGGAAATGAGAACAGTATTCTTACTATTAAATCAAAATAGTAAGAGCTCCCAATTTTGTGTTCCCCCCACATTTTAAAAAAATGTTCCACTGAGGGAATGGGGGTTTTTCATCCCCATATTTCATGCTTCCAACCCTTGCATCCTTCCCCACTCAAGGGTAGGTGACCCTCTAAAATACAGTGGTGGCATTTGTGTGAAATTCTAAATTATGAGGAACACCCTTGGTCTCACTTCATCTTCCAGCATAGTTGTGAGCAAAGTGCAATCTTCTGCTTTAATTCTAAACATATCATTGTTTGAGATGGGGTAAGATACTTTCGGAGGTTTTGTTTCTCTCTAATTATTTTGGAGCAGCAATCACATCAGCCCAAATTGGCATGGCCAATGGTAAGGGGTTTGGAGTCACAGCCCAAAACATCTGGTAGCATTATTCCTGATTTAGTGTATCATCCAGACCCTACACTGCTGTTAATCATAATTACAATTAGCGAAAAGAAGCTAAACTCCAACCATCATTTATGAAACTGGCTTGTTTCTAGTAACCATAATTATGATTAACTACTATCCAAAATATTCAACCCAGAGAAACAGTGATTAAGCTAGTCTTCCAAATATTTATTTGCAGGTGTGCTGGAGAAAGAAGGCTCATTCTTGAATGCAGAAACTATAATTCAGTAGCCCAACATTTGTAATGGTGTAAGAAATGCAATAGAACAGTAGGTAGGAAATCACAAGCACTTGGAGATCATCCTTTGTATAATCAGAAGTGCCTTCCAATTATGCTAGAGCGTTAATGGATATGAATTGAGGAAAATAAACATTTAGGTTGAAACAACTGCCTACACTACAGTGGTAACTTAATACTCAACCCAGAGTACCCCCAGCCTCATGAAATGCTGGTCATAGTAGCCTCCAGCCATGAAGCCTGATGTCTGTTGTCACAACAACCTGCAATCAAAGAGCAGCACAATAGTTCTCAACAAACAACGCCTGGGGGAAGTTACAGATGACTTGATGCTCATGCAAATGGCGGAGCCACAGGGTATATCTGAATACCAATCGTGTCATAGATCTTAAGACTAACGAAGGTGGACTAACAAAGGTGTTATGTCTGAAATAATTTACTCGGTGACGAGAATGTAAGTGGGAAGTCAGGAAGCACCCAAGTTTCTGCAAGTTAAACTGAAGTGTAGATGAGAACACCTAGGAGAAACGCTCCACCATTCAGACTTCACATGAGCAAAATGGTGTTCCCATAATGATAGGTGTGATGTGATGCAGAAGAATTCCATGCTAGTATTATTGTCTTCCATTATAAGATCCTTACAGTGGGCTTGCAGCTGTCCTACGTGCAGTGCCAGTCCTCATGGAGTCATTCGCAGAGTCAGTATACTTTAAAAATACTTTTCTCATATTCCAAGAAATATGAGGAAGATATGATCTTTCTAACTGTAACATAAATTTTAAAACACATTCTATTTTATCTTGCCCACGACTCAAGATCTCCCTGGAAATCTTCTGCAGCATTCAAATAAGTTTTGCTGCTTCCCCAATTGAACATTTGGCTTTCTTGTACCTCAGATTGGTGCAAAAACACTGTATCTAACAACTCCATGTACAGGTTTTGCCATTATAATTTTGTTTTCTGTTTTTTGTTTACCAAAACATGAAATGCACTGGCAATAACCATTTAAAGCTCTAGTTATACTCACTCTCTGTTTCTTGTTTGACAGCACTTTCTTTTCGAGGCAGTGTGGCTGGGATGGATTAGGTTGCAAGCATCAAAGACAAAGACAAGTTAAAAATGCATTTTGCACAAACCATGCACAAGATGCAAGTTAAGCACTAGCTGGAAAGAAACATGCAGAGAACTATGAGAAGCAAGTAACTACAAGTTGCAAACATACATAGCTGGGGAGGTACTAATGTAGAATATATTTAAATATATTGCAGAAAATATGTGTTAAGTAGCCTCTCAACGATTTCCCAGGTTTTATTCAGAGGGGAAACAACAAACGCAAATGGTTGTGAGTCCTGAATGCAAGATGGCGCTTCAGGTGTGCACAAGTTGTAGGAGAAGGCAGATCTTGCTCAAAGAATCTGGCAGCCCAAAGAAGCCACAAGATCTGAACTGGAAAAAGGTGTGATAGGATCTTCTACAATGTTCACATAAGATCCTGAGACGCGTCTTTGGATTGCAGACCATTTTATTAACAGTGACTACAAACCATTTCTACATTGCTGCAAACCCAAACTACATGGATGTGCCTATGTAGTCACCAGGAGCCAAGTCTGATTTAAAGGAGATTGTATCCTTATCTTTTACCCTAAACCAGAAGATGACTCCAACTTCCTCTGCAGCATGGCAAGGGATGTGGGTGTAGTTCTCTTGGACTGAATGCAGCACCCACTTCCCTTAGTCATCTTCTAGAGTCAGGAGTCTTTCTAACCAGTCACTTTCCTGCTTGCACTGTTAGGCTTGCCCAACTATGGGACAACCCAAGTTGTAAGCCAAGAGATAAACTGCTACTTTTATATAGCAAAATCAAATAATCATTTTCCACTGAGAAATCATCCTCAAAAATAATTTAGGTCCACCAAAGAAAGCTGTGAAAGGCTTAGCAAATATTTAAATATATGGTATTGCATGAGGCAAATGTGCATCTTCATACAAAACCATACACATATAGATTCCAAAACATCTTAAATTTGGTAAGTCTGATCTCATTTTTACAATTTAGATAGGTAATAATCATTTGTTCATGTGTTATGCAGGGCTATTTTCTACCCATTTTGCTGTCATGTAACTGTGGTTGGGTGTGAGCACAGATGGAGAGGACAAACACTGAGACTGTGAATACAAAATCAGAGACAATGTTACCTAATACTGTAAGAAATCTGGAAATTGCGGTCCTATCTAGTACTAACTGACAGATTGATTGATGGCATAGTTAGAAAGGGTGGAGCACAATGCCCACAGGAAATAACATTCAGTACAACCTTGTACGTGGTTATTTAGAAGTAAGGTCCAAAGCATTCAAGTGGATTTACTTCCACGTAAGCATGCATACAACACAAATGCACAGTTTGCATCATTTGTGCAACAATGTCATGATGCCCATGACACTGCTTGACTGTCTGCTGCAGATACCCGTGGCTACTCCTATTTTGATCCAATGTAAGCAGAAAAAAGTTCATGTCAGAACCAATTAATATAAGAAAATAATGAACTTTTGTTAGAATGTAGCTCAGAGGTGTTCTTTTAGAGTAGACAGCTGGACAAGCCTCCTCTGCAGACTGGGTATATAAAGCTAGCCTTGGAAATACAGTATCTAATAATCTACCAATTTGTATTATTGGATTTTCCATCAGATGCAGAACAAAACAAATTAAAAACGTATTTAAGATAATTCCACAATTGCAACTATAAAGTTAAAACAATATAACAAAAAGTCAATATACTGACTTTTTAAAATAAAAACATTAAGGATGGGGACATACAACCATTTAAAAATGGAACAAATACACTAAGAATTCAGCTGCACATAGCAATATTTATGTTTTTCTTAATTGGACAGGCTCTGGCTGAATACATCAATATTCAATTCTTGAAGGAAGGCAAGATTCTGGTTCCAAACTAACCCAAACTGCATATCAAGAAAAGATGAACCGTTTGCCCCATATAAACTGAATTATATGTCTTTGTGACTGCTTCTCCCTACACCCCATCAACATCCTCTTTGCTTTCCATTAAAAAAAGCAAAAACCAGCCTTGCTGGTAAGAAAACAAGCTGCTAGAAGCGTGCATTTTCTTCCCTCCAAGAAAGAAGTTGTCTATGTGGTTCAATTTATACATTCCATAACTGAGATATTTAGAAGAATCCACTCCTAAGATCAATCATCAGCACTGCGCTCCCCCCAAAAAACAAGACCAAAAAAAAAAAACCCTTAAGATTTTAAGATTGGAAAAATCTTAAGATTTTAAGAGTGGAAAAATGATTTCCAATCATGCCTCACTGGAATCTCTGGTCTTTCTGGGGACGCTGGGGCTACCCTGTGAAAGGCTCGCAAAATCGTATCTGTAGAAAATCAGGCAGCACCAACAACAGTTAAATAGAGGTCACTGTTACTCTGCCTATCAAGCAAAGGACAGTGTTTAGTGCAATAAATCTTTCCAGCCCAGGCATCGTTATCAAATTTACCCAATAATCTGGATCCTCTTCTCAAACTCTTACTAAATTTCAACAATCTTGCAAAATGTCATTTATTTCATTTCCAGTGAACATGTTGCAGAAAATGAGATGTATAGTATCTTTTTTACGTCCAGCTTTATGCAGTGGCAGTTTCAAAGCCAATGAGGCTTATTCGAGGCATAATTATTACTAATAAGTAAATAGTACTTATTTACATCTAGCAAAGAGCTAATATTTTTAAGATTATTGAAATAATTCTGTATTTGCCGCTACACTCTGAGTGATTAACTGCAAAACAAAAAACTCTTCAATATTAAAAAAAAAACTTACCAAACTTCTTTCCTTCCTTAGTTGCACCTGTCATTTTAATCTTGGCAACTTCAAAAAAATCCTTTATTTCTCTTTCATACAACCGTGATAAATAATCCGTATAGTTCTTCAAAGAAAAGCAGACACAGACTTATATGTACAGTTGGCTTCAAAAGAGATAATACAGACAGCTCAACTGTTTTTATACCCACACATTTAAGATAATTTTGACAAATCAGCATCTCCTGGACAGCAATAAAGTTATTGGAACAAAACACGCAATGGAGAAAGGACCTTATTTCATTTATCTTTAGGTCATAAAACAATGAGTCTGGGGGATTTTTTACTAATTGCTCAGGCACTCTAGCCAATAGCCACCAACTCACAAAGCCAAAGCCTTGCACCAGTGCAGTGCCATATTGCAAAATCTTCAAATATGTTTAATTTTACAACAATATGGTTCATGGTCTTCTTAGCATGCCTACTTTGGGGAATGGCCACTAATGTGAAATCCATGAATAGTAACTGATGCATAAAGCCATGGCTTTTGCTTGACTTCCTTAATTTCTCATCTGTTAATTTGTACATCTGGAGATGTATGAAAAGAAATGTTAAGCACTTGAAAACAAGTATATCTGTACAGCGAAGTGTCTTGCTCTTAAGTCTGATGCCTAACAAAACAAGACACCAGCCAAAGCACCTGAAATACAACTTGCAATCTACTGAGAATGGCCAAGAAAAGATAAAGGGAGAGGGGGTTATGGGAAGAAGTAAACCACCTATGTAATTTCATAGGGGGTGGGGGAAATATTAATTTGCTTGTACTTGCTGCAAGGAAGTCAAGAGTCGCTTCTTTAAATATTCTTTTTTTCCCCTATTTCTCTTTTTCTCCTTCTCCTTCTCTGCTCTGTGTTTCTTTCTATTCTTTTCCTTTCTTTTTCTGATTTCAGAAAAAGTATTTGTATTATTGTTGTAAATCTCTTTAATAAAATGTATTTTAAAAAAAAGAGAGAAAGAATGGCCAAGAAAAAATGCTGACACTATAAGGAAACCCTTTTTTCTCTTAACATATGATCTTAAGAAGTCCTTGTAAAGGAAAAGTAGCTTTCTCCACATTCACAGCTGTCACATTTGGGGGAATAATCTAAAATCACTATCTAGGTTGTAGGTGAAAAAGGTGTTTGATTTTGTAAAAGAGTGCCATATTCCATTCCTATTTTGCTTTTTGGGCTCCTTACCTTTGTTAGCCCTTCATATTTCCCATAATCTGTGTTCTTTAACCACTCCATAAGTTTGGCATACCGGAGTAGGTCGCGGTGAAAAGGGTGATGATTTGGCAACGTCAGCTCCACAGAGTGCTGCGCGAGAGTAGAGCTTTGGTCATGGCCCTTTGTGGAAGGAAGCAACAGAAGGAAGCTGCTGGTAAATTGTATTTAGGGTAAATCTGCACACCCAGACAGCCCAAGGGATTGCCATTTAATCATAGAAAAGAGAGGCTGCTTGTCATTTGTTAGGTATGCCTTCCTGCTGTTCTGTGAAAAACAAATAGCTGTAACATTTAGAAACAACATAAAGGACAAAATAAACACTTAATTACAGATTACATGTTAGGAATATCTTGCAACCACAAAGCATTCTTCTTGTCAGGAGTTGCTTCTTCTGCTGAAAAGTTCAAGATGGCCCTCATTAAACTTGTAATTTAATTAAGTAATTAATTTCAATTTATACTTATACACAAATATACAAGTATTTCAATTCTCCGAGAAGTGAAAATGAAGCTTTCTTTTATTTGTAATCTTTGCCTTGAGTGACATTCTTCAATCTTGTCAAGGACAAGCTTTTAATAAAATTTATTGTATGTTTTTGACATGCAACTCCAGACAAGATGTTAACACAAAGCAATGCTAGTTAACAAACACCATTCATGTACATTTAAGCCACACTATTGACCAACTATTTGTCTATAGAGAAAAAACAAGACCTTAGTAATGAGATCCAACTTAACTTCTGTTCAATAAAAGTGAAAAGGGAAATCATGATCACTATGTCTTGAGTTTGATAAGCTTGAATAAATTGCAAAATGCGATTGACCCAATACGGATATATAGAATTTATATTTACTAGGATAGTCAGTTAATCTACACAAATACCAATGTGTCTGCAAATCTTTTTTTTGAAACTTCCAAGCTCCCACCATTGCTTGAGTACTATTTGACTTTTTAAAAATTGAAACATTAAGGCAAAGTGACAGCTTTTTAGCATCATGTTTCTTTAAAACAATGCTTCTACATCATACAAAGGACTGAAAGGTATTTTTAGAAAAATAAAAAAAAAGATGGATGGCTGCAATTTAGTGCTGTGTTTGAAAGCATGTCCAACCCCCCAGAAAAATGACAGAAATAAGCTAGAGTGGAAAGATAACAATTCAGGAAATAATAAGATAGGCAAGGAACACCCTCACTCGTTATCTGTAAATTGATGTCTGTTGAATGGCCACCATTACCACAGTAGCCATTTCAGTGGGAGCATCAACAACATGCTTTCAAAATGTCCATGTGTTTCCTTGCCAAAAAGTTTGCCTACCTTTGCTATAGAAAACTCATTTTCTGAGGGCAAATTCTTATGCAGTCAAAACAGAATAATCCATTTACAACATGGAAGGTATCATCAGGCTTTGGGAAAACCCATGTTTTGCAAGAAAACAAAGAAATTAAGAAAAAATCCTCAATAGGACAAAAGACTCAAATGAGTCAATGAGAACCAAGCACAAACCAGCTTCTAGGGAGGGGATAAGAAGGATCACTATATAATTTAGTAATTAGGAAGAGGTACCTAATGAGGAAAAAAACTTTTGGAAATGATCCATCATGACATTTGCAGAGATAATAAACTAGTGCATCCATCTGTCCTTCTCAAACAATTCACTTTGATACAGCTTTAATCGTGCACTTCATATTAACCATATACTCTGCTCATTGTCCATCTAAATTCAATATCTTATATAAGATATACTTCTTTACGAAGTGCTCAAAGTGTGAAAGATTTAAAGAAAAGGTAACAGTCACAAAGACTTGTTCTCCAAACTCACAAGCGATATTTCCTATTTTACAGAGGCAACACTGCAAGAAATAGTTAGGTTTAGCAAGCTTTGTTTAAAAAGAGGCTGAGTAAAATTCAAGCAGCTTGATTCAAACTCTATACTCACAGAAACTGAAAGATAGTAGGACCTGTTACTGAGACCCTTCTCCAGCTCAATAAACTATTTGGAGATAAAATACAGGGATAAAAAACACACAGAACTGAATAGAGTTGCCCAAAAAAAGATGAATTGCTTTGGAATACATATACACTTGCAGGACCATCTGGAGATCACTACAGACATTCTTGTATTCCTATATCTTATATATCTATATACATTTTATAATGACACACACATTTCAGATAACAAACAGAGCCATCTCTTTAACCATCAGAATGAGGTACTGTAAATAACACTTAATAGAATCCAGAAAAGCAGGTTCTCTTAAAATGGGGTACTCTTTTACATTTTTGCATCGTCACAGCATGACTTCCATCTGTTTGGGTCTATCCCAAATGCCTACCTACAGTGTGGGCGAAGGACAAATTCGGAATTGAGTTGCTAGTAAAACTGCCCATCATGCCCTACAAGGCTGAATCTGTATAGGATATTCACAATTGGAACTTTACGCTCTTCTGCACATCCAAGTTCTTTGACACACCTGAGTCAGACATTTGGGGTTTGGGCTATGGAACTGCCCTTTAATAACACTGTGGACTGTATTTTCTCATTTATTCTAGAACGATAAACATACCCCCAAGAGAGACCTCTTTTAGATGCCAATATACCAGCTCCATATAACAATACTAATCACTACCTGTTTGGAACACCATGACTTAAAGTTCTATTGTGAATTTAAACATATAAGTTAACATGAATAAAGGCTATTCCATTCAATAACCTTAATCCTATTCTAGTATAAAAACTGCCTTTCTGGATATGTCTGGATAATCAAATGGCCAGTCTCATTCTCTTGAAGACTCACATCAAATATATTTCCCACATTGCAAAAAATCAGGCAGCATCTGTTCACCTAGATGAGTTTCAACTATTAATTTTACATAAAGGGTACTGGCAACCAGAATAATTAATTCCACTTTATTTTCTATAACATATTTCATTATGGAGGAGGAGTGTGCAAGGTGATGGTCGGCTTAAGAAAAAGCTTTTATTAAAACAGAATTTCTTGAAAACTCTGAAAACTAAAGTGAGGAACCAAGTACAAAGTGAGAAAAGATAAAAGCAGCACCTGTTGAACAAAGACATTGTTGAGGTGACTGGCTAGTCTTCGTGCAAACTGCTCACGCAGGTCACTAAACTGCTGCTGCTGTTGATTGACTGCATGAAGCAATTCATGTCCTGTGATCAGAAAATGGAAAGAGTTTTTGAGACTGTGGTCATTACGAGTATGTCTCTGTGAATCAGTACAAGTAGAATCGATTGAACATGGTCTCCTCTACTGTCAAGTCTACACGGAACCCTGTAGAGCCCTAATTACTCTCCTTCTGAATAATATTATTGGTTTTACCATCCAACAATTTATTTATTTAATCAATTTATATGGCCACCTATAAAATGCAGATATGACTTTGGATGGCTAACAATGTATTCATAACAATACAAAAAACAATATCAACAAAAGCATGAAAACCTCCAAGGGTCACTAAGAACAAACACAATAAACACTCAACAATAGTCACATCTCACAGGCCATTTAATCTCCCAACCCCATGGTCTGGAGCACATCCAAGTCTTCAGTGCTTTGTGAAAGGCCAGCAGGGTCAGGCCCAATCTACTGTTGGAGGAATAGTGTTCCAGAGGATGAGTGCTGTGACAGAAAAGGCCCACTTCCTACCTCCCATTAGATGGCATTTTTTAACTAAGGGAACCTGGAGTGTACCCCTCCTGTTGGACCTGGTGAGACAGGTAGAAACAACTGGGGAGAGACAGTCCCTCGAACAACCTGGTCCCATGCCATGAAGGGCTTTATAGGTGACAACCAGCACCTGAATTCCACCCAGAAGGACACTGGGTGCCAGTCCATGTCATGGAGCAGTGGTGTAACATGGGCATATCGAGGTGCACCCATAACTGCCCATTCCACTGCATTCTGGACCATTGCAGTTTTTGGATGGTCTTCAAGGGCAAATCCATGTATTTGTCAGCCCCACTAGATAGACCACACCAGACCAGGAAATCAACTCCATAGGAAGGCTAAAACTACTTTTATAGAGATTGGCAATAATAACAGAAACTTGCAAATCTGATTGTGCTGCACCTCTTCTCCCTCCTTATAATTCAGTAAATTAGGCAAGTGTCTGCCTCAGCCACTTACAAATGTTATCTTGTTCTGTAGTTTAAAAATGCTTAGGCAATGGATCCTGCATATCTCTGTCAGTGTCATCTTCCTTACTCTCTACAATATGCATAGCTCCTGCTATCTGACACTAATCCAGATGCACATATAACTAGCCAGGTTCTCTGTGGTTCCACATAAAATAAGACATATAGTAACTAAAAGCAACTGAACTTGCTTCATTACAGTATGCTAAATATGGCTTATTCCTAGCTCTAAATTTAGGACTAACTTAGTTTTTTACTAGCCCAAACCACTCGTATTTTAAGAGAAGCTTTTTATCTTTAACATTTATTGTAGTTAAAATTTGAGCTTTATACTCGCTGTAACTTATTTTAATCCGTTTAATCTCATCTTTAAGCCTACTGTTATTTTTACTTTGTGTTGGTTAATGACTGCAACAAAGATTGATCTGATTTTGGTTTTTTGAGAACTTAAAGAAACCAGAACATTTCAACCAGAGGATATGGTCACAACATACACAGCTGTTTTTTTTTCTTTAATGCCTACCTGGCTGAAGTGCTACATTCATACATTGTAAGAGTGCATCTGCCGCATTTGTGCAGGCCTCAATGCCGCGTGAAGAGGAGAGGTCTCCTTCCTGGAGGGCCTTGATGTGACCTTTGGCCAAATCCATATGATTCTGCAACAACAGTGGAACCAAACTCTAAAGCACAATTTACTTTTCTTATGGAAAGGAGCCCAACTATTCTTTTTTCCATATGTTTAAATAAGACCATTTCAATCAGGCTTCCTCAAGCTACCACCCTCCAGATATCGTCCTGAACTATAACTTTCCCCCAAATTCTACCAAAGAGTCGCTAGGATTTTATATTAGCTTTGTGAAGGCATAAACACCCCACAAGAGTTAGAGTGCAGAACTCCAAATATTTGGTATGGATGATACACATAACTGAAAATATTTAAATGCTTACAACAAGGAACTCTATCTCCGACAACAGTTTTAGGTTGTTCGTGTTGCTAAGATGAATTAGATGGTTGCTTTCTGAAATCTGATCCATTTGTTCTTTTACGCTCTGGAGCATTTCTTCATAACTGCTCAGCTTCAGTTCAATTTGGTCTACTTCTTTCAGTGCCTCATCCAGCAATTTCATCAAAATGTTCACCTGTTTCTCAGAGGCCATAATTGATTGGATGTTTGCCTATAAAGCAAACAGCAAAATTAACCAATAGTCAAATTTGAAGTAAACATAACTGGTGACTGTAACAGCAACAATTGGCAGCGGGACTTCAATCTATATACTACTAAACCATTTTGTCTGTTTGTTTGTAATGCTCAATTGGGCAAGGCAGTGCATATAGGGCAACAATTTTTGAACCTGAAAATGGGCTAACTTACAGAATGCACCCAAAATTCAGGACCCATAACTCCAGTGGGATTGAAATTTGGAAAAGTTGTGGCTGCTTCAGCACTGCCACGCCACCGTGATCAGCTGCAGACATGTGATCATCATTTCCAACGCTCCCTGCCAGCTTCCCACAAGGAAAATCAACGGGGAAGCCGGCAGGAAGTCAGAAATCACTACCAATCCCACGACTTTTTTGCCCGTGGTCATTCTTTTTCTTTGTTTAGGTAAGGAAAGTAAGCAACTGTTGCTGGATGGGGGAGGGAGCAAGGGGGTATGGAAGAGGTGCAGCGAGGGTCGGGGAGGGTGCATGAGAGGCACAGTGCAGGTCAGGGAGGGTGCACAAGGATGCAAGGGAGTGCCCAAGAGGTGCAGTGAAGGTCAGGGAGGGTGCATGAGGGTGCAACACAGCTCAGGGAAGATGCAGGTTGGGGAGGGTGCACAAGGTTGTGGCACAAGTCAGAGAAGGTACACGGGTGTGTGCAGGTGGCCAGTGTGATGCAAGTGCAGAGAGACAGGGGAAGGGTATGTGGGTGGGGGGAAATCAGTGGGGAAGCTGTCAGGAAGTCGGAAATGCTGCCGCTCTAATTGCTTTTTTGCCTGCCTGTGGTGATTCTGTTTCTCTGTTTAAATAATTAAATACCTCTGAAACAATGACCCAACAGGTTGTCTAGTTATACCTAAGGATGTCAATGTAAGCACATAAGAATTTAGGTCTCATGGTGAACTTCATGCTAAACCTGCTTCCCTTCAACTTGTATGTGAGTTCTGGTGGAACTTGAAGGGGATAGTACATCAGAGGTTGAGTACCCAATTATGTTACTGGGGAAGTATAGGGCCCAAACACTGAAAGAGAGTTAGATATAAAAGTGAGTTTTTGATTTAATTTGCTTTATTCAGCTTAGTTTTGCCCATTGCTGTTCGTAAATGTCAAAGCGCTATTAGTAAAATATAATTGATCCCTAATCAGTTATACAGTTCTACTATATTATTGAATTCTTCTCATGATACGCTTAAAACTCTCTTGTACTGGTTCAGCACCTGAATGAGAACAGCTTTCCAAAGCAGAAATCTTTGCATGTTTCCTATAGCTGATTTGGGGAAGGGAAAACATTTCTTGCTTTGAAGCAGTATTCCAATGGTGAAACATTTGAGGAGCTCCTAACATATGGAATGAAGACTTCTAAAGAATACTGCTTTATAATACTGGTTTCCATTCAACTTTACTGCTGTGGTTGGAATATTGAAACTAGGATATTGTCCTATAACATTATTTTCCTTGCACATGTACTAAAATATTTGACTAACTTAAACCAAACTGACCACCTTTAACTGTTATCATTATTTAATCAACTTTGAAATTAAACTATGCTGACATACTGCAATCTTATATCTGAGATACTACAGCAATAATTAACCTCTTTGACAAGTGTGCATTAAATACAACTAATCAGACAGTGCTACTGGGACATGCTGCAGTACACAGGCAGCTTTTAGTGCTTCATATTGCAGGTGAGGAGGAGTGAAGAGCACAGAAGAAAATTAGTAAGTAAAAATATCACCCTGATGCTGCAGTCAATATGGGCACCAGTATATCCATGTCCTGTAAACCACAGCTATTTCACTCATGACATACATGCCTTCCATCAGCTACCTTGATACTAAATTAACATACATTCTTGAGATTCCATGAACTATTCCATGAGCTGAATGGAAATTTGAATTACCGTATTTATCGGTGCATAACACGCACAGGTGAATAACACGCACCTTAATTTTAAGAAGGAAGTTTGAGTAAAAAAACTTAAATTTAAAATAAATGACTTGGAAGCAAAATAAAGGGAGCTCTGAACTTTTTGTTTATTAATATTTATACCACTTGTATGGTAAATATGTAATATGAAAGGAAAAGCATCTCTTTGAATGAAGAAAACCGGTGTTCTCCATTGCTCACACGAGCGCCTGAGCTCTGCAGAGCAGGAGGTGAGCAGTGGGAGAAAACCGCGAGCAAAAACCAGTGCTCCCCATCGCGCAAGCGCCTGAGCTCCACAGAGCAGGAGATGAGCACCAGACCTTGCTCACCAGCCGCTCACCTCCAGCTCTGCGGAGCTCAGGCACTCGTGTGAGCGATGGGGAGCACCGGTTTTCGCTCACTTGCCTGCCACTCACCTCCTGCTGTGTGGAGCTGCCCCAGTTACAGCCCTGGTTACAGCCCCGGTTACAGCACTGGCTCAAATGAAGGCTCCACTCTTCCAGCCCTGCCACTTGAGTATCAGCATATAACACGCAGCTAGGATTTCAGCTCCAAATTTTAAGGAAAAGAAGTGCGTGTTATACACCGATAAATACGATAGTTTTCTAAGACTATTTCTGACATAGAAGATTTACAGCACACAGAACAAAACTGAGAACATTCCAGAAGTGTAGACCAAAATATTAATTTTAAATCTAATGTCAATAAAGCATAACTCACTTTAAAGTTAAGGATGAATAAAGAGTTTTTCATCTAAATCCCAACGCAGCTACTTTCTACCCATATAGTCAATGTTTCACTGACTGCTTGCGAAGTACACCATCATCAGTATAGAACAAGACAGCCTTACCCCATCAAGAACTTGTAGCTCTCTAGACAGCTTATCTGCAAAGGCTTCTGCATTAGAGATGGCATATTCACAGCCTTCCATCATTATTTCAATATCTTGCTCTTCTCTAGCATTCAATTCTTGATATTCATCCACTGCCTCTTCATCTCCTCCTGCCACATTCTGATTTTCACCACTGGGAACAGATTCTTAAGAGGAGGAGGAGGAGGAGAAATGGTCATAATTCATGAAAAAGTGATACAGTTGCATTGGTTATCAAAAGCATTCTGGCTAATTCAAATAATGTCTAAGAAAAGGGATTAGAAATGCCCATTTAACATAAGCCTCACTGTAAGTCAAATAGCTAGGAAACATTCATATTGTTTAATCTAACATGATGTAGCATAAAAATATTCTGTTTAAGTTCATCCATGCTCTTAACCTGTTACTGAGAGATTAATAAATTGAAATTTTAAGTTGCTCCATAATTTTTAACCAAGTTGTAAAAAAAAAAAAATCTATTCTTGAAATCTTACCCATCCACCAACCTGTACCCACTAGGATCCTACATTAGACCTTAAGACAGTGGATATTTGTTGTAGCTAACTGTGAAATGGGTCATCCATGTCATTTCCTTAGAAGTCATCTGAAAAATAAAGTATCCTTCAAACATTTTTTTAAAAATCAGTTGCAAGATTAATTCTTTCTCCTCTCTCTGCCTTTCCCTTTAATTAAAAGAAATTTCTGCCAGAATGATTGGATATTTTCTACCACCTTTACCTGGCATCACCAAATTTTAATAATGCAAAGTTGCACCCTTATAATTTGCAAACCTACTAAATGAATGGCCATCATTGCATTTTCTAACAGTGCAAAGACATCCACCCTATTCTCTTTCTGGAATTCTCCATCATTCAGAATTAATGGATGATCTCAGATTCAGAGAAAAAAGTCTTCCCCTTTATATTCCTCAATGCATTATTTTACATAGCACTATCATGTCTCACCTTCCATCTTTTAAAAGTCCAAAGAACAGTGTTGCTTCATATCGAGCTTTTCCAGCAACTGGATCACGTTTATTGCCCAATTCTAACTGTACAGTGTTCTTGAAAGATACACAGTATAGCAAGCAGTTTCTGAATTGTATAAAGGCATTACGACCATCACCATTTTATTTTCAATTCCTTCCTAAACCATTTCCAGCATGCAGAATATTGCTTTCTAAAAATAAAATCAACTTTCAAAGATTCAGTGTACTCTGGTTTTTCCTAATTAAATTTTGCTTCACTGGCTCTTTAAAAAGGTTCTCCTGACTGAAGCTGAACTCCCAGTGACCGCATGGATGCCTCCATTCCTTGGCAGGAAGACAGAAGTGACTTGCCACTGCAATCTTCCAAGGGAATTTTTTGCCTTCCCAGTCTAGGCTATGACTCTGGGATGCCCTGATGTTCTCCTCCCAAATACTACCGAGGTCTGACCCTGTTTAACTTTTCTGATATTGGCCAAGGTTGGCTAGGTGGTGCCATCTGGTGTAAGAGGACCTCTTCCTATACCTGGGATGTTCATCTTCATCTGGGCAAAGAGCTACACTTTGTCTTTCAGGAGTGTGCCAAATTCCAAAAGAACAATAGATAAGGTTATTTGAAGTAGCTTTATTCAGGATTCAACATAATTAACATTACTTAGAGAGTAATAGGACTACTCTCCAATTATTCATGACATAATTCCTCTCTTATCTTAGGGTTTGAATTTAGAAGACTTGCAACTATCTTAAATATTATAATTTATATCAACTTTGGGAGGTTTCTGAAGGCCTCACGCAATGCAGGTTATCCCTTCTGGTTGATCTTAATCTTCTCATCACATAAAATGGTCTTTTCCACATACCTCAACTCCATTAAGTTTCATAAGGGGAAGGTTTCCTCAATTGTGGTACCTCAAGTTTGGAATATTTTCTCTATGGGCGTTCCCACAGAATTGCACTTATTTCAGTGTCAGCTCAATCATTTTTTGTTTTCTCAGGCATTTTAAAAATACTTTACCCTGGCATTTCAAAAATATTTAAATAACCAGGTCTGAACTTGCTTAGGGGTTTTTTGGGGGAGGGGGTGGTCAGCCAAGATCAGCTAGGTGCCGTCATTTACTGTGATATACATTTTTAGAAAATGCTTGACTTTTACTGATAATTTTGATGTGAAAGCAGATGATTTCTCAGAGATACTGCTTAAAGTTGTCTACAAAGTAGACAATATTTCTCTTATTTTTGTTTCAGCAAGAGAAAAATAGATATTAACTACGATGAAAAACAATTAGAAAAATCTATGATATTTCCCTCAGCTTGATACATTATCAATATTCAGAGTGATGATTTTGGCAACCATTTACATTAGAAACAATAAAATAAAGGCAGTAACAAGGATGCATAACAACATTCAGTGACAAATAATAATAAAAGGGCATTTCTTCTGCATTGAGTGTCTTCTTTTACACAGTTCTTTTAATCTGCATATTATTAAAATATGATTTTAATAAATACATAAATTAATACTTTTCATAATTAAGGAAACATAATAGTTAATTTCAGAACTTGTTTTAAGCTCAAATTTAATATTGAGTAAAAATTAGGCCAATAATAATGCTTTATTATTCCTGCTTCCTTTTAATATACCCTGTCTTTAGTAATGATGTTTCAGACACAATATTAAATCTAGATTCATAGATACTTCAATATGACTCATTTTTAAGGAGCATAAATTAATTACCCATTTATAGTTTATTTTTTATCCAACTCTCTGAAACATGTATCAGTGCCTTTGGGGAAAAAAACCCTGTGTAGATCAAATTGTACATTTAAATGATTACTTCTATATAATACACCTTCCTTTTGAATCCTTCCAGTACACTGTTGTTCTCAAAAATTTTATTAACCTATGTGATGACTGAGCATGAGAAACGTATAATGGGCAGTAGAAATAACCTTGAGGAACAGGAAGAAGAGCCGCAACCAAGACAACGGTCAGATAAAAGAAAATTGAGTCCGAGGCAGAGACGTAATTTGAAGAAGCATCTCAGGCTTGACACTCTTTAGTTCTCACAAAGATAAAGGCGGGGGGGGGGGCAGGTCATGCAGATTTGTAAGATTCTGTTACTGTAACTCAATAATAAAAGTAGCATTAGCATTCATAACTTTGGTTTTCTAGTCTGGTCTACCTTGATGGGCTGACATAAGTCTCAATACACTTCCCTCCTCCCTCATCTTTGTGAGAACTAGGGAGGGTTATGTCTGAGAATGTCTGCTGGGGAATGCTGGCTGGGGAATTCTGGAAGTCGAAGTCCACACATCTTAAATTTGCCAAGTTTGAAAAGCACTGCTCTAGTTTTACTGATCCTACAAGCTAGCTTTTGTTGTTCCAGTTTTCACACTGTCCCTTTTAGAAAAGAATTGGAAGCATTCAAATGTAACCTTTCTAGACTTTCACTTACTAAAGCTATTTCTATTAGTTAGCACTGTTAATTCTCTGACTATCTCACTGCACTGTTTCTCCCATTGTAGTGTTCTCCTTAGAACTTTTACCATATATGCAAATATCCTCCACAAGGCTTATTATTTTAGCAAATAATCACATGGTCCTGCAATTACATCTTGCTCAATTTTGAGGAGGTAAGCCTAGACTTGGTCTAGTTTAACCTGTATGTGAGAACCTGTATGATAGCTTCAGCCCATTCATTTAAGTCATAACTGAAAAACCTGTGGCACTCTGGATATTACTAAACCACAATTCCTAGTATCCCTCTCTGTTTGCCAGATTAAAAAGGACTGCTAGAAAATATATTTCAGCAATATTTTAAGCTCACCACACCTGATCTTACACTATATGTTAGCTTATTTTTGAGCTTATTTATGGAGATAGTGATTTATCTCTTCAACAGTAACTTTTATTTAGGGCATTGTGAAAACCCACCGGAGACCATTACAAAATAAATAACTACTTCTGGAGCATATATGGAAAGAGAAAGAGAGAGAAAGAAAAGGAGGTGGACAAGCCATCAAAAATGAAACCATGCTATCACTACCACTGCTGTTGAAGAAAATGCATGTTAGACATGCAAGGTCTAAGACAGTTTATGATTTATACCTATTTCCAAGTTTTTTATAATGCTGCTCCATCTTAATTTGTGCTTTATAGGCTATATACATTTTATTATAAAGGGAAATATTCATAGTATAACTTGGGTGATGTACTACATGCAATACTAGACTGGCAACAATCCAGCAAATTGGGTATTTGTTTGGATTATTCCATGATTAGCTTCACCAGCAATAGGCTTCAGTGTAAGCTTTTTTCTAAATTAGAAGCATAACTTTTTCATTCAAGTGGAATATGACATGATCACAAGATCCAGCTAAAATGTTTCTTATTTTTGCTGACATGTCCTAAGGCAACAAAAAGTAATGAAATCTAGAGCCATTATGTTCGGTGAACTAAAGCAGAATTCCATATTCAGTAATGAATGCCAAACAATATATCAGTTTCTTCAGCAAAATTAGTTAGCAGAAGTGTACACCATGTTGAGTTTGAAATGAGCTCTTCCAAACTCACTAGGAGTGTTCTGATGCTGTTTTGAGTTTATAAGAACATCCCAAAAGAGGACCAGCTAAATCTCAAAATGTTCCCAAAATACTTTCCACTACTTAACTAAATGTTATGGACCATAATCTACATTTTGGTCCAGTGTTTTTTTACTTCTAGTCTAGGCCTGAGAAAGTGTGTCTGGCCCAAAAATCACCCAGTGGCTTCCATGCCTAAGGGAAGACTAGAACCTGGGTCTCCCTGTTTTTAAACCAGCACCTTATCCATAATATACCATACTGGCTCTCATTCTTGTGTGTGTGTGTGTGTGTGTGTGTGTGTGTGCATGTGTTCAGTTTTAGGCAAGTCTCCTCAAAAGTAAACCTAAGTCAGTTCAACAAAATTTACTCCCAATTTTGTGTGCTCTGGTTTGTACAGTAATTTAAGTGTAGGATTTGGGTAGAATACATTTAACGCACACACACAATTCATTTAAGATGCTCGCAGCACCAATTTATCTCCAAGGTACATGGTGAAAGTGGTCTGATTAGAGATTTTGAGCAAAATATTGAGTTTCAAGAAAACTCTACAAAGAAACAAATACTTCTTCAATTGTTAACCAAACTTTCAACCAAAAATTTAGTCTTAACTGTTTACACAAAATGTTAATTCAACAAGCATTGTACTGAAAAGGTAGATTCTGAAAATTCTCACCAAAAAATTATATTACTTATTTTGCAATCTATCTTCATATTTAAATTCAGTTCAACTGGTCATTGTTTAAAAACTGTTGAGTGATATTTTTACCTGCATTTCCAGTACATTCCTGACAAACCTGAATGAAATGTTTTGCTTAACAAAGTGTTTTAGACAATTTTAATAAAGTAAAGCAACTGAATTAGTTACACAGAAAAAGAAACACAGAAGGAAAAGGTGTTACGCACCTTCAGTGACTTTAGGTAGTTCTGGAGAATTAAAAGTATGAGAAAAGCAGAGGAGAAGAAGCAAAGAATATTAGCTAAGCAGTCAATGAACACAATCTTTTTTTTTAAAAAAATGGCAACAATTTGTTACAAAATTTTGAAAACTTGTGAGAATTTTAAGCAAACTACAAAGATTTCTTTGCAACTATGCAACCCCTGGATGATCACATGAATTATTATGAAGCTTAAAACCACACCAACACGCAAGTTTAGTAATTAAGAGTGCCCTCACTATAATACAGTTGTGTTCAGTTGTTTGTGTGAGAGCAAACAGGTTAAGCCTGCCAACCAGGGTGCATTACAAAGCTGATCTGATAAGTTGTTATAAGTGCTGTATTTAAGTTGCCAAAAAACTCCCAGACCTATAGAATTTCTTTAGCAGAGTGTGTCTGCGCCATGATTTTGACTTCTATCTTGCACAAGTTTCAATAGAATATCCAAAAAGTGGATCATGACCTAATTTGCAAAACATAAATAAATGGCACAACTCACATAAAGAAGTAGGATTTCCCTACAATAGGATACAGAAGAAAAAGACTTTGTAATTCCCACAAAGGTCTTTAGACCATAACTTTACATACTGTATGTCTACCACTGAAGACTACTTGGAAGATTGAATTAGTTCAGTACTCTGATGCTTAATAACTCCCAAACTGAGGTATAGGTCCACATTAAAGTCATAATTAAGTGGCAGATAGTTTATGTGAAAGAAGTAGTAGGTTCATTCCCTGATATACCTGTGTTGAGATAGGGCGTATCCTGTCTAACGTTGAGGCTGGGTCAGGCTAAGGGTAGACAGATTTTGTGACTATGGAATTTACTTTCTTAGCTGGAATTCAGAGATCCATTTATTAGTACCGAATGCATAATGATGTTTGCCTATTGGGAGGGTGGTGACAGTGGAATAAATTATATGTTAATATCCATAAATCATGCTTTGGATATTCAAATAGAAAATTAGAACTATCTACGAAAAATCAGAATTCAAATGGAAAGAATCAAGGCAATCAATTAGTTGTACAGGGACCTGAACAAATGTAGACAATATATGTAGCCAATTAATATGTAAACAATTATATGTAACTAATTAATAGGTGAGAAACACTTAGGACTAAGAGAGAAATTATAGGAACAAGGTCAGCTCTAGCAAAAAATCTTTTACATTTTTAGTTTTGATTGTACTTATTATAGCTAAATACTTGGCAGTTCTATTTATCTACCTTCTGATGGGCCTTGGTGTAGACTGTACTGAGCAAAATAGACAAATGCTGACTAAGCAGAAGGCAAATTTCTATGTTTCCATCAGACCATTTCTTGTACTGGTTATTTATGGGCATAATTTACTGCAGATATTGGCATTTATAAAGCAAATAACCAGTCTGCTAATAGACAAGATTGCTGGTTGATTGGATTCTCAGTACTGTATATTCTTTAAATATATCAGGGGGATTGGAACTCTTTCTGGAACAAATTTAATGGTTAAAGGTGTGTAGATGGAAGGGTGCAATGAAACTGCCTATACGAATAAAAAATTGCTAATGTGAAATAGGATGTAGCCAATTCAAAGAAAAGAAAATAAAGCCTGCATTCTTAAACTTCTAGTTTAAGGAAAAATGGATTGTAGCACGAAACATATATAAAATACCAAACAGCAATGCCTTTGGATCACAACTATTCTGTGAACGTAACTTCCATTGAAGTTATTTCATGTACTGAATACAGGTTCAGGTTCAGGTTAAAAGATCCTTGAAAGTCAAGGAAGCTACTTCTTTTAGAGATAAGAAAAATAACACTGACAATATGGATTTTCTAATTGCTTAAAAAATATTGAATTTAGAGGCAGCATAGCAAAGATTCATCTAAAATCTTTACCTTCCAGAAGCTGAGAACTAACATTGATGAAGTCAATCTTCTTTCTAATATACCGCTGATTGAGTTTCCAAATACATGAAATAAAAGTATTCTTTTCTGCTATACTGCTAGCAACCCATTTGTATACTTTGTCAAAATGTAGATCAAACTCAGAACTTTCCTGAAAAACAGAGATGAAACAAACGTCAACCATCATACTGTCTTCTTACACAACAGATTTGCAGACAAGTTTAAACGTGACAGGTGTCGAACTATAGAGCAAGAGTGCACCTAGAGCATACTTTTCTCTAGAAGTTAAATGTGCAGCCTGGTCCTAAACTCACTTACATATAAGTAAATATTATCAAGTTTACTTGGATCCATTCCCAGGTAAGTGTGCAAATCAACGGTAACCCTGATTTCCAATTATCAAATAATAAAACCATAATGATATATTCAGATGAAAGCTCTATTTATTGTCTTTGTAGAATGAAGAAGGATCATCGTATTTAAAACATACTTTGACGGCATCCTTGGCGTCAACAACAGTGAGATCCCGAAGCCCCCATGCAATCTGCCTCTTGTAGAAATCACCTTTATCAGATTTTTTCACCTTGATCACCTTCACCTGCACTGGGCGTTCAGTTGTCACTGTTGAGGACAGCAGATGATTAAGCTCCACAAGATAATACACATTTCCCCATAATTGCATCCGAAAAAAAATCAGCATTTAAATACATACTCTCCTCAACTTGGTTTAATGAAAATGTAAAGCTTCCAGAACATTGTTCAAAGTAGTTCATAATGGACACGATAGAGAAAAATTATCTTGAAGACAGTGTCAAGCAAGGGCCTCTCTGAAACATCTTCAGGTTAACAAACATTCCATAACCATCAAATAAAAGCCCATGACAGTGTGAACCATCAGAGTGTTGTTTTTTAACCTGAAAACTTGCAGAAGTAAATAATCTAAAATTTCTAACCATGGAACAGTTGGAGCCTTCTCTGGAATGGGAGCAAACTACCCCAGGCTGCTAATAGAGGGCAGTAAGGCCAAAGGAACACCGAGCCTTATCCTGTTGGAGAAATCTGAACAGTTTATGGATTTGTTAGATGTAAATATAGTCCTAAAATCAGTGCAAACTGCTAATCTGAATATCATGCAAGGTGATATCCGTGGATGATCTGAACACAAAAATGCCTTTATTGCATTCTGCTATTTCATGTATAATGGAAAAAATCTATCTATGCGGTCACTAAGAGTTGACAACAAGTTGATGGCACATAATCAGTCAATCAACTCCATGTAAGTAAAACTTTGGGATCTAGTGCTCACAGCATATAATTGGTCTGAAAACAATATGTTTGTAAATTCAGCTATGAATTACTAGTCTCAATTATTTGATATGAATACATTCTATCATAAATAGAGACAGATACACCAGCTTTTGGAAATTTCCCCTCAGATATATTTTAGCCATTGATCTTAAGATCTAAAGCTTGATAGCAATTTTTGGGGGGGATAATATATACCAATTGTACAGTGTGGTTTTTCCTTTAAAAAAAATAAAGCTGTTTTATTTTATTTAGTGTCACCAATGTACTTAGCATGTAATCATTTTTACACTACATGTGGAAATTGTCCCAGATGGTAGCAAACAAAACATCACCCTAAATTAAGTTATCCCAGGGTACATCACAATCCAATGAGCTAAAGACAATTTTTATCTATTATTTTAAATCTATATACCTGTAGCACATAAGAAACAGTTTCTCTTTTTTTTTCCTGCTTTGCAAACATTAACAATGCTCAGTAAACGCTCATCATTTGGAGTGAAAATATCTCTCTGTAAGGCATGCTTGATGGCCGTCATTTTCTCCAAGCTGTAAGATAGAAGGTGATTCTCAGCACCATTGCATTCCTCGTCAGTTCTTCCAGTTTTGTACCAAGTATGGCCCATAATCAAATATAGTAAAAGTGATGTGACTAAGAAATAACTCACAAATTTGCATTGCACACATTGTGTTATTCAGATATATAAAAGATCTGTGCTATTAAATGAACACCAATATTTTTTTATATTTATTCTTTGAGATAAAATATATTTTAAGTAAAAGCTTGTCATATCAAATATTATTTTCCATTTTCACACTGGCTCATAATGGACTTTTAACAGTATTTATACTATGATGCATTTAAAATAAATGATAAAAAACATATCTGGTTTTTATTGTATCTTTATTGTATTTTTATTGTATTTTAATTAATCTTTATTTTTTGTTTTTTACTGTAAACCACCCAGAGTCACTTTCTAGTGATATGGGCAGTGACCAAATTTGAAATATAAATAAATAAATAAATACTGACGTACTGCGATAGTAAATGTTATATATATTAAACTCACACATATCACAAATGTGATACTCTGTATCACATCCCAGACCATCTAACAGAGCAATCAGAATCGAATCAATCACTAAATTAGTAAAGAACGATGTGTCCATTTGAAATATGAAAAGTTGCTATATGTGAACAAAAATGGAAGGTGCAAAATGTATATGGAGATTTAAAACAAGAGAGCTGAATCCCACAGGCCAAAAGTCTACGTAGCATACAGCACTTTCATTTAATGGGCACAAAAAGCAGCGGCAGGCAATTGTTTTAAGCCTGGTGGGCACAGTCACAAAATGGCTGCCTACTGCAAAAGAGCTGTCATAGAGAGCACAAAAGACCAGTTTACTCAAATATAAACGAAATGTTCTATATTACCTATCTACATATCTAGAATCTATACTGTCCTACTGGGAATTTTCTGGACCCCAAAGCATTCCTGCAAATAAGTATGACATTAGAGGCTGATCCTTTGCACCGTAGCACCCCAGCTTCCAGTTTTGTTTTGTTTTGTTTCTAAGTTAAAAAATCTTTTTTAAAAGCCAGGTAGGACAGAAAGACTGGTGGCACCAAAGGGGGTGTCTGGGATCACACTGGTGTCTCCTGACACTGTATGACCTACCCTGGCCCTAAAATCTTGGAATAAGGAATAATTTTGTAAGGAATCATTCATTGAGAGTGAGGCAGCATACAAGTTTAATACATGATGATGATGATGATGATGATGATGAAATAAACCCTTCACAGAGGCTGGCCTGATACCAAAGTATATTCAGGAAGCAACATGGTTAATGTGCTCCACTTGGTCAATTAAAGATCTAGCAGCAGCATTTGCACAACATGCTCAGTCTAATCAGGGTCCACTAAGTAGGGGAGGTTATATTGTGTGAATTCAACACATCAGTCAATTTATATTTGGATACATGGTCAGAATCCAAAAATGGAGCAATTAATAATAATAATTTATTAAATTTATAGGCCGCCCAACTCCCAGCAACTCTGGGCAATTCATTAACGAGTTTAAGCATGTCTGTGTACCCCATTTGGCACTACTGCTTCCCCGGAAAACTGACTCATGAACTACATTCCACTTTTGGAAAAAAAGCAAGCAGTGATCACTCTTCCTTTCTCGTTCCTTTGAACGAAGAGTTTCGGGCAAGGAAGAAGAGATTCCCAGGTGAAAGATGGGGAAATCCAGCAGGATTTTGACAGCGGCCCGGTGCATACGGATCCTGTAAGGGAAGCCCAGGGCCGCCAGACCCGGGGTGCAAAACCCCGGACCGCCCCCAAAGAGCAGCCATGAGCAAGCGTTTCCCCTTGATGTGCTCCATCAAGCGGCCGCCCGGAGTTTTGGAGCCCAGATCTGGCGTCCCGAAGAAGAAGAGGGGAATCTAGAAAGGAAGAAGAAACGCCAGCCGAAGCAGCCAGCGCGTTCCCCGCCCGGCCTCGCAAACCTTCCCCGCGTCTGCCCTCCTTACCCCGCGCCCGGACCGGTCGCCGGTCCTGCCTCCGCTGCTCCTGCGAAGCCCCCGGTCCCTCCCGGGCTCTAAAGTCCCGCCTCCTCCATCCTTAGCCAAACTTCCTGTTTCCACGTGACAGACACGGAAGTATTCCGGAAGGGGCTTTGACAGCTGAGAGGGAGGCGTGGATTGGAAGGGCGGGGGGCGCATTACTGAGCTTCTGCTTCAAGTCCTTCTCCCCCCCCCCCCCCCCCCACTGCTCTCTTGCTGCCCTTGGGAAAGTTACTACTGTAATGGGTTCTGTTCTGATTCCTCTGCTGGCAAGCTGGCATATTGGTTCCTCCTTCCCCATGGTCAGTCTCACCGCTCCTTAAGAGGCTTCAAATGTCGCCCAGTGTAAAACTGAAACCCAGAGACTCTATTTCAGCGTTTTTCAAACTTGGCAACTTTAAGATGTGTGGACTTCAACTCCCAGCCACCCTGCTGGGAATGACTTCAATTTCCAGAATTCCCAGCAAGCATGAATTCTGGATTTGAAGTCCACACATCTTAAAAGTTGTCAGGCTTGAAAAACACTTACCTCTCAGGACAATGGACTGGGTTACTCTCTTGACCTTGGCAATTTTAAGATGATTATAGGAGTACATCAGAGCCAGTTTGGTGTAGTGGTTAAGGCACCTGGCTAGAAACTGGGAGACCGTGAGTTCAGTGATGGTGGGCCAGTCACTCTCTCTCAGCTCTAGGAAGAAGGCAAAGGCAAACCACTTCCAAAAATCTTGCCAGGAAACTAAAGGGACTTGTCAGGCAGTTGCCAGGAGTCAATGCTGAATTGAATGCACTTTATGAGTACATATGTTACGTACAGGCAATAGCACTTACTGGCCTTGTTGCCGAGACACACCAAGTGTAGATTGTGATGGCAGTGCTTTATGTACCAACGTACTCTGCTCCCATCTTGAGGAGGAAAGTACATTGGCATTGTGGGGCAGAGCAGTGTTTCTCAATCTGGGCAAGAGGTGTGACTTCAACTCCTAGAATTTCCAGAAGTCCGGGAGTTGAAGTCACACATTCAACTCCCAGACTGTGAAACACTGTTCTACAAGGACGCATCCCTAAGAAAGGGGGAAGGAAGCTGTTGATTTGAGATGTGGGTGGAGCATCAATTAAAGTGGTGGTACACAACCCCAGGGAGAAAGATGGAAATTAGATCTGTGCTCATTCATTCACAGCAAGCACCTCTCTCTCTCTCTCTCTCTCCAACTCTAATTAATCCAATCATTTTTTTTTTTTTTTTTTTTTTACAGGAGCAACATAGGCAGCAATCAGCCAAAGCAGTCTCACCCTTCACTGCATCACCCTGTAAGAATTACTTTGTCTGAGTACTTTGCCTTGTTCTCGTGGGAATCAAGCTTAGGTGTTTTTATTTGACTGTGTATTGTGTATTTGTCTATACTGACTTAGTATGCAAGGATGCAGGGCAGCTTAGAAATATTTAAATCAAAATGAATAGAGAGTTGACACAAACGTGGCGAAACTAATATAAGAATCTCTGTTTAATAGTTTTCCAAGTCATCCTGAAACCACATCATGGCACTTAACAGGATACCTAAGTACAGGATCAGTTCTTGCTAAATAGATGGCATCAGAAAAAAACAGATAATCATAAAATCTTAATAGAAATCTGATGTACCCATGTGAGAATATTACTCTTTAAGAAGACTATCTTATTCAGTAACCAAATGGTAATACTTGTGCTCTACCAACTCCCTTACCAACACTTTTTAAAAGATTCAAAGCTCATTTTCTGCATAACACTTTATATGCTGCTTATTCTTCCAACATTCTTAAGTCTATATAAATGGTGGGGTGACAAGGTTTAATTTTATAAAATGAAGCACTTTTGTTTCCATTTTGTGCTAAATCAAAATGAAATAATTGTTTACCTCAGCATCTCACAAATCAAAATCTGCAGCTGAGACAACTAATCCTTGCTTCCCAAAGAATGGCTGTTTATACTAATGCAGAGGCACCATTTGTGAGAACTAGCTTTGTAGTAATTGGGCATGGCATGTCTTACAAGCCTGCCATCCCCTCAAAGAAATCATAATAGCCAGCTACATGGAAATACTGTTGCTCATGGAAATACTCATGAAATCTGGCTACAAGCCTGTAACAGACCATAAGCATTTTTCCATAATCCACCATTTATTGAATTTTGTATTTTTATATTCATTTTTAAAAATTTCTCTGTCAATTAAAAAGATAATATTTTAAAGTTACATTTTCATAGATTTTGTTAACTGAATAACTTAAAAGTATTTGAGCTATTGAACCCTGAATATGCAAACAAGTGTATCATGACACCAATTTAAATTTATTATCCAATTTTCATATCAATGATATTTTAAGATATACACTGTATTTCTGTGAATATACAAATAAGGGTAAAGCAATAGAGAAATAGTTGAAATTTAACAAATATGGAACCACATAATTTTCAGCACAAAATAAAAAAATGTGAAAAATAACAATTACATAAAGTTTTTTTAAGAATGAATGATAAGCATTTATAGCTGGCTAATTGATTTTGCTTCAAAAAAAAGTCTTATGGTTTTCTTACAGCAACCAGTACCTTCTCATGTCTATTAAATATTGAGAGTGTTAACAATTTGCCTTATGTTTTGAGATTTAGATGTTAGATTTTCAAGATCTCTATATACAAAGTAAAAAATAATTATTTGCTTTTGTCTTATTTTGACAAATTGATGCATTCCAGAGATACTGATCTCTGGACTCTGCTGAAAGAAAAAGACTTTTATGTTACTTCAGCTAATGAATATATTGTGCCATGAGTTTTTGTGACCAGGAATCATGTAAGATGAAATACTAGAAATAAATACTCAGGTGAATAATACAGCACTGAGAAAGAATCTCCTGTTTATCTAAATCTTGAGATCACATCCCTTATCAGACTTTTGAGTACAGTAATGTCCTAATTAGAGATAATAAGAAGCAAATTTGTTGGCTCAGTACCAATACAGCATGCATGCAACCACTATGCATTTTCATTGATTAGCTTTGCAGCAGAAAGGTATACATGGCTACTGAAAGGTAAGCCAAATGAGTTCAGCAGAGCTTGCGGTTAACCTGACCATGCTGTGTGATGCTGAAAAGCAGTAATTTAAGGAAATTGGTACTTAAACATATTATCAAGACTGAGAGAACAATTGGCTTAAAAATGTTATGAAAAATAGAAACCCTCATACGGCACTGAATGTCTAGCTTTTTTAAAATGTTACTTGGTAGTATTATTCAAGTCTGGATGTAACTATAACAGTTAGCCTGGCAGGGGACACAGAGACAGACACAAAAGATTGGATGCATAAAAGCATATTCTCATAAGTACAAAGCAATCCCCATTATTAGATGCCCAGAGTGCTTCATCCTTAATATAGGTAAAATCAAAGTTCACAATCTTCAAGTCCTTCCGCAGATACATCTCATTCAACTTGTTTAATGTTCTTGCAAAGGCATATTTAGATGCACAGCTGTAAGCTTCCCAGCTGTAAACTTTGTTGAAATGCATATCAAACCATGGATTATCCTAAAAGGAAGAGAAATGTTTTTATATGCTGCCTTTCTGTTCAGAAAGAATGTTCAAACCAACATAGGACTTAAAATAACATGCAGACACAAGGTAGCACCTATAAAACAACAAAGTATACTGTAGAGAACCACTGCCCTTTAAAGGCCTGGCAAAAGAGATTTGTGTTGTCTGCGCTTCTGAAGACAGTGTGGAACAAAAACAACTCCAAAGTCTTGGTGTAGCACAGAAGGCGGCCCCATGCATGCCAGATAAACAAGGGTCTGATAGAGAAGGCATCTTCAGAAGGACCTCTTCTGTAGATAATACTGCCTAAACAAGAGAGATGGTACTTTAGAATATCAGATCAATTGTGGTTGGAAACCAGCTGCCAATTAATGAGATCTTCTAGTAAGGCATGCAGTCTGACTACCATACTTTGGACATTTTCCAAGGGTAGCTTCAAATAGAGCAACAATCAACAATCAGGACAGGATGTGGCCAAGACAGCCTGAGTAAAGGCTCCCTTCAGTGATGCTGAAATTATAGTGACAAGATGGGCACATTCATGTAGGATTCTTTTTTCCTTTTTCTTTTTGCAACAGTAATAGATATGTAGCTTGCCATTGCTATACGGGTAGTCCCCAGTTTCAGAAGGAGTTCCATTCCCAAGGTCTGTCCTTAAGTGGAATTTGTATGTAAGCTGGAACAGTATTGTATAAAACTGTATAAGTAGTATTGTGTAATTAACTCAATCCATTTTGTATTTAACTTGAATTTTGCTACAATAGGCTCCATACTTAACTATGGGTCATCTGTAACCCTGGTGTTCTTAACCCGGGGACTACCTGTATTCAGAGTTAGTTTTTCAATTACCTTGTCTAACCCATAAACCTGGGATTTCCTAGTATCCAAGTACATCATAAATCAATAGCCTTGATGTTGAACAGTAATCCTTCAGCTTTACCTTCTGAATACAAGTGAAACAACACCCCCAAAGCCAAATCCTGACCTTGGAAATAATACTATCTTCAAGAAGGTATTGATCATCTCCCTTAACCATAGGACCAGTACCATCCTAGCCAACTGAATTAGCTACAAGGGACAGGTGTAAAGTGAAAAGGGGTGCAGTTCCCTTTAATTATGTTTAGTGGGTGGTTCTGCAAGAAGGTCCCTGGAGAGAGCAATAGATGAAGATGGTTAGATGTAGGAGAAAAAGAGCTGTCTGTCTAAAGCAAAGGTGGTTGATATGGGAACTGCAACACATGTAATTTTCCCCTTATTTCTCAAAGATCAAGTACGTAGAAAAAGTGAGCCTGGTATTATGATATTTATTGAAAAGAACATTTATTTCTCTTTAAAAGAAATACGCAAGCTTCTGACTCCTTTACAGAGGTAAGGAGGTAATAGTCTTCGTCTCTCCACACTCCATGCATACATCTTCAAGATTTACAAGCAAAAAAGAATCCAAAATAACAGGACAAACAGCTGCCATGATTATATCCCTGTGACCGGATTATCTCTGGAGTCCAAACTGAGATGGATCCTATCAAATTTACCCACAAATAATTTTTTTTTTCAGTAGTGCCAGTGTATACTGTGTAAAAACAATGGAAACAGAACAATAAACATTCTACATTGCCTCTGCTGCCACAGAATAGGGCTTCAAATGTGCCTTAATCCATGCCTGATCTCATTCAGTTTGGGAATTCCTCTACTTCTGCTTCAGCTGTAATCCCAACCATTTCACCACTCAGGTCTTTACTCAGAGTCTGACTGAACTCTAAGGCTTTGCCACTGTATCATTGATTAACGAAGCTAGTATTTCCCAAAGTGTGTTCAAGACATCATCCAATTCCATGGGTGTTTGGCTTGGATCGTTCCACTCCTGCGGAGATTTGCATTGTCTGAAAATCTATCTAATATTGAACCTGAAATTCCATGATGCCCTGGGAATTAGTTTTACATCCTAGCTATTATATCATCAACAACAGAATAAGTATGTCTTATAATAAAATGCAGCACTTACAGCATCAGCCTCTTTTCCATCTATCATCTCCAAATCATCTAGAAGCCATTTTTCAGATATTTCATAGTTCTCATCAAGACCAGTTCTACAGTGTTTTACCACAGATATTTGTACTTCTTCACCTTTTGACACTGCAAGATGAACATTTAGTTTACATGCACAATATATTTTCATACAGATACAAAAATAAATTATCAACAAAAAATGTCTTCGATGGCATTTAGTGAGTTAAGCTCAGCATTTCTCAGATTCAGCAATGCTTTTAGCATTCATGCTATTTAGCCTAATTTAGCCTAACTAATTAAGGCTTAGGGTACCATATCGAAATGTACATAATTAAACAGAATATACCAACTGTACATAATTAAAGTTAAAAGGGCAATTTAAAATTGAATTTGAAATATATTTACTTGGAAATAAGTTCCAGGCTCAGTTAGATTTATTTCCAAATAAATATATCTAGGACTGCAGTCACAACACCAAATTCTTTAATGGCATCAAAAATGTACTGATGGGTCAGTGTTTGTACAGTTTGTTGCTAATTTTAAAGATAAGTAGTCCTCACTGCATACAGTTTAGCAGCAATAAATTATCTGCTGCTGAAGAATTTCTCATATTATTAATGTCCAATTTTATTTTGTGTTGTGTCTTTTAGCTTGTAAATCTATCAGAATATAGGGTTTTTTAAAATAATATTTACAAATTATTCTGAAAACTTACTTTACCTGCAGATCAGAGAAAACATGATTTAAAGAAAATAAGCAACATGAAGTCATCTTTATTTCGGCATTGACCAGCAAAACAAAGCTTTGAAAAATAGGATAACAGCCATCTCACTGAAATAACAGTGTAGCCTATATACTATAAATATTAACTTTTTAAAAAATCACTATCACAAACTATAAAACCACGATCCCAATACAGCTAAAATTATAAGTTTAAAATTTTAAACACGACAATGAATATAGTGGAAATTTGTAAAGTTTAGATAAAACTATAGACTTAGAATAATAAAAAGAGCTAACAAGAATATAAAATCATTATATCACTGAAATCTGTAAATAAACTACGTTTATTATTAATATTGTGTCTTCAGGGAGTATAATGTTGTAGTATAGAGTAGAATAATATATACTATAAAGGAATTATTATGACATAGAGGCTAATAAATTAAAAAGGCCAATTGCAATAACTGACTATCTGCATTTTTAAAGATGGATCTAACAATTGGTAATAATTAAAAAAGTAAAAATACAAAACAATAATCAATAAAAGTCCAAGTAATCCCTGCTTACTGACCACTCTTTTAGCGGCCAATCAAACTTACGACAGCACTGAAAATAGAGACTTATGACCGGTCCTCAAAGTTGCGGCCATTGCAATGTCCCTGCAGACACATGATTGTGATTCAAGCGCTTGGCACCCAGCACACATTTATGATGGTTGCAGCATCCTGCAGTTATGTGATCACCATTTGCGACCTTCATAGCCAGTTTCCAACAAGCAAAGTCAGTGGGGAAGCCAGCAGGAAGTCGCATGTCATGGTCACATGACATCACACTTAACGTCCCACAGTGGTTCACTTAATAACTGCAACTGGGACTGACGGAACTAACATTATAAGTTGGCCCAGTCACGTGATGTCGGGCTTAATGACCATTCCGCTTAGTTGCTGGCCCTACTGCAGTCGGTAATTGAGGACTACCTGTAGATATAAATCTAATAGATACAGATAATCAACTAAATAGACAGCTACAGCTAAAATAGGTGATGAACAGAGATAGATGGAAAACATACGACATGAACTTTCTAATTTATCTCAGAATTTTGAACTGTGCTACTTGTTAGCCACTATCACTATACCTAAAGCATGCAATCTTTTTAAAGTCAAGACAACATTTGGCCTTGGAATAGTACCCCAAGCTGCCTCAACTGGTTGCAGAGGACATTTATGGAAGAGGGTTATGTCCTCACCCCCTGCTTGCAAGCACTCTAAAGGGATCTGTTGGGGAACAAAATAGTGGATGAAGATTGGCCTAATCCAGTGGATTTATTTCTCTAAATTGTTAATGGAGCCATGGAAATAACTAGACTATACTATATCCTGGGCATTTAAGTTCTTATTCTGGGCAAATTACACAATTTTAAAAATTGGAGGGATCACATGGCCTCCTGCAGCTTAAAGGTCACTGGCTGCATGTTTCTGACAGTGAGTCTTTTATCAAGTTGTATTTAAACAGTTACATTTATGTATCAATTAATTAAATGCTGCATCTTCAGTTAAAAACATTTGATAACGCACATCTCCTTTTTACATGATTATCAATTTTTACAGAAAGGATTTAGAGCACAGGCATGTACTTGTCTGCATAAAACCCAAACTTTGCAACTTCTTGAAAAAGGAAAATACACATCTTTATGAAAAAAAAAATCATGAGAACTATGATAGCAATGGGCAAAATGTAATGTGAGGAAAAGGACAAATCACCAGCCATAATGCATTGTAAATCTTTCTGAGTACTCATATTTTACTTCTATGGAGAACTGATACATCTCTCAGATTCTGAAGTGTTTTGATGTATCTTGAATGTTTGGGAGGGAAGCAGACATTAGAAAAAGAAACCCAAAGCCTTATTGGGGTTTGCCATGGCTTTTCACACCTGGTCCTAATACTTGCCCTTAAGTCAGACTCAGATTCTGTGGTAGACCAGATCTGAAAGTCAAAAAAGCCTTGCAGAGGGAGATAATGGCTAACCACTTCCATATTATTGCCAAAGAAACCTACATCTAATTTTAAAAGTGATTTTATGACGTTTAAAAACTGTTGGTACGTCTACAGATAACAACATTGGATTAGATCTAGACTACATTAGCTCTGCCTAGGTCCTGTTAAAATCAGTAGAATGAGCTACACATGACTTAATTAAGTCCTAGCATGATTTTTATATGTAATTGCCCTGCCTCATTCACAGAATTTTACAAGGACCCAGATGGCAACATCTTTTTGTTTTCCTAGCCCCTTCTCTGTGTTTTTCAGATTATTGTTTCAACAAGAACAAAACAGAACAGCTTCACAATTTCTTACACTGTAGTGATAGTAGTTGTTAATTTGGAAGTTTTGTGTCTGATTTCACTGAAGATTATAAATGCAGCTAACTGAAGTTGGAATCAAACCTAATGATTTCAAAAATTTACTAAGCATATATATGTTTGTATCATAATTCTCTGGATTTGCACACACACACACACCTGAAATTGCAGTTAGTTTCATGACTTGAAACTCCATGCCAAGAAGTTGCTTCCAAATTTTGTAAGTAATTAAGCATTGAGTTCCTTTTCAAGTGTCAGGAGTTCTTGCTATATATCCACGAAATTCTGTTACTTATCCCAAACTGTTGGAATTCTAACCAAAAATATAAAGACTTTTTTTTTTTTTGGTCTTTGACTTTTTATTATAACCTCTCAGAGGCTGTACACTGTTCAAGAAATTCCAGAGAACAATTCATAGGAAATGTTGGCATTTGTTATTCATAATTTCAGCTTGGGTGAACTTTGTTCATGTAACTCTATTAATAGTGATTTGGGCTTTTATAAATTGATTATGTGAATACATTCTTAGGGAAATGGTGTTATTGTATTTTAACAGTTTACTTGCTACATTAATTATTTTTTACTATCTAGTTGCATATATTGTATTAAGTAATGGCTTAACATGATGTTTGAATGAGGCCGCTACGGTTTGTTCAACAAAGCATGTCTGAACAAATCAAGACTTAATGTAAGCCAAGATCAAGACCAATGCCTGTCTCCTGAGAGATAAATAAAGAATGCTGAATAAGGAATAAAGGAACAAAACTGCCCATGATCACCTCAAATTTGGAAAAAATTAAAAGAAAAAAAATTCTATCATGGATACATTTCCTTAGAAGGAAGTAATTATTCAATGTATATGCCACCTCTCTCAATACATGACTTGATGCTAACAATTAAAAGTGAGATAAAAACATTGTCAGAAACCAATAAATAAGATATATCACAGCTGAAACATTTGGTGAGGGAATCTCTGGAGTTCCTTATACCCACCCCCCCATATCTGACCCAGAGAGTCTTTGAACCCCCCCCCCCCCAGCAGATAAACAATTCAAAGTACTGGTACTGGTCTGTAAAGTCTCCATGGCTTGGCACCAAACTTCCTGCAGCACTGCCTTCTCAGAGACTAGGAGTTTTGCACTGTTGCCCTTCTTTGGAACAGCATTCCTCCTGAGAGCTCTATGATTTCAACTTTACTGTTTCTTTAAAAAAGGAATTAAAATCTAGCTTTTCCAGCAGACCTTGAGGATAGATACAGTATGCTATGAAATGTTCTTCATAGAATGTTGTATTGTTTGAATTAAGTTTATTGTTCCTGACACAGAATTGTCGTTTGTTTCTTGTTTGATTTTCATATATATATATATATATATACATACATATATATATATATATATATACACACACATACACACACACACACACACACACACATATATATATATATATATATATATATATATATATATATATGAATGGCTTTACTTTAAAGAGTAGGGGATGTAAGCCATTCAGAGTCAGTTACAATCGAAGTAGCGTATATACTCAGAGGAAGGAAGGAAAGTGGGATCCTTGCATATCAAATAATCTTGATATAACCTACACATGTACAATCTGAATGTGCATAGTATTTCTGTGACTCTCTCTGTGTAAGTATGTATACACACACACACACACACATCTGTATATGGTCTATTTGAATGGTATATACAATCTACCTTCCCTTAAGCTCTCAGAAAGAGACAGATAATACAGCTGTCACATTATGTCATGACCTGCGTACAAGATCTTACATGATTTCCACCACTATATACAGTATTTCTCAATTTTTACAAGTGTATTCATTTATTTAGAAAATTTATATGCCCACTTATCTTATACAAGATAAATGGCTCAAAATAATATTAAATGAAAACAGGATAAATAAAACAGACAAAATCCCACGATGACACCATGTATCTCAACAATGGCGCTGCGACATCACATGAACTCTCCATCCTTTTACATCTGCTGGGCTCACTTCTATTCTAGCCAAAGCCTGAGCAAAAAGCCAGGTCTTCACAGCCCTCCAGAGGGCTAATAGGGTGGGGGACCCCCAAATCTCAGAAAGGAGAATGTTCCAAAGGTTCGGGGAAGCCATAGAAAAGGTGCATCTCCAACATCCCACCAGATGGCAACATTTAAAGGGAGGGTCCAGGAGCACACCCACGCTATCTGACCTGGTAGGATGGGCAGAAATACCCTGTGTGGTGGTGGTGTTCCCTGCAAGGTTGTACATGACAGGTTTCGTCCTAACTCCATATGTCTGAGGAGTCCAAATATAGGATGAAACCAGTCACCTACTGTCTCCAGGTGGCATGTGTATGTTTGCATGTGCGGGTTTTATAGTGAATGAAGAGCGCATCAACACTGTATGGCAATCAGATAAACCTGAAAAGGAACATAAGAAATTTTCTTATCCTGATTCAGATCCATTGGTCCATCCGAGTATTGACTGTGCTGACTGGCAGTTGTTCTTCATTGTTTCAGACTGGAGGTATGCAAAATAAAAGGCCTTGCATACTTTCTTACACAACAAAAAATCTCCGGCATCCTATTTGGATGTCTGCAATATTAATCTCAGCGATAGGCAGCACGTAGTCAACGTTGGCTGATTTTAGAATCTAAGGAAGGTCAGCTCTGGTCAGAATTTTTATGGGGGAATCATCTAGAAATTCTAGGGCTGTAGGCTAGACTGGGAAATCAGAAAAACATCCAACCCAGGCAAAGGCAACGACAAGCCTTTTTTGTAATATTGCCAAGAAATCTGCTTGGATGCAGAAACCAAAAGTCAAGCTTGACTTAAGGGTGTATTTTCTTTTATTTACTATTTATTTACTTGCAAGTAAATTCAAGGCTATAAGTCATTTAACATCATTATACTGAATAACAGCCAAACTGACACCGCTAGCACATGCAAAGGCCAGAACATGCCTAGGGCAATTTTAATTACCTTAGTTTCCCACTTTCAAAAGTAGCATGAAAGAGTATTATTTAAAAATATAACCATAAATCTTTTTGATATATGGCACAAATATGGACTTTTACTGGAATTTAGCAATCACTTAGATTCCTTTCAAAATAATTTGTGGAAGTTTATGTAAGTCCTCTTTGAGCAATTCAATAATCAATCAGATGGACTGGAACTGAGCTCCTTCTAAAGCTAATGGGAGTGTGGGTGAGAAGATGAACCCCTGAGTGAAGCAAAGGGGGACAAGTGAATACCAAAGTGGATTTCAGTGACAGAAATAGATTCTGAATTTCAGAATGATTTTTTCAATATTTGTTCAGATTTTATTTTAAATGAAGCAGTGGCATCCACAGGGGGAGGGGGGCCAAGAAGGGTACAGAGTGAGAACACGAGCACCATCCTTTTTCCAATGCATGTCTTGACACGGCTTGCCTGCCCCAAAGGGGTGGAACACCAAGGACATGAAGCAATACTAAATGTAAAACACACACACACATATTTGTGTGTGCGTTCTCTTCAGGAAGTTTCTTCTTATTTTCTAGGCTGGACTTTCCTCAGGATTGATAACAACTTCCTATCAAGTCTTTAACTACAAATAGCATGGCAAGTTTTCTCCCCATATTTATTCTATCCTTTGAAAAAGAAATCCATTCATTCATCTGATTCTGTCCTTTATATCACTAAATAAAATGTGAAGTATCATATGATGCTATCCTCTCTAACATTCCAGGCCCAAACTCTGCATCAATTCTTTAGTACTCCTTTGTGTATAGTTCTTTTAATAATATAACAGGCTGCTCCTTCAGGGAAAATGGTATCCTTCTGTATCTACATTCTCTGCATATCCTGCGTTAAGAAATATTTAGTAACATGAAATGTTGCAATCAGTGCCTCCTCTTATTAATTAAATAATCTCTACTTAACATGTTATTCAGTAGAATAGATATTGTAAGTCTACATTTTCTTGACAGACACAGTTTAGGATATAAAGCACCCATTTTAAAATAGTGATAATATATTCCGAAAAAGTAATAAAAACCATTAAGTCAAAACAATGGAGTACTTCTAAACAAATATGCAGATATTGGCTAAGATATTTTCTTGGCTAAGATATTTTTAAAGGTAATTTTTTCTAAGATATTATGAGATACTTCACACAGATGGAAGTACTGCTCATCAGTATCGCTTCGCTGAATTATCAAAATGGGCCAATGAGTGATACTAGATTGGCAAAGTAAAAAGTGGCCACATCAGATATTGGGAGATAAAATATTAAAGTCCAAAATAATGCGAGAACAAACTTATAGCCTTATTTATATTAGAAGCAAAAATAAGAGAAAAAGCCTATTATACCATACAAGAAAAATGCCAAAACTAACGATTTTTGAAAGCCACAGATCAAATGTGTTTTATTAAAATCTAATCATATTTTTTCTGTTTCCCTTCAGAAAGATTTATTCTGCTGCTTCCTATAGAAAAATAAATTTCCCTCTGATTGGAACATAATCAATTTGGTCATTTTCAACTGGGAATTTAACAAACAGAGGCAGATTCATCCTAAATATATTCATCTAAAAATTACTTAAATGTGAATTACTTTCAGAGAAGGATGTTTACTATTTCAGTCAGCATTTGACGAGATTCAGTTTGTCAAGCGCAGTATCTCTATAATCCACAGATGTTAGCAATAATTTACAGAGTAGACTGGTAAATCTAAAACATTTATTGAGAATCAATCCCACCAAATTTGGGGGGGGGGGGAGAGTGGCTGTCTGAGTACTATGAAAGGGATTGTACCATGAATCTAGATTATTAATATTTAAAATTCATGCTTGTGCAGTTGATTAGCCTTTTAATCCTGAACACATTAAAAGCCTAATCCCAGTCAGTTACTTTGAAGCTATATTGATTTCAATAGATCTTAAGTCTAAGTAGATGCATTTAGGTTTACTGTCTTATTTTAGTATGCTATGACATTTATTGAAAATCCTAATAAATACAGCTATCAGATGTAGATCCTGTCAGATTATAATACTTAACATTTAAAAAGTACTTTAGTATATTCAAAGCATTGAGTATATTTAAAGCATTTCACATACATTAATTACTGCAATAATAATACAGTATATGTAGCATTAGCATACTTCCTCCCTAGCAGATAGAGGGACTGAGGCTAAAAGAATATTTCTCCCAAACACCAAGTTAGTTAATGGCTAGAATGAATTTTGAATCAGGAATTCCTGGCTTCCAACTTACACCCTTACAGTAGAATGGATAGATGGCAACCAGAGATAGTTAATTTTCCTTATGCCCCCACCCCATTTACCTGAAGCACAGAGGTAAAACCGATCTTGGCCTGAACACTCAACTTCAATGAACCCATACAAGTTTTGCCCTAGAGATCTGAATAGCTTCTTGTTGAGATCCTCCTTCACCAGTGATGACATTGCCTTAGTTTGTGTCACAACTAGGGCTTTCTGTTTCCACTCCTTTTGCTGCTTCTCCCGTGGGTTGCTCCAGAGATTAGAGGGTTAATTCTGTGACCGAACCATCAGGCTACCAGGTTCCAATTGTCCAGCTTGCTGGCTAGAGAAGTAGCAGTAGCAGCAGCCCCATTCAATGTCCAGTACATCAAAAGATCCTCTGCTCTGCCATAGTTTGTTGATGAAAAGAAATATCCACTCCTGTGGGACTTAGCAGCCCCTTGGCTATCATGGGGCAGAAGCATTGTTAATACCAAAGCAACACAAAAGCCCCATTCGCACTAACTCGTTTTGCTTCCATTATCCCACAGAGTTAACAGCTGCCTGGAGGTATTGATTGAGATGATCTTCCATTTACAATAAGACCATTGGCAAAAGAAGAGACAGGAGCAGAAGTTACATCTACTCACCCGCCCTCATCTGCAGAACTGCTGCTTTTCCTGAACACTTAACTTTTCCCACAAGCGTACGTGCATCATTTCAGAAGAAAAGGAAAGCCAGTCAGTTCTGGCTCCAAACCCTCCTATCAGTTCAGAAAAAAAAAAGCTTTGATATTACATCTACGCACCCAGGAAAAAAAACTCTATCATCCGGGTTAGAGTACTGTGGAAAGTAACCCTTTCCTTGCTAGTACTTTATTAGAGTAATATATCAGTATTTTAATTTCCGTTTGCGATAATTCATCTCCTTCAACCTCATCTAGAGTTCAGTACTAATCCCTCTGCAAAGACTTTATGAAGCCTTTACTCATTCTATGCAACCCTCATTACTTTTCTATTTTACTTATCTCTAAACTGTTTTTATTTAATATGTTTGTCTAAGGGGGTGAAAGGGGAAAAAGGATGAAAAAGTACTGTATTAGACTAGTAAACTACTCTCAGCCAGGCAAGAAAGAACTGGAAAAACAATCCCCGTATCTCTTTGATATTTAATATGTCATTAAATATCAATTGTTAATATATTTAATTCATCTTGATGCTCATTAACTGAATTTTTTTCTTACCTTCCCCTCATCTTCCAAAGACTATTAGTAGCATAATGCCATTAAAGCCCATTTGTAGAACTGATGTTTAAATCAACTTTGTATTTTCTGTACCATATGAAGTGTATGTTAGCTAAAATATACAACTTAGCTCTGTTCCATTTTCCAGTGTACAAGAAATTCAAAGGAAGTATAACAACACACTCTTATCCATGTCTATATGGGAATAACTCTCAGTGAGTTCAGTAGATCTTATTCCCTTGTAAGAATGCATAGGCTTACAGCCAAGCCTGAAATTCCAAATAGTTATTACAGAATAAGCACCCTGTAGTCAAGTTAAATGCAGCTTAGTTAGCTTTTTGAAATACTGTTGCAGATGATTGACAATTAATAAAATCTGGCTTAAAAATAAGACTCTCTGGCTATTTTTGAATACACATTGTTTGAAACTGACCAACCACAATTTCATTGAGAGTACTGTGCATAGTCTGTATGATTAGTTTTTGGTTCAGCTTGTTGTGTGAACCCAGATACATAAATAGATCAACTGAGGAGTCCATTATGTATGGGTAGATGTGTTGTATGAACCCAACCTTCAACCCTCAACTATTATGCAAAGCAGAAGCACAAAAACTCCCTTAAGATTCTTCTGCACATCACTGGAAATTCACACCTGGAACAGTATGAAGAACAAATACCTGAATGTGTTTTTCTGATTCTGTCTCATCTTTGCATGCTTACTTTATCACTCTCTCAACATATGTGCTTACCTAACCCAATGAAACTTCAAGATTAAAGAGAGGTATGTAAATTATACATAATGCCCCAACTGTAAGATTAACTCCCAACTAATGTTGTTAAAATTAATACGGTGGAAACAATAACTTAGTCCATGGAGAGGAGGACAATAAAGAATAGAGCATGGGTCGCATGCATGTAGACAGGGATGGGTTTTGATGAGAGTTTGGCAAGTATCATGTTTTTTTAACTCTGACATGTCTATTTGAGGATTTACACCATAGGGCTTCCCTCAAAATGGCAGAAATCTAGGCTGTTTCACAAAAGGAGATACATGAAATCAAAGGGTTGGAAGGGACTACAAGGATCACATAGTCTAACCCACTACAAAGTGCAGGAAAACCAGTTAAGCCATCAGTGGGCTGCAAACTTGAGAAAAAGTTACTTTTTAGCTTAGGTTGGCCACTTGACACCCCCTCCCCTTCCCAACAAGCTACTCTGCTAAGAGCTACGTAGGCTCAAGACAGCTCTTCCTCTTTCCTTTCTCTTGGGCACATCCAGGTGTGTCTGCAGGGTATGGTCAAAAAAGTCAAGATGGCAGCCACAATGGTGTAATTGACGCTCCACCAGGTTTTTAGGTGTGTTGCACACTAATAACACAGCCAGTGTTTCCTTCACTGTTAAGACACGCAGCATGGCAACCCACAGATGGAAGTTCGATTGCACCCTCATGGCCACCATCTTGACTTTTCTGACCATACCCTGAGGACCTCCCAGACAGGATTAATAGCTGGAAGAATCCCCTTGCTGGTGTCGCCTCCAATTCCAATCTCCAGCCAGCTTCTGCCTACAAAACGGGGAGCAGAATCTCGACCTCCAGCTCAGGCAGCCCCAGTCATCCTCTAGGCCCGCCGACGAGCACAAATCCAACAGATTTCCTCGGCCTAGCAGGAAGGGAAAGCGCAGCCTCGACCGTCCACCCAGCCCTTCCTCAGACGGGCCTCCGAGTTTCCATGGGGAGTAAACCGACATTCCCCGCTTGAGTGCCCGTCTTTAGGCTCTTGTTTGCGGTTCCCGGCGAGGAGAGAAAGAAGAGGGCAACTCCCTCGTTCTCCCCTCTTTCGACCAGGCATGAAGCCACCCACCCGGGGCGGTTCCGAACGACGCCGCAGGTCTGGGGCCATGGACGCCTCGGGGCCCGCCGCCGGGTCGCTCCTTCTCCCGCCGTCGCCCGCCTTCCCGGGCTCCTCCCGCGCCCCGTTCCTCTCGCAGGACAAGCCCGAAGCGGGGTCGCCAGGCCGGCGGCGGTTCTGCAAAGCGGCCGCCGCCGTCGCGCATCTCTGCGGCTTGACTTTGCGCGGGAAAAGGTAAAGCGAGCGCGGCTCAGTTCCCGGGACGGCCCCTGGAAAACGCGAGGGAAGCCCGTGAGCTCGAGAGAGGCCGGGACTCCTTTAGAGGGTTGGGCGAGGATCGGGTGCCAGCCCGGAGCTGAAGGATGATGGGTCCTCGCGGATGCCCCCCTTGCAGGAGGAGGGCTGCGGTGGTCTGTGGGGGAAAAGTTCCTGTTCCGACCAGCCCCCTGTATTCAAAGGCGTCAGTTTTGGTCAGCTGCAGCTCCCCTTTTCTGAGGCGCAGAACGGCGAGAGACCAACCTTGGCCGTTTCTCGGGGTGTGGACTTAAAATGCTGGAAGTCGCCTAGGTTGGAAAGCCTTAGGCAGGAGGCCGGCTGGGTGACCTTGGGCCAGCCACTCTCTCTCAGCCCTAGGAAGGAGGCCACGGCAAACCACTTCTGAAATCTTGCCAAGAAAATTGCAGGGACTTGTCCAGGCAGTCGCCAGGAGTCAACACTGAATCTAAGGCACCAAAAGAAAAAAGAAAAAAAAAGACATGTAGGATTTAAATGGGGATGAAGTGAGGGGTCTGCTTGTACCCCTTGCCCCCCTCCCCCAGTTTAAATCCTACATTAGTCTAGCCACTGTGTGCATCAGATGAAGTCAGGCACAGCACACCATAGCTGATGCCTTGCTCTAATGCTGGGAAAGATGGAAGGAAAGAAAAGAAGGGTGCGCTGTTCAGGTCTCTAACCTGAAAGAACAGGTTAAGGACAGATTGCCGTGGAGAAAATCTATCTTTGTGGTTGCTAGAAGTCGAAAACGACTTGATGGCACATAATCAATCAATAGAATAAAAATGGGTTCATTGGCAAAGGAGTGATCAAATACTGCCTGATATTGGCTGTCTCAAGCTCTCAGAGAAAGGGGGGATGTATAAGCAAGAATAGATTTTTTAAAAAATGTCAATTTGGAAAGCCCCCCCTTTGTCTTGTGGGCATGCACAGATATAATACGTATCTGCTTATGTATGTGTTTTCATTTTTGTTTTCTTGTGCCTTCAAGTCAGTGTTGACTTCTGGTGGCTACCTGGACAAGTCCCTGTAGTTTTCTCAGCAAGATTTTTCGGAAGTGGTTTGCTGTTGCCTCCTTCCTATGGTTGTGACAGAGTGACAGGCTCAAGGTCATCCAGTTGGCTTTGTGCCTAAGGCGGGACCAGAACTCACAGTCTCCTGGTTTCTAGCCTGGTGCCTTCACCACTGCACCAAACTAGCTCTATATGTATTTGTGTGTGTATGTGTGTGTGTGTGTGTGTGCACACTATAGGTTGCATGTCTCAGTGGGGAAGGAAATGCACCTTGCAAACAGCCTAGCAGCAAACCGTATGCCATGTGGTTCAGATCACCACTGCTTTTCTTTAGCCTTAGAAACCTTGGCTAAAGGCTTCATTTTTATAATAGGCTAAAGGGTTGTAAACTGAAAAAAATATCATGGAGGAAGGCAGTGCCAAGCCACTTCCATCTTGTTGGCAAGAAAACCGCATGGATGTGTCCACAATGTTATCAGAAGTTGAGTACAACTCGGAGGAACCTACTTTTTAAAATATACATAGATTGTGTTCATCTAGTATTCATCTAATACTAGGATTATTTTTGAACAATCCTGGAAGATTGGATTACTAAAATATTGTTTTAATATGCTTCTGGAACAGGCAATGTATTAAAAAATATATAACAAATATTGTGCAAGTTTTATAGTTAATAATCTGAAGATGCTCTTGTTCTACAGATACATTGAACAAAGTCCAGTAGTGCAATGGGCAACATTTCAACTGCAGATGCAAATGAATATCAGAAGTGATCTCTTGTTCAATGTCAGGGATTTTTCTAAAGAAAACGTGAGTATTTTTAATGTTTTCTAAGTTTTTTATTATTTATTAATTTCTGATCCAAGACCAAACCAACAAATGTTAAGTCGATATAGCAATTTTAAAAAATTGTATATATAAGTTACAGATAGTCCCCAGTTTAAGAATGAGTTCCATTCCCAAGGTCTGTCCTTGACTCAAATTTGGTATGTAAGCTGGAACAGTATTATTGTATAATACTGTATAAGTAGTATTGTATAATGAGCTTGAACCATCGTGTATTTAACTCGAATTTTGCTACAATAGGCTCCATTCTTAACTGGGTCGTCTGTAAACTGGGCATTCTTAACTCGGGGACTACCTGTACATAAAAGCAAAGACAATCAAAGCTGTAATGAAAGCACCAGCTGATTATAATAGGCTAAAACTACAGACAAAAATTTAGCTGTCACCCTTGATGCATTTAGAAATTGATCACTTAAAAGGAAAGCAGTGAACTTCTCATCACAATGGAAATTAAACTTTGTAATAACTGGGGTTATATGTTTTAATCACCATTGTGTATAAAATGGACATTTTAATAAAATGTGAGATATAGATTCAATCTCCTTATCTGAAGGAATACAAATATGATTTTCCTATGGCATATTGATGACATATTTTCCAGTTGTCGCCCTAATGGGTAGTGCGTCAATTTGGGCAAGACAAAAAGCCTATGTGGAGCATACATGATCTTAAAAAAACAGCTCAGGAGAGTCCAGGACAATACTTCTGATTGACTGAATATCTAAGTCCAGGATCCTCTGTTAGAGTTCTGCTAAGATTTTATCAAGCCCTAAAGTAAAAAGCTGGTATTGACAGACCACAATATATCAGGTCATAATCAATTTTTAAGTTCTAAAAGTCACAATACTGGGAAAATACAGTTTCTAGGGACTTTGAATAGGTTTTGTCCTCATTTTTATTACAGATAGTAATGTCTTGCTATCCTAAGTAATACTAAGATACTATATGTGAATCCTTTCAAAACCATGAAGTATACTCTCTGAATAGATAAAATATTTAATCCAGCGGTGCTGCCCAGAAAAATTATGTCTGTGTGGTCAACAGAAATGAAGCTCAACTTGAGGGAGTGTTCTTATATTGTTAGTGCAGAGTTGTGTAGCACAATTTATTGTTGGGGAGGGGAATGCATCTTTAGATCTCCTACAGTAATATTCTATAGGCTGTATTAGACTGTATCTAGCAAACTGAGTTTAGTTCTAAGCTCTGGATTGGACAGGCTGACTGGCAAATAAGAAATTTGAGCCTTTTTTTCCTTTCTGCAAAATGAAGATAAAAGTGCCGAGTCTTGAAGGACTATTTAGAAGATATCTTCATAGTCATAATATTCATACAGAATATAAGGTTTTGTAATGTCATGCTTAACATTACTTAATATTGTTCTGCCTGGGGCCCTGGCACTGTGGGTGAGCCCACTTCTCAGCTGTATTGACTGTGGATGTCTGCTATGTGTTGTTGCCCGGCTACTATTTTATGTTATGTATAGTTTTAACTTACTGTTTTTATTTTGTTTATAATTGTTAGCCACCCAGAGTCATGCGTTTGAGATTGGCAGCCATACACATTTAATAAATAAATAAATAAACATTCATTTTTCTGGAACAGTGAAGCAAATCATGCTAAAAAAGGATTGTATTATCAGTCTTTATCAAGAGATAAAACAGTATTAATATATTAATATATTTTAAACAAAATGTTGCTTTTGCTAAATATTTGGTCCATTTTTTAATTTAGAAAATTTCTATCTCGTTCTTCAATCTAACGGTTCGACTTTTCTTGATTATTTTGATTCTAATCCAGAAGATGATAAGTACATTAGAGGGAAACATTAAGCACACCATATCCTTCTTTGGCAACAAGGTGATCAGAGTGAAGCCTGAAATTGGATGTGCTTCTAATAAACTAACTATGGCTCATTTCCAGTTAGCGGAGAGCACTTTTCTGTAAAGGAGATCTCTAAGTATAGCTCCCCATACAATAACAATACACAGTTCCAAGACTTTTTCTGACTCTTGGGAATGGCTCTTGAAAAGGGCGGAAATGGAAAAAATACATATGTTGTATAAATGAAATTCAGCATGTTCGATTTAAATGAATTTGTTCAGAATAATGCTGATATTATCATCAAAATAATAATGTCAACAATGCAATACCTACTTTTAAATCCAATCTTACGCATGGGAAAAATACTTGTGTAGCACTTGAAAACCTGCTGATATATAATGGCATAAACTTTTGGGAACCACAATGGTTTGTTTGAAGCTCCACCTACTTTTGTATGTGCCTTGCATGTGCAATGGACATAAAAAACAGGCAAAGCTTTGATTGCACCGTTGTATCTGCCATCTTGACTTTTTTGATCATACCTTGCAAACACCCCAATATCATCTATTAGTTAAATTATGTATACATGTAAACACTGCAGTAAACTGTAAAAAAAAATGGATTGAGACATCCTCAGTTAAAGGATATAAACTAAATACAATGACCATTCATAATAACAATAATTATAGCACTTATAAATAGTCATAGCAAAGTCATATTTGCTGTGACAGTTGATGCTTTTGGTAGCATTTTTTAAAAGACTGAGTCATTTGATGATGTGGATTCTTATCCATTAAACTTACACTATATCAAGGTGAAATAAATCTGTTAAAATGATTTGACATTTTTACAGGTCTGTTTTATATAAAACTTATACTTGATCTTATGTCTCAATGATATGCCATTATCTATTTCTTGAAGATAGTCCAACCAAGGTAAACACAGACATGAAACTATCTGTGACTGCAATGTATACTTGTGTATTGTTCATAATCCCATGTAAATAGGGTAACTGTTTAGTTACTGTGAAGATCCTGAATAATGTTTACATATTCTTTATGTAGCATAATAAAGATTTTGAAAGACTTAGGCATCTGTTACATATATGTCCAAACGAAAGAACGCAGCAGGATATTCTACAGGTAAGAGATTAAAAAATAACTATGTATGATTATTTTATGTGATAATTTTGAACACAATAATATTAAAAAAATATTTATGTTATATGTAGACAATTCTTGCTTATACAAGTATTTGACTAAAATCATTTAACTTATTTTTAACATCTGTCCTACACATTCCAAATTCTGTTACCCTTTCTCCCCAAGTCTCCCAAAAGATAATAGCCATTTTTAGAGATAAATGTTAAGTCGTGCTAATTATTTATTATGTGATACATGTATAATTCCAAAGATGATATGCTAATATTTTTATCGTTTACCTGTGGCAAACTTATCCTTGCTTTGAAGAGGAAAGGAGTTTTATGTGTTTGGGGTTTTTTTTAGAGCCAAGAGATATTATTTCTTCACAATAGGGTGCATGTAAAGAATTAGTCCACTGTGATAATAATTCTGGAATGATTTCTCTAACAAAGGGAGTCTGTTGTTATAAACTTTTATGAATAATAGTATTACATTATTATAATGGAATAAGGAGAGTTTTTTGTTCTTTTATATTTTTATATTTTTTTTTCTATGCAGAGATTCAACAAATCTAAATGCTGTGTTGCCTGCAGCTTGGCAGAGCACATATGAGAAGAGAGAAATGCTTATACCCTCTTTGTTTTCCATTTGTTTGTTTGTTTATTTAATGCTTTCTTTTCAAACAAGGAGAGGGAAATTATTTGAAACGGTTGGATACATAAAAGACAAGTGGGAAAGATAGTTTTGGTCCTCAGTGCTGAACAGTTCCAGTAATAATCCACTTCAGAGACTTGACAGAGAAGTAGGAGGGGGTATTTGACTTTAGATAGCCCTGTCTCTGATTTTGGAAGGATATGTAATTAGGAAATCCTGTGGCCTTTGGGATAAACTATCTAGTTTGTAGTTTTAATATACTATGTAATTACTTTCATGTACTACTGTATAAATACATATTTTGTTAGCTCTCTGTAAAATAGACAGGCTTTTAGATCTCATAGATTTTTTTATTTAAGTGTTTCAATATAAAAAGCTTTTCTGAAAAGCAGCTGATAAATATTGACAAGCTTTTTATCTTTTAACATTACATTATGAAATGTAACTTTGTATATTAGGGCATTAAACAACAAGCTGTAGTCTGTTTATATTTAAACCCATGCCAGAGATTTGTTTGACTCAATAAATATGTGTTTTATAAATCATTATTTCTTGAAACAGTGACAGTATTAGCAAAGTAAAATCATCCATCAGCTAATAATTGGCCTTGCTAATGTAATTATTTGTATTTTTCCATTGCTAATTTGTCCACAGAAATCAATTTAAAGAAAGTATGACTCCCTGATTGGGAGTTCCTTTACAAAAGAAAGCATAACTGTCAAAAGTTTCTTTTTATAAAAATGCATCTGAAAAGAAAATCTATAAGTGTCCTTTTTCATGTCTACTGTCGTCATCACTCACATATGTCATGAGATTTTGTATGCGTTAGGAACTCAAGAAATAATGTTTCAGTGATCATTAATAAGAGGTGGGGTAGATCTGTAATTTGTTAAAATATTATTTTAGTTGTATTATGTTAGACTTTCCCTAACTTGCTGCATTATAGATGTATCATAACTGCAAGTCCTATAATTCTCTGCCTTCAGTCAAGCTAGCAGGGGATTCTGGGAATTCCAGTCAAAACAAATCTGGATTGCATCTGCTTGCAGAGGTTACCGTATTTTTCCGACAATAAGACGCCCCCATGTACAAGACGACCCCCACTTTTCCAACCCAAAATTAAGAAATCAATATTTTAAAGATAGTGCAGAACACATTTTTATTTAGTAATTAGTTAACATTTACCTAATACACTCGGTGGGAGGAGGTCCAAACCGTCTCTCTGCAGCTCTATTTCCAGGCTCTTTTGCATAACTGATTACATTCGAGCACGAGTGAAACTGCCGATAGCTTGTCTCTGCAGACAGCCTTCCTCTAATTGGTTTGTTCAGCATCAGCTGACGTCAGTTACATCAGGCTCATGATTGGAGGAAGTCTGTTTGGGAGACGAGCTATTTCACTCATGATTGGAGGCTAGCAATAGGAGGAAGCCTCTCTGCAGAAACAAAATATGGGCAGTTTTGCAACCGCGCGATTCTCGGCTGACTTCCTTGAATAAGACGCCCTTCAATTTTTAGGGTAAGGATTTTAGAAAAAAGTATCGTCTTATAGTCGGAAAAATACGGTATATCTGATTTCTGATATTTCTGATTTTTGGAAGCTTTGAATTATCCCAGTTTAGTTCTCTTGTGTTTTTAATTATTAATCATAATTTACAGGGTATGCTGCTTATTTAAACTTTTAACTGGGAAAAAAAATATAAGTGTACAACTTCAGTACTGTAATTTAGAAATCAACTGTTTACTGAAGTGGGTTGTTGCCATTTTAAAACATAAACGAAAACCTTCAAGAAACAAATTGTATAGCTTTTGTGATTATTTTACGCTCTTGAACAGAGATTCCCAATCCTTTTCTCTAGCAGATTGCTAGATCTTTTTAGACACTTTGGGTATTACTATGTAAACCAGGGATCAGCCATACAGAATCCATAGCATGCAAGATGGACTACAAAAATAAATAAAAATAAATGCTGTAATGGAAACATGGTTGAAAGATTTCAAGTGAGAATGACAAAATCTCATGAGATTATGAGCAATAAAGTTTTTTTTTCATTTTGCATATGAAAATGCAAAAATGTCACATATGTATGTTGTTGTGCAGGGACAAGAGGTAGAGAGAGAGAGAGAAAGTCCTTACACAACTGACCACTTGCAGACTTCTAGTGGTCCGTGGACCAGGTTAGGAACTGTTGCCGTAGAAAGCTAATACAATCTCCTGGGTGCAAAGGAGGCAATCAATGGCCAGGAATGCTGCTTTGGAGAGAAGGATTTGCCACCGAATAGGTACAGATGCCATATGTGGAATGGAAGATTAGCTGGGGAGGAGTTCAAAATGGGAAATGGAAGTTGAAGCTTAGAGGGGGAAATTAATCTGGAGATAATAACCTTGAAGGAATTTTGGCAGATAGATGTGAAAGAGTATCATTAGAGTTTGAATGATGGTGAGTATTTTTGGAAGCTAATTTGTATTCCTATTAGACCTCTCTTTTTCCATCCAAACTAGTGATTTTGGTTCCAGAATTTTTAGTATAGCAATATGCTGAAAGAGGAATTTGGCAGTACAAAACAGGAACTCGTGTCCTATACTGTTCTGTATCCTAAACTTCTGTTTCCTTGTCAGTGAAAGCACCTGGTACTTTCCCTGATTGTGTATGAGTTCTGAGAGTAAATACTAGGTTCACAGTTTCTGCGCAGAGTCATTGAGAGTCAGGCAGCATACAAGTTTAATTTATTATTATCATTATCATTCTGTGATACTTAGAAATGCCACCATATTAGAGAGTTTAATTTCTTCAAAGCTAAAAAAAGGACCACTGCTCCTCTATTATGTTAATAGATTGTTACATCTGAGAATTTTAAAGCTTTCAGATCCTTTCATTAGATTCCTTAGTTAGAAAATCAAAATTCTTTGCATTCCGTTGTAACAGGAAATCATAGATGATTTAAAACTGAAAATGGAAACTTTTGTCTCCTTTTCCATGCACCAACAAAGAAAAGATGTAGCCCAACAATCAGAGTGGCTTATTCTCATAAAGCTAAAATGTAGTTTACAGGAGAATCAGGCCACAATATTTAGAGCATTAAGATTTTAGTGATGAGCATAGTGGTAAGTTGAAGGAGCCCTGCCTTCAATCCCTGTATTGCATATAAAATATGTTCTTCCCCCCAGATGCAAGCGTGCTTGAAGACAAACAGAGCTTTTCACAGCTTGCCCAGCAGTACAAAACAGAAGCTGTGCCAAGCTTTCATCTACCAAAAGTAAGTAAGAAGCCTGGGCGATACTGTTGGACAGCGAATGAGATCCATTCCATAAGCTTTCTTCAGAAAGCTGGGTCAGAAGGTGAATGTTTTTCAACAAAGCTGAAATTTTTCCAATTAAATATTTATCATACTTCAGAAATGATCTGCCCCATTAGAACAAAATATTGACAGATTAAAGCTACATAATACTTCTTTGGTATTCCATGATTCAACAGCCGCCTTCTAATGGAGAGCTTCTAGACCTTTGGTGACTAAGAAAAATACAACAGTATAGATAGCTGTTACTTTGAAAGAATAATGTATAAAGCTGTGTTAAAGGTGTGCGTTGTTTTTATCCTAGCTGACATTTTATCGCCTGTCTATAAAGTTTCTGACAGATCTTCATTTTGTACAGTGAACATTTTCAAGATGAAGACAATAATCAGAGCAGATTCTTTAGCTATGGTGTCAGTTTTTGTTTGTAGTTTGCATAATACACAGATATATCCCTTGTGCCACTCATCTGATGTTTTAAATATCCTTTAAAAATAAATAAATTCAAGCACTTTTTTTAATTTGGCCTTTACTATTTTTTTAATGGATTTTTAAAAGATGGTTCAAAATTATTCTAGGAATGTGGCAGGATCATGATTTTATAAGTGTGAGCAAATATATTCTCTCCAAAGTGGATCCTCTAGATAAATGCTAGGGATGGACAGTGTTTCAGATTGGAAGCAGAAAAGGTAATTTGGAGGTGGTGTGGGCACCTGCTTAAAGAAGCTGTGTTGAAATAAATTTGACAGTATTTCAACACAGAAGTTCTGAGATAGAAGTGACCTTGCCAAAATCAGATGTCTGGCAAAGCAGTAAAACTCATGAAAATTTTGCCTCAGGTTATATCATTTCCAAAATTACAGAATTATGATTTTCCACTTAATAAGGGGAAAACCCCTTCTAAATATACTGTACAGATACTTTAGTTCAAATAAACTAACACCAGAGCAAATATTTTGCTAAGATTCCCTGAATTGTATCCAGTCAAAAGCAAGAACAATCTTTGCAGAGGGATGCTAAAAAGAGATAGTTGTGGCATAATCTCTGCATTCTTTATGGCCTTTACAAGTGTGCTTAAGGTACTCTAAAAATCAAGGAGTCTAAGTGTTCTTGATAAGATTCTATATGTATATTAGTAAATCCTCTGGAGAAAGTCCTCCAGATTGCATGGAGGAACTAACATGAGATTATGCATGTGATTAATAATGAATTTTGGAACAAAGCAAGAGCAATTCCATATTGTCTTTTTCCAGCTATAAATACAAATCTGTACTGTCATTTTTCTGCCTAAAAGCATAATGGTCTTTTTAAACCACTAAATATAGTTTAATAATACCAATCATCCATTTTTTTTTCCAAAATAGATTAAGATTGAAGGTGGTAGCACTCTATTACAACTTCAGAAAAATTATATTTGGACGGTGGGCTTCAGGTTGGTTTGACATAAGTACTTGTAACCACTACCTGATCCTGCAGTGTGAGATTTTCTCATTATTGATATTTCTGCTCATATTGCAAGGACAGCTTACATGTTTTGTTCCAGTGAGTCTTGTGACCTAATGAGTGGCCTGATTTTTGTGCTTTGCCCAAAAATATCATGGAGCAAAATCATTCAAGATCATGTCAATCCACATCATCTTTTCCAAGTAGCTGACTTGAAAATGTCTGCTTCTAGATGTCTTGCTGAAACTCATGAAGCAGTAGAATTAAGTAATTAGTTCACTGTTTCTTTGGTGAGAAGGAAAATAATATTTTTATTCTGCCCACTGTTTGTATTATACATCAGGAGATATTTCTAAAGCTACAATACTTAATTATTAGTGAGTAAATCCAATGAAACTAAATAGTATTTAAAAGTAGATTTGTAGGATTATTCTGTGAGTACAGAAAGAAGCTATTAAAGTACTGAATATTTAAAATATTTTAAAAATTAATATTGACATATTCCTAAAGATTTTGTCATTAGTGTACTCCACACAGAGATATCCCCTTTTAAAAATTAGGTACGGATGACATTCTAAATACTTTAGAAAATGACTTCTAAAATATTGTTCCTGCAGGTATGTAGCTGGAACAATCATTATGAAGCAAGGGCATGTGGCAACTGAATGTTATTTACTGTTGTCTGGAAAACTGAAAGTTATGATGACTGATGAAAATTTTAAAAATGAGATTTTCACCTCTGAAGCATTGTGTGAAGTAGAAGAAGATTTCATAGGGGTAACTATTTTCCTCTTTATAAAATCAAATAATTTGTGGCAGATGGCACTTCTCAGTACAGAAAGTTAAAAAACATGAAAGGGAAATGTGCCAAGAATATTTTAGCTTGTATTACACTAAGAAAATATGTATGGAACTGCATAGCAAACGACTGCTAGGGATTCTAAATGTACCAACAAACTGTCACATTTCTGTGGCAGTATAAATAGTTATCCATTTTTATGAAAAGAAAAAGTACCCCCTGAGAAAGGAACAGAACCATTGCAAAATAATGCCTCTGATTCCCAACCTCCATAGGTACACCAATAAGATACCATGGTCGAACAGTATCAGAAGCTGCCGAAAAGTCCAGGAGAAGCTTTTGATACTGTTTTCATTCAGGTCCCAGCATAAATCATTCAAGAGAGTGACCAATGCTGCCTGTGCCCCATACCTGGGCCTGAACCCAGACTGAAAAAGGTCTAGTTAATCCAATTTACCTGGGGTACTGTGCAGCTGATTGACCAGCAGCATCTCAACAACCTTCTCCAAAAAGGAGAGATTGGAGGCAGAATGATAGAGAATTTTTGAAAGTATATAATTGACCAATATGCTTTTGTACATTTTTCTTAGTAAATTTATGGAAAGGTAAACTGAAACTACTCTTGTTTTTTCAAGGAAACCTGCCTACTGACTAACATAAGACGTCCTGCTTCAGTTATATGTAAATCTGATACTGAACTTGTTGTGATTGACAAAGAGGTATGGGATATAAACTTTTTTCCCCCACAGTATATTTTAAATTTGGTGGTATTAACATTTGCTCAGATGACTCCACTCCAGCCATAACATCCATGTACACAATATCAGTACATAGATTGTGTTTTTCTTTAATCTATTTCCAGAGATGTTGGTTTGTTGCAGCAACAACAATAACAAAAAGTTGTCTTGTAGCATGGTAAGATCTAACGTATTAGGTAAAGCATAAATTCTTGTAAACCCTTTTCATGCAACAGTTCAACTGGGTGATGGATTATATGAGAGGAAAGAAAACTAGTGCAGAGGTGAATGGGGATGAGTAAGCCATCTAACTTTGTGATAATGCTGATTGTAACATCATGGATTTTTATTTTTAAAAAATCCTTTCTGCGCAAGAAAACAGTTAAAAAGGTAAGAAGTGCCAACTTACTAGCCGCACCTGCAGCAGCTGAGTGGAATAACAAAATAGATAACAGCAGATCAACCTCTTCCTTCAGAACTGGGTGCAACACAAAGGTTCAGCAGATCGATAGGGGAGAGGGGATCATCACTAGGTCACCTGTGTCATAAACACAGGGCTATAGAGAAGGGAAAGGAATATGCACCAACTTCTTCAGAAATAAGATTGATTTCCCACAAGCAGGCTTCTTGGAAACTTCTAGTATGTGTATCGTTATCCAGCCACAGCAGAAAGAGTTCAGAGCAGGCAGATCAGCTGATTTGACAGAGCCTCACTCCACTCAGAAAAAGGTAACTAATGCATCCGTCTTTGAAGCAAGCTAAGTCTGTATACAGCACACAAAGCAAAAAGACAAAATGTGTGATATTAATTATATTAATTAATTATTTAGAATAATGGCCTAATTTATGCTTTTACTGCAGTCCTGTAAAAGAAGTAATGTACAAGCCAAAACATCTGCATTGTTGCTGGTTCCTCTTGAGGACTTGCACGTCTATTTTCTCTTCCTGAAAAAGAGGCAGCAGCAGAAGACAGCGAATGACTACAGACTGCCAGGGATCAGGGGCAGCAAGACATTTTGCTGTTTGAGGCTGTTTCTTCACTAATGATTAAGATTGACACTGTCTTCAGAGCATCCCCCTTTCATCACTCATTGCTGTTATTTGAGCACAGTGATGGCCGAATTACTCTAGGATAGTGTGTCTCAACCTTGGGAGCTTTAAGATGTGTACACTTCAACTCGCAGAATTCCCCAGCCAGCCATGCTGGCTAAGAAATTCTGGGAGTTGAAGTCCACACATCTCTAAACGTTGCTCTAGAAGACATTGTAAGTCATTAGTAGAGATATTACCCAAGCAGCAGAGCGAATGATAATCCTCTCCTCACTTGAGCGGCTACATAGTAACCATATCCTGAACCATATCTTGAACGATTATTTGATACCTGAAACAGAAAATTTTAGTTACCTGTTGTTCTGGTAGAATGTAAGTAAAGAGTTAACTGACACTTCCTGATAAGAAAGGCAGACAGAAATTTAAGAGAACTTGGAGTCCAGAAGGGGTGTTAGGAGAGGTACTTCACAGCTGGATAGAAAGAAAAAAAGGAGAAAAAGGAATTCATCAATAAATGTAAATAAAAGAAGCACTGGTGGCTCTTATGAAAAATTGAACAACCATTCTGTACTTAAGCTGGAAGGAGAATTTTGATGTGCTCTTTAAAGAGAGACACATTATAGGCATCAATTACCTATTTTTGATGCAGTGAGGATCTGCCAAATGTTTAATTTTAATCAAACACCAAGTACAGGAAAGACAGAATATAGTATGTCTCCCAGTTTAAGATATGCTATCAAGAAAAGAATTTGTAACAGAAAAAATTACCCCAACATAAGACCGAAGTTCAATGTAAGTATTTTAAGTCATCACTTTGGGTAGTGGCAAAGATTTTAAAATAAATGTATCTATCCCCAAATAAACTTAGAAGAAATTTTGCCATTTCTGATCAAGTACATCAGCTGCAGAAATGTAATAAACTTGTGCTTCAGGAGATCCCAGAACAGCTTTTTTCCTGTTCCTGTGTGTCACTGTGGACTGATGCTATTTCCCTGCCTCCCACTTACCCTAAATCATGCACAACTAAAACAATTCCTTGGGAAGATTTTTTTGAAAATATGAGCCAAGGTATTATCTTACATTTTGAGCTTTACCACAGTATGAACATAGGTGGCCTCCTGTATTAGAATGGTACATCATTATTGTCATATACAGTGTTATTATCATAGAAAGAATATATCAAATGTACATAATAGAACCTTAAGGAATTAATGCACACACACACACACACTCAATGACAACTTGATAACTTACTGTGTTGATTCTAGAAAACAAATGCAAAACAAGAAATGATATTTCAGACATATTCTCATGACAGAGAAATATACAAGTTATATATACCCTTTTGTATAAAAAAATAAATATTGCTAGAGAAGACATGAAGGGTAGATAATACAGATTAACAATTCAGATAATAGGTCTATTTGCATAATATTTAACATTTGAACTATCTATCTAACTATCTATCTATGATTAACAGATTAATCTAGTGCTGAATGGAAAGTTTGCCTCTCTTTCTCATAGGTATTTAAAATTAAAGCTAAATGTAGTCAAATTATTGGACTTCATAGAAAAGTACATAGTCCCCGGGTTAAGAAAGCCCAGTTTACAGACAGCTCATAGGTAAGAATGGAGCCTATCGTAGCAAAATTCAAGTCAAATACAGAATGGTTCTAGTTCACTACACAATACTACTTACATAGTATTATACAATAATATTGTTCTGGCTTACACACAATTTTGACTTAAGGACAGACCTTGAGAACAGAACTTGTTCTTAAACTGGGGACTACCTGTATATAAAGTCAGCAGTGATAAGTGGAAAAACCTAATGAAGATAGGGACCATTAAAAGCTTGATTGTAAATAATTCCAATTGGGGTGGAATGGGATGGGAGAGAAGACAGCAGAGGAAGGCAATGTGGCTGCATAAACAGCTTAGTAAAGAAACCAAAAGAGACATACAGGTGAAACTCGAAAAATTAGAATATCGTGCAAATGTTCATTTATGTTAGTATGGCAACTCAAAAGGTGAAACCAATATATGAGATAGACGCATTACATGCAAAGCGAGATATGTCAAGCCTTACTTTGGTATAATTGTGATGATTATGGCATACAGCTTATGAAAACCCCAAATTCACAATCTCAGAAAATTAGAATATTACATGACATCAATAACACAAGGATTGGAAATAGAACAATATCGGACCTCTGCAAAGTATAAGCATGCATATGTACTCACTACTTGGTTTGGGCCCCTTTTGCAGCAATGACTGCCACAATGTGGCGTGGCATGGATGCTATCAGCCTGTGGCACTGCTGAGGTGTTATGGAAGACCAGGATGCTTCAATAGCGGCCTTCAGCTCCGCTGCATTGTTCGGTCTCATGTCCCTCATCTTTCTCTTGGCAATGCCCCATAGATTCTCTATGGGGTTCAGGTCAGGTGAGTTTGCTGGCCAATCAAGCACAGTAATCCCATGGTCATTGAACCAGGTTTTGGTACTTTTGGCAGTGTGGGCAGGTGCCAAGTCCTGCTGGAAAATGAAGTCAGCATCCCCATAAAGCTCGTCTGCGGAAGGAAGCATGAAGTGCTCCAAAATCTCCTGGTAGATGGCTGCGTTGACCCTGGACTTAATGAAGCACAGTGGACCAACACCGGCAGATGACATGGCTCCCCAAATCAACACAGACTGTGGAAACTTCACACTGGACTTCAAGCATCGTGCATTGTGTGCCTCTCCATTCTTCCTCCAGACTCTGGGTCCTTGGTTCCCAAATGAGATGCAAAAGTTGCTCTCATCAGAAAAGAGGACTTTGGACCACTGGGCAACAGACCAGTTCTTTTTTTCTGTAGCCCAGGTAAGATGCTTCTGACGTTTGTTGTTCAGGAGCATCTTGACAAGAGGAATACGACATTTGAAGCCCATGTCCAGGATCCGTCTGTGTGTGGTGGCTCTTGATGCACTAACTCCAGCCTCAGTCCACTCCTTGTGAAAGTCCCCAACACTTTTGAATGGCCTTTTCCTGACAATCCTCTGCAGGCTGCGGTCATCCCTGCTGCTTGTGCACCTTTTTCTACCACACTTTTCCCTTCCACGTAACCTATTGATGTGCTTTGATACAGCACTTTGGGAACATCCAACTTCTTTTGCAATTCCCTTTTGGGGCTTTCCCTCCTTATGGAGGGTGTCAGTGATGGTTTTCTGCACAACTGTCAGGTCAGCAGTCTTTCCCATGCTTGTGATTCCTACTGAACCAGCCTGAGAGACCATTGAAAGGCTCAGGAACCCTTTGCAGGTGTTATGGATTCATTAGCTGATTAGAGTGGGACACTTTGAACTTAGAATATTGAACCTTTTCACACTATTCTAATTTTCTGAGATTGTGAATTTGGGGTTTTCATAAGCTGTACACCATAATCATCACAATTATACCAAAGTAAGGCTTGACATATCTCGCTTTGCATGTAATGCGTCTATCTCATATATTGGTTTCACCTTTTGAGTTGCCATACTGACATAAATGAACATTTGCACGATATTCTACTTTTTTGAGTTTCACCTGTATGTGGAGAGACAGAATCGTATAGTTACTCCATATTTATAGAAAGCTAAGGCTAATGAGCTAATGGAAAAGCTAATGCTCAAAATGAGCTTTAATTTATAAAGGATGCTAGGAATAATGGAAGGACTTCTGCAGAAGTTAAGAATTAAACAAGAAAAAAAATGTAACAACTGCTCAGTGAAGATAACAAAACAGGTAGGCGAATGTAAATCCTACCATTTGGGGTACCCTATCATAACTCTGGGACATTCTGTACCATTGGTCATTCTGGTTATGATCCTGCAGTTTTACAGTTAATCCTCCAACAAAAAAAACATTTGTGGTGTCCTGGATATGGTCCAGTTGTGAAACAGATTTGTTTCATCTAGAACATCACAAAGTGCTTCTGTTTTAGAGGATTAATATCTGGGAAAATGATGGATTACTCTTGGAATGACTAGATTGGGGTGGTCTAGAGAAGACCATACTGTTTCTGGAATTGTAGGTTTTCCACATACCTACTAACAGGTAGCCAGGGGAAAAAAAACAGCTATTCAACTTCTATTTTAGCTCAGTCTTTTCCACTAGGTAATGCTGAAGGAGCAGCATTAAAACCTCAGTGAATATCTGTTTGCTTTGAATGAATTTACATTTATGGAGCCAAATCAGTTGTATAGGATATAGAAGGAACATGCTGATTGTTTGGTCAAATCTTTATGTATTATCTTTACTGAATCTTGGGGAATTGGTGAAGTGTCACATGATGTGAAGTCCTTATTGAACTTAATAGAGCTTTCCCTTAATAGAAGAGAGCTTTCTTTTAATAAAGCTTGAAGGGGAGGTACTAAATGTTCACCATAAATATAGAAGCTATTTAAACACAACAATGAATCAAAACAATTTACAAAACAAAGAAATATATGAATGACAAAATCAAGAAATTAAACAGAGATATTAGGAGTTTTAATGGAGACTTGTATACAGTTAATATTTGTTATCAGTAACAGCAAATCACTGAAAGAATGTAATAATGTTGTTCAACATCTGAAGACCTTTGATTTACTGTCAGACTTAACAGTATACTTATCAGTTATTTTAATCCAGCGGAACTCATGAAGTCCATAGTTTTTTGGATGCAGTTTATCAATATGATAATCGTTACTACTTTTAGTAGACTTGCCTCAATTCTTGGTTTTTGTTTCCTAAAGCTAGGAATATATTAGGGTGACCAAAAGCTAAAAAGAAATTTAGAGTTAGGATAATTTATATTGAATATGCTCTGTCAATTTTGTAGGTATGGGCCAATACATAGCTACATTCCACTTCTGATTTTTTTAATAACTAGCAAATCATTCTGAAGCAATAATCCGTTTATCTTCCTGCATTTATATAGAAAGTTAAGATGCTGCTTTTAGCAGCTACTCCATTAAGATTTAATGAGTCACATTCATTTCTTTAATAATATTATTAGGAAGATGCCATAATTGCTTTCCCTATAGACCCTTGTATTTTCACTCTTTCAAAAGTGATATTATCTAATGCTATAGTTAAAGAAAATTATGTCCAAGTGTATCCTGGCATCCAAATACCACACTGGGGTCTGTTTCCTTAAAACTTGTTTTCTAAAAAAGTTGTTTTGCAGTCATGGGCTTTTGTCACACTGGATTTTTATACTTATTTTGGACATATAACTATTCTATACTCATACTCATTTTTGTATGCTATTTGCTAGAGGCACCCAGAGCTAGGCATGACGACAGCAAAATGACAAAACATGCTTCACTGACATCACAGCACCAGCTCCACACTTTCATTCTTGCATCACAGTGTCACACACAAGTAATTAAGGGAAGGAGGTTATGACTCAATGCATGTTTCATCTCTCACCCTCTTGTATACTCCCATGCTTTTCTCCTTTTCATAGTTTACATTGCAAGGTCAGTTAGTAATTTCCATGTCTTGAAAAAAATAGATGAAAAATGCTGCATTTTTATAAACAAAACATTAATAGGAAAATTCAGCTGTTTAAGCAGTAGCTAAGAACAGGAACAGAGAAAGTGACATAATTCTTAGGTACAGTTTTAAAGAAATAACATGGGCAACGATGCACTGGGATTTCCTTGTCTTATAGGTATGTACTATTTGATTCAAGTACTATTTGAATACTTTTCTGAGGTTTTTTTGGGGCGGGGGGTACATGCTTGTCTTTATATAAGCCATATTGAACCTTTATCCAAGCCATACTGCATTTTTAATAAGCATATATATTGGGAGGGGTGAAAAAGAGAGAGAACATATTTTCTCTCCTCTCAAGAAGGTGAGGGAATTTGTCCCTGGTGGGTACAATCACCATAGAAGGCAACAGTACACAGTGCATAGTACATGCATACCCTTACACACTTCACATGCTCAATATACTTCTCAAAGCTTACACACAGAGCTCCTCTTCATGTGTTATTTTATAATATAAAAATGTTGGACTCTGACTAGCTGGTTCTCATCAATCTCGTCATGGAATATTTTTACAGTCATAGAAAACAGTTTGGGGGAGGGGGTCTAGCTGTTCTTGGGTTGTTCAAGATCCTAGAACTTTTTATCCTGATTCTTGGTATTCTATTGACCAGTAATACAGTACTTTAATTTTCTCCTGGTCTTTGACACATCATTGTTCTAGTTCACTCTAGCATGCTCTTGCATTTCCATGCACCTGGTGTTCAGATGGGCTATGTATTTCATTATAGTGAGTATTCAACTTATAGTTCATTAAGTTCATTATCCATCATGATCACCAGAAAAGGTTATTTGCTGGGCAAGGCTACAAAGAGATTATGTTCATTTCAGACATGGATTCTCTCTGGTTCAGCTAGCCTTTGGTTTCTGTACATTCTGTATGTTCTGTATTAAACACAGCTGTGGTATCACATAAATTAAAGCTATGGTGGTAAGTGCCTTATATACTTTATGTTGTAGGCAATATTATAATAATGAATATTCCTCATAACACTATCATCAGACCAACATTTTTCTCCTTTGTCCATATTCATAACTATAACAGCAGTACATCCTTCATGTCACAGCTGGATGAATCATCAGTTACAATTCTCCTTTTGCAGTAAGGCTAAACCCAAAAAGAGAGTCCCACCAAGATTTTTGGCCTATACAGGTGTCCTCACTTACCTCGTTCAGTGACCATTGTAGTCTAACTGTGAAATAGAAAAGAACCTTGTGGTATTTTACAGTTCTGTCAATACTCTGATCTTCAGCAGTTATCTTAATTTTTTTCCTCTCAGTGTTGTTATTAGTTTAATATTACCTGCAGTTATCAAGATATATTTCTAATTCATTAGCTATATTTGTTGATTTTATAATGCCTTGTTTTACTGTCATATTCACATAATAACATTATGTGTTAGGGAACTCAACCTTCCTTGATTTTTTTGCCAGTACATTTTCATTTAGCATAATCAATATAGGCTATATTTCTGCCATTCCAAGCTTCCGTCACCTAACTGTGTTGGCTGGACTCTAGCATGCCATGAGTCCTCGCAGTTGATGCAACATGAGCTTTATATGAATACAGTTCAGTATACTTTGGAACAGTTGGAATATAACCCTTTGGAACATCTTGCCCCCGGAGGTGAGACAGGCCCCCTCACTCCAGGCCTTTCGGAGGGATTTGAAGACCTGGCTCTGACATCTGGCCTGGGGCAGGGAGGGAGGATATCAGAAATGGGGTTGGCTGGCCCCTTAGCGGCCTGGTGTGGCCCCTATTGGCCTCTTGGATCTTTTAGCCTTTTTATCTTTATCTTTGTAAAGTCTGGTTTTTATAACTTTTATAACTTTTAAACTTTTTTATAATTTTAATTATGTATTTCCGATTTTAGTTGTTGTAAGCCGCCCAGAGTCCCCCGTTGTGGGGAGGTGGGCGGGGACAAGTCAAATAAATAAATAATAAATAAATAAACCTCTTTATTACTGTCATATAAGTAACCACATAGGGCTGTTGTGTCTAAAAAATAATAAAAACCAATAGAATGCACTCTTTTTTTGGAAAGTTGATAAAATTGAAATTGACTCTTGAAATTAAAGCTCTCCAAATGACTGCTGAGTTTATCAGTTTAAAGCAATTTATTCAATATCCTTACTGCATATGGATTCTACATGTTGTGAGATTAGTTATCAATATGCCTTAACATTTAATACTGTACGTATAACAGATTGTGTATTTGTGTGTGTCTGGATATACATACATACATAGATACACGAACCTTTGTAGCAATATGTTTCTCTCTCTGGTATTCCTTCATCGACTAGCTGGCCATAAGAAATGCAATGTTCCTTCAAATGCTCTAGTATGGATTTGTTACAACTAATAAGAATGTTTCTACCTTATTATATGAAGACCACTGTTTCCAATAACTTTTAGCAATGAAAAATTATTCCCTTTCCTCCCATCTTCTGTGCTGTGGAAATCTTGGTTGGAAACGCCTCAAATCTTTACTTGGGCTTCAGATTGTAAAGTTCTGTGTACAACAAAAGTGTTGTGTAAACAATAATAGCTGTCTTTGTGGTTATTATTGGTTCCAGCTTTTGTTCTAAATGTGAAATTTACTGTGGGACAAGTCTGTTGTTGTCAATATTTATTTGTTCCTTATTTCCTTTTCCAGATCTCATGTTTATATAGCCATGCATGCAACATCATAAGACCAGCTATTAGTAAACATGAAATAACTCCAAGGTTTTCAGATACTTAACAAATATTTTTTCTCCCTCTCCCAAAAGGAAAGAGCAAAAGAGAAGTATTAATTCTATCTCTTTGTAAATCAAATTCTAAAATTCTCTGCTTGAGCTTTCTCCACACTTCATCCAAGCCTAGATGAATACAGGCTGGGGAGTGAGCCCACGATAAGCCAGGTTGTCCATTTCTTTCTTCCAGGAAGACTGGTATCTGTCTGTCAAGACCAGTTGGGCTAGAGATTCACTCCCCATATTTGTGTAAGACAATACTTCAGCCAACAGAGTTGTAATCAAACCTTGACCACAGTATAGATAGAGAGTTAAGGATTTACTCTGAATTTCCTCTTTGTCTATCACTCTGCCTGCTCTTTGTGTATGAGATTGCTAATCTGAGATTACTTTCTTCTGCCTTTCTTTATAAGCACACATGCATGGAGCAGATGGTCTTGCCATTCTCTTTGTAAGAAAACTGATTCTATCACTTCAGGCTATGGAAAGGAAAAGTTGCTATTCCCCACTTCTGTTGTTATTGTTTAAACTCATTTGATTTATTTATTAATTATATTTTTATTCCATGTTTCCTCCAAGAGGTGCAGGTATCATACGTCGCTCCATCTTCCCTCCCTTTTCCAACATAAATGACTTTACATGGGTAGATTGAGCTAAGAAATAGTGACTAGCCCAAAGTCACCAACTAAATCTTTGTTGTTGAGGATAGACTTGAACCTGGGTGTCTCTAGTCCTAGTCCAACAGCTTAGCCAATGCATGACGCTGATTCTTTTATTTTTTTTTAAATTGGACATAGTAAGTTAGATGCCATGGAAAAGAGTTGTAACCAAACCCTTTATGTATCTATGTGATTTTTTTTCTTTAATTCAGAGCAGGAAACCCTAACATAAAGTTCTGAAGTGGAACAATCTATCTTTTACTTTTTTATTTTTTTATTTTGAAGAACAGATTTTAAAATAATGATGAAACGGACAATTTATTTCATTGCATAACCAATTTACAGATGTTTATACTGTATTCTGTTACTCTAATACATGAACCTTTTATGTAGCTAATGTGCTTTTATTCAGCGGTTGTGGCCTAGGCTGTTGGCACATTAGGGAAGAACTTGACATGTGCAAATTCAATTAAATTAAACAACGCTTTTGCAGAAGTTATATTGGATTGTCCCTGTATTAAAAATTCCTTGACATGGCAACAAAACATATTCCTGTAATTGCTCAAAATCTGAATTATAAATCTGTGTAGTACTGTAATATAATTTTATGTGTGTTATGTTGTAACAAGAGATTGAAAAAGATCATTCAGAGGAAATAAGAGTTGGATTTTCTTCTTCTAGTCTCTAATCCTATTCTGGCCTGGATCCAAAATACATTTTAATATACTAGAAGTGAAAGTTGATGGTTTCTATTTTGCACGTGGGTACATTTATAATCCATTAGCTTGACATATTGTTAATATATTCCTGTAATGATTCTCATTAGAGAACTTTATGCAGAAGTGCGAATGGGAATGATGAAAGAACATTATGCTGGTGAGCCTAAGAGTGGAAAAATAATCCCTGAAAACAACACAAATATTATATCTGTCATTCAATCTCAGTATTTGTGGAAGAATTTTCTTGCGAGAATCATTGTGGAAAAAGCTCTGAGAGAAACTTCAAGAGAACCTTCATATTAATTTTTGCTGATGTGCTTTTCTGATTGACAGTCAGGAGATGGCCAGAAGTTACCTGTGGTTGTCAGATAACATGTTTGTGATTGGACACTCTCCCCAAAAGCTATTTTATTTATTACAGGTACTCCTCACTTAATGATCATTTGTTCAGCAACCATTCAAAGTTATGACAATGCTGAACGAGGAGACTTCGACCAGTCCTCGTAGTTGCGGCATTCGCAGGATCCCCGTGGTCATGTGATCACAATTCAGGTGCTTGGCAACCAGCTTGCAGTTACGATGGTTGCAGTGTCTTGCAGTCACGTGATCACCATTTGCGACATTCACTGCCAGCTTCTGACAAGCAAAGTCATGGGGAAGCCAGCAGGAGGTCACAAATGGCAATCACGTGACATTGCGCTTAATGACCTCAAGGGATTCGCTTAATAACAACTGGAACTGCTGCAACTGCCATCGTAAGTCAGCATGGTCACATGACATTGTGCTTTACAACCACATCGTTTAGTGACGGACTTGCCTGTCCCAATTACCATCATTAAGTGAGGACTACCTCACGTATTTATTTATCACTGTTTCATTGCCCAATTCAACACAACTCTGGATTGCATGCAGTATCACAATGTTAAAAACAGATAAAGATCAACAAGTATCAAAAGATAAGCAACACAGAAGACTCTGTATCTCATGCAACAAGAGTACTGTCAAATATGCCATTACTAGTAATCCAAGGCCTGGGAGGAAAAAAACATGTTTTGAAGGCAATTTCAGGGTGGGGACCCTACGTATCACGGGGAAAATGGTGTTCCAGAGGGCAGAAGACAGAGAAGTTATGCTTCTTGGTTCCCATCAAATGGCATCCCCAGTTTTATTGATGGGACCTAGAACATGCCACCTGTGTCAGATCAAACAGGACGTTTGGACACTATGAGAACTAGGTGGTCCCTCAAATAGCTGGAGATTATGCCATGAAGGCTTTTAAGATGGTAACAAGCACCTTGAATTACACCCAAAAGCCTACTGGCAACTAGTACAGCTTGTAAAGCAAAGATGTTACATGGTCATACTGAGGCATGGCCAAAACTGCCTGGGCTGCTGTATTTTGGACCAGCTTCTGAGTGATCTTCAAGGGCAGCTCCATGTAGAACATATTATAATAGCCCACATGTGATATAAGGGGGGAAATAACCTCATTTTGTCACTCTTATCACCATGATATAATCCCTAATGTGGGCTCTTATTTGTACTCAATTGTGCAAACTGCCCGTGAGATTCTCAGGAAAACCTAGGTACCTGAGTTCATATCCAACATAAAATTTAAATATACTCATATATTATCAGTTATTCTCTGTGATGGTTGTGATTCATCTATATGTTTCTGCATCTATTCAGTAGCTCTTTGGAACTTGCTAAATGTCACAGTGACCCTGCTCAAAGTTCCAACGTAACTTCTAATTTCTCAGTTCTTTTTCAGTCACAAAAGGAGTAGAACTTTGGGATTTTTCTCAAAACTTATCAGTTTGTTCTTCAATCTTCATGTTTGCTCTATATTTTGTCTTCTAATCCTTTTTGTATCAGTATTTCCTTGGTATTTCTTGGTTGGTTTTGTTTTCTTTTTGGGTTTTTTGTGTGTTTGTTTTTGCTTTTTGTTTTACTTCTGAATCAGTCTTGATTACTGGTGACAACATGGACAATGGTCCTAAAGCTCCTTCCCATGGATGCATGAAATGTGGCAATAAGATTTTCTCATAGATAGGTTCTCTCTCTGTCTAATCTCTAAGAGGACATTATGCAGTTTGTCTATAATGCTAAGTTATGGACAAAATGAGCTAAATCAATCTGTTATTCTTAAGAGATGCTTTGTGGGAGCAGGACCTTTGATTGACAGATTTGGCTGCTAAATTTAGCCAGTAAATGAAACTTAAAAAAAAAGTTCATTACCCTCATTCTAGTTATATTTTTGCTATCAAACCATGCCTAGTCTTTGACTAGGAGTCCAATTCCTCAATTTCAAGGCTGATACCAAGCCATGCCTGAGCAGCAAAGTTGGAACTGGGCAAAATTGTATGTGATACTATAGCCAGCAGCTCCCATTCTGTGATTCTCCCTGGACATGGAGAGTCCCTTCTTCATCCTTAGAATCTTCCAGAAAGAAACAAAACAAACCTTGCAGCCTGCTTGGTTCTAGTGCTACCTATTTCACTGAATACTATGGAGTTATGAAATATCTCTTGCAGTCTTAATTTTGGTGGCACTACCAACGCAGACTGAGTCTTTTATGACCGTACCAGCACTACCTTCTATGATGCATTTGTCCATGCAGATTCTGGAGAACAAAAAGAGAGATTGGGATAGATCAGGGATGGGAAAACTGAGACACCAGCAGCTGCAAATCTTTTTACTATAGCTTTCAGAGATCCTTCTGACCGAAAGCCAGTGGTGTAGTTTTCTATCTAGAGGTCTTCTGTAAAGGAATTTAGAGATGACCATGGTATGAAAGAAGCATTAAGGAGGGACTTGGAGAAGCAATTTCCAAGTCAGAAGATGAAGCAAGCATGAGAAACAAACTCAGAATAATCCTACCTTGATTTTTATAGAGTAAGAGAGGACAGAGAGAAACTTGGATGAGCTTTTAAGATTGATGTCAGTTCTTCAAGGTAGGCCAGGTCAAGAGACAGCCACTGCAGGAATTCCAGAAGTGCTGCTTTATTATAGTAGGGTATGAAAACAGAACATTGAAAGCCAGACTATACAAATATGCTCATGATTTTCAAAGTATTTAGCCTGGAATCCTAAAAACCATAGCAAATAAAATACTACATTATATGGAAATTATTGCTTTATGGGTCAATTTAATGTTTTGTTTTGTTTTGTTTTCCCTTTTCCTTTAGCATTATCTTTCAGTCCTATATGAATAGAATTATTCTCTTTACATGTGATATGAAGTTATTCTGGCAGAAATATACCAGTGACACATTGTACAGGCCTGTGTGCTATGCAATTGGTGCTTCTAAAGCAGCAGTAATAGTGATTTCAGAGCAACAGTCAACAGTTTTAGGTTCTGGAATGTGAGAAAATTATGTAATCATGTAATGTAATATATTTAAGTATTCTCAGAGGAAACAACCACATCTAGAAGGTGAAAAAGGCTTCTGAAGGGGAAAAATCATACTTTGCAACATTGCCTGTGTTGAAATGGATGTTTACAGAATGAAAGTGTTAATAGTTTAGAATTTCTGCATACATTTTTAATAAGTTCTAGCTTTGGTAGCTGAATATGTAGTAAATGAAGATATAAGAGGTTGAGTCATCATGCTGGTAACACTGCCAGCTTCCAGACATTAACTTTAAATATTTATGTTTTTCCGTGATAAAAGTTGTGACACACACTTTAAAGAGTGAAGATTTTCCCTGTTCAAGGCAAGGCTTTATCACCTGGCACTGTGGCAGAAGTTGACAGGGGTAGAAATATTCTTTCCACTGTTGTTTTCAAATCAGAGCACTTACTATAGTTTTGCCAATTCTCTTGACCTTTTCATTGTTACATTGTAACAGAAATGGCCAAAAAGGAGGTACAGGTTTCTCTAAAGACTGTATGTACAAATGAATAGAAACAAATTTTAAGAATAATGGTTCCAATAATTACAATATTTACAACAAGTGTGTTCATGTTTAGTTTGGTGTCCCGGGGTTAATTCTTGATGGCCAAGTTTAAAATCCCAATGTTTGTTTATATGTTTTTCATCTTTAAAATAGTCTTCTATTAGGCAGCTTTTCAGATAGAGGACTGTCCTCTACAACTACAGTAGAGTCTCGTTTAACCGACCTTCGCTTATCCGACATTCCGTCTTATCCGACGCCCCTAAAAAAAAACACAACAACACACATAAATCGGCGACGAGAAAAGTGTGCCGCTTGTTTGCGAGCGTGAGTGTACTCTTTCTTGTTGCTCCTGACGGTGCGGCGCCGCAACACAAAAATCGATTGCAACAGGCGCAGCGGATCGGGGTTTTTTTTTTTTTTACCACACCCAATCGTTACTGTGTGTTATCTGACATTTTTGTTTATCCGACGTTCTGCCGGCCCGTTTATGTCGGATAAGCGAGACTCTACTATACCTTTAAATTCTATGGTATGACTTGCATAGTCCTTCTCTTCCATGGCGGTTTCCCCATTCCGTTGCTTTTCAGATATATCCATATAAACTTAATGTGTATCTTTAAACTCAAATTTGAAACCAGTCTTCAACTCTGATACTGAGGACTAATCTAACCATGGATGGTGTTTAACTAGTTCAAATTCAGATACAATACCAGAACATGGACAGTATTTAAAAGAGAAGGAGGGTGGGATTCACACATAGGAAACATGACAAAGGGGAAAAGGAGATTGCAACCATAATCTATACCATGGTGAAGAGGACTCTTGTGAAGCACAAAATAGCTGATTATAAACAATGCATAAAGGTAGATTTCCTAAAACATGAATTCTGCCCAAGTAAATAATTGGATCTGCTAGAGCCTAAATGTTTAATCTATGAAAGTTTGCTGAACTAAGATGGTAAATTTAGATCTCCCCCTTCTAATGTGGTACTGTTTCAACACAAAGTTTTTAAAAACATAAATATAACATTTGTTGTTACTTGTTCATTTAACAGGTTTTTGAATGTGCTCTTGCCAACATACGGTATGAACAATACCATGCAACTTGCTGCTTTTTAAGGTAACAGTGCTTACTTCTAAAAAAACATGTACTTTAGATAAGAGGTGAGCAACATCAGATATAAAAGCAACTTTGTTGTTTTACAAAATTCTTGAGATTGAGCATCCAGGCTAGGATCTAAATGGATTACAGTCACTCCCCTTGCATTCTATGACTTGTAGAAATGGAGTGTGTGCATTTGATAGGCACAAATCTTAATTTCAGGTAGTTTAGATCAAAGATAATAGTAATACATCAGTCACAGAACTTTGAAACATAAAAAATAAAATAAAACAATTCATTGAAAATAAAGGATAGACAATAAAAATTGAAACAATATTGTAATGGGATGCATAAGCTTGCTTGCTTTAGTATAATTTCTGATATCTGGGTTCCATTTTGAAGACAGAGACTCTTAATTTGCAAAATCAAGAAAAAAATGTATTTCTTGCTTTAAATGAGCTTCTCTTAAACTGTTCTTTAAATGTCACAGCTTGCAAAACACTTGGCAGGCTGTAAGTTGTTTTTGGCACGCTCTTCCAGTGTACCTGCACGGAAATAACAATCAGCGCCCTTACCTTTTCTCTCCTTCAGTAGAGTAAATGTCATGTCAATGGCTGAATAAAAACCTCACCCTCCAACATGATGATTATTCTTCTGAAAGGAAAAATGGTGTGTGTAACCCCACTCTCCACCCCAAAAAGATAATTAGGATTCATACCAGACACTGGGATCATTATGTTCATTGCATTCAATGTGCTTTGTATTGGACTGGTACGAATTCTCTTTAAGGAAAGGACTCTCATGAGAGTTTTTGCATCCCCTGTCTTACAATAACCCTGGAAATTGTGACCCACTCCCTGAGAAATGCTGGTTGAATAAAAAGTACATAGGCCAAATAATATCAGGAGTAAAAATTTGACAACTGGATAGAGGGCTGCAGGTGGAGAGAAAATATTACAGGTGAAACTCGAAAAATTAGAATATCGTGCAAATGTTCATTTATGTCAGTATGGCAACTCAAAAGGTGAAACCAATATATGAGATAGACGCATTACATGCAAAGCGAGATATGTCAAGCCTTACTTTGGTATAATTGTGATGATTATGGCGTACAGCTTATGAAAACCCCAAATTCACAATCTCAGAAAATTAGAATATTACATGACATCAATAACACAAGGATTGGAAATAGAACAATATCGGACCTCTGCAAAGTATAAGCATGCATATGTACTCAGTACTTGGTTTGGGCCCCTTTTGCAGCAATGACTGCCCCAATGTGGCGTGGCATGGATGCTATCAGCCTGTGGCACTGCTGAGGTGTTATGGAAGACCAGGATGCTTCGATAGTGGCCTTCAGCTCTGCTGCATTGTTCAGTCTCATGTCTCTCCTCTTTCTCTTGGCAATGCCCCACAGATTCTCTATGGGATTCAGGTCAGGCGAGTTTGCTGGCCAATCAAGCACAGTAATCCCATGGTCATTGACCAGGTTTTGGTACTTTTGGCAGTGTGGGCAGGTGCCAAGTCCTGCTGGAAAATGAAGTCAGCATCCCCATAAAGCTCGTCTGCGGAAGGAAGCATGAAGTGCTCCAAAATCTCCTGGTAGACGGCTGCGTTGACCCTGGGCTTAATGAAGCACAGTGGACGAACACCGGCAGATGACATGGCTCCCCAAATCAACACAGACTGTGGAAACTTCACACTGGACTTCAAGCATCGTGCATTGTGTGCCTCTCCATTCTTCCTCCAGACTCTGGGTCCTTGGTTCCCAAATGAGATGCAAAAGTTGCTCTCATCAGAAAAGAGGACTTTGGACCACTGGGCAACAGACTAGTTCTTTTTTTCTGTAGCCCAGGTAAGACGCTTCTGATGTTGTTTGTTGTTCAGGAGCGTCTTGACAAGAGGAATACGACATTTGAAGCCCATGTCCAGGATCCGTCTGTGTGTGGTGGCTCTCGATGCACTAACTCCAGCCTCAGTCCACTCCTTGTGAAAGTCCCCAACACTTTTGAATGGCCTTTTCCTGACAATCCTTTCCAGGCTGTGGTCATCCCTGCTGCTTGTGCACCTTTTTCTACCACACTTTCCCCTTCCACATAACCTTCTATTGATGTGCTTTGATACAGCACTTTGGGAACATCCAACTTCTTTTGCAATTCCCTTTTGGGGCTTTCCCTCCTTATGGAGGGTGTCAATGATGGTTTTCTGCACAACTGTCAGGTCAGCAGTCTTTCCCATGCTTGTGATTCCTACTGAACCAGCCTGAGAGACCATTGAAAGGCTCAGGAACCCTTTGCAGGTGTTATGGATTCATTAGCTGATTAGAGGGGGACACTTTGAGCCTAGAATATTGAACCTTTTCACACTATTCTAATTTTCTGAGATTGTGAATTTGGGGTTTTCATAAGCTGTAAGCCATAATCATCACAATTATACCAAAGTAAGGCTTGACATATCTTGCTTTGCATGTAATGCGTCTATCTCATATATTGGTTTCACCTTTTGAGTTGCCATACTGACATAAATGAATATTTGCACGATATTCTAATTTTTTGAGTTTCACCTGTACTACAAAGCTACAGGTAGTCCTCATTTAGCAACCACAATTGGGACTGGCAATTCAGTCGTTAGGTGAAGCGGTTGCTAAGTGAAACCACGACTGTGATTATGATTTTACTTCAGCTTTACTTTGCTTTACAGACAGATTGGTCATAAAGTTACTTTTTATCACTGTTGTAACTGTGAATGGTGGCTAAATGAGGCAGTCACTAAACGAGGACTACCTGTACTGCAAACAGTCTCTGTATTAGTTTGCTTGTGAATTACAGAGATTGTAATTGCCAAACTTATTAAAACAATTTCCATTTCCAGTCTTTGCCGGAGAAAAGAGCTATCTCTGAACAGAAAAAAAGAAAGAGATAAAATTTGATTCCATGTTTTTGTTCTAAACTTAATAGGTGTTAAGTGATTGTAAAAAGGAAAACAGATCTTTGGATTCAATGAGGAGTCCTGGGGTGACACAGGCTTGTAGGCCATTCTGTCCTTTCCAAAGCCTTGGGTGTTGGCAAGACCATGTCAAACTTGAGTTCTCTTGCAGAACACATTATACTCTTCAGACATGTTTAATATTTCATACATATCTGGGTTATTTTTGTTTCAAGACTTAAAGCCCATAATTAATATATGTGTTTAGCTATAAAGAATGTCAGGTATCCTTACATCTAACAGCAAGTCTGACAACACTGACAAATGTATAATGAGATAATTCTACTCCTAATTTAAACATTTACTAAAGGTATGTACTCTTAATGTCTGTATCTAAAATTCTTCACACAGTTCCACACATTAGTAAATATATATGTTAGAATTTTCCCACTTTGTTTAGGCTGGTGTACCTGTGAAATACGAAGATGGCTAAGCTGTAATTTTCATTGGAGGTGGGTGGGGGCAGAAGGAAAGTCAGGAAAATGGCAGCTTGCGGAGTGTTGTTTCTATTAGCTGTCCTCATTCAGCTATTGTTGCTAAACATAATAGACCAGAGCCCCATTTACTGGTTACAGATTACATCCCATAATCTTCACATGCCACGTAGTATCTACCTAGTTTGCCACAATTCTGTCACAATAAAACAGCTCAGAGCACTGGTCAAAAGACGCCAATGTGATCCATGCTAATTGGCATCAGCTCTCCAAGATTTTAGGCTGGATTTTTCCAGTCCTGTCTGGAGATGCTAGGAACTGAAATTGGGTCTTTCTACACACATACTGTGTTTTCTGACAACAAACCATAAATCTGTATCTTTCAAGTTCAGTAGATCCTAACCTCTCCACACTGAGCCGGGTTGCAGCACCTAGTGACTTTGACTGATTTCAAAAACTCAAGCACAGTCTGGCCTAGTTATTATCTAGTTCAGTGTTACTCAACCTTGGGAACTTTAAGATGTGTGGACTTCTCCCAGAATTCCCCAGCCAGCCATACTGACTGGGGAATTCTGGGAGCTGAAGTCCACACGTCCTAAAGTTCCCAAGGTTGAGTAACACTGATCTAAATGGAAAACCATCAGAAAAATACCAGGGCTTTAGGCTAAACTGAGAACTCATAATAATGGATAATTCCTTAAGGATTTAGCAGGTTTAGTAGAGTTTAGGAAACAAAGAACTTTTAAGACTCAACAGAGTCTCATTTTTTAGAATAGTATATCCTGTCCACCTTCCTTTTCTTAAGCTCTCAGACAAGAGAGATAGGGATGTTACATACATCATGCCTTCATGTATGAAGTTTTCCACCCCCATGTAAAAAATACAGAGGCAGAAATTCAATCAGTTCTGGCTGTTCCATCACTGTAGCACTAGGGAAAAACTTCATGACAGAATTATACTGCTTGTGCGTTTATTTGTGTGTGTGTGTGTGTAAATAAACAAACAAACAAATAAATAAATAAAAAAAAATAACCTATATCCCACCCCTCTCCAGAGACTCCAAGTCGCTAATATCCACATAAGGCTCATAAATATCACAACAATAATATAAAAATAAGGAAAAAGCAAAAAACAGATATGAAGGTTAGATACATCCCAAGATGTGGATTGTAACGCTGTCTTAAAGAGTCAGGTCTTTGTTGCTTTGTGGAAAAATAGGAGTGCGGGGGCTGTGTGGATTTCAGAGGACAGCATATTCCATAGGGCAGGGCAGCTATTGAAAAAGGATTCATTCCCTCTTGATCTGTCAGAGGAGGGGGAGCCCAAAGCATTCTTTCATGAATTAATTGAGTGAGATAGGAAGATTTCCTTTGGAGGACAAGACCCTGTATCTTATTTTTATGGACCCTGGAGCTAAGCCATAAATAATGACCAGCACCTTGAATTGTATCCAGACACGAATTGGTAAGCAGTGCAGTGCCCGAAATACCAGTGTCCTACACTGCAACACTACTGTATCGGTTCTCACCATTATATGGGCTGCTGCATTTTACATCAGCTGAAGTTTCCAAAACTTTTTAATGAGAGCCCCAAGTAAAGCATGAGTAATCCTGCTTTGAAGTAATAAGAGCAGGAGTGATTCTCGCGAAAACTTCGTGTTCTAAAAAGATCCACAACTGGTGGATGAGCCAAAGCTGGACAAAGCCGCCACTAGCTCTAATCTCCACCTTCTCAGAAGTACTCAAAGACCAGAACGTACTCAAAACGTTCCAAATCAGAAATGTTTTCCTTCTGTGGCAGTTTAATCCCATTTAAAAACTAACTTGGGGGCACCCAAGAACCAGACAGTTTCTGGACCTACCACCACTCTGTCTTGCTGAGATTCAGTTTTATCATGTTGTGTCCTATCCAAAGTCTTACTGCTTCTTAAAGACACAAAACTTTCAGGTTTTTAATGCTTGCTTTTTCTTATTTTTATGGACACAATACTGTCTTTAATTGTTCTTTTCATTATATAATTGCCCACTAGAGGGCACTACATGCCAGCTAATAAATTCATGTTTGGCTAGAAGGATGAAAGATTGGAGATGCAAAGGAAAGATAATGTTTATATCATCTAGAGTTACTTGAAAGCAAATTCTGACTGAACATTAAGAAAAACAGAAAGCTGCTTTCTAACAGCTAGTAAAGAATCCTACAAAATATTAAGTTCAGTTGGGGAACCAATTTCAGTTGAGTAAAGGGTTGGCTTCCATGTTCTTAATGCCTCTCCAAACTCAATAATTCTGTGAAAATCATTACTCCTTAAGATTGATTAAGCAGAGAATTCATTTATAATCATTCATTGTCTAGATAGTTTGACTCAAAGTACAAAATAACAGTGCAGTCTGAGACACACATAGTGTGTGTGTGTGTGTGTGTGTGTGTGTGTGTGTATCTACAAGCTTACTCCCACATAATTGGGCATGAAATTGTAGAGCTGTATCTTCAGCTGAACTGGCCAGGTGCAAAAGAAAAAGAAAGGCTTTGTTACACTTGCTCACTGTCCTGCTTATTGTCAGTCACTCTTCTTCATTGTCTGTAGGGACACGCACGTAACACTCTCTCTCTCTCTTGCTATCTAAATACACGAGGTGACAGGATTTCTCCTAGCTCAGGGTTGGGGGGGGGGGGCTGGAAGAGAAGTAATGCACAGTCCTGGTCTGTGATGGGTATTAATGAGGGAACAAGCACTTAAACATTCAACATGAACAGGTTCTTTTAGGATACACAGTAACAAAATCTCCAAGCAGCAACCATAAAATTTATTGGTTGATGAAACTAAATAAAGTTTACACATACTCATATTATACTCATCCTTATTTACATAACACACAAAACCCCTCTACACTAGGGTGATTGGCACTAGCTAGGGGAATGGGAACCATCTGATCTGGATGCAGGAATTGGACACTTGCTCCTTTCAGAGTCTTAGCTTTTAGACAATCCAGTGTTGCTGGGTAGATTTCTGTTATAGGCTCTCTGGTGGTGATTCCAACTTTTCCTCTCTACCTTCATGCCTATTTAATGATTTCTAACCTAGGTTTTTTTAATCACAGCGTCTGTTCTTTTAGAAATTTAATACTTATTTTCTCACCTCAAGCTGCATCTATTGTTTCTAAATTAACAATTCAAGATACACCTCCACATTGCAAATGCCACCCTCAGATTTTCCACAAAGGATAATGGGAGGAGGTTACCACACAGTTCCCCTCATGTAGAAAGTTATACTATTTGTGTTGGTGTGACAGAGCATAGGATATGTGTAAGACTATATCCAATCATAGCACACTGCAGCCAATATACAAATATAAGAGGAGCCATAACTTAAATTATATCCCTTATAACAGTGGGAACCTTACTGGTAATTGGGAGGGAACAGTTTTTCGCACATACAATAGACATATTTTGCATAAATTAGGTGATAACTTGAGCCCATTGCTTTGGATTTAAGCATGAGAACTTATAAGCCATGTTGGATAGAACTAAAGACCTGCAGTGGCCAACCAGACATATGGCAGAATGAGTACATGAGTAGGTTAGCAGTTTTCCATTTGTGTTTACTGGGGATAATATATAGCTATCATGATTTGTAGTCTTATGAAGGCTTACTGGAATGGCTGTGTAGAGAGAGTGTTATATATTTCTGAAATACTAACAAATAAATATTAGGAAAATGTGATAGCAAAGCATTTAACACAATAATTTGTGATGCTTGCCTTTCATTTCCCTATAATTCTGCATTTGTAGCCATATCAGTTTACATTCTTAACCAGCAGATGCCAGTATACTGTAGTATCTTGTTACCTTAAACTTAATTATTTTGAGCCATGTAATGCATTGATAATAGCTAGGATGCAGCTGGGGCATCCTAGGCTGATTAAAGCACTGTAGGCCACAGCCCAACTAAAAATTCAGATTGGATTGAAAAGTATCCTCAAGCAAAGCATTCTCAGAGGAGTGAGTGATCTCATCAAAAACTAGGGCTTGAATAACTAGAGAGCCATCAAAGCTTCCCACTATTGAGTAAAGGTTTATTTCATATATTTCAGCTTTGGAACAGATATTTCATTAGCAATTCTAATATATTTTGCCTTGTTTTTCTGCAGGAAACTTCCACTGTTCTCTACTTGGCCACCAGGAAAAATAGACTTCATTGCTCATTGTTCTCTACAGAGATTATACAGGTTGTCATTAATAACACGTATTTTGCCAGAACAGTTAATAATAAATAGCAGATTTTCGACAGGTACAAACATGTTTTATTCATCAGGCCCACAATCTGGTACTAGACAAGTTACTGTATTTTCCCCAGAAGAAGATCCTCTAAAAAAGGAGAAGATTAAACAGAAAAAAACCCCTCATAAACACTGAAAAATCTCCAATGGGAAGCTTCTCTATCTTGTCAACTCTAGCTAAACCAATCCTGGGGATTTTTTAAAAAATGTGTGCATGTGACTCATTTGTATATTGGGTGTGTATATGTGTGTGCAGGTGTGTGCATATCTGCCAGAGATCACATTCCAAAAAAAGGCAGGGGTGAGGGGAAGAGATTGTTGCACTGTAGGAAAAAGAAATTCAGAAAACAAAATTGGAGGGGGATGAGACAAGGAGATGAGGGAGATTGACAGGGAAGAGATGGTTTGCAAAGTTCAACAGGCATCTGCACTGAACTCAATAAGCACAAATTTATACATTAAATTCAGTGGCTCCTACTTGCAAGTATTTTTGTGTATGTTTAAATATTCCAGTCCAATTTAGTCACTGTGAAATCCTCTGAAATTATTCCCAGTGCAAGGGAGAATAGAACCCCTCCCATTACCTCTCCATGTAGAGGTTAAATGTGTGCAGTACGTTATAGAGGGGAAAAACAGACTGCCATTGTTGCTTCTGCTTCATTAAGAATGAAAATCCTAGAAAAAACTGTATTTGAAAAAGTTCAGATTAAAAAAAAAATGTCCACACACTTCTGGATGTTGAAGAAACAAACCAAATATGTATCTTTTTCTCCCATGTAAGAACTTGGACAGAGTAGCTGTTACAGCCGGTGCTAACAGCAACACTTCTGGAATGATTGAAATACCAAGCAAAATATTGTTGAATTTTATTTGAGGAAGGTATATGAAGAAGGTATATACCCTTCTTTATGGAAAGTTCTCAGGGTAATTTACAATTAAGATATCTAATGAAAAGACAATAGTCAGCATAAAACAGAAACATCAGTATGCTCTTCTCACATTGAGAACATGAAAAAGCTTTGACAGATTTATGGCATTATTCTTATTATTTTAAAATGTTGCTATGCTATTGGATTTCAATATGGTATGATGCATAAAATAAACAAAAACAACAGAAAAGCATGAAAACAAATAATATTTGCAATAAAATCAGTGGACAATTTGTGAGTCACATGCCACCCTCATTAGTAATCCTCAGAGGTTCTCTCCAAGGTCTTAAGGTACCTGATCGCTTAAAAACCTGACTCCTGACTCCCATCCTGCTTGAGCTGTTTGTTTTTTAAATATTTTTGGAAGTTTAAAGGACAAAACTATGTTACCCTTTAAAAAGTCCCAAAGCTTAAACAAAAGTTTAAAACGTTTAGACCCAACCCACTGTGCTGATAGCACAAGATCATTGGCTGTATTTTCTGCAGCTCCCAACATGGTACAGAAACAGAGCTCCGAGACTAGATGTTTCCATGAATTCACCAGGAGTCAAAGGAGGCAATACTTTATCTCTGCTGTGAAACTTAGAGATCTGATCTTAAGAACTAATATTGTCTAACCACTTCATCTACTTTGCTTACTGTCTAATCCAGTGCTTCTCAACCTCAGCAACTTTAAGTTGTATGGATTTCAACCCCCAGAAATCCCCATCCAGCATGCTGGCTGGCTGGGGAAGTCTGAAGTCCACTGATCTTAATGTTGCTGAAGTTGAGAAGCACTGATCTAATCTGAACACAGTCTGTCAAGCATAAATAAAATAGAAATGTTTTTGCCATTGCATTTAATGTTATATCAGCATCAGAGATGATGTGGACGGCAGGCCTAATTATTTATTACCTTCCCTTTACCAGTTCTGCTACCAATCAGAACATGAATTCCTATTTCCTCTTGCCTGCCACCAATACCCAAACTAATAATTCAAGCACCATCCAAATAATACTTCTGTTTTCTAGTGTATTTGGAATACTTTGAGATCATGGCATGCGTTTGTATGGTTTGGAACCCTGAATCCCAGAGAAATCCAATGCCAAGAATTCAGGAGGAGGCTCTGAAAAAGAAACAGCTTTTTATTTGGCCAAGTAAAGGAAGCTGGGTGGTCAATAGCCCAATGCATAGGCAGCAACTATGCCAGGGTTTTGCCACACCACCGGAAATGCAAGCTGAGTTTTTATAGTTTACAGGGACAAAGCAGTTTGAATAGCAGTTTGAACAGCAGTTTGAAATGGTTTAGCTGTAGGCCTTTTCCTGGAGACCCTCAAGGTACACAAGGCAGGTTGAACCAGTTTAACTGTAGACCCTTTCCTGAATACCCTCAGGGTGGCTGTAGACCCTTCCCTGAATACCCTCAAGGTATCCTGCGTACGTGTCCCTCCCGCTTTGAGCTAATGGTGTCTTTCTAGCATTGCAAAGACAACCCCCCCCTTCAAATTAATGATCACTTTAGGTAAATACATTCCATACTTACTGACTAAGCTTTGATGGTCTGTTTTTTCCCCCTATGTGTATAGGGCAGGAACAACTATTGTAATGGACAGCCTGAATTCATACTTCATTGTTATTGTAAAATCAGTAAGTATCTTAGAAAAAGAAAACATAATAGCAGTGTGTTGTTAATATATCACCTTATCCTCCAGAATTAATATTGACTAGAGTGAGAATACATTTTATAATTCTGAAAGAAACTTTTGGTGTAGTGGTTAAGGCAGTGTTTCTCAACCCCAACCACTTTAAGATGTGTGGACTTCAATTCCCAGAATTCCCCAGCCAACATGCTGGCTGGGGAATTCTAGGAGTTGAAATCCACATATCTTAAAGTGGCTGAGGTTGAAAAACACTAGGTTAAGGTGTTGGATGAAGCCTGGGGATACCTAACTTCAAATCCACTTTTGGCCAGAGAAATTCATTGGGTGATTCTAGATCTCACCCAACCTATCGGACAGGTTTGTTGTGGGAATAAAATGAAGGCATATCCCCATGTAAGGCCCACTGAATTCCTGAAAAAAAGATGGGATACAAATCTAAGAGAAACAAATTACATAAAAAGGTAGCCATACAACAGTTCCTTTTCCTCTTCCTCTTCCTCTTGCTCTGGCACTTTAAACCTAGGAAAGCGATGGAGAATTTGATACAAACAGTCCTAATATGAAGCATAATTCATAATTGCTATGCTTCAGCTTCATTAATGTAACAGCTCCAAGGAAAAATAAAATAACTAAATTGATAAGCATGTGAGCCAGAATTTTCAATATTGTGAAAAGAGGTTTCAAGTTGATTCTAATAATACATGAGAGGGTTTTTCTCTTACTTTACTGATAAGTTATGCATGTCTCTGCTATATATTTATAATTATGTTAAGATTCTTAGTGGAAATATCTGTTTTTTAGAAATACAGTTTAGTATTCAGTCGAGTATCTGCTCATGTCCCAACTTATTGGAAGCGATATCATATGAAGTACTTTTTATTTCACTTCATATTGGTGCTTGTGGCCTTTTGTTTATTTCCAAGATGAAATATTTAGCCTGAGTAACGATATATGAGCAGCATAAAAATGCCTGGGAAGAAGGAAATAGATGTGGTAAAATTTAAAAATTGATTGTATGTTGCAGATTAATGTCAAAGAAATAACATTCCATAACATTGGAAGATGTTTACAGAAATTCTTATTACAATGAGAAACTGTAAACACAACTTGTATAGGATGCAGGCTGAATCAGAATATAAGCATTATAATTCAGTTAATTGGAGGAGGCTGCAGACATAGTTTGGTAGAAAAATGAAACCACTGAGACATATGACATGGGAATGCATAATGCAGTTTTCTTCACATTATGAAAAATAAGGAAGGGAATTATTCAAATTTGGGGGTTTTAGTCCAGTTTATTTCAGTTCAGTGTGTTTCCACTGAAGTTAATGAGACATCTCGAAACTATATCCAAACTATTAAACTTGTATTTTAGCTAATAAAAAAGAATAACGATTAAAGATAAAAAAACAAAATAGATAACTAACCTCTATGTGTTTATAGGGCCGTTGCACAGAGGCAGCAAGGCTGGATCCAAGGACAATTAGCACTGAAAATGGTGATTATTCTAATCTCCTTAATCATTTCCTCAATGTCATTCTCAAAGCAGATTGATAGGTTTCTCTGGCTAACTTGCGCACAATCAAATTCAGTATACTATAATCTTTGGACCATTTTATAGTTTAAAAACTTGTTCACACATGCAGTTTGCTGTAGCATTTCCTGGCCTGGAATCATTTGGGCTTTTCAAGTGTATTTTGTTCTACAGTTTGAAATTATGTTAACAAATTACCAAGATAACTGATCATTTCAAATGTATGCATATAGCCTGAGAATATTGTTACAAATTATGGCTTAGAAGTCAGGATCTTATATTAAAGAACAGGAAGCAGATTTTACAAGCATTTCCTAACTGGCACAACAATACAACTTGAATGAGCCAACTCTGTTTCCTGCTTGATTTTTTCTTATTTTTTAATTAAAGACAAATTTAGCCAAAGTCTACAAGCATCATTGAGCTGATTCTTGTAGGTTTTGTATTATAAACCTATGGGTTTTTCCCCAAACAGATTTATTAATTAACAAGTACAATCAAAGAAAAAAACAAGGAAGAAATAGAAAAAAAGAAGATAAAAAGATTTACAAGCATCAAAAATTAGTTCAAAAGCCATCATGCTTTTAGACGTATTCTTTAAAAGATTGTGTGTGTGTGTGTGTGTGTGTACATATGCACACAATTTTAGATAAACAATAATATTAAAATATTTAAATATAAATAGGTCAATATGTTAATTTCAAAATATACATTTCAAAGCACCTCTAAACCTGTTCTTAAAAGCTGTTCTTCTAATTATGATCTCCTGCATCTTTTTGGTCAACTGAATAAAGCTACATGGAAAGTGACACCTAGATGTAAGTTTGAAAAACAAGGACCACAGGTAGGACAATACTTTGTATCCTTTATTGTGTGGCAGGGTATATGCACATATAAAATTCTGCAACCATAGTTTGTTATCTTGTGGTGGAAAAACTTACCTCAGAACACACCAACAATTAGAGAGGATTTAATGATCATGTTAGGAAAGCTAACAAGATACAGTAAGGCGATGGTCTCCTGTTACTAAAAGCAAAAATCACCAGAGGTTGGTCAACTGACTTCTTATATATGTTACAGTGATTGAAGATGAGCTTACATACACAGCTGACAATTGACAAAGAATTGTTTTACAGTCGATTAGGAGTACAGAAGGGGATCACAGGAATATGGGTATCCCTGTATCTGGAAAGAGGGTACTTAGCCTTTGACAAGTGCGAATGTCAATCAAAATTATTGCTATTCTGTTTGATCCTGGAGTGGTAGACATCACCCATTATCAGTATCCTTGAAAATGTTGCTGTTTATGGAGACATATAGTTTCATTGATGTAACAAAAGTTACAATCTCAGGAAGATATATGTCTTAGGGGAGTAGTCCCATCATGTATGTGGGGAAGATTGTTTAGCAATGAAGGCTGTTGTGCTTGATTCATTGACTTTTACATTAAATAGGCAAGCAAGAGCAGAAATATTCAGAATATGCAGAAGGCATGTAGAGCAATAAAAAAGTTAAAACAAGACTAATCGATAATAATTTATTAATAACAATAACAGAGGCTACAAAGAAATTTCACTGAAAAAGCCATTCAAAAGAAATAGTGTTGAAATAGTGTTGAAACACCTAAATAGCCTTGGGAGAGAACTGTTCAGGCCCAGCAGTTCCATAAATGCCCCAACTGAGAATGCCTCATACTGAATTTCCCCCAATCACATTCCAGTGGGTAGTGGATTGTGGTACAGGATATTTGAAGATGATTGAAATGAATAGGTTGCAAACACTTTCAAGCTTAGAAGTGTTCTTATTTTAAATTGTGCTAGGAAATACAGTGGTACCTCAAGATACGAACGCCCCATCTTACGAAAATTTCAAGATACGACCAGCTCTGGCCGCAAAAATTTACCTCAACATGCGAACTCTGCCTCAAGCTACGAACCGGATCCGCGGCCATTTGCCCTGCTGCCACGTGGTCCTGGCTTCCAAGAGGAAGTGCTAATGAATCTGAGTGCGAGGACAAAAGCCCAAGGAAAGCAATGCAGAAAGAGGAAGTGCTAATGAAATCTGAGGCGTGGGGGGGGGGGAAGCTCCTGCTCCCGACTGTGCATGAGCGCGACATAAGCCTTTCCCTCCAGCGCGCTGATATTGCTCTCACTGTGCTTTTGTCGCTATGGAGAAAGGAAAGAGCGCGGAGGAATCAGTGGGGTGGGGAAGTCCCGCTCCCGGCTGTGCGTGCGCGCGACATAAGCCTTTCCCTCCAGCGCGCTGATATTGCTCTCACTGTGCTTTTGTCGCTATGGAGAAAGGAAAGAGCACGGAGGAATCAGTGGGGTGGGGAAGCTCCCGCTCTGCTGTGCGCGCTACATAGGCCTTCCCCCCCATTGCTTTCACTGTGCTTTTGTCGGGCGCGCCAAGGACTATGCACAAAGGAAAGAGCGCGGAATGGGGAAGCTCCCGCTCCGCTGTGCGCGCTACATAAGCCTTCCCCCCCATTGCTTTCACTGTGCTTTTGTCGCGCACGCCAGGGCTATGCACAGAGGAAAGAGCGCGGAATTAAGAAGAATCAGCACGGGGAGTTGGGGGGAAGCTCCCGCTCCGGCTGTGCGCGCGGGAGCCTTTCTCAGATTTCATTAGCACTTCCTTTTTCTGCACTAGGGCTGACTAAAGCGCGCCTGGGGAATTTCCTAGCCGTGCAACGCCGGCTGACACATTGAACCTTATGGGGACATGTGCTTCAGGATGCGACCAAATTCGGAGGGCGGATTAGCTGTATTTACATTGAACCTTATAGGGAAATTTGCTTCAGGATGCGACCAAATTCAGAGGGTGGAACGAATTAACCGTATTAACATTGAACCCTATGGGAAAACGTGCTTCAGGATGCGACCAATTCGACTTGTGATCAGAGTCACGGAACGGATTAAATTCATATCTTGAGGTACCACTGTAGACTTGACACCAATAAAGATTTAATAACACTGAAAAGTGAGTCCCCATCAACCCAGAACACTCCTTCCTTCCTCCATTGAAATATCTCAGAAGTTCACAGGAAGTTTAGTTATTTTTATATTTATTAAGAATTTTTTTTCATAGAATACTGTAAAAGACAAACTGAAAGCAAAATAAGAAAGAAAAAGAGAAAGAAATAAGAAAGTGCAAGAAAGTTAAGAAATATATGAATGACTTTTGACCTGCTTTTCAACAGATAATTACAATCTTATTGCCCTCCTCCCTCTTAGATATTATACAAGTTCCTTCAGCCCCTCATTTAATCTACGTCTTTCATATCCATAAATCATCATTTCATTTCTTTCTTCTTTCAGTAAAAAGTCCATATAATGTTTCCAGTCTTTCAGAAAAGTTTTTGTTGTTTTTTCCCTGATCAAACAGGTCAGTTTTGCCATTTCTGCAAATTCTGACATTTTCACAATCCATTCCTCTGCTGTGTTGATTTCATTATTCTTCAATCATTGTGCACACAACAATCTTGCTGCAGGTACCATACCAGTCTAACATAAGTATTTTCTAATTCATTGCCCATAAGTCCCAATAAAATGGTTTCTTTGCAATATTAATCTTTAACCTTTGCATCATTATGTGAATTTGTATCCAAAATTTCTTAGCTTTCTCACAAGTCCACCATGCATAATAAAGTGTTCCCTCATGCTTTTCACATTTCCAACACTGGTTTGAAATACCCTTGTACATTTTTTATAATTTCTCTGGTGTCATATATCAACGATACATCATTTTATAAAAAATTTCTCTTAGATGATGACACAGTGTAAATTTGATACCAGTTACCCACATTCTCTCCCAAGTGTCCATCTCTAAGTTATATCCAAAATTAATAGCCCATGTTGTTGGACAGTCTTTAACCTATTATTCTCCTGTTTCAAACCTTAACAAAAGTTTATACATTTTTGCTATTACATGTTCATCATTTGTAGTTAGTTCAATTTCAAATTCTGTTTTGTGTTTTTCAATTCCAATTGCCTTTTTATCCATATTAAATCTTTCTTTTAACTGTGCATATGAAACCATTGAAAACTATGTCCTTCTGCAGTCAATTGTTCTCTTGACTTCATCTTAATGTCTCCATCCTCCTGTATTAATAAGTCTTGATATGTTAACCATTTCTTTTTGTCTGCTCTTTCTCTTCTATAGAATGTTTCCTGTGCTGAGGTCAATAAGTACCTTTGGGCATAGCCTGGGCTTGTATTTATTCCATACTCTGAATATGGCACTTCTCATGTAATGATTTCTAAAATCCACATTAGCTTTAACTTTTATCATACCAGAAAAACCCAGGCCAACCAAACCCCAGGTTAGAAATTCATGCAAAATTTGGATTCAAGCCAATTCATCTTAATCCTCACAAAATGATTTTTTTTCCTTTATTTACTTGGTTATATATTGCCAGAATGTAGATGTAAACTATAATTTTAAAAATATAATATTTTACTTTTGTTCTTCATTTGCTCCATCCTACCTTTGACAGATACCAAACTGCTTTTTACTTTTTCAAGCAGTGTGTATATTGGTAGGGGTCAGCATTGCTTTGATGTTCAATGGGAGAATTGCTGTTCTGTGTGATAATTGAATAACTTCTGTTTAATTTCTTCTTACAATTAACCTTTTAAAATAAAGTGGGAAGAGAGACCTCAATCTTGATAACAGAGCATTACATGGTATTCAAAGAGCAAGCTCCATCATAGAGGTGCAATTCTATATTGCCAGTTTGTATTAGCAAAATTATAGAACAAATAGATAGGAAAATGGCCCCTTAAGTAGATGCTGTGGCACAAATATCTTCTTGCATCCAAGGACCACATTCAGGCTTTCAAACACCTTTGTCCATACTGCAGTCTAAGAATTATAATCCAACACATTTTGGGATCTTCTTCCTTCTTAATATGTAAGCCCTTCAAGATAGTCCAGACAAGAAGCACAACTACGTATGTGTACTAACTCTATTGTAAGGTTCCATTAACAGAATCTTGCAAGTTCTGAAAATATTTCTCCCCTTCTTTCCTTTTACTCTCCAGACAACTAGGGAGGGTCCCTTCTGAAACGATTCCCATGCCCCTTCTCCTTCTATGGGCTAAGAAATCTTTTACAAGCCAGTTGTCCAGTCTGCAGTTCTTCCTCTGGTCTCCCAACGTACCATTACATAATACAGGTGAAACTCGAAAAATTAGAATATCGTGCAAATGTTCATTTATGTCAGGATGGCAACTCAAAAGGTGAAACCAATATATGAGATAGACGCATTACATGCAAAGCGAGATATGTCAAGCCTTACTTTGGTATAATTGTGATGATTATGGCGTACAGCTTATGAAAACCCCAAATTCACAATCTCAGAAAATTAGAATAATGTGAAAAGGTTCAATATTCTAGGCTCAAAGTATCCCCCTCTAATCAGCTAATGAATCCATAACACCTGGAAAGGGTTCCTGAGCCTTTCAATGGTCTCTCAGGCTGGTTCAGTAGGAATCACAAGCATGGGAAAGACTGCTGACCTGACAATTGTGCAGAAAACCATCACTGACACCCTCCATAAGGAGGGAAAGCCCCAAAAGGGAATTGCAAAAGAAGTTGGATGTTCCCAAAGTGCTGTATCAAAGCACATCAATAGAAGGTTATGTGGAAGGGGAAAGTGTGGTAGAAAAAGGTGCACAAGCAGCAGGGATGACCGCAGCCTGGAGAGGATTGTCAGGAAAAGGCCTTTCAAAAGTGTTGGGGACTTTCACAAGGAGTGGACTGAGGCTGGAGTTAGTGCATCAAGAGCCACCACACACAGACGGATCCTGGACATGGGCTTCAAATGTCGTATTCCTCTTGTCAAGCCGCTCCTGAACAACAAACAACGTCAGAAGCATCTTACCTGGGCTACAGAAAAAAAGAACTGATCTGTTGCCCAGTGGTCCAAAGTCCTTTTTTCTGATGAGAGCAACTTTTGCATCTCATTTGGGAACCGAGGACCCAGAGTCTGGAGGAAGAATGGAGAGGCACACAATGCACGATGTTTGAAGTCCAGTGTGAAGTTTCCACAGTCTGTGTTGATTTGGGGAGCCATGTCATCTGCTGGTGTTGGTCCGCTGTGCTTCATTAAGTCCAGGGTCAACGCAGCCATCTACCAGGAGATTTTGGAGCACTTCATGCTTTCTTCCGCAGACGAGCTTTATGGGGATGCTGACTTCATTTTCCAGCAGGACTTGGCACCTGCCCACACTGCCAAAAGTACCAAAACCTGGTTCAATGACCATGGGATTACTGTGCTTGATTGGCCAGCAAACTCGCCTGACCTGAACCCCATTGAGAATCTATGGGGCATTGCCAAGAGAAAGAGGAGGGACATGAGACCGAACAATGCAGCGGAGCTGAAGGCCGCTATTGAAGCATCCTGGTCTTCCATAACACCTCAGCAGTGCCACAGGCTGATAGCATCCATGCCACGCCGCATTGCAGCAGTCATTGCTGCAAAAGGGGCCCAAACCAAGTACTGAGTAAATATGCATGCTTATACTTTGCAGAGGTCCAATATTGTTCTATTTCCAATCCTTGTGTTATTGATGTCATGTAATATTCTAATTTTCTGAGATTGTGAATTTGGGGTTTTCATAAGCTGTACGCCATAATCATCACAATTATACCAAAGTAAGGCTTGACATATCTCGCTTTGCATGTAATGCGTCTATCTCATATATTGGTTTCACCTTTTGAGTTGCCATACTGACATAAATGAACATTTGCATGATATTCTAATTTTTCGAGTTTTCCCTGTACTTCTGCCTCCTAGTGCTAAGCATTCTCTATCTCCTGATGTCCCTTCACCCAGGTTTTTAAAAAGATTAGAATAAAAAATGTAAGCAAAAATGACGGGGCATGAGATATAGTTAAATCTATATAATATAGTTTTGAAACCATATTTTTTGTCATGTTTTCAAAGTGCTGCAGTTTGAACTCTGGGTGTAACAATTTTAGTATTAGTTTCCAGATTCTTTAATTATGTTTCCTGCAGTTTCATCACCTGTTAACAGCTTGATTCTCTAAGTGGAATGTGAGAAAGCTGCCCCCTTGGACAACAGGAACTATTGCCTCTGAATATTTTCTTTATGCATTGTCTTTGATCAGAGCTACAACAAAATCTAGAAGGCAGTATGTTCCCCATAGTTACTACAGGCAATAAATAAGCTTGGCTTTCTTTAAACCAGTGTTTTTCAAACTTGGCAATTTGGCATGCTGGCTGGGAAATTTTGGGACTTGAAGCCCATGCATCTTAAAGTTGCCAAGTTTGAAAAACATTGCTTTAAACACTGTAAAGTAATAACACAAGCTCAAAGAATTATTTCATGCTAAAGTATATTCTGTAGATTCTTCCATAATGCAGAAGCTGGGAATATTAATACCTGCATATAAATGTGTTATATTTGTGTGTATGTATATATACATATAGGATTTAGCTTCTAAGTATTCCTACTTATTATTTTTAGAAACAATAAGTTTTGTTTCTAAACTCTACGTTCTCTAAATATTACAACTGTGAAGATTAACCTTCATATGGAATGTGTAATGTGTGAATATCAGAAGCTAAAAGGATAGCTAAAAACACATTTTATAATGGGACTTCAGAATCTGCTTAGTCTCTTGCCTTATAACAAGAAACAGCAAAATGAATTATAGTGAATAGGTATATAAGAAGACAATTGTTTTAATATTGAATAAGAAATAAATCCATTGAGTGCAGTGAGACTTACTCCCAGCTATGTGTATAGCATTGCAGCCAAAATGAAATTACTGTAACTTAATATTTTCACATAGCATAATACTGGTTTCTTGTGCAGAATTTCAGTTCCTTTGGCACCAAAGTGGGAGTTTTATAAAAAATGAAGAAATTATAAGTCTGACTTACTTGTAGTGATATATTCAATGATTTGATGATATTAATGATCATTTCTTTCATATTAATTATAGCTACCAAAATAAATTAAACAAAATGTTCCCTTTAATATATTCAGTTATGCTACAGTTACCTTTGTCAGTTTAGTCAAAGTGAAATCCTTAATAATTAATTTTTCCTTACTGTAGTTTGCATCATTAAATAAATGGCTAGCTTTTTGCTTCATTTAACAGGCTTTGTCTTTTCAATTCAGGTAGCTTCATTAGCTCCCCGGCTGCTGAAGATAAGAACTCTTGAACAAAGTGATATTTTTGTGAGTATTAGAGATGTACAAGCTGCTTGAGCTAGGAAATTGATATGTATTTTTTTAAATGCTGCAAATATTTAAAAAAACCTTAATTAAAAAAAATTACATTATATTACATGCATATAGTTAGAAATTACACATCCAGCTCCAAAAAGTTACAATAGAGAATACAGATTTGAATAGGGCTTCTGCTGCCCTCAAGCCTCCCCTGTGGGTGATCTGACCTTATGGAACAGGTCAGGGATACACTTGGCCACTTTTCTCTTGGCATTCCAAAAGGCATGGAAGACTGTTCTTTAAGCGGGCTTTGATAGTCAAGTTAAGGGTGACCAGGTGACTGGGTTAAAGCTGACTTTTAGGAGGTTGGTTGGTTATGTTGGGATGTATGATACACCCTGACTAGAACCTTTGGAGTAGGCTGTGTAGTATTTTTATGAAATAAACAAATAAATAAATTTGTATGAACAGCTTCCACAGCAGGTTCAACAGACTTAGACAAAACTACATAATGATTCAATAAATGCCATATCCTATATTTCACCTAAATGCAGGAGGCAATAGTTTAGTAGGCATGAACTGCATAAGGCAATGCCTAATCCTTTCTACATCTGCTAATGCATTCCTACAAATGCCACCTCAGTTATTTTTGAAGTCAGACTAATTTCTAGTCTTGGTAGCCAGCTGAAACAGCAAGAGATATTTTTGTTTTGTTTGCTTGTTTGTTTGGCAATGAAAAATCTTCAGGTAAGGGAACAGTAGAATCTCTTCTTGTTCATGATTTATCACTCCTCTGCATTTCTTTTATGTAATTCCATTTCCTCCATCTTGTTAAAACAAACTAAATTTGGCCTGGACTTTGGTCAAGGACAAGTGGTGGTAATCACTGCTTCAAATCATCTCCCTGTTTTAAAAAGCTTTGTGTCTAAAGTAGGATCTGGTGAATATTCTGTCAACTTTTTAACACAAAGATCTTCCAAACAATAGGCTCTTTCTTTCTCAACATCTCTGTAGCTCATAATATTTACTCTGAAAAATTGAAAACAATATTATTAGCATTAACTCATTCATCTTAAACTATTTGCCATTACAGGGACTGGCCAATTTAATGGACAAGTTGTGTGTCCTTCAACTCAGTTTGGTAAGTCATTATTTTGGAAAAAAGAAAGTAAGTTTATCCTACTTTAAAAGTAACATTAAGACTGAAAACATTGTCAGTTCAGAAATCAGTACTCTCCGTGAAAAAGAAGAGGATGTAAATAAACTGAACCTTTAAAAAAAGCAATGTAAATTCAATTCCTACAGGTGGAACATCATGAAAAAAGGCAAAATATTTCTCCCCTTGTTTCAGTTTCCCTCCTCCCAATATTGTGTTTAGCTAGTGACTTCAGTAGTTTTCTAAGTCCATTTTACAAATGCAAGTAGTATAGCCTGATTTCCAAATCTCTTTATAATACAAATAGTACTAAGGTAGGGAATAAGTGCCCCTTCATGGATCACTGCCTTATCATGGCGAAGGGGCTTGTGTAACTCAGTGGAGCTATACCGTGCAGGGCCACCCAAGACGGACAGGTCATGACAGAGAGTTCTGACAAAATGTGGCCCACTGGAGAAGGAAAGCCGAAAGGACGTTCAGCTGTGGATGTATCTGGAAGTGAAAAGGGCACTCATGCCCTTGTTATCTCCCATATAGACTACTGCAATGTGCTCTACATGGGGCTACCCTTGAAGAATATCTGGAAGCTTCAGCTGGTCCAGAATGCAGCTGCGTGAGCTATTTTTGAGGCCCAAAGAAGGACCCATATAACACCTTTGCTCTGTGAGCTGCATTGGGTACCAGTTTGCTTCCAGGTCCAATTCAAGGTGTTGGTTATCACCCTACATGGCATGGTGCCAGGCTACCTGAGGGACAGCCTTGCCCCCACGATTTCAACCCGTCCCACCCAATCTCACAGAGAGGGCATGCTCTGGACCCCCTCGGCAAAAGAACTCCGACTAGCGGGTCCAGAAGGCGGGCCTTCTCTGCTGTAGCCCCCGCCCTTTGGAACATCTTGGCCCCGGAGGTGAGACAGGCCCCCTCACTCCAGGCCTTTCGGAGGGATTTGAAGACCTGGCTCTGACATCTGGCCTGGGACGGGGAGGGAGGTTGTCAGAAATGGGGTTGGCTAGCCCCCTAGAGGCCTAGTGTGGCTTCCATCAGCCTCTTGGATTTTTTCTCTTCTTTTCATTTGTGTAGATGTGTCTGTCTTTTTATAAATTATAATTATGTATTTATTGTTTTAATTTGATGTAAACCACCCAGAGTCCCCCATTGTGGGGAGATGGGCGGGGATAAGTCTATGTATAAATAAATAAATAAAATAAAAAAGAAGGTCCGATGCTGTAAAGAACAATATTGTATAGGTACCTGGAATGTAAGATCTATGAACCAAGGCAAGCTGGATGTGGTCAAACATGAGATCACAGGATTGAACATCGACATCTTGGGAATCAGCGAATTAAAATGGATGGGAATGGGTGAATTTAATTCAGGTGACCATTATATCTACTACTGTGGGCAAGAAACCCTTAGAAGAAATGGAGTTGCACTCATAGTCAATAAGAGAGTGGGAAAGGCAGTAATGGGGTACAACCTCAAAAATGACAGAATGATCTCAGTGCAAATCCAAGGCAAACCATTCAACATCACAGTAATCCAAGTCTATGCCCCAACCACTGATGCCGAAGAAGCTGAAGTTGACCAGTTCTATGAAGACCTACAACACCTTCTAGAACTAGCACCAAAAACAGATGTCCTTTTCATCATAGGGGATTGGAATGCTAAAGTAGGAAGTCAAGGAGTAATCGGAATAACAGGCAAGTTTGGCCTTGGAGTACAAGATGAAGCAGGGCAAAGGCTAACAGAGTTCTGTCAAGAGGACAAGCTAGTCATAGCAAACACTCTTTTCCAACAACGCAAGAGACGACTCTACACATGGACATCACCAGATGGTCAATACCGAAACCAGATTGATTATATACTTTGCAGCCAAAGATGGAGAAGCTCTATACAGACGGCAAAAACAAGACCAGGAGCTGATCTGTGGCTCAGATCATGAGCTTCTTACAGCAAAATTTAGGCTTAAATTGAAGAATGTAGGGGAAACCACTAGACCACACAGGTATGACTTAGATCATATTCCTTGAGAGTACACAGTGAAGGTGATGAATAGATTTAGGGGATTAGATTTGGTAGACAGAGTGCCTGTAGAACTATGGACGGAGGTCTGTAACATTGCACAGGAGGCAGCAACTAAAACCATCCCAAAGAAAAAGAAATGCAAGAAAGCAAAATGGCTGTCTGATGAGGCTTTACAAATAGCTGTGGAAAGAAGGAATGCGAAAAGCAAGGGTGAAAGGGAAAGATATAAGCAACTGAATGCAGATTTCCAGAGAATAGCAAGGAGAGATAAGAAGGCCTTCTTAAATGAACAATGCAAAGAAATCGAGGAAAACAATAGAAAGGGGAAGACTAGATATTTCTTCAAGACAGTTGGAGATATCAGAGGAACGTGTAGTGCAAAGATGGGCATGATAAAGGACAAAAAAGGCAGGGACCTAACAGAAGCAGAAGAGATTAAGAAGAGGTGGCAAGAATACACAGAAGAACTATACAAGAAAGATCTTAATGACCCTGATGTCCATGCTGGCGTGATCACTGACCTTGAGCCGGACATCCTAGAGAGCAAAGTCAAGTGGGCCTTAGGAAGCATTACTAACAAAGCTAGTGGAGATGACAGTATTCCAGCCAAGTTATTTAAAATACTAAAAGATGATGCTGTTAAAGTGCTGCACTCAATATGCCAGCAAGTTTGGAAAACGCAACAGTGGCCACCAGATTGGAAAAGGTCAGTTTACGTTTCAATTCCAAAGAAGGGCAATGCCAAAGAATGCTCAAACTATCGCACAATTGCGCTCATTTCACATGCTAGCAAGGCTATGCTCAAAATCCTACAAGCTAGGCTTCAGCAGTATGTGAACTGAGAACTACCAGATGTACAGGCTGGGTTTCGAAGAGGCAGAGAAACTAGAGATCAAATTGCCAACATTCGCTGGATCATGAAGAAAGCACAAGAGTTCCAGAAAAACATCTACTTATGCGTCATTGACTATGCAAAAGCCTTCAATTGTGTAGATCACAACAAACTGTGGCAAATTCATAAAGAGATGGGGGTACCAGACCACCTTACCTGTCTCCTGAGAAATCTGTATGCGGACCAAGAAGCAACAGTTAGAATCAGTCACGGAACAACCAATTGGTTCAAAATAGGGAAAGGAGTACGACAAGGCTGTATACTGTCACCCTGCTTATTTAACTTATATGCAGAGTACATCATGAGAAATGCCATGAGAAGAAATCACAGGCTGGAAGAAGAAATCACAAGCTGGAATTAAGATTGCAGGGAGAAACATCAACAACCTCAGATATGCAGATGATACCACCCTAATGGCAGAAAGTAAAGAAGAACTAAACAGCCTCTTGATGAGGGTGCAAGAGGAGAGTGCAAAAGCTGGCCTAAAACTCAACATTAAAAAAACTAAGATCATGGCATCCGGACCCATCAATTCCTGGCAAATAGAAGGGGTAGAAATGGAAGCAGTAACAGACTTCATTTATTTGGGCTCCAAGATCACCGCAGACGGAGACTGCAGCCATGAAATTAAAAGACGCTTGCTCCTTGCGAGGAAAGCTATGGCAAACCTAGACAGCATATTAAAAAGCTGAGACATCACCTTGCCGAAAAAGATCTCCATAATCAAAGCTGTGGTTTTTCCAGTAGTAATGTATGGCTGTGAGAGCTGGACCATAAAGAAGGCTGAGTGCCAAAGAATTGATGCCTTTGAACTGTGGTGCTGGAGAAGACTCTTAAGAGTCCCCTGGACTGCTAGGAGGTCAAACCAGTCAATCTTAAAGGAAATCAACCCTGACTGCTCATTCGAAGGATTGATAATGAAGCTCAAGCTCAGATACTTTGGTCACCTAATGAGAAGAGAGGACTTCTCATTAGAAGACCCTGATGCTGGGAAAGATTGAAGGCAAAAGGAGAAGGGGACGGCAGAGGATGAGATGGTTAGATAGCATCACTGAAGCAATGAGCATGAAACTGAGCAAACTCAGGGAGGCAGTGAAGGCCTGGAAGGCCTGGTGCGATATGGTTCATGGGGTCATGAAGAGTCAGACACGACTTAACGACTGAACAACAACAACAAAGGGAATAGGTGGCTGAAGAAAGGAAGCAAGACAGCATTGTCATTAAATAGTCCCTCACTCGTTCTCTGATACAGATCACTCTGCATCCATTCCACTCGTCTGAGGCCAACTGAAGTAGATAACCACCATCAGGCAATATCACACATAGCTGCAATGGCACAAATATCTTTGGCTTCACTGAGACAGAAAATGAATTGGTGGATCTAAAAAAAAATGGGTCCTTGCTACCCAGCTGATTGGTAGGATATTTCCCAACTCTTTACCAAAATGTTAACAATTTTAAGGACAATTACAGTGCTAGCCGTTTTTATCATTTACTGAAAAATTAAGATACAATTCTAAACAAGAACATTTTACAGTAATAATAGATTATAGGATAACAAAGCTGTCTTGCTTTCTTCCCCTCCACTTGATAACTTAAAAGTGAAAGAGGTTCTACAGTAGTGGGATTATTATTATGGAAGCAGCCAGTTCCACTGAGGAAAAAGTTTTTCTTATCAAAGAAGTTTTCTGGGGGAAAAAAACCCTAGTTGCTGACTTTAGTAATATATACATGCCTATAGAAGTAATGATCTGGTCTACTGATGCCAGCATATTTCTTGCTAGAGCATAACAATATTATTATTATTGAATTACATTCTTTTTGTGGTAGCAGTGTTGATTATCAAAACAGTGTAGCTGTTATGATTACTTTGTTTTTATACTCTTCAGGTATCTTTTTTCTTGTCTCTTCATTTGACTTGATTCAAATAACATTTAAGATGCCATTTAAAAATCTTGCATGTAGCTGGTTCCCCAAAGTCTAATGAATTTATGAAATTAATAAGCAAGATATATAACTGAGAAATTATGTAGGAAATGATATGATCCTGGGGCTGTAAGCTTAAATGCTACTGTTGTGCTCTGTCTTATCCACTTAACTTTAAATAGTACATTCAAACAAGGAGTAATTGAGGAGAGCTTCAGTTCAAAGCATACTTACGAGCATTCCAAACAGAATTTTTTTATACATATGTGGAGTAACTTATGCTTCAAATTCTAGCCAATGCACTGCTACAATTCATTGAGAAATAGTAAAACCTGTCAATGGCAAGCAATAAATATTTAGAATTTCATGCATGCTCACATTATATTTGCCATCTAAAATGTGTCTTCCTTCAGAAACATGTAACGTACAAATCATTTAAATTCGAACTCTTGTTATTAAACCTAATGTTGATTCATATATGGATATTTCACTTTGAAATCAGGGATTGAAAGTGATTTTTTTTGTCCCTGATTAAAAGAAAACTTTGGGTATTCATTAATTAAGATCAGCCCTAAATAATCTTTAATTTTAATTGTACGTTAGAAATAACAGACATGAACAAAGCATATCTGGTAGTCATTTATTAGACAGTAACATTTCCTCTGAATGGTCTCTTAATTTTATTTGAAAATTGAAATAAAATTGATTTGTTCTTTAGACAAACCTTCTTGATAAAATTCTCAACTTTGGATAAGATTGCTCTTCATCTTGACAATTAAAGAGCTCTTCTATTGTTGGCTAAATTTAAATATGTCTTCTTATTTTGGCAAGCACATATGTATACTGATTAATACTTTAACTACATTCATACATTTTTTGAGATCTCAGATTTATTTTATACATAACACAATAGACAGAGTATAGCCTTAAAATATGGATTATTTGTCTTGCTTAGAAAAAAAAGGTTGTTGCTATTTTCCTGTTTCCACAGATCAGTGAAGGTGCAGAGTGCATATTTATTCCCAAACGACTGTTTCTGGAGGAAGCAACTGCTAAATCCAGGCAGACAGCATTACAGATGCTCAGCAGTTACCCCACAGAGAGTATGATCCAGGAGAGTTACATTATACAGCAAGCATGGAGCAGATGCAAGACCAAACTTATTGGACAACACCTTAAATGGCATGCTAAGCATCAAAAGTAGTAATGACTGGTAAATATATTTTATATGCATTGCAAGCTGAACTGTTACCAGATAAGAAAATACCTATTTGTGAAAATGACTATAACTATTAAAAGAATATTTCAGTTTCTTTTCTATAGAGTAAAATGATTTTATTATATTCAGTGGTGCACTTATATCAGTTCCTGAGATGTTGGTCAAAATATCTTAAAGGAACACCCAACACACAAATACCCAAGGGGATGCACTTTGGCATAAGATTTGCAATTACTAATTTATTTTAGAAATAAGAGTTAGAAATATTTATAATATAATGTAAAGAGAAACCTCCCGGAGTCCTTTGGGATTAGGGCAAGTTAGAAACATTGTAAAACACATACATACATACATACCAGTAATTTGTGTACTTGTATAATTTGTTCCCCACATCTATTATGGTTTTCTCAACCAGACTTAAAATTTCCATGAATGAGTGTCCTCTATAAAATAGGATACATGTCTGCCCAATATATTTTCAGTGCTATACAAAGGGTTGACCATTACTCAAACACAAGTGAGCTATTACTTAAGCAAAAATCTGGTTTAATCTGTCTAAATTAAGGAGGATAAAACAAATATGAAGGAAAGATAAAATATGTGATTTCTTGACTTATAAAGACAAAATACTTAAATTGTGGTATATACCATGCCCGTCTTCTCTTTTGCCTTTGTGCAGACCGATTTCATTTAGAAATGTCCAGTGATTAGTCAAATGGCAAGTAATGTGCAAGTTTTGGATTATTCCTCTTGTGCAGAATTACTGAAAAATAAGTCATGATCTGTATTATTATTATTATTATTATTATTATTATTATTACTACTACTACTACTACTACTACTACTACTACTACTACTACTCTAGGACTCTTCTCCCCAGCCCAGAATTTGTTCTCCATTGATTATGACTCTAGTATGACCCATACTAAATTGCTGTAAATCTGTTTCCGTAATTGATGATACTTCCAGCATACATTGACCAACTGACTAATTATTTTCATCTGGAAAGTTACCATTCATAATTTCCCATCCAGGTTTTTTTCCCTCTAAAGTAGCAATTTAATAAAAATACAAGTATAAATATAGTTATTGGCAAAATACCAATACCTTCTTTTAATAATCCCAATTGGATGCTGTTTTTATTCAACTGGTAAATACTGCTATGTATTATAAACATGATTTCCTCTGAATTTATAAAACACATTCCATAATTATTAAGTGAGAAAAAAGGTTTTGCCAAATGAGAAATGTGTTACAAATGGCAAAAATATATTTAGTAAATTAAAAAGCTTATCCCATTTATGATTTGAAAATTTGGAGAATGAGAAACCTATCTATCAACAGAAGAGCATATGTGTAGCTCAGGGTTGAACTGTGGAGTCCCTGAAGTTCTCTGAGCTTGGCTGTTTCCTTGCAAACGTTTCATTACCCGGCTAGGTAACATCTTCAGTGCACTCCACAAACCTGTCTATTTTCTTCAAGTTATAGACAAGCTCATTCGCCATACTATTGAATGTTTATACTTTATTGAAAATATTGTCAGCTGGAACAAATCCAGCAGCAGATACGGTAGGGTCTGGTAGGCGTGAAAAATAACAAAGCTCTTGTATCACATTTGAAGCATTGTCTTAAATTATCATTTGTTGTATCCATATAATTTGGTCTGTGTTTGGCAGCCCCTCCAGTAGCTTGAGAAATGAAAGAAAAGTAGTTCTCACCAAAGGACGTTCTGTTGCATAATCAGCCACCCAGCAGTGACTTGAAGGGTAACACATTTAACTTCCTTGACTTTTGGCTGGGGTTCCATATCATGCTAAATCATAATTTGGGAAGGAGGGTCTTGTCATCCACTATTTTGCTATTGTGCCAGACCTGAAAGGGCCATCGACTGAAAGCACTTGTAATACTGCTGACTGAGCAGTCTAAAACCACTGTGCAATTCTGGTAGATCATCAGCATAGCCCTGCTATAGGTTCAAACCTTTTGGAAGACAATATCAGAATGACAGCAGATGAGGCTGATAAGTGGCTGGAGGGGAACAGGCTTGCCCAAAGCAGCTTGAATCAGCCAATAAGGACTACTATGAGCCCACCCACTATTGGTCACCTGACTTCGTCTTGGACATAATAGGTGTTGAAGCATAACAGATTTTACACACCTTGTAGCTGCCACTGAATGCTTTTGGCTTCGGGAGAAAACTGTTTTAATGCCAATATAGGTAAGGCTCAGTCAAGGCTCACTCTAGGACTTAGGACAAGTTGAAAGCAAAATTATAGGGACATGGCAGAAAAAATGTTGGGCATATTTGTATCATGGCTGGGTCCAAGTGGGAAAGGCCACAAGATAAACTTATGGAGTAGATATAACTTTTTAAAATTTCATAAGCCAAGTACAGCACAGAACCTTGAAATAAAGGGGCGGGGGGTGGGGGACAAGATATGAAGAAAAATATTTCTGCACCTGAATCATAACTTTAAAACAAAAAGCAATAAAAATATTATTAACTGCAGGCCTTTTTTTGTTTGTTTGTTTGTTTTCCAAAAGTATTCAAGCCCAGTGGGATAGTTCTTGAAATGACCTGAATATGTAGACCAAGGGCAATATCCATGATTCAAACTAGTATCTTGACTGGAGGGTTTTGTTTTGTGTCAGCTGTTCTCTTTAGAGAGATACTCCCAAGTAAAAAATGAAGAACAGGCTTGAATTTGATCCAATATAGTTCTGCACAAGTAATGAGATTTAAACTGTTGGAAATCAATATAACTAAATCCATTTTAATGCAGCACTTCAGGCTAATTGGGTAGTGAGTTTGTATAAAAGTATCAATGGCTTATCACACAGGGGTTCTTATTTGGTAGGAGAACACGAAACATTCTGTTTTTCTGTTGAGTTCTTTAGCAAGATTGTATCAGATATACCCAGTTTGTGACCAACCTCACTGAATGTACTGTAATTTGCAAACCAAATTTTTCCACTCACCTCACTCCCTGATTTTGCAATTTTGTTACCAGCAACTGGTATTTATGAATATGCTTCCTCAGGAGATGGCGTGTAGCCATCATCTTTGTGGCTTTGACATTAGACACATGTTTTGCCTTCAGACTTTTGTTATGGTTAATTCTATAGCTTTTGAACATAGGTTTAAGCTATCATGGCCAATTCTGTAGGCTAGGTTCAAGTCTTAGGAAATGTAAAATATCTTCAAATAACATTATAAATTTAAAAGTGGACCATCATGATTCTGGCACCTATCAGGCTCAGGGAAAATAAGATATCAACATCCATCAATGTTCTGTTTAGATACATTCACAGGAAGAATAAGTCAAATTCCTTTCCAGTCAATATTGACCTCCAAATTGCCTAGGACCAGTATTTCCATTTTGAACCATGATTCCAGAAAAGAAGTCATAGGTATTTAATTTATAAAATAATGCTTAAAATAGACTTTCCCAACCAGGTGCTGTCCAGATACGTGATATGATTAATTCTCAGAATTGCCAACCCACATACAGTTCCCGATCTTCCTTTTGGGGATCCCAGGATTTCCTCCAACCACAACTGCCAAAAAAATGGCAGGGTTTTCTACTGTTTTGTGGTGGAAGACGAGGTCCTAAAATAGGCTTTTGGGTGTGGGGGCTTCCTCAGTCTTAACTCCTAGCAGTTGCCTGGACAAGTCCCTGCAGTTTTCTTGGCAAGATTTCAGAAGTGGTTAGCCCTTGCCTTTTTCCTAGGACTGAGAGAGAACAACTGGCCCAAGGTCACCCAGCTGACTTTGTACCTAAGGTGGAACTAGAACTCATGGTCTCTTCATTTGTAGCCTGGTGCCTTAACCACTACACCAAACTGGCTCTCAGGCTTAGCATATTTAAAATTCAGATCCAGAAACTAAGAAGAGAGCTGACTTTCTATCACCTCACCTTATTCTTCTTTTCTCCCTGCAAAATAGATTTGATAGGAGCCATTCAAGCTACTGAGTCCACTCTGCTTAGTGCAGAAATCCAAACTAAGCTTAGTTTAGCCTTTGTTTGAACACATCCAATGAAGGGGAACTCAACATCTTTCAATGTAATTGCTCCTATCTTAGGTTTTCTTTACATTCAGTCAGAATCTTCTTTCTTTAAATCCATTGTTCTGTTCCATGATCTGTAATGATGAAAAATAGATCTTGGCTTATCTTCATGTGTCATCTTCTCAGGTTCTTCAAGAAAGCTATTATAGCCCCCCCCCCCCCCACACACACACACACACTTCTCAAAGCTAAACATTCCCAGATTTTTCACTGTCTTTTCATGGGACAGTCCCCTGATTATCCTCACTGCCCTTCTCTGAATCTGTACCAATTCTTTTTCAAATGTGCCTGGAAATGTATACATTACTTGAGGTGAGTCTGCTCAATGCAACCTAAAGGTGCATTTGCCTTCTTTGTAGTCAAGTTACTGCTGACTTATATTCAGTTTGTAATCAATCACTATTTTGAAACCTTTTTTCACCAAGTACAGGTGAAACTCAAAAAATTAGAATATCGTGCAAATGTTCATTTATGTCAGTATGGCAACTCAAAAGGTGAAACCAATATATGAGATAGACGCATTACATGCAAAGCGAGATATGTCAAGCCTTACTTTGGTATAATTGTGATGATTATGGTGTACAGCTTATGAAAACCCCAAATTCACAATCTCAGAAAATTAGAATAGTGTGAAAAGGTTCAATATTCTAGGCTCAAAGTGTCCCCCTCTAATCAGCTAATGAATCCATAACACCTGGAAAGGGTTCCTGAGCCTTTCAATGGTCTCTCAGGCTGGTTCAGTAGGAAGCACAAGCATGGGAAAGACTGCTGACCTGACAGTTGTGCAGAAAACCATCATTCACACCCTCCATAAGGAGGGAAAGCCCCAAAAGGGAATTGCAAAAGAAGTTGGATGTTCCCAAAGTGCTGTATCAAAGCACATCAATAGAAGGTTATGTGGAAGGGAAAAGTGTGGTAGAAAAAGATGCACAAGCAGCAGGGATGACCGCAGCCTGGAGAGGATTGTCAGGAAAAGGCCTTTCAAAAGTGTTGGGGACTTTCACAAGGAGTGGACTGAGGCTGGAGTTAGTGCATCAAGAGCCACCACACACAGACGGATCCTGGACATGGGCTTCAAATGTCGTATTCCTCTTGTCAAGACGCTCCTGAACAACAAACAACATCAGAAGCGTCTTACCTGGGCTACAGAAAAAAAGAACTGGTCTGTTGCCCAGTGGTCCAAAGTCCTCTTTTCTGATGAGAGCAACTTTTGCATCTCATTTGGGAACCAAGGACCCAGAGTCTGGAGGACGAATGGAGAGGCATACAATGCACGATGCTTGAAGTCCAGTGTGAAGTTTCCACAGTCTGTGTTGATTTGGGGAGCCATGTCATCTGCTGATGTTGGTCCACTGTGCTTCATTAAGTCCAGGGTCAACGCAGCCGTCTACCAGGAGATTTTGGAGCACTTCATGCTTCCTTCCGCAGACGAGCTTTATGGGGATGCTGACTTCATTTTCCAGCAGGACTTAGCACCTGCCCACACTGCCAAAAGTACCAAAACCTGGTTCAATGACCATGGGATTACTGTGCTTGATTGGCCAGCAAACTCGCCTGACCTGAACCCCACTGAGAATCTATGGGGCATTGCCAAGAGAAAGATGAGGGACATGAGACCGAACAATGCAGCGGAGCTGAAGGCCGCTATTGAAGCATCCTGGTCTTCCATAACACCTCAGCAGTGCCACAGGCTGATAGCATCCATGCCACGCCACATTGCGGCAGTCATTGCTGCAAAAGGGGCCCAAACCAAGTACTGAGTACATATGCATGCTTATACTTTGCAGAGGTCCGATATTGTTCTATTTCCAATCCTTGTGTTATTGTTGTCATATAATATTCTAATTTTCTGAGATTGTGAATTTGGGGTTTTCATAAGCTGTACGCCATAAATCATCACAATTATAACAAAGTAAGGCTTGACATATCTCGCTTTGCATGTAATGCGTCTATCTCATATATTGGTTTCACCTTTTGAGTTGCCATACTGACATAAATGAACATTTGCACGATATTCTAATTTTTCGAGTTTCACCTGTATACCCCATCCTATAATTGTGCATTTGACTTCTGTTTCCTAAGAATCTGTCTTTGTTAACTTTTCTTTACTAGGATTGTTCCTTGTGGCATCTCACTTATAATTCTCTCCATTTTCTTTTCATTCCATCCTCCCTTATTTTAACTCAGATGCCCTCTACAATACTAACAAATTCATTTATTTGGATTTCTGAGCAGGTATGGATATTTTTAAGAGGATAACCCTTCCTTCCTTCCTTGCATTGCTTCTGTTCATTTGCAACAAATTATATCTTCTATTGCTATATTCAGATCACGAGAGTCATCCCACTGTCTCTTTCATACCTTTTACATCATTTTTGCCTTCCTGTATTACAACTTCAAGATCATTTTGTTTATTTCCCATTCTCTGAGCATTAGACAAGAAAGCCATGAATTCAATGAGCCAGAATTCTTCTGATTTTTCTTCTCGTGGTTTAAGAGGCCCCATTTCAGCAACACTTCTACTTTCTACAGGACATAAGTAATTATCTTGCTCCTTTATTTGTTTTCCTTATGATGAGCTGCTTCCTCTGTCAACTCCTGTTACAGTGCTTCCTTTCTTTCATCTAGTGAGACTTCATCCTCTCTCATAAGCTGAATTGTGGCCACTCATTTCCAACAGCAGACCAGTTCATCTTCAGTTTTGGTTTTTAAGGCACCATTATCAGAAAGGCTGCTATTTCTTCCTGCTCCTTTCTCAGGTTCTCACATTAACCAAGTACACATTGTTAGCTTAGAGCAGTGTTGTCCAAACTTGGCCACTTTAAGATGAGTGGACTTCAACTCCCAGAATTCTGGGAGTTGAAGTCCACTCATCTTAAAGTGGCCAAGTTTGGACAACACTGGCTTAGAGGGAACATTGGCTAGGGATTCACTCTTAATCCCCTCTACTAAAGTCCTCTGGCAAACTCCTGTTAGCTGTATCTGTCCATTTATACAGTGAATTGTAGAGGGAGATGTTAAGAACAGCTCCTAGCCCCAAAATGTTATACATCCCTGATCTTTGGAATGAATTTCCCTAATTTAATTACTCTTCAGATGTAATCCACAGAGATCCACTAGGAAGTCTGTTAGACTTCCCACATTTACTAGCCAGAGCTTCCCTGCCTCATCCCTACCTCCCTGCAATCAGTGACAATTGATTGCCAGTATATGTTGGGAAGCAGAGCTGGGGCAGCAGAAGATCTCTGGCCAACTGATTGTTGGCACACCTGGGGAGTCAGTGCTGGGGAAGTGGGAGTTAAAGAGCTTTGTTGGCACATGGGCTGTCCTTGTGCTATTTGTGTCCATGGATGAAGCCATATCCCTCTTGCCGCTTCAGCCCCAGCCTCCCCACATGCAGTGGCATTCAAGTTGTAAATAAATACTTAATTTTAGATTGCATTTTTGGTCCAACATTTAGTTTAAAAAGGCCTTCTAAAATGGTGGAAAAGCATATACAGATGCAACAATAATCATAGTTTTATTTACAAAAATGCTTTTAAAGTCATAAACAAGGGGAAGGGTTATATTGTCCCTACATTTTCTTAACATGTATTTGTGGTCCACAACTGACCACTAATACCAGTGGAGTGAGGTGTTTTATACATTTTACAAATACATAAATAAGTATAGAAAGTTTGCCATAATCTCATAGCTCATCCCACTCACCTGGGATCAGCAGAAAAGACATTGAGGAGCAGATGTATGAAAGCCACCAAGTTAAATTCTGACAAGTGTTCTATACAAATCTGAGTCATTGGACTCTCTCTTTTCCTTGATTTGTAAGCCATGGTCCACAAAATATCACATACTGGTAGCTAAAACTTTCCAAGTGAGACTTCACAATGAAGGTGTCTAGAATTTCTGTTCTTATTAATCATGATTAAGGCAACTTGTGAATAAGCAACTGGTGGCTGAAAGCACTATGCCAAGAAATGAACAATGTGAGTCTGCCACCTAACTGTCATGCAGTCTCTAAAATGCTTTACAATTGGTTAGTAAAAATGACAAAAAACAAGACACTGAACACCAGGACTTCTGGTGCACAAAGAATCTAGCTTCACACAAACTCTTTATGAGTTTGACAGGGGTTTCAAAGGTTAAAACAAACAGTACTTGAGAATTATTAGTTTACCAGCAAATTGCCATCAGACTGAATACTGTAGCATGAAGAAGACAGGGGCTTGTATATTGCATTCAACTGTTAAAAGTATTGTTGATGGATGGTAATGTCAGAATAGATGGCACGTCTTGCTGTAAGAAACTCACACTAACCTGATTCCACTCTTTTTTTCCTTCATCGGCAATGATCCTGGTGATAAATAGGGTTTTGAGAAGTGGGGAGATGAGTTGCTCTTCTTCCTTTCCATAACAAAGTCAATTATCAAAGGTAGAATAAGGAATGAAGTCAGGGCTATTAAAAAAGAAATCAAGCTCTGATTTCTTTGACCCCACATTGAATGCAGACTGTAGATGGTCAGATTAAAGGTAAGGAATATGCCCCTCATCCTAACTTAGAAAAAGGGATTTCTTTTTTCCATTTGGAATCTGTCTTTTTGCGTAGGGATTGTTGGAGGTGACAGTTTGACATGTCCTCTAAAGTTCTGGAGATGGCTTCAGATCAGGAGAAGAGAGTTGGTCTTCTACACTTCCACTGTGCTTGTGGATATGGATCATTCATATTCAATGTAATGGGCAAGTTCCATTGCAGCAGTTACTCTGTCTCAATATACAGTAATGTTCACCGTAGACATGAATTCTAAATATTATAGTGAGGGATAATAATAAATCCTTGTTAACTGAAGCCCCATTGACTTTACTCTGCACCCAACCCATTAAGTTTTATTTCTACATATACGACATCAGCTATAGCTCTCCAAAGTGGCAAACTATGTTCCATGTGGTAATTTAACTGGAAAAACAAATTAATAATAACATTTTGTCCTGAGGTTGATCACTTATGGTGTAGAAAATTGATATTCAATCTCCCAGGAGCTTCTCTTACACAAAGCTCATTGATAAAAAAAAAAAAAAGAAATGGAACAGGGTGCACTACTGCTCCCACTGAGGCTTACACAGGAATCTTCAATGCGCATTATGCTCAAGGAAAATGAGACTTTCCTAAAAAAGAGGAAAGACCAGCAAAAAAACCTCCCAACAACCTCTGTTTTTCTTCATAATGAGTCAATAATGTGCTACCGCTCATGTAGAATTTTTACTTAAGAAAATAGTATTGCTGCCAAAAGCTATTCCTGCAAAACTATTTTAATATATTGAAGTATGCATGATGACTAGTGGCCAAGGCAAATTTATTTATTTATTCCCCAAATATTCTCTTAGTGTGCAAAACTGATAAAATTTTTATTCAAAGCTGTAAAGAGCTGGGGCAATAAGAAAAGTCAACTTCAAGTTAGTATAGTATTAGTCTCAAGATAAAAATGTCATAGAAGATGTAACTATGTGAGCCAAATTATTATTTTCTCCCAAACCCACAAAAGAGTCTCTTGAAGATTGAGCTTAAGGAGTTTAATACCTTTTTACATCCAGAAATGAAATATCCTTTGAGATTTCACATAGAATTAACATAAGCACTCCCATTTAATATGTTTGTATAATATGTCCAGAAAACCTTTCTTCTGACTTGCACTGAAAAGAGCAGTGTTATTTTTAATGTACAGAATTATCTTTTGCTGTTGTTGTTGGATATATTTTAGTATGCATCATTACAATATGTTATTAACTATATTAAGTCTGTTGTGTTAAGGAGCTTGAATATCCAGAGCAGTGTGAAACAAACAGGATACCTCAGTACTGAGCCTCTTGTTCTTTAGTTAAATATTTGTTTACATATTCTACTTTTTATCATCTAGTGTACTTTATAACAAATCTAAAGCATAGAAGATGCAAAACAAGATTTCGTATGAGGTTATGCAGGAATAGATAATTCTGAACTGTTTCTCAGAGGTTTTGGCGTGACTTAAGATGTCACTGAATTTCTGCAACAGGAGCATAAGTAGACTCTTCCTAATGGTTAGACTTTGATCAATTTTTGAATGGGGTGTGTCTTTATTTGCTGTAATTTTGCTAGGCCAAAGGTAGAGAATTAGATCTGATGTAAGGACCTAATTTAACTTCCACTTGCCTGATCGTCAGGCATTGAGTATTAAGGAAAGGAGGTGCTACTCCTGCTTAAAGGCTCTCCTCTGTAGCATCATTCAGTACTTTGTGCAAGAAGAAGGCCAATCTGCAAGGCAAACCTGAGAACTAGCAATAAAATAAAACCCTCAGAAAGTTAGTGGAAAGTATACATAAAAATGCATGTAGTCATGAAAATAAGATGCCAAAATATATTAACAGGGACAGTTGCTTGTAAAAATATACATATACACCAACATTTTGTACAAAAAATGACTCTATTAGGAGAAACATGAATTTTCAGGCATTATTTGCTTTTACAAATACTGTTTATTTTGATGTTGAAATAGGATGGAAGAAAAAGGAAGAGGATCCAGAACTGACAGATTTTATGTTTATTAAAGATTATTATGTTTATTAAATTATTTATGTTTATTAAAAAAAACTTAATAGGTTGAGAGATTTTTTTTTAATATACTGGCCAATCATATTGTATTCTATCAGATTAAAAAGAATGACTCTATTCTGGATCTGTTAAAGGATCATTTTACATAAAAGTTGGGATGTAAGAAATTTTATAAATAAACCCTAGTTGACTTTGAGATCTTTGCATATAAAGTAAGTTTTCTTCTATAGGGTGACTTAGGACAAGGCAGCTTTGGACAAATCCTAAAATTTATGGTGTTGTATTCTGCTGTAGTATGTTAATGGGTCTCCGAAAGTAATCTGTCTCTAGGGATGCTTGCTGAAGAGGTGGCCCAAGGCTAATAACAGACAATAGATTTTTCACATAAACATCATAAAACTATTTCCAGAATATATAACTTCAAGTTTAGGCAGGACTGATGGCTTCCTTCAGGGAGGGTGAATATGGCATATGGATATGTCTCTCCTCTGCCACTGGACGGATCATTGATCTGAGTGTTGTGCTAGTTTGGTATTTTATTATTTTGGACCAAACAGGGAAACATTCAACTAATGAATACTATGAACGTCAAAAACACCAAGATTTTTTTTTTTTAAGTATCCAATTCAAACACTGAATTCCAAGGCAAGCTAGTACCTCTTATTTGGAATAAATGGAGAATAAAGGGGTGAGGGGTTGAGAATATTCTGTGCATTCTATGCATAATGTGAACACTTAGATAAATTACCTTGTTACTGATTAATTTTTAGTTTGTGCCACATTTACCAGTTTGCACTTAGTTGATACACAGGTGTATGTTCAGAGATGATTGAAAATAGTTGTGATTTTTTTTATTTATTTACAGGATAATACTGGTTCCTAAGTCTAGACTGGAAAAACTTGTTATCTGAGAATTCAAAAATAAGGAAATCCATATATTCTTCATGAAAATGTGACATTTAAAATGTAATTCATTGTTCAATCTGTTAGAGTTTGAGGTAAAGAAGGAGAAGAAGGAACCATGTCTGATTTCTCACAGGGACACACTTTAAACAATTCATTAACTTGAAACAAAACAAAAATGATTATTTGCCTGTCATCATTATGAAAACTGGGCACATTTGTGAGAACAAGCTGCTACAGCTCTTTAGCATATAATAATAAGTGTAAAAATGTACACTTTCAGCCCTTTATAACTTTTTTACCATTTTTGTACTGCTAGAATAATACATTCAGCAGTATTAATGCTGTACATTATTTGTATTAGTTGCAGCACAGTTGTCCAAAAGTTACAAAAGTACCATGTAATTCATGGGTACTGTTATTGTCCAAGATTTCAGTGTAATTGGGTCAGAGGAGTAATGGTGGGCTATGTGGGAATAGCTCTTAGAAAAAAATCCATAATTACTTCCGCACATTCAGCTACTCACATCATAGCACAGACCACACAGATCTTCCCATCACCACATCAATAATTTTTGCACTCCAGCGTTTCTACTGCCGTGGCATGCCTGTAGATCCATCCTATGTGGAGATTTGTACAAAAACAAAATATAAGTTAATAAAATTGGTCAATCCATTCATTGCTGATGGCTGGTACAATGAGTACAACCAATGGGAAGCTATTCATTAATGTCTAACACTTCTGACCCTTCTTTGAAAATAAAATTCCTGACAAGATCTTTCCTTGAATTGTACACGAGTGTGCAAAATGAGCACAAATTAAGCAGGAAGGCTAAAAATACTGTATACTAATTCCATTTGCAGTATCTTATTTGTGTAAATCAAGGTTTTCTAGAGTTGCTACTTTAAAAAAGCAGATACTGATATTTAAAAAGTGGAACAAATATAAAACCCAGATTTCAATGAAAAAGTTAGCAAGCTCATCCTTCCCATTAAAATATACAGTTTTAATTTTTATTGTTTTTATTTGCAATGGAATAACTTTATTTTATAAAGTTATCAGGGTCCGGCATTCTTTTATTTTGGATATAATTGTAATTTGTACATTTATTTCTTGCCTAACTTAAGCCCAATTGAGGGGAGGGGCTACATAAATTCATTTATAATTTTAGAGGAGTCATTGCAGAGTTTAAGAAATATTGACCTTGGGGACATTGTATGGGACACTGTTATTCTATAGCAAAAAATCTGAAAAAATCTGGTAACACTTTTCTGACTAAGAAATTTTATTAAAAGGCAGAAGCTTTCATGAGCTGTATAGAGTGGCTAGATTAATGCAGGATTTCTTGTTCCTGGGGAAGTCTGCTGGAGAAAGCACATTCAAACAACGTTAACCCCAGAAAAATATTGCTACATTGGCAATGTGCCAGTGTAGTAAATAATAAAATTCTGAATGAATTATAAAAATTACAGTGTCAGAAGATTGTCTCCTACAGTAGGGGTGGGCAACCTTTCAGCCTTGTATGACATGATATACTTAGTAAGAAGTAGGATATAGACAAAAAGTGAGCATGTCCAAGTCAAAATTATTTGCATTGATTTTCTCAGTACATGGCTTGTTACTTTCCTAATCCCAGTCTTGATACATTGATTCTTAACTCATTGTAATACATTATTCATCGATTTATACCATTCATTTGGTTAATCAATTCACTCAGTATATTTGGTTTCGCTTAAATTGAATTTCAGTAAGATATTTCATATTTCTTTTCTAAATGTAGTCTTAGAAAAAATATAGCCAGAGGATTTCTAATCTGAAGGGTAGTCTAGGAGTACATCCAGTTTGATTTGAAAGGATCCAATTAACTGGAACTGTCAAACTACCATTCTCTGAAATAGAGATATTCAAATTTTGGTCATCCTTTTGAATCAATCCAAGTGGGACAAAATCTAGATAGTGACTCTAATAAAACCAGATTGTAGAGCATCTGGGGGTATAAATATGAATCTCTCTTTTAAAGAGTGCAAACTGACTACAAGAAGCTCTCGTTCCAACATTTAGCAGTGAACTGTATTACCTCCACATGAAATATTAGTGTTGATTTTTGGTTGTAAAAGAAGAGAGAATTCCAGGGATCAGACCTAAACCTCTGTTTGGGGACAGGGAGGGAATGTTGCGTGCCAGTTCCCCTTCTATCCTGCTTTATAGGGATATAGGCTGAGGTTTACATTTCACATTTGTGTGAAATTCAGCAGCATCTACTAGAAAAACTGGACAGAATCAGGACAAAAAGTAAATCAGAAGAACCTGTCCTCCTGTTTAAAAAGACTCCAGCTTCAGAGGGCCGTCTGTCTAACATTAAGGACTCCTTGGTAAAGATCATGCTTTCTGTTGTCCTCTACATGTGAAATGACAGCATCTCCTTCTGCTTTACTCCCAGGCTATGAAGTGCATTTCCATTACAATTGTGTTTAACCTTCATTTTTTCCTCTTCCAGGCTTTTTCAGCCAGACCTTTTAAAAGGCCTTGTTAATAACAATTTGAACTATTTTTATTTGGTTTATTTATATTTTATCTTAGCTGCCTTGAGTGTCCTGTGAGCAAAAGACAAAATATAAATCCAGATAATAAATATGCCAATAATAAAATTTGATTTAATTTAAATTAATTAAAAATAAATTGAGTTAATCAAATACAGTTAATATATAACTATTTTTTTTAAATATGTTCAGTTGTGTCTGATTCCCGGAGACTGCCTGGACAAGTCCCTGCAGTTTTCTTGGCAAGGTTTTTCAGAAGTGGTTTGCTGTTGCCTCCTTCCTAGGGCTGAGAGAGAGTGACTGGCCCAAGGTCACCCAGCTGGCTTTGTGCCTAGGCAGGACTAGAACTCATGGTCTTCCAGTTTCTAGCCTGATGCCTTAACCATTACACCAAACTGACTCTCTAATATATAACTACCCTCCACGTATTTAGCAATTTTCCCCCTCCGTCACAGTAAAAATTAAACTGAGCTGCAATTTTTTGATGGGCTTGGAGGGGTGTATCCAAGGCTGAAGAGGACATGTGTGATCTTGAAGTCATAGACTGTGTATCTCTGCCTTATACAATGTTACTTGAGGCTAATACTGAAAATGAATGAACTTAGATCGAGGTGTGAAAATCCAAGGCCAATCAAGGTAGTCACAGTAAGTCAGGAAAACATGGAAAATCCTGGGAGATGCTGTCATCTCACACACAGAGGACAACATGAAGCAAGATCTTCACCAATGAGTCCTGCTGGGTGATATTTTCCCCTTGTAGCAGAGGCCTCAACAAGATCCAATGCTTTTATCACAGTGATGAAAGCAATGACACAGCACAAGATCTGCCCTTTTCATACTTATGTATAATATCATGGTATGCATACAAAAGGGGCAGGACTTACGGCACAACACTTTCATGATTCCTCCCACTCCCCATCTTCCTGAATACAATCTAAATATGGTTCAACTTGACACAAGGCACAAAGAACTTACCTTATTTGTTGGTTGATTGTACTGACCTGTATTGACCTGTATTTTATAATACCTCTGACTGCAGTGCATAAATAAGAAGCATTCAAACTTCTGCAAGCTAAAAGAAAATAATATTCTCTCTGAAAAAAAGGAAGAAAAATATGGAGACCACTTGACAGGCAGATTAACTGATATTGATATAAATTGGCACAGAAATAGATGCTTCAAGTTGAAGAAGACAAAGCATCCTTTGTAGACTCATCCTTCCACTACTGGAATCTAAAATTAAATCTACCCAATATATTACTGTTTGCTGCCCACTTTCTACATAGGATGAGAATGACATCCCTTTCTTAGAGTACACTGTCTGGTATATATGTATGTTTGGGTTGCAGAAGCTTGGCCTACATGATACTCTTTTTGCTGTTTCAAAAATTTAATATAATTCTATATACCCCTTTTTTGCTTTAATTAATTAAGTCTGTTATGGCTGAAATAAAAAATGAATTTATTTTTAGGCCATCTCTCTGGGTCTCTGGATATGACAGCAACCAAGTCCAGGTTCTCCATTACATAATCCCATCATACCCAAGGAAGCTATTCTCTTCCCAAAATAAAGCCGCCTAATCCATTCCATGCTGAAAAGAAAGGAATATTGTTCACCTTAACAAAGGCAGAATGACATTGGAGAGAGTTAGAAAGATGACCTTGATGGAGTATGTGGGAACGATTACATAAGCAAAAAGGGCTGAAACATTTTTTAAATCCAAAATGAGATAACATTCAGAAGCGGCTCAGTCAGGTAGACCAGACCAGGAAATCAACTCCACAAGAAGTCTGAAATTAGTTTTATTGAGATTGATTATGATAACGAATCTTGCAAGTCTGATTGTGTACCTCGATCTCCTACTTATACTTCAGTGTATTAGGGAGGCATCTGCCTGAGCCGCTTCCAAATGTTATCTTATTGTTCTGGACTTAAAAAATACTTCAGCCCTTGTCTAGGTTCCTGCATATCACAGTCAAGATCATCTTCTTTACCCTCTACAAGCAGTGGAGATACCTGTAATTGTCTGAGACAAATCTAATAAGAAACAAGTCAAAAATGTAACTTATGAAAACCTAGAGTTTCCAACAGATTTTACTTGGTCAAGTTGGATGGCCTACAGAATTCTCCCTTCCTATCCTTTCCTTCCAACAGAATCAACTGACTGTGGAAAACAGTCTGCCTAATGGTTAGCTGGGGGCTTCAGGGATATATTGGCCCTCATTTTGAGATGCTGCTGATCCCCCAGGCAAGTGTGCCATCTCTTGGGCAGCCAAGACAAAACAATACTGCCCTGGGACTGGATGCAGAAGGGCTCTTGCCCATATCGGACTTAGGCACAACTAAGGACAGCTGTTGGTTGCCTCAGCAGGAATGAAAAAGAAGAGACCTAATGAGGACATGTCCCTCAAAATTATTAATACATAAGATATCTTCCAGCTGCAGCAAGCAGGATGTGACGATGAGCAGTGTTAATTCCCAATTTTGCCCATGATTTTTCTGCTCCCCTGTGGGTTTTTTTTCAATCCACATTTTACATGGAGTTTCCATCCTACATAGACTGACATTTCCTCCAGCTTTCTTATGTATCCCACATTAAGTAATAACAGCAACATGTTCAACTCAGTGGACTCCTTAATTATCCCCAGTTCCCTGGCTTTGCTTAACTCTAATGATCTGTGATGGTGACCATGGTGAATAAAGCTTTAGTGTAAGGGGGAGGTAGGGGAACTTAGGATGTTCTGAACTACAAATTCCAGCAGCCCCAGCTAGCATAATCAGTTAACTGAACTGCATTAGTAGTTCAGCAACAACTGGAAGGCCAAACTTCTGCTTCAGTGGATTACTTCTGTTGTCTAACTATTATCTGTTTTAATTATATATGTCTGTAGAGGGATACAACAAAACCATATCAGAAGCATTACCACCACCACCCCCAAAAAAACCCTACAGATAATTTACAGATTTTTGTAGTTTTGTACACCATCCTAACCTAGTGATGCTATTTATTTATATAATCTTGGTCTGCGTGAAGCAATGGGGAAAAAAAAACAGCTTAAAATAAATCACGCCCATCATTTGCATACCAATCTTCGTGTTAAATATCATGTTGTGTGGTTACAATAACAACATTTAAAACAAGAAGTACATCAGCATTAGGAAAACTGCAAAAGCTATTCTGAAGTATATAACAAAATCATTATTGCTTATTTTAGCATTCCAGAACTGATCCTTAAAACATAGAAAGGGCCGCCGGATGATAATTACTCTTATTTTAGAAATAATTTTCTAAAGCAAAATGAAGACTTTAAAAAGTTATATGGATTATTTGTAAATATATGTATGATAATTCTGGACACCCTTATGTCCTCTAAATTGAGAGATGATCAGTAATGCTTCGGAAGCAGCTTAAATGTTTAAGCTTTTGTTCAGTCATTCTGATTTTACTCTGCCATGATAATCATGGGCTGCATGGTTTTGTTCATCTCATATTAATGATCTATGTCTTGGTTAACAAAACTGCTTCTATATTTTATTCACAAGGAGAGTTAATTATTTACTGTACTGGGATGCTACAAAAACTGGCATCCCATGTACTGATTTTCTTCCTTTCCCTAGAACATACAGGATGTTGCCCCCAAGGATTATTTACTCTGGCTGAACTTTGGAGATATCTTCTGCATCGTCTTTACTCATCCATGTTCAGTAAATTGGGCAACATATCCCTATTTAAAATTCTAATGAGCATTTCCACTTCTTCCCATTGTTGCTCTCTCAAATTCTATTATCTTGGTGACACTCTAGAATAGTCAGCATAAACAACTTTCTGCTTCCGTGGATAATAAAAGCAGGAACCTGAACAGGATGTGCTGCAGATTCTACTCCTTCAAGCTTTTTCATTGCAATTGCAAATTATCAGACTTGGTATGGCCAAAGACATCATTTCCTTGGAGAGGACATGGCTTTCTCCTTCTCTCACTTTATGAAATATAAAAGAAGGTTTGCAAAGTGGAAGACATGAGTTCTGCACCTGAACAGTCAGTGGCCATTCACAGCAGATAATTGACAGCTCATCAAGTAGGTATTATTTCTATGCAGACTGTATATTATAACAAACTTGGAAAAAGGTAACAACCAGAAGTGCAAGATCCTCATGTTTCTCCTGCCTGCCTCTTCTCTACTCTCACATTTTTATGTTCAAAAATTAGAGTATTTTCAAGAAGGCATATCATATTCTGTACTTGTATCTGCTCTCCAATGGAAACCAGAAATTCAAAAAATGAAAATTTGTCAGAAGATGGTATTGAAATAGCCCATGTTTGCTTAATAATTTGATTATAAATAGATTGTCATGGGGAAACAGTTGCAGAAATCAATAGGGATGATTTTGGAGTAAATGTTATTAGATGTGAGCAGTTTAGCTCATTTCCTGTTAATTTCATTAGATGCATTCTCCCCATACCCTTAATGTCCTATATCCTCCAATTATGGAAGAAGGGGCATTGTTTCTGGTAATACTGAGGGATATTCCTCTACCCTTCCTTAATGGGCTGCACTGAGAGATCTACACTGTTGTCAGTGAAGAATGCAAGCACATAGTGTGGTACATCAAGTTTACAAATAATGAGTTGGGTCTGTACAGACTCTGATATAAACAGACAGAATGTAATTAGTTGTTTTTCTTTTCAAAGTACACAGCTCACTACTCCTCTAGATGCCTCCTGTCTAAGGAAGGAAACAATGACCTTAGCAAAATGTCCATTAGCAATATTTGTCTTGCCAAACATGCAGAAAATATACCATTGCGTTTTGTTTCTTGTCTGGGATTATTATTTTGCATATATATTCCTAACCAGTAGACAATCTTCACTGAGTCTCTAACAGTCCACTCATCCAATGGAAGTGATGTTTTATTCCACCAGTTGAGTTTTGGTACAGTGCCATGATTTAAATGTATTTCTCTTTTGAATGTTTTGGCAAGACCTCTCAGAGAAAATTTCTAAAAGACTCACAAGTGGATAATTCTTTCTGCTCATCAATGACTGATTATTTTAAGGTCTATTTTTTTCTCATCAGAAGAGGACTTTTACTGTGTTCTGATTAAGATTGTTTAAAATATCTAATTTGGATTAAAGTGTACTTCTTAAAAGAATTCTTTAAATTAGATCACGTATTGAGGACTGTTTGTTTCACCTGTGATTTTTTCACATAGAAACTGACACTTTAATTTTGAATTAATTCTGTATCAAGTGTGTGGATCTGTGTGCGCATGTGTGTATTGCAAACTTCCTGACTTAAACTCAGCAGAAAATACCCTATCTACTTTGCATGGCTAGTTAAGAAAATTTAAGACACTAAGCAGCAGACTGCTCTCCATCAAAGCAAGAGTGCAGTCCCGTCTTATAATGACTGCAGTTTAAATCCAGTGTTCTCTTTCTTGTCATTCCCACCACTTAACAGATCCTTTGTTCTGCATTTCTCCAACTTGGTGTTAGGTGGCAGTTGACACTGACATAACCAGCACTCTAACTCCCAATATATACAGTTTATAGAGATTCTGCTACTAAAATCCAGAGTTTTTCAGAAATAGAAAACAACCAGATAAAAAATAGTACATCGATTATTTTCTTACACTGGTTATATAGGCCTAGAAATTTGTCTGTCTGTCTGTCTGTCTGTCTGTCTGTCTGTCTGTCTCTCTCTCTCTCTCTCTCTTATATGTCACCCATCTCACAAAATGTGACTCTGGGCGGTATACAATAAAAACCATAAACTAAATAATATTTTGAGCATGAAACTGAGCAAATTCAGGGAGGCAGTGAAGGACAGGAAGGCCTGGCGCAATATGGTTCATGGGTTCACGAAGAGTCGGACACAACTTAACGACTGAACAACAACAAAATAATATTTAAAAACATTCTACAATTAAAAACATTAATATTGTTATTATTGAAAGACTAAAGGGCTAGAAGAGAGCATAGATGTTACAAACAATGTAGCCACCTCATTAAGTCACCATTTCCTTGAGACCCCCAAGCCTGTTGATACAACCAGGTTTTGAGGGACTTCTGGAAGGACATCAAGGATGGGGCCAGTCTCACCTTGGGGGGAATGATGTTCCACAGAGTGGGTGTCACAACAGAAAAGGCCCATCTCCTGGGTCTCGCTAGGTGTAGTTCCTCAGCAGACAGGACCCACAACATCTCTTCTGCCAAACCTGATGAGACAGGCAGAAGTAATCAGGAAGAGACGCTCCCTCAAATAACCTGGCCCCATGCCATGAAGGGCTTTAAAGGTCAAAACCAGCACCTTGAATTGGACCTGGAAGCAAACTGGCAACCAATGCAGCTTGTGGAGCAGAGATGTAACATGGGCCATTCTAGGGGCACACACAACTGCCTGCACCTCCACATTTTCTACCAATTGAAGCTTCCAGATACTCTTCAAGGGCAGCCCCATGTAGAGTGCATTACAGCAGTCCCCCCAGGTGGTGACCAGAGCATGAGTGACCATGATATGATAGTAGACATTTGGCAACAAAAGTATAGTGATGATCTTGGAATGCCATTGCTTATCTTCTGAGTGTTATATGGGACATCCAGAAGTGGTTGCCTGTCCACAACGTTCCTTTAATTGAAATATAAATATGAAATGGTTATGCAACATTATTGTTGCATAATTTGGTCATAATTCTGTTCTTTTTTAAAATACTCTATTTTTCTTATAGTGCAATACCCATCAATTTTTTACAAAGCATATTAAGTGTGCAGAGCTGGGTCAGAAGAAACTATTTAATTTGATCATTGGATCCTCTAAAGCAAAGTATTTCTTGAAAGATGAAATATCATTTAAGGCACTGCTGCCTGTATATAAATAAAGACTTATGTGCAGTTTGGGACCCATAAGGTTGTTTTTGTCATCTTTGTAACTAGTTGCAGACTCAAAGTTCACATTATGCAAGTTGTTTGCAATATGTTTGGGGCATTCATAAAAAAAAAATCAGAAGGTTTAACCTTAAGGCTAATCAGATGTTATATACTTTTATGAATTATAGGCCATCGCAACTGCTTCAGACATTAAGAACTGTGTTATGGGGACAGGCTAAAATCCATCCATAGCAGTGGTGGATAATCTGTGACCATTGGCTGCACATCTCCATCAAGCTTTTTTTTGGGTAGCTTCCAGAGCTCTTGCTCAGAGGTGCAATTTCCTAACTTTTTGAGATATAATAGAGGATCTGTTCTGTTAATACTAGCAAAATGTGGAACGGGAGAAAAAAAAAACAAGGGAAAACCTGCTCCAACTCTTGGTTTAGAGATACAGAGTGATATTTGATTTATGGGCTATGTCTAACAAAGAATCCTTATAAACTCCTTTATTAAATGAATTTCTGCCGATATAAAGACATTCTTCTGTAAAACATTAGACTTTTTTTCTCTTAATTTACTCCTATTACTATTTCCTCAGTTTAGGAGGTAAAACAAAAACCACTTTTTAATTCCAGAGTAGTCCTTATGAACTTGATAATCCAGGCAAATGTGCATAGAGTTAATTTCTCAGTTTCCATGTTGATAATAATAGTTTGAGGTTAATAATTCCACCACTTGTTACACTTTATGCATATCTCATAAATGCCTTCAGTTGGAATTCAGACTAAGAGTTCTGTGACTGTATAATGTTTTCTTTTCAGTATAGAAAAGGGAATTCTGTCCAAAATTTAGTTAGAAGTGAAGTATTCAGTGGTTTCCCCAAACCTATCAATTTGTAGTATCTGCACTAGCACCCCTATCAAAATATATTCCCATGCTGAATAGTCTTTCTGTAGTTTTTCAAAAAATGGAAAAACATATTTGAGAATTTTCCTCACCCCATTCTCTTACACACCCTCCCCATTTTAGTGGCATTTTTTTGTTTCCTAGAAAAGGTCATGGCATTTCAAGGCTTCATTTCCCTGAGAACTACCATGAAACCCAAACTCTTGAAGTAATGAGTTGTGTCTGCCTTGTCAATGGATAGAAACAAATACTGTAGGGCAAAATCAAGGCCAAGAAGCATTTGCCCCCATCGGTCACAGTTCAGTGGGTACTAGAGTTCAGAAAATTAATACAAAGCATCTTTAAAAGGGCAGAGAAACATGATAAGCCAGATGCTGTTGTCATTCATGAAACATCCGTGTGGCTTCCCACCTTCAACCTTTATGATTCAAATTTTTTTTTAAAAAATCCTTATTTATTAAGTTGGAAAGCCAAGGCATTGTGCTCTTCATCTAGTACTATGTGTTTATCCTTTAGACCAGTGTTTTTCAACCTTGGCAACTTTAAGATGTGTGGACTTCAACTCCCAGAATTCCCCAGCCAGCAACAACAATATAGAGAGTTTTTTCTCCTGAAAAGTGGCCATGGTTTAGCAGTACTGAACACATATCCTTAATGACCTGAGAATCAATGTACAGTAATTAGGCCACGCTGATCATTTATTCTTGATTCAATCTTCTCAGTAATAAAAATATGTGGATGGAAATGCCACCAACTGGACATTGTGTGGGTTCTACCAGTTCCTTACTCCAGTACCTGGAGTAAGTTTATACAAATACAGGGCAAGTTATTATTTTATTTCAGACTATCTCCAGGTACCAGAAAGATTTAACATAGGCAAGTTTAGCCATATGGGCTAGTAAATATTTTGTAAACTAGTAAATTTAGGAACTATGTCATGTGGGGTAGGCACAGGGGTAGGGAACGAGAGTCTTAGGTAAGTAGGAAATAGGAGTCTTGTAGAAGTATATATGCTTCTACATGAGCATCTACAGAGGGTAGCGTGGGAGGCAGATGCATCAAGAAATTGCCACATAATGTATGTCTGCTGGGTTTTTGCATCTGAATTGGGACACAAGAAAAGCCAAGTCTATGTCACATCTTGCAATGTGCTGTCTATATTTTGCTTCCCTTAAAGATGAAACACAGAAGAGCTGCAGCAAACCCCAACCCTGTTGTGTGACCCCCCGATCCCCCAAGATTATACTACCAATGTTCAGAAGGAAACATAGATCTGAAAACAAGATTAACGTCAGAATCCCCCATGATTATGTCTGTTTAAAGCCACAAAAGATCAGTATTCAAAATGAGCCATCTAAAACTGGAAATATCCTTTTAATAAGGATGTGTTTATTCCTGCAAGATCTGCAAATTAATTGCATGAAGCAATTAAACCCAGCCAGATACAAAAGCACATGCCTTTATCTCCCCCATGGAATGTTAGTGTGGCTGCTAAGCACCAGAGCCATGAACGTGATTGAAACTGGATCTCAAAGGTGAGCAGAGGCACACTGCCTTTACTGAAAAATGGTTGGTACAAGGAATAGGTCTGGTGGTAATAGATGGAGAAAAGCAGAATATCAGAAATTTAGAAATGCATTTGATTCCAATGTTGTCAGGTAGAAGTTGATAATATGAAATAGCCGCAGAGCATCAGACCACAGCATGATTGTTACTTGTTAAGGCCAAGATGTTAACTTACGTTTAAGTGCAGCAAAATAATTAATGTTGGGAATGCATACAGGATGCATACTTAATCAGCACAGTGTTTTATCTTTCTCCGAAAATGATCGATACTGACTGATCAGGTGATGATATATTGCAATGCCCAAATCTGAGTAAATCAGCCTAAGAACCATGAAGCAGACTGTGAAAACAGCAGAGCGGTATCCGGGCTCTTGAATGACGCAAGCTGGTCCTGGCCATCTCAGCCTGGGGCCGGCTGTCTCATTCACTGGCCAGGTTCAGGCCCCGTGTTTCTTCAGCACCCCGTCACCAAACCCTTTCTGCTTGTGTTTACATCACTGTTGGACTTAGAAGCCATGACAATTGTGAAATGGTGAAATGATTGATTCAGACCTTACCCATCTACTTGGAAGAGCTCAAGCAATGATCTTCCATTCTCTACCTTAACTCCTTATTTAGGTGAAATTTACTATGGAAACTGGAACTTTTTTTTTTATATGTGTTCTGTGACTAAATGATGGTACTTTCTGTTTTAAAATGATTTCCCTAATACTAGATCGGACATCATAAGATGATTCTTTAGGAGGTGTAACAGCAACCATGAGATGGGTCAGGAGGAAGCCCAGAATCCCAACATTTTCTCAAGTTACACTCTAGTCTCTTGCCTTCCCAGATATGTTCTTTGTCCCGTTCAGGAAGAATAACAGGCGGGTAAAACTCCATGTTCACTGTTTTTCCTTTCCCCCTCCTCCATTAACATCAGCAAGGGGAGGGTTGCTACATGTATATGGCAGCATGTGAACAGCCTCTTAATGCTAATAGGAGCCAAGAATTCAGGATCTGTGGTGCCAAGAAAAATCCATATACACTGAATGTGTGAAGGCGCCCCTGACTTCATCCTGTTGATAATATTTTACAATGTCATGGACCAATGGGCATATTGTTGCTCACCCTGTGGATGTGGGAATATGGCCAGGAAAATTCAGTCATCTGTTTTCCAGTCATCCCATTGTAGAGGCAATGCCCTTCAGATTATAGAAGACTAACACATTTTTGTGTACCTCATTAAAAAAAACCATGCAAAGAAAAGAAGTGCATCGAGAAGAGGACCGCTTAGGCCCCTGTTTCTCAACCTTGGCAACTTTAAGCTGTGTGGACTTCAACTCCCACAACTCCCCAGCCAGCATACTAGATGGCCTAGGATCTCTCTCCTAAAACACTCCCTTTTCTGGAAAACCCTGAAGACGTTTATTCCCCTCTGCTCAGCTTTTATGCTATGTTAGGGGTAATGTGTTTTTATCTGCTGGAATTGCCTTATACAATTAAAAGTTTTACATGTGATTGCTTTGCTGTTTTCTATGGTATTGGCTATTATAAGCCATTCTATGGAAGTGTGTGTAGGGCATGAAATTCACCCTACAGTAATGAATAAATAAATATGAGAGGAAATTACTACAGAGGAATATTCAGCCTGTATCTTACTATACAGTGGCCTGTTTTCTTACTATAATTCTCCCGCTGATCTACAGTTGCTGCAAAATCAGGCAATAACTTCCCGTAACATTGAAGAATGCTGTGAAAGGAAACGGAACATTTTAAACGCTCTCATACGAGAAAGACACCTCCCTGCAAGTAGAAAGCTAGCACAGAACAAAGAACTATTCTCCTTTTTATTTCTTCTCCTTTCCACGACTTTTAAAAAAAAATACGGGAAAATCATTACATAAAGGCGCACACTCTCCCTTTCATAGTGTCACCTTCGGACTCTGCCACCTCTGCCTGTGGAGCAGGAAGATGGAGAAGGAAAGATCCACGGGGCGAGCCCCACGGGCGCGTTTGCATCCACGCCTCGCTCTTCCAAGGTGCCTCGGCAACACGTTCTGCTGGAAGGGTTGCCGTCTTGCGGGGCAACCTACGGAGCAGCGACCGCCCGCCTCCCGGCCTTGGCTGTTCTCCGAGTCACCCGCAAAGGGCGCACGTGGGCGGGCGGCGCAAGTAGGGCTGCGCGGGGAGGGGCGGGGGGCTGACCTCGCTCCCCGGAGCCCTCCAGTCGCCTCCTTCCCCAGATCCGGGAGATTTAAAAGTGGGAGCGCTCCTGGCCAGCAATTCCAAGCCATCGGAAGCAGCAGAGCGGCGCGGGGAAAGCGCGCGCGGAGGGAGCGAGAAGCCGGTCCGGCGTAAAGCAAGGCACCATGCGAAGGGCCCGCGCTTGCTGGACGCGGCCGGAGCAGCGCCCGCTGCCGGCTACAGCATTTGCCCAGGGCGGCGGCGGCGGCGGCGGCGGCAGCGGCAGCAGCAGCAGCAGCAGCAGCAGCAGCAAAGCCTGTCGCCCCAGCCGAAGAAAGCCCGGGCCGGGAACGCCCTGGAGCTTGCTGCTCGCCCTCCTCGCCTTTGGGGTGAGCTCCTGCAAAGGTAAGGGCAGATCGGGCTTTTTTTAGGCAGAGTCCGGGCGCCCCCCTCAATTTCTTCTCTTTGCATCCGACCTCACTGAGATTCCCCCAGAACACTTTTTTTGGGGGTCCATGCATGAAAAACAAAACCCCCAATAATCGGGAGTGTATGGGAAGACCAGAAATGCGCTTTTTTCTTATACTCTCCCGGAGTCGGGCGTTGCTGCTTTGGAGGAAAAGCACTGATCATTTCAAATACTAAATTCTTACGTCGGGGTGGCCCACCCGGTGATTCCCCCTTTAAAAAGGCCATAATAAGGGGAAGGGTCTCCATCTTTCAACTGTGTTGGAAGCTTCCTATCCAAGCACCTGTTCCTCTCAATCTTATCCAACATTTCCGTTTCTTGATTCAGATGTCTTGGCAACTGTAAAAGTTTGTGCTCTACCCCCCACTGGCACGTGCCAACTTCACCAGAATGTTAATACATGCAGTTTTACTTAGAATTTGGGTTGAGTATCATGCGCTATATAATAAGGCAAACGTTGGGTGACTTACCTTTCTTCTTTGAGGGCTGTTAAGTTCACACACTGGAGTGAGGTGCTTTTTTTTTTACACTGTAACTTACGAAAAGTTAGGCAAAATTCAAAAGGTGCGTCATTTACATCAATCAAAGCTGGTCTTGCTAAATGAAATACCTAAACAAAATATTTCATCTATTTCCAACTCTGTTCTATTTCTTAGGAGTTTCTCATCAGTTGTTGAAAGGTATGTCCTGTCCTTCTTAGAAAAAGAACTCAGGACAAATCCTGCATATATACATACTGGAATTCCAGAGCTTAAGTCAAATCTGCCACAATTACATTAGCAAGGATGTAATACCAGTTTTAAAACTCTGTCCCATTCTAATGTACTTCTAGCAACTAATGTCATTTCCAATACAAAGTTACTTATTATCTAAACATAACCCCCACTAGAGAAATACCTTTTTTAGGCCAACTAATAAATAGTCTGCAAAACATGGAATTTTCAAGAAAAAAAGGGTTGACATAATGAAGAATGTGATACCAATGAATACAGTTATTCTTAAACAGAAGTCATAGCAGAAGTCTGTGCAGTAGCATAGAATATGATTTCTTCTTCACACCATGCAAACATTACAGCATTGAGATACCAAGTAGGTCAAGCAATATTAGCTTTTCTAAATATTTTCAGGTCTATCTTTGCCCATTTAGTGACAAGTCTGAATTTAAAACATAAAGTTAAACTTACTAGTAGATCTTTCAAGCTTGCCATTATTTTACTAAAGTGAGTCACTCCTGGAGTTACGTTTTGTAAGACAAGTAGGATAAGAATATTTTAAAAGATCCTGGTTATTTATTTACAGACCCTTCCATGGTTTACAGTCCTTATTTCACTGATAAGTACCAGAGGAAGCTTCAGCTGACAGTATTAGTGGAAGCACACAAAGAATACAATCGTATGGAATGCTCATATGTAATGTGATCTAGCCTGATCTGTATGACTGACTTGCTTCATATTCCTAAATGAAATCATATTCATACTTACAACTTCAAAATATGAAAAAGTATAATGAAGAGGACATGAATCATGACAGAGTCCTGGGTGTATCTTGTCTATGGCTTTATGCTTCTATGCAAAGTATTAATTAAGCATATGCATTTCTCATTAGTAGAATTTTAACGTGGTGCTTAGCCCTGGTCCCATTCTCTGTGTAATACCCTTCATTTCTCTGTTGCTTCTTTTGCGACTTTCTTCCCACATTAAAAAAAAAGAAAAGTGGAATAGCTGCAAAATACTTTTTAATTAGCAATGCTAGGAGCCTTCCATACGGAAGCATCCGGAGTCCAACTGGCAAGCGTTGCTGCTGTGCATAATGATTTGCTTTACTAACAAGCTGTAAATGGGTATTTTCTTTCTGTCCTTATTTTATACTCATTTATGCCCAATATATAGTTATCTGGTAGTAAAGCCCACTGACTACAATTTACTTCAAAATAAACTTGCATAGGTTTATAAAAAATCAGAGCTGATAAATTACATCCTTTTGAGCTAAGTATGGTGTTATTTATTTGTTTTATTTAGGAACAATAATTGTCACATAATTAAACTTGCATATGTACATAACCCATCATACAACTCCCTTTCGAGGTGAACAGTGTGATGTAAAGCACAAAAAAGGAGGATAAAATAGTAAGCAAAGGAAATTAGTTGCATGAGATAAGAAAAGGAAATATATCTAAATCTGGTTTGCACTAACACTATTCACTATATTCTCCATACCTTTATATTCTTGCAAATCATCCTTGCTGCTGTTACATCTGTAGATTACCTTCATGTGCTTCAAAAACTCAGCACTCTCTTTCTGAGGATTTCACCCTTCCTTCATATGTATACTTTGTAGTTTGATCCTAATTCATTTTCTCCACATGACCAAACCCCCTGACTGTACTTATTTTATACTGGTTGCTCATTTTATATTCAAACCACATTCATTTAGGATCAATACATTTTTGACCTGATAACTTCTTTTTTTATCACAATTCTTAAGTATCCCATTCCAGTGCAAATAATTTTTGTTCTTAGTCAGCAATACAACATCATCTGCATAGTCCAGTACGTGTGCATCTACGTTTCCAACCAACATAATTCAACATCACCATAAGCATTGACTGATTGATTATGTGCCATCAAGTCATTTTTGTCTCCTAGCAAACGCATAGATTTTCTCCATGATGGTCTATCCCTAACCTGTTCTTTCAAGTCTCCCAATGGTGCACCCATTGCCACTGTAACTGAGTCCATCCACCTTGCTGTTGGTTGTCCCCTTCACTTTCCTTCCACCTTTCCCAGCATTAGAGCCTTTTCCAGAGAGCTGGATCTTTGCATAATGTGTCTGAAATAGGATAATTCGAGCCTGGTCATGTGTGCCTTGAGTGAGAACTTTGGATTGATTTGACCGATCCATCACTTTGTTTTCTTGGCTGTCTATGGTATATTTAGGAGTCTTCTCCAACACTAAAGTTCAAAGGTGTCAATACTCTTTCTATCCTGCTTCTTTGAAGTCCAACTTTCACTTCCATAGAGCATCACAGGGAATACCATAGCTTGCATGACTCTGATCTTTATAGGTATAGACACATCACAGCATTTGAATATCTTTTCCAAAGCCTTCATGGATGCTCTACCAAGTGCTAGTCTTCTGCATATTTTGTGACTGCTTGTTCCATAACTTGACTGCTTGTTCCATATGCTTATAATTCCTTATGAATAAGGAACCATAAGCATTCCTTATTCATAAATAGTTGAAATAATAAGGATATTACACATCTTTGTCTTACTCTGTTCAGTGCTGAACCCATTTGCTAATAATATTTTTGATTCTCATGCATGTTTTAGTTCTATCATGTACCACATTTACCCCACTGAGCAACCAAACTTTATCTATATGTTTGTACAAAATTTCTCAATATCAAAGCCTATTCACTTTATTATACACTTTCTCTATATTACAATGATGATTGAAGTTTATTTAAAGTCAAAGATCAAAATACTTTCTTTACATCAGTGAATGCTCAATAGACTTTCTTACATTCATACATTTTTCATGCTGAATATTGGTCTGCCCACCACCTGTACATAAAGCCACATTGCATTTCCCAAATTTTGTCCATCATTACATCTGTATCCTTTCTGTCAGAATTATGCCAAATACTTAACAAACTAATCCCCCCGTAGTTTTTGCATTAACTCTTGCTCTCTTTTCCTTTGTATATTGGAACAGTAGCAGCAGCATCAGTTACAGAGAACATCTTCACAGGCATTAAGCAAGTAGCATAGCTATGTCATAAGCAAACCATATTCCTATTTTAGCATTTCTCCAGTCACACTCTCCAGACCTATGCTTATCATTTTCAATGTACTCACAGCATTTATGACTTTTCACCAATTTATTCTTTGATAATAACTTTTATGGCATTTGTTTCAATTCCTCTATCACTCCAACAGAAATCTCTAAAATACTCATTGCAGCATCCCCCCCACTTGAATTTCATCCCAAAATATCTTGTTTCTTATATCTGGAATTCCATGTACTCTGCTGGAATCACTTTTTATCCTGAGTGTGTTTCAATACACTACATGTACTAGGTGGAATGCAGGCAAGATGTTGGCTTGAAAGTTAATCTTAGATTAATCCTAGCTTGCACAGAACAGTGTGAACTCAATAACGTAAGCATGCTTTGTTTCTCTTTGAACCATATGATCCCAAATGTGCCAAGACTGACATTTTATTAGCGTGTGGCTAATAAGTCCGCACTTGTACTAAAAGAATGTTTTGTGAATTAAACTTAGGTTTATATGTACAATGACAATAAGAGACCAGGTTGACAATTAAGTCTCAGCTATTTATAGTCTGACATTTTTGTCTAAAATACTCTCCTTCTGGGAAGCACCAGGCCATCTTACTAAATATCCTATGCAATATTAACTTATACTGTTCATCAGTTACTTATAAGTACGTGCTATCTTCAGTGTGATTGCTCAGATTTTTTTTCCTTATGCTATATAGAGTTACTTTTATGTTAGCATACATAAACAAATATTCACTTACATGTGGACAAGTATGCAATGTATTTCATTAAGTTATCTTAGAGAGGAAAAAAATGAACTGCTATTAGGAATCAAGTTTAGGATTCTTGCATTTTAAATTTCTGCATGGTAAGTAAACAAAAGTTGGTTTTTGGATTGAAATGGGGTGGGTGGGGGACTGAATGCAACTCATTCTGTGTTTTCTTGATGATGCTAATTGAAGGAAAAAGGATTTCAGGGGATATTGTGGCCAGCGTGGGGCGATGGGGAGACTCGCTTAAATTTTGTCCCACCCTTTAATTCTTCTCTGCAGTTCACCTCCTAATGCTTTTGTTTAGTTGGCCTCCAACTGGAGAAAACTGTCCTCTGGAAGCGTTTGCTGGGAAGCATTACCAATGAAACACTTTCTGCAGATGCTCTTATTGGCCAAATTTGTATTAGCAAATGTACTTTGCCAACATGCATTTACTGAAACATCATCTAGTTTCATTTGTAATTTTATTTGAGGAGATAGTTTTCCAGACAAGTCTGTAATCAATGTTCTATAAAGTAACAATCGTTAGCTAAATTTTGTTATTAAAGAAAAATCCTTTGTATATTGTTGAATTAAAGCCTACATGATGACAATTAAGTGGAAGTTTAAGTAACAATCCTACACTATAGAAGATGTTCTTTTTAAAATTGTGTCAGACTTGCATTATAGTCAAGATATATAGTCAGCGCTGTTACCATTTCTCCAATCCTCTGCTAAACATTTGTTTTATCTCTATAGAATAAAAGTAATTGTTGCCCCATATGGCTTATAAGATCTCTGCTCAGTAGTGTTATAATTTTTAGCTTTCCAGATTTTTATAAATCCTTATAATTTCTTTCTAAAATCAAAACATCTATGGATTTGAATAACTTGATGCAAAAATGAATAGCACTTCTTCAGTTGGTTAGTTTTTGAATGTATTTCATTTTAAAGAAGGTATGTTTGTCAGAGAGTGAAAGAGATAGAAATATGTTTTATTTGGGTATATTTCCTTAAGGTTTCTGACCATTATTAACATTTCAAAAAATACCTGAGTATGTAGAATTCAGATGTGGACAAAATGGGAATATTGTCTCATTTAGAAGAAAAATAAAGTTCTGCCTTCAAATATACAGTATGTAGATAAACGTGGATTTGATGCAACAGTTTTATTTATGGGACAAATAATGTTTCAAACTCAATATTGTCCTGTTAGGATCAGGGATCAAATAAAAAGTGTTTGAAAACGTGTGTTTCAGATGATCCAATGTGTGCTATTGTGTAGCTCAGAATCAGAAGTGCTAAAATTTCAATAGAATTAATCCATTTACTTTTTTTTTTTTTTGCCCATGCCCCACTGAAATGAATGGGAATCCTAAAAAAGTAATGACATAACCATGTAATGTTTCATTTCACTATATAATTCAGGCCTATAGTAAACTCTTTTCAGGGTCTGAATATCAGCTTCCTGAGTATATTCAATGTCTAGCCTGCTTTTTTGCTATCACGACCGTCACGCTATTTTCTGATTAACGGTATTTGTTTATTCTCATTGACATATTCAGTCAGTGATCTTTGCATAGGCAGTAATATCATAAACAGCAACATAAAATTTAAACACAGATAATTTCTTTTTATTTCCAGGTATACCAGTGGCATCTCATGTTCTCCAAGGAGAAAAAATGCGGAATGAGGTAGAGAGCAATTTCATCATTGCTTCCTTCAGAATTGTTTTATTTATGACATGGTTGTACCAATACCATTTGTACTATAGTTTAAAAAAAAACAGGTTTAATAATTAAGGATTCTAATAGAGAACTGATACATACTTTATTTGTAATATACAACAAAAAAATCAATTTCTTTCCTTTTTGTTCAGTTAAAAACCTTACTATATCTACCTTCTTATCAATCTTTATAGACAGATGATATGTGTTCTGCTTACCTGGCCAGAGATACTCTGCCCCAGGTCAGTTGAGTTTAAAACTATTAAGAATGCAAATATGTTAATTTTTTTCAAGGAGGATGCTTTCAGTTCATTAATCTAGCCTCTTTTCTTAGCTATCCAATGTACTCGGAGAATTCTGCTTTATGATTCTGGAGTTTCTACAGAAAGATAAGGTAATAGAAGTTATTATTGTACTTTATTTTTGAATATGGTAGCCAGATTCTTCTGTAATGTTTTATAATTACTTTTCAAGCAAATGATAAATGCTGATGGATTCTCAGCTTTGTGGCTCCCTGATATCAGTTGTTGCAAGGCTACTCACAGATTGGTAAATGTAAATTAGGAATATGCAAAACTGGATGGCCTGTTCTTCCTCTGAAGCATGTCACCCTGACTATTTCAGGAGTGACCTAGTGATTTTTCCAGAATGTAATCTTCCAGATTAGAAGTGGCTCACAGAATGTTCAGTTCTGTACATCCGCAGTTTAAATGGTAAGCACAGTCATTGCTCAAATTGTAAGTTAGATAGATATTTTAAAAATCTTATTCTGGAAGTTTTGCAAACTGGCAAACCTGAATAAGCCATTCCTAATTTGCATGTACCTTGAAGTTTGGAATTAATTTAAATTCAGTATTTTCCGTATTACATAGCAAGACAAGCTTTAGAGGGAAATTGGGCTATGTTCTTCATGTGGTTGAAGGACTTCAATGTTGATAACTTTCTAACATTTTTATTTGAGAAGGTACTGACTTGGATGCAGAATTCAGAGAATCTCAGCCTGCATTATCATAAAATGAAAGTTTCTAGTGTTTAAGATTCTTTCTAGTCTTATTTTGCAAAGATTACATTACTTGGAGAAATCCCACATTTTATGTTGTATGTAGTAAGATTTTGAAGGGCAAGGCTTTAATATTCTTCTAACCTTTAAAGAAGGTGAGATTGGCCCCCTCACTCCTGTCCTTCTGGAGGGATTTGAAGACCTGGCTCTGCCGCTTGGCCTGGGGTGGGGAAGGACGACATTAAGCGTGGGGATGGCTAGCCCCTTAGAGGCCTGTTGTCTGCAGCTCTGGAAACCATCAGCCTCTTGGATTTTCTCTTTTTTCTTTTTTTAGTAATGTTTTGTACAGTTTTTATGTTTTATGTGATTGTATATATATTTATTGTTTTAATGGGTTATGTGAGCTGCCCAGAGTCCCCCATCAGGGGGAGATGGGCGGAGATAAATTTGATAGATAGATCGATCAATCGATAGAACTTTCATACTTGCAAGATTGATGTCAGCCTCGCAGGGTAAACCAGATAGGAATCACCAGATGAGCTAATTCTACTTTATTGTAAAGCTACATTGACAGAATCTTGCAAGTATAAAAATACAATTCCCCCCTCCCGTCTCCTTACAGCCCAAGAAACTAGGGAGGGTCTCTTCTGAGCCTTTTGCCTCTCCCACTATCTATTGGACCCAGAAGCAAACTGGCAACCAGTGCAGCTCGCAGAGTAGAGATGTAACGTGTACCGTTCTAGAGGCACACATAACTGCCTGCACCGCTGCATTTTGCACCAGCTGAAGCTTCTGGATACTCTTCAAGGGCAGCCCCACGTAGAGCATATTGCAGAAGTCCAAATGGGAGGTGACTAGGGCATGGGTAACTGAGCAGAGCCCCCCGAACCATGAACGGGTGCAACTGGCACACAACATAAAGCTGTGTAAAGGCCCTCCTCGCCATGACTGCCACCTGCTCTTTGAGCAGGAGTCATGAGTCCAGGAGGACCCCCAGATTGCGCACCAGGTCTGTCTAGGACAGTGCCATCCCATCCAGCATCAAAGATGGCATAGTCCTATAACCAGAAGGCCCTAAAACCCAAAGCCACTCAGTCTTGCCAGGGTTCAGCTGAAGCCTGTTTTTCCCCATCTGGACCCTCACAGCCTCCAGGCACTGGGATAAGATGTTCACAGCATCACTTAATTTGCCAGGGACAGAGATGTATAATTGGGTGTTATCAGCGTACTGATGATACTTCACCCCATAGTGATGGGTGAGATCACCAGCAGCTTCATATAGATGTTAAATAGGAGAGGGAAGAGTACCAAACTCTGCAGCACCCCACATAATAGGAGCCAAGGGTGGGATCTCTCCTCCCCAACTACCACTGACTGGAATCGGCCCCAGAGAAAGGAGGTGATCCAACACAGCACTGTGCCATCCACCCCCAATCCCCTGAGCCAGTCCAGAAGGATACCATGGTCGATGGTATTGAAAGCCACAGAGAGGTTAAGTAGGGCAAAGGTGGATACACAATCCCGTCCCGCCCTCACCAGAGATCATCCAAAAGCATGACCAAACCTGTTTCCGTCCCTTACCCAGGCCTGAATCCTGACTGAAAGGGATCCAGATAATCTGCTTCATCCAAGGTCCTCTGAAGCTGCTGTGCAACCACCTTCTCAATCACCTTCCCCAAAAAGAAGAGGTTAGATACTGGATGAAAACTGTCCAGTATAGTGGGGTACAGTGATGGCTTCTTGAGGAGGGGGTGAACCAAAGCCTCCTTAAGAGGCGAAGGAACAACCCCATCATTCAACAAAGAATTAACCATCACTACAACCCACTCACATGACACCCCCAGGCCGCTTCAACCAGCCAGGAGGGGCATGAATCTAAAGAGCAGGTGGCTGAACTCACAGCCCCAAGGATCCTGTCCACTTCCTCAGGTCCAACAGGTTCAAACCATTCTCAGATAACAGGGCAAGACTCCTCCCTAGGCATCTCCACCAGCCCTGCAGCAAGACTGGTGTCCAGCTGAGAACAAATCTGAGTGACTTTGACAGATACTGAGCAAATTCCTCTGCATGCCCCTGCAAGAGGTTTTCTGAGCCCCCCTTACCCAGGAGGGCACATGTCACCCAAAACAGGGCTGCCGGGCAGCTATCTGTGGACACAGTAAGAGTGGAGAAGTAATGACAGTTCACTGCCCTTACTGCCACAAGGTGAAGGCCTTAATAGCAGCTCTAACCCCTGTTTGGTCAATTCAATCTCTCTGGGATGCATAAATTAACTTCAGGCAAACTTGGGTGGGAAAACACTCCCCCCACCTCTTTCATCTCGCCAAAATGATCCCTATGAAGAGCTCAGTTAAAGAGTTGGGGAAGAAAAAAAGAAATTCTTCAGGGTCAACCCTCTCTTCCTTTTTAATCTAGCTTTTAAGACCTTGCTGTCTTGTCTTCTGTATATTCTCCTCCTTCTCCTCCTTTCTGGGCAATTTTGGGAATGAGTGGTAGAGAAATCATTGTAACAAAGAAGAACTCAGCAAGCATAAACCTTGGGACCTGTATGTATGGAATCTTCCCTTGGTCTTAGATTCACCTTTCACCACTTGGTGCTTCAGGTCCCCAAGGGGACCAGAATGTACCCATCCAAGCAGCATGGGGGTACATGGACAGGCATATGTGCAGCCTTGTACTACAACCAGGTGAGCTCATCCTTCTTACCAACCTTTCTTTGTATGAAGTTGCCGAGGCTGTTTTTACCTCAGTTTAGTTGAGGAGGCAGGAACCACATTTGCTGAAGGAACACACCCCCACCTTCACAGGCAGAGAGGGCTGGTCCTGGCCAAAAGCTGAAGAAGGACAAAGTGCTCCTGAATCCCAGCTCTTTGACTTTTGGGGAAGGGACCTCACGACTTCCTTCTCTATCCCAGTGACCTGCTTAGAAGACTTGAGTGAAGTCTGAGGTCTGATGGGGTGTAATGAACAAAAGCGGGCTACTCCTGAACAGTGTGGCCTTTGAGACTGAAAGTTTGGGGGTCTCTTGGGCTTTGGGCTGCTGCATGAAGAGCAGGAGATAGCTGTGGCCAGGAGAGCTTTTGCATACATCCATTTGATATACCACTTGCAATTGTTTCTGGATAAGAAGGCCCTGATCACACTCACTCATAGCTTGGATACCTCTTATTTGAAATATTGCAATGTGCTCTATATGGAGGTGCTCTTAAAGATCATTGGAAGGTACAACTGGTCCAGAATGCAGTATCACAGGTAGTCATGGGTGCATACCATAGTATACCCGTGTAACACCATTACTTTGTGAGCTACATTGACTTCCAGGTACATTTTGAGGTTCTGGTTACCACCTATCAAGCTTTTCATGGCACATGGCTGGGCTATTTGTGAGTCTGTCTATCCCACAAGATTATTTCTGCCTGTCCCACAAAATCCAACCATGTGGGCATCCTCTGAGTCCCCTCCATGGACAATGTCATCTGATTGGACCAGGAAGCCAGCCTGCCCTATGGAGCAGAATACTCCTGAGATTTAAACAGCCCCAACATTGCTGGCCTTCCATAAGTCTTTGAAAATCTGGTTCTTCCCCTGTTCATTGTGGCAGAGTGTTAGGAGAGCCTGTTTTGTCATGGTTAAGGTTAGGATTGTGGTTGGGGTTGATTGTACTGTGTTTTTCTGTTTTGTTTGGTTATTTTTTGCCTTTTTGGTTTTAACCTTATGTTAGCTGCCGAGAGTCACAAATTGCAAGTTGAGTGGCTATATAAATTCATTGATTGACTGATTGAATGAATCAATGAAAATACAGGGAAATGCAGGAGTGAGTTATGGGCATCCACAGCATGACAAAAGAATGATACGTGCCCGGTGATGTCACAGTACGATCCCTTTCATATTTGCATCCCAATGTCAGACACAAATATGTAAGTCATGGGTTCACGTCCTGGCATTATGAAATACCTCAGATCATTTATTCCCACTTTGGACATCCATAGAATAAGCCACAATAAGTGAAATTCCCTCAGTCTTCCCTCCCTTCTCCCAAAAAGCAGTGTTCTGAAACTTTTGCCTTCACTTTCCTTTAATGTAGTTTTTTGTGTCACATGTGGTTTCGATTAACTACAGTTACTTTGAATTAAGTTAATTTCAAGCCATGATTTCCTAAAGTTGTCTTTAGGAACTCACCTGTCAGGCCTAGCCAAGGAACTCCAAGAGATCATGCAGATTCAGTTCAGCAATGTTTATTAGCTACAACCTCTAGCAAGAATCTTCCCAGACTGAAACTAGTTCCCAGGGTCAGCCAGTCAACACAGAGTGAATTCCTCAGGGAGGTGCCCGCCTCATCCTCTTATCTCTTCCCCGCCCTTCAGGAGACGAAAGAGGATGCTTGCCTCCCTGAGTGTGGCCTTCATAATTCCATTCCATCACATCACCAAAGTTGATATCAGCCATGGTTTCTGGTCTGTAAATGAGCACTGTAAACATTACTGTATATTAAATTGTAATGTAAGTTAGTATTTATTAAGGCCCCCTCTTTCCCTCTCCCAAAATGGTCCTTAAAACACTTGTTATATAAGTTATGTTATAGATATCTTCATTTCACCTTATCATTATTATGAAAAGTACTATAGCTCCCTCAAAAAAGTGCGACATCTCCCAGCAATTTACCTACCAAAATACATCAATAAATAGAAAATATGGAGAAATATTTATAAGGCAATAGGTAGATTTTTGTTTTAGTAGGCATCCTTAAAGTTAACAGTCTGTCAGTCTTTTGCAAAACACGTGATTGAATTCCATTGTTCGACTATTACCACAGTCTATGTAAATTCAAACTTCTCAACCAATTTTATGAACTGAGTGTAATAAATACAGTGGTGCCTCGGTTCACGAACGCTTCTGTTCATGAACAATTTGGTTCACGAACAGCTCCGGTCGCAAAATTTTGCCTCCGTTCGCAAACTTCGCATCGGGTTACGAACAGGATCCGCGGCCATTTTCCCTGCTGTGACACGTGGTCATGGCTTCCTGTAGGGAGGGGGACTCTCCCTCCAAGCAGTAACCGCTTCCCCACCCGCCTTCCTGTCCTCCACGCCAGAAGTCGCCTTGAGCAAGGTTAGCGTTCTCTCTCTTTGTACTGTACTTTGTGTCATATTTTTGCGGTTTAAAAAAACAACAACATATGGTTCAGAACGGATTAACCGTATTTACATTGAACCTCATGGGGAAATTTGACTTGTGTCACGACCAAAAATCGGTTGGCGACCAAATTCGGAGGGGTCAGAACGGATTAACCGTATTTACATTGAACCTTATGGGAAAATTTGATTCGGTTCACGACCAATTTGGTTCGCGACCAGAGTCGCGGAACGAATTAAGTTCGTGAACCGAGGTACCACTGTATATGTTTAATATGGTGTGCTGACCCTGGAGGCAAAATGAACAGAAAGCAGCATAATCTCTATTATGAATATATATTAACAGTACAATTGTACAACAGTACAATTATTCAGAAATAAATCCTGTTCAGAATAATACAGATATAGGTATCTGATTACAGCTGCCAGTCAACTTAACAAGAAGTGTGAAATTTAGAGGAGCCCTACTCTTGATTGAAGTGCATCTTTGTGCACTTCCTCTGAAATCCCACCCTGGTCCTAAAAATCTATTCTGGGGAGGGGGTCCGACAGCCACATAGAATAGATTTTGAAGGTTTTGATAGAGAAAGCTGCAAAGTAAACTGGATAGGCAGAAAGAATGCTTATGTGACCCTGGATTTCACTCACACTATTGAACCACATGGTTTAGGGAGGGTGCCAAAGGATAAAATTCTGTTATTAAAATAATTATTATAATTCTTTTCATAGGAGTTAGTTGAAAGGGGTAACACTAAAAAGGTAAGTTTTTTAAAAAATAATCTGTTTGTTTGAATCACATGTTGTCAAGAAATTCACCTCATTTCATTCCATCTGAAAGTAAAATTCACTTTGAATTTCTTTGTCCAGTCCTTATTTCATTATTTCAAGATTCATCATACAGAGAGTTCAAATGATCTAGTAAGCTGAACTGTCTTTTCCCTGTGAATAACAGATTCTTATTTCTTTAAAAAAATACAACTATTAGTTGGATTTTATTCAGTCCCTACCAGGCAAAAGTCAAATGTATAATCCATGACAGTATTTTCAGTGCAGTTAATAAATGGACAATTTTTGTTGAAGTCTAACTAAAGTAGATGGTACTTAAATCTGAAGGTGAAAAATTAGGAAAATGTGGGTGTGAATTATGAAATACATTAATCCATGTGTTATAATTCGTTGTATTAATACATTAATATACATTATTATGATAACATCTCTATTACTGACATAAAGTTACATCTGTATAATTTTAATATTTTAACATCAACACTAAGAGTGAATAGGATATCCACATAACACAAATTATTCCTCTTTATAAGGGTATATTAATTTTTGGGATGGATTTCATCAACAACTGTATATTTGATGTTTATACATAAACCTAGAGAGGCAAGAAACCTTTTTGCAGGGAGGAATTGCACTTAAAAAACAAAAGTCCAAGAACTGCAGAAGGTATGTGATTGTAACATCCCTGGAGGAGGTGGGTTCTCTCTCTCTCTTTTTTTTACTTTCAGTACAGTAGCAGTTCTTCAATTAAAAAGAAAGTTGTGTGAAGCTTATATAGACTTAATTCAGCTACTTACTTTGATTTTTTAAAAAAAAAGCGTAATGAAAGTTCACTATTTTACTAGGAAAAAAAGTTTGGGACTGCATGAACCCTATCAGTCCAGTTGCCCAGCTCTGACCCAGCTATGCGTGATATGTTTTAAGGAGACCTTGCTTTTAGTGTATTAAAATTGCTCCAAAGCACCATTATATATTTTAAATAGACATCTACATCTTCTGTCATTCATCAAAACTCTCATAGCAAATTTACTGATTTGTCATTCATTTTATAATATAATTAATGTTCCATATTTGTTGCCATATTGTCAGTCTTTGTAGCAGAAAGCCCTTTGGTCCAAATTTTGGGATAATATCAGAAAATGTTACTATTTTGATTGCTCTACAAATTATTCTAAAATTATTATCAATCTAGAAAGAAATTGTGTCCTGTTGCCCAAAGCTGCATAACCGTTCTCAGTTTGCCCTTTTATAGCTTAACGGTTCCCATAGCTTTTGTATGTAATACAATAACCAGTTTATTTCAACTCATGCCATGTTGGTTTATCACTGGGAAATGCAAGGATATCAGAAAAGGCTGCACCAGTAATACAATGATAGTTCTACAGTGGTACATTTTATGAACAATGTTTATAAGGCCTTACATGCTTTCGTTGCATGAATTTTTACAGGCATTGTAACCAAGTAAGAAATAAACTGTAGCAACAGGAAATGTATTCTGTATTGCAGGATAATTTCATTATGCCAAAAGTCCCAACCATCAACGGCACTGCAGGTGTGCAGAAATACTGTCAGAGAGGCTGTTTTGAGTAGCAGATGAATTCTGCAAGGCGAAATAGATTTAAACGGGAGGTGAACTAAGAAGAAAAGCGATCAAGCAGAATCCAAACAGTTCAATCGATCAGTTTATTACAGTCATTGACCAGTACAACTAAAAATGCACATAGCATATCTACTTGAAAATCCTAGATATAATAGTATCAAGTAAAATCTATATCATAAATTACAATTATTGATCATTAGCTAAAATAAGGTGATGATAAAATGATAATATCTAAAATTGAAATGTGTTGGTGATATTTCTGTCTATTTTTTCATGATCACCTACTTAGTCCACCCCTACCAAAATCGATTCCACTCAGCAAGGCCCCCTGACTCTTGAAGTGGTATTTTCAGGTCTCTTTGGGCACTGTTAATACAGACTAAAATACTAGTTGGCTATAGTCCATTACTGAAAAACCTTTCATTGATTGATTGATTGAATCCAAACAGTTAACAATGGAGAAAGGAAGAAGTTGGGGAGTTAAAATGTAGAAATTTATAAATGGATTGAGTCAATTATGGCCAGGAAACATCTGCTTTGCTTTACTCTTGGGTTTTTCCTTGCGGCTTGTATCTTGTACTATGTAGAGTTTGTAGAGCGGGTCATACAAATCATGGATTGCTGAGTGGGATCAAGGGAGCCTTCTCCTTGGTGTAAGTGATGCCTGGATCTGAAGCTTTATGCCAATAATTCTTCCTGGCAGGGTTTCTGAAATTCTCCCATCTGGAGATCATGGGGTTTGCTATCATCCTGACTTTTTCCCCTCTAGCACATGCCTGTGTAAAATGCCATGCCAGCCTACAATCTGAGGCAGAACAGCAAATGTTGCTCCCGACTCATCTATCCACATGATGCACAGGATTAAAGGCTTAATATGTGAGGCAGAAGATCTCACAAGCATCTCATCCTATGCTTGGAAGAAAAAAATAGAACAATGATAACAAAGTAAATATGCTAATTTCTCCCATTTCTGACACCTAAAATTTGTGGTCAGAAGCAGCGTCCTCAGTTTGCTTGGCAGTCTAGCCAGCCCTGACCTTGATAGACCATGATTTCTAGCCTGGGAGATATTTATTATGGGCATCTCTGCTGCACGCTGTGCATATGAGTACGTGTCACAGGAGAGGGGATTCCTTCCCAGACTCGGGCTAGAATTTCGCCACCATTCACGTGTCTGTGCTCCTGTTCTTTCAGCCATCGGTCATGCATCCTTTGCTGCGACTTATTCCCCAACTTCATGAAAGGAGACAGAAGAGATACAACGTGGACGTATGTAAATTTTAAATTATGCACAGTAGCATAACCTCATGGGTCTTATTCTATTTTGTTAGTTTTAGTTATTTTATTGGGTTGAATCGTGCTTTGTAGTGCATGCCTGTGCCTTTTTATTCAGAACTAAATCCTACATTCATTGGGGATTAGTACATTCATTTAGCACTACAGCCTAAATTAGTCATGATAGTCTTGTACCATCAGTTTCAGTACGACACTAATGGGACTGCAAGCCATTGAATCTGTTATGATGTATCTTAAGCATTTATGGATGACTTTTTTTTTCAAAAAAGTTGTGTATGTTTATACGACACTTAAAAATATACATCAGGATATGAAATTGGTATGTATGACTTTTTATTCATAATGAACAGCATTGCTTTTCAGTGCAAAAGTCTAATCCTATCAGTCATTATTATGTCACCACAAAATCTATAGCATTCTTCCTGTACTTGGTGCCCTCCAGGATTCTTGATCAACATGATCAATAATTGGTGCCCTTCAGTGCAATCTTGTATCTATAGAGGTGAATATGTGTAGCTCAGGGTTGAACTGTGGAGTCCTTGGAGTTCTCTGAGCTTGGTTCTTTTCTTGCAAACGTTTCATTACCCAGCTAGGTAACATCTTCAGTGCTAAAATGGGATGGGGTCTGCTCTCTGTTTATGTGCTGTGGCCTGCCTTGCCAGTGCTGGTGGGGATGGGGGTTTTGTTTTGCTCCTCCGGTAGTTCTCTGATTGGCATGTGTTTACTGCTTGACAAAACCAAAAGACCCAGTAGCCCAAGAAGAAAAAGCAGGAGTCATCTACAACATAAAGTGTAAGGACTGTAACAAACACTACGTAGGACAGACAGGCAGAAGACTAGCAGAGCATAACCACGAGCACCAACTTGCAGTCAGAAGACATGATGAAAATCCTTAATCTCACAACACATGGATAGACTCAACCATAGTTTTAACTGGGAAACTGTCAGCATTTTAGACCAAGCTAAATCCAAATATGCAAGAGAATTCTTGGAAGCCTGGTATTCAGACAAGGCAGCAATTAACAGACACATAGAGATAAACAGCATCTACATATTATTCAAAAGAGACAAAAGACCAGAAGATCGCCTCACCAGCAATCATCACCAGCAATCATCACCCAGATAAGCAAAGGTTACCACCAGGCACACAATCAAGAGTAAACACATGCCAATCAAAGAACTACCAGAGGAGCAAAACAACTCCCCACCACCCTTACCAGCACTGGCAAGGCAGGCCACAGCACATAAACAGAGAGCAAACCCCATCCCATTTTAGCACTGAAGATGTTACCTAGCAGGGTAATGAAATGTTTGCAAGAAAAGAACCAAGCTCAGAGAACCCCAAGGACTCCATAATCTTGTATCTGGATTCTTAGTCCAAGAATAGCAGAATCTAAATCAACATTCTTGCACCTAGGAGTGGTACCTGAAAGTATGGATAATGGGGAAAGCATTTTAAAGCAGGGTGTTGTGCAAATTCAGCCTGTGCAATTAATTTATAGTTCAGTGTATTGTGGGAAGGAAACTGCAATATGTTTATGAAAATTGGTTTGAATCAACCATAGTTCAGTTAACCATTAAGTATTTGTGCCAATAGCCAAAGAGTAATCAAACACAAGGGCTTACTCTGTGTATAATTGAATACTCATTATAACAGTAATAATATATAACCCTAAAACTGAATTTACACATAACACTAAGTTGGAGTTCTTTATCCATTTTTGTCGCCATAATGGGCTGATTCACACATAGCAATAAGCCATAATGAATGAGTTTATATCACACTAAGTCTGAAAGAAACAAACTACTTTGTTTAGTATGTGTGAACTATGCCTGAAAGTCCTTGTGCAAACTTTTTACCACTAAGGAAACAGAAAAAAAATCAGTGAAACCACACTTACAATGCCCTTAATTAAGGTCTGTCTAGCAGAATGTTCAGGATGTGGTTTTATAATCCACGTCTCAAGATGTCCATAAGAAGTTGATGTAATGTTTCCCGTTTATGGCAGGCAGACATATCCATTCATTAGGCTTGATTGTAAACAGTCTTGTGATGTGCAAAAGGATGAAAGTATGTCTTTATTTGTCACTGTATTTGGAATTTTAAAATCTATTTTCTTCTTAGGAAGAACTTCGAATACCTGGAGGAGTTCAAAGTAGGGGGTACTTTATGTTCCGAGTACGTCAATTTCTGTTTGTTTCAGGCTCATTGCTATATTACAAGACAATAAATGAAACCCATGTTGTGACTATTGGTTGGGAATAGTCTTTTGGCTGGTCCATAAATTAAAATCACCAATAGTGAGATAGTAGATGATGCAGCCAAGTTTATCACCTTCGTGACTCTGCTTTAAATTTGTAATACAAACAACTTAAGAGACGTAGGAAGCTCCTATTTTGTGACATGCAGCAACAAACCAGTTTAGAGAACAAAGCTGGAATATGGTTGCTCTCCTTCAACTGTGTTATTTCTCCTGCCTTCATTAAATTCTTGGTTGGGCACATTCCAGCTGCGTATATACGCATACACACAAAATATACATGCAGCAGAGTAGGACAGGAGGATCTTAGTAAAGAAATCTCTTGGGGAGGATCAACTGAGACATAGTAGAGCACTGATGCATTTGCTGAAGAGACCAGCAAAAAGCCCTGAGAATGAATACAGTAGATGTACCTGCTACATGCCAACTGCTCAGTTTCTGACTATCTGTCAGAGAATAATTCTGCAGTCCTCAACTAGAAATGATCACTTTTACCCTCCAGCACTATATGTTCTGCTGTATATATAAATGTAAATGCCCAGGAGGTAAATTAATGAGCTAGGCACATTCATGGTTTATATAGTTCTGTAGGCCAATTTACAGTCTGAGGGCTAGTTTAAGTAAAACACAGGTGAAGATTGCATTTTTGCTCATTTTTGCTGCTTTTCTTTTAGTAAGGAGAAAATCACAAATCAGTTCTCTAGCATTCGGCTATAATTAAAACATACAAGCAATCTGATAACATGTTAGGAATCTGCTTCAAATCATCTTTAGTTTAAATTCTTACAGAGGCATTCCAAAATATACTATTTATTCATCTTTTCCTTTTCTTTCCTAGCCAAGGAATGGGAGGAGATCAGCTACTTTCTATTAAAAAGGTATTTATCTTATTTTTTGTTTCAAAGAAAGAATGATTTATACAGCTAAAGTGCCTGGAAAAATTATAAACATTATATTTAACTAAATCTTAATCATAATTTTTATATTCTTTTAATACATTTTTTGGACATTACAGCTGTGTGCGTGTGTGTACACACACTCCTTCCTAACCATTCTATTGAAGAAGTTTAAATAAGTGGGTAAAGGTTAAATTTCAGTATTTTAAAGCAATCCTCCCCCCAGCAAGAAGCCAACAATAAAATATATACATATTCAGACTGAAACGGTTCTGATTTTGTTCTGAGGACAAAACTTAATCTTTTCTATCATGTCCTTCCTAACATACAGTGGAAGAATGTACTGCTTCTATACATTACTCCTTCCATATCTCCTAATTCTGTCTGTTTAGAATTGGGTAACCACTTGGTAATTCAAAAACTATAAATGTAATCTATTTTTATCTGAGCCACATGCAATTTTTAAAAATCTTTTTCGTGGCATCACTTTTGTTGATAGAGCCACTTAGTTCTTTTAAGGAGCTCTCCTTGGTCTTGATCGGTGAGTCTGTAGGCTTGTTCCTGTACCATCACCCCTTCACTTCAGAGCTTTTGGGCCTGCAGACAGACACTTCCTTGCCTGAATGGGAGAAGTTAGGCAACAGAAGTTGTAATTCTTTGAAAGACACCACACTGCGGAGAGAGAGAGAGCACTGCTAGGAGCAAACAGATTCTTAGAGAAAGTCCAGGTCAGGTTGAAGACTAAGTCTTGAAACTCTGGATTAGAGCAAACACAGATTTCAGTAATGTAATTTATCAATCAGTATGAGAAATATATTACTGTTCTGCCAGATGTGTAACAGTTTAATCCATTTAAAAAGAGGTCTGTCATAAAAATGTGATGTAATTGTTTTATGTATTATTGTAATGGTTTTTTTTTTCTCTCTTCAGGATTGTTCCTTCTTGGATCTAGTTATCATTTTTAGAGCTACAGAAAAAATGGACATCTTACGTGCTATTAAATGTCAAAGTTTTTTTTTTTAAGATATTCTATCCACAGTGCAAAATTCTTATAATTAAAAATGCGGATCTTCTGCATGTTTACTAACAAGAAAGCAATTGTTTCATGGGGCTTACACTCACATAAGTGTCCACAGGTTTGCAACCTAAAGTGCATTTTTTTAAAAAGCATCTTAAGATAATTCTGTTCCCTCATGTTACAGTTTTTGAAATGGTGTGTAATTAAGCTATAAACAAAACAGTGTTGTAGTTGCATGCATAAGAACTTGTCAGTAGAGTGAATGCTATATATATAGTTTTTCCTCCTTTATTGTAAATAAAAACATTCAGTAGAGAGTTGTTTTTAATGAGAGTATTTTAATGAGAATGTTGCTGATTTTTAGTGTCATGCTTTTCATGCTTTGGGTCTTATAATTTGCAATTAAGCTTAAGTGTTTTCGTAATACACGTAATGCACTAATATCCAGCATACCTTTAAATGGGCCCTTCTTGCATATTGTCATGTTTCTGCTGTTGAAGCAGGAGAGCAATGGAAGTGGAATTAACAAAATTGAGAAGAGGAATGTTCAAAATCTTGCTTTCATCTCTTTGTTTTACCATCCACATTCCTTAAATATCCCATCCCCATGGCATTCAACTTTCTTTTATGACCCCCTCCTCCATATACATCGCCATTTAAACTTTTTTGAAAAAAATTCCTTTGCTGCAACAGGCTACATCCTGCCCATTCACTATATTTGCAGTTCTTAACATTTTTTCTATCCATTTTCCCATCTATAGTAAACATTTGACTAAAGAACAAATTCATCTACTTGCTCTAATTTTTTGACATTTATATATAACTTGCAATGGTTCACTGCATTTTCCCTGTCAAAGACATCTAAACAAGCAGATTCAACAAACTCTTATGTTCACCTTCCATTCATTCTGTTGGACGATGTTCTAATTTTTTTTTCATATGAGATTCTTACATCTTTTTCTGAAGTTCCACTCTCATTTCTATCACTTTCTTCCATATCCATTTCCCCCAAGATCCATTCTGATACTACCAAAAAATGCCCTACATTCAGAACTCTTGTAGCTGTCACTAATATTCTGTGTTTCATCATAAACAAATAATCATGTTTTTACTTTTAGTTTTGATATGTGTATATGTGAATAGACTTATGCTTAAACCAGTATTCAAACCAGATTTCTTGCTAAGCAGATACTCATTAGTCACCATTTTCCTTCATTTTTGGGTCTCCAGATGGACTGTTCTGGCTTATCTCATTCCTAACCATTCATGCATATTACCTAACAGAATAACTTTTCCCCTGGATTACATTTGTTCAGAATGTTGCAGGCTTTCTTTTCCATAACTTATATCAGATTCTTCCATTATCACCATTTATTGGATCATAGGATGCAGTTATCACTAATTTATGGATTCCTACTTTCATATACCTCCACAACAACCTAGGTACACTGGTACACTGTCATACTTTCTGACATACCTTTACATCCTTTTATTCATAATTGTACCTATACCTTTATTTTCTTGCATATATTCAACATCTCCACAAGATCATGCTACCAAAATTCATATTTATTAAATCCTTCCTCTTTCTCTTGGTTTTGCAGCTACAGGAATTATCTGTTTTTCTTTCATTTCATCTGTTAATTCATGCTCTTGACCATTTACTCCTCTCACATTCCAAGTCTCACTCTTCCATATGGCATGGTCAACATCAGATGGGCTTACAGATAATGATCTCCTTTGCCCATCATGGCTTTGGTAAACTGCATAATGCTTTGTAGTAAGACAGAAAAGGTGTAGAGTGACTTACCAGCCTTAATCGTAGTCATGCCACATTTAGCATTCCTTTGTAATGGTAAGAACAGTACTGGTCAGTCCTCGCATGTTTTGGTCAAAGTACAACTAAAGTCTAGTTTTGCCCAATGCATACCCAGACTATTCTGTGCAAGATATAACTGCTAATCTAGGGCTCCCTTTCAAGACAACATACTCTGGCCCACCTCGCATCATCAGCTAGGAGTTACGTGCAATGTACCGACACACTGAGGCTGCCTAGAACTGTAAAACCTTACAGAAAGTGGAATCATGAATGATGAGTAAAAAAATACCTTTGGAAAATATAACTAACAATAGACAGTTTTGCAACAAATTAAATCTATTCATGTCAGAGAAGTAGCTGTATTAATTTATCCTTGAAGAAACATCCAAGCCTTTTATACCTTAAACATAACATTTATCATCATGTAGCATTCAGTTTGTGCTTGTGATCTCCACCAGGTTAGCCTAGGAGGTTGGTGTCAGTGGGAGGACATAAATGTGGAATCCATGAACTTACAATAAAGTGCCTTTGTTCATGTGTTTTGTGTCTCTCTCACTACTGAGTTTCCATTCCGATTACATCTACCACTTGCAGAGAAGAGACTGATAGGACAGACTGGAATATCAGCATGCTGAATTCATAAACTATCCATTATTACCCATTTCTTTTGTTGCTTATGCCTATGCCTATGTCTATTACAGAGACTCATTTTTGATATCTGTGGTAAAAGGTCTTTCAGAATTCATAGAATCATGGAAAGGAAAGGTTGCAGTGGACCTTAGAGATCACGCCCAGTGCAGGAATCCACTGCTATGGCCCTTCTACTGACTCCTCCCACATTCTGAAGCAGTTGGTTGGTTATTCAGTTGAAAGCCCGAGTAGATGTAAGCGGGTGGCATCATTCCCAAACATTGAGCAGCGAGGTGGTAGGAGACCAACTTTGCAGCTCCTAAGCAGGGTACCATGCAGGTCAGCTAGAGCAATATAGTATATCTCCTATATACTGGGTATATTCATTCCTACCTCTTCAGGTAGCAGTAGTTTACAACTGAAATTAATATGGGAGTGGAAAAATACTTTATTTCCAGGCTGTTCACAGTGCCAATTGAGTAGAACATGAAGTATTGATTTTCTTTGCTTTGTCCCAGATTGAGCTCAGAGGAACTTGTTATGAGAAGGTTATGATTGATGTTGTTTGGGAAAGGAAACTGCACTAGAATATTACTGCCTGGGAGAAGAGAACAGTGAGACCATACTAAACAGCAAAGTCTTCTCAGTTGTAATTTAAAATTGCACTATACAAGGGTAATTGCTCCCAGTGATGGAAGCATAGCCAGCAGTAGCTCCAGAAGTAAAATACCAAAGCAAACATTGTTTGGGTTCCTAAAGTTATTGAATTATAATAGGCATACTATATATATGCTGCCTAAATCCAGACAACCACTAGATGGCAGCAGAAATATACAGATATTGTATGTGTACTTAAAATGGTTCATTTGGATTCAGCTTACAGTGATGCAGGAATTCAACCATGATGGATTTGTTAACCATGCGTTACAACTTAGTGTACTGTATGAGCTGCACTAATTGTATTTGCTGTCAAAGCCAAGATTAAGAAACCATAGCTTAGTCTGATGCAGGAACTCCTCAAAAGAAGCAGTAGGAAGGAAAAGGCTGGCTGGGGAATTCTGGGAGCTGAAGCCCACACATCTTAAAATTGACAAGGTTGAGAAACGCTGCTTTAGATGGAGAAGGCAGGCAGAAAACATATATGAACAACAAAGCAAACACTCTATCAAGCAATAACTAATATTTTAAAACACACCCAGGTTCAAGTTTGTCTGCAAGCCTTTCTCTTAACTCCAACAGATTAAATTCGGTGAGAAATGAAAAATAAAACACTACAGGCATCCTGTATTGAAAACGTTTCATGCATTCTGCACCAACCATAACATAGATAAACACTTTCAGAACTGAGCGACACTAGAGTCCGTTGGACAATTGCATAATTTTTAAATGACAGTATATTTTGCTCTATAAACATTCCTGATGAGTCTTAAAACATCTAAACAGATTTAGAACATATAATTTATATTACAAAGCTATCATAGTTTTGTGCTACTGCAGCTCTAAAGGTTCCTGTACCTCAATGTTGGAGATCCCACTTTAATGAGAATGTTGAAGATCCAGTTGGAGATCTTCCATCTTTCCAAAGAATTACAGATTTAGGATTCTTGAATGAGTGACAGTTAACAAGATCTAGAATAAGTTTAAAGCTATACTGCAGGCAAATGCACCTATTATTATAATTGTCCTTTACAAATAATGCGTTGTGATTTTTTCCTAGCCTTATTTATCTCTGTTTACAAAATTATAGTGATGTAGAAAATTGCATACGTTTAAATATTTCAACAAAATTAAATGGATTATCGATGTTTCACTGTTGCTTTAAATATGGGTTGATACACACTCTGCTTTTATATACCATATATTAAAAGCAAGTTCATTTTCCAACTGTTGATCCTCACAATGGCAACATCCGCTAGAGAGAGAGCGCGCACCATCTGGAAAAACCCCAGGGTTTGCAAAATTAAAAAGAAATTTAAAATCCTCAGGACTGCATAACCTGAGTCAAAACAAAATGCTGAGTCACTCAAGGAGGAGCAATAGAATATTGTGTGGGGGGGGGGGGGAACCCAAAGAAGAATATTTCACATTGCAAGCTATTACAGATTCAGCTTGTATTTAAAATTATCTATACTACTTAAGTACTCTCATCAGTCAACGAAACATTTAATTTGATAGTGCTAATTCTGTCTCATGTAGTTCTCTGTTGCCTAGTTTACAGTCCATGCTTAGCTGAAACTTATTAACAGTTTCAAAATCCTGTAAGAGTCAAATCTTCAGTGACAGGTTTTTCTTTAAAGCCTGCTTCAGTTTGAGTTATGGATAGTCATATTTTTATTTCAAAGTAATCCAATTTCAGCATTCAAGAAAGGATTCATGAATCCTTATTTGAAGAAGGGAAAAACAGGCACTTGCTTCTGATTTAATTTATTGTCTACCTAGAGGTTCAAGAAGCAGAACAGTTTCTGCAATCTATCAGAGGTTCGGAATAAGGGCATGGCATATAAAGCATGCCTGCTGTTCATAATGGTTTTTAATGGCTTTTTTCACAAATATATTTCTCTGAAGCAGCCACTTGATTGAAATGGGATTAGCACAGAAGGAAAGGTTTGTGAATTATATTGGCTCCAAACTTTTGTCTAGTTAAACTCTAAAAAAGAAACTTAAATACTTAATGTTTAAGCAAATAGATCTGGTACTTTGCTCTATTTTGTGCTTTTGCACTCTATAAAATCAGCAAACCAAGCCATCATTCCTCCAGCCTGATGCCCTTCAGATACGGGGGACCAACTCCTGTGACCCCTAGCCACCACACCCAGTGGAGAACACCAGGCTGGGAAATCTTCTTTAGATGACTAGATACGTTTTAATCAGGCTGATTTGGAAAGTCTAAGCAGGGCCTGCTTAATACTTGGGGAGACTGGCTAAATTGGGGAGGGGGGAATCAGAAGGAGGACATGGAAACCACTTCTCTTTTGTTGCTAAAAATGCTGCATGGATGTGTCCCTGAGGCCATGAGCTCCACTTAGGGCATCTTTAGAGCTATTGAACAATAACACACCTTCAGTAATAACTCAGTAAAATTATGTTTTTCCCATAGAAGAAAATATACATAGCTCAGGGTTGAGCTGTGGAGTTCTTGGCATTCTCTGAGCTTGGTTGTTTACTTGCAGATGTCTCATTACCCAACTAGGGTAAGTTGTTACCTAGCTGGGTAATGAAATGTCTGCAAACAAACAACCAAGCTCAGAGAACACCAAGAACTCCACAAAATTGTGTCTAGAACAAACCATTATTTTCTTAAATACTTCAAAAGCACTTTGCTGCTAGTATAATATCTATTACACCTGTTGTATCCCAGCCAGTACTTTCAAATTCATCTATCTATTGGGTATTTCTCCTAATGCTGGTTGAGGATTCGTGCCTGAAACTGTTCTTTGCAGTCCCAAATACACAGTTGTGTGATAGCAGTATTATTATTTACACAATCCTTTAAAGCAGAGGAGCAGAATGACAATATGTGTTTCCCCAGCTCATTTTCTGCAGTTTCCACTACCCCAAAGTTGAAATTCAGTGGTGAACAAACTGCAGTCATCAACTGCAAATAAACTTCTGAATAACAGCACAATTCTCATACATACTGTACTTTTTTAAAAAGCTGGATCCCACAAATGGAAACAAGATCTGAAAAAAAATTCTAGATTTCCCCCCTTTCCACGATGCCCCTGTGTCACTGCTGTGCCACTGTGAGAAAAAGAAATGACAGCTCCATTTGCAAACCCCCCCACCTGTATTATCATATACATCTAGCAAGATTCAACCAGTGAGAAATGTGGAAATGTTATCTTTCTCTGTGATACAGTATCACAAAAAGATGCAACTTTTTCCTACTCATTTTCTGAATTATTTCAAATTTATTTTAAATATATGTCTACTGCCTTTCTATAAGAAGGCAATCAAACATAATGAAACCTGTCAGTATAAACTTATATTAGTGAAAACGTAACATCAGTCAAAACTAGAGAAGAAAAAGGGGAAAAAGCAAATCATCATAATCAACATCAACCACTCCTGGAAAGCATTGCAGAATAAATATGTTCTAATCCTCCTTTAATCATATGAAAACATTTGTGCCTCAATGTTCTATCGCTGGAGCACTTCTTCTGAAAAGGTTTTCCTTTCTGGTCACCTATTCTCTGCACTAAATCTCTTGATGGCACATAGTCAATCTCTTAAAACAGGAGCACCTAAGCTCTACATCAAAGACCATACATTCTCTATAGTTAATTGGGCCAAAGATAATCCTTCAAGTACCCAAACCACTGAGGGCTTCAAAACAAAATATTTTGGACCTGCTATCTCTTGCCCAACTTTAAATCTTTCTATAGTTTTCAAGAGCAGTAATGGTGCTTTGATATATACTGACCTGCTCAGTATTCTTTCAGTAGCAACTCAGATTTAGAATGCTACATCTTGAAAGTCTACTTCTGGATTATAAGTGATTTGTCTAAATAGTCCATGCATGGAATACTCTGAGAAATGAACAAAGAACATTAAATAACTTACATTAAATGAATAACAGGATGAATTAACCAAAGTTCAGTTCCCTTTTATTACACTTACAGTATTGTGAATCAAATATATATCCTTGGTCAGTGACTCAGCTATCCTTTGGGAGAAATATATTCTAGGATTCAGGAGTTGTAAGAGAACTGATATGAGAGACTAGAAAGCACCATAAGTAGTGTCTACCAGAACACTGATGTTGATAGACACCATATTGTCTTCTGCTTTTGTAGGTTAAGAACAGTGCCTTGAAAGTTACCTAGAGAATACATGTAACCAATATCTAAGTATATGTAATTAAGTCAGAATGATCCAGTAATGATTGACAACTGAAGTTTCTAAACAAATTTCAAATCAAATTTAGATGTATAGATCAGTGCAGTAAATCAATTTCTGTAGGATAGAAGCAGAAAAGTGTCTAATGAAAGAATAAAAAAACCCAGTCTTTTGGAGCAAAATGCTGCTTTCATCTACTTACCACCTCATATCTGGGTTGCAGAAATCCAGTTGAAACTTTTCTCATCACTGCCTTTTCCCAGGAAAAGCTGTTCCTGTTGTTATCTTTTATAGGAAAGGTTATTTTGCAGTTAAATAGCCATCTTACTTGAAAAAAAAAAAGGCTAACTTCTTTCACTTTGAAACTCTCCAGAGGACCTCTAGGAAAAGGAGGTGGAGATGGGAAGCCAGGTCTGTCTGTTAAAAAAAATAATGTGGCAATTAATTTCTGGCCTTTTGAGCTATGGGCCCTGGACCTTAAGGTAATTTTGCAAGGGTGCTGATGAAGAGGAAGAGGTAAAAAAAAAAAAGGTTCTGTTGCACAAGCAGATTCCAAGCCAGATGACTATATGGTGTAACCTGGTGATATCTGAGACTTCTGTTTCCAAAGGATCCAAATGAAGATACAGAATGGAATGACATATTAAGAGATTTTGGGATTCTGCCTCCAAAAGAAGAGGTGAAGGATGAAATTGAAGAAACCGTTTTACGTTTACAGAAAGAAGCAGAAGGTAAGGCCTGGCTTTTCTCAATTATTAAAATTAACCTCCTCTCATCTCTGCAGCAAATTAGGCATTTGAATATGGCATATAGATAATATAGACCAGTGTTTCTCAACCTTGGCAACTTTAAGATGCATGGACTTCAACTCTCAGAATCCCCTGGCCATCACACAGGCTGGGGAATTCTGGGAGTTGAAGTCCACGCATCTTAACATTGGCAAAGCTGAGAAACAGTGATACAGACTCTCTTCAGAAAATAAGGGAAGACTGCTGCCTTGGGACCCACAAGCAAGGGGAGCATGGGGCTCTCCCATGCCACCTGTTCCTTTTCAGAAACATGATCACCCTAGGTAGGGCTTCCATTATCTGAGCTGCAAAAACCCAAATGCCCGCAACATGGTTCTTTTGTATTTCTTTCCTGCCATATTTAGTGATCATTCAGAGTTTTGCAGGCCAGACATGGTAACCCAGAGCTACTGACATGGCTCCTACCACCTCCTCTTCTACTGCACTCCAAAGTCAGTTGCTGTCTTAGCAGCAGCAGCATGCATCTAGAACAGTGTTTCTCAGCCTTAGCAACTTTAAGATATGTGGACTTCAGCTCCTAGAATTCCCTAGCCAGCATGGCTAGGGAATTTCCCTAGTAAACATGGCTGGCTGGGGAATTCTGGGAGCTGAAGTCCACATATCTTAAAGTTGTCAAGGTTGAGAAACACTGATCTAGAAGAAGAGTTCTTGAAGGCTTTGGCCAGTTTCCCAGAAATATTTGATAGCTGCTGTCTTCCTTTTCTCTCTCCTGTCCACTTTCTTGCCTGCCTAGGAATGAAGTGAGAGAGAAAAGTCATAGCTGGGATGTACAGCTCTGCACAGCCACTAGTTGGCAGCAAAGGGAACCTTCCAGCCCTTTGCTGTCACCTAGTGGCTATCTAGATTTTGCAGTCCAGATACAGTATGCTTTTTCTTCTGCCCTTTCACCCAGCCTGAGAACTCAGCACCTGAGTTTTGCACCATTGAGGGTCCCTCTGAGAATTTTGCTTTGGGGCCCACAGGTTTCAGCTTCACTTCCTGTTCCTTCCTGGATTTCAGTGAGAGTTGATCTCTACATTCAGAATAAGGGGGATAGCACAGAACTGAAATACTTGGAAGCCCAGAGGAAGGAACCTGCTCTTTGCATTCACCAATATTTTAAGCAAAACCCATGAGAAGATTGTCTGCTCCTGAAAAGGTTCTGTGTCAATCTTCTCTCCTGATGTCCTTGTTTCCTGCAAGTGGAGGGCGGGGGAAGTTTATTCCATTTGGGAATATTCAAATAGGAGAAGACCTTTTAACAACAATTAAGAGGCAGAAAGATGGAAACTCATTAGGATTTTCAAAAGGTTCTTCAGACCATGCAGGGGGATCTGCAACACCTTGTTGCAGTTGCAAGTGCATCCTGAGGAAGTAAAAAAACAAGATGGTGGCATGCCCATGCAATCAAAGGCCCACCCCTTTTTTTAATGGGTAGGTGCGTTGTTTCCAAAATGCTGCTTCTTATGGACTGGAAAGAGCTGAAAGTGTAAAAGCCATGGATGAAATTTCTATAAATGCTGTGTTTCCATTGAAGGTTCAGTTAGAGATTCTACAGGGGGAAATGAATTGAGACTTGAGTCCTGTAAACAAGAAATCCATATACAAACATATAAATTGCCTAACTCTTACTAGGAAATTACATATATGCCTCTCATTTGCTTTTATTTGTATGCACATATAATCGATATCCTCTTCCAGTGCGTTAAATTGTCTTCAGTAACATTAATCATGATTGTTTCAAAATGAATTGGAAATAAGAAGCATGGATCTTGGGCTTTTTATTTTGCCATATATTCAATAAATTTCTTTCTCAGACTTTCCCAAAGGAGCTCAAACAATGCTCTTTCCATCTGATGTTCACAACAACCCCATAGGTAAAGGAAACTTTGAGATGGAGAACATTTGAATCTGAAGCTTCACCTCAGGACTTTCTGCAACAGTTTCATAGAATTGGCTAGCATCTTCAAATTTCACAGAAGAGAGCTGAGATTTAAGACTGGAAAAATGGTAATTTCACCTGAAGAGGCCATTTCACAAGTTACTTCTGAAATGAGATTTAAAGGAGAGGTCCTTGGCATTAATTTATCCAATTTTCCTTTTGAATCTCAAGAAAGGAAGGCTTGATTTGTTATCTACTTCTTCCCCAGAAATATTCAAGTGGGGCACTTTCTTCTAGCCTTTGGTTAGATGAAAGTTGTTGTTTCTCTCCATTTCTTTTTCTAGTGAAACCTTATGAGAGGATGAATCTCAAACAACTGAAAGAGGCTGAAGATGATTTTGATGAGGAAGACTTAAAAGCTGTTGAAAGGTACAGGTATGTCAAGTTCTAGAGATCAGATGCAAAGTCACCAGTAAGGAGAATGATTCCAAGCTGGGAATTAGATATTTCCCTGTCCATAAACAAATCGTCACCATCATCTCAATCTCTAAATGCATGGAAATAGTTACAGTTAAATACACGGTAACAGTTATTTCTTGGCTAACAAATATCCATAGGCAAGGAGCGCCATCTACAGCTCCCACTTTCAGAAGTTAATTTTCACTGAATTCCCATCATCTGAATAATGTATCTGTTTGTTCAAATTTAGTGAGTACTTCTGAGTACTCTTAACCTGAGTACTTCCTCTTTCTATACTGTTTGCATCACATCTTTTCACTTTTCCAAACTTCTGTGATGTTATTCAGGGGAAGTTTTATTTATCTTTAGTATGATCGCTCTAGTAAGAAAAATCAAGTGACTGAAAAGCGTCCTAGCACAATCTGAATCTTGCATATGTCTATTTTGAAACAAGCCCTACACTGTTCTGTGCTTATATAGGGCTGCAGCCTAAGTAGATTTAAGTTATATTACTTTCCCTTTTACTTTAGGATGTAACTACAGAAATACTTATATATTTTATATCTGCTTGAAGTAATACAATAACAAAATGCAGGAAGTTCTAATATGCAGACTTTCAAAAAGAAATAATCTCCTACATGGCAGATGAGCAATTTTCTGGATCACAGTTTCTTTTTTTCCAAATTGGCCTGAAAGGGCCATGGGATGTATTCACTGACATCATGTTGTCATCAAAATGGGCAGGCCAAAATGTTCAACTCATTCTGGAGCGCTGTAAGAAAGCTTGAAGGGAAAGATGAATGCAAACACTTAGGGCATTGGGTTTGCCCTAAAAACAGCCCCCCCCCAAGAAAAATTACCCTATTTTATCAGGAGCAGTTAAAGAGTGCTTTAAATCCCTGCAAAGTTTAATAGGTAGTTTATTCTTTAAAACTGGCCCCAAATGATACCCCCCCCCCCCGAGTTGAAAGCTGGCTTTTCCCACTCAGTGGTGTTTCGGAGGCCTTGTGGGGACATTAAGGACTGGAAATGGAACGGACAGGCTACATGTGGCCCACTCGGTGGATACAGATTCCCCACCCCTGCCCTATGTGGTTCCATGCCACAGAAGGAATGCCCAAATCACTGCACTTTTGAGTTCTCTTGCATTCCCGCCCTTAACTACCTTCATTTCTGAAAATCCCTCAGGAACAGGAGTGATACCTTACCCCCATATTTTCATGGTCTCTCTTCCCACTTTTATTAGCAGTTATGATATGAAAGATTTCCCTTAAATTAGGAAACAACGTTTAGAAGAATTAAAAGCTGTACAAAAGAGGCAAACATTTGGAGAACTGAAAGAAATTTCTGGGGACCAGTATGTGAAGGAAGTCACAAATGCTCCAGAAGATGTGTGGGTTATCATCCATCTGTATAACTCAAGGTAAGAGATAAATGTGTGCCTTCAGAAAATTTATGCTGTAAATACAATAAGTCTTTTCACACCCTGATGTCATTCTGCTAATAGAAAGGCATGCAGTGATGGGACACCCTCGTTCCCTGCTCCCCCAATTTCACTTTATGGTGCACCTCCAAATCTTACCTGGGAAGGTGGAGGAGCCTCAAGAGAAGATCTAGAGGTTGCATAGAGGAGATTATAAAGGGAAGAGAGCGATGGAAAATCCTGCGATGGAAAATCCTACAGTAGGAATGGCTGTTGCAGATGTAATATTCGATGAAACCTAATTAAAACAACCTAATACAACTCACCTGAAAGAAAAAAAAAGTGGCTGTGTGTCAGTCAAAAGTGGCTGAAGCCATTTCTAACTGGAGGGATAGTTTCTAGGGAAAACTATTTCTGTATATACCAGGTTCATGTGGATAATAGATATATCTGCAGTTCAGTTGAGCATATGAGCATTTCCTTAAACGTGCTCCTTCTCCATACGCACAGACTTTTGTGCATAAATCAGGTTCTCGTCACCTAGTCAGTAAGCCCTGGTTCATATTCAAGTTATTACATATGGTGGGAGGACATAACCTAAAATGTGTTTGTAGATCCTGTTATACCTAGCAGTCTACAGGGAGTGGCTGTGTTGCACAGCATGAAGAGGCTGTTTAGATGATTAACGCGTGGCCTGGCTGTCAGGAAGGAGATCCACTGTGGCATCTATGGACATCTTTGCCTGTCTGAGCTAGAACTATTGTGAACCAAATTAACTTCCCTTAGTAATAGATCATACATGTGCATGTACACGCACTCAAGTATCAGGGAGGTTTGGTAACTGACACAGAAATACATCAGTTCCACTTAGCCAGGGATGCATCCCGCAAGGGCGCTTAAACAGAGTACTATTTCCAGCAGACCCTGTCTGTGGGCCTGGATTTTGCTTTGGAATAATAAAATGGGATGAGCTTTTGCTTGCATTGGACCGAGTCTGTTAAAGCACCGCATACTGTACCATAAGTGGACAGAACCCCAGCCTAATGCAGTACAATCTATTTTAAATGAAATGTAGCATACCTGTTAAAATTGGAATGAAAAAGAAACCTGAAATCAGACTGACACATAAACTGCGGATATGGACTTATAGGCATTAATTGACAGAATTTCTAGTAATCTAGTATTTTCAGATTCATGCATAACAAAGATTTATTATTAATTACGTATTTCTGTTGGAGATTAATAATCAAATGATGCTGATGCTGCTTCTTCCTCTCCTCCTCCTCCTTTAGCATTCCAATATGTGCATTGGTTAATAGACACCTCACCCTACTGGCCATAAAATTTCCAGAAGCCAAGTTTGTGAAAGCCATTGCCAAGAGCTGTATTGAAAATTATCACGATAGTTGCTTACCTACAATATTTGTCTATAAGGATGGTAAAATCGAAGGCAAGTTAATTGGAGTTACAGAGTGCGGAGGAACAGCACTTACAGTAGAAGGTAATAGTTTTTTTTTTTTTTTTTAATAAACTAGTGAATTAGAGGATTGTACAAAAGAGAGCCAATGTGGTGTAGTGGTTAAAGTGAGACCCAGGTTCAAGTCTACCCACAGTCACAGAAGCTCACTGGGTGATTTGGGACCAGTCAATCTCTCTCTCAGCTTCATCTACCTCACAGGGTTGCTATTGTGGGAATGAGCATGAAGAAAAATCTTCATGTAAGTTCTTTGAGTTTCTGGAGGAACAGTGGGATATAAATAGTGAGAGCCAGTTTGGTGTGGTGGTTAAGGTTTCCTGGGCCAGAAACCAGGAGACTGTGAATTCTAGGCCTCCCTTAAACATGAAAGCCAGCTGGGTGACTTTGGGCCAGTCACTCTCTCTCAGCTCAACCCCCTCACGGGGTTGTTGTTGTGGGGAAAATAGGAGGCAGGAGTATTAGGTATGTTCATGGTTTGAGTTATATATAAAAAAAGGTGGGATAAAAATATAATAATAAATCTCACAAACATAAAGTTCATTGAAACTTTTAGACCTGAGAATCTTATGTATTCCATCATGTGCATGAATAAATGTGTGTATAGCCAGTGATAAAAGGTTATACTCATTAGTATTACTGTTGTAGTTTCTCTTTCAGTTTCTTTGAATAGGCTTTGTTGTTTCAGATCTTGAATGGAAGCTGGCAGAATTTGGTGCTATAAAAACAGATTTAGAAGAAAACCCCAGAAAAGGTGTTATGGACATGATGATGTCTTCACTTAGAAAGGCTTCCATAGATGACAACTAGAGTACTAGCAGGGCTTGTGAAGAGACAAACGCTGCTAATGGAAATTGTTAACTTCTCTACATCTGTATGTACACAAATTAGTTTGGACTCAAAACCACTTATAAAATAAATATTCATCCCAAATGGCAGTTGTACCCATTTGCTGTACCATCAACACTCAAACATAAATGCTTTCTGCTCCAGTCCAAAACTTGGTGCCCATCCTCATTCTACTCTTGGATGAACAAAGGTCCCTGTGTTTGCATGCTGATTCAATGGGTCTTACTCTAATAAGATTGTTTAGCACTGCAACCTCATTCACCAGCAGTGGCATTTCAAAGTCTTGAAAAATACAGGCAGTGTCTTATTTTAAAGTCTTGATGTTGTGCTTTTTCCAAGATCTTTCTGAAAACAGAATGTTTAATTTGTTAAATATCCTGGAACAGGTATATGAAAACATCATAGAATACAAAAACACACAGTCAGATGGCTGAGTTATACTCAATGGCTTCAAGACCCTTTTGGAGGGAGTAAGTGCCTGGACTCCCTATTTAAAAGGAGATCCATCTGAAGTAAGGTTAGTTATTTGAAATGTTCAGACAGATCGATCATTTTCATTCAAAGCAATACAACTAATTAGGTAAACTATACTACAGCTCATTATATGGGGTTTACTGGTCTTAATAGAGAAAAAAAATAATGGATAAAAATTAGATTGATATAGGATGCAGTTTGGAGAAAGTGGATGCATATATGCGGCTCCAATCTGTACTCCACTCCCTGGACTTCTTGGAGTATTAAAAAATCCCTGCAACTCAAAGTCACTTTCCCTACTTCTAGAGATGTATGATTCCTCACTGATTTTTTCCTTCTCTGCCTCTCCCTATAATTTCAAATAGTGTTTCAGAGGACCTTTTGATCTTCAGAAATGGTTCTTCAGGGGTTAGAGCAAGATAGAGTATATCACCAAAAGAAGTGGTGTTGGAGAATCCCCAAGGTCTAGTCTGTCTTTAGCCATGGAAGTCAGTCGGTGACTTTAGGATGGTCATCGTCTTTCAGTTCAACCTATCTCACTAGGTTATTAAGGGAAAAACAAGAGAAAAGTGTGGTATGTAAGCTGCTTTGGAATCCTGGAGGAAAGGTGGAATATAAATCTAACAAATAAAGAATAAATAAACCATAGCTTTTGTATTCCAAACCAGTAGGATTAAAACAGTTACCTAGAACAATCTACACTGAGAATAATATTCTAGTAGTATAAATACTAAGCCAGATGATTTGGCTAGTCTCAGTTGTCCAAATTCTTATCCATTCAAATAGCTTCAAAAACTGGGTATCTTTTAGTCCTGCTGAAAACATTTTTTCTGTATTTCCTTGCCAGTTAACATTGGAAACTTGATCATTATAGCCTATGCTGAACAAAATTGTGTTACACAGTGAAATACCCAACTAAATATGTATATGTCAAGAGAATGGTAGGTTATATAGTGACAACAGGTCAATGAAGCAAGGCTGATGATGAATGCATGCGGTCTGGTCATTTTAAATGCTTTACAAACAGAGAAGAAGCGAAGGAGAAAAACACCAGTGAACAATTATTCCACTTATTAAAAATTAAGTAAATACAAAAAACAAAGAAAAAGAATAAACAACATTATAAAAGGGAGGGGGGGGGAGAAAGCTAAAAAAGGAAACAAAAACACACAGGGCATATATTCACAGACATACTTACTTATATAAAGTTGTACAGTAAACATTTCACCAGAATAATTGAAGGAACGAATTAGATTCTTTTTTGACTCCTTATTTGATAGTGTAGTTCTTATATTATACTGTATTTGCTTTTTAATTATTTTAAGCAACCAATATAATTATATTACAATACACACACACATACACAAATGCACACACACATGGATTCACACACGATTTTGTGCCTTTGACTCAGTCTTGACTCCTGGTGACTACATGGACAAGTCCATACAGTTGTTTTCTTGGCAACACTTTTCAGAGGGGGTTTGCCATTGTCTTTTTCCTAGGGTGAGAGAGTGTGACTGGCCCAAACACCCAGACAGCTTTCCCACTCCTAGTCCAGTGTCTTAACTACTAAACCAAACTGGGTCTCACATTTCATGCCTGTGTTCAACTCATTGTAGCCAGCTGCATGGACTGAAGCAGAGAAGACGTTTAAACAGATAATAGAGATAGACAACTTGGATCCATACAATGATACACAGAACAAACCATTGCAACTTTCTTAATTTTGCCAAGCCAAATTAAGTGTTGTATTAAATTTAGAAAAAAACACAAGATAAATGGAATCCAGATAATCTTGTCCATTCACCTTCTTAGTCACAAAAGTCTTTGGAAGGAAATTCTCTTGAATTGTCCTCACAACCACTTAAATGAAGTTGGCCAAGTAGGAATGCCTTTTTTGGATTACTATCATCTGAGCTGTATGACTAGTTCCCCCTCTTGTGATGATGACAGTTTAATGTCAATTTCACATTCAACTGGTGTTCTTCCTAGAAATAACCTCAAATTTCAGAGGAATAACCATATTAATTTGCTGATGTAAAAATAATCAGGAATCACAGCAATCTGCAATTTATCTAATACCAGAGGCATTTGTACACTATCTGGAATAGTATCCTATAGGGCATGGTGAAGAACTTGTGATCCTTCCAGCGCTACTGAACCTCAGTTCCCAACAGCCTTAGTCAGCACTGTCAATTGTGAAGAATGCAAGGATTTATTATTCAGCAACAATTTTACCAATTTAAAGTTGCTTACCCCTTAAAAAATTTATGGGTTTTTTTATAGCCAAGCTTTTCCCACTTTAGAAATTCTCAGCTTTGGCCATGCTGTCTGAGGAATTCTGGGAGGTTCATACATCACATTAACTTTTAATGTCCCATGTTTGGTTTGAGCTTACATGTATGAACCAAACTATTATGGTAATTTCCTTATAGTTAAATATCATGGGTGAACCCAGCCACTGAATTATGCTGTGCACATATCCAAGAGAATTTGTGACCAGATTATCTTAAATTCTAAGATAGGATTTTGAAGGAATATGCTTCTGGGAACAGTTCTCTCAATTACTAGACCCATTGGCTCACTTCACACATTGCACTGATGAACTGTTGAATAATCAAATGGACTTAGCTCAGTAAGGGGATTTCTGTATTTTTACAGTGTTTATTTTGTGTGGTGAAATTATCTCACTAGTGATTTCTTTGCACTAGAAGGAGAATCTTTCATTCATCTTCAAGACATGTGAATTTGCCTGAATCAGCTAGAGGTGAGTTAAGTTCCTTTATTACATTATAGCAGAGGATTTGAGTCAGCCTTAAACAAGCTGATTTTCTCTGTGTGGGTGATGAATGAAATTGGTATGAAGGATCACTTCTAATGCCTATTCACAAAAGAAGCAATTAACAATTTTATTCAGCAGAGACCTTATTTAAGATTGAAGCCATTATAGCTGAAGCTATTAATAAAGATGCTTGCCAATGGCAGAAAGTGCTGGAATTATGATGGCAGAAAGTCGTACGGATGGATTAATATTGAATTCAACCACAAGACTACATTTGGTTTCCTCTGTAGGTACTTGTTTCAGCTTCTTTTCTCCAAGGAAACGAAACCATCTCCAATAAGCAATCCAAACTCACAACATGGGGACACGCGTTTGGTAAGGAAGCAACATTTCACTAACACTTGAAAAGGGGGAAGTTAAGTGTTGGGAAAGTATCGATGGGCTCCTGCATAATCCTATGCATGGAGTAAGTCCCACTGAGTTCATAACTGAAGGCTGAGCAGCACTGTAGTCTCAGTAAAGATAAACAGAAACGATTGTGGTTCTGCTTCTTTTGAATAGGACTCTGTTTGAAATGCAGACTTACCCTCCTAAATAGATAAATTAAAACAAGAGCTAAGAATTGGAGCTATGGCAAGCCACAAAAGGAACAAGCTCTAATTAAGAATGCCACATGCAAATAAAATTAAGTTCTTGGGTGGTTCGTTAAATGTTTCCAGTTAACTATGAGTTCATTTAGAACAAACATTTAAATTGTCCCTTAACTCCGCTGTATAAACCCACAGCCACCATCAAGCCAACCTATTCCTTTTGGTAAAAAAACAAACCAAAAACTTCCCTGAACCTTCCTTGGCAAAGGGATCTTGCTGAAGGAAACCGTACCTTTTCCCCAAAGCTACAAATATTTTCTTTTCATGTTTCCAGAAAGAGCATTGCCTCCAGGTTCTTTACTTTCTCATGCTTGAACCAGCCTATCAAAACAGACATTTGCAGTTTTTCCTGAAAACAGCACAACCACATTTGGCATTTACTCACAGTGAGAACTTATTTCACTTGCTATTGTTGGCCTATCATCCAGACAAAAGAATTTCACTGGAGAATACTTAAATGTTATGTTTCTCTATTTGGTCCTTTAAGGGTATTATAACAATGCTCTCTCTTACCTGAAATATACTGGGTCTCTACATTCCTTCGCCTCCTTTGGGGCTGATCTTTAGGTTTCTAAATGGCATTTGTTCCAGTTACTAAAGTTTTTTTTAAAATTCTTTTAATTCTTAAGTTTGGTATTTCTCTTTCCCAATACATATAAAGAGATCCCTCTAGATTAAATGCAGCCACCAGAAATGTCTGATTCACTAGTAGTTATTTTTCTTCTATCTTTATGTATTTGCAAAATTTTTATAGCACCCCAATTAATCTACTTTGGGTGGTTCACAAAAAACCATAGAATAAACAAACTATACCTCAGTCCCCTTGAACCAGCATGATACAAGATATAGGTGATTAGGGTCAGAACTTTCCAGAATGGCAAGGATAAAGGGAATCAACTTTATTTTTAAATTTGGGACATGTGTTTATACAGTTTATGTATTTGAAAAATTATGTGGTGAGCCAAGACTGTTAAGGGTTAATTTGGTTAAAGTTACTTAGCAACCTTGGGGAAAATATTAGTTATGAACAAACAACATAAAAGGAATACACCAAGCTTTAATGATACCAAGCAATGCTTGTGGTAATAGTGACAAGTTCTGCAAGGCGTAAATTCTAACCATGCATTTCCAAACTATAAACAAGTCCTAATGTTTGAAGAAGCAGGATAGAAAGGGTATTGACCCTTACGAACTTCAGTGTTGGGGAAGACTCCTGAGAAGACCATGGATAGCCAAGAAAACAAACCAGTGGAACATCAAACAATTCAACCAAGTTCTCACTCAAAGCACACATGACCAGGCTCAAATTAAGATACTTCAGACACATTATGCGAAGACCCAGCTTCCAGGAGAAGGCTCTAATTCTGGGAAAAGTGGAGGGAAAGTGAAAAAGAGAATGACCAGCAACAAGGTGGATGGACTTCGTTGGAACGGCAATGAGTGCACCATTGGAAGACCTGAAAGACCAGGTTAGGGACAGATCATTCCTGAGAAAATCTACCTATGTTGTCACTAAATGGCACATAATCTATCAAATGTTTGAACAAGGTGCTTCATTTCTTAGTTGGTGTTAATCATTCTCAAAGGGAAAATTGAAATAATAAATGTTCTAGAGCAGGATTTTCCAAACGGTGAGGTGTTACCTCCCTTGGGGAGGTGCAGAACCTTTTAGTTGTACATTGTTACAATTAATCCACCTTTCCCAAAGTTTCATAGTATTGTCTTCATTGTTCATTTGTGCTCAGTTTGGTGTTGTTCAGGGGAGGGCTTTTTAGCGGAGGTGTGTACATTAAGATTACACTAAAAGGAGGTGTGATGGCAAAAAGCTTAGGAACCCCTGTTCTAGAGCAAGGATTTTCAGTTTTTTTCAGGAAACTATTAAAAAAAAACAAGCCTGGAACCCCTGATCAAGAAGTAAACGTTTAAGGACAGAAAACTGGCTGGTGTTGAGTGAATTTTTATTTTTGGCCGCAGCCTCTGCCGGAAGCTCCCTCGTGCTCCCAGATGCCTTCTTCGGGGCTCCACATCGTCTTCAAGGTGCCACGAGCGTCTTATCGCCTTCTTTTTTAAGTGGCCCCATTGTAAAGCAGCCCCCTTAGCTCTGTCCTCAGACGGAAGTTCCCCTGCTTTTAACCGACCGTGCACGCCAGCACCAACGCTGGGCACCGACAATCCCCACGTCTAAACTGACTCCACGGAACGAATTCAATCCCACTTTCTTCTCGCTCAATCACGCGCATGCGCACCGGCCCCTTCTCGCAGCGCCCTTCTTTTCGCGCAGCTCCAGTTCCTCCCTCGCCGCCTAGCTCGAACGAGGTAATCTGAGGTCAGGCGGGCCGGGCTAGGGCGCCTGCGCAGGAGACCCATTCCCGTAACGTTTCGGTGGCGCACGCGCAGAGCACCCCTTGTCCTTACTCGGCTCTTGACGAAGGGGAATCACCCTCGGCAGCCTGGGCTGTAGTATGAGCCTATCGCGCATGCTTAGTAGCCACCAGGGACATACGGGGAGGGGGGGGCTCGCTGGATCGGGCTCCGCGCTCGCTCCCGCTGCGGGTTGCCAGGAGCGCACGCGCAGAAGGGGAAACTTTCCCCAGGCTTGGCGGCGGCGGCGGCTACTGTTTTGCCGGTAACCGCTAGGGTGGCGCATGCGCGGTAGCTGGAAGGTTGCTGCTGAGGCCTGGGACGCTGCCGCCGTCGCTCCTGCTGCTGAGGAAACGAGGGCAAGTCGCCTCGTGGATGGTGAGGGGCTGGACTCCGCAGCCCCGCTGCCTGAGGAACGAGGGGCAGAGTGAGGAGACCCGCGCGCGGCCGGGGGCGGGTGCGAGGGAGACAGTTGCTGCCGCTGCCGCCGCCGCCGCCGCCGACACCCCTCTAGACCAGCAGCATCCTCATCCTCCACGGCGAGGGCGGGAGGACAGGTTTCCGCGGCGAGCGGGCTGAGGTAAACTTTGACAGGCAGGTTGGCGCAGGGCTATGATCTCAGGCGCCCCCCCCCGCGAAGGCCTCAGATGACCCGCAGTGGACGCCGCTCAGGCCCTCTGGGGGGAGCCCTTCCCTTCCCTTCGCTACCCAGCCCGGCCACTCCCGTCCTCGCCGCTTGGGCTCCATAGCGAGGCGGGGACGGGGGAGCCCCGGGGTTTCATAACGGAGACCCAAGCCGGCGGCAGCCTTCCCTTCCCTTCCTCTCCCTTCCCTTCCCTGGGGCTGCGAAGGTGCCCGGTTGCCGCCGCCGCCGGGCTTCCCGGCGTGGGCACGCGCGTGTGAGGGGGATCCCGGCCGCTTCCCTTCTCTCGCCCTCCCTCTTCGCCCGTCCGCCGTGTGGCGTGGTGGGGTTGCCCCGACACGCCCTCCAAGTCCGTTCGCCCTTTTTTTTGCCCTTTAACGGCGTCCCAGGGATGCGGGCGGAGGGGTTTCCTCGTCCTCCCGCTTGTGGAGGGGCGGCTGAATTCTCTAGGGGTGGCCTGAGGACCCCACGCCCTCAGGGTCTCCGCGGAGTCAAATAAATGCATACTTTGAAATCTCAGTTTTAATTTCTAACACAGTAAATAGCGATCGGTATAACCCACATAAACCAAAGCTGTTGGGGGTCCAGGATCATTTTTAAGAAGGTAAAACGGTCCCGAGACCAAAATGCTTGAGAACCGCCGATCTAGGGCATTAGATCAGCCTGCAGGAGGCACCCATTCCTTAGTTTATTTCCCACAGTTAGGACCCGTCCCTGCCCTCTCTTCTGCAGAGGGGTCAGTTTGATATAGGTACTGTCAGCAATAATAAGTCCTGACTTCTTGGTGCCATTGCATTCTTTTAACCACCGATTCCTATCTCTGCTCCTTCTCTAATCTTGCTGTGCTTTTATGTGTGTGTGTCTAAATTTGCCTACAGTGGAAAATCTGTGTAGAATAACTGAATCCTCTCCATGGTGAATGGATAGGAGGCTGGGAACACCTTAAGTAAATGCTGTGGAATTCAGCCACACATTGTTTGCCTGTACAATGTATGGGTTCACAGAGCACCAGCTGTCACGCGATGCTGTGTCCTTTGCTTAAAAATGTCTTTCAAGTGCTCCTGTTTAAGTGAGAACCTATTTGTATTTGGGTGTGCAGTTTTGATTGTCTCGAATCTTCAGTTGTAGTTCTGTGTATGCTTTCAAAAATCCTTAAAATGAGAATAGCTTGAAGGTTAATAAGATGTCAGTTGTATGGTTTTGCTGTCCTGGGTACTACAGAGCTAAGGCCTTGTCCCACTTTTCTGTCACCAACCTCAGTTAAGTTCATATGTATGTTCCAGTGATCTCCCATCCAGGTATGACCAGGTTCATAGAAGACTAGTTGCAAACCTTCAAGGGCATGATAACACCATTGTCTGTATATATTAAAATGTCTTCATATCTCATAAAGCAAAACAGAACACTTTGCCTTGTTTCATAGTGATAAGGAAGGCTTTTTGAGTTCCAGTGCCAAGTACTTTGAGTTATAAGACATAATAGTCAGGATTAAAAGCAGTTTTCAAGCAAGTAAGAACAAGCACAGAAATACTCTATTTCTCTCAGCTTCATTAGGTCTGATGCCATCATTTCTCTTCTGTGTGCGCTGTTTTAAGCCTTGGTGAAATTGCAAAGTTGGTCACATGGCAAATCTTCATATTGTTTTGAACAGACAATATTGTTTAAAGGGGATTAAAAGTTGGGTGCCCAATTTTTCCTGCACCAAGGGCCATGTTTGCTGTTTGCCATGTTGGAGGCCACATTTCAAAAAATTGTGTATAAGACCAAGACAAAAAGTAAAATTAATTTCTTTTTATTTATATTTAAATTTAAGTAATGTAATACAGTACTTAAATTCAGTGTTTAATATTTTTTTCCTTTCTATCATATTAAAAATTAGAACTTGGTAACTATTTATGGAAATTTGTGGGGCTGCAGGTTATGCATGTCTAAATGTAGTTTATTACAGCATTCATTGAAATAAAGTAGAAGATGCTAGGAACTTTTAGCTGTGTAACATGACTTGTTTATTTACTGTGGCCATTTTATTTATCATGAGTATGTTTGCATAAGGGGGGGGGATAGGAAGATTTCTGAACATACTGTATTGCGTTCAAAGTTCCTAGAGAGGGTTGAGAATTTATGTCAAACTTTTATTTAACAGCATTGCTATGATGCTGTGAGAGATAGAGCAAGGGTAGTGAAACATGTGCTCTCATCACCAGAGGAGCTGGGGAGAGATAAGAGGATGAGACTGGCCCCTCCCTGAGGAATGCTAGTCATGCTGATTACTGAGCCTGGGAACTGATCTCAGTCTGAGAAGATTCTGTAAATGGTGTGAAGCCAAATAAACCTTGCTGGATTGAATCTGTACTGTCTCCTGGAGTTTCCTGGGCTAAACCTGACAGATGTATCATTACAACTGCTCACATTTTTCTGTCAAAATTTTGGAAATTATTTTTTATATCTTTTTAATGATATCTGAATCCTTAAAAAGGAATATCATTTTCTATTATCTTATGTTTAGCACAGTTGCTAAACTGTACTGTACTTAACACTGTGAATTTTAAAGCATATTTTTTGTTGAAGATTGGGCAGCAGAATGCTTGGATACTGGATGTCATCCTCAAGGATAATTAATACTCTGACAATGTAATGAATATAATAATGTGGTTATTCAAGGAATTATAAAAAATAAGCATTAGGCTATGCCAGAACAATGGTTCAATTAGATCAGAATTGTTTGTTCTGTTACTAGTTGATCATATATATATATGTATATAATTTATACATCCCATCAGGTTCTGTGGTTTTCTTCATAACAATGAAAAAAAGCAAAACAAATCTCCCATACTGAATTGGTTTGTTCTGCACAATGTTAGCTTTATTGTACCATTTTGAGATGGTTCTGATCTAACTGAATCATTATCTGGAATTATTTTTAATATTCTAATGCAATTAATCATTTAATGGAATATTGGGGGGGTTGGTGCACTATCTAAAGCATCTTGGTTTTATATGCAAAGTGGCCAATATATATTAATTTTATGAGATTATATATTATTTTAATAATATGTATTTTGAGAACATAAATATAGCATTATGAAGGGATGTTATCTGTAGGTGACTGGGACAAAGCATTCACCTTCCATCGCTGAACTATTAATCTTTGTATTGCGTGATGATTTATGTCTGGCTTCCTTTATTTTACTGTAGTTTCTCCCCCTTTCCGATTAGATTCTGTATCCCTGTCTGGAATACAAGATCTGAATATCTTTTTCATACTCAGTATAGGAAGCCAGCCTGCTCCTTGATGCATGCCCTTACAGATAGGTTGCAGGATCATGCAGGTGGGCAAAATATGTTAAGAACAACAGGATTGTAATTAGGTTTATGTATTCATTTAAAGAGTAGAAGTGAAGAGTATGTATGCTTTTCAATTACATTTTGATGACTTTCAAATAAAAAAAAAAAGAAAGAAAGCCTTGTCTTCCATGATCAAATTAGAACTCCAAAGAAACTCAAAGTATTATGGAGGATGGAAGAATAATTGGCAGGTGGTCAGTGTATGTGCCCATGAGCTGTTTCTGCAGGCATTCATGACATTTCATAGGTTTGTATACTTTGACTTCTTCATTTCTCCGAATGCTTAAAATATATGAGCATTCTTTGACCAGACTATCTCTCCCTTTACAAGAATTCAGTAAGTTCTTTCTTAGATCTAGCAAATTAGTTTGTTGCTATGGTCACATCAATTTGTGAAATTCCTCTCTATTCTTACCAAACAGAAACTTGAGAACTAAAGCTACTGGCAAACACAAATAGAAAAGCTGCAAATCTCTGAAGAAGCTGAATAGATCTCATGCTTGGGAGATTAGATTAATGTTTTAACGTTTATTTTTTATTGAAATACAAGGAAGAAATGCATATTTAGTGCAGTATTACACAGTATATGAAAACTGAAGCTTCCTTCTTCATTTCATGCCTGATACCAATGTAATTATCCATTCCTCTGTTACATACTGTCCATTAAGTCATATCTACTTTGAGCAATTATCATCTCTTTGTCCATTCAATTTTATAGTTGAAAGTGGCAATGAAACATCAAAGTTGATCCCCATTTTTAAATCAGAGGTGTTAGATTATATTTAAAGAACAAGCAGCATAATAAAATCTATCTATTTCTCTAAGTGTTTACAACAGGGATTATCAATGTTTTGGTGACCACTGGTCACCTTTAATATTATAGGGGTCCTGAAACTTGCAGTTTATGGCGTGATGATGTAAATGTGGATGGAGTAATGATGCAAAGTACCTTGAGAAATATGTTTTTTTTCTTATATACATAAATCTTATATAAATACAGCATATTTACTGTACTGTCCACCTGTAAACTCAGACTATCAGTTAGTTTCTGGTAACTCTACTACCAAAGTTTAGCAGAATAATTGGAGGCAGATATTTGGTTGCAGCTTGCCTTTCTTTGGTTGAAAGCCATTTTTACATTATAAATTCTTCTAGTAGTCCTATGCGTCTTTACACATTTAAAAGCACAGTCAAAAACATGTTGTACTAAGCCATAATATGATTTATCTGGTTTTACCCTAGGGTAATGTGTGAATATAGCTATGATATAATCTCTATTTCCATCTGTACTGTTTTTCCCCCCTGAAAATCATTCTGCCAAAGTCAGGCCATTTTGGCTGCATGATTTTGGCTGTTTTGGGGGAAAAGGTTAAGGGTGTGCATGGAGGTGGTTTACGTCCCAGGGACCTTCTTCTAGTCCCTCCTGCTCTTTTTTATTTATAAAGAGAAACCTTGTCAATAAAAGGGGTCGTTGAGCGTTGTTGCTGGCATGATCTCAGGAGGCTGGGAGGAGACATCTCTGGCTCATATATTTCACAGCCAGTAGGATTCCTGCAAAGTATTTGTAGTGAAAAAAATGGTGTTAGGTAAAGCAAGTAAATTACCTCCTCTCAAAACCACTTTCCCAGGGAAATATCTCAGCCATAAAGCACTTAGAAGGGCAAGGAATGTTGATAGACCTAGAAGTTACTAATAGGTGAGCAAAGGCCCTGGGAAGCAAGGTCAGTTTAAGATAAACCTATAAAAGTAACTCTTTAGAAAGAAACCGTGCTCATGAAATACTGCCTCTGTTCTTTCAAATACACCATTGTCCATATAGAAAGGCCCTCATTAGCTCATAGTATTTGCCCTAACTACCTCACTGACCTCACTAAACACATGATGAACTGCTATATCCAGTCAAATATTTTGCTGCTGTATCCAGTCATATGTATTTTCTAATTTCCATAACTCTATATAGAGAGGTTGCGTTCCTGTCTCTTTTTAGGTTAGCCTCTGCTTCCTCCACTATTGTAATAAACAATTTGTATTCAGTAGAGGAGTATTGAAGAGTCTGATCCCCATTAGAAAATTCTCAGGAGAAATTTCTCCTACATATGCATATACATTTGGTTTTTTAACTATATATGTCTATTCAAGAATTGAATATATTCAGTTTGAGAGTACTTCCATGTAAATGTAAATAGGGTTATATTCTTTTCTTTTATATCGAAATATGGAATATGTACATAGAAGTAGAAGCGTTTTAATTAACCATGCACACTTCATGGAATTTCATGCATCTTCTTATAGAATTGCAGTTCCCTAAGAAGATGCATGAAATTCCATGAAGTATGTATTAACTATACCAACATTTCTTGTCCTTGTGCCTTCCTGACTTTTTGAGCTATAAATCCTATTGTAGTAAATGATCTAGAATGAAGTTTATAAGCTAAAGCATCTATAGGGAACTGCTTTGAAGACCACAATGTCAAAATGAAACAGCAAAACTAATGGTGAAATACCCACAAATTTGAAATTTTTTTTTTGAGACTGAAGAAAAAGAAAATGGTTGTATTCTCCAGATTCATAAATGGTGTTCTCCATATTTTTTAAGGATATGTAAATTGGCAAATGATACTACAAATGCTTTTGACAGCTGATTGTACTGTATAGAATCTTTAGAACCAATATCAATACCTCTAGTCTGTAAGCGCTGGTTTTAGTTTTGAATTTTTCCACTTGTTACTGTTTTTCCTATACCTGAATCTGGAACTTGAGCTGAAGAATACTAATCTATCCAGGAACAAGCTGTCAGTTTTGCCACACATGCATGTTTTTGGTTCCTTTGTCTAATCTGAAAAAAGCTAAGCAGGATGAGCCCTGGTTAAGTGAGAAACAACCAGGAAACCTGTGAAGTTGAAAAAATATCCTAGAAGAAGGTAATAGCAAATCACTTCCAAATTTTTGGAATTTTTGCTAGCAGAACTGCATAGTTAACTTCATGGTATAACAGGTATCAAGTTTGACTAACAGGAGTCTTTATCTATGCTAAGACTCATAAAACAAACAAGCAAACACATGGAAGTATTGCTTCACATAATCATAATTAATATATGTTATTCAGTGTTAAAAGGTATTATGCAAAATGCATTTGCTTCCGGTAGGGAACAGATCAAATGTATGTTGTTACTTTGTTCTGTTAGTGGACATCTTTTCACAGAACAGTGCCTTCAGTTTTATAACAATAAAGCTGGTTTTGTGAATTGAGGACCCTGTGGGTTGAAAATAAGCAAAGATATATTGCTAATCAAGTTCAGTAATATGTGCCACTGTGAGTTAGCTAATGGATTGCTTTTCCTATCTTAATGGGTTAGTATTTGAGTAGGAATCCTGTGCTGTTCATAAGTGCATGAAGATCAATTCTAATGAGACTGTAGTGGTTACAAGAGTTGAAATTCTTTATTTTGAAATAGCTGCTAAATTCCTGAAAAATGAGACATTGACTTGCTCTTTTGAGGCTGCATTGGTGAAAATAAATAAAAATAAAACATTTTAAAAGTAATAGTGCCATTGTATTTTACTTAGTAGTTTGATGAATAATATGGTAAATCTAAAGTGCTCAAGGAATTTATTAGGAATTGAATACAAATGTTCAAAAATAAAATAAAGACTTCCCATCATTATATATTTGTAAGAAATGGAATAATTCTTCATTTGTATTTTTGACAAGGAATCATTGACACATGTTTTTAATTATAGTGTTATGTTAAATTTATCACTACAGACTTAAAATTTTATGGATTTTAATTTTTAAAGATTATATTTTGTTTTTTAGTTTTATTACACTTTAATTTTAAATTATAAAATAAATGTGCAGGTTGAACACAAAAATAGATTTGGAACCAGTTCACAGGTTTAGTTCAGATCTTCCATTATTTCTTGAAAGCAATAGGAAAAAATGGTAATAGTATTCATAGAGCTTTTTCTGGAATGATCCTGTTTGATTTTGGAAGCATTGTTTAGAATTAATGGTTTTAAAATTATGAATTGTGAAAAAAATGAATGGCTTTGGGTTTAGATGTACAGATTAGTGGAAATGAAAGTACATTTCTGATATCCTACAATAAATAAGCTTAGTCTTTAAAAATAATTTGCCTAGTTAATGAGTCTTTTAAAATATCACCAGACATACAGTATAGTGTCTGATAAAGGCTGTAGATTTGTTTATTAATACCATCATATATGTAAAGATACTGTAGTAGGTTCAAGTAGAATTGTGAATCTTGTCACTTGTAGTTTGATTTATATTAATTAGAATAAGGATGTTAACTATCACCTCTCTAGCTGGCCATTGTTTTAAGATACATTCTTCTAGCTTGCAGAAAACATTAATAATTTCATTTCATTCTCTTTTTATTTAGAATATTTGATTGATTGATTGATTGATTGATTGATTGATTATGTGCCATCAAGTCAGCATTGACTCTTAATGATTAAAAGGATAGATTTTCTTCATGCTGATCTGTCCCTAACCTGGTCCTTTAGGTCTTCTGACAGTGTATCCATTGTCACTGTAACTGAGTCCATCCACCTTGCTGCTGGATGTCCTCTTTTTCACTTTCCTTCCACTTTTCCCAGCATCAGAGCCTTCTCCAAAGAGTTAGGTCTTTGCATAATGTGTCCAAAGTATCTTTGAGCCTGGCCATTTGTGCCTTGAGTGAGAACTCTGGGTTGATTTATTTAATGATCTATTTGTCTGTTCTTTTGGCCATCCATGGTATGCTTAGGAGTCTTCTCAAACACTCAAGTTCAAAAGCATCGATATTCTTTCTGTCCTGCTTCTTCAAGGACCAACTTTTGCTTCCATAGAGTGTCACAGGAAATACCATTGCTTGCATTTTGCTGATCTTGTTAGAATATTTGCATGCTGTCCTTTAGTTTCACCCTTTCTGAGACAGCTTACAAAGTTCATAAGAATAATGCCAACAGAAAACTTAACTTCAGAACAAAAAAATTAAATTAAACTTTGAAACTAGGTTTTTCAAAACTAAAAAAGCAAAAAAAAACAAAATTAACAAAAGTAGAACATTCTAGGGCAGATTAATAGCATACCTTGAAATCCTGGAAAAATATTTTTTTTAGCTGAAATTAGAGATAGCCAAAGTGAACATCCCTCAGGAAGCCATTCAGAATGCAAGACCCTCCATCAAAATGGCCTTTCCCTGGTCAACAGTCTCCTTTTAAGAAAGAGACATTCTAGATCATGTTAGTTATGATTTACAGATTTATATCCCATTGAATCCATGTCATATCAAACTTTGAAACCAAGTTTAGAGAAATATGAAGAAATAAAGACAAATATTTGGATAGTAGAGATAAAGTTTAAGCAAACACAGATGTTTAAAATTGTTTATCATATTGTGCCATTTCATTACCCTAAGCTTATTTGCAGGCAATAAAATAATAATAATATTTTGTAATTTTCAGTGTTGTATGTATAATTCAGTTGCTGTGAGCATTTATTATCCATTTTTAACTTCATTCTTTAATCAATCAAATCTTTATTATGATCATAGACCAGCATAACATTCTTTAATAAATTGTCATGGATGACAGTTTTTAAAATATATGCATATATATATTGAAGAAAATATATGGATAAATTTTTTAAAAATAAATTGTTTAAAACTACAGACTATGTAGGATATAATTGTGGCCTCAGAATTGATTTAAATTCTGTATTGAGATGGCACATATGTGAGGTTTGCAGGATTTTTCTAGGTGGCAAAGCATTTTATGCACAATATACATTTATGTTGCTTGGAATATTGCAGTGAAATTTTGCATTCCTATAGAATTGTTTCAGTTCCAAAGAACTTCATACTCTTCTGTCTTGGTTTGGGAACTCTGACTTTGTTCTAAGCGTGTCATATGATTGTTTCCTCAAGTTGCTTGGCAAATGATTTTTAAATTATAGTTACTATCCAAAAATAGTCTGTCATATGGCATGAGAGCATGATGTAAAAAAGCAAACAAAATCACATACCAAAATAAACAAACAAAATCCTAATGGTTTAAAGCAGTTCCTGTTGTTATGCACTGACAGATTGCAAATACAGTTCTATCTCTCTATTTAGAGGAAAGCTTCACTGTCCTTATTGGAGTTTATTACCTATATGTTTTTCACTTGTGTTTTCTGGTAGGTAAGAATTTGGTTTGCAAGGGCAAATCCAGGAATATTTATTCTGGCTTTGTAGTAGTAACATTTCTTGAGAGATAATTGTGTAGTTTCCTGGTAGCAGCTCTTGTTCCTGGAAGAAATCAAATCACTCACCAAGACAGAGAAGAGAGAGTTACCATGCTAGCCCCTATACAATGATATCATAGAATAAAATCTTCCTTTAAAACAGGGATGCACAACTTTTTCATGGGAAGGAGTACATTTCATCTAAGTGGTGTGCCAACGCTGGTGATTGAGGCTAGAAAATACACAGACAAAGTGATAAATTTGTGCATGAATAAAACTAAATAAATAAATAATGATTGGCAGATGGTTTTTACAGATTGTTAGACCCACTCATTATCTTTCAAAGCTCATTCTGGGCTTTGTTTGCTGCTCTGTCTGCACAAGTCTGCTGCAAGCTTGCCCAGGCAAAGCAAGAGGGATTTTTTACAGCACTTCCACTTTGCCTATACAAATGAAGAGTAGGAATCCATCCTCTGGCTGTCCTAGGAAAGCTGAGAAAGAAGAACGGGTTTCTGCCTTAGGCCACTGGGTTGCTCAGGAGATGAGGAGATCCCAACTTTGGGTTTCCCAGGACTCCTTCCTTTCACAGACTCTCCCATTCATCTTGTCCCCATTTTACTTCAATAGTATGATATCCCCCCAGAGATCTGTATAGCTCTCGCCCTTTTGATTTTTTGCAATTGTTTAAAGACCCGGCTGTCCTTTAGTTGAGCCCCTTTGGTGTTTTTTGGTTTTGGTCCTGTCTTCTGGTCAGCTGTATTCTCTTTCTTTGATATGTGTTGTTTTCTCTTAATTTTTTAATTGTAATTAGAATCACTCTGGAGTTGTGCAGCCTCAACATAGAAATAATACATAAATAAATAATAAATAGGTCCTGCTCACTGGAAACCCCTGGCTAAAACAGACATGCCCATGCTTTTTTTAAAAGAGTTTTCATTCTTTGCTTTACAGTCTAAATAAATTCTGTCCTTCAATTTACCCCTGGAAATTTACCCCTTCCAACAAATGGTGCTATAGCTTAAAGTCCTCCCATTCTGTCAAGAAGAGATGTTCTTATGAGGTTGTGAGTGAGAAAGAGGGATGATAATGTTAGGATGGGAGAGCACAAAGTTTGGATGATTTTTACTACTCACAACAGTCATGAGCTGCATGGGAAGAGGAGGGGAAAAAGTAAAATGAGGGCATAGAGATGGGGCTTGTGGCATGAGTGGTGTGAATGAGCAAAGAAGAAAATGAACTAGGGATTGAGAACTTCTGCAGCCTCTGAGTGTTAAGGAGCAAAGAGAATAAATACAATGAGTAAACAAGCAGGGTGGAGAGTGATGTTGGTGAGAGCAGAGAGGAGACATTAGGTCCATAGGCAGCAGGAAGTTAATCTCAGCTTTAAAAAAATCAAGAAACAGTATAGATTATTTTCCTATTTAAAATTAAGCAAACCGATGAAAGCGAAGGCTGACAGATCAAAGGAAAACGTCTCCCCAGGCAAGTAAAAGAATGCTCTCCCACTGGGAATTGTACTCAGTTGCTCCCCTATCCCCGCTTCTAGGAAAGGAGGCAAGACCTTCTTTAGCTTGATCTTTTCAGTTTGAATTATTTAGTAGTGATTTTAATTGTTTATATCAGATTGTAGCTGTTTCATTTTTTATTGCCTCGACTGTCCTCTGGGCAGAAAGGAAAATATAACCTGTATGAATAATAACAACTGTCACCACAATTCAATTATATATTTTCCGTTTTAAGGAGGCCCATACAGTGCCTCTACTGCTATCCTTAGTTGCAGTTACTGAATCAGATTCATGTTTTACTTTTTGTCAGTAGTATGATAATTGAATTCACTATCACAATTTGATTACTTCCTGTCTATATTTTATTTTATGTTTAAAAAATGTGCAGTTGTAAAACAGGACTAGGAATGCTCATCATATAAGAATGCTGCTTAAGAAAGCAGCAGCCATGTTTGCCAAGCAGCAAGTCTGTAGTATACTGCCAATAGCTATATTTCTTGTTTCTTACTCCTCTCTATATTTACACAGTTCCATACTATTCAGTTGTTAATTTTAATGCACGAGTCTCATTCCGCTATTAGTGATACCTATCGTACCATATTTGTTATTCCTTTGAGTTCAGAGGCCAGGAGCCAAAGTATAGTAGAGGATACCCAGAGTAGCTTTTGATTTGTGTTTCCCAAATATCTGCTTCTCCTCAATCTTAAAGCTTTTTAGAAAACCTCTTTTTAAACTGTTGAGAGTCAAGAGGCATCTGCTATTATGTACTGGAAAGAGTAAAAGATGCTTATGGGATAGCACAAGCTATTAGGCATACCTGTGATAATAGTCTAAAGTTCTAAGCATGATATCAGTGAGAGCTAAATATTGCTCTAAAGTAATATGTGCAATTTTATTTTCTGCCACAATTCAAAATGTGGGTAGATTGAATAGAACAAAGAAGTGGACAGTTAATGTGATTACTTCCCATAACTTTCCATCTTCTGTCACATTTAAAATGACAATTTGGTGGCAAAGTTTGAAAGAGTTTGAAAGAGTTTGAAAGCTGCATCCAGGTGTGGAGTCAAATGTTTTTAAGTCTTGCTGTAAAGACTGATGCTAGATGTAATACTTATATTGTGCATATTTTTTCTAAAATTGTATCATATTTGACAAAATATTCATACTGTATTTTCAAAGCTTTAAAAAACAAGTTTCATGTCCGATTCAAAGTGCTAGTTGTCATCTTTAAAAGCCTACATAGCATAGGACTGGGTTACTTGAGGGACTGCCTTCTCCCAAGAACATTTGCCCATCCCACATGCTCCAGGTTTATTCTTTTAAATGTTTAAATGTTCACTCTTAGCATACAGCTTGATGTCATCCATGTAGAGGAGGTGGCTGATGGTACTTCCACTCTTGAACTTGTATCCATATCCAGTCCTTGTGATTATCTGGCTGAGGGGGTTCAAGCCTATGCAGAACAGCAGCGGGGACAGTGCATCACCTTGGTATATGCTGCACTTGATGGTCACTTGTGTGAGCTGTCTTGAGTTGACTTCCAGGGACAGCATACTCCAGGTTTATTCTTTTAAATGTTATCAACTTGTGAGACTTAACAAGTGTGCCTTTTCTTTGGTTGCCCCTGTTCTCTGGAACAGTCCTCCCCCCAATGTATGACAAACCCCAGCTCTGTTTGTCTTTGGGAAGGCCGTTAAGGCCTGTCTCTTCCCCCAGGTATTAGGGGTCATTTCAGTGAGAGTCCCCTTTTGGTTCAGTTATGTTGCTTGGTCATCATTTTATATTTTGAATTTTATGTTTGTATATTGTATATGTTTAATATTACATGGTTTGGGGGTGGGTTGGTTTATTGTTTGTTTTTTATGCTGTACACTGCCCAGAGTCACACTGCTTGAGTTGGGCAGCCTTATATACCTTTTTAAATAAATAAATAAATAAATAAATAATAAATGTAACAATGACTGTATTCTAGATTTCATAATGTTTCTTTGTGCATATTTGTAGATACATTGATTGACCAAAAGAAATAATTCTATTCAAACAGGCAATAAGGGCTTAATTCCTATAACAAAAAAAAAATAACTCAATAGGACAGTAAACTACTGAGCCAGAAAGACATCAGCATCCCTGCCCACTCCCCGGCAGATTGTTTAATTTTCCTGTGTTTAATTTATACCAATTTACTTTTTTTTTTTTTTTTAAATACTGTTGTTTGACTACTCCTGCTGGTAGAATGATACAGTAAATGAAAGTTAAACATTTTCCTGTTTTGTTTCTTAGAAGGGAGCTCAAAATACAGTTTAGTGTTTGAACAGCAGTAGTAATAAAAAGATCTTTCATTTTAAAAATAATCAGAGCTATGAGGAATAATGTAGCTGAATAAAATAGAACAGTTATTAAAGAGGAAACTGGCAAGGTGGGAAGAAGGATGTCTAGGAATAGAGACAGCTATTTTGTAAACAAGTTCATCATTATTAGGATAATTGTATCTGTGATACACTTTACTGTTCTATCCACACCTTGTCCTTGGCTTACCATAAAAGCTCCATAGTGGGGATTTATTCAGTAGTCTGTGCTGCCTTGCTAAGTATAATCAATTGGGAGTAAAAGGAGCAATGTAATTTCCCTGCCTCTAACTTTTTGAGGTGTTTTATTTGCTGATGGCAGCCAAATATTCGGTCTCCAGGAGTTTTCCTGTTGGGTGTGACTGTGAAATATAGAAAGTAGAACCCTGTTCATTTCAGTTTATGTGTTAAGTAATGTTGGGGGGATGCATTCTTTGAGTCCAGTATGGAAATAAATCATCCTGCATATTTTTAAAAGAGTGAATGATATGTCAAAATAACATGAAGATACTAGTAACAGAAGTGATAAAGTGAAATTCACACGTTGTACCTCAGCATGTATCCAATATTAGTACAGAATTTGTATTCCTGAAGTTATTGTCTAAAGATGTACACATATGGGAACCATATTCAAATGTAACCTGATGGATCAGTATAATGACAGTGCTTTCCAAACTGAAATAGCCACATAAACTTAATCAAATTATTTACATCCAATCTGGAATTATTATTTTTTAAACAATTGGGGATGTAGATGAGGCTTACAATATCTGGACTGCACAAATTTGTACAATTACTAGATGAAGCGAAGAGATATTGATTTGTTGCCATGTAGTGAGCATCTAGCCTTTTGCAAGCCAAAAATGGTGGGCCTAGTGCAGATAGCATAAAAAAATACATTTAGAGATATGCAGAGTTATATAACATGTATAATTATAGATGAAGAATTCATATTATTGAACATTAATAAATCAGCTCAAAAGGTTGCAGCTTTTTGAGGTTGTAGCCTTGCTGAATAGCCTTAAGTGTATTAGAAAGAACTATTCAAGATCAAAAGGAAAACCCTTGTTTATTTTAATTGAAAATATTTATAGTCCATCCCCTTCACAAGTGTACAACAATTGGAGAAAACAAAATAGCAAATGTTACAACAGAACAAAAAATATATACCAAGATGGAATGCCCATAATCAGTCAATTAGAGCCAACTTGCAGTGGAACAAAAATGTTTTAACCACCTTGTAGAATGCAAGCTAAGAGGATGGTACATATACCTTTACAGAAACATATTCCAGAGCATGGCTCTTCTTTACAGAGAAGACATGCCCATTCCACCAAGCCTTGTGTACTTCCTGACAGAATCAATTTTGGCAAGGCAGTACCTGATGTAACCAGTTGCTGTGCTATGTGGGGCTTTGAAGGTAATAATGAATATTTTGAATTAGGCAGCAACCTCAAGATCAGTATTATTGTATAGTGGTGGGGCTGCCCTGCTAGCAGTCTGGCCTCTGCATTGTGGACCAGTTGCAGCTTCCAAGTGATCCCCAAAGACTGCTCTGCATAGAATGCATTGTACTCATCCAACCATATGGTAATTAGGGCACGAGTTACCACTTTCTGGACATCGTGGGCCAGGTAGGGTCACAGTTGCCATACTGGCCAATGCTGGGCAAAGGCATCATGGGCCACAGCCTCCTCCTTCTGCTAGATTGCACCCTATTTAGTGTAACTACCAGGACTGGTATTATTAGACTACTTCAGTGTTTATGGATGAAAAGCAAGTCAGTATTGGTTGAGTTTAATTTTAGTTTGTTTCATCCCATCCAGACTTTGACAGCTTCCAGACACCGGTTCAGGCTTTCTACAGCATGTCTGACTCAGTCCAAGGTGATAGCATATGGGTATCATCAGCCTACTGATGACACTTCACCCCAAGGCGATAGATGATCTCTCCCACCGGCTTCAAATAGATGTTAAATAACATAAGAGAGAACCCTGAGCCCTGTGGCATCCCACACAGGAGCAACCAAGGATTCAAGTTCTGCTCCTCTGTGATTACTGACTGGAACTGCTGACTCAGGTAGGAATGGAGCCACTGTAAAATGGTGCCCCTGAGTCCCAATCTTTGTAGCCAGTCCAGCAAGATAGCATGATCAATGGTGCTCAGTGGTGCCAAGAGGTCCAGCAGGACCAAGAAGGCACTCACTAATTAATTAGAGCTAAACTACAGCATCTACCTGGGCACCATATTAAAAACAATTGTATAGATAGTAATACAGTTAGCCAATATATAGGAACTTATATTGCAACTTCAAAGTGAACCTTCTCAAGAAATTTCATATCGTTGGGTGAGCTTTTCTGTCCATTAGTTTAAGAAAAAGAATAAATCAAAATGGTCATGAAATTGCTATGATTTCTCTGTGAAGGGGAATATTTGAGACTTTTATATGTAGAAGAAAAATAAATGGGATGGGTGTGTATAAAATTGTGTATGTGGTATAAGATTCTTCATGGTGTGGAAAAAGTAGATAAAAAAAGAATTTCTCTCCATTTTAGAATATGAGATCAAATGAGGAAATTTAGAGGCAAAGGAAAACATTCTACCCAGACTACACAGTTAAGCTGTGCAATTCTTCACAAGGTTTAGTTATGGTCATGAACTTTGGTGACTTTTACATTTTTAAAGTGATGTTAAGATTGAAAGTGAACACCAGTTGCTGGGGGAATATAAGTGGTGCTTTTGCATCTGATTGATCGCTATAGGGACAAAATGCTGGATTAAATAGTCCATTGGTCTGATCCAACAGGCTTTTCTTATGTTATTAAATATATTGTTCTGTTACTAATATTATTACCACTGCTGTAATTAATATTGTGTGTTCCTCCTTTGGATTAAAAAAATAACTTATTTCTTTTTCTTTTTAATAGTAATAAGCTAGAACTTAAAAGAACGTCTATGGGCAATACATTCTGAAGACACCTTTATCTCAAAAATTGGCCCTTCTGAAATCAGTCTTTCTAGAATCTCACCATTTGTCATCCAGAAAGGAATACACGGTAAAATAATGCAAGTTTAAATTTGGATAATTGTTATATGTATCTATAAATGAGAGCCTGCTAGAGACTGGGTGCACAAATCTAGGTTAGGTATGCTAAGACATCATTAATGGGATTTTTGAGTGTTTTTTAAATAGTAGACTTTGATATCTTGTAAGAAATTGCTTTATTCTTTGTTTTTATGGCAGCACATCATCTGGCATTGTGCGGAAGGGAGCTGTATTGAAGATACTGAAGCCAAAAGGCTCTTGACTATTGGAGCTAGTTGCATGACTTGTTGGAATGCATCAGAAAATAGTTTAAGTAATAATTGCATATTCTATTTCCTTTTATTTCCATTTATCTACAGATCAGAAGTACAAATGTCTACCACAAGACTAAAGAGTGATATGTTATGTTCTTTACCATAAGCACCCATAAAATGAGCTCCATTGCAGACAGGTAAGTTATTTTAAGTTCAACATTTATATTCTTAATAGTTACCCATGTTCTAAATCAGAATTTCATAGCAGGGCAGGTGAAAGATTTATCTTCAATTTGTTACAAATTAGAATTTAGGTTACATGTCCCAAGACATTATTGAGACATGGGTGTGGACTACGGAAGACCAAGACATCCCTTGGTAGGGATGTGGAAAATGGATTTCTTTTTAAATTGTTAAAGCAGCTGCATCATTTGCAAGACTTGTGTAGCTGCTTCTCAAGCAGCTATCTCTGCATGAACAGCACCATTCTGTGCAAGGTTACTGTTCTCTAAAACCTGTTGTTTGTTTGTTTGTTTTGCAGAGATGATGGCAGCATTTTCGATGGTCTTATGGAAGAAGATGACAAGGATAAAGCAAAGAGGTATGTTTTGTGAAATAGCTAGTATGAAACCTATTTATTTGTGATCAGGGTGTGTATTTATGTTTTGAAATTGCATTCTGTACTATATAGAATACTATAGCTTCTTGATGCAGTCTTTTACAAGGTGGGGACATGTATTGCTGAAGATTGCATGGGGATATGGAAAATAAATGAAGGATTGACTTGAAATATTACCTTTTCATCTTCCCCTCCCATTGTGTGACAATGTGGAAGTGGTAGTATCTGTCTTTCCAGAAAGATTTACATTGGTAGTAATTGATTTTTGAAAAATTACTGTAAGATACATGTTGAGCAAATAACATTTTTTCATTTTGCACTTTCAAGGAGATTCCAAGCTCCTCCTCCCCCTCCTCCTCCTCCCCCTCCTCCTCCTCCTCCTCCTCTTTACTCTAGTGTTTCTATACTGCACAACTATTTGGAAACCAATTAAAAAAAACAAAAACAAAGTGGACATATCAAAGCAATTGGTGTATCTAAAGCAAATATTTCAGTTCTAATTAAAAAAAAATACACTGCTACGGTTTTATTTTTCAAAACCCATTATACTCTGCCTTTCAGTCTGAAAAGCTCCCAAAGCAGCTTACATAGATCACAACTAAGATCACAGACCCTACTTATAGATTTTTAAGTGAGCATACATAGAAAGACGGATGGAGAGGACAAAAGAAAAGAAAGTAGCAAGTGCACCAATTCTTAGGCTATAGTGGAAGTAGGCTGCTCAGAGATGACATCATTACGTCAATTGTTAACCCTCAACAACAACTGGATCTTGTCCAGTTGGCTTTTATTTAGAGGGAGGAAGCTAACTTCCTGGGAGGAGGTTCTGAGTTCAGCAAAGATCTTGGATTCCCACTGAATGCTCTCACTACAGGATAGTGGTCCTGATGATGCCTTTGAGAAAGAAGAGGAATCCCCAGCCCAGTTGGTCATAGCAACAGTGAAGGAAGATGACAATTCCTTGCAATTTATGTCTTCTTGATTCCAAAATACCATGTCCCGATGAATGGTCGTAGAATATTTTTTCCTAGAGTTTGTGTGTGTGTGTGATTAATTAATTGATATTATTAAAAAATTAGAGGATAAAATGGATTTGCTGAATTCAGGCTTAGTCACACTTTTGTTTGTTTATCAACTTGTATGTACAGTATGTTCTCATGAAATCAATAGGAGGATCTTTTTGGTGGTGAGGGTGGTGGGGGTGGAATGCTTTGTGATTACTTCTGAAACAGGAGATGCAGGATTTTCCAGTGGAAATTTCTTACTAACTAATGGTTGGGAAAAGAACTATGTCAGGTTGTGGCTAATGTACTTTGGAACATGTGTAGATAGGTAAAGGGACTAAGGGGGTTCAGAACACGTAGACTCATGACAGCCCTGACGTTTCCCCCTGAAATAGTCAATTTCAGGTCCTGTTGCTGATAGGATTGAGTACTTTTTTTACCCACAAAGCTTTCCATGGGATTTATTGTGGGATATGGCCAGCATAGCTCTGTTCCATTATATCCAGCGTTCATCTAGCCTTTGGCAAGATCTTGGATTCTTCTGTTAGTCATGATAGAGTTAAATTTTACTGACTTCAGTGTGGCTATAATATATCTTCATCAGGCTCCAATGCAATTAGCCATCAAGGATTTGTATAACCCCCTTCTCTCTTATGGTAGCTATAATTATTTTTTTTTAAATAGAGTATCAAGAAACAAGTCTGAAAAGAAACGCAGAGATCAATTTAATGTACTCATCAAAGAGCTGGGATCCATGCTTCCAGGCAATGCTCGAAAGATGGATAAATCCACTGTATTGCAGAAGAGCATTGACTTTTTAAGGAAGCACAAAGGTAATTTTTAGATGTTATATGAAAGCTATGAAATTTTTTTTCAATCTATAAAAATATTAAATTTCCATTGTCCTTTAAGCTTCTGTGCAGCTCCAAGGGAAATTTCTATGAAATAATGGTACTACAGAATATATAAATATGTGTTAGATTCCCCCCCTCCCCCAGTATATAACATTTTAGACAGCCTGGCAGATGAGTTATTGAGAAGCCACTGAAATTCATGCTTTAAATGGGTAGACTATAAGCAACAACCACCACCACAAAATATAATATTTCAAAGATGAAAAATAATAGGACTGTGCAAATCCTTTGAAAGAGGTGCTTCACAAGGTACAATAATATATGAAGAGCACTCCTCTTTGAAATTTTAAAGCAGCCACATCTTTTTTCCAAGCTTGCATAGTTGCTTTGTAAGTAGCTTCTGGCTATCTCCACATACATGTGTATGCATATCCTCTTTGCTTCACTTTTTTCTAGACAAAATGATTGTGTATGTACATGTGTGGAGAGATAGCCAGGAGCAGCTTACAAAGTAGGTGGGTAAATATAGAAAAAGATATGGCTGTTTTAATGACTGAAAGAAAGGTACTTTGTAGGTATTTCCATGCCTTGTAAAACACCTCTTTTCAAGGGATTTCACAACCCTAGAAAATAACACCAAAGTTCTCTGAAAATTATCATGCTACTGATGGTAACTGGTCACATTGTAGCAAACAAGAAATATTTGATAATAAATTCAACTTTTCTTCACAAGGAATTATTTCTAAAAATAATAAATCATTATGTTTAGTGAAACGAGTACTGAATTTATTAGTATTACATAAAACTTATCCACAATAAATTCAGCTTATTTTTTTTGAAAAAAATTGAAGTTTTCAGTTACAACTTTCAAACTTAGATCAAAGAAACCCAAATGTATAATTCACTTTGGACTGGAGTCCAATGTTGGTATCAATGTATATTAGGAAAGAGCAGTTGTGTTATTGTAAATGACTTTTGAGGGTTTGTAAAGCTTTCATTTGTGAACTTTTATATTATGTTTTCCTACTATTTACATATTTTGGGAAAAATGGATATAATTCATATTTAATCTTGAAGTATTTGTGTAAAAATACTCAAGTAATCATTTTGATATCTGTCTGTCTATACCCACTGCTCATAAATTCCAGAGCAGCTATTTTTCTGCGTGCAACTTTCTAATGCTAGTCATAGCTTCATGTATCGGGGTCATTTTAATCCCTTTTCCAATCAATTATGTAATTGTAATGAGGCATGGACTTGCACAGATGCACACAGGGATATGATGAATTGGCCCCTTGATTCTCATGAGGGATTCTCTAGATGTGTAATCCTTCTGCCCCTCCTTGCGAAAGCCTAGATGGTAAATGTTGCTATTGTCCACTTCATTCCAGAGAAAGTCCCCCTCTGTGGGTTTTTACTTGAGGGGAGTTGAAAGACAAAGCTCCTATCCATTTCCTCAGTAGCTTAGCCCAGTGAGGAGTGTGTGCTACAGTTGAAGTTCTTCCAGAATGAGTGGACTGATTTCATAAAAAAGTAAATATATATATATATATATATATATATATATATATATATATATATTCACTTAGGTTATAGTGGTAGGTGTGAAAGACAAATATGGAAAGGAATTAAGAAAAGGGGCTGCTTTTCAAGCCCAGAATAAGCATGTATATAGAACCAAGTCAGAAAAAAATGAAGGCTAACAAAGGTGTCTTCATGAAAATCAATTTCTAATAAATTTAAGAGAGTGGTTTGTAATAAACAAAGTGAAGATTCTAATTCACGTCTACTCCCACTAGTTCCTAAATTGCTTAATATTTCCTACATCTCCAGTTTCTAGCTCCCTGAGAATTAGAGGTTTGCTTACCTGGTTTTATGCCCTCTGGAAAAGAGCTGCTCCACTCCTTCCCATAAGAAAGAAGTTATACCAAAGGCAAAATGGAGTTTCTCTGTCCTCTTTTTAAAGCCCACCTTTTCCTGCTTCTGACTGGTTCTTCTGCTCACCATGTGGGTTGATAGGTTTAGGTTTGATTGACAGATCAGATGTAAGCTTTCCCTTACCCCTTTCATACCTGAGCCTCTTCGGATGAGATTTCTCCCCATTCACTACAGCAGTTCTATCTCATACAAATTGCTTCAATTAATATTTAAGTTTATCTTATGTTTGGGTGCTTTATTGGTTTATAGAATAGTACTGATATAAATAAGAGTTGTTGGCTGCAGCCAGAATTTAGAAGTCAACTTTAGTTATCTTTTGGTAGCTGGAAATAATATTCTTGATCTAAAGAACAATTTAAGATCGTATAAGATATTGCATTAGCTAGATGGAATTTAGGACCTTAAAAAAGGATTAACAACTGACGTGACTCTCATGGAGAATGGACATTGGAAAATAATAGTCTTGTAGGATCCTGGCCAGACACTTTGAAGCAAAATGCAAGCTGAGCAATTTTGCAATAATGAGAAATGAACCTTTTGTTTTTCATCTGTTTGACTTCACATTTTTAGTGTTTACATATAGTTTATTGCTTCTCCCCATCTAGAATGACTGTATTGTTAAAATCAACATACAGAGGTGGATATATGGAGTAGATCATCTTTATAGACAGAACATTTATATTCTTTTGTAGAAATCACTGCCCAGTCAGATGCCAGTGAGATTCGACAGGACTGGAAACCCACATTCCTTAGTAATGAAGAATTCACTCAGTTAATGTTAGAGGTAATTTGTTTTAATCTTAAAATATGTGATTAGTCTCTTATTGTAGTTATTTCTTTATATTATATTGGCATAGTTGAATATAACTTTTTAGCTTTACATTATACTTAAAATGCATTTATATTAATAGTATGTTAAAATATGTTCTGAAGGAATGTCACTTATGCAGAATGCTATGGAGGGAGGGTGGGGGTGCCCTGATTATTACTTAGAATATAATATTTGTATGTTTGCAAGATTAAGTTGTCTCTTGGGCTAATTTTGGACTCCTGTTTTAAAGTACCTGTCACTTTTCAAAGCCCAGAAGATTGGGTCTAGGATATAGAAAATGCTGTCTGTTTTTCAATGATATGCCTGACTCTTGAAAACTTTGAAAGACCTTTATTTTGTTGTTCCACCATTGTCTGAGAAGGCATGCAGAATTAGCCACTTTTTGCTGTGGTGTCTAAACTCTGGTATTCAGTTAGGAGTCAGTTCCAAAAGGCAGCAAAGGCTATTTTTTTTTCTGGGAATTCATGGCATTGTAATGTATTACTGCAGTTCCTTATTTCCTGTTTCTACTGTTTTAGTTTCGTCTGGTGTTTTGAAACAATATATTTGTTTGTATTTTATTTTATTTGAATTTCAGCCTTCTTAATTTTTATCTAAAATAAACTCTACCCCTGTTGAGAGTATTTTAGACAAAAAATAACATAAAAATAAACTCAGCATAATATAGTGTTCATTTTCCCAACCTGATCCAGGATCTTCTATTTAGTTCAACATTGCCAACTATATATTCACTGTGGAAAGCAGGTTTACTTTTGTGTTCAATTAAGTTATTTTCCTTTTTCTGAATGTTAACTAAATTAACAGTTAGAGACCAGTTTATCTCTAACTGTTTCTTTTGTTTAATTTCAGGCTCTTGATGGTTTTTTTCTAGCAATCATGACAGATGGAAGTATAATATATGTATCAGAAAGTGTAACCCCCTTACTTGAACATTTGCCAGTAAGTACACACTTTCAGAGAGATACCAAACTTATAAAATCATTAGATGGACAATTTACCATCTGCCATTTAAGAATCTGGAATTTAAACAGCATTCACATCTTTTTAAAGATTCTCTTGTTTTTCTCAATGGAACTTCTACCGTCTTACTCTGTCTCAGCTTTCTCAACCCTGGTGCCCTCTAGGTGTGTTGGACTTCCTCTCAAAGGCCATGCTTCCTGTGAATTATGTGAATTGAAATCCATTGCATCAGGAGGGCATCAGCTTAGGAAAGTCTGCTCTGTGTTGTACTATACCTTCTCTGAGGTCAGTGCTGTGAAAGTATGACAGGAAGGTTTCTGGAGATCTCAGAAAGTGATATACCCCAACTCTGTCAGGCATAAAATCATGTCCTGCTCCATTCAGCAGTGTTTGTCCAGCACTTTTGTATATTAACCAACTGTGGCAGTTGCAGTGTTAGTGTTTTGAGGTCACCATAGTGTAGGTAGGTATATAACCTTACAGGCTTGGTCTCCTTTAAACAACTAGGGAGGGCTTGTTAAAGATCCTCATAGGAGGCCTGGCATGGGCATTCTCTGTAGTAGCTCCCCTCTGTTTGAATAGTACAGATGGCCCCCACCCTCATGGCCTTCCAAAATCAGGTGAAAACATAGCTTTTCCAGAAGGTCTTAGGAATGAATTATAACCAGTGATGCCATATTAAACAATTTCAGCTTGGCACTTTTAGTATTCATTTGGCAAATTTGTTTATGTATTTTATTATTTTAAGTAATTATAATCTTGATTTTGTACTGTACATATTATGAGCTGCCTAGAGTCCATTACATTTCAAGTGGCAGACAAGCCACATTAATAAATAAATAGGAAAAAGACAATGAAAGTTTTAAACCTGTAATTACTGCATATATGCAAACACATGCTGTCAAGTAGCATGTAGGAATGTCTGTAAATCCAGCAAGTTCTTCATGTTCCTGAAATGGTCTCTGGGCAGAGAGAGTAATATATTATTTACAATGGCCAATGGAATATTAATATATTATTGAAGGAGCAGGTGGAGTACGATGGCAATCCATGGTGTATGTAGCCTCCCATAAAGACTACTATTAATATTTCTGATTGAGACCATGAAAGGAAGATACAGAGTTGAAGATCTTTAACCTACCATCCCAGTATACCCCTAGTTAGGCTGGCCATTTTCAAAACTTGCAGTATGCTCACTTTTTGGATATCGATGAATAAGATGCAGTGTATATAAACATGTATTCCCTTTAAATGCTCACTTATATCTGTATTTATGGCTAGAACCAAATAACTATTTTAAGATATGCCTTCTAGTTTTTAAATTTTTTTTCTTTATACAGAATCTCATGCAATAGCACAAACTGGCTTCAAAGGAAGGCTTCAAAGTATGACATATTAAAAGATGGAAAGTTATTTGGCAAAAATAAATCCGAAGTGTAAAATTCATTGCAGTTTTTTATATGTTAAAATTTAGAAGAGTGGAAATACAATTGATAATAAGAGAATGGAAGGATAGATGCTTGGATGCGTGAGTTGAAATATGCAGGCAAATACATACTTCTGTATATTTACTGATCCAGGTCCAAAGTATTGTACCAGTAGTTTCATCTATCCGGTGGGGCAGTCTTGAGTGGTTGTCCTACATTCATTGGTATAAACTATTTTGGAAGCTGAAACTATTTGTACTGTGGTATGAGGATTTGCTGCTGAAAGGAAAGAACTACACAATCCTACTGACTGTACATTAATTTTTCAGAGCACTTGAAAATGAGCACTCTGAACCAAATATTTCATTACTTGAATTTGCAGAAGTGAAGGGAGGTTCTTCTATGCTATATATTTATATAGAATTTACACAATAAAGGTTTTATAGTAAAGCAGACAGATGCAGTTGAAAACTTTTTTTAAAGTCAGTCTTGACTCCTTGTGACTACATGGCCAAGTCTATGCAGTTGACAAGGCAAAACTTTGGAAGTGGTTTGCCATGTTCTTCTTCATGGGACTAAGGGAGTGTGGCCCAAAGCCACCCATCCGACAGAAAGGGAGCTGCTTCGTTAGACATTTCAGAACAACTACTTTAAAGCTGGATAATATAATTCCTCCAGTGAAGAGTTCCCCGCTCTTTATACTTATGGGACCAAATCTATAAGTTTCCTAATCTTTCAGAAAGGGCAGAAGAATCTAAGACAGAACAAATATTGGGAATATAGTAACCTTTATTAGCTACTTCTAAATTAAGAATGATGTAGCATACCTGATCATGTGCTACAGGATATATACTTTAATTTTTTTTCTCTTTGACAGCTTGATTTTATATTAAAAAGTAAGATTTATTAATGCTACATTTAGTTTTCACTTCATTTTTTTTCTCCTTTAGTCTGACCTTGTGGATCAGAGTATATTTAATTTTGTCCCTGAGGGGGAACATTCAGAAGTTTATAAAATACTATCCACACATCTGTTGGAAAGTGATTCATTGACCCCAGAATATTTAAAATGTAAGTTGAATTTTTGAATTAGTTACAAGGAATCATGATAAAAACTGCACATTTACAAATATAAACTTGCTGAAAAGATAATGATTTATTTATTTGTTGGGGTAAGAATTCACTGAAGTAATTCACATGCCAAGTAAATGAAAAGGATAGCATGACACCTACAACAACTAAAGTGTTGTTGTTTAGAGTGTCTTTGTTTAGTATTCCTGTCAGTCAGGTACTATTTCCTTACAGTTCTTTATTCCCCTGACATCTAGCTTTCCTTTTCCCTACAACAGATTTTTCTGGCTCCTGAGCTGAGTCCCATTGCCTTTGGTACTTTTGTGCTTCTCCAAATAGTAGGGTTCCCTCAATCCTGATAGTATCTTCTCATTGTGCATAGATGGTGCTGTTTTTGCTATATAAAGATTACGCACTCTGAATTTCAGAAATACAGGGAGTGACAGGAAACCGTATTTATTCACTGCATCTTCTAAGTTCTTGAATATTAAGAGCTGTGACATTCTCTGAACTTCCTGTTGGATTGTCTGAAGCTGCGGTATTGGTAGAGATTAGAAATACAGTACATATTAGGTTTAACCAAATATGAGATTGTAAGGTGAAACAGAATGATTTGGAAATAATTTTGTTTTCCTAGCACGGAGTGAATGAGTCTGGATCTGCTCCATTCCAGTTCTAGACCTCAACTGGGTTTCAGTCCCAATCTTGATTTGTCCCAATCACAGTGGTTTCTTGGGGGGCCGGGGGAGGGCATCCTTTTATAATTTCTTTCCTGTGGCTTTATTTCTCCAGTATTGCATTTTGGGAGTTTTTATGGCAATAATTTCTGAGCTGTATTAATTACCAGACTGAAATATTTTGTGGAAAATATCAGTCAGTTAATTCCTTGCAATTCTTTCTCAACCCCCATAACCACTTCCTTGAGGAAAAAGCATAATTCTTTATATGCGTACTCTTCCCTTGGCACAAAAACATTTTAAAAACATTCATCAATGTTTGATATGTCTATATGTATTCTATGTAGAATAAATTATTGCTGTAAATTTTACATTTTTTTTCAAAAGCAACATAGCTACCTGATTTTTTAAAATCAGGTTTTAAAGAGATACAGGTTGAAAGCCCCTGCTCCAGTTTCTATATTTGGCACACATCATAAAACTTTAGCTGAAAAAAACCCTATAGTGGTGGTATGCTGGTAAATATTTAACAACCACCTCTGCCAGCTCCATTACTGCTGCCTTGCCAAACAGTGGATTGTCACACTAGATGTCGGGACTCAACTCTGTTCTCAACCGGTTTTCAAAATTCCAGAAAATTTAACAGTCGGCTCTCATGAACCAATACGTGCCAGCTCCAGCACACCGCTGCCTGCAGCTCTTTTTGTTTTTCCTGTTCTATATCAGTGGACTACAGAGCTCTATTAAAAAACCCACTTTGAACATGAATATTGGATGATATTACTTTTGGAAAAACTCAAAGAAGATTGGGCTATTTGTATATTTTTATAATAGTCCATGGACTGGAATGAGTGGTCTCTGCATATTTCTATCAGTGATTTATCTGAGTTTCATAAAAGCTGGTCATTCACAATTTAGTCCTTAAGGAAATGACCATTATACATAATTGTATTTTAAAATGCTGATAGTTCTACAGATAAAAAAGTCATAATTTGAGCTGAGAAAATATGTAAAAACTGCAGTTAAATTGATATTAGTCTGGGCATAAAGCTGTGTGAATCTGGTGGGACATATGGTAGACTTGCACAGGCATTATTTTATAAATGTGAAATATCTAGGCATTGTGAAAAGATTTTGAAAATAAACAGTGAGATGGCTAAGATAACATTATGCCATAGGAAAAGCAGCTTCTTCCATTGGTTCTCATTTCATGGAAAATTTTACTCAGCTTTTAATTTACTCTTGGTATTTCATTATGTGTGAAGGTGCTTTATTTTACTGTTGCAGCAAAAAATCAACTGGAGTTCTGTTGCCATATGCTCCGAGGGACAATAGATCCTAAAGAGCCACCTACATATGAATATGTAAAATGCATAGGAAACTTCAAATCCCTGAGTAATAGTAAGTTAATTAAAGTCCATACTATGTTTTTCACAACTTTGGTAATCTATGAAACAATAAAACAAATATGAAAAATTATTTGCTTTTTTTACAATGAATAGCCATAATACTGAGTTACTAATAATGGTGATAGTAATAACAGTGCTATTAATAATACACTGAAATGAGGTGTGATACAATGTATATGAACATGAAACTTCCATTTTATAAAATACCAGGCAATGAAAGATTGATACCAATAATTTAGATTTTAAAAAATGAGTTTCCGGAAATGCTGAATACTTTGGAGGCTCTTCATTATACTGTTCATATTATTAATTTTCACTGAGCTGGAAATTAGAGTGTATAATGAGGATGAAGAAAGCTATACTTCAAGTTAATTTTTCTCTGATTTCATGCGTGCAATCTTATATCCCTTTATGTGGGAGTAGAATTATAGTGTGGTGGCACTGTCTGGTAGATATAATTGTAGTGTCTTATATGGGCCTTAGAGCAGAAGGTTGGAAACCAAAGTGTCTTTAGTCCCGTAAAGAAAGAGTCTTCCTATTAGAAGTACGTAAGAAGTGGCTGAAGGTTGCCAACATTAGAATAGCAAATGCAGCTACCACCATACTTTTTGCAAATCAAGATGCCAAAGTTACTTGTTTGAGGCAGCAAATCTCCAAAGTACCTATCCCAAAAGCACAATTAAGTAAGAAGTTCAAAATGAACAATCTGCTGCTCTTTTAAGGTTCTCCAGATCACCTGCCTGAGATGACTGCCTTACTCTACCTATTTATAGGTTCGGTCATACTGTAGCCTAGTAAGCCAGTTACCTTTCGTAATTAGTTCTTGCTTCTTCTTGCACTCCTGTAACTGCTGACGTGCTTACTCCACACTGTTTTGCAGATAGCTTTGAATTTGTGTGGTGGTTCAGTTCCATACAGTGGAAATGACTTGTAACATCTTAGCTTACATGTATCTCCATCCATTTCCCTTCCAATAGTTGCGTAATACAATGAAAATGTAGCTATCTCTCATGTTCATGCACTTCTTTTTGTCTGAATGGACAGGAGACCTCAATAACCCTTTGAATAAATACAGTTTTATCCGTATTTGGAACATAGGAGCAAAAAAAGTGCAGACTTGGCACTTGTAATATGACCCTTATTTTGCTTTGTGCTTGGATACGTTATACGTATAACGTTATTTAACGTTATACATGTAAAACATGCTGTTTATTTATTTTCCTCTATTTTGCATGCTGGGAGATACTCTGTAGCAATATCTGCTGAAGTCCTATTTATAGCTCATTTTGATCACATTTTTCTCTGTTTTGGTGCTGTCCTTTAGCTCAGTCATTCTTCCCAGTTGTTTCTTGCTGTTTGCTGTTAGTGATTGGGTGTGTAAATAGAAAAGGCAGATAGCAGTTTCAAGTGACCAGCCAGGTTTTTTTTTCTTCAGAGAAAGGCAACAGGTAAGTAATGGGCAGGTTGCAGCTGATAGTAACAGTAGTGGACAATTAGCAGCACCAACAATACAGTGAACTGTGGTAATGAGAACTGCTGAGAAGAAGACACTTAAGCAGAGTAAATGGCAAGCAGCAACTGGTTTTCCCTGTGTGTAATAATAATAATAGTAAATGATGGCACTCCTGGGCCAAGTGGCTGTGGTTGGTTAGGAAGAAGAATCGAGGGTGCTTTCATCAAATGGAGGAAGCCATTGACATGATCCATCACACCTCTGCAGAGATCTTTCCTTCAGTCTGCATCATGGATGGCCAAGATTAGAGAACGGAAACTTTTTAATTATAAGGGCCAGTTTCTCTTTGTGAATGAACAAACTCTATATTTATTAGATTTCTCTTTTACATGTTCTATTTCTGCCACACAGCGGTGAACTGAAATGCTGTAGAATATTTTAGGTTTTAACCTGAAGTCTCTGGGAAATTAAAATTTGCTGTCAATTGAAATCAAGTAGCCATTCTGTCTAATGAAGTAGTTTCACTAACTAAGCAGAGGACTTCACTTATCACTTTAATTGCATGATTAAATTCTCATTTAAAAACTGCATATATTCTTTCAGGTGGTGGTGTCTTATATTTCAAACTATTGTTTATTTATATATATTTGTGCTGATGCTTTGAAACTATTGTAGTTTTAATCTCTTTCCCTTCTGCATAGTGCCTAACTCTGCACATAATGGTTATGAAGAAACCATCCAACGACCTCATAGGCCTTCTTATGAAGACCGGATTTGCTTTGTAGCTACAGTTAGGTTAGCTACACCTCAATTTATCAAGGTTTGTTAAAATTAACTTGTCAAAATCGGTGTTTCCTTATTCTTTGTATTTAACTTAATCTGAATTATTCTTATTTAATAGTTATTAAAATAACAGTGTTCCAAACTAGAGAGGGTGTTTTGTTCTAGAAGAAGAGCTTTTATGAAGAACTGGAGATGTGAATCCTAAAACATCTATATCCCGCCTCTATTTGCTGTGTTTTGATAATGTGTGTGGATCATGTCCTTAAGCATATATGTCCCAACTATTGGGTATTAGAACCAAAGTAGATATATCATTCCTGTAGATATGTTGAAATCTGTATAGTTGGACTTTCATCCTGCAAAATTAAATTCCTGGAAGTTAATTGTAAAGACTGTCCTCTTTAAAGAAGAATACAGCACATGAATTATCAATTGAAAATGGTACCATAACCATCCACATCAACAGGCTCATTCCCAGCTCTGAAGAAAAGTAGGTGGAATGCTGGGGATGCCTGTGGTTCCTTTATTGGTCCCGTGCACAGAGTCCCTGCAGTGATGAGATGTTCATCCTATAGAATAGGCAGTAGCACATGGGCAGCAAGTTCCATTAAATCAATCAGTTTCATTGTCTGGATGACTGTATTTCAAAAGAGCCTTTAGATTAGATCAGAACAATTCTGAAAAAAACTTCATGTTTTTTTTCCCAACTTTTTTAGGAAATGAGCACGGTGGAAGAACCTAATGAAGAGTTCACCTCTAGACATAGCTTAGAATGGAAGTTCCTTTTCTTGGATCACAGGTGCCATTTCTTAGAAATGTAATACTAAATGGTAGCATTTTATTATCAGTGGCCATTATTTGGCATTAGCTGTGTATAGCAAGCAAAGAGTATTGCTGTTGTTATTGAGGAAAATTTTTATTCAATTCTAACCACACATTAAACAAAATTATATGGCTTGTTTCTTCTCTTTCTGAAAACCAAAGAAATAATCCTTGTGTCATTATCCAGGGCACCACCAATAATAGGCTATTTACCGTTTGAAGTGTTGGGGACATCAGGCTATGATTATTATCATGTGGATGACCTAGAAAATTTGGCAAAATGTCATGAACATTGTAAGTAATAACATAATCAACATAATCATACTACATTATCATAGAATGTAAGAGTTGAAAGGGATCTTGCAGATAATCCGGTTTAACCCCTGTCCAGGGTAGGAATCCAATACTACATTATTAAATATGTTAAATTTATTTATTTATTTGTTTGTTTGTTTATCAAATTTGTCACCGCCCATCTCATTGAAACGACTCTGGGCGGTTTACAGCAGAGATAAATGGTAAACATATTCCTATTTCTTCCCTGTATTTAAACCTCAGGAAATTCAACTTGCTTAGAAAGAATGTACCAATGATGCAGTCACTATAAATAAAATTGTTTGTAATACTATTTTTCCATATTCTTAAATGAGGATTCCTTATTTATTTATTTATTTATTACTAGGTCATTCCTGATTTGGCATATCTTTACTATTACATTTTAAAATTTGTGTTAAAATGCCATTTTTGCCTACTTTTTTTAAACCAACATATTTACATGTGAATTTATACAATTTTTTAAATTAATCCAAATGTTTTAAAAAGTTTGTAAAATAATTCATAGCAGCACCTGAATTAGAAAAACCTTACTTTAAGCAAATCAAACTATTGTTTTTTTAAAATATTGTCTGTCCAGAACTGATCCTTTCCTGCCACGTGGTTAGGCTGCTCCTTGTATAATAAGTTCCAGCACATTTGAACACTTTGTATTTAGGCACTTAGATTACTATCAAGAAAATTTAAGCAAACGTTGTAAACTATTTTAGACTACATCCCAGAGTTGGCATATCGTGGAGCACACCTTTGTTGTTCCATCTTGCAGTAATGCAGTACGGGAAAGGGAAATCCTGCTATTACAGATTCCTCACAAAGGGTCAGCAGTGGATTTGGTTGCAGACTCATTACTATATCACTTACCATCAGTGGAATTCTAGACCGGAATTCATCGTATGCACACACACAGTAGTAAGGTAACGTAATTCTGCACAACTTTTCCTTCAAGTGTTTAAAACCATTTTCTACTTCTGTTTTTTGTTATTTTGATTAAGCTTCAAGAAGATGGCTAGTGAAAAATACAGTGGTACCTCGCGTTACGAACTTAATCCGTTCCGTGACTCTGATCGCAACTTGATTTGGTTGCACCGCGAGGCAAATTTTCCCATAAGGTTCAATGTAAATACGGTTAATATGTTCCGCCCTCCGAATTTGGTCGCGCCGCGAGGCAAATTTCCCCATAAGGTTCAATGTAAATACGGCTAATCCGCCCTCTAAATTTGGTCGTGCCGCGAGGCAAATTTCCCCATAAGGTTCAATGTAAATACATACGGCTCTGCATTTTCTTTGGAACCATGCTGACAAGCACACCAAAAACCTTCCAAACGCCACAAAACACACCACAAGCCTCACCGAACATGTCCTTGCTACCACGATCTTGCCCACAGGAAGCCACGACCATGTGGCAGCAGGGCAAATGGCCACGGATCTGGTTCGTAGTGTGGGGCGGAGGTCGCACGGCGAGGTAAATTTTTGGGGCTGGAGCTGATCGTATCGTGAAAAATTCGTAAGGAGGGGCCCGAGGTACCACTGTATTTGAGTTAGTCAGACAAAAAGTATATTATTACATTAAGAATCCTAATTATTTCTTTGTTTTAGTATACAACCTCACAGTACTAAAGCATAATGTCTTAAATGATGCTAATGCTTTTGTATTTTGATAATATCCTGATATTTTCATTCATTTATCTGTAGTTATGCTGAAGTTCGAGCAGAAAGGCGGCGTGAACTTGGCATAGAAGAATCTCTGCCAGAGATAATAGCAGAGAAAGTAGGTTTTCTGCTCTTTCCCTATATTTGTTCTTTTCATTGATGTATTGTTCTTTTCACTGATTTATATAAATGGTTTTAAATTAATTTACATTTATAAAATGAACTGGATCTCCAAAAAATGCATTCACACAAAAGCCATATATGAGTGTGTGTGTGTATATGTATACACACACACACACACACTTATTTCTACTTATTATGTTCATAAGACCAGCAATAAATAAATAATTAAACAAATAAACATTCAGGGTTCCAGTAACATTTTATTAGGTTAGGTTCAGAGAAATGGAGAAAGAATAAATTACAACTTCGTGCAAGTGCTGGTGGAAAAATATGTACAGTGCTATTAAATGCCATTTCTACAATTCTCATGCTCCCACTAATATCTTCCAGCTTTAGTGCACAATGCTTCTAAGGGTCTCCCGCATTTTTGGTCGTGAGGATGCACACAAAATTTTGAAAAAGTTACATGGGTAGAACAACAAAATGATTGCCTCGTGCTCATGGTCATTTCCAAAATGACTGTACTTTCCTCTCTCAGAATGCTTCCATCCCTGAAGAATTGATTATTCCTTTCTCTCTCTGACTCAGTTCCCCAAACATCTATCTTCTCTTTCTCTGACTCATGTTCACATACATGTACATTCCCTTTACACTTTTAATTTTCCATTTATACTCATAGTTTTTCCATTTATTATAGTTACATACTTTACACATTTTTTTTACTGAATTGTAAGAAAGCAAGTGGAAACAGACACAGATTGTAAGACATGGCTGAGACAGAAAGGCATTTGAATTACTTTGTGGCATGCAAAACTGGAATAATTTAGGACAGATGAAGTATATGAATGCCATTTGAACGTTGTTGCCCTTATGAAGGTCTGTATCTGCATAATTTAAAGACATAACCTGATTTTGCAACTGTATTGTTTTGGATGAGTTAGCAAAAGCATATTTTTTTCCAGAGTCAGGATTCTGGTTCTGACAATCATATAAACACAGTGAGTCTCAAAGAAGCATTGGAGAGATTTGATCACAGCCCCACACCTTCTGCCTCCTCTAGGAGTTCCAGAAAATCTTCTCACACTGCAGTTTCAGATCCTTCATGTGAGTGTTGAGAATTGAAATCTTTTTCCTATGGTTGACTACTTATGTCCATTTGAATGTCTGGTTGACTATTTATGTCCAGTTCCATTTGAAACTAAGAGACTTGAAAACCAGAGGACAATTGATTATACTTGGAGCCTATTTTCAGTTTAAAAAGCTTTATAATTTTCCAGTTAAAGACTAAGCATTTGTCTAAGCATATATGTTTTAAGTTGATGGTTAATAAAATTATCTTTCAATTTTAACATTGGCTACTACTTTAGCAACCCCAACGAAGATGACAGTGGATACTAGCACTCCTCCAAGGCAAACTTTATCTGCACATGAAAAATCTGCACAAAGGAGAGCATCGCTTGGTAATCAGGTAATTCTTTAGAAACAGCATTTCTTCTCCAAAGTTAAGAAATGTTACTTTCATTCCTTGTGAAGAAAAGCAAAAACTAGAAGGTTACTTCATCATCCAGTTTGCACTTAATCATTTTTGAAGCTTTCAGATATCTGGGGATTTTGCCTTGTGCTCTATATATACATTTTTATAGTTTTCTTGTTGTTGTTGTTAATGTCACCCAATATGTCTGGCTATTTAAACATGTATATTTGAATGGATATTAGATTTAAATACATTTCAGTTTGCTGTGCTGAAGATGATGTCTTTCAGTTTAACCATTTGGTTATAAATGTTGTGATGTTCGTGTCCTTTAGAATTACTTTTCTGTTTGTACCTCTTTCATGTAAGATAACCATTAGCTGGGTGCAGGGACTTGAAGATGTTTATAGAAAGTTGTTATATTCCCTGAGGGCAAGAGAGGAAGGCATATAGGGAGAAATCTTTGAGGTTTCTTCTTTGAGTGTTCTCTGTTGGCCTCTGCAAGATATACATCCTTTAAGTTTGACATTTTATTTATGAGTATTTATGCTAAGGCAAATCAGAGGCAGCAAACTGAGAACATTAAATGATTTTACATGGTCCAAATTCATTCTTGTTATTACATGATAGGAGGATTTGTTTCTTTTCAGTTACATCAGTAGAAACAAAAAATTAGGCATGGGTTTTTAAGGTATTTCCCTGATCTCATTGCCATTAAAATAAATTTTGAAACTAAATTTTATGCTTTATTTTGCATTTTAACAAGTAATTAGATGTCACAGAAATGTAACTGAATAATTATATTTGTATATATTTCAATTTTAGTCTTTAAATTCACAATCTATTGGACAACCTCTGGCACAACCAATGATGACCCAGCCTGCAACTTTACAGCTTCAGCAAGGCATGTCTCAGGTAGCAACAAAATCTGAATCCCTGTTAAAGCAAATAGTGATACTTTGTGCAGGTTACCAAAAATATAATACAAACTTTATTTAATACAGAATTTAAAAAGTCTCATTTGAATCAGACTCAATCCCCATAGACACATGCATGTAATTTTTTTGGCAACTGAACACTGAAATGCTCTACTAGATTTTTTTTTTTTTAAGTGCCCAGTGTGACCTACAGACCTGGTATTCCTGAGAGGTCTCCCATCCAACTACTAACCATGCCTGATCCTACTTAGCTCCCCAGTCCAGATAGGGTCTGTCAGGTGCTGTCAGCTGCCAAGGCCATGTAGAATTTAAGTACTTACTATGGATGTTTCCTTACTTTTTTCCTCTTAAAAACTTTTACCAGAACTTGATTAATATTTGAGTGACTCATTAATTGATTTGGGGATTTGAGCAGCATGACTCAGGTAGTACTATTGGTTTCATTTGGAACACTGAATTGTCCGGATTGTGTGAATTCATTGTCTAAACATCATCCAGGCTTGTGTGAGCTAGTTGTGAATATATTACAGCAGTCCAAATGGTAATTCTGCTTTTTAGTCTTGCTGTTCAATTGTGCCCAGTAGCCCAATTTAAGAACTGCAAAGAGCAAACAACTTAAAAAGTATTTAGACCACTTTTAAACAATCATTTGGGCATGGAAGATTATTGAGATTCTATTCATTTGGTAGAGGTCATTTCAGTAGCAAGTCTGTTAATAGTTTTCTTTATTGCAGTCATATCCTAAATCCATAAGCTTATCTTCCTAGTTCAGTCGGCATTCCATAAATAACAGATGGCTATATTGCACACTAGAGGGTTTTTGTGTTCTGTCACATAAACAAACCTTGCATTGGAGCTTTTGTTTGAATCCTATTAGTAGCTCCTGTTTATCTGATTTCTTTTCCCTTGGTTCAGCTGGTCTCCTTCTCTCTTAGTTTACTTTTAAGGTTTCTCTACAAGATCAGTGTTCTCTATGTTGGATTTTCTTTGGTTTTAGTCAGGGTTTATTGATAAATGTTTTAGCTGACTAAATTGATTTCAGTGTATAAAGAGCTAACAGTAGGATGCTTATGTAATATGCATCCTACTTTTCTCTTATATGTCTTGTATGTCATAAGAAAAGTACATAATTATTATTGATTACTGATTCAGATCTTTCTTCTTTTAAATTCTGCTTTGTAGCCAATGCTTCAGTTTTCTGCTCAGTTAGGAGCTATGCAACACTTAAAGGACCAATTGGAGCAAAGAACACGAATGATAGAAGCAAACATTCATCGCCAGCAAGAAGAACTGCGAAAAATTCAGGAACAACTCCAGATGGTTCATGGACAAGGACTCCAGGCTAGTTCAAACTAATGAGATATTAAGATGTACATGTGTAAAAATGATATTTGATTTCAACAAATGAAAATTGTGGTTATATTTCTATTAGTTAGAATAAACTACAGTATTATATCTATAAAGATTCATGATAAAATCCAGCTATTTATATTTTGATAATTCATTAATTTAGAAAAGTTTTCACAAACATATTTGTGAAAAACGCAAGAATTAATAAAACATAGTAATCATACTTTAGCTAGTTCTTTAGTGTTGCAAAATAATGCTTTTTCTGGGGAAAAATCCATGTATGTTATCAATTCTATTAATATTAATCATATGGAGAATTGGATACAAATACAGGTAGTCCTCGTTTAGCGACCACAATTGGGACCGGCAACTTGGTCATTAAGCAAAGCAGTCCCTGAGTGAAACATCATGATTTTACAATTTTATTTCAGCTTTCCTTTTTTTCAAGAAATTATTAAAGATTATAATTGCAATAATAAAAACTAATAAAAAACTAAAAGAAAGAAAAAAGTAGAAAGAAAGTAAAAAGTGCAGAGGAAAAGAAAAGAAGGAAGGAAGGAAGGAAGGAAGGAAGGAAGGAAGGAAGGAAGGAAGGAAGGAAGGAAGGAGAAAAGAAATATATGAAGAAGTGACTTCCAGTCTTCATTACAAGTATAAACAATTTTAGTAACTTTCACCTCCTCTTAATTTACAACCAATGATCTCTTCATCCAGTGTCCCATCTCAATTTTACTTCAGCTTTCCTTTGCTTTACAGACCTGCAAAGGTCATAAATGCAAGGACTGGTCTCAAAGTTACTTTTTCATCACTGGCGTAATGGTCTCTAAATGAATCAGTCGCTAAACAAAGGCTACCTGTAGGGGTTACTAACAAATATTGACTTCCTTAAAAGTTATATTATTGCATGTTCTGCTGTTAATTACCATAGCCTTCTTCAGTCATTGCTCTCAAAATGTACTGGATACATTTGTTGACTGAAGGTACCTCACTATATCTGGAGGATACTAGTTTAGACAAATTGAAAGAAAGTAGAAAGGCTTGCTGATTTAGAAATATATGCCATTAGGGACTTTATCAAATCAACAGTGTAATCCTATATGTGTTTGCTTAGAACCCCCATTTAACTGAGTGGCACTTATTTCCAAGTGTATTGGTTGGATACACTTAATTTCTCATAAACAATGTTATTATACAAAATAATCATTTAAAAAAAAATCTGTGGCACCAGATAAGCTGATCAAAAATAATGTGTGTGTTTTGAATGCTCGGTAGTATTTTAAGCATTGACATGAATTATGTTTCTTCCAAAAGATGTTCTTGCAGCAATCAACTCCTGGGTTAAACTTTGGTTCTGTACAGCTAGCTTCTGGAAACACATCAGCTATTCAGCAGATCACACCAATAAGCATGCAAGGCCAAGTTGTTCAGACTAACCAGATCCAAGGTGGCATGAACACTGCACATATTGGTTCTCAGCACATGATGCAGCAACAGTCTCTGCAAAGTACCACAGCACAGGTAGTAGATAGGATTCAACCATATGTTCATAATTTGTAGTGTTGTGTAATGCTTCAGATTCAATTCCAAAACAGTGCTTTGGAGCACAGGGGTGAAGTGAATTTGGCATGTCTGTGCAACTCTTTTAAACAGCCCTGGTTTTTCCTGAAATCTGCTATTACAGGATTTGATCCTCTTTGGGCCTCTGTGTGTTCTGAAGCACCTTTCTGGAAATGAAGTCAAAACACTGCATGCCCTAATATATAATTATGTCTCCCATACATCTCTTGTGTGTATGTGATGCCACCAGAGAGTGCTTCTTTAGCAGCACTTACTTTATTAGCACTTAACTTCAAGAAGCAAACTCATTTCTTTGCACAGGGAAATGCTTAGAAGGCAGGAAAGTGTAACTCAAAAGCGAAAGCCAACTGCAGGAGGATTGCATGGGAAACATGCAATAATGTGAATTGCTCCCTCAGATAAATACCTTACATTGACCCTTTGATGTTCAATAAACATTCTCTTCCATTCTTTTGATTAAAGCTGCAGAAATAGTTAAATATCATAAGCTTTCGTCTTTTTAAAATTCCTATTCTTTCCCAAATCAGACTCCTAGCTAGTTAGCAATTCCATCATAAGACTTGTGTTTCTAGTGCTGTAATGTTTATAATCACAGCGAAGCTCAGCAAAGGATAATGCATGAGTACTATATCATAATTAGCATTTTTATTTAATCTAGACTACTGTTCCTTACCATTGGGATAGTTGTAGTTTAACTGTATTGAATGAAGCCGAATAATTGTCCTGACAAAATACTTTATGTCCGCAGCATAATCAACAAAGCATTCTCGGTGGGCATAATCAACAGACATCTCTAGCTACCCAAGGCCAGAACACACTGCCAGCCCCATTATATAACACTATGGTAATTTCCCAGCCGGCTGCAGGAAATGTAGTCCAGCTTCCTTCTACTTTACAGCAGACTAATAACCAGAATGCTGCCATTACCACATTTGCCCAGGATAGGCAAATCAGGTGAGTGTCAAGTGACATGAGGGGGCCTGGCAATAGAATTTTGCTGTATGAAATATTTCTGCACCAGCCAACCATGCCTTTTCTCATTCTTCATGCAATATAATTATCTGATGTCTTCTCCCTTCCCAAATCTTTTGTGTGTACTGAGCATGCTCAGATGATTTCCAGATCTTTCTCTGTCTTGTTTTAAGGAGCCCCAGTTTGACGCTACAGCTATTGTAATTCCGCACAGCTTTGCTTTTTAATATAGCATCTCCCTGTGTAAGGCCATCTATTTATGATAGGATTGTGCTGCCTGAGAATTCTAGACAGCAGAATTGGAAGGTTGAGAAGGCTGGTATATATAATGGTTTATGCTAGTCTTTGATTGTAAAAAAGATTTGATTGTTATGATGGTTCCCTTTAAAGGAACTTTGGAGAAGTTTTCTTTATTGTAAAGAGAGATCTAGAAAGATTAAACTAGGAAGCTAGTTTAACAAACTAGGAAACAAAGAAAGATCAGCTTAATAGTGATACAGTATTTTGATAGGTTGTCTAGTATGGGTATGGGCAACATTCTGGTGGCTGGTACAACACTTACTATTTTTTGGGAAGGTGAGAGCCACTATGGGTGGAGTAATGTTGCACCCTAGCTAACTAACTAGGTGTCTATTGTTGAATACATCTGGTGATGATAACATATTACCTTCATGCCTGATGTTGAATTTCTTGAAATTATCTAGTTATCAAATTGGGGGAGAGGCCTTTTTGGTCAGCTATCTACGCCTATGTCTCTTAACCATTGAATATGCTGACTTGTAGTTCTGCCAGTATATATTTTCAGTGTTTAAGCCTTTTAAAATTTAGCTAGCTAAATGAAATTGAATTTATGTGAAACTAATTATATTGAAAGGTTGCTGATAAAGTATAAACCTATCTGGCTGGATATAGCCCATGATATTGGATTCGATAGACTTTTGTTCTGTCCCAACATGGCTGCCATTTTGTTTGAATCATACTGACAGTACAAGCCAACATTGTGCAAATTAAGTCTATTTAGAGTACCTGGGAGGGGCAACTGATATTTATTTGCTTTCACAGATTTTCCCAAGGTCAACAACTTGTGACAAAATTAGTGACTGCACCTGTAGCATGTGGAACAGTAATGGTACCGAGTACCATGTTTATGGGGCAGGTGGTGACTGCTTATCCGACTTTTGCTGCACAACAACAGCAGCCGCAGACATTATCAATACAGCAGCAGCAGCAGCAAGGGCAGCCCCAGCAGCAGCAAAGCCAACAGGAGCAGCCCCAGCAGCAACTTGCTACGGTTCAACCACCAGCTCAGACTCAGCTGACCCAGCATCCCCAGCAGTTCTTACAGGTGAAGCCAGAAGATTGTCCCAGAGAACCAGCTCTTTGAACATCCAGTTCAATTAAACTAGAGATAACTTCAAAGAACTTTGCAGAACCATCTCCTGCAGACAGATAATGTCTTACAACTTTGCTGCTTTTGTGTGTGTGTGTGTGTTTGTGTATAGCGCATACCTTTCAAGGTATATAATGCAGGGCAGACATTATGAATTGCCAAAAATGTCAGGTTCTGTTGAAAGAGTGGATTTTTAAATGGTTTAGGTTCAGATATTCAGGCAAGGGATGTAGCTGGGCTTATGTATTGCTTTTCTCCACTAAAAGCAAATGCCTTCAGTGAGCACCTCTCAGGCATTCTTCTGATTTACAGTTAGAATTGTTGCTTTTAAAAAAATCTTTTTGGTTTTTACCACATGAAACTATTTGTGTATGTCTACGTGGCAGCTGGCCTTTGCTAGTAAGAAGCAGGAGTTAATATTTATTTATTTATGGTCCAAAATACAACATAAAGAAGCAAGGAAAATACAGAATTGTGTACCTACTTATTAATAGCAGTAGGAAGAAAGGAAAAAAAATTAAAGAAAGTTGCAGGAAAACATAACCCTGCTTTTGAAGCTAAAAACTATTTTAAAAAGAGTTTGTGATATGGCATAGAAGTCATCTGTTTAGTGCTCTGAATTGTACATTTTGTTCTGCAACCCTGAGTGTTGAAAGCCAAAGATGTTAGGAGAAATGAATGTGCAATGGTTAAAAAAATGAGGAAAAATTTTATAGGGTAGATATTCTGGGATGTACCCCAGTGTGGACCAATAAGAAAAAGGGATGCATCCCCACAGTCCCCTTTTTCTGTCATTGTGATAAAATAGGTTGTAGTTGTAATAATGGATCATAAAGTGAAGTTATTAGGCAACATGCTAATGTACTGACAGAACAGAAATGCTTAACCCCTTCTCATTTGTACGTTTGTAGACATCCAGATTGCTTCATGGAAATCAGTCCGCACAACTTATTCTCTCTGCTGCTTTCCCACTACAACAAAGCACTTTTGCCCAGTCACATCACCAGCAGCATCAATCTCAGTCACAGCCACAGCAGATGCCACGCCACAGAACTGACAGCATGACGGAGACTTCTAAAGTTCCACCCCAGTAGTGTGGGGGCTTTGCCACGGGGAGCAAAACTGGCAGAAGAACTGCTCCGTTTGTAATTGCACTGGAGATGGTGAGAAAGAAGTCAACAGACTTTGCAATGCACAGTATTGAATATTCTTTTAACTGTTTGGAATGTATCTGCTGAGGAAAGGTGTGCAAAGTGCTGCTGGAATTTCAGTAGGTATAAAGCTGGAAAAGATGATGGGGACATGCCGACTTTTGCCAGGGATTTAATTGCTCTGGTTTCTGTGTTTCACTTTTCTTCAAAGGCCATGAGTTAATTTGTCCAGATCAAATTCAAAATGTTTAGTGGACTAAACAAGATACTTATAATTAAGTTTGCTCAGATTAAGTGTTATGATGGACATGCTGTTGCTACAGCTGCTTTTTTTAAAAGTATGCCTGCAATTATGCTCCAAAACAAAGTTAATTTTTTTCATATTACAGGACAGTAAATATTTTCAAAATATTGTATGGAATCTATCTTCATTGTACAGATACTGTAAAATACTGTGTATATGTCTGGTAAAAAGCAAGAGAGCAGGATATTTTATATGATGCATGAAACTTGGTTTGAATATGTTTTTCCCCAAAATTTCACCAAATGTTCAAACTACTGTTTTCATCTGTTTATACCTGTTTGTCTTCTCCATTGTAGAATCTGTAACCTGCACGATCATTTATTCTCACTGTAACGTGGGCACAATCTCCTGTTTGTAGTTTAGACGTAATGTCCAGTTTGTTCCATGAGGTGATATTGTGTGCTGGTTTGTGGAATTTTTGCAAGATAAATTATTGATGAAACTCTTTGAACTGTGGGGGTTCAAGGCATTCAGTTTCATAAATACCATTTGTCATGTATCATTTCATAAATATTTTTTTTTCTTTGAAAAAAATAGGAATTTGCACTGCTCTGTTTTTGATGGTTTGGAATTTTGATTCCCCAAAGCTGTCTTTTGATATAATATGTAGTTGCAAATATTTATGTAAAACATATGGTTTAAAATATGAACATAATTTTCACAAATGACTCAAATATAGGAATAATTTGCACAAAAATATATTTAAATTTAATAATTGTAGGCACTTTTTAACTTCTCTGCAGTGGGAAATGCGATTTCGGAATTTGTTGGAATCTTTTTATTCTCCTGTGAAATGTTAACCTTCCTTTAATCAGAGATGATTCAGGGTCATTTGAAGCAGAACAAATAATAAAGCCTCCACAGTGCCTTGATTTTGATTCAGGTAATAGTGCTAAACATACTGAATTACATTATCTTGAATTTATTACCATATTTGAAGTTTTAGTTCAATGACAAAACATGCTTCCTAGCTAAGTCTCTACTGTTTTTGTACATATAGGTATTTTAAAAACTGTACAAATTGAGAATTGAAGTGTTGTTAAAATGTGGCACTCCCCTTCTCAACCATTCAGTAAGGGGATAGTTGTAATGTACTCACATTTCACAATTTGAAATGATGCATCTAATTGTTCTCTAAATTTATGCCAAAACATGTATGTGAGTAACAACACGACCAACTTGTAAGGCGGTTTAAATTGAGTTATGCTGAAACTAGGTGGAAAATATAATAAATAAGAGATAAAGGGATAATATTGCATTAAGACTTCAGATGACAAATTCACTTCATAAAGATAATAAAAAGATCCAACTGAAATTCTGTACAGATTTAAAAATAAATGTTTAATATATTTTATGGTACTAGTTTTAAAATCCACGTCTGCAGAGCAAAATGAGTTTGAAAACACTTATAGATTGGGTATCTAAAAGAAAAAAAAGTATTGGAATGTCTGATTCAAAAATGATTGGGTAATAAAGAGGAGCTTTATTAATGTAACCAAAGTTATGGTGAGAGGCGCGAAGAATGTAGTGCTGGTTAGACAAAGCAACATCTTGGTAGCAAATTATACCAGTTGTTATCCTAAGGTTAATTTGGATGTTGTTCATATGTCATGCTAAACTATCAGCTTAGCTTAGTCATAAATGTGCCCATGTGCATCTACTGACTACTAAGTTGTAGACAAATTTATAACATTCAAATGCAAGACTCTACTTTCATCTGCCTTGAAGTAACCAGAGAATGAAACCATGGCTTGTTTTAATGTCATTAATGGCTTCATTTCCTTGGTTCTTCTGGGCAACATGCTAGGTTTGTCCACAACTTGGTTACCTGTAGCTGCACTTCTCATGACAGCACCAGTGGATATGCCTGAACATGTTTGCTACTAAGCCAGGCATATGGTTTAATGTGATACATGAATGGCTCCTTCAAGTTCTTTTCATTGCTATAGTCTTACATGGTTTCAAGCCTCCCCCCACATGCATCACTCAACAGTTTAATAGCTTGTACCTTAATGAAAATAATCAAAGTTTTAATATTTTTTTTTAAGAATCAAAGAACCAAAGAATTGGATTAATCCTATTCCCTCTTGACAAATACTGGAACCAGTAGGTAACTTACCTAGGAAACTTTGTAGCTTTATTATTTACATACATAAGAAATGTGGAAATAGTTCTGTGAATTTAATTGCAAATAACTTTGTTCTGCCGTAACTTGTTTGTTGTAATCCCAAACCTGGCTGTGTTGAACAAAGATCTTTGGATGTATTATACGGTTTTAGTAAATGATTGCCTACTTGGGCTTGAAGCTATTTAGAATATTATAGCATTAAATAAGAAAATTGGGAGGGCTTTGAAATTGCTTATAGATCAGGGCTTTAGTCTAAGAATGCAGAGCAACAGTCAGGGACAGGTTATGTGGTATAGATTTTCTTTGCAACTTTTCTTCAGAAAGAACACAACTATCAATAGCTGTGACATTTTAATAATGATTTTCTGGGAGGTTGTATAAGGTAGCTAATGGAAGAAAAGTAGTAAGAAAGTAAAAAATACTTACTAAAGATTTTTTTTTTGTCTACTGCACTCCAGACATACTTCAATGAAACAAAAATATTTTGTAGAAGATATGTTGGCATTTATGTTCATTTTCTGGCTGATGATTTTTGTCTGAAGATGGTCTTTTGCTTCTGAGTAGGGTCAGTGTCCCCTAAATAGCAAGAAGGGTCAGCTTTTGCTCAATGATAATTCTGATGTTTCTGCAAGGCTAATGTTTAATCTCAGAAGTTGTTTGTAAGCATGATTATTCCACCATCTGGAATTTAATATGGCCAATGTCTCTGCTGGGGGAAGCAGGGTGGGTGGAGTGGGCATGGTGAGTTGTGAGTTTATGTTGTGGGTCATGCACTTAAGCTAAGGCAGTGGTGGGCAACTTGTAGAGGGTCAAGAGCCACAGTACAGCTTCCTGACCTGCTGGAGAGCTGCAGGAGGCCTTCCGTTGACAAGGAGAAATTTTTTGGCCTTTGTAGAGGGAGCATTTGAATGAGAAATGGGAACAGGAGGCCTCTGGGAGGCAAACTACCTTCATTCCCACCAAACTTTGAGACTGAGCCAAAATCCATTCAGTTTGCTGCCAAATTTTGGCAGTGCAATTTTGGCCCATTTCTCAGGGTGATTGGGTAGTGTCATGGGTGGGAATGGGAACAATTTTCTTCCTCCACTGCTCCCATTCCCATTCTTATTTCTTTGAAAAAAGAAAGGAGAATTTGTTTTGGCAAAATTCAGACATTTTGCCGTTGAATTTCAGCAGTGCAATCACAGGGTGCTGGGAGGTTTCAAATGAGATACTGGGAGTGAGGATGCAGCGGCCTGCAGGATGCCAACCTCTGTGCTAAAGCAACAGTTGAACAACCAGCAGGAAGTCTGACAAAGTGCTGCTGAAAAGGAGAACAGTAGTTTAGGTTTGCTTATATTTTTTGTGGGGGTGGGGGGAGGAAGACTCCAAGATGAGCTTCTGGGAATACTAGAGGGAATTGTATAAATATTTTTATATGATATTATATTTAATATATATACATATATATATTATATTTCTACACATATTAAAAGAATATAGTCAGAGCTCTCCATATGCCTTCCATTATTTTTATGTAGAAGTTTACTTGCTGGTGCAATGAATGATTCCATTCTGTCACAATCTTCTGTAGGCTTCCTGCCTGCTGCCAGCTGACAAAAAGAAAAACGATTGAACATCCATACAAAGCTGTCAGTTAAAATTTCACTAGTTGCTTAAGAACCTGTTGAAAAGGTAATCCTATTAACCACTGTGGCTAGAGTCACTGGGATTACGAAGAGGTGGGGTAACCATGTTTAGGTTGGGGTATGAAATAAAAAAAATTGTTTTAAGTGGAAAGGGTCTGGCCGAGAGACTGGCACTTAAAAATGCATGTTGATGCACCTGGATAGATTGGCAAGTCAAAATTGCTTGCATCTCTGAAATGCCACGCTCTTGTTTCTGCAAGTGGTGATCACTCTCCTGTAATACTTGAGTATCATATTGAATTAGGTAGACTAAAATGTGTGCAAATGTAAGCACTTTATTGGGGGAAAAAAATCTCATTTTGAAATACAATTTATTATTTTAGGCAATGGGACTGTTCACAAAAAAAGGGGGTGGGGGTCCAAAGGAGTCAGAATGTAGACTATTGTGAAAAAGAGGCATTGCTGGAAAATGTTTCTTAACATTTAGACTAAGTCTAAATACATGATTATGCAGACATGTAATATTGGTTGGCTTTGTAAGGATATGGATAAATACCTAAGCTTTTTCAGAACTGATTTTTTAAAATAAATGTTGCACAATTGCCAGAGAATTATCAACAGGAGGCTTTCGTATAATTCTAAGTGGTCCTTAGGATTAAATGTGTAGAGGGTTTACAGATGTGGCCTTTAGTAGACTGCTTCAGTCACAAGTATAGTTTGTATTTTTAGCGAACACCCATTTTTGTTGTGTATGTATGTATGTGTGTGTGTGGTTTTTAAAAAATGTTACAGTGTCATATGATGTCAGCATACATGTCAAATTCATAAATCGATTGTTGGAAACGTATTGTTGAGATATGTATGTGGTGGGAAAAGGAGGCCTAGAGGGAGCAGATTTCATTTGGAAGAGAACGGTTTCTTCTTCTTCCCTAGCCCCCAAATAAAAAAAAAAAAATTGGAGACGTTTTCAAATGTTGTATTGTTTGAAGTTGAATGTTGAACAGTCATAGTGAGTGAAACAAGCTTTGAGAGACATTTTTAAAAATATAATTTGGTTGTTTATGAAACTGAGTAGTTTATTGATATATATTTTTTTAACACTACATTCCTCTGTCTTTAATAAACAAGTACTTTACAGTCTATGTTGCTATGCTTCATGCTTTCTCATCCGCATGGGTATTGCCAGCAGCATGATAGGCCATATTGCTTAAAGATATTGTACCTGCCAGTAATACAAAAAAGCAAAATGAAACACTGTGTATGAACAAAATACTGTGTTGCCTGATATACAGATCCCAGCTCTAACTGAGGTGCTGCACTAGTAGACAATCAAAATCTATGGAAGACTTTGGGGTGGGGGTGGGGGGATGTTCTTAAAGATACAGCTGCTTTGAAAGTGTTTTTTATTCTTAAAAGTATTTATTTTTTAAATTGTCTAATTGGATACTTTTCAGTGTTGATTTCACATTGTCTTGGTTTTGCATTTTTAAAATTTGGCATTAGATTTGTATATGTAGAAAACCTGTGTGATTTTCATGATCTGACATCAGGAAACTGTAGATATGGATCCCTAGTGTTCATGTGACCATTACCAAGTGTCGGTTTTTAACTGAATAAACATAACATTTGAAATTTATGCTTGTAGCGTTAAGGTCTTGATGATGTTTCTGGCTTGAATACTTCTTACTGACTTGGTATGTGCACTGTCACTTTTCTTTAACAGCAGCACCATCAATCAAAAAGAATTGATTGGGGGGAGGGAGATGAAGAAATTGCTAATGCAAGTGGCACCCAGGATTTGGCTGGTGCTAGTTGTGGTTCTTTTTGCATTACAGTGATTGTGCTAATGAATTTGAACTAGGAAAACAGTTGTCTCCAGCCTAGATTCCTATTGCTCACAAATACTGAAGTCCCTTGTGTTGCCAGACTGGTGGAATGAAGGTGGGAAAGGAGCAACATTCACTACTCTTCTTCAGTGCTCAGGCTTCTGACAAAAAAAAAAAAAAAAAAATCCACTGTGAGCAGTAGGAAGGAAAATAATTAGGCTAACTGCCAGCTATTTTCTATTTTCAAGGATGACAGGGAAGACTGGAAAAGCTGAGGATTGCCACACAACTCTTTTGGCCTGGATTTCCAGCCCTTCAAAATCATAGCCCTCCCTCTTGGCATTGATGAGGGAAACAAATCAATGGTATATGGAGTCTGCTGTGCTGCCTCAATGGCCATAGGATTGCAGTCTATGTGGTTTCTTTCCTGCATTAAATAAAATCACATCTGATAGTTTTCACAGATGTGATTTTGTTTTTTAAAACTAACTTGAATGTAAGAGCCAGTTGCCTTTTAATAAAATCATAATGGTTCAGGAATTTACCTGAATAATAGTTGAACAAGTGTCTTTCAAGCATTTATCTTATGTTGCATTTATCTTTTGTCATATCCTGGATTTTTTTCACTCACTTCAAGAACTGCACCGTAATGCTAGAATGTAATACTAAAGACATGTTCTAACACTGCTGGTCACAGAAATCTATCTTTATTCAAGTCTTTCCCAATGCTTGCTAGCATCCAGGGGTCGGGGGGTGGGGGCCAAATAGTCACACTTTCGTTCCGTACATATCCCATTAGCCGTCTCCATATCCTTATCTGTGAACTACAATATTCTAAGGACAGTTCGTCACACACAGCTGTGAATTTATTTAGAGGCTTTCATGTGAAAGAACTCCGAGGGGTTTTCTAATTCATGAAAATGACATACTGATATCTAAAAACAGCCTTTCCTTATTGCCACTTTCATTGGACATGTCACTGTTAAGATAAAGTCAGGTCATGGACACCAGTGGTAGAATGGGTCTCATACCATGAAAATAAATCTATGAACCATGTTCTTCTAGCTGACAATTTGCAATGGAGGATGAACCTATCTTCAAGGGAAACCTATCTTCTATAAATTCTCATTATAGTCACAGATCAAACTACCCATCTAAATAAATAGCAGTTGCTAACAATGCAGTAAGAGTGTCAGCTTCTGTGTGTTGGATTTAAAATTGCATCTTCCCCCTCAATTTAGCATCAAAATAAAATGATTTTGAAGTATTTGTATACAAAAAAATCTTATAAACAAATCTTACTGCTCTGGTAATACTCATCCATCCTTTTCTGATGTTCATACCGAGGGTTAGGTAGACATGAGACCCAGCAGTAATAGGCTTGGAGAAACTCCAAAAATCAGCTGATGATTGCGTGGGATCGCTAACCACGGATTGACCATTGCAGGAAAAAGGAGCAGCAGATGGAAGGGAAGAGACCATCATGAAAGAAGGGTTGACCAAAAACAAAAAAGTGCTGCAACATTAAATTAGTATCTCAACAATGTATAAGAATATATTCATGACAGTGCAGTGATACAGCTCCATTTTTTTTAAAGTTCTTCTTTGCATAACCTGTATTTATAGATTGATATACTTTTCATTTTTAACCTTTGTCCATTTGCTGAGCTGTCCTGAGAAAGAGGACAGAAAGCAGCTCCTTCTGCAGCAGAGAGCTAGGTGCTGAATGATTATATTGTGTGGGAACGAGGATCAGCGATGACAATTTCAGAAGGGAAGGACAGGAATAAGGTTGAGACCAAAGTGGATCATGAAAACACAGGCCCTCTACGCAGGGGCAGGGGAGGCATGCAATCTGGCCCCGTGCAGTCTGCTGACCCTGTGATCCTGTGCTGTCACCACCAGCAGAGGCACCAGATAGCCAGCAAAGGAGCCCTGGTTAGTACTTTTCCTCCCATTTGATTTCAGCGTGTAGGCTTTACTCCCCCACCTGCCAAGGCCGTGGCACCTGGAGGGCTTGACCCCATTCCATCCAGGTCATCTGAATTCAGAATCAATGGAGTGGGCATCAGGTTTTACACACTTTGCAACTCCTGCTAGATGCTGTTGACTTAAGGAGGGAAATACTAAGGCTGAAGAGACTCTGGAAGGGATGATCTAAAAATAATATCATGTAGATGCAGAAGAAAATACATTGCCAGGGCACATTTGCACTATAGATGCAGTAGGAACTGCCATGAGACAGCAGAAGGGGCTTTTAAAGTCCCACTGGAGTAAAAAAAAATAAATACAAGATTAAACTCCTGAAAAACAGTGTTTTTTTTTCCTTTCCGGAATAGCACCTATACTTGAAAATACAGTGAAAACTCAGCTTACTACTATACGAAGGTAAACCCCTCCTCAGAATCACCCTCAAGAAATAACTGCACACATTAAGCATTACTAGAGGACTCTCATTCTTAGGAAAGATTAGAATAAAAGCAGTAAAAAATCACCTTTACAAAAGAATTTATTTTCAAGCACTTTCCAGCTTGATACCCATCTTTTACAGCCTAGATTCCTTTTTTTGCTACAAGTGGAGCAACTTTATTGCTCAGAGACAGCAATTGGCAAATCCAGAATCCTGCTGGTAGCAGATCAAAAATAAGAACAGCATTAATTGTTCTCGTTACCTTCAAGAAACTAATTCAATCCCAAGCAATGGAAGGATATTAATTTAGACCAGCAAAATAGATTATCTAAATTCTCCCCTATGTCAGGCACCCAAAGCCATCCCCTTATACTTAACCCCAGCCCCCTTTTGATGGTTTCTGCTGTCAGAACTATGGAAAATGCCGGCATCGTAGGGCAAAAAGGAGATCATATTTGGAACTCTCCAATAAATCTTATTATTTCAGTCTTCACATTGTAATATTAATTTGGTTAGGAGCTATAAAGCTTTAATTTGGGGAAGGTGTTTCCCCATATTGCTGCAGTTCCATACTTTATGTAAAACATCATCTTTAGCAGCAGAACCTGGTACCTCAGATACTATGGCTAGATCCACAAATTATATTAAACCAGGACTTGTTAAATGTTATGCCTGACTGGGTTTGCATGTAATGCTAAGTTATAGACCAGAGTTTATGTACCAAATGGCTGAGTCCACACAACATGCTAAAGCAAAATCATGGCACAGCTCAGAACAATGCAGGTGAAGCAAATCAATGTCAAATTATAATTTTTCCAATAACTGACAAATAACATGACTTAAATTAAAAACAATAGCAATCATGAGAAATCACAGAAATATTTGTCCATCAAAGGTATTGGAGTCAAAAGAAATGGATACAACCAATAAAAATATAAAATATTGAACAGTACATTTTCCTCTGAATGAAGCCAGAAATCATATTCATCACATTTCTGTAATAGGAGATACTTAGTTTTATCCATGTTCTCCCATATTATAGTTACTAAAAAGAAAACAGGGACCACTTTAAGAATATTTTAATCTGAAAACGTTCAGTATAAATACAAAAAAATTGATCTGTAAATATCTAGATGGATTCTGTATTTTGAGACCATTTCTGAATTAGTACATTCTATATCAAAGTATCCTGATTCTTCCAAAGTCCACCACATTCAATGTCTTGAGTAGCTGAGTTAGTCATTGGAATAGCTCTTCATTTCTGATTGTGGAACCATGTGCTTGAGCAATAAAATCAGAGGGGATTTTCAAGCAGTGGTTTTTGGACATCTGTAGATAAAATAACTCCACAAAATTTCAGGAGGTGGACCTCAGTTTATCTGAGCCAGTACAATAAGCAAATGTACATTATTCATGTCCCAAATATATAGATAATGTAAGTGTCCAGCAGAGACTATCTACAAAATATATGAAACTAATTGTTACTATAAAAGTTACAGCATCCCATCTTCAGTGCTTGTTTGACTAAGTAGCTGTACATTATATACAGGAAGCCAAAGGCAGAGTCACTGATTCTAATTCCTGTATTTCAAGGAAAAGAAAAAACGTCTTGCTAAAATCCAACATCTGGGCTTATAAATAGTGCAGAGAATGCAAATGCTAAGAAAACAATGCCTCCTATGATTGTCACTGTAAAAGAAAAAAAAAGGGGGGGAGAGAAGGACCATGTGGTTAGAAACTATATAAAAGACAAAATTTCACAAGGCTTTTTTGTACTCTGGAAATTACTTTCATGCCTCTCTTGTTAGCAGCTTTTGGCGCTTGCAGCATCTTTACAAAGCTGCTCTCAATGAAGACACCCCAAAACAACCTTCATCCCATATATTTCCAACACTTTCAGAGTCAAGAAATTATAAATGGCAAACTTATTCAGTGTTTAAATACTGTAAGAAATAACCTACATCAAATGATTTTTGTATAGTTCAGCAAAATCTGAACTACAAAGACCTCATCTCTCTGGATGACTTTCATGGGAAACATGCACTCTCGCACAAATGATTTTTTTAAATGGTTTTAATAGGTCTTATAGTTTTAATGTTTTAATTGTCTTTTGCTACGATTTTGGTCATTCTTGTATTGTTTTTTTTTGTGTGTTTTTAACCCTGTAAGCCACCCAGAGTCATGTATGTGAGATGGGCAGCTGTATAAATCGAACAAATAAAATAAATGAAAAAAAAAAAGATTTTTAACAGAGTTCTTGCAATAACATCTTTTGCCTACTCTCCCCTCAAGAAAGACTAAACAACAAAATACTTTCAGTAAATGGTTAACATGAGAGAAATCTGGGAAGCTGATCTGGAACCAAGTGGAAAATTAGTAAAGGAAGTAGCATGACAGATTATGGGTCTCTTATCTGTTCAGTCCTGTTCACACTGACTGGCAATGGATTAAAGACAGATTCCACCCCTCCACCCCCCCAAAACTCCCATCCTAAATAATGAGCATGAACTTAAAAGAATATAGTAGATGGAGAGATTTGATCCATTTTAGTTTTACTGAACCAATTATCAACTAATTTAACAAAATAGTAAGCACATGGCTTTATTTTCATGCATTAGCCACTTTGGACATGCCTAAAACTGAAGCATGTGAGCAGGTGTTTAACACAATATATCCCATGGATCACTTTCCAAAATCTACCGAATTGCTAGTGATGACATTAGTCTTTGCGGGCCTTTCCAGGGGGAAGAGGGAGACTGAAACTGTATTATTACAGGTAGTCCTCAACTTACAATGGCAATTGGGACTGGAACTTCCGTTGCTAAGCAATGCGGTCATAAAATGCGACCGCATCACTTAGCGATGGCAATCCCTGCAGTCCTGGTTGCCATCGTTAACTGAATCCCATGGTCATTAGGTGAGGCGACTTCCTGCCAGCTTTCCGCAACCAAAGTCAGTGGGGAAGCTGGCAGGAAGTTGCAAGTCCCAGGCTGTCAGGCAGGTAAGTACCTGCTGCCGGGTAGGGGAGGGAGTGGCTGCACGAGGGTGCAAAGGGGTGTGTGAGAGGCGTAGCATGGGTTGGGGAGGGTGTGATGGATGTGCAAGAGGTGTGGGTCAGGGAGAGTGCGTGAGGGGCGCGGGTCAGAGAAGGAGTGCAAGAGGCACGGAGTGGGTCAGGGAGCATGTGCAAGGATGTGAAGGGGTGCATGAGTAGCCAGCATGGTGTAAATGCAGAGGGGCTGGGGATGGGGGAAACTTACCCCAGCAACTTGTGACCTTCCCTGCCAGCTTTCCCATTGACTTTCTGGGGAAGTCAGCAGGGAAGGCTGCAAATGGTGATAATGTGATTGTGGGGTGCTGCAACCAGTCATAAGTGCGAACCAGTTGCCAAGCGCCCAAATTGTGATCATGTGGCCCCTGGAGTGTTGGGACAGCCAGAACTCAGAGGACCGGTAACCACCATTGGTTCAGCGCTGTCATAACTTTGAATGGTCGCTGAACGAATAGTCATAGGTCAAGGACTAACAGCGTGCAAGCTATATATTATTCTGTGACATTTTTGAGTACTGACACGTGCATTTCTAAATAGTTTTAGTGCTCATGCAAGAGATGTTTATGAAGATTCTCAGTCATCCAGGTGGAATTGTCTGGAGGTTGAGTCATGGCAACTGGACTTCTTTTCTTTTTGGTAGAGACAAGTAGCGAAATGTCTCTAACCAAAAAGAAAAGAAGTCCAGTTGCCATGACTCAACCTCCAGACTCATGCAAGAGAGTTACGCTTAATATTTCACCTACAGAACTGAACTGAAAACATATCCAAAGCAATTATACAGAGATTCACTTTAGTTTTAATCTCTTGGTTAGAAAATAACTCATCTTCCCTTTCAGTTTGCAAAGAATAGATAAATTTCTTTTCCTGCCAAGAACTTACCAGTTCGAACTGAGATTTTTTGTGCTATCATTCTTCCTCCAATCACTGCTAGGCCAGTACACAAGCTATGCCCAACTGTTCCACCCACTGCCACACCATAGGGGTCCTGTGTCAAAGACATAAGAAGAACTTTCAGTGCAGTTTAAAAGCTACAGATTTTTACTGCAGTTGCTCAGGAAGGATGCACTGATACTTTCAAAGGCCACAAACAGATAAAACGCACAGAGAATGTACTGTCAGCCACATCCAGCCTTAGTTAATAACCAGAGAGATTTCACTAGAGTGTCATTCCTGGAATAACAGAAAATAGCACGATCATTTAAAGGAGAAAACTAGAAACAAAAAGTGCTGTTCCAACTCAGTTTAAATGCTCACCTCAGCAGCAGGAGGAGAACCATATTTCTTTTCTGATATAACTTAATCAATTGGACACAATAAAAATGCAATTAAAATGTATTAATTTTAAACCAAAAAACTTGACTAATTACATAACAGCACTTGTACTTCCAGGTCTTCAGAGGTCACTATGTGAATTGCCCCTGTGTCTGATTCATCACCATTACCATGCCTGGCAACTCCCATGGAAGCAACAATTTAACATACAGAATATAAAATCAAAAACTCCTGGGTCTCAAAAGCAGTCCCATGACTGCAGGTCCCATCAGTCTTCTGTGTAGATGTAAGCAAGTTCACGTCCTTTTTCAGATATTTCAAATCTACTGACTGCACTCCACAGGGCATGCATTATAACTGTGCCTTTAAAAACTGACCAGAAACCTGAGCACTGCAAGCAAGAACCCAAGAGAAAAAGATTTACTATGCTGCTTAAGGCTCGAATCATAATATTAATCTATCAATACCAATTAGATCCTGAGCATTTTGTTCTGTAACCTTTGATCACGTACATTTCTTATACAGTTGACTCACCTCTCTTGCTGCCAGAACAATGGTGGTCAACTGAGAGCGGTCACCCCATTCAGCTAAGAATGTTAAAGTAAATGCTTGCACAAAAATTGGAGAAATAAAATGCAGACATTTCTTCTGAGGTATTGCAGGGCCCGTACCCGTTTCCACATCTCCAGGCCCATTTAACAGTTTCATTCTCTGGAGCTAGGAAAAGAAGCAGCTGTCAGAAAACTTGGGAAACTACAGTCAGATCCAAGGAGTTAATACTATAGATATACAGTAATGATCAGATTTACAATGTGCAGACTATCAATTAAGTAATTAATACTTTATCATAACAGTGATGAGTGCAGGACTTAGAAAGTCGCTGTAACTAATCTAGGCTTGCAACTGTGGTTAAATCTTGAAGTTTATGCTGGATATAAATATTTCTCCTTTTACAATTCTTGTAAACAGAAACAGAATATCAAAAGAGTATAAAAGAATGGGTAATCTGATTTGAAAACAGAGCTAAAGTGAAATGCCAATTCTAGTCTACAATTCAGATTCCAGAAATAATCACAAATGGAAACAATTCGGAAAACAAGTGTTACAGCAGTCATCAGTGTATACTGACAATATAAATACTAACAAAAATATCCAGAAATGGGTGAGAAGATGTCTTAATGAAATAAGACTGATCCACTGCTAATTTCAGACATCCATCCAGGTAATCCAATGATGAGCAATGTGTGGCTCTCCAGAAATTATCTAACTACAGGATCCAACAGCCCCTATCACTAGCCATGATACCTAGGGTGGCTTTGAGTTGTAACTCCGTGACATCTGGTCACTCATTCCCCATCCCTGATTTAGTGATCCTAAATACCGATTAAGGCTGTGGAGCAATCTGGATTCAAGGGTGAAAAGGTGACTCCAACTGTTTAAGGAAACAAGGGTTCTATCTGTTGGCAGGAAGCTGCTTCTTTTCCTGGACCAACATGGCAAAGACACATTTCATTTAAGGAAGTAGTGGTGGGGGCACTTTGAATCACCTTTTCTCCTTCAGTCTGGATCTCCGTACAGCCCTAACATCATTAAGAAGTACTAAAAGCAAGATAATGGTCCAATAACTGTTTTTTTAAAAAACAGCCTAATGTGATTTTTATCTTCTGTCTAGGAGGATCCTTCAACCAAAACTAAAGTTGGAATCTATTACCTAGCATTTGCTACAATAGCTCAGTGGTAACTGTTAAGCTTCCTCTGCATTTCTGAATCTTAATCAGAAAGATCAATTTTTAAAAGGCCATCCCTTTTAAAATCCCTTTACAATTTTGCAGCATGAATTAGTTTTTGCCAGTTATTAATATATTTCGCTATGCAGTCACTATGCAAGGGCTAATTCTTAGAAATCAATAACATCTAATTTGGCTAAATTCTAAGAAGAAACAAAGATAACTAAGAATTTTCCCTTGGCTTCCTGCTTTCACCTAGGTATTCTATAGTTGCATTCACTCACATTATAAATTTTAACTTACTTCCTCATCTTTCTTTTTGAGTTCTGCTTGAACTTCCTCTAATTCTTCCTGACCTTCGTCTGGGCTCATCTTCAAGCCTTCTCGAAGCATTCGGATGCCAAAAATTGCGAAGAGTGCTGTTGACACGTAGTAGGTATATATTCTGGGAATTACTGTGGTAGCGTAACCAAATAAAACTAAGAACAGAAAAGCAAACAGTTCAGGTTTTCCATGAAGCAAACTTGGTTTATTTCTACTGCCTAGCCACTTTTTGTTAATTCAGGAAGTCCTGTATAAAATAACTTCTTCATACCATGGACTTAATGTACACAAAATGTTATTTCCCACATTTCTACCCCACTGAAATCCAGAGAAATTGGTCCAAGAAAAAGTCAGTTTATAAAAATTAACACTTATACAGCTCTTTAGAATAGCCAAAATATTTCATACATGATATTTTGCAGTAATCCTAACTTACAATAACCATATGAAGTAGCAATTGTCCCCATATCACAAGTAGGGCATAGAGAGAGTAGTTTTTTATTACATAAAATTTTTAGACTGCTCGAATGATACAGATTTTAGGTGATTTACAAGTAAAAAGAAAACAATTAAAACTAATAGAACAACACAAGCCAAATGGACGCTCAAAATCTTCATCCCAGGCCAAAGGGCCATTGGGAAAGAATGGTCTCTGGTGCCTTCCAAATGTCAGAAGAGCTCCTCTAGTGGAGTGCAAAATATTTCAAATTCCAATGCTTTTCCCATCATTCTGGAAGTGTTCAGAATTCAGAATGGCTCTGTTTTGCACTGGCAACAGTTCCCATAATGTCAGAATGGCACTGGACCACATCTGATAAAATGGAACAACTTAGTTTAAACTGAAAATTTTCACATTGAAATGTTTCACATATCCCTATTCTCTCCCACACACACACACATATCAACGTTCTGGATTTCATCTTTAGGCGATATGTTCCAGGATACAAAAGACAAAGCACTAACCGGATAGACATGTCATGAGCCCTAAGGCCAGCATAGCACCAGCCAGGACTGTTAAGCGATTATAACGCATTGCCATAATAGCAGCAATAAAGAAGGTTTTATCGCCCAGTTCTGAAACAATGATGACAGATATAGCAGCCGCAAATGCATGGATGAATCCTAGGTTAGTTTTATCCAAAGAATCTTCACTAACGGAATGGATGGGAACAACCAGGGTAGGTCCTTTCTGAAAAGAAAAATAACATGTTTTTCATTTGAAGTTTTAAGGAAATCAGTTCCTTATCATGGCAACAGTTAAAAATAAAAGAAAAATGCAATCCATTGGATAGTGTGCTAGCAGCCCTAAAACTCTTTACTTACCGTATATACTTGTGAATAAGCCAAAAATTTTAGGCGCCAAAATACACCCCAAAAATCGGGTTCAGCTTATCCATGGATGGGCTTATCTGTGAGTATATACAGTAATACTTCTTTAAAATACAGGTAGTCCCTGGGTTAAGAACACCCGGGTTAAAGACGACCCATAGTTAAGAACGGAGCCTACTGTAGAAAAATTAAATACACAATGCTTTGAGTTCATTATACAATACTACTTATACAGTGTTACTATTATTCCGCTTACATACAAATTTGACTTAAGGACAGACCTTGGGAATAGAACTCGTTCTTAAACTGGGGACTACCTGTACCCGTATTTCTTGTATACACTCACATATAAGCTCATCTGCAGATAAGTAGACTTTCAAATTTTTAACTAAAATACCATGAAAGATGTGGGTTGGCTTTTCTACAGGTCGCCCATTTTTCATGGTACTTTCATTAAAAATTGGAGGGTCAGCTTATCCGCAGATGGGCTTATACATGAGTATATATGGTATTTGATGGTTAGCTTTAAATTTAGGAGTTTTTTTTTATTATATGCCTCAAATTGCTGTCAACTCTTAGCAACTACAAATTTAAGAGTACTTCTTGCAATATTTTTTTGTATTCAAGACTTCTTTGAGCATAAACTTGTATGTCGTCCAAAGTCATTGAGAGTCAGGTGGCATACAATTGAATATAGTATAAAATCATCATCATCTCCTGATCACATATTCTCCTTGATATTTAATGTGAACTATTTCATCAAGGTTTTTATTTATCAATGCTGAAACAAAAATATGGAAATAATTTACACTTCAGATGTTGATTCATTGGCATTCTATTTTTCGCATTATATTGTTATGGCACTTTACCCTTAGCTGTCATCCAGCTGCATTTCTTCAAAGATAAATAGTCACTCCAACAAATTTCTACTTATCTTTCACTCATCATACTAACAATTATTTAGAAGGAGTGCCTGAAGCAATTAACTATGTGTAGTCTTGAGAAAAACACTACTGAAAGCAGATACAATAGTTGTTTTCAAGTACTTGAATGTATGTCACACAGAAGGTCATCAAAATCTATTGCCCCAAAATACAGGACTTAGAGTAACAGAAAAGCAATACTATTAAATATCAAGAAAAAATTTCCTAGCAGTAAGAGTAGTTTAGCAGTGGAACTATATGTCATGATTGACTTTAATTTCAGTACTGTACTGACCAGGGAATTATACATCTTAAATGGCCCTTTCTAGCTCTTATAATATTATGATCACCTAGGCAATCCCTGAATTTGTGACTACATACAATATAAACATCCATAACAACTAATATTATATTTCACAAATGAGTAACATCTAATATAAAATTTCACAAATGGATATAACAAAGACAGTAAAGGTTTCATAAAAAATAGTTCTATAAAGTAAAATGATTAACTTGTTTAAATAGAGAGATTAAAGCCAGAGGCATTAGACATGTCTCCTTAAAGGAGTTTCACAGTCAAACTCCCAATCAAAACCATACTCTTTCCAGACACTACTTCGAAAGGAGCAATGGCAGACCACACCAATGAGTGAACACTGACATTTGGGTTTCAAACCAGGCACTCTTTTCAGATACCTGGGATTCTAATGCAAAGTCCTTTCTAAACTGTCACCAGAACTGAGATCAATATTCTACTATTCTTCTTCTAAACTGCTGACCTGCTGAATCCAAGAGTCATTTTATTATCTCATTGTTCAAAGGTATGTTCTTTTTGAACATATCTGCTGAACACACATCCTAACACAGAGAATTCTAAGAAAAGTAATGTAGCTGCAAGTGTTATTTTTAATGTGTGAAATAAGTTTTAGCACTTATACTGTACATCCTAAGTATTTTATTAAAAAAAATAGGTATATATTTTGTCCTAGATCACAAAGAAAGCTATTTCCTGTATGTCTCAAATATTTCCGATCAGGTGCTGCATTTCTTCAGAAATAAAGGCTGATTTTATCATGCAAATACATGACACATGGTATGCAAATATATCCAACATGTTTTACCTTGTCTGCTCTTTGTCAGTTATGACTCAACAATCACTAAAGGTGAAGATTTGGAATATTATGAAATACCAACTTGTAGATGAAAGAGTGCATAAAACTTCAATTCACATTTGTTTTTGAAGACAAAACTATCTTGGGACTACACAATCATTTTTTTAAAAAAACACTCCTTATTTGATAATCAATATTAAAATTTAAGTTGGTCATTCTTTTTTGTTTAAGCAATGTTAAGCCTCAACTTATGATTTAAAAAGTGTTTAATATGAGGGTGGTCACCTTTTTTTATAGTTTAGAACTTGTAATGAAACCTCTGATTAAAGCATGTATGAATGCAATAGAAATGTTTTTCCATATGACTATGAACACAAAATTGTGTTCCAAGAGCTGCTGAACAGTCAACACTATATAGGTATTGTGGCAAGATGCTTAATTCAGCACAACTGAAAGAATTAAGAAATTTATATAAATCAGTAAATTTATATTATCTCTATTTAGAAAAACATTCAGGTATATGGGTTAAACTAATGAGCTGGTGTATTCATAAAATGACAAATTATGGTCATTGTACACTCTGAAACAAGCTATCATGCATATTCAGAACTTTCTAACAGAAACTTGAAAAAAATAACATTGTCGTAACAGAATTTGAACTACTGTCATTTATCTTGCAACAATCAAATCAAATCAAATCAAATCACTGAAATATATCCACTTTTCAAGGTTGTTTAAAGGTCACAATGGTCTGGAATATGTGAGCTAACTTGATTGTGTAATTTGGCAACATCACTATTTCCAAATCAACCTAACTAAAGTAATAGTAGTAAGTTACGTGGTAGACAGTATTGTACCTGGTGAGGCAATACCACTTTCTTCCAATAAAGAAAGTGTAAAACAAATCTTTAAACAGCCATTTTGGGAAGATGTGAACCATAAATTACAAATACTGCTGTTGTCGGTGGCTTCCCTATAGCACACTGGTAAGATGTATATAAATAGCAAAGCAATCTAAGCATGTGTCATATAGCACTCTACACCTCTAATGAAGTGAGCTGCTGATCAGGAAAGCTGATGCCTTTTAATAAACCGCTGTTAGTTGGATACACTATCAGACTCCCGATTTTTTCCTACCACAGACCAACAGGCCTCTCCTCCTCACAGTGTCTACAATTTCCATAAGGCGAGGCGTTTAAGACTAAGAAACGTAAGAATTACAACCAAAGGGAGCACAGAACTGGGCACAGTAACTTAGGGGGTGAGAATAAGTATGTTTGTATGTATGTATGTGTATATATATACATACATACACACACACACACATATATATGCATGCAATATATATTATATATTTATATATGCATATATATTATATTAATATATATATATAATATATATATTCCAAATATATGTATCAGTCAAATTTCGTGTGGGCTGTAACTCCAAAAGGCTTCTCCCACCCCACACCTCAGCGCCTCCCGGCCACGTTTCGCCCCACCGCGGAGCAGGCAACGGAGCGGGAGGGCCACAATCCACCGTTTGGGCAGGGAGGAGGAGCGATGAGCAGAATCCGGTCCTTCCGCCCCCAACGTCGGCCGAGGCTTCTCCCTGGGCCTTCGGGGATGATGGGAGTTGTAGTCCAGCCCTCAGGGGGTACCGCGTTCCAAGGCGGCCGCTCGGCATCGCCTCCCGCCCACCCCGCTCTTCGCCTCCCTCAGCTCACCTCAGCCCGGGCGAGCTCCGGCCCCTGCACGACCGGTTGCGGCTGCTGGGGCGGCGGGGGCGGCGGCTTCTGCTGCTCCTGTTGAGGCGGAAGGTCTCGCTCGCGGCCGGCCTCTTGCTCGGAAGCGGCGAAGGCCACGGCCACCAGCAGCCAGAGGAGCGGCCGCAGCCGCGGGGCCCCCGCCATTCCCGTCCCTGAGCCCGGCCGGCTTCTCTCGCTATCAGAAAGAGCGGGCGCGGGAGGTGGAAGTGGGTGGACGATGCCCCGCCGCCATCGCCGCTTCCACCGCGCCGATCGTGCAACCAAACCCAGCCGCTCATCTCGGGTCGTATTTCCGTCACGCAACCGAAGCCTTGGCGACGTCCCGCCCCTGCCCCGATTCTCTTCCGTGATTGGGAGATTCCCCGCTCGGTCTGGGATTTGCGTCAGGGAATCCAAATCAGCAGGTTCGGTTGCCCCACCTTCGAAGAGGAAGTTGCTGAGCTGACGCGGCCGGGGAGGGAAGAACGAGCCAGCCAATCACATGCGTCACGTGACGCTCTTCTGGCAGGACGGAACCTCACGTGGTTTTCTGGCAGGGAGGGGCGGAAGAGCTGGAAAGTTACGAAACCTGCCCTAATCGCGAGCTACGGCAACTGGGGTCCGAAGCGACAGTCCTTGAGGTTCGCCTCTCCCACGCAGATCTGTGGAGTCTCCTCCAGGCACCGCTCAACTGCTAATTTGAAGAGCGGCTCCTGGCAACAATGCAAGATGGTTTGCTCTTGCTCCCTTCTGGACTTGCTCCTGGCTACAGTCGCCCTGGCATGCCCTCTGGCCTCCCACCGGAGCACGAACTACTTCGCTTTTTCAAGATCAGCCAAAATAAGCAAATCAGCAACTGAGGGCAAATAATCTTGAGTCTAGTGCTTCCAAATTATTGATCGAGCTTTAATAATTTGATCATTTGATTATAACACATAAGTGCAGTCTATCAGTATTAGCAACAGGTCTGTTGGATTACCTTTCAAGCTTTTAACGATTAAAAAAGATGGAATCTTATCAATAATTGGTTCAATTTGAAAACCTGAAGCTTTTTGAAACGTTGGAGTTGTGATAACTATGCTCATTTTGAGCAGTCTTGGAAAATGTTTAGAGCCAAGTAAATTCCTGCCACAGATCTTCAAGGAAAAGTGCTAGTATTTGTACAGAGTTAAGAGTGCCTTCAATCACTCTAAGTTTCATAACTTGCATAGTTGAATCACCCTCTAGGCCACATTGAGAAGTATGAAAATAGAAGAGGAATCTGTTTTGCCAACAATTTTAGCAAATACGTAATAGTTACCTGATGATTGGACAATAACGGGATACCAACAATTTCTGTTTACTGGGATTTCAAATTAGGAGCCTCATTCAGCTTTCCTTTCAGACACGCTTCTGAATGCCCTGTGGTCTCTCACTATGGCTAGATCAGAATGAGATTGCAGCATGCCGTCAAATATGCCTCTCCATCCACAAGCGTAAGAGATACAGAATTCAGATCATTAGATACACATTTAGGTACTTGTGCCTCAAACTAAGGCTCATGTCTCAAACTAAAGGCCACAAGACTCTCCAAATAGCTTAGGGCTGGGCAAAAAGCATAGCTATACAGTATGCAAAACTTTTCCATTTTCATTTTGGGGAAGAGCAGTTATCCACCCCAACTGCAGATCTTATTTCCCTTACTCTACAGAAGCTCCCCCACCTTCAGGTAGCAGTGTCTTTTTTTAAGTCTGATCAAGCAAACAGCCTTGACATTCTGAATGCAGGTGCAAAGAGTCTGCCCAATTCAGCAAGTTCTTGCAAACCATGCTGGAGATCTACTTGCTTTTGATTTCATGTGCAGCTGACAGGAAGTTGTCCCACACCAAAGTCTCCTTTGTCAGAGCCAAATGAAGGGTCAGAAGAAGGGGGTTAATCTCCCACCCCCCCCCCGGTTCATACGTGGAACTAAGGCCATACCAACGCCCGTTTGAAGAGGAATAAGCCCAACCACCCACCGTTGGGGCAACTGATACGGGAAAAGGGGAGGGGGGTAACATACTGGAACGCTTGCAAGGGAGCCCACAACCTGGAAAACAGGATGTGTGAAATTTAGATATAGGCTTAAAGCAGCTTGTGCCATATAGAGGGGAGAAGAATGTAGATAATTGCAACAGGGTGCAGTCAGTTTGACCGCAGCCTGCAAGGACACAATAGCCTTTAAGATGACACGTAAGTAGAAGCCCCAAATATGGATAATTGTAAATAAGGGCAAGGGGCTTTGGAGTAGAGTAGTGGGAGATGTAAACTAAGGCGGGACATCCGGAAGTTGTATTTGGCGTACCTGTACCTGGCCAATAAGGAACCAGGGAGGGAATTTGGGAAGTATAAAGATTGTAATCAAATTGTGTTCAGGGCTCTGGCCGCCTTACAGGCTGGAGTCCTTTTGTTCTGGTACCTTAATAAAAGCAACCCTTTATTCTGCACCTCGTGTTTGGATGTCTTTTGGCTTCGGCACCAAGCTCAGACCCGTTTTGTGGCACAACACAAACTTTTCACATCATTTGATGAGAGGACAGCTGAGCATAACAGCAGTGATATGATAATCACTGAACATGTATTTAGCTTGGAGAATGAGGCAAATCTTTGTGTGAGTTTTGGAATGCATTCGCAACATCATGCGAACCAGGATGTTGTATTGCTGCCAGCTACCTGCATTCATCTGAGGTTGTATTTACCTACTTTTGAGAATTGCTAAGGACCAGATGATTTTTATTATGTCCTGATACATAAAACCATAGAACTCAAAGAGGGTGTACTTTCTTTTTCACACGACTGTATTTTTTCTTTTAAAAATATAAAGAACAAAAGGCTGCTTCCATATCTATTCATGAAAACTGCTTGTTTACCATATCCAATACTCATAGGCATCTTTGGGAGGAGGGGTCCAGAGGGTGCAAATAATGAAAGATGCATTGTGTATCACAATGTTGTGATATAAACCACGGGCCTGGGAGACTTGTGTCATCGGGACACAAGTATGAAAGACCAAGGTTAGTGTCATGACATCATATAATAGGGATCTTGAAGGTCTCTAGGCTAACTCCATGCCCAGGACAGGACTCCTCAGACCATCCCAATCAGTTGCCCAACCTCTGCTTGTAAACCTCCGGTGATGGCGCATCCGTAACCGTTCCACTGCATAATGGCTCTCATGGCCATAAAATTATGCGTTTTCAGTTTGGCTCTCTCTCTGTAAAGCTTCCACCCATTGGTTCTTGACCTACCCTTAGGCATTACAAAAATAAATCTGTATAAACCCTTTTCCCTGTGATGGTTACAGAACAGGAATTAAGCAGTTCAGCTTTCTCCAAGGTCCGTTGTCATCCTGACATCTTCTCCAACCAGCAGATGATGCACGTTGTATCATTTTTGCTCAGTCGAGATTTGTACTGGATGACTAAGTGTACCATGACCATTTGTATCATGTCTATATACTTTATCAATCATTTATTTATTTATCAATCATATTTATATAGCTGCCCATCTCACATCAAAGTGACTCTGAGCTTAAATCCTGAATAAGGATAAGACCTTTCCCCAACTATTTTAGAATGGAAAAAAATGACAGCATTAAACAACAGCATATCTTTTAAGGCTCCTATACTTTAGATGCCTGGGGGGACAGGAGTCCAATACAATAATATTCCCATAATAACAATATGTACCAACATGTAAATGAGATTTATTTATAAAACACTTGCACATTAATCAGTTATCAACTGTAAAATCATTTTTCATCTCCAGGTATTTTAGGCCCATGCAGAGGAACACCTGTTTCATATTGTACTTAGGAAAGATAGACTGTATTGATAACTTCCCCCAAATCTCCCCTCCAGATGTGTTAGAAGATGCTCCCATTATTCCCAGCTAGCTAACAAATTTGGTGGGCTTCTGTCTGGGGAAGCCTGGCACTGCTACAGAGAGACAGAAATATTGCAATTGTATCCTTTATAAAGTTGCATTTTATGCCCTAGGACTTATTTGAAAGTAATTTGCCATTTCCTTCTTCTAGGATTTTCTTTCTTTCTTTCTTTCTTTCTTTCTTTCTTTCTTTCTTTCTTTCTTTCTTTCTTTCTTTCTTTCTTTCTCTCTTTCTCTCTTTCTCTCTTTCTCTCTTTCTCTCTTTCTCTCTTTCTCTCTCTCTCTCTCTCTCTCCCTCTCTCTCTCTCTCCCTTTCTTTCTTTCTTTCTTTCTTTCTTTCTTTCTTTCTTTCTTTCTTTCTTTCTTTCTTTCTTTCTTTCTTTCTTTCTTTCTTTCTTTCTTTCTTTCTTTCTTTCTTTCATTGGATTTATCCGCCTCCCATCTCCCTCTCCCCCACAATAGGGGACTCTGGGCGACTCACAAAAACATTAAACATTAAACATTAAAACTATAAATATATCCAAAATTTAAAACAAGACACATAAAACATCCAGAATTTAAAACAATGCTAAAGAAAGGAAGATCCAAGCAGATGGAAAATCAGGCTGTGGAAAGCTGGCCACTACGGGGCTAGCCATCCCCCTGCTTGAAGTATTCCCTCCCCACCCCAGGCCAAGTGGCAGAACCAGGTCTTCAAGGCCCTTCGGAAGGCCAGGAGTGAGGGGGCCAATCGCACCTCCGGGGGCAGAATGTTCCAAAGAGCGGGGGCTACTGCAGAGAAGGCCCACCTTCTGGACCCTGCTAGATGGAATTCTTTTACTGAGGGGGTCCGAAGCATGCCCTCTCTGTGCGATCGGGTGGGATGGGTTAAAGACATAGGGGAGAGGCGGTCCCTTCATCCTGGAATTATCTGGTAGTTTCCTATGCAAATACTAGTCAGGTTCAGCCCTGAATTTTCTGAGGTCATCTGAGGTTAGTATTTGCATATTCTGAGCACACACAGTATAACACATGGCAACTGCCAGTCAAGTTTTAATTTTTATTTCATCATTCACGTGGAGCTTGTGTGAATCAGACTGAAGGTACAGCAGCTTCTTTCGTTCTGTTCTGTACTGATCCAGAGCAAGAAAATTGCACAAAGGGGAAAAAAACCCCTTCCATTAGCACCTGTTAATTAAAAGTATAGTCCTCTGCCTGTTTACTCAGAAGTAAGCCCCATGATTAGTGAGGCATTTTGTCAGACAAGCATATATAGTGTAATTGCCTACGGTTATGATCTTATTTCAGGGAGAATTCTCTTGGGGATAAGCCATATTAAACTCAATTGAACTTTCTTCTAAGTAGATTACATAAAATTGCTCTGGTTATCTCAGTAGAACCAGGGTATGTTTTCATACACACAGCTGTGCCTATTAAAATAACATACTTGATGATCAGCAACAGTTCAATTTCAGCAAAAACTTTTGTTGGTAACAATCACTTCATCCCAGAAGATTTCAAGATCTGTAATTGCTTCAAAAGTAGAGTCATACTCCATTTAAAATAAATAAATTAAAAAATAAAGGGTATATATGCTTTCCGGCATTTTGGATAGTGCTTAAATTTGTTTAAGTAATATTCATGGCACAAAACAGCACTTAGTGCCTGGTTAAAAAAGACATATGTCACCACTAGCCACCAAGTTAGATTGTAAAATCCAAACGTGACAGCCATTGAGATATATATGAGAAATTCTGCAAAATAATGAGGACAGGACACCATTTCAAACCAGTCATCAAAGGGAATGCTGTGATCCATGGTGAGAACTTTTCCTAAAACAAGCAAAAAAAGAAAAGTAGCTGTTGACTTCAGCTAGGTGAGCAAATCTAGCAGTGTGATTAGATAGTGACTGGAAAGAAAGCAGCGAGGCTATGGCTTTAATAAATCCCTTGGCTCTATTTGGCTCTTTTCCCAATTACACCCTCGCCTCATTTAGTGACCGCAATCCAGTCCAGCAACTTTGTCGTTAAGTGAAATGATCACTTAGTGAAGATGTGACTGAGAAAGCAAGAGAGAGATGCCGTGAAGATCACTGGTTGCTGCCGTCTCATTCAAAGTTATCTTGTACGGTGTCATGTGCCTGACCTGGTTTTTTTCCTTTTCTTTGCCCCCTCACAGGGTGGAGAGATTGCTTAAACAAGCTCTCTCTTCCTGAGCAACTTTTCTCCACAGTGCAGTGCATCCCTAAAAGGTGCTAACTGAAAGTTAACAAGCTCAGCTCTGTGACCTTCATTAGTTGATTAGAACCCTCCAGGAGCTTGCTCTGCTGCCTGAAACTGACCAGATCTTAATCAGCTTCACACTGAAGGCTTTTGTTGTCAGGTGCAGGAAATTTGGTCATAAATGTATACATTGGTTGGAAAATGAATTTTTTATTACATTCATATTTGTGAATGGTTGCTAAATGAGGTAGTTGCTAACCAAGGAGTGACTATTTATTTTCCAAGACAAAACTAAGGGCTTATTTTGGTCAATTCAGCAGAACCCTCCTCTTCACCGTGATTACATCTGTTCCTGGCTTTCTTCAGCAGCAAGCCTTCTCTATCTCACGCTTAACTTGAGGCATAGGACATCCTATTTGGCCAAAGGACCTGTTTTTCCTGGATCATATGATGTATATTGTGCCCCTGGACCCATCCAAAATAGGTTCTTCTTTCACATGTTATGGACTGCGCCTATATAACTACATCTAAACATTTTCCCAAGTAGATATTCTAGCCCAACCTTCCCATCAGGTGGCTTCAAACTGTGTTCAACATCAACAGCCATCTTCTCCAGATAGCATGGCCAATGAGGATTGAAATCTGCTCTTACTCTGGCTTCAATTCATACTCCCTAGGCCTGTATTGCTAATAGTGGGCCAAGTGGCCTTCGATGTAGAGCAAAACCAGGATGCTGGGAAAGGGTCCCAAGCAGTCCCTTGATCCAAAACATGTGTTGCTACTATTCTGTCTCCCAACATCACTTTTCTTTCTGGCTCGACCTAAGAGTCTAGCTTGAGGGAAAATGCTAAGAAGGACAACAAGGAAGGGGTGTCTGGAGTAACTGGGTTCAACAACCCTCAATCACACATATATTTGGTTCCTTAAATTGAATTCCCTGCCATTTTACATACATGATTGGAATGTATCTGTATTAGGGATGTTTGGCATTTTGGATCCAAAGCCAAAAAAGGTGGTTTGAATAGAATAGGTATGCACACCACTCAGAGGGTCCTTAAAAGAAACCGTCTTCTGGGCTCACATGGAATCTACTCAGTCACAAGAAAATACTGTTTGAGCTAAAGGAAATACCAACAGAGTACAAGAAGGTGCTGTGGAGCAGGTATGGGTACACAGTTGTTGGTATGTTATTAAGTCAAGCACAACTTTTCCTGGGATTGGGCGGCCACCGTACAATCTCAGGACAAGACCCACGTTTTTTAAGGAGGCACCCACAGGGTGCAGTGTGTAGTTACTCTCACTCCAAAGCACCTTTTTGGCTTGGCATTTGCAGCCCTGCACATCCCTAATCTGGATTTAAAGATCTAAGTTTGTTTCTATGTGTGCTTTGTACCTAAATATCACCAATGTTTTATGAATGATAAACCAAGGATTGTAACAAGGGCTATACTGATATATCTGACCTGGGGAAGACTAAAAAATATTGACTAGACCAGCAAGAAACTATTTTACCTGATTTATCTTTTCGAAGATTAGCAAGAATTATATGACATCTGTGTTGATGAACAGAAGCCCAACAGAACATCAGAAGTCCTAGAACATGGTACCAGCAGACTGTCAGCGAGTGATCTTTCCCTAAATTAAGAGAAACAGTATATTTATTCATCTAAAATATTTTGATCCTCCTGCTCTATTAAATTCAGATTTCACTGTGGTCTACAGTAAACAGATATTAGCGTTATTTATTGTATGTCACTCTGAAGTCTGAATTTTATAATATTTGTAGCAAAATATTGTACATGAATTTTTAAGATGCCATTCAGAAACAGTATAGAATAATAATAATAATAATAATATAACAATAGTAGTAGTAGTAATAATGCCAAAGGCAGCTTTACTTAGAACAGCTTTATATCCTGCGATGATACCTGTAACACCATCACACAACATCTGCCTATCGTAGGTCCTTGGGAAGGACTCGATAGGTGGATAAAAATGCCAAATCCAGTCTAAACATCTGGCTGACTGTGCGACCAACAATAATAATAATGTCCCACCTTTTAAATATATAACTCAAAGTGGTGAACATACCTAATCATCCTTCCTATTTTCCCCACATCTCTGTGAGGTGGGTTGGGCTGAGAGAGAGTGACTGGCTCAAAGTCACCCAGCTGACTTTCATGTCTATGGGAGGCCTAGAACTCACAGTCTCCTGGCGTCATTATAGAATTTAAAATACTGGGGTAAATAAGGACTTCACCTAGCATCTAAAATAGGGTTACAATAACTGGGCTATGAAAATCCAGAAGACCTCCAGATGTTTACTTCTAATTCTATGTTAAAACATTAATTACCGTATTTTTCCGACTATAAGACGATACTTTTTTCTAAAATCCTTACCCTAAAAATTGAAGGGCGTCTTATTCAAGGGAGTCAGCGAGGAGAGAACCGCGCAGTGGCAAAACTGCCCATACTTTGTTTCTGCAGAGAGGCTTCCTCCTATTGCTAGCCTCCAATCACGAGTGAAATAGCTTGTCTCCCAAACAGACTTCCTCCAATCACGAGCCTTATGTAACTGACGTCAGCTGATGCTGAACAAACCAATTAGAGGAAGGCTGTCTGCAGAGAGAAGCTATTGGCAGTTTCACTCGTGCTTGAATGTAATCAGTTATGCAAAAGAGCCTGGAAATAGAGCTGCAGAGAGACGGTTTGGACCTCCTCCCACCGAGTGTATCAGGTCAATGTTACCTAATTACTAAATAAAAATGTGTTCTGCACTATCTTTAAAATATTGATTTCTTAATTTGGGGTTGGAAAAATGGGGGTCGTCTTGTACATGAGGGCGTCTTATTGTCGGAAAAATACGGTAAATTATTCTCAAAGTATGGCCATGCTATTAACTCTTAGGTTCTGCTACTGAATTAGGGCCCTGATTAATCAATTAGAGCTAATCTAAACAGTTAAAAGGTTGTGCCGGATATATCTCAGATACCCCAATGAATTAAAAAAATTCAAAACTTGAATGACTTTCTTACTTCACAATAAAGGTTTCAAAAGTACCAAATTCTGTGACAGAGGACTATTCTATATCAGGGTTTCTCAACCTTGGCAAGTTTTAAGACGTTTTAAGCCAGCATGCTGGCTGGGGAATTCTGGGAGTTGAAGTCCACACGTCTTAAAACTTGCCAAGGTTGAGAAACGCCGTTCCACAGAATGTTATGTCTGTAGCTTGTGTTATCTTTCTTTTACAACCAAGGATCATGCCAGTTTAATCATCAGTTCAAGAGAGCAGCTCTAAAACATGCATGATGTATGGTGTCAAGGAATTGATGGCAACTCTTAATGGCTACTGTATAGCACCGACTGTCAGTACAACCCTATCCTTGGCAACACTACTCAGAAGCAAACCCACTGCCTTCAGTGGGATTCAACTCTAATTAAATGTGCATAAGATTGAAGCCTGAAATTGTTATTTCCACGGATCTGATAACCAAGGGCAACTTGTTTAAAAAGCACATGCATTTTAATGAAGTGGCACTCTACAGACTCTTGTAAGAAGTGCAGTTTGAACCTCATATTTCAAATAGTCTAAAGTGGGTGAAAAAAAAAATCTTATCATGGCAATACCCTCTACGTTCCCAATTTACGAAAGCAGTGGAAAAGCTCTTGTCTCCGAAGTTTTTTTCCCCCATCCTTAAAAAAAGATTTTGGGATACAGTTTGGCACCTTGTCCCTTACACATTAATTTACTTTGGATTAAGTGAAAATATGAAAACACTTATAGCTCAAATCCCAGTGTTTCTGCAAACTACCTGCAAGCTTAATGCAACAAATTCTAATAAACTGTCCAACTTGAGCATGGGTTTTGCATAGTTCATTTATTTATTAATAAATAATACATTTATTATTTTAGCAACTCTCACAGAGAGAGAAACCACTGACCAGAAGGCAGCACATGAGAAATACGTAAGGCTTCCAAATTCAGCCATCTGATCCAAAGGCTCAGATTGGAATTAAGCTTTTTTTCCTCCCCTCTTAAACTCAGCAGGGTCACAAGCACGTCTGAATAGTTTTTGCTGGGGTAAATTTCAGAATGCAGGCAAGAGAGGCATCTCATCTAGGGAAGAACTCACCAAGAGCTTAAAATCAGGGTGAATGAGCTGTAATACTTTTCCTGATACAATAATTTTCTGCTTGAAGGGAACTTGGTCTGTTTCATAGAGAAGGGCATGACGCATGCACCCTACACCTCAGGCCGTGCCAACTCCACTGAATGATTTGGAAGGGAATGGCCATAGTTCAATGGTAAAAGATCTGATCTTGCATTCAGTAGCCCCAGGTAAGTTTCCTGCAGCTGAGAAAGACCTGCAGAACAACTGCCCATCAGTGCAACAATTCTGAATGAGATAAACCAACAGCTTCACTTTGTAGTGGACTGTGTCCTATGCTCCTATGTGCCATTAGACGAGGTCTGATACTCATCTGTTCCCGAACAAAACAAAAAAGAATGTTTATTGCAAGAACGCAAGAGAAGATGCTTACCTTCTCTATTCTTTGCTGGCACTTGACACAGGACTGTAAGCCCCACCAAAACATAGTAAAAAAGGCCAAAGCAGTACTGGACAAAATGGATGACACCTCCAGAATAGATGCTAATGTGAAGACATTCTTTTAACCGTCTACAGCTATTCACCCAGACCAAAAGGCATACCAGGAAGGCTGACAGGAACTCGGCACCTAGAAACCCAGCAAAGGCACTGTGTAAACAACTATATCTTTTCTTAGGCATGTCAAATGCAGCCCAAACAAACCACAAGATATCCAAGAAATCCCCAGAGCTGTTGCACACGTTAACATACAAAATTCTGTTGGTGGGACAAATATGGGATCAGCCTCTGCATTATTCTATCTCAAATAAAGACATCAAGCTTCAAGTGATTCTGGGTGGCTAACAGAAGGTTAAAAACATCAAAGTATGACAGAAGTCAATAAAAAACACACCAGACCAGAAGCCACTCACATGCTACATATTAAAACAGGCTCCAATAGCATCTTGGCCAAGTGCCTGGAGAAAGAACCAGGTCTTCAAGGCCTTTTTGAAGGCTAGAAGGATCAGATCATCTGAATCTTCAGGACAGTGCTGTTCTGTAGGACAGACATAATGAAAAGAAGGTCCTAGCTCCTGTCAGTTGACACTGATGAATTGATAGGACCCAGAACATGCCAACCTTGCTGATCTAGTTGGACAGGAAGTGATAATTTGTCTGATTTTGTTGGACAAGCAGAGATGGTTTCAGAATCTACAGGCTCTGTGCTCTGAAAGCTTTTATAGGTGACCACCAGCATCGTGACTTGCATCTGGAAGCCCAAGGGTAAGCAGTGCAGCTCACATGGTAGCAGTGTTACGTGGGCATACTGAGGAGGGCCCATAGCTTCTTGCATTTGTTCAAAGGCTCTCCTGGCCATACTTGTCACCTGCTTTTCAAGCAGGAGCTGAGAGTTTAGGAGGATTCTCAAGTTTAGATGTCTCAGTGCTTTTCAATAAAAATGTCCTGTTCATGCAAAGCTGTGGGGAAGGCATACACTCAATATGTTTTTTGTTGATTCAAAACATTAAAAAACGCCCTTCAACCTTCAGCATTGTTTTGGGTACAGTTACTATTTCTATCATGCCTCTTTTCTACCCTGAGTTTATCACATCTGGGCCACAAAACTCTAGATGGTCACTAGGTGCAATAGTCTGGATCTTTCCAGATCTGGTAGCCTATTCTCCCCTGCTCTCCCTAACTGAAGGTGGGATACATGGAGAGAAATATATTTTAAACATCTGTAGTGAAACTGATTTTGCTTGTCCATTGATTTTATGCACAGAATAAATAACTTCAGCTTTACTAGAGAAGATATTCTGGAAAATCCAGAACATATTGGGACCCTCTCCACCAAATAATATATACAGAAGAATTCATACCATTCCCTGAATGGTGGATAACTCTGTCTCCCTTTGCTCCATCAAGAATGCCAAGCAAGTCCTGAAGCCAAATGGGAAATGGCTGAGAGAAAAGCACACACTGGATAAACAGCAGTAGCAGGAAGCCATTCCAGGTCACAGATACAATATAAAAATGGTAGAACCACCTGCAGAAGGAAACACAGTCAGTTTAGGCCTAGTCTGCACATGGCACTGAACCAAAATGTGGTTGGTTTTTAAATTAGCATATTGTCTAAACCCTGCCAATTAAGACTTATTTAAGCAAATCGTGGCTTAACATACTAGTTCCCAAGCTATGTAACTTTTATGTTAGAGGGCAAGCATTTTCTGCTCCAGGAGAGAGGGAACATAACCTCAGCAAGGATTAGCAAAGCAGTTTTTGTAACTTTAACAGATAGATTTATTTACAGGAAATGCATGAGGTGGGCAGAATGTGTAGTGCATGCTACCAGGAGAATCAAGAAGAAAGTGCCCTACAGAACAAAGCCAGGACCTAAAACCTTGGGATTAGCAATCTCATGGACAAAGAGCAGGCAGAATCCGAGAATAAAGAGGGAACACGGGGAATTCCTAACTCTCACTGTATATAGTACCTCACTGCCCTTGTGGTCAGGTGGTTGCAAGGGACTGCAAGCTGATTTCGGAATGAAACTTTATTTTTCTTTCTCAAAATTTATGGAAATCAAAGGTAAGATCTGCTTCATCTTTCATTTCTTTAAAGTCTCATAGCTTTCCAAGAGGGAATAGGGCAATCATGATTTCTGACTGTACAGATCTCTCACATCTTATTCAGATCTCTGCCCCGGCCCCTTGTCGTAAATCCGAAAAGATTGCAAAATAGGGTATTGTATTGCTTAATCAGCTTGTACAGTTCCATGTGCATAGGCTGCTGCATCTATTACCAACTGCAGATTCTGGGTACAGCCCCAGGAACTGTGCACTGCAGTTCTCTAACCCAAAGGTAATGAGGACAAGAGTGACTGTTGCCAAAGCCTCTCATTCCAAAAAGGGCAGGCAAGCTGAAACTAGTCAAAGGCATTTCTGACTATGGCTTCCACCTCTGATCTAGGAGCAGCCACAAATCCCGGAGCACTCCAAGTGGCAGATGCGCTCCTTCCACAAGCCAGCTGGCAGCCCACGAAAGCAACCACTCTGTCTTGCTAGACTTGCCCATCCCATTAGATCCAGCAGGGAAGGGAAGCCACGCCAGCCAGGGGCCTGCATTTGGTGGGTCCCAGGAGGCGGGCCTTCTCTGCCGTGGCTCCCCCACTGTGGAACGTTCTCCCCCCTGAAGTGAGGCTCGGCCCCCCCTGCTGTGGTTTAGGAAGTCCCTCCGGACCTGCTTGTGTCATCAGGCCTGGGGGTCTTTGGGACGTTCTTAGATGGCTCCACTGCAATTGATATTCTGCTCTCTCCGGGGGGTTTGTATATTCTAAACTTTTAAATTTTAAAACTTTTTGATAATGTTGCATTTTAATAATCACTTTTTAAATCTTTTATAATGATTGTTTTTATCTATTTGTTATTTTATTCAATTATTGTATGTCGCCCAGAGTCGCTTTGTGTGAGACGGGCAGCTAAATAAATGTGATATATAAATAAATAAATAAATAAATAAATAAATAATAAAATAAAATAAAATAAAATAAAATAAAATAAAATAAAATAAAATAAAATAAAACCCAAAACATGCTTGGTTCTATCCAGACCCTTACAGCCTTAAGGTAAGGCAAAGACCACAACATCTCCTATTTGGCTCTGGTAGAGATATGTAACAGATAGCAACAGTATGTTGAAGATGTTTTTCCTTGAACTGACTGATGATCTCCCCAGTAGCTTCCTATACAGGTACTCCTCGACTTTCAACCACAGTTGGGACCAGAACTTCCATTGCTAAGTGATGCGGTCGTGAAGTGAATCATGCCCAATTTTAGGACCTTTTTTTGCTGCGGCCGTTAAGTGAATCACAAAGTCATTAAGCAAATCCTGTTTCCGCCATTCACTTTGCTTGTTGGAAGCCCCATGGGAAGGTCACAAATGGGGATCATGTGACCCCAGGATGTTGCAACCATCAGAAATACATGCCAGTTGCCAAGCACCTGAATTTTGGTCACATGACCACAGGGACACTGCAATGATCATAAGTGCCAGGACTGGTCATAAATCACTTTTTTCAGTGCTGTTGTAACTTTGAACGGTCATTAAATGAATGGTTGTAAGTCGAGGACTACCTGTAGATGTTAAATAATGTGGGGAAAAGGACCAAGCCTTGTTAGGCAGCCCATATAAAAAGAGCCAAGACTTGAATGTTCATCTCCCACCACTGCTGATTGGCTGTCATCTCAAAAAGTGTGGGACCACTGTAAAACAGTACCCCAACTCCTTGTCCTCCTAGGCAGTCCAGAAGGATACCACTGTTGATGGTTTTACCCTTTCTCTCTCCTCCTAAACCCACTCCCTCACTCCCATCTATGTCACCTAAAAGAGACAGGGGGGGCAGTGACCCAGCCCACAGATGGCAGGACTGAAGTTGTCAAGAACCATGTCCTGATCTTCAGAATCCGCAAGACTAAAAGAATCCCAGGAAACATTCCAAGAGGTTGCCCTAATTATCTCCTCTAGTTCTGCCAATGTTGTATCCAACGCTAAGCAAATGCAAACAATATTCTCTGTAATACATCTTGCTCTGACCACAGCAGCCCAAAAGTAGATCTGTGAGTTGCCCAATCACAAAGGGTTCTGTACAGCATTCCACTGATGCAATAAGTACAGAGTAATTGATGTTTTGCTTCCCTTTGCATTACTATCTAGGCCTGAACATCATTTATCTTCCTGAGAAAACTGAAGGACTTGTCCAGGCAGTGGCCAGGAGCCAAGACTGACTTGAAAGCACCAATAAAAAAAAAAAAAGTTTGTTAAAGACAAATTCTTAAGGACAGTGCCCATGAAAACTCATTTCATAAGTAATTTTTTAACCAGCAATATTTTATAAGACTATTTTTCTAAGATTTATTTCTCCAGAAAATATTATTTAAGGCGCAATCCTATGAAAAATTAAGTTCTACGGAAACAAGAATTGCTCATATAGACTCAGGCTTTTAAAGATAAGCTCCATTAATTTTACAAATGTCAAAGTTTTTTTTTTTTGTACTTATGTAGACCTGCTACTATTTTGTTTATTCTATATTTATATAAAAATCAATTCTTAAATAATGAAATAGACATGAAAGTAATTGCCTAGTCCTAAATATTTATTGAGAAGAAAGTCACAAGGGAAACCACATGAAAATAATTTTCTCCCTGACTGGAATGCAAAGGTTTAACCCTAAATTTTCCCTTGAAGGCAGTGACTTGATAACATGACCGTTTAAGCCAAACATTGATAATAAAACCCCATTCGAAAGTTAATCCTGCATTAAATTTAATCACAAGGAAATCTAACTATAATTTCACTCTAACCTCATCACTTTTTTCACCCTAGCAGACAATCCTGACATCACATAACTGTAAGATGACCACTAACTGTAAAAACTTGCCCAAATGCTAACCCTGCCATTAAATCTGACCCTCAACTGCTTTGCACCACCAAACTCAACCCTAACCTTAACTCTGTCCTAGCTGCAATAAAAATGTTTAACCTTAAAAGGGACTAAAGGACCCACATAACAACAGCAGAGTAGCTCAGAGCTCTTGGCAGCTGTAACTGAGGAAAGCCACTATTTCTTCCAGAAATGAGATTATCAGCTGGAAAGTTTGCCTTTCTAGAATACACAGAGCCCCATAAAAAGGGAGACTTCACTCTCCTTGAGTAAGTCCCCACCTGGCAAGCAATAAACAGACTATCAACCCCACATCGGGAATTCCGGACGTGAACGGGTAGGAGAAAACATTCTGCCCACGCTTGGGTGCACTCCGCAAATGCTCTCATGCACTCTGCAGTGCTGATTTGCTGAGTCACTCCAGCAGACATTCTGGATACAGGGCAGGATAACTTCTGACTTGGCTTACCTCTTGGGAACATCAAAGGTCTGCAGAAAGGCAGGGCGCTGCCCACGGGCGGTCTTGGTCTTCCCGTACCGGATCAGGTCCTGAAAGAGCCCGGCGAGGCTGAGCGAGAGAACCCTCGAGGGTGCTCTCAGCGGCGGCGCCCGCAAAGCCAGCAGCGCGGCGAAAAAACAGGCGGACAGACCCATCCACACCGCGGCCAACATGTCCCTCCCTGCGCAGATGCCGAACCCACCCCTCACTCCCTTCCCCCCTCCCCCCTTCCCCCCCCCCTCCCCGCTCAACTAAGTCAGAGCAATCCGCGAGAGCAGCCCCGGAGAGGGTTCCACTCCGGCAGCCAATGGAAGGGCGGGGGCGGAGCTGCGGGGCCAATCGGGGCGACCGAACCGTCCGTCCAGTCACTGACGGTAAGACCGTTTAAGCCCGCCTCTAACTCGGCCTATTTCTGCCGGCAGCAGCTCGCAGAATTGCTGCTTTCGGTTCCTGTTCGTGCGCGATCGTTTGTTGGGTGTCTTCGAGGCACCGTGGGCGTGGCTGTATTGCAAGGTGGCGCTTTGGTGCCGGTGACCGCTGTGTTCTCTTCTGCTTTTCGGGTGCTTTTGGGCCGTTTTCCCATTGGTTGCATTCCTGTGGCTCCGAAGATGGGCGAAAAGCACGGGGCGTTGAGGATACAAGAGCTTTACAAGGCCCCCCCCGCGCCCCCCGCCCCAGTTCTGATCGTTTTGAAACATTTGCTGTTTAAAAAATGCGCACACAAAAGAACAATCGCAGCGTTTCAGAGTCATCCGATCTGGTGCAGATTCGTGCGTGTGATGTCGGTCCTGGAATGGTTCTGCTAGTTTTAAAAATTCATTTATTTAACCTCATTGGCCACTAGTAGTTACTTATTTGATTGATTAAATTGATTGGCTGCCCACTTCCAATGGAGTTTGGGTGGTGCACAACACATAAAAGAAAAAAGAACATATAGTCAGTTGCCTTGTGCAGGAGAAACAAAAATACCAGGACTTCGTCTGATCCAGTTATTACTTTCAGACCTGCTAATCTGAAGTAGGGTCACTACTGAGTGCGAAGATTTGGTAATTCTGGAGTGGTGGTGGTAACTAAGAGCAGAGTATAGTAATCTTAAATAAAGCTAAGCAGGGTTGGAGTTGTTTTTCGGATGGGAAAAAGCCTAGGCTCTAGGCTAGGCAGGGAGATTGAAAAAAGCACCCCAGAGCAGTGATGGCAAACCTATGACGTGTGTCAAAGGTGACATGCCATGATGTTTTGGGTGACATGCCAGTGTTCACCACACCCAACAACAACTATTCTCCCTGTCTGAGTTACCAAAGAAGCCAAGTTTGTTTTACTCGTATTTCATTTTTGTAATTACTTGATGTTTCTTTAAATAACACATAGCACCACATGATTGGACTATATATATATTTTAAATAAATGAATATGTAAAGAATTGTTTCTCTTTTGTTCCGGGTGTGTGGGGGGGGGGGACATGCCAGTAGAGTCAAGTTAGGCACTTTCTAAATATTTGACTTGCCAAGCCCAAAAGGTTTGCCATCGTTGCCCTAGAGCTAGGCGGTTCTCAACTTTTTTGAATCCACGGCATAATAACAAATACAGCAGTAGTTCTGGGGCACACCAGAAAATTATTAACCGTATTTATGTGTTTTTAAAGATGTAAGACATGGCTGCAGGGGAACTCATACAATTTTTAAAAATATCTGCACAGTATTGAATATAATACAAAAAATAAAAATAAAAAACAGCATAAGATCAAAATCTGGGCTACTGTTTTAAGCAGTCTGGGCATTACATTTTTAAAATATGTGTTAATGCAGAATATCCAGCTCTTAAGAGAAGGCTATATTTGGTTGCAGTATGTGGTGGAATGATGAACTTATCTCTTTTTCTTGCAAATTCAGGGTGGAGTAGTTATATACCATAATGTAACTGTATTAAGCCAGTATATTACATGGCCTAATATACCATATAAGCTTTCACAGTCTTATCTAGAAGTTCTTGCAGAGAGGTGTGGAATTTGGACTAACTTTTCATTTAAATTTGGATAGTGTTACCTTAGCACTAGGTGGCACCAAATCCATGACTAACTTTTGAAGGAAATTAATCTGTTGAAGAGTTTAAGGAAAAATTTCATCCTATAATCCACTGTTTCTTAAAGTGTGGTCCTAGGACCCCTGGGGGTCCCCCCAGACCTCTCAGGGGTCTGCAAAATCAAAATGTTTGAATCAAAATGCCAGCCTATGTTGAAAAATAATACAATATTAAAATCCCATCAAACAATCATGAGAAGTGGTAGCAGGAGTGAATATATCAATCCTAATTATTAATACAATAAATATTGATAAATATAATCCATTCAAACAAAAGCTTTTTTGGGGTCCTCCATAATTTTTAAAAGAGGGAAGGGGACCTGAGAGAAAAAAGTTTAAGAAAATTGCTAAAATCCAAAACATAGTTCAATGCCTGGTAGATGTTTTGATCAGATGGTCTGCAAAATAATTATTTTGATAATTTTTGTCCAAATCAAGCTGCTGGTTAAAAAGGTTTTAGAATCTTTATTAGTTTATTAGTTGGTATCAGTTCCATTTTCTAAAATAGATATAGTACATGCCAACTTTCAACTGCAAGGAATCCCAGGTTGATGTACATAAGCAATGATAAAATTATAAATGAAGAGGTATAATACAGTAATTTCAAACAAATTTCAATTTTTTTTTAAATAATGCCTTGGCAAAAAGGATTTGTTTGATTTGAAACAAAAAAAGAAAGGTTGGTTTCAACCATATCTGTCTTAAGAGCATGTTTCAAAGGTGAGATGCCACTAAAAACAAAAACCTCTTTTTCTGTAAAGGCAATATGTGTTTCTCCCACTAATGCAGTGCATTCCTCTAAAGATCTCTCCGTGAGGAGAGATCCCCCTTCAGATGTATGGGGTGCAAGCTATTTAGGGATTTAAAAGAAGTAGCCAGGACATTCAAAGTAAGAGTTAATTTAATATTTTAAGAATTCATTTATGACTTCATCTACATAAACTGCTCTTAATTCTAGTTTTCAGTTTTTGCACAGATTGATTCCTTCTTGATGGCTATGGACTGTAAGTCAAAGTTATTGAGTCAAGGTTATTAGAGTCCAGGAAATGACACAGGTGGTGATGACTAAAAGATGTCCCAGTCACCAAGGCCACTTGGGTCTCAAATGACATTGTTAGATCAAAGAACACCTCAAGCTGAATATCTGGTCCTTCAAGGGGAATACATCTTCCAGAATGGGTTGGATTCCAATTCCCAGGATCATCTGCCTGCAAGGTTTTCATACTGGCAGGATTTATCTTTAGTTTATAAGCCTTTATCTATCCAATTACCATGTCAGATAGTGGCTTCAGCAACAATCTGATTCTACAGTCCCGGGAGACAGAATGGGATTTTCCTAGAAATGTTGACATCTCCCTCTAAATTTCCAGATGAGCTTGCCTAGAAGTTTAATGTAGTTGTGAAAAGTATTGTGATAAAATGGAAATGTACAGATTTTATAGCTCAAATCAGAAAGCTGATTTAGAAAATAGTGGAATTACTGTGGCTAACACTACATCCCAGCCATTGCTATAAGATATCAGGATCAATGGAATCAAAAGCTAGTGAAAAGACAAGAGAATCAGGAGTCAACTCTTCTTCCCTCCCTTCTTCTACACTGATTAAGACAATTTCAATCCCAAACTTCAGCCTAAAATCATATGAAATATATTTAAATAATATTTCTCTTCTGTTTGTATGTTATTTGAAGCGCCAGAGCCTTGGAGATAGGGGTGGGGAAAAGAAGTCCAGACAACATCTGTGACCACACAGTTGAAGCCCACCTCCCTCCTATATGAGCATTCACTTCACTTTGCAGTATTTCAACTTTCTCCTTAAAATTTTAAAATTAAACATTCTAAATAAAAATAAGTGAGGTGGAAAGAATATGGTGGGCATCAAGCCCTTGAATGCTGAAAGGATTTGGGTATGTTTAGCGTACAAAAAGACACCTGAAGGGAGATGTGTTTCAGCACTCTTCAAGTATCTGAAGAGTTATCACATAGAAGAAGGAGTGAATTTATTTTCTGTTGTCCCATAGGGCAGGACTAGAACCACTGGGTTAAAACTACAATGCAGTAGCATGGGGCTGTACCTCAGAAGGAATCTCCTGACTGTATGACCTGTCATCCAGTGGAACAGACTACCACATGAAGTGATGAGTTCTCCTTCATTGGAAGTCTTCAAACAGAGCCTGATTCGCCATCTGTCAGAGATGCTCTGTTGGAACTTGCACTGAGCAGAGGTTGACTGGATGCTCTTTAAGATCCTTCCTTACTCTAGTGTTCTATGGTTCTTGAGATTTATATTTGACTTGAAAGAGGGCATTACTGAAATCAATAGGACTGTTTAATAGATGTGGTTAGGATCTGAATGTTTGTCTTAAGAAAGGTTGTGGGTTTATTTTTTGTGGATACACAAAATAGGTTGCACAATATATGCCAGATAATTATTTCTCCTTTTTAAAAATCAGTTTGGTGAATTTTTGTAAATGATAGGCTGAATAAAGGATTTTTGGGTTAAAACTATAAGATAGAAAGTACAAGCTAGACTTCAGGAGGAACTTCCTGACAGTATGAGTTATCAGCCAGTGGATCTGGCTACCATATAAGGTGGGGATTTCTCCTTCATTAGAGGTCTTCAAACAGAGACTGGATAGCTATCTGTCTGAAATGTTTTGATGGATCCTGCACTGCACATGAGGTTGGACTAGGTGACTTTTAAAGTCCCTTCCAGCTCTATGATTCCAGAAAATATCTGCCATACAATCTTAAAGACCAGTGTTTCTTCACTGAAAAGACTACAAGCCGCTTACTATTTTGATGGTGAGTAATAGTGATTGCTAACCTTTTCTGCTGATGGGCACCATTATACAATTTTGGGTGATAGTGCAGGGAGCCAACAAAATAAAATCTAGAATCTCATAAAATAGATACAACTTGTGGATCCTGCACTGAGTAGGAGATTGGATCTCTATGGTATCTTCCAACTCTATGAGTTTATGAGGCTTCTGAGGCGGCAGATATGGGTCTGGGTACTGGGTCCCGGGTCCCATATTACCAATCCTTACTCTGAGAGAATGCACTTCTCAGTGCACACATACCCACAAAAATGGGTTTCCTCTCCTTTAAGAGAAATTCAGTTTCTAGTTAGTTGTGCCTACATTGCTTGAATTGATTTCTGGTTTGACTCCAGATTTGGAAGTAGCATGGGCTTCAGACTGTCAGGCTGGGTGAGAAGAGAGTCAAACCCAGCCATCTGATACATCCAGTGGCTATTCCTGTCTTCCCCCTCCACACAGGCTCATATATCTTTTCATACCTATGTACATCAATCTGGAGGTCCACATGCCTTTGAAAGTGTTCAGAGATGTACACTGGCATTTTTGGGTCTACACTTTGTATACTGTGGACAAAACCAGTACTCTGGAGGTCCAAGATCCCAAGGAGGAAATATTCAGGCTCACTTGGCTTTTAGCAGCAGAGTAAGTACAGAGAATGTAGAAGGCTTTGTCCTAGACTCTTGGTGCCTCATTTGTCTCTGATGCTGAGGCCCAAATCCTATATTTGGCAACATGGGCAGATCATTCAAGTGACCCTCAGAGGCTCTGATCCAGCCCAGCTCAGGTCTCCTCTACAAAGGAGAAGACTCTGATAAGAGCAATACAACATTCTCTCTTGCTCTTTTAAGAGAGAGAGAAAAAAACAAAACAAAACTTGGGAACTTAGCAGCAGCATGCATGCAATCCCATGCTAATCTTTCTTTTAAATGACTAGAGGCACCAAAAAGCTCCCCTTATTTTCAAGATGTTGCAGTTGCAGTTCCACGCCATTCCGTTGGTCTACTTTTGCATTTCACTGCACCCAATTTGAGCAACAGAAAAAAAAAATGGATTTTGAGTCATTCATTTTTAAAAATAATCATTGCAATAAACAGTTGTTAGACATTCCTTACATAGACTTCTGACATCTTCCATCAACGTAGATCTCTTATTTTCTTATTTTCTCAGCACTGAATTGAGGAACTTATCAATGAGATCTGCTTTCTTTGTATGATTTCTGTGTAGCTCCTTGTAAGCCCTCTAGATAGACCAGACCATAGAATCAACTCCATAGAAAGGTTGAAACTACTTTTATTGAAATTGGCTATAATAACAGAATCTTGCAAGTCAGATTGCACTATTCCTTCTCCCTCTTCTTATATACTCCAGTGAATTCAGGGTGACATCTGCCTGAGCCACTTCTGAACCTTATCTTATTGTTCTGGACTTAAAAATGTTTTCAGCCACTTTTGCCTTAGGAAATATTTCCTGCATATATCTATCAAGGTCATCTTCCTTACTCTTCAGCAATAACAATATCCTGAATACAGAGAATGTAAAAAAGAAAGGAACAAACAGTCTCTTGAAGTGGTCCACTTCAGCTGCTGTTATCAGAAACTGATGGCCAAGCTAGTTATGACTTGTGGACAATCAATAACTGGCTTCCTTCTAGGTAAAAGAGGGCCAGTATAATGCATTGGCCAGGTTGCTGGAATTGGTATGTAGGACACCAAAGTTCAAATCTGGCCTCAGCTGTGGTAGTTCATGGTGCCTTGGGCCAAGCCAGTCCTCATGTATTACCCAGCCTACTTCAGAGAGCTGTTGCAAGGAAAAATGAAAGAACGAAGTGCCATGTACTTGTCTGTCTTTCCTTTTTTTCAGCCTCGTGGAGCAAAGACGGAGGGCTGTATCCCATAACCAGGGTTGGAACAAAGTTTAGTTCCCATGTCAGTTGACAAAAGGCAGTGCAAAATGTCCTGGCCTTTGTCACTTAGGGAGTGGTGATTCTTATCAAGGGAGGAAGTTTTAATCTCTATCCATATGAACTGGTGTCCCACCTTCCTTCCATGTTTTGTTGAATGCAGGCAGGGATAAAGGCAATCAAACCCATCCCACATGCAGTCATATACCTGCCCGTATTCAATTCTGCACATATTTATTATGTGGTGTGACTGGAACCATTATGCACATACATGTAATTCAAAATTGGTTAAATTGGCCATTAATTCATGTAGGTTTGGAAGGGTGTATGTTCATCTTCACTGTGCAGTGATTGGATCCCTCAGATCCTGGGGATATTAGTAGCATCCACTGTGACTGTTGTCTCACCAATATATTTGGATAAATTGCTCTGCTTCATGGTCCCATGACCTTGACTCAGCATGGTCTCTCTGATGTCCTTGGGCCTTTGGACATATGGGTGGAGTAACTGCTATTCTGCCACCTCCAGCTTCACGATCTCATGGACTTTGTTCTTTGACTCCTTTCTCTGTGGCTGATAGGGAAATAGGCAATTCGTGCTCTTAAGGAGCACAATACTCCCCTTCCTAGCATGTGCATTATGTTTTCAACCTCTGCTTGCTTAGGAGTTTATTTTTATAGTAGTGGGGTGGCTTGGTTTTTTTTCCTTCATTTTTTAAAATCACCATGTGTTTCCTCTCCGCAAAATAACTCTGTAAATATTTATTATAAATGTGTTGGCGAGTCATGCTTTATCAATAAATATTTGCTAACATTTGCTCTTGCTCACCGTGGGAGATCTCTGTGGATACAAATTCTAGGCAAGAGGAATAAAACAATAGCAGCCATGGCACTGGTGGGAAGCATTTACAGGGGCACAGAGCTGAAGTATCTGAAGATGGTGATGTCGGTGATTATTATCACCCGTTGGGGGAGATGGGTGGCATACAAATTTAATAATAAATAAATAAATAAATATAACTAAATAAATAAATAAATAAATAAATAAATTTATGTCTCAGCTCAGTGTTTCTCAACCTCAGCAATTTTAAGATTATGGGCTTCAACTCCCAGAATTGGGAGTCTGTTCAATCTCATTCTCACACAGAACAATCCAAAATTCTGTTGGAAAAAAAAATAGCTGTAGGTCAGCATTATCTTTGGGAACATTCTGCTTTATACTTGTAGCAAAAGTGACAGTCCCGATGAATAAAATGCTATCTGTATTGCTTAATGGCAGCCCAAAAATCAATTTAGCAATGCTATATAAGGCATCAGGTCCAGGCAAATTTAGTAATGGTGGAAACCATCCTAAAGAACAGGGTTTAATGTAAATCACATTTTAGCTATCTAAATGTCAAAGCTAAAAAATATAACATTCACCGAGGCAAGGTTGGCTTGTAGTTTGACTAAGCCAGAAAAGGCTTTCTACTTCCTTTTGTGAGATGCCACAAGCAGGTCCAGTTGGTATAGCATCTCATTGAATATTTCATATCTTATATGTATATAGTTTGGTATGTATAGATATCAGATATCAGGGATATTAAAAGTGTCTTCTAAGAATGAAATTAATTCATAAACATTCTGCTCAGATGGAAAGCAAAGGCATTATGTATTTATAATTGGTGGAATTGTACACAATCTTAATTAGCATGTATTCAAAATAAGCAAAAGCAGTGGAGATATTATTCTGGCATCTAGGTTCAAAATTATTTTTCCTGGAGTGTGGCACAAAAATCAGGGTAGACTGTGTGTCAGTCGTTCAGATGTGGATTTGTGGGGGTAGAGAACCAAGGTGATACAGAGCCATTCATGGGCTGCATGGTTGCACCAGCTGTGACCCCAAGACTTTTTGTGTGATTCTTTACTCCTGCTAATTGCTGTGAAGCAAACTAAAATGAGTAATATAAAAATTAAAGTAAATTGGAGATTATGGATGGGGTTGGGGAAAAATGTGTTTTTCAGTCTGGATAAGGTCACTTTCTAACTCCACAATGTGATCCATCTTTTTCTCTGTTACTGCCCACATGAGACTCTTGAACCCAGAAAAACCAAAATAAAAGTGGAACCACAAAGACTTTCTAGTGGTCCCTCCAAACTTTATGTCCATCTTTCTGAATAAGGCACTGCAGCAGGACAGTAGCCACCATCAACAAATGGGACGGACAAGCAGGACACAAAGGACCAAAACTGTAGGCAGCTAATGCGGAAGAAAACCCCCCTTGTTTCTTCCCTCCTTTCCGCCTCTCCTTTCAAGAGGGAAACACACGATTCTAGTAAGATGTGATAAAGCAGTTACTTTCCCAGACACATAATATAGTGGCTTCGTGAGGTTCACTTGCAGTATGCAGATAAAAGATACTACACCATCACATGTCAATTTGTTCAGCAGAACGAACAATTAGAGCTGACAGCTATATGAAGTGATGTGACTCTAAGGACTGAATAGCAGCCTTGATTTATCCTCCTTTACTATCGAGGTCAATTGCACATGCCAAGATGCTGTTTGATCTCACTCAGTGTTCATGTTTCTTGCTTTGAAGAGACAGGTCTTTCCAATAAATCATCTACTGAATTAAACACAGCAATGTTTGCTGATTTGGTCAAAATACTTGCAAACATGACCTCTGCTGGAGTTCGGACAGGGGTGGTGCACCCATCTTGGCTTTCCTAGATTTCTTACCAATCTTCGATTCCATTCATCATTGTGTTCTTCTGGCTTAGGGGGTTAAGAATGGAGGGGACAGTGTTTTGGTGATTCTTTTCCTTTCTCCATGGGCAATTTCAGTTGATGTTTGTGGGAAGTGAGAGATCATGTCCAAAACCCCTGACCTGCAGGGTGACATAGGGTTCAGTGATCACACCCTTCCTGTTTAACATCTACATGTACCACTGTATGAGGTCATCAGTTGGCACACAGTCAGTTATCATCAGTAGGCTGACGATACTCAGCTGTATATCTTGATCTGTGGCTGACAAAATGATGCTGTTGCGGTCTTGTCCCAGTGCCTGAAGGCTGTGAAGGTGGAGATGGGGAGGAGAGACTTAATCTCAGCCCTAACTCTGGGTGCACGGACCTTCTGGGTCCAAGGATTTTTCATCTCTAGTTCTGAATCGGGTTGCACTTCTCCAGACAGAAATAGATTTGTGCTTTTGGTACACCTAACAAATGAAAAATTTAGAAAGTATGTTTTTTATTTATTTATTTATTTATTTATTTATTTATTTATTTATTTATTTCATATTTATATGGCTGCCCATCTCACCGACAAGTGACTATGGGTGGCGTACAACAAAGCTAAAAACAATATATGCAAATAAATATGATGATGATGATGATGATTAAAAACTTTAAAAATTATAAAAGGCACAAAACTAAACTAATATATGTATATATTGAAGAAGAGCAGGTGTTAATTGCACTGGAGCCATCTCAATATTTTGCCAGTCCTCTGGGGTCCCCAGGCCTGATGACACAGCCAGGTCTCAAGGGACTTCTAGAAAGTTAAAAGAGATGCAGCCAGGCTCACTGTTTACTCCAAAGTAATTCTAACTGCATTCGGTGGGGCTTTCTCCCCAGTCAGCATGACTAGGACTGCTTCTTTATAATATAGCCGGACTCCTGTTTTCTCTGCAATAAGCCTGACCAAGTTCAGTAAGGTTTTTTTCAGCCTCAAGCTGCTGCACCTAGAATTTCACTGTCATTGTTCTATTTTATGCATTATTATTCTGGAATAAGTTCCACAGCATTCAGAGGAACCTGATCCCAATTCAGTGTGCAGAGGATTATAGCCTGCGTTAGTTTCATTAAGCTCTTTTTTGTGGTTGTGATTCCTAGTCTATTCTCATAACACATATACATGTGTTGCTCAAACTGTATCTATGAAGTAGAGCAGGGAATTCATCAGCTAGGTAAGTACACGGTAGGCCAGCTTCCTGTATTTTGTAATCTTCAGTGTAGGATCACAGTAGTACTGGTTGAATTATTTCTCATACTGGAGTTTTTCCATGATTCATTCAAGGTTAGCTTGCAATAAGTATGTGTGTGGGTGCGTGTATGTCTATAACATTTCCAGGTTGCCTGTGCGCATATATGTGCATGTATAAATACTAAATGCAGGAGCAGAGGGCTATTATAAATGAGTCTTTTATTGTGCAATCATCTTGTCTTACTCAAAATCACAGGATCCCTCTGTGGGCATCATTATATCCAAAGGGCTTATGAGGCCCCTGCTCTTTCGTCAAGACTTTGGCAACTTAGTGAGGCAGTATCTTATTCTTAGGTGCTGCATCAGCATAGCACAGCACAACAGCCCTCCAAGCAGCATTGTCTAAATGAAGAAACAACTAGTTTGGATTTAGCCTATTTTCTTAGAGTATTCCCACTGTTGTCACTGATCTTCCCACATTTTCCTAGCTTTTTCTTACCAGCCCCCAACCCAGATCTTCCCAGTGTCTTCTCATTGGCCCATCCACCTTGATCTTCTCCACGTCTTCCAGCTGGCCTACATGTCCTCCATCTTCCCATCTTTCTGCTTGCCTGCCTACCTCTGTCTTCTCCACATCTTGCTGGCCCATCCACCTCCCATCTTTACACCCACAACCCCAAATCTTCCCAGTGTCTTCCCCCTTGCCCACTCCTTGTCTTCCCAGTATATTCCAACGAATGATGCTCATATTCCTGCTTACTTGACCCCAATCTTCAGTTATATATTAAAATTGTATGTTTTATTCAGTTTAGTGTGGAATGACAATAGAAGAGGTACAGCTTAGAAGGAACTGGACTGGAAAGGTTAAAAATCACCCTGAGCCCATCTCAATGTTTCATTGAGTGTCTTATTTTTCCATGTCGAGACACCACTTTAAAGCAGGTCACTGAAATAATAGGAAGCAAGGTGGCTCACAGAGAGCCAGTTTGGTATAGTGGTAAGGCACCAGGCTAATTGCTGGGAGACTGAGTTCTAGTCCTGCCTTAAGCACAAAGCCAGCTGGGTGACCTTGGGCCAGCCATTCTCTCTTAGCCCTAGGAAAGAGGCAAGGGCAAACCACTTCTGAAAAACCTTGCCAAGAAAAATCCAGGGACTGACTTGAGGGCACCAAAAAAAGAAAAGAAAAGAAAGAAAGAAAAGCAGCTCATAGTTAATGATGTCACTTTGCACAGCCCTAATGTTTAGTATGTGTCCATGCTAGCTCAGCTTTACCACCAGCCAATATGATTCAGATGTGACTGGCTTTGAATGGATGTTTGCTTGTTGAGTCTGATGGAGAGACATCTTTGCACATGTGATTGTACATACATTGGCTTCCATATGAGCAAGAATCCTGTCATGCATAGAAATAGTATGTGTATGATGATGTACATGAAGCCTTCTTTCCTCTAGACATTCACATGACCTGTGGAAGGCTGAGATCATTTGAGTAGTACTGGGAAGGGACAGATTGTCTGAACTGCTCATGTGGTAAGAGTGGTGTTATTATAATTTCTGATCAGGGCTAAAGAGTTCAAAACATCTTATCTTCAATTTTGGAAACCTCTCTCTTTCCCCTCCACTCCCACCACCATGTTTCCTTGCTGCTTCTCCTGTCTCTTACAGGAAGAAAAGTTGGAAAACTACACAATATCCAATGGTAACATTGTGAGTCCTCTGTCTATCCAGACACTCTAAAAGAAAAGCGATCAATTTCAAGTTTTAACCTGAGGACACAAGCTTTCCTCTGCTGTGGCTGTGAAATCTTGTTTCTCTCAAAAGACTGCAAAGCTTTGGAGACAGTCTGTTTCAAATGAACGTTGGTGGTGTTTTTGAAGCTAGCCATGGGTTGTCCACAGCCTAAGGTGGGCAGGCCCATCTCCTTTTGATATCCCTTTTCTAGCTTATATCTTCTTCCATAATGCACAGTAGCAGAGATCACTGATCCTCTTTGGAAGCCAGATTTGAGGCTCTGAAAACAGCCCATCCCATTCCTTCCTACCCCAGGTGATAATCTTCCTAACTGATTCTCAATTCTGGAGCATGATTTGTGAAAACAACTTGCTTCCAGTGGATGGACTCTTCATATTCTCTCTCGCCCCCCCCATCTCTCTCTCTCTCTATCATCCTCTATCTCCAGGATCGGTGTGTGTAATCTTTAACGGAGAAGTGGTTGGGGCCCAGCTAGTCTATTGAAATCAGGTACCTTTTTATTTCCCCCCTCTAACCATCTGCAGCACATGACTGTGCAGGACCTTCTCCATATCCGAGAGAGAGAGAGAGATGGAATGGATTGTCAGGTTGTGTGAAGGAGAAAGCACTGACCTAGAGACATTTTAATACTCTACCAGCTGTTTTTCTGTCAATAGCAACTCATTCTCTCTGAAGCTGAATGTCCAACTAACATGATATATCACGGGTATATGTTCATTTTTTCTCTTTTGATGGTAGTACTACTGCTTGCATAGTGTTCCCAAAACTCCCAGTGTGGAAAAGGCTTTTCTACACAGTATTAAGAGAAATGGGGAAACTACCTATGGAGTGCTGGAAAAAAGCAAGAACTCTGCAAGGGGGAAAAGAAATTTGATCTTCTTCAGCAAAGGATTACAGGCTTGATTTTATTCCCCCAAAGAAATGTATTGTCTGACTCTCCATAAATTGTGGAAGGGATGTTTTTAAAATCTGATTTGATAAGTAGATATGGAAATTTTATGTACACCTGAAACATATATATGTCATTTAGATTGGTAGGAAACCTCCCGAGGCACACTCTTTTCTGCTTTCTTTTTAAACTAATTCTACAGATTTAGCTTGAATCTTCGCAAAACTGCTTGTCTGGCCCTGTGGTAGAAGTTGGGTAGATCAATGCACAAGACAAACCTTGTTAACAGTAAATCATTTTCCTTTTTAAAAAGGAGTGCTGTCAAAAGTAAACATTTGCAAACACTTTAAGTGAAAAAATGTTCTTTTGTATGTTAACTTAAGTTCAGTGGAATTTGAATTGTTTTGTATAGCTTCTCTGTATATGCAAATTGCATCTCCCTGTATTCCTGCACTTCTTTTTCCATTTGACTTGGAAAGAAGGAAGCTACAGCTAATGTTACTGAGTAATTGGTCCATCATGCACAAAGTTTCAGTGTTTAACATGTTGTGAAAATGATGAACTTTTGTGGGGGATGTTAGGCAAATCACTGTATCTCACTTCAAGAAGATATTATGTTCCAGCTGAAAGACCTGTCTAACTGCTTGGAATATATCTGATTGTGTAGCCTCAGCATGCCATGCCATGCCATCACAAAATGCATCCTTCAGCTTGAAAAAGGTTGCCCACCTAAGATTGCTTGGTGGATGACAGAACTAGCAGAGATGGCAAAATTAACTTGTCTGATTAGAGAAAGATCAATAACTACATCTATTAGTGACCGGAAACCCTTTATGGACTTTTTGCTGAAAAAAGAGAAAAATGAACTTGTGATTTATAGGTTTGAAGATTAGAAAGGGTCGACTATGGAAAGAAGGAAACTATGATGTAACCTTAGAGAGAGAGGGTAAAATATAAATGTATCTATAACCACCATCAAGAAGATCAGAAGCCGCTTCTTTAGAATCTTTTCTTTCCCTTTTTTCTTTTCTATTTCTTTTTCTATAGTTCTTTTTTATTTATTTATTTATTTATTTATTTATTTATTTATTTATTTATTTATTTATTTATTTATTTATTTGGCTTGTATGCCGCCCATCTCCCCCAACGGGTGACTCTGGGCGGCTCAATTACTTTTTACTTTCTTATTACTTTTCTTTATTCTTCTTTATTCAGAATTTGTACTGCTTCAACAGAATTAAATTTTGTTGAAAAACTTCGATACAAATTATTAAAAGAAAAAGAAAAAGGTTGCCCATCTTTGCTTTATAGTGGTGTCTGGAAACCCCCAAAAGTGACAGGTGGAAGGTGGTGGTGTCATCTGTTACTCCCACAAAATTTAGCAAACAATACAGACAATTGCACAAAAAAAGTCTTGTCTAGAAGCATTCTTGATCTGAAACCTCCCAGCATTTGTGCATTTTTTCTGGAGATTAACTGAAAGCTTTAAATGTCTCCAGTGTTGTAATGTTATCATGTACACTTAAGAAACATGGCCAAACAGCACCACTGTGAAAGGTTTGGATTTAAGGGCTTAAGAAGCCATGTAGGAAGAAATATCTCAATAAATACAATATGACTTGGGCAAATGGCTTTTTATTTGTCATCCGCAGGACACATGGAAACTCTTTTACTGCTTTATGCTTCTTGAAAATGTACAACCATTTTAGGACAGCTTCAAAAAAACAATTGGAAGTACAGCACTAGTATGGGAATAACCTGGCCTTACAGACCGTTTCCACAACAGGACTTACTATACCGATAATCAGAGTCCAGCATGAAGCAGGAAAGCGTTTTTGGTTTGATCACATGGACTTCCCAATAACATGCCGATGTTGACAGAAAGAAAGCAAAGCAACCTTTGAAATTTGGGTGAAATGTCATAACAACGCTCAGGCTTAATAGATACTTGAAGGATTGATTTTGGGGCAGGAAGTGGTTATTTTCATTAACGTTAAGCTAATGACACGATCACTCTTTCTCCTGAGTGTTAAGGGTTGATAGACCCTTTCCATTTGTTTGTGCCTTAATCCTTTTGATCCATTTCTATACTCTTTGTTTATACCTTTGGAATCTACTCACCCCTGGGCCAGAGGGATGTATTCTCCTATGACGTACAGCAGTGCCCGCTGAATTCATGCAGTGACCTCTGGAGAAGTTATATAATAAATCTGTTCCAACATATGTTGCAAATACAAGAGACTGTGGTAAATAGTGCCTTTTGGCCCTGGCCGTTTTGGGGTTGCTCTGTCAGATGTGGGTATTATGAAATAAGATGTCTGTGTCTATGTTGACAACTGTATTGATATTAAATTTGTGAGAAACAGTGTTTGGATTTGAAAATCACACTGATGTACTAATTTGAGGAGCAGTGATTGTGCCAAATAGCTGTTGACTTCTTGGTGCTGCTAGTTCCTTTAGTAAGTTCTTCAATGCATTTACTTCAGAGTAAGTTCCATTAAAGTTGGCGAGTTTTTGTTTGGTGAGACATGCCCAGGACTACACTCTAAAATTTTGATTTATTTATTGAAAAAAAATTAAAAGCATAGAATATATAAAGAGAATTTTTTCCAAAGGGTGATAGTCTCTGAAACCTGGATTAAAAAAGTGTGATATATGTGAAATTATGGTTATGAGAAACCACCTTTCTCTTCTACTTTCTCAATAAAGAAACAGGATGATTCTTTTCTATTTTCTTTCTCCCTATGTAATTATCTTTGTTGTTTCAATCTTCCACTCTGATGTCTTTCTTGCAATAAAATGTTAGAGCCTAAAGACCTTGAGACAGAGAACAATATTGCTTAGATATTCTGTAAATGCCCATGTGTGTGATAAATGTACTGCATATCATATATTCATATTAATCTCTGCAATTATACTGGGAGTGCAAAGAAATAAGAGTTGTGACCTTTAAGTATTCATTTTGGATTCTAAGAAAAACACCAGTTACATCTGGTCATTACCCATCCATAGGTGACTTTGCTTTTAAAAGAAGGAGGAGGAGGAAGAGGAAGATTCAGATCAAAGCTTAAGTTTAATTAAAGTAAAGGCAGCACTGGAGAAAGTCCCCTCTAACATTTCAGGGAAGAAATATGAATGTGTTAGTGAAAATTCAAGTATACATATAAAAAAGAAATAAAGCAGTTACAGAGACACACATTGCTGCTACAAAAGTTGGCAATCCTATATGAAGTTCTTCCCTTTACTGAGTTCTGTGTAACACACAATAAAGGTGTCACTATTCTAACATCACCATGTCATGCAGTTCCCTGACATTAAACCATCACTGTTAGAGATCTGGGAAATGCATAAAATGATCAGGTGAAAAGAGAAGATACATTTTCCCACACTATTGAAGGAGAAGGGGAGAATTCGACAATGGATTGCTATAGTCAGCACTAGTCCCAAATGTCATGTGTCTAGCCATAACTTCCACCATCCTCTCTGAAGCTATAACAGAATGGAGATGGTGGAGGTGGGTGAGGCTTTTCTCAGTGACTTTGTTGGTACACCACACACTGTTCCACCTGTTCCATGTTACTGTAATACCTAGTTGGGTGCAGTCAGCACTTGCAATGGCCTCTTCTCCATTTTTTCTCGTGGCTGAGGACCTCAGGGAAGCCAGCTAGGGACAGATTATCACATGAGTGGATGAAATAGGACTGGATTTTGGCAGAACAAATTACTATCAGGACCTTGGAGAGTTCAGTAAGGAAGCTACAGCCTAGGTTAACTCTCCTTTCAAGAGCTGTTGCTCCAGCACCTATGTTCAGCAGAAGCATTACAGAAACAAGGTGTAGATAATTCCTTAGCCCCACCCCTGCTTGCTGCTGACTCTGGATACAAAGAGCCACAGCTTTTCTAAAGCTTGGGACTCCTATGTGATTGTGGGAACTATGAAAGACCCTGAACCTGTGTTAGCGGATGGTGGGGAGGTTACATCCTCAGGTCAGAAAGGCATAAGGAGACTTCCCCTGAGTTAGATATCCTGAGGTTTAGAGTTGTTTCAGAGATGGACAGCACCTGAACTGAAATAAATAAATAAATAAATACATTATTGATCCTTGCCAAAGCCGTATTGGGCTTCCAAATCTATGGATGCAACATCTTCCACCACTTTCCCAAGCTTGCTGCTCTCCTCCAACCCGAATTGTTCATCGTCACATGAATTTCATTCATTTAATTCACAGCAGTTGATCGTCACATGCATTTCATCCTAGGTGCAGGTGTCCCAACTTCTGACATGTAAATGAATATACACATGACTTTATTTATTTACTTACATTTCTGGGGCTGCCCGTTTTGCAGTTGTGACTCTGGGCAGCTGACATCAGGCACACACAAGGTAATAAAAATAAATAAAAAACCAGCCCTTCTGAGATCAGCCACAATCACCTTCCTAGCCTGTTCAGAATGGGCTTGTCTAACTCTCTAACCCACTGCGTGAATGTCAAAGATGAAATAACAATCATCATGGTGAGCTACATCCATAGATTATTGCAGCAAGTACATTATTAAGAACATTATTGGGTTACAGGTCTCTTTAACTGCAGTTGTTTGACCTCTCTAAGCATTCTGATACGTTTGTAACTGATTGCCAGAAGGTTCTCATTAAAGAGGAGAAATCAGCAATAAAAACATGATTTTACCATCTCCCAACACTTCTGAAAGGTCAGGAGGAAAGATAAACAACTTCCTGCAGCTGTGTCTACATCTGGCACACGACCCACTGCAGAGAACGTGCTCTGGAAAGATAAACAGATCTGCTTGTGTCTTCCTGGTGTCCCTATACATTTAGAGAAGGCTGAAGGATTGAACTTGGCTGCATACCTTCATCGGTAATTAATTTTAAAAACCTGTCAGGATGTAAATGAATACAAACTCTGATTATGAGCACCTAGGGATTAAAAGTTCATTTCCCATGATCTTCCTTTATCTGAGGGTGGGTTTTAAATGCTTCATGGGGTGTAGGGTTGTCACAGCTCAAGGTTTTGCAAATATATCCATTTGGAAAGTTGCCCAAAATAAAGCAATGGCGGGATCAGCCCCATTAGGATGAAAGACTGGAAATGTGTAGTACAGGAAAAGAAGCGTATCCTCTATTTGGAAAGAGTGTGCACATACAATGGAACTCCTCGTGCGGTAGTTGATGCACTCATTTATTGGAGAACAACCAAAGACCTACACCCATGTCATTAGGAAGACTTGCTGATCTGTAAAACCTCAAAAATGTTTTTAGAGATTTTGCAGGGGAGGAACTGCTTGTATATGGGTTAGCAACATTTCCCTAGCATGTAGGCTGAGATTTTGAAGCATTTGTCACAGCCGAAATGCTTGAGAAACTCAACATAATTAATTGTCCCTAGGAAATATTTCTAGAAGTAATGAGTAGGAAAGTTGGTTTTTTTGTTTTTTGTTTTCATTACCAACAGTTCTTACCTTTTGTGCAAACCAATTTGGGAATGTTTATTTGCGAGGTTGTTTATGCTTTTGGTGTTCTTAAGTAAACTGACTGAATGCTTGGTAAGATCACAGAAAGTTCTGTATCTCCTGATTAGCATTTTAAAAAACCTGGAGAATTACAAGAGACCCCAAAGAGGCCTGGATAGTTGAGAGGAAGGAGCTCATCACACCAGTGGCTGATAAGGCTTCAGAGTGATCAATCACAACTGCCCCAATTTAATCTGTCATGATATCTACATCTGATTAGATATTGCCTTTTTAAAAAACTGATCAGTTGAGGTATCTTTGAGGAAGGAGGAAGTATGGTGTTCTGGCAATTGTGGCTGCTCAGATCCAACCTGCAGGTTGATAATCTGATTTCTTTACATTAAATCAGACTTCTCTAATCTGGAGCCCTTCAGATGTGCTGATTCGCACACATTCTATAATTCCCACGTGGACTGAAAATAATGGGAGTTGCAATCTCAAAGCAACTGAAAGGCAACAATTTGTAGTATTTCCCCCTTTTTCTCTTGTATTTACTGTTTTATCCTTCTATCTTATTTTAATGTGCTTAATCTGATTGTGCTGATATGTATGTTGGGCCTGTGACCTGTAATAAAGCAGTTGATTGATTAATAATTCTCTCTGTGCCTGAGAATAGACTGGATATTTTATTGTGCCTTTTACTGAAACAGGCCGTTTCTTTTAATCTGGATCATACAAAGTCCAAGAATTAGACCCTAGGGCAGGGGAGCATGCTTGTTAACATTTTATTGCTAAGGTTCACAAACTTTTATTCTTTCCAGCCCAATAGAACGTTGGGAATAAAGTTTGTAAAAGGGGCTCAGTGCTCTGACTCTGTTAGCAGGATAATTCTCTGAAAACTGCACAGGATTAAATTTGGGTGGGGGAGAGAAGTTGGCAAAAAACAAAAAGTGTGAGTTCAAATATGGTCTGCTTAGAAAAAAAGATCCAGAAAAAAATTTCCCCGGGTGTCCCTATGGGAAAGGCTGTGGGTTAGTGGCTCAGAGGCTTGCTGATTGCTCCATTCTTAGCCCCTTCCTCTCCCTGGTCACATGACCAAAAGTGAAGCTATTAAGGGATTGGAAAGAATTCTAGAAGCTCTGCTTTGCCAGCTTTCCTTGCCCCATTAAAGCATCGTGTAAGGTGTCAGTGGCTGTTTTCATAAACTTTTAGGTGTCACATCATAACAACAAAGTATTTTAATAGGTCAAAGCCAGCCCTTTATTATGAAAATCATATATCTAGACCAGAAGTTTATTGTTCTTTGCAACAATCCAACCTGATCAACATACTAAATCCCCACCATTAGGAAACTGAACCAAGATCTAGGTCAAATACAGATATTTTCAATTAGTCCACAATTTTTCCAGAGGACACCTGAATGGAGCTTATTGATCAACTGGGACTTATGGACCATAGTTCAAGAAACTCTGCTATTATATAAACCAAGATATGTGGAATCAGGCAACCCTGACCCTGCCAACCCTTAAGGAAGTTCCAAAGACCTGGTTCTTCCCTGAGGCACTGGATCAGGATGGTAAATGAGCCTATTTTAATTACGTGAGTTGGGTGCCTTCTCACCAATGCAGTGTGTTTTATTCTTTTATTGATACAATTTGTAGGCCACCCATCTCCCAATCATTCTGGGCAGCTCATGATTTTCTTTTTCATATTGTGGTGTTTTTATCCCTTGTTAGCCTCTGGACAAGCCATATAAATTGAATAAATAAAAAATAAAATAAAACAAAAAATAATATAAAAAAGACCTTCCCTCTTACTTATGACTATGTAGCTTTTCTTCCTGAGAAAATCTGGAGTCCAATGAGTTCATAATTAAATGTATTTTGGGAATTATTTTCTCCTACTATTGACTCTGCCATCTGGGAATTGTAGTTCTCTACATATGAGTATTCCAGATTGGAAAAACCTGAAAAAAAATCCTGCTATCCTGCTCTCTCAGAGGATTATGCTGAGGATAAAGAAACTCACCTAATAGTCAGTTGGACAAGCTATATCCAAGAGACCTAAGAGATATTATGTATGGTTTTGTTTTTAATCTTCTTGTAGTCATTTTGGGTTCTGTTGCAGATTCTGTTTTGCTTATATCCCACTACATTTCTTGGAAATATAGAAATTGTGGCTGTAAATGACATATTTTGGACCAGGCAGGTAGCATAATGGGCCTTCACATAATGAAAGGCCTGCTCCAGTTAATCTACAGAGGTGGAATGGAGGCAACCCCATATGGCAGGAAGCCATTTATCTGTCTTTGTGGTTGGCGGGAGTGAAAACTGACAGGACAATGCTATCTGCTAAGCTCCCAGACAGCCAGTTCCTGCTCATCTCACTCTTGTGAAAGCTTGCATTGATCTCACCATGATGAATAGTGTAGCTAAGGTGAACAAGCTTTGTTTCTTCAATAATAAAGATCCAATCATTGGTTGTTTTGCTCAGATCTGTTTCATTGCAAACTGGAAGCCAGTAATACTTCATCTTTGAGATTTCATAGTATAATCAACGTTAGGAAACCTGGTCACTAATATGAAATGGGAAGAAGAAAACACAGCAGATTTTGCATATTTCAGGAACCATATATTTACTCTGCAGTCTCATACAAAGCTAGGTATCTGAGTGAAGTTTTGAAACTGAATGTAGATCAGTAGAAGGCCTTCTGAGCTGTGCAGTTTATTCCCTAACATGTTTAATCAGAAATCAATCCTACTCAGACTATTAACATTGTCAAGCATAAAAACAAGTTTAAACTTGCATTCATCATTTTGGTAGTAGAAGTTCTTTTGCCAAGGATGGTTTTTTGAAGGCAATCAGTGGTGTCACTTATGCATGGGGAAGATCCGCCACTGTTGCATAACCATTGAGAAGTTGCTCTCCAGAACTACCATGCACAGGAACTGCCCTTTTGTCTTCTACAATAGTGAATGCTGTGTGGGATGACTTTGTATAAATCCTTGTCTCTTCTGCATAGTGCTTATGAAATCACTATCAGTATAAATTAGGCTTGCCATATTTAAGAGGGTTATTTCAAGATCAAATTCCTCGATGCTGTACCATTCAAGGAGATTTGGAGCCTTGCAAGCTTTTTCAACAATGATTTCAATCTGCTCACTTTTTTTCTGATTCCAGAATACCATTTCTTTTGTTCTACAAGACAAAGCATTGGGGTGTCCACAGGGTGAAGTCAAATAAGTCAAGATAGTGACTGTGATGGTGCCATCGAAGCTCCACCTGTTTTTTATTTGTGATGTGGAGCTTCGATGGCACCATCACAGCCACCCGTTTGACTTATTTGACCTCACCTTGCCTGTCAAATCAGGTGCATAACTTCTAATAACACACTTTGAATTACTATCAAAACCTGTATTCTGATTGTCATGCCTTATTGACCTGACTGCTTAAGAAGGGTAAATTTTTCACTGCTAAGTTTGTAGGAAATATTTTTAGCAGACTGCACTAATATAGAGTTAGGATTGTTATGGACCCTTGGTGATTGTTAACTTGTTTGGCGATCTGTCCTAGTCAAAAGGCCTCAAAACAATGTCGGGGGGAGGGGGAAATCAAGTGGAGGATGTAGTACAGAGATTCTTAACTGTTCTTGGGATCTAGATGAAGTTTGCAAATGTGAGAATGCTTGGTTTATAAGTACAGCAATTCAATACCGATCATGCTATATGATCCCCCCTTCCCGCTCCAAAAATGATGACCCTCCTTCAGATTTTGTTTTGTTTTTAATCACACTTTAGTCTGATCTGCATTTTACCTGATTCTCATTTCCCAGTGGCAAGAAAGAATGTTTGTGAAAAAGAAATAAAACATATTATTGGTTTCCTGGCCCCACTCCCAGTATTGTTACTGTTGTCTTAACAGGATAATTTTATAGAAAAGCATACAATGGATGGGAGTTTTTTTCCTTTATGTTGCAGCGTGGTTAAAGAAAAATGTATCTAAAACAGTGAGTTATTTGCAGTACGTTTTATTTTTTTATGACGTCTACTTCAAAAAAGCCACAGAGAAATCTATTGTTTTATGGTATCGTGATCTGAATAGAAATTCCCCAGAGAAATTGTAATTGGTTGAAACCATTTTTCTTTTCAAGCGATTGCAAAAAGTAACTATAGGTAGGCTAAGATTATGGGGTTAGGAGGAAGCAATGAAAAGTTCAAACTTTGTGCTGGAATGATTGGGCTGAATTAATAAGAGTTTCTAATTTCCTTTATAAAGCACTTTTCATATTATTTCAATTCAATTCATATTTTTGCTTAATGTCATAAATGCTTAAGTCACCTCAAAAGTTTTTCCCTTCCTTTCATTTTGTATTGCTATAAAATTCATAACACTGATAATATTTTGTACAAATGAAGATATTTATTTTCTCAGAACAGATTTAATATCTGCAACCCAACTTTATTCAGATATCTCAGTTCATTTGTAAAATGCATTCACAGTATAATAGACACAGGGCCGTTATGAAGGAAGGGGCAAACGTAAAGATAACCTTTATGTCTGCTATCTTTAACATTTGATATAAAAGAAGATCCATGCTGGATCAGCGTATAGGCCTGTCTGGTCCAACATTCTGTTGCCATGATGACCAATCAGATGTTTATAGGAATCAATAACAGGCTGGTTGAAAACTATGGTACTAATATCCAGCTAAAAACTGTATTGTCTGCAATTTGCATTGTGCATACTTTGATGAACAAGGAGTGCACAGGTTAGTTACAGTGAAGTAAACAAACATTGCAATCTTTCTTTCAGCAAGAAGTTTCATACCCCATTGCACCATGTCAAAGACTTGTAGGCTGTACATAGGACTTAGATATCCCCAGTTTAATTTGCCATATCACTGGGAAATATGAAATAAATTCAGTGTTTGTGAAGCATTACCAGTCTTACCACTTGATGTGCAATCAGTCAAGTGGTATGGCTTTAATGTATTCTTTCCTCAAAGGTTTACAAAAATATCTAAATGTTACTGCTCTTCAAGGGAGAGGGAAAAGGATAATTCTGGCATCTAAAATAATAAAGCATATCTGGTACAGAGATGGATAAATACAGTACACAAACAAAATAATCAGCAATACGGTGTACATTTATAAACAATGGCCCTTTCTACACTTTACACCAAGCTAAAAGTCTTCTGAATTATGGTTCACTGTAAATGAGCACAATTATTGTGTCTTGTGTCTTCCTGCCTATTAGAGCAGCTAAACAAATTTCTTCCATGCCTTTTTTAGTGAGATCTGTAGCCCCTGTTGCTTGTTTGCCTCTTTCAAACTAGCCAGGGATTGGATTCTAAAGGATATGGTGACTCCCAGTTGCACACCTACAGGATCTGATCCTGTGAAGGACATAATCAGTAAATTCACATTTGATAGAGTTGGGTCTGTTTAGCCCAAGGTAGCGATCAACTTTGCTATCCCACCTTTATGAGGACTATTAAAAGAGTATGTAAAAGTGTTCAGAGTTCAAACAATAAAGTCATAATAGCCTAACACCTATTAAGAGGTTATCAACACCAGGTGATAGGATGAGAATTAATGAATTTAAATTACAAGAACAAGGATTTAGACTAAACATTAGAAAGAATGTCCTGATAGTATAAATTGTTTGACAGTAAGAAAAGACTGCCTTGGAAGTTGGTGAACTTTCCTTTGTTAAAAGTTTATAAGAGGCTGGATGGCTACCTGTCAAGGTATTATAGTAGTGGCTTTTTTACACTTACCCTCTGGGGGAGATCTTTCTGAGTCTATGATTCTAATTCACAAAGTATAATGGTGTTTGTTCGTACAAATTTGAATCTTATTCAGTTCACATATTCATACTTAAAATTATTCATCCGTGTGCACATTTGGGAAATATATTGGTATGTACTAATAGTTTGTTGAATTAATTTATGAATAGTACTGATCTTTTAGTAAGCTGATAGGCTTTTGAATAAGGATCTCTAATCATTATTGTGAGCCACCTGGAGTCACTTAGGTGAGATGGTGGCTATACAAATCAAATCAAATCAATCAATAAAATAACCAACTGGACCAATACAAATGAAAGAGTTCCACAGTATGGTTATAAACGTCCTTTCACTTGATGGAATTGTGCTTTCTTCAGGTATTCAACTCATGCGCTTACTAAGCACGCAAAGAAAAGGTGAATCTCCCCAGAAAGCTTGTCCCCTCTGTCTCCACACCAATGAAGATCCCATACTGACTGAGATAGTGGTCATCAAAAAGATGAGAGAGTATCAGGTTTTGCTACACAACTTGGCATCCTCCAGATGTGTTGATCTGCCATTGCCAATGCTAGGTTTGGCTGAGAAAGCTATTTTATATACTGGAAGGACGTTGGTTTTTGACTGTTTTATTACTGTGGTTTGTTTTTATTATTTATTTCCTATTTCACTAAGACTATCAAACAATTTGTTGTTGTTGTTCTTTTAGTGATGACCCTAAGTAGGATTAGAACTGGTTATTATTTTGAAGAAAGATAATCAGAACTATTAGAAAGTTGAAAAACGTCCTGAAAGAAGGCAATGGGCAATTCCTTCCACTGTTACTAAAAACTGTATGTCCATGTAGTCACCACCAGGAATTGAGCCCCACTTGAGGAAATTCTACCTCTTTGCATGTTCAGATAACTTTTTAGTATGCTGGAAATCACAAACCATCTTATGCCAATCTATTTATTCTGAATGTGGGTGGCAGATATAACTCTTCTATCACATCAAAGAAAAATATGTCAATAGGAGGCAAATTTGCATGTGATACCCAGTCAGTTGAATCCTTCTTTCAAGTCTTAGAAATTCAGAACAAAATCTTGTTGCTATCAAATGCAAAACTACCCCCGGCTTCAATGAATTACAACTTTACTCTTTTATTTGTGTAACTCACATTTCTCTTTTCTAATCTCAGACTTGAAAGGTCCTCCTCCTTCACTTTTCTGAGATGGAAACATAAATATCTCATTAAGGCATTAGTGCTGATTTTTTTGGGGGGGGCTGATTGGCCTGTTCTAAAAGAAAAGAGGTCAAGGGTCAGTTGTAAGCAACAACTTTGGAAAAGCATGTTTTCTTTTAGAAAGTGGAGTTTTGACTTCATCCTCCCTCACTGATTTCACTCACTGGCCTCTAAAGTGGCTTTGGTTTCAGGGTCAAAAAAGGCCTTACTTGGAGACAGCTATTAAAATAAGATAGGAAAGCCATCAAGGACAGAACTGTGTTTTGAAAATAGAGGGCCAAATAAATGCACTATGCCCTATCAGAGGTAAAGACAACGATCATCCATTCTCAGTTCATGAAAAAGTGTAACTTTGGTAAAATATTTATGTCTGAGGAGAAACAACAGGAAGAAAACACTAGCCACTTTCCTTGGAAAAGTGGAAGGGCTTCACTTGTAACACTATCTTCTTCCCCCTGTTTATCTAGTTAACCACTTCCATATGAGCAAACATCCTAAGTGATTGTTCCTCTTTCAGGGTATCTCCATTAAGCATTCTCTTTTCCATTAAAGTACACTGAGTAGATGCTAATGAATGTTTGAATGAAAGCAAAGCTTTTTCTGAATCCTTTCTATTGGAAAAAAGAAGAAAAGGAGAAGGAGATTATTAACATGGTCTACTTTTGCATCTCTCCGTTCCTCCAATCCAAAATCTAATACCTGTAATGGCTACTGATGTAGATATTTGCATACTTTGAAATCCTTGCTTGCCATGCTCAGAGGCACATCCAGGATGTCAGCAAAGACACAGATGTTTGTATATCTACATTAGGATAGACATCCAGGAGCAAAATGTTCAGTATTCTAAACAGTTTGGATGGGAATACTTTGTCTCAAGTCACTTGGACAAGAACATGCATTTACTCCATCAATCGTGCAACTGTTCTCCACTGGGTCTAATAGCTTTGTCTCTACCATTTCTCTTACTATATCCTTGGTTGTGCTAAACTTTCTAATATCTAAGCTGAGAGGAAGTACAGTTTCCTATTGAATACCATCCATTTAATAGTTAAACTAGGAATGAATAATTTAAATCCAAAGAATTTATCTTTATGTTATGAGACGAGAGAGCGAGAGTGAGAGCAAGGAAGGAAGGAAGGAAGGAAGATACAACAAAAAACAAATAACAAACAATAGCATGTCTGAGGAAAAAGAAAACAACTAATTGGGAATACACTGCATATATATATAGAGAGAGAGAGACAGAGACAGAGAGCATGCGTAAGCTGATTGACTGGAAGCAGGGACATCCAGCTTCTAGTCCCCCCTTAGACCCAGAAGACAGATGGGTGTCTTTGGTCTTTGGAACAGGCACCTTCTCTCAGCCCTAGACTGGGAAGGAAAAAAACATATTTCTACCAGCCTGCACTGGACCAGTGTAAAGTAATAACGTCCAAAGTATAATATAAAAAGTATCAATGTAGCAATTAGTGATGGGGGGGAGAAAGAGAGGAGAGCTTTTTATCTTCTTTTATTTTTTGTCTATTTTGCTTTTTAATTTTTTTCTCAAATTCCTTTAAGTATGTGCATGTATATGGGTATGTGGAGAGAGAGAGAGAGAGAAGTATTTTTCTTTTTGTTTTTGCCTCTTTTTTTTGCTTGAACGTTTTACTTAACCAATAAAAAAGAAGAGAGGTTAAAAAAGAACCAACAATTTCAATAGATTTTTAGATCACATCCTTTTCAACAAGAAACAGTATTTCAAAAATGATCATACTGCATTTATGTTGTTGGTTAGTTAGTTATGAATGTTACTATATCCCTCAAGGTTAATATACCCCTCAAGGTTAGTTATGAATGTTAATATTATATTAACTATTATATATATATATATATATATATATATATATATATATATATATTTCACTATTGTTTCTGGTTTGTATAATATTAACATTCATAACTAACCTTGAGGGATAAATTCCTCTATATTCAATATTTATGTACAACATGACATTTGTACAAAGACAAGTTATTAGGAAAAACATTATTAATATAGCTAATAAGAGGAGATCACATTGACTAAATTATTCTTCATTATAAAGTTTTTCAAAGCTCTTGGTGGTTGTTCTCATTTTTGGACCAAAGAAATTTCATCACACTTTTTAAAAGTGCTGATTGAATGAGATACATACTTCAGTTTTCCAATGATTTGCAATAACAAATCTAGCAACTAACCATAAACTGAACCACTCTCTTGTGCTGGGTTGATTTATATCTGTTTGGAAATCTATGAAGCAACCAGTACTGGGATTCATTATAACAAATTATTGAGTGATTTTCCCACCTTCTTCAACACTTTCAACTCAAAGCAGTGATTATGTGGGAATTGCCACCAATTTCTTTATATTCTTGCAGCACAATCTCAGAGAGTTGCAATTTATTAACAGGGTATGACATATTCTAAAGATGATTTTTTTTTATGGTCAATTCCAGATAGTCTGTTGAAATAGATTTAAAAGAAATTCTTTAGAACGCCCTAAAGAATTTAAAGGAAATTAATCAAATTCAGTATGCAAATAATCCTAAAGTTTTTAAAACTTTTCATGGTAAATTGTCTTGCTTAATATAAGAATATTATATATAAGATCAATGATGTTTTTATCTTCTGTTATTGATAAATATATATGTGTAAATGTTGTATTGCATTGCATTGCATTGTATTGTTAATGGTTTTCACTGACGTGATCTATATTGTCAAATACTATTAAAGATTTTTACTGATATGATACCTACTTTTTAATGAAGGATTGATTAAATTTGAGTCATTTGAAATCAAGCTGGTACTTGTGTCCACTTGTTTTGTGCAATATATTCAAAATGTCATCATCTAATTCTATAAAATCCTCAGTGTTCTCTTTCTTGGGTTGAAAAAAATCTATCTTTCTGCTTACAGTGTGAATGATCAAGGAATGGGAAAAGAGAAGATGGAACAAGAGACCATTTTTTCCCCATTTCCTCTAAACTTCTAACAAAAAAAATTAAATACGGATTTGGAATCGCACTTACTAATTTGTTACTATCAGGAAGGGATGGTATTGCTTTCACCAGAGAAGAAACAAATGCTAGCTCAGTGTGCATCCTTATACATTCTGAGTTTCTAATAATATGAATGATCATAATTAAAAAAATCAAAATAATATCTCAAATTTGGTATACTTAAACCTTCATGCTTTGTTTATTCTATGAAATAATTTATAAGTATGCATACATGAAGAAACCTTTGTAATATATGAAACCAAGGGGGTATCTCCACTTATCATGTAAGCTGCTCCTGTCCTTTGCTCATCCTGGCTTGATTCTAAGTCAGTTTAAGAAAATCCTGTCCAGCATGAGGCACTTTGGCAACAGCTTGCAAGGTATTTAATCTGGACTGCCGGCCACCATCTCCTCCTAATTCTGCTACTGGTGTGTCCTATCATCTTTCCATTCCAGGAAAGTAATGGCCAATCACTTTCCTTCCTGTGGGTGGGTCTTCCTGAACATATATACTTTTATGTGTGTAACTGTATGTATGTGTGTGTGTGTCTAAAACTGAATGTATATCTTCAGAGTGAAGACATCAAAATGCATATACATGCAGGGACAACAAGCAGTTTTTTAAAAAAAATAATTTATTACTGTTTCTTTCTAATATATTTTAGAGCTACCCTTACCAAGAGTGCTAGAATAGCATAATAGCTATAACTCTTGCCTTATACTATAAATAAAAGTTGCTACTTCAGAACTTAGCAGAAATTTTTTTAAATTACTTTTCCTCCTGCTTTTCCCTATGCTTTTTTTTAAAAAAAGTCTACTAATGCATCATTTTATTGTTTTTCTGGTCACCTGAGCTAGTACCATGTCACTCCCAGCTCCCATAGGGAAAAGTAGGAAGTTCAGGGAAAAAGAAAAAAAAAAGTTTTTCTGCTGAGTTTTGAACCAGCAGCCTTCTATTTGCAAGGCAAGAACTTTAGCCATTGTGTTGTCGCAGCACTCATGCTAAGGGTACAGGTAGTCCTCACTTAATGACTGGCCTATTTAATGACTGTTCAAAGTTATGATGGTGCTGAAAAGGTAACTTGACAACCGCTGTTTGTGCTTATGATCATCACAGCACCCCCCACAGTCACGTGATTGAAGATTCGGGAACTTTGTAACTGGCGGGCATCTGCAACCATCACAGCATCCTGCAGTCATGTGGTCGCCATTTTCACACTTCATAGCCAGCTTCGAACAAGCAGAGTCAATGGAGAAGCCAGCAGTAAAATTGCAAGTTGTGGTCACATGATGTCTCGCTTAATGACTGCAATGATTTGCTTAACAATGGAAGTAGAAGTGATGTCTTAAGTCTGTCACAGTCACTTGCTATTTTGCTTAACGATCGTGTTGCTTAGCGATGGAGTTGCTAGTCCCAATTGTGGTTATTAGGTGAGGACTACCTGTAGTTCTAAAAGTGTAATGGTATGTGGGAATGACCTTGGGAGACAGGGAGAAGAGACACAGCCAAGGGAACGGTCAGATAAAAGGCAACTTAGACCACAGAAGGAATGGGGGTGGAGAAAACATCCCAGAAGGGCCCCTCTCTAGTTTCTTGGGCTGTAAAGGGGACAGCAGGGAGAAATGTACTTTCAAACTTGCAAGATTCTGATAATGTAACTTTACAATAAGGTAGAATTAGTTCATCTGGTCATGTTTCCTGTCTGGTCTACCTCACAAGGCTGACAAAAAGGTATTACAGACCATAGAAAGCATTGACTCAGTTGAAAGGACATTCCTGCCACTGCAAACCAGCCCATGAATTGTTAAGCTGCAACAAACTGAAGTGCACAATTTGAAATGGACAGGAGCACTTGCAAATTTAACATGTAAAAGTGCATTTTGGAAGTGGGCAGAAAAATGCTTCCTGTGGTTGCTTTGGTGGTGAGCAGGGAATTAATAGAGGACATTGCCTGTTTCTGTCCTCCAGAAACGATTGCCTGCCCATTCTAACTACAGGGCAAAGGGGGAGCCCAGATTAACCCAACCAATAGGCAATGGCATTGGAAGTATTCAATATAGAAACAGGATTTGGGGGAGAATGCTTACTTTCACTATTGCAGTTCTGTGCATCAGTGATAATGAATAATATAGCCATAACTTATCTTGTGTAGAAGAAAGAAAATTGATGTCAGTCTTTTGTAATGATTATGCTTAGGTATATAAATATATCCAGACTAATATGAAGTCCAGGAACTTCTTGAAGCTGTTTTGTAATGAATTAATCTAGCAGAGGATTGATTGAAGTTAACTTCTAAAACCTACCACTGCATGAAATTTATTTAATTGAAAATGCAGGTGAGATTGATTCCTAACGAAACACATAATAATAAGGACCTGCAAACTGGTAAATTACATGATTGTTTTGTTTTTATATTAAAAAGGTTCTTTGTGTCAAATATTTTTGCTAATGCTTCAGTTATGAGATCTAACAAAAATAGGGATGATTGGCATCCTTGATTATACTCCTATTTGTATGAAAAAAAATCTATCCCATTCATTAATGCTGATTATTGCTTTTGCCAGGGAATTTAGCTGATTAATTATAGAAAGGCACTTATTTCCAAATCTCATTTCCAGTAACTTTTTTTTGAGAAATATGCTTTCCTCAATATCATTTGCTTTTAAAACATCTGACAGCAAAGTTAATAGAGTCTCCACATTAGTTTCCTATGTTTCTAATGGAGTCCATTATATTATTTTTAGCAACAAACAAATTTATCTGAGAGGTATATTACTGATTATGTTTGTATTTAATATTTGGGGCAATAATGCTGTGAATATTTTAAATCTTGCCTTAATGCAATAGGCCTGCACGAGGACATCTGTTAAGGATTCTTATTTGGTTGAGGAATAATTAAAAGCGGGGCTTGTTTTGAAAAATCAGGAATTTGTGTCCATCTCTGTCATTGGAGATGCTTTTTTGCCACTTTTAGCACTTTTTTATTATTGTGTTTCTAAAGTTCAACAGCAAACTATCAGTTGTCAGAGGCACCAGTTCCTGCCAGTATTTGGTGAGAAATAAATAGGTTACAATGGCATGCTGCACCCCTACAGCTCATGGCCACCAGAAATATATATATATTTTAAATATACAACCTACAGCTATCAAGAAGTTACCTACCCTTGATGGAAATGAAAGGATCTGCTAGTTGGGACTTTTATTATGACTGCATAACTATGGCATGGCCCCTTTAAGCAGAGATTGGCAGTGGGGGGAGGTCTAAGGTCTAAGAAAAATAAAAGCAGCAGACTGAATTTCACAGATTGATTTCAGCTAGTCAACAGTTTTTGGACTGGAGGCATCTAACAAGTTATTATTGATTCTACACTACAAACACTAATACTAGGATACAGGAAACTCCAGACTAGACTTAAGATTATCAGTATACTGGTTATAGTTACCATAAACAGAGGAATTGTCACTCCTGACTTCAGAACAGAACCAATACAGGATGAAAATAGAGATTGTAGACTGTTGGACTGGATATGCTGAACAGATCTGATTCTTGAAAAACATCCGGTGTAGCTGGATGTGTCCTCAAATGCGACACATTTCCTGTGTTTCTTCTGAAATATTCAAAGATGGGTAGGGGTGGAGTGGAGTAAGAGGACTAAGATTATTTTGCACATAAATAACACTTCCAAAAGCATCATGGTTTTCTAATAGTTACTTTCTAATAACCCAATTCTCTCTTTCTGTACCAACTGGGAAAGATTTTCAAAGATGTGACAAGCTGAGATTCTTAGTTGACCCAAATATCTGAGAGTTCTGGAAGGCACTTAGATAAATATTCTAAACATAGGATAAGGATAATTAATAGCCAAGCTTTTGGAAGCAGCACTAAATAATATGATAACCCAGAGAGTGTACACACATCTTTACATGCATTTGTTATCATGCAAAGGCTGGCATTCTGTGTAATGTGTGATAAAAAATATTCTGCTTTGAATATGATTGAAGTCAGTGCTTAGACCATGCAGTTCTCAGATGTCAATCTCTCTGGAGTTCAATGAGATTTCCTTTCTAGTTAGTAGGTTCAAACATGCAGACATAATCCATGTGTATAGTCTAGTCTTGAAGTGCAGTAGTCTTAAATGCTAAAGCTGTCCATTTCATGATATGAAGCCTCTTGGCATAATGAATCACTTCTTTCTGACTAGTTCATGAAAAGGGGACCATGTGTCTCCCCTAAATGCAACTCTTACCTATTTCATTAAAAGAAGAAATTGCATCTTGCTATACAATAGATACTGCTTTATGAAATTTCTTTGGTCATTGCCCAGCTATTCCAGCATGTTTTTCTTGAATAATGAGAAATCCCATGGCATTGGAAATGTGTACAGTAATGTTTGAGTGAAATCTACCAAAGTTGTATGGGAACTACAGAGTTGTGGGAAGCTGGGATGAAATGGTCATCTGAAGAACAAATCACCAGGTTATTCATGAGTACTTCTCTGCCTATCAACCCTTCTTTTCAGCTGATTCTCAGGCCAATTGCTGTCAATAAAAGTTTGAGTTCAGTAACCTTGATAAAGGCACAGAGGCACTATTTTTTTTTATTATTACTTCACACATTCTAGGACTGCACTTAAAGAAGACTCCAGGCCAATATGTTGGTGAATCCTGGCCTTGATTCCACTCTGCAAATATTAGGTAGTTTATCAGTGTGTTATCACTGAGTCACAATCAGCTCTTGATGACTATTGACAAATGCCCTTCGTCTTGACTTGGCCTTAGTGACAGTCCACAGCTCTTCAGTGGGCCATTGCCTGAAGTGAATAGTAATTTATTGGTTCTTCTTGCAGCCCATGGTACTCTGTGCAACCATCTCTGTCTTCTTCCTTTCCAGTTTTCATCCTTAACCAGAACTTCTTGTGAAAAGATTTGTAAAAGAAGCCACTTCTACCCAATTGTTATTTTTTAAATTCACTCTTTCTTAACAGATCACAATAAGTTTTGAAAGGCATGGCTTCACAGATCACACAAGTTGGATAAAATTCTGTCTTATTGAGTAATATTCTTCCTAATTATCTTAATGCAGCATCTACATGTGCTATCATCTAATGGGTAGGAAAACATGAAAAAAGTTAGCAAGCATAATGTCAGGTCAGAAAATGATTTTATATTCAAGAAGAGTATAGCATGGTGGTTTGTTTGAGACAACCATTTGAACAAAACAATTACACCAATAATAATGTTTCCATCTAACTAATTAGACAATCATTCAATTTAACAGAATTTACTACCTACTTTCTTGGATATTACATCCATGTAAGAAATATATGTATGTGTGTGTGTTCCTGTTTGTCTTTTCTTTAAAAAAAAAGTGACATTAAACAATTTTTCAACAACAACAAAAAATACGGATCCATTTTGGGAAACTCGGGGAAGCTGTGTCATAAGCAGGAAGACATTTCGGAAGGAAGAGTCAGAACAGTTGGCTTGACTAGTATCCAACTTTGCTCTGGCACACAACACCATCTCTCACAAGGGCCAAGTAACTTCACTGAAGCAGATGTTGCTAGCAAATTCCAACATAGCTGTTGTTATGGGGCATTGCATCTATTTTCTGAATATCTTGAAATATGTTCATAGGCTACAAATATTTATGATTATGAACTATAGTTTCAGACTCTGATCTGAGCTTATCTGCAGGGAGAAGTTAGAAGTCAGTTGAGAACCAGGAGTTGGAGCAAATGGAAAAACGCTCACTTAAGAGGCAGAAGACTGCAAAGGGTGGCAGATTTGGATTGGTACCTCACCAGCCACCCCTCCAACTTACTGCCTTGCCTCTTTACCTCTTCTGAGAAGTTCCCCAAACAAGGCATTGAGGGGAGAAGACAATGGGGTGGGTGACTTTTCTGGAGAGCCACATCAGCCCCAGTTCATCACTCGGAGTCCTGTTCAGAAGGAGGACCGGAGATGTTCACTGGCTACAGGTCCCACATCCTGATTTAGAGAACCATGAGATGTTGGGTGGACAACTGAGAACCATTATTTGGAAAAGAAAGGAGAGAGATTCAAGGGCACATGAGAAGATAGATATTTTGCCCTTGTTCTGGTCTGTTTTAGTCACAGTCTTCCTTCAGTTCCATTTTTAAGGAGATAAAAAGTATAGATACTTATTGTTATTTGCATTTCTCTCTCTCTCTCTCTCACACACACACACACACACGCACGCACAGATACACCTTGATAGAAGCTAATATTAAACAGGAGGGTTGGATTTTCTAGCCTGTCCTTGACTCTGTCTTCTCCCCTTTAATGTCCTCATTCTTAATGCTGGTTTACTACAGGAAATTATAGCCTAATCAGACAGTAAAACCAGCCAGGAGACGGTAATTCTAGCCACAGACTGGAGCAGATAAAGGCCTGGGTTTTAGGCCTGAGAGATAAAAGTGTGTGCATTTTCTTCCTCATTATTCAACTATTTCTGTGAAGAGTTTTCCTGCTTGAAGTTACATAAGCAGCCTAAACAGCATAAAGTGAGAAGAGAGGTGTTGTCAGGGCCAACTTAGGATAGGAACATTTCCACAAGTGAATCTCTAAAAGAGAATGGGGTCTTTATATGATAGATCTGTCTTTGCAAATTAGAAGACCAAGTCCGTTTCCTTGTCATTAAGGCAGAATTTCAGATGCTTCCAGAGATACAGAGCTCCTCATGATACCAAGTCCATCTGTCATGCTTTATCTGCATTTAGCCAAGAGCTGTTCAAATAAACATACATAAAATAAACAATAATAAATATTTAAAGCTAGCCTTTTAAAATTAGTTAAAAACCAGCTGCAGTTACCATGGACAACCAATGCAAAGTGTAAATACCAGACTGTTAATTATCTCTCAAATTCTGTCACACTGTAGGGAGCAGCACTTAGCCAACCTTGGCAAATCTTAAATTTTATAAGCAGGGTTGGACTTATTTCATATTTGGATGAAAGACCACCAGGAACTCCGTAGGTTGTAGAGTGGGAAACTGAAGACAGCCCTGGAAGAATGCAAGGCAAAACACTGTAATATTGTCACCAATATTACTGTTATCTTAAAAAGCTGAAGCGGTAAGAAAACACAGGCTGCAAATAGAATATGGTGATATGGGAACCCTCTGGTAATGCTCCAGGAACGAGACCAGATGACTGAACAATAAATCTAGAACCACAAGAACTTCCACATATTTACCATGCCTGGAATGTCCTGCTACCAAAAACACAACTGATTGTCCTGACGACACCAATATCATCCAGTATGTGTTTCACTATCTGAGTGCCTTTCCCCACTGCAAAAAGCCCACTTTTCTTTGGAAACCAGAACCAAACAGGATCACCTGTTTTAGGAGGAGAAACCTTAATATTTCTGATATTAAACGAAATATTCTGATATTAAACTTGTGCCCCTTTCAGCAGCCAAATAAGGTAAATACGGCACCTTCTTCCTAGGGAGGTTAGGACTGGAACTAAGCTGCAGCTCTGCGTCTACCAAGAGTAACAGCCAAGGGTTGCTTCCTGTTTATTACAGGACATTCAGAATGTGAATGGCTTCAAGTATTATTTACATTTGTAAAATCAGTGTTGAGATACTATTCCCCGGACAATAGACTTGACAAGATATATACTCCTAAGCACAATGCAGGAGGTCACATACCCATCTGTCCTGCAGTTTAGCAAAAATATGGGGAAAACTGAGTAGCTGAAAATGCCATTTCAACAACCTAATTTCTGTTGCACAATCTGGGGGTTTCTTGGACTGCAAAATGGGTACTAAGAGACTGTCTGTGGCCTGTACCCCAGCATAAGTTGTAAATATCTTAGAAAGAAATGGAGACTACTTTAGGAGGACAGTTCTAATGTGAAGCTTTCTCCATTGTTGTGAAGAGGGGTTTTTTTATGCTTGATGTTCAAAAAGTGTGTGAGCTGTGTCATTTTCTTGTGTGTTCATTTAACGCTTTGTATTTTTTAGCTCAGTGAGATGATTTTAAATTCTGAATGAGTGCATGTATGACTTTCCAGTAACTATTTGCCTTGAGTCTTGCCTTGAACAATAGCCTTCATGTTTCATATAGCTAGAAATCTTCCTTCCACAGTCCATCCTCGCATTCAATAGTTTTTCCCATTCAGGATTGTTCCTGGGTTTTGTGTCTGCCTTTGAGTCAGCCTTGACTCCTAGCAACTGCCTGGACTAGTCCCTGCAGTTCTCCAGGCAAATTGTTGGAAGTGGTTTGCCATTGGCTCCATCCCAGGGCTGAGAGAGTGACTGGCCCAAGGTCACCCAGCTGGCTTCGTGCCTGAGGCAGGAGTAGAACTCAGGTCTCTGGTTTCTAGCCTGGTACCATAACCACTGCGCCAAACTGGCTCTCTGTTTCTAGATGCCAGGATCAAATCCCTGAGGCAGTGGGATTTCAGAAAAGCACTTATTTGGTCTATCTTCAGCCCAATTTTTGAAGCTTCCAGTTTTCTGATTAAGGGGCTTCAAGGGGATTCCTCTAGAGAGGGAGGATCACATAAGACATGGCAAGAGGACTTTTAAAGTTTTCCACCATAAGACTGAAGCTACCATAATGCTCAATAGTCTGTGGGAGGCGGGAAGTAAATTCCATATTGTCTTCACATCTGCAAATGACATCGCCAACAAATGCCTCTTCTGTGTATATAGTGCTTTTTAGAAAAGGATGGCAACAGTCAAGGCAGAAGTTTTACTTTGAGGTTATTTTACTTATCTGGTACACTAATCAATATAGGCGCTATAAATGAGCAGGGTCTTGTTAAGAAGCTGCTCCAAATCTTTACAGTTTCTACTGTTAGCAAGGGAACAGTAACAGATAGTCTGGGAAGCAGAGGAAATGCTCTTTCATTTCGTTGAATGCAAGAAGGTCCTTAAGGATGTGAGGGCTCTTTCTAATTTTGGAAATGCACATGGGAGAGGAAGGTAAGTAACGTTTTATTTTGGGCTTTGCATATTGTTTTATTGTTTTCCTGATGTGAACCGGTAGGAGTCCAAGCAGACTGCAGTAATGTGTAAATTAATTAATTAATTAAATAAGGCGATACTTTGAACAACCAAATGCCCATATTTGAGGGAAAAAAACAAAGCCAAAACTATGTATATTTCTAGTCAGCAAATGACCCAAAAGAGCCGTTCGAGGGGCAAAAAGCAAAGGAAAAGGAAACCAACAGTGGTCAAGGGACTGAAACATCTGTCTTGGGGGGTGGTGCGGTGCGTGGTATGGTCAAAAAAGTGAAGAAGGTGGCTATAACAGTGTGATCGAAGCTATGATTATTTTCTATGTGTGCCCACATGTAACACACATAAAAAACCAGGTGGAGCTTTAATTGCACTATCCTCTTGACTGTTTTGACCTCATCTGCCTCACTGAATCTTTGGAGCTTAGGCAAAAAAGACCAGTGGAGGATGAATAGTCATGATAAAGGTGTTTAAATGATGCTTGGTGTGGATAAACAGAACTTTCTCATAATCTTAGAATCCAGCATCTGCTAAAGAAACAGTAAATAGTTCCCCTTTACACCGTATCTAGTGAAACTATGAGATGGTTCCTTACCACAATGGAGTTGATGGCCACCAGCTAAGATGGCTTTAGCCAGATTCAAGAAGGAGAATGCTCTCCAAGGTCACAATGGCTATTTATTACTTATGGCTTCCAAATTCCAGCTTCTGTGCAACATGAAGAAGAAGTTGCTTCTTGTCCTCTGGTCTGCTTATGAAAGCTTATGTCACTGTATCTGCTATGAATTAATGTTGGACTAGTTAGAAATTAATGCTGGACTAGACTGATGATCTATTAGGCATCTTAGAGGACTAAGTGGGATTTGGCTTTATCCACAGGGCTTTTTTTGTGTTCTTATGTTTAAAATGGGAAATAATAAGCATTTTTAAAAATTAATACGGAAATATATTCCATAATATACTAGACTTCAGTTTATTTCCAAATGCATATTCATATGGAATATGTGTCACTGTAGTCTAGCATTAACAAATAGCTATAGATTTTAAAGCCTACCCATTTCCTATTATGTTACGCTCATGAAAGTTTGATTCTGAGGCCCAACCAAGATGTTTATCCTCCGAGGCAAAGGAAAAGATGGTGCCCTTACCATGTCATGTAGACAGTGCATGTAACTTCTGGGTTTCATCTGGTGATGGAACGATATGCTCCTTTCTAAGAGCAGAAGGATAGCCAAGGGAATGTTGACCAGACTTTGTGGGACACACAATGATGTCCTCTAGTGGAAGTTCAAAAGAAAAGTTTGAGGATAAGTTATCTGAAGTGAAAAGCTTTACTCTGCCTGATGGTGGGCCTGTCTTGATGATTACTCCTTCTCTCCTCATATCTTCTAGAAAAGCAACGGGAAGTATTAATGCAAAGGGGACAGCTTAAATTTCTGTTTGGTTGGCTGAACTCTTTGAGAGTCAAGTCGGAACTGGTTTCTTCCCTCTGATCTTCAAGTACAAAATCACTTCACTGAAGAGATAATCTTCAGAATTACACATATAGGAATATTTAGTCACTTATTTATAGCATTTATATACTGTAGCTGCCCATCTCAACTAATGTGACTCTGTAATAACAAAAACAAAATAAACATTAAACAACAACAAAAAACCACCCCAAAAAACAAACAGAAAAAAAAATCTATCACAGCACAGTTTTATGTACATTCAGTCAGAAAAAGATCTTGCTGTCTTCAACAGATTTTAGTCCCAGGAGAGTAAGCAAAGTTTTAACTTTGAAGCTAAAGTCCTAAGCAGACTTACTAGGGAACAAATACCATTGAACTCAATGAGTCTGATTTCTAAGTACATTTTTGGGGGAGGTGTTGATAAATGCCTAAGCAGACATGGATATCTTGGTTCAAACATGTCTATAATACAAGGTTTTCTTCCAACATTGGTGGAGCATCCATTGCTTAGTGGCAGAACATAAAATTTATATGGACAAGGTCTCAGTTTCAATCTCTGGCAACTCAAGATAAAGGACTTCATGGAACAATGCTGGGAAATGGGTGGGAAACTCCTCTTCCTGAAAAATTAGAGGATTGCTGCCCACCCATAAACTCAGTGGAGAAGAGCATGCTGTGAACTGTTAACAGTTGGAGTCCAGAGCCTAGATGGACTGATGGTCTGACTTAAAAGCTCCTGCCGTGGTCCCTTGTGGCAGATTCTGAATGCATGGTGGAAAGTGGAGGTGGTGGGTTCAAGAAAGCTGATCCTGTTTCCAAATATGGCACACTTGTGGCACGGAAACACCTTCTACTGTGAGAGGTTGAATTGCGGGACATGTAATACGGAATGCCCAGAATGTTGGGATAAGTGGGAGAGAGTTAGAATGGAATAAGCCTCTATGAAAAGACTTCAGCAAAGAGGAAATGAGGCCATCAAAAAGTAGGAGTCTAGAAAACAAAACAGCCTGAAAGATCATAGCTAAGAGTCGCTTTTGACTGGGCAAATATAGGGTCCATTGAAAGTAGATTCCTGCATGTGCACACCACAGAAACAAACACACAAAACTGTGGAACCATTTAATGTTTCAATGAACATCCACAATTCAGAGAAAAAGATAATGATCGCTTTGAACAACAAATGCTAAGCTTCTAACTTTCTTTGGTGACTTCTCCATTAGACCTGAATACAAAGAGCTTCTTCAATGCTTTTTCAATACTCTTCTCAGTGGGATCTCTTTTTTCCCCCATGAAAGAAAAAAAACCCTGCATTTGAAAAACAAGAGAATGAAAGGCGCATACTCTGTGATTTTTGTGAAGAAATCCTATTCTAAAGAAGGATAAAGGATAGCTGTAGAACCCTAGAAGAGGCAGAATTAATTAAATTCAATTTTAAAGTGTTGTCCCAGTAAACAGTTTATAGAAACTTGAAAACCCACCCAGGTGGGGAAGACTGTAGAGCATTCCAAGCAAAATTCCCACATGGCACCTCACGGCTTGACTATTTAACACATTCTCCGTGGGGCTTCCTTGAAAACCACTTGGAAGCTTCAAGTGACCCAGAATGCAGCAGTGCAGTAGCGATGGGCTTGCCTTAGCATGCCCACATGATGCGTCTGCTTCGTGAGCTGCACTGGTTGCCAGTGTGGTTCTGTGTGTGATTCAAGATGCTGGTTATTACCTATAAAGTCCTACATAGCTTGCTTGCTTGCTTGCTTGCTTGCTTATTCATTCATTCATTCATTCATTCATTCCATTCATTCATTCATTCATTCATTCATTCATTCATTCATTCAATTTGTATGCTGTCTCACTCAAGCAAGTGATTCTGGGCATCTGGTTATTTGAGGGACTGTCTGTCTCCTCCAGTTTCTGCCAGGTTGGAATGATTTGGCAGAGTGGGTGCACTCTGGGTCCCCTCAATTAAACAGTGTCATCCTTTGGGATCCAGGAAGCATAACTTCTCTGTCACAGCGCCTGCCCTCTGGAATGAGGTCCCCCCTAAAATCTATATGGCTCCCACCCTGATGGCATTCTGGAAGGCCATAAAACCCTGGCTGTTCTCCCAGGTCTTGGGATGGGACTCCCCTGTTTGTGATATTTTATATTTTGATATATATTTATTTATTTATGTGTTTATTTATTTAGCAGACTTGTCCCCGCCCATCTCCCCCCAATGGGAGACTCTGGGCGGTTTACAACAATTAAAACAAATACATAATTAAAATTTATAAAAAGATATGTTGTCTGGATTGTAAATTATTTTGTAATTTGTTCCGGTCTAATGTATTGTATTTTGTTGTTTTCATGTTCTTCATTCTGTGAGCTGCCCAGAGTTGGTTGGAGTTGGGCAGCATCAAAACAGACTAAATAAATGAATGTTTAGAAGTTGAAAAGTTTCACGTAATGGTATCCCAGAGCACTGTTTTTGCCAGCCTGCCTATTAGATGCTGAAGTTGAAAATGACAGTGGTCAAAGTGCGACACATAGTACAGGATACCAACTTGAAAAGCTGCTCTGCAGCTGTAATATCCTTTTGAAAAAGACCTCCATCAGCTCTTATAAACTTGCTGAAGTCACCCAATTTTCACTTCACAGGATAGGAAACCACCACATAATCCTGTCCTCTTCCTTTGTTGGAAAACCCATTCAAAGATTGGCTATTAAAGTGGAACGCTTATCTCCATACAGAATAAACACGTTCATTTCTATGGAGAGTTAAAGACCTGAATATTGCTAGCTGGGTCACATTTTAAGGCAGCGTTTCTCAACCTTGGCAGCATTAAAATGTGTGGACTTCAACTCCCAGAATTCCCCAGCCATTCTAATTTTCTGAGATTGTGAATTTGGGGTTTTCATAAGCTGTACGCCATGATCATCACAATTATACCAAAGTAAGGCTTGACATATCTCGCTTTGCATGTCATGCGTCTATCTCATATATTGGTTTCACCTTTTGAGTTGCCATACTGACATAAATGAACATTTGCACGATATTCTAATTTTTCAAGTTTCACCTGTGTGTGAGATGTTATGCCAAGCTAAATCCTCACCAATCCTCAACATGGAAGCTTCTTGGCTGACTTTGTGCCAGTCACTCTCTCACAGGATTGCTAGGTGTAGGGACAAAATAGATGCCAATCCCATGAGCAATCAGAGGAAAGAAGTGATATGAATCTTTTTATCTAACTAAATTAATCAAGTAGGGTTTGCACTGCTCTTAAGATTCAGTTTAGATGTTCATTCAGAAAAGAGCTTGATTTGACTCAGGCCAATTCAGAGACTGATTTGACAAAGCTGAACCCAAAGCAAGAATCAGAAATCCAAAGCTTCTATTGAATAGCATGAATGCAACAACTTCCTCTTCCTCTTCCTCTTCCTCTACTCAAGCTGTCCTCAATTAATAATACTAGTTACATCTCTCCATTTCTACAGTGATTCAAAGTGACCCCAGATAAGTCATACAGAAGGAATAAGAAATATTATAGCCAGAGATGAAAGGCAGGAAAGAAAAGGAAAGAAAATATAGCTAAAAATAGTTTATTCTAACATTTACTGTACCTCTCCATTCCTTATATCCTTGCAAACCATCTGTGTTTCCACCGTGTCTATACAGTACACTGATTTATATACCGCCTTTTGTTCTTTAGACTCCTTGCGTCTCTCTTTTCAAGGATTTCATGACTTTTTCATTTCCCTTTTTCTTGACCCATTCTTTCTTCCTCCCTTCACATATTTGTTTTGTGATTCAAGCCTCCTTCATTCTTTCCATATGACTAAATCGCCTCAATATACTTCTTTTATATTAGCCATTCACTTTTGTCTTCGTTACATATTTTAAAACTGTTACTGGATAAGTTAATAGCTCAAGTTCACCTAGACAGATCTACTTGGGTCAGGTCCATCTTCTGCATCCCGTGTGCGCAGCCTGTCAGCACATTGCATGTCCCTTCTGATTGGTGGGATGAGGGTAACAGTATGTTGCCTAACAAGGGAGTCCCTGGATTCCCTCATCCCACCAACCTGGAGGTACATGCAATGAACTGACATCTGTTCAAGATGCAACTGTAATACTTAACCCTAGTAGATCTGTTTAGCTAAGCTGAACTATTAACTTATTCAGTGAGGGATTTAAATAGGAGCATCTATCTTTAACTTTGGGAAAAGATTTTAAATCAAATGGATTAAACACTAGATCTGAAATGTCAGCAATAGTTTCGTTTGGACTTTATTAACTTGTTAATGACATTTTCAAGTTTTCTAATTCATGTCCTAATGTTGCATGCTGATTATATTATGTGGCTGTGGGTGTAGATTTTCAGCTTATCAGTCAGTAACTGAGTTCCTTCTCATTAGGGGCAAAAAGAGAGAGGTTCTCAGGAAGCAAAATAAAACAGAAGATTGTCAGATGAGCAGAAAGGTGTATGATCCCTTTGTTACAGTGGAGTCTTTGGGGTTCTCTGAGCTTGGTTGTTTTCTTGCAGACGTTTCGTTACCCGACTAGGTAACATCTTCAGTGCTAGGTGTTACCCAGTCGGGTAGTGAAACATCTACAAGGAAACAACCAAGCTCAGAGAACCCCAAGGACTCCACAGTTCAACCCTGAGCTACATATATTCTCTTCTTTTGGTACCCTTTGTTACAGGTTTATTTTATGTGTGTGATTTATTTATTTGGCTGAGCTGCCTCATTACATCAAGGAGCACCTGAACTGGTGTGGCGAGAAGGAAGTCCCAAAGGGAAAAGTCTTGTTTACATTAACAATGGTGCCTAAGCTGTATGTATGACAGAAGCAGATTATGCCAACCACAGATAATGCATCTTATCACACAGAGTAAATACACAGAATGTAATGCAGTAAAAATACATATCTGTCAATTGACAGCTAATTATGCCTCAAAATCCCTTGACATCTCTAGTGGGAGAACCAGAGTTATAAATATGGTCCAACTGCTGTTTTGTTTTCTCATTTCTCTTCCTGTGTGTGGCATATGCACATATCATATTCCATCCGATGCATTTCACCCCACATTTTAAATTGGTCTTTCAAACTTGATCAAAACAGGATCTCAAGATTTCAGTCCTCCTTGCGCTTTGATTCCTGTTTCTGTCTCTGCGAATGTCCACACCATCCTATATTCATCAAACAGAGGATTTGTCTTGATAGTCTCCCAAATGAATGGTCCCTCTCATTCAATGACTTGATGTCTCAGTTGCAGTGAGCGGCCCCTTGTGTTTTAGGTGCACATCCAATTTTTAGCAAATATGTTGTTGTTGATGCTGTTGTTATTATTATTATTATCATTATTTAGAGCAACCGACTGGAAGAAATAATCCAGATCCTTTTAAGGTCTTTGATTACCACTGGCTTCCAGTGGGTTTCTTACCAAGGATGCTATTGGAATACAGAGTAGAAACCTATATGTGTCTGCTCAAAAGTCAGCCCCACCGAATTCAAGGAGCTTAATCCCAGCAAAGTAAATATAGAATTGCAGTTTTAAAAACTTGGTCTGAGAGTGTGTGTGTAAGTCTTTTTGTGATGGCAAGAAAAGCCTGTTGCATTACATTAAGCAGGGAACTCTCTATTCTTCATTGATTAAGATGTTGCCTAAATGCTTTGGTTTGTTGGTTGATTTAGTGGTGATGGTGGGGAAGGTGGGCAGATGAATGCATGAGCAGTGTTTCACATTTGGGATCAAGAAAATAATAGAGGAAGAAGGTTAGAATAAGCAGAGAATCCAATTTAATAGAATAGAGTCTTGGCAACCAGTAGTAATTTTACAGCCATGTGGTCATGCTGCTTCCATCCAGACTATCAAAAGCTAAAGTCTTTCCATTTCTGGATATTTGTAAGAATAGCTGGATTGTAGCTACTGGTTTTTATGTTTTCATTTCCTTCACATAGGCAAACCATATGCTGTTTAAAAAGATTTTAAAAAAAGAGAGAGCAAGAGAACCTTAAAAAGAATCACCAGATGCTGTGCTCTAAAGTCCAAGTCTATAGTTTGTGATCTACAGCCTTAGCTAGGCTGGCAGATTGAAACTAATCCGCTATCTGGCCTGCTTATCTTAAACCTTAACTTTCTGCTCTTGCCTCTTCTCTTTGTAAACACAATTAAGGTCCTTGAGATTAAAAAAGGGGGAGGGGGGCACTGTGAACTGGAGAGTTTTTAAAGTATGGGGTGTCCCTTGAAATGCAGGATGTCTGGCTGAGCTAATCATAATGAGCTCCTACCTATCACACAGCACACATTGTGCTCTGAAAGTAATCAATCAGCGTCAAGGTTCAAACAGGGGCTTTTATTATGATTTTAGAAGGCTTTATCTGTGCCCAGCCAAGGAGCCATGAGCATTTCGGTCTCCTGGAAGGCAAGAGGCTGGCTTCCCACCAGATATGCCTACCAAGGTGCTGATACTTGGCTTATGAGCACTATTCGAAGTCCAAGGTTTACATGTATCCAGTGATGTGATAATGGCACTTAAAAAAATAGGTAGAGGAAGCTTCTCTATGAAGCCATTTGTGTGAAACAGTTTTCCATACAGTTCAAGCTACTTGTGGCTATTTATTTATTTTGCATTATATACATACATATAGACATACATACTATCCACTCATATGACTCCAGTTTTAAAAATACAGAAATCAATCACTTTGAGCCAAAAGTTAGCAATAAATATAAATAACATGGTAGCCCATCCCTAACAGGTCAACATAGCCCATACAGAAACTTCTACCAAATGTTGAATGAAAGACTATGGTCTTTATTGGTTTGTAAAGTTCCAGCAGAAACTGATGAAGATATCCTTCATCAAGCCAGATATTACAGAAAGCAGGGAATAGAGGTAAAATAAGGAAGTCTAAAAATTAAGTCAGTCATTTTAGCCAGGAGTTGTGCCAGTTCTGTAGATGTTGGTGTGACCTTAACCCATTTCTCTGTGGACAAAGGAAATGGTTGTTTCCTATACCATATCCCTTCACATATATATCCAGCATCCAGGAGTACATCAGTAAGATGGCAGCCAAAGATGAGCTGCTGAGAGAATGCCTGAGGCAGCAGCAGACAGGGGAGGAAAATTCAAGCAGAGGAAGTGCCATGGCAAGACAAGACTCTACATGGGATGTATCATCAACAGATAGCTGATGTGGCTGACATTGGGAAGTCCTACCAGTGGCTGGAAAGGGCTACACTAAAAGACATAGCAGCACAAGAACAGTCACTAAGTATAAGATCCATAGAAGCAGGGGTCTACCACATTAGACAGGACCCAAGGTACAGACTGTACAGAGAGGCCTCAGAGTAGTCCAACACATAGTGGCAGGATGTAAGATGCAGGCAGGAACAGCATACACTGAACGGCACAACCAAGTAGCTGGCATTGTGAACAACAGCAGAGTGTATGGACTAGACCCTCCCAAGTCCATATGGGAGATTCCAGAGAAGGTCATGGAGAATAATAAGGCTAAGATCCTGTGGGACTTCCAGATCCAGATGGACAGGCAGGTACTGGCCAATCAACCAGACCAGAAGACAGCAGTGGTGATAGATGTAGCGATGCCAAGTGACAGCAACATCAGGAAGAAGGAGTATGAGAAGCTGGAGAAGTACCAGGGTCTGAAGGAAGAACTAGAGAGGATGTGGAAAGTAAAGTGGTCCCAGTGGTGGCAGGAGCACTTGGGGACTCCTAAACTGGGCGAGTGGCTCCAACAGATCCCAGGAACAACATCAGAGCTCTCTGTCTAGAAGAGTGCAGTGCTAGGAACAGCTCAGATACTGTGCAGAACCCTCAGACTCCCAGGCTTCTGATAGAGGACCCAAGATTAAGGAAGATACATACCACCCATAGGGGTGACAGGAGATTTTTTTATTGCAGTTAAGATTGCATTAATCCTGGGGTGAGATAAATAATGAAATCAAAGTAATATTCAATTGGCAGTAAGACAGCTGCATTTTATTACTTACCAACCTTTTCTAATCTGATACCCACCATATAATTTGGACTTCAAGCCAAGTCAAATTACAGTCTGTATAGTTTTATTGGTGAAAATACAGAAATGCTTTTCCAGGACTTTCTGCCAACTCCCTAATCTAGTCTGAGGTTTCTGATGGTCTTCCATCCAAGTACAAAGCAGATCTGATCCTGTTTAGCTTTCCAAGATGAACAAGGCATTGCCAACTAGCTCTGCAACTGCTATAAAGGTAAATATATCAATAATCCTGTGGAAACCTCAAAATTTGCAGAACTAGGGTGGTGACCCCAAGAAGGAAAATTTCCAAACACTTCAAGGAAGATTGACATGCCTAATGGGTATGGAATGTGGTCTGAATGTTGGTGCAAAGCAAAATGGGTTAACCTGGAAGAGGCCACTGGTAGCTGGTAGTTATACTGAAGTGAAGGCAGAGACCACCTCAGGGGTGTCCAAATGGTATGTGGCACCCCCCTGATGGTGTCTTGAAAAAAATTCAATATGGCAGTCACAATGGCCCAATCGAAGCACCAACTACTTTTTTATGTGCAATGCACATAAAAATGTGTGGAGCTTCAATCATACCATCATGGCCACCATCTTGACTTTTTTGACTATACCTGTACCCTGGTCCACGTAAAAACATTTTATTGCGAGTCTCATGCTTAGAGCCTAGATTACTTGACAACATTTGGATTTATCTAGCAGAATAGCTGTTGCAGTATATATGATGGGTTTTGTTGGAAGAACAATTTCTGAGCATGTGAAAGGGATAGGATGTAATTCTGTTGACAGACTGGAGGCACAGGTGGCAACACTCCATCCTGAAAGAGCCCACAAGTCAGGAAACATGAGGACGGGCTGGGGAAGAAGCCAAAGTAGTGATCTGCAGACTGCAACTCATTTTCCTGATGACATTCTTCTTCAGAGGGAAGGCAAATGACATTGGACAATGACATTCCCTGATTGTGGACTCTCTGCAAGAATGATGGGAGTTTCTCCCATTCCTCTGATACATCCAGAGAAAGCTTTAGCTGGGTGAGATGATTTAGAGCAGAACTGGGTTGATTTCTCCCCCTTTTCTCCCCATTCTAGAAATCTCACAACCTACTGGTATGTGTTAAAGGTGCAAAGCAAAATTGTACCTGATGTTTTAATAATTATGATAGAACTAACTAGTATGAAATGTTCATACGTTGAGGATTGCCTTCTTTAAGAGTTAGCCTATTGGTGGGCAGAGCTGAAGAAATTATAGGTGAAGCTGAAACAACAGAAAGTAGAATTAGAATTGAGGGTGGACTCAATTCCTTCTTCTTCCCTCTCCCCTTCTCTCCCTCTCTCTCATGCACACACACAAACAACACACACAAACAACACACACAAACAATACTCCATATAAGCAATTCTCCATTCAACTTGTGCTGCAGATAAAGCTTGTGAGATCACTTGCAATGGACTGTTACAACCAGCCTAAGACTCTTCTAAAATAAAGCCAACTTATCCTTATGGACTGAGAGTTACAGGCTGACATCCTGCTACCATTCTAGAAGGGAAACTCTACTGGTGTGCCATTTTTTTCAAGCAGCAAAGAAGCCCAGAGTAGTAGTCAGTGCTTTACTTCCTGTTTAATTTACTCCTAAATTAAATAAGGCTTACCAACAGAGCCTTGGGAAAATGGCTGAAGTTAACTTTTACAGTGCAGTCTTTATCCCCAAGTTACAATAATAGAGCTGTTCAGCCTTGGTCCAGCTTAGCTAACAATTCTGTTTTATTCCAGGGAGTTACATCCAATTACATAGAACCCAAGTCTTGTATCTCCGCATCCCCCTCTCCCCGAAACAGCAGAGAAATATTATTGTATGAAAAGTTTCCAAGGGCATTGCCTTATCTGCCTGCCTGCCTGCCTGCCTGCCTGCTGCCTGCCTGCCTACCTCCACCATTCCCCCTCTTTTAATTTTGTACCATCCAGGTCAAAATATTATGGCTGCTTTGACTAAGAGAAGTAAGCCTTTATCTCCTTTGGATATTGTAGCAGTGGGCTGCAAATACCAATAAAGATATATCTTTGTTAACAAAACAGCAGGACAGATGGAAGATACCTGAAAGCCATGATAATGGAAGAATTAAAAATATTTTTGGTCTTTTTCAATGTAATGCCAGCTTCTTCCCCATCTGTTCAAGATATTTCACTTCCTGGTACATTTTCACACACTGGATTATTCATGATGGTCTGTATAGTTCCTGTTCTGTAGCCAGTGTCATCCTCAATAATTAATTGACTTGGACAAAACTGATCAAAGGTGGTGGAGTGGGGAAAAAACCAGATTCCCTTATAACTATTTTTAACCAACCATACAGCCATAGGTACATATGTAAGCCTGATCATATATTAGTATGGTTCTAAAGAAACTGATACCTTACAAATTTAAACCATTACAAATTCTTGGTTTAAATAATCTCATTTCTGGCAACAACAAAAAAAAGATGTAGGTTGTACTGGCTCCATAAGAATTCCCAAACCCTTTATACCATCTTTAGTCCAACTCAGAGATAATCAAATATGTAGTTCTGCACTCTTCAATGGATAAGATGTTACAAAGATTAGAAGAGGATAGTGGTGGGATAGAATAAAGGGACAGGAAAGGAACTTTTTTTACACTTTTGAAATCTCCATGTAGATGGAAAGGAAATAAACATATTCAGCATCTTCATAGAATTCTCAAAGTCTTAGAAAGAAGCAGGGATCCTTATCTTATCCAATGCCGACAGAGATGAGGAAGAAGAAAGCAGCTGATGACATTATTTGAGTTAAAGTATAATATCTAAGCTAGTTTCAAACCGGTATAATATAAATGGTGAACTCTTGCCATTTTTTTTAAGAGTCAGTAATAAGTTCCACCTGCCCTAGTGCCACCAATGCCATCAATATATTTTTAAAAAGGTGTTTCCTTAGGAAATTGAGAAAGATAGCAAATCCCAAAAAAGAGAAGGGAGAAAAAGGAGAACTATTTCAAAATGAATGTTGTCCAAAAATCTGACAGTGCAGTCCAGTGCTCCTTATTCAGATGGAAGACCCGCTGATTTCAATGGCATTAATTTCTAAATTAGTGGGTGTAAGTGCACAACCTGACCTAGATATTAATTTACAGTGGATGCATCAGGACTCTGAATAAGATATAGCTGTCTGGGAAGGAGAACATGCATGGCTGATAATTTTAAAAAATAGGACATGGTTCATTTTCTCCTGTTTTCTTCCACATGCTAAATGCAAATAGGAGTGAGATCCCACCTTGGAAGGCTGTTAAGGGTGTTCTGACTTGCTGTCCTCCAACAACTAATCAGACACTTCTGACTCCATACACTAGTTGCAGGGAAAAAAATCCAACGGTGCCTTAGATAATAGAGAAAGGCCTTGATAATCACTGATACATGCAATTTATAGAATTTACTCCTGCTTCAAAAATGTTTGAGTTAGAAACATCATTTGTTGTGATAGAAGTCTGCCACAAAAGACATTCTGCATCAGTTTTAAGACAATGTGGTTTCTTGACAGGTGCACATGACCTTGATCTCCAAGTCTTCCAGCATTCAGCTATTCAGACAGGGCTCTTTTGTCATTGGGGAAGAGGGTGTGAATGCCCAGTCTTTTAAGGTGGCATATAAGAGTACATCCTGCTGTCAAAAGGCCAATTGCAACATTGCATGGAAAACATATTTAAGGCTTTGCACCTGATCTTAGGCAAATCAGTGAAGGAAACACACTAAAGAATGAGTTCTAGTTTTGGAGCATCGTGCGTGCAAAACTCATGTAGCCTTCTTGATCTCTGGAACCTACAACTGTGGGCCTTGTCCCAGTTAATGTACTTAACACGCATCATATTATAACTTCTTTCTTAAATGTTGTTGGCTACTTAAAGTCCATTTTCCTTTCTATTGAGTGCCTGAGTTATTTATAGGATGTATATCGTGCCTTTCCTTAAATGAAGGATACTCAAGGCTATTAATTATAACAATAAAAGCAACCATTTAATGATAAATGCAATTTAAAACATAATTGAAGCAGTACCATGCTTCCAAGTGGTTTGTGTTCTTGCCTCTGTATTTTCTAAGGTTGGTTTGCCTGTCTTTTTGCCAAAAGGAAGAGGAAATAACAGGTTTTAGGGCAGTTTTACAACTTTATAGCAAAAGGAAGTCTGCTTTACTTTCCAATGGAAGCTCTTGGGCGTTGATTTTCGCAGCCTCTTAAAAGGAATGTATTGCTATGCATTGGGAACTCTAAAAAAAAAAGGGAATTAGAAAAAAACACACAAGTACAACTCGCAATCAAAATGATGCAATCCTAGATGCACAATCCTTCAGAATAGTCCATTATACCATCATTACTACCCCGACCGAGTACTCTGAGTACGTTCTGTCTTGGCTGTTGTTTTTTTTAATGGCGGGGGGGGGGGGGAATATCCTACTAATTCTGTTTTTCCTAAAGATTGTTCTCCCTTTACTAACTTTAGTGTTCTCCCAAATGTGGAGATAAATCCCATTTATTTCCTGAGTATTCTATTCTGCAACTTAACTAATCATGGCTTTGCCGCTAAGGTCACTCTCAGTGTATCTGATGTGATAAGGCAGAGAAAAACCACTTTCCCAAGTTGCACAGAGGATACTTAAAATACCCACTTTCCAGCCTTTCTAGCTACTCACAGATGTGGGCATTTACTAACCTGACATGCCCTTCAAGGTGAAGAGTAAGGAAGCAAGTTTGTTGGGAAAAAACCATGAACATTTTAACAGTATAATGTACTGATTTATGAGGAGGCTTTGACTATCCAAACATTTCATGCATATCTGAACAACGATCATGGTGCAGTAGCTTTCTTAAACTGAATCTCCAGCTTTTTAAGGATATACAGTAATTTTCCATTTTTTCTAATACATTCTGAAAAGAAAATAAGGCAGCCTGACTGTTGATAACAGGACTTTAATTTCTGTGCTTCTCTTCAAGTATAACATGAAAAGCAGGGATGTCCGCAGGGAGGGGGGGTCAAAAAAGTCAAGGTGGCGGCCATAGCCATGCGATCAAAGCCCTGCATGCTACAAAGAAAAATCTGACTCCAAACTTTATCTGTACTTACAGAATCTGCTCTTATGTGAAATCATAGGCACAATGCCATGGGAGGGCAAACCTACTATTAGTATGTGAGATGATATTATTATTATTATTATTATTATTATTATTATTATTATTAGTCCTCCATTGCTAATTTGTTTTTTTTTTTTTCCCCACCTTGGCTGATCGTGAAAAAGTTAAGTAGGACCTGGTTCATATTTAGGTGGGAGACTACCAGGAAATCTGAGGGCTCTTGTAGTCACAGAAGGCCTTTTCTGCCTCCAACCAGCGCCAGCCAAATGGAGAATAATAGCACTAACTTACAAGACTGCAGCATGGGTAGCAACATCTGTTGGGAGCCAACTCTGCTAAGCATGGACCATCCAGGAAATTCCCAACTTAAGTTGCTGATAGCTTTCTCCTTCAGAGGGTAGAGGAAGGCAGAGGAGGATCAGCTATTTCTAACTTGATATCGATCCGTAGAGTAGGCCTGGTCACCACCCAGTGCTGACCTGTAGAGAGTAAGGAAGAGGACCTTGACAGAAATGCGCAGGAACAGTTGCCGAGGCAGAAGGGGCTGAAGCATTTTTTAAATCCGGGGAAGCAAGATAATATTCTGAAGTGGATCAGGCAGATGCCACCCTGATTCATAATTCAGGTTTATACTGAATTCAGTAAAAGAGGGAGGAGGAACAGCACAATCCAACTTTCAGAATTCTGTTATTATAGCCAATATTTATAAAAGTAATTTTAGCCTTCCTGTGGAATTGATTTGCTAGTCTGGTCTACTCAGTGGGGTGATATCACCACGGTTCCTGATATGTATCCTTAGCTTAATTGGTTTTATTGTAATTTCTTTGTTTTGATTGGTGTGAGCTGCCGAGAGTTGTTGGGAGTCAGGCAGCATATAACTTCAATAATAAATAAAAATAAATTTAAAAGCTTAACAGTGATTCCTAGGTTTTTTTTTAAAGTGACATATTTTATAATTCATAAGTAATTAATGAGATATAGAAAATCTAATTTCCAAGACATTCTCGATCTCTTGTGTACTTACTGGTATTTTACTTTTTTATTCTTTTTTTACTTGTCTTTTAACTCTCGTTCTTCATATTCTTTTGTAAAATGTTTAATAAAAAAAATAGAAGACCTAGTGTAGGAAGAAGCAGGAACATTGTGGGGATGGGAGAATTCCACACAATGCTGGAATTCTTGATTTTAAGGAAAATGAAACCAGAACAGAGCCAAATGTGTATCTTGGACCTCAAAAAAAAAAAAAAAAAAAAGCTGGTTTCACTATCCTCAGAGCAGCAATTAGTGAGATCTTGCAACAGAAGAAACTAATGGGAAAGAGAGCTCAAGATGGATGCACATTTCTAAAGAAGGCTACTAAAAGCACAGTTGTGAGCAGTTCCAATAAGGAAAGAAAACTGAGGACAGCAGAAGAAACCAAGGAGGCCACAGAAGAGGCTTAATGTAGATCTGAACACACAAAAAAGGGCACATAGAGGAAAAGAGAGAGGGACAGCCACAAAGGAAAAGTTCAGACATGTAGCCTGAAACTATATTACTGATGTCACAAAAGCAAAACCTTACAATGAACTGAGATTGGTGACAGATGTTAAGGATAATAATGCTTCTTTATCTAAAATTTAGATCTTTGAACATCTCTGAACATATCTAAAGAAGAAAAGGAAAAAAATCAGTATAAAAAAATAAATGAAAATGGCAAAATCAAAAGAAAATGCCTAGTTATGCTGTAACAAAGAAAACAAGATAGAGCTCCTATTTTGTTCAGTTTTCTCCAGCAAAAAAGATTGTGTTCCATCAGGAAATTGGATAAAGGGACTGACATGAAGCTTGAGACCAAGAAATATGGCCAGGGAATACCCTAAGTTAAATAAAGAGACGTCATAAAGAACTCCATCAGTAAACAATGCAGTAATTAGCAAGAGCGGCATGAATATGTCAAAAACCAATGTTGATAGACTAGCCTTAATAAATTGTGGGAGTGCTGCAGACATCAATGCTTGACTTCAGCCAAGCATTTAATAAAGTACTCCATGACATGCTGATTAATAAGCTATTAAGTGTGGCTTGGATGGCATGACAATTAGATACACAGCTGGCTCAAATATCATATTCAAAGAGAACTCATCAATGGGTCTTCATCAGATGGGAGAGAGGTGACACAAGGAGCAGTCCTGGGTTTATATTCATGGTTTGGATGAAGAGGTGGAGCCATTGTCCACTCATCCGATTTGCAGATACTACAAGACTGAGCAGGACTTCTGTCTAGAAGACAGAAATGAAGTTCAGTATGATCCTGATGGAGATGGCCTTAAGGGAAATATTCAGAAGCTGTTACAAAACTAAAAAAGGCAGAAGTATTTCTTAAGCCCTGGGAAGGAGATAGTATTAGGAAGAGCCTCAAGATGGCCTCTCCTTGAGGGAGGGGAGGAAAAACACAGTCAGATTTGCAAGACTCTGTTACAATAGCCCAGTGTTTCTCAACCTGACAACTTTAAGATGTGTGGACTTCAACTCCCAGAATTCCCCAGCCAGCATGAGTTGAAGTCCAAACATCTTACAGTTGCTGAGGTTGAGAAACACTGCTATAGCCTACCCCAATACAGCACAGTCTTCTGATGGAATCTGTTTCCTGGTCTGGACAACCTTGAAAGGCTGGTGGTAGGTTAGAAAAATGGACTAAAAGAATGAAATTTAACAGAAGCTAATGCAAAATCTTCTTCACCATGGAAAAAAAATCAAATGTGAAAGTATAGGCTAGGGGATATCTGGCTTGGTAATGGTACCTAAGAAAAAGATCTTGGCATAAAAGTTTACAGCAAAGTGCACATCAGCCAGCAGTGTGACATTGCTGCAAAAAAGGAAACTTATTGTACGCTCCCAGAGTCACTTCTTGTGAGATGGGTGGCTATGTAAATTTGTTTAATAAAAATAATAAGGATATAATTTTTTTTAAAAAACCACAGTGTTAGGTAGTATCAACAGATGCAGAGTTTCCAAACAATAGAAACTAACCATTTCACTTTATTCCACTTTGGTCAGACATCGTCTTGATTACTGTGTATTGGAGACCGTAAAGAAGGATTCAGAGACTTGTTGTCTTTCATCCTGGGGTGCGGGACATAGAATAATGGATTTAAGTTACAGGAAAGTGGATTCTGATCAAACGCTGGAGGGAAAAACATCTTCATAACACTAAGAGCAGTTCAACTGTGGGGCCAGCTAGCCAAAGGATTCTGTTTCACTGAGATGTCCCAACGTAAGCTAGATGGCCGTGGTCTGGCTCGTACTTTGATTTGAATTCCTGCCCTGACCCCCTTCCCACTCTGTGATTCTAGGACCTGAACTGCTATTCAGAGGTTGATTATTGTTCTTCCTGATTCTCATTTTAGACCAGGTAATTGTTTATGTTCTTCCAGCCTTCCAAGTTGATGTTCTCATTCATCCACAAGATCATTTGCATAAAATTAGGAAAAAGTAACAGTGTTGTGCTCCCCCCTCCATTTTTTTTTTTTTTTTTGGAAGTTCTGCAGTTGCAAACGAGATGTTGTTTCTATTGCCCGTGGACTGCAGAAATGATAAAGCTGACTATCTGACAGGGCCTTGTGGGTCAGGAACTCCTCTCCCAGGTCGTTCTTATTTTCAACAGTTAAGGAAACAAAGGGCAGCCTGTTAACAGGGCTGCTTCTGCTGCTGGCTTCTGTCCCGGCCAGACTCCTTCAATCAGGCTGTCCGCGTGGTGCCCCGAGCAGACCAGGAAAGGGAAATCGTGACCAAGTCGGGAGCCCCAGGAGGGGAAGAAGTGTGGTGAGGGGACTGGGAGCGGTCAGCCTCTTCTGCGTTTCCTGCCGATTCCATTCATTCTCCTGCTCCCTTCGACATTGCCCTGCATGAGATTTTGATCACCAAGAAACAAAAGACTTTCCCCACCCCCTTCTCAAAGCCAGTGGTAAAATGTGTAGTTCAGCTCCCGCAGGGTGTGGTCAGAAGAGTCAAGATGGCAGCCACAGTAGTGCAATTGAGGCTTGGTGCAATTCACATAAAAAACAGAGAGAGTTTTGATCTCACCGTTGTGGCTACTCTCCTGACTCTTTTGGCCCCTGGCAGCATTGGTCCTGAGAAGCACTGCTGTGTTGCTCCCAGCAGCTGTGTGGGGCTCTGCCACTTTTTTTCTCTTCCTAACCAATGACGATGAGGGTTTTATTAGAAGAAAATAACGGAAGCAGCAGTGGGCGATAAAAGACCATTACAAAAGGAAAATGATGTTCTCTAGACATCTATCAAATGCAGTGAATGCAAGGCAGGGTGATGGAAGGGTGAAAGCCACATCGAGAAACCCCTTTAGACTGGTCCCTACGCAGAACAGCAACTTCATGGTCTTCTGGTCCATGTCTATCGATTTCATGGAGTTCCTGAGTTTTGCTATAGTACCCTAAATTGTATACCACAATAAATGGTTTAGCCTTTTTGGACTCAAAGAACACTTTCCTTGTTTTGTGGAATAAATTAAGAAAGCTATACTACCAAGGAATTCCAGATCAAGTGCAAGTATCTCCTGAACCAGCCAAAATAAGTAAGGAATATGGCTGATGAACTGTTGGGGAGACTAAAACTGAAGAGAAAGATGTTCTGAAATGGAAATTATGGGACTGACAAGATGGAATTCTAAATAAAACACTCAAGCCTGCAAGATGTTGATGCAAAATCTACCTATAGTCCAGTGTTGTCCAAACTTGGCCACTTTAAGATGAATGGACTTCACCTCCCAGAATTCCCCAGCCAGCATGGCTGGCTGGGGAATTCTGGGAGGTGAAGTCCACTCATCTTAAAGTGGCCGAGTTTGGACAACACTGCTATAGTCATTACATAGAGAAACCATCTGAACTCATTAGAATATCACACACTCATTAGAATATCACACTCATTAGAATATCACACCAAATTTCCACACCATTCATCAAGTTGAATTGGAGTGGAGTACATACTTAATCCACATTAGTCCCATTATTAGAAAAATATGGATTTTACATTTCTTTTGTAAGATGAGCTCATGAAGGCTTTCATTTTGCTGAGATTCTGAGAATGGGTTCAACTGTTTTAAATGTTATATCAGCCTTAAGCTGGGGTGCCACAAAGCTGATAAATTATTACATTAATTTTTCTGAAAGAATTTGATCAGGTATTAATATGCCACATTGTCATTGCCTACTTTTTAATATCTAGTCATTTTATGGCTGTTTCTCTCTGTGAACTCAGTTTTTATTATTACATATTCTGTTTTTGATCTTTTTATATTGGATTTACTTCTAGGTATAGTTTGATGTTTATTTTTTATGATGAATTTGATGATTTTACTCCTATGAACAGGATGCAAGTGGCAGATGAATAAATATAGGGTGGGAACCCTGACAAAACACCTGGTTATTATGATAAAGAGAACTAGGAGAAAAATGTCCCCTCTTTCTCCTACAACTATACTCAAGGGGCACCTAACTATATAAACTACTACAGCCTGATGTTAAACCTCAAAACCATCTTAGGGCAAACAGCAGGACCCTGGAACCTCTGTCTTGTTTTCTAAAAACCTTATTTAAAAAGTGTGTTGGAAAGAGTGCTCTAAGGCAGTGTTTCTAAGGAATTAAGTGCTCTAAGGCAGTGTTTCTCAAGCACTGCAACTTTAAGAGGTGTGGACTTCCACTCCCAGGATTCCCCAGCCAGTAGTCTGGGGAATTCTGGGCGTGGAGGTCCACACCTCTTAAAGTACCAATAGAGGCATATATGTGTAGCTCAGGGTTGAACTGTGGAGTCCTCAGGGTTCCCTGAGCTTGGTTCATTTCTTGCAAACGTTTGGTTCTTTTGGTAATGTTACCTACCCGGGTTTGCAAGAAAAGAACCAAGCTCGGAGAACCCCAAGGACTCCAAACCTCTTAAAGTTACAGAGCTTGAGCAACTCTGTTCTAAGGAGATGGTCCACCCGGGCTAACTGTTCGTCTTCCCTATAACTCAATTCTCTGGCCTCAGACAAAAGTCGATTCCCCAATCTGGCTTCCTTTCATCAACCTATTTTTCTGCCGCCTCCTTAATCGCTGTGGCTTCTGAGGGGTCAGAAGAGCTCTCCGACCTCAAGCAAATCGCTCCAGCATCGTTTAGAAAAGGGCCCCGGCAGGACTCCAGGTAGCCCCCAGGGACAATCCGGAGACGGGCCCGGGGGCGGGGCTTCCCTGCCCAGCTCCTCCCCCTTCCGAAACAAGAAGCGCCGCGGCTGGGCGCTGCTGTGCCAAGGCTTCGCTTGACCAAACGCTTCTCGCCCGGCCGCTGGGAGGAACGCGTCGCCGGTGCTTGGCACTGCTGCAGCAGCGGCGGCGGCCCGATCCTCCGACCCTCGCCGCGAGGGCTCGGCTGAAGTCCGCGGGAGCTTCGCTGGGTGCCTCGTTCCGGCTCTGGCGCCGAGGCGCGATGGAGTTCGCGGCGGGAGTGGGGCTGTTCCTCGCGCTGTGGGTCGCGGCGGAGCCCTGCCTGGGGGATTCGGGTAAGGGGCGCCGGTGGGGAGGACCGGGCTTCGGGGGGCGGCGGAGGCGTGTGTCAGCCTCGGCGAAGGCTCGGTTCCTTCTGTCCCGCTGGGCGACTAGCCGGATCCAGGGGTCGCGTCGCTCCGGCTGGGTTGAAGTGGGTTCTCCTGGGGGATTCCGGGGGTAGAGGGCAGCTGCAGCCTGTCGCCCGCCGGAGGAGCGATTGGTATTCCCCCGCAATCTTGGTTTTTCTCTGTTTTTACTTTTATTTGTACTTGAGTGTGTTAATGATGGCTTTGCTGTTGTAATCGTCACCGTGGTTGTACGCCGCCCGGAGTCACGTCCTGCGAGGTGGGCGGCTATATGGATTTACTACGTAAAAAAAATAAAATAAATACTGTAAAGGGACGGGAGACCCAGCCGCGTTTAGCGCGACAAGTGCGGCCGGCCACAACTGTCGCGCATCTGGGGGGCGCCAGGTTGGGGGAGCTGGGACAAAGAAAACGCCACGATGGCCCATATTTCTACTGGGGCGGGGACCGGGGTTGGGGACGTGAAATGATACGGGTCGTGAAATGATACGGATCCTGTTGTTGTCGTGGTTAGGGGGAGTGAGGGATCAAGATGTTGGGCTTGATTCTGGGAGAGCCAAGTTCAAATTCCCGCTCAGTCGTGGAAACTCACTGACTTCGGGGCAGTCTCTCTCTTTCTTTTTCTCAGCCAGTCTACCTCACCGGGTTGTGGTGGTGGGGACAGAGCCGCCCTGAGCTCCAGAAGAACGGGTGAGATATGAATTGAGTTGAGCACATAAAATAAATTGAATAAATAACATAAATAATAATAGCATTATTAGAGTCAGAAAAGAAAAACAAATAATTAACATTTAAGTCAATTTTCTTAACAGTAGGGATAAAAGCAGATTAAGCATTTTCACTCCGGCATTTGCTCTCACCATGCCTGAATTGTCCCCAGCGTGGTCTTCTTGGAGGGACTCGTTGGTGGATTTCCAGAGGTTGCACCACGTCATGTTAAAGGAACAATCAATTTACAATGGCCAAAGGAACAAAATGAGCATTTATAACTGCATCAGTTGCCAGCATTTACAATTGCGCAAGAGGAGAAGCAGTGTGCATGTGGGTGTGTCAGCCTAGGGATCCCCCCTGAGCTGTTCTGGGACACTTTTGGATATTCTCCCTGGGCGACAAAATGCCTTTTGCTTCTCTGCTGTGCAATACGACTAGCATTTGAGCACAGTCCTGCAATGGAGGTGGAGTTGCACAAAACACCCTGGGAAGCCACTGATGGGGACAAGTGGGAACACAAGTAAATGTTGTTTAGGCCAAATATCGTTGACCAAAATCTCATATAATTCCCATCATGCTGTGAAATATGGGAGTTGTAGTCTAGTGCATCTGGAGTATGCCAGATAAGGGAAGGCTTGCTTTTGTTTCATTTTATTTGTGGTTCCAGACCAATAAAACCAAATACAAAATTTAAAATACAGGAAAACAGACAAACCAACAAACTGGAAATAATTAATAAAGGGAAAAGAGTATTACCCAGTTTCTGCAAGCCATAGCTATTGCTAGAAACTTGGCAACCTTTATAGTGGTTGTCCAAATTAAGTCTTGCAGAAGGAAGATTGTAATGTTTTGTTCAGAAAGATTATGAAGAGTTCTGATAATTAGGTTTATGAGTGCCAGACACCATGGGTGGTACAAGGGGCATATAACAATACATGGGTTCCTGACTCAAGCTCTGTTTCTAAGCAGGCACACATGATGGCAATACGGGAGACTAGGCACTTGCCTATAGTTTCCATAGTAGGTGGTGTGTCAATTCAAGCCAAGGTAAACATCTCTTATGTGAAATATGTAGGATGTTAGAGAGGTAGCTAGGAATTGTCCATGGAGAACCTGCAACTGCACCATAATAGGGGTGGATCACTTGGCCCTGTCATTTTGTAGATTTAAATCCCAAATCCTCTGTTGAAGTTTGATTAAAGGTGTATCTGGGCTGAGAGGCGATGTTGCTTGGAATGAGAGGCCACAATATGCTAGATCAGAAGACTATGATGGGATACCTGTTTATAAGAAATGCATATTTTATGAGTTCAGTGAGTTCAGTTCCTATTTATTCTGTCCAATACAACTTTTCCCAGGCTTGGAATTTCCAGTCATCTTCAGTTCCCGAAAACCTGACAATAATAAAGAGAATAAACAAGTGCACTGTTATTTGCTCTTACTAGATCTTTAACATGCTAGAAGATTAACATGTAAACTTCATAATGACAGTAAGAACACCAGTGCCCATATTCTTCATTTCCAACCAAATAAAGGCCAATGTTATATACTACCAGTCATTGGAATCACAGTGAGATTTGGACCATGCCATAAGCAAAAAGGGGCAAATTGTTTTATACTTGTGCTTTAAGAAGAATCCATGGGCACAGTCTGCTAGTTATGGGTAGCTTGATGACTGCAGGTGGTATTTAATTTAAAATTATTCAGGCTAATCAAGGAGTAGGTATTGTATGGAAACAGCAAAACTTTGATGCTGCCAAGAATTTGAAGGACTAAAAAATGTTTCAGGTCCTTTCTATGCATTGGGTAGCAAGTAATTATGCTGTGTAGGAGAGGCATGGTTTCTTAGCTTGGTGAATAGAGAATCAAGAGTCTGTGAATCCTTGTCTTTCCAAATTTTATTACTTGCAAAATGAATAATGGAGAGTGGGGGCTCCTTGTTTATTATTAGAATCTGACCCAACACCTACTTGGAATGAAAGAGAGAATCCTGAGCCAGATCAAAATTCTGTGGCCAGATAAGCATATATAGACTCTACCTGCACATGAGCCCCATTGAAATCAATCACATCAAATATTTATTATGGTCATAGACCAACATAGTGAAATCAATGAGACATGCATCTGCTCATGCATAGGAATGGCTGATAGTTACTTATGACAGATGTTCAGTGGGATTTGGAGTGACTGTAAACATGTTGAGTTCATTGGCATTTCTTACTGAATAAGCATGCATTGGACTGTAGACCTACATAAGTAAAAGCCAAGAATATCCAGCACAGAATAGATTATTTTAAATTATTTGTCACAAATAGCCTAGAAACTCTCAAATAAGAAATATTTCTCTTTGATAGTAATAATAAATTGTGGGATGTTTGCTTGCAAAGAACAGTTGTGATAGGAATTCACTTACTATATTCCCAGAAACAATGATGATAGTAATTCCAGAATTAAGTCCTAGTCTGAAAAACAAATTCAGGCAAACACTTTTTTTTATTCTTTCCAACCCAGTAAAATGTCAGAGAGAAATTACATAAAGGTGGCTAGGAATCTCTCTGTTGGTCAGCAAGATAAATCTCCAAAAACTGAGTGGAATGGGACCCAAGACTGAAAATAGGTCAGATCTGACCAATAGCCATGGGGGAAAAATATGTAACATTTTCCCCCAGACCCTCCCTATGAAAAGGAAATTTGATAGTGGCTCAGGATGTTGCCAACTATTCTTAAGCCGGCTCCCTCCTTCCACCAGGTCACATGGCCCAGAGTGGAGCTCCTGTTGAAGGGTTGAGAAGAATTCCCTGAGCCATACTATGGAAGCTTACCCCACTTTGTTACTGGAGCTGCCCACACTGGGTTATTAAAAATATTTTGAAGTGCTTCCGTGAGATATTTAAATGATTTTTTCTGATCCTAGGAGTAGAAACCTGTGTGTGCCTACTTACAAGCCAGTCCCACTGAATTCATTGAACTAACTCTAAAATAAATGTGTTGAAGACGTGGATGTCTCTTCACATCACTGATGCCAGTTGAGGAAACTACAGAGGTTTTTATAGGGTTAAAGAGAACACGGAAAGCTGATTCATGACATTCATATACTGTTTAGATCAATGGGCCCATCTTGCTGAGTACTGTGTGCAGTAATCATCTTTCAAACAACTTTTCAGGCAGGAACCTTTTCCAGATCTACCTGAAGATATTGGGACTAAATGTCCCATATTTGTGTTTACACTCCTCAGTTCCCAGGAGACACCAGCAAGAACTGAGTATGTATCAAAGATGAAGAGAAACACTTTTTTCACTGAATGTTCTAAGGGAAAATCAGTAAGTGAAAGTAGACATATTTCTGGAAACATGCCTATCAGGACTAATTGTCTCATTGAGGAACATGGGTTGGAAGTCCCAACCAGAAGTAAAGCCTCCTTTGGAATTCCTGGTGATTTCATGGACACATCTACCTGGTTTCTTTGGAACAATACTAAATTAGGGGGGGCCACTGCTTTCTTCTGAGATTTGCCCAGTCAAGCTCTGGGTTGTTTGGTGCTCTCCCATTCAATCCCAATCAGGTTTGACTCTACCTAGCTTTTGGGGGGCAGTCAAGGTTGATTAGGTGCTACCAGCTAGATGGGCCCCAGTCAAAACTGACAGTTCCGCAGAATGCCTAGAATCCATCTTTGTCCAATCTAGTGGTCTGCAAACTCTTTACACATCTGAGTAAAGCTGTTTTTGCACAACTTAAAATACCTTTATAGAAACAGATTTCATTGTAAGCTTCTTATAATTCTAGGCTCTTGGATGACAAAAAGAAACAAAATATGAGCAACAGAACTAGGTCACAACTTCTCACTGTCTTTTGCAATAGTAGCCAAGAGAGTGTCATGAACTGCCATTCATTTGACAGCTGCACATTTTCTCAGCAGCAGCATCTGTCTCTCTCTCTCACTCTCTTGGAATAACTTGATCACAAAATCTAAAAATATCAATTGATACAGTTTTCTTAATTATGAAGCATTTGCAAAATAAAGAAAACAACCACTCTAAAAGTATTTATTTCAGAAGATAATCATTACAATGTTGCAAGGCACCTGTGACAGGATACAAGACAATTCTCTCTCCTCAAGTCTGAAGGGACAGAATCAGTGGTGTCTACAGAGTGATGGGTCAAAATTGGCAAGATGATGGATGGAGGATTGTGAAGCAAGCCTCACCTCTTTTGTATGCCGCCTTACTAATCTCCACCCACCCACTGGTGGATGCTGCTGGAAAGTATCATTCCCCTCCCTTTTTCTGAACTAAATAGAAAAAACAAAGAAAAAGAATACACAAGATTATAAAAGAAGGGAAAAAAAGCTAAAAAAATCAAAAACATACAGGGTATATACTTATAGACACATTTATACATATAAAGTTGTACAGTAAACATTTCAATGAAAGGAATAATAGATTTTTTTTATAAATACTGATCCAATTGTTTCACACTGTCCTGCAAAGTTCTTTTGTTACAGAATGCCAGCTTTCATTTCAGTAGCATAATCTGATATGGATACATTATTTGGAACCCTTCCCAGCAAATTTAATTAATTTGATCAGGTAGCACATTATGCTTTTTTTTTTTAAACTAAGGGAAGATTTAGGTCATGCCTGAGAAAAATGAGATCATTATTAAAACCAAGTTCACTGTATTTCAATGCACATATCCTTTAGCTAGACCTTGAAGTTAGAAGTGCAACCAAACAGGAACTCCACCCTAGCTGTATGAATTGTAGAGCAGAGTTGCTAGCTTCTGACCATCTGCCCATTCTTCCTGTTATGATAGCGCTCATGAATTTCAGTGTGATGTGTTTCATTCTTCATAATTTAACCCTTTTAATGGACAAATCCTCTTCTGTCCGAGTCAGAATTCCCCTTGTATCCTGTTATTAGGCATCCTCTTAAATTTATTTGCTGGCTTGAATTAGCTAACAAGTTATGTGCAGCAGTCGACAAATCCATCTGTATCTAATCCACACCAGCTTCCCATGTTTCAGATACAATTCGATCACGACTCATTGCTGCGACAAAAAAAGCAAGATTTTTTTTTTCTGGCTTTGTAGGCCACTTTCCCAAATTTATTCATTTTGTATGCAGTTTTGTAATTCTGAAATGCAACATTCATAAAAGCATGCAGTCCAAGGAATAACTGTATTTCGATTCACATGTTAGTCTAGGATGTGCAGGTTAAAACACTAAAAGATACAGCCCAAAATAAATGGTTTCCTACTGGTATGTATTTTCCCATTTTTGGGAGTCTGTGGCTTTTTGCACATTCCGTTACTGATACATGTATATATATTTGCATTTTACAGGTTCGTCTAGTTCATTGGATCCACCGTCTCTTAGTATCCAAAAGCATATGATTACTATAGCTGCAAATGATACGTTACAGATTACTTGCAGGTAAGGAAGGAGCCTCAGCGTGATTATCATTGGTATTTAATGTATTTTCTTAATTTCTTCCTGTGATACGTGACTTTCTTACGGATATGAGCACACACAAGATAGATACATAAAACAAGGAATATAAATAAAGTATTTTAATGTGCCCCAAACATTTCCAAGTGTCTCTTGGCTCAAGCATTTAAAGCTTTAGCATTCAAAAGAACAAAAGCAAAGACATCCTGTTGCCTGAGTCTCCTAGAAATTTTCAAGGACGAGATTTTATTTACTTTGACTTCTGCTGCTATGTTTAAAAGAGCAAATGTCAGTTCCTCCATAATTCCTGACTGGCACTTTCTGTCTGTCCCCAATAGACCTACCTTTATAAACCCAGATTGCAATGTGCCAGAAATAGACAGCAGGTCGTTCCAGATGATTCTTTCAAGAGCTAAAAAGTCTAAAGCCAAGCTTGACTCCTGGCTGCACAGATACAACTATGTAGTTTTTTAGCAACCGTATAGAAGTGATCTGTTGTGGTCTTCTGAGATGTTTTCAACTTCCCATAGAAATTCCCTGGCCATCTCCCGTCCAAGAACCAGGTCCAATCCTGCTTTGACAATGCTGAACAAATACTGTCCAGACTCTGTATTTCAAGGAAAGGCAAAACCTTTAACAGAGCAATAGGGATTTTTTTCTGTTGAAAATTACAATTCTGCTAAAGAAATTAGGCTAAAGATTTGGTCACTGGTTATCTACTTCTGTTTTAGACAGTTCATCCAATTCTGCCCCCCTCTGGCACCCAATTGTTATGGGTTGGTCAGAGTGACAGAACTGCAGTTGTGAGGCTGTTGCCACTTTAGGAAACGGGGTCCCTTATTTACCATCCTTCACTCCCAATTTGTAACAATCTGCCATCAGATTAGATGCTGATTAAGGAGCTTGTGTTCAGCAAGAGGACTATTTATATTGGATATGTCCAGGTTGGCATCATATAAGTTTAGATATCTGTGTTTACCATCTCTTGTTCTAGCACTACAGATAGTTCTCGACTTACAACCACAGTAGGGACCGGAAAATTTCATTAAGCAGTGAGGTTGTTAAGTAAGGCACCATGTTACCGCACCTGATTTTACAACATTTTTTGTGGTGGTTGTTAAATGAATCACCACGGTCATTAAGTGAATCATGTAGTTCCCCATTAATTTGCTTGTCAGAAGCCAGCTGGGAAGGTCGCAAATGGCAATCATGTGACCGTGGGACGCTGCAACTGTTGTAAGTACATGCTGGTTGCTACGCACCCGAATTTTGATCATGTGACTGCAGGGATGCTGCGACAGTCATAAGCGCAAGGACCAGTTGTAAGTCACATTTTTCAGCGCCATCATAACTTTGAATGGTCACTAAATGAATGGTTGTAAATCGAGGACTACCTGTAGTTTTCTTACTGTGTACAAAAAGGGAGGAGTCACACTTTTTGTTTTTGGAATATTACTTAGCACATCCTTTTATGTGGACTTCCTGTGTAAATAGCACAAAAATAGGCAGCAACATCTAAGGATACTAATTGTGCTTTCTACTTTTATAGCATGCAGAAAGATTTTTCATGAATACAGTTGCACAGAAACTGACTTGATCCAGAGAAATTGTTTTAGTCATGGCTGATTTAACATCCTTTGGTTTTAATGGACACACACTCTAAGCCTAACTCAAACTAGACCCAACCCAATGATCCAGTTTTAAAAGTTCAAATATTTCAACTAAGGAATCAAGGGACTTTAGACAAACTACAGCTAGGCAAGCTTAAGACAGATTTGGGCAGTTCACAGCAAGATCAGTAAAACAAACAAAAAGATAAAACAGGGATGCCCGGCATCAACACTGCACTATACTGCACGGCGCCCCCAGTAATGCTTCCGCCAAACAGTTACATCCTGTCTTCAGTGGGCTCTCTTCACACTTAACCCAATGCCTGACTCTGTTCCAGGCCTGGGGTTAGGGTGGTTCTGGTGACCTATTGAGATTTGTTTTTTCCTTTGGTAGTGTGGTTGTCAACACATTCCACTAAATATTACTGTATTTAAAGTGACTTGTGGCCTGCCTTGTGATGGCTTCATTAGGTGATAAATCTTCGATAAATGCAGCTCTGTGAACCATGGCTTAACAGTGTTGATGCAGACCATTAGCAGAGAATGCCATAGGACTCAAATATCCTTAAATAGCTTACAGATTTCACTCTCCCCCCCCACCCCCCCAGTGGCGAGAGGGCTTTGGATTGGCTTTTGCCTAACAACCAGACAAGCACTGAAAACCGAGTAGCAGTGACTGAGTGTGCCAGCGATACCTACTGTAAGATGCTCACCCTGATGGAAGCAGTAGGCAACGACACGGGGTCCTACAAGTGTTTTTACCAAGACAACCATACATCATCAAGCATTTATGTTTACGTACAAGGTAGGTGTATGTTGAGATAATGCGCTTTTTCTGTTTAATGGGAAAATTGCCTTAATATTATGCAAATGTGAACCATATTGGATCAGAACAAAAATCCCTCTGCTCCACTGTCTTGTCCTCACCATGGCCAGCTAAATATCAATTGGAAATCTACAAATGGGCATGGGCACAACAGTGCCTTCTCACGTGTGTTCTCCAGCAACTAGTATAGAGAAACATACTCTTCAAGTCCAAAAATATCTCACCTTTATAACAAATCTCCACTGACAGTTTCTTCTAAACCAATTGATCTAATTGGCTTTAAGAACCACTTAAACTGGTGGGCATTACAACAGCTTTTAAAAGCATTACCCACATTTACTTCTGGACTTCATGAAGGAGAACTTCCTTTTATTTGTTTATTTGCTTTATTTGTCTTGAATCTTCATTCAGATTTACTGGATGACCTTGAATTCTAATATGAGAGAGAGTGAAAACAATCTCCTTATGCACTTCTTCAATACCATTTCCTCCCATATCCTTTTCCAAGCTTAAAAAGCCCAAAATTTTGCAATTTTTCCCAAACAGGAAGTTTTGATGACGCTTTTCTGCACCTTCTTCTGCTCTGAATTTTTTTTTTTTTTTGAAGTGAAGCAATCAGTACGGCACACTGTGTTCCAAATGAAGTTGAATTATAGATTATTCCTGGCAGCCCTACATCATGAGGATAATCAGGCTGTAAGAAAGTGAATTAAAAGGCCCATGGAATCTTTCATATTTGTTACCTATTAAGAGAAAAGAAACTTTGCTCCAGTTGCCGTCAATCTCCAAGTCATTTGGAATTCTTGCAGTCTTCATTGGTGGTATACTCCTAAAACAGGTGCTGATTGCTTCAGCCTGCTGTTGGACTAGAGAAGTGCTGTGTAGTGTAAAATGGTGAACACTAGAATTACAACCAGCTCTCTTATGCAGCACTTTCTTTCTTGTTTGGCTGAGCTATGGGTTTGGGGGAGCCACCCCAAGTCAAAGTCCATCCCTGGCAGCATCAGTGTTCAATCTACTATGAGTTCAGCTGGTGGACTCCAACTTACTAGGACAGAATGCTGTAAACAAATTGCTTTAAATAAGAGATTCTGAAAATTCAATGATATTTAGAATTTCTATATTCTTCAGATTACAGATCTCCATTTGTGATGTCAGTCAGTGAGCCTGGGGCTGTATATATAACTGGAAACAAAACTGTGGTGATTCCATGCCTTGGATCCTCATCAAACCTGAATGTATCACTCCATTCAGTAAGACAAACTATCATAATTCCTTTTGCCAGTGATTTTAGCTCTTTTTTATTTTCGCGTTGACGTTACATATTTTACATTTGAGGCAGAGGGCCTGACAATAAGGCACTGTGTAAAACAGCATAAATAGAAAGGTGAATTTAAGATGTGAAAGATAATTCTATAATTTACTAGATTAGAAGTACATAACCTGTAACCCGATGCTAGATCCCTCTTCCCCAAAGTCTTGATGTGACTTCCAAAGCTCCTCCAAAAGTGATAAGTAATTGTAAATTTTAATTTGGCAGAATGGAAACATTAAGTGTATGGAGAATAATCATTGCATTGCATTTCATTACTTTTAATTCTTATTACATTTCAATTGAAATTCAATGTAGGTTTTGTCCTCACTCTACTGATCTTTTAGACTATGACCCTCTACATGCCATTCAAAGGTCAAATGGGACCTTTTAGTTCTATACCTAATTACTAGACTATTTTAGAGAACATCAGAATTAAAGTTATTGTTGTTTTGTTATTCATATAGAAGTATCCAGAGAAAACATTTGTTCCTGATGGAAAGTCAGTTACATGGGATAATCAAAAGGGTTTCACAATTCCCACTAACATGATAAGTGATGTAGGAATGGTCTTCTGCAAAACTAAGATAGATGGTGAAAGCTATCAATCAGTGATGTACGTTGTGGTGGTTTTAGGTAAGTGATAGGCTTTGTTTATTTATTTGGGTGCTTCTAAAGTAACTATTTGGGAAAATGGGAGCTTAAAACACCACAGTACACACTTTTGATTATCACCACAATGATAATCCAAAGGGGAAGATAAAGTCCCACTGAAATGGAACTTAATGACCCGATAGCTGGGACCATATTATTTTCTTCGAACCACTTTGCTATTGCTTTTTCCCAGTATGTTCTCTCTCTTTCTCTTTTAATGTCCCAGTCTAATTTACAGCTGTAAGATTTTCTGGAGATTTCTGACATCAATATTTATTTTTAGGCTTGCTGGTTTGAGTTTTATCAATTCTAGTTAAAACATTTAACTAGTCAATTAAACATTCGTCATCAAGAAGTACTGTTTCCACGTCCATTGACAGGGCAGGGAGTGAAGCTTCAGGGTCTTTCTCCTGAGTATCAGAACTAAATAGGGCATGTACTATTTGCGTTTTGGGACAAACATACTGGTTTTTTTACTTGTTTCGGATAGCCCACTTCCCCATATCATTCGTTTATCTCACAATTTGAGAATGGGAACATTTGTATATTTTCTATATGGCTTTCAGTGGAATTTTTCTTCTGGTTTCGGCCCCCTCCATTTAGGATACAGAATTTATGACCTCAGCATGAGCCCTCTGCACCAAGTAGAGCTGGCAGCAGGAGAGAAGCTGTCCTTAAACTGTACAGCAAGGACTGAGCTGAATGTGAGAATTGAGTTTCAGTGGGACTACCCTTCAAAAAAGGTAACAGAAACCAGGGAGCTTTCTAATCAAAGAGGAATTTGCTAGACTCCAGGCCAAAGGGACCCTGGTGTATGTATGTGTGTGTGTGGTGTGTGTGTGTGTGTGTGTTTAATGTTCCAAATTGCATTGATCAAAATGATCAATTCTGGGTCATCCTTAATCAGTTGATGTCTGATGATTAATAGCAGTAGAGTTAGTTGGGCTGGATTATTGAGAGAGTCAGTTAGGAGGTTCCCAAGTTCAGGTCTGGACCAAGATTTGGTTCTCCTCCTTCCTCCCCTTGTTTCCTAGAGACAATTAGGTGACACAAACTTACATGAGGGCCAGGGCCATGCGAAAGAAGAGAGAGAAAAGACTCTGTGGGAAGGAAAGTAGGGAGCGCTGAGATGGGAGTGCTAAGCAGGGAAAAAATCTGGTGTGTGTGTGTGGGGGGGGTGGCACATTGGGAGCATGTTTATTTATATATATATATATATATATATATATATATATATATAATTTATTTATTTATATATAAATATATTTAAGTATATTTAGTATATATATAGTACACAAAGACCAGAAGACAGTGGTAGTGATAGATGTAGCGATGCCAAGTGACAGCAACATCAGGAAGAAGGAGCATGAGAAGCTGGAGAAGTACCAGGTCCTGAAGGAGGAAATCGAGAGGATGTGGAAAGTAAAGGCCAAAGTGGTCCCGGTGGTGGTAGGAGCACTTCGGGCCATGACTCCTAAGCTGGGAGAGTGGCTCCAACAGATCCCAGGAACAACATCAGAGCTCTCTGTCCAGAAGAGTGCAGTGCTAGGAACAGCTAAGATACTGCACAGAACCCTCAAACTCCCAGGCCTCTGGTAGAGGACCCGAGATTGAGGAAGACACATACCACCCATAGGGGTGAGAAGGGAATTTTTATATATATATATTTATATTTATATATATATATATATATATATATATATATATATATATATATATATAAAAAGATTTTTAAAATGGAGGATAAAAACTAATGCAAACTAATATAAAGTAAAAAAAGAAAGAAATCAAAGAGTAAGCTAAAAGTGCAAGAAAAGAAAAAAAGAAAAAGAAAAATAGAAAAGAAAGAAAAAAGATACAAAGAAGTAGCTTCCAATCTTCTTTACGGTAGTCATAAGTACAATTACAAATTTACCTCTTACTCTATGGTTATAACATAACTCTCTTCTTTCTATAATCTATCCTATCTAATCATCAAAACCATAAATCAAAAGTTCATTTTTTAATGTTTTATGCAAAAAGTCCATAAGGGGTTTCTGCGTTGGGGAGCATGTTCATGGGAGAACTAAAAGGGCAGATTGATTGGAGCCCTCCTAACCCTTGTAGCACCACTGAGTTGCAGGCGGAGAAGCATTTTTTTTCCTGGCAAGAACTGCTGGGTACAACTTTGGTGCAATGGAAGAGAAAGGAAATTCATGGGGCAGGAACCTCATGAGCAGTTGTTGAATGGCTCCCTGCCCATCTGGTGTTGAAGCCAGTGCCATGCTCTACAGAGGGGTGATGTTCATCTACTCCAGTGGCTGCATCAGCTGAGTCAGATCCCAGTAGCCAAAGATGCTATGCTGATAAATGCATGCTCCCTGTTTTCTTCCTCCTGGTCTAATTGCCTGATTTTAAGTCAATGGGCAGGGACATCTGCAGGGTTGTGGGTCAAAATCTGCAAGATGGCAGACACGACATTGAGATGAAGTCCTGCTCTTTTGTGTATACATGCACAAAAGGAGTGAGCCTTTGATTGTAATGCTTGCCCACCATCTTCCCCTGAACCACCCCTGTCTACGGGTGAGGGAAAGCTGAAAGGATAATGCTGAGTGAATGCCCTTTGAACTCTGTTGCAGAAAATGAATGCTGCATTCAAGGAAGCCATGACATCATTGGGCAATGAAATGAAGAAGTTTGTGAGCACCCTCACCATCGAACACGTGACTTTAAGTGATGGGGGTCTGTACAGTTGTATGGCCTCCAGCAGCCAGATGACAAAGAAACACAAAATTAATGTCATTGTTCACGGTAAGGCTTGATTCTGGATAGATTTGGGCTTTACAGTCATAAAATGTGAGATGGTGGGAGAAACCTTGAAAATAATTGCCCACAAAATCAAGGCAAACCGCTTGAGTCAAAGTTTCTTTGGTCTTAAAAATGAATCCTATAAGCTAATAAGCTTCCTTCTTTGTGAGGATGGCCAAAAGTAAAATGAATGTATAGTCTATAAATAAGTGAAGCTTGTGTCTGAATAGATGAGGAACAGGGTGCCTTGTTAGGTCACAGCTGAATGTTTTCAGAAATGCAAGGCTGCCGTTGGAATAAATTCTTCCATCTTTAGCATTTCTCTTCAGTTTGTTGTCTAGCTGCTATCAGAAAGGTTTGCCAACAATAGTGTAAAACAGATCCAATCAGAGTCAGTTAAAATATATTAAAATGCGTGAATGTCAATTTTAAACACATAATATCAGCAGTGAGGTATACTGGTTACAGGGTTGGGCTAGGCCAGAGTTTCTCAACCTTATGAGCTTTAAGATGTGTGGCTGGCTGGTGAATTCTGGGAGTTGAAGTCCACACATCTTAAAGTTACTGAGGTTGAGAAACCCTGGTCTAAACTGAGTGGAGCCTGGTTTAAGTTCATCCTTAATCAGGGAACCTGCACTGGTAACCTTGGGCCAGTATCTGTCTTTCAAGCTAATATATAGTTGCTGTTGGAAAAGAATTGGAGGGGAGAGTACTACTATCTACATAGCCTTGACCTGCTGAAGCAAAGGTGGAACAGAAATCTAACAAATAAATAATGAATAAAAATATGATCTGGAATATCCCCACTTTCCCAAATGCCTAGTCTTAACAGAAAACCACAAAGTGAGCAAGGATATTCAGAATGAGAGTCACCAGAAATGCCTTCAGCCTGGAGAACCTTCTGTTGAGCCTACTTAGTTACAACTCCCATCATCTTCAGCCAGCACAGTCATGCTAGAATAAAGAAGCTAATAAATATTAGTAAGATTGATTTTCCCCATATTTTGTGAGTATTAAATCTGGCTGTTGTCGCTCACCCACCACTGTGATGACCTTGACTGATAGTTGTGTGGCTTTGATAAATGGGTTCCCACATATGCTAGCTAAGCTGCTGGGTCTTAGCTTAGCAGGAAATGAGAACCATGCTGCTCTGGTTTATAATCCAAGATATATGGCTTACTGCAAGTGTAACTAGGCACTGTGGCTTGTTCCACAAACTGTGGCTTAGTGGGGTGTCTGAGTACCTCCATATTGGTCAATTCAGTATTTTTGGTTTTTTACTATAGAAGGTGAGTAAAAATAAATATCATGAAATTATTGTTTTGAGAAGTTAAAGACTAGTTTTGGTTTCTAGAGTCATTAAGCAATTTGAAAACTAGTGGTATTAATATCCATTATATTGTTAATATTATTAACCATATTGTCTATTGTTTTAAATTATTATCTTTTAAATTTTTGATAGAAAAGCCTTTTCTCTTTTTGGGAAAAATGCCACTTCTGGTGGAGACAGTACTCAGAGAACCAGCTAAGGTGTCTGTATTATTCAAAGGGTATCCACCCCCAGAAGCAAAATGGTAAGACCTAGAGAGTAAATTTTACTCTTTTTTAGTTTTTCTCCTTTTCTGTATACATTTTACAATGACCAACAACATAGAAATATTGAAAGCTTAAAGGAAAATGTTGGACTTCTGATTTCGTTGTGAGCACTGAAGAAAGGATAAGTGAAAATAAAGTTTTATGCTTTTGTTATTATTATGATGTTACTTACTGTAATATCTATATGCTTAGTGTTTAACTGCATCCTTTTTCTCTTCTATTTTTCTTTTCAAACAAATGAAAATCCCTGCTTAGCAATGAAGTTTCCTGAGAGTTGCAGACAGATATCCCTTTTTTTTCCAACTCTCACCTAATCTTAGGAATGCTGTGTAGGCAAAATTAGATTCTCTCATTGCAATGTACTGGAGTATCCAGGAGTGTGGAAAATAGAGTGTGGTTAGATGCAAATGCACTGTTTCATCTGTTCTATCTCCACATCTTTCAAGCCACAGAATCATCTGTTTTGCAGGTATAAAAACGGAGAAGCTATAGTTGCAAATCGTACTGTGAAACTTGGTTACTCCTTGATGATTACTGAAATGAGTGAAAGAGATGCTGGAAATTACACTGTTGTGCTGACCAATCCCATTAACAAGGAGCGTGAGAAGCACACATTTCATCTGGTGGTAAATGGTAAATCTTGTTGCCATTAAAAAAAAAAAAGTTACTTTTTCCACAGTTGCAAATAAACTGGGGGGAAAGCTGGAGAGATTGTTCCTAAAGTATCATGTTTAGAGAACAGGTACATTTGAAAGGGCCTAGTTATCGAAAGGGTAAAGCAGGCTTAAGAGATACAGGTAGGTGGCCAGATGTAATGAAGGAAAGAGATGGAATTCAGTGGGAAGAATACAGGATTTGTATATGGAACAATCTTCTTTAGACAGTATCAGGAAGTTACTGTGAGGGTGAGAAACCTTGGGAAAGTCACTGCTAGGCCTGATCTGCCATTTATGCTTCCCCACTGCTGTTATGGGCCACTCACCATTTCTAACAGTAATTTTATTAAAATTACAATAACAATGATAAAAAACTAATACAAAATAAACAAAATAAAAGAATTGAAAAAAACAAGGTGTGGAAAAGAAAAAGAAAATAGAAAAAAAATAAGAATATAGTAAAGAAAAAGGAAAGAAATGTATAAAGAAATTACTTCCCCCTTCATCACAAGTATAAACATATCACCGTCTCTTAAAATACAACAAATGATCTCTTCTTCCCGTATCCCATCCCTTATCTATAAACAAATCCTTAAAACCTCATTATTTCAGTCCTGATCAGCAAAAGTCCATTAAGGGTTGCCAGAGATAACAATGTATTTATTTTAACCTTGATCAGATAAACCAACTTTATATTCCTTCCTTTTATCTTTAACAATCTTAAGCTTTAGTCCCTTCAAATAATGTCCTAGAACTTGATTTCTTTTCATTTTTTCTTTGTCTCTTCTCACAAAATTCTTCAAAGCTTTAACAAGCCTCTTTTGTAAGTCCAATATGGAAAATTATCCAGGTTAGTCTGTTGGTTTACTATTTGTATATCCCTTTTAATTATTAAGACATTAGCCAGTTTCTTTTGTATGTGCAGTGTAGCATCTTTTCCCATATCATTCTTGTAGTCTCTCATTTTTAAATCCATTTTCAGATTAGTCTCAGTCTTGTCCAGTAAAACTTGTTCTTCTTCCATAACATCTTTTAAACACAGTCTATCTATAGAGGCAGACACTCTTAAAATTAATTTCTGGGTCCATTGTAATCAATATCCTTCAATATGTCCAATATTAAAATATTTTGCTCTATTCTGTATTAGTAAGTCAAATTTAAGTGCTCTTATCCTTTAATTGTAATCTTTAGTTCCTTTTAGTTCCCTCTAGTGGCCAACCTTCAAAGTCCCATCCTATCATGTTTTTAAAGAATGCAAAACCAAAGCATTTTCCCACAGGAAGGATTCTTATAATTAATTTTAAAATTTTACTTCAAATCCATCTGGACCCTTAGTCTGTTTGTAACTTTCCAAAATCAAAATTCTAACCAACAATTTGCTGCTTATTCCAAAAGAAGAGGTCCCTTTAAGTCCTTAAACTTGTATTTAAAACTTATTTCACTAAGATTGAAAGAAACTCACTTGCTGTTTTCAGGCTTATTGATCCAAAGGTTCCTAATAGCTGAAAAGCAGTTAACAAGGAATTTCCAAAAGTGATTAGAAAAGGTAGTACATAAACTCAATGTCCTTTTAAAGGCGCCAACCACGGTTTGAGCAAGATGGCTATTCCCTCACCTCCCAGAGCTCTAACCTGACAGAGACCACTGTCTTGCAGTCTCCTCATGAGGAGCAACTGTCTGGAGCACTTGTGGGTGATTTCAAGTCCTCTCCTTGTCCAGAGAGGAATTATGAAGAGCACTCAGTCTACTCACTAGCTCTTCATTCCACTGCGGTCATCAGCTCCGCTTTTAGCAGAGTCATCTTCAGTTCACCATTTCTTCCCTAGAAATCTGGACACCCCCCATTTCTAGAGTGTGGAAGTGAACAGTGTTCCTTCATCCTCTCCTAGCCCATTGTAACTCCATCCCCAGCCCACATTTTATATCCTGAGCCATCTCACTCTCTTTTGAATGTTGGTCTATTTGCTTTTCATTCCACTCTAGACATATCCCCAGCTACCCAAGTTGTAGATCTTGGCTACAATATCAAGTCACCCCCTCCCCTCCAATGGCTGGCCACTGTCCTGTACAAATGTTTCATCCAAGGCCAGTGGGCTGTTATATTCTCAGGTGGGAAGGAGCTTTCTTTCTTTCTTTTTTCTTCCAGTAGATCTGATTATGGCCCATAAAGGCCATGGAGTCCATTGTGGAGTCACCGTGTCTTTTGCCTGCATATAGCCATTCCATTGTATACCTCCCAGTGGGCACACTTTCAATTTTTGGATGAAATCTATTCTCCTTTATTTCTCACTTGCACTTGTTCTGTTTCCCTTAGGAAAAATAATTATTACATTGCAACATAGGCATGTTGGAACAAAGGTTCAGAGTTTCAATGAATGGTCCTCCTTTGCTTCTATGAACCCGAGACACAAAATTGCTGTGGACCCATAGTGGACAAAGGAACAACCAGTCGCCTTTGCTTTAATTATTGTAGCATCAGAACAATGATAGTACAGTAAGGCAAAGGGGGGGGGGGGGGTGTCAGTTTATGTTGCTATCAAATGAGAGAATGTGAGAAGAGAATGTGAAAGTACCTGTGTGTGCAAAGCAAAGAAAAGGCCCGGGTACTAGTGAGGAGGGAGCTATCCCCAAAAGGAAAAGGTACTCATTAGTAGACTGATCCGCCCAGGAGCCAGCTAGTGAGGCTTGCCTTCCCTGCAAAGGAAAGGGCAAAAGGCAGGGGAATGACCAGTTCGGGTGTGTAGTGGCCATTATCTGGACTAAATACCAACCTGGCCCCATAGCTAAACCACTGCAATCTGGGCTTGAGTTTAAATTGGCTTCAGGAACAGGCTGGACCAGCAAAGAAGATTAGCAGCTTAGGTTCAAGTGCACAAGAGCCCTTAGTCTGGTAGACCCGGGTTAAAAAGGCTGTGCCCACAGACCCAGGATTCAGGCTGGAAGATTAAAAAAAACCTTCAGCCACCCTAAATAAAATAATTTGCTGACCTCTTGTGAGATTGTAAAATCTAGTTCTGAGATAAGAAAGCTAAAGTTTCATAATAGTTTGGTGCTCTCGTATGAGAAGTCAGGACAATTTGGTGATCTCACCCAAGGTTTCACCTGGGATGATCAGGGCTGGAAAATGCCCAGGCTTTTTTGTGAATGCCTTATTTAGCAGTTTAAGAAACTAGTTATGAAACCTTTTATTCTGTGAGATGATAGATGGTAGGGCTTGTACCTTGATGCATTTTTCAGACAGTCCATCAGCTGAATGGCCAAGCCAATAACCCATATTGCTCAAATTGTGTTATGGCTTAGAATAATGTGGAAAACTGGCTTGTGATTTTAAAAATAATATATGGTTTGGTTTTATACGTAGGCCAGATAACAGTGACTCATTCAACAAACTAAGGGTAAAATAAGTCATGGCTTAAAGAAGTTGAGGGCAGGGCATTCCAGCCTCCAGATCCCACTGCTGAACTTTGATGGCAAAACTACTGATTTTCTGATGGCAACGTTTTTGTGGGCTTTTTGTTTGATAATAATCAGGTGCAACTATAAAAATTACCATCCTTATTTTGCACATGAAACCCACTACTGAAAAAAGGGTCACCCCCACTTTTTTGTTCCCCCCTCTGTGGTGGTATCTCCCAAAACAGCCATCTTACCTTTGGGGTCCTTAGATGCCAGAAAAACAAATGTGGATCCTGACTGATCATTAGTTGCCTTCCGTTGACTTAATGTGCCATGAGAACTCAGGCAGGACATTTTCTGGTTTTCAGTGCTTTGTTAGATCCTGGCTTTTGACAATCACAGGCAAGCAGCAAAAATAATAGGTTGATGTATGTATGGTCAGATGAGTCATCATTCGCTGCATTCATTTTGTTTGACTTTAGTAGCCTCCTCTGTTTATTTATTTTTTGGGGGGGGGGAAAGAGACAGACTTTTGAAAGTCCAGTTTTGTTATAGAAAGAATGTTGTTTTCAATTTGCTGTATATTTTGGTTTGGGCTTTGTGTCCTGGACTTTTCCTGTCTTCATGCTTCTTCTTACTCCTGGATCACAGTGGATACTTCCCATTACCTCGCCCATCCTTCCTGCTTTCTGTTCACTGTCCTCTTGAGCTTCACCCTTTGCATTCCTCTTTCCTTTGCATCCTCAGGAAACTTCCTCATCTTTTGCTTTAAAAATAGCTATGGAGGTGGTGGTGTAGGGAGAACAGCATCCCACAGTTAGCAACCAGCATATCCAAATACTGCTATAGAGTGATGCTGGTCACTTCGTAAGAAATGGGCAATGCTGGCTGAATCCATGTTCATGAAATGTTTTAGGATGGCAACAAGGAGCAAAGCATAATCTGAAGGATAAATAAGGCAGTTTTCACTTTCAGAATTTGACTGCACTTAAAGAAGAAGCAAATATTTAAATGCCATGAATTATTTTGTGATCAGTTAACTCTGTACCAGAGCAGCATAAGGGAGCAGATTTTGTTCTCTCTGCCACAGTGAATTCTAGTGCAACATTCTGTCTTTTCTCCTAGAAATGAATTAACCTTTCATTTAAACTGGGGTAAGGAAAGAAAGGGATTCATGGTTACTCAAAGGAGCCATTGGTTTGGTTGGCATGTAGCATTAAGTCATAATGTGGTTGCTTATTTTTCACTTAATATGAAGTTGAAACCAAACTTAGTTTAGCATTCTAGTTGAAGATTGAACCCATTGTCCTCTTTTTATTCCCTAGCAATTGGTAGATAGGAGGGTGTTGTCAACCTAGAGATGGCTTGGAGGCCTCATGATTAGTAGATGCTGATGAGTTCTCCTACCATAAATTTGTCAAATCCCATAGCTAACAGTCTTCATCAGATCTTCTGGTAGCACATTCCATTAATGTATTATGTGGGGAAAACTTCCTTTTTCATGTCCTGAATCTCTTGACTCATCCAGAGTTGGTGGACATATATCTTTCCTCTAATGAGATGGCTTCAGTAACAGAAAGGGAACTCTAGACATTGTTTCTTGTTAGCCAGTGAAGGAGCAAAAAAGGGACATCCTGGTGACCAGCACTGGTCAAATAGATTTCTATCTGAAATTGTGACAATCAATTCAAAGTTCTGAATCTCAAAGGATGTCCATCTCTTCTCTCAGAATTAGTTCCCGTTAACTGCTACTCATTTATTTAACTTTTCCTCTGGCAGTTCCACCTCAGATTGGGGAGAATGCTCTTCTGTCTTCTGTGGATTCTTACAAATATGGCTCCACCCAAACTCTTACATGTACAGTATATGCTGTTCCAGCGGTGAGCCACATTCAATGGTACTGGCAATTTGAGGAAGAATGCACTTTCAATCCACAGTAAGTAGAACACAATTTCCCAGTTATTTCTTTTTCCACATTTGATTTGGTACTAATATATTGTGTTGGTGATTTGTTTAGTTCTCTCTTCACAAATCAGTTTTTGCTGGGTTGGTACCAGTACACCTAGGCTTAGTATTTGGGACTCCAAAAATCTAGATGACCACTAGGTGGCAGCAAAGAGACCCAGAAGGCTAGTTCTTTGCTGTCATCTAGAGTTCATCTAGATTTTGCATTCAGATCTATTAGTGTACCAAAGAGACAATCGGATCTAAGTCTCTCCAGGTTCTCAAAGATCAGCTTAAAGTCTTCTCATTGTAATGCTGTAGAGGCATTAAAATTCTCAGTAGCTGCCCTATAATGTGGATTTCCATTTTTTGCATCTGTCCAAATTCAACCTTGACCATTTTTTGAGGACAATGGAAATGTACTTTAGTCCTCAGATTTCACTATATATTATCCACTTAGATGCTCAGTTCAGAGGAAACCATAATTTTACACTAGCTGAATAAGCCATATCCAGTCTGGATTTTCTTCATACCTGAGATCAGAATCCATTTTTGGTTTGGGGCTAACCACAGAGTCCTCTATGGGTTGTTTAATTCATTTTAGGATAATTCAGGATCTAATATTAGGGTTTGATTGTGGCTTTTTCCCATAAACCACAGTTTAAGCTATCAAGATGAGCTAAAATTCAACTCCAGCAGCACTGCTGTCCAGTCATTATGGGAATTGTGTAATATTTTTATTTATGGCCCAAAGACCTGAATAACATTACAGGAGTTGAAGATTAACATATCGGGGGATGGGTAGCCTGAGGAAGGCTAGGTTCCACAAAAATACTATGAAGATTTATCATTTATTGAAAACTGACAGAGTTGTTCTTATAGATCAGTATTTCTCAACTTTAGCAACTTAAAGATGTCTGGACTTGAATTCCAACTCCATGGCTGGCTGGGGAATTCTGGGAGTTGAAGTCCAGACATCTTAAAGTTGCCAAGGTTGAGAAACACTGGGATAGATGGAAGAAGAGCAAGGAATGCTTTCTTCACATATTGTTGATTCCCTTACACAATAAGAACCTGTGATTTCCATGTATTTCTGACCTGGATCATACTTAAAATCTGTATGTCAGCTAGAAAGTTTCCTTAAACAAAACTGAGATCCTGAAGATCTGAATTCTCTGTGGAGTAATCAGTTTCAAGTCTTGTATGTGAATCATCACAAAGTGAACCTTTTGATGCAAAAGAAAGCTTTCAGAGAAGTTGAAATTCTCTTTCTGCAAAGGTGTCTGCAAAGGCAGGCAAATGATGAAAGCAGCACCATGTGTACATCCATTGCATGTATGAAAGGGGCAGAGTTTGCATCATGTACATGCAGTACTGCCTCTGTCACTTTGATGAGAGCCTTTGTTCCTGCAGATGCCTCTGTTCCTGCCCTTCTCAGTAATGGCTCTGCTCCTTTTTTGTTCACTCATTTAAATCATCCTGCAGGCAACCTGATCCCACCAAATCAAGAATCACATTAGCAGTGTCACATAGCCAATTCATAAAGCTAATTCAGAGTGAAGGGAAAACATTCAGCCCTAATTCTGAATGGATAATTCCAAGCAATCTCTGAGCATGTTGGCAGTCTCTTAAAATGAGCCCCATCCACATGTATGTCATGGTCTGATACCCTTTGCTGCCTCCCCAAATGGTTAAGGTCACTCTTTGGCCATTGTGGGCTATAGGAAGAGCGGGGGGTATATAAAAATACTTACTTCCATCCCTTCTTGGCTGGAACCACAACTTCCTTCCTTCTCATGACTTTGTGCCTATAAAGGCACTTGGGAATTGGATCCAGCAATAAAAGGTGTTACAAACTGTTATGGCAGGTGACTTCTTCTAGGGAAAATATCTTGTAGTGGCAAAAGTTCTCTGTTAGTGATATCCATTAACCTGAGTCGTATTCAAAACTTGCTTCTCTGTTTCTGGTGATTGTGTGAATATTGTTGATAATGTGGTGTACTCTGGGTTGGGTGGTTGATTGAGATTAATATATAACCTGCTTTTCTATTCCATTCAGTCATAGCCAAGATTGTTGGAAGGGAGGGAGGGGGGAGTGAAGTCTCTTTTGAATTGAGCTTGATTCCTGATGACTTTCTGGGTATGTCCGTGTAGTTTCCCTTGGGAATGATCCCCAAATGATTTTCCACTGCCTTCTTCAGGGATGTTTTGGATTTTCCAGTTGTCCCTACAGCCCTGGGATTTCTGATGGTCCCCTAACCAGGCCAGTCTGACCCTGCTTAGCTTTTCCAGATCAGCTAGATGCCAAGACCTGGCTGGGCACAGGCAGAGCACAGAACTAACAGAACTACTGAATGTTGTTGCACTGTGTGGGTTTATTTAGTATTCATGCTCATGCAGTCTCTTGCAAGCTACCATGGGATTTGCCAGGGCTAACTTGTCTAAGTCAATAAAGAAATAAGGAAAACCGTTTCTGCTCGATAACTTTGCTTGTCTATAGCCAGTTAGGCAATGGGTTAAAGCTGCTCAGATTCCCTGAAAATCACTGGGCTTTTAGCAGTTTAATTGTGTGCCAGATTTTGGCTATAGGTGGCTGCTGGCTCTCAGCTTAGAATGTTTTTATTGTTGTTGATCCATATGACAGATCTGTGGTCTTCTCCCCCAATTTCCTACCCCACGGCAAACCAGGGCTTCATTTGGTTGTCTTATCTCTGTGAAAGGGCATGTCAGAGGAAGCCCCGTGATTGATGGTAGGGAATGATAGAATGAGCTCTGACCGAGGACCACTTCACTTCCCTTATCTGAATTTTGCACGAGAACAGACTTCCTTTTAGAATGAAAAAAAAAAGAAAAGAAAAGAAAAAGGAGCCTGTTTTCCTGTTGTTGTTTTTAAAACAACTTCTACTGTCTTCTTCCTTTGGTGCCTAACCATTTCCTATGCAAAGTTCAGTAGTCCAGAGAAATGTATTAGGGAGTCCAGTGGTTTCCATGTTAATCTTTGCCTTTCTTCGAACAAAATGAACTTTCATTGTTAGTTTTATGAATGGAGATTTATTCCTAGAACACTGTTTCTTACCTTTGGTATCTAATTGGGCTGAGCTGGCCAGAATAAAGAAAGAATTTACCCTGAGGGCCTGAGAATATCTCTTTGCACATAGTAGTAAGGACTTTTAGGCATCATCTGAGAGTTTATGGGTTACCCTTAATAGGAGCTGCAGAAAAATATTGCAGCGCGCAAGGAATTTTCCTGTTCATTGTTACACCCCACCTGTTGAGGATGCTGTCCAGTAATGTCCTGGATAGTCGTCTCTCTAATTGCTAAGGCTCTTCTGAAATAGGCCCATTGCTGAGAATTCTTGGAGTAAATGTTGCACAGCTGGAGGGCACAGAAGTTGAGAAAGATTGTTCTACAGAATCAGATATTCTCATTCAGTCACTATGTTCATCAAGCACATATAGGCAACTTCTACCCCATTAACTCCATCTTCAAACTGTAGAGCTCCTGTGGAGCTCAGCTGATCAGTTAGCTGCTGCATATTGGAGGTAAGATCTTAATTAGACTCATTGGGTTAGATGGTTTAATTTCCCTACTCCAAGTGATTCCCACAAAGCTGAGATCACTGGTGCATGGTCTTTAACCTCACTTCGCTGATAATCCTAGCATATTGGAGATGCTATTCTCCATGATGAACATTGCAGGTAAAATTGTAGTTTGCCACCTACTATTAACAATTGTGAAACAGTAATTTTGTTAGCAAAGCATACAAGTGAAAGATTAAATTTCTTTGATTTTTCTCAGCCAAGCTAGAATGGGGAATAATCCCTATGCATGTAAGAAATGGAAAACCATAACAGACCGAAGAGGTGGAAATCAGATTGAAATCCTAAAAGATCAGTTTGTTGCTATTGCTGGGAAAATGAAGGTGAGACATTGATTTTGCTATTTGCTGTTGGAAAGTTTGGTGGTAGAATCTAAGTTGTTGGCTTATTTATAAGACATAATCATGAGCCTACGATCCTAAATAGTATATTGCAATTCTCACTGTGCATAAATAAAATTGCTACATAAATGAAGAACTGTATGCATAAAACAGAAAGTCACATAGTCCAGTGACAGAAAACTGGGGAATGATTATAAATTTATAAATTATAAATACCAGCTGGTCTCAGATATCTCTTAGCCCAGGAACTTAGTTGTAAAATGGATTTGATAGCATTATACATCAAGCAAAACAAACTTGGCAGATATCTTTGTTTGTTTTTTTGTTACCATTATTAATCATCCCTAACATTAGTTATCATAAATGCATTCACTGAAATGCATAATTTAAAAGGGGTTATAAAGGGTTTACAAAGAGCAAAATCTAAAAGATTTTGAAACTTAGCAGTTAGGTTTGGTTAGAAATGGCATTTTAAGTGTTCTTGGAGGTTTTTAATATGAGAAGCAATGTAGAAATGATGATGATGATGATGACGATGACAACAGTCCTGTGAGGGTTTACCTGGAGTTAAGCCCCATGAGATAATGGCTTTTTTCTAGTAAGTACTGTTTGCGGTTTGGTTTATAGCTTCAGGCTGAAATCTTAAGCAATATTATTTGGTATTTATTTCCTCTATTATACTTCTTAGGTCAAAGTATGACTTCTTAGCAGGAAAATCATTCTGAACTCAATGGGTCTAAGTTTTGCATAAGTCAGGATTAGGCCTGATCAGTGGGATATAGAAAAATTCCCGGAGAAAGTGTTGGTTTTTCAGCTTTACTCCATCTCTGGATTTTTATGGATGGACAATAAGCTCTCTGCTGACTATTGTCGTCAGAGAGCTGGGCAGTGATGAAGAGCTTTACTTCTGTTCACCACAGAGGGAAGCCAAATGGTCATGTAAATTTCAGATGCGAATAGGATACTTCAGACAAGGGTGGGTTGTGTTGCAGTAGAATTCATAGCTTAGATAAACTAACATGGCCACGTGTTCCATTGACTCATTTTGCAAGAGGCCAGTTCAAGCTTTTAGCATCAGCCTGGCCTTAAACCACTTCCCTTTTTTCTTGTAGACCGTTAGCAGTCTCACCATTCAAGCAGCAAACGTGTCCACCTTGTACAGATGTGTAGCAAATAATAAAGCCGGAGTGGGTGAAAGAATAATTTCTTTTCATGTGACTAGTAAGTCTTGTTTGCATATGCATTTCCACTGAACACATCTACCTCTGTTTCTCTAACCACTTCAGGTGCCTTCTTGTTCTGTATTTGTGCATAGAAATACTTCCCAAATGAATGTAAGATCATGGCGTCCTCAAGGGAGGGCAAGAGGGGGCATGATGTCATCATAGAAATGACACAAATGATTATTTGTGCAATGAAATCATGATGTCATTGCACAAATAACCATTTATGTCATTTGTATGATGACATCATGCCCCCTCTTGCCCTCCCCTGAGGACACTCATGGTTTCAGGCAGATGCCTTCGGTAATAAGGCTAGCATATTCCTATGGCAAGTTCAGAGTAGATTAGTTTTGTGTAATGGTTGTGAAAGAGAAAATTGTTATTACCTTTTAGGAGTAAGTTTTAAACAGAGTTTGAATGCTGTGTAATCTCCCCGTTTGTGGAAAAAAACCCTGTTGGTTAATGTGTAGATTTATTGTATATTTATTGAAGCTCCAAAATGACCTACACGGGTCATTCATTCACCCATTTCAGGGTCTGAAAAGCATTGATTGCAGACATCAGAGCCCTCCCATAATTTAAAACACTGCTGTAATTTTCAAGGTTACAAAAGAGGAAAATTATTAAAATTTAAAATGATTAAATACTGAGGAACTCATTGACCTCTGAGGTACTTTCCAGCTCTATGCTTTTATGATTCTATGATAATCGTGCTAGCTGAATTAAATTATATTAACATGTGCATTGAATTGAATCAAATTTAATTCTGGTCCTGGCTGTGCCCACTTTGTTGCCTAACCAGTAGTGATGGATGTTGGAGTCTGAGTCAATGACATCTGAAAAGACATAGGGCCTAATCTGTAGCACAGGATGAGCAAGTTTCTTGGGACCAAGGAACACCCAGTCTCTTTTGGTAGGTTCAAAACGGGAAAAATCTTCCAGATTTGGTGGAGGATGCTTCAGGACTTGAAATGGATGCCTTAGGGCTCTGTGAGGCTTATTGCACCCATCCTTAAAACTTTCCTCAAAATGGGCAGAAGGTAGAATTCCATCCACTGGTTGAAAGAATGTTCTATGCAGTCTATGGCCCATCCTTGAAATAATAAGTGGAACTAGAGTCCACTCATTTTCTCAGTGATAACAGTTCCAGGGGAGTCAAAAAAAGTCAAGATGGCAGTCACAAATGCTTGATCAAAGCCTTCTCCCTTTTTCATACATGTAAAAAAGGGCAAGGCTTTGACTGAGTGATTGTGGATGCTCTCCTGATGGATGCCCCTGAAGAGGTCTTGGAATATTTCAATAAGAAGCCCACCAAGCATTATTCTCTCTCAGAGCATGATAGGCAATGGTTCTCTGATCATTTCCTTTTGATCCTTTCTGATCCTTTTCCTTTTATTCCCAGGAGGCCTTGAGATCAGTCTTCAACCTCAAGGCCAGCCTACCAAGAAGCACAATGTAACTTTGCACTGCACCGCAGACAAGCACACGTTTGAAAACCTCACCTGGTTTAAGTTCAGCCCTCGTGTTTTGGGGACTCGCCTGGATAGGCTGCCTATGCCTGTTTGCAAGAATTTGGAGGCCCTCCAGAAGCTGAATGGCACCACCACAAAGGCCATTGGGGAGAACATTACCTTGAGTCTCTTTCTCCACAATATTACCCTCCAAGACAGCGGGGAGTACGTGTGCATCGCTCTGGATAAAAAGAGCAAAACTCGACACTGCCTTGTCAAACATCTTGCTATTCAAGGTAAACCCTATGCTGTGTGACAATAAGAGGGAATATTGCCTAATTTTATTCAGTCATTTGTCACCCCAACTGAATCAACCCAAAAATCAGGCAAAAAATGTCAGTGGTTCACCTTTGTTTCTATATATGCTCTCAGTTTAACTGTAGCGTCCACCTAAACTCTCTACATCAAGGATAGCTAATCTTTTTGGTAGGCAAGGACTGTATATGGTGGCCTCTGCCAAGCTTGGAAATCACACCATAGTCTTCATGCATTTCCCAATCTCCACATAACAGGAAATTGTGCGGTCAGTTTTCTGCAATCACTTCTAAGTAGGCAATCATAGAGCAATTTAACATTTAAGCAGTAATCATTATGCAAAGCAAGAAAATACAGAGCAAAATGTAGGATACAAAAATGAATATATTTAATATGTTCCCAAAGTGGGTGTTTTCTTGCAGTTTTATTCACTGTGTAAAACATTGGTCAGGGTCATACAGCTTTTTCTGGGCCAAAGACTGCACTGGGACTTGAATGATGTGCAAGAGACCACACTCTAAAAGTAGTGGGTGGAGCTAGTGCAAAAACTGGATTTGATTTCATTTACATTTAAAGTTAATGAAAATCAAGTTGAGTTATTAAGCCTAGGTTCCAGATTAGTTCCTTGTTCTTTTACATTAACGGTAACATTTGATCACATCTGGAAGCATCTAGGGGCTGTATTCAAGACTCCCAGGGGTCACATGGGAGGTTTAGGTTGTGCACTGCTGATGTGTCATGTATGGGGGGAAATGATCAATATAAATCCTGCTCTTTCACATGCAGGTAACCTTTACATTAGAAAAATAGGTGCAGGAGTGTTGAAGGGTCTATAAATGAGAAATCTAATGGATATAAATACATTCTGTGTACTTGTGTTGGAACATTTTGTGTTCATTCTGCAAGTTTAGGAAAGAGCTTCTAGCAAGGCTACTAACCATTGTGTTCCTTCCATTGATTGTAATAAAGCATCAATTGCTTTCAGGTTTGCCTTTCTAGAGGGGCATTTTTCAGATCTTGCTCCTAACATTTTTATTTCTTGCAAACAGAACCAGTGGCGCCCACAATTACAGGACACCCTCAGAATCAGACAACAAACATTGGTGAAACCATAGAAGTAGTTTGCACAGCAAGTGGGATTCCTCCTCCACGCATCACCTGGTTTAAAAACAATAACTCTCTGATTGAAGATTCAGGTGAGACCCAAGGCTCTCCCCTACAGTTGCTTAGGTTAAATAATTCCCCACTGATGTTGTAATGCTCAATGTATTCCTTATCCAAGAAACACATTTTCTACCATGTCTCTTGAATGCTCCTATCTGTCCTTACTGAACATTTAGGAAGCAAAACTGGGATCCCATTGGGGCAATAGGTTTTGCCCCTACATTAATTTCTTGCCCAATTCTAAACCCAATGAAATCATTGATTTTATTCACAAGAGGCATGATACAATTCCTTTATCATGTTGAAGGGTTACAGCATGTAAACCATTGCCAATGGTGATTTAGTTTTTGTGACTAAGCAAATTATAGCATAATATAGCATTTGACGAAGATATAACTCCATCAGGAAAAAAATAGATGTCCAAATTCCACCCAGCTATTGGTTAATTTTACTAACAAATATCAGATTGCTGTGGGGATATAGGAAGATAGAGGCCAGAGTCGAGGAGTGAAAAATATTCTTTCGTCTCCAGTTTGGTTTTTCTTGATGTTGGATGAGAAGAAAGTCTAAAACTAAAAATGCATATACGTCAATAACTTTATTTTAACCCTATGATTTGGTTGACTTTAGGGTTAAAATAAAGTTATTGACGTATATGCATTTTTAGTTTTAGACTTTCTTCTCATCCAACATCAAGAAAAACCAAACTGGAGCATTCTAAAACTCCACTTTACATTTTCTTTTCGAACAGCTGACCTACAGAGCTGGATATAGCATTTGTCTGAAACTGAGGTTATCTAGATTAGATCTCTGGATTTGTTTTTTGTGATGAGGTTCAGTCCTGAAACATATACAACCATGATAATGGAGATAAGATATGAGTGAAACCAGCCCAACACAGTTCTAGCACTAGTAGGAGCTTCCAACCAAAGTGCATGATTTCAGTAGCAATTGTCAGGTTCAGCCCAGGGAACTCCAGGAGACCATGCAGATTCAATCAAGCAGGGTTTATTAGCTGTAACCTCTATACAGAAAATCTTCCCAGACTGGAAATAGTTCCCAGAGTCAACCAGTAAATACTGCTTGCATTCCTCAGGGAGGTGCCAGCCTCATCCTCTTATCTCTCCCCTGCGGCTCAGGAATCATAGAATCATAGAATCATAGAATTTTGGAGTTGGAAGGGACCACATGGATCATCTAGTCCAACCCCCTGCAATATGCAGGAAACCAATTAAACCATCCCCAAGAGGTGACTGTCCAGCCTCTTCTTAAAAACCTCCAGAGATGGAGAACCCACAACCTCCGTAGGTAGACTGTTCCACTGTTGTACAGATCTAACCGTCAGGAAGTTTTTCCTTATATTTGAGTGAAATCTAGGTAGCTGCAGTTTGTACCCATTATTTCTGGTCCTAGTTTCTGTGGCCATGGAAAAGAGTTCCTGACCATCTTCCCTATGGCACCCCTTTATGTACCTGAACACTGCTATCATGTTTCCCCTCAGTCTTCTTTTCTCCAGACTGAACAGCCCCAGTTCCTTCAGCCTGTCCTCATAGGACATGTCCTGAAGTCCCTGTATCATCTTTGTTGCCCTCCTCTGAACCTGTTCTAACCTGTCAATATCCTTCTGGAAATGTGGTGCCCAGAATTGTACACAGTACTCCAGGTGTGGTCTCACTAGTGCAGAGTAGAGGGGAATAATGACTTCCCGCGTCTTTGATATAATGCTTTTCCTAATGCAGCCCAAAACTGCATTAGCCCTCCTAGCAGCTGTCTCACACTGCTGGCTCATGTTCAGCTTGTTGTCTATGACCACACCCAGGTCTTTCTCCGATGTAGAGCTTCCAAGCCATGAGTCCCCCATCCTGTATGTGTGCCCTACATTTTTCCTCCCCAAATGTACTACCTTACATTTCTCCCTGTTGAAGGACATCTTGTTCCTTTCAGCCCAGTCTTCCAACCTGTCCAGGTTAGATTGCAATGTCATTCTTTCATCCTGGGTGTTTGCCAGACCTCCCAAATTTGTGTCATCTGCAAATTTGATGACAGTTTGGTTTTTGACAGTAAAGTGGAGTTTTAGAATGCTCCAGTTTGGTTTTTCTTGATGTTGGATAAGAAGAAAGTCTAAAACTAAAAATGCATATACGTCAATAACTTTATTTTAACCCTAAAGTCAACCAAATCATAGCAAAAGGAGTTATTTGTACTTCTTGTATCCTCTACAAGGTATTGTCCTGAAAGATGGGCACCAACGGCTCACCATACGAAGGGTGAGAAAGGAAGATGAAGGTCTCTACATGTGCTGTGCCTGCAATGTCCTAGGTTGTACAAAAGCAGCTGCATTTTTTGAAGTGGAAGGTTGGTGGCAATATGCATTTCCAGGGTGATTTTTGAAAGTCTTACTTTCTGCGTCATTCCTCCTTAGAATTGTGTTACAAGCTCTGTTGATGCAAGCCTGGATGATAGGAGATTAATTGATACTTAAACAAAAATGGAGCTAAAGAGAAGCAGGCTTGCCAAATCTGGGGCCAGACAGGAAGTCCAGAAGCTGGATGGCAGCCATGGGAGAAATGCCAAAATCTAAGTGGAAGAGAAAAGCTTGGAATTTAGGAGGGATGCAGATTATACTACATTTAGATAATTTCTGAGTGGCTCTCTTAATTTGGGCCAAGTGTGCCAATTACTTAAATAATGTCAAAGGTCTCACTCTCTATCACATTATATTGAATAAGACTATGTAGTACTTTGGGTTCTATTAAAAAAAGATGTTTTGGAGCACATGACAATGTAAACATAATACATGTCCTCAGCTTTTTAAAGCAGCTGCATCTTTCTTGAGATTGCACAAGATTCTGCAGCTGACACATGATCTTAGGAAAAGATACAGCTGCTTGAAAGGGTTGCAGATGAGTGAAATGTTCATGCTTCTACATGCTCCAAAGAACATTTCTGATACTGAATCCAAAGCATTGCACAGCCCTGTGATTTAATGTTAATATGTTAAACATTAATATGCTAGCTTTCTATACAGCTTTTCAAAAGGACTGCTTCAGTGTCACGATTGAGGGTTGTTGTTTTTTTAAACCAAGCACGTTAGAGTTATATCCTGTTATTCTTACAGTCTCCAGCATGAAGTTGATGTGTTGTGCTATGCAGCTTCTCACTGTTGGATGAAAAATGCCTGTAAATAATCCTTTGTCCAAATATGTAACAGCAGTTATTTAACAAATAAGATTTGTTTCCCTAGAATCTGACATGTTTTATTTCTTTTTTAAAGTGGAAACAACTGAAAGCTTTACTACATATATATTGAACAGTGAACTTAGTATTATAAATGATTGTTCACTCTGGAAAATTTCACTCTATTGAAATTACTATCAATAATAATTTTATCACTAAAATGTAATCTGCATGCGGCAGGGGCAAACACATGGAAAACTTTCTTCCAATAATTCAGAGTCCTTGTAATCCTAACCCTAACCCTTAGCATTGTCTATAGTACCCTGGTGCTATCAGGAGCAAAATGCCCAAGCACAAGTCAGAAAGGAGGGTCCTTAATGCAGCAGTGATGCTTTACTCATTTGGAAATGAGTAATCTCATACTTGTTGATATTTAGAAAGGCAGCCTACTCTCTACATAGCCATTTAGACTAGGACCACTTCTCTAAATAGCATCAACTCTTAAGTCCAGAGGCTAACATCACCTGGTTGTACCAATGACAGTGGACATCAAGCATAGGAAATCTGTCTTGAAGGGCCACATTATGTGATGGGTCAGCAGGGCAACCTTTCTTCCCTTCCTAGTGGGTCATTGGGGTGAGATTTGCAGCTGACTTTGCATGGCTTGTTGAGACCCATACCCTAAAAGGAGGTGAAGCCAGGACTTAGGTGATTTGGGTGAATTTTAAGGGGTAAAAGGCTTAGACACTGTTTGACTCCTTAAAACATTAAAAACATTTGACCCCACCAAAACATTAACCACAAAAATAAAAAATAGAAGCATAGAAGCAGCAGTAGGAGGATGACGCTTAACATTTGGTTTCACCCACTCTAAGGGTCAGGTCCAGCTTAACAAGGTCAGCTTTTCGTTCTTAGACACTCTAAAAAAATACTAGAATGGAATTAGCCTGTGCTGTTGAGCCTGTCACTCTCTTCTAATCATCTAACTTCATATAGGATGTGCTACAGAGTTTCCTTCATTTATCCCTGCCTGTCTTCCCCAACCTGACACTCTCAAGTGGTGTTGGAGCCGTAAATCCCTATTGGCTAGGAATGGGGACTTGCAATCACAACAAATCTGGAGAAGAACAGTTTGGGAAAGACCAATCTATGTCCTTTGTTGGTTAGAGCCACTAATCCCCTTTTAGTTCACTTTCTCCATTCACCTTCTGTCAATAAAATTAGTCTTTCTCTTGGAGTTGGCTTACCATCTGCCTAAGCCTGATGATACTTTTTCTTCACCCTCTTGTTTCACTGATGAAATGACCCATTGCTAGTTCCTTGGCATTTTCCATCTTCTTCATGCAGCCTGGATCTCTCACTGATACACGTTCAGAGAAATTAGAAAACTGTCACATTTTCCTGGAGCTGTGCAAATCTTACTGGAGCTGAAAGATTCAGGCTAACTGAAAAACCTTCTCCTGTTGTTTTAAATGGGAAAATATTTGAACATTGAATTAGATACAGACACGCTTTGGTTGGTTCTGATCAGTAGGTCATTATTGCTGCTATAACTATGTGACTCTCTGGCTTATAGTCCAATAGTGAAGAAGATACTTGATAATATGTTCACCAGTACAGTATTATGATCAATCTTTATGTTCAGTTTTTGTATGGTACAGGAAGGGGCGGTGGTGGTTATATTTTGTCCTGAAGAAAGATATGCTGTTTTCTTAACATATTTTTGTCTTAGACTTGTTAGGTGTTGGGCATCTGAAGTTTTTCTTTCGTGGACAAGAGTGCCCTTTCAGTATTTCAGCTGATGACCTACCCCAACAGGCTTTGGATCCTATCAATGAATCATTTCATTGTTCTTCCCAGGCACTGATGAGAAAACAAACCTTGAGCTCATTATTCTTGTTGGAACAGCAGTCATTGCCATGTTCTTCTGGCTGCTCCTCGTAATCATTCTCCGGACTGTTAAACGGGTAATGAAACTAACTCTCCCACTGTCCTGTTGGCATTAGTCTTGCATAACAAATGAAACCTGACGGGCATTCTTTTGTCTGGTTCTCGGCTTTGTCTTGAAATCAACAGAGGCTTTTCCCTTTTCTTGGTGCATCACATTCCTGCAGAGCATAGCAGGCATGTAAATATTTTCCTTTTAATTGGTGGAGAGAGAAAAAGTCCTCTTTTCAGATATTAATAAAGCAAGTTTCTAATGATGGTTGATGGGTACATGCCCCACAAAGCAGTTACAGGAAACAGCTTCCTTGCATTTCTGGAAAAAAGAAAGAAAGAGAAGTACTTCAAATCTTAACAAAGCTAGTAAATGTGAGAGTTGGCAGATTGCTCAATAGTAAGGATAACTGACTATTGCTGATATCATGTTTCTTTCAGGCCAATGGAGGAGAACTTAAGACTGGCTACCTCTCTATCATTATGGATCCTGATGAAGTCCCTATGGATGAGCAGTGTGAACGTCTCCCTTATGATGCCAATAAATGGGAGTTCCCCCGGGACAGGCTGAAGCTAGGTGTGCTCTCTTCCTTTGGACAAATAAGTGTCTGTCCTGATAGCCATGAAACTAGAATTTTTGGGGAGTGGACATTGGCTTGGGGATGACACTTAGAAAGTCAACACATTTGTGCTTGGAACTTCCACTGGGAACATTCTTCAATGCAGAGAATGTGTTAACATTCCTGAGACTACAAAGTAAACTTGTAGATATTGTAGATTGTTTATAGGATGTGTTTCAGGGTATCCTTTGTCAAGGGGTTAATGTTTGAGTTTCCCAGGAGGGTTCATGGGCTTTAATTAGCACTGGAAGCCAGCCAGGTCCCATGCTTTAGGAGAGGGAGGTCATCAGACAGTCAAAGAGAAGTGTGGCAGAACGCAGAAAAAGACATGGCACATTTTCAATGATTTCCACCAATCCTGAATGATGAAGTCATTGGTAGTGTATCACATAGAGCACTGAAATCTCAGCTGTGCCACAGCCCTAGGGAATGTGCCAAAGCTGTGACTGTTGGAATCCATCTCTTAATAATGCCATTAGCCATAAAATATGCTATGTAGTAATAAAAGAAACTCTCAAGATAAACAGAATACACTCCTTGTCACAGAGCAGCCCAAGCATGCACCCAGCTTTATGCAGTTGGCAGCCAGAACTTTCTTATCAGAGGAGGGCAGCCCTTCCTGGCACCCATCCTTTCATAAAGTGACATCAGCTGTGCAGTTCTTGAGCATTGTGTTTCTAATTCTGAATCATTGGGGTTGAGCAAGTTCATACCATCAGCTTTGCTACTTCTTCAGAGATGTTCTCAGAAGAATGACTTTGTAGCATCAGGATCTTTGTAGCTCCCATTTTGCTATAGCCACAAACTCTCTTGGTGGTCTTAAGCAAGCCCAGCCTGAATGCCCCGATGCCACAGTACTATTGGCTGACATCACAGGAAAGTTACCAGGGTTATAGCTAAATAATAGAGACCCAGTTAAGGCAAGGCCTTGGGCTTATATTCCTGCCTGGGTCTCCTGCATTGAGCTGCCCTCCCTATAATCTCATATACTCAAGAATAACACAACCTTATATTTGGTTTGATGACACAATATCCATGGCCAGCACTGAGACATATTTGCAAGGATGCACAATGGCTAGATTCTTCTTTTGTCTGACTGGTTTCTTTGAACTGGTGGCATTCTCAGATTCTTCCCTTCCTTCCTCAGTTTTTTTTTTAATGGAATGGGTAAATTTCTTTCCTGCCATTTGGGGATAGATATTACTCTTTTTCTTTTCATACATATCCAGGTAAGCCACTTGGTCGAGGAGCATTTGGTCAAGTTATTGAAGCAGATGCATTTGGAATTGACAAAACAACTACCTGTAGAACCGTAGCAGTCAAAATGCTGAAGGGTAAGAATCAATAATCTAAAATCACTTAGTGAGGAAGTGATGGTAAGCAAATGTAAAAGCTACACTGATTATAACTCTTGGATGAGGAGAGTTGTACTGTATTTAGCTGTTTTTTAGCAGCTTCCGGGGTGAAAGATGTTCTCCTGCTTTGTTCTGTGGTCCTGACATTTGTGCATATTCACCAAAAGACAGGTAATGTGCACAGACTGACTGCAGCAACAGATGCATTTCTGCATTTCCTGGCTAGTCTGGATAATCACCAGCTGTTGCTGAACAAGGTTTTTACATTGAATTTTACACATCACACATCTGTTGTTAGCAAGCATGCATCATCTGAATGGAAAGAATACAGTCATTTTCTGACCAATGGACAAATTTCAGGGCTGCCACCACCCTAGCTTGCACAAACTTTACTGTGGGCTATACATGATAGCTGTGCAATACATCATATTCCTTACTCACGGTATTAGTATATGTAAATTCTGCAGGTCTCTGACATTAACTGGTGCCTAGTTCTTATGCATATTCTGCAAATTGTCTATGCAATTTCTAATAGCAACAAATCTCTACTAAGTTTGCGCCACTAATCTGGACAAAATACTATTTTGATCTCTCCTGTGGTTTGCCTCAAGAAAGAGCCCACCATTTAGACTTGTCTATAGTAGAAAGAAACTCAACCCATTGAAATGTGAGAGAACAGGCATAAAATAGAGGTGTTAATTGCTCCAGGTAAAGTCCAAAAGAACTCCTGGTGGAGTAGCCATTCCTATAAAATGCTTTAATAAATGTGAGTCAAGGTTTAGAGCAGACTTTCAGGGTCCTGTTTAGGATCTTACGTTACTGCAAAGACACCAGATAGACCTTAGGGATTATGTAATTCTTCCGTATCTTTTGGAATGGAAGTTGGTAGCTCAACTAACTGGAGGCTCTCCAGATATAGTGGGACTACAGTCTCCAGAATTCAGTTTATTACTGCTACTATCTGTGTTCCTTTTCTTCTGCAGAGGGTGCAACACACAGTGAACATCGAGCATTGATGTCTGAACTCAAGATTCTCATTCATATTGGCCATCATCTCAATGTGGTCAACCTACTTGGGGCTTGCACAAAACCAGGAGGTCAGTGTTGCTACTTGAGAGAACATGTCTGATTTATCTTACAAACTGTGTTAATTGATTTTACCCTAAGAATCAACCATGAATAGATTTCAGACAACTCATCTTGTAGACCTTTCTGAAGTTCAGCAATCAAGAAAAAAAAGCCACAAAATTAAACAGAAATATTTAACAGAAAACTTACAGAGAATTAGTCAGCAGGACAGGTTGATGTCTGCTTAATACCTTCCTAATTCTTAACTCTTCCTATCTTAAGGCTTACATTCTCTCTGATGATGTTTGCCCTACTTTTGTTTTAAAATTGGACATGCTTTGGTCAATTTTCATGATCTGCCATTTTTTTCATTGTACTTTGTTCAGGTCCACTCATGGTGATTGTGGAATACTGCAAGTTTGGAAATTTGTCTGTGTACTTAAGAAGCAAGCGAAATGATTTTGTTCCATACAAGGTGAGATTTCACAGCTTGGAAAGCCCTTCAGTGTCTTTATGATGAGATTTGTTTAATGTTGTGTAGTGTAGTGGTTGGTATTGGAATAGGAATAGAAGACTCAGGTTTTAATCCACCATCAGCCCCAGATCCTTCCTAGGTGACTTTGGAACAGTCATACTCTTTCAGCTCAACCTATTTTACTTGGTGGTTGTTGAGGGGGAAAAAATCAGTCTTGAACCATGCTTAAGTACAAACACACACCAAATGAAAATACTAAGTGTTCCTAACAATGCTTCATGAAATGAAAGCTTCATCAAGTTGGTTGGCCTCTACGTTTGGTAAGCCCTTTTCACATTTTGCAATTATTAAGCGTAGAGATGTGGAGAGCAATTCCACTCCTATTCTTTTCTCAGTAGATTATACATTTAACATTTTCATCATGAAGCCATTGACTAGCTTTAGGCCTCTTCCCTTGTTATTCAGGTAAAATGGCATTTGCTTCCTTGTGGCTCTCTCTCATATTACTCAGTGGTTCCAATCAGCTAAGATAGTTATCAGTAAGAGTATAGTCCTTTACATGTAAAGTGCAGACATAAATGCCTAGGACTGATTTCTGAGCAGAGCTATCCACAAACATTTTGCTGCCAGAGGTAAAGAGCAAAATGGTAGCCTTCCGTGTACACAAGCCATCTTGATAAGCATCTAATCTTACTTCAGCGTTGATGGTGGAAGGATGTCATCTGGGCAGGAAAATAGCTGAAGGCAGGGGCACCCAACTTTTGTCAAACCAAGAGTTATACCAACCTTTTGACAGCATTTCTGGGGCTGCACTGCTAAAAAGGGAAGAGCCATTAAAATATGGAATGAAAATGACATTAAAGGCAATGTTGAGGTTGACTTAGATTAGATCTATTATCTTACCTTTCATTCAGGTGCACAAAGTGGTGTACATAGCTCCTTCCTCTAATTTTTATCCACAACAACCCTGTGAGTAGGTTGGGCTGAGAAATGGTGACTGACCTGACGTTGCCCTATGAGTTTCTTTGGCTGAGGGTAGACTAGAACATGGGTCTTCTCACTTCTAATCCAACACCTTAATCCTTACACCGCACTGTCCTTTTTGCTTTTAATTAATTTAATGAGTAGATGTGGCCCTTGGATTGCAAATTGTACACCTAAGCCTTAAGGAATGAAGGACAGATTATGTATCATAGCTGTGTCCTCCAACATGCTGCTGCCATTACTTTCCCTCTTGTCATAGAACACAGGGAACCAAATTAGTCATGCTAATTTGCTGTAATAATTTGAGCACTATTTGCCCACAATTTGTTTTAGCTGGAACTGCTATATGGGAAAATGTGGCACAAGTAAGGAGCACAGTTAGTTCCCATGCATGCTTTTGGGTTGTGATTTAGGAGTCATCAGGCTTAGGTTATTTCCTGCTCTAGAAATTGTATGAATTATGTTAGATGGAGCTACTGGGAACCAACATCCAAACTGTTCCTTGCCATCTAAGAACTGGCTCTTTTTCTTCTTAGCTCAGGGACATATCTAATGGGCATTATTGCACTTACACCACTCCATGCCATAGCATAATCACGAGAGCAATGAATGAACTATGGAGAAAGTGTTGTACTTTGAACACTTGTCAAATGGGTATCTCTGCAAGAACAGCATTCGCCTTAACATGATATGGGATCTTTGTACATGGAAAGCCAATATATAGCTGCAGCAAAATAGGTGTTAATTTTTCCCCATACTTTGTTGCATCTTCTGTTAAATAGTTTCCATTGTTTACCTATAACTAAAAACTGTGGGGTTGCACCCCTTTTTCTTTGCCATAACAACAGAGAATGATACCAATTTTGATTGTCCTCTTTTATTTGTTTGTTTGTTTGTTTGTTTGAAATGTCATAGACCATTAATACCAGATCTGGGCGGGGACACAGTGATATCTCTGCAGACCTGAAGAAACGCTTGGACAGCATTACAAGTAGCCAGAGCTCAGCAAGTTCAGGATTTGGAGAGGAGCGATCCCTCAGTGATGTGGAAGAAGGAGAAGGTGAGATTTGCCTTCCATGATAGTTTAAGCTCTGCAAATTTTAAGACTGAAGTTGAAATGAATGATAAATACATGAAATAAAACCATCTGTGCACCCAAATAATCCTGAGAAATTAACCTCTGTGAGGAGAAACCTGATAAGGCAACTTACTAAGGCTGTTAATACTATTAATGGTATTTCCTTAGCTTCACTACCAGTGGTTGGACGCTCTCAGGGTATTCATTGACTGCTGATATCTCATGAATCTGCAATGAGGTTTTTCTTACAAGTCTGTTGTACAACAAATAAATGTACCTCTGATCTAGACAAGGCTAGTTCCCTTGGAAAACACTCCATTATGATAGTTCAACTGATGGAGGGTCAGCAGTTCCCATGGGAAATATTCCATCATCATCAGAGGCATCTGTGTTTATTCACATTGCATGTAAGATTATATTGATCAACGTATAGCCAGAGAAGTTTGGCACTGGTTTCAAAGAGAAGTATGAACAAACACTGTGAGGTTCATTATATTACAGGATTGCAAGCAGAGACTGGGAGCCTGCTTTCTGAAACAGATTAACCTGGGCAAAAACTTGTATTAGATAGCCTTATTAATTAGGGAGTTTGTTACTTGATGCTCTGAATACAGATCATATCTCTTATCCCTGTGTGACATATTGTGCACCACAACACATTGACTTGTAGGTGTTGGGGGGATGCTTTCCAAATTCTCCCCCAGCCTGTTGCCCTTGAAATTGGCTGGACCAACTCCCACAATCCTTAGCCAGACAGCCATTGGTCATCTTGACTAGGGAATATGGGAATTGACTCAATATATCTCAAAGCCATCAGAAGAGGAAAGGCTGCTCTATAGCAAGGCAAAAATCCAATGAGCTATCTGTAAGAAAAACTGAACATAAATATAAAATTACTTCCTGAGTCTGACTATGGTGGCCATCCTTTGGTTTACTTAACTCTCCATAAAATCATAAGAAGAATCTTGTTGGCTCAGACTAAAGGCCCATCTCACCCAGTATTGTAGCTCCCACAGTGACCAACCAGACCAGATATTTTCAGAAAGCCACCATTAAGTCATGAAGGCAATAGATACCTCAGTGATGGAAAGTTTCATTTTCAGATCTAAAATAAACTAAAACCATCAATTAATTATTAATCAAAATGTGTATTTGGGGTTCAATGTGTTTTGTGATATACCTATACAATTTAAAATTGTAAGTAATTATTAAATATGCACTAAATAGCCAAGATTGAGAGCCAGTTTGGTCTAGTGGTTAAGGCATCAGGCTAGAAACCATGAGACTGTGAATCCTGCCTTAGGCACAAAGCCAGCTGGGTGACCTTAGACCAGTCACTCTCTCTCAGCCCTAGGGAGTAGGCAAGGGCAAACCACTTCTGAAAAACCTTGCCAAGAAAACTGCAGGGACTTGTCTAGGCAGTTGCCAGGAGTCAAATACTGATTCAAAGACACACACACACACACACACACACACACACAAATGGCCAAGGTGTTCACCTGATTTCCTGCTTCAAATCAATTCTCTTCCCCTTAAGGATTCCCCGCAAGAAACTTGAATCTCTCAGGGTAGTTTCTGTTGTGTACCTCCAATGGCAAGAACTTACAGAAGAAAACTGGAGAATGGAACTCATGTATACTACAATTTTAATTGTGGTGATCGGGATGTGCAGTAGAGTATGTGTTGTATATAAATCCATCTTTTTCTTTACAGTAACATCAGAAGATCCTTGCAAAGCTTCTCTGAGTCTAGAGGACCTTATCTGCTACAGCTTCCAGGTGGCTCGGGGGATGGAGTTCCTGGCCTCCCGGAAAGTAAGGAATTTCTTTTAGGGAAATGACATTTGTCAGATGACAACATCCTTCAGGAAATAATTGTAATAAGGATGAGGCTTGGTGGAAGGAAACTGTAATGTTTGTGTCTAGAATTCATTCAAGAGTTCAGAGCATTCCTAAGCTTTAGCTATTAATATTCGTAAGTGCTTTGATAAAGATGTCAGCACTTGTGAATTCACCAACAACATTCAAGCACAAGTTGAAAGTTTTCTGCCCATTTCCTCTGCATATATAATGGATCATGTTCTAGTATTTATTTCATGAATGTACACGTGCATGTGCGTATCTAGGAGTAAGCCCTACTGGTGCCAAGGGACTTATTTCTGAGGAAAATTGTTGTAATGTTCACACGTTTATTAAGAACCGCACACTCAAGCTAATATGTAAGAATGCCTCTGCTTGGAGCAAGAGCTAATACCACAAGGCAGTTGACTATAGATATCCCTGTGGGGAGGGAAGCTAAAGGGAGATCTAATGTGGTACAGTGGTTAAGATGTTAGACTAGGATAGGGATTCTAATCTACCCTCAGCCACAGAGTGGTTGTTACGGAAAAAAAATAGGAGGAAGGGTTTTTATTATGCCACCTTGAGCTTCTGAATGAAAAGCAGGAGATGAATCTAGCAAGCAAACAAAGGATACCCCAGCTGGAGATACCCAGAAATGGCCTCTATTAATGTATTTGGCTCCTTCTTAGATTAGGCATAAGCAGCTTTTTTTAATGGGCCAAATTCCCTCATAGGTAGGCAGAACTAAAGCAAGGAGTGGATAGGGCCAGGGTCTGAACTCACTGAGGACTCCATTTCTCTCTCTGATATCCATCCTTTTATCTTGTTCACAACAGTCTTTTTCTTCTGACCTCTTCCTTTTGTTCTTGTAACACCTTCTTCTCTTTCTACCAAGCTTCAGAAAAAAGGGAACTCTTTCCAAAGATTTGACCAGATCTCTTGCAAAGAGTTTTAAAGTTAGGCTGAGGTCAACATGAATTTAGACAAAGGGCTGTATGTGATCCTAGGGCCACCTGTCATCCATATCTGCACTGTATCAGAGATGCAAGACTACAGTCTGTTTGCCCTTATGAATCTTATCTGAACCTCTTTGGCAGCCACTGGAGCACCCCCAGGTTGGAGGAGGGAAGAAAATGTGTATTTTGTGGGTTAAGGGCAGATTTCCAGGGGCACTAGGGTTGCTTCCGGTCTCTTCCTTTAAATGTTACAATCTAGTGGGACCTAGGCAGTGCACCGTCTTGGTAGCCACCCTGCCCTTTGGAATACCCTTCCCCCAATATCTGGTAGGTTCCTACCCTCCTAGCCTTCCAAAAAGCCTTAAAGACCTGGTTTTCCCACAAGCATTGAGGTAGTGTGAGGCTGGAACCCACAAAAGTTCCTTGGGGATGTGTGTGGGGTGCATTGTGGTGGGGGCACCAGGAGTATCTGTGTTGGTTTTTTAATTTTTTCAATTTTTTTTATTGTTGTTTATGAACTGCCCAGGATTATGTTGCATAAGATGTGTGGCTATATAATTTTTTAAAATAAATAAAATAAATATGACTTCCAAGTCTTGCAGAAGCTTAAGACACCCATTTCTTCCTTTAATAAATCTTCAAACCTGCCAAAACTCAAGCCTACTTTGGGTTCTGTCTCTTGGACTGTGGCCCTTAGTATGCTGAGCCATAGTCCTTTTGCTGCTCAAAATTACGCATAGAGAAGAATTTCCCATAAGGCTCTACCTTGTGAAGATTTGCTTGTTGGATAGCATTCAAAACCTTTCCATGTTTTGAATAGTTAAAACCAAGACTTCTCCCTGACATGTAACTTTTCTGTTTGCAAGGAATTAAAGGCATCAGATGACTTTTCCTTCATCTGTGCAATATTTTGAGAAACCTAAACCTCAGTAGAAACAATATGCGCAGACTGAAGACTTCTTCAGGAATTCTTAAACGAGGGAGGAGGAGAATGAATGTGTTAGCTCAACCTCATCTCCATTTATGTTTGGGGAACATTTGAAGCACGAAGCTTCTTCTATTCAATGAGATTCTTCACAAAACAAAGAGCTTTACTAGTTTGAAGTATAGAATCTGACTTCTCATAGAGTCTGCTGGACTAACTCATGGCTAAACCAGGTCTGCTCTTGTGTAACTTGTAAGAAGGCCTTCTTTGGTGTGGAGTAGAATATTTTTATGTGGAGCATCCATGAGTGGAGGAAAAAAGTCAAGATGATGGCCATGATAGAAGTCACAACTATTTTTTACACATGTCACATGTGCGATGCATGTAAAAAAGAGGTGGTTAAATTCTCATTTGAATCCTTGGAAGGCAATATTTTACTACGAGTATGATGTCATGCACAAGGAACTGAGACTTGCAGAGCACATAGCTTTTAAGATAAGGTTAGCCAGATTTTCTGGAAGAATTCAGACAACGGATCTATTGTTTATCTTGCTTCAGTGTATACACCGAGATTTGGCTGCTCGCAATATCCTCTTATCGGAGAACAATGTGGTCAAAATCTGTGATTTTGGACTAGCTCGGGACATCTACAAAGATCCAGATTATGTCAGGAAAGGAGATGTAAGTTCAGTGTCTGAAATTTTGAGACATTTATTTGAAATTGATGCTAATCATGACATCATAAGTACCTAATCCCACCTTTACTTCATTGATTTGCAAATATTCTGTAATAGGTTTACTGCAAGCTTTGAAGTTTTAACTTTTAAGTAAATTACTATGACAATAATTTCTTGTTATTGATTGGTGGTATCTTGTATATAATATATTGTTTCTTAAATATTTAGGCTAGACTACCGCTTAAATGGATGGCCCCAGAAACCATTTTTGATCGTGTATATACAATTCAAAGTGATGTATGGTCTTTTGGTGTATTGCTATGGGAGATATTTTCATTAGGTAAGTCAAATGTCTTTGCTGGCTAATTCTTCTCAAAATGTTAACATTAAAACTACCAGAATGCAATCATGTTCGTTTATTTTTAATGCAGTGTCATAACAGTAGTTGCATGTACTGCTTTCCTCAATGAGGAAAGAATATAAATTCCTACTTCTCCACCAATGTAGAACAAGAAAGTGAATATTGAGTAAGCATTTAAATATTTGGAATATTTTCATTTGTTGGTCCTTAATAAGAGCCAAGTCCCTCAATAAGATCCAATTATGCCCATCAGTTTGATTCCTGTTCATAATACTGATCAAAAGTTCCATGGATTGTAATGGTCTGGAAGTTCTTGCCATTTAATTTTGGATTATTCCCCTCATCCCCCTACATCCCATTTATCTGGGTCTTCTGAAGCTGTTTCAGAAGATGGGGGAGAGAAGGCATCAGTTTTTGTTATACTAAGAAACCTTTCCTTCAATCCAATCCTTAGAAAATAAATTTATTAGACCTTGATAATAAATAATTATTGCACTTTTTATATGCTATTACAGTACTCACATATTTTGATTGGAAAATGTATAGCAAAACAATATCCAGACATTTTTTTAAAAATGAATGTTGTCCCATTAGATATCTCTGCTGGAGATAGCATATTTCAGCCTTGCGTTATCTATATGCTTTTCGACCAGAAATCTGAGCTTCACCAGAGATCCATTAGAGTTGTATGCAAAAGACATGCATTTCAAAATGGAAAAATTCTGAACATCAGAGTATGTTTGAATTCCAGAATGGACTTGATCTCCAAGTCCTTCCAAATGTTTGTTTTTCCCATTATTAAACTATTAGAAGTCTTGACATTCTTGCTGACCTTCTCCAAAGACCCAAAGGTTTACCTGCAGATCCCGATCTATCTTCCACCCACCTTTGGTTAAAGTGATTAAATTTAAATTTGTAGCTATTTTTCATATTGGAGAAATGTAGGTAACCAGAACAATGAGACCAGAATTTTTAGCAACTTTCTAAAAGGAAATCACCTATTTTAGGGGCCTCACCATACCCAGGTGTAAAAATTGATGAAGACTTCTGTCGAAGACTGAAAGAAGGAACGAGGATGAGGCCACCAGATTATACAACACCTGAAATGTAAGAAATTTCTCTGCTGCGAACATGTTTTATAGCAGAAGTTGATCATTCATTCATTTTGTTCCATTCTGTTTCATTTAGGAATGCTCCAATAAAAAAAATCACATTCTTTAGTTGGCCAATGGGGCTTTGATATTAATGGGATAGAAGAGGAAAGACAAAAGGCAGATCTATTTTTTCCTGTTGTTCCTTTATTTCTTGTAACAATAGCCATCAATAATTAGCTGAATACATTTAATTCTGGGGCATATTTATTTATAGTAGATTTAATTCTCCAGGTACCAGACAATGTTGGACTGCTGGCATGGGGAACCCAAACAAAGACCTACCTTTTCAGATTTGGTGGAGCGCTTAGGAAATGTACTGCAAGCAAATGTTCACAAGGTAGAGAAATGTTCCACAGGCTGCCACCAACTCCCTGAATATTTTTTGACCCACTCCAGCCATGAATACTGAAAAGTAAACCTATTTTTGTCTGCCTTTCACACCAGGATGGTAAAGACTATGTTGTCCTTCCCCAAATTATGTTGCTCCATATTGAAGAGGATTCTGGACTCTCCCTGCCAACTTCACCTGTTTCCTGCAAGGAAGAAGAGGAAGTATGTGATTCTCAGTTCCATTATGACAGCACGTCCCAAACAAGGTTCGTAATAGTTGGAGCATTCCATTGGGAGTGCTCAACAACCCCTTCCCAGGATACTTGATAACAGGGTGATGAGAAAGGCATTTGTGTTGCTCATTATTTCTGTGCAACCTAGTGTGCTAAGTAGTAACAGTTTGTGCCCAACCCAAGGGGTGAGGTGACTAATGTACAAGTAAACAATAGATGATTGATTGTGTACAATCGCATTTAACTTCCCAGAAATGCTATCACACTCCATCTAACAGAGACACTGCTGCTACAAGGGCCATGTTCTTTCCACACACTGGGGGAGCTGATGAACTTGTAACAAGGGATACACCACCTTCACATTACCACAAGCACAATGATACACTCCATTGTTGCCATTTCTCAGGCAGGGGTTCAAAACCTCTGATACTCTCACAGCCCCTGTTTGATGAATGCAACATCCATACAAAAGGGTGGAAGGCCATTCTACACTCACCCATAGTGCCCTAGGCAGGCTATCTAAAGGAAGCACATATGTGACCTCTCCCCAGGAAATGGGTTCAGGACTGTTCCTGGGAGAAAGAAGCTGGCCAAACAGCCGGAAGGGTGGATTATCTAGGAAATGCAAGAAGCAGCCTTCAGAGGCAGAATAGGGGTTGCTGCATGTAGCCATAATCCTGATACTGTGGCCCCTGAAGTGGATTTTTTTGGGGGGGGGAGGGGATAACTCTTGGAGCCTCTGAAGTTCATCCAAGTTTCAAGTGCCCAAAAATTGGTAGCATGGTTTTTGGCATTTTTTCATTGGAAAACTCATCAAAAACAAAACAAAACCTGATTGCATAATTCTGATAATACATGCACACACGCACACACACAGAGCCACAAAATAACCTTTAAAGCCTAGGGAAAAATGGGAAACTCCATTCCTAGGATAACGGTCTTATCCTGTTTGGCTCTTTTCTTTTTATTACTGCCCTATTCGTTTCAGCCATCTGCCTCTCCTAAAAAATTGGGTGCAGCTATTAGTTATCCAAAAGTTGCTCCTTTCAGACCTAGGTGTTGTGGGACAAGAAAGGCTCACCAAGAGAAAGAGTCAGCTGGAATAGCGTTTATGGGAATCCTCATGATTATCTAACTGCACTCTTAGCACCTTGGCAAAACAGGGCCATTTTTTAAGTCGAAAGAAGTTGTAAAACCCTCAAATCTAACTGATAATAAAGTTGACAGAACACTGAAGGGGTGTGTCCTCCCTTTGCAGCCCTCTTGCTAATTTTGCTCTCCAGGCCACATTTTCCTGTTATTTTGTAACCGTAAAAGGAGAAAGCCAATGCTATCCAGTCAATTACCTTTTCAGTAGGCTCTTGGGCTGTGCTTTTCTTTTAAACAGTCAGGAAGGAAACAGCTGCCAGATGTGTCATTATTAATCCATTTCTAAAGACCCTCAAAGTATCTGGCACTAAAGAGCCTACTAAGAGGCTTAATGGAGTGTGGGAACCTTCTTTGCTTTTGATTGCAGGTCTTTCTCCAGAGGCCACCATAGCCTCATCCTAACCCTTTTCTTTGGATGTTCTCCCTGTTGTGGATTCTCTCTCCAAGAAAAGTTTCCCTCAGATTCCACCTAGTCTGCCAGAGGCAGGCCCTTACCTCTCAGTGTAAGGGTTACCTCTCAGTGTCATTTCCAGCCCATTAACTTTTCTCCCATTGGTAAGGAGCTTTGGAGCCCCCTATCGTGAAAATATGGCGTGTGGGTTGTCACAGGATTAAGAACATTTCCAGCTCATCTGATTTTCTTTGGAGAAAAGCCTTTGGAGAAAGGGGGAGTTGTGAAACATGCAGGGCCAAATCCAGCAGGGGGTAGTTGGTGGCTGCTGCCTCCAGTCCAGATCAAAAGGTTGATGGAATTGATCCAACCTCCTTTGTTGACTGTTTTGAAAGAGAAGTTTGCAGTATTAAAAATGTAAAATTATAGAAAATGGAACAATATGCTTAACTTGTTTCCTTTCTTCAAAAGCAAAAAGCGCTCTCTTCATCATCTTTAGAATTATGTAGCTACAGAAGAACAAGGACTATGTGTCAGGATTGGTTACGACTTTCCTCCTGATTGCATTAGAATATGCAAGTGGGAAATGAGTCATTTGAATTCATTACCCTAAACAGAAGCCACCACTGAACCCCTAATGTTTGAATGGACATGGAAAACTGTGGGTCTTTCTTCACTGCAGACAATATGGTTAAACCAGTCACCAAAACCACAATCGAATCCAGAAATTTTGGATTGGATTTTCCACATGAAATTCATGTAGATTTTGAACTTTTGAAAAAAGACACATATGCACACAAACACACACCTGTACAAACCATTCTTGTAAACCAATACAGGTTGCAAAATCCATACAGCATCTAGGTGCATCAAGGAGTTGACTGAATCCACAGGAAGTACCCATTTCTTCTGGTTAAAATAAAATCATAACCACATGAGATTTTGGCAATTTTTCAATGATACCTGGGGCCAAAACTAATGATGCCCACAGCTTGGTGGGATGCTAGTTGTACAGGCCTGCTGTTGAATAATAATTGCAAAAGGCAAACAGAGTTATGAATATCCAGTCTTACTAGCTTTGGCACACTAACAAGGCAATCTATTTCTTTTCTAGTAAGCATTGCACAGGGAGTAAAAGAAACAGCCGCCCTGTGAGTGTCAAAACCTTTGAATCTGTGCCCATAGAACCAACCATAAAAGTGGTTCAAGACGTAAGTCCATTTTACATCTTCTTATTGTTTGGTCTGTCATTCTGTGTGTGTGTGTGTTTCCACTGATCGACCAAACTGAGACCTTTTTTTCTGGTTTTTTTTCAGGAAAATCAGACAGACAGTGGGATGATTCTTGCATCTGAAGAACTAAAAGTGTTAGAAGAGAAATCTAAACAACTGATATTGCCCTTCAGGTAAATCTGCAGAAACAACCATTATGCTCACTTTGTTAAAAAAAATCAAGATGGCTTAGAATAAAATTGACCACTTGAAAGGAAAAAGCTAGAGTTATCTACCTCTCTTTTGGATTTATTCTTCTTACCCAGTAATGTTATCCTTCTAGCAGTGGCACCACACTCTTGGGCTTTGCTGTGAGATGGTGAGAAGTGAAAGAAAGGAGCATGTCTGTGCACGGTGCCACAAGCTAAGCCTGAAATTGTCCATCAGCATTTTGACTTCCTGAGGTTCCAATGTCACTTTGGGAATCACAGGTCCAATTAAATCCTATTCTGGCATCCTCATTGACTCCAGCTACCCTCTCTTGGCTGAGCTTCCTCCTCCTCTTTTCACTGTGGGTGAAGTTCCATCAATTAAAATGATGATGACCAGCAACTGTGTTGGGGATCAGGCTAGCTTAATAAAGTACATGCTGCCTTTGTTATCACATGTCAGACAGACATTGGAAGCTCTGCAGGCTGCACGGCCCCATGCCTGCACCAATGTCTGGCCCTAATGGGACTGCTGAGTTTAAAAGAAAACAGTTCAGGACTCCAGGGTAGCTGGTATCTCAGCAGACTAGTAGAGTAGGCTCAGCTTCCCCTCTCTCCCTCTGTAGCAGTTTAATAGAATAGTTGCTGCTAGATGGCAGTTCAGGGGAGGAGAAGTCACTGACATGGGACTTGTTTCTCCATCTCTGCCTGTGTTTCAGCCATATGGAATGGTCCTCCATGTTTATTGGCCAAGGCGAACTCCCATATTGTTAGCCCTTTGAGGTAGTCCAGACAAGAAGCACAGCTATGCATACTAACTGTATCTTTATTGCAAGGTTACATTAACAGAATCTTGCAAGTTCTGGAAGTATTTCTCCCCTCTTCTCCTTTTACTTCTGAAAATCTAGGGAGGGTCCCTTCTGAAATGCTTCCCACGCCTCCTCTCCTTCTGTGGGCTGAGACATCTTTTACATACTGGTTGTCCAGTCTGTGGCTCTTCCTCCTGTCTCCCAAGGTCATTCCCACATACCATGACACATAGTCTGAATCCTGGTGCAAAATTAGCCATTTTTATTTTTATTTTTCAGTGGGCTGGTTTCCAGTAAAAGCAATGAATCTGTTATGTCTGAAGCTTCAAATCCAACCAGTGGCTACCAGTCAGGCTATCATTCAGATGACATGGACACCACCATTTATCCTAGCGAAGAAACAGAACTCTTAACGCTCAGAGACGATGCTTCTCAGACCTGCTACATTGCATATGGCCCTGCTATCTCTCTGAGCTCACAGTCTGTTTAAGGACCTCTCCAAAAATGGCAATGACTGGAACTTGTACCAAACATTGTCTTTTCCTGAAACCCATAGTATTTGTATCCAGAACACAGGATGGAAGAAAAATATGAATTTTCCCACATCTTCTAAGATAAAAAGGAGACAAATTGCAATAAGGGATGCTGGAGGCAATGTCAGTGTTGGAGAGAGCTTGAAGATATATCAGACGTTACTGAGAGTCACGCACAATGATGTCATCATCAGTTTGAATACAATATGAACACTGTAAAATCTGCTAACGAAACCATCTTTCTGTGCAGTTGCATGAAGATGGAAAAAGGTTCAGTCAGAATCCTTTGAATTTTGGGTTTGGTCAGCAATGAAGTTTCAGCAGTGCGGTTGGTGGAACCTAAGACAGACTCTGACAGTACAGCCCCCTGCCTTTACTAAATTCTGTTTCACTTTTCCATTGAAGGAAACTTCAGTCTAAATCTTGCTGTTGGAAATAAGCCACTGAATGCTGCTGAAGAGCAGAGCAACTATCTCCTTGTGAGAAGCTCTGTTTTGGTTACATAGGCCTTGATGTACTGTGAGTCTTTCAAAGGAGGCTTCCTACTGAAATGACTCTTACAGGCTTGATGAATCCTTAAAAAAATAGCGAAATGGTCCCGGAGTTTAACCACTATTCACCAAAGAATGTTGGTGAACTTTGCTTTATTTGATCAATGCTGTATGGTTCTTAAGATACAGACCCATACTACTTCTTGGAAACAGCCACCTTGATAAAATAACTAATTGTAATGCAACCAAGCACGTTGTCTATAAAGCCACTTGCATCACTGACATGTTTCATAACCAGCTGCTCAGAATATTCTGACGATATTTCAAATGGAAAGATTTCACAACTTGGGTCACCCAGAGTTCTAGCAATGTGTGATACACATTGAAAGATTTTACAAAAAGTATCATGAAGCTATTTTGATTAGTGTTGTTTTGGTTACTTTTATATTTTTCATTCATGGTTTTGTATTGTGTTTAATATTTCAAGCATAGCAAATCCATGAATTAACAAAAATTTAAAAGGGGCAATACAGTATTTATAGTCTGACTATGTAGAAAGAATTGTAATATATTATGAAAATAAATAAATATATTATATAATGAAAGCTAAGTGGGACTTACTCTTGAGTTCGCTGGATATTTGGCCCATAATTAAAAATGATGCTGAGCCAAAGCTCTCAACTGAACGTTTTTGAATGTGGGTGATTTTATACATTAACTGATGTTCAAGTTCATCACTTCACAGCAATCTTACAGCAGTCATGTTCCCTATGGTCTGTCATGTGTACATTTCCAGTCTCCAGCATTTATATCCAATGGACCAATAAATAAATTCTGTGTCATTTCAAATGGTCTATATTATTACATTTTTATTAGAGATTTTTTTCCCAGCAATATGTTGGAAGCATTTCAGATCAGCAAAAGAATAATCTCACACCTGTTTTGGGTGGGTGGGGGGGACAAAACCCTGACCTTGTTTGCTTCTGGTTTGTTTTATTTTTTAACATCCAGGAACATGTCAGGAATCTATTGCTCTATTAGCACTACAGTTCTTTTCTTAGAAAAAACATCTGGCCTTTCAAAATATATATTCAGTTGTAAGCATTCTTGGCAAGATGCCAGCTGGTCACATCTGTTTTAGCAGATGTTAGACTACACAATATTTTAATGATGACACAGTAAATGGAGATGATTTTTTTACACCTGCACACCCCACCCCCACCCCCCCAGTATTTAATGTATATCTTTAGCTTTGGGGATTTGGATGTTGACTTTGTTCTGGGAAATGTGTAACATCTCTCACAGCCCTGAACAAGTCTGCTTGGAAACAGGACCTACTAAGTATGCTTGTGACTTAAGTTCTATTTCACTTAATGCATACAATGGCAATTTTAGTCATTAAGAGATGTATCAGTGGCCATGCATCCAGCTCAGATTTAAAGGTTTCACTTACTGTGCAAATGGTCAGCTCACACGATCTCTGCAAAGAAATAAAGCAGTAAAAAGAAACTTAAAAGTGACTGCTTTTCCTAGATCATGTAATCCCTAGGAACAAAATATTACTTAATGATCCTGTGTCCAATTCAGAACTTTGCTGATTTCTTCTCCTGTATACACAACTGCTTGATTGCCCACAAGTCAGTACCCTGAATATTAGGTATTTGTAGAAGACCCTCTAGTAGAATCACACTTTAGATCCCTTCCCCAACTTTTCACAGTTGAACAAATAAGGGTGTGCATTGAATTTGGCCAAGAGCTGAATGAAAAATTGCTACATTCATCTTGGGGATGGATTTTATGGCTCTTGGAGACAAGCAGAATCCTCTCCAAAGCCACCAAAACAATATCTGGAGCTTCCTTGAAGCTTGTGACTATTTTGGTCCTCTGTTGGGCTACAGAAAGGGTGTATGTCTTTCTTGCTCTCCTTACCATCCTAAGCATTAAGATACAACATACAGCACAGGATGAGGAAGAATTTCAAAAAAGTGGAAGGTTGTATGCCCATTTACATGCCCAATTGGTTAAAGATAACATATTATTCAAGTCCCCAGGATGCTGAGCTTTAGGCTAAATGTTGCTACTAAATGTGATTTAAATCCCACCCTCTCCAAATTTTCAGACTGATTAAGTCCTGGAAAACGTCATTTGACAGTCATTTGGGGGAAGAGTAGGAGCCCTTTAACATATGCTGCTGATAAGCATCTAAGACAAGAAGTTGTTTAATGGGATTTGGGAAGCTTGTCCTTTGTTGCTCTAAAGCTGGGCTGTGTAAAGCATAAGCCACAGATGTAATTAGCTGTTCACCTTCTCAGGTTCATGAGGAGCTAAAGCATAAACTTCAGAGTATTCAGATTAACTTTAGCATAAACAAACAGCTTTTTTTGGCTGCCACACGGTACGCAATATCTGGAAGCTTCCACAAATGCCAGAATTAAAAGATCTTTAATTAACAGTTTAAACTGAAAGCAGGTTTAGCATCCTAGCCCTATGAATCACTATTCTAAAACCACAGTCCTATTTTGTCTTTGAAACTATTGATGGATTGGGACTGCATATCTGGGAAAGTTTCTTGGGATATATGAGCACAAGGAAGGGAGGGAGGGAGGGAGGGAGTATCAGATGGAGTCCTGCCACTGTCCTGAAGCTGTGTGGGATAGGGTTAATTCAGAGAAGACCTGCAGTCATACCCAAACACTTTCCATTCACACTCCATTTACCATGAACCAGATAGAGAGAGAGAGAGAGAGAGAGAGAGAGTTTGAGATGGACATCACAATGAGCAACTTTTCTCAGAAGTATGCCAGGCACTTCCATGTACCAAAATTCATCAAGTGAGCTGCTCCTTTCCCACTTATCAGACAAGTAATATGGACATTAAATAACCATGTTAGGCCAGTGGCAAGAGTGCGGAGGCTTCTATCATCTTCACTGCTAAGCCAGATGCACCTATTCCTGGACTAGAGAATCATGGATGGGGTGACCCATGCACTGGTACATTGACTGTTGTCTGCATCAGGCTGACTAGCCCATCTCTAAAGCCACAACATTTTGCTGTGGACACTTTAGGAAGCTGGGCCATCCTAAGACTCTTGGCTGCCCTTCCACATAATATCCCAAAATCAACCCATTTTGGCATCTGAGACAGACAATGCTGCAAGTATCTTTCCTGATAAGTAAAAAGTCAATACTACATAATGGTAAAGTCTTTTTCAAGTCAGGTGTGACTTCTGGTGACTTCAGGGACCTGTCCACATCTTATTCTTCACAAGAATAAAAAAGTGGTTTTGCCATTGCCTTCTGCAGGGATGGTGTTCCTTCAGCTTCCCAGTTTAGGCTATGCAGGCCTGGCATTCCGTAGTGGCCTTCCATCCACATCTTGCTTAGCTTCCACACCAGGCTAAAGCCAGCCAGGTGCTGCTATTTGCTGAGATGAACCTACGGGCATGGCTGGCCATTTAAGTTGGAAAGAGAGACGCGCATTTCTTCCCTGTTGGCTGCATTGGAAGAATGGCAGAAGGTTCTCTCCCCGCACACATGAACTCAGGATGATTCCTACAAAATATACCTTAATGCTTGTTCTTTTTGATAAATACCCATTATATGACAATTCAAACTGTGAGGCACAAGCAGAATGGAGAAATACAGCCCTTAATTTGTAACAAAGATTATTTAATGAACTTTTGTTTCATGGCATAAAATGCAAGGTTATGTGTGAGCCTTCAGGAGATAATTGTACAATAACAGCTCTTTGGATGCATTTAAATGTTTAGTTTTAAATTACAGTCCCCAAGACTTCTTTACATTTTCTGATAAAACTATTAAAGTGGCAGTGGCTGTTAAGTGTCACAGCTTGGTTAAGTACCAAACCAGCATGCCATAAGCAGATAAAGCAAATGCAATTATCAACACAAAGACCAGTCATATTATTAAATCAATGGCCTTTTCAACCATATTCTCCCATTTATTTGGCTATTTCCTTGATGAAGGTAATTAGGTTTTATTAGCAATTTGCAATTCACATTAAGTTTATGGCTATTGCAGATAGCACCATAGTATAATAATGCTGATATTTCCACAATAAATATAACCTGCTTTTAATATGTAGATCAACTTCCCCTATCTTGTGCTTTCAAGTGGATTAGATTATGGCTCCCTTCATTTCCACTGATTGGCTGGGGGTGATGAGAATTGTAGTCCTTCATACTGGCAAACTCCCAGAATGGGAAGGGTGGCTGTGGATTGATGAAGAATCATTGATGCTCTGGAAGACAAAAATTGGTGGTAGAATTAAATGGTGAATGCCTCAAAATGTTGCAGAAGCCTTAAAAAATGGGGACACCCCTACATGTTCTTTTCTTTCTTTGTGATGCTTTGTTATTCTTCAATATCATATTGATTGACATGAGCTACAATATATGAAAAGTTCTCTGATTGCTTCCTCTGCAATAAAAGCTACACTTGAGATGACAGAAGCCAGAAATGTGTTTAGCACATTATGACATACAATTTTAGGAGCATATATAAAACACCTCTTGAAAAGGGCACAGTGTGAATTATATAAATTATGGAATAGGCAACTAGCGGGAAAGAGACTTTTTAACTATATATAGCCCATCATTGCCCTGAATTTAATAAGCTGATGAAACTATTTCCCATCTTTTCGAACAGGGGAAGAAAGTTACAAGAAAAAAAAAGGGTCGGTTGATGGCTGATCTCCCCTTCGTTTCATGTTTCAGGATAAGCAAGGAAGTCAAGGTGGCAAAAAAGGTGGGACCTCCAGCATAATGGTCCTGCTTTTTAATCCCTAATCCCAGGACAGATGCTGGTAAAATATTTGTTATTGGGGATTTAATCCTGGATGAAAGCACTGACCTGGTTAGATTACAGAAACTTTTTATTTATTTATTTACTTATACGTCACATTTATACAGCCACCCATCTGACACAAAGTGACTCTGGGAGGCCTACAACAATTACATAAAATAACAAGTGGATAAAAACAAGCATTATAAAAAGATAAAAGGTTATTATTAAAATAAAAACATTATCACATTTAAAAAAAAATTAAATATACAAACCCCATGGAGAGAGCAGAATATCAGTTACAGTGGAGCCATCTAAGAATGTCTCTGGTTCCGAAAGACCCCCAGGCCTGATGACACAACTAGGTCTGGAGGGACTTCCTAAATGACAGCAGGGGAGGGGTGAGTCTCACTTCGGGGGGAGAACGTTCCACAACGGGGGAGCCACGGCAGAGAAGGCCTGCCTCCTGGCACCCACCAAATGTAGGTCCCTGGCTGATGGAATGCATAGCTTACCTCCCCTGCCAGATCTAATGGGACAGGATGGTGTAATCATGGAGAGACAAGTTTCAAATAAACTTGAAGCAAATAATTTCTCAAATAAACCTTGGCTTACAGAAGAAAGAGAAGTCATTGTCTCTAAGTTCTATCATCTGAGTAGTCTGTGATGCAGCAGCTTAGGCTGGAGGGTGCAGAGGACTGTAGGACTACATTCTACTGCATAGGATTATAAAGTCATTTACCTATAATTATAAAGTCAACATAAATATTTTGTCTTGTAAATTTAGCATAAATGATTTTTTTTTTTTTTGGTAAACTCTGCTGTTCTTCATCTCCTTATGTCAGATAAGAACAATTCCAGGCCTTTTCATAAAGTCTCTGGTGTAGTTTTCAATACTTCTCTAAAAATTGAAATCTAATTCTAATTTTGAATATTGATTATTAAATACAAAGGGAGTAATCATATTAAAGTAAGATTCTCCAAAGTCAAGCTTGATTCCTGGTAATTATGTGGAGATGTCTACAGTGTTTTTTTTCAACTTCCCAGTCAAAACTACATCCCTACTGGTTTATGTCCTGTTGGTTTACATCCAAGTAGTAACCAGATCAAACCATGTTTCAATTTCTTTGAGATCAGCCATTGGCTAAGGGGTACCATTCACTGTAATCTATTGCAGGTAACTATATTTAAATAATTTTAAAATTCAGTCTTAGGTCTTCCTTTCTGTTGAAATGTAGGAAGCACCAGATTGATTCTTAGCCCAAGATCAGGTGTATGCTGTTGCCCCTGTATTTCCCTTATATGTACGTATGTGTCTGAAACTCAAATCTAAAAGTTGAGAAAAAGGAAGGGAGGAATTTGCTATAAAACATGTGATATGTATGTTTAGGAACAATTAAGAAGTCAGTCCAATTTTCTGACTGATGTGTAGAAATAACCATGGAGTAATCTTGGCTGAAATACCCACGCTGACTACATTTGAGGGCAATTTCTTTACTCACTTATGGAATCCCAATGGATTGAGAGAGCACAGAATGAAATGTGTGTTCTCCTCAATTATAAAACTACTTTTCCTACTCTGGCTGCTTCCACATACGTTGGGATTACATCCCCAATAATACTCAGACAGACATCCTCACAGATTGGAAAGGTACCCTAAACATACTCTCTGCAAGGCAAAGGGAAAGTTTGAAAACTGTCGGTTGTCCATAAACACAACTCAGCCAATGATCAGGAATGAGATACTTCTACAAGATTCAGCTGAATGGCTCCTGCATGTCCAATTAATCTTCTCTTTGTCTCCCTGTTTCTCATATCAGCTATACAGGCTATTTAAAACATTACTGCATTTGAACTGGGAATAAATAATGCTATCTTAATATTTCAAAGAGGCAAGAAAGGAATCGGGACACCAACAGCCTTCAACAATTGATGTAAAAGGAAATCTACTACAGATTCAGGAACCAGCTAAGTAAGTTTCCCACGCATTCTCAACAAGATGAGAAGAAAGCAATCATTCTAATTATAGATATCCTGTCCATATCTACTGGATTGGTAATGTTATCTATTCTTAAGGGGGAAAAGAAGACTGAAGAGGAAAAAAACTCAGATGTTATTGAATGAAGTGTGTGGACAAATTGCACTGCTATTTATCCTGTTTATTTGTAATTTTTAGATATAAGAGATATTGACACATCCTCTGTACTTTATGGCATGTGTATTACTGATGATAGGAAATGTACATTTATTTTGGATAATACCAACTTTTATTTCCAAATGAAGTAAATGCTCTAACACTTATGCACACACACACACTTTTTCAAAGATCCTCACTTTATTGGATCAGTTAATATCCAAATTAGTATTTATATGATGTTTTTATAGGGGTACAGAGTAGTCTGCACATCTTCATATTCCATATACATTGAATCCAATTCTAAGCAGGGAGCTGGGCTAGGTGATTTCCAGGGTCCTCTGGACATCTAACACTTTATGATTCTCTTACTCTAAAATAGGGGAAGAGAAAGGCACGATAGCAACTGTCAAGTACATCTGGGGTGTCCTCTTCTCCCTGTCTGCTGGCCATCTCCATTTGACAGCTGTGTCATGTTTTAGATTTCAGTAGGTTTGTTTCAAATTAGCAAACAAATTTACATGCACACCCCACTTAATATTTTACATAGAGTAGTTCTTTAGGTGTGAACCAGTTTGGTATAGTGGTTAAAGATACCAAGCTAGAAACTGGGAGATGGTAGTTCTAGTCCTGCCTTAGGCATGAAAGCTGGTTGGGTGACCTTGGGCCAGTCACTCTCTCTCAGCCCTAGGAAGCAGGCAATGACAAACCACTTCTGAAATCTTGCCAAGAAAACTACAGGGGCTAGTCCAGGCAGTTGTCAAGAGTCAAGACCTACTTGAAGGTGCACACACACACACACACCCCCTCAGGAATATCCACAATTTAATGACTGACATCCCAAATGGTGACTTGAATATATGAAACATCATCATAGATCAAACATGAGAAACAAAATATATCAGCTTCCCATAAATACAAAATTTTCTGCTGGAATCAATCTTTGTATCCAGTTTTTAGAGATGAAGCATTTGCAGCCTTCCCAATCTGGTGGCCTCTAGAAGTATAAGGACTACAACTCCCAGAATTCCTTGTAGATGTTGACATCTATAATTCAAAGAATATCAGCTAATGCTGATATCATAGGAGGGAAAGATCTTGGCCACTGTCTTAGGAAAGCTGTGGCCAGTCAGAGTAGATAATACTGGTTTAGATGAATAAAGAATCTAACATCTGGGTTCTTTATCACTGGAGCTTTAAAGAAGAGTTTGGAGACCCATCTCTCAAGAATGGTTTCAGTTGGTTTTCCTGTGCATTGAACTAGATTGGACTAGATGATCCTTATGATACTGTCCAACTCTACCCCTAATTCTATGATTCCATGACATCATATATGGTGGGTTCCTTTACACTGAAGCTCAGTGGAACAATTTTTAGTGCTTCCGGTCAACAGCACAAAAAAATTTTACTGCTCACAATCAACAGCTTGATTCCCTTGAACCAAGCACAATTCTTGGCGATTTCCTGAATGCAACCCCATAGATTTATTGGCAACAATATAGAAATAATTTGCCATTGCCTTCTGCAATATTTTTTGAAGTCAAGTATACTTCTGATCTTACCAACTAAAACTGTTTGCTTCTTCATCTCTAACCAAATGGTGCAGGGGACAGAAATATTGATGTTTCATAGAACATCAACACAGAAACACCAAAATTTTGTTCATAAAACATAAACATTTGGGTCATAAAAATAATTCCTGATTGATAAAACATCTTGCTGCAAAAACATCTATGCTTTGTTGTTGTGTCAAAGGAAATGCTAAAAAAGGCTTAGAAAATAATCCTAGGAAGTCGAAGAAAAAGCACCTCATATTTATGAAAAACAGAGGTTTACATGGAAACAAAAATGCTAAAGTGTTGCCCACTGGATCACTTATTTTGTTCTTACAACACCTCTTTCAGGTAGACTGCACTAAGTGATCATGTTGTTGTTCAGTCATTAAGTCGTGTCCGACTCTTCGTGACCCCAAAGTGATCACGACCGGCCTTTAAAAAATATACTGCATATGCTTTGAGGCAGAGATAAAAAGTTATCTTCAGAAACAGCTCGTGAAAAAGACCTGGTTTATCCTCCATCCTTCTTGCTGTAGGATTTTGTCGCTGCCTGAAAGAGTATTTTGAACTTGCCAGCAATTGCCATCTTCTGAAATAGAATGATCAAGGCAGATTTTTTTTCAGTAACTCTTGGTTTATTTGTAGGATTTTAGCCTCGGTCCTGAAAAATCCTCAAGAGACTAAGGTTTCTGGCTGGAATCTTGAATCATGCCCTCCGACTGTTTGTTCTGAAAACAAAACTGCCAGCAAAGCTCTCCGAGAGGAGAGCCGTGGATTACACAGTCACTTGATATTATAGCTCAAATGAGTGTGCTTGTTGGTGTTACTTGAGGTCACCTTTAAATGCATTTGATTGGTTTCTCCAGATGCTACTGCTCTGAACCACTTCCACTGCTGGTGAAGATGTGGGCTACCAACTTTGTCACCATAATTTTGCCGTTTGCAGGCAAAATGGGTGGGTGGGCGATGAAGCTGCATCTCCATGCTGCGTAGGAAAAAAGGGCACATCATCATGCCAACTGCATTTCTGGCTTAAGCGTCACCTTTCTGGGGTTCCATGCCTGCCAGGACCCTAATTTTTCTTCTTCCGGGAAAGCTAGAATCCAGAACGATTTATGTTAGAGCGAAGCTCTACTGGCCCTCAGCCCCCGAGACCTGGGTTGCAATTCTGTCTAGAGCTCTGCAAGCAAAACCAATACAGGCAGGATATAAACAGGAAATCCTTCGTGCCAGCAAATTACCTATTCAATATTGCCATAATGGGCAGAAGAAATGACCTTGAGGGACTGCAGGAAGAGCCGCCACCAAGGCAACAGTCAGATAAGAGAAACTTGAGTCCAGGGCAGAACTGTAACCTGAATAAGCACCTCAGGACCCTCCTTAGTTCTCACAAAGATAAAGGGAGAGGGAGGGAGCACATTCAGACTTGCAAGATTCTGTTACTATAATCTTATATTAAAAGTAGTATTGGCCTGCATGACTTTGCTTCCTAGTCTGGTCTACTCTGAAGGGCTGACATCAACACACTCTCTTTGGCTCACTTTCACGTCTTGCCGTCTACCATATTGGAAGGAAGTATAACGGTCAAGTATAACCCCTTTTGCAGGGGGAAATTGGGAGGAACCTGTCCTGCCAAGGTGCTTTTTGTAACAACCTGCATCATACCTTCATAACTCTGCTTGCTGACAGAAGTTCTGCTTGTTCTGAAGATAATTTTCTTTGTTTTTTATGATTGGACTAAAATTTGAACAGAACAGTCACAACATTTCTTATAGCGACCATTGCTTTATGTGTAGGAAAATGCTGCTTTAATTTTAGGATGTTATAATTAAGTTAAATAAAAAAATGTACACTTTTTATGTTGTTTCATGTCTTTTTCTCACGTGCAACCAATCACTGATCACGATAAAATTATACATACATACACTTCTTTATTTTGCATTTCATACTGTTTTTTTAAGGTAAAAGTTCAGTGCAGACTGTCTCCTTCTGCCCTCATTCCCCTCTGCATTATGGTGTACAAACAAATGGGTGAGGATTAAACTTTCAATGTTTAATTCTGTCATCCATGGCCTGAGTCGAGATACCATGGTTTAATCCCCTTACAGGTGTTAATTGGCTTACAAATGACTGGAACTTGGGCTACCAACGCTGCATAAAGAGGGCCGATACATTTAGTCTTATACACGTCAGCTTTAAGCTAATTATCACAGTTCGTTTGCACCGCATTTCTTTTTTACCTCACGGCTTCTCTTTTTCCCTTTCTATCCCTCTGGATATGTGCCTGTCCCCTGTGAGTAGCACTTCATTAACACTGAGTTCAACTCTGTCCAGAAAGGTACATCTCTCTCCAGCTGATCTGACTTTAAGGGCGTGCCTATTTCATTTACTTGGCAGCAATATGGAGCCAGTTTGCCTGCTGCCTTCTTCTGGGTGTGATTTTTAAAAAATGTCCTGATCAAGCCCTCAGCTGAGAATTTCCTAGTGGTCTCCCATCAAGTCCCAGCCCTGCCTTCTTTTTAAGATCAGACAAGGCTGACTGGATGCTGCTACTTGCTGGAGGGACTGAACAACTGCCTGATTTCAACTCTCCTCCCAACAGCTTGGTGAGGTAGATGAAGCCGATTAACATTTTCCTCTCCAGTGACTATCATTCTGAAAGGACCAGAGGTACTAAACTATAACCAGATGAGGAAAATAGAATACAACCAACCATTCTCCACAGGTGAGTCAAAAGCTGAACTGGAACCGATGTCCTATGTCCTGTTATCATCGGTGAAAGAATGGCTGTTCCCAAGCCCTGCTGATATGGGTGGAATGCTATTCTGCTCCCACCAACCTCCTTTCACAGTCAGCAAGTCACTAAGCCAGACTTCTCTAATTCAGAGAGGCCGGAGGGTTCGTGCTGGAAAAAAGAATCTGGTCAGTTATATCATTTTCTCTTCTAGCCACCTCGCTCTCCGTCCACTGCTTTTTACTTTGTTTCCTGTTTTTGTTTCAGAAGTCCACCTCTAAGTTTGATGGAATATGAACTAAGTTTAGCCCTTAATGTTCAGAACTTCAAAAGCAAATAGTATAACGCATTGAAATCATGGATACTTACACTACGCCCGCCGTGTACACCTTTAAGACAAACAGCAGATTGTATTCTTCTGACATCAGCTTGCATTTCTAATAATATTTTTTCAGAAAATATTTTGACTCTGCAAAAGCTGAACTCATGGCATTGACAAATGATTCTCCTCCAAAATTAAGCTACAAACTTTTCAAGATCAGGTCCTTTACCCTCAACTTGTTGACAGATCCTTTTAAAAGGAGACTGTTATTTGCCTTTAGAGTTGTACTTCTCTTACTGAAGTTACTTGAAAGATCATCTTTCTGTAGGTAAACAGACCCAGCTTATAAACCTCTTTAGCCAGTGTTTGTCTAAACTAAAGGGGCAGGACCACAGCAGTTGATTTCATGGAATATTACCCTAACCCTGTAATTCTATAAACCAAGAAAGCTCTAAATGTTGAGTACTTTGAGCCACTATAGAACCTGGTATAAGGTTTTTAAATATTAAGTGATGATTTTTGATTTGCTTTTTCTAAATAAAAGTGTATTAGGATACTGAACCACCTCTGGGTTAAGAAAATTAGAAGCAGCATATTAGGATAATGAAAATATATTCCTGTATAGTTTTAGGATGAACAAAGGTTTTCTTCCTGCTGGGTCATATACATGAAGTCATCACAGCAATGTCACAATGGGTGTAATGATGTTCTGACCTTTGTAACATCCCTTGTCCCTATTGTTCTTGTCCCAAGGATGCTCACATAAAAGAACAGAGCTGTGGATTGTGCTTTGGGTCTAACAGGTTGCTATTTCTTGCACCTGAAAGTCAGGTATTACTGTAGGTGGGATATCTACAGTGGAAAATAGTATGCACATGGACTTTCTATGCAGCTGGGAGCCTTCTAGACACCTTGTGTCCAAGATACTTTGCATTGGGACAAGCTAAGGATTCATGTAGCCATCTGTGTCCAAAATACTAGGAGAAGCAAAAGAGCCATGATAGCCACTAACACCCTACTGGGAGTTGTAGTGGTACAAGAAATTATATCCCTGGAGGCAGCCGCCACATGGAGCACCTACTATTTCAACCCTGCTACAGTGACAGTGAGGGTACTAGGAGACAAGAAGCATGTCCTCCATTTTTACAGATAATATTTTTCAGATGATGCTTCCTCAAATTCGTCAGTTCCTCTGGGCTTTCCAGCATACAAGGAGAGCAAGACATGGTCCATTAAGAAGTGGGTCACCTAGGTGATCTCACCACACCACACGGGACGGCTCTCTGCTCACAATGCATGTCCCCCCAAATCTAATACCATTGTTCCAAATAGTTGCTTAACTAAGCGCAAAATCTCATGGAAGAGTCTAGAAGTATTGTGAATTAGTATTGTCAAAGTGTTGTCTGGCTGTATGTTTGCCATCCTCCATAAATCAATTCCTTAGGTATTTGGGATGCAACCCCCTCCCCCAATCTTGGCTCTTTTTATATAGTAAACCATAAAGAACCCTACCTGCCTTTCTCTTTGTCATAAGCGCCTGCTGTAATTGCATTCTTTTACTCCATCCCACTCTGATGCACAGCATCAAAGCCTTTTTTAATTAAACTTCTCTTACTTAACTGTCAGAGGTAGCTGAACTAAAGCAGAAAGCAGTTCTGCCTGGGCAGAGCTTCTGACAATAATTAATTGCACGTATCATAACTGGAATATTTCCCCATTCAGTCATGGAAAGCAAGTAACCATGACTGATGAGAAATAAAAGCTGAGATCAATCCCAATCTGCAGGATAAAGCTATTTGTTGCTCCTGCTGAAAGCACTTATATGTTAAGATTTCCAGCAAGGTTCTTCAGGAGACACCACCCTACTGGTGAACCATAAACCTATTTTGGCTCCTCTCTCTCTCTCTTCCTTCAAACTCCAGGAAATAAGCTGTTTCTTGGGCTTAACCCTCTACATTTCCACCCCAGACTCAGAGTTTATGATATTTGGTTCTTGCTGTTTACCATCCCATCTGGGTTTAGACTGTAAGGTCCCAGGAGACAGTGGCCTAACAGCTGTGTCAGTGAGCTGGATGGTGGTTCTTAGTTAGTAGACCTCCACCAAAAGATCACCAATTGATTGCATAACCTAAGTGCAAGCAATTGATCTTTTCTTCTTTTTAATTAAATCAACAATACTCAGTTCAATAGGATTTGCTCCTGAACTGTTGAAGTGTCTTCACCAAACCAGGCCAACCATTTCCTCAACAAGTTTCTTTTTGAATTGTTGATTAAATTTCACTAAGTTTGGGTTGAGTAGTTCTAGCATGGAGGCAAGTATCATAAGCAAGGACAATTGTGCTATTCTTGCAACCATTACTCTGTATATTCATAAGGACAATGTGCTATTCAGATACTAAAAGTAAACATCTTCAGGGATGACCTCAGATCTCCCCATTTTGCTGACCTGCATCTTGGAAAAAAGGCCTCTATGCCTTTTTGTTTGGCTATGTTCCAATCAGGACACTCTGGGACATCTGGAAGACAGGGCACAAGCCAACAATAAAATCTTAATTGCCCTTTCCTCATTATTTGTACTTGAACAGATGCTAACAAAATGAGAAGGTATAAAAAAAGACCACTTGGCATATGCCACATGTTTTCCTTTGACTTTTTGGGGGAGGAGGTTGATGGTTGAGAGCTTAATGGGCAAGGATGTCACATCTCTGTTGTATGGCAATTAGCCACTGAATTATGGCACCATGATTTCTGGAAGCTGTGAAGATTTGAGCGCCACAAATTCTTCAGGTCCATGGATTGTCCATCCCAGGTAGGGATGGATGACACAGTAAAAGAGTAAAAGAGAGGACACAATGGATGAATGCTGGAAGGAGGCAAGCTGGAGAAGCAGCAGGAGAGGATGGCATTTTTTAAATCACAGCCTTGGTTAGTGAGCTAAGAGACCAACATCTTACAACATATTCAGAAGTAACCTTAGGGGGCCAATTTTGAACTGAATGCATGATTTGTTAAGAGTAAATATGTAAGAAGAAGAAGAAAAATAGGGAGCTGTTTCAGAATTGGATGTAGGAGCGTCAGCCCATTTCCAAAGAAAAGTTCAATAAAAGTAGTAGTAATAGCAGTAGTACACACTATGCTAGTATAAGGAGAACTGTAGCTGTAAGAGCCAATGCTGTGATTATGGAGACATCTAGTGTTGGAGAAGAAAATCTAGTGCAATCACACAGCATAAGCTGCCCCCCACTTGTGAACTTCTTCAGTGTTAATATAGACACTGAACATTGAAATATTAACTTTTTTCCATAGCATGCCTTTAAAATTAAAATCTTGCAGTCATGTTTCACACATTAATTTTTTTAAAAATCAAAGTTCTTCTTGTGCTTATTAACAATGGATTGGGTTATGCTTCCATCCAAGAAATTCACTGGTTTTTAAAGCCTCATGAGACTCCTATTTGGTAAGTTAAAGTGAGATTCTACATGTCCAATCTATAAGGCTAGCCTGTAAGGATCATGCTGGACTTACAGAAATGAAATAAAGTTTCCACTGAAGTCATTGTCAATATTATTTCGGCAATATGGATGCAGATTCTGCTCATCTCCTATGTCTTTCTTAAGATCCTTGGAAAAATTTAGTGAAATCTTCTAGCACTGATGTTGGAAGAAGCAGCTCATAACTGAATTTCAACCTTAGTCATAGAAACTACTAAGTTTCAACCGCAGTTGAAGTAGCTGCAGAAAGGAATACTGAAACATTTTCCATGCAGCTGAGATAACATCAAACCGAGCCAAGAAGAATAACACATAGCATTCAAGTAAGATGCTAAAAGACTCTGCAGGAACGTTTTCTCTGAGGACAAGAGATGACTTAGTCATGGTAGGACAGAGAGGTGTATAGATGACATGTATAATTCCTTTTTTTTTTTTTTCACGAGAAGGAGAAGGAGTTGTTGTTTATAAGAACATATTACAAAGACAGAGTTTTCATCTGTTTATTTTAGTGGCCTTTGTCCTCCTAATTTAATCCATGGATATCCAGACAATCAGAAGCAGAAGCTCTGCCTGGCATAGAAATGAATATCTACCTGCTTATCCAATAAACCTTCAGAAGAAATTGGGGGTCCCCGTTGAGGTTATGGTTATACTACTTCTTATGGCAAAGTTTTTATACCAGCTTCTCCCCAAATGACATCCGTTCTGTGCATGCAGCTTTGCTAAGGGACTTCTGTTTTGAAGAATGTGAAACCCAACCCTCTCCTTCCAGTACACTTTCTATGCAGACATCACAACATATTTTCATTTTACATCTAGGTCTCTATTAGTGTGGATAATGAATCTCATGAAGTGGTTGCATTATTCATATGTAAAATATGGTAATTGGGTCCAGCTTGATGGATATAGGCAATGAAAAATTTTAAACGTATGTTTTTATATGTTTTCACAAAATATTACAGTAAAGAATAAAATTACATAGTTACAATTTGAATTGTTAACAATAAATTTAAGTCTCAGAGTAATTATAGAAAGCAAAATAAAAATTCAGGCATTCTGACATCTTCTCCTGTTTTAGAGTGGCTATGACTACATTCATGATGTTCAATCACATAAAATTTTTGCTCTAATGTAATAACAAGCATCTTCGTTTTTTGCACCCATGGTGTTTTATCTGAAGGAATCTTCCTTTTGTCCCTTTTGCACATGCGAAAATGAACAAGTACCGACTGAAGTAGCAACATCTAAAACCTCAACAGTAACCTGGTAACCTCAACTGCACATTGCTAGCCTTGCATTAACTGAATTTTGGTTTGCATTAAATGCAACCTGGTATCATTGTACAATCTGCACTAAATTGAATATCACATTATTTGATCTTGCATTAATCACAACCCAGCTGTAATTTTTAGTTGTAGGGAAGTTTGTTTCAAAGAAGCAGATCCACCATGATGGATCTTCTCAGGAATGAAGGTTCCCTAAATAAAGGTCTGAGAAATCTCAGGTTTTTGGATATGACAGAATGTGTCATCTATCATCTGCAACATTATTAACTGATCCTTCGTCTTACAGGGTAGAAGGCTGTTTCACAAAATATACTATCTGATTCTTTAACCAAAAATATCAGGGATTGAATTTGAAACCTGCTCGGTGTAAAAGACATGATTGTAGAGTGAACAAATGCCGCATGGTGATATCATGATGTATGCTGGATTAGGGGTGGGTGGGAACCAAATCACTGATTTGCAATTTCCAAAAAGCTACTGTGTCCGCTGGAGGGCTCCATTTGCCATATAAAGACAAAAAAGATTTGCCAGTTGGTCAGCCTGTCACATCCCAGTTAACTTGCTCCTATTCCACCCGAATGCTAAGTTTAAATAAAAATAATAGAAAAGAGGGAATAAATAGGTTGGGAGAGGTTAGCAACATACATGAACTGCAGCTTGGCCATTGATTACAGAACTTCAGGCATCATTCTGTCTTTATTAACATTTATTTGTTTTATTTATTTATTTATTTATTTATTTATTTATACATCACATTTATATAGTCTCACACAAAGCAACTCTGGGCAGTGTACAACAATCAAAATAAAATAACAAGTGAATAAAAACAGGTATTATAAAAAGATAAAAAGTTATTCTTAGAATAAAAACATTAAAAAAAGATTTAACATTTTTTTTAAAATATACGAACCCCACGGAGAGAACAGAATATCAATTGCAGTGGAGCCATCTAAGAACGTCCCAAAGACCCCCAGGCCTGATGATACAAGCAGGTCCGGAGGGACTTCCTAAACCACAGCAGGGGGGGGGCGAGCCTCACTTCAGGGGGGAGAATGTTCCACAGGGAGAGAGTCATGGCAGAGAAGGCCCGCCTCCTGGGACACACCAAATGTAGGCCCCTGGCTGATGGAATGCATAGCATACCTTCCCTGCTGGATCTAATGGGACAGGCTGATGTGGTCGAGGAGAGGTGGTCCCTCAGAAGACCCAGCCCCATGCCATGAAGGGCTTTAAAGGTCAAAAACAGCACCTTGAATTGGATCCGGAAGCAAACTGGCAGCCAATGCAGCTCATGAAGCAGAGGTGTAACATGTGCTCTTCTAGGAGCACACATAACTGCCCGTGCCGCCACATTCTGTACCAGTTGAAGCTTCCGGATATTCCAAGGGCAGCCCCATGTAGAGTGCAATGTTACATGTTGTTTCCCAATCTCCCTTCCAGCAAATTTTCCAACATGTTAAACATTTTTCCTATAGTCCCTACATTGAATGATCCCTATGTTTTTCAGCTGTGGGTACTATGAGAACTCCACTGGATTTTATTTTTGGAAGAAAAATGGAAAATATATTTAATGAATGAACAAATGACTTCCTTAAGGAACCTTATCTGGGATAATTTTTGAGACTGTTGGAAGCCATTTTGGTGTTAGGGCATCTGAAACCATAACAAAAAACATGAGCAGAGTGCCTTTTCTTATATCACCAAGGAACAAAAACCTTGATGTGCATTTACAAGCATGTTTGAACCGGTTTTTATATTAGAAATTAAGCACAATGCGAGAAGCGTGGAAAGAGGGAGCAGGAGGATCGTCAATGATTACATCACCAATTAGCTAATTAAAGTCATTATGAAGTGGAATTGCACAGTGTTGTTGTTTTTATCAAAGCTTCAGCTTCAAATGCATATGCATATAATTATATCTATTTATATTCCTGCTATTTCCTTTAATTTTCTCTGGAGGATATTAGTGAACGGCTTAGAAGGTGTGTGCCAACCCTACTCCACTATTCGGTTGTACATTTTAATAGGCAGTGATTCGGTGTCTTCTAGTAGCTGAACAACAATTTGAAATTAGTTGTTAAAAACCTCTATACTACAACTCAAGAGCAGAATGGCTTCACCTACTGAATTTCAGTCTGCCATGCAGATACAGAAGCCCTGTAGAAACAGAGTTAGTAATGTTAGCCAGTTTGATCAAATCTAGCAGGTTTGAAAAGAAGGGTGAACCTCTCTGCAAACTCCAACCTCTCTACAAACTTTTAGATTTAATTTGCAAGTTACAGAAGGTAGGAGCACCTAGCCAAATTGACCATTCTTGAAAAAGTTAAGCAGGATTAGACATGGTTAATACTTAGATGGTAAACCACTGTGGCATTTCAGGGCAATAAACTAGATGAGGAAGCTGAAAAAATATTTCAGGAAAAAGGAAAGGCGAAACACCTCTATGTTGCTGCTGTGTAACCTGTACGGTTCTGAGCAAAACTTGAAGGATTTTATATTTTTAATATAACTGAGTTTTAAGAGGTCTCTGGATATTAATCAGCAGCACAGACAAGAAGGACATTGTATTTATGCCCAACCATGCACATTAATTTTTTTAGCCAAGGTAAATGTCTTCCAGCTCTGGTTTTCCTTTAAATCTTCCTTGCACATTTGATATTTCTTGCCATATATCATGTGTCTTAAATATTAACATTTTCTTTCTTGATTGTATTCACGGTTTCCTTGTTGTTGTCCACTGTTTGGAGAACTGTTTTATTTCATACACATCCAGCTCATGATATTTAAAGTAATCTGCAAATCCATGTTTCAAAGGCATCTTTTTCCAGTTTGTCATGTGGGTCCATGCTTCTCCTCTGTACAAAAGAACTAGCAAGACATAATGCCAACAAAATACTAGTCTTAGAGCCTGATAGCAAACAAAAGTACTGATTTACACTTCCAGTAAATTCTTTTTGTACTATTTTAAGAAATATTTTAAAAACATGACACATCAAGCTTATCATACAGCATTCATTGCCTTTTGTTTTAAGAAGAATAAGAAATGTAGATATTAGCTAATCGTCTGGAGTAATATGTGTATCATAAATTATACAGGTAGTCCTTGTTTAGCAACTGCCTCATTTAGTGACCATTCACAATTACGACAGTGATGAAAAAGTAACTTTATGACCAATCCTCACACTTATGACCTCTGCAGGTCTGTAAAGTAAAGAAAACTAAGTAAGATCTTAAACACAGTTGCTGTTTTACTTAGCAACCACTTCAAGAACCCCATTTAGTTTCTACTACTTCAGTTTCTTCATATTTATCTCTCACCCATTTTTCTGCTGCAGATCATTTTCTTCTATGATCAGGCAGAAAGCAGTTGCTGCAGGACTACACTTCTTGTAGATGAAGAATGGGGACATATCTTGATATTAGACTTTGGCTGGTATTTGCAACATTGGACTCACTTGTTGTCTGTGTCTCTTTGCTGCCATCTAGTGGCTGACCAGATTTGTACAGCCCATTTGATAGCCTGATAATATACCAAGCCTTAAAATAGTTTGATTTGGAATCAGTGTGTTGTGTGTACCCAAACATGACAACTGTAGTTTATGGCTTAAAGTGATGAACCAGCCTACTAAGTTTTGAACAAACCATGATTGAACCAAACCATAGCATAGTGCAAAATGAGAACCTTGTAACATAGATTCAAGAGAGGCACTCTGATATAGGCGATACTACTGTTAGTGTGCTGATTTATTTGAATTGTGATTTCTTATAAATATTACAATGTGTCCCGTGACTTGGAATTGGCTCATGTACACAATTCATATACTCAATATAATTAAAATTTTTATAGTTTATTCCTAATACTAAGAGGACAATACTGATGAGACATTCCTAGAGTACTTACAATATTTTACTTTTGTGTGTGTGTGTCTGCCTTTGAGTCAGCATTGACTCCTGGCAACTGCCTGGACATGTCCCTGCAGTTTCCTTGGCAAGGCTTTTCAGAAGTGGTTTCCATTGCCTCCTTCTTAGGGCTGAGAGAGACTGACTGGCCCAAGGTCACCCAGCTGGCTTTGTGCCTAAAGCGGGACTAGAACTCACAGTCTCCTGGTTTCCAGCCTGATGCCTTAACCACTATACCGAACTGGCCCTCTCACTTTACCTAAAACTGCATTAATTTGTTTTAATAAATAAACAAACAGGTTTTCAGATAATTAAAAATCCTAATTGATTAAAAAGCCTTAATTGAGACCTACTAATGAAACTATTACGACTGTGAATTTTGTGCCCAAATCTATAATTGTTTTCTATATCTTGATTCAATAATGACTACAAGGAATAAAGGAGGCATATTTTGACTGACACAGTTCAGGGAAGATCCTGCCACAAGGAGGCAGCCTCTACTAGTTTGAAAGCAAAGGGCACAAAAGTTCATTTATGGCAGGAAAAAAAAAAAAAACCCTCTACATCCATGAGAAATTTCTGTTCAAAGTAAGTCAGATTCCATGTGGTTTGTTTAAGCAAATGTCTCTAACCTGTCTTGGAAATTTATGTCTCTATGTGCTATGCTGACACGGTCAGGTTGTAGCATTGTCATAAAGAAGTCAACATTCTAACAACCCAATCCCGGGTAAGTTCCCTGAAATTAAATTTCATTTAATTGAGACTTACTTCCAGGAAAATCACTTTGGGAGACTTGATAGAACCTGTGAAAAACACCCCACATCTAGCTATTTTCCAGAGGCAGAAATAACCCACATCCTCCTGTGGTTTCATGCCATCCTTTAACTGTGCATGGCACAAAATGGGCCCAAGCAATCAGGAATGAAATAACATTGGACACTTACCTCGAGCCCATAAAGGCTCTTAAAACTATTTCTTTCATGGTTATCAGCCCCTTGGAGTGTTTCTACAAACAAGAAAGACGACTGGGTCCAGCTCCAGTAAAATAAATAAATAACAGAAAAGCCAACTGACATATTGGAAGGGGGGTTGGCAAAATGTGAAAAAGAGAAAAGAAAGATTCAAAGCCTGCGGTGGTTAAGAATGTTTTTTCCATTCCTCTGATATGCACCATTGTCTGTGCTCCCTTTGATGGAAGAAAACATTGGTTTGGTTTGGTCTTGAATGTCACACCATCCTACCATCTTCTCCTTGTCGCATATAATCCCAGTTTAGCACAGTCACAGCTCCCCATAGTTTCTTGGTCTGCTGGTTTGCTATGTCACAGAATCATTTCTTAAATAGGTAGAGATGGTAGCTTCTTCCCACCTAGTCATAATCCGCAAGAAAATCGATATTGTGCTCTTGGTGTTTTGAGAACTTACCATTCAGTTATACTGGCAGCATTTGCCAAGAAAAGCTGGCCTGCGTTCATGCAGTTTCTCGCTGGACAGATGTAAATGGCACTTCTGTTGTTAATTACTTTTCAATGGGCTTTGAAAATTAATGTTTCAAACTGCTTTTTAGTTGACATTGCAAAGATCTGTATTTAACTTCTCTTGTTTTCAATTTCTTCTTTATTTTGCGTTGCTTGGAGTTTGCTTTATTTTATCCTGCTGGAAATGCTGAACTGCTTCTCTCATTATATATTTTTAGATTGTGGATTTGTAGACTGTTGAATGTTATCACAACATTTTATCTGTTAATAAGCTCTGACTGCCTTGGGAGGCTTAACCCTGAAAAGTAGCCTTAAAATATCACAATAAATAAATATTAATTAACCTGCTGACCCATCAGCTCAGATCCTAGTGGGATTTCTAAAAGCATGATTTTTAAAAAAGTGTGTTAAGAACTGATAAATCTATACAATAGAGGTATATTTGTTAGATGTCGAAATGTTTTTGATGTAATAGGATTCTGAATTCTAGTATTAATTAACATAAAAGGAATAATTGAGCACTCTCTTCTCTCCTCCGCCCTGTTAATGGAGTTCATACTGTACATGTCAGCTCTCAGTTCCTATGTATCTGTACTTTTGTTTTTTTCTCTTAACATGACCCTAGCACAATAATCCATTTTGTTCTTCAGCAACAGCATCGGAGCTAGAAGCTTGAAAGATTGCTAGGAGCAAGCATAATGCCATATGAGGTCAGACCCTAAAGGCTTCTGGGTATTAAATTAAAAAGAATGGCTTCCTCCATTGGTGAAATAAAGGGAATCACATCCACAGAACTACCAATATATGCAAATGCCTACCTGATTATTGCCAAATCATCATCCAACCTGCTACCCTATAAATTAGTTGAATTATATTGATTTAAAGACTTAGCAGGAAATATAACCAATCCTGAAGTTGCCAATTCTGACCCCCAGTCTAAACCTCATTTCCATAATACATTATCATTACTTCTCTGAGAGTATTTTTCAATTTTTTAGTAAGATTATTCCATACTCCAAGCTTATTAATACATATTCAGGTTACTGATAGACTCCTCATAGCCAGGTACTCAGAAGAAGAAAAAAAAAAAAGATGGTCGGTGAATATACAGTGAAGAAAAAAGACCGAGATATATTATAGTGATTAAAATAAACTAAATGTGACAAAAGAAAAACAAACTAAAAGGAAAAATTCATATAATAAGTGTAGATAACTAAAGTTAATTCATTCCTTATGCTTCTTATTAAATCTAGACAGTATAGCAACCTTTTGCATTATCTTCTCATGTTTAAAATGTAGAAACGTTTCAAAAGAAATAACCAACTCCAATCCTGAATCTATTCCTTAAAATCAGGAGAGTTTCTTCCCAGTTACATAAAATTATATTCTTGGCCACACCCCAGTCTTGACAGAGCAAAACTCTTCATGAGATGACAAATTCCATGTTTTAGGAATATAGTTCAACATTACATTAAGATGCTAAAATATCATATTTCTCCCCCAAATTGTACTGATGCGTGTAGTAATTTAAAACCAAAACAAGGCTATAGCTGGACAAAACCAAATCATCTGAGTTGAGGAACCTTCAAATTTCTTGCAACACCAGCACTAATATATATATTTATTTTATTTATTTATTTATTAAATTTATTTATTTTGTTTATTTTATTTTATTTTATTTTTTATTTTTATTTTTATTTTATTTATTTTATTTTTTATTTTTATTTATTTTATTTTTTATTTTTATTTTTATTTTATTTATTTTATTTATTTTATTTTTTATTTTATTTATTAAATTTATTTATTATAAATGTATTTATTCATTACATTTGTATGCCGCCCATCTCCCCCAGCAGGAGAGATACATACATACATACACACATACATCTTTAAACATTCTTTGAGCCAATACACAGAAATAATACTTTCTGATGAATTGATTTCATTATTAATTGGAGGACAGTATCTGGTTCTACTTCAATTCAGGCAAGGTGGGCTTTTGGGTCACCACTGACGAATGACTTAAGCCAGCAAGTGGAAGTACAACTTGTTAGTTCTCAATGGCTTTTTGATACCACCAATTATCCAGAGTATCTTTCTGGATAAGTTGGACTTTAAAGGGCATGTTGGAACCATGGCTTGAATCTTACCTGACTGGAGGTCTCAGAAAATGAAGCGGGAGACTTATGCTCCGCCTTGAGTCATTTGGCCCAAGAGGTACAGTGAACGTCTTTCTTGTTCCTGTGCTTTAAACCTTTAAAAAGAAAATTGTGATCAACAACATACTGAAAATAAAGAAGCCAAACAAAATAAAGAAACAGAAAGCAGAAGCTACATACAGACAAAACAGAAGAAGAACAAAAGGCACAGGCACATAATGTAAATATAGATTGTAACCTTAAAGAAAGGTACAGATGTTTTAACAGCTATAATCAATATTTTCATCCAAAAACACATTTGCACAGATTGAGATAACCCAAAAAGTGGCGAACCAATGTGAGTAAATTATTTTTGCTATTGTATTACTTGCTCAGTCGATGCTGTTTCTCATTCTTTAAAATCCATTGCTCTAAAGATGTATTTAAATTTTCCAGTGTTTTGCTATGGTAAATCTAGTAGCTTGCAATAAAGACTGAAGTAATTTCTTGCACTGCACACTTTTCTTTGTCCTGAAAAAATGAGTAATGAAGGTACACCAGTGTCACTTTCACATAGCTACGGTTTTCACTCCCCAGTTTTTTGGGAACTGATTCACACTGGCTTTTGATTGCTGTCCCCAAAATACAAAGATCTCAGGATAAATTGAGCTAATGCTTGCTTGAGAGAACACCCTGCCCTCTATCTTCATCCTTCAGTTGTTCTATGGTGGCTTTCCAAGCAATTTTGGAGAATGTGATGGGCCACTGCCTGGGAGAATGGCAAAGCCAATGCTATGCTCAGCTGCAAACCAACAGTGAAGGTCCTGTGGTGCCTTGCATTGATTTCAGCCATTGTGAGATGATAGCCAAGGAGCCAGGAGGCAGGACAAAGCAAGCCATTTAGACTGTCCTCTCTCAACTCCAATGTTAAAGCAGCAAAACTATTTTTGCAACAGTGTCAGCTGAGTTAGAAGTTCATCAGCTCAGCTGCAGGAAAATGATGATAGAATGAAAACAGTGCCAGTTTAGATTGGTGCAAAGCAGTTATTTGGAAGGGGCCTACAATTAACTACTAAAGGTAGTTGTATAATTTTCCACCTACTTAAAAATCTTTCATCTAAAATGATTAACTCTATGGGATTCCACCAGAGATGGCAGTATGAATCAATCTTACAACATCTCCCAAAATCTAGAAAGATATTAATATAATGCAATTTTAAGGCACAGTAATTTATGAATTACTTTATTGTCAATTCTTGACTTGCCAAAGTAGATTTTAAGTGAATTTTATATCATAAAGAGTTCCAAGCTGACTAATCATATTCATATCCCAAGGCCTTTTCTCATACTTTTAAAAACCTTTCAAGAGAATCTGTTTTATTTCATAATGGGATTTATATAATTTTGAAGAGATTTTTATTGTTAAATAATGTGGATATAATGTGGGCACAGAGAGAACTGCTCCTGTCTGTGCTCCTGCCCTCTGAAGATGCCGGTCACAGATGCTGGCGAAACGTTAGGAAACAGAACTTCCAGAACACGGCCACACAGCCCGGAAGATCCACACCAGCCTTCGTATGCCAGCCATGAAAGCCTTCGACAATACAATGTGGATATATCTTTAAATGTTATTAATGATCTTGATTGATAAGATTTTATGAATTTAGGAAGTGATTGTCTGATACGAAACTAGGTTGAAGTGCATTTTGAGGGGTAATTATTTTGCAGAATAATTTCTGCAATAATTTTGCAGAAGAATTTCTCATCAATAATCAAATAACTAACTCTATAAAAATCTCATTTTCCCCATTCTTAAGTATTATCAATTCAAGAATGGGGAAGATGAGATTTTTATAGAGTTAGATTTAACTTATCTCTATTTAAACCTTGGGTGATCAAGGCATATGATGACACATGCTTTTTAAAACCTTCATGAACCTGGAAGAATTTATCTGGACACCATTTTCTATATATCCAAGGTAGGCTGCAGAACCCCTATGAAAATTCTCAGTGGAAGTTTTGGAATGAACGAAGGTAAATAATCTGAAGCTTAATTAAGACAAGAGAGAAGGGCTTCGGGTATGGAAAAATTCAGATCTGGTTATAAGGATTGAACCAATATTGGATGAGACTGCATCTGCATGAATGGTTAAATCAAATCAAACTTTATTGCAGTCATCAATCAGCAAGCTGAAAGATTAAAGGCAATTTAGGGACCTTCTGGAGTCATTCTAGATTATGGAAATTCTCATGGCCACGACTTTCATACCAAAGTCTATACCCCCAACTATCCCCAAAATAATGGTTTTGTGTTATTTTAGTCAGTTTTGATTTTCTTCAACTAGCCATGGACCTCCCTAAGATCCTCTTCATCCAAAGTGAAACTATTGATTCTCATGTTCCATCATGAATCCAACTTCAAACTATCAAGTTCATTGCTCTAAAGTTGTGTATATTTGTTTTGAGGCCATTAGTTGCCCAGGCCATGTTTCCTAAGCCACAGTCCACAGTTTCTTTTCTTTCATTTGTCCATAGAAATCCATTTTCAAAGATGAAGTTTTATCTTTTCTTCTCTTTATCTTTTATAGCACCTATTAAGCCTAAAGTCTGTCCATATGTAGCATGGCATATTCAAGGCTGACAAAGGAGAGATTGTCAGTATCAATTGCTTATGGGCATCTTCCTTAGTGCCTGCCAAGCTTCCTGTCCCACCTAATTTTAATCTTTTCTTGGACCATTCCAATAAATAAATAAATAAATGGGAAGTTCCCATGCTGCAAAGTTGCATCTTGCCTTTCTTCACTAGAACCCCTTTGTACCTGATAGCCCCACAGGCATTTTTAGAAAATGATATATGGCTGCAGATTCTAATTTTGCTTGAAAATGTGCTCACCCACCCAGGAGTAGGTCAAAGATATGATGAAAAATACGGACATTCCTATGGACTATTGGGGGATCAACCTCACTAATTTTCCTTGTGTAGATGGATGTTTCATGACTTGCCGCACCTCCTCTGAGTGTGCTTACTTAATATAGTAGACATAAAACATGGCCTCCCTAAATGCTCTAAAAACTCCAACTGTGTCCACTATCCCCCAAATGTCCATTCTTGATGTCATTTAATAACTCGCTTATTTCAGTAACTTGTATAACCTACACATCAGGTGCACTCTTATTTGTGGATCATAGGTGGAATAGTCAGGTAAGGAACATAGACCATCTTGAGAAACTGCAACCAGAATTCTCAAGCCAAGCTCAACCATTCTGCCAATTTTTAAATGTAGGTATGTATCAAAGTTGAAACTTACACTTGGTCTACCTATTTTCACTAGATGAGGCTGTTGTTCCAGAACTTGTATCTATCATCTAGACAAAGGAGTCAGAACAGCTTGGGGCTGATTGTGTCTCTTGAATTAATAACTAAAAATTGGGAGACAAGAATGAAACCTGAACGCACAGCATTTTTCTAAGTATCAGATCAATCCTAAGCAAAGTATTTTACATCCCCCTAGCTCAGGAACTGATAATTACTTTTTAACCATTTATGTTCTATTTTCCTCTTTAAACCTATTTATTTTTGCCCTGTGGCTGATATATTGGAAAGTTCTGCCATTTCTATACTACCTTCATTCACTTCCTTATCTAACAAATCCATATTTTTCTTATCTCTATATGGGATATTAGAAATGTTCTGTTACAAATAACAAGAAGGTGGTGGTTTTTTTTTTTGTTCTTGTAATGCAAGTACATGTCAGTGTGTTAAAAAATAGTGCTGGGTAGCATATATCTTCTAGATTTTCCCCTTGATATTCTGATTCAGTTTGATGCAAGAGAAATTGCTTTGGATTTAGTTACAAGGTCATGGAGGAATGTGGGTGACTCTCTGTAGTATGATCATCTTTCTGCAACTTTGCTGCCTCCCTGGCTTCTATCTATATCCTAGCATTATGAAAGAGCTTCTTCAATAGATCATATTTAGATCAGAAGGCTCAGGGAGGCTGCAGAACAATGGGAAAAATTTATTAACCCTCCATACCCAACTAACAATAGCAGCAGCAACCATCACATCTCACAATAATAAATCTCAAAATAACTATTAGGCTTACTTTAGGTTGTTTGAGATAATATTTCCCCAGTTTATAAGCATTTAATTAATTCCTCACTTTGTTTAAGCTAAGTGGATAAATCTGCCATACCTCTAGCAAACTTCACTCATTCGAGCATCCAATTATATACACATATTGAATGTGTACATGTGTGTGGAACAGTGTTTCTCAAGCTTGGCCATTTTCAGATGTGTGGACTTCAACTCCCAGAATTCCCCAGCCAGCATTCTGGGAATTGAAGTCCACACATCTGAAAATGGCCAAGCTTGAGAAACACTGGTGTAGAAGAAGGAAATACAGTAGCATCCCACAAACGTTCTGAAATGTTGTCCTTTCTCAGAGGTGGCCTTGAAGACTCGAAGAGTTTGCCATTGGCATCCAGTTGAAAAACTCCTGATTCATCCCAGTTCAGAAATATTTTTCTAATTTGCAGCAGGGCTAAAGATAATATTAAGAGCCAGTTTGGTGGAGTAGTTAAGGCACCAGGCTAGAAACCAGAAGACTGGAGTTCTAAGCCTGCCTTAGGCCAGTCACTCTCTCTCAGCCCTAGGAAGGAGGCAATGGCAAACCACTTCCAAAATCTTGCTAAGAAAACTGCAGGGATTTGTCCAGGCAGTTGCCAGGAGTCAACAATGACTCACAGTCACCTCCACCCACCAAAAAAAATCACGGGGTCCAGGATCAAACCACTATTTCTGAGCCCCTTTTGTTTTGTTTTACACTCATCCTCCATCTTATAAAGAGAGGAGGCATTTCAAGACCATGGGAGTGCCTTGAGGAATCTCTTCTCTGGAAACTGGCTTGACCAAGCCTTCTCTTTAGGAAAAGGGTCGGTCAAACACTGGGCAGTCATCAGGGGAAACTGTTCCTAAGAGAAGGGGTATATCCTATCTCATGTTTTTTCTCTGCCTTTCATCAGGAAAAGGACAGAACTGGGAGAAACCCTGGCAGTGGCACTGTCTGGTGAGGTAAGAGTAAGGCTATAACCTGGCTGTAGCAAATAAATCCCTCAGAAAGTAAGCAAAACTAACTCTTTTCAACAATTAGGAGTTGAGTTAATCAGTTGCAACAAGAGCGTCTTGTAGAAAGCTTCCTCTTGGCCTTTCAAAACTTTGCTATTCAGACACCAGCAGGTGAAGCTTTTCATAGCACAGAACTGAACATTATTATCTGCTAATTGCAGCAGAACAAATTGCTACTAAAAGAACAGCTGCAGGTTGTTCAACATTTGGCAACCTTAACTTTAAAGGCTAATACAGCCTCTCCCAATCTGGGCATTCTCCAAGTGTCTGATTTTAATTCTCAGAATTCCCTACAAAATGGGCAGAATTCTGAGAATTTCAACCCACACACCCACAGGGTCCTCAAGTTAGTCCTAGAGGTGAGGATCCTTGCAGGTAATTTAGTCCTACCATTTGCTGAAAACAGGAAGTTCAGAGCTAAATCCTTATTAACAGGTGGCTGTTCAGTTTCTGTTAGAAGACTTCCAGAAAGTGAAAGCCTGGTTTCCATTGTCAAAACACTTCTCATAATATTCAGACAAACAGCTGAGGACTCTTCTGAGGCTTCATTGCAAAATCTTGTTACTGAGACAAATGGAGGTGCCTTGAAGCAAAATCATCTTCAGTTCAGTGGACCAACTACGTCAAGAAGTTACTCATCCCTAATGCAGACTTTTCTCATGGATTAGCACTAAAAATCAGAGGCCATCTTTTATTTTATTTTAAAGTGTGGAAAGAATAGTGGAATATTTTTCTTACGTCTGAGTGATATTCTTTAATGACTGAACCAGTGAGGTCATCCTGTGCCATTCACAAGGGAAGGAATTCACAAGATTTCCACCTGCAGATCAAGGATTCTTTTTTCCTATCTACATACATGTGCCAATTAAGGTTATTCATTGTTTCAGAGTACACAAGGAACAGTTAGCCTGTTGATGTCCCCTGATTAAAAAAAGAAAAGGAGTTAGGTAAATAAAGCCACATACAGATTATCCCTCTCAGCAAACACCAGCTGCACAGGAAAGGGAAAACTGTTAGCCATCTCAGGCTGATGTGCTGTGCAGATCCAGTTGCTGCCTCTTAAGTAGCTCCATTGCGCGGCTGCAAGCATGCTATCCAGCCCTGACAGGAAAGGACTTTGTAGGAAAACAAAGGCCAAACAATGGTGTGAATTTGGCCCCCTCTTAATACTGCCAACATCTGGCCTCCCAGAGATCCATTCATACATACACATACAATCTTCTACTAGATGACCAACTTCTCAAAATGTATTAATGTTTGTGTGTGAGGGAGGGGAAAGATTGTAGAACTCAACTGATAGGCTCTTAAAAGAAAATAACAAAACATTTTTGCAGAGTACAAAGACATTGTGATGCTGGCATAGAATTCTAACTAAAGGGGGGGGGGGGGAGGGGGGCAAGTGGAATGATTTTAAAAATTGCCAGCATGATTTGCTTCTGTCCTGTCCCTTTATTAATAATTTAGTCTACAAAAATCAGCAGGTATCTTCTCCTAAGATAGAGATTATCTGCCTGTTCATGTCTTCCTCCTTCTGTAGGGAACTGTACAAATTGGGTCCATATTTTAACATGAACAAAGGAAAGTTAATGTACTAGTGCACATGGGTTTTTTTGTCCTGGCGTGTGTTTCAGAGAGAAAAGGAGGCAGTAGAAGTTCTGAAACCAAGCTCTGGGATTGTTTTGGAAGGGCAAAAAGGGAACAAGCTGAAGTTCAGTCTGAATATGCTGGTTGGGTATTCTGACAATGTGGGAATCCAGCCAGTTTGGGATGACAGAGCTAAATGAAATATGTTTTTAGAGTCAATGGGCTTAAGTCAGTGTTGTCCAAACTTGGCCACTTTAAGATGAGTGGACTTCGACTCCCAGAATTCCCCAGCCATCCATGCTGGCTGGGGAATTCTGGGAGTTGAAGTCCACTCATCTTAAACTGGCCAAGTTTGGACAACACTGGCTTAAGTGGACATCTTTTAATTCTTTTCTTCCTCTGGCTGTTGGCAGAGGCTGGGGAGGGGAGCGAATGATGAAAGTAGTGTTGCACTAGTGTGATGTAAGTTTTGCTCCTTTTATATGTGTGTTGTGACATTGCAGGCCAGTGCTTCTTTCCTCCTGACAGCATGATGCTTATTCCAATATTTTGACAAAAGCCTTCAATTCTGTGGATGTCCCTGGCTGCTGTTGTGTTTTGTATAAACTTGATAAAGGGTCTTGTAGAGCTTGAGTCTTGCCATTATATACCACCAAAGGTTTGCTTACTCTAGTAACAAAATCCCCTTACCTATTGAACTGAGATACATTCAATAAAGAATCAACCTCTTTTGCTGACTGATCTAATTTCTGAGGTATATGTAACTTTAGCTATGAACAAAAGTGAGTGAATGTATTGTGGAAAGCTTTCATGGCTGGAATACAATGGCTGATGTGGGTCTCCTCTAGAGAACCGCTCCTGTCTGTGCTCCTGTCCTCTGAAGATGCCGGTCACAGATGCTGGCGAAATGTTAGGAACCAAAACTTCCAGAACACAGCCACGCAGCCCGGAAGACCCGCATCAGCCAAAAGTGAGTGAATTTGAATCCTAGATTTTTCTGACCTTATTTGTGATACAAGTACACATCAGATTTGCAGCTGCTTTAAACTGCACTGCAAAGAATTTTGGGAATTGGTAAGTGTTTAAGGATTAATTGATAAAGTTGCCTAGCCTTCACTCGAGGAGAAGAAACTAATGGTTCTCCAGTTAATGTTGAACTCCCAGTACCTCTTGGATATTATAGCCAATTCCAGGGCTGACGGAATATGAGATTTGTGGTGAACCAAAAGTTTGTCATCTCTGTGTAACACAGTGACAGGTCCCAAGGTTTCTTGAGAACTGGAAAATAACTGCTAAACCAGTTTATCCCTGTAGTGTAGTTGTGTTTTTAATCTCAACTTTGTGGGAAAGTTAGAGATGTTTTTAAAAATCTGCAGTATTTTATGAAACCTGTTCTTTCTGATAGACATATGCTGAAGCTTTCTTTGCCGAAGGGCCAGTCAGCTGACTTCCCCAAGAAAGATGAATCATTTTTTTTGTAGCTGAGATAACAAAGCCTGGAAATATAACCATATTTATTTTTTTTCCTTTAAAAAAAACAAAAACCCTTGAAAACGTTTCTCAAACTGATTATGTTACGAGGCTTAGGAAAACCCTAAGTGTTTCATTATAAAATGTTTACTGCCACAGATGTCAATGCATGGCTGACAAGTTTATTTTAAAGATTCCGGACTGTACAATTTCCCAGTTCTTGCTTCTTGTATGGAGTTGCTTCCTCTCTGCATACGGAAGGGATTAAGATCTTGCATTTCTGAGCATGTGGTCAGTTAACCCCTGGCTAGCAGTATTTAGGAAAATAGCATTAGTTTGCAAAAATGGATTTGAAAGCTTGTAAATATCAAAGCCAATCGGCTGCCATGTATTTCACTTTATTTGGCTTTAACAGGCCATCTGGGTGAAAGAGGCAAGCAAAACAGTATTTTTTTTTAAATAAAGGTTTTTTTAAAATAAAGATTAGCTCCATGTTTGAAGAGTTTCTCAAGCTCAATCTTCCCTTCATTCCAGCTGAGATTTATTTGAAACTATTGTTTTTACCTACAATGCAGGAACATTTTAAAGCTTGCATAAAGCCACAAAACATGATCTGGCATTTTCATTCAATGGCCAATCATCTGTTTTCTATCACGAGCCCATATTGTAGGGGCATATAATAATCTGTGGTCCCCAAAAGTCTTAGTTGTTGCCTCTAAAGGCCCTCCAGAGTTGACACTGAATTGTCACCTGTAAAGGGCAAATTACCACCTGTAAAGAGAAAAATCCTCATCTAATTTAATTTGATTTTATTAATGTTTAATTAAGCAGCATTAAAGCCAGTTTGCATCTTGGCCTATCAATTACTTTGCCCGCTTTTTGAATGTATGTTCCCCGAACACCTGGGATCTGAAATACTTCAGTGCCACACTGGATTGATTCTAAATGTCTGGAAATGTGAGTTTGCCCTTAAAACAATGGTCAGCAAACGTGTACAGTGGGTCTCAATTTCTTTACATTTTTTGTGTAGGAAGCATTTTCTCCTGGATGTTGAATCTGGGAATCCTTGCCACTCTCAATCATTTCACAGGTTCAGATAATAATATACAGAAATGCAAAAACAAGGTATTGTGGATATTAATTGCAGTTAACTCTCCAGTCCTATGCACACTGTTCCTGGGAGTAAATCCCTGTGAAAACAGTGGGCTTTACTTCTGAGAAACATACTCTGCAAATTTCACTAGTTTAATTAGCAACCAAGTCCTCTTTTGCTGAATTCCCATCAAGTATATCAGAAAGAAGTATACTTCTGGCAATTTTAAATACGCACCACTTTTAGATGGCATCTAGGACAATGGAATCCACTTCCAGAAAACATTTCTAAGGATGTTACATATCGCAGTCTTCCTTTGTTCCCTCAAAACCAATACAAATAACTCAATACACACCTTTTTATATCCCCTCCACCCCTACATGTGATTCACTTAGTAGGAAAAGTAGTGGAGAAAAAGGACAGTGGAAGAGAGACAGAAGACAAAGGATGTAAGAACACACACACAGAGGGACAACTTGTTTGTGTCCAAGTCTTGTCTATTCTATTCCCTTACCAGGAATAAGTTACAAAATCTTCTTTTCCCAGTATTTTCATTTGGTGTATTATCTGCCCCTGTATTAATTGTCTCTGAAAATTAGAATGTGTCTGCCAGGGTTTGAGAGAAGCATCTTGATGTCTGCAGCTGTGAAAGTATTCATTCATTAGTTGTGCTGCAGGCAAACACAAAGACAGATTTGTGTGTATCTCTTGAGGATGAGAGAAAACTAGATAAATAGTGGAGGGTATAACTCAGTGATGATGGACCCAGAGTTTCGTTTGCAGAGGAGATCTGGTGCAGTACCTCACCACTGAAGGGAAAGATCTCTGCCTGGAATCCTGTAGAAATGCTGCTAGTTGGAATAGACAGTATTCGATTAGATAAGCAGAGTGGGATTTGGTACAAAACAACTTCCTGTGTAAATCATGGATGAATTACATTTGTTGCCCTATCTTAATCCAGAATTCCAGACTCTGAAATCTATTCTAACTTTTATATTTAGAATTCAGCAAAGTTCCTAGATCTTAGGTTTAGTTCCACATTTTTACATTTTTCTCAGAAACTTTAAGAGCTTGAAACAACAATAACTATACATTTAAAATTATTATTAAAACAATTCAAATTTGTCTTCATCTTTAAGTAATACACACAAATTTCTTGATAAGTAGGTAACAGAAGTACAGAACAGTCTAGAAGTGTTGTTTCCATTAAGAAAGAGGTCATTTTGGACCAGTGTTCCCCAATCTTGGCAACTTCTAGTTGCCATCTTCCATAATGGCTGAGAATTTTAGGAACTGAAGTTCACACGTCTGAAAGATGTAAGGAGCGGCATCTGAAATCATTTAGAGAAAGGCTCCATTCACAAATAGTGCTGAATTACAGTTCATACCCTCCTTTAGCCAGCATGGCCAATGATGAATTTTCTTAAGAATGGTAGTGCAATAACATCAGCAGGGTCACTCACTGCACACTGTTGCTTGGAGAGGAAATAATAACTGATGCACCATATGTGGGAGTTAGTTCTCACTAAGTTACAAGAAAACAGCTTGATATCAGATTTGTCGGTTACCAAAACAAGAATCAGATGGAACCTGAGCCTCTCACCCAAAAAGAGAGAACCATCCAGACCATTGCAAAGCTCAACCAGGAGAAAGGGGCACACAAAGTTAAACAATGATTTCACTATAAATAACATTGGCATTTAATACACAGCACTCACTGGAATATTTTCCTAATGGCTTCTTAGCTTTTCTATAATAAAACCACCCTACCAGAAATGCCTGGATTTTTGTGTCAACGTTTAATTATCTCTAGAGAGAGGGAAATGTGAGACCTTCTTCAGAGTCATGTTCAAGAATCTGATTCCAACTCAGTTGATCCCATACTGGTCACTGGGTTATAGGAACAACCGCTCTCTAATTTCACCAACCTCTAGACTTAGTGTGAGCTTCAGCATCCTGGTGGCATTTGCTGTTCCTTTGCTGAACATGTTTCAAATGCTACAACTGGAACAAATCTTTTCCCTCTACCAAAGTATCCAACCATTTCTGGTAATACATAGAGTGGATGCAACTCCCACTAAAGCCATTAGGAGTCTTTCCAAGGCATTTAGTAGGATTTGGATTGGACCTGAACTGAGCGATTATCATTGGGCACTAAAGAGGATTTTGTGTGCCAAGCTTAGACAGACTAGGAAACAAATACCTGCTGTCAATCTTGGAGGACAACTCTGCAATAATGCTTACCCCTCAAGGAATAGCTTCTTTCCACAGTGGTAAGTGAATGCCAGCACACTTAAGAGTATAAAATTACATTTATGTTCAGATATGGAAGTAAGCTGTAACTGCTGCCTACTGTGGACTAAATGTTTGAACAAAGGAGATTAGCTGTCAGATATCATTTGGCATAATAAAGCACAGTAAAATAGTGATAGGAACATGGATTCTCAGTAGCACAGACAAGTAGGACAGAAGTAAAGTACTCTTTGCTGCCATCTGGAACCATCCAGATGTCTTCAGCCTGCTCTTCCTAGCATTTCCAGCCAGGGTGGAGTCCCAACACAGTTGGGAGGTACAAAGCTAGGGACTAACAAAGGAATTGTATACATGCCTTTTTAAGAATAATGTCCAGGTCAGTGGTAGAGTACACCAGTGGAAAAAGCAACACAATATTGGGATTTGAAAAATGAAGTTGAAAGACTTCGGAAGAAATTGTCAGCTATAATACTGATAGTAATTGAAGTTCTTGGAGCCATACCAAGAGATTTGCCAAATAACTGGAAGTTTTAAATTTACCAGAATTGACACCAGTGACTTTGCAAAAAACGACCTTGCTTGGAACATCCTACATAGTACAGTGGTAACGTCATAATTCCTAGGGTCTTGGTCGAAACCCAAATCATTGGAAAATACTCAGTCTAAAGCAGTGATATGTGTTGGATGAATAGATAATAGTAGTAGTTACAATAGTAGTAACAACAACAACAACAATGAAATATTCATTGTACCAAAAGAGATCAGGAGTCTAAACACATAGAACAAACACAATTGTGCAATAAAAAAAGAAAATTTGGAAATTTTCTACCTACTTTTGGATTGTAATGATTCTTTTTTTGAATCATTGTAATGATTCTTCTCTGGAATGCAATAGGTTTACAGAAGGAATTCAAAGGGCCAACAGGCACAAAAGCAAAGCTATAACATCCAAGATGAAGAGAAGACATACTTATCTATCCATAGTGGAAAATATTACAGGATTTTTCTGCCTGACAGTACAAGATAGTCACTATTTTCCTTATCATCTCAAGCCACAGAAAAGATTTTGATAGGGTCATAGAAATAGCTAGGGAAGGGAGGAAAGATAATAAGGTGATGCAAACATTGGTGATGTTTGGAGGGAAACTATGAGGTTAAAGCTTAAGGGTCAGTTTAAATGGCACATTTTAATTTTGGACACTCAGGAAAAAATATTCAGTTTACTACATGTGGTTTTAGGGACAAACATGAAATGCCATGGGAAATGCAGTGCTTGCAGTTACCTCCTTTGATGTCTACCCACTCCTTGACTTTATTAACTTTTAAGGACTCCTTTAATTAAAAGATAATAATAAATAGGAAAATTGTATGCTGTAAAACTAAGCTTCCTTTAGTATGTTCTTTATTTCCAGGAAGAGCTTTGACCCCACATAAGCCTGACAGGCTTTCATAGAAAAGAAAAATAGTGGGTTGGTGATACAGCAGGGGGTGGCTTGTTTGGAAGTGCCCTGATAAAAAAATCCCACTTCTCTTCCACTCCCATTTACCTCTGTATCTCAGTGGGCTACAGGGGGAGGCGAATAGCAAGTTGCTTTTGGTGAATGGGTTTTTTGTGAATAGAAAGTTCCAGTTATTTTTCAGTACACCCAGTAACGTTTTCTAGAATTCCAAATATGCTGTACAACCAAAGGTTGTTTTTCTCTGAATTAAAAAATGCAGTGCATGGCCCTGAGTATCTGTCCAGAAAGCAGGGATTTGTTGTTTTGTTTTAATAGGGTTGGGGGAAGTAGACACCTTTTAGTAGATTTGCCCATCAGCTTTTTAATGACAAGATCTTTACCCAGATGAGCTAATTAGTCTAGGAATGTTCAGTGTTCCCAGCTGTTATTTTGTACAATTGTACTTATTTATTTATTTATTTGTTTGTTTGTTTGTTTGTTTTTCAAATTTGGTCACCGCCCATCTCACGAGGAAGTGACAAACTTTCAATTTTAGACAGCCACTTTGTACATTCATCTTACATCATTGTCCATTCATAATTATTAGTGGATTAGTATATGAAAATTAATAACCTATCAACCTATTTCATACAGTGTTTCTTTTTCCTGACTAGGAGCAATCACCTACATGTGACTTAATATGAGATTATAAGGAGAGAGAGAAGAATGGAGAAGTATCAAAGAACTTTGACCGAAATCCAAAGATGTACTTGCAAGACAACAATCCCACAACCTTGCAATAATCACTGCTCTCATTGTTAACCCGCCAGTGGGATTACTGAATGCTTTTTCAGACAAACTTAATGGTATAACCATTTCCATGCCTCTTCTTACAAAAGTTAACTATATCCTGGACCGAATAAAAAACATGAGGCCTAGGGAGAAGAACCTTATGGGGGAACAAAGACAGCAAAAACATGGTGCACATAAAAATGTATAAGTCCAGACAGCTGTAATGCAAACATTACAGATATGCTCAGCATTGGACATCATAGGAAAAAGACCCACCTCTCTAACATCTACAACAGAGGTAGGCGACATGTGCTCTTCCAGTTGACTCAAACTTCTATCAAGTCTTGCCAACAGGCAATGGTGAAGAATGATGGGAGATACAGCATAAAATCTAGAGGCCACTGTTGGCCTATCCATGATCCTCAGAGTACGAGCAAATGCTTACCTGTGCAGCTATTTCCATGTTGGAGCTGAAGTACATTTAAATGGTCTGGTCTAGTGTGATAAATTAATCCACTGCATTCATAATGCGATGTGGTGCAGAATGTTGGTGGATCAAATACTTATATTCTCCAAGAACATAGCATTTGGCCATGTAGATGAGATGAAAGATAGGAAAGACATCTGGCAAGAAAGTCACAACAAACTTGACATCCTACGTTTCTTTGCCTGACATCTGGTAATACTCTGTCAAACAGCCCAAAACAAGGAAGGATGCTGAAATATATGATATCTAAGTTATTAATTTATGTGTGGTTCTTAGACAGCAGACCTTCAAAATGTGACTGAATGTTATAAAAAAAAAAAAATAGAAAACAATCAGATCTCAAAATTCAGGACTAGGTTTTAAAAATATTAATCTACTTTAAGAATGTACAGGTTAATAAAAATGTTTGACACAAGAATATTATTATTTGATCTGAGGAAAAAAGTAGTATTATTTCAGTCTATCTGCCTATACCTGTCAAACTGAGACATGAATTATTAAGGAAATAATTAGATTTAGGAAAAGGATAAAAGAGAACTTACACAGAAACCATTTTAGCTATCTGGAAAGGAAAGCTCAATTTCTCTTTTTCGTGTGGTTCACATAGATCTGGTAAGCAGTTATTTTTATAAGCCTTGATGTAAAATTGTGTTAGTGATATGATCAGCAGAGTGCTATGCTACTTCATAATTTGGATAACTAAATGGGTTATTTTAATTTGTTATAGGCTTTTGTTTTAGTGAAAGAAACTCTTTGCTTCAAATTGTGATTTCACAATAAATAAGATTAAGACACATAGTCCAGGCAAAATTGACTATCTTCTTCAAAAATTCTAAATGTGTCCAGCTATAATGGTATGTGGGAATGACCTTGAGACACAGAAGGGAGAGCCACAGAGAAGATAACAGGCACATAAAAGAGATCTCATCCCACAGGAGAGAGGGCGTGGGAAGTGTTTCAGAAGGGACCCTTCCTAGTTTTCCGGAGAGTAAAAGGAAAGGAGGGTAGGAATCTTTTCAGTCTTGAAAGATTCTGTTAATGTAACCATACAATAAAGAAAGAGTTTGGTTTGTGCTTCTTATCTGTACTACCTTGAAGGGTTAACACCAGAAAGGATGTCCATGGGACATCCTCTAAAAAATAAAGATGGCAGCTATAATTGAAGTCCTCTCCGTTTTATGTATTTCTCACACAGAAAAAGGGCATGGCTTCAATCATGTGGTTGCAGCCACCATCTTTACATTTTTGACATCTTTCCCCCTGTGTGGATGTCTCTAGGGTCCAGTAACTGGTAACCTAATGGCCTAGCTAAAACAAAGTCACATTAGCATTTTATCCCCCAAATATTGTATAGAGCAATAACTCATAATAGCAAGTAATGTAGGAGATTCACTGTGAATAAAGGTCCAATTGGGGCTCATCCAGTAAAAGACAATGAGAGAAAATCACATTATGGGCTTATGCTTCTACTAAGTGGCTAGAGATAGTCCCAGTTTAAGGACGAGTTCCATTCCCAAGTTTTGTCCTTAAGTCGAATTTGTATGTAAGCCAGAATACTATTGTATAATACTGTATAAGTAGTATTGTGTAATGAACTCAAACCATTGTGTATTTAACTCAAATTTTGCTACAATAGGCTCTATTCTTAACTATGGGTCATCCTTAAACCAGGCGTTCTTAACCCGGGGACTACCTGTATTCATAATCTCACCTACCACTTCAGATATGGATGGAGGGGAGAACTTTGCCACATCATGAAGCTAAGTAACTGGGTGAATCAAGCAATAGATTAGCTTCATCACACTAAATATCTTCCTGGCACTTGCCACATATTTCTGATGATAGCCAGTTTGCCCATGGATTTGAGACCCTCCATGCAATGCAAAGGAACTGCTTTAGAAGATGCATTGCTCAGGCCAAACTGGATAGTACTAAACCTGCCATGTAGGTATCAAGACACCAACTCTCAGTTTTCTATGGGCATTCTGAAACTGACTAGAGGGTATTAAGTATGGAATTATTGATATACTAGAAAGTGAGCAACCTGGCAAAGAGAAGACTGAAGTGGATGGGTGGGGGAACAGGAAGCTATGATGATGAGAAAAATATTTTAAACAACTACACTAAAGGGGCAAAAATGAAATATCTATTACTTGAACCTGTAAACATTTGTACATATACATTTGGGCTTCTCAGCTCCCTCCCACCTATGGTAGCAATGAGTGTCCAACTGCAGTTGTATTGGTTACCCAAAATAGTGGCTTTTCTAGTACTATTATTTTTGAATGACAAGGTGTATGTCTCTTGCTCACATCACAAATCCAGTGGGTCTTTCCCTGAACTATTTTTATGTGCCTGCCAAACAACAAGTGTATTTTGGGCAATAACCATCACAGTGGTAAGTTGTGTATAGAAGGAGTTCCATTTTAGCTTCAGCCAAGGTGGAGGAAAGTAAAATGGAATTCCATTCAACATCTCAGCCTTCTCTAGCCTCCATAAGATCTCCAAAGCTACAGTGTCAGGGATGTCCTCAGAGTTAGAGTGAGCTAAAAAGTCAAAATTGTGGCAATATCCCCTACCTTGACCTTTTTGATCTCTCTCCCCCTGCAGATGTCCTTGTTACTGCTACATTTTTCACACACTGGAGGCTCAAAACCAACTTGATTTTAAGTCACAAAAATAGAGTTTGAGAACTCTTGGTTTAAAGGAACAATACCCAGGAAAGTTAGTCTCCATGGGGTAAAGTTAAGATTGAGGGGGCTTAATTTCTGAACCATCAGCCCAATAGCAAACTTGGCTGAACATTTTTACTCTTTGGGGGAAATTGCAACTTTTCAATTTAGTTGTTCTCTATCCATTACTGTTATTATTTTAATCAGCTTCTCCATTTGCTTGTTCAGCCACGCTGATTTAGGACAAAAGCCCATTTACTCATCCACCTGCTTAGAAATTCTGACATGCCTCTTCCTACCACATCAAATGGGGTCTCTTACTTCTCTGGCTGAGTAAGTCTGTTTCCTTCCCACCCCCACCCCACCTTTCCTGCTTCCCAATTCATTGCAAGAATGTGAAAAAAAGTCATGCTGAGAGGAACGGTAAGCAATAACAACTGACTTCATCTCTCTATGCCTTCTGAGGCCTGATGTTTCTTTTACGTCTACCTTACCTGGGCTGCAAAACCTGAGATCATCATTAGATGGCAGCAAAGGGAAGCTGAAAATCCAAATTTCTTCCTGCCATCTGGAGGTTGTCCAGATCTTTGCAGGCCATATTTGGTAGACCTGCCCTCTGCGCAGCTGAAAATAACACGTAAGTGGGCAAAACTGGCCAAGTATTAAGCAACGCATGAGTATCCCATAATACATTCCAACTCGGCCGATTCATTGCTGGGCATTGCCGAGCCAAAGTGCCAGAACGAGAATGAAAAGCAATGAACCTCTTTTTGGGACTGCCACTGTTTTGCTTGGCCAGCAGCCAGTCCTGTGAAGGCTGAAGCAGGAGTGAGTTGGCACAAACGGTGGGCATGCAGAAGCATTAGGTACAGATCTCTCTAATCAGAAAGTTTGTTTCTTTTCTCTTAGGCACAAAGTGTTGCCCTGACACCTACTTACAGGCTTCGAAGAGTTTTTACACAAACAGATAAAGGTCAAATATCAAGTTGGGCTATCAATCAGGATATCTCAACTTCTCAAAAGTTTAATGAACTTGCAGGTATCTGTAAATCTGATAACTAAGGACAGAGCTATGCTAAGATACCCACTCCTAATGACAAAAAGCCATTTGGCCCATACTTTGCATATGGATAATCCCAGTTTCAGGCCCTGGTAGGATTGGAGAAGGAAGCCTATCTGATCCTACGAAGGATGGGTACCAATCAGGGTAAAGCAGAAAGATGAAGAAAGAAAGGTCCTTTTTTGTATCCCCCAGAATCCCGAAGATGGTAATACAAATCTTCCAAAAGAAAAATGGCAATGTGAATAACTCTCCAAGCCACTCAAACTCTGTTTGAAATCTTGGCTTTGCTTTCCTACTGTTGCATCATGGTATCCCCACAGTATCCATCGCACCCCTAAATAAATGAGAAAGCACAGATGAACTATGCAAAAGCCCTTTCTAGTGTAGTCAGTACTAAGATAGGCGAACCAACAGTTTGAACTGGTATAAGGCTATAGCTATGCTGACCAGGAAATCTGTGAGTTGTGGAAAACACCCAGACTGGGGGACAGGAAGGCTAGTGTAAGGCACTACCCTAATCCACCATAAACTGCCCAGCACTTCAGATTCAAAGGCAAAAAGGCGCTTTGGAGAGCAGGGATCGCCATACACTACTTGTCTATAACTCTTGAGAACAACTGTATCTTTTGCTGGCATCATGCTGCAGCTATAGAAAGCAGCTGGGTGAGCCCAGGAAAAGATGCAGCTGCTTTAACGAGTTGTGGACAAGTGTTATGTGAGCATCTCTGTGTGCTTCAAAACATCTTTTCAGAGGCAGTAAACACCACAGTTGCAGTTTAGACCTGTCAAATTAGTGCTTTGAAGCAAGCATATTCTGGCCGAATCATGTACCTTTACTGGGAGATGGGCAGCTACATTTGATAGATAAATAAATAAACCTTTAAAAACATGGAAATATTTGTGTGTGTGTGTGTGCCATCTAAAAGAGAACTATCTGTGGATTCTTTAAAAACAATAGTTATCCTTGGGGTTCAGGATAGGTATAACAATGGGTTATCTTAGTTCAGTTTCATCATAACTCTATGAGCCCATGATTGAGAAGTCACAGGAGCTTCCACGTGGACCCTTGAAAGGTGAAGGTTTTCCTGGAATAATCCTGGTTTGTTCAGTGAAATTGAGTCCCATGTAAGTGTTTATTTGATTGCAGCACACATGAGCTTTGTGAGCAGGCGCTGATGTTATCTTACATTCTCTACCTCTTTTTTCTTTCTTTGAATTCTGTGTTTTACTTTCCTATTTTTTTCTAGGTCAGGAGTTTTCAAACTCCCAGACTTCTGGTCAAGAGGCAAAGCAATGAGTGGTCATGAGCACAAATGCCCTGGGGGGGGGGGCAGGGGAGGGGAGAGAGAGCTTTTCAATGTCAGCTGACAAGCCCCTTTCTGCTGTACCTTAGAAAAATTATTGGATACCCCTGACTGCATTCAAGTGATTTTTTTTTAAATTGCCCTTAGGATTTCATGGAGCCCATCAAATTATTACTAAATTAAACTAAAAGAAAAAAGAAAAAGAAAAAAGCAGAAGAGAAAAGAAAAAGGCAACAAAGACAATAATTAAAAAGTGGCTTCCACCCTTCATCACACCAAGCATAAGCTAATATAACTTTTCATTCTCTTTTAAAGTTACAAATAAAAAAAAACTCTTCTCCCCATAACCTAACTTTTATCTATACGCAATCCAGAAATCATCATCTTTTCAATCCTAGCTCAGCAAAAAGTCCATTAGGAGTTACCAGAAATGTCAAACAAATAGTTTATCCCTGGTCAAATAGTCCAACTTTATATTCCTTCTTTTTGCTCTGCACAATATTGACCTTTAAATCATTCAGGATTTGATCTTTCATCACTCTTTGGTATTTAAAAGAAGTCTTCAAAGCTTTCACCAGCCTACTTTGTAAATCCCAGGAATCCACCAAGTTCTCACAGAGCCCTTTTCAAACGTGAAATGCTGTTTGAAAAACGCTGTTCTAGGATATCGGTTTGCTGATCTCCCTACTGCAGGTAACATAACAAAAGTATTAAGGAGATACTAGTGCATGCATATGTAAAAAAACTGAAATATGCAGATATTTAAAGATCCCTAGTTTGTTGTGAGCCACCCAGAGGTGTTGAGAATTGGGAGGCATACAAGTTTAATAATAATAATAATAATAATAATAATAATAATAATAATAGCAGCAGCAGCAGCAGCAGCAGCAGCAGCAGCCTGCAAATGAGAACTGGTAGGACCACAAAACAGATAAAGTAATAGAAAATCAAGAATCTAAAGTGCTCTGGGACTTTAGAATTCAGACAGACAAGCACCTGCCACACAACACCCCAGACTTAACAATTGTTGATAAGAAAGACAAAAAAGTCTGGATAGTGGACATTGCAATACCTGGAGACAGCAGAATAGAAGAGAAAGAACTGGAGAAAATCATAAAATATAAAGACCTGCAAACAGAAGTTGAACGACTATGGCGAAAGAAAGCAAAGATAGTACCCATAGTAATAGGTGCCTTAGGTGCAATCCCAAAACATCTGGAGCACCACTTGAAGACCATTGGCAAATCCAGTCTAAACATCTGGTTGACTGTGTGACCAACAATAATAATATGGGGGTCCTCCAGAAGCCTCAGGGTATAACAGTACATGGGAATGACACTGGGAGACAGGAGGAAGAGCCATAACCTAGACAACAGTCTGATAAATAAAATTTGAGTCTGAAGGAAGGGTGGTGGTGGAAGTGGCTCAGAAGGGACCCTCCCTAGTTTTGGGAGAGTAAAGTGAGAGATGGGAGGGGTACTTTCAGACTTGCAAGATTCTGTTAATGTAACCTTACAATAAAATTAGAGCTAGTACTCCTGGGTGTGCTTCTTGTCTGGACTACCTCACAGAGCTGACACAGGGTCTCACCAGTGACCCAAGGCTGGAGTTAGGATGGAGAAATGCTAAAGGCAAGGTGCCTTTTCAGACAATAAATGGCAGCAGCACTCAAGATAGCCAAAAGATGGTAGCCAAGAGTTAGCTAAAGTCTTATGTCTTTGCTATCCTCTGACAGTGCCTGGATTTTTACAGCCTTTGAGGAGACTCGGGTTGGAGGGGGCCACATATACTGTGCTCCCCACCCTCCTTTTTTTCACTTCCCCCATCCAAGAGACTGTTGCAAAAATGAATATCGTTTGGCCCAACTAAGAAAGGTTTTGTAGCTTGGAATGCACTTGGGGTTTGTGAGAGACAAGGAAGGCAGGGGGTGGGAGAGATTTTTGGCTGCTGAATGCTGCCTCACAATGTGATGGAAACTGAGTGACATGTGACACGGCTTCCACAAATTGGCAGGCCTGCCATATGCTCTGAAATCTGGTCCTTTCGGCACAAACAGTCCTTTTTCAAAAAGACAAGTTTTTGGCACTTAGCAATTTCTTTTGCTGATGGCAACATTTGTCACCATAGACAACGCATGGCTTTGATCAGCTTTGGGCTCATACACGGCTTGAAAATCGTGTGGGTGGGGGGAGTGATCAGGATGAGATTATTTATTTAATTGATTAATTTGACTTAGGTACTGCCTAAGTACCTAAGTACTCTGGCGGCTCTCAGCGTAAGAATAAAATACTGAATATACAATCAGAATAAAAACATGAAACAAGATGGAAAATCTTTAGTTGCCCCTAAATGAAAAGAACATGAATAACCCACAAGAAAAATGAGATTGCTTAATTGCCCAGGTAAATGATTCAATTTGCTCTCCATTTAGCAAAGAATAATTACTGTTAGTGGAACATTATTGGGATTAATATTGAAGTCATGGTTGCAATAAAGGTACATTTAGAAAGACACATGAAATCAATATACTGTACCTTTCCAATATGGACAAAACAATTCTTTATCAGAAATTGCCCTGAGTTTTCAAATTGGATAAACACATTGTTGGTTCTCCTATCCTGTAGCTCCAAAAGCAGTTTCAATGGCCTAGCATCTTGTTATAACTGTGAAAGTATAAGGTGGCTTATACTTAACACCTAAAAGCAGAAGAGTATAGGAAAAATAAATACAGTGCAAAAAAAAAAAAATTAAAAACTTCTATTTACCTTTTGCCTACCTCTGCCAAAGATGAAACAAAGAATAAGGCCATTTTCAAAAGGAGAATCCAGGTTCAGTTTGAACCGATATCACTAAGTAATTAAAATGTCATCTTTAAAAATAATGCTTTTTTCTCCTTATTTTCTAAAAGTCAGCTATTACTTTCAAGCTCCCTGAATATTAGAAAGAGAGGTCCACATATTATTACATTTTGATGCTAAAATTAGTCTCCCTAGAGAAAGCAATGAAAGCCAAACCCTTTCAAAAGAGACAGAAGGAACTGTATTATTCTCTTCTCCAAAAGCAATTTGTAAATTTCAACCCTGTCATTCTGAGGCCTTCTCACTCATTCCAGGTTTTCTGGTTCACAACTGCTTAAAATCAAACTTGGCTTTTAAAAGCCCACCTGATGTCTCAGACCAGGACTCAGAAATAGAGAAGGGCTAGAAACAATTACCCCTGTTTTAAAGAAAGAATGTGTGTCCATCTTTATGTATATCTGGAACCATTATGGATAGGGAGGATTGTTCAGTGGTAGGGAACATGTTTTATTTTTGTTTGCAGAAGGTCCCATTTTAATGTTCAGCATCTCCAAGTATAGCTGCACCACTAGAGCCCCAACCAGTCAAAGCTGGATGGAGCAGTTGCCTGAATCAGTGCAAGGAACTGTCCTCTGTTCCTAAAATTGGTAGCTAAGAAGAAGGGGAGATCCAGTTCATACTGCTAATGACCCCTGTGCTGGTAAGGATAGGCATATATGACCATGTAGAGGAAAGCTGCATTTATGGTGGGCCTGGCATTTCCATTATTGTACTTCTGAATATTGTACATCTGAATATTCATTTCCAACCATCCTGGAGAAAATCTATCTAGGTGATCACTAAGAGTTGATACCAGTTTGATGGCACATAATGGATCAATTCATTTCCAGAAAATGGGGAAGTTGGGTATTTGCCAAAGTGGCACTACCCCATCTCTTCTTACTTGACCCAAAGGGCCCAAAAGACCAGAGAAGACTTTGGGTATGTTCTTAATTAGCTATCACCTGTTTCCTCAAAATTAATCCATAATTGTGTAGCCCATCACTCCTTACAATACTGCTGATACTACTTTGATGCAAATCCAAGACCCCCTTCCCACGGCTTAGCAGTTGTCCAAAGACTTTACAATCCAACCTTTGGTTGGTGAGGTCATGATCAACATGACCTAACTTTAGAGAGGTTGAGCTCATAGATTGCACTAGTCTTGATCTGTTTCCATAAGCCATTGTGGCCAAATTCACATAAACTCTGCAAAGCTAAGCCAAGCCAAATCAGACCAGCCTCAGGATGGCTCAATTTCAACAGTGAATCCAGCTAATGATTGTTACTGCTACCCAGAATGATCAGGACAAAAGTTCAGTTGTCCATTTCTTGCCCCTCAATTATAGCAGCAATGACTGCACCACTGGAAGAACTGAAAGACCAGGTTAGGGTCAGATTGTTATGGAGAAAATGTATGCGTGCAGTGTTTAAGGATTGACACTGACTTGATGGCACATAATCAATCAATTTGGGTAGCTATAAACATCTGGATGATCATTAAGTGGCAGCAAACGGGTAGCATTTTCTATAAGCTTCCCTCTAGTACTTGTACAGGCTTTTGCAGCTTAGATCTGGTAGCCCTACATTAATGCACTCAGATTTGTTTTGGGGGATCATAGACTGTGTATCTTAGCCCGGCTGTTTTGAATTAGGAATCTCAGGCACATCAAGGCTGAGATTACGGTGAAGTCCTCAGCCTGCATTTGTTTTTCCAGTTCCCAGCTCTGACCTGATTTTCCAGATCCTCATCTGTCTGTGCTTTCTCCTGTCTGACCATCTGACCTACTGGGCTCTGTACTGTAACTATTTTTCTGAAGGTATGAAATGGGGTTCATATTATTGTGGTTGGCTTCCCTGAGTTTCACCTTGAAAGGCTTCTTGCATTCATAATTGCTTTTCTTTGGGGAACTGAATTGGTCAACTGCTTTCGGATGAAGTCCTGCTAATGTGTCTCTGTGCCATTATTCACATATAGCTTCAAACTCTGGGTATCATTAGGATATAGCTTATTTCACAATGGGATCTTCCACTTTTTAAAATCATTGTCATTCTGTCCACATATATAAAGTAATCCAGCTTTCTCCAACTAAGCGCCCACTTACTGTCCCCAGCCACTAAGAAAATACCCATCATACTGTATTTGGTGGGTGCCTGACTGGGAAAAGCTGAGAGATATTCTATTATACATACATTTTAAAAAGTGCTGCATCACACATCCATCAGCCTGAAATGTATTGTTCACAAATGATACATAATGACAGATTCAATTATCCGGGGCCTATGACGAAATCCTTTTAAAAGCTCTCTTTCTCTTTCTCTCTCCTTTTTTAAAAAGAAGAAGCTGCTTTTGATATTGGGTATAGTTATACGCAGTGGTTTGCCAAAGTTACCTTTTTGTTTGGGAGCATCTTCTCTTCCAACATCTTCCACCCTTGTGTTGATTTTGGATTGTCACTGAGCACATGCTTAGTTTGCAGGAGGCACACAGGAGGATTATGAGTGGTGCTCATCTTGAAACTTGGTTAGTCACTGATACTTATTATGATGTACACTACAATTTTGGCAGCTACCTTCAGTGAGCACTCATTTTGGTATTCCAGCCAGAAGCTTCTCCCAAGACATTGTATATTTGGAGTTTGGGGACTAGAGAGAGATGTGCCACCTTTTTAAGGTGCCAGAGATGATTTGATGGCAGCCAACATTGTCTCTAAACTTTTTTTCCTGATCCTCTAATGCTCTGTTGAAATTTGTTCTGCAGGCTGTCAGTAGGTTCAGGAAAAAAAATCCTTTCTATCATGAAGAGAGACAAGGCTATTTCAACTATTCTGTATACGGCTGTTGGTGATGGCTGTTTGCAAGGGCCTATAATCTCACTGGAGCCTGAACTAGAGTACACATCCCAGCAACCCACAAAAATGCTATTGAAAGCGTCAGCATCTCAGAATCTACCACAGAGACACTGCTGCTTTCAACAGCATTCTTGTGGGTTGCTGGGATGTATAACCTCTCTCCCCCTCCTGCATTCCTCTAACTTCACTTGAGCCTGTTTAGTTCTGCTTTTGAATGCAGAGCTCCTCCCCTACTGAGACCCCAAAGACCCAAGGGTCCCTTTCTAGTGTCTTTATCCTGAAAGCTAAAGATCCCATTGAAATCACAGTCTTGTCACACTGAGACCCATGTTGATGTTCTCAGCTTCCTATGAAACTTCAGAATATCTAGAATGACCACACTTGGGCTTCAAAATTCCAGATAGCCACCGGATGGCAGCAATGAGCTAGGACTTTGGTATGTCTTTGTTGCCCTCCAGTGTGTCTGGATTTTTTCCGGCCAGATATGGCCATCCTAGAATAGCTATAATGCTCATTCCCTTCCATGCCACACCTCCTATTTTAAGGTGATGAGAAGTTTACTCTACAAGCATACCTTTTTCTTGCTAGACATGCTCTGCTCCCAGGTGACGGGGATCCTCTAAAAAATTGTTTTCCTTACTGCTTCCTTTTGTCTTTATCAGACAGACTTTCTGCCTGATACTTTGGAAGGGGACAGAAGGAAGAGCAGATGGGGATTGCAGTTGGAGCCAACCCTATTATGAGCAAGACCCAATCTGAGGAGCATCTGGACCCAATACATACTGGAGTGAGACTCCCAAAGAACATGTTGTCCTCAAAAAGAGAACCAAAGAACATTGGTTAGATGTAAATGTAGTCTGCAATACTACAATTATATAGCAATCCAGTAATCTTATCATTTTGCCTAATTTCAAAAGGGTCTTTGCTCTCCCTTCTGTAATTTTAATCTTAACTTGGATTTTAATTGGACAGCCCTTCAAGGATAACTTCAGAGGTCAGTCCTCCTAATGTTCTTCAGATAGAAGACTGCCTCATACAGTGACAATAACAGAATGCTCATCATGGCGAGTTGGGCTCTGGGTATCTGCTTCAAAGTCCTCCCCTGAAAGCTCCACTATGTTAAGTATTGTTTGCTTATCATTCATTGAATTTTATCAGCCAGATAAAATGACTCCATTTCTCTAAGCCAGTGTTTCTCAACCTTGGCAGCTTTCAGATGTGTGGACTTCAACTCCCAGAATTCCCCAGCTTTGGAAGGGGACAGAAGGAAGAGCAGATGGGGATTGCAGTTGGAGCCAACCCTATTATGAGCAAGACCCAATCCTTGCTCAGGGACCCCAAGCTTGGCTGGGGAATTCTGGGAGTTGAAGTCCACACATCTGAAAGCTGCCAAGGTTGAGAAACACTGCTCTAAGCACTTCACAGCATCAGTGTAGTAGTTTCAAAGTTTTATGAGCTTCCTGAGTTTGATTTTATCTGCTGCTATTTTAATCTTTGCTCTGCCAGGTTGCTGTTTTATTTTCTGTTACATTTTTTTTAGGTCTTCAAGCTTTCATTCATAACATACTTTGAATTTTTTTTTTTTTATGAGACAGAATAAATATGCATTTAAGAAGCAAACTATCTTCTCTCTCTCGCTCGCTTGCTTTTGCTAGGATGATTCTTTTGGGATCATTTCTCAGATGTTTCAGAATTTTTTGAAAATTCTTTGGGAAATGTTTTTGAACTTACCTTATGGATGTGAGGGGACAGATGGTTTTTCTTCCATTATGCATCTCTTCAACGCTGCAGCCACTTGGGCAAAAGAGGCCCCTTTCTTTGGGATATTCTTGAAGCATCCTTGGAGTCTGTAGACCACAAGCTGGTGAAAGAAGATTGTACAGAGAAAGATAGGACAACAATACACCCTTTTTCGACACCTCATAACAAAGGTAAGGGCTCAAATCTGGACATCATACAATTACCACCAACATCCTCTCCTTTGAAAAAGCACATTTCCCTGTCAATTGGAATGAAGATAATTTATTTATTTTACAGTATTTATACCCACCCCCAAATCTGAGTTGGGTACAACAAAGTATATATGTGTGTGTGTGTGTGTGTGCACACACACACATATTAGAAATCAACTATAGAAAGACATAGTATATCAAAGGTATTCACCTAACCTGGGAGTGAAACATCTGCTGGGACAGTACTGCTTTGATCTGCTTTTGAAATCCTGGAACAGTAGAGGCCATCAGTATCTTCAAGGAAAGTGTTCTATGAAATGGGGGCCACCCCAGAAAAGGCCTGTCACATTCTTTTGAGAGAAATGTAATATAGCACTAGTTTTAAATGTGTGTACATGCATTTAAATGACCTTGAAATTTCTGAAGGCCATTCTGTATCTAGCCAAAATAACACCATCTACTATGTGGGAGAGATATCAGAATGTTTGGAGGAACCCAAAGGCTAAACAATCTTTGGGAAATACCTCCATGGGTAAAGACATTCCCCCCAAATGACCCAGTGGTAACTAAGGATGTTCAGGGGATACATAATGTTGGGAAATAGGATGGACATGGAAGAAGAATAGAATGCAATATTGTGAGAAAGCACAGACTTGAATAGTCAAATTCTACTCTGCTATATATTGAGACAGGCCTTTTTATAAATATCACAATCATCATCTTGATCATTCTTTGTTTCTTTCCCATTTTGTCAGGTTAAACCAACTCAGAATTTAACAGGCCTATACCTATTTTATATAATATATAGGTATAGCCTTGCTTATTTTATTTCAAGAAGTGTATCATCATCATCATCATCATAAAAAATTTAAATGTATATGCCACCTGACTCCCAGTAGGCAGTTTGCAAATTATTAAAGACATTAAAAACAAGAAAACAACACAAAACAAAAAAGAGCCGAGATGGCAGAGATAACAAGCCCAGAGGGGAACAGAGAAAGAGAAGAAGGGGGGCTTCAATCGCACTCACCAAGCCTGGCAAAGAACTTACAGCTTGAAGCAGGTGGGGATGACGAATCTAACAGCTATCTGTACCTCTGTAAAGCACTGGTGCTTTTCTTCACAGCTGCTACACAATCCCAAGAAAAGGATTTGGTGGCTTGAAGCGTTGCAAGCAAGTGCTGCATTTGTGCTCCTGCTGCTCTGAAGCACCCAAAACATCACACAGTCCTATTATGTTATATCTAGGCTGCTCCTTGCTTAAAATTACCTTCTGCTCTGAATCCTCCCCATATCTGGTTTGTTGTCAGTTTGTTTCCAGGTGCAGTTCAAAATGTTGGAAATCATCTTTGAAGTCCTGCATGGCTTGGGACCTGGTTATCTCAGGAACTATTTATTCCAAAGATAATCTGCCCACCCAAGGCATGCCTGCAGACAGTGCTGGCTAGGACTCCCTATTCCTCATCCCCACCCCTCCACTCCCAGCAAGATGCAGGAGAAGAGGAATTGAAGGTGAACATTTTCAGCAGGACTTCCCTCCTGTGAATGGTCTTCCCACTAAAAAAAATATCCATGGCTTCATTCTTGATATTTAGAAAACTCTAAAAAGTTGCTTATTCCAAACAGCATTTTAGGAACTGTAAGCATGTGTTGGTGGAGGGTTTCTGAGATGATTGAGGGTGCTAAAATTAAGACTGGAAATGTTATGATTACTGGATGTGATACATGATGGGTGAATTATTATTGTGGAAGTATTTTATTTTTTGCTTATAATACCATAAGCACATATAAGCCTAATACAACATATAGCAAATGTCCATTGTAATTTTGCTGTGAACTGCTTATGACTGAATCATTGAAATGGCATAAAAGTATTCTAGGTAGGTAGGTAGGTAGGTAGGTAGATGGATGTGTGGATAGATGATAGATAGACAGACAGACAGAATGTAGACATTGTGGAGCAGGTCTACATTTTCTGCTGGAAAAGTCACTCAAATGGCTATATGATATCCAGAAGAAACCTCAAGTTTGAAATCAACATTTTTTACCATAATTCCCAAACCAGCAATGTTTCACAGCTGGTTCAGGGCTGTGCCAAAATGTAGCTTTGTACAATTAGAGGATATTCTAGTATTCTTCTCCTCCTGCTGAGTGACTGTTTTGTAAAAGGGCATTTGGGTAGAAAGTGTGGTGTTTTCAGATAAAAACATCAACTTCAGATCTTCTGGAATCTCCTGAAGATGTTCAATTGCATAAAAAGTTTATTTCTAAGCATACCTTCTTTTCAGCTTTGTAGGGTAGAACTGCTAATTAGGTCAAACAACTGCTAAAAATAGATCACTGACCAGAACTTAGCTATATTTGATCTCTCATAATTACGGTTCTTTTGGTGTGGAGGCTGTGGGATTGTGAATATGTTAGATAGAATGTTTAAATCAGTCATGGATGATTTAAGGAATATGTTCTCCATGTCACTTTCCTCATTAAGGGGGGGTGGGGGGAAACCTGTTTACAACAGCCAAACTTTTCTAACTGCATCTCTCACATGGAGTGGCAGTTACGCACTGTTAATTATTTTATCCTTTCTTAAGATCCTCTGAGGTAAGTGGTTTGTTATGCAACAAAGAATCAAATTGCCACATGCCACATGAGGGTATAAGGAAACCAGGCGACGCCTGAGATAAACTGGAATTTTGCTGGGTTACAGTTGTTGTTAGGCACATCAGTAGTGAGACAACTCACCCTCCTTTACTGAAAGGACAATATATTAGTTCAGAAGTTCCGTATAAGTAACCCACACAAGTGCCACATTTCCTGAGCATCTGTGCTTCATGACACCTCCAAACCTCCTGGATTTCCTTGTGAAGGCCTCTAGCTTCCTCTCTGTCAATTAAAACCTAGAAAATTACTTACATTGTGCAACATTGCAGAGGCCCCAGTATGAAATTGGATGGTTGCTTCAGTTGGGCCGTATTTCAACTTGAGGTAAACAACTAACATTCAAAATGTAAGTTGGTGGTGATGCTGAATCACAAGAGAGAGATTTGGGAGAAGGTATTCATCAAGTCATCAATCTGGAGTACGTTGGTTCTCATGCCATAGGAGGAACATTAGAGTCAGTATCATGTCCTGTGGCTTGGGCAGTAATGCTATGATTTCCAAAAGAGATGCCTTCAACTAAGTTCAGAACCAGCCCCACCATTAGACCAATTGAGGTGGTTGCCCTGGGCAGCAGCTGCTTGGGGCAAAAAAGTGGTAGCGGGATATTGAAGACCAGGTCTGTGTGTGCCATAAGGCACCCTGTTCTGCAACCTCAAAGCAAGTCAGTTAGTTGCCTTCCAGTGTGATAGAGAACACCACCATTTTGCAGAATTGGATTAAGATGTTACTGCTAGTCAGTGCATCTTATCCTTATTTTCATGTACTGCTAATATGGCCTTAGAACTTTGTTGCAGATACAAATCAGGATCTACAGAGAAATGTCTCATACCCAGTGTGGCATTTTCTAGTAGGCTATTGAAAAGCTATTTCTGAAAATCAAGGGATCATCTCAAGTGGCATTCAATAAAGTGCAAGAAGTTGCAGTTGGAATAGATGCATGCCTGCTCATCTGCTGTTAAATAAACATAAGAAGTTCTTTTGAGCCTTATTAGAGCATGATCTGATGGATAGATCATTATAGCTGGGAGACACATATTTAACTTATAGCTAAGCTGATGACTGAGTGGCTTGTGAAAAACAGTTTTTGATCTGTGTCACAGTAGCATTTAGGAAGTTAGTGTTCTTAGAAAAAGAGAGGTGGGATATTGCTTTCGGTTTGGGATTTTTGTCATGAAGTTCCTGTTTCTCTCTAGCAGTTTAAATGGTATCACTTCTGCTAGATTTCATTTCTCATTCAAAGTTAAAGATTGCATTTCAGACAGCTGATAAATTTTTCTTAACTCTCACCAAGTTTACAAATTCAGTCTGTGCAGTTATGAAAGGAGCACCACTGAGTTCAATTGAGTTTACTTCCAGCTAACTATGCATAGGACCACAGCCTCACAATGGGCTTTAAGTTGCCTACTGATGTTGTTTACATATACTGTATGCACACTTGATATTATGATTCCTGCTGCTCAAAATTTTCCAGTACCCCTCTAACCAGGAACCGTAGTTGGCAAAACATGGTTTAGTAGCTATGTCTTCCATAACATCAAATTGGGGCCTTATTTTTGTTACCAACTCTTTTCTGTTTTACTGTTATCTCTCAGCTTCAAATCACCTTTATTTTCCTATAAATGCATACAAAACAAACAACCCAATCTAGATGTGGCTACTCAGATTTCCATCCAAGCCCTCCTTGTCTACCAACTGTATGGTATTCTTAGGAGCCATGGGTTTTGCAGAGTTCTTGGCTGTGGGTCTAGATGTGTCAATGGTAGGGTCAGGAGCAAGGTTCAGCACTACATCCCTGATTTCTCATTGTGCCTGCTTATTAAATGCATCTTTGTCATGTGAATAATGTTAACTGAAGTCTTCCTGGTGGGGATGAGGTGAGAGCCATGTTATTCAAAGTTCTTTACTATGTTTTCTTTATAAGATATGCTTTTATTGCAGGATGTCCTTTCAGAATTCAAAGACAAATGCAAAGGAAAAAAGCACTGTATTTTTGGATATTTGTCTCCTAAGAAAGCTTAATTTATTACAAAATCATTTGCGTCATCTATGTGGTACTTCAAAGTCTATTTGTCTTTAAGCCTCTGAAATGTTCAAAGCCACACCCTTACAAATGAGACACTGGTGACATGCAGCAAAATACATTAACAGTCTGGGAGATGTTAATTTTTATGGCTGTTCTGGAATCAAGTCCAGGCTTTCCAGAAAAGCACTGGCAAGTATCTGAAGTGATGGAGAAGAAGCAAGACATGCGTATGGAAGCAAACAGCATCGACCAATGCTGAAGAACATGGGGCATAGTTTGAAGAGGGTATGGGCAACCCTTGGGCATCTGCTGTGGGACAAGGTGGGCAAGAGGCATGATATGCACCATTATATGATGAAGTGCAGGAAATCATTGTGGCTTCTATTGGATGCCAATGCAACAGTTCCTACTGGAACTGCTTCCATCTAAGTTTAAGTTGAATTATTATTGAATTTCAGCTCCCATCAGCCTCAGCTAACCTTAGCTTGGTCAATAATTTGAGGATACTTACCATTGGAATCCAATAATATTTAGAAAATTATAAAGTCTCACCTTCAATCTAAATCAGGAAAGACAAACCTGTGGTGGCCAGAAAATATGTAGATATATTATTGCAGGGGAGACATCCAAAGTGAGCAACAAATTGGGACAAGTCAGTAAATCTGTATTTTCTGTTTTCTCCTGGAATTCTTTTGGGATGGGAGCTTGGTGGCATAAGATTGAATTTCTTTTTAAATGATGGTAAACCTATTTTGTCTATGGCACGTAGCAGTACCTAGTGACCTTGTGTGCTCTTGAAAAAAGGCCAAACTGATTAGTACTTTGATAGAAGACCATCAGAGAATTCCAAGGCTGTAGGCTATAGTAGGAAGTTGAAAAAGCATGCTGAAAGAAAACAATGGCCACTGAATTCCATCCTGTTGCCAAGAATATCCATGAAATCATCAGGAATGAAGCTCGACTCAAAAAGTGTTAGCTTTTATAGGTTATTTAGGTTTTATACTATAGCTTTCATATGTATCCAAATGGGGGGAAAGGAAACCAGCAGTTTTTAGTAACTAAAGATGGAGGTAGCACCATCTGTAACAAATCACAATGAAGTGAAAATGATGACATGCATGTGATGTCATCATGAAAATGATGTTACGTAGTTCTGTCCTGCAGGAAGGCCTGGCGCAATATGGTTCATGGGGTCACGAAGAGTCGGACACGACTTAACGACTGAACAACAACAAGTTCTGTCCTGATGTCTGATGCAAGTTCCTCAGTCATGGCATTTGTATAATGATGTAATCATGCATGGTTCATCATCTGCCCCCTTTCATTGAGGGAGGGGTCTCTGGAGCTTCAAACAGGACTGTCTTGAGAGTTTGGACTGCTCATTCCTGATGCAAAGGGATTGTCTAAGTCATTGAATCACCAATGGATAATGTTTGCAGGAGACCAACACAGAGTTCTTCAGATGTCAGTTCTCATCTAAGAAAAACTCCCTTCATTGAAAAAAACACAAAACGGTGGATACTTAATAGCCTTGTAACTAAAGGAGCCATGTTGTCTGCTGTAATAAAAATTAATATTAAGAAGCAGCATAAAAGCAATGTGTGGCTTTCTGTAACCACTTCAGAGCACGATTTAACCTTATTTGACCAAAACCTTATTATTATCCACTTATTTTTCTAGAATTAAGGTGGCTGGTAGGCAATATTGTGAAACTGATTGCCATTAAATCATGAAATAGAACTTGGACAAAAAGCCATGATGCGTGTGAAAATTCATGTACATTAAAGAGGCCCTTTGAAGATGATACTTAGGGCAACCCAATTCCCAATGATGTTTATGGCCTGTGTTCTTCAAAGATCAAAGTCTGTGGTTTGGTTTGGTTTTGACTTTGTTGCCCTGCGGTGGGCAGATATATAATAGTCACCAACCCACTTACTCAATAACCTCATATATCAATGAAGCGACTACACAGTTAAATGATTAAAGGCTAGAATTTGCACTCATGAACACATAGAGGGGCTTCCCAGTCTAATCTAAACTGGTGATCTTCTTCCCATGGTGGAAAAATGGGAATATTATTATTATTATTATTTATGTATTTTCTTATTTATTTATTGCTTATTATTCAAATCACTTTTCACTTCTGAACATGCTAAACAGAGTCAGATTAGCCCATTCATGAGGCTGGAAGAATGAATCAGACCAGGATGGGCACTAGATCAAGAAACTCCACAGAATGAAGGTGGGAAAGAAATAATGCCAAAGACAAGGAGGTGACACCCATCTTCCAGATACTTCATGTCTTCTTGGTCTTCTTGGGCCATCCCTGAACTGAGACAAATATCTGACCAGAGATCAGATTTGGAAACTATTCTCCTTTTTTTCTGGATGGAAGAATCACTGTATACAACAATTAGGACAGGTAATATTATATACACGATCTTGAGGTCCTGGAGGAAAGGTGAACTAATAAAATCAATAGATCAATAGCAGTGACACACACATACACACACACAGAGTGTGTGTATCTGTATCTATATCATCTCTAGGTTTATATTTATATCTTTTTGTACAAACTTCTTTTGCTTTTTGAAGCATACTTTTAAACTGCTGTAGGACATGAGAAAAGCTGAATTTAAGAATGCAAAAAATGATAAACAGGCTGAACTGACATAATCACCCAATCCTAAGGAGACACAATATTGGAGTAGAACATTAGTCTGAACAGTTGGAAAAAACAAGGACATTTCTATAATCTCAAGGGGTTATATATATTTGTGAGAACTTCCTTTGCCAAATATTTCAGTTGTGGTGGGCTGGGGGAGAAATCTTCAGCTGGACTTTTGAAAAAAATGCATGAAGTTTAATTTATTAATTAAATTAAATTAATTAAGTGAGGCCTTCAAAAAACAATATAGCATATGAAGGGCCAGATGTATATGTCATCATGCCTTACTACATTGTCCTAAAATATAGTATAGCATTAAAAGACATCGTTTTTCCTTGTTTGATGCATTCATATACCTGCACTCTTTGCATTGTCATCAATATGAAAAACTGCGTAGTAATCTTGAGAGCCAGTTTGGTTGTAGTAATTAAAAGCACTGTGACTGTGAGATCTAGTCCTGGCTTAGGTGCAAAGCCAGCTGGGTGATTTTGGGCTAGTCACTCTCACCTATTTTTTTTTTTTTTTTGTCTGCACTCAGTCATTACTGACCCTGCAGTGACTGCCTGGGCGAATCCTTGCAGTTTTCAAGGCAATTGTTTTTCGGAAGTGGTTTGCCAGAGCCTCCTTCCTAGAGCATAGCCCAGCTGGCGAACTGCTGCTGAAAAGATCAAAGAAACCTGCATGGATTTGTCCATGTAGTAGCCAGGAGTCACGACTGACTCAAAGGCACTAAATAAATAGTGATCTTATATATCTTGACTGAGAAATATGCACCGTTGAATTCTACAGGTCTTACTCTTAAGTTTATGCATAAAGAATTGTGGGCTTATAGTACAATCGTCTGTATATTTCTTTAGAAATCATCCAGTGATGTTCAACAGGAAATAGCCTCAGATTAAGTTTGAATATTGTTGCAGTCTAAATGGCTCTCACTTTGCTTTCTTTCTCCTGGTTACTGGATTGCCTTTTCACAATCCCTCAATTCCATTTCCCTAAAGTATACATCAGCAACACAGTACTGTACTAGACTGAACAACAGTGCCAGCTTAACTTATCACTGGTCAGCCAAGAAAATAGGAGGAAATGAATAGTGGATCATAGTGGACAATGGCAGGACCTTTTCCATTGTTTTGGGCTGGATGTGATTACTACTAAGATTATTACTACTACTACAATTACAGCTACACTGATGTTCTGGGTTTCTGTTACTGTTAGGGGCAGTAATAACTGCTTTGGTGGGAGAGATTAAAAATTGGCTTGCAGATGAACCACAAAGTTAATTCTAACATTGCACTAGCTCAGTGTTCAACATGGCAAATTGTCAGGTATGATTTTATTGACTAAATACATTGCAAATTAGAAAAACGGGTTCTTTCTCATAAAATGATTGGACAGAATAGTACCAAGGCCAAGGTTGTAGTCTTTTACTATTACTTTTATTGTTTATACTTTGTATTCTTCCTAAGCAAACAAAAAGGTTAATACAGAACTGATTTTCAAAGAAAAATGATAATCTAGGGAGATGCTACCTTCTTCAAAAAAGTTTTAATGTATGAATCATTTTTCATACATTATACAATATATTTAAGGGTTTTTTTTCAGATTGACTAACAGTGCCAAATGGATCAGTTGCCTAGAAAATAAACTCCCAAGAAACAGCACTAAAAGAATGAATTGCTTTATACTTGTCAAAGTGATACACAACAGCGAGTATAAGATTTTTCACTTAAGTAACTTAAGTTGCGTAAGACCTTTGGTATATGTGTGTGTGAGACAGAAAGAGTTTTTGTGTTCCATCAAAGCATTCATCTACAAGATGCTTGAAACATTATTTTGGATATTTAAAAATGTGTATCTTTGAGTCAAGGTTCCTTTCTCATTAAACCAACCACAGAGCTGGTTTTCTATCAGTAGAATGTAGAAACCAGTGTTCTAAAGTATGATCCCTCCTCAGTTATAAACCTGGGAAAATATTTTGTGAATCTTCTCTTCAATCATAAGAAAATTTATAAGAAAACCAGATTACTGTCTCAAGAACAGAATCCTCTTGTTATTTAGCCAGTAAGGGGTGGAAGAAAAGAATCATCTGGTCCAGATTTTCATATGAATTTACCCATACATTGGGGTATAGAGCCTTGATATGAATAAGTCTGCTTGCTGAAGATGATGGGAACAATATTTGAATACTTCCTCAGCAACAGTGTACAGTCGAGGGTTGTAGTATTGCCTTATTGGACATTGTTGATGTTTCTTGCTCCAATGGTAATATATGGGTGTGAAAGCTGGATATTAAGAAAGAAGGAGAGGAAGAAGATAGGTTCCTTTGAATTGTGGATTTGGAAATGCTTATTAAGACCACACTCTTCAAGAAGAACCGATTAATCTGGATAGACTAAGTAAAGACTGACTGCTCTCTTGAGATAATAATCAGGAAATAGAAACTCATATACCTTGGGCATGTGAAATGAGTGATGATGGACTAGAAGAAAAGTTACTGCACTTAGCAAGGATGAGAAAAGTAGAAGAAGGGAAAGAGAAGGATAAGGCGGATGGAGGAGTTCAAGGAGATCATTGAAAGATCCAAGGAAGAACGACAGATTATCACAGTGGAGGTGGGCCTGATTCAGTGAGACATATGGTTCCCAAAGATGGGAACTGACTCAGTAGCACCTAACTAAATAACAAACTGATATTTCCTGCACAGCAAACATAATGCTCTGTGAAAAAATTTGCATTGGAATATTCATAATAAATCTAAATCTGGCCCATAAATGCATATAATCCATACATTATGGTTTAATCCAGAGCTGTTCTTTCTCCCACCCTTTCTTTCCATCATATTCAAGGGAATTTTAAAGCCAAGTAGGGCAACATGTCTTTCTCATGCAAATTCATATTTGAATCTGGTTTATCATATGTGCCAGAAAAAAAAATGCTCTCACAGATACTTGCCTTTCTTCCCCAAGGAATGAATATTAATAATGTATAACCATAATTTGAAGATAATGTAATAATTGCTTGCAAGATTGTGTAGCCAAAAGAATCATTTCTGTGATGTTTGATTTCTACACGGTGACTGCATTTTGTATAATTTGGTGTATTTGAAGGGTGAAGACTTGGAGAAATAAAAGCAGATGCTCATCTATTTGTAATGGTCCAGAAAGCAACACTAAATTGAATTGGAATCACTTTAAATCTTTCCAAGCACCTAATTTTACTTTAAAAATAAGCAGTGTAAATAGTCTTGGTGAAAATCTATGTAATGTAACATTCATGGATGAACAGAACAATTTCCTCTACTTATCATTAAAGAATAATGTGGATCAGAAAGGGGAGAAATTTATAAAGTATCCAATTTCCTCCCTTCAATAGTTCTTCTTTTGGGATCATGTTATGTTTGTATTTAGTATAGTTGGAAGGGGAAACCCCAGCCCAGAGGTCTAATCTGGCTCATCAAGATTGTAAACCTCTCCCCTATCAATGTTTGGTTAAAAGAAAAGATGTCCTGATGTTGGAGGGAGTACCCTATGCTGGTACCATACTTCCTGCCATAATCCAGTGTGCAGATTATTTAGTGCTACCAGATGTGTGCTAAAATCAATATCTTCTAGGTGGCAGCAAAGAGGTGTAGAAAATTGTTTGCTGCCACCTAAAGGCCATCTGGATTTTTGCAATACAAATCTAGTAGCCCTATGAATATTGGGTGACTGAAGGGAGGCCTTAGGTCAGTTCCCCAGCCCTATAGTATAGTGTCAGCCTTCCCAGGTAGAACAGACAGGAACCACAACCAGATGAGCTAATTCTACTTTATTGTAAGGCTACATTAACAGAATCCTGCAAGTCTGAAAGTACAAATCTCCCACCGTCTCTCTTATAGCCTGATAAGTTCCTGAGTTTCTTTCTCTTCCCATTATGCAGTTGTGGGCTATGCTCCCTCTTATCTGATTGTTCCTTAAGCAGTATCTCTTCCTCCTGTCTCCCAAGGTCATTCTCACATATCATTACATATAGGCATTCTATATAGTGAGTAACCCTGAAGATATATAGATATTCAACTGGGTATGTAATACCGTCTACCTAACTGGAAGGATTTCATATTATTCAATACACTAAGGTTACTTTGGGTCAACATGTTGGAGACTGGGTTTTAAGGCTCATAGTTTCAACAAAGGAGGATGAAATGCATGCCTAATTTCTGCCCCAGGCCAGAGATGTAAAAGATAGTTATCTTTAGCATAGTTTATTGCAAGCTGTTCCTGTGTATTTCAGAAGTAGTGTCACTTTAACCAGTGTGATTTACTGCTAAAAGAAGTATACATTGGACTAGAGCTGTAGGCAGCTTTGTCTGTTGAGGGAGTTACAATAGCTAAAAATTAAAGAGAGAAGAAGCCACATTATATTTCATAATCAACCAGAATTTTTCAGAGTTTAGGACTGATACAATATTTTGTAGTGCAGACCCCCATAGCTCTTTGCCTTGTTGTTCCTCTCAGCAGGAACAATGAACATGCTAAAGGAACCTCCATCCATGGCTTGTTTAGCATGATGTTCACATATGGATACATAGCTTGTTGTTCTCTTAACAAGTCAGAATCTGAAGACAGGGTTTATTTTAGGGTTCAGATTAATATTAAGATAGATTAAGATTTTAGATGAGCAATTTTTTAAGGGCTCAAGACCTACAATTTAGCCTCAACCTTTAGAAGGCTGTGAGATGCCACATAGGTGTGGCCTCTGTGGGGGCATTTTGTGGGATCAAGGGGGAATGGAGCAAGAGATCACTATGAGGCAAACTACTACCTTTCCCTCCATTACACCATCACCTAACCCTGAAAGTGGGCCCAAAATGATTCTACCATTAGAGCACAATGTCACTCAATTTTGGCAGAATGATTTTGGATCCTGGTTTGAACCACAGATGGAAGATTCCTGATTTGTGTAGCCATAGGAGGAAGAATCTAGTAGGTTGTGTGCAAACTGGTCTGATTATATGTTACCATACCTTATGAACTTGCTTTCCATCTTCTGCTTTCTCTTAGTAGCAGCATCAGAGTAGAATAAAGAGTTTCATTCTACCCTTTAGATGTTTTTTTTACTGAGCTTTTCTTCTAACCCACAGTTGGAGTGTTTTCTATAGAATGTTCTCATTTAGGTACCTGGACCTCAGTAAAGCCTTTGACAGAATGTCTCATGACATTTTCCTTCATAAAATGGTAAAATATAATCTAGCACAGCATTTTTCAAACTTTGCAACTTCAAGATGTCTGGACTTCAACTCCCAGAATTCCCCAGCCAGGATGCTGGGGAATAAGTAATTAATGAGTAATGATCTTGCTGCCTTTTTCAGTCTCCTAAAATCAGCTGCCTGGTGTGGCAGGACTGGCTTGGAGCCAGGCCCATGTTTTCCTTCCTACCTCCTGAACCATGAACAAGTCGGGTTCATACAGCCCTTGCCTCTCCTGTGGTCACCTCTGATTACTGGCAAAAGGAAGAAGGAATTGGTACCAATTTTGCTACCCAAGCATTGTTCAAATCTCATAATCCTTTGACTGCCTTTTGGCTGCTGAGAGGATGATGAATGTGAGAGGTAGAAGATTAAAAGCATAATTAAGGATGCATAAAAGCTCTGCAGTAATTAAATTCAGAAATGGGGGATTGTGGTGTAAAGGAAAAAGTTTGTTACAGGAAGTGGCCAATCGAGTTTCATGAAGGATAGTTTCAAGTCTGTTGCTAAAAAGGGACTTGCGCTGGAAATGAGAAGGTAGATAGAGAAACAACCAATGAATTATTGCTGAAGTTTGCAGGCTAAAGATAACATATGTCAGAAATGAGAATTGATGCATCACAACTGAAATGTTGTTTTGATACATTAAAGCATTCCAGGAAGAGATGGTTAGAGAAAGACACTCTGACATTTTTGGGGACAGTCCTGGTTCTTATTCTACAATTCCCTTTGGAAATACACCCCCACTCCCTCATATCCTAGAGACAGAAATCCTCTTCTTGCTCACTTTTTTCCTGCTCACACTCCCACTGAATTGAGAGCCACACCAGGCTCTGTCGGACTTATAGAGGGCTGCATTCAAAAAGAGGATGCACCAAGGGCCATTTGGGGAGAAAGGAACAAGTAATTTATGCCATGAAAACAGGCTTAAGGTACCTATTTGGCATCTTAAAGTGCCCTAGCTCCCCCAAGGAAATAAGTCACATTTTCAGCCCCACCAACTCTGGCGAAAATTTTGGAGCCGCAAAAGGGCTTCTGATGGGTCATACTTCTTTGAAGACAGAGGCTGACACTCTTGTAGCCCAAGGATCACACTTAGCCTGTAGGATTGGCTTTGGCCTCCCAATTCTGTAACTCAGCAGCAGCAAACCCCTGGGTTTCTGGGATGTCCTTCAGGCCAATGATACGTGGGTCCTGTGCTATACGAGCTGATGTCATTGAGTAAGCAAGAATGGGCATTCTTGCTTCAGTTCTCACCTCAGCCATGAACTTGTTAATTGCATATCCTACATATTTAGAGCAAAATATACCCTTGGACCTTTTTCTGTTTGAAATGTTGGGAATATTTATATATGTATTTAAAACATTTATATACTGCTTCACATTTAAAAAACCTCAGAGTGGTTATTTTGTCTTCTTCAGTTTTCATGATGTCTCTTGACTCTTCTCATAGCATCCCAACTTATCTTTTGCATATGATCAGTGTACTGAATCTGTTCCTCCCACTGATCGTATGCAAAAGATAACTTGGGATGCTATATTCATCTGTGTTCTCCAGGTCAAATCTTGTTGACATACCTACTCTGTTTAATTTTTACTTTTAACCCATATATTTATGTTTAACCCATATAACACATACCGGCAGGAGAGGCACACTCTAGGCCCTGCCCATTGGGAGGGTTGCAGGACCCAGGAAGAGAGCCTTTTCTGTCATAACACTCACCTTCTAGAACATTATTCCCCTGGAGATTAGACTTCCCCTGACCCTGCTGGCCTTTCACAAGGCCTTGAAGACCGGGTTTTGTCATTGGGTCTGGGGCCCTGATGGTCTGGGTAAGCCCATTTCTTGGTTGTATTAATTATGAATTATCATTAATTATGAATATCATTAATTGTTGCTCTTGGTTGTTTTTCCCAGATGCTATTAATGTTATTTATAGTTTTGCTATATTGTTTTGGTTCTGTTTTTAAGTGTTGTTAGATGCCCAGAGTCATATATTTGAGATGGGCAGATTTATTAAGTAAGTAAGTAAATAAATAAATATTGGGCATTAGTAACTAGTTAAGCATTGTGTTTGATTTCTCCATTTCTCCAGTTGTAGAGTCAATTTCATTCCAGTGTTATTCATCCAGTAATGCCCATCTTTGCAAAACTCTGTTAATATATCTTCTGTAGTATTATTTATGCTCAATCCAAATCTTCTTGTAATTTCAAGTTCCTCCACTTTTTCAACTTTGGAATGTCAACCAATTGGGCCACTACTAGCCATCACCCAGTATTATACCTTTTCTAAATGTCTAATTCAGGATTTCTTGCACTTTGCCATAGAATTCCTCCACGACTCCCACTATTGCTTACGTAATCAGTGCATATACTGTATAACATTGACATTCCTGGGCTATCCACTCATCCTAGTAGACATGATCCTGTTGTTTATCGTTGAGTACATACAAAGCAACACCTTTTGAAAACCATTGCCACTATCTCATGGTCTGAATAGCATTTCATTTAATCGACTGATTTGAAATGGGCAATTCCAGTATACCTAACTTCATTTATTCCTAAAACATCCAATTTAGTGTGCTTCATTTCTGCTTTGATAATTTCAAGTTTTATTTGGTTCATGCTTTCCACATTCTGCTGTATGCATCCTTCTTAAAACACACATCCAGTGAACACACCTCTTTCAGTAGCGGCCCAATCAGTTACCAGACATCCTGGAGGCTTCTGTCTATGTCACAGTCTCCAGATCATCTCATGAAAATTCAGTGCTTTTCCCCAGTAACTTCCAACCTGGGAATCTCACTGTCTGCCCCTCCAACTCATCTAAATTTACAGCCCTATCCATAGACTTTTTTGTTCCAGATCAGGGCTCAGTCCATCTGATATTAACCAACATAGTTAGTTTACTTTTTCTGTCACTGCCTCTCATGAATGAACCACATAACCCTGGCCACTGCAGCCCACTTCTCAAAAGGTTAAGTGCAGTCCACAGCCATCAAAAACCTATCAGCCTATTACAACATGGCTGAATGTGGCTTCAGTGAGAAGACTGAATAGATGGGTTGAGCTTCAAGATGCATATGTGTGTAAATTCATTCATTCATTTATCCACACATTCATTCAGCCTGTACCAAGCTATACACAGATCTGCACAATATATATTTTCTTTTTGCCAGTTTGAGCACATCAACTGACTGTCCTGTCCTAATCTATGGCTGAATATTAGGTTCCTAAGGCTGTTCTAATAAAGTTTGTCTCCTGATCTGAGTTATCCTAAACCATGGTTTGAAGAAAATGCATATGATGGAACTGCTAATAGTGATGGTTTCATCACACTGATGTCCTGGATTGCCTTTTTCCTTGAAACAAAATGTATGCCCAGCTGGCGTACATGGCTACGCCATCCAATCATCTGTTGCCAGCAAAAGCAACAACAATCAGGCTTATGACTCTAATGCAGCACCCCAAGCTCTGAAGTTGCCAAGCTGCAGTTACTTCTTGTACTTTTCCTATCTATTTGCTAGTGCAATGGCTCATAGAATTGGGCCGCCAGCTAATGGAATTAATTGATTGAACAAGGCTGGTGAGAAGCATGGGAGAACTCCATTATTATAGCAACAGCAGCAAAAAGAAAAAGCAATTAGGATGGGCACTATAGAAGAGATGCAGAAAATAATCACCCAGATAATTATTTTCCAGTCACCTGTTAAAATTGGCTTCACTACCAAATAAAATCACAGAACAAATATTAAAAGAAGGGGAAAAATATCAATAAGCACACAGAGGGGAACAAAATATTGGCCCAAAGGCACGTGTTGGACAGCAAACAAAAGGAACGTGATGACAACAATCAATCATGAACTCCGTGGAGATTTTGTACAGCAGGGCACCAAGGATTTTTATTATTAATGAGCAGAGACTTTGGTATGAGCTGAAAAATAAAGGCCCTGCATACATGGTCAGATATCATTGCTGGTAGCACTGTGTCATCTAAAACACACCAAAAGGTGGGAAATTTGTAAGGATATTCATGTACCTTTACCTCCTTTGTATATTATTATTACTATGTAGTAATCTACAGTTAGATTCAAAGTCTAAGACTGGTGGAAACTTAGTAATTCAAGTCCTAACAAAGGACCTAAGAATTATTAAGGTAGTGTCTAAGAATATAGGCAGTTCCAGCCAGGGTGGTTTTTTTGTAAAATTAGAGTGCTCAGATCTGATAAATTCAATATTTCCAGATATTGAGGGAGTCCTTTAGGTATTGCTCCAAGGGCTCCAATCATGATTGGCATAACAATGGATTTCTTTTTCCATAAGTGTTCAACTTCGATCTGCAAGTCCTGGTATTTTGTTATTTTTTCCAATTGTTTTTCCTCAGTCCTAGCATTACCCAGTATAGCAACATCAATGAACCAGGCTTTTTTTCTTTTCAATGACTGTTATATCAGGCATGTTATAAACAAGATGCCTATCTGTTTGGATTTTAAAGTCCCATAAGATTTTAACCTGCTCATTTTCCAAAATCTTCTCAACTGGATGGTCCCAGTAGTTTTTACTATGTCCAAATCCAAGCCTCTGGCAAAGTTTCCGATAAACAATTTTGGCAACTCGGTCATGACGCTGCTTGTAGTCAGTTTGTGAAATTTTGCTGCAGCCACTGATCAAATAGTCAATTGTTTCATCCTTTTCACTACAAAGGCAACATTTGCTGTTGTTTGTTACATGTTGAATTTTCACCTTCATGAAATTAGTTGGCAAAGCTTGTTCTTGAGCTGCTAAAATAAAGCCTTCAGTTTCTTTAACACTCCTGATCTTAACCAGCTCCATGTGAGGTTTTTATCAGCTTTTCCTTCTATATCCTTCAAGTATTGACCATGCATTGGCTTGTTCTTCCAATTAACAAAGCAGTCTCAATTGTTTCTTTTCTATACTCAATCTTCATCATGTTGTTTTCAAGAGCTTTCCTTGACTGACTTCCTTCAGCAAGGGTTCTTGTCTTTTCTTGATATAGTCATTCAGATCATGCTTTCCTTCTTCCACAGTTTGTTTCAACTTTTAGGAGTCTCCTACCCCCTTCGGCTCTTGGCAAATTCAGCCAATCAATCTCGCTTTTTGGGTGTAAAGCATGGTGCATTATCATTAGTTTTCTTGTTTTCCAATCCAAGCTAAATCCAAAGATGCTAGAGAATTCCTGGAAGCTTGGCATTCAGTCTATGGATCAGCCATAGACACATAGAGACAAACCATATTTACACACTACTCAAAAGAGACAATAAAGATAGAACTTCAAGGCTCCAGATAGAACTTCAGCATTGTCTTATGACCAGAAGAAGCCAAAGAACTGAACGTGGTTTGGCAAGCCCACAGGCGTTTCACTGGAACAAAGACAATAAGAATGTACCCATAATGTACAGTACTGCATATAATAGTAGAACCTCTCAGTTCCATGTTCTGAGTTTTAAATGCCTTGTCTTTTTGCTTCTCTCCTTTAGGGGTTGCCCTGTGGCATCAAGATGGTCTCCAGACCATTCTGTGTGAAACAGATGCAGGACCTGTGCCTGAGAGCATTCAGGGTTGAGTTTGAAGGCTTTCCCAGATTTGGGGTGCTTGTGGTTAAGAAAGAGCCTTCCTTGGAGAAGTCGGGGGGTCGCTTTTTAAGGAGATGGGCAGTGACAATTTGATGTGTAAGTAAGTCAGTAAGTAAGTAAGTAAGTAAGTTGGAATAGATCGAAGAATGAGTGCAGAGGAGAGTTCACCAGGTAGGAGTCAGTCAAGAAAAAGACAAGGCTCTGTGCTCTGTGGGCCAGGAACTCTACACTGTGCTTGTACTTGATGGCTGAGCAAAGCACTGAAGAACAATATTTCATTGATCGCAGTCATTATTTCTTTCATGTCAGCAACAATACAGCTCCTCTTGTATGATAGTCATGCGCATGGATTATAACTGTAGCACTTTGATCTCCTAAAGCCTTTTCTGTCCCTTCTGGCGTCAGAGACTTTCCCTTGAAGCAACTAGGGGCTGGGGACCGGCCATATGACGGCAGTGTGGTCTTCTCATTAACTAACCCTTTCAAAGTGCCCCCCCCCCACCCTTAGCAAGCTGCATCCCGGAAGCTGCGGGATGGAAGGAAGTTGAGAAGGGAGGCACAGAGCACCGTTCAAATAATTTGCAGTGAAAGATTCTGTACCTGCTTTTGGTTTTCTTCTCCAGCAACACACTTTGGCTTTGTTGACTGTCATTTTTTCCATTCTTTGCAGGGTTGCATGCATGAACATGTGAATAAAAATGTATGTATGTGTATGATGCTGGCTTTACAAGATAGATGAGCTGTTGCCCTTGGGAGCTTATAAATAGGATGGGCAGTAGTGCCTTTTGGTGGCCAGAGGCCAAAGCTAATGGAAACCAAGGAGGAAAGTGGATGGAGAGGGCTGCATCATGCACTAGATGGAGCAAGGTTTCTTCCCCCCCCCTTGGTTTGGGGTGGTCCCCCCCCCCCCAGTTTTTTAACCATTTATGATATATTTTAAAGCTTATAACGGTTTAAAAAAAAACAAACCCTGAGTACCTTCAGCACTTCCACTCCCAGAACTCTCAGCAATGTCCATGCTGGCTGGGGAATTCTGGGAGTTGAAGTCCCCAATTACCAAATTGGGACAGTTGGTTTATGCCATAGTTTTTGGGTGTTTAAAAATGATGGAAACCATTTTGAAATTCAGTGAGATGAAAGAAAGGGGGTCCAGGAACGGCCAAAAAAAAAAAAAGGGCATGATCCCTGGAGAGGAAAATGGTTGGGAGGGTGAACAGTAGGAAAGTACGCAATCAGTTTATAAGGATGGTGCAGCTGAAAGACTGGAGGTCACAAATATGAGGATGTTGGTACAAGATGGCAAGGCTTTGAAAGCTTTAAGGCAAGGCTGAGGATTTTGTGAGAGATCTAAAACAGATGAAAGCCAGAAAGTAGCCCAGGGGTATCTGCAGGGGCAGTCAAAAAAGTCAATATGGAGGCTGTGACCTTGCAATTAAAGCCATGCCCCTTTTGTAAGGAAGGCGGGGGGGCAAGGCTGCCACCTTGTTTTGTTTTCTTTGAAATTCCCCTCTTCCAATGCACCAGAGAAGGGATGAGATCTTTCAGTCACAAGATCTGGAGGGTTCAAAGTAAGGTTAAGGAGAGAAGGTGAGGGCAAATAACCAGAGTTTCTGCTAAGGAGGAAGAGTCAAACAAGAGACAGAGAGAAAAGACAAACTCCTCAAACTCCTGCTACAGTTATCCAATAAGCTCCCTTAAAGTGAATGACCAGCTCCTCCTAACTGGCCTTCCTATCCCTTCTTCCCCCTGAGATGTCTCAGTTGTGAATTTTCATTTCAGCCCTAGAAAGGCTGTAGCATATTGGATGATTGCCTTCTTTTGCATCTACCCTCCTGACAATAGTTAGTGTCATCTGACACATCTGTAGGGAATGTCTGTGCCAGGGAAGGCTCTTCTCCACATTCCCACCTAGATGGACGGCTCTGGGTGCCTCGGCCGAGAAGAGGGACAGACAGACAGGTGGTGCTAAGGGAAATGCCTTCTCAGAAGTCATAGGAGAGCAAGTCTTCACAGAAGGTCACATGGTGCCTTTTGAAATATTTTTTCCTTACTAGGAAAAGATGAGGGAGCCAGTTTGGCATAGTGGTTAAGGCACCAGGCTAGAAACCAGGAGACCATGAGTTCTAGTCCCGCTGTAGGCAGGAAGCCAGCTGGGTGACCTTGGGCCAGTCACTCTCTCTCAGCCCTAGGAAGGAGGCAAGGGCAAACCACTTCTGAAAAAACTTGCCAAGAAAACTGCAGGGACTTGTCCAGGCAGTAGCCAGGAGTCAACACTGACTCAAAGGCACAAAAAAGAAAAAGGCAAAGGATGAGAAAGAGGTCCTCTCTAGATCCTGCTGGGAGCAAATGTGGGTATTTCACTGCAACAGAGCCATGGTGTAATGAAAGATAATCAGAACGACGTCCAACTAATGCTAATACACATCCAGTCATGTCTCCAAAACCCCAACAGATTGCACATGCACAGCAGGAAGAATGGCACACTGGCAGGATTTCAGGCAGCTCCAACATTGAAATTTCATCTCATGATTTTATGAGCAGCAAGTCTTCACCACAGATGTTACACATTACTGTGATAACCTCTGAAAAGAAAATGTAATAAACCTGAATCCAAATGATGCCTGAAGCTAATGGATGGCTGTTGTCTGCTTCAAATTGCATTTTGCATTCTGTTACCAACATGCTGGGTTTCCATGATGGTTCACATTTCGACTTCCTAACTATGAGGTTTTTTAAAAAAATAACACTTTAAAAAGGGGGGGGGGAGGGATTAAAAAAAGATCAGAAATGTTGGCAACATCAAAAAAAAAAAGTTATTTCATAAACTTCACTGAGATGAATCAAGTTCTCTCTTTTAATGCCAAATATGGAGAAATATATATTGAAAACAGCTCTGAAACACTGTGTTCCCATGAAAGCAGCAGTGTGTGAGAGTTTAATCTGATTTATTGCTGGCTTAGTTCTGGTATAGTGGAAACTATAGTAAAAATTGATTTCATTTTTATTTTTTGGAGACACTGCAGCTTTGTTTCTCCATTAGAGGAAATTCTTGCCTTATCCTATTTCTTGACTCTTCTGGTCCTGTAAGAGAAGATCTAACTAGAGAGCATTGGAATAATACTTCAATAGTGCAGATTAAAGAAGTGGGGGGAAGGACACTTGTAAGATTTTTGTCAGATTTCCGTTCTTCTTTTCAATATGAGAACAGCCAACATGGAAAGTGCAAGGTTACTATTCTTCCGTTTGTCAAGACCGGAGGATTGAGTCACTGGATCATGTACTGCTTTACCGTCATTTGTACTGTTGTAAAATGAGCTACTAACACTTTTTCTTTGCCCATTTCCAGATTGGACAGAAGAATTCTGTGTACAACTCTTTTGACAGATAAAGATCCCAAGATATTTTGTGCTGTCACAACATTGCATTTCAAGCTTGTAGAATTTGGGTGTTCTTGATAGCAAAGTAGACTTAGCTTGAGTACGGCCTCTTTTATGATGTATGCCATGTCGTACTTCATATGATATATTGCATTTTCTTCTATGGAATGTGGTCTGTGATCCATAATAAAGTTAAGTTATTCTTCCTTGCTTTATTCTTTTCCTTTTTGTGTAGGATGAACGGATTTTGTTGTTGTAGGACCTGTAGGACCTCAAGATGAGCTAGTGATTTTCTGGATTTGTTCTTAGCATTTCAGGCCTGCAGACTATCACAGATCTCCTCCAAACTGCTTCTCAGAATTGGGCAGAAACATTAGGATAGTGTGCAAGTGCCCAGAGGAAATCAAAGCCATACTGATCCTATAGAGTGTAAATAACTAGGAATAACAACCATGTTTTGCTGTATCAACCTATTATGCACACAAGGTGAGGTTAAATTTAAAAACCCCAATTCAGCAGTAGACAGGAGGAAAAAAAACATAAAAAGATTAGAAAATATAGGAGCTATGTATAGTTTTGTGTAGATAACTCTTTTCCCAGCCCCACTGTTTCTCTTACAGATACCAATCATCTAATTATGGACTTTCTATTTCCTCCAATATGTTTCAGTATCCAGATGCCTCCATTTTTCTCCTTCTCTCCTTAAAAATGATATGTAACAGAAATTTTGTAACTGGATTGATGTAGTTCTAGCAGATTATCGTTCAGTATATGAATAGGAATAATAATAATTGCTTGTGATAGTCACCAATGACACAAGGATATTAAGCAGGTATCTGATGTAGCAAATTCTCAGTATTTCTCTGCAAAAGTGTATTGTTAACAGCCATAGTAAGAACACTATATCATTAATGTAAGATTGCTTTTGTTAGTTTTTCTCCATCAAAAAATTGCTGAAGTTCCTCCTATCACTGTAGCTTACAAACCACATTATTAGGAGAAAGTTTGAAGGGAGACTGTCAAGTGAGGTTGTTCTTAGTTTTTTAGTTTTAGTTTTTATTTAAAAGTAGAGAACATCCACTAACAAAATGAAATCATTAAAAGCCATGAAACTGGGTATAGAACAGTGTCACTGATCTCCAGTTTATTTTCTTTTTCTAGACCTTCACAGTTAAAACAATGGATAGAATGGAACCGTGGGGCTAATACATAACATTATCAAGGTGGAAGGGCAGAATATAATAGGAAATATAGTGCACTATGTAGAAAAAAATGAAATTTCGTTGTGAAGTTTGGCTCTGCTGGGTTATTAGTATATGTAAGCACTCATTGTTCCAAACTTCCTTATGTTCTGGCACATATATTTTAGTGAAGCCTAACATTCATTTAATTATTACTGATTATTGTTTTGTAAAGAAATTATTAAATCCTCTAATATGAGAGATGTCTTTGAAGCATGTAGCTCTGCTGACATTGTAATTACAAGTGTCTGGTGGAAGCATGATGACATCACCTATGGCATGACATCATCACACAAATTACATAATTCATGTCATTTATGAATCATTTGTGATGTCATGATGCCTGTAATGTCACTTACTCCCATTTGTTCCTCCTGTGGATGCCCATAATGGAGATTACATTAATAGAAGATATGCGTAGCTCAGGATTGAACTGTGGAGTCCTTGGGGTTCTCTGAGCTTGGTTGTTTTCTTGCAAACGTTTCGTTACCGGCTAGGTAACATCTTCAGCACTGAAGATGTTACCTAACAGGGTAACGAAACATTTGCAAGAAAACAACCAAGCTCAGAGAACCCCAAGGACTCCACAGAGATGACATTCATGATCATTATGATCATCATGATGGTACACTACTCTTCTGCCAAGCAGGAGGACATTGTAACATTCTATATTTCATCTAAATTCAGCAATGGAAGGATTTTCTTGAAATTTTCAAGCTGCATCCCCCTCCACCAGAAATTATTTAGCACGATTCTAAGGATCGTATTGAAGCTGGCTTCCTATTGTGCACTATACCTCTCTAGAACCAATAAAGTAAATTCCATACCTATTAAAAGAATTAGACAGTTCAATCATTCTGAAGAGTCTACTTGCATTCGGGGAGGGGAGATGCAAATGCTAGAGCCTCTTTCCTCTTCTTGTCATCCTTCATGTGTAGAAGACATTGGCAGGGAGTGCCTTCTCTAAGCTACGGAGGCTATCCATGCATTTTTCCGAAGATGCCCCTTGGTGAAGAAATTGTGGTGGCAGCCATTTGCTTTCATGATTTGCAGATTCTTTTATTTCCTGCTGATCTCCTTGCTTTTAACAGCACCTGTCTCCACTGCTGTATTCTCTTTTAAGATGACCTCCTGTTTCAGAAAAATATCCTCATCTTCCTTTTGGTAAATACTAGGGCTGCACAGCAATAACTCAAAAGGAAAAAGGTATTTTGGAGAATGCATGGATACGTACCTATTAGCAACTCCTTAAACCAAATGTATCTTTTCCTTAGGTCATCCTGGAGCCATGGAGGAAACTAATGCAATCCCAGGAGAAGAGGGAGTTGCCAACAGGTGCTGCTTCTTGTGCTTCAAAGCACTTTTTCTCCTTCAACTCTCAAGGGCTTCCCAAACTTAATTGACTGTGACTCTCCAAGTTCTTATTGGGCTGACTTGGCCTGCTGTGCGGCCCTGTTCTTGTCAACGGGCAGTTTCAAAGGAATGAGAAAACTATCATGCTCCATTACATAATTTAGCCAGAGCAAATCTCCTGTCCACATGCTACTATAGGCCTCCTGTTTTACATGCCAAACCAGTTCCCAATGTGTTGAACAAAACAGAATTTCCCCCTTGTTTCTTTCCTAACGAGTTTAAACAAGTCAGTTCCCCCCAAAGTTCAATGCAATAGACAAGTAGTTTAAAGAGCAATTGCCTTAGTTTGCAATTCTGAAAAAACATTATCTTTAGAATTTTATATTTGAAGGACAGGTGGCATGCAAGTTCATACAATTACCTGACGCAGATAATTTTGTGAAACTCCTTCTTTTCCCCTGTAGTTGACTTAATTTTTCTTAGGTAGATTTGCGCTAAGTCACTGCTCTGACTTTATAAAATAGCTTCCCCTTCTAGTTATTTTTGTCTTATATATATTTTTTTGTCTTGTATTATGGCTGTTTTTTATATTATTGTTATTTATAACTTTGATTTTAATGACACTTGCCATGGACCTTTTAACTGGTTGTACTGCATGTTTTTACTAGATTGATATACATAAGTCCTCAACTTATGACCATTTGTTTAATGACCAAAGTTACAACGGTGCTGGAAAAAGTGACTAATGACTAGTCCTCACACTTACAACTGTTGCATTGTCCTGGGGTCACATGATCTCCATTTGTGATCTTCTCAGAGAGCTTCTGACAAGCAAAGTCAATGGGGGAAACCAGATTCGCTTAACAACTACATGATTTGGTTAATGGCCATGGTGATTTGCTTAACGGCAGCAAAAACGGTTGTAAAATTGGGCATGACTTACTTAATGACTGCGTTGCTTAGTAATGGAATTTCTGGTCCCAATTGTGGTCATAAGTCGAGGACTACCTGTAAACTACCCTGAGCTTTATTTATTTCACAATATACAAATAGAACAGAAATATTGAAAATGACTCAGTAGAAGGATGAGTAGTAGACTATATAGCTATGAACAACAATTTCTGATGTTGTAGGTTCCAGCTGGGGAATGGGAAATAATTTGTTTGCCTTCAGTGGAGACCACGTCTGGAGAGCTGTTGATTCAGTGGCCTAAGTGGATCCTTTGAACTCTGTGATTTATATGAACATAAACTGACTTAATTTGAACTTTCAAACACTGGAAAATGAAATTTGTATTTCAGAATGTGCACTTCTCCAGGAAAATATAAGGAAGAATAAGCATATAATACTTTTTTGTGTGTGTGCTAACTTTTCTGGAAGACAGTCTTCCAAAACAACATCTTACTTATAAATTGTATTGCCAAGATTCCTCATTTATCATTGTTAATAAAACTTAAAACTTTTGAGAAATTGAAACTGACAAGGCTAACATAGGGGTTAAGGTTGTAGTTATGTGCCATGGAGAACTGCAAATTCACAGGGGTGCCGTGGGATATTTTAAATTTTCAAGGGAAACACAGTGATACTCAACATCTGTTGGGCACCACACCTAGGCTAGTAGTTTGCATGGTGCCCAACAGATGTCAAGTACTGCTGTGATTCCCTTGAAAATTAAAAAACCCTTGTAAATTTGTTGCAGTGCCCTGGAGTGCCATGAAAAGATTACTGAGACTCCTAAGGGTGCCATGAACTGAGACAGTGTGAGAACCTTTGGTTTAAGATATTGGATATCCAGGTTCAAGTCTTCACCACTTGAACCTGTCACTCTTTCTCAACCCAATCTATGAGGGGATAACATTAAGAGAAATTCTTACAATAGCCTCTTGAACTCTCAGAGAAAATGTGGAATATATTTGCAATCTATAAATAAATAAAATATTTGCACATTCCTATGTTGCAAATACAACATACTAATTAATTCTTTTAGAACTTCACTGGTTGCTTTTTCTCTTAGTTTTTACCTCAGCTTTTTTAAGCATTCACAACTCAAGGCAGACCCTCATCAGTTGGCCTCATCCCCTTCACCAGACACTCCTAAAGAACCGAAGGCTACCATGAAAAATGTAAATTAGCAAAATCCATGCAAGTGAGTGGCTGATGATGAGGTTCCCCCATTTTTTATTTTTTGGTGCAGAATCTGTAGGTTGGGTTTGATGCATATCCAAATATCTCACAGAACTTGTGAATGAGTGTATCTTATTTACACCTTTATTTAAACTTTTAAACAATACAACTTTCAAACATCCATGTATTTATACATACAGGCACTGTGCATATATTTATATATATATTTATATATAAAAATATTTTTTAACTCAAGAACCTAAGAGTTGAAAAGACTTTATTGCTACATTTTAGCATTTACATGAGACAACTGAACAAAACAAATGTGAAAATTTCAAGCTGCTGCATAACTACATTTGAACAAAAACAAAATTATAAAAATATAGCTTCTGAGACTCTTAGAAGAAAAAAAATAATCCATCCAAGTGCCAATGAAGTACCGCTGTGCCTACAATTATTACAACTTTGTGTGTAACAGCTATACAAGCCAAGGGGCGTTTTTCTTGTAGTTTTAGAAGGTATGGGAAGGTGAAGTACAACACAAGCCCTGTTTTCACCTTCTGTACAGAAATATATATTGGACTTGGGAAGATCTCCTGCCGCCTCTCCTTCTCCTGCACATTCAACAAAAGTGCTAGCCCTCCTGAGAGATTTGTCTGTAGGTGGGTTAGTTTTATCTAACTGAGAGATGGTTCTGCTCCTAGTCTTTCTGACCCCTGGGTGGTGTACAGGAAAGATGTACTCACATTCCACTTGAATATGGATTTTGCTCTCCTTGTAATTAGGGAATCTTTTTTATTGGAGTCCAAGATGGTATACAGGGCTATATCCTTTGAAACAAACTCAGGAGAGCTCCCCTTCAGATCTGGCTGAACGTGTGGAAGTCAGAGAAAGGAGACAGTAGAATTCCATCTGCAGCCCCATTCTCTAGGCCTCACACACTGAGGAGCATGGCTAGAGAGACCCTGTGAAGTGGTTCACTGGGGGCATAATCTATACACGTGTAGATTTTTCCAAGCAACTGGGAAATCTATTGTGCAAGGTTTCCAATCATATATTTCCAGGCCTACAGGTATTCAGTTACCTAAGGAGGAGAGTCCCTTTCACACACCCTCCTACAGATTGGAAACTGTCAGCTGTTGACCACCATGTGCCTTTTATGTGCTGAATATGAAACAGGGCTAATGACAGCCTTTCTCCAGTCTGGTGCCATTTAGATGAGGTGGAGCTTCAGCTCTCCTAGTCCCCTCAGCTGGAATGGTCAATCCAATGACTCCACTGAATATGCAGGGTGTGGATGTACACACAGATACTTTGTGTATGCAGAGGCTTCCCCATTCTCAGAACAGGAAGATCAGCTGCATATTGTAAGGAGAAACCTAGTATTCATATGAAGCGTGTTCCCTTCACAGAAGAGAATGGGAATCCCCTGCACATACGGAGCTTGGACCAAGCCATTCCCCAAAAACCTGGCAAAATTTGGAAAGGTGCAACAGCATAACGTCTCCAGTGCAAGTGTCTATAAAACTGGCTGACACACTTTTGTAGCCACAACCCTAAACAGCATAGAAGAAAACTTAATTATAGATCAGATTACAGAGCAAAGGCTAATGGCATTTAAGCTGAGGAGGACGTTAGGAGTGCATTTTAATTATCTTGCATTTGGAGAAGTATTTAATAACATTGCAATAGGGCAAATAATTGCTTCTAACAGAAACGTATGTAAACATAACAATACATTAAATGTAAATAACAGGACGTGAGAGGGCTAGTGCATTCTAAATAAATAAATACTTTAGAATTTGTTAGAAGACTTATTTACAAGTCTTTTCTAGATGTTTTGCGTTTAACAGAAAGATACATTTTCAGAAAAAAACAATGGGAATATATAACCTTTGAAAAGTATAGCTGGCTTTTCAGATAATCAACTGCTATTTACCTGCTAATACTCTGTTTGATTTTAACATTAAAATTAGTTATTAGTATTCTGATCAATGCCAACATCCCCAAATACACAGGAACACAGATAAATAAGGTTTTCCCAGATGTAATTAAGAAATGGTTTACCTCTAGTAATTTTTCAGAGTATAGGAAAATGCACTCCTGACAATTTTTGTGGAGATTAACAAATCTATTTGACTGATTTAAATACACACTGTCATACATATATACAAATTCAACAAGTAAGCCATCTTTTCACTCATATGTGTTCAATCTACAGGAGCTACACAAAGAATATATGACTATCTGTTTTGAAACACAAATAGACATATGTCTTCACCAGACTAGGAAACGGATTAGATGTTACATTTTCTTACACTCTCTTACAGATGAAGATACTTTGTTAACCTGGAAACCACCATATGACAGTCTATTTTTTCTTCCCGATATACACTGTGGGACACAATCAGGACTACCATATCTGAGCATAATGCTGAACAACCACTAAATGGCAGCCAAGAGATACAGAAAACTCTCAAACTCTCTGCGCACATCTCGTGGTTCATCTGATACTTGCAGGCCAGATACAGAAGCTCTAAACAGATACACGGACAAAAAAGCAACTGGGAAACACTACTAAGTACAGAAAATACATGTGAAGAATATGAACCCTGTAGAGAAAAATGAAGCACGTAAACTCTCTTTTGTCCCTCTCACATTATATATTTTCTGCCTCGAGTGAAAAATGTGGAAATACTGAACAAAGGGATAAGCAAGGTGGAATGGCAGTTTTCAATCCCCTAGCTCAAAGGCAGGGAATCTGTTGTCCTCCAAAAGGTATAAGGTTACAATCTTATCATCCATGACTACAAGCTTGCTTCATAGCCACAAGTTCCTCAACTTTATGCTAAAAAGTGGCTCATAAGCTCTGATGCTCATTCAAGGTTTATTTCTCAGCCAAGTGTTACATCCTTGCTCTTGGATTTGGAATGTCAGTTTTTGCTTGCACTTCTAACACTTTAAAGTTGGGAAGTAATGGAAATTGCTGAAATATTTACCTTTATCCTTTTCCACACTCAGTAAATCAACTATTTGAACTCAGATCTCTTGATATCTTGTGTATAATGCTTTTTTTTAAGTAACCCCATACCCATTTTTTAAAATGCTATTTCCCACTCCCAAATCTGATTCTACAACACAAATGCCTATACCATAGCAATTATACAGATTCTAGCAAACAGTGTTAACAATGGTGTAACTGTCATGGCAGTCTAATTTTGTATGTGATTAGAAAGAAAACAACACAGAGCAAGTACTGCAGTACTCCTACCACCATTAGAACAACAGGTTGTCATTCTGAAACAGTACATTCTCCAGCAAGACTGGTTGAATCTATTTTCAAACATCTTCATGTGTGAGTAGGGGCTGAGTAGATGAAGCACTGCTACCCACTGAATTAATTCTTACTGAGTGATCTACAGCATTTCCTTGACTACAAACGCCACTTGAAACATTTGAGTAAATCTGGAAAAGATATAAACTAGAGTCAGTACTGAGTTATTAAACACGGCACCAAACAATTTATACATTTTTTGCATCTAATCCATTAAAATTAACTCTGTAGTCTAGCCTTCCACAATCTGATAAAGTGTATTACAAAAGCTCAGGTCATTGTAATTTTTAGAAGAATTTTTAGCTTGTTTAGAAGATTGATTCTGAGTTGTTGTTGTTTTTTTTTTGCTTCACATACATACTAGTTTAGCTGCAGGAATTTTATCTGCATTTTATGAAGATTTCAATTACCACATCATGAGAGGCAATCAACAACCATGTCTCCATGAAGTTATTTCAATGTACGTATGCAATGCTAATCAATAAGTGATGTTACTTCATTCTGAATGTGATAACCTCAATCGTTGTTTTTTTTTTTTTTTACAGAGGTAATGATTTACTTTAAGTTCTGTGAGAAGTATAGTTTTATCTATAAAATTAATAAAATGTTTAATTCAAGTGTCAGTTAAATGAGAGATTTACAGAGAGAAAGATGCTCAGGGCCAAACATATTAAGGGAAGGGTTTTGTATTCACTTTTAAATACATGTTTAGATTTCAAAGCCTGTCATTTTCAGCCAATGGAAGGATGTTACAAAAAACTAATTGTGTGGGAACTGGTCTCTTAGAGGGCATAAAGGTCAAGGAAATGCAAGAGTTAAAAGCCCATTAAATAAATTTATTCAATTTATATGGCCATGCATTCAGCATGCAACTCTGCAGAATATACAGAAGTCCTCGCTTAATTATGGCAATTGGGACTGGAATTTCCATCGCTAAGCAACGTAGTTGTAAAGCTCAATATCACATGACTGTGCTGCTTAGCAACAGCAGTTCTGGCACTTCCAGTTGCTATTAAGCGAATCCCGCGATGTTGTTAAGCACAATGTCACGTGGTTGCCATTTGCAATCTCCTGCCGGCTTCCCCATTGACTTTGCTTATTGGAAGCCAGTAGTGAAGGTCGCAAAGGGTGACCATGTGACTGTGGGATGCTGCAAGATCGCAATTGCAAGCTGGTTGCCAAGTGCCTGGATCATGATCCTGTGACTGCAGGAATGCTGCAGTGGCCGGAACTTTGAGGAGCAATCGTAAGTACCACTTGTTCAGTGCCATTGTAAGTTCAAGCAATTGCTGAACGAGTGGTCGTTAAGCAAGGACCACCTGTAGCTAAAAGTTTGTTTGAAGAAAAAAACTGAATAAGGAAGCCAAGGAAGCCTGCAGAACATGAAATTGACTAGGAAGAGAGAAAAGCAGTAAAGGAAAGGAAGCACATATTGTTGGAAACGAAGCTGATATGACCAGGAGGACAGTGAAAAACAGGGTAAGTTGGGAATTCCACTAAGTGAGCTGGGCCAAATTCCTAAAGAAGAACCATCCATGTTACAGGCAGCAGGGGACAAGGAGCAAATCTCAGTGACCTGCAACGGCCTTTCTTACTCCCAACTAAGTGGTTATTGGAATGCTTTTCTAGATGTGACCTATACTTATTTGAATCTACTTCACTGGCCATTTTCAGTCACATAAAAAAAGCCATTCAACACATTCGCACCAAAGGAAACTGTAACACTGGATCCAAACAAACAGTAATCAACTGAAGCAAAATACCCCAAACACGCATACTTTCAAAAGGATTTGGCTTGTATTAGACTCTAAACAACACCCAGCTTCATGCTTCCTCCCAGCTGAACAAAGAGAAGACTTCAAATCTGAAATGTGAAAATCACTGACACATCAAAACAAAAAAACCACCACGCCCGACCTGAACCCAGCTGAAATCCGTGCCTTACGATGAGAGTGCCAGCGTCAGACAAAGAAGGAGCAAAAGTGATCCTTGGTAAAGCAGAATATGATGCCAAAAGTGGCAATCTAGTAAAAGACCCATCAACATTCAAACCACCACCAAAAAATCCAGTCAACAAGACTGAGGAAGAAGTCAACCTGCTCATAAAGAAAATTGATTTGGAAAAGTCAATAGGAATTAAGGATGACTGTAAGCCCCTATACCTCTACGGCCTGCCAAAAATCATCAAGCCAGAAGTTCCACTGCAGCCAGCTGTCAGCTGCACTGGAACAACAGTCCAGCCGGTGGCCAAACACCTGGTCAATATACTAAACCCACATCAGGAAAACACAGAAATCAGCCATAAAGAACAGCAAAGGATTTATGGAAAGGATAAAAACCAGTACAAACAAGACTCGGTTAGCAGAATACCAAAATGCAATAAAACCCTAAGTACCGAAAACAAGGGGAGTAGCAAGCATGGCACAAAGGGCTACTGCACTGGGAAGACATGTAATTCCTCGCCTTCGAAGCCAATAAACACAAAAGGAAAATCCGGAAAGCCGCTTAAGCGCAAACAACTGACTTGAAAAGGTGTAAATACGGAAGTCCTTAGACAATTCAAAACTCCATCAGCAGGATTAACGGCACGACCCGTCTTTAGGGAAGTAACCATTACTTTTAACTTGCCTGATGAGTTTATTGCTGAAGTGATGCATTGTTCTATAGTATAATTTGTATTGTATGTTAAACAATTGATTTTTTCGTGACTGAAAATGGCAATGACGGAGGTTCAAATAAGATTACTCAACAACCAAGCATTTCGTTCATTATTATGTGACCCACGTTGCCCTTAAACTATGCTGGGGATAAAAACCTCTTGTCTAATACCTAGAACTGTGTACAGTTCTTTTGCTGGAACTCTGAATAAGTTATTCAATTTTAATCCCACCTTTTAAGTTGTAAGGTTTATGTAATTTATTGAAATCTGAATGAAAATCAATTCCATAGTCCTTAGCATCTAGCATTACTACACACAGTTATACTGGGAACGCTGTATGTCACCCAGAATAGAATAACACTCATCTCTAATTTGCGTTAGGCAACTATGGTGGTTTGTCTCATTTCCCTTCCTTGACTTACTGACAACTGAATGACTACACACACTTTCTTCCCTACTCCAATTTCCTAAGATATATATTATTTGTCAGAACAATAATGACAAAGGTCACATTAAGGCTGCAAGCTAAGGTTTAAACTGTTATTTAATTGTAGGTAGTCCTTGACTTATGACCACAATTGAGACTGGAAATTTTGTCACTAAATGATGTGGTCATTAAGTGCCCGATTTTACAACCTTTTTGCCACAGTTAAGCGAATCCAGCTTCTCCCATTGACTTTGCTCATTGGAAGCTCCCTGGGAAGGTTACAAATAGCAATCACATGACCCTGGGACACTACAACTATCATAAATACATGCCATTGCCAAGTGCCCGAATTTTGACCATGTGACTGCAGGGATGCTGCGACAGTCGTAAGTGTGAGGACCGGCTGTAAGCCACTTTTTTCAGTGCTGTTGTAATTTTGAACAGTCATTAAACGAATGGTTGTAAGTTGAGGACTACCTGTAGTTGTTTACCATTTGTACTGTAGTGCAAAGAATCTACTTGGAGAGGAACTGTGTAAGGGCAAAGTGGTCTCTGGTTTTATTAGTTTTTTGAGTCCTTGCTAGTAGACTGGTATATGCTTACAGGTAGTCCTCATTTAGCAACCACAATTGGGACTGGCAACTCGGTCATTTAAGTGAAGTGGTCGCTAAGTGAAGTTGCGACTATGCTTACAGTCTTACTTCAGCTTTCCTTTGCTCTACTGACCTGCGAAGGTCATAAATGTGAGGATTGGTCACAAAGTGACTTTTTCATCATCATCATAACTGAATGGTTGTTAAACAAGGCAGTCATTAAATGGGGACTACCTGTATTACCTTTTATTAAATGTGCAGATTTTCTCACTGAGTTGAATTAAAAGTGGTAACTGCTAAGTTGGCAGGTAACTACTGTATACTGCAGTAAAATTTGCTGCCCTGTTGCCAATTCCTATCCTCCTTTTTGGCTTGCTGCCAAAAGGTAGGTAGGTAGGTAGGTAGGTTATTTATTTATTTGATTTCTCTCCTGCCCATCTCCCCTAGTGGGCAGATAGGATTTAATCCATTCCTTTGCTATTAACCCATTGATTTTACTCACTTCATCCTTTCTGAATGTCACAGTTGTATCCCAAAAAGGACAGTGATAAGGATGTGTTGAGGTCAGGGGAGGTGTGAGTTTTGGTTCTGACGGGCAGTTGACCCAGCATTCTATTTTACTGTGCAAATCAGCAAAGAGACAGAAGGAGAACACATCTGTCAGCTTCTCACATGCCTGCTGAACAGCTCTTTGGCAAGCTGCCAGGAGGTGGTGTATCCTGATGCTTATGCCCTCCTGGTTTACTGTGTGTGGCACAGCTGGAGAGAGTGGGTCCATTTTCCAATTCTGTAAGCTCAATACTTACATGATTTGTGGTATCGGAAATCTGCTGTTCAATCAGTTGTACTATTTCCTTAAAGGTTGGCCTCTTTACAGGATCAGCATCCCAGCAGCTCTTCATTATCTTAAAGCTACAGATACAGTTAGAATAAATCAAATGAAAACATCAGTCATAACTTTTAGAAAATTTTTAGAACTTTAGAAAATTCAGATGCCTGCAATTTGGTCCATTTTTCCAAAACAAACCATTAGTTTAATAATAGAAAGGATAAGAATGCTTTCTCAAAAGAATTTTGAAAAATGTATGCAATGCATATGTGAGTCCCAGCCTTACATTTGCCATACAGGTAGTCCTCAACTCAGGACCATTCATTTAACAACCATTCAAAATTACAGTGGCACTGAAAAAAGTGACTTACGACTGGTCCTTGCACTTAGAACCATCACAGCGTCCCCATGGTCATGTAATCAAAATTCTGGCGCTTGGCTACCAGCATGTATTTACGACAGTTGCAGTGTCCCAGGGTCACATGATCGTCATTTGTGACTTTCCCAGGGGGCTTCCTACAAGCAAAGTCTATGGGAGAAGCCAGATTTGCTTAATGACCGCATGATCTGCTTAATGACCATGTTCATTTGCTTAATGGCTGTGGCAAAAAAGGTCGTAAAATTGGTGCAACTCACTTAATGACCACATCACTTAGTGATGGAAATTCTGGTTCCAATTGTGGTCATAAGTCAAGGACTACCTGTACAGAAGTACACTTACCAAGATCATAAATGCAAAAGTATGGATTTGAAAAGCCCAAAAGGTACAGATAAGTGACAATATTGTGCTTTTATTATACTCCTTGGAATCTAAAAGAATTCTACCATGGAGCTTGCTGAAATTGTATTTGAATTTCCTATTTCCAGTGGGAATGAATGTTAGTATCAAAGTTTGCAAATGATCATATCTCCTTAAAGCAAACTGTGAGGAACCCTGGAGAAGTTGAATTTATTTTATTAAGTACTGAGACGGGCATTTCCTTTTTCCTGGAATGCTGACATGATAATGAAATGTTGCATAGTCACATGGGCATTTCAGAAAGTGCTGCCAAAGGGGAAAACAAATGAAACTGATTGACAAGCTTATTAATTTTAGACACACACTAAAATATATATACATATACACACATACACTTACATCTAGATTGGAAATGGATGCAACAATGTTTTATTTACTTGTCAATCCATTTCTGCTAACTTTTAGGAGAGTAGCTATTGACACAGTGCAAAAAAGTGCTTTGTCTCTTACATGTAAGAGCACAATGCCTTATAATTGGAGAACCAATTATCAAGATCAATGACTAAATTGATGAATTGGCTATATACAAGTGAAAGCCAGTCGCATCGAATCACAGTGCAGTGCCTAACTTTAGGACATAAAATTCTGTTTAACTAGGATGGTGATGGTCATCGTTTGTTGTTATCCAGATCACTGCTATTTGCATAATGCATCATATAACAGCCATGCACCTCCCGTGCATATGAGGTCACACCACACTGGGTCAGTTTCAAGACACCTGGAAGTACTGGACAATGCCTGCAAATGTGAACAAATGTGGGATATTGTCCAAGCAGGACATGTGGTCACAATGAAACGAAGAGAAGGTTCCATGGCTAACTGTAACTCATTTCTTTTTCCTAGTATCAGTTCAAACAGAATTCTACAAGATAGGTAAATACATGAAAATATAAGAAAGGACCTATGATTTATTCTACTACTACAACTTTTCAAAGGCAAACATAAAACAAAACCAGTATTTCCATCAAAATCTGATAACTGGCATTTTTAAAATTTCAAATAAATTCAGACTCTCACATTTCCGCAGGTGCAAACTCCGGACTAAACATTCTGTATCCTTCCTTAATGTTTTTATAGAACTTGGAATCCACAGGCATTCCAGGGTAGGGACTGCTTCCTGTTAACCAAGATGCTGTCTATCAGTATATAATTTTATTCATTTATTTATTTATTTATTTTAATTTATTAGCCACCCAACCCCAATGGACTCTGTTTTAAATGGATTATGTTTTAAAAATGAGAGTGGTGAAACATCCAGGAAACAAATACAAAGAACATATTTGATCATCAGGTGCATTTTACCTAAAGAGAAAAGTTCCCAAAGCAGAATTCCGTATGACCAAACATCACTCTCAAAGGTGTACACGCATTCAAAAATGCTCTCAGGTGCCATCCACTTGACAGGAAGTCGTGCCTTGGTGGACAAAGGAAGGACACGTTAAAAAAGTAATGGATAAAAGATCTTTTCTTACAAAAGGTGAAATTCAGCAATTATTTGGTAGAGCTTTCAACAGGTCAAACATTTAAGCTAATGCCTTGGCTGCTCTCCAGTACATTAATTATTAATTAATCTTATTTTTATAAATGTGCAGGTTACCAAGTATTTCATAAATAAAAAACATCACTCATTGCTAGAAGGAACACTACAAGAATACTAATAATCAAACTCATTCTTTGATCTCATTCAACAGTTAAGAGACCAAGAGCTGCTGAGAACTTGTACTTTCTTCTGGGAAGAACATCAGCAATGGGAAGAGCAGATTGGACCCATCTGTTGCCACACAAGAAATGGGAATTACTGTCTCTCCCCCCACTTTCAGAATGAATACATTTGATCCTGGACAGAATGGTCAGTAAATTAAGGATAGTGTCTAAACCTTATAAATAAATACTCTTAAGTATGCTGTTAACTTCAAGCCCAGTGAATTAAAATTTAGCTTCTTGGCTTGTCAGCTAAAGCTTTTATTGAGGAACCTACTAATTAACCCAATTAAAGTCTGCAGCTTTAATAATTAGGCTGCAAACTGATTCCTATCAGATTGGAAAGTACAATAGAGATGGGCATTCATTGTCATACAGTGGCACCAAGATACTGAAAGGAATGTTATTTCAAAAGCATCTATGAAACTTGAATCTATGTAATAGAAGCGAATGACCATCTTTGCTTTTCATGAACCTGCTGTTAAATGCTTAGGGTTCATTCAGGGAATGAATTCCTTTCCATGCTGTTCTTGCAAATAGTTTCCTTTGAGGTCTGACAATTTTGTTAAAGCTCTCTTTTGTCTTTAAGGCAGGATAAACTAAAGTCATTTATGACTCAGTAATCCAGGTAACCTGAGAAGTTTAGAAATGTCAATAGAAAGCTAATCATCTACTCAGGTAATCTTTATTTTATTTAATTATCTAATAGAGACTACCCTCTTTCTATTTCTTCAATCATCAAGGTAGCCTTCTTAAAAGATGTCATAGCATTTGATCATGATTCAGTTTAATGGCTGTTGGGTCTGAGCTACAATTCCCAAATGTGTGGCCTTGGATATATTGAATTTAATTTGCCACAATCCTCCAGTTCAGTGTTTCTCAACTTCAACAGCTTTAAGCTATGTGGACTTCAACTCTCAGAATTGGGGAATTCTGGGAGTTGAAGTCCACACAACTTAAAGTTGCTGAGGTTGAGAAGCACTGAACTGGAGGTTGTGGCAAATTAAATCCAATATATCCAAGGCCACACAATTGGGAATGGTAGCTCAGACTCAACAGCCATTAAACTGAATCATGAAGACCAAAGACTTTAACTTGAGGAAAACCATTTTCCTGTATCCTATGATTATTTTTATGTATCGCATGTTACATGCTCTGTATCTTTATTAATTTAAAATTCACCTTTTCAGACATTTTTCAACTTCTTCCAAATGCAAGTCAGAATCTTGTAAGATCAATTCAGCTTTAAGTTATGACCGAAAGAACTGTGTAACCAGTTTTAGGTAATAAAGTGAAGGTTGGTCTTGGATAGAAATTCCTTGGGCTACATAAAAAAAAAAACCTTCTGGAATTTGGATTTGTCTAATATAGAAACATGGACCTTGTTCTATCTCTAGGTTTAGGTTTCTATCATTACAGTAGAGTCTCGCTTATCCGACATAAACGGGCCAGCAGAACATCGGATAAGCGAAAATGTCGGATAACACAAAGTAACGATTGAGTGTGGTAAAAAAAAAAAAAAACGATCTGCTGCGCCTGTTGCAATCGATTTTTGCGTTGAGGCGCAGCACCGTCAGGAGCAACAAGGAAGAGTACACTCACACTCGCAAACAAGCGGCACACTTTTCTCGCCGATTTATGCGTGTTGTTGTGTTTTTTTTAGGGGTGTCGGATAAGACGGAATGTCGGATAAGTGAAGGTCGGTTAAACAAGACTCTACTGTACTATACAATTCATTTTCTTTGTTACAATTTCTATAACAAAGTGTTGATCTTTATTATTGAAGTTCACACTTAGGTTAAGAATTATTATCTTTGTTATTGAAGTACACGCTTAGGTTAAGAATCACACTACTTCAACAGATTTTATCATACATTTCATCCAATGATGACAACTGCATGATACAAGAATCATAAATTTATTTTGAGGTTTAGGAAAATAATCTGCATTACTGTTTCAATCAATTATATGAAGTAAAGCTTTTAAATTAGAGTGGTAAAGTTTAAGAGCTGTATCAAGAGTGAATGGAATCATTTTTGCTGAAAGCCGAATGAGGTGCCGGCTCCTGTCACTTTCAAAAGGGATCAGCATTTCCTTAACATCTGCTTTAAGTTAGCCCAGATCTAGTGAAGGGACATCATCCACCTTCTTGGGTCCAGTTACAAATACCCTTTTTTCTGAACCATTCTGGCCACAAAACAGGCAACTCAAGATAGTGAAAGCTCCTAATCTAGACAAATGGAATGCAATTTACTTATTGCCCACCTGCAAGCTGTTATCCTGCACTTTAGAACAACCAAGATGCAGATAATTAGCTGGAGGCTGGAAATTATATCTGATCTCTCCATTCATTTGGTTGGCAAGCACAACTGCTATTAAGGGGCTTTCAGACACAAGTTTGCTTGCCTGTGTAATAATATTTGTTAGCTCCTGTCAAATGCCTACATCCCACTTTGCATTCAGTAGGAAAAAGCAGTGGCGGTAAAAATCTGTGCTGAAAGAAAGAAACACAAGTTTCCATGCTCCAGCCTTGGATGAGTCGAATCTTCATTATCACAGAAGACTCTTTCAACTGCATCCCCAGTACATAGGAAGAGATTGCAGGTTTAATGAAGAGATGATGTTGAGCAGTTTATTTCAGGGGAAACCATTTGCAGTGAGCTAATGAAAGACAGGAAGAACCTCCTTCATACCTTCTGTTTGGAAAACCAGCCAAATCTCAATTGTCTCCTCCCCAACCATCCCTATTCTTTGAGAGAAGAATTATTTACTGTAGAGCTAATCAGTGTGATTTCTGGTCCATAAACTAGAGTTTTATATTACCCCTGAGAGACAGGTTGGATCAAACATACTTACATTCCCTTTGACTACATAATTTGAGTCATTCCTGATATCTCTTGCAAGGCCAAAGTCACAGATTTTTGTTATCCGTCCATGAGTAAGTAATATATTCCTTGCTGCCAGGTCTCTATGAATGCACTGAAGGGATAAATTTACAAAATGTACATGTAACACAAACAAACAAAAATAATAATCAGCACTGCAAATTATACTGTGTAGAATATGGTGGCAGTTTCAGTGATTCATAGCAGAACTCCGGTTTTTGAAGTTAAGAGTATAGGAATCCAAGAAATACAAAGGCAGGAACATGGTTTCACTATATATACCAGAAGATCCCATGTTAACAAAACATTTATTTTACCCTTGTACAAATTTCTACTCACAAGTCATATCATTAAAATTGCAACTAGTGGTTATTTCCTTTCCTCATCCCTCTGAAAGCTCAGAACATGCTTCAGAAGAATGTTCTGTAGAAACCAATGGGATATGCTCCTATGTAAACTTCAGGTTAGGAATGTGTTTATTCAGTGTTTCTACAATGAAAGTACAATCTTGTAGCTTCTGAGGCAGAGTCTATGGGCCCCAGTATCATTTGGTTTCCTTTCTGGTACTGGTAGGTCCTATCTACCTGCACTGGGAAATGCATTGTCACACTGTCCATCTGATATTCAGGCAAAGACTAAAAAAACAAAAAACAAAATACTCAGAGCAGAATTCCTAATGACTCTACAGGGTAATCGTGGGATTTTCCTTCTCTAAAAGATTTCTCAATGATGAAAGTTCAGAGAACATCATGACACTTATATGAAGAGCTTCCCCGGGAAGAAGTATGGCAATCTAATATCATTTCTACTTACATTTTTAGATGAAAGAAAGCTCATCCCCTTTGCCACCTGATAAGAAAAACTTAACAGATCTTCAATATCCAGGGCCAGTTCATCATCTTCTAAGATGGCAACAGTGACATCCTGCTTAGCCAATGATCCTAAGTAGAACATGTGGGAACAATACATAAATGGAGGAATTATGGCTGCTTGGAAAGACAGCAGACTTTTTATCAACAGAGCATGGCACCAAATTAACACAGAAATGCTATTCAAATACATTGCTATCAGATTAAAAACAACAACAACAACAACACAGAATGTAAATTCACCCAGCCAATGAAAAACTATAAAATTGTTCTTTCAGCTTCTTTTAACCCAAATTATATTTTAACTGGCCATGTGTAAACAAGTATTGACAATTTCAGAACAAAAGTTCCCACCCTTTTTCCAAATTACCTAGTCTTTTAGTGGTTTTGGCGTGGATGACCTGAGAAACTCCTGGTTTCATGTCCATGTATTCATTGGTGGCATCACTGTGTGGAAAGCAGAGGAATTATGAGACATGGGACCCTTTGCATTACAAATAAAGAACACCTTTTACAAGGTAAAAGGAAGCATGTAAATCATCAAGTACTAAATTACTGAATTTCTTGAAAAAAAATGGAAATCTATTATTAACAAGATGAAAAGTGAGGATACCTGGCTATGTGACTGAAGATACCAGTGTGAGTGCTGTATTTGAATTCTGACATTTCACTTGAAGGAATCTTAGCATTACTCATGAAAATACATTTTGGATAATGAGTTATTTGGATTGAAGAAAGTTAATCTTTTTTTAAACAACCAAAACAAGTTTTATCTCTTCTAAAAGCTATCTTGTAGAAAATTCCCTTTATTAATTTATTGACCTCCTGAGAAATGAGTTACCACTAACTTTGTTTGAATAACACAACAAATTAAAATAAAAATACCAGAATACAGAAAACAACACATTGTAATATATTAGGGTTTTTTTGTGTACAGAAAACTTTTTGTTAGAAGGAATAGTTTACTTTGACCTGATAACTTTTTTATCTTATTATTTAAACCTCCTGAAGGAATTTCTACTTCATATCATAACACTTTGGGCAAAAATGATTTAGAAGTTGGAAGGTTCTGATCTCTATTAGCTTGGAGCATCTGACCAAAGCTGTCCTCATCTTCTCTAACTAGCTGACAGCACTAAGCCAACTTTGGCTACCTCAAAAAGCTAAGAAGAAATTGATTTGTTTAGTACATGGATGGGAGACCATGTAATAATAAGTATAGTAGTTGTGTCTCTGAATAATTTGGGCAGTTAAATAGAACAGTATTCATGACCAGATGGTTATTTGGAAGACATGTCCAAATGAAACAAAGATTAAATGGATTGTGATTCCTAAATAAATGCTCAACTCTCGGCCTAAATAGACTGGTCACAATCCACTTCAACAAACTGCTTTGTTTTGCCAAGACAAGTTGCTTTGTTTTAATACAAGGCACTCCACCTCCACAAAACATCAAGGAAGGCTGATCTTCCTTGAATGACCATTTCATTTTGCAAACTGGGGCTCTATATAGGTACTGAAGTCCTTGTTGTCAAGTAAAGGAAGCCCTGGGGCTTCTTTTCCACTTAGAAAGGGTCACTGCTTTACAGAATCACTCTGGGGAGGTGCTTCCCTGGAATTCCTGAGAAGGCCAAATGCCCCTAGAAGACTTGTACAGCCCTATGTAGTCTTATTAAACTCTGATTACTGTGCCCATTGTGTTTGAGATACAAATACTCCCAGTCTGGGTTGCAAATAACTCAATCAGTAGTTTGTATTAAAGTGATGCTTTCCTAGAAAGATCTATTCCAGAGCTTCTGTTAGCACTATGAGGTAGACCAGATCAGGAAACCAACTCCACAGGAAGACTATAACAATACTTTATTGAGATAGGTTATAGCAGTGTTTCTCAACCTTGGCAGCTTTAAGCTGTGTGGACTTCACTCCCAGAATTCTGTGCCCCCAAATCACAATACTCAAACTTCCAAAGATTGCGTCCCACAATCTTTCAATGAAAAAATAAATAAAAACAAAACTGGTGTGCAGGTTTTTAATCAAGCTTAACACACAAAAGATACTCAGAAAGACATTCCAGTCTGACCCACTCAATCTAGCTGTTCAGCTGACACCATTATAGAACTATCTTGACAAACTGCCATTATCTGTGCGTTAGGGCCCTCAACCACTCTCTCTCCCTTAATTTTTAATAATTTTTAATATTTTAATTTTAATAATTTAAAAAATTATGGAACCTGGCCAGTGAGAGGTTGCCCAGCCCCAGATGAATCTATAGAAAACTTAAATGATATCGTCAAAAGTTATCCTGGAATAACTGAAACACCCTCTTAAATGAAAGACTGACTTGCACCACTAAATCCAGGATCCGTATCTTTGCACAGAAATCAGCTTATTTGGTGGATTTGGACCTGGGCTCTTTCACAAGGTTATCATGAAGGACACACAGAGTATATATAGTATTGGGACACAACCCTATGGAAGAATGAATTCAAAGCGTATAAGTAAAAAGGATCCCCACCCCCACCCAGCCCGCACACCACTTGTAAAACAGGCACAAATTTGTAAAAGCCAAAAGCATACAAAAATGCACTGTGATTTCCTGGGAATAACTGCCAATTCTGGCAACACAGCCTTACTACATGTGTTCTTTCTGATAGAGAACGTTCTTGTAAGCAGCGGTTTCTTCAGGCCTCTGGCAAATAAAGGAATCCCGTTTCCTCCTTAGGAAATTCAAAAGGTCACCATAGCAGCAATATTCAGTGATGACCAGAGTAGGACCTGCAGATGTAGAGGAAGTGTGAAGCAGTGGGTGAATTCCCCATTCTGACTCAGAACCCCCCCTTTTTTTTAAACTAAAAAAAGATTATTTGTCTACATGTACAAAAATGGGCCTTTTCAAACCACACTACAGATTAGTGTTTCAGCTTGAAAAGTCAGAGCAAAATTACATCAGCAGCATCTTTATTCAAAAGCTGGGTTTTCATCCCAATTAAAATGCTGTCATTTCCAATTAATTATTTCCACACATCAATAGTACTGCAGTGCAAAAACACACATGCACACACAAATTAAGTAAATCCTGTGATAGTGGTGCAAACAAGATACATCTGCTTCATTTTAAAGTCCTTCCTGAAGGAACTTCTCTGTTCCAAATGCAAGCTTTTAACATTAATTCTTTGGATTTACTCTGTTTACTACTCATATAGTAATGTTAGAAACAACATTAAATATTATAGTACTTAGTGTAATAGGAAAACACACACATTTGGACAGAACAGCCTATTAAGACTGAAAGCCAGATGCTTGTGACTTTTAGAAAATATTAAAAATAAAAAAAAAAGGCAGAATCACATCTATAGTATATTTTTATATCAAAGATGTGTGTTTCCAATGCCTGGCTCCTAATTAAAAATTGGAATACATAACAACATTGTGTGAGATTTCAACTATAGGATGCTGGGCTGGTGCAAGCAGATCAGAATAACCCCCTTAACTATTCTAAAGCATATTTTCATAACTAGACTACTAGAGTGTTTGTCACAGTAAATATACTACTTGTTTATGCTGAGATGGATACCATGAAAAGAACTTAAACCACTGGTTGGGGCAGAGAGACATAGATAGCCTATCTACTATATGATAAAGTAGGTAATCAAACAAAATACTGCAGTTTGAATGCTCCTGATCAGTGTTCTAGTCAGTCAAATGGATTCTCTCTGAGAATACTCCATTTTTTTTCTTCACCCCACAAAAGGTAAGTCAGCATTATATACCTACTGAGTTCCCTCAGTTCTCCTTTGGATTGTTCCTCCAACTTCCATAGGGTTCCCTCCAATTGTCATTTGCAGCTTTGCAAACTTTTGTGGTACCTGAACATGCTGATGGCTCTCTTTTGTATTTAGATAATGCCATGTTGTCTTTATGATACTTGGAATCTTGGAATAAGATCACTATGAGTGTAGTGTGCTGACTGCATTCAAAATGAAAGGATTACTTATTTACTCTGAGACACATAGATGCTATGAATTCCTTGGGTTGCCAGAGCAATGAGTCCCAGAAGAAATGAAAACCATTTTCCCTCAGTGCTTGGCACCAGATACAGCTAGGCCCTTATTCTTAGAAACTCTGAAGTGTGGACGGACATGCTTACCTCTCTCCTGAGTTTACTCAAACATGCATCTATCAGAATCATACCTCCAACAGTACAGGCTCCAAGCAGATTCACAATATTAATGTGATTGCCAAGGTAACTCAGCACCTTCAGTTCTGACATCAAGGCTTCTTTTTCAGTGAAATGGGCACTGGCTAGAAAGAGAAAGATGGGGCTCAGCAAATATAAGAGAGTAAAGAGGGAAGTTGAAAAGTAACCTACTATGTAGTACTCCAATCCCCATGTGACACCAATGTGTCTGCTCCCAAGTTGCCCGATAGCTGCCAAAAGTCCTGCCTATATAATGTTAGCTTTTAAAAAAAAAATAATTTTAAAAAATGACTGGGAAGCTAGGTTAGTATGCTTCAAAGCAAAGCACAAGCCTTATATCCACGAATTCTTCTGAGCTGCAAATAGAGGCCAGGAACATTCTTAGGGAATAACATGATGGAGGGTCTAGCAGCGTTTCATGTATCTTCTGGTACTGGGGGGCAGGGTTGTGACCAGCTACACCCACCACCATTTTGTGAATGGCTATAATGCTGTCACTGTGCCTGCCCTTTGGAATGGCACAGCCCTGCAGATTTGTTTGGCCCCGACCCTGTTGCTGCTTCCTATGTTCTTGAAGGGCATGGCACCTGCAGGTCGGGTGAGACTGTCATTGTGGTCTTTTTCTTGACATGATTGTGATAGGGTTCAAGTTTTTATTACCTTTATATGTCTTTATGCCATTATGTCATTAATGCATCACTATGGTTTACTGTTATTATTTTTGTTCTATTGGTTTTAATCCTATGTTCTCTGTCCAGAGTCGCAATTGCAAGTTGGGTGGTCATACAAAATCAATATCATAAATACATATAACACACTCTTAAAGATCCATAACTGCTAGCAATAGGGACTCCTGGTGTACTATATCAGATTCTTTCCCTCCAGGGTACAAAGGTCTGTGGGAATATCCTTGAGACAGGAGGAGGAAGAGTCGCAGCCAGGGCAAAGCTCAGGTAAGAGACATCTCAGCCCACAGAGGGAATGGGACATGGTAGGTGTCTCAGAAGGAACCCTCCCTAGTTCTCTGGAAAGTAAAGGCAAGGGGGAAAAGATGTGCTTTGAGACTTGCAAGATTGATGTCAGCCCTTTGAGGTAGTCCAGACAAGAGACTATATCCATGAGTACTAACATTACCTTCACTGTAAAGTTACAGTAACAGAATCTTGCACTGTATTTGAAAACCTTTTATAGAGGCTGAAAAACATTGCAGGCTGATCTTTATATGCCTTACTTATTGTGAGAGGCACTACAACTTCAAGAAGCAACTTCAATTATATGTACTGGTTATACTTACTGGTTTTGAAAATGTCTTATTATATATTTTGTGCTTTGAAGCTCTTAAGCAAACCTAACTCACTCCAATTGCCCTCCAAAATAAGGCAAAGTTGATAGAAAAATAAACTTTCTGAGGAAATAACTTGGTTGTGCATATTCTTCTCTAAGGAAGGTCTCCTGGCTCTTCTTTTGTAGTTTTACAGAAAGCTAGTCAAGACTATCTTGTTTACAAAGGAATCTGATGCTCAAGGTGAGCTTCAGAGATTTTTTTAAAGAAATCTGAGCTTCAAAAGGTTTTGAGAACAGTTGAAAGTTTATAGTAAATGTTGAGGGATGGCGGTGACTTTACCACTTTCCCTTCCACAGGAAATGGAACATAAAAAATTCTGGTTATCTCTGTCCTCATAAAAGTACAAAGAACACTAAGAGGTCTTAAGTAAGCTTCTTTATTCTCTTTGCTTCTTCACAGAAGCTTAAACATGCTACATTCAGCATTGGCTCACTCATGCTTTTAGTTTGGTTACCTGTATCCAAATGTGGCCACATTCCATACTACCCCACAACTTAGGGGATAAAACAGTTTGGGTTTTTTTTTGCTATTCAGGGTTCTTCTGTTAACTGGGAACTGTCAGCAGTTTCACCTAGCAAGAAAGGAATCCTTCCAAGAACAGGCTAGCTATTTCCCCAGGGAATTTTATTTCTGAATTCCTCCTGGCCAGGATGAGAAAGTTTAGAGAAGCAACCTTCTTCCAGTAGAGCCAATCTCTGGCCTACTTTCAATCTATTCTCATGATTTTCTCTTTTTGCCCATTCTTCTCCTTGGCACCCAATCTAGAACCAGACACCCCTCCTCATATGGTTTCCAGGTTCATCTTCAGCCTCTGGGATGAAGGTCTCTGTAGCACTGCCAGCAACAAGACATCGATCTCTGATATTAACACCTGGCTTGGCTTCTGCTAATCCATGCTAATGTCTGCTTTGGTTCAGATGGTAAATCTCCATAAGAATACAGGGTTATATCAAGCTTTGGAAGCCAAAGGAAAGAGAGACATTTTAAAAATAAACAAAAGGATATCCAAGGAACTTACGCTTGAGCATTTTCACTGCCACTCTCATTGCCCCATCAGGTTTGAACAGACCATAGGCAGTTGCTTCAACAACTTTCCCAAAAGCTCCAGCTCCTAGAGTCTTGCCTAAAGGTTTTCCAAAACATGTGAAAGATAAGCAGAAAGGTTCCGCCAAACAGATGATCAATAAAATTAACCACATGTAAAATTGTGTGACCCAAGAGCAATTGCAGAGCTCTCTGGATTCCAAAGCAAATCACCAAGATGGGGGCCCACCATATCTGCACTGTAAAAGATCCAGAAACACCAGAATAGTTTTGATAGCTCAGAATCAGTATGCCTATCCTTTCTCCTCATTCCTTCACTAGCAGGAAGACAGTGGCCAGCAGTGATCTCTGGGGACACCCCCCTGCCAAGCTTCCAAGGGCTGCAGTTTCAGTGCATACTACCGCTGCTGAAGTGATAATTGACTTGGAAGCAGCCATGGAGAAGGAGATGGCAGGAGGAGCAGCAGCACCTTCACTTCCACTACTATTTCTATTAGTCTACCATGCATACAAGTTGTTGTTGTTGTTGTTGTTATTATTGCTATTACGATGGTGATGATTGGGATGCAGAAAGTTGGACAATCATTGATGACATGGCAACAAAAAAGATATAAAAACTCTCCTCTTTGTTGCTATTGAGAGGTCATGCTGGTATTCACAACTCAGATATGTAGCCCTACCATGACAGATCAGGCTACTTAAAGGCGTGATGCAAGGAGTAGGCATCAAGAGACCACCCAGATGTTTGTGCTGCTTTCACTATATTTATGTCACTAAAGTGTCTTACTTTGATAGTTATTGTCTAAAGCATGGATTCATGGAACATTTATTGGGCCATTTCTAAATTATTCCACAAATTGCCAAAAAATCATAGCAATTTTCTCTCAAATACTTTATTTTTTGCTGAACTTTTCATCTGATTGAACCTAGGATCGTGCAAGAAATACAAACAGAGCAACTGTCTATGACTCATTAAAAAGTTGTGTCTCTTTCCAGGATCACAGGGCTACACTGGACGCCTCGCTACAACAACCACGTGACTCTGGAAAAAAACATGACTGCTTTAATGTAATAGAATTGCCTCCTACAAGTAACTGTGCTGAGGACAGTGATACCCACAGAATCTAGTGCTTCCATCAAAATGACAACAGCAGCATCATTCTATCAGCTCTGCTGATTTCATATATGCATACAACATTTAAGGTGCATGTGCAAAAAGACGGGACTTGGCATTGTGTTGGCACAATGGTGCCTTTGTTATTTCCCTCCCTTGACCCTACCCCACATGGCAGATGCCTCTGCATTGGGATATCATAGCATGAATGTCCTTTTCTGGAATGAACTGCTAAATCAGAACAACAAGGAAAATTAGGATAGGAAAAGAAAGTATTCTTAAACCACACCATCACTGATGCAAGGGTACTGAAAGTATTATTTAATTGCCAGCAAAATTAAATATATGCATACTAACCAAAACTGAGACGGTTTCTTGGAAATTCCCATTTGTCATCATATGGAAGTTGTGTTGGATCGATGTATACATAGTTGTTTCCATTTATTTCATCAACCACTTTCCACTGAACCTCATACTTGGGTTTCTGGAATACAGGAATAACTTTTTAAAGTACTTAAACTGAGAATGCAGTGGCAGAAAAAATACTGAATGGCATTTTAACCACACAATCCTTACCTGGAGATATTTATAAACAAGGACTATGACTATAACACACATCAGTCCTGCTGCTACACCAAAGCCAATTAACAATGGAGTGAAAAGGCTGCGGCTGTTTTCTTGTTCTAGAAAGAGACACACATATAAAAGTAGGACTTAGGAAATCTTATTAGCAACTTCAATCTTTATTTTTATATACTTATTTTATTTATCAACTGCCTTCATACTGGCAAATCTACAAGGCAACTAGCAAATTTTAAAAAACAAAAGCAAAATATGAAAATCAGTAATATTAATTAAAACCAACACTAAAATTGATGCTAAAATTAAGAATTAAAAGATTGGTGGAAAAGATGGGTCTTTACAGATTTATGAATGCTAAGGCAGCAGATGTCAAACACAGGTGCTGAAGGAATGTATTCTATAGCAGTGTTTCTCAGCTTCAGCAACTTTAAGATGCATGGACTTCAATTCCCAGAATTCCCTGGCCAGCATAAGAATACTGGGAGTTAAAGTCCACGCATCTTAAAGTTGATGAGGTTGAGAAACACTGTTCTATAGTTTGGGAGTAACACAGGGAAGGCCCTCTCCAGTATGCCAGAAACAAGAGCCTTCTGACATCAGAGGCAACTTCAAAAAGACTCTCCTGGTTTTAACATTTGGGTAGAATTATTAATAGGAGATGCAAGCTCTTAGATAGCCAGGCTTCAAGGTATTTAAGGCTTTAAAGGTCAATATTAGCACCTTACATGATGCCTGGGAAGCACCTGGCAACCAAATGCAGTTTTAATATATAATCATTTAATATATGATCCTAGTGCCTTACATTAATTTGCAGCTTAATTGCAATATTTTGCATCAATTGCAACTTCCAGATACTTTCAAGGGCAGCTCCATGTAGACCAGATTGCATGAATCACTACGGAATGTAATGGAGGTGTGAATATTTATTGTCAAATCCAACCAGCTCAGGAAGGGTTGGAAGATGGTGCACTAACCATAATTGTCTGAAAAAGCTCCTTGTTACAACTTCTACCTGTGAATCTTTGGATAGCAGAAGATGATGGAGCCCTTCCAGACTGTGAATCTACTTTAAGCAAAATGCAACCTTGTTGAAAACAAGCTGAACCTCAATCCTCAAAACAGTTTATCTGCCAATAACAATTCCTTCAACAGGCCTACTAACGTCAGCCTTAGAATAACTCCCCAATGGTTTCAAATATATGTTGAATAGCATGGGACACAAGATTGAACTTTATGGATTACCACAGGACAACAGCCCAGGTGCAGTCTCATCAAAACCATATTCTAGATATGGTCCAACAGGAACAACTGGAATCAATATAAGATAGTGTCCCCAGGACCCAATTCTACCAAGTGGTCCACAAACTACCACGGCTAATAATATCAACACTTCTGAGAGATTCAGGAGAACTAGCAGGGGGCTATACTCCATTCCCAGTTCTTGTATTGGTCAGCTACCAAGATGACCAAAGTAGTTTAAGTACTATATCTTTTTGAAAGCTTGACTGAAATGGGTTTAGATAATCAATATTAAGATGCATCTGGAGCTGCACAGCCATTATTCTTTCTAGAAATTGAGTATCTATGACTGCCTATAGCTATATACAACTTCTCCAGGGAAAGGTTTGTTTTTTCAATAATCTTATAACTCCCCCTCCACAACATGGTGATATTAATCACCTCTCTTAATCATAGGTGCAACCCCTAAACATTGATTTAATTAGCCAGGAGAAGCAAAAGTTAAATAAGAAACTGCTAGCCCTCATCTCTCTACATCCCTGTCCATATCCATGAGATCTACTGATGAAAACGATTTCAAAATAACAGGATTAGCAGATGTGCCAAAGTTTCATTCTCCTGCTCCTTCTAACTAAATCCAAATTGAGACAGATCCAATTGACACCATCCACAAACAATGAGGCAAATCGCTCACCGTAACTCATTGACTCTTCTGCCTCTTCTCCTCCTAACATCCTACTAATTCTGCAGTCTGGAAAACCAACGCTTCCCTGTTTTGTGCAGACACAATGGAGGCAGAATGAGATACTCTTCACTGCCTCCACTACTATAAAGCAGGATTTCAGATGAACCCAAGTTCTGTGTGATTGGATCCATTAGAGTTCCTTTACTTCTGCTTCAGCTGCATCCAATTTGCTTTACTCTCAGCTGGCAAGTAAACCAAGGGGCTGATTGGGCTCAGGGAAAAAGGCACTTTAGTGTTATGGTGACAATGCCTGTTTCTGTATTCCAAAATCCACCAGGCCATTGACAGTGTTGTCAAAATATAATGTGGGAAATTCCCTAAATGTATTCAGGAAAGCATTCAGATGATCAGAGGTGAGATCTTCATGACAACAGTCATGTGAGCTCCTCCAACTTCAGATCACAAGCTCCACTCAAACAAAATACTGTGCCCTGCTGCATCTGTGAAGCCAGATACTAGCTAGGACACTAGCTAGCTATAGCTGGCACAGAGAGTATGTTATCCCAAGTTCCTCCTGCTTGGAGAACCTCACATGAACATGGAAATCCTCTAGGACAAGAAGCCCAAGATAATCCAATACCACACCCAAGATCATCTGGCTAATTAAGGAAAAGAGGCAGTGGGATGAATGTTACACTAGCAGTGTTTCTACACTGCCTCAGCTACCTAAATGCAGCAGCATCCATTCAGAATGTATTGACTGTAGAATGGAGTCCCTGGTCAGAGAGATGGAATTCTCCTAGACCATCTTCTGGCCCTCCAAGCCTAGCTTGCTGTTTTAGAGAGTAGTCCAGAGCCTGGAGAGATCAGTTCTTTCCCCTTCTGTCAAGCCATGTGTCTGTGATATATACCAGGCCAATGCTTTCTTTCAGAATTAAATCTTTAGTAACAGAAGTTTTACTAGGAAACAACCTGGCATTGAAGAGGAGGTATTTTAAGCTGAGAAACTACTAACATTGTTACCTTGACTTCTTTGATTAGATTGCAGCCAGAGATGAAGCCTCAGGCTTCATCCTGCCTCTTTACCTTCCCTTGCTAGTTATTATTTTAGACTTTGCTCCCAGGCCATGTGACTTGCATTTCAATTTGATGCTAAAACAATGAACTTTCAGTGGGATATACTGTATATATATGAATGCAGACATCTCTACTTTAGACCAAAATATCATTATCAAAATAAATATTCCTATAACAAGAAAAAAAATCATAGCATTTAAAAGTGAATTTTAACGTGTTTTGACTGAAGCATTTAAATACTGCTTTTCACCTCCTTCTGTAGAAAAAGTCAAAAATATTTATACATTTCTTAGAATAGTTAATATAAAAAGCAAAAGACAAATGATATGAAACAAGTTGTGATTAAAAAAAAGGTATGCATTTAGTTACCAGCATCATCAAGGAACCAGATACTTTGTGATTTAAGTTGAAAATACTATTCCTTGTTTCCAAAAGCTTACAGAATAAATGCTGTATTCTGTTTCAAACAGCACTCAAGGAATTACCTTTAATTGCAAAGTTAAAGAAAGCTGAACGTCTATCAACAGTATTGGAAGCCTCACATGTGATCGTGCTATTGTTCTTGAACATGCTGGTATCAATGGTACTTTCAACAATTATCTTTCCAAAGGAAGAAAATGCTGAATCTTTATATTTGGTTTTTACATTCACTGGAGAAACATTTGGTGAATCTGGACACCTGGAAGAAACAAATCATCTGGATGAAAAACAAGAAAAGAAAAACTGGTGGACGGGCACACCAGGAGTTTTAATTTGGCATTTATGCTAAGCTTTTCCTCCTAGCAAATTTCCAGTTATGCAGCCATTCTTGCTGGCAAGAGAAGGGAAGTGACATGGTCAGGATACATCAGTATTCTTGCTTGGAAATTGCAAGTCAAGATTCTTGGGAATTCTAGTTTACTGTTTATGCTAATGCAGCCACTGGAGACTTAGCTGATCCAGATTCACTGAAATAGTTAGTCTTATGTTAATCATGGCAATCTTAAGGCTCATTAATTCCACTGAGTTTATACTAAGTATAATTAAATCTAGATACAACTCAGTATACCTCAAAGTAAACAAACCTGCTAATTTTTCATTTTAGTTCTTGTGAACTTAACCTAATTTCTTTTCATTAATTTTCAAAATATAAAGAAAAAAAACAATACTTGTCAGAAGTTGCATAGGACATATTGCTGAGGGTGGGATTAGAGACCCTTCAAAGTGTGTGTTCTGTACTTCAAACACCACTATCTATAATGGGGTTGAAAGGGAGCAGACACAGAGTTAGACAACTTGTCTGACAAAAGGTAATGCAATTGTATAACTGATACAATTATTAAGAATAGGACTGGGTTGCTCTTAACAACTGTTGATTCTGGTATAAGCAGAACTTTGGTCACCCTAGGTACAGTTGGGAAAAACCTTTATGCTACTGTCATTATATACTACAAATGTCAAAACTGGAGATCCTTTCAGAACTAACTGGAGAAATGTCATGATTGCCGCTATTAATAAAAAAGGCATACTTCATAAAGAATAACTTCTGAAAAATGTTTTGGATATGAAAAGTACTATAAACTAACAATAATGTTCAAAGCATCATCAAAATAAGCAAGCATTTATATTCCCACTTGAAAATGTGTTACCTGCAATGAAAATACATGCAATCTTCTTAGAAACGTGGGTAATTACCTTGTAGTTTATTCTTTTCTTTCTTCCAAGCTTACAAGTCACATTTGCCATATAATCTACTGTGTGTAAATGGAAATCTAATTACCTGTGTCCTGGGAAATTGTGTTATTGCATGATAAAGCTGAGAGATAATAGCCATACAGAGAAGCTATTTTGTAATTGTCATTCAATAGGGTTAAATAATTAGGGCCAAGAACTTCCAAGCTGTAAATGGGTATAAATCATGTGATCTCATTTGGCCCTTAGTCATACATTTCACTGACTCCTTCAAGAAACAATAAGCATGCCACAGAAATAGGGGTTACTTCAAGAGCATGTCTTAGCAGTTAGAATTCTAATACAGCTCCCTGACTGAGACTAAGTGGTCCTCCAGTTGTCCACTTAAGGGTGAAAGAAATTAGAACTGTTTGGATAAATCTATACACATATCCAAGGAAGGTGTGGATGTAAACAGAACCATACTTTCTACTACTATATTTTTTTGGTCATGGATGTGCATCTCCAACGCTCATGAATGCAGTACAAATTTGAAAGGTCCTTCACCTGTACTATTGGCACCTCTAAGATTCTTCTTTGCAAGTAGGTGTACTTATCAGGGAAGATTAGTAAACAGAGGTCTAGTCCATTTCCCCATCAGCTGAACTTGTTTCCTCCATCCCATCTGAACCAAATTGGAGAAAATTATTTCTATGAGAACAGAACTTGCTGGCCATCTACATGGGGTAGGGTGGAATTAAGACATCTCCTTCTCCTTCTCCATCTCACCTCTCGCTTCGGATGGCAACCCCAAGAAATCTACTCTCATTAGGTTTCAAAACAATGAAAAGAGCACACATTTGAACATTAGAGCTAATTGTACTGATTTCTTATCCTTTACATTTAATCCAAAATCAAAATAAATGTTTAGAATCTTTCACCTTTGCTCAGTGGCTGGGCAAGCATACCAGTTAATAGTCGGAGCAGGATAGCCAGTTGCCACACAGAGCAGCATGCCATTGCTAAGTCTTTCTGAAGTGACGATCTCTGGTTTGGCTAGAAGATAAATAAATGAATAAAGAAAGAATAAAGAAAATAAATAAAGAAGTCAGTTTTTTGAGGGGTCATTTCTACTTTGCTCACATTTCAGCACAATTCTATTTAAAATAGTGTACCATACTTGTACCTGCAAAAGCTCTTAATTTATAAGTCTCTTTTTAAATCCTTAGTCCCATAATCCTCTCATCCTGTCTTATGTCTCTTTTCAGTATTTCAAGAACCAAAATAAACAGGAGAGGGGACAATGAGCAGCCTTGTCTTGTTCCTTTTTTGTATGTCACATGGTTTTGTTAGATCTCCATATTTGTACTTTCTGTGAAGTGTAAATCAATTTTACCCATTTTATAAAATTCTCTCCAAAATTCATGTCTTCCAAAACTTTAAACAGGAAAGTCTAGTTCAAATTGTCAAAAGCCTTCGCTGCATCTAAAAAAATCAGTGCAGCTTGTTTTTCATTATGTTGTTCCAAATATTCTAAAATCCAGTCCCTCCAGTCAGTCACTCATGCCCTAGTCTTCTTCTGTATAGACTACTGCAATGTGCTCTATATGGGGCTACCCTTGAAAAGTATTCAGAAGCTACAGCTGGTTCAAAATGCAGCCGCATGGGCAATTTTGGGTGCCCCAAAGATGGCACGTTACACCTTTGCTGCATGAGCTGCATTGAGTCCCAGTTGCTTCCGGGTCCAATTCAAGATGTTGGTTATCACCTTTAAAGCCCTACATGGCATGGGACCGGGTTATCTGAGGGACCATCTCACCCCCATTATATCGACCCATCCCACCTGGTCTAGCAGAGAAGGTATGCTGCGGACCCCGTCGATGAAAGAATGTCGACTGGTGGGGCCCAGAAGGAAAGCCCTATGGAATACCCTTCCCTCAGAGGTGAGGCAGACCCCTACTCTCTTGACCTTCCGGAAAGCAGTCAAGACCTGGCTCTGCCAACTTGCATGGGGTGAGAAAAGGGGCAACCAACCCTGGGGGTGGCTAGCACCTTGAAGATGCTGCCTTATGTTAATATCTTTTCGATCACCAGCATCTTGGATTATTATTATTATTATTATGTATTTGGTTTTATTGTATTTTTATACTTTTTATTGTATTTTAACTAATATTTATTTGTTGTTTTTATTGTAAACCACCCAGAGTCACTTTGTGAGATGGGTGGTGTCTAAATTCAAAATATAAATAAATAAATAAATAAAATATTCCAAAATGTTCAATACAGTTCTAACATTATCCTTTAACTGTCTTTTAGGTAAAAACTCACGTTGATCCTCATGAATAAATTCTTGCAAAATTCCTGGAAGAACATGTCCCTACTGGCTTAAACAAACTCATCAGATTTTAGCCTTTGATCTGGCTTTGTATCAGTGGAGAGGCAAGATCAAATAATATGATTTTATATAGACTATGTGTAAATTGTTTGAACTCTGAATTGTAGTGATTTGTATAAAAATATTATTTTGATATTATAGAAAAACAGTGAAATTTCAATTATAGCATATTATTGGATTTTTTTCTTGCTTTCTCTTTATTTTTCTTCTTTCTTTTTAATTTGTATGGTTTAGCTTTCTAACCATATAGCTTTTCTTGTAAAATTTAGAATGAAATCTATAACCTTTGTTCTTAATTGCTATAATATGTACTTAAAAAAAACTCAATACAAATTATAATTAAAGAATTAAGGAACTGATGTTTGCCTAAGCATTCATAAGCATGCAAGCTGAGATCTAATCTTCTGCTTATCAAATTCACATTTTTCCCAGAGACTCAATGTGTTTGATACCCTTTCCCCTCAAAAGCCTTCTTAATAGCACTTGAAAGACATGGCAACTTAATTCTGTGCAAAGTCACCTTGTGTACTGAGATCTTGCACGCTGCTCTCTATTATGCAGCAGCAAAGAGAAATAGCAGGCTGCAGCAGGACTACTGGATCTCTCTTCCCTCCTCAGCATCAGATGCTTTTACCTCAGCTGGGGACCAGACACAAGTTTTCTGGGTGTTTGGCACCCTGACTAAGGGAAAAGTGGCTTGCAAAAGGGAATTACAGGATGGGGGAAGAATTAAGTGCTCTCTATTGCTTTTCTCTTACAAAACATCCCTTCTTGATATTACTTTCCAATGCAGGAACGGCTGGGCTTCAGAACCCAAAGTGGTTATGAAACATACAGTCCAAGTCTAAGACAGGCTGATATTATTCTCCCCATTTTAGAGAGACTGGCTGAATGCCAGCAATTTTTCTAAGGTAGGTTAGCAACATTTGCAGAGCCCCCATTCAAAATGATGCCCAACTTCATGGATTTTACTAAACCTGAGATTTGAAGTTACTCTGGTAGATCTTGCATGAAAATACTAAATTATCAAGACTGCTAAAATCTTACAAGATTTAGTGATCTCATGATTTTTCATTGTGTTGGCTGTTTGTTCTCATGCTAAAGGGATCTGGGATCAGGTTGATGTCTAAGCCTACTAGCTCTGCTTATCCTTTAGCTTAAGTGGAGTTAGAGATATTTAAAACATTTTGGAAATGTCCTGAAGGTTTTCCATTAAGTGATAGGAAGACTGATGGTTTATTACACTGTTACATAGCTAAAACATATAAACTGACTTATTAAAGCTTGTGATATTCTGTTTCCTCTCCTCAGACATTACACTTTCTTGTATTGTGTTTAAGAAATCCCCACACTGTTGCATTTAAAAGATTATTATCTGAGTCCATGGGAATACAGAGGCAATAAATAGGATTTGCAGACATTTATATTACCTGTCTTTGAAACAGTATTCAAAAGAAACAGGTACACCAAGGAAGGCTTTTGACAAACTTTTCCATAACATCCTGTAAGGATTTATTTAATGGAGCAGTTGGACAGCATTAACAGGAATCAGGCCAATACAGTTTGTAAGTATCTAGGGAAATGCCTTGACATTCACTGCCAAGTCCCCTCAGGTGCAGAAAAACAAGCTTTTAACTGTAGTTACTGTAGAGAAGAAGAACAGATGAATGTTCTGTTATTTGCCTGAAAAGACTTCAGCTTATTGTGCCCATTCCAGGTGAGCAACCCCAGAATGCTGGTCTCTCAATGGTCAAGACTTATCTGGGACACAAGGTAGCCACAGACTCTAGTGCAGGGTCTCCCAAACTGTGAGGTGTCTGTACCTCCCTTGAGTCCATGGGGAGTTGCAAAGAGCCTTTTAGTGGTACATTTTTATGTCTTTATTACAAATAAAGTTCTATTGTACTGTTTTCATTGTTCATTTGTGTTCATTTTGGTGTTTGGATTTTTAGGGGAGGTGTTACATTAAGATTACACTAAAGGGAGGAGTGATGGCAGAAACTTTAGGAACCCCTGCTCTAGTGGAAGGCTTTCTCCCACTGAGGATGAGAGAGCAGACCAAAACTCCTGAGCAGAAAACATGATTTCCACCAGGAGGTCTTTCTTGAAGGAATTCCAATGGAAAAAGACACTCAAGGCTTGGATACTGTCTGCTGCTACCTTCCCTGCCTTGCCCTAGATTCGCATCTGAGCCCTTGAAAAAGCAGGGAGGCAACTACAACTGCAACTACATTGCAGCTACTCTCTGAGCAGCAGGTAAGTATTTAATCTGGATTTTTTACCCCCATGAAGTTGAGCCAAGGGAAGAGGGAAACAGCATGGCCCTCTTCCCCTCTCAGGAATATCCCTAACAGAGCATGAACTGTGAGCCAGGAGCGTCAACTTCAAAACTTACCTCATCTCTGAATTTATCATGTGTCCTTCTATGAGGCATTATCTGAGATCGTGCAAGTGACACTTCAGAGCATTTCTCAGAATTGTTTTGTTGATGATGACGATGATGATGATAAAGATTTTCTTTAAAAAAATTATCCTGTGTCTATTCTCTGTTCCTTTACCAGACACAACTGGTTATTAGCAAGAACTGAAAAGAGTATTCTTTTCTCTGTATTTGTATCTAGTATTTCTGTCAAAGCATCAAACCAAACAACCAACCTTTTGCAAAATTGCTAGGGCTGATTTGCAACATGACTCCACTGACTGTAAAGATCACGCAGATTCTGGACAAGGGAGTGTCAAGTAAAACTGCTCTGGGCAAGTCTGACATCTTTTTATTTAACTCTCAAACAAACACAGTCAAGAACTAGCCTCTCCCCCACCCCACATTCCCAATACTGTACTTTGATGGTCAAGTGAACATGAGAGTAAGATTATATAGACCATGTTAGGCATGGAATGATAAAACAGAATTCCAGAAGATTCTGACTTAAAATGAGTATATTTTAAATAGCCTTTCCACACTCAGTTTGCTTGTCTTGCTTTGCTAGGGTGATGCTAAGCAAAAATCATATTTCAACTATGTCGTCTGAACAGGGTTCTGTTTGCTGATCTCCAACCAGCCAAGAATCATAAACCAGTAACTCAAGAAGGAAGAATCCACAGTTCGTACAATATGCTACAAGTTGGAGTGATGGGTTGTATGTTTGTTGTTAAGCCAAAATTCTCCAAAATTGTTTGATGTCAACATGACCTCTGCAAAAATAAGCTGCCTTCCACAATTGATTCTACTGCTGCCATGACGGGATGCTATGTGAATCTGTTCTGTTCAATCTTTTCTCGCACTTCAAGTATTTCAGGCAAGTCCTATTCTGGTCTCCAGTCCTGTTTCATGTGCACACACTCTTTATTATTACCTAAACCAAGTTGACCAACTGGTCATTAACAACATTCAGAATTTTGATGGGGGCACCACATCAAATTTTACACACCAGTATAATAATTTGAACTATAACAATGCAAATATTGCAAGCACTCTTGCCTTAATTTAGGGCAAGCTGAATCCATCCTTAGCTCCGTCTACCGCTTTAACGTTGGATCAAACCATTTTCAAATGCAAATACATGATTTGCTATTCTATCCTGAGCTAGTCTAGACTCAGTAGCCTCATTCCTACACCTCACTATTATCTCACTGCAGTTCCAAACGTTGAGAAATAAGCCTAGGAAATTGCACGTTCAACATATTCTTACTTTTATCTGCAACATTCTTGTATCTGTCTCATACTTGTTGCAAAGCAACTAATCGCCATTTCCTCTGCACTAGCTTTGAAACTCTGACCCAGGTACAGAACAGATTTTAAAAGCCCATTTTTAGTGGCAGCACTGTTACTGGCCAAAAATATTTAAACGATCACCCATTGCTACACTGCAACGTAAGGTAGTGGGCACGAAGCACAGACAAAATAGAGTTTGTCGGGTATTTCTGTAACTGGGGCCCAAGCCATTATCTGCTGAAAGAGACTGCCTCTGTATGCAAAAGCCCAGCCACCTAAACATTGCACATTCAGGTGGATGGCAAATTTGTTTAATGCCATGTTCAACTCATGCTTCTGGATCAATACTGCAAACTGAAGTCATGCCGGAACCTTTATATCAAACATCTATGGGCATCTTAATCTTTGAAAATAGATGTGCAGAGAGAACAGATCCATAATCAAAGGCTGCTGGGGAGGGTCAGAACTTTTCTTCTTCTCTAACCCAGGTTGGAGTTCTTGTGGTTGTAGGGTGGGGGGGACTGTATTCATGGTCAAAGTAGCACAATACGTAGCTGGCTCTGTATTCATAACTTGCTAGCAGGGAGTGCAGGGAAACAAATTCCCTCCTGTAGCCAATGATGATAACATACATACTGCCTCCATATTTATTTGCTTCTACTAATTAGCAAGAAAAAAAGAATTGGTAATAAAAGAAATGCAAATCAACTCAGTGGCACTAAACGTACAACTACTAAGACAGAGAAGTGCAAAAGCAATTTTTTAAACCTCTCTTTAACCATGCTTGGAATCTGTCTCAGCAGCACTTAATAAAGCTAATGAAATTAGAAATTTAAAGCATTTAATGGCGGATTATTGATAAGAGGATGGGAGTATGCAAAACAGCTTAATGAAACATTCAATAATTAATTTGTTGTAGTTGAAGCAGTGAGCAATATATATCCATTAGCATCTCTTTTTTCCCCTACATAATAGAGGTAAGTGGAGTGCATCAAGCCCATACTTGCACAGTAGCTCCCAGGATGAGGGTTTGGGGCTCTTGTTTACACTGTCTGGATCAAGTTTTATCACCTTCCTTTGACTACAGAACGGATGAAGATGTCAAGAAGAGAAACAAGGAGTTCTAGGAAACAGCAGGTTAGAAGCATTTCCATTCAAAATGTGGTTCATACAGAAAACTCATTATATGTGGCAGTGAGTCTATCCTAGCCAAGCCTACCTCTCAGGGAGGCTGCATCTTAAAATGGAATAATCTAGTTCTTGCAAGAAACTGGAGATACAAAGACAGTAATGAACGATAAATATATGAAGCTGGACGTATGCGTTTTGAATTTTTTAAAGATATATAAGGGGTAGACAATTCTCCCATTATGTAGGTATACCAAGCAATTTTTCCTTAATTAACCACCCCTCTCCCATAACTGACAATCAGAGAAAGTATTCTGACAACACTATACAGTAATTCCAACCTACCACATGTTTTATGTCAGACACAGTGGCTATGAGTATGCAAGATCTTTTCAGAAACTAAAATAATATGACTGATATGTTGGTTATTTGGCTAAAGTTTATTTACTGTCGAAGACCAAAATATCCAGCATATTATTATTTTTACACATACACACATATATAATTATAATTATAATATAATACAGTCCAATAAAGGGAGGGGGGGAAAAAGAAATTGAAGAAGTATTAAAATTAGAATACTTTTTAATTAAATTCATGATCAGAGGATAAAATACAGAAGACAAAACCAAGATACCAATGTGTTAAAACAATCAGACTGTATTCTGGTTAAGTCTGAATAGTAGTTCCATAAGTTTAGGATGTTTTTTTTTCTTATTGGAATTCCAAACTAGCAATATAGCTACTCAGTAGTAGCTTAATGGCTTAACCTCTCACAATCTTGTCTTTCCAAGTGGGATATATACCTTACAACTAACACATCTTGTATAGAAAAATGTTTCGGTATGTCAAATTTGAACTTTTAGTAGTTACATGGCCAGTGCAGATTTAAGACTGCCTTTAATATTTGCAAACTAAGGTATGTGTGTGCTCTGTTATTTACTCCTGATTTCTTTGGTACTTTTGAAATAATAATTTAAACTGCAAGTCACTTTGCTGAAACAAGAGATTGTCACAACCAAAGCAGGACTGATAATGAGAAAAGAGGAGACTCTGGAAAGCTTCATTTGAGATACTACAATTAACATGTAATGCTATTCATTCATTAGTACAGTGGTACCTCGGTTCACGAACTTAATTCATTCCTCGACTCTGGTCACGAACCGAAATGGTCGTGAACCGAATCAAATTTTCCCATAAGGTTCAATGTAAATACGGTTAATCCGTTCTGACCCCTACGAATTTGGTCACCAACCGATTTTTGATCGCGTCCCAAATCAAATTTCCCCATAAGGTTCAGTGTAGTTACGGTTAATCCGTTCTGAACCATATGTTTTTTTTTTAAAAAACTGCAAAAATATGACACAAAGTACAGTACGAAGAGAGAGAAAGCTAACCTTGCTCGACGCGACTTCTGGCGTGGAGGACAGGAAGGTGGGTGGGGAGGCAGTTACTGCTTGGAGGGAGAGTCCCCCTCCCTACAGGAAGCCGCGACCACGTGTCACGGGAGGGAAAATGGCTGCGGATCCTGTTCGTAACCCGATCTGGCGTTCGCAAACGGAGGCAAAATTTTGCGACCGGAGCTGCTTGTGAACCGAATTGTTCGTGAACAGAAGCGTTCGTGAACCGAGGTACCACTGTACTAGTATATAACATTAAGACATGGTTCATGCTAAGAAAGTAAGACAGAAACTGAAAACCAATTGTTTGAGGAGATTAAGCATGCAATGTTAAAAGTGGGCACCTATTTTAGTGTTTATTTAGGAACGGGACAAAAAGATTGTGCTACCAAATGTCACTGATTTGCTGTAATATTTCGGTGGCATAATATTGGGGGATTTCAGGGGCTGTAAGCTGAGGATCACAGCCATTTGAATGAAGTTGAAGGCATTTGCATACATACACCAGGGGCTATCTCCTAATTTGCAAATCACACTTTAAAGGACGCCCTCTATTTCAGCCACTAAATCAATGATATCCCCATGTGCAATTGGCTTTAGTTAAATGCAATGCTTGGCGACAAAGAAACATCACAGGCTGCTGTTACTTACTGTTCACATAGACATTAAATGTTATAGAGGAGTTGGCATCTGAATTGGACACAAAAAATGTATAAAGACCTCCTTCTGTTTCCTTTAGCCGTGTAAGGTGAAGCTCACTGGAATATCTACAGGAAGAAGAAGACATGAACCTTCATTACTCACATTATGGCAGACAGTCTAGCTGTTTTTCTAATATGCTATTAAAATTAATCAGATGGTTTACGTATGGATTTGTAAAATCAGTTACAGTGAGAACTGTGATTCTTGTCTACTTAGTCCCTTTGGATAATTTTAGTTTGCTGCATGGGAAGCTGTTTGAAAGCCCCTAAACTAAAATACAATTTTCTGACAAGTCAATGCACCTTTGCAATTGCACAGTTCATGTACACATTTCAGAACAAATCAGATTTAAGAAACTATACGAAGTTCAAGTTGCATTCAGAGTAGAGTTCACTGGATGACCTTCAACAATATCATACCACCGCTAAAATATATTTCAACTTAATTTATTTTACAAATTCCCAGAGCTGAGGCCAAACAAGGCAGGAGTTGCCACCAATGAAAAATTGTTTCCCTGTGGATCCAGAGTAAATGCTGCAGAACTGACTTCATAGAGTTTTCTATGGAACAGAAACTGAGCTGGTTTGGAACAGTTTTCTAAACCCCACAACAATGCAGGCTCACATCTGTGTTTGGGTATGTCACTAAATCTCAGATGGCTGCTACCCCAACAGGCAGAACAGGCTTTACTTGCCTCTCCAGACACTGAATATAAGATCCTTGAATATAGGATAACCTGGAAACAAATTTTGAATTTTGAAACGACTTGCTACTTAGCAAAAATAAGTATTATTATTTGCTATTTGGTTATTTATTTTGGAAAAAGCACCCAACCCTACCTGCAACGGTAGCAATATTGCAGTTAATTTTAGTCAGGTCTCACATAAAGGACTGGCACCAGTGGCTGAGCACCAATTTTTTTTTCAAAATGGTCCAAAGCCACTTAGATCTAACACTGCTTGTAACATGAGGCATAATGAAAGTAACCTAGTGCTAGATCCTTGGCTACTGTCCACCATTTTAATTTCCCCCAAACTGCCTCTGGCCCACAAAATGCAAGAGTTAAAGGAAAAACAGGGACAATAAAAGAGGATTGCTGCTTCCTGGACAAGCCTCCTTCTAAACATCTAATGTCTCATATCTATCAGGTAAAGTGGCCACCATACCATGGGAAAGAGAGGATCAATTAGGGAAGGGGGAGTTGGCAACCATTAGACTCCAAGAAAAGCAGGAAAATCTCTGCCCATCCAGCTTCTATACAGCATATTCCTACAGGGAACTAACAGAATGATTTTGTGCTATTTGCCTTCCCTCTCCTTATATTGATATTTTGGTTGCACATCTTACATTACCTGTTTTTGTCTATATTTGTGACTCTCACATAATGATCAGATGAATTTTGCAGTGTTTCATTCATGTACATCCACATTTCTTCTTCTGGCTTGGGATACGCTTCATATGTTACTATCAAACCCAGACTTTCTCCATAATTGACGTACAATGTTGTATTTGTTGAAGTTGATAAATTGACATATCCTTTACCTGGTGGAAAAATTTTAAAACCTCTCTTTAGAATCTTTGTATATTAACATTCATAAAATGCTAAAATCAAGGTCAATGAATACAAAAGCCCAACTAAATTGCAACTTGCAGAAAAGCAAGTCTTATTAGTTAGTGAGTGCTAATGACATTTTATTGAATGAAGTGAACAAAATAACAGACCATGTCCTTCTAGACCATCATCTATATGATCAGCTACTGACTTTCACAGGATATTTAAATCAATGTATATTTATTTTTTATATTTATCACATTAATACAGCCTACTATTGGCCTATACTAAGTTCCTAACAAGGCTGGCAGTGCAAAAAGACCAATAAACAAAAAACAAAATTAACAAAAACCAGTTATCAATTACAAGGATACATTCATATTAATATCAAAGAACAACCAGTCAAATTAGCTCCAGAATAGCAGAAATCATCCCATAGCTTCTTATATAATACATGTCTGTAAAAGATATTTCAAAACAAATTACTCTGAGGAATCTTCCCAACAAAAACATGATAAAGATTGGAACAACCACTCTGAAAGTATCTCCTTGTTTTAGCTACCAGCCTTGAAGCATACAGAGTTAAAGTTCATCGGCTGATCTACATTCAAGGGGATCACAATAAAATAGACAGTAAAATCCTGAATTTTTCCTAGGAAAAAATAAACCAAAGGTGGTTTTTAAAAATGATGCATTCCTTTGTATTTCTGGAAATGTGCCCATAATAACCACTGATAATGAATTCAGTGTGATGGAATATCTCCATCATCAAGAAATTCTGCAAGATGACATCTAGATTTTATTCATTTCCTATGTAAAATAATAGCATCTAAGCAGCAGAGCAAGGAGGGGAAAAAAAACACCCCTTTTTGCCAATTACAGATAAAGACATGTTCAGAATACTCCTGCTAATTACAGTACATGAATATGCTCCTAATCAGTTTAGCACTTATGGTAATTTTAATATTTAAAAAGTACTACGTGTCACAGCAATCTAGCACTCTGGGGTGGCTTTTCAAGAAAGCATGTTAATAAACAGCAGAGTGTAAGCACCTCTGATGGCTCCTGGCAGAGGGTGTGCAAGACACAATGGATCAAGCTTTTCAGTGAGCTCTGGAAATCAAACCTTTCACACTAAAATGGACTCTTTGGGCACATTCCAGTATAATTTAGGGAGCAGCTTCTCCCACAGGTTCCTTTCTGCTCAATTACCAGATGAGGCTTCATTTCATATGCTTAACATTCTGAAAGTACATGAGAAAAGTACTTTTTCACAGTGGCCACCATATGTTTATAAGCTTTATAAACTATAGCCCCTTCTTTCTTGTCTTCTCAAAAAATTAGTCCTCAGCAACATTTGATACTAGAGGCAGTATACTGCACCCATATGACTACTAACCATCTATACCTTGTCCTTTAGCCAGCATCATATAGTTTCTATTACTTTTATTACTATTATTACTATTATTATTATTATTATTATTCAAGGATCACATGAGTTTTTTGAGGAACAGATCAATAGGCATGCTTCAAAGAGAAGGCAGAACCAGACAAAAAACTACTACGTATGTGCCAAGGTCTGGATTTGGAGGGCAAAATGTGATTAGATGCACATATAGCATCTGTTGGGAATTCCTAGACCAAGCAGAAGGCAGCCACGTGAACCCAGGAAAAGGAACAGCTACTTTCAGGTGTTCATGACTGGGGCTATATGTAACCCACCACATGCTCCTAATCACATTTCGCCTTTCAAATCCAATTCTCTGCACAACCTAAAAACTACATTTAATTTAATTTCCATTTAAATATTACTAGTAAGATTTCTTTCCAGGTATTTTATATATTTCCCCTTCAGTCACAGTTAAAAAACACAATTTAATGACAACTTTTGGAGGGACTCTGGGCCCCATGGGACTACACATTTTGGATCCTCAGGCTGGGCTCCTCTGAACTACAGTTTTATTTATTTTTAATAAGACTATCTCTATTTTAAACTATGTCACAGAGCACCTTCTTCTGTTGTGGAAACACAATGTTATAAACATTAACACATTCATAAACAAACACCAAGCAGGAATTTCTTCACACAACCTATTGTTCTGACACAGGTCACATTCACCTCAAGGTGGGTTTGAGATGAAGACCTTCCTGACTGCACCCCATGATCAGATAAATAACAGCAAACTTTCATAATTTCACAGAAGACACAGTATGTTTCTAACACAATTAGAGGGACTACTTTACACAATATAATTTGCATGCCAAAGCCCGGGATAGTAAATAAACCTCATCGTATCTCTGTGTCTATATCAACAACTTACTGTATGTTTACAGTGTCCCATTCAAGTTGGTCCCCTTTCTGTAAAAGGAAAGTACATTTTGAATCTTCGTGCTTGCCAGGTATCATACTACAGGGTATATCCAACGGAGAAAAATATGTAATGTGCCAAAATACAGACCCACCAGCCAGAGCCCTATTTTGCCAGCAGACTAATGGGATGCATGTATGGATTATAATCAGACTCTCTATTTTTGGCCTGCCAAGCCTGTTTTTGACGTATCCATAAGGCTAGGAATAACATGGATTTTCACACCACATGAAGGTAAGGCTTAAAGTTAAAGCTAAGGGCAAAGAGAAATGAAAAGGCAATTGCTCAAAGTCACATCGTTCTGGAAGCTTCAAAGGGACTTCAGCTAAAGGAGTACATTCTTTATGGACTTCAAATTCTTCAGATAGGTACAGTTAGAAGCACGTCTTAGTAGCTTTGCATGGGGACATGTCAGTCCCACTGTACACTTTTCCATGATGTTGAGCCTAGTCCAGTTCTACAATATGGTACCAGTTTGACTCTAATGAAGCACATATTTGGCTTCTTCACTGACTGTAGAAACATATTGCTAAAGGTTAGGGGGATCTTTTATGTGTAGTTACGTCTTCGATCCCAATTTGTACTTCACATTCTCCAGAACAGATTTCATCTGAAAGATGTGCATGATGTTGGGATCCTGTGATGGAAGGCATGAGTGGGGAGCGTTCTGGTATGGAGCTTCAAGGTTACAGGGAGGGGGAGTGACATTCCAAGTATCTCCTCAGCCCCCAGCTGGACTGTGTGAAAGTAAGGAGGAAGAGACTGGCCCTTCCCTAAGGGCTTGATGGTTATAGTTGCTCTCATTGGGTAATTAGAGTTAGTCTGGCGAGATTCTGTCTATTAGGTGCAAGCTAATAAAGAAGCTGAGCTGATTTCTGGACACTCTTATGTGATTCTTGGGCTGAACCTGACAGATCCTGCTATCAAAATACAAGCTAAGACTATTAACCTGACAAGCTAAGACTATTAACTTTGGAATTGCACCATCCACAAATCCTCACATTCCAAATGTTGAGGAACCAGCCTTTCTTACGATTTAAACAGGACACTTTTTACATACATGCAAACTGTGCAATTCCATTCTGAATTATTATGCAGAGTTACATATAACTCACACAACTGTTTAAGTAGAAGCAAACAACTAACACTCAGCAGGGGGGCATTTATTTATTTATATGATTTATAAATAAATAAATTTTTCAACTTGAAAAGCTCTTAGGATGGCTTATCAATGAAAATCTGATCTTTGGTACTGATCCTATGAGAAGATAAATAGAATCACCTATATGCAGAAATTTGGGACATGAATTTCCACTGGTCCCCAAGACAGAAAACAGCAAAGGTTTGTAACAATGGCAGTTGAAAACATTTGGAAGTCAGAATCCTTGCCAATATGATCAAGTCAACTCTTGTGACAATTCCATTTACATACCTGGGAAACTGTGAATGTGTATGTAAATGGTATTGTCACAAGAGTTATAATTCATGTACAATGATGGCACCATGGAAATATGACTATTACTACTGTATGATTACATATGTATACAAACTCAAGGATATGCAGAGTTACTCTGCAGTGACATGGGCAGTGACAAATTTGAAATTAGAAATAAAATAAATATGTTTTTTTGACATGGACTTTGTTTTTACAAAGAAATCTATCTATATTGCAAAACAGGAACTGGGAGGGGTAGAGTTAAAAACACACAGTAACATACATTCCAACATACATTCCAACAATGTATATAGCTTTTGTCCTAATCATGGCATTATATATGCCTCCAATATTACTATTTACCTATTACTTTCAAGGTTATAGTGACATTGGATGTTCCAAAAGCATTGGTTCCTTGGCACGTGAATGCTCCAGAATCATTAACTCCCACTGAACGGATGCTCAGCGTTAATTTTCGTTCATATTCATAATCACGCATATTCTTGCTTTTGCTGGAAAGAATCTGTCGGCAAGGGAGGGGAAAATTAACATCTAAGATACAGTGTACATAGCATCATTCTCAAATAAATTAAAAATAGATGTAATTATAACTTCACCATATTAATATTCATAACTTAAAACCAGAATAATAAGCCATCACGACAAACCTGTCACTGGAACCTCTCCATAGAAAACAACTATTCTTAAAGCTCTCTTTGGTGGAGTAGGAGGGGGGAAGAATGAAAAAATGAAGACACCCCCTTCTTAGAATTGTTCTTACTCTCCTTGCCTTGCTTTAGATCCTGTATTTTTGGTATTTGGTGGTCTTAAACTCAGAATGAAATTTGTCCTTAAAACATTCAGTATCATGAGGTTCTTTCCAAATAAACTTTGCAACATGGAAGTCATCATAGGGTTGGGGGGGGGGGGATGTCTGTTTCTTAAAATTGGTATGTAGGTTTCTTATAATTGTTAATAAGTGGTATTAGAGAAGCACAGAGAAAGCCCAGTAGCTCCTACAGTGTTACTGAGGTAACACTGAAGGGATTCCAGAGTTAAGACTCATGGGATTCCTGGTCAAAAAACACAGCTGTCAAGCAACTGTGATTTTTTTGAAAAGTTAGCATAGACCAATGACCCTGCTGTGGGGGTAACAAAAGAAGAATGTTCTATGCAAGGAAGGAAAGATCCTATTGAGTTGGAATATCTATTTACAAACTAAACTTTTGACTTCCTAACTGCATTTAGCAAGGAATCTGAATGTCACCAACCTACTGCTGTACATGTCTTCTAGATTTCAAGATTGTTTTAATCATTTCCAATTTAGCAGGCTGTTCCCCATAATGCTACTGTTTTTACACAATGCAAATTTCAACTCTACCCAAATATTCTGATAGCTTTTTATTAACATGTGCTAAAGCAAATTTAGTTTTAAACAAAGCTAAAAGGAAACTCCCAACTGAAGGTGGATTTTTGAATGAAATATTTAAAATGATATTGGAACTGTTTCAGAAGTCCCAGATGTAGGCCCTGTATGGACCATATACTATGGAGATCTGCTTTACCTTCAGAATAGGTGACTTCGGATCGGCCCATAAATAAGCACTTAGGAGACAGGAATTATGCCAGCACCAGTGGATTAGTGGAGAATGGCCTGTAGGACTCTAGGGACATATTATCCAAGACATATTTCCTTGAGGCTGTATAATTTCTCCAGCACTGCAACACCACACCAGTCTTTTTCTAGTCACATGAGCTGATGGTGATTTATTTTAATCACTGCCATTAACAGATGTCAATTGAGACTGAAATGGCTGTACTCAGCAAGATTAGTTGGACTCTTTGGGGAATTTTTCCTATACAGTTAAATTTCACTATCTACAAATTTTTAAACTACAGGTGATTCAAGTCTAACTCAAATCCAGTCTAATTTAGTAGCAAGAATGGCTGCTATTAAAAGTGGGCCTTTCATAGGTGCCATATTGGAACTGAACTCTTTATATGTACTTGATCTTAGCCAAAAGATCAACAAGCAGCCTTATTCCCTTTTGAGCCAACTCCAACTTGCCTCATGGTTGATTTGGGTTTGGCTTGGGTAACCAAATCTTTTCATTAAGAACTACAAACATACACATACACACACACTATGTTTTAGCTGCCCCACCACAAGATTGTTTCAGATATCCAACAGTTCAGAACCATTAAGGCCAAGTCTATCTTACCTATCCCCAACCAGATTCCTACCAGCATGTATATCCACCTTGAAATTCCCTTTCAGGATAAACAACATTATGCAGAGTGCTTAAAAGATGTAAGCAATTGTAAGCCAATGAAATTAAAGCTATGAGGTAGAATAGTTAAAACTAGTTTATGACAACAAACATTACACTTCTCCAAACTTTCTTCATTTTGCAAATCATTCTTGCTTCCACTATATTCCATGCACCACTTCATACACTGTCTTTTTTTTTAAACTTCTCATATTTTTTTGAGGATCTTATCAGCTCCATCCAGACACAACTTTCTCAATCTTAATCTTGGCCCATTTGCTCTTCCTTCGCAAATTTGCTTTGGAATTTAATCCTCAATTATTCTCCATATATTTTCAACATACTTCTTTCACACTGGTCACTCAGTTCTGTATTCAATTTTCATCCAATATTTATTCATTCCTGACCTTATCTATTCTTGTTTTACTGCACACCCCGTGTTTGTTTCTACTGACATTACCCAACTCTCACTCCCATACCACTGGACAGACTGCCATCTATTATACACAGCCATTTTCACTTATTTTGACATTCATTCCTTGAAACTGACCACATGCTTGCCAGAATGTGTATACCTTAAAATGTCTGTATCCATTTCCCCATCTTGGTAAACATTCTATCATTCTGTATTTATTTTCCCATTCTGGGTAAACATTTTACCAAGGTACACAAATTCATCTCTTTGCTCTACTTTTCTGCCATTTATCACTTGGATTCACAACATGATATTAATCTACACACATACATTCACATCCCCACCAAGACGCTTTTAATGTTACCGCAAATATTCCATATCCATAAATTCCTTATCTATAAATACATAATACAGTGTGTGGGACATGACATACCCTTGTCTTACACCATACTCCATGTTGAAGCATTCACTATGCAGTCCATTTATTCTTAACCATGCTTTCCTTCCATTATATACCTCTCTTATCCCATTCAGCAATCAACTTTCAACTCTATCTTCACATAAAACATTCTGTACTTCAAGCTTGCTAACTATATTGTATACTTCCTCTAACACATGCACAGTAAACTTTCTTTCTCATATTCATGCACTTCCCAATAGCCTGGTGATGAGCAAAATTTTGTTTTGTACACTTGCATTTCTGAGATTTTGCTCATTTTCATTTCTTGCACTTTTTCAATCATAATTCTACCAAACACCGTCCCAGGCACACTTAAGAAAGTTATCCTGCTGTAGTTTTTGAATTCACTCTTGCTATCTTTCCCTTAATATAGGGAAACAAAAATAAAATTCTTTCAATCACCAGGCACAGCCGCAATCTTCACATATGCATTAAACAAGTCATAGCCACTCCATGAGTAAACTACACCCAATTTTAACACTTCTCCAGTTACACCATCTCCACCTGCACCCTTACTATTTTTCAACAGTCTCAATATTAGGGACTACATTTTTATCATGTTTTTCTTGAATGCTAATATTTATAGCATTTATTTCAATTCTGCTCTTTGATGTATCACTAACATTACATAAAAATTTCTAACATACTTCTTCCAGCACTTCTTCATTTGTTTCATGCAAAATATTTCATCACTTATATATTTAATTCCACTTATTATGCCAGACTCCTGTTTCCAAAACAATTATTAATTTCCACCAAAACTTCCCTGCATATTCTCTGTCTCTTTTAATCTTGACCAGACCTTGCCTTCTTGGACTATATTCTTTGCAACTATCTTTGTGCTCTGCATGCACATTATATTTTTTCCTCATCGTTTATTGCAGCAATTGTTTTCTTATATGCATCTTTTTCTCATCCTCATCCTCTTTTGTTTCTTCATTGCACCAAAAATTCTTTTTCAATTTCTTACTTCCCACTATTGTGTTACCTTTTCTTTCTGCAGCTGTTCTACTTTCACTTCCATTCAAGATTTGTCAATGCTATTACTCTAGCAAATAATGCTTTGCATGAATACTACTTTATCACAGCTAATGTGTATACATCTCAGATGTGTTCTTGTGTTATTTTTCAGAAAGACTATTCTTTCAAGTACATTGTAGAGACTTATGGGGTATAATGAACTCACCGCATTGCCTTGAAAAATCCAATAAGCTTGCAGAGTGCTATCTATATCCCTGATTGTACATGTAACTTCAAATTCTTCACCTTCTTTGAGAAGCTGGCTCATTTTGGATAAAGTGATAGATGGCAGGGATTTGTGAACTAAAAAACAATTCAGATGCCCATTATTTTCATTACATGAAAAGCCTTCTAAAAGGGGTTTGGAAAGAACAGTTCTTAATCTTCCAATAAAGTATCAGATTTGCTAAAAATATTTTAAATACAGTGGTACCTCAGTTCACGAACTTAATTCGTTCCATGATTCTGGTCGTGAACCGAATCAAATTTTCCCATAAGGTTCAATGTAAATAAGGTTAATCCGTTCTGAACCATATGTATTTTTTTTTTAACCACAAAAATATGAAACAAAGTACAGTACAGTATGGAGAGAGAGAGCACTAACCTTGCTTGAGGCGACACCAAAAAGCTTCATAGCAAGTGTCTGTCTGCGACCACAATCTCGCCTAGAGGAAGCCACGACCACGTGTCAGAGCAGGGAAGATGGCCGTGGGTCGAGTTCGTCACCCAACGCGGAGTTTGCGAATGGAAGCAAAATTTTGTGAATGCTGCTGTCCACGAACCGAATTGTTTGTGAACAGAAGCATTCGTGAACTGAGGTATTACTGTATCAGAATATATCACAGTTGTACTTTCAGCAAAGTAAACATATAAAAACATTTATTGGCACTATGTAACATATACAGTTAAGCCTATCCAGTATTTACTCTTGCAAAGACTGAAGGCCAATTAGGAAACTCATTCTATTACCATTTTATATGGCTACAATTCACAACCTTGACATCCATTGATAGGATCTGAGAACATCCATTGGCTTGAAATAATTTCTTAATTACCTGATATTTATGTAAACTAGATATACTGTTTGCCAAGCTGTATGAGAAAAGGGATTGTATACAATGGTAGTTATTACTACGAGTATATATTTAAGTTCAGATAAATATATATTTTACCTGCTCTCACAATAAGTGTTATATCTTTTGACTTTTTTTCAACTCCATCTTGTTGTGCCACACACCAGTAACAACCTAGAAATGATCTCTGTACATTTTTTATGATGATTCCTTTCTGAGGATCAGGAACTAATGTCATATTCTCAGGCAGAGGTTTGGAATGACATCTTTTCAAAGTGAAATTTGAAACATCTGGATCTGTCACTGGGCACACAATAAGAGCATCACTGTCTTCCCTTCCAAATATTGTGGTCTTATGAAAGAACAGAAAATTTGGATCTGTAATAAAAATTTTTAAAAAAGACATTAAAACAGAGTAATTCCTGCAAAGATGTAATGAGCCACATCTAGATTCATGTGACATCTTGAACAATAAAATCTAACTTGGATCCACATGTTTTTTGTACATTTTCATGTTTTTCCATCATGCAGTGATAGTTGCATTAGAAGCAACATTTTTATATGCACATATTTAACATTTCCTCCATATGGAGAATCAATGAAATGTATTGTCGAAGGCTTTCACGGCTGGCATACGAAGGCTGGTGTGGGTCTTCTGGGCTGTGTGGCCGTGTTCTGGAAGTTTTGTTTCCTAACGTTTCACCAGCATCTGTGACCAGCATCTTCAGAGTGCAGGAGCACAGACAGGAGCATCTCTCTGTGCCCAGGATGATGTGACCCTTTTGTGGGTATTTATAGAGATCTGAAGGGGGGGGGATGGGGGGATTGGGGGGGGTTGGGTTAACGAGTGGCTGCTTGTTTTGGTGTAAGAATATGCATGTATCTTCCTGGGGGTTAGGCAGGGTTTTTTCATCTATTGAGTTGTTAACGAGTGGCTGCTGAGAGTGATTAGCATGTTCATTGTGTGAACTGTTCACACGTCCTGGTGGTTGAGCTGAGTTCGTTGACCTTTTGCAGGCTGTATTTTTCAGGATTGGTAGCCAGGTTTTGTTGATTTTTAGACTCTCCTCTTTTTTATTGAAACTGTGCTGGTGTTTGTGAATCTCAATGGCTTCCCGGTATAGCCTGGTATAGTGGCTGTTGGTGTTGTCCAGTATCTCTGTGTTTTCAAATAGGATTTTGTGTCCAGTGTGCCTGAGAGCATGTTCAGCTACTGCAGATTTTTCTGGTTGCTGTAGTCTGCAGTGTCTTTCGTGTTCTTTTATCCTGGTATGGATGCTGCGTTTTGTGGTCCCAATGTATACTTGCCCGCAGCTGCATGGTATGCGGTATACTCCTGCAGTGGTGAGGGGATCGGCCACATAGCCCGGAAGACCCACACCAGCAATCAATGAAATGATGTGAGAATTTTCTGAAAATTCTTCATTGACTCTGTGATCTTGTAGAAAAGATCTCCCACACAGAAACAATTCCAAGGAAGAGATAACTAAGCTTATCTTTGGCATATGAGGAGAAATTAGGAAAGTAAATATTCTAACAAAGATAGCTATTATAATTTAGAAAAGCTAAATGATGTTACATCCAACTATCCACTCCTTTCATCCAGCAAGTCTTGCCTCTTTCTCTTAGCCACGCAACCTGGATATTTTTATAGCTGAGTCCCAAGGATGTGGGAAACTATCATAGAGTGACTCCTCAAAAAACAAAGGGAAAAAAACCCAAAAGAAACCACTAAATGCAATGGGCAACCAAGATGGGAAGCAGTAAAAAAAAAAATGCCTAGGTGTATTAAGATTCAACCCAATTTGGAAAATGATCTCTTTTGCTAAAGAATTTATTCCAGCCAATTACTGAGAGCTTCCAAGTGCAGACCTTGCTTCTAGAATGCATCAGAATTTTCCTAGCCATTTGTCTTCTATAATCATGGACATGTCTATTTCCATTCTGTAAGACATTTCTATTCTGGACAAGTGAAGGGAGAAAGGGAGCAGGACTTGGGTTGCTGGTCATATTAGTGAGAAATGGAGGACAACTGAATGAAGAAGAGGGTACCAAAAGGAGAAGGAGCACAGAATGGAGAATTCTAGTTGAGGTGATCATGGAGGGAACAGCTATAGAACAAGAAAAAATAGCTTAAAGTGAACTAAGTAATTGCTTAATGGTAATTACTCTCTTATCTACTGTACCACTTGCAGTTTGAACAATCTGGAGGTACCTTTCCTGTACAGGATCTTCACTGCAGAGTGAAGCATAATATACTCTGATTTATACTGAGATCACAAAACACCATTTCAACCATTCTTCAGTGTTGAAGAAGTAACAGCCTGCCAGGTGCTGCTTTGAGGTTAGATCTGATTATCTTTTGGCACTTTGAAATGCCACAGTTCTATAAATTGTGCAAATGTAAATCCCACTTGTTTCAGCAGTGCTAATAGGACATGCATTTGTTAAGTCTAACTATTACAGTAGTGCTGAAATGTCTCTTTTTTACATAAAAAATATATAGGCAATTCAAATATTTGCATATATACAGACCCACAATCCTGAACCAGTTATTAATCCTAGTTAACATCTTCCTTTTCTAATTGAAAAATTAGGGGAAAAAATCATGATAGAGCATGGCTTTTCTTATTCTGTCACCAATATATAATAAGCATCATGTTTGGGGAAAAATCTACAAGATATTTAAGGGCATTCTTCCCTACAATTCACGTAATTGCATGTTCACTGGGATTGTGTTATAGTTGAGCATACCTGGAGGCATTAAGTTGGAGAAGATCAAAAGGTTGATAAGATCTTTAGGAAGAAGGCTCTGAACATCTTCTCCAACCCAATGTCTCCCAGTGTACTCAATTACAACACAAAACCCAATGAGCATGCTAGCTGAGAATTATGGGAATTCTAGGCAAGGATACTCCAATTCTACCTTTGTGATCATTTCCTGGCTCTCTGATCTCAATAACAGACTGTAGGTGCCGATTCATGTTCTGCTCAGAACCAGAGGATTCCATGGTTTTGTCTGACTCTAAAATATTTTGTTCTTTTAGTGTTATTGACTTGTAAGTTTTTATGTTATAGAGGGATCATGTATATATGCCATACATACATATGCAATGCACATATGCCAGCATGTAGGGGAGAATGATACAAACAGCACTACAATGTTGTGATGCAAGCCCCACCCCTTTTCTGCATGTGCCCTAATGCCAAGCCTGCCCCCAAAGGGTGGTGCTTGTAATGTAATGCTGCCATGCTTACTTTCATCATTCTAACAAAGCAGAAAGACCCAACAGAATACTACTGTGCACTGCATTACAAACAAGTCAGCTCCCTAGTCTTAAGTCTGAAAGTGTAAAGACAGAAAGGTGTCATGCAAATCTCTTGGCCCCAATCAATTTTAAGCCCTATTCAGACATTAGACAAAGGATTAAAAGTCACCATGGGACTAGTGAAGATGAAGCCTGTCCCACTAAGTTGAGCTGGTGATTTTTGATCCTCAAAAGCATCCTCGCTTTCAGCAGAGATGTCCACCACAAGGAGGGCTTCCACAAGGGCTCCCATCCTGATAGTGCAGGATCTGAATGCACATGGAATTCTTTGCATGCACAGCTCTACACACAAAGGCTTCTTCCTGTCAGACATTGAAGCTAAAAGTAAAGATGGCTTTGAAGCTGAGACCTCATCTTTCAGAGGATTAGTCTTATCAATGCTGCCCACATCATGATGTTAACTCTATCTAATGCTTGAGCAGTGTTTTCTTTGTGTTCTGAGAAGGGCTCTTGGTTCTCAGATCAGAAATCTGTCAGCTTCAGCAAAATGGGAGAAATTGAATGACTGCTTGTCCAAGTTCTGAGAAGAATTCCCACTAAGTTAAAAGAATCTATTAATGACTATGATTTCAGCTTTTGAATTTCAACAGCAATAAAGGTTTTAAGCAGAGGATGGCTTAGGTTGTTGCTCAACCTCAAAGATCAGAAGAAATAGTAGAACTGTACCTTTCCTCTCCTAGAAATCAATGAGCTGTTTTTAACTACTACTGGGACAGTATCACAGATTAAATGGTTTGGTTCTGATGCGCACACGCACAAGCACAAACACAGAGCAATTAATTATTTTGCTTCCACTTTTCAAATAATCCTAATTTGTCTGCATGCTCTAAAGGTGCTGGTGGGAAATAAGGGAACCATTCCCAACAAGGTTCAGTTTCCTTCTGTTTGTTTAGACAGAAACAAAATTACGTAGAAATGTAGCTTACACAATAAAATTCACATTTCAATACATTGCTATGAAAAGATGTTTCCATTTCACAGATGTTTAATCCTCCTTAATTGAGAAGAACATTAATAGAACTCCTTAATTGGCAACAAAGTTGTTTTCTACCTGCTAAACCACTCTCTTCCCAACCCATAGCCTCAGCTTTTCAATAAAGTGCTGAGATCTCTTTCAATTGCATTTATTTACTTACTTACTTACTGGGGGGATGGGACATGTATGTGTGTTTACTGCTGCTTTATATTTTTCACCTAATTTGCACACTATCTTGATGGGACTTGTGGAAATGCAGTATAGAAATATTGTTAATAAGTAAAAAAGTTGGAATCTAGAACTTCTGTCAGCAAGATTCTCACCTATATTTGTATGTAGCCTTCTAGACTCAGCACCACAGAAAAGGGTTTTTTCTATGTTTTAATGATTCAATCAGCTGAATGCTATACCCAAGTATCACCAAAAAGCAGTTTCCAATAGTGGTAAAAAATGGGTAGAAAGCAGCATCAGAAAATATGGATATTCAAGCAAAATACCATCAGGTTCCCATACCCAGAAACTGCTAAATGATGTATTTACTTATGAGAAAAAAAAGTCAGAGATTTAAGTCTACTAATAAATGTTCCAGATTATTTCACATCACTAAAACATTTTTTTTTCAGTACAATCCGTTCATTCAAATGCCAATTACTAGCTGTTGAAGAACTGTAAAACTGCACACATGTGTGGACCAGTCCTTAAAGTATGCCAGCAGATTATGAATGTTCTGGCAAAACACAGAATTTACTTTTGTTGATGCTTCCAAAAATCCCTTTAGTACTATAAAAGCCCAGAGAGCAGCTGCCCACTGCCTCAGAGGACTCATCACAAACCCATATTCCTGATCTTCTCATCTTTTATTTCATTCTAGTCTCAAAAGCCTTTGGCCTCACTGGGGCATCTTTCCAGTCTGCACGGGGAGACAGACACAATCTGAATATCAACAAAAAGAACAAGTCTCAACAGGATCTTTTCAGAGCCACACTGCTCAAGGCAAATTTAGAATAAAATGCTATGGACTTAATTTCTTCCGGATGCCAGGACCGCATCTGGCTTCAGATGTACAACAACAAATGGGAGCTATGTAGTAGCATGGGGAAAACATGCTACTCAGATGCACTTCTACAATGGGCATCTAGTGGGACTTTTCCATGGCTGCCCTACCTTATGGAACATTCTCCCCCTGGTGATCTGGCAGACTCCCATCCTTTCTGCTTTCCAGAAGGCCATTAAGACCTGGATTTTTACCCAGGCACTGGGGTAGAGTGAGGAAGTTTGGGGTCGGTTGTTGGGGCATCCCAACGGATGACTGAAGCAGCGGGTTTTGGTTGTGTTTTATGGTTTTGTGGTTTGTGGTTTTTATAGCTCAAGCTTTTATTGTTGTTGCAAGCTGCCCAGGGTTGGGTTTTAAGATGGGCAGCCATATGAATATTTTAAACAAACAAACAAACACAAATCCCAGGACTCAGCCCTTAAATTTAATTTGGGTCAAATAACTCCTTTCAACATCAATGTCAGAGAAAGGATGGGGGAAATTATGGAGCCATTTTCAGCTGAATTCCAGGGCTTTACATCTTTGGATTAATGTAGCTTCACTGGATGGTTGGTACATGTGGGTCAGCCATATAAGATGTACAGTATAAACCCATAATTATATCCAGTGCTTCAAATGCCACGCTATCCAACATCTAGCTGCCAGCTGAAAGGGATAGAGAAATCAAGTACTAATCTGTATCTTAAATATCCCCAAATCAGTTCATTTAAAGAAGAGTAGATATTTCTTCACCAAATACTATGAGATTTCTCACCAAAAAATGAGAAGAACTATGCCTGATAATCCTAGATGGCACAGCACATCCAGCCTTATGTTATATAGCTGCCAGATCAGAAATGAATACTTACTTGGCCCAATCACATATCTTTTGTGACAAATAAGTGCCATAACAAAGTTCTCTGATCTCATCACTGAAGGCAGAAATGCACTGCCCATACCTAATTCAGCCAATTATACTCACCCACTTTTTGACTAAAACAGAATAGAATGGAAACTCACCCAGCTGTACCTGACCATTATCTATGCTTGTATTTTCCCAGCTAGCCTAGATAAACCACTGAATGCCACCCAAGTATATCACAAGCCCTTATTTATTTATTTATTTATTTATTTATATTGTCTTTCACATCAGACATGTCTGAAGCTTCAAGCCTGCCAATCCTGCCACTTTTGGTAGAACACAGGGCTCTGAAAAAGTGGCCATGCTGGGTTGAAGGATGGTGGGTAGAGTGCAATGAACCTGTGCACATGCAAAATCGTCTGCAAGTTTATTCTTGAAGTCATACTACATTCAGTTGGGCTTACTCCTTAGTAAATGTGTTTAGATCTGCTGTCCTTTGGTTATGGTCTTTGAACCCAAAGGAATAAGCAAGGCCTGTTATAAAGACATAATGTGACTTGTCACTAACTTCCCCTGCAGGGATGTGTCCTAAAATGAAGGGGTTCCTTATTTCAGAATAAATGAGTAATTGGTTCATGTTCTTCCTACCTAATGTATCGGTCTATTTTGTTACTATTTGAGATAACACTACCCACCAGATTTGGCAGGGTGGACATGCTCCAGGTCCCTTCTGTGAAACAGTGTCAACTTATGGGACCTAGGAGATGCGCCTTCTAGGTCAACTACACCTGCCCTATAGAGACCTCTGAGAATGTGGATGGCACTGACTGTGTTGGCATTTTGGAAGGCCTTAGAAACCTACCTCTTCCCTCAGGCTTTAGAAACAGGATATCAGTGGAATACAGTTTGTGCATTTTGACTGAGTTCAGCATTTTACCTGGCATCTTTTATTGTTCTTTTTATTGTTTGTATATGTCTGGTTTTGTTTTTATACCTTTGTTAGCTGCCCAGAGTTCTTTGTTTAAGATGGGTGGCTGTATAAATTTGCAGAATCAATAAACAAATTGCAAAATCAGCACCAGAATCTCTTCTGTGTATTATTTGTAGGTGTCTGCAGGTAGAGGGGTTAGTGATGACACAAATGGTTGGTACCTGTGTCATTTTGTATTGTGCAAAATGATGCAAAATGACTTGTGTGATGGTGTCATGCTGGTCACATTGCTGTTTTGAAATCATCATGGCTTGCAACAGACACCACTAGTCTCATTTAAGGTGTGAACTTGTCTAAAGGACTGTAAATCTTTCTCTAAGAATCTTTGAAAAATGAAAAACAAGGCTTACTTGTGAGGCAGAGTGAAAGTCTTATCTGAGATGGCAGATTCTGATTTAAAAACTGACTCACACTTGCCATTGTCTACATCTCTGGGCCATCTCCAGGGTCAACTGGCAGTTTCAGAAAGAGAAGATATTTTCATTAGGGCCATGGTGTAGAGGAAAAAGAATTAAACCGCTCTTCTTGTGATCCTGAATGGAGTAAGGACGACTCTTGGCTAGTAGGATATTTAAAATAAATATTCATTGTCAGTCTACAATTTTCCATGTTATTTGATTTCAATATCCAGAAAGAGATACTTGTTGAGTATGCCACAGATATTCACATACAAAAATACTTTCCTCCAAACAGCACCTTGAAACTGATACCATCTTAGATCAACATTTTGCCAATGTCATGCAGCTGTGCAAGAAGGCATATATTGTGCTTTTGGAGGATGGAGTTTCACCAAAAGCAATGGTTATTTTTCCCAACCTGGTACTGTCCAAATGATTGGACTGCTATTGCCATACTAGCTAGAACAACTGTGCAATCCAAGCTCTACCTTCTTTTTATGTTCATGTGATACACATAAGAAACAGGTGGAATTTTGATCACACTGTCATGGCCATGTCTTTGACTTTTTGGACCATACCCTGTGGACACCCCTTGTGCACAGCTAAGCATTTATTCAGAAATTCTGTTTATTTTATGAGGAATAGCTGAAAAGTATTTTATTTGGCATGCTGCTTTCTTAGGATGTGAAAAAACACACTGTGGATATAAATGGGATCACTATAAATGTAAACCTGAACCAAGCCTCCTTACTAGTACATTTTAGAGGATGCCTTCTTGGGATTAAGAAAGGGAAAGAAAAGAAATGAAAATAAATTACCTTTAACGAAAACATAGATGGAGCTTTTCAAGTTTTTTTTGTTCTTGCATATATAGGTTCCTGTGTCTGTAGGTCTTGCTTTAACAATGCGCAATTCCTTGTTTTTGAAATTCTTTAGCTTCGCTGATGGGTCAGCACTGTAAAAGTCCCAAGTCACCGGGCCATTATCAGTACATGCCAGCTTAAGTTCTTGCCCGCTATTCACAACCAAAGGAGATTCTGATGGAAAAATGGATGGCTGTGTACCACCTGCCAAAAATAAAATGATATGATTAGCGTTTTGTTAATCTCCATTGATTGTATGATGCAGACTTATGTACATTTAGCTCGTTAGAACTCTTTAAAGATGAGTAAGGAACAACAGTTTTAACAAGTTTGTACCAACTGTGTTTTCTTGGCTGTTCCAATGTTCTTATCCTGCTCACCATTTTTTCAGCCCAAACCAATCAAAATCTAGCAACATGAAAAAGCACTATGCCTTTATGTGATGCACTGATAGATCATTATCATTCTTTTACAGATCTCTAAACTCCTTTCAGCACTTCAATAGAATGCCAGATCATTTTATCACTTTTATTGTTAATTCCGTTCAATCTTTCAATATCCTTCTCTTTGACTATATTTCTCTTTACACTATGCACAACATTTTTCTTTCAACCTTTCTTTTTTGCAGCAATCATTTTCTTATATGCAGTTTTTCTTATCCACAGACCCTTTCACTTCATCATTCCATCTAACATCCTATTTTATAATTCAAGCATTTCCAAAAATTTTTCCCTGCACCCACTTTCCATTCCAACCCATTCACTGAAAAACAATGCATCACCTAACGTTTTTGTACAGGGTTCATACCCACCCATCTGGAAGTGGTCCTGCTTTCACTCTCATTTCTTTCCCTTCTTTCCTATATTTTATGTTCCTTCTTCCACTGTTTGACACTAACGAGAAATGGTGTGCCTCATATTGGGAATCTCTAAGTACTCTTGTCTCCTTACACTATTCCTCTCACATCTTTCATCATAAACAATCAAATGAATCGTGGCTTTTAGATTTATCATTATTACACTGTCATGTATACTTATGCTTAAACCACAAATTTGAAAGAAAAATACTTTTTTTTCCTAATTAGACTCTCACCAATCACCATTCTCATTCATTCTTGGCTCCCTGAATAGCTCCATCACTTTTTCTGTACCGTCTCCTCTCATTCTGATCCATCAATTCATTCATTCACGTATACATGCATATGTGACACCTATCAGAGTAACTTTCCCTCCAGATCACATTCATTCAGAAAGTTGCACAATGATCCCCAGAACTCAATTTTGGTTCTTCCATATCTCCATCCACTGGAATAGAATATGCAATTATCACCAATCTATGAATTCCTATTTCCATAAATTCCAAGAACTGAAATGACACCAATTCATACTTACTGACATACACTTTAGCTCTTTCATTCATAGTTAAGAATATACTCTCACTTCCCTGCAAATATTCATCAACTCCATTTCACAATACCACACAAATACCAGACAAATTTCATTTAGCTCTAAAAGCCATACAAACTGTATTTTCAAAGCAGTGAGCAACATCTGAGGTAAAGTGCAAACTGGTTATGTATCTGCAAACATAATCTACCCTGCTTACATATTATGTGTTTGTGGTACTTCCTATAAAGACCTATCAGCATAATCTCAATTATGCAAATCCCAAGTTTGTTCATTCCAACTGTCTATGACGAAATATTTTTCAAGTGTACAGTACTGTGCAAAAGTTTTAGGCAGGTGTGAAAAAATGCTGCAAAGTAAGAATGCTTTCAAAAATATATTGTAATTGTTGATGTTTATCAGTTTACAAAATGCAATGTGAGCAAACAGAAGAGAAATCCAAATCTAATCAATATTTGGTGTGACCACCCTTTGGCTTCAAACAAGCATCAATTCTTACACTTGCACACTTTGTACACTGCACAAAGTCAGGGACCTTGTAGGATTAGAGTCAGGTGTATGATTAACCAATTATACCAAGCAGGTGTTAATGATCATCAATTTCATATGTAGGTTGAAACACAGTCATTAACTGAAACAGAAACAGCTGCGTAGGAGGCTTAAAACTGGGTGAGGAACAGCCAAACTCTGCTGCTAAGGTGAGGTTGTGGAAGACAGTTTCATGTCACAGGTCATTTACCATGGCAAGACTAAGCACAGCAACAAGACACAAGGTAGTTAGACTGCATCAGCAAGGTCTCTCCCAGGCGAAAATTTCAAAGCAGACTGGGGTTTCAAGATGTGCTGTTCAAGCTCGTTTGAAGAAGCACAAAGAAATGGACAACGTTGAGGACTGTAGACGCAGTGGTCGGCCAAGGAAACTTAATGCAGCAGATGAAAGACACATCATGCTTACTTCCCTTTGACACTGGAAGATGTCCAGCAGTGCCATCAGCACAGAACTAGCAGAAACCAGTGGGACCCAGGTACACCCATCTACTGTCTGGAGAAGTCTGGCCAGAAGTGGTCTTCATGGAAGAACTGCAGCCAAAAAGCCAAACCTCTGACATGGAAACAAGGCTAAGCGACTCAACCATGCACAAAAACATAGGAACTGGGGTGCAGAAAAATGGCAGCAGGCGCTCTGGACTGGTGAGTCAAAATTTGAAATATTTGTCTGTAGCAGGAGGCAGTTTGTTCATGGAAGGGCTGGGGAGTGTCTGCAGGCAACAGTGAAGCATGGTGGAGGTTCCTTGCAAGTTTGGGGCTGTATTTCTGCAAATGGAGTTGGAGATTTGGTCAGGATCAATGGTGTCCTCAATGCTGAGAAATACAGGCAGATACTTATCCATCATGCCATACCATCAGGGAGGTGTGTGATTGGCCCCAAATTTATTCTGCAGCAGGACAATGACCCCAAACATACAGCCAATGTCATTAAGAACTATCTTCAGTGTAAAGAAGAACAAGGAGTCCTGGAAGTGATGGTATGGCCCCCACAGAGTCCTGATATCAACATCATCGAGTCTGTCTGGGATTACATGAAGAGACAGAAGGATTTGAGGCAGCCTACATCCACAGGACATCTGTGGTTAGGTCTCCAAGACATTTGGAACAACCTATCTGCCGAGTTCCTTCAAAAACTGTGTGCAAGTGTACCTAGAAGAACTGATGCTGTTTTGAAGGCAAAGGGTGGTCACACCAAATATTGATTTGATTTGGATTTCTCTTCTGCTCGCTCACTTTGCATTTTGTAAATTGATAAACATAAACAATTACAATATATATTTTTGAAAGCATTCTTTACAGCATTTTTTCACACCTGCCTAAAACTTTTGCACAGAACTGTAGATATACAGTATTCCCACTTGGTTGGCAATGAAGACAATGGAGAAGCATCATCCAATAATTGCTTACCAGTTACTGCCATCCAATGAGCACAGGCATTTCTCAATTAATAATGGTTTAACTACTAGCTAGTGTATGAATCACTGCCCCTCCTCAGTTTCACACTGCAAAACCGATCCATTTCAAGTAAGCAAACGCAACAGTAAAAGAAATAAATTGTAGGCCTCTTGTGTCCCTGCCATCATGGCCTGCATGACAGTTATCTCCCTGCTAGGAAGCTAGGACCAAGCTTCACTGGAAGTGTCTAACAGAATGCCAACTGGGGGTTCAATAGCTTTATAAATGGATCTCCGCTCATGTCCAGTAATTTGTTTGTCCAACACAGACAGAACACATCAATTATGATTATTATTATTGATTTCCAAAGCAGATTTTTATCATTATAGAGACAAAGTCTACAAATGGAGTTTGCAGAGACAATAGCCCAGTCTCAGATGCATTATCTTACCATCTTAGCAGTTCTTAAATATACACAGGTATTAAGAGGATGTCAGGTAAATATTTTGGATGGTGGGAAATCCCATGAAAGTAAATTACATTAAGACTCAGAGGGAGGATCAGATTCTCAGAAGAATCTAATCAGCCTAGTCAATAAAGGGCTTTTCAAATCTACAATCAACAACCAAATATGGAGACTGCAATATAGTATATTGAATTTGGGAGGTGAGAGTTTAAATTCCAGCAGAGACATGAAATGCAAGAGGGTCCCTAATACATTCGGTTCAGATAGAAAAGCCCCCAGTGTCACTGCAGCTTCCAGAGAAAGATAAATGACTCAGATATGCAACACTAATAACAGATCACAAGTAGCACCATCTCAGAAAGCAAAGCAGGATGAGACCTAGTTTAGTACTTGGCTGGGAATCAACCAAGAAATGTGATGCGTGTACAATAGGAAAAGAGACAGAAAAATAGCTATCCAGGGTATAGGTTAGACCGGGAAGTCAAAAAAATACCCTGAAGGAAAGCAACAACAGACCATATCATTATTCTAATTGTTACCATCAACATTAGTGTGTCTATAAAGAAGTAAAGACACTCTTGAATCTGACTTTAAATTTTCATTTTCTCAGCAACAGTATGAAAATGATTTGCTACTGTATTCTTCCAGGAGTTTTTTCAACTTTCCAATCTAACCTACAATTCATGTATTACCTGACTAACACCAAGTGTTAGTAGTCAGGCCCAACTCTGCTCAGCCACGCAGATACTTCCAGCTACTGAGATAAATGCACCACAAATACAATTTATAAAAAAACAAAATAACTATAATGTTTTATAGTTCAGATTGGTGTCACTCAATTATGTATCCCTCTCGTTATTTCTCTATTAATATTAAACTTCTTCTAAAGAATAGAATAGTTTGCCTGAAATGGATACACATACTAAAAAGGTGCCACTGGCTTCTAGACAAGCAGTACAAGCTATTCTATTCCATTGGATTTTTCATACCCCTTGTATTGTCACTATTTTAATGCCCTTCCTGGATTTTATTGCATGGATTCTGTTTTGTTTTGTTTTGCTTGTGGAGAAGTTACAATATTGTGCTTTGCCCATGGGCATGCAAAAGCTGCAATAAAATAAATACATGTATGGATTAAATACACTATTTTCTCTATTTCTACCTATTCTTATATCTGATGCTTTAACAACCCATATAGAATTAGAGTCTTCTTTTACTCTCTAATTTTCAAATCAAACATTCTAAGATTACTGTTCTGCTGACAACAAACCCTCTCCTCCAAGTTAAAGTGTATCTGACAAGGTGCTCAATATAAACACATGTCTCCTAGTAATCATGAATGCCAAGTCACAAGAATCATGCATCCATTTATATTGCTTGAGAAAGAAGAGCCAAAAGAAACAATTCTAAGCAACATAAACTACTTATGAAAATTGCCCAGTCGAAACAGATTTCTGCAATTTATGATTTAACATGAAACCTATATGCTGTGTATGCAGTGTGCTACTACAAGCAACTACCAAAAAATTAAGAAGATTAGTTTCTTGCTTACACTGCTCTGAATTAGCAGGATCACCCCTCACCAGAAAGGTGTTACTAGTGCTGAGTAAATGCCTAGATTTACCTGATATTTGTTGCAGTGTGTGGCTGGCTGTTGGATATCAAAATACAGACTTCCCTCTTTTTCCCTTTAAGTCTCTAAATCAGCATTTCCCAACTTTCTGCTAAGGGGTGATCAGCACCAGGGTTGGTAACTTTGCCTTAGTCGGGGATACATAACTTCCATTGATTTAAAGGCCACATCATGCTTGATGTAGCATGCTGAGAGTTACATTCCAGTTCACTGGATTCAATTTAAAGATGATTTGAATCAAATTGATTTTCTGAATTGCTAATCTGAATCAAATCATGTCTAAACCATCCAATCATTAGATAGCCTTGTGTGCATCTACAAAAAGTTTTTTTTTTCTTTCTGAATCTACTTCCTGAATTTAATCAATGCAATCGTCTCATACAAAATCTAAACTGAACTGTTTGGCAAATCCAAATCAATAATTTGAATCAGAGCTGATCCAATCTGTGTATCCCTAATGACTATGCCCAGTTTTAAAGCCTAGGGTTTTTTGCGGGCTGAAATAGTTTGTTCAATTGTGGTGGAGTGTGAGGCATACCAGAGAAACATTCATTTACCCACTAATGCTAGTAGCAGGAGTGGGCTTATCACTAAGCCAATGATATCTAAATCTAGTACTACATTTTCTCACTCACAACAGATTCCAAATGCTGTCCTTCCAGGCAGCAAGAAGAAAGAACTCCACAACTTGCAGATGTGCAGTAAGGCTGGGAATGAGCTATGAACAGTCTTGGCTGTTTCCAAAAACAACATCCAAATTTAGGTTCAATACCAAAATGAGCTAAACGGAGCCCAGCATTTGTTCTTGTCCATACTTGCTTATTAAGCCATCAACACTCTGGCTCTTCTTAAAAGAAAAACAAAAACACCCCCCCCCCAAAAACTCTAAGCCCATAATACATAATACCTGCAGAAAGGTTGCCTGCAGAGCATAACTCAACCAGCAGATGAGCCCCAGGATTCGATATCAACAAAACTACAATATACACAAAATCACTGTTATGCTTGTTACAACTTTGATTGAAGTATTATATCTTTAAATATAAAAATATATGCTATAACTACATCACAGAAATGTAATGAAAAATAAAGCAGCTACAATCTCTGATAAGGCTAATGTAGTAAGTTATAAATGCATGCAGTCTTGCACCATGTAACACAGTCATCTATTGGTCAAATAACAGAGAGCTTTCCACTAAACCAGCATTTTCAGTCATCCTGCCACAAGTTGGCACAGTTCTCCTCTCCTCTGTAGCAGCATTGCACCTGTGCTGAATTTTGCACATGACTAACCAAGGACAATGTTATCAGGGAGTGATTATCACCAGTATTTCTTCCTTGAGCCAAGGAGGGGCTTTCTAAGATCTGGGCTTTGATAGTCCTTCATACATTCTCAATACTGATGAAGGGGGACAATGAAGACCACAATACCTCTTCACTGTTTATAGGGACATACACCCTACAAAGTCTTCCCTGAGAACAAAGCACTCGGTTGCTACAGTTAATAAACCAGGTAAATTATCCTTTACAATTACTGTTCCCAACTCTCCTAACATTTGCAGATCAATAGTGCTTTCTTTGGCAACTTTTAATCAGGAAGAAGATAAAGAGACAGGATTAACAAAAGCTCAGTTGTTTACCAAATGGGGATGTTTACGCCATTTGTGTAGTTAATGAGATCACAATCCCCCCCCCTTCTTTTAACATGAGTCTCTTTAAAACTCTGAAGCACAAACTATCATATACCAAAATACAAAGAGCAAGAGAGAAATGGAAAGTCACCATACTTGAGAATACCAATTTTGCAAACTAATCTGAATAAAAATGATAACCTAAACTGAAATCATCTTTCTGAGATCTGCTTTTGCCAACCTGTTACCTTCCTGATGTGTTGGACTAAATCTCTCATCATCCTATTTGGATTAGACTTTTAAACCAAGATGTTTGATTGGTGATGGGTATGGTTGCTTAGATGGTGCCAAAGGAGACTTTCCATGTGATCACCAACATGTACAGCAGTGTTTTTCAACCTGCTGGGAGCTGAAGTCTACCCATCTTAAAGTTGCCAAGGTTGAGAAACAGTGATGTAGAGACAGGAATAGGAGGCAGGCAGGAAGAAGCAGCATGAAGAGAGATAAGAGTCTTGGTGGCCAAAAATGCTACAGAAGAGGAGGTGGTATGACAGAATGTTAGGAGCCTGGGCTCTCAGTTCCTCACAGTGGCTCTGATGAGAACAGCTGCCCAGAGTCATGTATATGAGATGGGCAGCCTATAAATTAAATAAATAAATAAAAAGCCAAGTAAGTAAATAAGTAAATAATAAGGGAACTGACTTTTCTACACCACAGCTGGGATGACCTAAGGTTTCCAGAATGCTACATTTACAATAGCTTCTTAGGTTCCAGTTAGAATATTTCAGTTAAACAGAAAGTATCCCCAGCTGTGGATAAGGAACAGTTCCATATTGAACACTGACTTAGATTTAATTCAGTTATATCGATGCCCACCTCTTGCACATTTTGAAAGCATGCATACCACATTTGTACAACTGAGAGGTTAAAAAAAGAACTGCAGTTACATCAAAGTGGGTAGTAACATGGCATTGATGGGTATCTAGGTGTCCTCTGCACCCTAAAACTGGGTCAGCAGCCCATAAATTGTATACGTGCAATTTCACCAGCCTTGCATGAAACAGCATGAGATTTGACCACTAGAAGGGACATCCAGACATTGTGTGATATAATACAAGGGTTCTCAAGCTGGTACATCATTTAAAAAAAAAAAAAAAGAGGATGCAGCTTCTGGTCTCACCAAGTCCACACATTCTGCATTACACAACAGTTTACTGCAGATAAATCATAACATCTGGCTGAAAGTTCTTCTGTGTATTCTAATGAGAGAATCTGACTGCCATGAAACCAAAATTTTACTTTATTAGGACAAGCCAAAATTTTATCAATGCACATTTGTTACAAGGATAACTTAATAAATGTCATGTATTCAACACTGTGCCACTTTGTTCTCCTGTACTTTCAATAGAATAGAGGACATGCTATGTCTGCCACTTGCATTTGATCATTTAATTTTCATACTGATGGTTTAATATGACTTCTTCGAAATCTATCTTGAGAACATCAGGCCAAAAAGTGAAAAAATATGTAAATAATCATAGGTAAATAGAACGGTAAAGCAAATGGAAAGTTGCTTCATATTTTGCTTAAACCCAAGATATATTAAGGGCACACTGCCAATGTCAATGCTAGTTAACCTGACAATTAAATGTTACATGCTTATCCTCACTTCCTGGCAGAATTGCACATAATCATGGTTCCTACAGACCATCTTCTGGGATCCTGGAAAAAGCTAAAGAAGACTATTTCACCATTCCTGCTCACACATCTGTTCTCTTTTCCAAATGATCCTCCATACTCACTGGTCACTGAGTAGACTCAGTTCTCATTACACTGGTGTGGAAATTTCAAGGTTCCTTCAGGTAGGCTGATTTGTTTCTCACTCACATATTCTTACCTGCTGGCACTCACCACCTGACCCTGCTATTAAGAGAATGAAATAGCAAAGAGATAATGAACTTTTGAACGACTCCTCAAGCAACGTTTTGTTCAAGCAAGGTACTGCCTGCATAGAAGAGCATCACATATGAAACGAAGTTCATGTTGCTTTCTAAAATACACCAGGGTTTTCTTTCCTTTTAATGAACTGCAAATCAGGTAACTGCTCTCTGTTATTTTTTTCATCCATTATATATTTATCAATCAATCAATCAATCAATCAATCAATCAAATAATTAAATTAGAACAAATAAAATAGACCAGAATGCACACTAATGTAAAGTTCAGTATGCAAATATGTTGGGTTTTTGCTTTTTCCATTTATTATAACCTTTACTGTACATTTTGCTTAACAGCTCATTATTCCCCCCCCCCAACTTTCCTTAGGAAGCACTTTTCAAAGTCTAATCCTTTTTTTATTTGTCTTTTATTTATTTAAATAAATGTACCAGGTGGATATGAAGTGAAATTCGCTAGATTTCTATAAGAAAGGCAAGCAACAAAGCTGGAATCCACATAGCATTTTCCACCAATGCTGCCATTTGAATCCCAACCACTTAAAAAACATGGAACCAAAATGAACTGCAGTTTTCTTAGTAATATGAATGCTAATTATTTCAAGGGCTGGCAGCAATTTAATCAAGATATTGAAGTTTCATTAAAGATATTCTGATAGTCTCCTAGATAAAGCCTTTATAAGAAGAAAAAAATAGCAATAACTACATAATTATTCTACTGTTGCTATTTTGCTATCTCCTGAATTTTTTTTTCCATGGCAGTATCTCATTCTGAGAAAAATGCGACAATGAATAATACATGCAGATTAAAATAATCTACACAGCTAAATTGAGGACAAAAGAATACTAATATTGTATCCCAAGTAAAATTGACAATGGGTGGCCTCAGAGAAGGCAACTATATCACTGAGGCTTTCACAGCAGTAAAAAATTCAGAAGTGGGGAGTCATTAGGGCTGAGCAGTCCTTCAGATTCAATTCCTGACAGGTGCTCAAGAGCACACGGGGCCATGAACATCATACCTGTCGGTAGCATCTTAAAGTTGAGCATATGCAATCCTAAAAAAAAGATGCAACTGCTTTAAACACCAGTGAACAGGTGCTATGTTTGTGCCACCACACACTTGCAAGGCACTTCATGGACCCATAGTCATTCTAGAGCAGTGGTTTTCAAACCTGAGATACCTGAGGAATCCTTCTTAGTGTGGAGTCCTTGGGGTTCTCTGAGCTTGGTTGTTTTCTTGCAAACGTTTCATTACCCAGCTTCAGTGCTAGCACTGAAGATGTTACCTAGCTGGGTAACGAAGCATCTGAAAGAAAACAACCAAAACCAAGCTCAGAGAACCCCAAGGACTCACAGTTCAACCCTGAGCTACATATATTCTCTTCTATTGGTACCTTCTCAATGTAAAAAATCAGTGTGGAACCCACTAATAAATACATTCTGTGTAATATCTTGTCACAGTCCTCCCTTTTAAATGAAACAAAGGAATGAAGATCTTACCATTTCATTGTAATCGTAAGAGTAGACTGTCATGTGGAACCCCTGGATGATTTTCACAGAACCCTGGGGTTCCAGGGAACACAGTTTGAATACTGCAGCTCTAGAATATGAGAGCATCATACTGCCCAGGAATTTGTTAATCTGTAGCTCAGTGGCTTGGCATAAGGAATAACCCAGCACAGATGTGAAAAGTCCTGGCTTCAGCAACATAGTTTGCAGGACACCATACCAGCAATGCAATTTCAAACATGTCAGTCTAGAAATAAGCACCACTGGGGTCAATGGAATTTACTTCCGAACAGGTACAGGACTGTAGCATAGTATGGTGGATAGCAACAGAGAGCAAGGCTATCAGGAAGGAGGGAGTACATTCCAGGAAGGGAAGGGAGACAAAAGACAACACAGTCCGCAGGGGGAACATGAGAAGAAAAAGAGGTTCAGGATAGCCACTCCCTAGAATCTCCCAGGGTATATCCACTAGTTGCAGTAGTATAGATTTAGTCTGGCAAGATTCTGACTATATGGTGTAAGCAAATAAAGGAACCTAACTCTACTGGACTGATTTACTGTTGTTCTTGGGCTGGGCCTGACACATAGCTGCAGTAGCATTACTGTTGCTCAGTTTTCAACTAGGAATATTGATTACTTCAATTAGTAATGCTAGGGTGTATCGTGGACTCTAGCTGAGTGGTGCTTTGGATTCAAAGGCAAAAAAAGGTGTTATCAGAGCTTGTGTCTCCAACTCCTTCAAGCAGCTACATCTTTTCCCAGGTTTGTTTGACTGCCCTCCACAGCTTCCAAGCAAACCCAGGGAAAGACATACTTGTCTGTGGTTCTTCATCTGTGGGTTGTGACCAAATCTGAGGAGGGTCACATTCATTCCTGCCCTGTCTAGATATGGGTGACATTCACCATGCTTCAGGGACAGGACTAGGCCATATGTTCCTGAATCCAGCACGGCAATCTCCTTGAATGGTATTTTTGCTCACGGCAATAACTTCTGCAGCAGCCCCAACCTGCTCCTAAGCATCACCCAAGGTGACTTGGCCAGGATTGAGGTGCTCTTGCCTAGTCTCAGCCTCCCCTTCTTCCAAGGATGACTCTTCTTGGGAGCATCACGCTGGATCTTGATGCCAAGCCTGCACACTCCTCCAAGCATCCAGAACATGCTGGTCTCCTATCATAGGCATCTTCCTCCTGCAAGAAAAGAAGAGTTGCAGTGCTCAGGCTGCTGTGAGCAGGCATGCAGGCTTAGGGTCAGGATCCAGCATGATATTTCACCAGGAAGAAGCCCAGGAAGAGCAGCCCCTGAAATAGGGGGAAGGCAAGGCTAGACTTCAACCCTGGCTAGGTCAACTTGGCCAGCACTCAGGAGCAGACTGGGGCTGTTGCAGGAGCTGTTGCTGTGAGCACAAAAGCCATTTAACTGGGAACAACTTCTAATAGCAATTCAACTTTGGTGGTCAGTCTGACTTGCACACGCAGGTCTGAATTCCTGCCGGGCCATGGTCCTGCTCTGCCAGCACATCCCATCCGTTGTTTTGTCCAGACAGTGGGGGACTCTGGCTGCAGCAGGAGCTGTCACACAAATTATTTTAGGGTTACAGAAAACAGTGTTTGAGAATTGGTTAAAGGAGCTGCAGACAGGTACTGTGAACCCCCCTCCACAGCTCCACAGCATTTGTGTCTTTGAATCCAAAGTAATGCACAACCCTATTGGATACTAAGTACCATTTCCACAGATGCTGTCTCCAGTTCATGCTACGACTTTGACATAAATGGTTCTGTCCTGTGGCCTTGCATGCAAGAATGACTATATACTAGGAAGTCTGGAAATCTAGTAGTTCCAAAGTATCTGCATCAGTAGTATGGATATCAGACACTGTGGAAATGTCTAAGTGTTACTTGAATTAAAATGCTACTGAACATGTATCAATGCAATAAGAAACCCTGTTCTAGTACCATCCAGATGCAATAAGGAATTAGCATGTCCCATGGGTCAGATGGCTGTTGATAATGGTTACTGTAATCTGACCCCTTCATGGATCACTGCCTTGTCGTGGCGAAGGGGCTTGTGTAACTCAGTGAAGCCATGAGCTATACCGTGCAGGGCCACCCAAGACGGACAGGTCATGACAGAGAGTTCTGACAAAATGTGGTCCACTGGAGAAGGAAATGGCAACCCACTCCAGTATCCTTGCCAAGAAAACCCCATGGACAATGTTAAAAGGCTAAACGATATGACGCCGGAAGATGAGCCCCTCAGGTCGGAAGGTGTCCAATATGCTACTGGGGAAGAGCGGAGGGCAATTCCAAGTAGTTCCAGAAAGAGTGAAGCGGCTGGGCCAAAGCCGAAAGGACGTTCAGCTGTGGATGTATCTGGAAGCGAAAAGAAGGTCCGATGCTGTAAAGAACAATATTGTATAGGTACGTGGAATGTAAGATCCATGAACCAAGGCAAGCTGGATGTGGTCAAACATGAGATGACAAGATTGAACGTCGACATCTTGGGAATCAGCGAATTGAAATGGACGGGAATGGGTGAATTTAATTCAGGTGACCACTATATCTACTACTGTGGGCAAGAAACCCTTAGAAGAAATGGAGTTGCACTCATAGTCAGTAAGAGAGTGGGAAAGGCAGTAATGGGGTACAACCTCAAAAACGACAGAATGATCTCAGTGCGTATCCAAGGAAAACCATTCAACATCACGGTAATCCAAGTCTATGCCCCAACCACTGATGCCGAAGAAGCTGAAGTTGACCGGTTCTATGAAGACCTACAAGACCTTCTAGAACTAGCACCAAAAAAAGATGTCCTTTTCATCATAGGGGATTGGAATGCTAAAGTAGGAAGTCAAGGAGTAATCGGAATAACAGGCAAGTTTGGCCTTGGAGTACAAAATGAAGCAGGGCAAAGGCTAATAGAGTTCTGTCAAGAGAACAAGCTAGTCATAGCAAACACTCTTTTCCAACAACACAAGAGACGACTCTACACATGGACATCACCAGATGGTCAATACCGAAACCAGATTGATTACATACTTTGCAGCCAAAGATGGAGAAGCTCTATACAGACGGCAAAAACAAGACCAGGAGCTGACTGTGGCTCAGATCATGAGCTTCTTACTGCAAAATTTAGGCTTAAATTGAAGAATGTAGGGAAAACCACTAGACCACTGAGGTATGACTTAGATCATATTCCATGTGAGTACACAGTGAAGGTGATGAATAGATTTAGAGGATTAGATTTGGTAGACAGAGTGCCTGAAGAACTATGGACGGAGGTCTGTAACATTGTACAAGAGGCAGCAACTAAAACCATCCAAAGAAAAAGAAATGCAAGAAAGCAAAATGGCTGTCTGATGAGGCTTTACAAATAGCTGTGGAAAGAAGGAATGCGAAAAGCAAGGGTGAAAGGGAAAGATATAAGCAACTGAATGCAGATTTCCAGAGAATAGCAAGGAGAGATAAGAAGGCCTTCTTAAATGAACAATGCAAAGAAATTGAAGAAAACAATAGAATGGGGAAGACTAGAGATCTCTTCAAGAAAATTGGAGATATCAAAGGAACGTTTAATGCAAAGATGGGCACGATAAAGGACAAAAAAGGCAGGGACCTAACAGAAGCAGAAGAGATTAAGAAGAGGTGGCAAGAATACACAGAAGAACTATACAAGAAAGATCTTAATGTCCCTGATGTCCGTGCTGGTGTGGTCACTGACCCTGAGCCAGACATCCTAGAGAGTGAAGTCAAGTGGGCCTTAGGAAGCATTGCTAACAACAAAGCTAGTGGAGATGACAGTATTCCAGCTGAGTTATTTAAAATACTAAAAGACGATGCTGTTAAAGTGCTGCACTCAATATGCCAGCAAGTTTGGAAAACGCAACAGTGGCCACGGGACTGGAAAAGGTCAGTTTACGTTCCAATTCCAAAGAAGGGCAATGCCAAAGAATGCTCAAACTATCGCACAATTGCCCTCATTTCACATGCTAGCAAGGTTATGCTCAAAATCCTACAAGCTAGGCTTCAGCAGTACGTGAACCGAGAACTACCGGATGTACAAGCTGGGTTTCGAAGAGGCAGAGGAACTAGAGATCAAATTGCCAACATTCGCTGGATCATGGAGAAAGCACGAGAGTTCCAGAAAAACATCTACTTCTGCTTCATTGACTATGCAAAAGCCTTTGATTGTGTGGATCACAACAAACTGTGGCAAATTCTGAAAGAGATGGGGATACCAGACCACCTTACCTGTCTCCTGAGAAATCTGTATGCGGGCCAAGAAGCAACAGTTAGAACCGGTCATGGAACAACCGATTGGTTCAAAATAGGGAAAGGAGTACGACAAGGCTGTATACTGTCACCCTGCTTATTTAACCTATATGCAGAGTACATCATGAGAAATGCCAGGCTGGAAGAATCACAAGCCGGAATTAAGATTGCAGGGAGAAACATCAATAACCTCAGATATGCAGACGATACCACCCTAATGGCAGAAAGTGAAGAAGAACTAAAGAGCCTCTTGATGAGGGTGAAAGAGGAGAGTGCGAAAGCTGGCTTGAAGCTCAACATTAAAAAAACTAAGATCATGGCATCTGGACCCATCAATTCCTGGCAAATAGAAGGGGTAGAAATGGAAGCAGTAACAGACTTCATTTATTTGGGCTCCAAGATCACCGCAGACGGAGACTGCAGCCATGAAATTAAAAGACGCTTGCTCCTTGGGAGGAAAGCTATGGCAAACCTAGATAGCATATTAAAAAGCAGAGACGTCACCTTGCCGACAAAGATCCGCATAGTCAAAGCTATGGTTTTTCCAGTAGTAATGTATGGCTGTGAGAGCTGGACCATAAAGAAGGCTGAACGCCGAAGAATTGATGCCTTTGAACTGTGGTGCTGGAGAAGACTCTTAAGAGTCCCCTGGACTGCTAGGAGGTCAAACCAGTCAATCTTAAAGGAAATTAACTCTGATTGCTCATTGGAAGGATTGATAATGAAGCTCAAGCTCAGATACTTTGGTCACCTAATGCGAAGAGAGGACTCTTTGGAAAAGACCCTGATGCTGGGAAAGATGGAAGGCAAAAGGAGAAGAGGACGGCAGAGGATGAGATGGCTAGATAGCATCACTGAAGCAATGAGCATGAAATTGAGCAAACTCAGGGAGGCAGTGAAAGATAGGAAGGCCTGGCGCAATATGGTTCATGGGGTCACGAAGAGTCGGACACGACTTAACGACTAAACAAATCTGACACATTTGGAAGTTGCCAAAACTTAAAAGTTTGTTCTAAGGCACCATGTTTCAGCCCAAGGAGTCAAGCACCCTGGAAAATATCCAGAATACTGGAAGATGGGAAGCATTTTCAGGCATTCCTGGTAGTCATTCCAAAATGTTGGGATTGAGAGGGAAAAAAAATCAAGGACTATTTCAATATTTGGAGCAAGTAGCCAATTTCCCAAGCCAAATGTTAGCATGTTACAAAAGGAGCTCAACCATCACTAATCTCCCTCTGAAAAATAAAAATCATTAGTGAGGATTCCAACCTAATAATTGACTGTGACATGACAGATGCATATAACTGCATGCAAAAGTTTAGGCACCCCTGGTAAACCAATACATTTCAATGAATGCCTAAGTAAACAGAAGGTGACACAGCCTGTACATGGTACAAAGTAAAACATAGCTTTTTACAAATTTGAATGTATACTTACTATTGTTGGGCAGTTGTTTACAGATTCAAAATAAGAAAACTGTGAATATGGCAGGTGATAAAGTTTGGACACCCTCTCAGTCAGTACTTTGTAGCACCTCCTTCAGCAGAAATAATAGCTTCCAAACACTTGGGGCTACATATTCTTGCTTAGAACTCTTCTAGCTCACAAATATTTTCAGGTTTCCTTTTATGCGTTGCACAGTTAAGACCTCTCCAGATTTTCAATAATATTCAAGTCATGGGACTATGAAGGGCATTCCAAACTCTTTATTTTTCTTTCCTGAATGTATTTCATGGTTGATTTAGAACTATGTTTCCAACTGTCTTTCTGAAATATCGAACCACTTCAGTTTCTTCTGCATTCAAGTGGTATTTTTCAAGTGGTAAGTAAAAGTAACACTGGCTTCAATTCCATTAGGGATTCATTGAAACATACAATCCAAGCAAGGATGCCTAAAGGTTTACATGCAACTCAACTGTATATGGTTTAACCTGGTTTCATGGTTATTATTAACCTTAAAAAAAAATTTTTTTTTCAGAGACATACATTTAAATGGGAGGTGCATTAAAAAAAATGCATAGTGCTGCCTCTTGTGCTATGGTGCAATCTATCTTGGCAGATCTTGAAAATACCCTTCTGTAGAAATTTGTAACATTTACATCCCAAACTGGAAGATGGAATTTGGTTAGGTGGTTACAATTTTTGAAAGCCTGATTACTGGAATAAGCATGTCAAAGATGAATGTGACTCCTTCAATATGACAGCATCTAGAAACAGTTTCATCCATTTAAGAATATTATACAGGTAATCCCCAGGTTAAGAACACCTGGTTTATGGATGACCCATAGTTAAGAAGAGAGCCTATTGTAGCAAAATCCGAGTTAAATATACAATGATTTGAGTTAAATACACAATAGTTCAAGTTCATTACACAATACTACTTATACAGTATTATACAATAATACTATTCTGGCTTACATACAAACTCGACTTAAGGACAGACCTTGGGAACGGAACACATTCTTAAACTGGGGACTACCTGTAACCTTAAGAAAAATAGGCTGCTACAAGTTAATCTATCAAAATAAAAAAGCATGTTCTATATATTTAATACTCCGTTCATAGTTTGAGCTACAGAATGGATATAACCTGTCTTTCAGTGATCTCACTGTCATAACTAATGAAGCAGTAGACTTTGTGCCAATCTATACAGCATTTGCACAATGTACAGGAACCACCTTTTTCACCCTTATTGAAGTCTATTTTTCCTGGAATGGCAACAGCCAGAAACCTTCTTTGTCTATGAAGACCAACCAATGAAAACATAATTAATTCAAACAGTATTTGAGCCAACCACTGAACACATCTCTTTGTGAAGAGTCTCCCCATTTGATCTGCTTTTGTCACATAGTCAAAGGCTCTACTCTTATTTTGGGAAACTGACATGTCATTATTTCTGGAATCAGCCAAGATAGTTCATGGCTCATTCCCAACTTCACTGCACATCTGCAAGTTGCAAAATTACTTCATACAATATATACATTGTGGGCTGTTTCCTAGGCACAAACTAGAGTAAATCTGGAGCATCCCAGCAAGTATCTCCAGAGATGACTAGCTTACTTGAAGCACCAGTATCAAATGGGCTTTGAGACAGAATGGCAGCTACGAAAAGCATTTTCCAAGCTTGCATTTTGTATGGAAATCCCAAATTACTTTCTCTGTCTTCCGGCGAACACCCACATTAATGCAGAAGTCTCAATTAAGAGTAAATAGCACTACTCTCGTCCTCTCAAAAAGCTTGGTCAGAAAGCAGAATGATTCCATTCCATTCTGCACAGAGTCTGACATGAATTCTGGAATCTGCAGAAGGATGATCTGGTTCATTTTGTAGAGATTGTTTTGTGAAAAGATTAGTGAAAAAATCCCTCTCTTGGCTGGACAAGGGTTAGGAGAATCTGTCATTACCATTACCTCACAGCTCAGCAGGCAAGGTGGAGACTTAGCATTGGTGGGAAATAGTGCTGAATCATGGTAGTTCCTCACCTTTGGTGCCATTTATGAGAAAAGTCCAGAATTTCCAAACCAATCCAGAAAGAAGGTAGGAAGATAAAAATTAACATGCAAAGTGGCATTATAGGCAGACATTGCTAGCTGAACCAAAGCAAATAAAGTATTTTAGAAACGTAATAAGGAGGGGCGTCAAGTTTCAGTTTAGGTTCTTGTCACTTCTTGGTGGTCAGAAAGAAACACAGGAAACTGCCTTATACTTAGTCAGACCACTGGTCCATCTAGCTCAATGCTGTCAAGACTACAGGTAATCCTTGCCTCACGACCACAATAGGGACCAGAAAATTCATTGTTAAGCAGGGCATTTGCTAAGCAAGTTGAGCCTGATTTTACAACCTTTTCTGCAGTGGCCATTAAGCAAATCATGAGGTTCCCCATTGATTTTGCTTTACAGAGGTTGGCTGGGAAGGTCACAAATGGCGATCATGTGACCTTGACACACTGTAACCATCGTAAGCGCAAGCTGATTATCAAATGCCTGGATCATGATCACATGAGTGCAGGGGTGCTGCAACAGTTGTAAGTGCAAGAACCGGTTGTAAGTCCCTTTGTTTAGCACCGCTGTAACTTCAAACGGTCACTAAATAAATGGTTGTTAAGTGAGGACTACCTGTAACTAGTAATGGCTGTTCTGGGCTTCAGATAGAGGTTTTCCCAAGCCCACCTGCAGATGTATCCTGTTTGTCAGTACACTGCACCTGCCTCCTAGTTGGTGATATGCAGGCAAAGTACTTGTTAGATATAGATTCTAAGTTGCACAGAGTAGTGTGAACATGCTTTGAGTAAAACTGGGTTCTAGTTGGGCTTATGGCAGACTGGCCAAAATGTGTCCAAATTGTCCTCAATGTTAGCAGTTGTGAGAGATTGTGGGGAGGCTGGAAATAAATGGAAAAGAACACAGTCATAAACTATCAAGAGACAATGGGTTCAGTTTACCTCACAAATGGCAATTTAGCACAGGTGAAAAGAAAGCTGGGAAGAACTCTTTCAAAGCATTCAGAGAGATTCTGCCTTAATTAATCCATTATAAATGAGGTTGGGAAATTCCTATTAGTGTTTCCAAAATTCACTCCAGACTAGTACTAAAGATACCTTACTGAAATCTGTATAGCTCTTGCTTCCTTGATCTTGTCTAGCTACATAGGGTTTGTCAGCAAGGAATGCTGCATGTGGCACGTGTACAACATAACCTACACCTTTTCTATCTTGGTAAAAAGCATGATGTGACAGCAATTAGCTGATCCTACTCCCTTGATCTGAAAGTAATATCTTCTGAAATTCGTGAGCCACATCTTTGACAGCTATACACAACCTGTAATCTGACATACTCACTAACAGAACTGCTCTGACTAATCAATCAATTTGATTCATCATTTGGAAATGATTACCTTATTTAATTATTGTTTAGCTTTAAAAAAAGGTCAAATCATGTTGTGACTGGCACCATTCATGATAGATATTTACATTTCCATGGATTCCTCATGAGCATCCTTTCATAATTTTATTCTAAAATGATGATACTTAGGCAGGTGGATAGTAGGCAGCGCTTTTGATAGGGAAATGTACTTTGATTCATAAATGCTGCCAAAACAGATGGAAAACCTCAGAACCTATATACAGTTTGTTAGATTAAAAGCAAGGCTTTACTCCACCTCTTCATAATATGTAGAAGTTTCAAAATCAGAAATCTTAAGAGATTGACACAGCTATTGTAGAAGAAACATTTATTTTGACACAACATGTAATAAATAACAGCATATGACAGAAAAATTCATTTCAATCTTATAGGAGAGACAACACCTTATCCTATCAAAATTTTAAACTCCAGGAATTTCTCCCTCCCTCCCTCCCTCCCTCCCTCCCTCACACACACACACATACATATATACATATATACATATTCCTTTAAAGTCTTATTTTCACAGTATAGGCCATAAACAACTATTATTCAGCCTTTGGCTGTTATTAACTTTAACTCATATTTCCTTGCAAAAAATGACTAAGTGTTCTTAGATATGACAGTCAACTGGGTTTATTCCTTCAGTTCTGTATTTCCATCAGGTCTTTGTTTGTAATAGTATCAAGTAAGCTATGAGGAACATCCGTTCTCAGTCACAAGTTGAGAAGTGCCAAGCTGCAATTACTATCCACAGGAAAGAAAAGGCCCAGCACATCCGAATACCTTTGTTATCTCTCCTTCCAAACAGCACAACTCATCTGTCATGTTTCCAAAGAGAAATGTTCAATAGAAAGGAAAAAAAACCCTTGAAGCTGTTAAGATATGAAGCTAAATTTTTTCATCAGAGAACTCTAAATGCCTAATATAATTGTAACAATAAGAACAATACAGAAATGATACATTAATAGCGTGTTCATCACAGTTTCCTTCTTCAAAAGTAAACTTCAGATGTGTCTGAGTTCAACAGAATGTGGTTTTCCTATTGTCAAGTAGTTGAAACAGCAGCTCAAGAAACAGAATAGATCAACATCTGTCCAGTCTCACTGGAGCAAGTTCCTGTTGCACTCTAAACAATCACATTGATTATGTTAAATTCAGAATTGAAAACACCAACTTATTTTTTAATGAAATAAACATAACCAATTATGTTCACAATCGGTTTCTGATACTAAAATAATTCTGATAAAATTGCCATATCTAGAATTGAATTTTCTATTTACATTTAAGAAAAGGTTTTTAAAAATCTTTTTATCTGTCCCATCATTTACAAAGATTCACCACATCACTTTAAAAAGAGAAGGAATGATTCCTTGATATTTATTGTGCAACCTGGTTTTGTGTAACCATGAAGGATAAACCCACAACCTTTCTTAAGACTTGCATTCAAATCCTAACCACATCTATGAAATAGTACTATTGATTTCAGAAAAGCCCTCTTTCAAGTTAAATAAAAATCTCAAGAATCACAGAACACTAGAATACACATGTGTCTTAAAGGGCATTTAGTTAACCCTTGATCAGTACAAGATTCAACAGAGCATCTCTGACAGATGACCATCCAGGCTTTGTTTGAAGACTTCTAGCGAAAGAGAACCCATCCCTACATGTGGTAGCCTGTTCCACTGGCTGACAGCTCATACAGTCATGTGATTCCTTATGAGGTCCAGCCTCGTCCTACTACATTGTAGTTTTAACCCAGTGGTTCTGGTCCTTCCCTCTAGATAACAGAGAATGTCCATTCCTTGTGACAATTCTTCAGATATTTAAAGACTGCTACCATATCTCCCCTCAAGTTCTTTATGTAGGCTAAACACACCCAGATGATTTAATCATTCTTCATAGGGCTTGGTTTCCAGATCCCTCACCATCTTGGTAGCCCCATCATCACTATCCTTCTTGAACTGTGGTGCCCAGAAACAGACATCATATTCTAAGTGGGGTTTGGCCAAGGTAAACTGAAATGAAACAATTACTTCTTATGATCTGGACTGCATACTCCTGTTCATGCACACCAAAGCTCTTGCTTTGGGATTATGTTTCATTTCATTATGTTTCATTTGTGATCAACAAAAACACCCAGATCCTTTTCATATGTATTGTTACTAAACCAGGTCTGCCCTTCCTGCACTTGTGCCTTTCAGATGCAGAACTTTACATTTCTCCTTGCTAAATTCCATCCTATTCATTTCAGCTTACTGATCAACTTTTGTATCTTCTCTTTCTCCTCTAAAGTTTTAGCCAAGCCTCCCAGCTTTGTGTCATCTGCAACTCCTTCAAGTTGAACTCAAATCTCAGTAATTTCAATGCTATGTCATTTTCTTGGTTTGTCATTGCCTTCCTCCAGGATTCCTGTTCATTTGTTTTACTTCCAGTCTATCATGTAACCCTAGGAATCCTTACTGTAATCATCTCATTTCCAAAGCCAAACACGGACAAGCAGGTGCTGCACCTATTAAATATGAATATCTTTCTTTTATATTGTCAGCCTGTAATAACCCTACTCATGTGTTTTCTACAGATATGACAAGGCAGTCTTTTCAAGAGAACTGTTCCCACTGACAAGTATCATCAATAATCAAATGATTTGCATATTTCTGAGAAAACATACACAATAGATAAGTATTACTGGTAGCTTATGTTAAAAAAAAAGTAAGTACAGATAACTTTGCATCAGTGCCACAACCGCAGAGTTTTCAATCAAGTCTGAGCAGGTTTTCCAGAAGATATAGTACAGGATCACATGACATCTGTATCCTGTACTCAGCATTCTTCTAATTCTGACTGATCAGAACTGTGTGTTGTGAAACCCTGGAAAAAGTCTTTTCCATTCCAGGCCTATTATGTTCTGGGGTATAACAAAACCATCTTGGCAATCTAGCATGGTGAGAAACAGAATCAAACAGAGAACCATAGCATATTGGTGGAGCGTGTGCTCTGTTCCAGGTTTGATTCCTGTCTGAAACTCTGAAAGACTGACATCCCATGCAGAACAGAAACAGATGATCTGGTGTTTTTCAACTCACATCAGCAAACCCAAAGGCAGAGGACTGTGAAGTTGTAGGATAAAACATCTGGAGAGCATCAGATTACCTATTTCTATTACAGACAATACTATAATACATGGATCAATGCTTTGTTTTCATATAAGGCAGCCTCCACCAGCCAACAACTCTGACTAGACGTTAATGGGAGATGAAGAAGAGGAAAGAGCTGAAGGTACAAGAAATTCACAAGTACTATTGTACAGACCCAGGTACATAAACTTATATGGCTTATTGTGTCAGTCATGAATTTTATGATTGACACAAGAAGCCATTTAAATTTATGTAATTCAGATCAAGGACTCCCAATTTAGAAAAACAAAAATAAGAGGAATAAAACTGTTCCGATTCTAAAAACTGGACTGTTCACAGCTTTCACTTGAGGAAACAGTCAAGAGAAATGCCTTGAGGTCATACCTATGTATCAATTTGAGCACAGATGTAGACCTTCTAGGTTTCATCTTAGTCATTCATACATAATCATTTTGTATCCATTTTGTACCATTCTGACCCCAAAAGAAGAAAATAAAAATGAAAACATGTTAGTAGTAACATGAATTTTGTGCAACTCAGCTGCAACCGTTAGTTCATCATTTTTATCACAATGAAATGTTCAGAAAGTTGTGAATGATTACACTCTTCTATTGCAATTCTAGGACTACCACAGTTCTAGATCCATTCCAACAGCACATCCAATTATCACTGATAAGACAGCAGAACACACAAAAATGATTTTTATACACAGGGAGTAATTTTATTAACAATTTTTTTAAAAATTAATTGTACTTAAATTTCAATGCAACATAAATTGTAGGGTATCTCTTGGATTCGTGTCTTTGTTAGAATTTCAAGACTGAGAACCTTCATGCTACTGAAAACCCTAAGATCAAAACTGGTTACACATTCCTCCTCTTCATATATACCTGTCTTTTGACCCAATTCTCAGCTGAATCAGAAATGTAAACTCTGACAGAGTGAATGATTTATGTACCTGAGAAGGGAACCAGTTGACACGATGTTTTTTTGAGCACTGATATATAATAATAATAAAAAAAAAGAAATGTAAGCTCTGAACAGAATTCAGAAGAGTAGTAAGCAGGAAACATCTATTTTGGAAAAAAGAAAACCCAAAAGACGGGGTGGGAATAACTGTATTTCAATAAACCATGGACTGCATTTTTTTTTTTTTAAAGAAAGGTTCCTTTCAGGATATTAGAGATAATTTCCTCTTGTCCTTTTAGAATCACTAAAAGAGATTTGAGGAAGTGAGTCAAAGTCCTGGAAGATGTTTGTATTACATTACAAAGAAAAACAACATCTGTAAAATGGTATGCAAATATAAAGAATAAAGCTGCATGGGATGGAGAACTGAAAATGACAGATGAACAAGGAAAAGACTTGCTTAAAGTAGTTTATTATGCAATATTATACACAGGTATCTGAAAGAAAATTTCATAGGATCTCTGCACTTGTAGACACATTCTTAACTCTGAGATATGAACATCTCCATTTATAAAATGTTTCCCATAAATTAATAGTCCAATGGTCCATAAATTATTATTCCAAAATGAGACTATGTGGAATTCAATGCCCTTGACTTTAAAGCTGAAAGCCAAATTGTAAAGCCAAGAAAGTAAATTGTATTAAATATAGTGGGAGTGATTTTTGAATAAAATGAATGAAAAATGCCAGATTTGATTTAAATTATTCCAAATATTTTGGTACCACTAAAGTTTTTATTGTTTATTTATTTATATTTTGATTTCTGATTCTAAATCTGCACTTACCTGAACATATCCCACTGAATTCAACAGCACTGACTTCTGAGCAGATATGTGTAAGATAATGATAACAGCAGTTTTTTAAAGATATATACAGAGAGAGAGAGAGAGAGAGAGAGAGAGAGCGCGCGCGCGCGCACTTTTAAAGGACTCACAAGAAAAGTAGATTCTATAGACCAGTGATGGCCAACCATTTTTTGGCAAATGTTCCTAATGTTATATCTAAAGTCTATGATGGGAAACAAATGCCACTTTGAGGCATTAAGTATAAAGAAGGGCATTGCTTTGCATGGCATCGCAGGAGCACCCTGTTGAAGGTCAATGAAGTGGCAATTTTTCTAAAGAATGTCAGATGCATCTAAAAGTCAGTAGCCCTTCAGTAGAGCTACACTGAAGGGGTGCTCAATGAAAGCAAAGGTCTCCTTGGGGGCCTCACACAGGCTTACTACACACATAACCAAATTTAAAAACACAGAATTGAAACAATCACATCATCATTCCTCTGTCTTCCCAAGCCTCCACTTTCTTCTCTTGTCTTGCTTTCTTCTCTCAGTTCTAAATTTTACATTGTAAGCCCCTTGAGCCAAGACTGTTCTCCTGTACTCTGTAAAACACCATGCACTTACTGCTGAAATTCTATAAAACTACATTAGGAATTATTCCATGCCTTGTGGATTTTGCATCTGCACTACATTCCTACTATCATTGATCAAAGATTTAAGTACAATGGAGGGGAAATTCTCTTCTCTAAAGAGGAGGATGTTATAAACAAAGCAGCTTAAAACAAAGACAGGGAAAGGTAGGAACTCAGGTAAGCAGAAAGAGTAAACTGATTATTTGCAGAAGAGCTTAACTTTTTTCCACTCTGGAGAAGCAGCTGCTGCCTGGAGTCAGATTTTTTTCTCCCTTAGAAGAACTACTCCTTACATTATGGTACAGGTGATCTAAAGACACAACGTGGATGAATGACAAAGGGACATTCAGCCTTGATTCTAGGTGCATTTTAAAGACACAGAAGGGATTACTAGACAGTGGATTTGCCTCTTTCTCTCTGCTCTACTCTTTTCCTTTTTTCCTTTAACAAATGTTCTCTGTTTTGTCTTCCCGCATTATGGTGACTAACTAACTAGGGCTTCTGTTGAAAAAGAGGAGGCCTGTTTATATGTTTTCTCCCCTCACAGGTTTAAAATTTGCTGAGAAGTTTGCAATGATGCAGCAGGAATGGTCTTAGCTGTTTGTGTGTGTTGATGACAAAATACATGAAAATACAGGGGGAATAAACAAAGATCCAAGGTGGGGAATACATTAAAAAAGGCATCCATGAATGCAACCATCAGCTCACAGATGGGAAGTAGCTTTGAACTTCCAACCAGCTGGGTATCTGACAGATCTCTCTCCCCAGTCTCTCAGGTTCCCACATGCACCGTGTCTTTGACACTGTTTGGGAAAATGACAAAATTTCCTACTATGTCCCAACATCCTAGAATTCCGAGGAAGTAGGAGAAACTAGTAAAAGTAAGAACTGTGAGAAATAGATGCCAGGTAAATATCTGAAAAAGTAGAGAGAGGAAGAAAGTCAGTAATAGTGTTAGGAAAATCTCAAATGGTTACTTGGCTGCCTGAACTGCCTGCATACTTGAAATATATATTAAGCCTTATTTTTTCCACTGTCCTTTCCAACACCCTTTCCCCCCATTTTCTTCCACTGTCCTGTCCACCACCTTTCCTCCCTAGACTGTTTATCAGGCAACCAGCAAGGCACTGCAAGAAAACCAAGGAAATAAAAATATGTTAACAGACATAAATTAAGTCTCCCTTGAGTTGAATGTGACTTCTGACAACTATATGAACACAATTTCAGAGGCTAAGCAAGCTCAGCCTTGGTTAATACTTGGTTGGGGGAATTCCAGGGCTGTTAGCCAGATTGGAAAATTGGGGGAAAAAAATCAGAAGGTGGCAACGACAAGCCACTTCTGTAAGAACTGCCAAGAAAACTGCAGGTAGGCAGGCAGTCATCAGGAGTCAAGCCTGACCTGAGGGCGCCTTTGCCTTTTTTACATTTTCCACAAAACTAAAATCCTTGCCTGCAATCATGCAACACAGCAGGTAAGATGAAATAAAAATGAGTAAGTGGGACAAGTGGCAGCTGTCTCCAACCGACTCGTGGTAATAGCATTCATGGAGTTTTCCAGCTTCATCAACACAACTACTGTACACTGAGAGGAATGCAGAAACTGTGCCTCCCTCAAGGTTGCCCAGTGAGACACAACAAAGCTCAAAGGCAAGAAGAAGCTATAATAGGATAAAAGGAAGCTCATGAAACGTGACCCTCCAGTGAAAGTGTAAACGGAAGGAATTGTATAGGAAGACCAGAAGTCCAGCCACCATGCCACGTGAAGCTATTTAAAAAGGCACAAAATGTAAAGTGAAAAATGCAACAGTTGAAAGTTTGAACAACTCCATTTCACAGCAAGGCTACATCTGAAGTTCAATCTGATGCCAATTCTCCTCTATTGGAAAGAGTGAAGCAGAACAGTAAACAAAGAACTTAAGCTTTATGTAAATGTCTGCCTTATATTTGCATAGGTAGGGATCTACTAGAGCAACGTATCTCTCTTAAATTCATGCTTCTCAGTATTAATAAATTAATCCAATGTGTCACTCTCAGCAAAAATGAACAAACGTTCTCTTCTGTGAGGCTCAAGAAGTCAATCCAATGTTGCCGTACAGGTAAACAAAGAAATAGAAGGCAGGAATAACCACTCCAGTAAACTCTAGTTTTTAGCACGATAATGAGTACACTAATGAGTTTTGATCTTCCAAAGAAGCTGTTAAGGCTGGACATGGTTTTCCACATTTTCCCTGAATAATATCCTACGGAGAAATTATAAGGTAGCTAATCCTTCAATGGAAAATAAATCAGGAAGATATTTCTAATGCCTCTAACCTAAAAGACTCTAATTTCATCTTTATAATAGTAAGCTATTATCAGTGGCAATAGTGGCAATAATGTTCTGAAAGAAAATATTCAGAAATGCATTAAAACAGATTTCAGAAGAGCCTCTGGAGCTTTCACCATGAATAGGGAAGTCAACAGATAGAAAGACCAAACTGAAGGAATCAACTATATCTTATTTTCTTCCATGAACTGTTACAGAATGTTGCAAATATAACAAATATATTTGCTTCTTAGCCTTCCATCTGCTTCTTAGTCTTTCCTTCCTTTTCAGGCAGTCCTACATCTCTCCTTTCTAGTACAAAGGTTGAACATACCTTGGAGATTAGAAAGGGGAGGAAGGAGAATTCTAGCTCAGTGCTTCTCATCTTCTTGGAAATGACTGCCCAAGGGAATCAGCTATTCCTGCATTCTACCTGAATACCCTCTTAGGTAGCAGTCTTTGTGCAAAAAGAGATAGAAGGGGGGTTCACAAGGCCATACAATTTGCATGGAAGAGCCAGAGATGAGCACCTCTCTCATGCAAAGACTTTGTGAGATGCATTCTTCTTAGCCTTATCCAAACTGGTGCCTTCAAGAAATGTTGGGACAACACTAGGACTCTTAGACAAAGGCCATGCTGGTTGAGGATTCCAGAAATTGTAGTCCCAATACACCTGAAAAGGCACAAGTTGGGGAAGCGGAGCTTAAGTCCTAATTGGCATAGTTTCACGGAAATCGCTGAAACTATGTCTGGGCTTCCATATAATCCTAAACCATAATATGTTATGTGAGCTCATCTAGTAACTTGAAAATGCCTACTTCTTCATCATTAAATCTGTAAACAGAAGTATGAGAACTGGAACATAGCATGGTACAACTTGTTGCACTGAGGAACCTGAACATGTAAAAGGAGACCTAGAGAGATACACACATACAGAGAAAGCACTTCATTATGTAGGAACATTTTCATAGCTTACATTATCCAAAGCAAGGAAAACATCACAATTCAAGCTCAGAAAAGTACAGATGTCTTACGAAATATCCAGATGATAAGCTATGTTTTGATAAATGGCTGACTTCAACTGGACTTATGTATGTTTAACTTCTTCAGGTTTGTACTCTTGATTTGACTTCCATAGCAGTTGCTATAGCAGCCTCCTTTGAAAGACCAGATGTCAATTGTAATCTAGTAATAGCAGCTTGCTACACTACACCAGATTCTCAGGGCTCACCTAACTGAAAAAACAGTGTCTAAAGACTTTCAAGATGCAACATAGGGAAGTCTGTCTCCTTATCTGTGGACTCCACTATCACCACCACAGCATTTCTCCAGCTACCTCTGTGCTGCAAAGATATTTTGCTCATTGCCATTATTTCAAGAGGAGCATTACATTTTGTTTCTTCAGGTGCCACTGGAAGCTAATAAGCAGAGCATGATTGAGATTGTCTTCTGCCCCACAAAGATAGAATGGCTCATTATTCTGAACCCACAGATACCAAACATTAGTTAGCCCTACCCAGTACATGTTTGCCTGCAACTGGTATCAATCTCAAGATATCCTCACATGAAAGGTTTCCACCACAGGCACAAGAATCAAGATTCTTGATCAAGCTTCTCTCTCCAGTGTAGGGAGCCCAATGTACATATATTTTACACCTATGGAGTGTCCTTCGACTCAACCTTGCATCAACTGAGGGCCCAAGTAATACACTTTAGGGCTGCCCGGTGCTTCAGATTTGAAGACACAGAAGTGTTTTAGAGCACATGGGAGCACTCAGGAAGCACCTGCCTTCAATGCCTTCAAGCAGCTGCAAGTATTCCTGTCTGCCCTCCGATGATGCAGCACAATCCTGGGAAAAGATGCATCTGGCTTAAAGAGTTGGAGAGAGTTACTATGTCCACATCCTACCACTCCAAAACCTTTGACCACAATGTACTGCACAGCCCTAATGAACATCAATACATTCAAAGCAGAGCTAATTGATGCTTTCTTACAAGTGTCTTCACACCTCTGTAATTCACATTTGCGACACCACAACTCTCTAAAACAATAAATGAATTGGTGTGATCCCCGTCCATGAATTAAACTAATGTTATTGTTGTAAGGTTTGGGCAATAAATAAACATACCACTTCCTTTTAATAATTAAATTTTAATCTATGTAACATGAGGTCCTCAAACTTTGCACTAACAGCAACTGCCCACTATGAGCAAAATGAGGTACAAACCCCAGGGCGAGTTCTGACAGTACTCCTCTTTTGCCTGCACAAGCCAGATCAGATAAAAAAAAAAGTTGTGACCCCCCCCCAAAAGGAATCCCAGCCCACAGTTTGCAAGCCCTGTTATAATGAAATGTCTGCAAGTTCTGCTCTGCAATCAGATTTGCTATCATCAACAGCTCTTTAACAAAACAGGTTCCATGGGCTGGTTTAACTCTGGGGGAATAATGACCACTACTGCTAATTTAATATGACTGTTCTTTGAAGCTGCTTACACTAACGGTACAATTACACAAACAGTGGTGTTGTACTAGGGCAGCTGCCTGTACACCCAGAGCTATCACAAATTGGTTTCAGACTAATGGCCCATAATTATTGACCAATGGATTTTTGTGCTAAGAATCAGTTCCAAACTAAATGAGACAATAGCATTTGGCTAGCAAAACACAAATGATGTCCTCTTAAAGACTGGCCTGGTTTTGACCCAAAGTTATACTTAAATTATGTATACTCATAATAAATAGCACTTTTGGTGTCTCTTCTCAACCCACATACATACATGTGCATACAAACAGGTGTCACATGAACTAGCTTCATGAATGTGTCCAAAAATGGATACTCAACCCAATGATCCAAAGGAACTGAGCAGAAAGATCTTCATGAACTGGGACCAAGCGTGACAGATAGGCCAGGCAAACACACAGAACCACGAATATATCTTTAACATTGGAAATACAGAACGAAGAAAATCAGTTAAAAATTCTGCAGCCTCCATCATGTGCATTTTCATGGCTGTTATACTGTTTTGACAATCTCTTGGTCCACAAAAATTGATGTACTGATTAAGGAATACATGGGCTTCAAAAACAGTCCTGGGCAAAGAGATTGGTACCCCCACCGTCTGACAGAAGCATAAATCAGCTTGCCAGCGGGGAAAAAAAGAGAGAAGAACTCAGAAAGGCTTATTAGCATAGGCAACTTTACAACTGAATAGGAGCAAAAGTGTGAATGATTAATGTCTCCTCTTAGTGGCAAATTCTGAAACTGCAGTTACATATCATGCAGCCTACTCTCCATCTATCAAATACTGTATCTTTAACAAAGGTGTTAGGTGTGTGTGTGGTATTTTAAGGTGCCCATCAGAGCATAATTCATATGTTGAAAATAAAACCAACTAAGGTCTGCAAAGTGATTGCAGAGTTGTTTTTTAGGCAGGCTACCCAAGAGAGAGACAGTGCACATGATTGTGTTTTGGGCACAAAGCAGAACACTACACTGAGTGTTCCTTGGAGTTTCTGCAATGCTGTATATATGTCCAAAGCCATTCCAATTGTCTTTTTTATTTCTATCACTGAGTTTCGCTTGTAGTGATTTCTGAAGAAAGTTAATTATTGGAAAGAATTAACAACAATTTCACTGCACCATAACTAAAATGATTATACTTTGTGGGTTTTTTTTTTTTAAAGCAGATTGTATATGGTTGAAGGCCAACATAGATAGCCAACTGATAGTCATCCTTGAGGATGACTCAAGAAAATAACTTTACCGAAAAGAAGAATGGTCTAATCTATCAAGCCAGGGAGCAACAAGAACAATTTAAACATGCTTTGCTTTGGCCCCCAGCAATGAGTGGTACACAACTATTGTCCAATGTACGGTCTCCTTTCAGCCTACACTGGAGGTGAGTTTTTGAGATGGCATGCTCAGAACTGGCTCTCGCTTGGGACAATTAATATGCGCGTGGGCCGAGTGTTGGCATTAACAAGATTTTTAAGCAGCAGCCAGAGAGGTGGTATAAATCCACTCCAATTACTACCTCAATTCACTAAAGACAGTGTTGGTAAAAGTGACCACTTTGCAAAGGTTGACACAAAAAGAATCTCCCAAAAATGAAGAGAGATGTAGTAGCCCACCTCAATTTTTCATGGGGGTGTCTCTTGAATCTTCAGAGCAAAGGTTTACCACACTGATTCTTTCTTACATAATGCCATCCAATTTATCTACTATACCACCACTGATGTTTTCCATCTCTATTTTTTTTCCAACTGGGATTAACCAAATCACAGACTTTGAAAATGTTGATGCTTATTTCAAACCAACTCCACTTGGTTTTAATTGTGCATGCAATCCTATACAAGTCTTCTGAGAATTCAGTTTTACTGAATTAAATGGAGCATACTCCCAGATAAGGGAATACAGGACTGTAAAGCTGTACATTTTAATAGAGGTGCATAGGCTATATATTTTAAAACAGTTTTACTAGAGCAGTAAAGCCATGCACTTTATACTTAAGTGAAAATATCACTACATTTAGCTGTAACTGCGCACATTTATCTCGGGGTGTGTTCCAATGAAATGAAAGGGACGTGAAGCTTAGCAGACATGCACGGATTGGAAGCACAGGATAGAGCTGCGCAGTCCCAACGATTTCAATGGAACTTACGCTCCCTTGCAAGGCATGGGCGTGTTCCTTAAACAAGTTCTCCTCGCCCGCTGGTGCGATTCAAGGAGGCGCCGATTTGACTCCTCAAACACCACACTTGTCAAATCTCCCTCGAAATCAATGGAATATAACTTAAAAATAATGCATGAGGGTTGGGGCGTGAAAAAACCCAAACTTCCAACCTCTTGCTTGCAATCGCTCAAGTGATTTGGGGAGCGGAGCGTAAAGAAACACGCACTTCGAGACTGATCTGGGAACTTCACTCCCAGTTAAGACCTAGCTTAAGAATACAGTATTTCTGAACGGGGGGGGGGGGGGAGAGAGAATCATTCAGCTACCCAAATACGAATCCGCCAAACGTCCGAGACAGAGAACTGAACAGTTTCCACCAAACTTGCGCCAACTCTACGGAAATCCGCCGCGTTCCGAGCTAGCCGTGCACGCTTTTCTGTCTTCGCATCCTCCGCCGCCGCCTCGCTTCCCCCTTGCCTTCCCCGCCTAACCTGGGGCGGGGGCCTGTTTCGTGTCCATTGATTCTCACGCTGGCTATTCCCAGGGCCATTTTCCAGGGAGAGGCGCAAAACTCTTGCGTCTCTCTCCTCCGCGCTTCTTAGGTCGGCTGCTCCGCAGCTTCGTCTTCTGGACGAACACTCGGCTTTCCAGGTAGCGCCGCGAGCGAGATTCCAGCCCGCCCACCCGTCCCCAGAAGCCGCTCGGCGCCCACCTGTTGGTGCGCCCAGAAGCGCCAGCAAAGCGAGCCCAAGTGCCCAGCAGCCTTCCATGGTGGGGCGTCCCGGCGTCCGAGCGGGGACTCCCTCCAGACCGACCTTTCGGGCGAAGCCTCGAGGCTCACATAAAGAAGGAGCGAGACGCACACGCGCCCAGCCAGGCTCCGCGCGCGAGAAGTCCCACTCCCGCCACCTCCCCCTCCTCCGGCCACGCCTCTGCCCCTCCCTCTCCTGCAGCCCACTGGCTCCGGCAGACAATATTCACGCTTCCAACGCCGGGGGCTTTGGAGGGGAGGGTGCAGGAGTGGGCGGAGTTGCCGGGAGCCTGGAGGTGCTCCTTTCAGCTCCAGCTGTCTGAAGCGGTCTGGCAAACCTAAGTCGTTTGTTTTCTCTGTGCCGGCATTAAAACGCCAAGCAGCAATCGAGCTGGCCCTGCCGTATCTCTCGTAGACTCAAGAAATAGAGTTTAATCACCAGTTGCTGTTGTTTTTAATGGGGAAGGAGGAAGTGTTATTACTCCCGCCAGAACGCTGTGAGGGGAACGAGTATTATAAAAATGAAGGATTTAGCAGTGTTTTAGCAGTTGTTCAGCCTCTGGGAATCCAAAGCGGAAAAAGTGTTTTAGCGTGATCCAGACAGCAAACAGGTTCCTGACCCTGAAAAGTTAACCGGCTTGGCCTTTCCTTACTGAAATCAATGGTCTTTAAGGATACTTAAGTTGGTGGCTTGAGGCCATTACTGTATTACTGACTTTTACTGAAGAAGTACCAGCACTTAACAACACCGAATCAGCTTCTCAATAACGTGTGTGGAGCCAATACTTCTGCACAGAGCATCTGGCTTCATGCGAGGAAGTGGTTGTGTGTTGCGGCTTTCCTCTTGATGTGTTTTTCTCACTGCCAAAGAAACAAGACAAGAGTTGACCTTACCTTCTCCCCCACATAGTTTGAGGAAGGAAACATCAAGGAAAGAAGTGAGAATCCACATTTTCAGGATCCTTATTCATGATCAGATTAGACCTGGTTTACAAAATTAGCCTAATTTGGCTGCATTGGATTACACACACTGGCTGTATCGGCAGGATTCACTCCACGTGAATTGTACTAAAATCGCACTGACTAGTTTGTGGCTTGAGGCACTGTGTGGGCAAACCCAGCTTATGACTCTAGGAAAACTTATTTGGAAAATCTGCTTATTAATCAAAATCTGAGTATAGGCAGATTAAGGCTAATTGTACACCTGGATATGGTTTACTTAATTGTACCCCAGTGTAACTTCATAAGATCCATCATTCTGATCTAGACACTTTAGGCTACGGCACTCATCATCCCTGAGTCCGTTTGGTGGAACTGGTAACAGCTGTACTTCAAAAATAAGTAGAGAAAAGTAGGCTGGAGAAAGAGTAACAGCGGCAGCCAAGATTAAACCTTTTTCTTGTTACCAATCTTTAAAAACGATAGATTTGTGTGGTCAACAGGCAGCACACCTGACTGATAAATGCCTGGGTCTTGCTTCCCTATAACTGCAGAAGTAGGTCCAGCAGAATTAAGTGTTATAGGATTGCAGTCATAATCAATTATAATGTGGTTTTCAAACTGTGTGTCTAGGAATACTAGAGAAAGGATGACATTTTATCTGACATGATTGTTGATCTTCCTTATAACGTGCAGCTACAGAGGGATAGTGTACTCACACTACTTTAAGGTTCACTTTCAGTAAAAGGCAGCCTAACACCACCGCATCAGACCCACCCTAGTCTATGGTCGCAGACTGGGTTGGGTATTATGAGCCCCTCGGCCTAATTCTATACGCTGTCAACATGTGAATGGTTCACTTTCCTGACAAGAGCAATCTGTCACTCCCATGGCAGCCCACTGGTAGGGAGGAAGAAGGAATGAGAAAGCAGATGGCCCCAAACAGAGAGAGGTGGAAGAGCATGGCCTGTATTAGGGATGGGCAACCTTTCTTCTGTGGATAATAAGTACATTCCTTCAGGCATAATCTTTTGGGGATTGCACGAGAGGCAAAGCTGAAACCGGATCCAAAAGTTGATGGGAACATTTATTATCTCTCTGACATATTCCTTTTCCTCTTTCTAACATCCTCTTTTAAGAGACATCTGACTTCCTGGAAGGTGTTTCAAAATTATATCAAGGAGGACCACATTAAATCAACTTGAGAACTTCTTATGGCCCACCCCTGGCATATATCCTTTCTCCTTCAAGATAATACAAACTGTGAGATGTGCCAAGTTTTGCATCATTCCATTTTTTTAGGGAATGAGCATCCAGGTTTGTTATGTTAGGAATCAGAACTATAAGGCTCAAGGACAAAATAACATTGGTTATTCCGCAATTCCCAGTCAACGTTCTGAATGGTTTCAATAAAACATCTAGTAAACTTGGCTTAGTTGCCAGGGGAAAGTCATTTCATCTTCTCATCAGAAATATATCAAAAAGGGCTCATTGAACAATTCAAGAAATCCATACAAAGATCAGCTGAAAAGTGTTACTGGTTGGACCAATGCAATAACAGAGTAAGTTAATATCCCTCTACTTTCCAGTTCATTAAGAATATCAGCTCTAAGAAGAAACTGCCAATGGGATGAGTTTAGGTACTTCTGCTGTTGCCTCAAACAACTATTTTCCTCCCAAAGGCTATACGTATATCCACCATGGTTTGGCAAAATGAGATGAAAATCTTGTGTATGCTTAAAACAGCCATATCACAATTTCTTTGCTTGTTTTTATCCTTGACAGTGAATCTCCCTTGCCTTCTGGATCCATCTTTTTCCTCTAAAAAGAATACAGGAACAGCAGACATATTTCAAGAACAGTTTGGTATAGTGGTTACAGGCACCAGGTTAGAAAGAGAGAGACTGAGAGTCCTGCCTTAGGCACAAAGCCAGCTGGGTGAACCTTCAGCCAGTCACTCTCTCTCAGCCCTAGGAAGGAGGCAATGGCAAACTATTTCTGAAATTGATGCTAAGAAAATTGCAGGGATTTGTCCATTGTAGTCACCAGGAGTCAAGAGTGACTTGAAAGCAGGGAGAAAAAATCAAATATTTTATTTAAAAACCCATTTCAATTAGTATCAATATCTGTCCCTCTTTTTATTTTTTATTTTTAGAAAAGATTGGGAAAAAGAATTGGAGCTCCCCTCCACCCAAACCTTTTTAATAGCTCTCATTTTGTAGCTATTTATTCCTGATTCTGCACAATTAGGGTGAATTTATTCAGATTTAACATAAATCATTTCAGCCTGTCTCCTGTGGTGTACAAGTCCTAATGACATACATATCTTCCTTTTCATTAAAATCTGTGGTCATATTATAAAATTTAGTTGTGCACTAATTTTTTTCTGTTGTATAAACAACAGAAAAATATAATAACTCCAAGCACTGGGGAGCTGGAAGCATCTGAAAGACAGCTGTGAGTCACTCAATCAAAATACAACTCCAGACAACCATACCATAGTGTCTCACCATGGCGTGAATAAACACCTGGAATGCAAAGCCAATATACTGCTACCAGGGTGGTACCTGGAAAAAAAAAGGAGTAGGTGGGCTTCTCACCTGGTTTCACTGCCACAATATTTGGGTGATGCCATGCATTCAGCTTGACAGATCAGCATAATGCGAGTAGGGTCACTTAAAGCCATGAACAGCAGAGATAAAGCACACCAGTCTGATGTCCAAGTTAAGTAGGTCATTTAAATAGAAAGTATAAGTTAAAGAAATATGTATATTTTAGACGGGAAGATCTCTCACCTTAGAGTTTTATTCCCATTCCTTAATATATTGTATATAGAGAAAACCCTAAGTTAACTAAATATAACCAGAAGAGTTAGGGGAAGGAGAAGCCCCACAAAAACCCAACTTGTTTTGATACCGCCCAGGCATTAGATTCATCCAAATATGAGATTCATCCTTTTAGATTTCCTTTTTCTAAATATTCCTTCTTAATACATTTTTATTTTTCTTATTTCCTATAGAGTGATAGTCAGCAACTAGCTTAACTGGGGAATGACTATGAAGAAGAAATGGAGCAGGATTTGCCAGGGCACCATCCCTTGGCCAGAGTGGATTTATAATGACTTAATCAAGTTCATAACGGAGCCACTTGGCATGTTGTTGGATTGAGCTATACAGATGTCTTACTAAACAAATAAATCCATAGTTTCTCCAGGCCAGTACTTGGAGAATCCCAGTTGGCACTTTGTTCCTGGGATTTCCAATTCTGAGCAGTTCTAACTAGCCTGCTTCAGTTGTTCATCTGAAAGTATGAAAGGCTCAAATCTGGGTAAGGAATGGGGTTTATATGCTATGCTGTCCCTTTCTCTTCCCGATTTCTATAAACTCCATCAGGAGGTCAGAATGTCTGCTCTCCTGCTTTATTAGGGTCCCAGAAGATGGAGAGATGTTCCCACATACAAGGCATAGTGAGTGTAACTTCAGATATCATACCCAAAATTGTGGAGCATGAAGAAAATGGAGTTAAGTTTAGCATCATTGTCTACTGAATTTTAAGGCATGTAGGTGAATGCATGAAGACAGTTACTAGTTCTTCTCTATACAGGAAATTTCCAGACAGATTTGACTTCTGGTGACTCCCTGGACATTTTGATGTAGTTTTCTTGGAGGGTTGATGGTGGGTTGATGATGGGTTGATGTTGCCTTCTTCTGAGCTTTTTTTTTTTTTTTAGCTTTCCCTATGTAGCTCATAATTCTGGGGTTTTTTTTCCTGGTGGTCTCTCATCCATGTACTAACCTGCTTAGCTTTTTAAAAGCAGCCAAAATATACCAAATGCCGCCACCTAACTGGGCTTTCTACATAGCAGAATTAGGCAATATTTAGGCATAACTTCTCTGGACTTCAAAACAGATTATCCTATCCTCATAGGAAAATAATAGGGTATATCTTACTGCAAGCAGAAAACTGCAATGAGTTTCAGCAAAACTTTTTTTTACATTAATACAGCCACTAATGGAAAAATTAAAAATCTATTCTCAAATCTACTACCTCTTGTTCTGAATCTAAGTTTTTGTTTCATGTAAAGTAAGAAATCAGCAGGATAGTTCTCTTAGAATTTGCAAACAAAAGTAAATTTATAAGAACCATGGAAAGAAGTCTTATAAATTGATTCACATATGCATGTAACTTACTCATAACTTTTGCTCATAATAAGCAGGGCTTCCTCATAAGCAGAAGGAAAAACAGCAAAAAATACTTTTTATGCATCTTATTTGCTTAGCTAAATCACACATGTACCTGGTAACTGCAACTGTGAGGAAGTAACATCACAGCTCTAATATCAACTGAAGCAAATAGGAAGGTCAATCATGGAGCAATTGCTTAAAAAAACGATCACTATTCAGATGCAAAGATGCATCAGACCAGCTTTCATGGATGTGCAAACTGTATGCCTGTTATTTGCAAGCTGTCCTGCCATCGGAAAACAACTAAGATTCCAGGAGGCCAAAAATGCCAAGGCTGCTGGCACTTGTAGACAGAACAAAAGAAAAATCAAATAATATGATGTTGTTTGCAATATGGCATTATGCAATGCTTTTCAATGCTTTCATTTGAATTTGTTGAGGATTTTGATGTATGCATTTAAATGGATTACTGAGTTTGATCAGCTCTGTCTGGGATTGGATGGAATAAGTGGTAATTCAGCCTTGGGCTTCTAATTTTCTTTCAATTGCCAAATACTGGCAGAACAATCACTCTAGAACAGCCTACCCCAGCTAGCCCATGCAAAGGAATCATCCTGAGGAAGGCTGCTCTGGAGTCTCTTCTTAATCATATTGCTATTTATGATACTGGTACTGCCAAGCGAAGCTGTGGTGAATAGTTGGTACCAGACCTGGTCAGCCTGCAGTCCCCAAATTGCTTTTTTTTTTTTCCTTTGCAGCTCTGATCCCTGAAAACTATGGACATGTATTTTGAGGCAGGAAACACATGAAAACAGTACTATAAAGTTACCTACAATAGTTTTAGCAAAGCAAAGGAACCAATGAAACTTTTCTCTAAAACCCAGGAGAAACTAGGCAGTTGTGGTCCTGCCCTCAGACTGTGCTCCAGACTCTTGGCTCAAGTTTGTACTGGCCAGAACAGAGAAGATTCACAACAAGTCTCTTGTCCAAAGGGGTGCTTATTCTTGGTGCTACCCAGAAAGAGGTTTTGATAAGTTGGGCTTTACAATCTGCTAAAGTCAGTTTGCAGAGTGGAAACCATTTGGTTCTCTGTCTTGAGGTGGCAGGATACAAATGGAAAATTATTTGTAACTTCATTCTGATCTTTATCCTACATTTTTGGGTTATGTAGTCCTCACTAGTAACCAAGTAGTGAACCTCTTCTCTGGAAGTGTTTTTTTAGCTAGAGGCTTTGCAGTGATAAGTCTCGGAAGCAAATATGAGAAGAAGTCTTTTGTTATATCCTATATTTTGTATGAAACTGGTATTTTGTGAAGTTTTACATTTTAAATGTAACTCTCTGTAACTTTCCTTTCTGCTGATGCTGAGTGCTCTTATCTCCCTCCCTCCTCAGATAGCAATGCTCTAGACAGCAAGGCCAAAATGTACCCAAAACAAGGTACGGCCGGTGAAGACAAGGACTTGTGGTTTAGCTACCAGCAATTGACCAAATTTGGAGTACGGAAGGCATGGGGAGGGCACTGAGGGGGGGATTGGGGAGAAACGGCTCTTGTAATGATAAAAAGGCTTGCTGAACTCCTTTTCGGGGTTCAGTTCTTTGCAGGGACCTGCGAGTCCAAACTGAACCTTTGCGCAAATAAAGCTTCTCCCTGAATGACCCAGTGAGAGTCTCGTCATCAATAAATGTTGCGTTGCTCCCACCCGTAACAGTCTTAGAACAAAAGCCGTTTCTGTGGGACTTCTTCCCAGGTTCTCTAGTATCTTGTCCCATCCCAGAACTATGTGGATAAGAGAAGTAATGTTGTTGAGATGGTCAGCATGGAAAATGTGTCTGTTATTAGACTGACATGACGGAGGGCCCTACATAGATTATTCATACTTGATTTCAATCTTCATTAGGTTTATGTGACTGAAGTCAAATAGTGAGTCCTGTATAGACAAACCACATTAAGTACTGAAATAATTATGGGTCAAAGTTATTATCAATCCCGTTTTTGATATTTTAAGATCCTTAGGAGTGAAACATGGCAAAATCTATGGGCCAGAATCTGGAACTCATTCGTTCATTAGACTTCCATCATGTGTTAGATTAATTTTTTTAGTCAAATTCAGTCAATCTAAAGCTACCTAGGTTCTCACTTTTCACTGCATTGTACAACAAATTTAGTTTATGCTGCTTGACATCTTGCTTTACAAATAACTTAATTCAGGATATGATTTGAATTGTATCACTTGCAAGCATCTCATCAAAAACAAAAATAAAATACTTACCCCATGTTGAATGGAGATTTCATTAATCTGTAAGGAGAGGAAACCAAAATATCTCTGTGATCAAAATGCTTATCGCTAATATCAAAATGGCTCACAGATTTTCATATTGCTTGGTTTGGCTAAGTAGCAGAAATAATTTGCAGTTCATGGCTAAGACTTCAAGGTTCAAAGGAGATAAGTATTTTTGTGGTGTGACATCCACACTGAATGGCTTTTTTAATTATCCTAAGAAGCAGTTTAGAAACACTTTAAAAAATCCCCGTGTGTCTAATTCCTGTGTCCAATCAAACCAGACAGCACTGGAGATTTTATGCCTTTAAAGTAAAAGAACATTCTGTGTGATCATGACACATGAAAACAACTCAGACTTCTAAGATAGGATTCTGAAAAATCAGATTACTGCATGATGATGGGTGAGACACTGAACACACAATTCAGGAAATTCAGCAGAATACTTCCTTCAACAACTGCTAGGTCTGTTTTCATATTTTATGTGCTTGTAAATATTAGGTGTGCTTACTTATTAGGCAGAGGGAATGGATCAGCAGTGAAAAACATTACTTTTTTAATTTCCTGACTTTGGTGATATTAAATGTTCAGCTTCTGTATTTCATATATACCATATTCCCCATTGGAATTTAAAAGCAGCCTACAAAAGGGCATATCAGTCATCTTTAGAGTAATTCTAGGAGTTTGTGTAAGGGCTGAGCCAATGAATTTACTTAGTGATGTCTGAGTAAGTGGTAAAGCTTTAAACAGAGAAACAGCAAAACTTTGGCTTGATGTAAAGTACTACTTAGATTTCTTCTACTCCTTCTTCCAGTCTACATTTCTTTGTGTTTTCTATCCATGGACAAATATTAGATATGCAAAAATAATTATTATTTCTGTCTGTCTGTCTGTCTGTCTACAATGATGCAGCTGTAACAATGGACACATACAAAGGATAAGTTCACCGAAAACATGCTTTTGAATGACATTGAGACATTTGCTGGCATCAGGCACAGACTTTCCACTTGCTGTGGATTTTGAATAAAATAGAAGCACAGCAAGACTTTTTAGCCGGCGCAACAATAGCCAGAGAATGCTCTTACACAATTAGTTTTAAAGGCAGTTGCACTCTGCAGATTTAGAAGTTGGGGTCAAAGTATACATTTTAAATAAAGTCCTATGGACATTATTTTGATTTTGATCTTTAGGGTAAGATAAGATGTTATTATTTCTTTGGACCTATCAGCTGCTCCTCCTTGATAGCATCAACCCCAAGGTGTTGTTGACAACTGCTACTAATGGTAAACAGAGGGGGACCATCCTGTCCTTTCAACTGTGTCTTTGTTTTGGTTTTGAAATTCAGTATCCAGTTCTTCTTAGTACCCAGAGGCTTCAGGGAAACTGGATGATCTTATTTCTTTCTTCTGAATTACCTGGAAAAAGCAGGACCTTTTTTAAAAAATCTATTGGAAAGGACAAACAGGTTTCTCTGATCTTAGCTTACTTTGAATTATGCGAGGAATACAAAGATCCTCACACATATCCTAAGTAAGGCTAGATCTTCTTACTCTTAAGGTCAGGAAGATAATTACCAGACCAAGGCTGTTCTTTTCTGTAGAACTTCATCCAAAAGTAGTACGAAAAATGACCAGTCCTTTGAGTGGAAGCTAAAGTTGTTAAGGTGTTGGTTTAGAACTAGATAGAATCAGATTCAGATTTACCCTCAGCCATGGAAGTTTGCTGGATAATTTTGAACCAGTCACTATCTCTCAACCTCCCTCCCTCACAGCATAATTGGTGAGGAGAAAAAAAATGGAGAAGGGAATGCTATCTTCACAACTGTGAACTTCTGAAGAAAGGCAGGATATAAATCTAGCAAATAGATAAGAAGTAATTAAAATGTAATGGCTGATTTCATTGAGATCAACAAATTTACTGGTTTTCCTGTTAACTTTTTGTCTAATCCTATCCTATTGTTCCTGATATAAATTTGTTATGTTTATATTTGCTGGAGAACTAATAAAACCTAACATATTATTAATTATATAAGGAATGATAATATGCCAGGTCAGGTAATGTTCTACAACATGGTAAAAAGAATTTAAAGATATTTTTGCTCCTCAGCTTTTAATTTTATCAGAGTGTGTTTGGATTTGATATTCTATCAGCTTCTCTAAGCTTATATTATGGTAATTTCTAAACCAGGTAAAGTTCATACATGCTGTGCTCATTATAGACTTATTTCATTAATTAATGTCAATGTTAAAATAACAACTGGGATTCTTGCTAACCTACTCCAGAAGTTCTAATAAATTCACTAACTACATGATCATGCAGGATTTATTCCCCATAGATAAGCATCTGACAATGTGAGATTATTAATACATCTTGCAGTTTAAATAATATTAAGGTGCATCCTGCTAATATCATTTCATGGAATGCAGAGAAAGCCTTTGATAAAATCTATTGGCAATATCTATTGTTTATTCTTTATTTTTTTCTTCAGAAATGTTTTAAATGGATTACACTTTCATTCTTCTTCAAAAAACAAGGAAGAACAAATGGGACTTTATCCAAGGCCTTTTTATTGAACTATGTTTATTGCCAAAGTAATTGGGAACTAATCGCAGCATTTATGTGATGATGTCACTGCACGCGTGTCATCATTTTGCTGTCACTAAAGGTTTGCTGCAGATCCTGCTGGATTGTCCTCTATCCCCTTTGATTTGTGTTTGGATCTTTAGTCAGTACATTAGGAAAGGTAGCCAGGTTCATTGTTTGATGTATAATATAATCCTGTTTGCAGATTGCACATTTGGCATTTCTTGATAAACCTGAATCTTCTACACTAATTACATTAATTGAAGGGTTTGGAGGCCTACCTAACTATAATGTTAATTGTATTATTTGTGTCTGTGCCATCCTTCACCATCAGCCTGAGGACATATGAGGTTGCTTTATGAAAGTTTCAGTCTTATTACTCAACTCCTAAATGCCACAGAGTCTGTTTTGCCTTAATCCCAAACCCAAACTGCAGTTTTCATGCCATTAGACCTGCATGAAAAGATCCATCTGTACTCATATTTGCAAAGCATATCATATATTCAGCCACTTACTAGAAGGAACTCAGAGATCTGCAAAACTGAATTAGAATGCTAATGAATGGAGAATTGGAAGGGCATAGTGGCTAAGAAACCACTGAGAATCATTTTTTATTGCTGTAGGATATAAATTTAATAAATAAAAATAAACTCGGTTCTGAAGAGCAAGTCCATTTGGAATCTTGCTTTGGCCATGAGTTCACTTGGTGTCTGTTAAATAAGATACAGCCTCTCATTCTCAATTTCTCCATCTACAGGAGGGTGAAAAATAACACTGACAGGATTGTTATAAAGATTACACTTGTTGAATATTATTGGAGGTGCTATTTCTCTCTACTTCAAAATATGTAAGTTCTCAGAGGAAAGAGAGAGAAAAAAGCATAAGAATATAAATGCAAATACTTTCTTAGAAGGCTTAGAAATACTTTCTTTTGAACTTATCAGCATAAGAAATCAGGAAAGTAAATCTAAGGGCTTTTCCAAATGGCAGCCTTAAGTGCCTTGTCTCCAGCACTGAAACTGGTTGGAAATGAAGCTGGTTTAAGAGATTGCTGTCATCTTTAAAATCCATTCTTTGGCAGCAATGCTGACCAGGAGTTCTATCTGCATGACAGTTACCACAGGCCCTTGATTCATGGATTCTCCTTCTTCCTACTTGTCAGGAAAGCAATCACCAATCACTTTTCTTTCCATGGATGGGTCTTTGAGGACACACAGTTTCCATGGACAGACTTTTGTATGAGATCCACTTTGTGATGCTTCCTTGACTTGATATCTTTCTGTCTGGCACATCTACCCATAGATTAGTGGAGGGAAAAAAATGATCCAGGGAAGAAAATTATATTAAGCAGACTCTTCAGCTGACCCAGATTAGAAAAATTGCTAGTTTTCCAAAATAGATATCAATTTAAGGACCACATTTTTCTTATTTAAAAAAATGGTCTGGAGATCAGAATGTTCTGGTGAAATCTGTATAGTAAGTATCCAAGCTGAATACTAAAAAAATTGTGAAGATCCTGAAAAAGATTTAGGTGAATTATGTTTCACTCTTTTCAGTTTAATATTTTGGCTGCCCCTTTTCATTATTTCTGCCCATTTCATTATATATGAAGATGTTCAGTTTCATCACAACTGTAGCAAATATTGTACAGAAATATTCATTTGCTCCAGTGTCATTTATAAGTGACACTGCAACTAGTGAAGTTGTTTCAGATTGTGTACATTTTAAAATACCTTTGATCATTTCACTGAACTAGTTTTGGCCCCAGACAGACTAAGAATATTGGAGGTTGTAGTGAAATTTAGGACATCTTTAGACCATCAGCTTTGAAAAATTAGGTGATGAAGTGATCTCCAGAACCTGTTCCCTCTCCTTAAGCACTGGTGGTTCACTTAAATTTACACATTATGTGTGCTAAAATGAGTCTAGATCCAGATCAAACTTGCAAAATTTCCCTCAAAATCCACATATCTACAGCATTCATATCAATTTTGATCAAGTTTAAAGCCAGCAACAGACTTCCATGAGTGCTCTAAAAGAATTAACAAATGGAAGAATACGTGCATGACTTGAGCCAATAGGACACAGATACATTATCTCAAAGGCATATTCAATTCTTCTTGTGTCTTACTTATTGCATTAATGACGTTCACAACAGTGGGCAGAAATAAAATATATTTTATTTTTTTATTTCCATGTAAGATGCAGGACTGTCCAATGTATAGGCCTTTCATATACTGTTAGACTACAACTCCCAGCAATATTCATTGCTGCCTGGGGCTAGAGGGCCAGAGGTTGCTTATGCTGTTTATGCTACTCTTCAGCCACACAAGCTCCCAAATGGCATCAGTAATTAATTCAGCTAGAATGGTATGCTTTTAATCCCATTTTTAAAGATGTTTTGGTTGTGTTCTTTTTATTGCACCCATAGTTTATCATGGTATGTACATTTTCTAAAGAAAAAGATCTAACAGGGAAGGTGATCTGATAGGATCCTAGTCCCAAGTTGTTTAGGGTCTTATGTGCCAACAGAAAAAGCTTCAACCTGGATCAGGAGTTGATTGACTGCTAGTGCCATTGCTTCAGCAAACATCTAAGAAGTGTGTGACCAGGTGCTATACCTAACAAGTTGGCCATTATGTATTGGATCTGCTGCAGCTTCTGGGCCAAGCATCAGAAAGCACATTATAAAGTTAACAACCCTCTGTCCCAGAGAAAGTCATCCCTTAGGGTGACCAAGTCTATTTCTGTCCCTAAACTAGCCTGAAGATTGAAAAGGGAGAGCTGTAGCACAAGCACTATCCTTGATCCCCAAAGCAAAATTGTTACTGGGGGTTAGTTGGCATAAACCTCAAGATCCAGAGAGGTCTTTTTCAGAAGCAGGCTTTTAACTTCTTTAAAGCAACAAAGAATGGCAATTCTACCTTCATGGTACTTCACAAATTGGTCATACAGGCTTCTGAAGGCTCCAGCAGATGACAACAAACGCTTAACCATTCTGAAAACATCTGCTCAGCAGTCACTTGAGGCTGCAAAGTAAGGTGTGTCTGATCAACCTCATGCACGGTCTTAAACCACTTTCATTCTAGCTCTCTTGTCTTTTTTTTATGGCTGGAGTTCTTCAGAACACAAAGGGGAAGCCTACATACTTCCAGGAAGGGCACTTGAGCGTGACAGTTATGTTTCATTATTCCATAGTTGAACAAGGGATTTAGTAGATTGCTGGCTCTTGTTTCTGAGAGTGTTTCCCTTGAAGAATCTATCAGATTCTATAAGGTTGTGGGAGCAGACCATCTTATTAGATCCCCCACTTCTATAGAAGGGGAATGAAGGTATTGACAGCAAAGTGCACCAAGTGGTGGTTTGGCTATATTACCAGGGTAAATTTAAACTCCCACATATCAAGGTCTTCTTTCTCACAAACCAAAAACTAGCAGGAGACTTAATGTTGACCTGGTGACAGTATTCTCAGCAAGAAAGCTGAAATTCCCCAAGACCACCATCCAGGAGTTCTTCAGTACTATGCAACAGATCACTTCAGCCAGTTCAGTCAAGGAGGCTGTTCAGCAGCAGGCTGGGGATATAGCAACAGTGTTCAGCTCAGTCTTGCAGATCTTTTGCTACATAAAGCCTCTTGTAGCCTACCCCATTTGGAGGGGTTTTCTAATTAGCAGCATTTCTGTGGCCCATTGCAATTCCCATGACTACTCACCCTAGCTATGAAGCTTCTGGGTTACTGCACTTTAATTTTCCTAATAATACCTGTTGTGGAAATAAAGCAAAGTCAAGGCTGGTTAGTATTTGGATTGAAGACTACCAGGGAGTACCAGGACTGTAGGCTAGGCTGGGAAGTTGAAACCCTTCCCTGAAGAAAGCAATGAGAAACCACTTTGAGAGTCAAGAAAATGGCATGCTATATAATATTGTAACCCAGAAACTATATTTAGTCTTGGGAGTGTGACCACAATGAGGGGCTGAAGGAGAGAGAAGGTTGCTAACAGCAGTTCTAGTTCGACATTAAATATAGACAAGACAAAGAGATAGGGATGGGTGAGGATTTCATTTATTGTTTGATATGTATTTATTAGAATTCATATATTTCAGTAAATAAATGAGTAGAATTTGAGATTCTTTTTTCAAAACAGGGAATGTGACAAAGTTCCTCTTTGAGTGAGATGGGTAGTGACTAAATTTGAAATATAAATAAATAAATAAATAAATAAATAAATAAATAAATAAATAAATTGAAATTGATCAATTAGTCCATTCAAACAGAAAGCACTGAGGACTCAGCACTTAAGGTATGAATTCCAGTGTTTTTCAATCATATTTGTGATGTAAAATCAAGGTTGCCATTTTTTTCTAATGGACTCATTTTTAAATATTAGATTATAACAAGTACAACAAGGTCATCTTCATGCTGGAAACAAGCATGAAGATGACCTTGTTGTACTTATTATAATCTAATGTTTTAAAAATGAGTCCATTAGAAAAAAATGGCAACCTTGATTTTACATCCTTGATCTCTGTAATGGTATGTGGGAAGATAGGAAGAAGAGCCACAGACTAGACAACAGTCAGGTTAGAGGCAGCTGAGTCCACAGAAGGAATGGGGGAATGGTAAACATCTCAGAAGGGACCCTCCCTACTGTACTTTCAGACTTGCAAGATTCTGTTAATGTAATATTACAATAAAGTTAGAGCTAGTATTTCTGGGTGCGCTTCTTGTCTGGACTACCTCACAAAGCTAACAACAATTTTGCAAGTCTGAAAGTACATCTCTCTACCCTCACCTTTACAGTCCAAGAAACTAGGAAGAGTCCCTTTTGAGACATTCCCATTCCTTCAGCTGCCTCTTATCTGACCATTGTCTAGTCTGCAGCTCTTCCTCCTGTGTACCAATCATGAGGTACACAAAGAGCACAAAGATGGACACACCACCTCCATCCTGGGTCTGCCAAAGATCACCAATCAGCATGACCAATGCTGTATCCATACTATACCCCAGCCTGAAACCCACATTAAATGGGTCCAGATAATCCACTTCCTCCAAGATCTTCTAACCACTTTCTGTTGTGGCACCTGCCCTTTGGAATGAGGTTCCTCCTCAAATCCATGTGGCTCCCATCCTGATGGCATTTCTGGAAAGCCTTAAAGACCTAGCTGTTCTCCCAGGCTGGGATAAGGTAGATGGAGCCCCTTGTGGGATATTTTTTGTGTGTTGTTGGACACCATTTTTTTCTTTATTTTTCTTGCTCTTAATTTATTTTGTTTTTTATTATTCATATTGTATTTTATTGTTGTTCTATTGTGAGCTGTCCAGAGCCATCTGGAGTTGGGCAGTGCCTAAACTGATGTGGCAATTAAATTAAATTCTCAACAACCTTCCCTAAAAAAAGGAAGGTTGGAAACTGGAGGGTAGTTGTTCAGAATTATTGAGTCCAGCAATGGCTTCTTGAAGAGAGGGTGCATCACCAATTCCTTCAAGGCAGAAGGCATTACCCTTTCTCTCAAGGAAACCAGCACCACTGCGTGCATTCAACTACAGGACACCTTCTGGAGCAGCCTTAACAACCCAGGAGGGCCTCTAACTAACAAACAGGCAGCTGGACTTACAGATTGGAGGATGTTGTACACATCATCAGGAGCCACAGATTCACACTGAGTCCAGATAACCCCACAAAACTATGTCCCAGGCACCTCACTTGCAACTGCCCAGTCAGAGTCTGGATCCAGAGTCCAGAATGACTTTATTTGCCAGATGGTTTAAATATTCTTCACAGCAGCCCTGAAGGTGTTCCTGTGGCCTGTCCCTTCCCAACAAGAACTGAATCACTCTAAACTGGGCTGCCAGAGAGCTATAGAGTGGAAAAGGGCACTGTAATGAAATTTTGTCACCCTATTACTACAGTGTAATCCTGAATGTGGGTTCTTACTCTTATTCAGTCAAATTTGCTCTTTATCTTCTTCCAATTGTGCACCAAGCATTGCTTCATCTCCTGGAGCTCCTTAGAGAATCAAAGTGTACTTCATGATTGGTGACAGGGAGAGGCTGCATAGGAGCAATGCAGTTCAAGGCCTTCACTGCATGCCCATTCCAGGCTGTGACTAAGGTGTTGGCTGAACTGCCCACCAGATCTTCAGGAAAAATTCCAAGCTCCCCCTGGAACAGCTTCCATAGTCATATGGGCTGGGCTGATCTAATATCTCTCCAAAGAGAGGGGTGATACCAGTGAGCCAACTGGTAAAGAGTAAAATGTCCACTGCAATGGACTGATTGTAATATTCTCCAAAACCAGATCACACTGCAACTGCCCTGAGACAAAAACATGATCTAGAGTATGACCTCCGGTAGGCATCAAGCCTTCAGTAACTTGGGGTGGTTCATGGTTGCCAGATCAATGGATTTATAAGCACTTTCTCACCCCAGAATTTGTAATTAGTATAGGAATTCATTTCCTCTCTTTTTCACAAAATGATCCATTACTAGTTGCTCCCTAAATATTTGTTAACAGCTACTTTTGTTGCTGTTCGTGTTTGACACTTAGGAAGCAGAAATCCATGGGTGGTTCTGTAAATTACCCAAAGGTCTACCAACAGTTCTGGAACTACCTTCTGTCCACTTCTGGTGTATTATTGTGTTACATTATAATAAGTGCCTTGAAAATTAAAGCTGTAGTTGTCAACAGAAGTTTTTAATAAGATACCAGGAAGTCATATAAATGAAATTGCTCTAAAATCCGAATGGAGGCATTATTAGACATTAATACAGTGGTACCTCGGTTCATGAACGCATCTGTTCACGAACAATTTGGTTCACGAAAAGCTACGGCCGCAAAAATTTGCCTCCATTCGCGAACACCGGATCGTGTGATGAACAGGATCCGTGGCCATTTTCCCTCCTGTGACACGTGGTCGCGGCTTCCTGTAGGGAGGGGGACTCTCCCTCCAAGCAGTAACCGTGGCCATTTTCCCTCCCGTGACACGTGGTCGCGGCTTCCTGTAGGGAGGGGGACTCTCCCTCCAAGCAGTAACCGCGGCCATTTTCCCTCCCGTGACACGTGGTCGCAGCTTCCTGTAGGGAGGGGGACTCTCCCTCCAAGCAGCAACCGTCTCCCCACCCGCCTTCCTGTCCTCCACGCCGGGAGTCGCGTCGAGCAAGGTTAGCTTTCTCTCTCTTCGTACTGTACTTTGTGTCATATTTTTGCGGTTTTTTAAAAAAAAAACATATGGTTCAGAACGGATTAACCGTATTTACATTGAACCTTATGGGGAAATTTGACTCGGGTCGTGACCAGAAATCGGGTGGCGACTAAATTTGGGGTCAGAACGGATTAACCGTATTTACATTGAACCTTATGGGAAAATTTGATTCGGTTCATGACCATTTCGGGTCACGACCAGAATCGCGGAACAAATTAAGTTCGTGAACCGAGGTACCACTGTAGTCTTTTCCTTCAACAGCCATGATGTCATATAACTTGATACAAATGATTGTTTTGTTTGCTGCAATATCTTCAATTCCTGTGCAATTGCAATCCATATTTGCATGACTCTATTTGCCAAGGTGGTTTCTGGCTTAACAATGGAAGAAATATAATACAAACGTACCAAGCATAAAGCATGATAAAGATAAAGAATCATAACACCATGTTGTATTGTGGAGCCCTTGGTGCTCTCTGAGCTTGGTTGTTTGCTTGCAGACGTATCCATGTTATATTCTCATTTGTATTCTCATTACTCAATCATGTTGTATTCTCAGAAATCCTCTTTGCTTCTAAAAAACACATTAACTAAGGAGCATAACCTGATTTTCATTATCTTTGGATGTTCAATGGATCATATTAATAAATCTTGCTCATGCTTGCTTCATTTACTATAGAACATGCTTTATTCAGTCTATATAGTTCACCTTTGATAAAATAGAAAATGTTTCCCTTGAAAGTTGTAGAAAAACATGTGGAGAAACAAGAGGGCCATCCATCTCAGTTAGGATCCTGGTGTCCTTGTATTTGCTGGTCCTAAGACCCACAGGATTTCCAGATGTCCAGCTTAATCTATTATCCAAGCTTTGGAAGTAAAAACCAACTCATTTTTGGATGCCCACATCTTCTTCTTGCTATTCTGAATTCATAAAACTGTTTTCCATTCACAGGAATGGCAGGCTGTTTCCTGATGGTGATTAGGAGGAGGAGGATTTTGCCAATCCACAGAGACATGTGGTTGACTTGTAAATACAGCATGAGCTATTTGGAAACAATCCAGGTAAGCATTTTGATATCATGGAATCATACAATGTATGAACTACTCTGTGTTCCACTGAATTGTCCCATCCAGGCCCCATTGATAAAGCTGTATTGAGGAGAAGGCCATCACTGTCCTAAGCAGGCTGCTCTGTTGATGCTTAATATTCAGCCTCAATCTTCTTTTGTTTCATTCCAATGCATTCCTTTGGTTTGAACAGAGAACAAGTCAGCATGTCTTGCACATGACAGCCGTTTGATATCTGTAGACTTCTATTTGAGCATCCTTCTCTTTTGCAGCTTAAAGATGCTCATCCCTTTAACAATTCTTCATAGGGCTTGGTTTCTAGGTCTCTTAGCGTCCTGGTAGCTCTCCTCTGAACCTGCTCTAGCTTCTCCGTGTGTCCTGTATGATACCCAGAAATGTCTGTTTGAATGATCCCAGGATAGAGTATATTTCTGAGGAAAAAAACAGTGACTTGAATCGGGGAAATACTCAGAGGACACTTAAATATCAGATTTCATACTGATGACAGGATGACTAGTCCCTTTTACGTAAATAAAACATTTTGATGGCTTCATAAAATGGTCATCCAGAAAAGTTCTCAAACTTCATTGGAGAGGTCTGCAGGGGGCTTTTAGCCCTTGCATTTATCTGAACATCAGGAACCTGCCCACTCCCCCCATTTGTCCTTGGGAACTTTGGGAATATGGAGGCAGATCCAGGGTCAAAGATCCATTCTTTCTTTATACATTTCTGTAACATTGGAAATGGATTAAAATTATCTTGATTGTAAAATTCTCTTGCAAAGAGAAAGTAGATCACAGCTAGCATTGCTTCTAGAGCTGAACTTTGAACCCAAACTGTAGGACTACACACCCAAAGGGTGGAGGGCTGGATATTTATCCAAGGAGTGCCAAATGATGGCACTGACAGCAAAGAGTCCACTATCCAAAAAATTCCTGAAAAACCAAATAGAGCATTTTATTGCTGGGCATGACCATTTCTTCATGTTTATGTTATTCAAATTATTAAGGCTGTTTTATACACATATTAAATAAACTGCTTTATTCAGAGTATGTGTGTTTTAATTAAATTTATTTTTCAGCAAACCTCCATAATATAAGGTTTATTAGCAACCCGGATGTCCTGCCTTAAACCCTGATATGTCAAGGTAGATTTGTTAATAGTACCTTGCTAATAGATAGGAAAACAAAGAATGCTAGGTCGAAAGATTACCTGTTTTTCATTGCATACTATAAATTTAATCTCCAAATGTTTTTCCAAAGAAAGCAAACCAACCTGACAGGGGAAAAACAAGCTAATAGGGGAAAACCTCATGAATTTAAAGCTAGCCTCACAAAGAAAATATCATTATTTTTTCTCCTTTAGGCAAGCTGCTTTAAAACTGTATGATTGCAAAATCATATTTAATGCACATTATCCCAAGTACTGACAAATTTACACATGCTTACGGCATTGTTTATATAAAATTATGAATATTGGGGAATTATGTCCATTTGCATATGAACCAAAAGATCATCAAAACCTTTGAAGAAACAGATGGCTGGCCAGGCCACATCTCCATGGCATAATCAGTTCGAGTCAAATTTAAATGTAACCCATAATGAGAAAAACATACTTTTGCTCATTGTTTTTTTTTCCTGCCTTGTCAAATATATTCTCAGTGGACTGTAAGTGCATCATATTTCTACTGTAACTATACAAATTGCCCATATTGCAGACTGCCTGTAATACTAGGAATGATTGTGTTATATTTACATAGTCTCTAAGGCAAGGGAGCTTATAGCTAAGAAGAATCTTTCCCTGTAATGTTAGAACAGACGTTCCCAATCCAGTTCTCCCCAAATGGATAAGACTATAACCCTCAATCTATATGGCAACTTGCTATTCATCATGGTTGAAAAAACACTAAACGAGATTAATCACTGGCCTGACTGTATATACAAGGATTCCTAGCATATATGGTAGTCCTTCAGGTTCAAAGAAGACACACGGTTGTGCAGGTCATCTGTGGACATGGAGGTGGCTCTGCAATCCCAGTCTGGAAACGCATGGTCAACCTTGAGGTCTCTTCCCAGACTCCAGAACATTATAGAGCAACTGGCGAGGCATATGGTGGTCATCCATTCTGATGACGAGTCCCACCCACTGCATCTGGACTTTGATTAATCAGGGACTCAATATTGGTGGACTCCGCGCGATCCAAGGCCTGCAGGTTGAACACACAGTCTTGCCAACGAATGCTGAGGATGGAGCGGAGAGTACACATGTGAAATTTCTCCAGTTGTTTGATGTGCCTTCAGTACAGAGTCCAGGATTCACATCTGTATAGGAGAGAAGGGATAACCACAGCTCTGTAGACTTTCAGCTTTGTGGAGATATGGATGTTGTGTTGATTGAGATATGGATGTTGTGTTGATTGAGCACTCTAGTACGTAGCTGCCCCAGTGCCTGGTTGGCCTTTGCTGATCCTGGATTCAATTTCTTTGTCCAAAGACCCATAGCTCAAGACGATGCTTCCCAAGTATTTGAAGCTGTTTACATTTGTCAGCTGGGTGTTGTCAACAGTGATTTTTGGTTCTACAGCATTGATATTTGGCAAAGACTGATAAAGTACTTCAGCCTTGTTCAGGCTGATAATCAGGCCAAAGAGCAGAGGGCTTCTTGGATGGCTATGTGGTGGCATTTCATCCATTCTTTCAAGCTGCAAAGGTCAAAGAGAGAGCTGTCCAATTGGTACCTGATGTACACTCCCTCCTTCAGACCCTGGACAGCATGTGACAACATGCAAGTGAAGAGCAGATTGAACAGGACTGGGGCTAGCACACAACCCTTTTGGAAATGGCAAATTGCAGCTGATGTATCACCGTTGTAAAGAACCTGTCCTGTCATTCCTTCATGAAGTAGCTGAATCAACTTCACAGATTTCCTCGGGCATCTATAACATCTCATGATGATCCATAGAGCCTCCCTGTTTACAGTTCAGATGCCTTCATCAGGGCAGCAAAGACAGAGTAAAGAGGCTTGTTCTGCTCAATGCACTTTTTCTGGACTTGCCTGATGGCAAATATCATGTCTGCTGTACTCCATTCTGGCCGAAAGCCACATTGTGCCTCTAGGAGGTTCCTTTCTGAGACAGTGACAACTCTGTTAAGGAGAATGTGGGCAAAGATCTTATCTGCAGTGGACAGCAGTGAGATACCCCTGTCGTTTTTGCAGTCTGCTTTGCTTCCCTTATTTTTGTAGAGAGCCACAATGAGGGCATCGTAGAAGTCATCAGGAATCTCCTCTATGGACCAAATGTCTTCCAAGATGTCTTGGAATGCCTGTAAGGTATTTGAGTCTAGTGTTTTGTAGATTTCAGCAGGAATTTCCTAGTACACAGCATTTAATCTCTTCTGATGCTATATACTTCATGGCAAGGCACATGAACCCTGCAGTAAAGTTATGATGGCTCTCTAAAAGAATATCAATTCCTGGCTGTTCAGTGCTGATGCAACTGACTCCTGAATTAGGAGCCATATCTGCATCATATAATTCTGGTCCCTTGCTCACTGCTGGGATGAAGTGAAACAGGACATCACAATGATATCTCAGCAGATGGAAGGACCTGGTTGACTTTGGGCTCAGAAGGTAAGCACTGTTGGATGTGGGTATGACTTGATTAGACACCTTCAGGAAATTCCAGAACTATATTGGGAAAAACATCCTGGAAGAAGACAGTGGCACCTATTTCTGTATAACATGGACATGGAGCAGGCTTGAGTTCAGATCAAAGGAGATTCTTCTGTGTCATCATGCTATTAACCAATTTGCTCTGGCTATCTATTGATAGCAGAGAAAGTAAACAAAAGCCTGTTAAAGGGAGGCCAATTCTTGATTTCTCTGTTGTGATTACAACCTTAGAATTATTAAAAGAGAAAGCATATCTTGGTAGAAATGTCCACAGCTCTTCAGATTATAAAAGCATGTATTGAGCAGTCTTTAAAATTGTTGAAAGGAGGAGCATTTAAATTAAACCATGAGCTATTCAATGGATTGTTTTAAGACAAGGCTTCTCAAACTTTGTGATCCAGTGACCCCAAAACAATATATGAATTTCTGTGACCCCTCCCATGCATAAAATTAATAAGTCACTCCATAGTAGTGGTGAGTATAGTCAGATTAACATGATTTTGCTTCCTTATCCCATGCATTATCTCCTTTCTGAATGCAAGGTGGAACCTTATCAGAACCCAGTCCCACTGCCAGCTTGTCCTGGCAGAGCAGGACCAAATTCTGGCAGGAATCCAGTTTTGCAAGTACAAGCCATCAGTTCTCCATTTTACATGCAAAGCTGGATTGCTTCCAAAATTCACTCCCACTCTGCCTGATCAAGCTCCAACCCTCTTTCTCCACTCCTCCGTATATCCTGGGCCCCACTGCACTGCACAGCTTGGAGGCATTTCATCTGCCTTTACAACCTGCATGCCTGTCTGAACTTGCTGTATATGCACAGGAAAGCAAGCTTACTTCTTCTGAACATGTTCAGATTCAAGCAGGCTTGCCTCCAATGACCCACTGCAGTTGAGCTATTGGAGGATCTCTGGCAATTTCAAACCTAAAGTGTAAGGTGGGACCATGCTCAACCTGTAGGTTGGATTGTAGGAGCAAGGCCTGCACCAATCTAAGTAATAACAGGCTGGAGCTATTAGCCAGGAGAGGGGGTTGTTGTTGTTCAGTCGTTAAGTCATGTCTAACTCTTCGTGACCCCATGAACCATATTGCGCCAGGCCTTCCTGTCCTTCACTGCCTCCCTGAGTTTGCTCAGTTTCATGCTCATTGCTTCAGTGATGCTATCCAACCATCTCAGCAGCCTTGTATTGCAGGATCTGTGCTCCTGATGGAGTCCCTTTGCTCTTTCAACTCTATGCCATCTACGCAGCTGTATGTCAAAACATCTGTGGAGGTCTAATTCATATGTCCATTTTTATGCCTTAGACACCATAGCCCTTCCCTTCCCATGCCTCCCACTCCTCTTGGTCAGCTACCCCCCCCCCATCCAAAAAAGTTGCTCGGCCTTGCAACTCTTGCATGCTGAACCAACTGAGGAGGGAGCACACACGTATGTTAACTTCTTCAGCCACCAGGCTTGCACAGAGAAAGCTGGAATGCTGTGAAAACTCAGTTCCACTCTGCCTGATCAAGTTGGCATAGTGACCTTATGATAGTCCAGTTCCATGAGGCAAATATCCCCCAAATTGTGACCCTCCTCTCATTTGCTTACAATCATCCCTTGCTTGCAATCATCCTCATTTAAGAACCTCTGGTTTTAAGGCAGGAGAAATAACAATAGCCCTGTGGATAATGTTGTCTTGAGATCAGTTTGTGCTAGATAATATTTGCATAAGTCAGGTAGGCTAAAAGGCAGCAGGATGCTGTTGGATATTGGTGGTTGGTAAAACCAGCTATGCAAATATAGTTAGATCCTGTCAACAGTTGAATAAAAGCCAATAATGGGTAGTCTTTGTTTAACCTTTCCTTTCTCACATAGTTTCTAGAAACATGTCACCTGTGGCATTGTGCTCCAAAATAAATAGATTGTGTTTGTCTATTGCATTTCTGTGATACATTTCAGCTTCTTGAAGCTTATGCATTAAAATTATTATAAATGCAGATCATTATTACTGGGTAGGATAAAAACCTCATGTTCCAAATGGGAAAGTAACAGGATTGTCTTTCTCACTGCGTACAGTATTGTGGGATAGATTAATCTCCAAAACCAGGTAGAAGGAGACTGCTGGTCAAAAAAATTATATACTCCATAAGAAAGCTATATAGCAACATGCAAAAATTAAAATGGGAGGAAATGTCTTCTGCCCAAATACTTGAAGTACCCTCCTACACAGTTACCTCATGCTATCCTTTGTATGATATCAGCAACTTTGCATTGGATCCAGTACCTGGACAGCACCCACCCACCCCACGCCAAAAGGAAATAGTACAGATATTTTTATTTTATTTTATTTTGGTCCTCTCATAAGCAATAGTTCAGTATGCCAGAGAGATCAAAAACTCATATTAAAAGAAAGGCTTCTCAGATAGAAAACTTGTTCTGTGTTTAACTGACACCTCCAGCAAACAAAAGCCCGCCTTTTCCACTGTCAAACAGTCTGAGCTGTTAGGAAGTTTTTCCCAATATTTATCTGAAACCCACTTCCCTGACATTTTTGTCCCTTTATGCTAGTCCTGCTGTCTAGCATAAAGTAACAGAGAAGTTACCATAGCAAGCAACATTTCACAATAAATGCATGCTCTTTTCTATTATGCTTAATGCTTTCTGCACCATTTTATGATAGGAGAAATAATGATAGAGTCTCCTTCAAAGTAAGCTTGAGTATATTCAGATAGGTTGACTGGCAGTGTTATGGAAGTGATTCTGTCTGTCTGCCTGTCTTCCTGCTGATTTGAAAGTGATCTTCACCCAAGTACTAACCTTCTTAGTTTCCAAGATCAGCCAAAATTGCTTCAGTGCTGCCACCTGCTGAGACAAGAAAACATATATATTTTATTTATATAGATAAATACATAACTTTTGTTTGTTTTATGTAGTACTGTACATATAAATCAATATTCTGCCTTACATTCATTTTGTTACCTATGCAAAAGTATACTGTCCATCTTCTATTTGACCTAAGGACTGGAAAAAAACACACACACTTCTTTCTCAGTAATTATATCCTTGATAAATGGTCTTTGCATGTCTCAATGCTCTTCCATGGTAAATAAAACTGGTTTCAAACTTCTGCTGTATTCTGACTGAAGAACCAAATCTACAGGTTGACTTCAACAGGGAGAGCTTCCAATTTATTTAGATCTTTGAAATATTTATGGACCACTTGATATGCTGAGCATCCCACGGTGATGTGGAACTTTTAAAAATCACTAATAATTTAATATATGATCCAAATAACAATATAAAATAAATAAAATAAAATAAAATAAAGACTTCCCTTGCCCTTGGGGCTAATGTGGGATTTATTCCCAGGAAATAGAAAGTCCCACTGGAAGAGGCATTGGACGGAGGAGGGACTGCAGGAGGGTTAACATTCACTTTCCTACCTGCCGTGACGCTGATCATTCTCTACTTGCAACTGCTGACTAGCTATTTACCTTTTTTTAAATGGTCCCAGTGAATACACAGAGATTTTCCACTGTATTAAAACATAAGCTGTTTCTTTCTGGTTTCTTCTTTTTTATATACAAGCCATTTGTCTCCTGACTATATTTTCCAGTCATGGGTATTTTGAGATGCAAACTCGTATGTTGCAAAACAACCAATTTTCAGTTTTCTGTTGGTTGTAATCAAGATGTTTTTCTCAACTGCAATGCAAGATAAAGGCTGGCAGTTATTAATTACAACAACATATTAAACAATACCAAAGTGGCACATTTACTTTCACCCCTGTGATGCATTGTATATCTCGAGAAGCCTTGGTATAACTGGAAGAACAGGATATTTTCAATGAAAGGAAATTTAGGCAGCCAAATGAATGTCGTTGTCTCGACTAGACACTGACAGTGTTCTTTTGGTTGTGATCCTTGGGGCTTTACCATACAACCTGCCCTTTGGTGGGTATTGGGCTGAAGCATCCTACCTCCCCTAAACACTAGGGCTACAGATCTAGGCTGCAAAGCTCTGAGCAACTACTAGATGGCAACAAAGAGATACTGTCGGCCCTTTGAGGTAGTCCATAATTACTAACATTACCTTTATTGTAAGATTACAGTAACAGAATCTTGCAAGTCTGAAAACACCCCTCCCTTCCTTTATTTTGTACTCTCCCCAAAACTAGGGAGGGTCCCATCTGAGATGCTTTCTCCATCCCCTCCCCTCCTTTGGATTCAGATTTTGTTTATCAGACCATTATCTAGGTTGTGGCTCTTCCTCCTGTCTCCCATGTAATGGTATTCCCACATACCATTACAGATACAGATGGTTCTAATTCTTTGCCACCTTCTAGTGGTCATCTGGAATTTTGCAATCCACATCCTGGCTGGAATCTTAGGCAATAGAACCTTCCCCACTGCCAAGTTAAAATGATCTCCACCCATCCTTTCAAAGAACACTAGACCAATGTAGAGGAGGGGTTATGAGGAACATCAAGGGTTCCCTCCATCTCTTCACCCTATGTCTCTCCTCTGTGCCTCTGACCTGTCCATTTGGCTAACAGACATAGAGGAGGAGTGTCTGTCCCAAAGAAAAAATGAAGCAATACATTTTTCGTCAGTACAGATTTCATGATATTTTAAAACAATAGAGCAGAATTATCATGTTAGCTTTTTTTCCCTTTATAATAATGTATAAGATATTTTTCTGTAAATTAGTGATTTCTATACAACATCTCATATATGACATATAAGTGATATATTTAGATACGTAGGTTTTTTATTGTGTGTGTGTTCTCTGTTCTGTTTAGGTTTTTGTTGTCTAATTGGTTTTTTTTGTACTTGTATTTCATTGTTTGTTTATCTTTTGTATTTTTGTTTATTTTTGTAATCTTGTTATACAATGTAATAACATGGGGAAAAAACAGACATGGAGGAGGAGTGTGGGAGGAAGTGGGAGGGAATGATTAAGAGCCACTGGCAGCTAGTGGTTATGGCTGTCAGTCCCTGGAAGTAGTCCTTTGAGTTAACAAAATTGCATAAGAATAAGTGAAATGGCACCCGCCACTCCCAACAAAGTCATAAATATAGTAAAAATACAGTCACAGAAAACTCCTTATTGAGAGAAGTAATGGAAGCCTGCAATGCACTCATTGGTGATGGTATCACACAATCAGTAGAACCTGGCCCTTCTCCCCAATTTCAATTGACCTTTGTACTATGGTGGACACAACCATGGATTTCAGATGAATGCCTTGCATTGATAAACAAAAACCATGCAAATTCAAAGGTGATACACAGTATTGATAGATTAATAAGGAAGTCCATACCTGTCTCAAAGCAGAACAGAACACCTACTGGAATAGCATTGCAGAAGAACTTGAAGAAGTTGCACATTGCTGAGAGTACTGCAGCATCTCTACCACATTATGCCATCTCAGGAGTAAATTTCAATGCTTGAATGACAACATCAGAAAGGCAGATGGCACTTTTGTGCACTCTGGAATTGAACAACTGAATCATTGGTGCAAAGTACTTCCAACTCTTTTACAATTGCCCTATTCTGGAAGACACTCCAGTACAGCCACCAACTGATGATGGCCCAGATGGAACCACTGAAGAACATGAACCCAGAATCTCTGAAATAAAACTGCCACCCATCAAATAAAAAACGGGATTGGAAAAGGTCAGTTTACGTTCCAATTCCAAAGAAGGGCAATGCCAAAGAATGTTCAAACTATCGCACAATTGCACTCATTTCACATGCTAGCAAGGTTATGCTCAAAATCCTACAAGCTAGGCTTCAGCAGTACGTGAACCGAGAACTACCGGATGTACAAGCTGGGTTTTGAAGAGGCAGAGGAACTAGAGATCAAATTGCCAACATTCGCTGGATCATGGAGAAAGCACGAGAGTTCCAGAAAAGCATCTACTTCTGCTTCATTGACTATGCAAAAGCCTTTGATTGTGTGGATCACAACAAACTGTGGCAAATTCTGAAAGAGATGGGGATACCAGACCACCTTACCTGTCTCCTGAGAAATCTGTATGCGGGCCAAGAAGCAACAGTTAGAACCGGTCATGGAACAACCGATTGGTTCAAAATAGGGAAAGGAGTACGACAAGGCTGTATACTGTCACCCTGCTTATTTAACCTATATGCAGAGTACATCATGAGAAATGCCAGGCTGAAAGAATCACAAGCAGGAATTAAGATTGCAGGGAGAAACATCAATAACCTCAGATATGCAGACGATACCACCGTAATGGCAGAAAGTGAAGAAGAACTAAAGAGCCTCTTGATGAGGGTGAAAGAGGAGAGTGCGAAAGCTGGCTTGAAACTCAACATTAAAAAAACTAAGATCATGGCATCTGGACCCATCAATTCCTGGCAAATAGAAGGGGTAGAAATGGAAGCAGTAACAGACTTCATTTATTTGGGCTCCAAGATCACTGCAGACGGAGACTGCAGCCATGAAATTAAAAGACGCTTGCTCCTTGGGAGGAAAGCTATGGCAAACCTAGATAGCATATTAAAAAGCAGAGACGTCACCTTGCCGACAAAGATCCACATAGTCAAAGCTATGGTTTTTCCAGTAGTAATGTATGGCTGTGAGAGCTGGACCATAAAGAAGGCTGAACGCCGAAGAATTGATGCCTTTGAACTGTGGTGCTGGAGAAGACTCTTAAGAGTCCCCTGGACTGCTAGGAGGTCAAACCAGTCAATCTTAAAGGAAATCAACTCTGATTGCTCATTGGAAGGATTGATAATGAAGCTCAAGCTGAGATACTTTGGTCACCTAATGCGAAGAGAGGACTCTTTGGAAAAGACCCTGATGCTGGGAAAGATGGAAGGCAAACGGAGAAGAGGACGGCAGAGGATGAGATGGCTAGATAGCATCGCTGAAGCAATGAGCATGAAATTGAGCAAACTCAGGGAGGCAGTGAAAGATAGGAAGGCCTGGTGCAATATGGTTCATGGGGTCACGAAGAGTCGGACACGACTTAACGACTGAACAACAACAAAGAGCAGATGAAGTTACCACAGAAGAGCTAAAGGCTGTTAATGATTCACTAAATTATCAGTTCCACTCACTCCTTCAAATGATCTGGCAATCTGAAGAAATACCAAACTCATGGGAATAGGCAATAATAGTGTTGATTTTCAAGGAAGGAGATAATCAGAAGTGCAAGAATTATTGTAGGATTAGGCTGTTGTAAAGCAAGGACAAGATACTTATGAAAGTAATCCAACAAAGAGAAGAACAGCCTGGGAGATGGTGCTATGACCAAATATTTGTACTATGACAATTGCTCAAGGAACTCATCAGATCTGGAAAGAAGCTTCTCACTTTGTTCATTGAGCAGTATTTGACAATGCTGAAGGGGTGCCTGCTAAAAAAATATGCCTCCTGCAGCAGACATATGAGGGATCATGAAGTTTTGTTTGTGTTCATGGTGAAATGTCCAAAGATTTCCCTGTATGTACCAGTGTGAGGCAAGACTAAATTGCATCTCCCTTGCTCTTCAATATTGTATTTGATAAAATCATGTAGAAAGGCTTTGCCAGCCAGCATGGTGTTAAATTTCAACATGATGAATTCATCACAGATCAAATGTTTGCTGATGGCCCTGTGATTTTTGCAGGCAGTGAAAAAGATGCCTACAGCATCCCGCTTGATATAGGAACTCCTACTCATTCATACGGCTTAAGTACCATCACTGACAAGACCAAGGTATTTACAACTGATGGCTCTCAAGCAACCAACCTCTTTGATTGAGCTCAGTTTGAACAAGTCAGATTGCTTGCTCAAGTTCAGTTATTCAAAAATAGAAAGTAGCTGCCACAATCAATGTCAACAGTAGAATTAGCCAGACTGCCTCAGCCTTTGGAGCACTGCTATGCTATCAAAATTCACAGGGGTTGATCATTAATACTTCTGATGCTAATATGTGGTACACAATCTTGAAGCTTGCTTCAAAGTGATGTGGAAAAACTCAAAGTTTTTTAAATGTGCTGCCTATGCTGAATATTAGGGATTTCAATAAATCAAAGAATGGTGCTGCAACTGATGAAATTCAGAAGCATCAAATGCAGCTGTTTGGACTTTCTTACTGATTGCTCTGAAAATCATGACTCTGGACTGGAAAGTACAGCGATCAAAGAAAATTTGGCTGAAACATGTGAGAGAAGATCTAGTGAAACCTGATATAACCAAACCAACTGGCCCACATTCAATAAAATGGAAGAATATGCTACATGATGTTAGTGGGCCCACAGCACCTACAACAGCTGCATACTGGTTATGCTGTGGGTCAGCACCAGATGGACTTCAGATTCAGATTGATTTTCTGTCCACAGAAGCCCCTGCTTAGGTGGCAGGACAATGAATGGAGAAACTTTAAGACATGGAAATGTCTGTAGAAAGGCAATGATCTGTAGTAAGGAATGAATGCTTGTTGACAGAAGCAAAAATGGCTGTGAATAAGAGTGTGCTTCTGCATACTTTCTTATCTAGATGTAAGAAATATAAAAGTAAATTGAATGCAGAGAGAATGGCATTCTTAAGAAATGTGTACGGTAAAGCAAGAAGAGATGGGTTGGAAAGTAAGCTGAATGGATTGAGAGGAAAGAGAAGACTGAGAAACCCCATGCTTGGATAGAGTTGATGAGACCATGAAAAAATAGAAAAAGGTAGAAAGTTTAAAGAATAGAAGGCAATAGATGTGGTGATGGAAGCAAGGATGATCTGCAGGGATAGAAAACTATAGCTAGATACAGTGGTTGTTGTAAGCTAAATTTACTAGCTAGATTTCTTTTTTTCTTTCTTTTTTTTTTTTTTGCTTCTTGCCCTTAATTCCTTTTGTTCACCATTTATTATTCTTTAACTCAATGTTTTTTTATAATGCTGTTTATCTTGAAAGGGAATAGTGGGTATGTTTTTCTCCTCCTCCTTCTACATTCTTACAGATCACTCCACCTCTTCTGTAGAAGCAGCTAACTTGTATTTCTAGTTTAGAAGCATCAACTGGCCATGATTGCTTTTTGAATAAGCATGTTCAGCCATCATATATTATAAAATCCTAGTGAGGTCATCTCTTAATTTTCTTGTTCTTGCACAATGCAACTGTATAACCCATAATTTATGGGTTGCCCTTCGAACAGTCACTCACGCCCTTGTTATCTCCCAGATAGACTATTGCAATGCGCTCTACATGGGGCTTCCCTTGAAGAGTATCCGGAAGCTACAGCTGGTCCAGAATGCGGCCGCGCGGGCTATTTTTGGAGCCCTGAGAAGGGCCCATGTAACACCATTGCTCCGCAAGCTGCATTGGGTATCAGTTCGCTTCTGGGTCCAATTCAAGGTGTTGGTTATTACCTTTAAAGCCCTACATGGCATGGGACCAGGTTACCTAAGGGACTGCCTCTCCCCTATGACTTTAACCCATCCCACCAGGTCACACAGAGAGGGCATGCTTCGGACCCCCTCAGTAAAAGAACTCCATCTAGTGGGGTCCAGAAGGCGGGCCTTCTCTGCTGTAGCCCCCACTCCTTGGAACATTCTGCCCCCGGAGGTGCGATTGGCCCCCTCACTCCTGGCCTTCCGAAGGACCTTGAAGACCTGGTTCTGCCACTTGGCCTGGGGTGGGGAGGGAACATCTCAAGCAGGGAGATGGCTAGCCCCATAGTGGCCGGCTGTCACCGTCCTGATTTTCCACCTTCTTGGATTTTTTTTGTTTTTAGTATTGTTTTAATTGTATATATGGTACGCATTTTATATATATTTATAATTTTAATGTCTTTGTAACCTGCCCAGAGTCCCCTATTGTACGGGAGATGGGCGGGAGAGAAATCTACTAAATAAAATAAATAAATAAATAAATAAATAAATAATAAATAATGTGAATGGAACACAATAAACAGTCATCTACAAGAAGCTCACCAAGACTCTTTCCACATAGTGGTCTCACAGTAGGTAATAGTGGCACTAGACTGCTTTCTTAAGCCCAGATTTGTGTGATAACATGCTTAAATTATTATTAAGATTCCTATATGACATTATTTGTTATTCTTGAAAGGTCCAGACAATGTCCAGTTTTTCCCTAGTAAAGCAATCTATGGAATCTTTCAAAGATTGCGACATCTTCAAGTATTCCTTTCCTGGAGAACAGTCCCACTGCTAGGTGAAATCCAGTAAGTTCATGATTTTACTAACTTTTTACTTTTTTTTTGTTTTTTTAACTAACGCTTTGCAAGTGATCTCCATTTCATTTCTACTCTTCATGAAATTAACTTGCCATCTTGGTGTGGTGGCGAAATGCAAAATCATCCCTACTTATCCTCCCCTTCCCCAAATTCGTTACAAGTGGCTTGTGTAATGTTTAAACCAAACAATTGGATGGATGGTAGAAAGGAGAAAGAAGCCACTGGCATTTAATTTTTAGGGAATGGGGGGAGCACTCTGCCCTTGCTCACTTCCCATACCTTTTCTGTCCATCCATACTCCATAAATGGATCTTGGGTCTTTTGGCAAAGGCCATGATTTTGGTCTTCTGGCAGCTAAGTTCCAGTACATCTTCCCTGGAATACTGTGCTATGGTTCTCAGTGCTCTTTTATGGCTAATAGCAGTATGACGTATTGCTGCATCATCCTCAGACAGTAAGGCTTGTTAATGTCTGTAGAGGCTCCTCTGATTAAGAACGAGGCCAGCTTTTCCCCATCTGAGCATCTTCCAAATAGGTGGACTTTGACTCTCATAATTCTCAGTCATGGACAAGCCGGCTGGGGAATCTGGGGAGCTGAAATCTGTACAACGGGATTGAGGTGGGCTGGTTACACAAGTGAGGGGAAGAGGGAAAAGTGCTCTTAAAAGTCAAATTCAAAACAGCAAATTTCTTGCAAGCTACAGGATTGTTCTGATTTATTCAGGAAACTTGGGAGGAGTGAAAGTAATGAAGGGAGAATGGGAGGCAGAGAAGGGATTGGAAGAGAGACAACCAGAGAGGCATGCAGAGAGCAAAGGAGTCTTGTCCATTGTAATCTCTAGCCTCACCACCAATTTTTGGGGGGTGGATCATAAGGAAAAAAATTCTCACTGTTGATCTATACTATAAATGTACAAATACTACTTTTCTGCATGTGAAGACAATATATACATGTTATATATGTATGATGTACATACAATATATATCATGAACAGTACATTGGATTACTTTCCAAATACTACACACTGTAAAACCTCATTGTTCGGTGTGTGCATGGAAAATATTCCAGTGCAGGATTCAGAGCACAGCTCTTCGATACATAATACATTCAGGCTAAACTAGTAAAATCAAGCATAGTTTACAACTGTCCCACAGCCCCTAGAAGTCCTTGAGTTTTCCTCTCCAATCAAAGCCAGGACCCCAACCTTGGAAGGGAAAAGCTGACATCGCATTGTGCCACTCTTCTCAGCTTCCATTATTGGCTCTTTCAAGGCATAAGAAATTCTGACATCTCTCTCTACTCCCAAAGTAAACCAAAGGGCTAAGAGGGAAATAGTAGCAAGCCTGGATACAAACAATTAAAAGCCCTCACAGTTTGACTAGTTGTTAGTGGGAGGGTTGAACAAACAAACCCAAAAAGGAGTAAAGAGGAGCCAGCATGGAGTCTACTGCAAGCAAGGGTTACGGCTGTAGAAGACTCCGGGTTTAGCTTTGGCTGAACATTTACTGCGATGGCTACCATTTTATTCAGTGTAACATCCAGAGCCATACGTGTATGCTGTGTCCCTCTTAAATGACTATTTGTGCATTTATCCAGCAGCCTTGAGAGCAGCGGCTGCCTCACAGAAGTGCCTGTTTGCTTTGCATTTCACTGGAGGATTGTCACCTCTTCTAAATGCAGGGTAAACATTATAATGTGGCTTCAGGAAATGTGTACAAAGCTAGACTTATCAATTACTTAAACCTGTCTGAAGAAAAGAACCAGCCCTGTTAGCCAGGAAAATCAAAAGGCCCACCACTCTCATTTCAAAGACTTCAAGTGTCAGTCCTTTCTCTTGATTGAGTTATCTTCCTAAATGAACATCTGTTTTGCTTTTAATTACATATAAATATTCCCCCACACCAAAACCTAGATATATGACTCATCCACCCTCCCGTGATATTCTCACAACAACTTGAGCCTGAAAGCTGGTCGCCCAGGATACTTCCAGATGAAAATGACCTACCATTCTGAAAAAGCTCTGGAACTCTGCACTGTTATCAGGAGTTGGAGAACTGGAGAGCTTGAGCTGCAAAGTTAGGTATAATTGAAACTACTGAAAAACAGAGAGTTTTTAAACAGATACTGTAAGTTTTTTTTCACCATTGGAGGGAATTCTTGTTTCATCTCCTCCCAATTCCTGAATTTCAGGTCCTATAAGGAAAATGCAAGCTTGCCGGCTTTGCAGCTGCCTTTCATAGACAAGATTAATGTTGTCCATTACCCCTTCTCTTCTACAGGGAAGGAGACAAAGCTCCAGCTACTGGGATGGGATGGGATGGGATGGGATGGGATGGGATGGGATGGGATGGGACGGGACCGGACCAGACCGGATTGGATCTGCTCTGGTCTGGAGTAGAAGATATTCATTGCTACAGAATCTATAGCACTTCAGGTTCATGTTCTCAGAATTTGTGAGTCAGCAAAAGGGAAGGCAATCAAATATCGCCTTCAAAATGCTTCTGAGGGCTTGGGCAATGGGAGGGCTTCTTCCAACTTCACCTCCCACTGCTGCTGCACCATCCCCATTTTAAAACCCAAGTTTGGAAACAACACTAAACCCATGTTTAAAAGTAGCTGCTCCCAAACCTGACAGTGCCTCAGGCACCATGTGTGGAAGACACATTTCTCTTGCTTCTGCTGGGAGGGGTGGTAGGAGAATCTGTGGGGGGTACGGTTGTACAGCAAAGCAGGAGAGGCAAGATCCAGGGAGTGGAGGACAGCTTCCCCAAATGCCAAGTGCTGGACTTTCATCTGACCTATGGGGTGGTTTAGTCAGAAGCCTAGCCCCACCCACAGATTAGCTGCAATACCTATCAGCTTATATTAGCTGAACAACTTGCCCCAGACCAGAACAAGCTTTGACAGAGAGCTAAACCCGCCAAATTGTGTTTTCCCAGAATTTGCCTCTCCTCAGCCTCCACCTTACCCCATTAAAGAGAATGATTGATGGATGATTTTCCCACTGACTACTGATGTTTGGAACAAATATAGCAAATCAAGCCAAGGGAACCACTAACCATAGGTGTCAGTGAGAAAACAAGGGGGAACAAACAACAGGTGTGTGCTGACATTTGGGGTGTGCATAAGAAAGGAATAGCAACATTCATATGATAACGTCATCACATGCATCACCATTTCGACATCATGTAGCTTCCACCAATCACGTCCTTTAACTTGGCCTAGTTAACGATGAGGCAGTATAATCTATGGGGGACATATTTTTCTTCTGGGTCAAGATGGGAGAAATGGATATTAACATAGCTGTGAAGAAGCATCCTTAGTCTCACTTTTCAACTGTGGCAAGTTGGCTGGTTACACTGACTGATTCCCTGTTGCTTCCCTTGCATCCTCATTAGATACTAAGTAGGTTCTGGGAGGGTGGAGTTTCTCTTTTTGAGAAGGAATCTGCTCATGAACCTTCATTTTGCTGGCCTGAATCTACAGTTGGTCCTTGTGGATTTTTGCTTCACTTAAGGAGTTGGAGGAAATGAAGATGTAAAAGCATCATTGTCTGCTTATCCTTGTGACATAACTATTTGCCAAAAGCCCTGGACGGATTAAAGTGAAACGCTGTTGTCCAGTGAGCCTTTTACAATCTTTACATTTTGTGGCTTCAGTGCAGGATTTGGAGACATCAGCTACTGCAGGTGGAAAACGAAAACTAATGCAAAAACACTCAGTACAAGAGAAAAATCCATTAGCCAGTTTAGACCAAAATTAGACACCACATTGATATTTTGTGACCAAGACTCATAAAACCAGAAAGCACAAACGTAAAGTCAAGACAGAAATGCCTGCCACAAAATCCACACTCCAATCCTTAAGATACCTTTGGGAAGTAGATGCTGTTTTTACATATGTGTGCATGTGTGCATGTCTCTGCAAATGCTGCCACCTGGCTGACCTCTGGGCTTGGAAGCTAAGCAGGGTCAAGCTTGGATGGGAGAGCATCAGGAAATCCCAGGACTGTAGGCTAGACAGAGAAGACAAAAACACATTGATCTTTCCTAGTGAACCACTTTTAGCGCAACTAGCGCAAAGGCCTTCTGTCCAGATTGCAAATACCAAAAGCTTTAGATGTACCCTAATTTCTACTCAGGAAACAGTATCGCTCTGTCCAATTCCTCTTGGGAACCCCAATTTCAATCTCAGTTCATAAAGCTAACTCTCCCATTGATTATAATTAAAATATTTTTTTACATAATCAGCTGAAATTTTCAGAATAGGAATCCTTTTATTATAGGATGAAACATTATTAACACCAACAAAAGGGTGCAGTCTTAAATCCTTTTGAATTTAGGGTTGTTGTTTTTTTTAAGTAGTCTGCTGATAACGTTTTTAAAAAATCGCCAGAATTGAGTGAAATTTGCAGACAAAGTTGAATGGGACTTAGCTTGCTACAGCCAGCCAACCAGCCGTTTCATCAGTTTTGCTGGAATCTCAGATTAACGGGAGTGTAGCCACCAAGTTCATCAAGGAGAAATAAGAGATGGTAAAGGAAGGAGAAAAGGAAAGGAAGAGAAAAAGAATTAATGAAAAAGGAATCTGAAAAGAAAAAGAAAAAAGGAAGCTAACATAAATATTACAGTAGCAATGAGTGCAGCATTGGAAGAGCTGAAGGACCAAGTTAGGGACAGATCTTAATGGAGAAAATCCATCTATGCAGTTGCTAAGAGTCAACAATGACTTGATGGCACGTAATCAGAATCAATCATGATATAGAGAGTGGATGGCAAATGGAATGGAGACAAGGATATGGCGTGAGGTAAAAAAAGTGTAAGGGGTGCAGAATGAACAAAAGTGATCTGTGGAAGAATAGAACAGAAAAAAAGAGGAGGACAGAGATGGGGACCTATCTGCAACTATGCAGAGAGAAACATAAGTGGGTATAGTGAAGTGTTACAGAGGGGGTACAAGGCTACTTGGAAGAAAATTAGAAATAGAGGCGAATATGTGTAGCTCAGGGTTGAACCGTGGAGTCCTTGGGGTTCTCTGACTTGGTTGTTTTCTTGCAAGCGTTTCATTACCCAGCTAGGTAACATCTTCAGTGCTAGATGGGATGGGCTTTGCTCTCTGTTTATATACTGTGGCGTGCCCTGCCAGTGCTGGTATTCAAACAAGGCAGCAATTAACAGACACATAGAGAAACAGCATCTACACACTATTGAAAAGAGACAATAAAAAAGAAAACAAAGGACCAGAACAGATCCTCACCAGCATTCATCACCCAGATAAGCAGAGGTTACCACCAGACACACAAGCAAGCAGCAAACAATACCCTAATCAAGGAACTACCAGAGGATCAAAACAAAACCCCCACCCCCACCCCCACCAACACTGGCAGGGCATGCCATAGAATATAAACAGAGAGCAAACCCCATCCCATTCCAGAGCTGAAGATGTTACCTAGCCGGGTAATGAAACGTTTGCAAGAAAACAACCAAGCTCAGAGAACCCCAAGGACTCCACAGAAAATTAGAAAGAATTCCTTGCTTGCTTGCTTGCTTGCTTGCTTCCTCCCTCCCTCCCTCCCTCTTGGGTATAACAGAGAAAATGGGACTCAGTAGAAAATTAATAAAAAATAACACCTGTTTTAAAGCAGTAACAATCATATTTAGCCAGGTTCATCTAGGCAAATGGCATTTCTGAGATTAAGAAATTTAATAAAATAACCCCCAGAAAATGAGTTGTATTTCCACGTTTTACAGAGGCCACTGTAAACTAGAATAGTATCCCTAATAAAAATTTGAATAGGCCACTGAGCTGAACACTCTTAGTGTTCCAGATAGAGAGTAGGTATAGTCCAACACATCTAGAGAACAAGAGGGTGGAGCAGGATAGATTACCTTCCTGTACCTCCAAGCTATTTTTGAGCAATACAGGCTTCTAGTCATGTCCTACTGAGAAGGCAAAAAAAGTAGCCAATGTAAAAATTCCTGTCCTACCAAAATGTTAGAGCAAAGGTGAACTTTCAGTCATCCTCAATTTCTCTCTCTCTCTCTCTCTCCCTCTCTCTCTCCCTCCCTCCCTCCCTCTCTCCACTAAATGATAAAAATGTTGCCAAGAAAACTACATGGTCAGTAATTCCCTGGCTTCCACAACCCTTATTGATGATTTTTTCCTCTTCCTGGAAAACTAGAATCAAGAACGGTCGATGTCAGGGCTGCTTTTCAAGGGTAATATAAAAATATCTCTTTTGCAAAGCAAACTTGTCCTTGTGATTAGGAGGAACCTGAGACTAGCCCATATGTCCCTTCAACGTCCTTTCTATAGCAACTCATCCACTACCCTCATCACTTCACTTACTCACAAGTTTAACCTCTTCTGAGAATTATGTAATTTTTTTATATTACTGAACTAGAACATTAACATCTCCAGAACATTCACAACATTTCTCACAGCTATAGGAAAATGTCTTAATTTTAGGATTTTATCTTTTTTTTTTTTTTTTTGGTCACATGTGACTGGTCATTGACTGCAATTTAAGTTGTGGTCATGACGACATCAGTAATCAAGTGGAACTTGTGAGAGTCTTTACTGCTACACTTTTAAAAATATGCTTAATGTGGTTTAAAACAATGAAGGAGAAAGTTCACCCATTCAACAACCACCCAAAAATCCCAATTGTGTAAATAAGGGTGACAAAATCTGTCACTTGTGATCTTCCCTCTTTCCCCAAAAAGTTAATCCTTGCCCTAGCACTTCATGAGACCACAAAGAAGAGAGGGGCCCTGTTCTCATTTTCTTTTTTTTTAAGTATTATTTTTCTCCTATGACTTAAATACACTTTAAATGCTGTCTTTAAAAGCAGTGTGTCTTCATTTCCTCAGTGAGATGGACATGGGTGTTAGACCATCATCCAAATGAGTTAGAACTTCATTATCTCTGAATGATTTAAACAGAGGCTGTGTTGTCCTTTTCTACTGAAAGCGCAATAGTTTATTTAATTGCTGAACTTAATAGCTGAAAAATATTCTGAACTGTAATTATCATAACATATCTCATTGTATTTCTTGCATGCATTTTTTGCCTCATACAGAACTGTGAAATACATAGAAGTTTGTGGAATTAACAGAACTGTCATCTCTGAATAAAATCAAGGAAAGAAAGCTTGGAATTGTACTGTTGAATAAAGGAAAATGAATGATTGTATTTTTATATCATCCAGCAGATTCCAAGGTTATGTGGTTTTGTTTACAGCTGTAAAAGATGGATTCAAACCAGGGAGAAATTTAACGCAGCTGTATCTTCAAAGCCATTTTCCTTGTGTAGGTCAAAACATAGTCATATTCCCTTGCAATGGTGGATATGTTTTAAAGATCACACTGTCTCAGACTTCCTGAATGGAATTTTTGTAGCAGTGTAGATTCATCAAGTGCTTTTAGATGACATTTTAATTATGCAATTCTCCTCCTGCTGCCTTCCCAAAATTTACAGAAGGCAGCGTTTTAGGCAGGTATCATTAACTTCTATTTCCAATGTTTTTCAACAGCTTCTTTTGGCTTTTGCCATTACACACATAGACACACACAAAAATGCAAATAACAGAAATAATTCCCCAGTACCATTTGATTGATAGGTTCGGAGCAATTCACCTGAGAGCATCCATTGTCTCCAGTAAATTTAGAGCTCACTTTACAAGAAAAAGGAAAATGTTCCTGTTACTAATTTTGATACTGGGCATTCATTTCCCTTGCCTCCTTCATATACATGACAAACGGCAAGCCGTGTTACTAGCTTGCAGTTATCCATTCTCCATCTAACACTGCGTATAATTAAAAAGTGTCAAGATTTGGGAGCTGCAATCAAGGCAATCCATTACAGCACCTGGACAAATACCGGATTTTATCTTATTTGTTTGATGTTTTAATGTTTCTCTGGGCTTTGCTGGCTTTTGTGGAAAAATTGAGGATATCTTCCACTTTTCTCTTAATATGCCAGACTTCAGGTTTTAAATCTTTACTTTTCCTGAAATTCAAACCACATTCTGAAACTTTCAGTACTTGATATTATGAGATAAATTCTTTACTGCAGACAAGAAACAAGTCATATAAATGCTGAACGTCTGTCTCCCGCAGAACAAAGAAATCAAGAATGTGTATGTATGAGCAACATGGCTTAAATGCTAAAACTTTTGCTCCTGCCCTTTCAAGCTGATTGGTCTTGGCTCTTCTTTTCCCAGCCTGAAATTGGAATGCACCTACTCCTCGTAGACACAACATTTCTGCCTGGCCTGAGCACCGCTGGTTCCCACCTCACCAATTTTTTTTAAAAAATAGAAGCCTCTCCCAGTATCTGGTTAATATTATCAGTGCCTCACTGAGAAGGACTTTTACATTGCCTTCACCTGCAAACCATGCCTTTGGCATATGGCATGTGGAAGGTTTTGCAAGCTCCCTGTTGAATAACATCTCCGACCGTGTGATGTTGGTCAAGTAGAGGACATTATCCATTGTGTCCTCCACTGCCCCATTTACAATGATATTAGGGCCATATCATTGATGGTAGGTGAACTCAAGGACCTCGAAAAATTGAATGACCTTGCAGACACATTCCCAACTATCAGCAACTAAGTTGCTACTTTTGCTCTGCTATCACTTAAACTTAGAAAGAAATACGTAAGTTCTTAGTTGTAGCTGTGACTTTATCTTGTTTTAACCTTCTTACATTGAATACTTTTTCTTTGTTTATTTCATTTTAGTATTTTACTGTTATTTTATGGTATGGTATGGTATAACCTGTGGTTACAACAATAAACTTACTTACTTATCTCACCAGTTTAACCCTTTTCAATCAATTTCCAAAGCACTAATTAAAAGTACACCCGACTCACAAACATCCTCCCATCCCTACCAAAATGGCCATTGTGACAGCTTCTACCTTAACATCGTAATCTTTCTGGATGCTTCTATGATACAATTCTGATTTTGGGGATGTCACTCAGAAGAGGAAGGATTAAGGTTAGGAGCTGAAATAACCCCTTGCAGAAGTGCCTTGATAGACTGCTTAAAAAGACCTGGAGCTCAGAGTTTAATCTGTTGGCAAATTAGCTATTAAGTATTGTGGAAATTAAAAAAAAAAAAAGAGATAATTCAGTAGAAAGAAAAGAACCATCAAATGAAGCAACAAAAGTAAAAAGAATTTTAAAAAGAAGTGGAAAGAAAAAGAAAACGATCTTCTGAAGACAAAAATGATGGTTGAATGGAATCTGAGGCAGCCACTAGAGGGCCTAAGAGAAGAAAAGTGTACTTTCCTTCAGTTCTACAGCTGATGTGGAAAAAGGGCAGCATTACGGTCACATGTGATGATATATTGGATAGCACACTGGTTAAGTGTCCATATCTAAAAGCATGCTAGGATCAGAGGGACAAAACAAGAAGGAGAGAGAGGGAAAAAGAGACAGAGAAGGATCTTACGACCTGGTGAGCAACAAAAGGGGGCAGTGATAACCCTGGAGGTGTTCCAGTTGTAAGGACTTTATTGTGTGATGTGGAAACTGATGCGATCTGGAAAGCAAGAGCTGCAAAAGTGGCAAATGTGTGCTGGTTTTTGCTATCAGATCTGCAGCTGCCACCATTGTTGAAGCTCCAGCCACCATCATTAGGGAGAAGTGGTTCATTGCAACTCTGAATAACTTGGCTGCCAGACTGAAAAAGAGATGACAGCATAATAGACAGGAGGGATGACTAAAAGTATTAGCCAATTGGAACCTCCTCCCTAGGACTGAGTCACTGACTCTGAACAATTTTCATCCATTCCCCAGCCTTCCCTTTCTCGGTAAGATTGTTGGAAGGTGGTTGGACATTGGTTCCAGTTGGCTCTAAGGTTCACGTGCCTTCCAGTGAAACAGGTCAGGTTTCAGGCCAGGCCATAGTGTGGAGACAGCATCAATCCCACTTCTTGATGACCTTTTGCAGACCCAGAGTGGGGGTGGTGTGATCATCCTGATTTTCTTTGCTTTCAGCAGCTTTTGATACCATCAATCATGGTATCCTTCTGGATTGGCTACAAGAGTGGCCAACAGTGTTATGGTGGTTCTCCTGCTTTCTCCATGGATGGTTCCAGTCAGCAATAAGTGGGAGCCTCATATTTGGGGTGCCTCAGGACTCAGTGCTCTTGCCCCTCCTATTTAACATCTACATGAAACCACTGGGTGAGGTCATTCATTGACATGGGGCCAGATATCATCAGTATGCTGATGATATTCACCTTTAAATCTCACCCCTGCTCCACTAAGAGTTGTTGTTGACGTCTTGTCCCACTGCCTGGAGGCTGTTTGTGTCTGGATTGGAAGGAATAGACTTAAACTCGACCCTGACAAGACCAAGTGGCTATGGGTGCATGGTTACTCCAGTGCCAGCAATTCTCCTTCTTTGGTTTTGAATGGGATGTCACTTCCACTTACAGAACTGGTGCACAATTTGAGGGTCCTTCTGGACTCACTATGAAGAACAAGTGCCAGCTGCAGCTAGGAAGACCTTCAGATTCATCTGATGTGACAGTTGCACTCTTTCCTGGACCAAGAGGCCTTTCTCATGGTCATTCATGCCTTGGTCACCACATGTGTGGATTTTTGCAATGTGCTTTATATGGGGCTGCCATCAAAAGCTACAACTGGTCCAGACAGCAGTGGCAGAAGCAGTTACAGGCATACCTCAGTATGGTCATGTAACATTCCTGCTATGCAAATTGTAATGGTTACCAGTGAACTTCCAGGTGCAATTCAACCTGCTAGTTATCACCTATAAAGCCCTTCATGACATAGAATCTGACTGTCTCAGAGATGATCTTTTTCCCATCATTTTTGGGCTTTTTGACTGCTTTATTCATTGGGCATGAATATAGTCCTTATTTTTGCTGGTCTTCTCTCACCAATATGTACCCCATCACCTGTACCCTCATCTATTCACCTGGGACATCTCAGCTGAAAAAAACAGGGGAACAAATGTGACAGCTTTATATATAAACAGGATAATGCTTTGTTTATCTTTCAGAAAGTTGTCGGGCCAAATATCGGCAGAAGAATTAATATTGATATATCACTTATCTTAGCATGATATATATTTCTGGCCTATCATTTTATATGCAATTATCCATCTAGCCAATTACCGATCGGTGCAGGCAGACTGTTCTGACTTTAAGTGTTGTGGATGATGTGGAATTTAGTTTCTTATTCAGCAGTGAAATGGAAAGTGGCTGGCCAATTTTTTTTTTTTTTTTTGTACTGAGAAGTCATAATCTCTCTGCAGTTCAGAACAATCCCACCACTTGTAAATAAATAAATATGACATTTTAACTCTGTAGTTAAGGTAAAATGTTGTCACTCCATGTAGCTCCAAGGAGAACTTTATCATGCAATAATGGTGAGATGAAGTGGCATCAGTCTGCAGTTAAATTGCATTGTCTGTTCTTAAAACTTGTGGTAATTTGCTTAGATGCTGCTGGAATCTATGTTGCCAAGACCAAGTAGTGCTCCCTTGAAGGCAAAGAAATATATCCTTGTTAAAATGCAATAAAGCAGATTTGAAAAAAGCAGCAGCAGACAGGAATTTGAACAAATGAACAAACACTTTTATTATGTCCACTAACCAGAAACTCTGGGCGTGAGCTTCCATTCATATATTTCTGGAATAAAAGATCAGCTTGAACTGGGCTATCACACAATACTATGCTTCTACTTGGACAGGCCATCCTAACAGTGTCCTCGCTGTCAAAATAGGCAAGATGGCAGAATGTCATGACGCAAGACTCACCCTTTGTACTTCTGTTGACATCACATGCATATTCAAAAGAGATGGAGTTTGTATCACAATGCTACATTTGCCTTCTTCTGAGTTTGGTTCTTTTCCATGGCTGCTGCTAGTCTATCCTTATTTTACTAAATATAAAAGTTTTACCTGACCTACCTACAAAGTTAGGGAGGAAAAATCAAATATGAGGAAAGTTTAGTTGAATATAAGAGGCAAGGAGTTCTAACAGCAGGATAAAATGTACATACTGCACAATGGCACAGAATATAGCCAGCCAAAAGTTACTAGATTTAATAAAAGCAAGCACCAAATTTCTTCGCCTACTGAAATGTGTGGATGTTGTTGAGTAAAAGAGTCAATGAACAGCAAAGCTTCAGTTACCTATCCCTGCACCCACAGCAAAATTAAATCACATATAAGGCCAGAACTGAAGAACAGTTAAAAGAAAACAATGCCAACGTGTAGTTCAGTTTTTCTTGATTCGGAATCTGAATTTTCCAATTTTCCAAAACTCTATTCTGTTTCTGCATTTGATTCCTTTAACAAAAAGAACACATGACTCTACTTAAGAGTAGCACCATCCTTCTATACTAGGAATAGATATACATTACCACTTCTCTCTGTCCATCATACCTTGAATTAGTCCACAGGGAAGTGGAAAGTGCTTTATATATTTGATAATCTCCTCTCTCCACACATCCCAGCAGCTCTCCTCTCTCTTCAGCCTGGACCAATCCTTCGTTATTGGTTTTCCTTATGTCCAGTAGTTCCTGCATGTTTTCCTAGTTGCGACATTTGCATCTGCTCTCTTTTATGGTGCCTATTGTTCATGCTAAACAAACATATCAGTTGCACAGAAACATTTGTATGAATTTATTTTTCGTTGCTAAACTTTTTTTCTCAGGTCAGCAGCTGTTTCTCTTATAAACTTTTCTGGATCTTCCATATTCAATTATTTTGTTTCCCAGATATTTGAATACATATGCATGTTCAGGTTTTTCCAGTTGTCATAAAAGGAGGTTAACTTGCTTTATTCTCATTTATTTCTTGGCCATCATTGTGAAAAACGAGAAGCTGTCTAGGGGGATCTATTTTTTCCTAGCCCAAAGGTGGATTTTTTTTAAAGAAAAAGACAAAATAATTTATCACTGTCTATTTCACAACATTTCTGCACTTACAAAACACACAGCACAATCCTGTGTAGTCCTCTCAGGAACAAATCTAACTGAAAATATAAGTTAAGTACATTTAACTAAACTTACTTCCAGGTAAATATATAAAGGATTGCAGCCGTAATTTATTTACCATTAAGCTATATTTTTAGTATGTATCTTTAACAGGGCAGGGATCATTTATATAAATTTTGGAACTTTTTATTAATTTTGGCTAGCGATGTCAGTAAAATTCATATTCCTATCTGGAATATGAATCTCAGCAATTAACACTGCTTGTTTTCAGTATGAATTATGACTCTATAATTGTTCATAATTTTAAGCAGAGCCAAGCAAGAAATCTTCCCGTGTTCCAAGCCACTATGTTCCTCCATCATCAGTGTTCCCTTAAGCCTAGCTGTGTTGTTTTGGGCCATGGTATGTGGATTACATCATGTCAGTATGACAGTTGCCTTAGTCATGGAGGACATAATGCATGTTCCAGCTATTTCTCTTTTTTTAAAAAATTGGGTATTCTTTTCCCCTGTTTTTGCTGACTTGGGTCTTTCAAGCAATCACAAGTTTTGTGTAGTTAGAGTGCTATTAGTTTTACTTGTGGGACTCTGCCAGGGAAGAGTGCATGCAAAACCTGGGAAAATCAAGCTGGGGAGTTTATATTGGCAAACAAAATTTCAGTTGGTGCAATTGACTATAGGACAGGTAAAGTGCCAAGGGGATTCTGGATAGGAGGGGGCCCTTCTGTTCTCTTACTGGTGGGCAGGAAAGAATCGACTGCTTTCAAATAACCTACTTCAAATGAGCAGGAACAAAGGAATGATGGTTCAAACCTGGGCAAGTTTGCAGGCAAAAAAACTGGGCTAAAAATAAATAAGCAAACATGGCAGCAACTTAAATCTGCAACTTGAACCTACATTGCAGGAAGGAGCAATAATAGAGCTGCCAGTTGGATTCAGCCAATAGGGATTCTCTGTCTATACCACTGCTTTTTGTCAATCTGAAAATTTCACATGATTTATTTGCAAACGGGCCTCTGTTCTACAAAATGAACATGGGAAACTGCCTTGTACTGAATCAGACCTTTGTTCATCCAGCCCAGTATTTTTCAGAGTTGGCAACTTTAAAATGTGTGGACTTCAACTCCCAGAATTCCCCAGCCAGCATGCTGGCTGGGGAATTCTGGGAGCTGAAATCCAGATACCTTAAAGTTGCCAAATTTGAAAAACATTGATCTAGTCCAATACCCATGGACTGGCAGCAGCTTTTCAGGTGTTCAGAGTGCGATCTTTCCTAGCCCTACCAGGAGAAAGTTGGATCTTCTGCATGGAAAGCAGAGGCATTACCAATAAACTTCATCTTAGAAACCTAGATGGATATTCTGTAGAGAGAAGCAGTGGAGTTTGAGGAGAAAGCCTTTTGCAGTAGAAACTGACAAATGGGGAGAAACAGAGAAATTCTAGGACAGAGTTTGGACTTGGCTTCTGTCTACATTTATACCACTGGTCAGTTATTTTCATGAGTTAAAATAATTCACTGTTTGCATGCATTGATGCACTACTTGCATGACTTGAATTTTATACCATGTCATAACACCTGGAACTGCATGTTCGTTCCTGGAACTACATCTTTTATGTCTGGTTGCAGCTTTTTTTCTTTTAAGGCCCAGTAGCATAAGAGAACAGATCTTCTGTTCTGTGAGAGCTGGAGCTGGCAAGGTGGGAATTGACCATACATCCGGCAGGACCAGCGTGTAGAAACAGATCAGATGCAAATAGAGGGGCAACATGAGAAATGGACTGCAACCAGTCCATTAGAAAAGGGCAGGAAAAAGAATCTTAGGATTTAATCCTTGGGATAGTACACTTGTAGAGAATCAGATTCATAAACTGCTGTTCATCTTACTAAGGTTGCTTATATCTACAATACTTACTCTTTTCTACTTGAGTACTTGTATTTCCATGCAGGTTTTGAGTTCCAGAAAGAGAACTATTATTGGCATTTGGTGGCAACCTTCTAATAAGATCTCCACTACTCCTGGTGATTGATCAACCTGGGTAGCAGGTTTTATTAAGGTAGTCTGGTCTTGACGAATGCATAGATGAAGTCTGTTTCTTCTTTTTCAGCGGGTGACCTTGGATCTGGATTGGATTTTTCTGTCAGTGGCTAAAATCTTGTAGAGTTGAAATCCAAGGATATTGTTCAAGTCCTGAATTTGATATGAATCATGGTCTGGAAGAGGAAAATAATAATAATAAATTGCTTAGAATAGAGTAAACAGCTTCTCCCGATCAGTCAAAATACAGATCAAGGTACAGGAGTGAAAGGCAGGATCTAAACCTACTCAGCAAATGAATTCTGGCTTCCTTGGCTTTTTTCAACTATGTGATGCCAGTCTGATCTAGCCTGCTCCTAGGCTTTGCTTGGTAAGCAACACAAGGGATTAGGTTATCTTCAACACATAGTACAGGTGAAACTCGAAAAATTAGAATGTCGTACAAATGTTCATTTATGTCAGTATGGCAACTCAAAAGGTGAAACCAATATATGAGATAGACGCATTACATGCAAAGCGAGATATGTCAAGCCTTACTTTGGTATAATTGTGATGATTATGGCGTACAGCTTATGAAAACCCCAAATTCACAATCTCAGAAAATTAGAATAGTGTGAAAAGGTTCAATATTCTAGGCTCAAAGTGTCCCCCTCTAATCAGCTAATGAATCCATAACACCTGCAAAGGGTTCCTGAGCCTTTCAATGGTCTCTCAGGCTGGTTCAGTAGGAATCACAAGCATGGGAAAGACAGCTGACCTGACAGTTGTGCAGAAAACCATCATTGACACCCTCCATAAGGAGGGAAAGCCCCAAAAGGTAATTGCAAAAGAAGTTGGATGTTCCCAAAGTGCTGTATCAAAGCACATCAATAAAAGGTTATGTGGAAGGGAAAAGTGTGGTAGAAAAAGGTGCACAAGCAGCAGGGATGACCGCAGCCTGGAGAGGATTGTCAGGAAAAGGCCATTCAAAAGTGTTGGGGACTTTCACAAGGAGTGGACTGAGGCTGGAGTTAGTGCATCAAGAGCCACCACACACAGACGGATCCTGGACATGGGCTTCAAATGTCGTATTCCTCTTGTCAAGCCGCTCCTGAACAACAAACAAGGTCAGAAGCGTCTTACCTGGGCTACAGAAAAAAAGAACTGGTCTGTTGCCCAGTGGTCCAAAGTCCTCTTTTCTGATGAGAGCAACTTTTGCATCTCATTTGGGAGCCAAGGACCCAGAGTCTGGAGGAAGAATGGAGAGGCACACAATGCACGATGCTTGAAGTCCAGTCTGAAGTTTCCACAGTCTGTGTTGATTTGGGGAGCCATGTCATCTGCTGGTGTTGGTCCACTGTGCTTCATTAAGTCCGGGGTCAAGCAGCCGTCTACCAGGAGATTTTGGAGCACTTCATGATTCCTTCCACAGACGAGCTTTATGGGGATGCTGACTTCATTTTCCAGCAGGACTTGGCACCTGCCCACACTGCCAAAAGTACCAAAACCTGGTTCAATGACCATGGGATTACTGTGCTTGATTGGCCAGCAAACTCGCCTGACCTGAACCCCATAGAGAATCTATGGGGCATTGCCAAGAGAAAGATGAGGGACATGAGCCCGAACAATGCAGCGGAGCTGAAGGCCGCTATTGAAGCATCCTGGTCTTCCATAACACCTCAGCAGTGCCGCAGGCTGATAGCATCCATGCCACACCGCATTGCGGCAGTCATTGCTGCAAAAGGGGCCCAAACCAAGTACTGAGTACATATGCATGCTTATACTTTGCAGAGGTCCGATATTGTTCTATTTCCAATCCTTGTGTTATTGATGTCATGTAATATTCTAATTTTCTGAGATTGTGAATTTGAGGTTTTCATAAGCTGTACGCCATAATCATCACAATTATACCAAAGTAAGGCTTGACATATCTCGCTTTGCATGTAATGCGTCTATCTCATATATTGATTTCACCTTTTGAGTTGCCATACTGACATAAATGAACATTTGCACGATATTCTAATTTTTCGAGTTTCACCTGTATATGGGCAGATACTAATTTCTGAGCAGCTCTGTGCCAAATTATCTCAGCACCAAGGCCTGTTCCAAGACTGAAAGAGAGGCCCTACTGAGGAGATAGAGAGAGAAGTTCACATACATGGGAACAAGCCCTTCCAGTCTTTAATAAAATTCATTGCTACTCCATCCAACTTCAATCTCTGCTACTACTACCACCATGGCCACCTTATTTCTCCAAACGCACCCACCCACACACATCAGGAGACTAGAAGGAGACTAGATAACAATCTTGGATTACTCTACAGGGTTGTCATCATACATCATTCACTCCATCCCCTTAATATTTTACTAACCTGCAGTACCAGCATAAAGTGTTGTCTCTCAAATGGACTTTATTTATATTCATTAGCAGAATAACTTTTAAAACCATGTAGATTCTCAAATAAATTACCATGCACTGAATGATCTGGGTTAGAAATATTACAAATTTCTCTTTTGACTCTTCTCTTTGGTAGAAGATGGAGTGTGCAGTGGCAGCAGCCATATGACCTTGGCTGATTTCAGAACCTAATTCAGAGTCATATACTGAGATGGGCGACTATATAAATCAATTAAATAAATACATCAATAAATAATCAGGGTCAGATCAGGTTATAGTATTTGAATAAGAGACTGTAGGGAATCCCAAGTCTGAGAAGTGAAATAATAATAATAATAATAATAATAATAATAATAATAATAATAATTCTCCTCCTCCTCCTCCTCCTCCTCCTCCTCCTCCTCCTCCTCCTCCTCCTCCTCCATCATCCTCATCCTCATCCTCCTCATCCTCATCCTGGAAGAAGGACATGGCAAAATACCTCTATAACAATGTCAAGAAAACTGCATGGATGCAGTCACCAGGAATTCATGGCCATCTCTTTGCTGTTCAATTGCAGCTTCACCAAAAGTCTTAATTTCTGAATTGTTTTTTAAGAAGCAACCATCATTTTCCAAAATGGGGAACAAAAATCCTCCAGGTTTTGTGTCAAGCATTGTTAAAACTGCTTGCTCCTGTGAAGAACTGTTAAAAAGAGGCTTCCTTTAGAATATGTACAGAATAATTGCTTCAGGTTTTGATTTATCTCCCACCTAGGCAGGCTAAGCACTAGCTCTTCTTTTTTCAAGACCTGTGAATCTGGAGGTGGCAGTTCAGGGGAACAGGACAACTGTCCCCTTTGTAGATGCCCATGCTTAGAGCAGTTATGCTTCAAAAGCAAGCTTGTCACAGATGTCAGTGAGTGGGTCCTTTCAAGTCTATTTGCTGTGAAAGGAAATTATTTGTATGCTTATCTATATGTGTTATGGGTGAGAAAGGGTATGGATGGGTATTTTTAACTGTATGTTTGGATATGGAGAATGAGTGGGTGGATTTGAATGAATGAGTTGAGTCTCTGGATTTGATCCCACCCGCTTTTTCAACTCATGAGAATATGTAGTCTGCAGGGTAAGTGGAGTTTTCAGAATGTCAGAAATGATGGAAATTTGTGGAATCTTTAATTCCAACTGGAATGTGACAAAAAGGCAGATTTCCTCAAAATGCAAAAGATGACCAAGTATGTTTAGCAGCGCAGATCCCAAATCTTTCCTTTGATCTAGCACAAAGCCATGCAAGGCAGCTTTAGCCATTCACAAATCAATGGCCTTCTTCATCTAGAATTTGGCTTGCTGGTAGATTAATGAGTTGAAATTTCTTTCATTACATTATCATATTGCATCATTACATGATGCAATATCTGCCCCATTTCTTGTCCTTCCCCCTCCCTGCAAATGTTGTGTCATTAAGACCAATTGAAATAATGATTTGATGTGAGTTTGCTTATCATCATTTTAGAGTTTAACTATCTAACATTCCCATGTGTTACATGGATCTCTCCATGGTTCATCTCAGTCACACAATGAAGATGTACAGTACATGGGAGCTTCCTTTAACGTGAGGCCCCGTGGAACAATGTTTTTCCAAAATGCAGGTGGTCCCCACAGGTTTATGAGACAAAATAAACTGCTGTATCTGCTGTATTTAATATGTGAGGACTAGGCAGACACCAAGCAAAGTGTCCTAACCATGGAGGAAGCTGAAAGTGCTAGAAAAGTCATAGAAATTTATGATTTTTTGTATAGTGATTGCTTTTTCCAATGGCTGCTGTATTTGTTTTCAATCTAGTAGTTTCTGCAATTCTGTGCAATTAAAATATTTAAAGTAAATAATCCACATGTGTTCTAATATATTTGAATTCTGCTTCTTCATATTTTAAATGTTTTTCCCTCCAGTTCCACTTATCTCTTCTTCCCTTCTTGCCCTCCAATCATACTAGACATGCTTCTTCATCTTCTCAGCAGCCTCCTCTGTGGCACTCAGAAGAGAGGCAGCTGTCTTAGCTCAAGGAGATTCTGTCTGCCCAGCCGCCTTCATCAGAGGAACCATTCCTACCAGGCAGTTAAAATTTCACAGGCCAAGAAAACTTTTCCCAGCAGCACAGGGAAGCTGCGAATGCTTCAAAGAATCCTCATAAAAGCAGGCAAAGAAACAAATGTTATCTCCAGAGAAATAGTGCCAGAGTGACAGGTTGGAGAGTGCGTCATGTGAATTGAGAGTGAGACAGATGTCTCGATGCCAGGATAGAACACTTTTGTAGATCTACCAACAGGCACAGAAGTTGCTCTTCCACCATTTCCAAGCCCCCAAATGCAGTTTTTTAAATCTTCTCAACATGAGAAAATAGAATGTTTGTAAGGTTAAGCCACTCTTTCTTACCAGTTTGATCTGCAGTTCAAATTCCCTTTAACAACGGAACCTACTCAGAGCCATCCTTTCTGCTTGCCTTCCATTGTCCTATCTTGGATAGGCACCTTGATAATCACCTAAGGTGTTCTCCGCTGGTCCCAAGCCAATAAGCATGAATTGCTGTAATACAAAGAACCACAGGGATTTCCTCTCTCATTATTAAAAAAAAAATACAAAATTAGGAGATTTGTGATAATTACCTAGCATTCCAGACTCTTGCACTATGCCCTCATTCTTTATTTATCATAAAGCAGCAAAGTTGTCCCCTCTAACTGAAGATGGGACGTACCACCTAAGCTCCAATTTAGGAGGAAAGTAAATGAGTATTTTGAGCCCTTCATTCCTTTTTGATCTGTTCTCTTCAGGGATTATTCTAAGGGACATAATGTGTTTCTCCCCCAAATATTTCCCATTTCCCCATCCATCTGATTGGGATTTTTGCCAGAATGTTCAAAGCATAAGCTGATTCACTTACTCCCCTACCCACAAGAAGTCAATGCTGCTACGCTGCTATGGGTAGAAGAACTCTCCTGCTCTTCAGAAGCCAAAGCCACATCTTATCATCCTTTCTGATCAGGAACTGGTCTGGGTGGGACCTTGTATAGAGTGTTTTATATCTGCAGATTTACTTCTTAATCACAACAGTACATGAATTCTACTTCATTTACAAGGGAAATCAACTAACAATATTCATGATTTTACCCTTATAAATATTTAATGGTTAGGGAAATTCCCAGTAACATTTTAACTCCTTCTTTGTTTCCTCAGCAGAGTGGTTGTTGATTCAGCTGCAGCTTTTAATTATAACTTTTGGTTTCCCTTTTGAGTTGTGAGCTTTCCTCCGGGAAGCCATGAAATAGTGAATTGCCAAATTTCTTCCCTCTCTCTGGACCTCAGAAATCCTAGAACTAGCAGCAGAAAAATGATGGCCCTTCCCAAATCCCTCAAGGAGATCAAGAGATCAGACAAATCACACAGAGGCTAAGAGCCAGTTTCAAGGCACTTCACCTTAATTATATTCCAGCAAAGCACTTAAACCTCATGCTTAACCTTGAGTTTAAAGAGATGACATATTCTCAAATCTGAACTTCAACACATGCTTCCTTCTTGTTCCCTGAGCAAATAAGCCTGTTTACATTATTGTGGTGGCTAAATGTTTTGTTACCAAGGAATTTGGCTTTGCTGTCTTTGAAGAGCACTCTTCTCACCTTGATTCTGAAGCTCCTATATGCTCAAGTGAAAGCTCAGAAAGAAGTTTGGAGATGCCTGGGCATGACAGATCAGCATGATGTAATGATGCTTCAGCTACAGTACACTTTGGCTGTTCTTGGTTTACAACTCATACAAAAGCCTTATTTGTTGCCTTTGTACACCACCACCAGAGAGGACTTTTGAAATTGGTGAATAATAATCCTAGCAAGTGATAACACACTTCATCCAAACATTACTCTTAAGGTAGAAAATCCAACAAATCCCTAACAGCCAGCCATTCACTTTAGAAATCTCTAGCCAGTGCCTGATAATACTAAACTGAATGGTGTTAGTGACGCAGCAGCAATTGGCAGCACTTAGCTAACTTTGGCTGATCAACCAAAAAGCTAAGCGGTGTCAGACCTCATAAATTATTGGATGGGAGACTACCAGCAATCCTAACTCTTCAGGCTAGACTGGGAAGTCAATAAACAATCTGGAAGAAGACAACAGCAAAATACTTCTGTGTTGCTTCCAAGAAAACTAAATGGATGTATAAATACAGTTACCACGAGTCAAGCTCAACTTGTTTTCTTTTTGGACAGAACCTTTCCTCAAAATTTACTCCCTTCCCCCGCAAAAAAACCCTGAACCCCCATACATTCATATACAGGGTATATCAAAAGTCAAGCTCATAGACAATTTATGATATATGATTATGATATTACATTAAATGTTTGAATTAGTTGCCATTTTCTTCTAAACTCTTCCTTACTTGTTTGACACATGACCTTTGAATGTTCTTAAGCAGAATAACATTTTCTCTGAGAAAAAAATAATAAAACATATTGGCTTATGAGGGCTGACTTTTGGGTGTGATTAGCCTATGAGGCCTGACTTTTGGTACACCCTGTATATCCAACACGCTGCTCCCTTTGAGATGAACAACATTATAAGAAGCACAGGAATAAAAAAATAATACGCCAAAAAGAAAAAAAGAAATCAAAGGCATGAGATAAGAAAAAGAAAAGAAAATCTCACTGAATCTAGTTTATATCAATACCATTCACTCTACCTCTCCATCTTCCTGTGTTTGTGACCATCCTTGCTTGTACCATGACCATAACCACTTCATATGTTGCCTTTTGTTGTTTAAACTTCCCAACTCTCTCTTTCTGAGAACCTCATCAATTCTATCCAATCACCTCTTTCTTTTACTCTTCCTTTATATATTGTTTTGTAATGTTATCCTCATTCATTTACTCAATTTACTTCTTTTACACTGGTCACTCATCCTGGTGTTCAGTCCACATTCATTCAGCAGTTCATTCTTGACCTTCTTCTTCCTGTTTTACCACAACACACATACTTTTTAGTACCCCATTCATACTGTATTCAACTTAATATTATGGTTCTCCTGACATACTTCATATGGTTTCTAATACTTTTCATATAGGATTCATACTTCTTTTTCCTGTAGGCCTTATACTTCCTTTCATAGTTTCACTCTCATTTCTTTCCTTCTTTCATTTTCTTCCATATGCATTTTTCCCAAGATCCACTCTTGATATTACCGAAGAATGATTCCTTCCACATACAGAAATTTTCACTATCTATCACTAATTCTCTTTATCCTTCATCATGAACAATCACGCTTTTAGATTGATTCTCATGCTTTGCCAAATGTATGCATGGATAGAATTCTGCTTAAATCACAAATTTAAACCAGAAACTTTTTTTAAGCAGATACTCAGTAAATAGTTTAGAATTTTTAATAAATGGGGACAAAATCCTAATAGTTTTTGTGGTATGTCGACAGTGATATTGTATTTCCATGGTGAGACAATGAAAGATGTTTCTGCCCATCCTTGTGTTATTGTTTTCAGGAAATGAATTAAACTGCTGAGTGCTTCACATATGAGCCTTTATTTGGTTTGCATCACTTTTCCCTTTTGCTCTGTATTTATTTCTTATTTCAACCCAGAATTCACACTTGAGGTACAAATGACCAGACTCAAATCATTTTATTTTTATTTATTTATTAATCAAATTTATATGGCTGCCCATCTCACAGGAAGTGACTCTGGGCAGTGTACAATAATTAAATAAAGCAATGCATATATAAAAACAATCATATAGAAATATAAAACATCAGAATTAAAAAGATGAAATATTATTAAAATTAAGATATACAAATCCCTTTGTATTATCCTACTTCAGACACATTATGCGAAGACCTAGCTCTTTGGAGAAGGCTGTAATGCTGGGAAAGGTGAGGACTGTGGGAAGGGCTGGGAAAAATGGAAGGACAGAGGAACAAGGTGGATGGACTCAGTTACAGCGGTGATAGGTGCACCATTGGAAGACCTGAAGGACCAGGTTAGGGACAGATCATCCTGGAGAAAATCTATACATGTGATAATTAAGAATTGACACTGACTCGATGGCACACAATCAATCAATAATTTCTTGTTAGTTAGTAATTTGATGGCAAATTACTAACAAATTAGATAATGATATCATGCTATCTAGCTTGCTCCAAAGCACAGCTCTGAGTTAAAACTCCCCCACTAAAATGTTCTTTTAAAAAGTCCTTGAACTTGACAGTGAACAAAGTTGGTGCTTGCTTTCTCCTTTATGTTTCCTTCCATCAATGGGAAAGACAGAAGATCCAGACAGAGTTTTTCTAGCACTTTCTTGGAGCTGCATCTCAGCTCTTCCAAGACACAGTAACAGCAAGAAACCCAGAGCTCAATTGTACATGGAAGTGAGTCAGTCCAGAACTAAATTAATTATATGAGAAGTTAATGAGACAGTGATGGGAAAGTAATGAATTTCCAGAGAGAAAGATTAGCCATGAAAAGCAATCATTCACTTTCTTATTGTGTGACTGAAAGTCTAATAACAACAAAAAGTTGCATGATATGTTAATAAATGGTTATTTTGTGAAAATGCAAATACTAAGAACCAAGTTATGCTAGCAAGGACATAAACATATCTGATATGAACCTAATGATGCTAACTAAGACGTCTAATGGTTTGATGCTAATAATAATTATGGCTTTAATGAGAGTTAATAAATATAAAGATACTTAGTAATAACAAAATCCATCAGATATAAACATAATGATGCTATGTAATATATTAAATGGTGAAGAAGAAGCAGAAGGAGAAAATAGTGACTATTATAGCCCTAAATGCTAATTCTTTTTTCTCCCAAGACCCATTCACATTTCCTCACAGACTCCATCCCTTTCATGCAGTGAAATCTTGACATTTCTGAGATGATCAGAACATTCAGTACAGAGTCCAGTTAGAACAAAAAAACCTACCCCCTCTGCTAAGTGGTCATTTAAAAAAAAAAAATACAAGAAAACTGATTATTTTATATTGCTGTGGACTATAACACAATATCCTCTACATCAGCTTTCCCAGCATGGATGTGTTCTAGTTATATTAGGACTGTAACTTCTAGATTTTCCAATGCACAGTAAAACTGCATTAATGAACAAAAAATGCGGAAGAAAACATATCTATGCTTACCGTTTAAGCTACTTCTGTTTTCTGCTAAACTGGCTTAAGAAAAACTTATCTGTACTCTTCCCTTCTATTATACCCTGACTATTAATTGGAATCAATATATTAGGGAGTGTTTCTGAATTCAGTTATGTTTTCAGTGATTTTTATTTCTCTTTCTTTTCTTTTTATTCTATTAATAATCACTTTTTCTTTTCAAAAAAAGAATTTATCTCAGTTTATAATTTTATTGTACAATTTATACTGTGCTGTCTGTTGCTCCTGATATTTGAATTCTGCATAGAATTTGACTGTTATTTTGAGGTTTTTAAATGATATTTCAGGTATTTTTAATCATTTATTAAAATGTTGAACAATTATAACTTTATCACACTTGTAAATCTCTTGTTTATTGATCTGATTCTATTACTTTACCTCTTTTTTTTTGTTTTGCTTCATTTTTTTCCCTAAAATGTTCAATTAAAAAAAACAACTATTCCCTGTTCCCACCAATAGCGAATTACTTCCCTTCCTGTGGGGGTCTTCCTGGGTACAGATACTTATATGTGCCGAACATATCCACTTATTTCCAAAAATATATCAATACAAAGTAAAGTTACATTCTATATACATACTTAAAGCATCAAAATGCACATACAGGCAGTCCCCAGTTTAAGAACGAGTCCTGTTCCCAAAGTCTGTTCTTAAGTCGAATTTGTATGTAAGCCAGAACAGCAGTATTGTATAATACCGTATAAGTAGTATTGTGTGATTAACTCAAACCATTGTGTATTTAACTTGAATTTTGCTACAATAGGCTCCGTTCTCAACTATGGATCATCCATAAACCGCGTGTTCTTAACCCAGGGACTACCTGTATATGCAGCACACCTAATTGTCACTCTTAGAAGAAAAAATCCATTATTTTCATTCTAATGAAGTCTAGATCTTCTCTTTATCTTTACTGCTATAATAGCACAGTGATTAGCAGTTTTTGCCTCCTATACAAGATGGTGCTAGTTAAAAATCCAGTAGAAATTTTTTTAAAAAAACTTTTTTTCTTTCCTTCAGCTAGATAGTTCACTAGCTTTCATTATTTCGCTGAGGACCTTTTTTTAAAAAAAAATGCTTCAAGTCATAGGAGAAACAATGAAACACTGGAGCCCTGTATTTACTATACATATAGATGAAGTATATGCCTATGCATATAATCCTCAGCTAGCTAAGAAAGGAAGCTAGCTAGCTGAAAGAAAGGAAAAAATAAGTTGATTTTTTTTCTGAGTTTCAAACCAGCAAGTTACATATGAAGCAAAACTTTTATGCACAGGATTATTTTAACATGAATATAAAGATGATGTCACTGAGGGGCATTTCTTCCTCTGCCAAGCAGCCAGTGAACTGTTGGGGCCATTTGCAAGGAAGTGAAGCGTTCCAGCCAGACCAGACCAGGTGGCTCGAGGTGACACAAAGAGACCACTTTCATATTGCAGCAGGAAAACGCACCTGGAGGTTGAATTGCAATGTAGAGAAAGGCTGACCTCATCCATTTCTGCTCTCCAAAAATGGGTGCTGTCCCATTCTGGCAACGGGGCAGCCAGGCAGTTATGGGACCTAGTATCATAATTAGGGAGTAAACCAGTATTTCAGGGCCTGGGTGTCACAGGAAACATTAGTTTAAACAAGATAATTTTTGCATCATGGTATGTGAGAAAGGAGAGCAGGAGGTATCTGGACAGTAAACCAAGATTGTTATATCTGACCAAGGAAAAGGGGAAAAGCCCTTTCAGTCAAACTTGACACCTGCTGACTTCATGGATGCCTCCATGTAGTTTTTACAGTTGAAGTTACAGAAGTGGTTTGCTACTGCCTGATTCTGGGACGTTTCTTCAACTTTCCAACCTGGTCAACAGCTTACAGCCCTTTAATACAGCCTTATATCATTTTTAGCTATATTAAACTAGCATTTTCCCCCTGCTTTCAGCACCTCCACAGTCTTAAGGTGCAAAAAGCAGACTTTACACATGACACTGGGACACATCTCTACTGTCAAGCTAGTAGCAGAAGCTTCCCTGATGCAACACAAGATAAGTTACTTTATTGCAGACAAGAAAGAAGTCAGATATATGCAGAAAAACGACTTCCTGCAAAACAAACACACACAATGCCAGCTGCAAGATTTAGATCCTATTTCCTCCCATGTTTTTTGAGTCAACAGACTTGGGCTGTTCTTTTCCCAGCCTTGCGATTAGGGGGGTACCTGCTCAGTGTTTGCACCTGGTTCTCTCTGGCTTGACAGCATTGGTTCCCAGCTTCCCAGCTTCAACCTTTATACCTGTTAGGCTATGTCATTCCTTACCCTGGAGGGAAATCAGGTGACAGCCATGATTGGGAGCAGAAGCAGGTTAAGAATTGACAATGGGCTTAGCCAATTTTATCATGCCAGTATAGATTTCTGCCAACTCAAGGAAGGAAGAGAACAGCTCTGTCTGGGGACTTTTGAGCCCTCTGAAGCAGTAATTTTATAAAATTCATCAAATATGTTTACCTTGTCCCTCCTGCTTTTCATAATAATGCTATTGCATTATTCATAAATCCTACTTCTGGATTCTGTTTTGTAATGGACCTAGAATTCATCTTGTTTCTTTGGTGGGCTTAGAACCTGGTAACAGCTATTCATTGCTAGCAGCTACTGAAGACATGAAGGATAAGAAATCAGCTGAAATATGATGAGGGACAATAGGTTTCTTCCACAGTAGTGGATAAATTAATATACACTTCTGGTATAAAATGACCCTACTGGTTTGTCTTTTCTCTCTTAAAAATTGTCACTTGTATGATATAGTTCAGTGGACAGTAATGTCGGGCCATTTTCTAATGGTCTTCAATGGTCACTTCTAGAGTTTAGTAGAATAGCAGGTAATGATGGCCAGGCTATATCTGTTCAGGAGTGGTCACACTAATGTACCTGTTTTTTTATGTGTGTTGCTTATTCTACCAACTTCCCTGTTGTGGGGAATAAATTATGAAGCAAACCCTAACCAAAGGTTGATAACCTTTTTACATTTCCCAACCCTTGAAGCAAATATAACTTGTTTGAGCTTGTCTGTTCATCTGTTTGTTGAGCGTATACATGGGCTTTTAACTATGTTTAATTTGCCATGGTAATTTTACCAAAAGGCAGTCAGTTTCACTTTAACTTCATGCTCATTTTGACATTAAAACAAACTTAATAAAGTCCTTTTGAATTTGGTTTGATAGCTAATATAAATAAAACAGTACTTTTAATCCATCTGAAGCTGATGAACCAGACTCCCTCCCCAAATAAGGCTTTGGTGTTTTTGACAAAGAAGGTCGTCTAATTAGAGCTTGTAAATAAGATTATGGGGCTTTGAAAAGGCTAATTTACAAGTTTTTGCATCTGGGAAGAACAGCTTTTCTTAACTGCTCATTGTGCTGTCTCCCAGCTATATCAGGGATCCCCTACTCTCAGAATATGTATGCAAACTTTGGAAAAGAAAAACATGTCAAACTATCAAAGATACATGAAATCTTTTTAAGATTTATATCTGGGATTTAACTAAGCATAAATAGTACAAATGCTGGTTTTCTTGTTTTAATGACTGGCTTGTTAATAACTGATTGAGACTGGTATATTATTAATCAATTTAAGATGATAATAGTGATAATGATACTACTACTGTTACTACTAATAATAATATGCTATTATAGAGCTTTGCACACACAAGAATGAAATCAAACACTAAATTACTAATAAATGAAAAAAGCAAATATTCAGCTTCAGCATAGTAATATAAAAGGATACACCAGGCTTTGAAAATGTCTAATTCAATTTTCAGCCATTTCTCTTGCAGCCCGAACAAATGGTGGCTTTGATTAAATGTGCTGCTTTCAGACATTCACCCAATATACTTAACCTGGTTAATGAATTAATGAATTAAGCTTTTTTCTGGGGTTCTGGGAAATACATGGAACTATACAGTGATTAGTCTGCCAGGTGAATTAAACTATTATGGGGATTATTTGGTTTGGTTTAGTATTTAGTGTGAACTTAGCCATTCTGATTTGTAAACAAAGGCTTAGCATGATTTATCATGTTGCATAAATCCAGTTGTTAACATCATTTCAGAGACCAGTCCGTCTATTTCATTGAGTGATAAAACACAGTCTGGATTCCCTCTGTTTATTCTGACAAGGAGACAGGCCCAGAGCGGATATTTTCTTCAGGGTTGTAGAGTTGGACAATTTTGGTGGCAGGGTTTTGTTGTTTAAGGTATGCTGAACTTTGACCTTAACAAGTGACAGTACTTGACTGAATCCATTTGGCTTGGATGCTAAATAGTCTTGGCATTGTTATTAGCCCTAGATAGGTTGGACCTAAGGTCCTGGGAAGGTGAGAGATGTAGGTTAGACTAGGAAATAGAAAAACAGTCCAAAGCGAGTCAGGGGCAAACCACTTCTATACTATTGTCCAGAAAAGTATGCTTATGAAATCATTCACTTGGCAATATATACAATTAAAGCCTATCTTGACAAAACAATATGTGCTGGATGTCCTAGGAGTTTCAGAGATACCTGGAATATTAGAAGTTTTAAGAGGTTTATGTTTGAAGTGAAACCAACAATCCATTTTATTAGAAATATTCTAAAATGCAACACTATATTTCTCTGTGATCCAGATTTAATAATATCTTAAAGAATTGTTGAACGATTGAACCATTCATTAGTCATAGACCAGCATAGGCTTGATCTAATTATGTGTTCGTATTATATAGGTCTCTTTTTTCCTTTCATTCTTTCCTCCCCCCTCCACATTTTAGTGTTTTTATATTTTTAGTGTGTTCTATAATACAATAATAATGTTTCTTTTCTCTTTTTTTAGAAAATTTATATGGCTGCCCATCTTGAATACATAACTCTGGGTGGTGCACAGTGCATACAAAACACTATAAAAACCTATGACCGATTAAAATAATACAATAGAAGAAAAAATAACTGAAGCACCACAAAATAATTTCATAAACATACACACAGTGTTAACAGCCATCTGGAAAGCAAAGAGACTTGGGGCCATCCACATCTCTTTGTGTGTATGGGTGTATTTGTTATATTTCACTAATACAGGTAATCCTCACTTAGTGATCACAATTGGAATCAGCAACTTTGTTGCTAAGCATCATGGTTGCTAAGCAGAAAATCACATGACCATAACAGATTAATGACGTCACTTCCCATTTGGTTGTTAAGTGAGTCACTGCAGTTGTTTAGCAAAATACTACATGACTGGCTTGCGATTTTATTTCTGTGTTCTCCATTAACTCTGCTTGTTCCAAGCCAGTTGGGAAGCATGCAAATGGTGATCATGGGACACTGTGACAGTCGTAAATGTGCACCATTTGAGAAGCACCCAAATGGCAATCACATGAGCATGGAATGCTGCGATGGTTGTAAATGTGAGGATTGGTCACAAAACTTTTTTACACCATCATAACTTTGAATGGTCACTAAACAAGGTAGTTGGTAAGTGAGGACTACCTTTAATTAAAAACATAGCAAAACAAAATCATTTGAATGTGTCCATGAAGTCACGAGAAACTGAGCATGACCTGAGGGTGCTTTACCTTTTACCTAATATATCTAATTAATTGGGGGTTTTCCCACTGCCTGAATTTGGCAGGAAACCAGGCCTCTGTTACTCACTGATTTCCTTCCAAATTTTGGAAGTGTGATAGTTTCCATGGCTATAAAAATAGATGGTGGCCCATTGGTGCTCACTTGGGTTTATGGCCTGTGTACTTAAGAGATCACTTCTTTCATTATGAATCTGCCTGATTATCAAGATGTCCAGGAGCAGCTTCTTTCATGTGCAGGATTGTAAGAAAGTGTTTCTTTCTTGCTTTTCCAAAACAAAACAGTGCATTCCTTTCCAGATGGCAATTGGCTGCTTCATTCTCTGCTTTTAGAACCAAGGTGAAGACTCCTCTTCTTCACTCTGGTCTTCTAAACTGTTCTGATGGTTTTATTGCTGTTTTTAATGTTTAAGGATGCTTTTATGCTGGTATAATGATTTTGTGACTTTTTTGTTTAACTACCTGTGTTTGGTAGCTGAGTCTGTAGAGTGGAAGGCTGGAAATCTCGAACCTCCCTTCCCAGAAGCCCTCTATTTCTTTCTTCACCCACTGCAATCACCTGTCTTCACAGGGGAGCCTCTTCTGGTGCTCCCCCCGTTTTCTTGGTGTGTGAGACAAGGCTCTCAGAATCTGTGCTGCCTTTCTGATGATTTAAAGATTAAAATGCAATAATACTAATAGTAATACTAATTTCAATAGTGCAACCTTCTAGCTATGTAACATAGAGGCATGTGACTAGATGATACAGCCCTTCCATAGGAAATAGCCCAATCTCACCTGAGACAAAGAAAACCAAATGTATATAAAAAGATAAAATGTTAAAGCCCTTATTAACTTCAAATTTAAAATGCAGACTTTCAAAGAGGAAGAACATAGAATCAAAGGTTTGGAAAAGACCTTGGGGGTCTTCAGATCCAACTCCCTGCCCAGTGCAGGAATCTTCAGACCCTCCCAGGCGAATGGCTGTCCAATCTTTCCTTGAAAAACCTCCAGTGACGGAGCACCCATGGTTCCAGAAGGCCAACTATTCAACCGCTTAATAGCAATCACAGCCGGGGAGTTCCTCCTTAGTTCAGGTCTGGATCTCTCACCGTAAAGCTTCCACTCATTGGTTCCTGTTTTACCCACTGGGTCTTGTCTTGCCTTCTTTTAAACAGCAGTTTAAAAGAAACATATTAAAAAAATGAAGTGCCACAGGGAGACTAAAAATAGTGGTGGTCTGCTACACATCATCATTCTTTATCCCAAAGTCTTACAATGTTTCAACCTAGCATTACATATTAGAAGAAAACTATGGGGAAAAATCTGACATCTTCCTACACAATACCATAATTTATACAGAGCGATAAGAAATTAGACTTGTGCAACACAGAAAAATAAAGAAATACTTAATGCATGTTCCTAGTTAGACTTTTATGCATTTCTGCTAAAATAGCAATAGCTGAAAGATCTCTTGCACTTTCCTTTTCTCAGAAATTCCAGAGACTTTTAATCAGAGGCTATGAGGAGGTGGTGAACACCACTCCTTCTAGCACTGGTCCACTACTACTATTGAGGCACTGGGTTTTGTTTTTTTTCCAGCAAAGGGAGGGACAAAGTAATCTCTCTTCATATGTGAATAAGAGCCATGGTTAGCTCCCAGGCATATGCATTCTGCATTTGCCAGAACACACAAACCTCCCGGGGGGGGGGGGGCTGGAGGGGGGAGGAATTTGTTTGTTTGTAGAAAATAATGTATTTTTTTTTCTTTAGCATTAAAATAAAATCAATTTTCTTAACTTTAAAATCAGTAAAAAAAAATCCCCTTTATTTTAAAAACTGAATTCTTTTTTCCTAGTTACACTTAGTTTCATTTTACCTGTTAGGCTTTAACTTAAGCCATAGACAATGAAAAATCAGAAAAGGTATTTTTGATATTTCTGGCATTAAAACAAGAGTGAAGAGAGGGTTCTATAAAAGCAGGTTGATATCATTTACATTAAGAAGTGTTAAAAGGCAAGGCACATTCTGAGGTTCTTTTGTACTTTGCTTTGAGCAAAAAAAAGAGAGAAAGGGACAGAGAGAGAGAGAGAGAGAGACTTGATAGCCAAACAACATTGCAAATATATGGAAAAAATACCCAAATCAGATCATTTTGATGTCAGTATACTACTTAGTATAAAGATATGGTGATCCTTGTGGTTTTCTTTAGGAAAAGGTAGGCCACTGTTTTGTTGATCAAGTGAAATGTCAAATATAATTATTCAAACTGATATCCTACGGAAACCTTTATGAAAATCGGGATTGCTCTGCAGGTGGGCATAATGATCACATCTTCATTTGCAAGGCCAAATGTGGTTCAGGCTGCTAGAAATGCTCAGCTGATGTCAACTGAATTTTATTAACAGAATTAACCCTATTGTTCATTATGGGTTTGTGTATGATTGCACCAATATATCATTATTTTAAAAGAGGATGATAGAGGACATAGGATGAGTCAGTTTGGTGTAGCGGTTAAGGTACCAGACTAGAAATTGGGAGACCATGAGTTCTAGTCCTGCCTTGGGCACAAAGCCAGTTGGGTAACTTTGGGCCAGTCACTCCCTCTCAGCCCTAGGAAGGAGACAATGGCAAACCACTTTTGAAATCTTGCCAAGAAAACTGCAGGGACTTGTCCAGACAATCGCACAAAATTGTGCACAAAGGCACAAAAATATAAATTATTATTAATAATAATCATAATTTATCAAGCATGTATGCCACCCAACTCTCAAGGAAATTACAATCAAATCAATAAATCATAAAAGATACAAATAAAATATGACAAGCGCAATGAAGCAAGTGGTCTCCCTCTGATCACTCTTTTTAAAAATAGTTAAAAATAAATCTAATAAAAGCTAGACTTTTTTTACAAAAGAGAAATGATATTCTGCAAAGACACTGCTTTCCACATCACCTTTATTTCTAGGAACGCTTAAATGAATCCACATACTTTCTCAGGAAATAAAAATAATCAGAAGCTGCAGCCCAAGGCTTTGTTTTAGTGCACTCACCTGCACAGAAAAATGACAAAGGTAATCTGGACCAGCAGGGAGCCTTCTGTGGAAGGGACTAGGGAGCCAAAGGGAAAAAGGTGGAGTTTCCATCAAGTGGTACTTTGTGTCCCCCAACAAAAGTTTGGTGAATGAGCAAATCTCCCCCAGCAATCATTTTACAAGAACACCCACAAAATACTCCAAAATTTCATATGTGTGCCCTCAACCCAAAACGATTTATGGTTCCTGGTCTACACATTTGTTGACCTCTTGTTTATTTTGCTGACCATAATTTAATTACAACAGCTGGAATAAGTGTATTTCTGCAACAGCGCCAATGGATCCTCACCCATTTGCAAGCTACAGTTCTCAGGAGCCATGGGAAATAAACTGGACTTAAAGAAGATGTAATGTCTTTAACTGCCTGATATGGCAACAGTTCAGGCTGACTAGATTCAGAAGTGCTTGTCTTTGGAGGGATAGGGTCTCCTCCAAGAGAAGAATCATGCTACAAAATGGACCTAAGAATAGCATAGGAATAGGAAATGCCATTCCTTCCATTATGCTATTAAAAGTAACCTATATACTGACCCCTGACAACCCTGGGTCAGCATTTACAGTTTGACATACAATCAGAAAGATGGGAAACAACCTTGAGAAAATTAAATATCTCCCCTCCACCAAAGATTCCTCTATCCTATTTTATAGGCAGATGTCACAACTTGGGAGCCTGTAGTTAGCTTATTAACAACATGGCCAAGAGGAGTATCCTTCTCCACTGTACCCATTTGTGAGCACAGACTGTGAGAACCGGACACGCTGAAGTGGTGTCCTGCATATTTAAATGTGCTTTTTCCTCAAACCAGTTCATCTTGCTGGCAAATTGTCTATCCTCAGAAGAAATTTCCATCATCCTGGCCAAGTGGGAAAGAGACTTGAGGTAGAAGGAGTATAAATATTTATTTTATTTGCTAACAGTTGCTAATTCCGCCCTGTTCTTTCTTGCAGCTGTGTATCTAGTTCACTGGACGGACAGGTGAAGAAACCTTTGTTGCTTGATTGGAGTATGTGTAAGTTGCACTGAAAATATAATTTTTGAAGCTCACTGTTTGCTCATAAGTAGAAACAGAATAATTAAGAACAACAAATCAGTACTGATTGTATATAGCTGGCATCTGCCACTGAAGAGGAGGGAAGAAATGCTATTGAAATTGATTATATCATATTATTTTGAAGTTGTTAGATTCGCATTGCCCTTTTTATCCACAGATTAAATTATTGGGCTTAACATTATTTATATTAAACTTATATTTTGCATTCTTCATCTTTCCCTTTTCTAGAAAGGGCAATGGTCTTAGAATTCCTAACCCACCAAAGCTGCAAGTTGAAAAGCAAATAAATGAATACACATGAAGTTTCCAACGATGTTAGAGAGAAAAGCCAATTAAAGAGATGCAAAGCCTTAGTTAAACAAGAAGAGCTTGCTTGCTTAAACTTTGGTTATTTAAGTTTTTAATTCCAAGTGTCAAGTATTATAAGGCTGTGCAATTTATATATTTTGATGTGCATTCAAAAATATTCCCTTTGGTCCCCTAGTGCATTTCTATGGATGGGACTAAAATCTAAGAATAAGGATCTCCTTCTTTTACACTTTTAAAATATTAACTACTGGTGTTTTCATGAACAAATATTTGCTTTTTTATTTTTGTTTTCATATTTTATTGCATTTTATTTTGTTCTTGTATGGCTCTTTGAAATTTACTATAGAGAAAGTTAGTACATATAACTTTTCACTACATGACAAAGAAAGTAAACATCCAAATTGAGCCATACAAAACAAATGATACAGAAGAGTGTGATTCTGAGTTTTTATTAGGGTTAGTGGTACAAAAAGATGAGGAAAAGGTGTAGGGGTGATTCCAGAATTGGACAAATGTGGCCATCAAGTTGCAATTTAGGCTCACATTGAAAATGGACACTGCAGACTGAGGGCATACTTGCACTGCCTGGTTGTACGGTCATGAGTACAAGCCCCTAACAACGTCTGGAGGACAGGCACGGACAATGTCATCTCCTTATTTCCTACAGCTCATGTGAATATGACCCCATGATTTCCTGCTCCAAGTTAAAAGTACTGTAATATTTTCTGGCTTATGCCAGCTTAAGAGTTACTGCTTGATTCGCCTGCTGAACATTACTTTCTTCTAGGCGGTCTGTTGATGCTGGGTCAGTGGTTGCTTGCCAGTAGCTCTCTTGTCTCTGCAGCAACCTTTGTTATCAATGGTACTCCAATAGCATAGCAGTTGTAGCACTTGCCTGACATGCAAAATGTCACACGTTCAAAATCTGGCAGATTTTTTTAAAATTACTATTTTTCTTTTCCTGAGCTATCTACTTTTCTGCTGGGCTTGTCTGCCTGCCTGCCTGCCTGCCTGCTTGCCTTCCTTCCTTCCTTCCTTCCTTTTTTAAACACCATGCACTGTTTCCTCATTTTTTTAAATCCCTTGAGGTAGAAGGGTGTTACCATGTTTGTGCCTGACTTTCAATCTTTGCTACAGCAGTCAACCCAAGCTATAGCCTCACAGAAAATGTGCAAGAGATGTCCAAGTGCCTGTGCATGGCAGTAACTTTGACCTGTTCGGGTTTTTGTTAAGACATATTAGATGCGAGACCAATTTGATGGGAACACGTTGGGACAGGACTCTATTTACGTAGATTGCATACTTTTTGTTTTGTTTTGTACACAAGAAATATAAAAATCATTAACAAACATATCCCACTGAAGATGTTACCTAGTCAGGTAACAAAATGTCTGCAGGAAAAGAACCAAGCTCAGAGAACCCCAAGGACTCCATATCCCATCTTTGAAGAAGCAATCCCATTCAATGTTGAGGGAATAGGCATATGAATTTATGGAGGAAGTTTTGCTGTTCCTTTTCTATAGATGAAAAATAATGGCCCTTCCATGGGAGCAATCCATTTGAAACAAAGATTTAACATAAAAAGATTTAACACACAAGTTCCTAACTTTAAATATTTATAGGAAAATGACACCTGCACTGTATCAGTAAGAGATGGTATTTCATTCAGGTTTATGAAGGAATGCATCAGCTTGTTTCATTCAATTATTTAGGGATCCTTTGAGGAGCTAGTTTATCTATTAATATGGTTTAGATATTTTTTTTAGCTTTGTGGAAGAACAGCACTGAAAGAAGTCAGGGATTTTTGTCTATATTACATGACATAAGGTTACAGAAGGAACAGGAAAGGATGTGTATTTTAGATATTGCAATCTGGTTTATATCTGATGTATTTTTAGATGTTAATGCTAGTGTGCTCTCAATCAAAAACATGATACTTGACTAACATTGTGAAAAAGAGTCATACATGCTCCGGCCAACCCGTAAGACAATGATTTGTACATAACACTAAGTCACAATTTAGAACATTGTCCAATACTGGGCAACAATGTCAGTTCCAAAGCATAAAATTTAAAAATAATTTTTAAATTGCTGATTTAGTGAGGCTTATGTGATTTCATCTACAAAATCACATGTAAGTGAAAATGTTGAACTCTCCAATAATTTCCTGCAAGAAAACCAATGTTTTGTGAATTTAAATTGTTTTTTATTATACATATATACAACAATGTGAAATCACAGCTGCCAGTTCTTTAGTTAATGTTGGCCTTAATTCACATCGAGTTTTTCCCAAGAACCTAGGATGTTGTAATGTATCAGCATTGTATATGTATGGATCCAAGCAGTGTGGCCTTTTTGTAATTGACAGATGGAAATTTTGTCAATGCGCAGATTTTTTAAGTACTGTCCAAGGTTTTTTGGTATGGCGCCCAGTGTGCCGATCTGGGACCACCATGGCTGATTTACACCATCATCTTTCAACTTCGATTTTCAGATCTTGATACTTTGTGATCTTCTCCAATTCTTTGTCTTCTATTATTCCCTGGTATTGCCACATCAGTTATCCACACTTTTGTCTTTTCATCCACAGTTAAATCTGGTGTGTTATGCACCAAGGCTTTTTCAGTTTATATTTGGAAATCCCACAATATTTTAACCTGCTCATTTTCGACTATTTTTTCAACTATATGTTCCCACCAATTTTTCATTACTGGCATATGATCATTTTTACAGAAGTTCCAGTGAATCATTTTGGCAACTGTGTTATGTCATTGTTTATAATCAATTTGTGCGATCTTCTTGCATGAGCTGAGTATATGATCTACTGTTTCTTCTGCTTCTTTGCACAATCTGCGCTTTGAATAATTGGATGATTTTTCAATTCTGGCCTTGATTGCATTAGTTCGAATAGCTTGCTCTTGAGCAGCCAAAATCAAGCCTTCAGTTTCTTTTTTTAATATTCCAGTTGTAAGTCATTGCTAGGTTTTATCTTTATCCTCTTTTCCCTCAATCTTTTGTAGAAATTGACCATGTAATGCTTTTCCTTGCCAGCATTCTGTTCATGTTTTTATTACATTATTTCGATATTCACATTTTGTTTCCTGTACATTCAATAAGTTCCAGTTTTTAACTTGCAACAGTGCTTGTTCTTGACAGTCTTTTACATAATCAGTCAATTCATGCTTTTCTTCTTTGACAGTTTGTTTGACTTGAAGTAAACCTCTGCCTCCATTTCTGTGGGGCAGGTATAATCTATCAATATCACTACGGGGATGTAATGCAAAGTGAATAGTCACACAGTTTTCTTACGTCCAGTTAGTAATTCCAGCAGTGTATTGTATAACAGGTATGGCCAGGTATTGATGGCTTTGATGGTCTTTCCACCATTCAATTTTGTCTTTAGTAATTTTCTTGCTCTTTGGATGTATTATTACTAATCACATTTTTAACTTTCCATGCTTGTTATTATCCAACTGTAAAATGCCCAGATACTTGTAGGCTTCATCCTGATGGCTCCTAAAGGTTTTGCCATTCAACATTTAAATTCAATTCAATTCCATTACTGTTCATGATTTTACCCCAATTTATTGCTACAGTAGCACGTATCTCTCTTACAGTATTTGTCAATGACTGGATTTTGATTTCTGATTTTCCATAAAGCTTCTGATCATCCATATAAAGTAAATGTGAGATTTTATTAGCTTTTTTTTTTTTGGCTGTTTGATAGCCAAGATTTGTTTTCTTCAAAATTAGTGAAAGTCTGATCATAGAATAGTTTTTTATTATGATGTTATATTATATCATATCATATCATAGTTTAATATTATTGTTGGTTGCACAGTCAGACAGATGTTTAGACTGGATCTGACATTTTTATCCACCTATCGAATCCTTCCCAAGGACGTGGGCTAGGCAGATGTTGTTGTTTGAGGATATTAAAGGTATTTTCACAGGATGTAAGCTGTTCCAAATAAAGCTGCCTTTTGCAATTGACTGATGGTGATTTTGTCAATGCCGATGGTCTTCAAGTGGTACTCCAGATATTTTGGAATTGCACCTAAGGCACCTATTAGTATTGGTATTATCTTTGCTTTCTTTTGCCATAATCGTTCTACTTCTGTTTGCAGGTCTTTATATTTTGTGATTTATCCAGTTCTTTCTCTTCTATTCTGCTGTCTCCAGATATTGCAATGTTCACTATCCAGACTTTTTTGTCTTTTTTATCAACAATTGGGGTGTTGTGTGGCAGGTGCTTGTCTGTTTGGATTCTAAAGTCCCAGAGCACTTTAGCTTCTTCATTTTCTATTACTTTGTCTGCTTTGTGGTCCTGCCAGTTCTTGCTTGCAGGCAAATCATATTTCTTGCAGATATTCCAATGCACCATTGTTGCTACTTTGTCATGCCGTAGTTTGTAGTCAGTCTTTGTGATATTCTTGCAGCAGCTAACTAGGTGGTCCACTGTTTCTTCAGCTTCTTTGCAGAGGCAGCATTTGCTGTCTGTTGTTGCCTTCTCAATTCTGGCTTTGTATGCAGTTGTTCTTAAGGCTTGGTCTTGTGCAACCAGAATTAGCCCCTCTGGATAGCATAGTTTATTATTATCGCTGGTCATGTAGTCAGCCAGATGTTTAGACTGGATTTGGCATTTTTGTCTATTATTATTACTACTATTACTATCACTATTATCATTTAAAGTTGGGGGTCCATTTATACAATTGAGGATGCCAGAGGCACCTTGGCATTCACAGGCATGGTACTATTAAGCCCTGGTTTAGTGGTGGTGGAAAAAACTCATAAATAAATAAAGGTAAGCATAAAATAAAATTGCCTTCTTGTAAAATGCATTTTGTAAGAGTGCTCATGACCTGCTTTACAATAGTAAAATGAGTGTGTCGATCCAAAAATGCTGCCTTCTTTTGGTCTGTGCAGCTGAACGTGGTTGTAAGCCACTGGGTAGTTAGCTAGCTTGGTTAATTCCCAATCCCATGAACCTATAATGTTTATATCATAATAAAAGTCTGTGCAACCTTAAGGTACTCAAGACTCTCTTCTTTATGAGTAATTCAGGAAATGTTAAAAATGCTGCATTTATTGAAATTATGTTCAGGGAACATTCATCAATATACAGGTGGTCCTCGTTTAACGACCACTCATTTAGCAACCATTCGAACTTAAGATGATACTGAACAAGTGGTACTTATAAATGGTCCTAGAAGTTCTGGCTGTCACAACGTTCTGCAATCACATGATCACGATTTGCAACTTTCCCTGCTGGCTTCCCACAAGCAAAGCCAATGGGGAAACCAAAAAGAAGTTGGAAGTTGTGGTCCCATGAAGTCCTCATTTAACAACCTGTGGTGATTCGCTTAATGATGGTAACTGGGGTCTGCCAGAACTGCCGTCACTAAATGACACAGTCACATGATGTTGCGCTTTATGACTGCATCGCTTAGCAATAGAGTTGCTGGTCCCAGTCACCGTTGTTAAGCGAGGACTACTTGTAGAATCATAGAACAAAAGGGTTGGAAGACATATTGCTGATAATTTAGTCCATGTAATCTGACTTGCAAGAGAGCCAATTTGGTGTAGTGGTTAAGGCACTGGGCTAGAAACTGGGAGACTGTGAGTTCTAGTCCTGCCTTAGGCACCAAGCCAGCTGGGTGATCTTGGGCCAGTCACTCTCCCTCAGCCCTAGGAAGGAGGCCATGGCAAACCAATTCCAAAATCTTGCCAAGAAAACTGCAGGGACTTGTCCATGAAGCTGCCAGGAGTCAAAAACTGACTCAAAGGTACAATAAATAAAGAAATAATTCTGACTTGCAGGTTATGTAGTCTATCTGGTGCAGGAATCTTCTATTATAAAGGATGCTGTAACTTCCTTTAAATCACCAGTGAGGAAATGGCCATTGTCTCATTATTATTATTTTTTTATTTTCCACTTTTTCTAGTTCAAACTTAGATATTAAAAAGAAACATAGTTATTGTTCATAGCAGGAGGTCTTGAAACACATGGCTTGTTTAAAGGAAGCTTGAGCTAGCATTTCATCTTGTTTTTCAGCAAGCCATATATGGTACAGTAAAGGCACTGCTAGCCATGTTTCAGGTGCCTCTTGCTTTTGCTGGCTGTTGAAGGTCATGGCAGAGCAGACAGGGATGACGTGCGAGCAGCCTGGAGAATTCCCCTTCACTAGCAAGAGTCTCCAGGAGTGGCAGGGAATGGATAATGTGAATTACACAGTTTGAATCAATGGATCCAAACCCTTTTCCTGAGCAAGAGATATGCAACAGAACAAAACCCAACCTGCCCCCCCCCCCCCGATTTAATATAGGACTTTTGCAGCCCAGATCTGATATTCCTAATTTACTATGTGCCCACTGTCACTCAGATCTGTCAGTTGAATAACTGAGCTTCACAGAAGAAGCACATCATTTGATAGACAGTGCATGCTATCAGGGCTAATTTATAGCTAGTTGAGAAGTTGGCAAACAGGTAATAGAAGAGGGAACTATTGATAAGTAGTTATAAGGACTGCAATATTCTGTAGTGTTTACAATAAAGATACATATATTGCAAAGGAAAGAAGGAAAACCAAGAGGGCGCAGATTTCCATAAAATTGGCAGCAATAATTTAGGGTTAATTTTGGCTGCTGAAATAATTAAAGGTGTACAGCCATTAAAGGAATGAGCAACAGATATATTTTCTAAATGAACATATTTAAAACATGTAATTGCTGTACTTAAAGGTGTAATCCTATGGTTCTTAGGGCTAAACTAAGTATAAAGGGAGAACTTTTGATGGGTGTATCTGAATCAAATTTCCTCCCTCATTCTTTCTGCTTCCCCATCATGGCACATACAGGAGTGTTGTGTGTTCTCCAAAACTTCTTCAAACCCACTTTTTGTTCTTTGGTTCCTTACTTTTCATATTCTGTGATCTTGAACTTTGGGGTACACTTAGTCACTGCTACTTTAAGAACAGACGAGCAGCAGGAAGTTTAAGCACAGATTGCTGATACTGATTATTATAACATTTGATCGTTGGAGATAGTTAATAATCTTACAGGAAGTCTGAGTAGAATTGTATGCATTGGAGATACTGAATCCACCACATAACAGTATTTATTGTTAACCTTCTACTTTAATCTTTTGGTTGATTTATGCTCTGCAGTATTTGGAAGCAATTGCCACAACTGATACAAACGCCCAAGGAAAAGGTCTTTTAAAGAGATAGAGGTTTTCGGTTGGAACTTGTGACACAAATCAAAAGTTGTGTATTTCTCTTGAGAGTGATTCTTCTTTTAAAAGATGCCAGCAACACATTCATGAAAGCAAGAAGCAGAATGTAAATGCAGTAGAAATAGCCCACAGCTATAATTAGAATTTCATGCTTGACTATTTAGTAACCATAATCATTAGCTCTGAGCACAAGTTCTCTTGCCTAAATATGTGACTGCATGGAAAGTAAAACAAAATATCTGTGTCCCATTGTTGGTACAAACATGCTCCTCTTTTAAATATTGATAATGATTCTAACATCTGCTTACTAAAATACACTTACAAGTCTTGGCACAATGATTCTAAAACGATGCTTTAGAAGAGCTTTGTGGATCTCATAGGATCTCCATCATGATGTAGATATAGGCTTTGACTGATCATTTACTTCCATGGGGACAGAAGATGGCCACAGTTTCCACCCAAATTTCACTTATTGGTGGAGCATATTTGTCCATACAATAAACTGCAATACAACAGCTTGTAGCTGAGTTTTCTGGATTCTTTCCATTTATTTGCAGAACAATTCTGCATATGTTGACTCAGGAAAAAAAAAAACTTTACTGAAGTCAATGTGGCTTATTCCCAAATATGAGTCCATACAATTCCTTTTTTTTTTTTTTGGATAAAGAGATCTGACTTAGGGGCTTTCAGGATCATAACCTATACTAATGTACCAGAAAATGTTGTAAGAATTCTCATCCAGATTTTTGCAGTCCAGATCTGGTAGCCCTGATCAACTTCTATATTTGTGGCAGTAAGTAAACTTAATATGATCTGTATCTATGAATTTATCTAGGACTACCAGATTAGGGCTCCAAAAACCCAGATACCATTAGATGGCAACAAAGAGTTAGAATCTTTTTATTTCTTTACAACCTAACTGGGGCTTCAGCTGGTGGGAAGGATGCTTCTTAATTATGTGAAATCTAACTCTTTTAAAGACAATTCTGTATTGCACAGGGAACGTCTCAGTTAATCATATAGTTGCTTTAGATCAGACATGTTCCTTTGCTGAGCATTGTAGTAATGGTCATTCATTCCTGAAGAATACAAGAAGTTGGTGGTTGGGGCAGAGCTGACAGGGAAGGTCCACACACAGTTAGCCTATGACAACAGTGAAGATGCTTCCAGATGAAATTTTCATTATAAAATTGATATACCTTATTTATGGGATTTTATGCAGTAGGAGGAGAACTACAAGAGTAATTGCTCAGGCAGTTCCTTCTGAGTTTCCTGTCTTTGTGATCATAGAAATCAGACCACATAGTCTAACTTGAGCCCCCACATGACCCTGTCCCAGGAAATGCTATCATACAGCTGACAATCTTGAAAACTTCTGCAGGTGGAATGAGGAGAGAGCAGGTCTTCTCCTTTGCTTTAGTGAAGAGAACGGCTGCCTGATCTCCATGCAGGCAGAAAGTAGAAATAGCAACTGAAAAATAAAAGGCAATAAAAGAAGGGACTGGCACACCAAAACAGCCATCTGCAGACAGATCCATGCTGGACCAGGAACTGTTCATACAGACTGAATTGGGACATACTTTCAGCTGTGTGCCCTTCCCATCTGTTCGTGCCTGCAGGTACAAAGAGACTTCCAGATCCATCTGTACGTTAGGATATTAGTCCTATTCGTTGCATGTGATAATAAAAACAACAACAATTGAGGTGAGCAAGTTATCTAATCCCCTGGAAAAGAACATTTTTACCAACCACAGGTTTTGGGATTAGATAGGAAGTCAGTGTGTTGAATCATATATTTCATCTACTCACAGTTCACAGCAGCAGGTGAGAAATAAACAGGAAGAATAGTGTTTAAAATATATTCCAAACTTCCTCAGCTTTTCTGTATCCCACTTTATACATGTAAAATACATGCCTCAAGACTATAAATGTAGGGGATATAGGCCAAATATGGAAAGATTCCAATTAGCAAAACTAGAGCTTGACATTTCATAAATGAAAGGAAATACTCATGATTGTTTATATTTTCAGGATATGCTAGTTGAAAATTGATTTTAAGAAATATATAGTCTGGCTCTATCCCAAGCAAGGTTAATCATGCATAAACCCTGTTGAAAACAACTGTACTGCTGTTCATGAAAACTAATTTGACCTACTGGTGTATTACCACCTGCAAAATATTCATTCCAGATGCAGAAATAGGTAGGATCAGTGAATTTAGCTGGGATTTGACATGCATATACCTGTGTACATGGGAAGTCTTGATAGATTTCAGCAAAAGTGACTGACAACATCTGGAGGGCTACAGGGTTCCTACCCCTATCTTAAATACTTGGGATGCCAGGGGCACTGGGTTCATTCTTAATCCTGCATTCCATGTGTTTCTTTCCATGTGTTTCTTCCCATGTGGAATGAATATTTTCACAGGGAAGTTGATTCAAAAAGTATTAAGACCTCTGTTTGCAGAAATCACACATTCACTGAAAAGAAGGATAAAACCTAAGCTGTACATATTTTTTGAAGATTCTCTAGGTTAAGGATAAGTGTAGGCCCCATGTACTCTGAACCATAAAGATGGAAATATATGCTGGTTGTGTTCATACAACTTACTGAACCACAATGTGGTTTGCTTGGTTTTAGTTTAATATGTCATGAGAACACAGCTGTTGTAGTTTGTAAACCATGGTTCATGGCTTCATGTGTGATACGAACCCAGTCACAAGTTTATTCAGTAAACTATATTTAAAGGAAATGTGGGATTTGTACATCTAGTAGTTTTTCATCCTTACAAATAAAAAAGCCTACAAAGTAAAGTATATAATTTCCTGGTAATGAATAGTTTGGATTTAAAATCTATTAAATGATTTATTTCTTGATAAGCGTGAAAAAGCCCAGATTGCATGGATTAATGCAACATGTTTACCTATGGATATTTAAATCCCGTACATTCCAAGGTATTTGTGAAGCAAAAAACTCAAATGCCCCCAGTTATATAATTCACTCAAATTTTCTGATTGCACAGAACACCCAATTCAGTAAACTGATCCCATTGGCACAATTTTCACAGCATGTAGGCTTATAATGTGTTTGGTGTCTTGGTAATTCAGGGTGCCATATGAACATAGCAACTATAGACCATCCAGCATCATGCCATATCCTTTGTTGAATCATTCCTTTTAAACAGTGACTGCTAGCTTTTTGATACTGAATTATTCAATTATTTTGCACTGACTTCCATCAATAGCTCAGTTGAGGATTTGGTAAAATAAAAAATCATTAGTTCTTTGACTACTTAATCAGTTAAAGAGTCCCCCATTGGGGGGAGATGGGCGGGAAAGGAAGGAAGGAAGGAAGGAAGGAAGGAAGGAAGGAAGGAAGGAAGGAAGGGAAGGGAAGGGAAGGGAAGGGAAGGGAAGGGAAGGGAAGGGAAGGGAAGGGAAGGAAAGGAAAGGAAAGGAAAGGAAAGGAAAGGAAAGGAAAGGAAAGGAAAGGAAAGGAAAGGAAAGGAAAGGAAGGGCAGAGGATTAATCAACTTCAAAAATCTTTTATCCATTGAAAGTCTTAAGGCTTACGTTGACTGGAGAGAAATTAAGAAGCTGTATAAAATTTTTGATAGCTGTTCTATCTCTCTCTCTCTATCTCTCTCTCCCTCTCTCTCTTTTGCTTTTTCATTTAAGAAATGGGTACATTGGTTTCTGATGAGGAAAGCTGGGAGGCTATCTTAGACCTAGACATTCACATGGTTTTCATCAAGGAGAGGAAACCATATCTCCATAGAGGCACACTACGGCTTGAAAGATATAGAAAGCAAAGTCAAGTCTATTCCAGCTGTGTCTTCTGTAGCAATAACAGCTTGTAGGCAAGTGAGTCATTGCACCTGCAGGATGGATAGAGAAGGAGGTCAAACCAATTTGGCACATTGTGAGGGCCTCTGCAGGTTAGATGAAGAAGACTACAGGCTAGTGATAACATGGTCCTGAGATCTGGAAAGGTGTGGAAACCTCAACCATTTTACTAGATGGCATTTGCATTTTGAAGCAGAGCAGCCCTTTGCTGCTATACAATTTTACTGTTAAGTCAAAGACAGCTGACTACAGACTTTCTATTTAATTCATAAGTTATCTACCATAAATGTAGCATTCTGTGCAGAACAGATAAATCTTTAGATCTGATACAGCAGATTCTGCCTCCCTTGCTATAAGTGTTATGGAGAGGATGTTATGCGAAATATTTGAACATTCTGATCTTGTTCATACAGCATGTTAAACCATGGCTGGTTTAACATGACTGAGTCAGCCAAAATTGGTTGGGTCTGTATAATACACTAAGTCATAAACCATAGTTTGTGCGCTGCAATTATTTGTGCCCATACTATACTCTAAGCTACAAAAAAACAAATCACTGTTTGATATAACATGTTGTGGAAACCAGGCCTTAGTAGTTCTATCAAGACACTATTATAAGAGTAATAATGCCATATATTGGAACTTGTAGGGATATTTTTAAAAAGACTGAAAAATGGGGAGGAAAAGTTGCTTCTTGTGCTACCCCAAATTCTTATTTGAACTAGGATTATATTTTTCTTTCTAATTCTCTTATTTTTCCCTCTGGACCTCTACATTTGTACATATAAGTACCTTAAAAATAACTTGCACAACACTTCTCTGATATTCATTAATTAAAATGGCCTGTCATTTTTCAGAGTGAGCCTTGGGCGGGAAAAAAGTTGCAGCTGTTTTACCAGTGCAGTGATTGACTCTTTAAAGCAGCTCCATTTTCCATGCTCACATAGAATAATTTCACACTGCCTTAATGAATATTGGAGAGGTGCTATGCTGATGCGGGACTCAACATACCTCTACCCAATTGGTTTTTAAGCCTGAACAACCCTACTTATTAGTCAACTGCAAATTGTATCTGCTTTAGCCTTTGCTCATCTTGCTATCTTTTAATTCCTTGAAATTCTTTCTTCAGTGCAAATTTGGCCCACTGTCCTTTTCTTCTGAACAGAACCTTACTTAATTCAGAATATATGTACCCCGGTGATAATAGAGGGAGAGCAGTATTATGTTTAAGAACTGACAGCACTGGCTCTCAGATGACATGGAAACCGCAGGATGGTTGAGGAGTAATGTTAACTCCTGCACAGCCACAACTGATTTAGAAACTTGAGCCAAAACAAATTTATCCAGCATTGTGTGCAAGTTGGCAATAAGTCCAGGTTAAATAAAAGAGTTAATGTATTAGGGGATGTAGAGCTAATATAGCATTTTTCACTATCCTAACTAAAGATGAAGGCATAGAAGCCTTTAATAAAAAGTTCATATAAATCTATTGAGTTTGGATAGATACAACGTTGGCTGGTTGCTAAAGGAGTTGATAAGCACCTGTTGGGTTGATATCATCTTTGGGAGAAAGTTCTGTTAAACTCAGTGTGGCTGATTTCTGAGAAGAGATGCAAAGGAATGCACTTCAAAACATTTTTTAAAAGTGCCTTTCCCTTAGTATGTAGGGAATCTTCTTACATCTCCATCACCTGCTTGCCAGGCTAGCCCAATCAGTGGCATTTAATGTGCCCAGATTCTTTGCCCGGTGGTTGAAAGTTTAGCAGAAGATACTCAGTCGTGCTTAGTCTGAGGGCCACCCTTCACTTTAGAGTGAGGTGCCAGGGGCCACCCTCCCCCAAATGGGTTGGGCTAGAACAAGAAAATGATTGAATGTAAGCTTCTGATTAATGAAAAATAACTAAAATATAGTTCATAGGATTGCTCACCTGGATTTAACATTTTCCCTCTCTTCCCATTAAATATTACAACTTGGAAGCACCTTTTGGAGTGGTGGAGGGTGGGTGTATGTGAAATCTTGAGGCTTCTGGCATTGCAGCTTGAGAAGTACATGGGTACAAACCAGTGGTTTGTTGGGTGCAGCCAATGTCCTTGAAATGGATCTACCCTTGAGAAATTAGCTTAAACATTCAAAGAAACCCATCCAGATAAAATTTCATCCTCCCCCCCCCCATCCGCCCACTTTTTGCATATTCTCTTGATGCTTTTTTCACCAAAACATTCATTCGATTCTATTCTCCTTCCCAACAACTGTTACCCATTTTTCTGGCACATCTTACCATCATGCCTTGCACAGCAGTTTCAAAGGTCGAGATCAGAAAGCAATAAAAAAAAAAACACCACCTTTACTTAAATGTTTATAGCTAATACAATGTAGGAGGAAAGCCATGTTAGCCTATGGTAGCAAAATATCAGAAGGAGTCTGGTAGCACCTTTTTCCAACCAATGAATGTTATGTAAAGCCATAAAATACATTTGGATTGGAAGAAGTAGTATTGTATTTTGTACAGTTCAAGGCAGTGTACATAATGCTCCTGCCTCGTATTTCTGCCACAACTCTGTGATAGGCCCAAAGTCACCTAGCTGGCTTTCATGTCTAGGGGAGGACTAGAACTCACAGATGCCTGCTTAATGTTTATAAATCACCTGGTTTTATCAGTCTGGGGAAACTCAGTGAATACAGACAATAAGGAATCTAGTGAAGCCTCTAAGGAAAAAAAGCAGGGGAGGGCCATATCATATGGTCAGAAGAACTCCAATATTTGCAGGTGTGCGTGCATGGATGTGTAAACACACATGCTTGTGCATGCATACAAAAGGAAGTGGCCTCTCCCCAAAATGGATCTGCTCGGTAAGGGTGGAGCATTTTCATTAATCATAGAACATTGAATAAACTGGAAAAAGAAAAGAGACAACTGGGAATGGAGTCTGCTGTAGGTGGGCATAGCTAGCAGGCAGGACTTTGAACAATACAAAGCTTTCCTTTTCGGAGTGAAGCTATTTTTCAGCTGGGGTGTGTGTTTTGTTTTTGTTTTTACAGAATCCAATGGTTAATATCATATTTCCTCCGAGTCTGGTGGAAATTTCCCAAAGATCATAACTGATGACAGAGTGGAGCCTTTTTTTATTTTATTTGTTGTCTTCACAACAATCTGGTGAGAGAGATGTATTGTTTCATTTTCAAAAAAGCAAAAAAAAATTAGAAAGCTGTCTTTAAGTGCTTTTCGAAGAATAGATGGGGCCAATTTATGGATTTGGCATACAAGCGCAGAAATTGTTTTGCAGATCTCTGGAGCCCTCACCACCACCCACCCAGCACGTGCTTGTGTGTTTCTGCTGATTATTTACTGAGGTCCCTTCTGGAAATCCTTCCTCTCTGCTGGCTTGATCCAGAGCCAATCCGAATGCCACGTTGAAGCAGTTGAGCCCAAGGAAAACAAACAAGACATGTTGTTGAAACCCTGTTGTCTTCTCTAAGCCAAGGGATTTCTGAAGCCTTCGCCCCGGGCTTTAACAGGGAGCGAGGTGGCATAGAGGAGACAGTGGCTTTAGTACAGCTTCAAGACACTGGCAGGATGTTTCCCAAACTTCAGATAGCTGAGAAGGCACATATTTTGTCTAAATGGATATTCATAGCACACTTCATTCTGATAGCTGGGGGAAAAACCTTTAGATTTATCAAGTCTGGAGTTAGAAAATGGGCCAGGCATATAGTAGCTTGGTCAGGGCACCAAGTCCTTTTTGCCTTTGCAAAAGAAAATTCCTTTCTTTCTTTCCAGCAGAAGACTGATCTGCCCAGTGCCCACTGGTTGCCTCAGGTGCCCATTTCTCTGGCTCCGGGGGCAAGGCCCTGCATGCTGCTAATTGATTGGCCCTTATGTCAGTCATATTCTCAACTTTCTTCCCTTGGAGCATTTTTAAGTCTTTCATAGGACTCTGCAAATGCTTACAGCAATAAAATTACAAGCTGAACAAACATTTGATCAGTTAACCGCAGCAGGCAATAATAAATAAATAAAATAAAGTAAACAAACATGCACACAAGCACACAGCTTGCCCGAAGCATGGCTGAGCACCATGCTTCCTTGTCCTTTCCCCAAGAACAGAAGGAGAGAATGCCAGGTTTACGTCTGTGTGTTTCCAAGACCAAAAGTGAGGTAGTTGTGAAGAGCTCATTCCACAGCCCAAAAACCACACATCCCATTCCTGTTCATAGCCTTCCTAGGTATACCAGTCTTCCCCCTAAAGCAGGGTTCCTCAACCTTGGCAACTTTAAGACAGGTAGACTTCAACTCCCAGAATTCCCTTGCTGGCTGGGGAATTCTGGAAGTTGAAGTCCACCCATCTTAAAGTTGCCAAGGTTGAGGAACCCTTCCCTAAAGGATTAACCATCTCCAGTGGGTAACGTTGCATGTTTCCTGATTGGAAGGACAGCTTGCCATCGTGTATACATGCAATGGGACACCTCAGCCAGGAGCAATTGTGCAGTGTCTTTACTGTAATTTTAGGCACTGGATTTTACCCTCTTTCAGGGTTAGTATTTTTGACATGGGTTAAGCAAACCAGGTTGTGCTTGAAATTGTGTTGCCCATTCTTCTGAGCTCAGGAAAGCAGCCATCACTTTCACATTCATTTCTTGAACAAGTATTCTCGTGCAACTGTTCTTGTTTGCTACATCAAAAGAAAATCCTTTGGCGTATAGAGAAGGCTCTTAGCTATCCTAATAGCTCTTCCCCACCCCACCCCTAGAGAAAAGCTCAGATCCTTGGAAATATAAGCAGCCTCCAAATCCAACTGATCTCAGCTATTTTGCAGAAAGAGGAAAAATCCTATTTAAGTTTCTAGACCACTCAAATCTGAAGGCTTTCAAGCAAATATCCTCAGTTTCTTCTATTACAGTCATTTTATGCAAAGCTAAATAATAAAAAGGTATCCTGTTTTTTGCTTCTTTTTTCCTTGTGTTTCTTTGTTATTTTTTATTTAATTTTAATTGTAGGTTGGGATAGGGTTAAAAAGTCCAAGATCATGGATAGACTGCAATGTTTTACAAATGTATTTCTGAATAACCACCATTTTATTTAGAGGCTCTTTCCTCCAATAAGCATATGTGATATCTGGATTATTTAACTCCCTCTTTTAGATTCTCAAACACTGGTAAATATCGTTGAATAGAGGATGCAAACTCTCTAAAAAGAACTGATTATGGATTTACTGAAAGCCTCAGTTGGCAAACTACTTAGAGAATTTTTAATTTTTTTTTTCCTTATAGCTGATCGTAACTAGGAAGTTAACCAAAAGTAAACTGGCTTTAGCTATAAACTTTCATACAAGGTTTTTATGAGTTATGGGACAACTCATGGATACCTAGTGGTGTGGTGGGAAAGAGTGAGGTAGGGCCCGAGCGAGACAAGACACCATCTATCAAGAGATAAAACAATTCTCAGAAGGAGACTTCTGAGTGCTAGCAGCAGCCATGGTGGTGGTGACTCTAAAAATATCTGAAATAGACAATGATTCATTCTCCATATGCTGAACAGCTGACAGATGGTTGAATGTCCATTTCATTACTGTTATTTGTGTTGGCAAACGGTTCTGTGCAGCTGATATGCCATCTAGTCTCTTATTATGGCTCTGCCTCTTCTACCACATTTAAATAAAATTATCTCTTTTTTCAGTTTAGAGATGCGAGGGTACAAGAGCCACTGGATAAATTTGACATGCACTGGCTGAGGAAGAATGGCTGGTTCCTAGAACCTTGTGAGAATCATGGGGAAATCAGGAAGAACAAAGGACAATGCAAGGCCTTGTAGAAGTGATAGAGGGATTTTTCATCATCCTTTATGGTAGAGAGATAATCTCTCTTTGCTGTCTGTCTCTCAAGAATAATTCATATCCTGTCAGGCCCTCCCATCAACTCCAGCTATTAGTGATGCTGCCTGAAGATCTTGGGGGGTAGAAACTAGAGGTGCACAATTTCTTTGAGCTTCAGGACTATAACAGGCTTTGCACAGCCCATTGAAGGCTACACTACAAAAGTGGGTGGGCCCAGGGATTTTTTCCCCCTTGGGTTTTTTAAGAGCCACAGGAGGTCCCAAGCATTTTTAAGGTATAAGGCAGTGTTTCTCAACCTTGGCAACTTTACGATGTGTGGACTTCAACTCCCAGAACTCGCCAGCCAGCATGTTGGCTGGGGAATTCTGGGAGTTGTAGTCCACACATCGTAAAGTTGCCAAGGTTGAGAAACACAGGTATAAGGCATCAGTAAGGCTCCTTAGTTACTACCAAATAGAAAAAGGGGACAATTCTGGATTTTTTTCATCTTTAGAAAGCACTACATGGAGAAAACTAGTGAAGTCCTACAGGCATTTGGTTGGAGGTCTTTTTCAACCTTACCGAGAGAACAAATAATGAAACTTTCTCTCTGTAGGGTACATATTTAGTCTCTGAGCTATAGATCTCCCCTTGAACATACAGTATACACTATGGCAATTAAAACAGAAATTAAATTGGAAGAGCATTTCCATCCCTACTTGTTGGCAGGAATGGCTTAATGTCTCTTGTTGTTGATATGGCTTTCAAAAGTACAGGATCTTTATGGCCCCAGAAAAGATGTTAGTGCTAGGTATAGAAGTCAGTCCTAAGAGCAGAGCTTGAAACTTCATTCTGATATTCCCATAGTACAGTGATTCAATGGGGGGAGTATTTAGTACACACATTACTATTCTTTGGGGAGGATGGCAATGACCTACTCTTCTCTGAATGAGAAACTGCCTTCTTGAACAGGCCATTTTTAGGTAGAAATACATTAAAAACCTTGTGCCTCACCTCCACTTAGTAGCCCTTAGAACACCATCTAAATGTTACAACAAACCCTTGATGAATTTGCTCAAGGGTCGTGATTTCAGAACTGGAGGCCATAGCTGCTACCTAGATTTGATCTTCAGCAATTTTATTTAGAGTCAATGAACTACCCATGTGTTTGATTAACTTGTTTGGATTTGGGGTAAAATGAATACATAATGGAAAGGAAAACTGTTGCATGTCCTAAGATTGCTGGCTTAGCTTCAGTTTCTACAGCATGTCAAACTAGATTCATCCAGACTATTTTCTAGTTCAACTGGAAAGGAAGTCAAAGATGTTGATTACTGTAAACAAGGCTTAAAGAAATGGTCACCAGGAATAGTTGGATACCAAAAGACAATCACAATGCAAGAACTGGCCAGTGACCATACAGATACTTTGTCCCAATCTGATACATCTAAACATAGTAAGTTTTTGCTACCTGAAACAGAGGGGGAAAAAAAGCATCAACTTCTGAGAAGTGACCAACAGCAGATCAGTTTAATTCCAAAGAAGCATGTACAGGATAAGGCTTTAAAACAGAATGTTCTATATCTCAGGCATTGTCATACCAGAAAATAGGATTTACTTCAACATGTTTATTTGACCAAATATTTAGGAAACAATCTGCATGTAGTAAAATGCCTGTTTTGGCAAGCTCTCTGTGACTTTAAGGTCTTGTGGCCTCTCTAATTATTAATTTTCTTTCAGATTGAAAATAGGAGTCACCACTTTGCTTTCTTTCAAGGGATAACTGATTTATATTTGGTCCATTAATTATTGGCAATTGTTTCAGATTACCCATAAGTAGATTTACAATGCCCATCACACTGTTTCCAGTAAAGGTACATATGAATGAATGAATGCTATATGAGATTAGTCGGTGGATTTTTTTTTCTTTCTTAAAGGGGGAAGATGAAGATATTAAGATAGAGACATTCCAGCCTTTAAAGTTCTGCAGTAGAATAATCCTCCTTAATATAAATCTTCACTTATTTTGGGAAAGTGAGCTGGGGATCATAGCTGTGATCAGGCTAGTGTGCATTTCAGAATTACAAAAAACTGACATTAGTTGTCACTAGGTATTGTTACTGTTATTTCTACTTTGCCCTTCTCCATAAATCATGGAGCCGCAGACATCATATACATTCATTTAATGTATTAATTTGTAGAAGAAGAAAATACCAGCATTGGGATGGCATTACCAGAGCTGTTGCTTCTGCATCATCTTTGGTGGAAGCTATAGGTATCCCTGAAGATAACCCAGTTTGACTAAGTTCAATGGTGTGCTTCTTCTGGTCTAGTCTACCCTATCCAGATCAAACGGTTTTGTGAAGAAGATTTATTTGGAGGTTTCTCTGATCATGTGATGGTTGCTTATGCAAGCTCATGTCTTAACCAAGATATTGGTCATGCCATCATAAGACTCTGCTTCTATTATAAGGAGAGAATTTGGGGGACATTTCTATAATGCAGATGTATGTCAGTTCATATCATTTCTACTGCTTTGGTTTCTCTTTCTGAATCTTAGTAGTTCTAGTAGACTAAGAGTCCTGTGAATCTCAGTGGTTACAGTGGAGCAGGACAGCAGATTTGTAATTAATCATAGCAACAAATGGCCGCAGGAAAATAGGAGTCATCATTTCTGAAGGAGAGTCATGCTTGTCTAACTGTGTTGAGACTGCATGTCCATTGTTGGAGGAGTCTAAGTTAGAAGGCTGATGAGATAACAGAGGAAAATGGCAAAGGGGAAAAGAACTGTTGAGTTAGTTGCAAGAGTTGAATGTCCAGTCCTCTGAAGAAAAACAATGATAATGACAAGTGCAAAGATCAAACTTGTTTCTTGATGACTTCACAGACACATCCACATGGTTTTATCAGCAACAATATGGCTTGCTGTTGCATTCGCCCAGGATTTGTTTTAACTTCCTAATCAAGCCCTGGGATTTCTTGATAGCCTCCCATCTAAGCACTAACCAGGTTGGATTCTGCTTCTTTGAGATCAATGAGGTAGAACCATCACTGTATGGAAAATACATGTTCAGGCTTTGCAATGGTAAGAGCCACATGAGTTCATTCGTTGGTACAGCTAAAGCAGAAGACAGAAAAAATGTGGGCAGGGGGACAAGAAAAAAGATTATTCTGTGATTTGCTTCAAAGCATGGAATCAAAGCCTTTACATTTCTGCACAGAGTAGTCTTAAGGTTTCTCTATGTTGTCTGAATTAACTTTCAATCTATTGGCCTTTTCAACTCTTGTTTCAGAAACTCATGTTTCCATTTGAAAATGGGAAACTAAAATGGGTTCATGTTGGAATAAATCATTTTTCCCATGACTTTGTGGGTATCTTGAATTCTTGAACTATTATCTACAAGTCTGGGAAAAAGAAATTTCAGAAGACTAAGCAAACCAGGATATAATTTCTTGGTTGTAAACGTGTTATTTTCTATTTCTATTTCTAGAGAATTACCTGGAATGGGGGGGGGGGGGGGAGAGAAACAGGGGAAAAAGTGCTTTAAGATTAATTAATTCCTGTACAATAGCTCCACCTTGTGGGTGATGAAAAAAGCAACTTATTGTTGCAGATGGTTTAAAGGTTGATTAGAACACAACAGGGGAAGGGCAAAAAAAAAAAAAAAATAGCTCATAATCAACAACTTTCCCCAAAAGAAGAAAAAGCATCTCATTTATTTCTTTCTACATATGCATCCAAAATAAAATAAAAACACATTTCTTTCTTGTAGTCCCATGTATTGAGAAGATATTTTTCTATTAATGTATATGGGATTCATCCCGCTTCTCTATTTTTCTCCAAACAGCTCTATAAGGTCAGTTACACTGGAAAAAAAAATTCAATCCTTAGCACTGGGATGCAGAAAATAAAATGGGTACTTTGAAGTCTGGTTATGTGTCTGAGGTCTGTCATCCATTCTAACCCAAAGCCTGGGGAACAGCCTTGTTTTAAGGGCTTGTTTGAGGTTGCTGAGGTTGAGAAACAGTGAAATAAGGTCCAAGTATAGGCCACATAAATCTCAGGGGGAATGTTCTACCAGAGGGCAGGCACCATGATAGAGAAGGCTGCTTCCTGACTCTGTTTAACCAGTGGGACCTGGAGTGCACCAGTTCTGTCAGATCGTATAGCACAGGCAGAGATAGCCAGTGCCTCAGATAGTTGGGCCCTATCCCATGAAGGGCTCTACAGGTGATAACCAGCATTTTGGATTGTACCTGGAAGCCTACAAGTAACTAGTGCAGCTCACAAAGCAGAGGTGTTATATGACCATACCCCAAATGCCATGCTACCACATTTTGAACCAAGAAACCTCTGAGTGATCCTCACGGGCAGCCCCATGTACAGCACATTGCAATACCTCAAACATGAGGTGATCAAAGCATGACTACCTGTCTTAAGGGTCTCCCGGCCAGGATTAGGTGCAATTGGCGCACTAGATTAATCTTCCCTGCTCACAGCTGCCAAGCAGGAACCATATGCCTAAGAAAAACCCCAAGTTGTGCACCAGTCCTGTAGGAGGAAGTGCAACCCCATTCAGGACTAAAGATGGAACAACTCCAGACCTGGCTGGTCCAGACACCCACAGCTATTTGGTCTTGTCAGGGCTGAGCCTTAAGGCTGTTCCTCCCCGTCCAGACATGAAACAAGACCTCAACTGCATCACTTGGTGGCCTGGGTATCATCAGCATCCTGATGATAATGGGTTCTAAATGGATAATGGGTTCTGATGGATGAACTTCCCCAGCAGCCTCATATAGGTAATAAACAGGAGAGGGGAGATCTTTGTATTTTACCAGACATTTTAAAACCCTGTCTGGACTACAATGCAGCTCATATGGTTTTTATGCTCCAGGAGTAGTCATACCAAAGGCTGGAATATGAATGTTCAAGATATATAAATAGTAAAGGGACAATCTTATATGCTCTTGGGGAATGCCGCATCAGTCCCAAGGTTTACCTCTGAGTTAACATGCACAGAAAATCAAGGATCATGTTGTTCAGACTGGAGCAATTTGATCTATTGGCGATTACTGCTATCTTAGAGCAAATGAAGTGAAGGAAATCATGTCTAGCACCGAAATGGTAGATTGCTTTGAGTAAGAGTAAAAACGTCTTAAGTATCTTTAAATTATATATCATTTATTGAAATATAAAGATCTTAATTTACATGTTTTTAAAGACAAAAATAAGAAAAGGGGCATTTGTATTACATTTTGTACCTTTAGTCATTCTTCCAGCTTCTTCTTCCCAAACATTTCCCAATACTATCATCCTGAACACTCTTATGCGCTTTTCTTTATCATTCTAAAATATAACTTTTGGACATTTAAAAGTGCAACAGTTAGCGTGCCTGTGGAGTATATCACAGTAAAAAAATATTAACAAAGGCAGTGATACAGCTTGTCATAAATGTTTTGGCAGTACTCCTCAAAATTGATATAAAAATACATATATACATATTGATGTATAACATCACCTTATCTTATGTCCTTCATTATATCATAGGACTGTTTTGTATAATTGCAGACAACATTTTAAGGAATAGGTCAGCCATTCAAACTGAGAAAGTTGTGTTTCACAGGCAGATTTGATTGTCATATAAATATGAAACAGATAGAAACTGGGCATTTTTTTTCTAAAAGCTTCTTGAAACTGAGCCATAATGTAGAAAATAGTAGCTATGATGTTCATCAGTCACTACAGTACTAAAATCCAATGCAATCCTAAACACATCTACTAAAAAAAAAAAAAAAAAACTCCATTTAATTCCGTGGAGCCTGTTCTCACATAGAAGGGCATAGGATTGCAATCTAATTGCAAAAAGTAGCTCTTGGATTAAGATTGACTTAAGCTTTTTTGAATGTGCAGTCCATTGCAGTATCTGGAGCTATAATTTTCAGAAGATTATAAAGAAAAGAAAGATTTTGGTCCATATCTAGATCTTGGTCCCATAACAAGTATTGCCAAAAGGTGTTAAGCATGGCCACCATGAGAAAGCAGACAACAGTATACATTCCCATTTGCACTGTAATGCAAAAAGGAATCAGTGTGATCATGGACACGTCCGTGTAGCTTTCTGGCAACAGCACAGAACTAGTTCACCAGGTTTCTTCCAGGTTTTTAGTTTTTGTTTTGACTTCCCAGTCTATTCTACAACCCTAGTATTTTATGGTAGTCTCCCATCCACATATTAACCAGGTCTGACCCTGTGCAGCTTCTGAGCCAATGTAGGCCAGATGCTACCTCATAGGATGTGAGGACAATGTGATCTGTCCACAAAATAGCAAACTATGTGCCTTTTGGATTAAGGCAACTCTTTTGTGAGATACAAAAGAAAGGCAAGGCTATGACCATTAACAAGGCAAGAATATTGTAGCCTGTTTAATGCTCAGTGAAACATGAAGGTCTGTAGAACATAAAAAAACCCAAGCCATATTTGTATTATTTATAAAATTTCTATCCCCCTTTTCTGCCCAGTGGGATGTAACTATGTGCAGTAATGCATGAGGAATCACTTGATGAATGCACATGCTGATAAGATATTTGGGCTCTCCATCTTGTCTTGGCCCACTTGTAATTAATCAGACTGGTCAAGAGACAAGATGCCAGTGCTAGATCACTAGAAAGTCTGGGTTTACTTATTTGGTACAGCAATATTGGGCATATCCAGAGCAATACACAATGAAATATTTATCATTACATCAGCCATAGAAATGCACATTGACATCTCTTTGATTTCTGTGGGAGACCCTCAGGCATGCATGCAACTATCACCTATTGAAATTAACATCTTTCAAGGACTTAACATTGGCTGAATCATGCTTTATGTTTGGAGAGACCGTGTACCCCACTGAAGCATCACTTGGCATTCCATGTAATATTCAGCATCAAGTGAATTAGGCGTGATGCTGAATTATCATGGGGCCAGCTCAAAACACTGATTTACATTGTAGATTAATCTGACTGGGTGTTTTTCAGCCACTGGGATCAAATACAGAACTTAGCATCAACACAATACTGCCTCTAAGACAGCCTCTGTCAACCCAGTGCTTTCTTTATATGCTGGTCTTCATAAATTTCATAACTTCTAGTCAGAGAAGCTATTGACATATTGCTCCAAGTGATCTGGGGCCTTTGCAATATCTTTAAAGGTACTGAGGGAACACAGATTTCACAGGAGATCTATCAGGCCTTCACATTGGCACAGATGCAAGATTTTCTTAATGCCAAGCCTCTGTTCCAACTACTGGTTTGGAGCCTGGCAATGAGTGTAATTATATGCCAAATGCCTCTCAAAACATGCCAAGTTTCTTTGCTTTCACTGTTGAGCAACTTCAGCAAGTTGTGCGTATAGATATGTGCGCAACTTGGCTTTTAGAACCAAGAGCAGATTTTTTTTTAAGGAAGCTCGCCTTCTTATAGTTCTCTTTACAGAAATCAAGACTGGATTTTTGATAATTAAAATTATGGAATTCCTTCTTGTGCACCATATGCTCCCAGTCTTTATCTGTATAGACTGATTCCAGTTTATGATTTCCACAGACTCTGTGATAAAATCACAGCCTAAAAGCTACAATCCTATATGTACTGGTATGGAAATAAGCCGCAAAACTGATTGGGGCTTACTTTTAAGTAGACATGAATAGGATTCCACTATAAATCATAAAATAATTTGATACTCTATCACACATATTAAAATGCAGATTAAGAAAGGAATAATATTAAACTTATTTCAGAATATATAAAAGAAGAATTAATGCTACCTGATTGACATTTTACAATTGCAATGACATACTTTTCCCACTAAATGTGCAGGAATTAGGCAGACCTGTGTTTCAAAGTGTAATGTATGGAAAGGCTTTACTCTTGATTCAATGCCCATTGGAGTAATTGCAAGAAGAAGAAAAAAGAACCTTACTAATTTTTGTATTAAAATTTGTTTTTGTAGGAAAATTTTTTTTGTAGAAAAAAAAATCTACATTTTTGCACAAAGTAGCTACATGCTTAATTGGAAATTTCAGGCTCAGAAAGAAGCTTTTTCAGAAAGAGCAACTGGTGCATCCAACCTTACTAGTCACGTGTACACCAAAAAAAAAAAAAAAAACCCAAAAAAACCCCTTTCAAATGTGCACCATAATTCTTCAATGCTCCAAGCAGCCTTATTGATTGATCACCTATATCTATTGTATAATCATTTGAGAAGCTTGGTTGTAAATTTATTAAAAACACATTTCAGATTTCTATATTCTGCAGAATCAATTCTGCTAGTGAAGATTCACTAGCATATCAACCCACTGTATTAAGAAAGCTCTTCTGCTAAGAATGGAAAATTATATCTGGACTCCTTAGAAAACATTTGCTATTCCGACTTCCTAAACTAGGTTTAATTTACCAAAACAGTCAAATAGAAGAGCTTTTTGTGTAAATATTTAAACCCTAAAATGATTTAGTTTGTTAGTAATGACTTAAGTACTGTGTTTTAACAAAGGACAAGAAGTAGTTATAAACTATACTTAGTAATACTGAGAACAGTAGATAAAGAACTATTCCTCTATGGTTATGAAAAATCTCATTTGATTTAATAAGCTATTGAATACGTTTTGGAAATACCTATCATTCCCTTTTGTTTGCATTAGCTGTAAAAATAAAACATTAGTGTTAATCCATTTCATGCTTTTCAAAAGTGGTTTCTTTTTGATATGTAATTCATCTCAGGTGATAATCCACCAGCAGCTTATATAAACTTAAGGAAGTAAAGATGCCAAAGTCTTAAGTGGTCTTCTTTTTAAAAAAAACCCATAAAATATCCTGCTAGGAACAGGTATTTACACAATCACACTGCCAATGATTCACCATAGTAGAAATTTTATCCATCTGAGTTATGAATGCCCTTGAAACACAAATTGAACTATTCATGGCCTTTTCCTTTATTCATCCATCTACTGAAACGGCAAAAAATACTGAGATGCTATTGAAGTACTTCAAGGAATGATGCTTGAAAACTGGCTTCTCAAAGTCTTTCATTAACCAAGGGAGATTCTGAGGCCACTTGCTGAGACATGAGGCATTGGCAGGTCTTCATCATCTGTTTTGAAGTGGTTTTCCTTACAGAATTAAAAGTCCATGAGTTATATCTTGAGCTTCCCCTTTTTTTGTTTTACAAAGCTCAAAAGATGTCCAGTCCATCTTCCAGAGTTACAGGAAGCTGTCCTCAACTAGTTCTGAGGAATCCATTCCAATATCATCAATAATGTCAATGTCATCAATGGTTTCATCTTCTCGCTTCACAAACGTGGAACTGCTGGATCCGGTTTCAATGGCACTTTCCTCAGATGTCTGAGAACTGTGTAAGAACACAGAAGAAATAAGTTAGGAAGATAACAAAGCACTGCAAGGAACACACTATTCAGTTGTACATAGTGGCAGCAGAAGGACTATAATGTAATCTTGGAAACTAAGCTTCCATATCTTTTAAGTTTGCAGATGTATTCACAGATTTCTGAGACTACTGCTTGCTAATCCAACAATGTATCAAATAGCGCCATTCTCAAAGGATGCCTTAGTGCAGTGGATGTCAAGCTTCTAAATTCCAATAAAATTTTTCCATGTTGACTTCTCTTGAATGCCTCCCTATTCATTTGCTATAATGTTGCCCTCTGTTGCAGAGGATTCTAAGATACTGGCAAAAGATTTGAGTAGCTTCTCTTAGATTGCACCTTCCAACATTTCCAACATTTCTTGTATAGGAATAAGGGAACTCTAGCTCCATTCTGCATCTGATCAGGAATCTGGGCAAAATCATAATGTGCGATAACAGCAAACAGAAGCCATATTTAAAGACTGAAAACACCAATAAAAATGACTAATTAACAGTAACTGCAGAGCTAAGCTGAATATACTACCTCACATGACCAAATTTACAACATGCTGAATTCCCTTCTATGTTTACCTGTGCCTGTTCCTTTTCCCAAGTTCATCTTCTGATACAGGGTCAATATCAGGCAGTGGAATTATATAGCCACTGTCTGCGCTGAGTCTTTGTTCATCAAATCCACTCTCCCTGTCTTTCAGTTTGTCCTCATTCTTGTAAGTGACACCAATATATGCATTGTCACAGTCTACTCTCATGCGTGTGACAGCAGGATGGTCACTCTTTAAGAAGTCCAAGTGAATTCTATCGTAACTCTGAAAAAAAAGTTTTGCAAAATTGGTTAGAACCCTACAAATATTCCTTCTTATCGTCCTAGAGCTTTATCAGGCTTCCTTCTCTATAAAATCTAATACCGTGCTGCAGTAAGGTTTCCTTTTGTCATCCAAGGATCATGCTTCCAATGTAGGATATTTTCAGAGAAAAAATAATTCCAGAAATGATCAATATTTTTAATGAGAACAGTGGCTCTATTAATTGAAGCCCTGCAGCACAAATGGCTGTGAAGTTATAGCAAGGCAGCAGCAACAACAGCAACCTTTACTGATATTTTCAAGAATTTAATTAGGGATCAAGGATGACTCAACACATTTAATATTTCAGGAAACGTGAAGTATTAAAGCTAAAATTATAGTCCATAATGATGATAATAACCCAAACAACCTGTGAACTTCAACAGCATTTCCAAGACCTGCTATTTGATGGATCATTTCTGTCTTTTAGTAGACAGTCCTCTATGGAAAGGGGCTAAAAGGCATGTATGTTGTCCATCCTACTACATCATTTGTCAATTTTGTCCCAGGCATTACAACTTTTTATCCCCACGCTGCCATCATTCTCTATAACATAATTTTAAAACACATAATTCACCCCAGGGATCATAAACAAAACGTATTTTTAAAATACTAAAAGCAACACCCAATTTCTGAAAAGACTAACCTTCTTGTATTCACCAGGCAACAGATTCTCAACTATTTCACTCAGGTGGTAAAAAGAAGGTCTCTTTTCGGGTTCACTATTCCAGCACTTTACCATGATGTCATACCTGGGAATCATACAGGAGAAAATAGCTTCATTATCTGAGATTGGGAAATTTCATAAGTAAATTAATGACAAGATATAAGGTTGATGAAAAATGGGGAAAAAGCCACTCATGGTGTACCTCTCAGCTAATGACAAATATGCATCTCAGTAAAAGGAACATTGATTCACTATCAGTTTTCATGCTCCCACTAGGTTGTCTTCTCCTTAGAAGTATCCCAGGAAATTCATGATTGTCACCTAACAGCATCTTTTCTTAAAAAGCAATACTGTTTTTTGAGAGGAGTAATATTGCAGGGGGCAGGCCAATCCATAGCTAGGGCTCTACCGCAAATTTCAGACTTCAGCCTTGAAACATTTTGAACTGAATGCTGCAAGGACACCAGTTGAAGACGTTCACTCATATTATCTGTAAGCAGAAATGATGTGGAAAGAAGATACAAGACAATACATACACCTCAGAGGTAGCATGATCTGGTTTTGCCATCCGATAGCCACTTTTTATTTTATTATAGAAGGTAGAGTCAACCATCATGCCTGGGTATGGGGTGCCACCTGAAAGACAAGAGCAGAAAGTTGACATCACATTTTCTGGTTCAAGAAGCAACTACAAAAACTACCAAAAAAAAACTTGGTACTTTTTTTTAGTAAGTACCAAGCAGTATCTTACGAAGGAGTATAAAATTTGACTAGTTCAATATATGTCAAAGATAAGAATGCAAGTATTTCCCCCCTCAAAAATTTTTAGAAAGCAGGTAAGTCAAAATAAAGTGAAGTTATGATCTAGTCACATCTTTCAACCATTCACATAACGTCAGCAGCTGCAAGACTTCTAAACAAGCTACATCTTCTTCATAAATATCTGCCTTCAGTGGCTGGGAGAATCAGTCTAAGCTGGAGATTCAACAGGCTGTGGGTATCATCACTCTAAATATTTTGAAATCTATAATAGTATACATAAATCACTGGCTAAGGAAGGACAACTGCAAAAAATGGAGGATTTTTTTACAGTTATTAAAATATATAGGAAAATATATGATTTATTAATGGCTTGTAATTCAACAATAAACCCACTTAATTCTATGGCATAAAGTGAACTTGGAGTTATTGGTTTAGGATAATGTATGAATCCTTCTATTTAAATTATGAGTGGACAATCTTTTCATGGCCAGGTCTGCACTCAACGTGGGTGGGTGGCTGAGGAGAAACTGAGAACCATACAGAAAGTGGAGCCACAATTATGCAAGCAGGACTATATTGGGGGTGAGGCTTTTTGAAAATGTGTTGTTATGAATGAATTGTTTGAAAATAAACAAAACAAAGAACAAAAAAAAACAACAGAAAAAGAAAAAAGAGCAAAAGAGCAATGTTCTACGTACAGGAGTTTTGTACTCTTGAGTATAAAATAAATCAAACTTCGATACCTTACATACTGGGTTAATATGTCATAATAAAGATCAGGATAACTGTTGGAGTTGCAAAAAAACTAAAGCAGAATTTCTTCATATTTTCTGATCTATAGCAAACCATTTACAAAAGATGGTCTGCCGGTGACTGTCAAATCATAGAACTGGGTTTATGTATTATTTAAAAGAATATGTAGATACACAATTTCTTTTAAGTAATAACAATTAAATTGAGTATTACACATTGCTAATAAGTATCAAAAACAGAATTATGCATTGGCCTTAGAGAATATGGAAATGAATATTCTTTACAAAATTAACCTATGAAAATTCTAATTGCAAAAATTTACACAACATTTGTTATAATTTGTGAAGTTTGGAAATGATAAATTACAGGATACAACCTTTTCAGCAATGTAGCTGTCAGCAATATATACTTGCTGATATTACATTGTGGTTTTTATTGTTGTCCATTTGTACCATAAGTACATATCAAATAAAAATACTAATACTGCTACAATTTTAACATGCCTCTACACACAGGTTTCAACCATAATGTATTGTAGATGTCTAATTATTCATCAGGCTCAATTCTTTCATACACCAAAACAATTAGTTTGCCTACCAAGAGAAAATATTTCCCACAGCAGGATGCCATATGACCAGACATCACTTAATGTGGTATACAGGTTGTCAAAAATGCTTTCAGGCGCCATCCATTTCACTGGAAGAAAGGTCTGAAAAAAGCAAAGAGTTAATTAGAAGATATGCAAGAGTTGTCATAAATGAAATCTTCACTACCAATGTATCTTTAAAGTTGATTTATAGCCACAAGAATTTGGCTAAAAACACTATAGTTGACCACCCAAGGCCATTTTCTTAATACTGTGGATTGCTTCTGACCCACCCCATGCAACTGCTGTCCCCAGTTATAAACAACAACAACAATACATACACTGCCTTTGGATACATAGTTTGAATCATGCATGATGTCCCTCGCTAGCCCAAAGTCACAGATCTTCACAATTTTCCCTTGAGCCAGGAGGACATTTCGTGCTGCCAGATCACGGTGCACACACTGTATAAAGCAAACATTCTGTTATTAATGTTTAGAATAATACTATGTCTTCAGTATATACAGTACAGCACTTGGCTGGTGTTAGTAGGCAAAATTGCAATGAACCTTAAGCTAAGGGGTATACATTTGAAAAGTTAAAGGTGGAAAAGACTTCTAAGAGAGTAGAGGGAAGGGAACAGGAAGGATGAGTGCAGAGACACCAAATCTAGAGGACTGAGCAAACTAGGCTGGCTTTGTTTCTGAGCCTGGCATGCAGTTTTGGCACTGCCACTCTCTTGACCACATGAAAATTTGAAGCTGCCTAAATCCTAACATAGACACTGGTACTTATACTATACTGGTTTGTAATGGCAAGCAAATCTATGGATATTTCACTGGCAGGGTTCAATTCCTACCCCCCTCCCACCCTATACACACAGGATGACCACTGTGAAGAGTGTCCTTCTTGGTAGTACAGTAATTGGAAGCTGGTTGGCTGTTGAATATGGAGGAGGTCCCTCTCCCATCCCCACCCTTAAAACAGCTCAACAGACTGATTAAAAGTTGTGAAAATTGGGATTTGTAGCTAGTTTTTGTGAGTGGGGAACCAAGTGCTTTCTTCTCATCTCCCCACACAGTAATGTTCATTTTTCAGAAAATGTTACGTAAATGCACAAATACACCGTTTTTGGAAAACCTGGAATCTACATAATAACATGTGTGCAATCTATCAATGTGAATCGTGTTTCTTCTGCCTGGATCTCCCCCCTTGTACAGGTAGTCCTTGCTTAATGACTGTTTGTTTAGTGACCATTCAAAGTTATGATGGTGCTAAAAAGCTACTTATGAAAAGTCCTCGCACTTACGACTACCACAATGCCCCCACGGTCACGTGATCATGATCTGGGCACTCGGCAACCAGCTTGCACTTATGACGTTGCAGTGTCCCAGAGTCACATGATCACCATTTGCAACCTTCCCAACCAGCTTCCAGCAAGCAAAATCAATGGGGAACCATGTGATTCACTTAATGACCACATGATTCACTTAACAACATGGTAATTCACTTAATGACCACTGCAAAAATATCATAAAATCAGGTGTGGTCACATGATGTTTCATTTAACAATCACCCCGCATAACAACAAAATTTCCAGCCCCTATTGGGGTCATTAAGCAAGGACTACCTGTAAAGCTTTTCTGAGGACATATATGGAATCATGCATTTTCATTACCTTTGTGCACTGCTATATTATATCAGATTAGTTAACAACAATATGTGGTTTCTGAATCAAGACTGACATAATTCAGTAGGAAAAAGAAATCTGTATTGTATTGCTTTTGTGACTGTGTCAGAAAAAAAGCTGAAAACTTGTATTACAGCTACCTATTGAGTTGGCAAGTGTGAAAAGGTCTCAGAAAATAAATGCCTTTTGTCAAGTTCTGACTATATTGATTTTCTCCCTGCTCCATTTAAAAACACTTCCAGGATCTTTCTCACTGCTCCTCTCACTCTCCCACCTCTCTCTCCTAACACTGGAAATCCTATTGATTGTAGCAGGTAAGCGTGGAGGATGAGCAAGGGAAGAAGATACAGCAGCCACAAGCTTGGCACAAGAACCTAACTAAAGTCTTAATAAATCAGAATGAAAATTATTTATTGTAACATCCTGTTACCTAAAATGGCCAAGTACATACAATAGCACTTTTCCCCACCCCACACAAAAACACATGCATAATGTAATTCTGCAGCAACCGTGAGAGAACCTGTTATCTAGCCCGTTGTTTTTCAACCTCAGCAACTCTAAGACCTGTGGACTTCAACCCCCAGCATGCTGGCTGGGGAATTCTGGGAGCTGAAATCCACATGTCTTAAAGCTGCTGAGGTTGAGAAACACTGATCTAGTCAACTCAATCTGATTTGTGCAAACTAGTTATTAATTTTTTTCCAGCTCTTCCTGGTTTTCTTCTGGACAGCCATCATGCTAGATCCTGCTGCTGACTCTGTGCGCCCTAATGCTCGAAGCATCCCTAAAGCTGTGCCTCCTGTTATTGTAGAAGGATGACACTTTCATTACAGGAAGCTAGTCTGCTGGCAGCGTGGAATAACAATGCTTTTATTAGGCGGCAAAAGAGCTTTCAGTCCTCTTATAACAAAGTGTAGGGCAAGAGTGGAGAGAGAAGAAACTGTAGCCAGTCTTCTGTGTTCCTTGGTGGTGGAAATTGAGAGAGCGGCAGCCCGGTGGCTAATTATTGTTGGAACTGGTCATTGCCTAATTTAGATAACACCCCTGTTGTTAATCTTGCTAGGGAATGGCATTAGTGTAATTTTTGTTTTCTAGAATTTAATAGGAAACTTTAGAACTAAATATGTTATCCTGGATTTATGAGAGAATTGGCTGTTTGTGTTTATGCTTTTAGTGTGATTGCCCTGGACTGGCAACTGTGTGGAAAACGCCAGCTGTCTCAAATTATTCACACAGTACAAATAATCCATTTTCTCATGCATGTTCTGTTGATCGTTCCTTCTGTAAGACATCTTTGCAAAGCCTCAGAGATAAACACTGTTTAAAATGAAGCCACCTTTCATGCCTTTCCACTCACATTTTTTGAAGCCAGGAACTCCATTCCCCGTGCCACCTGGTATGTGAAGCTCAGCAGATCCAACAAACTGAGGCCTTCTGAATTATCATCAGAAAGGAGGTGCTTAACATCTAGTTTCATTGAGAGGAGGAAAAACGAAAAGAAAGTTCTTCTGTTAAAATGTAGCACCGGAGGAACAAATCCACCTATCTCTTTCAGTTTGGCATCATAGTGAGAGGCCTTTGAACTGGTTGTATCTTTCTGAGACATGAAGGGGGCAGTATCTTCAGCAGCATTTCCCTGCATAAAATTTTTATTTCAAACTTCCTTAGATGCAATGTTTTTCTACCCAGCTGCTATTGTTGTTTCCCTTTACCAAAGCCAATGATCTTTCCTCTGTCATTCCATGACATTAAGTTGATAGCTATACCTCCAAAACATTTCTGCAAAACAAACTACTCATGCATTTGCATCCATCAATAATAGACAAGAGTATTTTTTAAAAAAAAATCCAAATACTAAATATAGTTTTATTTCTCCTTTAATTATAGACATTTTTCCAAGAAATTGCAGGATTAAAGAAGTACCACCTACACATTATAGGGCTCGTTGTTACTTTATTCCAGTGTGGTTTAAATCCAAAGCCATCATTTAGAAACGGCATGGAGTCATCCACTTGTTTTCTACTTAGATCCATTTTTGTCCTGTTTAGCTTTGCTAGGCTGACTTGTGCTTTTTAGCAATTGGGGCTACCCAAGACTGTCAAAGGATCAATGATTCTGCAGCATGGGTCTTATTATGCTCTGAAAAATGACAGCAGCAGCAGGCCTAAAATATAATTATTTGGTTACTCGTTGACCCAGTAAAGCTATAGTGGACAAGCCTGTGACAACAGAGCTGGGTCTGGAAGAGAATCAGGTTCAGGCACTAAGAATCAGGAGACAGCAAATCTGTTCTATAAGCCATGGATCAGATGTCTCTGTAATAGGACAGGAAAAGGGATGAGTTGGCCATAAGGCCCTTCACTAACCATCAATTTGGTACTCTACAAATCACTTCTGTTTAAAGCCAGTTAACTTCTAGGAATGAATCCTAATCTAAGAAAAGGCCAAATAAGTGGCTCAAAATCCAGCTAAACACAAAAAGAAAGCAAAGCCATTTGTGCTACCTAAGATCCTGGCTCTCATTAAGCCTAAAAAACACCACTGATCAATTATGTGGATGGAGGTAAATGTTGGCATGATCGTGTGCTGTGTAGAAGAGGATAAAGAAAAGATAGTTCCAGAGGTCATCTTGAATACCTGCCTCATTTTGAATTGTAAATAGTAACTGATGCTTTCTCCGCAAACTTAGATAATTAGCTGAATTATAAGAACAATATAATTGTTGTTTGCAGAAAGAAGGGCTCCACTGTATTTTTGCCTTCACTGTACCCTGAAGTAGAAAATGTTACATCTAATATGACTGCTTTTTGTAGCATTCTTCAAGACTCAGTATTTGGGAATCTTATTAACAAGCCTCTATTTGCATAGAACATTCAAATTGCTTTAATGCTGCATTTTCAGTTCTTCCTAACCCTGGAGTGTTCACTGAAATTGAACCTAAATTATACCAAACAGTGCACAAAATATCTACTAGTGGGCAATGGTGCTGCAACACTTGTCTGAAGTGTGTTTATACTATTTGTATTTCTCATTATACAAAAATGTTGTTTTAAGTGAAGACTTCCTCGAATTGAGCTTTATTATGGGTGACTATATGGATGCGTCCATGTCGTTTTTCTGGCAACAGTATGGAAAGTAATTTACCACTGCCTTCTTCCATGATGTCTTTTTGACTTCCAATGTAGCCTATACTCTGGGATTTCCAATGGACTCCCATCCAAGTACTAACCAGATCCAGCCCTGCTTAGTTTTGGGGACTCACTTTAAGTTACCTAGATGCTATCATCTGCTGTGACACAGCTGGTTTTACAGAATGAAATACCTTTTGTTCTTAGTCAAACAGTTATGATTCAGTCTATAATCAAGGAGAGGCTGTTGTAAACTTTCAGAAATTGTTTCTGTGACCTCTAAAACCAAGCTGAAATACTTCCATTTTTTAGGAAAAGTAAATGCCCAAATGGCCATAAGACCTGACCCTTAGCTACCCTTCTGCACATACAATGAATTCATCTCCCATCTTTGTCAGCTAAAGCAAACTGCTGAGAGTCTTAGGTGCCCTCCTGGAAATAAGTAACTTAACACAGAAAAAATAGACCACTGCAATTGAGCCTGAAAGACAAAAAAAAACCCAAGGGCAATTGCTTCTGCCATGAACCTGAGCATAAAAGAACTAAATGGTGTAGAAGTTGGGGACAATACAGAACCAAATCTCCCATGGTATAGTCAAAACCATAAAAGCTATGGAACAGAGAGATGAAATGACCAGAGCCATGCCACAAGATCTTTGATTTTTTTCCCCTGCAAGATTATCAGCAACTTCAGATTATTTTGGTCAGAAAAACAGTGCAGGAAGAAAACTTAACCCATTCCTTTAAGTGAAGCATTCCAGCTTGGAAAAAGTCATTGGAAAATCTAGTCTGATCCTTTGCAGAATAAAATTACTTAGCTATATATTCTAAGACTGATACACACATACAAGTGGACTTACCCAACACAGATTTTTTCTTATATGAAGCAGGGCGATCATACAAAGATCTTTGGATGTCAGAGTATTTTGACCTGTCTTTTCTTTCTAACATGGGCACATACTGAGTTGTCTCTGCTTGTTTCATGTCCATATATTCACCATTATTTTCAAAGGACAGGATGACATAGCTGGAATTAAAAGCACAATGGCAATGTAAAGAAATTAGTGCACAAATTGGGATTTGCAACACTTACTTAACATACTGATCTCTTGTCTGTTGAGTATAGAGCAAAGGATGGACATCACAATAAAGTCTGGGCAATCCGTGGGCCATTCCCAAAACTATTCTTCAGTGATTTTCTCATTCACTGATACTTTAAAATCATAAATCTACCCTGTACTACTTCATCCCATTAGAAACTTTTTTTCCTTATGCTTATGAAAAAGACACCATGGCAAATTATCTTTAAAGTTTCCATAATATTATTATGTTTTAGAAATGAGTTTTAGCAACATACAATACAGTAGTAAGCATGGCTTGAGTAACAATATATAAACCTTCCATCCAAGGGAAGCTATGGAGCTCACCATAAAAAGTTCCTGTTAGAGCATAAATAGTGGCCTCAAACTGACTTTGGGAAAATGAGGGTGAGGAGGTAACAGTGCTGCTAGAAATCCCTTGAGAAATAGAACACCATTCCTATGGCATTCACACTTGCCGTTTTTGCAACTAATTCTAGATGTAAAAAACTGAATTAAATACTGTACAGCTTTATCTCGTTAATACATTAAGTATTTCCAGTTTGACCTGGGAGTATAAAGGAGGGTCCACGTTGAACCATTTGGAAGGATGGACCTTGCTAAGCTCTATGTTAGTTTCCTCAGCCCCATATCTCAGTATCATTAGATTAACACTGTCCCTTTGATTACTTTATAGCCAAAGCCTACCTTCTAGTGCTTTCATCTGCAGAGTTCATACCAAAGATGTCCAGGTCCTTCTTGGTCTTTTCAGGATGTCGGCTCAGAAAGTTATCCCTATTTTTATGCAGGTAGTTCACCAAGTCCCCATAAAAGCAGTATTCCGTTATGATGTATATTGGACCTAATGACAATGGGAGGAAAAAAGCAAAACAATACTTAATGCCAACTAATCTAATTAGTTTCCATGCCTAAGTAAACAATATTTAGGCATGGAAACTAATTAGAGATCACTGTCCCAATGATAGCAATTGTGTCCCAGTAATAATGCTGCTTTCTCAGTACACAAACCCAAGAAGTATGAAGAAATTCTTTGAATTCATCTCCCATCTTTGTCAGCTAAAGCAAACCGCTGAGAGTCCTAGGTGCCCTCCTGGAAATAAGATCTGCCTTTTGAGACATACTCAGAGGTCATCAGAGACTTTTCTACATTGAATCCTACACATAAATGCCATGTCCTTAAAGGTTGTCAGAAAGGCTTTGAAACCTGAATGTCAAGAACTGCGAATGAAAATGTGCCAGGTTCATAACAACCCTTCTGTACTCAGAAGTCCCTTTTGGCTTCTCTCTGTGGCTAAAGAGGCTGTGTTTGGTTTGGCAGGTCTTAAATTATGCAATCCTGATAATACAGATTTGACAATAATTACAGAATAATTATGATGTAATGCTACCTCCTGAACTTGGTGCCTTCCAGATGTGTTTACCATGCTGGCTGGTAATTCTTGGAGTTGTAATCTGAGCAGATCTGGAGTTGTAGCACCAACACATCTGAAAAGCATCATGCTGGGAAGGCTTGTGTAATGAATCACAATAGTGATCTTGTAGAATGGCCACCGTTTGATCTGTTAAATTACAGCCTAGCCTTCTAATGCTACCTCAGTGGGAGCAACCAGGCCAGTTTACCCGTTTCTTTTTTTCAGCAGCTGAGAAAGAAGACTGCTAGACAAATTTACCTGATTTTGTGCAAGCTCCTAAGAGGTTGACAATGTTCAAGTGGGGACCAAGATGAGTCATTATCTTTAATTCAGACATGAGAGCCTGCTTTTCACTGGATCTTGCAGTTGCTGGTGAGAAAATACATTACATGGAGAATTAGAATGTGTTTTTCTAGAAATACTCACAGTATTGAAAAGAACTAAGCCATCATGGCCACTATGGTACTTCCTTGTGACAGGAGTCTTTGTGGGGGGGAAAAACTTTTCAAAAGAAGATCTGCTAGGGAAAGAAAACTCTTTTCATTTTATTCACTGATTTCTTAACTAGGATGCACACCTTGTTTAACAAATAAAGCAACTGTCTCTTTGTATAGTGTGCATTTGTTTTAATTCTTCCCAATTCAGACTGCTTTCTAAATCAGACTGTGGGTACTTCAAAATTATTATTTTGCACCATTTTGGGATCAGATCCAGAATGGATTGATCTTACGATCTCATTTCTTTGGAGGAAATGAGTTAATTTGCTGTAAACCTCAACAAAATCAGTATTTTTCTTTGAATTGCTGCAATTCAGTGGATTTTGTGGGTGGTCTATTTCCCACTAGCAGGAATGTTCAAGCCAGCCATTACTCCCCACCATTCCACAGGTCCAGCATCCTGTTCTTAACTTGTTTAGAAAATATCTCTCCTCTCTTGACAATCCAGCTAACATACTACCATGTTCCACTTTCTGTGAAAAGCACCCAGTTGCAAATTGCCAAATTTTATCATTTTGTTTTCCCAATTCACAGGGGCTTTTAACTGCAACAGAGGAATGGTGGCATAGCAACCATTTGGGTGATTTCTTGCAAATCACCAAACAAATGCACATAAATATATAAACTAGAAAGCATGGAGAAAGGCACAAACAAACTGTTTTATTTTCTTCTCTTGGAGTGGCAAAGTATTTTTCTCTGTATTTTGAGATGGACAGCACTGAAGGTGATCCATGGGTCAGACTGAAACTGCTTTGGGAGGGAGCAGTTTTAAACATTCTGCTGGTATGCAAGTGTTGTGTGTTAATATTCACTGCTCATGCTTTATTTATTCACACAGTGTTAATAAATTATAGTTTGAAACTTCCTGAGTACTATCTAGTTTAGCTTAATGATAACCAAACCTGATGGCAAAATATTGCAATTATATAATTACAGTTTTTCTCAATTCTGCTATTATCAGACTCAGGCTGTTAAATTATAAACTTGTAACTTTACTCAATGCTTTTTTTAAAAAAAGAAGTACCTAGTCACATTAAACATTAATTTTATAGGCAATATACTAAGCTAATTAATTTTTTTCAAGCTCACATGCTAATAGTATGGCATTAAAGACGATGCAGTACATTAGTTGTAAATTGAAAAATACTTACGTTTCAACATTTTCACAGCTACTTTCATCACTGGTTGTGACCGGCTCAATCCATACGCAGTTCCTTCAACTACTTTCCCAAAAGCTCCAGAACCAAGGATTCGGCCTGTGGAAAAGAGAATACAGTTACTGAGAATTAACTTACACTTTAACTCATTGTCTGGGGAAATCCTTATGTAACTCCACTGAAATGCATTTCAGAGTGAACTTAGTAAGCTGACTGGATCATCTAATTGAAATATAATTTTGCTTTGCTCAATGTAATCTATTTCCTCTAGTGAAGTAAATAGGAAATCAGGACTAGAAAAAGAGCAACATGAATATAAATCCTAATAAGGACTTTTGGGGGTGGGGAAGTGCCTTCGAGTCAGTCTTGACTCCTAGCAACTGCCTGGACAAGTCTCTGCAGTTTTCTTGGCAAGATTTCAGAACTGGTTTGCCATTGCCTCCTCCTTCCTAGGGCTGAGAGTGACTGGCCCAAGGTCACCCAGCTGGCTTTGTGCCTAAGGCAGGAGTAGGACTCACAGTCTCCTGGTTTCTAGCCTGGTGCCTTAACACTGGATTGATAGGGACTATACAAAGATAATGAAACAACATGTTAAGATGCCAGTTCAAATAGCCACTAAACATCCTTCCAGAAGATGCCAGTTACTATGCTTCTATATTTGATTTCTCTGTGTTTCAGCAAAGTTTTCATTAGTTTTATATTTATACAGCCAGATCAGGTCGTGAAAATTAAACAACTCTACAGTATTCATCCACCACTATACCAGTCTCACTGTATAATGTATGTTTACAAAGTTCAAGAACTGAGTGGCCATTCAGAAAACAATACAACCTTAGAAATTTTTCTACAGATTCTGAATTGTTCTCAAAAGCTTGGACTAATATTTATCCCATTAAAGTATCTGATCAGCTCTAATGGGATCTTTAGTACCTGTGAACCTGGGAAAAGCTTGGCCTAATTTTTCTCTATTAAAGTATTTAATTGGCTTTAATGGAAGCACAGTTAGGTCCATTATCAAAAATCCCACAAGGAAATTTTCTATAGTTCTTTGGCAAATAAAACTTTGATCTGGCTTCTTGATATAGAACCAGGATGAAGAAAGTCTATGCTCTGAAGCTCTTTGTGACTTAAGATCTGTGGACTACATGGCAGGATGCAGCTCCTTTAAAGCTTTGTTGGAGTGGCTTGATTTAGTCATCATCCTATGCCCATATCACTCAGTGTCATGATTATGTGTATTCAACATGAGAAAACTTCCTATTCTGCATACATACTTCTGCTAAATATGTGCAGAGAAGGCTGAGTGAACTTCCTGAGAATCAAGGTTTTATCACTAAATTGTCTATTTCACCTTTCTCATGTCCTTTGGGGGGGGGGGGTATGTATGTATGTATTTGTATGTGTGTATACACACACCAGGTATATGCAAATTAAATGTCTGGAATAAGATTAGGGTTTTACATCTTGTTTCTGCAAGCTATAGCCAATCTATATGAGAGGAAAGCACTTTGCGTATTATCAGATACAGTCCTCTCTTATTAGTCTAAATCCATCAAGACTGTCCCTAAACATTGAAACAGGATTCAGTGCTGAGCTCTGCAGAACAGTTTCCATAACTTTTTCATACTTTCTGAAAACACGTGAAAGGAAATAAACAAGCCGATCATTATCTAGCAGCTGCCTCTCTCCAACCTGGACAGTTGGGACTACTGCGTAATCAGTTCTAAGCAAAGCAGATGTTGAAATGGGTTAATGCATTGAAACAAATTGATTCATTTCAGCTTTTTAGGAATAGATCATATGAATCCAACTGAGTTGCAGATCTATAATTAAAACTCTTTTACATTAACCCATAAATAGTAGCAATATCATTCACCTTGACTGAAAACTAGGTATCCTTCTGTTTTTATAGGATTGATGGGGCATTTTCCCATTGTACTGAAGATAGCTAAAGGAGTTCAATTTACATGGAAAGCCTTTGGTTCTCTGATTTCTTTCTTCTCTTACGTTGTCAGAAAGAACTCTTGAAGGTGAAAGCCAGCTGAGGATATGATGTGGAGAGCAGTAATATTCAAATTGATCAGCTGTCTGACAATCTCTATCTATCTATCTATCTATCTATCTATCTATCTATCTATCTATCTATCCATCCATCCATCCATCCATCCATCCATCCATCCATTCATATATGGCTTTATATACAATGGGATCTGCAATGACTGTTGCAATGTACAGTTCTTTAGTTCTAGGTTCATCCGGCCTTATCTTTTTCCAGGACACTCTATTCCATTCAGTTGGCCATCACTCTGTGACAGTGAAGTTTGTTCATTCTTCAGTAAGCCTTCTGGGGTTGTTTTTCCTTTTTAGAGTTTTTCTAAAAGATTGGGGGTGAGTACCTCTGAAAACCTTCTGATAAAATCTACTGATATCTCCCTTCTTGAGCAGTGGGACCCCTGCTTTTATTATACAAGGATTCAAACTCAGAGAATATGTCCCTATCCAAATACTAGGCAGGTTGCCCATCTACCTACAGTCTGAAGTGATAAAGTGGAGAATTCTACCATCTCATATTATTACTTCATTTTATGTAAAGTAAGCATGAGAATAGGTTGGTAGAAAGATGTCCTGATCAAGCAGAAGAGCCCAAGTTCTGTTTTTTCATCATATCACTATCAACAATAGGACATTTGATTAGTTCCTGGCCAGGGAATAGACAGAGCATGAGCTGCTCCAGTGTTACTGGGATTTCTCATGAAGTCTCATAAAAGAAGAAAAAAATATCTTCTATTTCACCATCATAAGAACCATCATCCAAGAACTGTGAGGCTGTAGCAGTCACACCTGTAACATCTGGAGCTGTTTAGGATGAAGGAATTGCTGTTAAGAGGAGCAAGACCTTTCCTGGTACATAATTAATTAATGGTAATAATAATTCTGAGGTTCCCTATGAAAATATTGAGACTCTTTTATTGGCAGCAGCAACAACCACAAGCCATTTTGTGATCCTTACCTAACACTAATCCATCTCTAGGAAATTCCCATCTTGAGTCATAGGGTAGTTGCATAGGATCCACGTAGATGTATTCGTGGCCATCAGGACTAATGGACTCAATGACTCGCCATCTGATCTCATATCTGGGTTTCTGTGTGGTAGAAGACATGGAAGACAATGCATCAGCTTCATCCCAACTAAGTAATCATGCGGAATTTGATTTAGAGAAATGGATTTCTCATTACCTGTTTCCATATGATTACCAAGACGATCAGCGCAATGATTACAATCACAAGCAGTACTAGGACAGCAGCAGCCACAGTTAGTTCCGATCTTAATGCTGTAAGGAGAAGCACATAGGATTCTTTCATTTCTTTTTTTTTTTAAGCAAAATATTTTTTCATTATGATTTCCTATGTGGATATCATTGGTACTAATACAGGAGCAAGGCAACCATGGTGAAATTAACCTGCAAAAACTCATGTAATCATCTATAATATGCATTGCACGTGGAAAAAAACAAAACAAAATCCGATCATTCCAGATTAAGCCATTAAAAAAAATCACTATATGGGTCACTTCCCATCTGTTTCTATCCTCTGTCATCCTTGTTAAAAACAACAACAATCGAAATGTGTGGGGACAATGTAGATGAAGTAAAAGAGAAGTAAAAGAGAAGACAAACCACCTTTTGTTTAAGAGGGTTATAATTGTTACTGTTCCTTTCACAAATTCATTGCAAATTAAGAAGACTGTCTTATCTAAACATGCTTAGTTTGTTATGTTGTAAATGCTAGCCTTGGTCTATATATGTTTTTATTTCCAGTGTGTATTTATTTTCAGTTATGTGTGCTCCATCAAATAGATCTTTTCTAGTTTTAATATCTTCTTAAAAAATCTGAAGTTGTTTTGTTTTTGGGTTGAGGAAGTACTTTAATCTTTTGTTCTTGAATGTTCTCATTAAGTTCAGTTGGACTTATTCCCAGGGAAGTGTACAGAATATGGTAATCTTTGCCCCATTGATTCTGATGGAAAAATTAAACATGAACTTGTTTACTCAGAAATAAATCCAAGTGTGTTCAACAGGTCTTCCTTATACACAGTTACCTCACAGTAAATACCATGAACTTAGTAAGGTCTGCTACTTCTGGGATAGAATTCTCTTTCATCATCCTTTTTATTACAGCTGAAAAGATTTAAAAGAGAATTCCATTCCAGAAGTAATACTTGATTTTAGCTGAATTATTAAGTGCTTAATTTTAGTAATTATTGAGTACTTAAATAAGTAATAATTAAGTACTTAATTTTAGCTGAATTGAATTCTCATTTTTAATCTGTGTGCATCCATCTCTTAACTATGTTGATGTTCTCCTCTGTTTGAGATTAAAGTCTCATATCAATATTTTTTCTATTTTTCTAAAAAAAAATCTGAGGTTCAGCTAAACTTAGACACTTCATTACCAGCTAAAATTGTGGTGTGTGTGTGTGTGTGTGTGTGTGTTTTGAGTAAATACAGTTTAGCCCCACTTGGGAAATGAAGAAAATTATTGAGATATTTTTATGACCTACAAGAATTTGTTTGTGGAAGATATTTTTCTACTTTTCTAACAAAAAGTGTTCAAAGCACCAAATAAGCATTAATGAAGACAAGATTAAAAAATAACTGTAGACATTTAGAAAGCCAATTAAAAGATAAAAATTATCAGTCAACTAAATCAGCTTGGCAAAGGTAATGGGAAAGAGACAGATTTTTCCCTTATGCCATAACACTGCAAACGTTATCATACGGAAATTAGCCCACAGTATAGGAGCTGTCCCTCAAAAAGCGCATACCTGTGCAGATATCAGACTGGCTCCAAATAAGTAATATTGCAATATTTAGAATACTTATAAAAACTTCAGTCACTTCCCCTTGTACAAAATATTATATGGCACTGCTTTCTTTGTGATATGTTCTAAATCTTCTAAATATATAATAGAGGCATCATGCATCATTACACCTCACACGCTGACTTTGAATAGTAAGTTGTTATTACCTTAATATATTTGATTGGGTGTCTGTAATAGGTGAAGGTAATGCAAGCTGAACTAATGAAATAAAATCAAACAAAGTTAACTTACTGGGAGCCACAAGCTTTAGTTCCCTTGTAACAGTACGAAGGTCATTCTTTGCCATACACCGAACAGCCATTATTTCTTCCACCTTTTGAAAAGTCACCTGGCTGGCTACCATGTTTCTCTCATCAAGATGAGTCTCCACCATAATGTCAGAGATATTGTTGGTCAGGAGAGTCCATGAAGTATCATTGTTGCATCTAGAAAGAAGCTTTTTGATTAATCATGCCAAAGAATCTTGTTTTACCGAGAACAATTTAGTGAACAAATACCTTTGTGGGCATCAGGACATATTGCCCAAGCAGTATCAAAATTCTCCTTGAACATTAGCCTCCTATTTGTATTACAAACAGCACTTCAGGTGCATTAATAATGGTACCAAGTACATGGACAAATCTGTTTTTATCCTTTATTCCAAAATATTTGTTTGATAGAGTTTTAGCCTGCTTTTCACACAAAAACTCAAGGCCTTCTCCCATTTTCTCACAATAACAACTTTGTGAGGTAGATTGGGCTGAAAGAGATGAAGTTTCTCTAGCAGAATGTGGACAAGAACCTGGGTCTTCCTGATGCCAGTTTAACACTTTTTTTTATACCACACTGGCTCTCAAAAAAGTATTATTCTTGCCTTGGCCCCAGACGTTTTCAAATTAGGAAAGTTTGGCTTAGAAAATGTTGTTAGATACATTTTATAAGGTCAACTTATTAGCAATAATTAAATTTGAGTTTTAAATTATATATAACTACAACATACAATGGGTTCCCAGCTTCTTTCCGGAAGAAAATAACAGCTCTACAGGAGGTACTGTGTAAGAGAGAATGGTTAACCATTCCTGTTGGTCCAGCTCTGATTAAGAAATCTCATGGCTTGGGTTGTTTAAAGATATATTATATGCATTCACACATTTAACAATACACTGACTAAACCTAAGAGCCAGTGTTAAAAATTCAAGAGGTATTTTAATCAACAAAATCATATTCCCACTCCCAAATCTGAAATCTTTACACCAGTGGTCTCAAACCTATTTTCAAATGATTTCAACTCCCACAACTCTTTACCTACATTCCATTCTAACTGCCCAATACTGTTTTGTATTATTATTAGTTTTGCAAAATGAAAAAACCCTAAAACTAAAGTAATAATATAATAATACAACACTGAAAAGAAGGGTAAACTAAAAGCAAAATATAAAACATTAATTAAATCTAATTAATGATAATAAAAATAATAATGAAATAATATGTGAGAATAGAATGCATATATGAAGAAATATATATTTCTCTAGAGAAGAAATGCAAACAATTTAAACATCCATATTCAATAGTCTATCCAGATTGCCTTTTATCCAGGTAAGGATAATCTTTTAAGAACTACATTGTTAATATAGCTAATAAATTATGACCAATTTTGGAGTTATGGAAGCTGAAATCCAATACATCTGGAGGGGCACGCAGTTGACAAACATACATATTATGAAAAGTACATAGCAAGCATATTATTATACAATCCAGCTAAAGCCATTGAAAGGCAGCCAAAATCAGAGTCCTTACTTTTTAATGTCCTTGCAAACCAGCCATTCCACATCAGGGAGGGGTGTCCCTTCTGCCACACATTTTACTGTCTGCCCAGCAGAGCCATGGTGATTATCTACCAGGTCTCGAATTAAAGCTGGAACTGGAAAGGGATAAATTGGGAAGAGCATATAAGAGGTCTGTGTGCTGGAGGTGGTTTCTTTAGAGCCAGACTATTTTTGAATTCACATCTGCCTGGGAGACACCGTTGTTCCTTGAGGAAATCCAACTTCAGAAATTGAGGTGTTTTTTGCTTGTTTTTCCTGAGACAGGATAGTCTCCTGCATTATACAAATTATCTATGCCTATTTACCTGAAATAAATTTCTCTTAACTCAATGAGATGAACTTTAACTAAACATCCATTAAGATTAGTCTGTAAGCTGCAATACTATGAACATTTATCTTAACAAAGCATTCCTTATCTCAGAGCTTAGGCTGCCAACAGTCATTATTACTTGATAAATCATCTGTCAATTAAATTATTTAAATCATTTGACAGACAGTATTACCAAAACTTCAGTATAAGTGTCTTTAGTGGAGAAAGGTTTTTTTAGTCCAAAAAAGAATTTCATTCTCTATCACAGTAGTATACCACAGTAAAAATATCTTATTTGCTAATTGAAGCTTGCAGCACTACTTTGAATATTATCTAAATTGGGAGTAAGTCCCATTGAACTCAGTACAACTTACTTTTTAGTAAAGGTTCACCTAGATTTACCCAGTTATTAGCTGTGGTAGTCCAACCAGTATGAATAGCCAATGACCCTCTGATAAAAGTTACCAGATTTCTACACCAGTCAGTTTGTCAATCAGTTTATTTAACTAGGGACATTCTGATTTTAATTAAAGCACTGTATATTATTATAGTAGACCTTGTGATAAAAAGCACACACTCGTCTCCATGTCAAAGAGAAGAAAGAAGACCTCTCCTAAAACAGCATTTACCATCTGCAATTATTAATGAAATTGTATTGAAACATTTATAATCTATGACCCAATTAATTGAATCCATTTTTAAGGATACAAGTAAATAAAATGTAAGTATCTGATAGCATTGATGGAAACCAGATCTGTATGAACTCTTTCCAAATTTCTTCCTTAAAAACTCACTAAGCAACGGTCATCAGGATAAGTTCTCCACTAAATGCTTATTTTGTTCTGTGATTCCTTATCCCTTTAATGTACCCCTTCCTCCCTCCAAATTAAATCCATCTGGATGGGATCACTTCTGCCTTTCAGCCAAGCACAACAGATGTTTAAGCATGTAGACTGAAATAATCCCCAGACTATCATCCACTGATAGCAGCAAGCAAGCAAGATTTTCCTACATAATTTATCATATACCTGACTGAATTTCAGAAGTATTATTTATACCAATGCTATAACTTGAGAGAATGTAAATGTTGAATATATTAATGACTAGCAAAGTTGAGTTGTAAAAGTGAGAATGTAGATGTAGGCAAGGTTATTTATACCAAGGCCCAGTATGGCTGAAACCATGCGGTTCTAGGTATCTTAAGGTTGGCTTTCACATATGGAATGAGATAGTAAAAATATTCCTGGGCTACATTATTTAAGATTACTGGCAGAAATGGAATCATATGGCTGAATGTTCCCCATCAGTAGCCCCACATAAAGAAAAATCTTCATTACAAAGAAAACTAGATCTCACCAAGACAGGTTCTAGCTTAGCTTTCCCTTTGACTTGTTTGTTTCCTGTGTGCAGGAATTGTGTTTGCCGTGGGGCTGTGTTCATGTAGTTGTATCCGCAGAACAGTATGCTGTAGTCACCATTATTGTTTAGTCCGCTCTGTAAACAGAAGTGCGCATTCTGCCGCCTACAGACTGCAAATGGCACTCCAGGAGCCCCCAAAGATTTTGCTCATGAAATTTGGCAGATACAAATGCTGAACATGTCCAGTACAGCTCTCTTCCTCCAAAAACCTTTGTGCTCTCATCTGATTCTTGCTCTGTCCTCACTTGACCCTATTCAACTCTTCCTTGCTAGCAAGATAGTTTGTAGGATATAAACTTCCTGTTTTCTTGTTCAATGTCTTTGCAAGATGCTCTGCCTGCAATGAGCACGTCATATCTCCTCTTCTTCCCTGAGATCTCCTTGCTTATTGTCAGTGAAGTCTGCACTGATGAGAAACAAACAACTCTCATTTTAACTTTCACGTTATTAGCTCATTAATTCTGATCATCTACTTTATCCCTTGTCAATGTTATAGTCAACAAGGAAAAGGAAGATGGAAGATAGTTCCTCCTCCAGACAAATTTCTTCTGGATAAGTGAGTACTAGAGTGTCCTCCAGTGCAGAGTATGGCACTTAGTGATTAGAATTCAGTTAGCCAAACATCCTCAAATGCAAGTAATATTTTCTGCTTCCATGCAGAATGTGATGGAACAGTAAGTGAACACTGATTTATTGTGTGAGGGGATAAGTGATAAGTCAATGAAATATAATAATTAACTTATCTCATGGCACATGATCTGAATGGGGGGACTCAGTTGAAGTTATTATTGCTGGAATGGTGCATAGTCAATCTACTTCACTCATGAATTGATTTTACAGGAGCCATTTGATGGGAGGAAAGGCAAACTATTTTGCATTACTATTTTTTTCTTAATATGCCCAGTACATCTGCACACATCTATTTTTTCTTTGCTGACCTACTTACTTCAATGTGCTACTAAAAAAACTTGGTAAATAGGAAGTGAGACTTAAATTCCTCCTCAGATATGTTGCACATATGAGGGGTTTCCCTCATTTTATCATCACGAGAACTTTGTGAGATGTGTTACCACTGGCCCTCATAGCTGATCCGGAATTTGAATCTGAGTCTTTATAAGTAGGGCATTCGAAACTGTTCCTTGATATTATATTTACACATTGGACTTGATGTATTATATTTACACCTCATGTGATTTCCATGTGATGTATTGTAATATTGGCTTGTCCCATTTTACAAGTTTACCTTGTATGAGCAGAGAGAAAGTATATCTTTGAATTTCATCTTCATTCTGTGCTACAAGTGTATAATATCCACTGTCTTCTTCCTTGGCACGAATTAATTTTAATATACTCTGATATCTGTAAAGAATAGTAAAAAAACTATGGTAAAAATTGTACAGACAATAGGAAGCAAGTAATTCCTTCAATGAAAACTAAAGTGTATGTATCAGAAAAGACTCATTGGACCAAAATGTCACAATTATGAAGTGATTCTTCTCTCTGATCCTAAATCAATTTATAACATTTATATCCTGTTTTCCACTGACAGAGTAAAGATCACTGTGCTTACTTCTCTTCAGCCAAAGAAAATTGGGGGTAGTGGGAGCTACAGTCTGACTCATCAGAAGATAGGAAGGAGATATATTACGCAGAAAGACAAACATGCAAGTGTGCAGTTATGAATTTGTATGAGATTTAGAACTTGTTTAATTACTGTTACAGTGAAAGATGTAACAGAAGGGGAAGAAAACAGGGAGGGCAGGAAAAGAGGGTCCAGATTATAGACACATTGCAAGTATAGAGCCAATATTTTCAATTGATTTGGAAATGAAAAGAGTTAACATTTTAGGAAGGAAAACATAAGAAGCTGGGTGTTTTTTATAGAGTGTCTACATGACACTGACTGATAAAGAAACAAGGAATAAACCAGAATCATTCTGTGTTCTATTCAACCAGTACTTCGTCTTTGTTGAATGATATGTAAGGCACAATAGAATGATATGGACAGTTTTTAAAAACTGGTCAAAAATAGAGTGGAGAGTATAGACTGAGAAAACTAGAGAGAGTTTTTAAAGAGGTGCGTCATGGAATGGAAATTATTCAGTGGGGAGAATAAACAATTTCTGAGGAGAAACCTTAGTTCACAAATGGAGAATTCAGAAGTGAAGAAACCCATCAATACCATGACAGACTTTTTCCTTTACCTTGTTTCTTGGATTTGCTTGGAACTGGTAACAATCTCTGTGAGATTCTCCATCAGAGTGACATTGTCCTTCAGCCAAAACAATTTTGGCTCTGGGTATGCATAGACATAAATAACAAAGTTTTTAACTTCATGTAGGTTGACAGCTTCTGTGGGCTTGAAATGGGGTTCCAAATGAATGAACCCTTTATCTGTAGGAAGACAATGGTTCCATGAGTACCTCTGTTGCCATTCTCATGGGCAATAGTGTGAAAAAGAGAAACAAACTCTACCATGAACATAGATGACTATTCTTTCAGTTTTCTTAAAATCTTTGGTCACATGTCGAACAGCACATTCATAATCTCCACTGTCCTTTACTGATGCATCTGGAATGGTTAAATTATAAATCAGCTTCTGGGCTGGAACCTTGATGTCTTCAAGGGTGATTATTCCTTTATTCTTCTGCATTTGGGAGAGAGGGAGTGGAATGGGTAGTCAGGAGAGAAATCTTTTTAAAATATCTACAGAAAATATTATGATTTCTTGTCAGTCTCCGTGTACACAAGGATTTTCAGAGGAAGTCCTATTCTGGATTCCATATATATCAAAGGTGTTTAATTATGCAGACTGGGGACTATTAAGTCCAAACCTTCTGTGGGAGACCAGGTTACAGAAGGCTGCTTTCGATTATGACTTTAAGACATTTGTAAATAATCATATTCTTTCATCAACACAAGTGTAACATGTGAGCAACTATACAAAAACCATTTTTGTTGTATTATATTTTCCAGGTTTGCGGAAGTGTTATTACTCTATAACTGTAGTCCCACTTCCTGTCAAACTCATATGTTACTCATCTCCCCATAACATCTTGCAAAGCTCTGCATGCTTGCTAACCATTAAGTCTTGACTGTTGACCAAGCAAATGCAATTAACAATTGGCCTTTCTTCCAAATGTCTTTATCCCATCATTTTCTTTTAAAAAATAAGGAATTAAAGCCCCACCCACTGTATTCTCCAATCACTTAGTCAACAACAAAAAGGGATATTTACCACTTTCCCTGGATAATTCCACTCCAAGTTCACCACTTCATTATCCAAGACCACACAAGTAACAATAATGGTTTCTCCTGTTTTATACACAGTCTTGAGGGATTCAATTTCAACATGAAGGTATGATGGAGCTGGAAGAAGATTAAACATCTTTAGGAAATAATATGCATAAAACATAGGTTCTTTTGAATACTTTATTTCTCTCTGTATATTAAGGAGAACATCAACACTAAAGTAGTGTGGGAAGATATTTATCAAACTAAACCATATTAAACTGTCATTCACAGGGCTGACTCAAGACCTTTTGCTTCTTGAGTTAAAAGAAAAGATAAGCTTCTGCATCCTATTCTACATATAAAGCACAATTAAACTTATATTTGAATCTTAATAATGATGAACAGTGTCCTTTTCTGCTTTCAAAAGCAGAAATCTAGTTGCAGATGTAGAATAGGACACACTGTTGCCTCAATTATTCTCTTCGCAGCACCAGCTGCCTGAAATGTCCTCCTCAATCTGACCTACACTAGGGAATACACAATCTTTTCCAGATGAAATTCCCTAAGAAACCTGTTGCAAATTGCATACAGGACAGGCAGAGGGGGAATGGCCTTTGTCAAAGAGGGAGTGGTTAACATAAACTAAATTTACCCATAAATTGTTCTCTGAACACAGTCAGGTTTGTTAAAGACTTGCTTTTGAACAACAAACTCAGTGTACTGTAGTTAATATTAACCTTGAGTGTGGGGTTTGGCATGAAATGTGAATTAGGTTTCTTTGATGAGTTTATAGGTCAGTGTATTGTACAAACATAGAAAATAGATTAATTCAGTAACCAGGTTCAGTGGGTTGTGTGAATGCAACCACACTGTCATACACAGTCATACAGTGGGGAAAGAAGATAGCCTTTCTTACTGTTTTTGATGGCTTTTGTTGATATTATGATTTATCTGGCAAGATTGCTGTTGAGATTCTTGTACATCACCCAGAGTCATGAAACTGGGGCTAAATAACAATTACGTTAGTAAGTGATAAATAAAACTGTCCTTGTCCTTCTAATTTTAAAATCTATTGATTACCCCTCCCCAAAAATGTTCAAAATAGATTGTTTACTCAGTCTAGCCTGAAACTGTTAAATTCTCCAATAAAACATAATTTTCATTTGTACAAGCTATCTGAATGATCACTGAATTCTAACTGTACCAACTATAACATCTAGTGATGAATGTTTTTCAGGCACATTCAGAAATTAGGAAAAATGGAAATTGGAGATTAGGAAGAAAGGGAAGGATCTGCACCTGCAGTGAGAATGGAAAGCAATGGGGAGGAAAACACACACATACACACAGGCATGATAGAAGGTTAGGAAATTCTGGAGGCCACACCCAAGGTTTTAGGAAGGGCTGTTGTGGTTTGTGGGTCTCTGGTAGCCCTAATCACATAGCCAATCCTACCATTAGACCAGAGGCGAACTATTTATGCCTCACGGACCACTTGACAGAGGACTTCTTTCTTGTTGGCCTTCAATTGGTAGACAGGACTGGAACCAACTAGACAAGTTCAAAGAATTTCAAAACTGCTGATAAGTACCTTTTATTGAAGTAAAGTTAGAAATCAATAACTAAAGAATTCCAGTGACTGCAGTATTTCAAGTGCAAGGCCTTTCTATAAAATAAATATTCAAACTTTTCTGCACCTTTCTCTTGCTTGCCCTATGTAACAGGCTGCTCAGCCTCTCTTTTGCACAGGAGGTCCAATTTCCATCTGTCTTTTTTTGGGGCGGGGGGGGGAGATAACAGTTGTTTTCCTCTGACCTTGTGAGAATTAACTCTCCCATTTAACGATGACCACATCTTTAACTAGAAGCAATTAGACCCTTTCACAGAGCATCTTAGGAGTCTCAGGCTTGTTATTTATCTATTTCAGTTAAAAAGGACATAGAGATGTACCTTTGTAAACATAGATGAAAAATTCACCAGACTCAAATTCTACTGCTTTGACCACTGTCTTGCATATATAGGACCCTGAAGAGAAGTTTCCAATGAAGCCCAGCCTGTTGTCATAAGAGGCATATGGGACTCTTCCTTCACTGTTCATCAGAGTGACTTGAGCTTTAGGATCAGTCGTGCGACATGGGATAATTGAAGAATTGTCTTCCTCAGTGACAACAATGAACAAATCTTCCGGGGAGGTTGGAACAAAGGGAACAGCTGGATCTGTTGAGAATGAGATACTCTGATACATCAGTAGGGTTAGAGGAATAAATAATTATGTTAATAGATTCAATCTCAAGCCTGCATCCCATGTGTCTAAATATGGGTTATTCCATTTGATTCTTCTCTTACCCAGTCGAGCTGATGCTGCCCTAAACAAACTAATGTGACAACACTTCTGTAGGAGCATCTCCTATTTTTGCAAGGTCTTTGAAGCAAAGCCAGGAGAACGTAGGTGTCACTGCCAGATTAATCTATTCAAGGCCAAGAAGGACCTTGCTCCACGTGACTTGCCATGTAGATCCAGGGCTGTTGCAAGAGGTAAAGTAGCAAACAGCGTTCTTTCCACAATCCCATCAAATAAGGTGGGTATTACTAAAAGGTAGCCAAATTATTTTAACACTGCAGGAAGAAACTTCAAAGATAGTCCCCTTGCTCTTTCCTTAGAAAGTAAAAATACTAAATTAGTAAATGAAACACTGGTGATTTGGTCCACTTTCATGTTACCCAAAATCTTCTGCTCAAGGTTCTATATTAGGTCTTGAGTGGAGGAGCAGCAGCTTTCCTGGGAAAGAGGGAGGTCCGAGAGAGAGATGCTCAGCAACTCTATATCCTGGCCTAGGCTTGCCTGTGCATCTGCTTGGGGCTGTTTATAAACATAACATAGATAACATACATCATTTTAGCACAGCAGGCCTCAATATATTTGAAAATAGGTGAACTTCACTGAGCACAGTGGGACTGAATTATGAGGATACTGATGCACAAAAACATCTTGTCAAATGGTAGGCATCTCTGCTGGCTAAACCGTTCACTTATATTATGGGGCCTTATCCAGAGGGCTAGAGGTAGGGCACTGAACCTATCGAGAGACAGACAGACAGACAGACATATAAAATGCAATAACCAGGTTTGGAAGGCACCATTGGGGAAAGGTGCAATAGATTAAGTCATGATAAAGTTGTATACAAACCTAAGATTAAAAATTATATCTGATGAGACACATTCCTGTGCAAAGTTGAATTTCTGCTTTAATAAATATTACATTTCTTTTTTATCTATAATACTTTCTGTCACTTAGTGAATCTTGCTAACATGGTATATATCATACAAAAGCACTTTTTAAACTCCACTAATAGCTCCTATAAATTGCTAACTCTTGATCTGTGAGGTATACAGGTAGTCCTTGCTTAACGACCACAATGGGGACCATAAAATTCATCGTTAAGCAGGGCAGTTGTTAAGTGAGGCATCACATGACTGTACTCAATTTTACAACATTTTTGCGGTGGTCTTTAAGCAAATCACCACAGTCATTAAGTGAATCACAGGGTTAAGTGAACCATGTGGTCATTAAGTGAATCACATGGTTTCTCATTGATTTCGCTTGCTGGAAGCCGGCTGGAAAGGTTGCAAAGGGTGATCACGTGATCCCAGGACACTGCAACCATCATAAGTGCTAGCTGGTTGGCAAGCACCTGGATTGTGATCATGTGACCAATCATGATTGGTCACTGCGACGGTTGTGAGGACTGGTCATAAGTAGTTTTCAGCACCATCGTAACTTTGAACAGTCACGAAATGAATGGTTGTTAAGTGAGGACCACCTGTTCATTATTCTGTTCCTGCAGATGGGAGTCTTCTAAAAGATATACATTATCAATAGTTGCTCTCCATTGGACTATAGAAGAATACCCCATCTGGACTCAATTTCTGGATTGTGTCTCCCTTACAGTAGAATCCAGAAGTTGTGGCATTTTAAGAAGAAAAGATGTGAGCAACTGGGCAAGGCAGGTGGAAAGGATGAAAAAAATCTAAATTCAGCAATTGCTGATATTCTGAATTCAAGGTTTCAGAAATCATATGGAAGTTTATTTTACATTCCCAAAGGAGCACTGAAAATGCTATGAAATTCAAATTCCCGCATAAATTTAATCCTGAAAAATATCAGCTTTCTCCTGTTTTTCCTCTAAGGACAATTTTCCAGCCTCATTGGCAAAAATGGTTGCAAAATATATGCTTAAACGCATATTACTATTTGCATAAATATATACTTTTTTGCTAGTTATCAACCTTGGGAGCAAGCAGATAGTTCAACTCCAAGGTCCTCCTAGTCAGTGCAGCTTGGTACCAAATGCAGATCACCAGCATCCTTTTTATGGTCTCAGAACAAGGGGGACCAAAAATTGCCCCCCCCCTTTTTCTTTTCTTTTCTTCTTTATTATTCATACACTGCTTCAGTTTGGATGAACTCTAGGCAATTTATAGATACTAATAACATCAACAACAATAAAGCAACATTCCAGTAATTGATTAAAACTAATATACCTCAAGATATGAACGCCCCATCTTACAAAAATTTCAAGATACGACCAGCTCCGGCCGCAAAAATTTACCTCAACATGCGAACTCCGCCTCAAGCTACGAACCGGCTCCGCGGCCATTTGCCCTGCTGCCACGTGGTCGCGGCTTCCAAGAGGAAGTGCTAATGAAATCTGAGCGGGAGGACAAAAGCCCAAGGAAAGCAATGCAGAAAGAGGAACTGCTAATGAAATCTGAGTGCGTGGGGGGGGGGGGGGGAAGCTCCTGCTCCCGGCTGTGCGTGCGCGCTGATATTGCTTTCACTGTGCTTTTGTCGCTATGGAGAAAAGAAAAAGGAAAAGGAAAAGCCATTTCCCCTGCTGCCACGTGGTCGCAGCTTCCTGTGGGCGAGATCGCGGTAGCAAGGAGGCGTTCGGTGAGGCTTGTGGTGTGTTTTGTGGCGTTTGGAAGGTTTTTGGTGTGCTTGTCAGCATGGCTCCAAAGAAAATGCAGAGCGGGTGTGGCAAGAATAAGGCTTTGCAGCTAAGAGGCAAAGAAGAGAGGAAACCCCTGAAGGAGATCTCCCCGAAGTCCCTTTGGAGGGGGACTCTCCCTCCAAACAATAACTGCCTCCCCACCCCATTCTCCCTCTTCATACTGTGCTTTTTTTCATGTTTTTGTGGTTTAAAAATAAAATGCATATGTTTCAGAACTGTTTGTATTTACATTGAACCTTATGGGGAAATTTGCTCTTTCCTTTGGCCATAGCCCTTGGCCTGGTGATTGCTTTCACTGTGCTTTTGTCACTATGGAGAAAGGAAAGAGCGCGGAGGAATCGGGGGGGGGGGGGGAAGCTCCCGCTCCCGGCTGTGCGTGCGCGCGACATAAGTCTTCTCCCCCATTCCTTTCACTGTGCTTTCCTCGCGCGCGCCAAGGGCTATGCACAGAGGAAAGAGCGCGGAATTAAGAAGAATCAGCACGGGGAGTGGGGGGGAAGCTCCCGCTCCCGGCTGTGCGCGCGGGAGCCTTTCTCAGATTTCATTAGCACTTCCTTTTTCTGCGCTAGGGCTGACTAAAGCGCGCCTGGGGAATTTCGTAGCCGTGCAACGCCGGCTGACACATTGAACCTTATGGGGACATGTGCTTCAGGATGCGACCAAATTCAGAGGGTGGAACGGATTAACCGTATTTACATTGAACCCTATGGGAAAACGTGCTTCAGGATGCGACCAATTCGACTTGCGATCAGAGTCACGGAACGGATTAAATTCGTATCTTGAGGTACCACTGTAAAATGAATATACTGTAGGTACTAATGACTCCACAAACTTTTGGAACAGCTTACTTTTTACCAGCTTCCAGAAGGCCATGAGAATCGGGACCATCCTCAGCTTGGTGAGCAGGCTGTTCCACTGATGGAGAGCCCACACAGAGTACGCCCAGTGATGGGTCCCTCCTGCCACAATTGGAAGGTGGGAACCCTTAATAGACGCATGGCTCATACAGGCAAAATCTACCTGGGAGAAGCACTCTCTTAGATATCCAGGTCCTGAGCCATACTGAACTTAAAATATAGTGTCCAGGACCTTGAATTGTACTCAGAAACACAATGGTAACCAAAGCAGCTCTCATAATAGCAGTGTAATGTGACAGTACTGTGACTGGTCAGTGTGCATACCGGCCATTGCATTCTGACCATCTGAAGTTTCTGGGTAGAATGCCCCCTTGTGGTAGCCCCATGTGGAATGTAGCCACAGTAGCCCCATGTGGAATGAATTGTAGTAATCTAACCAAGAGATGACAAAGGCATGATTCTGTCCTTAGCACATTCTCTTTCCAAGGTAAGGCTCAACTGTACACCAGCTAAAGCTTCTTTCTGCTCTTCCACCTACTCCTTTAATAGAAGATGGGTATCCTGGAAGACCCCAGATTGTGAGCTTGCTCCCTCTAAGAGAGCAAAACCCAACTGATAAAAAAAGTTGGGTTTTTTGGAACCTGGAATAGTCATGGTATCTGAATTAACAGCAATTCTATCTTGCTTGGGTTGAGTATGAACCTGTTTTTCCCCCATTCAGACCTTGACAACCTCCAGGACTTCTACTACATCTCTCATTGGGCCTGGGATGAAGATATATAGTTGGATATCATCAGTATATTGATGATACCTTATCCTAAACTGACAGATAATTTCTCTCAATGTGTCCATGTAGAAATTAAACAGGACAAACCTTGCAAATGCTTAAAGCTCCTATTTCACCCTTTAAACCTTGTGAACCTCTGTTTAAACATCTATATGCAGCCATTGGAGAAGGTCATCCATCAGCATGGGGTGCAGTATCATCAGTATACTGATCATACTCAGTTGTATATATCTGCCCCAGGCTGACCAAGTGATGCTGTTGAGGTTCTGTCGTAGTGTTTGGAGGCTGTGGGGGTCGGGATAGGGAAGAACAGCATTCAACTCAACTCCAGCAAGACCACATGGCTGTGGATTTGGGACCCTCCTAATTCTGAGACTGGAGATTTTCCATCTTTGGCTCAGGTGGGGGCACTCCTGCACTCAGAGACAGAGCACAGTTTGGGGGTTATCCTGGATTACAAGATTTTATTTTTGATGCTCCATGCAAGCAAAAGTTGAACTCTGAAGAAGCAAAATAGAGTATTGACACTTTTGAAATTTGGTGTTGGAAAAACCTCCTGAGAATACCATGGAAAGCCAAGAAAACAAACGAATAAATCATCAAACAAATCAACTCAGAGTTCTTACTCAAGACACACATGACCGGGCTCAAATTATCCTACTTCAGACATATTATGCAAAAACCAAGCTCTCTGGAGAAGGCTCTAATGCTAGGAAAGGTAGAAGGAAAGAGAAGAAGAGGAAGACCAGCAGCAAGGTAGATGGACTTAATTAGAGCAATGATGGGTGCACCATTGGAAGACTTGAAGGATCAGGGTGGGAACATAATCTATGTGGTCACTAACAGCTGACATCAATTTGATGGCACTTATTCAATCAATCCTCAATATGCTATCCAATGTCTGCTGCCATTCTCAAGTCAGCAAAAGGAATACATGCCTATCTCTTATTTCCTAAAGTAACCAAACAAGAGCTTTGTAACATTTCTTCCCTTGTGAGGCATAACTGAATGTTTGAAAGATGGGTCCCAAAGGCCAATGGATATATTGTATGGATTTCCAGGAATCAGATAGAAGAGTTTTTGCACTAGAGTTAAGAGCAAACACTTGCTCTTCAAATGTATTGGAATATGAGGGCTAAATTCTTGAGGGAGAGAAGTTGCAGAGTGATTTCTGAGAATGTTCCTGGCGCTATTTTCTTCCCCAAGAACCCCCAGATATTCATTAGAAAGAGGACAACATTAATGAATGCTGTGCAGCTGCAGCATTTAAAAAAGTGAGATCTTAATCAAATTTTGCTCAATTGCATTTCTACTTGGGTCAGAATTAATCACAGTCTCTTTTTCCCACTGCAGGATTTGTGCATCTATGTAAAGATTGATACAGGGAAGAAATAGCATTCTAGCTTTAAAATCAAAGACAAAATTTAAAATCTACTTTTGATAATGTTACTACTTGTAAAAGTATATCTGCTGCAAAATTAGGATGTGTGATAGGGGAAAAAGAGAGCCAGAACCCAGCCAACAAAAGAGTGTGTAATGCATACTGTGAGACCCTGTAACTATCACACACATATAGTAGCATATAAAGTTGCATTCTATAAATGAATACATTTGCTTTCCTCCCAAGAGATTTTGATAGCTACTCTTTCTCCCATTCCCCAACATTTTGCTTTGGAACTAATTTAGTACATGAACTTTAAAAGCTTTCTGCTTTCAATAAAGAAAATGGCTTCCACCTGTGCTTTCAAAATTCTTCGAGAAAATTAAACCTTCCTATAGAGATAGTTAGTTCATAATGGAAAACAAAAACAAAAACCCACACCCTACATTTTCATTGGAATAGTAAACAATGAAATAATTTAAAGCTTGCATGCCCGCTAACTAGTTCTATAATCCACTGAGAAAATTTCAAACAAGGGATCACTCATGCCTGCGATCAAATAGAACTGACGAAATACAATTATTTCATTAAGCTGTGTTATGAAAGCAGTATGGGTTTTAGATGGGTGCCCTGCAGTTAAAAGGACCAAGCCTTAGATATTTAGTTGGTTCTTTCAATCAGTAATGATTGATGCTGATTATGCATTCAATTGCTCTAAGTCACAGGCATCCAGTAGAAGCTGCAAAGACACCACGCTTGTCTCTCTAACCCAAAGCCTTCTCGGTGACTTGCCAGAGATAGGATGAACTCATTAACTCACCTGGCACATAGATGTAGATCTCCTTCCCCTCCACCTCCCCATCTTCCTCTTGAGAATGATTATAATAACAAATGTATAATCCAGTGAGAGAAGCTGAAGCATTTGCCACTTCAAGGATGCTCACAAAAAGACCACTGTTGTTCTCTTCATTTCTGATGATTATAGACTGGTTGCCTTCTGGGACTGGATGTTGCCAGCTCACTTCACTGTCTCCAGAACATTTCAGAGTGAAGGGGGCATTCAGCTGCACAACCATTTCCTCTTCATTTGGAAGAATCGTGGGAAGCAAAGGCTGGCAAGAGATTATGCATGACCCTATGAAAATAAACCATGACGTGTTACTAGGAAGAACATGCTTAATTTCAACTTCTCGAGGAAGTGATGATCAGCTCCTTTGGACCATTTCAATCACTACCTCTCTGAAAGAAATCAACAGGAACCTTACCAGCAAGAAAGGGCAAGAAAGTTAAATATCATTCCAAGATAAAGGTTTCTGGAATCTGTTCAGGTTAGAGCAAGTTTTCAACATTTGCTTGCTGCAATTAGAAGTAGTTCTGAAGCATTCACCAACAACACAATAAATACATTTCCCTGGGAGCACTTTATATATTTTGCAAAGCTTGGCTTTTCTATCCATTAAACGTTGTTTTTATTATATTTTTCCTAGTAGTTTTTGTATAAGTCAAGCCCAGGGTAGCGAATGATAATTATTTGTTTCAATAAACAAAAAGTAAGAAGAGGAGTTTTGAATTTTTGTGTTATTTTGAGCAATGTCTATCTTCCTGTGCTGCAAGTTTCAAACTGGATCTGGCAGTAGCATATTTCTCATATTCAAGAGAGGGTCGGATCCTCCCCAGAACCCAAAGAACCTATTGTGTACTGTCTACAAGTTGAGAGGCTGCCAAAGAAATCAATACATATTTTACCCCAGGCCAGACTTAGCTATTAACTTCACCTTTCTCTAAAGTTTCTGGTGGAGCTTTTCCAGCTCTGGCCAGGAAAATGTATGAAATTCAGATCTTGTTGTCTTTGAGTCTGAGCATGACATGCTTAACATTCTTGAAGATTTGCACCCATGATCTCCCTTCTGGGAAGAGAAATAATAGATGCATCACGAGAGGAATCAAAGCAGCTTTTTTCATGTGATGTCAGTAGATAAATACATTTCTGATGCTGTTTCTGTGATCAGAATCGCTGTACGAGAATGAGAGTAAAATGACTTGAATGTTTGCTTAAGCAACAGACTAGAATACTGGAATGTGGGACAGCTCTCACAATTCCCTACTGACTGGAGGTGCTGGCAACTGAGATCTAAAATATCTGGAGAAAACATCAGGCTGCCTAGTCCAGGCTTAAGTGGGGTAGGATATAACCAAAGAGACTTTCCTGACAAATGCTGAACTTGGCAAAAAATCTTCAACTGAAGATAAATCTTACCTGCAAGAAGGTAGCCCAAGATCAAGAATTCTTTTTGGGAAGGACCCATAGTAAAGGTCAACTGAAAACAGAACATAAAATAAAGAAAATAATGATTATGTAGAAAGCACATATGATACATCTGCAATACATGCTGAAAATATGTATTGATGATCTTTATTCTCTGCTGCCAAAATGACAAATAACCTTGTATACCTTCAACTCTGGCCTGTTCATCTTTATATTCAGATCTATAGTATGTATCCCGAGAGCCAGTTTGGTGTAGTGGTTAAAGCTGCAGAGCCAGCTGGGTGACCTTGGGCCAGTCATTCTCTCTCAGCCCTAGGAAGAAGGCAGTGGCAAACCACTTCCGAAATCTTGCCAAGAAAACTGCAGGGACTTGTCCAGGGAGTCTCCTGGAGTCAAGACTGACTTGAAGGCGCGCACACACATGATATGTATCCCAGGTATTATGTTGGCAGGAGGAACCCGTGTTTCAGAATACCACATAAACGTATCATACATAAAATTATTACTACTGCAAATGCTCTTAAAGATGTAGAAAACAACCCGCTGCATACTGAATCAGATAACAAGTTTCTGCTGAGGATACCATGTGCATCAATAGTATGATGCAAAGGTCTTACAAATTCCAAAAATCAGTGTTTGAATCAAAATCTTAAGGGAAGAGAAGTTGTATGCAGCTCTAGAAGTCATCAGTAGCATGAAGTAGGAAAAAAAATAAAAAGGAGGATTCTGAGATCTTGATTAGCCTGTCTCAAGATCAACACCATTTGGTGATACTCTTCTCCAGATGTCTTTTGTTAGTAATGAAAACCTTAACCTCAAGATACAGGAATTTCTTGTAAAAATAGATAAAATAAATACCACCCATGCTTTGACCTAGCTTAGTTCAGTGGTGAAAATCTAGGGTGAAACAATCTTCAGTGCTCACAAGAAGTAACATTGCTAAACCTCTGCACACAAAACTGAGACTAATCTTGAAAGCAAGAAGACAAATGGCATGCAGAATTTAAAAGCTGGCAGAAAACAAACATCCACATTTGATACCTTCCACAGTCAGCATCACTGAGAGGGCTAAAGTCTACATGCTTCAAATCTTAAGATTATACTACAACAATAATTAAGCATTTAGTTTGTTCAAAACTCTTCACATATATAGTTATATTTTTAATTTCACTGGGATAGCAGCTGGTACAGTAAAAATTAAACCTAAACACTGTAGCCCTGCCAGGTATTTATTGGTTTGCTTTTAACTGACATGGTTTCTTTCAAAGACTTGTCAGTTGCATCTAATTTGACTCTGAGGGGTTCATTTAGCACTCTCTCATGCATTAATTGCATTAACAGATTTAAAACACTGCCACTTTTTTGTCTCTTAAAAGAAGCCACTCAATCAGCTTTCAGATAAAATATTCTCCATCTTGAAGTCTGAATTTCAGATGTGTAATTTCTGTTCAAAATATACATTTTGGTAGGTCCCATTAAAAAAAGAAAAAAAAGCCTTAACTTTTAACTCTGCACTTTGTCAGACAAGAACTGCATACACAAAATATGAACTGGTACAGAAATTTGCACGGGAGACATAAATCCTGGAATTAATATCTCTTCCACATCAGAAATGATACTTAAGTTGGGCTATGCACCACAATACAGTTTCTTTGCAAATGCATGTGCTCTGCCACGCAGACTTCCCCAAGCAGGTGCCCTGCAGTTTGGGGCTGGCTTGAAATGTTGAGAGTTGCGCTACATCCCAGAAACCCATCAGGTAGAGAAAGGCTGATGTTGCAGACTGGTCATCTCGTAGCAGCGTATTTACAGGCTGGGAATGAAGTCACAGGTCAGCCTTTACAAATGGGGTGGGGGGGCAGCAGCATGTTGGCAGGGCACGGTTGCAGGGTATGGCCAAAAAGGGGAAGATGGCAGCCACAACGGTGTGGTGGAAGCACTGCCCCCCCCACTCCTGATGGCAAAAAGATCCCACTTAATATGCCCACATTCTCAAATGCAATCAAGGCATTCTTAGACCCCAGTTAATGACACTCTGCTGAATCACAATTCCTAAGGACCTCAGCAGTCAACCAAGGTAACAGATGGCTTAGAAGCCCAGCTGCAAGAAGTTAAGGAACGTGGCCTTTCAACTGAAAAGTCAGTACACCTCTCCTTGTAACTAAGTCCCAATGAAAAGGTGCATTGCTTTAATGCCACAGGTATCCATGCAAACATTCCTTTGTCTTGTATAAGCTAGGAATGCTACAGTCAAAAGTGAGTCTTAGGGCCCACTGAAGCTTATTTCTTAGTATAGGAATGGACAGAACATCTTTTAGATCTCTGAGTGTTTTGCAACAGACCATCATTCTTTTCTGACTTCTACTTGTTTAAGGATAACAGCAAGCCAAGACCTATTCTACCCCTCTGACATGCCCATTGAATTATATTGAGGAAATGGAAACAGTCTGCAGTAACTGAGTGTCCATTTCTCTGTGGACTTGTGGCCCAAGTCCTCAGTATGCAGCTAGCAGATACCAATGTGATTAGTAACCCTTGGCAACCTTCCACGCTCCATGGCTATCTAGTTTATTACTTTATATAATGTTTTAATGCTAGCTTACAAAACACAGCCTCAAGCCCACACATTGATCTCTCTCTGGGATTCCCCCTTGGTAGATAAAAATAGTGGGTACGCAGGTGTGTTTGCAGAGCGTGGTGGAAAAAGTGAAGATGGCAGCCACAGCAGTGCGATGGAAGTACTGCCTGTTTTTTACGTGCAACGCAGTGTAGAAAACATCCTAGGGAAGCTAAAGGGGGTAACAGGGAGCATTTTCTACAAAATATGTGGCTTCGCAATTTTTAAATTGCACCACACTATGGTTGGTTCTTAAGTACACTTTATTTATTTATTAGTCAGTAGACTGTATCAAAGCATAGGCATCAGCCAGAGTAAGATGCAATAAATGGAATAAAGTGAGGTACAGTAAAATAAGATAAAATGACCACAGTGAGATAAAATAGACTGCAGAGATATACAGTATAATAAAATGAATATTAAATCTGAAAACAGTATGTGTTTAGGTGAATTCACCACCTTTGCATGCAACACCAATGTGTTCTACAAAACATGTTCTCTGTTGGACAGCCCTGACGATAAATTTGACAGTTCTGGTGGCTACATATTTGTTTGTGCCTTGAAGGAAATAAGATAATCTTTTGTTAGAGTCCCAATATATGATTCTGTCAAGTAGTGTCTGCAAGTACTGAGCCCTTACTGAGACATACAGCTATGGCTGGTGAATCTTTAGCTGCTAGAAAAAACAATGAGATTTTGCAATTTCGAAGGTTCTTTTGTCTAGTCTTGGGAAATATATTTAGGATCCATTGCCATTCTACTTTTTACAGTATCATATACAAAGGAAATCTTGCATGCTCCAAGTATGCATCTATAGAACTACTGCCTATGTTTTTATATAGATGCCCACCAAACCTGTTTGTTCATTTGTATTTTAAAGGGCTGGAAATTCTGGCATTTTTAATCTTGAGAGCCCCAGGCTGAGACATCTGCGCTAAAGTACTCACTGTTACCATCTTTGGGAAACAAGTTTTAGCTGAAGCAGCAGCAAGGACAGACCATAATATGTGGGCCACACTGTCTTGTGAAGTTAAAAGCAGAGCAATCTGGAGTCTTAAAGTGGTCTATAGCAGGACCAGAAGGAGTGATTTACTGACTTGTGGACTGGCAGGATCTCAGTTGGGCTGGCTTTTCCTAAGTGGGGAATGAATCACTACCTCCATTCTACCACCAGGCCTGACAAATGATTAGCAAACAGGCACCAGTGCAGCGACTTCAGAAACTCAGCAGATGCCATTCTTGCAGAAACAAGTCATTTGCCTTGGTTTTTCAATTAGCAATAATAGCCATGTGTTTACGTAAGTGCCTCCCACTGATAACAGGCTCTTAGACATCAAAGCCACCTTCCCTTCCAGCCTCCTTCTTCACCCCTTTACTCCCCCCACCCGTTTTTTATCACAGTTCTATCCTGTATTTTTTCTAGATAACGAATCCTCAGTCCATATGTCTTTCAAGAATTCCCGTACTCATCTTTGATTTGTCGGCCTCAAATGCTTCTAGCTGCTGCCGCCCTCTGTAATCGCAGGCTAGACTTCATGTTTTCTTAACAGGAAGAATTCAGTGAAACTTACTCAAGTCAGTGCCTCAAGAATCCCAAAGTCATCTTTAAAAAGTACAGGTGAAAAGAAGCAGAGGTTGGATGAAAGTGGGAAAGCAGGTTGGATAATTAAAAAGGAAGAGATGGTCCTGTGTTCTATGATAGAAAGCAAGTAGGAATAAAGTGTTTATAGCAGTGTTTCTCAACCTTGGCAACTTTAAGATGTGTGGACTTCAACTCCCAGAATTCCCCAGCCAGCAAGGCTGGGGAATTCTGGGAGTTGAAGTCCACACATCTTAAAGTTGCCAAGGTTGAGAAACACTGGTTTATAGCATACCCTCTATTTCTGATCTTCGGTCTATCAGTACAATAGTACTCATGGTAACATCATGGTGCTATGAACTTGCAAGGGTAATTCATCAATAGGTTGGCAATTTATACACATTTACGAAAGAGAAAAAAGTAGGACAAGAGTAAACTGGAGCAAAGGGGGACTTTAACTGGTGAAATCTTGAGCAGCCCAGATTGCAACTTTCTGTACTTGATCCCATTTGTTTAAAATGCATCTATATTTGGAATCCCTATTCGTATCCCACATTTGCGGGGAAAGGGGATGAGCAGATTTCCACAAATAAGTGAGTTAATGATACAGTGGAGAGATTGGCATTTTACTTTAGGGAGAGGGGAAGTTACTAGGATGGAATAAGAGCTTTCAAACAGTGGTTTTTTTATGTGTCCGGTTGTGTTCATTGGGATTTACTTTGTTTTGTTCCTCTTTTGCATTTTAATTTTGCATCAAAAAAGCTTAGGGTAGTATTTCTCAACCTTGGCAACTTTAAGATGTGTAGACTTCAACTCCCAGAATTCCCCAGCCAGTGTGCAGGCTGGGGAATTCTGGGAGTTGAAGTCCACACATCTTAAAGTTGCCACGGTTGAGAAACACTGGCTTAGGGTAACTGAGATCATTTTTTTTTTTTTTTTGTCTGCGCTCAGTCATTACTGACCCTGCAGTGACTGCCTGGACGAATCCTTGCAGTTTTCAAATGGATGTATTTGTCCTTCTCATATTAATGGTACTGTAAATAGCAAAAACAGTTAGATAAATCCTAATCAATGTTCTTTCTTCTTCAAACCATCTATAACATACAAATTGTATTTCTTATTAGTTCCATTCATTATGGGTTGTCCAGGAAGTATAGAGTTGATCTGCCATCTGCTAAGTCTTGTTAAAGAAGAATAAAATTGGGTAGTGGGGCAACAGTATCTTAACAGTAACATTAAAAAAAAAAAATAAGTACACAGTGGCCATTGTGTAACTTCTTAGAAGAGGAACCACGTCTTCTCTACTGCATTTAACTCACGCACTTACATTCACAGAGAAATACTTATTCACAAGTGAACGGCTGTCATTATCCACATGTGCATCAGATTGCTCCCCTTTCTTGAAGGGAAGCCCCATCAAACTCAATGGGACTTTCTTCTAAGCTGAACACAGAACTGGGCACCCAAAAGTACCGATGGTTGTTTTCTCTCAGGAGGATGCATCCGTTATAAGAACCTAATCTCTTTAACCCATGATTCAATTCTATCTATTTGCTGTCTTCTAATAGCAACATGATCAAGGTGATGGATCATTAGTCAGAAAAACTGACTTGGGAAATGAGGGGAAAGAACAGAATAAAGTTGGGGGTGATGGGTGGGTACAAAAAAGTTCAAGGGAAAAAAAATAAACTACATTTTTCCTTCCCAACTACATTACCCTTCCATCCATTCTCTAGAATTTCATTGAGAAGATCTCGTTATGCATAGCTTTCCCATCCCCCAGTTTGATGTGCATGCATTTGTTCCAACAGATGGCAGTGCTGAACCATACAAATGCAGGCAGTTACTAACTGAAAGTTTTGTCTAGAAGCAGTGCTTCTCAACCTCAGCAACTTTAAGACGGGTCGACTTCAACTCCCAGAATTCTGGGAGTATGCTAGAAAACTGCAATTTTAAAAAATGCTAGAAAACTGCCATTTTAAAATGGAAATCATGTTTCTATCAATCCTGTAGCCCTAGAACAACCCTAATATAATTAGAATTCAAGAGGAAACCTTTTTCATTTTCAGTTGTGTAACAGCAAGATTGTCCACCATCTGTAGGGACTGAAATGCTTCCTATAGTTCATAGCATGTTAATAAACTAATCCTCCCAGGGAAAAAAAGTTTTAGGGAAGCCTAGTAAAAAAGAAAAGAGCATCAAAGAAAGCTGTGTGCTTTGTAAGTTTAGTTCAGCCATATGGACTGCAAGGCCCTTGCAGATTTCAGTGCCACTGACTCTTTTCCTTTACAAAGTTCCACCCAAAAACAACAACGCCCGGGGAGAATTTGCAGTTTAGTTCTGGAAGAACCTGCAGCTTGCAGTTGCTTTCCTGGAGAGAGAAGCAAACATACAATACTTGCCTTGCTAGAAGCATTTTAAATATGAATGACTCAAGGATGTTAAAACCCAAAGTGAGGTACAGAATAAAATACAGCATATAAGTTTAAGACTTAGTTTTTTTTCTTGAGTTAGTGGACAGCAATTGTCCTCTTTAATCTGCCATCCCCTGCAGTATTTCACTGGCTGGAGGCTACATTTGACAAGGAAATGTTGAATGCACAGGTGTGGAAAAAAGAAATCCTTCCCTGCTGCCCACTTCCTTCGATGCCCCTTTGCAAGGAACACTTGGGTGCAGATCTGTGTAAGTGCACAAGCTGATTGCCAGAGCAAATTAAGGCAGTTTGGAGTTATACATCAGCTTCAAGCTTTCCACCTGAAGTTGAATTGCATGGAGCATAGGTGTGATGTGCAGCATTGAAACTTCCTAAGGGAAGAATAGATCTCTTATGCACAGAATTGCTGTCCTGCTTTTTAAATCATCTTTGAACGTGGAAGCCTCTAGCCAGCCTTGGCAGACTTTGAAAAGGCTAAGCAGAATAAACTCTTGTAATACTTGGATTAGAGACCGCAGGAAATCCCAGTTCTGTAAACTAGATGGGATTTTTTTGTTTTTACATCCTTGTCTAGCCTTTAAAGACTTTAAAAGAAACACAGGGACTTTGGTTGGGGGGGGGGGGAGAATTGCTCTATTGCTCTAATTGTTCTATCTATAGCTGGAATATAATTTGGTATCTGAAATGATTAGATGGATAGAGTTCATTCAAGGCAGCAAAACTAACTCATTGAAGTATGATCAATGGCAAGAGTTATTGCACTTTTACAGGTTTCCCCCACATTCCTAATTAGTGAGTTACTGATTTTGATATCCTCAAAACAGCAGAGAGAGAAAAAGACATTGAAGAAGGAAGCAATGAGAAGAAAGTGGGTAGGAGGGATCCTCTTCAATGAAAATGTTGTCCTTGGGCCTCTCACATATAACATCAGCTAGCTTTGACTAGTGTTATCATATCTGGCCTGCAGAAATACAGGCAACTACTAGGTGGCAGCAAAGAGATGGGGGAGAAATTAATTATTTGCTGCTGTCTGGACCTTTGCAGCTCAGATATAGCTAGCTATACTGAGTTTGCAGGCTGATACCTGAACCTCTTTGACATAATGCAAGAGTATCCATTTAAAAGGCTATTGGCCATTAGTAAACTCCAGGGCTTCAATTCACTAATGCCAGGGGAACCAGAATTTCAAGTCAATTAAGTAGCAGTGAAACAGAAATGGAGAAACCATCACAATGTTTTCATTAGAGCACACATCCTCCAATGAAGATAGCCCTTCCTAGCCAGGTGCTCTGCCAGAGATCATCCAGAGGTGCTGCACCACTTTAGGAAAAGGGACATTAGGCTGTATCACAGAGGAACAAAGAGAGTGAGTTCCAGCAGGCCAGAAATTCCACTGGAATTGACAGTTTAGGCAAGCAGAACATTACTGTTGTAGGAGCCCCACAGTAAGGCAAAAATATTCCAGAATCAATAGCCAGTTTGGCCTGAAGGAAACCATTTTCATTCAGCCCCACACACTGCATAGTCAAAGTGAGAGTAGAAGCAGAATTTGTGTGAAGGTGTGCATGGCCACACAATGGGTACATTTTTGTTTTATTTCACAGCATATTAAACTTCATTTCCTTCCTTGTTGCCGCCTTCCGGTTAATGGTCGTTTTGTGGCTGGTCAAGATCACCACTGCCATCATCCTTAAATAAGCAAGCCCCATGACAGCCATGTTGTGACAGCACCCCTGACATGCTCTCCAAATTCCAAATATTCTCATGGTCCTATAAAGAGCATGCTTACTCTGAATTAGGGAATCAACTAGAATTTAGCAAAAGTTCAGAGACTGCAAAATGCCACAGTACTCCAAATACTTAAGTATTTACAGAAAAGGCTCCCCAATCTACAAAAATCCAGAGAACCACAAACTGGCAGCAAAGAGATGCAGAAAACTGTTTAATTGCTATCAAGTGGGTGACAACCATTTTGCAGCCTAGAGCTGCTAGCCCTAAATCTATGATCCACCATACAAATGAATGATTCACTTAGTGCAGGGCACTGTTTTCAAACTTGGCAACTTTAAGATGTGTGGACTTCAACTCCCAGAATTCCCCAGCCAGCTGGCTGGGGAATTCTGGGAGTTGGTCCATACATCTTAAAGTTGCCAAGTTTGAAAAACACTGGTGTAGGGTATGCTTCTACTCAGAGTTCCCTGGTGTGTGCAGCGTTTAAACGAGAGATTCACTAAGGCAGCAGTTCTCAAAGTGTGGTCTGGGGACCTCTGGGGGTCCCCAAGACCCTTTCAAGGGGTCCACGAAGTCAAATACATATTTCAACATTTTTCACTTTTACTTTCTAATACAGTAAATATCGATAGATATAACCCCCATAAACCAAAGCTTTTGGGGGTCCCCGCCCGTTTTTAAGAACGTAAAGGGGTCCTGAGACCAAAATGTTTGAGGACCACTTCGCTAACGAAACCCCCTGCCATGATTCCCTTCGACTGTCAGGTGCCATGGACCTGCTATTCATAACACCCATCGCTTGGGGGCAGCGGAGGACCGCAAAGGCGAAAGGCTGACCTGACCCAGCGGTTCTAATTTACAAGTCTCTGGCAAGATCCAGATCATCCGCCCCGCCACATCACACAACCATCTCAGCAGACCTCAAGGAATCTAGGTTCCTTCATAGCCCGCGCCCTGCCTTTCTGGCCGCTCGGCGCACATCGGCCCCGGTCGCCCACAGCTATCCTACCAAGGTCTTACAAACGGGTGATCCCCAGTCCCTCCTCCGCCCCCTTTGCAGCTCATTTTCCTTGAAATCTTTGCCGCGGAACCTCCCGGGTCTTTGCTGGCCTGTGCAGGCGTTTACGCCGCGCTCTTCCGCCTTGGAGAGGCTTGGGAGGGGAGAAAATTCCCGCAGCGTCAACATGTTTTATTTGAGGAAGAATATGATGAGGGTGCCAAGCTAACCACAAGCGGTCGTCTCTGCCAGCCCCGTCTCTGAGCAGCGATTTAAATGCCGCTATTTTCCATCTCTCTGGGAATCGCCAAAATCCTGCGTTTGGGTAAGCAAAGCAAAGCAAAGCAAACGTGGAGTTTTCTGCCTTGCCCCCTCTGAGCCCAACACAGGGGGGGGGGGGGAGTTCACGACGCACGTTTCTCTTGCATCTCCGTCCGAAACGATCAGAAGAGTCCAACTCTGTGTTTGGCAAGATCCGTACGGAGCATTATTGCTCCCAACTGATGAATCATTTCCAAATTCCGTCTCTCCCCACCAGCTTGTACTGCGCTTTGCTCCGGTTTCAGGATCAGAGCTCAAGGATTATCCCTTGGTAGAGTTGGCTTCCCCTCTTTCAAATATTTGGAGAAGGCAAACTGCCACACGGACTGAGTCAATGTAGGCCACACCTCACGGGCACGACTTTCCTGCCTCGTCCCCAGCATAATCCCAAACGGGACTCAGCTCTGTTTGGGTTCACACACTGCTCTGAAACATAATTTCCTTCAGCCACAGTTTGTTGCTCATACTCTGGGCTAAACTACAGTTGGATTCACACCACATCATAGCTTCGGAAGATTCTGAACCCATCTTATCCCGAAGCCCAGGCATTTCCCAGGCCCTTCAGCTCCCAGGTTGTTTGCAAAAGGACTGAGAAACCGCTCCAAAATAAATATCACGGCCAGTTAGTCCTTCCCCTCCTCCCCCCCTTCCTTTAACTAATACTCCGTGGTAAGAAAGTACCTTTGAGAAAGCTGGCAAGGATTGCAAATCGAAACATCTGGAACACTCCCTCCCTCACACACAACACACACATCTACTGTTGGCACCTCAGCTTTGGCTTTGCCTGAGTGCAAACTAGACACGTCGCGCTAAGATATAAAGCCTGCCTTCATATAGCGCCACAACGGCGCGTAGATAACGCTATAGATCGTGCTCACACGCGCCTCCCAAACTCACCCAGGCGCAGGCGCTCCTGGCTCTTGCTGGAAGAGCTCCAAGCCTCCAGCCCCCGGCGTTGCAGCTCACCTTTCTGGAAGGAGACCAAGGGCCCGCTCAAGGCCTTTGCCCTAATAGGAGCTCCAAAGAAAGGCAACGAAGGGCGGAGGCGAAGATCCCGCACCGCTGATAGCCCTTTTCGGGGAGGGGGCTCTTTTCGATTCCAAAAAACGGCTCTGCGGGGGGTGGGTTCCCCCAGGGGAGGGGCGCTTAATACTCCTGGCTATCCAATCACCGAGTCAAACACTCAGATCCAGGGGAGCGAAGAGATCCCTCCAGGACGCTTGCTCTAAGACTGGACTAGATCCCAGGGATCTGTAAGATTCCCTCCGCTGCGGGGTCCAGACGCTAATGGGCGTCGTCTGTCGGGGTCAGCACCATCTGTTGCGGGGGCAAAGTCCAGAGAGGAAATTTGGGCAAGGTCGCCCAGCCTCGAGGATCCAAAGAAGACGCGAGTCCCCCCAACGTTGCAGCTTTTTCAAAGCCGGATCTGGGGCCGCCCCATTCCAAGATTACGAGAAAAAAAATGAATTCATCCGGAGAAGTGGACGTCTCTGCCTGCAAGCGGGCCCTGAAGGGGAGGCTGGTGCCGAGCCTAGGCTGACGACGAGGGCAGCAATCGCAGTCCGGGGCTGCATCCTGCCGCGCTGCCCGGCTCCCTGCTCTCCTCTCTGCCTCACTCCGGGTATCACAAGCGCTGGTCGTTCGGCGCTTTGGGACGGGGCAGCCGGTCCACTCCCGGAGCGTCGGCTTGGTGGAGAGCCGCTTCTTGACTCCACTGGAAGCCCTGCTAACAAGCCCCGGAGGCGGTGCTCCGGTCACTGCTCGCCGCCCCGCCCTCGCTGGACTGCGGGAGAGTCCGGGAGGCAGCCCTCGGCCCTCTTCCGACCCCGCCAAGCCGACCCAGAGCCCAGCTGCGCCACGCCGCTTTTGCCGCCAGAGCAGGCAGCCGGCGGGGGACCCGCTGCGCTCGGTGGGCAGCTCTGCTCCCGCCTCCCTCGCTCTCCCGCCTCCCGGCTGGGGCTCTTTGGATTTGGATAATCCCGCTCCAAAGCAAACAGCGGGCCCCAGGTAGAGCCGTCCAAGACTTTCCCAAGGCAACCCACCCCGCCAGACGGCGTCGGCAAGGAGGATGCACCCCAAGAGGCGGCCCTCTGCCTCTTCCAGAAGCAGCCACGTCCAATCTCCCATCCCTGCGCCCCGCCAGCTTCCCTAGTCCCCCGACGGGCAGCCCCAGCTCTGGGCTCGAGGCCGGGCTGGGGAGACAGGCTGGGGGGTGGGAATGAGATTGTCTTGGTCATCCCCCAGCAGGTGGGTCTCCCCATCTCCGGGGTAGGTCGGTTCCTCTGAGAGCGGGCAGGGGCGGCGTCTGAAGGGACGGAGTTGGGAATGGGAGGGAACGAAGGCGAAGGGAGCAAAGATCGAAACGGGGATGAGGAGAAATCGAGGGGAAGCAAGAATATTGGAGTAAAGGTGGGGGGGGGAGCGAAAGGAAGGGCAGACTCGGGTCTGAGAAAAGTCCCCTCTTTCTTTCTTACCTTTCTCAAGAAGCTCCGAGATGGTTCCCGAATCCCGACCTCCCAGCCCGACCTCCCAGCCCCCTAGATGCCGGCAAGCCCGGGCCGGTCGACCAGCTCCCCAGCGACCCCTTTCCCGTGCCGCGATTCATCTGCAGCCGATTGCCCTCTCGCAAGAGAGACGCTCCGAGGGGCTTCCCTCCAGTTTGGGGCAGGCGCGCAAGCCCTCCTCCCCGCACCCAGGCCCGCCCGCCCGCCGTCCCCTCCTCCCAGCCCAGCTGCTGGAATGCCGCGCTGCGGCCCTCCGCCAAATCTGGTTGTCATTAGCGCAGCCCGAGCAGGCAACGGCTTTCCGCCAGCGCCTCAGCCTCCTTTCAGACCCGAGCGCGCTAACGGTATCCCGGGGAGCAACCCTCAATTGCAAGCCGGGCTCCTCTCGCCCCGCTGGACTGCCAGGCGGCGGGACGGGCACAGACGGGCACTATCCTTTGCTCCACGGGCAAGAGAAGCGCGCCTGGCGCGGATCCGCGGTTCTCTCCGGTAGCACCGCTCAATCGCCCCGACCCACAGACTCCCCGATCCGCGAGCGTGGAGGGCAATGCCAGACCCGATTCCCCTCTAGCAGGAACAAGGCTCACGATTTCAGCCTCTCTTGATGGTGACCGCGGGGCAAACTCCAGGCTTCCCCGTGTCCTGGGGTGGAAAGCCGATTCGCTTGGGAGTAAGCCCTCTAGATCGGAGGAGTGGGCTTACTTCTGATTAAACAAAAGGAAGACCGGATTGTCAAAACTCGGAGTGGGGGGGGGACCTCCAAACCCTCCTGCCTGGATCCCGGATGCTCGTTTTTCTTATCTCTTCCAAAGGCTCCAGCTGGACTCCAACTTCGAAAAATTCCCGATGGGCAGAGAAAGAGAAGCAAAACAGATACATAAATAGCTCCCCTCCTTTACCTTCCTGAATCTTGGTTAATAATCCGTAACCGCCAAAATAAATGAAATTTTAAAAATCCAACAAGGGAACCCAGGTCTCTTCTTCGCTTTTCCTCTCTGCGACGGCCTCAGAAAGCGACTCCCGTAACTGATTCAATTCTAGGGTCCATCCTGCCCCAACGAATCATTGGTTTCAAGTAAATAGTTGTCAGGAAATGGTCCCCCCACCCACCCCCAGCTCTAGCTCTTCCATAATAAAAGCCTCTCTCGCTGATTTGACGGCTGGGGCTCTCGTGCCAGCCTCTTAAACTGGCGGGGGGTGGTCAGACAAACCTTCCAAACTTCATCTGGAACGGGGGCGGGGAAGTGTGCGTGCGCGCGTGTGTTGGTGTTGGTGCTGAGAAAAGCTTGACCATATGGCATGGACTGGGAATGGGAGGGGTCTCTTACACTGAAGGGGTGAACTGATTCCTACCCCCCCCCCCATTTCCAATTGATCCCAATCTCAGCAATGTCCCCCAGAGAGGACACTGTCTGCCGCACAGACTTGAGCCCGTTCTGGGACCCGGCTAGAGGGATGTGTGTGATTAATATTCTCACTGGTTCACTGGCGGCTGGCCCGGGGGACCTCGGCGTGGAAAGAGGAACTGCCTATCCAACCCCTTTTGGGAGAACTGGGGACTCCGAAAGAGTAGCCTTCCCCCAAGTTGGAGCCCCCTCGGCATTGTTGCATTACAACTGCCAGCCCCCCAGGTCGTGCTGATCAGGGCATCATGGGAGTTGCAATCCACACCTCTGGGAGGCACCGCTTGCTCCAGGTACGGCAGGAAAAAGGAAAAGGCGTTGTGCTCCGTTGTTTTGCAAAGAAGAATGGCGCGTTGTTTTCGGCTTTGCAGACAGTACCAGCACGGCAAACGTTTTCACCGGAAAGAAAGGCGTTGAGAATTGACCCCGTATAAAGCCTTTCCAGGGTCCAAAGCAGAACTGGCCTGGAAGGCAAGCGCCGCCGGGGGCTCTGCTTTAGCTCCTGGTCCTGGCGGAAAGCAAACGTGGAAGTTGCCCCACAGAGGCAAGCTAGGAGCTCTCGGTCGCTGCCGTGCAGAAGAGAAGACGGGGTTCGGGGGGTGGGGGAGGGTCAAGGCGATTTAGGTGGGATCCCGGGAGTCAAGAGGGGCTGCTGTTGATTTTCTGTCTAGTTTGTAGGAAATGAGGCATGGAGCGCGCTCAGCTTCTTGGACCTCAGAGCTGTTCAGCTTTGGGGGCCAAGGGGGCACTCGAGCTCCAGGAAAGGAAACAGCTCTACTCCGAGGCGCAACTGAAACTTCAAGAAGGGCAGGAGAAGAAACGAAAGAGCAGAACCCGGGTCCAAGCGGAGATGCGCCCAGCTCTCTTTTCCACCGCCTCTCGCTCTTCCGTCCACTTCTTCCCCGTCTATAAGTGAAGGAGCGGGATGCTCAGGATCCTTCACCCGGCGGGGTTCCGTTTCTCCCTTGTCAGCCTCTTTCGCTGATCCGTCTGCATACAGCGCCGGGCATCCTTAGCACAAGCCCGCGAGGCACCTGGAAGCTTTCCGGCGGCGGCGGCGGCGGCTTTTCCTCCGCGCGCTCCAGGCACGTTGGGAGACGCCTTCTCTCACCACAAGCCTTTCAGAGTGGCCCGCCTGCTGGGGACGGAGCAAAATGGGGGGAGTTCTCCCCCCCCCCCGCCCAGCTCTTGCACCCGCCACGCGGCCCCCCTAGTGTGCGCCAAGGCGCTGAACCAAGCCCCCCGAAGGCGGGGATGAATCAGGGCACTGCGCGCGTGGTTGGTGGCGCTGCTGCCGCTGGCCAACAGCCCGCTCGAGCGCCGCGGGGATCTCGCCCCCCCTCCCCCGCCCGCGCCCCGCTGGCCTTCTTTCTGGGCTCCCACTGCCCGCAGCCCTTCGCGCGCTCTTTCCCCTCCCGCAGCTGCAGCTCGGCCGAGTGCGCAGCCCTCGCTATTGCTTCCATCTGTTTCTGCGGGAAGCCGCGCTCAGGAACAGCAGCCCCTTGTTCGGCCGGCGGACAGGATACCGTAGGGCTTGGACGCGAGGCGCAGCCTACAAGGCGGCGCCGCAGAAAAGGGGCCCCGCGCGCTTACCTTGAGGAGGTTGCCAGGAAGGAAGGAAGGAAGGAGGCTCTCTTGCAGCCCCTCACTCGACCCGCCTGCTCTGGCTTGCGAATGGCGGCCCGAAAGGAAAAACGTGGGTGGGCAAACGCGAGGACTGGGTTGACGGCCAGAAAGCGTCGCAGGCATTAAGTCTGCACTCCTCCTTCGGCTTCCTTGCGAGTAAGCCTCGAGGCTGCTTACTTCTGGGGAGGCCCAGGGCGGATTGGCTTTCAAGGGCTGCAGGAAAAGCCGTCCCACCGGAGTCTCTACTGCGGGTTCCCCGACTGCCCAGCGCCCGGGCCCCTCTTGGCCCCGCTCGGGATCGGTGGCATTCGACCTGCCCCATCCCGGGGGCTACGCTCGGGGGCCAGGGTGACAACCGCCCCCCCCCCCGCGCGTATGGGGAAGGGGAGAGAAAGCGGGGGCGGAGGTTGCTCTTGCCGATAAAGCCTGGGAGCTGATAAAGGGGAGTTTTGTTCCCGGACCGATTGTCAGAGCCAGATGGAAATTAACTCCTGCTTTGGAAAACAGAGCGAGGAAGATAAGCAGGAAAGGGGAAGAAAGGAAGACGGGACGGGAGGCAGGAGAATTAGAAAGAAAAGCATCTTCTGGTTGTAATTAGATCTCGGGTTTGAATAACGCCTTTGTGACGACCCAACAAGGCAAGCCTGAACCGAAAGAGCGCCGCGCGGATACAGAAGAGTGCAAGGGATGCAGAAGAGTGCAAACTGAATACAGAAAAGCGTGCAAGCTTCCTGGTTCCCCTAAATCTGAATCACGCAGGAACAGGGAGGGGAATTGGAAAACTGGCAACTGTTTGATGTCCCCTTAGTTCACCCCTAATTAGGAGCCGAAGTATTGGGAAATATGTTAGGGACCCTGATGAGCCACAGAGTTGAATATCCCCCAGGGGAATTGGGACAGAAGGTGTCGTCCATCCCTTCGGACGCCCCTTTACTGCGGCTGTTGGGGTCGAGGATAAATCGGGGGAGATGGTGGTGTGGGATCTACCTCCCCCCTGCTCTTGAGAGGAAGCCTGCCTGCCCTCTCTGCTTTTTTCTTCTGGGGAAGGGCAAGAAACGGCCTGGGACCAACTTCTGTTTGGACGATTCGACAAGAAAATGCTGCAGCGAGATGAGCGGGGGCGGGGGGGGGGAGACACCCCTCTGTGGACCTTAGGAACAGGACAAGAACGTCCTTTTCTCCCCTTTCCCCTCGCCAGCCTGGCTGTTTGTTTTTTTCCTTATCTGGGGAGCTGGAAGTTGATGGAAAGCAGGGAATATTCACACCAGATGTGCCTTGGGCGGGAGAGTCCTGCCCGCCCTCTTCCCAGCATACAGCCGTCGCCTGGCCATTTGCTGGGAGGGGCGCCCCACTGGGTGGAAATTAACCGCCCTCCCCGCGTGCCGCGAAGGAAAGCCGCTAGGTGCTCTTTTCATCCGCTCTGGGAGCCGACAGGCAAGGGACCCCAGAGAAGGCCAACCGGCCCCCGGAGGCTGGCGAAGAGGAGGGAGCTTGAAGGGTGCTTGACGTCCCCTGAATGACTCCCTTGAAGTTCCATCTGACTTGCAGCTTCAAGAGCTGTTTCAAACGTCACCGTTTTTTTAGCCCAGCCATCCCGAAGAAATTGCTAGCTGCCTAGGGTGAAGAAAACGTGCGTGCTGGGTAGGCAGTTGCCTAAAAAAGTACCCAAGGGCCAGCTCAGCCCCAATTCCGGGGTGTGGGGAGACCGTCGGAGCTTAAAGTAGGTCAAGACTCTTAGAACAAGTCCTGTTAGTGTAAAAATGCACGTGAATCCGTAGCGTCAGGCTTGATGACCCTCAGCTGAAGAGCCATATACAGCTCCCCAGAATTATTCAGGAGTCGAGCTGATCTTTTATCCATTCTTGTCACATCGATGCTGTAGATTTTCTGATAAATTACAGTTCAGCGATTCAGTTAGAAACCACGGTGTTGAGGCTGATATGTACCTATTCTTTGAGGGCTCATTCACACGTGCACATTTTGATACACCCAGACCGTGAACTGATGCAGCAGTCTATGGAGGTGCTTCTTACAGTTTTAGATACTGGTGATTGTCTTGATATTTTTTTCCTGCCATACTTGAAGCTATTATTTTTTCATAAAATATGGATCAATTCCTCAAAATTCATGCCTCTAAATTTGGAGTAAATATTAGTCTGAACTGCTGTAGAAGAGTGTGTACAGATACAGTACTGACATTTTTCAAAGTAGCTGTTTACTTCCTGATTTATAAGGCAAACAGAGATGTTCCCTCTTACTCCATCTCTGCAAAATGTATTTTTCATGGAAAAATGATAAACCAATTTTTTTCTATGAAGTGACTTCAGTTATTTCGGTTAATTACTGTATAAAGCTACATTCCTATAAAACGCTACTGTGGAGTAAGAACCAGGAAAGCCAGATCTTATTTGCAATTATTAGGATTATGACGTTATATTACAATCCTCTACATGCCCCTCAGAAATCAGTCCCAATGAGACAGATCTATTCCCAAATCGAATACATAAGTAATATATCTTCCTTAGTTCTAGAATGAGGAACTTGCTTGGAATTTTGCAATGGAAATGACTTGATACGTGCTGCCAAATACATGCAATGCTCTTGGGATCACAGCTAACACTCTTTTAACAGCCAGGTCTAATTCCTATTCTTCTCCTGAACAGAAGTGTTTTCTGTCTAACAAGATTCGTTGTCCTTACAGATTTTTTACAAACTTGGCTACCAAATGGTATGAGAGGTCTAAGACTTTAGACAGATTTTAACACATCGAACTGGATCCATTCATTCGTAGGACGAAGGCTGGTTTTAAACCTGAACTTTCAGGCTGTTTACAGGCTACCTTCATTTTCAGAAGAGCTGCATCCGATCAAATGTCAATCTGATCCAACAATTTCAGTCCTACAATAAACAACCAGGGGTCATGCCAGGTACAGTTCCCAAAGATGCAGCTCCTAACATCTGGAGAGCACCAGGTTGGGGAAGACAGCTGTATACCATGCAGCATTCCTCTTGGAGTTGGGATGGTGGGGTAGCCGTTAATGTTTCAAAATCTGGAAGACGGGAATCAATCCTTTCCAGACACCCTTGTAATGTCTTCCTCTGCCCTGCCATTCATTTTACCACATGCTCCATTTTGGCTCAGCCAGTTGCCTTGCTGTGGACTTACAGCAACGCCGAGCATCACCCGACCATCTCTGTGGTGAGATAAAGCTTGTCTCCATTACCATTACATCGGAACAGCAGTCCTTGGATGGTGCAAGAAAACGCTATAAACCTGAGTGGCCCATGGCATCCAATGGGTGTGTATTTTCGGGGCGGGAGTGGGTGGAGTGGATGCCCCCCTTTGCAACTTCGTTTGAGGGATCCAGAAGGACTCCTCCATGCCCAGCCACCCAGGCGGGAATAAGAGGGAGGTGGACCAAGTGGGGCGTGGCCTTGCCCAAAGGCTAAACAGCATTTAGTCCCACCCTGTCCTTAACTTTATTTCCCGCTCACTCTCAATCACCTTAACCAGCTTCGTGCATCAATCTCAGTTCCTTTAATTTTAAGACGGAACACGGAGGCAGCGAAGGGGAAAGGGCTTCTGAAAAAGCGGGTGAGAGGCTGCAGGCAGTGAGTCCAGCCTCTTGACTTTCCACCTTCATGAGGCAAGCAGGCAGGGAGGCCAAAATAAGCGCCTCGCCCGCAATCTGAGCCATTACCACTTCCCGCCTTTTTTGCTGGCCACGGCGGCAGTGCAAAGAGACTAAAGTTCTCGCTCGCGCTGTTCAGAGCATCTAGGGAGCTGGGCTGGGCCCTCTTTTCCTCATAGACCCTTCGAGTCACAGGTTGATGACTGGCCTCCCAAACGCTGGCCTGGATCGGTAGCTGCTGGGAGAGGCAGGTTCGGCTTTTGCTGGAGTGCAGATGGGTTGGCTTTACCTAATCCCCAAGGCACATGGGCAAAACCCGACGACGTATCTAGAGCAGGGCTTCTCAATCTCGGCAACTTTAAGATGTGTGGACTTCAACTCCCAGAATTCCCCAGCCCGCTCTAGAGGTTGTAGAAGGCTGGAGTAGTCAAACCTATGTCAGATGATACTTCTTCGTTCATGATTTCCAGCATCACCTAATATCCCTTTGCTCATATGTTGCCAAGGAAGACAGGGTTGGGTGTCATTAAAAATGGGCAGAGCTCCGCTTGCAGCATTGTGGCTGCCCTCTTGACTTTTGACCGCACCTTGTTGACACCCTGCTTTAGGTTCATCTTCAGGTCCCTCCAGCCCAGCTAAGTCACCCTCAGCCTGCAGCTGAAGGAGTTTAAAGCCCTCTTTAACTATTCCATTTTTAAGAGATGTTATTCATCTTTTGTGGGGGGGGGGGCGCTGGGACACCTTTCATTGATCATGCAGTTGGTGCATGTGTGAAGTCCACACATCTTAAAGTTGCTAAGGTTGAGAAACATTGATTTAGACAATGTCTCGGGGCATAAAGACACAGATTTCCCCAACCAGCATCTTCCAGCCTTGTTGGAACACAACTCCCAGTGGGGAGTGGTAAGAGTTGTAGGGTGTCAGCACAGGGGGCTTTGCCTAGAGGAAGGGGTGGAAGTGTGAGGAGCCCACTCTAAATGGAGGGAGAAGAGGCTGACAGCCAGCAGCAGTTTCTTTTCTGCGGCTGCTCATTACAGCTTCTGCTGTTTATTGGGTTGGGGGTCTTCAACCAGCCCACTCCTGAATCAGGTTTTGTTCTCTGACGTTGAAATATGCTCCCCTCCCTCCCGCCCCAGTAAGTGAAACTAGCACATCCAACGAGGCTGCCTCTAAGCGGTTTGTTAATTTAGGGCTCTTTTGTTTTGACTGAGTCTGCAGCAAGGCGGGCGTTGCTTCGTTTACTTGGAGGGGCTGTCCTTGAGTTCAGGGCCCTTGCCCTCCCCTCCGCCTTGCTCTCACCTTCCTGACATTATTGATTAATTCTTATTAACTTGCTTGATTTGCAAAGGGGGGAGGGAGGGGGGGAGGGAGGGGAGGGTGTGGGAGATAGAAGTGAAGGGAGGCAGTTGGGTTGGGGGGAGGACCTGCTCTGCAGACAAGTCCCTAAGGCAAGCTGGAGTCTTTTGTCTTGCTGCGTGGAAGGTCTGGCATCAATTATGGTGGGCCCTGTTTATGCATTTTTTGCAGCAAATAGATTTGCACACTCTGGTTTCTCTGAAAATCTTGCTCCAAGTTCCTCCTCTATATTCTGGAGAGTCTCCTTCCAAACGGACTTGCTCTTTCAAGGGTAACCTAACAACCTTTCGGATCTTGTCCCCTCCCCCCAGGTCAATTAGGACAAACCATGAGGAACCTCTTCGTGTAATTTGCCTCCCCTTTTGCAACACTCTCCTGTAACTGGTGTGATTCGGGCTGGGGGCAGGGGAGCAAAGAGGGAGGGAGATGCCCATCTTGGAAACCGAAAGGGTGTGTAGTATTTTCCCCTCCCATTTACAAGAGGCACCATTCTTTTCCTGAGGTCTAGTGGTCTTTCAGAAAGGTGTGAAAGTTTTCCCAACTCCCTGCAAACATCAAAGAGAAAAAGAGGAAGCCTTTCCTAACTGATTTCTTGTAATCAGCGTGAACCTACCTAGCAGCACGTTCTCCAGGAGTTAGCTAAAACACAGTTTGCACTTCTTTTCTTTGATCTAGGGCAGTGTTTCTCAACCTTAGCAACTTTAAGATGAGCTAACTTTAAGATGAGCATGGCTGGCTGGGGAATTCTGGGAGCTGAAGTCCACTCATCTTAAAGTTACTAAGGTTGAAAAACACTGATCTAGAGGCAAAAGATGGCCCTAATGGATAGGGGATGGATAGTAAGACACAGGCCACTAATCTGCACATTCTGCCTCTTGCCTCTCCCCAACTAGCAGCTGAAGAGCAGTCCATAATATCATTTAGGGTCACCCTGATCTTTGCCTGAAGTCATAATATATATCCCATGTGGGAAATGTAAATAGATAACAGAGCCCTGATTTGTTGCCCTTGATATAGAAATATTGCAGCTTTCCAACTATATATATATATATATATATATAAGTACGTGGGATTGAGCCCACCAGTAACAAAAATGCAACAGATTCTGCCTTCTTTCTTTTCCTCCATCTGTGGTGCACCAATAAATACACTTTTCTCTCTTTCTCTTACATACACAACTAGTTAGTGGCAACAGCCAGACTGGTTGCAAATGCCTTCCACACAATGTTAGCAAGTCAGCAGTGGGCACAGAAGGGTAGAATAATATTGTGCCATAGTATTCCTAGTTAAGCAGATAAAAATCTATTATGTAGCCCATCTGCTTTTGCGGGCTCTCCAAGATAAGATGTTTTGTGAGCCCTCCTTGAGGGCTCTGTGTTTGCATGCACTTTCAATAATGTCACTTGATTTAAAGAAAAATAATATCCGATCTCATTTTATTTATCAGCTGTCAGTTCTCATCAGAACTCTTATCAGTTCTATTACTAACGAGGTATAATAGTGTCTCTTTTCTTAAGGTGAATTACCATCCCTCTCCCCCAGAAAGCTTCCTTCATTTTAACCCTCAAAATTATTTTGGAAGATGACATTCATTCGCGATCTCCTTGATGAAGTCTAGAATGGCATCACATTTTAAACTGAGCTGACTGAAGAGGCTTAAGTTTTAGTTTAACAAGTTAAATAAATAAAAAGTACAGTAAAGGTAGCTCCCAAAGACCTCATGGAGATATCCATGTATTTTTACTGAAAACAATATGGAAGTGGTTTTCCATTGTCTTCTTCTGGGATGTTACATGACTTCCCAGTCTAATTTCCAGCCCTGAGATTTCCTGGTGTTTCACATCCAAATATTAACCAAATTCTATCCTTCTTATTTCTGAGACATCAACCAAGTTCAGTTCCTTGCTAGCCTAGAAAGTTAAATAGGAGAGCTATGGAAATCAACCATTATTTCTCTTTTGCCAACTGTAGGCCTACCATTCAGATAGTCCTCAGTTTAAGAATGAGTTCCATTCCTAAGGTCTGTCCTTAAGTCGAATTTGTATGTAAACCAGAACAGTATCATTGTATAATACTGTATAAGTAGTATTGTTTAATGAACTCAAACCATTGTGTATTTAATTCTAGTTTTGGTACAATAGGCTCCATTCTTAACTATGGATTGTCTGAAACCCAGGTGTTCTTAACCCAGGGACTACCTGTACTTGGATTGCAAAAATTCAGATGGCCCCTAGAGAGGAGCAAAGAGATAGAGTTTCTGGATCATTGTGCTGCCATGTAGAGATTATCTGAATCTTTGCAGCCTGGAACTTTCCTTGCTGAAATATCTGCTATGCATCCATGTCCAAAAGACATCAGAAGGACCCCAACATAGTTGCCACAAGGGGCTGTAGCTGCTATGAGCCTTTGATGAATGGATCCAAATTGTGTCTCATTGAATCATTTGCAAAGGCATAGTAAATATTACCGTAAATTGACATGCTTATTCTTTTTAATCCCATCTTTGAAAAGGCATATATCTTTTGCTCAACGGACAACTGATTAGTTGAGGAAAACAATCTTTTGTTGGTTTGGTGAAGTTTTGAGTGGCATTTCAAAAGTTATTAAGAGCTTATTTATTTATTCATTTCATTTCATTTGTGCTATCCATGCCAAACTGGATCTGAGTGATGTATAAGCAAAAAAACAAAACAAAACCCTCCATTAAAAACAAAATAGAAACAAGCCAAAAAAAACTGCATCCTACAATAAATGGTGCCAGTTACCAGGGGAAGGCCCTAGCTAACATCCCCCCCACCCAAAGCTTTATCAAGTAGCCATGTTTTTATCACCCTGCCCCTAGTGAGGAAGTTGTTTCGATGTGCAGGGCAAGCAGTCCCACCTCAGGGGGGCCACCAGTGAGAAGGCCAGATTATGAGGTCCCTCAGGTGAAATTTCCTTGGTGATGGAAGTGGCCTCATCTCCCTGATCTCAAATTCATTTGGAGTAGGTGGTATTGAAGATATCCAGGCTCTGAGCCATGTAGATAACCAGCACCTTGAATTGTGTCTGGAAGCTGACTGCTAGCCAATGAACTCCCAAAGTAGAGGTGTTCTATGGTTGAATTTAGATGTGCCCATAACTACTCAGGTTGCTCCAGTTATACCTTCTGGGTGGTTTTCAAAAGCAGCCCCACGCAGGGTGAATTGCAGCTGCTCAACCATGGGGTGACAAGGGCATGAGTGACTGTGCAATGCATCGTGCATTTTCCTGACTCATCACAACTACTAACAGCAACTGCTGCATATTTTCTGCATGCTTGGTTTCATCCTAAAGCTAGAATGCTGCCAGTAATTCAGGATTTGGAGAAAGACTCTGGGCTGCCTAGAAGATACAATAGATTCTCTGTGTGTCTATTTCATTCCTGACAGAATGTAACTCTGTAGGTTCAAGCTACTCTTTACTACGTGCATTGGGACAGCTTTGGTTTCCTACAGATGATTTGAAGTAAAGGAGATTCTGGGAAGGAGTAGAAATGGGAGAAGTGACAGTGAGAGGGAACAGCATGCCAGCTTGGGGGCAGAATGGTGTTGCCATATACTGTAGCCTCTTATAGCATTCCTGCAACGAGACTTCTATGGCCAGAGAAGGACAGGCCGTGTTTGTAGGCTGGTCTATAGCACTTGCCATGCTGAGACTTCTGGGGGCTGCAGCCCCACCACCTCTGGAAGTTGCACTCTAAATCTCACTAATACTGGATAATGTCAGTTGTATTTTGTTTAATGGTACTTAGTGCCTAGGACAGTGTTTCTCAACCTTGGCAACTTTAAGATGAGTGGACTTCAACTCCCAGAACTCCCAGAACAGAGCAAAGCTGGCTGGGGAGTTCTGTGAGTTGAAGTCCACGCATCTTAAAGTTGTCAACGTTGAGAAATACTGGTCTAGGAAGACAGAATAGAATTACAGGCTCCCTTTGTTTTCTGTGCCATTCGTTATAAACCACAGGAGAGAGTTCCAATAAAGAGCCCTGTATTCTCTTTTCCTAAAAAGAGAATTTTCCTATTTTTGCTTAGATAGCAAAGAGACTAAAAAGAGAACTTCGCTATCTTTGCCTAGATAATAAAAAACCTAAAGAAGCTTCTTTGCCAGCTGAGAAGTGGTTTAGATTATGATTTTGGTTTTTAATAGTGTTGTACCATGAGTGTATGTACATTGTCCTTTCTGCTTCCAATGGGGTTTTATGTTCTGTGGGTCAGAGTTTACTATGGACTTTTTAATAGTGGTTGTACTATACTCCTGGTAAACTGTCATTTGATTGAGGCAGGGTTCAGTAAATAAACAAACAAATAACAAAAGTAACATCTGTTTTTCTAATTTGTTCTAATTAGCAAAAATGATTATTTGTATTTGTTTGAGGCTTATCTCTTTTTTAAAAAAGATGTGTTTCTTTAAATTAAACAGTCATTGTAATTACTTAATCCCATTTATGATGCACTGTGAGAGAATGGATTTGCAGAACATTATCTTTGTTCAATATCAGAGCTAAGGCTCTGTGACAGAAAGCCAGAGTTGCAAGCAGAGGCTAACCCCTGAACAGGCACGTACCATGATGTGTAGTGTGAAGCAAATTTGCAATTTGTGCTTCGTCTCTTTTGTACATCTACAATTTTGGGGGGAGGGGGGTGTTTCAGGTCCAGATTCAGACAGGGAGTACTATAGTCTTGTGCCTTGAACAGTTTTTTGTACAGTTGCATTCATAAGAAAAAATGATCAAATATTTTTGTGAATCTGGCATAGTTCTTGGGCAAGTGACCAATCAGAGCCTTGCCGTATAACAGTGTGAAGCATTTTGTTTCAGACAGCAGTGGGGAAAGGAAATAAGACTGGGTATTCCCAGTATGGTGCTCAGTGGCATGAATATACCCATAAATGCTTCCCACAATATCTGCTACAGCTCTGGCCCAGCTGATGTTCATTTTTTTGATAGCAGCTCTTTTAAAAAAATAAAATAAGATGTGTGTGTGTGATATGCAACCCACAAAGCAAAATGCCAGTCTCCAGTGTGATATTTATTTACAAGACTGCTTGGAGCCAGACATACTGTACTGTAAATGTTCTTTAAAAATCAAACTGACAGAAGGCTGTAGCTTAGTGGTTTACTAGAAAGCATTTCCACCAGCTTAGGCCCTGGTTCAGATGCCTTGGTTTAGCATGTTGTAACCTTGCTAGATAAAAGACTTTAGGAACATCCTTACTACCTGTCTCGGGGGATATGTTATTTGCTACACTGTCAATCATACAATTATTTGCTACACTGTCAATCGTAAAAAAAAAAAAAAAAAGGATGGGGGTACCAGACCACCTTACCTGTCTCCTGAGACAACTGTATGCGGGCCAAGAAGTAACAGTTAGAACTGGTCATGGAACAACCGATTGGTTCAAAACAGGGAAAGGAGTACAACAAGGCTGTATACTGTCACCCTGCTTATTTAACTTATATGCAGAATACATCATGAGAAATGCCAGGCTGGAAGAATCACAAGCTGGAATTAAGATTGCAGGGAGAAACATCAACAACCTCAGATATGCAGATGATACCACCCTAATGGCAGAAAGTGAAGAAGAACTAAACAGTCTCTTGATGAGGGTGAAAGAGGAGAGTGCAAAAGCTGGCTTGAAACTCAACATTAAAAAAACGAAGATCATGGCATCTGGACCCATCAATTCCTGGCAAATAGAAGGGGTAGAAATGGAAGCAGTAACAGATTTCATTTATTTGGGCTCCAAGATCACCGCAGACAGAGACTGCAGCCATGAAATTAAAAGACGCTTGCTCCTTGGGAGGAAAGCTATGGCAAACCTAGACAGCATATTAAAAAGCTGAGACATCACCTTGCCGACAAAGATCCGCATAATCAAAGCTATAGTTTTTCCAGTAGCAATGTATGGCTGTGAGAGCTGGACCATAAAGAAGGCTGAGCGCCGAAGAATTGATGCCTTTGAACTGTGGTGCTGGAGAAGACTCTTAAGAGTCCCCTGGACCGCTAGGAGGTCAAACCAGTCAATCTTAAAGGACAGCAATCCTGACTGCTCATTGGAAGGATTGATAATGAAGCTCAAGCTCAGATACTTTGGTCACCTAATGAGAAGAGAGGACTTCTCATTAGAAGACCCTGATGCTGGGAAAGATTGAAGGCAAAAGGAGAAGGGGACGGCAGAGGATGAGATGGTTAGATAGCATCACTGAAGCAATGAGCATGAAACTGAGCAAACTCAGAGAGGCAGTGAAGGACAGGAAGGCCTGGCGCGATATGGTTCATGGGGTCATGAAGAGTCGGACACGACTTAACGACTGAACAACAACAACAACAATCGTAAAATGGGAAGCAATGAATATTTCTTCAGTTTTGGGATTCGGTGCAGCTACTTTGCTGTTCTGGGGAGGAGAAATCAGGGGATAGTAACCTGTCATCAAAAATGCAACATGGCTATGATAGACCCAGGCTCTCAGATATGTTTCCACAGAAAATTTTACATGGATGTCATCAAATGTAAATTCTTCTGGAAGAACAAAGACAGCATTGTTCATTAAAGGGACGATGGACACTACCTTTCTTTTAATTTACACAATTATTACTCTAAAGCTGACCCCAGCATCCCAGGGACGGCTGGAGGAGGGTGAGCAAAAGGCTTAATCTCCTTGTTTTCCTTTGACCGCCTATTTTGGCAGAGCAAAAGCCAGGGATGTTTGTTCGGACAGGATAAACCACAGCAGAAGCCTGTAGGTGAAATTCCGAAACATGCTCTTCCCAGAGAGACCAGAAGCCCTGGCCTTTGTGGAGACAAATGAACAGAAGAGGCAGGACCACTCCCCGCCTCAGCCTTCAGCAGCCCAAGCCTGACGAAGTCGGGCAGCTCTTTTTGCTGACGTGCCTCGCACAAGCAGCTGTTTTGGCTTCTTGCTTTCTTCTGCAGCACCAGCCTCTTCATTCTGTTTGCTCAACATAATTTGGCTCTGAATAGCCAGGCTCCAGCGAGGGGAGGGAGGCCAGAGAGGAGTCTGCTAGAGACAAAAGAAGTTAAAAGTTAGTTGTTCCCACCCCTTCCCTCCCCCCCCTTTGTTTTACTCGCAACATTGCTGTTTAGCTTAGTGTAATTGATTATGTTCTTTGCTAGTTTTACTGTGGCTGCTGTTGCAATCTCAAGAGAGTTTCTTCCTAGCTATTGTTGCTTCTCTGGTTCCCCATCCCACCCCATCTCCTTTACTTCCCTTCTTTTCTCCCGTCTTGAAAGTCCTCTTCTAAAAAGTTAAACATGACCATTTTTGTTTTCCTGGAAACAAATTTAATTCTCTTGAGCTCTGGAGTTTGACTCTACTGGCAACTAGTGTACCTCTGGCCCTTACAGCTGACCTAGCAACTCCCCTTTGGAATGCAGTCACAGAGCCAAATGCTTTATGCTACAGCTAGAGTTCTGAGTGTGCACATATTCATGGATATAAATATATGCAGGTTTGCAAGCATGTGGTCCCCAAAAGCCTTTTAAGAAGGGCCCACATGTATACCTTCCTCCAATCGTTATTCTTATCATAATTCACAAACTGTGGATTAGTATAATCTTAATTTAGGTGGCAATACGTACATTGCAAAGTAATGAGATTGCTTGACACATTCTGTTCCCTGAGCAATAAGACATTCCCACACCTGTAAAGAGGCTGTTTCCCCAGGAGCAAAAAGAAAACATATGTACCAGGCTTTGGGTGTTTTTTAAGCAGTTTATGTTTAGATTAACACAATGAGAAATAAATGAGCATGTTGTCAACCATATGTCCCAAACATTACGAATCTAGCAGCAGCCTTGGATTCTAAAAACAAACAAACAAACAAACCTCAGATTTATTCACACATTACATTAAGCCATAATGTAGTCTGCCAGTCTAAGCTTAAGTGTGTTGTGTCATCCTAGTTATTAGGTTTGTATATAAAGTTTTATGACCTAGCAGAATATCAACCATTGTAGCTTATTCAGCTAAAACACAGCGGAAATAGCCACAGTCTACTACGTTGTGTTCACAAAAATCAAAGCGGAAAAAAGTGGATTCCATAAGGGCCTCTCCACTCTCCTCATTGCTTAACCTTCCCAAGGACAAAATAACTAGAAAATGAAAACCCTAATATTCTTGCTTGTATTTGACCCTTAGAGCTGTCAGCAATTTCAGTGAGTGGTTATATGCAGTGTTTCTGGCTGGGGAATTCTGGGAATTGAAGTCCATACATCTTAAAGTTGCCAAGGTTGAGAAACACTGGGTTATAGGGACAAAGACATCCTTGTTTTCTGGCATAGAAAACATACATAAAAACATGGGTTGAGCTATAGTCATAGAAAATATGAGTTGGAAGTCATATAAGTTATAAGTCATCAACTCCAACCATATACTCAGTGCAGGAATCCATTAAACCAGTGCTTCCCAAACTTTTTCCTTCATTACCCCAAACCCTAACTTTGAATGGTTGCTGAACGAATGATCATAACTCAAGGACTACCTGTATTATAAAAACAATATCACTGAATGATGTTGACGTCATTTCAACAAATTACCATTGGTAATTTCATCGATTTTCATCTTAATGGGAATACTTTGGGAGATTTTCGAATATATTTTAGTACACATGGCATTCTTTAAGTCAATTTAAATGTCCCTGTGGAGATTGGATAATGGGTTTGTGTGTTATTACCCAAAGAAAAACTACTTTTACCCAATTGTGGGTAATTTATCCAGGTTTGGGAAGCAGTGCGCTAAACCAACCCCAACAAGTGGCCTGTTAGAAAATCTAAATGAGGGAAAGCCTACTACTGTTCCAGGCAGACTGTTACACTGCTTAAGGATTCTTACAATCAGGAAATTCCTCCTAAGTCTCAGTGTGGCTGGGGAATTCTGGGAGTTGGTCCACACATCTTAAAGTTGTCAAGCTTGAGAAACTCTGCTTTACACTGACCTGGGGAAAAAAATCCAGGGCCTAAGTAAGTATTTTTTAGTTATAGAGATGCCTCTCTGTGTGTACTGTCTATTCAATCCAGCCTGACAATATCAGTCCAAACTTATATATCTGCCTTATACCTACTATGCTGAAAGTTTTTGGAATGTCTTTCTTCTGAGAGATGAAAGAATGAGCAGACTTTTCTGAACATTAATAAATAGAGAAAGGGTGTCCATTACCATTGTGATTGCCTAAGCTCAACTTTCACCACTGTCTATATGGGGTTTGCGACTGCAGTAGATATACCTCTTGAGTGTGCCAAGGAAAGCCCACTGGCATGAAGGAAAGTGATGTTTTCCAAAGCAGAACTTGTTGATTGTATTCACACATTAAGCTAAGCTATGGTTTGTCATAATCCTTGTTCACAACTACAATCATTCGGATTCACCAACAGGCTACACCAAATAAGCCACATTATAGATTAGGACCTAGTGTAAACCCAGGCATACTCTCCCCGGTGGATAGAAGAAGGATAGAGTAAGAAGAAGAGCGGATAGAATAATGTCTGCGTGTGTTGTTGAGTAGCCTCTGGAGGAAAAAACGCCAGGACTATTTGTTCATAGTTTTTGCAATAAACAATGCTTACAGTTGTTGCCGTTGCTTCCCTTTGTTCTCCACACTTGCCTAACTTTAGATTCTTTCATATTACGCTTGCCAAATATAACCACTGCATTTTGTGCCGGTATAAACAAACTTCTTAAGATAACTCTTGTGGAGCTGAGTAAATGGAATTGTAAGATAACAGAGTTTTCACGTGTTAAAAACTCTTATTTGATGTAATGTTCTGTGGCTATTTGTTTAATAACTGCCATCTAGCGCCCATGTCTTAAGGCTGACAGCCTGTAAATCATAACACTGTGGAGTCAGAGGGGGCCCTTTTGTTTTCTATGTGCATCACTGCCTTGATTTTTTTGACCATACCCTGGTAATTGGTTAAATTGCAGACTTGCTCTTAGTAGTAGGAAGCTTGATATTTAAGGTACTTGCTCAAAAGTCTTGTAGGACAACCATGGAAGAGGCAGAGGACAGGCCAGATTGCTAAATTGTTCAGTAGAAGGACCAGGCAGAAATGCACACGTGTATGAGCCACAGACTAATTCTGCCCCTAGAAACATTTGGATACCAAAGTCTTCTAGGTGATTTTGAGCTTGGGGCAGTAAATCCTCATCACTGGGGACAGATTGCTAGTCAGCTAAAGAATTATTAATATCCTTTGCGCTCTGAGGATTTCCAAATGTCCCTGCAGAAACATCTGTTCAGTGATGGAGGGCATGGGGAAGGGAAAAGAGACTTCCTCTGCAGATTGTGCTGTTGGCTGTAATGTTGCACAATGTGGGCTGGGTTTGGTTGTTGTTGAAATAGTTTGGTTTGCTATGGCGCTGTTTGTGCGCAACTGAGAAGAGGCCTGTCTGCAGTTTCATTAAAAACAAACACACATACACACACATTGCTCTGCCACCAATACCGTCACATAGCAACACCCTATTTCTTTCCCAGCAAGCAATTGAAATATGGAAAAGTTTAAACTAACAAGGAACAATTGAAAAAAAAAATCCTGATGGCCTTGAGTGAAGCCACTAGGAGGCACTCAAGTCCAAGCGAGCAAAACTAAATTATTTCAAGGCAGCTTGGCAGGAGTCCAAGAAAAATCAGCTGAATTGGGGACCAAAGTATTCACATTTCACCCCTGCAAAAAACATGCAGCCCATTCAGCATAAATGTATGTCTGTGTTGCTTTTGTAAACTTTATGCAATGAGAAAAAAGACTCCTATTTTTTTTAAATTCCCCCAAACCTTAGAGTGAAGGTAAATGCCTCTTATCTCCAGCCAATTCCATTTTATGAACATTTTCTATTTACTGTCTCAAAGAACACTGTTGATTTTAGTTAACCTCTGCAATGTTAAGTATTGGGGAAAGGGAGAATGTCACTGGGGAGAACTAGACACAATTGTTTCCAAATGTGCCCCAGTTTTTCTCAAGTACAGTATTATGATCTACAGCCTTGTCTTTTTTTTAATCCAACAATTTATAAAAGGTAAAGTGTTAATTCCAAGGAGCTGCTAGTTCATATATAGCAAATTTTAAAAGAAGCTTGCATAATGTATGACCTGACAGACCAAACGTTGTTGGGGGGAGGGAGAGACAAAAAGTGTGTGTGTGTGGGGGGGGGGAGATAATAAAATATCCAGAAAGTCTGGAATGTACATCTGCTCACAGAAAGTTCTGCCTTGCCATTAATGTAATTATGTGAGATTTCATCATGCTAGTGCTTAATTTAAATTAATAAACATGCATATATGATTCAGGAGCTCCAACCCAGTTAAATGCCATACCATCTGCCTCCAATTTCTGAGGAGAACTGCAGACAAAATTCTGCCATTTTTAACATGACTGGCATATTATACTGGAAGAGCCACAGCAATAAGGTTTTGCTTATGTAAACGGAGATGCATCGTGTTTAGATAAATCCAGTGGTCCCTCTTGTAAACACCGGAGCTTCTCTCATTAGAAATAAGTGCCTCACAGTTTGGTCACACCTGTTGGTGTCCCTTAACTGCACTGTGCCTGATGTGGTCACAGCTTCTAAAAGTCCTCCAAAGATCTCTTCCATGTGCTGGGCTTTTTTCTTCTGTTTGAACCTACCCCGCTATTGACTCCAGAAAAAAAGAAAGTTTAAAGTAACCTTTTCTTTTGTGGCACAAATTCTGGCAGACTTACTCCTCACTTGGCTTTGAAATATTGGAATGACAGCATCAAGTTTAAAAAAATGGGATTATCCCAATAGAGATGAATGCTCTAAGAAACAAATGCTGTTGTGTAAGCAGCAAATCTGAAAATTGAAAAGCAGATTTAAATTGTAAAGAGAAAATACCTTGAATTGGGGTTCACGACAGAACTCTTTCAATAAATTATTCCTTTAAAATAAATGTACTCCCTGAATGGAAATTAAATCTGGACTATTAAATAACTCACCATGGGTTAAAACCTTTGCTTTCATCCCGGATTTATTCCAGACTATAGGGGAGAGAATTGTATGTCCTGAATATATCTCTATGAAAAAGAAAATTCATACATATATAAAATAGGTAAGAGAACGAGCAAGGTAGACATTCCTTCTCTTGACTACATCCCTTGGAAACATGAGTCTAGAAAATTTCAGCAACAAAAACGGAGGTGTGGAGAACCACGGGGGCCCTTTTCCTGCCAGCCAGCTAATCAGTCCACTCAGCTGAATGACAGGACATGTTTGCTGGTTTCCCATTGCTTTCAGATTTTTACATGGAGGAAGCATGTTAAAAATTAATGAAGAATCATATGTTGCCATATACAGCGAATTCAAAGGACAGTCAAGTCTGAACAGTTTTATTTTGTGATGAGCTGTTTCTCTAACCATTAACCTGGACTGAGAGAGTATGTCTGTCTTGAAGTCACCTAGTGAAATCCATGGTTGAATGAAGTCCCAAGAAACCTGGGTCTCCTAAGTCCACATCTGACAATTTAACAGTATACTACATTGTCTCTCTCTGATTATCTCCAATTTTGGCACTAATAAATCAAGGTTTAGTCAAATGGATTAGAATTGTTTTGAGTTTTTTTGAATGCAATTAAGTTTAATTTGTCTCTACAGTTGATTTATGTTTTAATACACGTTCCTATTTTTATGTCTTCATTCTATTTTAAAGTCATTTACAAGCCACTGGCAGTTTTCTTTGACCATTTCAATTTGTTTGTTGTTTCGACTTGTTTTTCTCTGATACCACTTGCATGTTTAAAATCACAGATATTACTATTCAATATCTTTGAATTGCATATTTGTTAAAAGTCTTGGAAGACTCAATGGAGAAATTGAAGGAAGTAGATGAAATTGATGTTGTTTCTGTGTTTTTTGGGATAATGAAAATGTAAGCCATGTTTATCTAAATCAGTGGCAGATTGTTTTAAAAAGTCTAAAACTAGCCTCTTGATCATAAAATATGTTTAATACATCAAAATATCTTGTTTTGATCACCATACTGTTATAGATACAATTCAAGAGTTATAACCTTGACTCACATGATTTAGTCTTATTCTGCTATTGCCCATAGTTTATTCTGAATTCATAGACTTTCTAACAAGAGTTTAGAGTGACTGATACTTATCAGAGTTACATATGTCCCTCTTGGCTATATACTCATTATCTGGAATTTGTCAAGGCATCAAGAATTATGGACTCTATATGAATGAGAGTGGAGTTGCCAATGAATTACTATAAAACTTTGGGAGGATACATCTGATTTTATGCAGTAGATTCCCAATATAGGCTACATGTCTACACTGAAGCAGTATTTTTGTCACATTGTTTTATCAGAAATAAATGTTCAAGCTTTCTCTCTTTCTTCTTTATTTCAGTTTCTACAGCATGCATTGTTTATACTATTAATACTAATTTGGCTCAGATAGTTACATGAATAACACTGAAAAATGAATATTACATTGTATTTTTTTGCTTGTATCATCATCATCATCATGTTGGTTGGTTGGTTGTTAATTTAAAAAAAGGATTCTGTACAAACCTAAGGAGTAAATTTCACTACAACATGCACTTCTGAGAGAAAAACTACCCACTAAATACACTAAGTCCTGAACTGTGTCAGCAGATGCATTCTCAAAAGGTCCATATTATATTAACTACAAAGAATTGCATGAATATAATCAGATTTCAGTTAATTTTATTTTACGTTCTGGAAACTTAAATGTTTAAATGTGCTGCTTTCTAAATTAAATAGTTGATAAATAGTTATGAATGTATGAAAATATCAGAGCTTTAATGTCTTACATAGTACTCTTCTTGCATACTTATTTACAAAAAAGTCATATTGATTTTTAAACAAATGGACTTTCTTGTGATTTAGGATTTCTGTGTTACTCAGCATGACCTTTTCAGTTAAATGGATGATTAAATGTCATTTTAAACTCATTGTATAAACGTAACAGTTTGAGTAATACTAGAAGAGGATGTTGCAGACCCGTCATTAGCTGGCAGACAAGATTAGCTATGGCAGCCTGATTCAAAAAGAGAGTGTATCCCACTGACAAGATGCAACACTCATCATTGGTTACATTGCCTTGGTATGTTATGTCACCTAATTTATTATAAATTTCTTCCACTGTCCGGCTTTGTAGAAAGTCTAAAACATTCTTGCAGGTATACAGCGTATATTTAAAAAAGACAGGGAAACTGCAGAGATGCATGATATAATGTCACTGAATCTTGGAGAAATAATGTGAAAACAGAGGTGATGAAAGGTAAACAATATGATTGTAATATAAGAGCATAGTATCATACAATGGAATGGTATTATAGAATCATAAAGTTGGAAAGTGACCCCAGCTCCACAAATAGCTGTCTAGCCTCCATTTGAATATGACCCATGACGTGTCATGCATTACCCCTCTAGATAGTGAGATCATACTGTAATTAAGTTTTTCTAACTTTCAACCAGAAACTGCCTTCCTGTAACTTAAATTCCATGCCCTGTATTCTGGGCCAATATAAAACAAATGTTGACCTCATTCATCCTTTCAATTTGTTTAGAGGATGCTGTCATACTTTTCTTCACTTTTCTCAGGGCTAAATATATCCAGCTCCCTTAGTTCACGGGACTTAGTTTGTTCTGATCTTTATAGGTATAGACACAATCTGGCACCTGAATATCCTTCCCAAGGCCTTCATGGCTACTCTACCAAATTGTAGCCTGAAGTGTATTCCTTGACTTGGTTTCTTCACTGTTGATAGTCAACCCTAAAAGGCAGAAGGTATCCATCACTTCAATATTTTCATTGTCAGTTCTAAGGCTGGTTGCTGTACCTATTGGCATTAATCTGGTCTTCTTTATATTTAATCTTAGTCCCATTTTTACGGTGCTCCTTGACTTTCATTACTAAAGCCTGCTGATCATTTGCTTTATCAGCTATCAGAATAGTGTTATCTGCATAGTGCAGGTTACTGATTTTTCGTTCTTTAATTTTAAAGCCACACATCTTCTTCCAATCCAACTTCCCTCAATATATATTCCACATATATTTATTCAACTGAATAAATAAGGGGAGCGTATGCTGCTTTGCCAACCTGGAGCCAGTCTGTTTCACCACGTTCTTTCCAAACTGTTGCTTCCTGATCTGTATATAGGTTTCGCATGAGGACAGTAAGATGTTCTGGGATTCCCATTTTTCTAATCACATTACACAGCTTGACATGTAAAGGCCTTTCTATAATCAATGAAGCACATTCTGATTTCTTTTTGGTACTCTTTGGCGTTCAGTTATCCAGTATGCATCAGCAATAATGACTCATGTCCCTCAAATTTTTCTAAAGCTAGCTTAAACATCTGGCATCTCCTTTTCCATGTAGGGCTCATATTTTTGTAGATATTCCATTGATTTCTGTAGCCTTCTGGCTTGGTAATTACTAGAGTGCTGATCTAACTTCATCTTCTATTACTAGAGGTTCTTATATGTAGGGAATATCTTCTAAGGGTGTCTTGGATATTGACATCTCTATTGTGCAGAATTTCAGTACATTCCTTCCATCTTTGTTTGATCTCCTTTGAATTAGTTACTATCTGACCATTGCCATCCTTTAGCATATCAATTTGAGGGTGGAAGTTCCTTCTGAGTTCAGAGATCTTTTGGAAGAATTTCCTTGTTTTTCTAGGTCTATTTCCATCTTCAATATCTTTACAGATGTGGTTGTAATACTGCTTCTTGTCTCTTCTAATAGCTCTTTGAAATGTTTTGTGAAGTTCCTTCCTGAGATCTTTGTCTTTCTTGGGTTTTGGCTCCTCTTCTCAGCAATTTCCAGTTTGTTTTGACATTTAGTTTGCTTTCTTCTCTTTCTTCATCTTTGGCAGTCTGTCTTCACATTCATCCTTAACAACTTTAAGTTCATTCCACAGTCCCTTTGGTTCTCCATCTATGGAGTTCAGGACTTCAAAGCAATTCCTGATGTTCTCCTTGAAAATGGTGGGTATGTGCTCAATATGATATTGTGGAAACAGACTTGCTTTCTTCTTCTGCTTTAGCTTAACTTAGAACTTGCACACAAGCAATTCATGATCTGTTCTACAGTCAATTTGATTTCCATGTGTTCTGTGTGGCAGTGTCTATGTATATTGGCATCATTTTGGTTGTTTTAAAACCATGTTAGCAATGAAGAAATTGTTGGAATGGCAGAAATGTATAAGTTGTTCTCCTGCCTCATTTAGTTTCCTAGGCCAACTACATTTTCCACTTAATATTTCCAATTTTGGTATTCCAGTCTCCAACCTCAAGCAGCACAAAAGGCTTCTAAGAAAATTTGGTCTACCCTCTCTCTTGCTCTGTCTAACATGATTGAGACTGAATGCTCTCATTTTAGGGAAAAAAATATGAATGAATTAAAGGATGCAGTTCTCCAGATATGTATGTATTTCAAAGAGAAAACTATTTCTCATAGAAATTACAAAGACTATTTTTAAAAACATAGTGTATTCAGAACAAAATTTAAAATAGGTGAGGAATGTATATGTGAGATTCATTATAGTTACTGTTTTTGCAGTCCTTCATTATATTAATGAAGCAACCGAGCAATTGTTTTGAAGTTGTAAAATAAGATGACTAAGTTGGCTCAATGAAATAGAGAGTATATGAATGAATACTTGGTTTTACTCTCCAGTTATCTGAACTGGTTCTGTTTAATTCTGGTTATTCAGAGGTTCCAGTGAAAATTCTAAACATTTTAGCATCATAGCAACTGTTAGAAGTTCTTCAAAGATGCCAATAGGAAAAAAGAAAGAAAATAACAGTGGTTTCAGATTACACAGTATTTTGAAAAGTCATGTATACAGAATAATTAGCTATGGAATCTTCAGGCTCATAATGTTACTGAAAAGCAGATGTTTATGTTTGAGAAAACCATGAGCAAATTATTTAATCTTGCTGTATTTCAAGAATGTCCACAACAGAAAACTGTACAGTCCCAGATTCCAGAAAGTGAAATGCAAAATTTCTCTGTCACGTCCTAAACACAAAATCCTGCAACTTCAGTATTGATTTCAAAGCCAGCTGCCATTGGTAGTCTCCTGAAATCATCAAGTGATACAGCACTTGTCAGCGTTTTAAATGAGTTACTGTACACAATTACGTCCAGTCAGTTATTGAGCACAATTGTTTATAATGAAAGATGGAGAATAACTGAAAGGTACAAGGATAAGGAGAAGTTCTGAATGTGGGACTGACCATTTTTGGTAGTGTCAAGAATGATTCCTGGGGGAAAACTGGACATGAAAGAAAAGGAAAGAAGTGAAAGCAAAATCATCACAAGAAGAAAAAGTACCAGTCTTGTATGAACAAGTATTAGAAAATAGATTAATATTTTACTGAGTGAATAAGGAATAGATGGATGGACAGATGGATAGATGGACGGACAGACAGACAGGAAAGAGGATGCGGAAACTGCTGCTGTTAAAGAAAACAAGCAATCTGGATCCTACTAGCCAGCAGATCACCTGGTCATCTGAGTGGCAAGGAGCATATTGTTGATTTCCCAATGCTGAGGGTAAAAGAAACCAGCAATATGCAGTTGGTTGATGGAAAGTACTGTAAGGAGGTAATAAGTGTGAAATGGTGCACGGGCACACGAGACTTTGACCCAGAAATCTGTGGAACTCTTAAGGACCAAAAGAATCCCCCTCCCAGTAATCTGGAAGCTGCAAAGAGCCCCGCCCCCACTATTTAAGATCAATATGCATATGCATATGAATGGATGGGGGGATAGAATAATTTGATTGCAAACTGTATTCCAGACCACATAGTGGAATTTTTACAGGAGATCTGAAGGCGACTGGGTGGAAACTGATACCACCTTTGAGATAATTGCTGAGTTTTAAAATGCTGACTTGCAGCTTCCCTTCTCACCTGCAGCATTTATGTTCCATTTACCAATATCCACCCAAATTTTATTTGAAGCCCAAGACTTGCCCAGAGGACCTCTGTCCACTAATCCATATGTATCTGAAGTTTCTCTGTATGATTTACCATATTTTTCAGATGAGAAACTTTAGCTATATACATTGACCTAACATTTATTTGGATGCTCATTCTGTCTATGGTCAGCAGTACTTAAAGGCTGCTATCTTGTCAATACTTAATGCAGTGATTACTTATCTCTATCCTATTAAAAGAGAAAGGAACATAATGTTGCTTAACTTTGGATTGCACTAAAAGTCATTTTCACATCAAATCCGGCTGAGGAGTTATCTCTTTAAGAAAGCAGCTATTTTCCTTGGATTAGGAAACAAAAATATGAGTCAGACCATTGGACAACTAAAATGAGCAACACAATTTATAATGTTATCTGCATGGAAGATAAGAGTACTGTAACAATCCTCCGTTTTGTGGTTAATGTCAGGCTCAATTTTTAAAAACTGGTAGAAAAGAAAAAATGGAAAAGCCACATGAGGATCTGTATAACAATGGAAAGCATGTTGAACAAGCAGTATTCCTGAAATTGCTTGTTAAAAAGAGTAATCCCTTTGTAATTCACATATACATTCAGAAAAAAAGTGTGCGTTTATGATGCCAGTGAAACTGCATTAAGCTGTGGTTTGTTTTGAACATGAATTTTCAGTAAGACATAACGACTAGGCTTATATAATGCTAAGCCATAAATGTCAGCCCTTCAAGTATCCCTCAAGGCCATTCCCTTTGCCCTCTATGATAAATCATGATTTACAATCAAAATGAAAGAAATCACATTGAGTTTTATCATGCTGAGGCGTGATTTGTTTAACCAAGGTTTATTGAATAAACCAAAATGTGTGGGGTTTATATAATAACCTAAGCCACAAGCTATTGCTTATAAATCATAATGGTTGGAATCACAGTATACCAAGCTAAAACAAACCACAATTTGTTTTGTTGTCACATGTGAACCCAGTATAGAAAGTGTAGCCTGGCTTTCCTTTCTGCAACCCCCATACAGGGGTGGGGTGTCTTTTGGGGCTCTTTTTCGTCATCATCTTTTGAATTTGAAGGTTGGTGAAGGGCAAAATCTAAGAGCCAGTTTGGTGTAGTGCTTAAGGCATCAGGCTAGAAACCGTGAGACTGTGAGTCCTAGTCCCACCAGGCACAAAGCCAGCTGAGTGACCTTGGACCAGTCCCTAGGAAGGAGGAGGCAAGGGCAAACCGCTTCCAAAATCTTGCCGAGGAAACTGCAGGGACTTCTCCAGGCAGTTGCCAGATGCTAACACTGACTTGAAGGCACAAAAAGAAACAAACCAAGGCAAAATACAGTCCATCGTCCTTGCAAAAACTATTTATTAAATGTATATTCTATCTTTCTGTCTGTACAACATTCATAGTAGCTTACAGCAATTAAAAATACAACTTAATAGAAACATAAAAGCACAAACAATATAGTTAAAACCATGGCAGAGTTAAAGCCAGTGTAATTAAAATCAAAATAAATTCATCTCCCAATTGAAAGCTTGGTGAAAGGGATAGTTTTTCACCATATTCCTAAATACTGAAAAAGTGGAGTCAATCAATCACACTTTCCTGGGAGTGCATTTCATAGCAGGGAGAAGAAAAAGGAAGAGAAAGAGAGATTTACATGGAAGTATGGATGAATAGTTAGAGTTTGTTGTATTATAATACTGTGTGTGTGTGTGTGTGAGATAGATATAGATATAGATATAGATATAGATATAGATATAGATATAGATATAGATATGAATGATGACAAATTGAAGTTGGTCCTCTGTTACAAAATAGAATTAAAGATAAAACTACATTTGAAAACGTTGAAAATTTTACTGCTTTTTACTCATTGTACAAGAGGTTTGTAGGAAAAAGGCAGCATTATTAGAAAAGATACTTGTTCTATTCCTTCTCCCTCTGGTTTTCTGTTTTGCCCAACAATCTGAAATTGAGATAGGAGTCTCCCCTCTGTTGTCCAGTATGTAGCTACACTCTATGAGTGAGTAGAGAAAAACTGGTGCTGCCATTGATGGATTTGATCGGGAAGATACCAGCCGCCCCTTCAGATGTTCTTTCGGCACCCCAACATGATTTGACCATGTAAATGTGCTGTTCTCCATAGAGGTTGGCTTGATCAAAGAACTCTAACTTAGCTAGCAAGTGGCTGCTGTAGTCAACAGGAATAATAGAACCAGAGGTCCATATCATCTTAGCAGATAAAATGTTATGAGCTCTTAGATCCAGAAGTCCAATATCTGTCCAGAAGTTACTTTCTCAAGGACATATATGGCACTCTGATCACCAGAAGCACATAATTTTGAACATTATTTCAAACAGCCAGTGCTCTTGCAGAGAGTGACATGAAGTATACACTACAATCTTCCACCATCCATTGGATAACCCTTCCAGAGGATGTCACCTATGCTCCAGACCTATGTCAAAGGAGTGAGTCCAGGCAGAGAAAGTCATGTTGGGCAGCATACCTCAAGAAGTATGCCCAGCAGAAATCAAGCATGACATGGAAAGGAAGATTGTTCCTCACAACAGCCTCTGATCAAGTTGATTCCTTTCTCAACAAAGATGGTTCTTTTGGAAGTATGCAACCACCAGACCATCTGAAACTTTAATCTGCTCTGTAACTGCCTTACTTTACTAAGCATTACACTGCTTCACTCAGTAGGACTTGTAGCAGCATGACACATACAGCCAAACTGTCCTAGTAGATATTAGCAGTATTGTTCATCGTGTTAATTGTAACCAACGCAGTATATATGTGGCAAAAGCCCACAACATTTCAAATTCCTGTAGGGGAACATTCTGCCACCACACGTTTATTACTGTACATGTTATTTTAGACCCTCTAAACTATCCTGCCTGGCATAGATTGCCCCATTGATAGTAATGGCTGTGACCAATCCACATCTCAGCCACTTGAATACTAAAATTTTCCAGTGCTAAGCCAATCCTGGATGCAGCCTGATCCAAAGAATTTCCAGAGTGTTCTGTAGGCATACACTAATAGTGTCCTGGAATCCTCCATTACTGAGTTCTGTTCACCCAGGATAGAAGGTCATCCATGCCTGTTAAGCTACAGCCTCTTTTTACTTTATCGTTCTTTCTCATTTTACCACCTCTTGCCTGCCCCCTTATCTGAAGCAATCTGGAGCTGTTATGGAAAGAGAGGAATTCCATTTGTACTGTACTGTGAATCAGACTCCTTCTCTTTGGCTTGTAGTTGCTAAAAATATTTTGGACATTAAGAAACCCTTGGAATGATATGAGTTTTGTGCTGTCTGATTAATGTGATTCCAAATCCATATTCTCATGAGATCAGAGTAAGTGACTTGACAGCTTTTAAGCCCCCCCCCCCAAAAAAAACCCACTCTGGTTTTGTTTTTAATTTGAGCAGAAAAATGCACAAAACACAGAATAAGGATGAGAATGGAGGGGAGTGGTGGTGCAAGTGAATTATTTCATCTCCTTCAATGAATGAAACAAAGTTCTTGTTCATGGAATACTACAGGACTTTTCTCTCTCCCCCTTCTGTTGCTCCATATGCTTCTCCAAAATACACCCTTGAGATTGGAGGACTCTGTGAGAATACAAACAATAAGCTACTGAAGAAAGAAGAAAAATTGAAGATGAGTTTCCTCAAGTCTCTTATTTAATGCCATCAAGGTGCACATGCTCTTTCTAGCATCTATCAGCATCTTACTTTCCTGAAATTGGTTGAGTATGGAAACTCTGACTGTACTTACCTGCCATTTAAACTTTATTTCAGCCTTCTTTCCCAGGGCTTACTCTCCCTTTCAATTGTAGTTACTTCTAAATCATGATGTTGATTGCACCCTTACTCATTGATTAACTGCTCTAGTTTAAGCAATGGAAGAATTAGTACTCCAAACTAAGCTCTCTGTGTTTCAAAATGCAATAAAATAAATTTGATAATAGCAAACCTGTGCAGAACTACACTCCTTATATTGAGATTTACTTGTGTAATCAGTACAGATGGCCCGTGACCATATTAGACCCAGAACATGAGCCCTGGGGATGTTCTTCTTCCCTCCCCCCCCCCCCTACAAACAAGGGTGCATTTTGCAGAGTCCTGAGTGCTGAGAAATGAATCTACTATGATGAGTGCCTCCTTGTTAACTCTGATATCACTTACATGATGCTGTAATAATGTGTCTGAAGAAGTTTACTGGTCAACATCCATTTGATTAAAGTGGGAGCTGATAGCCTTTAAACATGAATAAGACGTTGCTAAAATGCAGCTCGGCGGTGATGTGTAGCATGCAGTTGTTCTGCCAAAGAAGCCCAAAGGTTGTACAAAATAAAGAGCAGAAGGGTATTAGGCCATCCAAGGAAGACCACACAAGATTACTTTATTGAGGCTGTAATGGGTTACCTTTGTGCCATTCCCATTCTCATTACAATCAGTGCCACTAGAATGGATTCACGTGGTGCCATTTTCTGCTCTAGTTGCACTAAGAATGAAGTATTTAAGCCCACATCCAATCTGTGATTGGTTGATCACTCCTCCTGTACTCTCTTTCATGGAGGCCTGGCAGCTTGAAATAGTGAAATTGTCAGAGGATCAAAATGCACATTTGGGAGGGAAATTTTCATTCTTTGTTTTCTTTTCTTTTTTTTCCTCCTTTTTTAAAAAAAATCACTTTTTTTGTTCACAGTATCTCCAGATGAATAAAAAAAAGCCAATTACTTCCCCTTAATTATGTTAATATTACTTCTCTTTACAGTTTCCTGGTTAGAACTGTTTTACAGATTGCATGGTGTATAATAAGCGTTTTTCCCTGGCCACTAGAGGGCCTTATGTCTAGGAAGGAAGTTCATTCGTTCTTCATGCCCTTCCGGCCACGTTGCTCCACAGCAATCGTTGGAGTTGAAACAAAGGGGAAACTTCTTTAAACAATTTTTGGGGAGCTCAACACCCACTCAACCCTTCTCTATAACTTGCAACTAAATGAACCTTTGGCAATTATTCAGGGACTATTTTTAAAGGGGCTGAAAAAGTCTGTCTGTTCAGAGTGAGGAGAACCTTTCTGAATTTGTTTTGCTTGTCCTATATTTGTGCAACCAGTTCTGATGTAGCATGTATTGTCATGATACCTTCCTGTTCCATACATGATTTCTGCATGATAATTCATATGATTAAATCAATTAGAAGAAAATTGAAGAATAAAAGTGCTTTTGCAGGAAGTAAGAGTGCTGATGAATGGGGTCAACATTCTGTGTACCATAGTGGCCAAGTGCTCCCTAGTAACAGGTATTTTAGGACATACTACAAGGATTAGTAGCCACTAATAACTCTACCTTCTATGAAATTGTCTAGATTCCTTTTAAAACTATTAAATCAATGATGGCCATAGTCTTATCCAATAGCAGCAAATTCCGTAGTTCTGCGGAATGTGTTCTATGATTCTTCCTCCCCTCATAAGTCCTGAACTTCACTGCATTTAGTTTTCATTGGATGACCCAAGATTCCAATATTATGGTCAGAAAGAAATTGTCCCCATTTCATAAATGATGCAAAATACCTCCCTCTTACCTGCTTTCTTTCTAAAATGTTGCAGTTATTCTTTTCAGTATCTTTTCCTATCCGGTGGTGTTTTTTTTAGATGTGCTGACCAGAACAGTATATAATATTCCAAGTGTTGTTCTACTGTAGATTTATATAGGAGTATTATTGTATTCATTTTTTAAAAAATCCTTTTTCTAACAATTCCTTTTTTTTTTTTAACAGTTATTACACACTAGATTGACATTTCATGGAGCTCTCCACCATGACTCCCCCAAGATCTTTATCCTGGTCAGTTACAACAATACTATTGCATATGCTAAGTTTGGATTTGTTTTATTCCAGTCTGCTCCACTGGCCTTTTTAATGTCTGTTCACCCAGTTTGAAGAGATCTTTTTCATTCTCTTTCATCTTTTGTTATGTTACTCTGGAGTGGATATCTGTTGGAGTCAGAATGACATTAGCAGACTCATGGTTTCACAGTGCAAACCGTGCTCCTATTCTGTATGCATCGTGACATAACACACATGGCCAACAATGTCATTCTGACAAAAGCAACAAATTCCTGTGGATGCCACATTTATTCATAATATTAATAATTTGGTGCCTTAGCAAACTTGGCTATTTCCCCACTAACCTCTAATATCAGACTTTGGGGAAAATCACTTTGTATATCTCTCTGTTGTGAAAATGCCTTTTTCTTTTCCTTCTCTGTTTCCCGCAGTTTAATCAGTTTCGAACCCATGTGATATCACATCTCATGGCTACTGAGTTTCCTCAGAAGCATTTGAGTGAGGGAATTTGTCAAATACTTTTTAAAAATCCAGATATACAACTTTGGACCATCACTATGAAGTGAATAGTGTTTTCCTTCAATATGTTGTACTATTTTGTACACTTAACATATACAAGATCAATAATATATTTTTTCTCCTAATTTATCTCCAGCTACAATATTAGACAGTATTTTCCCTCTCAGTCCCTTTTTTAAAATTGGATTACTTTGGCCCTTTCTAGCCCTTGGAATGGATGACATTTTAGGGAGAAGTTTTTCATTTGCTTTATAAATCCAGCAATTTTACATTTGTATTCTGAAAGAACTCAGATGGAATCTATCTAGAATTAATAATATATTTATTTTTATTCTTTCAATAAGGCCTATACTTTAATTTCACTTTATAGTTCTTCAGAGTGCTCGCCTTGAAAAGCCAGATCAGGTATGGACATTTGCCTTAGATCTTCAGCAATGAAAACCAGTGCATATTATTAATTTAGCTTGTCTGCAATTTCCTTATCTTTCTTTAGCATAACTTTAACACCCTTATCATCCAAAAAATCAACTGTATTTGGCTGGTTTCTTGCTTCAAATATATTTTTATTCTTAAGCATATGAAAAGTCTTTTGCTGTAAAGTCTCCATTTTTATTTCCAATCAGTCAATCTTTGTTTCAGTCAATGACCAGCATAAAACAGAGGTAGTCAAATAAACATATAAAAGAAAAGACACATCAGAGAACATCATTTCAAGTGACATCCTAGATATGAATATATAATACTCTAACAAAATAATATTAATACTAAAGGTATAATCCTGAAGTTAAATATCAATCTCATTTAAAACTAAAATTATAACCCTAGTCAAAAACCTGGAAAAACATCATATATATATATATATATATATATATATATATATATATATATTCCTTAAGCATATGAAAAATCTCTTGCCGTAAAGTCTCCTTTTTTCTTTTTATTCTCATTGATTAAATTATCCTCTTTTTTTGCCTACTTATGAGCCTCATTGATACCCACTTAGATATAGTGACACTTTTCATGAGTATTGTTGAGATTATACATATGACCCTCAAAAGTAAAAACTAAGCCCCAAACCGCCTGTCAATAGTGTTTCAGGAGAACTTTGCAACATTCTTGGAAAGTCTGAAAGTAGGAAATGGATAATTTCAATTCCTTAATTTACTTTAGTACTAAAGTAGTAAGTCTTTTGCTGCCTGGTGCCCAATTTTGTGCTTACTTTAGTAGTTTGTGTCTCAGTGCTATTTAATCACTCCTATCAGAAAAATTCAAATGAGGAACTCTGTTTTATAGTATTAATAGTTGGGCTGGCTTATGCGTGACAAAACAGGCTTAAGATCTTTAAGGGTTCACAAGCATTTTGAACTGTGCCCCTAATTGGACTGGCAGCCAATATAATTGTTTGGGAATGGTGAGATATATTCCCTGTGTTAGTAATCTGTATTGTGTACATGTGATGGTTCTAGAAAGTCATCAAATGAAGCTGCAGATTTAATTGAAAAACTACAGCATAGACAATCCTGATCAAGCTATTAGTCTTAACCAGGTCTTAGCCAATTAATCTTATGGTGATCACATTCATATTGGACTATTTATCTGTTAAATTGATATTCCATCGTTCCTCTTATCAGGATTTTCTCATGGGAAGAAGGTCATCCCGTTCCCTATACAAAAACTCTGCACAACACCTCTAGGAACTCAGGTTGACATGAATAGCACTCCCTTTTAGCATTCAATGTTTAATAGTTTTGGAGAGATGCAACTCTCCAAACTCTATGAAAACAGTCAGAAAATGAAAAGGTAACTCTTTTAAGAATGGTGAAAATTATAATAAGATGGCACAAAAATTCTGCATTTTTATTTCTCTCTCATACATATTATACAAACAACAAATGAAATAAATTTTCTATGCATTCAAGTTGTTCAGTGGTTTGGAATAGAAACAGAAGACATTTGATAAAGTACCAGTTTCTCATCAACACAAACTGGTATAATGTTGACTGCAAAGATTATCTGTTAAAGAGTATGCTTTAATAATACTGCATATGCAAACTGAATCTGCTATAGTAATATTACAATCTGTAAAATAAAATTCATACACAACTGGCACAATAAAGAAAACCACACATCACAAAGTTTACAGTGACAGAATCCCAGAGTCGCTGGGAGTCAGGTGGCATATAAATTCAATAAATAATGATGATAATAAACTACTGTAATAAATTACAAACACACACAAATACACTTGAGTGATAAAAGAAGAATGAATACGGTATTTAACTCAAAATAATGCCAAACCTATAGAATTACGGTCAAAAATGTGTGGTGGGGGACAAGGGCAGTGGAGGTGGGAAATGAAGATTACTGTTGTTGTCATTTTGGTGAAAATATCTCTGAAAAAGACCAGCTTGACTGTTGCTTCATGCTTTACTTGAATTCAGTTGTCATCCCTAAAAAAAAAATCAGCCACTTCAAAGCAGAACCCAGCCTATTCTTCTTTTCAGATGGTTATGATAAGCATAATCTTCAAAAAGATATTTGTTCTGTGCAGGGGAAAAGATGGTGATAGAAACACTTCTTTTAATTGTGTTCTTACATGAAAACACTAATGTGTATTTGGAAGAGCACCTTTTTAATAGTTTATAATTTGGGGAGAAGAAATTGTGGCCAAATGTTACCTCCTATTTCAAAGAAGGCTTTATCTGCACATGGTAAATGTCGCAACCCTGCTTGTTATCCTGAATTTTCAAGCATTGTTATGAAATGTCTCTGTCTTGAAGAAGCTATGGCAGAAGGATTTAAGTTGTATGACATGGCTTATTGTCCTGTTTTATTTTGTTGCTTGCTGTTCTTTTTCAGATATTGCAGTGAGATGCACAAATAATTTGAGAGTGAATCCTTTCTAGCATTATAAAATATTCTTTTTAATAAGCATGCTTAGGTGGAGCTACAGTTATGGAATTAAACCTCACAGTTGGATCCTAACCATCCTATTTGAAAGCCAACCTCATTAATTTTAAAGGCATTTTCACTAGCATAGGAGAAGTGTCTTGGTGCTCATCCCTTTTTTAAGGCTGACATCTTATTCATTCTTAATTGTCCTGAATCAAATGGGAGCCGCTTCTGAATAGACATCCATAGACTAACTTGTTTCTAATAGTAGCAAGTCCTTAGATTCAACATGTGAAATATGTAGAGATATGAGCAATAGCACCACTACTTCTATACCTCAATGCACCCTGATCTCTTCCTTTTCAGCCGAATCCTCCAAATGTTCCATAACATAACTTGATGTTGTTGTAAAAAAATCACTAACAACCAATACATAATTGGGCAATTTAGGGAACATCCCCATGAGGACTTGTTGGCAAGACAAAGCCAAACGTTCCAAATAAATAAAAAAGCAGAATATTTTTTGCCTATCTGGAAAAGCCCGTGCAATTGTTGAACTTCCCTCAGCCGCGAAGGGCCATTGAATAACTCTGCAGTTACTCATTCCCCCTCAGCCCAGCCTACCTGACAGGGCCGTTGTGGTGGGGATAAATTCGAGCTCTTGAAGGAAAGGTGGGTTATCAATCAAAGACCAGACAAAAGGAGGCGGGGGGGGGGGGCACAAGCGGTGAAAGGCGTCCCCGGCTGGTTTAATGGTTCCTCTTGTGCTACTGTGGGAGCCGGCCCAGCTCCCCGCCCCGATCCGAGCAACAGTCATTCCGACGCAGCCTTGCGGTCAGCAGAGCGTCTTCCCAAGCTGCAGGCCAGCCATTCCCTGCCCGGCTGCGCCACGCCCGGGCCACCCCCCCCCCGCCACTCCTTTCTGCGAGGCCGACCCACGTGCAGGGGGGCGCCGCCTCGCCTCCCGCCGCCGGCCGCCGGCCCGCCAGGTTCCCCCCCTCGCTCCTCCGCTGGGCTCCTGAGAGGAGGACACTTGCGGCGGGCAGAGAGGCGGGCCGGGGGCGTGCGCTGACCCGCGGGGGCTTTTGACACTGCACTCTCTGAAGCCGCGGAGGGGGGCAAGCGGGGGGACGGTGCCCCCCTGCCAGGAAGCGCCCTTCCGCGTTTGCCTTGGCCTGGGGGGCAGGCGGCCACCCGGCCGGCTTCGCGCGAAGGAGCCTTGATCCGTGATGAGCGCGCCCTTCTTCAACGTGGGAAGAGGCGAGATTGTTCTCGGAGACCCTTCTTCCCCCCCCGCCCCTCTTTCGGGGAAGGGAAACTTTTTGCCCCCACCCCCTAATATATTCGCGCTGCCTCCCATTTTCCCAATGGGCTACCAGCTGCAACGCTCCTGAATAGCAAGCTTAATTGTGTTTTGTCATGCAGAATACCTCCCTTTTCTCTCTGCGGGACAAAGGGGCGGGAGGGCCGAGGCAGCTTTGGGGCGATTTGGCGAAGTTCTTTCGCGGCTCCTGCAGCTGATTTGCACGGATCGCCTCTTCGCTTGCCAGACCCAGGTACCTCTCCGGAGACGGCACCCTCTCGGGGTTCCGAAACGTATTTCACGAGGCTGGTGACGCTGAGAGGTTTTTAAAGAGATCCCTGTTAAAGTCCCGTTTCATTAAGCCGCTTGAAAGGGAAACGGAAAGCGCTGCCTCTCTGCGGGTTGGAGTCCTTTTTCCCACCGGAGAAATCCTATTAATTGAAAACGATAAGCGTGTGCGGATGTGGATGGCACACAGGTACACATCCACTTCCCGGGGAGCTCGGACACGCATTGCCCGGCTCGCTTGTGCCCCTTCAGACGAGCGCAGAAGCTCGCCTCGCCAGTTCCTGCTCTCCGCTCGGGAGCGCGCCGGGGGCCCCAGGTGCCTGGGGATCCACGGGCGGACGCTCGCCGCTAACCACCATCGGCGGCTAATGATTAGCTGCCACCCACTTTTCTTCCTTTTCCGCCGGTTGTGTGGACGCCTGGAGCCAGGACGGTGCGGCGGACGCAGCTCCTGAATGCTCTTTTAAGCGTTAATCGGCTTTCGCAACCGCAGGCCTCGGAGAGGAGAGACTTTTCCACAATTCTCCCCGTGACAGGGAATCACGCCATTAATAATCCCAGTGATATATTTCAAAGTCAACATATTTATGGCCACGGAATCCCAACCGTGAAGGAGCCGGCGTGACCCACCGCTTCCACCTGCCTCCCTGGTTCGAAAAGGCGCCAAATCAACCGTGGACGATTTTCATTTCCCTGTCCGGCTGCCCCTCAGAAATCACCACAGGATGCGGGGTTGAAGCGGCCCCAGTGCAATCGCCCCTAACCCCCTCCGCCACCCGCCTGCCAAAGGGTCCCTGAAAGCCGCCGGGGGATGCCCCCGCTCGCTGGAAGCCCTGCCGCCAGCGCAAGACCCCCAGGGAGTCCTTCCTCTCCACGCGCGCGCGCAGCGCTTTTCGCTCCTACCAGCGCCAGCTCTCACTTTTCTTCCTATTTCTCCGCTTAGTTTCCGAAAGAAGAAGCCAGTGCCATTCTCTCGCAGGTTCCTATTCTCTCTTCACTGATATTCCTTCTTAACTGCGTAGTTTTTACTGCTGCCATTAAAGACGTCCACCCACCCCTAATACTGGTTTTCTCTGCTTGGCTCACAACATCCTCTCTCACCGGCTCCTTTGCACTTGCTCTTCCTCACCCATAACCGCCCTTGCATAGTCTTACACATGCGGGTTTTTGTTCTGTTCACTCCACACACCCAAATGCGTGGGCCTAGACACACAAGCTGAGAGCCAGTTTGGCCTAGTGGTTAAGGCACCAGGCTAGAAACTGGGAGACCCTGAGTTCTAGTCCTGCCTTAGGCACAAAGCCAGCAGGGTGACCTTGGGCCAGTCACTTTCTCTCAGCCCTAGGAAGGAAGCAATGGCAAACCACTTGTGAAAAACCTTGCCAAGAAAACTGCAGGGACTTGTCCAGGCAGCCTCCGAGAATCATTCACGATTGAACAGAAAAAAGAAAAAAAAAGACACAGGCTAGGTTCACCCTTACCTCTCATCCATAATATGATGTGTGAACTCAGTCATATTGGTTTTAAACTGCGATCCATTGCTTAGCATGATCAGTGAACTAAGCCTTTGTGGCTTGTTCAACAAACCACAATTGGAACACGACTTAGCACAATAAGTGAATCCATCCATGCTGTCATTTCTCACATTGGTCCTTTCATTCCTATAGTGCTGCTTTATTCCAGAGCACAGAAAAGCTTGCATTGCTTCTCTTGCTGCTAATTAGAGATAAATACGGTAGACAATTACTTCCGTAATATCCTTTCTGCTCAGGAAGATGAGGAGAGTCCATTCTATCTGACCGCAGAAAGATGGAGTTGAGCCTAAAGCTCTTTTGTCTTTGACCTTACACATACCTAACTCACTTACTTGTGTGGGAATATCTCCTCTTTTCTCATCAGCCCTGAGGCATCCTTTTCCTCATAAATGTTATCTTTCACACACTTCTGCATAAATTCATTCATTCTCTACCTTCCACTTCTGGCAAATTCCCCCTGCCTTCCATGCATCCACTCACGTGCATTTTGCACCAGGGTCCCAAGCCTTGCATTAAGCGTATTTTGGCCATTCCTTCACTAGCAATTTATGGCATCTTCCGAATGGGCCAGCGCTGATGCAGGCAGGTTTTATATCGCTTCAGTGATGACCAGCTGTTGCTCTGAGACCTATCAATCCTGACAGAGGAAATGGCCTTGGAATCCAAACTTGAGCAGTGGGAATAAAATCAACCAACCTGGGTGCCTGCCTGGGAATGAGAGAAGGTGAACAATAGAAGTGCAATACATCTACTTCTTTAGCTGAGGAGAGAGAGTGGGATGAGAGAGAAGGAAGAAAGGAAGGAGAATGGTCCTTTGCAAATTTAGCGTTCAAAGATTCTCATGAACCAGAGAGGAGAAGTGAGAAAAATCCAAGCTGCAGGTCTCCAGTCTTTCCAAGTGCCACTTTTTAGAGGCACTTTTGGAGTTTCAGAAGAGCAGTTCTGATCTCCCTAAACCAATTCAGCCAGGATGTTTGTAAAGGCAGCCTTCTTTATTTATCAAATGTATACACCACCCATCTCTAGGCGGCTGACAAGTAAATAGTAATGTCTTTCCCAAACAAATACCACACTACCTGCTTAAAGGCACCATTCAGCCTCTGCTTTCTCCACAGCCATCCTATACAGCTAAGTGACTTAAGGGCTTGCATCCCACATTATTATACAACTCTGAATCCCTGCATTTTGTTTGACTTTGGGAAGCAAAACCAAATGAAACCTGCGGGTCAAGTCCCCCATCCGAATCCTTTCTTTCCCTAAGCGGATTTTCGTCCTGGAGTGCCCTGGTTAAGGCAGCTTTGCTTGAAGTGTCATCCCCTTGAATTGCCTTTCAGCTCCAGGCCTCAAGGGAGCCATGCAGGAGTCACTTACTGGGAGCCGGGATGCTTAATGCAAAGTCATCAAAGCACTCCTCTGCTTCTTGTCTTAAAGTGACAGGCCTCTTTTATTGGCCTGTTTGAAATACGCCTCCTGCCTTTCAGGGTCCCTCTATCCATCTTTGTCTGCTCATCAGGGAAAAAGCAGGCATTAAAAACCAAAGCCTTGGGCAGTGCCAACTTTGGCTCCCCAGCAGATTGAATTTGTCACCTTTTCATTAATCTGAAGTGACTTCTTTTCCACAAGGTGAAAATATGTGTCCTGGGTGGGAGTTTCTCTTTGAATAGGTAGATTTTGCGACACACATGAATGATTTTTAATAACTTAGCTAGTGCAGGAGACCACAACTGGAAACTAAGCAGGATCAGGTCTGGTTAGTACTTGGATGGGAGGTGGCCTAGGAATTGCAGTCCCTAGGCTAAACTGGGATGCCAGTTTAAGTGTGTGTGTGTGTGTGTGTGTGTGTGTGTGTATCCCAGAATAAAGCAAAGGTAAAGCACTTTCATATTGCCATCAACAATGCTACATGAAATCATCAGGAGCTGAGTCTCCTTGAAGGAACTTGACTTAAAGATGAGATAACTTTCAGTGACTCTGTAGGAACTAGAATGATTTATTTTAGTGCTGTAATTCCCCCCCCCCCATCCACAAGTTGTTCTCAGTATGACAAGCTCATAAAAATCTGAATTGCAAATGGTTTAGCATTTACATGACTGCTTTCTTAAACTCATTGATTCCAGAGGACCTACTGTATTTCCAAATACTGTAAGCATACTGAGGAACCATCTAGACTTTCACTGATTCATTGGACCATGGCTAGGTATTTGTAAAGGAATCACCATATTTCAAAACATCCAGTTAATCAAGCGAGTGATCTCTGACCAGTATCAAAAGCTCTCCTTTCAAACTGATTTAAAACCAGTTAGCAAATTTGGATTGAAGCTTGTTTCTTTCCAGTGCAGTGAAAACATTGACTAGAATCTGTGCAGTTAAGACTCTCTGCATTGTTAATAAGGTCAGCCTTTTAGCCCAGTTGTACTACCTGTGCAGCTGAAATCTGCTTTTTCAGGGAGAAAAGCATGTTTAGGAATGCCTGGAGCAACTGATGGCAATTACTTCATGCAAATCTTCATTCCTTTCCTTTGACCAAGCAGCCTGCAATTTGTAATTAAATTCAGCATGGAGTTTCATAACTGTCTTCTATATGAAAGTATTTTTATATGCAGTGAGCAATATAAACTGGAGAATTCTTTCAATAGTACATCCACGCTATGCTTCCTGTAACTCTTATTGCTATCAGAAAGAGAATCAACCTTCTGAACAATCTCCAGCTGAAATTAAAGGCACTGAAAGTGTTTGATTATGCCTAATTGGTGTCAGTTATAATCTGAATGGTTATATTATGGTTCAACAAACCATAGATAAAAAAAAGTAGATACAGACAAATTGAAACTTATTTGCAAGTAAACCCCACTGACTTAGTTACATTTTGTAACTAATAATGTTCCAAACTACAGTATTAGAGAAAAATAATTCAAATAATAGAGAAAAAGCTCTTGTTTGAAGAGACATGCCTGCATAAAGAATAGCCTCAAGTTATGAACTGAATTAAATTTTGTGAAAGCTTTTCTTATATATGAAGTCTGGCCCAACTTACTGTAATTCAGTTATAATAGGTAATTAGTTGTCTGCTGACAACCTCTTACCAGAGTGGGAACGTGATTACTATTTAGAAAAGAGTTTGGCAGCTAGAAAAGAAGTTCACAACTTGTAGACCATGAGACAAAAACAACTTTGGATGTGTGCCCAGGGGCAACTAAATTGGCTTTCTAATGGTGAGAGATACGGAGAACAGCCATCTTCTCATAACTTGCTGGTAACACGTTGAGGCTGAAGATTGAGAGGCTGGACCACTAGCCTTCTTTCTCAAACTGGCCATACAGCAGTTGTGGGACATGGTGCTAATCGATGCCTACAACGTGGCCTTCTTGTTGATGCTGGACTAAACTCTCATCACTATTCACCATTGTGGCTGGATGTTACGAAGGGCCAGCAAGATTTGGAGTGCCACAGATTACTATTGTTGAATTAAGGTTTTGAAGAAAGAGTCTGTTGCTCTTCTCAGTGATTCTAAAGAGCTAATTCTGCCATATCTGATTTTAGAAAAATGATGGCAAAGAAAAGCATAGCAGATTGGAGGTTTAAAGAAAAGGAAGCTAAGGGAATTGACTAGATCAGCCTTCTCTGCTCTGGTGTCCTCCAGATTTAGGAAAAGGTAATCTAAATCTAAATTGGATTATAGATGTGATTAGATGTAATTATATAGAATGATGACTTTTTCATGAATGTAGTAATTTCTCCTTCCTGTTACATTAGACATTCCAAGCTGGTGGTAGCTTTGTAGGGGGAAAGTCTCTGGGGGCATACCAAACTTTTGGAGTGTTAGTTCCACTTGCCTTGAGAAGGAGCACCCCACATGCTCTGGGAAATGGGGACAATGCAGCATGTTTTAGCAACTCCACTTGTACTTTGAATCAAAAATGGGGGGGGGGGGGGGGGAGGCCGCACAGGATATGTTAGAAAAAGTCACGAAGGTGACACAACAGTGTGATAGAACCTCTGCTAGACTTTTACATGCATAAAAACATTGGAGCTTTGATCAGACCATCTTGCCTACCATCCTGACTTTTTTTAACCAGCTCCTGCAGACACCCCTGAATTAAGCAACTTTGCAGTTTTTAAGTAGTTTCTGATCTCCAAAAAAGGCCGACTAAAAGTCCCCTGAGTATAATTTACCTGAATAAATGAAAATAATGGCCTTTGTAGCTAGTCAGCCCTCGATAGAAGTGGACTCACTCCATGAATGTGGCTAACTTGGAAATAGCCTCCTTGGGTAACTGAAGAGGGAGAAGTCTGCAAAGTTTTTATAGACTTCTCTACAAAGGCCAGTAGTTCCCGCCTTTTATTTTACAAAGCTGCTGGCTTTAGGGTACCTTTCTTGCCCGTTCTTTTTAAAAAAGCAGATGCCACCCCCACTTTTGGTCCAACCTCATTTATTTAAATAAATATAAATATACATTTGATATAAAACTATTCCCCTACAAACCAGGGCATTCAAGCGACTCTCCAGGGATTCCCCACCCCGCCCCACCCATTTCAGATAAAGATCGGTACAAAACAGTTTTAGTTGAGCTTTTTCTCTTCTGCTCTTTGATTCCACTAAATCTTCTCTTAATTTTGGAGTGAGTGAGGCTGGGGGCGCTTTCCCCCGCAACGGACAGGGCGGGAGTGGCTTGGGCTGTGGGCCTGGCGGGTTTGGGGAGCAACCAGAATGGCTGCTGTTTGTGGTACATAAATACCGTGAGCTCGGGACTCGGAAGCCCGATCAAAACAACCGAGCCCGGAGAACAGGGAACTTTTTATTGTTTTCGTCTTTTCCGAGTCCGGCAGAGTCCGGCTGGACTCTTGCCTTCGCGATCGTCCGCGGAAGCACCGGGAAGCGGAGCGCTTCGAGTCCGGTGGAGGCTCTCACAACGGGGAGACCTCCTTGTCTTCGTTCGCCGAGGCCGGAGACAGCGACTCTTCGTCCTCCGACCTGGGAAACCGACCCGGGTTGCCGGCGCAGCTGCAGCCGCCGTGCGTGTTCCGCTGGGCGCCTTTGCCTTCCTTCTTGTGCTTCACCCTTCGGTTCTGGAACCAGATCTTCACCTGCTTCTCGGACAGGTTGAGGTACGTGGCGATCTCGATCCGCCGCAGCCGCGACAGGTACATGTTGGCCGAAAATTCCCGCTCCAGCTCCAGCAGCTGCGTGCTGGTGAAGGCCGTGCGCATCCTCTTGCCGTTCTGCAGCTGGCCGGCGCCGTCCGAGCCTCCTGGATGGGAGCCGAAAAAGAGCCCGGTTAAACCCCGATCGAAGCTTAAATCAGCCTTCCCCTCCACCCGTCCTTTCTGGCATCCTGGACTATAAATCCCATCGTTCCCGGCAGGGGTGGGGCGCCTCCATGGACGCGTTCCGCTTCCATCTGCGCCCATCTAGGCCAATCAGACCCGAAGCCCGGGAGCAGGGCAGGAACGTATCCCCCCGTCCCCCCCCCCCCCCCCTGCTTCCAAGTCTTCCCAATTTCTGTCAATTACAGCGAGAGCGCCTCTGAACATGGGGGCTTCACCGAGCCTTCTTGGCTGGGCGCCGTTGTGAAATGGAGTCCTGCGGTCGATTTGGCCTCGGCCCCCTTCTCCACCGTGGAAGTTAGATGTTACTTGCCCGTGGCCTGAAGAAAGACTTCCCCCGATCTCCCATCCACCGCTCTAATGCGGAGGGTGTGAGTTTTGCTATGGTGCCCCAGAGAGGGGGAAGTATCGATCTCTGTCCCAGATTCACCCATCCCTTCTCTCTTTTGACAGCCGGAGATGGCCAGCAAGCGTGCTGATTCCTTTATTCCAAGACGAGAGTCCCACCTTAAGCTCCACCGTCTTCTTTCTCCAAAGCTCCTAGAGTTTGGAGTTATTCGATGGGAAGCAGCAAGGCGTACTTCATCTTTTAAATCTTTGGGCAGGGTGCCCTTCAGAGGTTTGGGATGACAACACCCGAAGTCTATGTGTCCTAGAAGCATGGGATTTGAAATCCAAAACACCTGGATGGGTCAGGTGGTTTGCCTTTCCTGAGTTTACAGGGCCCTGCTTCAGGATACTGGTGTTCTTTGTGGAACTGTTCCTGGGATAATTTTCCCTGCCGCCCCCTCCCCTCCTCTCCCCTCCCCCCAAACAACCATGTTTGCCAGACCCAGCAAGGCTTTTCAAGGCAGGCCTGCAAGGAACCCAGGTCCAAACTCTGAACCTTCAGACGTCCCTGTTTGCAAGAAGAGGAGCTCTGATTCGATTTTAAGGCCTTTCTGAGCAGCAGATTTCAACAAAACCTGTGGCTCTCTATGCTGCTGGAAAGCCACGGCACCACAGTCTTCACCTGCATGTTGCTTCAGCTTAGCTGTTGTGATTTATAAGTTACAACTTAAAGCTTAACGCGTATGACAAACCAACAATATTCAATACGCCAGTTTAACCAGCTTAGCTTTGCAGACTGCAACCCTTTGTCCTATTACTCCATCGTCACTGAGTTCACAGGAGATAAAAACCAACTTTGCTCTCCAGCTGTGTGGACTTGGTCCCGGCCCACACTCTGACATCCCCGCTCGGCTCTGTGCGTGTGTGTGAATTTCCCCTAAGCACCAGTCTTCACGTTCACTTAGGTGGAATCTGGCGGCAGTTCAGGCCGAAGAGAGGACAGGAGCTCCGAGCCCCCCTCCGCAGCCCGTCCGTTCGCCAGGCTCCCTGCTACCCCCGGAGCAGTTTCTCACCTGGGCGCACGGGGAAGAGGAGCGCCTTCCTAGCCCCGGGCTGCCAGATGAACTTCGGCCTAAGGCTCGTAGGGTCTCCACGGAGCACAAGGGATCCCAGAAGAACCCGGAGCAAAGAGGTTTTCCTTAGGGAAGGACCCCTCGGGGAAATTAACGGGCTAAGAAGCGAAGAGCGGGAAGTCACGCGAGTCCCTCCAGAGACGAGGCTCCGGGAGGCGCGACCCTTCCGAGGGGGCAGGGCAGCCGTGGATGGCCGTCAGCGCCCGGGGCCCAGGTCCTTAGGGAGCTGAACGAGCGCGGACTGTCCACCCTCCCTCCCAGATCCCAGGGAGGACCTACCCAGGCCGAGGCAGTGGAAACGCCGGGGGTCGCTCATGCCGTAGGCGGCCGCTGCGCAGACAGGTGGGTGGGCCAATGCTTGAGCCGCCGCCGCCGCCGCCGCCGCGGATGCCACCGAGCTGGGCGGCGGCTGCTGCTGCTGCGGGGCTGGCTGCTGCTGGGCATGGCTCATCCGGGGGCAGAACTGGCCCTCTCCTCCCGCCCCAGCGCTGGCAGGAGCGAAGTGGCCCTTGAGCAGCGGGAGAGAGGCAGCGGCGCCTCCACCCGTCGCGCCCGCCCGCGCCGAGGCGTGCAGGTGCGAGGTGACACAGAGCGGGCAGACGCAGAAGGAGCCGCCGCTCTTGCGCGACGGGCAGGCGGGCCCGCCGGCCACGGACATGACCAGCGGCGCCGGCACGCCCAGCGGAATGAGGAAGTCCTGCCCGGGGGGCGGCGGGGGCGGCTCCGGCAGCGAGGGCACCGGCCGCGCCGCCGCGTCCTTGACGATGAGCGAGTCCACATAGAAGGAGCGCGACATGGCGGGCAGGTGCTCGGGCAGCCGGGACCGGCTTCTCTCTGGGGCCGCTCGCCTCCGCGAAGTCCCTGGGGCGAGCTCGGAAGGTGCTTATGGCTGGGAGGCGAACAAAGGGGGGCTCGCGAGAGGGCTGGTCTTAAAAGCGACCCCCCTTTCTCTTCTCGCTAGACCTCCCCTGGATCCCCCCCCCCCCTCCATCGCCTACTCCGGTGCCGCGATTTATAGTAACTATTTCACGCACGTGATGCCTGGAAATCGACGCGCCTCCAAAGCTGCTCGGGCTGCTTGTTCGGAGCCCTTTCAGAGGATCCCCCTCCCTCCCTGAAACAAAGCAGAAGAAGGAGGGGGGCTTGGCGAGAGGCGGGTGTGTGTTTTGTTAATTCACTGGGGCTCCCGAGGGGCGGCCTCTCCGCCTCTGCGCGCCTTTGCCCCTGCAGAGCGGCCAAGAGGCGGCAAGTCCCAACTGCGCCGCTTCTCGCAGGAATGCCGCCGGCCTCAGTAGGATTCGAGGCCGGAGGCGTCTCCTTCCACGCTCCCCTCCCTCTTTTCTCCCTGCCCTCTTCGGCTACCTACCTTGTAGGCTTGCGAGCGCAGGGCGCGCTCACCTTACCTACGGAATTAACCCGTTGTCTGGCTTTCCACCACTCGCAGCGCCATACAGAACGGAAAGGGACTGGGTTTAGTATTCTAAGTCACCCCTCCTCCCAAAACAAATCGTAGTCAAGTGAAAACTAACCAAACTTCTCGTAATGGGCATCCTTGCACCACTATGTACTAACCAGGTGAGGCTATAACTCCATCGATTTTCTCCTCCACTAGGGAGAAACTCTACTAGGGAGAAACTGCTACTGGCCTGATTCTAGGGTGACCCAGCAGGACTGCCTTGGGGTCCAATCCAACCCTTTCTCTTTTGTCATCTCTACAAGGGGGTGCTGTGTTGAAAGAAAGTCAGCAGGGCAGCCTTTTCTAACTGGGTGCTGGGCTGAAGGTGAAAAGTCCTTTAGTTCATCTGAGCACCAAATCTGGGACAGGGGTTCCAGAAAGTCCGGCTTCGTGCTGGTTCTTCTCTCCAGCCCGCTGCACTTTTAACTGGCAGAGTGCCCCACCGCTGTGGACGGAAGGCCTCTCTCAATAAGTGGGCGCTGCGCTTGATTACACACAGGTAGGGGTTCCATATCTGCGCCCATTTGGAACAAGCCCTTTTGATTTCAATGGGATTTACTTCCAAGTAAACTACATTGGATAGGCTTTGTGCATTCAGACTGGACGTTTCCAAGGGTAGCCCAGAATAGGGTACAAAAGTAGCGATGATCTTTTTACCACTACAGCAAATTCAGAATATCATTCTGAAGATGTAAGGAAACAGCTCTTCCGTGCAGGTAATTTGGAAGCTCCTTTGCTCATCTTGACATGTGTTCACGCACAGAGAGAATTCACCAGCGAGCTTGGTGCAAATGAATGCCTTTTCTTTTTAGTACCCGCTGATTTTTATTTCAGCAGTCCCTCCATGTGGCAGTTAGCGCTCATGAATTCAATGCAAGGCTGGAATCTTAACTCCCTTTACTCGGGAGTGAGTCCCGTGTTCACTGAGCTCTATATCTGAGCAGATACAGATAAAATCAATGCGAGTAGGATCCGCTGCTTGAAATGATCAGATGGATCACTGTTTTTCATTCAAGGCCAAAAAGCAGATAGAAAGAGGCCGTTCACAATTAAAGTATAATCCCAAGAATTACTTCAGTATATAGGAGTCCTCACATTCTCCGGTTTCCTAGAAAATTGACTTCCAAGGGCAAAAAGAGTTGAGTAAAATCCAGTGCGAGGAATGTAAGGCTAGACACCCTCTCAATTCCCACTGAGTAACTGGACAAAGCCCTTGAGTTTTCTTCGCTTCCACTGTCCTTATTTGGATGTTTCTTTGGACTCTCGGCCTTGGCTCTGGATTAGCATGTGGTCTCCCATCCATCTACCCTCCAGGTTCAGCCTTGCTTAGCTTCAGAGTCCAGACAAAATCGACTGGGGACTGTGACTGTTGAAGGTTGGCTCCCATGCCCCACTCGCACTAAAAAGCTACAAATCCTGAACGAGTGAAAGATGTGTCTGCTTTAGCCCGCTTTGCTTGCACTGTCTGCAGGGCTCCGTATTGCTACTCGGTGTAGTGAAGCGATCCCTGGAAGGAAAACTGGATCTGGTTGTGGCTCTAAGATTAACATTAAGAAGAGGAGGGCTGCACGGGCAGAGGAGGGCTGCACCCACGCCTGCCCCATAAAGCAAGTGCCTGGGACTCCCTGGAGATCAGGGCTGATTCCTGCAGTCTCCAAGCAGGTTTGCAAAGGGTGGAGAAGCGCGTTGAGTTCAGGGGAAATTGCTGCTCAGTCCAGGGTGGGTTTAGGAGTCCTGGCTGAGGGAATACTTGCAGCAGGAACGATCCTCTGAATATTTCTTCTGCAGGAGTGGAAGGAGGTTTATTTCCACCTCAGCCTAAGCAAGGTCAACCATTTCAAGAGAAGTTCCACCCACAATGCCCACCGCATTGCGTGTTTACTTTGAAATTAATCCCAGGAAAATGAGCCTGGGACCGAACCTAAGGATTGCCTGGACCCCCGGAGGGGTGGCTTAAGCCTTCCTTCACACTCGTGCCTTCAGGATGCAGGAGCACGAGTTCCCCGCACCTCTTTGCAGGGCCAGGTTTAAGGCCTCAGAAGAAAGGCGTGAAGCAAGAAAGACGCGGCGTCTGTCAAACTGGCCATTTGTTCAGCGCCCAAAGACTTCAACTCCTCCTCCCTCCACTGCTGGGCCCACAAGGCAGCTTTCGAGGAAGAGGCTGGACCGCGCCGATCCCGAAGCCTTCCTGCCAAGAGATAAGGGCTGCCCAGGCGAACCGGCCGAGAGGGTTCTGCTGCATGGCGAGGAGGTGGGAATTCCAACAGGAGCTTCTGGCAAACGCCCCAGCGAGCTGCCCGCCCTGCTGCCCCTCGTCTTGGGCCCAATCTTGGCCAGTGGCTTTAGACAGCATAATGCTGGGCACGACCCTCCGGCTGGAAGAGTAACAGCAGTGCAGCTGAGGCCTTGGCACTTTTGCTGGGGAGTAAGTCCCCTTGCATGGAGTGGGGTGACATGCCAGACGAGACAGCTGGGATGTCGAGAAGAGTTCCGCAGGAAGGATTTGGGCTGAGCAGAATGGAGACCTGGGTGCCTCTCACTATTCTGGGGCAGCCAGTGGCTTTTCCAACCCAGGACTGGACCTTAGAGCTCAGTTCAAAGGCCCCACTGGCCCCTGCAGCTTAGGGAGGAGCAAATGACCTAAGAGCAGGTGTGATGGGGCCACAGCAGATATTCCACCATCATATTTGTCTGATCGGCTGATTATAAATGTTCCTCCTAATTATCTTGTTCTTTCTTCCAACAAAACCCCATATTTCCAACTCTGCTGTGCACTTCTAGTTGAAAGGTTACTTATAATTGGCTGTCTAAAGATTTGGTCCCCTTTAAATCCAAAGTCTAAACTTACCAAATTGCATCACTAGTCCACTATTAGTTTACTCAGAAGTATATTGCATTGATTGTATCCACCCAACACAGGAGTTTTGGTGGGAAGGGGAACAGCAACATGTGTGCAATTAACATAGCCTACATTCTTGTGTCAGATGTTGTGCTGCAGGTACAAAGTTGCATCCTTTCCACATTATGTCATATTCAAATGTCATCACTTTGATGTCATCATCGTTTGTTATTCATGCTAACTGAACTGTGATTTACTGAATTAACCTATTTGCAGGATATACTAAGTGATAAATAAATCATTTTTGGGGTTGGCACAATACAGGTTGAATTTATTTGTTGTTGTTCAGTCGTTAAGTCGTGAAACTAATGTTAACACAATTGCCGTGCTCATATAACATGCAATGACCAAACAAATCATATTATGATGTATTGTGATAGTTGGTTCAAATGACACGTTAAGTCAATGATGGAGTTTACTTCTACATGTTGAACCACAGATTACTTAAAGCCATTTTGGCTTAGTGTAACAGGTTGTGTGAACCTAGCCAAAAGCTCATGACCTTTTCCCAGGTAAATACACATAGAATGACAACCTGGTGAACCATATTTTAAAAGAGGCAAGACTGGGCTATCAAACTTAGAACTGCAGCTTAGTTCTCAGTTGGGATGTTTCTCTTCTTTTAATTGTATAACTGTGTCAAAATGAGGTCCATTAGCCTTCTCTTCTAGATGGATTTGCAGGTTCATTCCTCTTTTCCTTCCTTCTTTAGGTAAACAAAACTCATATAGTTTCCAATGCTGTCAACAGGCCATGAAATTCACTTGGGCTTCTATAGCAATGTTGACTTTAGGGGCACCCCCAAACTACATACCTGTTCTTTGTGAGGGAGTGCAACTTTATTCAGATCAAGTAAGCTCCCGAATTCCTGAATCTGAGAACCACCCGTTACAATATTCCCATCTTGTTGGGATTCTCAATCACTGCACTCACCTCAGTTGATGAAGATTCTCAGTCATCCAGGTGAAATTGTCTGGAGGTTGAGTCATGGCAATGGGACTTCTTTTCCTTTGGTTTGATACATTTCACTGCTTGTCCAAGCAGCTTCTTCAGTCTTCAGACTTCTTTAGACTGAAGAAGCTGCTTGGATAAGCAGCGAAATGTATCAAACCAAAATAAAAGAAGTCCAGTTGCCATGACTCAACCTCCAGATGTAGACCCCTAACTTCACTTAAGTGACAAAGCTTAACAGATTTAGCCACCTTGAGGATATCCTTGGATTATTTGGGGAAGAACCTATTTCAATACCAGTACAGCTAAGGATGACTTAAGACTGTCTCACTTATGGCTCAGGGAATAAGTTGAATGCAACTTCTGAGACACATCACCAGAAAGAGGTTGCCAAGACAAAGTGGTACCATGGTTAGGTACAAATGGGTAATGGCCTGAAACTAAAGTTAGTAGGGATAGAATAAGATCTAAACCACTGCTATCTTATGTATACACAGAATTCTGAAAGTTCTATTTAAGTCAATGAGTCATACCATTATTATCTAAGAGTGAAAACAGTGGCTGGATTCACAGAGACACTGTGCCACTAATAGGCTAAACACATTTTAGCTTACTGTGTGGTGCATATCCAGCCAATGAAATTAGTTTATGTCTTGCAAACTCAGAAAATTTGATTAAGTGAGCAAAAGGTGGGTCAGTTATTCATATGTAAGTATGTAATAGGAACAGAACTAATGAGTGTGGTTGATTTGCCATTCTCGCCCGAAGAAGAGGCCCATGAGCGAATGAAAAGAAAAAGCCAAAAGCCAGGTGGCATTTATAGAAGGAAATGTTCTCCAGCTAGAGTCTTGTGTATTGCTTTTTCCTTCCTGACTTCCAAGGAATTCAAGACAGTTTACATGATATTCCCCTACTTTTCTCTTGCACAGCAGCTCCATAAAGCAGGTTAGGCTGAGAAACAGTAAGTAGCCCAAGAATAAGCAATGTGATGTCCTCCAGGTCTCTCTATCAAGAAAACCGCATTGATACATCCCTGAAGTCACCTGGAATGGTGCTTAGGCTGGAGGAGATGTTACTTTCTTTTTGCATTCTTTTCAACCCAACAGAATGTTGGAAAGAAATTATTTAAAGGAGCTTTGTCCATCCGTTGGCATGACAATTTTCTGAAAGCAGAACAGAACTAAATTTGGTTTGGAGAAAGAAGCTGACAAAAGAAATTTTGATTTAAAAAATGGGCTAGATCCAGCTGGAGGCTGCAGAGAAAACATTCTGGAAAAAAGTCCCCCCTCTCTTAGGGACTAAGAGAGGCAGTTGGGGATAGTCTCCTTGCTCTGTTCTTAAGCCTCCTTCCTTCTTCTTTTCCAGACATGTGACCCTAAGCAGAGTGGCCATTAAGGGGTTGGGAAGAATTGTAAAAGCTGTGCTCTGCATGTTTTCCATATCTTGTTTTTAAATCACAAAGTGCAACTCTTTTTAGATGGAAGTCATGCTTGACATTTGAGTGGCCTTTAGGGACTCATTACAAATACTAGTCAGGGAGGGGCAAATCTTTAATCTAAATGGAATTAACATGAAATGAATGAACTATAGTTCAGATTCCCCATCTTTTTAATGTATACCCCACGTATTTAATAATAGTCTTCTTCTCACCTCAATGGTGAAGTATGGAAACTGTTGGGAAGGGCAAAACGGCGTTCTGGGGAGACAGGCAGATTGTGTACTCCTTCTTAAAAGTTCAGGAGCTCCAGCCTACCATGAGCTCCTAAAGGAAAAGCAGGGGATAAATAGAAGCATTATCATTATCATCCTTTGAAATGAGGTACCTAAAGTAGGGCCAGATGAAAACCTATCCATTGCGGGCTGCATTCTCCGAACGTTCTCGAAGGATTGCTCGGCATTACAGAAGTAAATGATCCTGGATCCTGGGTTATTGGTATCTTACTCCAACCCCCTAGACCCTGTTATGACACACGGCCAGTTCAAAATCGCTCTGAAAACTCCCAACCAGCCCGCGCCTGTGCGATTCCTTCACTCACTTGCACCCAAGAAAAGTGGAGCTGGGTCACTGAACGATTTATGGGTGGCAGTCAAAGCTGGATGCCAGACCGCTATTCGAAGGCGATTAGGATTCAATTAGAAAAGGTTTCCTGGACAGTGGGGTCCTGGGAGGGTAAACAGGCAGTTATTCCAGAAATGTGCTAATCCCAGGTCTTGTGACAACCATCAGGCCAGCCCGGCAGCGCGGACCAGCCAGGGCGAGCCCAGCTGGGGCTCACAAAGCCCACGCAAGACGACCCAGCGGAGGGAGGTTTTCAGCCCATCAGTCGGTCGTCTGTCCCTATTTAAGCTCTTTCCTGGTGTAAGGATGGCACGTATTGCAGTTGGGCTTTCATGTCTGGGTCAGCCTTATTGATATTCCTTTAAGAAACTTGGGCATGAATGTGGTGCATGAGAGTCTGTCCAGAGTCTGTCCATCTTAGGAAGACCAATCTGATCCTTGCAGGTGCAGTTAAATTTACAACTTCTGGGTGTAATCCCAGGTCCCAAAAGGATAAGGCCATTCTGAATCCCGACTCCTTTGAAAATAGATTCAGATGTTCTGCAGCCCCACTTTCTTTGGACCTTCTTCCAAACTAAATGCCCTGAAAACCTTTTCTGCAGACCCATCGGGTCAAGCAAATGGTTCAGGGCAATTTGTAAACGGGGCCTCAGCAGCTGTTCCCTTCCGCTCCTGTTCCCTGTACTGAACTCACCCATAGAGTTCCTTATACATTAAAAACCAAAAATTACCAAATTCCACAAGAATGCCTTCAGACCCTCTATTTTGGATAGCATTTTTAGTTTTTGTAGTGTAGTGTTTCACTTTGTTTACAACATAATTTATTCTGCCACCTACAAGACTTGGGGAGAGGGAAATATGGACACTTAGCTTACAGGAATTGTATTTGTGTAAACTGAATTCAGGGGATCAACAGAGAGTTGCCCATTTCCTTGGAGACTTCTCAAAGGCAGCAAGAAATTTGGATCATCAGCATTTGAAGATGTAATTGTTCTGACAAACCAAGTGCAGCGAGCAAAAGAGAAAAAAGGAGCCAGCCCAAGATATTTCCAACCCAGGCGGAATGATGTAAGGCGTGCGCCCACATCACACTGGCCTCCCTGTATTTTTATTTTTCAAGAATTCTGTCTGATAAAATTTCATTGTCCATGAAGTAATCCCCGAAACGAGCCTATAATGAGCTCTAATTGCTACGACTAGTCGAGCCACGTGGAAGGATTTAGAAGGTATTAAGGCAGTTGGGTACAGAGCGCGGGTTGTTACCTCGCCATTACTTTCATAATTCAAGGAGAAAATTAGTCCTTTTAAGGGAAAATCCTTTGATTCCCCTTTATCCTGCTTGGGGTGACAGAATATAGCTTTGTCTGCTTTCAGTTCAAGACGGTGTAACAAATGAGAATGTAACAAAACCTCTCCCCCTTTTTTATCACTAAAAGAAGAGAGAAGAAGAAAAGAAAGAAAAAGAACTAGAGCTGTTTAAAAGGAACATCAGCAATTCCTGCATTGCCTCATTCACCCAAATCATGCTCTTCCTGGAAAAAGAACAAACCGACAACTGGCCCAGAAACTTATTTGCTTAGGAGCAGGTTGATGGGGGCTTCCCAAAGGGATCCATGGAGGAATATGATGCTTCTGGAACGGATGTTCAGTTAAAATAGGCAAGGTTTATTCAAAGAAAAACTTGTTGAGGCAGTTGCCAGGAGTCACGAATGATTCGAAGGCACAGAGAATAAAATGAAATGATCAAAGAAAGCAAGCACAATCCAACAGGTATGTATGGAGGGGAGTCAGTCCATGGAAGTCACTAGGATTCACTAAGACTCACCAACACTGGCAGGGCAAGCTACTGTACATAAACAGGGAGCAAACCCCACACTCACTAGCACTGATGATGTTGCCTGGTCAGGTAACGAAATGTCTGCAAGAAAACAACCAAGCTCAGACAGCACCAAGGACTTCACAGTTTAACCCTGAGCTACATATATTCTCTTCTATTGGAATCACTAGGATTCTCTTTTGAGGGCTGTTCCCACTTCAGTCTAACCCAGTATTTTTCAACCTTGGCAACTTTAAGATATGTGGACTTCAACTCCCAGAATATGCGGTCTGGGAAATTCTGGGAGTTGAAGTCCACACATTTTAAAAGTTGCCAAGGTTGAAAAACAGTGGTTTAACCTAACCTTGGCACAAACATGCCCTGGTGACATCCTGGTTCTGGCACATCCCCATTGCCTCACCTTATTCACAGCCTGTGATTGAGTCAGCCTTAACTGTACCTATGCCAAAGGAACGTTTCGCTCTCATACTGATACCATCCAAGGACTGCCTCCAGATGTATAAAATCTGTCACCCTTATCTTGGAGGAAGCCTGGAGAACTTGAAGCAGATAGGGCAGGATAGAGATTGTTGAGGAAATAACATGCCAGTATTGTTCTTAGCCAACTGAAGAACAGGTGAAAGCTCTTCAACCCTTGATGGTGGGCTCAACTTTCATTGTGATGCTATAAAGTCTTCTTCATTTATCTAAACATAAATTTCCCTCAGGTCAAGCCTAACTCCAGGTGACTTGTAGGGATAAGTATCTTTACATGATACAGAAATGATTTGATATTGCCTTTGAGGATGTCCCACTGTCTAAGATGCCACCCATTTCTAATGAGGAAATGACCTTTGAAGGAGGCCCAGGACAATTGCTGCCATTGTCCCATGAATGCTCCTATTGGAGGGGGGCACCATGGTTCTGGAAAATACTGTACAGGTATAGAAGATCAAGTAAGAGCCCCCACTCCCCAATTACACGTGACACCTATTGTGATATGCTTGTGTATCCCATTTGCTAGCTCCACAATTCATAACCTCTGATCATATGTGCTCAAAAGGAAGGACAAATACAGGTTGCTCCAGAAGTCAGGCCCCATCGGCCAATCACAATATGCTTTATTATTATTATTTTTTCCTGAGGAAATGTTACTGTACTTAGGAATGATCAAAGGTCATGGGTCAAGTGAGTAAGGAAGTGTTTCAAAGAAAATGGCAACCGATTCAAACATTCAATTCAATTCAATTCAGTTTAAACCAGTTCAAACATTTAATTATAATTGCCTATAGGGCCTGATTTTTGGCACACCTTGTTTAAAAGGGTTTCTGTCAAGCAAGGAAAATTCACAGTTCCCCTCAGTCAGTCCAACCTCCCTGCCAGGGTTGTTGTGGGGAAAAGACAGGAGAAGCAACCATGTGCTTCTGTGCAGAAGACAGAATATAAATCAGATAGCTAGATAGATAGATAAACATCTTTAATATGAGCTCCAGACTTTGTCTTCTTTAAAGAAGTCTCAGGGAGAGGATGTCATTAATATGAGCTCCAGCATTTTCTGTCCCATTGAAAAAACCCTATCTCAGTTGGTTAGAGGGATCTAAGCTCTTCAAAAGCCATGGTTTTAGAAATGTGTAACTGTGCTTAGAAGAAACAAGCCTGACTTCCCAGTATGTGCTTGGGAATCACATTTTCAAGCAGGTACCTCCACATATGTTGGAAGTAGAACTCTCAGAATTCCCAGACAGTTTGCAATGCTGGCTAGGAATTTTAGGAGTACAGGTAGTTTTCAACTTACGACCACAATTGGGACTGGAACTTCCATTGCTAAGCAATGCAGTTGTTAAGTGAGTCGCACCTGATTTTTTGACCTTTTTTGCCATGGTCATTAAGTGAATCCAGCTTCCACCATTGACTTTGCTAAATGACAATCAGGTGACCCTGGGATGCTGCAACTGTCATAAATACATGCCGGTTGCCAATGCCCGAATTTTGATCACGTGACTGTGGGAACCCTGTGATGGTTGTAAGTGTGAGGACTGGTTGTAAGTCACTTTTTTCAGTGCCATTGTAACTTTGAACAGTTGTTAAATGAATGGTTGTAAGTCGAGGACTACCTGTACAGAGCACTAAGTTACAGTTATATATTTATTTGTTTCACTAGCTTTTTAAAGACCTATCAGCAAGACTAGCCTTACCATCAACCAGAGCACTTGGGCTACATTCGGAGTTTCCAGGTTAGTCCTCATGAACTCTTCTGCTGGGGAGCAGAATTATATAGCCCTCATGACATATCCTGGATAATGCTAAATGGATTCCTTCCTCCCAATTTCCCAATTTGGATGATCAGTACAAGGAATACAATTTACATATTACATATATGTAATATTTACATATAGCCTGCACCTCAAACCAAGAGTACCACTCTGGTTTTGGTGACACTAGGTGCATGATGATGACTGTTGTTATTACACATGGGGCAATGACAACTGTATGTTCTCCATGGCCATCCATTGGCTGGGTCCGTTCTGCCAACCATGAGATTAGAATTGCACTCCTTGGTCACTTGCTACCAGCACTGGCTTTCCCTTACAGCCCTAGTCAAAGATGGAGCTCACTCATTGTTGATTGCTTTCTCCTGCTTTGCTCTGCAACACCTCCACACCTGTGACCTGGTAGCTGGGCTATTTCTGAACAGTGGCTTAGCATTCATGGGCATTAAGGAGCTGCACAGGAGCATTGAGAGAACTCCCTCCTATTTTACTCCACACCTTTTCTCCACATCTGAGGCCTGTCAGGTTGGGCTCTTTTTGAACAAGGCTTTAATACTTTTTCAGAAGAGTACTAGACCTGTGTTCAGAAGCAGCCTCTGATAGGTAATAGGCATGGAGGAAGCAAGCTCCCGCCCACTTCCCCTCATATCCACCTTTTTTGTGCCTGCCATCTGATGCTCAAATAATATGGCAAGTGACTAAATCCACTGTTTCAATCACCTGCCTACAATTGTCCAACCCGGCCCCATCACACATCTAGGAAAGTGAAGAGTGGTTGTTTTTCCCACTGGAAGCTGATGCTTGGTGAGGGATGCAAGGGAAGATGCAAGGGAATTGACTAATCACTTTTCTTAACTTGGCCTACATTAAATCAGAAAGAACCACTCCATTTTGCTGACCTCATTATTGTGATAGAATAGGGACTGGCTATGGAGGCAGCACAGTTTATACTAGTACATTTTTTTTGATAGACCAGGGGATGCTGGATAGCAACTTAAATGTGACCCTAAGCACTAACAGTCTTAAGCACAGGGCTGCTGCATATCTTATTACCTCTCAGATTGGAGTGTCTTCCCTAGTAGAAAAAACTTTCTTTCTCACTGAAATTGTTTTTCTGCAAAGCAAGATTTGGCCTGATAACCACAAATGAAAATTACAAATGAACAACTGGAGTTTACAAGTCACCAACTCTAACTGGGAACTTTCCTGCAAATAAGGACTTGAGAACAGGTAAATGTTGGCATTGCCTCTCTTGAACCTCCCAGGATATGTTCCTACTGGAAGTACTGCAGTAGGAGACAATTGCCCATCTGCAAGACAGGACTGTAGAGGATCCCAATAGATCCCCTCCATAGTTCCTTCCAACCCCATGATTCTATGATCCCTCATCTGGCTCAGGTGTCAAAAGTTTTGGGCTTAACAGGTCAGGCTTGCCTGTGGTCTGCAACCTGCCCAGGTTATTTGGTTCCAAGATCCAAGGGGGATCTTGGTTGATGCACCCTAGAAGACCCTACTGCTTTTATTCCCTGGGCGGGTATGGTGGTTTTATTTTTCTTGTCAGAAAGTTCACAAAACTAGTGGTTGCCTCTTCCTCACTGTGCTTCCCCTGATGTGTATTGTGTGTGTGTGTGTGTGCACGCCTGTGTACCCGCTTACCCCACCTCCCCTTAATGAGGCCATTCTCAAAGCGTGAACAAGCTCTGGAATGTTTTATTGAAAGCTCATAGTTGACTTGTAGCCATCCTTTTTCTCCTAAGCGTGGCATTGTGATATGGCTGCTGTGGCACCTCTTACCCAATCTAGCCCCCCGATTTCTCCATTCTCCGTAACCAGGCAACACTTTCTGAATACCCAAAATTGAAAAGAACCGCTTAGTCTTCAAGAAAGTCCTCAATAATAGTGGGGAAAAGAACAAAGATCCAGGAGACAACAAAATGCCACAGGGGTGACTTTTCAAGAGCAATTATCTCTCATTAATCAGAAGAACAGCTGCAATATTAATTTTCTCGCTTTCTTCCTCGCTTTTCAAAGTGTTCTCTCCCCTCCCCCCAGCACTCCCAACATTTGAATAATCATAGATTTTTGACTTCATAGAGAAGCCACAGTTTCAGGGGCTGAAAACTGCATGGCCAACATTGAAGGAACAGTTGGAGGTTTTAAGGTTCAGGGAGGGAGAGAAAGTGACAATGTGACTCTCAACCCCTTTTTGTAAAAAAAAAAAAAAAAAAAAGGTTTGCTTTGGATCAGACCTATCCTTTCTTCTTCCCCTCCTCCTGACTAATTTTTGCACTTTGAAAAATGAAGAAATGAATAAACAGAAGGAAATGGCAGTGGAAGGTCTCCATGGGTTCAAGCAAGCGTGGGAGTATAAGCAATTGTGCTGTCTGTTTCACTTGCAGCCTCTGAGGAAGAAGCTGGGTACTGTCAATATCTCCAAAGGGACCATCCTGGAGCAGGATGCACTGAGTGGCACATCAAAAGGTCCACTGTGTCCTGGGAATTAAGAAGTTCATTCAGCAGAAAGTGGAACAAGAGGTCCTCTTCTCTCCCTTCTTCCTCTCCCCCTCCTTGATTTCTTTTTTAAACTTTGTAAAAATCTCTGATCTTATGTTCCAGGAGATGAAACTGGAGATGTGTAAAAAAATACACGGGGTCCTCTTCAAGAGGAGGCAACGTGCAACATTGTGTGAGCAAATGTGTTTGTGATTTATGGACACATGCCATGTCATGCCGCGCCATGCCAGTGATTTTCAAATTAAGTCTGTTTCAGCCTTCACTTATGTCTACTAGGTGCCAAAAGTTTAAGAGCTCATTATGAACATAAAAATGAAAAGTGAGAAATTGGGATCTATGTGAAGTATTAAGAAAACAATTATAATGTCAATCCTATTTGGTGAACTTACAGATAACAGGGAAGCAGTGAAGATGGTAGGTAGTTCTGAGTTGTTTGGGGATGGGGACTGAAGAAGTGATAAAGATGGACCCTGCTTTGGAAAAGTAATAAGGAGTTTAATCAAGGGAGGAAGGCAAAGCCCGATTTAGAAGATATCATGAAGGATAACAATATTTGAGTGACAATAAAGATCAGAATAATGAAAGCAGTGCTATTTCCAGTGTCAGTCTGTACTGAAAGAGTGAGGGAAAGAAGGGAGAGGCTGTTGAATGGCACATTTACAGATGGTTAGTGGCAATGTTTAGCTGACCCCATTTTAGCTCAGAAGTTAAACAGGCCTGGTTAGTACTTGTATGGAAGACCACCTGTTAGCCCTCTGAGGTAGTCCAGCACCACCAGCAGTACTAGCTCTATCTTTGTTGCAAGGTTACATTAACAGAATCTTGCAGGACTGAAAGTATTTCTCCCCTCCTTTCTTTTTACTCTCTGGAAAACTAGGGAGGGTCCCTCCTTAAATGTTCCCCATGCCCTCTCTCCTTCTGGGAGCTGAAATTTCTTTTACACGCCAGTTGTCCAGTCAGTAGCTCTCCCTCCTATCTCCCAAGGTCATTCTCACATACCATTACACCACCAGAGAATTCCAGGGCTGTAGGTTGGTCTGTATATGTATATGTATTCAAGTCAGTGTTGACTCCTGGCGACTGCCTGGACAAGTCCCAGCAGTTTTCTTGGCAAGATTACAGAAGTGGTTTGCCATTGTGTCCTTCCTAGGGGGGAGAGAGTGTGACTGGCCCAAGGTCACCCAGCTGGCTTCATGCCTAAAACGGGACTAGAATTCACAGTCTCCCAGTTTCTAGCCCGATGCCTTAACCGCTACACCAAAATGGCTCTTGTCCTGCTGTAGGTTAGTCTAGTTGAGGAAAAATAGCCTGGAAGGAGACAATTGCCCAAAAAACTGTATGGATTTGAGAATGTCTTTATTGTTGTTAGAAAGTGTGCCATGGATTGCAATGGATTCATCCTGAACCAAATAAAACCTGACTGTTCCTTTGGGGCAATGATCAGCAAGCAGAAACTCACATACTTTGGGCATGTGGATGTGACAGGAGGATAGATGAGAAAAAAATGCTTATAGTTGTCAAGGTTGTCAAGATTGGGAGAAGCAGAATAGGAAGACAATAGCTAAATGGGATGGTTGGAATCAATGAGATTATTGGAATTATCTTGGAAGGGTGATCGGTTATTACCAGAGACATGTCAAGATGGCAAGCATTTATTCTTACAGTCACCAGGAGTCAGGGGTTTTCCTCAGAGTATGGTCAAAAAAGTAAACATGGTGGCCATGATGGCCAATTGAAGCTCTGCCAGTTTTTTATGCATGTTGTATGTGTGATGCACATAAAGCAGAGGCAGAACTTCAATCACACTATCACAGTCACCACTTTTTTGACTAGACCCTGTGGACACTCCTGCCCAGAGCTGAACCTCACTCTATGTCACCAAACTAATTAAAACCACCAAAGCACAGGATATTCATGGGTATATTTTAGCACCTATACTTCACTTGCTGGTCCACTAAAGGCCCTTTTTAACAGAGAGCGTATTCTCTCTCAAACAGATCCTTTTTAAGATTGAGATGCTTGGAGGCAGAGTGCTCATTTTAGTGTCCCCTCACACAGACTTTCTTCTTGCTGCATCCTATGTAAAGATGTAATTTTTCTCCATTATTTTCTTCCCATTGAAGTTAATGTCCCAGTAAATTGGAATGTATGGGAAACCCCCAAATAATGAAACAGTTTCTGGGTTACAATATTTTAGCTGAATATGTTTACTGCCTTGAATGAAAAGTATTGATCTACCCAAACAGATTCTGAATCATATTTTACAATATGTAGGTGGGGGGATTTAAAAAAAAACAAAACCCTTGATTCCAAGCATTAAAAGATTAATAGTGGTGAAGAAGGGACCTTCTAAGGAAGTTGGTCCACCATTGCTGGCCCATTTTCCCTCTGAAGAATTTCTTTGAAAATAGCTGTTTTGGAGTGGGAAAAGGGTTGACTTCACATCACTTGGGTTCTCACTTGATTACTAAATTGTCAGAGAGAGTAAGCATCATCCCTCTAATTTCTAAAGAAATATCAGCAGATGCATTAGGATGGGTACAATGCCTGGTAAAGATGGAAATTGCAGTCCAATTGCATCTAGAGAGCACAGGTTTAGGGAAGTTTGAGCTTTTTTTTTTTCATGGTGTCAAGGAGAACATTTAATATAAACCTGTTGACTTTGATTTTGAGATTTGAGCTGTTCATGGAAGAATCATGTTTATGAAATAATGGGATGCTTCACTTTTATTAAGAAATGAAGAAAAAGTAGACATTTATTTATATTTTATTTACGAAGGTATATTCCGCCCTGCCCCAAATGGCTCTGGGTGACTTACAAGAGATCAGGTTTTACTAATGAATAATCTATAGCTTATTGTTTATTCTGTAAATCAGATTCCACCTCTTCACTGCTTTTGAAGAAGAATGTAAGATAATTGGTATAAATCGTATCTATGTTGTTTTACTCAGAGCTGATGCCAAGAGCCAATATTACAGGGCATCTGCTGAGGCCCATACCTCATATCTGTGGGGGAGATTTATGACTAGAGGAGATGTCTAGCTGTTCTCTTTGTTCTTGCCACCTACTCCCCTCCTCTATCTGGCTAGAGAAGCAGAGAAATTAGCAGTTATGGATGACAGCTGCCTCTTTACTTGCTCACTTTTCTGCCCTTTTTCTCTGGGTAGTAGTGGGTTTCACAGAGAGAACACAGATGAGAAAGGCAAAAAATCCCTTTTGTTTCAATGCTCCAATGATCTGGAGCTGGCACTGCTTCTGCTGTTTCATGGTTATGGAGGTCAAGACGTTGGGTCAACTGTTCTCTCCTTATTTATGTTTTGCATGATGCATTGACATTTACAGATAGCAAGGTGTGTTATCAGTATATGCAAGCATTCTATCTGCTCATGAATTTTAATTTGGGAGGGGGAATGAAACAGACACTATTCAGACAGGATCCTGATAGAAACCAAGTCAGCAATAATTACCATATCAAAAATGGAGCCAAGAGTAGCTCAAACACACATTCTACTTTTTTAGTGAGACTGTGGTGGCTTCTTACACTGTACCAAGCAATAATACAATCTGCATCCTTTCGGTTAGTATGTTATGCAAGCCCACTGTGATTTATGACACTTACTCAGTGAAGGTATGAATAAAAAGGCTTCAGTAAGCATCCAAAAGATGCAATAATAAATACTTTATTTATTTATTTATTTTATTTATATTTCAAATTTGTCACCACCCCTCTCATTGCAGAGTGACTCTGGGCGGTTTACAGTAAAAACAGAATAAACATTAATTAAAATAGATAAATATTAATTAATTAATTAAAATATGCTAAAAACAAACTTCCTATATGATACTTCCAAGAGGCTGATGTTAATTAGGTGTTAATAAACTCAGGGAGCATTGTCAAGGTGCCAGCCATCCCTAGGGTTGATTGTATCTTTCTTCGCCCCACACAAGTTGGCAGAGCCAAGTCTTCAATTCCCTCCAAAAAACTGGGGGGGTAGGGGCCCACCTCACCTCTGGGGGAGAGTATTCCATAGGGTGGGGGCCTATATTTATAGATATTGGGGGAAGAATGTTTCTGAAAACAGGGGCCACCATGGAGAAAGCCCACCTGCAAATAATCACAGGACCATGTTCTGCCAATCTTTGCCCATGAATTGGATCCCCCCAAGTGATTTATTATCACGGCAAAGGTGATCTGTCAGGTATCCTGGCCTCAAACTGATTGTTTATAAACCAAAAGCAAAGCTATAGACTTGGCTGAGCTTTGCAATTGTTTCTACAGAAGTGAAATATGTATACTGTATGACCAGATGCAATGTGGTTGCTGTATTTTCAACCAAGTGCTTGAATTGAGGAGTGGCTGTCCAACCCTAGGATTCCACACTGAGGCAAGATTTCTTAGTTTTAAGGTTTCTTAGTTTTAGTTTGACTCTGATCAGGTAATGACATGCATAAATAATCTGTTAGGAGACAGAGTTCAGCTGTGTTCATTCTTCTTGCTCTTTTGGCATCATTTGATATCACCAACGCAGGATGGGCTATCAAGAGGAATTCTGAGATTATGCGATCACAGAATGGTGATGGGAGATTGCCATATTTGAAAATGAGTCATTGCTTTAAAGAGGACTGGAGAACACATAGCTACAGGGCCACAGGTGACCCCCCCCACACACACACTGCTTTTTTGTAGTTTCAGAATCCTCCCCACTTTGTCTTTCCTCAAAAGCCTTGAAATTCATCATCAAACTGCAGAAAATGATGATTTCTTCCCAGTTTTAGGTCAGATGCCAAAAACTATTATTCAAACAGAGAATATGCTTAAAACAGGCAACGTCTCTCTCAATCAGAAAGTATAAAAACATTCAGAGAATCCCATCCTACCCCCTTTTATGACACTGCCCTATTTTGTATCATCATCCTCTTCCTTTAAATGATAATATTTTATTACTTCCACTGATCACCCTTTGGGAAGGACCCCTGATTTCCTAACCAAGTACTAACCAGATTTGATCGAGCTAAAGCTTTGGATCTACCCAGTATTAACTTTATACTGTATGCCATATGTTTAATTCAATTTCTTTCCTGCTGTTTAACTACTTCTTACTGCTTTTATTATTATGCCTTTTCAGCTGCTGTTTTGAATTTTAAATTTTAGCTTAAATTTTAAATTGTGATTTTAAGATGGTATAAGCTGTCCTTGGAAATGTTTTCTTTGAATAGTAGCCTATAATTTAAGTTAAAAAATAATCACTGCAGCTAAACATGCTAAAGAGAAACAAAACAACCGTTCCCCAGAAATGACCCCCACCCCGGACTTACCGTTGTTTAATGGCTACTGCATCAATATGGGAAAAAGGAATTATGTCTGCCCAATAATAACACAGTTCCTTTGAGCATGTGCAGAATGCCCTCATGCTAAGTCTCCACTGGAGTGCTACTGCAGTACTTCCACAACTTTAGCTGTCTGGGATGAAGAATTTCTAGTGTAAATGGTGGGGGAGGGAGTTAACTGGATTTTCCCCTCCCCTCCAGTGAGTTTTAAACTCAAACCAGAATGCTGAATTCTGAAGGTTTAAACTCACACTTAAATTTCCTTCTCGCATAATTTAATTATGCATTTAATTAAATATAAAAGTCCAACATATTCAGAAACCGTTCAAACTGCAAATAGATATCCTTTTTTAATAAAGCAAGAAAATACAGATTTGCCTGTTTGGGAGAATTTTGTCAACTGTTTCAGAAAATACAATTTAATTAGAGGATAAAAATATCTTAGATTTAAAGGGTACAGATATGGTTATTTTCCCCACCATTAGTAACAAAATGAAGCTTATGACAAAGAACAGATATGATTGTTTTGACACTTTTGAAATAAGTTATCTTTTGTGATTTTCTCAAGATCAAAATTTGTCATAGAGGAAGGGATAAGAGATATATGATGTAATCTTTCTTCATTGTGACAAATGCGCAAGGGAAATTAATAGTTCAGAGTGTTCAGTGAAAAGGACCCCCATAAAATACAAGTTTTTACTTTAATAAGGCAAGATAATAGGCAGGTTTCTGGTCATTTAGCCACCACCTCTGATCTGCAAGGCCAGGGGGCCATGGGTGTCTGTGGGTGGAACAGCGACATCACACACATCACTGCACATATGATGTGGTGTGATGTAAATGGGGCTTTTACTGGGCTCCTATACAGGTTGGCCCAGATTAGCCCTTCAGCCCTCCCTTCAGCCCTGCGATACAGTCCTATAACTCAAGGCCCATAGATAGAAAATCCTGGAAGAAAAAAATGTAATATCAATTATTAATTAAATAGATAACGTTAATTTGCCTTGCTATGATATATAGAATTGCCTAGGGCATTTCTCTGCCTCATGGTAGGGACCACCTTGATAAGACCATAACTTAATAGGGGGTATAAAATCAAGGCTTTTCTTTCTTTTTTCTTGTCTTTTGAGGAATGGGGAATGCCCTCTGGACAGTGCAATTCTCTTTAAAAGCATTTTTAATAAACAAAAAGAAGAGAAACTTTAATCAAATACAAGGGAAATAAGTGAAAGGAACATAAACAGAAAGAGGCAAAAGGAAAAGAAAAGAAAAACAAAGAACAAACTGCAGAACATTCCCAAAACTGATGAGTCCAAGTCCCTTCAGAAATACTAAACTGTGGAATCCTTGGGGCTCTCTGAGCTTGGTTGTTTCCTTGCAAACATTTCATTACCTGGCTAGGTAACATCTTCAGTGCTTCAGCACTGAAAATGTTACCTGGCCGAGTAATGAAACATCTGCAAGAAAAGAACCAAGCTCAGAGAGCCCCAAGGACTCCACAGTTCAACCCTGAGCTACACATATTCGCTTCTATTGATAGAAAACTGTACCATTCTGAGCTTGAAACCCAACCCTTGCTACACATTCCTTTGGATGTCCAACAAAAATAACCTTTTGTTAATCACACTGTAAGATAACAGGATACAAATTTAACATTTTTTAAAACTCTAGCCCATTGATTTGTTAAAATAGGATATTCCAGCTCTTTATTCCAAGGTTCTTACACCGTTACCATTTCTATCTTAGAAATATTTTTAAACTCTGCCTAAAAATTAACTGTAGATTTGGAAACTCCCATATCTTTTCTCAATAATAGTATAATTTTGGAGCTGGAAACACTGCTCATGCATGGGACTCAAATAGTAAGGTCAAACAATATTTTATTTGAATATATTGTCATTCAGTAATTTTAGGCAATCCAAATTATTTTTGTAATATATTAAGTGTTTTAAAAGAATTTTTAATCAAGTGTTGCAATAACAGCAGTAGTAGTAATTTCATTTCGTTGTAAGTACAGTATAAGGTAAATCAAAATTATATGCAATCTAAATCAGTATTACAATAAAACAATATAATTACTGTAAGACATTTCATAGTACAACATAATGAACAATTATACCGTAAACAATAAACAGTTACTAATACCAGCACAATGTTAGCATAAATGTACAGTGAATTAATTTTCAGCTGGGATTATCCCATAGCATCAATTTCTCATGGGAATTAGGATCAAATTTAAGTTTTCTTCCCAACGTCATCCATGTGTGTCCTGATCTTTAAGGATAGTGGCCGCTCAGAAGCAAGCCTTGCTCAGTTCAGAGGACTGTATCTAATATTCTTTTGACTGTTACAAAGCTTCAGCTAAAGGAATGTCATTTGCAGAATGGGAAAGGTTTGAGTTTTTGTCTTTTGTGAGGGTTTTGCTGATCTGTATGGGAAACTCTAGGAGATTAAGTGGAAGCCTTCAGTGGCAGATAGATAGATAGATAGATAGATAGATAGATAGATAGATAGATAGATGTATTCATTCATTCATTTACAGGACTTATATGGCCACCTATCTCATATGATGACTCTAGGTGGCTCACAACAATTCATAAAAAAACATGGTTAAAAACAAAAGTACCCTTTCTTCCAGGCGCCAGACCAATCATCCTCCCAGCTCAACCCCCATCCTAGCTCAGTGCTTAGGGGAAGAGCCAGGTCTTTACAGCCATACGGAAAAGGGTAGATTTTTGCCAGAAATCATCACAATACAGGTAGAAATGATAAGCCTTAATTATAGATGTAACAATTAAAGCACTTGTTAAAAAGTGCTTGTGAAACTTCCTTGCAGATTGGATAGACGGTGCAACCATGTAAATAACACGTGAGGATGTCTCTCTCAAATGTTCAGTTTATTATAGTTTCAGGAGAAATAACCCAGTGCTGCTTTAAAATAACAGACAAAAATCTCTCCCTTTCAGAAAAGGCAACACAGCAAATAATTAAGAATACCTTCCACATAATTGCAGCCTTATATACAAAGGTGATTACAAGTGCAGTGGTTATTGTTTAGAATCTGATTTGGGAAAAATCAGTGCAAGATTTTTGTAAAGTCACTCTACAATGATTCATCTTTACTGAAAAATACCATCTCAAGAATAAGAACCAAAAATGGAGTTTCCATCTGGAGGAAGATGGGAAGGAAGCTCCTTGGTTGCCTATCAATGTCTGTTGGATGTTAATTGGGATTGTTTCTCTTGTTTTATTTTTCCTTTTGCTTCGCTGTGCACTGCCCAGAGTTGCAATTCTTGAGTTGGGCGGCCATATAAATTAGATAGATCGATAGATCGATAGATCGATAGATAGATAGATAAACAAACACAGCACTTCATTAACACCACATTCATAAATCCAATATCTCAGGCCAAGGTGAGAATTATCTGCCAAAAATGGTTTCCATGCCCAGATTCAGCAGCCTTTTTGGCTCATAGATTACAGCTTGCTGTCACTGGGCATTTGGCTATATTTATGAGATGGTCAAAGTCTGGATAATATTAGATTTCCTACATTCAATAATATTAATATGTGTTAATTCAATACATCGTTTTTAATTCATATCCCATAGTTATAATTCATTTGGATATTAAGAATAATATAGTTCTGATACAGGTTGTATAGTTTCCTGGTAGGTTTTCACTAACTGATTCCCCCAATCTTTTATATATTAGGTAAATAAGAGGGAAAGATACTTATGTCAGAAACTTTTTTCCCAACTCTTAATTCTTTAATATAAAAATTTGGTATCTTGTCCAGTCACTCCATAAATTAAGATAAATCAGTCTTGATGCCACTGGGTGTTAGTAATAATTCTAGCAAGTTTAGGACTATGTCCAAAAGACCATGAAGCATTTCTTATACTAGGAGGGCCATTTCCAGAAAAATACCTCTCTTTCAGCCTAGCCTACTTAACTAAATTGTTTTTATAGGGACCAAATGAGGAGATATACATCATCTGGAGTTCTCAAGAGAAACGCTGAAATGTAATTGCAATAATAAATAAATAAGTAAATGCAGAGGCAGGATGGAGGATGGAGGAAATTGTTCTTAGCATAAAAACTTAGCTGGCAAGATTTGCTTCACAGGCATTGGAAGTAGACCCACTGCACTTTCTATTACAAGTGCAAGCCCCTGTAGTCTCTGCATTGCCATCCTCCCTATATTGTTTCAAGGAAATTGGTTGGTTCTTTCCTTAAACCAGTGTTTCTTAATCACAACAATTTTTAAAATATCTGGACTTCAATTCCCAGAATTCTCCAGCCAGCATGGGAAATTCTGAGAGTTGAAGTTCACACATTTTAAAGTTGATGAGATTAAGAAACATTGCTTAAACCTTCTACTGCCTTTCCCTTTTGAATGGTTTGTAAAGATTAGTAATACGGACAGTTCATAGTATAAACTGTTCAAGAGGGAGAGGCATTGGAAGGTTTAAGCAGTTTCCTAATCTCTGTCCTCAGTCAAAAAAAATGGAAGTAAATATAAACAATTAAAAATGCTATAATCCAAACACACTGATAAAGATTATACGTGCCCTTAAAAGTAAACTAATTTAAGGGCCAGGCATCCCTGAAACAAAACTGCTTTGGCTTGTTTATGAAACACCAGGAAGGTTTAGGCCACCATATCTCTGCTGGGAAAAGTATTCCAAAACGGGGGCCACATCTGAGAATACACTATTCAAACTGAATTAAATATGAGTTAAAATATACTCCTATGCCCATTTGGTAATACATACCTCTGTGCTCAGTACAACTTATTGTGGTGATTTATTGGATTATCCTAGAAGTGCCCTCCATCTCAAAAGGATCACTATAAAAATTCAGATAAGATTGCATTATAATAATGCAACCTAACCCCATTTGAGTTCTTTGAAATTATTGGTTTGGGCTTGGTTAGCCCTTGTGTTGCCCATAAAACTCAGGCACACAAGTTGGCATGGAGCTGGAAAGAACCTAGTCCCTGAATTTGAAAGAGAAATACCCAATACCTTTGCAAAGTGGCTCTTTTGCTCCCCGACAATACGAACCACAAGTACTTCAGGCAAAGCAAAAAGCATTTATTAAGATGGGTCAAGTCTTTATATAGGATACAGAAATGGTTACATACATACAATATATGTGATGCTCAGAAAACAACAAATCAAACATATGGTTTCTTAGCTTCAAAAGGAGGCATGGATGCCATGTTAAAATGCTAATATCACCTTTATTAAAATAAATATTTATTTAATCAATGTATTAGCCCCCTCTAGGGGAACAGCGGGAAACCCAGAAATGTATAGCTGGGTAAGTCGAAAATACCTCTAGAACAGTGTTGTTCAAACTTGGCAACTTTTAAGATGGGTGGACTTCAACTCCCAGAATTCTGGCTGGCTGGGGAATTCTGGGAGTTGAAGTCCACCCATCTTAAAGTTGCCAAGTTTGAAAAACACTGCTCCAGAAGAAGGTAACGGCAAATTGTAATACTGCAATCAAGTCCACGAAGTCACCCGGGCTGAGCTCGACGCTTAAGCAAAGCTGGCTGGGCTTGGCTCCCAAACGAAGACACCGGAAAGCCCGTCCGAAAGAGCCCCCCTCCGAACCTCGCGGTCAAAGCCCGGCGAGGCAAAGCCCTTTCCCAGCCCACCGCTGCAAGCGGGGCCCCTCTCCTTCTCCCCCCTCACCAGCCATCGCTGCCCCGCACGAGCAAACAGCGGCGCGTACCCCTAACCCAACGGACCCGGCCGGGCGCGAGCCAGCGCATGCGTGCAGGACTTCCTCGCGCAGGCGGGGAAGAGGGGCGGGGCCTAGCGCCCGCGGCTCCTCAGCCAGTGGCTGCCGCGGTCCCGGCGAGCGGATGTTGTGATTGTGGCTGTTCCTGTCCGTCCCCTTCCGGGGGATCTCGACGGGCGCTTCCTCCCGGCGGCTCTGAGGGGAGACTTCGGCGGCTCTTTCGGCCGGGGCGGCGGCTTGAGCGCCTGGGCTGGCCGTCTCCCCTGCCTCGCTTTCCGGCTCTCTGTCTCTCCTTATTCTCGCGGGCCCTCGGGAGCGTCATCGTGGCCCGGCCTCGGTTATGGCGGACTTCGATGAGATTTACGAGGAAGAGGAAGACGAGGAACGGGCCTTGGAGGAGCAGCTGCTGAAGCACTCGCCGGACCCGGTGGTGGTGCGCGGCTCCGGCCATGTCACTGTGTAAGCAGGGCCGGGGAGAAGGGCTAGGGGCGGGCAAGGGCAGGGAGCCTCTCCGGGGCTCGTCTCCCTCATCCCTTTCCCTGGATGGCGTCCCCTCCCGACCTTTAATGCGGCTTCCTTTAATCCGGTTTGGGGAACCCTCCTCTCACTTCCGAACAAGACGGTTCACAGTGGAGAACCACCGTCCCACAGTATGCGTGGTCTCCTTCCGTTGCAGGGACTCGTAGGCTGCATTTAGGATTTCCCCGAGTTTGCCAAGCATTTCCCTTTTGCTTCAGCTTCTTTACGGCCCCTCCATTAAGCGAGTCCGGTGCCATTATTACGGCATGATATACGTGGGAGAGGCTTAAAGTGGTGACCTGACTAGTGGTTTGGTCTTAAGGCACAGAATAAAACCTACCCGAAGCAACGTTTGAATGAGAGGCGTCTTTATCTTCTTCTCCCTAGTTGTTACTCTTTGTCAGTGTCTGTGGTGTTTTGTAAGATCTAGTAAGACGTGTCAGAGGATGTCATAGTGGGGGGGGGGGGGGGTGGAGTTGCTCTTGAAAAATAGATATTTTTCTCATGAGGGCAGGGAAAATAAATTTAAATAGTAGTTGTATACTATACTTTCCTCTGGTATTGATGGGAAGTAAGGCATATTTGATTCCTTTTTTACAGTAGAAGATGAGAAACTGAGATGAAGAAATTGTGTTGCAAGATTGTGTTGTAGATCCAGGTTTGAAGGAAGGCAGGTCTTGAAAGTATAGCTTTAAACTCTTGTCTTGCCCATGCTTGTAACAGGTTAATCAAAGGATAGCTCTGAAGAGTATCCTTGGGAATAAAGAACTTTAACTTCTTATATTAAGTTCCAGTTTTTTTCTTAAAAACTTCATGTTTGCTTCTTTTCTTCTCCATCTCTTCTTTTGAATTGTTGAAATCAAACGTAAGATACTGAATCTCTATCTGTTCCACTTACCCTCCTGCCCCCTCTTGTTGTTTTAGAGCAGATAAATCAGATTATATCAAAATATTGAATATTGTATTTACTCCATATTCAACATTAATTTGCATTTTATATAACTTCAAGTGCATTATGATGCACAGATACTAGATAGTTGTTAGTTTGTCCCTTATGCATAGGACTTACATATTTTTCCAACTGGTCAGGTGGGATACTCTGTTTTGGATCAATAATGTTAAATATTGGGTCTGCGGTCCTTGGACCTGAAGGCAAAAAGTGCTTTGCTATGAACAGCTATCTTGCAGTCCTGGGAAAAGGTGTTTGATTTAAGGAATTGCAGACAGATGCTATGTTTGTATAGACTACCTTTTTGCTATTGAATCCAAAGTATTATTTCATATAGCTAGTGAAGACTTTACATAGCAAGTTGCAGGATCTAGCTGACTTGAGCTGATATTGAAAAAGCCAAGCAGGGTCAGACTAGGCTAGTACTTGAGTAGAGACCACTACAAATTCCAGAGTTGTAGATTAGAGTGAAAAGTTTAAAAGAATCTGGAAGAAGGTAATAGTAAATCTCTTCTGTATTGCTGAATGTGTCCATGTTGAATTTGTCTTGGAGGAAACTTTACTTAAAGAAGATTTGTGTCATTGTGTTTAAGATTCAGAGTATATAACGTGTATACCTGTGTACACTTGCATTCTAATTGTGCCCTGTGTGCTAAGCCATAAGAGTGACTGTATGATTTGTCTGATTGTTTAGTGTAGGTGGAAGGAATATTAGGTTCCCCTTTAGTTCTTCAAATCCTATGCTTGTAGATTGACTTCAATTTTTTGTTTTTGTTTATTCACACCTACGAGCACAGTGTCTGGGTCAATAAAGAAATTCAGTTAATGAGATTAATTATGACTAATATCAGCATGTAAGTATTAAAACAAAATAATGATGACTTGTCAGGAAGTAGAATGCTTAGAATCAGTATAGCAACAGCAGTGCTAAGCTAAGAAGTTAATGCTTCTGTTAATCACAGTCTTGACCTCATGTAATAACAAGTTTTACCTTTTTGTTAAGGTATGAAGAATTTCCTTTAATATACAGTTAGTAAATAGGACATGCTTGTTTAGTTCAACATGATTGCCCTTATTATATGGAATATAATGTGTATAACTTGCTCTGTTCTTTCTTTTAACTTGACTCATTTCTTGTGGCTTTATTAGTATTGTTTCCCATGATTCTTAGCTGAAGCACTTCCAGGATGTGAAAGGTTATAGGAAATAGTGCAAAATTATAATGGTAATAACTCTGTGTGGATTGTTTGAAATTATTCTGGAAAATGACTAATTTAAATTATTGGTTTAAATCATATTTCCAATACTTTAATTTCTGAAATAGCATTGGCTGCTATCACAAATAAAATACAATGGCTTCCAACTATATATGCCCTTAATAATATTTAGGAGCACAGTAAAATATTGATTAGGCGACCTATTTACCTGTTGCACTTCATAAAGTATTTGTGGAAATGAGTTTGAGGGATTACCCTAAAATGGTTTTCTGTTTTGTTATGTATATATGTAGTGACTAATAGCAAGAACATGTATTTTTATCTAGATCACTATATTTATTAAAAGTATAGAAAAAATACATTATTGATATGCATACTTTGCATATGCTTTGTTTGAGAGTTCAGTTCTTATCAGGGAATGGTAACATGATCATTGACTAGAAACTGTGGGTAATATAGTCCAAAACTGGGTTAAGTGCTCCTAACTTCAAACTGGAAATTACTGGGCTGACCAGGCAGTGGGCGAAGAGAATGTGTATTATATAATTTCAGTTTTAGGAAATGTACAAGGAGGCTAATAATGAAAATGGGGAAATTATGTTTTTTTTTTTTAATTGGAGAAACAAGAATACACACAGGAATAATAAAGTAGTTTGGTGGAATGCTTGCTGGAATAAAAATATCTTAATGAGGCAACAAAATTATATGAAGGAAGTTTAAGGCCAAAGTATATCACTTGGAGATTGTTGGCCAGCAAGACTCTCCTGCATCCCAGCAGCTCCTCCCCATTGATTTCAATGGCAAGCAACAAGAGCAAACAGGAGGACAGGTCTTCCAGGTGAATAGAATAGAATTTTTATTATGATCACTGACCAGAATTGCACATTAAAAATAAATCTTCCAGGTGTCATTTTGGGTTTCTAACATAATAACCAGAGCTTTAAATGAACTCAAAAACAGATTGTTAGTTGGGAAAGAACTCACTCATGCCAGAGATCCAGTCATCAGAACTTTTGTTGCAGTGTTTTGCAAGCCAAAAACATTTTCATGATAGTAGTCTGACCTTGTGGTAACTGAGGTATGTGTCACCATAGCCATGTCAGCCTTGTGAAGAATAAATAGATTTGGTGTACTTCCTAAGCTTAATATCTGAAATTCAGTGACAAGAAATTAACTGATTACAAATGTGTTTTCAAAGGGAGTGCTATCCCAATTAAAAAAGGCTGAAAAGCTATTCTCTGATCCAGTTTCCACAAAAAGTTTTGTTTTCTGAACTAGATTTGGTTTATTAACCATAGCATCTTTTCTTGATCTCAGAAGTTATTCAGATCCTGGATGCCCCACTTGGGAAAAATGGGACGAGTATCACCAGTTCTGGATGACATTTTTTAGCAATAATTTTCTGGTTTAGGATGTACAACCAGATATTTAGAATTAGGGGTTTGAAACCTCCTGCTCTTTCACATTTGAGGTGGACTCTTTTTATCATTTTGGATGTACTGCATTTTGAGCTGAAAAAAATCCCTAGTTATAAATATTTTGCAGTCCAGCAGTAGTACAACTTTCTAAGGGTAGAAATGCTCCAATGCCCTTCGAACAGTCACTCATGCCCTTGTTATCTCCCAGATAGACTACTGCAATGCGCTCTACATGGGGCTACCCTTGAAGAGTATCCGGAAGCTTCAGCTGGTCCAGAATGCAGCCACGGGAGCAATTTTTGGGGCCCGAAGAAGGACCCATATAACACCTTTGCTCCATGAGCTGCATTGGGTACCGGTTTGCTTCCAGGTCCAATTCAAGGTGTTGGTTATCACCTTTAAAGCCCTACATGGCATGGGGCCAGGCTACCTGAGGGACCGCCTCACCCCCACGATTTCAACCCGTCCCACCCGATCTCACAGAGAGGTCATGCTCCGGACCCCCTCGGTAAAAGAACTCTGATTAGCGGGGTCCAGAAGGCGGGCCTTCTCTGCTGTAGCCCCCGCCCTTTGGAACATCTTGCCCCCAGAGGTGAGACAGGCCCCCTCACTCCAGGCCTTTTGGAGGGATTTGAAGACTTGGCTCTGCCATCTGGCCTGGGGCGGGGAGGGAGGATGTCAGAAATGGGGTTGGCTAGCCCCTTAGCGGCCTGGTATGGCCTCTATTGGCCTCTTGGATTTTTTGATCTTTTTTCTATCTCTGTAAGTGTGGTTCTCTTTTTATAACTTTTAATTATGTATTTATGATTTTAATTTGATGTAAACCGCCCAGAGTCCCCCATTGTGGGGAGATGGGCGGGGATAAGTCCACTAAATAAATAAATAAATAAATATCCTGAATATCTCTTTCAAGGGTCAGAATACTTGCTCCTTTTTCTAGATTGAGTTAAATATACATTATTTGCAAAGTCTATAGTAAACCAGGGTATTTTTAAAGTTATATTTTCTGTATTTGAAATACTAAAAATCCCCTTCTTTTATTAACCTATTGCTGCTAGATTATTGTGTCTTAGAGCACAACTATATATTTCTTATTACACTACTATCCTTAAGTCTCCATGAAATGCAAATATACCACAGAAATGCTCTTGTACTATAGCATGACTATCTGTAGCATGGCTTTCTTCTGGCTGTTTGGACAAAAGGAATTGTGGGGGTTGCCCCAAATTCTGCCGACAATAAGGGAAGCGAATAGAAAAAAATAACGGTTTGTAGTGTATTCAAGTTGTACATTTGTACAGTTCTGTCCAACACTAATTTTACACATTTTTTCCTTATTTTTCTCTGACAAATGTATATCTTGATTCCTTAAAGTTGCCATGGGGAAAAATATCTTGATCTTAAAAAATGCTTTTTTAATTAAAGCTCTATGTGTATTTTCTTAAGAATAGATAACATATACCATGTTTCATATATGATTTTCCATTACTAATACCATATAATGAATCATGGTACTGGGTCTTAGCGGGCAGGGAAATTTTGAATTATAAGATTATCATCATCATCATCGTGTAGAACCCCAAGAGTTCTGTACAGAACCAATTAATCCTATAGTAGAGTTTCAGTGTATGCTGAGAATAGAGATAAACCACTAAGCAGTATACTTGTTCTGAAAGTTTCTGTAGATATAAAATATAACATTTGTCTTCAGAGGGACTTGTCCTTAGAATAGCTTTAAAAAGTCATTTATGTTCTAAATTATTGCTTAGAAACTGTTGGAGTATCTTTTGGGGGTTATTTATTTCTTTAAAGACTTTTTTGCTGTTCTTTCAATTGAAAAAGGTTCTCCAAATAACTTATGACATCTTTGCCCTCAAGCTTACAATCAAGGTGATCTGTGCAAAAGTAAAAGGCACTGAGAAGGAGGAGAAGGCAATGTTTTAGTTACAGAGTTCTTGTAGCAATCAGCTTAAATGGCCTGGCTCTGGCCTCACAGTGCAGTCATTATGCTTTCCTATCGTCCCTCTGGTACAGCCTTATGACGCAGCCGCTGCCAGGAGACTGTTGCTGGAGAGAAGAAGCTGGCTGCTCCACGGGACTAGTACTGTGGCACAGTTCCCTTATTGCAGTCTCATAGATTAGCAGCTGCAAGGTTTTATCACTGATTCTGTTTGACCTCTTCCCTGATTGCTTAGCATTTTGTACCACAGTGCTGCTGTAATTTTCTAAGGGCAAGGACCAACCCAAATTCCCAGTGTCTGCTTTTATGGCCTAGCCCTTGATTCATCTACTGTCAGTATAAATTGTACCATTTTAGCAGATTCTGGAGAGGTAGCTGTGATGGCTTATTGTAAGTACAATAAACATACATGTGTCTTGCAGCATATAAAAGATTGCAAATTGCTGTAATTTTGAGGGGCTGTAGTCCACCTCATGAAATAGATTGTTATTTTCATTTGGCAAAGTTATATATATACACAGAGGAGAAAGTATGGAATGCTTCATATTTCATGTCTTTGGGCCATGCTGTTCAGTCTGTAAGACATTTTTGCAAAGCTCAAATGTGTGTGAAGTAAGTGCAGTGAGCACATACAGGAATAGAACTTGACAGTATTACATTTTTCTAGCTCTTTGATGCTACTTTAACATCTGTAGTAAAACAAATGTTTTTTCTTCCCTCAGTACAGATCCTTTTGTAGGATTAGAGTTATACTTTGTTAACAGATAACTTTGGACGGCTTAAAGAAATGTGGAAATATAAGAAATATAACTACTATGATGTTATATGTGTGGCATTACCCACAGGTCAAAATTATATTCAAAAGTAACTATCAATGGTACCTCATCAAATGGGAGAGAGGTATCTAGTGGTGTGCCTCAGTGACCAGTCCTATGCCTTGTATTCTTCAGTGATTTTATGAATGACAGATAAAAGAGGTGAATGAAATGCTTATCACATTTGCAGATAATAAAAAATTGGGTGGAAGAAAATTGGATAGGATAGCTACTATCCAAGAAAACAGAAATAACATTCAATAACATCTTGTTAAGGTTGATGAAATGGGGTCAGTGTAGCAGAATGAAAGATAATTGGTAATAGTGGAAGAAAAAAACTTGAAATAGCAGTTGACTGAAAATTGTTGATGAGCCAGTTGTGTGATATGGCTGCCAAAAAAAAAAAAAAAAACTTATTCCACTTTATTCTGCTTTGGTCAAACTCTACCTCAAATATGTGTCCAATTCTGGCTATCATATTTTAAGAAGGATTCATAGATATTGGAATATATTTTAGAAAGGGTAATGAGGATTGTTGGGAGAAAATAAATTAAATCTTAAAAAGACAAATTAAAGAAAAGATATGATAGCACTCTTCATATATGGTACCTGAAGAGAGTAGAAAATCAAGAACTTTGTTCTGGAATGGAGGACATTGAATAATGGATTTAAGTTCCAGGAATGGAAATTCCAGTGGAATGTTAGAGAAAAAGAAGTCCTAACAGTTCTCCAGTGTTGTCAGTTACCCAGAGGGGCTCCCATTCATTGGACATACTCAAGAGGAGACTAGGGAGCCATCAGTCTAGGATGCTTTAATTTGGATTCCTGCATTGAGCAAGTGTTGGGCTTGATGGCCTAAATGGCCTCTTCCAAATCTATGATCCTCTAATTCTAAAAAGTGTACCATATTCATTAAGCAAGGTTAGTGAAGGCCATTGCTTCTGTCTTTAGCAGATCACATTGGATTAACATATTTAGTATCAACCTGTATTGTTCAGCAGAACTGCCAAAGGAAGTTGTGTTTCACTATGCACCAATTTATTAGAATTCTATCTGCCACACTTTCTCTTACTGGCCTCTTCCTATTTACCTTTTTTATTTTCTGAATGGATGCACATATTTGCAAACTGTGGCTGTCCATTTATTTTTTATATCATAAGGAAGCTTAAAGAGGCCCATTTGGGGCTGAGATATTATTGTGGCCTGTAACCAATAAGTTCTAGGATTACAAGACAATAGGCTCACGCCATGATAAATGCCAAAGATTAAGTCTAGTTTAAGAGAGTTACAGAAGAAAAATATACCATATGTTCCTTTTGCATGTCAGGAACCCTAGAAGTGACAGCAAATGACCTTCCGAAGCCAGCTGGCTAATTGTAGTATCTTCCCAGGAATTTTGGTCTGTGCCGAGGTTCAAGATACTTAGGAGGTCTTGCCATCTTTTATACTTTCTCAGGCTGGGTGTGTGTGTGTAAATAATGCAGTACTTGGAGATGCTTTGATGATACATTTTATGGTAGCTTGGATGAAACCAAAAGATTTGAATAATTGTCAAGAGCATTCCAGTTAAGATGTCATCCGTGGGCTCTACCTATCCTCCCATGTCTGGGTTTTTAACCAGGGAATATATGTTAGAATAAACATTTCTGCTTATTTTGTATCAAGTCATACAGATATGAAGTTCAAAATATAAATATAGAAATAAAGGTGGTAAGATTTTTTTAGGGAAATACAATATATAATTTTATATAGCTCAATATGTAACCATTTATTTTTACAGATACAAGGAATTTATAAAATCTTACGTGTGCAGAGGGAAAAACCAGACCACACCACTATACCTCTTTCCCGTTTCTTCAGATATTTGGTTGGAGATTAGGAAATTAGGTCACAGTTAAGGAACAGCAAATCTGGATGTGGTATAGATTTTGCTTTATTTTATGGACAGTGATCTGGGTTCTTGTGACCGTGTGTATGTAGGGGGATGGAATACTGTTCTCCTTTTCCCATTTCTTTGTCCCATTATCTCAGCTGTCTGAGATAATGTCCTCCTTTTTCTTCTTGTTTTCTTTTTCTTTCCAATTTGCTCTGTTTATTGAAGATTTTAGCTTCTTAGTGAATCATTGATGCTCATTCTGGGAAAAGGGACTAGCCTTGAACAGGCTCGTGAAGGAAGAAGGATCACAACTTGCCTTCTCATGATGAAACCAGTGACCAAACCAGAACTTCTCTGGATAAGGTGGCTGGTGGCACCATTACAGGGTTGGCTCTTCCCAAGAATTTGGGGGAGGATACAATAGATATGTGGTCAGATCCTACCATATCCATGCCCCATTACTGAAATTATACCCTATTACAATGTAGGACTGTTCCATTATTAAGCCATTCAAATGCAGCAATATTGTTCTGAACAGCTGTATTATCTGAAGCCCCCTTTCTATTTAATTTAAACTTTTCCCCCAGTACAGTAAGATTTGAAATTTTCCTGCTGTAAGGTCCAGCTGGAATGAGGTCTTATGAAGAGGCTCAGTATATTCCCAGTCACCATATGATTTATAAGGTTTGATATTAGCTTTGGAGTTGAACATATGTATTAAATATTTTTGCAATTTGAATTCTTTGCTGAGGTTTGCAAGACTCATTCTTGCTGAAATCTTCCTCCTAGGAGGCGTTATTGTGAATTTTTCTTAAGAAAAAAAGGATTGGCAAGGGCCCCTTTATATATAGGCTAGTCCCATATATTGGAAAGTATAATACACTGTTGATAAGTTAGACCAAGCTGTACAAGTTAATCATGGCAAACCTTTTATGAAGATATGAATGGGACAAATATGAATAAGATACTGTACAATCCTAGCCATGTTTACTGAGAAGTAGGTCATACTGCGTTCGTTAAAGGTTATGTAGCCTTGATCTAGATGCAATATCCTTTTAGAGATTTTTTACCATAAGGCATGAAAAATAAGCAATAAAATAACACTGTGGATTGTAAAATGGAGTTAATATTGCTTGCTATCTAAGAAGTAAGGCTGTGCTGTTATTCAACACAAACTGAAAACAAAATGGGACAATTTGGAGTGGTTGGTAACTTGGTGGTTGTTAAATGGAGGTGTCTGTCTTACCTTTTAATATGGTATTTGAAAGTTTAAAGTGCTATATGGAAAGGCAGCACTGTGTGCCCCGGAAAAGTAAAAAAATAGAATGTTTAAGCTATTTTCATTTAGTGCTTCCTAGCTTGGTGTGTAGAAATATTGAATTCAGTGATTTACTAATCTGCCCTCAAATATGAGTGAGTTTTGTAATCGGATTGAGTGCTCTGTTCACAGCATCCTGGATATGGATGTGGTGACAATTTAAGAACCAATCTTAATTTGACCATTACTTCATTGTCTCCCATCATCTATCCTTAGAAGTTGTTATAGCTTATATACTTGATTGGCTTAAGGACAGTATTTTGTTTTATGGAAAAACAAGTGAGTTACAGTAATTATTTATAATTTTTATTTATTATTTATTTATTAAATTTATCTCTGCCCATCTCCCCCTAATGGGGGACTCTGTGCAGCTCACAAAATTATCCTGTTCTCTACCCTGTCATCTCCAGTCTTATACCTTTGTTTTAATTTGCCATAGATATTCCTTATTTTTGCTACTGATTTCATTGCATTTGTCTCAAAATGTAAAACATATGCACATCTTATAAAATCAAAATGTAAAGGAGTATACTCTGGAAACCTCTGTATTGGTATGTTTCCTCTCTTAATTGTATTTTAGCTTTCCAGTTCCATTTTGTTAAAAAAACAAAAAAGATTATGGGTATTTTAAAAATATGTTTTAAAATTGTGTAACTCAAAAGTCCCTGAACTAATTTTTATTTGATTTCTTCTACATATAATGTTCTGGCTACTTGTATATTTCCTCTTGTTCTGGTTAAAAAGTTTCAGCTGTTTATTTATGTTTTCTCCATGCCAGATAAAGGGAAGACTTTAGATTTTTCAGTTAATGCTTAAGAACTAGGGATAAGTGAGGATGCAATATTCTAGGACCAGTGCAAGCTGAGCGCTCAGGCAGTGACCCAATCTACAAACTGGCTCAGGCAAGTTCTTGTGCATTCATACCAGACATTTGTTGGCATGCTGTGGTGCGTATAGAAGGTGGACCTTTGGTTCAAGCTTCCCAATTTATTTCAAATTATGTCTTGATTCTTGAAATGGCTGCAGTCAGCAGAGGATGTGACACTGGAATGGTAACTTGTATAGGTGCTGTTTGCTAACAGTTGTCACTGTCCTTGGATATATTCTATTTTAAAAGCTGTTGTTCATTTTTCTTAGTAGCATTCCAACATCTTTTAGTCATGTTAATATAGCTTTTTCATGCATGTGTACTAATAAAATGTGCTTTCTTTAAACATAAATAACTTTCTAGATATACCTTTTTAGAACTGGGAAATTGTTAAAGTGTGAGAAACAGGAATATATTAATGATCTCTCTTGATTTATTCTCACAGTGGAGTATTGGCTAATGTATGGAGTGATTTAAATAAGTTTTCTCGTTTTGTAAATTATATGTTTACTGAATGAGTAAAATATTGGTCTGCAAATAATGTAGCCTTCCTACTATTTAAGAAATCAAAATCTTTTGTTATATATTATATATTAATGGCTTGGAATTAATGGAAACAAGTTCGTTTTATTTGAGGGTAATCCATTCAATCAAACTCTGTAGCTTTTTTCTATTGATGGCTGCAATAGGAAAAAGTAGGTGGGACTAGAACAACTTATGGGAGGACAATGTATGGAGTGATGGTGATAAGATCTTGAGAACTCCCATTTCCCTCACTCACATACCTCATTCATTCTCTTTCTCTCAAGCACAGATTATTTCTGAAGTAGATTTTGGTCAAATGTTTCAAAGAGTGCACAGTTTATTTGACTTTTCTCCTTTCCTTTTTTCCTTTACCCCCCTCTGTTTCATTGAATGCATCCAGACTGCATTAATCTAAGAAAGCAAGAGAGATGGGAGATAGGCAGGTGTTTGCAAGAGCCTGGAAAACTAAGAGCAAAGCATAATTATAATATCTTTATGAAGGATGCTATACAGCTCTACCATTCAGCTTGGCTTCCTGAACTCACAGGCTGCTCTTCGTTTTTTCTGTATATGACAGTGAAAGCAACTGGAAGCAAGTGGATAAATAGATGTTTAGAGGAGCGACCACAGTAGCTAGAACATATTTCTGAAGGTTCATGGTTGTGCCTGCAAGTCTGTGTGCACATCTGTGTACTTATTCTGAAACCTGACTGTTCATATGGCATATCTTTCTCCATGTTCAAGTTTTATTCTTTGTAAGGTCTTCAACAAAACTTTTCTTATGTGAGGAATCAGTGCAATTCTTCAGTAATCTGCATATTGTTTTGCATCTCTCTTCTTCAGTATCAGCATTTACACCAATCTTTTCCTGTCTCTAGGCCACATGCTCCATAACTGCTGATATTGGAGTTGTAAGTGCTTTAACTGCTTCTTCTCCTAAAGCTTTAAAACTTCTATGGATGTTTCTTCTAAGCCTGATATTTTCCTCTTTGATAGGGAGTTTAATTTATTTTCTAGTCAAGTTGATTTCTGAATATAGATGCATTCTATAGATGATTGTATTATTCTGTAATTCTGTTTTAAACTGGTGCAGTACAATCTTTCCTTTTCCTTTAGCCTCATTTGTCTCTATCGTATTTAATCCATTGTTACATTTGATTATTTCTATCTTGCTTGGAGTTTTTCATTTTTGATTAAAAATAGATCTTATTTTCCTTTTCTTGTTATTGTTAACATTCTTTATTGAAATATTTTTCACTGTATTTTCTTGTTTGATTATGGAGGCCTGGATTTAGTCATCACACATGCTTCTTTATCACCCAAGGCTGTTGTCCTCTGTCTTTCCCTGGCTATCAGGGTAGCTTGCTCTGAAAGCACTTCGATCTTTTCTCCTTTGAAATGTTAGGAATAATCCCACCTCCTGCTTTGAGTTTTCACATAGACTGCTACCTATTCCATATACCCTCACATTCTCTTTCATATAAGTTTAATATATGAAATTAGGTTAGTAAGACTTTATTGCCAGGGCTTTGAGCAGCGTAAAGGCAGGTCTTACACATCACTGGATGGACAACACTGGAATCAAATAAATTGCATAATAGGAAGTAGAAATTATGAAGTTCAATTTAATCAGTCAGGATATATTCATATGAAGATTGTGGAATATACCATAAATTATTAATGTCAAATATATAGATTGAACTTAGAAAGATAGATTGTTCAATAGATGTTGATAAACTCAGGTTTAGGAGAAGTAAAAATTGGAACTTCAGCATTACATTTAAAGTTTGTTTTAAGACCAATGGGCTTTTCACACATACACGTTCTTTTTAAAGTAGAAAATAGGACTTTTTAAGTGATTGAGATGTATTAGGTTTTCTGTGTTGTAGAAGTGTTTAATACTTCATCAGTGACACATGAGTTGCAACAGGTGTTCAAAACTTGGCAGGTATTGAGCTTCAGTTCTTGCTGAATGAAATTGCTTATAGTCCTTAAAAGTAATAGTTATTCACTGAGTCTGGAGATAAAACAAACATGATAACAAAAATAATGATATGGTAAATGCAGCATGAGTTCCTGAGCTCTTGCTCATATTTTAGTATTTTGCAAAGCACTTATAGTTCCTATGTTCTTATTCTCAGCACGGGACTTATTAGTGGCTAATTATCAGGCCATCATGGTTCATTATGAATCTTTTATTATGGTATAATCTCTTCTCCACAGTTAATTGTGTTCTTGGGAGCAAAAGGTCAGCCTTTTTTGCCTACTAGAAAAAGGGAGGTCAAGATGAGAGAATAACACATGCCCTAAAAGCTTAAGATTCTTCGAATGAAGTTGCTTGACCTTGCAGAGTCACTTATAGTTAAGGATGACATGATTACTTCCAGAACTTCTCCTGAAGTTCCTTGGTTTATTCTTTAGGTACTCTCTTCATAATCCTGATTAACAGCTTGGGTGGATATGATTTTAAATATGGACGTTATTTTATGGAGCTTTGAAAGGAATGTAAACTGTATAATTACAGTACTTTTCATCTCATTTAATATTTTCAAGAGTCTTGCTTGTCTGTGTGCTTGAACACTGCTTTCAGAGGTGTTACAATTTTTCAGAGTTCACTGCCCACCCATCCCCGCAGCTGTCCTTCATCTTTACAATTTTTTACGATGCAAGTATAATGAAGAATTTGCAAACTGTTTTCTGATTTCTGAGTTCTGTATTATCAACTGCAGATTTTCTGCCTTCTAAGGGAGTCAGCAAGCTATACCTTTCTTCAGGGTCTGGTAATCTCTAAAGGTTCAAACAAGCCAATTTACTTCCCCCTCCCTCTCCTTTTTGGTGTGGGGGATGAGGCTTTTTTTTCAAACTAAGCAGGCCTAATCCTTGTTAAACTGTGTTTTGGTTTCTTCCCCTTAAAAAAAAATGTAGTGCATATCTTTGGTCTAGGTTCATCTGAGGCTATTTCTGTCTCTTTTCCTATTTTGTAATGATCCCATTTTTCTTCAATTATATTAGGACTCAACCACCTGAGTTTCCTATTATAGGGGAATAAAATATCCAGGAGTACTTTAGATTATGCAAATATGTGTGGAAATATTCTTGGGTGGAGCTAATCTTATAAATATAGTAATCCCAGACTTCTGAAATCTATAAAGGACATTGAGCTGTACTCTGAGCGGGACTGAAAGATAATCAGAATTGGACTGAAAGTTTAGTGCAATTGGAGGTAATCTTGATTTCCTTCTCAGTAGAGAAGCCTGTCTTGTCAACACAGGTATGCCAGGCACAGGTTGGGAAATCGTACTTAACTAGCAGATGTTGATCACACACTTGCTGAAACAAGATTCCTCATCCAATGTTCGTCTTGTAGAATGGATTAAATTAGTTATTTCTGCTTTCTTGTTTGTGGTGCAACGTACAAGATTGATTTATTTACTTTTATCCTGCTGCACTCCCAGAGACACACACTCTCTATATGTAGAAGTCCTTCTGGAGTGTAGCAGTGTATATTGGTAAATGTATATATTTCAGCATAGCAATATAACATCAAAACATCATCAAACAAATACAACTATAGTAAAGTCAGTAAAGCTATTAAATTGTACCAGTTGTTGATTCCCAGCTGTTAAGATGTTAGGCATCCTTAATGGCCAGATCTTAACTAAGGGCCCTTCTGAATAACTTTGTTTTTATTGCTTTCTTAGAAGTGAGAAATGATGATGCCATCCAGATTTCTGGTAGAAGGCTGTTCCATAGAATAGATGCTACCAGAAAAACATAATCATCATCTAGCTGCCCTTCTCCGTCCTGCTGGTTGCTACTTCACTTGGGACTATTGCTCAGGGCTGAGCTCTTTCAAACACTATATATCTGTTGAGGTGGCGAGGTAAAAATATTTTCAACTTGAGCTTCACTCTGGGTGATTTCATGGTCACAACTCTGCTATTTAATTGGCAACAGCACAATGCAGCGTGCATTTGTTTTGTTTTGTTTTGTTTTGTTTTGCTTCCCTGTATAGCCTACAGCCAGTGGCATCTGCCGTGAATTAGAATGACATCATCATGCAAGTGACATTACATACATGTGCCCTGAAGTCATAGAATTTGTCTGATACTATTGTCACATGTTGTTCCCCCTTCCCCAAAGCTCCTTCCTACAGGCCTGTTATTCTCTTTTGATCTCCCATCCACATACTAACCAGACTCAATCCTACTTAGTTTCCCAACTCATACAAGGTTGGTTAGGTGCTTCCACCTGTTGAGACAGGTGCAGCAAACACAGGCAAATTTAGCAATCAAAAATGTAGCTAGCTGGATGAGATTTTAAGCTGCCAGTTTATCTAGTGAAATATGGAAAGAGTTGTTTATGTGTAAAGGAACGCATAAGAACGTCCCTGCAATTATGAGGGTTGAATGAAAAATAATGTTTCCAATGTTATAAGTCATCACTAGATGGGAGTCCTGATGCTGTAGGGGCTCTGACATGTTATTTAGTATATGTTCTTTCACTTCAGTTAGTGGGAAGTTGCTGTGAGAAAAGGTTATGCTACAGTTGTTTGTGAAATGGAATCCTGCAGTGAGTACTCATCATTGTGCTTTAAGCAACATACTGTGATGGAATTTTTGACTGCTGAATTGGAATTCACTGCCAAATGTAGGTTGTTTATGGTGGTGACTGTGTTGATCTGAGTCCAGATGCAAAGATGTGAACTGGGAAGAGCTGATTTGCGTGATCAAGAACAAAGTGGATTACTTGTGACAGCAACCAATGAGTTTCACATGAGAAAGATTGATGAGCAGGTTAAGTACAATTCATCAAAGGGACATTGCTGTCAGGTTTGGCATGTCACAGCAATGTGCGGGTAACATTATTGATGTTCTTCAGTATTGAAAGGTTTGGGCAAGATGGGCTCCTCACACACTGACAGCAGAAATGAAACCTTCAAGAGCTGAAATTTGCCAGCAATTGTTGTCACACTATGAGAATGAAGATGGGAAATCCCTTCATAGCATCATGACAACTGATGACAAAGCATCAGTCCATGGGTTATCATCACAAAGCTTCACCTGTAGAAAAAAATTCAAAACCTGGATTTTCTTGAACCTGGCACATTGTCAGCTCAGAGAACTACATTGCAACACTCAAAACATTGAAACAATGACTAAGCAGAATTCAGAAGCAACAAGAAGGAAATTTTGCTGCAACATCATAATGCTAGGCCTCACACCTCATGAGCCAGGTTGGATCTCATCATCTTACCACAGCGTCTATACTTAGCAACATGTAACTTCTACCTTTTTCCAGAACTGAAAGAATATCTTCATGGGCATCTGTTTGACTGAAATGAAGAGATGGAAAGAACTGTCAGGACCTGGTTGAAGAGACAAAGTATGGAGTTCTTTCATGATGCCTCTAAGAAACCTGTCCATCATTGGCAGAATTGTGTAGTGAATGGTGGTGATTATGGATAGAAGTAAATACAGGTAACATAAGATCTCATTTCAAAGTATTGAAATATCCTGATATAAACTAAAGTTATGGAGATGGAAGCATTACTTTTCATTCAATATCTCTCCGTATGTATGTATGTATGTATGAATGATGCTGCCTATAGTGCTATAAAAACAAGGAAAACTCTGAAGTCTAATGGTCTGCAATTAAAATAAACAGAAGCAATTGGTTGTTTAAGGAGAATTCTTCAGCAATTGATAGGACCCAACATAAAATTAAGCTGGTCTAATCTACTGGAGTAGCTCTCAGATGCTGCCACCATCTCTGCAAAAATAACATTGCATGCCAGAGAAATCCACTCACTGATCTTAAAGGACAGAATGATTCACATGGGAATAGATGATCCTTTAAGTAACCAAATTCCAAACTATTCAGTATTTTAAGAGAAAAAAAATACCATATTAAATTGCAGTCTGAAACAAATTGATAGTTCCTGCATCTGATAAGTGGGTATATGATATGCTTCTAGTATTTGTTCCCAATATAAAGACAGGCAACAACAGAGTGTACTACAGGTAGTCCCTGGGTCAAGAATGCCTGGTTTAAGAACGACCCATAGTTAAGAACAGAGCCTGTTGTAGCAAAATTTGAGTTAAATACACAGTGATCCAAGTTAAATACATAATGGTTCGAGTTCATTACACAATACTACTTATACAGTATTATACAATAATACTGTTCTGGCTTACATACAAATTTGACTTAAGGACAGACCTTGGGAATGGAACTCATCCTTAAACTGGGGACTTCCTGTACAAATAATCCAGTCAATATACATCTAATGCATTTAGGACCATTTTCAGGTCTGTCTAACAGGTTAGTTGGTGTATTAGCTGGAGCTAAGCAAAAACCCTTAGGTTATATGTGTATATGTTTAAATTAAGGTTTTGTTTTGTTTAAACCGCACAGATACTGAAATCTTTAAAACAGAAAGCTGGAAGTGTGCTTTTCAAATGGATTCTTGAGAAGACGTTCCATTTAGAATTGCTTAATTTTATGCATCAGTTGTGTTTAATAATTGCACTTCCTGCACTAAGATATGTAAAGTGTGAGAGAAGGCAAATGTCTTCCCTTGGTCTCCTGTTTGGGCAACTGTTTATACAATGTAGTTCCTTGGCAGATGTTTTCCGAACATGTCTTGAGTATTGCCATAAATACCATTATGCTAAAATGATCTCTTTGTCCCGGCATGTGGAGTGAAAAATGTGTTTATTTTGTTTGTAGGTTTGGGCTGAGCAACAAATTTGAAGCAGAGTTTCCTTCATCATTGACAGGAAAAGTAAGTATCCTGGAAGAAATGAAGTTAATAAAACTCCTGACACATTACCATGCATTCAATTTGATGTTGCTTCTACAGCAGGAAAATGGTTTCTTAATGCAGATTCAAGCATTAGAAATATATTTACCGTCCTGCTTTCTGGGTTCATTCTTAAAGGTTGCACCTGAAGAGTTTAAAGCCAGCATCAGCCGAGTGAACAGCTGTCTTAAGAAGAATCTTCCAGTTAATGTCCGGTGGTTACTCTGCGGCTGCCTTTGCTGCTGTTGTACCTTAGGCTGTAGTATGTGGCCTGTGATTTGCCTCAGTAAAAGAGTAAGTTAGACCCCACTTATTACCATAAATGCCCTAGACCATGTGATTGCCTTAAGGACTGGGTGGTCATGAGCAACTCTGTGGGGGTGGGGGTGGGGGGCGGGGGCAGGTATTTAAGCCCCAATCAGCCTTGCACAGGCAGAGTGCAAGCACTGTAAAAGTGTGTGCCTGGCTTTGCTCTATACTCTGCCTGCCCACACTCCAGTGAGCAGCTGCAGTACCACTAAATCTGATATAGTTTAAAATCTAATTATTAAAAGTAAGTCGTATACTTCTTGACTAATTTTGCTGTAAAATTTTTAGTTTTATTGGGGGGGTCACACATTTGCATTTAGCATTTTAGGGGGGTACAGTTTGAGAATCCTTGTCCTAATGAGTTGTAATTTAATCTCTGCCTCTTGTTATTAGCATCTTCTGCACTTTTTCCCCCTTACAGGGCAATTTTCTAAGTGAAAATAAAGTAGAATAACTGTTATTTGCTTAATACTATATTTGGTTAATATTTCTGAGGCCGGAATCCAAGGTAGTGACAAGAAAAGAGACCGGTACCTTTAAATCCCCCTTCCAAAAAGACTACTGTACTTCAGAGTTACTTCAATATGATTTTGTAACATATAGTATCTAGTGTGGTCTAAGCCTTGCCTTCTCTTTTATGGTGAACTGCAAGAATATTGTGATGTACACCATTTTCATGAGTTGTAGCCTAATATTAATAATTAATTGCTAGTAATTATACTCAGGATCCAGTAAAGTTTCCCTGCCACTATTTCCTGTTTACCAGATTTTTCTAGCCACATGGAAAGCACTGTTGTTCTTAAGGTAACCAGGAACATTAATCAGAATTAAGGTGATAATGTAGTAGTGTAGTTTGCAGGATCAGATTCTCTAAAACAGGCATAAGCAAACTTTTGAGGCCCAAGGGTATGTGAGATATTAGCTCAGATCTTCAATGGTACATCTAAGCGTATTCATGTTCATACAGTCTCACTCCCTTGTGCACATATAAACACAAACACTCAAATAGATATATAAACTCTCCTTTATCCATATAACAAGATGACAGGTAGTCCTTTACTTATGGCCATAGGTTTTGTACTAAAAGTACATAATCATAAGGACAGGAAGTCCTTGACTTATGGCCATAGGTTTTGTACTAAAAATACATAATCTGACTAATCCAGTTCATGTAGAAAAAGCCCCACATGCATTATTTCTCAGAATATGTGTCAGGCAGCTGGCATCAGATGTCCCCTCAAGCTATCGTTATTATTGGTTGCTGTTTCCATTGGTCAATATATCCTCTGTGACTGTCAGCAAGGAAGGACCTCTCTTCTGATGGACAATTCCTCAGGCTGTGAAACCTGTCATTGTCAGAACATCCTGTTGCAATTAAATAAGACCATCTTTTCAGAGGTGTAAAATTTAGTTATTCTTATCATTTGTTATTATAGAAATAATTCACATAGTGCAAAATATGCTACCTAAAATTTGCAGCACTTAATGTGCTGAAGTTATACTGTCTCAAATTAAGCTTCCGCAGTGTTTCCTTGTGCCTTGTCCCATTTTACCATAAGGTAGTCAGGTTTTTAATGTTCAGAATATACTTCTGGGTTCTTGATTCATTGTTGATGACAAATATGTCAAGTTGTGGGAGGCAGAGAAGAGGTTGAGAACATTGCAGACTAAATGCTTGAAAGTATTTCCAGTGGTATAGTAGATATTTCTCATTTCTCCTCCCCACACACCCACCACATCTATTTTGGAGGATCCCCTAATTCATTGGTTTGCCTACTAGTTCATCTACTGAACTAAAAAAATCTAGACTAAATTAATGCAGAACATTTATTTGTTATAAAGTGTAGTAAATTGTGCATTGTGCTTGTTCCTGTAATTGATAGCACTAGTGATGAGTGAGCTAATCTTGCCATATTCATAACTTGCTCAACTAGTTATAAATACAACACTTTAAGGCTAAGTTCCATTTTATGTTAAAATTATTAATTTAAAATAATATAAAAGTCCATGGGCTTTTAAATTTTTTAAAGAAAATTATTTCCTAAAAATATTAGAAAGCGGGAAAAACTTTTTTCCCTCTTTCAGTACAGCTCATGGAAAGAGTGCCATGATCACCATTCTGAGGAATAATTTTGACTCCAATTGAAAAGGCACAGCAGGAGTTGCTGCTTCAAACATCTCCAAAAGGGTCCTGCCTTTAATTTAGAAAATGAATAAGAAAATAGTCAAAAAGTCTTCCTAGCACGTTATTATTTTTAAATCTATAAGGAAGCCTTTCTCCCCAATTTAGTTAAAACTGCAAGAGTTTTGAGAGATGAAGAATGAGGGGTTTCTATGTCCAGTATTTTCTGATAGAGAAATAGTTCAGATGTATAAAAACAAAACTACAGTACACATATAGTTATTCCCATCATCAGTAAAAGTGTTCTGCAATTTTATAGATTGGGCTTATCCTCACATGCCGATGCTTTCCTTTAGTCTTTCAGGCCCAGATTCAGATTTGAAGGATATAGTGCTTTAGACCATTAAAATTGACCTAAATTGACAGCTTAAAACAATTATTTTTATTTAAGAATCATCTTCAAGATAGAATTACATTTAAACCAGCTCTTAAAATTTTTATTGTATAGATTTTTAAATTTTTTACTGGTTCATTAAGCTTTTCTGAGTAATAGAAAAATTTTAAAGAGGAAGAAGCTGCAGTCCATTGTACAGAAACTTAGGAGTTACTTCCATTGAATGCACTGAATTTACCCCTCAGTAAACCTTCATAGGGTAAAGTGGCTTCAGTGTTGTGACACACTATAGTCCTTTTATTTATTTAAGAACTGTCTTTCCAATTTGGCTGAAGTGGCTTACATAAATAATCATACCTTGTCCCTGAATAAAAAGCATTAACCTGGCTAAATACTGGTTTTAAAGAAAAACATACATGACAGTGTTCAAAATCTTCCTAATAAGGTCTCTTCCCCTTCACTTGAGTTTTGTGTTACCAAATGTTCTTAGAATGTTTTCTGTATGCCTGTGATTGAAAATCTATAGGGTTCTCATCCCAGTGTTGCGCTCAAATCAAGAGCCCCTCTTGGGCTGTGAATGTCCTCACCTGCTCCTCACTGTAAATCACTGAGCTGTCAAGTACCATGATTAATTAAGCTGCACATGCAAGTCTCTTTTTTTCACCTGTCAAATAGAGGAAAGGAAGCTTGGTCTAAGATGCTCTTTAAGTCACCTTTTCTTCCTCCGCCTGAGAGGTACTTGCTAATGTTTCATTTAAATGTTCATTCACCTTTTGTTTAGCGGCCAGGGGCTGAGTATTGACTGAGCAGATTTAAATGAAATGATTTACAAAAATGGAATGTTTTTATAGAGAGGAACATCAGTGCTATCTACTTGAACCTTAGGATGGGATAAATTGACATAAAAGTATAAAAACAAAGTTTGTTTTCTATATACATACTGCTTGTTTAATGTTAACTATTTAGGTTTTTTTTTTTTAAATGGGCTTATGTGTTTCTTTACAATCAGGATGCTGTTCAATTTATGCTTAAGACTTCCTCCACATAAGAGTAACAGTAATTAAATGTTAAATTTGTTTCTTTGAAATATACAGAAGGCCCCTTCAGAGCGTTGTATTGAGTCTTCTGTATTCAGTTTCCTATTTATAATGTAAAGTGTTTAATTGTACTAGTATTTGGGAAGCTGGTTTCTTTGCCATCTTTTCTCCTTCCCCTCCATGCAAGCAATGAAATTTAAATTGTACAGCAGTCGTAATCTATTCTTTAAAAGGCTCTGGCAAGAAAGATTACAAGGTAGCTTCACATTTTTGAATCAGTTTTGCCATTGGTTTAGCAGCGGGTGGGCAGGCAGATGCCTGCTCGGAGTAGAACCTATTGCCATTTTTCACCATTGATAGAGTAGCCTTTCAGAGTCAATGAGCTCTGTCAATGTGAGCTTGTCAAGGCTACAACTTCATAGACCTGAGAGGCGGTTTGAGAGGTCAGCCCTTTTCAGGTTTGCTGTGATGCAAATGAGCTTTAATGCTTAAACAACTATTGGAATTTTTATGTCTGCTCCTTGTTCTTTTTTCTTCACAAAGTCATTGACGAGACATTCAGTGCTTTTTAAATTGGAAGTTGCATTGTGCTAAAGACCTAGTACAGATTTACTGAGGGCTGAAAGCAGTTAGATCATGTTCTTTTCATGGTGCGATTAGAATCAAATCGATTTCCCTACAGCCTTCAGCATTCAGATGGCAATTTTAACAAAGCTTAGGGGGCTAGACAAGGGACAAAACGACTGAACTGAATGTTAATTACACTCTGCAGCCTTATTTTCTTTTGATTTGGAGCTGACTGGCAACTAAATTAACAAAAGTGTGACCATAACTGCTGCCCTATTTTCATTTAAAAGGAGTGCAGACTCTAAAAGGCCATCTTTACAAAGAAACAAGAGAGGTCTGCTGATCATTGTTAGAGGGCAGGCACTGTCTTTCATAAAATAAAATAAAAAGTATTAGCCAAAAGTAACAGAACTTCAAAAACTACAATGCGGTAATTTAGTTGCTGCTATTAAAAGGTGACTCAGAGTTCTTGGAATCCCTTCTTTTTAGGAAGAAGACATTGCAAAAACTTATAATTCATGCGCAATAGTTGATTCTTCCATGTAGGCACAGCTGAAGTTTATGCTTTTATGTTGGTTGGAAATGCCAAGAATCTCTCTTTTCTCTTTATATTAGCACATATATATTTCTGTGTGTATATATCCACTCACAAGTGAATGTGTATATGTGTGTATATATCAATGCACATACTATATTTTGCTTTTTGAGTACAGTCAGTATATTTGGGGAATAAGTTTAAATAAATATTTTAAAAATCTTGGTGGACCAGGATGCAGTTTGTAACACCTCTTGTTTAGCTTCAGTTGAAGTGCAAGATGCTTTCCACCCCCCTTCTCCCTCTCCTGCCCCCTCTTTCTCTCTGCCTTATAAGGAAACTGCAGCTGTACAAAGTTGAATTTGCCACAAGGCTCAGTGATCCATGCCTTTGCACCTGCAACACTGGTCTCATCTCAACACCTGGTGTCATGATTTATCCTTCTTTATTCATAAAGACTAGTAAATCCCATCTTATTGCTGTTTGGTTGATGATATAGCAGTCAAGTGACCATAAACAGCAGGATGTATTTCTGGCATAATATAACTCAATCAGAATGCTTATTGCATCTTTAAAGTGGCAGGTTTACTGGAAAAAGATTTAATTCCTTTGTTTAAAACTGAGATGCAAGAGATTTAAGGATCCATAAGTTTCAGATGTTTTTGCTATATTTTTACATGAAGTGTTAAAAGCATAGTTCTAGAACTCATATATATTTTATGTGGAGATTCCTATTGTTGATGTGCAGGTTGCTTGAAAGTGAGTCCTGTTATATTCAGTGGATTGTGAATGAATAACGCTGTTCCTAAAAATCTTTGTTAATGTATAGCTTCATAAAATTTCCAAGTATTTAGGTATTTCTTAAAGTTGCTTTGCTTCCATGTTAGTCTCTACAAACATACATACCTCTTATTACTATGACTCCAACAAGTAAATGTAGAGTGCCGCAGACCACCCTTTACTGAGTCCCCCTCCTATGCCTCTTTCCACCAAAACATTTCCACATAAAGGCAGCTGCAAAACAAACTTTTTTTCTAAAGCAACTCGGGAGTAAAATTCTTTTTATTTGCCTTCTAGACACGAAGATCGATTGAGAAGTTATTAGAATGGGAAAACAATAGATTATACCACAAGGTGAGTGCCGCAGGGAGCAGCTTCGTACTGCTGGGGCTAGAGTTGCACAGTATGGAAACAGATGCTTTTGTTGAACGCAAAATATGAAAGGTGGACAAATGGGGTAGTCTCAGCACTGGCAATAAAATATAGCTCATTTTTCTTCTTCCCCTTTCTCCCCGTTGTCTAGCTGTGCTTGCATTGGAGGCTAAGCAAAAGGAAATGTGAATCGAATAACATGATGGAATATGTAAGTTAAAGGGCTGTTTTGTGCGTTTCTCTATTAAATGATCATTTATTTTGCTTCTGATCTTATTCTTTCCATGATTATTAATCAGCAAAGGTGTCAGGAGGCTTAATCGCCTGAGTGGCAAGGATTTTCTACGGTTCACAGATGTATGGTTTCATGCACAGGGCTGATTTATAAAGTTATGAATGACTTGAAAACAAGGCTTCACTGTGTCCTTGAAAAAAATAATAAATTAATTGCCAAGATAAAATGGCTTGCACATGTGCTGATGGAGTGTGAAATTTTCAAATGCTGTATAAAAAGAATAACTGCAACTTTGGTTACGCAGCGAATTAGACGTGGGCTGTTTTATATAATGCTAATCAAGTCTTGGCGTATGGAAAAGACCTTTCAACTGAGCGGTTGGAGCTTAGGAACTCTAAAGACTTTGTAGATTTTAACTGCTCTCATACCTCAGCAGCCCTGAAAGTACTGGCTTCACTCTAATGTTTTAAAAGCCTTAATTGTAAGAAAGGAAGTTTAGGTCTTCCTGCTTCTGAAGCAGAACTTTGCATATTTTTATGAAGACTTTTGAAGATGCACAGGTTCTTCCTTTTGCAGTCTTTGTAATCTGAATCATTTTGCTTTATTGTCCTTTGTATTTTTCTGGGGTGCACAGGGGAAGTGACTGCCACTTAAAATTAGTCTTGTTTGCTTTCTAACAAATATACTATTGCAAAATATATCAGCATTATGAAAATTTAAGATATAAGCAGGGGTTAACAAATTAAGACTAACCCGCAGAAGTATCTTGCTCTAGCTATTTCTAACACATCCATGCCTTTTAATTATATATCTTGTCTATTATTTAACACAATGCACGCATTATAGACAGTATGTTAGAAGATTGATTTAAAACAGTGCTTAAATAGTTACAAATTATCTTAAAATCATCTTTTCTGTTAGCACTGAAAAAAGAGGAAATACTAAGGCCTATATCTAGCCTAAAACATAAAAGACTGCCTAAAATGCCCTTTTTACAGAGTAGCTCTATTCAACAAACTGTTTCTTTTTAACATCTATTATACTTAACATGTTAATTTATGATCATCTATTATAGCGAACATGTTAATTTATGATTGCAGACACATGATAACTTTGCAATAATTGAAGGCAAGAAAAGAATTTTTGGCACTGGTTTTTAAGATTGGCTATGTAAAGAATTCAGCACTTTATTTTAATAATTACTTCAAGCTTCTGGCCTTTCTAGACTTTTTGCATGCTCATATTGAGAGATACTGTGATTAAAATTACCATTTTCCAGTAAGGTGTTCAGAGGGTAATCAGTTAATATTATAACCTTTATGTCCATTGTAATAGTATAAAGCATACAACAAATTCCAGGTCAGTTTAGAAAGCAGCTATGCAGAACTTCAGATAGGAAGGGGAGGAGGGTGCTTTGGGACACCTGATGGCAGCTCCCTCAAACCACACATTTGCACAGGATCATGCTGCAGTGGTAGAGGCAGCCACTTGATCCTGGGAAAAGATGCAGCTGCTTTAAGCAGTTGCTGATAAGTATTAAGAGAGTGCTACTATGTGCTTCAAACTGCCATTTTTTCTTTGAATGTGAAATGCTACATAGCTTTAGTATTTACTTCTGCATTAAATATATATATATATATATATATATATATATATATATATATATATAGTGAATGGCACAAGTCATTAATTGTTATATTTGCATAATTTAGACTGCACATTTACCATGCATACTTACCTGGTGGTCATGTATATTTGTACCCCAAATGGCAAAAGGAGTCCTGACTGTAGTGACTGTAGTGGGACCTGTTTCTATGTAACTTCTGATCCAATAGATCACTTGAGATGACCTACAAATTTCTGCAACTTCCCATGTCATACAGTTGATTTGTAATACTTATGCAAATTATTCTCAGATATAAAAATGATGTGCAGAAGTTGAAATATTTCAACTTAACATTAATCTTTGACAGTATCTTGAAGTATAGTAAATATTCTAATCAGACAAGAGACTTACAAGAGCACGTTTGTGGCAAGAACAATAGGACAAGCATTCCATGATGTTTTGTAGCCTTCCATAATACTCTGTAGTTTCCAGAAACTTGTACTATCTCACTTGAGAGATAAAATACACTGAAAGAAATAGATCACTTGGCCTCTTTAGGAAGACTGAATGGCCTGTTAGACATAAATATTGTTGTCTTAACAATTAAAATTAATTTTGCATTATGGTTTAAACTTTTGTTTGTACATTGTAGAACAAAATCGCCTATATCTGATGGCATACGTTTTAATAATGCAACCCTTAATGCAATCTAAGTTGCAGGTATAATATTTCCTGCCTTCCCATCAAGATAATTCTGCAAACTGAATTTTGTTTTAGATTAATTGCCTCTCCCCCTGCTATGAATAACTTACTACTGGTAACTAGCAGATTTTAAAGACCAGTGGAAAAGAGAAGGCAGGAGTGAAGTTGAAAATATTGATGAAAGCTGTTGAAACTGAAGTTACTTTAAGTTGAATGGTAATAGATTTGATATCGGAGCCACTTTCCTTCATCTTAGTTTCCCTTTAGAATTAATTGCCCTGAAATGGTTAGTAGTATTTGGGCAAGGAGAGACCTGCATTTAGGCATTGTGCACATACACACAGCCTGCATTTTCTGTCTAAGGAGGCCCTATCCTGTCAAGCATTGTGACTGTCTTCATGAGTGTGCCTTGTTAGGACCCTGGCCAGACCCCGGAATGATACAGGGTGTAGGCACATCTAGTGAGGTGTTTTGTTTTGTCTTGTCTTGTTTTTGCTGTCTTTGACATTCCTTCCAGGCATAGAAAAGTTTTCTCACATAGCATCAGGGCATTGCTGTTTGAAAAATACAAACCCGAATTCTTTTTAGCCATGCAGATTAGCCACATCTTTCTTTGGAACAAGCCCTACACTGATATTTTTGTATAACTATCCATGTGTGTTTTTATCTGAGTAAAACCGATGAACCAAGCAATCAGTTTTCTGAGAAATGCATGTGCATGTAGTGTGTATTGTTCATTAGTGTGGTTGCAAGGAACAGGGCAACTATTTCTGAATGTCCAAATCAGGCTTGGAACGTATGTTTCTCAGTCTTTAGCCACATGTATCCAGGGAGTTCACAAATTTAGGATTGCCATTATTTCAGCTTTCCATTGGACACTGGAGAAAGGAAAAACATTTCACCTGTAATAAGCAACCAGTGGGAGGGGGTCACAGTTGCCAAGTGGGTAGCTGGCACCAATAGTTGGGTAGCAAAGCTCACGTGTGGTATGCATGAGTCCCAGGTTCCTTCCTCCTATTTCCAGTTAAAAGGATCACATTGGAAATGATGTGTAAGATACATTCCAGTGGCCTTGGAGAGATGCTCTCCAGCTGAAAAAATGCTGGGATAGTTAAATAAATTGAGAGCCAGTCTGGTGTGGAGGTTAAGGCATCAGGCTAGGAACTGGGAGAATGACTTTTAGTCCCATCTTAGGCATCAAGCCAGCTAGGTGACCTTGAGCCAGTCATTCTCTCTCAGCCCTAGGAAGGAGGTAAGGGCAATCCACTTCTGAAATCTTGTGAAGAAAATTGCAAGGACTTGTCCAGGCAGTCACCAGAAGTCAACACTGACTCACAGGCACACACACACACACACAAAAAGTTAAACAAATAGACTAACTTAGGAAAAAGTAACTCTTCCTGACCACATATATGTCATTTGCCTATGTATAATGGCAAACGTGTTTTTAAATTGGGAGGAATTTCAAAAACAACTGCCTGTGTGGCATAAGGGAGCAGCATTAAAAGCAAATTAAAAGCTCTCTTGGCTTCTCCTAAAGTTATTTGGATTCTAGCCATGAGTTATTCCCTTGTCATGCTGAAAGCTTTTACTGAGGAACTTTGAAATTAACGATGCTGTCAATAATTAATTATTTTTCTTTCTGTTTTAACAGGTCATTCTTATAGAATTTTTACCAAAGACACCAATTTTCCAACCCGATTAGCATTTGCTTTACATAGAGACTTCCTGAGTATGTTTTATTTCCAATGGTGCCTTGCTTGGTGCTCTCCTCGTGATGATACAGAGTTGGTTCTACAGAATCTTGTGGTGTTCTTCATTCTTTTCACTTTCTCTCTGTTTTTTTTTTTTAACAGCATGTTCAAAGTGCATTTTTGTCAAATTTGGCAGATAACATTTTGGTGATTTAAATTATTACCTTCCCCCTTTCTGTTAACAGACCCTGGTTTTCAGAGTCTTGAGGTATGGGTATATGTGTGGGTATGTGTTTGAATATGCACACACAGACATACATACATGTGTGTGTTTCTGTATGTATATATACATATATAGCTATTATATACAAATGAAAATAGCTATAAGTATTCTAACCCCAAGATAGACATGTGAAAATTGGCAATCATTTTAACCTATGCACTCACATCTTGTCTAAATCTCACCATATTTGGCTGGTGAAAATTATATCAGATTTTTTTTTCCCTCCTCCTCTCTGGGATATAAAATCAGCCTCTTCTGAGCCACAAGCAGTATTCCTTCAAAGCCCCAACATCCATTCCCTTTCCACCTTTTCCTGTTCTGTGAAGAAATCCTGTCTGCTCAGAAAATGTTCCTCCTCCAGAAACTTGAACATGGATTGCTGTTTCTCCACTAGAAGACTCAGTGGCAGATTTGCAGGTGTCCAATAGCTAATCCTGCTCAGGATTGAAAAATTGACTAGTATTTCCTAAGAGGGCTGGTGTGGGTATAACAGTGGATAATCTTCCTGTGGCTAAGAGATTTGAAGTAGCCGAATAGAACCTAGGATTTTGCAATCTACTCCTAATCTCTTAATCATGGTGAAAAAATAAAGTGATATTTTGTTTATACCAACTCCATATGTGTTTGTGTGGGTGCTTGGGGGGGGGGGCGTGAGTGAATATGTGTATGTTGGTGTGCAAGCCAGCATGCCATGTAACAGCTTTCCTGTTCTTATTGTTTACCAGATTGAATAGTACACAAGGATGCAAGATGGGCAGAAATATATTTGTTAATATTTCAGTAGGTTGAGTTATTGAATGTTACAGTGTTTGGCTCCAACCCATAGAAAGCTGTATTTAAATCCCATTAAAATCATTGGGTCTAGTTAATTGTTGCTAATGCTATTAAGTTCTATTTATTTCATTAGGACTTAAGTGCAACTAACATTCTTCTTCCTTTATTTTGAAGCTTTCCCTTGGGTTGGGGCCTTTGTGTGTAAAACATTAACAGCATTGTACCAGAAGCTAGCGATGTGTTGTTAATGTCTTGATTTTTACATCTGTATATCAGATGGATGAATTTAAAAATGGTTATTTGAATTAATAGTTTACTGAATGTCTGGAGTAAATACTTACTGCATTCTAGCTTCTAAATGTTATGTTTACATGGTTAGCTTTCTGTTTCATTTTTATTGTTTGCACAAGGAAATATTTTAAAAATATGAATATGTAATAATACGCTTCGATCAGGCCAGTTTTTAGTTTCTTGGCTGTGCATATCTTCATGTATTATGTTTAATGCCTGTTGAATGCAGTTATTTCTGAAACATTTGTTTCTGGATTTTAATGTAGACTATAACATATTTTAAGGGCCTGTTCTTCATGTAGCAGAGCAATAATGTGAATAGCCAACAAATACAGTTTGCATAATATTTGTATTAATGAAATGTTTATCCCACTACAAGAATATCAGTTTTTTTCCATTTAAATATGTGTTTTGCTTTACTGTCATATACAGATATGTTTATTGTGTATTTGCCAATGTTTGCTATTCATAGCAGATTGCTAATATATTTTGAATATATTTTGAGTCAATTTAAAGCTCTGTTTGCATATCACACGATATAGTGGCTCCAGTACTGTACTTTTATTGGTTAATCTTGTCATGATTCAGCCAGAGTCTGGCATTTTTGAATCTCACTGAGTTCAATGGGAGAGAGATGAAGCATATGCTTAGCACTTCTCTATTACTGAAGACAATACAACTGGCTTTGATTGGATGACATGCATTGTTCTTTGCTTGAAATATGTATCTAGATTCTTTTTAAAATAGACTAGGCTCCCTTATTACTTTAAGCCATAATATGGTTTGCTTGTTTTGGGCTGAGTGCGTTGTGTGAATGAAATCATGGTTTGTTTTAGGGCATTAAACTATAGCTTGAAACCATGGTTTGTTGTTGGCTTACTGACTGCAACTGTGGTTTAGTGTGGAAAATGAACAGATATGTATGGTTGGATTGTTTCCTGATTCATTTTTGATTTGATTCAGTACCCCACTGAAGCCTTTAACCTTTAACTGGGCCTCAGAAGCAAGAGTAGCCAAAAAGAAGGAAAACAAATCAAAATTGCCCAAAAAGTTAAAATTACTTTGCTCATTTGCAAAACTGATGCTAGCTTGGTTAAGAAATCATAGTAAGACCATCCCATGGTTGATTACAATACATAAATGCAGCCTATGAAAGAGCTTTAAAAAATATATATAGTTTTAGTCAAGTATTCCAAAATTATTTCCTATCATTTGTGATCTGCTTTTCTCTTAACAAAAGAAACGATAAAGCATTTTTCTCCTTCTGTGAAAGTTCCATAGTGTCTTAGAAAATAAATATTTATAATAAAGACTTGGGCCGTTCTCCAACACAGTGCGCTTATTGATTTGAATGGGCTTAATTGTGCCTATATCTGTGTTGGCGTGGAATCTTAAGATAAGATCACAAGACATAAAATTCACTGCTGTTCCTAAATGGAGAGAAAATTGCTGTTAACCCGTAGCTTCTTAGGTTTCTCTCTTCATTTCTGTGAAGGTAGGACCTCTTTCCAAGGATCTCATTTGCATTGTTTAGTTTTCCTGGGGAAAAGAAATGGGTAACTCTTTGCATGTGCAAGAGCTTGGCCTGCATGCTAGAGCTCCTGTATATGCATATAACTGCTGAATAGATTGAATGTTTGATTTATTATATTAGAAAACTTGGCTTATAAGTATTTTATTCTTCAAAGTTTTTGTCAATCAGAACTTCTTTACATGGACAGTTTTACAACCTACTTGCAATAGTGTAGATGTTTTTGTAATCAAGCCTGCATATAATGCTCATTAGGGCTACAAAGACACCAATGAAATGAGGATTACTTCAATATTAACTTTCCCTCTTAGTTAAGTGTTGTGTCTGAACTAATTCAGGTAATCTGTTGGATGGTGGTGCAGCCCCATAGCTACTCCTGTGAGTGATCTATTTGTTGAGCTGACTACGCTGAGAGGAAGGGGTTAGCATGACATGGCAATTCCTTCTCTAAGTCAAAAGTCATACACAGAATTGCGGACATTGTAGGAGGAGAGCCATGTTAGCCTATGGTGGCAAAAAATCAGGAATCTGGTCATACTTTTTCCACCTAACAAGTTTTATTAAAAGGCATTAGTTTTCATGAGCTGGAGCTCATTTTGCAGTTGCATAGAGTCACTAGAGTGATGCAGGATTTAAATTGGGTGAGGTGATGTTGTGAAAGATCTTGCCTTTTAAAACTGCTCTCATAAACAGACCTTTTGCATAACAGTGATTTACCTCAATCTAGAAACTGAGGTTGGCCAATCACCCTCTAAATCCATGGATACCTTTGGCTAGACTCATAACTGTTTATATAACTGTGTTAATTTAGCAATCTATTTAATAAGCATGTCCACTCATTTGACTTGGGTTGCTTTGTATACATTTACCACCATATCTTTTCTGCATACTAGATTTTTAAGAAGATCTGGGCTAGTGGGCTGGGTTGGATTTACTTGAGTTACAAGCACAAAACTAAGAAATTGCTAATTTATTCGTGGATGTCTATGTAATAGATAACAGATTTACATCCCACATGGCAGTGGCAATATGTATAGTAAAGCTGATAATAAAAATGTTGAAGTATGAAGAGTAATGAGGCAAGGAAAAGCATAATATCATTATTGTTCTTGCATCCACAGAGAGAATTTTCAGAGAGAATTCACATTTATTCAGTTATGAGTGTAACAGAATTTACAGTTGGTCCTCAAAACAGTACTTTGCATTTGCATAAAATAATCCTATGGTTACATGCCTCTAGATATGCAAATGACTTGATGTTCTCCCTGTTTGTATATAATTCTCCTCTGAACCAGATGTACTTGAACGTACTAACAGTGGCAAGAAACCCACCCTAACCACTAAGTACTTGTCAGTGCCCTTGTTTTTGTGGTATCAGACATGTAGCAAAAAGTGTTTCACTGGATCCTTGATGGGCCAGTATATGGGGCTGATTTTTTTTTTCATCCTAAACTGAAACTATTTTATAATTGTGCAGGTCTACATTTAGAAGCGTGTGTTCTTTATGAAATTATCAAAAACGTTTAAGGCTATATGTACCAAGGTTAATCTTACTAAAGAGTAAGCAGTCCTGAACACGTTTAGTAAGCATAAGATTGTAATGTAACCCTAACTTTTTGGACAGCTAATAAATAAAATCAGAACCTCTTATGAGGATTAAGAAAATACAATTCTGCTTAATCAAGCATTTGTGTGTGTGTGCATGCATGTGTATATGTGTATTTCCTTAAGAATATTCTTCACTAACTGATGATTCAGTCCAGAGTCTGAATGCCACTCTACATCACACAATATATGTTATAGAGACCTACAAATAAAAAGTTGATAAAATGCTACATAAACAAATAGATGAACAAATGTTTACATTAGACACATGATCTGCTTTTAGTTTTAAAACATTATAACCCTGTCCATCTTTCCAAATTAATTTTAAATGCTATCTAGATTGTTCCTCTTAGGAGATCTAAGAGCAAGTTCTGCTAAAAAATATGTTAAGCCTTGAATAAAATTGCCTTGTCTATATAAAGGAGATAGCAAATAACATTTTTAAAAATTTTGGAGTAAGTCTTCATTTCTGGGTATCATGGCATCTAGCAGCATTTGCTAATTTTGAATTTAGCCATGTGTTTCAATTGTACCTTTAAGCAAAAATATAGCTTGCTTTTTAAAAACTCAACTATACTGACAAAATGTCCTTTGAAGACATGTAAAAAGCTTAAGTTGCCTCTGGAATTGAATTGTATAGTGTTTGGTTGATTCCTAGATTGTTACATAGTTAAACATCACATGTCCTTAAAAGGATGTTAGGATGCGTTAAGTCTGTAAATCACAATATAGTGACATCAAGGTTTAGGGAGATAATAGCTCTTAACCATTTTGAGAGAGTGTATGTCAGAAGTTTCACCAGCATCCTATGATGAATTATATTAGTTTTGTAATATGGCAAAGATGTTACAGTAAAGATGAAAACATACAGCATCAGGTCTTGACATATTATAACTTTATTCCTAGTCATGTCACCCCTTCTTGTCCTAAGGTTGTAGTAGAACTATTTTATACAGAATGATCTAGACCAGGAAGTTTTAATTTGGCATCACCAAGTCCTTGAAGGGACATACCAATTTTGCCCAAATAAAGAGAAAAAATCTGAAATGTTGTGAGATCACTTTAAGGTTATGGTGCTTTGGCTGGAAAAAATGCTATTGACCGCATGGTCTAGACATTATACCCAGGGTCAGCATTCCCATGGCCAAATGTTTGTCTCTTGGTCATATTGTTTCTTGTAAATGCTATATGAGTTGGAACCATCATGTAGTGCTTTCTCACCCACAACTATCACAGGTAAACTGGAACAGATAATTTGGTCCATGATACGCCAGTTGTGTTATGAAGAATGAAAATAATGTAATATAAGCTGTTTTCTGTGACCTCTCCACCAAAGAATCAAAGCGCAAAATGGCCTTCCCAACAGCCATGGGTATTGTAACCTCTCTGAAAGACATCAGGTTGGGAAATGCAGCTGCTACATGATTACATTTTCTACCCCATTGTTGGGCCCAGTTGTACTTGCCTTCCGCTCTTTTTCCTTTCCATACTTCCACATGAAAGCAGATCCTTTGATTCTGCATATCACTGGTAAACTGCCACTTAGCAATCTTTTAAGGGCATTCCCGTGACAAAGAAACTGGTGAGTTGCCAGCTAGATAAAGGCAAAAAGTGGCAAGTGAGAACTTTGGTAGTTCTTGGAATAGAAATAAAAGAACAGAAGCAACAAATCCTTGGCAACAAGGATAAATTAGGAAAACACTTTCTGTTTAAGATGTTCATTGCACTGGAATATTGGTGCATAATTCTAGAAGCTAGGGAGTTTTAACAGTTAAATATACTATAATAACATCCTTCTTTTTAAAGAACATTCAGTAGAACAGTAATCCTATGCAGTACTTGTTTCTGAGTAAACCAACACAGAATTGACTATAAGGCCCTTTAGGATGACTAAGGTTGGATTTTAATGCAATTCAGAGAGCCTTCATTTTTCCAGATTTCTTCATGTATGAAAGGCAGTCTCGTCTCATTATAGATACATTCAGAGAATCCAACTTGTGAGTTCAAGAGCAGCCTCCCATCTCGTACAAAATGGCAAACACTTTTGAAATAGAATTTCAAAAACCATTTCTCATCTAGTATGGTGGTCTGCTATTCAAAGAGAACTTTTTAAAAGAGGGCATATGGTGAATGTCCTTGGGCATGCCTAAAGTATGTGAGTGTGTGTGTGTGGTGGTAGTGGTGTTTTCTTTCTGGATCTCAGCCATGCTGTTTAGCCTTTTCTTACCAAGCTAATGGAAGCTCTACACTTGTGGCCTTTTGGATTGTCATTATTGTATGTCACTGTTGATTTTTCTAGATGACTGATAAACAGGACACATTTGACAATTTGCAGAAAATCATTTTAATCTGGAATTAACCTTAGTATTCTAATATTCTAATGTATTTTAGAGCATAGATATGAAATAATGACATCACTCCTTTGCCAATAAAAAGCTTAACATAAAAGATAGGGTGAATCAGTGCTATTGAAATAAAAAAATTTAGCTTATTATATAGAGGTCAGATAAAATTTGATAAGGATGTCTTAATAAGAGCATTGGTTAATCTCTTTTCTCTTGAAAAATGCTTTTAAAACACTTTAAAATATGTAGCTGATAATGTGTCTATATTCAAACAAATGGAAAGGAAGATTAATAGGATGGGTTTTTAAAACACACACAAAATACACACATTTTAAAACAAATATGATATGGTTGCTTTAAGTGTATCCACTCACCAACATTTCATAACTTTGTCTAAATATCAAATATCTTTTCCTGACCTGATCCAGCCTTAGAATGTATTCCACTCAGAAATCTCTCTAGAGAAAAATTGTATGTGTTACAAAGGAATAAAATTGTGAAGCTATCTTATAAAGACTTGTTTTCCTTTCCTAACTGAATGAACTTTGCATGATTTCACCAGAATGCTTTTAATCGACAGTTTTATTCTTTAGCAACATAGGAAGCTTCCTTCTACTCAGCTGAGCCTTTAGTCCACATAATTCAGTATAGTCTGGCTAGAGCTCTGCATGGCTTCCCAACCTTAATGAGATGCCAGAAATTAAATTAGGGGCTCTACCACCGTGCTGTGATCCTTTTCTGGTGGAAAGATATCTCACTGACTTGAATGACAGGCTGCGCTCATGGGAGAGTAAGTCTTGCTGAATTCAGTGGTGATTACTTTGAGCAGATACACATCAGATTGCACTATCTTATAGTTAGCTGTATAGAATGGTAGGGAACTAAATTTAATGCACATTAATACTGTGGGGCTGTAAGCGTATCGTAAATTTTTAAAAATGTGTTGAAAAATGTGTTATGGGCATATGCTAAAAATGTGAAGAAGAATATTCTGATTGGGTGGCATTGTTGAGCGTAATGTTTCTTTAAGCAAGCATCTTCATTCTCCTAAATACCTCCTGGTTTCCTGTTCTTTTTAAGCATAGGTTTCTCTACATGCTGCCCCAACCTGTTCAGAAAAATGGAAGGAACTTTTGATGATGAAGGATCTCTAATATGAATGGAATGCCTTAACAAACTTTTGCATACACTTGATGGGAAGCTGGGGGAAGCAGAGAGGAAATTAAAATTATTTTAAAAATTAAACTTTTTAAGGATTGAATCATCTGAAGCTGAAAAACCCTGATATGATATTCAGCAAAATTGTATTGAATATTTTTTAGAAGAGGGGTAGAATTAACTCTTAAAGGAGAGTCTACCATATTCTGCCTTCCAAACTTAGGTAGAAAAACATGAGTAGGTATGTAATCAAACACAAGTTACAACAAGAGCTTTACCACTAGTTACTGTGTAAAACTAGACATTTGAATATATTTAAACATGGGGAACTCCTATTAGCAGAAGTCCAAGAGCATCTGAAATTGCAGAATTTCCAAAGTCTAGCATTAAACTTTGTGTGCATCTTTCCCATTTTTAGAGTCTCTTTAGATGTTGTCTTTAAAAAAAACAGCCACCAAGAAAACCCTAAAAGTCTCTTTATATGTATAATTAAAAAAAACACCCTGGAGCTACTCTGAACCATGCAGGGTGTTGTAATTTCAGTTTGCAAAGCAGTATGATACAATGTTGCTGAGCAGAAAAGCCCATGATAGATTTAATGTAGCCAATTGTGCACTTTTTTAAAAAAGAGTAACTGTTCAGTGTGAGTTAATTTTGGATTTTTTCAGCATCTCTTTTAGGCTTTGTGCCACATTCTTCCAGACAAATGTGTATTCCATGCGGACCACTGTTCTGCTAAATGCTCTCAGTTCTCCCTTTGCAATCAAGATTATGTTGCTAAGGAGATCTTGCTTTTATTGGTGCCATTGATTTGTGTTAATACGTTTTGAATACCTCTCGGTATTCTTCCGTAGACAAGGCCAAAAGAAAAACTTCCCCGAGTTTCCCAATTTACATGACAAATGGAGCGGTGGTGTAATGAAGCCGATATAAAGTGGGCAGTTGAAAAGCAACCAAAGAAGGCCACTCAAGTGAGAAATGAAGAAATGTGCCGGGGACAGTCTGGCCTGCCTTTGCTCCAGCTGCAGGAACTGGCTTGGGCTGCAGCAAGATGCAGAGGGCGAAGAGAGAGCGCCTCCATCTGCAAAGACCACCCACTCTTGCAGCCCCAGCTTTCCTTGGATTACCTCACTGGTTTAATACAAATGATCACAAAGCAAATAGTCTAACTAGGAACGAAGACTCTTCCTCCTTGGGAAAGAGGAGAGAAGCCATAACCTTCCACATTCTCTTCCTCCAAGACCTTCCCAGTGTTGAACTTGAAGCTAAGCCCTGATGCAATCTTTGAGAAGTATGAAATAGTGATTATACTGGGGGAATATGAAGCACAGGTTGAATTAGACCCACCTGTTTTTCCAACATGGAAAAATGCTTTGGAGATCACTGACTTGTAATTATTAGCTTCATTTGGTAGATGGGTAAATGATTATGATTCTGCCTGCTATCTAGAAAAGAAGTTTGTATTGTTCAATAGTACCAGTTACGCACGAATACAGCTCAGTTGTAACTTGCAGGAATCTCTACCTGGGAAAGAGGAAACATGTAGCTTGTGCCAGGAAATATATAAACAACATACATCTCTAAAAAGAGATGTATGAGAAAGAGAAAAGGCAGGGGGGGTGGGGATCATGTAAATTTACTATTTGTGGCATACTTAATGCGTGTAAGAAGGGAAGGATTTACATAGCTCACACCTTGCAGAGGCCTGGTGAGTATGAAGTGGGACTTAATAGATAGTGTGTAAAAATGCCTCAAAGAGTATTTCAGTTGGCAAAACAAAATTGGGGACAATGGCTCTTCTTTTGTTCATATATGTAAAAATAACATGCACTTAAATAATGAAATATTCCAAACAACATCCCACAACATGAGCTAACCCCATGATGCAGCTGCTAAAAAAGTAAATGCTATTTTGGGATGTATTAATGAGCATAGAGTCCAGATTAAAGGGGGGAAAATGGTCCCACTCTGGGGAGGCCCCATTTGGAAAAATGTGTCCTGGTCAGGATACAATTATCCAGACAGGAGATTGACGAACTAGAGTGAGTTGGTAGGGCTACCAAGATAGTGAAGGGACTAAGAATCAGGTCCTATCAATGATGAAAGGAAATGGTTATGTTTGGCTTGTGAAAGAGAGGACTGAGAGGAGTTATGATTGTAGTTGTACAGTCAAGGGAATGGACTTTGGAAGTACCAATACCAATGGGTTGAAACTACCAGGAAGTAGTTTCAGATTAGTCATTAGAAGGAATTTCCAGATTATGAAAGCTGTCAATCAACCAGTGGAATAGGTTGCATCATGAAGTGGTCTGTTCGCATACACTGGAGGTCTTCAAAGAGAGGCTGAATAGCCATGTGTCTGAAATGCTTTAGCAGATCCTATAGGGAGCAGGAGATGATACGTGGAAAATTAAAATCCAAACACAAGCATTCCTAAACTTTTCTTTTAGAAATGGGATTGAGTTCTAGAGCCAAATTCCACCTTAATTAACACATTCAGATTAACATGACTGTACTTTGAAGTAATTACCACTTGGGGCTCCAACCATGAAACATGTCAGAGAAGTGTTTAAGAGGGAACCTTAATTTGCCAGGGAAAACTAAATTTAAGCCTTGAAAACTTTCATGACTATGGTGAAAAATAGTCCATGTCAATGAAACTGCAGGTATGATTCTTATTTTATGTTGACATCTTGTTCCAAATGTTGAAGGTAAAAGATAACCTCATCTGGTGTGCCAGATAAGTGTGGAGGTTAAAGTGTTAGATTCTATCATTTTAATAGGAGGGGGAAGATGCCCAAATTGCAATAACTCTCAGACGATTCATCTGATATGAAGATAAATTAAACAAGGGGAAAACGTCTGTAGAGAAAAGGCAGGATACAAATATAAAAGTAGGATTTTTATGGACACATTTCTAACTAGCACACCTGTGGGCTTTCTTAAATGGTTTTTATAAAAGTAAAATACTGGCTGCTGTTTCCTCGTCTATAAAAACATTCTCTGAAATAAGGTTGAAGGACTGGGCTTGCTTTTCAGGAAACATCATTGAGTGGTACGATTTACTGCAATTTCTTGCAATACAGTTACAGTATGATAGAAATGCATCCTGGGCAAAGCTTTTGTATGGGGGAATTCAGTGCATGATATAGCTCCATAGGGAACATTTACAATGCCCTTGACATACATCTCTTTTTTCCTTAATAATCTGGTAGTATCTAAATTTCTCTATACCAAGTGGCAAGATTTTTCCAACTCTTACCTTGTTCTCTTGTTCAGTTATAATCTTTTCTAGTGTGTATGACACTGAAGTTTCCACACTCCAGTTAAGAAATGTAACATCTGGACTTTCTAGAATTTGGAGGCGAGTCTATAATGCCAATAGATCACACTAACTATCTATATATAAATTTCTGAAAGTAGTCATTTTAAATGACTCATCTGATTTGAACAAAAGGCAAGGAGGTAAATGTTCCATTAAAAACCACTGCCAACATAATTTTACCATTAGCTTTTATTCTCAGGCTTTATTCCACCCTTTTCCATTAGCATGTTGATTGCCTTAATTAAGGACCTTCCCTTCCATATGCAGAGATAATCTTTCTGAATGGCTTTCAAAGTACATGAAACAGTCTGTTGTGCACTTTGAAGATATAAATATATATCTGCTAGAAAAGGCCTGATCCTGCAATCACAACATTGCTTGCAAGCAATTTCAGGGTTCTCTTCAAACCAACAGTTGTCAATTAAAACTTAAACTGTTGTAAGACATTAGAAAAATCAAAGTAAGCAGTAGGGAATGGCAATTGGACAAATGAGGATCAAATCTGGATTCGATCTCTTAGTATCTCACTTGAACAGTGGGAATGTGTGACACATACTATCCATTGAAGCAATGAGGAGAGGAAGGGGCATGAGAAGCTGAAATAAACCATCAGGGCTCTTGGAAGCCATCATTGTACTGGCACAAAACCATTTGAAAAACTTGGCACTTGACTAATCACAGAGTGAAGCATTCACATGACAGATGGAACTATTCAAGAGCCAACTCTGTGTAGGATTAAACATGTTTCCTAGTTATCCCAACTCAAAAGCCTTGTGTTTTCATCCCAAACAGTACAAGACAATTTGGAAGTTTCTCTTTTGAGATGTTTTCTTTTTGCTAACTACATTGTACGTGCTTCAGTTTTGAACGTTCTTGGAAAAAACAACAAACAGTTGTTGGCTGGAGAATTCTGGGGGTTGAAGTCCACCCGTCTTAAAGTTGTCAGGGTTGAGAACAGAGGAAAGAATTATCCATCTTCAAGAGAATTCATCCTTATCAGCTGAGAAAAAGAAAAAGTGGGTTGTTTCCTCCCTCCCTTTGAGATTCTCTGCACATCAATGAGAAATGAGTCTCTACACATGCAGCCCACCTCAGGTTTTTTGGGGGATCGAAGATCAGTTAACTTAAATAAATTCACAAAATGGAAGTTCCTTTGTCCATCCCATAGTTTCCCCCCAAAAGTTTTCTGAGGGTTGGGAGAACTTTTCTGAATAAAGTGGGAGATGGAAGATTTCCCCTCATTGGGGATAGTCCTGCTGTCTCTTCCCACATTTTTCAAGAGAGCCCCTAATGTCTGCAGTATAAATCATGGAATCCAGAGAAACCAATTAGCCACTGGCAGAACAAGAAGACCATTCCTGGCAACAGATTTTGGAAACTAGTGCAGAAAGACGATTGTTGATAGGGTTGTGTGTATCTCAAGCTGGTTCCTTAACTCAGGGTACCAGTGCAATTTGTCTCCCACTTATTTAATCCCAGTGTTTAGCTATCTCCAGCATTTAAGTAAGATGTTACTTCTAAAAATGTCTGTCCAGATGTGTGAGCACCCCTGGCAACCAGCTATAGGATGGAGTCCTTTGAAGGCAACTTCAAATGCCATTGAGAGAGAAGAAAGCAAGATTTTGAGTTTTCTTAGTGATGCTTCCATCCAGTTCTTAAGAGAAGACTTGCTGTTTAGTTAGATAAAGAATGCTATCAAAAAACCACTCAGAAAGAGTGCTACTTCCCAAAGAGATAATCTCTGGTATTCTTGTCCCTTCACACCACCTCCAAATGTTTGTTTTGACAAATCGGTTCTTTTCCTTTATCTCTCTTTAAACAAGAGAAGGTTTTAAAAGCTTAGAGGTCTGAGCCCTCTGAGACTTCAAAACTTCAGTCTTTGGAACTTGCACTAAGTATATTTATCAAAGATTTATGACAAATCCCCTAGAACTAGGGAGAATGCTAAATGCATTTCAAATAGGCTGGAAGTTAGCTAAATAACTATGAATCTATACCACCTCTAGTTCCCTGGCAATAGACATCACTATTCTCAACAAGAAAGGAAAAAAATGAAAACCCTGTCTTTCCCAGGATGAAAGTAACATTTCAAAACTTAGGCCGCACACATCCAAAGCTCTTTTCTTATCCTTTTATTAACAACTTTATTCCTTGTTATTTTCAACAATAAAGATTCCATCTTTATCAGTTGTGCATCATACTTATACATGTCCTCTTGTCTGTAATGTATAGACTTGAGACAGCAGAACTGGCATGACTCTAATAAAATATTACTTTTAATCAGATTCTGCCAGAATTGTAATGTGGAGAATTGCTCTTCTCATATTTGAAGCGCAAACCATACAGATACACATATGTACAGCTTCATGTTCTAGAGATCAGAGCTCTTTTCCCCAACCTACTTTTTCAAAGAAAAAAGTAAGAATATCATGTATCTGCCCCAGTATGTAATTTTAAACTCTCCCTGGGGGGAAAAAATCAACTGATTTTTCTGTGCCCTCATTTTTCCCTTGATTTTGGTTGATTATGTGTCCTCAAGTTGATGTGGACTCCTAGCGACCACATAGATAAATTTTCTCCATGATGATCTGTCCCGAACCTTTCAGGTCTTCAAATGGCACAGCCATGGCTGCTGTAACTGAGTCCATCCAACTTGCTGCTGGTTGTCCTCTTCTTCTCTTTCCTTCCACTTTTCCCAGCATTATAGACTTCTCCAGAGAACTAGGGCTTTGTATAATGTGTCTGAAGTATGATAATTTAAGCTTGGTCATTTGTCCCACGAGTGAGAACTCTGGCTTGATTTGTTCAATGATCCATTTGTTTGTTTTCTTGGTTGTCCATAGTATTCTCAGGAGTTTTCTCCAACACCAATGTTCAAACGCATCAATACTTTTTACATCCCACTTTTCAAAGTCCAACTTCCCTTTCTATAGAGCATCACAGGGAATACCATTGCTTGCACTATTCTGATCGTTGTAGGTATAGACACATCACTGCATTTGAATATCTTTTCCAAGGCCTGAATGGCTGCTCTACCAAGTACTAGTCTGCAGTGTATTTCTTGACTGCTGGCTCCTTTACTGTCGATGGTTGATCCTAAAAGGCAGAAACTACCTACCATTTCAATATCTTCATTGTCACATTTCTCCCTTACAGTGATCATAATTTCATAATGGAACAGCTAATCCAGTTTGTAAATATTTCCCTATCCTGCTTATATCAGGAAATAACCTCTGGTGGACTCACTGCAGGGGAACCAGGTTGAATAGCCAACCTTAAAGTGATACTTGAGATCAACCAGAATAGGTCCTAAAATCCTGAAGCATCTCCCTCCATCAGTTATTTATAATATTGAGATAGTTATATGCAAGCAGGACTTCGCAATCAATATGAACTTTATCTAAATCTATGGATTATGCTGCTGTTGGTGCTTAATTGTAACACTTAGGACTTTGAAAAGTTGCCATTGTAGCACAGAGTTGCCATCTGTAGAACATATTTTTGTAGCATGCTGAAAATCAATGAATGCTCATGTTTTTCCAGTCTAGCAGATGTTCTCTTTCCTTTCCTTTCCATCACCAGAATTCCAATCTGAGTCAAAAATCTCTTTACTGAAGACCCATTGCAGAGGACATGTTGACCCTGCCACACCCAAACTATGTTTCTATAAATGTCCTTCAATGTAATCAGTGCACCATTCAAGCAACCAAAGAGCACATAGGCCTATAACAACAGCAAAACACTGACACACTGATTTTCCCACTCACTTTCTTCTTTTGCAATCACAAAGAAGAAATTAAAAATCCTCCATTTTTGCCTTTATTCTAGCCACAAGGCACTCAGATAATTGGCTATTCAGTTTATGGCAGTGATAGCTCTTGGGATCTGATCTCATCCACCTGTAGAGAGCTAATAATAGAGGTTGAGGAGCACAGCTCAATAAATACTGCAGATGAGGATCAGTGGCCAGGATTGACTATTGGGGTTGCTTGTAGGAGAGTCATATTCCTTGATAGTTGCACCCCCATGTTTCCAAGATCCTAAACTCTGAGGTAACCCAGGAAGGATATAAGGGTGCTGAGTTTGTGGATGGTTTGGACAATCTCCGGTGCAACTGATTTTGATTTAAGATACTTTCATTCTGCTGTGGGGTGGCTGGAATGGACAACACAATTTCCTCCTGGATTTATACTAGCCTGTCAAGGTATTTCCAGTTTCTGTCTGGGGAGGCTCCTTACCACAGGGGTTCCTAGGTGGTCTGATACTTTAACTTGGAGAAACAATGGTTGAAACTCTCAGAATAAGAAAGAGGATAAGAACTGAATTTATAGTTTAATTCTGATTTGTTCTCAGCAGCCATGGTTTAGACAAACCACCCTCCTCTCAATATAGGAAACATGGTTTGTTTTGAGAGCAAGTACTTTTGTCCCCCTTCTGGTAGACAAAACCATGGTTTCAGGATTGGGAAAATATTCTTTTTAGAAGTTGACATCTGCTTTTCCAACTGTTTTGAGAAAGGTGGGGGGCAGGGCCTGGAAAAAAGAAATAATATTTCATTTGCCATGTTGTTATTGTAAATTTGTCCTTTTAGTTGCAGATAATTTGGTAGTACACAAAGATGAGATTTCAGTGGGCTTAAGTTCCACAGGTAGTGCTGGAAGTATAACTTGTTGTCTTTAGAATAGAGAGATTCATAGATAAGAAAAGCACCTAATTCCAGTAACTAAAATAAACTGCACTGACCTGAGTTCAGTACACCAGTCCCCACAAGCCTGGCCAAGTCATATGTCTCTTGCACCTGAAATACCGTGTCTGACCTGTTCAATGCATATCAAGTATTTGTTCAGCCACTACTAAGTCATCTGACTGTGGTGCAAAGTATAATGTTGATAAGTCTTGAAAAAATGTGGTTTGGGATGTGGCCCTCATACAACCAAGACCACATCTCTTCCAGCTGAGGCTCAGCACAGATCTGAGTATGCATAAGAGACAGAGTCCAAGGTCTTGTTGATTAGATCTAAGGGGGTCTCATTTGGATGGGTGGATTCAACATGGATTCAACACTCCAGTCACTCACAATTCTAAGGCAAAGGGAGCCCATACAAGTAACAGTTAGTTAGAGGGAAGTGAATTGTTAAATGGTTTATTGTTGAATGAATATATTTTACTTGGTTATGACTGTTCATATAGGAGGTAGTAAAGTCAATAGTCAAAGGCTTTTGAAGCGTCTCTGAAGAGATCCACCAAACATGGCCATCCTGTCCCTAAGGAGAATGGGAAAGCAATCTCTTTACATCTCTGGAGTTTGATAGGCCTCTAATTTATGAGATTTATGGAACCACGCAAAAAACAAGTCACTGGTGAATTAGGACAACTCTAATCATTCTAGCCTCCAGCAGAGAAATTAGGAAGACAGTTGCACTGAGTAGCAAGCACTTTTGTGAAATGACAGAACTTACAGATGAAGTGGAACCTTATGAGATCATTTTAGTAGAACTCTTGTTCACGATTTGGTCAGCATTCCATGCCCCCAGAGTATGCTCTATCCTCATTGAATTGTTCACCACAATCCTAAGCATAGCTGCTCATTAAACAAATGGGACAATTGCCCCAATACTGCATGCCCAGTACTAAGCACAAAGACCTCCCCTCCCATGGGTGTGTGTGGGTGATTTCAAATCAGTCACGACTCCTGATGACTGGACAAGTCCCTGCAGTTTTCTTGGCAATGTTTTTTGGAATTGGTTTGCCAAGGCCTCCTTCCTAGGGCTGAGAGAGAATGACTGGCCTACAGTCACCCAGCTGATTTCATGCATAACACAGGGCTAGAACTAGGACTGGTTTCAATAGTATAGCTAATATTTAAGGCCTCCTAGAGATCCTGGTAAGTTATGTGGATTGCCATGTTACATATTTCTTTTTTTTTTTTTAATCATAACTCATTACTAGGGTTCCCAAGGCAATTTCAGTGCCAACTTGAGCAGAGAGTTAATGGCCTTGGCTTGATCCAGCAATTTTCTTCTTATGTTCTTGTATTTATAATAATCAGCGGGAGAAATACAACACTGAATGACAAAAGGAACTCTCTTGTCCAGGACGCATATTTTTTCTCCTTTCAGCTGTAGAGAAATTCCTGTGTTGGAGGATCAGTTGAGTCAGCTGAAATGTCTTGATGAATCTAAATTCTTACAAGAGTAAGCTAAGGAAGTAAAAGTAGACCAAACTGGTGCCAAAATGGTATTAGAAGCCCTGCAGAAATACAAACAACCTTTTTTAAAAATCCCAGTGAGAGGTGAGTGTATCAGTAGCTGCAGAATAACACTGGAAGGTAAGTCAACTAATTTGCTCAAACTCCTTGGAGTCAAAAGGATCCTGACAGTTAGACAAGCTAGCTTGGTGACTGAATGGTAACTCAAGCAAGAACAATTCTACCAGATGGTGAAGATACCTTGCTGTTGTTCAATGGAAATGCTCTTTGTACATGATCTGTTCTTCGAATGAAAATATCCAAAGGGTTAATGTCTATGGAGAAGATGCAAAAAGGGTTGGCTTGCTCATGGAGGGACCTACAAAAATCCCTCTTTTAAAAAATACTCCTTAATCATAAATGTTGTTGGGGGACCAGAATCTTTCAGAGAATACCTTCTTTGATTCAGATCTATCCAACTGAGAGGAACATCACCCCAATTCCTCCTAGTTATTCTACATCTTCTGGGTGTTCATCTGATTCAACCAGGAAAAAAGGCTTTCACAAAGTTGGCACATTCCTGCTGGAATAAACTTCCCTGAGAAATAAAACAAGTACTAAGTTTGACACCATTGAAGTGCATGTTGGAAATGGTTTCATTTACTGGGACTCTGAAAACCCATATCAATGCTGTGGCATTAATGACCACTGTTTATACCTCTATAGGTTCAGTATTTTTTTTTTTATGATGTTGACCCCAATATTTACCATTTTGTATTTCACCTGGTGATGGTTTGCCCAACAGAAGGGAAAAAATATTTTGAAATAAACATTTTCAATAGTATTACAGTGACTTACTAACGTTTATGGCACTTATTGTTTTCCTTCTTACAATGTCCCTTGGCTTCAACAAACAATATTTGGCAAAGTTCTCTGTTTTTCTGAAATTGGTAGGAGTTTAAAAAATGATAGAACCAAGGGCATCTGCAAGGACAGGGGTGGTAAAAGAAAAGTCAAGAGAGTAGCTGTGATGATGCAAGTGAAGCCCTGTCCATTTTTTACATGTGTTGCATGTCCTTCAATTGCATCCCTCTTGACATTTTTATCTCCCTCCTTGGATGTCCCTGAATAGGTTATTTATCAAAACTATCCCTTAAGGAAAACTGAAGTAAATATAGTGGTCTCTAGCCCATCAAATGATATTCTTTTGCCTACTCATATCTAATTTTTCAGAGGGAGGGAACAAGTCTCCTTGCTACTAGCAAGCACCCCAGGACATTGACAGCCTAGCAGCAAGGAGTTTGCAAGGGGATCAAGTCCTTATATCTGTAAGAATAACCTTGAGGAACAGGAGGAAGAGCTGCAACCTAGACAATTGCTGTATATCTGTACGAGTAACCTTGAGGAACAGGAGGAAGAGCTGCATCCCCAGCATCCCCAAAACTTAGACAAACTTTGCATGGCTCTGAGATCATTGGAGGTATTCTTATTAGAATCCAGGCTGACATTTTTAAGTGCTCAGTTCAAGGGAAATAGCAAGCTTTTAATGTGAATTAACTATTTTTGGTTTTACATGAGCCCGTAATCTAAATTTAGCATGTTTTAGCTGAATAGCTGTTGTTTGCAAAGAAAGGGTGCCCCACCCCCACCTCAGGCCAAATATTTCTGATTTTTCTCATTCAAAACAAGTTGGGCTCATCTTTGATAGTGAGGGAGAAAGCCTGCCTGGTCTATTTCAGTATTACTGAGACTGGATCTGGAGTAGATTAAGCTAAGATTGCATCCGTGCCAGGATGTGGCCTCCTTCAATCAGTGCAAATTACTGAAGGGGTGGGGTGGAAGAGATTAGGTCACTGCAAATGATCTGGGTCCTGATCCAAAGCAGTGTTAGCGTTAATGTTCGTTGGGAGAGGTGGACAATCCTGTGCCTGACCCATCTGTTCCGTTTCCATTTCCATTCAGATTCGTTCCTGGGATTTCCCACTATAACCTAAAGGGTGCAGAAAGAGAATCACGCCAAATGTGTACAGTCACTTCATGTGATTGGCTGGGCAGCAAGCCTCTGAAACCTCTGGAGGCTTGTTAGACCCGATGTTAGAGGCCTCTCTGCCTTGGGCAGGCAGCCCACAAAGTAATCTCTAGAGACATGCTTGAAACTGGTGGTCACTTGCATGTCATATGGCACGAAAGTAAACTTGTGGTTAAAGCCTCCCTCCTGGGATTGAGAAGGTCCAAAGTTGAAAATAATGATCTTCCATAAACACAACACAGCAACTGCTTTGATTAAGAAAACATGTGTAGGCTTCAAGTGAAAGCAGATGGACATCAAATGGCAATGATAAACGTGATCAGTTTTGAAGCAACCCAACCAAATGGCTTGGAAAGATTGAACTAGCTCTCCATGCTTTAGAGAAAGTAAGAATAAATTTGTTTTTTATAGCTGGGAATCCTCCAAGCATACACACACACACACACACACATATTCTGTACTCTTGCCAAACTTTGGTTAACGGAGATGAAAACAGTAATTAAACTATTCTGCTATAAACACCAGAAACGCAAAGCACCTATAGTTGCATGTTTTCGTTTTGACTCATCATTTTCCAAAACGAAGCATCATTTTCCAAAGCAAAGCACTGTTTTTCCAAAACAAAGCACCACAAACATGAAGAGCATCATTATGTCACTAATTTTAACAAATAGAAGTACTTCACTGAAGGTATGGCTTGATTTTATTTATATATGCATTGATGTTTATATATTGCTGTTATCTACATGGACTTCCAAGAGTTTGTTGTCAAACCCTCTGTGTGTGTGTGTGTGTGTTTCATCTATCATGGTGAATAGAGTGGATGATCTACTATTATGGTGAAGTTTCTGAATTTCCCAGGCTGTGATGAGCATTTCACTGTGACATTTCTCCCCACCTTTGTATGCTGGCTGAAAAGGACTCCAGGACTTTCCATCCTTGTCTGTCATTTACTAGTGGACAAAATTAAAAGTGGGGATGGTCTTAGCAGGTGAGGGAAGAGGATCAGTAGAGGCAGAGATGAGGACTGCTTTATTCTGGGCCTTTAAGCAGTTCAACTGTTGCATGTAAACACATGGATAAAAAGTAAGGAATATTTGCTTTCCATCTAGTGGGTGGGCCATAGAATTTCCATACATAAAAGAGAAGACTGTTGCCCCAAAATTTTCAGGCCCTGAAAATTAAAATCTGGGCTCTGGACTAAGCCCAGCTTGAGTGTAAGAGGTAAGAGGCTCAAAGACAAGAGGCAGATCTGGTTTGTTTGTTTGTTTCAATTTATATGGCCACCCATCTCAAAGATGTGACTCTGGCAGCTTACAACAGTGGTTAGCACAGTCAGTCTAGGAGCTGCTCATCAGGAACTGGTGGCAGTGGCAATTTCCTTTTTGGGCCACTAACCAAAAGAGGGCGTCCACACCTGCTTTATTTCTGTGGCTTAGTTGGCTATTCTTCCCACTAGGATTGCCTGTAGACTAGAAAAAAATAAAAATCTTGCCCAAATGGAACAGTGTGTACTGACATCAGTAAGTAAATCACTTTTGGAGCATGGAGAGGGGTTGGTGAATATGGTAAATATTGGAGCAGATGGAGATTACTGGGCAAAATAGGTTGTGGGAGGTGAGTTGTGATAGTCTATGGTGGCAAAAAATCAGGAATCTGGTAGCACCTTTTCCAACTGACAAATTTTATTAAAAGGCATAAGCTGAAAAAGCTTATGCCTTTTAATAAAATGTGTTGGTCAGAAAAGGTGCTACCAAACTCCTGGGCGAAAGATGGTGGACTAAATTTCAAGATCAAAAAGATAGAAAACATACCAGGTTCCCAGCTGATTTATGCTGCCACGTAACCCTACTGTGTGTTCATCCCTTTGATGACCCAGAATAATGGCATTTTGTAGCATTGTTATGACTCCTTACAGGGATGTAAAGATGATAATCAGCTTTGCTTGTAGCCTGTCTTTCTTCTAGGAGCTCGAAGCTGCACATGTGGTGACAGCCCAAAGTCATAGGAAGGCCAAGGTTCAGCTGAAACGTGAAGGTGGGTGTCTGTGTTGCCAGACCAACTCATAGAAGAACATTTCTGAAAGATGGCGCTTTCCCTCTCCAAAAACAACTGAATTCCCCTTCAGTTTTGGAGGGCTTCTCAGTAGGGCTATTAATATGAGCAGAGTAAGCTTGTCACATTCCTAAATGGTGTTACTATCTGGGAATACCTTAATTAACCTGGTTTTAGTGGCCCATTTACAGTGGCTCATTCAAAAGTTGGCAACCCTTGGCCGTATGGGTTGCCTGTCTACTGAACCTTGAACAGGGTGATGGGTGGTCTGGCAAAAGGATGCTTAATGGCCCCCTGCTGCAAATAAGCAGCCGAGGTCAAGACATAAAATTACCATCTATTATCTTTTCACCTGCCCTTGCCTCTGGGGGAAGGGGAGTTCCTTTGTGGGGGGGGGTGGAGCGGCCAGCTGCTAGAACCCTTAGAAGTCAAAATCTTCAAAGCTGCCCTCTCCCCCTTGCCTTTTCCTGCCTGAGGTCCCTGTTTCTAAAATACGAATGGTCAAACATTGAAAGGAAGAATTCACACAGACCAAGGTAGCCTGACCAAACTGTAATAAATTTCCCTGAAGCATAGCCATGTCTCAGTAGACTTTTTATATTTGACTGCAAAATAAGCTTGCTGAATAAGAATTCAAAGATGATATTGAAAGAGAGAGGGGATATTTTGCAGATCTGTATTCTCGGAGTTTAAACTAACAAGCCACTGATTAAGCAACATAAAGAGCAAAGAATTGTAGCTATTTGTTGTAAGCTTGTTATATGGCCAGCTACCAAAATATCTGAACAATCTGCAACTAAAACGATTTGATTTTGAGTAAGTGGCTCTGACAGCGATGTCCACATGGTGTGGTTAAGTCAAGATGGTGGCCACAATGGCGCGATCAAAGATCCACCTGGTTTTTATGTGCATCACACCATCATGATCGGTGTTTCGACTTTTTGACCATTCCTTGTGGACACCCTTGAACACTGATAGGAAGTTTTATCCCACAGAGCTAACATTTGGGATGGAACCCCCAAAAGACTAACAAATTTAATCTTGGATCCATGCAAAGTGAGCATGATTCTCCTGGGGTCTTCACTTCAGGTGTCATAAGTGATCTCATCTGCCTTTGTGTGGAGTGAAGCATGAAAGGCAATGCAGGCTGCTCTGGGCAGTGGAGAGGCAGAGCTGATCCACCTTGGCCATCTGCTTCCCTTTGAGGCAAGTGGCTTCTGTGCATGTGAAGACTACTCAAAGGTCAGAGAAGCAAAGAGAACTATATATATATGCTCCATATGTAACCCCACCACCGTGTGGCTCTGCAGGTATGCTTCAAGAGGGTGATTGGACTGATAACTGCACTGCTGTTTGCACAGCTTAGTTTATTACACACTCACAGGAACTTCTAATTCATAATAAGTACCTCAATAAATATGCTGATCTTCAGGATACTGTGAGATTCTCTTTTTGCTACAACAGTACCCTCAAACAGGCTTGATGTATTCCTCAAGGTTCAATGTGTCAAGTCCTCCTGGAAGTCTCCTGATTCAAATGTCAAGTTGGTGGCTGCAACTGCATGATCAAAACCCTGCCCCCATAAAAACGACAAGGACTTCATTCATGCAGTCATTAGATGCCATCTTGACTATTTTATCCCCTCTGTGGAGGCTCCTGCAATGAAACTACAAAAGGTTTTCTAACATCTGCAGGCATCAGAGAGTCTTTGCATGTCCAGTTGCACACACCTCAGCTTTCTCCCTGCAGACTTCATTTGACCAATGTTGGCCGGGATGGAACGTAACTGGAATGTTCACCATAGGATAGCTGCAGAGTGTTCCTGCTTTTCTGGTGGCATCTCCACGAAAAGAAGCATCTAGAAAAGGGGAGTCTAGAGTGGATGTATTAACTCCTCTATACCATGGACAGTTGGTGCAAACCGCTAATTTTATACCCTGGACAACAGTCTTTCAGAAGCTTTAAAAGGCCCCATATGTAATGTGGGAACAAGCACATCAGCTTGTCCTGAGAAAGAATGATGTATTTTTCATAGTCCTAAAACCATGGCAAGCAATAGCTTTTAATCTGGGGAGAGTCTGTGTGAGGATTGGGAAGTAGAACTGTCAATCAAAGCATGGTAATGCAGGGTACCTCCTTCCAGTATATTTTCCAGAGGGAGAGGGAAGTGAGGAGGGAGGGAGTTGGGAGCTGTGGGTAGAAGGACAGGTCTGATGAAGCTTGGAGTCTTCACCCTAGGAAATCCTCCATCTGTCAAAGTGACAGGTTTATGAGTATATATTTAGTGCCAGGGAAGGTAAAGACTGGCAGCCTACCGATATGTTGTATTATTAAAGGAATCTCTTTGTGACAAGGTCATGATCCAGGAAAGGCTTCAACTGGCCCACAAGACAGAATTGTGCAAAGGTCCTCCTGGTTGCCTGCTTTTCAAACAGCACACAAACACCACTTTTGACTTGTCATGAGGGATCCCTGGTTGCCTTGGCCTGACCTTTTCATCCAAGAGCCAATCCTAGCTGCACCATCAGTTAGAGGAGGGGCTACTTAACATCATTAGGTTCCCCTCTACTGGCATCTCCATATACATGTCAGAATCCTCGCAAGATTTTATAATAGATTATTATATGGCTAGTTTAAAAAATGGCTTTTTACATGCTGCGGTTCTACCATTGTAAAAGGGGGGTGGGGAGAAGGAATGAGAAACCGTTTAAAGCTGATGGCTCCTTATCACAGGCTCTGGCATGCTCAAGGCCATGCCAGCGAGGGAATCAGAAGACCAAGAACTAAGGGGGGGGGGGGTAAGAAAAACAGCTTTTGGTGCGCTTTTGCTCAGTCTTAGCAATGCTTTGGATCTGTACATTTATTCTCAATAAATGAACTTTCTTTTGAATCAATATTGGTTGCAAGGAAAGTTACTGGATTTGGGATCAACAGGTAGAAGTTCGTTACATTTTGCTAAGACTCCCAGTGCAGACTTCCACCAGGGAGATTGCCCTGCAGGGAGTCCAAAGCCTCACCTTGACCAGGACCAACCGAGCAGCGGGATGGCTGATGATGTAATTGAGGAAGAAGAAGAGAGACCAGTCCCTCCTCCATTGGAAGTGAAGGTGATAACCCAGGAGGAGCCGGTGCAATCATCACGCCAAGCCCAAGCGGGGGTGAAGGCAATGGCAACGAAGGGATGGGGCCCTTCGATGAAAGATCGCATGGGGAAATTGGAAGGGCAGATGGGGTCCCTAGCCAATGATATGCGAGCGCTAAAGGCAGCGGTAGATCAACTGCTTGGAGGGGGATTTATGCCCCCCATGCAAGAGTCAGCGGCCACACCGGGAGGTACGGAGGCGGCAGAGCAGTCAGCTGAAGGTGAGACCTCCAGCGAGGAGGAGGAGGATCTCACACCTAGCAGAGCCAAGAAGAGCCCGATGCAGCAGCGGGGCATCTCCATGAAATTCGGGGGAGATGCTGAGCATCTTGCTTGCTTTATCACCCAGGTTTGGATCTACATGGAGGGCTATGGGGGTCTGTTCCGCAGCGAGGATGAGAAGGTCTCCTATGTGTCCAGTTTTTTTGAAGGTACGGCTGCAGAATGGGTGGTTGGCCTGCATAGGGCTAAGGACCGGGCTTTAAGGAGATTAGAGGATTTCATGGTGGCTCTCTGCACGCACTTTGAAGACCCATGCATGGCGCTTAAAGCACAACGCGACCTGGAAAGGCTGAAGCAAGGGTCCAAGTCGGTATCAGAGTACGCCTACGAATTTCGGGGGTTGGCTCAAAGGCTGCCTCACGTGCCTGAAGAGCTCCTGATTGAATTCTTCCAGAGAGGCTTGCAACCCGAATTGTTGCAGTGCGTGGTGTGCCGGGGTTTCCCCAAAACCTTTAATGGATGGGCTGCTATGGCCGGCGAAGTGGAGGAGCAATGGCGCACCATAGAAGCAAGAACCTGACTTCCGCCCTTACCCGGCACAAAGAAGGAGGCGCCCAAGGCGAAGACCAGCGCGCCGGAAAGTAGCAGGAGCCAGTGCGTCTGTTTCAACTGCAGGGAGCCAGGGCACTTTGCCGCTGCGTGCCCTAAAGCGAAGATGGAGCAAGGAGGCAAGAAGACGGAGCGGAAGGGGCCGAAGTCTTCGAAGCCTGGCAAGAAGGAGTCAGCGGCAGTAGGCAGCGAGACGGGAGCTAGAGCGGCAACACGTGGCGGCAGCAAAACCTGGAAGTTGTTAGCTCCGCTCTCTCTCCGACAGGCGGCCGCTCTTCCAGAGAAAGAAAGCAGCTCATGGGAGGACTCGGAGAGCAAAGAAATGGGGGTGAGTCCCATTAAAATTTGGGTGGAACTAAGGGTGGTGAGGACTAATCAAAGGGCAGAGATATGGGTGCTAATAGACTCTGGCTGCTCCCGAAATCTGATTAACCCCGCCCTTGCCCGGGGTTTGGGACTGCGCTTAAAGAGACTCAAAACCCCTGTGATTTTTACCTAGCTGGATGGATCCCCAGTGGGGGGAGGGCCAGTGGAATATCATACTGAAGAGCTTGAGCTAACTATGGGGGACCATAGAGAGACTATTAAATTCCTAGTGACTCCCATGGCATGCAACCCAGTGCTTCTGGGCATGAACTGGTTAAAAAGGAAGAACCCAGAAGTGAACTGGGAGGAGAAGATCTTACGTTTCCCGAAGGAGGGGGGAGTGGAAGGTGAAGGAATTACCGAAACGTCAGACGGAGAGATGGGCGCTGTGAATGGGGAAAAGGCAGTAGAGGCTGCAACTCAGATTCCCAAGCAATACCGCGACCTGCAGGAGGTGTTTAGCGAAAGGGAGTCAGATCAGCTACCCCCCCATTGTGCCAGTGACTGTGCCATAGAGATTGAACCTGGGGCTAAATTTCCAAGGAAGAAAATGTATCCAATGACACCCAAAGGGTTGGAAGCATTGTGGGAATTCATTGATAAGAATCTAAAGAGGGGCTTTATTGTACCTACACATTCTCAAATTGCTGCACCGGTGCTATTTAGGGAAAAGAAGGATGGCTCTGTACATTTGTGCACAGATTATAGAGGGCTAAATGCCATTTCTGCTGACAACCGGTACCCACTCCCCTTGATGAAAGACCTGTTGGCCCATTTATCCAAAGGGAAAATTTTCACAAAGCTGGATTTAAGGGAGGCGTACTTCAGGGTGCAAATCCGGGAAGGAGATCAATGGAAATCTGCCTTTAACATGCCCCTGGGGTGTTTCCGTTATGAAATAATGCTGTTCAGATTAAAAGGAGCAGTGGGGGTGTTTATGCAACTTATAAATGAGGTGTTACAAGAGCATTTATACCAGGGGGTGTTGGTTTATCTGGACGATATCCTGATTTACACTGAGACCATGGAGCAACATGTACAATTGGTCAGGAAGGTACAAAAAAAGCTACTGGAGGCTCAATTGTATGCCAAGCTCTCCAAATGTGAATTTCATAAACAGCAAATTGACTATTTGGGGTATAGAATTTCGCATCAGGGAATTGAAATGGACCCGGTCAAGGTGAGGGACGTCACGGGTTGGGAGGCTCCCAAAACCAGGCATCAGCTTCAAAGTTTCCTGGGCTTTGCTAACTTCTATTGGCAATTCATACCCAACTTTGCCCAAGTAGCACTCCCACTCACTGATTTGTTGAAAACCAAGGGCAAGGACAAAGCGAAGGCATCAAAACCTGGAGCCCCCTTGGCCTGGACTAAGGAGTGCCAGGAAGCTTTTCAAAGTTTAAAGCGTCTGTTTATGGCTGAACCGATCTTAAAGTACCCTGATCCAGAACAGCCATTTGTCATACAGGCAGACGCTTCAGGTGTGGCGGTGGGAGCTGTGTTGTTACAGAAGGGGGCGGGGGGGAGCTGTTTCCATGTGCGTACATATCCCGGAAATTTTCAGAAACTAAGAGACGCTGGTTGGTGTGGGAAAAGGAAGCGTTCGCAGTATGCTGGGTGTTAGTTTGCTGGAGACACTTGTTAGAGGGATCACCCCATCCCTTTGAAATTTGGACTGATCACAAAGATCTAGAAGCTTTGACTGCACCGAGGAAGCTGTCACCCAAGCAAATGAGATGGGCACAATATTTTCATCAATTTAACTTCTCCCTGAAGTATATTCCTGGGGGAAAACATTTTCTGGCAGACGCCCTGTCTCGATTGCCTCAACACAACAGCAAGCGGGAGGAAGTAGTCACTCCTGTAATTCCATGTACCCAAGTAGCCCTAAGAGTGGTCACTAGAGCTCAGAAAAAAAGGGGTGAAGAACAACCAGAAGGAGAGTTGTTGAAAAAATTAAATGCCCAGATTGCTCAGGATGATTGGTTTAAAAGCAACAGCCAATTGCTAGTGAACAAACAAGGGGCATGGTGGTGGCAAGATAAGCTGTATGTCCCTGCAGATGCTAGAAAGTGGATCTTGCAAAGAAGTCACAACAGCAAAACAGCTGGGCACTTTGGTTTTGTGAAAACATTACATCTACTCAGGTGTCAATTTTGGTGGCCAACAATGAGAAAAGATGTAGGGGAATATGTAGCTACATGCCCCACGTGTGCAATGGCCAAAAAGAGAGGGGGCAAACCAATGGGGCTTCTATAGACAGTAGCAAACCCAGGGGCTCCTTGGAAGCAAATTTCCATGGACTTTATTGTAGACCTGCCTGAAAGCAACAAAAAGACAGTTATTTGGGTAGTTACAGACCTTTTTTTCCAAACAAGCACATTTTGTGGCATGCCAATCCCTTCCATCAACCCCCAAACTGCTAAGTTATTTATACAGCACGTCTACCGAGCTCATGGTGTCCCAGAACGAATAATTTCGGATTGCGGGGTCTAGTTTACTGCCAAGTTCTGGAGGGTGTTCCTAAAACTACTGGGGGCATCGCAAGGCTTGAGTTCGGGGTACCACCCCCAGACGGCAGGATCATGCGAACGTCTGAACTCAGTGTTAGAACAATATTTGAGATGTTTCATTAACTACCAACAAGACAATTGGGATGAACTGTTACCATTTGCTGAAGTAGCTTATAATAATGCAGTGCACCAAAGCACTGGCCTCACCCCTTTTAAAATAGCTACAGGACAAGACTTTGTACCCATCCCAGAACTACCTAAACAATCCACTCAAGTCACTTCAGTTGATGAATGGGTCCAACAAATGACACAAGTGTGGCCTCAGATTGCTGCATCGTTGAAGGAGGCCAGAGCAATGTACAAGAAATTTGCAGATGCTAAGAGAACCCCAGAAAAAGACTGGAAAGTAGGAGATAAGGTTCTTTTATCTACCAAGCATCTTAAATCATTACAACCTTCCAGAAAGCTCGCTCCAAAATTCGTAGGGCCTTTTGTTATAGATAAAGTAATTAATCCAGTTTCACTACGATTACAGATGCCTGCTACCTTTAAAAGAATCCATCCAGTGTTCCACTGCGACCTGCTTAAACCCTATAAAGAGTCATCTCAATGGCATCCCTCCCCAGTACCTCCTAAACCAATGATGGTTGAAGGAGAACAACATTTTGAAGTTAAAGAGATACTGGACAGTAGAAAGCATGGGGGGGGGGGGTGTCAATTTTTAATTCAGTGGAAACATTTTCCCAAATCAATGGCTGAATCGGTTGACAAGAAACATGTAAAGGCTCCACATTTAGTTAAAAAATTTTATGATGTTTATCCTACAAAGCCTTAACAATTAGAATGGTTATTGTATTATGTTTCTCTTTGCTTTTTCTTTTTTAGAGTGAAGAAGAGGAATCATCTGACTGACATCCTCTTTTGTGGAGGGGCAGCATGTCAGAATCCTCGCAAGATTTTATAATAGATTCTTATATGGCTAGTTTAAAAAATGGCTTTTTACATGCTGCGGTTCTGCCATTGTAAAAGGAGGGGGGAGAAGGAATGAGAAACCATTTAAAGCAGATGGCTCCTTATCACAGGCTCTGGCATGCTCAAGGCCATGCCAGCAAGGGAATCAGAAGACCAAGAACTAAGGGCGATGTAAGGGGGGGGGGGGAGTAAGAAAAACAGCTTTTGGCGCGCTTTTGCTCAGTCTTAGCAATGCTTTGGATCTGTACACTTATTTTCAATAAATGAACTTTCTTTTGAATCAATATTGGTTGCAAGGAAAGTTACTGGATTTGGGATCAACAGGTGGCAGTTCGTTACAATACCCATAGTTGATGGGCTGGAATTCAACTGGATTCCTGCATGCCCACTGATGACCAGGCTTTTGCTGCTTTGTTAGTCAAACTCTTTGATTTTTTAGTACTGGTACAACCACCACAGTATTATGTTCAATTTCACCTAATCTAGCTAAATTCAATGCAGTTTAGGCCTCTGCATTCAGACCTGTATAACTCGTGATGCATTAAAACACAATAATACAGTGGTACCTCGGTTCACGAACGCTTCTGTTCACAAACAATTCGGTTCACGAACAGCTCCGGTTGCAAAATTTTGCCTCCGTTCGCGAGCGCCGGATCAGGTTACGAATAGGATCTGCGGCCATTTTCCCTTCCGTGACACGTGGTCACGGCTTCCTGTAGGGAGGGGGACTCTCCCTCCAAGCAGTAACTGCCTCCCCACCCGCCTTCCTGTCCTCCATGCCAGAAGTCGCGTCGAGCAAGGTTAGCTTTCTCTCTCTTTGTACTGTACTTTGTGTCATATTTTTGCGGTTTTAAAAAAAAACACATATGGTTCAGAATGGATTAACCGTAATTACATTGAACCTTATGAGGAAATTTGATTCGGGATGCGATCAAAAATCGGTTGGCGACCAAATTCAGGGTCAGAATGGATTTACTGTATTTACATTGAACCTTATGGGAAAATTTGATTCAGTTCCCGACCAATTCGGTTCGCGACCAGAGTCGCGGAACGAATTAAGTTCATGAACTGAGGTACCACTGTATACCCAGTCTATAAAAGTGGGAGATATACCACCCAGCAGCAGTGCAGAAATATCCTTCTGATTGCCTTCAGGATTTAATTTGTTGATTTGTTTGATCCATTTACATCCAGCCGCAGGAATCTTTTTGTGCCATATGGGCTCCTATTTGCAGTCAAGACGTAGTAAATCTCCAGGTAAACAGCATCCTATTCACAAAGCCCTAGTATGAAAGTCTCACTTAGGACCCTTGTCGCTTCACTATTATAGCTTTTGACATGCACAGAGGTTTTCATGGATGGCAGTTCACCAGACCTTGGCTTCCTGTGAATGTTTTAAAGAGCTTGGGAGAGGCAGAAGGAACTGTATTTGGAAATGCATGGTTGGTTTGTTTCCTTGTTGCATTTATAGCCCACTTTTTCTCCAGAAACTCAAAGCAACATAGAACAGCTGTGGGAATCTGGGGAGATGGGGAAGAGGAGGACAAGTGACAACACGTGCAACCTGATGTTATCACACAAATGATGCAAATTTCATACGTTGTGCTTATTTTTGTGATGACGTCATGACCTGTGTAGCATCATTGTGACTTCCACGGGATGCCTATGAGGTCACCCCCTCTAATTTTATCCTCACACAAACCCTGGGAGGTAGGATGGCTCATGTTTTGTGCTGGCTGCCTTATACCTGTGAGCCTGAGATCTTGCTGTAACACTTACCAAGTAAGTTAAGCTTAATCCAGCAGGACTGAACATGTCTATCGCATGTTTATGTCTGTACTTGAGACACTCCACTTCCAATTCCACTAAGTGTGGCACTGCTTTAGTTACCAATAATATGCTTTTATTGCTATAGTAATTAATTGCTGAGGGATGTACTGGAACATGTTATTTAATTCTTCTTTAATAATAGCTAATTGCATTGTTGGCTTCACATAATTTGTATTTAGACTGTACAGTGGATGCATTTGTTGACAATTTGGCTTTATTTTATGCTGGATTTTGCCTGACCTTTTTGCTGATTATCATACAGGAACAGGCTGGTCTTGTTATCTATGACACTTGTTCACAGGTACATTGCAAATGCCTGTGACTGAGATCATTAACACTATGGATTCCCTGACGGTCAATCGATTTTGGTTTAACAGCAAGTTTCTTATGGGAGGCATGACGACTTATGTAAAATGCAGCGCTGTTGACGGCAAGCTGGATTTTGTTTTCTTTGGCCCTCTGCCAGTTCCTCAGCTGCAAAATTATAGCACGATCCACCTTCCTAAAGGATTCCTTTGAAAGCATTATTAAACAGCAGGGAAGGAATGCGGCGCAAGAGTTTCACATGTCAATAGGAGGTAACTCTGACCGATTTCCTATTGGGAACTCCTCACACACTTCCAAACGATCTTGTATTGCTTGGTTCCACAAACAATAATAGCAAGCCTTTGGGTATGATTTCATCCTAGTCCAGCATGGACTTCATGTTCTTTATTAAACCTTTTTTTTTTTCAATTGCTTAATCTCCAAACCTGGATTTTAGAGGCAGTGATACTATGTACACCCCGTATGTGTGGAGGGCTATCAACCAAGCAGCCTTCTTCCCCTTTGCAATCAGCCTCTGCTGGGGAAAAGCCAGCCCACCACCACTTACAACAAGGCAGATAGCTAAGATATGGAGTGGTAGAGGAATGGAGAAATAGTGGAGAACATGACTAAGTGTGCCATATACAATCTGTTTTGCATTTCTTAAACTAGCTTGCTACTTTGAAATATGGTCAGAGTTAACCGGCAGTCTAATTTCTCTAGAACTGGGATGAAGGTTGAGGCCTTCGTAACCTTTATCTCATGCTGCACGGTATCTTGCACTAGTCCAATGACTTGGATCATTCAAGATGCAGTAGAATTTCTAAGAGGCCTTTTTAGAGCCATAATCCACACAAATACTATTCCTCCCCAAAGTAGGTAACCCCTATTCAACCTTCTCAAAAGCATCAGAAAAATGTTTTCTAATTTTATTTCAGGGAGAAATTTTAAACCAGTAAAAACACAGAGCAAAACCTTCTTCACCAAGATGCTGAAAGGGGGGCATGGGAACAATTGACATCTCATGTGAAAGCTTTGTGTCATTCTTTGTGGGTAATGCTAGTCAGGTCTATTTAAACTTGGATTCCAGTGTTGGGACAGGTCAGATTGATATGACCTTGGCAACTGAATATCTTTTTTTTTTTTTTAAACCTTTCAGGTTGAAGAACTTAAGGTGAGTTCTTCAGAGATGAAAGATTCCAACCATTTACTCACATTTTGCTTTTTCTGGCTGAAGTCAGCCAAAGTAGGACTGGCCCCTTGGTTCAAATTAATTCCTCTTTGCAAAAAGGAAATGTTACTGACCACTAAATGATTCAGTATTAACATTTTTATTCAATAAACTTTTCTTTTACTCTAGTGTATAGAGCAATCATAGCCCCAATTCAAAAAGTTTATTCCATTCAAGATGATTGAAAAAATGGGCAATTTTGCAGTTCCAGACATGTGGAAGGTACTGATTTGCAGGATCTGTTACAACTGAATTTGGGAGACTATTCTGATTTTCTCTGTGGTGCCTTACTCTCGGATCTGGATGGAGGAAAAACAATATTTTATAGTTGTGCTTAAGAATTTGTGAACCCTTTTGTATTTTCAACATTTCTGCATAAATATTACTTAAAACATGATCTGTTCTTCACACAAGACCTGAAACTAGATAAAGAGAACTCAGTTAAACAAATGAGTCAAAAACATTATACTTGTTCATTTATTTATTGAGGAAAATAATCCAAAGGTATGTATTTGCATGTAAGTAATTCTCAACCACCTAACCTAAAGCATTTTTCTAGGCAACAAGAAACAACAGGACAATGATGCCAACGTGGGAACCAGATGTCTTCTTTGCCCCCACATCTACACCAACAGCACCATCAAAGGCCCAGACAAGAACACCCATAAGATTAGAGGTGCCTTCACATGCTTTCCCTCCAATGTGATACATGCCAGCAATTTCCCTTTGGATTTCACATAGGAGAAACAGGACAAATTTTGCACAAAAGAATTGATGGATACAAGTTTCGCATCAGGACTCAAAACAAGGGCAAAGAAACAGCAGAGCATTTCAATCTCCCAGGACACTCCATATTAAACCTCAAAGTGACTGTTTTAGAAAAGCAGGGCTTTAAGAGCACCATCCAGGGAGAAATTGTTGAACTCACAGACATAAAACATTTCAGGCAATTCAGAAGGTATCAACAAATACATTGGGTTGTTAATGCATCACAGTTGTTAACTGATAAGGCACTTGTAATCTGAATCAGCGTCTGCATAACTAGCTGGCCCTCCTCCCTCCCTTCCCTTTCCACTTCACTCCAATTTAAATCCTACATCAGTCTAGTCACTCTGTGCATCTGATGAAGTGAGCTGCAACTCATGAACATTTATGCCTTTTTATAAAATTTGTTAGCCAGACTCCAGATGTTTTGCCACCATAAACTAACTCATCTTTCCTACAATTAACCATGACACATGTACTTCTAGGTCTCATAAGGAGAGAGACAGGGAGATTCCATGCACAGGGTCAGGTAACATTAAGAAAACAAGAAGCCCTCTCGTATCTCTAAACTTAGACCTAGGTAGAGCAGGCACTCCTGATCTGGCACCCCCAGATGTATGGTGATTATGGGGCAGTAAGTGTTTAAACAGCTCCCTCTAGCCATAGCAGCCATTTCCCAGAGCAAAGACTAAATCATATGGTTGACATTTGTGGGGTGGAAGGTCAGACTAAAGCATATCACTAATGCGGACTGACCTTATTCTATAAAGTAGCTGATTCTCTACTGATTTGAAGTCTAAAAACCCTTATTTTGCTTGTCAGCTGCTGTTTTCCATTGCATGGGTACATGGTAGCAATGCCACTTAAATGCCTGAGTTTTCTGAACATAAAAGGGTTCCATGCCTTCCCTAAAGAATGCTGTTTATAAAAGTAATATGGGAGAATCACATCTGGTTTTCTCATCAATATTGCTTCCTTCCCCCCCCCCCCCCCCATTTGGATGTGCTCCAATTTGCTTTTCAGGGAAGAGGCATCCATCAGTGGGAGCTGATGCTTCAGAGCCCAACAAATAATTTTGAGGCAAAAGACATAAGAGGAGACCTGTTGAATCAGCCCAGATCCAACTTCCTGTTTCTCTCCATGGCCAACCCAAGGGGAAACTTACCAGCCGGACAAGCATATACCAAGTTAAACATAAACCAAATTACACATAATATCTTAAAAGTATGTTATATCTGGTTAAGGGGGTTAAATATTAAATATTACATATATTTCTTTCTTTTCAAACATTTTATTTCTTCTTTCTGAAAAAAGACATTAATAGTGGAACAGTGAATAGTGGAACAGCATGAAAATGAAATAGTGTGGAAGGCCGAAATAGTGTACAGTAACAGTAAACGCAAAGGCCAAGTTTCCCAACCCTGCCTTCTGTACCCAACACAGCAGAATCTGCAGATTGGCAATAGGTGATTATACAGAAGAAGAAAAGGAAGGGGGGAGAAATCTGAAAACAAAATATTCTCTCCAAGAACTGCTGCTAACAGCTCAGTTCATTCATAATTTTTTTCCACACTTTATTTGGGGTTTGAGACAAAATGGGGTCTAGGAAGAGGGTCCTAAAGATGTCTGGCAGAATCTCACAGGTGTCAGTCCCATGCTTTTCCTGCTGCAGAATTGTGATTGATGGATATTTTTCCAGCTAGCCAATGAGGGTGGGAAGGCAGTAAAGCTATAAAATTCAACCAATCACTTTGCTTATCACACACTGTGCACGCAGAGTCAGGACAGTGTATCCTGGCAATTAGTAGGAACAAGGCATTAGAGGTAGGGTAAGAATTGGCAAGGAGGGACAAATTTTCCTGTCAGCTCAAAGATGGGTAGAAAGAATGTTAACACCATAGGGGGGAAAGGCCACATGTCCAGGAACTTACTTCTGAATAAATATTAAGAGGATTTCCCAGTAGATTAATGGTGGGAGCTAATTGTGATCATTAAGTTTATTGCAGCAGGGTATAAATGTGATAGGTGAATAAATTAATAAATCAGAAGATACAAAGAATCATCTTGGTTTCAAAACTTACAAACAAATGAAATTAGCTTGGTTCTTCTCAGATGAAAGATTTTAAAAAAATAAATAATAGAGAATCTTTAGAACAAAATGTTTGGTTGTTTAAAAGGATAGTAACCACAAATGAAAATGTTATTTTCTGGCTTTATAAAAAATAAAGCAGTTATATATTGGGCAAAGTTCTAAAAATTATACAGGACAATCTTAATCTTTGATCCTGCTGTGATGTTATTGGGATTAATTAAGGGTGGTATAGGAATCAAATGCCTGGTACTTACCCATTATCATCACAGCAGCCAATCTAATTCTGGCAGGGAATTAGGAAAAGAGGTGTCTGGAACTATTAGACAGCTGTAAAAGAGTTGAAATATTACCTATAACAATACTGTCGGTTTTCAAAAGCAGGTAAACATTAAGCCCTTCAATGCAAACAAACTTTATGTAGATTATTGTTACAAATACTATTATGAGTGTGAATCCACTTCCCCTGACTCTGTCTTTCAGATGTCTTGGACTACAATATCCATGATTTAGAGCCAGAGCCCTGGGATATTACCTGTGGGGAGGGAGATTACCTGGAAGGTGGGAGTGTGTTCTTCCTGGACCTATCAGACTTTTCTGCAGCATTTGATATCCTCAACCATAGTATCCTTCTATGAAGTTGGGCCTAGGAGACTCTGTTCTGCTTTTCTTCCTAAATGGGTGGTTCCAGTCAATGGTGATGGCAGATGAGCAGTACACCTCTTGGCCACTTCTGTATGGGTTGCCACAGACAGGGCTCAGTTTTCGTTCCCATGCTGTTTAACTCAATATTAAACCCCTGTGAGAGGTCATTTCTCATTTGGTGAGAAAATATCATTCATTAGATGCTCTAACACAATGTCTGGAGGCTGTAAGCAATTGGATGTGACAAAGCAAGCTGAAAAAGGAATCGTAGAAAGACTTAATTGTTCTGCTCTAAGTCACCTGGTGCCCTGATGGCCTCTACACTAGGCCTGGATGGGATCACGTTCTCCTTGAAGAACTTGGGGGACACCTGAATTCATGGCTCTCTTACTGGATTATCAAAGGGAGTCCATGTCCAGGCCCAGCTTTGACTGGTGTGCTAGTCACAGCATTTTTTTTAGAGAGGGAGGTCTTAGTGACAGTGACTCATGCCCTCATTATCCTGAGACTGGATTACTGCAGTTTGAATACCTGGGGCTGCCTTTGAAGACTACCTGGAATGTGGAAGCTCAAGTGCTGGGAAGCAAAATCTGCTTCAGCAGTGTGATACTTATATTATGGATACTGTATTGGTTGCAAATACGTTTCGGGGTAGAAGTCAAAATGCTGATTTTGACCTATGGCTTGGGTCAGTCTTATTCACTAGACTGATGTCTCCAAATGGAGTCTGTATGCTGGCAAGTGATGTTCTGTGGCTGCATCTCAGAGAGTATCAGAGGGATGGAACCTCAGGAACAGACCTTCGCTGTGACAGCTTTCTGCGATAATTTACCCCTTGAGGAGGTCCAGGTGGACTCCATACTTTTCCATCAAGTGGGAGGGGCCCAAGATGTCTGTCTTCTTTATGCTTTTATTGTGATGTCTTCTTCGTGGTATTATCATTGTATGTGAGCTGCCTAGAGTTCATGCAGTTTTGGAAGGATATAAGCTATATCACTAAAATGAATGCCTGCGTGAATGAATGAATGAATATTGGACTGCTTTGAATTGAAAAGAGTTCTAGAATTCTGGAAAGATTCTGGCCCTCCACTTCTAGCTGAATTACAACTCCCAGAATCCTTCACCACTGGCAATGCTCAGAGTCATATTCAGCATCATCTGGGAGGAGGGGAGAGACTTCTCACCTCTTTGGAGGACCAGCCAAACTATTTTTAAAGGAGATGATCCTTGATTGCCAAGCAGTGATCATCACCTGGAAGCTATTTCTAAACTATACTGCAAATCAGAAACTAGGCATTAATGTACTGCCTTCATGGTTTGAATTAAAAGTAACTATCTTTCAGTCATAATCCTTTGGGAATTGTCTCTTTGTATATCCATAGCCCTCTTCAATGTCATTCTTTGTAGTTGGTTGTGTATTGGTTATAACTTTTTTCTTTTCTTTTTTTCTGTTTTGGTTAAGCGCCCGGGTGAAAGTTGAGATAGCTAAAAGAGTTACTATACCTGGCTTGTCTCCTGTGCAGTGTTCTGTAATTCACGCGGCCAAGATTCCTATTGGCTGGTTAGTCCTTGGGGTAAATGAATGACTTCACAGGGATGGGGCATGCCAGTTACAACGGGTGTTGCCTCTGCATATCCAAATTCCCCATTAATCCTCCATCTCCCTGGCGGCGAAGTTATTGTAAAATGAAACCATGTGTCTTTTACTAAGAGAATGCTGCCAAATGCTTAGAAAGAAAGAAAAAAGTATCCCAATTTATACTCAGAACTGACTTCACTTTCCAATCTGTTAAGTGAATGAAAGTCACAAATGTACTTGCGCTTGAATCAAGAAATTCCCTTCTGTTGTTTAAAACAAAAATCAGAATCTTGGCTTCAACATGCATCAGGGCTAGGAAGGGATATATTTTACCTTCTCGTTCACAGACTGACTGAAGGTGCAAACTTATGGTCAGGAGATGAGGCAGTAGATATGTCTCATAAGCCCTTATACTGAAAATATCTGATGCAAGTCCAGGTTTGCTATGAGTTGTCATTGATCAACTAAATTCTCAAGATGTGCAGTGCTAGCCAAGGGCAACCAATCTAGAGGAGTGGAGCACTGGGGATAAGAGGCACTTGGCACACTAAAACTTGCCATGTGGTTTGCTTTGTTGAAAGCCAATTTCCTAAACCTGTATTGTTCAGGTTGGTGCCCTCAAGATGAATTGGATTTCAATGCTGGCTCCCAATATCCTGGCTTGGCATGCTGGGAGTTGTATCCCGCCACATCTAAAGAACACAACTTGGGGAAGACTGACAGACCTAGCAATGTGGATCTACTTTTTGTTCATTTATGATACCTCCTAGGTAGGTCCAGCATAAAATGGCTGTAAATTGTGGTTTGTGGCAGCCCATGAATGTGCAGGCCATGTTCCTATATAGACAGATGGTTCAGCAGGAAAAGATTTACACTATCCACTCTCTAGGGTGGGAGAATATGCACACAACGGAGAAGACAGGCTCTCACAGTTTGGCTGATCCTTGGGCACATTGATTGGGCCATGGCTGTGTAAATGGGGTAACATCCCTTGCAGACAAACAGTGCCTAATTTTCCCTCTATGTGTGTTTATAAGTAGTGCCACCCCCAGTTGCCAACCTCTGTGTAACTTGATTCTCATTATGTAAGACAGATAATACACATAACTGGAGGCTTTTCTTTCTCATCAGCCTCCACTGCAGCCCATCCAGCATGGTATCATAAAACACACTGAATCAAATCACCTCTCCTGTGCAAAACTTTAATTGAAACCAGAAATCCTTGTTTTGTCTAGAAATGGATTATAGAATAAGCAGTGGGATTTTTGACTCACAGTTGGTGAATGTAGCACTAAATATCTAATCGCAAACCCACTTCCTGCTTTATGAAATGCTGGAAGCTTGTACAGCTTGTAATTGCTTTTTCATTATTTACAGCCTGCTTGCTTTAAGCAAGCTTCTCTCCAAGAGAGAAAGCCAAACAGCGCCCTCTGTTGGCCACACAATCTCTGCGGGGTTCTAGGCAGAAAAGGTGGACGTCAAGGATATTTAACAGAACCAGGATTACTTCAGAATGAGAGATGGGGGTGGATGCTGGGCCCTGTTATGCTTTGTATCAATTCCATGCTCTTGTTTAAAATATTGCTAGGTTAATTGGTGTATATATTTTATTTATATACTGATATAACAATTACTATTTTTAATCAGAACTGTTGTGAGATGTCAATGGTGTTAGGATGTTATGCTGGTATCTGGTGTAGATGTTCAAATCAGTAACGTTATTGCTACTCGGACATTAAAATTTGATCAAGGGATGGGAATCATAGAAATGTGATTCTTGCAATGAGTTAGTCTTAAACAGACTTGTTGGAATGATTATAACATATACACATATAGCATCTCTTCCTTTCTTCTTTTTTGGTACAATCCAGTTAGTCAAGAAACCCCTCAATAAACTATGGCTTCTTGTATGAGCAGGCAGGGAAATAGTTTCCAAATTCAGAGCAAGAAAATTGCTTTGGAACAAGCAAAAATCTTTAAAAAATTGCTTGAAGTTGGTTTGATAACCTGACTGGTTCAAGCTTTTTTAATCATAGTTTTCTGCTTCACATATAATTGTAAAATATGGTTTGCTGAAGTCCTCTCGGTTTATCCCAGTGCTCTGGGAAGAGGGGCAGTGTGAGGTGGACTATGTTGGCAAAAATGTGTGCGTTGTGGTTTATAAACTAGGCTTTAGCATTGTGTGTAGGCTTGTACAGCAAACTTTTATCCTTAAAGAAACTAATCCTGAAGAATTTGTGAATGCATCCTACATAGCAAATAGGACTTGGTATTTCTGATTTTTTAAGCCACCATGTTGGGTTTTTTTTTAAACTTTACCCTATGAATATTTAATGACAAAAGTGAATGATATTGGTTTGATTCTATCTTTTGGAATAACAAGGGGCTTGTTTCAGAGCCTTGTGTAAAAACACAGCCTAAAGGCTTGGCTATAAAATGTGAATTTTAAACTATGCAATGTTGTGCTTCAGCTTAACATTATCTGGCTCCCATGTGAGACAGCTTGGAGCAAAAGTGTGAGTTTTGTTAAAAAGTTACCCAATTCATGTGATTGGATTAGTTCCATTGTTTGCTACTCATCTTCTACAACAAGACAGATAACGAATAATGACAGTACAATGGCAGAACTTAAGACTTAAGCTGTAGTAAACAAACGTTGAGTAGTAATGTTTACTGGGAACAGATTGCTCTACATTTGTCAAACAAGGAATACAGATTGAAGTCTTGCAGGTCAACTAAGCTATCACCTCTGCTCAAACAGATACTGCCATTCTGGGCATAGCTTAGAAGCTTCCCTTCAACTCAGAGAATGCCAGGGCAAGCTAAAAATATACACAGCTAGATAACCAATATACCTACTTTACATGTCCTAGTTTATACTACAGCTGCCATTATCTGAGCTACAAAAATCATTAGCACTAACTGCTGCCACTTCGTTGCTGCCCATGTTATTGCAGCCAGAAATGGAAGCCCTAATTCACATATTAAGTCAAAATGTAGTTTGCTTTTAGTTTGCATAGTGTGTGAACACAATCACTGTAGTCTGTAAGTCGTGGCTGACAGCTTGCAAGCTGAGTGAAGCCAAGTAATATAAGGGCACAGTAGTTAAAGTCGTAGTTCAGTCTTCTCCATCCTGGTGTCCTCCAAATGTCCTAGAAGTATAACAGCCAAAAGTTCCAACTAAAAATTTGGGAGCTGTAGTTATACATCTGGAGAACACCATATGGGGGAAGTCTGTCATAAGTCATATATGTTTAATTTACTGATACTTAACCTGCTTCTTAAAAATTACTACCCCACTTTCATCTGTACTTTGATTTAGTAGCTTCAGCTGAATTTTGGTTTGATCACTCTTGCTTTATTGGATGAATGAAGGAGAAACAATATTTATATACTAGGGCAAATGTAGAACTGGCAAGACTTAGCCCTGAAATGTTTCTGGTGCTCAATCCCAGCTGTAAAACAGCAATCAAGAATGACTTTGTATACATGGACCATTCATTTTGCTCCCACTAACATTATCATAAACCATCTCTTCTACCCGGAGAGATTAGGCTAAAGGAAATGCTTCTGATTCTAAACTGATAAACTAGCTAGACTTGAAACTCAGAAGACTCTCTTTTAAAAGGGAGGACTGCTAATGATGAACAATGCTGGTTGGTTAGTTCACTTAGCACTACACCCTGGCTTAAATTCCTCAATAGAATCAGACAGTTCCTGCCTGCAGACTTAACAGTTTTAAAAAGAACAAAAAGGGGTAAAGAAACAACTATGCCATTTGAAATTTACCCACAGCCCTGTAACTCCGGAGGTTGCACCACCAAAATTCAGCAAAACCCACCAAATTGTAGAGGTTCAACTTTCTACTGATTTTTCTATGGGTGTGATAGACATGTGTAAGGTTGCAGATGAACAGGAGGCATCAACATAAGTAACTCTTATTAACACCCAAAAGACTGCCAGAAAGTCCATCCCCGCTGACTGGCAAAGATGGAACTGATGGAATTAAGTCAGGCATTCAGGAGATGGAACTACTTGTCCAGCAAGAACAACAGACAAACCAATAGAGCCAGGTTGATTCCCTGGGAGGACCTACTAAAAAACAGAACATCATTGGTTGTCACTCCCAGCTTGCTCCTTCCTTCCTTCCTTCCTTCCTTCCTTCCTTCCTTCCTTCCTTCCTTCCTTCCTTCCTTCCTTCCTTCCTTCCGATTTATACGGCCACCCATCTCATGTATATGACTCTGGGCAGCTGTTAAAACACAGAATAAAATATAGTAAAAACAAGTTTAAAACAACAAAAATAACATAAAATAACATAGCAGCTGAGAAACTCAGTTAACTCAATCAAGACCAAGAAACAGGCTCAGCCATACTATCAGGGCCCCAGGCTTGATGGCAAAACCAAGTTTTCAGTACCTTGCAAAAGGCCAGCAGGATCAGGGCAATCTGATCTCTGGAGAGATGATGTTTCAGAGGGCAGGTACCTCGGCAGAAAAGGCTGTCTTCTGGGGCCCTGCCAAATGGCACTCTTTTGTGGACGGGACCCGGAGCAGGCCTCCCCTGCCGGATCTCACAGGACTGGTAGACACCATTGCAATATGAATAAATTAAACCCATAGTGGACGATAACAATGCCTTTTCTTAGGCATTGGGTGGCAGGCCTATACTTGCATACAGACAACCACCCAACTTGAGGCAGATTCTTACAAGCAACCTTGAATTGTACAAATAAAGGTGAAATATAAATCTAATAATAAATAAATCCTAACATTGCCCAACCTGCTTCTGTTCTCGGTCATTGAAGAAACACCAGAAAAATATGAAAGTGAGCCCCATTCAAAATTATATTTAGATATATTGAATTAAGATCCATACTTATCCCACCTGTTTTCTCAGCTTGTTTCTCATTCCTTTGCATTTCACATTGAAATACAGCATGAAATGTTTTCTTTTTTCATGAGTGCATGGGACTGAGTAGATCCATACCTGGTAATATACACAATAAAACAATAAATTAAGATGCATGTTTTTTCCTACATAAATAAAGTTGTGATATCCATCTCTCCACCTTGATGGGTAAATGAGAGAAGAGGACAGGTTCCTGGAAGGAATCTCCACTGTCCTAAAACTGTTTGGCCTATTTATCTGACACTGATAATTTTGAATAACACAGCTAAATAACTATTTTCTTTATGTTTTAGTAACTTTGTAGCTGTGGCCCAAATAATAACAGAAATACAGGTCCAATAAATACAGGTTTCTCTTAGCCACCTTGCCCCGGAGTCTGTACTAGCTTTCAAGTTTCAGTATCCTTTTGCCAAAATATTTGGCTAGTCTTTTCCTTCCAGTCTATGCCTTGCCACAATAAAGATATGTATATAGTAGCATCTGTGAAAGAGTAAATGTTAAATTTGGCCAAGCGTAAGATGAGTCATTGGATACTGAAAGCCCTCTGAAGCTCTAACAGCAAGCGGTCCCATCTGACTAAACAGATTTTGTACTCTGACTGTGAACTTAATGGCCATGAGCAGATGGAAGAGTGTGGGAATATGAAGGTGAGGCCTACCTTGCTACTCAGAGGCTGATGGGCATTTTTTGGCTCTGCACTTTAGCAGTCGCAATTTCCTTATTTATTTATTAGAGCTGCCCACTCCAACAGACTCTGGACAGCTTTAGCAACAGGGGACCTTCCAGATACCCTGAATATTCTTCAGAACTTTGCATCACTCAGCTCAGATTTATATTTTCAATGTTTAGTTGCCTTTCTTCTGCCCACAACAATTTCAACTGGGGGGAAAAAAACCCCCTAAACTAAAACTAAAATTAAAACTAAATACATTGCAGGAACTGTGGTCGATGCTGTGGAGATTGGTGAATCAGTATAAACTATCCAGAGTACAATAGTTTTGAACTTTGAGGATTAAAAAACAGATTGGGAAGACGACCAGAATCCATGTGTATGTAACCATATCCCACATGAGACAAAAGCATTGCTCACCGAAGAGGAGTTCCCACCTAGGTTGGACCAGTTGGGGCAATAAATGGCCCTTAAAGCTGGATTTATCAGGGCATTCTTGGCCAAAGAATGTTGACGCGGCTGCTTGTATTGCTTGGGTGTTATCCTCACAGCTTCGGAAAGATTGATAAAATCTTTTGTCTGGTCCTCACTTCTCTTGCCTTTAATCTTTATTTAGCTTCTCAAACTGCCTTAGCTGGGTTTCTGCTCTGCTGCTGTTTCTTGCTGCTCAGTTGGGCAATCTGAAGGAACCTGAAAACCATACAACGCCACTGAGGGAACTTTTCGGTCCTCTCCCCAGAGCTGTCCACGGGAGGGGGTTCAAAAAAGGCAAAGTGGTAACCACAGGCGTGATGGAAGCCCTGCCCCTTTTTACATGCATTACTTGGGGTGAGGTTTTCATCACATGGTTGTGGCTACCAGCTTGACTCTTTTGGCCCCCCGCAGACCCCTGTGCCTCTTCCACGTCAAGGCAGACTGCTCCAGCCTTTCTAAGCCAGCAGTGCCACACGGTTCTGCATTCCCCAATGGTCTGGATGCACACTCGTCACTACATTCTCCGTTACCTCCCTCCGTGTGAAATCTTAGCACACCATCAAATGTGCCCAGAGCTGCGGTTGATATTAATTAGGTTCAATTAATCAGTTCACCATCTTTGATAGAATAAGACTTTTGATCAATCTTTTTATTATCTTTGTAATTTCAAGGTAACTACAAAGTGCCACGTGTTGCCTTTAGCAGCCTCTTCTTGCTCATGGCAGAAGAAGAGGCCTCTCATAATATTCTGTTTGTTGTGCTGAGTCCAGCAAGCACCATCCAGAGCCAACATACAGTATATTTGTGCATATGAAAACTTAAGGAAATTTGTAGCACCATCTCATGCATTTCCACCCAGAAGTCTCACATGGTTCGATGGCGTTTACCATGCCAGGGCACATACTGTATACGATCACTGCCTTCACAAACTGAGATGCATCTGACTCACTGAAGGCTCCTCTTAAGCCAGTGATGGCGAACCTTTTGGGCTCAGCGTGTCAAAAACTTGGAAAATGCCTAATTTGAGTCTGTTGGCATGTCACCCCCACCCCTCGAACAAAAGGAAAACAATTTTTACATATTCATTTATTTTAAAAAAAATACAGTCCAATCATGTGTGGTGCTATGCATTACATAAAGGAATGTCAAATTATTACAAAAATGAAATATGAGTAAAACAAACGTAGTTTCTTTGGTAACTCAAACAGGGAGAATAGTTGTTGTCAGGTGTTGGTGAACACTGGTGTGTCACCCAAAACGTGGTGTGTCACCTTTGACACGCATGTCATAGGTTTGCCATCACTGTCTTAATTTGATAGCTATTTGCCCATTCTGGGGGGAAAAGTTCCATTGGATCGCAATGTTTCTGATGCATTTTTCAATTCTGTATATGGAGTTTAGTTCCTTGGGACTTCAGTATCCCACACGTGAGTGGATTTCTTTCAAGTAAGGCATGTCTTCCCTGGTCCTTTGTGCATTAGACATCACAGCTACTCATGGCCAAGTCCAGGGGCATCTTCAGGGTGGTCAGGAAATGGCATCCATGACCATGTGATCAAAGCCCTGCCCTTTTGATGTGCATCATGTCACACAACAGTTGTGACTTCACTATCAAGGCCCCACCCTCTTTTCACACACACCCCTGTGGGTGCCTGGGCTGTGTCTCCTAATACTCAGCTATTCTAAGAAGATCCTCTTAGAGATTGGCCCCTTCTTGATTGTTCCACAATGATGTGTGGACACACTGAGTTCTCTGACTCTGAGGTATGTCTGTTTTAAAACACTTATATGTTGTTGACCTTTAACCAATCATGTTTCAGAGTTTTCATTGTAGAATTCTGAGTGCTACAACTCCCTGCTTTGTGCCTTCTGTAAGAGTTGCAAGGTATTCAGACCTCCAAAGACATCTTGTCACCAGGCCCCAATACATCAACTCACCCTTTTCTGATCTTGATGATTTATGCAAACTATTAGTGCCAAAAGTGCCAGTTGAACTTCATGGTGGTAAATCACTTCCTCTCCCTTTTTTACTGGAATTATTATCTTGATATATGAGAACAGCCATGAAATGTGTCATTTTTGGAGAGATCTGGCAGGCTTAGAGCAGTTTGTGAGGAATACAGCATTGCCAGTATGTTTCCTTATTAACAATTTGTTTGCCCCCCTAGAAATACTTGCCTATATTATAATTTTGCTAACTCTCCTTTATAGCAAGCTCAATTTCTGGTGCCTTTGTAGACACAGATGTATTTTTCTGGGCAGCAGTACAGAGGTGGCTTGTTGGCTTCTTCTGTGGTGTTTTTTCAATTTCCTAATGTAGCCTAAGACAGCCAGTTTGGCATAGTGGTTAAAGCACCAGCCTAGAAACTGGGAAACTGGGAATTCTAGCCCTACTTTGGGCATGAAACCAGCAGAGTGACCTTGGACTCTCTCTCTCTCTCTCAGTCCGGGGAAGAAGAAGGAAATGGCAAACCACTTCTGAAAATCTTGCCAAGAAAACCACAGAGACTTTTTGAGGCAGTTGCCAGACTCAAGACTGACTCAAAGGCACAATTAATTAATTAAATAAATATATCTAGCCTAAAGCCCTGAGAATTCCTGGTGGCCTCTCATCCCAATACTAACAGGTCAGCTTAGCTTTTTGAGAACAACCAAGATTGGCTAGGAACTGCTCGCTAGCTAGGCAACTCTAACGGTGTGCTGGGAATGACGGTGGGAGACAGGGGGAAGAGCCACAGCCGGGGGAATGGTCGGACAAGAGGAAACTTAGCCCGCAAAAGGAATCTGGGCATGGCAAACATCTCGGAAGGGACCCTCTCTAGTTCCTTGGGCTGTAAAAGCGACGGGGGAGAAATGTAGTTTCAGACTTGCAAGGTTGATGTCAGCCTTGCAAGGTACTCCAGAAGGAAGCACGACCGGATGGACTAATTCTCCCTTAATGTAAGGTTACATTAACGGAATCTTGCAAATCGGAAAGTACATTTCTCCTCCTTCGCCTTTACAGCCCAGGAAACTAGGGAGGGTCCCTTCTGAGATGTTTGCCACGCCCAGATTCCTTTTGCGGGCTAAGCTGCCTCTTGTCCAACCATTCCCCCATCTGTGGCTCTTCCCCGTCTCCCACCGTCATTCCCACAAACCATTTCAGTGACAGCTACGCTTAAATAGCTATTGTGGGCTGAATTGAATAGGATAACATAAATAGTACTTTTTCTGAAAATGTATGGAAGCAAAATGCTTTGTCATCCAAGCCTGTTAACAAAGTTGGATTGTTTATATGCAAGATGGGTTCATTTAGCTGATTCAGTCAAGCCATTAAATGTTGCATAAATCTTCTTTTGACTTTGGAAAACTGGCTTTAAAAAATGACAGATGTGGGTCTTTGCAATTCTTTGAGTTCTGTCAAAGTTCTGCTCCTCTCGCCTTCTCTCTCTTTTTTTTCATAATTATTACTAAAGATTTTAGTTACAACAGGAAAAACAAATATAAACTAAACTCAGAAAAAGGAGAAAGAATAAAAAGCGCAAAAAAAGAGAAAGAAAAAAAGAAAATGAAGAAAGTAAGATAAAGAAAGGAAATATGTAAAGAAGGGACTTCCGATCTTTGTCACAACAAGTGAAAACAAATTTGATAACTCTTCACCCTCCATAAGTTTACAAATATCTCTTCTTCCATGACCCATCCCTTATCTATATGCAAATCCATAAATCAACAACTTTTCAGTCCTGATGTCAGCAAAAAGTCTGTAAAGTGTTATCAGAATTTTATAAAAACATAACTTATTTTAATGTTGATCAAACAAACCAACGTTGTATTCCTTCTTTTTACTTCTAACAATCTTGATCTTTGATTCATTCAGATGTTGTCATACGATTTGGTCTCTCTTTGATTTTTCTTTTTCCCATTGCAATGGTCTGGTAAGAGCCAGCTCAGTCTACAGGTGGGGGAAAAGCATGGGAAGCATTTCAGAAGGGACCCTCCCTAGTTTTCCAGAGACTAAAAAGAGAGGAGGGAGAAATGCTTTCAATCTTGCAAGATTCTGTTTAATTTTAATTACAGTAAGGATAGTGCTGATGTGCCTGGCTGTGCTTCTTGTCTGGACTATGTTGAAGGGCTAACAGTATACCATCTATCAAGCCGTCCAATCTTCAGTTATGAATGACAGAACTAGGTTCATACTGATGTGTATCCTATGTTAGTGTTCAGAAGAGCAGTATGATTTGACATTTCAGTGGAAGGTATGGGAAGTCACCATGCTCCAAACAGCTGTCCTCTTAGGCAAGGGTGTGCAAAATCATTTTTGAGCTGAGGGTTTTATTTGGCCTGAGACTTGAACGTCAGGTCATATTGCAAAAATGGCTGGGCCCAGAAAATAAACAATTTAAGTTGATTTAAATGAATGATAGTTAATATGAGTATTCCCTATGTTCCTAAAAATTCCTTCCTTCTATAACATTATTTTATTATAGCTGTTCTTAATTATTTTTTTAGACTTTATTACACTTATTGTTTTTCTAATATATATATAAATATGTAACAGTTCTACTATCAGATACTTTATTGTATCTGGCCTTAGGACTTGAATAAACTGATTGATTCATTGATTGACTGATAAAAATTCCTTCCTTCTGTAACATTGTGCTTTGATGGTGATCTTTGCAGGGCCCCTGGAGATTGCACCTAAGGCTTAGCCTTCTGGGGTGGGGTTGTGAAACTGGCTGTGAGAGTAACCTTGGGAGGCAGAAAGAAGAGCCACAGCCAGGGCAATGGCTGGATAAGAGACATCTCAGCCCTCAGAAGGAATGGGGTGGAGAAAACGTCTCAGAAGGGACCCTCCCTAGTTTGTACCCTAGGCTGTAAAGGCGGGGGGGGGGGGGAAGAGATGGGCTTTCCGACCTGCAAGATTCTGCTACTGTAGCCTTACAACAAAGGTAGTGTTAGGGCTCATGTTTTTCGTTTCTTGCCTGGACTACCTCACCGGGCTGTCGGGGTGGGAGGGAGGTGGCACACCTCTCCCCCAGGATCGTGGGAGTCTGAAGCTAACTGCTCTTCATCATTATACATTGCTTTGCACATTTTCCCTCTCTTGGGTTCAGTTTTTAAAATAGATGATTTCATAGCTTGCAGGATTGCTCTGCACTATGAAGAACTGAACTTTAATTCAGTTTTCTTTGTCTTCAGTTCAGATGTGGAAACCCAGGATTCGTTCACTTCCACAATAAGTTAGCTAATGCCGCAGTCCTCCATAGAAGTAAATCATGTTGTATTGATGGGAATTACGTCCAGGTAAATCGGTATCAAGAGGGCTGCCTAAATTTAATCCCAGAGCCTTCCTTCTTCAAGTCACAGTGTTGATTTGCTGTCACCCCCTGCTGACTGATTTAAACATTAAGGCCTGCCTAGTGCTGAAAACTACTTCCACATGGCTGTTACTACATGCAGAGGGAAAAACATTTGAGAATCCCTTTTCTGTGCATCAACCCGCTGGGGATAGAATTGTGTCTGCAATTAACCTTAGGAAGATCTATTCTGTGCCACGTGAATATGATTTTCCTGTAAAATGAAGCTACATATTATGTGCATTTAAACTATAATTAGGATTTTTTTCAAGCTTTCAGTGTTTGTTTTCTCCATGAAAATTCATGTTTATTTTTGGCCTATTATGACTCAACCATTGCCTGATTGACTGGCAATTCTTATTTTTCTCCTGTCTAAATAAGCTTACTATTTTCTAACCCAACTGTTAGTTGAATAACAGTAAAAAAAAAAAAAAAAAGTTGGGGAAACAAAAGTCACAAGGAACATAAGAATTTCTTTTCTCTCTTTTTTCAATCCCTTCTTTAATTATTTCAACTTATAAAGATTATTTCAGGGAAAAATTAAATATTTAGACTCCTATCCCACAGATCCATAGGCATATCTAACCTGCGATGCATAGATAATCCGACAGTATATAACAAATAAGAGATTGAATGAAGTTAGATTTTATAGCACCAGTAACTTAATTGTAGGATATATTCTGGAGGTTTAGGTTTAGCCCTTCCCTATTTCTCTAAACCAGTGTTTCTCCAACTTGGCCATTGTAAGATGAGAGGACTTCAACTCCCAGAATTCCCCAGCCAGCATGGTTGAAATCCACTTGTCTTAAAGTGCTAAACTGAGAAACACTGCTCTAAACACTTGATTGGCACCATCCAATCTGAGAGTCAATGTCAACAGTGGAGCTTGTCATGCCATCACGTTATGCTAGAACTTTGAATTTCCTTCTCCAGAAATTAGGTTCCTGTTTTCTAGCTATCCTATTCAAGATTATGGAATACAGGGTCAAAGAAATACACCCCATGGCTTCTTATCCTTCTATTATTCTGAACTAATTCCTTCGGGATAGCCCACTTTCAGAACTTGTGCTTCTGAACAGAGTGCAGGGAGGAAGAAGGGGGGGGGGGGAATTTTCCATTTTCCTACCCTGAAAAACTTCACTGGTTCTTGTTCTTTTGCTACTGCTCCAAAGGTATTATAGGCTCTTCGACTTCGTAAAATAGGATGCCTGTAGTTTGGGATTGTATGATATGGAACATTATGATGTCTCCTTTATACATTACTGTAGACCAGTGTTTCTCAACCTTGGCAACTTGAAGATGTGTGGACTTCAACTCCTAGAATTCCCCAGCCAGCCATGGTGGCTGGGGAATTCTGGGAGTTGAAGTCCACACATCTTCAAGTTGCCAAGGTTGAGAAACACTGCTGTAGACTAAGTCATCCTTTCAGGTATATTAATTCCCTCAAGTAATTTTATAAAAAAGAGTAAAATGGCACATCCTTAGCAGGTAATAAATAGTTAGGAGATGCTACATATGTACAAAGTTTGTGAATGACAGAAAAACTATCACAGGAGAACCAACTAGAATGTTATATAAAAGAATCTTTTGAAAAAAGAAATAAAACATGCGAATTCTAGCATGTGAAAAAATCTCCAGAATGTTAGCCTCAGCCAAGTATGCCCCAACAACTGATGGAAATAAAAATCATATTTCTAAACTAATCTCAAATAACATTGCTGGGTCTGGTTTGTGTTACCCAAAGAGAATACAAATGAAAATGCTAATATTATATCATGAAAAATAAGCAGTCAACTTCTTGCATCCATTTCGGTTAACTACTTTCAAAGTTTAATGGCAAAGAAGTATTTTATTTTTCAGAACATCGGCTGTAGTTTATTTCCCAAGCTTCCAACATTTCAGGGATGAAAATAGAAAGGTACCTACCTGGGCCATCCTGGGCTGATTCTTAAGTAGAGAGTGTTAGCTCTGTTGCACAGTGGCAGAGAGGCAAAATCACCCAGGAACCAGCCTGAATAGCCAACATTTTCAATGATAGCTGAGAAGTCTTTTTAAGAAAGAGTGCTACATTATCTATTTGTAGGTACCCAGCCTTCATAAGGCTACAGCCCACACCTTGTCCAGCTCATGCAAGGAAAAAGCATTGCTTGCATTAGCCCTTATGATATATGACCCCTTCCCCACAATTTTATTCACTTCTATCCTCTTTTGCATAGAACCTGCCTCCATTCTTTAGAGCAGTGTTTCTCAACCTTGTCAACTTTAAGATGTGTGGACTCCAACTCCCAGAATTCCCCAGCCAGCATGTGCTCAAGTGTTCAAACCAATATACAAGATGGTTATATAATCATTTAGGGGGGAAATACTCACTTGAAAAATTAATTGTATGCTGAGCAGCAGATCATGGAAGTCAATATGATCTTTCACCCATGAGCTGGAGGGCAGGCAATTAGATGTCAGATCCTGTAAAGGCAAACTGATGGGTTCATGCAACATTTTCACTCTGCATTGGTCAGTAGATTGTAAACTCAGGTAAGAAGGGGCTTAGATTAAAATTACTCAAAAATATGAATTTTGGAAGGGATCTAATCCAAGAATCAAAAAAGCGAGCCATGTTTGTAATGGCTAATCTTTATAGATCAACTCAGGCTTCATTCATGTCTAGTAACATAAATATGCAAAGACACCAAAGAGAACGAAGGGATCAACTAAATAGTGCTGGATATGACGAAACTACACAACTAGCTACACTTTTAAGCTATTCCAAATAATAGTTTGATCACTAAAAGCAATTGCATTCTAAGAAAAACAAAGCTCATTTTCTTTCTTTTTTCCTTTCTTTTAGTAATTTTCAGCCCCTTGATTAATATTTGGTCACCTTAGTTAAAACTGATTCTCATGAACAAATCTCTAGGCTTCAGTTGAATAATGTGCATTTTTAAACTGATTAAGCTTTGCAGCTCTGCCTAGGAAATGTTGCAAGTATTGTATTTCACTGGGTGACCTGTTTTTTTTTCTAGTAAAATATGTTGCGCTGATTTTATATATGTGTCTGATACCATATCAGCAGGATTTCTTAAAAGAACCAGGAGAATTAAGCAACTGAAGCCTTTGTATTTTTTAAAAGCGCATTGGTATGTTGTTTTTTATGATCTTCTTGACCACATCCTGATAAGATATTTCACTGAATTCTTCTTCATATTATGGATTTGAATCAACTGTGCAATGAAAGGAATTCTCTTTTTTCAACATACCAAACTATGCTAATAGTGATTTTTAAAATAATCTTGGCAGCGTTAAACCAATCAGCAGAGCAACATCTTTTCAAATACAGATTTGGACTCTGCCATGCCAGTGGCAAAGTCTCTGTTACTCAGGGTAGACCCATCCTGCTTTGCACTGGGCATAAGCAGCAGCAAACAGGCTTTGTGTGTCCAGAGGAGCATTTATTGTGTAATTTAAGCAGCTGAGGAATCTCCACTGCCGTAATTCAATGTCATAATTTGTCTGTGTGCGTTTCAGCCTCTGACTATATATTGAGAGGGAAATGGTGGAGTCAACCCCATCATTTATTAAGTAAGGTACAAAAGCATATGGTAAAATACAGAAGCTCTTTTGGACAGGAAATGGGAAAGCACATGATTCAAATGTGCAGCAATATTGTAATAGGGGGGAACTCTGCGGTGGAACCAGAGGCAAGATCAAGTATTTCAGTGTCAGGGCAGGGTACAAACTTTCTGAGGCAAAGGGCCACACTCAGCCTTGGAGTAGCATCCTTGGACATGCTGCCCAGCTGCTCACATGTGGAGTCCTTGGGGTTCTCTGAGCTTGGTTCTTTTCTTGCAAATGTTTCATTACCCGGCTAGGTAACATCTTCAGTGCTAGAATGGGATGGGGTTTGCTCTCTGTTTATGTGCTGTGGCCTGTCTTGCCAGTGATGATCACCAGCAATCATCACCCACATAAGCAAAGGTTACCACCAGGCACACAATCAAGCAGCAAACATATGCTAATCAAGGAACTACCAGAGGAGCAAAACAAAACCCCCACCCCCACCAGCACTGGCAAGGCAGGCCACAGCACATAAATAGAGAGCAAACCCCATCCCATTTTAGCACTGAAGATGTTACCTAGCCGGGTAATGAAATGTTTGCAAGAAAAGAACCAAGCTCAGAGAACCCCAAGGACTCCACAGTTCAACCCTGAGCTACACATATTCACCTCTATTGGAATTGCTCACATGCCCTCATCACCTCCAGAATGGACTACTGTAACACACTCTACGTGGGGCTGCCCTTGAAGATTTCCTGGAAGCTTCAGCTGGTTCAAAATGAGGCAGCATGGGCAGTTATGTGTGTCCCTAGATGGACACATGTTACACTTCTGCTCCATGAGCTGCATTGGTTGCCAGTTTGCTTCCGTGTCCAGTTCAAGATGCTGTTTTTGACCTTTTAAGCCCTACATGGCATGGGGTCAGATTATCTGAGGGACCGCCTCTTCCTGATTACATCTATCCATCCCATCAGGTCCGGCAGGAGAGGCAAGCTGCAGGTCCTGCTGGCGAAGGGTTCCATCCGCCGGGACCTCGGGGGCAAGCCTTTTCTGCCATGGCCCCCGCACTCTGGAACATCATCCTTCCTGAGGTGAGGCTACCCCAACTCTTAGGCCTTCCAGAAAGCCCTCAAAATGTAGCTTTTTCACCAGGCTTGAGGACCCCTGGTAATAGGGAGCCTGCGCACCGGCTGCATTATATGTAATATCTGCCTTCTCATGGTCTTGCTTTATCTATTCTTATTGTTTTAATGGGTTTGTAAAATGTTTTAATTTCTGGTTTTATTGTACGCCACCCAGAGTCACTTTGTGTGAGATGGGCGGCCATATAAATTTGACAAGAGAGAATGAGAGAGAGAGAGAGAGAGAGAGGACTGTTCCCCATGTTTTTAATCATTCTTTTCTTCTGACATATTAAACATTAAAACCAGGTGGTAGCTTTATGAATGGCTCTGGAAGCCACACCCAAGGTGTTGGGGAAACCACACGCATTACCCCTGCACTGCACATCAGGGTAATCTCCCTTGCTACCAGCCCTGGCAGCAGATGAGCATTTTGACATTACACATTTCTTTACGCTGAACCCTGTTTCCAAAGAACTCCAAACAGCTTACATATGGCTTCCAGTTGTTTCCAACAAATGCCGCTTTTAGGGTGAGATTTCCTTTAATGTAATTTCAGATTCCTTTCTGGGACGTCGTAATTCCCCGTGAGCCCCATGTTGCTTTGTGAGGCTCCTGGCTATAGATTCAAAGTTCTGGTGACCCAGCTGCAAAATAGCAGAGAGGAACGTTCATTCGGAAGAGAAGGAACATTCCAAAACTAGCCAAAAAGAACTGCATGAAGGCCTGGGCAACAGCTTAACCTCTTGAAGACCCACCTCAGAGCCTTGTATTTACTCTGGTTGAATCTATGACCCCAGACAACCCAACACACTTGAAAAGTTGTTAAAGTTCAATTTGGTTCAGGGAAAAAGGGCTCAGGTGTTTTTTTTCTTTTCCTTCTTCTTTTTTTCTTTTGTGGGGGTTGACACAATGACATCTGCTGGGCATGACTTGCTGGGTTGACCACACAAACTGTTTTAGAGCTCAAAATACCATAATAACTTCTTTGATTTGTTGCTGCCTCCCACACCTGATTTAATGACAATAAACTTTCTACCACAATTTTTTTTTCTTTTTGTAAAAGAAAAAAAAAGAGCTTCAAGATAAACAGGTCTAATTCTCAAAGTGATTTCACTTTATTGGCAGTAATAAGTATTTCTTTTGCACAATTTCCAAAAATGCCTAAACATTCAAATCCTTCTCGATGCCAGCACCCTGACATTTGAAAATATATTCACTGCGTGGAAAGGGGTTTTTCTTACTCACTTACTGCAGAGTTGGCTTTTATTGTTTATCCTCACGAATATGATGCTTGTTGAGAAACTACTAATATAAGGAGGCATGAAGACCATTGCAGCTAGCCAGGGACATGCTAAACTTCTAATTAGTTGCTTGCACATTCATGCAATGACCTCCCCCTTTTTAGCAACCGGACCACACAATTAAGTCAGGCACTCGATCCATTTCATGTGTTATGTATTAGGGATGCATTGATAGCCTCCCTGTTTTATGAAGGGAGCTGATACTGAGGGCCTCTGGATGTCTGCTTCTTTCACTAGAACCATCCTTGACTAGGTTCATTTGAAATATCCCAGCCCCACCGCTGATGGCAAGCTGCCAGACTTAAACACTGCCATACTGGCAAAGGAAATTTCCTTTCTCCAGAGTACAAGGGTAGATCTTGCTAAAACCAAGTGTGGTTTGAGTATGTATGTATGTACGTATGAATGTGTGTGTGTGTGTGTGTATTCCTCAAGAGAAAGATCACATTTCTTACAGTATTTTCAGAAAGGGATGTCTACCGAGTTATTGGCAAGGACAAAACCAAGCTGAATTTGTTTGGCTTTCAGCTGAAAGCAACTGAATTATCCTTAATGAGCTGACAGCCCTAATTTTAAATAGATCAAATTTTCTGGGGTTATTTTAGTGCTTAACATAATGGGCTGATGTAAAATCCTCATACTGTGTGGTATTGTGTTTCATTTGTAAGTCTAAAAACAGACGCGACCGGTTAAATTGATTAAGGTCCGCAGTGGTGGTGGGAATTCTCTCAAGACACGCTTGCAACATTCCCAGAGGGGCCATCAATTGCACTAGATCAACCCTTTACTCTTTTTCTTCTCCAGTTGTTTAGGTAACATACCGAAACCTGCTTAAACATCCTTTCTTACTTATTGGCCTCTTAATGGCTCTTTCACAATTTGTTGATCAGGGTTTAATTTATGCTTGCTTGCTATCTTATTTATTTATTTATTTATCATATTTATATAGCCGCCCCTCTCACACAAGGTGACTCTATCCCGAACTTAAGGTGATTGTTCCCTAGAACTAAAAAAGCCCACATTTCCACCTCCCCATTGAACAAATACCACAAAAGCAGCCGTAGAACAGGAAAACACCGCAAGCATACGGAGCAAGGGGAATCCCATTTGGCTCCAAAATCACCTATTTTGTCCTTTGCTGAAAGGTCAACACAACCTTTGTGATGGCAAGAAGGATGCTGGCACGTCATCCTTGTTGCCAAGAGTAAATTGGCCATTTAGCTGGGTTTACATTGTTGGACGGAAGAACTGAAGAAGTTGTTTTCAACCAGCGGATGTATCATCACGCAACAAAACGGTCTCTGCAGTACTTAACATTTTAGATCAGTTTTTTTCAAACTTGGCAGCTTTAAGAAGTACGGATTTCAACTGCCAGAATTCCCATTCCACAAGTTTGAAAAACACTGCTTTAGATGTCAACCCTCCTAGTTCAAAATAAGGGAATATTTTACAAATCTTCTAGGCTGATTTCCCATTTCTAGGCCTCTTTAGATATCTACAGTTAATTATTTTTAAGAAACAATCCATGCATTACATGGCAAGATATTTACCACATATTTATGCATGAAATGTACTGACAATGCAGCTTTGGAAGTATCAGCTCTTTGCAATATTTATCCTATTGATCACTAACAGCGTTAGGAATAGAAGCAGTAAACAAGAGATTCATTTTTTGTTCCTTTTGCTTTGCTTGCCCTTGAAGAAATGACCGGTATTCTTTTCTCCCCTTTCCACCTACTTTTCCTTATCTCCATCAGGACAGCAGATTTAATAGGCTTTACTAATCTGCTTGGACCTGAGCTTGGTTCTACTCACACACACATGTTCTGCTATATATGGATCCCATTGGATAAATGGGTGAGTAGACGTCTGCAATAACAGAACCACTGATGGTCATATTCTGTCTCACTCCCCCAGTGAAGCGGGCCATTTGTTTCTTCTGCAGAATATTGCCATTTTTTAAATGTAAGTCAGAAGAATTATACTTCTGTGATATCTAGAAGGATAGCTGTTTAGTTTGTTTTAATATATATAAATGGAGGGGGGGTGTTTAATAATATTTTTGCCATAAGACATTTAATTGGATCAATGGGGAGAACAGAAAAAGAGGCTCCTTAATCCAGACAACTAATCCCAAGGATGTTAAACTTAGCCTCAATGAGATCCAGCCAAGCACAGGGTTAAACCAACCTCATCCAATCAACTTATTGTGGGAAAACCCACATTCAGTCAATTAGCCTATTTTGCATATCTAGTTTTCCAAGAATCAGAAACTGACTAAGCAAAACCAAGTAGATTTCTTCAGTTTTGCTGCTGAAATTAAATTCCTCCAATTCTCTCTGATAGCCCACTGGGTTTTTTAGCTTCAAAAAGTCTTTAAAAATTTTTTCCCCTGAACCTTAAGTAGTTGAGAAACACTCAAACCATTTTCCTGAAGAAAGCAATTTATCACATTTAAGAGAGCTTTTTTAGCCTTGATGCAATCATTATATCAAGATTTGGACCTTTTATGTACATAAGCAACACTGGCTGTTGGAAATCTTGTCAGGGAGACTTGGAGATTAACAATAACTGACTGATACAGTCAATTTATTCATCATTTTTTATAATACAATTTTTTATTTTTATTATATATGCTCTTATTTATTCTTGGATCCTATTATAGTCATTGTTTTTCTGTTATATAGAGAGAGATCTATGTAACAGCTCGGCTATTGAATATTTTACTGTATCTGGCCTTATGGCTGCAATGAACTGGTTTGATCTAACTAAGCAAGTCATTACTAACCTCACTGTCAGAGGCCCCCCAACATGGAACACTGAGTGGCTGAGGTAGCCAATCTACAATTCATGCCTATCTGGCCAGTGTGGAAGGGGAAAGAGTTGCAATGAAGCCTTACCCCAGGCCCGACACATACTAGGCACTTCTTGGAGATTCTCTAATCCCCAGATGGCACGTTTTGATCTGGTTAGTATGATTGTGTGCTACCAGAATAACCAGTAAGGTAATTTGCCTGGGTTACTAGCTGACTGGGTAAAGTGTGTAATGGGAACAAAACTGATGAACTTTCTTGTGGACTAAAACTTACTTCATTATCTGCTGATGATATTAGTTCATGAAAACTAATTAAAAAACCCTCTTAAGATGTTCATTTCTACAATGATTATACTTGGTTGTCTTTGTATAAACACTATGTAAACTTGAAAACAAGAGTTAAATAGCAAGCCTTTCTTTTAAAAAATGAACACCTTCATTTGCTAATTTTTAACTCTGAGAGGCTTCCCCAGAAAAGATGATTATTTTCTTCGAAATAATCTTGGATGTATCCTTTACCTTATTCATCATAGGAAGAGGTGGTGTGTGTACGTATAAACTTGGCACAAGGGAACCAAATCACTTTTGTGAAATCTCTGTGAAATTGATCTTAATTTGTTTAATCCGCTGAACCCCCCCCCCCCCCGGGCTCATTGGCTGTGTGTAATCTTGGGAAGCGTAACACCAACCTGGCATTAAAATGAAAGTAATGGCATGTCATCATGACAAGGGGCAAGCCCACCTTGAGAGCTGTGACATTACAGCCACCCCACTAATTCACTCCTGGACAAAGGAAGATGTGGTTTACATTAGTGACCTGTAGAAGGTTCATGCCCTTTGGGAAGGGTTTATTCCAGGGAACAGCAGTGTGATTAATGGTTTATTTACAGCCCTGACATCCAGGCTGTCAGAACCCTTCATCGGCCTTTGATGTAGAACACGCTAAAAGGTCCTCCGTCAGTCTTATCAGCTCGCAGGAGAAGAACAGCAAGAGAAGGATGAGTCGATATGGTTAACATTCTGGCACTGACACTCTCCTCTCCGTGGACCATAATGCCAAAAAAAAAAAAAAAGCTACCAGATCACTTATCCATCACTGCCCTGAGTGGTAAAAAGACACAGAGAGGCAATGCATCATTCCCCTGAAAGCATTATTGCATTTATGGCAGAACATGAGGTACTGATATTATGACTTGAGAAATGGGCACTGCGGCAGTGCCAGACTACCGAAGATCTTCAGACCATTGGTCCATGGCCTCCAAAAACATCCTGAGGATAAACAATGATTGGGAACTGTTGCCCTGTATTGATCACCAGAGACCCTGAGGGAGAAAAACCCTCATGGTCCATGCTTTCACGATTGTCTATCCCTGCAAATGACTCCTTGCTCACATTCTTCACTGTGACTCTAGCATCTGGCTTCTATTGTGTGTCAAAAGGAGCAGTCGATATGTCAGGAGAAGTGCCAGCACTGCTGAAGCACATGTCTTGGATCCAGAGGTCCTTATCTGATGGATTTTCTCCGGGGCTGTATTTCTTTATGCCATAGTATTTGATACTTGAGTAAGTTTCTAATGATGAAACAATACTTACTGGTCTTAGCCTTACTCCCATCTTCCTGATGTTCTAGTTGGATTCCTCATCTCATTCTTTCTTCTGTGTTGAGCCACATGATTCTGAACTGTTGCCAAAATGTTATTCCCTGAATCAACTTAGTGCAGGAACTTTAAAAACTATCAGTAGCTGGCAGTAGCTTTTCCATGGCTGCCTGTGAAGCAGAAGGTGGTCACAGAAGAGCACTGTACATGCCACTTAAAACCTACATTTCAGTTTTTGCCCTATGTTGGATAACCTTTTAAGGGCTGGGCCCAACACATTTCTTTGGGTGGCTGGGGTCCACAGTGGGTAAGGTAATAATGCAAAGTGTGTAGGACCAAAATTTTTTTGAGGGTGTTCTGGGAACTTTGGAGAAATTTAGGGGTTGTGGTTTGTTGCTCTCCTAAAACAATGTCAATCCTACTTTAGAATTACTATTACTTTAACTACTTTAGTATTTGCCATTTCGAAAAGGCAGAAAACTAAGCCATCAATTTTCTATTGTAGTCAGAAGCAGCTCTGGATAGCATGCAGCCCATTCTAGGGTCCACACCCTAACAGTCATCACTACATACATTGTTTACATTTTAGAAAAGTCAGATGGTGTCCTATCATTCATCTCTGTTCCTGCTAACTTGATGGCTAGTTAATTGGACCTCTCCCCTTAATTTTGCTATTGCCCTTAGGAAAAAGAGCAAAATCCAAGGCCCCCATAAAAAGGCACTACTTTACTTTTTAAAACATATATTAGACGCATGTCAAAGGGCCCAGTCCAGCTGGAAGCCCTCTCTGTGCACTTTCTTCTCTCCTATCCAATGGCATGTATTCATTTGTTCATTCATTGAGCCATCCATTCCAATAGGATGGAATCCTGGTGAATTGAGCAACAAGAAATTTAATTTGAAACATCTGGTTCTTTTCTAAAATGGCTTTACTCTCTTTCAAATAGTTGGGCTGACTTATGACTAACCCTCCCTTTCCTGGCTTGAGGTGGAATGACTGTGATTAGTTCTCCCAACTGGGTCATCATAGTACATGCAATTCCTTTTCAAAGCTGTGTGTTTTGCATTACAAATCTTTTGCCCAACAACTTTTTTCATGGGGGTGGAGTTGATGCTCTGGCTAAGAATAGCTGGTTCATTTCTATTTTTCCTGAAGTTATTTCATAATAGGAGAGGCTAAGAATTATCATCCTAATTCAAAATCCGAAGGGATGTCACACAGAAGAACATGAAATTCTGTTCTCCATTGTCCTAAAATGCAGGAGCCAGAATAATGAGTTCAGGTTAGAAGAAAGGGGATTCCAGCTGAATGTTAGGAAAACAACCCCCACTTCTTAACAGTAGGAGTGCAACAAATATGGGGAGCTGGTGGTCTCCCCTTCACTGGATGTGCTAAAATAGAGATTAGATATCTATCTGTCTTGGATGCCTCAATCTGGATTCCAGCCCTACCCGGGGGATTGAACGCAGTGACCTAATGGCCTCTTTCAACTCTATGACTCCAGGCCATTCAATGAACACAAAGAATTTGCCACTCACTTTCCATTAGAATTTGGGAATTATTGAGTATAATTAGATAGCAATGAGTTCTGAATGGAGAAGGAGAAAGCATTTCTTCATATAGTGTACAATTAATATATGGAATCTACCACCAGAGAACTGGTGACAACCATGAACTTCATTTTAAAAAAGGGAAGTTTTCAAGGCATTCACCTTAAAAAAAATGCTGAAAGAGGAACATGCTTTGATATCGACATTTGTGAAAATCTCCTCCCCTCCAAATTTTAGTCTAACATTATGTAATATATTTGATCTCCATTCTTAACTGCTATGCATTTAATTAGCATTGCTTCCTTAGCCAGGCTGAAGCTTCACCCCACTAGGACCTAGAATAAGAACTTATCTATAGCCAAAAATAGATTTTATAAGGCAGTCCTCACATTTTATATGTTACTGTGCTCTATAATCTGTTTACCTGCCATTGTCCTTTGACTATCTAACCCAATTGGCATGAAATGTTTGCCAATCAGCTTTCCATGTAACTGCATTAGAATTAAATGATGTGGAAATACACATTTTCCAGTACAGGCTATGATGAAAGTTGGCCAAAATGGGAATTGATCTATACTATTTAGATAGAGTGAATGTAACTTCTAAAATGCTATTTCTAAATCTGAGACAGCAGATATCTCCCTTAAAAAAAACAACTAAACCTTTTATCTTCAGAAAAGTGTTGACATTTGGCAATGTATATTGGCGAATAGAAGAGCTGATGAATGTCTGAAAAGATACATGTCTTCTCTATCTCAGGCAAATGAATAAACACATGATGCTGTCTTAAAAAGAAGATTTGGCAAGAGCAGTTCACATGAGGGATTCCACATGGATCAAAAGGTCTTTTCTCTTTGCAGATAATCATTCAGCCTTAAAAAGCAATAAATGTTCTGTTTCAGTTAAACCTACTTAATAGAGGTGTGTAGAGACCATCAAATGTGGTTTAAGGACAGGGATCTGGAGTTCAAGAAACAGGCAGAACCAAACTGGATCATTCCAGAGGTAGCCCGATCCCATTCAGTACCCCAACCCAAGACAAGATTCTCCATTCTCCAACAGTGCACTTTTTTTACCCAAGTTCCTTTAATAACTCAGACCTTTTAAGAGCCACAACGCTCCATGTGGCTCCAACTATTCCATGGTTTGCAGAATTGATTAGTATAATTCAGTTATGGATGATTGTATTGAATCATGGCTTCAGTTTATTGATGTCAGTAAATATATATCTTGCATGCTTTTGTTTCTTTTGTTTCATCTTTCTTCCCTTCTTTTACAATGTTGTGTATTTCCTTTTCCTTTCCTTTTCTTTCCTTTTTTTGTATCTAGTTAATTTTTAAAAACCTACCAGAAAAAAAAAAGAGCCACAGAGCTTTCTTTAGCCCAGAATGGAGTGGTAGCAGCTTTGCTAATGGGAAACCCCTCATGTCAGATTTTCAGATAGGATAAAGGAGTTGGTTTTTTTGGGGGGGGGAGGGAAGTTTGCAAGGACCGATGCCCTTTTCTGAATGAGGTGCAGCAACATATAAGGGATTACCTCATTTAACTTTTCCATAAAATAAATCAGTAAGTAAGCCAGATCCACAATGGCGGCAGCTCAGTTGTGATTATGACCTTGGTGACAATGGAGTGAATCTTAAAACTAAATCTCTCTCTCAAGTCCCCTGTTCTCTCAATCCACAAGATGCTGTGCTTGGGTTAACCAGTTCCCATCTCTTTGCAAGGACCGTCTGAGGTCAGCCCTGTCAATCATCCCCATCCCACCACCCTTCCTTTCCCACCATGGCAATTTGCATCAGTGACAAATGTAGTCTTTGTTTCATTTTGCTGTTGTAGGCAACACAAAGCACCCCATTTCCTAGCATGTCAAAGACCTGGAGAAATAGATGTTTCATGGACATCCAGGATCAGAAAGGAGCAGATTCAGATCTGTCTATTCTAATCAGAACAGATGAAAATATATATATATATATATATATATTTCCATTTTTCTTCTCTGTATTTTGAGCATTTTGTATTATCCAGAAAACCAGCTTCTGAATAAAAATAAGAAGATTCTACCCTCTTACCTTAAATATAATTTTTCTCAGTTTATGCATTCAGCTGGTCACTCATCAAATGATTAGAAATCAAGCAATGCTAATATGTGAGCCAGTCTTTATTGCTAAAAACTCAAGGTTGGCCATCTCCCCCCACAGTGCCCCCTCCCCCCAGTAGTTTCTGCTCATTTATTTTGGCCATGGAGGACAAAGACCATTATGCTTTTCAAGGCAAACTTACTAGGACCATTTCAAGATGTTACAATACAGCTTGGGCACAATCTCTGTCAAAATTTAAGGTGCTTTGGACTGGACCAACACTCATAACATATAGGAAAAGGTGGCTTGTCTTTGACCTTCTGCTGCAGAAGTGATTCCTTGGAGATCTGTGCAATGTATATTTTACATAGAAATGAATGTTAAGCCTACAAACCCCACCACATTTTTGACTGTGCTTAGAAAGACTGTAATCCTTGACAGTCCAAAAGATTGGGTGCAAAAATAAATAAATATCGGTGGAGGAGGAAATGCCACAACATGTTAAGCACAGTGCTTTTTAATTAATTACCAGAAGCTGCTGACCTTTCATAAAAAAAACAAAAAAGAAAAAGGAGAAGAATATTGTATATAGCCAATGACTATAAACTCATGAAAAGTTTGTATATTTTTGTCTTCAGATGTATTCACATACCATCAGGTTTTTGGTCCTTTCCATTGTGCTCTCTCTCTTAGAAAAATAAATTACAACAAAGGAAATGGATAATTCATATTGAAAAGGCTAGGATTTCCAAAGTAATTTCTATTTGCTGTTTCTGCTCTTTCTGTTTCATTCTGGGTTAAGGGTTTTGGCTGTTTTAAGTTTTTAAGTTGTGGGTTCTTTTAAAGAGTTTTTCAAATTGTAATATGGTTTTATTGAAAATTGTTTTAATTTGCTGTATACGTACTTTGAAACTTAGAATGAAAAGGGCTGATAAATGTTATACACGAATAATAATACAACTCTCCAAAAACCTCTATTAAAATTTGTTGTCCTGCAGCAATGATCAATTATAAGCTGGAACAAACAGTGAAACTATGGTTACAGTGACTTCTTATGAATCTCCCCAAAAGAGGACATGTGTTATTGAAGACAACTGAAGAAGATAACAGATTTGCTTAAAGTTTGCATACAGTATATGAATTTATATGATCACAGGCAGAGTTAGAACTAACGTCTATAAGAGTAGTTTGATAGACATCTCCATAAGAAGAAAGATCAAGAGCTGTTTATTTATTTAGAATGCTTATATGGCTGCCCACCTCAGGCAAATGACTCTGGGTGGCATACAGCCATCACTAAACAAAATAGAACGTTTGAGAAGGTTTCTGAGAATACTGTGGGCAGCCAAAAAAGCAAACCAATGGATCATCAAACAAATCAACCCAGAATACTCACTTGAGGCACAAATGACCAGGCTCAAATTATCCAACTTTGGACACATTATGCAAAGACCTAGCTCTCTGGAAAAGGCTCTAATGCTGGGAAAGGTGGAAGAAAAGAGAAGAAGAGGACACCCAGCAAGGTGGATGGACTCAGTTACAATGGCAATGAGTGCAGTGTTGGAAGACCTGAAAGACCAAGTTAGGGGTAGATTGTCATGGAGAAAATCTATCTACTGTATGTGGTCACTAGGAGTCGAAAGTGACTTGATGGCACATAATCAATCAATCATGTTTGATGCACCACCAGCTCAACATTGGCTGGATCTGGCCTGGTTAGTGTTTGGATGTGAATTCCCACCAGGGAATTCTCAGGGTTGTAGGCTGGGTAGGGAAACTCAAAAATATTCCTGGAAAAAGGAATAGCAAACCACTTCCATTCCATTGCTAGAAAAACTACATAGCCATGCCCTTTATAGATACCATAAAGCTCAAGAGCACCTTACGTTTAAATTGGACACACCAAAGGATGCCTTTGATAGATGATGGTACTCTGACAAGATGTTATTGTGAAATAGGACACTTGGCCAATTCTGTACTCATTTAACTGCACATCTGGCTCAGGGAATTCAGTAGCATTGCTGTTGAGTAAGTATATATAGGACTGCATCATATACAGTACTGGGTATGGTTAGATCAGTGTTGTCCAAACTTGGCCACTTTAAGATGAGTGGACTTCAACTCCCAGAATTCCCCAGACAGCATGGCTGGCTGGGGAATTCTGGGAGTTGACGTCCACTCATCTTAAAGTGGCCAAGTTTGGACAACACTACCCTAGGTTCTGCCACTGAAATGAAGGAAACATGGAATAATCGGGAATGGAATGTTAATGGGTGAATATGAGTGATATCTGCTGACTCTTTGGCACCTTACAGCTCACTGTGGAGGAGGAGGAGTGGAGTGTCTTCAAAATAACTCTGACTTAAAATTACTGTTCAAAAATAATCCATATTGTAAAAGAGGTGCATTGCCTGCCTTGCAGCAAAGCAGTTGCTTCACAATATTTAACAGGCACTGAAGATTAGCTGTGACTCCTTTGTCTGGAGAACCGCATTGCAGGTAGGGCAAAAGATCATAGCTCTGTAGTTGCATTTGCAAAAACAAAAACAAAAAAACCCCACCCTGTTTCCACCCCAGCACCTCCAGGTAAAGAAAAACCATAATAATTCTTTGGAGCTCTGAAAAGCAGCTGCTAGTATTGTCAATCATGGCTTATTAGAGATTGCCATTCTACAGCTCAAGGTGGCATCCATCATCCCAACACCGTTTTTGCAGACTTCCAGCTGCAATTGTGAGAAATGAATGGCATAGTCCCAGCATGTTGAAGTAGAAAAGATGCAGAGCTCATAGGGTAAGCTCTCTAATAAGAAATCCAATTTGGTGTAGTGGTTAAAGGCATCAGGCTAGAAACTAGGAGACTGTGAGTTCTAGTCCTGCCTTAGGCACCAAGCCAGCTGAGTGACTTTGGGCCAGTCCCTTTCTCTCAGCCTTAGGAAGAAGAGGGCCATAATAAACCATTTCTGAGATGTTGCTGAGAAAATGTCAGGAATGTCCATGTAATCTCCAGGAGTTAAGACTGACTGTAGGGCACCCGCTCCCACCCCAAAAAATCTCGAATGAAGCAAATATACCTTGAAAACTCAAGCAAAAACATTGGGAATCCTGGTTTCACCCATGCAGTATGTAACTTCATAAGCCTTGCATCGTTGCCCTGACTACTGCAAACTTTGCCCCCTTCCATTCCCCAGCTACCAAAATTTATCCTAAACTTAAACAGTATAGACCAATGTCTTACATTGTTTCAACCAAATATATTTATGCTGGAATAGTATATTCTTCACTTAGTTAAATTTATAAGGCTGCTCAACTCCATAAGAACTCTGGGTGATGTACCATAAAATCAATCCTAAAATACAATTAAAAACTCAAAAATTTGGATGAAAAACGAACATTCAAAAACAATAAAGCACACAGAGTCAAAAGAGGATATAACTAAGTAGAATCAATCATGCTGGCAGTACAAGGTTTTCGGATTGTGGCACCACCCCTTTGCGTATGGAATTTTGAGCAGGCTGGCCAGGAATTCTGAAAGTTGTAAGTTTCAAATATCTGAAGGGTATCAAAATAGATGAAACTGCTATACAATCTTGGCCTTGTTCAAAAAAACATTAGGGAATACTAAATCTCATCGTTTGGCAGGTGTGGTGTAAACTGGATTTGCAGACATGCTAGCAAATGTGCCAGTAGGAGTTCTAATTAATGAGAGACCTTTGCATTCTCCAGTAAGGACCCTCTGGAAAAATCTCATTGTCTGTTCATGACCACAGAGAAACATACTTCCAACCCCTGCAGCTTTACCAGTCCTGGATTCTAATAATTCTGAGACAAGTTCCCCAAAATAAAACTATTGGTTTCATGTTAATGAAACTTGAAATTAAATATGTTTGGGTTTGTATTTGGCTGTCATTTTTGGAGCATGTTGTTCCATCTCAAACATGGTTCTGCATCATCAAATTGTTAGTTAAGGCAGATGGGTGTGGGGAATTGTGCTCCAACATCCAGCTGAACTTCTTGGGCACAACCACCCTTTCCCAAATCCTTATTGCTATCAGTAGAGCAATTAGGTAATTTTAGAGTCTATATTTAATGGTCTTCTGGGTGGCTTCCTCTGGCTCTGTTAGCATTCCTCGCACACAAGCCAGCTGTACTGATATTTAGTTCCTTCTGTCTCTTTTTAGATGTTTTCAGGCAGGACACAAAACTTTACATTGAACAGTGGGAGGACTACAGTTGCCAAGTCTGTTTGGACAGGGTGGAGAAAGCCACAGCAGAGGCAAGATGGATGCTTGAGGTTCCAGTTGATCAGGCTTTGCTCACAGCCAGCAGCAAACAGGCTCTCACCACCACAGGCTGTCCTCAAAGAATCCATTGTTTACTAAGAATCAGCCTATTTTTGTCCTCCTCTTCAATTACTTGCCACATCCCAAGCAAGTCCATTAGGCTGGATAACTACAATGCTCTTTCATGGTTTAGGCCCATTTTGCCTTGATCATGTCCATTCTACCTTCTTGCTCTTAGATTTATGGCAGGGCGACTTTTGCAGATCCAACCTTCTAAGATCAATGATGGATTCTGCTTTTTCCATAGCAAAGTCTATAAAAGAGAAATCACTGCCATTTGCAGAGAAGCAGGCCCACACTGTTTATTACAACATAGGAAAAGCTCCAGCATGTATCTTTGCACACAGCCCTTTCAGAGTTTTATTTCATTTTTATGGATTTTATGGCTATCATATTATAGTTTTGTTAAGCTGCCCGTAGTGGTTGAGATTACATAGCACATACATTTTTGAAACAAACAAGTAAATAGAAGATCAATCCATAAGAAAACTCTAACCATAAAAAATTGCAATTTCTAAAACCTTTATAACAAATCAGCATATGTTACAACTCTCCAAAATTCCTTCACTAACTGTAAAACATTCTTATATGTTAACAGCATAATGGTGTTCTATTCCCATGTAAGAATTCAGTGGCCATCAACCTAAAAACACCCTCTTTTTGAGTGAAATAAATTAGCTTCCTGGCCCTTTAATTGGAAAACCTAGTTAAACAAACAAGCATTTCTGCTGCACTGCCAACATGAACAGCTATGACCGTCCTTCTCGCAACCTGGCAGATATTTAGTTTGGGACTTCCTCAGAAGCCATAAGTAGCAACTGCTCAGCCCCAAACCATTAGAATGAAAAAAGACACTGAGAGGGGCTGGCAGGGAGGAGAAATCTTTTGCATACAGTTTGGATGCTTTCTTCCAACGTCTGTTACCATTTTGGTTCAAGGCCACGAGCATCATCGTTTCCATCCATATTTTGCTTTTGGTCTTCAAAAATACTTCCTTTTAGATATGTGTAATGGTATATCAGCAAGACCTTGGGAGACAGGGGGAAGAGATGCTGCCTAGGGAATATTCAGATAAGAGGCAGCATAGGCCACAAATAGAAGGGGCAGGAGGCTCAGAAGGGACCCTCCCTAGTTTCTCAGGCTGTAAAGGAGACAGCGGGAGAATTGTACTTTCAGACTCACAAGATTCTGTTAATGTGGCTTTACAATAAAGTAGAATTAGCTTATCTGGTTGTGTTTCCTGTCTGGCCTACCTGGTAAGACTGACAGTATGGGAGAAAACACCCATGTGAAACCATTTATGATATAGCACTGCTGTTCAAGCAACAAGTAAGTCAGAATTGTAGAATCCTGCTTTAGTTGCTTATTCCATGTGATGTCTAACCTGATTGCAATGCAACATCACTGACTCACAAAATTAAAACCCTGGAGAGGAAAAAAGAATATTGCATAGTACTGCATATTATAGACTGACTCCATATTTTTGTGCAAAAATAGGGTGTCATTGTCATGCCCTCATGACCTCTCATCTGGACTACTGCAAGTCACTCTACATGGGGCTGCCCCTGAAGAGCATTCAGAGCCTTAAATTGGTGCAGAATGTGGCAGCATGGGTAGCAAATGGCACTGGTTATTCAGCACACGTAACACCACTACTCTGGGAGTTGCATTGGTTGCCAGTGTGCTTCCAGGTGCGATTCAAGATGCTGGTTGTCACCTATAAAGCCCTTCATGGCTTGACCCCAGGTTACCTCAGGAACTGTCTTTCCCCAGTTGTTTCTACCTGTCTGATCCAGTCAGGCAACATGGACATGCTCCAGGTCCCATTAACCAGGGAATGCCGGCTGGTGGGGCCTAGAAAACATGCCTTTTTTGCTCTAGCGCCCACCCTATGGAACACGTTCCCTCCAGAGATCAGGATGGTCCCAACCCTGCTGGCTTTTGGTAAGTCCTTAAAGACCTGGGTCTGGGTCTGGGGCCTCGAGTGTGTGCAGGGACCCGTTTCTTGGTTATATTAGTGATTATGGTGTATGATTTATCCTCGGTTGCTATGTATTTTAATTTTTGTATTATGATTTTATTTTATTTTTAATCTTGTTCACCACTCAGTCACTTGCGGAGATGGGTGGCCGTACGAATTGAAGAAGGAAGGAAGGGAGGGAGGGAGGGAGGGAGGGAAGTATTAAAGTTGCCGTTCCCCCATCTCAAATCTACCCCACAAGGACATTGTAGCATGATAATTTTGTGGAATGCGGAGCTACCTAATCAAACAGATTTAACAGGGTCTTTAACTGAGCTGTATCCAGACATGAATGTAACGGATCTGCTAAGGGATTTTTGGTACTAAGGCTTTGCCTTCCACTTATAACCAAGCAAAAAATAAAGGTGAAATATGAGTCAGTATAAAACTGGCTGCAGTCCAAGTTGCACAGTTCCTTGAACATAAGCAGCTGGATTCAGTTGAAATTCCTGCCTGGTTAGGACCTGGATTGTTTTTCAGAAGCTTGTATGAGGCCTCCATGGTCCAGTGAGTGATAATAAGATAACCGCAAGAGCTGAGGTCACTCACATCTGGCGTTTTGACTATGACTGATGCACTAAGGCTATCTGCAACAGCTAATGGCAAGACGTAGCTATGGGTAGGATCTGCAGTTGCCCTATTCAGTACAATTTTTGGAATGATTCCTTTCAATATGCAAAATGCACTGACATTTCATCAGAGCAAGAAGGTGATAGATTAAGAGCTGAGCATCCAGAGGTGTTCGTAGGATATGATAAAAAAGTCAAGATGGCAGTTAGGACGGTGCGATCAAATGGTGTGGTCTGATTTATGAGCAGCGTCCTCTGTGAGCATGGATGGAAAAGTTCATTGCTAGGCTCATACACTTCACAGTTATTCTGCTGTTAATTTAGTTATTCTACTAAGTTAGAATATAAGTTCTATATAAGAATATAAGATAAGATATTATATAAATATAAGAATATAAGTTCAAAATATTCCTGAGAGAATGCTCTGTGTCCCAAATACCAGAAAATAGCCTGCACGCCAATTCTTTGTTCTTTCCCTTCTTTTGTTGTTTTTCCAGGTATAGCAACAATCCTCTCATCTCTACAACCACGGTTTCTGTGACAACCTATTCTAAACTAAGCCAGCTTCTCCTCACCCCCTCCTCAAAGCAAAATGCCCAAACCCAGTTCAGACAAGGCCAGAATTCATAAGCAATCACTCAAAGTAAGGTTGGAGATGAAATCAAAGCCATTCCTTTTTTTTCCGAATGACTATTAGATATTTAAGATAAAAAGGTAAAAACTAACAAGAACTAATAATTAAGACAGAAAGTAGAGAAGAGAAAAAGATAAAGAATGAAAAAGAAAACAAGGTCAAAAGTGCAGAAAGAAAAAGAAAGAAAAAGAAATACAAAAGAAAAATGACTTTCTTTTACATCAGATATAAGTATAAATTTGCTTTAAGCTCTTTAAGTTTACAGCATAATTTTCATTTTTTCTATTGTCTATTATTTCTAATCATCAAATCCATGTATCACGATTTCATTTTTTTTTGTTTCATGCAAAAAGTCCAAAAGGGGTTTCCAATCAGCATTAAAATTAATCAGTGTCTTTTCTCTAATCAAAGCTGTCAATTTCACCATCTCAGCCAACTCCATCAATTTCGCCATCCATTCTTCCCCTGTAGGTGCTGTAATGTCACATCTTTCCACCCTTGTGCGTATAAAAGTCTCACTGCTATTATCATCTATAAAAACAAAGTTCCATGGTTTTTTTCCCCAACTGTCTATCCATCAGTCCCAAAATAAATGTCTCTGGGTTTGATTGTATATTAGTCTTTAAGATCTTCTAATTAATATATGTATGTCCAAATTTTTTTTAGCTTTTTTACATGTCCACCAAACATGATAAGAAGTTCCCAAAATCAAAGTCATTCCTGAGCAAATTAGGAAAGTTAGATGGTGGCATCAGGAGCAAGTTGCTCAAGACAGAACATAGGGGGCCAAGAAGCTCAGCCAAGGGTATCCACGGAGTATGGTCAAACAAGTCAAGATGGTGGCCACAACAGTGCGATCAAAGCACATAAAAACCAAAGCAGAGCTTCAGTTGCACCATTGGAGCCGCCATATTGACTTGTTTTCCATAACCTGCAGACATCTCTGGAAGCTGTCATGTGGCCATGCTCAGCCAATCAAAAAAAAGGAAGCCTGTCCCATCGATGCAACTTTGACTTTGGACCTGCTGAAACTTTAATTCTTCTCATACTCCACTGCTGGCACTGGATGGCTTACATTCACCCATGGGTGAGCCAAGCTGGGAATCAAGTGAAACAGTAGCCTGTTTGCTCAGTGGCAATTTTCTGTCTTAAACTGCATTGTGAAAAATTATTCTGTACTCCAATAGGATATCTTTATGACATGTCCCCTGTGCCTCCCCAACTGTGTATTTATGTGAGCTTGGTCTGTGCAGAATGGAGAGGGCCTTTCAAGAAGACCAAGAGACATAAGTCACAGCTAAGAGGAAATAACAGTTTTGGGTTCACCGTTTCATTTATTATAAACAAAAAGATACAGTGAAGGTGGGAGTTGGATAGACAGCCTCCAAACTAAAAAAAAAAAACAAAACACCATGGTAGTTAAAATGTTCTTTTGGAGAATCTAGAGTAGCTCCCATAAATATTTGGCTTATACAGATACCACTAATAAATCTGTTTTAGAATGCTGCTATATTGTTTATACAAAGGAAAGCAATGGACTTTCTTTGTCCAGATAGTTCTAAGTAAAAGGAATCCTGCTTTTTAGCACCTTACATAAATATTTGCAGTGCCTTTATACAATCAACCTAACCTTGCCTGCGTTTAAGAAGATATTTATTACTTTTAAAATATCCACTGCCAGATGTCCCCTGTTGGGACACAAGGCCATTTGAATGATGAGCGTACACATTTGGAGGCCTCTGTGGCCCAACATTGTGCCAGCAGCAGAACATTGCATACATAGACAACACTTCTGTTATTTTCTCACTTAAAATGAGATGGATTTGGCACATTAGTTGGATGAATGAATATGAAATCAAATCTCTTCTAGGAGATACCCACTGTAAGAATCTCAGTTTAACACAGAATTAGCAAACCATCACAAAAACAGAATACTTGTGGTAGGGGCACCTGCAGGAAGGGTAAAAAAATAAATAAAAATAAAGATGGTGGCCATAACCCCACAGTCAAAGCCCTGCTCCTTTTTTATGTGTGTCTCCCAATGCCAAAGAATCCACAGTAGGCAAAACCAAACAAATCACATTCTGTTTTAGTGCGACATATGAATCTGTTAGCCCTTCAACATAGGCCAGGTCAGGAAAGAGACACCACAAGAAAATATTAGAACTCTGCTTCACTGAGGCAGCCTATCATAACAGAATCTTGAAAGCCTGATAGCATTTCCCCTTCTTTCCTTTTTATACCAGAGAGACTCAAGGCAGGGCAAACCTGAGTTTCTTTCTCACACTTTCTTGTTTTCCTGGGCTAAGCTCAAGTTTTGCTAACGGTCTTTGCATACCTTCTCCAAGGTCATCTGTGTGCTCTACAGAATCAGGCCATCACATTAAGTCATAATGTAGTTTATAGGTTTTGGCTCAGCTATGGTGGTTTGTTCAGAGTTATGGTTTAGTGTACTGTGTGAATGTAGCCATACATTTTGGGTTGTATCGCCTATCCACTACATTGTCTCCCATTCTTGCTAGCCATCTGGGCAACATAACTGCTTCCTTTCTCTAGGACACATTGTTTGCCAACAAACATTGGCTGCAACCCACTGATCTCCAGGGCCCACTGCATTAATATCCCTGAAGTCTAGCCTAACAGACTTTCCCATGTCTGGTACTCTCCAGATGTGTTGGATTGCAAGACTAGTGGTGTCTGTCTGCCTGCCTGCCAGCCAGCCATCAGGTCCTTGAAAAAGCTACTCTAGCTTGGGCCTCATAGCTAAATGCCTATTTCATTATGGATGGTAGCAGCTTGAAATCATTGTAGTAAGAATGTGTGTGCTTTGAAAATGTTTTAGAAGAAGTGGTTTGGACTGCATAAGAACATTAAACACAGCACTTCTTTAAAACAGCTGCATCTTTTTTCAGGTTTCCACATAAGCCTAAAAAAGTTACATTCATTTTAATGAGCACATTAAAGACATAACTGCTTTAATAAAGTATGTTAAAGACCCAATGTCTTTTTCCATCTCACACAGCTGCTTTAAAGAAGTGCTACACTTGCATTCCCGCACATCCTAAAGCACCATTTCTGAATCATGTTAGAAGACATCTACCCTACATTATATAGCTTCTTGTTCCTCTAATACACAGCAAGCCATTCATGAGTATCATTTCCTACATACCAAACATGGCTTAGGTTCAAGTGTAAAAGAGGAAGGGAATTCAGCATGGGGGAAGGAAGCAGTGATTGTGCTATTACTGAACAAGCAGTACAAATTATAAAGCTTGATGCCTTCTGCTTGTGAAGCAACTTAGGAAGGAAAGAACATCTGGAGTGGGAAAATGTAGTAGAAAGAAGAGGAGGATGTGAGTAATCCTTTCCTCACATCCTTTCTTTCATTTTCTTTTATCCTTACAACTCCCTGCTCTCCATGTTGCTTTCCTCCAAATGTTGCAAGTGAAGGCGATGGCTAAGCACTAACATGACCTGAGTTGCTACTACAAATCATCCCTTCCTAGAACTTTTTGCCTACAGGGACCATTGCAGAAGTAAACAGGGACATGGTTCCATGTAAAATGTAGCTCAGTCCTGTGGGATTGGTTTCTGGTTCAGGCAAAGGTAGTAAAAATGAGACAGATAGGCTCAATGTTTATTTGCAAAGCTACCTTGATTGAAAAAAGGAGTACATACTGATATAACTGCCATTTTTGCTATGTTTTCATTCTTATAGATAAGTCTGAGGGTTAATGGCAGGGCATGCATGCTAAAAGAGAGGGCAATATAGCTCTTTTCCAAAAAAGAGGTGGGAGTGTATGTCCTCCAAAATACTTTATCTTCATTATCTACTGTCTGAAAATAAATTTGAAATTCAAGGTTCTGTTGTTGTTTAAAGAGCCCTTTATCTGCCTAAATCTAAAGAACCAAAGCTGCTTCTTGTGGGCTGGAGCCTCACATCTGGACAGAGGAGAGAAATCTCTGTGTGTGTATGAGAGAGAGAGTGTGTTTCTGTGCTCATATATGTAATGGATTGTTGGCTGTGTTCTAAAGCAAGAAGAAGTGGTGACTTTGTATTCTGGAAGACACGCACACTCTGAGTCTCTTTTCCACATCAATCTGGCCTATTGTGAGCAGGATCAAGGTAACCATGAGAAGGAGTGCAACAGTGCTATGAAAGGGCAGCAAACTGTTAGTATTTTATTTCCTTATTTCTTTTTTCTTTTTTTTTAAAAAGATAATGTCTATAAATGGACAGATAATTACTGAAGTTGTACAAGTAATGTTCAATATAACATTAGTAAAAGATAAACCATACCAAGTCAAGTTCATTGAGTTGTTTTCATGATATAAAAAAGAAGTCTAAATGTTGAGCTTAATGTCAGAATCTCCACTATATTATTTATAAATGATAAAAAAGAAAGAAAAAGAAAAGAAAAACACCCTTTGAAATAATATATATATTTAATTTCTGATTTCCCCCTTCTTGTACTCCATCTGATTCGCAATACCTCTTTGCATAAACTTTAGAAACCATACTTTAAGTGTTTGTATTTACCATGCTGAATAATATATAATATATATGGAAGCCATTCTTGCTTAAATTTAGTTAAACTTCTGTTATGTATATATACTGTTAGTTTTGCCATTGCTGCATGTTCTCCAAGTTTAAGTTCCCAATCAGATATCATCAGCACTACGTCTTTTTTCCAAAATTCCTTGTTTCTGAATTTTTACCAAGAAGTATGAGCAAAGTTCTTTTTGGAGTTTTCTGCCTGTTGTATCAAAATAACTTGATTGTCTTTAAGTCCTTCAGACTTTAACATGGGTGGTTAGAAGGCTGGAAGGTACCATCTACCACTAGGCCTTGGGCAAACTTATTTGAAGGTCTTGACTTGTGATGTCTGTTGCCACTGTGTCTTGGGGGGTCTTTGCCCTCTCCCTCTTCTCTTACTTCCCATGGGACCATATTGGAGACTTCTTGGCTAAAAGAAGTTAGAAAAAGAGGGTGGGTGAGGGGACCAGGAAAGATGGTAGGTTCAGTGGAAGTTGCCCTGTTAGATGTCTCAGCACATCTAAATTTAACTTTGTGGCCTCTGGGCAAGACATTGCCTAACACTGATATACTGTATTTCCAAATACAGTATCCCTTTCCCATTGTACCACATAAAGAATCACCATAAAAGAAATGTAGCATAACAATGGAGCATAATATTTTGCAAAAAAAAAAAGCCGATGCTAATTTATACCTTTATGTGCACATTCAGAAACAGTTATGAAGAACTGTCAACCTACGCTTCTATCTCTATTCCCCTAACTTAAACTGGACTGTGTAACTCTTCAAACAGAGAATGCTATCAAGTGAAAGACTATCCTTTTTCTCTTTTTCTCTCATCTATCTATCTATCTACCTATCTATCTATATCTATCTATCTATCTATCATCTATCTATCTACATCCATCCATCCATCCATCCAAGGTAGGACATGTGGCCACCCTATGAGCTACCCATCCAATCTCTCATTGAGACCCACCTTTTTGAGACCCACCTTTCTCGTGGGTGCTCTCAAAAGTGTGTTAGAACACAAGCCCCATATTTCCCACACATCATGGTGAATATTTGGTATTGATTATCTTTCACTGTTGCTGCTTTCAAAATCTATAATTGGAGTCCCACTCAGCTCCTAGTGACTCTGTGGTCAGACCCATGTAGTTTTCACGGGCAGCAATTTGGAGATGGTTTGCCATTGCTTCCTTTCGGGATCATTTTTTAAAACATCCCTGTCTAATCTCCAGCCCTGGGATTTCCTGAGATCAGCCAAGGCTAACTAGATGTCACTGTTCTAGGAGCCATTCAGTATTAAAATCAAAAGGGTTAAAATGATTTTAACGCTTTTTTCATAATCAGAAATGTGAACAGTGACATCCACAGTAAGCCACAAGCCAGAATGATCGCATATGCAAAAGGACCCCATCACACAAATCCACCATGACATAGTTCTTGACGTCTGATGCATGCACACAAGTCACAGAGTTTGTGCAATGGTAGCGTCACTGGTCATCCTCCATGCATATGAGTATAAATAAGTTTAAAAAGTCATATTAAACTTGCCTGAAATAGTCAGAAATCTATTGATAATGCCATGGATCTTCTAATACCAATAGGGACAATGGAAGTCAGGGTTCTCCTACAAAGAGGTACAACAAATGCTGGGATAGGAACCCTGAGAGAAGAGCAGAGGTGTCCTCAGAGGAGGTGGCCCCAAAAACCAAGATGGCGGTCAGGGCTATCATAATTTTTTCAGCCCCGCTCCGCTCCCCAGACCTCCTTGTCCGCAGCTTGTTGACTTATGCAAGCACGTGGAAGATTCAACCAATATATTCTGTATAATCTAAACTTTGAGAGTAATCGTCACAGTTTGGGATCATCTGACCTTGGCAACTAGGATTCTCTTCTACAGGCACCATAATCTTTTCCTGTATCTTTCCTATGCCTTTACTTTGTAAGCACTTTAAAGCATCAGCCACTAGATGTCGCAAGCATTGGTACAGCATCGGCACCCGCAAAGGGAACCGAGAAATGAGTGTTTTGTTCACAAAGGAGAGGAAAGGATAATGAGGGAATGAAAATCAGATGTTGTAGACAAATAGGAGACACTGACTGCTTCCATGCCCCGCTCACAAACTTCCCAGAATCTCTGGCTGGCCACTGTTAGAAACAGGATACTGGATTAGACAGATCCTCAGCCTAAGCCAACAGGACTCTATTTATGTTCTACTAAATATATCTGGCAGAGTCAGTATATTTCTGAAGATTTCATTGCTGAGTGAATGGGTGGAATCACATTTTTAATAGCAAACCAAACCAAACCAAACCAAACCCAGAGGCCCGGGTCAGAGGCAAAAGCCACATTCTCTGATTGGCGAATCCTCTCTTTTAATCCTGCAGGGACTATTAGTGACTTCAAAGGGACCACTCTGTGTGCTTGCAGATGCTAATCCATGGTTAACTGGACCACAACTTACTGAATTAACCTAATTTGTTTGAGTTCATGCAAGATGCATAACCACAAATTAGCCATACTAGCTGGGTTTCCACAGCATACTAGCCAGCCAGCCACATTTTAGCCTAAGATACTGTACATACCCAATGTACATTTCAACAGAAAGGCCTGAGCTCTTGTTAATTTGCATAAAGAATAGAACTTCACCCTGTTAAAACCAGGGGATCTCATGTCTTGTGTTGATCCTTTCCTTCTTTCCTTCTTTCCTTCCTTCCTTCCTTCCTAGCTTCTCATCTGGATGGAATAATCTACAAACCATTTCTTATCCACCTGATTGATGGTTTCCTGAATCTCATGTTGCAAAGCAATCTGGGGAACAGTGTTTCCCCCTGGAGAAGCAGCCAAAATGTTTCATTTTTCTCAAACGGAATTACGTAAGAACCCTTCTCTGCTGCCCAGTGGGTTAAGCTTTTATGGCTGCTTCCCTTAGATCCTTCTTCCACAGTCTGTGCATTGCCAACTTTCCAGGTGCTGAGATTTCTTTTGTTTTGGTAAATCCTCCAGACAAATGGTCTTGTTAGAACTGTTTACCCAACGGGGATGTTACTGGTGTCATGCCCGAGCCCTTTGTATATAATGTAGCTTCTCCCCTATCGACAAGGCACCGCAGAGAAGAAACTTTGGTTAAACAAGTATTCATTTCTATTGTTAATTTGGCTGATTTCCATGGTTGCATCTGTTCTTTCTGGCTGCAGTACAACCTCAAGCCCACATGTATGACAGGGATCTGGATGAACTAATTCTATCAGACTTTCATCTCACTCAAGCTGCAGAAATGATCATGCTCTCCCTAGATGACCTGACACTTAGCAATGCATCAGTGAGTTGCTATATTTGAATGTTGCTTTTCTCATAATAATTGTTGCCTTCAAACTGGAAGATTCTCAGCCCTTCTCAGAACTGCTTGAAGCCTGGGGAATGGATGGTCTAATCTCAGGCAAGGAAGGGGTGGCAAAATCGGATATGCTACACTTAGAAGTAAATTTAATGATTTTTAATGGTGCTTATTTCCTGATATGCATATAGAATTGCAGCCAAAGATGCTTCGTAAAGCCCCTTGATATTATGGGCTGGCTGGATCAAAGTTTAGCCATTAAGTAGACTAACTGCTGCTTTTGGTGCTCCTATGCTAAATACACTAAAGGGCTGATCTGCACAACCAGTTTGTTCCAACAGGAGTGTGGATCATGGACCATTACTCAAGGCAGGAACTCAGATGCGATCCCCTATCTACCACCAGAAGGCAGCCTCTCCATCTTTTTCTGTTATGTGGAACAGAAATAAGAAATAAGCAGTATTCTCCAGCCTGTGCTGTCTCAAGTGTGCTGTCTGCTTTGCCTGCTGTGCTTCATGTTGTTTAGGCAAAGACCTCCACTTCAATTGGCTCCTGTGTGTTGGGCAGGAGTCCTCCCTCCCCTCTGGCCACTGGTCCTGCCCATCGGCGATTGTCACCAGTGGAGCAGTGCAAAGCTGGGCTTGATCCAGGGGAGGTAAACAAGCAGGGGGATCCACCAATCAGAGGCTGGAGTAAACTTGGTCCAGACAGGGTATCAAGCCATCTTTGATAGGAAAAGGTTGAAATCCAAAAGGGATTTCTTAAGCCAGCTTCATTTTCAGGGGCTTTTCATTTGGGACACAAGCAGTGATGTAGAAAACATTGTCATCTTGCGGGACCCAGGAAGCATGCCTTCTTGGTGGTGGCCCCTGCCCTTTGGAATGGCATCCTCCCAGAGCTCTGTACTGCTCCCAACTTATTGACTTCCTGGAAACATTAAAAACTTTGTTATTTCCTTTTAATTGTCAGCTGCTCAGACTCACTGAGGACTCAGGCAGCCTCAAAATTGAATTCAGTGAATAAATAAGCACTCAGTTCAATGGCATCTGCAATGGAGGTTCAAAAAAGGGAAGATACTGGAAAGCCCCACCTCCTTGAACAACAGGTATAAAAGGGGCGGGGCTTGCATCACAGATGCTGCTTCTGCCACCTTGCCTTTCTTTCACCCCCTCCCCCACCCCACACACACATTACAGCCTCTACATAGATCTGATTCACTTGGACCACAGAAAGAAGAAGCTTTCTTTTAACGAAGTTTCCCATTAAAGCAGACACTTTGCTCTGATAACTAAGAAACATGTGTGATGCACATAAAAAAGGGTGGGGCTTTAGTCACACAGTCATGACCACCATCTTGCCTTTTCTGATCTCTCTGTGGATGCCCCTGGGCAGGTTAGCCTGTAACTTGCTCTCAATCCTTTAACATAAGAGGTAGTGATTTCAAGTCAACTGCATCAATAAATGACATGAATTATAAAAAGTCTGTTTGAAAAGTCTTAACAGCCAATTGGAAATGGTCATGTTACAAGTTCTCCAGCAGAGAGGATGTTCTAACTGCTTCCTATAACTTAGGGATGACACCCCCCTCAAAAAAAAAGACCTTTCAGGAGGAACTGGTGGACAGGTCAACTTGCATTCTCAGTGACCAAACACAGAAATATGAGTCAAATTCTGAATTCCTGTTGGCTTCATGGGCTGTGCGAATACGTCTTTGCAATAAAACTTTGGCACCGTTTGGCCATCATAATTAAATTAGTACCTGGGATCATACATCACATTAAGCCACATTGTGATCTTGGTTTTGGTTTAGCTAGCCACGGGTACATGGTGCTGTGATGAAAACAATCTGCTTTCGTGCAATGTGTGAATCCAGTGTTCAGTGTGCATAAGCATTGTCAACCCCCTGCAAATACACCATAGCTTTCCCTCACCTCTTCCAATGGGGCAAAACATTTGGGAAGCTTTTATTTAATTGCAAAGTGGTTTCCTGTTTATTTGTTTTAAAGAAAGCTATAATTAACATTACCTTTGTTGAGCAGGACAAGCTAGAGTTAGAAAACAAAGCAGAGAGCACACCAGATCAAGGCACATTAAGCCTTTCTTCACTGCCAAGTTTGAAGTGCTCTCTGCTCATCCACAAGCCAGCAGAACCCTACACTGGTCTGAAATTTGTTGTCCACATTGCCAAGCCTTATCCTGCCTTTTATTGCCTCTGTTCCCAGTCACTCCCAATCCCTGATTCCCCTCCAAAATGACAAGGTAGATTTTTTGAGGTTATCCTTGGACAATATTGGAATAAAGGGGGAAATTCTCTTTTAACATGGTCCAGTTAAGGACAATTTAAGTCTATCTCACTCATGGGCTAGGGTTAGTTGCAGGTGGTCCCCGTGGGACATTTTCTAGCTCATTCATGCTATATTTATATGGAACATCTGTAAAGTCTTCTGGAAAAAGAAATTTGGAGTTCTCATAAGAGTGACCAGTCATTGTTTTTGTTGTCCAAGGAGAAGATCAAAAGAAAGGGGAAGAATGAGAGACAAAGGAGTATCAGAATGGGAGAAAAGAAGAGGGGAACATCTGGAAGTGTTAATGGGTGACCCTTCCTACTCCTGGTGCTGGCCCCACCTACTGCTTGCTTCAGCCTGCTCAAGAAAAAAAAAAAGGTTGCCCTAAAGGTTGTGGCGCAAATTTCACAGCATCTGTTAAATGTCACTGACATTTCTCAGCCTAGGTGATAAATCCATCATTGAAGGAGTTGAAGGCAGGAATTCCTTCTGCCTCCACTTTTAGGGAATAAAACAGTGATCCCAACAAGTTTCAAGTTAACACGGGAGTTCTATTTTCTAAAATAAGCAAATATTAAGATCTCTCTAAAATAGTTGGTAAATGCTCACATTTGTTGCCGTAAGCCTAGAATTACTTTGTTATACTGTGAGGACCACTCATTTCTAACAACCTCAGTTGGGATTGCTGAAAATATCAAGTTACCTAAACAAATACTGCATTAGAACCAAAGACATTGTAGACTTCCCTGGGAATATTCGGGCTTTCCTCAAAAATTAATAGGAAGAGACATATCCAGACCTAGAAATGGGAAAATGTGGAGTCCTTGGAGCTGCACAGAATTCTAGCTGATTGGCATTTTCCATGTTATAGTTGACCCCAGAGCACACAAATATACTGACAACCACCATCGAGACCACATTCCTAAGACAAGCTGAGAAAAGAAAAACAAAACTTCAAACTAAACTGCTCAAACTAAACCCCAGAAACAAAGAGGCACCTGAACCAGAATGGGTAATCAACATGTTCAGCCAACCACTATCCACTGCAGAACACAATATCCTTCAGAAAGGCCTCAGCTGTAACAATGCCTATCAGCTAGAATTCTGTGCAGCCTTAGAAGCAGCATTTAAATGTACAGGACTCAACCCAGAGACCCAAGAAAACATAAGGCAGACAATCATACCACAGATCAGAAGAACACAGTATAAGCACCAACTCAAAGCAGAGGACAGAGCAGCCCTCAAAAGCCTAAGGAAGGACCAAACCATCATCATCCGCCCAGCAGACAAAGGCCGAACCAGTTATGGATAAATCACAATACTTGCAAAAAGCCAAAAGGTTTTAGAGGACAAAGAAACCTACATCCCAGTTAACACCAACCCAATACAGAAACTAGACAACCTAATCAAGAGAACCCTCAGCAACCTAAGAAAGGCCAGATCACAAAGGAAGAACAGTGGTGGATGAAAAGCAGTGGATCCATCCTCCCACACTTCTCTGGACGACCAAAAATACGCAAGCCTGACATACCTCTCTGACCAGTTGTATCTTTACCAGGGACTCCAACGTACAACATAGCAAAAGAACTGACAAAAAAACTGGGACATCTCACAGAGAAGAGTGAATATTCTAGCAACTCCTCACTACAGTGCCTCCATAAAATCAAAGACATACACTGTCACAGGTTGGTTTAATATCCAAGGGTGGATTACCCAGACCCATCCAGAGATTCCCAATGAGACACTGCACACACAGACTTTTCTCTCCCCTTTTTATATTGGGGTTCCTTTACTTATAAAACCAACATTCACAGTGCAAAAGTGTTCCTGTTTCTACCCAGGTGTCCCACTAATACAGTTTTCACCTAACCTATATTTCTATTGCTCAACTTGCTATTATACTGCTCTAACTATTACACACTACTGCTATCCCTAGAATATCTATTGCTATTCTCCTGGCCTTTCCACAAACCTTGACTGCTGCTCTCCCCCTTGCTTCCTTCTGCCTCTCCTCTACACACCCAGCTGTTCGAAACACAGGGCTTTTTAAACGATCTCTCCCCCATCTGGACGCTGAGGTGCTTTAGAAATAAAGGGTAGGGTACACAATTACTAGCTGCCTACACTCTTTTTACAACCCATCTTTCCACATAGACATAGATGAAGATGAAATTATGGTGTTAGACTTGCTGAGAATTTGAATGAAAGACTACCAGGAAATTCCAAAACTATAAGCTAGAAATCCTAGAATAAGGATTTTTTTCCATACTGTGGTTAAGAGAATTCCATGGACATGGATCTTAAGCTGAGGGAGCCTTAGTGGCGTACCTAATTCTGAGAGCTGCATTTCACATTTCTATTTTTTTACCTATAAGGAGGTAAATCAGCCAAGATTAATCACATCATCATCAGTGGTCTGCTTCCTTGGCAAATGGAGAAGCATTTTATGTCACCGGGTAGATGGAAAGACTTGGTTTCATAACAGGTCATCAACGTTATTGAACAATAACTGACCTTAAAAGAGGTTTTGCTCAAAAAAAAAAAAAAAGCACAGAAAGCTCTTTAAAAGCCTTCTAAGGAGGCAGAGTTTTTCAGCTTCAGCAACTTTAAGATGTGTGGACTTCAACTCCCAGAATTCTCCAGCCAGATGCTGGGAATTGAAGTCCAGACATCTCAAAGTTGCTGAGGCTGAGAAACACTGTTCTGAGGAATAGATTCTTACCTGTACTGGAATCAGCTGCTTCTGTGTGATCTCCTAACCCATATCTCCGCTAACCCTGACCCACTCTGTCTTTTAGTCTGGAAAGGAGGGTTATCTGAGGACTCACATCAGTAAGTGGGATTAAGATTAATCTGGTTACCCCACAGCAGGCTTCTCTTCCCCTATTCCCTCCCCCTTTTCATCAAATTTAGGAGTTTCTCTAAAATGTGCAAGGACAGAGTTCTTGTTTATCTTAAACTCTCATCATAGATAAACAATTTGCTGCTTTACCTGAGCAAGCATTTTGCCATTCTGAAGCAGCTCATTTTCAAGCCATGGGAGAAAGCTTTTAAAACTGAATATGATACCAGCTTTACTAATCAGAGTTTGGTTAACAAGGTTTCTGATGGTAAGCAGAGTTGATTTCATTTATTGAAATTGGACTCAAATCTGTCTGCAAACAATTATAGAAATGAAAGGAGCAAAAGGATGCATTACTTTGGATTGCTACAAATAATAATCCAAATTGCAGTCATTTTAAGATGAGCAGGGTAAAAGACATTGTTGTGCAGCTGGTTTATATCGTGTGTTTGGCCAACATTCATAATGGGCTTCTTTCACTTTATAATCAGCTTCCCTGTTTATGAATCACAAATAAGGAAGAAGATTCTTGAAAGCAAAAGAGCTCTTTCAGACAGCAGCCATATGAATATTTATTGGGATTACAGTCTTGTTACAGGATATTTCCAGGGATATGTGCTTAGAGTTTGGCAGCCTAAATTATATATTCATAAACTCAGTAGAAACTTGATGTGGGATTTAGATTGTACCTGGATGCAATCTTTTACATTTCTTTTCCAACTGTTGCGCAATCATGTTTTCTTTGTTTCTTATAGAGTTCAAGAAATGGTATTTTTGACTAATTAAATGTATCATGCATCCCCCTTAATTTATTTTTTGTTTGTTTTGACAGTGTGATCAAACATACTGGGGTATCCACGGGGGGAGGATCAAAAAAGTTAAGATGGTAGCAACTGCTTTATCAAAACCCTGTCTCTTTTCTTATGTGTGCTGCATGTAAAAAAGAGGCTTTTATTGCACAGTTATGGCTGCCATCTTGACTTTTTTGACCCCCCTTGCCCAGTGGATGCCCCTGCTACAGAAAGGAAGTTTGAAACGAATTACCAACATACTATGAATAGGAGGTCCTCCTTATTAATTTGGCCTTCTATATACAGATATTGCAGGGACTTAAAAGGCCAATGATTCCCTCCCGCCCCACTGCTTAAATTGGAATGCTCAGTGCACAGGACTGTGAGGCATATTAAACAAACACCAACTTTTCCCACACTGAGACCCAGCACATCTAAGAGAAATCCTTTTGGTACCTACGAGTTGTTGGATATGTTATCCTTGCCCATCAAATTGTTCCTTTATGGTACAGAATAAAGAAGAGATCACCTGGTGGCCTACTTTCCAACTCTATTTGTTATTCCAGCTTTAACCCTTTTATGTATATAAAAGAGTTAAAGCTGGAATAAACAAAGGCTACTCCCTTTGGGACTGTCCATACTAATTACCATGCTAATTACGCATAGTATTGTTTCCAGTGGCTCTGGAAAGTTGTGTGCTTGTAATTTTTTAGAGAATACAGATTGTTCTAAGTCCTCTTTCCTATTTTCATCTCTTGCCAGTTTTTCATGTCTCTCCCTTTTTTCTCCTATTTTGCCCATTAACTGTTTTGAAGTTTGCTGATGTTTAATAAATAAAGATCAAGCTATATTTTTGGCTAGCTGTACTGAGTTGTGTGTTTGCTCTGATCTGAATACAAGGATTGACTGGGAGTGAGCTGAGTGCAAGATAAACTGGAAATTACCTGCAGGCATTTTCCAACCGGCGCGACTGGAAGAGAATTGCTGGCAACACACAGCTTGCAGGAGTGAGATAAGAACAGTAGCAGGAAAAATGCATCCTGGCTTTTTATGGAGATTAATTTGTTAATGCCTCTCAAGAATTTTAATGATGGAAATGGCACGCATTTAATACTAGCAGATTTATGTAACTGATGCTCCTGCCAGGCTGGGGAAGGGGGGGTAGAGGAGGCTGATGAGTTGATCTTCAGCAAACAAGCATAGGATTGCTCTGTGAAATTTCTTGTACTAAAATTAATATGACTCAGCATTTAATTTTGGCTCAATGTTGCCCTTTACATTAAGGAAGGAAAATCAGCAAAAGGCATCCACTTTTATCCTCTGGCCACCTTCATTCATATACCTGTTTTTCTAATCACCGGGTGGAGACTTGAAAGCAATTCAGTCTAAATGGGGACAAGTGTTTATTTTCTTCTGACTACATAGGATGATGAGAACCAGTTTGGCTAAAACACCAGGTTAGAAACCAGGAAACTGTGAGTTCCAGTCCCGCCTTAGGCACAAAGCCAGCTGGGCGACCCTGGGCCAGTCACTCTCTCTCAGCCCTAGGAAGCAGGCAATGGCAAAGCAGCTCCAAAAACCTTGCCAAGAAAACTGCAGGGATTTGTTCAAGTCAAGACTTGAAAGCACAAATATATATATGTATGTATGTTTCTGTTTGTGCACAATTGTGTGAACACTGGGAGAAGAACCTGTCTTAAAGAAATCCAGTTATAGGTGAAAGCAGATAAATGAATTGGATGCCCAGAAAGTTAAGCATGCTGTTTTCTGATTATATCAAAACACTCTTGGTTTGCAACCAAGCTTCCTGGTTTTTACATTTTATTCTCTTAAGGCAGGCTGGACAACTTCTTTTGGAGCTGGGGGACTCACTTTCTATTTTGTAAACCTCTTCAGCTTTCAGTGATTGATGTATGACACAATGATTTCACTGGAGGGATTTCGCCCTCTATCTTGAACTCTATCTTTAGGAGGTTGTAGTGAACTTAGGTCAATCTAGCTTCAAACCTTTAGCCAGAAGCTCACTGGGAGATTTTGGGCTAATCGCTATTCTTCAGCCCAATCTGAAGTTGCTGTTGTGAGGAAAATAGGAGGAAGATCTGCCTAGGCCTTTTGGTCTTGGAAGACAGGCAGGGCATTAAGTGAATGAATTAACTGTGGAGTCCTTGGTGCTCTCTGGGCTTGGTTGTTTGCTTGCAGCTGTTTCATTACCCCACTAGGTAACATCATGATAATGTTACCTAGTTGGGTAATGAAACAACTGCAAGCAAGCCCAGAGAGCACCAAGGACTCCACAGTTCAACCCTGAGCTACAGATATTCTCTTCTAATGAATGAATGAATTACCTATGCTAATCCTCACGGAGCCTTAACACGCCTATCTTGCATTTTTTGTTGCTGTTTCAGTGTGGGAAAACCATGCCCAAGGTGCTGCTAAATTTCAAAAGCCCTGAAAAACTTCACCAGCATGAAGGATAACAGCTGGAATAATAGAAAAATATGAGCTCAGCATATTTCCCCAATAAAAATCACAACTAATCATGAGGTGATACCGTCCACAGTTGATTCAGATCTCAAAAGAGCAGGCGATTCTGCTGTTTTCGTTGCACCAGATTACCCAGCTACTTTTCTGGAGCTTCAGCAATATGATGGAGATGATGAGCACATTGTCTTTGTGTTGTCATTTTCCCAATCCATTCAGTTTCTCACAGGATCATATCTGCAGAGATACAGTTAAATGGAATAAAGGTGGACTGGATAAAAGCAGCAGCCATTTTCTGACTTGTGACTAGATTTCTGAATCGCAGCCATAAGATGGCTGCTTACTCCTGTCTGTCTATCCTCATTCAATTAGTCAGGTCCCCATGTTACAAAGCCATCGGGGAGTTTCAGCAAGTCAAAATCTCAGTTTTGCAAGCCCTGCACTCAGATGGGAAGTGAACCTGCATCCAAATTTCACACGGGCTCTTAGGAGCAATATGACAAGCTGGGGTTCCTGTGGAGAGATTAGTTTTTAATACAGCAAAACATTTATACTTGTTGCTAGTAAACCATGCTACATGATTTATCGCCTGACAAATAGTTCGGAGCTCCTCCTCCTAGATCTGTAACCTGCCTCAACCTATGCCTCTCAGTCTCTCTATTATCTCTGCTGTTTTGTTAGTTGGATCATTTATTTCTGAATGAAAGAGAAGACAGATGTTTCCGATTATACTCCCTGTAAGAGGATGAGACTGGGGAGAGGGAAGAAGAAACTTGGCATTGCTTGTTACCTGAAGCTGTTACCAGATGTTCCCCTGCATACGGCTGTTCTCGCTAACCGTCCTCAATAGCACTAGAACCAATGATGTATTTTTCCAGTCAAGCCCCAAAATACAAAGTACTTTGGTAACTTCATGGAGCTGGGTTGGGGATTTCAACTTGAAGGAAAACTCATTTTCTGATGAATGATGATCGAGAGGATTGCTTTCAGGAGGCCCTACCATTATTACAGGTATCCTAGGTTTGGCTCAAAGTCAGTTGTAGCCATTTGGAAGTCTTGCTACGTACCCCAGACCAGGGTGAAAGGTTTGGCTGGAAAATTACAGAGTGACTTGGAGGGAGAGATGAAGAGCCAGGGGCAGCAGTGACCAAGTCAATTCTGGTCTTCCAGAAGTGGTCTTCACTTCATGCTCCTTCCCTCTATGACATTTCTTATTGGAAGGACACCAGACAGCCAAGGCACAAGCTGACCTGGAAATCATAATGTCTGACAATGTCCAGCTGCTGGTTTGCAATTAGGAAATTAAAGAAATAGGAAAAGGAGATTGCAGACACGACAAGGACTCTTGAAGGAGGAGAACTTTGACCTCTTTACTTAGGCCAATTTCTTAAGTGAGTTGGTCTCTTAAGTATTTTTTTATTGGTGATTCTGACCATTCTTTCACTTCTTTCATTGTTGCTGGACGATATATAAAGACTAGAATAATGTACTATGCTAAATAATGGTTTATTTAACCATGGTTTATTGAATAAACCATAATTGGCTGGGTTGAGGCACAATACTAAGCTATAAATTCTGATTTACAAATCACAACTGGCTGAGTTTGCACAACATCTTCAGCCAAAACTAAGCAAACATATTATAACCAATAAAATAATCCATCACATTGGCCAGGAAGAATGTCTAGTGATGGCTTATATTTGTAATAACCTTCTGTTATGCTCCTCCTAGCTAATGCAAGGCATATCAACTATAGTAGTCAGCCAAGCATTCATCCCAGCAGAAAATGGCATGTGTGCAGCTTATGGACACCGAGATTCTGGAGAGATATCCTCATCAATAAATCAAAGTCTAAGGCACTCTCTTTTCTTCCTACATCGATGTTGTCTGCACAGAGCTATCGACCTGGTTTATACAACCTGCTGACACAAAATGTACTTTGTTTTGTTGTGTCTTGGCATATTATGTCAACCTACCATTGTGGTTTTTAAACCATGATTTATGACTTAGCCTGTTGTGCAAACCCGGCCAGTTGCATTTATTCAGTGAATCATCATTAAAGAAAGCATGGCTTTATTCAGTGAACCCAGTCATTATCTATGCTTTTCCAGCAAAAATTGCTGTACTCCACTGTTCTTAAAGTTAGCCAGACATTTCTCATAGGTCAAAAGCTTCTCCACTGCAGGGGGCTTGCATTATTTTAATGGCATTTGAATTTATTTTTTCTATTCACATACTGGAGTATCTGTGGTTTTACAAGAAGAATCTATTACTTGGTAAATCTGTTATCTCTGTTACATTGCCAGTTGGGCCATTTCTCTCTGAATTAAAGGAACATCTGTTGATGATTATACTCTGATGAGAGAGGGGGGTAGGGAATCTGGCACAGGTCGATGGGGAGAAGTTTTTCTCCCTCTTGAAACCTAGAATCAAGGCTCCCCAATGAAGCCCTTGGAAGGAGTTTTAGGACAGAGAAGAGAAACTGCTTCTTCACCCAGCACCTAATTAACCTGTGGGGTTCATTGCTACAAGACATTACAATGGCTACCTGGCACCTGGGGGGAAGAGGAGGTACCTTTGTTTTTAATGATGTTTTATGGATAGTTGTGAGCCATCTGGAGTCATTGTATGAGATAGGTGCCCATATAAGTCTTGTAAATAAATAAGGAAACAAACAAATACACTTGGATGTCTTTACAAGGGGATGGAGAACAGGTCTATCAAGGGCTCAGTGTTATCTGCGGTTGGAAGTAGCATGCCACCACATACTAGCTGCAAAGGAAGAAAAATGAGAAAGGGGTATGTTTCTACCTCCATACTACTAAGATATCCAGGGTATAAAATACTTCCTAGAAATCATCATCATTTCTTCCACTTACAACCAGCTGCTCCTGGTTTCTATTCAGATTCCTACTTAAACTTAGAGTGGTAATTCTAAACAAAAGCTGTGATAAGTGGAAACATTAGCAGTTTAAGAATAGTTGAGGGGTGTCCTGAATCCTCTTAATCAAATTGGGATGTCCTAAAATTTAGCTCTTTGGGAATCTGTGATTTTCAACATATTGGACTCCAGCTTCCATAAACGCAGACCTTTACCCATGCTGACTCAAATTGATGGGAATTGGAATCCACAAGATCCATATTCTTGGAATGAAAATCCCTAAAACTCTTCAGGGTTGCTTAAACTTAACAGATAGGACTTGTTCGTTTACCATATTTAAATTGAGGCTACTGTCTTAATCATACATACCTCACTGAATTTAATGGGACTTATCTCTAAGTAGACATGCATAAGATTTACTCATGTCAGCTTTCTCTGATTTGGCACCATTAGGATTTGTTGTGTTACAATCTCTATAATCCCAGCCATCACAGATTTTGAGCTGTTGGGTGATCAGCCAAATAACCTAGATATTTAACTTCATCTCTTTCCAATTGTTATAAATCCTGATCTTCAAGAAAGAGGGAACCCCACACATTTCCACATAGTTTCTCCTTCCATTGAACTATCTTTGAGAAAGGACTGGACCATCCAAAGAGGTCTGCATGATCAGAATATTTTGTCAAAATGGCTAAAGCATTGCACTGCATTGCATTGCACTGCAAGCTCCACCCCTTTTCTACCTCTGTATGATGTCATGATGCATGTACAGAAGGAATGGAGCGTGTGTCACACGGCATGATGCTGCTTTTATCAATGGCTCTCCCTTGACCTCTCCGCAGATGCCTCTGAGATCTTTTAAAGCAGCGTTTTTCAAACTTGGCAACTTTAAGATGTGTGGACTTCATGCTGGCTGGGGAATTCTGGGAGCTGAAGTCCACACATCTTAAAGTTGCCAAGTTTGAAAAACGCTGCTTTAAAGTCTTCGCTCCTCGTCAGAGTTACTGGTTGAGGGTAAACTGTATTCAAACAATTCTAGAGAATGCCACACAGGGACAAATTTACCTGAAAGGGTTGATTTTGGTTTTTTTTTATCGGCAGAATGGGACAAACACATTTTCTCCTTCATTGTCGGTTCAGCCTAAAAAAATGAAAAAGATAAAAAAAGATTGTCTGCCTGATTTTTTTTTTCACCAGTTGATTTGTGATTTGTTAACATAAGGATAAACTGAACACGATCACAGGCTTTCTTGTTAGGTGTGTTGTTTTGGTCTTTGTGTTGCATGGCTCCGTGACCCATAATAACAATACCGACTCCCGTCCTTGCGTAAAGCAGCGGTACCTGATTTCATATTACAGTCCCCAAAATCTCCAGCCAATGTGGCATTTGGAATCAATGGGGCAACAGACTCACATAACGGAAAGGTGGGGAAGACAGACTTCCTTTCTCCTGCGTCATTTTCTCCTGCACCATCTTTCCACCTCCCTTCTACTGGGCAGTTCGGTTTATTAGCATTCTGAATTCAAAACACACATTTCTAATTTAAAAGGCCCCATTCTGAATGCAAAATCACTGTTTCAAGGGCAGGGCGAGCTGCTTCAAGCATTTTGGAAGCGTTTTGATCTCAAAACAGCACATTTTTCGCTTGAAAGAGTGTTTTGGATTTGAATGTGCAATTAAAGCCCCACCCCCCTTTTCCATGTTTTGCACACATAGCACACATAAAAAAGGAGCAGAGCTTCTATCAAGCGGCTGTAGCTACCATTTTTACTTTTTGGACCCGATCTCCACAGATGTGCCTGCTTTGTAATAGGGTTTCTTTTTACCCTGGTTCATACAATCTGGACTGGAGTGATATAGAAGTGGCACTGCCATGGTTTGTTTTAATTCTGCTTTGTTGAACAAGCCATAATGGTCTAGTCCACCCCAGCGCAATATCACAAACCAGGATTGGAAGACTGCCTTGTCTGGGTTCCAAAAATATGTTAAGCCCACCTAAGCAAGCCACATTTTGGTATCTTGTACTGTACGAATCCAAACTCAATGTTCGGCATTCCATTTGAGTAGCAGACAATAACTCTGGCACATTTTTACTCAGATGTAAGTTTTATAAAACATGTGGGATTTATCTGCAAGTAAAAATGCAGAGGACTATGGTTTTAAGTATATGGTAAAGGAAATTAGTAGAAACAGGTTGTAAGCCTAGGTATGTCATCCTGGTATGATATCTTTGTTGAATATAGTTGCTGTTAATACATAATTAGTTAAATACAGTAGGACAAATACATAATTTGGGTGAGGTCATGTCAGAAATAATTCTTAGAAGTGTTTTGGAGGACAAAATCATTACTGCCCAATGAGGACTGATTATAGCACAGATCTTCTAGTTCACAATATGTGATATCCAACCAACAGGAGTTTATGCCAGTGATTTCAATTCATCATGGAAAAATCAGTCATTGGATTCTATTTAGAAAGTTCATGATCAACATTCAATAACATTAAGTGAAATATAGACTGGTTTCTTCTTTTGTTTTAATTAAATGTGCAAATTGAGTTTGATAGGTAAAATACTAAAGCAGATTATTCTGAGCCACACCCAGTACAGCATCTTGGAAGACATAATAGACTCTGTTCAGCTACTTCTGGTACATGGCTATGATATAAATTGTTAGACAAGATGAAATCCATGAGAAAATTTTGGGTTCCTCCATTTTAATCATAATTCCTCCTCTACCTTCAAGTCTCTAGTTCATGTTGATACAGGAAAAATACAAAGTGTGAAGGGGTGGTATTGAAAAAATTGGTTAGATTATTTAAAGTCAAGATGGCACATTGTAGTCTAAATGGTAGGTTTAGATCCTGAGACTAGGATTGTTAAAGGATTTCTGGAAACGAAGGGAAGGATGTGGCCTCGCTATCTTGGATATGATAGTAACTGTCGGACATCAGATTGATTTAAATGCTTTGACAGTTTGAGTGTCCTGGGACTGTTTGTTTTCAACAGCCTAGAATGTACAGATCCTCCAAAATGGGGTTATTTGTACTTCCCAGTTTGGCAAAACAACTTTCAGTCTAGGATTTACTCCTGCATAATGCTACAGCAAACAGTGGCAGACGTGGACTGCACTTAGAAGTAGAAGATGGCTGAAAGATGCCTTCCAGCTGTGCTGAATTCCTAAAAAGCCTCTTTGCAGAAGCACCTTTTCCTTTTTTCTTCCATCATTTCAGGAAGCACTGGAGAAGACAAGAGGACATCTGGAAAAAGTGCAGGATTGCTGGAGCAGACCTGACTTTTGAAATTAGAGGATCTCAAAGCTAGAGCACTCTGGGCTGTTTCCCCAGTCTTTACAGTGACTAAGATTTGGCCTAGCATGGAATTCTTTGGGGTGAAAGCCCCAAATCTGCTCTCCAGAGGAATTGGCGGTGGCATTCTTTTACAGTCCTAACACAGAACTTGTCTTGAGCTCCCAGGTAGATTCCTCCCACCATTCGCCAATGCTCAGTGCACAGCTGCTTCATTAGGTAGGACAAAGAAAGTGGCCCTTTGTCCATTATTTTACAAACATGTTTCATATAACCCAAATAGTCATCTATTACAGCTGCAAGGCATAGTAATGAAACAGAGTTCAAGTTTGGGTGGATCATCTGGTGGTTGGCCAAGTGGCCCAAAGACAAGTGGGTGGATAAAATAATATTTTCTCTTACAGTAACCCTTTAAAAATGTACTAAGTTTGCCTAATTCCCTCAGGTTCAGATGAAAATGCAAACTGTTCCAGTTGCCAAGAGTTTCTCACTCTATGTTTATTCCAGTTACATTTCCTGCCAGGCATCGCCATTACAGTTCCTAAGGTAAAGAATAAGATTCCATTCTACTTTTTCACACTGAGTTGTAACAGACGTGAAGAAGTCCAACTGACTTCGGATGGGTCACATATGAGATATTGCTCAACATGAATACAGAAAGAAAGAAAGGTCCTAGCATTTACTGGTACTAGATCCAAACCACAGATGATAATAGAACTGGTCTGCAACACACTGGTGACCAGTAGATGGCAGCAACAGGATAGAATTGTATGCAGTTCTTTGCTGCCATCTAATGGCCATCCAAAGAGGTACAACCAAAATATGGAAGTCCTAACTTGATTCATGCTCAGAGTCATAAGATTTCATGGTGGGGTTTCTAAAAATGATCTCTCCATCATGATGAAGAAAAAAAACAGAGAGATCAAAGTACTATGTGCTCTTTTGTGAATACACCCCAGAGGAACTATGGCTTTCTAACCTAGCTGTACTTTATCTTCAACTGTTTTTTCTGTCTCTGAACCCTATACATTTCTCCTATGAAATAGCTGAATCAAACAAGAGAAACAATTCAATAAAAGACTCTGTCCTTAAAAATAAAATTCTTTGTGAAAGATGAAAAAAGTAAAATGCTGAAACCTTGAAGTAGATTTTATATATGTGTGTCTCTTTATTTGTGTCTGTATTCCCTGTATTATAAAAAACATAGCTTAAATATTCAAATAAGTCCATAGATTATGAATTAAATCTTATTATGTTTTATTATGTTCCTTACTTGCTCGTTCTATGAATCAAATATTTGGAACAAAGTGAAGGGTATATTGTTGATCATGTCTCCCAGGTCTGTTATTAGAAAGGCTATTGTATTTTATATTACAGTCTATTCATCAACACTGGGCATAGATTCCTTTTAAAATGGTTTATTTATTGACTTAATAAAGTGCTTTTCTAGCCTTTCTCTGTTTGATGCCTATGACAGCTAACAATATATGGTCCAAAGAAAATCAGTCACATAAATACCGAGAAATCTATCATTTTAATTTGTAAATAGCAACTTCAGTGGAGGTACTGTATGCTGATTCAATAATGATCTTGAATGTTTGAAAGCTTAGTTATAATTTTGCTGGAAAAACCTATTTCCTTCAACCTTCCAGGCATGTGCTAATAATATAGTGCTCTGAGATTTTCCAGCACCTCGTGTTCTGTAAGGGATGCACATCCACCCACACGGAACATAATTAAGATGACATGTACAAGAGTTTGCTATGTAGTGCTTGTTCCTAGAATGGGGCAAAGAAGTTAGCAAAGAAGTCTGTGGTGGCTAACTGTTAAATTCTGAACAGTTTAATATTGAAGCTAATTTGGCCCTTTTTTTAAAATGGTCTTCGCTCTCATATATTTTATATATAAGCATAATCATTACGACACGTTCCCTAGAATGCTCACGTCAGCTGTTCCAATGTTGTGTTGAAGCATGCAAGGAGATCTAAGCTAAGGAGAGAAGTCCAAAAGTCAAGGTGGCAGTTGCAGTGGTGCGATCAAAGCTCCAGGTGAATTGCACCATTGCAGCCACCATTTTGAATTGCTCTTTACCATACCCTATGGATACCCCTGTCCCCCATCTTACAAACACCACTATAAAGAAATCCAGCCTAACAGAGAGGTAAAACCTGCATGATCTGCCAGCAAATTAGTTGACATACCTCTGTCAGCCATCTCTGAAGTAAAAATCACTTCTCTTAAGGATGCTTTCCAAAGCAGGAAAAATAATCAAGACTTCATTATACCCATCTATAGTGTAAAGCAGTACATGATCCTCTGAAGTTTTTATATTCAGAATGAATCTTTGCCATATTTAGCAAGTACTACTTAACATTCCCTGCCTTAAACTTTTCTTTCTGTATACTTTTTTTTAAGCAGAATGACTCCCTGTGCTTACAAGCAACAAAAGTTGAAAACCAACAAAACCTTTTGCAGCCAAAACAACATTTAGGGGCATGGGGCGCAAAGGAAGAGCTGGGGTTTTATTATCCTTTTAGCTAATGTGCAAATCAATCTTTAGATGCCTCTACACAGAATCTTTGCAGAATATGTTTATTTTCTGCATGTCATCCTTGTGCGGGGGCCTTGCTCACCTTCTGACTATTGGTCCAATTTTAGTGTATGCACTGCAGAAGCCAGTTCTAGTATTTGCTCAGCACTGTCATAAAATCCATAAATGGCAAAACAATGGGACTGCAAGTGAGCTGATGCATACCTATAAATGCTTTGGAGTACTGTTCTACACCTCTTTATCTCGGAGCACACATCTTTCCTACTGGGCTAGTATGGTTCAGCACAGCTGCACAGCTCTTGTGAGATTTTTTTGCCTGCAGCCTGCAAGCAAAGGTGTCCCTCAGCTTCTTCATGGAGCTCCAATCTGCTCTCTGGCCAAGTTCAGCTGTGCTAAAATTGTTCAAACTAAGTTGACCAGAGCCATTCTTGCAGTCCACAAATGTATTAAGGATGCCTTCTTACATTTGGAGATGGGGTTGGGGTCTGTGGATGCTACAGCTTGGTTCTTACTCATCCATTTTGGATTAAAATTAATTCTGTTCCCTATAGGTTTGGTGCTTTTGGTCCTTAGGGACCCCTTTAAATCAACACAGCTTAAGGCAGCTACTGACAAAATCCACTCACTGGGTTTCTCATTAGGCTATGAAAATGTCAGAAGTGCTCTCACACAACAGATCTGGGAGGCTGAACTTCAGACAAGTCTAAGCCTGGTCCCATGGTTTGGGGGATTCTTCCAAAAGGATTTGTGCCTGCTGCCTCCAATCTACCATCCGTTACAATATTGAAATTTCATAAAGGCTTTGCCTTAGCCAGGCTCAACCTACTGCCCTCAAGAATGCTCTTTGGATACTATGAGGATACCCACATGAGGATGGCCCAGAAGAGTCCCTGAGCCACATGCGCCTTTATTGTTCCCTTCACAATGACTCTCGAATGACCCTCTTCTACCCCTGCTGAAGAAGTTTCTGGAAGACAGCACAACCTCTGTTTGTTGCTCCTCTCGTCTGATCAGAACTTAGGTATATCATGCCAGGTTGCCCAATTTTGTGCTTCTATTTGCTCTATTCACCTTACTTGTAGCTAAAGATTTTGACTTTCATCTATTTATTTGTATTTTTTGTTATTTTACTTTGCTATTATTGTACTCTTTATCTTGTATTTTTTATATTTATATTTTTATTCTTTGCTATATATCTTATATCTTGTAAACTTCATATACACACGCACACATATAAACTGTACGCACGTGTGTGTGTGTGTGTATTGATTTTATATTGCCATTTTCTAGCCTGATGCCTGTAATAAATGATTTGATTTATTTTCTGGATAAATTTAAAAGTAATTTTAAGTGATTCCACGCTTATTTATCTGAAATCAAAGCAGAGTACTCTAGGGTTCATTTTCCCATTGGTAGGAATTCATATTCATTCATTCATTCATTCCTGCACTATTGTTTCTCAACTGTTTAAAGGGAAAGATAACACAACAGCTTTGTAGCTCTCCCTTACAACAATAGCTCATTTTTAAAATTTTGTGTTGTGTACTACCAAACAGATGTGTAGAATGTGAAGATGGGAGTTCTGTTTCTCCAAGATCTGCAAGAGCTTTGGTTGAGGTCCTTATTGAAGACTTTTTTTTTACACTCTGCTTCAAAATTTCAAGACTGACAGAAGTGAGGATGATCACAAGTCAGCTTCAAATTGCTTTGGAGTGAAAATGGTAACAACATGCTCTACTGGAAGAATGATGGCAGATAATCAGTTGGAACCCACTGAGACCTTAGTGGGAAGTGCTATTGCTGCTTTATGATCTGCAGCACTGAGCAAGTTCAAAATCAATGCATGCCAACCTCTAGGAATTTTCATTAGCTTATTAGCTGTTTTTTCCTGGTGGGAAGGGGAACCTTCATGATAAAATCTTCCAGTAAGGATTTTTGAATCTCCATGGCACACGTTCTAGATTCTTTCTAAACTGCAGATAATTCAAAGATGTCTCTGAGGAAGGAATCCAGTCAAGAGGAAAGTATCTTTGTTCTCCCTTTCCAAGCTCAGTGTCATCCAGATGTGTTTCACTTCAATATCCATCAAACCCAGCAACGGGTTTGGGACTGGTGAGAATTGTAGTCTAAACTGTCTGGACAGTGCCAGATTAGAAAAGCTGGTTTAGCGTGGATGATTGGTGGTTGATCCTATTGATGCCTTATCAGTTTTTGGCCTGGCTGAAAGGGAGACAAAAAAGAAGTCTGTTTCATATTTCATCACACAATGTATTCTGTTTATTCCTCACTTAATAATAAAGAAAACTTTTGCTTATAATGTGGGAATTCCAAAAGTTTCCAAATCCTCAAATAACTCTTCCTGAATGCTTAAGTGTTTCCATATTTTGTTGATGACATAGGGAAGAAATTACATTAAAAAGCCTACATTATGTTGCTAGAGGAATTGCTACATTTTAATTTTATTATTTGTGTGTTCCAAGTACTTTTATGTTGCCTTTTGAGACATCTTATCAAGCCAAGAGAAAAACATTTAAAATAATTGCAAGAGTTAAGACAAAATAAAATGGATGTTCCACTTATTAAAAAGCAGAGTGGAACAGCCAGGTTTTTAAGAGCCTTGTAAAAACATTCTGAAGCTGTGGAATCTACAAGGCATTTGCCATCTTGCCTGTTTTGACACAAATATACCACACCTCTGGATGGAACTTTGTTTATAAATATTTGAGGTACTGTCTGGTTTAGAGCTAGAAATCAATATGCTACTTGGGTTGCTCAAATTATGGTCTAGCCCCAGTCTTTAAGATAAAAAGAGGCTTCATGTCACATGATAAAATGCATACCAAATTCAGTAGAAATAACTCCTTCCAAGAGAGGCTCATCAAAATTCAAGGCAGAATATTTTCTGCATGCACCAGAAAATTGTAGGTCTCGGCTGAAGAGAAAGAAAAGAAGAGAACCAGCAGCAAGGTCGATGGACTCGATTACAGCAGTGATGGGTGCACCTTGCGAAGATCTGAAGGACCAGACTGGGGAGAAATCATTCTGGAGAAAGTCTATCTCTGTGGTCACTACGAGCTGGCACCAACTTTGATGGACATAACCACTTGCTGAAATTTTCTGAATTCCTTGGGTAAGTGAAGGGGAGGATTCCAAGACTGTTTCTGAAAAGCAGGGGGTAGAATTTCCCAACTCTTACCTTACAATGAGAAGGCTGAAGTGAGGGAGTGTCTTTGTTTTCTGTAAAATGCTTTGCTGTCTTCTTGAGGATTTTGTTATAATGGAAAAACTTCATGAGAATGATGGTACATCACATTCTGCTTACAAGAGTGATCGTATATCTAGCATTGTCCTACTGCTCTTCAGATGGTAGATCTCAACTATGGATTATGCCTTTAATCTCAACTCAAGCTTCAATAATTTATGACTTAGTGCAATGATGTGCAAACTCAGCCAAGTGGCATACATAATAAACCACAATGAAGCAAGTCATGTCACGTGTGAACTATACCTTGATTACTCAGGGTGATGCATCATTCCTCTCTGGATCTGCCTGATGGTTTAGTATAGCTGCTTTGCAGTCCCCCCTCTCCCAAAATCTTATATGCCTCAGGAGAAGAAGGATCTGCCTGATAGCTTTGTAGCTTTCAGAAGTGGATCTGTCCCTCCTCAGATGATCTGAATGGGAATAGTGTGAACCCAATTATGCTAAACCCTGGTTCCTTCAATCATGCTTTGTTGAATAAACCACAAATAGCTAGACTTGTACAACATGCTAAATCACAAATTACAGTTTATAATCTAGATAAATAGGTCCTTGGGACCCAGTTTATGAGTTCACATAATCTGTTAAACCAAACCCAGACAACATTATGGTTTTATGGAGTATCTGAACCCAACCAACAAATTGTGTTGCAATAGCCCGTATTTGGCATAATAATGTCAACTCAAATGCCATGATTTATGTACACAGGGACACAAGTATGTAATCGCTGCCTATGTTGTCACCATAGAGTGTTGCGATCATGCTGGGGAAGATCCAGCTTTGACCCACAAGGCTCACTGGGTTACTTTAGACTAGGCACTTTCTCTCAATCTAACCTACTTCACAGGGTTATTATGGAGATAAAATTACAGGACAATCCTATGTATGCTATTTTTGCTTCCAGGATAGAGATGCAATGAGAAATGGAACAAATATACATCAGTCACACATACATACATAGATCAGCTTGACTAAAGTCTGACTCCAGACCTGGGTGCACTTCTTCCTTTGAACTCTATAATGAATGCGTTTTTGATGGGAGAGTCTGTTGAAAAAAATGTTAGCAGCATTGTTCATGTCACAAAAATGATTCATAGTTACAGAGGAAGCAAAAGCTTATTTTGGAGTTGATTCAGAATGTTTTGTGTGCTTGTTGTCATTCAGTTAATTGAGCTAATTATACAGTTCCCATGGCATCTCTAGGAAGGATGCGCCTGGAGTGACACTGAAGTTAGAACTACCATTTCTAGTATAGTGGTCAGATTTGTTCCAGTGATGATGATGATGATGGATATATCAGTGCTTAGTTGACAGGATACATACATGTACTCCTGATTCTGTTGCCACAGCTGATTGTGCTCCCATAGCACTATTAATTATGGAAAGAAAAATCTGCTGCCTGGTGGTGGAGGTGCCAGGATGGTGTAGGAGTTCATGGCCTCTGTGGCAACCATGGGCCTGTGTCAGCCCTTCAAGGTAGTCCAGACCAGGAAACCAAAGTGATGAACACTAATAGTAACTTTTATTATAAGGTTACAGTAACAGGATCTCACAAGTCTGAATGTGCCTCTCCCCTCCCTGCCTTAACATTCAAGAGAACTAGGGGGGGTCAACTCTGAGATGCTTTCTTAAATTACATTCCTGCTTTGCACTCAGATTTCTCGTATATGACCATTGTCTTTGTTGAAGCTCTTCTTCCTGTTCCTCAAGGTTATTCTCGCATCCCACTACAACCTGTCCAAAGTCAATAATGGCCCAACACATACAAGGGGTTGAATGCTCAATCTGATTTTTGTCTTGGGGCAGTTGTGACACGATCTAATAAAGGAGGACATTGACATCAGTCCATTCCCATGAATCTGGTGGGCGGTTCGGCTGAGGCCTTGATCAGTGCCTGGAATGGGTGGGTGGTTGGAGCCTTGGACTGCATCACCCCTGTGTGGCCTTTCCCAGTGTGCTGATCCAGGAGGTATGTTGGTTTACTGAGGAGCTCCAGGGGATGAAGCACCAGAGGAGATACCTGGAGCACCATTGGAGAAAGACTTGGATAGCTCCTACGGCACTGATAAGATGTTTTGGGGTTTGCTGGGTTCATCATCTTGCTCTTCTTTTACTTCGTCTGAGTTTGGTTTTGCTTTGTTTTCTTTGTTTTTATATTGTTTTCATGTATTGTGAGCCACCCAGAATTGTTTGGAGTTAGGTGGCAATAAATAAATAAATAGTCCTCCTATTTTTTAAAACATGGTATTTAAAGGCATCTTTAAAAGACCCACTTTTATAAAACAGAAATAGCAAGATATTGACCTTTTTTTCAGACAATCTGCAAATTTAATGGATGTTTGGAATAGTTTTAACACTTATTTGCAGCTGAATTTTGTGTAAGCTTCATGGAAATTAAGCAAGATAGTTTGGAAAATAAAGCTAAAGAACTTTGAGTATATGTAAAAGTCAGTTAATACCACTATTATATCAAAATTTGGTCTGCTAAACTGGAACTTAATTCCTGTTGTGCACCTGATACAAAATATTAATTGAGGCTCATAAAGCTATTAGAAATTAGGGATAAATTATTGGTAAATATCATAAATTATGGCCCCCTCAACAGCAACAACAGCTTAGTATCATTTTTATTACAGATAGTCCCCAGTTTAAGAATGAGTTCCGTTCCCAAGGTCTGTCCTTAAGTCAAATTTGTATGTAAGCTACAATGGTATTATTGTATAATATTGTATAAGTAGTTTTGTGTAATGAACTTGAACCATTGTGTATTTAACTCGAATTTTGCTACAATAGGCTCCATTCTTAATGATGGGTCATCTATAATCTGCATTTTACAGGTTAACCTGTATTTTCTGTATCACCTGTAACCTGTATTTTACTTGTATTAAAGACCAAGTTGTTTATCTAACTTCACTTTATCTCTTCAGATAACTTTACTGTATTCTGTTACATCTAGCAAAAGAGCAGAAGTTGCCAGTGAGTATCTATTAAGTGGCAAATATTTCTTTTTTATTTTTGCTTTAGTCTTGTTGAAGATTTGTAACAATGGTTTTTTGAATAAGGCTTTAATTAGGTTTACATAACTATGATTTTGAAGGCTGCTATTGTGAAAGCTTTTACCTGAATTCCTGTCAGGCCCAGCCCAAGAACAATGACAAGACAGTCCAGTCCAATATAGTTCCTTTATTAGCTCGCTCCTAATAGACAGAATCTCACCAGACTAAACGTATGCTAAAGCAACTAGTGGATATACCCCGTGAGACTCTAGGGAGGGGCTATCCTCATCCTCTTTGCTTTCCCACGCTCCTGCTGTGGACTGAGAAAGTGCTTGCTCTGGAATGTTCTCCCTCCCTCCTGATAAACTTGATCCTCCATTTCAGTATCTTCCTCGCTCATGCCATCCATTACAATTCTTTGATAAATGCTAAATAGGTCCTCAACTTACAACCATTTGCTAGTGACTGTTCCAAGTTATGACACTGCTGAAAAAAGTGACTTCAACCAGTCCTTGCATTTACAACCATTGCAGCATCCCCATGATCACATGATCAAAGTTCAGGCACTTGGCAACCGGCATGTATTTTTGAGAGTTGTGGCATCCCGGGGTCATGTGATCACCATTTGTGACCTTCCCAGCCAGCTTCTGACAAGCAAAATCAATGAGGAACCGTGTGTGATTCACTTAATGACCACGTGATTCCCTCAACAACCACAGTGACTCGCTTAATGATTGCCACAAAAAATGTTGTAAAACTGGGTACAGCCGCCTGATGCCTTGCTTAATGACCACACCATTTAACGACAAATTTTCCAGTTCCTATTGTGGTCTTAAGTCGAGGAGTACCTATATTGGATTGTTAATTAATACTTTAGATTTACATTTTAAAAATCTAGAATTAGCAGTTATGGTTTTTTTGGGCATAGAAAAGGCCTTCAATACAATGGAGCAATGGAGTCTTAGCTTAATATGGACTTATCTTACTTAATTTGATGTTGGAAACATTAGTTTGCCTTGTCAGGTAATTGTAGGACATTCTGAGCTTGAAAGCAACTGGAGCTGAATGCATCTACTATATGCTGATGATATATTATGTATTATTAAGAATTAAAAATATTCTGTTTCAGAATTTATTTACAATTGATTTGTAAAATAGATTAATTAATTAGAGTAAGTCTCATGTACTTTCTTTAGGTTCTATGGAAATCTAAGGAAAATGTCTTCATGTGTAGATGCAAATATTTCACTGTTTACTTCAGATTAATACTCATATAAATAGATGGTTCAAAATCCCAATGAACTAATGGGAAAAGAGGAGCACTGTAGAAATGAATATTACAAGATTGATATATTCACTTAGAGAAATTCCAGTATTAATACCTTTAAGGTATTTCAAGCAGATGGATAAGAATTTTTTATAGGAACAATACATTCCTTGATTTTTTAAAATCTAACTTTCAGTTATCATATGATAATAGGGATTTTAATGTTCCTGACTTTTAGCTTTACCACTGGGCATATATTCTGACTTCTACTTCTCTATGAAATTCAAGGGATCAAGTTAAACAATATGATGGGACAATTAGAAAGTTATTATGTGACCTCCTTGGATAACATGTTTGGGGCTTGGCTCCCATTTTAGCCATAATTCTGCAGGATTTTTTACCCAACATTAAAAGCTGTGAGGCAAATTTGAAAGATGTTGGAATGGAAGTACAATTTTGATTCTTACTCATCTGATAAAGTTGCATTTTGGGATAATCCCAGTTTGAAAAGAAGGATTCTTTTTAAAATAATGCACTAACAGGGATTTTAATACTTTGAAATAGCTGATTGCCAATCATTTTTTTCAACTATTAGAATTATTGTAAGAAAATTTTGGACTGTCTAAAACTTCAGGATAGCAGTGCACTGAAATAAAATATGTTGTGATTTTACACCGGGTCAGATATATTAGCAGAGTCTAAAACTATTAACATTGAAATGTTTTTAAATCTACAGGTTTTTTTACAGACAGATTCTATTAAGGTTGACATCAATTATTTTCAAGAACTTTGCAATAAAGACTTGGAATCCCCATATTAACAAATCAGGGATTAATGGATAATAATCTTAGGTATGTTTCTTGTGATCTTAAAATTAGATTAATCCACAAAGTATTTTTTTCTTGTTTATTGCACATATAAAGGTATGTTTAAAAAGCCTAGCTGTTAACTTCATTATGATGGCTGTACTTTTTCCCGACTGTATTTTATGCTGGTATGTGACTGAAATAAAGATTTGATTTGATTTGATTCATTATTGCTAGAAGTGTAAAATAATGGTGGGGATCCTTACACATATGATATCAGTTAGCCCCACAATTGTTACATTTTAGTTTAATATCCACAAGTTTGTGAATATAGTTTCAGGAAGAGTCATACAGTTTAATGACATGAATGTGACTGAGTTATATACACAAAATATAGAACGTATCAAAACATGGATTTGTCAAGCCCAGGGGAGAGCAAAAAAGGTAACTTTTATGGTAGAAAAACAATACTACCCCAGAAGTATAATCCTGGATTCTCTGCTTATGAACGGGTTCTTTATTGACAGAAGGGAAAAACTGATCAGTATGACTCTGTGTGAACTGTTCTGTTTTATGTCTCTCTGTGTGTAATATATACATACATGGATGGATGTATTCTGTCTCTTTTTGCTTTTTGCTTTTGTTTATTTGTTTCTTCTTTATCTTGTTCCTTCTTTCTCTCTTTATTTAAAGCAATGCAAAATAAAATAAAAAGGGTTTCTGTATCTGGACTGCAGAATTCCAGATGAGCAGAGTTCTGTGCTCTTCGGTTGCCTGTAGCGGGTGTCTGGAGTTTTGCAGTTCAGATCTGGTAGCTCTAACTGAAGTGCTGGACTTAAAGTCCTGTGGGCTATTTGTCACAAAAAGGAATACCATAAAGTGTTGGAGGAGTGTGTGTTCTTATTTTAATTCATCTACTTCGGAGACAAGAGTAGAAAGACAGCAAGTCATTTGCTGCTTATTCAGTGACAGCATTATCAGTATTATAGATGGTTGAAAATGCATGCTCTCTCTCTCTCTCTCTCTCTCTGGGGGACTGTATTTCTGTATTTCCGGGGGATAATGAGGGATCTCTTAGTGGGAATTCTTGGCATCCATATAAACTCAGGCTAAAAGTCCAGTGATTCTTGGAAGGAAGTTGTGACTATAAATTACAAACAACCTAAGTCGGCCATGCAGATAAGTCTGTTGTTGTGAAAGGAGGCCTCTCCAGAAGAATGCTTGATACAACACATCTGTCATTCATTGCAACCTAGACAGAATCTTGTGAATCTCAACAACCCACATTATGTCTGTACCACAGCATTATGGGAACTCCTGTTTGAATTGGCTGACTCCACTGATAGGAAGCTCAACTTCTCCTCTCTATGGCTGGCTTTGTTCTAATTGGCAAGGACACTGGAATCAAACTGGCAGAAGGGTTGTTGGGTTGCTGCTAATCTTTGAAGAGGACTAATACATTTTTGTTGTTGTTTAGTCGTTAAGTCGTGTCCGACTCTTCGTGACCCCATGAACCATATTGCGCCAGGCCTTCCTATCTTTCACTGCCTCCCTGAGTTTGCTCAATTTCATGCTCATTGCTTCAGTGATGCTATCTAGCCATCTCATCCTCTGCCGTCCTCTTCTCCTTTTGCCTTCCATCTTTCCCAGCATCAGGGTCTTTTCCAAAGAGTCCTCTCTTCGCATTAGGTGACCAAAGTATCTGAGCTTGAGCTTCATTATCAATCCTTCCAATGAGCAATCAGAGTTGATTTCCTTTAAGATTGACTGGTTTGACCTCCTAGCAGTCCAGGGGACTCTTAAGAGTCTTCTCCAGCACCACAGTTCAAAGGCATCAATTCTTCGGCGTTCAGCCTTCTTTATGGTCCAGCTCTCACAGCCATACATTACTACTGGAAAAACCATAGCTTTGACTATGCGGATCTTTGTCGGCAAGGTGACGTCTCTGCTTTTTAATATGCTATCTAGGTTTGCCATAGCTTTCCTCCCAAGGAGCAAGCGTCTTTTAATTTCATGGCTGCAGTCTCTGTCTGCGGTGATCTTGGAGCCCAAATAAATGAAGTCTGTTACTGCTTCCATTTCTACCCCTTCTATTTGCCAGGAATTGATGGGTCCAGATGCCATGATCTTAGTTTTTTTAATGTTGAGTTTCAAGCCAGCTTTCGCGCTCTCCTCTTTCACCCTCATCAAGAGGCTCTTTAGTTCTTCTTCACTTTCTGCCAGTAGGGTGGTATCGTCTGCATATCTGAGGTTATTGATGTTTCTCCCTGCAATCTTAATTCCGGCTTGTGATTCTTCCAGCCTGGCATTTCTCATGATGTACTCTGCATATAGGTTAAATAAGCAGGGTGACAGTATACAGCCTTGTCGTACTCCTTTCCCTATTTTGAACCAATCGGTTGTTCCATGACCGGTTCTAACTGTTGCTTCTTGGCCCGCATACAGATTTCTCAGGAGACAGGTAAGGTGGTCTGGTATCCCCATCTCTTTAAGAATTTGCCACAGTTTGTTGTGATCCACACAATCAAAGGCTTTTGCATAGTCAATGAAGCAGAAGTAGATGCTTTTCTGGAACTCTCATGCTTTCTCCATGATCCAGCGAATGTTGGCAATTTGATCTCTAGTTCCTCTGCCTCTTCGAAACCCAGCTTGTACATCCGGTAGTTCTCGGTTCACGTACTGCTGAAGCCTAGCTTGTAGGATTTTGAGCATAACCTTGCTAGCATGTGAAATAAGTGCAATTGTGCGATAGTTTGAGCATTCTTTGGCATTGCCCTTCTTTGGAATTGGAACGTAAACTGACCTTTTCCAATCCCGTGGCCACTGTTGCGTTTTCCAAACTTGCTGGCATATTGAGTGCAGCACTTTAACAGCATCGTCTTTTAGTATTTTAAATAACTCAGCTGGAATACTGTCATCTCCACTAGCTTTGTTGTTAGCAATGCTTCCTAAGGCCCACTTGACTTCACTCTCTAGGATGTCTGGCTCAGGGTCAGTGACCACACCAGCATGGACATCAGGGACATTAAGATCTTTCTTGTATAGTACTTCTGTGTATTCTTGCCACCTCTTCTTAATCTCTTCTGCTTCTGTTAGGTCCCTGCCTTTTTTGTCCTTTATCATGCCCATCTTTGCCCTAAACGTTCCTTTGATATCTCCAATTTTCTTGAAGAGATCTCTAGTCTTCCCCATTCTATTGTTTTCTTCAATTTCTTTGCATTGTTCATTTAAGAAGGCCTTCTTATCTCTCCTTGCTATTCTCTGGAAATCTGCATTCAGTTGCTTATATCTTTCCCTTTCACCCTTGCTTTTCGCATTCCTTCTTTCCACAGCTATTTGTAAAGCCTCATCAGACAGCCATTTTGCTTTCTTGCATTTCTTTTTCTTTGGGATGGTTTTAGTTGCTGCCTCTTGTACAATGTTACAGACCTCCGTCCGTAGTTCTTCAGGCACTCTGTCTACCAAATCTAATCCTCTAAATCTATTCATCACCTTCACTGTGTACTCACATGGAATATGATCTAAGTCATACCTGAGTGGTCTAGTGGTTTTCCCTACATTCTTCAATTTAAGCCTAAATTTTGCAGTAAGAAGCTCATGATCTGAGCCACAGTCAGCTCCTGGTCTTGTTTTTGCCGTCTGTATAGAGCTTCTCCATCTTTGGCTGCAAAGTATGTAATCAATCTGGTTTCGGTATTGACCATCTGGTGATGTCCATGTGTAGAGTCGTCTCTTGTGTTGTTGGAAAAGGGTGTTTGCTATGACTAGCTTGTTCTCTTGACAGAACTCTATTAGCCTTTGCCCTGCTTCATTTTGTACTCCAAGGCCAAACTTGCCTGTTATTCTGATTACTCCTTGACTTCCTATTTTAGCATTCCAATCCCCTATGATGAAAAGGACATCTTTTTTTGGTGCTAGTTCTAGAAGGTCTTGTAGGTCTTCATAGAACTGGTCAACTTCAGCTTCTGCGGCATCAGTGGTTGGGGCATAGACTTGGATTACCGTGATGTTGAATGGTTTTCCTTGGATACGCACTGAGATCATTCTGTCGTTTTTGAGGTTGTACCCCATTACTGCCTTTCCCACTCTCTTATTGACTATGAGTGCAACTCCATTTCTTCTAAGGGTTTCTTGCCCACAGTAGTAGATATAATGGTCACCTGAACTAAATTCACCCATTCCCGTCCATTTCAATTCGCTGATTCCCAAGATGTCGACGTTCAATCTTGTCATCTCATGTTTGACCACATCCAGCTTGCCTTGGTTCATGGATCTTACATTCCACGTACCTATACAATATTGTTCTTTACAGCATCGGACCTTCTTTTCGCTTCCAGATACATCCACAGCTGAACGTCCTTTCGGCTTTGGCCCAGCCGCTTCACTCTTTCTGGAGCTACTTGGAATTGCCCTCCGCTCTTCCCCAGTAGCATATTGGACACCTTCCGACCTGAGGGGCTCATCTTCCGGCGTCATCTCTTTTAGCCTTTTAACATTGTCCATGGGGTTTTCTTGGCAAGGATACTGGAGTGGGTTGCCATTTCCTTCTCCAGTGGACCACATTTTGTCAGAACTCTCTGTCATGACCTGTCCGTCTTGGGTGGCCCTGCACGGTATAGCTCATGGCTTCACTGAGTTACACAAGCCCCTTCGCCACGACAAGGCAGTGATCCATGAAGGGGGACTAATACATTTTGTTGTTCAGTCGTTAAGTCGTGTCCGACTCTTCGTGACCCCATGAACCATATTGCGCCAGGCCTTCCTGTCCTTCACTGCCTCCCTGAGTTTGCTCAATTTCATGCTCATTGCTTCAGTGATGCTATCTAACCATCTCATCCTCTGCCGTCCTCTTCTCCTTTTGCCTTCAATCTTTCCCAGCATCAGAGTCTTTTCCAAAGAGTCCTCTCTTCGCATTAGGTGACCAAAGTATCTGAGCTTGAGCTTCATTATCAATCCTTCCAATGAGCAATCAGGGTTGATTTCCTTTAAGATTGACTGGTTTGACCTCCTAGCAGTCCAGGGGACTCTTAAGAGTCTTCTCCAGCACCACAGTTCAAAGGCATCAATTCTTCGGCGCTCAGCCTTCTTTATGGTCCAGCTCTCACAGCCATACATTACTACTGGAAAAACCATAGCTTTGACTATGCGGATCTTTGTCGGCAAGGTGACATCTCTGCTTTTTAATATGCTATCTAGGTTTGCCATAGCTTTCCTCCCAAGGAGCAAGCGTCTCTTAATTTCATGTCTGCAGTCTCCATCTGCGGTGATCTTCGAGCCCAAATAAATGAAGTCTGTTACTGCTCCCATTTCTACCCCTTCTATTTGCCAGGAATTGATGGGCCCAGATGCCATGATCTTAGTTTTTTTAATGTTGAGTTTCAAGCCAGCTTTTGCACTCTCCTCTTTCACCCTCATCAAGAGGCTCTTTAGTTCTTCTTCACTTTCTGCCATTAGGGTGGTATCATCTGCATATCTGAGGTTGTTGATATTTCTCCCTGCAATCTTTATTCCAGCTTTTGATTCTTCCAGCCTGGCATTTCTCATGACGTACTCTGCATATAGGTTAAATAAGCAGGGTGACAGTATACAGCCTTGTCGTACTCCTTTCCCTATTTTGAACCAATCGGTTGTTCCATGACCGGTTCTAACTGTTGCTTCTTGGCCCGCGTACAGATTTCTCAGGAGACAGGTAAGGTGGTCTGGTATCCCCATCTCTTTAAGAATTTGCCACAGTTTGTTGTGATCCACACAATCAAAGGCTTTTGCATAGTCAATGAAGCAGAAGTAGATGTTTTTCTGGAACTCTCGTGCTTTCTCCATGATCCAGCGAATGTTGGCAATTTGATCTCTAGTTCCTCTGCCTCTTCGAAACCCAGCTTGTACATCCGGTAGTTCTTGGTTCACGTACTGCTGAAGCCTAGCTTGTAGGATTTTGAGCATAACCTTGCTAGCATGTGAAATGAGTGCAATTGTGCGATAGTTTGAGCATTCTTTGGCATTGCCCTTCTTTGGAATTGGAACATAAACTGACCTTTTCCAATCCTGTGGCCACTGTTGCGTTTTCCAAACTTGCTGGCATATTGAGTGCAGCACTTTAACAGCATCGTCTTTTAGTATTTTAAATAACTCAGCTGGAATACTGTCATCTCCACTAGCTTTGTTGTTAGCAATGCTTCCTAAGGCCCACTTGACTTCACTCTCTAGGATGTCCGGCTCAAGGTCAGTGACCACACCAGTATGGACATCAGGGACATTAAGATCTTTCTTGTATAGTTCTTCTGTGTATTCTTGCCACCTCTTTTTAATCTCTTCTGCTTCTGTTAGGTCCCTGCCTTTTTTGTCCTTTATCATGCCCATCTTTGCACTAAACGTTCCTTTGATATCTCCAATTTTCTTGAAGAGATCTCTAGTCTTTCCCATTCTATTGTTTTCCTCGATTTCTTTGCATTGTTCATTTAAGAAGGCCTTTTTATCTCTTCTTGCTGTTCTCTGGAAATCTGCATTCAGTTGCTTATATCTTTCCCTTTCACCCTTGCTTTTCGCATTCCTTCTTTCCACAGCTATTTGTAAAGCCTCATCAGATAGCCATTTTGCTTTCTTGCATTTCTTTTTCTTTGGGATGGTTTTAGTTGCTGCCTCCTGTACAATGTTACGGACCTCCGTCCATAGTTCTTCAGGCACTCTGTCTACCAAATCTAATCCTCTAAATCTATTCATCACCTTCACTGTATACTCATAAGGAACATGATCTAAGTCATACCTGAGTGGTCTAGTGGTTTTCCCTACGTTCTTCAATTTAAGCCTAAATTTTGCAGTAAGAAGCTCATGATCTGAGCCACAGTCAGCTCCTGGTCTTGTTTTTGCTGTCTGTATAGAGCTTCTCCATCTTTGACTGCAAAGTATATAATCAATCTGGTTTCGGTATTGACCGTCTGGTGATGTCCATGTGTAGAGTCGTCTCTTGTGTTGTTGGAAAAGAGTGTTTGCTATGACTAGTTTGTTCTCTTGACAGAACTCTATTAGCCTTTGCCCTGCTTCATTTTGTACTCCAAGGCCAAACTTGCCTGTTATTCCGATTACTCCTTGACTTCCTACTTTAGCATTCCAATCCCCTATGATGAAAAGGACATCTTTTTTTGGTGCTAGTTCTAGAAGGTCTTGTAGGTCTTCATAGAACTGGTCAACTTCAGCTTCTTTGGCATCAGTGGTTGGGGCATAGACTTGGATTACTGTGATGTTGAATGGTTTGCCCTGGATACGCACTGAGATCATTCTGTCGTTTTTGAGGTTGTAACCCATTACTGCCTTTCCCACTCTCTTATTGACTATGAGTGCAACTCCATTTCTTCTAAGGGTTTCTTGCCCACAGTAGTAGATATAATGGTCACCTGAATTAAATTCACCCATTCCTGTCCATTTCAATTCGCTGATTCCCAAGATGTCGATGTTTAATCTTGTCATCTCATGTTTGACCACATCCAGCTTGCCTTGGTTCATAGATCTTACATTCCATGTACCTATACAATATTGTTCTTTACAGCATCGGACCTTCTTTTCGCTTCCAGATACATCCACAGCTGAACGTCCTTTCGGCTTTGGCCCAGCCGCTTCACTCTTTCTGGAGCTACTTGGAATTGCCCTCCGCTCTTCCCCAGTAGCATATTGGACACCTTCCGACCTGAGGGGCTCATCTTCCGGCGTCATATCTTTTAGCCTTTTAACATTGTCCATGGGGTTTTCTTGGCAAGAATACTGGAGTGGGTTGCCATTTCCTTCTCCAGTGGACCACATTTTGTCAGAACTCTCTGTCATGACCTGTCCGTCTTGGGTGGCCCTGCACGGTATAGCTCATGGCTTCACTGAGTTACGCAAGCCCCTTCGCCACGACAAGGCAGTGATCCATGAAGGGGCTAATACATTAGAAGAAGATAAATCAACAGTCAATAAAACATATTAAATAAAAAGGTGGTGAACGAAAAACATTCTTCCAACATTCATACCACAGTAGGGAGGCCTTAATCAGTTTTTAACAGGGCCTAAATGATGCTATAGTAGTTGCCTTCTGAATTTCAGAAGAGTATTCCTGACCATGGATCATGCCACACTGAGGTGTCTTGCCTGCAAGCAGATGACATTCAGCTGTCCTTGGTAATCCTCTGAGGAACTCAATGACCAGCAAGGACTATAATGGTGAGGAGGTAAGGTTAGGTTAGGTTAGGTTCAGTTAGGTTGATCCAATAAGAGCCTTCTGGCATGTTCAGGAGAGCTTCTGATACAGCAAAGTAAGTATTTCTGCACTTTTAATCTTGACTCCTCCATTCTAAACTCACTCTACTTTCCAAGGGCTGATTTGTTAGTGGGTATGTGGAGACAACTGAATCCATATTCTCCTCCTCCTCCTCCTCCTCCTCCTCCTCCTCCTCCTCCTCCTCCTCCTTATTTCATCCTAGCATTTTTCTCACATGTGCAGGGTCCACTTTTGGGGAGGTGGGGGTGGGAATCAACATTTGGTTGATCTGAAAGTTATTTGCAACAGGAATTGACTAACCAGCTTGTCACCCAAGCCTGATGTCATGGACTGAGAGAGAGTGACTGGCCCATAGTCACCCAGCCAGCTTTCATGCCTAAGGTGGGACTAGAAACCACAGTCTCCTGATTTCTAGCCTGGAGCCTTCACCACTAGACCAAACTGGTTCTCTTTGAACCTGTATACTTCTATGTCCAACCATTTATAGACTTGGGTAGACAAATTATTTCAGCAGGTTTGCTATCTTTTTTTCACATATTCTTTTCCAGCAATAAGGCCATATTGTTCAGGGTGCAATAAATAAATCATAGTTATTGCACAAGTGAGATAATCAAAACATAATATATTGTCTTTTTATTGTGCTTAATTTTATTATTTGTTCAAGGAAGAATAAAGAACAATAAATAAAGGATGAGTTTACACAGACATCCCCCACTCATAGTCTACTAAATTAGTCTTATGCATATGTTCATAATATGTGATACATTTATTTGTTTATATTTAAGCCCGTTTGCCTGGCTTTGCAAAGAAAAAAATGGAAAATTAAACATATAAAATAGTTTAAGGGGATCAGATTCCTCAACAATTCTCCAGCTGAAACTTCCAGTAATAGAAAACTTGTTCAAACATAGAAAAAGAGGTAGTTTCTCAGACAACTTCATAACTGAGGGGGAATAATGATCCTTCTGTCCTTGTATTATTATTGTCACTACATTATTTCACAATCATAAGAACAAGCAGTAACCATTTCCATTGCCCTCTTTTTAGCTTCCACACTCATTCAAAAGAAGATAGCTATCCACAAGAACCAACAAGTCTTCCCAACAAAATTCAATGAGGCATCATGGGAGAAAAATGCATCATATGAGCCACTGTTATGTAAAAAGATAACCTAGTGCCAACTATTAGTTGAATATCTTAACTTCTTCCTGAGAAGACACGTAGGTGTCCATTATACACAAAATAATATTTTGATTGAATTAATCATACAGTAGTTTTAAAACTACTGAGTAATTACACTACTCAAGTGTGTTGACCAGAACTAGTTTCTTGCATGAGAGCAAGGCATACACAGCTTGTGTTGACCCAGTTCTCATTCCTTTGGAATCCCTATTATTGATTCTAGATGGTTCTGCTATGTGGATAAAGCAATTCAGTTATTTTTTAAAAGAAGCTTACATTATTGTGAAAAGTTGAACTATGATGTTACTTTATAGCACTGCTTGAATGGGCTGGGGGTTGTGGAAGGGGCCAGTTGGGAGAGCTGGTTTGCTAATTTACAGAACTGGTATTTAGTGGCTGATGTCTAGAGGTTTGCTAACTCAGGATAATTTGACATTGTAGGAGGAAAGCCTTTTAGTCCACAGAGGCAAAATCTCAGAAGTCTGGTCACCCCTTTTCCATATTATGCCTTTTAATAAAATTATTAGTTGGAAAAGGTACTACCAGACTCTTGACTGTATGTTTCCAGCCAGTACTGCTTTGCAAATATATAAGAAATGCTAACAGATTGGTATGCCACTTGCTCACCCATTTTCATCTACTTTAGTAAATATGGGCAAAAATGGGGCTCAGTGACCCCAGAATTAGTCTGTATATCCATTGACCAGAGAAAGGGCAGCTATTAGGCAAAGTCACTACCTCTGAACAGCATAAAACCTGCTGTAACTTGTCCTTCCTTGTCCTCTGGTTTAATAACCCAACATCCTTCCCACAGAACCTAATGAATCAAGACCCTACATCAGTCTATTTAGCTAGAATAGCTTATCTCAGTATAAATAACTAGCTAACCCAGCCTTCTGGTATAGACTTTGTGTTCCTTTTATAAAGGTAAACTCCAGTTCTTTTTTACTATCCAGTTTTTAATCTTCAATAAATATTTCCTCATGTTTGTTCTGCTGGACTGAAGCAATCTGTTGGATTCCCCACCCCCACCCCCCACGACAGGATTGTGTCTTTATTGTTATTTTTTATTTATCACATTTCTATAGTCCATCTAACATACTGACTCTGGTCTTCCTACATGGAAGGAGCAGCATATGAGCCCAATAAATAAATATCTTTTAACTGATATTCAATATCTATGTGCCAATGCAACCTGAGATATTAAAATAATGAAAAGAACATTATGTCCCTTCCACATTTCCACTCTCTTCTTCCTCCCAGCAATCATCATTTTTGTGTCCAGCAACTGTTCTTCTTCTCTTTTCCTTGCTTTGCCCAGTCACCCCCTGCCCCCAGACAGCCAATAGAGGAGCACTAAAGGTAGAAGACAATCAGCACCCAGCCCTCAACATCATTCTTCTCCATGCTGCATGAGAGTTTGCTAAGTTCAGGAGAACGAAGCTACTCCCCTATTCAGTGGGAAGAATGGGGGAAAACCAAGGTGTTGGAAGTAGAGTGAATCCTAAAAATGGGAGTAGATGTTTCCACCAATAGGAAATTGCCTTTCATTACAGTACCAGATGAAGAGTTGCCTTTGGTCATAGCCTTATGGCACCATAGGACAAGCAAAGATGCCACCACCAGTCTTGGATTGGTGTGTTCTTTTCATGTAGAATGGATATTATGCTTCCATATACACTGATACAATGAAATGTGTGCCTTAGCGTTAAGCTGTTAATATCTTCTTTCTGCTCTATCGTGTTGTGCACATGAAAAGGTTAAGGCAGTAACTGAAATGTTGTGAATTGCCTTTCAGTGGAGTAATTGAAAGTATGAGGCTGAATTCATGTTTTCATTGGCTTTAATCATTTATCTTTAATCATGTATTTAATCATGTATCATATACCCACCCCAGTTAGAGTGGGCTTTTGCCACGTAATTGTATAATGGATTGGTCTTTAATAAACTTTTTTTTTCAGTAAGGTAATCATTTGTTTTTTCAGGGTTTCCTCTGAAGGTGATCTGGAAGTTCAGAAAAAGTAACCTTCAGAATAATTGGATGACATTACAGTAGCCAGGCCAACCACCAAAGTCATATGCCTATCCTATGGTGCAAATGCTAATCAGTCCTATATTTCCATACCATTGTCATGTGAAGATAAAATGATCCCAGTTTAAGTGTTAACAATTTAACTCAATAATTTACATTTTAAACCTCCTAATGGCCAAGGAGCATGCAAAAGGACATCTGAAAGTTGAGGTTTTGTCAATCCTGGCTCATTACAGGGTGACCGGCTCCCAACATGCATAAAATACCTGTGATTATTTCAGATGGGTGGTGAAAAGCAGACCTGACATGAAAATATGGCTCGAGGGGAGAGAAGAGGTGTGAACATGAATAATTTACATTTGTGCTAAGCAGGACATGTTGTGCTTGCTATAGCTTGCCATTAGTCATGGCAACTCCCCCCAACCTATTCTTTCTAATCTGTTGGATTACAACAGATGTCAACACTAAGCTGGCATGATCATTGACCAAGTTGGCTGAGGATGATGGGAGTTGTAAAGCCTGGAATCAATCTGGGAAAGACTAAGAGAATTTCTTGTCCTTGGCTGTGAGCTAACAGGGTTTGTATATTTATCTTGCTTTTACAGTATTCATACCACAGCTTCCTGTCTTCACTCTTTTTTTCTTTTAATTAGAGGAAAAGATTAAGTAGGAAATTTTTCAAGGCTAATGAAAAAACAATATACACAATACTACATTCCAAAACCAATTGCTTCAGCTTGCAAATTAAACAGCTATGTTTTAAAAGCTTCACTCAGGTTAAAAGCAGAATTCGTCAATGTAGAGAACCCTGGGAATCAGATGTAGCCTCATACAAATCCAAATGTGCAGATCTCATTGGTTAGTAAGATGGACATGGAAGCCAGCCTGTTAATAATTGCACTGGCCATATTACCAGCCAGCCTTGGATATTAAAGCAGTCTAGGAAAAGGCTGTGGTTTAACACAAGCTGCCCCCGTCCCTCCCCATTGGCTTTGTTAGTAAGGATGAGTTGAACAATGTGAAGGCAACTTAGTACCATTGGTGTCTGGTAGGACCACAGTGATGTCACATATGTCATGATATCATCAGGCAAATAATGAGAATTATGTAATTTGTGACATTTGTCCAATGGCATAACCTTGTTTTGGATATCCAAGTTTGTAGCTCATCCTGCTTCTGAGGACGAATCAAGATCTTATCAGAAGTACTGCTGCTAATACTGTCAGGTTAATTTGGGTCAGGAAAAGAAAGGGGATTTTGCAAGGTTGGATTGATGAATTACTCAAGACCTATTCCAAATCACGATATCAGTGGTTTTACATCTTCCCCTATTTCACATTGGAAAATATTAAAAACCTCACCATCAAATTAATGAATTTTGTGGATAATCAAAATATGAAAATAGGATCATTCTGAATTGTATCTGACTTCTTTGAAACAACTCTGGTTTGACCTCCTGCAAAGAAGAGTAGAAGCACTGTGCATAATTTTATTATCACTTGAAATCTTGTTATTAGGCTTCCTATGAAAGTTCAGGCAATCTCCCCCACCAAAAAAAAAAAAAATCTGGTCCTGCCCACTTTGAAGCCCTCAGCTCCCCAAATATTAAAGGTGGACCTTGGCTACTAAAAGACTGCCCAGCCCCTGCAATGCACTGTCAATCTCCAAGGATTTTACAGTACTGGCCCAGATGATCACTTGAAGATAGAATGGTAGCAAAGAAGTTTCACAGCAGTGATGGTGGGATGGCTAATCACTACAACCAAGTATGTTCTTTCAGACTGCAGTAAATTAAAGATTGCACTGAAAACATACATTAGAATATTTGCTTTGGTTAGTGTCCTTAATAATAAGCACAAATATTTATACATTTAATTTATTTATTTCTCTTCAAGACTCCTAGCAGTTCACAATGAAAAAACAAATGAAACCACAATCAAAGCAAGGTAAACATTCATCAGACAATGCCAATCAAAACAAGATAACCCAAGTTTCCCAAGTCTCTTTGGGATAACTAGATCCTTGTAGGAAATTTGCATGTGAAGTCTGGTATGAATCAAAGGGAGATGTGCTTCTATTCCCTTCTAATCAGTGCCCCAGCCAAACCTGAGCTTCTTGGGGCTACATTGGGCATGACTTTAAAGTCCTTCCAGATGGGAATGCAGCCCCAATAGTAAAGTGAATTGAGTCTTACCTCTCCTGATCAAATAACACCATATATGGTACCACTTCACTCAGCTATTTCCTTGTTGTGTGTCCAGCTTTCTCAATTACAGAATGGTAATTCCCATTTTATACCAGTGAATGCTGCAAACAGTAGAGTTTTGCTGCATCCTGTGTAATCTGTGCTGTGATTGGAAGGGACCCTTGGCTTGCCCCACCACTGAGCCCACAGGCCCTCACTAAGTTGGAGTAGTATCACAGGGGCCCAAATACAGAATTTCTGTCTTACCAGGATAGGGAGGAAGCAGGCTACTTACAATGGCCAAACACCAGCAATTCAATTATTATTTATATCTTTTTACAAGAAGGAAGGGCCACTTTTTAAATGGGTGGGCAGAGATATTCATCACTAGCAACCTAGCTGTGATAGAATGTCTAACAGACCATGGGAACATGGAGGAGGGAGCAAGTCAGCTAAAGGAAAGAGCTGGGCTGTTACAAAAAAGATACTTTAGTCCAGGGGAGGGGGAAAACATGAGAAATGAAACTCAGACTAACTCCCCTTTAATTATGCTAGGCATAAGTTGAGCTGGAAAATTGTTTTGACAGGCTTTCAAGATTCTGTTACAATACCCTACAAGCAATAAAGATCTTTCCAGAAATCCAAGTGGTTCTTGTTTCCAGAGTTTACATGCTTCAATCATTGTGCAATCGTTGGTTCCCACCCTAATAAAAGATTCTGGAGTCCATTGTATAAACAGCCAGCTGCAAGCTTCTTAGTTATCAGTGAAAAGACCTGCCTGCTTGCCAGATCACAGGAAGGCCATTAGGAAGAAAATAAAGAAGTTGCCACTTTAATGTACATGGGGATACATTGGTTCTAAATGGAAAATAGTTCAGTTGCTGGAATGTTATAATCCTATCCTTGTCTTCTCAATAACTTGCACTAAGCAGAATTTGGTACGAATCTTGCTTAGATGAATACATTTCAGTTTAGGCAGCAACAAGACTGATTGATTGATAGATCTCAGAGGTGAATTATGGATCCAGAAAGCAAGTGCTGATTGGTGTTGGTGCCCCACAAGTTTTATAAACTTGTGAACAAGCTTGTTCCCATAGTGTCCTGGTACCCTATTAAATATGGAAATAGAACTGCCCAGAACTGGTTGCCCCAAAGTATATGATCACATTTGATGGATCAAGTAGATTTTTCCATCAGTCCCCAAACACACTAATAAGAATCAGGGGAGCATGAGGGCAGGGATTTAACCCTTCTTCCCCAGCCAACTGGTACCCATAATCTCCTCACCAAGCAGTTGGGTTAGAATGTCCATCATCCATCTTGTCAGCATTGAGACTTATCTGCTCTTGGAGTTCACAGGGCTTTTGTTAACCATTTTTAGAATTGTCTTTGAACTCTAGGGATACTTTTCCTTGATTTAATAGTCCCAAGAAGATAGTTAACTGCTTCTGCAAAGGACTAAACTGTCAAGAGAGAAGATGGGGCTCAAAAAAGTTCTACCTCCCCATGTCAACTGCAGCTTGAAAAGATATTCACATATTTAGCATGAAGATCTGCAAAGGTATGCCTAAGAATATTATAGCCTTCTGTATGATTTGGAAGCTTGATAAGATAGTGTCCCCAACCAAGTTTCTGACTGATGATAACGCCACAAGTGCATTCAGCCAAATAAACTTTAATTGCCCTCTGGCAGATTGTCTGAGCACATAGAAGTTGAGGTGGGACTTGTTCACGTCCCTTATCACATGTTAGTCATATGACAGCAAAAGAACACTTGCATAGGGCTTTCATTCACTGACTACTTAAAAATTAAATGACAAGCATCTTGAAATCTGGGACATACACCAGAAGCTAGCCACAAACATCAATATATCATATTCTCTTAGAATGTCCTTGTTGCAGGAAGTCATCTGACATATATATTAATGCAAGGTTTCCAACCATAAAAGGATATGCTTGAAGAAGGTATTTCAAAAATTTCAATTATTGCTTCCAGTCTAGAATGATGTTCCAGTAAGTGGCTGCTTCTAACTTCTACCAAGCACCCACGCATTTCCTAAATGAACTAGTAGCTTAACTCCAGGTGCTCCAGGTTGTGAGGAACTTATAAAGCAAATGTTTTATTTTCAATTTTTGAGACACTTAGAAAATGCCATGAAAGTCCATGAATATAATACTGTTTTTTCATTGCATTTTAATGTGATATTTATTCTTATGAGTAGACGTCCTACAGCTGGGAACATTTGTATAAGCTCATAAATTTCAGAGCAAAAATGCTCAAGAATGGTGTACCGTGGACTTTAATTTTATTGCTAAATTAATAAAGTCATGCTAGAACTTAGCAAGCAAGAAATGGTTGATGGATAAAATTAGATCACTCATTTGTACTTAGAGCAACTGATGGTGTCGTCTTCTTTTTTACTTTTGATGCCAACTTCCATAACTCCACAGCTAAGAATGCTTTATTAAAAATGGATTTAGGTATTACTGTATTTTCTAATGAAAACTGTGGAATCATCACAATGAACTGAAACAATAACAAACACATGTCTCCATTTCTAGAATGTTATGGCAACAGAACAGGAACTGTTTTTTTATTAGCAGAATTAAATGTTTAGCCCACTTCCCATGGGTGTCCACAGGCAGACTCAATATCTGCAGGATGGTAGACTAACCCGTGCTTGACCCCTCAATCCTGTTTTGAAAATATCCTGCCTGCTTCATTACAGTTGCTTTTCATATGCATGTTTTTGAGAACGAATATGTGTATTAATGTGTTTGTAAAATATGAAGACATGTATTGGCATGTTTATAATACAACAGAAATATACAGTTGCAAACAGAAGCAATATAACATTTAATGTTTTTAAATACTTTGATACTCAAAAGGTCATAAGATTGGCACTGCTCCAGGGTTCCAAAGAGGAGAGGCACACCAGAATTGAAAAAGACTGATTTCACTAGCTGATACATTTGGAGAAGGATTCGTTGTACTGTAATATGATGCTACATAAGGTTTCTCAGAAGGAGCATATAGAGAGGGCAGGATGGGGGCAGGCAGAATACCGAAGGGGGCAAAAGATTTATAGGATCCCTGGGAATAGTAGAAACAGGGGAACTAAGTCCATGGGCAAGAAGGTAACAAGAAATTCAGACTGAAATGTTTCTTGTCCCTCTGCATCTCAGCCTCCCAGTTAACCCATCCTTGTGAAATAAGGATTGGCAGTTAGGAGTACATGGATTGCTTTTAGCCCCATGGTTGCGTGAGCCAAAGGCCCTGCTACTAACTGGGCCACCCAAATTCAACGGTGCAATTTTGAGATCTAGATTTTTAAGTTCTATAATAATGCTATTTTATGTTTTTTATAAAATATGGTTCATACATAAATACACATTAAATATCCATTTATAAAATATCTTATAATATAACATTATTTATTTCATTTCATTTTAAAAGATTTGTAAAGCTGCTCCTCTCATAATTGGTTACTCTGGGTGGTGTACAACAATAAAAATTGGGGGTAAAAAAATCACAATCAAAAGAGAAGGGGGAAAAAACCCTATACAGAACCGAAATAACCAAAATCAACACATAATCAAGACTGGCAATGATAACATGAGCTTTCATCACCCAAAGGGCTCATCTGCTATCCTGATCCAACACATGGGTGAAAGTCAGGGCTTTTTGCAGCTCAGCAGAAGGCCGTTGGAGTGGGGGCCATCCAAACCTCAGGCTGAGGGATCATTTTACACGGCGCGCCCAGCAACAGAGAAGGCAGATCTCTTAGGCCCCACTAGATGGCACTGTTTCAAAAATGGCACCTGGAACTTGCCCACCCTGGGCAGCCTGGTGGGATGGACAGAGTCAACTGGAGCGAGGTGGTTTGTAAAGATTCCAATATTACTGGGTATTATACTGAGGTATAATATTTTTACATAAAAATGTGACATATATTATGTTTATCATTCTTTTTCTTTTTTAAAATTAGGATTTTTTAAAAAAAATAACATATTTTTCCTGACCTTTGACACTGTTCACCCTGATATAGATATACACTCTATATGTAGTAATCCAGATTCAGACCTGGATTAACTATTAAGCCAAATAAGCATGTGATTAGGGCCCCAAGGGAAGGGGGGCACCCCAGAGTTCTTCGCCCCAGCTATCATGCCCTTGACTCTTTCACTGCCACACTTGTTCAACCATTCTTGAGTCTGAATGTCTTGTCAGATATACAATGGAAGGGCTGAGGGGTTCCATTGTTGGACTGTGCTTAGGGTGTCTGTTGGCCTTAATCTGACCCTGTCCAAATTACATTCTCTTTCTCCCTTGATCTAGATCTACAGTAATCCAGATCCTAGGCATGCCCCTCAATGACAAAAGTGTGGCTCTCAGGCTGCTGTAGTTTGCTCATTCCTGCTGTAGAAACAGAAGAGGAATTTATAGTGAATAAGCTATTATTACCAGTTGGAACCTAAAGAGAAGGAAAAGAACAGCAGTACAAGCAGAAGGGAGGAATAATTTATTAATTTTATACATATGTAACCTTTAAAGATTTCACTTTTATAGTGGATTATACTTGAAACTCTCCTGGTCACTTCCAGAGGTCTGTTGAAGGGTGTGGAGACCATCTGCCTTCCATTGCAGAAACAATCATTGTGACATGACCTAGGAATTCCAGTAACTTGGGGGAATAAAGAACAAAAATGAAAAAACTCAGAAGGGGTTCATGTTGCTGACAGGTCTTGAGGGAAGTGCCATGATTCTGAAGCATCCTAATGACTTTTACAGTAACCTTGAAAAATTATCCAAACCATAACCACAGCCACTTTTGTAAAATATGATGAATAAGATGAAGAGAGTTCTAAATTAGGATTGGGCACTTGGCCTCAGTGGATTACTTATGTAACTGGTGGAAGTTTGAGGTTCAGCTATAGATGTGAAGAACCATGTTCCAACTGCTTGGTCTATCAAATCTCTGGCAGTTGGAATTGAAGTTATACTATTTGTACATGCTGTGCTATACTTTAGATCAGTGTTTCTCAACCTTGGCAACTTTAAGACGTGTGGACTTCTTGCTGGCTGGGGAATTCTGGGAGTTGAAGTCCACACATCTTAAAGTTGCGAAGGTTGAGAGACACTGCTTTAGATTGTTAAATTACAAAGTAAATGAACCAGAAATACTTGTATTAAAAAAAAAAAAAGATGCCCCATGCCAACCTGTCAATTTTCTATCCAGCATAATAGAACACTGATTTTTCCTCTCTCCCCTCCCTTTTGCTGAGTCCTCAATTTGTTTTGCCCTGATTATTTTATTTCTTTATTCTACTTCTACATTCTACTTACAGTTTCTGGACAGCCCTCTAGAAGCTATAACAATGTTTGGTTCTCCCTACTATAAGGGTAGAACTGTAGACTAACTCATTTTAACTAAAAGGAAAACAGACTAAAATGCCTTCAATACTTGATTCTTTTAATTTGAAATGCATGTCTGGGTGGAGACAGTTCCAGAGCATCGAGCCATCAATGAAATGGTATAAGGGAAGCCAACAATGGAAAAGAAAGCTGCTATATATAAACAATCAGGAAACATTTCTCTCCCATGCACTGTTGAAGTTAAGTTATCTATTCTGGGAATGCAAAGGGCAACAAGAACCCCAGAATTATGTCCTTTATATCCTTAGGCTTGTTTATTCTTACTCACAGGAATACAAGCAGAGCCTTGTATGTAATTTGATGTAGCTTGGTCCCAAACTGTTAAGAGCTTTAAACATGAATACCAGCCTTAATATGAATTGAATCTGGAAGTCAGCAGAGCTGATGCAGGGCTGGAATAGTGTAAATCATATGCTGCTTAGCATCAGGGTTATCTTCAAAGTCAACTCTCCAAGAAAAGTGCACTGCAGGTAGACTAGCCTTGATGTAACCAGCATGTAAGTGAAACACGTTCTGCTGTGTCTAAATACAATAATCTGCATTGATTCTTTCTAAATACAATAATTCTACATTGACTCATGAGATGGGCGGTGTCTAAATTCTAAATATAAATATAAATAAATAAATAAACAAATTCTTGACCCATCTTTCTGGAACCTACTCTTTTTTGTTCTGTTGTGGTTGGTCACACAGTCAGCCAGCTGTTTAGACTGTATTTGGCATTTTTATCCACCTATCAAATCCTACTCAAGGACCTGGGATAGGCAGATGTTGTTGTTTGATCGTGTTAAAGGTATCATCACAGGATGTAAGTTGTTCCAAGTAAAGCTGCCTTTTGCAATTGACTGATGGTGATTTTGTCAATGCCAATGGTCTTCAAGTGGTGCTCCAGATGTTTTGGGATTGCACCCAAGATGATGATGATGATGATGATGATGATGATGTGCCTTTGAGTCAGTCTTGACTCCTGGCAACTGTCTGGACAAATCCCTGCAGTTTTCTTGACAAGATTTCGGAAGGGGTTTGCCATTGCCTGCTTCTTAGGACTGAGAGAGAATGACTGGCCCAAGGTCACCCAGCTGGCTTTGTACCTAAGGCAGGACTAGAACTCATGGTCCCCTGATTTCTAGCCTGATGCCTTAACCACTACACCAAACTGGCTCTCTGTTTTACAATACACACTTCTTAAGTACCATATGCCTACTTACTTTACTTCAACTTACTTTTATTCTGTTCCTGATATATCCAAATCTCCATTCCATATAACTAAATGGGCAGAAGTATGCTCTTATACACAGCCATATTTGCTTCTTCCAACAAACATCCATTCCTCACAACAGCCCCCATGCTACCCACTACACTTCTATCCACATTAATATTTCTCCATCCATTATCCTATTTTTCTACCAAGATATACAAATCCATCTACTTGCTTTGTTTTGAGCATTTTGCCCCATACAATTTATTTAACATTTGCTGTACTTCATTTTGATTCTCAGCGAACAACACAGCATACAAAATTACAGATACATTAGTGTCCCTAACATCCCTCTAGCATCATTACAAATATTCCTTATTTATTTATCTATAAATACAGCAATCAAACAAGGAACAGCACACAATCTTGTCTTGCTCTCTGTTCAATGTTGAACCATTTGCTAAGCATTTCATGTAATTTCAGGCATGTTTTAATTTCATCACATACCATTCTTACTGCATTCAGCAACCAACCATCAACTCCATATTCATGCAGAAGTTCCATTAGTCAAATCTGTTCATGTTAACAGAAGCTTTCTGTAAATCAAAGTTACAATACACTTTCTCACATTCCTACATTTTCTCAATGACCTGCTGTAGAATAAAAATCTGTGTCTGAGGAAAAAGCAGTTTTGCTACTGGTGCTACCAAATCAGAAGACATTGTACAGACACTATCCCACCTTTTCCTCATCAATGGACGCATGCTTGTAACCTAAGCCACACTGCTTAGGACCATTCAGACTTGTTCCCCTATTGCTGGCATGTTCACCCTCCTGCTTCTAATTAGCCCAAGAATGTGTGGCCTACATGCAATTAGACTAAGGCATTCTTGAGAGTGACTCACTCAAGTTGTAACTTGATGAATACAGATGACAATATGAGGCACCCAAATGGCATGTTCTGTTGCATAAAAATAAAAGAAAGCAAACAATCACAGAACTATTATTTATACAAGCTTCTGATCTGTCTAGGCACAAACAGCCTCAGGTCTTTGTCACAGCAATGTATGACTAATGGATCCAGTTCTTTAACTGATTCACTATGAGCCAAATCAGTCCTTGTGTAACTATCTCCACCTGTACAAGGTGAGTCAGATATAACCAGTCAGTGCCATCTATTTCCCAGAATGAGGGAGGGAGGGAGGGAAGGAAGGAAGGAAGGAAGGGAAGGGAAGGGAAGGGAAGGGAAGGGAAGGGAAGGGAAGGGAAGGAAGATCGGGACAGTTAATAAATCAAAAACCTACATTGAAAAGTGTTGTCATGGAATCAAAAGAAAGACTTTAATTCATTTTTTTCCCCCTCTGGGCTATAAATTTACTATAAAATGCTTTTTGCAGAGAAAACTGTCTGGCACCTCTTTTAAATGTTTTCTCAGAATTTGAAAATAGAGCTAGGTTCCCCCTCCCCCTTCTTTTATTTTCCCAGGCTTTTGAAAACATACTACAGCTTTTAACACAGTTCTAGCATTGTAATTTCTGTTCTCTCATCTCTGCTTCCTTCAGTTTCTAAAATCTTGTGGCATTCTAATTAATGGTGTGCTTTTAACTGCATATTGTGATGTTTGTGTTGTTTTTAAATGTCTATCATAATTTTGTGAACCAACTAGAGAACCTTTTGTTAATGAATGGCCTTCTCAGCTTTCAATTTCAATACAATTTCTCAGCTTATTCTTACAACACTTGAGTCAATAGGTGAAAAAAGTACACACTCATGTGCTTGGATTCTGTTCTCAAGCCAGTAGGCACTGAGTCATGGATAAAACTTAGGTAGACAAACTCAGAGCTGCCTGCTGCTCAAGCAAAATTCAGACCTCAAGCAGGTCACTAATAGGTTGCTGGTCTGTGTTCTTGGAGCTCTTCCATTATAGGTGGATGCTAGAGAAAACACTTTCCTGAAGTGTTACATGCACATGGAAGATTTTATGCCCTATGCTTCAATATGGCAGGGATAAATAAATAAAATAGAGGGGGAATATATAGCTCCAGCAACCATTCAAGCCCAAAATCAAAGATTTTATGTTTAAATTCACACATACTGACACACAAATTATCAAAAAAGAAAACAGGATAACTCCAGTGTCCCAACTCAGTCCCCAGCACATGGGCCAATATAGTTTGTCTTAGAGAGTCAATGATTGGGAAAGATCAGTGTTGACCAAATGAAGAGTAAAAGATCATCATAATTACTGATTCAAAGCTAGCAAGCTGTGTTAGGCACAGGAAACAGGAAGGATGGAGAACTGATATCCCACTGAATGTTGCTCAGTTACAGCTCTTAACTCCATGCCCTCACCAATGGCCATCCCACCCTGACAGCTGCGAGGAATTTAGCAACACCTTGATGGCCAGTGTTTCCTGCCCCTGAAGTAGGGAGACCATAGGCTCCATACTTCTATGGAACCTTCATCTGGGCGCCAAAGTCACTTTCCATAAGGCAAATGGGTTTTTCTGGATAAATGAGGTAACAGGAAGATTCCCAGTTCTAATACTGTTGGCTTCTCACACTGCAATATAGGTTCACTATATGGAATATACTAAATTGCTTGGCCAGCTGTGAAAAGGCTTGACTTTTATTTTTATTTTTTTTCTGGCAGGATTTGGGTTGTAAGAGTTTCTGTTTTTAAACATTCCCTCCAGTTTTGTGCTGATTCTTAACTATGTTTATGTCATTGCGTATTTTATTTATCTTGCAAAAAATTTTTGAGGACTCCTGTAGGAAAACTGATTATACCTCTATAACTAAAAGCAGGCTATACATTGGTAAATTAAAGTTATGCTATATTAACCTTATCAACATCAATATATTTATGATTACTTATCAGATCATACATTAATATCTCAAACACCTAAAACCAATACGGTGACATTAGACTGATTGTTGCATTGTTTCTAATTGAGAGATACTGTACTGTCTTTGCTTGTGTACATGATGCAGAATCAGTTCAGACTGGGCTGATTTGTAAACTTTGTAAAATACAACTGGAATCCATGAATTAATTAAGAAATATAAAATTTAAACAAAAAACCCTCAGGGTGTTAGAACAATACCATCATCATTTGCCTAATTTAGTAGGCCCTAAGGCAAAATGTTACCTCTTTTCTGTCTAAATCCTGATTAGCTGAAAAAAAATGTAATTTTATTTTTTTTTTAAATCAGTCCTTCAGGGACATTGACTAAAAATAAGGGGAAGCCACCTTTAAATCAAGCTCAACAGTTTGGTGATGTGGTTTGTTATAGCCTTTCCACTTCCCAGTCTGGCCTACAACCCTAAATATTTCATCTTGTCTCCCTCCCAAACATTAATAGGTCTGCTATTCAAGGGTGTATAGGGTGTGGTTAAAAAAAGTCAAGATGGCAGCCATGATGCTCTGCCTATTTTTTATGTGCAGCACAGACACCCCTGGGGTTATTGCTTAGTTTCTGTGCAGATGAAGACAGCCAGGTTTACCACATGAAGGGAATAATACATTTCATATGGGAGTCTCTACAATAAGAATAGTCCTGCCACAAACAGGCTCCATCTTTATCACCCCCAAGTCAAGATATAGAATTTGTCATAATCTCCCTTCAAGTAGAAATCTTTTAAACTAGGCCACCATAGAGGTCTTCCTCTGATTTGATGAGATTAAAAAAAGAAAATTCACTGCAGTGTCGCTTTTCGTGATGACACGGAGATGGTGATGACAACTAGAGAGTAGATGGAAAGCCCTTAGCTCCAGTTCCATAATCATTGTTTTGTGAAATTCTGTGGCAACTACAAATCTGGGGACAAAAGTGGATGAATAAAACTCCATGGTTATCTTCCAGATAAATCATCCTTCTCTTGCCATGCCTCTTTCAAGGTTTGCTGAGATGGGGTACAAATACGAGAAAGAGTCTGGGAGCCCCTTTTCTGACTAACAATTTTCATGACAAGGCATAAGCTTTTGAGAGCTGCAGCTCCCTTCGTCATCATCACTTCATCATGCTGCAGCCCACAGAAGCTTATGCCTTGTCATAAAATGTTAGTCAGAAAAGGGGCTCCCAGGCTCCTGATTTTTTTGCTGTTGTGGACTAACACGACTCTCCTTCTCCAATGCATAAATATGACCGTTCTATCTTGATCCAGTAAATATGTATATCTTATTTCACTATCAAAAGACATCTCCCCCTACTAACAAGTCAACTTGCATTAATTTCTGCTTGCCAACTCAGAACCCGATGCACCCTCTCTCCTCGGTTAGATGAAATAGTGCTTTGGTTCATGCAAACTCTGATTTGAATGTGGAATGTGCAGCTTTGACCTGATTGCTGCAGTGTTCCCAGCAACGGGAAGTCTTTTTTAACACAGACTTAATTATATGATAAGGCCCCGGCTGCCCATCGCCTGCAAGCTAATTTCTGTTATTCTAATCTTTGTCTGACCTTGCCAAACCTGTTCGGCCAGAGATAACAATAGGGTGAGTGCTCACAATTCTTCTGTCTTCAGGTCTCTCCTTGGCCTTGCTAGGACTTATTTCTGTTGCAAATTTCCACTTTGAACTCTCTGAATGAACAGCTCCTTGGTTCCCTGGATATTTGATTTACAGTCTTTGCAGGAAAAGGATACCCTGGTGTCATCATCCTCTTTTTCTCTGCTGTGGAAGACTGTTCTTCTAGACCCACAAAGATGTCAACACCTCCTGGCGATGTACAGGACTGAAACCAATTTAACCGGGGCAGCAAGGTATGCTTTATGCTGTTCATCTGCTTCAGTAGTCTCACTGGTATTTCACTTCTGAGAGGGCGAGTTAACTCTATCCTTACCAGCAGCTACATTTCGTTCCCTTTCCTTTCCCAGGGTTTCATTAAAGCCAAGGCTAAACTAAATGCTATAAGCTAGGGGTTGACTTCTGCTAGTATCCTTGAGGGCAACAGCAGATTTCCAGAACATTATAGTTTAGTTTTTTAATTTAAGCATTAGATTCATATCCCCCTCTTTATTCCAAAGGATCAAAGTGAATTACATGGGTTTTATCCCCCCACTCCACCCCAAACAATCCTGTGCTGTGAGGGGGTCTGAGGGTGGATTTGAATCGGAGTTTCCCCAGGCTCAGTCCAACCCTATGACTACATCACACTGGCTTTAAAAGGGCCTCAAAATGTAAACTGCCAAACTATTGCAACGTTGCCAGATTGTGAGAGAGTTAAGGATTTTATGTGAGATTGTATGAGATTTTGGCATTCTTGCACAAGATCTAAGAGGGGTAGAATGATTAAGAGTGAGCTGAGGGAGACCCAGATTAAAGTCCCACACATTCAGAGCTTAGTGGGTGATGTTGGGCCAACCAACTTCTCTCATCCCAAGTTCTCTCACAGAGTTCTTGTGGTGAGGACAAGTGGGCATGCCACCTTGTACTCCTCAGGGGAATGGTGGGCTATAAAAATAATAAATATATAGAACAAACAGGTAAAGAAAGTCTTATGAGAGTTAGCAATCATGCAAACTTTCTGGGAATCAGGGCCATTGCTTGAGAATGCACAGTGACAACTAGCCAGGAAATGTAGTTGACCTCTGTTGTAATCCATTTCCCGTAACAGTCTCTTAATGGCCTTTTAAAAACAACCAAGGAAAGCAATTTTGGAAGAGTGAATCTGGAGTAGAAAAGAGAGCTTAGTCCTCAACCCTTCTCCCCTTGTTACTTTTCTACTTAAAACCACTCCTTCCTTAGAATGTAAGGACATAAGCTGTGCCCTCCTGCCTCAGACCTCTGGCCCATGTAGTCCAGTAGTCTGTTCTCACAGTGGCCAACTGACTGCGTAAGGAAGTCTGCTAGCCTCCCAGAGCAAACGGCCTTCAGGGCAGTCCCACTGCCATCAAGGCTAATAGCCATCATTCCCCAGGACTTCCATGAATTGGACCAACCCTTTGTAAGTCATTACTATCATAGCACTTTAAAAAACCCAGCTTATCTGTCTTTTACTACCTGGAGTAAGAAAAATAGAAAATATGGATCAATTCTGAGAAGGAAAATAGTCTGGAGAAAAATATTCCAGTAGTGCTGGATTGTAGCTTTCAAATGTTTACTTTTGGGGAGAGAGCATTTGGGCATTTACTCTCCAGCTATAGTCCTGGTCAAATGGACAGCTAGAATGTGGATATTTTAGCCTCAGCATTTTATTAATGGCCCAGATGATCTCCTGCTTGCCCCAGTGCAGGGGTGGGCAAAACTGTGCAACCAACAGAGGTGCCCAGCATTTTGAGGCCAATTGAGAATTGCCGTGTGGGTGCGGCTTGCTTTTTAGAAGGGGTTTGGTGGCTTTATTTTTCATTTTTTCTTTGTACTTGTCAGATACCTATTTTAGGCCTTACGTGACTACTTTCACTTGGTTCCCACTTCAAAATGGCTGAAAAATATACCATCTATTTTTGGCCGTCATGATCAAAAGGGACAGTTTAGCTCATTCATTCATTCATTCATTCATTCATTCATTCATTCATTCATTCAATCAGTGGTTCCAACATAATCACCATTGAGAGCTCACAACAGATCCTGAGATTGCATAGTAAAGGTGAGTCTATGAATCACTATCTTTTTATCAGTGTGTGTGTGTGTGTGTGTGCATGTGTGTACACACCTTTACAGTTTGCCTGAACATGGTGGCTTGGCCTGATCCCTGCTGAGTTGGGAAGAACATGCTGGCAAACTCTACCACTGGTTCTAAAAAGTCAATTTGCTGAACCCCCTAAAATCACATTATGTGACATTTGTGCCTTTTGATTATTTACAATGTTGTGCTGAACCCCTGCTAGTTGACACTGCTGGGTCACCTAGCCTTTGTCATCTATCCTGGATGCATACAATTTTTGTATTTGTCACCAAGTTCTGCAAAATCCCACACAGATTTGAATCAGGCAGATCCAGTTCCATTTTGGAATTCAAATCTCCTGAATGGGTGTTAACGTGAAAATAGTCCCATTTCTTCCTTTTTCTTGTGTAACTTCCTCCTTTGGGTGTAAAAGTAAACGTATATTACAAAATGGGGACATAGATCAAGACTAAAATGATTTTTTCTGCCTGGGTATAAACCTCCTACCCAGTGATTATAAACACTGAATTAAGGAAATAAACTTAATCCAAATCCCCACCTGAAATAATTTCATGTGTTCCATTTATCAATTTCTCTACAGTTTTCAACATACAGAGTTCATTTGCATAAGGCTGCAAGCTTTCCACTTGACAAGATGCAGTTAACTTTTGCAGCACTACATTAAATGAGAGGCAGGGAACTTACAGATAACAGCATGCCAAATCACTTAAATCTATTTCTAACTGTTCTAGTTATGAACTTGGTAGAAAAATATATATGCAGCAATAATTATTATGGAAAACAAAATGGTGGCAAAAATGTCTGTTGCATTATGAGAATGATAGAAGTTTCTATTTGAAATAAAACATCAAGGGTGTCTTAATGTGTGTGAAAACTCAGATCTCAGATAGCTTTCAGAATGTACTACAAGAAGAAATGAGGCTTCAGGCCCAAGTTAAGAGAGAGCCAGGATAAGGTTGTGGTTAAGGAACTGGACTTGGATTAGGGAAACCCAATTGCAAATCCACCCTGAAAACTCACTAGGTCTTAGCCCCACCTTATCACACAGGATAGTTGCAGCTGCAGCGAAAAATTGGAAGAGAGTTCTATATGTCTCTTATGTTTCTGGAAGAAAGACGAGTTATATATTTATTGCGCAAGCAAACAAATAAAAATTAAAATAGTTGGCAAAAAATTAAAATTAATTATATAAATTGCTATTAGTTAATACGATAAAGGCAATGTGGAGTTCTAAAGCTGCCATGTCATTATGCAAAACATTTTACTCTTTTCTCTAATTTTCTCCCTGCTTGTCTTTTCATTGCCTGTCTTTTTCCAAGGAGTTGAGTCATCCACATGGTTTTCTCCTCTTTTTATCTTGAAGCTTATCCTACAGTGTGGGTAAGGACAAGGAGGAGAAGTAATGGCTGGTTGGAATCAGGATTTGGACCACTCTAAAAAACCAAACTGCAGAGGGAGATCGGTTTGCTCTGAACAATACAACCTTGATTAATGTATCTATGATGGCCAAGGGTTTACTCCAAGGATGTGTGACATTTATTTGATTTATTAAATTTATCACTATGCTTAATGAAGGATACTAGCTGCAAGAATGACTGATATTAATATAACTAATATAAATGCACAGCTATGATGGTGTACACAGATGCTGATGATGTCTTGTGGAATAGCAATGTATGTTTATGGAATGGGGCAACATCCATTCACTTATGCCAGCATTCCCCAATCCTGTGCTTTCCACATGTGCTGGATCTATCAATTCCATTGTGCCCAAGGGCAGAGCATGACAGAAGTAGAAGTCAAACCATCGGGAACACATTATGTCAGGTTGCCCTATCCCACATCTTACCCCTCTACAATGTCATCAGCTTTGCATAGTCATCTGTGTTGGGAATAGTGCTGCTAATCAGTTCCAGGGTCAGTGTTTACTCAAATTCAAACAAATTGCTTTCTCAGTAGGCCATTTTAGGCAGGATGGATATCGTTTAGTTGTAACTGGCAACTTGTGGGACTAGAACATAATGTTAGACTTCAACAAGACGATGAAAAACAGACATAGGACGAGTTGTTTTTCCAACTAAAAAGTTTTCTTCCAAGATCCTGCTCCCTCCCAAGGACTACAGCTGCTGTTGCCTTGGGATGTTATGACAATATTCCAGCAGAGTTTTTAAAGAATTTGTACTTTTTGCTAGATTAGTTCCTGCCCCTGGTGAGACTAGATATGAGCAAAAAAGCTCTCTTCTGTAGCACTGTTGATTGAAGAATTAATAGCTGGCTTTGGCAGAATAGTTGTGAAGCGGAAGGAAGAATCCATAAATTCTAAGGCACTTTTTTTTTTTAAAAAAAGGAAAGAAACAGTTACTGCCAGCTGATTTTTTCCTTTCCTCCACATCCAGTATGAATGGGAGGAATCAACTACTCTTCCCTGGGGTGCCTGGTTCCAACTGGCTAGTTAGCAGAGTGTGAAGAAAAGTCCATCTGCCTTTCTGATTCTAAAATAAAACCATACTTTTATTTTATTTTAAACCAGACAAGCTTTTAAAGAACAAACTGCTCTCAAGTAGATTCTTGAGAACTGGTGAGGTTTGCTCCATTAGTAAATGTGCTTGGGAAGCAAACCAAAGCCAAGACAAAATAAATGTTGTTTTTTTTTTTGGTCAAAACAGAGAACATGCATTTTGTCAAGCACACGACACATCAAATTGCCCAGTTGTTCACAAGAGGTTTCATCTACTCTCCTCCATGCACGTGCAAAGCGAATAGGAAAACAAGGTGCTGTCTTTTGCCCAGACAACAGGGTATCTCAGAGCTCACCACCAAGGCGATTTCTTCCGGTTCTCTAGATGGGAGGAAGGTGGGTTGGTATAGTTCTGCTAGCACCACTACTTACCCTCAGATACAAGGTTGGTTAGTGGCACACAGCTCAATACTGGTTAGTTTCAGGGCAGTGCTTGGTGGGGTCTCTTCTGGCTTCTCCCCTCTCTCCCTGCATCACCATTTGATTCCCTAAAGGGAGGAGGTCAACACCTGGGCAGGTAAGCTAGATAATACCTGACCATCATGGGCTACTTTGAAAAAAGTTTAACCACAGGAAGCTACGTTCCCATGGCTAGGACTTTTCTGTGACTTCAAGCCCTCCCACCCACTCCCTTACCCTGCTGCAGAAGGGCGGGACATGAGGGCAGATTCTCCGTTCACTCAGCCGAGAGCGATTCCATCCACATCTAGGCAGAGTAACCCTGATCAATGTCGCCCTCTCCTCTTACCCCTACAGCTTGTCTTCTTCCTTTGGAAAAAACCATGATTGGGGGAAGGGGAAATTGTCCAGACAACTCAGACCCCACCTAGAATGGGAATCAGGAGGTGCTAAATTAGCAGTTAGCACTGCCCTTTTTGTTGCAATCATATCCTCCCACTGTAAGCCCTGCAGAGTTCTGAGAAGAAGCAGGGGCTGCATCTGGTGCTGCAGCAAATGCCAGGAGCTCCTAAGGGGAGGGGTGGAAAAAAAGGGTTTTTTTGAATGGAGTGGAAAAAAGGCTCACTCTGGTCAATGGACTAGGCTTACCCAGAAACAAAATGCTATATGTTTAACTGGACTCCTTGTTCAGTAATTCAAACAATCCGTTTCTTTCCTTTCTATTAATTCCCCCTTCATACATCCATGTTGAGACTAGCAGCAGACAATATCTTGAATTTACCCTGTATTATTTTGCCATGCTGAGTCTGAATCTAGGGCATTCTGCCACTGAGGACTCTTGCAACACCTGTCTGGAAGAACTCGTATCAGAGAATTACGGTCTAGCAGGATCTACGCAGGAACTTCCTAAGGATATTTGTAAGTTCTCTGGAATTTTGAAAGTAACTTTTCATTCCTTCTGCTAACAAGACTGCTCCCTCTGGGATATTCCTCTTATGTGCTACAGTTTCAGCAGCGCCTGAGGGTATAACAGGATACCAAGTATGGATTTAGACTGCATGCAGATAAAATGTCATGTATGTTTGTTTAATCTTTTTAAATAAGCCCCAGTTGGCTGGGTTTACATGGCACAATTTATATAGTACATTAAGCCAACAATAACCACTACCATCATCATCTATTAGTATGATTTTCTATCTGGGTAGCAGGGTTCATACTAAGTCAAAGCCAAATAAAACTCACGAAAGCATGGTATAGAGTATGAACTAGACATTGCTGTGGCCCTGGAGGCCTTAAGATTCAAAGGCTGAAAGATGCTTCAAGTGGCCACTCAAGTGGTCAGTTTTTAAACCAGGTAACTCTTTTCTCTGGAAAAGATGCAGTTGCTTTAGATGTTCAGTTAACACCCCTGCACACTCTCAGGCACTTTATGGCCTTCAAAACCTAAGTCTTGGGCACTGGCAGGTTATGGTCAGAATGTGGTAAAATTCATTTTGTCTTCTTCCTATGTGAAATTTATGGGAGAAGTTAATTGTAGCCTATTGAAATGGGTCTTAAATGACTTCCTCAAATTGGGAAGTAATGGGTGTTAAATGTTTGCATTTCAGTTAAAAAGCTGCCCCAGAGAAGAAAGTTAAGGAACTGTGTATGAACCGTTTTTTGACTTACCGCCTCATAGTAATAGCAAGCCACAGAGAGACTGCGTTTAAGATACTTTAATCCTGAAAGATCTTTGGTACTCACAGCCTTGATCATCTTCAGAAATGGAGCCATTAGTCTCCCCCATGAAAGAAAATATTTTTGGCATCTATCAGATACATCGCTTGACTTTGCTCGGAGTTGGACTCTGGCTGGGCAGGTCCTTTACAAGTGACTGAGACACATCTGAGCCCTGTTTTATCTGAGAGGAGTCTAAGCTGGTGGATCCTCAGGAAGTGGGCAGGGTTCTCATGGCTGTGAGCTCAGCCACCTGTGTTTTGGACCCATGCCCCTCCTGGTTGCTTAAGGTCTCCCAGGTGGTGGCATGTGGCTGGGTCTAAGCGGTAGTCAATGCCTCTTTGCAGGAGGGGGTGGTATCACCTGCCTTGAAAAAGGCGGTGGTGCATCCCCTTCTCAAGAGGCCATCCTTGGACCCAGCCATGTTAGGCAATTTTTGTCCAGTCTCCAACCTTCCCCTTTTGGGGAAGGTTGTTGAGAGGGTGGTTGGTATGCAGCTTCAGAGGGCCTTGGATGAAGCAGATTATCTGGACCCTTTTCAGGCTGGGTTCAGGCTGGGGTATAGCACTGAGATAGCATTGGTCATGCTTGCTGAAGACCTTTGGAGGGCTCAGGACAGGTGATGCAACTGTCCTGGCTCTCCTGGATCTCTCGGTGGCTTTCGATACCATTGACCATGGTATCCTTCTGGACTGGCTCCAGGGGTTAGGAGTGGGAGGCACTGGAGAGGACAAGCCCTAGGGTCCTACAATGTGGGGTGCCTCAGGGCTAGAGTCATCTACATGAAACCACTGGGTGAGGTCATCCAATGGCATAGGGTACAGTATCATCAGTACGCTGATGATACCCAGCTATACATCTCTACCACTAGCCCTGGTGATTCTGTTGCAGTGCTGTCCGAGTGCCTGGAGGCTGTAAGGGTCTGGATGGGGAGGAACCGACTTTGGCTTAAGCCTGGCAAGACGGAGTGGCTCTGGGCTTTTGGCCCCCAGGTCTGGTGACTTGTCATCTTTGTCTCTGGACAGGGTTGCACTCCCCTGTACCAAGCTGGTATGTAATATGGGGTCCTCCTGAACTCATGGTTCCTGCTTGCTGAGCAGGTGGCAGCTGTAGCTAGGGGGGCCTTTGCACAGATCCATTTTGTGTGCCAATTGCACCCTTTCCTGGACTGGGAGACCTTGCTCACAGTCACTTGCACCTTAGTCACTTCCCGTTTGGATTACTGTAGTGTGCTTTACATGGGGCTGCATTCGAAGACCACTTGGAAGTTACAACTGGTCTAGAATGGAGTGGAGCACACAGTATTGTGTATTCATAAGTTCACCCATGTTACACCTCTATAGTGAGGGGTGCACTGGCTCCTAGTTTCCTTCTGGGTGCAATTCAAGGTGCTGGTTATCACCTTCAAAGTCCTACGGCAAGGACCTGGTTATCTGTGGGACTGCCTCTCCCTAAGAATATCTGCCCATGCCACTAGATCAGATAGGTTAGGCATGCTCCAGATCCCTTCCCTGAAATCCTGCCACCTAGTGGGACCGCAGAAGCGTGTCTTTTCTGTGGCTGCCCCTACCTTATGGAACGCCCTCCCCTCGGCGATTCGGCAGGCCCCCCCACCCCTTTAGCCTTTCGGAAGACCATCAAGACCTGGCTTTTTACCAAGTGCTGGGATAGGATAGAATAGACAGAATGGAATGAGGGTAATTGGAGCTTGCTGAGAAGCATGACTAAGGCGTAGGATTTTTGTTTTTGTGTGATCATTTTACTGTTTCATGGTTATGTTTTATAGTTACTGATTTTACGGCTGTTGTGAGCCGCCCAGAGTTCTTTAAGACTCTTAACAAACAAACAAATAAATAATAGTATCTTTAAGAAAGTCCCATTTCAGTCAGTAGGGTTATTCCTTAGTGGCTATATACAAAACTGAAATCCTATAACAACTAAAATTGAAGGAAAACACCCTGAGTTTAGTGCATGTTATTTTTAGATGAGCACAGGATTGCCCTGAAATGTATTTGTCCCTCTATAGCCTTCAAATATTTAAGTTTACAATTTTCCAAAAAACTTTCAACTGCCTTTATGCTGTAATTTGTAGTTCCCATGGTTTTATATCCAAGTGGAATAATCTCACTTGTCAGCTGCTACCTCATACTTCTTAAACGTTGTAATGAAAACACAGGCACTCTTCCGGAAATGGTTAGCATAACAGTCAGCATTCTCCAGATGTGTGGGGACTACACTTTCCATCATTCGCAGCCAGAAAGACCCCAAAACATCTGGAGAGCACCTGGTGAGTGGCTGCTGCTGAATACATTTATGTCGAAATAATTCTTGAACTCATTTGAGGCTGTCGAGTGAACTAGCGTAGGAGCCCTTGGATCAGCTTTTGAGCTAACAAGTTACGATGCAAAAATTAGCATGTTTAAGATTCATGGTCTGCAAAATAATAATCTCTCTGTGGCTCCTGCTTTTTAAAGGAAAAAAGCAGTTTGCCCTTTTGAGTTACTCCCTTAGGGTGTCATTTTGTTTCTGCTATAAAAGATGGATTGATCTGGCCCTTGATCGGTCACCTCTAGCATTGGATAAACAACCAAATCAATAGCTCTTTCATGCATTTTATCTCTTAAGGACCAAGGCAACCTCTTACAACCTTCCCAACTGCGGTTGTCTTTTCCACTGCCTGTCTTCATAAACATGACAAATGATTCTTTGCCGTACATAACTTGTCCTGTCACATTAAGTGAATCTGTAGCCAGAATGGCCTTTGCAGAAATATTCCTGGAAGCGATGGCTATGCTTCAAGACAATGTTTTGGTTTGAGCCTTTTGGAACCAGGAGTTTAAACCACAACTTCTACAACAATTCTGTGTTTGAAGTGGGAATCATAGGACAAACAGAGGAGATCTAAGTCCCCAAAAGAATCACAGCAACCATACAAGTAAATCAGCAACAGTTGCTAGAATTAGTTATTACTAGAATTCTAGCAAGTCTAAAGTTTATATTCTTAGGTTAAAAGGGAGGAAATGTACAATAACGTACAATAATTCCTTAGTCATCAGGCCAAAGATCCCAAAGCTTTTTTTTGTTGGATAAGCTGAAGCAATGCCATTCCTTCGCAAAATAGGCAGATTTGGCAAATTATTACAGAAAATGACTGAATTGTTCCATGAGATGTACTGGGACTCAGTGTTCATCTCTCTGTCTCCAAATCTGGGCTGCTTATAGTTTTCCTTCTGATTAACTTATAGTGGCAATGATGATGATGATGATGATGGTGGTGGTAATGATGATTGTGAAGAACTTTTATCAAAGACTAGATGGGTTACAAGGATCAGATGGGTTGCTGTGAGAGACTGGGGAGCTGGGGAAGGAAGAGAAAAGAACACCAACATAGACCATCAAGGGATGGCAGACAAATCAGCTGACAGCTTATCTCATAAAAAGAAACTCTGGCCAAATGGGGAGAAATTTGAGAAAAGCATTTCAAAATATTCAAAGGGGCTCTACCCTAAATAATTCACTGCAAATGAAGTAGGAAATTCCTATGATGGTTTCCAAGATTCTGTATGTACCCCTGGCAAGCATTATTGAATTGAAATTTGGGCAGTGTTGCTTCCTTCCAGTTGTAGAGGGCTTAATATCTGCTCATTTAGGTGCTATGCATGGAGATGCACATGAACACATACGCACATCCTACATCTTTGTAAAGGGGTCGCCACGGCAGAGAAGGAAGACTAGATTTACAACTTGCTAGTGATTCCAATACAGGGGAGGGTGGGTAAGATGCCTCCCCACCGATTCTACTTGTCAGGCCCCATACACAAAGCACAATCAAGGAAGCAGGAATCACAGACTCCAATAAGACATTTTAATGCAAGAATTAGGGGTGAAGTTCAGAATCTTGGAAGCTGCAACAGCAACCTCCAGCTCTCATTTAACCGTGAGTTCACTAAGGGAGTTTCTCTCCGAATGTTTTGAATCTCTTCTTCCTGGGCATTTTGCAACCTAAGCTGCTGTTTATGAGATAAGTTACTAACAAACTCCTCTTCCATCTTTGGTTGTTTATGTCTCACATGCCTCTATTGCTTTCCCAGTTTCCTCGCATTCTCTCACCCTACTTAATATTGCTGATTTCCCATTGCCAATCATGTAGAACCCCAAGGACCATGATCAGAAGTTCTCTCCCTTTTTTCAAAGAGCTCTGATGCAGATTGCTGGTTTCTTGCTGGTATCAATGGGAAACCGTTGATTTGCATCAGAAGCAATGGCAGTAGGAGAGCCACATTGTTCCCCATCACATCCAGCAATCAGTTTGGTGGGGAAGGAGCAGGAAGCTGCTCAGCTGGCTGGAGAAGAAAAGTGCGAGGTGCTCCCAGGAGCCCCTTAAAGTACAGCCTAAGGCACCTTGTAGCACACAGTCCATTGACTCATTAATTACACCTTGTTTCCTTATTTTATAAAATTAAAAGGGGTTGCTGAGAAGTCCAGGGATTGATGGCTTTATCTGTATATTATTTCAGCAAAAAACAGAGTTGCCTTGGCAAGGTTGGTGGCAATTTAATTGACATTCACAATAATAGCAGCAGTAGTAGATTGGCACGCGGTGGCACAGCGGCTTAATGACACTGAAAGTTGCCGGCCAGAAATGGCTGATGCTTCGGCGGTTCGAGTCCAGCCTTCTCATTAACAGGGTGAGCTCCTGTCCCCCCCCCCCCAGCTCCTGTCAACCCAACAGGTCGAAAACTCACGTGAGTAGATAAATGGGTACTCTCACTCCGGTGGGAGGAAAAATGCTGGCAGCGCCTTGCACAGAGAGACGGGACCAGTTGCCGGTAAGCGCGAACCCGTGCTCGCCTGAAAAGGGCACGAAGCAACGGAAACCCCACCTCCTGCGCTCGCCAGCTGGGCTCTGCTCTAGGAAGGAGGCTCTGGCAAACCACTTCCGAAAAACAATTGCCTTGAAAACTGTAAGGATTCATCCAGGCAGTCACTGCAGGGTCAGTAATGACTGAGCGCAGACAAAAAAAAAAAAAAAAAAAAAGTAGATTGGCAATAGATTAAGGTTTATCAAAATCACTTAACTTATACTGTGATTATATTGTGGCTACCCGTCTCTTTTCCTATATATTTTGGTCAGAACATTTGATTCATTTTTTATCCTATAGCTTATGTAGGTTATCTTCAAAATACATTGTATTTTATGTAAAGTACATATATTCTGCATCATATTTCTTTGGCCCCATATAAGCCTTTTTGTTTTGGTTTGTTTCTGTGCTTAGCTATAGTTTGATTATATTTTGGTTTCAGATTCATATGGCAGACAGAGAGCTTCTAATTAGTCTCATTATTTTACTGCTGATATATTTGAGTGGGTTCCAAGAAACTGAGATTCCATCCTCAAGTAAAGCCATACATAGAGCTTCTCCTAATTTTCCCATGAGAAATACATCTAAATATACATCTGAGGATCTTTGTATATACCAGTCAGAAGGGTGTATCCCTGAATTTAAACCCTAGGGGTGTCATATTATGTTTTAGACTTATATATCCTATGTGAACAGGCAATGTATTGAAAAGCCTTTGTCCTCCAGGAAAATTGTGGCCTGTGGTTCCTGAAATGTAGAAGATTGTGGACCAGAATTGGTGAATAATTGCAAAGTACTTTCCAATAAAGGGATCATGGTGCACTAAACAATAATTCAAATCAGATGCCGAGATCAAAAAAAGCAATTTGCCTTTTTTTTCATAGTGTCCAGTGGGAGGAATTCTATAAATACAGTGTATTTTTCTGTAAACTATTTTTTAGATGCATTCACAAATTGCCATCATATCATTCTCTAGTTTCCTTCTTGTAGTTAGCTTAAATTAAATATATGTTATGTTAGTAACATTTTAATCCATTACCATTACTGAACCTTACTTAGGTCATGGCAACTTGACCAATGACAACTGTACCTACCCAACAAAATCCTCAGCAAGTCACAATAACACCAGAATGACAACAGGCATCCAATGACACCATTGTGCACATGCCACATTGCATACTTGCTTCCTGATATCTGACAAAAGTATGTAAGTTGTGACAGTTGCATGATGACATTGTCCTCCCCCCTTGGGCCCAGCACACATCTATCTACCTACACATATTATAAGCTATAGTTAGCTTCCTCCAGGATGCAAAGGAGCTCTGTTTTATTACCCCATGGTACCCTCAGCAATACGTAAGTTGGCTGAAGCCCCTGAAACATGTGGAGAGTTGAGATGAGATGGATGGCACAAAGGCATCCGTATTTAGAAATAATGCCATGGGCTTATCCTTGAAGGCTGTTCTTTCAAGACATAGGTCTTCACTGGTTCCTCTCAGCAGTTTACAGTAGTCTTCCTTAGTTTATATTGCTTCACTATTTTTGTGTCATTAGTCACTATAATTTTGTATGGAAACAATGAACACAACTCTACATATGTTTGATACAATGTTTAACATTGTAGAGTTTATTGACGTAGATTGCTTTATTGCCCAATGTACTTTTGGGGTCATTAACATGCTGCCCAAGAAGGCACCAGCATACTTCTGGCCTAGGCTTCTGCCAAGCTTTAGGCTACATGTGATTTTTTACATTAAAGGAAAATAATTTTAATTAAGAAAATAAGTTTGCATGGGACAAAGAGCAATGTTAGTTTCCACCATCATTCTTTCCAAGAATGCCCCTAGTCCCCAATAAGCCCCATAAACCTGCTTCAAAAATAAATATTATGGACAGCTGCAGCTCATTGCTTGGGTTAGAAATGTGTCCACTTGCCAACCACAATTGCAAAGGCAAACAACAGTAATAGAAAGTGTTTTGCAAGAGCACTCACAACAAGATTCTGGAAATACGCACCCTTTTCTAACAAGGTTGAGAATCACCAGGCTAAGACAGAACCATCATAAATTGACTTGCCTTCAGGCGCAGAAATAATTTGCCATCCAGAACTGATTCACTTGAATAGAGAGAATGTCATGTTTTTCTATTCTCATCACTACAGAACATAAAGAGAACATATTTAAATCAAAATGAGCTTTGATGCTCTTTGTTTCCCTCACTAACCTGTATTTAGAAGCATGGTACCTCTGATAATATGCAAAGTATAGCCTTATCAGGACTAATAGCCTTATATCCAGTAAATTTGTACAGTCCCCTTTTAAACCATCTAAGATGGTGATGATCATAGGCTTGGGGTGGTGTTTTCCATGGATTAAACAATGAATGAAGCAGTGCTCTGGATGAGTTCTAAATGCAGAATCAAATTTTATTTATTATTTAATTGTTAGGCCACCTGATTCTCAACCAACTCTGGGTGGCTTACAACTAAAAAACCCAACAGTATTAAAAGAAAAATATAACAGACCAGAATAGCACAGTACGAAGAACCAAAACAAAGCAAATTTTTAAAAAAGGGTGGGGCTCCAAAATTACCCAGTCGCCAAGGCCTGGGAGAACTTTTGGAAAGAGAACTTAATTGGGCTCCTTCCAAAGCCTTGGGAGCAATTTTGAATTTCAAGATGCAGTCGTAAAGGCTCTGCACCTGCAAATCCCCCTTCCCCAAAGCCTTGCATATAAGGAAAGAGGAGAAAACAGAGGGGATATAGCTTAATGATGACTTTGTGATGCACATAAATAGCATATTCTATTTTTGTAATCCCCCAAACACTTTAAAGGCAAGTCAAGAATTCCTACTCTGAAATTCCACAGGCTTTATCCTCTCAGAGAAGGCAATTATACAGCACTTGCAAATTTAACCTTATTCTGCCAAATTACAAAAAGTGAAAAACTAACAAGAGCCCCATAAATTATAGCTGAGAATTTAAAGATTAGACAACTGAAAAAACCCTGCTTGTATTTATCTCAAATCTGTTTGTCTTGAATCCCTTGCCACCTAATTTCATTACATGACCCTGAATTACAGGGCCATAAAAGAGGGAGTATAACCCACTGTTCTTCTTTTTCTACATCATACATACATTTATAATGTTTTGTCATATCTTTCCTTACTGACATTTTTTCTTAAATTAAAAAGTTCCAAACTTTGCAATCCTTAAACTACAACTCTGATTATTTTGATTTCTCTTTTTCCTCAGTGTAATGTTGTCACTCATTCAAGTACAATGCTTTATAGAAGCCTCCACAATAAAATAAAAAGGGTAAATATGGACATTTTATTCATCATACATTATTGTGAAAATGGAAAAATACAAGCAATAGATTTGTACTTCCATTAATCTCCCCCTGTATATATAGTTAAAAGTACTTCCTGTTAATCACATTATGTGTCACCATGGGTTGGATCAAGACTTAGTTATACTGAAATGGTTTGCAGTAGAGATTCATTGAGATAGATGGGACTTAAGTTACTCACAGTGAACTAAAGTATCTCAAGTTTTAACAGGGCAAACTCAAGACTGAAAGCTGAGGAAGAATAGCTATGTGTATCCCTTCCTAGTTACTAATTCTTGCACAAGTATCATTTATTTCAGTGGAATGTCAATGATACAGTACAGAGAAGATAACAAGTTACTGAAGTTTTGAAAAGATTACTGAGTTAATCTACCTGAAGCACTTAAAACATTTCACATGCTACATGTAATTTTTGGACATAAAGGGCTTTGAGGTATCTCCAGTGTGGGAACTTAAAGACATTTCATCCATTGGGCATTTTGGAATCTCTATTTTTGTAGTTTGGAGAAAACAGAGCATCTTTCAAAAAATATCAAGAATGGTAGTGTGCGAGATATATTCTTGATACTCTAGTAGCCTGAAGAGTGGATGGATGGATGGATAGATGGATGGATGGATGGAATTGATTAATGTACTTTTGAGATTTGTATCCCATTATATGACTTTAAGGGAATTCTCAGAGAAAGTCAATCACTGAGAATTGCATCACATAGAACATTTTGGAAAATACACATTCCCCCTCTGTAGAAGTACATGTCAAGCATAAACTTTCTAATTATCTATTTGCTCTACTTTTAAGCTGTTTCCCCCTTATTTTCTTGAGGGTTGTTTTTTTGTTTTTGTTTTTGGTTTACATTGTGCTTTTGACATTCTCTACCTCATCCCCTCTCCTTGTTTTCTTTAACTGTATCCTGTTTTTATAGTCCCTGTGGAAAGTCTTTTGTAGAATATTTTTATACAGATTTTTTAAAACTTCCTTCCTGACCATCGGATCCTTTCTTCCTATGTCAGAATTAGAGTTTTTTGGCTAAACTTCTCAGGAGATGAGCAAGACTTTGCAATCCCACACATTTTACAAACCAACTTCCTTTATCTGTGGTGTATATAAAACCTCATGTGCTAATAAACAATACTTTACTGTTTGTCATTAATGAAAAGAGAACATTAACATTCAAGAAAAGCTTTCACAAGATTGTCAACATTTACAGATTGGTTTTCCCGGTTGAAAAGCAGACCAAGTTTCCAAGTGGTTTGGGATAATCTGACAAATTCAAATGAAAGTGTAGAATGATCTTTTTTATAGCTTTTCATTGGAGTGCATTTTCTATAACATTCATAGTGTACTATAGAAACAGAATTAAATGGATGTCTATTGCTGGTGGATCCAGAGAGAGAAGAGTTACATTTTTTAAGCTAGATACGGTGGGAATCATTTTGAAGAACAATGAGTGGGTTATGCAGTGGATAAATTGCAGAAGGAGAACCACGTCGCCCAAAAAATAAAAAAATAAAAATAAAAATCAGAAGCGGTCTGGTAGCACCTTTTCCAATCAACAATTTCATTAATTGTTCCCCATGTGTTCCCACTAATCTTCCTACTAGTACTATTACTACGACCTTAACTGTTCCCTTTGCAACATGCCAGTGTGGCTTCTGCTGATTAAGACAGCACGGAGAGTTCCATAGTGGACTTTCTTTTCTTGCTTAAAGCTAAAAGCCCTTTGGTTAAATCAGGTGTTTTCCAGGTATGTCTAGTTTAATATTTTTATGTCTATTTAAGGTATGTCTATTTAATATTTTTATTTAGTATACACTCATTTCTAAGTGTAGTAGAAAACCTATGCCACACTACAATTCCCATCCCACTTAGCCACAATGACTACTGGCTGGGGTGATGGGCATCTTACATGTGTGGAGGGCACCAGGTTGGGGAACTGAGCAATCAGAAGAAATTTTTTAGTATTCACAATCCTTCCACCATCACCACCCCACACACAATTATTCCTTGGGCTGGAAACAAAGCATAGGAAAATTAAGCCCCAGAATAAATTGTTTTCCTTTTGAAACTCTCTTTTGATCTCTGTGGGTTGTTGTTGTTTTCTCTGCTGCCTTGTGGAGTTTCAAAACCTTCAATACTCCAGCTGTGTGTGTGCGTTTTATCATACTTGAAGTCTGGAAGTGGTATTCGTAGATCATTATAGGTCACTTTTCAAGGTTTCTGTTCATGTTTAACCCCCGAGTTTTCTTTACAAAGAAGGAGAAAAAAATTTTTCCTGAATGTATTCTTGTGTGAGAATGAGAAATGACTCCTCGTCCTTACAATCCAGTTCTGCTCTCCCTTCTACACACTAATTGAGTCAATAGCCTTGAACCCAAGCTAGCAGATGGCAGGCATTCTTCCTTGCAATTGTCCTCAAAGGCCAGATGGAAATTTGTCTGTAGCTGGAGAGAAAGCGGTAGAGGGAGCATGGTTGGGAAGATGTGTCAAAATGGGGAAGATGGCAGATGGAGCTTCACCATTCACTCCCTGTCCCTTTCGGACATGCACAATGCATGTACAAAGGGAGCAGGGCCATCTTGCTAATTTTGACCCTTCCCTCTTGCATACACTGTGGTGTTCAGCTTTCCTAGGTTTTCATCCTGCTACCCACACCATGTCCCCCTGCAAATATTTACCGAAACCCTGTATGGTAGAGGGGAGTGTCAGAGGTACTGCATTGTAAATATTTTCCACATTTATAAAGTATGTGCATCTTCATGAGCAATATATTTTATTAAAACCAGATGTGACGTGCCATCTTTATTATTGTGGTCAGCCATTCTAAGGGAAACCAGGCAAGGAGGTGTCAAAATGAAAGACGCACAGAAATGCAACAATGGACTTTTCCATGCAGCCAATAAATGTCTAAATTTGTTTCTCAGAGCACCTTCCCAGTAACTGTGTCCTTGCCCATTTTGAAACCTAAAGTATATAATAGTGTTGTTTTTTTGAATTTCAGTCAGGACTTAATGTGATTTTTTTAAAAAATCAAAGGGGTGGAACCACTTTTAATTACTCCAGTGCAGAGGTGTGATATGTCTGTTCATAACACAGTGCAAGACAATTAGTTCTCAGTGTTCAAACTGGGTGGCTCTCCAGGCAGACTGCTTTGGAGCCATTGGAAAAGACAAAATACCACAGGAAATGTGCTCTTAGTTAACCACTTTTGGGGTCTATGGGGTTTAGTGAGTTTTGAACATAACTAGAAGCAAAAACAATGTCTTTAAATAAGCATTAAGCAAAGGCTGGTTTCAGAATATGTTAACAATTGTTTTGCGTTGGGGAATGTAACACTTTGCATGAAATGTTTTGTTTCCTGGAATCCTGAACCCTTTCCACTGTTTTTCTACATGGCAGATGAGGAGCAACCACAAAAATATTAGCAGTATAGTAATATCATGTGAAAGAATGTTTGTGTTTCTCCTACAACTGTCCATCCAGATTCAACCAAGTCCAGGGTCCTCTAGTGACTAAACTATATAACAGCAGTATCCACAGAGTCTTTTGGAAGTGCTACAGGGAAATAAAAACAGGTCTTTTCAGTAACTGCATTCAGCGGGAATCAGAGAAGTTGGGAAGATTCCCAAGGCATAATGCATTGGATGACGACCTGTGCTATAAATTAGTTTTAATGAGCACCTCATTCACCATATTAGAATGCCTTATAGTCTTTCACATACTAATCTTTTATGCTCCCCTAGACCCATCTAATGCTCCTACCCCTTCCTTTAGATTCTTATATTTTATATCTTCTAGCTTTCACATTTCTTTAGATTTTTGTTTTTACTCTGATGTAATCCTCTATGCTTTTTAATGATTTACCCCACCCTCCTTATGCTGGTCTATAACCATAATAAAGATATGATTTGAATTATATTTATGTGATGGAGGTTATCCTGAACTTCATTGCCTACTAATATATTTTTAAGTTTGCAATATAGATCTGCTTTTAGATTCACTGCTGTGGGCGTTCAGTATTTTCCCACACAGAGATAAGAACAGAGAAGCAGCTGGGTTTCAGATAGGCATCTGTTTGCAAATGCCTTCTGGTACATAGATGGCTGAAAGACCAGCTTCATTTTTTCCTGCCCTTTCACCAGCCTTTTTAATGAAAAGCTTTAGAAACTGAAAGCTATTTATAAAGCTTCCATATCTCCTCTTTTTATTTATTTATTTACTTATTTATCCCATCTCCTATGCTTTTTAGAGTATCACTGTATTTGAAAGAATAAAATTGTTGTTACTACCAATCAATCAATCAATCAATCAATTAATTTTATCGGTCATAGACCAGCATAGCTGTTACTACCAAATGAAACTCAAAGGGCAAATCACAAAAGAGAGCAGTAAAAGGGCTGTATGATATCTAGTACAAGTAACAAAAAATCCCATCATCCTGGGTGTAGCTCATTTCTGACTAGCATCAACTCAATTCAGAAGGGCAAGGCAAGGTTAATAATATAAAATAGCAATTAAAGAATGACAATTACTTTGCAGTGAGCCTGCCACTCCCAAGATTTGTGTATTAAGTTGCTCACAAGTACTATGCACTTGTACTTTGTATAATAAGTGACACACCTACTTGCTATCTGTTGCAGTGCACAGCCTTTGGGACTCAACTAGTTATCGCTTCTTGAACTTGCCCATGGTATTGCATCCTTGAAGGTAAATGGTGACTACTAAATACATCTGATTAAGCGACCCTTAAGAGCTTATGTTGCCATTAAAGTTTCAGTCTTTACTACAATGCAAAATAATTTGTTGCAAGGCTATCCCACCTGAGGTTCTTCAAAAGTTGGTTTCCCTCGCTTTGGAAGTAAATTGTACTTACTTTTCAGATTACCTTCTTTTTGGTGAACATGTTTTTCTTCTAGGCCTAGTCTTTCAGAAGAAAAGGGGAATTTGGGGTTGAGTAAAGTGCCGGTTGTGTGAAATTCACCTAAAAGCTCTTCTTTTTAGCTCTTCTGCTAACACATTCCTCCTGGGCACTTCTCTACAACAGATTTGTTTTTCTTCACATTAACTCTGACTGGATGTTTGCGATGATGATGATTTGCCATCCAATCAATCAGTTTATTACAGTCAGGGACCAGTACAACTAAAAAGGCATATAACATGTCTAATTAAAAATCATAGATATAATAATAACAACTAAAATCTATATCATAATTATAATTTGGCTGCCTAAATGTCATTTATACATGAAGTCAAGCGGCCTATACTGTAGTGTAATTATTACTCCTTACATTATGATATCCTATAATTATTGTTAACTATAATAAAGGTGATGATAAAATGATAATATCTAAAACTGAAGTGTGTTGGTTATATAAAACTATTTACAATAAGATATTCATCAGATTCCGATGAATCTTTAATGCTGCTGCACAGAACCTAGCTACCTGCGCTGTGACTGTAGTCTGTTCGTCTTTAAGCAGGATCTGTGGATAGTCGGTATCAGAGCAGCCTGGATACCTATTAATCATTGGATGAATAAATTTTGTTCAAATGTCTCTATAGAATGAGCATCGAAGAAGGACGTGGTCAGTGGTTTCTACCTCTCTGGAATCACAGGGAGAGAGCCTTTCGGCCAATGGTATCTTTTTGTATTTGCCATCCAGAACAGCTGAGGGGAGCGCATGGCATCGTGCAAGCGAAAAGGCTTTCCGATGGTTCGCTGTCTCTAACTGGTTAAGATATCTGGCAGGGTTGACAATGTATCTAGTATAGTCTGGAGACAGGAATGATGGAACTTTCTCTAAGCCCGTTTGTCTCTCTATGTCCTCTACCCTTAATCTCAAATTTTGTTTTGCCTGTTCATAGTCCAGTTCAAGTATTAAGGAAGGAGAAAAACCTAGTTTTGCAAGGTTAGACTCTACAGCCTTGATCCATGAAGAGGAGAATTTGTCTTGAAGGATTAATGGTGCAAGGCCTTGAGGAAAGAAATTAAGCTTTAGCCAGAGGTATCTCTACAGATTCTTGATTCTACTTTTATCAGCCCAGTCTTCAGCCGTAGGTGTGCATTTGAAACACAATAGGGCATCTGGAGAATTGCTCTAATAAATTTTGATTGTATCCTTTCCAAGGGTGTAAAACAGGAAGCTGGGATGTGCCATCCAGTTGGCATCAACTCTTAGCAACCACATAGATTTTTTGTCCAGGAGGTTCTGTCCCCAACTTGGTCCTTCAGGTCTTCCAATCATGAAGTTTGCACTAAAGAAGTCCAAATAAGAGAAAAGTTACAGCTTCCAGGCAACCATTTTCTAAAACTAAACTACTTTCTGGTTTAAAATAAGGGACGATTGGTTTATATATTTTTAATGGGAGCCAACATCTGGAAATGTTTTCTTGAATATCAGTTGATATACAGGCTTCAATCAGAAATCAGTGGGTCATGTCCTTAGTTCACACATCATGCTAAACCATGCTTTATTTTTCAAAACTTTCATGGTTTGATAAGCCCGTCTCTGGGTTCACACATTATGAAAAGACATAAATATGGATATACTTGGCCTGGACTTTTCATCACTCATGGAAATGCAGACTGCATCATGGCATGTTACTTTCATAAATTATTGAGCTGATCCCAGGTTTTTATGGTGGTGTCCTTTTAGTCTTTAGTCTTCCCCATTCCCACTTAGACTAAACAATTTCAGTTTATTCTTTCAGCTGTCCTTAATCATCTCTCCTCAATGTTTTTCTGAACTCAAGGAGACGAATAGAAAGTACAGACTGAACATCAGACCAAATTTAGCTCTTGGCTTGTTGGATCCTTCAAATATGTTTGAGATTAGCCTAAATTCAAAGAAAGACACACTTGGTGCACTGATGCCCTTGTGGTGATCTGCCCAAACCTGGAGGTTTGAGAAATTAATATTTCTCCTATAACTAGACCTTATACATATGATCATGTTTGGATACTTGGCTGGCCTATAACCTACACTAGACCTCCTCCAGTCTAGTGTGGTAAATAGCAGCCCCTTAAACATTTCTGGAACTTTGTTCACACGACCCAATGAGCCACACACTAGCCTGGTGCGTTGTGTGAACCTGATTTATAACAAATTTGTATTACTTACAGCTAAAGGGTCTGCAGGAACAGCCAACTTACCCTTTTTTAATTAATTTTTAGCATTTTTCAAACTATGTCAGCAGGTATAAAGTAAAAAGTTACCCCATATCCTTGATGAGTTCTAGAAGCGCTTCATATCTTTGCATTTAACTATTGTTAGGAGATGACCCTTCTCTTTAAAATCTGTGGGACATCTTCATAATCACTCGAGATAAAAGATGATAATGGAAATGTCTTGACTGAAAAAGAAATTTGCATATGATGTGGCTGTATACATTTCTGGCAAGTACACACAATGTCTCCTCCCTGGGAGTCATGACAGATCAGGTGTGGCCGACTGCCACTTTAAATCACTCAGGTGAATGCTGCTAAGTTTGTCTTTCCAGCCATTTGTGATGTCATGCACTTCCTTGAGTCGATTGCCCAATCAAAATTTTCTTTCCTGCAAGCATCAGATTAGAAGCTGCATGTTGGGTTGAACATCTGTTAATGAACCCTGGTTTCTTTTTCTCCTCTTCTCCCCCACTAACCCTCAATACCGTGGTTGGGAGACATTCTATGTCTTTGTAAATATATGCAGAACTGATGGTTTATACAGATAGCAAAGGTAAACTAAGGTGTTTTGTTCTGACTTTCACTCAGCCTCACCGAGCCGAGCCTCAGGCGACTGCAAAGAAGCAAATCCACAACGGAAAGAAGTGAGTTGTCCTGAACAAATATTTGTGTGTTTTTTAAAGAATGAGATAATGGAAAAGCTTTTATAGCTACAGAAGGGCAGTTCTGTTACTTCATACCTTGACAGGACATTCTCTTACTGCATGAATGCATTTTTTTAATGGTTGGAAAGGCCTCGATTCGAAAATGTATAGCTCTTGACTAGAAAATTTAATTCACTGAAGTTGGAAACGGCTATTTGTGTACTGATGGGAGAGAAAGGATCAATGAATTTGCCGGCATTCCATAAAATGGAAGAGAGCAACCTTCATACAGATTGCTCTGCTAAAGTCCAGATGAGATTATCTGTATGTGATTTAAGGCCTATTTGAATGCATCTGGAATATCCATATTTTCTAGGGATAGCTTTAAATCCTCCTGTATAAATTAAGTGGCATTTTTCTGGACACCAGCTGTAATTACTTTATTGTTCCTCTTAGTTGTTAAAATAATTGGTTTGCTGCACATAACTTACATCATGAACTCAAATTCCCAGTGTTAACATTTTTTTTCTGTTTCCCCCCTTGTTATATGTTAATCAATGAGAACAAGCCCTTTTGAGTCCTTAGACATATGGTGTATAGAGTTATATGAATACAGGTCACCACAGATTGTAAAGGAATATTTATAGTGCAGATGCATACTTTTTCAGAAGACTATAACGCTATGTTCAATTAACTCAACTTCCCAGGATGTTTAGAACTGCAGCCTAAGATTCTGTTTGTTGGTTTTGAGAATGGCTTATACAAGTTGTGATGGTTGTCTTGCGATGGAGTGGCTGTAGCAAGCTGGTGTGCCCATCTGATCAAGCCACTTTTGACTCTTTCTTGACTTTAGTTGGCTGCTGTAGGCATCCTCAACAAACTGAGATTACCTCAGATGATGACATGTGTACAGTGACGTCATGATGCATTGCACCCTGTCCCAATATGCTTATGTCCAGTGCAGACCATGCATCATGAGCAGATGCCTATGTTGGCTGCAAAAGCAATGTGACAAGGCTAAACAGCATGTGATAATGTAGGCATTAATCCAGCCATTTATAGGCTCGTTGGTGGCACTGTTCATCTCTGGTTTTCCTTGCTCAGCTGGACACTGATGAGTTTGGTAGGCTGTTAATTGTGCAATTAAACACAGCTGAAACAATAAGTTTCAGGATGGAATTTTGCAAAGCGTCTTCAGAGGTATTGTTATTCAAAGTGCCTTTTGTCAAAATAATTGGCAGTTTCTGAACTGCCAATTATACTGATCCTTCACTGATCCAAAGTTGTAAAACACACTTGAGTAATTTGTGATGGGAATCAAAGGAAACCCAATTAAATTATAATTAACTAAATGCACATGCTTACTTTCAAAGGACTCCTACTTAATCTATAACATTCTAGTAGTAAGGATGAATTTTTAAAGTGGAAGACATTACTTCCTTGTGAATTCATCTACGTTCCTTTCGGCTTAAGTGTAGGTAGGTAAACTTCATCTTTTGTTGTCTTCATCATCAAATTGTTCTGATTGTCTAAGACCTTATCTTCAAAGCCAAAACCCTTTGTAGCATTGTATTTATTAAGGCATTAATTTTTCTGGTCTGGAACACACTCCATCAGCTATTTTCACTGTGGGGAAATAATAGGATTATTATTATTACACTAGGCAACATATCTTAAAATCTGCATCAAGGTAGAATTGTGGAATTGTGAAAGGAGTTTTGACCATCTGAGGGTATGTCGTAAGTATGCAGCATTTAAAAGCCTTCAGTGCTTTTTAGTGAAACAATTAACAAAACATTACCATGGGGCTGTGTGTAAGGACACACAATGAGGATGATGGACTCGCTCTTTTGTGGGCAGAGAATAAAATGACAGCTAAGAAAAAAGTATTATCTCTACATTGCTTTGCACTAGGTTGTGATAGAAATGTTTGTGTGGTTATATAATGTTAGTAGTTCAGTATTTTATGTTTTGTGAGGGGGACGCGGTGGCGTAGCGGCTTAATGACGCTGAAAGTGCCGGCCAGAAATGGCTGAAAGCTTCAGCGGTTCGAGTCCAGCCTCGCGTTAACAAGGTGAGCTCTTGTTTCTATACCCGCAGCTTCTGCCCACTCAGCAGATCGAAAACGTACGTGAGTAGATAAATGAGGACTCTCACTCCGGTGGGAGGAAAAATGCTGGCAGCGGCTCAACAGAGAGACGGGACAGTTGCCGGTAAATCCCCCGAAAAAGGGGCGCGAAGCAACGGAAATCCCGCCTCCTGTGCTGCCAGCTGGGCTGACGCTCTAGGAATTAGGCTCTGGCAAAGTCTAATTCCGAAACTAGAAAGATGCAATTGCCTTGAAAACCGCTAGGGGGCGGTCACTGCAGGGTCAGTAATGACTGTTAAGCAGTTAAAAAAAAAAAAAATTTTATGTTTTAGAGAGCCAGTTTGATGCAGTGGTTGAGCCATCAGCCTAGAAACCAGGAGACCATGAGAACATCCCATGTAACCTCCCATCAAAATCCAAGAGTTTTTTCCAGATGAGGAATAAAATAAAAAGGCTCTCCCAACTAAGATGGGAGAGCTTTCTGTTCCTGCTTGACCTTTTCACACTGCCAAGCGCATAATCCTTCTCATTATAAAGATATCCCATTTATAGCGATGCATGTAAACACATAGCATGTTATATACTTCTAAAGCTGTGTTGTTTTTTTAAGAACAAAATGCTCCCTTCTAACAAAAGAACTGGACTGCCCTGCCTAAATAACTTGAGTTCTATTTGCATGGAACACTTAATTTGGCTGATTTCAAGGTAAGATCAGGTGAAGACAAGTCCATTTGCAAACTGAGCTAAGTCTTTCAGGTGAATATAAACCAGGAGGGGAGAGGATTGAGACAAAGAGAGTAACTGACAGTAACTTCATATATTTCCCTTGAGATTGGTTAATAGACGGTTACTAATTATAACTATTAGGAATGTGATAGGACTACATGACTATTTATATTCTGTTCTTTAACTCCCATGTATTGTTGAAATAATCAGATTATACCACAGATTTTCAGGACAGGTTTCACAGAGTTGGACATTAATGTATTTTGGGTGATTCCAGATGGGGGACTGCTAGCAAAAGTACTAGTCAGATATCATTGCAGCTATTTTGTCTTTCCCTTCTTAATGGATTTTTTGTTTTAATGAAAAGGAAGGATGGGAAGAACATGGGAGGGTAATGAGTGAAAGTCATGGTTGTCTGGACTCTCCATAATGTTTTGTGAATGAGGCAAAACGATTGCACAGTGAAAGCTCTGTTGGGTGTTATCCATCCATTAAGATTTGCCACTTGTGCCAGATAGACATTAAAACTTCCTTCATTATGAATATCATGAGAATAGCCATGCATTGAATGCTTTGCAGTCTAAACACTCTCATCAAGATTAATCTCTTTTGAGTATGACTCCTGATGACTTCATGCACATCTGTGTAGTTTTCTTGATGGCATTATGGAGGTGGCCCCTGCCTTCATCTGGGATGTGTCTTCATCTTCTGCATGCAGACTACAACCTTGCTCTTCTAAAGCAAGTCTTAGAATTTTACTGAGGATTTTGCTCAACAGTAGACACATCCATACATTCGTGCAGTTTTGTCAGCAGTATTACTTCTTCCAGGCTATGTGTTGTATGTGTATGTATTTATTTCTAGCCTACAGACCTAGGATTATCAGGGAGTCCCCCATCCAAGAAAAAAACCTGAGTTGACTCTGTTGAGCCTCCCAAGTCAGCCAAGATCAACTAGTGTCACAATTCCATCAGGCCATGGCAATGAACCTTTGTCTAGGCCAGTGTTTCTTGACCTTGATGACTTTAAGATGTGTGTACTTCAACTCCCAGAACTCCCCAGCTAGCATGTTGGGTGGGGAATTCTGGGAGTTGAAGTCCACACATCTTAAAGTTGCCAAGGTTGAGAAATGCTGGCCTAGAAATTCAACCAGCACTAAGAAGTGAGCAGTGGAAAAGTCCAGGACAAACCATGGATAGATAAATCATTCTTACTGCTGACACAAGAAGCCTTAATAATGAAGATCAACTATTACAAACTAGCAATAGCAGCCCTTGGGTTTAAAGTTACATCTCTTTCTCCTGCCTGAGAGTTGAACTGGGTTCTTGCTACTCACTTTTCAGCCTTGAATGTGGTGGATACCTGCACCATGTTTTAATAATGGTCCTGTCTGTTCTTAAGTTCTTTGTTTCCCTCCTTGACAGCTTCAGCCCTTGTAGCTAGGTGCTGCCTTTAATTCATCCCATTTATCAATTAAAAGAGAACAGAAAGTGTGTGAACTCTACCTGGAACTGCATAATGGGTCCAGGTTACCTGAGAGACCATCTCACCCCCATTACATCAACCCGTCCCACCCAGTCCAGCAGAGAGGGCACGTTGCAGACCCTGTCAGTGAGAGAATGTCGACTGGTGGGTCCCAGGAGGAGAACCTTCTCTGCTGTTGCCCCCGCCCTATGGAACACTCTCCCCCAGAGGCGAGGTGGGCCCCTACCCTCCCAATTTTCAGGAGGGGATTGAAGACCTGGCTCTGCCAACTTGCATGGGGTGAGAAGAGATACAACCGACCCTGGGGATGGCTAGCACCTTGAAGACACTCCCTGAGTTTATTAACACATTAATCAGCCTCTTGGAAGTATTATATAGGAAATTTGTTATTATAGTATATTTTAATTAATTAATTAATATTTATCTATTTTAATTAATGTTTATTCTGTTTTTGCTGTAAACCGCCCAGAATCACTCTGTAGTGAGATGGGCGGCGACAAATTTGAAATATAAATAAATAAATAAATAAATGCAAAGTAGGCCTTCCCACTCTTAAGATTAACTTGTCCCCTGTGAAAGAGGAAAATCAGAGGACCAGATATGGACCACCTTTAGTTATAACTGTGACTGACATCAAAATTAAAAGATGGAACATATGCTCTCCTCGTATTTATGCTATAAAAGGTAGATACAATGATTCTTCACATTCTTGATCTGATGAAAATCAACTTAAAAACTGAGTTGTCAAAGGCATGTGAGATAATTAAGTCTCTGAATTGAAAAATATATTTCTCAGGCAAATATACTAGAAAACAGAATAAAATTCTTTTTTTTTCTTTTTTCTTTTTTTGCATATAGATTCCAAGTTTAAAGTTCAAATGGGCTTTGGGAGGGAGGGAACCCTGTCTGAAAACGTGAGTTGCTCTCAGTCATGGAAAGCAGTTCTGAGACGATTGGTGGCTGACTCAGTTTCCTACATTCTTGTTCACCCAAACATGTCTTAGTCCTACTAGAGAGTCATCCAGGAATATGTGATTATGCAGTATGCATCAGATGGAGCACACAGTAGTTAACCAGTGAGATTAGTTGAGATGTGACAGCATAAAGCTTCTTGTAACAATACTTGGAGGCCTGTAGATTAAAGGAGCTATGCAGCCATGCTGTATAATTAAAAGATAATATGATAATTACTATACAATTAAATATGTTTTAATAATCATATGTCTTGAATTATATAACCAAGCTACTGAATAATACTGAAGGATTGTGTCATAGTACTCCTAAAGACTGCCCATAGCTTTTTACCATTGTTGATAGTAAGCCTTACAGTTTCTCACCTACTTGGTAAATCGGAATCAGCCTTAGCCATATAAGAACAAGATTAACTTAGAAAATAAACTGCAGTGATATTTGCGTACTACCTTGTTAACATTTTGTGTTGGAAAATGATACATGGATTTTGGAGAGAAAATCCATCTGCATCTTTCTGGAACACACAGCGTATGGAGAGTAGATCTATAAACATTTGCATGGGAATAACTCACATTTAATTAGCCTCTGAGTAAATGTGCATAGGATCAGCTTACAGAAGCACTAGGATCCAAAAAATCTTAATGAGTTGGGAAGGGAGGGAAGATGAAAGGTTTGGTTGCAGCCATCTTATGGGGCTGGCAAGGAAGACTGTGGGAGAGGAGGCCTGCATGCTTTTCCATTCTTCCTGATGTGCAGGAATACGGAGGTCAGGTAGGATAGCATTATTTTACTGGGCAAATATAGAAAGTCCCTACAAAAAAAGGGGGTCTGATTCCAGCTTCTTTTACTAGCATATGAGACTTTGTACCAGGCTGCCTACCTGTGTTCCTACGCCATTATCCCTGCTGTTTGCACAATAAAAGCCACAAAAAAATCCCAGGTTTTAGATTGCAGTGTGGAAACCTGTAGGTGAGGTGTTTTCCCAGTGGCACCCATCTCGCTCTGCCTCACGGATCCTTAGCTATCCTCCTTGCAGCTGGGAAGCTATTGTTGTGTGATAGTAAGCTCATACTGGGCACTTACACTGAGCAGAGGGATGGCTTCGCAGATCCCCCAAGAGCACAGCAACCGTATCTGGGCTGCAACAATCTGGACAAGCCCTAGGATGGCTCATCCAGATCGCAAAGGTCTGTTTGCTGCCGTCTCTGGGTTGCAGCCTAGATACAGTAGCCTGGCTCAAATCCCTGCCTTTTCTTTTTATTCTTTGTGAAACCAAAGGCAGTGAAATAAGGACAGTGCTGGAATATGGCTGCTGCCGAGTTCAGTGCCCCCAGACTGGTCAGCTGGAAGAAGAACTGGTCAACTCAGAGGGAGTTGCAAGGACGGCAGCAGTGAGGATGTTTCTGGATCAGCTGAAGGATGTTTTTGAGACTTGGGGGGATGACATATAGAGATATATTTTTAGTTCCCAGAAGTCTTCCCGCACTGGCTTGGTATCATCTCCACTTTGGAATTTGTTCTATTGTTCTGAGCCTGCCTTCTGAGTCTGCTTTTGCCAACTGTAGAAAGGCTATTTTTCTCAGAAAACCAGGATTAGTTGGACTGAAATTACCTATTTTAAATGTGGCAACACACATGGAGCCACACAGCTGGTTTATGCAACACAGAGAGCTACAAACTAGCCAGCTGCATTAAATCTAGCCCTAATTCTTCCCATTTTGAGCCATGGTTTTCAAAGCTTGTCAGCGTGCACATTTTTGCTTCTTTTTCCCCTCTCAGCTTCACCTGGGTCCACCATCCCATAATTCATTTCAGATGCAGTAAAACCTGTTGGGCCTCTTTTTGCTTTATGTCCCTGTTTCTCTGGAGACTACATTTTCTCTGGCAGACTACCCTTTTTCCTCCAACCATTACACTTTCCATTTTATCACTCAACCGCAGTGTTGTGCCTTAAATCCCATCTCTGCTGCACTGTGATATGCATGCATTTCTTCAAAGGGCAGACAATCCTCAGCAACACTGGCTATAGAGTCCAGCTTCCTGAGAATTTCTGGATTTTGCAATGCTTTTCACATAAAGGAATTTCTGTTTGAAACTGCATCCAAAAAATCAACTTGTCTGAACTGATTCTAGTGTGATTAGGTATTACATTAACTGTAACCATTAGAGCCCAATATAGAATTTACAGGCTGGGGTTACCATAACAGTTACGATGTTAGTTTTTCCTTGCCCATAATACTTGTTTGTTTAGCCTGGCTACCCAAATCAGATTAACCAAAGGCTTCAATTATCAATTAAATGTCTGAGGAAAACTACAGTTTTTATGATACTTGAGTTCCAGGAATATAAATCCTACAGTTGGGAAACCAGCTGCTTTTTCTATAAGCTGAACCAGTTGGTGCTGGAAATAAAACTGCTTCTGGTTAACTTCTTACCAAAAAAGAAAAAGAAAGAAAGAAACCCTCATAGTTACATGTAATGTATCTCCCACCTCCACACCCCATGGAAGAGAAGCCTTCCTTTAAAGAGCCAACAGAAAAGTTATGCCACCCACAACCATATACAATAATTGTGTCACATTTTCAGAACAGTTACTCCCATGACTTCCTTTAAAATTTGTTACTCTGGTCCTCCAGTATCTTTCTCACAGCACAACTTTAAGCAGTGTTAAATACCTAATAAATACTTAAAACCTCTGCTCTGGAATTAATACTTATATTGTTATCATGTATGCAGTCTTCTCTCAATTATCAAGTACAGGAGGACCAAATTTTGCCCCATGGAAACAGGAAAGGTTGTGCAATGTACGGACTGGTTGGTTCCTACCCCATCCCTTCCCAGAGCAACTTGTCAATTTAAAAAAAAAAATGCTTTTAGAAACCAAACAAGTTAGGAACTGTAAATAAGCAATTGTATATTCATACAAAGAGAAAGTTCAGAATTTTTCAGAAACTGCAGGTGGAAGATGTTGAGGAAATCTGTGTTCACTATGGGGATACATATAAATGTCATTCATGAAGCAGAGATAAGAGAAAGCTGAGCTCATCCAATGGACAACGGTTGTTCTTTGGCTCCTGTTTTTCTGTACATCTGTAGCAGTTCGCTTTGCTAAACTGTTGGATAGAGTGTTTAAAAAAAAAAAAGTTGCAGTTTTATAAAGCTGGATTTGATTCAACTGGAACTGAAGGGAAAAAAAAACTTGTAAGACGCAATGAACTCACTTTGTGAGGAGGAGGATCCCATTTTACACACAGGGAGACTCAGTTGCCCACAGAGCTCATCTTTCACTTTCAACTTCCCTGGCATTGGTGAATTCACAGAAAAAAAAATGCAGACTCAAATTCTCAAGGGAGCATTTGTCAGAGCTTCCCACGGCCAGGTTGGTTGTGTATCACATGACGTGCTTACCACAATTAATTTTATCATGGTATATGGAGTTAATCCAATTTTCTGAGTTTGCATAATACCTTGCACCATAAATGTACCACAAAGACTGAGTTCTCACAACACTCAGCCCTAAAATATGGTTGGCTAGCTTGTGGCATTCAGCTTTGGAGTCCAGCTTTGTATTCTTCCATCCCATGGGGAAAGGTTTCTAATTTCCCTTTTTTCTACATCTGAACTTGGCACCTTTCCTTATTTTATACCAACATGTCTTTTTAATAAATTTAGTTTCCTGTAACTTCCATCCCAAGTAGCAACCATTATCACTGGAAATGCTCATGACACAGATCTGTGCACATTAACTCCTAACAACCTATTATATCTAGAATGTACTCTAAAATCTATTATATTTCCTCATGCTTCTCAACCTCCTGTTGGATATGTTTAAATCAATATTCTGATTGGACGTTCCCTCCTGAGGAATCCTCCTGGCCGAAGAGGATGCTGACCAGCCACTGAATAACGCCCATGAAATAGCAGTCCTGGGATGTGCCACCAGCTACCAAAAATCACAGTTATGCTTTCAGTTTTGGTGGACAATACATTTTTACATTTTTTTTTAATATAATTTTTATTAAGAATTTTGACTATAATAGTAAAATTTAATACAAACTAAAGAAAGAGAAGAGAATAAAAAGAGGGAAAAGTGTAAGGAAAAAGGAAAAAAAGAAAGAGAAAAGTAAGAATATAATAAAAAAGAGAAATATGTAAAGAAGTGACTTCCTACCTTCATCACAAGTAAAAACAAATTTAGTGACTTTTCACCCCTTCTAAGGGTATAAACAATTGTCTCTTCATCCCATATCCCATCCCTTATCTATAGGCAAATCCATATCTTTTCAGTCCTGGTGTCAGCAGAAAGTCCATAAAGGGTTGCCAGAAGTAACAACACATCTTGTTTTAACCTTGATCACATAAACCAACTTTATATTCCTTCCTTTTACTTCTAACAGTCTTAATCTTTAGCCCATTCAAATATTGTCATAGGATTTGATTTCTCTTCATTTCTTCTTTATCTCATCACGCAAAGTTCTTCAGGTCTTTAACAAGCCTCTTTTGTAAATCTAATAAGAAAAAAAGTAGCCAGCTCACTTTCTTGGTTTATCATTTGTATTTCCCTTTTGATTTTTAAAACATCAGCCCATTTCTTTTGTATATCCAGTGAGACATCCTTTTCCAAGTCATTCCTTTGACCTGCCATTTGTAAATCCACTTCAGTACCATCTCTATCTTGTCAGATAAAATTTGTTTTATGTCTGTCATTTCTTCAATAACATCTTTTGGACATAATCTATCCATAGAGGCAGGCATCATGACTGACACTGTTGATATTGTGGCTACTAATTTCTGGCTCCATTCTTCAAAATTCTCCTTTAATATTTTCAATGTTGTAACATTTTGCATTATTTTGTAGATCACAGTTAATTAACACAAAAGGGAGTCTTTTGTTTTTTTTCCTCTGCCTAGAAAGTTTAGTCCCCTCTAGTGTCCAGTTTTTAAAATAATAAAATTACTTATCTTTGTCATATCTTGCAAAAACCAAAACAGATCTATTTCCCACGATAAGCTGTTTGTTCTTTATAATTAATTTCAAAATCTTATTGTAAAAGTTTCTATATCCCAAATTTATCTGGACCCTTAATCCATTTATAACCTTCTAAGATCAAAATCTTATTTAGCTTTTTGCTGTTTATTTCAAATTCTTTAATAAATTCTTAAGCTTATGATTAAAATTTACTTTCATTCAGGATTGAAGGCAAACTCACCTGGTGTTTTCAAACTTGGCATTCCGAAGGTCTCTAATAGCTTAAAAGTAGTTAATAAGTGATTCGTGAAAGTGATTAGAAAGTGAAGTTAGTGAACTTAATATCCTTTAAAATGTGCCAATTGTGGTTGCAAACATGATGGCTATTCTCGTCTCCCAGCACTCACACCCACAGGAAACCACTGCCCTGTGGTCCTCATGGGGAGCAGTTGTCCAGAGCACATGTGGGCAATCTTCCATCCTCTCCTTATCTGGAGAGGTTCCAAGGAACTGCTCTACTCACTGGTTCCTTGGTCCTTACCATGGTTTTGGCTCCACTTTCGCGGAGATGTCTTCAGTCCACCATTCCTCCCCTGGAAGTCTGGTGGATGATGAATTTGTGTAGTAACTAAGTTAGTTAGGAGAATGCCAGTAGCAAAAGTCTAAAAGGTTGGATGTTTGTATTAGCCTCCTGCTTTATCATGGATGACATTCCAGCAAGTGATCTTTTGTAGTGAGTGAACTGAGTAAAGGTACTGAGTATATTTTATTCAAAGTTTGAGTTCCAAACTTTGCAGATTTAATATTTAAAGATGTGATGCTTCTACAACCATATACTGGGGAATATCCTGCCAAGGGTCATTTTTGTGGGCTGTACAGTCTCATGGGTTCAGGATATAGACTTCTTCCCACTGCTAAGTGTGGTAGATATACAGCCCAGTCTCCAGTAGATTTAGTTGGAGGCCCAGCTGAGCTCTGTGTATTTAGCTTTCCATATACAGTAGGAGGGTAAGGAAGCTCTTCTGCTCCTTGCCCTCCTCACCCACCCATGTAAAATCATTGCAACAAACATGTTCCCTGAAAGATTGTTTTCTGATGCTTGGAAATTGAATTTTACTGCTCCTTTGATTACAAGAGCAACAGTCTTGTGAAGTACATCTTTCCTAGAGACAGTGCCTTGTTCAAAGCCAGAAATTGAGTGAGGATTTGATGCAATGGGTTACTGAGAGCCAAATATACCCTGAGGCTTTCAAAACTTTTGCCCACAAAGGGATTATTAATTACCAAACGAGCGTGATGCTGGTTCAATACAGCCATGTCATTTGCCCTGTTGCAGCTGACCCACCTATCTGAAAAAGACAGACATTCAGAGCTGCAACCATTTATAACTGTCACCACTTGCATAATAAGATTGATTACATGCTGTGCCACTGCATTTATGAGGGCAATTAGGAGTGATGCATATTTTAAGGACTGGTTCAGGAGCGATGGGGCACCTGATTTGTTTCATATGCATGACTGTCTCCGGATGTATAGAAGAGAAGCCTGCTGGTGAAGCAGTTCACCTTGAACTGCTGTCATTGCCTCGTCTTGGCTCCTGAATCTTTCTCCTGGGGATTAGCCAGAAACATAGTTCTCTCAAAGGTTAGCATCACTCTGCTACCAAATAGTTGGAAACTCATGTAGCTTTTATTTGGGGGTGGTCTGGAGTGGGGTGGTTTTCTGTTTTTTGTTTTGGAACTGGAATACCGTGAAGTCACAAAATTCCCAGCATCTGAAACCTCCCAAGGCGTTACTGAAGATGACTCCTAGTGCGAAGGTAAGCTCTTTCATCTGTGACATGCAGAATATAGCTGCAGACTGAAAAGCCCTGAGCATGTGGAATATAGTTGAATATGCAAGTTGCTACATGCACAAAACTTGTTTCTACAACCTTCTAGAGACACACATAAAGTTTGCTGCTAAATGCTGCTCTGTGTATATAGCATCTTTTGTTTCGAAGCAGGTGCACTTTCAGAAGTAAATATAACTAAATCATAAATTAATGGCCCTGCCTGCCTGCCTGCCTTTTATCCTGTAGTTTTATTACTATATCAAGGCAATTTTCAAGGGCGGAGGGTTGTATGTGTTAATGGAGGCTACACTGCATTTTCTTAAAATAAAAACACTAGTAGATTTGTAATGTGTGTATAAAAATATATAGTGCTTTCTGAACTGGGAAGGGTTTAGTTTCTGGTTCTGTAAATTAATATGTAATAAGGAATATTCCCCTGTGAGGGGTGATGCTGATGGACCTGTGCCTTGCAATTTATTTGAAAGGAGGCCCTGGGGGACTGACTGAGAAGAAAGTTGCATAAGATTTTAGTCAGAATGTAAGATGTGTGTATTCTGTCCTTTGGTATACACAACTGCTACAAGCCCTTGGTGTTAGTTTTATTACAGCTATTGCCAAAATAAATAAATGCATGAAGTGCTGAAGGTTTTTGGACTTTTTCAAATCCAAACTCTTTGGGGGAAAATAACAACTAGATTCCTCCAAGACGTATATGTATGCTCATCTATTTTTAAAATGTCATAAGAGAAAGGAATTAAAAAGTTGTCCTACACCTTCTATAGTAGGAAAACTATCTCCCAAGAAGCAAAGAGATGATGCTGGTCATTTCAGTTTAAATCAGAGGGAGTGTTAGAAAATTTGTGCATAGGTAGCTGGCGCTTTTTGTCATAAGCAAATAAATTTTCACCTGGCTAAAGAAAGAGTTTGAAAGGGGCTTTCTCTAGTCAAATCACAAATCACTCTAGATATTCTATTTAATGTGGAGTAAAACATTATCAACATTATTCCAAAAGCTAGAAGAATATAGGCATGAGGCATCTCTTAATATACACTGGAGGGGGATGGGAGACAAGGACCTAATTTAAACTATTTTGAGGGCTTAAATCAGTGCTTCTCAACCTTAGCAACTTGAAGATGTATGATGCCTTCAACCCCCAAAATTTCCCAGCCAGCATGGGGAATTGTGGGGTTGAAGTCCACACATCTTAAAGTTGCTAAGGTTGAGAAACACTGGGTTAAATAATGGAAAGGCAAGACAAATCTGCTAAATAAATGAATAAATTAGTTTAAATGTAGCTCTCGGGGCTTGCTTTTTCAATACAGTATCCAGCAAAAAATACAGCATTATTTTAAAAATGAAAATACTTTTAGGTCTTTTATCAATGTCTTTTACAATTGACATTGCTTTGAGTACTTTATAGATCAATATGATAAAGGTTGCAAGCTCGTGCATACTTATTTGTGACTATGTTCCAATTGGACTTAGTGAATTTTATTTATGAGTGTTTAAGAATGAGCATGCAATGTACACAGGCTAGAATTATGGCTATTTGGAAATAGGGAGATAACAATGGTTTAGAAAACATTGCTATAGATTTGAAAAGCATCATATACCATTGTATAACTTTATATTTAAATATCCCATAGGGCACAGAAGTTTGTCATGTATCTTTGCCTAATTTGTATAACTGGTGTTAGTGCTGGTCCAACCCCCACCCCTCGTTGTTTTTTTTTTAATACAAAAAGGCAAATTGCCCTGCTTTTCTACTTTGGTATGTAAGTTTACACAACGCAGGGCTTCAAAATCTCCCAGTGTAAGTTCTTTTTAAAAATGTAATTGCCAATGTGTTCATGCAACTTTCTATGACATACCCTTTTTCAAGTGCAGCTTTGGGTGGATTTTTCTTTGACACTAGCGGTTGTTTCATTTCAAAGTCTGGTGGGAGTGGGATGTCCAATTTTACTTACAGTGGCGCTGAAAGCAGACTTCTTTTACATAGCTGCCTTCAAGTAGGTTTCATAAGGACACAGAGCTTACTTCTATGAATAAGAATTAAATGGTTAAGTTTACCATTATCATTCATTGTAGCCACTAGCAGGTCTATCTTTAGAGTATGACCATTTACGACATGGTTTTCAAGGTATGAATTGTGGTAGAATGACTTTTCTATGAGGTTTTATTACTGGATATCTAGCTTCAAAGAAACTTAAATAGCCATTTCTAATAATTATTTCTTAGAATATTAGATGCACATTAGACAAATGACCTATTGGGATCCTTATATTAAAACAACATACGTATTTCATGTGCAGTCAGAATTCAAAAATTACATATAATACAACCCTTTATTTGAACAAAACAGTACACTTGAGATCTGCATAGGTAGATCTGAGTAAATTGTAGGGGTATACAGAAATATGATTTACATCTTTTTTTTTAGTTTTAATTTGTTTCTCTTATCCTATTTTTAATATATGGTCTTATTGATGTCTTATGTTTTATATATTTTATATTCTGTGTCCTGGTATGGCCTAATGTCTAATCAATAATAAACTGAACACTAAACTGTTAGAATGTCATGTCTTCTTCTGGACTGTTATACTCTCTCCATGGAATTTTGATCTCTGTTGAGCATCACATTTAGCTGAGTTATTGTATTATTAAAGTTACCATCATATCTAAGATTAGAGAAGGAGGACCTTTGTAGCTGACTTAATACTTAAGATTCCAACAGCTTCCAGTTATATATGAACTCTAGACTGAGGTGCTTATTTTATGTACAAAACTGTGGGAATGTATTTATTTATTACCACAAGTCATCACAAAGGAGGATTTTGTTGCTCTATTTAGACTTCAGGAAAATGTAAGCAGCATATAAATAGAAAACCACCTGAACACAGCTTAGTAATGCTTCAGTAATAAAACCCACATAATCACTATAAATCAAGAGCAAATCAAGAAGCTCTTAAAGTCTTTCATAACTGCTTTTATGACACATTTGCAGTTTTTTAGATATGGTTTTTTCTGTATTTTTTCACTGGCTAAGACCAACAATGCCACCTTCTAAATAACAAGACAAATTACAAGAAACTTTCTGAACATATCTGAACTTTGCTATTTCATAGAAAGTCCAACAATAACATATTATTGAGAAAAACAATGCTTGTACTGTTGTATATATTTAACTGCAATTTTGGTAGTAAAACTCAGAAACTCATTGAACTCAGAAATAACTTCTGAGTAATCATCCATAGAATTGAGCTCTAAGGATGCAATTCTTTGTACATTTCCTCAGGAGTAAGGTCACTGAACAAAGTAGAACTAGATTTTAAATAAATATGGGCTCAGGCTGAATGGGGTTTTTAGAGTGAACTTGAAACATGCATTGTGATGTCATGATGTAAGTGTATGTATTTGCATGTTATGTCACAATGCAAGTACAATACAGGTAAAGTTTAGGGTCATGACACAGTGATACCCATTTCATCATTTGCCCACCCCACCCCCCGGACACCCATGATGTCACTGAATCAGATTTATGCTTGTATAAATGTACCACCTCACTAAGCTTCCTAAGATACTCCCATAAATCTTTTTGACTGCTTCTGTCCAATGTATTGTCTTCCCCTTCACTCTCCCTGTCTTCAGTGACTGCCTTGAAATATATAGTGCTGACTAATAAACTACTTAACAACCTTCAATTGAAACAGAATACTAATGGAAACAGCATTTACATTTTCTTTAGCTAGCAATAGATATAATATAAATTTGCATTTTGGTCCAATTTCATGTCCCCTCATCCCAGTGGTCCATAACATGCATGTATAATATGCAGAGTAACCAAATATAACTTTATCATAGTGAAATGAACCTTGTTCCCAACTGACTTAATAGTCTTGGGGGTTTTTTGGAAATAAACAAGGAAATCAAAATTCCTTAAATTATTAGAAAGAGAAACTGCCTTTCCTATACTAAAGTTATACTAGGTTACCTTCTTAATGGCCATTTTGGAAAGAATTTTTTTTAAATTCATTATGGTATTTGTTTAATTGAATTTTTTTTTAAAAAAATGCCTGTTACATCAGCCTGCTTTGTTTTGTATTTTATCTATTCTGTTCTTGAGTACTTTCAGTCGTTAGTTGCAGGGACTTCCATGGGATCAAGATGGTAGCCATGACCATGTGATTAAATCCACCATCTTGACTTCTTTTACCTCCCCGCAATGCCCCTGTTAGTTGCCTTGAATAGTATGCTTGCACCAGGAAGGAAGGATATAAACTGATATGCAAATAAATAAAACACTTTTTTCTGTATTGACCAAGATCACTTCACAATTATTTTTGCCCATCATACTACAGTATTTGAAGAATTATTGTTTAATTTGCCAAAATAGTACCATTCATTCACAAGAGGTAGATATTCAGGGCTAGGTATGCAGGCATATAAACTAGACAAGAAAGAGAGAAAGAGAGAAAGAGAGAAAGAGAGAAAGAGAGAAAGAAAGAAAGAAAGAAAGAAAGAAAGAAAGAAAGAAAGAAAGAAAGAAAAAGAAAATTGTAAAAGAGGCTCCAAAAATCTGAAATCTTTCAAACTATGAAGAACTTTAAACATTTTGAACTGTTATGAAAATGGTAATTATGTACTCATGGAAGAATTCTTGTATCTTGGACTCTAAATGTTGGCCTCACAAATTTGTCATTGGATGTAGAGTTGTACTGAAGGAGAGGCAAAAGTGGACAGTGAGATTCCATGTGGTCTAGGTTTAATTAATTTTTAAAAATGAATCATAATGTTAAACTTCAAGGAAGTTATGTTAATATTTTTTTATATTGATATTTTTTATTTTGCATTTCTCTTCCTTAGGGAGAAAGAGAAAGAATTAGATATGGTGTAGGTTTTATTTCTTTTTCATTTTGGGTTTTTCATTTTATTTAGTTTTTGGTTTTAAGTTTTTTTTGGGGGGGGGTCATTTTCTGTCGGTAGATTGTTTATTTTCCTTATTCCTTAAGGAGTTTATAGTTTTTTCCCTTTTTTTCCTTTTCTTCCTCACTGTATAGTTCTTCTTATATAATAGATTGTTTCTTTTTTAAACTATACAGTCTTTTATATAATAATTATCTAGTCATATTGCTATATAGTTCATCTATAATATTACAGATTAATAACTAAATTTTTAAACTAAATGTTAAATTGCAATGTTTAAGTTCCTCTAGAAGAAAGGAAGAGCCATAGAGAACTGTGCATATTCAGTGTAAGGTATTCCTCAGTCAACCAGTCCAAAGATAATGCATGGCTATTTGATCTGTTTCTCCTGCGTGGTATGAGAAGAGATGAAAGAATGGGTAGAAAGATAAGGAAAGGCTACAAATGGAAGTCATTGGAACTCCTGTTAAATTCTGTGAATGAACGGAGGCCATTGGTGAACGTAAGCTTTGGCTAGATATACTTAACAGCTGAGAACAGAATCAGAATATGAGAGGGGTGGGGAGGAGACCGTACATCATGGCATGGTTAGAATCCTGAACAGAAGATTTTCATACCAGCCCCTCTTGTCTTCTGAAAGGACTTTCAAATAAAAGTCAAACTCTAAACACTTATGAGTAATAAGCTGAGAGCCAGCACTTCTCAGGGCAGAGATGAAAGTTATATCAGCAACCCAAAATAACTCAGCTCCAAGGCCATAAAGAACTAAGCAAGGAGTCCAATGGAACATGGAAAAAGCAGGAAGAAAAAGAAGTGAGTTTAAATTGCCATGGATATAAGACAGAACTGTACCTTCTTTCTGACAGATGTTGATCAAATATTTCATATAAATTCATTCTAGTGTGCAACAGAGATTCTTGCTAAGCCATGCCATGTTGAGTGTCAGAGAGATTTGTGTCAAATTGGCGCCTAGTTAAGCAATATAAATCCAATCTGGTTTACAGCCAACTCTGGTTCAAGGAGCTGGATTATTACTGGTATTGATCTAAAGTAGGCTAAATGTTTTGCAGGACTACTCTTTGTCTCAAACTCTCCTTGTAAATCCTATTTAGAAATTCAGTTTTATAATATCTATGAAGGCATAATGATGGTGAACATGCAATGTATATGGATAAACATCTCAACTACTAGTAACAAACATGTTGGTTTCACTAAGGACAGATCTGTTCCGGATTGACAAACTCCCTGGAAACAAAACTAAGGGGATATGATTTGTTACCATCTTTTAACTTAATCTTTTTAAGACCCAGCTTTTCCCCTCGGCTCAGGCTTTGCCATTGGATATACATCTCCCCAGAAGCTGACGTCCACCACCAGGGAACTACCAGCAGCTTTTCTCCATCCTTGCTGAAACAGTTCCCCATTGTTCACCCCAAAATAGGGAATTGTCATTTGTAGTTCACAGATGCTGTATCTATCTACCAGGATACACAAGCTTAGCCAGGTGGTTCAGGGGGATCCTGCCCCCAGTTTGTACCTCTTCAGCCCAGGCTGTCAGCCAGCAAATCCTACAGTCCGCATTCCATGTGGCTCAAACATACTGACACATCAGTTTCCTTTTGACAAACAGCAAAAAGTGGCCTGAAGAGAGAGAATGCATCGGGCTGTTAATTGTAGAGCAGAGAATCACATGCCTGCTGTCAGTTGGATAAAGCACTCAGGATTAGAGTGAAGTGAACCTGCATCTTGTTCCAACCCCCAGACACTGACTCATTAAGATGACTTTCCAAATACGTATGAATGCTTCACATGTCCAGCATCCTCTTTTGCAAAATGGCATCGACATTGAGCAGCCGGTAATAAATGCTGATGAGTTTTTGGACAGCTCATTGGAATCCTTTGGAGCCTCAGGAATGAGCATGTGGATTGATTCTGCATGTTCTCCCTGGAAGCTTCAGCTGTTGGAGGCTATACATGTTTATATATCTGGCTAGACCTGAGATGTCAGATTATCTTGGAAGTATATTAGCATAAGTTATTAGAACCCTGCAATAACACAGGCCCTTTAGGTGCCTTCAGGTTCTTTCTTCATCAGATTCAGGATAGCAGGAAGGAGTGATTGAAATTCAAGCTTGCAGATAGTAAAACAGAGGGTCTGTAATTCCTTCCGCATGATATAATTACAATAATGCCTATTTTGTTCAACTTGCATTCAAAGACTCATCATGCACTCTAATCAAGTCCCTTATACTTCTCTCTTAGCAGTAAAATTTGCTGCGTTTGCTAAACTGAGTTCACAAACATGTCCATGTAGTTTTCTTAACAGTATGGACATGGTTTGCCACTGCCACCTTCTGGAATGCTTTTTCCAACTCTCTCAGTCTAGTCTACAGCTTTGGTACTCTCTGGAGGTGCCCCATCCAAGTACGAATCAGGACCACTCTGCTTAGCTTCCACACCCAGGTAGGATCAGGCAAGGACTGCCACCTGCTGAGACATCCAGTATTTACACTGACAAATAGTGTGTCCCTCATCACTAACAATGCCATCAGTACCATCTTCTCTCTGGATGTTGTCCTCTCCACTATGTCTCCAGGCTTCTCCTCTGAATTCCTTAACCTTTCCCTGCCCTCACATGTTAAATTCAGATTTATTTCTTTAATTCTGGGCAGAGACCCCTGGCTTTCAGTGGAACCACATTTTCTTGGGAAGTGCAAGAGGAAAGAATTCAATATAGATTTTTAGGCTGCACTTTCAAATACACTTAGTCGGTCATAAGGTCACTAAACCCACTAGGACTAACTTCTGGATAAATACGGTCCTTCTTCATAACTTGAAACCAGTGTGAACAAACATTGGTAGAAGTCTTCTTCTGAATCCTCAAGATTTAAATATGTATGCAGCAGGATTACATATAACAGTGGTGACAGAATGAAGTACAACATACAGAAGTTACTTCCATTATAAACACAGGCTGTGGATAACATAAATATATTTTGACCCTTATGCTTCTCTGTCTTTCTCTTACACTTGATATATAAATGGTATATCAAGAGAGGATTTCCCCTGCTCCCTCTTTCCCACCCAGTGAAGTTAATTGTCATGTAATCTTTTAGAGTTGGATAGCAATGCTTTTCCACACATAATCCTGAGTGTTCAAAACACAATGTCACCTAAGACAAATTAGTATATACAGAAGCAGCAAGCACTGATTTATTTATTTATTTTTGCAACAAAAGGAGTATTCCAGAATTTAGGAATTGTAAGAGAACATTTTAAATTTTGTGTTTGGATTTTGCAGCATGGGGGAAAAGGTTGAATGCCCTTGAAATTGTGGTGATTGCCTTAATGAACTCCAAGGTCAACAGTTACACATAAGTCAGGGTTCTCCAATGTGGTGTTTTCCAGATGTGTTGGAACCACACTGGGAATTGCAGTTCCCCACATTTCTGTAGGATGCCAGATGGGGAACAGCTGCCTTCAAGAGTTTTTAACAAGCATTCCAGATCAAATCAAAATTATGGCTATAAGGCCATCAGTTAGTGAAAAATAAAAATGGAGCTATAGAAAACTAAAAAAGAAAGAAAATGAATATCAAGTTTCCAGATCAAGGAGAGATGGATCATACACACAGAGCTATGCAGTTCTGTGCAGAACTGTGCAAACTAAAAGGATATATTAAAAAAAAAATGGTCAGAGAGGAGAAAAGGCAAAAGGATAAGTCTAGCTCTTATCACCAGAAGCATGTGGGTTCTGCAAGCTTTGGCTACTGTCTTCCAGAACCTCTACAAAGTTTCTGCCAGGAGGAAAAATTTTAAATACATTCATCAGGAGTAATCATGTTAAAGGAATTTAATTTCTGAGTGTAAACGAAATCAGATGTAGGTTTTACCCTGACCCCACCTACCACTTTTCCCTAAGGTGCTAGCCTGATGATACTTCTAAAGCTGTATTCCAGGAGAAACGACCATTGAAGAAGCAGACAAGAACTTATTTCAATGGTCTTTAAAATTGGACTTTTTCCACCAAGTTAATCACGGATGAGGGTCTATCCTTGTAGGATGAGAACATCTGTCCCTTCTTCAATCCCCAACATGGACCCCTGCTACAACCTGGATTGGTTTCAGTCTGATAAATGCCAAAGCTTTTCTGGAGTGGGCCCCTGCTTTCAAAACTGCACGGAGAGCAGAAAAACATCAAGTTAAGCTCTTGGAGCATGGATGCACAATGGTGTGTCATGCTTTACCTGCAGGGGAAGTCAAAAACAGTCAAAATGGCATCTGTAGTCATGCGTGAATACCCATAGTTACTTGCTAATTTCAGCTGAACATGCAAGAGCACATCAAAGACCAATGAGCATTATCAGGGATCCTATCCTCTGTATATTTTGATCACCTGGATTATTTGCAATGTTTGCAGGACTAGATAAGAAAAATGCAGCTGGTAGTTTTAATTCCAATGCTAACAGTAAGCAAGAAAAAACTTATGGGCAGGTGCATATGTCATGGACTACATGCTGGCATGTACATGCATAGAGGTGTAGTAGGTTGGCCATCAAGTGGGGAACCTTAAGCCCTTCCCTCATCTCTGTGTTGCTAACAGTAAGCAAGAAAAAACTTATGGGCAGGTGCATATGTCATGGACTACATGCTGGCATGTACATGCATAGAGGTGTAGTAGGTTGGCCATCAAGTGGGGAACCTTAAGCCCTTCCCTCATCTCTGTGTTGCACCTGCCCACAATCCTGGGAAGAGTCTGGCCATTGCCTCCCCTCCTCCAGAGAAAGTTCTTCTTTGCACCCTTCCTCAGGAGAAAGACACTCTTCTGTCTTTGCTGGCTGAGGAATTCTGGGAGTTCAAGTCACCAAGGTTGAGGAACCCTGTTTTAAAAGATTCCAATTTGCATCTAGATCCACTTATCCCTCACTGGTTATTTCTTTCTGATTCTCCAATTCTTATCCAGGCTGGAATGCTTTTCTTTTGTGGCAAAAGGCAGACTGGGAGAAATGGGGTCTTCCTATGAAGCCCCAAAATAGCCTTTCAAAGCTCACCTGCAATGTGAGGGGGGAGGGGAGGAACCTTGCTGCTGCTTATTGGTTGAGACTCCTGGTCTTGGCCCAACTTTTCAAATGGCAAGTTTGAACTGATTAACTCTTTCATAGCGGAACCTCTTGAGACGTGTTCTCCCTCTTCATTACACTATCAGTGTTCCCAATTGCTAGCATTTCTGTAGCCTGTTCTGAGTATTCAAACAAGTTCCACGTGTATTTTTACAATACTGTAAGGTACACCAACCTTTGAGACACAGTGGTTCAGTGCTGAGGGTGGTGGTAAGGTTTTTGCAGCAGGAATGTGAAATTTATAGGCAATTGCCTTCCTTGCCCACAAACGCCTCCCTTGGCACTGATTCAATGTCTTGTCCCACTCACTTTTCTTATTCTCTTAATGTATAAAAATTGTATACAGAAAGCAGACTTGTTGCAAAGGAAATGCCAGCTGCTAGCACACTGTGTTTTCAAAATTCACTCTGGCCCCCTGTAGCCTTTGAAAGCCTTCTGAGAAAGTGGAAGGTAGCACCAGCCCTATCTTTTATTTGGCAGTGGCTCCACCTGCTCAGAAAAAGGACAAAGTTTAATTGGGGTGGCAGAGTGGGTAAAAGGAAGGACTCTCAGAATGCCTTCTAGCTAACTGATGTCTCATGAAAGATCCTGCCAACCATTTCAACTGTAAATAGAGATACTGCCCCACCCCCAGTACCCTGGTTGGTCAGCAGGTTTGTGAAAATGCAACAACATGCTCTCAACATTTCAAAGGCGGTCTCTAAACCTACAAGGATTGCCTGTCCCAGGGCCGGACTAAGAGTAGAGAAAGCCAGGCTGAGATTCTTATTCTTTGTATCAGTTATTTTCAGAGCAATGGAAATTGCGAATATGATATGGCCATAAAATGAGCAGGGAAGGGGAGTTTGAGCTTTGGGGAAGAAGTTCAAGATATACCCCTAATACATATTACAGTATTGCAAATCTCCATGTTAGAAATTTATTTAGTAATAATAATTACCAATGCATTGCAGCATATAGACCCTATACTACTGTATGAACTAAAAGAAGAAAAGGAATGGAGAGGTATATATCACCAGATTTCAAAAAACACCATTCAGTGGCTAGGTTCACACATCACACTATCCTAATGTGATGTTTGGCTTTGGCTTGATAGATTGTGTGAACCTTGGCTTTATGGTTTATAACCAGGGTTTTATGGCTTAGCATGTTGCACAGATCCAACCATTTCTGGTTTATTCAACAAATTGCAGTTCAACCATGGCTTAGTGACATGTGGATTGAGCCAATGTGTCTTATAGTTTAATCCAACTCTGTCCATCATACTTTGAATTATTTCCAACCTGGAATGGTACATCTGTGTGTGTATGTGTGTGACAAGTGAATAAATAATTGTAGAAGCCATTTATATTTAATTTTCTTTATTTCTTTGGGACACAGGTGATTATACAACACTTGAGAGCCTATATTTCCTTGTTCTATCACGCTAGCTATAATACTTCCCTGAAGGAGAAATTCCTAGCATCTTCATACAAGCTTGATTTCCTCTTAAAAAGGATGTAACTTTTTGAGCTGTTTGCTTTTCAGTTGTTTCAATGGCTGCATGCTGTCTTTTGGCTGATAAAAACTAGATTTTAAAAGCATATTGGAAAAAATGGTTTCCACTGGGGAGGAATTGAATCTATTTTTTTTTTCTGTTAATGAATATAGTAATCTGAGTCTTTCAATATATTTAATCTTGATTTATTGTTGTGCAATAAAGTTTGGTTGATTGTTGGGTGCTACATCATGAAATGAACAATATAGCATTTGAATACCAACACAAATTAATTGACCGTCATGTGTCTTCCCTCCAGGTCTGAAGACTCTCAGGAGCAGCTGACTAATAATTCTGGATAGAGATAAGTTCTGATAGAAATTGAGCATCCTCTCCTCTCTTTGGTGACATAGGAACATACAATTATGAATCCAAAAGATCCATTGGAAGAGACAGAAGGAAGCTCAGTTCCACCATTGTGCTTGGTCTGTGGCCAATTGCATCTTCCAGAAGAGAACCATATATACACCTACACAGAAGATGTGGATGACGACCTAATCTGCCACATTTGCTTGCAGCCTTTGCTTCAGCCTCTGGATACACCCTGTGGACACACCTTCTGTACAGTTTGCCTTACAGATTTCCTAGTGGAAAAAGACTTCTGCCCTATGGACCGCAAGGCTCTAGCTCTACAGATGTGCAGGAAGTCAAGCATCCTAGTTAATAAGCTCCTGGATAAGCTGATGGTTAGTTGCCCTTTCACAGAACACTGTTCAGAAATTCTGCAACGTTGTAATCTTGAACATCATTTTCAAAATGGGTGAGTCCTTTTGGTTTTGCTTATGTGCCTGTCTGTATTTTGCATAAGGAAAAGGCCTCAGTCTGGATAACATTTTCAACAAGACATTCTCATTCTTCCTTATGATATAAATAAATCTGGCTATCAACCTGGTTATTAAATAGAAGGTGGACTTCTAGTAACAATTAGTTTATCTTTTATTTTATTTATTATTGAATGTGTCCTTTCAGCTTACATAAACACTCAAGGCAGCTTACAACAATAAAACCAAGTTCAGATGCTTCCTGGGTTACATAAGGCTTCATGCAAATATTTCCATGAGGCATATCTAAGATGCATAAGCATTTGTATTATGCACACAGTGAAATGGAATGCTAGTGCACAGGTGACTTATGCAGAAATTGGGTTATGCAAGCTTTCTGGAATAGAATCATTGTGTAAGTTGGGAAATGTTGTAAACAGTGACAGTAGAATCAATACAATGAAGCTAACACTGAAATTAAAATCAATATCATTAAGTTCAATTAACAGTTAAAAGCTATGGGGAAAGTAGGGGCCTCATAGGATAAAGATCTCTTCTGCGTACCAGATAGTGGAACTTCTGGAAGAAGAGACGTCTTCCAGGGGACCACTCCTGATTTAAGTAATTGGGGAATTGCATAGCAAGGAACATAGTTCCTAAGATGTTTAGAGGGCCTTAAGGTGAACATCAGCACATTGAATGACCAGGCTTTATTTTTGCTTCTTTCCCTGTTCTTAAAGGGGAAGGTTCAGGTGGCAAAATTTGACTCCTTTTCATTGACTCTAAGAAGGCGAAGAGGACATTATAGCGAATGAAAAACACCCACAGGAAAATATATTCTAGAAAAGTTTTTAAACCATACATTCTTTCTCAGCTTGCTTAAATCTCAGAATGATACTCAGCATGTAGGGACTGAATGTAATATATGATTAATGGATGACAAATCTATCATCTATCTATCTAATTTATAGAGGGCCTATAAAATAGCAAGCCACATATTTCCCATTAGACACCCCCCCCCCCCAATTACTGAGGGATCAGATGATCATAAACCCTTCAAACAAAGTGATTCTAAGTTATAACCATAAGCATGTCAGAAATGATTTTGAAATAGTTCTGATTAATTGGAAGGCAATCTCATAATACCATGAAGATGCTCGATTTATTTCAGCTGGGTGGGAAACAGATCCTATTAGTCAAATTCTACTATGACATGATCCAGCTGTAGAAAGGAGGAAAACCAGTCTTCAGTGATTTTGCCAAGCGGTCCCAAAAGTTACTGGGAACATGGCAAAATAAATAAAATAAATAGCTTGCAATAATCACTCCTGAAATAGTTTTTGTTTTATTCCTACGGTGCTCTTGTCTTGAAGCCTACCCAGTCTTTAGGCAACTACTGAGATAATCTTGGAGAAGAAATGCAGTAATTAGCAAAACATGATTTAAGCCCAGGAAAAGAAGAGAACAGTAGAAAGAAACTTAAACTGTAGCTATGTCCTTGCATATAAATATGACGATTCAGGGTATGGCTTTAGTTTGCTTTCCATTACATTTTAAAAAGCATTTTTGTAATGTCAGGTAGAATGGAGAACTTAAGAAACAATGAGAGAAGCATCTATAGCCATGTTTCTGTACACGGCCTGCCTGGTTCCATGTATGTGCATTGTTGAGTCTACCAGGAGTTGCACTACTCAACTTTTTTGGAGCAAGGCACGTCATTTTTTTCTTTTCTAGAAAAGGTGATACAGAGAGAAAATGCATGACCTCCAGTATGATTTCCTTGTGCCCATATCTGAGTGATTCACAAAACCTGTCACTTCACTACAGGTATAGGTACAAGACATTATCGTTGCCACTGGAAGCAGTTGCCTTAATAGGAAAACTAAGTAAATTCATTTATGGGTGATTACAATCTTAAAATATTAGTATTTACAATATTCATATTGTAAAACTGAAGAGAAGGACCTGCATATGCTATTTGTCAAAATTCAGTCTAATATTTCATGGCTTCCCATTCCCCTCCATCTGGTGGAAGCTGTTCAAATGGGATCTTGACTGAAAAAATAGTCTCTTTTCATGATATACAGTATATAACATCATCTGCTCCCAAACTGCATCTCTTCTGCTACATTCAGATTCCTTCCTTGCCTCTTCTCGTATACAGCTTAGCTCATAACCTGTCTGCCTTTCTGACCAATGATGTCAACATGTCAGCTGCTTCTGAAGAACCATTCTGAAGGGCGCAGAAGGATGCAGGTCTCACCCCTGAGTGCATCAGCCTGGGCTTTCTGCTATGTTTCTTTTTTCCAGCTCTGAGCACCGCTTTGCCTCACGCTACTTCTGCTCTGCTCTGCCTAAAACCCTCATGTATAACCTTCATTGGAGAATCAGATCAAATCATCTTGCAGGTCAATGAGCTTTTTTCCAGCATAGCTTCATTTAAGCGATTTGCATTCATTCATAATGTGCTCTCGATGGTGTTGAAAAGAAAAGGCTTGTAGAAACAGAACAAGGAGGGGAGGATTAGAATTGGCTGACATTAAAAAAAAAAAAAAAAAGGAAGCGTGAAGTTCTGTATCCCACCACAGAGAAACTGAGACAGACAGGAAGGGGCAAAGAGGAGACTCAGAAGCAGTTTGAAAACACATGCTTGAAAAATGAAGGCTCTCCTGTTGCTGGTCCTTCCTTGGCTCAGTCCTGCAAACTACACAGACAGTGTGGGAAATCTGCACTTCCTGTACTCAGAGCTGTGAGTACTCACAGTTGTGTTGTGATGGTGTCTCTGTGTTGTGTCTCTGTGTTCTCTTTTAAAAAATGGGCACTACTTTTCACTACTTCACTTTAGTGCCTCTGTAGTGATTGTATTTGTATATATAAATGAAGAAGCTTGCTAAACCTATATTTTTAGCCTGAACTGAAATTTGGAATAGGAATTGACTTCTCAGTGCTGGAAACAGCTGAGATAAGCCCGTTATTTTTGGTTTTCTTCTCCACTCCCCTTATCTGAGTTTAAATGTGGGATCTTTTCCTTCTGGAATATATCTAAGCAATGAAGACCCTGTAAATAAATAGGTGTTGAATCTCTCTGCTGTCTGCATTCCTGAGGACTTTTTCACAGCATATTGTTTCTGCAAGAGCATGAAAACATAAATACCCTGTTTCTGTCCACCATCAGGATGCTAATATCCTGTATTATATGAAATATAATTGCAGAACTGTCATTTTATTTGTACATGTGAAAATATGAAAGCCATTTTCTACTGGTTACAATTATTTTTGCTAGGATAGCATGTAAAAAGTGTTCATGGATGAGTTCATCTGTGTTGTCATGAATAGCTTTCAGAATGCAGAATATCCCCTTTAAAGATTTTTTTTTTAAATACCAACACATAACCTGTAAAATACGTTCTGAAGTTTAAAAAAAGTTAGTGAAGCATGTATTTACAGGGTGACAAATGAAGCAGATGCATATGGTAAGCACCCAATTTGTCTTTAAAATAATATAAAGGGACTGTGAAGAGGGTAATTAAATAATTGGTATTCTCTTTGGGTGCAGGAATGGGGATTGCCTAGAATGTTGCTTGCTGGAATAAGTAAAATTTTAAGAAAACCAGGTTAAAAAGCATGTACAATCAGAAACCTTTTCACCATCAGAACTCTACTTGGAAGGTTCACTCTAGGTTAATATTCTCCATCTTAATGCACTCCAGATGTGTTGGCCTAGAATTGGCCTGCACCAGCACAGGTGAATGGGAGTTGTAGTGCAAGATATCTGAAGAGCATGAGACTAGATAAGTCTGCTGAAGGTAGTAGGCTTTTTTTTCCCAAAAACATTCTAAATGAACTGGTCTAAAATGTAGGATTTAACTATAACAGTATCTGTAGAGAATCATAAGAAGAGCAAGAGTTTATGACCACAAATGAGGGAGTAAGCACACTCAAAGCAGAGCAGATGCAATTTCACAATTGAGACAATGGCAACTGGGACTTCCAGTTTCCAGAAGAACAAACAGAGGAAATTAATCGGAGCACACATGCAGAAAATGGCCCATCACTGCTGTTTCCTGAGCATTTTGATTCATTTCTGCTGCGTAGTGAGTGCTACTACGTACAGTAGCTGTTCACCTTGAATCGGTTTTGCCCTCTAACCTACAGAATGCTCAACTGCAGCTTGATTGTTATTCTTGCTGACGGGCTGTTTACCCAATTGGTTTGTGGCTGGATGTGCTTCTCCTGCTATCAGCGGTATAGAAATTTGTTTAGTGGTCCATTCTCCTCGGGGAAGGGAGGGGAGCTGCAATAACAAAAGCATACATGGAATTGCCTGTGAACTGGGTCAGAGCATCCAAATTAGAGCATGAAATCAGCAGATGTGAGTTGCAGCAGATGCTCCTTTTCAAACAGAGTCAGTTCATGACAGTTAGAAGAGACACTTTATCTCCTCCTCTTCCCAAAGGTTTGCTAATTCTCACAGTTAATAGTTACAGTACAAGATGAATGTAGCAGGCTAATCCAGAGCATTTTGTTAAACTCTATCTAATTTCTTTCAAGGGTGAGTATGAGGCACCCTACAGAGGTGTGTGTGTGTTTTAATTTGCTGCCTTTGTTAAACAGCAATGCCTGAGATATAAACGTGCTTTGTAAAAATCAGTGATATGTAGAGCAGGCTAAAATTAGTAAAGGTTCCCAGCTACAGTAGTGGCATCTCTCTAAAGTTGAGTGCAAAACATCTTCTTCATGTTTCCTATCAGACAGCCTTGGAGCTAGCAATGGCAGAGACTGAACTGGGGAACATGTATGCTGTCTTGAATGTGATTCGTCTCTCTTCATTATGAATCTAGAACAATAGCAGGCTGATCATAATATACATTTGTAGACATTTCAAACGTTGCCCAAAACTGCTTTGTATTGTCCAAAGGTACAACTGCAGTGTTTGCTAAGTTGCAAACTCTTGGATCAGAAAGCAGTTGGGATTAATACAGTTTTAATGGAGACTCAGTTGACTGATGGTCAGCTCTTGGAAATCCTACATTGTTTTGGTCTAAACTCTTAAGCAAGAGAATTGCACTTGAGGAATGTTGCTCAGCAGCTGTGCAGGACCTAGAAGAGCTCCCACAGAATGTAGGTTATCCTTTGCTGGAATACATGACTTCTGTCCTCAAGGCCTAATGACTGCCAAAGTGTCCCCCTTCAATTGAAATGATAAACAGTCTGAAGGAAGATGCTCTGAATGAGCTGGTCAAAGTGGTGGGGTTAGATAGACTGGCAGGGTGTTTTCTACAGTGTGCACGATGCACTGAGAAGATTCAGGCTACTCATCTGGTGGGCCTGAACATCCTCTTCCTTGTTTGGAGCCTGACAACATGTTGTCATCTTGAACAGTTCTGTTGTGTAAGCTCTGGAGGCTCCTTTGGCATTAAATCATTGGCTCCCTTTGGCTCCAAATCATTATCAGAAGGGAAAGAATGAGGGGCTGAAACACACTTATTATGAGCCACAAACCTGAGCATCCCTAGAATAAGTACAGGTGGCATTTGATATTTAAGAATAAACATTCATAAAAATAATTTTATTTTTAATTTAACTTAATATTGAAATTGTATCTCAAGTTAATTTAACGTTTAAATTTTATCTAACTGTATTTTTAATTTTGATATATAATTAATGTTTTCATTTTTAAATACACATAAATATTAAATTATTTTTAAATTTAATTTTTAAAATGCAATTTAAATATTAATTTTAAGAATAACTTTAATTTTGAAATTATTTTGAAATTAATTTAAAATTCTTTTTAAAATCTTTAAATGCTATTTAATTAAACAAAACATTTTAAAGTTTGTTTAAAACAATTCAGTTTGTGTCCATTATTAGTGGCACTGGAGGGGAATTTTAGAATATCTGCATTTAGGACCATAAAGCTTTTTATCTTAATGTCTTAAAAAGTAAAGCTATAATTGCATCTTTGTATAGTTCTTCAGAAGTAATTTCTATCCTGATAAAGTGTCGTAGTCTGACTTGCATATGTTAGCAGTCCTGAAAATGCTCAGATGGTCCATTTATCCACAAGGAAGAAACACTGGGTTCGCTTCTCCAGTAGTTCTAGTAATCCAAATTAATGAGAGAGAGAAAAATGTATACTATAATCAAAGGGTCTGTTCCTCAACTTCCTCCTTTGCAGTGTCTATTCTGTGAGATAGAATCAAGCAGACACTTCCTCTGCTCTATCAACTCATGGTATACACTTGATGGTGAATTCAAGGGTTGCCATGGGGCTGCTACAAAAACCCGTGAACCCCAAAGTGGTCTGCGGGGTATGGTCAAAATAGTCAAGATGGCAGCTGTGATGGTGCAATCGATGTGCAACACACATTTTTCTGTGCAGTACACATAAAAAAGGCAGAGGTCCAATCATGACTTTTTGGTTTTTTTACCATACTCTATGGACATCCCTGGCCTGCAAGATCAAAGCGTCAGGTAAACAAAGAGAGTGTCCTTTGGTCATTCAATCTGGCATTCATGATTTTCTGAACTGGCTTTGTCATCTTTATCCCTGCACTTTCAACCGACATTTCAGCAGCCAGGCAAAGGAGGAAGTGAAAAACTGCCCACCCAGAGGTAATTTCTTCTTCACTAGTCCCTCATGGAATCCAAGTTGAGTTTTATTGCTGGAAACAGCAAAGGATAATTCAGATAGAGTCCTACACATGACACTGGCAATGACACCCATTTTGTCACACTATAAATGTCAATTGAATGAGTTTATGCCGCTGCCCATTTATGATTAAATCAACAGTGAACAATTGCAATTATATTATAGTTGTATTTTGAACTCACCTTTCATTCAAGGCTTTGCGATTAGGTTGTGAGAACAGATCTATCATATTCTCTTATAGAAGTCAAACTGTATTTCTTTAGGGTTTTTTTTCTTTTTCTTTTTCTCCCTGACAACTCTCCTATGATACTCTCTGGCTTATGTTCTAAAGAAGAATGTTGTAACTAATGCCATTTAAATGAGTGTTTAAAAAAAACGAAAATAGAAATCTTCCATGGACAGAATAGGGCTTGACCTTATCCCATTTTGCATTTTCTGACACTGTTCTGAAACACTACCACAACAGAAAGTCAGTTAGGGTCAGAACTTTACTAGCAAGCTGTCAGAATTGGCAATGACCAAGTTGAAAAGTAATATGGTAACTATAGCCTGGCACACAAAGTTTCTGTTGCATCTGTATAAGCAATGCCTTCGTTGTGTTTGAATTTTGTGACAGCTGCATGAAGAAAACTGCCTCTCCTGTTTTTGTCTAGGTAATGTGCCCAGACAAAACGTCTCAATGCAATTGTGGAAACTGTGTTAGATATAGAATAAGGACATCTGTGTTAAACTTTTTCCTTAATCATGAAACTCTATTTCTTTCAACCTAATCTGTTTTCTGGACTGTGAGGGTAATTTTGCCTACACTACCCAAGACTAGGGATGAAGAGTAATTTTGTTCCATTTGTATTTTTATAGAAAATGATCACATTCCCAGTTTGTGAATCAATCTGTTTATCAGAATATAGTAATCTGTCAGTATACTTTCCAGAATATTGCAATGCAAGTATATTAGAAATGCCCTGGACCAAAAAAAAAAAAAGGAAAAGAACACAAAGACATTTTATACATTTATATTTATGCAAATATATTTATGCATAGACAAGTGAAAATAAATATACTGGAGTTCTGAAAATTAGGAAGATGTAGGATGTACATTTCAGAAATTTTTTGCATTAATTAAAGCAAAAAAAAAAAAGATGGAGAAAGAAATAGGCATGAAATTTAACATGAATTTTATGCTGAGAAAAAACAAAATTAGTTCTTCCATCTCTGACTAGAACTCCATGCAGAGAAAATGCAATACAAATGTGCTAAATAATTTGCAGTAAGCTATGCTAGAAAGGAGATGACTGATTGCATTACAAAGAACAATTAGTTTTGATGAAAGTATTTGTGATACATAACCCCAATATCCCATTTATTAAAAGCATGGGAAAATTTTGATGAAAGGGAGAGAAAATATGAATGGTTGATGTAGATAAATCTGCATTTTTTTCTCAAAAGGAAATCCTATACTGTCTTCAATTTAACCTCAAAGTAAAAGAACAGAAATCCAGAAATGTCAATAACACTTTATTTTGACAAAAGCCCTTTCACCATGCCAGTTCAATCTTTGCTGTAGTGAGTGAGATTGCTGATGGAACCTGGGTCAAGCTGGCTGGATAGATTGCTAATGAATAATATGGCTCTATTTTTATACCTGTCTGCCACATTAGATTCTCTCACATACATACACATTCTCACAGCCTGACAAGATTCTGGCAAGTTAAAAAGAGCAGCATAACTGTGGAGTCTTTGGTGCTCTCTGAGCTTGGTAGTTTGCTTGCAGACATTTCATTACCCAACTAGGTAACATCACCAGCACTAGTGAGTGTGGGGTTTCCTTTCTGTTTATATACAGTAGCTTGCCCTGCCAGAGCTGCTGAGTGTGGGTTTTCTCCTTAATAGTTCCTTGATTAGGGTATTGTTTTCTGCTTGATGGTTTGTCTGGTATTAATGCCTGCTTATCTGGGTATTGTCTGCTGGAGAGGATGTGTTCTGGTCTTTTTGTTTCCTTCTTAACTTTTTGTTGTCTCTTTTGAATGGTGTGTAAATATGGTTTATGTTTATGTGTCTATTGATAGCTGATTTGTCTGAATGCCAAGCTTCTAGGAATTAGCATAAATTCGTCCATAACCCCTGCCAAGCCAGGTCATAAACTCAGAAATCTGTCCCTAGCCTTTCATCAGCACTGCAAGGGCCAGGCAGTGTCAGTGTCCATAACTTCAGCAAGTAGTCCAATGTCAGAATCCCACGGGGTGACATGCAGATTGTGGTAAAGTCAATCTGTGTTTAGAAGAGAATGGTGAAATACCACATAGATATGAAGTGAAGCAAGGAGCTGGACTTGACTTAAGCTATGATGGAGAATGATATGATGTAATAAAATCTTAGTTTCATATTTGAGGCATCATAGGCAGATGCTTTGTGATAGCCAGATCTCCTAGCCTACCTGAAGGAATGGTTTTGATTGCTCACAAACACACATGAAAACACACACACATCTAGACAAGTGCTTAGGCAGAGAGAAGAAGATGGCTAGAATAGAACAAGAATAATGGGAATTATACTGATACCAGGGGACTTACTTTGTTATTAAAAACTTTTCTGGACTGAACCTGAGCTACTTCGGTGTGGCAGCAGCTCTTGCAGCCCCCCCCCCCCCCGCCCCGCTATATTACAATTAACTTAGTTTGGCAGAAAGACTCCTAGATCTTGCCATCTTTGCTTGAAAGCTAGCAATAATTGCTTCCATGTTCTCCCAAATTCCAACTCTTGCCAATTTATCTATAACAGACTGAAAGAGAACTTGATTCCCAACCATTGAGACTGCCTATAGGTCTGATCTTATAATATTGAAGCATGCCATGTAGGTTGTTTATTTTTCATAAAACATCTTTGACATTTCTCTTGAATCTGCCTCCAAGCTTCTAGGAACAGAGCAGCTGGTGCCTGTTTAGTGACCTTCTCCATAACCTATTTTATCTTTTGAATTGATTTTCTGCATCTTGGCACATAGCTGAGTTTCCAAAGTGTTCCCCTATGGGTTGTGCATGTGCGTGCCTGTGCACACATGAACAAAAGCACTGAGAATGCAGACCCATAACATTGCAATTGCCTGATGTTTTTAAGTGAAGACTGAATGAGTGAATGCTTGGACCTTTGTTAAGATAACAAACAGACCTAAGAGTCTTATTCCTAGATGCCATCAGCATCACCAGCTACTATAAGCAGCAAATACGAACAATGGGTTTGCTAAGAATGGCAAATTGAAAGCGTAATTTAAAGTTAAGATGGACTGATCTTTTGATACAGAGATATTTGACTGTGGAAATAACTCCATATTATGGCAGGCAGAATCAGGGAGACACAGCAAGCAAACTCACGAAAAGCACCTTGAATCTTCTCAGATCTTTATCCTCTATAAACCACCACCCAATTCCTCCAAAAATATTACACTTTGGAGAAAAGGAGTGATGTGGCCAACCAGATGTTGTAATAGATAGATAGCCTTTATTTCAGTCACTGACTAACTTGAATATTGTTGAACATCTAGCATCTCTCCCTATCAGCCCTGCTGATTGGGACTGCTGATGTTGTCATTCAGGAACAACTGAAAGGCCATAGGTCCCCCATTTCTGGTGTATAAATCCAATGAAACTGGAGGCTCACAATCAACTGCCCATAATGCAGGATATCAAGGCTTGGCTACAATGCTACTGATTTCCTACCAGGAAATGACAGTATTTGTTTGAGCTGGAGGGACAACCCATTGGGTCTTCCCATTATATGTCTGAACTCTCTGTAATTTAATTCTGCTTCTTTGTAGTTGAGTGTTTAGTTTCGAGGAAGAGTTAGCAGCTGGAGGAGGCTGGTATTGCTCTCTCTGAGTACTGAATGTTTTTTTAAGATACTCCACAAAGGTCTGGGACTATGAGGACAAATAGAACTCTTTTGCAGATTTATTGCTCAATGCAGAAAGGTCCAGGAAGAAAGGAGGGATCCCCTTATCCACTTTAAGTCTTCACTCATTCCCCAGTACATCTTAATAGGTTCTATATGTCTCTTGTCTACAGGGAAAACCTTCCGGCCAGGGTTGCTAACTTGGTTTTTTTACAGAATGTACACACTGAATATGTTTACACTTTTTGCTGCAAGGGGGAATAGCATAATTATTTGGATGATATAACTGGAATCTCCAATTTAGGTGGAGAAATGTAAAAAATATGTTTTGCATTTTTCAAAGATTTTTTGTTTCAAATACTTTAATTGTTTTGGACTCCCCCTTGTGCCATGATACGTGATTCTGGCTTGCCAGAAAGTATTCTAATATTTCTGATACTCTCAAGAGTCAACAAAGCTTCACCAGATGTCTGTAAGGCTGCTATATCTCCAAGAAAGAAGCAGTAGGATTAATTCTTCCATCCCAAATATTATCTGAAGCAACTTAGTTTGTTCCTGATGAATATCTGCAAACACTACTCCTGTAGCATCAACAACAGGAGACAATTATTTTGGGTGGGGGAGGAAAGAAACATCTGCAAACTATCCATGCTGAAGAGCTAAATGTTACTTCAGCCTTGAAGTGCACCTATAATGATTAAAGATTTCCAGGTCAAATGCTGTTTCATTTTGTTTTCATAACCTGTAAGATCCCCTCCTTATGCCAAATCAGAACTACCACAGAGGAATCAAGCAGAAAGGAAACATGATTTCGTGCATGTGCCAATTTTTTGGGATCACTCTTTGCACAAGACTTAAGAGATGTTAGGCAATGATCAGGGAATGTTCTGTTCATTTATCTCCTTCCAGGATCCAATTTATTCTCACACTAACCTTGGTATAGTATACAAGGAAAACATAGTATTGGTCATGCTTTTTCTTGAAAACAGCAATCTGCAAGTTATTTTGACAAGTGATCCAAAACACCAGAAAAGGCAAGTCTGTTGACATCTTGTTTGTGCGATTTGAGGTTAAGCAGGAAACATTACAATTGGAGCATCATTCCAGTGTCAAAAATTGTATTGTGGTAAGGGCCTCCACATAGGGAATAAAAAACAGTAACAAGACGGCAGCTGCAACATGAGCAAAGCCTCACCCTTCTTTCTATGTGTTATACATACAGTGGTTGTAAAAAAGGAGTGGGTTTTAATTATGCAGCCACCATCTTGACATTTTCAGATTTCCCACGTCCCTGATTATGGATTTTCTGTTTGTTCTAGGAGAAAAATAGTACATGTTGAGATGTAAACACTGAAGTCTTTAATATCGTTTTTCTAAATTAAGGTTACGATTGTAAAAATTAATTCCTATCTTTGTATCACAGTTTTGGAACTACCTTTACAATCAGAGGCACCATGCTTCTGATTACCAGTTGTTGGGACCATAGTATACTATCCTATCCTGTTTCTGGACCTTCCATAATCTCTGGTTGGCCACCATGGGAAACAAGTTCTGAATTAGAAATTCCTTTGTCCATCCCAGGAAGTAGACATTTCACAGTCACATCTATCTGATGTAGTGGCTAAATTGGCCAAACTACTAAACTGGCACCATAGAGACCCACATTCTCATCCACAAAAGTTCACTGGGTGATTTGGGGAGTATCTCTCTCAGCCAACCTACTTCACAGGGTGGTTGTTGTGGGAAAAAACAGCCATGTAATGGCCTTGAGCTCCAGAATTGTAGTGGATGAAGAGAATGGCCTTGCAGGACAGAAGATCTGCTACCAAGGCAACGATCAGATAAAGGTAACCTGAGCTCGGGCCAAAAAAGTAATTTGCAAACACACCTCAGAAAAGCCCCCCCCCCATGGAAATAAAAGAGGGAGGAAAGGTAGCACATTCAGACTTGCAAGATTGATGTCAGCCCTCTCAGGTAGACCAACCTAAGAAATAGACACTATGCAGATCTAGCTACTTTTATTAGAACAGGTACAGTATAGTAACAGGATCTTACAAGTCTGAATGTGCTACCTTTCCTTCCATTTTTATCTCCATGAGTATTGGGGGGGGGGGGGGTCCTGAGGCGTTTTTGCAAATTACTTTCTTGGTGTGGGCTCAGGTTTCCCTTACCTGATTGTTGCCTTGGTAGCAGATCTTTCTTCTGTCCTTCAAGGCCATCCTCTTTATTGACTACATGAACAAAAGGCAGGATATAAATCTAACATACATACAGCAATCCAAAATTGCTTTGTGTTGTATGCATATTTCCTGTATTTGGCTCCAGTATGTACAGATTGGTTCTTGAAACCATACTTGGGCATTATTTTGTAAATCTGGAGAAAGCTGGCCTTTTTTGTTTTTCAGTCACAAAAGGCATATTTTGGTATTATGTTCACCAGTAAAATAAATGAACTAGCAATGTTATACATTGTTTGCCATAATGGTTTAATTTAATATCACACTTCATTAGGAACAGAAAGTTCATGATAAACAGTATAATGTTGCGATGGATTATTGATTTATCTTATATATGCAAGTAACTTAAGTACAATAAAATCTACGAAGTATGCAAATAATAAACGAAGGCACAATAATAGAACAGCTAGGAAAAAGAAAGGAACAAAGAAATACTTTGGCAGAGACATAGGTTTCTAATTTTAATTATTTTCTCCAACTTGCCACTTATTCTGGGTCCTTACCCTGAGAGGAATACTGTTGTTTTTTTCAATACAGGTTAGTATTACCAATAGTTACAGCATCACAATGTCCATGTACAAAACACAAATTTATCGTAGAAGAACCATATAGTGCAAATATGGTTTTCTAGTTTAGTAGCCAATTTGGTCTGGGAATTATGGGAGTTGGAATCCAAGATATCTGGACAGTACAGGACTGGAAAAAGCTGCAACGATCTGAGTACTAGTAATATGTGATGCAGTGGTGAAAGGATGCTTGAGTTCAAGCCTGCTCTCAGCCATGGAGGCTCACTAGATTACTGTGGGCCAATCTCTCTCTCACAACCCAACCAACCTCATGGGGCAGCCTTTGTAGGAAAAAAATTGGAGGAGAGAGGGCTGCTATGCTCACTGCCTTGAGCTCTAGAGCAGTGTTTCTCAACCTCAGCAACTTTAAGATGTGTGGACTTCAACTCTCAGAATTCCCAAGCCAGCTGGCTGGAGAACTCTGGGAGTTGAAATCCACACATCTTAAAGTTGCTGAGGTTGAGAAACACTGCTCCAGAGGAAATGTGGGGCAGAATTTGAATTAAATGAAGAAATTCACTCTTGCATGGGGAAGAAGATTCTTTGAGTGATGACATCCCTCAAATAAAATGTAACTAGTCAAGAGGGTTTCATGTGATATTCTCCAGCCTTCAGTGATTTTTAGATAATGTAAAGATAGACACAGGAAGGACTGTATTTGTCTGTGTGAATCCATAAGGCTCCATGTATATGTGTGTGTGAGAGAGAGGTGGTGAAAGAATGACCCCAAAGTATACATTTTATCCACAGTCACACTAGCCATGTTTATTTATACAATCCAGCCCTGCGATAGTGAAACAGTGAGTGTGGGTGACAATTCTGCAAAACAATGCCCATAGCATAATATTACAGATACCTGGAGATGGGCTGTATGCTCACATGCACATAATTCATGTTTCTCTTTCAAAACTGGGGTGGGGGATCCAACTTTCAGTCATACAGGTCTGTGCATGGTGAACTTGTCTCAGTCACATTATCATTTGTATTATAAATTGTGCAGCAGAAAAGGAGAATGAGCTGCAGATGAGTTACAGTATAACCTGTAAGAATGCTTGCATGCCATGAAGGCAGAACATCTTGTTCTCTTTGCTATTTTGCTCAAAATGTGTCTCACAGAATGTAAAAGCAACAGCAGAAGTGTCACTAAGGATGAATATATCTGTCAATATTGTTTATCTCATGTTCTCTTTCTTCTATTTAGTTCCAATTTCACGAGTTTGCCATTTCTGAAACTGGGCTGAAAATTCACATAACTTTCACGTGCATTCTCCTAAAATATACATAAGCTGTTTGGCTTGATGCATACTTTTTTTAAAAAAAAGCTATTTTCCTCTAATAGAATGCATTGCTGTCCCAAAATATTTTGCTGCCGTTAAATGGGTCATCATACAAACCAAGTCATGTGCCCCCGATCCTCTGTAATATAGCAAAAACTGTTGGGTTGCAGTTACCAGATGAGAGGCTACTTAACTGATAGCCCAAATGTGTTGTGAATCTACCTGATCTCCTGCTGTTTATCTGGGGCATGTCTGAATTAGAGAGGCTTTTGTGGCTGAATTTGCAGTGTCTGTATAATTACAAATTTAATTTCTAAAAATTTTGTAAATCACTTACTGCATTCCCTTTAGGCATACAAAGTGCAGCTGTTCCCAACAGCTGTGGGATTGAAGAGACATAGCTACATGTTCTGACCATGTCAAGTACACGTAACTCTCGTGCCTTGAACTTCAGTCTTCACGCCTGAGGGTTTTCCAATACCAGCTGTTTTCATGTGTTAGAAGCTAAGAATCTAGAATGTGTGTCTTTGATAATGTATATGGCTGAGAAGATCCTTCTTTCTCAACTTGTATGACAGTGTATACATTTTGGAGGATTGCTTAGCTTTAAAAATTTGGAATGTTGCTTAGTTTTAACCCTTCCATCATCACCAGTGAGTCTTTTCTCCCCCACCTTTTCTCCTCCCAAAATAGATTAAATTATAGTACATAATTTAATTTTCTCTTTTAAGACAATAATAGGTTGCATAGGTAATAGTTGCTACATTGCACATTGGATTTGTATGCACATACTTTGTTTCTAGCAGATTCAAGCACCTGTAATTTTTGAAGGCACTTCAAAATTTTGAAGGCATCACAGTTTTTGAATTTGAAATAAGAAACTGAACTGAAGAGAGCACTTGATGAGATGGTATGCTCAAAATGGCCTTGATTACACCTCTGACTCATTTTCAGCCATAAGCAAGAGTAATTCCCAAGCATTTTATTATCAGAGCCTGAGTAAAACAGGATGTTTTCATTCTCAAAGAATGCAAATGCATGGGTTTTGAGCAACTGCTATTTTTCAAGCATGGTGACAGTGACCTCCAGCTAAGACCTCCAGTTGCTCATCCTGCAAACAACAACTGAAATGGGGATTTATTTCCCTTTTCTTGCTGCATATATGGAGTGTGAGTGATGGTCACTCTGAATCTGCATGCCAGTCATCTATGATGCCATTCACCATAATAACAAGAATACACTATTAAATAGAGATGATCTGAACCCTGAAAAATATTTACAGAAGCAGGTCTGTACTAAGTTAGGCATTGGTTAAGAGTTACAAACTATAATTCAAACCAGACACTTCAGGAATGCATTCTTCCTTTCCCCAAGACAATACTATACTGGCTCCTTTATGTTATCAAGTTTCTTCATTATAATTCATCTGCAACATCCTGGCTTGGGTATCATTCTTTGAAATATCTGAAGAGGTCTCTTGCTGACATTTTTGGTTTCAATAAATGCCAACTATAGTTATGGAGGCTTTGTTCCCCTCCAGCACCTCATACCTCTTCAAATGTTTCAGCTGCTTAGTAAATATATGTTGACAAGCGATTAAAGATCTATTCTCTGGGTTGGCTGTCTGTGCCCCTTCATGCCACCAAACACCAGAGGCAGTTTGCAGACAGCAACCACGAGGATTTTTGTTTAATGGAAATAGACTGCTTGGGGTGTCTCTTGATGTGGAAGGCCAAGACAACCAAAATAGCATTTGGTGTACACATAGAGTTTTACCACTTCAGAATAATTTGTAAACATCAGTTATGCTTCATAATTCCTCTTTTACCCTCACAGCTCTGGGTGCAACATTTGTTTATTTTCTGAATAAGAGAAGATGCAAGATTGAAACAAAAAAGGAACTCTTTTGCCTTTTTTCTGTTGCCTTTGAACAATGTCTGGCAGTTTCAAAATGTTGCTTGCAAAAGAATAATTAAATTATGGACATACCTAGAGGCTGAAGATGGTTGAACCAACTCACCCACATCCAGATAACTCTCGGATTGCATTCCGTTGAGCTACTAGGTGTCACTAAGTCAGGCAAATGCATGAAGAGATGTATGAGCAATTATTTTCTCTGTTGACCTGTGTCCAGCAATAATTCAGCTTTTCCAAGGACATTCCTGTATTTTCTTTGATTCTATCTAGCCACCTCATCTGTTATTCCCCCCCCCTTTTTTGCCTTCTCTACTTCCCTCACTTTTGCCAAGAATAGTTGTTTTTTCTAGTCCATCATCTGCTTACATCACAAGCCCAAAGGATGTTAATTTATGCTTGCTAATCATCATCTCAAGGGAGCAATCAGACTTTTATTTATTCTAGGCTTGATGGATTGGTGGTTCTTTCAGACCATGATATTCTCAGTAACTGTCTCCAAACCCATAAATAATTTGGAAGTCTCACTCTTTCTCAAAGTCCAGTCTTCACAACCATACATTACCACTGGAAAGACCATTTAACTTTCTGATTTTTGTTGTCAAAGAAATGTTCTTATTCTTCATGATCTTATCTAAGCTTGTCATTGCCTTCCTCCCTAGGATTAATCTCTTCTATCAGTCCATCTTTATCTACTCTTTTTCTATTTTCCAGTCTGCACAGTCTTGTTTCATATTGTGAACCTAGAGATGTTAGCACTATAACTGCTTTTTCTCCTGAAGCTTTAAACAGATTAATCAGCACTTTCTATGTCCTGGAGCTTTTCTATTGAAATCATACCTCATTTTCTAGTGGAGTTTGTTCTACTTACTCCCTGCAAATATTTTTGTCATTCTATAATCCCATTGGTAAAAGAACTTTGGTGTAGTCTTTGCATCTTCTTTTAATTTCATTTACCTAATAGATTTCTTCCAAGATTGTTCGTATAAGCTGCATGTTACAATAGCTTTAAACTTTCCTGTGATTTCTCAGTTTTCTTAAAAAGGATCTCTCATTTTATTTTTCTTGTTATTTTCTTCTGTTGATTGACATTCCTGGTTGAGACACCTTTGTTCCGTTGTTGTATATCCTTCTTGTTGTCTAATATTTTTGTTCTCTGTCTTTTTTTGACTCACATGAGAACCAGAGACTTGTTTTTTTCTAAAAGGAAATCTAAGTTTCTCAAAAGAAGCTTGCTTAGTTGAGACATTACAAGAAATAGTCTTTTGTAGTGTAATCTTTGTATACTGTATAAACACTGATCATTTTGTAAGGAGTAACCATCTGTATTGATGAACTTTTACAGCACTATTTACAAAATGCAAGCTGGATTTATTTTGAACATTCTTCAGTGCACCCAATACTTGATGTATGTGGTATGCAGAGAATAAGAATAAAAGCACAAATGAAAATCAGCAACAAATGCTGTCAAGGATTGTCCTGCACCCATGAATGGAATAGCAGACCCAAATAGAAAATGAGGGAACTTGGTACATTGTGAACCTCAAACATATCCTAGGTGTAATCAACCTAGTGTTCCCCAGATGTTTTGGATTATTCCTTGCACAATCCATTGCCATTAGGTGTATTGCTTGTGCCCTAATGGAGGTTGGAGTCCAAAACATTTGGGGTTACAAGATTGTCTATCCCTAATCTAAGTACTGTTTGGAAGAGAGGACTTTTATGAGACCCATATAAACTGCTCTGAGTTCCCACAATATGTATGTATACGTTTGTATAATAAATAGAGTAGAAATGTTGATTTTCTGAATAACTTTGCTCACTTGTGAAGCTTTTCAAATAAATGATGTTAAGTATTTTCAAAACCATTAAAGAAGCAGCACTTTTTTGTATTGGTTTCATCCCTATTTTTTATCTTTCTTTTTACTTTGCTTGACAAAGTCACCAAGAAAGCAAGTGAATATATAAAATGTGTATTATGCCTCACAACTACAAAGGAGATGTTAAAACTGAGTAAAGATCTACAAACTTTAAAAATGGGACACAAGAATCTAATCACTCCAGAGAGACACTGATCTTGGATTTCTTATCTCGAGGATCAGTCATTGCTGAGAATCATAGTTAGGCTTGTGTGTTTTGGTAATTCTAGTAGAATCACAGCCTAAGGAGGTATGTGAATCTATCTGAATAAGACTTACTGCTGGCCCTATTTGGATATTTCAGTTTTATTAGCAAAGATAGCCACAGCGCTCACAGGCATCTAGAAGAAACCACAATGACGTGGAAATGATGACACGCAAGTTCATGACACTGTTGTGCAAATGACACAGTGATGCAATTACATCATGATGCAAGTAAAGGTACATCGTTTGCAGGACTGCATCACGATGCGCATCCGTCTATTGTTCTTCTCCCCACCCCTGCATCACAGACACTTACAATGAAACCTCTCCTTATTCTTAAATGCTCTCTCCTTTCCTCTTGAAGTGCTGTAAGAAGCCAGGATTTTCTCAGTTAACCACAGTTTCTTATTAACTAGTCTAAAGTTATTAAATAAGAAATTATGGTCCCTTGAAGGCCTTAGGGTTTAATTGCAGCAACTTTGGAAAGAGTTGTATGTATGCTTAAGCATGTGGCAGTTTCATATCCCAGTTAATTAGGATGAAATCATTGACTAGATACCACCACCTCATAGCCTATCAGATGAAAACATGGTTAAAAAAATTGTTTCCTATCAAAAACCAGCCTGTACCCCATTAACCCCTGTATCTGCAGCATATGTGACACTTTTTAGATGATTGTTAACCAATTGCCTTCCCTCTGACCAACAGAATTATACTGTTCATTTTTGCATTTGGCCATAACAACTTTGATAGGTGAAATGCAAACACTTCTTCAGACATTTTGCAAAACAAAATGTATAAAGATTGTAATTCATAGTACTTAGCACACCTCTTCTACATGTTGCATTTTTGTTCAGTGGCCTTCACATTTCTTTATATATAGGTAGTCCCCAGTTTAAGAATGAGTTCCATTCCCAAAGTCTGTCCTTAAGTCAAATGTATATGTAATCCAGAACAGTATTATTGTATAATACTGTATAAGTAGTACTGTGTAATGAACTCAAACCACTGTGTATTTAACTCAAATTTTGCTACGACAGGCTCCATTCTTAATGATGGGTCATCTGTAACGCGGGCATTCTTAATCCGGTGACTCCCTGTATTTGAATGTATAGCCTACCCATTCCAAAGGCCTGAGGAAGATAATAAAAGTAAGATAAAAGAACCCATGATATTATCAAAACAAAGCATAATTTCGTTAAACTCTTCTAGCTCCAAACAGTAGACCAAACTGCTAAGTTTCATTATATATACAGGTTTGGACTTCAGCAAGTTTGACTGCATGGTAGAATATCCTAACTGAACAGTTAATGAACAGATTTCTTTGTCCTCATTCTATACTCTGTGCAGATGATAAAAAGGGAAATAAATTGCCTGGGTAGATAAAATCCTATACCCATAAGCACAAAACCCCCTGCTCTCAAATTCTCAATTTATGTTCTTTTTAGTCTTTGAATTTTCACTTTTTTTTCTTTGCTGTCATGAGAGCTATAGACTTATATTTCAAAATGGAAAACTGAAATACTCAAAGGGGCCAAAAGTACTATATCGAGAAGATACTATGGATGAAGATGCACTGAAGGTCTCAGCCCAGCATTGCATGATTTCTTCTAGATACTATAATCTAAATGTCACATATCATGTGCATTTACACTTTGGGTCCTTTACATCCTAACCATAATAATAGGACTGTGGAGTTTGGAAGGACCACAAGAATCATTTAGTCCAAACAATTAAACCATCGCCTAGGGGCAACTGTCTATCCTCTTCTTAAAAATCTCTAGAGATGGAGAACATGCATCCTATGCAAGTAGACTGTTGGGCTGTTGAACAGATACTTCCATCTGTTTTCCTCCTTTATCCATAAGCCTTAATACGTAGAGGATTCTCTCTTAAAGGAATCAGGCTGATAGGAGAACATAATACAGCAATGACATCCTGTCTTTGCTCAGTGCTTTGGTGCATCCTTTCTGCTCCATCATCCCAAACCAACTTTCCTCAGCTTCTTGAGATGTGTTGGGTGCCAGATAGAGGTAGACTGCAATAGACTGTGCTCATAGACTCAGCTGCTTTAGTAATGTCAAGGTTGTCCTATACAGTCCAACAAATCTCTTAAAACCATGGCTGTTTTATTCATCTAAACTATAATAAGTCAACTGGACAGATCTGGGGAAAACATGGTATAATTTTTAAAAGGCAATGTTCAAGGCAAAACTATAAAGGCAAAGAGAAATTTACTCAAGTATACTCAGTCCTGAGTCCATTTATGGTGTATTCTCATGTCCTTAGGAGTAGAACAGAAATCTACTGTTGTAAGGTGTCCAATATGCTAGTGGTGAGGTCCAGAAAAGTCAACTCTGAAAACCAAAAATAAGTGAGATGGGGAAATGACTTCCAAGCATACCCCATGGTGTCAGGGTTATAGGCACACCCTGCCTTTCATTTGTCTTCTAAATGATCCTTTACAAGTTGTGAAAGGTCAGCCTGTGAATTTAACAGGTCAAAAAGAAGCACTGTCTGTCTTACTGATTCTTTTTCTGTTTTAATTAGAAATCTTTCTTTCCAATATTCCCTTTCCATCCATCTAGCACCCTTCACACCAGTAACTGGGCAATTGACTGACTTCTTTTAAATTTTTAACAAACCCCTGGCAGAATTTAATGTGGTTTCTTTGGACTGTGCAAATTATTTACTGCTGGTGTCTCATCAGGATATACTGTCCATTGTAATGTGCATACCTAAAAGAGCCAGTGGGTGATTAAGGTCTGAGGCTTTTAGGTCACAAAGGTCAGAGGTAAATGTCAGTAAATCCAGACTTATGGGAGGCTATTAACACCATGTTCCATCAAATACAGAGGTGTAAAGACAGTGTTCAATTGTTTTCAGTGATCAGCCTTAGGCGTCTCTCAGCATTCACAAGGGAGCAAAGCCAGAATGTCAATGGAATCTGGAGTCTCACCTCTAAAGTTCCTCGGGCCCAAAACACAGCATTTTAAGCTATTGGGCTTGGTTAACAATACCTACTCCAGAAGTACTAAGGAGAATTTAAGGCTTAGATGGCCACCACAACTCCCCAGAAAGGCAATGGGAATCTGAAAGGAAACAGTATAGCTTTCCTAATGGGGCTGTGCTTTCTTCTAAAATGATTTGGAGAAAGCACTTCAGATTATTATTCAACTTTAAGCACAACAACTCTGTGCTCCACTTTTTTCAGTGCTGCTCCTTTGAGAGACCCATTAACCTTAATAAGTAGATTCCTTAAAGCATCTGCTTCTTCTTTTCAGGTTTGCTCAGAAATTTGAAAGAGTGTGGTTACTTTGATGCATACAGAGAAGTACTATGATCATGCAAATTACAATCCAACTAGGTTACCAGATATTGACTGCAAAACTCTAGATGAGCACAAGGTGGCAATGGAGAGTTCACACCTTATGTATCTTTTTGCAGCCCTCTAGTGTCCCTATTTGGTTGCCTTACTCTTGAGTGTAATTACTATTGTAGCTGCAAAATAGTTCTGATAATATAATAGTGCTAGTGGCACTAAGTCAGGGAATAAAATTATGGACATTAACCTTGGGCTCAAGTGCTTCCCACTCTCTTCTCCTCGTCTTCCTCTCTGAGGTCAAAATGTTTTATCTTTACCTCTGAACTTTAAAGTAAGCTAATCTGAACTTCGGGGAAAGAAGCCAATTCTATTGGTCTGGGTTCAGACATAATGCTTTACTTTTAAACGTAGAAGCAAATGCATTTGATATTACAGATGCACAGGAGAAAAAGAGGCAGCCACACAGGGCCCCAAAGCTTATGTATTTAACACTGACCGATTGTGCATTATGGACAGACCAGATCAATAGGTGGTTGGTTTGTGGATGGTAACACAATTAAGTATTGGATTATAGCTGTGGCAGCATCCATGGTGACAACCCAAAGGCCTTGGGCACACATGGGACTTTTGACCTTTTGAATAGTTTCTTTCTCCACATCCTGAAGTACAAATTGCTTCTGAAAGTCTTGCTCCCTAATCTGAAACACTTTCAAGTTCTACTACTTTTGCTGGGTGGGTAAGTTGGCTAGATCATGCCCTCCTACAAAATGTGTAGAATTAGCAGCACCGTCTCTCTGGATTGCAGAGTAAATCATTTAGCGTTTTAGTTTGGTTCCTCCCCATCCAAAATAATTCTATTCCCCACCTCACCTCAGGGATTATCTAATAGCAGAGTTTCATGTTCAAATATGCATAATGTTAAGAGCCATCAGGTTATATTGGCAATATATTCTGGAAAGAAAGCCATTGTATTTTAAGAACAATTCTTTCAATATCTCCCATTTCCTATTCTGCATAATATTTGTGGAAACATTATTACCATAAGCAGACACACCTAGGTTTATATGTCTTCATTTTATTTTCCTTATTAGTAGTCTCTTGTGTATTATGTACATCAGTTCTTTAACTAGTAGGTTACAGTTACCTTCTGAAAGAAAGAATATTGCCATAGTCTATAGTCGTGTTTCTCAACCCTGGAAGCTTTCAGATGTGTGGACTTCAACTCCCGAAATTTCCCAGACAGCAAGGGCGGATGTTGTCCACACATCTGAAAGCTGCCATGGTTGAGAAACACTGGTCTATAGAATTAATGTATAGTGTACTGGGAGTTTCTGAGCCACAACTGTATTTGCATATTTTTAGATGTTGTAAATGAAAGTGGAAGGCACCCTGTTTACACCATCCTTCGTAGATGAGTCCTGCTGGGATAAAAGTTTAGTTTAATGCCTTAATGAAGAAAATAAGGAACCCCATATTCATGTCTGTTTTATAACTTCAGTATCTTATGCACGCTGTGGAGTGTGCATAATACTACTAGCAGACTTAATAGAAGCCTTACCCAACTTGGCGTTCTCTAAACGTATTGAGATTGGAGTTCCTGGAACTTTTAGGAAGGATGGACAATTTCTAGGGCAACAGGTTAAGGAAGGCTGCCTTGTAAATGAGAGGTGACGTGAACCCTATCAGGGACACTAAAACTTCAATAGAAAAACCCTAGTGGTCCAACAATGGGTTCTTGCTGAGAGAATGGTATTATTGCATTCAGATTTCACAATCCATTGAGTGAGAAAAGGAATATGACTGTATAAACCTGGCTCCTGAAACTTCACATACTCAGCGCCTACCTTTCCCCATTCAATAGTTCGAGCTTACATCCCTCCAGACTCTCCAGCTGGCTTGAAAACACAGTTGGATCCAGAATCAGATTCAGATAAGGTGTTCTTTGATCTCTTTGAGGTCCCAACAAAATAAACACTAAGGGTTATCAGAAGAGTTACAGGAAATCCTAATACTTCAGTCTTCTACATTTCATCTTTAACATATCCTAGATGCCTATGTGTACATAACCATTTCTCTTCCCTGATATTAACAAATTTTTGCTTTCACTGGCTATCCTAGAAATGCAAATGGATGGATCTTGTGGATGTCTAATGTTGTAGAGCTCATATCCCAAGCTATAAACATAATATCAAAGTTTTCAGGAATAGAAATGATTATATTATCATGCTATGGGATAATCCTAATTATGTGTCTGCAACCAGTAATTTAACTTGATTAAATAATGTATACAGTAATCTAATTATATGTAATAATTGTTCAGCTGACTTCAGTTCTTCCCTCCTAATTTGCTTCCTATATTTTTCTGCTCCTGTTGTATACTCTATGATCAAATATTACATTGAATATTATCACTACTATGTCAGTGGAAGATAGAACCATAACAAAATGTCAGAAAATAAAGTATATAAAAACAGTAGTACAGTATCACAAGGTATTAATGAGCTGGGAAAGGAAGAAAAAGAACTTTAATAAACAGGTTTATATCCATTTCTCCTTTTTTTAAAAAGAAAACTTTAAAGAAAACTTTGACATTCCAAATCACTGCATGCAATTATCTTGATTCAGTTGGAAGAAGAGCTGGGCCAGAGTCACAAGAACCGATGTTAAGTTTTGGTCCAGGTTAAATAATCCTATGCAATGTATGCAGAATTAGCTTTGGACAAATGTCCCTAAATTTCCAGTATGTCACTGAGTGGAAATACTAAGAATCTAACACACAACCAGTAGTCGTGTTGCCTAACTTATATCCAAACACACATGCACACATAAGCATAGAATTAAAAGAATATTCCATTCTTTTTCATTTTATTTACAGTCTCAGATCAATAAAAATATTAAATCAAATACTGTTTTGAAAGGAAAGTTTGTAGGATTAAGGTCTTTTTGAGATGTTTTATTTGGGATTTTTTTTCCTCCAGAAAAGTCCTACTGAATTTATTTTACACACACATACATAACCCCATATGCAATCACTTGTATTATTTTTACAGCAGGTTTAAATATATTGAGAGACCCAATAAGTTGATAACGCACAGGCCGCTAAGATGTAGCAGCACAGAAAATGAGTCTTTAAATCAGTCTTAAATGTACTGATGATGGTGGCAGACATCCCTGAAATCTTGCACACTATTGGGAATTTCCATCACTCATAATAACAACAGACAGAACTTTTAGAAACCAATACTGTCTACAGCATGTTAATTGTGGGTGAGGCCTTCAAGGAAAAGAGAGAAATGGTTGAAAAAATACAAAAGGAAAGTCATCGGTCTAGATGGAAAATAAGAAATAGACACCTCCTTATCAGCATTTCAAGCTATGCCTTCCATACAAAAAAGCAACTCTGTCCTGTTAGGACAAAGTCCTATTTCATGTTGACTTCCTGAAGGACATTTATAGAAGTCATTGGCTAACTTTAATCAATAGAAGAAAGTACAGGAAGCCCATTAGAGACCCATTAAAAGCAGAATGCACTGTAAGTAGAAATATGTTTTGAATCACTGCACTAGCATAAAGGAATTGGTTCTGGAAACAAGGGCAGGCCATTTTTTCAGGTTCTCATTAAGTGTACAATTAATATTTAATGTTCCTCATAGTACAATAATCAGGAACTCCTCAGACAGACTGTGAGCAAACTGACTGTAAATGCATGTGCTATGTGAACCATTTTGCCGTGGAGGTGTACATAATAAATTGTTTGTTTGTTATGAAACTACCAAGAAGTTCCCAGGGCTGCAGGTCTAGGTTAGGAAGTCAACCAAACATCTCAGAAGAAGGTAATCCCATTGTCCTTCTGTGCATCCTGTTGCCAAATAAACTGCATGGTCATGTCCATGTGGTCACCAGGAATCAAGCTGAACTCTAGTTTATCATCCGTCTTAATTTACTTTGAACTTTTTTAAAAATAGAAGGCAACAAATGAAAAATACACGAATTAATCCAAGTAATAATAATTTGTAAAAATTGCTGCATTTTTGCAAAAAAAGAATTTGCTCCACCTGAGTTATGTTATGCTAATGTGTTCCTGTCCTTGACAGAAGGCCCTTTGCAAATTGGTAGATTAGAAACCTGTAGTCTGGACTTAACCTTTTCCTGCCTAAGTAGCTTCTGTTCTGGAATACCTTTTATGTGGTTCCCAGAATTTTAACTATCATTATTCAACTTAGGTTAGGGCAAATGTAAGTGTACCATGCATTTTCTGTTCCACCTTGGAACCAGGTAACTTGCATTGCCTGCAGTTAGGTGAAAATTATCATAGCCTCATTATATTTGACAACATTCCTGGGAGTTTCCTTGAGAATCTGTAGAGATAACTGCAACAAATTTGCTTCTCCCAAATGCTGTGCTGTATCCACAGTACTACTGTTGAACACTGGTAGAAAACTTTGCATAGTTCCAGACAAGGCTATTAGCATCTTGACTGGCACCTTTCAGTGGAAACTCATTTATTAAATCTATTTAGTGGTAATCAGTTTGTTTCAGAGGGGGCCAGTTGCCAATTGCTAGTGCTTTAAGCTCCCTCCAAGGTTGAGGGCCAGTTAAGCACATTTACTTCCTTATCAACCTTGGAGAACCTTGAGATCACAACAGGAAGTCCATCAGATGTCCTCATTGTCCACAAGGCAATTTTATTGCAGCTTGTCTCTATCTACTAGATTATCTTGCTATCTTCTGTTGCTGTGCACTCGCTGCTTAAATATCTACCATGTGGACATCCTAAGAATATTTATACTGAAAGTTGTATATATTAATGAGTGAGTGTGCAATATAGTGCCCTAACATTGTGTTCAGGGTCCAAGACTGTGGGGAAAAGAAGAATTTGAGCGGGGGGGGGGGGGGTTAAATCAGCAGCAAAAATATAAGTCTTGCACTTGAATCACCAGAAACAGCAGCACATTTTAAAAGCCATAATGATGGTATATTTTACAGCTCCTAATAGATGTAGAAGCCTCATGAAGAACAAAGCTTGTGCTCTGAAGACTTGAAAGAAATAAGAAACATAAAAATAAGCCGCTGAGCTCTGAGAAAAGGGTTGGACTCTACACGAGGGTCCTTTGTTAGCTGGCCTAAATCTGTATCCTAATTCTGCCCAGAAAACAGATTTATTTCCAACTGTTTCTGGAAAAGTCTTTTGGAAAGGCACCGGGAATCCCAAATCTGGTGGGCAGCTGTCAGGCCCCTGGTGAAGTCACGGCTGCTATGACAGTCCCTGTTTGTCATGGTGGGGGACTTGGCGGCCCCCGATATGAGTGGCTTTATTCTTTCCCCCAAACGTCAGCTGACACAATCAAGCTTTCGTGCCACACATTGCCCTCTTTCATTAGCCAGAGACAAAAGACTGATTATAACTCTCTTCTTTGTTTGGATCAGTCACCTGCCGGGCTAGCTGAGTATCTCCGTTTCTGATCCAGTGAAACTACAGTCACAAACAGGCATGTGTTCACCGAACTGATCTCTTCACCAAGAGGAGGCTTTCGGTGTGAACTAATCATTTAATCCATCCTTACTGGACCTACCTTTCCATGTTCTTCCACCCCTGCTAAAGCCTCAGGAAAGGTAGCTGGCCTCAAGCTCTTCTACTGTTCGCGGCTGGCTATCATACATACAGGCCTATCCATTGCACGATTCCCTTTCAGAGTGAACAGTGTTGTGCAAAGTGCGGAGAAAAGAGTGCAAAATAAATAAAGCAAAATAAATGAAAGGAGGGACACGAGAGAAGAAGAAAGGAAATATGGCTAAATCTAATTTACACCAACACCATTCAATATACCCCTTCATATTTTGCCATCCTTGCAAACCATCATTGCTTCCACTACATTCATGCACTGTTTCACAATTGGCCTTCTGTTCTTTAAACTTCTCACTTCTCCCTTTTTTCAAGATTTTGGCAACTCCATTCGAGCACAACTTTCTTAGTCCTTCCCTTCCCTTTCTTCTTGACCCGTTCATTTTTTCTCCCTTCATATATTTGTTTTGCAATTTGCTCCTCAGTCATTCTCTCTGTATGACCTCCCTCAGTATGACCCCTGTATATTTCTTTTGTACTAATGGTTTAATAAAATCATAAAGTCTTATCTGCTAAACTTCTTAATGCTTCTTCATTTGGGGACTGTTTAGAAAACTGAAAATGCAAAACTAATTTAGTCTCATTTTCCAAATTTTGAGTTTCTGAAAGAAGTTGCCTGTCTCCATTTATTTTAGCAGTTTTTGTTTTTTTATTTTAAGTTCTATCATTTTTACTTTTCCTTAGGTGCAAAGGGGCATCTCATTATGGCTTTACCAAGCAGAGAAAGCGATGTTCACCAGCTGGATCTCCTGATTCGAATGCTACTTTAACAGTATCTGCTCTTGGATCTGAGTTCTCCGCTGCTGCCACAATTGCCTTAATGACTGATGAACCAGGGCTAATTAATCCTGCCTTCAATGCCACCTTTGAGGACAGCCCACCAGGAACCAATTCCACCAATCTATACAGAAACCACCAGTCTAGAAGTAAGAGCCCCAACAAGGAAGTATCTTGGATGCAGCAGGCCTGTTTCTAAATGGCCATTTTCTGTTAAATTTGCAGGCCAGAAAACATTCTGCACTATTTTTATGCAATGCAATACATTATGAATGACAAAATGCAGCTTTTGAAAAAGAAAAAAAATCAGGGGAGGAAGTAGTTATTCCATGAAGAACAAATATTTGGGATCAAATTCTTATATCCATGTGGTTTGCCATTACAGGTAGTCCTCATTGAACGGCCATTCGTTCAATGACTGTTCAAACTTACGACAGCCCTGAACAAGGGGGACTTACAACCATTCCTCATAGTTGTGGCTGCCGCAGTGTCCCCACAGTCACGTGATTGCAATTTGGGCGCTTGGCAACTGGCTCACAATTACAATGGTCACAGCATCCTGCAGTCAAGTGATCGCCATTTGCCACCTTCACTGCTGGCTTCCAACAAACAAAGTCAATTGCTTGTCAGGAGGTTGCAAATGGCAATCATGTGACCACAGGATGCTACATCTGCATGGGATTCACCTAACAATGGCAACTGGGACTGCTGCAACTGCCATCATAAGTCAACATGGTCATGTGACCGTGTTGCTTAGTGACAGAGTGGCTGGTCCCAATTACTGTTGTTAAGCAAGGACTACCTGCACCTTCTTCCTAGGGCTGAGAAAGCTGGACTGGCCCAAGTCACCCAGCTGGCTTCATGCCTAAGGTGGGACTAGAACTCATGGTTTTCCAGTTTCTAGCCTAGTGCCTTAACCACTACGCCAAACCACTACACCAGACTCTTACATTAAAACTACATTAGAAGCTTTAAAAGAATATGTCTCCTCTTACTTTTCAGACAATCAAATAAATTTGCATTCAGTTATTTGATGTCCTTTTTCAGTCTTTGCTCTATATGCTTTCCATTTGACATCTAACAATATAGAATATATTTTTTTATTTATTCAAGCCCAATGTTAGCCATCATCACATACCACTACATTATTCTCTCCAGCTTTCTACACAATCTAAAGTTAGCTTATAGGCTCATAAGAAGTTAATCTGGTGTTGTGGTTTAAGGAGTTGGACAGGGTAAACTCACATTTAAATTCACCCTCATCTGTGGAAATTCACTGAGAAACTTTGGGCTAGTCACTCTTTCTTAGCCCTAACCATTTTCCAACGCTGTTTTAAGAATAAAATGAAGGCAAACCCCCATGTAAGTGCCTTGAATTTTTGAAGAAAAGGTGGGATTTAAAGATAACAACTAAAGAAATAGGTAAATCACTTGGAGGCCTTTCCTTCTGTTTATAGCTCCTATGGGTCTTCAAAACCATGCTCTAGGAGTCCCACCCCTCTTCTAAGCTGATTTGTTGCATATACAAAAGACTGGAAGAAATAGAAAGTTCGTTCCAAATGCCACTACAGTTGAAGTTCACAGTTTTATTTGCATGTTGTTACTTCTCTGAGCTAAGAACTGCCTTCTAAAACTTGGAGAAGTACAAAATGCAAACCAGAACCACATTCGGACCTACTTGAGCTTCAGATCTGATCAGTTCACTTTAAAATGCAGACTGAGCAGAATTCTTGAACATCCATAACAATCACATATATTATTTGAAGAATAACGCTAAAAAGTGTGGAAATGTATTATAATTTGCTGGAATTGTTTTGAAGGATAAGGGGCTACTCCAGTGCATTTGGAAGAATAATCATAGCTTTTTTTCAAAGGACATTTCCTTTATTTAATATATTTTAAATATACATTAGGTAAATTTGACTGTAGCGTATACTCCAATCATATTCCTATTTATTGATGATGCTCAAAATAACATTCTACTGTGTCACTGCAAGATATTACTTTTGGAAATTACTGTGGAATTTATTTATTAATTCATTCAGTTTTCTCCATGCAGTTTTATATAGTATTCTCCTTCAGTTTTATGGCTCCAAGAGGGAGATATGTTATCCTAAAAGACATGCGTGGCTTGGCAACATCCATTAAGTTTCAGTGAACAAGTGAAGTAGGACTTGAACCTACTTCTTGTTGACCAACACCCAAACTACTATGCCACACTGACTTTCCACTGGTTAACATATACTAAGGCTCACAGGCAATGATGGAATAAGGGTTAAAGCAGACAGATATTACTTCTAGGTTATCTTTATTTAGCAGTCCTTGGAATACGTAAGATTTTCTGGTAGTCCAGTCCAAGCCTAAAAGTTCTCTGTCTTCTTCCTCTTCAGCCACACTTTCACATTTTGAGCGTTCTACTGTACGCAGCAGGTCTTTTAAAAAGATAAACAGAGCTCTCAATGTTCTTCGAAGGACAAAAAGTGGCAGTGCTGTTGCTAACCATGGTGAACGGGAACAAGAAAATTTTGAAAACCCAATTGCTTCAGAGGCAGGTAAACTTTTTCCCCCCACTTATCTATTTGGATTACAGCTTTTTTGAAAATAAAATAATAAAGTCTCCCATGAGTCAAGCTTAAAGGCTGAGGATATATTAGACCCAGCCAGGTAGTTTTCTGCACAGTAGTACAGAAATGGTTTGCCTTTCCCTTCTACTGTTTGTTTCTTTGTTTGACTTCCAAGCTAGCCTACAAACCTAGAACACCCTTGCATCAACTAGGGGTTTCCTCCTTATTATGGCCCTCCTTTGAAAAATTAAATGCTATTTAATTATATGTTTTAAAATAATTCCTTGCTTAGTTTTAACTTTTTTAAAGCAATTTTGTGATTAAGTCACTTTTTTGTGAGATGGGTGACCATAAAATTTGAAAATAAATGAATGAATAAATAAATAAAAATTAATTGAATAGGAATTTTACAAAAAAGAAAAAAGGTAAAAGAAAGAAAACAGTCCACTGAAAAATTCTAGAAATATTTTTTTTCCAGGCATTGAGCATTTAGTGCATTCATACATGCACTCAACATTTAATGGCATATATGCACAGCAGGATGTATAGTCTTGATTTACGGCCCAAGGCCCATGAGAACTTTATGCCAACTGCATAAGCAACTTGCACATGTGCTGAGAAATTGGGCAAACAAGTTGGGCAACAAAGTGTTTCAAAGGAAAACCAAAGCTTTGTTCAGATCCATACATTTTGAACATACAACTCCTCGAGAGAATGATACATGTTGCACATCTGCTATGAAGAATCAATGGCAGATCAAAACCGGGCTCCATTATAGCTGTATTGTCTGCCCAATCTATGGATTTACAGAGAGAACCCCTGTTGAGCTAGACTTTGAAGAAAACAATACTTAAGTAGGGTCCAAATGCCTTTTGGCTGTCAGCTGTCATCATCTAGTTTCTGGAGTCATCTGCATCCATTATGATTGGTATTCATTTAATCCTGTCAAGGTTCAAGAGTAGGCTGTTTCTAAAATTATATTTCCCATTTCATGCTTCCAGTGAGGTCAGCTGCAGTTCAAACAGTCTGACTGCCAGTATTATTTTAACTTTCCTTTCGGTAGCTGTCAGCCTAGTTTCAATTTATGTCTAGACATACATCATCTGACAATAAACATGTATGCAAAGTGTAAAAATCCAGATTCGTCCTTTTTATCAAGGTCTATATAGAAAGGGAGAAACCACCAAGGAACAAAACAATTCAAGATTTCTTAAGCCATTGTCCAACCTAAGAAGTCTCCATGACACACTAAAGACTATTGTTTGTCTATAAAGGTACCCCTGTTCAATTGTTTAAAACAATCTGGAAATCATCTGTTCATACTGAGTGCAACTGGAAATGAGCAAGGTAGATTCACAATTTTGAGTCGTCCTTGCATCCATTGCATGGCTAGAGAAGCTTCTTTGCTACCAACAGTTGCTCTTTATATGTGGAGGGTGGCACAAAGAAGATGAATCAACAAAACATCACATTAATTTCTTTGGAACTGTATGGTTTATTTCATTTTTACCAACAAGTGGTAAGGATGTGTGAATGAGGGATGTAAAAAAAAAGGATAATGAAACAAGAATCAAAAATCGAAAAACCTGATGGTTTATTCTAGAGCCTCATCAAAATATGGGCCACCAGAGAAGGCCTGTGGAGATAATTTTGAATAGGGTTTGCAGTCCTAATATGGCAAACCTCTGTTAGTAGGAAATCTCAATCAAGCAGGCAGATGAGTTGGTGATAAGAAAAACATAAATAGCTAGATGTTAACTTAGTGAAGAGATCTGGTAGGGTTTCTGCTGTGTAATATTAGTCATTGATTAGTTTGTATTTACAAAACAATGGAACAGAAAAAAAGGGATGTAATTAATGAGCTAACTATTCTATTTTAATTAAAACTATAAATAAAATTTTAGCCTATCATAGATCTCAGTGTGATGTATTTAAAAAAACCTCTGGAATTAATAAAATTAAACAAAATGAAGGCAAACACTAAATAAGATCTTACTCAAATTAAAGAACAGTAACTTTTAAGCAATTCTAGCACACTTGTTTTTTTCAAAAACAGTTTATCAGTGGAATATATCAAAAATGGAATAGCAAAATCCTACCCCCACCCCCCAGAATCCGCTTCATATAAGAATTTGGAAATAGACACAGTGTTTGACAATCTCTAGGCCAGTGTTGTCCAAACTTGGCCACTTTAAGTTGAGTGGACTGGGGAATTCTGGGAGTTGAAGTCCACTCATCTTAAAGTGGCCAAGTTTGGACAACACTGCTCTAGGCAAAGATAGTAGTAAAACTTCCTTGCAGAAATAAATGTGTGACTGAAAATAATGTCAAAGCAATGGCTAATTTAGTACAATCTCACATGGTGGGGATGAATAGCAGAGAGATGCTGTGCTTGTGCAAATCTGAAGTGCATTTTCCAAATAATTTTTGTAGTCTGCACAATCCTACTGTTTTCTTATTATTGTTGACAGATCCAGCCATCCCACACCTCTCCTGAAAAAAACACGAACGTGTGAAAAAGTATAAAGTAAGATTAGGAAAAGCAAGAGAGAAAACTATATCTAGGGCTACCATTTGCATATCACTATGTAAGCAGTGGAAGTTTAATGAGGCGATGGAAAATATGCAATGGCCAACATGTTCCTTCCTTGGAAAACTTTGGCAACAAGATAAAAAGCAGTAAATGAAGAGATTTAGAATACCAGATTCAGTTAGATCAAAGTGCTTTGAATAACATCTAGGGCTTAAGGCTGCCTCTGGCACTGAGTAAGAAACTCTTGATCTGGTGGCCATGGTAGCACAGTTTCATAGTCAAATGTCAGAATGACTACGCTGAAATTAATAAGAGCAGTAGTTTTGAATTTGGTCATGAAATGCCTTCCTTTTTCATATGAGAACTGAGTCACAATGCAGCATCTTGAAGCTCCTACCCGTTTTCAGCAGATCCATTGCTAATGTTTCCCCTCCCTGAGTGGTGACTCATGATTTTAATTTCCCACAGTGTTGCTTTCAAAAGTACCACTTCCAATCTCTTGGGGAATTAAAATAATCATTCCACTGTTTCCAGAGGCTCTTGGGATCCCCCCAATATCAGGAGAAGTCCCACTACAGAGCATTTTACTGAGGGTCCCCCAACCTATAGACATCACTTTTATTTAAATTTGTACCTAAATACTTAGGAGTGTGAATGTAGCAGACTTCAGTTGCCAACAAGTTGACCACGAAGAGATCCACTTATCAAAAGACAACTTTTAAAAGATCAACTGTGATATGTTGTGCATTGGAAGGTCAGCACATTCATCATTGCACCCACATAATTTGCTAAATGATTCCCAAAGGCAGCTAATGGGAATCATACTGATTGTGACAACTAATGCATAATAATAGATGGTGCAATGTATATTGATGGTACAACTCTGATTGTCAGGCCCAGCCCAAGAACAACAATGAAACAGTCCAGTTGCATTCAGTTCCTTTATTTGCTTACATCTTATTGACAGAATCTTGCCAGACTAAACCTATACTACAGCAACTAGTGGATATACCCTGGGAGATTCTAGGGAGTGGCTATCCTGAACCTCTTTCACTTCCCACACTCCCCCTGCAGACTGTGTTGTCTTTTGTCTCCCTTCCCTTCCTGGAATGTACCCCCTCCTTCCTGATAGCCTTGATCTCTCACATCACCCTCCTCTTCGTAGATACATTCGTAGATACATAGATAAAATATACTCTTGGTGTTAGAACTATAGTCCAGCTTTCACTAACGGAGGAAGATTGGTTAAGGATGAAACCAATTGTCATAACTCTGGGGTTTCAAATTAATAACAGGATCCCACTAAGATAAGCAGATTTTTGAAAAGGCAAGATGGCATTAAAACCAAAATGCAGTGAAATGAGTCAGTGGCCAAGAAGGCAAATTGGTTGCAATGGATGACAACTGAGCTACTTCTCAGCCAAGTGTTTTACTTTTTATTTTGCATTTAAGGAAGGAAAGGAGAGGAGAAAAATTAGGAGAAAGAAAATAAGAGATGATGATGATGATGATGATGATGATGATGATGATGATGATGATAAAAGCAGGCACAGAAGGAATATTGAGTCTTATGACCAGAAGGTAACAGTAGTTTAGTGATTGCTCAAGATTGTGTTTGAACATGGAGTCCAGATTCAAGCATGATTTTGTAGACCACGTGAGATAACACATCTGATTAACAGTACTATTAATATTAATATTCATACTAATACTAATAATATTTCTCATAAACCCCTTTGCATTTTTTTCTAAATGAGAAGTTGCATACCAATTATTCAAATAAGCAAATAAATGAAAGCATTCTAATCTATTATGATAGGAATGCAAAATAAAATGGTATAGCCAGACATGGATAGCAGAAGAAAAGTAAAAATATTTTGAAATCATATTACGGTAACAGAAGGAACTGGTTTTGCTCCCACGAAATATGTTCTGTAGACTTAAATGTAGGAAATTGTGAAGTAGAAGGAATTTTAAATTAATTTTCCTTTTCAAAAAGTAGCTTTATTCAGCCTCGGCAGTAAACTATGAAATTCAAAGCTTTATTCTGAATTACAACTGTAGAGCTCTTCATTCTTCTTTCCCCCCACCTCTCTTCTGGCTTTGGAATAAGAAAAACATTCCTTGTGATGACATTCAAAATAATGTTCTTCAGAAATGGGATCTTTTCTTGGAAAGCTCCTGACTTTAAATAGACTATAATTGGGCAATTGATGGCCTTCAGCTCCTCATTTTGCAACATAGAGAGACTTACCCAATTTTCTCTGCTGTACGTCCACTGGGGTAGGGGTATTACTGATCTGGGAAAGAGCAATCAGGATAGTTGGGGGAGGCTTTAACCTTTCCTCCCTGTAATACCATTTGCTAGGAAGGGACCATGAGTGTCCATAGGATGTGGTCCAAAAAGTCAAGATGGTTGCCACAATGGTCCAGTTGAAGCTCCACTTTTATGCAAGACACCTAAAAAACTGGCAGAGGTTCAGTCCATTGTCTTGGCCGTATCTTGATTTTTTTTTTTTTTTTACCAAACCCTGTGGACACATCTGAAAAGGGGCCTGTATGCCTGTAAAAAGTACCTGTGTGTGCACGAGTATGTATATTCAGTAAAGAGTATTGTTTGATGAAAGTTTGTGTGTGGGGGGATGCCTATAAGTGGAGGGAATGCATATTCCTACACCTTTTTCCCACTCATCTATGGGGCCTCCAAAAGTTTCCCCAGGCATCAATGACATTGTCAACCCCAACAATGCATATTCCTAACATAGAGACACAAGGAGAATAATCCTGTAAGAAAAAAGTGTGCAAATGAAGGATCATAATAGAAATAAAATGAGGCTTCTTTTAAAGCACAGGTATTCATGAATAATGAAATGTGGACAGAAAAAATCTAGTATTATTTGGGCTATTTCTGAGCCAATAACCTCCATGAATTATGGTGTCCCTGCATTATTTCATATATTCTTTGTTGGCTGGATTTGGTCCCAGGGCCATTTTTTACCTTCTCAAAAAACCTGGAAACCCATAGGAGCTAACTAAGAACCATGAAAGAAGAAGGGTATATTTACTTGTGTTCAAAGTCCCAATCTCAAAAATGAGATTAAATTGTTTTAAAACATTTATGGAAACTTGTTTTTTATTGTTCAAGTCTTGTGAGATTTGCTTGATGTATCTGGAAGACACACTGGAGAAAAACAAGCAACATTTGAAGAATACTCATCATGAAGAGTGAGTTTGGTGCAATGGTTAAGGAGTCAGGCTAGAAACCAGAAAACCATCAGTTCTAGTCCTGCCTTAGGCACAAAGCCAGCTGGGTGACCTTGGGCCAGTCACTCTCTCTCAGCCCTAGGAAGCAGGCAGTGGCAAACCACTTCCAAAATCTTGCCAAGGATACTGCCTGGATTTGTCCAGGCAGTCGCCAGGAATTAACACTGACTGGAATGCACACACACTGACATCATGGAGTTAGAACTGCTGGCAATATTTAGAGGCCCAGGTCTTTCTCTAGAATAGAAAACATGCTCATAAAATTTAAAAAGGACTCTTCATTTTGAGAGGAAGGGACATTTTGATAAATAGCTGAGAAATGATCATCCAAGGCACTGATTCCAGAAAGAGTAGAAGATAAAATCTACAGGCATTGCAATTAATTTATACCTAATATGTGTCTAGTTCACATATTAATTTTCAATGGAATGTGAATTTTGGGCGGGCCATGAAGTTGAAAACAATTTCAGCAAACTACCCAAAACCACAAGCATAATCCTACACCTTCATAGTTTCAGGTTACCTAGGGACAAAAGAGGTTCTTGCTTTGGCTGTTTATTTTTTTAAAAAAATCAGGCACTCCAGGGTTAGATCATATCTGTTCTGGCCTTTGCTAACTAAAGGATATTTGCCCCCTCAATTTTAGATTACTGAAGGCATTTTGTTGCAAGTTTCCTGGAAGTTATGCCCTTTACTGAAATCACTGTTTAGATAAAGGTTTAATATCTATATGTTTGTTAATATGGCGTTATTAAAATCTTGAATATTCTTTTGATTATATAGCAAACATTTGGATCTTAATACTATATGAAGAATAATGGATTACTGGGGCGGGGGGAGGGTTGCAGCAAAAAAATATCACTCTCCAGTGTTGGAAAGATGATACAACCTCAGAGTTACAATAATGGATCACCAATATTTTACTTTCTGGTTATGAGTCATCTTTCTATCAACATCATGAAAATATTATTTTTTGTGGCTGAGGTTTTAACAATGCATTTAAAAACTAGGGGGAATTATTTCTTATATGTAATGCATGATGTTTACTGTATATTGTTTCTTTTTTCTGTTGCTTTTTGTTTCTGTGTTTTTCTTTTTTTTTTCTTCTTTTCTATATTAAATCAATACAAAAATTAAATATAAAAACAATCACTGTTGGAATTTAGTTGTGCTAGGCCCTATGAAAGTATCATTTTAACATGAAGGTGTTTTATATCATAGTAAATAACAGAAGAAAGAGTTGGTGTTAAAAGTACAAAGATTCATATTGTTACTTTCAGTTCTGGAAAAACATCTTTCTAACACCAGCAACAGGACATCTCTTATTCCTTTTAATAAGTACCAGACCTCTCAAAAACTAGCTCTAACAACTGTGGAAACTCGTCATGTTTTGTGTTTTTGTTTTAAAAAAAAAACCCTCCATTTCTAATACGACCCTCTTCTGCATCTGTTTCAGCCTTTCCAAGGTTATATCACCTCATTCCAGATGGTGAAATTACCAGCATTAAGATCAACCGCAGCAATCCCCATGAAGCTCTTGCCATTAGAGTGGTTGGAGGCAACGAAACACCTTTGATTCACATAATCATTCAGCACATCTATCGAGATGGGATCATTTTCAAGGATGGAAGATTATTGCCGGGAGATATGATTCTGAAGGTAAAGGTTCAGAGAAGTGGGCACGAACGTAAAGGGGCTTCAACAGTTGAAGTTCAGGCACAGCTTTCAAGAAAGGTTTCTAATGTGATCTGAGGTCATGCTTGGAAGACAACCAGCTCAGGCTTTACAAAGAGGAGGTGACAGAAGCTAAAGTGGAAAGAGAGCATTTCTTTTTCTACAAGCTAATTAAGATAGACTTGCTCTGAAATTAAGCATATGGAAGCCTTTTCAACAACAATCTAGAGTCAGGCTATCTGGATTTCAGTTGGCTTTCTTTCTGCTGTCTCTACAAAAACCAAAGTTCACTTCCTATGAAAATGAAAATATCTTTCAGCAATTAAAGCTTAGATATCCAATATATAACCTACATGGCTACCAGTGGCATAGGCAATGGAGGTTTGGGGTGCATGTAGAGAGAAGCACATAAAATAGAGACCTTACTACTCTATAAGACCTGCAAAAATCTGGATGGCAGATTAGTTTCCTGTCTCCCTTTGTTGCCACGTACAGGTTGTCTGAATATTTTGCAGCTTCTATATGATGTGCTTATAGCATACAGTTAGGCCTAAACTGTACTAAGGTGAAGTCTTTTTCAACCCTGGTGGCAGTTTGTTCTGTAACATGGGCCCAGCCACTGAGAAAACAAAATTAATCGTTACTGTTTAATGTGTCCATCCATAGTCATCTGCAAGGGGGAGGTAAGGCAGGGAGAGGGGAGCAAATGATGAATTATGCATCACAACACAAACCATGTGACTTGCAAGTTCAAAAGATTGGTTTTGTTGTGACATTGTGATGCATGTTTCATCTTTTCCCATCATTGCAGTTTATACCAGATAGAATCCACAGCAGATCCCATAAAAGATTCCTTCTTTATGATTTTACAATGCAGAGCAAACTGTATGGGAGTAGATAGAACATAAGTAATTTAGGACTAAGTAAGGCTTCCTGCACCATTGTGAGAAGCTTGAATTGAGTGTGCAAGCAACTGACAACCAGTAAGACTGTTTCAACATGGTGTTGCATTCTGAGCCATCTTCAAAAGACCTATGAAGAATGCATTGCAGTGGTCCAGCTCTGAGGTTCAGTTTATTACATGATGGTCAAAGATAATACAATCCAACACATCTGAAAAGCACCACATTAGCAAAAGTTGCTCCTGATGGGGGAGGAAAAAGACAAAGTGCTTTTGCAATATCTTTCCCCAATAAAGACAGTGGCTACTATTATATAATTAGTACAAATAGGCAGAGTCACCTCTTCCCTGTATTAAGCATTTCAACTGAGCCCAGTGGCCATAATTTCCAGTTATAAATAATCATAATAGGAAATTATGGTTCACCATTGGTTTCTATCTTCAAACTCAATCCATGGTTAAGGAACTATGTGAGATGGTTGAAGTTCATAGCACATTAATCATATTAATTAATTAAAAGAACTTACGTGGCCTACTCACATAGTGATCCTAGGCAGCTCACAAGAACCAATAAAAACAGAATAAAATTAGAACAACCCTTCCCACCGGGCACCAGAAACTATCAACCCCCTAGCTCAGCTTCATCCTACTCCAATACTGGGGGAAGAGCCAGGTCTTTGCAGCCTTCTGAGAGGCAAAAAGGGTAGGAGCCCCTTGAATCTCAGGTGGGAGGGCTGGGCAGCTACAGAGAAGGCATGCTTCCAAGGCCAGCATTTAAGGAGGAGACCTGGAGTAAACCCACTCTATCTGAAAGAGAGGCAGTCCACATATAACCTAGCCCTGTGCTATGTAGGGTTTTAAAGGTGATAACCAGCACCTTGAATTTCACCCAGAAAGCAACTGGGAGCCAGTGCAGCTCACACAACAGCAGTGTGACTCACACGAACAATGGGGCACCCAGAACTGTGTGTGCCACTGCATTCTGGATCAGTTGCAATTTCTGGATGTAGAGTGGAGGCAGCCCCACGTAGAGCGCATTGCAGTAATCCAATCTGGAGGTGACTAAGGCATGAGTGACCCTAAGCAATGTTATATGAACACTTTTATAATCAATGTTGTGTGAATACATTTACTGTTTCAAAGCTTAAGGCAGGCAGTAAACAGAAGGGTAAACAGAAGAATCAATCCACTTTCTAGCACTGCAACATGAACACATTTCCTTAGGATTAGGGGACTTTAGGAATACCCTATCTCTATCTCCAACATTATTGCTGAAACTTCACATCTTTTTTAGAGTAGAATAACTTTAGTTGCTAGGGAAAAGTTTATGTTTGACAGAACCTTCTTAGAAAGTTAATTGCTGTACCATGAAACTGTATCACTAGATCTTTTATTTATTTTTCTTAATAGCATTGGAAGCACTAGCAGAGGTAGAGGCAAATATCCTAGCAAAACATATGAAAACAGCTTAAACAAATCATGGGTATGAAATGTTTTGGTTGGAAGCCATTTCAACTGTATGTGACTTCCTGAACATTTAAACCCAAGACCTTCTACAAAGTAGCACCCGCTCTCTCCCTCCAGCATCGGTTCCACTAGTTGTCCTGTCTGGAAACCAAAAGAAGTCATGGACCCTTATCAGCACTCACAGTGCCTTTTTTTAAAATTTAAAGATTGGTAAGCAGTTTCCATCTTAACTCAAATGACACCGAGTTTAGAGATTATATATATACAGATACAGTTATTAGAGAAATAATGGGACAGGAAACAGTATTCCTGAGGAATGGCAGTAAACTCAAAGTAAGATAAGGGAGGAGCTGTTGGACTAGTCTAACGAAAATAAAGAATAGCCATCATAATCAGCAAGAAAGGAAGAAATCAGTGAGGGAGGGGTGTGTGAGAGAGAGTATAAGGAGAACCTTATACTCTTCTGCAACAAGAAGCCATCTGGGTAAATAGTATGGCTGTGTGCAGTTCAGCCTCAGTTGTACATGGCTGACTTATGGTTCTGTTTTCCAGGTCAATGGCATAGATATCAGAAATGTGCCTCACAACTATGCCTTGTTCGTTCTGAGACAGCCTTGCCAAGTTCTCCGTCTCACTGTGCTCAGAGAGCAGAAGTACCGGTGCAGAAATTCTGGGCTTTTTCTTGATGTTCCCTGCCACAGGGATGAGAACTTGCACATTATTCTGAACAAAAGCAACCCAGAGCAACAGCTGGGCATCAAATTGATCCGTAAGGCCAATGAAGATGGAGTCTTTGTGTTCAACCTGCTGGAAGGAGGCGTTGCTGCCCGTGATGGGGAACTTCAAGAGAATGATAAGGTTTTAGCAATTAACGGGCATGACCTACAATACGGAAGTCCAGAAAGTGCAGCCCAGTTGATACAGGTATGTTGAAACAGCTTCCTCAGAACAAACCTGAAAAATGCTGTTAAGATTTGTTTGAGATAGGACTGCAAACCACTGTGTCTGCGCAGAAAGGGGAAAATCTGTCATATTTTGCCAACTTGGTTATGCTCATTCCCTAAATTCAAACCATTTGTTAATAATGCTGAAAAAGCAAATATGCTTTTAAAAAAAAAAAAAACCAAAGGTGATCACCACCACTTCTAATGTCTGCAGATTATGACAATTATATTTCATTTGGCTGGATACAATAGTACTGTACTCCCATTCAGTGTCATATTCCACAGTTGTAACAAAGAGTTCTTGAGGATGCAGTGTAGAATTTTATGGATATAAAAAGATTGGCTTTGCTCATGAAGCTGTACAGGTAGTCCTCATTTAGTAACCACAATTGGGACCAGCAATTCAGTCATTAAATGAAGCAGTTGCTAAATGAATGGCTGTGCTTCTGATCTTACTTCACCTTTCCTTTGCTTTACAGACCTGTGAAGGTCATAAATGCAAGGATTGGTTGCAAAGTGACTTTTTCACCACTGTCACAACTGTGAACAGTTGCTAAATGAGGTAGTTGTTATATGAAGACAGGATGAGTTAGCTTCCTCCATGATTGGCTAGAAGACTTGGGGATTAAAGACACAGGTAGTTTTAAAAGAAGATCAGATGTTTCATGGAAGATGAATGGATAATGGAAGATGAATGGATTATGGATAATGCCAGGATTAGAAACACCAAACCGCTGGATATCTGTTCTTGCAAAACATAGATGTATATAAGGGAAGCACATGTCAATGCATGTGTGATAATGTAATTATGCTAATGCCACAACTTTATATTTGCATCAGATACATAAATGTGACATTTGCATGATTAAATAATGACATGTCATACTGGGGTCATCATGGTTTGCTGTGAACTCCACTGTTGGAAAATAGCAAAGGGGACAGGCTTTTTTTTTCCTGTAAGCCATATAGACTTCTTTTACGCTTGAGTTGATCACTGTGAGAAAGAGAATGTTAGAATAGGCAAACCAAAAACTTTCCTTACGTAGCAATGCAGAGTGTTGATCCACTGAGCCTGAAAGCAGATGTGGGCAAGCACACCAGGATATCTCTGGTAGAGACCTTCCTCTTTTTCAGCTACCTGATCCCCTTAACTATAGTTACGACTTAAAGCATGGGCTTATATCTTTGGGATGTAAAGCGTGTACTTTATCTATCTAGCTCAATCCCATTGAAATCAATTAAATTAATCTAGGATTATTGTTCTGCTCAAAATAGTGAGTTAAAATAGTTGGTGTTTAATGACCGCATCTTGAGCTTCAAGCCTCAGTGGGATTTTCAGGGCATGGAAGTAGCTATTAAATTAATCTAGGAGGTTTTGATCACACTGCTGGGACTACTGTCCTGCTTTTTTGGACTGTGTCCCCCTCCCCACTATGTGCATGCTGGTGGCCTGGTTTTTAATAGCTATTTCCATGCCTTGAAAATCTCACTGAAGCTTGAAGCTCAAGATGTGGTCATTAAAGCACAAGTCTGTACAGTACTATAGTTGGGTTTTCCAATGGTTAGAATCAGGCTGCCAACTTGCTTTAAGGGAAAATATCCCAGTCCCCCAGAGAGCCCACTGCTACTTCTGGAGGTCAGCTGGGATAAGCTTCCAAAGAGAGAAGCCATTCACGTGACCTCCTCAGGTTAACCACGTTGTCTGTAGTGACTACAATACCAGTGAAGAGAAGGAGGCACTATATCCATTCCCACCTTTGTTAAACAGCATCTCTCCCTGCTTTAGAAGAACAATTTAAACCAGAACAGTTTATCTTCAGTTTTAAGGAAAAAATTGGGCAGCAGTGCCCCATATCAAATGAGTAAATATTAATTTGTGTTTTCTTCTGGGATGGAAAGTTGCTGTCAAACAACCCACTTTGCTCTTTTGGCAAAACCACTTTTTTGTGGTACTTCACACCAGGTGAGCCCAAATGTAGCTTTCAAAACAGCTAACCCACACAGGGCTTTTTCACATTGCCTAGACTGGGACAGCATCGATTTTGGGTAGGGGGGCAGAAATGGATGAGGTCGGCCTTTACTCACCTCCCTCCATTGCAATTCAACTCCAGGCACGTTTCCCTGCTGCAATTTGAAAATGGCTTCCTTGTGTCACCTTAAGCTCCCTGATCTGGTCTGGCTGGAGCACTTTACCTCCTTGCGAGCAGCCCTGACAGTTCATTGGCTGCTTGACAAGGGAAGAAACGCCTTTATATTTGTGTTAAAGTAATCCCATATGTAAGAGTTTTGCCTCATATGCAGATAATTTTTTAAAACTTATTTTTTTTATCTACCTAGCTTTCCTTAACTAGCTGAGGTCTTTTTTTTTTTTAGAAAAACAACCCATAAGTGCAGGGTTCCAGTATTTCATCATTTTCCCAGCGCTTAAAAGAAAAGGTTCATGCTTTGAAACCCTTTTATCTCAAGTAACTCAAGAAATGCTGAAATATTGGAAGCAGGGGGGTCTATGGGTCACAGCTCTTAGGTAAAAAGGGGGTGGGGCTTTGATCATAGAGCTGTGACCCATAGACCCCCCTGCTTCCAATAGGTAAAAAGGGGGTGGGGTTTTGATCATACGATTGTTTTTGACACACACACATGCACACACACACACCCGGCAGACACCTCTGACTGGAATCCTGCATTTACTTTTTTTTAATAAACCCTCAGCCACCAGGAACACCTAGCTGAAGGAGATAAAAAAGTGATTTTTTTGAAAAAATAAAACTGATGTTTTGTACTAGCAACTCCTAACTTACAAAGAGCAATTGTTTGGAATGTGCTGTTGTAACCTTGGTGATAAAAATGGGAGGTCTGGACTTTATTAGAGTAGAAAAGAACTAGCATGCTTGCTTGCTTGCTTGCTTGCTTGCTTGCTTTATTTATTTATTTATGCAAGTTATTTATTTCAATATTTATTTTAAAGGTGGTTGTTGGTTGGGGGGACCCCATAAATGTCCTCCAGGGTGGCTGCGTTTCTCTTCTCACAGATGTGATGGGCTCGTTGAAGGGACAATAGAAGATGTGATTAGTAGAGTCTTTGGGATGTATCTTGATGTTTTATCTTTGTATATAACAATTTGCCTTTTGTTGTATTGATATATTGTTATACATCTGGACATACATATTGCACACATATCAAAGTATCCGTGTCCAGGAAATCCCACCCACAGAAAGGAAAGCGATTGGTCAGTGCTTTCCTGAAACTGAAAGGTAGGAGGGCTCAGCAGCAGAATTGTCCAATGGGAGTGTGTGGTAGCCTGCAGTCTGGATAGGATTTTCTTAAACCAGTTTAGAGTCAATCCGGCATGAGCACAGCCTTCTTTTTGAACGTGTATTTCTGAGCAAACTGAAAATTTGGTTTTGCAGTCAGTTAACCAGGAGGGCTTCTGTCTGTGTCTTAATATGCAGGCTAGCAAGAAACAAGTTCACTTCAGCATTTCCAGGCAGATCAGGCGACAGACCCCGGATATCTTGCAGGAAACTGGCTGGGATTGCCACGGTAACCATCTGCCCTTCCTTGCTCAGAGGAACAATCTTAACAAGGTGAGGCCTGAGTTCCTCGTCCTCATTATAGTTTATATATAAGAAAAACTGGTTCTGGTGCACGCTGAATAATGTGTTAATGTCTCTAAATATCATCTCTGGACAGAATTGCCCAAGGGAACACATTTTAGGTTTGCAGTGTAAACACAGAAATGATGGTCTTTGTCGTTTATATACCTGGAAGAAGCACTGCTGTCTTCGGAATGAGTGGTGGAGGGAGCACGGCGGATGAGAAAGCAAAGCTGGAGGAAAAAAAATTCAGAGCAAAATGTACTGTGTACGTGTGTACTCTCCAGGGCTCTGCTTTCCAGCAAAACACAATGCACATTAATAATAATTTTAAAAATAAGAAGCTAACTGGCTCTTCCTTTGTCTGGAACAAAATACAAAGGGAAGACTTCAGAGTAACTTCAGAGATTCCCGCTATCTGGCAGAAGATTAACCGGACTATCATCCTGACTCTCAATTTAAGGTTAATGATAATCAAGAGAGGGACGTTAGGTTGGAGGGTCAATGGGTTGCCACTTTTTTTGCATTTTTTATAGCATCTAAAGGACACCACTGCTCTGATTTACTAAGTGCATCAACTGAAAGCATGAAAGGCTCTAATTCTTTAATGGCGTTGTTGCACTCCCCTTTTTGGACTCTAAATTATAGCTCCAGTTGAAAGACAACAGAGTTGGGCCTCATAAAGCAATACAGTTCCCAGTGCTAAATTCATCCTGGCATCTTAAGTGTGACAAATAGGGGTGAGGTTGCGGGTAGTAACCCAACTTGTACAAGGGTTCCTGTCTGGTTTCTTCCCACCTTCCTACCTTCCCTTTCAACAAGAAAACACTGATGTCTGCTGTCATCTTTTCTATCATAACATCCAATCACTTTAAAACAAGGCATGGCATCACACCTATTAGACAAACTTTAATTCTCATTTTTAGGCAGTTACATTCTCTCTCTCTCTCTCTCTCTCTCTCTCTCCCCCTCCCTCCCTCCCTCCCTCCACCCACCCACCCACCCACCCACCCATCCATCCCTCCATCCCTCCATCCCTCCATCCATCCATCCTGTTCATGGCTAAACATTTCCCAGAGCCAGGTAATAGCTTAAAAAGATAAAGCCTAATCCACATATAAAAAAGCTGCAGAAAATTTCACCATGCCAGATTTTAAATATTCAGTATATCAAAGGCCTGGGCAAATAGAATGGTCTTTGCTGATGCTGCAATGACATCAGATACCAAATATTTTTAGAGCTTTATCTCAAACTTCACTCTGCTTGGGACAGAGGTACCAATAGGATATGGATTGCCTGGATTAGGATCAGCTGCAGATGCACTTCCCTGAGTCCCACCAACATGATGGCTGTTGCAGACCATCTGTTGAATTTTGAGACCCACCTAGAGTCTTCTGTCTTTGTTTTACTTTAATTTCTCTAGGCTTTAGCACAACGTTTCTCAACCTTGGCAACTTAAAGATGTGTCGACTTCAACTCCCAAAATTCCCCAGCCAGCATGACTGGATAGGGAAGTGTAGGAGTTGAAGTCCACATGTCTTCAAGTTGCCAAGGTTGAGAAACACTGCTTTAGCGTCTTTTGGCACTGGAAAGGGTATGTGTGTGCAGAATAATGAAAGCAGGTTTATGCCATTGTGATGCAAACCCCACTCCTTTTGTATGAATGTTGTGATGTCACGTGTGTGTAGAAAAGGGACAGAACTGATGGTGAGAAAGCTCCAAGATCCTGCCGAGACCCATGCAGTGATTTTTCCCCCTTGTTTTCTTGTGTTTTATTTCTATTTTACATTTTAATCTCTTGCTATATATTTCCTAAATCCATAAAACAAAACTATGATTTCATTTGTGGTTCGATGGTATCCTCTTCAGATGAACTCAGTATTCCTCAAGTCTTGAGATTGGAGAGATGCTTAGGCTCATTAAACTGAAGTAGCTTTTCAGTCGATTTTGTGACTGCACAATGACAAGTTAATAGCTGGTGCTTTATCTCTATAGAAGAGTAAATCAAGGTGCTTCTAGCCCATATTAGCTAATTTCCCATGTTTGCCTTATTGAACTAGAAAGAGAAGAAAAAAGATTCATTTTCTTCTGCTCACAAATGGATCCCCGTTCTGTTTATTTGTTGTGCAACTCTGTGGATAATGCTGTAGCTTTCTTGCCTTTTCATCTTTCTATAGGTTGCTAAAAATCTGCTTTGGGGAATTTGCAAGGGGTACAGGTTGATGTATGCAATGATTTTCCACCTTCCTACTGAAAGTGGTATCCACAGTGGGCAGGGATCAAAAAAGTCAAGATGACAGAGACTACCATACCATCAAAGCCCATCCCATTTTACGTGTGTTGTGTGAAAAGAGGGCAGGGCTTCGATCCCACAGTTGTGGGCACCATCTTGACTTTTCTGACTTGCCTCACCACACCTGTGCCAAGCAGTGAGCCTCTTTTTTTTAAATTGAACACTTCAAAGACAATATATAAACAAATACAAGAAAGAACCCAAGAAAAGCATAGAAGAGTACAAATGAATAAACTGGCAGTTGAAACATGTCATGGAGGTTTTAACTTTCTGGCAGGACTTGAAAGTCTGCGGTAGAGACGTTTCTGGATTGGCAGAACAGGCTCCATGGTGCCAGATGGGATCAACAACATTGCTTGTTATTACTGATTTTATTAATACGTCATAGGCTATTTTAGTATTATTGTTAGTAATGGGTTATGGTTTCCTATGGTTTACTACCACCTAGTTGTCACATGGATATGTAGAGATCTAGCAGTTCTGTATACAGATCATGCCTGAAAACATTACTGATGAAAGTGACTTTTAGACAACTGCTAAACAAATTGATGAATAAAGCTGAAGCAATGCTTCTAAAGCTGCCTCAAAACTTTTACACAGCTCTCTGCTGATCTAATGCATATCATCTGATTCCTGCTGGAATTGTGTAAGGAGTTGCTACATGTATGAATTATTTTCTTTACACTGTTGCACAAAAAAATATCTGCTCTGCTCCTTTAAAATTGCTTGAGTGTGAGCTCTTTTGAAGGGGCTTATTTCACAGTGATTATGTAATAGATGTTATCCCAATTTTATACAGTTTTGGAGAGACTTTAGCGCTCCAAATCAAAATGCCATACACTTAGGCATTGGTCTAATGAATTTTACATCTGTGTGATAGAGGCAAAAAGAAGTTGATTGCACAATCCATACTCATCACCTCCAGGTGCATTATATAGGCCATTATCATGTTTAAATATTTCCACTCTGTAGGATAATTTGATTTAAATGTCCCCCTCCCCCTAATTTTCTTTTTTCTTTTTACTTTGAGAGCCAACTCTCTGATTAGAAATTTCTAGAACACAGATGTAAATGTGGGGCCAATATTGCTTTCAAGTTTCTAATATCCAGTGCCAAGAATAAGCTTCAGCCTTCAACATCATTTGTTATTATAAAGTGGTTCAGCCGTCCCTTTTGGCGATGAAAACCCGTGACATCCTGCTTCTATGAGGAAAAAGCCTGGCTCTGAAGCCAGCGACAATTGTAAACATTGGCTTGTCCAGCACCAAAGATCAGGGAAGCTGGGAGGCACTCGAATGATTGCAGTTCCAGATTTCATTAACTCCCATTTGGAGTGAATGGTGCAATGTCTGAAACAATCAGACATTTCTACACTGTGCATAAGGCAAGATGCCAATAGATCAATTGAAGGGAACATTAAGATCATCTAATATTTGCATCTGTAGGTGTCCTTACCAAGACACTCCTGCTAAATGTCTTGCTCAACATCCTTAACTCCTGTAAGTAAACAGGGCTGTGCGGAAATCTGGATTCAAGGGGCAAAATGTGATCCAGAGCTCAGTTGGGCATGTGTCAGAAACATCTTAAAGTAGCTGTATCTTTTTCTGGGCATGGGTGGCTGCCCTCCACAGCTGACACATGATCTCAGGAGAAGATGGAATTAAGGTATGACTGTGCCCTCTTGTAATCACATATCACCCTTTAAATCCAGAATGCTGTATGACTCTAGTGTTCAGTTTAAATTGGCTACTTACTGTCCTTTTTTCAGGTACTGATGTTATTAACACTCGATGGTCATGAGTGATGGAGTAGTATGATCATGGGAAATCATTAGGAAGAATTGTCTCATGGCAAGAGAGGTCAATCAATCAAGTGGAATAGGTTGCCTCATGAAGTGGAGGTCTTTCTTTGGAGGTCTCCAAAGAGAGGCTGGATAGCCATCAGTCTGAAATACTTCAGCAGATCCTGAAGTGAGCAGGAAGTTGGACAAATGACCTTTGTGGTTCCTTCCTAGTCAGTGATCTATGATATTACTTCCAGTGTTCAAAGCCAAAGGCTTTAGTGCTGAGGAACACAAAATTCCTATAGTTGACAGAATAGCTTCAGATAATTAAAATTCTGCATTGCCCCTAGACAGCTATCAGCACATTAAGCTAAAGAGAAACTGCTGCCAATATTTACCTTATAATGAATATATAAAAGGAGGCAATCTGTTGGGATCTCCCTATCAGTGGAGCCCCCCCCCCCCCCCCGTAGTAATGTTATAAGCCTAGATGGAATTGGTTACTTTAAAAATGCCATTGCTAAGAAATATTTCCTTGTAAGTGATGGCCTTGGTTATCGGTAATAAGACTAAGTAAAGCACAGAAGACATTTGTTTCTTCCACTTTCCCCTGCTATCCCCTCATCCCCTTTTTAAATGTTATTTTATATGTAAAAAGAAAGAAAAAAAACCTGTTCACAAGCATCCTTTTTGAGTCTTCAAGGTTGCTTTGTATTTATTGCAACCTAAGTGAGAAGTCATTCTGCTGTATCTTTTAAGAGAAACTTATGAAAAGCTTTTGCTCATGACCTAAGGAGGAATCAGTTATTTCTTCCATCTCCTAACAAACCTAGTGGGTGACAGCAATTCTGTCTTGAACAGATCACCATCATCTTCTTTGTAGAAGAGTTTTTAAGAATAGCCTACTTTAGTGGCCACATTACTGATAAGTGAGACAGAGGAAATAGAATTTGCATGCTTAGGTTCAAAGTCAAAAGATTGCTGACTTGAAAAAAAGACATTTCCTTTCAAACCAGCACACTTGCCAGTAAGAAGAATCACAAAAATGGAAATGAAGTCAGATGGATTACTTTAATATTAAGGAGGTAAAGAAATTGCTTTCTGGCTTATAAAAAGAATAGCTTAACCAGCACACAGAATCCTTCCACAACAGGGAGTATCTGCAGGGTGTGGTAAAAAAAGTCAGGATGGGCAGCCGCAATAGTGCAATCAAAGCTCTGCCTATATTTTATGTGTGAAGCACAGAAAAAAAACAAGCAGGGCTTTAATTGCCCTCATGCAACCACCATCTTGACTTTTTTGACCACATTCTGCAGTTACTCCTGTTCCACAAGCATCTGGGATGTATAAAAATCCAAGAGGGCTCTTCACTGCAATAAGCAAAGTTCCTGAAACTCTAGATTTTGGTAGTTTTGCCCTGCAAACAGGTATTTTGAATCATCAAATATATTTCAGCAGTTACAGAGGTCCTAGCTTCATGAAATTCGTCTTCTGTACATTTTCTGAATTGGATCTATTGATTTTATTAATCTTCAACAATCTTAACCTGTGTCTTGACACCTAACCATGGGAGATTATGCCTAGATAAATGTGTCCAAAAATGGAATAGTCACTAGTGACAATGCACCTTGCACCCAATTTTTTTGCCCATAATTTAGTGTGGAAAAGATATGCCATCATTATGGATTGCTTCATATATATCCTTGAGCTACCCTTTGACAAGAAATGTTCTTCATATGCTCTTCACAGATACAGTGCATCACCAAACGGCTGTGAAGGCCAACACGCTCACAAGCAAATATGTCAGGCAACCAATCGTCAGCCTTAGTCTTAGCCATCATTTTACTGCAAATCATTCTTTTTTAAAAATCACATTGGATTAAACAACATGTTCTGTGGCTTGTGTGAGAAATAGTATTTTTGGTATAAAATACACAGTTCCTGTGAGAGTCAGGAGAAGAGGGGCCAGTCTCATCCTCTTATCTGTTCCTTGTGGTTCTGGTGATGAGAGTAAGTTCTTAACCCCTCTTCTCCTGACTCTCACAGTTCCAAAGTTCTGTTTGATGATTTCTGTTTCTGTATTATGTGTTGTGGAACTTTGTCATCATCTTTTCCCCAATATGGTAGTGAAAGAAGGTAAGTTAAGAGGGTGTACAATGAAATAACCAGTGAATGAATGACCAGCTGGTCATAATTAACCTATGAGAGAAGTCCTTTGCCCAGTGATTGAATTTATATCTGCTCTTTGTCCTTTGCAGAGTGCCCTCCATGCAGTTACCTGTCATGAAAAAGTGGTGATTGTCCAAAAAGATAATGCAGAGTCCCTGGGAATGACTGTGGCAGGAGGTCCATCCTCCCATAGGGAATGGGATTTGCCTATCTATGTCTTAAGTGTTGAACTGGGTGGCGTTATCAACAGAGATGGCCGAATAAAAACAGGTGATTCCAGCAGAGTTTGGAGCATATTTTGAGATGGGAATCCATCTAGCTCAGCTCAGAGCAACTTTCAGTCTTCTTTGTGTACCTTTTTAATGTATTTAGCTGGGACAGCTTTTATGTTGTCTTCTGCTGCCATTGCTGTACTGCTGAACCTTGGGGAGATTAGGTTAGACTAGATTGTTTGGATCACTGGAAGAAGTACTCAACCCTAGCCTTGTAAAAACTCTAAAATATTATATCAAAAAGCATAAACATTTTCTTTGTTTATTCCTTATTATCAAAGGGGTATCCCACTTGTCTTCCAAAAAATCCTAAATAGTCTAGATCCCCCCACTGGGAGGGATAGACAGACTAAGAAATGGTGATGTAGGTATTTACTAGAATGTAATCTAGCAAACATTTTGGCTAAAAGGGGATTCTCCAGACTAATCTGACAATCAAACTGTATACCACACTGGTTCCTTCCTCCTTCTATCCCTTAGTAGTTACAAAAATGCTGAATGCTGTCAGAACAGATAATTCCTGAGGCCACTCTGCTAGGTTGAAGCTGGTTCTTCCTATTCTTGGAGTAGAAGCAATCTGCATTCTTATGAATTAATGAAAACATTGTTATACCCTTAGAGCAGAGGATATCTAAAATACAATCAGTATAAAACACAGATGAATAGATAAAATATAATAGTTAAACAATATATTTAAGAAAAACTTAAGATACTTGAAGATACTGATAAAGATACTTTTAAAATCTTGTCCTAAAGTTTGTTCTTTTACGACAAAATATATAACATTAGGATTCTCTGTCTGCTAACTAATATTGAATGTAAAATTGGTGCCCTGGGAATTTTTTTTTTAAATAAAGGCTAGATTAGCCTTTGCTGAGAATTAGAATAAAATTTACCAAGCAGAAGAATGTATGCAATTGGCTCAGTGTCTCCTGATTTACATGGGCATTCTAGGGGCCTGGGATATTATGGTATCTACCCACTAAAAATGTCAAGGGGAGAACATAAAATGTCAACTATAATAAATGCCCATTAATGCTTGGGATAGGTGACTGTAAATAACTAAGGGGCTGGACAGCGTCACTTTGATTAAGATTCCTTGAGGAGTCTACTGTTCTTGAATGAATGAATGAGTGAATGAACCAATTAACCAACCAACCAAAACCAAAACCAGCCAACCAGCCAACGAACCAGCCAACGAACCAGCCAACCTCCCCACCCATAAACTCATTGCTCTAGGATATCGTCATGTACTCTACCTCAATTGAACACATCTTTCAATGTTTCTGCTAACATAGGACGACTGTTGATATGGATGAGAGAAAGTAGAGAAATAATTTGTAATGATGAGAACTATGCTAACCTAATAGCAGTGTTCTCTAGTTGATTTCCAATAAAATTTTACATATCAAAATAATAAAATCCAATATACACTGAACAAAGTCATTACAACACTGAGGTTGAATATACATTTTCATAGATTATTGGGGAAAATGGTAATAGTCTGAGGTTTCCCCATCTGCTATGTTTCCCATCATTTTAAGACTTAATTTTTGGAAAATGATAGATGTGTATTTATCTATTTATTTATTAGATTTCTAGGCCACCCTAATCTGTTATGACTCTGGGTGGCTATAAACCTGTAAGAGTACGAATAAGAACAAATAATTATGATTCTTTGGAATTTCTATATTTAAGGGGCACTAAATACAGATGTTCATTCTTCTTCCCTTCTGCTTAGTTTAGTTAAAAAAATGTTATTAACACTGTTACAGCTCAGAGAAGCCCAACAATAAATTAAAAAAGTATATATTTTGAAATGCTACCAAGAGTATAATATGGCATAAGGCTGCTATCTCCAGACATTTGGCAGGCTTATAGGGATTTTTAATGTTCTCTTTGAAAGGATGGGGGGCAGGGACCACATTTACTTTAAAATGCAATAGAGTTCATTAACTCTTCATAAAATAAGTAACTTTTTAGATTGAAATAGCAACCACTATAAATCTCCCTGTGTGATGCCAAATGGGCAATTTTAAAGAACCCTAACCTGAATTCATTATCTGGACTGAGGAAACAACGATTCACAGATTTATCTCATATCATATAGTGGCGGCTTGAAAGAATCCTGTTTCTCAGATGGGGACTAATAAGGAAATGTGTTTATTGCTTGAAAGACTGCAGAGTCAGCACTATGATCCACCTCCTACATTTACTGGCATGGGCGAACAAGTTCTTATTTGACTAAAACTGATAACAGCCAGATGTGGCCCAAGGAAAATGGAGATGTTTCCTGATTTATTAAAAATAGGGCTCCTGAAACACCAGTCTTCACTCACTCCCATCCACTTCTAACATAGCTTCATGGCATTCTGTTCAATGAGGATTTTATTTCCCTAATGCTCCAGATTTTTCCCATGAAAAAAGGGAAGTCAAAAGCTGGGGAAAAAATGAGTCACTGTGTGTATAGTGATTAGAGTTTTGGATTAGGTCTATGGAGACACTTTTTCAAATCCCCATTCTGCTGTAAAACTAATTGGGTACTAAGTGGTCACTCACTATCTCTCAACCCAATCTTACCTCAAATAGCAGCTATAAAAAATTACCATACACTGTGCTTTTAACTGAGAAGCAACTCCATCGAACTCAATGGAATTTAATGTTGAATATGCATACATTCTGCTATTAAACTTAATTTTTCTGTCAGCTTTTTAGCTTTATTTTTTACACTGATGTCTACATATGTTACCCAGCTCCAACATTACCTATCCCCAAGTGGGAGTGACCATCTAAAATGGCTTAAGATAAATTGAAAACAGAGAAGACATTACCTTATAATTTGTTCCAGATGTGACAAGTATCTGTAAAAACTTGGCACTTTTTTCCAGGGTTCTCCCCACTTTCAAACTTGTTTACAACACTCACAGAAGTTAGCTTTATATATCATTCTTATGATAGCTTGTTATGAATTACCCGCGTTTACAAAATGGGGGCTTTAACATGCAAGATATCTCATTCTCTCACATATATGCATATCATTTTTCAGTGCAGGATTGTGGATACTATGGCATATTCATCCTTAAACCATAATTAACAACTTGATAATTAAAATATTTGAATACCCACTAAAAGATGTTGGCCTTTCTCTCATCCCAAATACATTGGAAGATATATGATTATACACCAATTAGCTCATATTTGTAGTTTTGCATATGTTAGGACAGGATTGTCTATTCAGCGTTAGACTCCTTAAATATATACAGTAAAGCCATATAAATAAGATAATTAAATAATTAATAGTCAACTACTTATTGAATGGATATAGGACACCAACCATAAACTTCTTTTTGATTTTCTGTTTAATTATTGCCAGTGACAGCATTTGGAGGTAATTGAAAATACTAGACAGCTTAGCTTTATGTATTTGCATTTTTCAAACATAATGTTTTATTTGTGGATTAGTTGGCATTTGGAAGTTTCCAAGAGCATATCAACCTAGAATTAGTCATGATAGTACTAACAATGGATTATAGTAATATTCAAAAAGGGACCAGAACAGGCAAACCAGTGAAGTTCACAACTACTTAATTTTTCATTTTTTTCACACGTACATCTGCATGCACCCTTACACACATTCTGTTGCAATATTCACAGGGCAACAGATGTATTGTCATTAATTCCAGACAGCACGTAAATCTCCTTTGGCCAAAACAATTGATTTTCATGTTATAGATGGTTGACTGAAGCCCAGAATTAACAAGATGTCCAAAACTAAGTTTCTGACTAACTGGAAACTAAGCATAGATCCATAGGCAGTAGCCTATCAGTTGCTCTGATAGTGCAACTAAAAGACCTAAAGCTTCCTGGTGGCAGAGTTCTTCTAAAAATGGGCTTCAGGGCAGAGTACATACAACCCCCTCCTCCCAAAAATGTAGTTTTAATATGTGGGACTAGGATCTCTCCATCAAAAATGTATCTGAGAGCAGTGGTCATATCCAATTCATAAACAGCCTGAGTTGGCCACTCTTGAAGTAGTGATCATAGTTGTGAATAAAAAACTGTTCCACTATTTTGTTTTCCATGTCCACTAGGAGATATTCTGCTCAGTGTGAATGGAATTGATCTGACAGGTGTCAGCCGTGAAGAGGCAGTAGCCCATTTGAAAAATGTCTCCTCATCAGTTGTGTTCAAAGCACTAGAACTGAAAGCATGTGAGACCATGGAAGGAGAAAATGGGGATCTATTGCGTGATACCAATTTGAACCCATCCAGTCAGAGTGAGTGGTCTCCCTCCTGGGTGATGTGGCTTGAATTACCGAGGTGAGTGCAAGCAAAGGGTCCTGAAAGGAACTGGGAAGAATGGTTTATGAAACGTATGTGACTCTTGCTCAGCTTGGTGTAATGCAGAGATATTTTAATTAAATCCAGGCTCTTTCAAATCTCTTCTGCTTTCCCCATGCTCCATCTGTAGTAGCTATAGATATATATGGAGAAAGGACATACTGATTTGGTTTAAGGGAGCAAGAAGATCCTGAACAGACCCCCCCCCCCCTATTTTTTCTTTTTAATGTGCCTAACCCTTATATTAGTAAGGAAAATCCTGCATGAAGACCTAGCTTTAGAATCTGGACCACCTGGAGCCTCACAAACAATCCATACAGCTTGCAGATTTCACAGGCACCATTTTAGTTCTATGTTGTTCTAAATTGTTTGTCTTTGCCCAGATGTTCAAAAACTCTGCACACAGTGGTGGTGAAATTATCCAAACTGCTTTACCCTTCACCCTCAGCTAGTCTTAAAAATTGTTCTAATGGGCTAGAAGCAGCTGTGTTGTATGTTTTTGTAGGAAGAAAGAAAAAACCCAAATAAAACAAAACCACAAAGTACATAGTTTGTCACCCACTCACATAATGCATTTAAATGTCTTCTTAGGATATGATTTCTGCCTCATTGTAACATTTGTCTCAACCTGAATTTTCAAAATGAGACACTGCCAGAATGACACACTATTAAATTTACCCTCAGGCTGAACTTCAGCAGCCCATAAAATAAGGAAAATCAGTTATATAAGACTCTCTTGAACAGATTTGCCCACAATCCTTTTGTTTTATCCAGTCTTATTCGTATTTAAGTACATAAGATTATACTAAGTCTTGTGGACTGGAAAGTAAGTGTTTGTTATGGGTTTTTTTTTTCCAGTTGTATGTATGTAAGGGTTCTTTTTCAAGCCATTTTCTGGGAACACTGCATCTCCTCAGAAATTTTTCAGGTATTCCTCAAAAAACATCAGAATTGGTAAATAGGCAGAGAAAGAAAAAGAAAGAAAAGCTTGTTGTTCTTTGTGAGAAATTGCAAGGTTTGGTTAGTGTGTCCTGCCTAGGTGAATCTCCAATTCACCTCAGGGAGCCTCATTTGTTTTAAAAGCAAGGAAACTCATGGAAGATAAAGTTCTCAGTGTCTTTATCTATAGTAGCATGATAACTGTAAATTATTTCTCACATTGCACGTATTTTATTTAATCCTTGTTGCTCGGGATAAAATAGGAGGATTCAGTAGCACATGTGTCCTGTTTTGGGGCTTCTATGTAGGCCCGAATATAAGCAAAATCAGCTCTTGATCTGATTCAGCATAGGTCTGCTTCTCCAAAATGAAGGGTTTGCTTATATTTTGCAATAACTGTATACTCTCCAATACTTCATCAAAGCCATTCTACAATTCTATGGTATATATGTAGTTGATAAAGAACATTTGAAAATAGTTACAATTGTGAAATGTGTATTTTGATGAGATGATTGTGATACATTGGAGTAGATCTCCAGTGATATAATGCCTATGGCTGATTTCAGGCCTCCCCTTATTTATAGATAAGGAGTTTTAGAGTTTTACAGACATTCCTTGCTTCTTTACGAAGCCTATCAACCTGAAGTATGGATAGAATTTACATTACTCCCTGCTAAATTATAGGTGAGAGGTCTACACTAGTGCTGAGAATTAAAATGGACTGGGCAGAATTGAGGAAATACAGAAACAAAAATTAAAAGAAGGAAAAGTGAGTAAATAAAAGAGAATTGTAAAGGGAGATTTGGAGATGGGAAAGGAAAAGAATATGAACAAGAAGGCAAAGGGTACGGAAAGAAAAAAAGGAACAATGAAGATTGTAAGCAGAGTCAGACCTGAGAAACTATATGAACATGTCCATGAAGTCAACAGAAGCTGGGGTCAATTCAGAGGAGACTTAAGAGATTGTAGATTCTGTAGATACTAAAGGAGGAGTATTGGATAGAAGGATCAGAGAGAAAAGAGAGCAGCACAGGAAGCAATGTTAACACACATGAGTCCAGAGAGGCCTATAATGGTGTAGAGTACAAATGGAGAACCTGTGGTCTTTTAATTATTAGCAAGCTTCCCTTTAGTCAATGAATGAAGTTGCTGGAAACTATAGCTCAACAATAGCTGGAGCTTCACAGGTTCAGAGAGATGAGTGTACATGTTATGGGACACCAGAGAAAAAGTGAGGTCAGCAAGAATCAGATTAAACCGTTTAAATGCTGGCTTAAAATTATAACAAAATTGTTGTCCTTAGCATCCATCCTTCAGACAGGAAATGTGGTAATGCTCAGTTAGAACATTCTCTATCCTCTATCTTATAATAAAGAAACAACACTGCCATATTGCTTTCTGGGGAATTTTAACAGTTGCATGGTATTCAGCAATAGTATGGCAAAATCACTTTCATTATTCCTGTCTTATTGGGGTATGAAAAGTTTTACCTACTGAATTGTTCAAAAGAGGGCAACCTCTGCCTGGCTTATTATTATTTTGCACAGAACTTCGAAACAGGGTGCTTTAAGTCCTGTATCCTCAAAGAAAGATTTTGCTCTCTTAACATTAGCAGCAAATTTTACTTGGGCTCCTTCTTCCCATGCCAAACTATACATGGACTGGTTTCTCCATCCTTCCCCTCTCTCTATGGCCTCTTTTACTGAAGGAAAATTACCCACCATGTCAGCAGGTTTGGAAACAGGAAATTCATTGTAATCATATCTCCAGCTGCAGCACCACTCACAGAAAGGGACCACAGTGAATATGAAAACCAAAGGGAATTAGTATGCTGAACTAGTATGTTGGTCTTCAAAAATTCAGATTAAAGGGGAAAGAGGCAAAAGCTAATTATAATTGAGAGGAACAGAGGTGTATTTCTTATTAGTACTTGCTTGTTTGGCTAGGCACTTAGAATTCAGTATTTGGATTTACTTGTTCAACAAAACAGATTATCACATACTTCAATCTTGCCTCATGTGTTGTATTCACCACCTTATTTTTCCATTCTTGCCTTTCTGAGCTTTGCGTGCCACATCTGGAAGCCCTTTAAGCAGGTCCTTTCACCAGAATATGCATCACATTAATACACATTAACTCATTTCCCCTTCGTCTAAGAATGTAACCTCTTAGGACCAGAGTTCCTATTTGGTGCTAGGAAGGGCAACTAACTGTCCAGTCAAACCTGAAGAAGGGTTAGATAGGCCTCAAGGATATTTTCTTTTTTCTCTCGCTATTAAACTGTCTTGGGAGAAATAAGGATCTTATTAAGTGTATATTTCAGGCTGGAAATCTTTTGTGAATTATTTAACATGGGGTTGATTGTCTTTCCAAAGCCACCTTCAAAAACAGTGAACAGTTCTTAAGGACACTTAACAAATCAATGCAAAAAAGAAAGATTTGCAACAGAGAGGACAGGGGATGGAGAAGGCAATTTAGAAGAAAAAGGTAAGACCCCTGTTGCTTCTCCTGTAGCTAGAGTGAGAAAGCATCTACGTTTGGGGGAGCAGCAATATCATTGGAATGTTATATATAATCAGCTGAAGGTCAGTAATAGAAATGCCATTCCTTAATGCAAATTCAAGGCTGCACCACCACTGAAGAACTGTAAAAGAGAGAAGATTTTCTAAAGTATCGCACTGACAATTTCTCATGCTATTCTGATCCATCTGCCATTAGGCTGGAGCTAATGATTGAGAGCAACCGCTAGAGCTGCTCAGCATATTTCATACATTTGCTAGATGGTATTTATTTCAATTTGCCCCTTCCAAACACAGCTTTTCCCAGGGGAGCAATGGGGGGGGGGGAACATTAACACCCCCCCATGTTCATTATAACAGTATAAATTAAATAAAATTATCAAAATGAAAGGAACTCACAAATGTTAGTAATAAAACAGCAGCATTGCTTTGGTGTTAACATCTATCAAATGTTGTATTCTTCCTGTAACAGTACAGGAGCTATTTATAAATACCTGCCTTAGCCTTTTCTGAATAAGTGATTCTTTTCCCTACTAAACCCATTTCCATCACCCAGCATCCAGTGAAGCAAAATACAATCTCCAGTATGAACACTGACAAGAATGTTTTGTAGCAGCATTTATTTTACCCATGCTAGAGGGAGGACAGGCAATACTTCATTTACACAATACAAGAACATCTAATAATGACTCACTAAAGACCAATTGAAACATTCCATCTCAATGAAACGGTTTAGTCTTCTGCCTTGAAGCCATGCAGGCACAGAACCATTGCCCAAGCAAATTCCAGTCCTTAAAGAGCTGGACTCTTGTCATCTCCAGAGTGCACGGACCCAAGCTCTGGGTGTCTCATGGCTCTGATTCATTCCAACTTTCCTGGAATATCTAAAAGGTTTTCAGAAAGACCATGCTGTGGTGTTTTGTGCCCTTTTCATTACCCAGTGCCACAATGGAAGTGACTCATGAGTCTACTGGTCTTCCTTCTCACCAATTTATACAGAACATAGAAGCTGCACGTGCACACATCTGTCTCTCTCTCACCAACTTGCTTTTTTTATAACGTGGGAGAGGGCTGAGGCCAGGAAGCATTGCTTTGCTTTGTTGCCTTCCCAAAGTTTATTAAAACTGAATTCTTCAGAGGGCATTTAGAGATGAGGGGAGGATGTTCTCTGTATTTAATGCTCCATGTTGTTTATATTTTATTGTGGACTTTTAATTTTTTCTTACTGTTTTATTGTTGTAAGCAGCAGGGAGTCTGGAATAGTCTGGCGGCATACAAGTCTAATTAACACAGTCCTTTGTTCTTCTCACTCTTAAGATTAAGCCCCAAGACTCAAGACCATTTAAGAGTGGGCCTCCTTGTAACCTCTAGAATTGTTAGATTATCATGCACAGATCGTCTGTCAAATGTTCGGTAGTTTCCAATTTTAATAAATTAAAATGTACCGTTGTTTAGAAAATACAATAAAATACTAAAAGTAAACACACACCTTGGGATTAGATGCAACCTTGTGACTTCCTAGTGCCAATATGGCTAAGAGCACCACTTGTCAGCCAAAAAGCATTTACTTAAAATCTGTTAAGCAATTACCGTGAGCACATTAAATACAGTATTTTTTAACACATACAATGATGTTAACTGTGAAACTGTTCAGGTACAGCCTGTTTCACATGCAGTAGGTGTGCAACTTAATAATACCCATCAATAATAGAGAAATCCTGGCAACACTGGATCATGACCTTGGTAAGCCCTGTTAAATCTGGTGCGTTTACAACTATATGAAAAATGGAATTCAGAATGCTAAAAGTCCCACACAGATGGTAAACTAATAAAACTAGAGCCATGAAGAAGAGCCAACAGGCACCTGCTTTTCACATTAGGAGCCAGCTAGCTATTAGACAAACATTATATCTTATATTCTGCCAGCAGGTGAATATTTGTAGTTCTCAAGGGCCTAATCTAGCAGTACTATAAAAATCCTGCAGAAGAACAGAGCAAAAATCTGTTGTTTTCATTTTTAAATTATTCCTCCCAATTTAAAAGCAAAGCCCTCAGTGCTGCTGGTATTAAAGAAAAAAATAGAAATGTGAATGTGATTGCACGTTGATAGTGCAATGCCATCCACATGGCATCCAAACAGATAATTTAAAATCTGCTATGGCTAAGAAGCAAGTAAGCAAAATATAAGTAGCAAACATCTATAATTTTAAGGTAAAAATGTGACATAAGTGGAATCGTTTTCTTCTAGGTCTTTGTACAGCTGCAAAGAAATTGTATTGCGAAGAAACACAGCAGGAAGTCTTGGCTTCAGTATAGTGGGAGGTTATGAAGAAAACAGTGGAAACAAACCATTCTTTATCAAATCCATTGTTGAAGGGACCCCAGCATATAATGATGGAAGAATGAGGTAATAAAAACATACTGATAAAAAGTAAATTTTATCTTACATATGAAGCTGCCTTTAATCACATTAGGCCCTTGATGCATCTTGCTCTGTACTGTTTACACCAGTGTTTCTCAACCTTGGCAACTTTAAGCTGGGTGGACTTTGACTCCCAGAATTCCCCAGCCAGCACACTGGCTGGGGAATTCTGGGAGTTGAACTCCACCCATCTTAAAGTTGCTAAAATTGAGAAACACTGAGTTAGGCTGAAAACCATTTTCAAGGGTTGCAAACAAAAAATGTTTCCCATTTTTACTTGCCAATTATAGGGATTGGATCTAGAGCTTTTCTAGTCAAAGGATCCTTCCCTTAACATCTGCACCATTTCTAAAAAGGGAGTAGTCTATGAACATATTTGATACATTGCAAAATTTGTGATCTGATCTGAAGGTAATTACAGAAGCTAGCTCCTTCTTTGATTGTAGAGGTGAGTTCCCACACAATCTGTTACCAAACAAGGAATGGATGGAAACTGCATCTCCTGCCCAAAAGAGAATAAATACTAGCTCTTTATGTAGGGCTAGAGAAAGAAGCACAAGAAATTGAACATTAATTTTAGTATAAAACGAACTCACATTTATACACAGCAGTTAAATTCTTTTGTAACGACTTGTTATAAGTCTGCCTACCCAAGCCTTTGTTTCCTGGAAAACGTATTTTTACCAACCGAAGAGGTACAACAATTTATAGTTTACACAGGCACATAGTGAGAATACATGCATCTGGGAGCAAAGCAGACAGCCAGTTTGGTGCAGTGGTAAAGGCTCCAGGCTAGAAAGCAGATGTGAATTCTAGTCCCACCTTAGGCATGAAAGCCATATGGGTGACTTCAAGCCAGTCCCTCTCTCAGTCCAACCCACCTCACAGGTTTGTTGTTGTGGGGAAAATAGGAGGAGGAAGGAGTGTTAGGTATGTTCGCTGTCTTGAGTTTATAAAAATAATAAAGGAGGATAAAAAAAAACCTAAAAAAAAAGTAGCATCCCATTTCCAGGAGGTGAAAGGGGGCTGAGGCTCAGAGGCATTGTTTTATCTGTGATGGTCCCTCCCCTTGAAAGCAGGATTAGCACAATTGTTAATAGACTTCCAGAAGCTAGTTAAGCTATGGGGAGAACTATGACATTGTCAGAAGTGCGTTAGGTGGTTTTCATTTAAATTTTACCTTACTGCGAACAGGTTGTTGTATTTTATAATTGTGAACTGCCAAGAATCTGAAGATGTGGCAGTTTGTAAATGAAATACATAAATATGCACAACCTACAGGTGAAACTCAAAAAATTAGAATATCGTGCAAATGTTCATTTATGTCAGGATGGCAACTCAAAAGGTGAAACCAATATATGAGATAGACGCATTACATGCAAAGCGAGATATGTCAAGCCTTACTTTGGTATAATTGTGATGATTACGGCGTACAGCTTAGGAAAACCCCAAATTCACAATCTCAGAAAATTAGAATAGTGTGAAAAGGTTCAATATTCTAGGCTCAAAGTGTCCCACTCTAATCAGCTAATGAATCCATAACACCTGCAAAGGGTTCCTGAGCCTTTCAATGGTCTCTCAGGCTGGTTCAGTAGGAATCACAAGCATGGGAAAGACTGCTGACCTGACAGTTGTGCAGAAAACCATCATTGACACCCTCCATAAGGAGGGAAAGCCCCAAAAGGTAATTGCAAAAGAAGTTGGATGTTCCAAAAGTGCTGTATCAAAGCACATCAATAGAAGGTTATGTGGAAGGGAAAAGTGTGGTAGAAAAAGGTGCACAAGCAGAAGGGATGACCGCAGCCTGGAGAGGATTGTCAAGAAAAGGCCATTCAAAAGTGTTGGGGACTTTCACAAGGAGTGGACTGAGGCTGGAGTTAGTGCATCAAGAGCCACCACACACAGACGGATCCTGGACATGGGCTTCAAATGTCGTATTCCTCTTGTCAAGCCGCTCCTGAACAACAAACGTCAGAAGCGTCTTACCTGGGCTACAGAAAAAAAGAACTGGTCTGTTGCCCAATGGTCCAAAGTCCTCTTTTCTGATGAGAGCAACTTTTGCATCTCATTTGGGAACCAAGGACCCAGAGTCTGGAGGAAAAATGGAGAGGCACACAATGCACGATGCTTGAAGTCCAGTGTGAAGTTTCCAGAGTCTGTGTTGATTTGGGGAGCCATGTCATCTGCTGGTGTTGGTCCACTGTGCTTCATTAAGTCCAGGGTCAACGCAGCCGTCTACCAGGAGATTTTGGAGCACTTCATGCTTCCTTCCACAGACGAGCTTTATGGGGATGCTGACTTCATTTTCCAGCAGAACTTTGCACCTGCCCACACTGCCAAAAGTACCAAAACCTGGTTCAATGACCATGGGATTACTGTGCTTGATTGGCCAGCAAACTCGCCTGACCTGAACCCCACAGAGAATCTATGGGGCATTGCCAAGAGAAAGATGAGGGACATGAGACCGAACAATGCAGCGGAGCTGAAGGCCGCTATTGAAGCATCCTGGTCTTCCATAACACCTCAGCAGTGCCACAGGCTGATAGCATCCATGCCACACCGCATTGCGGCAGTCTTTGCTGCAAAAGGGGCCCAAACCAAGTACTGAGTACATATGCATGCTTCTACTTTGCAGAGGTCCGATATTGTTCTATTTCCAATCCTTGTGTTATTGATGTCATGTAATATTCTAATTTTCTGAGATTGTGAATTTGGGGTTTTCATAAGCTGTACGCCATAATCATCACAATTATACCAAAGTAAGGCTTGACATATCTCGCTTTGCATGTAATGTGTCTATCTCATATATTGGTTTCACCTTTTGAGTTGCCATACTGACATAAATGAACATTTGCACGATATTCTAATTTTTCGAGTTTCACCTGTAGTTTTGCATCTAGTGAATGGCAGTGTGTGAGTTGAAGGTTCAGGCATATCTTCCACAATCTGTTTAACTCACCCGGGTGATGTCTGAATTAGGCAAAGCAAACAATCTTATGCTACTGAGTAGCATCCTCAAACTATCATGCTGTGACAGTGCTTCCAATTATATGGAAACGAAAGTGACTTAAAGATGAGGACACTAACCCTATCCAATGGCTTCCACAGGGACAGGATCCTCAAGGAATGATTATGCATCAAAATAGGTTCAATTTTATAGCAGCGCAACAAAGAACATCTGAAGTGATTCTTAAGTAACAGTTGAGTTCTGGTGCAAGCCTGAGGTGATCAGTTTTGATTAAATACCATTAGAAAAGCTCCTTAATAAATATGAGAACTTTGGCAATACAGAACTCCTAATGTTTGCAAAATAAAGTGGTATTAAAAAGAAAGTAGGATCCTTACTCAGGTGCATTTTTAGAGAAAGTAATTTAAAACATTACACAAGAAGTCTAATGCATGTCCTAATCCTTAAATAGATATGACAGACAAATTATTTTAACTGAGTGTTACTTTTCTATTTGCCTCTTGAAGTGCAAGACGTCCAAAAAAAAAGTGTCAGGATTACCAAAAAAAACCCCCTGCTTCTATGGCTGGCTTTTCTTGAATTCTCAATTATGTGTGCCTCTTTAGACCTTTGACTCTATAACCTCTCTGCGGAATTGGCAAGGAAAACTCCTGTTGTGGAATTGCAGATTATCTATAACTAGTTTTATTTGCCCCCCTGCTCCCCTACCAGGTGTGGTGACATCCTCCTTGCAGTGAATGGCAGGAACATCTCGGGAATGGTGCATGCCTGTTTGGCAAGAATGCTAAAAGAACTGAAGGGGAAACTTACTCTCACCATTGTATCTTGGCCTGGCACCTTTTTATAAAGATGGATTTCACCTGGAAACAAACGCATCACTCACCCAGCCACTTCCCGTGTACTTGTTTAAAAAAAAAAAGTAGTGAAGTATAAATGTGTATTACACAAGCAGAAGTCTTAAAAATGCCCCATGGTATGTGTTTGAGAAAAACATGCTCTCTTGAACTATGGAAAGCTACTGATGTAAATCAAGGTACACAACTTACTGCATTATGTTTCATGTTTGTATTTTTATATCTATGTTTCACCTGCTCTTTATATAAAGAAGGAAATTACTTTACCTAATCTGAAAGTGGTTTCAAAAACCTTGAAGTGATATAATACTTTTCTAACGATTACAATGACAGCATCTATGCAAGACATAGAAGGCCGTCGATGAATCTATTAAATTCCTTTTTGTGCTCAGTAAAAGACAGTTTTTTTAAAATTTTCTTCCTAATATATTATAATTGTGTATTTTATTTCTACTATTCAATTAATTGTAATTTGTAAAACCAGATTAATTTAATTAAAAAAGGACAAAAATACTCATTTGCATGAAACTTTCTACTTCATGGAATCAACCATTTCAGTTTGAGTGTTCTGTTTTACTCAGTTTTCATCCTTCCATTCTGTATTGGGCTCTTATAAATCAGCATCCTAATGACAAGAATAAGGTGCAGTAACTCACCTGGAAAAGCAAAGAATAAAGCAAGAAACTGCCTGATTTATCTGCACTGAACTACCAACAAAAAGGCCAGTCTGATCTAACACAGGAGAGCATCACATCTGGATGCTATTGACACACTATGGAATACTAGCCAAGATATGCTAATTTGTATTATAGTTATTGTATAAGCAAAGGAAAAACAAGTCTGTCATATGGAACTCTGCCTTTTAAATAAGAAACAATATACATTTATTATCTGAAGGGCTAAACAAAATTCATCCTTCAGAGAACTGACTGTTGAGTGCCTGGAATAACTGCAACGTGTGAAATAATTATTTTATATGGAAAGCCTTTGTATTAGTTCTGCATTTTCCTCTTTGATGATCTTGGATTAAATGCAAGGGATCTCAGTAACCAAGCACAACTTTCTGTAATTTCTTCACTGTTCCAATGGCATAGATAAGACAAAACAATCTGCTTTAACATGAAAAAATTCACTCTCTTTATTTTCAAAAATCCAAATTAAATGTATGCTTTTCTACTAACAGAACAAGATTAAGAGCAATATTTTAAGACCCAGAAAAATAATTAGATTTAGAGCAATCTATTTCTGGCATTAATATAAGCAAGTAGGCAAAAATATCACATGCCTATTCTGCAGGGGCAGCTTCAGTGTTTTCCTGTTCAGGGGCAGGTTCGCCGCCACCTGTTTCTTTTCCTTCTTTGCTCTTTTTTGACTTTTTATGTTTATGCCTCCTGTGGCTGTCTCCCTCTTCACTATCATGGCGACGCCTGCTGTTACTAGGGAGGGAAAGGAGGGGGGGAAACAGAGACAAAAGGATTTAATGGAGTCTCAAACTGAGTGCCACCACCCTGCTTTTCAAGCTGTTCATGTTATAAAACCAACCATTTAGTCTATGCAATGATGTCAGCTACAAGCCTCCCTCACCACGGGCAAATCAAAACCAGAAAGGAACTGAAGAAAAAACTCTGCTGATATTAAGCTTCCCTGGGATTTTCACCTGCCACTGTTTATTTTGAGCAGAGACTGGCAGTCGTTTGACACCGATAACTGTACTGGAAATTAAATACATGCCTGCAATGAAGAGGCCAGAATTTTTCTACAAATGAGAAGTAACAGTTTTAGCAAGATTTTCATTTACACAGATAGATTGTGTAAAACGAAAAAACCTTTTGAGTTTTACAGCCATGCTCATGAGAAATTCTTGGGATTTTTCTTTTTCATTTTTAAAACAAATCTGTTATTTTATCATAGGCCTTCAACAGGGAACGTTCTTGACAGAACAAGAATCTGTGAGTTTTTCACAGAGCCACAATAAAGCACAGACTGCTCTGGTTCTCTTGACCAGCTGTAAAACCTGTGCCAAAATTGGACAAGGCAAAGGTGAAAAAGTGGGCAAGATCTGGCAACTGAATTAAGCAATTAGAGTTCTTACAATTTCCCCCCATGCGTTCAATATTTCTACTGCATTCAAAATGACAATTTGGAAGCAACATTTAGAAACTTTCTGGAGCTGTGCCCAGGCAGGAACTGCCTATGGCCTTGGGGTCTCAGGTTCTTCAGTCTGGCTATAGAGTAACTAAGAACAATTTCAATCCAGGCTTTTAGTTTCCTTTCTTAACTAGTATTATTGGCTAACTGTTTGACACTGGGTTTTTGCCACTATTATTGTCTAAATAGTCCTCACATGATCTTGCTGTCAGATAGCAACAGCAAACCTTCCACCCTAAAACCAAGAATTATGGGGCAATTAAAAGAAACACTTTACTCATTGATCTCCCCCCTATTCCTGGGGAAATAGATATAGCAAAGGGAGGCAAGCAAGTGAGGATGTTTCACTTGGCAAGTCAGCAAAGGACATTAATAAGGCTGGTGCTCTATCTGCCTTTCTCTCCACAGAGAGGTAAAGGGTTGGTACCTGATTTTTAGATGAACAATAAATGGAGGCTGCTGCAAAGAGCAGCCAACACTCCCTCTCCCCCAAGGACAGTGGATCCCATCACTGCCCAGGGATTGTGTCTGCTCTAAATGGCCTGAGACAAATGAACAGAACCTTCCATTAAAAAGTTCAGATGATCAATCTAAAAACTTTAATGATTCTAACTATCACCCATGGTCAGAATTCTTTGAATAGAAAAAACATTTTTCTATTCTGGGCTCCATTTTTCATCAGAAAGTGGGGGAAGAAAAGATATTACAGGATAGCCAACATTTTTATTTGAGACTTCTGTTGCACAACCCATAAAAACCACTTGATAGCTTGGTAAGCAACTGACCTCCGTGAAGATTTATGTCTTGTCTCTTCCTTTTCTCGATGTCTCCTTTCTCGGTGCCGCTCTTCTTTCTCTCGACTTGTCCTATGTCGTTCATAGCCTCTATCTGCATATTCTCTGTATCTGTATCGTTCTTCATCACTAAGAAGAAAAGAACATTCCTCCAGTGCACAAGTCAAACTGAAGCAGCATTAGCAACCCTTGGCTTCTCCCATATACACCTAAAGCACAGAGAGATGATTGTTGGGAATCTTTTTTCTGCTTTCTACGTTCAACAAAGAATAATTCTGAAAGGCTGACTCAAGCAGGAACATATACCATAAGGGTACAACACAAAGTATCAGTAACAGCTGGCACCATCAAGCTCATGGCAAAAGCCAATGTTCCAGCATCAATAACTGTAGATTTAATTAGGAGCGTGTCAACATCCTTTTATTGGATGATTGTACAACTGATCAGAAGAGGCTTGATCAATCAACACTTATGAAAGGGACAGTACAGTGGTACCTCGGTTCACGAACTTAATTCGTTCCGTGACTCTGGTCACGAACCAAATTGGTCGTGAACCGAATCAAATTTTCCCATAAGGTTCAATGTAATTACGGTTAATCCGTTTTGAACCATATGTTTGGTTTTTTTTAAACCGCAAAAATATGACACAAAGTACAGTACGAAGAGAGAGAAAGCTAACCTTGCTCGATGCGACTTCTGGCGTGGAGGACAGGAGGGCGGGTGGGGAGGCGGTTACTGCTTGGAGGGAGAGTTCCCCTCCCTACAGGAAGCCGCGACGTGTCACGGGAGGGAAAATGGCCGCGGATCCTGTTCGTAACCCGATGCGGAGTTCGCGAACGGAGGCAAAATTTTGCGACCGGAGCTGTTCGTGAACCGAATTGTTCGTGAACAGAAGCGTTCGTGAACCAAGGTACCACTGTATTTATGGGCAGTCTTGAATATTTCAGCAAATGTACTGTTAAGCCATTAACTGAACAATGAAAAATAACAAACAAGACAAGAAGTATTTTTTTTTAAAGTAATGCTCAATAGTAAGTTTTTCTATACATTAACATAAGGCTATAAAAGTTATCCCAAGAGCAGTGTTTCTCAATCTCAGCAACTTCAACTCCCAGAATTCCCCAGCCAGCTGCCCTAGTGAAAGGGAATGAATCACTACTTCATTATGAACTTTACAATTATAACTCAAAATATTTAATGTATTATTAATAAATATAAAATGATATATTTATTCTTCTGAGATTGGTATCTGTGGAGTAGTTCAAATTATCCACTAATACTTACTGTGCAGAAGTATCATCTGTTTATAAAATGATTCAGTCCATTTATTGCAAATCAAAAAAGGTCTGGATGTTTTGGCCTTCAGAAGCAGAGTAAAAGAAAAGCCTCCTGGCCCTCTTTCCAAGGTGAGACTAAGGCAAACACCACAAAGTGAGCTTTGACCCTGATCTTGTCTGGCTTCAGAAACTAAGGAGAAACAGGTTGGTTGCCAGACGGACAAGAGGAAATCCCAGGTTGTAGGTTATTTGAATAGTTGGAAAAAAAAATCCCACAATACAGAAATGGCAAGCCACTTCTGTAGCCCTCCGAATAAAGTTACATGATGAGCCCACAAAGTCACCAGAGTTGAGTTGGACCAGAGCAAAAGATTAATATCTGCTTACGGTCAGTCATGTAGACACAAAACTTATTTTTTAATCAGTCAGACACATTTTCATAAGCCACTGAAAAATTGTTAAAAGACTTATAATATTTGTTCAAGACTATCGTGCCTGAATGATCTGTGACTCCTGAACTTCCCACTTTATCTATTATTCCATGAATCATAGTTTTACTAGGCTATGGGCTTCCTGGCTCTTCACACTGTCATATGGCAGAAGCTTAGCTGCAGATGTCAGATAATTTAGTCACATTAAAAAAAGAAAAAGAAGAAAAACTTTCTTCTCCCTCCTTTTCTGATAAGTCTGGCAGCAACACAGAATCTTCCCTAGGCCTGGAAATCATTAAGGTTAATTTTGGGCACCCTTGAATGACCAGAAGTTTTTGTGCTTTCAATCAAGGTGCCTAAGAAACAGATGTTAAATTGATCTTAATGTCTAAGACACTGACCCTGTAATTTGTAACACAAAACATACAAAGTACAGAACATTAGCACAAAGCCTCTATAAAGAACGAACATTATGGTAATATATTTAAAACTCAATTTAACACTTAACGCATATCGCATTTTGAAGCTGAAGAAAGAAGAGGATGATTAAAAATAGCATGAATCTCTTTACAAATTAGAAAAAAGGCCTCTGTATTAATATTTTAAAAAGGAGATTCTACTCCTTTCTGTGACTTAACAAAATTTGCCATCTTAACAAAGTTTTGAGTCTTTTGTGTGTACTATTTATTTTTGCACTTCTGGTTTGAATTTGAATTAGCTGGCTGGGCTTTCAACAAGAAAACAAAACAAAACCCATCCCTTGACCCTAAGAATATACAGCTGCATGTGAAGTTTGAAATACATTTCTTAAGCAGACCCTGAACACTCACAGCAAAGCCTTGGATTCAGTCCCGATACCCACCTATTGAACACACTTGTAGTTGGACTGTGATCCCGTTCACGCTCTCTATCTCGGGTCCTCTCACGCTCTCTGTCACGATCTCGATCCCTTTCTCGGTCTCGATCTCTTTCACGCTCTCTATCTTTATCTCTTCTGGAATAATAATCCCACTGTTTGCTTGTGTCCATGAGACTAGTCCATGATGGGGCAGAACCTGTAAGGTGCGGAAAGGTGACTAAAGAAAAAAATTCCAGTATTAGAAAACAAAAAAGCTTGAAACATTTGAAAAGCGCAAAAAGAATCACACTGGGATTATTCCCTATTTTATAAATTTAGCTGAAGCCTAGGATGTTATATCAACTGTAAAACCCACTCTGAATGATGGTTTGAATAAAACTTATAAATTAATTGCTTCCCTTTCCCAGTTGTGAATTCCACATCCAGTAGCAATTTCAAAAGTAGTCTCAGTACAATAGTGGTTCCATTATTTTATGGTATTTTATTTAAAATTCATGTTGGTATTCTTCTGTAACTGCAGCTGTACTTATTTACCTCCCTTTAAATTGTTACTCTGGACTTTAAAAGGATAAAAACAGAGAGCCTCAGATGCCTGCAAAACATTCCAAGTTTGGCAGATGTGTTTAAAATGTTCTGAGCTAAAAACAAAGCATCTTATATTCTTGAGTTTCGACTCAAGCCCAGGACAAAATTTTATTTTGAAATGAAATGAAAGTTTTATTTCATGTTGTTTCGAGTATTCTGACATTTGGCAATTAGCATTTGTTGGCTAGGCAGGGAGACTGGGAGAATCCTGTAACCCATAAAATGCCAGGCACAGCGTCCACTTCTGCTCCATTATTAGAGCTGGCTGAGGGGAGATGATAGGCAAGGATGAGGGAGAGTCAATTAAGAACACATTTAATGAGAGAGCCATTTTGAAAATAAGACAACTGCCGTCTGCCTGGCAAACAAGTTTATTGCTGGATTTAAAAACTTTGGCATGGAGTAGTTGCAATTCCCAGACTGCAATGTAGTTTCACTGTCGCCAGGTTCTCTAAGTGAGCCCCCCAGCCCACCCCAAACCACTAAGTAAGCTGCATAATAGCAAAAGGGTGCATTTCAAACAAGTCTGAAGCCAAGGATTCGAGGGGTGTTAATTTTATTGTTGCTCATGGCCTGTTTTGAAGTGAATCTATTGCTGCTCTTTCGTAACTGAATGCAGCTGAGGCTGACTGTGCAAGGAGGCTCCAAAAAAGATGCTCATCTGTTCCTTCCATTATCTGCTATGGGAACTTTGAAAAGGCTTTTTTTTTTTTTTTTTGAAATATTCCTTGACCAGTTTTTCTGTAGGAACAGTGGTCGGGAGCACTCAACACGAATGATAATCTCACCTAAATGTCTGGTTTTAGGACAAAAAGCAGATACTTATTTTGATTTCTCACTGTGCCCTAAGGAAGAAACTGGAAACATTTTTTTTTAGTATCTCCTGCCAGAACAGACTTTATTCAAAATATTCCAAGTTGTTTTGCTCTCAGCTTGGAATAAAAGTTTTTTCATTCTCTACTCACCCAAACCAATTTACTGGGCCCTGGACATTTAAAACCCAAACAACACACTAATAAAGAGAGGTTCTAGTCTCTAGGTTCTGAAAATGTATAAATATATATGCATAAAAGTTACTTCAAAAGTAATTACATCACATTTGTTAATTTTGGCTTTATTGTTAAGAAGAAAAAAGTGATTTTGCTTTTAGAAGACAAAATAATTCCTATTATCAAGAGTTTGTGGTAAAATATGCATTACTGCAAAAGGCAAAATATACCCAAGCAAGGGTACATATCCTACCGAAGCAGATGCAGCCTACCCACAACGGACATTCTTTCTATGCGCACAGAGGCGTTTCTGGATGCTGCCTGATGCTCTAAATTGCTGTAGATTGCTGCTCAACTGACATCGATATTGGGTCACTGAGAAGTTATTTGCATTATAAAACTTCTCAAATTGTTGACTGAAATTGTACCAAATACTACAATATGTTTACAATACCAAGTTTACCTGAGAGTAAATCCCAGTCTTATAATCTAAAATGGAGATCAATGAACTTACTTCTAAATGGCATGATTCTGAGGTGTCCAGAAGTTGTATATAATAAAGGCATTTGGATTTCTTTTTACTATTTGACTTTAGCAGCCACACTCATAAAAATGCACACAGATAATCATCCTGACCAATGTGTTTAGGACAAAGCCATTAATTAAAAGCTACTGAACTTTCTCAGAAAAAGTGAACAGGACAACAGTTAAACCAAGATAAGGAAAGGACCAAGCCACTTGTTTCTTCTGTTTGAAGGACAGGAATTTCTGAACACCAGGAACTTTAAATTGCTTAGAGAGCAATTCTTGTTATTCAATTAGAAGCATAAGCTTTCATTATTACCAAATAAGACAGCACCAATAAAGGATTCTTTCTAATGCTATCTCAGGAATCTGGGGAGGTTCACAAGTACTGAACTTAGAATGAAATCATAACGCCCTAAAAGAACTATGTTTAATAGATGAGGTGGGGGGGGGATCTACACTGGGGATTTTGATGGGAGTTACATTCAAGAATTGCATCTGAAACATGTTATGAAAAGGCATTAAGTAATTTGCCTATAACAACAAAACTTAAAAAAAATACTGATGTATAAAATAAGAATTGCAAGAATACTTGTTTTTATCTCAGTCTTACCACTATTAACCACAAGAGGGGAAAAAAAACATTAGGTTTAAAGAGGAGAATAGTTTTTTTTTTAAAAAAAGCTAATTCTGAGAGAAGTTCAAGGAATAGATAGCTTTGTATTACTCAGAATATCCTCAAATTCTTCTATTATTAAAAAAGACATCAATTCATAAAATATATATTACAGAACCTTGTACTAAATGGTACTGAATCAGACTGCTCAAGGTAACAGCTCTGAATTCTTCTGTCAATAATCCAAAAAGAGAATGGAGTAACAAAATAAAATTTTAAAATGTAGATATGTTCAGGGCCCTTAGATATGCAAATCCTGCGTGTCTTTTTAGGCTGGTTCTATTTTTATTCTAGCAACTCTTATCAGATTAGTAATGAGCTAGCATTTTAGTTACATGCCTCAAGTTAAATCCACAAGATTAGAGTTTGCTGCTCTAGGGTGTATTATATATTCTGAATCCCCAAGCCTTGTAGAGTCTCCCCTATGAAAAAGGCAGTACAGAGGAAAGCGAAGAATGAAACTGCTTGACTAGCACATTGAACAGGTTCTTTCTACTCCAGATGAGGTAAGTTATAAATTTCTTTTGTCAAAAGCCAATTGCCAATAGTGCAGGGCGGCAATCTACAGTATACTATAATTTACATTCTACTCTTCCCAAGTATCTTGTCAAGAACAGATTACGTTGAATTATGCAAGCTGAAGAATTATAGTGAATATGCCATTATTTATTTGTAGTATCCTTCTCATGAAGAAGGATGCAATTTAAGCAGACCATTATCCTTTCAAAAAGATTCTAGGTCAGGCTATGCTACAATCTTGCCACAAGGGCATTTTGTTCTTCCACATAATGTTCCGCATTCACTGGAAAATATAAAACCTAAAATCCATGTACTCCTCACTTAAAAACTAGGTTATGTTTTCTTTCTGATACAGATGTTTAATTTAAGGCATCTCACCTTCATTTTCATTACCACATTGCTATATCTACATTCCCTAGACATAAACTATCCAGGAGGTCATTTAGAGGTGACACTGACTTGATGGCAACTTAATAACTACACGGATATTTTGGCTCATGGGAGAAGAGTATTATCAATGTTATCCTATGGCTGGCCTCAGCACTCCCTGCACTGAGTTCATTTAGGTATAACAGTTTAACTTTTAAAGTCAGAGCAGCTTATATCTTAAATTTAAAAACATATACAGATTGTGGTAAAAGATTATTGAATAAAGAATTTTTAAGCATACTTTAAAAAATGCACTAGTAGTAGGTTTTGCTTAGTTATTGTCAGATGTGCTAAATCTAAACTCTTGTTAATGGCAGTCTCAAAGCATTAAAATCTTGCTTTGATTAATTTAACTATTCACTCGTAGGAAGGTTTAACCAAATTACTAAATGCTTTAAGGATTTTAGGAATTACAATTGCATAGGAGCCAGTAGGCAAACTTATACATCAAAGATAAGTCCTCTAGCAGAACAGTATTAAAAATCAAGCCTCCCTTTGGCCATTTTCCCTTCTAAATTTAAATCATCACAAGAATTAAAGTGGCATCACCATATGATGAAAGGTTTGTTTTTTGTTTTTTTACAGTGCCATCTTATGCAAAAAATATGAATAAAAAGAATCTGGAAAAAAAACTATTTAAACACTAACATGGATATAACACCATTTTCAAATCCATGTTCTTTGAAACTTACTTTGAAAGTTTACATGAAATTTGTGATTGGCAGATCTGAAACAATACTCACAATATGTTTAAAATGCTAATTTAAAAACTTGCAAGAATATTTTTGGAATACTAACTCTTCTTGCAATATGGAAATATTATTTCAGAAAAAAATATATATTTGTAACCAACTGTGGTACATGCTATAATTACACTCAAACTTGTAAGGATAACTTTGTACCATTCCAGCTGACTTCTGGAAAAGTTCAGTTTCCAAGAGTTCACTTCCAGCCAGCATTTAAGACCGACCATAATACCTTGTTTGAAAAGGAGAACAAAAGGGCAAGACCCACTCAAACATGCAAGAGTGGGAGGGCATTTAAAAGACTTGTGCTTATATATGGATTGAGAATCTGCACAGTCAGACACCATTCAACAGTGGGGCCACCACATTAAGAGGAAGACAATGTCTTGTACTGGAAATTGGCATCTACCAATGCATGTTTGACAAATGAAAGATGCTACACATAGCAAGTTAAATTCAGGAAACCAACACTATATTAAGTTATTAATTTTTCTACAGACAATAAAAAACTTTGGTTGATATGAAAATATAGCAAGCCAAGTCACATTTTCAAGTAGTGAAGAAACTTACCGCCACCATACGGAAATGCACGAGCAGAGCGACTATCATAACCAGAGGAATGTCCACTGTTGGGAAATAAATATAATCAAGCCTCTTTCCTACTCAAGTTTCTGTTCAAAATTATTTCTATTGCATTACAGGTCCAGTTACCGAATTGTGTGTTTATGTTTGCAAACATGTAAATCGATGAATCATCAACATGCTGTATTAAATCAGTGTGCGCTGCCAGTGTGAATTGGATGACAGTGCCTTGAACATATTATGCCTTCACACCTGCAGCAATGAACTAAGGCAACTAGCCACCTGGTCCATCTTTGCCTGTGTACAACATTTCAAGAGGTTTATTAATGTCTTCTATGCTCCCTGTGATTATCTTCATATAAAGGATGAGGGTCAGAAGTAAGCCTGTTTGGGTTCTTCATGCACAGCCTCTTTACTGTTTTTGCACCCCTCTACACATTCTGCTGACATTCTGCAACAGAAAGCCTTAGGAAACTGTGTTGTGGCAAGCAATATACCCAATCCTCTGCTTTTTGTTTACACTGCAACATGGATGAATGTACCTTAGACCTATCAGCCCAACAAGACTCCTTCCTCTTCCAAATTCCTACAAACACTACTGTCCTGCTTTGCTCACATCCTGCCTTTCCATGTTAAAGACCAGACTGATGCAGCCAGTATATTCCCTTCCTATACTAGGAAGGCAATCACCAGACAAAATGGTTATCTACATGGAAGGGAACATGGGAAAAACAGTTCTTCCATTAGAAAACTTTTAATGTCAGGAGCCTGGACACTGAATCTTGCCCCTGATTATCATCCAGCCAGTCAAGTGAGGGGGGAAGGTAGATCTGGCTCTTTGGTCAAATCCAATCCTCCCACTCCTAAAACAGAGTAAGGCCATGGCATTCTGATTCAGATCAGGATTACTGTGTAGTTTGAGTTAAATATTCCCCCTTCCCCCCACTGGCTGTTCTTATTTGGAATTTCCCACTCTCATCTATTCTAGGAAGTGTTTATCATTAATTCTAATAGTGACTGAGGAAACAATAGAAATGGAGGCAAGAAAAGATCCATGGAGAATAAGGGAGATATGAACCCTCACGGTGGCAAACTTAGCTAACATTCCTGCCTCCTATTTTCCCCACAACAACAACCGTATGAGGTGGGTTGGGCTGAGAGAGAGTGACTAGCCCAAAGTCACCCAGATGGCTTTCATACCTAAGACAGGCCTAGAACTCAAGAGACTCCTGGTTTCTAGGCCAGCACCTTAACCACTGCACCAAACTGGCTCTCTAAAAGCCATAATATGGACCCTTTGAGGACTGAGGATACTGAACATGTTGAGGGGTCATTAAAAAAAAAACTGAAAAAGGGGAAAGGAAGTTAAATGCCCTGCCTGACTTCCTTTAGGCTTTTCATATCTTAGACAAGGCTGGTAGGAATCCTGAACAAGAACATCCCATAAAGAAGTTATAATACTCTGTGTCTGTCTTTTGTCTTGCTCATCTTTGCATATTCTAAGATTATTTCTTTAAGCTCAAAGGAAACGTTTTATCTGGAAAATTATATAAATACAATTTAAATCAATGTCCGTATCTTTTAATACATCTTCTCACTTGCCATATAAGTTGAATTAGTTAAAGCTTTGATCATGAGATCAAATAAATGATTGCTACTGCCTCCTTGAAAACAGCAGGTTTTTTAAATAAAACATTTTTGGATCAATTAGTTTTTATAAACAGGGATAATGAATCTCCTAATAATGTGAATCAGCCACTTGGGACAGTGAAAACCTAGCATGAGGTAATAGGATAACCAAAAGCAAGAAAGTTATTAGAATTTATCTCAAGTTATCAAAGCTTAGAATTCTTAAGAAAAAAACAAAACTAAAGATGCTTTCACCTAACTGAAAATACAACGTGCAGAATCTCCTTTTGAATAAAAAGTACTATACTTGGAGGGTCAAGCTTTCTACCAGCTAGAATCCAGAGATCTTCCAGAACAAAAAAAATCCAAACATCTGGAAGGCACCCAGATTACCTATTCCTGAATCAGAAATATACAATGATTAAAAGTCATATATATGGGCAGGTTGTTACTATCTTGTTTAGTCCTTTTCCAAGCTTTTTTCACTAATAAGAGGGAAACAAAACATGTAAGAATTGCTCAACTGATACCTCACTTCAGACTTCAAATCTTACTTGCTGTCCCCAATAGTTTTATCTCTACCTGTCCCTAACCCACTCATCTCTACAACTATTCCAAGTAGTCCTGTTCTTCTTTCTACCTGCCCCAAACTGGCCACTGAAACCGCAAACTTAAAGCAGGCTTTTGTCCAGTTCAAGGAAATTAAAACAGTCAAAAATACATTAAACAGTATTTTTAATTCACATCATAGCAATTATTAAAATAAAGAAGGTCCTTATGATGCTCGATTACTCTATAAACTAAAATTTACCTTTCTATAGTTGGTATAAGGGAAGGCGGTGGTCCTCCAGGTGGGGGAGGAAAGCCTGAAATATTTAATTAAGAACCAAGAGGTTGGTTTAAATTGAAAATGAAGTCAAAATTAAGTTAATGCATATTAGCTGTGTCCCAGCAGTAAACCAATGCAGGAACTTTTAGTAAACCTCTGCAGCAACAAATGACAGAATAATGCCAAAATTAAACAGCTTGTGTAGCTTATTTTTATAATCTTGTATACTTAATATATTCCAAGGTATTCTTCAATTACTTTGAGCAAGTTGGCAGCTCAAATCATTCTGAGTATTAATGATGTCCTCCAAAGAAAACTGAGTGCATTTTTTAAAAAGTGGGATATTCTCAAATGTCCCCTGTACCAAAGAGGAATTCACAGTAAGTTTCATGCTACTTTTAGAATAAATAAATGTACCTGGCGGTGGCACAGTTATTGGTATACCTAAAAACAAAAAAGATGCACCCAGTCATTTCAGTAGTGAGTTTATATTGTCTCATTCCCATATTACCAGAACAGGCACATGGCATCCATGCCAACAACATATTATTAAACAACCAATAAGAACTGGCAGTGAATTAATTTCAGCTACCACCAATCCATATTGGCTTCAGTCCAGAAAGGTTTTGGGTGTGAATCTACATAAACAGCAGAACCTGATCATTTGTGGCCATGTCCATGCAAATTAAAAACAAAAACAAAAAAAACCCTCTACTGCATGCACCCAAGTTAAAATGTGTGCCCAACAGATGTACTGGCACTGTTTCCATATTAATGACCTTAAATCTTTTCTGCAAGAGTAGATGATAACATCATTTAAATAGTGAAGTCACAATACAATTAGATTATATTTTTTAAAAAACCTTTCAATATTTATGTAACATTGAATTCCAGAGCCCATATCATCTGGATAGGAAATTATGTTACCAATAATAAACATGTTATAAAAAGGTAACTCTAAAAATATCAGCTTAAATAACATCTTAATCAATTGTTCTTTTCTTTGTAAGAATACACATGCACATTCCAATGGAAAAAACCCACCTGTGCCTTTATATCCTCAATGTTAACAGACAAGACAGCAAGTTCAAAATGTAAAATGACAGGTTAATGTTAACTGGGCCATACGGTTCTCATTAAAAGAACTTAGAAAACAAGAGAATAATCGTCCTATTGACATATCATACCAATCATGGCTTTTGTATAAAATTAACTTTAGCAATGTTGAAATGCCTGACCCCTTACCATTTATTTTACTTGAGAAAATGGGAATTAGACCAGTAGACCACATTCGTACTATAAAATATGTCATTTGTAAAACAGCAAAAAGTATATTAATATATTTAATTCCTGTCAATTAAATTGTTTTGCCCATTTTGTTCATAAATCCTGAAAAACAGCCCAGTCATTTATCTATATCATCAGTTTCAGCATCTATCCTCAGTAACAGTTAGTCAGTTTTCTAGGTTTATATTTTTAAACAACAATGATTCTTTTGGTCTGCAAAGGTATTTGTATCACAAATGGCTAAGTGAACCCAGAACCAGAACTTCAAAGTAAAATCCCTTTTCAAAGGATCATCAGAAGGATGTTTTATATTTGAATATATAAAAACTTTCTGGGCAGAAGTTCCAGTTAATATTGGCTAACGAGAAACTAACAAGAAACTTCTCTACCCCAACAGAGGAAGAATGGGCAGATTTTAATTTTGGCTTGTGCTTTGAAGATGAAATGTTGGCAGAGGTGCAAATAAGACAAAACTGAAAGAGCCAAAGCTACTATGCCCCACAGTTACTTCTAAATGTATGAAACAAATGATAAAAAAAGAAATCCTCAGGGCAGACTCATGTCATAAACCTGTGCATCTCTCTTCTGCTTTCACCAGTGTCAACTGAATTACAGCACATGCAGATGTGACTGAACACTGAACTTCAATGAAAATCTGACTTCATGCCTTCTGAAAAATTTAGGGTAGTGTTTTATTTTCTCATTCCTCACACTTTCATGAAGGTAACTCATCTCAGGTTTTGTCAACCACTTACAAGTGTAGATGTAGTTATACTGAAATGCACTCCCTTAAATATCATTGTTCAAATTCAAGATTCCAGTGACAACTGTGTATCAACTCTGCAATTATGTTTGCCGAAGACAATTACAATTCTAAATATAAATGCTACAAAGTAAGTGCAATGAATTCAGTGAAGTTCATCTCCAAGTGCACATGCTTGAGTGTGCAGGTTTGCTCCTTCCCATTTTGTGTAGCTTGAATACATTTTAAGCACACAATGACAAAAGCTACTTGCCATGATCAAAAGTGTCAGAAATGGGAGGGAAAAGTTTCCTACTGTTTTTAGAAAAAGAGTGTAAATAACAAAGAATGGAAAATAGATATTGGTAATATTTTAATCTGTATTTTGGGGGAAGAAGTACACAATTATTGAGGTGGGTGGAGGGAGAACACAGGCAAGAACACTGAATAATCTCAAGGCTATTCTTAGGCAACCTCCCTAAGAAGCATTCAAGGGTAACAACTGAAGGGTCACAGCTATCTATTTAGAGAGTACCAGCGCCAGCACCTTCCAAATACACCAATTCTTTTTAAACAAGCTATGCCAATATTTAAATGTCATCACATTATTGTAGACAGACTGAGGTTTATAGCTGCTGTAACATTCATCCTTTAATATTCTAAAATTATAATTTTTGACTAAATATCTGTATTTATTGTAAATAGTAAATATTCAGCTGTTTTCTTCCTGACCACTCACCACAAGCACTTCTCTACCGTTTTACAATTTCTTTTAATCATAGTACAGTCTTAAGTTCAAATAAGCCGATTCCCCTGTAATAAAGTTTGTAATCCAACCTTAGTTTCAGACACTAACTACAAATGAAAACTTGCTTACTATCATGTAAATATTCATTTTATGAATTCTAAAGAGCTTATTTTACTTCACAAACCAAGCATACAGCAAATTATGTAATTGTTTATAACAATGTTGATTCTTTTATTTTAAATGAAATAATTTTAAATTTTATTTTTTCTTATTTGCCAACTCTCAGAAAATTGTACTTCACATACCAGGTATGTTACTGTTGGTGTGAACCTTAAGGGAAAATAGACTGTATTTCATTAATCTACCTTTCAGTGTGCTATCTGACATTAACTAAATCTCCCATATTGATCTGGAGCTCTTCTTCAAGTGCTCCTGGCCAAATGAAACAGGCCAGATAACCACAAGAAAGTGGTTTCAGTAGTGATTCTTTGTTTGTAGAACACTACCTCTAGACAGGCTCACCTGGTGCCACCTACGTTATGATCTTTGGGGAACCAATTGGGTATCTTGTTTCGAAGGCACATCCCACCCAATTTGGAGTTACTGAATATTACTAATTTACTGGTTGTTTTATTGCAAGTTCAAGTGCTCTGTTTTATTGTTGTTTCTATAGGTTACTGTCTCTGTTACGCTGATGTTTCTGTTTTATATTATATATTTTAATTAATTTGTCTACCAAGAAAATTATGATTGCTGAATTGTCTAAAATTGAAACAAATGACCAGTAAATGCATACTGCAAATACCCTCAGTGCACAATACCTACTCATCAAGAACTAAAATGATTCAAAATTAGCAAAAATTTCATACTGTCCTGTTTTAAATTTAAGATGGTGATCAGAAGATGGCTAGTCTAATAAGCTTATTTGTACTTTTGTCAGTTCAATTCTATATGAAGCAAATTACAGCTGAATAAAAAACCCCAAAGGGAAACATTTACTTAAAAAAAAGAGAACACAAATAATTATGTCCTTTCAGGAAAAGAGGAGAAATGTGAAAACTACTTTATAAATGAGATACTCTTTGAGAGAAACAATTATTAGAAGCCACATAGAATATTAAACAGTTTCCAAATAAACTGAATTTTGCTGAGAAGAACATAGCTAATTTTAAATAAACAGATGCACAACATAATTTCAGGTGCAGGCAAGGAAAATATATTGCAATTGAAACATTGTCCTTTTTTCCACTTTTCTTTTCTTTTTACCTGGAGGAGGAATTAGAGGAGGAGCAGTACTGACTGATGGAGGTGGTGGAAGGAATGGAGGTGGAGGAAGATGGGTGGGAGGAGCTCCTGGAGGAAAAAACGGAGGCGGCTTGGAAAAACTGTTGTCTACATCACTGCTGGAGCGTTCAGAAAGAACCTACAAATAAAACCAATTTTATATTTGCCTTTGGACAAAGAGGAGTGGAAAATATACTTTCCTCCCCTTAGGGGCTTTCTATATCTAACTAGCATTTGCATTTCTCCTCTTATATTCAATGGATTAATCAAGAACTGGGGGTGGGGGGGGACAAGCAAAGTTTTGTAATAAACACTTGAGAGAGGAAGACCAAATTAGTCTATGTCCCACAAATCACTGTCCTTTTTGAAATTTTTACATTGCATAAAGGGGGCCATACACCTTTGGAGACAGCAACGATCACATGGCATACTTTCATGAAAGATTCCTTCACTAGAAGCAGACTCATCTTTCATTTTGAAGTTCCCTCCAACTTCTTCTATTCAATATATATAATTAATAAATACACGGCTTGATATTGCCATGTCATATTTGTTGCTTATTTTTTAAAATTTTTACTTATCTACTGTAACATATAGTGTAATTTCAACTTCTGTACTAATGTAAGATGGAACCTTATTCGGGATGGGGTGGAGGTTATTTTTTTTTTTCCATTTATTAAACAAACCTGAATATTGCTATTCTCATTGGCACGCCGTCTTCCCTCTACTCGGCTGATTGTGATGGTCTGCCCAATCACATCTATTGTCCCAGACAGCCGTCTGAAAAAGAAACATTAAACTAAGTGCAAAAAATATTTCACAAAACACATGTAGAAGAATTTAAGCATTATGTAAATAGGGTTCACAAGGATCTTATTTTGGCTTATGAAAGCACAGGCAGTATAGTTTTCTCTAATGGAGCTATGCCACCTTGGTGCCCTCTAGATGTGTTGGACTTCAGTCCCTCAAATCCCTATCTAGTACTGCTGGATAGGAATTTGGAGAACTGAAATTCAATATATCTGAGGGGCACCAGGTCAGGGAAGGCTGCTATAATGGATAGAATGAAATCCCCAAGAATAAATAATGTACAGATCTGCTTTAATCAGGATTGTTGTCACCAAAGAATATTACATGTTTGCTAAAGTGGAAATATTTGATCAATTCAGATAGTTATGTACTGACAGGAAAATTCTTGAAATTACAGAATATTATTTAAGAAAGTGAACAGGACAGAGTGAATAAGGCATTGATGAACTAGTGTTATTCTATATGCAATAGGTAATTTATATAAAAGTGTATGTATTAATTCTTTAATACCATAGGAGTACAAACGGAACAAGCTATGAACTGCTCCCTACTGAATTCCTCTGGCACTGTGGACAAGCACAGAGTCTCAAAATGTAAGAGTTGGAAAGGATCATCTAGTCCAACCCCTGCCCAGTGCAGAAATTTACTACTACAATGACCCCAAGAGATGACCACCAAGCTTCTTTTAAAAGGCCTCCAGCAAAGGAGAGTTCACCACCTTCCAAGACAGTCTGTTCTACTGCTGAACAGTTCTTCCAGTTAGGAATATTTTCCTGATGTCCAGTCAACATCTATTTCTTTGTAATTTAAATCCATGCATTTATTCAATTTTACAGCCACCCACTTACACACAACTTTTGATCTGTGTTCTGGAACAACGCTGAAGAGTTCTGCCCCCTCTTCTACATAACAGCCGTTTTAAGAGAGTTGTCATGTCAGAAGCATGATACCCAAAACTACTTTTGACCCAAAGTAGGCAGGTAATTCAACCTAGCAAGCCAGATTCAGTTGCCAACACCTTGGTTGCTGACTTCCATTCAAACACTTAATTGTAACACACACACCCCTTATTTCTAAACTGAGTTAGAAAGAACCTTTCTTGAACTATCAGCTATGCTTCATCTCCAAATGATTTTGATGCAATGATGGAAGAACTTTTCCAAATCTGCTGTATTATACAACCTTATGACAGACACACAAAGGAAGCAAGCCTCTTCTGTTGTAGATTGCTTCTCTACAAAATGCTACAGCGTCTATCTCCCCAAAGCAAATGGCAAGAAGCCCATACATTTTTAACAGGACTGTATTTCACCCAAAATGAATAAATCTAAAATACTATTTCTCCAAAAAGGACATAAACTGACATACAAAAACTTTCTATTTCTCAGGAATTATTCTTGCCTCCCAGTATTCAGATAGCTGAGGTGGAAAGAGCAAAGATCTGAATATGCTGATATATCAATCGTAAAACTACATATCTAAATTTTGTGCAACATTTTCAACTGTTAGTCATGACTGTCATTTAAAAATCACTATCTACCTTTGCATTTCTAAAGCTGAAGAAATGAAATACTTTGGCAACAACGATATAGGATTTTAAAAGAACTGAAACAAAAAGCAACTAATCAAAATGTTAATTCCATGCAAAAAATCATGCAGCTACTGAATATAAAGCTTAAAACATCACAAAATTCTCAAAAACATTTCAGATAAACGTGCCACACAGAAACCTAATTCAGAATATAAACATTTTTCATACAGCTGTTTAGATGTTAGAAAAAGATCTTTAGCTTGTTATATGGGATAGTCAACACTAGCTAGGGAAAAAATTAAACTGCATTCTTCCACCAGCAATAAGCACAGAAAAGCAGCAAGCATAAAAGGCAGACTGTACACTAGAAAAGTTTAAATTGTTATCCCTAATTATATAATTATTAATTTTGTATGAAATTCATGAAAATCAACATAAAAACAGATTATGCCTGACTTAAACTATAACCTCATGGATCATACTACTACTCATCATGATGACAAGATGAGTGTTCCATTGCTCTCTGGAAAACACAATAAATTCCACCCTTCCTCCTAGTTGTAGCCAGCATTTATATCTACGAGACAGAAACATTATAAATATTTCACCGAGCACATCAAGAATAACATTCCTTTTCATATAGTAACGGAATATCCTGAATCCAGCACATCAAACTTTGCTATAAGCTGAGGCAGACAACTTCTTTTTCAATTGGGAATCACTCTTTCTTCAGCTTACAAGTGCTCAGCTGGGATTCCTGTGACATAATCAGGAGTGGTCTGGAACTAATTTTTGCAGTATTTTTTTGTTCTTCCTGGGAAGGCTAGGCATTAGGGCTGAATAGGTACATTAAGTCTAGCAAAGGCTTTGCACGCCTATTATAGCTTTTATTTCATTAAAAATCATGTTGATGCCAAACTCCAACAATGCAATTTTAGGAGGTTCTGGGGACTGCAATTTTTTATTTGAAACATTTGTAATTTCTCTTTTTCAAAAATCTTTGGTCTTGGGTTAACTCATTCCTACTGTAAGGTATCAAACTACACAACACCTAGCTTGCTTACTTATATAGGCTGTTTGCTCTTGGTATGGTCCTGTGCTTTTATAGAAGGCTGAGTATCACCAGAAGACAGAATGCAATAAAGCAGCTGCACCCCATTCCTCTGGCACTTGCCATTTTGGCAGTGCAATCCAAAATAGAGCTTTGGAAATGATGCGCAACTGCAGGAACAACTCTTCCTCTTTTCTTTAGGCCTAAACCATACAAGAGCACGAAGAATCCCAAATCTTCTGCTGCTTTTCAGCACTAAAGTACTAGGCCGAGGACAAGATTGCCTGCTTTTTGAAAGAGCACATCAAAGCTAGCTAGCTTGTGGACCCCGTGCAAGACAAATCCGGAGTTATCACAAAGGAACCAAATAGTATTTTTCCCCTGGAATTCACAATTAAAACTAAGCTAATCTCCAGCTTGCAGCAGTTAGCCTAAGAGGCAGAAGGATTCCAGTACAAAGTAACTGAACATGGAAACCCGCAGAATGACACATCCACGTTCACCTGCACTTTCCCTCCCATAGTAAATCCTTATTTATCAATATTTCATTTGGAAAGTAGGGGAAATGTATGCCTACTATAATAGCACTTATAGTAGAGACACAAGTAGTTACTAGCAGAGGAAGAATTAAAAAATTATAGGATAAATCCTGCCTGAAAATAGTTTAAAAATTGACTGGTACTTATGAAATCTACAACTCCTGTGTGAAATGTTGTGCAATGTGTTCTATGTGTTCATTTTATGATCACCATGCAAAAAGGGGGAGGGAAAACCCTAACTGACTTTGACAAAATTAATCCAGAAATACCATTATATTCTACATTTCAATACTTCCCAACTTTACAATGAAGTATACATATGAAATATTCTCCTCACAGTTCCCAGAATCTAGCTGGGCATATCATGATTAATTGTATTTACATTTCCAATTTAGTGTTGGTAAAATATACTATGTACCTAAGTCTGGCCCAGTTCCAACTGTTGAGAAAAAAATGGCATCATAATTTTAAAAAAGATTGTGTCCCTTAAAATTTTCTTACCTTAGTTCAGGTGACTCAGCCCTCCCATATCGATCCTGCCACTTCCCGATGCCTGAACTGGTTTTTCTGACTGCAGTGCTCGTCTGCGACTGAGAAGAGGCGCTGTTTCTGGTGAGATAAATGTTCTAGGTCTTTCTTTTCTTATGTTTCTACATTTTCCTATTATCAGACATTATTTTCTACCCTCACTCTCTCATATTAATTTCCCCCATGATCCTACCCTGTGATACTGCCAGGCAGGATCATTCTAATAATGGTCTAGAGATGCTCTTAACAAGATTCACTAACTAACTGGAGTCTGCATATGATTTCATGGTAAGCAAAAGCACAAACACACATCCCTGCTGACTTTTCCAGCAAGATGCAGCTAACCAAATGGAGATGGCTCTATCCATGATTCATTCAAGGTACCATGCAAATCCAAGACTCAGAGAAAGAAGCTATGATTTGCTTTTGGCTTATTTCTCTGGCTTGTTCCAAGAAAAACAATCCAGATTCCCTGATTCACCATTACCATAAACATAGATAAGAGCTGCTCATGATCACACTTGAGAAGTCAAAGGTAACAATTATATATATTCATGGCAAAACAACCTTAACGTTTATAGAATCCAGGAACTAAATATATAGAACACTGTTTTAAATTGCTGTTTAAACATCTACATCCTACATAACAAAGTTAGTGAAACTGCTATCATTTTCAAGATCATATTCAAAGTTGTAACAACTACACAGCAAGATTTTCCAATTCAAGGACTTTGGAAAAAAATAATCCAGAATACAGGGGCATACATAAAATTATTCCAACATGAATAAAAATATATATTATATAAACCTATTCCAAAGGTTAGTTTCCTCACCTCTTCACACTCTAAGAAAGGCAAAATGGCCCAAAGAGGAGGACCCTTACTGCACTATTTAAATTCAGTTTTGGACCTAAAATATAGCTCTTTTACAATAATATACTGTCAGATAAAAAGCCATTTTTTCCCATTTGAAACTCCTACAATCTTTTCGTGTGAGTAGAAACTGGTATTTTCCCCTCCTAAAAAGTGGCAATATATAAAATGATGGCTAGTGCTTTCAATATTTGTAATGTAATACAAATAAATAATCTTGTTTCCTTTACTTATAGAGACAGAAAAATCTAAGATGTAATATTATGATCATTTACTTGAGAAAATCCAAATGAATTCAGCAGAGGCCAACACTGATAAGACAGGACTGTTAGCTTTCAAGATCTCAAGCTTGTGATCAAACTATCTTGCTAGAATGTCAGCAAAATCAGTTAGTCTGAAATAAAGCATCTTGAAAGAGATTAAGCAAATTGCAGGAAAATAATGGATTAAGAGGAAAACAACAATATAATTCTTTTTTCTGATTGTATTAATTTGCCTTACCTAATGCTTCATTCAGCTACACGTGCAATACATATTGACTGTATATACTTGGCCGATGATAAGTCTTGTGGCCTCTTCAGAACTAAATTTGCTACTTTTTAAAGGATTAAATACAAAAAGAACTTGGCTACAGCCTACCCCAAACAGATTTGATCCAATCACAAGAATTACCACTAATATCGATATTTAAGTCGCCAGACATTTTTTTATAGATACATCTGCTTAACAATGTACAAGTAACATTATGGCATTCAAAGTAGTCTATACCCAACAAAAACGCATAGTATAAACCTTAGTAAAAGTGTATAATCAAAATCATCTGGCTTCTAAACGTACTTAAAATACCATCATGTTATTTAGATGCAGAATATTGCTGTCTACTACCACTGATTACCAACTTGGAGGTTTTGCAAAACACTGATTGCCACTGAATTGCTGTACCTCAAATTATATCAAGATTTACAACCAAAAGATGAAAAACACAAGATGTGAGAAGAAGATAAAAACATACTTTGTTCAGTTTTAAAAAGGGATGAGGGCAACCTAGAAACATTTTCTCTCTATAGCAGTTCAAAAGTGTGACTATCCAACTGACCTGTTTGATGGGATTCCTGTCTTGAATAAGGGTGGGGGAGATGCAAACTCAACTTTGCTTGGTGGAAGTGGTATTTCTTTCTCCATGTTTCCAGTTCTGCCCTGCTGCACCTTCAGAATAAAGTTTCTTCATTAGCATTACCTACTCTAAAATAAAGGATCTCTTCCAATGAATTATAGAAAACAATAACAACAAAATGCTATAATTCCTAAAATAATATGGATGCTCACGCTAGCAGACTTGCACAGAGATATTGTGGCTTCTATTCCAAGATCCTCCCTGTTTTATTTGTCCAAGGAAGTGTCATTTCTAAAAAGTAAGTCCCATCCTCAAGATAAATTGTTTTCAGAATAGGGAAAGGGAAGATAATTTCTATTACCTGGAGCTCTATTTCCATCAATTCTAACACCACTTTTCTGAAGCATCAGAAAGGCAAAAGCATAAAGAATGAATATTTTAAAAAATCAATTATTAAGCAAAGCCTATAAAAATGTAGACTAATATTTTCCTGCAGACTGATAAGGTTCACAATTTTTTTTTTTTTACAAAAAACTTCCACTTGCTATTAAGCAAAGCAAACTGAACTATATACACATACATTAATAAAGAGACAAATTAAAAACTATACAACTAACTAAGTGACATTAGTCACTTGTGTGAGGAAACAAAAATGTATTGCTCCCCAGGTGAGGGCGGGGGGGACACTGTACTGCTACAAGCAGAGTTTCTGGGTTTTTTTTTAAAAAAAGAGTGTTTTGGGTAGGACAGGTAAAATATCCTGTGGTAATGCTAGTTGGGGGAAGAGTTTCACACCTCTCTATGTTTAGAAAAAAACACTAGAATCTATAATAATGTTCTTTTTCAGTCCTTTAAACACCAGTTGTTCATCCTATGCCTATAATTGGAAAAGTATAATGTGATCAACAGATTATGACTGAGCATTAGTTCTACTTCTATATAGCAACAACTGACGGGTTTCATATTTCTCATCAGGTTATATTGGTTAAAAGCATGAGTGGGCATTGCAGCATTACAGAATGTTACAGAAAACCACATCTCTGCTCATACACCCTGTGATAATGATAGATCTGGAGCTAAATGTAGGAAATGTAGGTTCAAATCCTTAATTATGAGATAACCTTGACCGAAGACTCTTAGGTAATAGTGCATAGGTACAAATAAAAAAGATGTACATAGGTATAATTAAAAAAAAGCAGGATTAACAAAGGAACAAGAGGAAGCCAATTCAAATCTTCATATTATCTTTGTTTAGATTTAGCTTAAATCAATTCTTCAACATGAAATGTTGAACAAATACTGCACACTGAGTAAAAATGAAAAACTTGGCTTCCCACCCAAAATTTTTGTACATATTCCCCTGGGATCATAAAATATGTAACCTTGGCAAGAAGGCTACAGATGTTAAACTGACCTATAGTATTTACATCTCTCATTTTTAAGTAATAAAAGGCTAAATACTCCAACCTATTACAGGCAGGAGAATAAAAAAGAACAATTTTTTGCAAAACAGGAAGTGTCAATTGGCATCCAATCAGCCAGTTCCACCCTGTAAAACAATATCTACCAAGTCCCTTTTCTGTCATTTTAAATATTTCATTTTAAAAAATGAAACAAAACAACTGAAGTTTTTCTTCATTGAAAAATAAGCATATATGTGCTTTTTATGTTTTACAACACTGCTGTTAGTATAAAAAAAACAAAGCATCAGCATCAAGGCAAAACTGAGACAATTTTCTCAAAAGTACATTGGTTTCTGAGTACCTACCCATTTCTTCATACCATGTAAGTGAGACCATATATTCACTTGATGTGCATTTTTCAGGCATTCTCAAATATAGTTGTCAACAGTAACCATATATCCAGTTGGTAACTTCTTACATTGGCATGAAGCAGTTCTTAACACAGCAGACAATTCAAGTGCTACCACAACAAGATCTTGTCTGGAATTGCTTAAGCCTTAGAAGCACTCAAGAAAAAGCTAGAATTTGCTGCTTTACAATGCCACTGAACCTAACAAAATGCTTCCCCTCTCCCTAGAGTCCTCCAGCCATATTAGAGGTTGGTGATGACTACAAGTGAAACTCAAAAAATTAGAATATCGTGCAAATGTTCATTTATGTCAGTATGGCAACTCAAAAGGTGAAACCAATATATGAGATAGACGCATTACATGCAAAGCGAGATATGTCAAGCCTTACTTTGGTATAATTGTGATGATTATGGCGTACAGCTTATGAAAACCCCACAATCTCAGAAAATTAGAATAGTGTGAAAAGGTTCAATATTCTAGGCTCAAAGTGTCCCACTCTAATCAGCTAATGAATCCATAACACCTGCAAAGGGTTCCTGAGCCTTTCAATGGTCTCTCAGGCTGGTTCAGTAGGAATCACAAGCATGGGAAAGACTGCTGACCTGACAGTTGTGCAGAAAACCATCACTGACACCCTCCATAAGGAGGGAAAGCCCCAAAAGGTAACTGCAAAAGAAGTTGGATGCTCCCAAAGTGCTGTATCAAAGCACATCAATAGAAGGTTATGTGGAAGGGAAAAGTGTGGTAGAAAAAGGTGCACAAGCAGCAGGGATGACCGCAGCCTGGAGAGGATTGTCAGGAAAAGGCCATTCAAAAGTGTTGGGGACTTTCACAAGGAGTGGACTGAGGCAGGAGTTAGTGCATCAAGAGCCACCACACACAGACGGATCCTGGACATGGGCTTCAAATGTCGTATTCCTCTCGTCAAGCTGCTCCTGAACAACAAACAAGGTCAGAAGCGTCTTACCTGGGCTACAGAAAAAAAGAACTGGTCTGTTGCCCAGTGGTCCAAAGTCCTCTTTTCTGATGAGAGCAACTTTTGCATCTCATTTGGGAACCAAGGACCCAGAGTCTGGAGGAAAAATGGAGAGGCACACAATGCACGATGCTTGAAGTCCAGTGTGAAGTTTCCAGAGTCTGTGTTGATTTGGGGAGCCATGTCATCTGCTGGTGTTGGTCCACTGTGCTTCATTAAGTCCAGGGTCAACGCAGCCGTCTACCAGGAGATTTTGGAGCACTTCATGCTTCCTTCCACAGACGAGCTTTATGGGGATGCTGACTTCATTTTCCAGCAGGACTTTGCACCTGCCCACACTGCCAAAAGTACCAAAACCTGGTTCAGTGACCATGGGATTACTGTGCTTGATTGGCCAGCAAACTTGCCTGACCTGAACCCCATCGAGAATCTATGGGGCATTGCCAAGAGAAAGATGAGGGACATGAGCCCGAACAATGCAGAGGAGCTGAAGGCCGCTATTGAAGCATCCTGGTCTTCCGTAACACCTCAGCAGTGCCACAGGCTGATAGCATCCATGCCACGCCGCATTGCAGCAGTCATTGCTGCAAAAGGGGCCCAAACCAAGTATTGAGTACATATGCATGCTTCTACTTTGCAGAGGTCCGATATTGTTCTATTTCCAATCCTTGTGTTATTGATGTCATGTAATATTCTAATTTTCTGAGATTGTGAATTTGGGGTTTTCGTAAGCTGTACGCCATAATCATCACAATTATACCAAAGTAAGGCTTGACATATCTTGCTTTGCATGTAATGCGTCTATCTCATATATTGGTTTCACCTTTTGAGTTGCCATACTGACATAAATGAACATTTGCACGATATTCTAATTTTTCGAGTTTCACCTGTATATATGGCTGTTAATCAAGTTTGTGATCCTGATTTCTAACCATCTAACAATGCTCTATCTATGAAGGTAGGGATGTGGAAGAGTATTTGTACATGAACTGTTCATGGAACAGCTGGTTTCAGATGGTTTGTGTCTAAAACAAAACAGGTGGTTGATTCAGCTATAGAGTACAACAGGGCTGTTTTGGTCTGGATATGGGCTGAAGCAGTTGTTACTGAAAGAAGTATTTCAGGCAGGGAGGGTAAGAGCAGGAAAAGGCAAACATAGCAGCAGCTCAGGGGAACACGGGAGGGAGAAAAAATAAGACATTGCAAAGTGGGGGGCACAATGGGATATGCAGCAATGTTAGCTGCTTGAAGGCAGGAGAGAGAGTGTGACACACATCAGCCTTGTCCTACTCACTCTCTAAAATCACTCCAGGATCCCTGTGCATTTTGTTTCAGCAGAAATAAAGAACAAAAGAAACATTCCAGCTTTTGTTTCTACCAAACTATGCCCCCTGCCCACCCTTGAATATTTTGGCAAAACTTTCAGAATGTTATGGTAGCTTTTGTTTTGTTTCAGATTCAAAACTACACACATTTTCTGTTTTATGCGCATTCTTACAGGGGGGATAATTTCTTCAGCCAGTAGAATTTTGCCTGAACCTTATTTCTGAGTCAGACCGCCAAGAGAGAGAAAGCAGGGATCGTAAATTAATCTATGTGCATATTCTCAAATACTAGACCAAAAATGATATATGAAATTTGTAAAGGAGCAACACACCTCACTAAAAGAATGCAGCATACACATTAAATAACGGTCACAGCAGTCATTAGTACATTAGGCCATCAAATCACAGGCTTGCAACAACAAAGATAAAATAAGTGATTCTACATGCAGCACATCTGGAGAATATATTAAAAAAAAACTTGGAAAAACAGCTATGTCCACTTTTGTGTTTAGACTGAAACTTGGAAGTGGTATGGCAAACAGTAATTAGAGTGACTAAGGAAAGTTTACCAACATTCACCTTAAAAAGACTGTATGTGCCATCTGGAATCTCTGTCCCTGGCGTTACTTCCATAGCAATGTCTTCGGCCTAAGTTAAATAACACATTGCCCATTAAAACACCACATTATGGACTGATGGGCTACATCACAACTAACAACAGGTTACAAGCTAGTTGTAGCTTGGTGGTTCCACATTATCAACACAAAAGCCAACAAAGAAATGGAGCAAAATGGCTGGATGACAGGAAGGAGGAAGGAAGGGAATGAACTTTTGAACCACACAAGGGTTTCTAACACTGTGTGTGGAATCTAACTTTTGAAGGAAAAGCATTTCTACAATTGTGAAACCAGAGATTCTTTTCATTACCGTAATTTTATTTGTAGTTGAGGTAACAGGCAAAATTTCAAGTCCCATTCGTATCCTCTTTTGTTTTTCACAGTATGCTTTCCAAGTGTCTTCATTAAACCCATAATTGAAATAATCTGAGAGATCAGCACCTTAAAAGAAAATAATGCAACTACTATAAAAATATGGAAGAATCCTTCCCTCTACAATGTTATCTAGCTACTGGTTTTCAAAAATGAAAAACAGCTGAATAACCATTCTAAGAAAGACCCTCTTCTGACAGCACTCTCATTTGTTTACTTCCCACAACCACTTAGCTGTGTTTTATTACTTAGCTGTGCTTCAAAGGGAAGGACACTTTCCCCTTATGTTAGATAAACTAGAGTAGCTTAAAAAATCAAAACATTCCTAGTAAAAAATTAAAAATGTAAAACATGCAATGACATATTCTCATGCATCAAATCCAACTCAGTAATATTCTATTTTGTCTACCTATTAGAAGTAGTTTTTTACAAATAATATTGTCAACATGCTTTGAACATTACATTTCTCCTGAAAAAGGAATTATGTATGCATTTCATGTATAGTAAAAAAAAAAAAAAATCAAATTTCTGCTCACCTGTGGAGTTTCAATGACAAGTTTTTACAATGATATACATTTCCGTGCAAAATTTTCTACCTGGTTTTCTCCAAGGTTTATCCTCAAAGGAATCCAAATCAACTTCTAATAGTGGAACACCATTAATGCTTCCTGGTGCATCCAGATCAACTCCTTTCACCTTTGCTCCTATAAAAAAAGAATACTTATTTCATAAGTCCACAATCAACAACATATTATTAAGAGTTTCTACACAGAAATTAAAATGCTTATTTCCTGCATACTGGCTCTCATGAGCCTGACAGTTATTGTTTATCTAAACTTTCTCTTATGGTGTAACAATGCAATACAGGATCTGTATTGTTACACTACATTATTTTTTCCTATTTTCTGTCTTTGAGCTCACAGTAAATGCTTACCAGAGGATCCGTAAGATCGTCCTCCTGTTTTAATATTGAGATTCACTGGTGCTGCTCCATATCTAAAAAATAACATTTTTATAGTAAATGGTAAAAGGTGAACAAGAGGGCTGAGGGAAGCATTCAAAAAGGAGTGTTCAAAAGTACAGTGGTGTGAGCCAAGCATCTCTCACTGAAGCATTAAAGAAGCTGCAATGTCTGGCTTAGCAGATACCGCAAAGCCTTTCCCCAGTTGTCCATACATGCACATACAGGTAGTCCTTGGTTAATGATGGCAACTGGGACCAGAATTTCCATCACTAAGCCCCATGGTTGTAAAGCGCAATATCATGATACCATGCCACTTAGCAGTTCCAACACTTCTGGTTAAGCGAAAGCTACCTGTACATGTGCAGTGGCTTCACTTTGCTGAATATATTTTGGAAACATGGTCACAATTTCCATCTTGTTTTTTAATGAGGCAAGTCAAATTGTGTCTTTTTAAATTTATCAGATCTCATCCTTTTCTATTGCTAATAATATTTGTGTATGGTCCTAATAGAAGAGAATGTATAGTATTGTGCAAAAGTTTTAGGCAGGTGTGAAAAAATGTTGTAAAGTAAGAATGCTTTCAAAAATACATATTGTAATTGTTTATGTTTATCAATTTACAAAATGCAAAGTGAGCAAACAGAAGAAAAACCCAAATCAAATCAATATTTGGTGTGACCATCCTTTGCCTTCAAAACAGCATCAATTCTTCTAGGCACACTTGCACAGAGTTTTTGAAGGAATTGGGCAGGAAGGTTGTTCCAAACATCTTGGAGAACTAACCACAGATCTCCTGTGGATGTAGGTTGCCTCAAATCCTTCTGTCTCTTCATGTAATCCCAGACAGACTTGAAGATGTTGAGATCAGGGCTCTGTGGGAGCCAAACCATCACTTCCAAGATTCCTTGTTCTTCTTTATGCTGAAGATAGTTCTTAATGACATTGGCTGTATGTTTGGGGTTGTTGTCCTGCTGCAGAATAAATTTGGAGACAATCACACGCCTCCCTGATGATATGGCATGATGGATAAGTATCTGCCTGTACATTGAGGACACCATTGATCCTGACCAAATCTCCAACTCCATTTGCAGAAATGCAGCCCCAAACTTGCAAGGAACCTCCACCATGCTTCACTGTTGCCTGCAGACACTCATTATTGTGCCACTCTCCAGCCCTTCGGCAAACAAACTGCCTCCTGCTACAGACAAATATTTCAAATTTTGACTCACCAGTCCAGAGCACCTGCTGCCATTTTTCTGTACCCCAGTTCCTAGGTTTTCATGCATAGTTGAGTCGCTTAGCCTTGTTTCCACGTTGGAGGTATGGCTTTTTGGCCGCAATTCTTCCATGAAGACCACTTCTGGCCAGACTTCTCCGGACAGTAGATGGGTGTACCTGGGTCCCACTGGTTTCCACCAGTTCTGTGCTGATGGCACTGCTGGACATCTTCCGATGTTGAAGGGAAGTAAGCATGATGTGTCTTCCATGTGCTGCATTAAGGTTCCTTGGCCGACCACTGCGTCTATGGTCCTCAACTTTGCCCGTTTCTTTGTGCTTCTTCAAAAGAGCTTGAACAGCACATCTTGAAACTCCATTCTGCTTTGAAATTTTTCCCTGGGAGAGACCTTGCTGATGTGTCTTGTTGCTGTGCTCAGTCTTGCCATGGTGGATGACTGTGACATGAGACTGTCTTTCACAACCTCACCTTAGCAGCAGAGTTTGGCTGTTCCTCACCCAGTTTTAAGCCTCCTACACAGCTGTTTCAGTTAATGACTGTGTTTCAACCTACATATAAAATTGATGATCATTAACATCTGCTTGCTATAACTGGTTAATCATACACCTGACTCTAATCCTGAAAGATCCTTGACTTTGTGCAAGTGTACAAAGTGTGCAAGTGTAAGAATTGATGCTGGCTTGAAGCCAAAGGGTAGTCACACCAAATATTGATTTGATTTAGATTTTTCTTCTGTTCGCTCACTTTGCATTTTGTGAATTGATAAACATAAACAATTATAATATATATTTTTGAAAGCATTCTTACTTTACAGCATTTTTTCACACCTGCCTAAAACTTTTGCACAGTACTGTATGTAGCTCAGGCTGAACCACTGAGTCCTTGGTGCTCTCTAAGCTTGGTTCTTTGCTTGCAGACATTTCATTACTCAACTAGGTAACATCATCAGTGCAAGTAAGCGTGGGGTTTGCTCCCTGTTTATATATAGTAGCTTGCCCTGCCAGTTTTGGTGACGCAAATTTAAATTAAATTAAATTGCGGGGCACTTGGCAATTGGTTGTAATTGTGAACGGGTTGCCAAGCGCCCAGATCGTGATCACGTGACCGTGGGAGTGCTGGGACGGCCAGAACACCGAGGACCTGTCATAACCACTATTTGTTCAGTGCTGTTGTAGCTTGGAATGGTTGCTGACTGAATGGTTGTAGGTCAAGGACTACCTGTCTGTCTGTCTGTCAGAGGTGTGCTGATCAATTCACTGAGAAATATATGAATGGGAAATTTATTGCATGTTTGTTGATTTAGAGAAAGCATGTGATAAAATGAATAGGCTTGAATTATAGAGTATTTTGTACAAATATGGAGTAGATAACTAGTTTCTGCATGTGATAAGAGCAGCGTATGCTTGATATAAACCATGGGTGATATTAACTGGAATGCACAGCAAAATGCTCCAAATGTTGAGTACAGAGTACGACAAGGATGTGTGATAACTGTTTAACCTATTTATGGGTAAATGTTTAAGGTACATTTGTGATGACATTAGCAGCATGTTGATTAGGCATGTGAATGTGCTTTTCTATGTAGATGAGGCTGTAATTGGCTGAAATCCTAAATGATTTACAATGAACAATAGATCACAGAAAGCAACGAATCATATGGTTTTGAAAGTTACTGTATCAAAGACCAATAAATAAAAATAAAAAATAAATAAAAATTATACACCGAAGGTGAAATATTAAACCATCTTAGTAAATAAAGTTGTGCATCTTAGCAGAAAAATGAACAGGGGATATTTTAAGGTGTGCAAATGCTGATGGAAAGGACAATATTCATTTGCTTATTAGTTCAGGGTTTTTTGCACTTTGTAAAATGTAGCTTACTCCAAAATGGAATAGAATGATAACTATTTTCATGATTTTTGTTTTTGCTCTTTTTGTTTTTAAGGCTGGAAGCAATTGTTACTTGCCACGGGTATCAAAGGAAGGGACTTTTCACAAGTCTCACTTAACTCAGAACCCTAAATCCAGATGACCGGGCAGCAGACAACTTACCCATACTGTGGTGCTCCTGTTTTAATATCACCAATAGTAACCTGAACATCATCTTCATCATCATCACTATCACTGTCACTGTCATCTTCAGCCTCTGTCACTTTCTACAACAAAAAGGCTATAATTAGGAATTACATATAATTTAATTAACATGCAAGTGCCAACTATCTTTCTTGATACTATTTGAAAAGGCAACTGTATTTACAGCATTTCAAAATATGGTGTGTATAAATCAAAGTTGTAAAGAGTGGTAAACACAAAACATACCCACCCAAAGAATAAAGGAGGCCATAAGTCTCCACCATTAGAATCAATGATTAATTTTCAATGGCTTACAATTCAGTGGAAACAAATTTGTATTGCATATCCTGACTCACCACTATGAAATTAGCGAACCAAAACAAGAGGCAAAGTTTGAGCGTGAGTTCAAAATACATAAAAATATTAATAAGCATCAACTCAAAATGGTATCAGCGTTCATTATTAAGTTAATTGGTTTTCCTACCATGTACCCAAATAAAACCATTAGATGAATTATTCACAGATAATCTTTTCAATACTGGTGATTATTTAAATCTTTCAATTTAATTCTAATGGTTGATAGAAAAAAGAAATGTCTATTTGCAACAAGCACAACACATCTGCAAAAAACAAAAAAGATCAACTACAGGGTGTCCCCCCCGCCCCCCGAGTCAAACTTGACTCCTTGCTACTACATGGACAAGTCCATATCGTTTTCAGGCAGCATTTTCCAAAGTGGCTTCTTCTTAGGCTGACAAGGAATTGGCCTAAACTCATCCAGCTGTCTCATGTGTCTAAGGCAGGACTAGAACTCAGATTTTTTGCTTTTAATCCAGCATCTTAACCACTAGACCAAACTGGCTCTCACTTGTCAGGATACAAGTGTGCAAAATACAGCCCTAGTAAGCATTTTTTTAAAACAAAAAAACTAAAAAGCAGCATTGGAAGAGATTTGCACGCAGAAATGGAAATGGGAAGAGATTGCTTAGCTGTTTCTCTGCTTCAGATCCTCAAGAGATCTGAAACACAAGTAGATATGTACAGGTGTTTAAAAGTTTGTGAATGCTTTTGTATTTTCAATATTTCTGCATAAATATGACCTAAAACATGATCTGTTCTACACACAAGTCCTAAAACTAGATAAAGAGAACCAAGTTAAACAAATGAGTCAAAAACATTATACTTGTTCATATAAGTATATTGAGGAAAATTATCCATAGCTACATATTTGCGTGTGGCAAAATTATGTGAACCCCTATGATTATCAGTACATTTGAATGAGAAATTAGAGTCGGGTGTTTCAATCAATGGGATAAGAATCAGATGTGAGTATGGGAGGTCCTGTCTTATTGAAAGAAAGGAATCCTTGGGTTTTCACTATCAAAGTCTGATCTTCACAACAAAGGTATGTGGAAGTATTTTATGGCTTGAACAAAAATTTCTGAGGACAGTTGTTGATGTTCACCAGGCTAGAAAAGGTTATGAAACTATTTCCAAAGAATTTGGACTCCACCAGTCCGCTGTCAGGTGCATCATGTACAAATGGAGGCAACTGAACACCACTGTACCCTCCCCCGGAGTGGCTGACCAACAAGATCACACCAAGAGCAAGGCGTGTAATACTCCAGGAAGTTTCAAAGAACCCCAGGGTAATGTCTAAGGAACTAAAGGCCCCTCTTACACTGGCAAATGTCAGCGTTCATGAGATCACCATCAGAGGAACACTGAACAACAATGGTGTGCGTGGCAGGGTTGCAAGGAGAAAGCCACTACTCTTCAAAAAGAACATTCTTGCCCATCTACAGTTTGCGAAAGACCATATAGATAAGCCAGAAAGCTCCTGGAACAATCTTCTGTGGATGGATGAGACCAAAATGGAATTTTTGGGTTTGAATGAAAAGGGCTACGTTTGGAAAAGGGCAAACACTGTATTCCAACAAAAGAACCTTATCCCATCTGTGAAACATGGTGGTGGTGATATCATAGTTTGGGCCTGCTTTACTGCTTCTGGACCAGGACAGCTTGCCATCATTGGTGGAACTAGGAATTCTGAATTGTACTAGCAAATTCTAGAGGAAAGGGTCAAGGTATCTGTGAACTGAAGTTCAAGAAAAAGCGAGTCATGCAGCAAGACAATGACCCAAAACACACAAGTCATACAACCAAATAATGGTTAAAAAAGAAAATTAATGTTTTGCAATGGCCAAGTCAAAGTCCTGACCTTAATTCTATAGAAATGTTGTGGAAGGACGTGAAGCAGGCAGTTTATGAGAGGAAGTCCCCCAACATCCCTGAGTTGAAGCTGTTCTGTAAGGAGGAGTGGGCTAACATTCCTCCAAGCTGATGTGCAGGACTGATTAACAGCTATCAAAAACGTTTGTTATTGCTGCCCAAGGAGGGCACACCAGTTACTGAAAGCAAAGGTTCATATACTTTTGCCACACACAAATCTGCAGTTTTGGCTCATTTTCCTCAACAGAGAAATGAACAAGTATGACGTTAGTGACTCATTCGTTTAATTGGGTTCTCTTCATCTAGAACTACTTCTGTGGAGAAGAGATCCCATTTCAGGTCATATTTATGCAGAAATATTGAAAATTCAAAAGGATTCACAAACATTTAAGCACTGCTGTACTTAGAACACTACTGGCAGGGCACACCAAGTGAACAGCAAGCTGCCAGCAACCTAGAACAGATCGCAGCTATTGGGGAAAGTGCTGTACTCTTTTCCAGCATGTTATTTAATCACTCAGGATTAGCCTTGCAAAGCTATCCTCATATTCTCAAGGTTGAGGACAAGTTCAATATCATTAACACTTGCATTTTGGAATTAATTTATCAGATAGTTATGTCTCATAAAATAATAATTTAATCATAAATTATAGGAACGTGCAAAATATTCCATTTTGGGGACAAAATGTTCCAGGGAATGCCAAATAAATAAATAAGTAAGTAAGTAAGTAAGTAAGTTTCTTCTCTGTACTATGCCAATCTAGGAATGGCCTAGAAGTTTTCTGAACTTCCTTTCAAACCTGGAAGTGATGCAATAGTGTTGCAGGCATAGAAGAAAATCGGAATGTTCCCCAAAATGTTCTCTTTCCAAAACAGACACACCCCTAACAAATTAGCACACTCATTGGTCCTCAGAAGTGGCTTGCTCAAAATCAAAGAATGTTTTAAAACAAGCACTTTAGAAATCTACATAAGTAATACCATTTTCACTACACCATTTTCAGCTGCCACTTCTTCTTCATTTCCCGTTGGGGGTGGAACACTTAAAAATAAAATAAAAGGCATTAGCTGGTAGACAGGCACTGGTATTGGTTTTAAAAAAAATGTAATTTAAATTTATTTAATAAAAAATACGAATGTTTTATCTGAATTATGGCTTTGTTAGGAAAAAACCAATTTTTTTTCAGCAAAACCTTTATTTCTGCAAAATAAGGATACATCCAGTAATTAAGCAGAGCAATAATACTTTGTTTCATTTAATTTAATGTGATTTCTCAGTGATATTATACATTATTTCATTATCCCCATTATGAAAGTAAAGTAACCAGGATAAAAAGCTTGCAGAGCATATATTTATTTTGTGAAGAGATATACAAACCAGTGGTATTTTATACACTATATATAATTAACCTAAGCTTAGAAATTATTTAGTTTTAACATACGCAGAAAATCATAGCACATGGTACTGAGATATTTAGAAGATAGCCGTAAACAAGGTCCTGGATAAAATCTATCTATGTGGTCACTAAGAGTTGATGGCACATATTCAATCAATCATAAACAGGGTACTCTACTCCCAAAGCCGGAGTAGAATAGTATTTTAATCACACTGATTTATCTTATTACAAAAGTAAATCAGAAAAAAGTTCATTAAAGTTCTTCACTTTTTTCAGCCCATAAGGATCCAATTCAGCTAGGATTTGAAATATAATGAGCATAGATGACATTACCTGGTGCAGTAATTAAGCATTTTCAGCTGAATAACATAGCTCTAACAACAAAACATGTCATCACTGAGCTACGCATGTGCTCTACTATTGCAACTACATATAACTGTGAAATTATTTAAGCTACTTCCCCAAAAATGTTCTCGAGAAGAAAGTACTATTACAAAGTAGTATCCTAGAACAGCACTATAATGATGCACGATGAACTCTTTCAAATTCTATTGAAATCAGGTTCCTTCCTTTCATAATTGAAATTGTAATGATCTATAAAATCCATTGTACCAAGTTTCTTGTATTATATATCTATTTTGTAATAGATTTTCTATCTATTTACAAAAAACTCTGCAGAAACAGTTAACACAGAATCAGGAATATCTTTAAAACAAGAAACTTCCAAAGGACATTATTATTATCCTGCAACACCAATTCACACCCCAAAAGCTCATGAATATGCAGGTTTTGCTGGACAGAATGAAAGAATTAAACTATGAAAACGAAAACATATTTTACATTGCATATGCACTGCCCCCTGCAAATATTTTTGAACAAACTATTTAATAATTCCTCATATATGATACAATATATTTTGATGACTGTGAGCTCTACTGTTTTTTGTCATCTGGGAACGGTCAACATTCTTGAACACTGTCTGAATTCAAAGAGTTCAATGACAGAAAACAAGCTGAGGTTAAGACCTCAGTATTAGGTGCTAGTAGAAACGTAGTGAGACTCAATTTGATCCTACATTTATATTAGACTCATAGTCATGAGTGCAGTTATGCTATCCCTGGATTTTCTTGGACAAAGAATAAAGTTTGTACAGTCACATTCAGTATTCCAATTACACTAACTACAAGTACATATTAAATAACTTCAACTTTCATTAAAGAAATGAAAGAGCATTATTGGATGTTGACCTTCCATAGCCCAATTCAAAATGTTGATCTTATCTTTTAATGACCTGGACAATTCATATCCTGAATGTCTGCCTTATTTGGATCTTTAGGAAATCCTTATGGAGACACCTTCATATGCACAGGCCCACTGAAAACAGATTTCGCCTTTGTGACTCCAAAACTGATATTTGCTTTAGGAAGGCTGACCGGATGCCGCTCTGTCCTCTTTCAGGAAGGGCGTTAAGACGTTTCTCTTATAGTTTTACATTATTTTAGTGTATTTAAAGGCTGATTTAACTTATAGTTTTAATATTGCAAAATGTTAAAATTATTTTTCATTACTTATCAACTGCTTGGATGTTTTCAGAAAAACAGTAAAAAAGCACTTTAAAATAAACCATAAAGACAAGTGCAGAAAACTGGGTTCAGCTGCTTCCAGACATTCAATTCAAAACTGGTCAATAGGAATAAGACTGACTCTATCAACCTCACAACTAATTGTTACAAAAATACTCACCTAACAGGTGTTTCCTCTGGTCTTTCTTCTTCATTCTCATCTTCAAGAAATGACAAAATCAAATCAAAATTATATCTCAGTACAGTGTTATCAACAGGAAACATTTAACATTTTGTAGAAAATACGTCCATTCATTTTCATGCTAATTCTACATAGTCTTTGCGCAGTTATAGTACACCCTCAACTTCATGGCTCCTCCTCATATTCCAACAGCAGGACAAAAATCCTTACTGTTAATCCTTCAAAGGAAGTTTTCCTGGACATCTTTCATTTGAACATGTAGTTACTATCAGGAAACATCCTTTGCTGCTAATTTAGAATCTGGACTGCGTATGCTGACATATACTTAATTGCTCTCTCTAAACACTATACAACTTAATACAACCTATATTCTTCTTTTCATAACCTTCTCTTTAGCTTCATGAATTATACGTTTCCCTTTCATCTTAACCCAACACATCCACCCATACTAGGCTTGCAACATCCCAAATCCACAGAAGACTCAATAAACAAATATATTTAGAGTTGGGTGGTCTCCTAGGCAAACACTGAGACAACCCAGACAGGTGAGGAGCTTCCCAATCTTCCCTTTACCAAAAACAACAACACGGGATTACCTAATTTCTGGACCGGTCCAAAGCCTTTGCTCACCTCCTCAAAAGCAGGGACTATATTGGACAATTGTAAATAATGGGGGAAGGGGGGTGTCAGAAATCTACCCGCCATTCTCTTCCAAGGACATGACGCCTCAAAAAGGCCGTTTCCTAAAACGCGAACTATCCTAACAGGCGTCCAGGCCCGTCCCCCTTGGGGAGGGTCTCCGCTTTCAAGGGGGCTCCATTCACACAGCTCAAGGGTTGCGCTCTACCAAAGGTGGCCGCAGGGAAGGGAAGCGAGTGAAACCTTCCCCCGACAGGGAAAGGCGGACTGAGAAGGGAGGAAGCTAACCGAGTCGCCGGCTCCGCGGCCTGCTGGGTGCCCAGAGGCCTCTCTGGAGAAATGGGGCTTGGCAGAAGCAAGCCCCGGCCGGGTCTTGCTCCCAGCAGGCCGCCGCCGCGCCTCTTCAGCCGAGGCCTGGTCGGATTCTCCAACCGGTCTGGCCTCAATCGCTCCGCGAGGTGGGGGCAACACACACCGCGACACACACACACACACACACACACACACACACACAGAGGCGGGGGGGCTCGAGAGCGTAGGAGGCCGCGGGGAAGAGAGCCATACCGCCATAGAGCCACTCCTCCTCTTCATCGCCGGCGCCAGCCCCGCTCAGGTCCGCCGCCAGTCGCTCCACCTCACCGCCCGCCGACATGGCTGATTTCCCTCCCCGTACACGCGCTCCACGGACCCGCCGCGCGAGGTTTGGCTACGCAGCGCGCTTGCGCACAAGAAGCCCCCTTCCCGTGGCAGCGAGAAGAGCGGAGCAGAGTGGTGGCGGCGGGAGTCGTGACGGTTGAGAGGCCTCTCCCCCCGTCCCCGTCTCTGCCTGACAGGGGCGGGCGCTGGCGGCCTCCGCTTCCCCTGAGGCCTAGAGGGTATATAGGGAGAACAGGCGAATCGACGAGTCTTCTCCCGGCCCTGAGGCGACTCGGCGCCGTCCTGAACGCGCTGGCACGGAAGCCGGGCCCAACACGCTCAGCCTTCCCCAACGCGGCGCCCTACAAGTGCGTCAGTCCACCACCCCCCCCGCCTGAAGCGGGGCATTCTGGGAAATGCGCTTCCGCTTTGCTGGGCGGTCTGTCCGGGTCCGCTTAGGCTAAGCCCTCCATTTGACGTGATTTCAGTCTATGTCTTAACGCATTAAGAGATTCCAGAAAGCATAAAGGTTTCTCGCCTAACTGACATTTCAAAGACTAAAAATAAAATTTCCCAGGTTGTAATCCTGATACCAATGATAATAGAACAGGACGACCCGCCACAAGTCACTAGTGGATTTGCAACAAAGATGAGCATTTTATTCACTTGCTTCTACACAACACACTTAAACGGACCCCCCACTGGAGATAATAATCAGCTCTCCAAGGATATTTGGCCTAACCCCCAAGAAAGATGTTCAAGTGCAACTGCTGCACAGGTCTTGGATTATTAAATTTATCAACCCTAAATCCATTTTAAAGTTGTTCTCTCCCTGCAAAAAAAAAAAAAAGGAAATATTGCAGACTTTCTGGCATAATTGTTTTTCTCTCTTAAGAAGAATAATAGAATATCAAAAAGGTTTTCCACTCACTAAGAGCTCATAATTCCCTTACTCTTTACGAGGCATCAGCATGGTATTTTGCAATTTCTGATGCTGTAAGACCAAAGTTGTCACTTTATCCTACCAACATTTTCTTTTCTTTCACATAACACACAATCCCCTTACCCTCTAAACATTACCTTTATAACCTTTCATTCCAAAAGTCCTTTCTGTATACCACTGCTCTTCTGTTCCTTTCTTCCTCCCTGTCATTATCTTCAACTTTCCATGCTGCTTAGTAAAGGAACAGAAAGGGTATGTAACTTTTAAAATCAACTATTCTTTTCTAAAATAAGAGGAGCAGAACTCAAGACTGCCTAAAAAGCCCAATTCTTTGGCAGGTGTGTATGAGCTGATTATGATCAGGCCACAATGAATTAGTAACATTCTGTATATACTTACATTCCCTTTATTGTTTTATATATCCTTCCAAGGCTGAACCCTGTCATTAAACATAGTTTAGCCTTGGTGAATGACTCTTGGATCAAATAAAAGCATTTCTATACTAGCAGTCTTGCACCAATCCCTTATAAAAGACTGTGGAATCTGGTAACCTTTACTAAAGACTATTTTACTGTTAATAAAATACATTAGCAGCAATCTTCTAGAGATGCTGCCTAATCTTGGCAACTTTCAGATGTATGGACTTCAACTCCCAGAGTTCCTCAGCTGGCATGGCCATTCTCATGGCTGAGAATTCTGGAAGTTGAAGTCCATGCAGTTAGAAATAGCTAGGAAATGCTAGCAACATTTAATCCCAGACGACGCACACTACTGGCCACAGGTGCTTTGTAGTATGGTGCATTTTGCCTGAGTGATCTGGAGCTATGAATTAACATACCTGTGTTATGCATGTGTTTGACTCACAGTCTAGACAGTTCAGTCTGTTATCTGCCTAAACTTCATATCTCCTTGACTTGATAAATAGTTTGCACTTATTACATGTAATAATATTCTCTGGTCTATAAAGATGTATACACTTATTTACTATGTTACCTGATTTCCACAGTGTCCAATCTGTTGGGGAAAAAAATGTAAACTTATTTTAGTCCTTTATTTTAAAGCTCCCAAACCTTCAGGTGTCATGTTTATTATGTAACTTTTTAAAACAATCTCGCCAGTCAGAGTCTCTTGGAGCTGGAAAATAACTAGTGAAATAAGTAAAATAAAATCCTTACTTTTATCTATTAAAATTGTGTTCTCTAGAAATGAAGATCTCCAGTTTTTGTAATACTGAATAACAATGATGGTGATATTCTGCATATATTGAACCTGTAATACTATCATTATGTTTGGAGATTAATCCCACAGTCAGACACAAGCAATCTTATGACGTTGTTATTATCGCTGTATCATTATCAACACATAAAAGCAACTAGGTATTCTATGTTGTGCCAAGTTTTAGATAACCAGTACAATATTAATTCAGATTTAAGAAGAGGTTTAAAGTGAAGTGGGAAAGTATCGGGATAGAAAAAAGGCTTAAAATAGAGAGAAAGGATAACGAGCTGCCTGTGACCAGCACCGAAGACCTATCCGCACCGCGAAGGTTACAGTCTCTTTATTTCTCCCTCGCTCCTGTCCGCAAATTAAAGGGTTAAGCTTCTGGAATCCAAACTTCCGACGCCTGAGCCCGTCCTCGGCTCACCCTTAAACAGCCAATCAGCGTTGGGCGCTGAAAAAAGACGTCATCTCTCCGCACCCGCCTTGCGAATAGCATGGGTGGATGTTGTGGCAGGTAATGCTCTGGCTTTCCGGATCACCCCGGCTGTGCTCTCTTGATCGAGAGGTGGCGGCTTTCTGGCAGCCTATCCACCCCCCGGATTCGAGCCCGACCTCTTTTTACGGCTGATCTCGGCATGCTCCCCGGTAGCGCATAGTAACAAGCTTCCCAAGCAATGGAGGTCGAAGGGCTTCTTTCCGCGCTTTATTGCCTCGCTTGCTAGCCTGGGGGTGCCCGCTACCCGGGGGCAGTTTGACTGCTGCCTTTTGAAGACCGAAGGAGGATTTCCAAGTGTTTGGGCCTCACGATGTCTGCAGCCACCGCCCTTCCTAAGTCCCCAGCTGGGGTGTCTTCCTTTTGCCAGCAAGCTTGGGAGCAGGTGTTTACTAAGGTGAAGCGAGCAGTTGTGTTCATGGACTCAGCTTGCGCGGAAAGTCTTCACTGGGCCTGTGGCGGAGTCAGCCGGCTCTTGCAGGCTGGAGCTCTCAATGTCAAGGAGTTCTCCAGCTTTGAGTCCGGGGAGGCCAAGCAACCCAAGGCGGTCTTCGTGGTCAGCACCTCGTTGAAAGGCCGGACTGTGGACATCATTCGTGATATTGTGAGCCTCAGCAACTTCCAGTACTGTGTGGTTTTCACTGGCGTCAACCACACTGTGCATTTGCAAGCGTATAATACTCCCAGCAGTGCTGAGACTGAAAGTTCTGGCCAGGTAGTCTTTGAGCAGTTTGAAGAGAAGCTTTGCCAGTGGATGGGCAACATGAACTACACTGCAGAGGTGCACCATGCTGCTTTGTTTCTGGCACCCATCTTGGCCCACCTCTTTGTAACACCTGCCTTTTCTGCACTTTTCCCTTTGATGGCTGAAGATTTGACTCAAATCAATAGTGCTCGACCAGAGAAGAAAAAAATTGCTCACTTGAATGATGTGGACTTCTTGTCTCTGCCTTCAGAGTTGCAGCTTGAGATCAGATCACTGGTTTCTGATCTCAATACCTTATTTGAGTATCTTAGTGTTCGGGAGGAATGTTTTGCCATTGGACCAATGAGCAAGATTATTGCAGGGGATTTGGCAAATTATTCCCAGGCCAAGATCAGGAGGAAAAATGCACAAAATAAAGCTTCTATAATTTTTGTGGACCGGACATTAGATTTGACAGGTAAGAATCCTGAAGTTTATTTAAAGATATTGTCAGGCTGATAGAAGAATCATGGTATTTCATTAACTGCCTGTTATAATGATTTAGGATTTTTTTAAAAGCTTATCTAGATAGAATCATTATTTTAAAAGCACCAATGTCATAGGATAGTGATACTAAAGCTTTCTTTGGAAGTAGGGCCTAAAACAAATACCAGTGCCTAGTAGGCAGAGAGATGATCAAACATCCTGCTAGGAGTGCAGTGTCTTTTTTTCAGCTTTGCTGAGCACAGTGTCGCTGTAGGTGCCTGAGTGCTACTTGGCTTGCATACTTTGAAATCATATCATAAATATTATGGATGCTTCAAGGCTGAAACTATTACATCCATGCTTTCTGTCATTCTTGTTAAAAGTAAGGACTTTGAGTTGTATAATATATATATAAGGCCTCTAATCTTTTGACAGAGGTATCAAAAATATTATTGAGATTCTACTAGGCTGTCTTGCTTCTCTGAGTCTTTTTCAAGGTTTTAAAAAATATTATTAACCAGTGGAAATAATTTTTTTTTCAAAATATAGGTATTAGATTTTGTCTTCCCATGGTTTCTCTGTATGTCAGGAAGAGAAGGAATTCAGCATGGCATAACTCATGATTTATCACTGATTGTATTGGTGATCACTGATCTCACCTGGTGTCCAAATTGTATTCTTTATCAATATTGCAGATGTTTATTAGCAAAGTATGAGGTAAATATATAATGCACATAAATATTTTAATTATTAATCTAATTAAGTCAAATTAGGAACCAGAAATAAAAATAGCTGAATCACTAAAGGGAGAGAGAAAATAATACTTTAATATGCTATAACATTCGGACAATACAAGTTTTCACCTCTAGGCCCTAGACCTCAAATCCAGCCATTGTTTATTATTAAACTCTATCTACAGCAGCATGCTGGTTAGCAGTCTGAATAGTTTAAAATATTTGGTGGATACTTCTCTATGTCAGAAAGAACATGAGTTTTATACTCATGGCTGCTAAGCAAAAGTTGGTTACTGAATGTGTGAGGTTGGTCTGATTGCCAGGAGGAATGAGATATATACCTCATCTTCTCTGCCTTTTAAAAGAAGTGTGATTAAGGAGATTGAAGCATAGTAATGGGCTAGATCTTCTCCTGCATGAGACCCACAAAAGCATAATTATTCTGAAGAGGGGGGTCTTAAGATATCTACCGCCAAGAGCAGCTGAAGGTAATACACCAAACCGGACTAAAGAAAATGCTCTGTGATTTCTGGCAGTTGTCAGCTGGAGGGGTACTATAGGAGTATTTTGACAATTTAAGTTATCTTGGGTCTGTACTAATCGCTTGCTGCCACTTTATAGCCAGAATCTTTTGTTTCACAACCTTCCTAGCTTGCTGGTATCCCAACAGTCATAAACATCCCAGGAAAAACCATAAATAGCCATATGCATCTTTAATGCCTGTCTTCCATGAAGAACAGAAACTGTCTCTTCTTATCAGGGCAACCAGGCAGATTGTACTAAACATCAGTTCCAACAGGTAACTAAAAATAGCAATCCAAATCTGGGCCTCCAGTCTTGTAAGTCCCAATTTCAGTTTTAGAGCTCCATTAGAAATGCATTTGGATGGCTCTGACCCTGCTGGCCTTCCCAAAGGCTGTGAAAACCTGTCTTTAGCCTCAAGCATTAGGGCTAGGCTGCTAGTGGAGCCTGATATGCATGTTTTGGGGGTTGTGAATAGTTTGTAATGTATCTTAGCTCTTATATTCTATCATGATTGCTTTTAATTGTACAGTTCTGTTTTGTTTTTAATTGGTTTTTGTATTCTTGTTATTTGCCTGGAGTTATTGATTTAAGTTGGGTGCCATGTACATTTTCTAAATAAAATGGCTTGCAAAAGTAACCTCAACAATTTTGATTGCTCCCTCTCTATGAAGTTGGAACTCATTTACATATCATAATAGCCATGCTTTTAGTTTTGCCTCAAATAATTTCAGTGCAGTAAGGAATGTATTGTCTTCCCTCAGTATAGAAAAAAGCTAAAATAGCCATAGCACTTACCTGTTATATGTAATCTGAATTAGCATGTCTCCACCCAGATGAATGGAATGTTATCCCTAAGTGATTAAAATGTTTGTCCTGCTCTAATTTGTTGCCATTAATAATCCAACCACACTCTTCCACCCTCCTGGTGAAAGTCAGAACTTTAAAAAAAAAAATTATTTACAAATTATAAGAAAAATGGCAAAACACCTAACTACACTAAAACACACACACACACAAACACACAATTAACAAAACAATCTTTAAACTTAAAGAAAAAATAACTAAAGGGTTAGGAAAAAAACCCAAACTAAGAGACGAAAAGGAAAAAATCTAGTAGTAGTATAAATACCATATACTACTGTATGATCAGTACAGAATATTATTATAAAATATCACAAAATCTGTGCCATACTTATCGCCTCATCCTTTGATTAGTAGAAAATATTGCCTTTTCCAAAACAGATAGATCACATGTTTCTAAAAGCCATTCCTCAACATCTGGAATAATATCACTTTTTCAATTTCTCAGTATGATTCTTTAAGCCACCTACCATGCTTGATACAACCATAATTCCTGAAAAATAGTCAGTTTTCAAAGCTTTGGTATATACTTCAACATCACATTAACATCTTTAACATTTAAAGGTTTTCATATAAATCTACTTATATACATTAGTACTGCATGCTACTCCAAAAGATCATATGACCAGATCATATGGATCAATGAACCCTCAAATTTTTTACACCTCCAGCATAGGAAATCTGATGTCCACCCCTACAGATATATTTTTTTGAGAGTCCAATGCACTCTAAATACAATTTTTGATGAAATCAACTTTAATCTCAGATTTGTATATATCATTTTACTATTTTTAAGGACATGAATCCGTTGTTGGGTGTTATCAGATATTTCTGTCACAACTTTTAAGTTTTTGATAATTTAATGTATTTGATCTTCACAAAGCTGAACAAGGGTTTTTAATGCTCTTCTCAAACCAATAACTGACCATGATAGAATGGCCAAATCATTGGTGTACAGAAATACCATATATGCCTCTCAGGTAGCTTAGGGAGGTGGAACTCCTTTTTTAATTAATATGCCATATCTCTGTATTTATATAGACATTGAATAATAAAGGAGCGAGAGTTATCCTTGTTCTACTCCCTGTATTATAGAAATTGGATCAGTTACTTGGCTACAGGAATCACATTGACTCTCATACTGGGATTACTATAAAATTTGTACATCAATAGGAAGAGTTTCCTGTCAATAGTAATTGCTGTCAATTTCTTTCATAGATTATCTCTAGAGACTGAATCAAAGGCCCATTTCAGGTCTACAAAGGCTACATTTTTAAATTTATTGTGTATTAATTTATTTTATTTCAAGCAATATCAGGTAACTACATTAACATAAATCCATATACATATAAGGAAAAAAATATATAAAAATTACAAAAAAGATCTACTACAATGTGGATAAAGAGATGGATACTATGCCATATATAAAGAGTACACCAAATTATAATCTTCTGCTATTAAGGTAAACTATAAAATCCAACCAAATTTGATAAAATGTGGTTCCTGCTTCTGAAGTCTCATTACTTTAACTTTATCTGTGATTTTTTTCTAATGTGGCAATTGAAGAGACCTTGCTAATCCACAACTCAACTGTTATATTATCTAGAATTTTCCAGCATTGCATAATTATTGTTTTGGCTTCTAAAATTAAATAGATAATCAATTCTTTATTTTTAAGCTTATGGTTTGGTCCTGTAAATAAAATGAAGTAAGCCTAATCCTGGAGAGCATTCAGTACTTTGTTTAGTGATAATACTTATCTCCCTAAAAATTTTTCACCGGAAAGGTATAACTTTATCACATGATGGAGTCCTTGGGGTTCTCTGAGTGTGGTTGTTTTCTTGTAAACGTTTCATTACCTGGCTAGGTAACATCTTCAGTGCTAGAATGGGATGGGGTTTGTTTTCTGTTTATATATTGTGGCATGCCCTGCCAGTATTGGTGGGGGTGGGGGTTTTGTTTTGTTTAATTTTTTCCCTCTGGTAGTTCCTTGATTATGGTATTGTTTAGTGCTTGTATGTCTGGTGGTAATCTTGGTGTTAATCTCTGCTTATCAGGGTGATGATTACTGGTGAGGAGATGTTCTGGTCTTTTGTTTTCCTTTCTTCTGTCTCTTTTAAATAGCGTGTAGATGTTGCCTGTGTGCCTGTTGATGGCTGCGTTGTCTGAACTGGGAAACTGTCAGCATCTTGTTTTAACTGGGAAACTGTCAGCATCTTAGACCAAGCTAAATCCAAAAATGCAGGACAATTCTTGGAAGCTTGGTATTCAGACAAGGCAGCCATCAGCAAAACTGTCTATTTATTCTTCCAAATTTGAAACATTGTTTTAGTACAAACATTTTCAATCTGTTTTATTCTAGAAAAATGTTTTGGGTGAAAAAACCACTGATTTATACACTTATTTGACTCTAGCATAGTTTCATTTTGAATCCATTGTTTAGAAGAATCTTCCATAATAATTGGAATCATATGCCCTAACTATGCAGCTTGATAATATCTTAACAAATTGGGCATGTTCCAGCCTCCCTGTTTCTGAGGTCTATATAAAATCCTTTTATTTACTCTCAGTTTTTTTGCATGAAAGCATATCTTAAAGCCTCTTCTGGAATTACCACTGGGAGGCATTGAAATAAAAAGTTAAGCCGTGCAAGAATTTTCATCTTTTCTGCTATGATTTGCCCTAAAGTATTGAATGTTTTGAAGCCCAATTTTTAATTTCCTTATTTAATTTCTTCCATGTTGGTATATAGTTATTTTTAAGATTTTATTAATATTTTTAGTAATAGTAATGCCTAAATATTTTAAATATTTATATACTATTGGAATCCCTAAAACTATGGAAATTTTCTTTTGAGTTTTTGGGGGAATATGAAAAAACCTTAGATGTGATTTATGAAAATTAACTGATAGTCCTGGCACCTCTGCAAATTCCTCTAATTTCTTCTTAATATACATACCAGCTGAAGAAGAAGCATTTAAAAGAGTCAAAATCATATCATCTGCAAATAGATTTAAAAGATACATCTTATCTCCCATTTTCACCCCACAAATCTGATTATTGGATCTAACTGCTAGTGCCAATGCTTCTATGGTTATTTTTTTTTATTTTTTAAACTGCTTAACAGTCATTACTGACCCTGCAGTGACCGCCCCCTAGCGGTTTTCAAGGCAATTGCATCTTTCTAGTTTCGGAATTAGACTTTGCCAGAGCCTAATTCCTAGAGCGTCAGCCCAGCTGGCAGCACAGGAGGCGGGATTTCCGTTGCTTCGCGCCCCTTTTTCGGACGATTTACCGGCAACTGTCCCGTCTCTCTGTTGAGCCGCTGCCAGCATTTTTCCTCCCGCCGGAGTGAGAGTCCTCATTTATCTACTCACGTATGTTTTCGATCTGCTGAGTTGGCAGAAGCTGCGGGTATAGAAACAAGAGCTCACCTTGTTAACGCGAGGCTGGACTCGAACCGCTGAAGCTTTCAGCCATTTCTGGCCGGCGCTTTCAGCGTCATTAAGCCGCTGCGCCACCGCATCCCCTTCTATGGTTAGGTTGAAGAGTAAAGGTGATTACAGTCAACCCTGCTTGGTACCTCTTAAAATCGTAATGGGATCTGAAACATAACTGTTAAGTCTTATCTGGGCTTTAGTTGGTCCATAAATATGTTCAACCATCTTACGAAAACCGCCCCCAAATTTAAATTTAATTAATATTTGTTTTAGAAATTGTATTTCCAGAGAATCAAAAAGCTTTAAATATATCTAAAGAACAAATGGTTAGGGAAGATTTATTAATTTAACTAAACTGTATGATATTTAATATTTTCCTGATAGGGGTAGATATGTTTCAATTTGGAATAAAGACAGATTGATCCATATGTATAATTTTACCTACAATCACTTTTAGTCGATTAGCTAACAGCTTAGTATATAGTTTATAGTCCATATTAAGAAGTGAAGTGGGCCTATAAGATGCCAAATCCTGGGAATCTTTACTTGATTTAGAGATCAAAATTATCTTAGACTGTTTCCAAGACTCTGGTAAGTCCCCTTGGTGCAAAGTATTGCATAAAAATAAAAATTCAGGTATTAAAATCTCTTTAAATTCTTTATAAAATTCCCCTGACAATTCATCAGGGCCAGGAGATTTTCCATTTTGAATAGTATCGAAAACTTCAGAGATTTCGAAAATAGAAAAAGGGGATTCCATAAATTGGATATCTTCTGGAGCTATTTATGGTAACGTTAAGTCTATTTAAATATTGATTAATTTTTATTGATGATGGATTATTTGAAGAATATAATTGTTGAAAAAATGTTTAAATTGTTCCCTTATACCTTTGGTTTTGGTCACAATTTGACCATTGCTGTTTTTAATTACACTAAAACATTTTTCCTTAGCTTTTTTTAGTTTGTTTGCCAGTATTCTAGAATTTTATTGTCATGTTCATAATATCTTTGCTTAGCAAAAATAATCTGAGAAGAGATTTTATCTGTCTCCAAATCATCTAACTCTCTCCTTTTATTTACTAGCTGTTTGTAAATACTATCTAATCCAATTCTATTATGGTTTGCTAATAAATTGTTAATTTCTAAATAAAGCTTACTTGCCTTTTGTGCTGTTTTTTTAATCATACTCATCTGATTTATACACTCTCCTCTTAATACTGCCTTCATAGCAACCCACCTTGTTCTTACTGATGTTTCATTTGTATTATTTTCTTGAAAAAAAATCTCAAAGCTTGAGTTAGTCATTGTTTGGTGCTACGTTATATAATAGTATAGGATTCGAATGCCAATTTTTGTACAGGAGTCTAATAAATCAAGGGGAGTAGCCATTCTCTTTAAAGCTGGTATAAATTTCAAGGTTCAAAAGATTTTGAAAGATAGGGAAGTTTGTTTGTTTGTTTGTTTGTTTATTGAAGGGGAATTTGGCAATAAAACATTAACTCTAGCATCTCTGTACACTCCTAATCAGGGTCAGATTGGTTTCCTACAAAAGGTTATGAACAGTAAAAAAAGTAACACAGATAAATTTATAATAGGAGGGAACTTTAATATTGATTTATTTAAACCTCAGATTGGAATTTTATTCACATACATTTTATTCAGGTAGACATAAATCTCATACTAGGATAGACTACACATGGATATCTAAAACTTTTTCCATTTTTCTGCAACAAGTTAAAATTGTACCAATTCTTATATCACATCATGTTCCAGTGATTATTACACTTAAATTTGAAGAGATTATTCCATTTATTTAATAATTGGCATCTACAAAGGCTACATGAAATGGAATTTTAAAGCCATGGGTGTATTTCTCTGTCAGGTGATGTAAAATATTTGCTTGATCTTCGGTAGAACAACCTTTCCTAAATCAGCTTGCTCCACTGCTAAAATATTGTCTTTTGTTGTCCAGACTAGGAGTCTGATAGCATCTTTTCTGACTTACACATTTTATTAAAAGGCATAAGCTTTGGTGAATTGCATTTCATCAATTACATCTTTAAAATGGAGATTACTGCCTGTAATTTCAATAAGTGTTGTCTAGCTACTGGGTCTAATGTAGATTCCTTCAAAAATTTTGATCCTCCCTCCCAGAAAATATATTTATTGTGGGAACAGTAGTTACATCAGAGGGAGATGATCTTGCTTTTGTTCCATTTTATGCCGTAGGGAAGAAGTAAATTCTAGTAATTGTTGTTTTTCAAGTGGTTTGAAAGTCCCAGTTCAATAAATCATATTATTTGGAGTGCATATGAGTTTAAATTTTTACAAGTTTCCTGTCTGGCAGATGATCATCCACTATTGTTTGTTTCTTGTGTAGGATGATGCATTTTAGTTTGTCCTTTGTCTTTTCTTTTCCTTTCCCATTTATTCTTATTTTATGAACTAATTCACTTCCAGCAGTTGTTCTTTACCAACATATCTAACGGAAATGTTCCCTTAGATATGCTATTTATGAAGGTTAAATGAGGAGAAGAAAGTTAAAAATATTTAATCTCTTCAGGAGCATACCAAGGAAAGCATACACTTGTAGCCACATTGCACCAGCTCTGGTGCTGAGAACTCTGAAAACTTTAATTCAGTTTGAGGCAGGTTCGGATTTCGTGGTTGTCATGACAACTATAGGCCTATCTCAACTTATATTTGGACCCAAACATTTATTTATTTATTTAGTTAATGCAATTTATTTACTGCCTGATACCTGCTAGGCTCTAGGTGACATACACAGTTTACAATATCAAGCACAAAACAGCACAAAACTGTTAAAAATTAGTTAAATAACAATATCCATTACCTAATTCATAAACAAATAAATGCATCAATACATGAAATGGAGGCAGAAGAAGAACCCAGTGTTGTGGTCTGTTCAGGCCATGCAGCTCCAGTCTCTGATACTGTGAAAGTAAATCTGTAAATCTGGCCTTGGGATGGGGGAAGAGAGCACTGAACCATTCTGGGAGGAGAAACAGCAATTTAATCCTGAGAGAGTAGAAAACTTGAAAAAGAAATTAAAAATAATCCCACTGATTTTGTTTGAATGTAAGATGGAACAAAGAGAAGCTCTGTCAGGCTTTCAACATTCTGTTATCCGAGCTTATCCTAATAATAAGGATTATTCCTACAGTTCCTGCTGCTTCTGTTCTTGACCTATCCTACCTTAAAGGACTGACAGGTACACAGCCACTGAACCCTCACCACTCCTGGGTGAAGGAGCAGAGAAGTACCAGATGGCATTTCTAGGCTCCCTAGGAGAAATAACCTCCTTGAGAGTCAGAACAATAATAAGTACCAGTTGAGCCTGGGATGCTTGGGATCTGAGTCTGTAAATTGTTTTCCTGGATATATTGACCTCTTCAGCCATAACCATTCATCTAGTCTGATCCTTTTTATATCCAACAAAGTGCTCATTGGCTTTGCCAATAAGAGTCTTTGTCTCTGGTGCCCATAGTTTACTAACTGGCTTAATGACTCTTTATTTCCCTCTTGATCCCTGCACCTCCATTGCTCCTAAGTTTGTGTTCATACAGGAGCAAAATTACCAGATATTCATCAAGTGCACCATATGCATCAACTCACAACTTAGTTCTGGAAATATTCGTGTGATTAACAAAGAGGTCCCATGAGCAGAGCTGTTTTCTTTCCACTGGAATTTGCAGTAAAGTAACATCTACTGGGGCTATGGAAAATCTCCAAATGTGGTATTTCACAATGTGTGAAAGCATGAATGAAGCACCAGTTATTAAAGCAGCGGAGTCTTTTTGCAAAATTCACGCAGCTCCTTTGAAAGCTGCTTCTGACTGTCTCAGCATATGTGTGAATGTACAGCCACTTCACTTTATTCCCAGAGCATGCCTTACATACAGTTGCAAGAAAAAGTATGTGAACCTTTTGGAATTTCATGGTGTTCTGCATTAATTTGTCATAAAATGTGATCTGACCATCATCTAAGTCAAAAGTATTGACAAATATAATGTGCCTAAAATAATAACACAAAAACAATTCTGATCCTTCATGTCTTTATTGAACACACTCATTCAACATTCAGAATGCTAGTGGAAAAAGTAAGTCAACCCTTGGAATCAATAACTGGTTGACCCCCTCCCCCCTTGGCAGCAATAACCTCAACCAGGCGTTTTCTGTAGCTGTGGATCAGACCTGCACATCGTTTAGAAGGGATTTTAGCCCATTCTTCCTGGCAGAACTGCTTTAGCTCTGTCATATTCTTTGGACGTCTCATGGGTATGGCTCTTTTCAAGTCATTCCATAGCATCTTTATTGGGTTGAGGTCTGGGCTTTGACTTGGCCACTCCAAAAGGCGGATTTTGTTTTTCTGAAGCCATTCTGTTGTGGACTTGCTCCGGTGTTTTGGGTCATTGTCCTGTTGCATCACCCAACTTCTACAGAGTTTCAGGCTGACGTACAGACATGCTCACATTATCCTGAATAATTTTTTTATACACTTGGGAATTCATCTTCCCCTCAATGACTGCAAGCTGGCCAGGCCCTGATGCAGCAAAGCAGGCCCAAATCACGATACTTCCTCCACCATACTTTATGGTTGGGATGATGTTTTCATGATGATATGCAGTGCCTTTTTTACACCAGATGTAGTGCTGCGGGTTCTTTCCAAATAGTTCAATCTTTGTTTCATCAGTCCACAAAACATTTTGCCAATAGCATTGTGGAATGTCAATGTGCTCTTTCGCAAACTTCAGGCATGCAGAAATGTTCTTTGTAGTAAGCAGCGGCTTCCTTCGTGGTGTCCTGCCATAGACAGCCTGCTTGTTCAATGTTTTACGTACTGTAGACTCATGAACACAGATGTTAGCCAGTTCCAATGATGCCTTCAAATCTTTGTCTGTCACTCAGGGTTGTTTCTTTACCTCATTGATGAGTCTTCATTGTGCTCTTGGGGTCATTTTGACTGGGCACCCACTTCTTGGTAGAGTAGCCACAGTCCCAAAGTGTCTCCATTTGTAGATCATTTGCCTAACTGTAGAGTGGTGAATTTCTAAGGTCTTTGAAATCACTTTGTAACCCTTCCCAGCTTTATGTAAATCAACAATTCTTGATCATAGATCCTCTGAAAGCTCTTTTTGGCAAGGCCTGGCTCACATAAGCATATTCTTCTTGTGCAGTGCAAACTCAAAAAGTTTGAGTGGTTTTTATCAGTCAACGTAGCTCTAGTCCACACCTCCAAACTCATTTTCTTAACAAGACTCCAGGTATGCTAACACCTGACTCCAGTTAGCTTTTTTGAGGTCAACTCAAGGGTTCATATACTTTTTCCACTAGCACTATGAGGTTTTTATGGTTGTCAATAAAGACATGAAGGATCAGAATTGTTTTTGTGTTATTATTTTAGGCACATTATATTTGTCAATACTCTTGACTTAGATGACGGTCAGATCACATTTTATGACAAATTAATGCAGAACACCATGAAATTCCAAAAGGTTCACATACGTTTTCTTGCAACTGTATATGGAGGCACCTGAGAGCAGTTTCTGAAGCAGCCTGTGAAGCTAGGAAAAGATGCAGCTGCTTTAAGGATTCAAAGAGAAGTGCTTCATTTGTCTTTCCATGTGTTGCAAAAGATTGCATGTTCCATGCCTTTCTGATATCTGGAACAGAGTGACCATCAAAGTTGGCATTATTCCTTACCATATTAAAGGTGGAATGCCTTTGCTGAAAAAGATCCTACATAGATCTTAAATGGATGGCATTTCAACATGCCATGGTGTGACAGTCCCTAGTCCGCTTTCTTTTTTAGGATCAGACTTTTATTTAGAAATGTAAGCCTTATTGCAGAACATAAACTATCCATCTGCAAAATTGCTGACCAGTTTAATGAATGAAAGTCATTTAGTTGAGGCATTCATTTTGATTGCCTGTTTAAAAGGTCTTTTAGATGCAATAAACACAAATTATATTAATTGTGTGATTTATTGGCCCAAAGTTATTTAGCAGTGAATTTTTGAGTTGTGGTGACTAGTAAAATTACTGGGTTTTGTGATCCCCATTCTTTTGTAAAAAATTTGTAGCAATAAAGGTTTCGATACCTAAGAGTTGTTATATTGCTTATTGCTTTTCCATTGTTAATAGGTATGTGAATTTATTTTACATATTCATTATACTTTGCATTTCTTTTTAGGTCAGAACTAAAATCCTTTCTTTTGAGATTTATTATTTTATTTTGTCTTATTATTTTATTTACTATTACAGTGGAATTGTTTTTAAAACACACATTCTAAACTCATTTCCTTTGTAATCAGTTGAGATCAGATTATTTTTAGGAAATATTCCACTACTTTAGAGAGATATATATCTACTTTTCATTGGAATGGATTTTTTTTTTCAGGAGCAGTTGGACATCACGGTGACAACTTAGCAGAGAAGATTCTCTCTATACTTCCCAAGTTACGAGGTCATACAAATGACGTGATGGTCAACATGGTGGAGCTCACAAGCCTGCATACTAATGAGACAAGCTACAATATTATAGCCCCAGGCTGCTTGGCACAACCAACGTAAGACTGCATGTCAGAAATATGGAGTGGGGTGGGGAATGGAGGAGAGGGGATGGTTATGAGGATATAGTAATCAGAAGTCAACCTTGATTCAAAATTCTTTACTTTTACTTTAGTGTGAGAAATGTGTGCTTGGAAGTATTTTTAATATGTGGATTCCCTTGCTAATTGAAACCTCAAATGCATGCATCTGCATTGTGATTCTGACTATACTTTATGCATTGTTTGCTAGAGATTTCATGTTTCTTATAGATCGGATTGATCATTTAATAATTTGAGCACTGCTGTGGGAGATAGTTCTTAAAATGTCAGAAGCAAGCAACCCAAAAGTAGACTAATTTATGTTAGCTCTTCAAAGTGGGCAGGGTGAAGGGCAAGATATGGCAAGGGATTCCAGGAATTGTTTATTGTTGTAAGTTATATTAACAGAATTTTGAAAACAGGTCCAAAACCTTGTCCACTGCCTCTCTCCTTTATCCTCATATTTCTCCCTTGTTTGGTTAACTTTCTGCCTCACGTTCTCATAAGGAGGTGCCCAGTTAACCCTTTGCTTATTTTTGTAGAATGCAAGCAATTTACCACTCCAGCGCACAAGGTTCCATAGTTCTATCTAGATAAGCTTTGAAGAATCCTGTATCTTGAATCTGGAGCACAGTTGCAGCTAGCATAGACAATACTTAGTTAAATGCTACAGTTGTCTGGTGCATAACAGTAGTGCAGAGATGTATTGAGTGCCAAAATCATGCTCACTATGATGCTTGTTGCTTGTTCTTTATCCAAAGAGAAAGGTTGACTTTGTAAGAAGAGCAGTCTCAGCCAAATGCAGGTATTAGATGAGGTGATGATAATGATGACATGAATTTGTGAGAACAATGTCTGTGCAGACTGGCTGAAATAATTAGGGGCATCTTCCTTCTGATTCTTTCTGATATCTGGAACAGAGTGACCATCCACTCTACCATCAAAACAGCTGGAGTTTGGATGATGGTGAATAATTTGGTCTGCTTCCTGAACCAAGCTTTGTTTTAATGCTAGATCCTCAAATGCTATGTCTGCAATAAGTTATGCCAAACATAAGGCTAATACTATTGATAGGGAGTGCCCTTGCATCTAAGACAAGTCTTCCAGTACTGTGATACAGAATTTGGCAACTTATGATCCCACAAAAGAAGAAACTGCAGATAGTGACTAGCTGAGTTGCCTTAAAATCATAACATAGAGGTATGTTAAGTAAAAAGTTGTTACTGTCTGAGATCAAGAGAAGAGCAGATATCAAAGAAAGGATGAGAAAAAGAAATGGGTACTTAAGGAAAGGAGAAAAATCGGTCTGAAGAAGCAGCAGATTGGGGAAATAAGAGCAAAGAAAAGGCTGTTGAGAGGAGAGGTCTTTTCTCATCTGGTATCCTTCTGATCTGTCACATCACAAATGCCTATCATTTCTAGTCAACATGGCCAATGAACATGCAGGCTGGAGATGTGATTTGTAGCTCAACTCATGTGAAATGTATAAGATTGGGTAAGATCATTAGAAGAAAGATGGGACTGGTAGAAGATGATTGCAAGAATTCTAAAAGGGTAAAGAAGTCTGAGAATATGTGGGGATTCACAAGACTGGCAAATGAAAATTTAAAGTTCAGATATTAATAGAGGTGAATATGTGTAGCTCAGGGTTGAACTGTGGAGTCCTTGGGGTTCTCTGAGCTTGGTTCTTTTCTTGCAAACGTTTCATTACCTGGCTAGGTAACATCTTCAGTGCTAACATGAGATGGGGTTTGCTCTCTATTTATGTGCTGTGGCCTGCCTTGCCAGTGCTGGTGGGGGTGGGGGGGTTGTTTTGCTCCTCTGGTAGTTCCTTGATTAGCATATGTTTACTGCTTGATTGTGTGCCTCCTGGTAACCTTTGCTTATCTGGGTGATGATTGCTGGTGATTGCTTGCTGGTGAGGTGATCTTCTGGTCTTTTGTCTCTTTTGAATAGTGTGTAGATGCTATTTATCTCTGTGTGTCTGTTAATTGCTGCCTTGTTTGAATACCAGGCTTCCAAGAATTCTCTTGCATGTTTGGATGTAGCTTGGTCTAAAATGCTGACAGTTTCCCAGTTAAAACTATGGTTGAGTCTGTCCGTGTGTTGTGAGATGAAGGAATTTTCATCATGTCTTCTGACTGCAAGTTGGTGCTCGTGGTTACGCTCTGCTAGTCTTCTGCCTGTCTGTCCTACGTAGTGTTTGTTATACTGTATGTTGTAGATGACTCCTGCTTTTTCTTCTTGGGCTACTGGGTCTTTTAGGATATTTTGGAGTGATTTTTTTTTTGGTTTGTGTGCTACAGAGATGCTATATGGTTGTAATAGTCTGTTGGTGGTTTCTGAGACGTTTCTGATGTATGGCATTGTGATCCTTTTCATAGTTTGTGTAGATTGTGTTGTACTGGGTTGAGTGGTCAGGCACTTTTTGATAAAATTACGTGGATATCCATTTTGTTGGAAGATGTTGTATACTAGGTGGTCTTTTTCCTTTGTCTGCTGTTCTGGGCTGCTGCAATGTGTTTGTGCTTGCTTGAATAATGTTCTTACACAGCTCCTCTTGTGGGAGGTTGGGTTGTTACTTTGGTAGTGGAGTACTTGATCAAGAAACCCGATAAACTTGGGTTTCTAATTTACTGTTGTTTCCTCTGCTGACAAGGATATTCAGGAAGGGTAGTGTGTTGTTGTTTTCTTCCTCTCTGGTGAATGTTATTCCTTTGAAGATGTTGTTAATGGTTTCATGTGTCTTCTCTAGTTGTTTCTTTTTTATTATAAGAAATGTGTCATCTGCATACCGGATCCATACTTTAGGTTGTACGTGGGGAAGTGCTATTGCTTCTAGGTGTTGCATTACAATCTCTGCTATGAGTCCTGACAGTGGTGATTCCATGGGTGTGCCTCTGTTTTGTTGGTATATTTGTCCATCAGACTGAAACTAGGTGGTGAGGCAGAGGTTGATGAGGTCCATGATTCTGGGTATTTCGATCTGGGTGTATTTGGTTAAGTCGGGTGTGTTGTGTAGTACAGTACTTCTGATATGGATTCTTTCGCTAGTTCTGGGTTTATGGACATAAAGTGAATATTCTATCAACTCCTCACTACAGTGCCTCCAGAAAATCAAAGAGGTACACATAGATGAAGATGAAATTATGGTCTCATTTGATGTCACAGCACTCTTTATGTCCATAAACCTGGAACTAGCGAAAGAATCCATATTAGCAGTACTACATGAATGAATAACTGTAAAATGTGATTTGCCAAAGCAAGTCCATTTATATAAGATCAGAAAACATTTGTTTCCAGCAGTAAGACTTCTTTAGAATTAAGGGATTTTTCTTCCTTTGAAAGTATGTGTACTATACTTTAAGTCAGTGACTTTTTTTTCAATCAATGATAAGATTATACAGAAAAATCAATTTAAAAAAGAGTTGTAATTAAAATATATAAATAAATTGACTAGCTGAGTTGCCTTAAAATCATCATAGAGGTATGTTAAGTAAAAAGTTACTTTTGAGGAAGAACCAGAATATCCTACATGAATAAGCAATAACATTGGCTAGGCTTGTTTTAGTAGTTTCTGGTGTAGTACAGTGGCAATAGGTAGGAATTATGCAACTCTCCTATTGATCTCGAGAGATGGATATAATCCTTCTTTGTTTTATGAATCTATTAGATACAAGAGGATTTATAAGTTCCGAGCATGAAATCTTATAGAAATGGTAGCACAGAAGAGCACTCTGTGGTGGCTTTAATCATGTAAAATCATATTTGCACTTTGCCATGATGAACAGCCTTCTATTAATTCCTAAACTGAAGAGGATCCCTCATCAATTTGGAGATATAGTACCTAGGATGATGATGATGATGATTTCAACTATGGCCCTATCAAACCTCAGTGGAGAAATTGCTCAAAAAACTATCTTTATGAATATACTTCTGAAGCAGAATCTTCCAGTTGATTTGAAATTATCAAAGAGAATCAGAGCAGTTATCTCTTATTTCTAGCAAAATTTATTAATCCATAACAAAATTGATTTGGCAAGTGCAGGACCGTGCAACAAGGGAAATCAACCTAGATAGTAGATGCAATAGCAATACAGCCAGGGACCTGAACTAAGAGTTTTAAAATTTAGAGTGGATGGTTTTCATTGGATTTAATTTTTGTTTGTAATCATGTGTATTTTAATAGTTTAAAGGAACATTTGTTAAATTTAGTAATATCTCAGATTTTAAGATGGCTTTTTCTTATTTATTTCAGAGAATATAGCTGATAGAGAAAGGTGACTTCTTTCTACAGCTTACTACATTTAACTTTTAAAAAACTGATTTCCAACTAAAACATCTGGGTTTAGTTATATAGATAAAAAATAGGCTTAGTGAATATTTATGGCTGGAATAGTAATATAAAGCAGAATCTTTCCTTAAACCCAGAAAAACAATGAACTGCGATGAATGAGTGATGTACTGAATGCTTTTAAAGTTATTGGACTTTGAAGACAAATCACATAACAAATCATGTAACATAATGCAAGAATATTATTACATTTCTAATATTATTAGTTAGAATTAGAATTGCTGATATACTGTTCTTTCAGGAGAAATGAGTTGCAAGCAGACTTGTTTTGTTTGAAAAAGTATTTTAAAATGTCTTTCTTCTTTAGACGAAACTATTTATAAGCCTGACCTCAATAAACAACCAGTGCAATGTCGTAGATACCAATTAAGTAATTTTTACATAGCTGTGAAATAATATGATGGTAACAAAACTGACAATACATCATACATGGTGGCCTATTCAAAAATACTGCTAAGTCAAAATGTGGAAGATCATGTTTAAATCAAAAACAAACCTACCATATTATAGTTCAACATGATGCATGCACTTCTTTTGATCTTAGCTATTATTCTGTTTGTCTTGTTTGTGAATCCCATACTCCATTGTTCCTGAATGACACAGATGGGCAACATGTGGTACTCTAAAGTTAATGAACTCCAACTTCTATTAGTCTAACTCAGCATGGTTAGGGATGGTATGGGTTATAGTACAGAATCATCTGGGGGCCATTTCTGCTCTTCAGTCTTCACAGCTGCTTACATATACTTTCCATGCAATAACCAACCCAAGCAGTACAAAGGCCAGATCTACTTTTACTGTTAGAATCTGCTGTGTGCTTTCAGATGTTATGTTCTAGCTCCCCTGCTTCTGATTTAGCCAACTTGAGTCTCCTCCAGCATTATGCACTGGAAACTTGTTTATATTTTATGAGTTCCATTTCCCTAAAAGCGTTCAAAGCAAATACAATATGTATTTTAATACAAAAATATTAAAAGGTATTTAGAGAGAAATAAAAGACACCTGACAAAGTGTTAGTAAATCAAGCAAATAATTTTAAAATAATAAAAATAAAACATTGTTGGTGACATTAATAATTTGGGATGAAGTGGAATGATTATCTTGATGAATTGAAAGGCTCATCAGGGAGAAGAAACTTGCAGAGACCAGCAGGGTTTTCCCATTACCGATAGTCCCCTACTTATGAACAAGTTATGTTCCAAGAGGCTGTTTGTAAGTCCGTTTTGTTCATAAGTCCAACAAGCAAAAAAAAAAAAAAAAAGAGGTGGAGGCAGGAGGCAGGGCAGCAGTGTGGGCAAAGGAGCCTTATCTTCTGCTGCCAATGCATTGCCAGGTGAGGCAGGAGAGGGGGTGGTGGCGGAGGAGGGGGGAGTGAAGGATGAGCCAGTGCGGTGCGACGTGGCACGCTCCATTGCTGGGCGAGGCAGGAGACCTCCACCCCCTCTCCCCTGTTCTCTGCCACCACCCTCTCTCCTCCCGCACCTGGCAATGGAGCGCACCACGTAAAATAACCCTTTCTGGGAACTCCAACTCCAATGCAAACTCAAATGCAAAAGGAATGCTGGAGAAGGTGGGAAAGGTTAATTTGTGGGGGCTGCAAAAAAAACCCTTTCCCATCTTCTCCCGACTTCCAGTTCCAACTTCCACCCCGATTTCCGGTTCTGACTTCCGGGTCCATCCTTTTCATGTTGGTGAAAGTTCGCAACATGAAAGTTTGCAAATAGGGGACTGTCTGTATAAATCACCATCTATTGATTGTGTGCCATCACATTGGTGTCAGCATGCAGCAACCGCATAGATACACCTTCTCCAGGAAGATCTGTCCTCAACATGGCCCTTCAGGTCTCCCAATGGTTAACCCATTACCACTGTAATTGAATCCATCTACCTTGCTATTGGTCATCCAGTTCTTCACTTTCCTTCCATCTTTCCCAGCATTATGGACTTCTCAAGGGAGCTGGGACTGTGTCCAAAAGATGATAATTTGAGTCTGGTCATTTGTGCCTCAACTCTAGATTGATTTTTTTCTGTGATCAACTTAGTGTCATCACATAGCAGAAGTTATTGATGTTTCTTCTTCCAATATTACAGCCACTCCCATCTTCTTCCAATCCAACTTCCCTCAATATATATCCAGCACGTAGATTGAATAAATAAAGAGAGAGTGTACAGTTTTGCATCACTCCTTTGCTGACCTGGAGCCAGTCTGTTTCAACCTGTTCTGTCTGGATTGGGCTTCCTGTTTGGTATATAGCGGGGTTTCTCAAACTGTAAATTGTAACTCCCTTGGGGAGGTGCAGACAGAGTCCAGGGAGTGTGTGAAGAACCCTTTAGTTACACTGTTACAATAAATCCACCTTTCCTAAAGTTTCATTGTTCATTTGTGTTCATTTTGGTGTTTGGATTTTTAGGAGAGGTGTGTACCTTAATATTAGACTAAAGAGAAGCGTGATGGCAAAAAGTTTAGAAATCCCTGGTATATAGGTTTCGCATGGGGATATTGAGAAAGTTCTAGGACTCCCATTTTCCTAAGGATTTTCCACAGGTTGACATGGTCGACACAACTGAAGGCTCTTTGGCATTCAATCAAGCACATATTGACTTCTTTTGGGTATTCTTTGGCTTTCTCAATTTTCCAGGGTGCATTAGCAATAGTGTTCCTCTGCCTTTACTGAAACAAGGTTGAACATCTGGTATCTCCCTTTCCAGGCAGGGCTGTAATCTGCATTGAATGATCCTAAGAGTTATTTTGCTAGCATGTAGAATTAAAGTTATTGTGCAATAATTTGCACACTTTGTTAACTCTTCTTTCTTTGTTATTGGTATGTAGACTGGCCTTTTCCAATGTATTGGCCAGTGTGTTGTTAAGTATGATACAATGTATTTCTGTACTCGGTGCAGACTCCTACATCCCCTCATCCCCTAGCATGGATGTAACATTAAATCATTACTGCTACTACAAAGAAGAGGGTTCTCTCCACTTTCTTATTGTTACACTGAATAAAGACAAATTTTAGCCAGTCTTTTGGTAGAACCGTCAGTGTTAAGAATCTGAATTAGGACTGTTTCCAAATAATCTTATTAAAAAGCCCTTTTGTAATGGTTCTCAGCACCCCCCTTGCTCTCTTGTTGACTTGAACCTCTGAATTTATTCTAATTCTCCAGAAGCTTTAGTCTGGCTGAAGCAGCTATCAATTCTGACCAGTATCTCCTTGAGAATGTTTGTATTCTTGCCCTGCTAAGATTCTCTAGAAAGCAAAAAGGAAACAGAAAAGGATGTGCCTCTTTTCTCATTTCTGAAGAGGCTTGGTGGGATATCCAACCTTCCATGCAGTTCTTTAAACACATTGTATCATGGGAAGTCATGAGAAATAACAGTAGATTTTATGAAGGCACAATGTCTTCCTTGAAGTCAGTTGCACAGGTGGAGATTGAAGAGGAAGCAGGAGGGCACCATCTCATTCCCAGTTGGATAGACTATAGTTTACCGGACTAGGATCTTAACTCAGAACTATTAAATTCAAATCTTGAAGTCTTTAAACAAATTATAAAGGCACTTAAGTTCATTTTTTTGTTTAATTGTAAGTAGGCTGCTTCTTTGTTCCACTTTGCTTTTAATCACTACAAATATATTAGTTCCATTCTCTTGCTTTTATTAAGCACGTAATGTTTAAATTTATTTATTTATTTATTTATTTATCACATTTATATAATCACCTGTTTCACTAGAAGTGACTCTGGACAGCATACAACAATAAAATAAAATCACAATATAAAAACAATCATTAATAAAGCAATCATTAGATTTGGATCTTCCCTTTCCTGTGTGAGTTCAAGGCAGCATATATAATATTGAGATATTATGATGAGAGATCATAAGTAGTCCAAAATTTCTTAATGAACTTCTGTATCAGAGTGTGAAACTGGGTCTTCCCAGTCCTAATCCAAGACCCTAGTTATTGCAACAAGCATTTGTAACAGTTTGCTGTCAAAGACACTAATAACAGTTCATAATCTTTTTTAAAAAAATAAAAGTGTGTATGCTTCTTCATGGTGGATAGATGCAGTAAACATCCTTTGTCATTTTAATACTCAAGGTAGTCATTCAGTATAGGTTGGGTATACAAATAGGTGAAGTAAATAAAGCTTAACTCTAGAAAAGAAATGGTAGAGGTCAAGAAGTTGTGCGCCAAAAGGCCATTCTTTCACATTAAAGATATCCAAATGAAAGGAAATCAGAATTTTTGTTTCAATTTTAAAAATGAAAGAAAGCAGTTAAAAAGAAATTTTGCCTTTATTATCTAAATCTACTCTACAAATGGTTCTTGAAGAAACATCTCTGAAATGCCCATCTTCTATACCTGTGAATATCTACTACTCAACATCAATCAGGTGCTCTTTCACCACTCTTTCTCTCTGTTATGTTTATACTTTTAAAACACAGAAATAGAGTGCTTTATATAATTCATTTACATATGTTTTGCATATATAATCAATTATCTAGTAAATTTGTTACAAGGATTAGGACTTGTAACTTGATTTTTACAGCATTCCATAGGGATCCCTGATGACAGACAGTGTAATTCTTTAATGAGTGGTTTAAATCTAGATGCCAGTTTAGAGCCAGTGTGGTTAAGGTGTTGGACTAGGAATGGAGAGACCTTAGTTCTGGTCCACCGTCAGCCATGGATTTGGATATAAGCATATACCAGAATAAAAATACCACTACTGCTAATTGGGCAGAGCCTTGCAAGGTAAGTGGGATCACATCTTGCAATGTTAACTAGGATTTTTTAAGCTTGTAGAAGCTGAGGAAGTAGATAGGATGTATAAGCTCCATTGATTTTGGGTTGGATGATCTAGGGGAGTGACATCTAGGCTTTCCAGAAACATTTATTCTGGTGATTGGTTTTGATAGAGATTTGGGAGTCCTTCTGGATTCACGGCTCCTACTTGAATAGCAGGTAGAAGACACACCCAGGTGGGGTCTTTCCCCAGCTTTGGTTGGTTTGCAAGTTACAGCCTTACCTGGTCCAGGAAGCCTTGGCAGTAGTCACTCACATCTTTGTCACCATGCATCTGGACTCTTGCAGTGCATTTTATGGGGGCTATGTTTGAAAACTATTTAAAAACTACAACTAGAACAGAATACAGCTGCCAGACTTCTAGTGTGTAAAATCTGCTACTTCAGGATATTATCTATTCTACAGTTGCTGTACTGGTTGCCAGTAAGCTTCTGGGGCCAATTCATAGTGCTCATTACTTCCTAAAAATTATTACCCTATACTGCACATTTTTGGATTACATGAGGGAGTATCTTATCCAACATGATTCTGCCTGCCTTGTGAGGGCTCTAGAAAGGTGCTTCACCCATTACCCTTCCATGCTAGTTGGCTTCCATGCTCAAGGTCCCACCTTAGTGTGGGATGGGAAGAGCATGGACCGGAAGGTATTCTCAGTCATTGAACCTAGTTATGGAATAGGCTTTCCCCAGAGATGCTGCTGGCCCTTTCAATTCTGGAGTTCAAGGAGATGTTGAAAACCCTTCTTTTTGAACAACATTTAACTCCTAGCATTGAGTCTTCTGTATAGAGGAAGGTACTATCATGAAATATGTTTTTTTTAGATCTTGGCTTGATTACTACAAATGCATGTATATTTATTCAATCAAGATAGTCATCAGCCATGCTCCCAGTGGCCTCAAAGGCTATAATAATAACAGCAAAAATGTTTGTCTCCCAGGCCAAAAAAACTTGCTTTTTTCTTTTATATAGCAACCAAAACCAATTCCTGTTATTATTCTAAATCATAGTGTCTTTGTCCATCAGCTTACATCTCAGCAAGGCTGGCCAACAATTACCTCAACCTCACACTTATCTATCTACTTTTATTTATTCATTTGTATCTCTTCTTTTTGCTTATGGTTTTCACCCAAACTTAAAAAAAAAAAAATTGAAACTACCAGCAAAACCAAACACAATTTTTTGTGTGTGTTTAAGCCCATGCATAGCTGAGAAAAGCAGGGAAAAATATTTCAAACGTTGAGACAGGCCAAAGACTGCGGATGAAATACATTCAGATGATAAAGAAATATACATAGGGATTCCAGCCATGGGGTAGTGGTGCCCACGGAGGGGGCAAAGGAGAGTCAGAGTGTTTTGCTTTGTTTTTAAATCTATATTAAAGATTTATAAGGGTTGTGCTTGTATTGCATTCACACATTTCTTGCTTGAAAATAGTGGTAAATGTTATATGTAACTGGAATTATTTGCCTTTTTGGAGCTCTTCACTGTTTCATGAGTTTGGTCCCATATCACTAAAATAATCTGGGAGATTTTGGAGGGCCAATCTGGAAATGTTAGAACAGTTCCACGGTGGCATCAGATATGCTAGAGATCTCATTGGGATGTAGTATCATCCTCAGGTTGTCCAAGCCACAAACAAATTCAGCACCTGAACTACTTGGGGAATCTCTTTCTCTATTTCGCTGCTGCTATGTTTGTAACCACAACAAACATAGAAAATGTTAAGAAAGAGAAATGCAGTGCAGGGGTAGGCTTTACTAGCAGTATAAGGAGTAGAGATCCACTCACCCATATACTCTGCTGGCTCTTTTTATCCACTTATTATATTCTCCTGACAATGCAATATTGTACTGCCATATATAACATAACACCTGCCATGCCATTTACCTCTTCTCTCCTTGTATAAGGAACAAAGATCTTACCGCATAGAACATAAGCTAATTGTGTGTTAGTTGGGGAATGCTGCCACCTACTGAGAGCAACAACACCCTGCAAATATTGTAAAGAAAACTATTTAGCTGTAACCTGATATCTGCAGTTGATCATTCTTAACTTTCTGGCTTTGCAGATTTAAGGTCGGATTTTCCTTAGTGGATCACGTCCTGCAGTTGGGTTAAACATGAGTCCTGTATGGTTACCGATTTCCTTGGAACAGTGGGTTTGCTTAAATCTTGTAGAGAATAGGGAGAAGGAAACAGATTAGAACTGCTGTAGAGTGTAAGAAAGGATCTAAAAAAATTGAAGATTGTTAAATTAAATCAGTATTATCAGTTACATTTCCTAGATTTAGGGCCAGGAGAGATTCTCAAGACTGGCTGTAAGAAGCAAATGCTGATGCTGGGGAGTTCAGTAGACAAATATGAAATATTTTTCTTTTGTGACCATTTTGTTTTCTGAGCAGCTGAGTTATGTTTCCACATTCCACAACTAAGTATAAATGTCTTGTTATCACGGGCATTAAAGTATATCTTAAAATTGCATATGGTATTCTGAATCCAGAGAATATTTTGTTAATACTTTAACTGAATTGTGCGTATGTGTGTGTATTCATTTTAAGTCAGTGTTGAATAGTCTTCAGATGCTTGTCCTTTGCTGCAAGCTTACAAGATGTTGGTTTGCACGAAATGCTTGCTACATGTTTGAGATATGTGTTTACTTTTGTGGGTCTGGCAAGTTAAAGTACTACTTTGGACATTGGTTGACCACAGCAGACAGGCCTGTGTGCATTTTAGGTGGTCAGACATCTCCAGTTGTACACTGTGCTTCTCGTCACAATTAGGAAGTTACCCAGAAACATAATTCTTGGCATAATTCCTATCATCTGCCATGTGTAAGCATCATATCCCACCTTTTTGTAATTAAGATTTATTATGTTATATGTTGGTTCACTATTTTGACAAAAATTGAGTGATTTAGACAGTAAATCTGCCATTTCACTTGTCACCTTTATTATGGAAAATGCTTCATTGTCTTCTTCTGAATGTAATGAAAAGCAGCAATTCTCCATTTCTGGCTGGAAGCTACAAGAAGACCGAGATCATTCCTATAGTTGTTCTGAGCTTTTGATGTATACCTCGATTCTTAAGGAAGCATCTGTCCTTCCTGGTCACAGCCTTACACTAACTAACTGGGTTTACTCAGCCACAAAATAAGCAAACTTACGTACGTTTCTCCCCAAAATGCAGGAAAAATTCCACAGTTGCTTTGTTTTCCTGAAATATAGCCAAATGCAGAAATCATACTTGCTCACTTCTCTGTCTAGTTAGAAACTTGGTTTGAAGGAGGGAGGAAAGTGTAGAGGTACACAGAGATCACCTTGAAGAAGGTATGTAGAGACCATTAGTAAAACTTGAGTTAGCCCAGGAAAACAAGAAAGTGTGAGAAAGAAACTCAAGGTTGCCCTGCCTTGACTATCTTTGGTATAAGAGGGAGGAAAGGGAAAATACTCTCAGGCTTTCAAGAGTCTATTATTATAGTCTGTGTCAATGGAGTTTTAGTATTTCTTATGTCTGTTTTCTGACCTTGCCTGCCTTGAGGGGTGACAAAAGGGGACTGTGCTTGGCCCCACAGTATAATGCAGCATGCAGTCAAATAACAGGAATCCACAGTTTTAGCTGGTAATCGCTACCTATCAGACAGGTATCTTTCTCCCCTAATTGCCTTCCTTGCTCCTTAGCAGGAAAGATTTATTGGCACAGTAATTTCCTAGTTTGTTTCAGTAATCAGAGAGTGGTCCCTATGGGGACAAAAGGAGAATTTGGATTTGTGAAGCACACATGTTGGCTTGCCTACCAAGAATACTCAACATTTAAGAGAAATTGTGTGAACTTAATGAATGTGCAATTCCCTTCTCTGGTATTTGTTTAAAGCATATTCTCTAGAGAAGTAAATCACAGTGCATTACTATAACTTAAAGAAACAGGCTTTTGCTTTAAGGATCCATTTTTACTTTCCATTGAACAAAGCGGTTCTACTTCCCAACACACATGCAGCCTCCCAAACGTGCAAGCTATTGTTAGCATTTGAGGCTGGAAGAACTCCAGGAATGTTACATAGCCTTGGGATATACCCAGATGTTTTCAGTTGAAAATCCACTGTCTACGAACACCAAGCCCCTGGAAACATATGTCTTAACCATTTTATGCATTTGTATTAAAAAAAAAGAAAACTGTTATCCTAGAGAAGAAATTGAGGCCACTAGATATCTTAAGATCAACTGATGCAACCCCCTTTTGCGTCTCAGTAAGCAGCTATTGACATTTTTCCTTAAAATTATCGATAAAATGTTGATCACTGTATCATTGACCTGAGAGAGGGGAGAGATCAGTAGGTGATCATGTATCTTTTTGTTTTCTTTCAGTACATGATCTTTTTAAAATTATGAAGGACAGTTACAACTATTAATCATTGAAATCCATATTAAAGCCATAAGTTTGTTCAACCAATTAAGCCAAAAATGTGCAAGATTGTGCAATCTGTATTCCCTTCAGAATAATATTTTTTGCTTGTTTTCAAGAAGCTATTTTTGTAAGATTAGCTGTATCTGTAAGGAAAACTGTGTCCTGGACAAAATTGATCAGTTTAATTGATTCTTAGTGTGTAAGATCAAGGTAGCATCATTCTTTTGCCCATAAAATATCTTAGGTAACCTGTCATTTCAAACATGCTTGATAATGCAGCAAATATTTTCAAAACTTCCTTACAGTTTTTGATCTTTTTAATTCAAGGTAATTGAATTAGAATTAATTAATGACAAAACTCTGGTGGCATTTTATTGTGTTGTTTTCATTTTGTAAACTTGTTTTACGATTTATAAAGTGTCACATCTATAAATAGTTTTAATGATGAAAAATACATATTTATATCTTTCTTGAAAATCTCTTTTGAAATATGATTTTATGTAGTTCTAATTGAAAGACTTGCTAAGCAGTAAAAAAACCCTCTACAGAATTGAACATGTATATACCAAAAATTAGTTTGCCACTTAGATCTAAGTCTAGGACTAGAAAAAAATATTTAAAATTGGAGGAACTAGTACTGTGCTTCATGTATCTCTCAAATTAACTGTTGCCATATCAAACTCTTTTTTTTAATAATATTTTATTGAAATTTTAAAATTACAAAGTTAAAAGTTAGAAATGAAAATGAAAAATACAAATTATAAGGAAAAGAAAACGTGAGATAAAGTAAAAAAGAAGAAGAAGAAAGACATGAAAAATAGATAGCTTCCAATCTATCTCTGGTCTTAAGAATAATAAGAATGTCATAGGTGCTAGTTTTTAATGCATGCCATATCAAACTCTTGATAATCTGTATAAACAAAATATTTCTTTTTCTGCAATCTGTAGATAAATCTGTACTTAAAGTACTTATATTTGCTTATATTATTTAGTCCAAGGTAATTATATCTGCTCATGGACAGGCCTTCTACTATCCTGTGGATAAAGTTTCTTATTATTTGTATCACAGATAGTGGAGCCAGGTAGACTACTAAAAGCTATTTACAAACTAATATCCTTATGAAATAATTTGCACAGCTGAGCCAAATAAAAAGCTTCTCCAAACCTCTCAGGGAGAATGTTGCTCTGGTTTTGTGATATAACTCTTGGTTTTTGGCATTTGAATCAAATCATAATCACTAGCTTCTGAGTGTGCCAAAATACACAGCTAAAGTTGAGTCTACTATCAAAGTAGCTTGAGGGGTTAGAATAAAATAGGGAAATAAACTTAAGTTACTCAAAAAAACCTTTCTTTAGTGTTGACTGTCTGGTTTTTTAGAATATGGATTTGCATGTTTTGTTTTGTAAGATTGTGGGGATTTAAATGCCATTAATCATGAGATGATAATATGTTGTGAATGGGAAGTTGGGAATTGTTTGCTGTATCAGGTTGCAGTTTTTAATGTTTGTGAAAACAATGCCATCAAATATTTTCAGTCTGTTTTTTTGTCCTTTTCATGAAGGTCATTGTCATGGTCCCAAGTCTTTAATACTAAAACATTCTGCAAGTTTTACCCTGTGCACTGGCAGGTTATGACCTCCCTGAGATTCTGGGTGCTAGCCCATTATATCCAGGCTGATTGCAGAACCCTGCCCAGTGGGAGTCTCCCTCCTGCTACACTGCACCACTTCTCTCCTGCCTGCCAGCTGACAGACATCAGGAGCTCGTGCAGCACAATGGGAGAGGAAGCATCTGTCAGCTTGTGAGGTCTCCCTTCCCAGGTTAGGCATTACAGTGGGAGTCTCCCTCCTGCTGCAGCACCCAAGGAGCATCCCCATGTCCTTGAAAGAACTGAACTCTCCAGCTGCCAAAAGTAGAATGGACATGCAGGACAGCGCCCAGGGACAACAGTAGAGGGGATGTGCCCACAGCATTCTCATGTGGCCAGTGGGAGGTGGGCTGATCCCACTCCCTAGCAGTTGTATCCACGCCATAAATAAGAGTGAAAACTCTACTATAACCTTGACACAGCTAAGGATGATTTAACGAATATCAAGGATGATAATTTAAGGCTCCCTAGATATAGGGCTGGGATCAGATGAAGCCAACACCATGGGGAAATGGCAATAAAGATTATTGTAACATGTTTGCGCCATGGCTAGATAATGCCTTTTTGGTTGCATCTCAGGATATGAGCCAGGTGAAGGTGGTAACCCTGGCTATAGTATATATACAATCTACTGTCTTCCTGCCCAAAGCAAATTTTACCATTAGCCAGAAGTAAATAGACAGATTAATCCAAATTTCTGAGACCCTAATTTGAACTAAGTGGTACTGAATTATTGAGTTCAGTTCAAACAAGCAAAACTTTCTCTGCCCAGCTACATAATTATGAATGTAGCCCTATATAACAGTATGAAAATGCTGGGAAAGAAAAGAAAATCCACTGCCATCTCAATCAAACCTATAAAATTCATGTTCTAGATTAACTGATATCCTGAATAAGCACGTAGCATTAGTAGCTGAGGGTGCACTATACATTTTAAAATACAACATTTTAGAAGTACAAATAACTTGGTGCTTTGTTATTCTAACTTTATCATGCATTTGTGAAATAAGTTACTATACCACAATTTTATAGGTAACATTTTTTTCAATCTCTCCAGTAGTTTATACGAAGTTTATAAATATGCATATGTATTTTGATTTAACGAGTTAAAGAAGATAAGTAATCAGTTCCATCTTCAACAGCCCTACTGTGCTGAGATTTCCCCTAAGCAATTGCTTGGGCATTGTGTTATTGGAAATTCACCCAGAATCCTGTGATCTTCCATTGTTACTACAAAGCTGCAGCATGCATTGGGAATGGTTACATTAACCAGAAAGGAGAAAAAGGAGGGGGCTTGGGTATTTTCAAAGAGCTGCACATTGAACTAATGAACAGCCTGTCAAATTCACAAGCCAGGGAGAGGACGGAAGTTCCTCTCTTTCTCCACCCTATTTACCATTACTATCATGCTGAAGTGAAGATTTAGTACAACAGTGTTCTGACAGATTATTAATAAATGCCTAAAGCAGTATATGCAAGCTGATGTCCTCCAGCTGATTTGAACTACTGTACAGTTCCTATCATTGTAAATTGTTGTGAGACTCTGAAAGTTGGCAGCATAGTCCTTTTTTAAATTATCATCATCATCTTTGTCTTTATCATCCCTTGCCTTGGTTGGCAAAACATTTGGAAGGCAGCAGGTTGTCTATCTCTAGGCTATCAAATGTTCAGCTTTCTCATCACGAAGCAGGTACATATGGAGCAAAGGCCTCTATATTACCTAGCATAGAACAACCTTCTCCAACCTGATGTCCTCCACACAGGTGTCGGGTCTCAAGCTCCCAAAATTCTCAGCTAGTATGACAGTCAGGAGGGTGCCTCCTGATGGAAGCCAAACCACTTATGGTCAGATAGTCAGCAAGTTTGATGCATTGTCACAAATAAAGATGACATACACAAATGGTTCAGTATTCCTTTGAGTATTTTGTGTAAGATAAATATGATTAAGATGAATTTAACACCAAGACTGATTTTTATGTTTTAAGAGGCCTTTCTATATTTATTTCTGCATACTTTTTCAAGCTAATTATATTACATTAAATTACTTTCTCTGGAAGAATCATCTCTTAAATTTTCATTGTGTAAGCTATAATCACCTTTTAGGAAAGGTGTTTTCATTTTTCATAATTTTGGGTTTGTCACTGGGTCTTTATTTTAGCTTTGACTATTGGCTGGTATAAGGAACTTCAGAATTCAGCCCCTTTGTCAGCTAAACCTGAAAGCTTTTATATGACCCTCCACCCCAAAAAAGTCCTGACAAATATTGGGGTTATTTACTTGTTTGGGGACCAGATTCAGTCCACACCTAATATAAGATATACTGTAAAAAGAGGAAATGACTCATGTTGACTTCAAAGACATGTCTGTGTTGTTAACTTGGTAGCAAAGGTTTGTCTTTGCCCTTTGGGATGCTTGAACTGGGATGTTTTATCACTTTCCCAGTCTAGCCTGCAGCCTGATATTCCCTGGATTCAGGTAGTAACGAGCCTTAACCTTTCACATCCCAGACAATGTTGACCCATGGTGCCAACTGCTGACATGATATATATTAGGTTATGGAGAGAACTGTCATTCTTCTAGTCATGAAAAGCTGGTATTAGAGGATACTCTGGTTTAAAAATAGCTGATAAAACTGCTTTTTTGAGTAAATTGGCCTCTCACACCTTTGTTGTTTTGGACCCACTTAGTTCTGATCTGAGCATTTTAAAACACTTAATAGAATTTAAAGTTTTGTTTACCTGAGAGTGGGTGGTTTCTGGGGGGGTGGGGGTGTTATTCACCTTGGCCATTTGGTCAAGATGCCATTGGTGTCTCTGAAGATCCACAGTTGTTCAGTTTAGTTTTGCAAGAAATTGAAAGAAATTTACAAAGATGTTTCTATTTTACCAAAAATTGAAAGAAGTTAATGAAATTAAAATTCGCTATTTATATGAATGTTATGCTAATCAGCTTAAACATTCTGGGTTTCTTAATCAATAGAGAGTCAATATAAAGTCCATGACATTTTTAAAAATTTAATTTTAAAATGAAGTTAATCCAGCAGAAAATTCTGTTTTGTATATCTTGAACATGTATGTTCAACAAGGGTTCAATGCAATTGCCTTGCTACTGGAGTTACAGTTTAGAAGTTGGAATCCCACTGTTGCTATATTTGGGTCTGAAATCCCTACAGATACATACATACCCATTATATGTACAGGTGAAACTCGAAAAATTAGAATATCGTGCAAATGTTCATTTATGTCAGTATGGCAACTCAAAAGGTGAAACCAATATATGAAATAGACGCATTACATGCAAAGCGAGATATGTCAAGCCTTACTTTGGTATAATTGTGATGATTATGGCATACAGCTTATGAAAACCCCAAATTCACAATCTCAGAAAATTAGAATATTACATGACATCAATAACACAAGGATTGGAAATAGAACAATATCGGACCTCTGCAAAGTAGAAGCATGCATATGTACTCAGTACTTGGTTTGGGCCCCTTTTGCAGCAATGACTGCCGCAATGCGGCGTGGCATGGATGCTATCAGCCTGTGGCACTGCTGTTATGGAAGACCAGGATGCTTCAATAGCGGCCTTCAGCTCTGCTGCATTGTTCGGTCTCATGTCCCTCATCTTTCTCTTGGCAATGCCCCATAGATTCTCTATGGGGTTCAGGTCAGGCGAGTTTGCTGGCCAATCAAGCACAGTAATCCCATGGTCATTGAACCAGGTTTTGGTACTTTTGGCAGTGTGGGCAGGTGCCACGTCCTGCTGGAAAATGAAGTCAGCATCCCCATAAAGCTCGTCTGCGGAAGGAAGCATGAAGTGCTCCAAAATCTCCTGGTAGACGGCTGCATTGACCCTGGACTTAATGAAGCACAGTGGACCAACACCAGCAGATGACATGGCTCCCCAAATCAACACAGACTGTGGAAACTTCACACTGGACTTCAAGCATCGTGCATTGTGTGCCTCTCCATTCTTCCTCCAGACTCTGGGTCCTTGGTTCCCAAATGAGATGCAAAAGTTGCTCTCATCAGAAAAGAGGACTTTGGACCACTGGGCAACAGACCAGTTCTTTTTTTCTGTAGCCCAGGTAAGACGCTTCTGACCTTGTTTGTTGTTCAGGAGCGGCTTGACAAGAGGAATACGACATTTGAAGCCCATGTCCAGGATCCGTCTGTGTGTGGTGGCTCTTGATGCACTAACTCCAGCCTCAGTCCACTCCTTGTGAAAGTCCCCAACACTTTTGAATGGCCTTTTCTTGACAATCCTCTCCAGGCTGCGGTCATCCCTGCTGCTTGTGCACCTTTTTCTCCCACACTTTTCCCTTCCACATAACCTTCTATTGATGTGCTTTGATACAGCACTTTGGGAACATCCAACTTCTTTTGCAATTACCTTTTGGGGCTTTCCCTCCTTATGGAGGGTGTCAGTGATGGTTTTCTGCACAACTGTCAGGTCAGCAGTCTTTCCCATGCTTGTGATTCCTACTGAACCAGCCTGAGAGACCATTGAAAGGCTCAGGAACCCTTTGCAGGTGTTATGGATTCATTAGCTGATTAGAGTGGGACACTTTGAGCCTAGAATATTGAACCTTTTCACACTATTCTAATTTTCTGAGATTGTGAATTTGGAGTTTTCATAAGCTGTATGCCATAATCATCACAATTATACCAAAGTAAGGCTTGACATATCTCGCTTTGCATGTAATGCGTCTATCTCATATATTGGTTTCACCTTTTGAGTTGCCATCCTGACATAAATGAACATTTGCACGATATTCTAATTTTTTGAGTTTCATCTATAGGTTTTGTTCTGTGACATTAGCCCATTGTACTATTCCGTGCAGAGTACAGAAGAAAGTAAGGAATAGTAAGCAAAGTAAATTCGAGGCAGTAGATAATAAAAAGAAAAGGAAATCTTAATCTAATTTGCTAATCTAATTTAATTCACACCCACATTATTCACTGTGTCTCTTCCTGTACCTTTTTTTCTTGCAAACCATCTTTCATTCTATTGCATCCTTACATCATTCTGTAGATTGCCTTTTATTCTTTAAACCTCAAGATATACATATTCAGCTAGTTATTCTAGGTTATTTATTTATCTGTTCAATTTATATAACCTCCCACCTCATGTACATGACTCTAGGCTGCTTGCAACATTAAAACAATTAAAATATATAGATATTTTAAAATAAAACAAAAAATGATGCACAGTAGCTAGAAAATCATAAAAAGCCCTCAACATAGCCAAGACACAGCCTCTGTCCTACATCCAGGGCCCCAGGCTCAGGCACAGAACCAGGTTTTCAAAGCCTCACGAAAAGTCAGCAGGGTGGGGGCCCACCTAGTCTCAGGCAGGATTATGTTCCAGAGGGTGGGTGCCATGGCAGAAAAGGCTCTACTTCGGGGCCCTGCCAGCCAACGCTCCTTGGCTGATGGAATCCCAACATGCCTCTCCTGCTGGATCAGACAGGATGGGTAGAAGCAACAAGGAAGAGATGGTCCTGTAAGTAACCCAGCCCTAACCCATATAGGGCTTTAAAGATGACTGCCAGCATCCTGAATTGCACCTGGAAGCAAACTGGTAGCCAGTGCAGCTTGTGAAGTAGTGGTGCCACATGCTGTATGCCAAATAACAGGCACCATTAACTGTCTGTGCTGCTGCATCCTATACCAGCTGAAGCTTCCAGATGCTCTTCAAGCCCCATGTAGAGTGCATTGAAGTAGTCCAAATGGGAGGTCAGGAGGGTATGAGTGACCATGAGCAGGGCCCCCCAGTCCAGGAATAGACACAACTGATGCATAATACAAAGCTGTGCAAAGGCCCTCCTAGCCATGGCTCCCACCTGCCGTCCAAGCAGGCGCTGCGAGTCCAGGAGATTGTGCACTGGCTCTGAGGTAGTGCTATCCATCCAGAAGCAAAGATGAAGGTTCTCCATAACCAGTATGTCCAGACCCAAAGCCACTCAGTCCTTCTTGGGTTTTGCTGAAGCCTGTTGTGCCCCATTCCAGCCCCCACAGCCTCCAGGCACTGAGATAAGACTTCAGTGGCATCACTTAGCCTGGGGTGGAGATATACAGCTCACCCCAGACCGTTGGATCACCTCATCCATTTTTTTTCATTTATGAGTACCTCATAATTCTTTACTCCATTGCCCCTGTCAAGCACTATTGCCCTCAGTATATTACTTTTCATATCCATCTCATTGCGTGATCCAATTATCTCATATTAGTTGGAAATGACTTTTCTTCTCTACCAGCAACAGCATTTTCTCCATACAATACAAACAATAATTGTTAAGGATATTCAGCTTGTCAGTATACACAAGCATTCTGAATCTACCAAGATACCAAGACATCAAGAATGGTGGATCTTTCATGCTTAGGGAATGGCCAAAAGAATATAACATTAGGAGAACACCTGACTTGCAGCAATGGATTACTTACATTTGTAAACTGTCAGTGTTTGTTTGCAACAATGGACAAAGAAGAGGACCTTCAAGCAGTTTGATCAAATCTTTTTAATTTGTACTTGAGAAAAATTTTGGGGGTGGAAAGGAGAGTAAATATGGATGCTTTCTTAACTTTTTAATGCATGTATTTTTCTTTATTTAATAAAGAAATATTACATAATGAAGAAATTTATGTGACAAATTTGAAGTATAAATAAAATAAATAATATATGTAATTGTTTTTTTCTAATGATTTTATGCAATAAAAAAATTTGCTCCCATTTCAGTATAGTTCCCAAATAAATAAAAAGCAATAATTTGCTTTAATTGATGAAATTGAAAGCCTATATTTGAGGGTCACTTTGGATGCTTGGTCTGAACCAGCTTCATTCTTTTGTTTGCTAGATTAATTAAGAATCAAATCTGTTTCTAAGTGGAAAATTCTGTCCTCTATTTGTTTCTTGGCTGCACTGGAGCATGACAGAATATTGGAAATGTATATCCAGAGACAGTGCTGTACTTCAGTATTTTCTTCTCGTGATCCCTTTCTTATCTATTACTTTGATTAAGACATACATTTATTATGCAGATCTGTAAATATTTCAAGCCTATGCCAGAAATTAGTAATCATATACTTATTGCTACTTTTTGGAAAGTTCACTTCACAAGAACATGAACATATTTCCCTAGAACAATTTTCAATTTTACATTTAATTAAATCATAATCACTGTTCAGCACATAACTCCCTTTTCATTAAAACAGCTTCAGTTTATGATAAGATTAAGTTTCCTGTTTAGTTTCCAGCAAATACCAGTTGGCATTAAGTTCAAACCAGGATAAATTCTATTTAAGATGCTACTCGAAACAGAAGTCATTATGGCAAGGGACATAATTTGAAATAAAGCACAAGACAAAAAGCTGTTATGACATATTGTAATCTTCAGAAAACATCCTTAAAATTTTCGGGAACTATTCACTATCATTTGCTAAAATGTTAATTCCTAGGCTGAATCCCTTTTATCTGGCTAAGGACCTCAGAACTTGGCAAATATTCTGAAAAATGATATTTCTGTGCTTTCAGAATTGTCCTTTGAAAGCTTTCCCCTCTGGAGGAATGTCCTCCAGAATTCTTTTATAGCCAAAGTGCAGCCAGACTGCCCCAGTAAAGTTAACCAGAACACAAATGTGTGGCCTTTGGGTCTTTTAGACCAGGCTGGGTTTATCTAGATCAGTGCTTCTCAACTTTAGCCACTTTAAGATATGCGGACTTCAACTCAAAGAATTCCCCAGCCAGCATATATCTTAAAGTTGCTAAGGTTAAGAAACACTGATCTAGATGGTTGCTAAAATAACCAATCAGATCATCTCTAATAGTGCAAATGGAGTATTCTGAGACATCAAGAGTTGAAGTGATATGTTCTATCAGACTGTTTCTTGTCTGTTTTGTAGACCATGCACTTGGAATGTGCTGTTTGTGAGGGCTGAAGTTGGCAAGGTGGGAAGCAAAGAGATGTACATGTACATGTCTGCATGTAAGGATGGTGCATGTTCCACTCTGGGAAAAGCATGGCATAAACTCTATTACACAAAACAGCGGGAGTTTTGTGCAGACCTAAGATTTAACCCAGGAATTGACATATACACATACAGCTAGAGTCCTGCATCCTGTAGTAGCTAATATTCTGCATAGAAATGACTGTTCCTAGTTTCCAGTAATGCTTTTATCTAATCATGCTGAGTCCATGAAGGTTCATGGGATGGGGTCAAGTATTTGAAAAGCGATGAATCAAGAAGTGGAAAAAGCATTTATCTCAGTGGTAAAATCATTTAACATATTGACCACAGATCTTACAAATCAACACAGAAGAATTGCTGCAAATAACTGGTTAACTCAGAATTAAGTTTTACTGAGGTCCATGAAGCTTATTCTCCATAGCTGTAGATAGATCTTAGTGAATTATCTAAAGCAGATAGAGATCACTGTAATTGAGTTATTAAGAGTTATTGTAAAAAGATGTCACTATGATGATACTATTCAATTCAGAATGGCCCGTGTAACTGAAATTAGCATTCCTTGCTGGAATTATTTTCCTTTCAAATATTATTTTTGGAATGAAGATGTTGCAAGGAACATTACATGATATTTTGCCTGTTGGAATAAAATGGAAATTGAGATAGAGACAGATGTGTATTGTAGTCTATTCATCTGACCAAAAGTAAATTATGTTATTATAAATCTTTTAAAAAAAACGTTATTTGTTCAGACGGGAACTGACATTTGCTGTTGAGTCAAGAAGTTAAGTGTGAACGTCTGTGACTTGTTTTGTAAGCATGACTGACTTGGATCCCTTCTGAAATCCATTTTCACAGGATTGTTCATGTCTTTCATAAATGAAGACAAGCAAGAGGCAAATTAGTTTTTTGTACCCATCTTATATAAAAACTAAATGTTTCCTGCAAAGTTTTTATTTGCTTTTTCCCCCTCTTCCTTAAAGGTATCTCAGAAAGATTCTGGCCTTAATCCTCACAATGTGATCTTTATGCTCAAGGTAGCACATATACATGCTGATTGCAGTCTGGTATATTTCCATTTTCAAACCGGAATCCATAAGAAAGTTCCTAGAAATTTTGGCACAATGTAAATCAGGAAAGCAACCAGTTTTTAAGCAGTAAGTAGAGTAGAGATAGTGAATCAGTAACTTTGGTCTTCAGCCTGACCTTGGGTTTAAGTTGCTGCTATTAAATGCCCAGTTTATAATAAAACCATGCTTATCTGATAGTCATGTTATCAGTCCCTAGATTCTTAACAGACAAAAGCAGGGCAACTATTATTTTAAAAGTTGGACAATATTTCTATACTTAAAAATATACAGTGTTCTATAATATGGAAGTCACTAATCTTGGAGAAACTTGTTTGATTTTAACAGATGTTTAGTGTAACTTGGGCACTTTTCCTTTTTTTAACAGAGATCCAGCTGCTAGAGTTCTGTGGGAGTCCTTAATGAATCTAAAACAGAAGGAAGGCATGATGGAAGTTAGAAGACACCTAGTGGAAGCTGCAAGCAGAGAAAATTTGCCAATCAAGATGAGCATGGGTGAGCTCATATGCTACTAACTAACTGTAATGTGAAATCTACTAGTAGTAGCATGAGTTCATAATGGTTATCCATTGATAAGTAAAGATTATTCTCATTCGGCAAGAAATAGATTTTCTGAAATAATTTGGGTTTTAATGACTGTTGTTGTGACATGGAGCCCATTTCTGTGGATTCTACAGAAATGTGGTCAACAATGTTTGTTTTTTTAATGGAATTAAAACAGTTATACAATCATATTAATCTGCATGATTAATAATATGCTGAAACAAATGTATCATATCAGCTTGGGGAATTTATATGATGAATCTTTTGGCTGGGATATACAAACTAAACCACATGAATTTTCTTGAAAGCCACTTGTACCTGCAGTTTCCCGTGATAATGTTCATAATATTTATGTTGATTTATTTGCTCCCTATCGCCAATATTGTAGTAGCACGTAATTGTAAAAGAGCAATTTGGATAACATTTTGTGTGCAGGAATGAGATTCTCAAGTATTTTGTACTTCCACCTTAATGTTTCTGGCCCCAGACCCCACCCCACCCCCATTAAAATAGTGAAACTTTCATGTGAAACTGCCAAACATTATTTTTAATTTTGTAAAAATTTTAAGTGGAATTGCAGGGAAACATTTTTAGGTCTGAGAGATGCCTTTTTCCCCGTGACTATTGCACTGATATCCTCTGATCTAGACATATGGAAATTCATAACACTACTTCCAGATGGAAGAAATAGGGGACTCTATTTTGAGAGCAATGTATGGTCAAAGAGGAAATACAGAGTCTTCACACATCCTATTTCTGTAGGTCTTCTAAGAATACCACAACATCATTTCCTGTCCATGTTTCAGAAGCTTAAAGAGAGTTATGTTCCATACATTTTTTTCCTAACAGGATTATATGTACCCAGTGGTTGTGACTTATTGATGGTTTTGTCCTTTTTATTTGTCTATTATTGGAGAGGGGAAACTATGGATCCAGTACAGCCTTAGATTCTTCTTCAAGCGCAGAAAAGAATAGCAATATGCAATATTGGCCCTCCATGTTGGAAGATAGTATGAAGTCTCTTAACTGGCCAGTGCAGCTTCCTCTTTTTCCTGATAAATAGAGGATTGCTTTTGTTTGCTGTACTGCAAGCTTTAGCATCTTTTAATCATGCTGATGTTATAAATTCCTCTTGATGTCAACCTCTATAGCCTGAAGAAAGTTGAGGCAACTAGAGATGGAAAATGTATTTCTACTGATAATATAACTTGAGACAAACTATGTTGATGGATCCCTCTCTTCCAGATGTCTTTACTTCATTCATAATAGTACCCACTACCAATATGATTTTGAACATGGAGATGAAAATGCTTAGAACCCTTTGATGGCTGAATCTGTATCCTCCCAGTTATTCATTCCACAACACTGTGCAAAGGTGGGCAACCAGGGAGCTTTATTAAGTCCCCTAGCATCCCATCCCATGCAACATATCCCTAATATTGTCCCAAAAGCATTGGGGCATAAAGCATAAAGCCAAATTTCAGCAGCACAATTTTATCCTTTTGGAGATATTTCAAGGAGGGGAATAGAAGAACTCATAGATTTACAGAAATTTCAATTTCAATTCTAGGAATAGAAAACAAAAGCTCTTGTATTGCATCAGTGTAGATCCTTGCTGCTTCCAGAGGCAACTAATTTTTTTAATTTATTTATAACATCGATTATCCACTTTCCATTGTAATTGTGATTATCTCAAATTAAGCATACAGAATATGATTAAAATTACAACATTACAACTTCTGAAAACAATAACAGGTTCTGCTGGGAATGATATGTTGTTGAAGCCTATCCCTAATCTTGCATTGCCATCCAAATATTTTGGTAATAAAACTCCCCAGAAATCCCAGTTAGCATAATCTTTACTAGCATAAATGTTTGAGAATTGTAGTTCTGATTCACCTGGAAAGCTTCAGATTGGGTAAGGCTATGCTATAGTGTAACATGAATGTATCTCTGCCTGCAAGTCCAGTCTATTTAAATACAGTAAATAGACCATGATAATTTGGACAGTGACAGACTTCACTGATCTCAGAGACTTGTGTTATGCTGTAAGAGATTGCACAGCAGAAGTCATGGAAGGGTAGATGAGGGCTGAAAGATGAGCAGAAATAGATTGTGTGGTCAGAAAGCATCTGCCCTTCAGTGTGTTTAGCAATTGTACGGGCTGAGAAATTGTTAAATAACAAAGCTGAGCTGTGAAGTAGTCAGGTCATGTGGCACTCCTACATTAACTTAGTCTTCCTTGAAGATAGCTAATGCTAACTGGGTTTGCATTTTCTGAAAGTATCTTTGTTTTTTTTTCTTTGGCTGTTCGATTGTTGCTTCTTACTATTCAAGCAGTTTTGAACAACACAGGACTTTTGGCAGCCAATTCTAGTTCTACACTTCTTTGGGGCAAGTAGTTATTACAGTTTACTTCAATATCTAAAACTCACTTTGTAGCATTAACTAACATATTGACTGTTCATTATTTTGCTGTGAAAGCTGCATAAGAACCAGAACTCTCAACATGTTAGCAAGAATCACATATGTGGATTTCAGTATCTGGTTTTTGAAAACATCTTAATGCCTGAGTTTAAAAAGCTAGTATTTACATTTTAGAGGCCTAGCTGTGGTTCCAATTTTAGGTAATTGTAACCCCTGTAAAAATGTCTCCAGGCTACATCTGACTCAGTGCTTTGATTGCAGTAGAAGTGGTATGAGATAGCTATGGTTTAAAAATGAAGAAGAGATATTCCCACCTGGGTTTCAAGCCTAGCACCACTTACAACCTTAGAATAATGGGGTTGGGATAGTTTTGTCATCTGGGGAGTCTTAATGGCTTTCAGAGGCTCTGTGCTGCAGATAAGTGGGTGTGAGACCCTGAGGTTGAGTTCTAAGGAGCAGTTGGATTTGTTGCTACTGTACCAGCCTCCTTGCTGCAGAGAATCATTGTAGTTCCTATTTGTATCTTTCTCTTTGTGTTGTTTCCGCAAGATCAGTTTCATAGCACATGTGAATTCAGGTTGGTAACTACACTCAAGTTCTGTTCATTATTGTCAGTTTTCTAAATGTTAATACTCAAGTTGCTGTAAGTATTATCACTTCTATACTTCATTGCACCAGTTTTCAGTTACTGATCCATTACACCAGGTGACTGTTGGTGAACATGGTCAGAGGAGGTCTAAGTTGGTAAGTGATTCTGGCCTTGTCAGCTAACTGAATGGAGGAGCTGGGAGTTCAGTAGTTGAGCAGCTATATCTGTTCAGCTGATTGGTGGTGAATGCATGGAAATTGTGGCAGATCACCTGATAGATCTCCAATGGTCAGTGGACCACAGTTTGGACATATCCTTAAACATACTTTGGCCTTCCTTGGAACAGCCACCTAGAACTATTGGAGGCATTTAAATTTATAAACACAATATGGCTTAAAGAAGCTGAAATCAACAAAATTGCTGGAAGAGGTACAGAAACTGTTCTGATGTAAGGAGTTGAATAGGTTTAGGTGTATTTGCTTGTTTTCCCTGAGTGCTTATTTGTTTGCTCCTATATAAATGCTATGCATTCCAATAGCAAACAATGAAGTATTGTACCTGAGTGTACCTGAAATTGGAATCCTTGTGCCATGATTTCAAGGTCTTTCTGTGTAGAACATTATGCCCCTCCAGAGATCCTTACAAAATGTAGCCCCCTCTGGATACTGTTTTTAAGGCCTGGCTGGCAGTTAACTTCAGACTGAACACACCATACATATATATTGGCATATGACATTAGATTACTATTTCTCAGTTAGATATTTAGCATTTCAGATAATCAATAAGGTGGTCATCATTTTATAATATAGAGTCTGTTAAAACTGGTTTAGGTTTTATCAGTTTTATGCAGTAGTCCCTTTTTTAAGGAACTACAGTGGAATAGCTGCCTTATTTTCCCCCTGCAGTTGACCACTTATACTATTTTTAACATTTTTGAGACCATTCTTAAAGAAGTGGTGTTTTTTCAGTGGAAGTGCTGCTGCTGCTTTACCAATCTTCCCTTTCCCTTTTGGTGATCAGATGCATGTCTTATAAAGTTCCTGAAAGTGAAGATTCATAATGCTTTTGTTTGAAGCTTTGCTATTAGCATATTATTGGGCAACCAAAGATACTTTGCCACCACTGTCATTGTTTGACTTCAGAAATAGCCTGCCTGGCTTGGCAGTTTTAACGGAGGACAATAAATCTGAAGGGAGCCTGAATCCCTTTATTATCTCCCTTTGTTGGCATATTGAATGACAAAAACTGAAACGCCAGGAGGATAAGAGAAACAAATGCTCTCTTCTATTGCCCCACTCCTCCACTAATGGAAAAGACCCTTCTTTTAATTCTTCCTTAGTAAACTATGCAGAATGAAACCTGAAAGTCTAAAGGATCTCATTAAAAAGCATAAGGCAGATCTAGCCTACAGTAACAATATACTGGTACAGCAGCCTTTGTTGGAGGCAGGAGTAAAGCTACTGTAAATCCCTTAAACAGTGTTGTAACTACATAAGGGAAAAAAACTTCAAAGGAAAGAACAGATTTATGGAGATAAGGTATGTCTGAACTTTGTCCGGAACATGAAAGAACATCCAAGATATAAGGAAAGGCAGAAATGTGACCATCTTTGGACATTGTGAAATGGGGGAAATGGGAAGCATTTATATGTGCCTCATATTCCCAACAGTTTGTATGTTTGAATTGGAACTTAATTATCTCTGTATATAGATGTACCACATCCATCATGAAGAAATACATATTGGAAATTTGGATTGAACACTACATAAACTCTGTTTAGGCATTTCTTTATAAAAATGGGTTTTAAGAGTGAAATAAACATTGTCCCTTTAACCTGTATGCTCATTGACACTGTGAAGGAACTGTAAAGGATTAGGGAGATTTGTCTTTGCAGAAGCCATACTGATTTTCCTTCTGCAAGTTTGATCTTCTGACAGTTAGATGGTATCTATAATCTACGACTGAATTTGAAGCAGAATTATGTACTAATGATGAACGTGTTATTGCAAAGTTGTATAAACTTTTATTGCAGCTAGAGACCAAAGGTGAACAAGTTAAAGACTGTATGATAAAATGGGCTAAAAACTTTGGCTATAGCATACAGATGGAACAAGAGGAAAATATGTGGCAGAAAGAACTGAAATTCATATTATGTTTTAACCTTAAGGAGAATTTTTATAAAATGATGTATCATTGGTATTTGTTGCCATAAAAATTATCTAAATGTACAAAGGCACTTCGAATATAAGTTGGAAATGGGAACAAGAAAGGACATTTTATCATCTCTGGTGGACTTATAAAAGTGAAAAAAAATGGAATGAGATACATATTTTCATAGAGAAGATTTTAAAGATTAATATTCAATCAAAACCAGAGATTTTCCTTCTGGGCATGATGGACAAACAGTTGGAAAAATCTTATGGACCTTTGTTCTTATACATGATAACAGCAGCAAGACTTTTATGTGCACAGAGGTAGAAAGATAAGATACTACCTACAAAGGAAGAACAGATGGTGAAGCTGATGGAGTTGGTTGAGATGGCGAAATTGATAGCTTTGATTTGAGACAAGACATTGTGTAATTTTAATGCTAACGGGAAACCTTTTTTGGACTTTTTGCGGGAAATAGAAAAAAATGAAATTATGTTGTATGGATTTGATGATTAGAAATAATATAGGTTAATTGGAATAGTGGAAGTTACATTGTAAATTTAGAGCAAGGGTTTGATGTATATTGTTACTTAGATCTATTGCAAGAAGGGTCAGAAGTCAAATCTTTTTTTCTTTTGTCTCTTATTTTTTTTCTGCACTCTTGATCTTTATTATCCTCTTTTTTCTAATTTCTTTTTCTTATTCTTAATATTAGTTCTTGTTAGTTTTTACTGTTCTTTTTTAAAAATTAACAAAGTTATTATAAAAAAAGATGATATCTGTAATCAAGCTTTCTGTCAATGCATTAAGAACATATTCAAGCTAGCAGGCATATAATTTCCCAGATCCTTTTTTTAAAAAATAGGCAATACATAGACTACCTTCTTGTTACGGAGCGCATTACTTTTGCCCATTTTTTGGGTGCAGGTTTCTGTTCCTTTCTGTTTTCTAATACTTGCATTTTTTAATGTCTGATATTTCTCTAATGGTGAATATGGTAGCTTAACAGAGATACAGCTGCCACTGAAAACAGCTATCCCATACAGCATCTCTTCCACCCACCCACCCACCCACTCTGCCTCATCCATAATACTTGGCAAATAAAAATATATGCTAGGATAGCATTCTACTGGGTTGCCCTGGCCTCACAATTTGCAACTCAAAAACTGAAGGCAGAAAAATTTTCTGGTAATGTCAGCTCATGTGGTTTTATTCACTAGCTTTTACTACTGTTTTTGATGGCAGTCACGGTCTCATGTTAATGTCTATTCTGTAAGCTTCAGGGTCATGTCCCTTTCTGCTTTAATCTTGTACTTGTCAGCAAGAAAGTATGGAATGTGGTACATTTTGTTATAAAAATGCTTAGTTTTAGTTGAGCTTTATTTATGTTCACAGACCAGCTGTTAACCAAGTACACCGTCCAAAGAAAGAAATAGAACAGTTCAAGAGTTAAAAAAATTAAAAGTTCAGAAGGGTCTATAAAAATTCTTAACCTTATATGTGGCATGAAAGAAATTGGCATTAATAGTTATTGATCAGAAACCTCAATATCTTCTAATGTTCTAGAAGCTATTGAAGATGGAAATTTTCTGAGGAGTATTTGGTTGAATAGCTTACTCTCATAGTCTTTAATTTGTTCCACTTTTAATTAGTTACATTGATGTATTTGTTGATATCGTGTTATTTGGTTTTGTTATGATTTGTTTTAGTTTTCATTATCACTCCTATAATTTATCTTTGTATTGCTATTACTTTGATTAGTTACTGGTTGTTTTAATTTATTTGTATTTACTGTGGATGTTTTATACTGTAATGCCATGAGTCTGTAGTAATTCAGCGATGTACAAGTAGAATAAATAAACAGTTGCCCCCCCGCCCCGGAAACAACAATTGCCCAAAAGTTGGTTACCTTCCTAAATATTCAGGCAGACGCATTGACTGAAAGGAGACAAACATTGTCCACAGCAGACCAACCACACCAATTTAATAGCAGTTGGATCTGGGATCCAAGTTGTGCAAAATGGGCATCGTAATAAGAGGTGCAAAACAGGCTCAGAATCTTCAATGGGCAAGGATGCTGATTGGAATGTTGTTAAATCTTCCTTCTATCAGCATAGATGGTAGAGTTTTAATCTCAATGTGGAGAGGGCTTTCCAGTATGGTACATGTGTGATGTTGATTAATAATTGAGCTGGAATAAATAATCTTCCATCCAGACCACCGCCACCTCTCCATAATAGGGAGCATTGTGCTGCAATTGCTATTGAGATCAATATCAAGTTTTTTCAATATAAAGTTGGTTCTTTTGAACTTTAATTGGATCAAAATATCTAAGAGAAAGTCTGATGGTTTTTTCCAAGATGACTGGAAACTATTCAAAATGTCAAGGATGTAAGATTTACCCCGTTCGGCTCCAAAGAAACTCTCATGACACATGGGTTCAGCAAAGAAGTTTACTCAAGCGTAACGTAGGTAGGTACAGACAAAGCCAGGGTTGGCTTGGCATAGCTTACATGGTATTTTATAGTCTCCCCATTCCTGCACTTTACCCCGTTGCTTAGTTACAGATTACCCACAGTAATCCCCCCTTGCCCAAATGGCAGATTCAGTCTGGTGCTTTTGTCTTTCTGATTGCCATCTATGGGTTGTGCTGTTGTTGCCTTTGTTGGGCTTTCCTGTTTGCGCACAAAGCCGGGAGTTCTCAATCGCTTGCTGATTGCTTCGCTTCAGAGTCTCTGCGCTTTCCTTTGTCTACAGCGCTTGAGGGAAGCCAGCGCTGATACAAAGTATCCGCTTGCGGTTTGAGTTAAGCGCCGCCACCTGTCAGTAATGAGTTCGCAGTTTCACTTCCCCTTTTTCTCTGCTAGCAACTGGACGGTGAAATTTACTAGGCGAAGCTGAGTGGTGCTTTCGTCGTGCTGTGCCGTGCTGTGCCGGCTGAATCTGACAAAGGAGGACAAAGAGCCCTAATCAACAGTCAGTTTTGCCCAGTATGTAGGGAGACAAAGCCTCATGCCAGCTCCTAAAGAGGCAAGTCTTGATTCCATGGGGAAAAAGGAATTGGGTACATTCTGAGGCACGTGAGTGTAGTTCTTAAAAATTTGCATTGCACTGCTTCAAGGAGTCCAGGGTCTTTATAAGAGCAACTCTGGGAGCCAGGAAGCAAAAGAAATAAAGTAAGGCTCCATACCATCTCTTCTCCATTTTAATTTTTATGTCAATTCTATAATCCAAGTTTTGGAAATTAGTAAATTTCGACCCTCCTAAATAGGCACATCTGTTTCAGTTGTCTTTCATAATGATGACACAGCCAACCTCTTCACAACTCAAGCAGCATTGAGGCAGAGCCTTCAAGCTTTTGCATTGTATTGCAAAGAGGAAATACTTATTATCAGCTATTCTGAAACAGAAGTAGATGTCTTCATATCACTCATTGAGAAATAACTATAGAACAAACCAAGGCCTATAAATATCTGGGAATTACCTTTCAATCTTCTGTAAATGCTAATGTAATAAATAGCATTAAAAAATTGCGCAGTTGTAACAGAATTTAGTAGCAGTAGAAAATTACCTGATTATAGTTAAAAGAAGTAAAGACATCAAGATAATTACAAAGCATAACAAAACAAAACACAAAACCTGTTGAAACTAAGGGAGGTAGAATGACAGGGCCAGGACAAAGAGGTGTGTGTGTGTGTGTGTGTGTGTGCTTGTCAGGATCAAATCTCAGTTCTCAATTTGATTAAATTAATATATTAAGTAAGTAAGTAAGTAGGTTTTGGAAGGGTTCTGGAGCTACATGCATTTTCAGGGCTGCCGGCTATATTCTTCTGCCCTGCCCTGTACAATTTTACCCCTTTTCATAACTGTTCCATTCAGTGTAGCCATTGTGCCCTCCTCCCAAATATTATCATTGTCACAGATGAAGATGATTGAGCTTGGGGTCCCATATTTATTATAGGGAAGAGGTGGTTTGAGTTCTAAAGGAGGATATGGTTTATAAAAGCCTGGTAATTTCCAGGTGATTCTGGCTTTCAGTCCAATCAGCTCCAGCCATCCTGGCCAATAACGAGGGGTTGAGAGTTGTATTTATTCCAAGAATATCTGGGGACTCTTAACTGCCTACCTTCTGGTTTATTCTCATTGAAGTAAGCAAATTGTTTAGACAGTATGGTTTTTCTTATAAGACAAACAAAAAGCAAGCCAAAACATTATTTGGACTCTAGTACTACTCAGTGAACATGTTCAGATCCTGTAAACAGACAGTTTTCAGGGCTAATATTCTAATGACTGAATGTGTTTAAGTATTGAATAGAAAAATAATATGTACTTCCTAGAAGGGGAGGGAAGGAATATTCATTTTCATATATTCAAATGTAAACCAGTCTCTCATCTGTGGTATAAATTCCCTCATTCTACAAGATTTCACTTATAGCATATAATTGGATACTGCCAAGTTACTGTCTGTTCCTCAATATGTATGATACAAAGTTGGTTAGGTTTTATTGCTTGTTTAAAAGTATTTTCGTAATATTCTATATTCTAGTCCAAATGTATACAGATAGGGTTTAATAAATTGTAAGTAACATAGTGCTATATAAGTATATAAAAATATAATCTTATTCTGTATTGGAGGTACACTAAGCTGATGGCTTTGAGGTTTGACAGATGTGTTGCCAAAGTGGTAAAATATCAATATGCTGCCATAATGTCAGAACCTTCAGCAATCAGAATATTAATATAGTAGTTGCTTGCTTTGTTTCTGCCATTCTTTAGGAGGGGGGAGGGGGAAGTGAAAGTAGAAGGAACTGGGACACTATCAAAGGCCAGGAAGATGGACTGTTATCGGAGGTTAGGAATGTGCAAGGTCACACCTCTGTGAGAACCACATTTGGCGCCTAGAAAGAGGAGGGTGAGAAGTAGGGGTAAAAGTTAAGTGGGAAAAGCGCAGGCTTTAGTTTTAGCAATGCTTTGCTTAGAGTTGCATGTACGTTCCAATAAATGAAATCTTTTTTGAACCTAACTTGGGTTGCACAAGATTTTTCTTCATTGGGATTTGAACATCACAGATCTGACATTTTGCTAAAACTCCTTCAATCAGATTTTACCCGAGAAAGCAATTTATCGAGGAAAATCCAATGAAACGCCATGACTATGGAGGGAAAGGAATTGCAACCTACCAAGGAGGAGAAGAAATTGCTACAGCTGGAAGCTGACATCACTGGGCTGGAGCTCGGGGCAGTTGGAGGAAATGAGAAGGAGCCGTCTCCTCCTATAGAGGTCGAAGAGATCTTCATCCCTCCCCAGGCAATTGAAGCGCAAGTGGTCGTCAAGCAAAAAGACAGAGAGCGGTGGCATGCTAAGCGATGGGACCCACAGAGCGATTGGGAGTTTTGGGAGGTAGCTGAAGAACCACCACCCAAGAAGCTGGATCGCCCTAGATGGTCGAGAGCCATTGGAGGGGTAATGGGTTTCACTGAGCCTCGGAACCAGGATCACAGGGTCTGGGCGCTGGAGGACGAGGTGCGTGCCCTGAGAGACGAGATGAGACTCATGTTTTTGGAAGAGACGTGCGCCAGACCAAGGGCAGAGCAATCAGTGAGCTGAGGGAAGCAGTAAGGGTGCCAGGTCAAATTGGCAGACTGGGGGCTCACCAACTGCGGGGTCTTGAATGGCCAGCGGAAAGAGAAGGGGAGCTAAGGGGCCACCAGAGAGGGGCGCCAAGGAAGCCGAAGGACTTCGGAGCATGGGCACCACACTTTGCCCAGGAAGAGGGCGACCTGCTGAAGAGCTGGAGTTTGGAGAAGACGTACGATGGAGACCCGGGAGAATTGGCTAGCTTCCTGAACCAAGTCAGAATTTGCATGGGGAGCTGTGGCCTCTTGTTCCAAAGTGATGCGTGGAGGGTCATGTACATTTCACGATACCTGGTGGGTCGCACCACTGAGTGGTTAATCAACCTACAGGAGGCGGAGGCACCGGAACTGGAGGATTTCAACGGGTTCATCACAGTGCTGTGGTTTCAGTTTGAAGACCCCTGCGCCCATGCCCAGGTGGAAGATGCTATTATAGAACTCAAGCAAGGCTCCCGCTCAGTGACCGAATACGCCCTGGAATTCAAGCGGCTAGTGGCGAAACTGCATGACTGGCCTGAAGCGTTTCTAGTGAAATGATTCCAGAAGGGGTTAAGCTCTAAGCTGTGCGAATTGGCCGTAGCACAAGGGTGCCCAACCACGCTAGCTGGATGGCTCTCCCATGTCTCGGTGCTGGAATTGCAATTGGCAACCATCCGGGGAGCGGGAATGGCAGCCCAACCAAAGATGGCAAGTTTTTCTCGTCAGCCAGTGGCGAAGCAGACCATGAGAGTCATAAAAACCGGAACAGGCGCTCAGGTGGTGGGGAAGTCGTGCTTCCATTGCAGAGAGGAGGGGCATTTCGCCTCAGCCTGCCCAAAGAAGCCAGTTGCGAAACCCAAACAAACCAGAAAGCCCATGAAATTGGCAAAGCCAGAGAGAAAGGGAACAGCGGCTATAGGAGAGGAGGAGCAGTTCCCAATCCAGATGCTGATGGAAAGTGACGAGGAGGAGGAGGAACAGCCAGCGGAAAACTCCAGCCGCCTGCTCTAAAGCACTCCCGAGAGCAGGTGGGAGACCTGAGGCATGACCAGTGAAAGCCAAATGAGTCCACTGAGGATATCCGGGTGAGTCCCCATGTCAACCAAGGTGAAAATAAGGGCACTAAGAACGACTCGCAAAGCGAAGTTTAAAGCCCTAATAGACTCAGGGTGCACCCAGTGTTGTCCCTTGCTGGTAAATGGACTGGGACTAAAAGTGCACAGGCTGAAAGTGCCCATGGTGTTTAGGCAAGTAGATGGGACCCTGGTGTGGGGGGAGGAGCAGTGTGCTATTACACAGAAGCTTTTGAATTAAGAGTCAGCTCACATCGGGAAACTTTAAAATGCCTAGTGGCACCTCTGGCGAGTTACCCTTAATTCTGGGGATGTCTTGGCTGGAATTCTGGAACCCCACAGTGGACTGGCGCGCCAGGACCCTAACATTCCCAGATGGTGTGTGCGAGGTGGAATGGGTGGACACCCTGTGCTCAGTAGAACTGGGACTGGCAGCCATTGGCACCCGACTCCAGGACCCAGGATCCCAAGAAGGGAGCATCTCAATCCCTGAGCAATATAAGGACTTGATGAAAGTGTTTAGCAAAACTGAGTCCGATCAGTTACCGTCACACTGCCTGACGGATTGCGCAACTGAACTAGAGCCGGGTGCGAAATACCCAACCCCGAAAATGTATTCAATGACTCAAAAGGAAATGGTGGCGCTCCGAGAGTTCATTGATAAAAACCTGCGACGGGGATTCATAGAACCCGCCAAATCCCCCCTAGCGGGCCCGGTGTTTTTCAGAGAGAAGAAAGACGGATTGCTAAGACTGTGTACTGATTATAGGGGGCTAAACACCATATGCAAGGAGAACAAATATCCACTCCCCCTGATGAAAGACTTGCTAGCTCACTTAGCCAAAGGCAAGATCTTTATGAAACTGGATTTATGGGACACTTATTTCCGAGTGCGGATCAAAGAGGGGGATGAATGGAAAACTGCATTCCGCTGCCGCTTGGGATGTTTCCAATACCAAGTGATGCCGTTCAGGTTGTCTGGGGCACCTGGGGTCCTTATGCAGTTAATTAATGAGGTGTTACAAGAATATTTGTACAAAGGGGTTCTAGTGTATTTAGATGATATCCTAATTTACACTGAAACGTGGGATGAGCATGTACAGTTAGTGAGGAAGGTGTTGCAGAAATTGCTAGAAGCGCAGTTGTATACAAAATTGTCAAAATGTGAGTTTCACCAAGAACAAATTGACTACTTGGGCTACAGGATTTCGAGTTGGGGTGGAAATGGATCCCAGCAAGGTCCGTGATGTAGTCGCGTGGGAGGTGCCAAAAACCCGGCGACAACTACAGAGCTTCTTAGGCTTTGCAAATTTTTACTGCCAATTTATCCCCAACTTTGCCCAGGTTGCCCTGCCTGTGACAGATTTGTTGAAAACCAAAGGCAAAGAGAAAGAAAAAGCCCAGAAACCAGGTTCACCATTAAACTGGACTGAAGAATGCCAGGAAGCGTTTGAATGCTTAAAAAGACTATTTACTGCAAAGCCCATTTTGAAACACCCAGACCCGGGGAAACCTTTTGTAATTCAGGCAGATGCATCCGATGTAGCAATTGGAGCAGTGCTATTACAAAACGATGACAAGGGACTGTTGCACCCATGTGCTTACCTATCCCGGAAATTCACTGAAACGGAGAGGCATTGGTTAGTTTGGGAAAAGGAAGCGTTTGCTGTGAAATGGGCTTGATGAATTGGAGGTATTTACTGGAGCGGGCCGATCTACCATTTGAGGTGTGGACTGACCACAAAAACTTATAGGCTTTAAGATCCCCAAGGAAATTGTCTCCCAAACAAGTTCGCTGAGCGCAGTTTTTCAGCCAGTTCCGGTTTACTCTGAAATACCTTCCAGGGGGAAAGAACATTTTAGCAGATGCTCTTTCACGCCTGCTGCAACACAATAGTCAAAGGGAGAAGGTTGTGTCGGCAATTATTCCGAACTGCCAAGAGGTGTTTGCTGCAGTAACCGGAGCACAAAGCAAAGGGGGAGAACCGCCCCAGGGACTACTGAAAGAAATTAACTCCCATAATGACAAAGATGAATGGTTCTTACAAAATAAAGCAGCCTTGGTGGAGCAGGAAGGAGCATGGTGGTGGGGGGATAGACTGTATGTTCCTGTCAGAGCCCGAAAAGAAGTGGTGGAAAGGAGCCATGACAGCAAAACGGCTGGGCACTTTGGCTTCGTGAAAACTCTCCACCTCATCCAGAGGCAATTTTGGTGGCCAACCATTCGGAAAGATGTGGCAGACTACACGAACACATGCCCCACATGTGTGATGGCAAAAAGGCAAGGGGGGAAGCCCAGAGGATTGCTATTGTCTGTGGCGAACCTGACCAGACCCTGGAAAGAGATTGCAATGGATTTCATTGTTGATCTCCCAGAAAGTAGGAAGAGAACAGTGATTTGGACAGTTACAGATTTATTTTCCAAACAAACACATTGTATACCTTGCGAGGCAATCTCCTCAGCATCTGAATTAGCAACCCTGTTCATCCAACACATCTATTGACTCCATGGATGTCCCGAGAGAGTGATCAGCGACCACAGAATACAGTTCACTTCAAAATTCTGCAGGGTGGTCTTAAAGCTGATTGGAACTAAATAGGATCTGAGTTCGAGTTTTCATCCACAGACAGATGGGATGAGTGAATGATGGAATGCTGGACTAGAGCAATATTTGCAGTGTTTTGTAAGCTACCAACAGGACAATTGCATTAATCTGTTGCCTTATGCAGAGGTTGCTTATAATAATGCTGTACATGATAGTACAGGATGCCAGGAGGCATGGGGGGGACATACAATATTTAGTGCAATGGAAACATTTTCTAAAACCATTTGCTGAATGGGTAGCTAAGAAACATATGAAGGTACCAGACTTAATTAAGGAATTCATGGATAAGTGAAATGAATATATAATAAATTGACAGAAGGACTGTTCTATCAACACACATATGCTGATAGAAGAGCTGAAACAGATACGCAGGCTTGGGTGACACAGGAAAGGAATTCATTTACTATAATGCTTCAGTCCATGATCATCTGCTTTCAAGAAATTTCCTCTCATTGACTTCTTTGGTAAGCAGAGTATTAAAATATTATTTCTGTATTGTGACCTCCCCATGGAATAATGTATAATATAGCCATGGTATTCAGCTACCAGAATATAAATCCCACAGTAGGAGAGGATCAGATGATGATGATAATGAGACGTGAGGGATGAGAATATAATTCTCTATACTCACTGCAGTGACAAGGAACTGGAATAGAAACAGGTTATAAAAAGGGAAACACTTTACAGGAAAAGGCAATCTTTAACCTTTGATTCCTGCACGAACATGGACATTATTCCTCTTAGAACCCGAACAGGTAACCTGTCTGAGGACTTCAAGCACAAACACCAAGCAGTAGTTTCTGCTCCAACAGGTATATAAAAGGATTGGAGGGGGAGGGAAAGTGAAGGGAATCACATGCTGGGTATTTAACAGCCATATCTGTCTTCTTTCACCTGTAACGATTTGTGATCATTTTGTTGCTTAAACGTTTGTCCCCCCCCCCCCATAATAGAATTCCATTCTATATGTTTAACCATAGCAGCTGATGGGTAAGCATTCGTGTTTTCTCTGGTCTTACAGGACCATGTCCTGTATGCTTGGAGCAGAAAAAAATTGTTTTGCATACCTAGTTCATATGCGAAAGGGACATACATCATGGCTCTACTTCCAAGTTGACTTGCATGCATGGCTCAATCTATGTATTAATGCTGTAGAGGTCATATTTTCTGTGTCCTTTGTTGCTAATGGTTTTAGACAAGCCATCCTCTCTGTCAGCTTAGCCCTCTCCTCTCCCCTCTCAAATAAGAGAATAATAATATATATGATTGCTAAGGTGATAATAGCAAGGCAAACTATATGAAGATCTTCTGACACTGCAAAGTGCTTTATAAACATCAAGTAGTATTTATTATCATGATGGCATTCCACCAAGTTCTGTTTTCAAGTTTGTGAAATCTAAGAGATCTGAGGCAAACATAAGGAATCACTTAATTTGAAAGTCAGCTGAAAGCTAGGGATTGTTGCATTCAAGCACCAACAAAAATTGAACTGAATTCAACACATTTGGCAAGACCTGTATCCTCAGAAAAGGGGCTGTTGCATTTCTCCAAGTTTGCTCCCTATGAATTGATCCCAAAAGTCATCATGAATCAGAAATAAGGTCCAGAAAATCTGCAGCTATTCAAACACTTTCAGCTGTGCTCTCTTGAGACTGTGCTCATTCTTAAAGTTTAGAGTAAAAAAACACAGTGTGCTTTGGGATAATGAATTTTAGAGACATTACATTTTTAATAGCAATCTGTCAATCAGTCTCAGAGCATATAGTTTTCTTGTAATGATGTCTGTCCTACAGGATTAGGAGAAGGCTACCATGGAGATGGTAGAGATCCACAAGACTTTTTTGGCATTATGATGAAAGAACATGAGTTCAGTATGAGGACTATTTCAAATGCAGGTTTCAGAATATACTCAGTCAAAAATGCAGAAAGATTCATGCCCCCGCTATTTTAATTTTTTTAATTAAAAACAAAACCCTCATTTGTGACATCCCTGTGTGCCATTTGCATTTAACTGAGCCAATGTGTTTTATGTATTTCGAAATTCAAGTTCAAGAGGTAGCTTTTAAGTAATATCCCTTTAAAAATATTAATAAAGTAACAAAGATTTTATCTTGGTTGTTCCCTTTCTCTTTCTCAACACAGCTCACACACACACATTTCAAGAGAACAGAATTTTTGTAAATCACATATAACCCTAGTATGATGAAAATATATACAGGTGAAACTCGAAAAATTAGAATATCGTGCAAATGTTCATTTATGTCAGGATGGCAACTCAAAAGGTGAAACCAATATATGAGATAGACGCATTACATGCAAAGCGAGATATGTCAAGCCTTACTTTGGTATAATTGTGATGATTATGGCGTACAGCTTATGAAAACCCCAAATGCACAATCTCAGAAAATTAGAATAGTGTGAAAAGGTTCAATATTCTAGGCTCAAAGTGTCCCACTCTAATCAGCTAATGAATCCATAACACCTGCAAAGGGTTCCTGAGCCTTTCAATGGTCTCTCAGGCTGGTTCAGTAGGAATCACAAGCATGGGAAAGACTGCTGACCTGACAGTTGTGCAGAAAACCATCACTGACACCCTCCATAAGGAGGGAAAGCCCCAAAAGGTAATTGCAAAAGAAGTTGGATGTTCCCAAAGTGCTGTATCAAAGCACATCAATAGAAGGTTATGTGGAAGGGAAAAGTGTGGGAGAAAAAGGTGCACAAGCAGCAGGGATGACCGCAGCCTGGAGAGGATTGTCAGGAAAAGGCCATTCAAAAGTGTTGGGGACTTTCACAAGGAGTGGACTGAGGCTGGAGTTAGTGCATCAAGAGCCACCACACACAGACGGATCCTGGACATGGGCTTCAAATGTCATATTCCTCTTGTCAAGCCGCTCCTGAACAACAAACAACGTCAGAAGCGTCTTACCTGGGCTACAGAAAAAAAGAACTGGTCTGTTGCCCAGTGGTCCAAAGTCCTCTTTTCTGATGAGAGCAACTTTTGCATCTCATTTGGGAACCAAGGACCCAGAGTCTGGAGGAAGAATGGAGAGGCACACAATGCACGATGCTTGAAGTCCAGTGTGAAGTTTCCACAGTCTGTGTTGATTTGGCGAGCCATGTCATCCACTGGTATTGGTCCACTGTGCTTCATTAAGTCCAGGGTCAATGCAGCCGTCTACCAGGAGGTTTTGGAGCACTTCATGCTTCCTTCCGCAGACGAGCTTTATGGGGATGCTGACTTCATTTTCCAGCAGGACGTGGCACCTGCCCACACTGCCAAAAGTACCAAAACCTGGTTCAATGACCATGGGATTACTGTGCTTGATTGGCCAGCAAACTCGCCTGACCTGAACCCCATAGAGAATCTATGGGGCATTGCCAAGAGAAAGATGAGGGACATGAGACCGAACAATGCAGCGGAGCTGAAGGCCGCTATTGAAGCATCCTGGTCTTCCATAACACCTCAGCAGTGCCACAGGCTGATAGCTTCCATGCCACGCCGCATTGCGGCAGTCATTGCTGCAAAAGGGGCCCAAACCAAGTACTGAGTACATATGCATGCTTCTACTTTGCAGAGGTCCGATATTGTTCTATTTCCAATCCTTGTGTTATTGATGTCATGTAATATTCTAATTTTCTGAGATTGTGCATTTGGGGTTTTCATAAGCTGTACGCCATAATCATCACAATTATACCAAAGTAAAGCTTGACATATCTTGCTTTGCATGTAATGCGTCTATCTCATATATTGGTTTCACCTTTTGAGTTGCCATACTGACATAAATGAACATTTGCACGATATTCTAATTTTTCGAGTTTCACCTGTATGATTCACCTCATTGTTATCCACAAATTAACAATGCAGAAGTGTTTGGCGGGTATTTTCTTCACATGGTTTTTCCTTTGCTGTTTTATAGGGAATTTCCTTAAAAGAACTTTATGAATGTCCACCAGCTTGCCCAGACCTCTACTTTATGTAGGATTCATGTATTTTAAGCTGGGGTTTCTGGCCAGTTGAAACTGCAGACTCTAAAACCTGCTAGAAGGGAAAATAAACTCAGATATATCCTCATTCAGCCTTATTTTCACACTGGACAAGTTTAACTCTCAAAACCTGGAGGTGCCTTATTTTTCTCTGAATTTCACGGTGTGGAAACCACAGAGCAAGAAAGTTTCATCGTTCTGCAGCTGATTTTCTTTTCCTTTGTTTCTTTGGGAGGGGGGAATTCAAGTCTTGTGAGCAGATGGAAAATATCTCTCAAAATAGAAGTCTCTTACAAAAACAAAGATGGGCTTCCTATTGTGCAAGAGTGAGAATATTATATATACTGTATCTATTGTTATTATGATTAATATTTTGTATCTTTGAGTCAATCTTGACTTGTGGCAATTGCTTGGACAAGTCCCATCCACATATATATAATGCTACAGTATAGTAATTATAATATTGAGACTATTATAAGAGAGCCAGTTTGGTCTAGTGGTGTAGGTTCCAGGCTAGAAACCAGGAGACTGTGAGCTAGTCCCGCCTTAGGCATGAAAGCCGACTGGGTGACTTTGGGCCAGTCGCTCTCAGCTCACGATGTCAGGCTTGGGTGACAAGTCGGTCAATCAATTCCTGTCGCAACCAACAGATCAACATTTGGTTAATCAGGAAAAAAAAAAAAAGGGCCCTACACCTGCAGGAAAAATGCTAGGAAGAAAAAAAATATTGAGAATATTATAAACACTGTACAGTAATTGCTTTTCATTGTCTTAGCTGTAATAATTGCTTCTGTTACTTTTTTTAGTTGTGTTTGCTTTCATTATTCATAATTTTATTTGCCTTTGGATTTTGCTTGTTTAGAAAGACAAATGCTGAGCAGTATGCCAGTGTTAAAACGAAGGAATAAAAACCCCTTTGAACTATTGTATAAATATTTGCAACGTAAGATGATACTAGTGCCTGCTTTTCTTCTTTCATAATTGATCAGATCCAGCCATTATATCTGAAAGAAAACATTTGCTAGAGAGCTTTCTGAACCCTCAGTTTGAAGTTCAAAAGAAAAATTCATATTGTAGTCTCATCAGGAGTGGTATCTTTCTTGCATAGTAATAAGATTTGGAAGGATCTGGAGAAATCACTATACCCGTGCTGTAGGAAGAGGAGATGATGATTATGTAAAATTTCTGCTTATAGATATGACATGTATCATCTGCATGGTAGCTAAATTTTAATTTGCCACAGTGAAATCAGTGCAACAGCTGAATATTATTGTTTTTCTTTTAAAGTATGTTACATGTAATTTTCTGATCCTTGAGTGAAATAACACCAAATTGAATTCTGTAACCAACCGTTGTGAGATATTGTTCATCTGCCCATATGCAGATGAATTCAATCCTTGTCTCTATGGTCTCTTTTAACTGGATGGTGTTACATATTGTAGATTTATGCACTGCTGGTTTGCTATTTGTGAATTAGTCAGTTCTAACTCAAAAGTGGCAATAAGTAACTCAGACTCAATAATTAACTCAAACTCATTGTGAAAACACACAAAGAGAAATCATTCACTCAAAAAGCACTTGCACTTACAAGAAAGGAAAAGAATGGTCCTAGACAAGTGTTAAAGGTTTTTTTTAATAGATTATTTTACCCAAGTAAATAAAAAGATGCAGAAAATTCACTTTACAAGAAGAAAATAATTTAGTTAGCATGTTCATTACCCAGTACGTGGACTGGTACATACCTGTTGATTACCTAAAACTAAAGATAAGAAAGATGTAGAGAAAGGAAATTGTGATAATTAAATATGAAATGGAAGATGGAGCTGGAGAAATTGATTGATCGATTGATTATGTGCCATCAAGATGTCAACTCTTAGTGACCACATAGATTTTTTCCATGACAGTTTGTCCCTAACCTGGTCTTTCAGGTATTCTAACAGCACACTCATCACCACTGTAACTGAGTCGCTCCAACTTGCTGCTGGTTATCCTATTCCTGTCTTCCTGCTGGGGAAATATTGGGGTTATATGTCAGAGCATAAAAGGGAAGCTTGGGTGCTAGTAAAGACAAAAGCATAAATCAAATACAATAGATAAAGCAGATAAAAAGAAATAGAGCAGAAGCATTGAATAACCATACCTTGTATGAAGTGTTCTACAAGATGGCTTCACTTTTTGACAATTCAAAGGAACTGATGTATATAGCACTGTTTTTGAGCTAAAATGTATATGAAGCCAAATAAATTGAAACCTGCAGAGAGATACTCCTATATAGGAGCCAAGAAGCACTTTTCTGTATAGCATTCTGTAAGGGAGACTGAAGCAAATTATTATTAGGGATTTCCCTCTTCTTCAAGTTTGATTAAAACAGCATGAAAATTACCCAGTAGTTACATTTGGCAGCCAGTCATGCCAAAACATGGAAATAGTCAGTAGACTCAGTGGATAGGTTATCAGGGAATCATTTTTTTTTTTTTTTTTTTGCTTGTTCATTCTAGCATTTGGAGCAGTTTGACTCTGAGCAGCTTACAATTAAAAAAGCGAAAATAATACCCCCAAAACCCCCCCAAACCATACGTGGCCTAAGTCAGACATATAAACAAACTCCAGTTCAACAGGGCTCCATTCTCAGCTTATACCTGGCCTAGGAGAATAATCAGGTCTGAAGTAGCTTCCTGAACATCATCAGGGTGGGAGCCATCCAGATTTCTGGGGGGGATATTCCAAAGGCAGGTGCTGTGACACAGAAAGCATACTTCCTGGGCCCTGCTAGGCAACATTGCTTAATTAATGGGACTCAAAGCATGCCCACTCTGCCCAATGTCATCTGACAGACAGAAACAGCTGGAGACAGGTGGTCCCCAAATAAACTGGCTCTGTGCCATGAAGGGCTTTATAGGTGATAACAGTACTTTGAATTGTACCTGGAAGACTGCTAGAGTAAGTGGTTGTTCACATGTGCATAATGAAGCATGCACACCACTGCCCACACCACTGCATTCTGGACCAGCTGTACCTTCCGAGTGGTCTTCAAGGGTAGCCCCATGAATAGCATATTGCAGTTGTCCATTTGTGAGGTGATCAGGGCATGAGTAACTGTCTGAAGGGCATCCAGGAAAGGACGCAACTGGGCCACTAGATGTGCCTATGCAAAGGTCTTCTTGGACATGGTTACCACCTGCTCCTCGAATAAAGTATTCAAGATCTTTCTCAGTAGAAATCATGTGAGTCAATACAAGAAGCAAAGGTTCTGATCTGGAAAGACAAATTAGTACCCAGTTTATGGCAAAGGTAGTACTAGATAGATTGATTAGGAACTAATGAAGGAATGCCAAGTCAATTTCTTAAGCCCAATATATACAGGGTTGGGCAAGGAATGGGTAAGAAGAGAAATATCAGAAAAAGACCCTATAGTCAAGAGGTAGTCATAGTTTTTTGTTGTTGTTTTTTTTAAAACAAGGCTTTAACAAAGGACTTAATAAGTTTGTACTGTATTCAAGATTGGTCCAAAAAGGTTGACTTAAGTATATTCTGGGTTCTAATCCTTCCTCCTCCATGAAGTTATTTGTTCCCATATCAGATGGATTTGCAACCAATGAATGAAATTAGCATTTCAAAGTTTTCCTTATGATTTGTAGGCAGATTGGTTGCTTGTAATTAGACAAAATTTTACTATAAATAAACTCTAAATTAATTAGTAGAAGAATGCACACCCTTGTCTTTAATTCAGTCAATAGAAATATGTAAGCCTTAATAATTGAGACATTTTGTTCCTTGCAATCTTATCAACTTTTCCTAGCTGGGCTGCCAGAACAAAATGAACTTTTTAAGATTTTGGATAATATTTAAGCAAAATAAAAGGCAATAAAATATCAGGAAACAAATCAAGCATATGTGATTTCCTCTGTAACTTGGCTTTGGATTTATTTTGTTCGTATTGGAGCACCAAAAGCAGTTTCTGTAACAGAGTTCATAATTCTGTTGTCCTTGTGAATCATCACTTAAGCTAGTAATGAGCTCACAGATATACTGCTTTCTGTTGTTGGCCTGTACAATAGAATTAGTATGTGTATCCTCCCTCCCTTGGCTTATTATAATTATAAAAAGGAAGGGACTTTGGGGGATATGCGCTAATTTACATCTTGAAAACCATCCAATGATTACTGAGGAATGATCCTTTTATAAAGTGTCAGAAGAGGGTCATGATGATATAGAAAAGTGACTTATATGGAATAAATGAGAAATATTATTTGCTGCATGAAAAATATTGCCTAAGTATATCTGGCCATGGGTGACATTTCCCATTTGCTTTACTCATACACTCTTGAGAATGACTGTGATATATTTGTTTCCCCCTGCACCACAGGGAGAGTCACCCCAGAACAGCTCGGCTCGTATATCCAGCTCTTCAAAAAAAAATTTGACACTCTTGAAAGTCATTGTGGGATTTTGCAGATTGCACTGGCTGTTGTACAGACTCTAAAAGACCCTCAGAATGCCAAATGGGACAACTACTTAGCCTTTGAACGGCTATTTGTACAGGTACAGTATAATCTGAACTTTATAACTTCTTAGGAGTAGATAATGCTTAAGCTGCTGTCTTATTTTACTCCTTATGTGTAGGCAACAATTAAGGCTCTTATTTCTTTTGCTTCCTTTAAGTAGGTAGTACTTAAAACTCACACTTTTTTATACTTCTTCACACATACACACCAATTTTCCTTCTTGCAAAAACTCAGAGCTCTTTAGCACCACCAGTTTTTCCATTCCCCAACCCTTAAAAACCAAAGTGGAGATGACTTGAGCTGCCTACCTCAAAAGGGAGAGCTTAAATACCACAACAAGCCAGAAGAGAGTCCCTGCCAGTGCCGGATGAGGAGAGTCCCTGCCAGTCAGGAATGGATTACAGTGAGGTTTTACAGAACTGCAGCACTTCAGGGGGGGAAATAGCTTTGCTGCAGTTTGCATACACTGCAGCAGAACTAATGATAACTGGGCTTATTCTGAACATTCTGATGCATGGTTTGCCTGAAGTCCTTGTCGCTGTCTGGAGTAAGGGGGCTGCCATGGCCTTGGATTGAATTACACTTGGGTGGCCTTGCTCTGTTTGTAGATCCCAGAGAGCTCCCTGGTTCCCTGGGGTGTTCCAGAAAATGAAACTGTAGAAGAAACTCCTAGAGTGCCACTGGAATAAAACAAGGAGTGATCAAACATGGGTCAGATCCTTTCTTAAGGTCTTTCTTACTTTGTGGCAATAGCCAAATCCATTCTAGGGAAGGAGGGACTGGAGGAACATCGACAAGGCTGCTGTGAAGACTAAGTGTCTATCAGATAAAATTGCTCAGATTCATTCTAGGTTGGACTCTGATTGTGCAGGCCCCTTGTAGACAACTGGAACTCGATCTGATGTAATTATCTGGGATAAATTTGAACCTGCTAGTCCAAGGATTTGGAGAGAGACCTGAAGACTATATTTGCAGCCACCAGTATGTTAAATTCACACACCCCTGGGTTGGTTAAGGCTTCCTAGGAGGTGACATATAGTTGGAGCCAAGAAGTAGTAAATGCTTTTTTCAGGGAGGGAATGGTACTTTACCATTCTAAAAAAGGCTGTGGTCTGTCTGCTTCTCAAGAAAACTTCCTTGAATCCAACAATTATGGACAATTTTCATCTGGTCTCCAATATTCCCTTTTTGGGGAAATTTGTTGAGAAGATGGTTGGCTTGCAGCTAGAGTGGGTCCAGGATGAAATGGATTATCTAGACCATTTCCAGTCAGGGTTCAGACTGAGAAACAGCACTGATACAACATTTATCAAATTTTTGGATGATCTCTGGTAGGACTGGGACAGAGGAAGTGCATATATTATAGCAGGCCTTGATCTCTTAGTGGCTTTTGATACCACGGACCGTGGTATCCTTCTGGATCAGCTTCAGAGTTTTGGAATGAGAGGTATGGTGTTATATTGGTTCTCTTCCTTCCACCATAGCTGTTTCCAGTTGGTGTTGCTGCAGAAGAGAGATTTAGTTCAAGCCCCCTGCATTGCAGTATTCATAATGGTTACTCATGTCCTAGTCACCTCCTGTCTAGACTACTGCAATGCACTGTACATGGGGTTGAAAACCTTGTGGAAGCTGCAGTCCAGAATGCAGCAGTGTGAGCAGTTATGGGTGCACTTTGTAGACCATCAGGACCATGTCTACTATATTGTATTGTACTGTATTGTATTGTTATTTCCTTCTTTTCATGTTTCTTCAAATCGTAAGTTGCCCAGAATTGATCTTGCAAATTGGGAAGCTATATAAATCTAATTAATAAATAACAATAAAGAAAATTAATTCCCAGACTTTGCCAATATCTTGAGAATGTGCTGGTCCAGAGTTGATTTCAAACTGCCACAAAGACCCCATGTAAAAATACCATTGGAGAGACTATCAAGACACTATCCAGGTCCCAAGTTTGCTTTTGTAAGATCTTCAGTACTTAAAAAAATAACTGGATCCAATCTCATCTAGGTAAATCTGTTTGAAGTCCAAATAAACTCAGTGGGAGAGTTAAGCTTGTACTTAAATCGCTACCACTAAAATCCATCCAACACAGTCTGCAGTTCTATATTAAGTACGTTTGAACTTAGCAGAGCTTCTTTCCAAACATCCATGCGTAGAATTAGGTGGCCTGGCTGTGGCTGGACCATGCTAATGTTGTCTGAAGCATGAGTGTTCTGTTTGTAATTTTAATGGAACAAACGTGAACATACAGTACTGTGTAAACAATTCATTAAAAAAAAGCAGCCGTGTTTTTGCATTTACAAGTGAGGAAAAATACAGAAAAAAGAAAAGAGTAGTACTAAATACTTTCCTAATCATCTGTCTCTGGGTTTTTACCCATTATGTTTCAATTTTTTTAATAGGTCAGGAATTGCAACTGAAGTCAGCTTTCCCATTCAGCATTGTAATTATCTCCTGTGTAAACATTCATTTTCTTTAGTCAAACATTGCATTACATGATCCATAAGGCTTGCAATTTTCTGTCTTCTGAAGTAGGACACAGTGCTATTTCAGGTCTAGAGTAGGGAAGCATGTGGCTTAAGGAAAAAATTCAAGCTTAGTAATTGGATAGTCCATCTCTAAAAAATTCTGGGTCACAGAAAGCTTCCTTATGAATATAAACTAGCAGGAGCAGTGTCAGCAGGGAAAGAGGGCATATTGATCAATATTGTATTTATTTTATATGATTGTTATCTTTAGTATTAATATGCACTGATTCTTGTAGTTGTCTCGCACAATTTTGGTTTTATTAAATGCCTTAAACATAGTGATAAAGAAGCAGGGTAATCATAGCATTTATTTATTTGTACAAGATTTTCATACTGCTCCACATCAAAAAATTGAACGTGGTGCTGTTACCTCTTTACATTCCTTCCTTGATAATTCAAGAAGAAGAAGAAGAGACTTACTTGATAATCCCAAATAACTCCATAACCAGAGTTTTACATGAGAAGACACACTGGCATCAATCATTCTAAATTCTGGTTTTCAAGAAGAAAGAAAAATTATATAGAAAGATCATGGGAATCACTGGAAAAATAAAGCTTGAGCCAGAAATAGAGCTGTCATAGCCAGACCCTAGAGTGCAGTGGAAAAATCTGTTTTTAACAGAATGCTGTATTCAAAATGTGACAATGTACTCTGGAATAGCACTCATCAGAATTTGGAGTAGATGATATCTAAGAGCTTCTAAATTATATGGACATACCTGAGAGCCATATAACATCTAGCAGCAAGTATCTTCTTCCCTCCTTTAGTATGAAAGAAGCCCAAGTTTGACCTTAGGACTGTTGTTGGTCTTATCAGAAAGATATTTAATTTGTTTGTGTCAGTTTCCAAAGGGTTGGAATGCAATGCCAAGATATTTGAAAGAGGAAACTGCGTCTATATTACTATTGTTTATTTGCCATTGAGGTTTGTGGCATGTAAATCTCTTTGAGAAACCATGATTTGGGTTTTAGAATAGTTAGTTCTGAGCTTTTCCTCCCTGCAGTAGTTCATCAGAGCCCACAGACCTCTGACACCAACCTGAATTAAGGAAATCCATCTTTAACAGCAACATATAGTTAATTAATAAGTACCTCTATATAATCATTAGTATTTAAGAGAGATAAACATTAATTTTGCAGGTGGATAGTCTTGACAGGCTAGACATTTGATAGTCTTAAGAAAGAAAAACTAATCTGAATAATCAGCTTTGCTGAATGTGTGTATAGCATTTTTTTAACTGGTTAGTATCACATACTAATTTTATTACAGTCAGGCTTATAGACCCATTGACTTACAAGGAATAGACACATGTGCATTACATCTCATAAACATCTACTGACTTTTGAAAAAAAAAATACATTTTTATGCTTGATAATGTAGGCTAATGCTCTTGAGTTAACTTCTACTGCAGATGATATTTTGAAATTGCAAAACTTCCAGAGATAACAGAAATATGTTTTACATAATTAGGGTTAGGGTTAGGGTCTTGAAAGATCCCATTTCAAATGTTCAGATTCCTCTAGTTTCCATAAAGTACAAAACAATTACATTGATGTGAAATAATGACAGTCCTCCTTCTGGCATCAAATAATAACATTTTAGTTTCTTTTAAAAATTTTATTAACTCAAATTTTAATTGATGGATCAAAGAAAATCAGTTCCGCAAAATTGGCGCTAGGTACCTGAAAACCCAACGACAAGATGTTGCTGTCGCGGTGAATGGAATGACAATATCTTCTGATCTACTGAAAAGAATAGGAAGTAACATCATACTAACTGATGGAAAACATGCAACCTGAAAGGCAATATTGAAACCATGAAAGTAACAACAAACAGTTCAAGCAGAACAACAAAATGTAGTCGTCCAAAGCATGAAAACCTGCCACAAGATTAGAAAGAACAAGCACAGATGATCAGTGATTCACCTTAGATGAATCATTTAAGATATAAGATATTGTTGACATAGTTGAATGTCCCATTCAGAAACCTGACTGCAAGATTATTGTCAGAAAAATGAAGGAGCAAATGAGAGAGCAATTCTGTGAAGAGTTCTAGAAAAGAATGAAAGTAGGAACACTGGACAAAATCTGGAACACAGAGAAAGTTCAAGAGAGGCCTTTTTTAAAACAATGGGCATAGAGAAATTGGCCTAAACAGCTTAACCCCACTGCTTCCTAAAACCTCATAATCTTAAAAGTAAAATAATAAACAAAAATCACCTGCAGTAAGAGAGAAAGAAGTTTCACAATGATATGTGGAGGATTTATAGAACTACTCAAAGAACTTAAAATAATAAAAAAGCTGATAGTATAATGTATCTTGCAGAGCGATATTTTGCTTCATCAGGCACTGCATGTAATGACTAACCAGATGTGGATGAAGATTCTTAGAAGGTATCTGCTTGACTGTGGGAGGAGCCAGTGAGCCAAGAGCTGACTTGGTGGCCAGGTTAAAGGAATCATATTCTGCTAATTCTGCTGTCCCTCCAATATTAGTATCTGACAACTGTAGGACTGCAAGCTGTGCCAAAGATGTGGAAGAAAATTGAATTGCTGGCTATTGTATAAAGTACCAGAGGGGATGTTGAGAACCCTTGGGGGGGAAATTGAAATGCTGTAAATAAATCTTTCAATGTCAAAGTCTTATCATAAGACCAAACAAGATTCAAGACACTGCTTCGTTCATGGGCTGGGGGGAGAGAGGGAGAGAGGTTCAAGAAAAGTGAAATTATAAAAAGCCAAAAAAATTCCATCCAGTTATAATAGTTCTTAGATTTGGGCATTCTAGGTGCTTCTAAACAGTCCAATCTTTTTTGTTTGCTTTTTTCTGCATCGGATATATGTAACACAGCTTGTTCTTTAAGGCCACAGTTTCAAGGATAGTTTATGAGTATGGTTAGTAGAAGAGCACTGCTGGATGCAAGAAAAATATTTTTTTTAGTAACTAGAACCCATTATGTAGTGGGTTTCCTTTTTCTCTTTTGCTTTCTCTCTTGCTTGCATTTTGGCCGTCTAGAAGGTAATGACAAACATCTTCCATCTTGTTGCAAAGACTACATGAATCTGTCCTTGAAATCATTAAGGGTTGAAGTCCATTTGAGACAGGCTTTACAAAGTGTTGGAACAAGAGAGGATGAGTAAATCTTAAAATAATATCTCTTTTTCCATAACATGTTGCTTGTAGTTAAAAATTATATTATTGTGCTACCTTTTTAAAAACAGCTTTGTTTAATTTGCAAGGAAAACCACATGCATTGGCCACAAGCTGAAGAAGCAAATTTGCCCATTGATGGATTAATGTTGAGAGAACAATTTTGAACTTCAGATCATGAAGCATTTACAAAGACTACCTTGGTAACAAGAAGTCATTAACTTCTCCTAAAACTCTTCTTAATGGTGAAGTAATTCCTTCCCTTCCACCCTCACCCCAGAGTAACATTCAGAGCCTGGAAGAACAAAATAATTTAAAGCAGACACACTTGCAAGGGAGTATTGACAGATGGCTGGAGGAAGCTCCTCTATCTGCTAATTGCCTCATGTAAGAAGTCCTATGGATTCCCTTATAAGGTCATGTGCTTTGTCTTTGGATTGAAGCTGTTCTATTCACTTTGAAGTTTATATACTGCAGGTATACTAGATATCCACTTGTATGTACTTAGGTATTTAAATAATGTTACTGATTTTAATTTTTAATCCATTTATAGGTAACACCATCTTATTTGGTGATTCAGAATGTTACAAGCATTCTTGATTATGGTCATTTTGAAGAAATGATCAGGGGAAAGAATTTCTTCCTGATTTAATAATAAACTTAAATTCCCTTTTACAACCTGACTTTTGATATAGCAAGGAGTCCAGAATGAAAATCAGAGTGGAGGGAAGGTCTTGACAGAAATGTGTACTTAATTAGGTCTTATAAAAAAGATTTTTCAGGTAAAAAAATATCAGGTTGAAAAGTTCACATGGAACTTCATCTCAGTTCTTCTAGCTTACATTTGGGATCTTGGTATATTCAAGCATCCATTTCTGCACAGTTAATGTCAAGGACATCCATTAACATAACTTCAGCTAAACCAAACCATTTTCCAGCATTTTAATTTATTGCATCTCTGCATTTTGAGTGGCAAGATACTTCAAGAAGTTAGCCAATGGAAAACATACGTTTCCCTCTTTGGCTTAGTTTGTTTATAATGTGGACATATATAGACTTCATATATATGAATTATATCTGCTGAATACACAAATACAATTAGTGTAGCAATAATGAATAGCTTTATTTTGTTTACTTGTAAATTTCACAGCAAGAACGAAATAGCTAGCTGAGCAGGGGAAGAACGATAGTTCAATAGAAAAGCTTAAATTCCAGCAGCAATATCTTCATGCAGAGCTGGAAAAAAATCTTGTCTGAAATCCTGTAGAGCTGATCCCAATAAATGTTGACAGTGTTGGGCATGATGGACCAATTATTTTACTCAGTTTAATGTAGTACATTCTGTTCATAGGTAGCTATTTCTCCTTATTTTGGTCCATGCATACTGTAAAACATGAGTAATTAAAAGTATAGGATACTGTATTTGTTACATATATACCAATGGACCATCCCTCTTGAGCAGTGTATTGAATGTTGCTAATGCCCAATTTGACAACGTCTGGCAATACACATTAGATATTTTCATCTGGCACTTTTAGCTCTATGTCCAGTATATGTAGAATTGAACTTGTTTCTCAGATTTTATCCACTATCATTATATCCAGCTTGTTGACTTTGAACGACAAGTTCATTAGTAATATGCTGTCTGAAGGGGATAAGTTGAACAGCTCATGAGGCAAACATACTATGGCACTGTCGATGCCAAATATAATTCTTCGGAACTCGGTGAAGGTGGTCTACTTCAAAGGGATAATAGATCTGAAGAGCTTGTGGGTGTAGACGTAGAAGAATTTTCCCTGGGCAGAGAATGCTACATGCTGTCACTTGTATTTCTTTTATTGTTAATGAGTTGGTGTCAAGGTATCTTCTCTGAAGGATTCATGCTCACTTATTCAATATTCATGTCAGTGTTCAGGAAATTGTTGAATGTAGAACACCATAAATGAAAGGAACAGATTTTATGGCCTGAGATTTGTCTGAATCTCAGATATAGGAGAGAACATAAGGAACCTTTGGGTTGTATCTTACTACTCCTAAGATAAACTCTTTCCCATGATCATAAAATAAATAAGATTTGTTTTATTTAGCTGACTAATTGTGCAAGAAAATGTGTACCTTTTTTGGAAAAGATCTGAGTAGAACCAGAAAGGAGTAAGAGGTCCTTGAGCTCTGAATTTCTATCCAGTTTTCACTGCAAAAATGTTTTAGGGGAGAACCATCCAATATTGCAAAACTTCCTTATGCTTTTCTGTACGTATGTGTTTACAACTCAATTTCAATTGATTTGGCTTTAAAAAGAAATTCAGAGAGCATCTTCAGCTCATGATCTCATTCAATCAGTGATTGCAGTATGACTATGTCAGTGGCAACTCAGGCTTAACTATCTATGACATCACTTAGAATCCATGATTCCATCATCCTTGCATGAATGGGAATCAAGAGGGAATGAATCCCTGTTGTCTAGATGGCTGTGCAAATACTGTCTCTCTTGCATTACTATCCTTGCTACTAACTTAGGTAGTTGCACATGACTGGGATACAAATTAGGAGAAGAGAGTGCTATTTATGGTACCTTCAGCTCCTGAACAAAAGGCAAGATAGAAATCTAGTAAGTAAGCAAGTAAGTCATTAAATATTTTTTGTGGCCATAATAATGACTTACCGCTACATTTTGTTGCATGCTCAAATGTCATGTTTTACCACCATTAGTTGTGTGGAATTGACAAAAGTTGCCTTGGCAATAGTACATATTGTCTTTCCTCGGACACTTATTCCTTTGTAGTTGTACTGTGTCTACTTTATTTACGGTCAAAAATCAGCTATCCCTTAAATACTACACACAATTAAAAAGAGATAATATCAGAAGAAGAAAAAAGATAGCATAATTCAGTCAGTGTGGTAGACTAGGTGGACCATTCCCTAGCCTAGATGGTATGTGTACTTCTAAGAGATATGGGGAGCCAAGACTAGCTGGCATTGCTTTTCTGTGGTAGTGCCATTGCCTTGGAATGTCCTTCCTTTGGGGATCAGACCAGCCCTTTCCCTGCTGGCTTTCAGGAAATTATTGAAAACCAATTAATTTTGGAGAGCATGTTGTTGAACTACTGCATTGCACCATTTTGACTGTTTTTTTACTTTTCTTGTAATTTCTTGTGTTTTTACCATGGATGTTTTCATTGTTACATGTCATATATTTTGTAGGCTACCAAGAGTTGCCTTCTAGCAGTGGGATATAAGTTTAATTAATTAATGGAGGCAGAAATTTGCAGAATAGAATGGGGTACATATTATGAAAAGTGCTTTTAGGGCTTATAGAGGAGGGCAAAACATTCCTGTACCCATTTCAGTATTGTTGCTTATTGACTAGACTAGGTGCATCTTTTTGATGCCAATTTAGAAGGTATATTTTCCTGTGGAACCATAAGACAAGTTGCCCACCATTGTTGGAAAAGATCCGTGGAATTTTGGCTGTACTCATGATAATTGAATGCCTGCTTTGTTTGGAATTATAAACACACACAGTGACACAAAATCATTTTTAAAATTTTTCCCTCTTAAATTATGTTTCTGCTCTACTAAACTGTTTCTATATTTACAAAACTTTGGGTTCACAAAATTGTACTATTAACCCAAAATATAATTGTGTTTATATTTTGGGTTAATAGTACAATCATTAATTTTCCTTCATCCTCCCTAAGTTTCAGAGAATCCAAGAATGGAACCCAAGAATAAGAAAGAGATCACCAATTAGCCCTGCCGAAGTCAAAACTAAGCACCACTGTTTGTGCTGGAACATATGCCCTTTGTCTATTATAGAGATTCATCAGTAGACTGATTCTAGTATCGAGACCTGGCAATGAGGGATTTTTCCCCTTCTCAAAGGGAATGAAAAGCATTTGTGATGGCTGGGCTTACTAGTGCCAATTTGTTTCCTGACTTGACACTTCCGCCAAGGGACATAAAGCATAAAAAAAAACTCTGTTTGAGGAAGAAAATTGTGGCACTTATAATTATTTGCCTATCCAAAATCTTTTGCAAACTTCTCTCTCTTCCCTTAAAATATAAAGGACATACTTTATTTCAAAGATTACATATGCTGTGTGTATGTGTACTAGAAATAATTCATTTCCAGATTCTTTCTGTTATGTGGCTGGTATTAGTCAGAAGGAATGTGTATGCACACACACACACACACACTCCTTCTCCAGCCACATAACAATGACTAATGCCTTTCACCCATTACGGTTAGTCAAGCTCTACACTGTGTAGTAAAGAGTTAATGAAAGGAAGGGAAAAAAATGCGTTCCTGCTGAAATTTAGCATCAAGTTTATTATGTCTGGAAAATTATGCTACAACAGAAATTTAATATAAAGAAATATTTTTCCTTCACTGAACTACTCTGTCATGTGAGCAACTTGGTGCAATACTGCCATCTCCTGACTCTGTCCTTTTAAAGGAAGACGAAAGATTCATTCACCTCTGAATGGGGTTTTCATCACAAATTACACGTTTCACTTGCACAAAGGGAGAATAAGTATGTTTTACTGGGAAAAGTTAAAGAATGCAAGAAAACAGTAGTGTTCTTAACATATCTTGCTTTACATTACACACATGTGCATGATGTGCCAGGGTGTGTAATTAACTGATTTGGGGGTGTCCTTTTCAGATAATCACTGTGGAAGCAACAGGAACAGAATGGCTAGCAGTACAGAAAATTGTAATCTGATTAGTTTTCTCTTGTACTCGTTTGTGCTTTTATACAGGAAAAAAAATAGAGTTGTGCAGAATGTTACACAACTGCTGCCACGGCAAATAAAGCCATTTGCAAAACCTTTTGTCTTGTTTCTCACAAAACCACAATTCTTAGTCCTGTATAAGAGTTTTAAAATTATTTTGTGCGTGCAACGTTCCTGATATTGTGCTTTCCGCTTCTGTTTTGAACAAGGATTGTTTCCCTTTCAACAACCATCGATGACATTTTTGTTGGCGATGCATCATTTTTGCAATGGCAAAACAAGTCAAACCCCACTTTTCATATGAATCATTGTTAAAGTCAGCAGTAATCCACTGTGTAAAATCTACTCATAAAAGCTGGGAGGAGGGAATGAGGATCAAGCCTGGAACACATTAAATTAGTTCCAGTGTGTCCAGGGCAAACCTCTGCCTTACTTGCTTGAGCAGGCGAAACGGAAACAGGCAGTTTATAACAAGCAGTCTGGTTCAAGAACAGTGGGGTTCATTTGAAAAAGATTTATATCCCTCACTTACATAAACATGACAAATACAGGCTGCAAGGACGAAGGCAAATCTTTATCAAAATCTCTCTTAAGAACTTTTTCATTGTGAATAAAGGACAGCACGTCCTCTTGTTTGAAGAGTTGCCAGTATTTGCTCAACAATCTGCTTCAGAGCTCTTAGCTAATTAAAACTTCTTTTTTTGCACAGTGATAGTGGACCACCTACTGCTAATTTTATTCAGTTGCTGAAAATATTCAAATTTGACATTAGCAGAATAGGCAGAGAACAGAGAGAGCGGTTTTCCCCCTCAGTAATTACTTAATAGAAAGTATAGCTGACTTTAAAAAAAAAAAAGTATGCATATGTATCTCATGTATTCTCAGCTATTAGGCAAAAGTTGGTGCATTTGTTGACTGTTACATGGCTTTAAAAGAAAACCTGAACTACCTGATTATGAGTTGAGTAGGTAGATTATGAGCCTGGAAGTCTCTGGTTTCAATTTAATCTCTTGCATGAAGGGTGAACTGTAGGCAAGCCAAGGGCAATCTCAGGGAGGATCAGAAAAGTCAAGGTGGTGGTTACAACAATGCAGCCAAAGCCCCATTTTTATGTGTGTCACACATAAAAGGGGGCAGGGCTTCTACTCCACAACCATGGCTGCCATTTTGACTTTTTTAGACAACCTTCCCCGTTTATGTCACCTCAGGCAAAGTCCTTCCTTACAGACTCTGTTTTCTTATCTGTAATAGAGGTGATAATATTTTGAATCCTCCCAAAGCAGTATATTGCTGTTCGTCACCTAAGACAAATTCCTTCTATATATTTTATACTTGGTCATTAAAGTATTTGTATTTGCATTGCATTGCATTGCATTGCATTGTATTGTATTGCTGTTATGTTCTTTTTATCAAAAACCATGATACCATTTCCTGATGACTTAGGTAGACATAAAATAGTTTGTATGGTCATGCTATCTTTCTTTTTTAACTTGATACTTATTTCTAGAAATATTCCTTATCCATTAAGATCTGAGAAAAGAGATGTTGGTTGTCAGAATCAGAGTAGGAAAAAGATGCTATTTTGCCAATGAAAGATGCTAAACATTGGAGCTGAAATCCCTTGTGCGTTCTTTGTTGCTTGTCCCATCCATCCCCTGTTTTATCCCCACCCACCATCACCGATATTTGCAGTATACAAGTTGGGGTTTTTAGAATGCTGTCTTGCTCCCTTCCCCTTGCCCCCCCCCCCATTCTTTTCTTAGTATTTCTAAAATAAGATTCTTCCTCATTATGAGAACTGAAGGGGAAACCCACTTTTCCAGAAGCCTATTTTTGGGCACACGTAAAAACTTTTTCTCTTGTGTTACTCCCAGTGCGCTTCCTTCAGAATCATAGTTGGAGCTGCTTATAGACATAGATTATGTGAGGACAATCTCAATGAAATATGGTCCTCCTTTATTGAAGCAGTCATATAAAATTTCCTATATAAGTATGAAAAGGTCATGTACAGCTTATATATGTTTGAGAAATATATATAAGAAAAAAAGAATATCTATCTACTTACCTACCTACCTATCTCAAGGCAGATAATGGCAAAATGCAATGATCCAATATAGTGGATTATTAGAAAATGGCAGAGTAACAATAGCTGATATTCTTGTAGGATTTTGATCCTTGATGGATGGAATACATAGTAGTACCACTATAATGGACAATGAAATCATAGAAATCAATGAGTAAATTAAAAAAAAGTATTATTAGTCTGTTAGAATCTCTGAAATAGCTTCATGGCTGCTTCAGTACCAGTAAGGTATTTCTGCACCATCCTGCTATACCCAACAGTGTGTATAATGTATATAATAGTATATATAAAGAGTGTATATCATGGAGTTAGTTGATAGTTCAATCATAATAAAATACTTTGATTTGGTTGAGAGTAAGGACACTATGTTTTATCTAACAAATCCAAATCAAGGTTTTTGAACTGTTGAAATACAATCAACTTTCTAAAATCTGTAAATTTTAGCAATAACTAAAATTCTGCACCAAGGGCCAATGACATTGCTTTATGGACAGCTAATTCTCCTGATCTCTACATGACAGTTCAGTCCGTTTTCAACTAACATAGGTATTACTGCTCTCTGTCATTCTTATAGACTCAATAAGGGTTAGTCTGTGCCAATTTTTAAAGATTTATAAAGGTAAAGTCTGACATAGATTGAGCTTCATATAACTACTGGTTATATGAACACAACAGAACATATGAGTTCTCTTTCTAAGTTGGACTTACTGCTTAACATCCTTTTCTCTGAAAAGTCTGCCTTGGATTTTCAGAGGAGCTGATTAAACTGCTGTAACTTTTGCAGATATTCATGTTATAATATCCAGTCTTGTTTTATATGTTTCGAGTGCTGCCCTAACATCCTATTTTTGTTGGCCAACCACCAAGCCAATAAAACAGCTGAAGCAGCAAAACAGCTGAAAAATTATGGTTGTTTGGCCCCAAATGTAATGATAGCACAGCTTGGGAAGCTTGGAGGACTGAGTATGTGTTTAGAAGACTTGGTACTTGGCAATTATAGGTATCTAATTTGTTATTAGAGTGGGGTCATTTTTGTTTAAGCCTTCCTTTTATGGCATAATAAAATCAACAGCAGAATCTGACAAATTTCATTGAGAAGAAACCAGAGCAATCAAATGGCTGAAAGTTTAACTGAGGCAGGAAATCGCCTTTCAGAAGGGAGGACGGACCCCAAAAGGGAGGAGGGTGTGAATAGCTGTTGGGCAGAGGAAAGAAATGACGACGACTTTTTGGAGCATCTCTGCCTCTGAAATTACCTAGAAAATGAGAATTAAGCATTTGTGATATATACTCTTGCTGAGATTCTTGTGGTCTACACTTAACTATTTGAACACCCATTTCAAGAAAAACATATTTTCATCTTTAGAATAAATCAGACTTAATTTAGGAATGAAAATTGATTTTACTGATTTATTAATTTATATACCCAATCCTGTTTTTAAAACAGGCAATATAACTTACTCCAAAATCCACCTCCATTTTCTAAAATTATCTGAATTTCAAAGTGATATTTTCCCTCATGTGTATTAAAATTTTTAAGGATATAGAAGAAGATATTGTCTTTTTCATATGGCTCAAATCTTCTATTTCTTCCAGCACATTCTGGTATGATACTACAGTAAAGTTAGGTCTGAGGGATATTTTAAGGAATTCCTTTTTTATTACATATAATGTCATGTAGAATTTTTATTCTTAATCACTCAAGTGATTGATTGACTTTTCAGCCAAAATTCTGTTCTGAGTTATTTAATTTTAAGAATGGAAAATTACAGTGGGCTGTCATCTCCATAGCTTCCTGTCTTAAAGTAAATTCTAACTGAAGTTTGTTTTGGCACATACATCTTTCGTTATTTTGAATGAAGTGCAAGGATATCTTATAATTTAATTAAAATACTCATATTAAGAGTAGTGGATAGACACTTTTGCATGGAAAGTAACTATTCAGGAACCACTCTAGCTTAAAATAGTAGCTTGAACATTCATGTATATAAATTGACACAAATGACCAGCTTGCACAGAAAAAGAAAAAAAGTTAGTAGTTGTTGGGAAGAGAGAAGGATGTAGGTCTTCTCTCCCTAGCAACTTATTTAGTTTTTATTTAGAAAATGCCAGCTTGCCTAAGTGCAATTCAATGCACTTCAATTCAACCTTAATTCAGTTTTTATTATGATTGCCAAGTTAATACTTAAATACAAAACTGGGCTAGAATTAATTCATTACCAATGGGATAAGCAAAGGAGCAAGCACTTATGTTTACATTAATAGAACCAGAAGGTGTGGATTAAATATGAAAAGTTTGAAGTATTACTTTGGTTCCAAAGTACAGTGATTGATTGATTGAGGTTGCAATAATTGTACCCCACCCTAGCTGAAAATTGCTGTTTCGTACACAATAAATTAGATCACATCAACCCATCCTAGATATCCATCCCAACAACAAATTAGTGATTTTAATTTGTTTTCAGGTACAGGGTGGCCCCAAGTGCAACTTTGTCCTTTATGCTGGAGTCCATGACCTGGTTATATTTTGTTTCATAATATAACTGTTTCATATTTCTAATATTGGTTAACAGGTAGAAAATTTGTGTTCAGGTGGTACCAGATATACAAATACTCCCAAAGAGATCTTTGATGTTTAATGTAAATTCTTCTCCCCCCACCCCCCATGAAAAAGCAGGCAGTTTTTCATCATGTAATGCTGAGCCTCTGGTAAGCAAAAATGTGTGTTTCTTTTGCATAAACTCTTTGTCAGTGCTTAATTCTAAATTACATTCTGCAGAACTGAAGGGAAGCCAATGTCTTAATCAGAGTGGCACATTACGCATGACATATGCAAAATAATACTACTTTTATTTAGGAAAATACTTATTCATATTCTTTCCTTTATATCTACCAACAGGCCAAAACAGTCTGCAGAAGTCAGCAAATTGACACCACTGCTTTGCACAGATTATTCTTGTTTTACTTCCAATATAAGACATACAAAGAGAAAGAAAAAGAGCTATAAGATAAGAAAGAAGTATAAGGGGAATTTTCTCTCCCTTTCATTAGTGAAATTTCACTTAAATTTCATTTAAAGACAATACTAAGATAATTAATGAAAGAGAGAGAAAATTGCAAGAGGTTACCAGTGAAGACAAAGTGATGGAGTTGTCTTCTTTGGAGCCATCTTAGGCAGTCCAACTGTTTTTGTGAGTAATTTCAAAAGCTCAGAACTGAGATATTTTTTATTATTTTTACTGGCCCCCTTGATGATAGGTAAACAAGTCTAACCCGAGGCCAACCTAACCAGCAGGAAATTTGGGTCATGGGTGGTTTCTTTTTTAAATCTTGTGCTTTAAGGGCTATTCAGTAAGTGTAATTGATTGATTTGTAATTGCACTGAGAGCTCCTAAATCATTAGAGGTGGCTAGTTAATGACAAACTGCTAGATGGGTTTTGTTTGAGGCAAATTTCCTAATTCTCTGTGGTGTTCCAAGAGAGCTGGCTTATTGACTGTTTTCATTTGTACTATAGCCCAGTGGGCTTATTCACATAAAATACTTCTCCCACGAAATCACAAAAGGGAGAAGAGAAGGACAGCCAGCAATAACAGCAATTCAAACCAAAAGAGGAAGAGTTCAAGACCTTAATATTATGAAGAATCCTCATTATCCCTGTTTGATTCTAGGTCAGCAATCAAAACATGGGGCCTTCATAAATATCATGGTTTCCCATTCACTTTCTCTGCTTCTCTAGTTATTTTGCAAAAGCCAAAGTAATGGTCCTTTATTATTTATATTCCTTATTTACTGTTTTGTTTTAAAATAGAATTCAAAGCATTTTAATTCCTTTTTAATTGAAAGAAGTTTGAGTTTCTTCAGTGACAACTGCCTTGGTAATGAGGGGTGCTCATTACTAATTCAGAAGAGTATTTGTTTAATATGTTAGTTTAATTACAGGTGAAACTCGAAAAATTAGAATATCGTGCAAATGTTCATTTATGTCAGTATGGCAACTCAAAAGGTGAAACCAATATATGAGATAGACGCATTACATGCAAAGCGAGATATGTCAAGCCTTACTTTGGTATAATTGTGATGATTATGGCGTACAACTTATGAAAACTCCAAATTCACAATCTCAGAAAATTAGAATATTACATGACATCAGTAACACAAGGATTGGAAATAGAACAATATCGGACCTCTGCAAAGTAGAAGCATGCATATGTACTCAGTACTTGGTTTGGGCCCCTTTTGCAGCAATGACTGCCGCAATGCGGCGTGGCATGGAAGCTATCAGCCTGTGGCACTGCTGAGGTGTTATGGAAGACCAGGATGCTTCAATAGCGGCCTTCAGCTCCGCTGCATTGTTCGGTCTCATGTCCCTCATCTTTCTCTTGGCAATGCCCCATAGATTCTCTATGGGGTTCAGGTCAGGCGAGTTTGCTGGCCAATCAAGCACAGTAATCCCATGGTCATTGAACCAGGTTTTGGTACTTTTGGCAGTGTGGGCAGGTGCCACGTCCTGCTGGAAAATGAAGTCAGCATCCCCATAAAGCTCGTCTGCGGAAGGAAGCATGAAGTGCTCCAAAATCTCCTGGTAGACGGCTGCGTTGACCCTGGACTTAATGAAGCACAGTGGACGAACACCAGCAGATGACATGGCTCCCCAAATCAACACAGACTGTGGAAACTTCACACTGGACTTCAAGCATCGTGCATTGTGTGCCTCTCCATTCTTCCTCCAGACTCTGGGTCCTTGGTTCCCAAATGAGATGCAAAAGTTGCTCTCATCAGAAAAGAGGAGTTTGGACCACTGGGCAACAGACCAGTTCTTTTTTTTTTTTCTGTAGCCCAGGTAAGACGCTTCTGACCTTGTTTGTTGTTCAGGAGCGGCTTGACAAGAGGAATACGACATTTGAAGCCCATGTCCAGGATCCGTCTGTGTGTGGTGGCTCTTGATGCACTAACTCCAGCCTCAGTCCACTCCTTGTGAAAGTCCCCAACACTTTTGAATGGCCTTTTCCTGACAATCCTCTCCAGGCTGCGGTCATCCCTGCTGCTTGTGCACCTTTTTCTCCCACACTTTTCCCTTCCACATAACCTTCTATTGATGTGCTTTGATACAGCACTTTTGGAACATCCAGCTTCTTTTGCAATTACCTTTTGGGGCTTTCCCTCCTTATGGAGGGTGTCAGTGATGGTTTTCTGCACAACTGTCAGGTCAGCAGTCTTTCCCATGCTTGTGATTCCTACTGAACCAGCCTGAGAGACCATTGAAAGGCTCAGGAACCCTTTGCAGGTGTTATGGATTCATTAGCTGATTAGAGTGGGACACTTTGAGCCTAGAATATTGAACCTTTTCACACTATTCTAATTTTCTGAGATTGTGAATTTGGGGTTTTCATAAGCTGTACGCCATAATCATCACAATTATACCAAAGTAAGGCTTGACATATCTCGCTTTGCATGTAATGCGTCTATCTCATATATTGGTTTCACCTTTTGAGTTGCCATACTGACATAAATGAACATTTGCACGATATTCTAATTTTTCGAGTTTCACCTGTAATTTGTTCAGTTAAAGAGTTCTGAATATCTGAAAAAGATGTTTTCGGCATTTGAGCTACAGGAGCCTTTATTTTGTTCTGAGAGAAAGATGCTATTTCCTTAAAAATGAGAACCTTAAACCAGATTGGAGTCTACAGCTGAGACTGTCATTCTCCTTCTCCTTCTCCTTCTCCTTCTCCTTCTCCTTCTGTTGCTGCTGCTTCTTTTTACTGTTTTACCCATAGAAGATGATCAAAGTGCAAGGACTAAGGCAGTGGTTACAATACAAGCTCTTTATCCTGATAGCCTCTTTGATCAGGCAGTAAAGCAGATTCTTATTTTCTCTTTTAAGTATAAATATAATACTAATTCTAAAGAAACTGGAAGTTGGAAATAAACTGGAAACTACCACACTAATGAAACAACTGGCTTTCTCTCCCAGTCTTCTCCAGCCATGGCTTGGACTAGGGCTGTGGGTGCTGCCACTGTGTTAACAAGGAGTTTTTCAGTCACAAGTGGCAGTGGGGGCAAGAAAAACAAATTCATCCTGTTTCTCTTTCTTTCTCTTTCCTGCTGTTCATCTGGAACCAAGATGAGGGAGATGAGAGTGATTAACACCACCAGGTAGCAATATGCCTATCCTCTTTCAGGTCTCCCACAAGCTTTCTCTTTCCTGCCTGATGTCCCTATGTTTGATCAAACTGCAAGCCGTGTTACATCTGCCTTAGTTCTTTCATTCTAACAGATGCAGCCAGGCCACTGTGAGCAGATCCTTCCTGGTGCTCCTTTCTGCATTATCTCACTACCCTCCGTGGTCTCAACATTACATTTTATGGAATTAATTTTTGTAGCAAGGTGCTCTGATAATCCCACCCAAATTTAACAAAGGGCTCCTGTGAGTTTCTTCCAAAACACCCCTCTGTGGGGGTTACATTCAGTGGAGTTCTCCAAGCTGACATTCCAGAATACTAGCACAACCAAGATCCAATATATACAGGAAGTGCCAGTTTGGGGAAGGCTGCTGAATGGTTGGAATGATCTTTTTTTCCTCCCCCACTGTATCCAGTTTACCAATAAGTCAGCATTTTCCCTTGAAATAAATCCAGCATCTCAGAGGGAAGGGGGCAGAGTCAGATTACAACTCCGATAAATTTATCTTTAATACTGTGGCTTGACAGAAAAGCTAGACTTTTAAGGAGGTGGTGGTGATGGTACTTCTAATAAATAAATACACAGAGAAAGACATGCAAGGAAAGGAGACAGATTTGTTTTAAGCATATTTTCTCTGCCAAATGTAAGTATTTTCTGTGTTCATCCATTAAAAAATAGTCACAATTTCAAACAAATCAGACCCCCTAATTACAGTCCAGTTTGGCTGAAGCTCCATATGGAAAACATTATAACTCAATTTTTATATCCAGTCTCCACTGAGTCATGAGACATCAGGAAGATTTGCCCTATAATGTTATATTTAAATGCTATCCTTGAAATAGTTAAGAGACTATATAATGAAGTTATTTTATGAATGGACTTGACAGCAATGAGATAAAATAGCACAGTCCATCCTTGGGCCTTGCTTCTGTGAAATCATTTTGCTGGGGAAGATGGGAGCTGTAGACCAATGTATCTGGATGAAAGTGAGTTGGAAGGCTGTCCTAAAATGTTTATGTTCCAACTTTAATCATTTATCTTTCTGGCTAGGGATGATAGAAATTGTAGTCCAAACCCTATGGAGAACACGGATTGCAAAGGGTTACTATAAAGAGAATCAAGATCTGTAATAGCAACATTTGAATTTGTACCTCCTAAAATCAGTTGAAAATGTGTAGGTCTTTGTCCCATGATTCGTCCTTGGCTTTCTCTTTGTAAAAAGTGTTTATTTTATACTGTGAAATTAAGGGAATTTTATTTTGTTTTCTGTTTTCAGAATATTGGTGAGTCAACATTATTTAATGCACTGAACCAACTGCTACCCATTATCAAGTCTTACAACAACAGGACAGATAATGATAATGATTACACTCCCCAAGAGCTGCTTCTATTACTGGTATATATTTACTCAATAGTTGGAGAAGTCAAAATTGGAAAAGAATTAAGTGAGGCTGAAAGTCAAGTGAAGGAAGCCCTTGTCCAAACTATTTGTGATGAACCAGAGCTACCAACTTTGCTGCAGAAAATAATAGGTAAGTGAACACTGCATGTACCTCCTACAGGGGTAATGCCTTTTTAATTCAAGCAAGCAATGTTTTCAGATAGGACTTCAATACAGAATTGTACCACCTAAATTAGATTTAGTGTGCTAAAGCATGTAGGATATGCATTAAAATTTATGTTGGTTACTCTATTGTTATTAATGTAGGGAAATAAATACAACAGTAGCAAGTGAGGGTGCAGTATGTCCATTTTTCAGGGAAATAAGATACATTTAATAAGACCTACTTTTCAATAAATGTATGAATGATTGTGTTGTAAAAAATAATGTAGTCCCAGCTATGTCTGTTCAGAGGTAATTTCTTTTGCATAATTTCTATGTGTATGGGACAGTAACCTAAAAAGTTTTGGTAATGTAATATACTCTTCAAATACGAGTATATTGTTAAAATGATTAACAGAAAGTACGTTGTAATCTTACTTGTAGTGCTCATATCTATGACTAGATGCTAAATCAGATTGGCTGCAATAAATTTAAGAAGCAATGGAGGACAGAGCATGAATCTGTATCACCAATACCTCTACCCTCAGGAAAACGGAAAGCTGGTGATGTCTTTCTGACACACACACACACACACACACACACCGCCCTGCCCAGTCAGTTTGCCTGTAGAAAACTCCACACAAGCCATGTATAATTAAAGCAATCTGATGGGGTGGCATATGGGATACAGCATAGCTCTTTGAACCTGGTTCGGTGTTTTAAGTTGATCTTTGAAGAGATAGGTGAGAAATTAAGCTCAGTATTGTATTTTGTTACCTTACCAACCTGGCAAATTAATTCTGCAAGGAATAGAAATAAAGATAAGGACTGTGGAGAAAATTGGGGGCTTCTGGAAAATGTGGACTCTTTTGGATCCCACCTAACTGTAGAATTGCCCCGCAGGAAGGGAAAAACATTTGGAGATATCCTGATATTTAAATGATCCCTCAAGTAGGAAAAAAATGGATTATTCAAGTACAGAAAATGTGATAGAGAAGTCTTCTCTTGGTTTGAATGTGGATTGAGAGCTGTTTCTCGGGGACGGTGGGAAAATTTAAGCTTAATAAAGCAGCTCTCTTGAGTAGAAAAACTCTTGAACTGTTTGCTTCTTTTAAAATATAATAGGTAGAAATCAGATGATGAAAGAACTTGACCAATTTTGTTGCTTATTGAAAATGCTTTACTCAGAATTGTATCTACTTCTATATCTGTCTTCTGTGGCATTGCCACTAAAACATGTCTAAAATAAACATTTTATCTATTTAAGATGAGTGTTAGCTAATTAAAAGGGAAGCTGCATTAGGACCTTGTCTATGTTTTGGTAGTTCCTGAGATAACTCATGTGAGGCAGTGTAGCGTCATTAATCCAATTTCATTTGGTTAAAAAAACAGAACGGTGCAGTAATATTGAAGAAGTTAGCAGAGCCCTTGTAAGTGCACATTGTGTATCTATACACCCAGTAGAGTTCATTAGTTTTTTCATGTAATTGTGGTCTGCTCTTCCCTTGGAGATCCATCAGACTTCTTGTATAAATACTGCTAATTGAAAAAGTTTTCTGTTGGCCTGCTTTGGTTTGCAATTTATTAAGGCTTATCTTTCTACTCAACATACATTTTATTAAATTCTGGTTGGATAACATAAATCTTTGAAGGAGAGATGGAAGGTGATACAGTCAAGTTTACAAGCTGGTTTTACATGTGCATTATTGCAGACACTTTAATTTAGGAGATGAGAGAGCCTATGACAAATAACACAGATATCCTGTTACATTTTTCCATAGGATAGTAGAAGTTCATTTGTAACAACTTGTAAATGTTCCCAGGCCTGAATAAGACAGAATACAATTTGTTTATGCAGAACGTACAAAATAAACAACATTTACAGAAATGTTTACATCAAGCTGGAAAAAGCTGGTGTATAGGAAAGCTAAAATACACAGCTATCATGTATTAATTTTCTGATATACAATATAGAATGATTTTTTTTCCTATTGTGCCTGAACAGGAGACTTCAGAATAAAAATTAAACTTTTCCTTTGTGATTCATTTCTGCACATCAGACATTTATGGTTGTCATGCTCATCAACATGTAAGCGCACATTACAGAGAACATGCAGATGGCAGCCTCATACTGAATTTGTCCTTTCACCTCCATTAAAAGTCTGAAAAAGTTTGCTCTCATTAGCACATTTCTCCATCCCCTGCAAGCAACAGCCAGTGACAAGGAACCGATTGAAGAAGTTGGCTGTACAATTAATGTAAGACACAGATTAAGTTGAACCAGCTGTGCTTTTAACAGTATTTAGGCAGCCTCCACATTTTTTTGTGTGGAAAAAAAGATGTGTGCAGTGAGTTCATCCTCTCTCATGACTAATGCGCAAGAGTCTTTGCAGCACTGCAAGTCTGTCAGTTGGCAACAAACTTCAGACAAAAAGGTTTATTAAGCCTTCACTGAGCAGTAATAATACCTCTTTTTACTTGGTGAGAAATATGTGGAGATTTGTGGGGTCTGTAGAATATTTTTAGCAACAATATTGGGAAGACCTTTCATTTTATCCTGCTAGAGCTGGAGTTATGCCTCCTCACCCATGTATCCATCTAGAAGGAAAAAATCTGCAAGTGCAATTTCTGATATTCCAAGCCTCTTACAAGCTGTGCTGCTATAGTCCTCCTTAGCAAATTAATCATGTTCTAAGAAGCTAGAAGGAGCCTGAGTTATCTGATGGTGGTTACATGCATGCATTGTGTTAAAATAACTCCTTAAATGAAATCTCCTTCGGAATGCAAATTGTCCTCTCACACCAGCTAGAGATATAGCCTTTACTGCTATCCACATCTAAAATTCAGCTGGATCTCTTTAAAATAGGTATATGACTCACAATGTTCTAAAACACCTCTCATAGCTAGGAATTATGGATTTGTATTTTCCCGGAAAAATCAAAGCAGGGTTAGATTTGGTTAGTACATGGTTGGGAAACTTCCAAGAAATCACAAGGCCATGAGTTAGATTGAGGAAAAACAGCCTGGCAGAAAGCAAGGGGAAACCATTTCCATGATGTTATCAAGAGAATGACATGGTTATGCCCATGAAGTCAGTGGGAGTCAAGCTTGACTCAGAGGAGACTTGACTTTACTTTCCTTAACCCTGCATTTTTCAAACTTGGCAACTTTAAGATGTGTAGACTTCAACACCCAGAAGTTTGAAAAACTCTGCCCTAACCCATCTGGAAGACACCAGATTGGGGGAGTCTGAAAGCAAAAAAGGAAAAATACCTACTTACATTGACATTCCTTTAAAGAATTTGCATGCAATAAAGTTTCATTTGATATGGCTGTTCAAATGGAATGGCTGACTGAAAATGAGGTTTTCGGAATGAGGTTTTACCCACAAATTGCCAATCTTGAAATTATTTTTCAAAATCCACATTTGTTGCTGTTGGCAATATTCCTTAATATGTAAAGTGTTTTCACTAATATTACACTTTTACACAACTTTCTCTAATACATACTTGTTAATGTAGATATATGCTGTTTTGCATACAACATTCCCAAACATAATTTGGGCTGATGGTAATCCTCCCACTTTCTTGAGTAGAGAATAAGAGCTTCATTCTTCATCAGCTGGAAGAATGGCATTTATCTGACTTCACAAATGTTAGTCCAATTTCTGATCAAAATCAGTTGATCATCAAAATATTATTCATACAGACATAATCATATTTAAAATAGTTATGATTAATTTAAGCCTCTTTGATTTCAGTAGGTTTTCTCTAAGCATATTCTAGTCTGGATCCAGTCTAACATATATGAGATTAATGTTTATTTCAGAAATATTAACTGTTGAAACAGTTTGACATGAATTCAAAATCTATCTGTGTTCTATTAGGTGCTAACATTTACATGGAGAGAAAATAACATATTTTCTCTCCATGTACTGTAAGTGAAAGAAAATGTGCATCGTACATAGCTAAACGTGCATTGGCTGAATTTTAAAACATCAATATAAAAGGTAGATTAACTGATTTTTAAAAATGTACTCTTCATAAGCAGGGCTTTAAAATCTTTTTCAGGTAACTATGTATGTTATACATAATATTTAACGTAGCATTGAAAATGAAGTTTGAATCAAATCTGTAATAAGTTACCTACTTATTTGAGCACCTGTTTTGAGCTGGTTCTAAATTAGATGGTGAATTATATTTTTATATGTATGTATGTATTTATTTATTTATTATCAAACTTATATGCCACCCATCTCCTCCAACAGGTGACTCTGGGCGGCTCACAATAATAAACAAGGAAACAGCACGAGTCCCTCCAACCATGGGTAAAATCTATAAATAATTAAAAAAACATATTAAAAATATCCTATGAACCTCCTATAATTTTAGCCCTAAAAACCTGCAAGATGCTGGGGGGGAGGGCAAACCCATCACCCCACCAGCCATCTCCACAGGTACGGGCCCCCCTCCGGCCCCCAGGCCTTCCGGCAGAGCCAGGATTTAATCCCTTTCCTGAAGGCCATGAGGGAGGGGGCACACCGGACCTCAGGAGGCAGGATGTTCCATAGGGCAGGAGCTGCAGCAGAAAAGGCTCTCTGCCTAGACCCCACCAATCGAAATTCCTTGACCGGTGGGGTCTGCAACCTGCCCCTTCTGCTGGACCAAGTGGGGCGGGCTGAAATGACCGGGGTGAGGCGGTTCCTCAGATAACCTGGTCCTGTGCCATGAAGGGCTTTAAAGGTGATGACCAACACCTTGAATTGGACCCGGAAACAAACTGGTAACAAATGCAGCTCACGCAACAGCGGTGTTATATGTGCCCTCCTAGGGGCATTGAGAACTGTCCGGGCCGCTGCATTCTGCACCAGCTGTAGCTTCCGGATACTCTTCAGGGGGGTGCCCCATGTAGAGCGCATTACAGTAGTCCAACCTGGAGGTGACCAGGGCATGAGTGACCGTGCGGAGGTCCTCCTGATCCAGGAAGGGGCGTAATTGCCGCACAACACGAAGTCGTGCAAAGGCCCTCCTAGCCACGACTGCCACCTGCTCTTCGAGCAGGAGTCGTGAGTCCAGGACAACCCCCAGATTACGCATCGGGTCTGTCTGGGGTAGTGCGACCCCGTCAAGAACCAAAGATGACAAACTCCTGGATCTTGAGGCTCCCCGTATCCACAGCCACTCCGTCTTACCAGGGTTCAGTTGAAGCCTGTTGTCCCCCATCCAGGCCCCCACAGCCTCCAGGCACTGCGAGAGGGCAGTCACAGCGTCACTTAAGGCACCTGGGATGAAGATGTATAATTGCTGATGTATAATCATCAGCATACTGATGATACTTCACCCCATGGTGCCGGATGATCTCACCCAGCAGTTTCATGTAGATGTTAAATTGGAGCAGTGAAAGCACTGACCCCTGTGGCACCCCACAAAGTAGGGGCCGGGGGCTGGACCTCTCGCTCCCTATCAACACTGATTGGGTTAGACCTTGGAGAAAGGAGCTGAACCAGCACAACATTGTGCCACCCAGCCCCAACTCCTGCAGCCGACCCAAAAGGATACCATGGTCGATGGTATAGAAAGCCGCCAAGAGGTCAAGAAGAGCAAGGATGGATGCACTCCCCTCATCCCACTCTCGCCAGAGATCATCTAAAAGTGAGACCAATGTTGTTTCTGTCCCATAACCGGGCCTGAATCCATAAATGGTCCAGATAATCCGTTTCCTCCAGGATCCTCTGAAACTGCCGCGCGACCACCTTTTCCACCACCTTCCCTAAAAAGGGGAGGTGGGAAACTGGACAAAAATTGTCCAGAAGGGTGGGGTCTAGTAACGGTTTCTTGAGGAGTGGGCGGACCAAAGCCTCTTTGAAAGGCTTCGGAAACACCCCCTCCTGCAGGGATGAATTAACCACCGCCAGAGCCCACCCTAAGGTCACCTCCTTGGTAGCTTTAACTAACCAGGAGGGACAAGGATCTAAACCACAGGTGGTCACACTGACAGCCCTGAGGACCCTGTCCACTTCCTCAGGGGCAACAGGATCAAACCGTTCCCAGATAACTGGGCAAGAACGCTCCCTGGGCAACTCCCCTGGACCTGCTCCATGCTTGGCTTCCAACTGAGAACGGATCTGAGCGATTTTATCCATCAGGTGTTCAGCAAATTCCTCTGCACGACCCTGCAAGTAGTCCTCCGCCCCCCCTTTTCCCAGGAGGGCCCGAGTGACCCTAAACAGGGCTGCAGGGTGACACTCTGAGGATGCAATAAGAGCGGAGTAATGTTGACGTTTCGCCGCCCTTACCGCCACTAGGTAGGCCTTAATAGCAGCTCTAACCTGTGTTCGGTCAGATTCGTCCCCAGTTTTCCGCCAGCGGCGCTCAAGACATCTCTTAGCCCTTTTCAGCTCCCTCAACTCCTCCGTGAACCATGGGGAGCGCCGGGGGTGATGGGCCTAGAGAGGACGCACAGGCGCGATCCTGTCCAAGGCCCCAGCCGCCTCCTTGTTCCAGGCTGCGGCCAGAGCCTCTGCTGGGCCATGCAGCAAGGCCTCAGGAACAACCCCCAGCTCCCTTTGGAACCCGTGCGGGTCCATCAGTCACCGGGGGCAGACCATTCGAATAGGTCCCACCTCCCTGCGGAGGGGGGCAGCATAGGAGAAACCTGCCGCCACCAGGGAGTGATCTGACCATGACGGGGGATAATATAAAATCCCCCACCAGATCACGCTGCCACTGCTCCGGCAAGAAAACCATGTCTGGGGTGTGACCACTGGCCCGGGTCGGGCCACCGATGACCTGGGATAGGCCCATATTTACATATGCAAACACATATAAATTATAATATGTATTTGCATGTGTGAAAATATAATATAATATAATATAATATAATATAATATAATATAATATAATAACGTAAATAACATGGCTGGCCGGCCTATGTGCCTGTTTGCTTGTTTCCTTCCTTCTGCATTTAAGGCTACTTGGACCAGGAAACTGATATGCTGCAATATCATTAAGTATTTATGTTTTTCAGAGTATAAACACATCTACGTTTAGAGGTTACCTAAACACATGATGCTTAAAAATTAGCAAATTAACTGGTCTTAAAATCAAACCACATTATTTTAAATTATGTATACAGCCCTTTGATGGATCATCCTCCCTCCTCCTTCCCCGTTTTTCATACAGCTTTGAAAAGAATCCAAGATCTGGCAGAAAGCAATGTATGCATATTTAAAACATAACTATGCTTCCGGCTTTTGCCATTCAGAAACAGTGACATGATAAGCATTAGAATTCAGAGTAGGAAGAAAAATTGCTCTTGAGTAGCATAACATTTTCAGCAGCTTTTGTTGCATTTTGATATTCTGTAACACTAAGATATTTTTTGTGAATGATAATGGGATGTTATTCTTACAGTACTGTCTACTAGGAATGACAGGGCAAATAAATAATTATATAAAATTAACTACTGAACTGTTGTCTTCCAGTTTACTGTAATATTTAAGAGTATCTGATCAACACAATCTAAAAAGGTACCTTGCTTAAATCATTATTTATTTGAATCAGCTCAATTTTTATCAGTGCAAAATCTCAATTTAACAGACTTCAGTTTTGCAAACTTGATATGTAACAAAAAAAAAAAATTGTTTCCTACATTTTATACTTCTGTGCATGCATAAACTCCTGTTCACCATTTTATCCATAAAGAACATAAAAATCCCATTTCCATTTTACATGTGTCTAAAATGTGTAAAACATGTAAAATACATATGAATAAAATCCCATTTGGATTTAACTGATATGTGCTTTAATGAGCACTCTTTCTGTCCCTTACTCTGTAAAATTGATGATTTAAGGTCTGAAATTTCACCAGGCTTCACTATGGCCCGGTTGGACACACCATCCTTCCACAGTCCTGCGTTTTAAAATATTCCTCTACAGCAGCAAGTGTACCCATGTGGGGTGGCTTTGTGGAGTCCTAAGCCACATGCTCCTTGGTTTTACAGGGAATCTTGAATGACATTCAAATATCCCATTCTAAAGAAATACCCTGGCAGAGTGTATGAAGATTATTTGTCACTTCCACTGGCCAGCACTCATTAAAAAAAAAAAAAATCCCCTCTCACCCCGTGGGTGGTACGTGTCTTCCTCAATCTCGGGTCTTCCACCAGAGGCTGGGAGTTTGAGGGTTCTGCGCAGTATCTTAGCTGTTCCTAGCACTGCACTCTTCTGGAAAGAGAGCTCTGATGTTGTTGTTGTTCCTTCGATCTGTTGGAGCCACTCTCCCAGCTTAGGAGTCACAGCCCCAAGTACTCCTACCACCACTGGAACCACTTTGGCCTTTACTTTCCACATCCTCTCTAGTTCTTCCTTCAGGCCCTGGTACTTCTCCAGCTTGTCATACTCCTTCTTCCTGATATTGCTGTCACTTGGCACTGCTACATCTATCACTACCACTGTCTTCTGGTCCTTGTCTACTAGCATGATGTCTGGTTGATTGGCCAGTACCTGCCTGTCCATCTGGATCTGGACGTCCCACAGGATCTTAGCCCTGTTATTCTCACGACCTTCTGTGGAATCTCCCATCTGGACTTGGGAGGGTCTAGCCCATATACTCTGCTGATGTTCCTGTACACAATGCCAGCTACTTGGTTGTGCCATTCAGTGTATGCTGTTCCTGCCTGCATCTTACACCCTGCCACTATGTGTTGGACTGTTTCTGAGGTCTCCTTCCAGAATCTGCACCTTGGGTCCTGTCTAGTGTGGTAGACCCCTGCTTCTTTGGATCTGGTGCTTAGTGCCTGTTCTTGTGCTGCTATGATCAGTGCCTCAGTGTTGTCTTTTAGTCCAGGATTTCCCAATGTCAACCACCTCAGCTATCTCTCAATGGTACATCCCATGCAGGGGCTTGTCTTGCCATGGTAGTTCCTCCACCTGAACTTCCTCCCATGTCTGCTGCTGCCTGAGGCATTCTCTCAGCAGCTCATCTTTAGGTGCCATCTTACTGATGTACTCCTGGATGCTCTGGGTTTCATCCAGGACAGTGGCTTTGACACTTATCAGACCCCGCCCACCCTCTTTGCAGCTGGTGTACAATCTCTGGGTGTTGGACTTGGGGTGGAAACCTCCGTACATTGTGAGGAGCTTCCGGGTCTTCAAATCGGCAGCCTCCATGTCTTCCTTTGGCCAGCTTACTATACCAGCAGGGTATCTGATGACTGGCAGGGCGTACATGTTGATGGCGTGGATCTTGTTCTTCCATTGAGCTGGCTCTTCAGGACTTGTCTTATCCTTTGGTGGTACTTGGATGTTGCTGTCTTCCTTGCCTCCTCATCATGATTCCCATGTGACTATGGGATACCAAGGTATTTATAGCTGGTCTCTATGTCTGCTATGTGGCCCACTCCATCGGTCTTAACTACCTTCCCTCTCTTTACTATCATCCTGCAACACTTCTCCAGTCCAAATGACATCCCAGTGTCCTCACTGTAGATCTGTGTCAGGTGGATTAGTGTCAGGTTCAGCCCAAAGAACTCCACGAGAGTGCAATACAGTTCTGTTGTGTTTATTAGCTTCCACCCCAAGACAGAAATCTCTCCAGACTGAACCTAAGTTCCCAAGCCAGCAAGCCACAACACCATGAATTCCTTAGGGTGGTGCCAGTCTCATCTTCTTAAACTTCCCACGCTCCTGTTGAGGGCTAAGGAAACGCTTATCTCCCTGAGTATGGCCTTCATAACACCATTCCGTCACAATCAGTGAGTTGATGTCTCATTCACTCTTAGCATACAGCTTGATGTCATCCATGTAGAGGAGGTGGCTGATGGTGATTCCACTCTTGAACTTGTACCCGTATCCAGTCCTTGTGATTATCTGGCTGAGGGGGTTTAAGCCTATGCAGAACAGCAGCAGGGACAGTGCATCACCTTGGTATATGCCGCATTTGATGGCCACTTGTGCAGGCTGTCTTGAGTTGATTTCCAGTGTTGTCTTCCACAGTCCCATTGAGTTCTTGAGGAAGGTCCTTAGTGTCCTATTGACACTAAGCATTCACAGATCCATGAGTGTGGCATTGTGTTGTAGGCTTTCCTGTAGTAAATCCAGGCTGTGCTCAGATTGGTCTGCCTAGACCTTGAGTCTCGGGCGACTGCTCTATCGATGAGCAACTGGTGTTTTGAGCCTCTAGTGTTATTCCCAGTGCCCTTCTGAGCTGTGCTCATATGGTCTTACATGGTACTGGCCCATATGGTCTTATAGCTTGGCAGCTAAGATGCCCGATAGGACTTTCCATGTTGTGGGGAGGCAGGTTATTGGCCGGTAGTTGGATGGTGCTGTTCCCTTGTGAGGGTCTTTCATGATCAGCCCTGTCCTTCCTTGTGTTATCCAGTCTGGGTGAGAGCCTGCTCCTAGCATCTGGTTCATCTGTGCTGTTAGACGTTCATGCACTGCTGTTAGTTTCTTTAGCCAGTAGGTGTGGATCATGTTCAGGCCAGGTGCTGTCCAGCTCTTCATGTTCTTGACCCGCTGTTGGATGTCTGCTACTGTGATGGTGACTGGTTCCTGTTCTGGGAGATTGCTCTGGTCTGCTTTCAGGTCCTGCAGCCACTTTGCACTGTTGTTATGTGTCTTCTCTTTCTCCTATATGTTCTTCCACTACTGTTCAGTTTCTGCTGCTGCTGGCTCCACTTTTACTGTGTGGTTACACTGCAGTTGGGAGTACACCTTGGATGGTTCTTTGGAGAACAGGGCATTTATCTTCTTGGCCTCTGTTTCTCTATTGTATCTTCTTAGCCTGGCAGCCAGTGCTGTGAGCCTTTGTTTAGCAGTCCCTATGGCTTCAGATGGAGTCAGGCCCATGTATTTTTTCAGTAGGCAAGTCTTACAACAGTATACAACAAGTCTATCTCTCTCTCTCTCTCTCTATTTATAGTAAATAATGTTGTATACTGTGTTTTGTAGATGTACGGCCATAGTAATGATAAAGAACAATAAAGAGGGTTAATTGTATTTTTTCTTTCTAGAAATGCACTATTTCTACACACCACAATGTCCTATGTTTCTTAAGCACAAACCATTTTCTTTCACTGAACCTGGACAGTTATTGTTTTGTATAATTCCCCGAAGGGTTACATTATTAATATGTGATTGTCAGAAAGCCAAATCCATTTATTTGATTGATCAAAACTTTTACTGCTTTATGACAGAGCAGCACGTTTTGTGGCTGACTTCTTTACTTTCATCCCACAATAATGTCCTATACAGGTAGTCCTTACTTAACAACCACAATAGGGACTGAAAAATTTGTTGTTAAGCGAGGCATCATGTGACTGCACTTGATTTTACACCATTTTTGTGGCAGTCATTAAGCAAATCACTGCGGTCGTTAAGTGAATCACATGCTCATTAAGTGAATCATGCAATCGTTAAGTGAATCATACAGTCCCCATTGATTTTGCTTGCCGGAAGACAGCTGGGAAGGTTGCAAATGGTGATCACAGGAGCCCAGGACACTGCAACCATCATAAGTGCGAGCTGGTTGCCAAGCACCCGGATCATGATCACATGGCCATGGGGGTGCTGTGACGGTCGTAAGTCTGAGGACCAGTGGTAAGTCACTTTTTTCGGTGCTGTTGTAACTTTGAATGGTCACTAAACAAATGGTTGTTAAGCAGCGAGTACCTGTATTACATATGGAGTTAGTATTTTAAGAGAGTGAATGGCCTATCTTCTCTGCACTTGTTAGATCATTGCTGTAAGCAAAGGACATGTCTAGGCATTCCCAGACCAAAAACTTTCTTGAATCCATATTCCAAAATTATTGTCCCATGATTCAAATGTATGCTAAACATTAGGGATATGCAAAACTCACTGGTTTTGAAATGTTCTGTTCTAGAGTATTCCATTTCTCTTCCAGTCCAAGCTTGAGGAGGAAATTTTGAGTTTTTCAGAAATTAATCCCCTGAACCAAGAACATGTAGAGTTATTCTGAATATAGTGTTCTAGATATTTTACGGCTGTACCTCTCCTGGAGTAGAGGTAGTTCTCACTTAATGATGGTAATTGGGACCAGCAACTCCGTCACTTAGTGACACAGTTGTAAAGTGCGACTTCACATGACTGCGCCGACTTATGACAGCAGTTGCAGCAGTCCCAGTTGCCATTGTTAGGTGAATCCTGCATGGACGCAGCATCCTGCGGTTATGTAATCGACATTTGCGACCTCCTGCTGGCTTCCTCATTGACTTTGCTAGTCAGAAGCCAGCAGTGAAGATCGCAAATGATGATCACATGACTGCGGGATCCTGCGACCATTGTAATTGTGAGCAGGTTGCCAAGTGCCGAATTGCGATTGCATGACTGGGGACACTGCGACAGCCCAACTATGAGGAACAGTCGTAAGTCCCCTCATTCAGTGCTGTCATAACTTTGAATGGTCACTGAACAAGTGGTCACTGAATGAGGACTACCTGTATCTCAAACTGCTTCTGGAACATTATCTCAATCAGTATTTTTCAAACTTGGCAACTTTAAGACTTCAACTTAAAGTTGAAGTCTTAAACTTAAGTTGAAATCTTAAACTGTGTGGATTTAAACTCCCAGAATTCCCCAGCCAGCACATATGCTAAATCACATATGGTGGCAGTTTACCTATCTTGAAAATATATAACAAAGAGGGTCTGACAGCCTATCCTACTTGCAAGATTGGAGTACAGCCACACATACACACACACACACACCAGGTTGTTAACTGATAGTAATTCTAGTCAATTCAAACCTTTATTGGCATTACAAACATTAAAATACAAGGAATTAGTATATCATAAGGATAACAGCAGGAAAACAATACTCAAAGAAGAGTTTGGTTACATTTCCTTTTGAACACTTCCTCCAAGAACTTAGCAACAATTTGGGTAATCTCGGGTATAGCATCACAAAGCAAATACCGGCAGGATGATGCGGGATCCATGTCATTCAGAGGGTATTTGCCCTGCAAGGGTCTTAGAAGCAAATCATGCCGAAGAGACACAAATAAATAACAATCGAAAATGATATGATAGATAGTATCTGGGCTGCCACAAAGGCAGAGCCTGTCATGGATGGGAATGTGTTTATACCTTCCAAGGAGCACCTTAGTAATTCCAGTCTTCATCACAAAAATGATGCCTTATGAAAGTGGGAATAAGGATCAAGGCTTCTCCCCATAATTTGCTGTTAGATTTGGTTGAAACACTTGGCTTACAAGACTTAGAAAACCCAACTATCAAAGGAAAAAAATCAGAACATGTTGCCTTGAACTGAATTTCATGAGTCAGCGTTCCCAGTGGCCAGTGCATTCAAGCAGAGGCATCTTTGTAACAAATATTTCTTAGCACAAAGTCAGATATTCTAAATATGCATGTGAGAATGCAGTTTTCTGGTACCTCAGTAGCTCATATCTTCCAGAATGACAGCATAAGGTTTATGGTTCTGAAATGAAAACACATTTAGAAAATTGGCAGCTCCACAAGATTCTAAACTTGAATTAGAGATAAAACAGAAGACTGTATTTTCTCTTTGTAACCACATCAGTTTGACAGCCACCATGTTTTATAGAGGATTAAATTCATTGTCCAGCGAAGCAGATTCTCCAGCTTTTTCATACATAGTTGCATCTGCTGGATTCTTCTTGAATCATTGACCTGGAACCTTATATAGGGTGTGCGTGTGTTTGTGTGAGAAAGAGGGAGGAGAGAGGGAGAGAGCGGGAAAACAGTCTGAACGTGTTGTTTTGCCTTACTGCTTCTGAAGTGTAATCCTGTTGATGTTATAGCATGTTTCACAATGTGAGAGACATGGTCATTCATCATAGCTGCTAATACACTAATTGAATCAGGACAAGCATTAATGCCTGCAGTGTTATTTGTAAGCTGTTTTGAGGTGAACCTAAACCTGGCTTTCCTCAGTCCTAGTCCAGCACCTTAAAAACTGTACCACATTGACTCCTTATTCTGCTATGCCTCATCAGCTTCTGGATTAGATTGAGGCAGGAGAGGAATCCCTATGCCATTATAGTGGTTGTAATTCCCCAAAAGTATTGAGAATTGCAGTTAGGCAATTCCCTGGCCTTTTTGGACTGACAAGCACATTTTGAAATGTGAGAATCTCTTGTGGGCACCACCAGATAATAATTGTCATAGCAAAAGATGAACCACAGGTCCAAGTAAGGGAATATGAGTCAGGGATGGGGTCTGAGCGGAAGTGCTAAACTTCCTCTTTGACCCTGCATAAGTGAAAGAAAATAACAATTGTTATTTTGGATGGCACTATCTATATTTCTTAGCAGAAAAACTGAAAAAGCAAATTGAAGAAGCCAGTGCAAGGAACCAAGTATAACACTGTTTTGAATATGAACATCTCCAGCTTGTGCCCATGACTACATATACAAAACAAGTCAAGTTAAACTTCCACAATGTCCAAGATAAGCCCCACTGCCTTCTTTTACCTCTTAGCTTACCAGAAAATGGCACGTGTCCTTTTCTACGATGAGGCAGTTTGGTTGGCAGCACTGGAAAGTAAAGAACCATCTTCTGTTGATGATTCTCTTCCTTTCGTTTTAAAAATAGTGTTTCCAATCTCTGCAAAAGTTATAGCTAGGGCCATTCATAAAGGAAGAAAGGTAGCTGGTGGGTGAAAGCTGAAACCTGCCTACAAAAGGTTTGCGTGGGTGGGTGGGTGATATATATGCATGTCTGTGTATGTGTTCAATTGGGGGATGGCAAAGCAGCCTTTGGAATCTATTTACCCTTACTTATGTCTTATTGCATGAATTATTACTGATCAAAATAGATCAAATAAACTATAAATGTGCAACCTGCTTATCAGCCAATTAATCAGTTTTGATTGAAGGGCTGGGGATCAGATTGTTCTCTGAATTTCTGTGCAGTATTGTTGAGTTTGTTCTGAGCGATATTTCAGTGGGGGCAGACAAAACAAAACGGCAAAAGCAAAAATTAATCTTCCACGCATCACCCTAAGTTTCTGAAATGTTGTAAAATGTGGCACCTTACTTGGATGCAGATGATTGTATTTTTGTCAAATATTTACTAGCGCCAGGGGCAACTGCAGAAAGCCAAGATTTGATCAAAATGACCAAATGAGCATCATGGCATCATGATCCAAGGTCTGCCCCTTAGGTACTTGTGTGTGACAATGCAACACGAGTACAGAAGGGGTGAGTTTGCATTGTAACATCATGATGTATGTTTCATTATTTGCCCTCCTTCCCCACCCACAGGTGCCCATAACTAGGGCTTTGCCAAACATACCAAACAGGTGATTCACTACGTGTGCAAACCTTGCAAAAGACCCAGCTGCTTTAATAATTTGAAGAGACATCCTCTCTTTGCACTCATCTGTGTTGCATATCACCTCTTTCAAGTGCCTTGCACAACCATCACATTTATACTTTCTATAGAAGGTTGGATAATTGAGCAATTAAAAATGACGACGTTTCTGGAGTCTGTTCAGTAGGAGTTTTTTCACTGTCATGGGTCAGTGTGGATACATTTCCACTTCACACTGTATTTCTGAAGATGTTTCAAACCATGGTTAGAAAATTAGGAACATTATGCTCTCATCAGGCTAATGATTGATAATTGGCGAGGTTGAATTTGTCAATTCAGATGTGGAGTGGGGGGGGGGGGATACTGATTCTGCTTTCCTAAAACCGAGCCTTACCCCACTTCACTTACAGCAATTTGAGTTTTTTCTTCAGTATTAATATGTCACATGTGAGCAGCATTATAAATCCATATTCATGTGCCTGATTATCACATGGATACTTTTTTATTCTGATATCTGATATGAAGTGTGTTTTATTTTTTGTTCTTGAATGATGAATGCAAGCTTATCTAGATTTTTATATTACAGTTTTAAGTTCTCAATATCTTAAGTTGCATACTTTTAGCTTGGCAGTGTGAGAACCTATTAAAGCCAGTCCAGATGTTTCTCCAGTTATAACCCATTGCTATCTAGTCTAATAAAGCTTTAGCCTTTGTGTTAAAAGTTGTATCTGGGCTACAGTCCAGAATGCTCTTTTAGGTGTCACTAAGGATTTATACATGCCTTATGTGATTTGTTCTGAATAGCATCGTCTGATGCTATTATTGCAAACTTAATTGAAACTCATATTAAGTTTTTTTTATGGTTTGTTAGTACAGTAGTAAAAGCTGCTTTTCAAAGAGCAAATGTACAAAGAGTAAAGATCTCTTGGACATGCAGAGACAACTGTGCTATTTGTTGGACTATAACTCTGGAACAAAAATAGAAATCTCTGACTAGTGGCTCATTTCTGCTGTATCCAAAATGATGGGCTATGGAAGTCATGTTTCCAGGCTGCCTGTAATAACTGTTTTGAGAAAAAGTAGCATAAATAATTAGAGGTTGTTGTACTTCAAGGTCTTAGACTAAAACAAGATTTACATGAAAGGATGATGATTCTACATATAAGATGATCTGCTAAAATAGGAAGAATAGAAAGAAAAAATATATATAAATATAGTACAGGTGAACATTCTATACACTGCCCAGCTTTCTTTCCCAGAGATAGTTCGGATTGGACCAATTGCTAATTTCTGTAAAATAAATCAATCTAGAATGGTCAATTCCTGTTGAAACTAATCCTGGAATTTTTCCTCTCCCCAATAAAGAGTTTCATTTATCTTAATGTATTAATTTAATCACTCCAACTTTTGAAGACAGCCAAAATCCTGACAATCTCATGAGAAGTGAAAAAATAACACTGTTCTCACATCAACACATTGCTTGAATGTAAAAGCCACTTTCGGCATAATTCCCACTGCAAATTACATATTTATGGAGACAGGGAGTCTACAGTTCCTGCATGTCATTTAAATATATGGCTATTGAGCCTGAATGGTAAGTTGTGTGGAATACATGGTATGGGCAAGAGTATTTATCCCCACTGTCTAGCACTTCAAGCAGCTTTGGGGTGAATGGACACCAGTAGGAATATTAATTACTTGGTACCATGCTGTATATTATTAGTTGTGCACTTGGACACTTTATGGAGGTACTAGAAGATCACTGTCCCCAAGTGCCATAGTGTGGACTTTTAAATATTTTTAGGCTGTGCCTTTTATTCCTGGGAGAGAGCTTATGGGCAGAGTGGGATCCTTTGAACTGGCAGGTTGTGAAATGTAGCCTTTCATTGTTGTCTCATCATCACCGCTAATAGTACATCTTTTACCATTATAATAATTTGTAGCTTTAGATTTTCATTTTGCTGAGAGATTTTAAGATCATTTTCTGGAAAATAAATTATCCTTTCAGTATAAAATATTTCTTCAATTTGGAGACTGAGAAGGTGATGTCATAAGTGAGCTTCGTCATCAAAGGTCAGATTTCAGGAGGGGAACCATTGGGAATCAAAAAAGTCAAGATGGTGGCCACAAACCCATCTTCCTGTGGATACTCCCTGGATTTGAGTGACAGGTGTTGGGAGGGAGATAGAGATGTATTCGTACAATAGCACCACTGTGAACATAGAACCCAAAATGGAGGGCCTTGTTCTATCAATTCATAATTCTTGTAATTTTCATCGGGTTCTTCAGTTTGATCAAAAAATCATATCAATTATTTAAAAACTTTCAAATAATAAAATATTGATGAATCATATAGGTCTACACATTTGCAACTTACAAGCTGGGCCTAAATTCATACGAACAAAATTACTTAATATTGCAAATATGGGAGCTGGGTAGTAAGCTTCAGAGCTACATTGCTTTTCAGCCAGAAAGTTGCTTCAAAGTAGCACTCATTGGTCCAAAATATTATAATGTTAATTAATCTCTGAATTAGGGATCATCAGCTGATCTCCGAGTTTTTTGCAGTTACCTGATTTTTTTGTAGAACCAATGCAAGCAACAGTTTCCTCATTTGAACTCTCTGTACTGAATGGCTGCTATTTTTGGTATTTCTTGCAGAACATTTAAGTCCAGTGGAACCATCCATGATAATAGTATTAAAAAGCATATGATAAATAATTTGCCCATTTAGATGGTATCACAAACAGGATGTAATAGCTTCTTGTTACAGTATGCATGAAGTAAAGTAAATAGTACTAATTTTCTGCATACCAATTATTTGGTTAACTGTTCATTTAACAGAACTAGGATTTTTAAATGTTGAATTTATTACATTTCTTTACATAAGCCAATTATTTAAATATTTCAGATTGTGAAAACTGTGCTATTGTGTTTGCTCTGGAAATATTCTGATCCAAAATAAAATAAGTTGGAGAAAATCCATTTTTCTAGTAAAAAAAAGTTCTGAGACAGGTTTATTTTTGTTTGTTTTTTGCAATTTATGCAATATACAACTACTGCTAATATGTAATAAAACATAGACAAGAAATGGAATATACTTTCTTGCCAGTGTTACTTTTTTCAGACAGTAGTACTGGATACTATATCATGGCTATCTAGAAAGTTTACTCAAGATTTAAAATTATTCGTAATAAAAACTATAGTTAAAAGATCAAACTAAAAAAGTCCTGTTAGTTACAGAAATTGTTTGCTGGTTTAGATCAACTGTACAGTTCAGTGGATTGTAAGCAGGCAGATTTTAAGAGAAGCAGCTTAATGTTGTTCTGTGAAACCTAAGAAAAAAGATGTGAGCTAGATCATTTTCTGTATGCTCTGCTGCTGTCCAGACAGTTTTAACACACAACTTTCCAAGGACCATGATTGGTGGTTCTCTTGGATGAAATTCCAGGACTTCCGTACATCATCCACCATAAGAAAACCTGCTTCAATTAATGTGCACAATACTCTTGTTACTCTGTCCAATGCAATTTTTTTCTTCTTTTTTCTTTCTTGTTGTGCCAGTGACTGATTTAGACGTAGATTTTTTTTACGTCTTTTGTCTGACATCTACTGGTCATCCAGATTTGTGCAGCTAAGATGCTTCTGTGGATGTGTTGTTGAAGAGCTAGTTTGAGAAAGGGGTTTAGCTATGGGGATTTGTATGGGAAGTATAAACTATTCTAAGAATATGTAAGGAGAGTAGGCAAGGACACAGGGCTTCTCTACCAGTAGTGGCCATTGGGAAGGGTTATAACCAAGCTGGCTACAGAATTATCATAGCCAAGCCTTTCAGTTACATGCGTTAAACCAAGGTTGGACTAGTCACTTTTAGTCTACTCTCAAACTCTCCAGGTCAATCTGTCAACCAACCCATTTGAAAAAGAAAAAAAAAAGTGGTTGCAGAAGCTTGTATTCTGGTCTCCTTTGCAGCTAAACCAGTACTACAGAACAGGCTCTGAACCCTGGGACAGGACAGATGGGGGCAATCACACAGCAGACTGTCTAGAACAATTGGTATTGAACAGGACACCACCTCTGACTACATCATCTCCTACTCCATGCTCCATGGATTGTCCAGATGGAGGAGCTTGTACCAGTGTAAGAGGGAAAACACCACTTAGCAAAGATACCTTTGCCCTGGGGTAAGGAGGTTCTGTAGATGTGGGTAGTGCCCTCTCCAAGGTGCCATATCAGTATAGTAACAATGAAAGTTGCTTTTCTACCATAAAAACAGTTTGGACCTGGTACCAAAATAGTCTTAGTACCTATTAGCACAAATTCCTAAAATGATACATAATGTTCCTCAAAAAAAAGTGTCGTTCTTTCAGCTTCAGTTCTCTCTTATTCAAGTTAAATCTGTGAAAAGACGTGATTATTGGAAGACAGACAAAAAGAGTTTATAAAAGTTTAAAAACTTTTTTTTTCTTCCATTACAAAGACTGATTGATAATCACATATATGTTTTTTTAAGATGTATAAATCAGTAGTGATTAACCATTTTAACACAAAATAACAGGAAAGGGGGGGAAGCTATCTATCAAGGCTGATCCTTGTTGTATAAATAGGGTTAAGATGTCTCATATATAACTTTGATGTATTACTTTAAATGAAAGATTAGTAAGATGTGTCTAGTAGAGTAACAATTTATGACACCTCTTGTAAAAAAAAAACACAACTGGTTTGGGCTACAATTCCTTCACATATTTTTAAATCCTGTTGAAGACAATAGATATTAAACAGTCTGCCTACACAGTGCTTTAAGCCTGTATTGTAAACCAATGGCTGAGTGCACTTTTGTGAAAGGGAAATCTCTCTACTCCCATCTGCCCCACATCTCAACACAGTGAGAAAAGGGCACTTCAACTGGAATATGAACAGGCGATTCATAAATCCAAATCCTCCAAAGTGGTATCCATGGGAAACGTAGCATCTACAACATTCCTAGATTGCACCCAGTGACACTATTCTTTAAAAAAAAAAAAAATTAAAATGGCCCAAGCTTTGCAAAATAGCCGCTTTTAATATATATTTTATTAATTTATCTCTTTTACATATAATATACTTTTTTGTGTGCTGCTGCTTCAAGGAGGTTATGTGATAGTGTCCTCTAGATTAAGAAATGCCTGGAATTCTCTATATCCCTTTGTAAAATAACACTTTATTGGGAAATGGCTGTGCCAGAGATAATCATGAAGCTAGTGCAGGACAGCTAATAACTAGGAAGTAGTTTCATTTGATTTTTTTCTGAGCTAACTAATATGTGTAGACTTTAAATATATGTTTTGTTTTTTAACTGCATATTTCATTCTATTGAAGGCAAATTCAGAACTTTGTGTAGTTTAACAAAAGCTTTTTACACCATCTTAATATTGAATTACAGATTAACATATCTTTCTTTGAATAGTAGAACTCAGTTATATATACAGGTAGTCCTCAGTTAACAACAGTAATTGGGACCAGAATTTCCATCGCTAAGCGATGTGTGTGATGTGTGATGTGACATGACCACATTGCTTAGTGAAGGCAATCCTGGCACTCCCTGTTGCCATAGTTAAGCAAGGATTATGGGTCTTTAAGCAAGTCCTAGGCAGCTTGCAAGCAGGCAGGCAAGGCACGTCATGTGAGCATGACGGAGCCTGGGGGTGACTGCTGCCCAGCAGGGGAGGGTGTGAGCAATATACCAGAGTGACTTGCCACCTTCCCTGCTGGCTTTCCCACTGATTTTGCTTGTGGGAAGCTGGCAGGGTAGGTTGCAAATAGTGATCACATGAGTGTGGGGGTGCTGTGACAGCCAAAACTTGAGGACTGGTCATAAGTCTCCTTTTTCAGTGCCATCATAATTTCAAAAGGTTGCTGAACGAATGGTTGGTAAGCAAGGACTACCTGTATATGCTTTTGAATGTATGCTTGCATATATAGAGTATTAGCACTTTTGTAATAGAGACTCCATAGCTTGCAGTCATTGTGAGATACCAAAGTGACCTTTAAAGCAAAATAAAACAGCAGTATACAGGTGAAACTCGAAAAATTAGAATATCGTGCAAATGTTCATTTATGTCAGTATAGCAACTCAAAAGGTGAAACCAATATATGAGATAGACGCATTACATGCAAAGCGAGATATGTCAAGCCTTACTTTGGTATAATTGTGATGATTATGGCGTACAGCTTATGAAAACCCCAAATTCACAATCTCAGAAAATTAGAACATTACATGACATCAATAACACAAGGATTGGAAATAGAACAATATCGGACCTCTGCAAAGTATAAGCATGCATATGTACTCAGTACTTGGTTTGGGCCCCTTTTGCAGCAATGACTGCCGCAATGCGGCGTGGCATGGATGCTATCAGCCTGTGGCACTGCTGAGGTGTTATGGAAGACCAGGATGCTTCAATAGCGGCCTTCAGCTCCGCTGCATTGTTCGGGCTCATGTCCCTCATCTTTCTCTTGGCAATGCCCCATAGATTCTCTATGGGGTTCAGGTCAGGCGAGTTTGCTGGCCAATCAAGCACAGTAATCCCATGGTCATTGAACCAGGTTTTGGTACTTTTGGCAGTGTGGGCAGGTGCCACGTCCTGCTGGAAAATGAAGTCAGCATCCCCATAAAGCTCGTCTGCGGAAGGAAGCATGAAGTGCTCCAAAATCTCCTGGTAGACGGCTGCGTTGACCCTGGACTTAATGAAGCACAGTGGACGAACACCAGCAGATGACATGGCTCCCCAAATCAACACAGACTGTGGAAACTTCACACTGGACTTCAAGCATCGTGCCTTGTGTGCCTCTCCATTCTTCCTCCAGACTCTGGGTCCTTGGTTCCCAAATGAGATGCAAAAGTTGCTCTCATCAGAAAAGAGGACTTTGGACCACTGGGCAACAGACCAGTTCTTTTTTTCTGTAGCCCAGGTAAGACGCTTCTGACGTTGTTTGTTGTTCAGGAGCGGCTTGACAAGAGGAATACGACATTTGAAGCCCATGTCCAGGATCCGTCTGTGTGTGGTGGCTCTTGATGCACTAACTCCAGCCTCAGTCCACTCCTTGTGAAAGTCCCCAACACTTTTGAATGGCCTTTTCCTGACAATCCTCTCCAGGCTGCGGTCATCCCTGCTGCTTGTGCACCTTTTTCTCCCACACTTTTCCCTTCCACATAACCTTCTATTGATGTGCTTTGATACAGCACTTTTGGAACATCCAGCTTCTTTTGCAATTACCTTTTGGGGCTTTCCCTCCTTATGGAGGGTGTCAATGATGGTTTTCTGCACAACTGTCAGGTCAGCAGTCTTTCCCATGCTTGTGATTCCTACTGAACGAGCCTGAGAGACCATTGAAAGGCTCAGGAACCCTTTGCAGGTGTTATGGATTCATCAGCTGATTAGAGGGGGACACTTTGAGCCTAGAATATTGAACCTTTTCACACTATTCTAATTTTCTGAGATTGTGAATTTGGGGTTTTCATAAGCTGTACGCCATAATCATCACAATTATACCAAAGTAAGGCTTGACATATCTCGCTTTGCATGTAATGCGTCTATCTCATATATTGGTTTCACCTTTTGAGTTGCCATACTGACATAAATGAACATTTGCACGATATTCTAATTTTTCGAGTTTCACCTGTATACATTCCCCAAAGCATTGTAATTCAATTTTAATTTTGGCAATGAGATTGCCTGATTGGCAAGTTTATTGTAGTGTGGGTATCCTTATCTAAGTTAATTGTTTCAAACATTGTTTCTGCTGAAAGTCTGATTTTTTAAAAAAAAACAAGAAGGAATGTCTAGGCTTTTCTTTTCTTTTCTTTTCTTTTCTTTTCTTTTCTTTTCTTTTCTTTTCTTTTCTTGTGAGGTTGTCATAAAAATGTCGCCTCATAAGACACAAAAGAAAAAATGAGAAGGACTAAATAGTATATTTCCACAGCAAAAGATGTGTAAAGTGGAAGGTGATGTTTTGTTTTCTTCTGTAAATATTCTTTCACTGGTTTTTATAATCCCGTACTATATTAATTGTTTAATTGTTGTTTCGTTTTTGTATTTACATTGAAAGGTGAAATATAATTTAAATAATTGCCTAGAATAACAGTATATCTGTTTTTGTTTTTTGGGGGGGAAACAGAATAGAATGCTCTTATGAAACTCTACTTTTCTGTTGTATAGCTATTCAGATGGCTGTATGGATCCAAAGGGGGGTTCTTGCTATCTAGAAATGAGACCATTTGAGAGCTGAATTTGAATATTTGGAGGTCAGCCCAGATAGCATCAGTGTCCCTAACAAGTTGGCCAAAGTGATTTGGGATGTTATACTGGAAAATTTCAGGGGACTTGGGCTTGGAAAGTTTCAGCATCAGAAGCATTTCGTCTCTGAATATCAGGTGCTGGAGAGCAACTGTGAACATGTTCTACCCAGAGGCACTTTTTCACTACAATCAAAAAGGTCTTTGGTTTGATCTAGCAAGTTAGTTCCTGGATGTTTCTCGTTCTGCTACATCTGCATCTTATATGGTAGCCTTCACCTTCAGATGCCTTTGGAATCCAATTCCCACAATTCTCTAGGAATTCACAGAATTCCTGAGAATTCTGAAAATCCAAACATCTGTGGATTGTGCAACTGCTCTCTTTGCTTTGCCTGACCTTCATTTTGCTTCTCCACAACACAGCTCCTTCTGGTCCTCTTCCTCTCTTCATTCTTGGTTATTCCATATTCTAATGATCCCCTTTGGCCTCTCCTGGCCTGCTGCTTTCTCTTTTTGCCTCTTCATTTCCTCTTTGCCTAGGTCACTCTCAGAGGGTTCATCATCATGACACAAAACAACTTTGGTGTGGGAGCTCCAGAGCCAGTTTACTCTTTTCCATTAGCTTTCCTACAGAATTTAAACATTTAAGTACGCAAAACTCACTCTTCGTCATAATCTGATTTTTATTGGTTTCATTCACTGAATACTTTTCTTCTGTTCAAGCTGAATGTCCAAAGGAGATGTTTGATTTCCAAAAACTCATCCCACTTCACATTCAACAGGCAGAAGCTTTTACAAAGAAATTTTCCAAAGTTCTTTCTTTTTTATGTTGCTTTGTTTTGCAGTAAAGTGGCATCTTGATGCTTTTGAACATTTGTGAGGCCAGCCTGTATGATTGCACCTTATTCCTGCCTCTGTTTCAAAAATCCAGCAGTTTATTTCAGTCGCGCCTCAATACGTGACAGTTACAAGAGCCACAGCCTGGGTGAAATGCTTGCAAGCTCATGGGCTCAGCAGTCGAGTTCTTGACAAATGGCCAGGTTCAGAGTCTTTCCATGAATAATGACTTAACTTTGTCAGTTGTTTTGGCCTCTGCTGTACAGTTATATGTTTCCAGAACAGATGGAGCAGCTCTCATATGCCATTCTCTGTCTTTTGAACTTCCTGTTCAGCGGTATGGTTCTCATCAACACAGATTCTGCTGAGAGCACCTACTTTTTAAAACTGAAATATCTGGTTTTCGCCCTTAGCCAGAAGCAAGTGAATGGAATTTTTCTCTAATGAGAGGCAAATGTGAAAGCGCTTGCTTTTCAGCTAAAAATGTGTCCCCAAGACATGAAATTTTAATTGATAGCAATTAGAGATTGGGCAGGACAAAAACAAGGTTTGGATTTCACTGCCCCCCCATTTTTTTCCTTTTAATTGCTTTGCAGTCACTTGCTGATCAGGGTATGTCAGCAAGATAGCAAGCAGACTGAAAGGTCAGACTTCTGTGTAACATGGCAACTAACTTCACACAGCAGAGGAACATTACCTGCATCTGCAGGAAGACAAGTCCAAACTACAACCTTGATAGCAGAAAGGAGCTTAACATATGATATACAGTGCACCCTAAAAAACACCTCAGGACATTTATGCAAGCATAATATCATTAATGAGCTGAGTAACAGTAACATCCCATCATTGCCGGTATTCTTCCTCCTCCTGGACTGTTTGCTAGTCTCCTCTGCTTACTGTTATGCAAAGGAGCCCTACAGGTTATGTTGCACCAAGCTGACAGCCTTTGCAAGTAGGACAAAATGTAATATTAAGACTCATATTGTCCTCCTCCCACACTGCAATTGGAGTCTGCTGCTTTACTTTCAGAGCAACCCTTTGTGCTGTGTAGACAAATAACATTAAACAGGCCTCTTGAACATTGACAAGAAGATCGCAGCTTTTAAAAACTGTCCCGGGTAGAAAGCTGCAGCAGTGAAGGAATGTCTCTAGATAAAGACCAAAGGGGCTGGAGTAGAAGAGGTTTTGCTAACTAAAGCTCAGATAAAGGCATTAAGCTGAAAACATGCTTCTCAGGTTTGCTGTGACTGAAAACTGCATCTCAGTGCATCAGGCATATTTGCAATTAATAATTCCCTTCATCTTCATCATCATCATCTTTTGAATAAAGCATTGTGATGGAAATTGTTGTTTATTAAACTCGTATACTTCCTGACTCTCAACGACTCTGCGTGGCTCACAACAATCAAACAAGGAAATTACAGTAAAATCAATAAAACATAAAAAATAAAGTTTAAAAAAAGCAAGCCCAATGAAGCAAGGGGGTCTCACTCTCCCTCGCTGAAGGCCTGGGTGAAGCACCAGGTCTTCGCGGCTCTTCTAAACAACAGCAGAGTGGGGGCCATCCAGATCTCGGGGGGAACCTCATTCCAGAGGGCAGGTGCTGCTACAGAGAAGGCGTACTTCCGGGGTCTTGACAGATGGCATTGTTTAATTGAAGGAACCCAGAACATGCCAACCCTGCAGGATCGAATCAGCTGGGCAGATGTTATGGGAGATAGGCAGTCCCTCAAGTAACCAGGCCCTATGCCATGTAGGGCTTTATAGAGAAAGATACACAAAAACTTTGGTGCAGTTTTCTTTTTAATGTTTATCATATCAGAACTATTTTAATTCCTTCCCCCGCATTACACCTGATGTTAAATGAAGAATTCACAGAGTGCCTGGCTAGAAGTGTACCGTAAATAGTTTAAAGCTTTACAACAGCCCTTGCTACTTCATCAGGATGCTTAGCTCCCTTTTTTGGACAATGGGGTGTCAAGAAAATCAAAATGGCAGCTGCAACCACGCAGTTGAAGCCCAGCCTATGTTTTACATGCTGTACATATAAATTAGTAATTTATATATACTGGACAAAGTTGTAAAAGCTCTCTACAACTCTCTCTATTACTCTTTCATTTCATTATGAGCTGGCAGGCAGTTTAAATCTCTGATCTTAAATCTTGGAAGTCAGTCCCACTGATCCTGATTTACTTTGCCTCCAAGTTCCTGCAGATGTTTCAGTCCAATCTGAGCTTATTTCAAAATATTTTCCTCTGCCAGTGCCTGGATTCTTTTCAAGTCAGTATGTTTTCTATGCAATCATATGTTGGAACTTATTTTGACCATTCTGTGAAAAAAAGAAGTGCTGGAATGTGACAATGCCGGAACCTAAACCCATGATTGAATATTGTAAACTTCTTCAAGTCATAGGTTGTCAGAGAAGTGAGCTGGGTAAAAAAAAACTGAATAAAGGACACAGATGGTGCTCGCTCATGATAATAAAGTGAAAAATATCTGTGTCAGCCACTTTTTGAAAAATTTACCAGATCTCGTGTGCAAGTCTGGTTATATATAAAGCGTGCCTAAATCTATTTATGATGCAGGTACAAGGTAAGGATATCTGCCTAACATGGTCTAGTTGCCTCGTGTATATTTAAATTTTAGTTTTCCCTTCACTCATCCACATTCCTATAAACCTCAATAATGAAACAAAAGGACTCCATTTACAAGAGAGGCATTTTAATCCTCGTTTGATTTAGAGTGGCAGTTGCTATTAATTTGTATCTAAGTATCTGTGATCTTTCCCACAGTGTAAAAATTCGCCAATGTCTTTCCTAGTGAATCAGTCAACCTCTTTGTTCCCTGTGAAGAAGTGAATACACTGGCTATTTTAACTGAAGCCTGTGCTTTCCCTTTTCTGGGTTTCCCCAGCAGATCTTTGGAGATGAATCTGCTCGTGAAATAAAGCCACTTTTTATGCTTTTTAGTACATGCAGAGCATTTGCCAAAGGAGTATCTGTGAACTTACACTGAGACAGCATCCTCCTCTTCCCCTATTTCCTGTCCTGAATAGCTAAAATTGACGATAAACTGCAGTACAGCTCAAGGTAGGAAGAATTCTCTGCCAGAACCTATTTATCACTCCACTGGCTTTGTACCCTTAGCATCCGTCTGAAGTTAAAGGCAAGGCATAGAAGAAGAGTTGACTATTCTCTCTTCCTTCAGCTCTGCCAGCGACAGTGTCTTGTTTAAAGATTAAAATAGATGCTCAGTGTTTAGCCATTAGATTTTCCCATCGATCTAAAAGGCAGTGGACGGGATATCTGATTTTGACTCAGGTGCTTGCTGCTACTTAGTACTAATATAAGTCTGTCTGTTCAGACAAGAAAACAAAGAAGACTTTTAGGCAGCTAGTTTGGAATTTAAATAAACACATCTTGCTGGGAGTTTTTAAATGGTTTCTGAAAGATGATAGCACCATTACAACCTATGAATGCAGATTTATATTAATGTGGCTTATCAGTTTCATATCTGTTTTGATCCTGGTTTCCATTCCACCTAGGAAGCAGAAATATAATTGATCATATTAAAATAGTAATGCAGATGTACTTGATTAGAAAGATTAAGGCAAATACTTCTTTATTTCTAACCAAAAAGCATACATTGGGGGGGGGGGAATTGTTTGTTTGTTTGTTTGTTTATTAAATTTGTCCCCCATCCATCTCCCCCCAATGGGGGACTCTGGGCAGCTCACAACACGTTAAAACAATAAATAAATATACAATTAAAACCTATAACAATACACATTCACAATAAAAGGGAAAAAATCCAGGAGACCGATGGTTCAAGGCAGCAACACCAGGCCACTAAGGGACTAGCCAACCCCACAGTTGATGATCCCCCTCCTCGCCCCAGGCCAGATGGCAGAGCCAGGTCTTCAGATCCCTCCAAAAGGCCAGGAGTAAGGGGGCCAATCTCACCTCCGGGACAAGATATTCCAAAGTGCGGGGGCTACCGCAGAGAAGGCCCGTCTTCTGGACCCCGCTAGTCGGAGTTCTTTTGCCAAAGGGGTCCGGAGCATGCCCTCTCTGTGTGATCGGGTGGGATGGGATGAACTCATTGGGGAGAGGCGGTCCCTCAGGTAGCCTGGTCCCATGCCATGTAGGGCTTTAAAGGTGATAACCAACACCTGGAATTGGACCCGGAAACAAACTGGTAGCCAATGCAGCTCGCGAAGCAGTGGTGTTATATGGGTCCTTCGGGCCCCAAACATAGCTCGCACGGCTGCATTCTGGACCAGCTGGAGCTTCTGGATACTGTTCAAGGGTAGCCCCATGTAGAGCACATTGTAGAGTCTATCTGGGAGATAACAAGGGCATGAGTGACCGTTCGAAGGGCATCCCGATCCAGGAAAGGGCATAACTGGTGCACAATCCGAAGCTGTGCAAAAGCCCTCCTGGCCACGGCTGCCACCTGCTCTTCAAGCAGGAGCCATGAGTCCAGGAGGACCCCCAGATTACACACTGGGTCTGTCTGGGGCAGTGCTACCCCATGCAGCACCAGCGATGACAAAGTCCTGGATACAGAGGAGCCATTAACCCACAGCCACTCTGTCTTACCAGGGTTCAGCTGAAGCCTGTTGTTCCCCATCCAGACCCTTACAGCCTCCAGGCACCGTGAGAGGGCGGTCATGGCATCACTTATCTCACCTGGGATGGAGATGTATAATTGAGTATCATCAGCATACTGATGATACCTCATCCCATGATGACGGATGATCTCACCCAGCGGTTTTACGTAGATGTTGAAAAGGAGCGGAGAGAGAACCAAACCCTGCAGCACCCCACAAAGGAGGGACTGAGGATGGGACCTCTCGCTCCCTATCGCCACCAGTTGGGACCACCCCTGGAGAAAGGCAAACCAGCACAAGCCCACCCCCAATTCCCTGAGTCATCCCAACAGGATACCATGGTCAACAGTATCGAAAGCCGCTGAGAGATCAAGGAGAGCAAGGATGGTCGCACTTCCACCATCCCACTCCCACCAGAGATCATCCATAAGTGCGACCAATGCCATTTCCATTCCATAACCAGGCCTGAAACCTGACTGGAAGGGGTCCAGATAATCCGTTTCCTCCAGAACCCTTTGGAGCTGCGATGCCACCACTTTCTCAACCACCTTCCCCAAAAAGGGGAGGTGGGAGACTGGATGGAAATTGTCCAGCATGGTAGGATCCAGGGAGGGTTTCTTGAGGGGGAGGTGCACCAACTCCTCTTTAAAGGCAGCTGGGAACACTCCCTCCCGCAAGGATGTATTAACTTTCACCAGCCAGGAGGGGCATGGGTCCAGATGGCAAGTGGTGGCCTTCACAGTCCCCAGGATCCTGTACACTTCCTCAGGAACAACCGGATCAAACCGTTCCCAGATAACTGGGCAAGAACAATCCCCTGGTATCTCCCCAGACCCTGCGCCATGCTCAGAGTCTAACTTGGAACAAATCCAAGTTAACAAATATTATAGTAGTAATTATATCCCATGATAAATGGGAGAATTATTATTTTCTACCCAGGAGGAACTATTCATTGATATGATGGTTCACGCACAGTTATTTTACTATCAGTAAAAGCCTTCTGCCTTAACAAATGTTGGGATTATAACATTTATTTTGGTTCGTTCTCTGGCCTGTCACCAGAGACTAAAAGAGTAGGGTTTGCATATGATTCCTGCATTTTCATAGGTTCTTTAATAACCTATTCAACATCAGGAAGCAATTCTTAAAGGGATTTTTCAAATGCTTCATAACCATCCTCCCAGATTTTAACACTATATAAAACCACTATCTTTTGCATATAGGATTCAGTCTTCCTTCAGTAGTGTAAGGCAGGGATAGAAAGTGGACATTTTTAGCAAAGTCTGCAATCAAGGGGGCCAGTTTGAATTCCAAATCCATTTTCATATGGAAAACCAATAAACTACAGGTAGTCCTCATTTAGCGACCATAATTGGGACTGGAAACTTGGTCATTAAGTGAAGTGGTTGCTAAGTGAAACCGCAACTGTGTTTATGATCTTACTTCAGCTTTCCTTTGCTTTATAGGTGGTCCTTGCTTAACAATGATTTGTTCAGCAACCATTCAAAGTTATGATAGCACTAAATGAGTAGTATTTACAACCAGTACTCAAAGTTCTGGCCGTCGCACCCTACCTGTGGTCAGATGATCATGATATGGGCCCTCAGTGACTGGCTCACAATTATGACATTGCAGCATGCTGCAGTCATGTGATTGCATTTGCAACCTTCACTGCCAGCTTCCGACAAACAAAGTCAATGGGGAAGCGGGCAGGAGGTCACAAATGGCGACCACGTGACATTGCACTTAACAACGGTGCAGAATTTGCTTAACAATGGCATTCAGAAGTGCTGGAACTGCTATCATTAAGGGCGCAGTTACATGATATCACACTTTATGACTGCATCACTTGGTGATAGAAATTCCAGTCCCAATTACTGTTGTTAACTGAAGACTACCTATATAGATCTGCGAAGGTCGTAAATGTGAGGATTGATCGTACAGTTACTTTTTCATCACCATCATAACTGTGAATGGTCACTAAATGAGGCAGTTGCTAAATGAGGACTATCTGTAAATTGAAGATCAGCTGCCAGCTTCCGACAAACAAAGTCAATGGGGAAGCGGGCAGGAGGTCACAAACTGAAGATCAGGCTTGAGAATGTTTATGCAATCTAATTTTCCTGACTCTATTAAACATTGAGAATTCTTGGTATTTGCTGAAGAGAATCAGAAGTAATTTTGGAACAGAAAAGGCAAAATTTTGAATATCAGTGGTTGGCTCAACCCTCCTCCTGCTCAAAGAGAAGGACAGTATTAGCATTAGGATAAGATAAGTATGTATGCCACTCTTCATGACATGCTGTCTTGTGAACTGTAAGTTTAAGAATTGGTTGGTTCTGCTAATGATTCCTGGGTACAAGAAGAAGAAGTCATCAAGGTTTGACAGCAGCAACAAAGGACAAGCAGCATAAAATAATTGATGGTATGGAAAGTTGGGACCAGAATCTCACTGACTAATAGAAGTCCTAGCTTCCAGGCATACAAGAGTTGATGAATTATCCTCTGTCTTCAGAAGAATGTAGAAGATAATGCAATAGACTCCAGGAACAGGAAGAATGTCTAAAAGGAATGTGTCAATAATTGAATGTGTCAGTGTATAATATACAGACTTGGTTTTACATATCACACTACGCCATCATTGCCATCAACTTCATTATTGATGTATCCCAGGAGAAGGAGGCAGAAGGGCCTTCCCCACCTCCATACTCCCTTGTGAAGGGAATCCTACTTAATCATTTGTTTTTAAATAATTATTATATTTTATTTGAATTTTTACATTGTTGTAGACACTTTGGATAGAATATTATTCTAAAAAGAAGATTATACATAATTATAATAAATGAATTAATAACTAAATAACTTCAGTGCATATTTAGAATAGGTATGTATAGCATTGCTGTAACACATTTTATGTAAAGCTCAGGGAACTGCACAAACTGGTTATATTAACTATTTAATGAACCTACAAGATGCATTAGTAAAGAGTGGCGAAACTTTGTCTTATAGCAGTATTATTTGTATGTGAGGACGTGAATAATTTTGTACAATTATCATGACCACATTATTTTTTGGTATTTCTCAGGGAATGCTGGTAATTGGCCTTGAGATTACTAAATTGTTCTGACAGTTTAGCAGTCCTGTGGGGGTGTTATAAAAATATCTCTCTACATCAGCACATATGCCCATGTGGGGTTGGCTTTGTGGGGTCCTGAGCCACATGCTCCTTGGTTTTACAGGCAATCTTGGATGACGTTCATCTATCCCATTCCCATTCATCTATCCCAAATAAATTCCCTGGCAGAGAGTAAGAAGACTCTTTGTTGCTTCTTTTGTCTGACCAGAATCTGATGTATCCTCCCAGGTTGCTCGATTCTGCAGCTCTATTTGTTCTGTATGTGTCCCACATATGACTGAAGAATAGTATTAAACTTGATGATCACCACTATTTTATTATTGTATTGTATTTTATGCTTGCTTTTTATATTTATCTATATATTTGAGATTATAGATTTTAGATTTCTGTATATGCATCTGTTATACATATTTGATATATACTGCATTTTCTGGAAGTAAGGCTATAATAAAGATAAAGATTAGCCATTTAACAAATAGCTGGACTGTACCATATTGGTTCAATTAACATGTTTTCCTTCAATGATTCATTGTTTTATTTCACTCGATGGAAGCTTTTCTGTAAGGTAAAAATACAGATCTACCACGCTAGAACTACATAATAATCTCCCTCCCTCTGTTTTCTTTTTTTAACAAAAAGTTCATTTTTATATTTATACTTGAGGAACATCCAAAGTTGTTGGTTTCAACTTTGTCTGATACAGGAAAGTTTTATATGAATATATTTTGGTGTGAAAAGTTTGTCATAAAGAAATCGTTTGCAGATAGTAAACATTTGCTGTCTTTTCAGTATATCTTTTTGGTATTTGCTTTTTTTATTCATACTAATGAGATTAAACAAATACAGTAGCACAGGAGTTGATGGAAAACGTATGTGACTACTCTTGAGTTCAGCTCAACATTTTTCCCCCAGATCTTTTTAATTAAGACTATAATCCTATACTCAGTTACATGGGAATAAACCCTATTTAATTTAATGGAGCTTGTGTTTCCATCAGAATGTATAGGGATTGCACTGTAATTTATGAAGCCATGTAATCTGAGCAGTCATCTTTATAGTTATATATGCCTCTATATGTTCTATTCATCCCACTTACAACTGATGATTAGTGCTAATCTTGCTGATCACCACTATTAATTTTATTATACTGTAATATTTTATGTTATTTTATTGTATATTATGTTTTTCATTTTTATCTATAGATTTAAGGTGTGTGTGTGTGTGTTGATATGATATGCATATATAATATATATATATTGTTTATTGTGATCAAAGGTTGAAATAAGAGAAGAAGAATACAGTTATATATGTTAATTTATTTCTGGTATCTACAGTTAAATAGTTCAAGTTTTAATTTACGCTGCATGCACAATTATTAGGCAAGCTGTATTTTTGAGGATGAATTTCATTATTGAACAACTACAGTGCTCTCGGTCAATCCAAAATGTTAATAAACCTCAAACCTGAATATTTAAGAAAGTAAAAGTGAGGTTTTGGCTTTCTTAGCAGCATATCTATGCACAATTATTGGGCAACTATTAGTGTGCAGAATTACTATGCAACTAAATGAAAAACGAAAATTCCCCCATCTCACTCATTTATTTTCATCTGTTAAAGTGAGAATAATAATCAAACAACTCAAAATTTACAAATAAACATTTCTGACATTTCAAACAAAAAATCAGTGACCAATATAGCCACCCTTCTTTGCAATAACAGTCATAAGCCTTCCATTCCTGGAGTCTGTCAGTTTCTTGATCTGTTGACGATCAACTTTTTGTGCAGCAAAAGCCTCCCAGACACTGTTCAGAGAGGTGTACTGTTTTCCTTCACCGTAAATCTCCTGTTTGAGAAGGGCCCACAAGTTCTCAATAGGGTTTAGGTCAGGGGAGGAAGGGGACCATGTCATTATTCTTTCATCTTTGAGGCCTTTACTGGCTAGCCACGCAGTGGAGTACTTCAGTGCATGCGATGGAGCATTGTCCTGCATAAACGTCATGGTCTTCTTGAAAGATGCAGACTTTTTCCTGTACCACTGCTTGAAGAAAGTGTCTTCTAAAAACTGTCAGTAGGTTTGGGAATTGATTTTGAGTCCATCTTCAACCTGAAAAGGTCCAACTAGCTCATCTGTAATAATACCAGCCCATACCAGTACCCCACCTCCACCTTGCTGGCATCTGAGTCGAAGTGGAGCTCTGTGCCCGTTACTGATCCAGCCACAGGCCCATCCATCTGGTCTGTCAAGAGTCACTCTCATCTCATCAGTCCATAAAACCTTTGAAAAATCTGTCTTCAGATATTTCTTGGCCCAGTCTTGCCGTTTCAATTTATGTGTCTTGTTCAGTGGTGGTCGAGTTTCAGCCTTCCTTACCTTGGCCATGTCTCTGAGCACTGAACACCTTGTACTTCTGGGCACTCCAGGTAGGTTGCAGTTCTGGAATATGATAGCTCTGGAGAATAATGGGTTCCTGGTAGCTTCACATTTGATTCTTCTCAAATCTTTGGCAGTTAATTTGCGTCTTTTTTTCTCAACACGTTTCTTGCAACCCTGCTGACTATTTGCAACAAAACATTTGGTAGTTCTGTGGTCACGCCCCAATATCTTAGCAATTTCAAGAGTGCTGCATCCCTCTGAAAGACTTTTTACAATTTTTGACTTTTCAGAGTCAGTTAAATCTCTTTTTTGGCCCATTTTGCCTGAGGAAAAGAAGCTGCCTAATAATTATGCACACCTTGATATAGGGTGTTGATCTCCTTAGTCCACACCCTCCCTCATTACACAAATACACATCACCTGATATGCTTATATCCAATAAGCATTCGGGTTTATACAGCTTGGAGGTGGAAAATATGCATAAAAATGATGATATGGTCAAAATACTCACTTGCCTAATAATTGTGCACGCAGTGTAGTATTATTTGAAAGATACTCTAATGTAATACACAGTGAATGTCAGAGCATTTTTGTTCCACAGCTCCCAGAATACCCTGTTAACACTTTTATGTATGTGCAGTTCCAACAACCCTAGGAAAAAGCTACATCACATTTTTGTTTATAGTGACTGCCAGTTTCTCTTGCTGCCCCTGTATGAGGTCTGTAATCATCTATAAAGATGGAACCACCACTCTCATCTTGGTAGTCAGCAAAAAGTTGGAGATAGTATAGTCTAAATCACATAGAAATATCTTCCTCTTCTTCATCATTAGCATCAACAGCACCTTGGATGAAGATCACATCATTCTTTCTCCTCAACCTTGGGGCCAAATTCCAGGGTCCTACAGATGAGGTTGCTAAGGGAACTGCTGTGATGGAGTCAACAGCAAATAGGCCTGGGGTCAATTTTTGAACTGATGTGGATTTGTGCACAATCAGTCAATCTTCCTTCCTTCCTTCCTTCCTTCCTTCCTTCCTTCCTTCCTTCCTTCCTTCCTTCCTTCCTTCCTTCCTTCCTTCCTTCCTTCCTTCCTTCCTTCCTTCAGCTGGTAGATGTTTACAGTACACAGAGCACTTATTATTTTACTTTAAAATTATATTTTACACTCTAAAATAGTGCTTATTCCCAAGTAGCTGCCTAAAGACTGGCAGCTTGCTAGTTTAGTAATAAATATGATTGAAAAGCTCTCTCATTATATAAGTACCCTTTTCAGGGAAAAAAGAACTAGTAAGGACATTCTGTGAATTGGACCCACTTCAAAGACCGTAGTTAGAATCTTGAAGTATGATTCCTTTGCTATTAGTAGTGCCCTTTAGTTAAGTACAAGAATAAGAAATGAATTGGGGAGAATATCCAAGAAGTTTGTGGTTTTTCCCGTGGTGGTCCCTTTTTTGCTAAGTATTTATTATCCTGTTTATAGTTTGACCAAAGAGATAGGTTTATTCTGATGAACATGACTTTTAAGTAGGCACAGATAATATACTATCCCTTGCAACAACCAAAAATAAATGGTCTTGGGCTTCACTCTGCCAGTGTAGTTAATAGTTTGGTTCCCATAACTAGTGTTTTGTCTCTTTCAAAGCTTTTATAATTGGGCCTGGCTGTGTGTTTTTCTGTGGGTGGTGAAGGTTTTCATGGACCTGCTCTTTTCATTTGTGGTTTCTTGGCAGCCAAGGATGGATGGAGCTGTATAGGTATGGCTAGTCCTGGCAAGTTAGTTTATATATCTAAGGCACCCTTAATGTTATTTAATCTAAGATTAAATGTGGTTCAGATACAAATGTTGTTTAGATACAAATGGTTACTTAATTCAAGGTATCATTATTAGTCTTCAATATACTATAAAGCTTTGCATGTTTTATTTGGACCAGCAGTTATTATTGGTCAATGACTGAAATAAATATGATGATGATGACCAGCAGTTACCCACTGGTTCCAGTTGAGGTTCCTTTACAGCAATGTCTTTCAACATTTGTGTTTTCAGGGAATCCTTTCCACACTGACTTTCTGTGGGGAAACTTCAGTGTGTTTACTAGGACATGTTCTAAGGTATTATATCAGTTCACATAAACTATTAGTGAAACATACTAACCGTGCTGAGAATACCCCCAGTGCTCACTTTTACTGCATAGTGCAAGGTACTAAGAAATGTTTAGGTAAAGTATCATTCCATAAAGTGTATTTTTTATAACTGATTATATTACAAAAGTTTCTTAGATAAATTTCTCAAGGTATCATGGAATATAATTTAAAAAATGCTCCTTGGGCTTTTCAGCAATGGGTGAAATATGTTGGAACTGGGGTTCTGCAATAGTTTCTTTTAGTATGTTGGCTGTCTGTATAGTAGATTAACTATGGGAGCTTACTATACAATGTACATGTCAAGGTCAGTTTTTTAATCTAATTTAAATTATGGATGTGTAGAGAGACTTGTAGGTAGGATGATCATCTTCTTAAAACACATTCTCCAGCTATAGGTCTCATTAGACTCTAAGAACTAACAGTCTAATATCTCAGTTGTGCTTCCAGGAAAATCTTTTGTAACAAGGCATGATACTTCACTTTTTTGCTCGGATGTACATGTATTTCCAGGAGTAACACATGTATTTTTGTGTTACTTAAGAATACAAAATAGACCATAATACAATAAAGATGTAGATTATTTAATTTATAATATATATATACACACGCGCGCGCACGCACATGCGCATGCAGACACACACACACACACACATTCTTTTGAATATGATTCATATCCAGAGCGGCTGGATGGCGTAGTGGTTAGAACACCGCCTTTGATGCAGGAGATGAGGGTTCAAATCCCACCTGGTACCTACCTTACCAGTAGGGGTCCTTGGGCAAAGACCCCCTAACGCTTCACCTGCCTACCTCAAATATGAGTGTGACACGAACTAAGAGAGTCATGCCAGCTCATACATCGCCCAGATTAACAAGGTCCACGTCAGATGTTGAGGAACCAGGACAATCTGACGATAAGTGGGCTACTGGAACAAACCATACATGGACAAGACAAGAGAACTTGGAATTGATGGAACGCTACTACAACAGCAGAGCTAATGAGAGGGGATATATGAAACATATGAGGGAACTATGGATAGACAGAAGACCTACATCCACACTAACTGAGAAACAACTAGTTACCCAGCGCTTCACCATGGTGAGGAGGAATCTGCTCTCACAACTTGAGTTAGACCAACTCCACATTACAACCCGGACTCAAGCAGACCTGGAAGAACACCTGGATGTGCAGCCAACACCTGAAGCTGGAACATCACTGCAACCTCCTCCATTACAGAGCACAGCAGCTGATATGAGGCAGAAGATCATGGATAAACTAGCTACAGTCAACCCTCGAGACCGATTACCAAGGCTCAGTGGAGAAGTACCATCGGATAGTATGCTAGAAGATGCCAATAGAGCCCTCCAGACAATCCTTACTACCACCATAACTCAAACCAATGAACTGATATATGCTACAGCTGCTTTAATCCTGGAAATGCTTGGCTACATGATCAAGAAGGACAGCAGTATATACCCCCCAAAAAATGAGATTGGAGGCTAAGATCAAGGCAACTCAGAGAGAAGTTAGTCAGCTGGTGGAACTGCAGAAGGGTATGAAGATCAAGGATAAGACTCGGCTACTGAAAAAATACATGGGCCTGACTCCATCTGAAGCCGTAGAGACTGCTAAACAAAGGCCCACATCACTGGCTGCCAGGCTAAGAAGATACAATAGAGAAGCAGAGGGCAAGAAGATAAATGCCCTGTTCTCCAGAGAACCATCCAAGGTGTACTCCCAACTGCAGTGCAACAACAGAGTAACAGCAGAGCCACCAGCAGCAGAAACTGAACAGTACTGGAAGAACATATGGGAGAAAGAGAAGACGCATAGCACCAGTACAAAGTGGTTGCAGGACCTGAAAGCAGACCACAGCAATCTCCCAGAACAGGAACCAGTCACCATCACAGTAGCAGACATCCAACAGCGGGTCAAGAACATGAAGAGCTGGACGTGATCCACACCTACTGGCTAAAGAAACTGACAGCAGTGCATGAACACCTAACAGCACAGATGAACCAGATGCTAGCAGCAGGCTCCCACCCAGACTGACTAACACAAGGAAGGACAGGGCTGATCATGAAAGACCCTCACAAGGGAACAGCACCATCCAACTACCAGCCAATAACCTGCCTCCCCACAACATGGAAAGTCCTATCGGGCATCTTAGCTGCCAAGCTATAAGACTATATGGGCCAGTACATGAGCACAGCTCAGAAGGGCACTGGGAATAACACTAGAGGCTCAAAACACCAGTTGCTCATCGATAGAGCAGTCGCCCGAGACTCAAGGTCTAGGCAGACCAATCTGAGCACAGCCTGGATTTACTACAGGAAAGCCTACAACACAATGCCACACTCATGGATCTGTGAATGCCTGGTGCTATACAAAGTCAATAGGACACTAAGGACCTTCCTCAAGAACTCAATGGGACTGTGGAAGACAACGCTGGAAATCAACTCAACAGCTTGCACAAGTGGCTATCAAGTGCAGCATATACCAAGGTGATGCACTGTCCCTGCTGCTGTTCTGCATAGGCTTAAACTCCCTCAGCCAGATAATCACAAGGACTGGATACGGGTACAAGTTCAAGAGTGGAATCACCATCAGCCACCTCCTCTACATGGATGACATCAAGCTGTATGCTAAGAGAGAATGAGAAGGAGTATGAGAAGCTGGAGAAGTACCAGGGCCTGAAGGAAGAACTAGAGAGGATGTGGAAAGTAAAGGGCAAAGTGATTACAGTGGTGGTAGGAACATTTGGGGCTATGTCTCCTAAACTGGGAGAGTGGCTCCAACAGATCCCAGGGACAACATCAGATCTCTCTGTCCAGAAGAGTGCAGTGCTAGGAACAGCTAAAATACTACACAGAACTCTCAAACTCCCAGGCCTCTGGTAGAGGACCCGAGATTGAAGAAGACACATACCACCCATATGGGTGAGAGGGGATTTTTTTGTTTGTTTGTTTGTTTGTTTCAACAGTATGTATTATCTTCAGATGGGAGGGGGTGGCTGTTTTCAATATACTTACAAGAGATAGATAATATCTCTCTCTCTGTCTTTGTCACGGCTACACAAGGAGTGAGTTGAGAGATGCAGGCGAAAAAATTACACTTAAAGTCCTAAAGGGTTTGACACTGCTGGAGCTATATTAAAATCCCATTTTCTCTTCTTCTAAACATTGAAGTCAGTCTGATGTGTTAATTGACTCATACTTCTGGTGCTCAGCTGTCCATTTCTCAGTTTCTAGATCTGCGGTCACCCATATTGGTATAGTTCCTTTAGCTGGTTTAAAGTGAGAGCTCTGCTATCAGAGAACTGAACAAGTCCAAATGGAAGAACTCACAAGCAACACCTTGACAATCACCAAAAAGGTTGGATCAGAAACATAAGCTGATTTAAAACACATTTTGTGGTTGCAGAGACCTTACATTTAGATTTTAAAACCAATGCATTTTAATCAGAATATTGCTGTCCAACGGCATCTCTGGATTCATTCAACCACATTAAATGCTCTTGTCCCTAGCTTAAGTAATTTGTCTTTTTCCTTAGTCATTTTGTAGCTACATGAAAGACTATCTTTTTATATGTTTAACATGATAGAATGTACTGAAATTTAATTTTCTTTGTCCCAGTAATAAAAGTTTTATAAGAATGTGGGGAAAAAATAGCATCTTTAGCCAAAGGGTGGTGGTTGTTACGCTCTTCTCTATGTCATGTTCCATATTCCAGGGCAGAGTTCTCCCCAAAACAGACTTTTAAATAAGAAGAAAAGCCTCTATATAAATAAAAGATTCGGTATTATAGTGCATGATAAATCCTGGGCCTTTATTTCTGGTTTATCTTCCAATTAATTAGCCAGTGTACAGTTTGGCAGCTTACCCTGCAACCAGTGGTGAGTTAGGTACTGTAAGTTCCCTGCTTCAGCAGCGGGTTGGAACCAGTTACCTTTGACCTTTTCCATCTCTTTAGTCCTACTTCAAAAGGTGTTGAATAGCCTTGGTTTCTTAGGGGTCCTCCTATTCCTTTTGCTGACTGGCAGATAGGCCTCTTTTATTGACTGTGAGATTCTTGCTTTTCCTTTTCCTAGGAGAGATAAAGCTACAGTCTGTGTAGGGTATGAAGTACAGTCAGATGGCTACAGATTCAGTGAAAAGTTCAGTTTGTAATGAAAAGCTTGGAACAATATAATTGAAAGACAGGAGTTAGACATGGGATAGAGTGGGATTATTATGAATAATAATACAAAGTATCCTGAATATTTAATACTGTGAGCCAAGTTGTTACAAAAAAAGCTGAAATCTGATCTTGGGCCAGTAACAGTTTTAAAAATGTTCTTTCTTCTACTGAAGGAGTTGATAATTATTAACAGAAATACTGTGTGGGATTTCTCTCAATGAAGATTGAAACTACATGCTCCAAAAATGAAGATTCAGCGATTCTAACTTCAATGTGAGAAGAAACTTATTGTGTAACATATTAGTGTAGTGCTGACTAATTTGGGGGGAGCAGTACAAATGCAATTCATGGGAAAAAAGAAATGGAATAATGCTAGCATCAGCATCTTTATTTTGTTTCCAAGCTATTCTGTATTACATGATGAATTTGTAGACTCCAATGTTTTGCAATGAAGAGGCTGGATATATATTTTGGGTTGTTGTGTTATTTATCTGTGAAAGAGAAATACAGGAAACTATGAATAGGCTTTCAGATATTTAGGAACATAACTTATTCAGATATGAGAGATGGTGTGGGGAGGCTGGGAAAGGAATGGAAGGGAAAGTAGACATAAACAATCAAGAGATAGCAGGCAAGTCAGTTGATAGCTTATCTCACAAATGGCAACTTAGTCCAACTGTCAAGAAATATGGGAAGAAGCATTTTAAATCATTCAAAGAGAATCCACCTTGATTAATTCACTATAAATGGGTATTTACCCCAGACTAGTGCTAAAGATACTTTATTGAAGTCTGTGTTGTTCTTGGTTTCTTGATCTTGCCCAGCTGCATGGGGCTTGATACATGACCCTGGCCATCTAGCACAGGCCACTTAGAACATATGGGCTTTTTTGCACCAAGTTCCTAGGCTTTGAAGTTGACAGCATTCTGTTCCTCTTGACTATGCAACCCATGTCTGTCTTGTTTTTATAATCTCTTCTTATAAACAATATTTCTTTAGCTTATCTTTTCCAATTTATTTTTATATAGTTTCTCTCCTGTAAAATTAAGCGGGAGGCCCAAATGTTTAAGGCATATCTCTTTTTTAAGGCTCAGGCATAGTTGCTTTCCTGAGTTGTCTGGCTTATTACTGGCTTCATTAAATCTGTTTCTTATAGTACCTAATAACATTGGCAAGGAAAATAACAGCCCCCCCAAAAAACTCAAATACATATGAAATAGATAAAAAACAGAAGGTACACCTTGAATCACACCCAGAAGCCAACTGGCAGCCAATGCAGATCCTGAAACGGTGAGCTGATCCTCATATAAGTATGCACCCATCACTGCCTACACCACTGCATTCGGTACTGGCTGTAGCTTCTGAACAGTCTGAACATTCTTCAAGAGCAGTAGCCGTATGCAAAGTGCATTACTATAGAGAGTAAGGAAGATGACTTTGACAGAGATGGGCCAGATCCATTACCAAAATGGCAAGGATAAAAACATGGGTTAAGCTCAAGACAAGGCATGCACAAGCAACTCAGGCAGATACCTTCCTAACTCACATGAGTATAAGGGGTGGGGGTGGGGAGTAAAGCACAGTCAGACTTAAAAGAGTCTGTTACTATGACCAATATTAATAAAAGTGGAGTTAGCCTTCTTGTGGAGTTGATTTCTTGGTTTGGTCTACATAGTGGAGTTAACAATTGAAATACAGTAGTCCGGATGGGAAGTGATTAGAGCATAAGTGGCTGCATTTGGCACACAAGATGTAGCTGTACAAAAGCCCTCCTAGTCACAGCAACCACCTACTGTTCAAGCAGGAGCCATAAGTCTAGGAGAACTCCTAGATTGCAGACCACCTCTTAGTGGATGAGGTCAATCCTGTTCAGTCAGAGATGGAATTTTACTGGAATCGTTAAGCCCACAAATCCAGAGCCACTCTCAACTTGGATGGATCTAGTCGGATTCTGTTTTTCTCAATCCAGACTCAGACAACTCCAAACACTGCACTTCCACTGCATTACCTGTTTACCTAGGGATAAGATATATAACTGGGTATCATCAGCATATTGATGATGCTGAACCCTGTGCAGACAGATGATCTCCCCCAGAGCTTTCATGTAGATGTTAAAAAGGAGTGGAGAGAGGAAAGATCCCTGAAGCATTCCCTGGGCAGATCTCTCCTCTTCCACCATCACCAACTGGAACCATCTCTTCAGGAAGCAGCATACAGATCTGATGAATAAATCAATCTTTCCTTTTCTTTATCATTCAGTCTTTCTGTCCATGTATTCCAGGGAGGGCAATCCCTAGTTCTCTCTGCTCCCCATTCCTGAATTCATCCCTCACTGAGCCAGAAGGTATATGTTAGCAGAGATATGCTGGGGGACATTTGGAATGGCAAGAATGGAGAAGAGAAGGACTTTCCCATTTTCTTAAAACATGTAATTCTGGGTATGCTTTCCCAACGCTTATTCCTAAATAAATTTATTTAAGGTGGAGATAAATAGAGTTATAAGCTTAGTAAAGACTTTAGTTTCATCTTGCTCCAGGAAAGACACAAAGCGTGCACTCCGTAATTTTTGGTAGAATAATTTGTTGGCACCTCTGTGACAAACAACAAAATGGTTTGCCTTGGAAGTTACTACAAAAATCCTGGCAGCTGCACCATCCACTTTTGTGGTACACAACGCTTTGCAGAATGATAACATTATTTTATTTGGCCATAAAATTGTTTTTGGCAAGTGGAATACTGAAAAACCTCAATAAAAAAGAAAGAAATGATGCATTGTGGGTGTGAAAAACAAATTTACTTTGGAAATAGGCAAATTTGAGTTGAAGAGACATTTAAAATATTGTTTGAAGAGTACATTAGAAAAAATATGCAGGACGTTCTGATTTGAAGATAAATTAGTACCTGAAGTGTATAGGGTGAAGACTTTGAAAGAAAATTACCAATTTGGTTTTTAACCATTGAAGAAAGAAACAGAATTCCTAATTATATAGCTAGAAACTTCCTGGAGAGATGTTTATAGTAGCATGGGACACTCATATTATGGATGGGCACATTGTGGGTCCCATCCACAAAGGAATATCATCTGATGGGACCCAAGAGGAGAGCCTTTTCTGCCATGGCACCCGCCCTTTACACTATCATTCCCCTTGTGGTCAGATTGGCCCTGACTTTGTTGGCCTTCTGGAATGGCCTGAAGACATGGCTTTGCCATCTAACCTGGGGATCTGGGAATGTGGGTATGGAGCCTGTAAAGTGGCCATATTACTAGGGAAACTGAGTGTGCTCTCCTTCAAATTATGGGGGGTTTTTTATGGTTTTTAATTTTTTTTATTGTTTTTAATGTTTCTTAATTATTTTCATTGTTAAATTATTGGTTGCTTTGTTGTATTGCTTTTTGTGGTTTCTTAACTTTGCATACTACTCAGAGTCATGTATGTGAGATGGGAGGCTATATAAATTTACCAAATAAATATGGGGGGGGGGGGTGGAATCAACATTACACATTTAGATTGTATTCATAAGCACAATAGACTTGAATTTGTCAATGTTTTGGCTGAGAAGGAAACAGCCAGTTTCTCTGCATGCTACTCTAGTTGTTCATGTTAAAAGTCATATTTGGTGTTTCCATGCTAGCCCTTTTTTAGAATTGTTAGAAGAGGAATTGTTTCATGGTATTCTGAAAATACAATGGAACATTGACTGAGTTTTGTACATGTCTAGCAAGTACTGGACAGTGCAAGATTTAGGACTCTCATAAAGTGAGATCCAGAATTATGCAGAGAGCTGTACTCATCTTTAAATGAACATGATGACTATTTCTCTCCAGATCTATTGATTGAATTGTGGAGGCCAGAGAGAGTACGGAGATGATGCTGGAAGCTAGTTGTTTTGCAGCATCCTAGCTTACAATTTGTATTAATTAAAATGGCTTTTTAAAAAAGTAAGAGAAGGTAAGAGAAGTTGTCGGAAAAAGTGAAACACTTCCCATCTTCATATGACAGTCTTCTACATATTAATAGCACTTAAAATGGTTAAAGAAATAGTGTATAAATGGAAAGATAAAATAATAAAGATAAAAATGAAAATTTATTTAAAAAATAATACAAAGAAAGCTTGAGCTTCAGATGACAATTGAGTTACATAGTCTACTTATAAAAAAAAAAAAGTCCCTACATTTCAGAGGTGAAGAGGAAGTTGAAAATCTAGAGTCACACATGTAGTAAGAAATCTCAAGAGTAGAAAGGATTGCTCTTGGAAAGGCCTTGGAGAGGTCAGTGCAAGAGGCCAGACCTCTCTCTCAAAAGAGGGTCGAGGAGGACAGAACAAGATGGGGCTGCTGGTCACAAATTCCCCTGGTGATTGTTTTTCACTGGAATTGTTTGTTTTCATTGATCTTTGGAAGTGTGTTTTGCCACTGTTAGAAGGGAAACATTATGAGCTGTTTGTTCAGCTCCTCTGTGGATGAATTCAAGAGACCCTGCAGACTATATAGTCAAAATGTGTGTAAACATTCTTTTAAACTACATAAATAGGCATTTAAAAGTGGCTTCTTTGTTTATATAGCATTTTGATCTATTATTATTATTATTATTATTATTATTATTATTATTATTATTATTTCTTCTACATTGCGATTTATATAACTCAAACTTGTAGTTTTACTTCCAAGAGAAGAATAACCTTAAGATACTGGCCATGAGAAAAAGTTTAAACTACACAGTGGTAATATAAAGAAAATTAAATTGTTTCTCAAACTGTTTCTGAAAATGAAATAAAAATAGGAGGTTCTGATGTCCAGAGCAGGAGTATTTGGGTGCTTACATGCTGTGGGTTCATAATTCAGTCAATTAAAAGGCGTTGTGCAACTATTTCCTGTTTTCTTCCTTAGTGGATTTTTTTCCTCTCTCTCAAGAAAAAATGTGGATGAAAGAGTAGGAAAGCACAGAAAAGTTGCAAATCAAATGATGTCTAGACTCCCTGTGAAATTCTACAAATGAGACATTCATAGATTACAGATAAAAGCCACATCTGGAAGAATTGTTAAATTAAGAAAAACATAAACACTAACTTCTTAATTTTTTAGTATAGTTCACTGGTATTACAATCTGGCAAGTTTGCATCTCTCTCTTCAGCTTCAGATGTTCATCACACTTTAATGTAACCAGTAATTTTAACTGAAGAGGTATATCTTGACATAAACAGTACCATTTCAAAATTTTATATTTATAACAAGAATTTTGTATTTTTCCATACAAAATCAAAACAGAAAGGTGATCTATGGACGAAAGCTAGAACCTTTTTCTTGATATCTTGGATTTGGTTAGTTAGCTTGCTTCTTTTTTTAAAGATGGGTGGTTAGTCGTTTGACATACCGCTTGCAATCTGAAGTGATATAGCTGGTTTACCTCAGTTATGCCCTTTCTTTCTTCATAGTCTTACTTCTCAGCATTTCATCCTACTTTAAACTTTATTCAAGATAAACAACAACTGCAAAATTATATATATATGAGGGCTTTTCATAAATGTATATATGCATATAGTTTTTCACAGCTGCTATAGTCAAAAACAATGACTATATTTCATTATAAGGTGACCAAACTAATGACAACAGGTAGAACAACCAGCCTTAGAATTGACAATAAAAATATCAAAGTGGTGGATAGTTTCTGCCTTTTAGGATTAACCAACCACAGTAAAGGAACAAGCAGTCAAGAAATACGCCACAGACTAGCACTCGGTAGAGCAGCCATGAAGGAAAAGATATTCAAATGCTGTGATGTGTCTATACCTATAAAGATCAGAATCACGCAAGCCGTGGTATTCCCTGTGACGCTCTATGGAAGCAAAAGCTGGACTTTGAAGAAGCAGGGTAGGAAGAGTATTGATGCTTTTGAACTTTGGTGTTGGAGAAGACTCCTGAGAATACCATGGACAGCTAAGAAAACAAACAAATGGATCATTGAACAAATCAACCCAGAGCTCTCACTCGAGACACAAATGACCAGGCTCAAATTCAGACTTCAGACATATTATGCGAAGACCTAATTCTCTAGAGGAGGCTCTAATGTTGGGAAAGGTGGGAGAAAAGAGAAGAAGAGATGACCAGCAGCAAGGTAGATGGACTCAGTTACAGTCATATTGAGTGCACTGTTGGAAGATCTGAAAGACCAGGTTAGGGACAGATTGTCATGGAGATCGGTCTATATATGTGTTTGCTAAGAGTCGACAGTGACTTGATGGCAAATCATCAGTCAATATTTCATTATAATTGTCTATACATTATTTTTGTTAGTATTTTGTTTTCTTTTTTCCCTTTTCCTGTTCTGTTTAATTAAAATAAAGGCATTTTTAAAAAGTTATCAGAAAAAAAAGGGGGGCTTATCAAGCAAGCTTTCTGAATAAGCCCTCTTCTCAGCTGATACTGCTCTCTTCTGCTGAATAATAGACTTTCTAGGCATCCAGGAATGCAGGACAGATATCTGCAGGGGGAAAGGTTTTGCATATATAATTTGTGCCTGTTGGCTTCCTTGCAAGCTAAGACCTTCCTGCAAACATCTACCCTGGGTAGGCTGATATCATTGGAGTAATGTTGATGGAGTTATTTGTAGGTTTCATGCATTTCTGAATGCTGGAATGATGCTTGGTATGATGAAAACTCAGAAATCAATACGGTGTTACATAAAGGAAGAGACAGATTTGATCCTAGTACCTGGAAATGCAGGGGAAATCAAACAAAAATGCACTTCAAAGATAAACCCTGGAATAGATGGTAATTCTTTTTACGTGAGTGTGTGTGTGTGTACACATATGATTTCTACCACATTCTCCTAATTGATACAGATTACTCAGAGCAGCTTACAACCCTTAAATTAAGTATGTAAACTTAATTTAAGTAAAGTTTAAGTTTAAAATGTTTAAGTAAAGTCAAAGTTTAAAATAGCCTCTCCATCAGATCTTTGGGAATCTGCTCAGTCGGGTAAGTTCGCCTTAGTGGGAAAGGGCTGTAAGCTCAGTTATAGAGCACACATATGGTATTCAGAAGGCCCAGGTTCAATACCAGGACATTCTGATAGGGCTGGAAAGTTACTACCAGCCAATGTTGATAGTCCTGAGTTAGATGAACCAGTGGCTTGGAATGAAGGAAAGTTTCTACTGTCAGGAATTTCACAGAAAATATGGGGATTATGCACGTGTTTTCAGGGCTCACAAACATGCCAAATACCTTCCAAGGATTTTAGTGCTATCATGATTTTTAATTGAGCAGAATAGCTACAGTCCTAACCCTTAACTCTAGTAAACATGAGGCTGCTTCATATTTGTTCGCTTCCCTACTGTGAATCGAAAGCATTCCTTGAGAAATTCTGATCAGCTACGTAGAGTTGAATGCTTGAGATTACAAGTTTCAAACCATTGTTGTTAGTCATGTTTTTTTTTTTTAGTTTGTTTCTCTACATAGCTCCATGTTTGCTGGGATGGCTCTGAAAACCAGAGCTTTGGGGGTAGCAATAATAATTCTCTTGATAATATTGTAACTGCTTCTTTAAGAAATATACTGCTTTCCATATGTAGTGAGACTTGTATAAAGAAATAGATTAGGCAGCTGAGGTTTCTAAATTTAACTGTTTTATGCCTTGTCCAGGGCAGTCAGTTTAGAGGATTTCATTGGACAATGTTGTTTTATGAGGTGATCTTGACATCCTTCTGTATAAACAGACTTGGCATTGGCCATATTCCTGAAATGTGAGCTCTCACAGTAATAGTTCTTGACCTATATAGAAGCAAGAGCTCATGCTTTAATTTAATTTTACTTGAGACTTGCATAACCATTGCTAGGGAACTTACTTCCCAGATTTACTCTAAATATTCAAAAATAAAACAATATTTGTGGACCCTTTTTTTATATATATGGCAGTGCTGAGAATGAAAAATAGCTTTGCAAGCATATCTAAAAATTTATATTTGGCTGCCTGATACTTTATTATGGCTCCTGCCAGAAACCTAAATAGTGAAGCAAACTCTGACTTTTATGTATTTACATGGGATGTCACAATGCAAATAGGAAAGGGCAAAGCTTGTATTGTGATGTCCTGATACACATTTTATCATGGTGGTGCCATTGTCGTTCAGAACAGACAATGATGTGATTTGTTAAAGAGCCTAGATGAGGATAAATATGATCTGTACTTTAAGAACCCACAATCTTTCCTCATATTAGATATACTTGAAACACCTAAGCTGGTCTCAGAAGAATTCTGTAGAATGATGGTTGGCCACTTAGGGTTTAAGAATATTTGGTATGCTTGAGAAAATAGCTACATTAGCAGTGCAGATAATAATAATAATAATAATAATAATAATAATAATAATAATAATAATAATACATGTATGCTACCCAACTCACAACAACTCTAGGCAACACAAATTTGTTATTCTTTCCCATTGCTAAGATTTTGAATGAACTGAAAACAAAAACAAGGAAAAAACCTGAAAGTCCTATAATATATTTATTGTCTTAATTTTGGAGGGGAAAACATTTATTTATTTATTTATTTATTTATTTTATTAATAAATAAATTTAATAAAATAAAAACATGATATACAATTAGACTTTACTACTCCATATTCTTACATCCCAGTTTACCTGGTCTTCTTAATGTTCATTCAGCCTCAGTCTTACTTTTCTGAGCGCACATGAGGCAAGAGCTTTTGTTTTCGTGTTAGAAGAAGGCAAGATTAGGAAAATTTCCAAAAATCACCAAAATTGCTTTTAAATAATGGACTCTCCAGCCTGCAAAGACATGTTAGTTCATGTTTTATACAATACATTGTCCTTTAACCTTTCTTTACTTTTACCCTGGGATCCTGGCAAACAAGTGTTTAAATAGGATTGTCCCAGTTCTGTAATGTGTTCCATCTGTTGACTTGGCACCATTATCCAAAAGGTGTCACTTAGTTTCTGTGTGTAATCGTTCACAGAGCCGAGACTGGGGACTTTGTAAAGGAGTAGGCTATCCATTTCATCTCTTGGCAAAGTTTATTTTATGTTAGCAAAACAAGATTGCACTGATTTATGGGAAAGGATGGTGTCTGTATATATTTTAAATAACAGGACTCTCGTGTACACTTTTTTTTTTTTTTTGCTTACTCAAGGAACACAGTATTGTAATGCAAAACAGTTTTGTAGCATTATTATCCAAAAATAGAAAAACAGATAAAGGTATCTGACTGGCCACTCTTGGAAACATAATATTGGATTAAATGGAGTAACTTTATTTTATGGTGCAGCCAAGAGTCTTTTATCTTTTTACAAACACCAGAGCTTCACATTTTGATTGCTACTGTTGAAGAATCAACAGTAGTACTAAGAGGAAGCTTCAATATTTCCCCTGGAAATCAACCTACTTTGATGTCTTGCATGAATAAATAAACTGGGAATGTTAAAAGCATGCTGCTTGAATTTTATTAGAATAAATGGAAAAATGTATTAATATTATTTTATGGTTAACATTAACTTATTTATTTTAAAAGATATATTTCACTTTTCCACTGATGATCCCCAGGGGTATTTTATATTTGAAACAATAAAACATAATATAGAAATAACCTTATTAACAAATTAAAAAAAAATAAAACAGAGTGTAGCACTTATGTTCTTACAGAGCCCAAGAGAATAAAATACCTTTTATTTGATATCTTATAATGCATTCCAATCTATAAATTTCAAGGTGGAGTTAATTGAGGCAGTGCAACAGGGGGAAAATATCCTGTTCCAAGCTCTGAAAATCATCTTCAAGAGATTAACCATAGCATCAGACTATTTGATGAACCTATCACATTAATAGTGTTTTTTGTGGCATAGACATCCTATAATAAGCATTTGATTTGTTATATGTGTCGAGGAAACCCACAACTTTCAAGGTGGTATTAATTCATGAGTTATCTCTGATACAGAGGTTTCAGCATGAAAATAAAAGTCCCCAAAACTAAAAACCTGGACTATTGGCATAGGCAAGTAATTTTAAACAGTGGAATAATTATTAAACTTTAAAACATTCCATGTTTCTAAGATCAAGAACTGACACTACAAGTTAGGCCTCTGTCATTCAGTGAAGTGGAAGAGAAAGATAGAACAGCAATTCCAAATTTCTGACCATTGAATTTCTGCTAATAATGTGCCCTCTCCCCAAAAAATCTCATGGGTAATAAGCCCTGAGATCTTTATCATAAAAGCCCCATTTACATGTAGTGAAGTACTATCTGCTCTGATTGCCAGCAGCTTCTCAGGATCTTATTCTAACCTTATTTGAATGTGCTGCAGGTTAAATTAGGGCAGTGGTGGGAAGTCTCTATGTCCTGTCCTAGAATGTGGATAACTGAGTTAAGATTAAATGTAAAGAAGACCAAACTAATAACAACAGATACAGCAACGAGCCTTAGAACTACCAGTGAAGCTTTTAAAGTGGTGGATAGCTTTTAGGGTCAACTATCAACAGTAAAGGAAGCAGCTGTCAAGAAATACTCTGCAGACTAGAACTTGGTAGAGTAGCCATGAATGCCTTTGGAAAAGATATTCAGATGCTGTGCTCCATCTTTATCTACAAAGATCAGAATCATGCAAGCATTGATTTTTCTTGTGAAACTCTTTCGAAGCGAAAGTTGGACTTTGAAGAAGCAGGATAGAAAGAATATTGATGCTTTCGAATGCTGGTGTTGGAGAAGATTCCTAAGGATACCATGGATAGCCACAAAAACAAGTAAATGGATCATAGAACAAATCACGGTTCTCACTTGAGGCACAAATGACCAAGCTCAAATTATCGTATGTTTGATACATTATGTGAAGACCTAGCTGTCTGGAGAAGTCTATAATGCTGCAAAAGATGGAAGGAAAGAAAAGAAAGAGGATGATCAGCAGCACGATGGATGGACTCAGTTGAGTGGCAATTGGTGCACCATTGGAATATCTGAAGGACCAGGTTGGGGACAGAATGTCCTGAACAAAATCTATCTATGTGATTGCTATGAGTTGACACCGACTTGATGGCACATAATCAAACACAGTAAAAAATGTGGTTCCCTTGTGTTGGAAGGCAGCTGTTTTTCCAGAGATCAAGAATAGGAAGTCTGTTGCTGATCAACTATTGTTGAAATACAGCTCCTAGCATTTTTCATTATCAGCTATGGGACTGGGAATTGAAGTTCAGCTACATCCTTGCTGTAGACTGATGTGGCAATTTAACATCAACATCCTCTTAGTGACTTGCTGATATCATAATCAGGAATCTTGACTCTGTGATGGAAAGACAATAAATAGATGACCACATTTCTCCTTCTGTTCTGAACCCATTATATATATATATGAGGATACTTTGCACTGTTGCGTGATGATATGGTTATTTTTGTTTCAGAACCAAAGCAGCCTCTGCTGCCTAACTGAAGCAGGACATTTTTAATGTGAAAAGAAAGAAAAACCCAAATATCAATACATCTCATACATTCCGAAAAGTAGATCCATTCTTTTTCTGTGAAAAGTCAAATATTAGCTAGATTACCTCCTTGCTAGCCTTTATTCTACCATGGTTCTGCTGAGAGCAAAACAATGTAAATTCAGTCCCACCAGAGTACATGGTGAAATTCCTTTAGATCCCTGTACATCAAGTTACAGCTCAGTAAGTTTTAATTACACCAAGGAAGTAACTTGATAGGGCTTTTGTTATTCAACTGGCTACTTTTGGGTTTAGGTTTCACTTTCAGCTTGGCAATCAAATCTTTTTATAGATGGCATTTTATTTCCCATTTTTGTTTTCCAAGTACTACAGTCAGGGTGTCTCGTTGGAGTTCTGTTCTAGTCCAGTTTTTTAATTTGATCATACTTCTCATTTGCTAAATGCTGATGCAGCATTCCTAACCAGGAGAAATTATGATGAATGTGCAAAACCAAACATCAGCTCATGAAGACCTGACTGTTTTGGAAGGTCTTCAGAGACTGGTTGAGGTTGGTACCACACATGGTGGTTTTTTAATGTAAAATAGTAATACTTAACATAATGCCTTTATTATGCATTGATATATTTTGCATTCACATACAGGTAGTCCTAGGGTTATGATGGCAATTGGGACTGGGATAGCTGTCATTAAGCAATGCGGTTGCAAAGCACAATGTCATGTGACCGCATCACTTAGCAGTGGCAATCCCAGCAGTCCTGATTGCTGTCATAATCCCAGGACTGGGTGTGACATTAAGCAGGAAGAGGCAGGAGTCCTAGGTAAGGAGCACAGGGGGTGCACGGGTACTGCAGGGGGGCAGGGGGCCCACGGGCAGGTTCTAGGGAGTGTGGGTGGGCCGGCAGAGGCTGCAGGCAGGACGCTATGGAATAAGGGCAGGCAAAGGGATGTACAGAGTATGAGATCCCTGGGATACTGGGTCTTCTCAGGAAAAAATCGACAGGAGTGAATTTCAGGAATGACTTGAAACCTTTCCTGTCAGCTTCCCCATTGACTTTGCTTGTGGGAAGTCGGCAGGGAAGGTTGCAAATGGTGATCATGTAACCGCAGCTTGCTGGGACATTGTAATCGTAAGCCGGGTGCCCAAGAACCCAGATCACGATCACATGACCATGGGGATACTGCAGTGGCCACAACTTCATGGACTAGTCATAATTTTGAATGGTCACTGAACATGTGATTGTAACTCAAGGACTACCTGCATTACATGTTATTGCTCTAATTGTATATCGCTGAGAGTTGTTCAGGCTGAAGCAGTATATTAATTTTATGAATAAACTAAATTCATAAATACATTCATAAGCTTACAAATTTCGACAATACATTACAAATTTTCATTCAAAATTGGGAGTGATTTTATAAAAAGTAATGTTAAGGATTGACTGATTAAGTGCCAACAAGTCAGTCTCAACTCTTAGCAACCACTATAGACTTTCTCCAGCATGATCTTTCTGTGCCATATGTATCACACTCTAGAGTGGTGAAACCAACATAGTTATTAGCAGCACTTGAAGATTCTTAGCTTAATTTTTTTTCTACTTCCAGTATGTTGGCACCAAGACAGCTTTGAGCTCACATGGTCCACATATAACCTCAGGACAGGTTGAGATTATTCCTGTATTCTCTCAATATATTTAACTCATGGTTTACTGAATTCAGCTAATTGCCTAAGTTGTGCAGTATCTGAACCATAAACTAACCACATTAGCTGACTTCAAAGATACTAAACCAAAAAATAACTGTGTGTTAAGCTTAACATGTTGTATAAATCTTGTTCCAGTTTGTCTTTACCTGAATCTAGATTTTGAGGATGGATTCTAAGGTTGGTGAAATTACTTTTGGGAGTCAAAAAAATTAAGCCACAGGTGCTTAATGCAACTTTGTAAATCTGAACATGGCAGAAGCTCCCCAGGCTTGACCAAGAATCCATGTTGTATTTCCTGTTCCACTCAGTAAATACTACATTGCATCTAGAAAGTTTTCAAACAGAAGACATCCATTCTTTCAGTTCAAATATTAACCTATATATTCTTTGTTATTTTATGCCCTGGCACAATTTTGTCATTGTATTAATGTTCAAAAACATTTCTGCTCATATCATAATATACATTACAGGTATTTCTTCCATTTCCAGGGCAAAAAAAAAAAAATAGACTTCTGTGTAAGTTCATTTGGAACTTATATTAACAGTAAACATTACCACAAAGGCAGTGTAGCTTAGCTGAACAAAAATAATTAGTATAGGGAAGATAATTCAAGTCAAAACATGTAACATTGTCAAAGGTATATGGGAAAGTTAAGGGGACGCAGTGGCGCAGCGGCTTAATGACGCTGAAAGTTGCCGGCCAGAAATGGCTGACGCTTCGGTGGTTCGAGTCCAGCCTTCGCGTTAACAGGGTGAGCTCCTGTTTCCTCCCCAGCTCCTGTCAACCCAACAGGTCGAAAACTCACGTGAGTAGATAAATGGGTACTCTCACTCCGGTGGGAGGAAAAATGCTGGCAGCGCCTTGCACAGAGAGACGGGACCAGTTGCCGGTAAGCGCGAAACCGCGCTCGCCCGAAAAGGGCGCGAAGCAACGGAAATCCCGCCTCCTGCGCTCGCCAGCTGGGCTATGCTCTAGGAAGGAGGCTCTGGCAAACCACTTCCGAAAAACAATTGCCTTGAAAACTGCAAGGATTCGTCCAGGCAGTCACTGCAGGGTCAGTAATGACTGAGCGCAGACAAAAAAAAAAAATATGGGAAAGTAATGATCACATAAACTACTCGTATTTTATTTGCCTCTATTACTCACTTTTCCTAAAGTTACTAAAAATCTCTTAGCAAAATAAGCACAAGAATAGCACTACGTTTTACTGTTGTCCAATGATCTGTAAACAGCTGCTAAGCATGTAAACTGTATCTGATTAACATCTATTCCAGAGAGGCTAATTATTTTAGCATTACTAGAGAAAGCTTCATATTTTTTACAGAAAACTGCATCAACAGATTCATTCAAACAAGATGTGTTCAAATTTTCTTTTTTAATCTATTAGTATAGGGTGCCTTCTTGTGGCCATCCTGGGTTGATACTATGTTGAAACGTTAACTACTTTAAAACAAAAAGGGTTTCCCTTTTTTCTGTTAAAACAAAAACAGTCTTGTCCAGAACTAATAATATTAGAGCACTTACCATTTGAACATTCTGGATAATACCACACTCCCTAACAAGGAATTGGTTTTCCTGAACATGTGGACATTTGCAGGAGAAAAGCCTCAATGATAAAGTGTGGCAAGCATGCCAGTTAAGATGATACCTAAAAAGGGGTTAGAATTCCTCCTAATATCATGAAATATGTCAACTGTGTTTAAAGAGATTATATTTCAATATAAAAAAAAGATTAAACATATGTTAAAATAAAGTTAAACTCTTAAAGTAGTAATATTCACCATATCATTCACGTTCTAAGATATTTGATTAAAGTAAAAGTGTTTAAAGGAGGTTCTATTCCAGCTAGAGTGGTCAGTCTTGACAGAGACTGGGTTCACACCTTGCTGTAAATCACAATGTGATTTGCTTTTTACAGCTTAATATATTACATTTATAGACCTGACCATCTCAATCCAATTTATAATTTAGAATCCAATCAGATTTAATTTAGTTTATTGCTTAATCCATATGCAAACTTGGCTATTGTGGCTTATTTAACAAGCCATGATTAAATCATGCATTGTATGATGTACTGTATAAACTTAGCCATAGATTTCATCTAGCTTTTTATAAACTGAAGTGCTCACATCAGCTGTCTGCAGACAGGTACTTGAAAAATTTTACATGCCTAGTTGTACAGGCATACCTCAGAGATATTGCAGGTTTGGTTCCAGACACAGTATCTGCAAAGCATAATAAAGCAAAGCACAATAAAACAAAGTATGCCTGTACACACCTTGGTTCTCTGTGAAAAAGGAACCAGTATTATTAGGGTCTTCTTTCATGTAGAAGGTAAGATGTGTACCACTGTACACACAAACCTTCACAAGATGCAGGCCTTCACAAGATGCTGGTATCATTTGTGTGATGGAGATAAGGAGGCTCGACAGGCATGCTCTCATGATGAGCACCCCTAGTGATAGAGTGCCCATACAGGGCTTTTATGTAATGGGGAGTTGCCAGGATTTCTACGTATTATCTCAAATTAGGGTTTCCCGTCATAGAAGTCATGGTCTCTGCTACATCAGCACCAACTGGTTTTTAAAAATTATTACTACTAAAGTGTTGGATCCAGCATTTGCTTGATCGATCCCTTTTCTACTATTTTTTTTAAAGGTATGTGCATATTAGCTGCTCAAACAAAAGCTGGATCTTCAACAGTATGGAATAATCAGCAGTAGAGAATACAGAATTCAGCTTTGTGTAAAGTAGCATTCATCTGAACACCTATGGAGATAGTTAGCAGAGGAGCTCTGGGCCTTTACCTCCTTTCCTTATCTAAAAGGAGATATCCTGCATGTCTTTATATAGCTGTCGCTTAGAGTGATCGTCTCAAGGCTTCATCCCTTCCTCCCTCTCTTAGTTCAGTTCAGTTTAGTTGTTTTTCTCTTCTGTCTCTGACCTGTGCTATTGAGGTTCTCCTTGACTCATTCTCTCTCCATAACAGAGGAGACCACAGTCCAGCTTATGAACTGTAGATAGACCTCAATAACTCAGGCTTTTCTCTCAGTAAGTTGTTTCCTACATAAATGTTATTAATTACTTTCACACAAGCACCAGTCTCAAGTAAACTTTTTTACAAAAGTTATATTCCTCATTTTAGTGCTTTTTCCTACACTCATTAATCCGCTGAACAAAGCTACCTGCTAACCAACACGATCCATGTCCCATTCTGATAATAAAGAAGTTGGCCAGTATAGGTATGTATCTCTGGAAGTGCCAACCAACATAAGGCATCTGGGCCACAGAAGAAAACTTAAAGTAAGAGGGAGTTCTCAGTTCAAATATATAGTAATACCTCGGTTCACGAATGCTTCTGTTCACGAACAACTCGGTTCGTGAACAGCAGCATTCACAAAATTTTGCTTCCGTTCGCGAACTCCGCATTGGGTAACGAACACGACCCGTGGCCATCTTCCCTGCTCTGACACATGGTCGTGGCTTCCTCTAGGCGAGATCGCGGTCACAGACAGACACTCGCTGTGAAGCTTTTTGGTGTGCTTTTTAGCACATACAGTACATCCAACATGGCTCCAAAGAAAGTGCAGAGCAAACATGGTAAAAAGAAAGTGCAGAGCGGTAGTGAAGGTGACAAGAACGTGCAGAATGGTAATGAAGGTGACAAGAATGTGCAGAGCAATAATGAAGGTAACAAGAAAGTGCAGAGCAAGAATGGTAAGAAGAAGGTTTTGAAGAAAATAACCATTGAATTGAAGAAGGAAATTGTAGAAAAGTTCTCTCTCTTCATACTGTACTGTACTGTACTTTGTTTCATATTTTTGTGGTTAAAAAAAAATACATATGGTTCAAAACTGATTAACCTTATTTACATTGAACCTTATGGGAAAATTTGATTCGGTTGGCGACCAAAATCGTGGAATGAATTAAGTTCGTGAACCGAGATACCACTGTATTACCACCAGTTCTGCATTCTGCTCAAAAGCATCTCTGTCCATTTGGCATACCAGAGGACTTTTTTCCCCCTTCTTCATAGATTCTTTTTAATCTCTCAGTTGCAAAGATAAGACTTCTATTTGAGAATAGGTTTCTACAGTTTTGTAGCTTTTCTCATACTGCCAGTATCAGTCCAAGTGTGTTGGAGTTCAGGCCTCTTCCTGTCATAAATAAGATCACTTTCATTTCACTTGCGCAGTGTGTTATTCCTCAGAGTAATGAATTTCCTCTGTGCCTTACAGCACATAAACATGGTTTTCATTAGGATTCTCTTGGAGGGGGAAGTGAAAAAGCCCAAGAAAAATTAATAAGATGACGATTAACTCCACAAATGCAGATGTGTTTTTACTGTATAGCTGAAACAGGCAACACACTACTTCATGCATGCAGACTAAACAGTAAATAGAAGGAAGTAACCCCTTGTCTTATTGGAGATCTGAGTTTTTGCTTTGAATGCAAGAAAAAATCTTGTAAAATGTTACGTGTAATTGTGTGCTAGGGGAAAAAAGAGTATAGCTGTGGAAATAGCTATAGCTTTCTTCATTCCCTGTGTAGGTCCTGTGATTATTATAAATCATTTAAAAATGGAATTAATGCTGGAGTGCTGTGTGCCATAAATTCAGACATGAATCATGATACCGTTGTTTTGTTAAAAGGTTATGGTCAAAAAGTTATTTCTTGATCTGCCTTCTAGCTTATGTGTCCAGCATGATTGAGTCTTTCTGTTTGCTTACCACACTTTTAAACTGCTACATGGGATTTGTCACACTCATGGAAGAAAGGGAATGGAATTCAGCCTCAATTGAATGAGGGATACAAACTAAATTCTGAGTGACACTATTTCTTATCAGAGGGCATGTTTTGAACTGAGTGAGCACTGATGGCTTGTTACATCAATGCTCACAGCTGCAAGAATTTAAAGCACAGCCAAATAACTTTTTAAGTCATTGATTTCTAATGTTTGAGCCAAATGAGAATGAGTTAATACTGTTAAATACTAGTAAGATGTGTTAAACACTGTTTTACTTGTATCAGAGTATGCTGCTAAGAATCCTGGGAAAGAGGATGGGATGTTCCTGATAACACAATGAAACTGAAAATTTCTGCTGGCCAGAATGAGCCTTTGAATACTAATATATATATATAAATAAATAAAAATAAAAGAAGCATGGGGCATAAGTCAGCCTTAATTTTCACCAGTTTCTGATGAAGGGGAAGGCACATTGCTAAAAGTTATCCATTAAAACCAACTTGTAGAAATCAATACTTTGGCTGCCTTCACTTTGCGCAGTCATATTTGAGTTACTGAGAATAGTGTTCTAACAGGCAGACTTTTTGCACATTTTCAAGTCCAAATTTGCTGCTGTTAAATTAATTTACTCACATCTCTGATTGTCTCCATTAGTTAAACCCACTAATCCAATCGGGAAAATGTTGCCGGTTCTAAGTGAGAGATGATTTTAACCTCATGCTGGTTTTATGAATACCGTATTGTTTCATTTTGCAGCATAAGGACAGCATTCCATTTGGCATTAAAGAACATTTGGTTTTTATACAACATTGTAACTAACATGGTTTAAGGAGCCTTTCTTAGTGATGGGATAAAAGTTACTGAATCAAAAACTCAGCAACAGCAGAAGAGACATTTAAATTCACCTTTCGATTTCCTTTGGTTTGGGAGTGAGGACCTAATTTTGTTATTACGAATGAACCACCGCAGATTAAAATTTCCCTGCCGTTTCTCTGTAGCATGCTGTTCTCTAATCAGACCTCTCTAGACTGTAAATCACGTTGACTGTGTCACTGTTTTGATTGGAAGCATGAGCTGGACCGCTGCAAATCTCTAAGGAGACGTAACCTTTGCAGCTGTGGAAAGTTGGAACTATTGGCTGCTATTATTAAAAGATCTGGGGAGTGTGTGGAGGGGGGAATTTGGGTAAAGATGCAATGAAATTCATAAGGTGCACAGAAACATAGTATGAAGGTTTAATTACCAGCTAGCCCCCAATGATGTTGAGATGGTAATGCAGATGGAGTGGTTCTCCTTGTCAAAACAGCAAGCATGACATACTAGAACTCCTTTCCTTCCCCTTCTTTTTATCTTGGGAAAAGCAAAATGGAAAGAATCAGACATGATTTTTAACCGTCAAATATCTAGTAAGACTACTTTGAAGTAAAAAAAAACTCTTACGGAAAAGCTGTGTTTTCATTGTTTTCTCTAGGGCATAACATGGAAGACTTTTTGTCTCCAATGTTCACTGTGACTTAGGAGTTACCTTGGCGGGGGGGATGGGTTGGGATTTAACATATGGTTCAGGACAGTCAAGTTACAGGGCAGTTTTATGCATGTCTGCTCTGAGCTAAGCACTGCTTATTTAATCAGACATTTCCAGACGACCCTGAAATCTATAGGATTGCATATAGCCCTACTGGAATGCATTTTTACTTTGATTCTAAAAGATAGGTTTAAAAAAAAAATTACTACTCAATCCTATATGTGTCTTTTCTGAATTGATTCCCATTTAGTTCATTGCAGCTTACTCATGGAATATAAAACCTGGCTTTGGTCCCAGGCCTGGGGTTGATGTTTATTATTTGTTCAGTGGCCCCTGTTTTGTTCTGTTGATTTTGTTGTTTATTAGGTTTTGCTAGTCTGGGTTGTCATTTTGATTTAATGTTTTTAGCTGTTTTTATGTTTTTTTTAGTTTTGTACGCCACCCAGAGTCCACTGGAATTTGGCGGCCAATAAATTTTAAAAAATAAAATAAAATAGGGTTGCAGCTGTAATTTAGTGTTTTGTGTACTGCTGCAAGTTAAAGTTGGTTTTCAGGGAAAAGAAAAAACATCTAACTAGTCTATTTCTTTGTACATATGCATAGGTAAAAGTATAGGTAAAATACATATACAGTTAAAAAAAAATGGGTGTACTAGTGGCATACAAAACTTTATGAATGCAAACCATTTCAAATTTTGAAACAGTTGTTTTGCATTTATAAAAGCTGTTTCAATCATTTTGGAAGTGTTTTGAGCAAAAACACTTCTATGAAGGCTGATGCAGCCTACTTTCAATGCTAGGCAGTTGTTTCAGATCTGAAATGAGTTGTTTCAAATTTGAAACAGTTCTGATTCAAAATGTTTTGCACACCCCTGAGGCATATGCTGCACACACAAAGAAAATAAAATGAATGGTATGAGCATAAAGCATGTACCAGTAAATCTGCACCCAATAAGTTAAGTATTTTCAAGTCTATCTTAAAGTATACTTAAGAAAATAAATTGGGGATGTGTTGTTTACTATTTGAATTTGCAGTTTATGGTAATAAATGGTCTATTGGTTTTATTCAGGATGCTTACTTTAGTATATATTTTTTAAAATTCTAAATCAATGTGTATTTTTTTTAAAGAAAGGCAAATAAGAATAAATTAACTTTTAACTGTTAGGTGAATACAATCCTCAGTTTTGCATCATCCTTCCCATCATCTTTGTTTCTTATTTTCTTCAGTATTTTTTTCATTCCACACACTTAATTTCTTGAACTGATCTGTTCCCTTCCATAATCTGCTAGTCTCCCTGGACCAAGCAAAATTACAGTCCAAAAAATGCAGCTTTTTGTTTACTACAGCAAAAGAATTCTGCAATGGACATTTGCTCAACTCATCTGTTTTATGGTGGCACATTTTCATGTGTGTTCTCTCAGTTCTTGTTATGCACTGTTCTAGGCCTTACTAGTTCATGATCTCTGCTTCATGTTTTTTGTACTTTAGGGCAATTACAGTAAAAGGATCTCTCTCCAGAGTTAGTGGTAAAATCTGCAACTATTCAATTCTACTCAAATTTGAACCACATGGGCATCAAGGACAGACAAATCACTCTTTTAGGCACCAGTGGTATCACCAATTCCCCAGGCCTCTGAAGTCCACCCACTGGTCAACTTCTAAGCTGCTTTTGAATAATAGGATTCTCAGAGAGACAGGCAACTCAAAAACAGGCACAATAAAATCATAAAGACAAAACCTCAGAGTCACAAAAATGGCCCCCAAACCACTAAAATTCAGCAAAATTTGGATCAGGAGAGGGAAAAAAAAAACCCAATCAAGGATTCAGGTTATGTTCACTATTTCATTGTTTTGTTTCATATATCATCTATATTGCTTTGAAAAACAGGGGGAAAAAATAATACAGAAATTTGTGGGAAAAGTGTGTGTGTGTGTATTCGACTATGAGTAGGGAGATCTACATTCTAGTCCACCATTAGCCATGGAAGGTTACTGGGAGACCTTGGACTAGTCCAGATGGCTAATAGTTATAGCAAGCTCTATATAAGCTGCATTGAGCAACTGAATAAAAGGTGGGATGTACATCTAAAGAATAAATAAAACGTACTACAGGAGAATCCTCCTTTAGCAAAGAATCTCCATATACCTGTCCCTCCATCCTTTTTCTCAGAGTTGTTTTTCAGTCTACAAATAGCTAGTAAGTGAGTAGAAGTATTTTCTCCCCAACCTGACGAGTGATCAGTTGAACAGTTGAACAGAACAAGAGTCTATACAACATCAGTCTCTGGTTCTGTTTAAAGGTACTGTGGAGTCCTTGGGGTTCTCTGAGCTTGGTTCTTTTCTTGCAAACGTTTTATTACCCGGCTAGGTAACATCTTCAGCGCTAAAATGGGATGAGGTTTGCTCTCTATTTATCTGCTGTGGCCTGCTTTGCCAGTGCTGGTGGGGGTGGGGGTTCTGTTTTGCTCTTCTGGTAGTTCATTGATTAGCATATGTTGACTGCTTCATTGTGTGCCTGGTGGTGACCTTTGCTTATCTGGGTGATGATTGCTGGAGGTGATTGCTGGTGATTGAATGCTGGTGAGGCGATGTTCTGGTCTTTTGTCTCTTTTGAACAGTATGTAGATGCTGTTTATGTGTCTGTTAATTGCTGCCTTGTCTGAATACCAGGCTTCCAAGAATTCCCTTGCATATTTGGATTTAGCTTGGTCTAAAATGCTGACAGTTTCCCAGTTAAAACTATGGTTGAGTCTGTCCATGTGTTGTGAGATTAAGGAATTTTCATCATGTCTTCTGACTGCTAGTTGGTGGTCATGGATGCGTTCTGCTAGTCTTCTGCCTGTTTGTCCTACGTAGTGTTTGTTACAGTCCTTACACTGTATGTTGTAGATGACTCCTGTTTTTCTTCTTGGGCAACTGGATCTTTTGGTTTACTTAGGATATTTTGGAGTGATTTTTTTGGTTTGTGTGCTACAGAGATGCCATATGGTTGTAATAATCTGTTGGTGGTTTCTGAGATGTTTCTGATGTATGGCAGTGTGATCCTTTTCATGGCTTGTGTGGGTTGTGTTGTAGTAGGTTGAGTGGTCAGGCACTTTTTGATAAAATTACGTGGGTATCCATTTTGTTGGAAGATGTTGTATAGGTGGTCTTCTTCCATTTTCTGCTGTTCTGGGTTGCTGCAATGCGTTTGAGCTCACTTGAATAATGTTCTTACGCAGCTCCTCTTGTGGGAGGTTGGGTTGTTGCTTTGGTAGTGGAGTACATGGTTGGTGTGGGTCGTGCAGTCACGAGAGTTAATTTATCTGGCCCATCAAAATATGACAAAATGATGGGCAGCTTTTGAGTTCTCCAGAATTCTTCATTAGACAAGGTTCTAAAAATCAAGGCTTAGGAAAAAAGGAGAAGAGTCCAAAAATTTGGCCAGGTACTGTTGAAGTCTACTGTTTAGAGTCACTTTGCAATCAATATCTTGGATGGCAAGAGGTTCATTTGAGACTGAACCAGTTTTTGTTTTCAGATCTAGTTAACTATTACTTCTTCATCCCAAAATACTAGGTGTTGCTTGGTATCCAAAATACCTATTGGTGAATTATGCATTTAGTCCACATTAAAGCCACCTGTAAACTACAGATTTCATAGCTACATTCTGCTTCCTCCTCATCTCCTGATTTTTGTAATGGATATCCGCTCCCTTGCTGTCCCGCCTAAATGTGTTATGGTATAGCTTCCATCATTCATGTAATTGATTGTGGTGTCTGGGTGATGAAATTGCAGTACCATTAAACTGTCAAAATATAAAAGTATGGCTTTGGTCTCCATATCTGCAAGTAAATAAACCTCACTCAATTCAGTGAAACTTGTTTTGAACAGACATAGGATAGTAATTTTCATCAGTTGATTAACGTAGCTTTTTATCTATTTAATTACATTTAAATAGTTTTCATATTATGAAAAATGCCACAGATGCATTTCTGAGGTATTGAAGAACACCATTCCTCAATCCTGTTGGAAAAGGAGACAGTTCAGGGATTAAAAATGATAGGAAAAATCCAAACTATTGCTGGTAGATTTAACCATTGCAATCACAAGGGGAGGGGAGCATAAATAGGTAATTTAAAGAAATGGTATAGGATACGGATAGAGATAGATGCAAATTAAGCCAATTTGTAATCAGCAAAACATAGACCTCATAGAACCCAAGGTTTGACTGGAAGTTTTGGCAATATATACCATGTTTAATAACATGATTTTCAGAGTCACTTTGTGATTGAGATGGCATACAAGCTGATAGATAGGCGGGTAAGTAGATAGATAGATGATGAAAGAGAGAGCACATTCATTCGCAGAGGTCAAATTGGGTGTGTTCACATTAAACAAGATAAAATGCTTGTGTATTTTTATTTGAAACAGTCACTCACGTTCTCAGCTGATGTCCCATCACACCCACATAAGTGCGGGCATACAGTAGTAATCATAGCAACAACTGTTATATTATTCACAATTAACGTCCCATTTCGTTAAAAACATGACATGTGCAGTTAAAGGCCTTTTTAGATAGTTTCACGCTCATTTGTCTTAAAACATCTCCTACTGTGCTAATGACAAAAACTGTGTAGAAAAACAGTTGGCCACCTACACCCTGCCTGAATCTGTTTATAACGTGAGAAAAGTGTTCTTTAATTCCCTTTTCTTTAAAGGAGGAAGAGTTGATAGTTGCTGTTATTTAATGTTATACATTTTCAAAATGGTGCAATGGGACATTTTTTGCCTGAGAAATAGATGTAAGAAAGTAGGAAAGCCAATCCAAACAGCATAAATAAACCATGGTTTATGAAGCTGAAAATGAGAATTTGGCCTACCTACTCCACTTTCACCTTTCCTCTCCTTCCTGTCTCTTTAAAAAGCAACTTGTGATTTGGTTTCCTCATCTCCAACCTGGTTCCTTCCAGATGTGTTCAAGCCCCCCAATCCTCCAGCCTGCACAGCTAAAGGCTGGAAAAAGTTGCTTTAGGAAGACAGCTTTTAATAGGGGTAAGCAAAGTCTTGCTGGCATTAGGGGATCCACTGGAGGGAGAGAGGGAGCCCAGAAAAGTCAGAGCGGTGGGTGCAACCGTGCAATGAAAGCCCCATTCCTATTTTACATGCTTGCAGTGCATGTTAAAAAGAGGAGGGGGCTTTGATTGCACTGTTGCATCCACCATCTTGACTCCCACCCCACCCACCCCCATGGATGCCCCTGTTAGGCATTGGTAAATGTAGAAGTTATTTGTATCACAATTTGAATCTCAAACATATGTCATAAGAAATTGGTATCTTAGAAGTTAGTAGCTTAATGAGCTCTGTTTATGCTTTGATTGTTAGAAAAGTACCATATTATCCACAAGGGAACAGGATCTACGTGGGAACTAAAAGGAGGAGTAAGGTCATTTATTTTATAGTACTGAGGAACTTAAATCATTGCATTTCATTTTGTCCATTTATGAAGTTTTCTGTCTGAGTCTGTTAAGGAACATACACGCCATTGTATTAGCAGTTTAGTTTCTGTAACTAAGCAGAAACTTTGAGACTGGAACAATATCATCTTAGTCCCCAACTTAATAAAAGCAGAGCACTCTTTAATGTGATCTAGCTTATTCGAAATAAGTGTACTTGGAATAATATTTTTACTTTATTTGTCATAAACTATAATCATTCCAGTGCTTCTCAGAATTGTAAGATTTATGTCCAGACAGCAGAGGTCACTGTTTGTATTATTGGAGAAGAAACCTTATGTCTGTCTAGCACTTTGAAATGTTAGTATGACTGTCTCAGACTGTCTTAGATAGACAGACAGACAGACGCATTCTTAATTGGAACCATATTTAATAGCATATTGCCAGGAAAAGTTTGCAGGCACCTGGTATTCAGAAAGACTAAAGCCAGCAGGTTGTTGTGGCTGATATTTCTTTGTTCTTGCTTAGTAGAAGAATCATGATGCCACATAATGATGAAGATGAGTCAGTCGCAGCAGAGAAATGTCTGCATCCTCTGGAGAAATTTGGAGAACCACCCACTCAATTTCTCTGTTCACAAATACGTGGTGGAAATTTTTAAAAACACTGGGCACGGCTCTGTTTGTAATACATCTCAGCCTCCCCACCACCACCACCACCACTGTATTACTACTTTCATTTTCCTTTCAACCAAAGGAACAAAACCTCTAAGTGGGAAAAGAGAGAATAGTTGCATAGTGCTTTCTGATTAGAAGCATTAGGAACCTTCCACGTGGAAGCGCTGTCAGTCTCAGAGCAGTACTAAGTAGATGAGGCTAAACAGGATGGGCATTAAGAAACTTTTATCACTATGGTCTAAAAGCAGGGTGTAGTTACTGATGTTTTCCCTCCAAAACACATGTGCTTGTGTGTCTATCTGTTTTTTTTTAAAAAAAGATGGAAGAAGTGGTGGGAAGTCACTAGGGACAGTTGATGTTACCTGAACCCCTCTTAAAATTCTATGAATAAGGCACAATAGATTGTTTGTTTGTTTGTTTGCTGCCCCATTGACAAGACTCTGGGTAGCACACATAAAGCTGCAAATTCATAATCCTCAAGTGATCTGTTAAACTGACAAATCAGTTAAATTCATAATTAAAGTTAACTTAAAATTGACCTAAAAATGAAACCTAAAAAAAAAGTTAAAACTAAAAGCAGACTGGGAGATCACTTGTTAAGCCCCAAACACTTAGCAGAAAGCCTAATCTTCACCTGATCTTATGAAATGCTGGAAATGTGGGGGCAATTTAGACCTTGCAGGGGATGGAGGGTCCCAAAGAGACAGGGCAGCTGCTGAAAATTTTGTGATAAAAAGCCTTGTCTGGAAACCTCTGGATGTCTTAACCAGAGAAGGCACACATTTTTCAGACTATGATGTGGAAAGTTCGATAAAGTTCCGTCTTTCAGGAGCTAACATACAATTTAAATACGATTTTGAACAATTAAGTCTTGATATTACAGTTCCATGCCAAAGAGCATACTTTGTTTACTGTTCTGTCTCAGTTTCTTTTTTTTATATAATTTTATTGAAAGTTTTAAAAAGGAAGATAAAAAGTAATACAAACTAATATAAAGTAAGGAATTAAAGAGAAAGCTAACAGTGCAAGAAAGGGGGGAGGAAAGTAAAATAAAAATAGAAAAGAAAGAAAAAAGTTATGAAGAAGTGGCTTCTGATCTTCTTTACAACAGTTATAAGTACAATTATAAATTTACCTCTTTCTCTAAAGTACCTGACTCTCTTCTTTCTATAATCTATCCTGTCTAATCACCAAAATAATAAATCATAAGTTCATTTTTTTCTGTTTTATGCAAAAAGTCTACAAGGGGTTTCTAGTCAACTATAAATGTAGATATTGTCTTTTCTCTAATCAAAGATGTCAGTTTGGCCATCTCAGCAAGTATTGCCAAATCTTTCCATCTTTGTGTATACAATAATCTCGCTGCAGTTATCATATACAAAAACAGAATCCCATGACATTTTCCAACTGTTTGTCCCTCAATCCCAAAAGAAAGACTTCTGGTCTCAATTGTATATTAATCTTGAAAATCATCTGAATCAGTGTATGTATTTAAATCCAAAATGTTCTAGCTTTTTTACACATCCCCCAAGCATGATAAAATGTCCCTTCTTGTTCACATTTCCAACATAAATTTGAAATGCCTTTATACATTCTAGACAATTTCTCTAGTGACATATACCAATGATGAATCATTTTATAAAAATTCTCTTTAAATAGAGTGTAATATAGTATAAATTTCAGTCCTTTCAGCCACATATTGTCCCACTGTTCCATCTGTATGTTATAATCAAACTCTTTAGCCCACTTTATCATACATTCTTTAACCTGTTCTTCCTCTGAAAATCTCAATAAAAGTTTATACATTTTAGCATCTTCATCATTTGTACATTTATGTATGTATGTATATGTATTTAGCATGTTCATTTGTATGATTTATTTGTATGATTTGTATGATGTATTTAGCATGTTCATCATTTGTATGATTTGTACACAGTTCTGTTTCAAACTCAGTCTTACAATATTCAAAACAAGCTCTTTGTCTACTTGAAATCTTTCTAATAACTGTAAATAAGAAAATCATTGGCAACTATATTCCTCTGCCACCAGTTCTTCTCTTGATTTTATTTTATATTCCCCTTGACAAAATTCTAGTATCTCATGATAAGTTAGCCATTTGTATTTGCCTATTATTTCTTGTCTATAAAATGCTTCTTGTGCTGAGAGCCACAAAGGTGTTTTCAGGCAAAACCTGGATTTCTATCTATTCCATATGGCAGGTCTAACATAATGATTTTTTAAATCCACATTAACCTTAACTTTATTGTACTACAAATATCCATGCTACCCAAATCTCAGGTCATGTTCTTCTAACTCCAAAAGCCTTCTACTTCTATTTCAGCAGCACCCACTCTTTCATCCAAACCAAACAGCAAGCTGCAAAATACAAATTCAAATCAGGTAAACCCAATCCTCCTCTTTTATTTGCATCTTGTAACACCTTATATTTAGCTTGTGGGGGGGGGGGGTCCTTACCACACAAATTTAGATATATTCTTCTGCCACTGTTTAAATGGTGCATCAGTTGTCAAAACAGGTATTGTCTGAATCAAAAACATTATTCTAAGCAAGACATTCATTTTTATCACAGAAATTTTCATAGTTATAGTGTCATAATGATACCCAGATATTTTACCTTCTTTTCAAACTTAAAACCTGTTTTATCCAGCAATTCTGTTTGATCTTCTATTTTCATATTTTTTGTTAACATCTTCGTCTTCTGTTTATTAATCTTGAAACCTGCTAGTGCACCAAATTCTTTTAATTTGCCCATGAATAGTTCAATTCCCTTTAAAGGATCTTCCAGAAGCAACACCAAGTCATCTGCAAAAGCCTTTAACTTACAAGTTTCTTTTTTAATCTTTACTCCCACAATCCTCTCATCTTGTCTTACATCTCTATTCAGTATTACAAGAACCAAAATAAACAAGAGAGGAGACAGTGGGCATCCCTGTCTTGTTTCTTTTTATATCTCACAGGGTTTTGTTAGATCTCCATTAACAATTATTTGTGCTTTCTGTGAAGTGTAAATCAATCTTACCCATTTTATAAAGTTCTCTCCAAAATTCATATCTTCCAAAACCTTGAACAAGAAAGCCCAGTTCAAATTGTCAAAAGCCTTCGCTGCATCTAAAAAAATCAGTGCAGCTTGCTTTTCATTATGTTGCTCCAAATATTCCAAAATGTCCAACACATTTCTAACACTGTCCTTTAGCGATCTTTTAGGTAAAAACCCACATTGATCCTCATGAATAAATTCTTGCAAAATTATTTTCAGTCTATCAGCTAGAATCATTGTGAACGACTTGTAGTCATTATTCAGTAATGATATCAGCCTATAGTTTCTTGTCCCTCTTTAGGCATTAATGCTATATTGGCCTTTTTCCAACTCCGGCATCATTCCTCCTTTTGGGATAGAGTTCATCGTGTTTTGTAAAGATTGTAAAAGTTCGTCCTCAAAACATTTATAATAAGAACCTGATAATCCATCTGGTCCAGGCAACAGGCTTCCTAGTTTAATCTTTTTTATAGCTTCAGAAACTTCCCTTATTGTTATGGGTCCATTCATAATCCACCTCTGTTACTTTATAATCCTTGGTAAATTTTTGTTTCTTTAGATATTCATCTATTTTTCCTAGAGAGATGTCACTTCCTTTATGCAAATTGGAAATAATATTGATGAAATGCTTTTTGTATGGTTGCATTGTCCATTAATACAATTTCTCCCTCTTGTAATTTCAGTTTCATTTTCTTTTTCTTTTTATGATTTATATGCTAGCCACTTCCCTAGTTTATTTGCAAACTCAAAAGTTTTTGCTTTACATAATTCATCTTTATTTCCATTTCTCTTACTGTTAACATGGATAATTGTTGTTGTAAAAGCTTAATTTGTTGAGAAATACTTATCTTCTCTGAAAATTTATTTAATTCTTCTTTTCTCTTTATCTCATTCAAAATAGCTTGTGTCGTCTCTTGGCTCTTTTTTTTTTTTTGAGTTTACTATTATGTTGTATAAAATAATCTCTGATAAAAGCTTTACTTGCATCCCAAACCATTCTTAAATCAGTACCTTTATCTAAATTATTTTCAAAAACTTCTTTTAATTTTGTACAATCCTCAACTATTGCTTCTTTCTGTAGCAACATTTCATTTAGTCTCCATCCTACAATCTACTCACAAGGAGCAGCCGTCCAGAATGCAAGTGAGTGATCTCACAATCTCTCCTTTATCCAGAAAGACTGCGCTGGCCACCAGTCTCCACCACAATGCCATCCCTGCTCCTTCAGGGATGTCTGGTCCACCATAGATCCTCACCCAGAAGCCTCGGTTTAATTCTTGAAACCTGCCATTCTTCACTAAGCAGACAGATTTTCAGTGTTAAATATAAGATAAATACTGACTCAGCTTATACAGTAATAGACATCCAAGATAGCATACACACTCTTGAATCTGTTAACTATTAATTGTTACCTTGCTGGTTTCTCACTAATTAAAATAAATTTGGATGAATAAGTCATAGCTTCAGACTTTAGAAGCCATCCCAAGATGAAGTGGAATGGTCTACATACTAGTTGCAATTTTACAAATGTACATTGGAGGGCAGTGGAGCAGTGCTTGCCTTTTGAAAACAATATACATCTTTGTAAGAGGTGAATGTTTTGAGAGCTTGGCAGAGAATTTGAGAATTAAGCTCGTATCTTTCATCTCTGCTTTAAAAGATACTCATTTTGTAGTGATTTCAATTCCCCGAAAGCTATTTTTTGTGGCTACCTAGTTCTCAATCTGATGGTAATGTTCAGGACTTGGGCGTACAAGAACTTAGATTTTGATTTACATTTCTACATGCCTGCAGGTCTGTCAGTGTTCCCTACAGTCAACAGTACATTGTGAAGGGTAGAAAGGATGCAGAGCAAATGCATTTGCTTCAGCCCCTTCAACCTTTGACTTTAATATGAGCCAAGATGCATGAAAACTGACTTGAATGATGGGATTTATCCCTGGCCCATCCAAAGATTCAATTTTGAAAACAGCATATAGACAATGAATTTCTCTCCCCAGTTAGTAAGCCTCACCTTCTGGATTTGGAGAATAGACTCTCATCAGTTATGGTTTCCAGACATAATTTGGGACTTGGCAATCCTACATCTGCTCATTCTAAAGTTAAGGAAAAGTTCGCAAGTTCAGTCTTATTACATCTCCTAGTTCTTTGCTAAATTTACATGCAGGTGGAACAAGGATTTGGAACTGAAATAATATAGCTCAAAACAGTTGAAATATCTGTTCCCATGTTTCATATGTTTCAAATATATATCAAATTAAAGCTTTCTTTTTCCTCACGGTATGGGGAAAAAAGGCTCCTGGTCAGGCATTTGTCCCTCTATGCTATGAAAGACCTAAAACTATCACGTAAGAACCCCAGATAAATATCTGTGTGAGATATAGTTTGGGAGCAATTTCTAAGGAAAACAATAACAAATGTGGGAAGATATCAGTGTGGTGCTAGAAAATCTGGATTGTAAATAAATGACATGATTTAAAAAGAGTGCAGTCCAAGTAAATGCAAGGTGCTCTCACATCTGAAAGATAGACATCTATATCTATATCTATATCTCCATCCCCTAGTGTGTTGAGAAAGTGGTTCCTACGTTCTAGAATTATTATCTTAATTTTTAAAATATTCATGAATGTGCTGTGAAGAGGATCAGTAGAGCCTGTGAGTGCTCAGAGAGAGAAGAAATGGATGTGCTTGATGGGATGTGAATTTTTAGAGAAGCGTGCACCACTCAGACATTCTATATTTGCACATTTTATGAAGCACTGGAAGCCATATAGAAAGAAACTGAAAAGAATTGGGACATCAGAATTATTTATCTCCAAGGTCTCTTAGGTAGCAGAGTTTGAACACCAATATTCATAGATAGCAACATTTAAACAACAGCAGAATATGTAGCTCAGTTTTGTTTTGTTTTGTTTTTTTTAAGAAATTAATCTGTTTTCCGCAAACTGTCAAATAATCTTCCCCAAATCTAGTACATATTGTGGAGTAAAGGATTTCTAGAAATAGTTCCAAAGTTTTTCTGGCAGGCCCTTTAGAGAAATACTTTTAATTGTTTCACCTTAATTGGTATATGTGGCTAAGAGTGCTTAACAATTTTATTAAGTCATTGTTTATATGTCTCATTTGTTTTCCATGAAAATATTCCACAGTGGTGAGTTTTGATCTGAAGTAACCGCAGGAACCAAAGAAATAAGAGACACTCCTGAACATTTAGTATTCATATGTTGGTGAGCCACATAAGAGCAACTGGGTCAGGCTAAGGTCCATTTTTAGCCTTCAGACTTGCCTGCAAACAAGAAGCATTTTTCACCCTCAGCACAGAATGTTACAGTGAAAGCAAAACTGTGTTGCTTTTCTCCAGCACCTGCAAAGGATCCTAAACGATATGAATGTAAAATGGCCAAGGAGCACATAATGCAGTCCACTCAGCCAAACCCAGTTTACAGTGTCCCTGCCATACACTGAAGGCCTTCTCCCTCCATAGTGAGCAAGGTCAAAGAGCCAGATGTGGACATCCATTCCCTGCCAGAATAACCTTTAGTATTAAAAATTTATATTAGAATGAATACAAAGGTAGGGGTAGAGTTAAATTTCCTTGAGCAAGGAGGTTTAAAATGGTATGAGAGTTATCTTTCCAGCAAGTTTTTATGATCAGTGGCAGTCTAACAGTTATATTACGTGGGAATGGCCTTTCAGGGTAACTGTTAAGGGTTAGGGATTAGAGTTCCTTGACTTCTTTGGTTAAATATAATTGGGGGATAGCTTTCAGGTAGATTTTAATGATGAGAGGTAGTCCTGTATTTATATCATGTGGGAACTGCATTGCGGTGTATGTTTTTAGGCTAAAACCTTATATTGGCATTAGGATGAAATTAAGTTAGGATTAACTCCCTTAAATGTGCTGGTTAAATTTAATGAGAGATTTAGCTTTCAAGCAAGTTGATGCAAGCAAGCAGGTTAATAGTAACCTTAGATTTATATTATGTTGGAATTCTAACATAATTAGTATATTAGTATATCGTTTAGGGTTAAAAATTTATATTGGAATCAGGATGAAGTTAGAGTTAGGCTTCCTTGAGGTCTATCATTAAATTCAGTCACAGCTTCTGCTTTCAGATGAGATGTTATAGTTAGAGGTGGTCTTAGATTCATGGAATGCCTGCTGGGGTAACATTCAGAGTTAAACATTTCCACTGTATTTGGGGCAAACAGGGTTAGGCTTCCTTGAGGTCTGTGGGTCAAAATATAGTGAGGATCCTTTGCAGACAAGTTTTTATGAATAACTGTAGCCTTTGAGTTGGTGATGTCAGGCATAATTGCCAAGAGTAACCTTTAGGGTTAAAAATTTCTGTTGGATATAGGTAAATGTGACATCAGCATTAGCTTTTGGTTAAATTTAATGGCAAATTTAGCTTTAGAGTGAGTTTTTATGGTTAGTGGTACTCTTAGGGTTGTGTTATGTGGGGAATGCCTACCAGGGGATCTTTTAGGGTTAAACATTTGCATTGCAATAAGTATGAAGCTTGGATTAGCATTAAGCTTCCTTGAATTGGTGTTTAAATCTAATTGCAGGGTTTACTTTCAAGTGACTCTTTAGAAGCAGTGGTAGAGTTGTGTTCTGTGGGGGCTGCCTTTAAGGCTAACTTAAAAGGGTAAAAAATTATTTAATGTGATGGAATGCTTAGAGTTAGGCTTCCTTGAGGTATGTGATTCAAAACATAGTGGACAAGTTTTATGAATAGTGGTGACGTTTGAATTGGATATGTCAAGAATGCCATATTTCGATTTCTAAGGCCCCTGCAACTCAGAACCAACCCTAATGCAGAGGGTTTAGCAACTGGCACATTCGTGACGGCTTACTAATCCTACAATAGTAAACCAGTCCAGAATCTTCACCCTTCAATGACCAGGTGTGTATGCAGTCCCAAAAGGAGTCCAGCAAGCAAGCTCTGTGAGCAGTCAATAGAACATTGTCCTCTAGGGTGGCAGCTACAGTCAGGAACCATGCTGTACACATGGGAAGCCAACACCTGGACAACTGCAGGGCTCAGGTGACTCCAGCCCTCACACTCGGTCTCACTCCCATCTCCTTACCAGAGCACCACCAAAAGTCTGCACGTGCCAGAGAACCAGTCCTGTACATCTTTGAACAGTCCTCCCTTACCATGATGAGCTAGACTTCTGCCTCCCTGATGCTGGTAGAAATATGCCAAATGTAGCCAGGTGCCTACCTGAAGGCCAGTCTTTCCATCACTGGAAGGCTGCCGATCCATTCTCACCATGCACCAACTTGAATTTGCTCCAGAGCACAGTCCAACATTCCAACATACATGCATCTTCCAAAATCTGCCCAGACTTGTCAAAACAAAAATCAGCCTACAAACATTGACTAACCTAGTGCCCAGCAGCATTTGATTCCTCTCCCACCCCAAATCACCTCCTTGGGGGAAAAATATATTATGTTGGGATTGCCTTTAAGGGTAACTTTTTGTGTTAAAAATTTGTATTGCAATTAAGAGTGAAGTTAGAGTTAGGCTTCCTTGAGGTCTGTGGTTAAATTTAATGGCAGGGTTGTCTTTTAAGTGAGTTTTTATGCTTAATAGTAGCCATAGAACCATATTGTCAATGCAGTGCCTGTCAGGATATTTTTAGGTTTTCTTATTATTTTTATTGGGATAAGGGTAAAATTAGGGTTAGGTTTTAGATTTCTTGAGGTCTGTGGTTCCTTATATAATGAGAGATAGTTTGTGGACATTTTAAGAATAGTGATAATCTTTGGGCTGGTTATATAGGGAATTTCTGCTGGAATAAATTTGGAGATTAAAATATCTTCTGAATTTATTTGGTTCTGCTTCCTTGATTTTTATTGTTAGATATAATGGAAGGATTTGTTTTGGGGTTAGTTTTTATGGTTAGTGGTAGGGTTAAAGTTTGTTACATTGGGGTTACCGTTAAAGTAAATTTTTAGGGTTAATTATTTGTATTAGGATTAGGTTGAATTTAGGCCTGGGGTTAGCAAGGTTAGCCTTTAGGTGAATTTTTAGGGTTAGTGGTAGTCTTAGAATTGTGTTATGTGAGAAATGCTTAGAGTGTTAACATTTCTATTAGATTTAATGTGAGGGTAGATTTACTCTTAGGCCCCCTCAAGGTTTTTGTACGTGTTTGAAGATTTGCTTTCAAGAGAATGTTTATGATTTATTTTAGTTCTAGAGTTACATTATGAAGGGATTGCTAAATATAGTGACTTTTAGTGTTAAACACTTGAACTGGAATTAATGTGGAGATGAGGTTAGGGTTAGGTTCTCTTGAGGTCTCTGACTGAAAATGGTTCAAAAATGGCTTTTTTCAAGTTTTTATTATTTGTGTTAGTGTCAGAGTTATATTACATGGGGATTTTCTTCCAGGGTAACTTTTAGGCTTAAAAACTGACGCTGGGGTTAGGTTGAAGGTAAGGTTAGAGTTAGGCTTCCTTGAGATATGTGATTCAAAATGGTGGTGGCATCAAGTTTGTATGGTAAGTGGTAGTCTTAAGGGTTTGTTATATAGGGATTGTTTTCCAAAGTAGCTTTTAGGGTTCGAATCTTATCTGGGTGATTAGGATTAAATTAGGGCTAGGCTTGGGTTTCCTCAAGCTCTCTGGATAAATGTAAAGGCAGGGTTAGTTCAGGGCACGTTTTTGTGATCATTGGGCCACACCTCTTTCAAATGTTCTTTGTAGCCTTTAATGCATGAAATACAATAGGATGATGTCCCCAGATGGAGCCAAGCACTGACATGCTATCAGAGATGCCACATTATAATGTTCTAAACCTAAGGATCTGTAGAGGAAGGTCTGGAAAAATCTTTATTTTCTTTAGTTTCCATTCAAGGATGTCTGCATTAACAGATTGCTTTTAGCCTTGTTTACCAACTGTACCTTCTTTATAGCAAAAATACAACTTTCTTCAAAACAGCTTGACAACCTCAATTGGCCAGATGAATCACTCTCTAACAATAGTTCCATATATCTCAATGTATTGGATGTCTTCCAGTCCCTTGTTGAGCCTTCACTTAGAGAATACCTGCTGACTCACTTTAAATTGAGATTAGTGACATTTTAGTCCATATCTCTGAGTTTCTCGATGATTTTTATGCATTGCCATAATGTAAAGGCAAGTGGTTGAGCAATAATTCCTTAGCTCAGTGGCATCTAGAGGGGCAGAGGAGGGTTGAAAAAGTAAAAATAGTAGTCACGGCAGTATATCTGTCAACATCATACCATACCCTTTGTGTGATGATTGGGCTGCTGCAACCACGATCTTCACTTTTTTGACCGTCCGCCACTGCCCCAGCTCTGCCTCCTGGAACCACCCATCCAAGTAGGAAATGGACCGTTGCAATGCATACCTGTGCAGAAGGATGCAATGATAGATAGGACTGAGTATGGCTTTTGAGAGAAACAACAGAGTTACCAAGATTTCTGTTCCAAAGGTTCATCAGAATAATTCTAAGAAATCAGGTTCAACTGAGAATTACAGAAGATGCCCAGTAACCATCTGCATCAACCCCTTTCATAAGAAGGGGGTGTTAGCAACCAGCTTGAGTTGTTCATGTCTTGGGTTTTTTGCAAGTGACTGATTTTATATTTACACAACCGCAGGTTGTAATATAGTGAATTTATCCTTTCTTTAAAACAACGTTTTCAGCTCAGCTCTCCAAAGTAAAAATAGCTTGAGAGAGTTAATAGCATCTATAAAAGTTCAAATAAACACTTATACAGCATTGTTATGAAAAGACCAGAAATGTTCTGCCTTTGTTTTCAAAGACTAGTTCAAACTAGCTGAAGGCTGCTGCCGAATGGTGGTGGTTCCATTTCTATCCTGAAAAATGATTCAGTAGGTTGCAAAGGCCCAGGGCAGCCTGAACATTTTAGTCTTATTAGTTAAAAAAGGTCATGTGTTAGAAATAATGGCAGAAATTTATCCCCACGCAGTGCTATTTTAACATTTCCTCCTCCTCTTCCCACAGTTGCAACATAAATACTTGGGTTGTTGATATGGTGACAGGAAAGTGATGATTCTCAGGAAAATGGCAGATGAACCACTTGCTGCTGGCCCTTAATGTAATGTTGGTGAATCCATTTTAATGATCTGTGCTATGTGGATTGTCTTAGTATTTGGCAAGATCTGCCTCCGTACTCTGTTTCTGCGTTGAAAGTGGGGGTGAACTGTTGGATTAGTGGAAGCCAGCATTCAAATAAACAATAGAGGAAACTCCGTAATACCTAAGAATACATAAGAGTAAGGGAGAGAACAAGCTTTGTAAAGAGAACACATGGGACCAAATTTGCTGACAGATCTTTGATATGAAAATACTAGATCCCATGGAAAAGGGTTGTAGTAATGATAGTAGTTTTTTATTACAGTGAAAGACCAACACGATACAAATCAGAAAATTAATAAAATGATTAAAACTTACAAGGTCAATAAAACATGAATGGTAGATAGCGACTGCACAAATTCTACAGGCAGTATAGCAGGACACAGCGACAATTAGAAAAATCAAACCTTTCTGATCTGATAATAAGTTCGGAGGGTTCAATAACCCTGAAAAATTCACTATTAATGGAATTATATAACATGGATGGATCTCCTTGTAGAGAATACAGTGTAAAAGAAAATAGGGCATGGTTTTAATAAAACTCCTCTCACATGAATAGAGCTGGTTTTCATATTGGATTTTCTTATATTTCCCATCCAGCACAATTGTTAGTAACACATTTAACATGCTAATGTAAAAGAGATGTGGAAAGACAGATGATGGAGTTTGTGAATTAGTTATACTAAAGAAAGAATTGCTGCTCACATAACATAAGGTGTAATAAATGCATTGGCTCTACAGGTAGTCCTCGCGTAATGACCACAGTAGGGACCAGAAAATTTGTCATTAAATGGGGCGGTCATTAAACAAGGCATAATGTGACCACACCCAATTTTACAACATTTTTTGCAGCAGTCATTAAGCAAATCATGCAGTTGTTAAACAAATCACACAGTCGTTAAGTGAATCACATGATTCCCCATTGCTTCTGCTTGCCAGAAGCCAGCTGGGAAGGTCACAAATAGCAATCACGTGTCCCAGGGACGCTGCAACCGTCATAAGTGCAAGCTGGTTGCCAAGCATCTGGATCACAATCACATGATCACAGGAGCACTGCGGTGATCATAAGTGCGAGGACCGGTCATAAGTTACTTTCTTCAGCACCATTGTAACTTTGAATGGTTGCTAAACGAATGATTGTTAAGCAAGGACTACCTGTGTTAAGATCTTTGGGGGGAAAAGAAAGATGGGAAAACATGGAAGCAAAAAATGCTGGGAGATGTCTTATGGCTCAGCATTCCCATCATGTCAGCCTCCTTCCGCAGCTAAGCTGATTTTCTTCTAGCTCCAAAGGGTTTGGGCTGAGCCTGTGCTTTTTTATAATTTTTGAGAGCTCTTAAGTCACCTCTCTGAATGTGGAGTTCTCTGATAGATTATCAGTGAATCTATCTTAATACTTTTCTAATCAGATTCACAATTCCTTGCAACAAAGCTGCGGACCATGAAGAAAACTGCACCCTACTCCTCATTCTGTCATGTCCCCAAGTGCCCCCTCCCTCGAGAGAGGAAGAGGGCTCACACGTTGACCACTGGCATCCCCCAGCCAGCCCTACCTCACCAGCAGGCATACAAGTCACTCCCTCATCCTTCCCTCAATGCCCACAGCCATTAAGAGATTTCAGATTTCTGCCTCGGTTCCAGAGCAGCCAATCACCCGTCAGGCCTTGCTGCCAGCCAATTGGGCACAGGGGCCAGAGGGAGGCGAGTAAGAGGTCAGAAATATGCCCATGACGATCATGTGTCCTGGGCTGACCACAGCAGCGCAGCAGCACTGAAGCGGCCACAAAATCCCCAAATTTCAATCTCACAGGAGTAATGGGTCCCGGATTTTGGACACATTCTGTAAGTTAGCCCATTTGAGGTACCTTAGTTCAATGATGGTTGCCCTATGACACACTGTTTCGCCCAGTTGAAGGTTATAGACATGAGAGTTTTAGTAGTATATAGATTCAGTGGGACATGTTTTAAGGTTCTAAAAAGAGCTGCAAAATTCATTGGAAAGCAAGAATTGAAGCCATGCCTCTGGAATGAGAAATCCATTCTTGAGTACTTATGATCCATGCCTCATGAAATAATAATGCACAGATCACATTTCTCAAAATTGTTATGTTGCACTTCTCATCTCAAAATATGTACCAACACACCTATTTAAGAGTAAAATAAATGGGCCAAATTTACTTTATGGGGAAATTCATTCAAAAATATTTAAATAGATTTTCAGCTTTGAATTTTGGGTAGATTTTTAAAAAATCAGTGGCTGATGAAAAATGGAGCAGAAAAACCTTATGAATGTGTGTATATAAGACTGTTAGACAAACTAGGGTATAAAGAAAACTAAAACGTCATTTGTAAAAAGTATCAGATTGCGCTTTTTCTCAGGGTAAAGCTCAGAGTGTCTCATTTCTGATCACACAACTAGATTTCAGTTACCTTTTCTTAATTTTTTTTAGCTGGAAATATAAACTAGTGATCCTCTAAAAATTCTCTAAGCAAAATAAAGAGATTTGTTTTCACTCTCTGCTGTAAGTTATCAAATGTGGTGTTCAAATTGATTGTTGGCTTTCTTATGGAGTTTGGCAGGTTTGCCAGACCCCATCAGGAGAACAAAGAAAACCTCAAAAATATTTAAGTTGCATGAGCATGCCTTAAACAATTTTCCTCCAACTCCTCTTCCCTTTCTTCTTCTTTTTTTTTAACTCAAAGAAGTTAAAGTTATTTGGTTTTATGGAGCAAATGTATTTCTGCATTGTTTCAGGCTGTGAGTCTTCCACCAGTGTAACATTTCCAAAAGCCACGGCTGCAGTGAATGAGATCTTTAAGAGCCTAAGGGACATTACGAGAGCTCGGACACACATGAAACAGTTTAATTCAGTACATATCCCGGGGAGCCACGGCCAACAGGCAAGTTGACATGTGTTTTTCTAATCAGATTTCATCTCTTTTACTCTGGCACACAACCAAAATTACTTTTTGCTGAACGTGACCAATTGTGTGGTGTTCAAATATAAAATACATTTTGCTCCCCATAAGTGGGTTTTTAGAGTACATCTTGCCTCCATGTGCCATCACATTTTTTTAGAGTAACTACTTAAACTGAAGTAATTCATTTGAATGATGGCAGTTTTACAATTGCCATCCAAGCAGCATTCTCATAAACTTCTGAAAACAGACAGATTAAAGAATAAAATCTCTCTGTCTCTCTCTCTTCCAATTATACCTTGCCTTTCAGGTCTGGTGAACACCCAGTATGTCTTCAAAATGCAAAAATAAAAATGGAATACTAAAAGTTATAATTACAGATTTAAATGAATACTGATGAAAACAATTAAACAATTAAAAGCCTGTCAAAAGAGATGTGTCTTTACAAACTTTCTAAACACTGAGCAAGTGAAACCCACATAGGAGGGAGTACATTCCATAGCCTTTTGAGTAACGGAGGGAAGACCCTCTTCCATCTGCCCAAAAGACAGATCTCTCACAGCAGGGGCATCTTCAGAAGGAGCTCTCCTGCTGATCTTAATAACAGTATAAGTTCATAACAAAAGAAGTGGACCAGGATAGTCAGGCCCTAAACTATTCAGGGCTTTCAAAGCAACACCCTAAATTGTACCCAGCACGGATCTGTATCTTGCCCCAGTTAACAGCCTGGCTCCTGCTGCATTCTGCACAGACTGAAGCCTCTAGGTACTTTTCAAGGGTAGGCCATGTAAAACATGTTGCAGCAGTCAAGACAGGATGTAAACCAGATGTAAACAATCTGATTGGCTGAGGAACAGACCCGGGTTGTGCATCAGGCATAATTGTATAAAAACACCCCTTGTCACAGCTGCCATATGCAAAAACGGCTACTGCTGAGGATCAAGGAGTAGCCCAAACTACAGAGCTGCTCTTTCAGAGGAATTGCAACCCCATTCAAAGCAGGATGACCCTAAATCTCCAAAGTCAGTCTCCTGTTTATCAACAGCACCCCCATCTTTTTTGGATTTAATTTCAGTTTCTTCTCTCTCATCCAGCCCATTAGTAAATTTATGCAGAGCACAAAGGTACCAATTGTTTCCTTGGACTTTGCTGTCAATGAAAAATAGGGCTGGATATCATCAGCATACTGATAATACCCCACAGTTGGACAACCTTTCTAATGGTTTTATATAGATTTTGAACAAGATAGAGTCCTGTGGGACAATGTAGGTCAGCAGCCTTGGTGTTGAATATCGCTTCACATATTGATCTTGACCCCTTCCCTCCCATGATGTCAGTATGTTTCCATCCTATCCCCTCTCAACCCTTAGAGGACAAAAAAGTAAAATAAATTGCAGTGTAAAGCCAAAAAAGATAACCTACCCTGCCTTACAACAAAGGCAGAATATTTTATGCTATCAACTGGATGTGGGGGGGGGGCAAATTCCAGGTACAGAAGCTTCAGGTAGCATTTAAGCTGGACCAAAGGTGATAGGCTTACTTTAATCTTACTATAATTTATACTCAAGCGGTATTCCCAAGCTGTATATGGAAGATGTGACCATCCTTAGTGGATAGTTAACCAACCGTTGCAGGAACTGAAGCCTCAATGATAAATCACTGCTAATATGTTCCATTTGTTAAATAGGACTTACTTTCCAAACAGTTCTTTGTTATATCAAAAAACTAGTTGATTCTTTTTAATTTCATACATTTGCTATTTTGGAATCTTCTCCAAATGCATTATATTGCATAAATATGAGTTCACAATAACAAGCAGTCCAAAAAAGATTTGCATCCCCTAGGATAAGTGTAAAAATGTGCACCATAGGAAGTTCTGACTAATGCATCTGAATTTCCTTTGTGCCTGGGTAGAAGAAGAAAATGTGTTGATGTTCTAAAATGCTGGATGAGGAAATAAATTTTGATGGTCATAATTGTTTTTGAAAATGATTTTTCCTTCAAGTTGTTCAGATGAAGTGATTAGTTTCTCATTTTTTTCCTTTTTTTTTCCCTAACATAAGTGGCACTTCCATTTATAATTTCCACAGCTTGACCCTGCATGTGTTTTCTAAGAAAACTAGAGAGAGGCTTTCTTGGAATAGCAAAAGTAAGAAAATGCTGCCTGCCTGCCACTAATTTTTGTAAATTATAAAGCTTCTTACTTAAATTATTGTTGTTCATTAGATTTATAGTACAGTAATTGTATAAATCCATAAAACTGAATAAGGTAGTTTTTTCACTAAACGCTTTTAATTATGTTGCAATTTAATCCTGCATCATTCTAACAATATTGTGTACATTAATATCACTACAGATATGTACTTTAATCATGGGTATACTGCTATTCAAATGTATAGTCTTCCACAGTGATTTTCAGGGAATTTAAACCATCCGGCCTCAGTAATGATTAATATAGCACAATTGAAGAATATCACAAAGGAAGAGCATCTTGTAATCATCAGTGAAATTAATTATCTAACAACCAACTATATTATTTGTTTAGAATTAATGCATGTAATCCCTTATGGTTGATGGAGGAGCTGCAGAAATGGGTAGGCAGTCAACAAATTGGTCAAAAGGCCAGATTTACTCAGCTTTTTATCTCAACTAAATGGCACCATTTCCTATGATAAATGAGCAGGCACTCCAAATGTTTCTGCTTATCTCAGAAGTGTTTTTAGACAATTATGCCCTTTTTGGAAGGGACAGTTGGGATGTTCAAGTAAACAACCCTCAAGAGAAAGTGGGTGACTCCACTTGCCTTGAAGGAAGTGGTGGTATGCTGGACCTAACCATCCTGGATAATTTTTGTCCAGTTTCCAACCTTCTCTTTTAGGGAAGGTTGTTGACAAAATGGTCTGGTTTTACTTACAGAGGATCCTGGAAGAAACAGGTTTCAAGTCTGGACATAGTACTGAGATAACATTGATTCCACTTGTTGATGACCTGAGGTGGAGCTGGGATGGAGCTGGTGCAACTGTCCTAGCCTTCCTAGATTTCTCAGAAGCTTTCAATACCATCAACCATGGTATCCTTCTGGACCAGCTGTAAGGAGTGGGAATAGGGTTATGGTGTTACACTAGTTGTCCTTTCTCCACATCCGGTCAAGCCCAAAGCCACTGATTTACAGGTGCCTCAGGGGTTGACACTCTTGCCCTTTCTGTTTAACATCTACATGAGGCTACTGGGAGAGGTAATCCATAAATTTGGGGTCAGGTATCATCAGTATCCTCATCATACGTAGTTGTACATCTTGACCCCTGACTAACCAGGCAATAGTGTCAAGGTCTTGTCTAATACCTGGAGGCTGTTGAGGTCTGGATGGGGAGGAGTAGACAGAACCCTAGCAAGACCAAGTGGCTATGGTGTTTGGCTATCCTAGTTCTTGGGACCTTCCATTCTTTAGTCTTGAATGAGGTGGCACTGGACCAGTATATAATCTGGCGGTCTTCCTGGACTTTCAGCTCCTCCTTGAGGAGCAGATGGCAGCTGTGGCCAGGAAATCCGTTGCATATGTTCAGATTATGAGCTATTTGCACCCATTCCTGGATTGGGAGGCCCTCCTTATGGGCACTCATTTGTCCCAATGAATTCACCATGCTGCCATTAAGTTCTCTGTAGATTAATTATTTTCCCTTTCTATCACTTTAAAAGATTTAATAATTTTCTTCTAGCCCTGGAGGGTCCATCTAGTTTTTTTGAGAGTGGGGTGGGGAAGTACACATGGACCAGGATTTGCAGGTTGTATCCTGCTACTTAAAGTATGAAGAAATCTGAATCTCCTTTTTGCAGCTAGTAAGTGTTAAATAAGAGGATAATGGCCAGGAAGAAGCTCTTTCAAGGGCCTTCTTACCGCACGCTATGGCAAAGTCTGAAGTCTGTCATTTATATTTGCTAAGCCCTGAATATATAATTTGAATATGGATGGTATTCACTCTCCTTACTGCGGAAACACATTAGCTGATGTAATGGATTCCTGTTCTTGACAATAGGAGGCAAACTGACTCCAGTCTTGCATAAGGCTGGAATGAAATGAATGAATGCTATTTCAGACCTATTATTTGAGCAAAGGCAGCTATTTCAGACTATATTCTTTCTTTGCAGTTTTTCCCACTTCAAATTTCATTTAAGTTGAAAGGGCTGACTTTATATTTTCAAAGAAGCTCAAGAATTTTATCTTTTATAGGGCCACTTACTAGAAATGAACATCTAGATTGATATTTGATAACCCTATTTTAAATCACATCTGGTAGAGATTGAAAAATTTTCCCAATACAAGTAGGAGGATGAATATGAATTAGTTTACCTGAAATTGGAAGCACAGTTTAAACATCTGTTGGGATCATGCCTTCTCTGACTCACTATCTTTTCATTAAAAATACTTACAAGGCATTGTCCTTCAATTACCTGGATGAAAACAACCTCCTATTTGTCCATTTGTTTAATAGTTATCATGTTTATCTTGAAAAATGTAATATGTTTAACTTTAACAGTTAGGGGTGATTTTTTTTTTAAGGCCTCTTATAAACCACTGATGAAGCAAGTGGTGGAAGAAATATATAATCCTGATCGACCTGACCCTGTTGATATTGAACACATGTCTTCTGGGCTTACAGATCTTCTGAAAACAGGATTCAGCATGTTTATGAAGGTAAAGCAAATATATGTATGATCACAATGACATCTTATTAAAATGTACAGCATTTTATTAAGAAGCAGATAAATCCATTTACCCAGCCATATATTTTCTAGTTGAAATTTCTTTTTGGGGATGACATTGCAAGAAGAGCAGTGATAAAGTGTATAACATCAGATGATGATCAGTGATGGGAGTGGAGGAACTCACTAATGGCCCAACTTCTACATCCTGTATCTGGGAGTTGTTATTTTTCTTTCCCATTAACTAATAGAATTACAGTGGTCTATTGAGTATGTTGAGAAATTTAAGAAACATATTATGGAAATTAAATGTCCAATTCAGGTAGTCCTCAACTTATGACCATTTAAGTTACGATGGTGCTGAAAAAAGTGAAAAAAGGTCCTCGCACTTATGACCATCACAGCATCCCCACAGTCACATGATCAAAATTTGGGTGCTTGGCAACTGGCATGTATTTACGACAGTTGCAGTGTCCCAGGGTCACATGATTGCCATTTGCAACCTTCCCAGGGGGCTTCCAACAAGCAAACTCAATGGGGGAAGCCATATTCACTTAAAGACTGCATGATTTGCTTAATGACCATGGCAAAAAGGTCATAAAATCATGCACAACTCACTTAATGACTGCATCACTTAGCAACAGAAGTTCCAGTCCCAACTGTGGTCATAAGTCAAGGACTACCTATATGCCCTGTTTTCCTCATATCTACCTGAGCTCCTGGAAGAAAGGTGAGATACAAACCTAACAAAGAAATAAATAATAAAATAATAATGAATTTATACATTCACATCTCCATATTGTAATTAACATAATTTCACTGTAAAAATTAGTCCTGCCATTTCCCCACATCATAAATATCAAACTACTTAGAGTTCATCAGATTCCATCTATTAAGTGGCACTTAGGCTGCTTCCTGCAGCTTACAGGTGGTGGTAGGTTTTCTCCTCATCCTTAAATGAGAGAAAGCATTCAATTCCCAAGTACTATTTCTCTCCATGAACTGAAAGACAAGAATATATATATAAAAAACAAAAACTCAAGATGTCAAGGGACCTCTGCATCTTTTGAGATCTAGATTATTTTTTTATTGAAAGATTAGTGAATGTATGTTATTTGCAAAATGGTATCATGAATTTCTGAGCCTCCTTCACTAGAAAAGAATGTTTGTTATTGTATTTGCTATGCCGATGTCCACATATATTTCCCAAATATAAATGTATAGTTTTTCATTGTTACATTTGCCACCCTTCAAGTTGAATGTGGATGTGAAAAGTTGTACTAGGCTGTCAAAATGTGAAAAACATTCCTTGTTCTTTTTTCAAATCTGGCAGGGTGGAGACAGAGAAGCATAGTGTTGAAAGATGCTTCTGTCTTCTTCCTTCTCCCCTGCCTCCTCCCTCCCCAAAAAACAGGACAAAGTTTGTGCATGTGCATTTCATCTATGTCTCGGAAAATACCCCAGCACCACATGACAACTGTGTGACCTGCTGGTGTGAAAGAAACTGCAGTGTATTTTAAGCAGTGAATATTTTAAGCAATGCTCATATGCATGAAAAAGATTTAAGCTTTTAAGAACAGGCATAGAGGGTAATGAATTATACAGTGAACTGTAAGCAATAATGACTGTGTTCAAAAGATTTCTCAAAATAGCTTCCTGAGGAGAGAAAAACAAATCAAGCATAACTAGGCGTTTCTAAATTAGAAATGAAAAAGTTCTTTACCTTTTAGCCAATTGTGAATCACTTATTTTTCACTGCCAACCTTAGTTATCTTCAAGAGCCTTTTGGGACCAGAAGAGGAGCATTAGGATAGGCTCTCCCCAAAGGTTATGCACCCTTTGAAAATGATTCAGAAGTGCTTCCAAGCACAGCAGTAGTTCTCTGCTCATTGTTAAGGTAGCCTGTTTCCTTGATGCTTTTGCATAAGCTAGGGAAAAAAATGTGCTGTGGCTATTTTAAGAATCACATTCACTTTAACAACCTGATTCCTTAAAATAGTGCCATCTATTTTCAGGCTTGATCAGAAGCTTGAAAAAAGTTGGACTACTTTCATGGAGAGCCAGTTTGGTCTAGTGGTGAAGGCACCAGGGTAGAAACCAGGAGACCATGAGTTCTAGTCCGGCCTTAGGCCCAAAGTCAGCTGGGTGACCAAAGTCGCTCTCTCTCAGCCCTAGGAAGGAGGCAGTGGCAAAGCACTTCTGAAATCTTGGCAAGAAAACTGCAGGGACTTGTCCAGGCAGTTGCCAGGAGTCAAAAACTGATTCAAAGGCACCCCTCCCAAAAAAAAACTTTCATGAAGGGCAGAGATGGGTTATGGGCAGAGACATCCCTGGGATGGGGGGAGTGTCAAAGCAGTCAAGATGACAGTCATGGCTGTGCAACTGAAGCCCCTCCCCTTATTACATGGTACACATTTCAAAGTAGTAGGGCTTCAGTCCCATAGTCATGGCCACCATCTTGAGTTTTCAGAACTCCCCTTACCACCATCATGGGCACCCACAGTTCTGGCTGTGCAAGATTGGAAACACTTTTTCTGAATTTTTTGACAAAGTATGGATAGTCTTACACTCCAAACTTGCTCTCAGTTGACCTTTGGATCCTCACACACAAAAATGGAAGCTCATAAAAGAAGGTGGTAGACTTGCCTCTTAAGAAATCTTTCTGTGCCATATTTCTCTGTTCCAGGTATGGAATGTGGGAGAAATTCCAGCTTAACTAATTTGTACTTTCTGAGCTGACTTGCAGTTACACTGTATTTTTAATTCCTAAATTTTCCAGTTGTGCTCCCCAGTAAAAATAAAGTAGCCTACAAAAATGCATACGTTAGCAGGAAGCATGCAGAAAATATCATTATATTATTTTATTTATGTATTTACTTCATTTATTTTATTTATAAAATCAATATCCTGTCTTCTTATTACTTCAGAAAACTAATGCCAAGAACCATTGAAGCAAAATAAATTTAAGGCTGGAAAAAATTAGAAATGGAGCAAAATCACCATTCATAGATTTGTCTCTCTCTGTTCCAAGATCCTGTAATTGTATCCAGCTGTTTTTCATTACAACTGTAGTCAGAGTTTCTCCTGGGGCCAGATCCAGACTGTACTAGTCTCCCTCTTTGTGAGTACAAAGAATGAGAATCCACTCAATGGCATTCACAAGGCAAGATAGAGGGAGAGAAAAAAATATGCTGCAGAAACCCTTCTCTTCAGTCTGGATTTCATTTCAAGAGCATATGCCCACACCTGAAACTGTTGTTTCTAAATATTATTTTTTTCTTGATGAACTTGAATTTAAAGTAAGGGTGGGCAGTGCCCTAGGCTATAAAATATTCTTATTTTCTGACTGCATTGCATTTCACAAAGCAATGCCTATAGTCTGTAGACTAAATATTTTTTAATGCAGCTTCACAAATAAGGTGCAAAATTATTGGCCTGCAGAAAAACTATTAATAGTAGATGGATGGAAAGATCAACCTAATCCAGCATTTCTGTTATTGCATGCAGAACAGAGACTTTCTTCCTCTCCCAGCTACAAAGAAGATGCCTCTTCTGGCAGGTTGTGGTTTCTGCGTTTTATCCCTTTTACCCAGTGATTCACTTGCTCTGCAGTTAGAAAGAGCATTAATATAGTCTCTGATGTCATCTAGTTAGCTGGATACCATAACCAAATAATTTATCACAAAGAATATGCAAAGAAGTATTATTTAAGATTACTCTAGGGTTTCAAATATAGTTCTCTTATTCAGTTATGAAGATGTTCTTACTTTATCTTCTTCCCTGACAAGGATATTTTGTATATACTGAATTTTCTAGTATATTTTGCAATGAAGCAGTTGTTTTCCTTTGGTGGCAGTGCCCTAGGCTATAAAATATTCTTATTTTCTGACTGCATTGCATTTCACAAAGCAATGCCTATAGTCTGTAGACTAAATATTTTTTAATGCAGCTTCACAAATAAGGTGCAAAATTATTGGCCTGCAGAAAAGTTTACAACAAGCTGAAGATACTTGGGTGGACTTAATGCCAGAGATGGCCCATTTGGGAGCAGCAGAGATGACGTTCCCTCTTTTGAATCCTGTGGGCCATATTCCATGAATTGCATGGGACCTGGGTGAAGAGTAGATGGGGCATGGTGATGCCAGCAGCAACCTATAGACAGTACATCTGACATTCCTAAAATAGACTGGCAGGTGATATTTATTTACTTACTTACTTACTTACTTACTTACTTACTTACTTGTTAGCTAACAAATTAATTAATTCACGTATCAGTCCATCCATCCAATATACAAACTGGTTAACTGCAGACCACCTCAAGGCAACACACAAAAATTGAAAAACACATCATAAAACCAAACCAGGAGAGGCCAATCGTAATAACAATACCTCACATGGAGAAATAAAAGGATCACATATCTAATACAGAGTCACAAGTCACCTTGTCCCAGGGCAGCTGGAAAAGCAGGGTTTTACGTCTTCCTGAAAGACAGCTTGGTCAGAGATCAGGAGTGCTGTTCCAAAAGATAGGGTGGTGACTGAGCAGGCACATTTCCAAGGCCTCATGAGATAGCATAGTTTTCTTGATGGGATATAGAGCAAGCCAATCCTTATCTTATATATTATGTATATATAGGTGCTTTCAAGTCATTGTTGACTCCTAGATAGATCCACACAGTTTTCTTGGCAACATTTTGGAAGGTGGTTTGCCCTTGCCTTCTTCCCAGGCCTGAGAGAGAGTGACTGGCCCAAAGTCACCCATCTGAATTCATGCCTAAGGCAGGATTAGAACTCACGGTCTTCCAGTTTCTGTCCTGGTACCTTTAACCACTACACTAAAGTAGCTCTCACCAGATCTTATAGGATGGCAGAACCAATTGGAGAGAGATATTCCTCTAATTATCCAGGCTTTATAGGCATATCCACATAGGGGTTTATAGACAAAAACAAGCAACTTGAATTGTACCCAGTAGCCAACTGGTAGCCCGTGTAGCCCACGAGGTGTCATATGAGCAAAGCATGCCCATATCTCCTTAGACCACTGCATTCTGGACCAGCTGTGGCTTCTGGATGGTCTTTAAAGGCAGCCCCATGTAAGACGCATTGCAGTTGTACAGGCGGGGGTGATTAAGGCATCAGTGAGAAGAGTTCTCCTGAGTTAGGAAGGGACAAAATTGAAGCACAAGATAGAACCATGCATAGATTATATTAAAGATGATATCAGATGATTGGTGGTGCCACCAAAATTCATTTAACAATTTCAGAGGGGCTTTAGAGGCTAAATAAAACCTTTCAGGGAGCACATGCTGACCATGAAGTTGCGGGGGTTGAAATCAGGAGAGCATCAGATTGGAGAAAACTGGTTTGTGAGATAAGAAAAATCACATATATTCTATCCTGGGACTTTCCCATTCCTGTGGAGTCCTTGGGGTTCTCTGAACTTGGTTGTTTTCTTGCAAACGTTTCGTTACCTGGCTAGGTAACATCTTCAGTGCTAGAATGGGATGGGGTTTGCTCTCTGTTTATATACTGTGGCATGTCCTGCCAGTGTTGGTGGGGGTGGGGGTTTTGTTTTGTTCTATTTTCTTCCCTCTGGTAGTTCCTTGAGTAGGGTATTGTTTACTGCTGATTGTATGTCTGGTGGTAATCTTGGTGTTAATCTCTGCTTATCTGGGTGATGATTGCTGGTGAGGAGATGTTTGGTCTTTTGTTTTCCTTTCTATGTCTCTTTTGAATAGTGTGTACACATTGTTTATCTCTATGTGCCTGTTGATGGCTGCCTTGTCTGAATACCAAGCTGTCTTAAAATGAGAGGGAATTCCTGGAAGCTTGGTATTCAGACAAGGCAGCCATCAACAGGCACATAAACAACATGTACACACTATTCAAAAGAGACAATAGAAAGGAAAACAAAAGACCAAACATCTCCTCACCAGCAGTCATCACCCAGATAAGCAGAGATTAACACCAAGATTACCACCAGACATACCATCAGCAGTAAACAATACCCTAATCAAAGAACTACCAGAGGGAAAAAATAAAACAAAACCCCCACTAACACCAACACTGGCAGGGCATGCCAATATATTTTACCTAGCCGGGTAATGAAGCATTTGCAAGAAAACAACCAAGCTCAGAGAACCCCAAGGACTCCACAGTTCAACCCTGAGCTACACATATTCACTTCTATTTTTTCCCATTCCTGTTAAGCTTGCATGTGTTCCCTTGTCCTGTTACAAAGATTATGTGTTGCTTGTTTTTCCCTTACATACCCCTTATGCATTGCCCCCTACACACACACGCACACACTTTTGCTTAATCAAGTTTCCTTTCCTGGCTTATGAAGTTCAACAACTCGTGGGAATCATTAACAAATCGTGTCCAGGAAAATGACGGTCAACAAATAGCCATACATCTTCCAGAGCTTAGCCCAGATTTTACTTTGTCAGCCACAGTTTGTTTGGAGTTGAACTGCACTAGAGATATGAGAGGCAGGAAGAAGTTGATGAAGAAAGATGGCTACCACTATAACAGTACAAGGAAAACCCACAAAAATGTAGTTAGAAAATTTGTCATTGATCAATATACAGCTATAGATGTTATCCAAGCTTGAAGAAATGTATTTTGCTTGAGCAGACACCAACAACTGTCAGGGCAGGAAACTCTACCAATAAATTACTACAAGGTTAGTATTTTAAAGCGTGCCCAAGAGATATTCTGCAAATTGTGTTCTCAGCCACTAATAAAAATACTATACCTTCATGCTGCTTCATGTTTTGCGGATCAGTTGGGCCCTAACTGGAAGTTCTCTCCTATCCATTGTCTTTCAGATCCCTTCCTTTTTTATCCTAATGAGTCCTTAGTATAGACTAAATAATGTTCACAAGTACAGCTCAGACATTGTACTTGGAATTCTCAAAAAGAGCTAATTTGGAGCCATCTTACAGATTCATAATTTCATTTTGTGTTATTTCTATTTGAAGATAGTGAATCAGCATTTTTGAGCAAGAGAAAATGTGTTTTGCAATAAATTGATTTTACTTCTCTCCTGTATTGATGGGTTCTCCTCTTTCCTCCAGCAATTTGAAGTTTTGCAGTCAGAAGCCCATTCAGATACAATTTCAGATGTTCTCAGCACAAATAATTTGTCTTGACTGACATGTATAAATATGTATGCTAGCAAGCTAAGAAATAATCATGGAATCAGAAACTGTGACTGGGTTAAGACATTGTTTTCAAATAATGGAGTTACTTTTAATTAATTTTTAAATATATGTCGCCCACTCCCAAATGCCTCTCTGTGTGTGGATTTGTATATACAGTATTGTGGAAACGTTTGAGGCAGGTGTGAAAAAATGCTGTAAAGTAAGAATGCTTTCAAAAATATATATTATAATTGTTTATGTTTATCAATTCACAAAATGCAAAGTGAGCAAACAGAAGAAAAATCTAAATCAAATCAATATTTGGTGTGACTACCCTTTGGCTTCAAACCAGCATCAATTCTTACACTTGCACACTTTATACACTTGCACAAAGTCAGGGATCTTGTAGGATTAGAGTCAGGTGTATGATTAACCAATTATACCAAGCAGATGTTAATGATCATCAGTTTTATATGTAGGTTGAAACACAGTCATTAACTGAGAAACAGCTGTGTAGGAGGCTTAAAACTGGGTGAGGAACAGCCAAACTCTGCTGCTAAGGTGAGGTTGTGGAAGACAGTTTCATGTCACAGGTCATACACCATGGCAAGACTGAGCACAGCAACAAGATACAAGATAGTTAGACTGCATCAGCAAGGTCTCTCCCAGGCAAAAATTTCAAAGCAGACTGGGCTTTCAAGATGTGCCGTTCAAGCTCGTTTGAAGAAGCACAAAGAAACGGGCAATGTTGAGAACCGTAGACGCAGTGGTCGACCAAGGAAACTCAGTGCAGCAGATGGAAGACACATCATGCTTGCTTCCCTTTGACATCGGAAGTCATCCAGCAGTGCCATCAGCACAGAACTGGCGGAAACCAGTGGGACCCAGGTACACCCATCTACTGTCTGGAGAAATCTGGCCAGAAGTGAACTTCATGGAAGAATTGCAGCCAAAAAGCCATACCTCCAACATGGAAACAAGGCTAAGCAACTCAACTATGCACGAAAACATAGGAACTGGGGTGCAGAAAAATGGCAGCAGGTGCTCTGGACTGATGAGTCAAAATTTGAAATATTTGGCTGTAGCAGGAGGCAGTTTGTTTGCAGAAGGGCTGGAGAGCAGTACAATAATGAGTGTCTGCAGGCAACAGTGAAGTATGGTGGAGGTTCCTTGCAGGTTTGGGGCTGCACTTCTGCAAATGGAGTTGGAGATTTGGTCAGGATCAATGGTGTCCTCAGTGCTGAGAAATACAGGCAGATACTTATCCATCAAGCCATACCATCAGGGAGGTGTGTGATTGGCCCCAAATGTATTCTGCAGCAGGACAGCGACCCCAAACATACAGCCAATGTCATGAAGAACTATCTTCAGTGTCAAGAAGAACAAGTCCTGGAAGTGATGGTTAGGCCCCCACAGAGCCCTGATCTCAACATCATCGAGTCTGTCTGGGATTACATGAAGAGACAAAAGGATCTGAGGCAGCTTACATCCACAGGAGATCTGTGGTTAGTTCTCCAAGATGTTTGGAACAACCCACCTGCCGAGTTCCTTCAAAAACTGTGTGCAAGTGTACCCAGAAGAATTGATGCTGTTTTGAAGGCAAAGGGTGGTTACACCAAATATTGATTTGATTTGGATTTCTCTTCTATTTTCTCACTTTGCATTTTGTAAATTGATAAATGTGGGAGTAAGCACAGGGAGAGGCCAGGCAAGAGGGGTCAAGAACGTTCTCTCATCCCCCGAACAGCGAGGGAGAGATAAGAGGATGAGACTGGCACCTCCCTGAGGAATGCTAGAGATGTTTATGGATTGACCCTGGGAACTACTCTCAGTCTGGGAAGATGCTCTGTAAAGGGTGAAGCCAAATAAACCTTGCTGGATTGAATCTGTATGGTCTCCTGGAGTTTCCTGGGCTAAACCTGACAATAAACATGAACGATTACAATATATATTTTTGAAAGCATTCTTACTTTACAGCATTTTTTCACACCTGCCTAAAACTTTTGCAAAAACTTTTTTTGTATGTATGTGTGCATCACTTTGGATTTGAAGAAAAAATGCTGCTTTGGATGGGGGTGGGGGAGTTGCTCATGTAGCCCCTGTTCATAGGTCCTTAAAGCAGATGCATCTTGTGTGGTGTAGTTGTCCTCTGCAGCTACAGTGTGATCCTGGAAAGAAAGAAAAAAAACAGGTTTGGAATCCACCCATATGCAATCCAAAACATATTTTTCCCTTGCAGTCTAAAGCACTGTACAGCCCACATACACACATATATGAAAAACATTAGAGGCCTGGATAAAAATGAGATTTGAAGCCTCCTTCTGTAATAAAGAGGGACCTCTCTCAATTCCAAGGACAGTTTGTACTACATTAAAGGGCCTGCCTTGGATAACACTCTCAGGGGTATCTATGGCAGAACCTGCAAAAGCTGCCCCATTGAAGACCTAAAAGTGTGGCCTCAGGTTCATGGGGGTAAGCAGTCTTGTGATTGAGCTTAGTCCATTCCTCTGTCATTTCTGCTGCTCTCCAGTATCCACAACAGACCTTTCTTCCACCAGTCCCTGCCATCTCCTTTTATAGGTGACATCTCCCACTTGCAAGCCAGCCAAGATGGCATGCAGCCAGGTCTGGCTCAGCAATTCCTTGGTGAAAGGCAAGTGGACTCTGCCTTGAAAAGGCAGCTTTTGTTGCCAGAAGGAAAATGTTTTTCAGATTGATGAGACCTCTCTGCAGCTAAGGTGGAAGGATGCATGGCAAACCCAACTCCAACTGGCTTCTGCCAGCCATAAAACAGTTGACAGTTCATCCCACACAAAGCCCAAAGCAAAGTAACCACTTTTTGCACTTGAAGGCCACTATTGTAGTCTTAACACTACCCATGAAGTGATGACATTGCTGAGATAAGTCATGCCAAAATTCTCTGGCCCATTTTTTAGGAACGGTTGGGGGTTTTAAGAGGCTAAATTCATGGCTTAAAGCTAGCAGGGGCTTAATGCTCTCATTTTGATTTGGGCCAGATGTCTATAAAAACCATGCCCCTTAAAGTCCATCAGCTTGATGTTGAATTTTAGTAGCATGATCCAAGACTGCTCTGGGAACAGCAAGAATGATTCTGGAATGCATGCAACCCCTCATTGAGCAGTGAGATGCCAAGCTCTGGCTTAATGCAATGTGTGAACCCAGCTGGTATACAAGATCTTGTTTGTAGTCCCTTCACGCTCATGGTAGGGCACACGTAATCGTGTTCCTTATCCAACATTAGGCAGTGCTGAGAAAAAAGTTGTCTTTCTGCTTTATCGTCTCTCTTCCTCCTCAGTCATTATCATTGCCAGCCATCACAGATGGATGTGGAACAGCTAGAATTACTCACTAATTGCTAATGTGTATAACAACTTCAGCAAAAAACGTCATTCCTGTGTTTGAACCACACAGGCTCACTATGTAAATGTTGAAGTAGGTCTTAGTAATGGATTTGCAGGAATGTTTTTCCCATTAGAAGGCACATACTTTCAAAAATCAAGCCCACATGAAATTCGTAATTGGTATTTTATTTTATTTTATTTTATTTTTTACACACACACACACACACACACACACACACACTCAGTACCTGAGAATCGCAGATGTGTAGGAATATGGAAAATCTCAAGATTCTTACCAGTAGCACCATATTTGTGCATAACAGAGAAATAAGATGACATTTTGACATAACATTAATCTCTACTGTGTGGAGCGGGGGAGACAACTTTTTTGTGGCTGAGGCCTGCACTTTTTTTTTAATTGGCCTCAGGGTCATAGGAGCTCATGCTCTGGAAACATGCATTTTGGATTTAACGTACGTTACCAGAGAGGGCAGGGGGTAGATAAATTTGAGTTGGGGGGTCAAATTGGGTGAGTTATATACTATAATATATATTTTTAAATAATAATAGTTTAAATAATGAATGCATTGAATCTAAAAAGGGGGGGAGGGAATCACACCACTGAAATTGCTTATATTGCCAGCAAATTTTAGAAGGATGATCTTGTGGATTAGGGGCATAAAAAATTAGGCTGAGGGCCATTAACAACCCATGAATTGCATGTTTTCCATCCCTAATATAATGTCAGCTTCCCAAGATTTACATAACTCCCCTACCCTATCCTCCGCTGCAGCCATGGGTTGAAGACTTTTATTTCTGTTAAGATTGTCTCTTACTGCTCCAAATTTATAATACACAACAAGCTGCAGTTAATCAAAATGAAGAAAAAAGTATCAACTCTACTCATAGTCATGTCAAAGGAAGAAAAGATGGGGAAAGCATATAAGCCCAACACTCACTATAGTTCGCCCTCATAACATTAAACTATGGTTAGTGTTACATCTGATCAGTCTATATCAGGAGATGAAGTTGCTCCAGTAACTTATTCCAGATGGTATCTGCTAACATTTCTCTTTTCACTCAGTTTTAAAGGAAATCTAATTTATTACATGTATTTTCACAAGTAACAGTATTATTGAATCAAGAGATTTTCTAATTCAATGGTGGGGATCATAAGTGCATCAATCAATTAATCAAATCTTTATTTTGGTATAAACCAGGGTAGACCATATGTGTAGACAGCTTTTGAATATCATGCTAGAAACAAGAAATAGCCATAAATCTGCACATGTTTATTTGGTAGCATGCCCTGTTAAAATGACTGAATGCCATGTCTGCTATATCCTTTCATGATGTGCTCGAAGAGAATTCAGCTGGAAGAAACTTGCAGAGAATTGCATGGATATGTGCATGCACACACGCATACACACATGCATGTACGCATTCTTATCTATCTTACCAACTCACACTACACCAGCATGGTAGATTATAGTCCATCACTTTTAATGAAGAGGCCTTCATCCTGCAGTTTATTGATTCAGGGTAACAACAACAACAACGTCATCTCTTTAGACAAGAAGCACGCTGATTAACCTTGGGTCAATCAATCTCACTCAGTCTTAGACTGGGAACTCAAGAAAGATCTATCTATCAGCCCACACTGGACCAGTATGACAGATTATGATCCATAACCTTCAAGGAAGAGGCCTTCATACTTCAATGGATTGATTTGGGATAACAACTATGATGATGATGATGATGATGATGATGTTGATGAAGAAAAATCACTTTATTACTAGTGACAAGTATCAAATGGAAGCTCAACCTCAAGTGATGTTTATGCAACAGTGAACAGTACTGAATGTCCAACACTATCAGTAGAACCACTGTTGGAAACAGAACCTAGATAGAATTGGGTATGATCAAAGAAGTCTGTTTTAAAGACGCAGAACTCTCTGTGCTGTATTTAAGCTTGTAGCTGCACTTTTATTTCCAGATTCATTGCATTTTAATTCTGACCTTTCTCCAAGGAACTGAACCCAGTCATATCTCCACACATGCATCTGAATATTGTTTTTCCAAACAATACATCTATGATTGTATAGGTCATATACAATGGTATATGTATATACCATATATTATAGTATATATTCAGTACACTACATTTGCAGGTTGAGTAATTCTGTTTAATATGAAACAAATTCTACCAACCATGTGGCATATTGTATTTAGTAAGAGAGGATGGAAACTGCTCAGAATAGCCAGTGTCAGTAAATGCAACATCCCGTGGCAGCCTCAGCTATGATAACAGATTTATCAAGGCTTGCCACTGAGAATCTGATTTCGCTGCTCTACATGGAAACTGCTGCATTTATACACGTGGAAGAGAAGGAGGAGGAAGATTTGCATGATACATTTAGATGCAAACTTATTTTGAGTGTAGACTATTAAATAATACATGTTTTCCTGCCTTTTCATTTGGTAGCCTTAAAGCCCTTTTTTAACCATAAATACAAGTCACTGTTGGGATTTCCAGTGCAATCTTCTGTGGTAGCTTTTACTAAAGTAATTTATAAATTCATATATGTTTTTTAAAAAATGTATTCAGAAGTTATCCCTATTGGATTCAGTGAATTTACTAATATTCTTACTGAACATGAATATTCAGAAGTTGTTATCTTAAGTATTAGATTTCTTGAGGCCTTTGTGAAGTCTCTCCAGGATCTACAAATAATAATGGCCACAACAGTTCCTGTAGGGCTGAAACTCGAAAAATTAGAATATCGTGCAAATGTTCATTTATGTCAGTATGGCAACTCAAAAGGTGAAAACAATATATGAGATAGACACATTACATGCAAAGCGAGATATGTCAAGCCTTACTTTGGTATAATTGTGATGATTATGGCGTACAGCTTATGAAAACCCCAAATTCACAATCTCAGAAAATTACAATAGTGTGAAAAGGTTCAATATTCTAGGCTCAAAGTGTCCCACTCTAATCAGCTAATGAATCCATAACACCGGCAAAGGGTTCCTGAGCCTTTCAATGGTCTCTCAGGCTGGTTCAGTAGGAATCACAAGCATGGGAAAGACTGCTGACCTGACAGTTGTGCAGAAAACCATCACTGACACCCTCCATAAGGAGGGAAAGCCCCAAAAGGTAATTGCAAAAGAAGTTGGATGTTCCCAAAGTGCTGTATCAAAGCACATCAATAGAAGGTTATGTGGAAGGGAAAAGTGTGGTAGAAAAAGGTGCACAAGCAGCAGGGATGACCACAGCCTGGAGAGGATTGTCAGGAAAAGGCCATTCAAAAGTGTTGGGGACTTTCACAAGGAGTGGACTGAGGCTGGAGTTAGTGCATCAAGAGCCACCACGCACAGACGGATCCTGGACATGGGCTTCAAATGTCGTATTCCTCTTGTCAAGCCGCTCCTGAACAACAAACAAGGTCAGAAGCGTCTTACCTGGGCTACAGAAAAAAAGAACTGGTCTGTTGCCCAGTGGTCCAAAGTCCTCTTTTCTGATGAGAGCAACTTTTGCATCTCATTTGGGAACCAAGGACCCAGAGTCTGGAGGAAGAATGGAGAGGCACACAATGCACGATGCTTGAAGTCCAGTGTGAAGTTTCCAGAGTCTGTGTTGATTTGTGGAGCCATGTAATCTGCTGGTGTTGGTCCACTGTGCTTCATTAAGTCCAGGGTCAACGCAGCCGTCTACCAGGAGATTTTGGAGCACTTCATGCTTCCTTCCGCAGACGAGCTTTATGGGGATGCTGACTTCATTTTCCAGCAGGACTTGGCACCTGCCCACACTGCCAAAAGTACCAAAACCTGGTTCAATGACCATGGGATTACTGTGCTTGATTGGCCAGCAAACTCGCCTGACTGAACCCCATAGAGAATCTATGGGGCATTGCCAAGAGAAAGATGAGGGACATGAGCCCGAACAATGCAGCGGAGCTGAAGGCCGCTATTGAAGCATCCTGGTCTTCCATAACACCTCAGCAGTGCCACAGGCTGATAGCATCCATGCCATGCCGCATTGCGGCAGTCATTGCTGCAAAAGGGGCCCAAACCAAGTACTGAGTACATATGCATACTTATACTTTGCAGAGGTCCGATATTGTTCTATTTCCAATCCTTGTGTTATTGATGTCATGTAATATTCTAATTTTCTGAGATTGTGAATTTGGGGTTTTCATAAGCTATACGCCAAAATCATCACAATTATACCAAAGTAAGGCTTGACATATCTCGCTTTGCATGTAATGCGTCTATCTCATATATTGGTTTCACCTTTTGAGTTGCCATACTGACATAAATGAATATTTGCACGATATTCTAATTTTTCAAGTTTCACCTGTAACTACTGTAAGGCCTTCTCTGCATTAAATACCTACAGCATCTTCATAACACTATCCAGCCATCATTAGAGTGATATGAAACCTAGTGTAATGGTATGAGAGAAATTCACATCCTGAGCCTCTTTTATTAGTTAAGAAGGCAGCCTCCTCATCAGTTCACACAGGGACCATGAGTAAGAGACTGAGAAAGTCTCCATCTTAAGAACCTGGGAGATGAATTGGACTCTAAGGGAAAGACAATTTAGGTGCAGTTATTTCTGTCATCATATTAAACTGTGGAAGAATCTTGCTTTCTGTGAAGGTGGGCAGCTAAGAACATGACACCTCTTTCCATTGTAATTTTGAAGATTGGACGATTCAAGAAGATGCTACAAGTCATTAGTGGGGAAATGACCTAAGGTAAAAAAAAAAACAATCTTTATTTGAATTCAGAAGGATCTAACTTCCTTTTAGTATGTATTTTAAAAACTATGTGTATATTCAGGACAGTCCTCCAGATAATTTGATAGTGTGTTAATAGAGGAAACCTAGGTCTAAGTTAAAGCAATTCCATTAATCTGACTAGGACATGTTTCTGAGTTTCTTAGGTTTGGAATGTAAATTCGCATCTGAGTGTATGCTCCAGAAAGTTATTTAAAAGAAAATAAGATTTTGGTAATTATATCATTGTATTATTGATATTGACTTCAAATGCACCTCTAGATTTATTTTTATTTTTATTTTTTTTGGTAATTTACAGTCCCGGATAAAAATTGGTAATAAGTGTACAAAACCCAAACTTACTCTATTGATACTAGTCTAAAAGTATTAATATAGTCCAAATTATAGGAATCTTGATTTCATGCATACTCAACAGAAAAGCAAATATATAAAATTTACTTATAAAGAAATATTTTTTCAACATAAAGAATTCAAAATGTCATCAAGACCTATAGTAATGATTGTTGCCTCCTGCAGAATTTATTTAGGAAAAAATATGGGGACAGAGACAATTGCCTGCAATTAATAGGCTGAGAAGGCAGAGCATCATGTGAATGAATAAGCTTAGGTTCTAAAACTGCTTGTGGGAAGGTAGAACTTTCTCAGGAGATTTGTTCATGATTCACACAGGCTCTTTTCATGATTTGCTGGAAGAGAATTCATCTGGAAGAAAATCTTAAGATATTTGCTATAGCATAATGATGACTACGTGAGAATTGATCTTACACAGATTGAATTACTTTAATGCTTTCCTAAAAATTAAATATAAAAAAGGTAATTGTCTGATTTAAACTTATTCATTGCACTCTATTTGCAACTAGCCCTGTAGAGAATTAAGGGTATGCTGTGGATCAGAATATTTTTGTTTTTTCTCCATGGTTGCATAAAACAAAGGATTTAAAACTGGATAGGATAGAGAGCTTGAGGGATTGCAAGATTGGATGAATGGACAGATAACAGCAGAATAACTATCATCAAAACTATGTAAATTTTGTCATATGTAACCAGAATTTAAGAGATGTCTTGGTAGCAGAATTTTAATAATGTGAGAGCTGAATTGTAAACCTCTTTCTTTATCAGTATTCTCCTTATATAACTTTGTTAGCAATGATAGCAGTAGGGGCATCTGCCAGGAGGTCAGAAAAGTCAATATAGTGGCCACCGCTGTGCAGTCAAAGCCCCATCCCCTTTTTTACGTGTGTCGCAGGTGTGACGTGTAGAGCTTTGATTGGTTGCAGCTGCCATGTTGACTTTTTTGCCCTCCCTTATGGACACTCCTGGGTAATAGGAAGATCTGAGTAATGTGTAGGACTGACCATATTTAGATGATGGTTGCTCTAGATCTTATTGAGAACCTTAGCATCGGGGGATGATTCCGAAGGTATAATTCAAAGCCATATTTAGACCAAAGACCTCAAGCTTCTGACTTTTAGAGAAAATATTCTAGCCCTAGTTTTTAGTATCCAATATTTATGTTTACAATATTCATGTCTGTAAGTGTGTAAAATAAATCTATGTCAACTAAACCTATAAGAAGGCACTGATTAGTACATTGCTTTATGTTTCTGCCCTGCATAGCAATTTTAGAGTCCTGTTTGACTTAATTTTATATGTGCCTACCTATCAAGGCCTCTTATGGACTTTATGTTTTTATATATACACTGTAGAAAAATTACAGTTTTTGCTGGAACAATTAATTAAGCTAATGCTGTCATTCCATTTAGCATTTTACAGTGAAAATGACATGGAAGGCAGGGGGAGGGCAGATGATTTTTATCTGTATCTTATTTTTTAGGAATGCGGCATGTTTGCAAATGTTATTTTTATTTTTAGGAATGCGGCATGTTTGCAAATGTTATGCGTCTGATGTTAGTCAGAAATCTGGTAGAGTCAACCATGGAAAGGGCGCAGTCCCCTATGTTTCAGACAGGATTAGTGCAATTCTTTCTATTTATATGCTTCTTTCAGAAGCATATAAGGATATAAATGGTATTTCTTGCAGATACTCCAGTGCACCATTGTTGCTACTTATTATTATTATGGTTGGTCACACAGTCAGCCAGATGTTTAGACTGGATTTGGCATTTTTATCCACCTATCAGGTCTTTCCCAAGGACCTGGGATAGGCAGATGTGGTTTGATGGTTTGATGGTGTTAAAGGTATCCTCACAGGATATAAACTATTCCAAGTAAAGCTGCCTTTTGCAATTGATTGATGCTGATTTTGTCAATGCCTTGGTCTTCAAGTGTTGCTCCAGATGTTTTGGGATTGCACCTAAGGCGCCTGTAACTATTTGTACTATATTTGCTTTCTTTATCATTATTATTATTATACAGGGCAAGGGTAGATTTCAGTTTGCCTTGAGTCTTCAAAATAGACAAGAAGGAAATATTTAATGTTGTATATTCTAACTGTATCTTGTTACGTTTAGTATAAAAAGAAAAGGAGACACAGAGGAATGAAAAATGGCTTCATATTATCTGTCCTTCCTTCCTGCCCGGAAGATTGCCAATTAGTTTTGTTAATTTCAGACTCCATAGGAGTTTGAGAGCTGTGCACCTGGAATGATCACTTGACTGGGACTTGCTAAAAACAATATTGACGAGAGACCAAAAAAGGAAAAGATAAATTTGCTCTATGAACCCTTTAAAAAAAAAAAAAGATGGCAATTAGCTTTTGAGGATCATGAAACAAAAAACACAAGGACTGAAGCTCAGGGGTTCCAAATGGATGTATCTGTGGTTGGTAGATTGTCAATGAAACCCTACAAAAGTCAAACTAAATAGTGATTTTATTTAACTAGTTCAACCACTCTGTTGCGCTCTGTTATTATTTGTAAAGCATAATAAATAAGGCACATGTTTTCCTTTGCAACCTGCTGCCCCAGATAAAGGCATCTTTGGCCATCATTATAGGAAGCATTTCACCCATTTATGGAAGCGTTAAAGGCTTTTTATCTGTAGAACAAACCCCAGTGCAGAACTGGGGTAGGAATTGGAGTTGTTAGTATGTAAGGTAGAATTTGAGAGCCAGTTTGGTGTAGTGGTTAAGGCATCAGGCTAGAAATCAGGAAACCATGGGTTCTTGTCCCACCTTAGGCACAAAACCAGCTGGGTGACCTTGGGCCAGTCACTCTCTCTCAGCCCTAGGAAGCAGGCAATCGCCAACCACTTCTGAAAAACCTTGCCAAGAAAACTGCAGAGACTTGTCCACATAATTGCCAGGAGTCAATACTGACTCAAAGGCATACAAAAAAAGGTAGAATCTCTCTAAAGAGGAAGATGCCAGAGGAGTGTAGCTTTATCTCATCTTCATTTCTCTTTCTGTAGGACGCATTTGTCAATCTTCTCCCTTCAGACGGATAAGTAAAACTGTCATATGGTCCGCTCAGTTGATGTAAACCTCTCATACCATAGCCTTTCCTAGTGCATACAAAATCTGAATATAGCCCAAAAAGATGCATTGGTCTGGGGATTCTTCATACAATGAGTTCATAATATAACTACAAGGCATTAAGGAAACAATTGGCCATGAGGAGTGTTTAGGATGTCAGCCATGGAAACTGAATATTTATGTGTGCATTAGGCCTCTAGGAGTATCATAGATGCAAGCATGCAGATGTGACGAAACAAGTTTGTTGTTTGGTTAGAATGCAAATAAAAGATTAACTGGCCACTTCCTTATGATGGAGGCGTCCAGGAAGTTAAGAGAATGTGCGGGGGCAGGCAGTTAAGAGAAGAGAAAGGCAGTAGACAATTGTACAGAGTAAAAAGAAAAAAAGGACATAATCTAGGGCTACCAAATCTGGTGGCAAGACTCCAAATGACCACCCGATGGCAGTACAGGGTTATACGTTTTTTGTATCTCTCTCTAGCATAATCTGGTGGTGGTTGGGATATTTGCAGCCCATCTCCAGTAGCTGCATACAATCAGCAGATTAAAAAAATAAAAGAGGAATACAGGTAGCCCTTTTGACAATCTTTTTATAATTAAACACAGGGAAGGAGGAATGTTGTTGATGGATCTCTTTCAAGAGAAATAAATTGTATGTTATCTGTTCGTACAATGTATTGCTGAAGTGTTAATTGTTCATAATCTTCTGACTCTATAAAAGACAGAATGTAGGAACAGATAAGAGATAAGAAAGGAGGTAACATCAACATGAAACCCACGCTTCAATGTCTGAGACGTGTCAAATGTATCATTTTAAGGGGGTGGCTGCGAGATTTTAAAATACAGTTATTTATCCCCAAAATAAATGTGTAAGAGATTGTGACACTTCTGATCAAATGAGCCCAGTTTTGCTGCAAAAATAAAGATAGTTTTTATCATTTTGCCTTTTTTCTGGGTCTTGAGATTGTGGGAAGTTTTAAAGAGGATTTTTTTTCTCTTTGACCTAGAAAGGCTGAACAATGACAAAATAAAGCGATCTCATCTATAAAATGGGTTAAATAATTGGCACATTCTTGAAATATCAACAATGTGCTAACAAAAAAACCCCCACCTTGTCTGTAATTATATTCTTCTGTTCTGTGTCACACTTCCGTGCAGACATTTACTCTTGTTAAGCCCTTTAAAATAAATAAACGGAAGCACATGTAGGTCTGCATTGGATTTTAACCTGTGTATTATAGCACATTGTCATCTTTAAATAAACATTGTAAGTAGGTCACAGTTATTCACCTTTAGAAATGAGAGCAGATGCTGATTATGATCTGATCAGGAACACACAACAAATCTATACCTCAGCTAGTCCCTTGGGACCAGTTCTAGCATAATTGTCCTCTGAACCCACTTTAGTTCTGGTACATGGTTTTTGATATAACTATTAAGGTTCTGATTCTGCTTCCATGAGTTTAGGGTTAGCCTTCAAAATATGAGAGAAAGCAGTCCAAGCTAGAAGTTCAAACCTATTTACTTATTTATTAAAAAATGGAAAATATTACCAGCAAAATTGAAGATTTGCCATTAATAATATTAGGCAACAAGATCATTGTTAGGTGTCTTCAACTTAGCTTTACATTGCTCTATATATTTATAAAAAGACAATATTAATTTTAAAAAAAGTTTCATTATTTTGTAGTAGCGGTAATGCAGAAGTGTCATATTGTGTGAAAATCAGAAAATCTTTAGATAAAACCGGCTTATTTTTCACTGAAGAAAGTAAGCAAGAAATCAGCAAGTAAACCACATTTTATTTAAATGTTTGCTACATCTAGAGAATAAAAGGTGTACTTGCTCTCTTTTGTTATTTAGCTTTCATCACCATGCTAGAGGTGAGTTAAAAGATAGTCACCTGAGTACCTATCACGAATAGCATCATTCTCCTTTAGATCTGGCCAGCAATCTTGGGACTAAAGCTAAAAAATAGCAATGTTAGATAGATGAAAGTGGAAAGTAGATAGCAGAGTAAAATATTTTGTGTTATTAACAGAGTAGCCTTGTTCTGAAATTCTTGCCTCATGATTGCAGCAATAAGGAATTGCACTGAACAGAGGGAACATATTGGTGGTGGTGGGATGAAGTACTCAGTTCTTCCTCCATGCCCAGCAGGCTGCTGAAAGAGAGATGTCACCTTCAGTTCTCTTTTGGTAGCCCCCACCAGGCCAGAGAAAATGTTTTAGTGGGCATAATAATCATATTCTATAAACATTTTATTCTCTTTCTTGATTAGGTGAGCCGGCCTCACCCGAGTGATCATCCTGTGCTGGTCATCTTCATGGTTGGTGGCATAACAGTATCTGAAGTCCGAATGATAAAGGATCTTGTAGCGGCACACAAGCCTGGAGTAGAGGTATGGAACATACAACAAAGTAATAAATAATGAAATGGCGGGTATGAACATGAGGACAATTGTTTTAGATAATCCTATTGTACCAATAGAAGAGAATATGTGAGAATACAATATCCTATTGTACTGCTGGTAGAGGAAGAGTGAGAGGTTTAAGAAAGATTCAGGGCAATGCCACTCCATTTGGTTGAGTGAAGTGAAGTGATTTAACAATACAAAAGAGACTATATTCCAAATCAATTTCCTTGTGGGACCTTCAAGGAAGTTCTTTGAACTAGTGGTGCTCTCAAGCAAACCTTCATAGCAGAAGTTCAAAACCCTCTGAGATTAATATAGGAGGTCCCGGGTTATCCAATTTAGAAGTGAAATAATTCATGAAAGATCCTACAGAATCTTTAGGAAGAGTCTAAAATCACTAAAATACATTAAAGCTTTTGGTAATCAAATCTTTATTATGGTCAAAGACCAGCAGAGAGTTGGGTACAGTCAATTAGAAAGCATAGAAAATACATCTGAGTCTAATAAAATAAACAACGGCATGATAAGGTAGCAACAATGGTGCATTGCAATATCTGCAAGAAATACCATTTGCCTGCAAGCAAGAACTGGTGGGACCACAAAACAAACAAAGTAATAGAAAATGAAGAAGCTAAAGTGCTCTGGGACTTTAGAATCCAAACAGACAAGCACCTGCCACACAACACCCCAGACTTAACAATTGCTGATAAGAAAGACAAAAAAGTCTGGACAGTGGACATTGTAATACCTGGAGACAGCAAAATAGAAAAGAAAGAACTGGAGAAAATCACAAAATACAAAGACCTGCAAATAGAAGTAGAACAACTGTGGCAAAAGAAAGCAAAGACAATACCAATAGTTATAGGCACTTTAAGTGCAATCCCAAAACATCTGGAGTACCACTTGAACACCTTTGGCATTGACAAGTCACTATCAGTCAATTGCAAGGGGCGGCTTTATTTGAAGCAGCTTATCTTGTGCGACAGTACCTTTAACACCATCAAACAACATCTGCCTGTCCCAGGTCCTTGGGAAGGACTCGATAGGTGGATAAAAATGCCAAATCCAGTCTAAACATCTGGCTGACTGTGCGACCAACAATAATAAAAAGCTAAAAGATATCAAACAGAAAGTATAAAAGTCTAAAAGGACAGGTAGGAGCATTAGGTGTTGTGTAGGAGGGCATAAAGGTTAGTATGTGGCAGACTATATCAAATTACAGAGTACTTTGGTATGACAAACTAGATGCTCATTAAGACTAGTTTATGGCACAGGTCACCATCTGATGAATTTTAATCGCTGCTGCGCAGAACCTGGCAACATTATAGCAGGGTTGGTATCTGAAAGCAGCAGGGAGGTGTAGAATTGTCCTGTGCACCCTGGATATTTATGCAGTAATGGTGAGATGAGGCTAGGACAAATGTCTCTGTAATACAAGCACTGGAGAAGCACACGCTCTGGTGTTTCTGTGTGTCCAGAGTCACGGGGGCCTTGTCTCTCTGGGTAAGGGATCTTCCTGTTTCGGCCTTCAAGGACAGCTGAGGGGAGGACATGACATCCTGCCAGAGTAAAGGCCCTCCAGTGTTTAGGTACTTCAAGTTTAGTTAAGTATGTCATAGGGGAGGCAGAGTACCTGTTGGATTCACTGGCAATAAAGGGTGGGGACGTGGCTAGATCCAGTTGGTGCTCTGTGTCTGCTATACACAGTTTAATGAGTGCTTTGGCCTGATCATATCCCATGCTGAGTAGAAGACCTGGAGAGAAGCCCAGGGATGAGGTTTTAGTTGCTACTGTCTGTTTCCATGTGGGCTGAAAATCATCCCTCATAGTTAATGGGGCAAGGCCAGGGGGTTTAATGCTTTTGAAGTCTTTGGAACTTGTTCGTCTGCTCTTAGGAATTTGTGAGCTGGACAGAGATTGCTTGAGAAATCTAGTAAGCAGTGTGACATGGCTTTTCAGGCTTCTGAGTGTGGATTGTTCAGCATTTTTCTTGTGTGAGGACCAACTTAGATATCTATAAAGACTTCATAGTATATAGATATAGCATACATCAGTGGCTCCAACTCTAAACTTTTTCAGCATCATAGAAAGGTGCTAAGAGTTCTCCATCTTTTTCTTCCAAATTCAATGCCGTCAACAGGAATAAGAATTCAGATAGATGCCATCCTTCCTTCCCACCTAAGCCCCCTTATTTCCTAAATTACATGCACTTTACATATGGAATGCATTATAAAGCATGCTGGCCACCTGTTTGCTAAGTAAAACTAGTGGAGCTGTTGTAGGGGGACCCACATAATGCTGAGTACCTACAGACCTGGATTAAATGCCTCCTCTGTGTTAATGGCATTCTTGACTTCAGAGCTCATTTAATGGTTCCTGAGATTTAAATACTTTCTCTAGAAACACATTTTCATCTGATACCATGCTTTTTTTTTTTTTTCTTTGCACTTAACCTCCCAATTATCTCCTTAGAGTAGTGAATCAGTTTCTTTGCTGTCCAGAGCAGGCCTTGAATTTGTGGTACATGGATGGACAAGTTAATCCAGCTTCCAAATGTATTACTGTGGCTTGAAAGATAAGCAGAAGTTTAATGAGTGATGAGAGAGAAAATGGTGTAGCCAAGCTTTGGGCTTCCTATCTGAGAGGGATTGAGGTTTGACAAGGAATGGCGCTGAATTTGTTGTTGCTTTGCTTGGGCTTGACCCTGGTGGTGATGGGTCAGCCTGTGAGAGAAGGAATTCAGAACTCAGTGGCTTTTACCATCACATTTCCTCTGTACAAAGCTGTTACACTAGAGGCTAAAAAGCTTTAGAATGGGAGGGAACAAGAATGCTGATGTTTGTTATTTAAAACAAAAATAAATGAATAAATATTCACTGGGCCTTTCATGCAAAAAAATTTCAAAGTCTCTGGATTTAAGCTGCATTTCTCTAGGTCTCCGAATATTTACCCCCTATCCAAGATGGTGTTTTCAAAAAGCTAGGTGTTTTAAATATTAAGCAAAAAGTTTATTATTTATTTAGAAATTGTGTATGGCCATCCTTCATAACATATGAACTCTAGGCAGCTAACAATAATCAACAAAAACAATATAATGAAACCTCTCTAATTCAAGCAAAAAAATTGAAGTAACGTCATAATACAGGTAGTCCTCAGGTTACGATGGCAATTAGGATGGGAATTGCCATCACTAAGTGATGCAGTCATAAAGCGCGGCATCATGTGACCGTGTCACTTAGCAATGGCAATTCTGGCAGTTCCGGTTGCTGCTGTTAAGTGAGCAGCATGCGGGTTGTTAAGTGAGAACCTTGTGACCCCAACTTCTGACTTCCTCCCGGCTTCCCCATTGACTTTGCTTGTGGGAAGCCAGCAGGGAACGTCAGAAATCATGACTGTGAGGATGCTGCAATGGCCAGAACTCTGAGGCCCGGTAGTAAGTCCCTCTTGTTCAGCACCAGGGAGGGAGGGAGAGAGAGAGAGAAGAGATGAAGGAGGGAAGGGAAGGGGAGGGAAGGGAAGGGAAGGGAAGGGAAGGGAAGGGAAGGGAAGGGAAGGGAAGGGAAGGGAAGGGAAGGGAAGGGAAGGGAAGGGAAGGGAAGGGAAGGGAGATTTCTGAGACTCCCTGTCCTCTTCCCACAAGCAAGTCAATGGGGAAGCCAGCAGCAAATCATAAGTTGCTCACACTCCCACTGCTTTTTTGCCCTTGGTCATTCTGTTTCTCTGTTTAGATAAGGAAATATCTCTGAAACAATGGCCCAATGGGTCACAGGTTGTCTAGTTAATGTTAAAATTGTGATCAATAGACCAGTGAAAATATTAGTTGATTAGTCGGTGTGGCAAATTTTAATCCGAGAGATTACAGTACATTTCCATTTTTAGTTTTACATGTTACTATGCTACTTCATGTATTACTGTGATGAAAAATATTAAATATGGCTTTACTTTCTAGCAGAGAATGGGAACTTTTGATTATTAATTCATGCATTTCTCAAGAAGGAATTATACTGAGATTTGGTAATATACAAAGTTTAATCAATTAAAAAGGAGATATTTAATCAACTAAAGTCCTTAACAGCTTGATAGCCTTACTGCATATATAAACAAAAACTTGATCATGAGTATTTGAGCTCCATATAAACTATTTCTTGATAACACTTGTCAAGGCAGAAACCCTAATGCAAAGATCAGTCTGTGATAGATTTTCCTCCCAGAGGGTCTGGATGGGAGAATGCAATGGCCTCTCTTTCTCAGCAGTGAATTGCCTAAATAATGAACCAGGTTTGAGCTGAAGAGAAGCAATAGCTGTCCAAGACCACCAGAAGTCCGTACTTCAGTGTTAGTATCTCTGAATGAAGGTTCAGAGATGTCTAGTCTCAACATACATAGGTATCTCTCTGGTATAAGCCGTGATGGTCCCTCTCAGTCACTGACAGCCCTACAAAGTAGACCAAAACAAGAAACAGACACTGTGTAAGCCTAAAACAACTTTTATTGGAATGGCTATAGTAACAGAATCTTGCAAGTCTGAATGTGTTTCCCCTCCTCTCTTAGGGGGCAGCTGTCTTAGGCATTTTTGTAAATCTCTATCTTCTCATCGGCTTAAGCCCTGTTTATTTGTTCATTGCCTTGGTAACAGATCTTCTCTCTCTCCATCAAGGCCATCCTCTATATTCTCTACAGTCACAACTGATGCAAATTACATAATTTTTGTCATGCCAGCACTGATGTTATGGCACACATGACTTCACTTGCATCACCTTTCATCCTCCTGTGTGTATTCGTGTCAGCACATTAGGAGAATATCAAATTGGAAAAACTCCCCTGGAATTTCCTTTGCGTACCAGTAGCAAGGATGGCATAGAAAATCCCAAAGCTAATTTTCTGATTCAGATTCTACAACACTGAATGCACTTTAGACGAGCAACATTGGCTTCCATCCAAATCGGAAAAGGCCAACATCGGCTGCCATCCACTGAGCACATGACAGGGAATAACTGTAAGGGCAATCCATTAAAAAAATAATAAATATCAATCCCCTACCACTAACTTAGCGAACTACAGGGCAACCATGCAATACTGATGGTTGAAATGCTTCCCCCAGTAGAAAGTTTACCTATAAATTGTATGCTGAGGGCATAACCCTTTTAGTTAAGCTGTACTTGCTCATAGAACCACAACTCTTTGTCACTGAGGGTTGCCGTCACTGATAGAGTGGCAAAAGTTGGTCATCCTAACCATCTGTGTATATATCTCTTGCTTTCCAGGTAATTGTTCTCTCTACAACTCTCCTGACACCACTTAACATTCTGGAGCTGCTTTTCGCAACAGACCGTCTCAAGCCAGACATTGGTATCTGAAGTTGTCAAAGCAAGCATCTGGCCCAACTTGTGGAAAATACCCAAACCTCTGGCCTTCCGTCTTTCAAGAACATTCCTCTAAAACTGAGAGGCTCTGAAACTGCCCCTAGTGTTAACCTCAGGATCATTTTCAAATGAGAAAAAATGATGAGCTCACTGTTTGTGAAGAAAAGCACCTACCTACCTTAGCAGATTGCTTCAAAGTCATTTCTTCAGGGATGTCAAACTAACCTTCCTTTCCCTGCAGAAATGTTGTGCTTAGCTGAAATCCTTTACCTCCAGCTTATTAACAGGGATGATTGCTGCCAGCAACTGCAGTGCATTACTACATCATTGCCTGTAACGGCTTCCGAGAACATTGTAGAACCATCAAAGAGAGCAACGGAGGCCTCCATTTTTAGACTAAGCTTTTGCTGCATTTTCTTGAGCACCATTGTTCACAGCTTTTCTTTAGCAAGGGAGATAAAAGATGCCACTAGGAAAAGACATGGTTCTGTGTGAGTGGCAAATTTGTTCTGAAATGTCCTATGCCTCTGAGAGAATCTGCACTTGTTGACAAATTGTTATGGGGGTCAGGGCAATGCTAATATTGGCAAGATTCAGCAGCATCTACAGGGGTGGCTTAAAAAAAGCAAAATGATGGTTGTGAAATTGCAATCCAAGGACTCTCCCTTTGTAAGTGCACAAGTATGAAAGGGGTAGAACTTCAATTGTGTTGTTGTTATTGCCATCTTGCCTTCTTTGATTCCCCTCAAGTCATGACTGGCTAGATTATATATTAGTAGCCTAGTTACAAGGCAATAGGCACCTCTGTGGGAAGGGTTAAGAGGCAGGAATTTGAAGCTAAGTGGTTTTCCCCAAGATCTCCATTTTCCATTCCTCTAATGTAAAATCTTTCTCCTGTTCCCCTTAAACAGAGTGAAAGATGTGGCTCGCAACACCATTGGATTCCTTCTTCCACCAGCCTCAGTCATCAAAGACAGCACTCCAAATTTGTCTGAAGTGCTGCAGATTCTCTATCCCTTATTTAGAACTTGGTACTCCATAACAGTAAACCCAAACTCTTCGATAGTTAGCTGATGCATTCATGCAATCCAAAATTATCCCTGGCCAGAGTACCAAAAATATGTGAAATTGCATCAGAAATAATCTAAAGAGAACATCACCATCATTGTCACGCAGGCCCAGGATTATAGCATTCTGGGAGGGAGGAATGTATACATTCATGGAATGGCATCTCCTAGCTGTTCTATGTTCAACTCCAACTCTTCACTTAAAACTCAGGGTGTCAGGGAGAAGGTTTTTGCCTAATGTTTCTGATGTCCTTGTTTTCTGTATGAAGAGAGTCTGATGGTATTTACTGGATAGAGCCTGTCCCGTGTAGGATATTCAGAGAAGGATCCATACAAGAAATGTTGCTGCCCATTTCTTTAACATCACACACACACACACACACTGTATTTACATGTTTAATGCCAAGGGTGTGGCTATTGTTTTTCTTCCAGTTCATTTTCTGAATAATAAAGGTGGCACGATTTAAGATTAGGGAGCAGTGCCTAATATGTCAAGCTAATCTGTGACATGGTTTTTCTTTTTCAAATGGCGTAGTTGATTTTGCTTCAGCAGCCTTTGATTCTTTGTTTTCATAGTAGTAGAATATAACTAGATGCTGCCTTCTTTGATGTAACCAAATCCAGCAGTTTTGTCTGATAACATGTTCCAAGAATACAGATTCAGGTCTTCTCCTGTCTAGCAGATGCAGAATAGCTCTTTTAAAAAGACTTTTCATTTAATGGCCCCTGTTGAAGATAATCTACATTGGGCTGCAGTCTGAGACTTCAGCAAACAGAAGACAAGGTAGCCAGTTTATAAAACGTGCCTTATAGGAAAAGGGCAAACTTTTCAGCATTTACTTATGATCATAATGGATGACCTGGCAAGCCAGATTGATCTGTAAAGCTATTTAATTGAAGCACTTAGAGAAAAGGACAAATACAGTCCCCATGGTTACCAGGCCAGATCTGTCACATTGCACTAATAGACTAAATTCTCTATTAAATGAGGGATTTCAATACAGGCTTTCTCTCATTTACACAGCTTAATGGGAATGCAGGCTCAAAATCGGGAGCACACAGTGAGGGCTGAATTAGAAAGGTTGCACTGCACTCCGTTCATGCAAAATTCCATATATTGGCCACTTGCAATCTTTTATTGCCTTCATCAAAGTAGAAATAGATTTAGCCACCAGTTCAGAATTGTCCATAGTAGGGGAAGATGTCCAAAAGCCAAAACAGCAGCCTTGCTCCATCACACATGCAACGAGTGTTAAGGGGCAGACTGTTCATGCCGTCATGCCTGCCATCTTGACTTTTCTGACACACACACGGATGTCCCTGCCTCCAGCTGTAGGTCTTGCTGCATAATGGAAGCAGAGCCTAACAACAAGGGAGGGTCTCTTCGGTCCTTGGGTACCACAGCTACTGAGGATGCTTTGGTATTTTGGATATGTTGTGCTAGACTGACTGTTTTGGGAGTTGTGGCAAAGTAGTAATGCCCAAGGATTTTTTTAACAGAGGCTCTCGAGTGATGGGGGTGGCCAGGGCCAGTGTGCACTTAGAAAAGCGTTTGAGAAGCTGGTGGCTTTGTACAGCAGCTGCACAACTACTGTAGTACAGAAATCTATACTTGTGAGAGAGAACTGGGCTGCTGGCTGGGTGTGTAGTGTTCCCAAAATCGATGAGCCCACATCCCTATGTGATCCATTTGCCCCTGCCACCCTCACCCCCCACCCTTTAAGAAATGCTTCTTGTTTTCATCCTTCACAAGCAACAGAAATCTCATTACCAAGATCCCATTTTACCTATTTGCATTGCCTGGCACCTGGATAGAAAAATACAACAAATTCTTGAGAAAACATTGTTTAATTTAATGATGAAACAAAATAGAGAAGTTGTATCCTGGTAATGTTGCTGACAACATAAAATAAATAAGTTACAGCTTAAGAGGAAAGCAGAGTGTTGCTTTTTGTTTAACTGAATTGGTGCCATGTTCGCATCTCTTACTTTAAATGTAGTTTGCTTTATGGGACAAGCCTCATGGTCCAGCATTTGGCAAATTAATCACAAAAGGCAGATTTATGTAACAGTGGAATGTCCCTCGTGCCCTAGCTACAGATACAGCTCAGCTATGAAAGACCTGCTCCACACACAGCAGAAAAAAGAAGCGAGTGGAACCGAAACAATGTGAAGTTCAATCCATATTCAGGTCAATTAATTTGGATTTATCTGAAAATAAACTCAATATCGCATCAGATAACCGACAATCTTCAGCATATCTTAAAACAGTGAGAGAAAACTTTATGTAGTTGTAAAAATTTCACTGAATATTTGTGGCACGGTATGTCTCATCACAATCAAATAGAGTCCCTTAATAATGCCCAGAAGTTTTACACCAAAGATTGTTACTGCTCTGTTGGAACAGAGATACTTGTACCTCATGAACTGAATTAAGAAATCAAAGGCTCTAGTGAGCTTTACAAAAGAAACCCGTCTTAATTCAATAGCATAAGAATATCTGTTTCCAATTAAAAACATGGCATTCTGAGTATTTTCCCCTTGGCTTCTTCTACAGTTAAAGTGACAGGATAGCAAATACTAAGCCCTCCTAATTCCATCACACAACATGGCTATGTTTTGGATGTATTCGAATGTTCTGCTTTCGGGATAAAAGTACATGACGTATCCCTTCTTTAGGAACTTATTCAAGTTTTGGTGGAGTTCCTCCATTACACAATGCTTTATTCGCACAACTATTCAAATATCACCTGAACACGTACACTTTCTCTCTCTCTTTGATCTTGCTTTGGTTGCTGTGGTACCAGCAAAATGTTCCAGAAGTGGAACTAATGGACTATTTGCTGAAAAGAGGAGGCAGGAAAACCCTTCTTCCATCCAGTTTAACCTCTCAGACAGAGGTAACAGTTCTCACTTTGGCAGACAAGGCTTGCTTAAACCTTCTCTTCAGGTCTTGCATGTTGGGTGACTTTGGCCTTGGAATGAGAGAACTTCTCCGCTTTTCTGGGGTGCCCGTTGTTTGTTGCTTACTGACTTCTTTGCACAAGCTGTGGAAGGCACAGAAGACCTCTTTGTAGTTCTCACTGACAGACACTTCATAGAAATTACAGCCCAACATGCTGGCCAGCTGAAGTCCATGTTGAGGTTCCACCTCTTTAATATGGAGCAGGTCTGCTTTGTTTGCTACAATAACTACAGGCAACCGATTTCTTGGGTGCACCTGCCGTATGTGCTGGTGGAAGTGGCCAAGGAGTTCATAGCTTTTATAATCTGTAATCGAAAAGACAATTACAACTGCATCCGCCCAACGAAGGCACTTGTTCAGCTGTTCATTACAATCCAGGCTATGTCTGTGCATCTGTTAAAAAAAAAAAAAAAAGTGGGGGAATGAGAAAATTATTTGACTGCAAAGAATGAAATGAAAGCTACAGAGCTTTGGGTACAGCCTATACTGAATTTTACTTATATGAGTTAACACTGTCCCTGCTCATTATCCCCCCCAAAAAGTTTAATCTCCTCTCTCCTTCCTGTTGATTGAACAAACAAAAACTCAGGCTAAACTAGGTTATTCTGAAGTTTGCCATATTCAAGTGGAAAACCGACCCACATAACTTTATGTAAAGTAAAATAATTTGTGGTGCCAAAGAATGGGAAATTAACTGGCTAGACAGCAAGTCGGGAATGGAGGGGGAGGAGAACAAAGGTATGAGCTGGAAACATTTAGAGTTGGAGACTTGCCCAGTTCAAAAAGGCAAATTTTGACCTTACACATGTCTATCCATTTAAACTTTCCATAATATAAAATCCACTCCAAAGAAATTTTAATGAGTACAGCTGCTGGTGCTGTGACTTTTTGTTTCAGTTATGTGTTTATTAAACCAATCTTGATTGGGCTGCAGCAATAAAATATGAAAATATTTCTAGTGTACTTTGCTAGGGAAATAAAAACAAAATGTTTCTTAATTTGCCAAGAAACAGCTCTTTACCCATTAGCTGCATTTCTGTTTTATTTAGAAAGGCAGCCTCCTTAAACAAGAGTGCTGTGTTTTCAAGTGGACAAAAGTTTAATTGAAATGGTGGGTTGTTTTCTTTTACTGTCAGGAGACTATATACAGTCCATTTATCAAGCATTGGCTGTTTACAATCATTCCTAGCAACAAAAAGAATTTTCAATGACTCCACTGCCAAAGCTGGTCTGCTTCTCAGCAAACATGTACAACCCTGGTCTTGAAAGTGAGTAACAATGAGGCTCCCTTTTAAATTATGGAATGGAAAGGAAACACCCACCTGTACTCCAGGTGTATCTTGTACTTGAATTGCAAACATCTCTCCATCAATTTCAATCTGTCTGCTGTACAGATTACCTAGCAACAGAAATGCACTCCATTATACTAAAGTCAGAGATGGAATTCTAACATAGGGTTTACAAAACTAAAAACTTTTTTTAAAAAATGGATTTGCCACTTCTTACTTTGAAATTGGGGTGGGGAAAACCATTCTAACTTTATTAGACACATATTTCCATCACAGAAAATAATTAGCAGCATAATCCTAGGCATCTTATTTAGCCATTCAGTGGGACTAAGATCCAGGTGAGTATGTATAAGATTGCAGGCTAAATGAATAGCTACAGAGAGATAAATAACAGAAGCATTCATACAATTAGTTGACATTGTCAGGCGACTATGCACGCATGCTTATAAAACTATGTGCAAAGTTACAGCTAAAGCCAGGTGCAAGAGAATGTATTTAGCTGTCTGAGCCCTTTGGACAGGGCAGTGTTTTTCAATCTTAGCAACTTTAAGGCACATCGACTTCATCTCCCAGAAGTCCCCAGCTGGCTTGGGAATTCTGGGAGATGGAGTCCACACATCTTAAAGTTACCAAGATTGAGAAACACAGGGATAGGATAACAGGGCACCTTGTAGCTAAAAGGAAATGTATTGAACTGCACTGTACCAGGAGAATTAAGCATATGTTTGGTTTTTCTTCCACAAGACTAAATAAGGATTGTAAAGTGCTATACTTGGTTGGAACGCTTCTACTCTGATGATGCAGAATTCTACCTGTCAGTAAAATTTCTTCCATCAGCCTTCTATAAGAAAACCTTCAGTTTAATTCATTTCCCACCTATATCTTGTATACTTTTGTTCTTCTTTTGCCTTGGCAGCCAGGAAGTTGCTTATTTAGTTATGATCAAGACAAGATTGCCATGGCATCATGTGTGTGGACATATCTGGGGGTTTTGCAGCATTTTGGCAAAACTATGGGCTGGATCAGTTACTCTGGACTTTTAAATGTTTCACTTAAGCTTACGTTGTTGTGTTATTTGCCAGAAAGTGTGGAAAATCACATCTCTGCTTTTTAGCACTCTACAGTAGAAGTCCAGTGGTGAGATTTGCTCTAATACAAACACATTTTGCTGCAAATAGATCTATTTCTCTTTTTCTAACATTTTTCACTTATATGCACTATTGGATCGAATGTTCATGGGATAAACCTGTGTGCACAATTAGTGAATGAATGTTACCAAGGGTGCCCACAGGGCATGGTCAAAAAGTCAAGGTGGAGGCCACAACGGTGTGATGGAAGCTCTCCCTGTTTTGCCGGCAGAGTTTCAGTCATACAGCTGTGGTCACCACCTTGACTTTTCTGACCATATCTGGATACCTGTGAATGCTAATTAATCAGCGTTTCCAGGGAGGAAGTTAGCTACGCATTCATGGTAGCAATCGCTGAATTTGAGACTTGCTCCCGCCTCCACCCTATATTGAAAGCTGCTTTTTCCTTTGGTTTAATCTGCATTAGAGAGGATTACTACACACACACCTGCCATCATTTACTTTCCTGCAGTTTCTCAGAAGGGCTCCCTTGCTTGACTGCCTTTTCAGGAGAACAACAAACCTCTTTAGAGTTCAGCCCAAAGCCTATTTGCATAAATACCTTGATTACACATAAAGATAGGAGCGGAACTTAAGTGATAGAGCTAAAAGCCACATCCTTTAACTTGGAATGTGTTTCATTATGCTGATGTACGTGGGTGGCAGAAGCCAAGGAAAAGATTTCAGAAGTCAAAGCTGTGAGGGATTTGACATCCCAGCTCCGGTGAAATGAGTCCCAAAATAGCAGAGTGCTTTTCTTCAAAGGCATATGATCAGTGACTGGTGTAAAGTAAGGCTGTGTATGAAATCTCTTTGTCCTCTTGCTATAATGATGAGTGCCGCCCCCCCTCCCCAACCCTCCCCAACAGTGAGCACATTCACAGAGGTTTTGGGATTTCAAAGCCAGTTTGCCAAGTGATGTTCTGTTGGCTCACTGTATTGTAGCATTTAGTTTTCTGGAAGCAAGGTACTAAAGACTTTATTCCCAGGGGTGAAAATACATTGTAATGCACTGCCTAAGAATACTGTTGAGAAAAAGCTAGTCTTTCTGACCATTTCTTACCTGCGTTGCGTTCATAGTCTCCAATGAATCGCTTTGTGAGAAATCTCACTACCAGGGCTGTAATTAACAAAAAGATGCCATTTGTCAAGAGGAGAGAAAAAGTGGCCTCTAATTTAAGGCTCATTAGACCCCATTCCTGTCTGCTGCCCCCCACCCCAAGCCAACAGAGGTGTGACTGGAAAGAGCAGCACTGCTAACAGCAAGCAACAGACAGCAGATCAGGTGTCCAAAGCAGTTCAGCACTTTTCCTTCAAGGAAAAACTCCCCGAAGCCAGGGTGGCTGGCTGGCTGCAGGGTGTGAAGGTTCAGGTACGTCTAAACAACTAGCTCCTTCCAGCTTTCTCTCTCCTTAAAACTTTAGGCTGAGATGACTGGGGTGCAGTTCGCTTCTCGCCCCTCAGCCAACTCTTAAAAACCCAGTAAGAATCAGCCTATCAGCTCTACCAGACGTGTGCCTGGAGTGGAGGTGCCTAGATATCATTTGGGGGGGGGGGGGGAGTTCAATGTATTGTGCTTTGTGCCTTTCTGTGTCCATCCCCGATCTGGCAGCAGGTGCGTGTGGAACAGCGGTAGGATGCTAGAGCCGCCTCCTCCTATCCAGTTTAATATTAATTCAAATTTCCATGTTGCGCCCCCCCCCTTTGGAAATCAAATACAAAGCGGGGATGTTTGTTTGCCCCCTTTTAACTTTAAAAGGCTTTTTCTGCTGGGGGAGGGATCTCCTTTGCGAACCACCGAAGTCGGGGCGGAGGGGGGGTAGTGCGGGGCCCCCGTCCCCAAAGAAAAAAATAAGGTCCCCTCCCCCTCCAGCCGCCCACAACACTTACCGGTCTTGCCCACCCCGCTGGCGCCCACCACGGCGATCTTGATGAGCCGGGGGCGGCCGGAGGCGCAGTTCTCTCCGCTGGTGGCGTTTTCTGCCTGGGGGTATTCGGCAATCGTCCCCATGTTCTGGATCAGGCGCATCGCAGCTGCTCCGGGGAAGGCGAGCAGAGCTGCAAGAACGCCGCCGGGAACGAGAAAAGCCGAGGGGAACCGAGGCGGCGGCCTCCGAAGCAGCGCCACCAGTCGCCCACTGCGGCAGCGGCTGCTCTGCCCAGCCTCGCCTCTCCGACACCTTTTTCTCCGCCTTCCCCTGGCTCCTCCCCCCGGTTCCTGGAAGAGGCTCCGCCCCTCCTCTTTCGTCCTCCGCACAACCAATGGAGTCCAGCTGCCACGCCCCGGCCGGCCCCAACCCCGCGCCTGGCCTCACCTCTCAGCTCGCCTGGGCGCACGTTCTTGTGTGGGGTTCCGCTGGACGGGAATTCAATGGGAGGCTCCCCGCGTGATTGCTCTCCTGTTCCCCTGTTCCTGCCGCCCTCTGCGCCCGTTAAAAGGGACTTGTGGCCGAGATTGCACCTGATCCCTAGCCCCGACGTATGTACGGGGTGGCGTGGGTCACATCTCTTCGCGCAGGATGAAGCCAGTAAGAACAGCGCGATCTACTTCTGCCGTGGGCAACGTGAATCATAGTTCCCAGGCGAGCAGGAAAGTTTTACCGCTCTTGGACTCTGGATGCATGTTCACAACGTACCTTCTGTCATTTTAGTCAGATTGCCCCGTTCCCACCCAAAATAATGCTAGGGGTGAAGAGAGGAGGTTTTACAAGGCAGCTTTAGGTGTGCCCTGGTTCCCAAATGCTTGCATTATGACATTAAAGGCCAGTTAACCCCATGCTCTTATTTACTACCCTTACAGAAAGACTTCATCTCTTCCATAAATTCTGGATAGAAATTTAGTACATTTTATCAATCCTATATGTTCATAGGGCTGTGTCCTGCGCACTTTGCATGTTGGAAAAGAAGCTTTTCAGTTGATACGCTCATAACATACCCATGGTTTTCCTGCACCAGCTCCAATGACATGAATGGGCGCTTGATGCACACACGCATTTCTCCCACTTTCTGGGTTTTCAGAGTGTGCAGATTGTTTTCAAAGCCTTCTGGATCTACTGTGTCCGCTGTGGATGCTGTTTTTATTTAGTGGCATAGAGCACGTTGTCCTGCTAGCATCTAACCAGCCATGCTGGAAGCAGATCACCCGGTGAAATCCGTAGGACTCAGTGAGGACCAACAGACTTAAGTCCTTTTGGTTTTGAAGTATCATCTCTAAATATGGCCAAGCGTGGCTCCAACTTTGTCATAATGTTATTCTAATGCTCACATCCAACAACTTGTCCTAAACTGAAGTCTTTAATACGCCTTCTGTGTTTGTCTAACAATGATGTCTATGTGGAGCTGTTTCACCTTCCGAAAAAGAACCAGAAGTTCAAAGTGGCCGTGTTGTTGTTCAGAGTCTCTTGCAAGTGCTTTGTTGAACACTGGACCTCTGTTTTAATGGAGAAGCCACATGAATGGACCACAAGACCACACGTGGGCCAGTTCCTCCTGTATGTCATCCCTGGAGGGGCGTGGGGGGAGGCTCCTTCCACAACCTGTAAGTTCTGTGCAAAAGTTTTGTAGCAGCAAGCCGACCTGGGCATTTTCGGGCATCTTTCTCCAAGGTGAGCCAGATCAGAAGCCATCTGGAAAAGCTACTCTGTGGTTGCTGCTGTAGCAGAAAGCTGCTTCATTCAAACAACCGTAGGACAAAGAAGGATGGGAGCCAGAACTGAAAAGAAATTAAATACAAAGGAACTCAACTTTGCTTTGTAGTAGGCTAGATCAGCTGGTTGGCAGGACTGCAGCTTAGATAGGATCTTCATTATGAGAAGGGCTGGGGGGGGGGGAGAGGAGGAGGGGGAAAGAGAGAGCTCAGCGAAACAGGCACACATAAAAGCTGGTTGGCTTTGTCTGAAAGCAGACTTTTTTTTCCTCCTTTCCACAGAAAAGGCTGACTAATGTTCTGCAGCTACATTAAGATTTTTATCACTTTTGAAAGCTTTTGTGGCTTGCTTGCTTTCCCAGTTCCAAGTTTCTTTCTTATGTAATGCAGGTCTGTGGGGCCAGAGAGTGGCAAAGCTGTCCAGCAGCCCCTCTCCGCCACAGAAACATCCGCAGGCTTTTGGAGGCAGACGGAAAAGCAGATTTCCAAGTCCGGTTTCGGGAGGGAGGGAGGACACTTTAGAGTGGACAAAAAAAGTTCAACCTGCTAATAACTGATTATTGCCATCTTCATGGGCTCAGCTCGTATAACCTTCAGTCCCAGCAAATCTCACATCTCCTTCATGGCTCTGAGTACCGTGTTAGATCCCTGCTGTATAAACTTTAAAAAAAACTAGTTCCAGTATCCATTTTAAGTTTGTCTATTTGATTTATCCTGCCTTTATTTTTGGTCAACTCAAGGCAGCATCCATACCTAATGTTTCCACCTCCTATGTTCCCCCCAACAACCCTGCGAGGTGGGTTGGGCTGAGAGAGAGGGACTGGCCCAAAGTCACCCAGCAGCCATCATGCCCAAAGGAGGCCTGGAACTCACAGTTCCCTGGTTTCTAGCCCAGCACTTTCACCACTACACCAAAGTGGCTCCTAGTGTTTGGCTGGATCTTGCCTAATGCTTTTATTCCAGTTGATTTTCATTCATCCTCTGGAGCAGGAAAGGAGTCTGGTTGAAGATCTCAGTTGCATTCAGTTAGTTTCATCACAGGTAATATTACCTTTGGAACATTTATATGGTGTTGACTGTTTCTGACAGATATCCAGTTTTATTCTGTTTCTGTGGATCCCCACCTGAGATTCTGTTCCTGGCAAATTGCAACTATGTATAAGTTGGGCTAATTTTCCTGATAAATATGTTATTCCTGTGCTTATTTTACTAGCAGGATTGCTCAGAGCCATAATTCTCTATATAAGAATTTAAGGGATTTTGAGGGAGGGAGTATAAGACAACAGGGAAAAAAACATTTTGCTTTAAAATACCAAATAGAAGATCAAAAAACCCCAAAACATAAGAAATTCAAAGGATTGTTCTCTTTCTCAGGTAACACTTAAAGAAAACATTACTTTTGGCTAACACATGTCAAACAAATATTAAATGTGTTTTTTTCCCTAAATAACTGCATCTGTTTGTTACAATCTTTTCTTCTGAGAAGAAAAAATGCTACAGTCCTTTCAAATATAAGATTTTCTGTCATTACAAAGGGGCATCATGAATGACATTTAGAGCTCCTGAAGAAAAAGTGGGATGTCAGTCTAATAAACCATAAAGTAATTACTGATACTGTATCCAGAAGACAGCCACCTTATTAAGATTGCCAGGCCAGAGAAGGCTGAGAAAAGCCTGGGCAGCGAGCATCTATCCTTGTTGAATTGCTCTGAAGTACAATATTCGCTTATGGTAGTTCCTGCTATTCCACTCTGGAAATCACTTTAAATGGCAGTTTTTCCCTCCCATGTTATAAGTTACTGGAATTTTCAGCGCTGTCACGCGCAGAAGACATCAATCAGCGTGAAGCAGAAGTGGATAGTACACCAAGACATGGTCATATAAGGTCAATGAAGTCATACCAGGAACCCCATTGCTGGAATTCTATCACAATCCTGGATTGATAAACCCGTATCAATGCAAGATCAATAAAGCCACCAATGCTTTCTTAAACTTTTGTTTGCTTAAACAGTAGGTTTAGATAAAGACACCTGCAAAGATTTTCATCAAGAATAATGAAAGCAGCGTTGGGCTGCTATGTGTCAGCTTTCCATTACACCAGTGTTTCTCAACCTTGGCAACTTGAAGGTGTGTGGACTTCAACTCCCAGAATTCCCCATGGCTGGCTGGGGAATTCTGGGAGTTGAAGTCCACACATCTTCAAGTTGCCAAGATTGAGAAACACTTCATTACACTATGGCACAAGCTCAGCCTCTTATGTATATGTGTGGAATGTCGTGACACAGATGCAAAAAGGGCGATGCTTACAGAAGAATGCTGCTTTCATCCTTTGTGCTCTTTACCCCAACCACCTCCCACCCTGTGGATCCCTCTGATCAGGGGTGTTCACAGAGGTTAAAAAAAAATTGAGATGGTAATCAAAACCCATGTAAAAAGGGGGCAGGGATTCAGTTGTGGATTTTTTTGATACACGTGCAAACTCCATAGATGCCCCTGCTTCTAGAAGATCAACAGGTAGAAAGTTGAAAATCTCCAGCTTATGACAGTTTATGCTGAGTTTCACCAAATTTTCTCCCATAGACGATAGATGGATGATAGATAGAGAGATAGAGAGATGAGAGAGAGACTAAACAATCATCTTTATGTTGAGAGACTTTGGGGCTGGAGAAGCAGAATCTCAGTTGCCCTGCAATTTTTCTCTATGAATATATGCAGAAGCCATCTGTTACTTTGTTCTTCAAAACACCGCTGTTTACAAGAGAAGGATTTGCACATACTCAGTATTTAAGCTTGTTCACCTTCCCAGAAAATCTTTCCCTGTATAGTGTTTCATTCAAACTAGAAAATATGCCCTTGTAACTGGAAGCTCCAGACTTTACCAGTTCAGTAAAATAATCTGATTATTAAAAGGAGTTGGCTTCAGAACAAAAGAATCATTCTTGGTTCTAATGGTAAAGAATGGGACACAGATCACAACAAAATATTCATATGGATTTCCGTGGGGTCTAAATTCTGTTCTCCTACCGTTGCCCCAGCTCTTTTTGAATCATTCCTCCGACATCTTCCCTCTAGCATTGCTCTTTTTTGGTTCCTGCAGTCCACTGTGCAGATCCAGCCCCAAGGCTTTATTCTAAGAGGGTCCTCAGCACTTTATATTACATCCAAACGTAAGTCCTGTTTATTTTTTTAACCTGTTGACTTAACACAGTTGCGCATTCATTTCTGAAGCTTATGTTTGTGCCTGGAAATGATAAATCTAGCAAACAGGAATGCCATAAAATGTGCTAAGATTGCTTAGATTTACATTCAGGGGTGTATATGGATTAAAAAAATCAAGATGGCATTGCACATAAAAAAAGGCAAAGGTTCATTTCCACCAGTGTAGCTGCCATCTTGACTTTTTTTAGCATACCTTGTAGACATCCCTGGCACTATATATTACGAGGTTGAGAATGGGAGGTTGTGGCAGAATATGTTGTTCTGGGAGTCATGTTTGTTGATTCAGCCCTAAAATGAAGTTCAAGGTAGCTAGTCCATGGGTTTGTGTATCTGACTGAGTGGTGCTCAACCCATAATGGAAGAGGTTGCATTCTCATTAATGATATGTTCAAATCTTGGGGGTACATTTAGATCTAATTACCATTAGAGGCCCCAGTATAGCCAGCACATTTTACCAAGTGTGGTTGCTACCACAGTACTGGCCCTACCATAACTTCTTGTTTAGATTACTACATTCTTTTATACAGGTCCATCCTTGAACATTATCCACCAACTTCAATTAGTGGCTAAGTAAATAGGAGACTTCCTGGTTTCTTAGTAGCACAGGAAAGAATGAGACTAACTTGTGAAAGCCAGTGCAAATTCTTTTTTCTGTATTTCCTTCTATCTGAACTGTCTATAAGCTCGCTTAACCATGTGCTCAGAGTCTTGGCTGAAGAAACATGGCTAAGTATGTTCTTTGTGTGCTTGACCAGATTCTACAAACTCTTAAAAAAGGCATTGGAGACTTCATGAATTGTGACCTCATTGAGTAGAGGGATGAACCTAAACCTCATCACTCAGGTGACTGAGTAAGGAGAAGAATGCAGAGGTAACTCAGAAATTTTTCTCTAACAAGGGCTGGTCCACCACAGTATCTGAAGAAACCCTTGAACTTCATCTGTGGAAACTTGGCTCCAGATACCTTGCTTTGCAGAAGTGTAATTACAGCAGTGGCTTTTTCAGTGCTCCTCTGAATCTTGCACATCCTCTCAAAATAGCTCACTTGTTGCCTCCATAAGTGTTTCTTCAGATCCAGACAAACTCATACTTTACATGGCCTTTTAATGTTAACTATTTATGCTTCTGTGGTGCTAAACCCTAAATACACTTTTTCAATATGGGTTTTAAATGGCTGAAATCTCATAGTATTCTCACTTGACATCTCACAAGATCTTAACATTGAGATTTGAGCTGATTATTATTATTATACTTTTTATGCTATTTGTAATTTAATTTTTTGTAATGACACGTTTCCAAAAGTTTGCAGGCTGCCTTGAGAAAATGACCACATAAATATTAAAAAATGAATTCATAAATAGAAAATATGGCACATTTACTCACTCGGACTTCCTGGATAAACATGGTGATAGGAACTGGCCTGCATGATCTGGCAGAGGTCTGAAGGGAGCCAAGAACTTTTTGAAGTCCATATTGATTAAAGGAAACCACATTTTAAAAAAATGGCCTTTATTCTCTGAATCTGTGCCCAGATAACTATTATTCAGGCAATTCCTTGCATGTAATGCAAATCCATATTATTCTCTTTTATGGATCAGCATAAGAAACTGCAATGCACTCCCTGACTGGAGGCAGGCATATTAAGCACCCATTTAACATGTGCATTTAATGAGAGGGCATTACCCCGAAATATTTCTGCCCCATCTATTCTTTCTTAGTTTTATCATGCCACGGTATCATAGGGACGAATATGATGGTTTTAGATAACAACATGAGTCATACAGTTGCCCACAACTTGGGGGGGAAAAGGCACTCGTTTTCTATATAAAGAACAGACTACATCCAAAAATAGAAGTATCGCTTAAAAGAATCCTGCTTCTGGAGGACCTGCAAATTCCAAACCCCAAAAACCCAAAGGTCGGAATGCAGGGTCATTTCTGCAGAGGGTATAGTGTGAAAACGCACTACATCTGGAATGTAAACTTAAGCAATCTTAACCACATTTTAAAGCATTCCTAGGTTGGCTCGTTTTATGATCTCCCATGTTCTTGTTAAATTTGTGGTTTTCTTGCTAAGGATTTGAGAATTTGTGCTGCATTGGCACAAACACAATAAACTCCAGTAATGAATATGCAAGTGTGTTAAATCAACATGTTAAAAAAACCCCAGGCCTTGCATTTGAATATAATTATAAATTAAATAGGTGAACAGGAACTTTTCATCACATGGTCTTGCAGCCTGAATTATAAGCCCTGGCAGCTTTTACAAGTTTCAGGACGCTATCAAAAGAGGAGCAAGGTATAATTAACTAGAGGTGTTGTTTTGTGCACAGAAAAATCCAGTTAGCAAACTGACATCATATACCTTGGGTCTCTGAGGGGAAATCTTAATGTGCAACCCACATTTATGCTTGCAGAGGTCATCCTGCAGATCAGAAGTCACCAATCTTTACTGGCTGGCCACCCCACTGAGCACTGTTGAAAGCATCTGGTTGACATTCTCCCCAAATGCCTGCCAATGTGGGGTTTGCACGTTCCCCAAAGGGCGGCAGTGATGGGCATGACCATTCAAAAGGATTGCCCCCACCAGCTCTGCAGCCCTGTGGGATGCTTCTTGCCAACCTCAGTTTAGCTTTGAAAAGCGTTAGGTTGCAGCCTCCAAACACTTCTGCTCTCTGGAAATGATATGCTAGAGGCATTTGTGAGGAACAACAACAAAAAGGAAGATGTTAGGGACTGGCCCCTCATTTTATAGCTTGGAAGTTATTTTGATTAAAAGGAGTTCTATTAACCCTAAGTAAAGTGACTTGAAAAATTTAATAATTGCAAAAAAAAATGCAACAATTATTTAAAAATAAGCCGACTTTCTAGGATCCTTCTCACAGGGAAATTAATGATAATTCCTCTACAATTGGTGGGTGTAACAGACTGTATAGTATTTGCCTGCCTCTCTAATGTATGCTCAAGGATCTTTCTCCAAAACAGATGATAATAAGGGAGGTGGTGGTAATCCAAGAGTAAGCTGAATGTTAAAACGTCCTTACTCCAATTCTGAAAGCTGCTGATTAGGTAACAGAGCTATAATGTAAATATAGGATAGGATGTTGTCTACCTGAATCTCTATATTTACCTATCATGAATAGTCAAGCTGGAAACAGGAGTGCCGAGCGAATAGTTCGGTTGTGTTCAGACAGGTGTAGTACAGGGGAATCCATGAATATAGCAATGGCTTTGCAGGTATGCTCAAACCCCTCCAGATCTGTGAGCCAATGGGATTAATGAGACACCTCTGGCTATATGAGCCTTTCTGACAAGATGGAATTCCTGGATTTGGGAATTGGGGAGTTCTAAATGGGATTGCTTTACCTAGAAATATCATATAAATAAAGTGGGGGTTCACCTAGAATCATCACTGTCAATGGAGGCCCAAGTGACCCATGAGACTAGGAGTGGCTGTTACTAGCTTTTGATGGTTACATTAATGACTTCCTCTCCTGTGCAAGGACAGTCAAGCCACTGTTCTTCACAGTTATAGTAATATTCCCTCCATCAAGTGCTACCTTTGCACTTGATCCAGAAACTGCATTTGGTGCTGGCTGAGATGCTCAGGCTGCTTGGTGAGGCACCCAATCCTGCATGTCACCCTTCTGCTGAAGGAACTATACTGGTTGCCAATTACTTACTGAACCAGGTTCAAAAGTTTATTTTTACAGTATATGGCCCTAAGTAATTTGGTACCAGGATATCTGATAGACAACACTCTTCATTTTGAACTTGAACAGTCCCTATGACCATCTGAGGGAGTCTGTCATTTGATATTTAACTTGCAAGCAGATACTTTCTGTGGTGGAAGGTGCCATCTAGCATGGTCTCCCCACTGAAATCTGAGAGATGCCTACAAAAACATCTTTTGAGCCTATGGAAGACCTGTCTCTTCAGCCAGGCCTTCTCTGGGTGAACGTTGAATGCATGCTTTTGCTTTGTTTTGATTTCCTTTTCTTTCCCCCCACCCACATTTTAATTAGTGTCTTAATATTGTTTTAATTAACTTACTCATCAAGTGCAAGAAAACAAACTTGACAGATTTGCAAACATGAAAACAATGATACAAGCCAAATTCCTTGATAGAATCACCCATTCTTACTTTGAAATATATAATATATTGGTCCTGGAATAATAATCTGGAGGCTTTTAAGGTCCTAGTAAATCACTCACTTCACTCTAGGTTTGCAAAATTGCCTTTTATTGATAAACCTAAGAGTAAGGCCATCAGTATTATTGTTATCATTATTCAACCCAGATTTAAAAAAAAAAAATCAGGAGAGTTTGGTACAAACCAATAGGAAGGAGACATCTACGAATCTGAAACTTGGATGGTATTTGACATTAATACATTTGAAATGGATTAAAATAAGCTTTCATGACTAAAGGATATTTTAATCTGGGTTGACCTGAGAAATCTGTTAGGGGTCTGCTACAATTTTAGCTGAGCTGCATTATTAAACTGTTAAAAACCATGGAGATTAAATATTCAGCAAATTGAAAATAATGAGAATATAAATCAGGAATTTGTATAATAAGAAAGCATTTCTAATTAGGATGCTCACAAATGCATCAGCAAATATTTTGTCCTCTCTGTTTATAAGAACAAAAGTTAAAATTCACACATTTAACCCCATGGAGTATTTCCTAAATGCTTCACCATTTTTAAAGATGATCTTAAAAATAATTTATGCAAGACAGCCATGAGCTGTTCAGTGGAGAGAACTGTGCCTAGCTTTATATTCCTTTGCTAGCAAACCTCAATTACAGTCAATTCACTAATCACAGCCAACTAGCCAACAGGGGTTCGTTTTTAGGGCCAAATGCACTGTTTCTCAACCTTGGGAGAAACTGGGGAATTCTGGGAGCTGAAGTCCACACATCTTAAAGTTCCCAAGGTTGAGAAACACTGGTCAAATGGAACCAGATCCTCCCAGAAAAAAAATAATAAATATGTAATTGCATGAAATCAGTTAAACAAAGACTTTCATGGGTGATCTTAATCAATGTTGATTATTTAATGCTACTCCATTTGGGTTTTTCTATTGCTTCTCTCATGCGTAAGGCCTGAGTCTAGGCTGGGTCTTCAGGAATGGTATCATTTTAAATTGCTGGTACTGACTTTCAGGCCCTGCATATAGGAACACTTGAGTTCTTGAAACTCTTGATGTGCACTTAATAAAAATTCCTGTGCATTCAGCTCACTAGTATAATCAAGGTCAATTAGCTTTTCGTTGTGTTAAAATTGCCATTTAGGACTTTTTCTGTTTAGCTCCTACTGTCTGGAGTCAACTCTCCCTTGAATTACATCTGTAGTCCAGTCTCTGGGGGTTGAAAAAAGCCCTTAAAATGTTCTTTTCACAGGACCTTTATCAAGCTAGAAAACCTTCTCCCTCCTTAGGGTAGATTTATACTAAAGTACTAGTATTGGGAACTGTTTATGTTGGTTATTATACATTATTAGTGAATATTTCATATTGTATTGCTTTATTATGCTGTTGGTTTATATTGGATATAATTTTGATTTACCTGCACTACACTTAGTGATAAACACACACTAAAGAAAGCTATTAAAAAACTACTAGCACCATCCCCTGTATTGTGACTGGCTTGAAGCATCTGAATGAAAAAAAAATGGAAAGACATGAACAAAGTACTGTATGAACTACCTAGATCAGTGATAGCGAACCTATGACACACATGTCAAAGGTGACACACCACAACATTTTGGGTGACACACCAGCATTTACCAACACTCAACAACAACTATTCTCCCTGTTTGAATTACCAAAGAAACTGAGTTTTACTCATATTTCATTTTTGTAATTATTTGACATTTCTTTATATAATACATAGCACCACACGTGATTGGAATGTATTTTTTTAAATAAATGAATATGTAAAGAATTGTTTCTCTTTTGCTCAGGGGGATGAGAGTCAACAGCAGAATCAAGTTAGGCATTTTCCAAATTTTTGACACGTCGAGCCCAAAAGGTTCGCTATTACTGACCTAGATAGTGCAATGGCTTGACAAAGTTGTCATTGAAAAAACAAAAGATACATACATGGATGATCTTACAAAAAACTAAAAAAATTATTCAAAAGAATGCTGGTCAAAATGTTTTGAAGATTGGCTTTCTGTGCTGTAGAGGGAAATTGGAAGCTGGATAATTAGATCTGCAAAAAGGAAGATGTACCTGTGGTTTTATATTTGTACGTTTTGAAAGAGAGACTTTATCTTTGAAAAATATGGGAGTTGATGTTTAATATGGTGAAAAATAGTTTATTTTTCAATTTATATCGCCACCCATCTCAAATTCATGACTCTGGATGGCTTACATCAGTTAAAATGCCATAGAACAACATATAACAATAAAAGTAATGCATATAATCGGCAAATGACCAACAGACAACTCACACATCCAGATCCCCAAGCTTGATGATAAAACCATGTCATATTACATATTACATTTCCAAGTATTACAAGTACTGCATACAGGTAGTCCCCAGTTTAAGAACGAGTTCCGTTCCCAAGATCTGTCCTTAAGTCGATGTAAGCCAGAACAGTATTATTGTATAATACTATATAAGTAGTATTGTGTAATGAACTCAAACCATTGTGTATTTAACTCGAATCATTGTGTATTTAACTCAGATTTTGCTACAATAGGCTTCGTTCTTAAGTATGGATCATCCTTAAACTGGGTGTTCTTGACCTGAGGACTACCTGTAGTCCCAATTTCATGAACCATGACAAAAGTAGTGTAAAACAGGTTAACTGGGGCAATGGAGTTAAATGGTATGAGTTGGCTAAATTAATGCAGATGCTGTGTTGCTGTCTTTTGAATCTTTTGCAGTGTTTCTCAAACTTGGCAACTTTAAGACGTGTGAACTTCAACTCCCAGAATTCCCCAGCCAGCATGTTGGGAAATTCTGGGAGTTGAAGTCCACATGTCTTAAAGTTGCTAGTATCCCCCAGCATCCCCCAGCATTATTATTGCAAGAAGGTATGCATCAAACATGAAAATTTGGGGGGGGGGGTTATGCCTTGAAGTCAGTTCTTGACTCCTGGTGACTGCCTGGACTAGTCCCTGCAGTTTTCTCAACAAGGTTTTTCAGAAGTGGTTTCCATTGCCTCCTTCCTAGGGCTGAGAGAGAGTGACTGGCCCAAGGTCACCCAGCTGGCTTTGTGCCTAAGGCGGGACTAGGACTCACAGTCTCCTGGTTTCTAGCCTGGTGCCTTAACCACTACACCAAACTGGCTCTCTAATTTGGAATAGTGTCTTGTTTCATTAGGTAGCTGCTGTTTTAACACTTTTTTAGCATGCATGATTTCTGCACTTTTAGAAAAAAGAAGATAAGGACAAGCATTTGTTGTTCTTTGCTCTGAGAACCCCAAAGAACAGACCCAAGTTACAGTGTGTTCTCTTTGTGTTTTTTGAAGCCATCAAAGTACACAGTGTCCAGGTTAGGACTGAAAGAAGAAAATCTAGCCCTAAACCTTAAAGACAAGGGTCTGCCAACTAATACAAAACAGTCCATTATAAATATAATGGCATGATATCCTGTTACTAGTTGCAGATAATACTACTGAATTATTCTTTGTAGTTTAAGAAATAAATTATAACGCTTTTCATAGGAGATCATTGTCTTTGCCTGCTCGATGCTACATACAGTTTGTCAAAAGAGAAAGTGCTGTTTTTAGTTAGATTAAGCAATAAAGCATTATTTTTACATCTTGGAAACTCCCAGGCAGCTCATCTCCAATGTCTTGCCCTGTGAACTTTCCTTTGGAACAAGCTGTTCTGTGTTAACATTAAGTTTTCAAATGAGGACATGCATTGTATGTATCCTGCTTTGTTGTTTTGTTGTTTCTACAAACGTCTTTTTCTCCAAACTTTTATACATCTCAACATTTGTTTATTTATGTGTTTACTAAGATTTCTATGCCACCTTATTTCCAATGGCTCAGAGCAGCATACATAGAAAAAACCAGAAATCTAAAAAAGAGGGCAGTAATATAGAATAGTATGCATTATAATGGTAGTGACCAATATGGGTAGATACGAGTACCTAATATGCTCCAAATGCTCTCTTCCATAACTACATTTTACTACCTTACATAAAATCATTAGGAGGAAAGTAATTTGTATTTATGAGAGCAAACTGTTCATAAGAGGAGTGTGATGGAGAAGGCCTACTAGGGGGTCCCTGTAGATGGACCTCTCTCTCTCAGAGATGGGACCTTCAGCAGGGCCACCCTTCCAGGTCGTACTAGATGGGCAGATTCACTTCACAGTAGATGGACTCAGAGATAACCAGGCTGTGAGCCATGTAGGTCTTTAAAGGTCATAATGAGCAAAATAGTACTTTCCTTGACCAAATCAGACTGACTACTGTTAATGATTCAATTATTTTCAAGATGCTTATAAATCAATGTCATTACTTTGTGAACTGCTCTGGGCTCTTCCCAATTATTAATGTCAGTATGTCTATTCTGTCATTTGTGGATCTTTTTCTTCCACCTTCAAGAGATTTGCTCTCCTCTAGTTATTCGGCACCTTGCCTATTTTCCAGGATATCTCAGTATGTAAGAGTTCAGCTAGTTCATTCAGTACATAAGAATGAAGATTTAAACTCCTTCAGAGTAAAGAGGTAGGCCCTATGTTTCTGTCACTCAAGCATCAGTCCCACCACTTTCAGTCTGCTCTTCACAATTTCCTGGTGGAATACATACTTTTTTGTTGGAGAACTGAACAAAAATAAGAGTTGAATAGCTCTGCCTTTTCTTTGTTGCCTTTTAGATGATTTGGCCATCTTAATGGAGCGGTTAATATATTATTTTCCTTATATTTGGAACATATCTAAAGAAGCCCTTTTAAGCATCGTTTTCTAACTTCATTCTGAACTTTTGCTACTATCCTGATACCAGCTCTCTGGCTCCAGGTTAAGCATCTGTACTGCTCAACTGGTCTTTTTTCCATTTCCTATATGTGTTCTTTTTGTTCTTACATCTTCACTAAGCTTTTTGTGAAGCCATATGGGCCCTTTTCTGCTGTCCTCCATTTCTTTTTCTTCATTGTTTACATTTAGGAGCTCCCACCCATCTTGAGTACTTCTCTCTACTGGATTCTCTTGTCATAAAGTCCTACTTAACATTGCTCTGAATTTATTAAAATCTGCTTGTTCAAAATTCCATGATACATATTAGAATACACTTGATTTTATTTTCCTTTAAAATCAAATCTTATATGGTCACTTTCTCACAATGTTTTGCTATGTCCACTTCCTCAATTAAGTTTTCCCTGTTGATTAGTATCAAGTCAAGAATAGCCCATCTTTTTGTGCCTTCTTCCACACTTACTTTACTTGGTTTGTATATGACCAAGAATTCTTTCTTCATTTGTACATAACTGTAAAAAATATTAGGATCATAGAACCCATACAGTATAAACAAAAGGAAATCTACATATATTACACTTGAAACATTACATTTACATTTTTCAGTTAAAATAATTCATTGATATTATTTGAGTCTCCAAAGATGCTTAAGGGGTACAAATGGAATTAATATTAGATTCCCAGCATCATTCTTCCTGATGCTAAACAACTAACATCTACTATCACAAATCCCTATTTAAATTTTACCTCAGAAATGTGGAAAAGATGGTCCCTGACCTTTCTCTAATTTTCCCATACTTTGATCACCTGGTTTTTAAATTTAAATTTCTCTGCACAACTACTTGCCAGATCTGCTGAAGTGGATCTGGAAGTACCCTTAAAGATCACCTTAACCACATCATGGGAGCTTCCATAGCTGAAGCCAACCACATGGGCTGTCCACCTTGAGCACCAGAGGAGAATCAAAACGACAGGAGCCCTCTCTGTCTTCAGGACAGAAGCACGGTACAACCTCAAAGGTGAATCTCATCCCTTTTTTTCCACTCTCTTTCCCCTTTAGTTTCTGTTCTGCTTTAAAAAAAAAAAAAGACTGAAAGAGCTTCCAGCCTCCCAGGCTTATTGCCCATAAATCGTGTCCTTCAATTCCAGGAAATCATGTTTATTTGTAACAGTGTTTGGTTTTCTGAAGTAGGAGGAATCAAACAAGAAATGATCCTGTTTTCCAGTCTTACCTAAAGCAGTCAAAGAGGGGTAAGGGAAGACGATGCTACATATTCCCATTAAAACATAAAGGTGAGTGATCAGGACCATAGTGCATAAATATGTAGATATGTCGCTCACATCCCACTCCCACTCCCACTCCCTGGTTTTATGCTTATTTGCGGAAGCCAGAATTGAATGTCTGGAATAAGACATTTCTCCTAGGCAAGCTGAAATAGTCCTAAAAGCAGTGATGGGAAAATAATGGAAAAGGGGAGTAGCTGTCATAATCCCCATTTTGAGGCCTTTCAGAGGCATTGGCCTACAGTTGTCATTCTTCTCAGCTAAGGATAATGGGAGTGACAGTCCAATATATCTGAAAAACACCAATTGGAAAAGCCAAATTATGCTTTCTCAGGGTCTTGTTTCACTGGAATATAATTTATGCCACTGCTTACATGCTGTTGCCACCCCAGATCTTTAGGTGAATAAAACAGAAGTTGGCAACATCATTGGTTGTTGTATTGAAAGCTGGTTAAATGCTACAGTCAAAACTGGCTCCCATTAAATACATTCAATGTTAGGACTGCTTAGCTATCTGAATCAATCCACCAGAAAAATCTTTAAGCAGTTATCTTATATCACTAAGGGCAGGCAACCTAGAGCCCTCCCTAAGCTGGACTTCCCAATCAACTTGGCTAATAGCAAGGGAATTGTAGCTGAAAATTGATGTAGGGTACTGTGATGCCCACCCTCGCTAAAGGGCATATATAATGTTAAGCAACAGGTATGCCATCTGCATCTGCTTGGTAAATTAGGGATTGTGTTTCTAGGTTGTTTAAAAGCTTTATTTAGTAACAAATAGCATATACAGGGAGTCCCCGGTTAAGAACACCCAGGTTACAGACCACCCGTAGTTAAGAACAGAGCCTGTTGTAGCAAAATTTGAGTTAAATACACAGTTACTTGAGTTAAATACACAATGGTTCAAATCCATACATAATACTACTTATACTACTATTCCGGCTTACGTACAAATTCAACTTCAGGACAGACTTTGAGAATGGAACTCGTTCTTAAACTGAGGACTACCTTGTACTCTGGAAATAAAAATGGGGAAATGTGATTGCACCAGGACTGGCCCATCTCTTGAACTATATACCAAAGCTTTGGAATGTGATTGTTTATCAGGAATTATGATTGCATCGAGCATGGGGAATGGCAGAAAGAATCATATTGAGAAATTGGAAATGTGATTTTCTTCCAGATGTCAAGGAATTGTTGTTGGAAATATATGATCTATCTGTTCTGGAAAAGGCAACATTTTCTACTAATCAAAGGTTACAATATGCAATACTATGGCAGATATTTTGTGATATTTTAATATAATATTTTGCACTGTTCATATAGTAGTGTATTCATTAGTAAACCAGTAACTCTTGATAAACAAAATATAAGGTAGATTTTCTTCTCTCTTCTTTTTTTTCTTTTTTAGTTTGTATTTTTAATTTGTTTGGAATTGTCTCTTTTCTCTTTTTTATTTTTTATGTTTAAAGATTGTTTTGTTAATTGTGTATGCATTAAATAAATTCTTTTTTTTTTTTTTAAAGGGACTGGCACATCTGAGCAATTTAGCTGTCACCCATTATTTAGCTCTTATTTTTTGGCTTAGCCTTAGGCAGAGGCTTAGGGAAGACAGTTACCACCGCCACAAATATTTCTGTCACCCCAGATACTAATGTCTTGGTTGGTTGGATTTATCTCTGTGGAGCTTGAGGATAGAAAGCGATCAGGGAAGAGGGGCAAAAAATAAACACCTTTTGTGCTGCACTGTTTGCTTATCACATTGAGCAGATTGTGTCCCTTTTTCTGATCCTGACCTGTTGGCAGACAGGTTGTTTTGAAAGAGCCCCTTAACTTATTTCACAAATTGCTAAAATATTTTTGTCCAATACAGCCTTTCCAAGTCATGCCATATCTGGGCTGGGTTGCCCTGCATATTTTGGGTTACATCTACATATTTGGGGCTACAGTTTCCATCATCCCCAGTGGCTGGGGCTTGCAGGAATTGTAGTCTATTACATGAGGCTGCTCTGTAAAGTTTCACAGCAGAAGACTCAATGGCATTATGTTATTCTCAGTAGGAGAGTTGCTGGAATATTTTAAGGGTCACAATCTGAATTAGAGTTAACATTCCAAAAAGGCCGTGTTTATAATTTCCAAATGGCCTTTGTTTGCCTGCCAAGTTTGCCTGCCTTATGCTGCTCCACAGTCCTTTGTGAAGAAAGAGCAGGCATTCCGGGAGTCTTCTGGTGGGGCAGAACTAATGGATGTATTTGAGACCTAGGAAAAACTCAGGGCACTGGGGGGAAAAAAAAATAAAGGTAGCTTAATCATCAAACATTTCAAATGAGTTTGGTAGACAAAAAGAACATGAGGAAAAAAGGAAGTTATCTTGGAACTGCATGTTGAATGTTTTCTGGGAAGTGATGCTGGTTTTCCTAGCAAACCTCAAGAGGTTAATGAGATCAAAACAAGCTAGACGCCATATGTAGCAGGAAGAGAGACCATCTTGAATTTATGGTGACCTGGATTGGATGGAAAAAGAAGTGATTGATAAACACACAACCCCACCCGCCACCCCACATTTCTACAAGAAACCCTTGAAAACAGCTTTCTACTTGTCTTTGGACAGATATTGCATCCCATTCCCAGCTCTGGAATTCCCAGCATTGTTAATTAGTAGGATATCACTGTATTATTGCTCTGCCCACTGCATTTATTGGCTCCACACCCCTGCATAAGTGTTTTAAATGGGGCTTTTGGCCATCAAAAAACTGAACGTTCCTCAACACTCTTGCCTAGCGTTAATTCTGCTACATGCTGGATCTTGACACCCACTTCCTGCACTATGCGTTGCATCAACAGCAGTAGAAGCAGCCGTGACCCACAATCCGTGGGGCACTACGGCGCCACAGAGGGTGCCAAGAGTCACAGCTCTTCATTCTGCCATCTCAGTGTTGCACAGCCTTGACAGTAGGAGATGCTCATCTAAGAAACTTACATTATTGGACAAATTCTTATATGATAAAGACAGACAAGGAATTAATTCCAAGCAAAGTTACAGCAATGGGAGTTTGCAACAGGTGCTGTAATAAGTCTGTGTATGCAAAATGCTTTAAATTCATTATTAGAAAAGTGATATTGTCAAGGAATATCAGAAGAGAAAAGGGATTCTAAATTCTATTTAATTGTAGATTGCTAGGCTGTGGGTAATGTGAATCTTTATGGCTGAAAACTATTAGGAAATGCATACCAAGAAAGGAAAGATGGGCGAATAAACATCATGGTAACATGGCTTTTTACTAGCTAGAAATGAGAAGTCTTGGTGATTTCAGAATTGACAGAAGAAGTACATAATGTAATATTGGCCACAGATTTTTTTTTTCCTTCCCTGAACTCTGTTCTGAAATTTGGAAACTCCATCTCAGTCTTGATTACATCATGAAGAATAAAACCTTACATTTCTTGGACTTGGACTTAGATTTCTTGGAAAACTACATGCACTGATGTTCCAAGTATTGTTCTAGACAAATGCAGAAATTAACATTAGTTAGAGAAGATTGTCATGGGAATAGAGGCTAATCTTGGATATACGTATGTATGTTATATATAAATATAAATATATATTCCAAGTCATGTGAAGATTAACTATAATGAATCACTACTCTAATTTCCAGATTAGGCTGACAAACTTCCTAGCCCTAAATCAATGGCCCTAAATTTCACTTTATCAGAATCCATGAATAAGTTACTACTAAGATGCAACATGCAGTGTGTCCATTTTGGTGTATATGAACAGATGTAAATCTTTACAACTCAGGAATATATTACAAGTTTAGGAAACATTAATTTGTGATAGATGTGAAGACAGGTAGCGATGGGTGTGAATGCTAAGATTTTCTTACTTGATTTAGCATCAGTTAGTGTGCCAGCATTTTTCCACCAATGTAAATCTTTCTACTTACACTGATTTCAAATGAACATATTTTTCTCACCAGCTGAGTATCTTGCCTCTGTATGTATGTATGTATGGATGTGTATGTATGTATCTTTATCTAAGGAGCCTTTCAAAAACCTAACTGGTAGTTTTAGTTATTTAGGACTCTGTGTGTGTGTGTGTGTGTACATAACCTAAATAACTAAAACCACCAATTAGGTTTTTGAAAGGGCTCCTTAGATAAAGTTTAAAAGAAATTTAATGTGGTCACTGTCCTTACTGAATATGAAATCTTCCTGCCTTTGGTGTGCATGGGTTGTGTCTCCTTGCCTTGCTGGCCCTGGCTGCACAAAGCTCTAAATCGATGGCTGTTCTGTCTCAGATCTTTTCCTTAAAATGCATATTAAACTTTCAGGCTGGGCTAGCCCCTAATCCCATATTATGAAAGCAACGGCTTTGGCATTGCAAGTTCCCAAGATCTGGTTCCTGGGAGAACTTTGCCTTAAAGTGAACTTTGATCTCAAGGTTGTTCCATGCATTTCACAATGGCTTTGCCACTTACTGCACCAGGCAACACAGTGCTAAAGCCAACACCCCGATGAGTGTCTTTGTGTGATTCATGAAGAATATCTTGATATGAGACACACTTCCCTTCACCACAGCTATCCAGGCTTTCAGATAAAACCACCGAGAGAGTCCCATTCTATTGTGGCAGGATATAAATGGAATGAATGAATAAATAAATATACATCTAAGAAATTCAATGTGGGAAGAAGCCCATTTGTTCGGCCCAGTTATCTTCACCATTCAGTCCAATTTAGTCTGATACTACTTCATGTGGGCTTCAATTGGCAAAACTCTGAGAAAAAGAACTTTCTCTCCTGCCTATTTCCTCTTCCTTTATTACACCATTTTAACAAGGGAGAATTTGGCTTTTGTTTTTGGAATCCCCAAGCTCCAGTCACGGGCGCGCTTTCTGATAAAGTGTTAGAATCTAGAGGGCTGGATAGGTGCATTCCAGTGCCCACGGTCTATGAGCATTCTAGACATTATTACTTACAGATGGGAGCTGTCAGACCATCGGCCTTCCACGCATGTCATGGGGAGAGTCCCATCCGCATTCCTAGAATTGATGGTGGCCCGGGCCTGACCCCTGAGGGTCCTCAGATCAATTACATGTCACGTCACTTCAATCTCACCCTCCTCTGAAATTCTTTTACCTACTTACAAGCTTTTCAGTTAGAAAAGGCAATCCTATGACTTATTACAATGTAAATATTGTAATAGGAGGGGTGTGTGAAAGGGTTCTGTTGTGGTTTTAAAAAGTCTCATTAGTACATTAAAATGGGTAGGCAAAGAGTAACGGCACCTTTGGGGAGATCGTTAACATTTATTTAACTTCAGGAAACGGGAAGAAATGCATATCCACCTCAGCAGCATTGAGGCCTTTTGACCAGCAAGATCTAGGGGTACTTTGTGCAGCACTGATTCTGAGTTACCTTCTGAGAATAACGTGTGGAAGGCAGGAAACAACCTTAGGTCTTCCAGCACAGTCCACTAACAAGCACTAAGACAGTATAGGATTCGATACAAATCTACAAAGAAAAGGGAAAATAAGCTCAGTATTTAGAAAGCTTGTGATGGTGAAACAAGACAGTGGTGGGAGAAAAGGTTCAACCAACCCCCCATTTCTTCCCTGATGGAAACTGCATCCTGCTTTTCTGCTCACTAGCAAAGACCTACCATTATCTTCCCATGTCATGTATAATTCTGTCCTCAGAGTTAAGCATGTCCCGATAGAAAGATAAATAGATGCACAGAGTACCCCAGGAGTGTAGATTCCCAGGGCAGTAGCTGACTGAGTCACCTCATCATGAGACTAGAGAAATACAGTGTAGTTTTATAAAGTCCATGAATGGCTACAACCTTCAACAGTGACCCTGTGCTTGTTATCTGAAAGGTCCCAGAGCAGCACCTTGGGGTCTGGCCCAAACGTATCAGAGCACCAGATAGTGTGGCAGCTCTGGCACCAGAACACATTATACTTGTAAATAGAATTAGTCTTGGGAATCCTTTCTAATTCCATATAGATATAATTGCAGGGTTTCCGTTCATGTGATTTGTTTTTAGGAAATAAATAATCCTTTGATTAATTGGATTTTAATCAAAATGAACGCATAGACAAAATTGCATCTTTAATATAAGCAGCCTTAATACATATCTGTCTCAAAAACTCTTCTGGTCTTCAGTGAAATACATTTCATGACTGAGTGGCCTTAGCTTAATTGTCAAAACCTCTAATATTTGAAAGAATCATTTTAGAAGACCACATGTGCCTTCATTAGAACATGTTGGCCTTAATGTGATTCCAACTGTGCAATAATTTGCAGGCACTTTTATCCTTTTGAAATGTTACAGCTCTTATAATGTGAAATCCTCAAAAGTTTAGGAGGATCATGCTGATCCAATTCAGCATTAACTTGTTTAAAGGTTGCAGCCTGCAGGCTATTTCACAGCAAGAACGCTATTAAGTTATTTTTGGAGAGGAGACTTTTGCGGATAGGAACATTGACTTAGAAGCCTTTGGGTTTTGTCACTTGGGAAATACATTTCTAGGAGCCAATGCTTGCTTCACCTCACAATTATTAAATAGTTCATTAATGAGTATGGAAGGATTCCTTAAAAACTCAAGAGTGAAGAGTCTGCTGCTATTGCAAGTTGTTTCAGAGCTGCAACGTTATGTGCATTTTCTTCATTTGGACTTAGACTTGGGTTGAGCATGAATCTGATTGCTCTACATTCTAAGAAGCTATGTTGAATTATCAGCATTTTCCTCTATATAGGGAAGAAAGTCTGCTGCAATAGGAAAAAACTCCACATGGGGAAAGATCCATCAGCTGAGATTTTGGCAGGAAAACCCATGATTTAATAAGAGGTCATCTTATTTTTGCCAAATGGCCATAATTCTTTCAGTAGAAGGAAAAAAATATTAGCCGATAAGGGTTTCGTAACTTAGCTATATTGTGAAATAAAGGACATTTAAAAGATGCTTTAGCTCTTTGCTCTGTACTGTATTCTACAAAGTAATTTTTACAACAGTTTAAATCAAATAAACATTCACAGGGTGACTGATTTTCGGCAAAGATGACATGTTCTTTCCAATACATGTGCCCTCCAAAGAAAAAAGAGTGAAAGCTTCAGTTCCAGATCCCTAGCAAGGGAATTCTGGAGGAAGAAATGGCAGGCTGAAGACGGCTCTGCGAAAAGTGGAGTCGATGACTGCAGTAAAGAATGAAGAGCCAGTGAGTAGACCGGTTCTTCAAAACTTCTACAGACAAGGAGAAGATTTGAGACCACCCACAAGTGCTCCAGACAATTGCATCTTGCGAGGAGACTGCAAGAGAGTGGTCTCTAGCAGGTTTTGAGCACTGGGAGACAAGGGAATAGCCATTTTGCTCAAACCTCTCTTGGCACCTTTAACAGGACTCTAAATTCACATACTTCCTTTTCTAATCACATTTGGAAATTGCTTACTAACTACTTTTCAGCTATTAGAAACCTTTCAATCGACAAGTCTGAAAGCACCAGGTAAGTCTGCCTTCAGTCCTTAATGAAAGAAAATTTTAACTACAAGCTTAAGAACTTAAAAAAAAAGAAATAAACAGCAAACAGCTTATGAAGACTTTGATTTTAGAAAGTTATAAATGGACTAAGAAACCAGATAAATTTGAAATAAGATTTTCAAATTAATTATAAAGAATCCTTCCTGTGGGAAAGTCGACTTGTAATTTTTTCTAAGACATAAAAGAGATAAACAATTTTAAAAATTGGACACTAGAAGGAACTAAAAATTTTAATTAAAGAAGAAGAATACAAACCTGATTAATAGCTACAGGATGGTGCAAAATATCATAACATTGGAAATACTGAAGGATACTTTTGAAAAATGGAATTAGAAGTTAATATCAACAATGTCAGTCATGATGTTTGCTTCTATGGATAGACTGTGTCCAAAAGATGTTTTAGAAGAAATGGCAGAAGAGGGACACCTCTGACAAAAAAAGAGACAGAGTTGACACTGAAAGTGGATCTACAAATGACAGGCTACAAGAATGACATGGACAAAGATGTTTCATTGGACATACAAAAGAAATTGGCTGATGCTTTAAAAATCAAAAAAGAATTACAAATAATAAACCAAGAGAGGGACCTGGATAATTCTTTTTTATTGGATTTACAAAAAAAGGTTTGTTAAAGCTTGGATGAATCTTGTGAGAAGGGGTAAAAAAGAAATGAAATGAAATCAAGTTCTACAACATTACTTGAATGGTCTAAAGATTAAGATTGTTAGAAGTAAAAGGAAGGAATATAAAGTTGGTTTATTTGATCAAGGTTAAAATAGGTATGTTGTTATTTCTGGCAACCCTTAATAGACTTTTGCTGACACCAGGACTGAAATGACAATGCTTTATGGATTTGTTTATAGATAAGAGATGGGGCATTAGATGAAGAGATAATTGGTTGTAAATTAAGAAGAGGTGAAAAGTTACTAAAATTGTTTATACTTGTTGTAATGAAGGTTGGAAGTCACTTCTTTATATATTTCTTTTCTTTTTCTTTATTATATTATTTTCTTTCTTTTTTCTTTCTATCCTCAGTGGGGGGGGTTTTCTTTTCCTTTGCACTTTTCACTCTTTCTTTCTACTCTTCTTTCTTTCTTTTAGTTTGTATTAGTTTTTACTATTGCAATTACAATCTTTAACCAAATTATTTTTAAAAACCCGTAGCCAGGAAAAATTGTGTTTCATACAGAAAGCCAACTATAATATTTTCTTTACTTTCTGTTATCAGAGTTTATTCATAGAATGTTTGCTAAACTGATGATTGCAGAGGCAGCCATTTTAGATAAGAGATACAGGCACAATTAAAAAGATCGTTTCTTATGCAAAGATATAGGAACTGTTCAAATGTGTGGTGGCATGAGACATACGTAGGTGGCTGTGTGGATTAAGAACAATGGGCATTCCTTCTGACTGGGTATACCACTGGGGATTAGCTATACAACAAATAATGCTATCCATTAAGAAAAATGCAAACAGCCCCCCTTGCTTTTAAAATCTCTCACAGGAACAGGAGGATTTCCTGTCTTTTAGTTAACTCACTGGGGCATTTTTGCCAGGAAATGTACACATTGCTCATTTGGTCACCTGTTCTACTTTCTTATCTATGCCACTTCCACCTTTTTTAAAGATTGGGACAGTACTGTCTTTCCATCTCTCCCTTCATGTGGCACCACATGTTCTCCAGGAATTTTCAAAAAGAACAGACAAAATTTCCAAGAGTACATCTGCTTATTCTTTGTGTACCCTAAGACCCAAGTAGTCTGGCTCTATGAAACTAACATTAATTTAAGATAGCCAATTATTCCTGATGGTTCCGGACCAGACCTCTTACTATTTGAGGCAGTACCTTCAGAGAAGTTGATGGCAAAAATACTGTTGACATAATCTGTCTTATCTTATTATCCAATTCAGTTTCCACAGCAAATGTATCAGGCTTTCCTCTTGTTGGAATGTATCGGAAAGTCCTAGTTGTAGCATCTGCATCAGATTCAGATAGATAGATATAGATATAGATATAGATATAGATATAGATATAGATATAGATATAGATATAGATATAGATATAGATATAGATATATCACTCCAACATTGGAGTTATTCATTTGCACCCATCCTTGATTAAATGCCTTTTCTTCTATTTCTTATGTACGCCTTTCAAAAGATTACCTGAGCTTTCTGATCTATGACTCGGCTTTTATGGAGGTTTTCAAGTCACGTCAAGTCAAGTCTCTCTCTCTCTCTCTCTCTCTCTCTCTCTCATCAATCTATCTATCTATCTATTTATCTATCATCTATCTATCCTTCTTCATTATACTTTTTGGAAGTCTTTAGGGTTCTAGCCATCTTGAAAACTTTCCCTATTAATACTGTATATCTAACTACGTTTCTACTGAACATTTCTCTGAGCTTACTGCATTTGTTTGTTTCTTCTAAATCTAGTACTTGATTATGCTTACCTTTGGTTTTACGTAAGACCATAAAGGCCAGAGTTGCAATCACTTTCCCCTTAAATTGCCAGCAATTTGACGCTCATTAATAAATCTTCTCTATTTGCTAACATCAAGCCAAAGCTGTGGAGAAGAAACAACCTGACTAAGGAATGACTTGGATGAAGTCATAAACCAGCAAGCATTCCAACAGAAAGTCAAAGTCATAACCCCAAAGAAGGCAGGCAGCAGCTTAAGAGGCTTGCGGGAGCCAGCTGCACAGCTGTCTGGATGAAGGGTGGCTATGGGTTTATGACTCCCATTTTTAAAAAAGCCAAAGGAGAACAATAATTGAGATAAAATGTGCACATGCTCCTGGGTATGTATAGATGCAAATTCATCAGTACTCTTTTAAATAGCGATGCATAGTGGAGATGTGATATTTGCTCAGTCTGCAGGATGGGTGGGAACTCTCTTTGGCACTTTTAAGACCCTAAACTTGGATGACACTGCTATTCAAGCCTGAGGATGCCTTCAAATGGAGGGCTGAGATTTCCTCTCTCTCTAATGCTGCCTCTGGCTGATTCCAACTGCCCCCATTGTTCTTCCTAGACATAGATTGCTTGCCTCATCTGTAGCTAAGATGGGCAAAAAAGAGGTACCCCTTTCATCTGATATAGCTCTTGCCTTCCGAATGAGTCCTCATCTATGTCCTAATTAGCATTCTGGGCCAACAATGGAGATAAAATGAATCTCCTGGCTCCCTTCTGTCTAAATTCATTGAAAATGTCAGCTTGGTGTGTAGCTGTTATGAAAAAGGCAAACTGCATATAGGAGATAATTAGGAAAGATAACAAACATTGTATGTGACTGTGGACATTTTCATTTGTTCTATTTATATTCTGTGTAAGTCGCTGAAAATTATTTTCATTGCAACGGGGTAGAAATGTGATGATAGGTAAATAGATAGACAGAAAGACATGACTCCCAATAGCATGCATTTGCTGTTACACAAATTTACAGTGCATGTATAGGTGAAATACTGTAGTATGTATGCTTCTGATCACCATATCTCACAAAGGTAGAGCTGGAAAGGATGTAGAATTGGGCTACCAAAATGAGAAAGACACTTTAGGGTAGTGTTTCTCAACGTTGACAAATTTAAGATTGTGGACTTCAACTCCCAGAATTCCCCAGCTAGCATGGCTGGCTGAGGAATTCTGGGAGTTGAAGTCCACACATCTTAAAGTTGCTAAGGTTGAGAAACACTACCCTAGAGTGTCTTTCTCTGTGAGAAAATCTTACAACATTTGGAGATTTTGAGGATAAGCAAAAAGCAGCTAGCCATGGGGTGCCATGATCCATTGGATAAAATTATGCATAGTGTTGGGAAAATAAGCATTTTCCTCTTCTGTTCTGGAACACCGTAATTTGGCATCATCCAATAAAGCTGGAAAGTGAAAGATTCAATGTAGTGGTTAGGATGTGGGACTGGGGCAAGGCATCTGTGCATGGGGGGCGGTGTAAAAATTAGCAAGATGGTGGATGGTGTGTCACAGTGCAACTCGTAACCCTTGGTGTATGATGCACATCCACAAGAGTCAGAGCATGCATCTCCACTGTCTTGCTGATTTTGACTCCCCACCCCCATGGATGCTGGAGATTCATGTTCAAATTCCCATTCAGTTGTAGAATACATTGGATGATTTTACACCAGAGTTGTAGGGAGAAAATTAAGAGAAAATTAAGGTAGATCCCCACATATACTGTCTTGAGCTATAGCAGGATCTATTAATTAATTAATTAGGATGAGATAATAACTGCATAATTAATCAGGCTTAGGAATGAGACAAATTGAAATGCTCATAATGGCTAATAATGTGCCCTATATGTTTCAACAGGGACCATGAACACTGGATGGACAAGGTAACCCTTTGTGTTTAACTCCTTATCCGATAGTTTCATCTGCATCTCACAGCACAATGTTAAAGTTTCCCCAGAGTAAAGTAGTTTGGTGCATGAGTGTCCATGAGATCCACACACACTGTCCCCAGGCTCAAAGGGTGTACGAATCCATTTCAACCTACTTCCTGCTATTCCTGAGGTCACTGTTATTATATGCAGACGCTGTATTGTTTTTCTACCAAGATGGTTTTTTTCAAGCCAATTGCTCACCAGTTACCCTCTTCACCATGGAAAAATAACTCTCTGCATGCATTATGGAATGTAGCATGATTCACGGACCGAGCAGTGGCACATGTAACCTTCAGCTTTTGTCATGCGATGCGTTGGCATTATACCTTTGCAACCTCAGTAGAGGCAGGATCATCTAAAATCTAGAAATAAAAACGTCCTACTCAGATTTCTCTAAAACCAGTAAATTACAGTAGTAATTTGCAAAGGAGAAGCTAAATGATTTTTAAAAAACCATTCATTTTATTAACAAGGGTTTAAATACATGGATTTATTCAAGAGTACAGATAAGCTTGGATCTTTATTTAGCTCCCTTTGAGCATCTGCTCACAATAGAAGATGCACAACATACAAAAGTTCTCCAAGATGAGGTTGACTCATCTTATGCTGCCATTCAGAAGAACAGATGGTTTATATAATAGTTATGAATTATAAGCTAGCAGTAGCAGCAAACCAAGCTAAAAACTGATTCTGGGGTTCAGTGCCAGCTATGAGAGAAAAAACAGTCATTAGCTCAGCAGAACTTACTCTGAAGTGATGAGAGAGTAAGTTTCTGAGACTGACCTCTGAGAAGAAAATATCAATTACCAATTAGAAGAGTTAAAAAATTAAATAAAAATGGGTGCCTTTGCTGAGGTTATGGCCGGCCCAACTCTGTTTTAGTGGATTCTGCTGTAAGATTAATAGCATGGATAATTTTAGTGCACGCAGAATATGACGCTGCCCTTTGTTGTCTTTGTACATTCTAAATGATAAATATTTGTGGGTTCTTTCAGTCATAAATCAGGCTTCTTTCTGTGCAGAAATGTGGTTTCTCAAAAGAGCAACATTATCTTTATTGCAGCTATTATCATTATTAGAATCATGGACTTATGAAATTGGAAGAGACCACAAGGTTCATCTGGTCGAAACTTCTGTTATGTGCAGGCAAATCAGTTTAACCATCCCTTGAGAACGGCTTTCCAGACCCTTTTTTAAAAATCTGTAGATTCTATCATCATCATCACCATCATCACCATCATCTGTCAGCCCAAACTACACATTATCATAAAATAGCCTTTCTAAACTGGCTTCAGTCTCGCCATGGAACAGGGTGATACAGCAACCACTGTGAGGGTTAGATTAACAAAGTGCAACAAAATCCTTTCTTGTTTAAAATGTTGGCTCAAGCAACAGAAGTCAGAGACATCCTTTGGGCCCCTTCAGGCCACAGAAAGTTTTGGGCCAAAATGGCAGGGTGGAACAACTGTCCTCATTCATAACTTGTGGGGTAGTGGAAACTTTGTTCCAAACTGGGATTCCCATGCTGACATGCACATTGAGGTGCAAGACAACCAGGCAAATTGTTCTTTTAAATAAGCATGCAGGTGCAGTGACGAATGTGCTTCTTCCCGGATAAAATGGCTACGTTTGTGTAATAGTTCCAGAGAAACATAGAAAACCAATGCATTCTGATCCATTCATCTCTACAAATAACATCATTCGCTGATGTAAAGTGGAACTATTTTTGGTGCTTTGATTGTGACTCTTGCCTTGCCAATTTTTTAAAATCTTACAAAGACACCATTGTTTAGCAATCGGTGAAAGAAACAGACTGTTATGATAGAAACAGGGAGAGACAAAAAGGGAGTGAAACTCTGTTCCTGGCATTAATGTGTGTGCACATCTCCAGTGCTTACCCATACTGTATTCCTTGGGAGCAATTAATGAACACAGGCCAGATGGTCATGGTGGAATCAGGGTAGCATCAGGTAAATCCAAGTTTAACTCTGCATAATTGCTTTTCTCTAATTCTAGTGCACCTTCTGAGGTACTGTTATTTACTTCAGCAGGGGCATCAGAAATGTTATGGCAGAGGGTAGCAATGACAAGTGTTCAATGGATTCTGCACTGTTAATGCCAGAGCAGAAGGACCATACTAGAATAAATCTGTAGGCAGCTATGTCTGCAGCCCTAAGGTCATGTAAGTGAGACTAAACCCTATTCAAGCCACAGACTTACTTTGCATGCATAGGTATAGCTGCATCTGTGCTTCCCACTTGCCTTCATAAGTGGTCACAACTGATCACTCTGGCATTACAAAGATGCATGCTGAAAGGCTATACACAGTGGCATTGAAAAGAAGATGAAAGATACTGCGTTGCTGGAAGTGACAGTGCTACCACAGTTCATGATAACTTCTAGTGACCCTTTAACAAGGCATGTAACAACCAATTCAAAAACAATTAAAATCTCAGAATATCCACTATTACCTGCCAATCTTTACACATTAAATTACAAAACATAATAGCCTGATAAAACTAAGGGCAATCCCAGAGGGAAGGACAAATGACAAAATGAATGTCACAATACTAACTCTGCCCCTTTTGTATATGAGTGGTGACATCACATGCAACTATGTAAGGGGCAGAGCTTGTGTTGGGACATCATGGTGTACGTTTCATCGTTCAGATGAAATCTTTGGATTCAGTAGATGCCGTTGGCAAAACCAACCAAACATGCAATCCTGTCCCTTACTACAAATGCCAAAAGCAGTGAAATAAAGAATTTATAAACTATAAAAGTTAATAAGGACGAGATTTTGCAATATTACCTAAGTTATGGCAGAAGCTTTTTCTACCGTGCTGGACTGAGATATATATTTTAAACTGTTCTTAAAATTGGTGGTTGTCCAAAAAGTAATAGAGAAGTGATTCCATAGCCTGATATATAAAGCTTAAATGACACAACAGTAGCTTAGTAGTCTTCTATTCTTACTGCAGTGTGATACTTTCAGATTTAATTCACATCTTGAGATTTTTAGCTATGGTAAAGTTTGTCCCATGTTCAGTTGGGCTCAGAATGAAAAGCTCTTTCTTTTGGTCCTCACACTCCTCTACTGGACTGGCAAAGCCAATTTACTATTTAGGGAGATCCTACCAAGGTTGCCTTCTCCAGGCCTTCTCCAGAGTTACCTACTGCTGGGACCCCAAACAACTTCACTGCAATCTGCAGTGGTGAGCCACCAGCTGTTTCTATTATCTATAATGCTCCCAACCAAACATCATTCTAAAGGCAACATGGGAAATTAGAACTGCAAGGGAGACACTGGGTAATTAATATGATGCGCACCTTGGGAACTGAGACACTCACATGGCAAGTCTTGGCCACTGCCCAAGGATGTCATTTTCTGTTGTCTGTAGATCAGCACAATCTTCCCATGACTTGTACATTTTAAACAGGCCAGATCAGCATACTGCAGGCACTGCTTTTAATTCCCTCCATACAGGAGAACTACAGAGGTGGAATGCTGTCCTTTGCAATTTATATACATCACACTCTTGTCTTAATAATGTCTCATTCTGGTATTAAATATGTGGAATAAACCTAGTAAAACACTCATTATAGTTGTCTAAAGCAGCCATCCCATCCCATGTCCGTTGCACTGTAACTCCCAGGACTTTTGACCCACCTTACCAAAAGTCACCTTGGCTAATAATCCTCACGGGCAGTTCTGGAGATCCAGGGTTGGGAAAGGCTGGTCTAGAACACTGTGCTGGCAAGACAAGGCCACCACCACAGGCTAGAACTTCTGGGCACTAGTGAGTGTCCACAACTGAGAGTAACAACTGCCATCCTGAGTCCCACTGGACTCAACTGGTTTGAATCAAAGGCAGCACATCCTGGCTCCATCCTCCCTGGGCTTTAGGCCAAGTAAGACACAGCCTGTTGGTAACCTTCAGCGTGCTTTCTTTCCCACATCTGTGCTAATAAAGTTTTTTTTACCCCCACAACACATTTATGCTTGTCTTACGGCTGCACCTTTCTGATGTGGAAGCCCAATTCTCTTGCCAGTTATTATTCCATCCAGCCCTCATGGGTCCTCTATTACGCTCATCCCCGGGGGAACCATTGCACTTCACAACTTGAGGCCCAGCCTAGCAGATGGGTAGCAGGAGAAAAAGAGATGGATCATGTTATAAGGAAGCTTTACCAAGCTGGGAACTGTGTATGCAGCCTGAATTCTGCATCCCCTCTTCCCTTCATGGCTTTTAGATTTAACAGCTTATGCAACAAGCACAAACTCAAACACCATCACTTCCACAACTGTCGAGCACAGTTACTACCCCAAAACCCTTGACCAGTATACAAAAGGACTACAGGTAGTCCTCTCTTACCAGTGGTAATTGGGACCAGGAACTCCATCGCCAAGCAACGCAATTGTAAGGCATGACATCACGTGACCGTGCTGACTTGCAACAGCAGTTCTGACAGTCCCAGTTACCGTTGTTAGGCAAATGCCACACAGTTGCCACATCCTGTGGTCACATGATCACTATTTGCCTCCTCATTGACTTTGCTCGTTCGAAGCCAGTAGTGAAGGTTGCAAATGGTGATCATGTGACCGCAGGATGCTGCAACGTTGTAATTGTGAGCTGGTTGCCAAGTGCCTGAATCACAATCATGTGACCACAGAAAGGCTGCAATGACCGCAACTACAAGGACCCGTCATAAGTACCCCTTGTTCAGTGCTGTTGTAACTTTGAATGGTCACTGAATGAGTGGACACTAAATCCTGCAGGCCACTATCACTCCCTATTGAGGTACCTGACATAATTAACTATATTGATCCATACTACTGATTAGTATACCATTGTCACTATCTATTGAGATATGTGACATATTTTTTTTTTTTTTATATCTGCTTAACAGTCATTACTGACCCTGCAGTGACCGCCCCCTAGCGGTTTTCAAGGCAATTGCATCTTTCTAGTTTCGGAATTAGACTTTGCCAGAGCCTAATTCCTAGAGCGTCGGCCCAGCTGGCAGCACAGGAGGCGGGATTTCCGTTGCTTCGCGCCCCTTTTTCGGACGCCGGCAACTGTCCCGTCTCTCTGTGGAGCCACTGCCAGCATTTTCCTCCCGCCAGAGTGAGAGTCCTCATTTATCTACTCACGTACGTTTTCGATCTGCTGAGTTGGCAGAAGCTGCGGGTATAGAAACAAGAGCTCACCTTGTTAACGCGAGGCTGGACTTGAACCGCTGAAGCTTTCAGCCATTTCTGGCCGGCACTTTCAGCGTCATTAAGCCGCTGCGCCACCGCGTCCCCTAGTGACATAATTATACTGACGCATACCACTGGGACAGCCCATGGAGAAGAGAAGAGGAGTTCATGCACCACTCCAAAAGTGTGCAAGTGTCATATCAACTTGGTAGACCAGACCAAGAAATCAATTCCATAGGAAGACTAGAACTATATTTTATTGAGATAGGCTATAACAACAGAATCTTGCAAGTCTGATTGTGCTATACCCCTCCTCCTCATTATAATTCAGTGAATTAGGAAGGTGTCTGTCTGAGCTGCTTCTGAATATTGCCTGTCTATTGTGGACTTAAAATATGTTTCACACACACACACACCCATCACTCTCGTGATGGATCTTGCATGTCTCCATCAAGGTCATCTTCCTTATTCTCTACATCAAGCTACAGCCTTCCAAATGATGCTGAATGACAACTCCCATAAGGCTCATTTAGCAAATATCTTGAGGTTCACAGGCCATTTTATGAGAATGAAATATTGGAAGATTACAATTAAATATGTTTGTTTTCTGCACTGTATAAGCCTACTATATTTATGGCTCTATATTCTCTATATTTTAAAACAGCCATAAATATAGTGACAACTAGCTCAGCACTTTTATCTCCTTTTTCATTTTCCTGCCTCTACATCTCCTTTGGTTAGACTGATATTCCCGGGGTTGTCATTACTTCTAATTCCTGCTTTTCTCTCACAATTCTCTTTGGTTTTTCTCTCTTTGGTAATGGAGAAAACATAACAGTTCTAACCTACAGATAGACTAGGTAACATAGGCTTCCTATCCTGTTATTGCTTTCTGAACAAAGATGATCTTTCATTTCTCTCCCACAAGCCCCAGTCTCCAGAGTCCTTCCTACGAGCTTAATTTTCCTAATGTTACTGTTTCTCTCTGCATGCCTTGTATTGTGCAGTCACCTATCAACATAAAATAGCTGGACAAGTTTGTTTGAGAGAGGGAGGTCACCAGGAAAATGCCTAGGCTAGTCCTTTTCACAGATTTAGGCTTCTCGTGGTTAAGGACATGGTCACAGCCAATTCTAAAAATGTTCTAGCTTTTCCACTTTCCAAACAGAGAACAAGTTGTGTTTTATGTGGGGCGACTGAGTTATCCGACCGCAGGAGTAACAGGAGCAGCAGCAACATTTCCTTCTGGCCAGAAACGTGAACGAAGAACCAGAGCAATGTGCCATGAAGCTGGAAACACTGGAAGATATTTCTATTTTGGGTGGATCTTAATTCTTTCTCCTCCTCTTTTCAAAGACCATTTTTTCTTTCATCAGCGTTTGCATGCCTGCTGTGTCTAGACATATAAGACAGTATATCCACCTGCATGGGCTTTCCAATCAGCAGTCATGTATACTAAGGGGGAGCACCTCATTTTCAAAGACTGGAGACTGGGCCAACAAATTCTGCTACTTTGGCAGTGCAACCTGTCTTTTTCCTATTAAAAAATGATGGAGAATGGGAGTGTAGGGCAAATTCGTCCCATTTCCATCCTTAACCCCCTCCTCCCAAAACAGTCTAAAATGGTGCCACCACAGTTTTGCCAGTTAGCTACCAAATTTGGGAGCAGAACTTTGGGCTGCTTTTCAGAATATTCAACATTAAGAATTGAAATTTGAAGCTGGGTTGTTTCAGAAAAGTCTTCTGTTCCCTCCCTTAACTTGCTCTCCTAAAATGGAATGAAACTTTCAGCCATGTCTCTTCTGATGAAGCCACCATATCACCAGGGAGCCTCTTATGGCCCTCCAGAAGTTTAGGAGGCTGAGTTGTAGTCCCAGCTATAAATCACCCATACTATGTGATAAGAAAGCAGATTAGATCTCTCTAAGTAGTTTTAAAAATAGCTGAAATGTGCTAAGATCAGGCCCTGTGCCTCAACCTTGGATAGATCTGCATGAAAACTCTACAGAATGTGTCAGCCTGAGTCAGAACAGAATTCCATTAATTCAGTACATAGCTTTCCAGCACAGCATCTCAAAGCTTCAAAGGCAGAGCAATGGCATTTTTAGGCAACGAAAATTGAAAGGCGTGACTTTTATTGATCATCTTCATTGGGAAAGTGGAAGTTTCTCTTTTATTTATTTACTTCTTATTACATTTGTATGCCGCCTGATTCTCAATGACTCTAGGCAGCTCAAAAGTCATTAAAAAAAAAAAAAGGAAATAAAAGAGATCAAGATGACAGAATCAGACTGGAATGGGGAGGAAAAAAAAAGAATCCAAGGAGGCTTTACTCACCCTTGCTAAGGGCCTGGGAGAAGAGCCAGGTCTTCAAGCCCCTTTGATACATGGGGGGGGGGGGCATCCGGATCTTGAGTCAAGCGTGACTCCAAGTGACTCTACAGAGATGTACTATGTTATTGTTTTTGTGACAATAATAAGGACATGATTTGCCATTGTCTTATTCAGGATGGTTTTTTGACTCCCCAGTCTATTCTCTAGTGTTTGGGTGCTCTGGTTGGCCTCCCATCCAAATTCTGGTAGGTTAGACGCTGTTTAGCATTTCCTAATAAACCAGGTTGGTATGCTTAAATGTGGCTCACTCACAGGAATTCCCTACTGAGTCTGTTTAGTTCATTGCTTCTCCCTTCCCCATGCCTTCAGTTTTCAATTCCTTATATCCCACCTTTCTTTCAGGAGCGCAAGGGAGGACCCATAGCCTCCCTCCTCCCATTTTTTCCCACAACAACCCTATGAGGTAGATTGGCCTGAGAGAGAATGACCGTCTCAAAGTCATCCAGGGAGCTTCTGTGGCTGAGGGTGGACGTCTTAACCACCACATCGTACATATACTGCATGTATGTACGTATGTACACTGCACGTACCTGGGAAGTATCTTTTCAGTGGTAATTTTGGAACGTCCCCCCCTTTGAGGGACGCCCTGACGCTGTTTTTACTGGCTTTTTGGCATCAGGCAAAGACATTTTATTCTGCCAGGCATTTCATTTATTTATTTATTTTAAATGTTTAATTACAAAAGGGGGGGGGATACATAAAAAGTGCTTTAACGAAAAAGTGAGAGAAATACAACAAAGAGAAAAAATGTTAATATGTCATTATAACAATAAACTATTACAATTCTATATATACTTATCTAATGCAAAGATTATTCAAGTACATATATATTTCTAATAGATTTATATGACTATCTTTTTTTTTTAACCTACTATATTTTGTACAAATGAGTCCCATATTTCATTATACTTGTCCATACAAAGTCTACATCTCCAGGCAATCCGCTCATAATCCACGCAATCAGGCCTATTCTGCCAGGCATTTTAATCAATTCATGCGGTAATTAAATCACTTGATTTAAATGTGTGTGCTGTTTAAAAATGTTTTGACCACTCTGGCTGATGTTTTTGTTGTTTTATCATCTTACTAGCCTATGTTTTAGTTTCTGTCATTTTAATTGCTCAGAATTTTATCTGGTGAATCGAGTCATTGTAAGCTGTCCCAGGAAAAACTGGCTTTGAAGGGTGGCCTATGCACTTTAAAGCAGTAAAAGCGAGCAGGTGCGAAGATTCCGTTTTTTCCCCACACAAGCAGGAAATAGCAAAAGACACAAAACAGGATCTAGGTTCAAAACTATACTCAGTCATGAAGTACTTTGGTGATTGTGGGGCAGTCCCTGTCTCTCAGCCTAGCTTACCTCACAGGGCTGTTGTGAAGATAAAAATACTATCTTGATTTCTTGGAGAAAAGCAAGGCATTGGGAATTGACTAAAGCAGATAGAAATTAAGCTAATTTCTTTAAAACTTTATCTAAATCTAAACTTATTCTCCAATATCACTTTTCAGCATATAACAACTGAAATCATCAGCTGTTGGAAGTAGTTTGAAAGCAAGAGTGTTAAATATCAACACATGAAGTGTAAGAATTTTGCATTCTTGAGGAAAATGTCTCCCTAAATTGCACAGAATCAATAACTGAATGCCCATATAATTCAGATTTGGAAAGTATAGTTTTTTGGGGGGGTTTTACACATAACTCAAACAGCCCAACTTGGAAATTCACAACCTCCATGCCAAATATTTAACTGGATTTGTTTCTATGGTTTTGACATAAGTGTTGAATAACCATTTCAGATGCTACAAGTAATGAGTCACAACAGGATTGGAGCACTCCTAAGTTTTTCCTTAAACTTTCCTAAGAACTTTAAGATAGTCATTCTGTGCATAAGTCAAGAATATTAATTAAAAAATAGACAAAATTGCGCGCACACACGTGCACACACACATTCTAGCAGATTTTGAATGAAAAAAATGAGGACATTTGATGGAAATGCCTCTTTTGTTATGAAAGACACATCTTTGCTAGCTGTCATTGAAGCAGAATATTATTCTCTCTCAATTCTCAACCATACTATGTTTCAGGACAATGAGCTCAGTGATGTATATGGTTAGGTTAAGGCTTTTAAGCATTTCTTTTCTTACATTTCTGCAATGGCTGACTGTTTCCAAGAAAATGAGGGAAACGGTGCATGACGAACATAACAAAGCAGCCCTGCATTAACCATAATATAAATAATTAATATTTTTAAAAATTTTTATTTATTATTTATAAATAAGCACATGCTTAAGACATAAGGGCACCCCAGAGTTTTTTTCTCTAGCTATCATGCCCTTAATTTATTTTGTCTTATAAACTTTGGGAGGGTGATTAAAAATAGTTTTCAATACATTTTTGTCATTGCATTTTTTCCCTTATTCCCTTATTCCCTTACAATTTATATAAACAGGCAGTAAAAAGTGTTGAGAATCTGCATTTTTTCTGTTGCCCTAGTTATAAGTAAATAATTTGCTTATATTACTTACTGCTATTTAGTGTTAAATAAATAAAACTTTTTTAAAAAGTTTATATTTAATATAGTTGTGGTGTCTGGCCTGGGAGTTGGCCTGGAAGAAAACTGAATTTTTAATCTCTTATTTCCCCTTTGGCACTTCTTGAGTCTGAATGTTTTGTCAGTTAAGCAATGGAAGAGCCGAGGGGCACCATTGTTGGACACCATTGTTTAGGGCATCAGTTGCCTTAATCTGCTCCTGTAACAAAGATTTAATTGCTCCCAAAGGTACATTTCCCAGCTGGAAAAAAGAAAAGAAAACCAAAACAGGTACACTTTTCTCTGTCCTTTTGTACATACATTGAGAAACATTATCTTACTATCTGACTTAAACCGGGGATAAATTGCCACTTAGATTGCTCTACTATAAAACACGTGTTTTGTAGATGCTGACTACAGTTTGAAGAAATCACTTCTTAAGATGATGACCGTTGCTGCAGAGTCTTCAGAGAATCTTCAAAGAAGAGAAGGAGCAATCACTGTTTAGTTTATGAATCTTTCACAATCCTTCAGTCTGTGGATCTTTATTGGCTGTAAATTGGCAATTCATAGTTCTAGTTCTTCTCTGTCATTCAGCAAACTTCTCATCCCAATTGTCTCTCCGCATTCCTTGTGTCTCCTTTGTCTTTGTGAAGTCCATTTACTGCAAATATACATCTATATCTATATACTGTATATATCTCGGCTAGATAGCATAGTGGTTAGAGTACTGCCTTTGACACAGGAGATTGGGGTTCAAATCCCGGCTGGTACCTACCTTACCAGTAGGGGTCCTTGGGCAAAGACACGTTTCACCTGCCTATCTCAAATATGAGAGTAACATGAACTAAGAGAGTCATGCCGGCTTGGACGTCGCCCAGATTAACAAGGTCCACGTCAGATGTTGGGGAACCAGGACAATCTGACAATAAGTGGGCTTCCAGGACAAACCATACATGGACAAGACAAGAGAACTTGGAACTGATGGAATGCTACTACAACAGCAGACCTAATGAGAGGGGATATATGAAACTTATGAGGGAACTATGGATAGACAGAAGACCTACATCCACACTAACTGAGAAACAACTAGTTACCTAGCACTTCAACATAGTGAAGAGGAAGCTGCTCTCACAACTTAAGATAGACCAACTCCACATTACAACCCGGACTCAAGCAGACCTGGAAGAACAGCTGGAACGTCACTGCCACCCCCTCCATTACAGAGCACAGCAGCTGATATGAGGCATAAGATCATGGATAAACTAGCTACAGTCAACCCTCAAGACTGATTACCAAGGCTCAGTGGAGAAATACCATCAAATAGTATGCTAGAAGATGCCAATAAAGCCCTCCAGACAATCCCTACTACCGCCATAACTCAAACCAATGAACTGGTATATGCTACAGCTGCTGTAATCCTGGAAATGCTTGGCTACACGATCAAGAAGAACAGCAGTACATAGCCACTCTGGAAAATTAGATTGGAGGCTAAGATCAAGGCAACTCAGAGAGAAGTTAGTCAGCTGGTCGAACTACAGAAGGTTGTGGAGATTAAGGATACGACTTGGCTTCTGAAAAAATACAAGGGCCTGACTCCATCTGAAGCCGAAGAGACTGCTAAACAAAGGCTCACAGCACAGGCTGCCCGCTAGAGAAGCAGAGGCCAAGAAGATAAATGCCCTGTTCACCAAAGAACCATCCAAGGTGTACTCCCAACCGCAGTGCAACCACACAGTAACAGCAGAGCCACCAGCAGCAGAAACTGAACAGTACTGAAAGAACACATGGGAGAAAGAGAAGACATGTAACACCAGTGCAAAGTGACTTCAGGACCTGAAAGCAGACCACTGACTAAAGAAACTAACAACAGTGCGTGAATGCCTAGCAGCACAGATGAACCAGCTGCTAGCAGCAGGCTGCCACCCAGATTGGCTAACACAAGGAAGGACAGTGCTGATCATGAAACAAGGGAACAGCACCATCCAACTATACAACAATAACCTGCCTCTGCACAACATGGAAAGTTCTATCAAGCATCATAGCCACCAAGCCCCAAGACCATATGGGCCAGTACATGAGCACAGCTCAGAAGGGCACTGGGAATAACACTAGAGGCTCAAAACACCGGTTGCTCATAGATAGAGCAGGATAGAGCAGTCGCCTGAGACTCAAGGTCTAGGCGGACCAATCTGAGCACAGCCTGGATTGACTACAGGAAAGCCTATGACTCAATGCCGCACACATGGATCTGTGAATGCCTGGCACTATACAAAGTCAACAGGACACTAAGGACCTTCCTCAAGAACTCAGTGGGACTGTGGAAGACAACACTGGAAATCAACTCAAGACAGCTCACACAAGTGGCCATCAAGTGCGGCATATACCAAGGTCTGTCCCCACTGCTGTTCTGCATAGGCTTAAACCCCCTCAGCCAGATAATCACACAGACTGGATATGGGTACAAGTTCAAGAGTGGAATCACCATCAGCCACCTCCTCAACATGGATGACATCAGGCTAAGAGTGAATGAGACGTCGACTCACTGATCCACCTGACACGGATCTACAGCTAGGACATTGGGATGTCATTCGGACTGGAGAAGTGTGGCAGGATGATAGTAAAGAGAGGGAAGGTAGTTAAGACTGATGGAGTGGAACTACCAGTGGGCCACATAGCAGACATAGAAACCAGCTATAAATACCTTGGTGTCACACAGTCACACAGGAACCATGAGGAGGAGGCAAGGAAGACAGCAACATCCAAGGACCACCAAAGGATAAGACAGGTCCTGAGAAGCCAGCTCAGTGGGAAGAACAAGATCCATGCCATCAACACATATGCCGTGCCAGTCATCAAATACCCTGCCGGTATAGTAAGCTGGCCAATGGAAGACATGGAGGCTGCCGATGTGAAGACCCGGAAGCTCCTCACAATGTACGGAGGTTTCCACCCCAAGTCCAACACCTAGAGACTGAACACCAGCCGCAAAGAGGGCGGGCGGGGTCTGATGAGTGTCAAAGCCACTGTCCTGGACAAAACCCGGAGTATCCAGGAGTACATCAGTAAGATGGCACCCAAAGATGAGCTGCTGAGAGAATGCCTCAGGCAGCAGCAGACATGGGAGGAAGTTCAAGCGGAGGAAATACCATGGCAAGACAAGCCCCTGCATGGGATGTACCATCGACAGATAGCTGAGGTGGCTGACATTGGGAAATCCTATCAGTGGCTGGAAAGGGCCAGACTAAAAGACAGCACTGAGGCACTGATTATAGCAGCACAAGAACAGGCACTAAGCACCAGATCCATAGAAGCAGGGGTCTACCACACTAGACAGGACCCAAGGTACCGATTGTGCAAAGAGGCCTCAGAGACAGTCCAACACATAGTGGCAGGGTGTAAGATGCAGGCAGGAACAGCATATACTGAACGGCACAACCAAGCAGCTGGCATTGTGTACAGGAACATCAGCAGAGTGTATGGGCTAGACCCCCAAGTCCAGATGGGAGATTCCACAGAAGGTCGTGGAGAATAACAGGGCTAAGATCCTGTGGGACTTCCAGATCCAGACGGACAGGCAGGTACTGGCCAATCAACCGGACATCATGGGACAAAGACCAGAAGACAGCGGTAGTGATAGATGTAGCAGTGCCAAGTGACAGCAACATCAGGAAGAAGGAGTATGAGAAGCTGGAGAAGTACCAGGGCCTGAAGGAGGAAATCCAGAGGATGTGGAAAGTAAAGGCCAAAGCGGTCCCAGTGGTGGTAGGAGCACTCAGGGCTGTGACTCCTAAGCTGGGAGAATGGCTCCAACAGATCCCAGGAACGACATCAGAGCTCTCTGTCCAGAAGACTGCAGTGCTAGGAACAGCTAAGATACTACACAGAACCCTCAAACTCCCAGGCCTCTGGTAGAGGACCCGAGATTGAGGAAGACACGTACCACCCATAGGGGTGAGAGGGGAATTTTATATACATAAATAAAATAATGTTTATATGTCACCATATTAGAAAAACTCCAGACAATTCTTGTAAAATTCTTGTAAATATGTGTCTGAAACTATCCTAGCAATAACAAGAACCATGTTTCTTAACTGTACAGTCACAATAAAAATTCTGCAATTTGTAAGGGTGGGGTATGTGTAGAATCATAGAAACCTAGAGTTGGAAGGGACCTCAGCTAGTCTAACTCCTTGCTCAGTGCCAGGAATTAGCAGCTCAGGCAGATGGTTACCCAGAGTCTCCTGGAAGACATCTAGTGAAGGGAAGAGACCATTTCATGAAGCATCCTATTCCACCGACTGACTGACAGCTCTGGCCATCAGGAAATTCCTGCTAATATCTCATCTGAATCTGTTCCCTGCAGTTTCAACTCATTGGTTTTGGTCCTGCCTTCCAGGGTGACAGAGAACAAACCCACTCCCTTCCCCTTATGACAGCTCTTCATACCTCCTTGTGTCGCCCCAACAAGGTAGACCAGACAAAGAAACCAATGCCACATAGGTCAGGGCTACTTTTATTGTAACAGCTTTAGGAACAGAATTTTGCAAGTCTGAATGTGCTTCCCCTTCCCTCACTTTATATTTGTATGAACTAGGGAGGGGCTTGTCTGAGACATTTTCTCATGTTATTTTCTTGGCCCGGGCTCAAGCCCCTCTTATCTGATTGATGCCTTGTTAGCAACTCTTCCCCTTGTCTTTCAAAGCCATTCCCCATGCCTTTTCCACCTTGCAGGGAACTCTTTTCTTCTGCAGGTTAAGCATACTCAGATCCTGTAACTCTTCCTCAGAGGTCTTGTTTCTAGTCCCCTCACCATCTTGGTAGTCCCCTTCTGAACTTGCTCCTGCTTATGGATATCCTTTTAAGACTGTGGAGCCCCAAACTGGACATGCCGTTCCAAGCAGGTCCTGTCCAAGGGAGAGTAGAGTCTGACAATTACTTTCCATAACCTGGATTCTGTGCTTCTGATAATACATCCCAAAATAAATTTGCCTTTTTTAGCAGCTGCATCACATTGTTGGGTCATGATCAACTTGGGATCTACTAAAACACTCAGACGCTTTCCCTACGCACTACTGCCAAGCGAGATCTTTTGTACTTTTGCCTTTATTTCTTTTCTTTTATATTTCTCCTCTACTAAATTTAGTCAATTACAGCAGTTCAAGCCTATATAATCCTTTATGAATTCTATTTGTCTTCCAAAATGTTAGCGTCTGCTCCTAGTTTTGAGTCATCTGCAACTTTATTAAACTTTCCCTCAACCTCTTCATCTAGGTCACTAATAAAAATGTTGACTGGCTCAAAGCCCAGGGCAGACCCCCGCCCCCTCCCCGCCGGCCCTCCACTGGATACTATCTCCAAGATGATATGAAGCCATTTATGAATAGTCTCTGGGTGCAGTCATTCAGCCAGTTATGAATCCATCTAATAGTTATATCATCTATTCCATACTAGTATTAGAGGAGGATTTTAGCTTTTATTGTTCCCCTGTGTCATAGCTTCAAAATAATTCCATTTTTCTGCTATTTCAGTGACAAATACTAGCTAACTGCCAGGTTTTTCAGACCATTTGTCATTCAGGAAGTTAGACAGCATAATAAATAGTTCCGTAAATAACCAGGCATCACACTGCAAAGTCCTGTTCGCCTGGAAAATAGTGGCCTATTTAAAATTAGAAGCATTTGGTAGCTTTTTGCATGAAACAGCACACAATGTACTGTTCTTCATCTTGTCATTTAAATTAGGCCATCCTTTAAGAATTGGGTTATAGCCGAATTCACGTCCAGAATTTATATCCGAGGGTTTGGCAGCCATTTTACAACTTCTTAAATCGAGTGATAAGACCCCAAACCATTGAAACATGTGGCACGCTTGGTTGTTGTGCTGCAGTTTAACTAAAGTGTCCAGTCTTCCAGGGATAGAAAACTTGAACTTGTTTTCTGTCTCACAAGTCTAACTGATGAAACAGATTAAAGAAATAAATATATCGGAGTCTGTTAGCTTAAGACATTGAAAACTTGTCAACATAAGGCTATCGTGTGACTGAACTGAAACCTACCAAAGGACAAAATGTTTCTCACTAGTTTAGGCCGACATTTGGCAGTAGGATTGAGACTTTCACATTGGACAATATGGGGATTCATGCTTTTCTCCTGCCTTTCCGTGTGCTTGCAAAATCAGAAGCAAATAAAGGAGATTCAGTTAAAATTATTTTTTCTTCCTAGTGTTTTCCCACAGGTGCAGGGTCCACCTTTTTCGGATCAACCAAAAGTTGATACTTTTGGTTGAGACAGGAATTGACTGATGGCTTGTCGCCCAAGCCTGACATCATGGGCTAAGAGAGTGCAACTGGCCCAAAATCACCCAGCCTGCTTTCATGCCTAAGGCGGGACTAGAATTCAGAGTCTCCTGGTTTCTAGCCTGGTGCCTTAACCACTAGACCAAACTGGCTCATGTGATTCAGTTAAGATACGCATCATATATTCTTGGTTCTACATGACTAGGTTCACTTGTTTGCTTAATCTACAGGCCTCTTGGAATGGTTGACCACTATAACTCCTGTGGTTGAGGACCTGGGCCTGAACATTTTATCTATTTCAGTGACATTAATAACATGGTTCATAAAGTGGTGACATCACAACCTTTTTTAGAAGTTTTCTTTGCTAACAGTGTTCCCCAAGTAGCTACATATTTGTGAAAGATCAGACCTACTAAATATGTAATGCTCTTGCAACAGAACAAGCATGTGTGTTCACTCTCAATCTTCCTTTCACACACTCATTCTTCTTCTAAAAAGAACTAAGTTCATACAATATTGGTATACTTTCAGATAGGAAAGAAATACTTGCGTTCATCTACAAAGAGACAGATGACCCTGGGAGATTAAATTGGAATTTGAGACCCATTAGACTCTCAAGCATTTTTTATTCAGAACTAAATTAAATATGTTAACAACTGGTGATTGTACAGGTTTTGGTCCAGGCTCAGGACAGGAAGACCTTAAGAAGATCCTTGGTATCCCATCTTGGTATTTGTTAAATTTAAATATATCCAGTTGGATGCTCATGTAGAAGCGTGCAGCCAGCTGACATAAACAGGCTTCTTTGCTCCCTGTAACCTTACCAAAACACTATGGGGCAGGGTGGAGGGACATCAATGAGAATAATCCTTAGCAATTTACAATTGCCTCTAAGGGCAAATTACTGGCTTTTTCAGAGCTGAAATTTGCAGACATACAAATTTGTCCAGTGATGATTTCTTGTCAAACAGGTTTAGGTGCTTGTGTATCCAGCTTTACTGGAAAAAGTCTTAAGAGCCATGTCCAGTTCAAGTCCAGGTTAAAAATAAAAATCCTAAGAATGGAGATCAGAGATCCTGAATCTACCAGTCCTAATTCTGCACCAATGTAGTAAGCAGATGGCAGTTGTTTTTCACTATAACATGATATGTAGTGTTTCTATTTAAATTGCTGAAATTAGTGGGAAAAGAATTAATTTGCATCTACACACATAAATTATCCCAGGCCAATTTGATAAAAATCTGGACCTTTTTGAGTGGTGCGTTTCATTTTTTTTTGTTGTTGAGAAAGGATAATTAGATACTCCTATGAGCATGAAACTGAGCAAACTCTGGGAGGCAGTGAAGGACAGGAAGGCCTGGCGTGATATGGTTCATGGGGTCACGAAGAGTTGGACACGACTTAACAACTGAACAACAACAACAAAGTTAGATACTCCAGAATGACACCAAATGAAAAATGGTGAGTAAGAAGAAAGTCCCTAAGGCTTGTCTCTTTCCTCTTGCCAGACTCTTGTCCCCTTCATCCATCGTCTTTGTAAGAAATCCACTTGTATGGCTTCTTTAAAGGCAGGGCCATCAGAGATATCTAGCCTCCAACACAACAGGTTCTCTGCCTTCATTCACAAAGATATTGTAATTCCTTTGCCTGTTCCTCAGTGACTGTAAGGACACAATCTTCTTCAGATACAGGATCAGATGACAAGAATATATTAGGGATATGCATCAGATTCAGTAGCAGGATGATTTCCAAGATGGAGCAATATAATTTGGAATAAACCTTCATTTATTGGAGGCAGTCTGAACTCTTTCCATTCTACATTTGGCATCAACAAAACTCTAATCCAGCCTGCATTTCAGAAGCATCAACACATTACAGCAGTGTTTCTCAACCTCAGCAACTTTAAGATGTGTGGACTTCAACTCCCAGAATTCCCCCCCCCCGCATGGGCTAGGGGAATTCTGGGAGTTGAAGTCCACACATCTTAAAGTTGCTGAGGTTGAGATACACTGCACTCCAGCATTGTTATGGTACTGTAGCAGTTGAACTCCCTGAAAGGAGAGGAAGTGTTTGAAATTTATTTATATAATGTACCATGGTGGGGAAAGGAAAGAAACATAGTATTTGATTCTATAATTGGCAGGTTGGTTCTTGTGATTAACCCACAATCCGAATGTCACTGGTCACTCCAGACACAGTCTTGGATGTCTGGTCCTGAGGAGAGAAAAGTGGTTATTTGTACTCAAAATATGGAGATATTCTGGAAATAGGTGAAGCAGCTCACTAGGGTTCCTGGTGCTATGATCATCTGAATCCTTCTTCTTGGCCTAAATACAGACAGAAAACAAACATATGAGTAGAGAAGAAATGATAAAAGCATTTGATGGTACCTTGACAAAAAGCACCTTGATCTTTGGTGATGCAATTAGCCCTAGAGGTCCTTTAGATAGACCTTAAAGCCAGGAAGATTTTTTTTTTTTTTTGGTTATTACTGCTGAAAGTCACCATAAGCTCCTGTGCTGCATCACAAATGGATTTTGAATCTGTCGTAATTTGTAGGGGTTATTTTTACAGAGAAACTACACTTCAAAAACAAAATCAAAGTCTTCTTGGGTTCATCAACCAGCTGCATAATAAGCAGCATTTTTGTCATGGTATAGAAGAAAATCATATCTAATTCTAATTCAGCTGCCCTAATAATATTAGCAAAGGTTGTCATTTAAGAACAAAAGAATGGAGGCAGCATATTTAGAGTTTGTGGTACAGAAGCAGTGGCTCATATTCTTTCAGGATTCATTGCAGAAATCAGCAGCTTATTGAATTGACTCCCAAGAGGCTTGTCACAGTAGGTACTTGCCACTTAAAAGGAGAGCAAGCATGAAGGAATAGTATGGTTTTCACAAAACTTTGAAAGCATTCTTTGATTAAATATCAGGCTGGCCTGACAGATTGCATAGCAATTCTCTCTTTCCAGGCCATGAGGCAAGGCATTCTGAAGACTTTTTTTTTCCCCAACAAGAATGCAAAAAAATTGCATTCTTTGGTGCCTAATTATATTAAAAACTTTTTAAAAAACAGTTCAAGTGGTAAATCTGATTTTGAGCTAATAAAAGCATAGATAACTAATTTCAGGGTCTGGCACAAAGAAAAATGAATGCAGCTCTACTGTTGTGTCTGTAACTAGCTTAAAAATGTTAAAATTGCAAACTTATCTCCAATGCTCTCCAGCCCCACTGAGTGCTCAAATTACTCCCAATGTCATATAATCTAAAGTGGGAATCTGATTTACCCATTTCAAGGTAAACTATGTGAAGCATTCCAGAGTGCGCAAAGCAACAGTGGGCATTTTAAATTGTTGCTGTTTAGCTGAATCGTGTTTCCATCAAGAAGTTTATATCAAGGTGTTGTATTACTGCTGAAATAGATTCCAGCACCTCTCAAGATGAGCCACACTTTCATCCTTACTATAAAGTACCCTTTGCACTAAGAGAGAATACAAGGAAATGGCAATGAAAAACCTGAGCTGATCAATAATCAATAAGTGCTTTGATTGCTGTTATATGGAGTCTCAGAAAAGGACTTGAAATTCAACTTTAGGTTGAGTAATTCCCCAGTTCATATTTCCTATTCTGCAAGCTTGGTCACCAGCTCTTTTGGCACCAAAGAATTTGGGCAATTGCTGTGATTAAAAAACCAAGTCATATATATAGAAACATACTGTGATAGCCAAAAATGCAAAGGATCTGCAAACTCTAGTAATAAAAGCCAAGGAGCACAGTGAAGAACTGGGACTGAAATTAAATATAGAGAAGACCAAACTAAGGACAGCGGGTACAACAACCAAATAGAATTGTCAATGAAGATACTGAAGTGATAGATATCTTCTACTTTTTAGGATCAATCATCAACAGTAAAGGAAAAAGCAATCAAAAAATACACTGCAGACTAGCACTTGGTAGAGTAGCCATGAAGGCCTTTGAAAAGATATTCAGATGCTGTGATGTGTCTATATCTACAAAGATCAGAATAGTGCAGACAATGGTATTGCCTGTGACATTCTATGGAAGCGAATATTGGACTTTGAAGAAGCAAGATAGAAAGAGTAATAATGCTTTGACCCTTGGTGTTGGAGAAAACTCCTGAGAATACCATGGATAGCTAAGAAAACATAAAAAAGCATCACTGAACAAATCAACTCAGAGTTCTCACTTGAGGCACAAATGACCAGGCTCAAATTATCTTACTTTGGATACATTATGTGAAGACCTACTTCTCTGGAGAAGGCTGTAATGCTGGGAAAGATAGAAGGAAGGAGAAAAAGATGACCAGCAGCAAGGTGGATGGACTGAGTTGTATGGGCAAAAGATACACCATTGGAAGGCCTGAAAGAGCAGGTTAGGGACAGATCATCACAGAGAAAATCTATCTCTGGGGTTGCTAAAAGTTGACACCAACTTGATGACACACAATCAAATTAAACCAACATACTATATAGAAAATGCTCAAACTTTCTTCTTGCCTTCCCTAACAGACTACATGACACCCTCTTTTGAATGGTGTGGTCTGTCTCTAGGGACTGTAGTGATTAACTAGTGAAGACTCCTGCTCAGTGTAAGAAGCTACTATCAACAGTATCCTTGACAAATGACCATCTAGATTGTTTAAACACCTCCAGGAAAGAAGAGTCCACAACTTCTAGAAGCAATCTGCTGCATTGTTAAATAGTTCTTACCATTAGAACAATTTTCCTGAAGTCCGTCCAAAATCTTGTTATTCAGTTGTTCAATGGCTTCTGAGTCTTTGTGACCCAGTAGATATCATTTCACCAGGATTAGTGTGTTGTAACTGCTTTTTCTGTTTCCTTATAATTTAAACCCATTCATTCTTGTACTCTAGAACAAATATCATTTCTTCACACGGTCTTTCCATCTACCATTCCTGATCAATTTTGGCTTATCATCTCAGTTGCTCTCAACTGGACATGCTCCAGCTTGTCAATGACTTTCCTAAAATACAGTACCCAGTACATAATGTTCCAGGTGTGGTCTGACCAATGCAGAATAGAGAGGAAGTGTGACTTCCCTTGATCTTACCACTATACTTCTGTTGATGCATCATGTGATCGCATTTGCATCTTTTTTGCAGCAGCATCGCCTAGTTAGCTCATGTTCAGCTTGTGAACCACCAAGATACCCAAACCCTTTCTGCATGTACTGCTGGCCAGAATGATCCCACCCCATACAATACTCATGTCTTTAATTTTCCTAGCCAAATTTTGCATTTGTCCCTGTTGAAATTCATCTTACTGGTTTCTGCCCATCATTCCACCAAGATCCTCCTGAGTCTTGATACTGTTCTCAAAGTATTTGCTTTTCCTTTATCTTTATGTTGTTTGCAAGTTTAATAATCATATTTTCTGATCCCTCATCCAAATCTTTTATAAATATATTGAGCAACACAGGGCCTTGAATGGAGCCTGCAATATACTATTCAACAGTTCCTTCAAGTGTGATCCAGACCATTGACACACACTTATCCACAACCAGCCCAGCATGATATCATAGTGCCAACCTGCAGTTGCAATTTTCTCTACTAGGACTGCATGGGGCACTTTGTTGAAAGTTTTCAGAAGTCAAGGTACCCTATGCTTATCTATATAAAAAAAAAAAAGATCAGCTTGGTTTGGAATTATTGGTTCTTGGTAACTGCATGCTGGCTCCTGCCAGGAAATTCACTATTTTCTGTATATGCTTACAAATCAACTGCTTAATAATCTGTTCCAGAGTTTAAAGGAGTTTTGAGATGACCTCGGCTAGCTCCTCCAAAACTTTTGGAGGGAGTTCATTTAGCCTTGGAGACATAAGATCATCAGAGTAGCCAAGTTCTCCCTAACTATCTCTTTATTTATCTTGGGTCTCCATTCCTTCCTTATGCCAATTGTTCTGCTTATGTCCATGTGAACCTTTGGGGGAAAAACAAAATGAAGTAAAAGGTGAGGAGCTCTGTTTCTCTCCATCACCTATTATTGTCCAAACATCTCCAAGTACCGGGCCATCCCTTCATTTTTCTGCATTTTATTACCAATATAGCTCCAAAGCCTCTTTTCTTGCTTTTAGCTTCCCTTGTGAGCCTTTCTACAGATATTAACTGCTTTCTGGTATACCTCCTTGGTAATAACACCCATCTTCCATTTCCTATATCCATCCCTTTACTTCTTTGTTCAGTCAAAAGCTCCTATACTGGCTGCAGTACCTGCATTATGCCTAGCTTGGAAATATAAGTGATGTAAAATTTCCAGAAGAAATGAAATTTGGAGAAAATTGAAATATAAGAAACGGGGATACTAATTTTTTAAGCGCTCTGTATAAATATAAATGGCTGTTGCTGCAGATGTCTGAGGCCAAATAGAGGAATACCCAACCTCTAGGCCAAGGCTTCCCAAATCTTCCAGCATGATCATTGCTGATTTTTTATTATTATTATTATTATTATTATTATTATTATTATTATTATTTATATTTATTAAGAATTTTCCCCATAGAATAAAAGACAAATCAAAAAGAAAGAAGAAAAGTGCAAGAAATGAAAAAGAAACTAACTTTAAAGAATATATAATTGACTTCCAACCTTGTTTTCAACAGGTAATTAAAATCTTACTGTCGCTCCTCCCTCTTACACGTTATACAAGTCCCTTCAGCCCTTCATTTAATCCACATCTTTCTTAATCCTCAAATCCATAAATCATCATGTCATTTCCTTGATCTTTTAGCAAAAAGTCCATATAAGGTTTTTAGTCTTTCAAAAAAGTTTTTGTTGTTTTTTCTCTGACCAAACAGGGCAGTTTTGCCATTTCTGCAAATTCTGACATTTTCACAATCCATTCCTCCACTGTGCATTGCTGAAAATTGAGAGTTGATCCTTCATCTGGATTTTGCCAAGACTGGGAAGCTTGGTCAAGTTCAAAAGTCAACAAGAGGAACCAAGCCCATGATCAAATAAGGCTTGATACCTTCTTTTTGACTGATTATGTGCCATCAGATCGTTATTGATTCTTAGTGTCAATATAGAAAATAAGTGTCATTGCCCATAAAGAAAGAAAATTAGTCATACTGCTGTATTGCATTTTAGAGTTGTATTGTATAACCTATTCTCTCTGTTCACTAACTGTAATGATTTGATACTATAAACTGTCTTATTAAATATTTCTACATCATTTTTAGAAATCCTTCAGGGGATAAAAGGCTGCATAGCAATATATGAACACATTTTTTCTTAACTAACTCATGTATTATTAAAAAAGAAAATATTAGGACATATATAATAATCTTCTTCCCAAACAATTTTATTGCCGGGGAAAAAATTAATAAAAATGACCTGAGGAAAAAAGGAAGTCTCAATTTTTTCTCATTTGTTTCCTTCACCTTCACATTTGTAGTTGGCTTACATTGATCTTTCTTACCTGATAGGTTCTTATCTACCAATGATCTAAATACAAGAATCCAGTAAACAATATACAGACCATTCCACATCAACACAAGCTTATATATTTACTGTACTTTAAAATTTTATTCATTACATTTATAGGCCCGACTCCATCATGACTCTGGGCAGTTTATGTTTTCAAACATTTTCAAACAATGCATTACAGTGATACAAAAAAAAACAAACAGAGGGAAAAGTAACACAAATTCAGACTCACCCATCCTCCCACAAGGGACTAAGGGAAGAACCAGATTTAAGGGCTTATTTAAATAGAGTCAATGTGAGGGGCATGTGAATTTCTGGGGGGATCTAGTTCTAGAGGACAGGCGCTGTGACAAAGAAGGCCCACTTCCTGTGTCCCGTCAGGTGACACTGCTTAATCCATGAGACCCAGAGCATACTGACTCTCCAGATCATATAGCACAGGCAGAAATGGCAGAAGACAGATGGTCCTTCAGATAATCAGGCTGTTGTTGTTTTACACAAACATCTCAGCAGCGGAAGTCCCAAACTGGATCTTTGACTCAAACAAGCAATTACAAATTGTTCCATTACCCTCAGGGAATGCCCCAATTACCTCCTTGGGGAGTTTAAGGAGTTAAACTTGGGTTTGGACTTGCACTTGGACTGGGAAGGTCCAAGGTGAGTTCCACTCTCAGCCATGTCAGTTTGTATCCTGCAAAGTTGTTCTTGTGGGAATTCAGAAAAACTTCCCTGTAAAAGCTGTTTGAGCAACTCTAAGAAACTGCAGGATATTAATCTATTATCTCAAACAATAAATCTCCTGCATTTTGCTCAAGCTAAAGTTAAAGCCTCCTCAAATATATGGTCTGATTTACATCTTACGCTAACCAGGGAACCATAACTGTTTTACGCCAGATAAATATATTAATGTGTGGGAGGAATATTAAGGAATTATTAATAGGTGGTTGTTTTTCTTGTTTCCCTCTTTAATCCTTACATGTATGCACTGAATGTTACTGCACTGTTTATACTTATTGTAATCTTTTTAGGAAAAAAGTAAAAAAAAAACAATAAACCACATCCTATCAATAATAATCTGGAAGAATCACAGATAGACTCTGACTGGAAAGGGGGTCAAAAGAGATACGTGGCAAGAAATTGTGACCAAGTCACAGAGCACTCTGAAAGTAGAGATTTTCAAAACAGTGACAGCAAAATAGGACTGAAAGGGGTTGTCACAATTCCGAATCAGAACTGTGCATCAGTTTGGCCATGGAGCTGTAGATAAATCATAGATAACTAAGATGCATCAGAGTAATCCTACACTTTTCAAAGGGCAGATCTTAACCAAATACATCAATGGGTATATGGACTTTTTAAAAAATTATTTATTTTTTGTTATTGAGGAAAAAAAAGCGAAAAAAAAAACACACAGAAAGTGCTGTAACAAAAAAGTGAAAGAAATACAACAAAGGAAAAGAACAGGTTCATGTCATTATAACAGTAAACAATTACAATTCTATATATACATAACTAATGCAAATATTATTCAAGTACATATATATTTCTAATACATTTTTATGACTATCATTTTTTTAAAATCTACTGTATTTTGTATAACTGAGTCCCATATTTCATTGTACTTATCCATACAAAGTCTACGTCTGTAGGCAATCTGCTCGTAAGTAGCAAGTTCAATCAGGTCTTCAATCCATTGAATAAATGGGGCCATATGTTATCTTTCCGGTTCTGCAATATCAGTCTTTTGGCCACAGGAAGGGCACAGAGACTCCATTTATGTTGTCCAGTTGTCAAGTTCCATGTAGATTGATATATGGACTTGTATAGCATTTTAAAGGACCAACTGTAACTTAAAATGATTTCCCCCCCAAAGAATAGTTACTCATTCAGTCCAATTTGGCAAGTTCTTCATGGAAGACTTCTTCCCTGGCAAATTATTCCTTGAAACCAAGCCATAGCCATGCCTTAAACACTAAGGGGAAAAAAACCATAGTTAATTTTGATATTTTAAAGAACAGAACTGACATAACTTTGAAACTGATGGATTTGGTCTTTTGCAAGATAAACACTTTACAACACATTTGTCCTAATATGTCTAATATGGCATTGGTCTGAAGAATAAATGCTTCTAAAACATCATTAAGAGGTTAGCAGTTTGCTGTTTTTCAACCAGAAGAAAGTACCATGGAAATATTAACAGAGCAAAATTCTCTTACTTTTGGGGGAAAAAATGAGCTGGCAATCCAACATTTTTCTCTAGGAAAGTAAATGTTTTCGGCAGCGTCCAAGCAGTTTGCCTATTTGCATAATACACTGAACTGGGACACTTAAGGGTTCAGCCTGTTGTACAAACCAAAGAATAGTGGCAGGCAGCCAGGTTGTGTGAACATGACCTACGAGAAGCCATACTACAAAAAATGACTTCGTATTGAAAGACACCATTTACTTTTTTTTTTACAGTTACTAAAGCACAGGATGATTTCTGAAGCTCAAGCTGGATGAAGGCCATCAAAGTCACCTTTTTAAAGTCCCCATCTAATCTAAATATTATTGTGCGTATAAACACAGTATGACCACCACGAGAGATGGGTCCCTGTATAGATATCAGTCAAGAAGGAAGAAAAGACACCGTTCTCAATCAACTTGTCACGATCTGCAACATTTCCTAATGTTCACCATCACCTCCACAATCAGCCTGGGAGGGAGCCAGTTGCCCTCTCAGTGGTTAGCGTTCAGACTCCCACAATCACTTGCCGTCAGCCAGGCCGGCGATGGCTCATCGTAACTCGCTCCCAAATTCCAAATCCTTCGAAGAGTACGTTACACAGAGAGAGCAGTGGGGCTAAGCAGGCCTGGTTTCCTTACAAATGTGGCTCTTGGGAACTTTCGGGGAAGAACGAACAGAGCAATGGTGCAACAGCCGTAACAGTTTGTTCACTTTCCTCTGCTTATGCCGTGGTTTATCGGACTAACGATGCTGCCCTAGGATTTTCGAATAAAAACCGATGGATGAAATTGGCTTCTGACCCCCAGTAGTGATCTTGGCACCTGAAACAGAGGCCGGATCTATTATGGACCTACTAGGCAACAGCGCAGGACACGAAGGTATCTATTAGCAGCCGGCTCTTCCCGCGCCAAAGGAAGACCCGCGACCCGCACTCAGCCGGGAAAGCGTTTCCCACGACAAGATCCGAAAGCGGAAACCCTCCATCCCGCCGCAGGCTCCAGAGAGGAGCGCTGCGCGAGACCTGCCGTTTCTGTACCGGCGAATGCACAACACAAGGGGCTCAGAAAGACCTCCGGTGGGCAGGGGAGGCGCCGCAGCGGAGGGCAACCCCTTTCCTGGGCCGGGCCGGGCCGGGCCGGTGCTCCGCGTCTGCTTGCGAGGGTCTCCTCTCTCCTCCTCCCCCGCCCGGCTTTGCCCTCGGAAGCTGGAGACGACGGGAACCAGCCCGCAGCCGGGCCGCCAGTCCCACGAGGCGGCGGCGGCGTCGCGCAGGTGCCGGCAACGGGGAAGGGCCCCGAAGAGGCTGCAGGAGGGGCGGAGGAGGACCGGCCCGCCGCCCTCGCCTGTCCCTGCTGGGGCCGCGCAGCTCATTGGCGGACGGGGAGAGCGTCGGTCTCCCGCAGAACGGAGAAGCCGGGGCGGGGGCGCAGCCGGTCGCCCCGGTGCCCATCCCAAAGCAGAAGCGATTTCGGAAGGCGGCGTTGGTTCAGCCTCGCACCTTTAGCGGGGAGCGGGGCAGCCGCGAGGTTGGTTGGCCGGTCGGGTATACTTCTCTTTTTAAAATAACGTGCTCTGATGCTGTAGTTAGCCGAGCCGGGAGTTAAACCCGTTTTCGGCGGTGATCTGCCTCGTTCCTGGAGACACCCCACGCTGGAAGGGTGACGGTGATCGGCATGGAAGTGTTACCGTACAACCAGTTGTACGCTCTGTTCTGAATTTGCAGGAGGGCTTCAGCAGCTGTGCATCAGCTGGATTAAGTTTTGGACTTTGCTGGGATTTGGGTGCGTTGTGGATTCTCGTGGAATCGTGTAGGTTTTTAAGTGGGACTGACCGGAAACACGATCGGATCCCCAGGCTTTAGGACATCAAGCTGATACCGTGTGAATGCAAAACCCATCAGATCTGCCTGCATAGAATATATTACAGTCGTGGATCCAACGGGTTTTGGTTCAAAACATTGATTTGGGTCATAAATCATGGTGGATTTTTATAGTTTTTACACAGAATCTACTGCAAACCATGGCTATGTCATGTTATTGGTTAATTGGCTACTACTGCAAACCATGGCTATGTCATGTTATTGGTTAATTGGCTACTGCTAACCAATGTTACATTACTATTGTATTTGATTAAGCTAAGAGTGTTAACGAGGACAAACTTTTAACCAGTAAATATATAAATCAATTCCCAAGGGATAGTCTTTTGCAGCAAAAAAATGACCCAAAAAATGTTTTAGGGTATCTTGAAGAGTAGCAGATTGCTATTCCATAACCTTTTCTCTATCAAACTAGCTTTTCCCAGGAAATATCTGCTAAGGCAGTAGAAGCCCAGGGGATGGGAAGCAGGATGAGACAAGAGGTCTTGCAGAAAATCCACACAGCTGTAGCATTTTGAAGAAAAAGCTATTCCAAATGTGCCAGGAGTGGGTTGGCTCACCTCTTGAATACTGCTGATGTCATGGTTCATAGAGACCCAAAGCTGCTGTCAGACTAGCATGGATCTTGGCCAGGTACCTCCTTGCCCAGGTGGCCTGCTAGCCATTTGTTGAGGATGTCCTCACAACAAAGTCTCCATCTCGGTGACAGTAGAGCCAGATCAAAGGGATCCAGCAGGAAAGTGGTGTTTTGTGTTGGAAACATGCAAACATCCTGATGTGCATGGAAGAGGGACCTGAGGGAGATCAGCAAGCTGCAGGGCTCCAGTGGGCCCCCTGCAGGACACCTCCTCTCACCTGACCTCGTGGCTCAGTGCTTCCACGGCTGCTTTGCTTTGGGTGTCAGAACAGAACATCCCCAATCAAAGTCTTTTCTTCCTTTTAGGTAGAAATAGCAATCTTGTGGAAGGCATTCCTGAAGTTGGGGTTCCTACCAGTAGCCCCCTCTGCCACCTCCCACTTTCAATCCCCATCTCCCTAGGGTGGAGGCCTGCTAGAGAGGAGAAAAAGCATCTCGGGTTTTCTCTGGCAAGCATGGCTCCTTCCCCTAGAGTAGCAGCAGAAACCGCCATTCTAACCCATAGGCGACAGCCGCTGGGTTGCTGGCCTCGTTTGGGGGGGGGGCAGTTTTCAGCTGGTCATGCTTTCCTCCCATCTCAAGAAAAAGCCCAAAGAATGGAAGAGCCCGCAGAGAAGTTTTCACTGAGTACTGTATCAATCTAGCTTCAAGAGCCATATCAGATGTCTTCTGACAGTTCCACATACGGGTAACATAGTAGAAGAGGATACGAAAGTCCCACCTAGCTATAATCTTGGTTTGGGACTTTCAGCAAGTCTTTTCAGGAAGTGATAAAATGGGGTGACTCTACACTAGTGTTTCTCAACCTTGGTAACTTTAAGATATGTGGACTTCAACTCCCAGAATTCCCCAGCCAGCATGGCTGGCTGGGGAATTCTGGGAATTGAAGTTCATATATCTTAAAGTTGCCAAGGTTGAGAAACACTGCTGTACACACACCATGGAGCCATGAGTGTAACAAAAAAGAAAGTACAAATCCCAATTTTTATTTGGAACTGCTGGTTCTTGCTAGTGCATAGATTTATCATTAACTGCATAAATATGGGTTTTATTACATGTTGAAAATAGTTCATGTTCCCATGCCTGCCTACATGGCTGCCACAGCAACCCACAATTTGACTTCTACAATGCCAGCGCCTTGCAATTAAAACGTCTAGCTTCCCCTATTAAAAATATTGGAGGTAAAAGCAGGCAGATGCACTATGTATTTAACAAGCCAGAGGCACCATTTTGCATTTTAATAATCACACGGCAAAGATAATACCTGGTTTTTTATTTCTTAAGAGCCATTTTTGAACAGTTATTACACATCCCCTCTTACCAGATGTTGGGGTTGGGGGGCACGTGGATATGAGAGCTTTGAAAGTGGAATCTTTTTTTAAATAAACTGTTTTTTTCACAGATTTCCAACCAGGGTCAAACACTTCTCCTAGGTGGATGATCAGAAAGACTGGTTCAAAGGAGCACTCTAATGGTAGCCACCCTCAATCTCTTTCCGTCCTGTCATTTGTTGACATGCTGATTGCACACTGCGTTTTGCCATTTTTTTTTGCCCCAGGCCTTTTTAACCCAAACTGGGAGAGCCTGTGCAAGAGGCCATCTCATCCTGTAAAGGTGGAAGTGTTGACGGAATCTCTCTTATGAGTCCAGCTTCCCCAAGATGCAATATTGATATTAATATCATCCTGAGTGTTCACAGCCTTATGAAAGGTGGTTAACCTGCAGGCGAATACAGGGCTATTTCAGACGAACTCCAGCAAAGTTAATTGAATGAGGGGAAAGGGCCCAAGGGGTCAGATCCCATTTTGTGGCAATCTGACTTTAGCAGAAGCCAGACATATTTTAGACAGTTTTAGAAAGCTAAAATTGAGGCCTGTAAGCAGGACCAGCCCATCCTCAGTACTGTATGTGAATACTGTTTCTGGATATTTCATTTAGCTATACTGGTTAATGGCTCCTGTTGGTCCCTTGAATTTGGCAGATTTTTCCTAGGTTGCAAAGCACTCCCCCCCCCCTTTTTAAGCATTTCCCCCCCTTTTTGCATGTTTTAGCATTTTAATAGGGTAAGTGGCAAAAAACGAGATTATTTGCTTGAGAAAAGGATATTACTTTATATAATATTTTCCCCATTTCAGTGGCTTCTGGGCTAGTATAAATCATGACTTTTCCACTGAATGGGTTATCAAAAGTATGAGGTCACAGCTGCAACGTTATGCAAGATTTAACACCACAGAAGGCAGGGAATATTTTCTAACTAGCTAGCAGCTATAATGAAGACAAATATTATGTACACAAGGAGAGCTGAGCTCTGCGTGCACAGTCTATCTCTTTGTGACTCTACAAAGGCACTAATTTACATTGGGATTACATCTTTATGAAGTGTAATTAAGCAGCAAGGTAGGAAAGAGCCATGCTGTATAATATAATCACACTCCAATGAGTTATTTATGGGGAATTGAACTGACTGTAAAAGCTGCTATAAATGATCTGGCTGTGAAGGAAAGCCAGTCAGTTCCTATCAGCATAATAGGTTAACCCATTTTGTGAATTTGGCAATAAGCTTATTCAGTTTGGTGAATGTGGGCTGTCACTGTGATGTTACAAACATTTGAGGTTTTAAGCTTAGCAAAACCAAAAACATCCTTGGCAACTCCACTTTAGTGGGAGCACACGCCAGTGTGAATCCCATCGTATGTCTGTGACTGGAGAATCACTGTGGGCCTTTCTTAATTATTAGAGGTGACAACAAAGTGGGTATGAACAGTAGGAAGTACAATAAAAATCAGCAATAAAAATGTTGTTCTAGGATGTATAACAAAAGGAAAGTCTTCACTGAACTCAGCTGGTGACTCCATGGATGCATCCATATTGTTGTTTTCTTATTCCAGGATGTTTTTCCAGCTTCCTAGTCTAGCCTGCAACCCCTGGGTTTCCTGGTGGTCTCCCATCCACGTACCAGCCAGATTCAACCTGCTTAGCTTTTTTGAGATCAGCCAAGGTTGGCTGAGTGCTGCCACATTTTGTAAAATAATAATAAAAAAAATAATCAAATCAAGGCCAATTAAGAAGTGTTCTTAGAAGTGTGACCAATGCTGAGTTTCTTTAAAAAAAGTAACTGAGGGATCAGAACAGGGCTTGTATGAATTCACTATCAATCATTGGGGATTGATTTATTAATACTAGTTTCTGATATTTTTTTTTACAAGCTCCACATATAACCTAACTGGATCTGCCATTCTCTTCTGATTCGTTAGTCTCTGCTCTTGGCCAATCAGGTTGATGGATCAATCTATTAGCAGGATTTACACCTCACGTTTTGTAGAGGCCGCATACATTGTGCTGCCTCCTATTTTTCTCCACAATAAATTCAGATTCCATCTGGCCTTGTCCTGCTTGATCAAGTTGGGTTGTGGTTCAGCTCAGGGAGTGTGCCAGGCTGGGGAAGAGCTGATACCATTCTGATATAAATTCCTCTCTGCAAGGAAGACCTCTGCTTCTTCATTGGAAGGCTGTTTTTGTACACAGCACCGCCACTTAAGGAATCAGAGTTTGGCCTCACATGCTGTTCTACCTATGTGGTTAGTTTATGGTTTGGTGTGTTTTATGAACCCAGAAAAATGGAATAAGTCAACTGTGGTTTACGTTGGGGTTCCCCCAAGTGGTCAGTATCAACCCCCAAGGGCCCATGGGACTATCCAAGGGGTTGATAAATGGCTGGGGTCAAAAGGGGGTCAGTAAATGGGGATCAATAGGTGGTTGATAAATGATGGTAGGTCAGTTAATCTTTTGGGGTCTCTGTAGAGCCCCACGCTGGTCCCTAGTCCTGAAGGTGAGGTAGCTAGCGACAAAACAGTGTTACCCTGGGTTGAATGGTCAGCCACCAGCAAGAGCGGCCTTGAGTTGTCTTTATTGTAGTAGTTGTTGTTGTTATCTGTAGTACTAATGGTTAAAATAGTATTTATTAAGTTATTTTCATATAATAAATGTTTGGGGGTTGATGAATAATCTGAAATTTCATGAAGGGGTTGATGAGCTGAAGAGTTTGGGGACCCCTGTTCTAAACCCACCATCATGTATTTTCCAGATACACTGAACTTAAAACTTATGAAGTTCCTGGCTAGTAAGATCTTTGGACATGCTGGCTAAAAGCTTTGGAAATTGAAATCCATTCCATCTGATAGCCCTTAGATTAGGGAATGTTGTCTTACACTTCTGTCACTGTCCTCCACTTCCATGGTAATTTGGGACAGACATTTTGGACCACAACTCTCAAAAACTGGGACAGTTGAGCATCTTGCAGTTAAAGCCCAACTCATCAATGAGCTGAACTGTTTGGGGACTCCTGGTTTACGTTAACCCTGGTAAAGGCGTCACTTGAACTGATGGGGAGAGATGGACTGGGTAACCTGAATTGAACAATAGCTTAATAGCAATGTGAATTAAGCTGGACAGCAGCTTAACTGTTGGCATTTCCCTATCCGCATAATAAAATGGAAACTTTACAGTAATATTTGGTTGATTTGGCACCAAAGGATCAGTAAACTACTAAAAGGAAATGCAGTGGCTTTATTTGACCTTTCAATATAATTATATAAGCACAGTTGAGTTATAAATAGTTCTTTTGCCCTTACCACAGACAAGAAACACAGGGCTGTTTGTTTGTCATGAAGGAATACAATGGGAACAATTGTTCTGTGTCCTTAGCCTCCCAGCCCTTTCCCAGCATTCATTTTCCAACCATTGAGGGAGAGACAGAATATATTTGTGTGATTTCTATCCTGCCCTGCCTGTTTTTATTGTGACTAGTTATCCAGGGTATTCTTTTGCAACAAAACTTGGAAAAAGTTGTACTGTGCTTAAAAAAAATGGAAAAAATTAATTGCTGTCTAAGCCGTTGTGGGTCCAAGTCTGTTTTAATACTTTTGAAATAACCACTTAAAAATATATAGCTTAGGGTCAGTGGAGCCATGCTGTTAATATCTGTGCATCCAATCCTTCATGAAAAAGATACATAATTTAGGAAGAAGTTATCTAGGGCCATTCCCCACTACAGTATGGCCATTTTTAGAGCAGTTTTTTCCAACCTTGGCAGATTTTGGATAAATGGACTTCAAATCTCCAAATTCCCAAGCCTGCATGGCTACATTAAGAATTCTGGAAATTGAAGTCCTCATTCCTGAAAGTTGCCAGTGTTGGAAAATATAGTTCTAGACTTATCCAACCATCATTGTGCTGATGCAAAAATAATGAGAACTCCTGGGGCCACCAGAAGATTCTGTCTGTCTGTCTGTCTGTCTGTCTGTCTGTCTGTCTATCTATCTATCTATCTATCTATCTATCTATCTATCTATCTATCTTTCAAATTTAGATACCACCCATCTCACAAAAATGGCCTCTGGGCGGTTCACAATAAAACAGCAATAAATATTAAAATACAATAAAAACAATATAAAATACAATAAAAAAGGTAAGTATAAATGACAAGTGGGGAAGCTATAAGTGACAAGTAGGGAAAATGGCTTGAGATACCATCAATCTGCAGATAGATTTCCTCATTGCCCTCTTCCAGGACATCATATCCAGTGTTCATGATGATAAAAATCTAAACATTAGTGAAAAAAAGCCTGGGAGGCCAAATGAACAAAAATGGGATAAATAGAAATTTTTCATTGTTGACAGCATGCCTGATAGCTACACCTGAGAAGAAATCCCAGAGAACTGAATTCCAGGGAAGGTAGTGAGCAGGCTATTAAAAGAAGGGGGAATTTTTATGCCAGTCTTGTGCCAACTCAATGCCAGAGTACAAAGTTTATTCTCCTGTTGGTCACTGCCCAGGTTAGTATCCTGGATTTCTAAAGGATGTGGAGAAGAAGACTTCCATTCTGCAATGGTTGTCATGAAGGATACTGCCTTTAAACGGGTTTGTTAAAAAGTAACTTCAGTGGACTTATCTACAAGGCCAGTACAGAAAACAAAACTGGTGCACATATCCATGTTCATCATATTTCTGTTGTCCCAGAAAAGTAATTACATATATGGAAACGTAGATTATTAAAAGGTAGTTCATCTAGAGCAGTGTTTCTTAAAGTGTGGTCCTCCAGGACCCTCTGAAGGGTCTGCAAAATCAAAATTATTTGCCAGATAATTAAGATATTTGTAAAAATTTAAAACAATATAACTTCTCATTATTATTTTTTATTTGTTAAAAAATATAAGGCTTTTTCATAAAAAATATTTATGTTAATATATAATGGATTTAATATTGTTGTTTTTACATGATTCAATAAATAAATATTCTATAAATGCATCAATTTTAATTTTTAATACAGTAAATATCGATAAATATAACCCATACAAACAAAAGATATTTTAGGGTCTTCCATAGTTTTTAAAAGCAGGAAGGGGTCCTGAGAACAGACAGTTTAAGAAACATTGATTCAAAGATTAAGAATTCTATATGCTCTATTTTCACAGGTCATTTATCAAGATCTGTGGTAAATGGGGAAGCTAAATGTTCAGGATGCATGTGTCAGGCAGAGTCAAAAGGACATGCCATGTTCATGATGGGGGCAAGCCGGCCACCTTCCTTTCTCTACCCCTCTATACGTTTAGCCCCATATATGGAGAGCAACTTCAGATGAGAAGTTATAAAATAGTAAAAACAAACAAGAGCCATAAAGACAAGCATGCGTCAATGGAGCAATATTTTAAGCTATTTATTTACTTAGCATATTTCTATGGCTGCCTATCTGCCAAGGCACTCTGGGTAGCAAACAGGTAAAAACACAACCAAATCACAATCCGTTGCCTGAGACATACGCAGGCCTCTGAAAAACCTTACTCGCAACATAAGTCAGAACTCCTTTGCACCCTGACTGAATAGCCAGGTCTTCATAGCCTTCCAGGGGTGAGAAAAAATAAACGGCAAACAGTGACACTAGAAGGAAAATAAATGCAAATAAGACCGAATCTAACTGTTTGCTTAAATACATGTAAACTAGTTGCCGTACCCATTTACAAAGTAGTGTTGATGATGACACAAGTACTCGTAGTAAGATAAATATCAACACACCCTCCTCCCGATCTTCAACCTCTTATCTACATTCAGGCCAAAGATGGTAGAAATGAATTTCTTTATTATACAGCAGTTTTACATTGTTCAAGAACAGTCATTGCAAAATTTTTTTAAAAATCGACCTGGGAGATTGAAATATGCGCTTTCCTGTTTCTGAAGGTTTTCTTTATTCTCTTTTAAAAATACGTTATTGAAGTACAGATAAAGAAGAAAAATATGTGTATAATACAAGGTATAAGAAAGTAAGCCCAAAGATTTCCAAAGCAGATTAAATCTTTCCTGGTGTCAGATTCCTATTTATTTATTCTTTTGCATAGATCGAAATATAGAAAAGTGTTGTGGGTAGCATATCGTATTTTAATATCTCAGTTCTAGTCTGTGCTCCAGTTCTACCTGTTGGATGGGACGGAATGACTAGTAAAGCATTTCATGTTAAGCGGAACACCCAGCAGCCTGAACTGAGCATGAATCATTCCGAAAGAATAAATGGAATTAGGAATCCCCGGTTATAGAGCACAGCCCCAATTTTGCATCTGTGTAATGCTACACCTGGGAAAAATATATCCCTCCCCCCCACCCACACAGAGTTCCTATTTGGATTCTGGGACAGTCCCAGATTCCATTAACTTTAGAGCACAAACTGCTGATTAGGCAATCAAAATGTTGAAGATGCCTTGATAAAATTGTGCATTAGTACTACTCAGTAATGTAGGATTAGGAGAAAAAAACAGTGCTCAACTGCAGTTTTAAGCAACTTTTACTCGGGAATACGTACATTCCTATGAAAAACGTGCTGTCAAATCAACAGAGAGTAGTGCACCAAAAACACCATTCTGTATAGTCTTTTATTATTTTTAAAAAATAAAAATAATTATTAAAAACAACAAAGAAAAACCAAAAGCACCATTCTGTAGTCTTTATTATTAAAAAAAATAAAAATTATTAAAAACAAAAAAAACCCCACAAAAGCGCCATCTTGTAGACCAGCGTTGTCCAAACTTGGCCACTTTAAGATGAGTGGACTTCAACTCCCAGAATTCCCCATGCTGGCTGGGGAATTCTGGGAGTTGAAGTCCACTCATCTTAAAGTGGCCAAGTTTGGACAACACTGCTGTAGACGCTTAAGACCGCTTCATTTGCGTGCAAGATGAATAAAATGCACGGCCCAGGGCACCTGCGAGAGAAAACCCTGTTTCTTCCTTTCAACAGCGCTGCCCGGAATTCTTGTTCCTGGGAGAGGTGAAGCGTTGCTGGCGTGCTTTTACAGGCATGCACTTCCCACGAGTTCTCACTGCGTGATTACGCAACTGCTCTAGAAGTAAAGCGGGGAAGGCGAAGTTCCTCCGGGGAGCGGTCCCACCCCGGCAGTCAGAGCTTCACCGCCACACTTTCAGGCGCGCCCGAGGCGCCTCGCAGGCCCCCTGCGCTGCGGCTTTGAGCGGCAGGACGCGTGGCCCGGGCGACGGCAAGACGTGCGACGCCGAGCCCCGCAGCCCGCTCCCGGCGGAGCGCAGCCTCCGGCGCCGCTCGACGCCCGTGGCCGGCCTGGGGGGCGGGGCCGCCCGCGCCTGCCGCCGCTGCATTGGCAGCTGGGCGCTGCCTTCCCGAGAGGCGGCGCGGCGATTGGTCGGCGGCCACGCCAGGAACCGGGGTTGACCGTCCCCAACGCCGCCGCTGTCAAAGTGGATCCCGGGCGCTGCGCTGCAATGGAGAGGCGGGAAGCGGAGCGCCCGGCGCGGGGGAAGGAGGCGGCAGAGGAGGAGCGGGAAGAGGGAGAAAGGAGGAGAGCGGCCGAGTGAGAGCGGGCGGCCCCGGCCGGCGGAGGCGCCGACGCGCGGCTGCGGCGGAGCCCGGGTGCGCGCGTGCCAAGCCCCCCCGCCAGTCATGCCCGCCCGGGCGCGCTGCAGCTGATCGACCCGCGCAGGCGACGCCGGGAGCCCGCCGATGCCCTTTCGGCGCCCGCCCGCCCGCCCGCTGCAAACTGGGGGCTGACCCGCGGCCCGCCCCTCTCGTCCCTGCCTCGCCGCCTGCGCCGCTCCCCGCTCCTCCAGCCGTGGCCATGCCGGCTTTCCCCTTCTAAAGATGGCGGTGGGGAATCACTGCAACCTTTAGACTCATGACTGTCAGAAACATCGCCTCCATTTGTAATATGGTGAGTGCTTGGCGCGGAGCGGGGCCGCGGCGGGAGCGGCCGGGCGGGGGCCCTCGCGGGCGGAGGGGCAGGCTGCGGCCGGGGGGCGCTGCTCCCCGGGGGACGGGCGGAGGGGCGAGGGGCGCTGCAGGAGCGAGCCGCGCGCGCGTCGCAGGGCAGGTGCTTGCGCGAGAGCTTCCCCGGGTCCTGCGGGCGGAGGGACGTCGGAAAGGGGTGTCCGGGCAAGTTTGCCTACAGCTGTTGTGATCTAGGGGGTGGGGGGCGTGGATCTGCACTAAGGAATTTGGGGTGCAAGGGGAAAGGCTGCTTTTCCAGGTTGGTCAAACGCAAAGGTTGCCAGGAACAAAAAAAGAGTGACTTCAAATTGGCCGGTGCTCTTTCACTTTGAGGCTGCATCTGCTGCAGAAGGAGCTGACCCCAGATCAGCAGTGGGGAGCAAGGCAGGAAGGGGGCTTTAACTCCTCTTTGTTTTATGATATGGCTCCAGGCAGGGTTGAGCCAAGTGTTTTCGGTGCCACTGGCTCAGACTTTTGGTTTTGGGCATCTGCTCCCAGACCATCAAGATGCTCTCTGCTCTTTTCAAGTTAGACTCCTTTATTTGCAGCAGGGTGTCCAAAAGGTTTATTTAAGGACAGAAGGATGGAATAAGGAGTCCAGGATTGCAAGACCTGTCATGAGAGAACTTGTCACTCTTCAGTGACATGCAGAGTTTTGAATGGAGAGCAGAGTAGCATTAAAGTGGAGCATTAAGTGGAACATTGAAAGGATCTGTTGTGATTTTAGAAACTTACGGGTGCATCTAAAGAACTTGGATGTAGAATGCTGCTGCCTTTCCTTTATTTGGGAGCAACGTTTCCAAATTTCAGCAGCTTCCAGATCTGTGGACTTTGACTCCCAGAATTCCCCAGCCAGCATGCCTGGGGAATTCTGGGAATTGAAATCCAGACATCTGGAAGTTACCACGTTGAGAAATGTTGCTGTAAAACAAGCACATTGTAGGTGTCCTGGATCAGGCCCACCACATAGGGAAACTATAATCCTTAACCCACACCTCTTGATGAGCATCACCTTCTGTTGGTGCCCAATAATAATAGGAGAAGGCTGTGTGAATCTTTTGCAACGATATCTGCGTGTGATAGGACTTGTGATTTGAGGCAGGCCCAGATGTCATTGCCAGTAGCCATGGGGCACAAGACTTGTAGCCTAAATGTTATAAAGATGCAACATTTGGAAAAATGGAAAATACTCTTCAACTATCTGCAATGCAGTTGAAAAGTGTATGGTGGAATATATCTATAATTAAAAGAGACTAATGGCATAAAACGATTGTACATTGGGATTAGCATCACAAATGTTTATAAACGGGGAGTATAAACCTCCATTCCTCCTCACTTTGATTCACTATTGAGCCATTAGTGAAATGGAATTATAATCGTGTCTGCAATAGTGAATATGTTCACAATCGCAGGCTAAGCACACTTGTTTCAAAAACAGGCTATATGCTGGGTGTTGTAATCAGCTACCTAAATATAACTTTTGAAATCAGGATCTTTATTTTACATCTAGCTTTATCCTGTTTTATGGTTGTGTTACGCTCATCAAAGAGTATGTTCATACTTCTACTAGGAAATTAATAAAAATATATTGTAAGGCCAGCTCTGGTCTTCAACCTGAATTCTCATAGCCATACACACTCCTACGCATGTATCTAGAACCGGCTCACTGATGACATTTTCCTATTTTTGGCACTGTTGTGAATCATGGCACATCTGAATATAATGAAAATTATACTTTGGGAAGCTGAACCATAAAAGTATTTACACAATATTTTTCCTCTGGGCTCAAACCTCTTCTCTCACAGTAATCTTATGATTATTTTAAGCAATGGTGGCTTATGGCTTGTCCAGACAAAATTTTCCCTGTCCTCTAAATAGGCCTCTACTTAGATCTATTATGACAGAAGCATTCATGGACTAGAATCCATTTCATCACGTGCATGGTGCTCTCGCTCTCTATGTCTTTCGCACATGCACACACACACACACACACACACTCCTAAAGGGGCAGGAGGGATGAAAAACGTGGTCAAATGGTAGTGAAATGTGAACAGGACAATCTGTGAGATTGTGTGTAAAACGACCGTCACAAAAAGGAATAGAATGCCTCTAGTGGAACAGGCAGGCAGACCTTTGTTTGAGCTTAAATGGGTAGAACGCAGCGTGACATAAAGTGCAACAGTAAATAGAAGTTCCTGCTCACTAATGCTGTAATAAATGTATTATAGTTTGGCTTCCATTTTGCTGTTATGGTCTTACCATGGTTATGTCTCTGGGAGTTATCCCAACCTTATTGACCGGGGAGATATATACTTCATGTAATATAATTAATATATATTATGCAATTTTAGCCATGTGATCAACTGAATCCAAGAGAGTACAGTAGACTCTAGGCCCTATAGCCTTAGGATATAATACATTTGTTAGTTTTTAAGGGGTTGCTGCATTACCCAAAGCAACTCAGAAATTTCACGAGAGGTTTAAGTAGAATTACTCCACTCTACCAGCTCAGGAGAGAGAAATCGGTTATCTCTGTGGATCTTATCTTTGGCATTCCAGATTTCAGGGTCTTTTCTGCCCAAGGCATATTGTGTTTCTGGCTGGGGAATTCTGGGAGTTGAAGTCCACCTATCTTAAATTTGCCAAGGTGAGAAACACTGTCTTAGGGTGATGGATTTGGTCATAGACCTGCTCCTCTGTTACGTACCCTTGTCTCTATATCATCAGTTGCAAACAGCATAATATCGGTGGTTTTGTGCTTCCCTGCATGCACTCTTTGGTGAACCTGAAATTCAACCGCAGTAAGAGAGTCACCTTTCTTCCTTTGAAGCAGGAGACTGAAACCTTTGAAGCACTAGATGGGCCAAACAGGTCTTCAGGGCCTTCCAGAAGGCCAAGAGGGTAGTGTGTTGCAAGCACATACATAATCACTATATGAGGTTGCATGTATTTTTGAGTGGAGATACTGGATAGTAAGAGCAGGATCCCAAGTATGATCTAAATTCTAGGAGTAGTATATATCATGCTTCTTCCATAGTGTAGTCAAGTGTTTCAGTTCCCAGGATTCCCTAGCATGCTGGCTGGGGAATTCTGGGAATTGAAGTTCACACATCTTAAAGTTGCTGAGGTTGAGAGACACTGATGTGGTGGTTTAAAAGGAAGACATTCTGAGACAGAAATGCCTTTGGATAAACTGATCTTCACTTAAGAACTTTTTGGCTGACTAAACAAGCTGTTATTTCTCTGTATTTCATCCCTTTATGCTTCTGTAAGATTTTCTTGAGCTGACATAAAGGGTTATACCAGGGCAGCCTTTCCCCAGCCTGGTATCATCCAGATATATTGGGTATATAACTCCCGGAATTAATGAACCAGGATTAATGAGATAATAGATAATTCCAAGGAAAGGCCTGTTGAAATTAATTGGACATTGTTAGGTTATTCTGTAGTGTTTAGGGTGCTTAAGCATTGTCTTTCAGTTTGCCCAGTGTATATAAAAGGGTACAAGCACTGAAGGACTGTGTAATTATGAAGTGTTATTATTGTCGTGCAGTCAACACAGAGTTGTTGCATTCAGGTCTGTAGAGATTGTATTATACTTGAAGCAGCCTCTAGAAAAATATCTATCATCAGGAAGGTGAGAAAATTACTGTTACTTGTTATGATTATAAAATTTAGCTGGGAGAGGGAGAAGAGAAATGCTGAAGCATGACAAATACTGGAAGAGTTTAACTACACAATCAAGTATTACTGGTTTGAGTGTCTGGATAGTAGACAATTAATTTGGCAGCTGAAAGATGTCACTGTATTATGTTGCTGGTCCCAAATTCAGGAGCTTAAATGCTTCATTTTTATTTGTGAAATATAATTCCAAAGGTTTTAATCTTAATTACTTGATATGTTTATATACCAACCTAGCTATCTGATGTTAGAGGGCACAGTGGATGTAGAGGCTGAATATTGTTGAGTAAACTAGAAAATACAGATTGGAAAGGCGTGGACCATTTTTGTCCCTTTGGAGATCCTTTGGAGATGTTGAGATGGGTGGAGGGGAAGGGGAAGGGGAGAGAAAAAATCAACCTCCTGGAAGTGTTGCACCAAACCTGGAAGTTCTTTTACCTACAGATGATGATGATGATTTATTCAATTTGCTATAGCTGTCCAACTCCAACAAACTCTGGGCGGTGTACAAAACCAAAAAAACAATGAAAGCAATGAAAACATAAAACCACACAGATAGCCCAGACTAAAATGATCTTAAAGGCAACACCAATCACAACAGCCCCTCCCCCATACATTAACACATTAACCCCAGGTCTGGGACTAAGGCAGGTTTTAAGTGTTGACCAGAACCCCAAGAGACAGGGTGCTGCCCTTATCTCTGGAGGGATGCCGTTCCACGGGTGGGGGGGCGCAACAAAGAAGCCTAGCTCCCTTGGTCCCCCAAGATAACAACGTTTAATAGAGGGGGCTTGGAGAGTACCTGCTGTTTCAGATCTCTTGGAAAATCCTCTATTAGATGAAAATCAGAGATTTCCAACTGAGCGTTATTTGATTTTGCAATGTACTCATTTTAAAATTTCCATAATCTTCTTTTGCAAAAAAATTCTAGGAGGAAAACAAATAAGCAAGCAGATCAATGAAATAGCATGATGTCATCAGTGGCTTCTATAAAATGGAATCCAAGTTCAGAGACCTGGTTGGCCCCTGTAGGAAGAGGATTCAAGAGATTATTTTACGTGTGACAATGTTCCATTGTTTCCTGATTGTGCGTGTCTCTCCATCATGCATAATCTTCCAGATCACTTCTCACTGTGTTATGTCATTGCTGAAGTTCAGGGAAATTATATTTTACTGCCATTAATAATCTCCTTGGAGTAATCTGTCTTGCCTTCCCTATTACCCTCTTCCCCAGGGTCCTGAACTACACCTAAAATCGTTTATTGGAATTCAGTGTAAAATTTCAACCTACCACATTGGCTTCTGATGGTATCTCACATGTTAGAGCTACTTGGAGGCTGAGATGATCCAATTGTCCAGCTTCCCACCAGGCACAGCTGTAAATCTCATCTCCCCAAACACATAATCCTTTATGCAAGACTTGCTTTACTCAGCAGAAAGTTCAAATACTACTCACCAAAAATTAGTCTCTTTACTGCAGGCAGACAAAAATAAAGCTGAATAAACATGGAAGATATAGAAGTCAAGGCCTGTAAATAGGACTGCACTCTAGGATTTAAAATCTAGGCTTTTTCCTTCCCCCTTTCCAAGTCAGCCAATACTTGGCTGTTCTCTTGATGACTTTAGAAGGCATCTCATCTATTTTTCTCATCTATGACCTAACAGTTTTCTCTACCCTGAGGAGCACTGATTGCTGCCTCACCAGCTTTGTTCCTACACTGGTGCTTGCCATTTCCTGTGATAAGAATATAAATAAATCCTATAATTTTTTGTATCAGAGACCTAATGATGATGGAGTGTCGGCCCTTCGAGGTACACCAGACTAGGAAACCAAAGTTATGAATGCTAATACTACTTTTATTATAAGGTTACAATAATAGAGTTTTGCAAGTCTGAATATGTTTTCCCTCTCCCTTCATTTATCTTTGTGAGAACTAGGGAGGGTCAAGTCTGAGACGTTTTCTCAAATTACATTTCTGCCTTGGACTTAAATTTATATTATCTGACTGTTGTCTTATTTGTGGCTCTTCCTCCTGTTCCTCAAGGTTATTCCTACTTCCCATTATATGGAGCCTCTGAATTCTTCCAGTATTATATATACTAATATTATATATGTGTGTGTGTGTGTGTGTGTGTAATATTATATTATTATATATATAATATTTTTAAAAATAAAATATAAAATATATAATATAATATAATATAATAATATAAAATATTAAAATAATATATAATATACATATAATTATAATTAATTATAATTATATAATTATATTATTTATATATATATTTATATATATATATATATATATATATATATAATATATTATAATATATATAATAATATAGTATTGTGCTATAGCCAACCTTGCAGCAACCATCATGAGTTGAACATATTTTCAGTTCCTTGAGTTGTCTCCTAAATTATGACAGTAAGCATATCTTAGGACCGTAACCAAATTTTTTGATATCCATGCTATTAATCTCTTTTGGAAAATTGTTGTTATGGAAAAATTGACATATAAAAGATGGGACATATTGGGATATACCAGAGAAATTACCTTTGATTCAATTTAGGAAAGAGTTATCCTTTTTGCAAAACATAATAGGCCAGATTCTTCTTTCTGTTTACCCTAGTATCTACAACAGTTGTTTTTGGAATCTTGATGTGTTCTTAGATCTTTTTAATATGTTTGCTTTTAAATAAATAATAATATTTTTTAAGTATAAATAAATCCCCAGGTAATCCTGCTGGGTATCTTCTACAGTGTTAAAAATCAGTTTTGAAAATGGATATTTTGGGTATGCATTTGTACAATTCCTGAATGTCAACTCAGTTGGTTCCCAGCTCCATTGTCTATATCTAAAGCTAAGAGCTTTGGAACTATGATGTCATACAGAGCAATGACAGTTCCCCTAGATGTTCTAATACAGTGTTTCTCAACCTTCACAACTTTAAGATGTCTGGAATTCAACTCCCAGAACTTCCCAACCAGCTGGCTGGGGAATTCTGGGAGTTGAAGTTAGACATCTTAAAGTTGCCAAGGTTGAGAAACACTGCTCTAATATGATGTGGGGTTTCCCTTCTTTTCCAACTGTGAGAGCAGTTTTAGCATCACAAGAGAATGAGTGAGATATTTGAGTATAAAAGGCAAAAAGGTGTTAAGAATGACATATACCTGCTGAGTCTGAAAATGGCAAAGTCTTCTTCAGATTGGGAAGTTTGGAAAAAATTAATTCTGTGCGTTACTAACCAACAGAATTGGAAAATCAAACATGCAAGCCACTAGCCATTTGTTTTGCAGGGGAAAGAGTTTAATGGTTGGAGCTATAGAAATGTGTGGTTTAGTAATACATGTAAGTCTCCCTCTTGTATGGTGTGCTATTTCTGACTTTACTGAGAAGATGTGAAGGACAAGACCATCTAGGTTTGATACATTAGAAAAGAAGGGTTGAGACTATTTGTGGCTCTTTTTAGATCCATTGACTCCCAGGAAAAACTTTGGGGGATGAAGATGGGAATATTGATTTTACTCTGGACATAATTTCAAATAATCCATATGTAAATAAATTTCCCAATTTTTGTTAGCCTGCTGGGGACTAGCACTAAAAAGATGTACAGTTGCATCTAAAAGCTTAGTTGCCTATGGTCAAATTATATATTTCAGTGAACCCCTAAGTGAAACAAAGCTGATGCACCTCTACATAGTACAGAGTTAAAAGCAGTATCTTTCTGTAAATTTGAATACATATTTATATACAGTTGTTTACATACTCAAAATAGTGAAACGGTGAACATGGCAGGTGCAAACGTTTGGATACCCTTTCAGTCAATATTTTATAACATCTCCTTCAGCAAAAATAGCAGCTTCTGAACATTTCATGTAGCCAGCTAAGCATCTTTCTGTTCTTCTTTCTGGAATTTTTCCCACTCTTCCTTGCAGAACTCTTCTAGCTCAGAAATATCCTTAGATCTTGTTGCATGTGTCCCATGTTTGGAACTTTGCCACCAATTTTGTAATAATATTCAAATCTGAGGACTGTGAAAGCCGTTCTAAAAAGCTTTATTTTTCTTTCCTTTAAATACTTCATGGTTGATTTAGAGGTGTGTTTTGGATTGTTCTCTTGCTGAAAAATCTTTTCAGCTTCTGTTCATTCAGGGAATTCTTCCATGTACAGGTAGTGCTCAAGTTATGACCATTCATTCAGCAACTGTTTGAAGTTACAACAGTGCTGAAAAAATGGACTTAAGACTGGTCCCCAAAGTTACAGCCATTGCAATGCCCCCGAGGTCACATGATCGCAATCTGGGTGCTGGCAACCCATTCACACTTATGACTGGTTGCCAGGTACCCACGATCACATGATCGCCATTTGCAACCTTCCCTGCCAGCTTCCCACAAGCAAGGTCAATGGGGAAGCTGGTAGTAGAGGTTGCAAGTTGCTCAGGTAAGTCTCCCCCACCCACCCTGGCCTTTCTTCACTCACTCGTATGCATCATGCCCTCCTTTCCCCCTTCGCTTGCACACATGCACCACTCCCTCCTTCCCCCTTTGCTTGTATGCACCGCACCGCACCCTCCTTCCCTCCACTTGCTGGCACACACAAACCAGCATCCTCCTACACACTCGCACATGCACCGTACCCTACGCTCACATGCACCACACCCCCTTCATGCGCAGTGTGGCTCTGGGGCTTTGCAGGAAGAAGGAGAAAGCCTCATGAACAGCCTGCAGCTTCCGACGTGAGCTGCAGAGCGTGTGCTGGAAATGCCCCTGGAGAGTCCTCCAGCAAGCAAAGGGGGAAAGGCTTGGATTGGGGTGGGTCCTCGGCTAACAACAGGTGGAACTTGCTTAATGATGGCCATGAGGAGTGTCAGGATTGCCGTCGCTAAGTGATGCAGTGACGTGACCTCTCGCTTTACGACCACATCGCTTAGTAGTGGAAATTCTAATCCCAATTGTGGTCATAAATTGAGGACTATGTACAGTTTTACCTTGGGTGCCTAAAGTTTTGCATGCAACTGTATTTCTGCACTAACTGCAGAAGAAGGATGAATCAACCCAGCCTGGTTCCATCAGCCAACTCATTCACCTGAATCCAATTCTGTATTGCTTATGTCTTGCAACCTAGTATGTAAAAGCAGAGTTTGCAGTGATTCTTTGGTATTAATGGAAAACGTAAAAAGAAATGGTATTCCTCATTGCTCCACCACTGCCACCGCACCACAAAACCAAGAACAAAACTCCTTCTTGAAACTTCTGTCTCCTGAATTATAGTGCTGCAAGAGTGAAAAATATGTCTTCAAAATTAACAATCAAGTCTTTGGGAGATGTGTGTGTGTAGTATATGCATTCAAAAGAAGAGAGAGAGAAGTGCATCCAGAAAGGGAACACTTAAAAGAATAATGCTGCAAGTGATAAAAAGGAATGAAATAGCAAGCTGAAATAGCTGCGCTGCCAGAAAGATAACTGGTTGCAATGATAAGAAAAGGAACAAACGAGAAGATAAGTTGACTTAGATCTTGGTGTAGTTTAAGTTAGCTAATGATATAAATGGGACAGAAAGGGAAGAAAAAAGTTGCTAAGTTGAGTTTCTGCTCTGAGGGTAGATAAAGACTTCCGGAGGAGTTGCCAGAAAACTTAAGTTGTTCAACACAAGTTTTGGTAGATTAGGCTCTATCATCAGATCCATTAAATATTGTCCACAGATGGTTGTGAGTATGTCCTCCATACCAAAAACTTCAGAAAGCAATGATACCAGTGAAGCCATTATGCCATAGAGATGCATTGTGGCACTTCTGAAGGTGGATCATTCCAGTAAATGCAGCAGAAGTTTCTAGCAATGGCAGTTAGCCACTAGCTGAATTAGCTACTGATTTTACATTACTACTATTACTATTATTATTTTATTTGCATTCAAAGAGCAACAAAACTGTTTTCACTTTGGCAGGGCTGAGGTGAAATCTACCGATAAAAACCTCATTATACCTACTATTGTTTGAAGTTAAGGCTTCACATCTTGGCTGCAAAAATCCAGAAGACCACTAGATGGGAGAAGAGCTTCATGTCTGCATTTCATGCCATCTAGTGGTCGTGTGGAGCATGGCAACCCAGATATGATAGCTCTATATGGAGTCAAGCCTGTAGAGAATATCCACAATGGGCTGTTGTAGTATGTCAACCCTTCTAGGTAGACCAGACCAAGAAAACTCCACAGGAAGGCTAAAACTACTTTTACTGAGAATGGCTATAATAACAGAAATTTGCAAGTTGATTATGTTGTACCTCCTCCTCCTCCTCCTCCTCCTCAAGTGAATTAAGGAGGTGTCTGTCTGAGCCTCTTCCAGATATTATCTGTCTATTGTAGACTTAAAATATGTCTTGACCCTTGCCACTTCAGCAACAGAGCTGGCATAATTCCACCAAGGTCATCTTCCTTACTTTCTACATGAGGCCAGGTGGGGTTTCTAGTTGGCCAGGTGGAGCTCAGCAGGATGGAGACTTTTGGCTGGCTCAAAGATACTCAGTAAATGCTTTTATTTTCAGTTGGAACGGCTGGAAGCAGGGTGTCCACCAGGTGCAGAAAGTCAAGATGGTGGCCACAGCAGTGCGACTGAAGCTCCACCTGGTTTTTTAATGTGCCACCATCCTAACTTTTTTTACCCTACCTTGTAGATGCTCCTGGCTGGAAGGAATGACACATATAAAAGCTTGCATAGCCTAAGTCTGACAAATATCTCCTGACAAATATCTCCTGACAGCAAGATGAAATTTAAAGAAACATGTGTAATTTTATTTTGAGCTCCCATCTGCATGCAAGTTGATTTTATTTTTTAAAGCCTGCCCACTCTCTGCAATTATCTGGTTTCACTCTCAATCTGCCACTCAACTCTCTGAAAGCATTCTCTTACTGGACAAAAAAAATCAGAGTTTTTCTCTTAATCTAAGCAACTGAAAAACATCCCATTCCCCTTTCTCTGCCCTTGCAACTTAGGCAAACAAAATAGTAGATAGGAAACAGTTAGATAAGATTGCAAAACTAAATAAACCTGGATAGCATCAGTCAGACTGGGGGAGTGTTTATTTTTGTATGTTATTCTGGGTTTGTACTTATTCTGGGAAATGGTTGATGGCAGGTTAATGAATTTGATGAGGGGGGAGGCAAGTAAACTGCCTTCCTTAGTGATCCATTCCAGCTTCATTCTTCAAAATTAATCCTGCACTCTGCATCTAAGTTACAATCGCTGGCACCCCTGTGGGCTTTATGGTTATTTTTTTTATTCTTCCTAGCATTTTTCTGTGGATAAAAACACCTTTGGTTAAATTATTTTGAAGGCCGTATTTTGGGGTGTCAGGGGATGGGAGCATTCATAACCTTTGCAGCAGCCTCGTGCCATCAGTGGAGTAGAGAGAGGGTGCGGATGTGCACAGGTCTCTGAAACATTGCCTGTGGGGTCCACGATGGGCAACTTCTGGTGAAGCTAGAAAGCTGTCCTTCCTGGGAACCCATTTGTCCCTCTCTGATCCTGTTTGAATTTGCAGGAGAATAATTGGCTGTTTCTTTTCCCCAGGGCACCAATGCCTCTGCTCTGGAAAAAGACATTGGGCCAGAGCAATTTCCACTTAATGAACACTACTTTGGGCTGGTCAACGTAAGTATTATAACTCCGTTCTATCTTGCCTGACTTGGTACCCTGCAGATGTGTCAGATGTCAGTTCCCCACATCCTTAGCTAGCAATCCTTTAGCCAAGCTGGCTGGAGATCATAGGAGTCAATATGCAGCATAACTGAAAGCCACCAGGTTGGGGAATGATGATTCTGGAGATTATCGCCCTCTGCAAAGGATCACTTTGCAGGTATGAAGGTTAAAATGGGACAGGGGTCTGCCTGCAAGTTCAGGAATCTGTTAAAAAATTGTAAATGGGTTTGACCAAATGTGGATGTGAGTTCAGTGCAATTGAGATAGAGGATATAGATATGTATATAGAAGTCTCATTCTCATGTACTTGCACAGAACATGCTATACTTAATATGAAGGTCTGAAAGCACAGCAAGGGCACTTACCGATTCATTAAGGAACCCTTCTGATCAAAAAGGAGAGCAACTTAATTGCCATTTGATTGCCAAATCAAAGGCAATTAAGACAGCCTGTAAGCTCAATTCATTGATTGATTACTTGAGTAATTAATTGGCGGTGGTACGATAATGAAGAGCAAGCTGGATTGATTGATGGTTGCATTACCCATTTCTCCACTACTTACTGATCTGTACACTTATTTGCAGTTTGGCAACACATGCTACTGTAATTCCGTCCTGCAAGCCCTGTACTTCTGCCGGCCGTTTCGGGAAAATGTTCTGGCATATAAGGCCCAGCAGAAAAAAAAGGAAAATCTCCTGACTTGTCTAGCGGACCTTTTCCATAGCATTGCTACACAGAAGAAGAAAGTTGGGGTGATTCCTCCCAAAAAATTCATCTCGAGGTTACGGAAGGAGAATGGTATGTGTGGATGTGAGCAGTCCAAGCCACTAGTCAGCGGCCCGGCCCCCATTACTTTTCCGGGTGCTGTTCTGATACATGTCACATAGTTTAGGTGTATCACCAGACATACAAGCAGTAAACAATACCTTAATCACAGAACTACCAGAGGAAAAAATAGAACAAAACAAAATCCCCACCCCCACCAGCACTGGCAGGGCATGCCTGAGTATATAAACAGAGAGCAAACCCCATCCCATTACAGCACTGAAGATGTTACCTAGCTGGGTAACGAAACGTTTGCAAGAAAACAACCAAGTCAGAGAACCCCAAGGACTCCACGGTTCAACCCTGAGCTACACATATTCACTTTTTCAGAAGTGGTTTGCCATTGCCTGCTTCCTAGGGCTGAGAGAGAGTGACCGGCCCAAGGCCACCCAGTTGGCTTTATTTACTTTTGTTTATTTATTTATATTTCAAATTTGGTCACCGCCCATCTCACAGGGAAGTGACTCTGTGCCTAAGGGAGGACTAGAACTCACGGTCTCCCAGGTTCTAGCTTGATGCCTTAACCACTACACCAAACTGGTTCAGCATTAGTAGCGTACCATCCAGGTATGCTGCTAATAATTGTGTAGCCTCAGCCAGTTTTGCCTAGCTTAGATCTCTGCACCACGAGGCCAGGAAGAGTGAGAAAGTCAAGGGCAGGAAGTGGCTGCTCCTGCAAAGAGCTGCAGTGTGCACCTTTCCTGCCCACTCTTCTCCAGTGCCCTTTCAGGAGAGTTGACAGAGGCCGCGTTTTCCATTGTCTCTCAGGGGCTGGTGTGCTAGAGCCCAGTCTTCTGTGCTGTATTGCATACAGTTGAGGTGTAAAAGACTTGAGCCACAGATTACGCTAGGACTGAATTTAGATCTTCTCTCGTTGGATCCAGGGTGGGACAGATCCTAGCAGAAACAAAACCCTTTTTTGACATGCACAAAGCGGCTTGGACATTTCTTTCTTTCACTGTGAAAAATGTCCTTTGCCCAGGGGTTGCCTCCCCAAAGCACTTCCTGCCATGATCATGAGACCCCACGGCATCCGTGCACAGAATTCATGATCTGCCACTGAGTCACGGGGGTTAGGATCCTAAAGGGTGCCAGCTGTCCTGACTCCCGATGCCAGCCTCAGCCTTAGGAGCTGGCATTGGGACAGTAAGGTTGGAGCCTGGGGACTGAAGAGATGAATGGGTATAGTTATGGGTTGGGCACCTGGTTTTTCTTAATCTTATTTTCTTCTTTTTTCTTTCTTTCTTTCTGTATTGGTTTTATTTGTGTCTTTATCACTGTTGTTAGCCACCAAGAGTTGTGTGTGCTACCAGATGAGCAGCTCTATCCATCTTTTAAATAAATAAATAAATAAGAATACGCCCTGCCCTCTTTTTTTTTTTGCAGATCTCTTTGACAACTACATGCAGCAGGACGCTCACGAATTTTTGAACTACTTACTGAACACCGTTGCTGACATTCTGCAAGAGGAGAAGAAGCAGGAAAAACAAAATGGCAAATTGAAAAATGGAAACATGAATGAAGCAGAAGAGAACAACAAACAGGAGCTCACCTGGGTGCACGAGATTTTTCAGGGAACCTTGACCAATGAAACCAGATGTCTGAACTGTGAAACTGTAAGCATTGGCAGGATTAGAACAAGAGTTACCTGTGAACTAGATAATCTGTACATAGAGAGAGAAATCTCTACCTTTATGAAGTCATTGAAATGTGGATGGTTCTAGTTGGTAAAGTCAATATTTGTTTATTTATTACATGTGCATTTGGGGCCATTTATCTAGTTCACTTTCCCTATTTATTTTAAATGTTATTTTTAGAAGGACTGCTGATCTCCCAGTCCATCCCTTTATATATGCAAAGAGCATGTATACATAATTTTAATATACAAATATCTATTAATAATACAAATATCTATGCAAAGAGCATGTGTACACACTTTTAATATACCAGTCTACAACTTTGGAAAAGGTATATAGGTTAAGTCTGTGCATGCTTGAAAGTGATTTGGAAGATGCACTTCAGACTTTGCACAAAGACAGCCATGTCTTTTTTAGGCTTCTGCGTGAAAGAAGATGCCACCAATTTAAGAAGTCAACTCATTTAAGTGTGTCTTAAACAGAGTTGCCTTGTTCAGGGGTACGGGCAAGCTGAACACAATTGTGGCTGCTTTAATTAGAGTAACTGATCTAAGGTAGCCACTAGATGGCAGCAAAGAGATATGGAGAAATCTTAACTTTTTGATGTCATCTAGTGTTGTCCAGATTTTTTGCAGCTCTAATGTGGCCGTGGTGCTTTAAGGAGAGCAGAGAAGGGCTGTGTTTGCTTGACGTTCGAGAGTCATTCTGAAGTGCGTAGTTTCAAATCCAGAGAATTTGTAATTGCTTGTTTGTGAGTCAGAGATCCAGTTTGGGACTTGTGCTTGTGTGAGACAAGAGAGTCTGGGTGTTTATTTTGGGGAAGAGGATAATATTATTTGAGACTGGGGAAAGGGTTAATTGAGTTTAAGACCTAGACATTTGTTTTTATTTACTTCAGATATTTTAAGCTGTTCTTCATGGTTTTGCCCTCTGTGAAGCAATACACCAATATAACTTAATGCAACCTGTGTTTTCTTAACTTTCTTCAGGATATGGCTTTATAGTTCTTCATTGTGGCTAGTTGGTCATCATGATTGAAGGATTCAGACTGTAACATTGAGTCCTGAGTCACATTTTAAGATGTGTGGACTTCAACTCCCAGAATTCCCCAGCCAGCCATGTTTTAGGATATTTAGCCTTAAATTAAGATGTTGCAATACTTTAAAATGCTATTAAATCTTCTTGTTTTTGTGGCAGGTTAGTAGCAAAGATGAAGATTTTCTTGATCTCTCTGTTGATGTAGAACAGAACACATCAATAACTCACTGTTTAAGGTAAATGCATTTTCACAATGGGGAGCATCTTTTTTGCTTTATGGTCATTAAATATTAGCAGGATGTGAAAAGAAAAATGTTACATGGGTGTTTCAGAACGATGTAGCAAAAGTCAAATAAAGAAATATAAATGAAGCTTTTCTTGGCAGGCAGGCAGGCAGTGTATACATGGTATAGCAGAATATTTGGCAAAAGACTGATGCTTTTGAATGCCTCTGTTATTTGTTTCAGAGAAGTCCCATTGATTGTAATAGGATTAGTCAGAAGCAAATAGTTGAAAATAACATACACAAAAAAGAACCCAACTGGAAAAGTCATTTATTATTTGTCAATCGAAGAGCCTTCTATTAAATAATATAAAGTATTTGCTCCTAAGCTTTAGAAACTCTATTTATCACAGCATTTAATTATACAAAAAGTTCTTAGCATCCATTAAATCCCGTTGAATTAAATACAGTGTTTAATTTATATAGATTTACTGGAGTAGTACTAATGTAAGAAGAGGCACATTAAAGTCTTTCTAAACTAAACATCTGTTTGTCAGAATCAAATTTGGGCAATATTAGTGTTCCTTCTTCCCACTTTTATTTCATGCTTGATCAATTGCTTTAGCTCCTTGGGCAGGTAAGTTACCTGGCCTTATCTGAAAGGACACATTTTATTCTGGGCTTAATTGTGAATACAGTGGGCTCCTTCATCCAGATGCTTTGATGTCCTTAGATAGGGTTGATGCATGATGCAATATTTTTCTCAGTCGGCTGCAGCTTGAAGTATTGATGATCTGGAGATTGCTTTGTCTAGCTCACTATTTTTCAGTGTTTAAACTTGGCACTTTTAAGGTGTAGACTTCAACTCCCAGAATGCATGCATGCTGGCTGTGGAATTCTGGGAGTTGAAGTCCACACATCTTCAAGTTGCCAAGGTTGGGAAACATTGCCCTGGGATATAAGAGGGAGGTAAGTGAAGACACAGTGCGTTACTATCGCCCATGGTTTCCCAAACTCAACCTCTAGAAAGGTAATGTCAGCTGGTGAATGGTAAGGTGTGGGCAACATGAAGACCACCTGCTTTTCTTCTCTGTGATTTTTTCCCCCTGTAAATTTGAGTTTCTTTCTAACATTTTCTCCTTTCCCGGGCTTCCTTCATGTTTTGTAACTGTTACCCCAAGAATAGTTTCTCCAGCGTCATCTCTAGGGCTTTCTACAGTTTGATAGTCTTAGGAAGATGCTGATCATTTTTACCTGGCGTCTTTTATTGCTTTTTATGATTTTTAGGTGCATGCTTCTGTTCTATGCCTGGCCGGCCACCCTAAATTGGGTGGCCATATGTATTTGTCAAATAAATGAATACATCAAGAAATTGCAGGAAGGAGGGGAGCGCTTCTACCCATGCACCGGCATCTGTGTAACGGCATCCCAGACTTGCCGTTTGTGCGTGCACGAGTGTGACTCATGAGCTGGCAACAGCTGACAAGCTACCGTAAAGCCACGCGTAATAAACAATTCACAGCCAGGTCTGTGCTATCCAAAAACATCTAAAAATTGGTGCCTCTGTTCTTTTCAGAGATTTCAGCAACACAGAAACGTTGTGTAGTGAACAGAAATACTACTGTGAGACCTGCTGCAGCAAACAGGAGGCTCAGAAACGGTATGTGAAAGGTGGTTGTCTCATCTCTGTGCACCTTAAGTTGCCTTTTTGCGGCAGATTTTAAAGCAGCAGTTAAAACAAATTGGAATCTTTTTGGCTTTAGACCCTGCTGAAGACAGTTTTTTTACTGTATAGTTTCCTCAACAGATGTTGGAATAGAATCTCAGATAAAGCACAGTCCTGCCTGTTTTATAAAAATAATGTTTCTGTTTACAGAAAGGTCTCGGTTATTTCTGCCTGTATTCATCCAGAATCTCTTCCTGTTCAGCCTCTAAACCCAGCTTGTTTCCTCCCATAATTCCCTGTTCTCTTCTGGATCCTGGATCTCTGGGTCTGTTAACTTCTGATTACAGATCTATTCATTATAATGCATTCCCTAACAAACTTCACAGACATCCAGAATGGAAGTTGCACGGTAGTCATCCAGAACATCCATTGACGTATTTACTGGTCCATGGAGTGCCATAAAAGTCCGTCTTACTTTCTTCAGGGCACAAACTCATGTGTAGTCATTAGAACCATTACATTTATAGTTCAACTGAGAACATGTTTTATAGAACACATTGGGGTAGTGTGTAAAGGTCATTTATCTAAACACACACTGTTTTGTATTTTAGTACTCATCTTATACTTTTGTATTCTAATTTATCTTACGCTATTTCATCTCATTCTTTTATCTTTTCGTTTATTTTATCTTACTCTATGTTATCTCATCTTACTTCATTTTACCTCACCTTATTTCATTCTCCTTTACTGCGGTTGATGCCCATTGTTTCTTGATATGGTCAGTTGACGAGTGGATACGATTCCAGTCCACGGAAGGTTGTATTCAGAAACACAAATGTTTCCTTCCTTTCTTTGATCGTAATATTGGCCCATGTGAAAATCTGGCATATTTCTCCTTCTCCACGTGGCTCTCAAAAGTTGGTTCTCCACAAGCAGGAGAATGAGGTGGTAGAGTCATAAAATCACAGTTTGCAGACAGGGCATACCATTTGAATTCCCTCTCATGGTAGTGCATATTTTTTAGGAACTATATATTTATGGTTAATTTCCAGCTCAGGTTTTCTTCCATGGATTATGCATAGCTCTTTCTGATCCCCTCTTTATAATCCTCACATCCCTGTAAGATAGATTAGGAATGTTGCTGATTCTCCCTGCAAGCAGAAAGACAGCATGTCCAAGAAAGAGACTGGCTCACCCTCTCCTCATGGGAGTCTTTTTTCCTATGCTTAATTCTGTAAACACAGGAACTTCCTGAACAGTATCTTCCAACCATAGTGTGAAGCAATACAGTGTTTGCTCCATTTTAGGACTCTGCAGTTGTATTCTCATCCTTGTTCTGCTGCGTATCCAGTAATACTTTGTTGAGCGGGACCCATCAGTTTCCTGCATGCTGGATTCCCCAAAGATCTGTGAATGGATCCCGTATCTCTATTAGGAACCAAGAAGTTATTCAGCCCTTTGAATGTTCAAGTTGATTCACATCTCTTATAACCGTGGTGCTTTGGCGGGGGGGGGGGGAATGAGGAGAGGGGATAAACAACCATTTTATTGTTCTGAACAGCCATAGATTTTGTTTTAAAAGGAGTGTGGTTTTTTTTTTTCCTTTGAACAAACCTTTTCTAAGTAAAAGTGCTAATTGTTATGGGGAGAAGGAGAAAAGAGGTTTGTAGTACTGTATAACTTTAATGGCAGATAATTGTAAATTATTCCCCCACTCACCCATAAAATAAAATGCTGCCTGTGTGCATCCTTCCCTGAACTGGTACCCTCCAGATATGTTGGGATTGCAACATCCGGAAATCCCAGCCACCATGCCCAGGGTGCCTCATGGTTAGGGGAGTCCCAAGACACCTAGAGGATCCCCAGTTAGGGGAAGGCCGATCAGAGGGTGCCTCCTTCATTCCGTATTCCTCTTCTGGTTTTGTAGGATGAGGGTTAAGAAGCTGCCAATGATCCTCGCCTTGCACCTGAAAAGGTTCAAGTACATGGAGCAGCTGCACCGGTACACCAAGCTCTCCTACCGAGTGGTCTTCCCCCTAGAGCTGCGACTCTTCAACACATCTGGGGAGGCCATCAACTTGGACCGCATGTACGACTTGGTGGCTGTGGTTGTTCACTGCGGCAGGTAAGTTGCCCTCCGTGCTCTGTCAGGAAGGAAACCCGACGTAAGGAGTAAGGTGTGGTCTTCTCTGTAAGGCTAAATGCAGCTGATCGAGTGCCTGCCCCTCTGCTAGCCAAATAAGGGTCCCTTCTCCTGCCAGAAGAGTTTTTACGTATCCAGGCACTCCTGAAGCATTCAAAAGTAGGCAAGCTAGTAAAGTTAAAAATAATGATCTCTTTTGGTGGCCCACCAGGCCCTTGGTGGGTTCTAGAATTTACATTGCAGGAGATAATAATGGTTGTGTAGAAAGGGAGAAAGAAAAGGGAATTAGCCTGCTCAAATTTTCAGAAGGAGGAGATAAGGCTGCTGGATTGTTTTTTTGTTTTTTGTTTTTTAAATCCCATTTGCATTTTAGTGGGAAAGAAAGGAATGAGAAGGTCACTTCTCTTTTCCATCCTCCATCAATATACGGATAGTCCCAATGTATGTCACTGTTCCGTTCCTGGACTTTTGCATAGATGGGTCACCAATTTTGTGCATCCCAAAACAGCTGCTCACCATGTTTGTGCATGAGAAAAATCTGGCTGGTGAGCATTACTTTCTTTACATGAAGACAAGGTCACATTAAGCATGTCTTGTGTAACCCGAGCATTACCCCCATGTACCTGTAAAATGCTCAGGTTTGGAAATGAACCTTTTCATAGAAGTAGCTGATCCCTTTTGAACATTCCCCAAAGTTGGACTTCCCTTCCTATCATGAAAGCATTGAATGGAGCCTTCTACCTAGTCTAGGAGCATGGCTTAGCTTGATAACAGCTGCCAGAGAGATGTTTTCTACATCAACTGCTATCTTATCTTTTAGAGGACTACAGACTGACCTGGTAAGAAGGAAGGAAAGAAATATTTGTCTGTGCTGGAGACAAAAAGTTGAGGAAAATTACACTCATTCATGCTCTGTTTTTAAGCTTCTTCAGACAACTGATGGCTGATTGCTAGGTGCAGAACGCTGGACCTAGCAATCTGGTCTCATTCTGCCAAACAGGAAGACGGCTACTTCAGTTTCTGAGTAGTTTGTTAATATAAGAACACTTGTGATACTCAGTCCAAAATGCCTTATTTTTCTCCAGGTCACATTTTCTCACTGCCTGGGGTGGGGACTCAGGGACTTGGGAGTTTTGCAAATTTGCCTTGGATGCTTTGGATAATCACCCATAATGTTTGGTGTCTTCAGTGCCAGGAATAAGATGGTGGAGATTTGAATTCATTAAGAGCCCTTGTTAGAAAATATGCTCCTATGCATAAGTTGAGGGTTGAAAGAATAATGAGTAATGAAGTTGCATAACATCACATTAAAAGTAAAATAATATGCATATGATAATAGTTGATCTGGATGCAGGTAGCTCGCTTACCATCCAGGGGTAGCAGAAGTTCATTGTATTCAGAGTAAAAGCTAGGTTTATGAAGAAATGCCTGAAGACAGAGAAAACTCACTTCAGCCTAAATTACATCTTGGGGAGTGGGAAACCAGAGACAGGGCATTTCCTTTGGTTCTTAAATCCAGAGATTCCTTTCACTAACAATAGGCCAGGTGAGAAATAGACACAGGACCAGCATGTGAAGATCCCACCCTTGATCTGTCTCTCATCATTGGCTCTGATGGTCCAAATAGCCATTAGGTGCAAAGAGATGATTCAGTCCCTAACAAAAACAAAGATTCAAATGTAGTTTTTTGGTGAAGGAGTTTTCTGTTTGTTTTAAATGAATAAGGCAATATGCAGAAGTCCACATGGTCTTTTAAAAAGATCAGAAAGTCTTACATGACATGGAAAGTCTGCATGACATGGAAAATCAGCACTTGGGAGGAGACCTTGAATTTTTTGACACCACCCTTCCCCCCCCCCACAGACACCCCGGGTGGTAAGCAAACAGTTGATAGAAATAATGAGAAAGTGGGGAATGCGTTTTATTTATGTATTTATTTATTGTACAACTTTTCCATGCTGCCTTCTTAAATAACTCTGGGCATTGAAGCATAACTGACACCAGCTGATGATGGCTAACAGCTACAGTGGCAAGAAGATAGATTCTCCAAGGAAAAGGCCCATTCAGTGCCAGTTGCAAAGGCTGGAGCAGGCTCTGGGGAGAAAACAAGTTTATCAGCTGAATCAGTTTGCAAATAGTTGCTTAATCCAGTAGGAAGAATGGGAGGAAGCTGGCCTCACAGTTTGGCTGTATACACTGTGTTTAAAAAGGGGTGGCTGAATACTCTATGTAACAACATTCCTCCACACTGAAAACTAGATGTTGGGTGTAATGTTTAAAGATCCATTTGGGTTTTTTTTTTAGTATACTCAATCTGGACTGCACAGCACAGCCCCCCTCTCTTTACTCAACTCAGCCTGGTCTGGCAGTCTAGCAGAAGGGCACTACTTTAGTCTCCCTGCATCTGTCTGATACGTTCATGGGACTGTTGGGTAGGATTCAGTCATATGAAGTTCCGAAGAAAAAGGAATCCCTGCCTGTTCTAACATCCCAGATCACTGTTGTCTAAACATCTCTTTCAAAGTATTTAGATATGTTCTGTGTCTGTATGTTAATAAGTGGAGATGGAGGAAGAGAGAAGTGCCAGTGAGAGGTCTCTTGAGCTCATACGTGCAAGATGGCAGGAGGAGGAGAAATGAAGTCTGTAAATGTAAATGGTCTGGAGAGCCAGTTTGATGCAGTGGTTAAGGTACCAAGTTAGAAACCAGCAGACTATGATTCTAGTCCCACCTTAGGTGTAAAGCTAGTTATCTGGGTAACTTTGGACCAGTCACTCTCTCTCAGCCCTAGGAAGAAGGCCATGGCAAGGCACTTCCATAAATGTTGCCAAGAAAACTGCAGGGACTTGTCCAGGTGGTTGCCAGGAGTCAAGACTGACTTGAAGGCACACCTTCCCTCCTGTGTCTTCCCTACTCCTTCCCTTTTTTGGTCCATTTACCATTAGAACAATTGAAGATGGAGGCTTGTATGAAGAACTTTTACCTGCAGACCTCGCTACTTGTGTATGAAAGAGGGAGGGAGAAAGGGATTCACTGTCACCCTTGGCTTCTGCAGCAACCTTCTAGGAAGAAGAGGATGTCAGCGTGGATGTTTCTTGTTTTACTTTTATGTTTAGGAAATTCTCCAGGATCTCTCTGTGTTTTAAACTTGTGGCTTTTTCTTCCTTTCTTCCTTTTTAGTGGCCCTAACCGTGGACACTATATCACCATTGTGAAAAGTCATGGCTTCTGGCTTTTGTTTGATGATGATATTGTAGAGGTTAGTACACCAACGATTTTAAGCAAAACTACAGAGCCTGTTTATGTGATATAGCATTTAACTTGCTGAAAATAGTGTCCTTATTCTAAGAGTGTGTTTCTCAACCTTGTCAACTTTAAGGTGTGTGGACTTCAACTCCCAGAATTCTCCAGTCAGCATGCAGGCTAGGGAATTCTGGGAGTTGAAGTCCACACATATTAAAGTTGACACAGTTGAGAAATACTTTTCTAAGGAATAGAACCTTTTCTGACCATACCGTGTGGATACCCCTGACCCTTTACAGCAATTTGTACCCTACCCTTATAACTCTGCTTGCTAATGGAAGTTCACCTCAGAAGTTCTGAGTATGATTTTATTTGTTTATATTATCAGAAACATCTGCAGAAGGGCTGCAAAATTTCTTACGGCTGCCATTGCTTTACACAAGAAAATATTGTCTTAATTTAAGGATTATGTAAAAAATGCTTTTTGTATTGTTTTATGTCTTTTTGTCACATGGCACCGACTGCAATAATGTTATCAAATCAGGAATCATTATACCAAGATATCATTGTTATGGAGAAGAGGCAAAAGAATTTTTTTTTTGCCAAGAATCAGTTGAATTCACATAAAAGACTTTGATGAAGCCAAGCTTAATGAAATTTGAGTTGTAAGACTTTCAGACCAGAGATATCAGCTAATCACCTTCTTTCCAACAATGAGGAACAATTTTCTGTTTATATTGCAAGTACAAAGTGTTTGGAAAGAGTTAGCTAACCATTTTGCACCTGGTCATCTAGTTTGCTGAAACCTGAGGCCAGATCACATTGCTGAAATTGATATCATGTGTTTATAGCAATCTTGAACTTTTTGATAGCTTCTTTTTTCTTCTTTTCTCTCCCCAGAAAATTGATGCACAAGCTATTGAAGAATTCTATGGCCTGACTTCTGATATATCAAAAAATTCAGAATCTGGATATATTTTATTTTATCAGTCAAGGGAATGATTGGGAAGACTGTGACTTTCTCCATACTAGAGGGCATCCTGACCAACACTGTTAACTGACTACTCTGTAGACCTGTCCAATACAGCCCATGCAGAATCATTGCTTACTTATTGACTAAAACTCCTAACTTATGACTAGAAGGTTCTCCCATCCTAAGTTATCAAGAAAAAGAACAAATGTATAGAGACTCATGTTCATCAGCTGAATCCTGCTGAATTGAGGTATAATGTTGGATAGGCCTTTGCATCACCATTAAGGACCATTTCTTCACCATTTCTGAAGTTCCATTCCTTTTCACCAGTGATTTGCAGACTGTCTTGTGTGGAGTTCTTGAGTTTCTTAGATGCTTCATGAGTGTTCCTCAATGATAAGATCACTCATAATGAGAGCAATCTATAAGGTAGCTGCTAAGATCCCTAGTAGAACAGGTGGCTCATTGCTGATCCCCAGAGGGATGGAGAGAGAGAGAGGAAGGAAGCTGTGTTTAAAGAAGCAAGAATATGTTCCTCTGCAAGGAATAGGACCAGCTGAAGATATTTAACTCAAGCCACCCCTTCCAAATCAGAAACTATAATTGATACCAATTCCTTAAAGCAACCTTTCCCAGCCTGTATACTTCTCTAGATGTTTTGGGCTGCAATTTCCACCATCCTTGAACTTTTCACATGCTGTTCAGGGCTGGTGGGAGTTGTCTAAAACATCTGGGGCTACCCAACTCTGGGAATGCTGATTTTTCCATCTGATTTGCCCCATAACTACAACACTGAGCTTTGACTGGAGTTATAAATGTATTTTAAGGTGCACACATGTATTTTTTAATTGATGAATCCCAGCAAGCCTGGCTAGTACATTATATAAAGTGAGTTTAAAGGGGCCTTGTGATAAGTGTTTCTGAAAAGAGAGCAATGAATATGAAAAACATTTTCATGTTATAAGAAATCTGAAATCATTGCTTTAAAGGTAACTGCTGCTCATGGTAAGAGGAAAGGAAAGATAAATATTTTTCCCAAGTTTTTGGAACTAGGATTGGACTGTGGATTATTTCACATGGTATTTTCCTTTAGAGAGCTGTTCTTCCCCTGATCCTTCTAAGCTTTAGGTTATTGAAAAAGAAATCAAATTGGCAACCTCAAGACATACATTCACTCAAAGGGATTTTAGTCTCACTTGAATCAAATCATGCTGTGGATCCAATTTCCCTGTTTATTGTGGGATAGCACAGATGAAACAAGCTGGCCCTTCAGATTCTAACTTAATAATTGAGGTTTAGAGGATTTGGCACTAAAAAAGAAGGGAAGCTATTTCTCCATGTTAGTTTCATTGCAGAAGTTACAGTTCTATTCTTCACCCAGAGATACCCAAAATTTGGTTCTTGCTTATTCAGATCTGTGCTTGTATCAGTCTCATGCATGACGCCCAAGAGTTACACATCCAGTTATGCAATAATGACCACAATCCAAAGTTCCATGAGGTTTAAACACACAAGCAGAATCCCATATGAGCAGGGATTTCCTCTTGGAAGATTCCACAAGTGCACATATCCTGCATGTTGCTAGATTTAACTGAATAATGGTGCTGAGTTCTGCAGAGTGCTAGATTTCAATAAATTTCATGGACTGCACAGAAAGCAAAATGGGATGGCATCTTCTGGAGCTTCCCAAGTTCTGTAGTTTATTTCACATTTGCAGTAAGAGACAGTTTTTCTGTCTCTTTGCATTTTAGTATGACCAAGAAATTGAATTTTGGACAAGTAGAATAGATTCCAATTTTGAATGCTCCCATTCAGTTCAGTGTCATAAAGTAAATGGAGGATAAGTGGCAAGATTGCTAAGGGAGGCACAGCATCACTGATACGTGAGTGTTTTTCAATGCTAAAAGGTAAATTTAGCATCTATACTTTTGGTGTCCCTATTAATCTTGCCTGAACTTTCTGTCCTAAGAAATAGAACAATGTTTCTCAACCTTAGCAACTTTAAAATATGTGGACTTCAACTACCAGAATTCTGGGAGTTGAAGTTCATATATTCTTAAAGTTGCCAAGGTTGAGAGACACTGAAATAGAGGGTTGATTTGCCGTGGTGCCCATCAAGTATGTTGTGCAATTAACAGGCTGCAATTGGAAGTGAGTTGTGAATATATAAAACTGTCTTTCCTTCAAAATGATATGGTCACTTCATTTGCAGGACAGCTTTAATCCTGGCCCCAAATATGTTCCTGAATTAACCCTTTCACTTTCTTCTTGTAGAATTGAAGAACTGGCAGTCAAATCCAAGGGAGAAATAAAATGTAGTAAAAAACATCTCTGATGTAGCAGCTAAATACTGGGGTATCTTTGTGCGTCCCCAGCAGAACCTGTCCTTTTCTGATGTGATCATTAGGATCAGCCCTCTTTGCAGGGATGAACCATGATTAGAACCAGCTGTCCTGCATATTAGCTACCACATATTTGTGATTATCTTTTTATGATAACTTCCTTAAAAATGGTAGAATGGCCTGCAGCATTTTTAAATGTAAATAACTAAAGAGGAAAGGAAAGGACTTCTAGTTTGCTAAATTAATGGCTCTGAAATTAGGGTGTTGAATTGTCTTTACTCATCATAACATTTAAATGGTGGTGTACTGTATGCTAGGAACAGATGTTGATTCAAGCAAAAGGGTGTCCATCAGAGATCAAAAAAGGAAGAATGGCAACCATGTAAACATTGGACAAGTAGCTGTCACCTTGACATTTTTGACCCCTTCCCCTGGATTCCCCGGCCAGCAAAATAAAGGACATAGGATGCAATCTGTTGAACTCACGTGGATCTGGGTAGGGATCTATGCATCAATTCAAGAGAGGAAATTTAGAGGGGACACAAGTTCACAGCATTTCTTTCCTGTGGAAGAAGTGCATGTAATTATTAGAAAACAAGCCCATTTTGTGCTTTCTGACTAGAGATCTAACACGGCTTACTGCTCTGCTGCTTATTCCCTCATTCATTGTTGTTGGAGTTTTCATCTTGGTTTGTCTTCTGAGAGTGAAAACCTTTCTTTGGTGCATGTGCAAGTCGTCTTTTTCACATAATGGAGATTTTATAGTATTAGTTCTTGCTAGATCTTACATTTTGAACAGCAGAATAATTCTGTGAAGCACTTTACTTGGGTGAAGAACAAAATCAGGTATGTTTTTATCTTTAAGATCCAGTAAAATGTTTGTTTCTCTTGTGATCCAACAGAAGAAAACCAAATTTAGGTTTCATTGGTTCATCCAGCTCTCTGCATACAGGTGCCAATATATTGCCATGAAATAGTGACTCTCTGCTCAATTCCAGATCAAATGAGATTTTAGCAACTATTGTACACGTACTTCCCAAAATGTCCATGTTCAGAAGAACTAGAAGCATGTTTTTTCTGTTTCCCAAAAAACAAACATATCTCATACTTGCATAATACTGTCAAAGATGCAAAGACACTCTACACTAAGTGTGGAATATAACACCCCTAGTGTACAGCTGAAATAAAACGTATGCATATTAAAAAGTTTTTGATACGAGTTTTTATCTGTAGCTCATAAGCCACAGAGAACCATCCATATATATAGATGCAACACTTAATTATTCAGTGTTCAATTCGTGGCGGCTGAGCACGTGAAGGGACTCAGGTCTGCTTGAGATAAAATGAGCTAGGACATCACGCTGTGCCCTTCAGGTTTGCATCCTCCTTTATTTCCACTGGGGCCAAAAGGAGGAAGCAGGGCTGCAATTCCAGTTTAAACAAATCACAGTGCCCCAGGATATCAAACTATAAGAGTTAATCGTTCATTTAAATTGCAGTTAGGAAACCAGCTAAGATGATTTGGTCCTGATTTGAATTAAAGTAGTGTTTTAAAGAAATCACTTTCTGAGTTTGAATATACAGGGGGACTATGTTTATTTAAAACTGAACATGAAGGCCTCGGTCTCCCCTTGCAATAAGGAGTGGGTGGGAAAGGGACAGGGTGATCCTAAAATTGACCATGGTTCATTTACTTGGCAGGAAACCATGGTTTCCCATGTCATCTACAGGCCTTTGTAAGTATTGTACTTGAATCAATGTGAAAATTGTGTCTCTGGTGTCCACACGTGCAGAGAACCCTTGATGCAGCAGTCATCAGGCGACCAGCAAGCATGTGTAAACCAACTCACAGCTAGTATATTCCCGACCCACTTCTTGCATCAAAGGACATAAATATGATGCTACTTCTCATGTAGGTTCTGAAATGATAAACGATAATGACCTTGTTTATCCAGGAACTGGAATCAAGGAGGCTGTGTGCACTCAAGGACACCTAAATGAACAGGCAGTGTAGCATTGACTCTGATGGGGTTGGGGTGTTGTCCTTTTGTGACTAAGGCCTTTCACTTGCGTTGCTTTGTTGCACAGCATTTTTCTGAGATGTTGCCCTCACTTTTCTGACTGGCCAGCTCTCTGGTGGTGATGAGTAAATGCACTTTCTAGTTTGATGTTGATCAATGTAATACAAATGTTTTGTATGTTGCAAAGGTTGCTGCCAAACATTTTTAAAATATCTGTTCAACAATTTTTTTGAAATAAAAAAGGCTACCCTTGATGTATAACTTGAATATTTTGAGCAGATGTTTTATGAACAGAAGTTTTGCATTACTGGAGATTAAAAAAAGAAAAAGTGAAAATTAGGAGCCAGGGTACATTGTGTCTTACAGTGAATATGATTCTATTTTTGTGCTATATAAGAAAGCTAGAAGAGGAAAATAACACTTAAATATACTATGCCAATTCCATGTTTGTCTTTCTGTTTCCCTGTCTCACAATTTGAGGGTAATAAATTAAGGTATTATTGTTGGTCACACAGTCAGCCAGATGTTTAGACTGGATTTGGCATTTTTATCCACCTATCGAGTCCTTCCCAAAGACCTGGGATAGGCAGATGTTTTTATTTGATGGTGTTAACGGTATTGCTGCAGGATGTAAGCTGTTCCAAGTAAAGCTGCCTTTTGCAACTGACTGATGGTGATTTTATCAATGCCAGTGGTCTTCAAGTGGTGCTCCAGATGTTTTGGGATTGCACCCAGTGTGCCTATTACTATTGGTATGATCTTTGCTTTCTTTTGCCACAGTTGTTCTATTTCTATTTGCAGGTCTTTGTATTTTGTGATTTTCTCCAGTTCTTTCTCTTCTATTCAGCTGTCTCCATGTATTGCAATGTCCACTATCCAGACATTTTTTGCCTATCATCATCATCATGGTTGCACAGTCAGCCAGATGTTTAGACTGGATTTCAGGATGTAATCCTTCTAAACATGAACTTCATGACTGTATCTATGAGCGTGCTGAATTATGTGATTCCCTGCTTGTATACATCAGAAGTATAGGTGGATCTGACAAGTGGATCAAGTGGAAAAATCTAGTCCCTTTCCACCTCAGCTACATCTCATGAAACCTTCTACATAATTAATGTGGCCTTTATCAGGATCAGGGCACACTGTTTCAACTTCACCAGCCTGCGTCCTAAGTATGCTTCCTCAGAAAGTCATTCCATTCTCTCTGGTGAACTCACCCATCATTTTTGGTCACATAGGAAGGTGTAAAGACACATTCCCTGCTCCCTGCACAATACTCTGGCTTCCTGCACATTGCTGGGTTGAAGGTTGAAACCCCAAAGAAATGATCATCTGGCTCTAATCTGCCTTGGTCAGGCCTCACTTGAAGTACTTTGTTCATTCTGCACATCCCAGTTTAAAAAAAACTATTTAAAAAATAAACTGGAGCAAGTTCAAAGAAGGGTTACTAAGATGGTGAAAGGATGGAAACCAAGTCCTACAAGGTACGGTTAAAAGATGTAGAAATGCTTAGCTTGCAGAAGAGAAGGTCAAGAGGGGACATGATGGCTGGATATAAGAAGGGCAGTCACACTGTAGAGGGTTAGGGCTTATTCTCACTTGTTCCAGAGGGTAAAACTAGAATTAATAGGATGAAACTTCAAGGGCATAAATACAGATTAGACATTAGGTAGAACTTCTTGACAATAACAGCTCTCAATCAGTGGAACAGGTTACAGCAAAGAGTGGCTTCTTCCCCTTCACTGGAGGTTTTCAAACAGTCTGGATAGTCTTCTCTCAGTTATGGTGTAATAAACCCTACAGTGTGCAGGAGTTGGACTTGATGACTTCTTAGGCCCCTTCAACTATGGTTCTATGTTTGACATGTTAAAGAACAAATGTTACAATACTGAGGAACTAATTAGCAATGAATTCTGAATGTTTTAAGAGTCTTATCCTGCTGTTTTCCTGTGAGGGATATGTCTGTTTAACTTTTCATCAGCAGCCCTTTTGGTAGGTGGCCCAAACATTTATCCATAATTCTGTGGATTCATCTAAACTTGGCCTGTTTGCTAGCCCTATGTGGAGACTGACCTGCTGGCTTCAGGGACCAGTTTGGGTACTCTAAGAATTGCCCTGGGTTTGTCTGAAGGTGTCTGTCCTGACGCATGGTGTCTGGGGTGATTGGATGATTGGAAAAAATAAATTTGAGAGGGAGCTTTCAGAAGATATCTGGATTAGGGCATCAGTCTGAATATTTATTCTTTCCTCTATATCAGCCTTCCCCAATATGGTACTATCCAGAGATTTTGGATTCCAAATCTATTATTCCCCATGAACACAGACAATGACAAGCTGGCTGGAGGCTTGTAAGAAGTAATCCAAACCATCAAGAGCATGCCAGATTTGGCAGGAATTCAGAATGCAGGCACTGGATATTATTCTGTTGTGGCTTGAAAGCCCTTTTTACACTATTCTCTGTTTATGAACATTCATGGCCAAGTATTTCTGGTCTTCACTGTGTTATATGACCTTCACTGAGTATGCATTACTAACAACCAGAATCTCAACCTGCATCTATATTGATTAAGATGACATAAGGAAACATTCAACAAGAAAAAGAAATTGCATGCAGTATATAGATAGATATTTCATTTATAGGGGCCTAGGAACTTCAAGATGTTGATGGTTTATAAGTTCTGTCACATCTGGCCAATGACCATGGCCATTGCACCAGAATCCCACAGCTTCTAACAGATCTTTTCCCCTCCTTGTACAGGTAGTCCTTGGGTTATGACCACTCATTCAGTGACCATTCAAAGTTACAATAGCGCTGAACTAGGGGGACTTAAACCAGTTTCCAAAGTCGTGGCCACTGCAGCATCCCTGCTGTCATGTGATTACAATTTGGGTTCTTGGCAACCAACTCACAATTACAACAGTTGCAGCATCCCACAGTCACACGATCACCATTTGTGACCTGTGCTGGCTTTCCACAAGCAAAGTCAATGGGGAAGCCAGCAGGGAAGGTCACAAGTTGCTCCCGCTCCTGCCATTTTTTTTCACCTACCTGTGGCACCCATCCACCCACCTACGCTCAGTAGCTCCTGCCTGTGGCACCCACCCAGCCACCTGGCCACAGCTCTCACCTACAGCTCTCACCCACCAGCCTGCTTACTTGAGACTCCCACCTCTTCCCATGTTGCGGTCATGTGAGGTCCTCACGACCTGCACAGTCCTGGGTTTACAACGGCAACTGGGACTGCTGGGATTTCAGTCACTAAGCGATGCATTCACGTGACATCATGCTTTACAACCACATCACTTAGCAATAAAAATTCCAGTCCCCGTTGCTGTCATAACCTGAGGACTACCTGTAAGATATAATGATGCATTTGCAATTTTATATATATATGCTGATCATGAAAGATGTGTTAGCCAGTCTGGGTGGGAGCCTGCTGCTAGCAGTTGGTTCATCTGTGCTGCTAGGCGTTCATGCACTGTTGTTAGTTTCTTTAGCCAGTAGGTGTGGATCATATCCGGGCCAGGTGCTGTCCAGCTTTTCATGTTCTTGACCCGCTGTTGGATGTCTGCTACTGTGATGGTTACTGGTTCTTGTTCTGGGAGATTGCAATGGTCTGCTTTCAGGTCCTGCAGCCACTTTGCACTGGTGTTATGTGTCTTCTCTTTCTCCCATATGTTCTTCCAGTACTGTTCAGTTTCCGCTGCTGGTGGCTCAGCTGTTACTGTGTGGTTGCACTGCAGTTGGGAGTACGCTTTGGATGGTTCTTTGGAGAACAGGGCATTTATCTTCTTGGCCTCTGCTTCTCTAGTGTATCTCCTTAGCCTGGCAGCCAGTACTGTGAGCCTTTGTTTAGCAGTCTCTAGGGCTTCATATGGAGTCAGGCCCATATATTTTTTCAGCAGCTGAGTCTTATCCCTAATCTCCACATGCTTCTGTAGTTCCAGTAGCTGACTGACTTCTCTCTGAGTTGCCTTGATCTTAGCCTCCAATCTCATTTTCCAGGGTGGGTATGTACTGCTGTTCTTCTTGATCGTGTAGCCAAGCATTTCCAGGATTACAGCGGCTGTAGCATATACCAATTCATTGGTTTCAGTTATGGTGGTAGTAGGGATTGTCTGGAGGGCTCTGTTGGCATCTTCTAGCATACTATCTGATGGTACTTCTCCACTGAGCCTTGATAATCAGACTCGAGGGTTGACTGTAGCTAGTTTATCCATGATCTTATGCCTCATATCAGCTGCTGTGCTCTGTAATGGAAGGGGTGGCAGTGACATTCCAGCTTCAGGTGTTGGCTGCACACCTGCTTGTTCTTCTAGGTCTGCTTGAGTCCGGGTTGTAATGTGGAGTTGGTCTATCTCAAGTTGTGAGAGCAGCTTCCTCTTCACTATGTTGAAGTGCTGGGTAACTAGTTGTTTCTCAGTTAGTGTGGATGTAGGCCTTCTGTCAATCCATAGCTCCCTCATACGTTTCATATATCCCCTCTCATTAGGTCTGCTGTTGTAGTAGCATTCCATCAATTCCAAGTTCTCTTGTCTCATCCATGTATGGTTTGACCTTCCTCAAGAACTCAATGGGACTGTGGAAGACAACATTGGAAGTCAACTCAAGACAGCTCGCACAAGTGGCCATCAAGTGCGGCATATACCAAGGTGGTGCACTGTCCCCACTACTGTTCTGCATAGGTTTAAACCCCCTCAGCCAGATAATCACAAGATCTGGATATGGGTACAAGTTCAAGAGTGGAATCACCATCAGCCACCTCCTCAACATGGATGACATCAGGCTGTATGCTAAGAGTGAATGAGACATTGACTCACTGATCCACCTGACACGGATCTACAGCACGGACATTGGGATGTCATTCGGACTGGAGAAGTGTGGCAGGATGATAGTAAAGAGAGGGAAGGTAGTTAAGACCGATGGAGTGGAACTACCAGTGGGCCACATAGCAGACATAGACACCAGCTATAAATACCTTGGTGTCCCACAGTCACACGGGAACCATGAGGAGGAGGCAAGGAAGACAGCAACATCCAAGTACCACCAAAGGATAAGACAGGTCCTGAACAGCCAGCTCAATGGGAAGAACAAGATCCATGCCATCAACATGTATGCCCTGCCAGTCATCAGATACCCTGCTACTATAGTGAGCTGGCCAAAGGAAGACATGGAGGCTGCCGATGTGAAGACCCGGAAGCTCCTCACAATGTACGGAGGTTTCCACCCCAAGTCCAACACCCAGAGACTGTACACCAGCCACAAAGAGGGCAGGCAGGGTCTGATGACCGTCAAAGCCACTGTCCTGGACGAAACCCGGAGTATCCAGGAGTACATCAGTAAGATGGCACCCAAAGATGAGCTGCTGAGAGAATGCCTCAGGCAGCAGCAGACATGGGAGGAAGTTCAAGCGGAGGAAATACCATGGCAAGACAAGCCCCTGCATGGGATGTACCATCGATAGATAGCTGAGGTGGCTGACATTGGGAAATCCTATCAGTGGCTGGAAAGACTAAAAGATAGCACTGAGGCACTGATCATAGCAGCACAAGAACAGGCACTAAGCACCAGATCCAAAGAAGCAGGGGTCTACCACACTAGACAGGACCCAAGGTGCAGATTGTGCAAAGAGGCCTCAGAGACAGTCCAACACATAGTGGCAGGGTGTAAGTTGCAGGCAGGAACAGCATACACTGAACAGCACAACCAAGTAGCTGGCATTGTGTACAGGAACATCTGCAGCGTATGAGCTAGACCCCCCCAAGTCTAGATGGGAGATTCCACAGAAGGTTGTGGAGAATAACAGGGCTAAGATCCTGTGGGACTTCCAGATCCAGATGGACAGGCAGGTACTGGCCAATGAACCAGACATCATGGTAGTAGACAAAGACCAGAAGACAGTGGTAGTGATAGATGTAGCAGTGCCAAGTGACAGCAACATCAGGAAGAAGGAGCATGAGAAGCTGGAGAAGTACCAGGGCCTGAAGGAGGAAATAGAGAGGATGTGGAAAGTAAAGGCCAAAGTGGTCCTGGTGGTGGTAGGAGCACTGGGGGCCGTGACTCCTAAGCTGGGAGAGTGGCTCCAACAGACCCCAGGAACAACATCCGAGCTCTCTGTCCAGAAGAGTGCAGTGCTAGGAACAGCTAAGATACTGCGCAGAACCCTCAACTCCCAGGCCTCTGGTAGAGGACCAGAGATTGAGGAAGACATGTACCACCCATAGGGGTGAGAGGGGAATTTTTTATATATATATATATATATATATATATATATATATATATATGGAAGTAGAGGCTGTTGAATGCTAGCAAAATGCTATAAACTGTTATGGCTAGAATTTAATATATATATATATATTTTTAGGACATCTCTCTGCCTATAGAAGTGACAGAGACCAGGCTCAGCTTCCTGATTTGTATAATCCCACCATACCTAAGGAAACTATTCCCTCCCCAGAACAAAGCCACCCTACAATCCTTTCCTTGTTGAAAAGAAAGCATTGCAGAATAAAATTGACTAGAGACAGTGGAGATCCAGCCCTGTGGGATTGTCCAAGGCAAACCTAATGAGGAAGAGACAGTAATATAACTGGGCAAAACTACAGACATTCCATAGTCAATTAAAGGCACACATGTAATCCCATCAATCCCATCTCTGTTCATTAGCAAGAGACAATGGCCTTTTCCAAAACTTCTGCCCCCTCTAAAAAGCAGTTTTCCTTAACAATCAAATTTATTCAGTGTTCCCTATATGGATCCCAAGATCCCAAGAGAAAATCAGGGCCCTAGAATGTCTTGTTCTATAATTCAAGTTCTTATAAAAGGTCTTACCTTTCTATTGTTCTCTGTTCCTCTTCCTTTGTAAACTGGAACCCAACAGTCATTGGGTAAGTAGTAAGTCTGTAAATAAATCAATTACTACTCTTAATTCTATTGCTACAACCCATAGATTTGAGATGCTTGAATGGGATTTTCAAACAGCCTTCATTGTTGTACAATACAGCTTAAAAACAATCTGTACCAGGGGTGTCTGTATGATTTAAAAAAAAAAAAAGATGGTGACCACAATGGTGCAATTAAAGCTCCATCTGTTTTTTATGTGTATCACATCAAAATTATGGCCACCATCTTGCCTTATTTTAACACACTCTGTAATACCCTGATCTCTACTGAGAACAACTCTGTGCCAACCACCTGCCTATCTCAAGTTGTGGCGTTACTATGTACATTTGAATGTCAGGGTTCAGACAGCCACTCATGTATAATAGGATGACCCATTGTGTCCTGGAATGGAAGATCTCTCAGGATGCATACTGGTAGATGCTGATATGATATGATATGATATGATATGATATGATATGATATGATATGATATGATATATGATAGATACATATTGGTACAGCCCTCCTTCTCATATGCAGATAGTGAAGATGAGGGTTGGAGGACATATTGGGAGGATAGGACTAATTCATGTAGTCTGCCATCTTCCTCCTCTTACATTTCTTGCACCCCTTGGATGGCTGCATCTGAACTTGTACAGTATACATGGTAGCACAGGTAACAATCCAAAGGAAAGATGTCTAGGATTCAGCCATTAAAAAATCCAATGATTATTTTGCTAAGATTTCTTTTACCAGGCAACAGCCGTATAATTTAAATGCCTATTCTCTTTTTGTTTCTTTTTCATTTTTTCAAAGTTGTTTATAAAAAGAAATCAGAAATGCTCCCTAGCATCTCCATGTACAAATTGAAACACTGCAGGGAATATTTTGCATTTGAGAAATGCTATTAAGAATTGTCCTACTGCTTACTACGTGTCGTTTTATAAGGATGATAATAAGGATCTGCAATTTTAACTGTAACTTCCACACATGCTCTGAGCATTTAGCTATGGAATGCTTTTATCTTTAAGTGCACACAGTTCATTCAATATTTGTACCATTTACAATAAACTTTGGGCATTTGAGACCTGACTCTAGGAAATGTTTACTTTTTATCAACTCTGTAATCTATTCCTTAATGCTTACTTGTGGTTTTGAGAGCAAAGAGTTTAAAACATTATTTAAAACTGAATTTAATTTTATGTTAGATGTATATTCTTTATTTAGACCTGTTTGGCTTTCATTTTTTAATAAAATATTGTGCTTTAGCAATATTTGGTTGGGTTCTATAATTGGTAAACTGACAATAATTATATTTCCGTAACTATTTTTATGCCACTGAATTTTAGCTTTCTGAGTTTACAGAAAAAAAGCATGATATTCAGGTGAAATTTTATCAGGGGCTAATGTGACCGGGTATTTGTTGAAGTTTGTACTTTAGCTGGATCCTACTAAAGCTATCAAAGTCTGTTTATTGCTCCTGCTAGAATACAAGTAAGATTGTATTTTATACTATCAGTTCAAACAGAAAAGCATAAATCTCAGTCTAGGAAAGTGTATCTCAACCTTAGCAACTTTAAGATGTGTAGACTTCAACTCCCAGAATTCCCCAGCCAGCATGACTTAAAGTTGCTAAGGTTGAGAAACACTGATCTAGGAAAAAGGATATTTGTGTTAAATAATCACACAGTTTCTTTGAATCACTTTCTGTGAGTATCAGACATGTGATGTTGGCCACAATTAACCCATCCAAACAATTTTAACACTACTTACAGTAAAGTCTGTACTGCTAATTCTGCTTCACTGTGGGGTTGTTCATGGTTTTTTCCCTGTGAAGCAATCTCTCTCTCTCTCTCTCTTTTGCTATCCACAGTTTAATCAATTTAAGAAACTATTTCTGTGTTTCTTTAGGTTGTTCCAAAGTCAACAGAGGCAAAGCAATATACCTACCAAAGAAAACCAAAGCAAAACCCCACCCAAAAGAATTTCTGGAATAGTTTGATCTTAGCATTGCTGCCTCCAGGAAGTATCAGATTTTTGGACACTATATTATATGGCTAATACAATTAATACTGGACCAGGAAGGCATTTTCATTCATGCAGCATGGGTTCTTGAGATGTAACCACCTAGTTATCAATAATGGCCAACAAATCATTTCAGTAAATTCATTCATAATTTGATGCGCCATTGCTTATATTTGAAGTTCTAAAAATATTACACATGACATTAATTTACAAATGACAAGTTACTACCTCTCAGACATATCTTACACCTGACTCAGCCAGCCTTTCAGCTTGTTTTATAAATACATTTGCTTCTGCTCAACTTGTATCTCATATTTCAGTGCAGATATCCCTCTTTTTCATTGTTTTATCAAAGGATTTAAATAAATCCCAGCTCCATTTCATTCTTCTTCATGCACAGAAAACATTCAAAGAATTTCATTAAAATTCATTTTCTCATCTTTTTCCCAGCATTATTTTTAGTAAAGGAATCATAATTCTTGGTTGAGAAATCTATCCAATTTATTTACTAGAGATAGTGTAAATTGGAGCTCTTAAAAGGTTCCTCCCAAATGTGTGGATGCAGACCCCAGCCTGTGAGTCTCCCAGATAAGAATATTTCTGATAGTCACCTAGGTGACAGTTGCTATAGCATTTCTGAGAATGTCATTTCCATTTATTCTTCAAAAGCCAGTGTTTGTACAACTCTGTGGGAGGCATGGTGTTCTACTAATGTCATATTTGATTGGTTACTAATGTCATATTTGATAGGTTTCACTGCTTTCTCTTACAGGGTTATACACTGTTAGTATTATCCACCCACGTGGAGTTTCTAGCAAACTTATAGCAGGCTCTTTCTCCAAGAATACTCCCTCTGCATGTCAATTACATCTCTTCCACTCTCCTTTTTCTAATTCCCAGTCCATTCTATTTTATTCGCAGGCATTTCCATCATTCTAATTTCTTCCTCTATTGTCTTGTTGCTTTTGAATGTAGGATTACATTAAATCTGACATACAACCATAAGAAGCACTCCAGAAGCATTATATGGTAGTAATCATAAGTGAGTCATTGAAGTGAACTGGAAATTCATTCAATTCCAGATCATTTACAAAGGCATTAATATATATTTGAAAGCCTATTTTGTCATAGTCACATTTACATTTGGAGGATAACTAAAGCATCTTAAGTTTATTGACTAGAGCCGGTGACAACAAAAATTTGACCCAGGATTCTTGAAACTATTGCACTCATTTAAAGGGAAATGGCCCTGTGTTTCTTCACTTTTGGCTTCATTTATTTAGTTAGTTGATTCTTCAGGATCTTTATTTAGGACTAAGTTCCACTGACGCCAACTGGGCTTACTTCTGGCTCAACATGAATTGGATTCCTTCTTCTCTACCCAAAAATTACAGGATTTCCTTTTAAAACTTTGGATCTGCTTTAGAACAAAGCTTTTGTTGAGGTTTTGCAAGGGTTCTTATTTAGCAATAACACTAGAATAGTGTTTTTCAAACTTGGCAACTTTAAGATATGTGGACTTCAACTCCTGGCTGGGGAATTCCGGGAGTTGAAGTCCACACATCTTAAAGTTGCCAAGTTTGAAAAACACTGTTCTAGAGCAAGTAATCATTAAATATTTGAAATAAATATGGTACCGTGCTAATGAAGCTCAATATGCCTTTTGAGAAGCAAACTTGTATACAATTTTCTTCATCTCAAGAGACTCTGACCATTTTTCCACTGACTGCCAGGTTCTTGAATCCCCCAGCTGCCCATAACTGCCAAATTCCCTCACTGATGCATGCATCATGACACTATTATCTTCCAACTGAGTGAATGGAAACGTGTTGAGGAAGCACTGCTACTTCTTGCTCTTCTTTGTAGTCATTTATTTGTTTTTGCCTCCCCCCGAAACAAAATATGAAAACAACCCTTGTTTGTATGAGTAAAATCCCTGCAGAAGGAACATAGTCATTTTGAAGCCAGCTCTAGGATATACCATTAAAGAAATGCAATGCAGAAGGCAATTGATCAAAGAGAACTTTCATTTTGAACTAATCCTACAGACGGTATTTCAAATGTTTAATCTAAATATTAATGAAAACTGTGTTTTAGGAAGGGAGAAATATAAGCTGATTTATAATAAAGCACATACAATGCAATTATCCAGTTTTATTCAAGAACTTTACAAGAGTTCCAGATTTTGATGTCCTCCAATTTGTAATCTTCCTCTGCTTTCCCATCATCTTTCCCATCACTGAGGATGAAAACAGGAAATAGCTACTCTGTGTCTTTTTATTGGCAGCATTAGGAACCTTTTACCTGGACCTGAAAGACTTCTGGAACTCCAACCAGGTGCCCTTCAGCCAAACATTCCATAATTTCATTCAGCATGTCAGGAGGGCCTGAACATGAGGGAAAGTGATCTAATGTGCTCAGATATTTTTCGCTTGCTGCACTTTCAGATGAAACTGCCCTGCATGGAATATTATGGAGATTCCAGACATGGTCCTCTCTAATTTATAATGCTTTCATGTTTTTTTTTACCAGTTATTCCCCTTTTTCTTTCATTTCCTCAAATAACCTGTTAAAGAAGAAAAGTTGGATTAGTTGCACAGGATCTTTGGAGTGATAGCACTGAGAAGAACTTACTAAACAAACCAGTAGTGATTTCCTCCTTCTTTCAGGGTTGTCCCCAAGGTGTGGTCAAAAAAGTTGCACATAAAAACAAGCAGAGCTTTGATTGCACCTTCATGGCCTCCATTTTGGCTTTTTTGACCATACCTGGCTTCTTTAAAGGCCAGGTCCAAGCAGAAAATTACTGGAGCCCATGCTGATCAGTCGGCGGTGATGTTGGGTACTTTCTGCCACCCAGATCCCAGCTCCTTTCTGCTGCTTGCCCTTGTAGCTGGAGGAAACCAGGAGATGGTGAGGTAAAAAATACCCAGCAAGCCTGTCAACTGTTAGGGGAAGGGTTCTATTTACTTTTCATATGGATTTGAAGCCAAATCTGGTAATGCCATAAATTCTGGAATTCCATGGTAATCTAAAAAGAAAGTGGGAAGTGGGCAGCTGTTTTTACAAATAAACTAGAATCTCCATTTTGACTGCTGTCGCAGTGTTATTGTTAAGACATAGCAAAAACAGAGTTAAAAGGACTTAATACAGGTTTATGTACCTGTATCTTCCCAAATGCTTCCTTTTTTTAAGAAAAAGTATTTCATTGGTAAAGATATTTTTTATCTGTAATGTGAAAATTATGGTGCCCATCTACATTCTGACAATAAGTGGAGCAACAGAGAGCACACTTCATGAGTTCCTAGGATACATATGTTGCCACAACAAAGAAAAAGAATATTTTAGCCATTTGTTTAGCTTATTAAACACAAAAATAGAACCTTTCCCAGGGCTGTCTTCTTCCCTTTCTTCTGGCATCCCTGTTGCATGACGAATTACCATCACTCAATAGAAAATGCTAAACTTTCCAGAGAATCTATGGCCCAAAGTTATAAACAAAGTATAATAGATTTATTTTAAGCCTAATTATACAAGAAGTATACCTTAGAAATGCCCAATAAAATGATACAAATACTTCAAGTGGGCATTAAGTGGTCATGAAATTAATGGGCACACATAAAGAACTGGAGACAAGATGGTAGGCGAAGGCGCCATAATGGCTGTTTCATAGATTTTTGCATCATGGCCTTTGATCCCGCCCTACAATATATTTCTTATTGCAACACACAGACTTCAAAGAGGCATACTAAATATTATGAGGGGTTCAATGATGACTTTAAATTAAATGTATCCCTAGAGCAGTGTTTCTCAACCTTGGCAACTTTCAGATGGCTGGCTGGGGAATTCCATCCATCTGAAAGTTGCGAAGGTTGAGAAACACTGCCCTAGAAACTGCTAAAAGGAGCATATGAAAAGACAGGTTGAAAAGGAAGAAGTCACAAAAGTTAATTCTAGGACATCTTAAATCATAAGAATCTCATCGAGCCTTCTTTCAATTGCCAAACCTGGATCTATTTTTAAGGGGAAAATTGCATGAAAAGTGCATTGGTTTCATCCAGGAGCAACTACAGGTGGGAGTCAAAAAGTCTGCACAAGACTACACAAACCTTGACTTTTTAAGTTCCTCACTGCCAGATGTCCCTAGCATATAGGAAGGGTTGGAATGCAGTTGTCTTTAGAAGATTGGGAAGAATAACGATTTATTTATTATTACATTTATTACATCCTTCCTTTCTTCTGGAAGCTCAAGAAAATACACAGTGAAGTCTCCCCTAATTTTTTTTTCTCACAAAATACGGTAGATTGGGCTGAGAAATAGGGACCAGCCAAAGTCCAATGAGATCTATCTCCCCAATCTATTCCAACTCCTTAATTGTTACCCTAACCTTGATCCACTTTGACACCATCCAGTTGTGTGGACTACAATTCTCATCATTGCAAGCCATTGTGGTCCTTTTGCTTGGGAACGTTGTCCAATATAGTGTACCTAGAGAGTGCTAGGATATGGTAAGATGGTTTCTGAGAACCTGGGATCATGAGCTGATTTCACTGGGTTTGTAAATGAATGTTTAAAGTATAAGTATGGTGCTAGCTTCTGTTCGTATTTAGGAATGAGATAGCCTAGCAACAGAGAAATCTCTTCATGAAAATTGGACATCCTGAATAATTGATAGATCTTTCAGAATTTGTCAGGATGGCTTGACCAGAATGGTATAAATACAAAATGTCACAAACAGAAGACTTCCCCTCCACCACCACCTTTTATCTAGTAGTTGAATTTTGTGACTCATTTTAACAGACTATTAGCTCCCCTCACTTTAATATGTCTTCTCCATCGCTTTTCTCACAGCTGTACATACTTTAAGGTTGAATAATATCCAGTATGTGGTCTCTCTTCAGCCACTGACTTTCCGGATTAAATTAATCCTCTGTATCCATTAAAAATTTATGGGGATGGTTGAATACTATCATGTAATTCAGCTTTCAAACCAGTGCATTGCAGAGTCTGCACAAGCTCCAACTGGCCAGGTTAGACAGCATGCTTTGCCTGTGGTCCAGGTTTTATCTCTCCAACTCCAGGCAGAGCTGGAACAGATACTTCTCTAGAATCTTGGCGAGCAAAGGCCTGCCAGTCTGTGTGGATCAGTGTTTTTCAAACTTGGCAACTTTAAGATCTGTGAACTTCAACTTCAAGAATTCCCCAGCCAGCATCCTGGCTGGGGAATTTTGGGAATTGAAGTCCACACATCTTAAAAGTTGCCAAATTAGAAAAACACTGGTGTAGATCAAGACAGGCAATTGGTGCCCTCTTGATAAAGACTGAGGAAGGTGCAGTGGTGAAAGGAGAGGAAAAAAAGGATGGTAGGAAGAGACAGCATACCTAAAGAAATGGGACAAAGTAGGAAACAATTTGAAAAGCAGGAACGTGAAAAACAAACAAACAGGACAAATGGAAGTGAAGAAAGGAAAGGAGAGCTGGGAGCTGTATTCAAGAAGAAACGAAATAGATCCAGAAAGGCTGGAGAGGTCCAGGTGGGAAAAAGATTGCTTAGTCTCGCCAGGCTTTAGCAGAAAGAGTCTAATATTTATCACTACTATTGTCACTGGTTATATGAACCTTTGTGACTTAGCAGGCCCATGTGGATCAAAGGTTATGTAATGACTTGCATATATTTACTGCAAAAAACCCACATATATACTTATGGGGGGGATGTCTCTAGCTGCCATCCTTTCCCACAAAACCCTCAATAAAACAAGAGGGAGATTTGCAAGATTCTAGGAATACAAGTGGTACTTTCACTGGAATTTGAGGAGAATTTATTGGGACATTCTGCCCCTTGACCACCTGGGATACGTTCATGTGAGAACGTTAAAGAGAAGTCACCTGCTATTTCTAGGGCATCTGGTCCTTGTAGTTCTGCAGAAGGAGAGGCTACGAGATCTGTAAGAGTGATGTTAGACTCCTTACCAAGATACAAGTTTGAGGACTGTTTGACAATCCCATGGAAGTTATAAGAAAATAAATAGATTAGACTTACTGTATACTGTGGTGGCTATGCTATACGAAGCCAAGCAATATGATCCCAATAGATTTAAATGATTTCAACATTTTTCCAGGCTATAAACAAATAGTTCAATTTCTTTGCTATCACTAAAATAAAGAATTGCATTACCTGAAATGAAACGATGAAAGGCAACTCAACAATAAAAAGCATATTTTCTGACTTGGTTGAGTGGAGTCAGCCACTGAGAGTTTAACAGGAATGACAATGTGGGTTGTCCCACTTTTCGCAAAAACAAAGCTTTCATAATATGTATCCCAGCCTTAATACCACGAAGTTGTGAATTAGGTCATTCCAATACAACCTGATTATTTGCTTTTATGATGAAATCAGAATTTTGAAAATTGCTTCCAACAATAACCAGACAATTGGCTGTCAAAAAAACTTAAAAAAAAACAAATCATGATAGAATCATTCAACAGTGAAAAGTATATTTCATAGCACACCACTTTGAGAAATTCTTCAGGGTGTTCTTAGGTTTTGGCTTGATTTTAAACAGTGAAGGAACTTCATTAAAGATCAATTTATCTATTCCTCCTTCTTACCATTGCTGAAGACTGAGCTTCTCCCTTACTCAGCTGGGCAGATTTCCCAAAGTAGAAACAGGCTTCTTTAAAGAGACAGACACAAGAAGTCCTCCTCTGCTACACCCACATTTCTATGTCTTTAGCAAGGATAAGGACTGGCTGGAATGAGAAGCAATCACTTCTGAATGTAGACAGAGTACTTCGGCTAACCACAATCCTTTAGACTGTTTCAGAGTAAATAAAAGTTTTGAGCATTCTGATTACAGAACTCTGATGTCATATTTAATTTAGACTTTGGAGACAGGCAGAAGAATTGAATTTTATACAGAAGCCAAATGTGGTCATTCCTTGGTTTGGGGAACTTCATCAGATGTGTGAAGTACTTCAGCTTTAACAGCAACCACCACCTGTTTCTTCTTGTTCCACTTGATGAAGGACCTGCTATACATACAATTCTAGCAAAGGGATTTCTGATTTTATTTCTACAATGCGGAAAATTGTCAGGCTTCTGAAGGGTTTGATTAAAAATCACCATTTGCAACAGAAACCATTCTGGCCACCACAACTGTCCATTCTAATTGCAAATTGAATTTTTATCAAGTCTATGCAGTTTAGGTATTTTAAGATTTCTGTTATGACAAAATCTTTATTTAAAAAAAAAAAAAGCAAAGCCATATGCTAAAAATAGCCCTAAGCCCTGCCAACTTCAAGAGATTTAAGTGAAATTCTAAATGTCAAAATAGCTGTAATAGAAGGCCAAGAACTGACAGTGCTAGAGATTGTGGAGTTTTCAAGGTCTTGGCGCGTGTGGAATCTTCTATTTGAATTCTCTATTTGAAGGTTTAAAAAAAGTTTGAACCATGTTCATCAAAGAATCACTCATCCTCCAAATTGTTAACGGAATTGGAGTCTGTTAAAAGAAAGATTTAATAAAGTCAGGCACATTGGGGTGATAGGTTATTCTCTACTTCCTCTTGAAAATGTTGGTACTTGTCAAATCACTGTTCACACTACACATCATATTAAAGTCTAGGTATGAGATCAAAAGCATCTCAATATGCCTTAAGTCTGCAGCTATTGATGTCAGCAGTTAAACTCACATAATATTCTCACAAATGTTTGAAATGGATTTTTGTAACAGTTAATAGGAACACGGAAACTTGTCTAGCACGTCTCATCCCCTTCACTTGCTGATTAAAACATCAAACCTTTTTTCTTTCTAATTCTATTAAAAGTGGCAATGATTAAACTCAAAGCAGATCCAGAACTTTATTATTGTCTTTATTACTGTGGCTTCCTTTCTAGGCAGGTTTTCATTAAAAATAATAATAAAGTGATTTATGGAATTAAAAAAGAACATAAAATGCAAGGAACTAAAAACTATAAAAAAAAAGTCTAGCTGCTGAAATTAATCAACAGCAAACACTTCAGTGGGTAAAGAGGTTCACCGTGCTCAACAAAACTGAACTGGGTGAAGGGGTCCACCATGTTCAACAATCTGAACCACAGCAGATGATGGTTACAACCCCATCAGAACTGAGCTCCAAGGTGCATATGTCATAGCCAGGAAGGTCCTTCCTTGGATCACTCCCAGTAATATTATAAAGTAAGCGCAAAAGAGAATTGATATAATATGACCCACTCTTGCAAATCTTTCAATAGCACCTTATGATCTTCTACCCAAGATGAATCTTCTGACCTAATGTAGGTACAGCACCTGCCATAGTGTGGGTCCAAACAGGCAAGATGATGATTGCAGCAGCGTGATCCAAACCCCGCTCTTTTTGTATGCTGCAAGCTGCAATCACCAACTTGCCTGTTTTCACCCCCACCTTCAGTAAACACAGATGAAATGGCCTCTGTGCCTGACCATCATTGGGAGAATGCCATTACCATTTCCCTATACAAAGGGAAAGGTGGTGCTGTAAAACTTGTCAAGCCAAAGATTCCTAATAGCTGAAAAGCAGTGAACAAGCTATTTCTGAAAGTGATTAGAAAAGGAAGTATGTGAACCCAGTGTCCTTTTAAAGGTGCCAACCACAGTTTGAGCAAGATGGCTATTCCCTTGTCTCCCAGAGCTCTAAACCTGCCAGAGATCACTGTCTTGCAGTCTCCTTGTAAGGAGAAACTGTCTCAGCACTTGTGGGCAATCTCAAGTCCTCTCCTTGCCCAGGGAGGAATTACAAAGAGATGATCTACTCACTGGCTCTTCATTCTGCCACGGCTCCGCTTTTCGCAGAGCTGTCTTCAGTCCACCATTTCTTCCCCGGAAGTCCTTAACATGATTAAACAGTGGTCCATACATTAATAGCAGTCCTGCTGAGACTCCCCACTGAAAGGGACATGGGGTGGGACCAGATGACAGGCCTCCTTCTCAATGGTAGTCCCCACTCTCTGAAACCTCTCTAGCATTTGGAAGGAAATAAAGTCTACTCTGTTCCAACAAGCTTTAGGCCCAAGCTGACGGTGGGTGCTCATAACAATTTAGATGATATTAACATTTATATTGCTTTTGTGTTTTGCTTCTGTATTTTTTGACATATACTTTTGTTTGCTGCCTGAAGTCCATCAGGACTGGGGCTGGTTGTAAATATAGGAACATCTGGTTTTATTGCACTTTGCTTTATTGCATTTTGCAGATATCGCATTTTTTTTTACAAAGTGAAGGTTTGTGGCAACCCTGCGATGAGCAAGTCTATTGGTGCCGTTTTTCCAACAGCAAAAGGCTCAGATGATGATTAATATTTTTTAGCAATAAAGTATTTTTAATTAAGGTATGTACATTGTTTTTTTAGACATAATGCTATTGCACACTTAATAGACTACAGTATAGTGTAAACATAGCTTTTATATGCACTGGGAGACCAAAAAATTGGTGTGACTCGCTTTATTGTGATATTCACTTTATTGCAGTGGTCTGGAACTGAACCTGCAATATCTCCAAGGTATGCCTCTATAGATGAATGAATGAATGAATGAATGAATGAATGAATGAATGAATGGCCAGCAATGGAAAGAAAGGGAAAGAGAGCAGATGGCATGTTCTCAGCCTAATAAAACATTGCTTATTAAACTAACATTATTACAAACATAGAATTGAAAGAGGACATTTAGGCCATTGTGTCCAACCCATGCTCAGTGCAGGAATCCAAATTAAAGCATTCCCAAAAAATGGCTGATTAGCCTCCATTAATCCAGTGAAAGGGAGTCCAACATCTCTCTGGAAAAGGGTAGCGCTATTCAAGCTTCTCTTTCTGTTAGAAAGTTTTTTTCTGATATTTAATTGGAATCTGCCTACTTGTAATTTAACTCTCTTCTTCCATATCCTGCACTTTGGTCTGAGAGCTTGACCACCTTTCAGGTATTTTGAAAGTGCTAGCAAATTCTTAGCTGTAAACAAGTCCATCTCCTTTCATCTTTCTCCATTAATCGTATCTGCTCCCATTATATCTAAATTGTCCTGATGGATCTTTCAGAGCTATATATGCCAAGTAATACATCACAGATACCCTTGCTATTAATACAGTGCATTTTGTGCAAGCTAAAAGATAGGTATTCTGAAGTGTGATTAATGGGACTTTGACGTCCATCCACTCTTTTCCCAAATGTTTATTTTAAGGGCAGAAAATGTTCAAGCCACTTTCATACTCAAAAATCTATTTCAGTTTTAATTGCACTGCTGTTTTCTAATTTGCATTCTTTTGGTTGATGACTCAATTTTCTTACATTATTATGTGAGGGGGTGCAAAAGATTTCCAAATTATTGCCCTGTTCTTTCCTGTTGCTTCAGCTAAACTTGGTTCTTTCTTAGCTCCAGGGCCCCTGTTCTGAATACACAGGATTGCAAATGCTCTGAGTCACAAAAAAGAGGTTGTTTTAAATAATTGCTTGAGAAAGCGTTCATCTTTATGTCCCCTTAACCACATTCCAAACATGTCTTGATAAACATTTCTTTATGTCATGTCTTCAGTCTTTGCCTCATCTCTAGCTCACAGCTTAGTGTAGTTGTTCCAGGCTTAAATAATGTTTTTCCCTCTTCCCCTGACACAATTTTTGCTGAACATACTCTAGGAAACTTTACTGACAATGCAACTGATGCATGGTCAGGTCCTAGGATCTGCTCAGATTGTACTGGCCACTTTAAGCTGCTGTGATGACCCACCCCTCGGGCCGAGTTTCTGGGCACTTCATGGACATGTTGGCCTGTGCTACAGCAAAGCACACTCACCAAGCTTTCACAAAGGCAGCTGCCCACGTATTGACTAATTGGCATTTTCCACAGAGCTTGTCAAGTTGTACTCTTGCAAGCTCCTTATAAATATGGGTTTAGTGCTCTTCTTATTTTGGTAGCAGGGGAGTTAAAGCCATTCAGCCTGCTCCACAGACTACTTCCAGTTGCTGCCATTATTACCACTGCCTTGCAGCACTAGTTGAGGACAGAGCCTACTTGATTGCTTCCTCCTGCTTCACCCTGCACCCCTCTTTCGCATCTGTAATCTATTAGCTGGGTCACTTCTGAACACAGGTTTAGCACTCTTTCAGAAGAGCACTTGACCTATGTTCAGAGATAGCCAGAAATGTTCAGAGGTAACAGGCATAAAGGAGCCTGTTAGCTGGGCAATTTGACTGCTATCTAAACAATCTGTTCTAAGGACCATCCTATACCCACCCACCCCTACCCACCCACCTGCTAAAGAAAGTGATCAGTGGTTGTTCTGATGGGGAAACAAAGCAACATGAATCTACCAGTTGCATTCTTTAGCCTGACTTACATTTTAAAAATAGGGAAGCATCATTCACCAGCTTTGTCACTGAGGCAGAGTAGGGATGGGTGCACTTTCTGATAACATACTTTGCTGCTAGCTCACAGATTGGAGCAGAGCATTTCAACGTAGGCATCTGGCTATGCTCAAAACATGGTGTCAAAGAACCTACAACAGCCATTATCCATGATGCTTACTTTTGCCCTTTTGTCTCACATTTGCTAGGTCAGAAAGAAGAAAAACAGTGCAAAAGGAGCATTGAGCTTTATCAGCATTTTCTCTCCCTATAGTGTGATGAAGCCGTAGACCAAAATATTTGAGGAAAGCCGGGCTGGGAAAGGACACCTTAGACTGCTGCATGATGAATGAGGTCAGTGAGATATACTGGTGGCCAACTTGGCTGATTATAAAGGAGTTTAGAAAAACTCATGGAGAACAAGGCTTGCCATGGCTGTTAATCATTCTGTCTGTATAGTATCACCAGTTCCATGATAAAATGCCTCTCAGTACCAATAGCTGGAAAAAATGTCCAAGAGACATCTGGTGAGTTATTGTGAGAACAGATGGCTGTACCATACGGACCTTCTACTCTGGCTGTTGCTTGCAATGGTGACTCCAGAACAACTATTTTGGGGGAGCAAAGGTGTGGCCAGGAACGAGATTGGCAGACCAAGGAGTTTGCTGTACTGTATATTAAATACTTACAGAGATTAAGTAGTTAAAATAAATACTTCTTATTTTATTTTAGACTACATATTTTTATTTTATTTAAGTATATATAAAATGAGTCTTTATGTGTTTTCTTGATTATGCAATAGGCCTGTTGTCAAGACAAAAAGCAAGCCTGTCTGCTATTTTCTTCAGATCAAGAGATGATGACAACTTTTTACAAAAAGCACTTTTGTTTCCCTTAGGCCATCATTTGTCACCCAGCTCCTCAGGTATGGAGTGTTTACCAGCTGAGACTTCTGGTGCATCATCTGTTTCTATGGGAGGCAAGTTGAATGCTGGAGCATTTCACAGTGTTTACTAAAAAGCTCTCTAACCATCCGTCATTCTTAGCCTGGCATTTTCAAACTAATTTAAATTCCACTTAGAAAAGCCTATTTTCTTTCTATTGTGCTTTCCAGGCCAGTTCCTCCTGCTGCTCAAGGTCAGTCGGAAAAGATGGGCTTGGGCTCTCTCTGCACCTAGTCAGCTGGAATCTGCTGTGGAGATGCTCTTATACCCTTTGCATATTGTCTCAGTCAACTCTGTTCCTGGCTTGGGGAAAAAAAGTTACGGAGTTGGTCTGGCGTATTTGAGACTGCTCTCTCTCCCTACTGCTTGGAGTCATCAATGAATTCATAGAGCAAGTTGGTCTTCCTCCTTCCTATGAGGTTCTAGGTGAGGATCCTTATTTCTCCTTTCTGTATGTGATGCTGCAAACCTATAAACTCTTCTGAGTCTTGTCATGGAGATCAGGAGAAAAGGAATGATATATAACTGAGATCTTTCTCTGGATAGCTGAAGTTAGAGGCAAGTAATATCCAGAAGAGAGTTGGAGGTAAAATTTAAACCATCTTATGCTTGTTAACATTGACATTCAAATCATAGTTAATGCTGATAAACCCCTTTTCTTTTTTCTATCTTTAAATTATACATTAAATAGATAATAGAGTGTTAATAATCTGTTGTCAATACTGTATCAATACCACTGTATCGAAATAATAGGTATTACTTATGCCTTATAATAATATAATAACACATTCTTTAAAAAAAGAGGGGAAACCAAGGCATGCTTATGCCTCTGAACACCAGAAGGAGTTGTTTAGACAAGACTCTGTGTACATACTCACTTGGACATCTTTGGAATGCTTCCAAAAAGATGACTCTGTCTAAAGGTGTGCTCCTATTTCATTTTTATTTTTTAAAGAGATATTTCTGGAGTAAGAAAATGTTGGGAGAAAAAGTTGGAAAATATGGGGAAGTTGCAAAAAGTTGATTCTGTCTAGACAGGGCTAGATCAACATCTGCAACCCTTGGGCATTCTCAGGAAAGATATCTCTCTATCTCTATCTATCATCAAGCTAAACTGTCTATCTTTGCACAATATAAAATGTATACATTCCATAATATAATTTTAGAACTATATAATATATTATTATAATTCAATAAAAATAAATAATATAGCCATCCTCTTTCTACTGTTTTTAGTCATCTGAGGGTTTTGTGGGGGTTTTTAGTCTAAAACATTCTCATTGGTCCTTCAACTTAACTGTACTCACTGGATAATCCCATTCTGGGTCTGAATTCCCAGCAAAGTACCATGAACAAATGCAGGGCAACTGAATAATAAAAGTCTCATCTTGGCACATTTATGCTAGCAGCATTTCCATTTGGCCATGAAAAGATTGCAAAAAACCCAGAGTGTCATCTTTTCCTCAGACTTTGCTATCTTAAACCTCTCTTGGTTCTTTCAACAAGAATTTAAACCATCTGGTTCTTGATGCTCTTGTTTCTCCTAGATTACCTTTGTGAAAAACACCAGCCACCAACAGTTAACAACAAACAATGTGGTGTTTCATCATGAAGAAGTGCTGTTGTTCCTGACAAGAATTATCTGATGTTTAGAAGACTGCAGTGTTGATGTCTGGTTTTTATGGGAGCAGAAAAAGCAGATATGTACATATATATGTATGCATTTATACTGCTACTGTATAATCAAGTGAAGGTCTTCTATCAGTGACCTGGCCATCTCTCTTTGTCTGTATCGTACATGAAAAATATGAAAAAATAAATCAGTGGTTCGGATCCCCTTTGATTGGACTATGGTTTCATCAGGTAGCAGCACGTACTGGATCTTGTCTGGCCTCAGAGGCTAAGTTGTGCTAGGCCTGGGTAGAACCTAGATGTGAGACTTGTACACAAGTCTGGGAATCAAAAACCAGAAGATAACAATGAGAAACCACTTCCATATTGTGGATATCTAAGAAGTCATCTGGAGACAAGCTCAACTGAAAGGAGACTTTATTTTTACTAAGTGGAATATACTACTACCAACTTGCCTTCTCTCTGATCCTGTTTTATTTGCCCCTGTTAACTATTATGAGTAATACAGCAGACAAGAATAGGATCTGTCTTATATCTCTGAAGAGATTCAGATTTATTCAAAAGTCTTTCTCCAATTCCAAACAAAGCATTCTTCTTCAAAGAAGAAGAACAGGGATATATAATTCTTACAACAGTTGACACCTTCCCATCACCACCACAAACATTCATACTTGCTGGAATTTTAATTGACAAACTGGTGAGGTTCCAGGCCACTGGACATCTAGAAGAAATGTTGTGCAGTTTTAATCAATGATCTATAAGAAATTCTAAGCATCAAAATTAACTGGAATATATTTGGGGGCTATTTTGATATTAGCTATTTTCAAAATAGAATTCTCAAAATAGAAAAAATAATCCAGTAAATTGTACAGAGTAAAAACCAGACTTGTCATGCCTTGGAGAAAAGAAGAATCTTCAACAGAAACAGTCCATAACTTGATTGCCAAATTAGCTAATTTCCTGAGTTCACACAATACATTGACCCATATACTAACCAAAGGAACCAATAGAACACAACACAAAAACTACAAAGCTGAAACTATCCAAACTTTGCATATGGTGGAATTGGAGTCCCTAGTTCTTTAACTCATCTGAGTAAGTATGTTGCATGAAGCAAATTTTACAAAAGAAACAGTAAGATAAGCAAAAAATAGCAATTACATGCCTTAAAAAGAGAAAATGAACGATTAGCAAGAACAACGCTGCAAAGACCATTAGATTATTGAATAAACTCAAATGTTGGTCATAGCCATAAAAAAGGAAATGACAAATGCTGCATTAATTATCCAGAAAATGACTAGGCATAAGGAGAAAAGGAAAGAAAATAAAAAGACAAAATAACTTAAAACTTCCAATCTTGAAAAGAACAAAAGGAAATGAATGAGACAAACTGATTTTAGGAAAGATCTCAAAAGAAGAAGGAGGAAATTGAAGAATTTGGCTTTGGAATGTTATGTTTCATTAAATTTATATCTTGCCTTTATTCCAGAAGCTGAAGATGGTATATGTAGAATTCTGTCTTCCTATTATTTTCTCTACCAAAGGGCAGGCTGGACTAAGTGAATTCCCATGTTTGAGGGTAGATTCCAATCTGGTTCTAACCACTTCCATATGGTGCTTGGGGAAAAGGGGCACACATCCAATTACTGAATCCGAACTTTAGTCTTCAGGGGAAGCTCCTTGAAGAGATTTAGAGCCAAACTATTAGGAGTCTGTGAATGTTTCTAACCTTCACCTCTTCTCTAGTGATACCCAATATATGGCGCAGCTAGATAACCCCCCCCCCCCCAAAACCAGTTCTTTTCCGCAAACCCAGAAGTTTCCTGGGACAACAGTTTGTCTGCCACTTGTACATTCTAGGAAGTGTCAAACATTGTGATTTCATCTCCCACATTATTTTTACTGGGCTTTAACTGAGGAGGAGCAGAGCAAAAGGGACATTGGCCAACAACAACTAGAAACTATCTGTCATGTCTAGATAGACTCTCAGGAATCAACTGCCATTTCAAGCTGGGCCTTCAGACTCAGAAATGATGTAGCTTGCATTTCTGCTGTTAAACTGGAGAAGGGAAGATACACAATAATTTACTCAGCGGTATGGATGGATGCCATGGTTGTTAAGCAAGTCCAGCTTCCCCCATTGACTTTGCATGTCAGAAGCTCCCTGGGAAGGTCGCAAATGATGATCACATGACCCCAGGATGCTGTAACCATGATAAATACATGCTGGTTGCCAAGCACCCAAATTTTGATCACATGACCACAGGGACACTGAAATGGTCGTAAGTGCAAGAACCAGTTGTAAGTCACTTTTTTCAGTGCTGTCGTACCTTCAAATGGTCATTAAATGAATGGTTGTAAGTTGAGGACTACTTGCATTGGCCTCTTTTCAACTCTCTGTCATCAAGGTTCATCCTCAAAACATTTATAATAAGAACCTGATAATACATCTGGTCCAGGCACTGTTTCTAGTTTAATCTTTTTATAGCTTCAGAAATTTCACTTATTGTTATAGGTCCATTCATAATCTGTCTCTGTTCCACTGTAACCCTTGATAAACATGTTTCTTTAGATATTTATCTATTTTCTCTAGAGAGATGTCACTTCCTTTATACAAATTGGAATAATATTAATGAAATACTTTTTGTATGGCTACATTGTCCATTAATACAGTATCTCCCCCTTGTAATTTCAATATCATTTTCTTTTCTTTTTCTTTTCATAATTTATATGCTAGCCAGTTCCCTGGTTTATTCGCAAACTCAGGTTTGTTTGTTTTTTTGCTTTACATAATTCATTTTTATTTCCATTTCTCTTACTGTTAACATAGATCATTGTTGTTATAAAAGCTTAATTTGTTGATAAATACTTCTCTGGAAATTTCTTTAATTCTTTTTCTTTATTTCATCCAAAATAGCTTGTATCTTCTCTTGCCTCTTCTTTTTAAGTTCACTATTATGTTGAATCAAATAACCTCTAATAAAAACTTTACTTGCATCTTAAATCAGTGCCATACCTAAATTATTTTCAAAAAAATTATTTTAATTTCTTTTTACAATCCTCCACTATTGCTTCTTTCTGTAGCAACATTTCATTTAGTCTCCATCTAAAAGAATTAGATTTTCTTGTATAAACCAAACTCACAGGATTATGATCCGAAAAAGTCTTTGGTAATGTCTCTACTTTAGAAACCTTAGTAGCCAAGTTGTTTGAAATCCAAATCATGTCTATTCTTGAAAAGGATCTATGGCTTTCAGAAAAGTAGGTATACTCTCTTAAATTGCCATTCTTCTGTCTTCATATATCCACAATCCCTAAAGTGTCCATCAAATCAAAGAAAACTTTTGGCAATTTGCCTTGAGTGATTTTAATATTTTTCTCAGCAGTTCTGTCCAGTTGTGGAGAGATCACTCCATTCCAATCCCCCATCAAACACCAATTTTCATAAGAGAAATCAATTAATTTCTCCATAAGTTGTTTATAAAACAATACTTTGTCCTTATTTGGGGCATAAATTCCCAGTATCAAAGTCTTAGTCATTGGACTAAGCAGCCTGGATGATATGATTACTTATGTTGGATCTGAGACCTGAGAACCATTGACCTGAGTCCTGGGGCATCTGCAGGAGGAGTAAAAAAATTAAGTTGGTGGCTATGACTGCACAAAGAAAGCCCTGCCTCTTTTTAGGTGAGTCTTGCAGAAAATTTCTCTGGGCTTAGAAGCTAAGCAAGGTCTGGCTTGGTGAGAATTTGGATGGGAGACTCCCAGGCACCTGGAAGTACAAAAATACAGTGGAAAAATGCAGCGGAAACTAATTTTGTAACATTGCCAAGAAAACTCCATGTATTCATCCAGAATCAACCTTCACTCAAAGGAGACTTTACTTTTTTCCCATTTGGAAAACCACATAGCCTATGGATAGTAGAGAAATATATCAATAAATTAAGTGATCTGTTTGATAATTTTCCTAAGATACATATCATGTTATATTTATTTGACAGGTTGAAAAGCAGCAGCTTCTTTTTCTTTAGAAGTAATCACCAAGGATCTGGGTCCAAACTGGGTCTACAGCATAGGTGAGAAACAGAGTTACCCTTTGATTAGACTGGTCCCAAAGTATTATTTGGAAAATGTGTGGAAGTTCCAACCCAAATCAATCAAATCAATCTTTATTACAGTCATAGACTAGCATAAAGGTCCAATCCAAATTTGAAATTTTTTTAAAAATAAAAAATTTCAATGGCAAATAAAAAAAAAAAAGTAGTGTACTAGCTACAATGTGGAACCAAATCCAAACAAATCAGAAAATCCCAAATTGTTCTACTGATTTTCATAGGAACTCATTTCTACCTGAAAGGGAAGGTTTACAATTTCTGCAGCCAGAAATTAAGGCTGTGCAACTGTTCATTAAAATGAATGGTTGTTGAATCAAGAGGCTTTGACCGAATCCATTCCTCTACACAAATATATCTGGGGAGATCAAAAGCAATAACATTAAAAAAAAAAAAACCCTGAGTGAGTGGTTAAAAAAAACTTTACCATGTGTTAAGCTCCTACTATTGTAATCAAAATCTTCAATAAAAAATATTTTTAAAAAAATTAAGTCCTTTTTCAGAGACATGTTTCATCATATCCCAAGACCTTGCACTGATTCTGTTTTGTTTGCTCTACAGTTCCAAATTGTGCATTTTGCCTCTTCTTTTAAAAAGCAAACAGACTTACTTTTTCATTTGCTCCTTCTTTTTCCTTCCTTTTTTCAGAGGAAAATAAAGTTGCCCAGAAAGTGATGTTTGTTTTGGAAAAAGAAGAAAGGCTCATATTCAAGGTTACAAAAGAAAACCAGAACACACCATGGATTCCAAAAAGAAACAAGCTTTTTATCCTTGGATATAAACAACCTGGGACCATAACTTGGAAAACTAAGACTGACATAGCAATCTCCTGAGGTGGAGCCTAAAAGGAATTTTTCCCACCCAAACATCAGTATTAAACAGCTTTCAGTATTGCTTAACAGATGTCTGTGTTTTCTATTTGTTTTGTTGCTTGGATCTTGATTTCATTCTAACCCCCTCACTGTGAACTAAAACTGAATAATTTTTCTGATTTGGTTTCTTCTAGTCACCTTAAACTCTCATAGAGACAAAAACCTCAGTGAAAGATGTGGAGAAAAATGGCAAGATTTTTCAGTGCTAATAATGAAAGATATTGAATTCTGGTTTAAAAAAAACAAAGCTATCCATTTCAGAGTTGGAAGCAATATAACAATGCACCAATAGCCGGGTTATTCACACCCAGTTATTTTAATCCCTCATCACTTAGTGAAACAGGTTTCTATTGTATTTCACAGGAGATAATCTTCTTTTTCCCACCAACCTTTGGACAGTGTATAGCTGAATGGTGGGCTGGTCCAAGTCTGGTTTAATGGAGAAAAAAATGTGAAGAGGGGATCTTGAAATATCCCATCTAGATTTCCCAACTAGACATCAAACTGGATGAGCACCTTTTGCCTTGTTTTCCCCTTGTAGTATTAATTATTTTTCATCCACATATGTACAGTATAAATCATCATTCCGTTGCCTATAGTTTATAAAACTTGCAAAGCCTATATGATCAGAGGCAACTTTGGGTCAAAACAAGTTAGTTTCTCTCCCATAAACAAGGGGTTTATTTGCTTTATTTCTCCTAATGTATTATTTCTATTTTGTGCAAACTCTTAGATCAGGGGTAAATAGTGAATATAATATTAAGCAGTTAAATTCCAAATTTGGAAGCCTGTTGAAAAAGCATTCTTACTAGTGAATATAAATAGGTTATTTTGCAAATCCAGAATGCAACATATTTTCCAGCCTAACTTTTGAAACTGAGGACTCTGTTTTACACTGCATTCATAACAAATTGTAATGATTTTTAGGAAACCTCTGGAATGCATTTGTCTGTCCCAAACAACAGTCTATCTTTATAGGACATAACCTTATCTCTGGACTTCCATAATTTATTTAATGCTGCACCACCCCATTAGCCACTCACTAAACTTCCTTCAGAGAGGTACCCCAGTCTCCTTGGAGCACGTACTGAATGTGCTTCAAAACAACCCCATAATCCAAAATGCTTCTAGGAAACATTGCCTGGATCACATGCTTCTCATAAAAAGGATATCCAATCTCTTGTGAGTTCCTCTCCTCCCCTCCCCTCCTCTCCTGACATTTGACAGACATGGAGCTCTGTCCATTATCTATTAAAATTTTCAAATAACTCATTGGTTCTAACCCTCTATTCACATTTATTTTCAAAGATGCAAACATTTACTTTCAAATAAATGTAGTCAGAATCTCAGAATATTATACAACTCCCTAACAGAAGAGACAAACTCAATCTTTGATAGCGTCTACCTGACTTTTTGACACATATTTGATTTTATGGCTTTTTATGCCTTATTCAACTTTATAGTTTTTGTTATAATTACTGTATTGTTGCCATTGTTTGGGGTTAAAATAGTCATTAAAGTTGAAGATCTGGGGCTAGAAGCACATAGTGCAATAAGCAGAAGATATGGAATTGTTGACCACACAACGGCAGAAGGCTTGTCTCCAAACTCATATTTCATATAACTGGCTAGTTTGATTGACAACCCCATCCTTTTCTGCGACTGAAAGGAGAAGGTTGCATAAGCACATCCAGTCCTGTTTGTTGTTTTGTTTTTCTTTTATCAGCCTGAGGGCTTTCGATGCTGGAAAGTTGCAAGATCAATCCAATCGGTCATGGCTGCTTATTCAAGTCCCTGCCATGTTCTGTGGACAGATTACTTTTGCAGGGGTGATCAACAGCTCCTTTCTTCTAGTTGCCCTACTGACAAAGCGAAAAGACACCCTCCACACATTCAGCACGTTTGTCTGCAATGGAGGCCCTTCACAGGCAGGAACGCATCTATATCAGCTGGGACCTGTCATGGATCCAGGAGAATATCAGCCGAACAGAGGGAATTGTCTGGACAGGAAAGCAGCTGGGAACTGTGCATATTTTTCAAAAGGAGGAAGAAAGAAAAAAGTAGAGACAACTACTTTCCTCAAGAGCACCCTCTTCTCCTTTGTCCTCCCAGTCCTACATTTGCTTTTCCTTACTTTTCCTAAACCCCCACCAATTGGTGTTGCTATTCCAATCTTGTCCTCTATAACTATAGGAAGAAAAATGATGGGGAAAAAACTATGGGAACATAGAAAATTATTACAAATAGTAGAAAACATTATACTAATACCCTCTCCCTAATGATAGAACACAGTGTTTCTCAACCTTGGGGACTTTAAGATGTGTGGACTTCAACTCCCAGAATTCCCCAGCCAGCAGCAAAAAATCATCCCAGTTGTGAATCACTACACATAGACTGTCAGGATTTAATCTGAGACACATGTTGGTGGTGCATAACTAGAAACTCAAGTGACAGGCATAAAGTTTAGAAAGAGCTCCATCACTCGTGGTGGATCGCTGTAGTGGAACTGCAGAAGAAAGATAAACAGCTGGTGGAAGGCAACTCTTTTCCTCTGCACATTTTCTTTCCCTCTTAGGTGATCAGTGCACAAAGGCTGCCAACCAGATGTTGGTGGGATAATACAAATCTTATTTCTTAGGCCTTTGCTTTTTGGGAACTGATATCAGCCAAGTGCAATGTAAGCATTTATCTCAGAAGCTTAATCAATGATACCAGCATAGTATGATCTCAGATCCTTGACCACAAGGTTAGCCACCTGGTGCAGAGAGCTAGACTGCTACGGTCAAGCGGCTTTCTTTTATCTGTCCACATAGGATGGAATGCCTGCAGCACACTTGAGAAGATATATTTTCAAAAGAACAGACGCGATGAGTTAAGAGAGAAAGATCTATATTCCCTAAATCACTGCTAAGAGACAATCCTCAGTACAGACTTTGCCAGGAAAAGTGCTGCACTTTGCTGGAATAATCTGGGGAACATTTCTAGCTGCCTTTGGAATATGGGGCTCTTCTACTGAACATTGCTGTGTTTTGTTTTATTGCTTTGTCAGGGGGTGTTTCCGGTCTATATTATACCATGCAGTTATTTATTTATGTTTTGTTATGTTTTGTTTGATAAACCTTTTCAGCTTTTAGCTAATTTGGGGGTTTATTGCTTTGGATTCTATGAACCTCCCGCTCACATGTTAGTGCCCCAAAAGGCCACCAAGCCCAAGTAGAACCCACTTTCTTGCTGCCTAGGGTTTAATGAATTAAAATACCGAGGATCCTTAAATGGAAGTGGGGAGGTTTAAACCCGAACCAGGAAAATTGACTACTGTCCAGGAAGTTAAGCCTCCACAGACTAAGAAAGAAGTAGACTCTTTTCTAGGGCTCACTGGATGCTACAGCCATGGCGAAAGCCCCCAGGGGGTCAGAAGTAACAATACCAGGTGAAGTCAATGGAATTCCTGTTTTGGGTTTAGTTGATACTGAAAGCTGATGGACTTTAGTTCACCCTTATTGGATCAAGGGAGCACTAAGAGAGGGTGAAGAGCACCTAACAAGTGTTTTTGGTCATACTAGACCTGTACCACTAGTTAGAGCAACCATACAGGTTAGGGATCAACTAGAAATTATGGTGGTTGGGGTAGTTACTAACTTACCCTATCAATTAATAATAGGGACAGATTTTCCATCTCATCTTGAGAGGGGATGGGTTCATTCATTCATTCCCCCACTCGCAGTTCCAGCTGTCTGGCTAATTGAGCCACCCCCTGGCATTTTTAGGAATGTGACAACATCCATAAGCAGCCTCACTCCACCCAAATCCTTAGCCTACAAAAATGTGGGTGTGTAGGAAAAAGAAAGGATAAGACAACAGCAAGCAGATAAGGAAGCGGGAAGCAACGTCCGGGAATTTACAGCTATTACAGGCAAGCAAGAGGGCTACCAGTCAACTGCCAGGACCACAAGTTTTGGCAAACAGCCCATTGTGGTGTGATTCCTACCTGGAGCTACAACCAGAAGAGGAGCAACCACACAGAGGCAGCACCTCATCCCAACAAATGAAAGAAATTTTGGAGGGAGGCAAAGGTTGTATGCCACTTTACAAACTTTAAGGCCTTTATCTGTTATAAGGACTGACTGTCAAAGACTTATTTATGGGGCTACATCAACTTGCAAAGCCTAGGAGGTGTCAGTTTCAGCCGGCACGGCGCTCCTAGGAAAGCCAGCCCGCCGTGCTGAGCCAATTCCACTGCCTGCTTGCAAGCCGGGGAAAAGAGGAAGTGAACGCGCGGCTGATTGTTGGCCACCTGCGCCTAGTCAACGGGAAACCGCAGAGTGGAAACAATTAATTGACGCTGATAAGCGGAGAGCGCTAACAATGAACGGAGCCGCGAGGCGCGAAGCAAGATCACCACGCTATCCAGAAACCCCGGTTTTGCACGCAACTGAAAGGACCCCAAGGGAACCAGCCCACGCTGGAGGGGCAGTCGCTCAAGGGACAATGGGACTCGGGCTGAACCTGCCATCTGGACAATTAAGGGGGATTGTTGGGGCGCTGATAATCCGCAGCATGTAACGCGATCGCGGGGCGAAAACGCGGGAAGGGGAGAGGTATAAAGTAACCAATGTGAATGCGCCAAGCCAGTCCTGGCTTTGTCTGTAACTGTTGCGTTACGCTTGAGTAAACCTCTTTTGTGAACCACACGTGTCACGGGAGTTTCTCTTGACGAACGGGACAAGCCTTACAGGAGGGTGGACTTAACCCAGGGCAACCCATTGTTAGGAAAGGTGTGTGTTCCAATAAAGCATTTTGTACAGTTATCTTCTATGCTATAGTGCGTCCAGTCCTTGGAAAACAAAGAACCGTCACAGTGACCCACAGCAGCATCTTCTTCTGCGGTCCAGATTGGTCATCTGCTCATTCAGAGCCAGCCCTGCTTTTCTACAGGTCTGATCAGGTATAGTCAACCTTGAGGAAAGGAGAAAGGCAGGGCTGACCACTCGGGCATCTCTGCAAAAAAGGAAGTACACAATCAAAACAGAAGGAAAAGAGTTTCCACATATTTTTTATGCAACCACCTTTTTTAAGGTAATTTAATCAGAACTACAACACATCCCATCATAATGGGAAATACCGCTGTTCAAATGTTGTTGAAAGACAACTTTCAAGTCCTTATTCTCTTTTCTTAAATTCTTCCTTCTTATTATCAGACATGGACTGAACCACTTTGATACGGGGCACCATGCAATGGTAGATTGTCTGGAAGAAGCTTAAACAGTTGTCCGAAGCAAAGGGCACCTAAAATGCATTCATTTCTAGCACTTAATTTGATTGATGGGTTATTATGACCACACAGTTAGACTTTCTCCATAAAGATCTACCCCTCATATGGTCCTTCAGATCTTCCAATGAGACACCCATCATCACTGTAACTGAGTCCATCCACCTTGCTGCTGGTCGTCCTCTTCTTTTTCCTTCCACCTTTCCCAGCATCAGAGCTTTCTCCAAAGAGCTGGATTTTCGCATGATGTGTATGACGTAGGATAATTTTAGTGTGGTCATTTGTCCCTCAAGTGACTCTGGGTTGATTTGTACAATGATCCACTTTGTTTTCTTTGTTATCCATGGTATTCCCAGGGGTCTTCACCAACACCAGAGTTCAAAAGCATCAATACTCTTTCTATAGTCTTCTTCAAAGTCCAATTTTCACTTCTACTGAGTATCACAGGGAGTACCATTCCCTGCATGATTCTGATCTTCGTAGGTGTAGACACATCATGGCATCTGAATATCTTTTCCAGCATTTAACTGCATCTTCCTAAGTATATAATTTTTTCTCTTGAATTGCTTGGGAAAGCAGGTATGAGAGAGATAGTATTCAAAAATGGAATTACTGGATTATGTGGAGCGTTCACCATTTCTTCAACTTATATGCAGCTAGAAATAACTTGTGCAGAGATTCCATTAATAGCAGTCATTATATCCTTCATCAGCCTCAGATCAGAGTGTTTACATGCCAAGCAATTATGTCCCTCACTCAGAGAAAATGGGAAGATCTTGCCATATTTAGTGGATCCAGGAAGAAGGGCCAAAAATTAACATGGGCATTCATCTGCATGCATATAATCCCTATTTTAGAGCACCACTATCTCATTTATCTCTTCCCCTCTCTCAATCTTTATCTTCTTTAGAAAACTTCTTTGGTGTTTCTCCTGGAAGGAGAAAGAGAAATGTGAGAGAGTGATTGATAGAAACAGATGGGGGATCAATTCATTTTACAGTACCGTCTCTTATTTTGCTGGCCATTAATTTTATTTAGTAGCTATTAATCAATTATTATAAATGTCTATTTTTTGTCCTGGCCATGTCCTATTTTGCAGCAAGGTTTTAGACAGGTATACATAGACACATACATATGTGCCTATACATATAAAGCTATGTTACATGCACACTTTTATTGGCCAGAAGCTATTGGAAATTCTAGGAGTGGTTTCTGCTGCAGTTGGTAATGCTTGGCTGGCAAAGTGGGGCAGCTGGGGTACTGGGGAGGGTCAAAACAGGCAAGATGGCAGTTGCAGCCCCACTCCTTTGTATGTGTATGTGACATCAGTACATGTCCAAAAGGGGTGGAACTTGGTTCACAAAGGCATGACCACCACCTTAGCTGTTTTGACAGCCCACCTCCAACGCAGACGTAGCCGAGATAGGTATTACACAGGATTTCTATCTGCATTTATGCTTTTTTTTAAAAAAATTCAAGGTCACTTTCCCTCCCATTAAATACAGTAAATAAAACAATTTTGGCAAATAGTAGCCAAGTTTTCTCATTTGGTTTGCCTTACTCGGGGCCTTCTCCCAGGGTGTACCTACAATTGCTAGGTCTGAGTCAGCTCTACAGGCCAATGGAAAAGGTAGATGCCATTTTCAATACAATATATCGTCTAGGCAGAACCCGGCTCCCAAGCAAACTTATTTTCTTACACTGTCATTTCTAAAAGAAAATTCTTTGGCTTGGATAGCCCACAGACATACACATGAAATAATAAAATAATGTAGCTCCACTTTCTGAGACAAGTATTTATTTTTACATCTTTCTCCCTACACAAAAACTGATTTTTGTATGTATATCCTTCAGTGATCAATTTTTGAATATAAAATGTAATACTTTAAAAACTGTATTAGCAGTGTCCTAAACCGACCTCTGTGTGTGTGAGAGAGAGAGGGAGAGAAAGAAATAGTCCTGAGTCAATACAGTCAGAGGTATCCATTGGAAGTCAAAAAAGTCAATATGGCCACAACCATGTGATGGAAGCCCCACCCTATTTTTATATGCGCCGCTGGGCATGGCTTCATTTTCTAGGAGCAGCTAATTTGAAATGTTGAAGAACAGTAAAAAAAAAACCCAGTAATATAAAACATATACATTTGCATTTGCATTTTATTAATGTATAATGTTTACCTTAATCTTAAATTGAAACACACAGTTTTCCTGACATCTAGTGGTATAAAATATATGGCAGTAGTCCTTAATCATACCAGTGAAATCATCCTGTCTCTGTTTTACTATGAAAGACAAAAACTCGGGTTTTCTTTCAGCAGCTCCAGATTCTTTCCCAACAAATTAGTGGATATTTTCAGTTTAAATAAAGAACAATTCCTTACCTGGATATCAAAAAAATGATGAACTACAAGTATTTGCCCTGTGCAAACCCAAAGATCTTTTATAAACACTGATCACCAGAATCCACACTATAACAGCTGCATTTTTCCTGTGTCTAATCAGGCCAAATATCGTTTAAAGAATGTGGCTCTCTTCCTTGAAACCAGTACTGGTGTCTTGAACTACCAGTAAAAGTTATGCTGACCTAAAATGTGAAATTGTGAATTCCTGGTTCAAAATATGTGAGTGAGAAAGAAAATGGGAGGAAAAACAAATGGTAGAAATACTTCATCATGAGGAGCACTGAAAATTTGTTGTCTGAATCATGGGTGTGGCAAAACTGTCATAGTACCACTGTGAGAAATGGGAAGCTGGTATTAGTAGACAGTGGGAATTAAAATCTGAGGGTAGGAATTCTATATTTTTTATTTATTTAGTAAATGTATAGGCCACCCATCTCATATACATGACTCTAACCAGCCATCTGCCTGTGTTCTAGTACAGAAGAGGAATGAGATACATACATGGAACGAGACGGAATTAACACTACGGCACACTTTGATAGTCTTTGACTTAAGGAGAGGGATTTCTACCAGAAGCCAGAAGTTTATCTCCATTTACAAAATGGAAGGGAAGCTAAACAGAAAGGAGGAGGAGGAGGACAAAAGGACGCTTTCTCTTCTTAGCTATGCACAACATGAATTCATGCAAGGATGTCCACTTGGGGGGGGGGGTCTCAAAAATGAAGATGATGGCAATAACTGTATGAAGTGTATGTGACATATCTAAAAAGGGGTGGGTTTTGATCACATAGTCCAGTGTTTCTCAACCTTGGCAACTTTAAGGCTGGCAGGGGAATTCTGGGAGTTGAAGTCCACATATCTTAAAGTTGCCAAGGTTGAGAAACACTCACATAGTTGCTGCCACCACTTTAACTTTTTTTGACACACACACCACACACATCCTGGATGCCCCTGTCCTGTGAGAGGACGGGACACCCTCCCAGTACTCAAGATATCTATAAATCAGCAATTTCATTCTGCAGCATCATCGGGGTCTCTTTGCTAATTGAAGAATGTGCCGAATTGGCCTCAAGGTCCACACTGGCCTGTTGAATGAAAAGCAGTCTCTCCTACCTGAAGATCAGAGTCCGATTGCCAAGAAACATTTCCACACTAACTTTGCACCCTTCAAATGAGAACTACTTTAACAGGCTGGACCTTTAAATATATTTCCCTCGAATGTCATCTGGGTCTTCTCTCCCCTCCTCCCCTGGCAGCCTATGGAAAGTAATTTAACCTTGAAGGTCATAAAAACCATGCTTTGCTTGAAACTGGGAATTTTCTGTTGGGTTATTATTTTCTTTTACTCAAGTTAACCGACATTTCATTATTCCCAGGGAAATAATTTTGTAAAGTAAACACCTGCACAGCCCAAAACTCATGCTCAGAGCCAAATAAATGGAGTTGCTTTTTTTGGAATTCAGATATTATCAGAAGAAAAGATATAATTGATTTTTTTCCACTTGAGATGCTGTTTTCTCCCACCAAATAACTATAGTGACTAGGATCATCATGATTACTGAATGGTTAGAAGTCGTAATCACTGCTGGCTTCCAGCTGTATCAAATAATTAGAAAGGAAATTTATCACATGACAAAATTTGAGGAATTTAAGTCATTACTCTATTACTGGACCGTTGCTAAAAAACACGATAAAGTTGCAGATCGACTGAAGTGATTAAATTATCCTTCCTAGTTAGAATTTTAAGTGGCACATTTATAATAAAATCCTTCCTTCCTTCCTTCCTCCCTTCCTTCCTTTTCAAAACCAATTTCACCTGCCTATCCTAGGTTAGGATCCCACCTCAAAAATATACCTCAAGCAAAATTAGCCATACCTAGTAACAGTTGTACCATGAAAGGAAAAATCTCCATTCCTGCTTACATCAAGGATATCCCAGTACAGTTTTCTTGCCAAAAACTCCAGAATGGTTTTCCATTGGGCCATCTTGCAGAATGGTTCTTCAACTTCTCCATGTAACCTGCAATCTTTGGATTTCCTGGCAGTGTCCCATCCAATTACTAACCAGTTCAACCCTGCTGAATTTTCTGGGGTCAACCAAGATCAGCTAGGGGCTGCCAACTGGTCTCCAGGTAGGAAGAAGAATTGTTTTCTATTGAAAAATCGGAATAAATCACAATAGGTCAGTGGGTAATAAATTGTAGGTAGCCTGACATGGAATGCCTCTTACTTTTTAAATGCTAATGATTGTAAGAGGCATTCCAGATCAGGCTACCTACAATGGCTGTTATTATCTGGATCAGAGTTGAGCAACTATTTTGGACTAATGCTGTGTTTCTCAACCTTAGCAGCTTGAAGATGTGTGGACTTCAATTCCCAGAATTCCCCAGCCAGCTTGCTCTTGGCAACAGTAAAAAATGTTTGCCATTGCCTTCCTCTGATTTTTTAAAAATTTTCTGTCTACTCTATAGCCTTTGGATTCTCTAGTGGTCTCCCATCCAGGTAGTAAACAGGCTCAGTCTTACTTAGCTTACAAGCCTAGATGTTGCCACTGGCTTACATTATTCCTGATCCACTCTGCACCAGTGCTACTGCATGTTTCATGTCGCACAGCTGCTTACGCCTTATTTGTATGTTTTCCTAAGTGCAAAAGTCAAATTGCATTGCCGTAACTGAGTTTTGCAGACAAATTTCAGTGGTGCCATGGGGAGGGGAGCTTCAAGAACTGAAAGAAGGGGCTGGAGAGCAACCACAATCTGTTTTCCCTTGTATTATATCCTCCACCCATCAAACTGCAAGTGATTTCATTTTTCTTTCTCTCTCTGAAAGGGAAATACAAGAAATTGCTCTGGGTAATCAGTATTACCTCCTGCTATTGAAACCTTGTACAGTCAGTTCCTCGGAGGAATTCCTCATGAATTCAACAAGTTATTACCCTGCACATATGTTCCTTTAAGGCTGCACTTCGGTCCCATTCTCAGAGTCTAAGCTGCCTCGACTTCAGTTAGTGCTTCCTTCTGAATTGACAAGACCGTGCTGACCCTCTTCATAAGAACTGTTAGTAAACATCAAATTTATCTCATCATTCTACGCTCAAGCTAACAAATTCTCTTAATGCTAAGGGGGAAATATGGTCAGCCAGGGAGACAGCAGGCCAACAAAACTACTAATTGGGTCCTGAAAAGCAAGAAAGGCCATTAACAATTAAAATCCTGATTTTTATTTTTATTTTTGCTTTTTTTGGAACGTAAAAACTAGAGGAGTTGGGTCTGTGCAAAGGTTAAGAGGCTCCAGTACGGTATATAAGAGGGAGGCTGCGTTAAGCTGTACCGTACAGGAATGAAATAATAGTAATAAAACCCTCTGCATTTTATTGCACCATTTTATGTATATCTACTCAGAATCAGAAATTAAATCGATTGAGTTCAGTTAGAATAGATCCACTTACAACCTGTAGAATTTATACATAATAGTGGGGCTCTGCATCTTTTTTTCTTTCTTTTCTATTTTTTAACTTTTTTCTTTTCTTGCACTGTTTTGCTTCCTCCTTGATTTCTTTCTTTTCCTCTTTTCCTCTTTACTATATATTAGTTTGTATTAGTTTGTATTTTCTTTTTTAAAAGTTTTAATAAAAATTATATTAATATACACATATTAATATTATAATAGTGGGGCTTACACCTAAGTAATTCATAAATTCATAATGTATGGTTCTAATCTTGTGAACACTGACCTAGAGTAACCCCACTGAACTTGATGGAACTGATCTTTCACTAGACATAGTTTTGTTTTCTTAACTGTTTTGGAAAATTCCCTTTCAAGCTTGCATTAACTGTGTCATCAGCTGGCAGTTTTTGTGTTCTTGTAAAACACTGCCATCATGTGGCACAGAAGAGATGGTACTGCAGTTTCCTTTGTCTAAATCAAATGCTGTACCTTCAAGTGAGTCTTGACTCCTGGAGTAGTCCCTGCAGATTTCTTGGCAAGATTTCGGAAGTGGTTTGCCATTGCCTCCTTCTTAGGATTAAGAGAGAGTGACTGCCCCAAGGTCACCCAGCTGGCTTTATCCCTGAAACGGGACTAGAACTCGTGGTCTTCTAGCTTCTAGTCTGGTGCCTTTAATCTCTAGATTTTGAAATTCCTTGTTAACTAACAAAAGGCCCCATTCCAGCATTATGCCAAATTGCCATTGGAAATGAACACAAGCACAAAGCAATAACCCAAGCCATCACTGGTACAACTGTTCTGCTCAAGGAAGAGATCTGTCACCATCTACAAGATTCCTTTTGAAATAAAACAATGGTCTCCAGAATGGTCAAATGTGTGTACAAGGTAAGCAATAGCAAAAATGGGGTGGAGGGAAGGTTCTAGCTGTGGAAATCTGGTGCCCAAAGTTATGGCCTGTGGCTTTTGCTGAAAAATTAACTCCTCACCTAAAATTTGATTGAGAGCAATCAAGACAAGACATTTCCTTTTCCAGCACCGCATGTCTTTGAGGGAGAGGATTTTTATTTGCCACATTTCTGCCAACGTGTGGGAAAGTTAGGATCACCTTCTTATTTGCTCTCTTGGAAGGGGGTAAGTTCAGTTCAGGGGGTCCAAAAGTCAAGATGGTGCTTTGATCACACGGCCTCTCCCCTACCATGGACATCCGTGCTTCAGTTCCTGCTCCAGCAGGAAAATGATGAGGGGGCCAGAGCAACAGCTGGAACTTTCCCCAATTTTTCCACCATCCTCCAATGGTCAAATGGGGAGATTTTCTATAGCTGGATTCCTTTCTCATCAAGAAACAACACTTTGACCTACTTGAAGCTGCTGCACAATTTTGAGAGCCGAAATCTGTAATTATCCAAAATTGCCCATCTGGAGGGGCTAAAGTCACACAGCAAAACTCCTGGCTGCACAAACATTTAGTTTCCATTCTGACCATTGGTGTCATGGAGGCCATGTCTCAACAACTGGCCATCTGCTTCCACTGCTAGCAACACATATTTTCATAATGTCAAAAAAAAAAAAAAACCTTGAAAGAAATACATGTATCTTTTTTTTTTTTCAATCTTCATTCTACTTAAAAGTTTTGAAGAGCACAGCAATAGAACTTACTCTGAATTTGTGTATTTGGGAGTATTTTAAAAGCAGTATTTGTTATTCCTATAAGTCACCCAGGGCCTCCTTTCTGTTTACTGATAGTATAATTTAATACAGTCTTGTGACCTTCAACTTAACCCAAGCACCTTCACATTCATACCCCATATTTGTTTTCTGTAATTGGATTAGTCATTCTTTAACTAAAGTAGCCATACACCCTTTTTCATTGACAGCAGCCCCTGTTTGAGACCATCCTCTACTTGAAGGACACCGTAGACCCAATTCAGTTCAGAAATAAAAGATCATAAGAAGGGAGTGCAGCAAGAAATTTTGTGGTTGCTTTTCAGAGGAACATCAGACATTGATTTTAGTAGACATGTAGCCTTCTGAAGGATAGAATATTAATATTTTGCCCAAACAATTTCTTGCTCTAAATTTTCCCAAGTTAAGTGAGGCTTCTCTTTTGCTGGTTTGCAAGGAGGCAACTGGAGAACCTCACTCCCATCTGAGCTGTGGAAAGCTTTGAACTGTTCCTGCAAAAGTGGAATGGAGGAATGTCCCTTACTGAGAAAGATCACATAATTAAGCCACACAAAGTTCCCACATTTTGCATTACTCTTATTTTATAAAATATTTAGGAGCAGCATGGTTAATCTCCTGAAGCATGAATCATGGAATTATTCAATCATTTCCACCATTCAATTTCATTGGCAGCTAATCTTTTTTTAAAGGGAATCCTCTGAATTATGGTATCTACTGCAAATGCCTACATTCTTCAAAATAAGAATTATTCTGTTAAAATATAGGAAACTTAACCAATCTTCTCTGTTCACAAGCTTTCATTGATCAAATCACAAAATAGTCAAGAAGTCCTTCTGCAGACTTATTTTTCAGCCAGGACCATTTCAGCTCCTACTCCAGTAACTGATTAATTGTTTCACTCCTGGCTGTTCACTCCAAAAAGCTTATATTTTCATAGAAGCCATTCAAAGCTGTTTCTGTGTAATACAAATGATAGAAATATGTAAAACTCCTCAAATCATTAATCCAGTTCACTTCTCCCACTTCTAATTTCATCATGAGACAGAGAAACTGGGGTCTTTTCCTAATATGCACTTCACACTGAAATTTAGTAATTAAAAATGATCTCAATAATTCTCCTCAGAATTTAGTTTGGAGTACCTGTACTTAAGAAGACATAGATCATTTCTCCAAGTGTTCACAGCACCATCATCATCACTGAAGAGATATAAAGCCTATCTTTATTACATTGTTTTGACACAATGATGGTTGGATGATTCTAGAAGATTCTGTAAGCCATTAGTGGGAAGAATATAACTATAATATCAATCACATTTAGTAATCATCTAGTTAAACTAGATTACAGCTTGCAAGTTGGTGGAACACAACTCATTTTGACTACATGATCTTTTTTATTGCTTCAAGTTCTATTTGAAGTCAGGCCAAATTTAGTCTCACTTAAAGGGCAATTTATCCCAAAGATATTTGGGGCAATTTTCTGTCCTCATAGAAAATAAATGATGCATTGAGGGGAAACAGTTCCGTGATCTTTTTAGAGCAGAATATTGACATCATAATCTGGAGTGTCTGGATAACTAAATCAAATAACTTTATTGCAGTCCTAAGGCCAGAAAGCAGCAATATAAAACTTAAAAAATAAGTGAATGCAAACATAAATATATGTCAATGTACAAGTAGTAAGTGTAAATATAAGATATATATCACGGAATAAGAATGAAATATGGATAATTAAGGGGTCCTCTATTGTCTGGCAATGTAATAAAAAGGTTTTCTAGTTTTAGTTGGATGATGGATTAGTACAGAGGAAATAAGAGAAGAAGGGAAGTAACTAAGGGTTTATTTTCTTTGATGGAGTACCTACTTCACATTAACAAATTAAATAACAGTATTTCCTTGCCTTAAAAGCTAACGATTACCCTTCATTCTGGCTATAAATTGTTTGTTAACACTCAGATACAGGAGCATCCTCAGGGGAGGGTCAAAAAAATCAAGATGGCCCCGATTCTTTTCAGTTAGAGGTCAGCATCCCTGAATTGAGCAGATCTCACTCACTTGCACAGGAACGTGCTCCTAATCATTTGCTCCTAAGACTGGGTTTTACAGCTAATTTTTGTGTGTGCAAGAGAGAGTCAGAATCCATGTCAAATCAAATCTTCCTTACAGTCATAAACTAGCATAAGGAAGGTGGGGTACAGTCACTAAAAAAGCATAAGCGATACATCAAGAGTAGAAATAAAAACCTCAAAAAAAATCTCTCAGCCTATGGCTAAGATCAAGTGTGGTATCAGAATCCACATAGTCCTGTCACAATGAGTTCCTGTCCTTCAAAGCTTATAATTGTGCCTTATATACAGTGGCAGACAGAAAAAAGCAGCATATCATATTTTGTTTTGGGGTCAGATTGCACATTTTTCAGATATGGAAAGCCAGCTGATCAGCTCTGCCTCCATAAGGACATTTCTGCCCAGAGGACGAAAATGGCCTCTGGAATTCTCCTTGCTGACGTGTAAGTGGTTCTGTCTCTGGAGACACCGATTCAGAGGCATCTTGAGACATTCTCCCTTTCCCCCCAGTTCTACATTACCTGTGAAACTTTGCTTGTTTGTTGGGTCATTCAGTGTTGAATTTAAAATGTAAGTGCATTAAAATCAACTGAAATTGTCCTATGCATGTATATTACTTTGTCTATCCAGCCATCCTAGCAGTTGCTACTGCAGTGGTAAATTAGAAACATGCCTCCCTCATTTGATATGACTGAAGTACATCTTTCAATACTTGAAAACCTTTCCTAGGGGTTCCCTAGCAGCCAAAATAATGAAATCTGAACTGTAACTTCCCTAGAGCTACTGCTTCCTTGGGTAAACATCTATTGTAATCATGCCACATTGAGGAGGTCTTCAGGGTCGCCTTGCTGTGGGTCATTGATGCTGAAGCAAAAAAATTATCACCAGCTTCTATCCACACATTTTCTTCCTACAAGGTTCACCATGAAAGTCAGAAGGGTTGGCCTGAAGCCAGCTTGTCCTGGCATTAAGTGAAGCCTTTTTCAACAGGCAACAGGCTACATCTGACCATAGTAGCATCTCTTCATGCTCTTTGTGCATGACAGATACTTGCCAAAACCCCACAAAAATATTTTTTCTTTAGTTCAGCTAGCTTCATCTCTGAAACAGATTCTATATGCAAGCGAACCCTAATGAAGGGAAATTATTTCTTTTTCTTTCAAGAGACTTGACAAACCATTTCTGAAAGTCTGAAGAAAGGGACTTTTACTTCTTAAAGAAGGACTTCCTTTTTATGGAAAAAGTCCTCATACTTATTTTATCTGTCCCACAGTCCCTCAGATCTAATTTGAATCTCCTTCCTACTGAGGATGGGTATTTTTGCAGGTTAAAAAAGGAAGGTCAGGTCTGGGGGAGGAGGAGAGACCGGGAAGTGCATGCGTTAATACACGTGTTGTGATGACACCTGGCATTCACAAGTTTGACAGCTGCTTCCAACATGAGGAATATGGGTTATGAAAAATACACATTTTTCAAGCAGTAATTTTTTTGTTTCCTTCCCTATTTAAAAATGGAAGACATAAATGCAGGAGAAATGAAACAAGAAGGTATGGTGAGAAACAAACAGCCAAGATTCTTCTCAGATTTTAGTTGGAATTGGCCCAAAGAAGTATTTCTGGGCAGTAAATTGGCACAGAGATAACCTTTGTTCCTAGACTAGTCCATTCTCTAGAACGGTGCTTCTCAGCCTCAGCAACTTTAGGATGTGTGGACTTCAGCTCTCAGAATTCCCCAGCCAGTTGGAATAGCCTGCGTTTCTGCTAAGATCTGCAGGACCCTTTTGAAAATGTGTTGCAGTCAGATGGAAGAATAATGAAATTCCCACAGCAGAGGAATAGATCGTGAAAATGTCAGAATTTGCAGTAATGGCAAAACTGACCTGTTTGGCCAGAGAACAAACAACAAAAACTTTTTTAAAAAGACTGGAAAACTTATGTGGAATTTTTGCTGAAAGAAGAAAGAAATGAAATGATGATTTATGGATCTGAGGATTAAGAAAGATGCAGACTAAATGAGGGGGTGAGAAGATTTGTAAAATATTTAAGAGGGAGGACAATAAGATTGTAATTATCTGTTGAAAAGGAGGTTGGAAGTCATTTATATATTTGTTAACTTCAGGTTTTTTTTCTTGCACTTTTTTCCTTTTGATTCATCTTTTATTATATGAAATTATTAATAAATATAAATAAATAATAAAAAAAGAAAATGTGTTGCCATCAGACGACCATTTTCTTGGCAGCCTTTTCTTCAAGAAGACAAGAATTTGCTCCTTCAGGAGTTGCATTTGGCTCCACTCTCTTGGCATTTAAGATGCTTCTCTCTTACCAGGCTTGTAATTATTATGTTTTACTAGTATTAATTTATTTTTTTTTAATTTTGGAGCTCTGTTTTTTTTTTTAATTGGCCAAATAAAATAAATAATGAAGAAGGTAGGGTTTGATGCTTCAGGCATTCCTCAGCCTGAGTTCTGAGATAAATTCTGGAAGGATTCTTTAAAAATTGTCCCATTTTTTAACTTCCAGCAAGAAAAAAACTCAGCATAAACTTTTATTGATTTGTTGCATGGACAAAGGAGTATGTTGTTAATCTTCATTACAATAACTCAGTTTTCTGGTTCCAAAGTTAAAGAACTTCTTTCACAAATAATGAATTGGTGATGTGAGATACTCTGATCAGAAAATGATCTTCAGCTGTCTAAACAAAATGGTTAAAACAGTTTTCTTCTGCTAAGGGACTTCTTTGGAGAAGAAAAACCAACAAACCATATTCTTAAACACTATAATGTCTACCACCCACTTGTTATTATTCAATGTTACCAATATTCCTCTAAGCTGTGTGCATGTGAAACCACACTTGCCATCACACATCCATGCACAATATTCAGTCTCCACTGTCAAAGGTGACACACTAACAAAGTGTGTTTTTACAAAGAGGTAAGCAAAGGAAGGGGAGAGAGAAAGAGAGAGAAGAAGAGAAGCTAGTTCTGAAGCCTGCAGATCTTCTGTTGGGCTCCAAGCTGAAATACAGATTGTGGAGCAGTGAGAAGGAAAAGGCTTAGAAGACCTCTTGACTTGTGTATCTGCTTCCCTGGCCTTGAGGAACATTGGGTGTCCCTATTCTAAAGAAAGCTTTGTGGCATTCACTCTTGGTTCCATGGCCCTTCTGGAGTGACAAGGAGAGATTGGAGATGCCTATCTATACCATTCAAAGACCTTTCAATATAAAAATCAGAGCAATTCCTCACTGGTAGAAGAAACTCAGAAAGCATTGTTGTTTTCCTGTAAATATGAGCCTTCCAAAATGTGTCAAAAAATACCTTAGAAATATCCAAGCCATGCTGAGTACTGTAACTCAAGTCCTCAGAAGCCCAGAAAGAGGGAATAAGTGCAGCTAATGAAAACCAAATGTCTGTTTTTGGCAAAGCTTCTAGCTTACATCATTGCTCAAGAAATAAAGAAGTCCTTGTAATGAAAGAGACAGCTCAGTGGAATAAACTGGTTGTTATGTTGTGCCTTGTTCTTAAAACCATTGGAGTTCTCCTCTGATAGGCAGCATCTGCTGAAAAGGACCTTATCTCAAAGTCTGACAAAAAGCCAGAGGAACATCCACAACATAAACCATGACATGCACACACACCCTGCAATACACTATTATATTGTAGGGAAGAAAGTTCAGCAATAGAAAGCAAAGGTGCCAAGTAGGTTAGAAGTTTTCAATGAACAGTGTGACATTTTGAGCGTAACTTTTTTAGTGTTGCCAAAACAGAAATGGAAGGGGACCTTTGAAGTGAAACTACACAAGAGAAGCAGGTTTCTGTGAAAGGAGCAACCAGGCTGATAGGAATGGGCCATCAAAAACATTTTATGTCCAACCCAGGGCCATGCATTGGCTAGTGGCAAATTCCAGAAGTCTACTTAAGAAATGCGCTTTCATCCTGTATATAAGACATCTGCAATCTCTGGCTCCTATGGCTGCATGCAACTCCACCACCACCACCACAAAAGCTTAGGACGTGTCCTTTAGAGGGACTTCAAAAATGGTGTTCAGCTTGGTACTTTTTAAACTCACTAGTTACTTGGAGATTGATCATATTAACTATACTGAATTGATTTATTTTTAATACAGTTTAATAAATCAAATTTAGTTTTTTCCTCACAGCACCACTTTTTGGAGTAAAGACCCCAGTAAGTGAGGCTCAAATAGGGCTTTTGCCACTCCCCCAATTGGAGTGAAGACCCCAATTAATGGCTCAAATAGGGCTTTTGCCACCCCCAAATTTGTCTATCCATCCCTGATGTAAATATTTGAGCTTTGGGGAAACTCAGTATTTCTCAAGAGTTCTATTAACTAATCCAAGTTTTTACTGTCACTGAGAAAGGTTAATTGCATGGAAGTTAATATTACTGTAACATTTGAAGAGGAGCTTCTACATCAAGTCTTCTGCATGGAAATACTGAATAATGAGAACACCTGTCTTGAAACCACCTTGACATGAAAGACTTTTGCATGCAAATAATTTTTTACATAGACCTTATTTTTATAGAGAGGAAATACAATAATTAAGTGAGACCAAAGCATGAGATCTTGATCATCATTTGCTTTGCTGCAAATAACAACAAATAACAGTTCAATTAAACAATTTTCACACCAGGGTACCTTGCAAGTTAGATCTAACGGAAATGTCACAAAACTAAGCGATGCAGAAAGAAGCAGGTATGATGCCTTTCCAAAAAAAGTAGACAATTGCTCCTAGGTTCCAAGTTTTACATAGATCATTTTTCCATGTATTTTTGCTCAATTGCCATAAAAGATCCCAATAATCCAGCAAGCAAACTTTGAAGTAATCCTTTAAAAGAACCTAAAACCAGATTGTAAAATTTTTCCTACTTTTCCAAATATTTCCAGAAAGTCCCAATAAATGTTTAACCATGACGACGGCCCACATTCCATATTAATTTTTATTGAAACTAATCCATGTTTTACTGATATGCAGTTTGGTTGATATTTTAATTAAAGCAGCCTTTCCCAAGCTGCTGATCTACCAATATTTTGAAATTACAATTGTCCAAATGCCCACCCAGCATAGTAAAGCAGATACACACTTTCGTTAAGAGGCTAGGTTAATCTGTCAAGTTATCGTTTTAACTACTAGTTAAGCAGAGATGGCAAAAAAGTCAAGATATGTCAACCCTTCTAAATAGACCAGGTCAGGAAACAGACATACTATACACCACATACTACAAATATTACAGACCCTACAACTGTAGGGTATAGTAACAGAACCTTGAAAGTCAGACAGAGTTATCCCTCTGCTCCTTTTATACCAAACAGAATCAAAGTAGAGTTAATTTGAGTTTCTTTCTCATGCCTTCTTCTTTCTCAGGACTGAGTTGTCGTTTATTTTCTTAACTATTCTTGCATGCAATCACTTCATTACAGTCATCTCCCTACTTCTCTACAAGATGGAGGTCACAACCGCATGAGTGAAGCCCCACTTTATTGACTTTTGTGCTTCCTTTGCAGATGCCCCTGTTTAGGCTACAGGGAAATAGTCTGAGAAGGCTTTGGGAGACGCTTTTCTGAGAGGAAAGAGGCAAACAATGACTGGTTATGAAAGAAAACAAAGGACAGAAGCTCTCTGAAGAGCGAAGAACAAAGAATATTGTTGTCTGGAAAAGCTTTGGCTGCTGGCTGCTTCTTGCAGACGTCCAGTGTGGGCATTACAACTGTGGACTTTGTCTAGTAGAACCTTTGAATTGCCTCTGCCTGCCCAATCTGATAGTAAATGCAAGTAAAGAAGCTTCCAGCACCCACCTTACAAAAGGAAACACACCCTGGGTAACTATTGCACCTGTGGAAATTCTCATTCCTTGGAAAACTGGGGTGTCCAAATGTTATTTAGTAGGAAGTTCTATCACTCTTTTTCCAGCAACATTGGTGTTGCTCCAGTTTTTAAATTATTCTTTTAATACTAGGAATTTGCAAATTTCGTAGGAAATACATTTACAAACTAAAGCTGAATCCTATTCAAATGAATATAATGGAACTTAGTTCTAAGTAAAATAGGTTAGCTCCCTTCTTAAAATCATTGGCATAATTTTAAGGGCCATTATGCCTTGGATTTCTTACATTCCAGAGAAAGTGTAATCCTTTCCCAAAGTCTTAAAAAACAAAAAATTGGACCTTGTAAGATATTATGAAACAAACATTAGTTTAATGATGGCAACTAACGTTAACTCCCAAGAGTTAATCTGGAATAGTTATCTCACACATATAAGTCTAGTAAACCCCATTTAATAAAGGTCTCTTTCTTCTTTATCTTCAAACATAGTTTGTGAATTATAACAGCAGCAATATTACATATTTTTAAAATCTTTTTTTTTTTATCTGCTTAACAGTCATTACTGACCCTGCAGTGACCGCCCCCTAGCGGTTTTCAAGGCAATTGCATCTTTCTAGTTTCACATTCTCATATATTTTGTTTTCTCATGGGATGTTGCATTGCTGGCCAAAATAATTCAGAGGTTTCCATATTCATAGAATACTTTTGCTTTATTTAAATTCACTTTATGGATATAATAACAAAAATCTCCTAGGATTATGACAACCTGTAGAATGGAGAGTAAAGCCTACTATACTTTATACATCTCATTTGCATTATGAACTACAACTGAAATGAATGTATACTAAATCCAGCTGTGTCATCCCAAGAGAAGATCAGTTGCTTTAAGAAGATACAGTTGGGTGCTATTTGAACACAACTAAAACATTTTTTGCCTTCAAATCCAAAGAGCTATACACTTATCTGGATAGAATCCCATAGAAGAAGAAATTCTAGCTGCAAGATTTTGATACATTGTCAGCACCCATTTAACAGATTTTCTCATGGTACCTTAAAATCTATATTTTCAACTTTGTCAAATGCCTTTTCCTTGTGAATTCATGATTTTCTTTCTTTTTTTTCTTCAGTGGATACATTTATCAACATTGATAGTAGATTTTTTGATAGGAATTATCAATAGCAGAAACATTATAACTTGCAATATATCCAAATACATTTGTTTTTGCTAATTTAAATAACCGTATTTTGGAAACTTGGTTGTAAAAGAAATATTACAGTCCTGATATTCACAAAGTAGAAGCAATTCGTAGAGTCAATTGGGTCAAATTACATATATCTAATGTTTGGAAGGGATTAAAATATGCAGTCCAATTTAAAATGTAAAAACTTTCTTTTATAGGAGTATTTGATGTAGAGAGTAAAGAGGATGACAGAGAGACGGATCTGTTACCAAGCAATGAGTAGATAAACACTGCTTAACCCAAACAAGAGGGTTACAAAAACATCTCAGACTGGCACCCCCCTAATTTACATTAATATAAAAGAGGGAGGAGGGGACGCGGTGGCGCAGCGGCTTAATGACGCTGAAAGTGCCGGCCAGAAATGGCTGAAAGCTTCAGCGGTTCGAGTCCAGCCTCGCGTTAACAAGGTGAGCTCTTGTTTCTATACCCGCAGCTTCTGCCAACTCAGCAGATCGAAAACATACGTGAGTAGATAAATGAGGACTCTCACTCTGGCGGGAGGAAAAATGCTGGCAGCGGCTCAACAGAGAGACGGGACAAGTTGCCGGTAAAAGCGCGAAAAACCGCGCTCGTCCGAAAAAGGGGCGCGAAGCAACGGAAATCCCGCCTCCTGTGCTGCCAGCTGGGCTGACGCTCTAGGAATTAGGCTCTGGCAAAGTCTAATTCCGAAACTAGAAAGATGCAATTGCCTTGAAAACCGCTAGGGGGCGGTCACTGCAGGGTCAGTAATGACTGTTAAGCAGATAAAAAAAAAAAAAAAAAAAAGAGGGAGGAGGGGAAACACATTCAAACTTGCAAGATTCTACTACTACAGCCAATCTTAATAAAAGTAGTTTTAGGCTTATGTGGAGTCTATTTCATGGTCTAGTCTACCACATTGGGCTGACATTTTCCAATGCACACAGAAAAACAATAGCAGCTATATTAGTAGCCTTATTCTATTTTGGAAAGGGGCATTGAACCCCTACAATATTGAGCACTGAGCGATCTATGAACCTCAGATTCTTCTTTCTTAGTCACTTTTCCATCTGGCTATGGCTGTTGGTAACCCTGCCTTCACCATGATTTTTTTTAACAAGATTTTTTTTGAGTGAGGGAATATGAAGAAGGAACAGTCTAGACCTCTCTCTTTCTGGGAGGCAGTTCTTCCCCACTCCATATTTTTATTTTAAAACAGTCCCCCCCCCCCCAAAAAAAACAATACTGGAGATCTACCAAGCTCAGTTTGCTCCATAGGGACATTCCTTTCATATAACAAAAAACACATGAACAGCAGCAACAGAAAAGACAAGGTCAAAGAAACAAAGATTATATGTGTACCTTATGTCTTGGTAACACACTGCATCAAGAATATGCTTTAGGAAAGTTAAACCTGGCTATGTTTCAGGGACATTAGTAAGACAATCTAAGTCTGTGTTAACTTTGGCTGACCTTGCTCTTGTATGTGGATGAAATGCTGTCCTAAGCAATTTCTTAAATATTCTAGTCGGAAAGAGTCATATTCTGAAAAGATCAGAAAGGTGTTGAAATGTCAATTTACAGTACAACTGAATGTTAAAATTACTCTCAGCAGTACCTGCCTGTGAGATGCCCCATCATTACGAACAGATGTTGCCTTCAAAGAATTCATTGAAAGGGAGATGAATGGTTCTCAAATGTATATTATCATTGCACAAGACTGCTGTAGATCCATATCTGCATTTGAAACACAGCAATCCTTGATTGCCGTGACAATTCTAATAAGTTTCAAACAATTTGGCCTTAACTGGATCTTGCAGCTGAAAAGATCTGGCAAAAAATAAATGGAAACACAGAATATTTTAATTTTCCTCTCTGTGCTTGCCTTTAATTCTTTTGGCAAAGATATCTACTTCCCTTCCCCCACCCTTTTCTTTTTATTAACAAGAGGCATAAGTGAAATCTAAATCTACTATTTATGCTCTGGCAACCAGCAGGAATTCTATCCACTCCCTTTAAATTACATTGCTGTACATTATTATTATTATTATTATTATTATTATTATTATTATTATTATTATTATTATTTCATAAGAGGTGCAGAAGAAGTGATATTTTGCCTAAAGAGAAACATAAAAAAGAGGAATCTCCATCTTCTCATTGCTCATCTCTAATTAATGGATAATGCCAGTTGAAATTCCATCACATTTTAAGTTGAAGTGAGAAGAAAAGAGTGTCTGTGTGAGTTTGAGAGAGAGAAGAAGGAAGAAGAGGTTATCAACAATCGTTCCTCTAGAGATTTTCCAGCAAAGCATCAAAGCCCTGTAACCTCTACTGGATTGTTGGATTCTCAGTGTTTTCCCATTACTGCCCATCTCATCCAGAGAAATGGAGACTACCTCTTGCTGCCAATTAAAGATGTTGGGGAAACACCCCCCTCCTTGTTTCTGTGCCCCCAAGGTCCTTCTCCAAGATTGTGAATCTGTGCTGTGAAAGCTGGGATGGATATTGTCGCAACAACTTCTCAGTTACCTTGGGTTTGTCACAGATGAGTGAGTGGAAGAATTATTGACACCTGACACAGAATATAATGATGGGTACAGTAGTGTTACATTTGGAAAGGTCAACTACTGAGTAAGATTAAAGGTAGCTTGAGGGTTCCAGGAAAGGAAGATGATGTCATTGCAGTGAAGAGAGTCAGTGACTTAGCTGACTTACTAAATTAACACACATTTAACCTGGTTATTAAATTAACTCATTTTCTGGGTTCATATAACACATAGACCTATAAGCTAACTGAAAGTGTTGGGCTCGCATGCCAAGAAACATACACATGCACACACAGAATGAGAGTTTGTTAGAGACAAATCCAGTGGAGTAATCATTAGACTGATTTTAGGTGAGGCCATTTAGGGGCAACCACAGGGGAGTCCAAAAAGTCAAAATGGCAGCAACAGCTACTCAGTGGAAGTCCCACTTCTTTTTTCACATGTGTCACACATGCAACATATGTAAACAAGAGGTGAGGTTTCAATGGCACAAATGTAGCTGCCTTGACCTTTTTTATGCCACCCTCCCAAATGTCCCTGAAAAATTGTACAGAAAATTATTTATTGTACTTTGCCTGCCTATGTACTCTGAATGTTTTAATAAAAAGTTTGATTACCAAATTTGGGCTCTGAATGGATTCTAATGTGGGCATATTTCCTGCTATCTCTGGTGTTAAATTATACAGCTGAGGAAATAATAGGGGGACTGTGTTATGCTCTTTGCAAATCAGTTGATGACATGTTGGAGAATATTGGAAAATATTGAGAAATCTGGACCATTAAGTCACTCAATGATAAGAAAAATTAAGGGCCTTGATGGTAACTTCCTAGATATAGCACAAATGTGTGTACACACCAGCTGTTTTCTCAGTGCTTGTTCTGGGAAAATTACATTCTGTGTGTGACATGTGATTCGAATTTTTCTTTATCTTTTAATTTTTTCCTTATTTCTACTTTTTTTCTGGCTAATATATGCCAAGTGAACTTGGGCTATGAAAAAACAATTAATAAGCTTTATTCATCTGACCTCCTTAAATTTCCATGTCAATGTTTCTCCAACAAAGTCACCTTAGATCATGCTTATGGTAGAATCTAGTGACAATCTAGGGCAGAATGTCACATGTTACAACCTTTGTAAGCTCTTGTAAAATTGTATTGCCTTTCTCAAATTCTTATGATGGTCTCTCGAGGAGGAACATCTATACCAATTTCCAAGTTTCCTTTTAGCCAACTTTCAGCAGCAGATCTTGCACACAAGTGAACTTGCAGAAGTGAGCAAAGTTTGTTGTTATGTGCAAATATCCACATTTCAGCCCACAGCATTCACACTGGGGCTACCGACAAAACACAACCAGGCCATTGTGTATAAATGCATGTAGGCAGCTGTAAACAGCTCTGTCACCTGGCCTTTTGACCATCGGATGCCTAATCCAGTGAGTGCTCTGCTTGCGTCATGGCTGGGACCCACCTTCTGAAAAGCAAGCCTTCCACATTTAATGGGCCAATATGGTGCAGTCTTTAGGGTCCAGCTGGAGAATTGTTCTCCAATCAATTTACAATACATAAAGCATCTCTCTAGGTATTCCGGGAACTCAAAATGCAAGAGGGCATCTGCATTCTGAAACACAGTCTGGTCAATTAAGATTCATTAGACAAAGCTTTTCAAATGCAAAGCAACTCCTTGCATTTTTGGTCATTTAGATGTTAATGATGCATGTTTATTAAAAATAAAGTAAAAGAATTCAATTTTAATTCCACTCAGGTTGAAAGTCTGTACCCTGAAAGAGAAGACATCCTTTTTTTCCCCATCTATTTCTCAGCTCAGTTATGTCTTTTTTTCCTTTCCTCTTCTTTCCTTCTGCTGCAGGAGAGAGGCTTAACAGAAAATATAAAGAACAACTGTGATCTCTCACATAATTCTGTACTGGTCAAAATAACAAAGTTATTAATTTACGCATCCAGATGTGTTAGCATTCCCCTGTATGGTAATGGTAATTGACCACACAGATTAATATAAAATGAAATCAACTTTTCATTTCACTTTTAATTAGTAAAACTGGGCAGAACACAAACATGTTGTCTTTCAGGCAATAAGAATTGGAGTCCTGCAGTCCTAAAACAAAACAGTACAGATTAACTTCCAATGGCTGGGGTGAGAGGAGAGAGAAACTGTCATTCCATTCAAAGGAAAATCCATTCTCAGTAAACAAATTCTGGAAGCTACTGAAGAGAAAGTCTGTTTGCTGTATGTGATAGCCTATCGACAACAGGGGGAAAGTTTTTTTGCATACCTCAAGCAGAATGACCTTTCATCTATTTGCATTCTGCTCCCCAAAAGGAAGGGTTATGTTGCTACAATATTTGTAGGACAACCTGAGCCTCTGCCCCTAATATATAACAGGCTGGTGAAGGTAGGTGACTTCAAAGGCTTTTACAGAAGTCAAATCTCTAAAGCTGTACTCATTAAGTAGCAAGAAGGCTCAGACCTTCAGACATTATTTAGTGAGCCTCAACTGACACACTTAGCAAGTTTTGTTCAAAGCTTTTCTTCCCCCAAGCCCACTGGTCTCTTCAACCTGATCAGTCTTGGTATAGAAAGCATTTTTGGGAGTATTTGTGAGTGAATGGCAGACTTCTCCAAATGTAATAGGTTGGGAAAAACCAGGACATGTTCTAAATTTCAAGCATATGGGCTCCATACTGTGTTTCAGTAGAACCTCAAAGTTGAACAGCCAAAGCCAGATATCCTTGGACTATTGACATTTTAATTCTGGTAACAAAGTCGTAAGCAGCAATATTTTAAAATGGTGGGATTCTGGAACTGAGGTGTCTTGATACACACACATAGACACATGTACATCATGCATGCATGAAGCTATGTAAAGCAATTGTACACATATTTAAATTTAAAATATTTAGGCAGGAGGTGTCTAAATATTGTGGAGGTGTAATGAGTGTCACTACAGACATCAAAGTTCCACCCTTCAAAAAATACCCATAGGGCACAACAGAATGGTTCATCCATACTTTTAGAACTATCCATTTCTGATTTGGTGTGTTCTGTTTAAGTGAATCATCTCCATTCAAAGAAGAAACAAGACAGAAGCAGATAAATCATGGGCTGATGACTAGAAAATGACATCATCTGGAAACTCCATAAAATTGCCATAATGAACCATGTCCATTGCACATTTTACTTAAAAAATCCATCTGGATAAGCTGAAGTCTGGGAATTGTGGGAGCTTGAAGTCCCAAAACATCTGGAAGATGTCAGATTGGGGAAAGCTGGTGTATATCACTAATCATATGAGATCCTATCACATTCTGTGGACAGATGTCTCTGGGGTCCTGTGGTTCCAAAAGCTAGACTTCCCCAGACAGAGCATTCAGCTGTAGACTCTAGGTCCTTAGCTGCAGTCAGTCCCAGCACTGAAGCCAGTCCCAGCAATGGCTTGCCTCATTTTCCAAAAAGAAGGGATAACAGCAGCAAATCTGTATCTGTGGAGGGAGGGAGGGAGGGAGGGAGGGAGGGAGGGAGGGAGGGAGGGAGGGAAGGAAGGAAGGAAGGAAGGAAGGAAGGAAGGAAGGAAGGAAGGAAGGAAGGAAGGAAGGAAGGAAGGAAGGAAGGAAGGAAGGAAGGAAGGAAATATAGACTTGGTGGTACCAGGACATTTTGTGATTTAATAAATGTTTATAAGTCTGTTCCATTTTGGAATATGTCTGGTTTTGATTAGATTTGCAGTGAGCTGTCAGAAAAGCAGACTGTGCCAAATCAGCTCTTGTGGATAAAACTTGGGAGAGCTCATAAACTGTTGGCTGCTTGCTTCAATTAAGATCAGAAAGAAACACGATTCTCAAAGCTGCCAATGTTTATATGCTTGATAGGGTTGAGGCCATAGAGAAAGGAGAGAAAGAAAGAGATTTGGGGAGATTTGGGCATGGTCTTGTTTCTGAGTACAGACTATGGCCAACATGGATGTATCCAGAGATCTTTCTCAGAGCTGCCTGTGATAATTGGCCATCCTAGGACATACATACATACATACTTACATAAATACATAGGACATACATATATACATACATAGGATATACATACATACATACAGGGACATCCTGTAATCTTAGACATGTTTACTGACCCCTCCAAACTACAGCAGCTGACTATGAGTACATGCCACTGAGAATGTCTCCTCTACAAGCAAAGGAAGAGGACCGAATAAGCATAAATGTACTAAATGAAAAGTAACCATTCATTCATTCATTTTAGTAAGACCACTTTGGTGTGAACTGTTCTTGGTTAATTCTTTTTAACTGAGACATCTTTGAATTTAGCCAAAGCAAGTAAATAATTAGAAAACTCTCTTGTCTAATGATTTGCTTGGCATACTGAATACTGCTTCTTCTGGATGTATACAGCAACATTTTGATACATACACACACACACTTTTCATTGGGCTGTGCAAATCCCCGTGAAAGAGGCACTTTGCAAAATGCAGAAATAAATTAAAGCAATCCTGTAACTTGCAAGGCTTGTGCAAAAGGAAGTGGCTGTAGTTGCACAGACAGGAGTAGACAGCCGGAAGCAGTTTCTATAGTCACTGAACTTCACAAACCATGTGGCTGTTTTAATGATTCCAGAACAGATGATTCATAAATATTCCCATGCATTGTGAAGCACTTCTTTTGAAACATAGCCTCAATATTTAATACAGTCTTGCTTGCATGAGTAACATGCAAAGAAATAATTTTCTGAAATTCTAGTGAAGAACGTACAAGTTCTTTACTTGCAGGTTACCCCCAACTCAAAAAGTGGAAGCACATTGCTTGCATTGCTTTTCTGTCTTCCTTATAATACAGTATATGAAACAATCCTAAGGCAGAATCATCTGACTTGGTTAGATGTCCAATAAATTAAACTCAGCAATCTTTCTTAAGATGTGAAAAAAGTCATATAGACAAAACTAAAACAATAAAGACTTGAAGAGAAAAAGAAAACCAGACAAAGACATCAAAATGTTATCTAACATTTTCAATCTGAAAATCCCAGAGTCTCATGAACAATCACTTGCGTTCATATAAGAGATGTTCATTATGAAGACAAGTTATTATATTTATAAATAAATGAAGCTGAGCCACTTTATCACACCAAGTGTAAACTAGAATTTATTTGTTTATTTATTTATTAGCAATAGTCTGTTTCTTCAGATAGGCTGTCTTTCAATTATATTCTAAATTCTGTAAAATGAGGACAATGCTTAAGAAGAAGAGAAAGAAAGAAGAATGGGAAGGAACAAGGATGCCCTTGCCTAATCACTTCTAGACAGAAGGGCCAGATAATCTTTCTCTTGCTATCCCCTCAGTAATGAATCTAAAATCCAAGAGTTATTCAAGGCGAAAATAAGTAACTAGTTTAGCTAGTCTGATTGTTCTGATCTGATCTGAAAGTCTGGGGGTCTGATTGTTGCCTTCCTTTCTCCCTATATTTCCCTTTTCCCAATGCACTCTATTTTGTATCTAAAGTTTTGGTTTCAGTGGTTTACTTAGGGAATTTCTCATTCAAATATTCTGTGCGAACAAGACTGTACAAGACTGTTACCTTGCTATGTTTCAGGATGGGCACAAAGTTTGCACAATTCTGCAGTTTTGGGCTTTGAGTAAGAAGCACTTTTCTTTCTGTTTTTTTCCTAAGGGCTGGATTCAATGGAGTAGTCCTTGGTAAAAATGCTCAAAGCTTCCCAGCAATGTTTTAGAAGGTTTAGCCTGATTGGTGGTGGCCTATCATAATGATCTTTTCCTAAGAACACCTTGGAAGAAGAGGCTTGCAACAGAGGTTTGGACTTATTCCCTATCTGTACTAACAGGTTGGCAGGCAGTGGGCTATGTTTTGAAGTATTTTATGGGAAATCCCTATTGGGAAAATGTGATTAACTCCCTAAAGTAATTTGAAATTGGAATTGCACACTCACACACAAAAAACATGTGTTTATATATGTCTCTCTCTGTGTTATTTCTGTTGGATTTAGAAATCATGAAAGTGGGAAATGGATTTATTGTGGCCCAATAAATGGCCACAGGATGGAATGGAAGTAGAAGAGGAGTAGAATTCTGCTCAGGAGTCCAGGAGTGGTACTGAGAATGAAGAAACCAAGGCAAGAGAGAGAAAAGAGAGAGGGTGGCACAAGGAAGCAGGACTTGAGATGGAAAAGAACTTCTCCATAAACTTCCAGACAACCATCAGTAGGATCAGAATGCAGTCAGAAGATGTCAGATGTCTTCTTAAGTTCACAAAAGACTGGTGTAGAATATCTTTTCACCTCTTATGAAAGGGCTTGTAAAGACTTCAGAATAGCTAAAGAAGAACATGAAAATATATTCACTCTGGTGGATATATTGCCAGTTGGACCTGAAGAAGTCTACCAGATCTTGTGTTTCATTTAGTGGAGAAGCCTTCTTAGAAGATGGGATTATCAGTGAGGTTTCAAATTAGCACCTCTGCCAGAATGTAAGAAAAAACTACCCTAAGCAGAAACCCTATACAGTCTTCCCTATTTGGGGTCCTCTAGATGGAAAGTCCAGTATTCCCAGTATTTGGAAAAACTGGCTGAGAATTCTGAGTTATAGTCCTAAAATGTAAATCTATCCTGACCCATTTCAGGCTTCAGAGTGTATGTACTACAAGCTTTGGTTAGCCTTGTAGATGATTCATGGAGGGTCACTATTCTAAGGTGATACATTTCCTGAATGGAAGATACAGGTATGCATCTTGGTGGTTCTTCTAGTTCTTGATCTCTATGGTTCCTAGACTGAGACAACTATCAGAAGCACTTTTTAATCAGTTTGTGTGCTATATTAAATACATCCTTAAAATAGTATTCCACAGGCTTGGCTGGATGGTTTTGTGTCTGATCCAGGAGCTAAGTACAGCACTAACTAGATTGGTCTCTGAAGAATTCATACTGCTTCTGTGTTGATAGCACAGCAGTGGTGGTAAATCTGTGTCTAGAGCAGTGTTTCTCAACCTCAGCAGCTATAAGATGCGTGGACTTCATGCTGGCTGGGCATGCTGGCTGCGGAATTCTGGGAGTTGAAGTCCACGCATCTTAAAGCTGCCACGGTTGAGAAACACTGCTTTAGAGGAAATTCATAGTGTTTTTATTATCATAAAGCCATGGATGGCTTGCACTGAGAACTGTATACAGTGGTACCCCAGGTCACGAATGCTTCTGTTCACGACCAATTCGGGTCACGAACAGCACCATTCGCAAAATTTTGCTTCCATTTGCGAACGCCGCATTGGGTGACGAACAGGATCTGTGGCCATTTTCCCTGCCATGACACATGGTCGTGGCTTCCTGTAGGGAGCGGGACTCTCCCTCCAAACAATAACCGCCTCCCCACCCGCCTTCCTGTCCTCCACACCAGAAGTTGCCTCGAGCAAGGTTAGCGTTCTCTCTCTTTGTACTGTACTTTGTTTCATATTTTTGTGGTTTAAAAAAAAAAAACATATGGTTCAGAACGGATTAACCGTATTTCCATTGAACCTTATGGGAAAATTTGATTCGGGTCACGACCAATTCGGGTCGCGACCAGAGTCGCGAAACGAATTAAGTTCGTGACCCGAGGTACCACTGTAATTCCATTTCACCTTTCATCTCACTGAGATCATCTGAGGTTTGCATACAACCTGCCAACATGCGGAAAACCTTTTGTGCAGCCATCCCTGGTCTTTGGATTGCATTGTTTGATCTCTTCATCATTTTTAAATGGGCCTAGACAAACTCTAAAAACAAAAATTTAACTATATATTAATATCAAGACTTTGATAATCAGTGGTCTAATGTTTAATAGATGGATAATAAACAGTTGACAGAGGCAACATTGGGGAGTCTCGTCCAAATGTATTCCTAAAACTTTCTTTTAAAAAAGGGAGGGGGAACCATCCTAATATTTGAATGATGGGAGTGTGTTTTTTGTTCTACTTCCACTGATTGTAAAATCTTTTATCTTAAAATTAAAATAAATGATGGACATTGCTGTTCCTGGTCATCTTCCTATTTAGCCAGTATAACAGAAAGAAATTCATTTCTCCTTTTAAAAATGCCACGGTCTCATAAACAGTCAGGCTTATCTTGGGGTGTTCACATTCCTCCCAAGAAACAAAACCAACAGGCACAAAGAACTCACTGTCCCTTGTCTGTGGCTGGCCTTTTATTAATTATGTTCAATGGACTAAGTGTTTCAACATGCATTTTAATTAAAAGGGGCAGTTGCCGGCAGTTCTCTCTCTTCAGCAACTTTTGCCATTCATCGAACTCTTGGCTTATTTTATCAGACTGAAGGGTATGGGATGTGGCTGTTTTCAAAGGGCAGGACGAGAAGAATGTGCTCTTTCTGTTTCTGAAAAACCAAGTTGGCAGTGGCTGGAGGAGGAAGCTGGCTGATGAAACTGTCTTGTCCTTCGTGGATTCCCATGTCCCAGATGGGAGTGTATATTAAAGGCACTGTGTATTTGTTTTGTGCTAAGAGGCTGCCTTTGGGGGCTGATTCACAATAAAGGCAGAGGCAGAAATGTTTATTTGCAAGGCTCAAGAATTAGCGCATCGTAATTTGAGGAAATGTCCCATCCAAAGATAGTTATATTTTGTGCAGTTAATGTCCCACTTTCTTCACCTTGCCGTTGCTGCTGCTGCTGCTGCTACAATTCAATATACCATCCATCCATTATAAAGACCAACCAATCCAACTAAAGAAAAGCATTTTTAAATGGGCATTTTGACACACTCTAACTTGGATAGTAATTCCCACTGAATTACTCCCAAGTCAGGAATTAGTTCTGAAAGGGCACGTTTCATACATTTCAATGGAAGAGTTAGACATGCGTTCAGAGATTCTGCCTTGTGAATGGAAAGTAAGGATTCTCAAGGAGTCCGTTCTCACCATCCCAGAGTTCTGGGAACGTGTAAAAATTGGTTTGGGGAGATCAAGGGGTTCTCCAGTATGTCATCTATGGCAGCAGAGACAATTGAGCTGAAATTTATGCCAATGGTAAACCAATACCAAATGACTTGTGTGTAACACTGTGACGTGTTGTATTATTCCCCTGCTCCTTGACCCAACATTGAAAGAGTTAACGTTTTCTACAGCTTTGCATTTTCCAAAACTGTCCTCTTTTCTTCGATACTAGTCTAGAGATGATGCAATAAGCTTTAAACATGTCAGAGACAGCAGGCAAATGTGGCTTCAGGAATTTTCTTCCAGACGCTCCACAGAAGTGTCACTCTGGGTCGTGCAGACAGGAGAGAGACTTGAAAACGGAGCTGTTGGCAGCCTTTGGAGCCAGCAGCTGATGCTCTTTCCCCAAGGAGCGCATTGGGGGATTTTTCTGGCCACATCTAGGCCATTTTTTAGCTCACACGGTCTTCTGTTGTCTTTTCCTGTCATATCAAAGTTGGTTCCATCCTGTTTTCAGAGAGTTATCCTCCTGCCATTAAGATAGAGTCCCAAGTCCCTTTATATAATGTCTTACATTTTAGGGGGTTGAAAGAATAAAAATGAGCTGGAAGTACGGCAGCTGTATCAGGAAGACTCTCATACTTTCCCACCTTCTGCGTTTCCTCAGTTATTTATTGGATTTGTTGAGGCTGCCCAATTCCATAAAGACTCTAAATGCTTATGAGAGTCTTCTATTACTATTAGAAGATACTGCCTGGTTCCTACACTGCACTTAGCTATGGTTTAATTATGACTTGAATCAGGCACAACGGTCTAGGGCACTCATTGCATTAATCCAATAAACCTTAGCCGTCAACCACAATTATGCTCCGCACAACCTCCTAATCATAATGCAGTTAAATTTTGGATTACTGTATTGACTGCACCCAGGTGCTGAGAAGGTATGCGCCTTGGCTATTCTATACTTGAATGCAGTTAAATCAGCATCAAAGAGTGATCCAGGACTGCAGTCATTTGCATTTTTGACATGTATACCTTTGTCTAAAAGCATTTATTTGCGCGCTTTTATTTTGCTTGTTTTGTTTGTTTTATGCTGTTGACAGTGGAGATGCAATGGAGGTTAACACTCCGAAAATGTTAAGAACTGCTTTGCCCCTTGCAAATGCAGCCCATCTCTGCTCTCTATTAAAGCAGGCACCTCCTTTGGTGCTGCCTTAAGAGCCACCTTAATGAGGCGGCTCATTAAAGCAGCTGCTACTTTTCAGGTTGTAGGGAAAGCTGAAAAAAAGAGAAGCTGCTTTAACAAAGCAGAGAGGTGTTGTGTTCAGGTGAGGTCTGAAGCCATTCTTCTAATTATTTTAAAAGCACACAAAGCATCTATCTATCTACTGTATCTATCTATCTGTCTATCTATCTATCTTCTATCTATCTTCCTATCTATCTATCTATCTATCTATCTCTATCTATCTATCTATCTATCTATCTATCTATCTATCTATCACACATATAGCCGCTCATTAATTGTTGATGTATTGAACGTGAGTGCCATCTAGTGGGGATCACTGTTAAGGCGACTGCCATATAGAATATGGATAGTAAGCATTGTATCAGGTTACTTTATGGATGCATGCAAAGTACAGGCATACCTCGTTTTATTGTGCTTTGCAGATATTGTGTGTGTTTTTTTAATATATATATAAATTGTTTGTGGCAACCCTGCATCAAGCAAGTCTATCAGAGGAAGGTTAGCATTTTTTAGCAATAAATATTTTTTTAATTCAGGTATGTACATAGGTTTTTTTAGACATAATGCTATTGCACACTTAATAGACTACAGTATAGTGTTAACATAACTTTTATATGCACTGGGAAACCAAAAAATTTGTTTTATTGTGATATTCACTTTATTGCAGTGGTCTGGAACCGAACCCGCCATATCTCTGAGGTATGTCTGCATTTCAGGCACAAACCGACTGCAAAAAGTACAGCTGCATCCATGGGAAGAAATGAAACTAGGACTCAAAAGAGGATTGACAGAAAAAACAATAATCTCGTTCTTGTTCTGGCCATTGAACTCACACCAAAATGGCTTGTTTTAACTTGCCAAGATCTTCATTAAATGATGTAACAAAAAGCCAGTCAGCTATCAGAACACTTTAGGAATGTGGAATGAGTCTTTTTTCCCCTCCTCCCCCTTTGATCTTCAGGGGAGTGCAAAGTTGCACCTGGAAGAACAATGGAAAATCGCTGTCCATCCCTGTTCTCTCCAAGACCCAGGTTGGAGAGTTCAGTATCACAGCCAAAACCCACTCCTCTTAACCAACCTGGACTGGGACAGAATATATGATTCTATTTCTTATTTGCGTAAAGCACCCATTAATATAATCTGGCTAGAACAGCCTAATGTCTATGCATACTGGCCTCTGGGGTGGGATCAAAAAAGGCAAGATGTTGGTCATGGCAAGTGACTGAAGCTCTGCCCGTTCACTCACACTGCTATGACCACATCTTGCCTTTTTTTCACCCCTCTGCAGACACTGGTGTCATTTTTGTGTTACAGTAAAATGCAATAATGTATTTTTGGGATTACAAGCATGTCCATATATCCATAATCTTATTTAATAGTGTCCCACAGGCTAACCAGAAATATTTCTCATTGCATTTTTTGGTTATGGAACAACATTCAGGACTTTTATGTACTATATTTTATGAAACATATTGTAAGTGAATGACATTAACACTTGGTTCAAATAGCATGTGATAACATATTTTCAAATAAGCGGTTGGATTTCAGTATTCCTTAAGGAGTAATAGATTTTTAAAAAACACAAATAAAACAACTACTTCCATCAGCAATCCAGAATAATATAATTTTAAAGAATTGGTGGATTAAGATAAATGAGTTTCTGATTACATGTTTACAGCAATACAATTCTTTTTTTAAAAATGTAAAATGTGGCCAATATATGTTGATGTGGTGGAATGCCCAATTTTTGGGAGGAAACTTCCATAACAAGATACATTATTTACAGCTTTTGATTCCTCACAAAGTTCCATTTCAATCATTACTGCAATTATTTCTCTTTTACTGGATGTCATAGTAAGATTACTGTCATTAATCCTTCCAAATGGAAGGCTACCCTTTGAGGTAGGCCAGTCTGAGAACTGGAGAGCTCCCCAAATTATTTTCATAGCTAAGAAAAGATTAAACCTCAGGTCTGCCCATCCCGAATATCACAGCTTCTTTAAGTTTCAGGTTTAAAAAGGAGAAAAAAATACAAGTATGATCTCTAGAATGCTATTTGATAGCTTTACTTCCTTGAATGTGTAAAAGACTTCCCATTGGATCTGAAACGATGTCAACATATTTTTCTACCGTGGCTTTGCCCCATGTCGCTTTCAAAACAGCAGAATAAGGCACAGTGAAGAACGGGGATGCTAAATTCTTCTCGTTGCCTGTTCTTTGCTCCCCCAAACTACTTATACCACTGAAAAGTACTGTCTGCCATCTGCGAAAGCAAAATGGTTGAGATACTCTTATGGGGGCTACAAAGAGACGACTTCAGCAAAGACATTGCTGGTGTCTGCTAAGCGACTCATCACCCCTAGATACGTCGGGAGGCTAATGGAAGAGAGTCAAGCTGGCCAAATTCATTCTACTCTTTGGCCACCAGTAGCTTTCAAAGATTAGATGGTGCTGCTGTGGGTGAGCCTCAAGCAAAAAGAAAAGAGAAACTTACTTCAGGAGAGATGAGAAGTTGTTGCAGACACATATACAAACACATCGTCAGGTGTGCAGGAATGGTTTACCTTTTGATATAGCTTTTCATATCACACACACACGCCCAACACACAAAATCAGAAGTATAAATGAGGGGTCGGTGTAGATCACTTGCTTTGTGAACAACATCAGTCTGCTTCGAATGTGGTCTAGTATATCAGCATTATCACTCTGATTGTAAATAACACTGTATAAGAAAATCATTTAGCTTAAACACTTCCTACTCTATCTATTGGCCGCTCAAAACAACTAGTTCAGTAAATGTGTTGCATTTGGATTAGATAGACGGCCTTAGGAGCTACCTGTTTAGAATGCTCTCATCGCCTGGGCTGAGTAGGTCAGGTGCACATGGCCTTGACCTACGTTAGCCCGTGGAACATAGATAAGGATCACAAGACACAGCAGCTGAGTTCAGATGATATGGAGTCTGTTTACTGTTACGTGAATAGGTCATAGCAAGCTGCCCCTTCCTCTTTTAGGAGCCTCAGGAAGAGTCTAAAAGATTTCCCTTCCAGTTTAAAAAAGCCTTCATTCCCCACAACAACCCAACTTAGAAGCCACTGATTGTTTAAACCTGTGTTTCTCAACCTTGGCAGCTTGTTGATGTGTGGACTTCAACTCCTAGAATTTCCCAGCCAGCATGGCTGGGTGGGGAATTCTGGCAATTGAAGTTCACACATCTTAAAGTTGCTAAGGCTGAGAAACTGTGGCCTTGATCATCCAGGTTTTTGCAGTTCAGATATGCTCTATTGTTTGTTTGTTTTTAAGGTTAAAGTCTTAATGAAGAACGTGTTGTAAGCATATTGTTTCTAAAAATGTAATACACGCCCTATAAATCAATTATCTTTGGTGTGAAGCAACAGTGATAAAAAGCAACCTAAATAGTTATCCAGCACCATGCACACACAATCCCAAATTTTTTTAAAAAAAAAAATTAAAACATTAGGAGTAACAATGTTTGGCTACCACTGCTTTAGCTAAAATATGTTTGCTTGATTAAGCTCACTACACTGTATTTGTCAACCAGCAATTCAGGGCAAGCTCCTACCTGTCACATTTTGCTTATGTCTGCTATTTAAGGTAATTTTATTTCTCATCATTCCTTTTACCATTCTCCCCAGCCTTTCCCTTCTTCCTTCTTTCTAATAGCTCTCATCTGGCTGTGGCGGAGAGGCAATCACACAGCTGCCCTCTAGTGATCACTCAAGATTAATTGCAGACTTGCTAGCCTTATTCTAATAATCAATCTCTCTCTTTCTGTTGGGAGGGAGAGGGAGGTGGGTAGATGTTTGGTGTAGTGATTAAAGGCATCAGACTAGAAATCAGGAGACCCCAAGTCCTAGTCCTGCCTTAGGCACCAAGCCAGCTGGGTGACTTTGGGCCAGTCATTCTCTCTCAGCCCTAGGAAGAAGATGACCATGGCCAACTACTTCCAAAAATATTGCCAAGAAAACTGCAGGAACTTATCCAGGCAAGTCAACACTGACTTGAAGGCACACGCATATACACGTATATATAGTAGTTCACTATCTGTATATGACATGTATTTGATGAAGAGGACTGTAAAATGCCAAGCGTATTCATGAATAAATTTGTCAGGCTGTAAGGTGCTGCAGGGTTCTTTGTTTTTGTACAAAAAATAAAACAAGTCTGAAAACATTTGGGTTTCTTCTTGTTATACGGATTTAAGGGCACATTAATTCTGGCATTAAATAAAGCCAGAGAGTCAATTCCTTAAACAAAATGAAATGTTCTGGTAGGCTACTACATGAAACATCCTCTTAATGAAAGTTGTGTTTCAAAAGTCTAAGTGGTGTACATTCAGAGTTTTTACAGGTTTAAAGACGAAGATGACTTTTTACTTACATTGTCATAAACAATGGACAATATTTCGCACTGTTACTGTGAAGTCCAGTGCGTGTGTACTGCTGAAGTAAAAGTTCTAATTCTTACATCAACGGTTATATGATTATGTAAGAACCACACCATTATAATCATATTTCCATGAAAACATAGCTAAACACTTTTACTGGGCTTGATCTTAACAACATTATGCATCTTTCATCCCATTTATTGCAGTTGGACTTAAAAGCCCTAAATAAGCACCATCATGTGATTATTATATTTCAGAAGACAGCCACACCATGCAATCTTACGCACATCTACTCTATATTAAGTCCCACAGAGTATATAGTCAAACTGAGTTCCAAACAAATACGTGTATGAATCCGGCTTCAACATATTGTCGTTCTCAAGATAAAGCCCAATGGTATGATCATAATATATTGAATATTGGCACCCTATCCCATTTCTCCATACTAATTTCCCAAAGGAAGTGATGCCATAATTTATATAAACCAACTTTAAAAATCAAGGGACTATAACCTTAAAAGGTATATGCAATTTTTAAATAATTCTTGCATTCATTTTGTTAAAAAATGCAAAGTTATAAAAACATACTAAGCTTTGTCAGAGGCGTTCACATTATTTTAAGTGTAGTTTGAGGTATTCCTGGAACAGGAGGAGGCACCATAGAAGCAGATTGATCGAGATGTACAGAATCAAAAAAATCATATCCAGTTAATTTAATTTCCTATTGGAGAAAAAAAATACATATATAGATATAGCATTATGCATAAGTGTTTCCCCCAAAATAACTTTGTAGCAAATTATTTCAAACAGAAGCTACTGTATCGTTACTTGTTTTTCCTTGTGTATTGATTGTCCAATTGCAGTCCTATACTTAATTACCTAAGAGTAAGCTCACTTGGTATCAGAAAGTGTTACTTTTGAGTAAGAAAGATGGATTGTACTATTAGTTAGCCAAGGATTAAGTACCTAGAACTGGCTTTTTCCAGCAGGTTGAGGTAATTTACAGTATAGTGAATGGCTATATTCAGCATAGAATTCTGTGCACTTACACATAATTTTTCTTAGTTCTGGATAGATCCCTCAATTGCTGCTTATCTCCCTAAAGATAGCTCTAAAAGAAAGTACTGATGAATTTCTCATTGCTATGAATGCTAAAACCTGCAACAAAGATTAAGAGAACATCACAATATGGGAATGCTTGGATAAAATGACTCAAGGAATTCTAAACACCACTATTAGAAGCTTTAACATCATTAAGGAAAACCATTTATGTTAAAATGGTGCAATTGAAGAGCACCGGTTTTAAAGAAAAAGAACAGCCTGAAAAATTATATATGGTCTGTTTACTTGATTATCCAAGCATTTCAAAGCCATGCTGCCTACATTCTGAATAGGCCCACTTACTTGGGCTTCCGTTCCTTAGTGGGGAAGGGCTCCGGCTTCGAGTTGGCTAAAAGACAAAGAAAGATGAAGATGTTTTGATTCATCCCTGTTCCTTTTATTCTAGAAAAACAAATTTGAATTGAACACATGCCATCAGACTAGATGGGGAAACCTAGATCAGCTTGCCCCAATCCTACAATGGTCATGGCAGCTGAGAATTCTGGCTGGGAAGGTCAATTCTCTCTGGGCTCCCGAAGGCTGGATGGCAGAAAACAGACATAGCAAACTCTGCCTCATCTGGATGTGGAGCCCAGTTATTGAATGCCTAGGCGTTGGAGGCCCCATCACATATGGTATATGCAGGGGTGTGCAAAGGGTGTGGTACAAAAAGTCAAGATGGTGATCACGATGGTGCAATCGAAGCTCTGTCCCACATGCAACGCGCATGAAAAACAGGCAGAGCTTCAATTTTACTATTGTGGCCGCCATATTGCACCATTTTTCCCAGTTATGGTACTGTCCACACACCCATTGCTACACAACAGCTCCTTCCGTTGCTACCTGAATAACATGAGAAGCTCCAAACTATCTGGGAATAAGAGAATGCCTTATTGTAGCTTCTTTCTCCATGACCTAGTTTCTTGGCAGTGTGACATGGACACAGGAGGAGGCAAAGTATCTCTTTCCACTCAACTTGGACTATCTCTTCTCATCTCCCGGATGCAGCGGCTAATGTTGTACTAGGAAGGGGATCTTTGCTGGAAGGGTTCTTGCTCAGACCATTCTGTAATTTTAATTCATTTCACAAGAATGGATGGTTTATGAAAAGCCATTTTATTCCTTTTCTATGATCCAACCTTTCTCTAAAGCATACAGCTCAAAAACTGGGATGTTCCTGCAAGAGAAACAGATATCTGAGATGAAAATGATGCGTCCACAGGGGAGGGGGAATGTAAAAAAAAAGTCAAAATGGCAGCTTCAGCTGCATGGTCACAGCAACCATCTTGACTTTTCTTATCCACCTCCCCCCAGTATACACCCCTGGAACTATGAGTGCAAAATCAACAAGCTGTATGATGGAGCTACTTCTCCTCTTCTCTTCACCCTCTCCCACCACCACTGCTACCACCAATAAGTAGAAAGGAATGGGGCCAAAGCTGAAGCATTGTAAGAAAGCTTAGCAGGACTCCTTTTCATGTCTTCCACCACCATAAAGGAAGAAAGGAAACCAAGAATTCAATAATGGGAAACAAATGCAAGCATATACACATTTTATGCATTAATGCATATGTGCGAGAACAGGCACGTCAATTTATCACTGCTTAAAATGACAGGCAGCCCAATTCACAAGACAAAAAAAGCAGAATCATGAATTAGAATAGAAATCAGATCACCTGCTTTATATTGGTTTGCTTCACACTGTCTCTGTTTTATTTTGGAGATTAATGATAAACATGCTTCTAAGAAATCAGTTCCAGGATCATGGAGAATTGATAGGGCTACAAGATCCGGCATCTAACCTCCAGTTGACCACTAGAGGGCTACAAAGAATTATTCTTCTGTATTTTTTGTGGCCGTCTAGTGGTTGTTCATCTTTCTACAGCCCAGATCTGGCAGTGCTAGATTTTATTGATATTAACTAAATAGTTAAACATAATTTAGTTCAGTTAAACACAAATTAGTTAGATTAACTGGCATGAAAAATTATAACTTTTTATAATGACAGTTTCATCATGCCTACATTGCCCCCAGTTGGAATACATCTTAGTGCTTGAAACACTAGTACTACTTTTGAGGTCTATGTATTGGATCAGCAAGGGTATTCACTCTCCAAAGCAAACCAGGTCAGTTAGAATTTCGTGCATTGCTCCACTGCCTTCTAGCAATCATGTAGACCAGTGTTTCTCAACCTTGGCAACTTTAAGATGTTTGAAGGCTACACATGGTCTGCTTAGAGTTACAGGTTGACAAAACCTGTGAGAGTTGAACTATAGATGAGTCCTGGAGATTAGTGGGCTAATAAATTGTCTTCTGCAAGCTCCTAAGGACTCATCCTCATGTCCACCATTTTTCTATGCCACGTCCTCATGACAAACCACAGCTGAGGCAGCTTAAAGTGGTTTTTAGCTGCTCCCTTCCCTCCTTTATTTTATTTTCCTACCACTGAATTGTGTTGGCAGCACAATCTCAGGATTTCACGATTAGGGTCAGGGGCCATAAATGGGGACTGGGTTTCTCACAAGCAGAATTCCACACACGCAGACAACCCATGAGGTTGAGGAAGCACAGTAGGTCTCCACACATAACCAGAGTGTTTTTAACCGCACAGCCTCCTTACCCCTCATCCCCATATTTTGAGTAGTCTGTTCTTTAAAAAACATTTTTTAATATTGTCTTCAGTGCAAACTCCTGGGTGTGCACCTTGAGCTATTATGTTAATCAGTTCATTTTACTTTACCAAATGCCGGGAGTAGCCTGTACTACGAGCCAGAGGGCTAACGCTACGGCTGCGACTGTGGCTGCAGCTCCTGTTCCTGCTCCTGGAAGACCACTGAAACAAAATGCAAACTATGAAATAGATCTCGGTTAAGCAGGCATCCTTTAGTGAGTAGACTTTGCAGAAGGCCAGGGTAGTATTGTGCAAGAAAAGACTTGTTCCGCATTACTCCGCTGTGGTCAAGATGGAAGCTTTGACTGTGCAGTCAAAGTTCACCTATTTTTTATGTGCCATCTTGAGTTTTTTTTTTAACCCCACTCTCAACCCCCGAACTCCCAGAAGTCCCCAACCAAGTTGGCCATTGCTAACAACTCTGGGAATTGAACACACATCTGGAAGCTGTGAAGGTTGGGAAATACTGCCCTACCACTTTCCAGACTCCAGTTCCAATCATAGCATGCAAATTATTTGGAATTTCTCTTGAGCAAGATGCTTTAAAATTTCAGCCTCCCATTTGACATGCAGCTAAAAGTCTAAATCTTATTGTGTCTACAATCCAACTGACAAATTGTGGTTAACCATGGCTTACTGAATAAGCCACAATTAGCTGGATTCAAACATCAAACCAAAGCAGATTTATAAACCCAAATATCTGGGTTCAGACAACACACTAAGCCAAAACCAAACAAACTGCATTACAGCTTAGCATAATGCCTGAACCCAGTGAGAGTCACACTTCTCCAAGCTGACACCCTTCAAAAGTGCTGAATTCCCAACTCCCAGGATTCCCAGCACACATGGAATTTTGGGATTTGTAGTTCTTTAACAAATAGAGAGAGCCAGCTTAGAGAAGATTGGTTGTGTCTTTTAAAGGAAATTCTTTCTTTGATAACTCTTTCAGAGATGTGTGCTAGTCTATATCTATCTATCTATCTATCTATCTATCTATCTATCTATCTATCTATCTATATCTACTTGTGTGTTTCTCTGTGTGACAGTGGTTTACATGGGATAGAGAATGGTTGATATCTGCAGCTGGGGATGACTTAATTTTATAAAGGGGGTATTTTATTTTAATCAGCCATTATTAATTCAGTTAATATTCATTTGTCTTTTGGTTCTAGGCTTGTCTTTCTTTGGAATGTGTTTTTTGGTAGGCATGTATCTGTGTTATATAAATGCGCATGTACACACACACATGTAAGTGGGGAGATGAAAATCTTTAGAATTGATCTCAGTTGGAATTGCCAATTTTAGATGCCAAGGTAGGGAAGTTAAGCATTGCTGGGATTATGGGAGTTGTAATCTTTTTCAGTCTAACTCTTCTTTTGTGGGTATGTGATTGTCTTAAATTCCAAATTGTTTCCCTTTGGGGTAAATATGGTTAATCAATAACTGACGTTCAGTATCATAATTGTAGGAATGTACCAGTTCAAGACTGCACCAGTAATCATCTGCTAGTATAATCAGGATTATAATATTTTCTTTCTCCTCTCCCCCAGCTTTTGTCTCTGATATAAATGAAGCAAGACAGAAAAGTAGGAGCAAATGGTTCTGTTATTTAGTCTGTACTAAAAGAGGTTACATGGACCAAACATTTTACTTTGCCCATGTCTCAAAATCTGCACATGAAGGCTCGGGTCCATCAAGAATAGTTCTGACCGAGAAGGATGCTAACAGAAGTAGATATTATTTTTAAGAATAATTAAAATATCACATTCAGAGATTACATCTCTGAAAAATCACCCTGAAATACAGAGCAACTAAAAAATAATTACATTATCATAAAATATGTTAAAAATGACATTTATCCCTAATTTTTTAAAAAGTATTTTTAAAAGCCAAATTAAAAAATATGTGTTGACATCTTCTTTAAAAAAAACAAAGCTAAGGAAACCACTGCAGCTGCTAAGGATGCGTGATTCATAGTTTAAGAGCAACCCCATCAGTTTTTTTCCCTCACATCTTTTATACGGACCTAAGGGGTGATATAATCAAAAGAGCATAATCTGAAAATATTAATAACTGGATGGGTTCATAAAGAGAGAAACAGCCCACAAACTCTCAGACTGAGCCTTCCAAACCATTGGCAGCTGCTGCAGGTATTTCAATATTCGCTAAAATTAAGGGTGTCCACAGAAGGGGTCAAAAATATCAACATGGCATCCACACCTGCATGATCAAAGTCCTGTCCCTTTTTATGTGCATTGCACATTAAAAAAAAGGGGGGGGGGTTGATCAAGTGGACATATTTATTTATTTATTTATATTTCAAATTTGGTCACCGCCCATCTCACTAGGAAGCAACTCTGGGCAGTTTACAGTAAAAACAATAAATGTTAATTAAAATACAATAAAAACCATATTCATACATAAATATCTTCCAAGGTACTGCTGGTAGATCAGGATATTAACCTACAGGAACATGGGTACCATCTTGACTTTTTGATCACCCCTTTCAGAACCTCCTATTTTAATACCATTCATTGCATGTGGCACCCAATGGAGGGACCTCAGCCTCTATGTTTAAAATTTAAAAAGACAGCCTACCAGAGCACCTTTTCTAGTTACAGCCTCTCCCTTCACAATCACCGAATCTTCTTCCATGAGAGCTGGCCAGACATGATAGGCAACCAGTGGAGCTGTGAAATCAGAATCGTAGCTGCGACGGTATCTAATCAGATATGAAAGAAGTTTAGTTGCAACTGAGGTCGTAGTTGGAAAGACAAAAGGCTTCCCTTATGTTTATCACCTTTGCATCTCATCTTTTCCCGTGGAACTCAGAACAGTTATCACATTTACTCTGGGATGTGGACTAAATGAAAAGACACAGATGGTACTTGCAATAAAATGTTGAGTCTCTCCCTAATCCTTAAAAGAAACAGAGTATGAAACAGGAGACCTGTAGTTCATAGCCCATAACTCTAAAAATGAGGTGAGTATTACCATCTGAAGCAGTGTTTCTCAACCTTAGCAACTTTAAGATGTATGGACTTCAACTCCCAGAATTCCCCAGCCAGCATGGCTGGCTAGGGAATTCTGGGAGTTGAAGTCCACATATCTTAAAGTTGCTAAGGCTGAGAAACACTGATCTGAAGTCAATAAATGAGGTTGTTTTTAATGCAGTTTATACAATGGCATCCACAAAAGGTGTGTAAGTCAACATCTACAAGATGGCAGGCACAGCATTGCAATACATGCTCTGCCCCTTTGGTACATAGGTACAAAAGAGGCAAGCCTTGGATTATTATGCGGCACCCACCATCTTGCACATTTGACACACACACCCCTGCTGACGCTGCTGAGTTTATGAAAAGAATAAGTAGACTTCAAGTTTCTGGGATTTAATTTTTTTGTTTGCTTTTAGAGAGTGTTCAGATCCAACATCTGGAAACTAATGAAAAAACCCTCTTAGAATGAAAAAAAACCCTGAATCTGGGAATTTGTTTTCAGTCTCAACACCAAACTGTATTTATAGTCTAATCATTTGCAAACTCCAACCTGTATTATCTCAAGTTTTTTTTTAATGTCACAAAATAATTGAGCAGCAGTAGAAATCCCTCAAGGAGTTGCTGAAGTTGTTAAAAAGGAAGTCAGAAATCAACAGCCTTTTACTCAAAGGACACATTTTAATGTGTAACGGTGTTCCCAAACAAATGTAATATAATAATCTAAATTAGTATCATCTTGCCTGCTGGGAAATGGCCTTCTGACTGCACAGTGTTGTTGGGGGATTAAAAATTTGCATATTTATAACCACACAACTGTGGGAACTCAGTCAAGGAGAGGATGAACCCAGTTATGTAGTGGATAAGCCTACAGTAATTTTTTTCAGGACAAAATTGTTATTATCTCCACCAATATACCTGGCTGGTTGGTGTTATCTAGTTGATAATCTCAGTTGTCTTCCTGGCCTTGGAGCCAAGAGATCCATCAGCCTACCTGAGAAGGACTAGGGCAGGGCACAAAGCTTAATAACTTTTTATTTCTGGTTGCATGTTTGCAAGTGTAGAGGGCATAGGGAATGGACAGGAGGCAGAGCTGCTAACAAGGCAATGATCAAATAAGAGGGGCTTGAGCCTGGGCCAAGAAGATAACTTGAGAAAACATCTCAGACAAGCCCCTTCACATGAAGATAAAGTGAGGAAGGGGGAAGTACATTCAGACTTGCAAGATTCTGTTCCTAAAGCTGTTACAATAAAAGTAGCCCTGACCTACGTGGCATTGGTTTCTTCGTCTGGTCTACCTTGTAGGCTGACGACAAGTAACTAGAATATAACATGCCAAAGTTGTATTTTCTTGGCATTATAACCCTTCTTGAATAATATGCAGAAGTGAACACTGACTTTAATTCAGCATGTCTCCGTTCAAGGTGACACACTATGTCTCTGCATCTTTTTTTTTTTTTTTTTTACAATAGGAATGCAAAACATGCATACTTTCGTTTCCCTTACTTGTATTCACTGAACAGCTCTCCATCTATACCAAGAGAAATATCAAGGGGTGGGTCAAGAGTCTGCATGGAAAAAGCTATCCGGCATAACTCTCGTATCAAACCACTGATCATGATCAAATCAACTTCTTCTGGCAAAGAAATCTTAGAACTGATGTTTATTACACGGATGACTTCCTGAAAGAATATAAAATATGTGTTATTTCCTAGAGAAAACGAATTGGAAATTACAAAAAAAATTAATAATAAATGCACAGGCCATTTGAAACAGGAACATAAAATGAAAGAATGACCACGTTAAGATCAAGTGGCTTCCAAAACTTTCTTTCTTCAAAATCACATCATACTGGCATCCATTGCAAAGCATGTTGACATTGTTTGCATTTAATTTAAATTAAATTACTGAAATCATTTACTATGTACTATTTCACTAAAACTCTATTTTAGGGATTTGCCTAAAAATTTTCCACTGCCACAATTATACAGTTGAAGAGGCAGTGAAGTCAGACATAATTTAGGAATAGGGATGTTTTCAGGGGTATGTGGAGGAAGGGTCAAAAAAGGCAAGATGGCAGCTATGACTACGAGATTGAAGCCCTGCCCCCTTTCTAATGCATCATATGTAAAGAGCCTTGTTTTACATGTGATGCCTTACAAAGAGGATTGGATTTCAACTACTTGGTTATGGCTGCCATCTTGTTTTTTTTGACACCCCCCCACACTCCTAGATGTTTTCATCACATTTTCATAGTACTCAAACCACAACATTTTGTTAGAAGGAAAGCATAATCATTGTTATTTACTCCTAAATCTCATAGAGTATAATGGAATGTGAGAATGGCCTTGTGTAACGAACTGCCACTTGTTGATCTTAAAACCAGTAACTCTCCTTGCAACCAATATAATAATCTACTATAAAATCTTGCGAGGATTCTGACACCTTGGAAGATGAAGGGAAGAGATGCTGCCTAGGGAACAATCAGATAAAAGGGGGAGAAGCCTGCAGCTGAATAATAGGCTGAAAAAGAAACTTAGAAAGGACCCGCCCTAACTGATCAAGCAGTAAATAGGGAGGGCAGGAAATCTGTACTTTCAGACTTGCAAGATTCTGTTAATGTAGCCTATCAATAAAATAGAAGTAGCCCATCTGGTCGTGTTTCCTGTCTGGTTTACCTGGGAGGGCTGACATAGGGCCACATAATACTGAATGTCATTATGGGATGTATCACAGGTATCACTGATGACAGAATTAACCCTATTGAGGCCTTGTTAAGTAGTGCTTTAGTTTTTGAGGGATCCCAGAGATCTCATTGATCTAACATTTAGACCTGGTAGATTTATTAACTTCACATAACACCTTTGAGAATATAACTGCTGGTCTTCCAGTGGAGGACAATATGGCGGAAGGTCCCTCCGGCTGAAGCTCCTCTGAAGCTGGAGCATTAAACGTGGATAATTCGGTGTCTCAGGAATCTTTTCCAAGACACGAAGCATTCTCCGGGCAAGGGGAAGCTATCGAATTGTGTCACGTGTCTTCTGGACAGCTATAGTTTATCGACTGAATGCGGGTCGTGAACAAACGGTGAGCAATCAGCTGGGAAGCGGGCGGATCAGCTTGTCGGCGCCACGTTTAAAGCCTCTTAAAGAGACACTACTTCCAATCACCACCCTAAAATCACTTTTGTTGTAAGTTATTTAAAGAATTTAAAGAGGCTATCTCCACTACAGAAATATTTCTTTTCTTGGTTAGACTTTCATTATTTTCTGGGACTTTTAAAGTGCATTGTACTGGATTTGAAGGATTTAAATAAGAGCATGCAATCTGGAAGTTTTAATGTTTTTAAAGAAGTTTTCTATGCTTTTAGGAGACTACTTTTATCTATATTTTACTTTTGCTTTTAGAAAGGAAGAATTTTATATGTTTTTTTTTCTCTCTCTTTTTTTTTTTTTGTGGAACTGAGAGAGATTTATTCTTAAATGCTGTGGGAAAGTTTTGGTTTGGCAACTTTCACAAGTTATGATTGGCTGCAGATTTGACCTTCTTTTGTTTTGTTGCTGGTTTGTGAGAAAGCAAAATCTGCAGTTTTTCTAAGCCGGGATTGGCTGCTGATTTGGTCCCCCCTCATCTTGCTGTATGTTGTGGCTATCCAGTTACGTTTGCATTTGGGAATTATCACTTTTGGCCACAAGAGGGAGAGAAAACATTAAATTGGACATTATTGAAAGGAAGAAACAGCTTTCCTTTTTTCCTTTCTTTAATTTTTAACTAAGGGTGGAAAGAAGAAGAAACAGAAATAATGGCCACCAAAAAGCATGTAAGGCATGGATTTGGTGAACTTGACTGGATGAAAGGCATGTTTGAAGAATATACTCTCAAAATCACACAAACCATTACTCAGAGTGTTAACCAAATATTTGATCTAAGATTTGCTGATCTTGATAAAAAGCTTGATCTAAAACTGGATAAAATCGAAAAGGAATTGGAAGAAGGAAATAAAAAAGTTAATGACACAGTTAACTTGTTGGAAAGTGAGAGGGACAAAGAGTTGGATAAAGTTGTACCACTAGAATTGAGAGAGAAAGAACTTAAAGGTGCAGGGAAATTTTTGAGATTAAAGGAGAAAATTTAACAAATATGATGGATGAAATAGAGAAAATTCTTTGTATAAATTCTAAGTATGCAACTGTATATGTTAAATCAAGAGATGTGTTGGTCTTTCTGCTACACTTTGATTTTAAATTTAATACTGAAAACGTGGATATAACTAGGCTTAAAGAAATATCAGTAAGGATTTTAAGGAAGGGAAAGGATTATGCTGTTTTGATACATACTTTGAAAAAGAATAAAATCCTCTTTTGTTGGGAAAAATTAGAAGGGATAGGGTGAATTAAATTTTAAAATAAAAGAATAGCTAGAGTTAGAAGGCTTTGTATCTTATTGATTTACTTATATGCAACTGTTTAAATGTTTTTGTACAGATGATGAATATTGTTAAAATGTATAAGATGTTGTTATAGATGAATCTGGAAGATGAACAAGCCAAGAAAGATGGAAGGTCCCACAAATACCTACAGCAGAAGAATGGATTATCTAATGGACTTGGTTTAAATGGCAAAATTAATAGTGTTAATAAGAGATAATATTGTTTTTTAAATACATCTCCTTATGGTAACCCTTCTTAGATTACATGCTGGGGGGGGGGGGAAACAAAAGTGTTGATTGTGGGTTTTAATAATTAAGTGGTTTGTGTTGATAGAAATAATGTGAATTTGGATTAACTAGTGGTAAGAGATTAACTCTTTTTAAATTTGTATTTATATCTGTATGGGAGATAGTCAGAAGTCGCTTTCCGTTCTATTCTATCTATCTTCACTATTTTAGTTTTTGTCTTTTTCTTTTAGTTCTATTTTCTATCTTTACTATATTCTCTTTTTTGTTTTTAATTGTATTCATAATATAATATAATATAATATAATATAATATAATATAATATAATAAAGTGTTTATAAAAAAAAGAGAATATAACTGCTGGATAATACTTTTCCCTCAGAGACCAAGCTGATGATCAATGTAAGGAATCGTTTCATTAGCCTCCCTCCTGCCATAGCTCTCCCACTGAGCTGCTGAACTTGAACTCTCCTTGGTTTACACAAGAGCTCTGAGCAATGAGGCAGGAGGAAAACCAGCCTGAGGGGAAGAAGGCTTTGGAGAAGATGATGGGCGAATATGTCTAAAGTCCTGGATTAAGTACTGTACATTACAGTATCTGGATCTCTTTTAGATTGGTTTCAAACCTAGTCACAGGACATAAACAGAATTACTCTTGTGGATAACCTTTTTGTGTTAGTGGGAGAATTCCTTGGTCACTTTTACGTTAGGTATCACAGGGCCTTATGTCCTTCAACATCTAAATGGAACTGCTGGGAGAGGGAATCCATCAGTTTGGGAGATATATCAACAGTATGCTGATAATATCCAATTATAATTCCACCCCAGACTGCTGTTCAGGTGCTATGAATGTTCTTATCTGATGTTCGATGATCATCAGGGATTGGATGGGATGAAACAAGCTCAGGCTGAATGCTAGCAAGCTGGAATTCTTATTTATTCAAACAACCCACTCTTATAGCATTCCCCCGGAAGAAGTAGGTCCACAACTTGAAGTTCTCCTGGATTCATAGCTTCTACTTAATCAGCAGGTGGAGGCCATGGCTGGGGGAGACTTTGCTCAGCTTTGTCAGGTACACCAATTGTGGCTCTTTTTGGAAAAGATATCCTGGCAATAATGACTCATGTTTTCCACACAAAGTTGGAACACTCTAAAATGCTCTGTATGAGGTTGCCTTTGAAGACTACTTTGAAGGTGCAGTTCATGTAGAAAGCAGCAGCCTGCATCTGCTGCAGTAGAACATCTGTGCTCACAGGCTCAGCACTGACTATTTGTTCCAAGTACAATTCAAAGTGTGATTATGACTAATAATGCCCTGTATGGCTTGATCCTGGTTACCTAGAGGACCATAGCAGAATCTGCCCATCCTATGTGGATTTTCTGAGAAGAAATGCTGCTGTGGGTTAGAGGGGCTGGAGACTGGAGGGAGACCTTCTCAGTTGCAGCCTTGTGCAGTTAGGATAATCCCTGTACCAATTACTTAGAAAGGCAGCCAAAATGGTTCTCTTTTGTATATTTTGGGTTTAAAAGGTCATCTGACAGGGTTATTAGAATTTTACTTAAACTTTACAGAAGTTTTACAAAGGGTGGAACATACAATATCTATAAGACCTATCATATGGGGGCTACCTATACCTGATGAGTTCCAACAAGAGTAAAACTAGTCATACAATGCCTCCCGGTGGACAGTAGTGAATATAACCACTGTAATAAAGTTTTGTAGGTGTTTTAAAGAAGTACCAGCTAAGTTAGTTAGCAGGTAATTAAAACTTGTAAAAGTAATAATTCTTGTTTTTAATGCTGTTTTAATTTACGTTCTAATTGACATGTTTGTCATTTGTACAGATTGTTTTAGTTTACAAGTTGGGTTAAAACTAGATGGGGACATGATATATATTTTGTAAATAAATAATTGTGGGTTGTGAGGTTTTTTTATTACTGCTTTCTACTTGCTTTATTTTAATATTGTATATCACCTCCAGTCACTTGGATGATTGAGATGGCTTATAAATAGAGCAAATAAATAAATAGATAGGTAAAATTGGTTTGCCCTTATTTTTAAATGGTTTTATGCTTCCACTGTTCCAATTGCTGGTTTTAACACTGCTCAGTTTTGTATCCGCTTACTGATATAAGTCTAAACAAAGGCAAACCATAAATAGTAGATATAAATATATCACATAAATCCATAGCTAAGTTAAGTTAATTTCATCTAAAAAAATTAGTGGGAAAGTCTGATTCTGATCCATCCACATTCAAGTTTCACTAAGCAATATAACTTTGTCCCAGACTTACATTGACACTGGACTGAACATCATACAGGTCTTCCTGACGAATGATATAGTCCATCACCATATCTTCAAGTGGTTCAGGCCCTGAGTAACTTAGAGACAATGTCTTTCTAACACGCATTTTGAACTGTCTGAAGGCCATCTTTGCTGCACGGAAGGACTCCTGCAAATGAGAAAAGAGCAAGTTAAATTTAGATGCCCAGACAATACTTCTTGAAGCCCAAATTTCACAGGGAGACTGATATCCACAGCTGTTCCCTATACTAGGAAATACTATTTGAAGAGTTGAAGCAGGCATAATATCATTTGTAACCTTGGATCAATGGTCCCTGAACCCTCTGGGTTATCTGAGGGACTGCCTCTCCCCAATTGTGTCTACCTGTCCCATCAGGAGAGGCATATTGCAGGTCCAGTCCATTAGAGAATACCATCTGGCAGGACACAGGAAGAGAGCCTTTTCTGTCTTGGCACCCACTCTTTGGAACATCATCCCCCCAGAGATCAGAGTAGCCCCAACTCTTGAAGACATGGTAAAGGTCACCAGATATGATGGTGGGAATGTAGAGCAGAATCCCTGAGATAGTTATGTTGATGTTGGATTATGGATGTTAGTTTATAGTTTTATCCTGCCTCTGATTTTATTTTATTTTTATATTTTTATATATATAAATATACGCGGCTGGATAGCGTAGTGGTTAGAACACCGCCTTTGACACAGGAGATTGGGGTTCAAATCCTGGCTGGTACCTACTTACCAGTAGGGGTCCTTGGGCAAACCCCCCCTAATGCTTCACCTGCCTACCTCAAATATGAGAGTGACATGAACTAAGAGAGTCATGCCGGCTCAGACGTCACCCAGATTAACAAGGTCTGCGTCAGATGTTGGGGAATCAGGACAATCTGATGTTAAGTGGGCTACTGGAACAAACGATACATGGACGAGACAAGAGAACTTGGAATTGATGGAATGCTACTACAACAGCAGAGCTAATGAGAGGGGATATATGAAATGTATGAGGGAACTATGGATAGACAGAAGACCTACAATCACACTAACTGGCCTGGAAGAACAACTGGATGTGCAGCCAACACCTGAAGCTGGAACGTCACTGCCACCCCCTCCATTACAGAGCACAGCAGCTGATATGAGGCAGAAGATCATGGATAAACTAGCTATACTCAACCCTCGAGACCGATTACCAAGGCTCAGTGGAGAAGTACCATCAAATAGTATGCTAGAAGATGCCAATAGAGCCCTCCAGACAATCCCTACTACGACCATAATTCAAACCAATGAACTGGTATACGCTACAGCCACTGTAATCCTGGAAATGCTTGGCTACATGATCAAGAAGAACAGTAGTACATACACCCCCAGAAAATGAGATTGGAGGCTAAGATCAAGGCAACTTGGAGAGAAGTCAGTCAGCTGGTGGAACTACAGAAGGGTGTGGAGATTAAGGATAAGACTCGGCTACTGAAAAAATACATGGGCCTGACTCCATCTGAAGCCGTAGAGACTGCTAAACAAAGGCTCACAGCACTGGCTGTCAGGTTAAGGAGATACACTAGAGAAGCAGAGGCCAAGAAGATAAATGCCTGTTCTCCAAAGAATCATCCAAGGTGTACTCCCAACTGCAGTGCAACAAAAGAGTAACAGCAGAGCCACCAGCAGCAGAAACTGAACAGTAGTGGAAGAACATATGGGAGAAAGAGAGGAAGCACATAACACCAATGCCAACAGGACCTGAAAGCAGACCACAGCTATCTCCCAGAACAGGAACCAGTCACCCTCACAGTAGCAGACATCCAACAGCGGGTCAAGAACATGAAGAGCTGGACAGCAACTGGCCCAGACATGATCCATACCTACTGGCTAAAGAAACTAACAGCAGTGCATGAACGCCTAGCAGTACAGATGAACCATGGAATCCTTGGGGTTCTTTGAGCTTGGTTCTTCTCTTGCAAATGTTTCTTGCAAATATTTGCAAGAAAATAACCAAGCTCAGAGAACCCCAAGGACTCCACAGTTCAACCCTGAGCTACACATATTCACCTCTATTGGTACAGATGAACCAGCTGTTAGCAGCAGGCTGCCACCCAGACTGGCTAACACAAGGAAGGACAGTGCTGACCTCATGAAAGACCCTCACAAGGGAAGAGCACCATCCAACTACCAGCCGATAACCTGCCTCCCCACAACATGGAAGGTTCTATCAGCCATCCTAGCCACCAAGTTACATGTCAGGATTAGCCCAGGAAACTCCAGGAGACAGTACAGATTCAATCCAACAAGGTTTATTGGCTTCAGTCCCGTTACAGAAATCTTCTCATAGTGAGAGTAATTTCCAGGGTCACTCTCCCAACCTCCCTTGCATTCTTTAGGGAGGGGCCAGTCTCATCCTCTTATCTGTTCCTCATGGTTCTGGTGATGAGAGTAAGTTCTTAACCCCTCTTCTCCTGACTCTCACACTACAAGACCATATGGGCCAGTACATGAACACAGCTCAGAAAAGCATTGGGAACAACACCAGAGGCTCAAAACACCAGTTGCTCATCGATAGAGCAGTCACCCAAGATTCAAGTTCTAGGCAGACCAATCTGAGCACAGCCTGGATTGACTACAGGAAAGCCTATGACTCAATGCCACACACATGGATCTGTGAATGCCTGGCACTATACAAAGTCAACAGGACACTAAGGACCTTCCTCAGGAACTCAATGGGACTGTGGAAGACAACACTGGAAATCAACTCAAGATAGCTTGCACAAGTGGCCATCAAGTGTGGCATATACCAAGGTGATGCACTGTCCCCACTGTTGTTCTGCATAGGATTAAACCCCCTCAGCCAAATAATCACAAGGACTGGATACAGGTACAAATTCAAGAGTGGAATCACCATCAGCCACCTCCTCTACATGGATGACATCAAGCTGTACACTAAGATTGAACGAGACATCGACTCACTGATCCACCTGACACGGATCTACAGCGAGGACATTGGGATGTCATTCCAACTGGAGAAGTGTGGCAGGATGATAGCAAGGAGAGGGAAGGTAGTTAAGACCAAGGGAGTGGAACTACCAGTGGGCCACATAGCAGACATAGAGACCAGCTATAAATACCTTGGTGTCCCACAGTCACATGGGAACTATGAGGAGGAGGCAAGGAAGACAGCAACATCCAAGTACCACCAAAGGATAAGACAGGTCCTGAAGAGCTAGCTCAATGGGAAGAACAAGATCCATGCCATCAACACGTACGCCCTGCCAGTCATCAGATACCCTGCCAGTATAGTGAGCTGGCCAAAGGAGGACATGGAGGCTGCCAGTGTAAAGACCCAGAAGCTCCTCATAATGTATGGAGGTTTCCACCCCAAATCCAACACCCAGAGATTGTACACCAGCTGCAAAGAGGGCAGGCGGGGTCTGATAAGTGTAAAAGCCACTGTCCTGGACGAAACCCAGAGCATCCAGGAGTACATCAGTAAGATGGCACCCAAAGATGAGCTGCTAAGAGAATGTGTGAGGCAGCAGCAGACATGGGAGGAAGTCCAAGTGGAGGAAGTACCATGGCAAGATAAGCCCCTGCATGGGATGTATCGACAGATAGCTGAGGTGGCTGACATTGGGAAATCCTATCAGTGGCTGGAAAGGGCTGGACTAAAAGACAACACTGAGGCACTGATCATAGCAGCACAAGAACAGGCACTAAGCACCAGATCCATAGAAGCAGGGTCTACCACACTAGACAGGACCCAAGGTGCAGATTGTGCAAAGAGGCCTCAGAGACAGTCCAACACATAGTGGCAGGGTGTAAGATGCAGGCAGGAACAGCATACACTGAATGGCACAGCCACGTAGCTGGCATTGTGTACAGGAACTGTCAGAACCTTCAGCAATCAAAATATTAATATAGTAGTTGCTTTGTTTCTGCCATTCTTTGTGAGGGGGGGAGTGAAAGTAGAAGTAACTGGGACACTATCAAAGGCCAGGAAGATGGACTGTTATCGGAGGTTAGGAATGTGCAAGGTTGCACCTCTGTGAGAACCACATTTGGCGACTGGAAAGAGGGGGGTGAGAAGTAGGGGTAAAAGTTAAGTGGGAAAAGCGCAGGCTTTAGTTTTAGCAATGCTTTGCTTAGAGTTACATGTATGTTCCAACAAATGAAATCTTTTTTGAACCTAACTTGGGTTGCATGAGATTTTTCTTCATTGGAATTTGAACATCGCAGATCTGACACAGTGTATGGGCTAGACCCCCCAAGTCCAGATGGGAGATTCCACAGAAGGTCGTGGAGAATAACAGGGCTAAGGTCCTGTGGGACTTCCAGATCCAGACGGACAGGCACGTACTGGCCAATCAACCAGACATCGTGGTAGTAGACAAAGACCAGAAGACAGTGGTGGTGATAGATGTAGCGGTGCCAAGTGACAGCAACATCAGGAAGAAGGAGCATGAGAAGCTGGAGAAGTACCAGGGCCTGAAGGAAGAACTAAAGAGGATGTGGAAAGTCAAGGCCAAAGTGGTCCCAGTGGTAGTAGGAGCATTTGGGGCTATGACTCCTAAGCTGGGAGAGTGGCTCCAACAGATCCCAGAAACAACATCAGATCTCTCTGTCCAGAAGAGTGCAGTGCTAGGAACAACTAAGATACTGCACAGAACCCTCAGACTCTCAGGCCTCTGGTAGAGGACCTGAGATTGAGGAAAACACATACCACCCATAGGGGTGATAGGGGAATTTTTAAAGATAGATAGATAGATAGATAGATAGATAGATAGATAGATAGATAGATAGATAGTTATGCTGTGCCATGGTATGTTGGTGATTTCATAATCATATGTTATGGTAAAATGCTTATCCACTTGTTAATTTATGCTATTTTAAGCACCTATTAAACTGATGCAATGATTTTTTTAAAAATCTGATAAATAATATACAAAAACATATTCATATCTACAGAATGATGCAAATATGATTGGCGGCTGCAGAGTACTAAGTATAGATGCCTATAAATGGGGATAGAATAGGGGTTGTGTTTATTATTACAATCAATGCTCCATATTAAAGTTAAATAAAATAAAATATCAATAGAAGAGAATATATGTAGCTCAGGGTTAAACTGTGGGATCCTTAGGGTTTTCTGAGCTTGGCTGTTTTCTTGCAAATGTTTCGTTACCCAGCTAGGTAACATCTTCAGTGCTAGAATTCTAGCACTGAAGATGTTACCTAGCAAGGTAATGAAACATTTGCAAGAAAGCAACCAAGCTCAGAGAACCCCAAGGACCCCACAAAATAAAATATAATAATTTTTTTTCAAAAACGTATGAAGGCAAATATGTATCTGTGCTACAAAAATTTGGACAATCACTAGATAACAGTAAAGATACAGAAAATGCTCTTTCCTGCCAGGTAGTGGCCATCTTGATTCTTGCAACCCAGATATGGTACTCCTACTGAGTGACGTACAATTTGTTATGAACACTTCCAAGCACGCATGCTGGCTGTTCTTCTCAGTTGCCAATACCAACTATTGGTTTTTTTTAAGGGTTTGTTTCAGAGATTTCACGCACCTACTAATGACTTCCAGGCTCACTAATCAGAGGAACAAGCCATGGATCTTTTTCTATGATTAGTAAGGGTAGAGAAAATACAAGTTTCCAAAAACAAACTCTAAACAAGCCAGCATTGGCCACTTATAAGTCATCTGGGGGGAGGCTGTATGTGCAACTAAACTCATTCCTTATCAAATATCTGTAATCTGTGATCAGCATATTGTCGAACCAACATCCGCATTTCAGTTTTCAGTAATGAGGCCTGACCCCAGGGGTTCCAGCACTGAAGTTCCTAGAGCAGTTTATGATCTGTTTATATTTATCAAATTAATAAGCATGGTGTTAAAAAAATAGTTGTATGTCATACCTCAACTGCAACATAGATTATTCTCTGCACCATTTCCAGATCATCAATATAGCTCCTCAAGAGGCTTTGAGCATCGAGGCGTTCCTGAGCATAAATGTTACAGAAATGTTCCACAAGACGAGCATGGCGCGAAGCATGTGTAAGTCTCCCTCGTCCAGGTGAAAAGCTTCGTATTGGAAGTGGACTAGGTGATCTACTTCGGGCAGATCTTGGAGAAGGAGATTGACTTCGTGCAAGCCTGAAACAGATTTGCCAAACGGCAGGAAGGCAAGATCTTTACCCCTACAAACATTTTGTTCCAGATAGTTCCCTTGAAAAAACTGGATTTTGGAATATAGTATTATTGTTGCTATTGTTCTTACGAGAACACCTGCCCTTTTTTATTATTCACCTTTTATCATGATGAGATACTTTACTGCTTTTGATTCTGGTTTTCTTCAGTTTGGTAAATCAAGTTATTTTCTTGAATACTCCCTAATTCAACATATTTTTTGAGATTTTGAAATATTGAGAGCCATACTGAGAGCCAGTTTGGTATAGTGATTAGGGCACCAGGCTAGAAACCAGGAGACTCTGAGTTCTAGTCCCACCTTAGTCATGAAAGCTGGCTGGGTGACTTTGGGCCAGTCACTCTCTCTCAGTTCAACTTACCTCACAGGGTTGTTATTGTGGATAAAATAGGAGGAGGAAGGAGCATTAGGTATGTTTGCCACCTTGAATTATTTATAAAGTAATAAAAGCAGGATTAAAAAATTAAAATATTAAATACTAAATATCATATTTCAATAGATACAATTTTTTCTCCATGGGAGGAAGATGTTTCATCTTGAATTGACAGGTTGGAATACTGAATTGCAGATCTATTGAAATGGTCTCTTTCCCCAGATCAAGGGAATATAATGAGCTTTTCAGAGCATGGGAAACTGGATAGTGATCGGCAAAATATTCCAGCACAGAACATCTGCACATTCTTCCTTTATTCAGAAAACATGTAACCACTTCCCCAGTACATCACAGGTAGTCAGCAAGAAAACCAAGAAATCTCTAATGAACATAGAAATAGATCTGCTTAAAGTAGACCCCATGAGAAGCTTGCTTTTTAGCTGTCAGAAGCTGCAAAAAACTTCACAGGTCCTTACCTGCTTTGAAGAAGAGACTTCTGAGCACTAAGGATAGCAATTTCATTCTTCAGCGTTTGAAGCTGATTCTCGTAGTCACTCAGCCGCTCTAGATTTTGCAAAGTGCAATCTTCTTTTGCACGAGAAGCCTTTAGGCTTAACCACAAAAAAATAAATCAGATAAAATGAAATATCAGAAATTAATGCCCTGCTTTCAGTGTCATGTTAACATCTACATGAAATGTTAAAAAGCAGGAAGCAGGAAGAACTCAAGACTTCCCACTACACAATGACAATTATCCTCACAATTTATGATAAACTTTGTTTTTACTACTTAGCCAGTTGAAAGCCATATGGAAATTTCTGGATTTCATTATTAAATTTTAAGGTTACAAATAAACATTGAGGCATATCATGTTGTATACAGTAGTCACGGAGTATGAGAAAGCTCCTAGGGTTTCAATCCACTTCATTTCCAAAAGCGCTAGGAGAAAGCAGCTAGTCTTGTCAACTCAAAGGTTATTACCACTGTCAGTACTAGGGCCTTCCCACCCCTACTCTTCCTTCCACTCTGCCCAAGCTTGCTCATTTGCACAAGTGTGTGTGCCCTGCTCTCTTTCTTGGTTTCAACCCTGCAGCCCTCTCCCCTTTATATAGGCCTTACATTCTGATTCATAATGAAAGTTCCCACTCCCTTTACACAAGTTCAGGGAGCCTCTATCCCTCTCTTATCAATCATCATATGAAGCTCCGTATCAGTAGGAGTTTCCCCATTGACTTCAAATGTCATGGTATGCTTTACATGCCATAGGATGGGAACATATATGTAGAGTGTTGCCAGAGAGTGACTGAAGACCCCACAGTTCACCTGGCGGAACTGTACATTTTAGAGCTCATTTCAAGTCATAACAATAGTGGCCTCAGGGGTTATTATTTTACAACTGGCTATTATTAAGCTAAGCTTGTGCTCACTAACTATCATTCTGCAGCATCAACATTCAAAACATTTAGGTTGCAATCTTAAATAAGCTTAACTAGATAGTAAGACTGAATGAGCACAGTGGGAATAAGCATAAGATAAGTTTACATTGTTAATAATCAACATACAGTACTGTGCAAAAGTTTTAGGCAGGTGTGAAAAATGCTGTAAAATGAGAATGCTTTCAAAAATATATATTGTAATTGTTTATGTTTATCAGTTTACAAAATGCAAAGTGAGCAAACAGAAGAAAAACCCAAATCAATATTTGGTGTGACCACCCTTTGCCTTCAAAACAGTATCAATTCTTCTAGGTACACTTGCACAGTTTTTGAAGGAACTCGGCAGGTAGGTTGTTCCAAACATCTTGGAGAACTAACCACAGATCTCCTGTAGATGTAGGCTGCCTCAAATCCTTCTGTCTCTTCATGTAATCCCAGACAGACTCAATGATGCTGAGATCAGGGCTCTGTAGGGGCCAAACCATCACTTCCAGGACTCCTTGTTCTTCCTGATGCTAAAGATAGTTCTTAATGACATTGGCTGTATCTTTGGGCTTGTTGTCCTGCTGCAGAATAAATTTGAGGCCAATCACACACCTCCCTGATGGTATGGCTTGATGGATAAGTATCTGCCTGTATTTCTCAGCGTTGAGGACACCATTGATCCTGACCAAATCTCCAACTCCATTTGCAGAAATACAGCCCCAAACTTGCAAGGAACCTCCACCATGCTTCACTGTTGCCTGCAGACACTCATTATTGTACTGCTCTCCAGCCCTTCGGCAAACAAACTGCCTCCTGCTACAGACAAATATTTCAAATTTTGACTCACCAGTCCAGAGCACCTGCTGCCATTTTTCTGTACCCCAGTTCCTAGGTTTTCATGCATAGTTGAGTCGCTTAGCCTTGTTTCCACGTCGGAGGTATGGCTTTTTGGCTGCAATTCTTCCATGAAGACCACTTCTGGCCAGACTTCTCCGGACAGTAGATGGGTGTACCTGGGTCCCACTCATTTCCGCCAGTTCTGTGCTGATGGCACTGCTGGACATCTTCCGATGTTGAAGGGAAGTAAGCATGATGTGTCTTCCATGTGCTGCATTAAGTTTCCTTGGCCAGCCACTGTGTCTGCAGTCCTCAGCGTTGCCCGTTTCTTTGTGCTTCTTCAAAAGAGCTTGAACAGCACATCTTGAAACCCCAGTCTGCTTTGAAATTTTTGCCTGGGAGAGACCTTGCTGATGCAGTATAACTACCTTGTGTCTTGTTGCTGTGCTCAGTCTTGCCATGGTGTATGTCCTGTGACATGAGACTGTCTTTCACAACCTCACCTTAGCAGCAAAGTTTGGTTGTTCCTCACCCAGTTTTAAGCCTCCTACACAGCTGTTTCTGTTTCAGTTAATGACTGTGTTTCAACCTACATATGAAATTGATGATCATTAGCATCTGCTTGGTATAACTGGTTAATCATACACCTGACTCTACTCCTACAAGATCCCTGACTTTGTGCAAGCGTACAAAGTGTGCAAATGTAAGAATTGATGCTGGTTTGAAGCCAAAGGGTAGTCACACCAAATATTGATTTGATTTAGATTTCTCTTCTGTTCGCTCGCTTTGCATTTTGTAAATTGATAAACATAAACAATTACAACATATATTTTTGAAAGCATTCTTACTTTATAGCATTTTTTCACTCCTGCCTAAAACTTTTGCACAGTACTGTAAGGCATTTTAAAGAATGTACAGGTAGTCCTCGACTTACGACCACAATTGAGACCAGAATTTCCATCGCTAAGCAATGTGGTTGTAAAGCGAGACATCACATGACCGTAACACTTAGCAATGGCAATCCCAGCAATCCCCTTTGCCATTATTAAGCGAATTCCACCAGTCATTAGCCAAGGACCCACCCCAATCCAAGCCATTCCGGGCTTGGTTCCTCTCAGCCCCGAGCTTCAGTAAGGAAGGGAGTGCTTCCAACTTCCCCCACCTGCCTATCTCCCCCCACATCTCTTACCTTTTGGCCGCCCTGCACCCTGCCTTGCAGGGCGGCAAGCAGCTCCAGAACTGCGCCTCTGGGGCTGCTTGCCATGCCCTGGGAAGCCTCAGTTGCCCCTGGAAGTCTCAGCCACCCCAGCCCACCCCAGCAAGCACCAGCAAGCATTCATTTGCCAAGCTGCCTTCTCTCCCAGTTCCCCACACCAATCTTTTGCCTTTTGTGCCTAGTTGCCATGGCTGAAGCAGAACTGCCTTGCTGCCTTTGCTGTCTCTTTTTCAGACCCAGCTTCTCCAGCGAACATTTCCTACATGTGGCTCCCTGAGCCTTCGGAAAGCTGTGCTGTCTTTCTGAAGGCTTTCCAAAGACAGCACAGCTTTCTGAAGGCTCAGGAAGCCACATGTAGGAAAGTTTGCTGGAGAAGCTGGGTCCAAAAAGAAGACAGCAAAGGTAGTGAGGCACTTCTGAGGCCTGGGTGAACAAATGCTTGCTGCCATTTCCTGGGGTGGGCTGGGGTGGCTGAGGCGACTAAGGCTTCCAGGGGCGGCTGCAGCTTCCCAGGGCATGACAAGCAGCCCCACAGCTGTGCGATTTTGGGGCTGCTTGCTACCCCACAAGGCAGGGTGCAGAGTGGCCAAAAGGTCAGAGATGGGGAGCAGATAGGTAGGTGGGAGGAGTTGAAGCACCCCTGTGGTTGTAAGTGCAGGTGGACTGGCAAGTGCCCAAATTTTGATCACATGACCATGGAGGCGCTGCTACGGCCATAACTTCAGGGACCAGTTATAAGTCCATTTTTTCAGGACCATCATAACTTCAAACAGTTGCTGAACAAATGGTCGTAAGTCGAGGACTACCTGTAATTTCTTTATTTAACTGCACTATCCTGCAAACAAGCTTGCCTTTCTCCACATCTCTTTTGCTGATTTTTCTCTACCCACCAGAACCCAAAGTAACCACTGAAAATAAAAATTGAAAATAAATATAATACTTAGTCTGTATTTTTAGAACCTGCACATATCACACAAACACACGGATGAAATTGTTCAGAAGATTCAGTACAATTGCCACTAAAAATCGCAGTGTGGAATATCATGAACAGAATAACGTTAAAACTTTCAACATGCAATCAGCTCCTTGACAACTCAGTTTCATATCCCAATAAACCCTAACCTATAAAAATGGCTTTTTTTGGAAATTACAAATATCTGAAAATATATAACAGCAAAACTGCTTTCAGAGTTCTCTAAGACAATAACCTCACCAATTCTATTACAGCAGTAAACAATTTTTTAAAATGTAAAAAATGCAACACCACTATCTTTGGAATGGAGTGTTTTATAAGTTAGGCCAGCATAACATTAGAAGATAAAGTCTCATCTGGTTTCAGCTCTAGTTTATGGAAATTATGTAGTATGACATTACAGAGCAGTGCAGTAACATTCTTTGACATAGGCAGGTGCAGCGTTATCCACGTTTTAACATAATTGGAGCAGATCTACAGATCTGCCTAGAGAATAGGACATGAAGAAAGCTGGCTGTCATGCCCATTTCTGCCCTGTTAGGACCTCAAACATTGTAAAAATATCCCTTCAAGAACCAGAGGAGCCTTGTTAAGTCAACTAGAGCTTTTGTGCTAACACAGGGAAAATCTGATCTTGAAAATTAGGCAGAAACATCACCTTCCATGAACGGAGATTTTTGCAATCTCCCCTTCCCCCTCAGCCTCCATGCCTCAGTTCTACTCTGCTTAAAAAGATCTCCCTATCATTCAGGGTTAGTAGGTTTGTGGATTGTTGGGGAGTGAAGAAGCAAGGAAGTTAATTCTGCTCATCTCTTTCTGCAGGCAGTTATATGAATCCAAGTGCTAATAACAGGTGTAAGAATAGCTATGGGCAATCTCAATAGTGCAGATGGACCCAGTTCCCATCATCCATTTCCATGGGCAATATTGGCTGGGCTAATAAGATTTGTCTGGCCTGGACGTGGATTAGCATTTAAACTGGGTATCACCTAATTATAAGCTGTACTGGAAATCCATTCACTAAGGATTGTTTATCTGCAAAAGAATTATTCTTTCTTTAGAAATAGAGAGAAATTCTTTCTCCATTTTTATTCATTCAACTTAATTTTAGAATCAAGGAGAACTTATAATATAGAAGGAAAATAGGAAAGCAGAAATTCTTTATTTGCCTGGAGTTTGGTGACATCTTTATAAAAATTAGTAGAGAAACCTACATCAATTTCAAATGAGAATTGCAACTGATTTTTAAAAGTACCAACCAAAATTACTATTGATAATTTCAATAAACCAGAACAATACAGACAATTTCTGATGTCACCTTTGCAGCATACTGATTTGGCTAGCTCTCTTTGGTTATAAATTCTTTCATTATTGGAACTGACTGAAAAATAGGAATCAGAGAGCAAGTACAATTTTTTTTTTTTACCATTGGAAGGAAATACACAGAGATCTCTCTCAAAGGAGTATCTTGATACCTAGGTAACTTATTCATAAATTAAGTTGTAGGCTAAGATGCAGAACAGAAGGTAGCAACATTATTCTGGGTGGCAAATCACCAAGCAGTTTTGACAAATAGGTAAAAGTCATAAATAGTCCTGCATAATAGGGTTCTTTTTCCTTACTCTGCTTTTAGCTGAACAATTTCATCTTCTGCTGCCAAAAGAGTAGTGGCTGACTTAGTCTTTGTGTCCTCAAGAGCCAACTGGGCTTCTGTAAAACTGCAAGAGAATTCAATACCGAAAGATATACCTTTAAATGTAAAAAAACACTACTTCTTCTAGTTTGTTCAATGAAACAGGACACAGTATCTCAAAGAACTGCAGTCCCAAATTACCCCTTTGGAAGATGTGAGCTTGGAACAGGCTGACTTAATCTATCAACAGGTAAAGTACCCTATCAAAATCATGTTAACTAGTACAGCAGAAGTAGCCATCAACCACCCTCAGATCCTCTACTTTCTGGGGAAATGTCATAATTGTGGAGTCTTTGGTGCTCTCTGAGCTTGGTTGTTTGATTGTAGACGTTTCACTACCTGACACCCCCACCAACACTGGCAGGGCAAGCGACTATATATAAACAGGGAGAAAACCCCACACTCACTAGCACTGATGATGTTACCTAGTTGAGTAATCAAACCTCTGCAATCAAACAACCAAGCTCAGAGAGCACCAAGGACTCCACAGTTCAGCCCTGAGCTACAGATATTCTCTTCTATTGATAAATGTCATAATATAATATAATAATCACTTTTACCTTAAGTGATCATTTCTTAAGTGCATGCAAGCAAAATATATGGACATTTTATGATGTACAGGCACAGGCATGTATAACTTAAATCACAATTTGGAAGGCCACAATTGTAACAAAAGCTCAATCTTTTATGGAACATCTCTCATATATTTTCTTTGCAGAAGCTAACATTTGTAATGAATGCTATTTGCACATATTTTGGAGGTTATAATTGGATCACAGCTTCAAAAAGCAACTTATGTATCTGTCCATCCATTGGTCAATCTAAGTTAGTGCTGCTTACTCTGACTTGAAGCAACTCTTCCAAATATCATGCAAATGTTGCCCAATGCTTGTTTCCCAGAAGCTTTGAGGTGGAAATTCTAAGGGTTGTTCTGCTAGACTATGGATTCTGCCTAAAATGTCAAACCTCATTGATACTTTGGCAATCAGCATCTCACAATATAATTAACATAATGCAGAGATGGAAAAACCAGAAGTGCAGAACAATGGACATTTTATGATGTAAGAAAATCCAACTTTTTGGCATTCCCAGGTGGCTTCAGGGACTTTATATAGATAAAGCTATACTGCTCCAAATAGCTCCAAATTTTCACACACTTGACAGGATTTTTCTCACTTATTGTTCATTTTCTCCCTACATGTCACCAATCAGCTCCTATCATAAACATGAAGGCTTGAATTTAATTTTTTAAAGTTATTAATCATAACTACGTGTATATTTTATTTTGGGGTTGATGAGTATTCTTACAATTTCAAAGGGAAATATTTCTATTTTATTTTCCTAATATAAAATAATACCATCTTCCTTTAAGATCTATGAATCTCTCATATATAAGGGCTGACATTCTATTGATCACAGAAAGCTAATTCCGAATTACATGCAGGGCAAAACCAGTAAGATTTCATTCATTGAGCCATTCAATGTTAGCTGCACTTTGTGTTAAAACTATCATGGAAAAGAAATAAATAGTTTAATAAAGATCACATACTACAAGCTTTTTAAAGAGGGATTTTCCTGCTACTTAAAAATAAAAAATAATAATTAGTAATTAATAAATATTTGTGGTTGTACCTCTAAAGGAATTTAAGCCCATATAAGTTGATTTATGTTTAGGTTAGTTTTGCTCACAATATATGTATAATTCAATAGGTTTCTGAATAAAATAACTGCTGCTCCTACTCATAAACAAACTGTTAATAATTATAGTTGATGTCCAGCACACAATTTTTGAGGTTTGCAAAGAAGCAATCGTTTTTTCTCCCTTCAGATAAAAATATTCAGATAAAGATAGATACAACTAGATAGAACTAGACTGTGAGTTCTAGCCCTATCTTAGGCATAAAAGCAGCTGGGTGACCTTGGGCCAGTCCCTCTCTCTCAGCCCTAGAAAGAAGGCAATGGCAAACTACTTCTGAAAATGTTGCCAAGAGAATTGTAGGGACTTGTCCAGACAGTCACCAGAAACCAGGAATGACTTAAAGGTACCCCTGCAAAAAACCTTACCTTCCACAGCAAATGTAATACAGTTATGCCAACTGTATTGGAGATACTGGCACTGAGCAATATAGTATACAATCTCCCCATGCCGGTTTATGTCAAGCAGCCTTTTCTCAGCTGGTGCTCTCCAGACTGACAGGAATGACAATCCCCAGAATTCCCAGCTATTGGCCATGCTGGCTGGAAATCCTGCCCGTTGTGTCCCGTCATACCTGGAAGCCCTTCACATATTAATATGCTGCACAGTTATTTGTATATAACAGGATTTAATATTTTCAACTTATAAAAAGAGGGACAAAAAAAATTGTCCTACTCTTGCTGCACCAAACTGAGCTGTAACCGGGTAGCATTCAATTCTTTTTCCAGTTGTTGAACTTCATGGTTCCGAGCACTGCTGAGTTCTCTCAGCAGTCTGTCTTTCTCAAGAGATTCCTACAAGCAGAGATACATAGTCTAAAAATTATAAATAAAAGAGTGTTTGTTTGGCATATTAATATATCCCAGAAATGTTGTGAGAAATGCTGCAGGGATCTTAAATTGATTTTAAGTAGCTTAACATGGGGGGGAGGTCAAGGACAGTCAAGTGAAGATATGTGTGTCGAGAGGTTGCAACACAAACTCCCCCTCTTTCATCCTGGCATTGCAACCCCTGACACAAATCCATCTAAGAGGCAGGGTTGGCACTGCAACATCACAGCATACATTTCACCATTTTTACCCAATCTCACCTTGGGGCAAATACCCCTGTTTAATTAAAATAGTAAGATTCATTCATTCATTCATTCATTTATTTGAGTATATGCAGAAAAAGGGCAGCCAGATCCCTGGGAGAGGAACCCAACAGCATGTCAATATTTGCATCATCCAAAAAGGGTTTTGCTTTTGTTGCAATACAAATAGCATGATTGGATCACGTCACATGATCCCCCTTAACATAGCTTTTCCCTAGCAGAAAGGTATGAAGAAGTCTAACAGCACTGTTTAGTAGCAAGGATACTTCAGTTGTTGCTTTAATTTTCCAGTTGAAGACGTTTAACATTTTGGACCTTTTATATGAAAGATACAGCTTCCATATCATGATGTCCTCCAGATGTACAACTCTTAAGAGTTTCCAGCCAGGACAGCTGTCTGGCTGGAAAACACTGAATTCAGATTGTCCAGAGCATATCAGCTAATTATTGTATCTGAGGTTCCATGCTCGTCCTTCATTAAGATCATACTTTTGGTTTGTCATCATTATTACTCCTAATGGCAAGAATACCCAAGTACTATGCAGTATACAAGAATTTTATTTTGTTCCATCTACCTCAGCATTAACTGACTGGAATCCCCGGGGATCTGGAGGAGAAATCCAGCAAGAACTGAGACAGAGAGTTTTGGGAAATGGTCATACAGAACAGTATAAATCAATGTTTTTGTCAGGTTCAGCCCAAGAAACTTAGCGGGACAATTCAGGAACAGTTCAGTTACTTTATTAGCTTACACCTACTAGACAGAATCTCACCAGACTAACTCTAACCCCCAACGACCGCAACTAAACACTCTGAATTCCTTAGGGTGGTGCCAGTCTCCTTCTCTTCACTTTCACACACTCAGGCTGCTGGCTGAGGAGATGCTTGAGATTCTTCTCACTCTCTCCATGACCCTGGTCCTCTTCATTCAAGCCTTGCATCACAGTTTTTCAAACTTGGCAACTTTAAGATGTGTGGACTTCAACTCCCAGAATTCCCCAACCAACATGGCTGGGGAATTCTGGAAGTTGAAGTCCACACATCTTAAAGTTGCCAAGTTTGAAAAACACTGATATAAAATTTTATCTCCTTTCCTGCTGAAGGTTTAAACATTGATTTTATGTTCTCTTCCCCCCCCCCTTTTTAATTAACAAAGTTTGATTTTACTTATCCCTTATAAAATTAGTCTATTTCCAAAAGGCAAAAGGGAGGAAGAGATGATTCCCCTAGGTGCATACTATGCACTATAAAATGCTTTCCTTTTTATCTTTATTTTTCCATGTTTAATTTGCCAGAAAAGCAACAAAATTGTGGGAGCTGTATCCCTCTTACATACTTGGGGTGGGGAAAACACCCCTGGAATAAAGGTAGTGACACCAGTAACTACCAAGCCTCTACACCAGTATTTCCCAGCCCTGGCAATTTCCAGGAATATGGGCTTCAAATCCAAGAATTCCACAGCCAACATGGCTACTGATGAGAATTCTAGGATTTGAAGGAGAAAAAAAGAGGATGTATAGAAAACTTCTGGAAGAGAAGACATGAGACCTTTCACACTGCATGCTCAGCCATGCCACGTTCATTGAGCAAACTCCTCTGTCATTTGAAATCTTCTTTCTGCATCGTACACTTTACCTGGATGCACAGAGAACTCTTGGAAACATGCCTATCTGTCAAACCCATTTTCCCAACTATACTATTGTTTTCCCCATTAAGATGTTCAACATAAATATAAAACCACAAATACAAACATAGGGACTCTTCTGTAAAACAGCCGTGAATAAATTAACATGTACTTCTAGAAAAACTTTATGTAAAATATTGACTGACCAAGCAAAATGGCTTAAAAACTGACTTCTGTAATACAAAATCTTTGATAGAATGAAGATCCGCTATAAAATTGTGTTTTCAACAGGAAGTTCTCTGGAGAAATTTGTGTGTGGTCTTTGCAATCAATTTCAAATTCTCCATTTGAAGTCTGAACACCCAAGCTCATTTTCAAGGAGTGATGATAAAAAATACAATATATGAATCAAAACCATGCAAACTTTTGGTTTAATTTTTATCAAGAAATGTATTTTTAAAAATTAAAAATTACCTGTAAGATAGAAGAAGAGGTGTCAAAGGTCCTTCCAGAAGGGGGGCTAGAAAAACAAGTACCCAGCCATGGGAGGAGATGAGATTTTATTATTTCCATACCTGCATAATTGCCACCTGAGTCAACAAATAAAAAGGATGAAAAAGACATATGACAAAATGTTCTAAATGATTAGGTATGAATCAATTTCAACAATACATCCATACACACAAACACATGCTACACATGTACCGTATAGAGCAGGGTTCCCCCAAGTGATCAGCATCGACCCCCGAGGTCAATGGGACTATCCAAGGGGTCGATAAATGTCTGGGGGTCAAAAGGGGGTCAGTAAATATCTGAGTGCCAGTAGGAACAGGCTGAACCTGAAAGAACATGGTGACTTACAACTGAAACTCACCAATCTCCAACCAAACTGCCCTTGTTGATGCTCATCAGATGCATCCTTCCCATTAATGATATCGACAGTTTTGGTAAAAAAGGTATGTTAAATCTTATATTTTTCATATTTTAAATCTTACCTGTTTTTATGAAGTCATTATTATTATTTAGCATTGTTATTGTTATTATTATTCATAGCAATTACAGTAGTATTTATTAAATTATTTTCATATAATAAATGTTTGGGGATTGATGAACAATCTGAAACTTCATGAAGGGATCAATGAGTTGAAGAGTTTGGGGACCTCTGCTATAGCACAATCTCACCTTCTCGACAAGCTTGATTGAGAATCGAAAACAATTGCCCCTGAATCATGGAGTTCAATTTCATGATTTCACAGCACAGAGTCAAATTTTGATCACATGAATTAATCTGAAAATCAGGTAAATGTTCTTGATTAATCCCATGTTATCCATATTAATCCTTCAGCAGTCATTCTTACTTATAGAACAAATCTGAGTCAGAAATACAATTTTATATCATATGTCCCTCCTGCTGAGTAGGAATGAGAGAAGTTATATTGTAATATATCTGGGGAAAGGTAGCCTAAACTTTTTCTTACTTTTGGCCATACTGATCATGGGAAAGTTTTGCTTGTTTATTGAAAGATCACCTTGCACATGGAACTGAGTAAATATGTCATAGTAAACATAATAAACCAAGGACTGAGATGCGAGCCACACCATCATAGCAGAGTACAGAGAAAAAACAGTCACACTGACTTAATAAATAACCAACTTCATTAGCAAAGAAAACTATTTTCAGTTTACAGTATGTTATTTTTCAGTTATTCCATATGCTTATATATAATACATAAAAAAAGGAGAACTTTTTACCCACAGTACATTTGGAATTGTGAGAGCATGTGGTGGACACACTCACAAAATGGGTGCCTTGTGAGACTTCCTCATTCACAAAATGACTAACTTTGTGGATTTCAAAGGCTTTATTGCAAATAAATATGATGCAAAGTTTGTGCTTTTCTTCCCATTTATTTATTTTTGCAATTTTTAAAATAATCAAATGGGACAGGAAAACTGATGGGAATCAAGTGAAGTGTCACATAGGTAGATTCTTAGCTCAACAGCCTAATCAGGAATAATGTTTTGCATCCACAGAAACACTCCCATGAACCTGGGAAAAATATACGATCTATACCGTCTACTGGAACATGGTTTCATGAGGTGGAATGTTAGGCTTCACTCAGACATGACTGCAGCATCAGATGATGACCGGTATGTGTGACCGAGCCATGGAGGATGAAGTTCCAGAAAGGGAGCCCTGTGGTATCACTTCACAGTGCAATGATCTTCAGTTCAACCTGTCCATACATTGAGCTGTCAGACCTCAGATGAAATTGGGTAGGACTGAATGGATCCTTAATTTCCTATCACCTCCAGCTCATCTTAGTATATTTAAAGAAAATGTACAGAGAACTCATCTCAAAAAAAACCTGATAGATCTCAAAACCATTCCTGTCCTAAAGATGCAAAATACAGATCCAGAAGTCTGAAATGGCCCTGATATTCATCAATAAAATATTAAAATGCTACTAAGAGGAAAGAATGAGTATGTCCTAGTAGAGCAACACAGCTTGTAGTGGGCTCTTACAATCATTCTCTGCAGTTGACCTGAGGACAAAGATTGCATCACACCGCAATGATCAAGACATGGATTATATTAAATTGCAATAGAAACTGCAGAGGTAGCTAAACCATTTGCTATTTACTTCCAATGGCAGACTGTCCTCAGCCATGAATAGTTGTTATCAATTTGCCTCAGGAGACTGTTGCAGGAACAAAATGAGAACTGGCTGCCAAGTACTCTGTCTGAGCATCTTGCAGGAACAGCGGAATAAAAATCTAAGAACTAAAAAGATTTTACAGGATGTCATTCTAACCATGTGAAATGTAAATACTAAGGAGGAATAGCCTCCCTGCGAGAGTATAAACTAAGGATGTAAATGTAAAGACTGCTCCAAATTGAGCTCAGCTTCTGCCTCCTGGTGACTTCAGGGACGCTCCATGTAGTCTAGTTTTTAATAGTGCCAAAGTGATTTTCCCCTGGTATCATTGGGAGGTTTTTCAACTTTCCAGTCTAGCTAATAGCCCTGGTGTGTTTCCCTTGCCTAAGTAGCCTTTTCCGATCAGCCAAGGTCGCCTAAGCGCTATCCGTGCCAAACCGGGGTGTGGGAGGAAGAAAAGAAATTTGAGTAATCAATAGTTACAAATAATCGCTGGTCTAAGATGTTGTCGGTATACCATTACGTCCTGTAACTGTGGCAACCACAACACTCCCTCTTGGCGCTGAAATCCAGCGTCCTTGGTTACTGTTTTCCCGGGAAATCGCTAGAGGTCTCCAAGATCCACTAAGCAGAGATCCATCTCCCGCCATACACTTGGATCTCAACGCCATTCGCAAATCAGATTATGGCAGGGCTTTTCTGTCCCTTAAGAAGAGGATTCGGGAGAACGTTCGTTCTTTGACAGCCGCTTTGGAAGCCCGTCGCCCCGACATGCATTTCCCCTCTCACCTCCTCTTGCTTTTGCCGGAAGAGAAAATAATATTTCATCACATAAAAAAGTCGGTAGAGGTTATTAGAACATCACCATATACATATACCAGCCACCCCATCGTCTCCAGATGCTCCCTCGGAAGACAACCAGGAGTTTTACACACTCACGTGATAGTCTTTATACCAACTTTCCAGCTTCTCCTGTAAAATCCTGCAGGTCTCGTTGTTGATCAGTCTTCTCAGGGTGTCGGCCATACCGCTCAGAGATGGCGACAGAAAGGGTGAATAGAGACTCTAGGCGGTGAGGAGAGGTGCCTTCTCTTCCAACGTAGCAATGGGCATCGATCTCTCTTCTCCCCGGGGGTTTTGGTTTTCGCCACCCCGGAGGTCCCAGCGAGGAGATCGGCGAGGAGATGTCCTCAACTGCTGGTGGCCTCCAAATGGGCTTAGCCTGGGATTTGCCCTTGCAAGCCTCCTCTATGATTGGACCATTTTATACTCGGTGATTGTTAAACAAACTGACGTTTGCTTTGCTCGGATGTCAGGGACGCCACGGCTGCGCGGAAAGAGCCCAGTTCTTTGGTTGTAGCAACGCCAAAACCCCCACCTTCCTTTGCTCTGCCCTGCATTCCTCTTCCCTAAACTCAGGGACCCGGGAGGAGCGCTCCCCCTTTGCCCAAGGGCAAAGGAGATGGAGTCTAGTGGCCGCTTGAAAATAAAACACGTTGGAAGATCTCCTTCCGAATCACTCGATCCCCCACATGGTCTTTCCTTTGGCTGCCACCTTCCACCACCGATGACCAACTGATGCCTCGCCTTGGCGAGGTTTCCAGGGGGGGTTGTGAGGCGCACAGAACCACAAAGCGACCTTTATTACGCGCTGCCGCAGACAGATACTGTCAGGGGGAAAAGATAGGATCCCGTCAGGGGTTCGGGTAATGAACAAAATATTGCAAAGGCCGCACTTTCGGCAAGGCGCTCTCTTTTGGGTCTCTCGCGGCGCGCGGCTGGAAGGATACGGAGGTGTTTCCTGCGTTCCAAAGGTACGGATAAGCGCTTCCGCGACGGGCTGTCGCGCGCGGACAACAGGGACGCGCGTAGGTGGCGCGCAGGCGACCGCTCTCTCGCGTGCGCTCTCTCAAGTCATTCTAATAACTTCAGGATTTCAGGCGCCTTTCCCAAAATAAGCATTAATTTTCAGACCACAAGATAAAATCGAAATGAACCCACTTCTTGTTCTGATTATTCTCCTCTACATCTCGAAGAAATCTCTCTCTCTCTCTCTCTCTCTCTCTCTCTCTCCCCCCCCCCCCCCCACTCCTGAAATGCTGCTTCAGTAACAAAGGAAAGTATCAGGGATGAATGGAAACAGTTATAAAAAGACTTTAGCTTAGAACAAAAGATTGCAATGCTCCAATTTTCAAAAAAGGGAAAAGAGAGGATCAGAGTAACTACACAATGGTGACCTTGACATCAATACCAAAACTCTGGAAGGCATTATTAAAAATTGGTTTGTGTGAGAGCACTTAAAGAATGCATTATCATTTTCTCCAAGATGGTATCAATGTGATGCAGCTGCAACAAAACCAAATGCAGTTCTCCTCTGCAAAAAGAGAATTTTAGGATTAAGTTCAAGAGAAGTCATCATTCCTCTCTGTCCTGTATTGGTTGGATTTTACTTAGATTATTGCCTCCAGTTTGGGGGATGGCATGTCATTGACAACCTAGAGCATGTCCAGAGTTTAGCAACCCCTTACAGCAAATAAGGGGTCTGGCAGGAAAAACAGATAAGGAACGATTGGAAGTGTTGGTTATGTTTAGTCTAGGCCAGTGTTTCTCAACCTTGACAACTTTAAGATGTGTGAACTTCAACTCCCAGAATTCTGGGTTAGGGTTAGGGTTAGAATTCTGGGAGTGGAAGTCCTCACATCGTAAAGTTGCCAAAGTTGAGAAACACTGGTCTAGAAAAAAGAGGATTGTGGGTGGACATTAGAGCTGCACTCCAGTAGCTGAAGGATTGTCACCTGAAGACCTTGTTTCAGAAGACAGGATTAGAAATGCTGGTTTTAAATTACAAGGCTGTAGATTTCAGTTGGATATCAAGACAAATTTCCTATGGTAAGAACTGTTAACTATACAGCTGACAGCTTCAGGAGCAGTTGACTCTGGTGCATTAAAGATGTTTAAAAAACGGCTAGGAAGCCATCAGCTGGAGTGGTGTTTCTCAACCTTGTCAACTTTAAGATGTGTGGACTTCAACTCCTAGAATTCTCCAGCCAGCCATGCTGGCTGGGGAATTTTGGGAATTGGAGCCTACTCGTCTTAAAGTTGACAAGGTTGAGAAACACTGGGTTGGATATGCTATAGTGGATTCCTGCACCAGCCAGAGGGTTTATTTTATTTATGTATTTATTAAATTTATATGGCCACCCATCCCACTCAAAGTGACTCTGGCTGGCGTACAGAAAAGCCAAAATTAAAACATTCAATAAAATCAGTTAAACAACAAACATAGATAAAAACAAAATAAATAAAGCAAGGTCACCAGAGGGTTGGACTAGATTATCTCTAATTTCCCTTCTAATCCTTCCATTCTGTGAATTTAAGAAACTTTTTGCATATCCTCCTATACACCAGGCTTCTCCATCTCGCTGCCTTCCAGACGCTTTGCATAACTCTCCCAAATTCCTGCGCCACACATTTGGGGAGAACCAGTCTTGGGGAAAGCTCTTAGCAAAAGACCTTAGCAAACTTCATGTCCTGGTGCAGCTGCGGGGAAGGCGCTAAAGGCAAAAAAGGGGCGAAATTCTAAAATTGTGAGGGGAATCTGGTGTCAGAATAGGGTATTTTCATTAAACGAAGGTAAATCTTTGCAGCTATCTTTTTGAGCTGCGTACCCAAGAATGATATAATAATAATAATAAATAGTTCTCCTGCTTCTCTCCGTCCCTTCAGCCAGCCCTCCTTTCCTTCATGGGGGTCTCTCGGAGACTCAGCTGCGGGTCTTGCCTCCCTTCGCTCTCCCCTTCCCACCGCCTGCCGCAGAAAGCGCGGGCCGGAGGAGGAGGAGGAGGAGGAGGACCCCGTGCCAGCTTTTTGGTGTGCGTCTCGCCGCCCAGCCTCCCTCCCCCTTCTGGGTACGGAAGGAAAGCAGTGGAAGATGGCGGTTATTCCAGCGGCGGCGGCGGCTTCTGAGCAGGTCGGTAGCCAGGCAGAGGGAGCGATTCGGGAGCCGCCGAGGCTTAACTTCTCGCGGAAGGGAAGGAAGCGGCGGCTGCGCTTTCTTACGCTTTGCAAATCCTGCGCGAAGGAGAGCCGCGGCGGGAGGGGAGAGGCCGTGTCAGGGGCTCCTGAGACGCCCTAGTCCCCCCTTGGGATTAAAGGGCGGGTCTGAGGGCGCCCCGGGGTTCGCCGCAGCCGACGAAGCTCGGTGAAGAAGGGCGGTGAGGGCGCTGGAAGCCACCCGAGGGTGTCCTAGCAGCGGGTCGGCGGCTAGAGGGAGGACGCAGGGGCGGGGAGCTCACCCTGGCAGCGCCATTGGCCCTGGTAGCGAAGCGCCTCCTTTGGGGCATTCGTCGCCTCACCGCCCGTTAGATTTGCGCTTTCTGAAGGAATCATTAAAACACGTCTCCCACCACCCCCACCCCCCTCGCCTCCCGTCATGCGCTTAAGTGGATTTGCAAGCTGGCTTGTTTGCCCCTTGCCGGAGAACCGCGCCCGGCGCGGCATTCGAGAACTGGATTCCTTCCCAAGGAAGGGTGCCCAGTCCTGGCTGAAGCAAAAATAGACCACTACAACTGTGAGCCTCTCGCCAGCGCCCGGGGGGTCCGGAGAAGGCTGTTGTTCCTGGACTCCCTGGAACAGGGATGGTGTGTGTGGCGGAGATGATGTGCGTAAACGGGACGGTCTGGCCAGACCGACGCACGACGCGATAGCGGGGATCGGGAAGAGCGGAAGGGGCTAGCGATCTTGATTAATAACGCTCCCCTTTGAAGGCGTTGCTGCGGGCTGGAAAGATTGCCTTTTTCATACATAAAAAATAAAGGGAACACAGTTGTATTTATATTTGAACGTGAGATTGTTTTAGGATTTTATTTGAAGGACTGTGCGAGTTGGTGCGCCCGATGTTCATTCACTATAACTTACAGTATTGTCAAGTTTGCTTGTTTTCCACCGGGCCTTTTTTCCAAAAGTATAGCAGGCACTGTAACATACACCTTCACTGGGCCTTTTTCAAGCTAACCCTAAATCTAGAATTTCATGCTCTATTTATTTGAATGATGGTGGGCATGGTTAGTAGCTAAAAGTTGGGCAAGTTGTTGGTCTAGCCAATTTATAGGCATGGCCTAAATATAAGAAAGGGAGAAATGAGTTGATTCTTCTTGCTCTACAGACATATAGAAGGCTTCCCCATTTTAGGAGAAGAGAAGTACTGTAATCATTGTTGAAGTATTTTTCAACTGTTACTTCGTTTCTCCAGAATGTAATCATTTTATAAATAAGTAATGTATTCTGTGAAGATGCTTTCTGATCCTTTTAAAATGCTTAAGTGTTAGGAAGCAATTCCTCCTATGGTCATCATATTATGGCAGAAATGAAACATCTAATGTGGTTCCAATATGGTACATTTGGTTGACATTTTAGCAAAGCTCGAATGGTCCTGTGAAGAAATCGATGCGCGAAAAGGCTGTGGAACGCAGAAATATTAACAAAGAGCACAACAGCAACTTCAAGGCTGGATACATACCGATTGATGAAGATCGTCTACACAAAACTGGTTTGCGAGGCAGAAAAGGCAATTTGGCTATTTGTGTGCTGGTCCTGCTTTTCATTTTGGCTGTTGTTAATTTAATTGTAAGTATAAGAGTCTATAAAATGCATCTGGTTAGAACTTAGAGCAGTAGGAGAGGCCCCATCTTTGCTTCCTGATCAAGGGACAAAATGACTTAACCTACCCATTCCATGCACTGAAAACAGCAGAGTGGAGGTTCCTGCAACTGCACTGGAGGCTGCAAACTGACTTAGGAAGTGTAGGGTGGTCTGAATAGTTTTTAAATATTGGAAGGGAGCGCATCCTACAAATCTCTGGGGGAGACTGTTCCAGATGGCTTGACTGCTGACCCCTCCCCAGATCTCTCACACAGGATGTATGAACTAGTAGGGTAGGTTCTGTTTGAAGCAGATGTTCCTGCAGGTACCTGGGTGCCAAGCCATATGGGTTTTATAGGTCAAAACCAGCAGTTTGAATTGTCCCCAGAAGCTCCTTAGTAGCATATGCAATGCCCACAGATCTGGTGTAATGTATGATGGGGTGGCTCTTACCAAGAGGTGGGCTGCCGCATTTTGCATCAACTGCAGAATTCTGAGTGGCCTTCAGAGGCTGCCCCATGTACAATGCATTGAAGTAACTATACAGGAGGTAACAAAGGTATAAGTCACTCACTGTTGTCAGGTCTTCTCAGAAAAGCCACAACTGGCCCACTAGCCATAGCTGACAAAAAGCCCTTTTAATTATCTAGCAGTGGTCATGAGTCTAGAAGGACCCCAAGTCATGATCTTGGGAGCACTACCCCATCCAGAGTTACTATTTGACCAGACTGAACCAGGTTTTTGGACAAACAGTAACATAGTCTTACTAGTATTTCATTTCAACTTAACCATATAAAATATTGCCAAACTTTCTTGTGTTCGCGGAAGTGAGAGTACAAAACGTGCATGTATTTGGGGGGGGGGTGCACGCACACGCGCACCTTTGAATCAGTTTTTGACTCCTGGTGACTGCCTGGACTAGTCCCTGCAGTTTTCTTGGCAAGTTTTTTCAGAAGTAGTTTGCCATTGCCTCTTTCTTAGGATTAAGGAGAGTGACTGGCCCAAGTCACCCAGCTAGCTTTGTGCCTGAGGCGAGACTAGAACTCACGGTCTCCCAGTTATTAGTCTGGTACCTTAACTACAATAAACTGGCTCTATTTAGTTCTTAGTAGAACATAAAATGTTTAAGACTATCAGTATAATTCTAAAAGTTTTTTAAGTTCTACCTCCAGATATGATTATCAGTGAAATTATTCTTGTAACTAATATGCAGGATTTTAACCAAACTTTATGTAATTGGAACTATGCATGTTAGGCAATAGTGTAAATTATAAATAAGGTGTGCCCTTTAGTTTCATTAAAAGTACAGGAGGTTGATTTCAATAATAATCTAATCAGCTAGAGGTACACTCAGTTACTAACACTTATTGGCCATAGCATATAGACTTGTCAGTCCTTCAAGGTAGACCAGACCAGGAAACCAGTGCTATGTAGGTCAGTTTATTATAAAGCTATTGCAAGTCTGAATGCATTTCCTTCCTCCCTCCCTCCCTCCATCTTCATGTGAACTAGGGAGGGGCATTCCTGAGATGTTTACTTACTTTTATCTGCTTCCTTGGTAGCAGCTCTTCCTCCTGTTCTTTAAGGCCACTCCCTCTACCCTCTACAATACCATATTATCATTTTAATAATTGCTATTAATAATAATTATTGAGTCAAAACTGCTTGATGGCACATAATTAATTAATCACAATCAGTTACTCCCACTTATTTGCCATAGCATATAGACCTAGCCTGTGCCTCTAGTATGTGACATATAACTTACACTTTGATGAGGATTGTGCAGAAGTGTTGATTGCATGAATGAACATTTGGTTGTTGGACATTGTTCCTTGTAGATGAGACTGCTCTTGGGACTACAGAATTCTTGAGTTGAAAACAGCTTTTCATTTGTGCATTTTGATCTGTCAAATATTTGAAAACTGCATGCATGTGGTTTGCAATCCCAGCTGCAACTAGAAAAGCAGGAGATATTTTGACTCTGATATCTTTTCCAAATGTGGTCCCTCCAAATATTTTGAGACTGCAGCTCCCACAATACTCAACCCATATAGGTGGGGGAATTCTGGGAGATGCGGTTCTAATACAGATCTGAATAGTATGTTGAGGAGGATGTTCTAGTGCAGTGTTCCTTAAACTATATTCCATAGAACCCTTCTGTGCTCTAAATAACTTGAAGGTCCCACTTGACTGCCAAGTTGTTCTTACATAGCACCCAAAACACACCACTAAACCATTCTTCAATGTTTTAAGTGCTGTTTTACAAATTTCAGGCTATGTTTCAGTTTATACATCTACATGTGAGTTTATTTGCAAAAATGAAATAGGAGCTCCAGATGTACAAGGCACATGCACAGTGAGATGCTGGCAAACAAAAGAATATGTCAAATTAAATCAAGTATTAAGAACAACCATCACAATGTTAACTTCATAAAATCCAGTGCTCTTAATTCACAGTTGTTTGTCAGTTCAGGACAAGCAGGATTCACACAGAATTTTCTCCTACATGACTATTTTTGCTGGCTATCAAGAGACAGGATATTGTGTGGCCTTATAGAGAAAATTATTTTTTAATCAAGCAAACCTAAATATGAAATTGTGTTATCTTGCTGATGTACAGGTAGTCCTCACTTAACTACAATTGGGACCAGAATCTTGAGCAAAGGGGTAATTAAGCAATCATAAATGCTTCGCCCAACGACCAGTTCTGGTCCTTAAGCAATTTCCTGGGTCATTAAGCAGATGGAGTGAAAGAGCTGCCTGCTGAAGGATTTCAGCTCTGCACAGAGCTGAAATCCTGGCAGGCAGCCCTTTTGCTCTCAAACGTTCCTGCAGCCCACTGAAGGGTTTCCCCTCCCCTCCGTGCATGGAGGGGAAATCCTTCATGGGGCTGGAGAAATGGAGCTCAAATCCTTCAGTGGGCTGCAGGATTTGAGCTCTGTTCTTGCAGACCGCAGAAGGATTTCAGCTCTCCTCTGTCCCCTCCACTTGCAACCTTCCCTGCTGGCTTCCCCATTGACTTTCTGGGGAAGCCAGCAGAGAAGATTGCAAATGGCAATCACATGATTGTGAGGTGCTTGGCAACCAGCCATAAATGCAAGCTAGTTGCCAAGCGCATGAAATGCAGCCACATTATTGTGTGGGGGGGCAGCATGTTCTTTGACAGCTGGAAGTGCTTTATGGGCTGTAAAGCACCCTTTCCAAGGATGTCATAACTTCCAACAGTCATTAAACAAATGGTCGTTAAGCAAGGACTACCTGGATTATACCTGTATTTCTACCTGTAGAAAACTGTTCAATTTTACAAAAAAAGGTAGCTGGAAACTATGGAATATAGTTTAAGAAACACTACACTAGAACATCCTTCTCAACATACTATTCAGATCCATGAATTAAGAGTGATGTTGGCAGATCTACCTCAGAGGCATTTTGACCCAATTAAAAAACAATAATCACTAGTAGACTTTTGAATGAAAGTTCACCAAAAAAGTGAGCTTTTCTAAGAAAAAGAATGGAAGGTCCTACCATTTTTTTCTTAGAGATGTGAATGTAATTTTTTCAGCACTCCCTGACCTAAGACCAAGTATTTAAAAGGTTAAATATTATGCCAATTTCAAGACTAACAAATCACATCCAGATAGGTAATCCAGAACTTCATCCAGAACTTTTACATCCCATTAAGATTTATAACCAAAATATTGAATGTAAGGGGAGAAAAATCATGTTTTAAATATTTCTTTTATTTTTCATTTTTTAAAAGAAAGAATCAGAGTCATTCCTCATATATTGTTTGGGAATTTCATGGTCTTGAAAAGTTTAAGAATACTGCTGTAAGAAGTTGCCTTTCATGGACAGCATTCAAGCTTGACGTGCTGCAAATATTTCTCAGTTTTTGTTAATGTTAATTTGTTTTCTAAGTGCCATTAGTCCTTCAGAACTGTGCAAAAAATATTAGTTTACTTTTTTAGATCACATTCATAATTTGGGCTGTGATTCGTATTGGACCCAATGGCTGTGATAGCATGGAATTTCATGATAGTGGATTACTGCGATTTAAACAAGATTCTGATATGGGAATTATACATCCACTGTATAAGAGCACAGTGGGAGGTCGGCGAAATGAAGATTTGATAATTGTTGGAGAAAATCAGCCAGTAAGTATATATCTCCTTGCATGTTATGTTGAGGTTTGAGGTCTGGCTCAATATAATCTTACTGAATGACGTTTGGCTGGAATCTAACCAAGAGGCGAATCTTAATAATGGTACTTGTTGGATACCCTCCTGAGAGACCCTTGCGCTGACACTATATATTTCTGGGGGTCAAAAATCTGGGGTTTTGTTGTGGGTCACTTGTTTGCTTTGCTGGTTAGTGAAATTGTTTTGATTGTGGACTTTTAATTCTATGATGCTGGATATTGCAATTTTCTCAATTACAGTTTTTCTGTTTTTATTGTTTTGTTTACTGCAATTTGTTGGAAGCTGTCTTGCATTTATACATTTTGAAAATAAATTGATAAGTTGCTTGTTGAGATGATAAAGCACTACCAATTAATAAATTAAACATAATAAATTGTTATTAAATTCAGGACCCTATTTCTGTTTCTAAAGATTATATTTCAGCAGGGGGAAACAAAACTTAGTGTGGAGAAAAATAAAACTTCAATTACCAGTGATATTGGAATGGAATTTGTTGACCCACGGACTCAAAACACTTTGTTTAGCACTGACTATAATACCCATGAGTTTCATTTGCCAAGTGGAGTAAAAATTTTGAATGTCCAAAAAGCATCTACAGAAAGGGTATGGATTACCTTTTGCTTATTTCTAACTGTAAATTGTATAATATGTGAAGTTTTTTAAAAATAATAACACATAAAATTCATAATTTTATTTATATTTTGATTGAAAGTCATATACATTTGCAAAAGGAGGGGCTCATGTTCTGCACACAGAATAAGCAAGCTAACAATAACTCTGCCAGGGTGTATCTAATTAACCATAAAGATAGTTAACACAGAGAGCTTGGAATGATGGTAGAATTTTATTCAGTGGTACATTTAAACCACAGGTTATATCTCTGAATCTTAACAACAGGTTACTACGACTATAAACCATTCTACAACTACTTTTACTTGCTATTTATTTTATTAATTGTTATTTATTTGTCAAATGTAGATGGCTGCCCAACTTCATAAAGACTCTGGGTGGTCTGCAACCATTAAAAACAGTAAGAAAAAATAGAGCAACAAAAATGATGCACTTCCAAAAGAGGGAACATTTAAAGTAACCCAGAGAAAACCCATTGTAACAGACTCGCCACCCACCCTAACCCAAGTCTCGGAAAAAGCTAGGTTTTCATAGACCTTTTAAACACAGTCAGGGTAGGTGCCATTCAGATCTCAGGGTGTGCGTTGGTTTTCCAAACGGTAGCTACTGTGACGGTACTGAGATAAAACCCAATTATAACCATATCGCTTAAATAGAAATCATATAGAATTCGGTGAGTGCTGCTCTGTAGTGTTTAGATAAAGCTACTAAGTCTGGGTAACAAGAATCGAAACAACCAATAAAGACAACAGAGAGATACAGAAAATTAGAACTTTAAAATTGTGATGGAAGGCATGAGTGGGGAGGATTCTGGAATGGAGCTTCAAGGTTGCTGAGAGGGGGAAGAGAAGCTCCAGGGGAAGCACCCCCTCAGCTCCCAGCTGGAGTGTGGGAAAGTCAAGAGGATGAGACTGGCCCCTCCGTAGGGCATCATGGTTATAGTTGCTGTTGGGGATTAGAATTAGTCTGGAGAGATTCTGTCTATTAGGTGCATGCTAATAAAGGAGCTAACTGTTCTGGACTGTCTCGTTGTTCTTGGTCTGAAACTGACAAAAATCCAGATATGAAAGCATTTTTAAGTCCAGATCTGGTAACTCTAAACAATATTTATGTGTTATAATCAAACTGCAAATGGTGAGTAGCACCATTTAGAACAAGGCACCTTTTGAGTAAGATGTTTTGATTTTTATAAATTGATATTAGTTTAATAAATGAATTGTACAGCTATGCTCTTTCTTCTTAGATTACAAGCAATGCCACTAGTGATCTAAATATAAAGGTTGATGGACATGCTATTGTCCGTGGAAATGAAGGAGTCTTTATTATGGGCAAAACTATTAAGTTTTACATGGGACGCAACTTGGAACTGAAAGCAGTAAGTAATTCCAGGATTTTTGATTATTTTATAATGTAGTCACTCGATTAAAACAATGTCAGTCAGTCAGATAATAGTTCGGTTTAGTCATTTATGAAATTAAGCGTGTGTGTGTGTGTGTGTGTGTGTTAAAATGCTATTTCTTTTTGTGTTTCAGTTACCCTTAAAATCTGTTCTGTGTGTAAATACATTCTAGTTCATATGCTGCTGAATTCCTGAATAAGTTATATGCATGCATAGACTTGTAACTATTTTGAAGCAAATACAGGATATTCGTATGTTAAAACTAAAACAAATAGCTTCTTTGCATAAGAATAAGAAGAATAAGAATAAGACAGTGTCCTGTTTTGAGTGTGCAAATGAAAGCAACCATCCAATTCCATTAAGAGAAAACTTTTTTGATCAAAACATTTTTGTTACCTCAAAAATACAGCCAACCAGTTGTAGTTCCTCCATTAATTATTGCCCTCCTGCTAAGGAACTTAAAGTTGGAAACAAGTTCAGTTCGGTAGTAGCAATGAGTGAGTTCAACCCTGCTTCAAGATAAATATGTCATGGGCTTAAGCATAGACCATTTTCCATTATGTCATCCTTCGATGTATCATAACTACAACTTTCAGAATTCCCAGCTAGCAAATGGTGCATTGACCCCATTTTTCCAAAGTACGTGGGAGCTTAGTACTAGCAATGTTCAAAATATCTTGAACTGAATGTTTCTGAATTCCTGAAATACCCTGAAACACCCTGTTTTGAGTGGCAAACAAGGTATTCCTAACATTTTGAAAATGTTTTGAGCTTTTCAAAAAACCTCCACAAATGCTGAAAGTTAACAGCTGCACACTCCTGTTTCACATTCAAAACAGGGTACCAAACACTCAAAATGAGATGTTTCACATCTGAAATGGTTTCATTCAAAACTTGTGCTCACTCCTGCTTAAAGCAATGATCAGAATATATTTTTAAAGCTGAACAAAAACTAAAAAATACACCCCATAATGTCCCTGTTTGCAGTAGAAAAACTTCATGTTCTATGGCCAAATGGTATATTTTCCCCTCAGCTCTGCATTTTTAGTATGAAGAGAAATTCATCCAGGCATGTTACCATAACCTTACATTACCCATGTACGGAGACTATGAAAAATAATAGACAAGTTTTACATTTCTGTGCTTTAACGTAGACAATATTGTTGAAGTTCAGTGAAGATTATTTTAAAGCACAGTTCCACTGCAGTCAAACAAGGAATCTCTATTGTACTGTAGCTGTAAGTGAGCTCAATACATGGAGTAAAATGCAAATAACTATAAGATGGCAGGGAGAGAAGGAAGGTGTGTAAAATAATGTATCATGATTTCATAGAATCATAACATTGGAATGACCCATTTAGACCATGAAGTCCAACCCTCTTTAATTTTCAGGAATCCAAATTAAAGCACCCAGATGGCTGTCTAGCTTCCACTTGAACATTTCCAGTAAAGAAAGGAGGGTTGGAGACATGTTTGTTTATGTATTTAGTTATAACTCATCTTTCTGTCCTGGTGAGTAGAAAAGAGAGAACTGGACACAATAAAAGCAAGCTGCCTTAAAACATCTGTTTTGAAAAGGATGGATGTATTAATCTCTTCTCTTTATTTTGCTTGTGTTCACTGGTAAACCATTCCATCTTATTTTCACATTAATCTGCACAAAAATAATGGCAATTTACATTTTATAGTACTGCTTCCTATTTAAAAATTCAGATGTGGTTTACATTATTTATGTAAAATATTCAAAATATTGTCTCTCAAATAGGTATGGTTAGTAGTATTTTCATACTATTTTAAACTGAGAATAGCCTTAGAATATTCAAAAACCATGAAGACTAATGGATAATTAAGTTCTCTTCTGCACATTAATCTAGGAAATCCAGAGCAGGTCAGTTAGTATCAGAATGTGTGTGTGTGTGTGTGTGTGTATGTGTGTGTGTGTGTGTGTGTGTGTATGTGTGTGTATATATATATATATATATATATATTCATTCTGCTGTAGCCTCCGGTCTTTGGAATATCTTGCACCCAGAGGTGAGATTGGCCCCCTCACTCCTGGCCTTCCAGAGGGATTTGAAGACCTGGCTCTGCCATCTGGCCAGGGGTGGGACATCATGTGTGGGGTTGGCTAGCCCCTTAGAGCCCTGGCGTTTGCTGCTCTGAACCATCGGCTTCCTGGACTCTTTCTTTTTTAGTAATTGTTTTATATAGCTTTTAGGTTTTATGTAATTGTATTTTTATTTATTGTTTTAATGAGTTGTAAGCCACCTAGAGTCCCCTATTAGGGGGAGATGGGCAGGGATAAATTTAATAAATAATTAATTATGCATACATTCTGCAAGCACCCAACTCTATAAACACAGTCCAGTGATAAGATCTTATGCTCTGTCCCTGCCATTGCTGTTTAATGAATACTAAGGGATATTATGTAGTTAGTTAGGAAAGTGTTTCTACCCTTAGAGTAGGACTGGATGAAATATTCCATTGATGCAAAATAAGAAAGCTTCATATGATCTGAAGTATGGGTTATGGAGACAGATATATGCTTACTGATTTTGACATCTTCCTTTCCTAGGACAACTCTATTATCCTAAATGGAAGTGTGATGATCAGTGTATCCCGACTGCCAAATTCTTCTCACAAGGAACAATTTAACAATGGTGACTGGGAACGATACAAACTTTGCATGTGTTCTGATGGGACGTTATTCCGTGTACCAGTTAAGAGTCGTAATATGGGTTGTCAAACCTCCATCAACCCATGTGGTAATACATATTAAAGGCAAAGCTGGGTACTATGGAAAGAAAAGACACCATATTTAAGTTCAAGCCACTGCATGTGCCAAGATGTTTTGAGTTATTTGTAGAAATATTAAGCGAAGCACTTCTTACGCAGAGAACTCTACATGTAGCACTGTTGACTATGCCAATCATGTTTAAGGTATATTCCTTGCTGTGTAGAACTGCATTTCAGTAAAGCAGTTAAACAGAAAGATTGCTGAAGAAATGCTTCAGGATACTGTTGAATTGAAACTACTAAATAAGCCTGTGTATACTTTAAAATAATTTGGAAGAATTGCTTTGGACTTTGCCAACAGCCCCTGGAACTGTTGCCAAAGGCCTGGTGTAACAATAATACATAACTCAGTTTTGCTTCTGGTACTTTTACCTTTGCAAACATATGCATTTCTCAGATGTTATATGTAGAGCTTTATTTGGCCATAATTTCATTACATTCAGGCAGCTGTTTTCTGAAGTATATAGGCATTGAATTCCATGTTCTAATATTGGCTGGGGAATTCAAGTTGAAGCTCACACATCTTAAAGTTACTAAGGTTGAGAAACACTGCTCCAGTACATGTTGGAATATGTAGACTTAATGAGCGGGGGGAGAGTAGTCATTACAAAACTCAGAGCTGGTGTCTATGCTCAAGCAGCTACAGGTTGTGGGCCTATTTATTCCCTTTTCCTGCCAAGTTGAAAAATCAAGTTTTTTCTGAGTGGTACTGCTTTGAATAATTTGGGTTCGGCAAAGCTCATAAGAGGATTATTAGCGCTTCTGCCCAAATATTGTTGGTTCATTTTGGAAAATATCCCAAACAAAATTGAAAATGTTTAAAAGAATTACCGTATTTTTCCGACAATAAGATGCCCCCATGTTCAAGACGACCCCCATTTTTCCAACCCCAAATTAAGAAATCAATATTTTAAAGACAGTGCAGAACACATTTTTATTTAGTAATTAGTTAACATTGACCTGATACACTCGGTGGGAGGAGGTCCAAACCGTCTCTCTGCAGCTCTATTTCCAGGCTCTTTTGCATAACTGATTACATTCAAGCACGAGTGCCGATAGCTTCTCTCTGCAAAAGCCTTCCTCTAATTGGTTTGTTCAGCATCAGCTGACATCAGTTACATCAGGCTTGTGATTGGAGGAAGTCTGTTTGGGAGACAAGCTATTTCACTCATGATTGGAGGCTAGCAATAGGAGGAAGCCTCTCTGCAGAAACAAAGTATGGGCAGTTTTGCAACAGCGAGGTTCTCTTTGGCTGATTTCCTTAAATAAGACGCCCTTCAATTTTTAGGGTAAGGATTTTAGAAAAAAGTATCGTCTTATAGTTGGAAAAATATGGTATTTTGGTGTGTCAATTTATTAGATATGGTATTTCTAAATGCTTCAGGCACAGGTCCTATGAAAACTCAATAAAATTAAAAACAAAAACAATATTAAGTCTGCCTTGTCAAAGAGCATGAATTACATTGGTTTACTGCAAATGTAATTCTGCTTCATTGCTAGTCAAGGTTGGGCCGTTTGAAGGTATCTTCCGTGCTTAACATTGTGTCGTCCTCCACTCAGTCTTTCCATCCCCACCTTCAGTTTTGAAAACATATATTGTCAGTTGAGTGTCACTAATGAGAATGCTAGCCACAATTCACAGCAAAGCATCATCTGCAGCTTTGACTGTATGCAAATAGGCAAACTGCTTGACATTATCTGATTAGGGCTGATGGAACGATAGTTGTAATTTTGCTTCAGAAGCCCAGAATGCCTCTGCAGAAGTGGAGGGAGAAGGCATGGCTCAGTAGGTGAACAACTGGGCTGCATCAAGGCACTGATCTTTCTGAGGGGTGTGGAATATTTAAAACTGTCTAGACCAAAGGTACTGTTGCCTTAAATACAGGACATCTTAACAAGCAGTAAACTTCAAGCATTTATATTTACATATACATTTCTGTAGGAGTCAGATCTCTGCTTACATCAAGTTGTACAAGTGGTATGAAAAAACTGTGGTTTTGATATTTTTGTTAAATGTAAAAGATTCCCTTTCCCAATTCATTTCTATACAGAGGGTACACTGAAAGTTGTTAGTAAGTGATGAATGCTTAGGTCTTGATGCTTTTGTTGAAATATTTGAAGAAATGGGTCAGTTGGAACTGGTTATATCGACGTGGAGATCAGATTTTGTCTTTGCTGTCAGAATTGCCAGTGCTTGAATAAGTATTTGAAGTAAGACGTTGTTAAGGGCCACTCTATTCAGGAGATTGTGCTCTGCTTGCATAAGGGGAGAGAGGTGATAAATTGAAATGTGATGCAACAAAATGATGCAGCTAGATAATTTGCAGTTTGGAGTTTTAACAGTTCACAGAGAATATTCAATTTATAGCCTCATATATCTTGTGGGGTGGGATTAGTCAGTCTTGTGAGCAAAGATCTGCCCAATTCTCAGCTCTGTGGCCCTGTTGTTATGGGGCAGGCTTGTTCTGGATTGTAATCACTTGCTAACATGGGCAAATAATTTTATTGGACACCATTTCTGTTATGTTCTGCCCTTGTGGTTTTACTTAAGCCTAATTTTAATTGTAAGCCACCCTGCTGGGCTCCTCTAGAAGAGCAGTATCGAAATTGTACTAGTGTTGTTGATGCTGTTATTGTTATTTTGAAATGTGGCTGTTTCTTTTGACTGATTTCACAGGGTTAATTTTAATTGGAATACTGTTGATCAGTGAGCATGTTCTTGCATGCCATGTAGGGAAGAGATAAAAGCCTATATTCCAGTGATGTACAAGCACTTGAATTAATGTTCAGTCCTTCTCAGTCAGCAGTCCTCATCCATGCCCTAAACGCCACATGCTGTTTATGTATTTCATAATGTTACAGAAACTGGTATGAGAACTGCTAAAAATAAAAAATCCTCACAAAATCAATGTAACATTAGAGGTGATTCTGTTCTATGCTTTGCAATTGTTTTTATCTGTGGAAGAATTTAAAGGCATTTCAGAGGCTAAAAGTTGATATTAAAAGAAGAAACCCTCTAAACTTGCAAACGTAGGGATGTTTACAACTACCGAAAGATAGAGTGTTAAGATAGTGGTTGCAAGAAGAGTTAAGTGCAAGTTTATTGTTCCATGACTAATTCATTTCATAACACATAAAAAAATGCATTTTGTTATGGGTTATGTATGCTTTAATGCAGTCTTTCTCAACCTTGGCAATGATGGCTGCAGGATTCTGGGAGTTGAAGTCCAGACATCTTAAAGTTGCCAAAGTTGAGAAACACTACTTTAATGTCACAATGAAATAGGGAGTTTACCACAAAGAGGTAATGGTATCTGCCACTAGACTTTGTCAACTGCTTTGATACTAATATTTGATATTGGGCATCTTAATTGTTTTATATTTAACTGTTCATAATTATATGTTAACATATTATGTATGTAGATAACAATGATTTTCTTACAAGGGTGTTTTAAGGTTCAGGTATGAGTATGTGAAGTGCCTGGAATACTTAGCTCAGCAGTACGGGGTTAATTCACAGGATATGTGTATTAAACATGTGTATTAAGGTTTGCATTTGATTAGAATAATACATCTTTTTGATTTCTTGTTATACTGTAAGCATCGGCAGGCCATATGAAAGAAAAAAGAATTGCAGTAAGAATTGCAAGATAACTTTTAGGTCCTAGATATTCACAAAGGAAGAATGAAGTGACTGGTTTGCTCTGCCAGAGTTTCTAATGTCTAACACAGGATTCATAGGCACAATCAGCTGAGCTCCTTAGCAAACCAGTATGCAATAAAAAGCCTATATACATACACACACACACACACACACACACACACACACACATATATATATATATATATATATATATAATGTTCTTAGTAGGATATAAATACTGTTGTGAAGAGTTTGATGAACTTGATAATAGAACTGGGCAATGATTCAGAATGACAGGAGTTTAAACACAACACCTGAGGCTCATTAAAGCAGTCTTGTCTGTTTCCAGGTATGACTAGAGAAGTCTCTCCCAAAGCTTCCCCACTGCAGCTGAGTGAACTGGGAGAGAGATACAGCTGCTTTCACACTCCTGAGTTCTATAAATTCTGAAGTACCTCTCCTGCATTGAATCTGAAGCACCTTAAATTATATATTCTTCCTCATGCTTTTTGGGGAAGATGTGGGGCTGGCATTAATAGGATCAGCTTTTTTGTAGTGAAATATTGGAATTCAAACTTATGTTGTGGTAGTTACTGGTACAACTGAATGGGTGGCAGAATTACTGTTCATTTTAAATCTCATTCATGGAGCATATTATAGAGTAATATCTTTGTTATTTTGTAGCACTGTACCAACAGATTAAAATGACAATATTCCAGTTAACTTAAAGCTTCTGATATTATTTGAATCATCCACAGACACACAATAGGTAACACAACAAAATTCAGAACTTTTTTAGCAATAGATAATTTGGGTAATGGATAATAAAATTATATAATCAGCATTTACCAATTTATTTTTCCACTGTGGTACTGTTCTTATTTGACGTTTGCTACTAATAAGTTATATAAAATGGAATATTTAACTGGTGTTTAAGTGTGCTACATTGTGTATGTTTTAAAGCAGGATTTTTAAAGACTGCATTTATGCCTTAGATTTCATCATATTACTATGAAGCAGGTTGGATTTCCCAGTGCCAAAGGAAGTTCTATGTATTTGTAAAACTTTCCTTTTAAATAAACAATATTAATTAATCTGTTTTAATTCTTTTTTAAAACTCAGAATTATACCCAGAGTTGTGGTGTATGGGGCATGTGTGTAGCTCTAAAACCACTCTCTCTTTCAGCTGCCCCGTATCCTGTGTAGTAACACTGGTCTCAGTTATATAACTGCTGAAATATTACTGAGCATGTGTCAGAAGCACTGGAAATATGAAGTAGACCTATACAGCTTGTGATCTACAGATTAGAACAAATAGCATCCTATGGCTACTTTGGAATTGACTAATTCCTGATCTCTCCCTGGGCAAAATGGGGTAGCACAGACAGCTGTAGGTACAACTTATATACCTCTAGGGCGGTGTTTTTCAAACTTGGCAACTTTAAGATACGTGGACTTTAACTCCTAGTACTGGCTGGGGAATTCTGGGAGTTGAAGTTCATACATCTTAAAGTTGCCAACTTCAAAAAACACTGCTCTAGAATTTTTATTTTTTTTATGCATGTTATTGAGACTGAATCAAGTTTTTATTAGCAAGATAATGGATTTACATACAACTGCACTGTACCAAATTCCCAGGAGGAACAACTGCAATCAGCGAAAGCACACTTCAGGTTTGCACTAAGACAAAAAGCAGATGTAGACTGCTTGCTTATGTCACAACAGGATGTTAAAAAAAAATGTTAGTTTTTGGTGTGTCTCCCAGAAAGTCAATGTAAATCAGTAAAGTAACTTTATGCATTTGCACAAGCATATGAAAAGGACAATGTCTAAGGCTGTCAAGAGGTATTTAACACTTGCAATTTACTCAGGCACAAACCAAATCTTTATTATCAATTACCAAGTATGTAAGTATTGTTAGAATTTCTCTTCTCCCCATCATGAATTTAACAAAATTGTATTATATGATGGTTTCTCTTAAAGTGGTAGGGGGGAAAAAAGCTGCCAACGGAAAGTAGGAAGAAATTTAACTACAGGCATAGAATTACGTAAGACCATGAAGCATTTATGTAGTAAAATGTATCTGCTAACTTTCAGCATGAGAGACTGATATGAATTGTTTAAAAAGGAAAGCAGGAAACTATTCACATTTACTTAAATGCTTTATGTAAATTTATACTATAGTAAATTATGGAACACTTTCACAATTTTGTTTCCCACATTTACACAAAAGCAAAGAACATTTGGTTTGTACAAACCAAAAATGTTTCAGATGAAGCTTACATTATCAGTATTCAATTTGAATTTATCTGACCCCAACCACACCGCAAAAAGAAAATGGTATAAATAATAATAGGCATTAGAATTGCTAATACCATTTTTGATTCTGAAAGTTAAGAGCATAAAAGACTCATCAGTCTTTGGTACTGGACAATACAGAGGGTCTGTTTTTCATGGGCCACTTGCCCATTCATGTATGTTTATTTACTTGGTCATTTAAAAAGAATTTTACATTAGAATAATGCAAACACATCTTGCTAGCATTTCTGTAGAAAAGACATTTTCAGCATTAACCAATTCAGTGAATGGTCTTCCTACCTTTAACCAAAAAAAAAAATCAAGCATACTATTTTAAAAATGCCAAAAATTCAAAATGTGTGAAAAATGAACAGCTTTGATTAAATTATTTACCCAGATACCATTACATAAAAAAAAAAGTTTTCTACAAAACACTATTTTCCCCAATAGTGACAAGGATCAGTGCCATTCTGAACAAGTCTGGTTAAATAGGTCGGTCAGAATTTCAAAAACCCAAAATACAATTCTAAGCCATATACCAACTGGACCTTTTTTCCATTTCCCTTTGTATATCACAAAAGTAATTAGAATAGTGTCTTTAATAATTGTGTTTTAGATGAGCCTGCTTTTACAGCCAAGGCCAATACTCTCTTTTCTATGTGATTATTGAGAACAAAACATAAGAAAGTCTCTTGATCAACTACATAACATTTTGCATTTGCAAACCCCACCAGAATAGAAGCCATAAAGTGGAAGAGGCTTGCCATGGACAAAGGAAAATAGACAGCAGCCTATTACTTCTGCACCAGTGGAATGATTTGGCCATGTACCTTGAGTCCTGGCACATGTTTAACAGTGATTTTTGAAGCTGGAATCCATCTATAACCCAATTTCTGCTTCAGTTTTAAATGGAAGACAATACAATTTTGAAGTGTGTCCTCTCTTGCTCTCCACAACTTGATCAGGTGCTTTTTGCTTTGTATACTAATATTCACATGTAAATAGAAAAAGCGAGAATCAGTCCCAAGAATTAACTAGTCACAATTTTGTTAACCTTATAATTCTCTTTATAGAAACTAGATCTCATAACATTCTTTGGCTGTTATCTTTGTTACTGAAAGCCCTTTTAGGTCTCAACAAAAGTAGCCTGTAATAAATGCAGCATTTATTTGTATCCTCCCACTTGGGCAGTTCATCAGGTTTTGACTATAACTAAATAATAATTAGTTGACTTATAACTAAATAATAATAAGCAGAAGAAGCAGAAAAAACAAAAGAAACAGTAGATCATATACTCAGCTCCTGCGAGAAGATTGCACAAACTATAAACAACGACCTAACAAGAAGATTCACTGGAACATCTGTAAAAACTATCATGTGCCAGTAATGAAAAATTGGTGTGAACATATGGTTGAAAAAGTAGTCGAAAATGAGGAGATTACAATATTGCTGGATTTCTGAATACAAACTAATAAAGTCTTGGCGCATAATACACCAGATTTAACTGTGGTTAGAAAGAAGAAAGCATGGATAACTGATGTGGCAATACCAGGAGATAGTAGAATAGAAGACCAAGAACTGGAGAAGATCACAAAGTATCAAGATCTGAAAATCGAAGTTGAAAGATTATGACATAAACTGGCTGTGGTGGTCCAATGGTTATTGGCACACTGGGTGCCATACCAAAAAGCCTTGAAAATCTGCGCATTGACAAAATTTCCATCTGTCAATTACAAAAGGCCACACTGCTTGGATTCACACATATACTAGCCCAATACGTTACGACATCCTAGGTTCTTGGGAAAAACTCGATGTGAATGAAGGCCAACACCAGCTAAAGAACTGGCAGCTGTGATTTCATGATGTGTATATAATAATAATAATGTAGGTCAGGGGATATTGGAGGGAGCCCAGATGGCACATGGTGTTACCTACCTATTCTCAACAGAGATTAGCTGAAGGGAACTGCACAGCCAACTTCAAATTGTACTTTGGAAAAAATGGGCAACAGAAGTGATACCCTGTGAAAGGTCCATGTTGCACTGCATCCACTTGGCCTTTCTAGTCTTACTACTTGGGCAAAAGCTTGTATAACCCTGCCCCATTCAATCCTGCTCCCAAGCTTCTGAAGGTCATGAAGTCATCAAAAAAGAAGAAATGCTCAGTGCTCACACCTCCTGTTCTGGGCAGAATCACATTTGCGCATGGACCTCTTTGGATCCCAGTCCTTTGTTTTTCTTATTTTGTTCATTTGTTTAGAAGTATCCAGTCCTAAAGAGGCTATATGTGTTTAGGCTATACATGTTTTTCCAAATACATGCTTTAAAAATAAAAATAAGTGGTTTGTACCAATTTGTTATTTATGCTTAACTTAGATTCCTAAATTCTGAATGTTCATGTAGCTTTAACTTTCTGTAAAGGAAAAGGCAAGCTAATATTCTTTTGCAAATTCCACAATGAACTCTTGGTTGATTCAACAAAGACCAATGGATTTTTGAATGCATTTTCAACATGTCTATAACACCCTTAGCAAATCTTTATAGAAATGTATATTGAATTCTATAATGAAGACAGATGAAAAAGGTGACACCCAAGTTATCTCATTCATCTGCTTCTTTGAACTTTCCAGTCCAAACAGATAAAATGATCCCAAATAAATAGTAATGTTGCAGTTAGAGTAGATGTTGTTCCTAACTGGCATTTTGCCAAGAAATTTAATCCCTGGAATAAATACAGCCATGCTGAGTTTTTAGGCTAAGATTTGATTCCAGTCTCTGAAACACATTCATACATTTGGGCTGACTTTTGAAACAGACTTCATTCTGTCTTAATCCAGATCATCAAAACACTCTGGGAACAAGAACAACAGTAAAATAAAGGAATATGCCACATTACAAGTCTAAAACCCTTTTTAATCAGATGTTTAATTAGATCACCTATACCTATTAGCAAACTACAGCATCTGAATATTAAGAAATCAGCATTATCACCAAACGGAAGTTACTATGGCATGTTCAACTCTGTCCAAGCTGTAACAATTTTAATAAGAGTTTCAATTAAAAAGGCAGCCAATGCTTGCTTATTAAATAAAAATGAAGTTGGGCACTGGCAAAGAAATCATACTGCAAGATTTCCTTTCAAAAACTGGCATCCTAAAACAATTATTGCTAGCTAACTAGCAATAGTCTCACACAAGGCAAGCATCCCACCAATCACTTTCCCTGAAATGCTATGCCCAAGACCAAGTGAAAATTAAAAATTAAGTTACATGGTTACTTGACTCAACTAGAAATGCAACAAAATTATTTTTACAATACCTTTCTGCTGAAATCATTCCTAGATGAAGCTTTTTTTTTTATACACATATACAAAGTTTAGACAGCAATATTCACATTAATCACAGTGAGGATGCTGGTAAATTTACCATCTGTAGTGTAGAGACAAAATGCAAAGCAGCCTTCGAAGAGAACAATGGTACACAGCAAGCAGAGCTGGCCTGTTAAACAGCAAACACCAAAAGATCCCTGAAAACGGGATACAGTGCAGGAAAAGCAGCATGCACTTTATATACAAAGAGCAGTTTATGGCTAATGGTTGACATTAACTGTAGTAACAAAGACTCTTGAGCAGCTGTGCATAGTTAAAATTCCTATGTCATTTGTTTCTCTTTATACCACTCCACAAATTCATCCAGCAACACCGGCCCTTAAAGAAAGAAGGAAAATTTTTTTAAAAAAATTATATTACAAAAACATAAAAAGGCACATAGATTGCAGATATGATGTGAAATGATTCTTTGTCTTTCCTGACAATACGTACATGCTCCATCTTCATCATAATTGCTGAGGTCAAGATTAATGGTTCTGCTGAATTCCAGAACATTGCACCATTGGTCCTTGTTGATAACTTTGTACTTAGATTGCTACTTAAAACAAAAATAACAGTTATTCAAAATGCCTTTTGAACAAAGTCACTGGGAACTAGGAATGCAGAAGCTAATTTTGCAAATGTAATAGAAGGTATAATATTCTGAAATATAAATATTATAGCTGAAATATTTTAAGGTGACTAAATGCGCCAGGAATTATCTTCCTCCAAAACAAGATGAAACCAGCTACAGAAAGGAAGGCAGCATCAAGAATACACTTTTCTGGGATACATGGCCACAGGAATTTTAAAGAAATCTTTGCCTCTTTCAAAGTTTGAATCTTGCAAAATACTGTCACCTGCCTCTTTGGTTTCAGAAATCACAAATAGATACTTTGGGTATTAGTACCACCTCAATATAATGGACCACTTTAGAGGGTGGAGTGTCTGTTAGATCCAGATGTCCATCATTTACGTCTATGGCATTTGCATAATTACATAATTGATGTAAAAGACATCACCACAGTAAAAACTCCATTTAGCGAGCAAACCTCAATTTAACAGACATTAGTCCAAGCAAAAATTCCAAGCCAAAAAAAAAAAAAAACTGTATTAATTTATATAAGTATTTGCATTAACTGTAATTGTAAATACAGTTATTAGTAGCAACAGTTTCAATTAATTCACCGTCAATTCTCAATTTCAACCTTTTATGCCGCATTTTTAAAAAAGATTATACATAAAAAGTTATTTTCTACTTGTACCTCTAGGAACTGATGAAATACTGGGAAAAGAGGCCATGTTTTTCCTAAGAGAAGTCCTAACATACATTTGGCAGTATTGATATCTAGGCTTCGCTGATCCTTTTCCTGTCAGAAGGAAAAAAAATTACTTGTAATATTGCTTAGTTGAGCTAAGAGCCATGTCAATTTATTCTTCACAAAGTATAATCAAACGCTTATCTTTATTTAGCATTCCCTTGCTTTTTTGTTTTCATTAATGCATGCACAGTCAAGTTACACCTAACTAGAGTCACTGAAGATTTGTTAAAGTAGATGCACAAATTTAATGCTATCTTCAGTTTGAATACCAACTTCCAACCACAGGAAGTGACCTGACCTATTCACATGTTAAGTGACATATTCAAACCTTCATGAATTATAGCATCTGTGATTAGGATAATAAAAAGCAATAGTGACTTTTTCTTGTTGCAATAATCGGCTTCAGAGACCAGGGATGTATGACGTTTTAGGGAAAGGCCACTTCTGGACTCTAAGTATAGTCCACAGTCTCAGAAGCAGGAAGAGCCAGGAAAAAGTATTTAAAAAATTAAATGTAACTCTGTAGTTTTTAAATGAAAATTAAATACTAGTCATGTGGTAACTCCCCATATATTTAATACTTCCCTTCCTGTCCCATGAAATACTAGAGATATGAACATTTCAAAATGGCACCGCTTCCAGGATACACAAGAATGGTTTGAGGGCAAAAACAGCCCTCAGGGTTGAAACATTCTATGACATTATGAATATAATTTAAAAAATACAATTCTGGAGGACGCTGGGGCCAAGCCTATGGATTTGGACTGGTACAAATTGTATCTTCCAGTTCATTCCTTTTATTTTCCCATAAGGTTAGGTGTTTCTTTAGCTTGGGGGAGGAATTTCCCATCCTCTACTCTGCACATCCTGCTAGTCTGTGACAATTTTGAAAAACACTGAAGGCAGATGTGTCTGGGGAGGGTCAGAAATGGAGGCGGAGCCAATCCTTTGGCTCTTCCTCACAATATGCTTCAAACAAGCATGTAATGTATTTTGGTCTTCAGGCTAGCAAGGTTAATTTCTTCCCTCAGTTTCAAATCAAGAGTATTTGTTTTAAAGCAAACAATTTAGGAGAGAAAATGAAGCACCCAACATGGCTTTCTCATTTTGGCCCAGGAAAGATTTCCTGGAAGATTTAACAGAATTTCAGGCTACTCACACGTGCGAAGTCAAATGCATATCTGTAAATAAGTTTAAAATTCATAGGCTCATTTAATAAAGATCTCAAGTAATCCAAAGAATTCCTTAGCTTCTCTGTTGTATCACATCTGTAAAATTAACAATACTCATTGTCATCAATAGTAATTTAAATGTTATGAGAGAGATTGCTATAATCACCCCACAAATTTCCAGTTTTAAACCCTTTGTTTTTAAAATCTGAAAAATATCTTTCCAAAACAACTCTCAAGGAATTACAGTGCACAACACCCTTTCTTCATTTAATGCACTCATAGCATGAGAAATCCATCTACAACACACATAAGGGGCAGGTCTAGGACAGCCTCATGAGAGAGATGTGGGGCAGAGACTGTTCCCCCCAGAAGGAGAGAAAAAGCCTCCACCCCCATTACTTGGAGCCCTAGTGGGAAAAGGATTTCAGGGGAAAGAGTGGTCATGAGCTGGGTTTCTTTGGATGGGTATAGGATCTGGAAGCAGACTGTGTATGACTGAGTGCAACGGAGGTGAGCGGCAAGTGGACCAGGGAGGGGGCCTGGTGATAGCTGTCCCTGAGACCCTGGCTACAACCAAAAGTGCTGCCACACAGATGACTGGGGGAGACTGCATGTTATGTTGGGCCTGAGGGGCAGGGGATCTCATTGCAGGGTGGAGTCCCCCAGCCTTTTGGTGTTAGGGGACTTTAACCTCCAAGACCTGAGGTGGAGAGAGGAGGAGTCTGGATGGGTGTAGGAGTTCATTTCCTCTATAGCAATCATGAATATCAGGAAATCTTGGTCCTTACACAGAGTCACATGCTAGACCTGGGCTTTATCTTGAAGCAGATGCGGCATGATCCGGAAATGGAGGTCACTGTCATAAAGTCTTTTGCTATGGTCATAAGCATGCTGAACGTCTACAGGGGCAAGAGACTGATTAAGAATGCCTGCTCCCCTGAACCTGCTGGATCCAGAGGGTTTTGCAATGGTGCTGGTAGATGGTAACCCTCTGGAGTGCCTGTGAGGATGAGGATTCCAGGTACTGTTTTGCAGTGGTTTCGCTCCCTTGTAAGCAGGCAGTTTCAATTATTGTATGTGGAGGAGGAGTGCTGGAATGGGTGGCTGCCCCAAAACAGGATGCCATATGGCTTCATCCTCTCCCCCATCCTCTCCCCCATGCGTAACATTGACATGAAACCACCGAAAAAGGCCATCTATCAGATTGGGGTGTAACGTTTTCAGTATGCTGATGGTTCTCAGGGCCAGGAATGCTATGGAAGTCAAGACCCAGTGCCTAGAAGTAGGGAGGGCCTGGATGGGTCAAAACAAAACACCAGTTGTTTGCTAGTGACAGATCAGCCTCTACCCCAGCTCCAGTTTTAGTTCTTGACAGGGCTGCATCCCCCCCGACTCCAATGCAATTTGGGAGTTCTCCTGAGCTCACCACTCCTGCTGGAGGAGCATGTGAAAGCCATGGCCAGGGGGCCTTTGCCCAGCTTTGGCTGGTGCACCAATTGTGACCTACCAGGATTGGGATGCACTGAGTACTGTGACTCATGTCCTTGTCACTTCATCTTTAGAGCAACACATTCTACATTGGGCTGCCTTTGAAGACAACTCAGAAGTTTTAATGTGTCCAGAGTGGGCCATCTAACTGCTGGTAGAAGATTTAGCCACATAACACCTATGCTATGGCCATTTCCAGGTCCAATTTCAAGAGCTGGGCTCCCTGGTATCTTTTTATGTAGCTGCTCCTGTGCTGTGAAACACCTGTCTCCTGAGCTACAAAATGCCCCAACTGCCTTGCCCTTTGCAAATTGCTTAAAAACTGGTTGTTCCACCAGTGTGTTAGGACTCATAGTATGCCTGCTGCACATTAAGGTAAGCCTTTTAACACTGAATGCTCCTGATTTTATTGAATATGTTTCTTTTGTTCTTTGTCATCTGCCTCAAGTCCTGTGGAATTGACAGTAAGTAAAACAATATAAATAATTAATGGATATCCAGAAACAGGTGCTATATGCATCTTTACAAAATTATTGGATAAGAAAGTACAGGATTTTTACTTTATGTAGACGTGCAAGATCAACTTTGCAAGAGGGCAACAGGTCATTACTGGAGCGATTTCACATTTGATAATAGAAATAATACTTACTGCAGGGATGTCATTCCTTTTAGCCATTCTTGCAATGTAAAATAGCCCATGTTCTGAGCATCCAATTTCCAAGCCAACACAAGCATGGCTACCTGGTTTAAAAATAAACAAATGAAAGATCCCAAAGCTTACATAACCACACAGAAGAATTTTATTTCTTGAATGCTTTTCTTAATGCATCTAGAATCTTCAAAGCCTTGTATCACGCCAGGGGTGGGCAACCCGGGATGGGGCAGAAGGGAGACACAATTCTATTTTTTCAAGCATTTGGACCTAAAAAAGTGCAGGGGTCATTCCCAGTGTTGTCATACAGGGGGGTGGATGGAAAGACAAAAGCATTTGAACCATGAAGAGGAAAGATGACTGCTGGAAAACTATCCCTTCTTCACAGCAAAAACATAAAATATCAAATAGTTTCAATGGGCCATCATAAAACAGTCAAGTGGTAAATGCATATAATTTCTACCCCACACATGCCCAGTGATCCATCTCATTGGTAGGTGAAGAAGTGGACTTCTTGTCATAGTTCGCTACCAGAGCAAATCGTTAAGTATGCTATCCAAATGCAAGTCAACATTGTTTCTGGATGTATTTATTCCTGAACAAACTAACTGGAAACTACAGGTTCACGGGCTATAACATGCATCCTGCATGCACAGGCATATAGAACCATTTGCCTCAGCTATCCAGCTACAACAGAAGCTGTGTGCTCCAGCTGCCCAGACACGGAGCTAGCAGGCATGAGTAGCTATATTTGCCATTTAATCATGCAATGCCTAAGCACGCTATGCCAGCACAATCAACATTTTAAGTTGCTCATCAGATTCAGGGTAGAGTGACAGAACAAATAAATCACAAAGTTTTTTTCAAAAAATGGAAATGGGAGAAATGCAAACAGGTTCCCTACTACCTATAAAATGAGCATGAACGTACATTTTCTGGTTCAACCCCTATGTCCTCACAGAACTTCTCCATTCCTTCAGGACCCACAACATCATCTGTTCCTACAAGTGAATGACAAAGGTTATTTTCTGCTCAAAAGTTACAATTATTTGATTATTAAAGTCCAAACTACTGACAGCAGCTCTTACAAGTATGTGATTGCTTGAACGCTGCTTAGGCACAGAGCAGGCAATGTAAGTCCAAGGATCAAAAACTCCTTTCTCTGTCTCAAACCCCACAAGGTATAACTGTCACAACATGCAAATGTTCAAAGAGCCCAAATGTTCCTCAAAACAGTATCAAATGTTATTATTTACAACATTGCAGATTCACATTCATTGCTCCAATTAACCAAAAAGAGATACTCTTCAACTGTTTAAAATACAGCACCTTAAAAACAACTTTGAATTTTCATAAATGCATCTACTAAGTATCTGCAAAACTGTCTATAATTTCAAGTCAAAACTTAAGTTGCACCTGTAATGTTTTCATTTTGGAGGAAGGTAAAATTATTTGAAGCCATCCTTATTTAATTAAAAATTCAATATTTTGAATACTTCAAATAGGAACTGATTTTTCTTTCCAAATTCTTACTTAGCAAAATTTAAGAAATGTGCAGATGTGAACACTTGCCTGCATATTCATAGAACCATTCTAAGCACCTCTTACTTGAAAACATATCATCTTCTGACCTTATTCTAGTAGAATCGTATTTTCTGTACATGCTGAAAAAGAGAAAAAGCTTAAGAACATAGTGTTTCAGTTCAATAAAATGATATGTCAATATTGATATATTGCAAGCCTTTGAAGTAACTTCTTGTTCCTAGTCAACCCACTCACTTTCAGAGTTTTGGCACTATGAGTTATTTTATAACAGTATTCCTGTGAACTTCCAAATTTCTATACTGGAATTTAAAGAACTTTCAAGACAGAACTGATGGCATGATCCTGGAAAAAGATGTGGCTGCTTTATGAAATCAGCTGCAACTCTTACAGCAGAAGGATCTTTTTTCAGACTTGCACTGAAACCCAGAAAACATCAGGCTGCTTTAATGAATAGCAGAGACGTGCTGTGCTCAGTTGAGGTCCAAAGCACTTCTTCCAAATGATTTTCAAAGCATGCACAACCCTATTCTTTCCAGAAGCAGAAACCAAATCTTACTTTGCTACAAATTAAGGCCCATCACTGTCAGATTTCTGTTTTATAGGCTACTCTATCATTTGTTGGAATTGGCTGGTGGGGTAATGGATTCTGCCCCCCCTGCATCTTGAATTGTATATAGTTTTTTTAATATAGTATTATTTTTTTAGCTAGTTTAACATAGATATTTATATTCTTACTTTTTTTAATATTTGATTTTAACTGTGAGCCACCCAGAGTCACCCTCTGGGGGAGATGGGCGGCATATAAATTTAATAAATACATAAATAAATAAATACATACATTATCAAAGCTGTGTAAGATCCACAGGTCAAATTATAAGTTTACAGAAAAATCTTTCATACTAAACAATTTCTTATGGGAGAATAGATAGCATTGATGGTAACTCTTAAAATAAGGAAAGTATATTGTGCCAGGCCCGCAAAGCATAGGAAAGCCTAGTCATTTCGTTTAAATAGGCTGGGGATAGAGTTGAAATTTCAACCACCATCTCCTGATTTGCTGCCCTTCCAAACATCATGTCTCCTAACTGAAAAATCACTGCATAGGAAAGATTACATACCCATCGTGTCTACTTTTCTTAGCCGACAGATCATCACCTGCTGCAGGTCGCCTTTTTTTCCTTGGAGGCATCACTTTGCTAAAACTGTCTGATGAACTGCAAGACCTCAGATTTCCTGGGGAAGAATGTAGGAAAAAGAGACAACAATGAAATAGGTAGATGTTGTTTGTTTGTTTGTTTATATATCAAATTTGTCACTGCCCATCTCATCAAAAAGTGAATCTGGGCAGTTTACAGAGAAGATAAAATCAATTAAAATACAATATAAAAACAGTCTTAAATAAATAGTAAATAAATTCCAAGAATTGATGGAATTGGTGACTAGCTCAGGGAGCATCATCAGGGTGCCAGCCAGCCCCAGGATTGATTAGAGCTCTTATTGCTCCACGCAAGCTGGCAGAGTCAGGTTTTTAGTCCTTTCTGGAAAACCGGGAGGGTAGGGGCCCGCTGCACCTCTGAGGGGAGAATTGTAATGGAATGGAATTATGAAGGCCAGGCTCAGGGAGAAAAACATTTTCTTAACTCGCTGGAGGAGCGTGGGAGATACAAGAGGATGAGACTGGCACCTCCCTGAGGAATTCACAATGTTGTGGCTGGCTGACTTGGGAACTGAGGTTTCAGTCTGGGAAGATTCTTGCTAGAGGTGTAGCTAATAAACATAGCTGAACTGAATTTGCATTGTCTTGAGTTCCTTGGGCTAGGCCTGACAAGAATATTCCAAAGGGCGAGGGTAACAGCAGAGAACACTCTCCTCCTGGGCCCTGCCAGAGGACATTTTCTTACTGACAGGGTCCGCAACATCCCCTCTCTGCCTGACTGGGTGGGACGGGTTGATGTGATGTGGGTGAGATGGTCCCTCAGGTAACCTGCACCCATGCCATATAGGGCTTTAAAGGTGATAACCAACACCTTGAATTGGATCCAGAAGCAAACTGGCACCCAATGCAGCTCCTGCAGTAAAGGTATTACATGTGCCATCCTTGGGGCACCCAAGATTGTCCATGCAGCTGCATTTTGAACCAGCTATAGCTTCCGGATACTCTTCAAGGGTAGCCCCATGTAGAGCACATTGCAATAGTCTAACCAAGAGATGAGCAGAGCATGACCAGAGAGCCTCCTGATCCAGGAAAGAGCATAACTGGCACACCATATGAAACTGCCACCTGCTCGAGCAAGAGTCATGAGTCCAGGAGGATCCCCAGATTACACACTGGGTCTGTCTGGGGCAGTGCAACCCCATCCAAAATCAAAGATGGTAAATTCTCAGATACAGAGGGGCCTCCAATCCGCAGCCACTCTGTCTTACCAGGGTTCAGCTGAAGCCTGTTGCACCCCATCCAGACCCCTACAGTTTCCAGGCACCATGAAAGGGTGGGCATGGCATCACTCAAGTCACCCGGAATGGAGATGTATAACTGGGTATCATCTAAATACTGATGATACCTCATCCCATGGTGGCAGATGACCTCACCCAGTGGTTTCATGTAGATGTTAAAAAGAGAAAGTCCTCAGAGAGAGTACTGAACCCCGCAGTACCCCACAATGGAGGGGCCATGGGCTGGACCTCTGATTTCCAATCAACACCAACTGGGATTGACCTTGGAGAAAGGAAGAGAACCAGTGCAAGACTGTGCCACCCACTCCCAACTCCCTAAGTCGACCCAAAAGGATACCATGGTCGATGGTACTGAAAGCCACTGAGAGGTCAAAAAGAGCAAGGATGGATGCACTACCCCCATCCCACTCCCACTAGAAATCATCCATGATTGTGATCAATGCCATTTCCATCCCAAATCCAGGCCTGAAACCTGACTGAAAAGGGTCCAGATAATCCGTTTCCTCCAGGATCCTCTGGAGCTGCAACACTACCACCTTCTCAACCACCTTCCCTAAAAATCTGTCTTATTTCATCAAGTTCTACTTTCTCTCAAGGGTTTGAGGCAGCTTATTAATCAAACGCATACCTTTTAAACTACTGAACAATAAATTGCAATAAAAATATCAGAAGACAATTAAAAGTCAAAATGTCACACTAAAGCATCAGCAGAGAAAATTCAAATGTGCAATTCTCCTAAATCTCTGAAAATAGCTACAACTGCTACAGACTGAAAATTAAAAGAGCACCAAACAAAGCCACTATTACATAACAACCGATCCTGATAAGGATGCCAGATGTACAGTCCTTAAGAAGGCGTGCCACTACTAACGAAATCTGATTTCCACATAAGTTCTGTGAGATAAAAATTCCCAGAGAAAGCGTTGCTTTCAAACAAGCAGAGAGATAAGGAGGAGAGAGCCTATATGATAATCCATGAAATCCTGCACCCCACTCTGATCTAGTGCTAGTGAAAGTGCTAGTGAAAGCACTTTCAAAATCATCAATACGTCTTCCACAGGAACTGTGCAGATTATCATCTAATGACTACATTTCATATAAGGTACTTTCACATACAGTATTTTACAGCCACTAAACATAGATGTTTCTAGGCCACAGTCACTCATGCTTGGATTCTATCTGCTGAGGAAGAATTGCCACAAATAAAACCTAAGCATTCAGAATAAGAGCCAGGTTTAAAAGGGTTCTCCAAGTTTGAAACTGACACTTACTGAAAAGAGCTATGGGTCATCACATTTCACTCTAAATCAGAAGATGACTCAGAAGCTTAACTGGTACAGAATGCAGTGGCCAAACTGCTAGCAAGTAGAACCTGCCATTGCAGGATAACGCCTATTTTGCAGCCAAAGTGTTGGTTATCAGTTCTAAAGCCTTATATGTCACAGCACCAGATTATACCTGGGATCACCTTATCTAAAATTATTCTGCCCACCCTATGACAGCACTGAAACAGGGCTTGCTCAAGATTTCATCACTGCAAGGAATGAATGAGAGATGAGGCAGAAGGCAGGTCTTCTCTGTGGTTGCTCCAACACTGTGGAACGTGCTGCTCCCAGATATAAAGCTTAAAGTCTTTATGTTTAGTATTCCAGAAATCCCTGAAAACTCTCCTTTTTAAGCTGGCATTTTAGTTGATGGTGACTCAGCATCCATTCTTTAGCTATATTTATGCTGATTTGAGGGGGCTGAGTTTTCATTCATGGTCTGTTTTAATTGTGAACAGCTCAGAGTTGACTGAGGCAGGATAAAAATGTATATACATATATCTCAAGCTCACTTCACAACAGTTTCACATAGATAGGCAATTTTCTCAATAGAGGAAAGCAAGAAGTAAAGTCACTCAAGGACCTGTTGGGACCAGTGGTTTTTAGCCTGATCATAAATCACTGTGACTTAGGCATACGGAGTAATCTGATCAAATTTACAAACCAAAGTATTCAGGGTGGAAAAAAACAAAAGAGCTCCAGAAAGATCTCTTTAAACAGTAAGTGGTCAACTAATTGGCAAATGCAATTCAATTCAAGGAAGTGTGAGTTGATGACAATGAGGTAACCCCCCCCCTTCACATATACATCAATATGTCTGAATTATCTATAACTAAGTAAAGAACTGAAAATAAAATCGCCAATATTGTAATGCCCTTATATAGATCTATAGAGAGACAGTTTGGTGTAGTGATTAAGGCGCCAGGTTAGAAAGCATAAAACCATGAGTTCTAATCCTACCTTAGGCACAAAGGATAACTTTGGGCCAGTCACACACACTCTCAGCCCTAGGAAGAAGGCAATGGCAAACCATTTCTGGAAATCAGAAAACTGCAGGGACTAGTTCAGGAGTTGCCAGGAGCCAATGCTGAAGGCATAATATAATAATAATGTACAGATGTATAGTATGTTAGCATTTGTAATAGTGTGAACAGTTCTGGTCCCCACAGATGGAAAACAAAAATCATTAGGAGGTTAATAAAATATCTTTGAGAAGAGGTTAAAACATTTGAACCTCTTTGAAAAAGGCAACTAAAGGTGGCATGATTAAGATGTGTAAAAAGCATGCATTGTATTGAGAAAGTAGACAGAGTTTTTCTTCCCATTTCAAAACATTAAGGCTGGAGATTATCCACTGATGTTGATTAGAAGTTTTTGCAAGCACCCAAAGGCATCTTACTGGCTATTGTGAAAAACAAAATGATGTACTAGGCTGAGTTTTGGCCTAATTTAGTAGGGTTGTTGTTGTTAGATCCTTATGAAAAGCAGGGAGATAAAATTTAACCCTGCAAAGCTACATAGCAGAGTTAATATCATGTAGAGAGCAAGTTTCCCCATCCCAACACATTCCTTTTGAATTTGGCTAAGTAGTATTAAATGTTTGAAGTATTAAATGTTCAAAGCTGTAAGAGAATTAACTATGATATTCATTCTCATTCAGCTGAAGTCATCTATTGGAGTAGTCCAAACTGGCTTCATGACAAACTTGGACCTCAAGCCAATTTTAAATACTGTAAATAGTGACTAGATCAACTTCAGAGCTATTTAGGCCTTCTTGTAAGAATATGTACAGTAATACGTAAACCAAAACACTACTGAAAGAAAACATACCAGAATACTGTAAATTGTTACATAGAAAGCCCTTATAAAATCTAAAAATAATCAACTAACATAACTTTAAATCTGCTTGAAATGATTTTTAGCCCATGAAAAAATCAACCTTAAGCAAGTGTCCAATTAACTCATGCAAAAATTTCATAAATGGACTATAAAATCTAGCATATAAGAACCCTTGTCTGTAACCTATAATATTAGCAGCCGTTGCAAACAGCAAGAGTTGAACATACCTCTTGAAATATTTCCTCATTTTATCCTATATTTCCCCAAAATATTATTGTATTGGATAAAAATATTACTCTGCTCCTTATTCTTGCTGATATCAGATACCCTTCCCTAAATATTCAGGAGAAGAGTCTATTCAGGGAACAGCATCTACTCAAGAAGGAACAGAACCAATCCTCAGAACAAAATATTTAAAATCAGTTTGTAAGCTGCAGAAAGTTGTATGTATTTCTCAAAATAACCAATACTGTGGCTGCTTCCCATATTATATTAGCAATAGGCCTCTTAAGGTTTATATCTTTCCATGTGAGCCTTTAAGAAGTAGATGAATGTGTGTGATCTTGTGATATCCACATAAATCTAAAACATATTAAACAGGAACATGAGGTACTGCAACGTAAAGACAAGAACTTTTGTTAGTATTCTGTTATAGACTTTTCTACTGTTGCAGACTTTTCCTTATAAAATTTATATGATTCATTTAGCTGGAGTTTATCTTCAGATGCAAAATCAATCCTCATGCAAATTAAGGCAAATGAATGAGTAAAATAAGTATTTTTCATTATCAGAAAATCAGAAAAACTGTTCTGGTTGCAAATTCTAAAGAACGTTTTTTTAAAAAACAGCTTCTTCCAAACTTCAGTAAAGTACGAGTTTGTAAACTCAGCTACCATCTTTTTCTTGTTTACTTAAGTGTTACTTTATGAACACAATCCCAATGTCTAGCTCAGGGTTTCTCAACCTTGTCACCTTTAAGATGGGTGGACTTCAACCCCCAGAATTCCCTAGCCAACAAATGCAGACTGGGGGATTCTGGGAGCTGGAGTCCACCCGTCTTAAACTTGACAAGGTTGAGAAACTTTGGTTTAGCTACTATAACTTTGTGTCTCTGACATACTGCATTTATCAACTTTGTTCCCTTTGTACATATGAATGATCACTATACATGTACCTTATCTTCTGCTGAAATTAAGGCATATAAAGAAAGCATAGTCAACATCCTCTGTCAATAGGCCAATTATGTAGAGTAACAGGAGTTGTCACTTTAAAAATATTACCAAATTATAGGTTTGCTACAGAACAAAGAGCTGCAACTTCTTAGTGTAGAACCAAGAGCAGCGATATAATAAAGTCATGCAATACATTTAGCAAGTGTATTGTAAGCAAAGGATGATCACTGAAAATGAACACAACACTAAAGATTTCACTACATACTACAATTCGGTAAAAGCACTCTAAAGAAATCAAATATTATCCTTAACATTATCTAAAAACAAATCATATTATGATTCATACAACATTAAACTAAAATGGTTTTTTTTTTCTTAGCACATTTTGTGAACTCAGTTACAATAGTTTGTGAACTGGTGGTTATGATTTACCATGTTGTGTGAACTCAGCCAATTCTGATGTATTCACTGAAGATAATTAAACAAACTATGGTTAATCAAATGTTTTAACCCAGCCTATAGCAGTCTACTGTTTTAACTGAACATTTAGTAGACATAAAGAGTAATTGATATAACAATATTAAATATTTGAATACACATTATCACACCTTTATAAACAAACTGTCGCACCATTTTTTATAAATCCTGGGAAGGATCCCTCGTCCATTTTTGGTAGAAATTAACACTAAAACATGACACAAATTTGTCTAACAAATGAAAACTTAATAAGGTTTCCTTTTTATCTAACATTCTTAAAAATTCCATAATGCATATAAACTTAAGAACTCTACCTGTCTGGTGATCGTCTTGACTAGTGTCTTCTGTCAAATTCTGAAAAATATTTAAATTAATTAACTGGAAGTTTGGATATTGCTTTGTAGTTTCAAATATTGACAACTATCCTATTCTGGCCTACCGCTTTCCCTCACTTCTGATTCACCAGATTTAAATGTCGCAGACTGTGCAGACATTTACAACTGACTTTCCTTATCTGAGGGAAAGCTTGTGAACTTTTCTGCTTTAGGTTACTCTGGCTGTAAATGTTAATTCTTAAAGTGTTTTACTGTCAAAATTGTCATTAATATTTTTATAGTATTTTGTTATTTCCCTTTAATGACTACAAAATGTATGGATTCAATGAAGCTCCAGATTTCATCTCAGCTTCTAAGAATTTCAAATAATCTATCCATCCAAGCAAATAATGAATAAGACATTACAGCCTGGTTTTTCCTCAAAGTCAGCAAGATAAATTCAGCCTGTATGTAACTGATATTAACAATGAGATTAAATACACCTTCAGATTGAAACCAGGAATTGGATATAAAAGGTCTAGGCTTGGAGCAGACAAAAGCAACCAAGTGCCTTGCAAATGTTTTGGACTACAAAATATCAAATAGAGGAAGATACACAACAAGCGTGTGCTACAAGCCTATTTTAGAATAACTGGCTGAAAAGATGGAGTTAAAAGTTCCATGCTGTAAGTTATGAGAATCACCAAGTACACAAAGGCAATGTCAGAGTTTTGCTTCCCTTAAAGACTTGTGTGAATGTTTTTCCTTTACTGAGCCATTTCTCTGTAATGACAAACCATCTTTGTTTTCAAAGCCACCCCTCCTTGGTTCAACTATTAGAAGTGTGCCCCAGGAGAGTATAACCATTACAAGGAGGCATGTGGAAAAAAGGCTGGTGATGCTGGTAGCAGAATTAGCCAAAGAGCAGGATGTGGGAAAAGCAGCTTCATTTCTCTTCATCTGTAAGACTGTGACAAAAATCAACACCTTGCCAATTCTTAGTTCTTTCTCCTTGTAAACATTTCAACAATTGGCCATGTCATCATGATACACAAGCTTCCTAATGCTTCCAGAGGGAAAGGGGCAGAGAAGTAGCTTGAGATGCGTTTTAATGTCTTATCCAAGGTCTACTCATTATATAGGTAGTCCTTGCTTAACAACCATTCATTTAATGATGGCTCGAAGTTACGACAGCCTCAGAAAGGGTGCTTTACAACCTGTAAAGCACTTCTGGATGTCGTAAAATGTTGCATCCCCCATGGTCACATGACCTCATTTTGGGCACTTGGCAACCAGCTCGCATTTACAAGTGGTTGCCAGGTGCCCCACAATCATGTGATTGCCATATGCAATCTTCTCTGCTGGCTCTCCCATTGGAAGCCAGCAGGGAAGGTTGCAAGCAGAGGGGACACAGCAGTGGGCAGTTTCGGAGCTGAAATCTTCAGGATTTGAGTTCCCTGCCTTCGCACTGGTGAAAGGTTTCCCCTCCCCTTTCAGTGGTGCGAAAGCACAGACCTCAAATCTTCAGGTGCACTGTTCACCACTGAGAGAAGGGAGGGGAAAGAGGACGGAGAGAAAGAGCTGTCTGCTGAAGGATTTCAGCTCTGTGTGGAGTTCAAATCCTTCAGCAGACAGCTCTTTCGCTCCATTCACTTAATGACCTGGGAGATTGCTACTTAACAACTCCAACCGGGAGTGTCCAGATTGCAGTCACTGAGCGAAGCAGTCACGTGGGCATCTCACTTAACAACTGCTTCACTCAACGAATGAGTTTCCAGCCCCAATTGTGGTTGTTAAGCAAGGACTACCTGCACACTTATTCTGAAAGGGGATAAGCAGCTCTGAATAATCTAATTAGGGTGCTTATGGTCAGAGATACAAATTATTTATCACATTAAAGTGCACAAACATTTACATATCTAAATAATATAACTGTTCCCATTATATCTAAAAACCCAAAGTATTAAAACTTACTAAGCAGAACTTTGGGACCCCCTTCATAATCAGTACTGAGAGCTTCGGCTTCTTTTTTTTCTGATAATCCTACAGCACACTAATTATACTAATTAATATGCAATCTACAAGTAGATAAGGCTGTGTATGGTAGTAGGAATAACAGGATAGGAATTCTAACAAAAGTAGAATCAGGTAGGTATTTTTTGTATATGGAAGAATATGTGAACATGCCAGTTGTATATATAGAGTGTGAATATTAATCTAAAGGTGAGTACTGAAGAAAAAGGATTCGCACTAATGAAAGTATACACAGTTGAATTTACACAGGTCTTCATTGCTGATTTCAAAGTAATAAAGGAAGAATACTTAAATATGCATTTAACATTAAATAACCATAATTTTTCAAAAATGCAAGTATTTACCAGCCGATTAAGAGTATGATAAATCTTGTGAATATTTGCCAGTGTTGATAGATGAGAATTCAGCTGAAAATCTAAAAATGAAAAAAAAAAAGACATAAAGTTTACATTAATCCATGATGGTACTGACCAAACACTTTTAAAATTATAACAAGTTGGAATAAAAATTAATATTGGAAACCTAATAAGTTAGGACTCTTTTTTAGTGCTAATTTATTCTCAATGTAGCCTTTCTTCTCTCATAGAACAGAATATGTAATATGTGGCTTTTTAGAGCTTCTTCATTCACTGAAATGTCATCTGGAGCCCAAATGACATTTCAATCACATAATGCAACTTGAACAATATGACAATGCATATTGTATATCACTCACTGCACTTTCAGTTATTGGATCTGATTTTGATTAACTTCTCCAAATCACATACCGTAATTATTTACAGCAGAGGCACAATTGTGTACACCCTTCCCAGTATCCCCAGAACATCCTCCAAGTGGCCCCAAATAGTGGGTCTTTCTTTTGCAATGTTTGGCATGGGGTGGAGGTGGGATTTAGGAGCATAACGGGTGCCTTAAACATTGCAGATGCTTAAGGTGCCCATTTCAGCCCTTAAAGCTCTTGAACCAACCTGCCCCTCTGGGCCCAGCCGCTTCTATTTCTGCAGTGTTGCTGGCAACAAAAAGCTTGGCTTACAGTAAGGAAAATATAAAAATCACAAGCTTACTGCCAGAAATAATTAAATAGAGATATGTAAGGTATCTGAACAGCTAATACAAACATATTTTAAACATACTCCTTCTAGAAGAACAAACAATGAGAGAGGCCAGACCTTTCTTAAACATATGAATTTCAAAAGGGTAACTTTTACATAGTGATGAGAACATTCTGGTAGGGAAACAATTCTATTCCCCAGTTTGCTTTATCACTGACTTGAACTTGTTAACCTTGAGCCAAGGAATTACAAAGCCCAGTTCTAGGGCAAAGTAGCTAAACAGCATGGCTGGCAGTTTTTACATAGATGAAGCAGAAATCAAAGTTTCTTATCACTCTACATGTGTTAATCAGTCCACCAATTTAAAAATATCTGTCTCACACAGTCATTTACAAGATAACTGTTGTTATAAAAGCATAACTGTCATTGAATATATCAGAGATAGGAAACCTTTCTGGGGCAGGAGCACATTTGACATTTTGAGAGCATCTGGTGGGCACATTCACAAAATGGCTATTATGGGATACGTGCCTATTCACAAAATGGCTATATGGCAGGCAAGGATACTCAAAAAGCAGTAGAACATTAGCTATCCCCACTTTGCAAGGTGAGAAGAAAGCAAAGAGTAGTCTCTGTGCATGCACTTGAACGCAGACCCCTTTGAAACACTTTGCAAGACTGGTGAAAGATGTGGCCGCTTTAAGAAACTAAAGAAAGGTGCTTTGCTTGCACCTTTGTGTATTGCAAAGCACCTCTTTTGAACATTTTGGACAGCCGTATTCTCAACTGTACAAGTAGAAATTTTGCAAAGCCCAAAGGTATACTTGCAAATCACTATGATGCTATAGGCCAGTGCTTCCCAAACGTTTTCCTTCATTACCCAAAACCCTAACTTCAAATGGTTGCTGAACAAATGGTCGTAACTCAAGGACCACCTATATTATAAAAACAGTATCGCTGAATGATCTGTATGTCATTTCAACAAATTACCATTGGTCATTTCATTGATTTTCATCTTAATAGGAATACCTTGGGAGATTTTTGAATATATGTTAATATACATGGCAATCTTTAAGTCAATTTAAATGTCCCTGTTGTGACTGGGTAATGGGTTTGTGTGTCACTACCCAAAGAAAAACCACTTTTACCCAATTTTGGGTAATTTATCCAGGTATGGGAAGCACTGCTATAGGCTGTTGCTTTGCTTCATAGCATGCCAACTTTTTATGGGTTTATTTTATACAAAGAACTCTTAAGAAACAGTGATGGGACAGAAAAGTGATATCACTAGTTTCAGTGAGCACCACATCTCCCCCTCTGATGCCTCCATTTACTCTTCCACCACTCTTACTGTAGGTATCTCTATATTTCTATCTCAAATATCTAATACAGTGTACTATAGTCCAAAGTTATGCCATAATAAAATTATTAAAATTAACACTAAATAACCAGACCAGAACAATGCATACTGCCAAAAGAAACCAAATGGATCTTTCCCACTGACTTCTAAAGGGAAACTCACCTATGCAATAGTTCAAGCTAGTTAAGAGAGAACCAGCAGTAAAGTCTGCATAAAGCCACAACCTGCAACAAAGACCAAGACTTTCATAGCAGTGACCAGGACAACTCAATTAATGCTGGCATTATTAAGATCCAACTTGTACAAGGCAAGCAGAACTGTAATATTATTAACTCCAATTGCACTGAAATAGTTTATTACTGACAGAGATTTATTCCCTTAACTGATTTCATGTCCCTAAAATTATGAGGCAAACCATGTAATGGTTTTAGCAGAAACAGTACAAGGAATTATACAGCTAGCAGGGAATTTTTCCTGGTACACCAGGGCTAAAGCATCTTTGAGTAACAACACACATGAGTGTGTGCTACTGTAAGGTAGCTTTTGGTAAGAGCAGGTCACTTACCCCCAATAAAATCCATTACATTATCCTATAAGGGGATATTTTGGTTAGCTTTCTTCAGCCCTCAAAACATACAAAATGAAGAATGTAATGTGAACTTTTCCATCTTCAACAGTATACTATTTCTGTTAGTTCTGCAGTGGTACCTCGGTTCACAAACTTAATTTGTTCCGCGACTGGTCATGAACCGAATAGGTCGTGAACCGAATCAAATTTTCCCATAAGGTTCAATGTAAATACGGTTAATCCGTTCTGACCCCTATGAATTTGGTCGCCAACTGATTTTTGATCGCGTCCCAAATCAAATTTCCCTATAAGGTTCAATGTAATTACTGTTAATCCGTTCTGAACCATATGTTGTTGTTGTTTTTTAAACCGCAAAAATATGACACAAAGTACAGTACGAAGAGAGAGAAAGCTAACCTTGCTCGACGCGACTTCTGGTGTGGAGGACAGGAAGGCGGGTGGGGAGCCGGTTACTGCTTGGAGGGAGAGTCCCCCTCCCTACAGGAAGCCGCAACCAGGTGTCACGGGAGGGAAAATGGCTGCAGATCCTGTTCGTAACCCGATGCGGAATTCGCAAACGGAGGCAAAATTTTGCGACCGGAGCTGTTCGTGAACCGAATTGTTCGTGAACAGAAGCGTTCGTGAACCAAGGTACCACTGTATTTGGAATAAAAAAAATCTTTCCGTATGCACATTTGAATCCAACACTAGCATAGCTACTCTCAATGTATAGGCTAGCTAGAACTGAAGTAGAATGGTCAAATTATTGCTGATGTCATAAAGAGAAAGTGCCATAAGATTCTGACCTGATTTGACCTATAGAAGCAGTGGTGTCTTTAGACAAGAAGCTCTTGAGCAAAGTATGGCCTTGGGAGTAAAAGGGATTGTTGATACATCCTTAACATTAAAAGCAACATTAATACATTTGGAGTAATTCTCTGAATCAAAGAAACACCATAATTCCAAAAATTATTTCTAAATTCAGTTTAATAATTTCCAAAAAGAGCCCTAATCCCAACATGGTCTCCTCTAAATGGCTAGTTCTGCCTTGAAGTGATTTCTCCAGCAAAGCAAAACATGGCCTCATCATACAGAACAAGAATATTTAAGTTGTCGGGGGGTGGGGGGGAGTACAAAAAGAATGTTAATATGAGTAAACAGTATAGAGTCTAAACCTAAATACTAATTGCTAGTAAGCAGTAAGAAAAATAGCCAAACCAGGTTTTTTGCAACACAGTTCTTCAGAACTTTTCCTCCCGCACTCTAAAGCTTGCACTCTGTAAAGACTCAACACATGCTTGCTTTTTATAAATGAAGTTTTGCTAGCCTGAACACTTTTCAGTCCCAAACAGGTTTTCTGAACAAGAAAATATTGGTTTGAAGAGAAAAACTTCTCATACTCTGTTACAAAACAAGACCAACAAATTAACATATTAGTTTATCCAAAGGTGAACTCTGTGTATCAAAAGGAAGACAAGATTTAACATATTGTGTCCAAATAAATAAAATTACACAAATTTGTTTCCTAATTGTAGATACAGAGGAACTGACATGCATGACTGTCCAGTCCAGTAGTAGGAAGAAGCATTAGTGGAGGGATACAATATCATAAAAATAAGCACTCTTAAAAGTCACAGAATTCAGGACCACCACATTAGAGAATATTCCAATTTACCTCAGCAACAGCTGGTTCTACCTTTCTTTTAGGATAAATGAAAACTAAACACAATAAATACTGCTATAGTACAAAATAGCATACAACACTAAAATATCTCCCAGAATCCAACTCTAAGCCACAGCCAAATAAATATGACAAGCATTCCCAAAAGAGATAAAACTTCCTAATTATCAACAATATGTTGAGAAATAGTTCTACTCTACTGTTTAGGGACAAATTTTACACCAAATATAGATGCAGTAGGCAAAACTTGCTAGGCATTGAGTTTACACTCAAATATTAAATTGTGGTTAAAGTAGAACCTGGTTAGTTTACCTTAACCAGGATGTAGTTTGTTATCTGAAACTGGGTAAGTTAACTAAGCACTTTCCTTGCTCTATTTGCATACTGCCGTGGTGCCTGCGTTACATGCTATGGCACCTTTAGGTTGAACTCTCACCCACCATTTACACTAACCTAAGTATATAGCATCTTATATGAATGTGCCTATCTATAAAGGGATGAGGGTGGTCATTTATTCAGACTCATGGCAACTTACAAGACAACAAAAATTATAACACCCAAGATACAACATAAATAATAAAACATCCATGGTAAGAACATAAAAGTAAATGGCAAACAGGGTAAGAAAAAAAAAGCAAAAACAGCAACATTTCATCAGAGCTAAATAATTAATCATTAACTATAAACAATCTCATAATAACAACACATTAACACTTCCAGAATTCACAATCCATAATTACAAGCAAGAAAACACAACCACTAAAGCCCCTCCAAACTAATCCTGATTTCTATGCTTTCCAGAAGGCCATCACAATGGGGGGGGGGGGGGGGGGTGTCATCTAATGTCCAAAAAGAAGCAGTTCCATTAAGTCAGGACCATGACAGAGAAATATTGTTTCCTGGTTTCAGCCTCTATATCTCCTAAAAATGTGGAATCACCAAGAGCATCTCCTGTGATGAATGTATTGGATGAGTCAATTCAGGTTTGAGAAGGTGGTCCTGAAGATATCTTGGCACCAAGAAGCATAGAATTTTAATGGTCAAAACCATTATTTTGAATTACACTAGGCAATCTATCTTTATAACAGATGGGCACATGTGCATACATATGTTCTCAGTGGGCACATATGTGTACAACATATGATTTTACTATACACAAGAAAACTATTTACAAGCAGAAACTGTAATAAATGCATATAATGCAATAAAAGCATTTGCAAAAAATGAAATATTTTTTAAAAAATTAAATTCTAGAACTATGCAATTGTAATCTTTATTCAGCCAAGCTGAGAGAGCACCAAGGACTCCATACTTCAGATCTTTTCATCACATTCACTGTAATAATGAAAACAACACTTGTGTTAATTTATTCTGCTCTTAAGCACATTTTGATCATGACAAAACAGATTATACTATAAGGATACTACAGAGGGACAAATTTGATGCCACAGCTAAGTATTTCTTTAACATGTCTGTGTTCTGTGGAGTCCTTGGTGCTCTCTGACCATGGTTGGTTGCTTGCTTGCAGACGTTTCATTACCTGACTAGGTAACATCATCAATGCTAGTGAGTAGGGAATTGTTTATATACAGTAGCTTGCCCTGCCAGTATTAGTGGAGGTGTGGTTCTCTCTTTGGTAGTTCTTTTTTTAATATCTCTTTTGAATGTTATGTAAATGTGGTTTATCTCGATGTGTCTATTGATGGCTGATTTGTCTGAATGCCAAGTTTCTAGGAATTCCCTAGCGTTTTTGGATTTAGCTTGGTCTAGGGTGCTCAGAGTTTCCCAGTTGAAACTATGGTTGAGTCTGTCCATGTATTGTGAGATTAAGGAGTTTTCATTGTGTCTTCTGACTGCTAGTTGGTGTTCATGGATGCACTCTGCTAACCTTCTGCCTGTCTGTCTTACATAGTGGTTGTTACAGTCCTTACACTGTATGTTGTCCATGACTCCTGTTTTTTCTTCTTGGGCCACTGGGTCTTGTGGTTTACTTAAGATGTTTTGGAGGGCTTTAGTTGATTTGGGTGCTACAGTGATGCCATCTGGTTGTAATAGTCTATTGGTTGTTTCTGAGATGTTTCTAGTGTATGGAAGTACTATCCTTTTTATAGCTTGTGTTGGCTGTGCTACAGTGGGTTGAGCGATATGCACTGCAGCAACCCAAAACACTAGAAAAAGGAAACAGACTGTCTATACAACATCTTCCAACAAAATAGATACCCACACAACTTTATCAAAAAGTGCCTGACCACTCAACCCACTACAGCATCAATAAATCAGCAATCAGTAGACACACAGAGATAAACCACACTTACACACCATTCAAAAGAAACAATAAAAAAAGCTAAGAAGGAAACAAAAAGATCAGAACACATCCTCTCCAGAACACCCAGATAAGCAAAGATTAACACCAAACAAACAATCAAGCAGAAAACAATACCCTAATCAAGGAACTAACACAGAGAAACCACACCTCCACCAACACTGGCAGGGCAAGCTACTGTATATAAACAGGGAGCAAACTCCATGCTCACTAGCACTGATGATGTTACTAGTCAAGTAATGAAACATCCACAAGCAAACAACCAAGCTCGGAAAGCACCAAGGACTCCACAGTTCAACCCTGAGCTACGTATATTCTCTTCTAATGGATGTCTGTGTTCATACAGATTGATCCAAGATTTTTTACCACAATTTATTGAACAAAGCATAATGGCCTAGTTTACCATAATTCTAAATTGAAACAGATTGTTTTGATTAGCAAAATGTGTGAACAAAACAAATTATGACTTAGTACAATCTATTTCAATTAGATTAACAAATCACTTCATTTTAATGGAATAAACACAGGTACTACAGTAGCCAAGGATTTTTTTTCCCCATCGCTCTTTTAGGTACCAGAACTATTCTGAGTGTGCTATGAATTCATATTTATTTAAAATTCTGTGGCCATCTGAAAACAAACACATTCACAAAACAGGAGCCAGAAGATATCAATGTTTATACACAGCACTCCTTGTGTGGTTAAATTATCATCTATAATAAGAATTAGAATTGGGCAATCCTACCCCACCAAAGTGCTTCAGCATTTTAAATCAGCAACAGGCCACCTGGGCAGAAATGAGGATGGAAAGACAATTGCAAGCAATAGGAGAGAAACACTTGAGTACCTCAGGAGCTGATTTACATTTTCTCCAAGGATGGGGTCATATGAGTAGCCTTTGAATAGTTCACATTCAATGACTTTCCCTTTCTCCTGTCCTAAAATCAGAGCCTTACAACAAGGGAGAGCTACAGTTATTTCCAAGGAGAATAAGAAGAAGAATTCAGTGTTAAATTATCCCCTCCAAAACTGGGCCATTTTCTCTGCTCTCAAAGAGGAAAATCTAACCAGTTTTGTGGTCAGAGGGTTGCAGCCTAAACTCAAGTTCTCCTGGTTTTTCTTAGGCAACAGATGCATTATACAGTTCAGGCAAATATATGGCCTCTCAGCACCCCACTTGTGACTCCATAGTTCCCTAAAGAAGACCAAGCCAAAAAACAGCTAATGTTTCCTATGGGGGGCTGGTGGTGGTGAATGGATGATGAGTTTCTGCAAAAACTATTGCTTGAAATTATCATCTGGTTCAAATCAGTTTAAAGTGTGCTTTCTTATACCAAACTACAGTGGTACCTCGGTTCACAAACTTAATTCGTTCCGCGACTCTGGTCGCGAACCGAATTGGTCGTGAACCGAATCAAATTTTCCCATAAGGTTCAATGTAAATACGGTTAATCCGTTCTGACCCCTACGAATTTGGTCGCCAACCGATTTTTGATCGCGTCCCGAATCAAATTTCCCTATAAGGTTCAATGTAATAACGGTTAATCTGTTCTGAACCATATGTTGTTTTTTTTTAAATCGCAAAAATATGACACAAAGTACAGTACGAAGAGAGAGAAAGCTAACTTTGCTCGACGCGACTTCTGGCGTGGAGGACAGGAAGGCGGGTGGGGAGGTGGTTACTGCTTGGAGGGAGAGTCCCCCTCCCTACAGGAAGCCGCGACCAGGTGTCACGGGAGGGAAAATGGCCACGGATCCTGTTCGTAACCCGATGCGGAGTTCACGACCGGAGGCAAAATTTTGCGACGGGAGCTGTTCGTGAACTGAATTGTTCGTGAACAGAAGTGTTCGTGAACCGAGGTACCACTGTACTTTCATTAACTGACATGCAACAAATGTTCATGAGAAGACTTTTCTGACATTGCACCAAAGCTCTGAAACATTCTCTGAAATAAAATCTGTCTATACCCATCTTTACCTGCCTAACCATGTCTGGCTGGAATCTTTTTATTTCAATAAGCTTTAAACAACATATCTCCTTCAAACTGAGCTTGACCCTGATGATTCATAGACTTGTTCATAACATTTTCGTGGCAACAGTACAAAAATGGTTTGCCACTGTCTTCCTCCAACCCACAGCCCTGAAATTTCAGTCTCCCATCCAAGTATGAACCAGAAAAGATGTTGCTTAGCTTCCAAGCTCAGACAAAGTCAATCATGTGTATCACAAAAAATAAAACTTTCAGTTGAGCTACAACCTATTTCTTTCAAAAACAAAACACAACAAATTAAATCAGCTTAAAAATATTTAAATGAGATGTGTGTTAAAATGGCATCTCAAATTGAAGACCAACAAGGCAAAACAGTACTTTACTTCTAGTTCAATATTTATTTCTTAACAAACATGCTAAAGTGTAATTTTACATGTTACTATGAGGATGCATTTCTATGCAGTACATGCCTACCCAGAAGAAAATGCCATTGAGCAACAGACTTACTTCCAGTCTATCCTTGAAATTCAGTAGCAGTTACCCCTTCATAAAACCTGTAAGGCTGCAGCTTGAATTCTTAAGAGATTTATTTGGAAGTAATCTCTATTTTTTAATGAGCTTTAATTCCAAGTGAGTATTACTGCATTGTAATTTTGCAACATAGCCACATAACCATTAGCACTTTCAATTTCCAAGCATTCAAGGCATTCAGCAATAATCTGTTCAAGAAACCAGATCAGAAGAACCTCAGATGTTCTACTGCACTTGTAAATGTTTACTGTTCAACAGTTCACTGGATACCAGCTAAATTAGTTTACTGCTACTTATTATTGAAAGAAAGTTTTGAGGATATGGGCCTAGTTTATTGGAAAAGGAAACCAAAGAAATTTGATATAAATCTACTAAATATTAATAGCAATGAATAGATGGGTCGATAATTTTGTTTGATAGCAATACATAATTACTACATTAAATACAGAGACTAAATTTTAGGAGCTACTTCTTTGGGTAGATAAAAGTTCTCTGTCTAGAGGATAACTAAATCACACATATTTCAGAAGCAGCTGTCAGGACAGTCTTCCAAGTTCTTTCATCACTCCAAACTTTTTTTTAAAGGTTATAAATGTCAAATATTCATAAAAATAAACTGTGCAGAGTGACCAATTTCATGAAGTGGAGAAATAATGTTATTTCTGAATAAATATTAGAGAGATTTTGCAAAACCAAGTTGAATATTTTATTACATCTTTCCACTGGAGCCACCAAGTTGACTAGCTTAATTGCAGTCTTACCTTTAAAGTGTCTAACACAGGGTTACAGTGTGGATTATCCATAACTTGCTGTAATACCAAATAAGAATATTTATGTTTTCTACTTTACATGGACAAGAACGATGCAAATAATGCAGCCTTGTGTTTAAAAACTCACTGGTCACCATAGACGACAAGAAATTCCATGTAGGTGACTGAACAGGCCAGAGAGGAACAGTGATCTGCCCCTTCTCTACCACTCTGTTCCCCTCTCCATCACTATTTGATGGAAAATTATTGTTTTTACTAACCTTTTTTTACAACCCGTTAGCAGCTTGTTGTTCTATCCTAGCTATGGAGAAATCCCTTCCTCTATGTCTACCATGCAAATACTGGCAAGCCTCTTTACAAAACTGCAAATGTAAGTTATCCATTTACAAACCCTGGAAAATCAGGAATATTAAAAACAAAAACAGTAACCTAGAGAAACTTATCCAAATACTAGAATGGCCCTGATCAATGAACAATCCAACAGGATTTCTCTTTTGGAATGGCTACCCAGCAACAAGTTAAAAGGCACACAGCAACTTTCAAGTAAGTTTACCCTGAAGTAAATTACTGGCTTCCATTGACTTCAAAACAAGATATTGAAGGGCAAGGAAAGAATGCCTCCCCCCTCCCACTTTTCTTTAGTCAATGTCAATCAAGCCGTGGGAACTTTGTCCAGTGCAGACCAAACCCTAGAAAGCGTCCAGCCTTAAACGAGTTAGAGAGCCAAAGAGCAGAGAAAAACACGTTAGGGGACCTCCTCCGCTGCTTCCTTCCCCCCTCAAAAAAAAAAACACGGCACCCCCACCCCCATGCAGCTGCCCCGATGCCTTCAATGGGTCCCTCTGCAAGACACTCCCCCTACCTGCGCCTTCCCCAGAGAGGCGATGCGTGCCCGTGTTTCGGGCTCCAGTTGCACCCCTGACCCAAAGAGGGGCGAATGGTGGAGGAGAAAGGAGGGGGTGTGTGGGGAGAGGCAGACAGCTGGCCGCGGGATGCACTCTGGGAATTGTAGTGCGCGGGGCAGGCCGGGCCGCGCAGCCACCGCGGTCGAGAACTCCAACTCCCGCCATGCAATGAGGCAGAGAAGGCGAGCGGGGTGTTCCTTTCTCCCCCTCACCGGCGGCCCTAGATCCGTGCGCCGCTCGCCTCCTCAGCCCGGCCGCCGCTGAGAAGGGCAGGGAGACTCTCCGCCCGCCCAGCGCGGAGGGGCCGCCGCAGCCCGAAGCATCCCTGGTCGAACTGCGTCACAGGCAGCCTTCCCCCTTCAACGCATCCCCGAACTCCCCGCCGGCACCAGTCGCTTTCTCCCCTCGCCGCCTCTCTCGCTCCGCCGCCCTCCCGCGAAGGCAAACGCCGACTCGCCCGCCGCCTGCCAGGCCAGTTCCGCACGCCCGCCCGGCGACCCACTTACTGACAGCCGCGGCATCCGAGTGCATTTTCGGGCAGCGGCCGTAGCGCGTGTGCGCACCCACACACCCTGCCCCGCGCGGGCGCTCCAACCGGCTCTCCCACGACTCCGTTCGGCTTTCCCCCAGGCAGAGGTCCGCCCTTCCGCCCCGCCCCCTGCGAGCCTCCATTGGACGCCGCTCCCTCGCCCCGCCTCTTTCGCCCTCGCCGTCCCGACGGGAATCTTCGCCTGTCACTCCTTTCGCTGCCCGGCTCGCCCACCGCGGGATCTCGCGCCTTCCGATTGGCCAAACGGAGCGAACCACGTGCCCCGACCCCGGGGTTCCACCGCTTCCATTGGGCGACCGCCTCCGCCAATCAGCGCAGCAAGCGCGTGCGAAAGAGGAACCGTAACACGGAGAGGCAGCTCGGCTTTGATTGGACAGGGCGGAATACAGGCCACGCCCAATCTGTGAATTGATTGGAGAAAAGGAGTGGACCGCAGACCATTGATGGAATTCAGAGGACTTTAGGCGAAATCAGCGGTATCGCTTCCTAGCTCGTAAAACTTATATGGAAGGTCTTCCGGCCTTTAACGGTAGTTTAGAAATTTTAAAAACTATATGAAAGACAACGAAAAACCAATTTGGTATTCTTGTAAATAACCCCATGGCCCTGCCCATGTAACTCCCCAAGAGCCAAAAAAGCATTTCATGGCTTATTCCTGTCATTGTGAGTTTTCATGGCATGCCTTGAAGGATGCTTGATGTTAGTTAGCATCCAGCGTTTGAAGAAGAGTCATCCAAAATTTGCATTAAATGAGCATATTTGTGGGATTACTTTCATTGGTTTCATCAGAAGTGGAATGTGCTATTCTTGTCAATAGTTACATGTTAAAATTCTAAGAAGCTGATAGAGTACACGGAAAGGCACCAGAAGAAAGGAGATATCATATATCATAGCTGAATGTTAAGTATTCATAATGTGTGTCCTGTAGATGGCACTCAAGGTGTGAACAACCAATTTTTCTTTAGCCTGAAGCTAAAAGAAATTGAACACTCGATCAGAGACAATTGGACATGTGGGGGGGGGGGGAGTTGCCAAGAAACTGTGTTATGAAACATGCAATAAGATATGCATTAGGAGACCAACTTTCCACAGCTAAACATGCAGATAATAGACAGAATTTAATATGGACACAAAACAGGTAATTGTGATGTATACACAAAGCAGGATTATTATCTTGGATAACCTAATTGCAGGATTCTTCTAGTATTTAAAATTGAGTTTTGTGTGCAATTTCTAAAAGTCATAAAAGAAATGTAATTGGGCTTAGTTAAAAATCATTTGCGATAATTACATTAGCTTTGCTTTATATTAGGGTGGATTGTAAAAGGGTTCTTTGGCTTCCTGTCCTGCCCTCCAGGTGTATTAGATTTCAAGTCCTGCAATTTTTCAGCCAGTGTGGCATTTGGCCTTGGAGATTGGGCAAAAGGGTTGCAGTTCAAAACATCTGTAGAATGTCAGGTTGGGAAAATAAATAATTATTGCAGCATAATCATTAGTGGTAATATGTGATATCCTCTGAATTTATTGCTCAGAATATATTTTTGGTCTCAAATTTGTATTTTGTATATTACATGCATACAGTAAGTTGTTTCTTATTGTTGAACCCAATAGCAACTGTATTTCTCTAAAGGAATAATAATGTATAATGTTGAACCAACATTAGCGTTTTACCAACATTTCAGAAAAGCAAAAGCATCCTCTTATTGGCATGCATATTCTTCTGGTTACTCTGTGTACTACCTTTATTTTCTTTTTTTCTTCCTCCCTTGAATCCAAGCCAGCACTGGGAAAACAGGAGATGAACCCAGAGACCAGACAGAAGGCCACAGTTCAACAGCAAACCAATTGGGACTAAGCGGTTCACCACCCCCAACCATGTCACCTCAAGTGGCTTCTTCCATATGTTATAGGTTGCCTGGATCAAAGTTTTGAGCCAGGGTAAAGAAAAAAACACCACTTCTGGAGTAGAGGAGAAAGTCTCGTCAAGCTGCCCCAGCTGTGCACCAATCTTGCAATGCAAGTGGAGGGCTGAGGACACATGCTCTGAAGCCAGTAGGAGGGTCATGGTCATAACAGGGTGAAGAGACTACGTGGATGTGGCCAGGACTTGCTTTAGGGTAAGTGAATGTGCTTGGCATATGACGATGGCACAAAGCAGAATGCTAAAAAAAGTGATGCCTGCCAGCTCATTAGTTAGTGCTTGCAATCTTATAAAAAACAACTTTACATTATTCACTAAAAATACATGGATGTGAAGGCAGATGAGGAGAAAATTGCTTGAATGTAGACACCAGTGTAAGAGATGAAGGAACTACAGGTAGTCCTCAATTAGTGACCATAATTGGTTCCGGTGACTCAGTCGTTGAGCAAAGCAGTCACTGAATGAAAAATCACATGGCCACAAGCGTGCTTACAATTTTACTTCAGCTTTCCATTGCTTTACAGCATCAGACAGATGCAATCTCAAACAGCCAAAAGGTGAGCCCAAAAGGAGGAAAGGTTTTTGGAACTTAGTCAATGAAAGCCAGATAAAAGAGCAAATCTTATAGTGATTTTTCCCCACACCCCTGCCCTTTGGAATGCTCACCCCAGTGCTGGGATAATTAGCAAGAGAATTGATGTTTGTATTCACATTCATTGGAGGGGAAGGGATTACAAGAGAGTAAGCAGGCACCATGGGAAATACACATCAAAGGAAGGCAAACAAAAGCCTTTCATGTGAAACTGATTAGAGTTGTGTCAATTTCAGGAAGCAGCTGCCAGTGGCCCAGCAGTCTAATCAACTAATTAAGGTCACAGAGCTGAACTTATTAACTTGCTCTTAGCACCTTTTAGGGAGGTGCTGTGCTGGGGAGAAAAACAGCTCAGGAAGAGATAGCTTGTTTAGGCAATCTCTCTGCACTGCAAGTGGGGGGAGAAAATGGGTCAGGCACAGGACAATGAGATACAGTACTGACTGTAATGGCAAACAGGTGACTTAGAGAGATGCTGTGAAGGTGGTAAATGCAGGTATTGGTTGTGAAATTACTTTTTCACCATCATAATCGCAAATGATTGCTGACTGAGGCAGTTGCTAAATGAGGACTGCCTGTATAAACTTTCTTTTTTCTTCAACAGGTATCACAAAAGCTTGATTGCTGAACAATTTCTTTTAAAAAATAATACAGTAGGTCATGCCAGATTGGGGTAGGGCTAATCACTGTGTGTGACTACTCTAAAGAGAAACAACAGTAAAGCCACAAAGCTTGTCAATGTTAAAGAAATATCCTGAAGTAGTTAAATGAAACAGCTGTAGAAAAGCTGTAGAAAATTATTCAAAAAAGAATGTCATGCACATCTCTGCATATTGGCTAAGAAAAACTGCAGGTTTGGGGGGGTTGTCCTTTCTGATACTTAGGGGGCTTCTCCCCCTTTTCCTTTGTTTTAGGTTAGGGTTGTTACACTGACGATGAGGAGGCACCTAGGTTTCATCCTTATTGGGACCTTCAGGCATAGATAGCCAGATATTGTTGTGTGGGGTTCAAATTCAATTCAGGGGCCTTCACACTTTAGTTCACAGTATACAGTGCATTTGCTTTAGAGGCTATCCAGGTCCTGGTGTTCAACCTTAGACTCACTCTTGCATTCTCCAGTCCTGCCTAGTCCATGTTCATATGCTCTCATTCCATAAATAGAAGATGCCCACATCCTTTCTATGTAAAATATTATTTGGATTAGAAATATTGTGCATGATATGTAGCAAAGTCAATCTAAAGACATTTCTTCATGTATGAGCTATGTGGTGGAGTTGTCAGAACCTGCATCACCCATCTGTTGTTGTTTGCCATTGTATTGCAGTCGTTCGGAGTTAGAGTGAATTGGTTCTGCCACTAGTAACTAAAGGGGGGGGTTCTGTTAATGGTTGTAATGGGAGCTGGGAAGCAGCTTAACCATATACTGGCACTTTCGCCTGGCTTGATTGCCGGCAAGACAGCTGGGGCCCCAAAGAGCCAGGAAGAGGCTCGGGGAGGAGGGGGGAGGAAGGAAAAAGGTCACCACCTGGTGGAGAAGACTCAAGACGCCAGGCAATCAAGGGAGGGGGGATAAATAGAGGGAAGTTCAACCAAGGCTTTAGTTTTAGTAGTGTTCTGTTTACAAGCTACCTGTACCACTCAATAAAGAGTATTTTTCTGAACCAAGCCTGGTTGCATGAGAATACTTCGGAATTGGGAGTCAGACGGGGAGGACTTGACATTTTGCTAAAACTCTACCTAATACTGGATTTCACCCAAGAGGAAACTCTACGAGGCAATTCCAGCAACTTAGCATGGCCTCTGAGGAGCTGCAGAAAAGTTCACCGGAGGCACCAGAAGAAGCTCTACAAGTGGAGGCTAATGGAGCGAGACGGAGCCTTGGAGAAGGAATAGGGACCGGCTGGGCCAGCTCCCAGCCAGCAGAAGGGGAAGCGCAGCAAGCCCCCCTCACCGAAGCGCTAGCAGGTGCCTGACCGAAGAACAAGGCGCGGCGGCTGGCACACCAATGGGAGCCACCGAGAGAGCTGAACATTGGGGGTGACGCCGGAGGGTTCACCCCAGAGCTACCCGCCCGGCCACGGTGGTCGAGAGCCCTGGGGACAGCAACCGAAGGGACATCATGGGGCGAGGGCCAATGGGTGAGGGAGCTGGAAGACGAAGTGCGCGCCCTGAGGGAGGAATTAGGCAAGCTAAGAATTACGGCGCAGCTCTCCCAGCCCTCACCGATCGCTCCGATGGAACCGCCGACCCTTCCTCCCCCTCTGCCCCCGTTCCAACCCCCTGCAGGCCACGGCTGGGAGGCGGGACAGCAGCCAGCCGCCCCACGACCGCAGCAGGAGGAAGGGGAGATGTTTCGAAGATGGGGGCTAGTGGAGAAGTACGACAGAGACCCAGCCCAACTGCCCGCCTTCTTGAACCAGGTGAGGATCTGCATGGGCACCTGCGGCCGCCTGTTTGCCAGTGATGCCTGGAGGGTGCTGTATGTCTCCCGCTTCCTGGTAGGCGTGGCAGCAGAGTGGGTGAATGACTTGAATGAAGCGGAGGCCCCAGAACTGGGGGACTTTGGCCGCTTCATCACCGCCCTACGGGACCGGTTTGAGGACCAATGTGCCCGCTCGCACGCAGCGGAGGCAATCCGGGAGCTGAGGCAGGGGCTGCGCTCGGTGACCACGTATGCCCTGGAGTTCAAGCGTTTGGCGGCGAAGCTTCCCGACTGGCCAGAAGTGTTCCTTGTGCGGCTGTTCCAGGAGGGGCTGGACCAACAGCTCTTCGAGAGGGCCGTGGTGCGGGGATGCCCGGAGACCTTGGCGGGATGGATCACCCACGTCTCCGTGTTGGAGGCGCAACTGGCCAGAGTCAAGCCGTGGGGCGCAGAGGCGAGGGGGCAGCCCCCTAGTGCCGCACGGCAAATGGGGCAGAAACCGGCAAGGCCGCAGGCTGCGGGGAAAGCCTGCTTCATGTGCGGCGAGAAGGGGCACTTCGTGGCGGCCTGCCCCCAGAACCCAAGGCTGCAACCCGCGGCGAGAGGGAAAAAACCCAAAAAGCCTGCAAAGCTGATAAAAGCACCACGGAGAAGCACAGCGGCAAGAGGGGAAGAAGAGAGGCTGAGAATTGCCTACCTCTCCAACAGCTAGGACGGAGGGGAGAGCGCCGGCGAGAGGGAGGAGAGCCCAAGGCGCGACCAGCCGATCCCGTGCAAATCGATCGAGGACATCCGGGTGAGTCCGATGATGTATGAGGTAGTGATCTGTGCTCCGCGATCGACTCGTTGGGCCCGGCTCACAGCATTGCTCGATTCCGGTTGCTCCCGGAGTTTGATCAGCCCTGTGCTCGTCAACGGACTAAATTTAAAAGTGCACCAGCTGAAAACTCCCATTATCTTCAGGCAAGTGGATGGAACAGCGGTGGGGGGAGGTGCGGTCCGCTACTATACTGAGGCTTTTGAGTTAAAAGTCGGACCGCACCAGGAGACTTTGAAATGCCTGGTCGCGCCGCTGGCTAGTTACCCCCTCATTCTGGGAATATCCTGGCTGGAACGGTGGGACCCCCGCATCAGCTGGCAGGAAAAGACTCTGACCTTCCCGGATGGCGGGCGTGGGATTGCGAAGGTGGAGCCCCACCAACGAGGGGAGCTGGGGGCAGCAGCCCTGAAGGAGCAGCGCCAAGGGAGGAGGCCCCACATGGGGGAGGGGAGGAAATCCCCTGGCAATATAGAGACTTGGCGAAAGTCTTTAGCGAAAAGGAGTCTGACCAACTACCACCACATCGCCCCACAGACTGCGAGATTGAGATGGTGCCAGGAGCGAAGTACCCAACCCCAAAAATGTACTCAATGACCCAAAAGGAAATGGGGGCGTTGAGGGAATTCATAGACAAAAACTTGAGCCGGGGTTTCATAGTGCCTGCCAAATCCCCCCTGGCGGCGCCAGTGTTGTTCAGAGAGAAGAAAGATGGGACTTTGCGCTTATGCACGGACTATAGGGGGTTAAATGCAATATGCACAGAGAACAAGTACCCTCTGCCATTAATAAAAGACTTGTTGGCTCATTTGGCAAAAGGGAAGATTTTTACCAAACTAGATTTGAGAGAGGCTTATTTCCGCGTGCGCATAAAAGCTGGGCACGAATGGCGGACTGCCTTTAGATGCCCGCTGGGACACTACATGTATCAAGTTCTCCCATTCGGATTAAAAGGCGCACCCGGGGTATTCATGCAACTGATTAATGAGGTTTTGCATGAGTTTCTCTACCAAGGAGTGTTGGTGTACTTGGATGACATTTTAATCTATACGGTAACAATGGAGGAACACGTGAAATTAGTCAGGAAAGTGCTGGAGAAACTGCTAAATGTGCAGTTGTATGCAAAACTATCCAAATGTGAATTCCATAAGGATTGCATTGACTATCTGGGCTACAGAATATTGAATAAAGGGGTGGAGATGGATCCTAATAAGGTGCGGGATGTCCTAGCCTGGGAGGCCCCAAAAACCAGGGACTACTCACCCATGCGGGTCAGGGTCCACCTCAAGGGGGTGAGATCAGGAGCGAAGGCGAACATCAAGGCCCTGCTGGACTCAGGATGTACCTGCTGCTCTATCCACCTGGTGCTGGCGTCCGCGCTGGGGCTCTGAGTGAGGAGGCTCAGGGAGCCCATCGCATTCAGCCAGTTGGATGGATCGATGGCGGGGGGGGGGACTGGCGCAGTATTGTACTGAGCCAGTTGGCATGACGGTTGGGGCCCACCGGGAGGAGCTACGTTTTGTAGTTACCCTGGTGGCTGACCACGCACCAGTGCTGGGACTGGCATGGCTAAAGCGCCAGAACCCACACATCGATTGGGCGTCCAAGATGGTGCGGTTCGGCGGCACCACCAGGCAGAGCTGCGGAGGAGACGCGAGAGCAAAGGACCCAACGGAGCTTGAGGTGCCGGCCACAGGAAGAGGGGACAATGGTCGGCAAGCTGCAGTGGCAACTGGAGTAGTGGCAGCGGGACCCAGGCAACCAGCCGCATGCGAGGCAAAGACGAGGAGGGCGCCAAGGGCGACCGGAAAGTGAGGGGATGGCAGCCGCGGAGACGGCGGCGATTCCGGGGATCCCCGAGGTAGTGGTGGCACTGGTGGCGAGAGGCCCCAGCCCAGCGGCGGCAGCGACGGGACCCGAGAGCCCAGCGGCTAAGCAGGCGACGGCCACACTGGCGCTGAGAGCGGTGGCAGTAGTGGCGACAGAGTCGACGGTGGCGGGAGCCGAGCAGTCCACGCCATGCAAGGGGGGGGGGGAGAAGCTGACAGTAGACCAGGACCCTACCACGGCCAGGAGAACCTGGAGGGGCTTAGGATCCTGCAGGAGCTGCCGCCTAAATCGACTGTCCCTGCGACCCAGCTGGTGGTGAAAGGTGTGATCCAAGCCCCAGCGGAGAAGCAGGGGAAGGAAGCAGAGCTGGAGCTGACGCGAGCCTACGCGGAACCGGGCGAGAAAGACTCCTGGCTGGTGAGCAACAAGGACTCTTTAAAGGGACAAGGGGGGCTTGTGGTGGCACAATGGGAAACTCTATGTGCCAGAGGTTTGCTGTGCGGAGGTGCTAAAGAGAGGGCACACCGACAGAATTACGGGACATTGTGGATTTGTCAGGACCCTCCACCTCCTGCGCGGGCGGTTCTGGTGGCCGTCCCTCTGGAGGGATACGAGGGAACACGTGGCCAGCTGCTCAACGTGTGCAATGACGAGGGGAGAGGAGAATCTTCAGGGACCCTTCCGGCCAATAATTAATCCGGCCATGGTAAGGCTAGAGCCCCAAAGCCCGAGGAAAGGCCACCCAGTTACGGCATATGGGGGGCAGTACCCCGGTAAGCCCAATTAGAGAGAGGGGGTCTCTCTTCAGGGGAGCGGTATGTCAGATTCAGCTGGCATGGAATGGCAGGGTGAACGTGTTGCTCAGCTTCCCCTAGTCAATTTCACCGCCCAGATGCTAGCAGAGAAAAAGGGGAAGTGAAACTGCCAACTGATTGCTGACAGGTGGCTCAAAACTGCAAGTGGATACTTTGTATTCCCTGGAGCGCTGCAAACAAAGGAAAGCACAGAGGCTCAGAAGCGAAGCAATCAACCAGCTCCCAGCTTTGCACGCAAACAGGCAAACCCAACAAAGGCAACAACAGCACAACCCATAGACTGCAATCAGAAAGACAAAAGCACTGGACTGAATCTGCCATTTGGGTGAGGGGGGATTACTGCGGGTAACATGTAAGCTATGCCAAGCCAACCCTGGCTTTGTCCGTACTTACTTACGTTATGCTTGAGTAAACTTCTTTGCTGAACACGTGTCACGAGAGTTTCTCTGAGACGAACGGGGTAAACCTTACATGTGCCACTTAAACACCAAGTTATGGACAGATCATCATGGAGAAAATGTATTTATATGTAGACATTGATTTGATAGCTCATAATCAATCAAAAGTGAATTATACTCCCAGACAGGCTTATAATTAAAATCCATACAAAATAGTATATTTTCTGACAACTTTTATTAAAAGGCACAAGCTTATACAAGAGGGGCAGGGCTGGGATTGCAACATCACACCCACCATCTTGCAGATTTTGATCCTCCCTGAAGACACTACTGAATTCTAGTGTGATTATGTTGAGACACTTTTTTTCTTTACACTTCTATAATATCATAAACCAACATCATGATTCCACTTCTTTTATTGCATCAAGCTAAAAAGCTTCAATCTTTAGCCCTTTGGGAAGCTAGAATCTATGTCCTCATGTGATTCTGTTAGTTCATTGTTCTGTTCCTTATTCAAATCAACTGTATTCTTAGGAGGCAATTAATGTGTTCCAGTGTTAAATGTAGGCATATCAGGAGATAGACAGACAGACATTATTTTAGTTTCATAGAATTTCAAATAATGAAGTTGCTAATGTTCCCTTGCTGTATCACTTGGAGCTGATGTTTCAGTGGGCCTGTCCCTACAGGCTAATAATGCTAAGTACTGCAAAACACACAGCTTCTACTAGACTGGGTCTTTATGGCAATGCTAATTTTACTTAAAAGTTCCAACAGAGCCAGTTCTTAACACAGATTTTAAAAATCCCTTTCAATTTTAAGATTTTTTCCTCTTTCTGAAATAACTTCTTTTTATGCCTGAAAGCATATGAATAACATTAGTAGCATAATAATTGCAGTTTTATTTTCATATTCAAACAATAAAATAAAACAGTTCAACATATCAACAATTCAAAATAAGGATTTCTCTGCAACAATTTCAAGGATGAACTAAAAGTACCAATTTTCAGTGATAATAGTGCCATAACAGTCAATAGTGCTTCTGGATTAAAATTGATGCTAAGCAAATTCCTTAACAACTGATATGTGCAGGAACGTTTTTGCCATTCAGAATATGTTTACAGGATCCACAACAAGTAAATTATACTCATTTAAAGTGACTGCAATGACAGTAAAGATACGTGCTTGTGTAAGAATTACTGATAGCTTGGATGGAGTGGTATCATATCCCATGTATGATAAGAGCAGAGGGCAAATGTTTAGAATTGTCTATGCAGACAGAACAAAAAGATTTCATGTCTTAAAATGTTGCTACTGTGGCTGTTCTGGACAGAAGAGGGCATTTTAGGACATGGTCTAAACAGTCAGTGAATAGTTGAGTTGGCAAACAATTCCCAAAGACCACTGCCAGCTGGAATGGCTTCAGAAGATCTCTAGAGGGTCAGCTGCACACTCATAGCACCAACGTCTTGCTTTTATAAGCATTAATGAAGTAAAACAGAAAACACAGCAAACAAAATGTTCTTCTTACAGCAGGGACTTGTGAGGAGAGCTGGCCCCACTCCCACCCATTGGAGCCAAAGCTTATGATCTAGTTTCTCAAGTATGCAACAGTACAGAAATACATTGTCTTCTGCATCCTATAGTCCCACATAGGTCTATTATTCACATGGCCACCTAGAGGTTAAGCTCAAACATTACAGTAAAAAGCCCTCCTGACCACATACTGTGATGGAATCCAAACCTCAACTTTATAGGTGGACAGTGAACATTTCACAAGTTAATTTTAACTTATTGCATGCAGAGAAAAGACAACAAAAGTATTAAATAATACAGCCATACGGGAATCCTGTTCTTCAACACACAGATCAAAAATGCTATGCTAAGCTGTATATCAAGAAAGCTGAAACCAGAATTAAGTGGGCAAATGTGGACATTTGTCAAATTTTATATATTTTACTTGCTTGTACAAAGTAAAGTAAACAAAGCTGTGCATCCAAGTTCTGACCACTGGAAGTGGTTTCAGCCACCATTCTACTTTCTGAGCTTTTAAGAGACAGTGCCTACCCATTTGCAAAGTCCAAAGAATTAGGCATTTACTTCTCAAAACAGCCAAATCTGTTAGAATGCAGAAAGTGAGTCCTGTGCCCACTTAACATATAATTCAGAGTCTCACAGGCTTGTCTATGACTCTCTTCTACAAGAGGAAACCAAAATATATGGTACAAGTAGAACTTCCTGTTATGAGGCATGAAATATGTGACTTAAACTGCCATCCTATTCACCTGAGAGTGAATCCCATCCAACTAAATGGGATTTATTTATAGGGTGAAGAGACATAGAGCTGTCATTGATCCAGAGTGACACAGACAGATTCCAGTCAATCAGTCCATTGTAAGACAATGCAGTACTGTACTATAGTTATATCTCAGTTTGATCCCTGAGTATTGTTACTGAGTATTGCTGTTTTCTTTTTTGGTGAGCTATTAGCATCTCACCCTTCTAGCTAGCTTGCTTGAAGTACTTGGGTGTGCTCATGTGAAAGCTGTGATTCAAGTTATAACTCTGTCCTTCTTTGTAGGATCCAAACCTGTGCAAAAGTAGTAACTCGGAAGACCTCACACAAATATTCCAATCCTTCCCCAATCATGTACTTTTACATCATAATTAATACATCACTAGTGGCAGCAAAGTTTAGTATTATTTTGACATTAGTTTATTTAACTGTTTTTTCACCCACCATTTCACACTTCTTTTCTGTTTTCTTGATACACTTACTTGGAACTAACGATCTAACCTTACAGGTAGTCCTCGACTTACAACCACAATTGAGACTGGTAATCCCGGCACTCCCCATTGCCATTGCTAAGTGAATTTCACCAGTCATTAGCTGAGGACCCACCCCAATCCAAGCCATTCTGGGCTTGGTTCCTCTGAGCCTCGGCAAGGTAAAGACTGCCTCCAACTCCCTATCTCCCCCCACAACTCTGCCCTTTTGGCCGCCCTGCACCCTCCTTGTGGGGCAGCAAGCAGCCTCAAAACCACACAGTTCTGGGGCTGCTTGCCACACTGTGGCTCAGGGGCTTCTTGGTCCTCCTTCACTCACTTGCATGCACCAGCCCCTTTCTTCCCCCCTTTGCTCACTCGCAAGCACCAGCCCCCTCCTTTCCTCTTCGCTCACTCAAGGACTCTCCAGGGGTGCTTCCAGCATGCTCTCTGCAGCTCACATTGGAAGCAGCTGGCTATTGGTGAGGCTTTCTCCTTCCTCCTGCAAAGCCCCAGAGCCACAGAGTAGTGTGAAGGGGCGTGGTGCGTGCGAGTGAGCAAAAGGGGCAAGAAGGGTGTGGTGCATGCATGTGAGCGAAGGGGGAAGGAGGATGCTGGTGCATGTGAGGGAGGGCAGTGTGTGTGTGTGTGCGAGAGAGCGAAGGGGAAGAAGGGCACTGGTGTGTGTGAGCAAAGTGGGGAAGGAAGGTGCAGTGCATGTGAGCAAAGAAAGGCTTGGGGGGTAGCAGAGACTTCCCCAAGTGACTTGCGACCTCCCCTGCCGACTTCCCCATTGACTTTGCTTATGGGAAACAGCATGGAAGGTTGCAAATGGTGATCACACAATTGCAGGGTGCTTGGCAAGTGGTCATAAGTGTGAATGGGTTGCCAAGCACCCAGACCACAATCATGTGACCATGTGGGCACTGCAATGGCTGTAACTTTGGGGACTAGTCATAAGTCCATTGTTTCAGCACCATTATAACTTCGAACAGTCACTGAACAAATGGTTGGTTGCTGAACAAATGGTCATAACTCAAGGACTACCTGTATATTACAGTTACTTGGGAATAAGTCCTATGGAGCTCAGGAAAATTTACTGCTGAGTAAATGATATTGCATTGTAAACTTTAGAGACATATATGCAATTGTTCACTGGCCTTATTTAAATCTACACATGAAAAAGTAAACATAAATCTACCACAATCTCTATTATCCTTAATATAGGAAAGGATCATTTAACTAAGAGATATGGACAGCTAATCTGAAGTGACTCATTTTTCATATTTTCTTGTGAAACATGGATTGCCATTCTCAAGTTATTCAATCAAAAACAAGATAATTTATTTTTAAAATACACTAACCTTGAACTGAAATGTATTTCCTCAGGAACTTCAGTAGGATTAGTGGTGGCTTTTTCATTGTCAGTGTAATTCTCTGGGTCACCTAGAATTCCAAATTTTCCTATTTCAAGTTCCGAAGTTCAGATGAGCATGAGAAATCTGGGCATAACCCAGCCTGCAATAAATACATTTTTCCCCCAATCATCACTGTACATCTGTTCATTATTCTCAGACTACTGCCTGGCTTTGAGGAGTATGTTCTCCTAGAATTTACAAGGCAGCATTTGTTGGTCAATATAATTAAATCAAGACTTAACCTGCAACAAAGGCAGCAGTATGGTTCAAGAGAAGTGCCTTCTCTATTGCAATACTTGGGGACAACATTGAAAAAAGCCTTCCCCTTGGGGACCTTCCCCTTGGGATCCATTTGGCCCCCCCCCTCACCTTGGCTGTGTTTAAAAAAGCCCAGAAAACCTGGCTCTCCCCCCGCCCCACCTTGGGCTAGATGGGTGGCAGGTCCTGGGTGCTGTATTGTTTTTAAAATGAAAGGTTCTCTTCTTCTCAATGCCTATTATTCTGTACTTGTAACTTTTTTAGTAAGGATTTCATTCTTGTATGCTGCCAAGTTGTCATGGAGTTGGGTGGCCTTATAAATAAATAAAAGAAGAAATAAGACAGTACTGTGCTCAATAACCTCAAATGCTGAATTTTTCCACTCATCCCGGTCCTCTTCCCAGCCTTTAGAAAGCTTATCAGAAATGTCCGTAACTGCAGAGGAGCAAAAACTTAGATGCTTCAATCTCCTTACATGTGGAACCTTTATCAAAAATGATGGTTCAAGGGAGGGACTATACAGAAGGGCCAAGCTTGTCTATGTGCTCTATTCTATGTCTGTAATTCTTTTTAGATATTATTTCTTTGCAGTAACAGTGACCTTTTCTGAGGGATCTTGGCCCCAGAGATATCTAAGATGGAAAGTTTTCTGCTTTGGGTAAGAAGCAACAGAGTAAGCTGTGAGAGATGAATTTGTATAGAGCAGAGAGAGATTCTCTTTTAAATTCACATTTGGTGCCAACAAGAATTTGAGATGAATCAGGGGGCATAAAAGAAGAGAACATCAGATTTCAGAAAGGTAATCTTGACACTGATTTGCCATTTCACTTTTCAATCCATTGTGAAAATGGAGTAACAGTAGGGGAAGTTCTCGTGCCTTAAGATGGTGTTGATAAATTCTACATCAATCAAAAGGAAGAGGAAGCCCATCTGTGATCTAGTCCCAGAATAAAAAGGTTGATCTGATATCTAAAACACAATTGGTTGGATGCTGGTTATTGTATTCTGTTCTAGAGAATGTCAGGGTATGATGGTGGTGGTGGGTCTGTTAATGGCTCTGTAGTTGAGGACATGTCTATCCAGGTTTGGATTATATCATTTGTGGATTTATGCTCGGGATTTTGGGATCTGAGTGGTTCCATTTAGGGGCTATTCTGTAGTAAGAATGGCAGGATGGTACGTTCAGATAACTGTTGGGGCTTTTTTAGTGATTTTTATCAGGATGCCTGTTCTGCGAAGAGCAAACACTTACCTATACCGTTTTTTAGATCTGTCCCATGAAAAGTGAACTGGATTAGTGAGCTTCATCAGTGATGGGACAGAAAAATTAGAGCAATGATAGTCCCCACTATAACTGAAGAGGATAATTCATTTCCTATCTTCTGTGCTACAAAACATTTGCCTTAATTGTTTGCCATGTCCCTAGTCCTGGCTATGTATTTTCTAATGATAATATGAATATGCATGCAGGTTGTCATAGTGGGAGATAGGGATGGCCTCGAACAGTTCCTAGCAACAGTCAGGGAAGGAACTTGAGACAAAACAATTAAAGTATCCATTCAAACTTACCTTATCAATCCACAGTACATTAAATAGCTGCACCACTGGTCATAATCTGTGTTGTCAGTATCCTAAGCAGCAGGATAACAAATAGAAAAACGGATAACACATTTTTACAGTTCCTACAAAAGTATCTTTTACTTTTACTCCTGAACCAGCATTCATAAGAGTTTATTGTTAAGACTGATAAGTAGGGTGATCAGATTTAAAAAAAAAAAAAAGAGTGAAAAGAGAATCTTTAATGGTTGCATACAAAAAGCTATGTGGAGCTTCAATCATACTCTCATGGCCATCTTGACTTTGTTGACCACATCTTGTAGACACCCCTGGAAAGCTGTAGTTTGCCAACTACTGAACACAAAAGAGATGTAGAGCATAAATACAATCAGCCTATATTATTTTGGTCTTATAATTAATTATAATACTGGTTGATACAGTCACAAAAAAAATGGTCAGACCTTCACATTGACATTTACAATTAATTGTAAATAACCTCCAGAACCCGGCACTGACATGATGTATGCTAGGAACACCACCTGTTTAGAACTCATCTTCAATAGTTCAGAAATTGCTTGGAGCTTTCTATCCAAGTCTTCTCTGAAAAACAAAATATCTTTTTGAAAGCTTTGTTTCTACTTAAATTGTGAGAAATGCTAGAGGAATTCACATATATTTGGCTAATATCATCTGCAATCAATCAATGAATATTTTTTAACGGATCATACTGGTGGACAATTTTTTACCCGTAAATAAATAAATAAATAAATAAATATTGCGGCATTCACATGAGGTAGGATCTCTTAATGACCAATTATTGGATCTCACCCTATCTAACCTAAATGTTGTATTTTAAACATCAGCAACCATTGCTATCTTCAATAATTTGCTTAAACCTCTCTTAGGATAAGTTTGTCATATCACACTAAATCAGAAACATTTGAAAGGAGCTCCAGATCCATTTGCTCCCACATCAGCTATATTCATGAGCCAATCCAATTTATTTTTAGCTTGCTGCAAGGCATTTGCAGAAACTCCTGCCTTATAGTGCCTCCCATCTCCTGAGCTTCAAGCCTTTGAAGGGGAAAGGTGTCTTGATGCTTTTTCAACTCCTTCTCCCCATAGAAACCACTGAGATTTTTCTGCATACAACTAGAACAGTGCACAAAGCCTGGTCATGGATAAGCAAGGCAAAAATGCAAGCAACTTATTTATCTACTGCATGGAGTGGGGGTGTGGGAATGTTTATTATTACTGGAAAGCCAGCATCTTGGGTAGAGCACTGCTTTTTGTTTCTAGTTCTCAGTATAGAAGTCCACAGGCATGAAGATGATTATGGATCTTCATAAAGAATAAAAGAAAACATTTCTCCTGCTCTGTCTGTTTGCTTTTTCTAACAAGGCAGCATGTTTTTTATATATACTCTTCATTTCCAAAATGAGCAATCACAAAATTCACCAGTTTCCCTATGAAGTTCACAATCATGAAAATGGCTGATGCTATCTCCCCTTCAGAAGGAAAAAGATGGTGACTGGATTTCACTATTTGGTACCTTGACAAAACCATCATCCTGCAACATAATATAATAAAACTCCTGGATAGTGTTAGTTCTAAAATGTAACATTAACTAAATTTAGCACTGGGTGTTTAATGATTTAAGGCAGTATTACTGGCCCAGCAACAGAAAGACAACATAGTCTGTATTACAGGTAGTTCTCACTTAATAACCATTTGTTTAGTGACCGTTCAAAGTTACAGCAGGCTGAACAAAGGGACTTACAACCAGTCCTCGCACTTACAACCGTTACAGCACCCCCACGCTCACCTGGTCACGATCCGGATGCTTGGCAACCAGCTCGCACTTATGACAATTGCAGCATCCTGGGGTCACAATCGCCATTTGTGACCTTCCCAGCTGGCTTCCAGCAAGCAAAATCAGTGAGGTACTGTGTGATTCACTTAACGACCATGTGATATGCTTAACGGCCGCAGTCATTCGTTTAATGGTAGCTGTAAAACAGGTTGTAAAATCGTGTGCGACTTGCTTAACAATCACCCCACTTAACAATGAATTTTCTGGTCCCTATTGTGGTCATTAAGCGAGGATTACCTGTACACTTAACAAGGGGAAGAAGTCAATGCAGAATTAAAAGGAAAAAAAAGAGGGGTAGGTGGGAAAACCCTGGACATATTATTACAAATCTGTATTTCATGGCAACATGGGGAAAACACATACAGGTAGTCCTCACTTAATGGCAGCAACTGGGACCAGCAACTCTGTCACTAAGTAACACAGTTGTTAAGTGAAACATCACGTGACCACACTGGACTTAAGTGAATCACCTGCAGTCATTAAGCACGACATCACGTGACCACAACTTGCAACTTACTACCAGCTTCTCCACTGATTTTGCTTGTTGGAAGTTGCTGGCTGTGAAGCTTGCAAATGGCAATCACGTGACTGCAGGATGCTGCGACGTCATGATTGCAAGCCATTGCCAAGCATCCAAATTGCAATGACGTGACCATGGGGACATTATGATGGCCACAACTTCAAGGACCAGCTATAAAATTACTTTTTCAATGCTGTCATGAATTTGAATGGTCACTAAACAGGTCAGTCATTAACCAAAGACTACCTGTAAAACCAGTTGCTTCCACTTTAATTAAAAATTATAGAAAAAGTTGTGGAGCTGATTTATTTAAATATTGAGTCATATTTTTAACTAATAGCCCTAAAGGCAAAATATAAAAACAATATCATAACAAAATTATGTTTTTCACATTACCCTGATCCTGCCTTAATACCAGACTGATCCACACAATAAGCTATGCATAGCTGTGACCTTCATTCTTTAGTTTATTATATTGATACCTTTAAGAGTTGAGTACTTAGTACTATAACAATCTGGATGACAGCAAAGAGATACTTTTATACTTCTAACTCTTTTCTGCAACCTAGTGGTCATCATCTGGTTGCCCTAATTTTAACCAATTATTTACACTGTGTTCTATTTAGCACATAAGATCTAGGGATTGTGTTAGGATTTTGGCCACAGCTGTAATTTATCAAGCCTAGAATTTGTCTGAAGGGAAAGATTAGGCAGGCAGGCTTCTCAAATCAAGACATACCATAAATGGAAAAAGAATGCTTTTGACTATATTGGGAAGTTTTAGAAATAAGCTGAAAACCTATTCTCTCTGTAATGAGCTTTTTATTCTTGTTACATAATCTGGAGTCATAAATAAAAAAAATTTTTTTCAAAGTGAGTCAACAGCTTAACATATTGATTTTTTCAAAGTTTCAATAGGAGTGTTCACAGGGTGCAGTTAAAAAGTCATGATGGCAGCCGTGATGGTGCAACTGGAGCTCTGCCCGTTTTTATGTGCTTTACAACTGCCATCTTGACTTTTCTGACCACTCCCTGAGGACATCCCTGAATTTCAGAAAGCCAGTTTGAACACAATGAAGGGCTGCAAGCTTGGATTGAAAGCTGTATGGCCTTTTCAAGTTTCAAGAAATGCTTTCAGATCAAAGTTTGCTTAACAATACATTTCACAACGAGTAAAGATCTTTACATTATTGAAACCAGTGCTTCAAATAGGCAGTTTCAAGGGAAGTCTTTTACAGCAATGTTTATTTGTTAGTCAGCAACATTCCAAGTATTCTTCTGTTGGAAGAATATTACACTAAGAGCAGGTAAAAACACCTTGGTGGATCTTGAAATAGCTAAGCAGCATTGGGCTTGGCTACGAGACCACCAAAAAGCTGTAGACTAGATTGAAAAGTCAGAGCATTTTTAAAAAATCCCAGAAGGCAATATTGACAAACCACTTCCATTTGTTGACCCCTTGCAAAATAAAACAAATATGGGCATATCCATGTAGACACTAGATTTTGAAGAAGCAGGATATGAAGAGTATTGACGCTTTTGAACGTTGGTATTGGAGAAGATTCCTGTGAATACTGTGGACAGCCAAGAAAACAAACAATGGAGCACTGAACAATCAACCCAGAGTTCTCACTTGAGGCACAAATGACCAGGCTCAACTTCGGACGCATTATACAAAGACCTAGCTCTCTGGAGAAGGCACCTAATGCTGGGAAAGGTGGAAGGAAAGAAAGGAACAGGACAACCAGCAGCAGGGTGGATGGACTCAGTTACAGTGGCAATGGGGGTGCTGTTGGAAGAGTTGAAAGACCAGGTTAGGGACAGATCATCATGGAGAAAATCTATCTATGTGGTCACTAGGAGTCAACAGTGACTTGATGACACATCATCAATCAATCAATCACAGGGTATAGTCCTTAGCAGATGATTTCCTTACACCTGGGGAAACATTTTCTCTTGCTCATACATATGTTACAGGCTGTGCATGCTTTGAAAATGACTTGGAACAGGTTCTTTAGAACACAAGTGCAAACTCAGCACCTCTTTGAGGCAGCCACATCTTTGTTCAGGTTATTGTGCGAGCCTGAAGTTGCATTAAAGACATGGCCACTTTAATGAACTGACTCCTTAAAGCAGCCACTTTTTTTTCCAGGCTCCTGCAGAAGCCTCAAAGACTGAAGTGCTGTACTCATGCTCCTGCACATTCCAAAGAACTTTCTTGCAGCATGTATTGCCTTTGTACATATATTTCTGCTAAGGTTTATGTGGAGCTTAGAGAAAGAATATGGTGTAACATGTACATTGCCAAACAAAGCAAAGCAAAATGGCAGCACAGATCTGCATTACATTTTCATGTGCCACTTTACAGTTAGAAATGCAAGTCTTATACAACACCACTCACCACAGCAGTGAAGAACGAGATCATACTGTTAGTCAAGCACTAAGTCTTCATGGGGAATCACAAATCTCCTTTACTTCACTTCTCATGCTTTTTATTTTTACGCTGAAATTAGAGTGGGCCATCTTTCATACAGATGATTCTTTCAAATAAGGGGTCAATCTTTTTGTAAAACAGCATGCATTCACCATAGGGCTGTGTTTGTGGGTGAGCTGGAAAAAAGGAAGTATTAGAAGAACATCTGGCAATTTGAAAAAGACACACACAGAGAGTTGACTTTGGAATGGCAGCACTTTCTTTTGGAGTAGCAGATGTATCATTCACATAAATATGAGCTCTCTTCCCCAGATGATGCTATCCCTAAATACTTTGTACCATCCAGACTTTTAGTTTTCCCAGCTTGCATTTCTGGGAACTGTGCTTCTTTGGAAGAGAAAACAGGTGGGAAAAAATTGTGCTGATGGGCAAGGGATTTGCCTTTTTATTTGCATTCCATGGCAGCAATTTTCTGATAATGCTTAGGGTCAAAATTCACAACATCTCAGTAAAATCACAAAGTAGGACAGCTTGATATAAAACCTTAATACAACACAACAATCCCACTGCAATTCATTCAGTGTCCATGTCCTTTATTTACCTTTTTAATAAAATAGGACTACTCACCCCCAAGAATGATCTTGTTTACTTGGGCCAAAATCTGTATAAAAGCCAAGTTTTTGTCCCAACCACATGGTTGGATCACGTTTTCCAATGCACAACCTTGAGGCATCACTCTCCATAACTGTAATAAAATCTGCACCTAGGAAACAAATGTGTTTTGAAACAGCATACCAGTAATTCTTCAGCCATGAATCTGCAGGCAAAAATTATGATATGAGCACAGCAGAAAACTGGTATTTCAGTTAATTACACTATCCTCCCATCAAAACAAAAACATTAAAGGCCTTCATTCTTCCATTTATGCATTGGCTCACAGACATTATGCATTGGCATGGTTGATATATAGTATTAATATGGTTTGTTTCTTCTTAGCATAGTACTATGAATCGAATCTCTGTAGTTCGTTCAACAAAAACTGTTGTTAAATAAATCTTTTTTTTAGATTATTTTTTTAAAATTATATATCAATGCTCAGAAAAACATCGTGTCAACTGGTTCCCTTCTCAGGTACATAAATCATTCACTCTATTTTAACAATAATAATAATAATAGTATGTCAGAGTATTGCTCCTAACATTGATTTATCTCGCATCATAGCAGTTCATCTTTTACTTACAATATTTAAGGTGTCAAAGTAGTTCTTCGTATAAATCATTGATCAACTCATAACAATAATAAGATTAATATAATCTAGTAATGCTTCTATAATTAATAATCCTACCAGCTCATCTATCAATATAGATCATTTACCATCTTTTAACCACCATAATAATAATGACTTAAATTATGAAGATAGTTCCTGTATTACTCTTGTATAATAGTCATCTTCTAACTTCTACCTCTTTTATCAAGCCATTGATAAAATCTATCCCATATCAGATAATATTCTGTATCATCTTTATCTTTTATTTTTAAAGTCAATCTATCCATCTCCGCACAGTCCAATATTTTCTAAATAACATTTTTCCAATATTGCGCGAATACAATTCTTGCTGCTGTCAATATGTGCAATATTAAATATACAGTTGCTTTGTCATAATTTCCCAGGATTGCCTCCAGTAAAAATGTCTCTGGTTTTAAGTCTATATGTTGCTCTATCATTTTTTCTAGCCAAATATGTATATGTGTCCAAAACCTTTTTGCTTTGGTACATGTCCACCACATATGATAATAAGTACCTGGTATTTGCTTGCATTTCCAGCACTTGGCGGACATGTCTTTAAACATCTTTGCCAGTCTTGCCGGTGGCAAGTGCCATCTATAAAACATTTTATATAAATTCTCTTTATATGCCGTGGCCATCGTTAATTTATGGTTTCTCTCCCAAAGGTTTTGCCATTTATCTAACTCAATATTATGACCAAAGTTTTTAGCCCAGACAATCATTGTTTCTTTCACTTGTTCATCTTCCATTTTCATGTTTAACAAATAGCCATATAGCTTCTTGATCAGTTTTTCTTCTGTAACCAGTAGAATTTGATCAAGTGGTGTTAGCTCCTTATAGAAACCCCATTCCTTTGCATCTTTCACATATCTAGACTGTATCTGCGCATATGGCCACTATGCTAAGTTTACCCCTTGGTTTTGTAATTCATGTCTGTTTTTTAATTCCCCTATCTCATTCAAAATATCCTTGTATATTACAATTCTTTCCAAATTAACCAGGTTTGGATGTGTTATGCTTCCATAGTCGATAGCCAAATTGGTATTTTCCTATAGTTTTTTACCTTTATTTTTTCCCAAGTCCTAAGTAAAGCATTTCTCACATAGTGTCTTTGGAAATATCTATGTGCAATGTTTTTCCCATACCAGAGAAAAGCATGCCATCCCAATAGCAAGTCATGTCCCTCCAGCACCAATAATCTTTTGTGCCTCAGAATTATCCAGTCTTTCACCCAAGTTAATACTGCTGCTTGGTAATACAACTCCCAGTCCGGTTGCCCAAGCCCCCCATTGTTTTTAGAGTCTTGCAATAGCTTCAATCTTATCCTAGCTTTTTCCCCTTGCCAAATGAATTTTAAAACAATTCTATTTAGTTCATCAAAAAAGTTTTTATCTAGCTTTATCGGAACTGTTTGAAACAAGAAAAGCAGTTTTGGTAATATATTCATTTTGATTGAGGCTATTCTTCCTAGCAATGATAATTGCTGGTTTTCCCATTTCTCCAGATGCATTTTGATTTGATGCAGTAACTTTGTATAGTTGTCCTCTTTGATTGTAGCACATCTCAGTGTGAGATACACTTCCAAATACTTCACTTTCTTGACTATATGGAGACCCATCTTTTCTGTCAATTTATTTTTCTGCTTAACTGTTAGGTTTTTTACTAGTATCTTAGTTTTCTCCTTATTTATTTTTAAGCCTGCTATTTCCCCATATTCTTCTATCTTCTCCAGTAGCCTGGGACCGGACTCTAACGGCTCCTCTAAGATGAATACCAGATCATCTGCAAAGGCTTGCAATTTATACTCTTCTCTTTTTATTTCTAGCCCTTTTATTGTAGAATTTTCTCTGATATTTCTGTTTAGAACTTCTAGCGTTAATATGAACAATAAAGGGGACAGTGGGCATCCTTGCCTTGTACCCTTCTTTATATAAAAGTTCTCTGTTGCATCTCCATTTACCATCACTTTAGCCACTTGAGTACTATATATAGTCTTAATCATATTTATAAATTCATCACCAAAATCCATACACTTTAGTTGCTGTATCATAAACTGCCAATTCACATTGTCGAATGCTTTCTGAGCATCTAAAAAAATCAGTGCCAATTGTTTTTCCGAATGGATTTCATAAAATTCCAGCGTATCTAAAATCATTCTTACATTATTTTTAATTTGTCGTTTTGGCAAAAATCCATTTTGATCTGGGTGTACAAATTCATTCAAAAATCTTTTTTAAGTCTTTCAGCTATTATTGAGGCAAATATTTTATAATCCGCATTTAATAAAGATATTGGCCTATAATTCTTTATCTGTGTTGCATCTGAGGCTTCTTTTAGAATCAATGTAATATTTGCTTCTTGCCATGTAATTGGCATTTTGGCTTTGAACATTACCTCATTCCATAACTCTAACATTGGCACACATAAAGTATCTTGCAACTGTTTATAGAGTTCTGCTGGAAGTCCATCTGGTCCTGGTGTTTTGTTATTTTTTTGTCTCTTAATCGCCTCTACAAGTTCTGCCATTGTTATTCTCTCATTTAACATAGTCTTCACCATTTGGGGTACTTTAGGCAATGCAGCTTTCTCCAAGTATTGTGCTATTTTCCCTTCTGACACCATCTCTATATCATATAATTTCCTGTAATATTCCTGAATTATTATTTTTTTAGCTTCCTTTTGATGTTGCATTTGTCCTGTCTCATCTTGTAGTTTACTTATCAATTTCTTTTCTCTCTCCTTTTTCAGCTTGTAAGCTAGCCATCTTCCCGGTTTATTTGCATTCTCAAAGAAGTTTTGTTTTGCCCTTTTAATTTGTTGTGCCAATTCTTCTTTCACCATCAAATTTAGCTTATGTTTAATTATTTCCATTTGTCTTTTTAGACATGTTCTATGTGGTTGTTTTTGCAATTCTACTTCACATCTTTTATATTCTTCTTCTAGCAATTTTTGATTTTGTTTCTGTTTCCTATTCTTCTTTGCTATGTAAGTTATAGCCAACCCTCTAATATATGCTTTTGCTGTGTCCCAAAGATTTTGTAACGAGGTCTCCTCTCTTATTCTCTTTAAAAAAGAAATCCATTTCTTTTTCCATCATTTGCATAAAATCTTTGTCCATTATAGATTGGTTCAGAGACCATCTTACCCTCTTTCTTTGTCCCTTCCAGATAATTTTTATTGGATTGTGATCAGCCCAGATGCTGGTTTCTATCTCAATTTCTTGTACATTTAACCCTAGTTCTGTCGAGAGCCATACCATATCTATTCTGGACCATGATAGATGTCTATTGGAGTAAAAAGTATACTGGTTTTTCTCTGGATTTATTTCTCGCCATATGTCCTGAATACCTAGCTCTTCTATCATCTTAAAAAAAGTTCCGGGTAGTGTTTTCCTTGCCCTTTTATTCACTTTAGCACTTTTATAGTCCGCTTTAACATCCACAATTGTGTTAAAGTCCCCAAGGAGACAGATATGCTCATATTCAACCTCTAATATCTTTTTATGAAGTTTCTTATAGAATTCTTCCTGCTTATTATTTGGTGCATAAATTCCTACTATTAATATCTGGTTTTGGTTATCACTTCCACCATCAAAATTCTCCCCTCTTCGTCTACAAAGATTTGTTTAGTATTCAATGTTTCCTTGGTATATAGTACCACACCTCTTTTCTTTTGATGTGCTAATGAAGAATATAGTTTCCCTAGTTTAGAATTTTCCAATACTTTTACATGGTCCTTTCTGATGTGCACCTCTTGTAAACAAATGATGTCTAAGTTTTGTCTTTGAAGTCTTGTAAAAATCTTTTTTCTTTTCATAGGAGAGTTTAATCCATTTATGTTCATTGATAACATCTTAATTTCTTCTTCCATTTCTTCACTTACAGATAGGTCTTATCCTTCTTGTCGATCTGACTTCCCTTTGATCTTTAGATCTTGCTTCTACGCGCTCTGTTGTTTCCTCCCTCTCCGCTCTTACTTCTGGTTGCGTAGTCTTTCTTTCCATTATGATTTTTTCTTGGTTTCTACATTCTATTTCTCCCTGTATCTCCTGTCTTTCATCTATAGTAAATTGTGCTTCATAGAATTCCATTGCTTTGTCTAGGGAGTCCAATCTGTATCTTCTTTCATTCCAATCCACGAGTAATCCCTCGGGTGTCAACCATCTAAAGTTTACATTGTATTTTATCAGTAGTATAGTTAAGAAATGATATTGCTTCCTTATCTCCCTCACTCTTCTTGGGACTTGCTTCAAAACCACCAATTCTTTCCCTTTGTATTGCAATGGTTCATCTCTAACCCTCTTGAAGATTTCATCTCTTGTTGGTTTTTTCAGAAATCTGACATGAACTTCTCTAGGTAATTTATACCTCCTTGCATAGTTCGTATGAATTCTAAAAATTTCATCGATTTCCAGATCTATCTCTTGCTTCTGAATCTTTAACGCGTTTGCTAAAAGCTCTGTCATAATCTCAAACAGATCTTCCCATTTCTCAATTATGTTCTGAAATCTTAGATAAAAGGCTGCTTTTTCTGTTTCTAACATTATCACTGTTCTTTCCAGCTCCTTATTTGCTTGAGTTAGCCTATATGTTGTTTCATCAACTTTCTTGTCAGTCTGTTCAGTCTTCTCCATTTTCTGAATTCTTTGCTCATTTTTTTCCTATCATTTGTTGAAAGTCCTCTAGTTTCGCCTTTATTTTCTGTGTATCTTCTTTCATCTCCCCCATGTCCTTTTTCGTGTCATTTCTCATTTCCTCCATATCTTTTCTCATCTCTTTATGGTTTTGGATCATGGTCTCTTGCATTGATTGTAGTAACAAATACACATCTTTTGGAGTTGGGTCTGGTTTCCCTTGTTGCAGCATAGTCTCTATCGATCTTTGATTAGATGGACTTGAGGCAGTAGATGATGGCTTAGATGCCACCTTCCTTCCTATTTTCGTCAAGTTTGGGAAGCTCATCTCAGCGCCTAATTGCTATTCCCTTATTTTTATACAAATCAAGTGAATAACGATCCACCAATCTTAACAACCAAGGATTCTACCCACCAGACTTCTCTTGCCCCCTATTATAGACAAAAATAAATCCAGATCAAAGATACATATCTCTCTCACCAAATGTTATCCAAATGCATAGTCTGTATAACTTATAGTCCATTACGTTAGTCCAATCAATCAGTCCTTTAGAAAGTATATGAGTCCTTAATAGAAACGCTTATTCTATTTGTCCCTTAGACGGAAGGAAACAAACTAGAAGAAAAGAAAAGGTCTTCTTTCTCTGAGCACAACTATTGTTTATCTTACAAAGTCTGTTATTGATATCTGTCGCCTTAAAAAGTCAAGGTCTCTTTTCTTTATTTGCCGCCTTTAGCCAGTAGGTGTCTCTCTCCATCTGTTTTCTATCCTTGTAATTCTGGAAGTAAAAGTGAAGTAGGAAATGTAACAAATTCCACGATATAGAAAAGAAAAGCTAAGTAGAGCAAATTTCTTCCACTTTATCTATTCAGGAATAAACGTTATCTATATTTCAAAAAATAATAGTTCTTAGAAAGTCCCTCGCCTTTCCATAAAGTTCAGCTTCCCTCTTTTCTCTACTCCTTTCATGTAGATCTATCAAGGCTCAACCTTCCACTCGCCGCTTTTCTTTGGGGGGGGGAAGAGTCCCACCCCTCCTCTTTCAGAGTCTCACTTTCTCTCAGAATGATCTTCCTAGGGGATTTCTTCCTGGGTAGAAGTTAGATATCTTAACCCAGTTTGTTCACGCTGTTTCCCACCACAATCTTCAAACTCCTCCGTTTGAGCTGCCACAGTCTTGGAACGGCCAAGATGGTTGTTCTCTTCGCCGCTGGTTTGGAAGACTTTCTCCGGATCCAACAAGGGGGCTGCCACCCCCTCGGGATCAACGGAGAGCCCTTCCTTGATTCGTTACCCCTACAGGGTAACTTTGGACCCCAGGGGGCCTCCAGGCGGCTAAAAATTGACGAGGCATCGCGGAGGTCCACTCGCCTGCATCGTGCTGCTGAGACATCAGCTTGTTGTTAAATAAATCTTGAGTTAGCAGTTTGTGTGAACTGTACCATTGAGTGAAAGTTTTTAGATGCAAAAGACAAACATTCTAGGTTGGGTCCAGATTGGAACAAACCTATTGGCCTTGATTCCATTTAGTTGTTATTCCAGTAGTTTTTTTATTCAATGTTTAATAATATTTTATACTATCTTTCAAACTTCTGCCAAGCAATTCTGTCTGGTTAAAATTTGATAACAACATTAACAAAAACCGTAACAGAATAGTACATAACGTTTAAAATAATAAGATGAAAACAGGTATCTGTTCATTTATATATTATTCTTGTTATTATTTAAAGCAATATCTGGATTAATACTCTGAATATTAGTTTAGGCTAAGGATATTGAAATAATAAAACATGTTAATATTTTTATGTAATCATTTCAGATGGATGACTGACTCTTCTGAGACTATTACCAATCTATCTTAAAAATGAGTATTACACAGTAAACTAATAATATATATAGTTAACATGATGGCAGTACGTTAGGGGGCTCTCATACAGTATCCTAACTGAGTTTGCAATCAGTTGCAGTGTGATAATTTAAATAATACAGTTTAAAGCTAAAGAACTGATCTTTTTAGCTCACAGCCTTCACCATTATGTTATAGCAGCTGTCACTCCAACTTGCTTCAACAGCATCTTCAGTCTTCAATCAAATGTGAAATGTCTGTTCTATCATTCTAATAGCATATGAAATGCTTAGCAACAGAGGACATGTTTTGCATGTAGAAAATCTCAGCTTTTGATTTTCACATCTCCAAGGATCAAATACTGTAATGTGAAACATCTCTGCCTGTTACTTCATCAAAGCTGACTACCCTTTCCAATGATATGTTACTTAAACTCTCTTTTGACCATGCTGGCTGTGACTTCTGGAAGCTGCAGTCTCAGTCTCCAGAACTGGATCATCAAGCTGAGGAAGGATGACACACTGAATGGATGGATGGATGGTCATGGATAAACAATTTCACCTAGCTTAATTCTGCTTACATGACAAGATGTAATTATTGATGATTTTTGTTTGAGCTGAGAGTAGCTCCAAGCTCAGTGCCAATCGTTGGACAATGAATTCAATTACCATTATGGCTCTTAGGCCTTAGCAAAGAAAGTATCTTTCACTGTACTGCAAGTGGAAGAACCTACTATGAATACCAAGAGACCCACAATATGGAGACATATATTCATTGAAAGTACCTGCTTGATTCAACAAAATGGCAGATCGTTCTAAGTTAAATCATCTTTCATTATCATAACCAAATCTCAATGGCCAAATAAAAGCAGAGAAATCTTTCTTTGGTGGCTGAAGATAATTGAAAAGAAAAAAAAATCCTGTTGGATTTTGTCATAGCATTTCACTCATCTATCTTTCCCTCTAGGTAGCTAAAAACAAAGATACTGACAGCATAACAGAGATTGGCAGAATTAGAAAATGTATATTAATCTCAAAAAGGAAGGAAAATTGTGACTCAAAATGAAATAATTATCCCAATTCTAATCTCCAGCTGTAACTGAATCTAAGCACATAACCACATTACCTTAATTCACATTGTATTAATTATCAGAATTCACACCTGGGTATAACAGTAAATCTCAGTTCACAAACACTTAACCCCTTATTTAGCACTAAGTATGACTTGGCTGAAGACTCAGATACAACTGAGATCAATTAGAAACTCTACAATGATCTTTACTTGTGAAATTGTTACCGCATTTTTCCGTCAATAAGACGCCCCCATGTACAAGACGCCCCCTTTTCCAACCCAAAATTAAGAAATCAATATTTTAAAGATAGTGCAGAACACATTTTTATTTAGTAATTAGTTAACATTTACCTGATACACTCGGTAGGAGGAGGTCCAAACCGTCTCTCTACAGCTCTATTTCCATGCTCTTTTGCATAACTGATTACATTCAGTCACGAGTGAAACTGCCGATAGCTTGTCTCTGCAAACAGACTTCCTCTAATTGGTTTGTTCAGCATCAGCTGACGTCAGTTACATAAGGCTCGTGATTGGAGGAAGTCTGTTTGCAGGCTCAAGCTATTTCACTCGTGATTGGAGGCTAGCAATAGGAGGAAGCCTGTTCGCAGAGACAAGGTATGGGCAGTTTTGTCACCGCGCGGTTCTCTCCTCGGCTGACTTCCTTGAATAAGACGCCCTTCAATTTTTAGCGTAAGGATTTTAGAAAAAGTATCGTCTTATAGTCGGAAAAAATACGGTAATAACGTCAAGTACAATACTGAGATACTTTATAGATAATAAGTAGGAAAAATATACAGCATAAATCTGCCTAAACATTTCACCTATGTACTGGTTACCTTACTAATTAATGATCTGTAAATGAATCTGAACTCTTCCATTTGCAAGGACCATACAGGGAGTTTTACACATTATTATGGACATGATATTGTATAATTAATTCATATATTATATGAATAGTATTGTATTATATTAATGGTTGGTGATTTGATGATGCTCTATCTTTTAACTATATATATATATATATATATATATATATATATATATAGTTTGAATATATTTTGTTGTTTAGTCGTTAAGTCGTGTCCGACTCTTCGTGACCCCATGAACCATATTGCGCCAGGCCTTCCTGTCTTTCACTGCCTCCCTGAGTTTGCTCAATTTCATGCTCATTGCTTCAGTGATGCTATCTAGCCATCTCATCCTCTGCCGTCCTCTTCTCCTTTTGCCTTCCATCTTTCCCAGCATCAGGGTCTTTTCCAAAGAGTCCTCTCTTCGCATTAGGTGACCAAAGTATCTGAGCTTGAGCTTCATTATCAATCCTTCCAATGAGCAATCAGAGTTGATTTCCTTTAAGATTGACTGGTTTGACCTCCTAGCAGTCCAGGGGACTCTTAAGAGTCTTCTCCAGCACCACAGTTCAAAGGCATCAATTCTTCGGCGTTCAGCCTTCTTTATGGTCCAGCTCTCACAGCCATACATTACTACTGGAAAAACCATAGCTTTGACTATGCGGATCTTTGTCGGCAAGGTGACGTCTCTGCTTTTTAATATGCTATCTAGGTTTGCCATAGCTTTCCTCCCAAGGAGCAAGCGTCTTTTAATTTCATGGCTGCAGTCTCCGTCTGCGGTGATCTTGGAGCCCAAATAAATGAAGTCTGTTACTGCTTCCATTTCTACCCCTTCTATTTGCCAGGGATTGATGGGTCCAGATGCCATGATCTTAGTTTTTTTAATGTTGAGTTTCAAGCCAGCTTTCGCACTCTCCTCTTTCACCCTCATCAAGAGGCTCTTTAGTTCTTCTTCACTTTCTGCCATTAGGGTGGTATCGTCTGCATATCTGAGGTTATTGATGTTTCTCCCTGCAATCTTAATTCCGGCTTGTGATTCTTCCAGCCTGGCATTTCTCATGATGTACTCTGCATATAGGTTAAATAAGCAGGGGGACAGTATACAGCCTTGTCGTACTCCTTTCCCTATTTTGAACCAATCGGTTGTTCCATGACCGGTTCTAACTGTTGCTTCTTGGCCCGCATACAGATTTCTCAGGAGACAGGTAAGGTGGTCTGGTATCCCCATCTCTTTAAGGATTTGCCACAGTTTGTTGTGATCCACACAATCAAAGGCTTTTGCATAGTCAATGAAGCAGAAGTAGATGCTTTTCTGGAACTCTCGTGCTTTCTCCATGATCCAGCGAATGTTGGCAATTTGATCTCTAGTTCCTCTGCCTCTTCGAAACCCAGCTTGTACATCCGGTAGTTTGAATATATATATACTGTTTTTTTAATTGTTTTTATCATTTTTTATGAGTAAGCCGCCTGGAGTCACTTGTATAGTGAGATGAGAAGTGTATACATTTGATAAATAAATAAATGTTGAATAGTACTGTGTATAATTCTGTTCACTCCTTTCAAATTATTATTTATACGGCAATGACTGCATGCCTCAACAGATGGCAGCATCTAACCATTTCTTAGTTGAACTGGGACAAAACTGGTTAGTGCTTGGATAGTCAACCACCTGGGAATTCTAGGGTTGATAGTTAACCTGGGCTATCAAAAAACATGCAAAAGAAAACAATGGCTTACAATTTCAACAGTGCCAAGATTATTGTATGAATTAGTCAGTAGGAGTCAAACTCCACTTGAAGGCATCTTTTCTTTACCTTAATGAGTGCATTAATACAATGTATTAGTAATATGGTTAAAAAAATAGAATTACTTACTCCATGGCCCAGTTTTTTCACATAGGCTTTATATCGCAGTCCTAATCCCAATAAACCTATATTTACAAACAGCCACAAAATTAGAAAGAGACGATATTAAAAATGTATCTGGCATAATATTAAAGGAAAATGAAGTCTTTAAATATTAATCTGTGGTTTAGTTTATAAACATGCAGATCCAAATTAACATTGCAAAATTTCATCACAAAATGAACAAGCACAATATGTAGAGGCAGAATTACATTCACTCAAGTACAGTATTTTAATCTGATAATGTTTGACAATACGGTATTGTGATACACAATTCCAATTTTCCAAGTTACCCATTGTTGTTTTTCTTATAAAACAATGTTTCTCAAACTTGGCAACTTTAAGATGTGTGGACTTCAACTCCCAGAATTCCCTAGCCAGCCAGTTTGAAAAACACTGTTATAAAGGCTTACTGGAATTTCATAATATTTTTAATTATTGACATGTATCCTAGTTGAGTATAAACTTCATTGCTCCCTTATTAAAAATCTCTAGAGTTCCAGCACTCCAAAATTTTGCTAATTAACAGACACCAAAACCAGCTGTGAACTGGTTTTTTTAAAATTTTATTACAAAAACATAAAAAAATACATAACAGTGCTTTAACATAAAAGTGAAAAAGTACAATAAAGAAGTTAATATATCACTATAATAGTACACAGTTTCAGTTCTATATATGGTTATCTAATACAAATGTTATTCAAGTACAGATATATTTCTAACAGTTATATGATTAACCTGTTTGTTTTTTTTTAACCCAGTGTATTTTGTATAAATGAGTCCCATATTTCATTATACTTGTCCATACAAAGTCTAGGTCTATAGGCAATCCACTTGTAAGTAGCAAGTGCAATCAGGTCTTCAATCCATTGACTAAATGGGGCCATACATTTATCTTTCCAATGTTGCAATATCAGCTTTTGGGCATAGTAAGGGCATGGAGAATCCATTTACAGTTTACAGTTGTCAAGTTCCATATACTAGGTATATTGTTCGAAAGACGATTATCCTCTGAAAATTTTAGCTTTTGTTGCATAATCATATTTATACAGTCCAACACTTTCTCCCAAAACTTGGTAAGTATAGGACATTGTAAAAACATACGTTTTAAAGAAGCATTGTCCTTATTACATCTCTAACAAAATGCTGTTTTTGACAGTCCTTTTCTATATAGACATAGTGGAGTCCAATGAATTCTAAATATTATTTTTTGCTGTATAAGTTGTAATTTAAGGTCCATTGACTCTCTTGGTATAGATGTTAAAACACTTTCCCATTGTCTAGGCAATATAGAAACCTCTGATTCTTTATTCCACTCATCTCTTAGCATCTGCATATCAAATTGATTTATTGATAACAAATATCTATAAAAGCTAATCATTTTTCTAGTTCTAAAGGATTTAATAAGTTTTTCTAATATCTCAGGTGTCTCAGAAGCTAAGAATGCTGCTGGTTCAAACAATGTTGTTAACAAATGTTGTGATTGTAAAGACTGCCATTGGGATACCTCTGATAGTTGATATTTCTCTCTTAACACACCATACATTACAAATTCATCTTCATCATCTGTCAGATGGTCCAAGGTCAATATCCCTGCTTCCATCCAATTTTTCTATATCCTCATCCTTTTCCCAATTTTTAAAGTTGGGTTTCCCCATAAAGTCAGTTTGGCATGGGAAAAAGGGTCAAATCTTTTTTTATTAGACATTCCATTCCATAGCTTTCTACTTGATGGAATTGTTTCCAGATATTAGAGTTTTAGTGTATTTCGATCCTAATACTGTCCATCCAACCAAAGGTGTTATATGTGTGTATTCCAAAGTTGCCCAAATCAGAAAATTAACACTTGTTGGCTTTCAGTATTTAATACTTGACAATAGGTAAACATGATGATGAAGCTCCAGATTTGGAAGACCAAATGCTCCCTCATTAATGGATAATTGCATTTTTTGTAAAAATATTCTCGGAATTGAAGAACCCCATATAAATTTTCTAAACAAAGAATTTATTTTCTGAGAATATTTTACCAGCTGTGAACTCTGTGTCTATCTTTGTTTTACACTATAATATATATATCTTTTAATACACTGGCACACTGTGATAGCCTCACTTGCTTATTTTGACTATGATTGAACTGCCCCCTTTTTTTTTAGTTTGTGTTCATACATAAATTAACCACAGGCTGGGATCACATAACACACAAGGCTAAAATATGGTTGACTGGTTTGTAGTTTAAGTGTATGATATGCAAACAATCACAGAGAGTATAACATGCTCAGTAAAAGAAGCGTGGAACAAATATGGCTCTTAATTCTACAGACACTCTGGTTATTTTTCTGTCATTTAGCCAATGATCTCCCCAACAAAACAAATACTTGGTAATTATACACAGTTTTAAAAAGGACCTCTAATGATGCATGTCTCCATAAATCTTTTCTTGTGCAAATCTCATCCTACAGCAAATATTCAATTTTATGCAGTTGGGCATGGATCACCATCTTCTTATCTGTTATCTCCTTTACACTAGCTATAAATAGCTGTTTTTCTCTAGTAGATGCTTTGGTTTCAAAACCGAGAAGTTTTAAGGAAACAAAACAAAAATGTAGGAATTATATTTTCTCTGCAACTGATATTCAGGTGCGGGGTGTAGTTCAACATATTTGGAGGATAACATATGGGAATTGATTATCTGAGTCTTGATTTCATATTTAACAACTAAAACACCCAAACATTTTCTAGCCCTTATTTAACATCCTAAACATAATTTCACAGTATGTTTTTATACTTACATAATTTGATGCATCTATTTCTTTCTTTAAAAAGGGGTTTATGACTATTCTTTATCCCAAACAGACAGTGGAGATCTCTTCTGCCACCAGTGAATATTTCTGAAATAATAAAAACCATGATGACCCCTGTAATAAATGCATGGCAATTTTTTAAATGGCTGATAGGCAAAACCATCAGGACAAGCTTAAATAATAATCCTCTTACTCTAAGGTTACAACATGACTCTCTTGTTTCTATCACCTATCCTGTCTAATCATCAAAACCATAAATCATAAATTCATAAATTTTGCTTTTATGCAAAAAGTCCATATGGAGTTTCTAGTCAGCAATAAACGTAGATATTGTCTTTTCTCTGATGAAAGAAGTCAATTTGGCCATCTCAGCAAGTTCCATCATCTTCACCAACCATTCCTCCATTGTGAGTAATGCCGAATCTTTCCATCTTTGTGCATACAATAATCTCACTGCAGTTGTCATTTATAAAAACAAAGTGCCATGACTTTTTTCCAACTGTTTGTCCATCGTCAAGGTTGAGAAACACTGCTTTACAGCATTCCTTCAGTCTATAGCTATGCTCCCATTAACAACACAGTTTTATATTAGCAGTAGGACAGAAAATATCCTTCCCATCAACTCGAATAATAGAGCAAAATTAAAACTAATCACCTTCCCATCATGGATTGCTTTATCCCTGTTACCATTATAGAATATAAAATTTAATTCAGCATCCACTCAATCAACATAAATGTTATACTGTACATGGAGAATGCAACCAATAGACTTGTAGCTTAAGTCTCTCATTATCCCTAGGTTCTGCTTACAAGTACTAGAAATGTTACGTATTGGGAATTTGAGAACAACCATTTTAAAAACGAAACACGTTATGCAAGACAGCAGAGCCTGACCACACACTTTCAACTGGACCATACAACTTTTCCCAGGATCAAACATGGTTTAACATTGAGCACGAACTGGCCCATCAGATTCAAATAACAATTTTCTCCCTGAGAGTTTTTTGTTTAGAGAATGCATATAAAAGCTCCTGATATATAAATTATAACAGTCTGTTCATAGAAGAAAAGCAGATATGACTTAAAATTCTGTGTATTTTTAGATAATGAAATCAAAGTCCATTCTCAAAGTCATTTGCATTACAGTATTTCCTCATTTTGACCCATCCTTTCCTGTCACAGAAATTATGTGGATTGCAAAATATAATAGGGGAACTTTTATTTCATCAGCAAAAAAAATGTTCAGTTACAGTTTTGTTTTCTTCTTTCTTTTTATTTTACATTCATCTATATTGACCCTTCACATAATAGCATATAAGTCATTAGAGCCCCAGTTGATAATCCTTTGAAATTTATTTTTTATTTTTTACAATATGTTTTATTGCTATATTCTCACAAGATTAAAATATTGGGCCCAACACTAAATATTTTAATCATGGTTTATTTAATATGACCAAACAGCTGGGTTTGTTTAATGTTAAACCATGAACTATTGTTCATAAACCATAGTGGCTAGGATTTCCCAGAACACTAAACCCAAAATGAACAATTCATTTACTAGTAGCATATGTGAACACAGGCATGGAAACACTGCCTGATTCAAACATTTTTAAACTTTGCTTTATAGCTTGGGGTTGTCTTTTGTCTGTTTTTAAATTAAAGATTGTTTTGTTCATTGTGTATGCATAAAACAAATTAATTAAAAAAAACAGCACAAACTTGCAAGATTCTGTTATTATAGCCCCTCTTAATAAAAGTACAGGTTGTCCTCACTTAGCTACCACTCATTCAGTGACCGTTCAAAGTTACGATGATACTGAACAAGGAGACTTACAGCCAGTCCTCAAAGTTGTGGCTGTTGCAATGTCCCCTTGGTCACAATATGGGCACTTGGCAATTGGCACACATTTACAATGGTCGCAGTGTCCCATGGTCACATAATCACCATTTGCGACTTTCACCGCCAGCTTCTGACAACCAAAGTCAATAGGGAAGCTGGCAGGAAGTTGCAAGTCACAGTCATGTGACATTGCACTTAATGACGTGATTCACATAACAATTGCAACCAGAACTGCCATCATTACATGCGGTCACATGATTTTTCATTTTACCACCATGCTCCCAATCCCAATTACGTTCATTAACTGAGGACTACTTGTGGTCTTAGACTTCCTGCAGGCTTGATTCTTGGTCTGGTCTACCTGGTGGAGCTGATACCCACCCACACAGTGCACTAACTCAGTATTAACTGAACCATGGTTTACCAAATTGATCTACAAAATAGGGCTGGGATATTGACCAGGATTACTATTCTTGAACAAACTGGGGCTATGCTATCCTTGGTGGTGCTAGAAAATCAAGCTTTCCTTGTATTTAATAGAAGCAATGTAGGCCTGTTGTATTGAAGCACTCTTCGCATACATTCAAAAGAGAAAACTTCCTTAAAACGTTAGGACTTACTAGAAAAAATAAGGATATTCAAGACATATTCGACAATACATATTCAAGCCTCATGACTGTATTTAAAAATAATGTTACAGCTGAGGGGGCGGTTCTGCGGTTTGGTTTTTAGGAGTGAACATGAGATCAAGTCTCTAATTTGGAAATAAGACTAAATGTTTGAGAACACTGGTGCTTGCAGTTTCATCATTTTTAAAAGATCAACTTTCTTTCAAATGCCAAACATGTACCAAATATGCAGAATGACTGGAATCCCCAACGTAAATTAATCCCCAGCACTTCTACATATACAGGCAGTGTTTTTTGACACACTAACCAATGGCTTATTTAACCTTGTTTTTCTAAATTAGACCCATTTTCTGGGGGTTGTACATAAGGTCCACTATGTTGAGCTCACAGACACTTGAGCAGCCTTCCCAAACGCAGATGTGCTCCAAATGTGTTGGATTTCAACTCTCATAATCCTCCACTAGCACGCTCCAGAATTATGAAGCTACCAGGATTGTGCTGAGAAACGCAACAAGCTCCGAATTGGCTCCGGGGGCATCCACAGAGGGGAGGGGAGGTCAAGAAAGTCAAGGTGGAGGCTTTGAGGCACAATGGAAGCCCTGTCCCTTTGGCATGAAGGACACCCATAAAGCAGACGACGCTTCGACTGCACAGTCACGGTCACCGTTTTGATATTTTTGTCCCCCCCCAAGAAACCCCTGCCATTCTAACCACAAGAATGCGTGGCTTGTTTGGGACTTACGGTAACATGAGGCCTAAGAACTGTAGATTAAAGCACGGCTAAGGAAACCGGGCTGAGCGTATTACTCAACCCACACGTGAGAGGCTGGACCTAAATGGATACCCGCACCCTCCTAGCGCCTCGGCCCTCCAAAAGCGGCTTCCTCCGCGGGGCAATCAGACCCCAAGAGGTGGGGACCGAGGAGGCGGAGGAAAGCGGCGGAAGAGGCGGAGAGCAATCAGCGAGCGCCCGGCTGGAAGGTAGGGGAGGGGGGCGCCGAGCGGCGTGGAGCTGGCGGGGCGCCGGGGCGAGCCTTGCCCCGCCCCGCCCCCGCAAGCCTGCCTTGCAAGGTCGCCCCTCCTGGGAGGCGAGGGGGGCTGAGTGGCGAGAGCCTCCCATTGCACCCTTTCCGGGTCGATAGTGGCACCTCCTTATTCCCAACCAGCCGTATGTAGGATTGCCGTCTTCCTATAGAGTACGTCTTAAAGTTGCCAAGGTGTAGAAACACTGCTGTCGAGTTAAAATCAGGCCCAGGAACGATTACAGGAGGATGATCGTGTGAACGTGTTGCAGCAACAATAACAAGAGGCCGTGACTTCCCGTGACGCGAGCAACGTGATTTACTTAAACAGCGCCTGTGGCTTTCTAAGCAGGACTTTTCGCGGTAGCTCGGGGCCTCGATTTTTACTCAACAGAGGTTTTCCTGATTCCCCGATGGCTGCACCTGTCATCCGACGCTGATGGGATTCCCTGGCCCAGAGGGGAAGGTTAAGGAAGTCGGCTTTATGCTAAGATATGTTTGTTGCAGGGATACAGTAGGGATTTATTTCAACAACTTGGCAAGGCAATTCATCTGGAGATGTTGCTTGTAGCTTATCACACTTTCGTGAAACCCAGCGGTGAAAGTGGATCCCAGGGAATCTGCTTTTGTAAATACCAGGTTTTCATAGTTCCTTTCAAACCAGGATGGTGGGTATGCCAGTTAGAGCTGTAAGAGCCCCAGATCCCAGTTGCTGGAGCAGTGTTTCTCAACCTTGGCGGCTTTAAGATGTGTGGACTTCAACTCCCAAAATCCCCCAGCCCAGCATTGCTGGGCTGGGGGATTCTGGGAGTTGAAGTCCACACATCTTAAGGTCACCAAGGTTGAGAAATACTCTGCTGCAGTATTCGGGGTGGGGGGTAGATGTTTTAACTAAGGTGCCCAAAGTTCCACTGAAGTTCTGCATTAAGGCCCTTTCTCTGGTGATGGAAGGGAGTGACATGAAGTGTCCTCACTTCTCCATCACTTCTGACAGGAGGTAGTTGCTGAACCAAAATGGCAGAGATAACAAACCCAGATGGGAACAAAGAAAAAGAAGAAAAGGGGGCTTCAGTCACACTCACCAAAGGCCTTGGTGAAGAGCCAGGCCTTCCGGGCCCTTTGAAACACCAGTAGGGTAGGGGCTGTTCAAATCTTGGGGCAACCTCATTCCAGAGGGTAGACACTGCCTCAGAGAAGGTGGGGTCTTAATAGATGGCATTGTTTAATCAAAGGAATCTGGAGCACGCCAACCCTGCAAGATGGAACTGGCCAGGCAGATAGTATGGGAGGCAGGCAGTCCTTCAAGTAACCAGGCCCTATGCCATGTAGGTAGCAACCTGCACCTTGAGTCGTACTTGGAGCAAACTCGCAACCAGTGCAACTCACGAAGCAGAGGTATGACATGGGCACACCAAGACATGCCCATCACCACCCATGTCACTGCATTCTGGACCAATTGGAGCTTCTGGATGGACTTCAAAATCAACCTTACAACTGTATAGTAAAAAGGGCATTTGAAGTTGTCTTAAAATGCACACTGGATTATTTTATGAATTCTTTTCTCGTAGGACACTCACATTTTGGGAGGTACAGATTTGTTGGAACTACTGAAAAAAACATGGTTTCTGCTCCAGTAGATCCTCAGGCTTCTTCAACAGAAAATAAGAGCCAGGTTAGTCCTTTCTTTTCTGCAAAGAACTGTTTGCACTGGGTCAAAGGCTGATCAGATGGACCAACTCTATTGGTAGGTTGTGTCATGCGATTGTAATTCAGTATTCTAGCAGCAGTGTTAAAGTAATATGTATTACATTAAATCTAAACTAAACTATTTTCTCCCCTAACTTTAACTTTTTTAATTGACTTGTTTCAGAAAGTTAAATAAGATTTTGATAAGCTTCAACTTAGTTAATCAAAGAGATGATTAACTAAATCATAGACCATAACTTTCTACACTTTCAAGAATTTTCTGTTTTGGCACAGAAAAAAAAAATCCCAATTTTTTTTTCCCTTTGTAGTTCAACATACTGTTCTCATACAATGATTTATTTAGGTTTTTATTTCCAGAACTTACTCAATTATCCAACATATCTTAATACTGAAGACATTGAAAATATCAATCAACAATGTAAAGAAGAAAGTTTCTGGTACAGAGGTATACTTGTTTGTTCTTGATACTATAAGAAATATAACTGTATTTTTGTCTGCATTTCTTTGTTCTACTATTGTCAAGTCCACTTGAGGATTACTAATATTTGGAATTGACAACACGTTCCGTCCCAAGGACCATATTCGTTGCTTAGTGGGGGCTGTAGATGTAAATGTATTTTATTTATTCCTTCCATATATATCCTGCTACAGTGCAGTAAGACTCTCAGCAATTCACAAGCAATAAATAGCACCTAAAATATCCACAGCACTTTTTAAAAATAGAAACAGCCAAAATAAATCACTGAAAATAATTTTAAAAACCCAATCTTGATGAATAATAACTTCAGTTCATTATACTCAATCATGATAATTCCATATATATATGCATGCAGTCATTCTTCCCCTCCATGTGCATGCTCATGGATAAACATCTGTCTCCCGGCATTGTCGTTCCTGCCCCTGACCGTCGCTTAATAATCTGGGTATCCTAGGTTTCATACGATTTAAATCCCAAACCGAGATTACATTCCAATAACAACCATTTTCAGAGACTGCATTTGGACGTTTATTGTCTTAATCATTGTAAGGAATTATGTTAGATACAACCAACCTGCCCTCTCCACCATCCCCATTTCATCCCAATTTAAATCCTACATCAGTCTGGCTGCTCTGTACATCTAGTGAAATGAGCTGCAGCCCACGAAAGCTGATGCCTTTTAATTAAATTTGTTAGTCGGAAAAGGTGCTATCAGACTCCTCCTGTTTTTTCACTCCTTCAGTAGGATTGCAATATCAGAAACTTTTGCTTCCATTTTTAATTAACCAGTTTATCCTTACTTTAAAAGGTGCTTTATTCAAACAAACCGTGTTTCATTGACTAAAGTTTGGAGCTGATTTGTTTCAGAGGGTCATAGCTAAGACTAGTCTAATGTTTCAAATCTCTTTGTAGCCATATTTGAAGAAGGTAAAGAAGAAAAAGATGACTCTGGGTCTTATCTAGTTCATTTTCATAAAGAGAAGCCATGATGATTATGCCCAAATGTATTCAGTGGTGAATTTGGATGTTTTTTCCCCTCATTTTACTAACTAGAGGGAGATATAAGGCATTTGCTTACTGAATCTTCTCTTCATGGTGTGGACAATCAGATGAACACTTCTAATATTAGTTTCCTGAACTAGGAAACTATGATTAGCAGCTTCAGAACAAGCCAGGATATTACAAACTTCAATCTGCTGCTTCATTGGGAGTGGGGGCTCATTGGAATGTACAAGGCTGAAATTGTTTGTTGCAATGTTTGTTTACAGCGCTTCCTCTGTCTCTTGGAAGTATGCTTATTGCTCAAGGACTAGTTACTAAAGGTAAGCAGATTTTTTAATTAAAAATGTGCAGAGAATTTTCAAAAACTGTCAGTTACTGACCATTTCCATGTAATAAATATTGGGGGGCGGGGAACGAATCTGCATGACAGTGAAACTACAAAAAGCTGGAAATCTAAAGATTTCATGTGCAGAATATGTGACATCTGTGCACATTTTGCCCACGATTGAGAGTACCTCTGTCTTTCAGAGGTACTTTTTCATATCTGTCTTGAAACAGTGCCTTCCACAGTGAATGTTTTGCTTAACATTTGCTTAAGATTTTTAGCTGCCTATAATGGTGCCTTCAACAGTTAGAGCAAGCAGAAGAGGTTTTTCTTAAATTCAGAAATAAAATATATACCCACCATTTTTTTTTCATTTTCATGTTTACTCTGAAAGAAAGCATGTTGGAAAGTAAGAATTCATATAAAAATTTAAGTACCCTTCAAAATTTGCCTATAGGAATTGTGACTTGAGTTTGAAATGTTCCCTTTTATCTTTTTCATTAAAAAAATATTATATTGGTAATGAGCAATCTATCCCTTTGTCTTTTTTCTTACAAGTGCACATTACAGTTGGACTTCCAGTTTAACAAATGTGCTTAAGATGGTAATGTTCATCATGCCTTGAGTTTTGACTGATTGTGACAATCTTTGCAGCTAGAGGAGGCGAGGTCAGCTTTTCTGTAATGTATTAACCAAGCAAAGCTGGTTTTGGTTTAGTGCATTGTATGCATCCCACAATTTTGATTTTTAAACTGGCTTATATCGTAGTGTGATATGTGAACCCATTCAGTTATATCTTAATCATCAAAACCCAATGATATAAACATAGTTGATCCATGAATCAGATCAAGATTTCTCTCTAATGAAATGCACAAACCTGGTGCTTCATTTTCTGCTGGCCTAGATTTTTTTTTCTAAAAATGATTTCTTTTTCTAGGTGTTATCAAGACTGGTTCCTTGAATACAGTAGTGTGTAAGTTTTTAAAGACTGAAATTACAGAAGGAAAACTCTAATTAATATATAATTAGTATAAATTAATGTCCCTGAAACCCTTCTGTACTTATTTTATTTTTATATTATTTATCAAAATTGTATGTCTGCCCATCTTACAAAAAAGGGACTACCTGCACTCAACTACAGAGCATTGGGAAATCCACAAATCAGCCCTTCAAGGTAGGCCAGGTGAGGAAGCAGACAGCCCAAAGATTCCAGGAATGCCATCTTATTGTTGTAAGAGAATTTTGAAAGCCTGAGCAAGTTTTCCCTTTGCCCCCTCTTACACCAAACGGACTCAAGGCAGGATTATTTGGATCTTCTTTCTCACACCTTTTCCTTTCCTAGCACTGAGTTGTCTTTTATTTTGCTTTAACTATTCCTGTTCTTCAAAGTTAGCTACACATTCCTTTACCCCAAGAGAACTTAAAGCATTTAAATTTTAGTAGATTGCATAGTTGCACTGAGAGTTTCGAAATAATTGTTATTTTTATGAATTAAGGGCCCACAGTCCATGCTTCTTGCATGATTTATTTTATTTAAAATATTTATAGCTTGCCCATTGTGGGGCCTGTTGCTTTATGCAATGAGGTTTTAATTGTGACAGGTATCCAACTTTAACATTAAAAGACAAATAGCCGATGGTATTTCTAACTCCCACTCTCAAAACAACGATCAATAAAACATTGTTAGAGCAGATTTCCCATGTTACAGATCAATGCAGGGAAAAGAAATCTGAGGAACATTTGTCAAAAGTTACTGATGCTGTTGCTCTTCCTTTGTAGTTGTTGGTGCTTTGGCGTTTTTTGCTGGGAAAATGTCGTATATTAAAAAATGCACCCAGAATTTTAGAAGTGTTCTTCTGCCACAGGGACCAGAACAGAACAGGTTTGTTTGGAATCCATACTTAAGATGATAATTTGGTTTCTTAGAGCAGTGTTTCTCAACCTTAGAAACTTTAAGATGTGTGGACTTCAACTCCCAGAATTCCTCAGCTGGCATATAAATTTAATAAATAAATAAAGTTGAGAAACACTGGCTTACAGTGATAAGGTGGTTCAGATATTTCTATGTGGATTATGTATGCCTGCCTTTTGGTCTTTCAATATAATTGAAGGACCATGGTTGGTGCTACCATTCTGACTCCTATGTTCAATAGTCTTGATCATCTGCCCTGCCCTCTCTTCTTCCTTTTCCTGTTTTAATGACAAACCATATGGGACTTTGAATTCAGCAATCTTGTATTTTACGATTTTGGCCATTGTGTGTGAAAGGAGGAAACAGTGGATGATTCCAAGCTTTGGGTTTGACTCTTGTATTGTTAAAGTGTGGTTTAGCATTACATCTTGAATATTACCATGGTTTTCAAAGAACTTTTCAAGTGTTACTCTATGTAGGTGAAAACAGAACTGATGTGGAAAAATTAAGATGAATCCCTGTTAATGTATAATAAGGGAATCATGAATCAGACTCAGTTCCTCTCAAGTTATGTTCCTGGTTTGAATACTTTTTTCAGGATTGAAAGAGCAATGATTGGTCCAAGAACTAGATCCTAGTATCACTGAATGGTGTTCTACATACAAAAAGAGCATTGTCAGGAAATCCTAAGAAAAGTACGATAAGGCAATTTTCATAGATTTTCTTCTGTTCTCATCCATGCTCAGTAAAACTTCTGAAGACACGATTTGGGACAACATGGGAAACTGTTGATGGCAGAAAGAATCTGTGAAAACCACTATAATAATAGTAATAATAAGAATAATAAGAAGTGCCTTGGGCACAATCCCAAAACATCTGGAGTACCACTTGAAGACTATCAGCATTGACAAAATCACCATCAGTCCATTGCAAAGACAGCTTTACTTAGAACAGCTTACATCCTGCGATGATACCTTTATCATCGTCAGACAACAACATCTGCCTATCCCAGGACCTTGGGAAGGATTAGATAGGTGGATAAAAATGCCAAATCCAGTCCAAACATCTGGCTGACTATGCAACCAACAATAATAATAATGTCAACCTCAAGTGCACGGAAACTGTTCCCCCTCATGAAGATCATCATCAGTCCCAAGAGAACATAGTTATTTGTATCAGATTGGAACTATCGCCACCTAGCAATACAGAATCATGGAGTACGCTATTGTAGTTTTTGAGAAATGACCATTAGACTTTAGACTTGCTTGAGCCTGGCAGTGACTTAACCTAGTCTAACATTTTGTGTCACATAGAAGCCAATGTAATGCTTTCAGAAAATGGATAAGCGTAGATAAGAGGCTCTTTAGGAAGATCAGTGAAGAAGGAATGGAAGATTGACTAGTGACTATTATCCCGACAAAGTGGCATCATGGCGTGGTGGGGATGAGTAGATGAGCTTAGTGTCATTTTTGTTTTGTGTTTTATTGTATGTTTTTAACTTTAATTATAGTACTGAGGTCTGGTAAGCTGCTCAGAGTTAACAGATTGAAGCCTCATAGAAACCTGTGTAATGAATGAATGAATGACAGCCTTTATCTATTATTGCTCCATAAAGCTGCTATTTAAGGCACACGTTTTGTAATTTCAGAGGTAAAATTATGATTTTATAGTTTAGCATTATGAGTATAATACTGGGCTTTTTCAATAAACCATAATACATTTTTTTTTATTTGCTCCTAATGCTTTTAGGAAAAGTTCTCCCACAGATGAACAATGCAAAGCAAATCTTCAAACAAAAAAATCAGATACTTCTGTTTCTTAAGACAGGTACACATTACTAAAGTTAATATTTTAATCACATTGATGTATCTCCATTCTTCCCTTGCAAATAGAAAATTATGATAAATATTGGAATAAAAGGATGATTCCTGTGCACTGGTATATCTGGTTCTTTTCTCTAAATACAAAGAATTCTCGTTTTTCACGGTAGTTATGTTCTGTAAAATTGCAGCAAATATTGAATTAGCGATGCTGAAACCTTAGCTGGGAACCTGTGTGTCAGGCAATTTTGCCACTCCGCGTGTCCATGAATAAGCATTGTGAGTATTGATTTTGTGGTTACAAATAAAGTTTTGCAAGTAAGCAAATTCACATATATGGAGTCTGTGAATAATGAGAATTGCCGGTAACATGACTGGTTGTCAGTTAAATTGACAACGGTATTTATTCTTAGGTTATCTTAGTATTGTGTGTTAAATTATAATTGTACTTAATTGATTACCTGATTTATTTTTTGTTATTGCTTCTCTGAATGCCACCTGTTTGGCAGGACACAGTGTATATATCCCCTTCTGGCCTGCAGATCCAGTAACATTGGTGTAGAACTTGCAAAGTGGTTCTGCTGCTAGGGAAATTGATGGTGCTCTCCTGCAGATTATGGTTTTTTAATAGTTTTTATTGTTTTTAATGTTTTAATGATTTTGGTTATGTTTTTGGTTATTTTTTTTTTACTTACAAAAACAATACAAAAAAATAACCAAAAACACAACAACAAAAATGTGCTATCTCCAAATTAACTTTGTAAGCTGCCCAGGGTTAAAGAAGCAAGATGGACAGCAATATAAATTTAAGAAATAAAATAAATAAAAATAAAATAAATATATTAAAATAAATATATTTAAACATGTCCATTTCCAAATTGATGCCAAATAATAGAAGAGGTGTTGCTGGTTTTTAAACACAAACTGCCCAGTATTGCAGTATCAGCTACTAAGTGTAGTTTGAAAAATGACAGAAAACAAAATCTCTCCAGTGTTGCTGGCATCTTGATTGGAAGGGAATATATTAGAGAGATGGTTCTGCTGCCCTTCCTGAACTGGGATGTGTGGCATCAATTCGTTTGTCTGCTCAGCCTCTTCCGTCCCTGCTTTCCATCCTGTGTTCTAACACGCTCTGAGAGGGAGCGAAAGACCCCCCTGGATTGGCTATTTTGTTTGTTAGATTCTCATTTAAGCAACAATAGAATTGAACCTAACATTTTGAAAAACACTACAGATTGCATCAAAGTATTTGTTAAACAAAAAAGGTTTCGGTCTTAAGCTGATTACTTAATATTAAGATCTCCGTTGTATTGTGACTTAATGCTTTTTGTACACCTTGATAAAGGAAAAAAATCTTATGCTCATTAACATTGGCATTCTAAATTGTAATTAACATTGATATAATCTTTCTTTTTTTATCTTCAGCATTCTAAGATATCTAAACATTAAGAGTGTTAGTCATCATCAAACAATACTGTACAAATATCACTGTGTTGAAACAATATAATGTATTAATATTCATAACATAAAAACAAAAAAAAAACCACGCATATATATAAAAAAGCAACAATAAACAATAGAGAGCAATGCTCTTGCTTGACCTTAAGTATTCTTACAGACTTAAAACTCCACATATTCACCTTGGACATGAACAGCATCATGTTCACTATAAACATGCAGCCATTTTGATGTGCAAATGATGATGGTTCTTCAAAGAAGAATTGTTGCTGTTTGCACCAATTCCCCTGTCCTTTTTCTCCATTTCAAAGAAGTTCCAAATCTGCATTTAGCTAGTGGTGCTGTTTCAGAAACATTAAAGGAATCCCATGTTCTGCATATTTTCAAACAAGCTTTCTTTTTTTAGTAAATATTTCATGCTTTCACATCCCACTCGTTTTCTAACATTGGAATGTTTTAGCATTGCATTTTTGTTTAAAATCTCCTTTACTTAAAAAAGATATCAGAAACATTTGAGGTATAGCTCACTTTAACATCAAAATGGCCAAAGACCATTTAATGGGTGAGCCTTTGTTTCAGAAATATGGAAGAGACCATTTTGTCAGAGTGTCTATGCTATAAGACAGTCTCACCATTCTGTAAAAATCTGCCTTCATCCAGTAACATTATTTTTAAATAAAATTTGACACTTTATCACAGATGGTGGAACACAATACTACGTTTATGTTTTGGAAACTTTCTTTCAACAGCATTATTACCACTACAAAGAACTTTTGGTCCCAGATTTTAAGACTGCCCAGTCATGAGTGTGGGAGGAGAATAAGGGGATATTTGCCCCCCGCAGAAGCCCTCATATTTCCCATGATTCAGGATCAGGCACAGGTGGGTGCTGCCTCATGCAGACATGGTTCACATAGCATGTTAGGGGAAGTAGCTATGTACTGCATGGTTGAGACCTGGTTGCTGGGCAGTCAAATCTCAGCTGTGTCTTCCTGGTCATGGCCCAACATGTAAAGGGGAACCCATCAGGTGTAGTTTGTGGGCATCAGCTTCATTGATTAGAAACTGCATCTAACTGGGCATGATGTTCTTGGTCTGGAGGGGACCAATACCAGGATTGTTCCAGCTGGCACCAAAATTGCCACCATCACTCTTTGGATGAGTGTTCTAAGACTGCCGATTAGTTACCCTGGAGTGCAAAGACTAAGCACTTGATCCCTTAGTAGAGTTCCCTAATCAGTGGAACTGTGTTGTCAACCCTACAAGGTAAACAGACCAGGAAACTGACACGACAGGATGACTATGTTTTAAAACTATATTTTATTGAGATAGGCTATAGTAACAGAATCTTGCAAGTCTGCCCTTCCTCTCATATCCCAAAGGAGTCAGGGAGATGCCAATCTGAGTCTCTAATACTTTCCCATTCCCCTGGGCTTAACTCGTGCTCCTTCATGTTGTTGTCCTAATGGCTTCTGGATGCCTTTTTCAAGGTCATTTCCATGGCTCCCTACATTTACCTAGCTTTTCTTCAAGTGGCTTTTGTTCAAGTGTGTATGTATGTGTGTATTCATTTTTACAAGTACAATAGTCTTATTTTACTAGTTCAGCATTTTTTACTGCTTATTAAGTGAGAATTCAATTTCATTTGCAACCAGGATGTTAATAAAAACACTAATTTTAAACATGCTTTTAAGCCCTTTATTTTAAGCTTTTCATTCTGTTTTTGTTTTCTCCTCCTTTTTGGCATATTTTCTAGAACCATTTGAATCTGTTTTCAGGCCTAATTTTAAGTACAGAAACTGCCTTTGTCATCATGTGAGATGATTTGCACTGGGAAAGGGATAGGCGAAGTGGGACTTAAGATCTCTCCAGTAATTTTTTTATTCATCATGGGATCCTTTCTGGATAGACTGCCCAAGTTACTATGTAGGACATAAAATGATCTACTTCTCTGTTCTGGAAAGGATTGTTTTCTCATTGAAGATACAAAATTTGGCTTCTTCCTAAACAAACACCATTAATAAAGTTTCTGGGGAAAAGCCATGATAGAGGCAAAAAATCAGGAGATTAGTAGTACCTTATTCAAGTAACACATTTCATTGCTGGTAGGATCCTGGTTTTCCTGGACAAAACTGCTTTTCTAGATCCATTTCAATTCGATTTCAGCCTGGCTATGGAACAGAAACTCTCTTGGTCACCCTTTGGGATGACCTGTGCTGGGATAAAAATGGAAATGCAACCCTTTTGGTCCTCCTGGGCCTCTCAGCAGCTTTCAGTACCAACAACCATGGTATCCTTCTGGTCAGGCTGTCAGAGTTGAATGTGGGGACACTGTGCTACAGTAATTGTGCTCCTAGTTGGATGGCCATTTTCAGAAGGTGGTGCTGGGGGATTAGTCTTCTGCCTCACGGCGGTTGGGTTATGGAGTCCTTCAGGGCTCCATGTTATTTCCTATGCTCTTTAACATCGACATGTAACTGCTGGGAATGTGGGCTGAGGTGTCATCAATATGCAGATGATACCCAGCTCTACCTCTCCTTTTTATCTAACACAGGTGAGGTGGTTTGTGTTGGCACTTGGGCAACGGACTGGATGAGGGCCAATAAACTGAGACTGAATCAAGACAAGACAGAGATACTATGTGTGGGTGGTACAACTGTCCAGCTGAGTGGTGCACTGCCTGCCTGGAGGGGTCCATGTTTGCCCTAAAGGAACAGGTGGAGCACAGTTTGGAGGTGCTCCTAGATCCATCATAGTCACTAGGCACAAAGTGTTTTTTTATCAGCTTTGGCTGATTTACCAACTGTGATAGCCCTGTAACAGTTATTCATGCTCTGGTAACTTCCCAGTTGGATTACTGCAATGTGTTGTACATGGAAACTTCAGTTGGTTGAAAATTGAGCAGCTAGACTGCTTATTGGGACTAGCCAATATGATATATATTATGCCAGTTCTTTGCCATCTACAGTGGCTACCAGACTTTTTCCGAACCCAATTCAAAGTGCTGGCTTTGGCAGTTAAAGCCCTAAATGGCTTAGCACCAAATCACCTGAAGGAGCACCTTCTCCCATATGTACCTACCAGGACTTCAAGATCATCTAATGAGCCCCTCCTCCAAGTTTCCTCACTAGCGGTAGTAAGGTGGGTCTCTACAAGGGGGATGCCCACATTGATAAATTCCCTCCCAGAGACTCAACTGGCACCCACATTAGCATCATTTTGGTGCCAGATGAAGACCTTCCCCAGGTTTTTTTAATTGGCTTTCAATTGTATTTTAATTCTTAGTTTTTGAATGACCACCATGCTGCTGCCTAGTTTATATTGTGTTTTTATTTTGTATTTTATTCATCATATATGTTTTTACTTAGATTGTATTTTGTAGTGTTTTATTGGAAACTGCCAGAGAGATTGAGTTATTGGGTGGTTTAAAATGTTTAATAAATAAAATTTATTCATTTTATGAGATTCAAAAAACCACCAACTTCCAAATGACTATCTTTGCATTACTGCATCCATTAATGAATAAAGTGACTGCATTTTTGAAATGCATTTTCACAGGGCAGACTTTGAAAATGATCCAGAACCTAACTGGGTCTATGTTCGTGCTCTGCCATCTGATCTCACTACTTGTTTGTAGACCCCCTTCAGAGGCTGGGACCAGTTAGCTGAGACCATTTCCTCCTATATTTATCTTCCCAGATCCCAAGCCATACTCTGGGTGCTCCATCAGATGAGACAGGTGATTATAAGAAAGGCCTAATCACGGTTGACATTCTAGTTGTAGAAGGCCCTTCCTAGAAAGGCTCATTTGATACTTAGGTTCCTTTGGGTACCAATAGAGGCGAATATGTGTAGCTCAGGGTTGAACTGTGGAGTCCTTGGGGTTCTCTGAGCTTGGTTCTTTTCTTGCAAATGCTTCATTACCTGGTTAAGTAACATCTTCACTGCTAGAATGGGATGAGGTTTGCTCTCTGTTTATATACTGTGGCATGACCTGCAAGTGTTGATGGGGGTGGAGGTTTTGTTTTGTTCCTCTGGTAGTTCCTTGATTAGGGTATTGTTTACTGCTTGATTGTGTGCTTGGTGGTAATCTCTGCTTATCTGGGTGATGATTGCCGGTGAGATGTTCTGGTCTTTTGTTTTCTATTGTCTCTCTTGAATAGTGTGTAGATGCTGTTTATGTGTCTGTTGATTGCTGCCTTGTCTGAATACCAAGCTTCCAAGAATTCCCTTGCATTTTTGGATTTAGCTTGGTCTAAAATGCTGAGAGTTTCCCAGTTAAAACTATGGTTAAGTCTGTCCATGTGTTGTGAGATTAAGGAGTTTCCATCATGTCTTCTGACTGCTAGTTGGTGTTCATGGATGTGCTCTGCCAGCCTTCTGCCTGTCTGTCCTACATAGTGTTTGTTACAGTCCTCACACTGTATGTTGTAGATGACTCCTGTTTTTTCTTCTTGGGGTACTGGGTCTTTTGGTTTACTTAAGATATTTTGGAGGGCTTTAGTTGGTTTGTGTGCTGTGGAGATGCCATGTGGTCGTAATGGTCTGTTGGTGGTTTCTGAGACATTTTTGATGTATGGCAGCGTGATCCTTGTATTGGTTGTACTGTAGTAGGCTGAGTGGTCAGGTACTTTTTGATAAAGTTGTGTGAATATCCATTTTGTTGGAAGATGTTGTATAGGTGGTCTGTTTCCTTTTTCTGCTGTTCTGGGTTGCTGCAATGTGTTTGTGCTCACTTGAATAATGTTCTTACACAGCTCCTCTTGTGGGAGGTTGGATTGTTATTTTGGTAATGGAGTACTTGATTGGTGTGGGCTGTCTTCTGATAAACTTGGGTTTCTAATTTACTGTTGTTTCCTCTGCTGATGAGGATATCTAGGAAGGCTGGTGTGTTGTTGTTTTCTTCCTCTCTGGTGAATTTTATTCCTTTGAAGATGTTGTTTTTTTTTTAAACTTTTATTAAGATATATAAAAAGTACAATTAAAATACAAATCAGAAAGCATAGAAGAGAGAGAAGATAGAACTACAAGAAAAAGACAAAAACTAAAAAAGTGAGATCAAGTAGAAAGATGAAACAGAAAGTGATTTCCAACTATCTCCAATATAGATATAAGTGCAAATTAAAAAAAATTAATCTCTTATCACTATTTAATCCTAATTCACATTATTTCTATCAACACATACCATCTAATCATTAAATCCCACAATCAAAGCTTCATTTTTTCCCAACCCAAGCACGTAATCTAGGAAGGGTTGCCATGAGGAGACAAATTTGTATTATCTCTTATTAAGTCTGTCCATGTGTTGTGAGATTAAGGAGTTTCCATCATGTCTTCTGACTGCTAGTTGGTGTTCATGGATGTGCTCTGCCAGCCTTCTGCCTGTCTGTCCTACATAGTGTCCTACATATATTCGCCATTTGAGCCAAGTCCATTAGTTTAATAATCCACTCTTCCACTGTAGGTATTTGTGAGTCTTTCCATCTTTGCGCATATAACAGTCTTGCAGCGGTGATCATATATAGAAGCAAAGATCTATATTGTTTCTCCAATCCAACCCAGTAGGAACAATTTTGTTTTTTTTTTAATATTCACTTTAAGAATTTTTTTAACCCATTTAATCATACAATCCTTGACTTGTTCATCTTTTAAGTTCATCTGTAACAACATCTTATACATTTTAGCAATAACATGCTCATCATTTATACAGAGTTGAGTCTCAAAATAAGTTATTTCATTAACAAATCTATAATTCTTTTTATCCAACTTAAAATGTTCAAACAAGTGCATATGAGTAAACCAGTGACGTGTAAAACCTAAGTCTAACTGTTCTCTTGTTTTAAAACTTGGTTCACCCTCCTCAAAATTTAATAAATCTTTATAGTTTAACCACTTCATTTCTCCCACATTTTCTCTTCTAGTAAATGCTTCCTGAGGTGACAACCACAAAGGTACATTAGGAGACAGTCTTACCTTATATTTATTCCAGATCCACAGTAAGGCATTCCTAATATAATGGTTCTTAAAATCCTTATTAACTTTAACGTTATCATACCACAAATAGGCATGCCACCTGAATCTTAATTCATGACCTTCAAGTAGTAATAATTCTTTATTCTCCAAGGTTATCCACTCCTTCATCCAAAGCAAACAACAAGCATCAAAATACAGTTTTAAATTAGGCAGACCCAAGCCTCCTCGTTCATTGGCATCTTGTAACAATTTATATTTAATTCTTGGGTTTTTTGCCTTGCCAAATGAACTTAGATATATCTCTCTGCCACAGTTTAAACGGTAAATCTGTAGTCAAAATTGGTATAGTCTGAAAAAGAAACAACATTCTAGGCAAAACGTTCATTTTAATCACTGAAATTCTCCCCATGAGAGACAATTGTAATTTTTCCCATCTTACCAATTTTTTTTTCACTTCATTCCAAACTTTGCCATAGTTATTCTGGAAAAACACACTATTTTAGTAGATAGAATCACCCCCAAATATCTCACCTTTTTTTCAGTCCTGAAACCTGTCTTGCTCATCAATGAATCTTGATCAGGCAGGGTCATATTTTTAATTAACATTTTTTGCTTTTGTTTGTTTATTTTAAAATCCGCCAGTGAACCAAATTCCTTCAGTTTCTTCATCAAATACTCAGCAGATACCAGAGGGTCTTGTAATATCAAAATTAAATCATTAGCAAAAGCCCTCAATTTAAAAACCTCGTTTAATCTTTAAGCCCTTTATTTGTTCATCCCTTCTAATGTCTCTATTAAGAACTTCGAGAACCAAAATAAAGAGCAAAGGTGACAAAGGGCAACCTTGTCTTGTTCCTTTTTGTATATGACATGATTCAGTTAATTCTTCATTCACAATAATACTAGCCTTCTGAGGCGTATATATTGACTTTATTCCCTGTATAAAATGTTCTCCAAAGTCCACACTTTCCAAAACTTTAAACATAAACATCCAATTCAAATTATCAAAAGCTTTCTCTGCATCCAAAAAAATAAGAGCCATTTGACATTCATTATGATATTGTAAATATTCTACAATATCTAGCATGACCCTAACATCTCTTAATTGTCTTTTAGGCAAAAATCCACATCGATCATGATGAATAAATTCCTGCAAAATATTTTTCACCTTTCTACCAACACTGAAGCAAATATTTTATAATGGTTGTTCAACAATGAAATTGGTCTATAATTCTTAATTAAAAGAGGATCCTGTCCTTCTTTAGGTAGAAGTGCAATGTTGGCTTCCTTCCATGAGTCAGGCATTGCCACACCCAGCAACATGGAGTTCATCAATCTTTTAAAAGGTAAAAGAATCTCATCTTCAAAACATTTATAATATATTGCAGGTAATCCAGCAGGTCCTGGTGCTTTTCCTAGTTTGGTTCTCTTTATGGCTTCAACTATTTCAAAAGTAGTTATAGGACTGTTCAATATTAATTTCTGTGGCTGTGAAAATTTTGGTAATTTTTGCTTGTTCAAATATTCATCAACCTTTTCTAAAGAAATTTCTTGTTTTTTATGTAAGTTAGAAAAGAAATTATGAAATGCTTTTTACATTTTTTCATTAGTTCCACATTTCCTTCTTGAATTTTAGAAATAATTTTCTTGTCTCTCTCTTTCTTTAATTTATACACTAACCATCTTCCTGGTTTATTTGCAAATTCAAAGTGTCTCTGTTTAGCATATCTTAATTTCATTTCAATTTCTTTCACAATCAACACTGAAATTTGTTGATGTAGTACCTTGAGTTGATAAACAGTTCCTTCGCCTTCAACTTAATCTGATCTAAAATCATTTGTAATTTTTGTTGATACTTTTTCTTAAGAATACAAGTATGACAAGTATGAATACAAGAATTTCCCCTCATAACCACTTTACTGGTACTCCACACTGTTTTTAAAACAACATCTTTATCTAGATTGATCTCAAAAAAGTCCTTTAATTTCTTCTTACAGTCCTGCACAACACTTTCTTTTTGCAAAATAGATTCAGTTTTCACCTAAAAGACCTAGTAAATTTTTTAGTTATCATGCTTACAGGATTATGATCTGAAAAAGTCTTTGGTAAAATATCCACTGTAGAAATTTTATTTGCCAAATCCGTTGAAACCCATATCATATCAATTCTTGAAAAAGATTTATGTCTCTCTGGATAAAAAGTAAAATCTTCTGCCAGTCCATTTTTATATCTCCATGAGTCCATCAGTACCAAATTATCCATTAAATCAAAAAAGGACTTTGGTAATTTTCCTTGCTTGATTTTAATTTGCTTTTCAGATGTTCTATCAATTAATGGTTAAGCAACTCCATTCCAATCTCCCATCAGACACCAACTTTGGTACGAGAAAGCTGACAATTCATTCAAAAGCTGCATAAGAAAATTGCTCTTGTTATCATTCGGAGCATAAGGAGGTCCAAACCATCTCTCTGCAGCTCTATTTCCATGCTCTTTTGCATAACTGATTACATTCAATCACAAGTGAAACTGCCGATAGCTTGTCTCTGCAAACAGACTTCCTCCAATTGGTTTGTTTAGCATCAGCTGACATCAGTTACATAAGGCTCGTGATTGGAGGAAGTCTGTTTGCAGAGACAGTATGGGCAGTTTCACTCGTGATTGGAGGCTCGTGATTGGAGGAAGCCTGTTTGCAGAGTCCAGCTATTTCACTCGTGATTGGAGGCTAGCAGTAGGAGGAAGCCTGTTTGCAGAGACAAAGTATGGGCAGTTTTGCAACCGCGTGGTTCTCTCCTCGGCTTACTTCCTTGAATAAGACGCCCTTCAATTTTTAGCGTAAGGATTTTAGAAAAAAGTATCGTCTTATAGTCGGAAAAATACGGTACATCATATTTCAATTTATTCAAATAGTGAAAGACCTTTTTTCTTTTCTGTGGAGCATTTGCCCCATTTATATTCCATGTAAGACATTTCAAAGCCATCTTTATGCAGATGATTCACCACAGTCTTTAGGAATGACAGCTGTCTCTTCCCCATATGTAACCACGTCCATTTGCTTAGTTCCAGATGTATCCTGTTCCAAGTTGGTTCCAAATCTGGCTAAAAGGTCCTTAGCCTTAGAAATCAAAGTTAATTTAAATCTTTGTTGGTGGTAGGAAAAACTTATCCCTTCCAGTTTTTCCCAACAAAAGGGAATTTTGTTTTTTTTTCAAAACATTTGTCAGAAATGCATATTCTTTTCTCTTCCTTAAAATCCTTACTGGTATTTCTCTGAGGACCATTATATCCACACTTTCAATGTTAAGTTTAGAATCAAAATGCGCTTGCAAAATCAAATCCCTTGTTTTTCTCCTAGAGAACTGTATCGGCACATCTCTTGGCTTACCATGTACAATTGCATATCTGGAGTTTATGTGAAAAACTTTTTCTATCTCATCCAACATTTTGTCTTCTTCCCAGTCAAGTATCTGCCATGGCACATGTAATCATATTTGTTTTCTTCTTTAACTTCAGGGATTCCCCTAAGCCTCAGACAGAGCTCTCTGTCTCTCAACTCCAATAATGCAATTTTGTCCAGTTCTTTTTCCCTTCCATTTTCCAGCAAGTCTATTATTAAGATTTTTAATCCTTCCTTCTAATTTCTTCTCCATTATTTCAATTTTCTGATCAATTTTTTCATCTAACCTTTTTTCAAGTTCAAGAAACTTTAAATCAAGTGCTTGAGTAACACTTTGGATGATCATTTGTGTTGTTTTTAATGTATATTCTTCAAACATACCTTTTATCCAGTCAACATCACCAGAGCCACGTCTCGTTAACTTTCTGGTGGCCATTATCTTTATTTCTATCTTCTTTTTCCCCCTTACTTAGAAGGAGACAGAAAAAGGCTTTCTTCTTTTCAGCAATCCAATAATCCAAATACAGTGGTACCTCGGTTCATGAACGCTTCTGTTCACGAACAATTCGGTTCACGAACAGCTCCGGTTGCAAAATTTTGCCTCCGTTCGCAAACTCCGCATCAGGTTACGAACAGGATCCGCGGCCATTTTCCCTGCCGTGATACGTGGTCGTGGCTTCCTGTAGGGAGGGGGACTCTCCCTCCAAGCAATAACCGCCTCCCCACCTGCCTTCCTGTCCTCCACGCCAGAAGTCACCTCGAGCAAGGTTAGCATTCTCTCTCTTCGTACTGTACTTTGTGTCATATTTTTGTGGTTTAAAAAGAAACAATTTATGGTTCAGAACAGATTAACCGTATTTACATTGAACCTTATGGGGAAATTTGACTCGGGTCGCGACCAAAAATCGGTTGGCGAACAAATTCGGAGGGGTCAGAACGGATTAACCGTATTTACATTGAACCTTATGGGAAAATTTGATTCGGTTCACGACCAATTCAGTTCACGACCAGAGTCGCGGAACGAATTAAGTTCGTGAACCGAGGTACCACTGTATAATACTTTGGCTCCCTCTTGTGGCCCAAGATAGTATTCCCAACAGTCAAATGTAACCAGATATCCACAACTAGAAACAAAGCAGAAGGGGAGGAAATCTACAGCCAATCACAGCTTAGGAAAATCAGCGTCTAAAAATAGAACACTCCAACTCCACAGGAAACCACTTATATAAAAATCTTCCTTTTCAAGAACAAAGGTAAGGTATACATAGAAAAATAGTCCCCTGAAAATATACAAAACTTTCTAAAGCACTTTAAAGCTTCAGAGTTGCATGCTCGTATTTCAATCCTTCCAATCCAGTACAACGCACTTAGAAATCCCAAAAAATAATGAAAAGCCAACCAAGAGAAGAAGTATTTCTGTAATGGGGATAACCTCTTTAAATTCTTTGAATAATAAACAACAAAGGTGATTTTAGAAGTGGGGTGGCCGGAAGTAGTGTCTCTTTAAGGAGGCTTTAAGCGCGGCTCTGACAAACTGTTCCACATACTTCCCAGCTGGTTGCTCACCGTCCAATCGCATCCGACAAACGTTTAATAAGCTATAGCCGTCCGGAAGACAAGAAGTGCAATTCAAGGCTTCTCCCTGCCTGGGGAATGCTTCGTGTCCCGGAAAAAATTCCTAGGACACCTGGGTAACCACGCTTATAATTTCGGATTCAGCAGAGCTTCAGCCGGAATTAACCTTCCGCCATTGTTCTTCCACCGGAAGTCCTTTGAAGACGTTGATGGTTTCATTATTTACTGCTTGATTGTGTGCCTGAGATTACCGGCAGGCACACAAGCAAGCAGTAAACAATACCCTAATCAAGGAACTACCAGAGGAACAAAACAAACCCCCCACCCCCACCAACATGGCACGCCTGAGTATATAAACAGAGAGCAAACCCCATCCCATTACAGCACTGAAGATGTACCTAGCTGGGTAATGAAATGTTTGCAAGAAAAGAACCAAGCTCAGAGAACCCCAAGGACTCCACAGTTCAACCCTGAGCTACACATATTCGCCCCAAGGACTCCACAGTTCCTTTGGGTGCTAGTAACTTTTTGATCCTCTTTTCATGGTTTTAAAATATCAATCTTTTATTAACTTATAATGTTATATCCTTAATTGTTGTTGTTACTGATTTTATCCCGTTGTAATGTTCTCTGCTGCTAGCTGATTTTGTATGCTTCTCTTGTTATAGCACAACTTAAAACAAAAAATAATTTAAATAGCCCAACTTCAGTACAGGTTCATATGAACATTTCAAGTTAAAGTAATTGAATTTCCAGCATCTGCTTAGGTTTTCCTCACTGTTACCCACCAGGAAGACCTCAAGTTCCATAATATCAGATAGCTGGGTGACATGATGCCTCACACAGACAATTTTGATTTTATGAAGTTGAAGAGGAACCAAAAGCGCTGTACTTTGTTTTTTCAGCAAGTCTACCTATTACTTTCTTCCAAGGCTGCAATATAGTAATCAACTATACATATTCTTGATTAACAAAGGCCAATGAAGAGTTATTCTGCATAATATTGGGTATGGTACATATTAACCATCTAGAAACTAGAAGTGTGCAAAACAGTTTGTACACCAACTAGTTTTCAGATGGTTTATGCCCAGAAAAAAACTGGGAGATTTTGTTCCAGGTAAGGGCCCAAACATGATTGTTTTGGGTGGCAGAAATGTTTGAGCAAGGTGGGCATAAGGACAGGAAAAAGCTAAAGACATCAGCTGTGACTAAGGGGCGGGAGAACACTAGGAAGAGCTGGTAGGCAGGATGGACTAGAGAGATATGTCACACTGGGAAGACAGGGGAAGGGAGCAGGGATTTGCACCAATAAAATTATTCCAGGTTCTCTGTATGTTTTGCTTTAGCTGAAGCCTGGAGCAACAAAAACATTCCAGATTTTGTTTCTGCCTAGCTGCAGCCAATCCAGACTGGTTCATCAGAACTTCTATTCTGAGCCCAAAGCAAAATACACTTTCCACTTTGTACACTTCATGTAACAAACTCTTTCTGAAAAAAAAGAGTGAAAAAGGGAAACAAATATATCTTTATTGTAGATGTATTATATCTCCATTTGACAGTAGAACATTCAGCTATTTGACCAACAGTGATTAAGCTGAAATAATGGACCAAAGACAGGTCTTGAAGAAGTGCAAAATTTTCACTCTTCCCAAACATCTCCATACTTATTAACCTTGGCTAGAAAAAGAGAAAAAAAAAGTCATGCACATAAGACCTAATCCTGCAGTCCACTTTACCAACAAATGTTAAGAACAGGATGGACTGCTTGCCAAAACAGCATACATTATTGTGCCAATATGCCAACACTACTGTATGTTACTACTGTATAGCCATTGCTTATAACATCACTACAAGTAGTCCTCACTTACCAACCACTCATTCAGTGACCATTCAAAGTTACAATGGTGCTGAATAATGAGACTTGCAACTGGTCCTCAAAGTTATGGCTATCACAGCATCCCCATGGTCACAATTATGATACGGGTGCTTGGCAACTGGTGAGCATTTATGACAGTCACAGCACCCTATGGTCACGTGATTACCATCTGTGACCTTCACAGCCAGCTTCTGTCAGCAAAGTCAGCAAGCCGGCAGGATGTCACAAGTCATGGTAACGTGACATTGTGCTTAACAACATGGGCAATTTGCTTAACAACCACAGCTGGAACTGACGTCGTAAGCTGGCATGGTCACATGAAGTTTCACTTTATGACTACATTGCTTAGCGACAAAGCTGCTGGTCCCAATTGTGATTGGTAAGTGAGGACTACCTGTACTGTATCATATTTAGAGATGTATGAATTGCACTGGTTCTGATACTAGGGACAAGTATCAGAATCTGATACTATAATTCTGTTTTATTTGCTTGTCTAGATGTTGTTACATATCTGCTGAAACATATTTGGCTGGTTGAGTTAGGTTTCTACAAAATGCTACCATTAAATTGAAGACATACACCAACATGTGGAAGTGTAGGTAAGGAATGTTCTACAAATCATATTGCTCAGTCAGTTCACTAATATATTCCTTCCTCCATCTTGTTTCATAGTAGCTCTTGTATGAAAAAATAATGCCTGAAAGTATGTACTAAAAAGATAGAAGATGCTCAATTTCTCTTTTTTCCTCAGATCACATTTTCTTTTAAGTAAGGATAGTTTCACTAGCTTGCCTATTTCATTTCTTAATTTCTCTATAAAGTATCATTTCTAATAAGAAAAACCATCTCAATCTCAAGATTTGGTGCCAAGCTCTGTTTCCTTCCAGCAGAATGATAAACAGAAGAAAACAAAATGAGCCTCTACATTCATAAGTTTTTCTTAAAAAGTTGTTTTCAAATATACAATTGAAAGAAAAAGATCCCTGGCTGATGTCAAACTGATGTCTCTCTTAAAATGGAGGGCTTTCCATTTTCCTTAACATGATGTCCTGCTGACCCATTTTGTTAACCTTCCTTAAATTACTTTCTTCTTACAGAAAACATTTTTTTCCTTCCTAGCCCAAGTGAGTGGCATTCATCTCTCCCAACTTGCATGCCTGAGTTATTTATTAGTGCTAAAGCCCTCAGTAAGATTTTTAATCTTTTGGGTAAGCTGAACATCTAGTCATTCCTCTTTTGCTCATGTTACCTATTTTTTTTCTCTAATCCTCTAAATTCTCCAGTTTCTTTCACGCTTTTTTAAAATGTCAGGATAGATCATAAACTAGTTTTTTACTATTAATTTCCGAATCTTGGAGGGTTTTATGGTGCAATAAAACCTTTCTTTTTTGGTTTACAGTAAAATCTTGATTTATGGGTTTCTTGGATCAAGGTTTACATACTTAGTAGTTAAGTTCTCCAGACTTTAGGAGATCAGTGCCAAGACACCGATCAGATTTTCTGCAGACAGTTTGCCCCATGTCCAGGGCAATACCTTAGTATTGACTACTAAGTATGTAAATCATGACTTAACAGAAGACAGTTTAGCAGACTTAACAAAGACAAATTTTTGCTTGAACTTCACTCCATTTGATGGACTACTCTTAATTAAATCAAGATTTTACTGCAAATACCACCATTTACGTCAATTACATAATCATGGAAATAATGCCAATTGATAAAAATAATGTAAATTTGGATCTGAGAGACATTCAGATTCAGCAGGCACCCTAATGGTCTCTTAAACTGAGTATTTATTCACCTGCATAATAATAAGTATGGGGCAAATGGAAACAACATGTACAAGCATTCTGTTCATTCTTAATTTGGACTGTTAAGTTTTATTTCATATTTTAAATCAGTCTTCCAGATTGGACTAGAAGATTTCTTAGCAATGGTCAAGGTGCCTCATGAATTCTGAAAGTTCAAGTCCCTCCAGATTGTGGAGTGCCTCTATGAAAAAGTGATGTGCACGAACAGCCATCGGCTTTATTATATAATCCCACCCACCCTTTATAGAATACAAATATTTATACTCTTACCTACCAGAGAGAGAAATTTCATTTTCACTGCTTTAGTTTGGCCATCAATTAACAGACCTTACTTTACATATGTTTAACTGTATATACTTATTCGTTTCTGTGAGAGTAGATATGGGCCATAGTCAAAGTAGAAAGAAGCAATAATGGAACACAACAGCCCAAAACAAAATTGTCCAGTGCATGGATTTATATTCCTATACTTCATTTCACAGGCTGCCAGTTATCATAAAATCAGCCTTATATAGAAATATTTAAACCCATGTCCTCTCTATAGATAAAAAAGGAAAGCATGCAAAATGTAACAAATGCAGTAAATAAACATCTTAGCTGTAACAATAAAAGTGTAAATGAAGTATTTAAGTGTAAGTTACCAGCCAGATTTATACAACTGTTTTATGAAAAAAGTTGCCTGGGAAACATGACTTAAGTCAACCTTGTTTGCTGGTAATAATCCAATAACTTGATTTAAATCAAAGTGCCTTGAGTGCTTGTTCTTTCTTTTTTGATTTGAGGTCTCTGTACCAAATAATGCAAGGTATACATTTGCTTTATTGGCTACACAGATTTTTCTATATTAAAAAATGCTAAAACTCTACAAGTAACTTTAAAATGATGATCCCAACAAAAGGAAATGATGTGTATAAAAATAAGTAAAAAAGAATACTGTTTCTTGTTCATGGCTTGGTGTATTCCAAGCACAACTAAATACATAATTAAATACAAGACTTTGGGTCCTTAGTACAATTGCTGCAATGTTGCATTACTATGTTCCCTATTGAATATTTACCTTTCTCCTTTACTGGTGCTGGGGCTGCTGGAGTTGCAGATTTCTGTATTACTCCTGCCTCATATCCTTCTCTGTTTCTGCTCCTAAGTTCTTCATATGTAATTCTTTTCTTTTTCGGAGCTTCTTCCACACGTTCAGGCTCTTAAAATGAAGAAGAAATAATACCCCCCAAATAAATTAATAGGTCTTGCTGCACATGGATGGAAAGTATATACTGAAAAGTATATTTATCAGTCTTTATGATTTCAGCAAGAGTTTTGACTTTGGTGGAAATTTAAATAGGCATTATTGAAATTATAGTTGATATAAATTCAAATGACCTACCCCTTGTGTCTGATTTAGAATGTTCAACATAACATCTATACTGTGTATCTCAATGCTGACCAAAATTCAGAAGTTGCATCAGTTTCCATCTGATTTTCAAAGCAGCAAATTTCAAAGAGGGTACATGAATTGGGAATTCATGTCATTTTTATGGTGTCTATTAATGTGTTGGTTTCATGGCTTGGCATCCCTAGGCCTGTGGGACGACCCTCTCTAATCAGTTCCAGCCCAACCAGTTAGATCTACCAGGGAGAAACTGCTGCAAATGTTGCACTTTCAGGAGGTTCAGGGGGCCGAGGCAAGGAGGTGCTGCTTTTCTGCTGCAGTGCTGAAACCGTGGTGCAGCCTCCCTGTGGAGATCAGGCTCTTTGCCCTTGAAGCCCAAGCTGTTCCAGAGAGCCTTTCCATGATTTGATTTGATTTGATTTGATTTGATTTGATGTTGCCAACTTTCTCTGTTCTTTTTTCTTTGTATTATTGTACTGCTGTTGTGTTTTTATTTTTCGTACTATATATGTTTTATATTTTATTTTTTCTGTGTAAGCCGCTGAGAGCCATTTGGATTGCATTACTGATTACTGAATAGAGATCAGTTTAATAAATAAAAAATAAATAAATGTTGTGCAATGTAGTAAACAAAGTTGATTAAATATTTCTGCCTATATAATGTTTGAGTCAGATGTGTCAAATGTTACTGCAGTGCGTAGTTCTCAGTCCACAAGCAAATATTTTCATCTTCCCAGCAAAACTTTCTCATGCAATTCACCTATAAGCTTATGCTTATCCAGCCCTAAATATTAACTAAATATTAAAAATATTAAGTCAATTCAAACTGATACTAGAATTGACAGAATCTGCAAAGCAACAGGTGCCATCCAGTGCTGACTATCTCTTGGGGGTGGGGCAAATTCCTCCTCCCACTACAGTCTCTGTATCTGTTCAGGAGAGTTGGAGGATCCTCTGGACCAAAACTGGGGAGTATAAGAGGATGCAAAAGGAAGAGAGCAAAAATAAGTGCATTTAGAAGACTGTCTCCGTGAGATACATTCCATTAACCGATAATCCAGGACTAAAAATGCTTCACACGTACACATGCCAGTTGTCCCAAGGTTTCTGAAATTCTTTTTTCCCAGCCAGTTTTCAAGACCAGAAGTTCCACAGTCAAGGAGGAAAACCCAAAGCCCACTGATGAAATCTCATGGGCAGAATTGGCAAGAAGAGAAAGACTAACTGTTGCCAAATTTTAGACATATGGGAATCATGTTTATGAGTGCAATACAACTCCTTAGTTTTCCTTATCATGCACTGACACTTCAAATCTAAATAAGCTGAAGAAGAATCTAAGTATTAACTACAGGAGTCTAAGTTCTAAGACAAAGGCTACCTTGAGGGATGCTGTCTGTAATTCCACTTGGAGCAGATTCATTCATGGAAGAGCTAAATGGGATTGTTTCGTAAAAGCTTGGAGACTCTGGCACATCTGTCGCTGGAGCCCTTTCAGGGGAGGAGGGCCTTCTTGAAGGTTCTGAGTGTTGTTTTCTAAGTCTGTGGAAGAAGAGAGATTGCAAGCACTCTTCTTGCAGTAGGAAGATTAAAGGGGCTAACTTCACTCTTGAAGCAGATGAAATTTTCATTCAACTCAGTAGTTCAAGGGCAAAGAGAATTGTTCTCTATCCTCTGCCATAGTTTTTATACTATTATTAAAAGGGAATTTTGTATGTGTGGGAACTATGTAAAGGTTAACCACAAAACTATGTAAAGGTTAACCACAAAACTCTTAACAGTGTTTTCAAACTCAAAAAACTTGGTCAGTTTACAAAATGTTTCTAATTCTTATACTATCATCTAATTTTTTAACTTATGTTTATAGGTGAAGAAAATACACACACACACACACACGGAAAACATACATAAGCAAAGAGGAATCAATGACAAATTATCCTCCCAATGCATACTTAAACAGATGAGAAATTTGGTTACACAGGCTAACATTATACTGAAAAAAACAGCTACAAGCATCATAAGCCTATCACAACCATTACTTCTGAAGTAGTGTAAAAGAAGGATGCTTAATTTTGAGAAATTAAGGTATATTTGAATTAATCATCCACAACATCTTTAGCAGAAAGTTCTTTCTATTCTTCCATTCCTAACATGTTAAAAAGTTTCATATTTTTCTCTATATTTAACTCAAAATTGTATTAAATTTTAGAGAATAACACCTTAAGGACATACATAATACTAAGCTGAATATGGTTTGTTTGGTTTTGATACACCAATTGGGTCAGTGAATAAGCTGGGTATAAAGCACTAGAATACAATCTGAAATTATGACATTGTTGGCTTACTGACTCTAATCATTTTGACTGCCAGAGAAATAAGCCATTAATACATAAATAATCTTCACCCAAAAAATTGCATTCCCACTGTCTATACTAATGTTTTCCAACCTTGGTAAATGGACTTGAACTCCCAGAATCTCAGCTGGCATGGCCAGTGCTGAGAATTCTAGGAGTTGAAGTACACACATCTGGAAGCCACCATGGTTGGGAAACCCTAGTCTGTTTCTTAGTTCAGCACATAAACAGCCTGGGCCTATTCAGTTTTACCATGCTATACAAGCACATTGTTTTAATACTTATTAATACTTCTAGTTAAAAGCCAGTTAAGAATTTTGCCCCAGTTGGACTTGATGGCACAATCCTTCATTGTAGAATAACAATACTAGATGTAGCCTTCTACTCAAATTCAATTCAAAATGCTGGTGATGACCCACAAAACCCTTTACTGCATAGAACCAGGTTACATCACAGTTTGCCATACTTAAACCTGCCATAAGAACATTGCAAAAACTTGAGTCCCCACCCTATATGAGAGGAGGGGGACACAGACCAAGCAATAGGCCTTCTCTGTTGCAACTCCTCTGCTTTGGAACGTCTCGTCTCTGAAGTTTCAAGCAGCCCTTTCCTTCCTCACATTTCATAAAACTGTTAAAACAACACTATTCCACCATGTTTTTAACCAGGAATGAATGTTTCTGGAAGGGCATCTAGGGGACTTTAATTTTATGTCTTAAAAAAAAAAAAGTATTTTCACTGTCATATTCTGCCCAATTTGTGGATTACAAATTTAAGAAATAATATATTTTTTAACCACAAATATTTTAATAAATATTTTCCAACCACCCACTCTCTCAAGCAAGACTACCTTTTGGAAGACTGTGAATAAATGTCCAATGTTTTCATTTGTATATATTTTTAAACCCACAAACATGTTTTCTGATTTTAAAGAAAAGGCAAATGTACATAAATACAATCAATATTATCCACCAAGTCCATTTTGTCCCAGTCTAAAAGAAAATGTCAATTTAATATTTTTAAAAGTCTCAGAATTCAAGCTGATACCACTCATATGTAGAGCACACTCATTTTCTGAAGACATATCATGAATTATTGCAACAGGAAAGCAGCATACAGTGTCACCCTATTATTTTAAAGCGGGTTTCCTTTCTAGAAATGAAAATCAAACTCAATAAAAATTCTTACTGTAATTCATTCTTCATAATTTCTCCCAGTGGTGAATCCTCTAGGTTCATAAACTTCTCTTTGCATACATTTATATAAGATATCTTCCCAGCAAACCATCCACAGATGCCTGCAACTTATTTACAAAGGAAGGCAAATACTGTTTTAAGCTGTTTGACACTATGGCATTTTAAACAAAAGAATATAGTTAAAACAGAATCCACGAAAATCACACACACAAAGCCAAATAATCTCTTGCTTAAAACAAGTGTTTAACTTTCTACAGCTTTTTTCTCCACATTTCTTGATAACACACACAGGCCTTATAAAACTACTAAGTAAAGAGGTCAGCAACAAAAAACTCAGATTTGCCTATTTTAATACAACAAATTATCACTAACTTTTAAGCAGACACCTCTATTTTCTATCTGTTGTTCAGCAAGATGGTGATAACCTCTTGGTGAGATCACTATTCCAAGTCTAGAGCTGAAATTCTTACTACAGTTTAGGTTTATAGCCAAGTATACATGGATAGGACTATAGTTTTCCTACTTTTTCTATTTGTATCTCTATTTTTTTTAGAACTTAAAGAAAACGAGAAACATATATATTCCCTTAGTTTACTTGGCATATAGTCTGAGACCACTGAGTACATGAATGTCTTACCAGGGGATGCAAATGATGACATGTCTGACAACTTTAGTCACCCAAATGCTGCAATTTGTGTATTTGTGTTAACAGTTGAAATGCAAGCCATAATGGTGGCATTTGTGTGGTGTCGTCAGTGCTTATTGCTATAGACCAGGGTTCTATATTGACCCCCAAGGGTTGATGGGACTACACAAGGAGTTGATGCTATTCTTATTATTCATAGTACTATTAGCTAAATTAGTATTTAATAAATTATTTTCATATAATAAATGTTTAGGGGTTAACTTGCATCTAAATTTTGAACCTTGATACTACTGACCTATTACATTGACCTGCTTCCCATGCCACATTTCTTATATCATTTGTTAAAACGCACAGAATATTTCCTCTCTCATTAAATAACAATGGCAACCCTCACTCTCAGCTCTGATCCATTAAGTACAACTGAAGTCTGATATGAATGAAAACTCACATGCCATTTTTGGTACAGCGCCAAACTTTGGATGAGATGTAATAATTCCTGATAATAAATATTAAGAGGGGAAAAAAGTAAAGTTACTATACAAAAACATTAAGTAAAAAAATGACCAGGCAATTATTTCACCTTCAGCATGTTTATATCACTTAGGTTCATTTTTTCCCCCAACTAGGACAAAAAGGGCTAATAATTAGGGATTTGCAAAATATGTCAATCTAGAAATGGAATTTTTCTCCAGAATTTCTAAACACCATGTATCAGTTAAGATATCTAGATTGCAAGGTTTTTATAATACTAATACTCAAAATTCTGAGGTATCAGTTCCGTAACATATTCATATTTTATGTGGATATTTTTAAAAAGTACATTATTTTCTTCACCAGCTTTTTAAGAAAAGAAAATTATATAAAACAATGCCACAATCAAGAGCAGTATATGAAGGCAAAATAATACAAAGGAAAAATTATAAATGGCAGACTTTCCAATTTATAGGTACTGGGAACATACCTTTACGAATTAATATATGAGTGAGCGCTATGGCAAAACTTGAAAAAGGCAAACCTAAGAGACAAGAAAAAAATTAACATTTGTGGGGAGGTAAAAGTTCAGTATATTCTAAGCAACAAGCGCTAAATGTGTTTAGGATGGTACAAAACAGGATTCTTTCAAATCAAAACACTTTCAAGTCAGTAGTGGATTAATTATTGGATTTAAACCAAGGGAACCCATGTACAAATCTTTCTCTGACCAAGTTCATTAGGTGACCTCTACCCAAATCAAATTACTTCACAGAGTTGTTGTAAGAACTTACAGTTCTTAAATCTTAGCTTCTGGAAGCTTCTTCTTAGCTTCTAGAAGGAAAGATGAAATAAAAATACAACATACAAGCTGGATTCATACATTTGCTGAGCCATAACGTGGCTTAATTCTGGTTATCATGATATGGGAATCCAGTCACTGTAGCCCCTCAATAAGAGTCTATGGCTTAGCATATGTACACGTTGGCACAAAGTGTGGAGTATGAGATACATAATTCAGGATTCCTTGTACTTCAACAGTAGAAAGTAGAATTAAATCCTGCTTCAAATGAAAAATTGTACAACCATCTCCTCCACTATTGCATAAATCCTAGGACACATATATTACATTGCCACATGGGACACTGAAATATTTTCACATAGCCTTGAACCTACAAATATTTTATAATTGATATTAAATTTTTCACCCTCTTGGAATCAATTTCTCATGTCTTGAAAGAAGATTCTGTAAAACCAATGGATCATAGATGTGTGAATTATATGGAAGTGTTTCCCCCCGCCCCCAACAAGTACCAGTAATGTTACTAAACTGTGTAAATTTGCATGAGCTATATTATTTATAAAATCAATTACTGATTATTTGGCAAAAGGTGACATTGCTCAGCAAAACAACAAATAACCACAAGCAAGATGTATTTTTTGGAACATTTTACTTACATCTGTATAAGAAGCTCTCTCTCATGCATTCTTGGCTTACTCTGTATTCTTCTGCTGTGAGTTCATATGATTTATCTAGCTTGTACTTTTATTAAAAAGAAAACAAAAATAAAATATTAAGTTTGAAGTATCTCAGCTGTAATAAATATCAGCAACAATAAAATAAACATAAATGTTTGCTGTTATTTTATACTTAAGATTAATTCAAAAAACTTATAACCATGCTTATGCTTATGTAGATGTCTGCATCCTCCAGAGAAAACTGGAGTGTGGAATTATGACACAATTTCTATTTCCTTTCATTTGCTTTGTATATATATCCCTGTATAGTACCTGTACACTTTCAGATATATGCTGTGATAAATGTATTAGTATGCCACAGAAGCTGCAACCATTCTTGATACAAAACTGTTTTAGCCAGACTTTGGGTAATTCTATACTAAGAAAAATAATAGAGAATATCCAAGAACAGCATTTTAATATAGTCTATATTCCAGGGACATCATCATTAGTTTCAGACATCCAGTGCCACTTTTTATTTGAACAGTACTACCAAGCGTGCTTACACTTTTGAAATTGAGTGTTCACAGTACACCAGGGAGAGGGGAGTACATTTCATGGCACTGCAATTGTCTATCATAAAGACATTCTGTAAAGTCCTTAGAAAGACATTTCTCACTTTGTAGCACTTCATTATTCTTTGGGTGATCAAAACTTCTATGCAGCTGACTGGCTAACATTTTTAACTGTTTGCAGTAGTATTACTACATTGCTCCAATAAAATCCTTAATACGGCATTCCTGCTCAGGTAAGGATTATATCACATAAAGAGTTGCTTGATCTGCTGGCTATTTATTTTATGCTACTGTTTTATAGGGGTTTATCCTGTACTGCCACATCTTACTCTAAAAAGTTGAGTAAGTATCAACAGTATTTATTTATTTATTTATTAAACTTGTCCCTGCCCATCTCCCCCCAATGGGGGACTCTGGGCAGCTTACAACATATTAAAACAAATAAATATACAGTTAAAATTTATAAGATGACACATTTGCAAAGAATACAGGGAAAAGGAAAGATCCAGGAGGCCGATGGAAGCGACACCAGGCCTCTAGGGGGCTAGCCAACCCCACATCTGATGACCTCCCTCCCCACCCCAGGCCAGATGGCAGAGCCAGGTCTTCAAGTCCCTCCGAAAGGCGGGGAGTGAGGGGGCCTGTCTCACCTCTGGGGGCAAGATGTTCCAAAGGGCGGGGGCTACCGCAGAGAAGGCCCGCCTTCTGGACCCCGCTAGTCGGAGTTCTTTTACCGAAGGGGTCCGGAGCATGCCCTCTCTGTGAGATCAGGTGGGACAGGTTGAAATCGTGGGGGAGAGGCGGTCCCTCAGGTAACAGTAAATATAATTCTTATGGTTAGAAATTAATCCTATAAATGTTTATAATTCTGCATTACTCATCCTTATAACACTGATATTAACATGTTATTCTATACCTTAAATTCTTATTCCTGGATTGGTTGTAATTCTAGATGTTCTATACTGGTTTACAACCAAAACAAAGATCGACTGATTCACTGTTCTAGAGAAGCCTGTATGTTTAAACTCTTTTAAAGACCGGTCTGCATAAAGTTATCCACCAACACAGGAGCACAGTAGGTTTAGCTGCTATTCGCTCGCTCTAAAACTATGAAGCTTGGGATTGCGCTGATGCCTAACCTAACTCCGCACGTTCTTTCTTCCCTTCTGGGTCCGAATGAGAGCAATCATTATCAGTCCTGGAAAAAAAAAAGCAAGAACCTCAACGTCAGGCCTCAGTAGAGATAATCTTCCAATTTCTCGTCCGATATGGAAGAACCAGGCGGGAGAAGACATGCTCGATCCTTAACTCCCCCCCTCGCTTCCCCGACATTGACAAAGGTAAAAGGTACCTTGCCAGTGATCCCGTCGATGGGACCGTGGGACCCAGGGCCTCGCGGCTGACCAGGCGATTCCATAGGTTGGTCTATGGGGCAGAGACACCGGGGGGGGGAACACCTGGCGCTCCCACGCAGGGGCTCCCAGGTAACAGGGCAAAAAGCCCAGAGACCGGAACTCTGGCTCAGAAACCGGAAGGGCACTAGGTAGGACGCACGCCGGGCAAATTGTAGTTTCCATAGACAAGCTGCGGCTAGAGGGACCCCGGAAACAGTGCGAAGGGGGCGAGAAAGGAGCCGCAAAATCTCACCATAGAGGTAAAGCTTATGGAGTCAATGAAGGCGCATAGGTTATTCCGGTTCTCATGATACTTCTGCAGGCAAAGGGCGAGAGTGGGCGATGATGCAGGGATCCACGTTTAAACGTTTAGTAAAAAAAGCTTTCAGGGCAGTGCTTTCAATTAATTGCACACTCGACTCCAAATGGTTGCTTTGGGGTTGCATGACAATCCTTTAGTAGTTCTTGAAACAGAAATACGGATTTGTGGCGTGGGGGGTGTTTGTTTTGCCCAAACAGGCTCTACTGAGGCTGAAATGTGTGGGCAAGAAAAGGTCAGTCAGCAAAGAAATTTGAAACTAGCATTCAGGGTAGGATTTTAATAATAGCCTAAATAAGAATTACAAGGGGTAAGTGTTTGGGAAACTCTGTACGTTTGCTTCATTTGAAAGTTTTAAAAAATACAGCTAGTTCATACTAATCCACCACTAACAGTTTAAAACAACTTTTTTCTCCATAGGATTACATCAGTATTTCTCAACCTTGGCAACTTTAAGATGAGTGGACTTCAACTCTCAGAATTTCTCCAGCCAGCATGCTGGCTGGGGAATTCTGGCAGCTGAAGTTCATCCATGCTGGCTAGGGAATTCTGGGAGTTGAAATCCATGTATTTTAAAGTTGCCAAGGTTGAGAAACACTGGATTACATGGTATTTTCAGACAAGCATAAAAGAAAGGTTCTATATGGACAGTGAAAAAAACTAGTAAAAAAAAGTATGGGGGGAAGCATGTTTGTTTATTATGCAAATTTATATCCCGCCTTTCAGTGTAAAATATTTTTCCTTGGATCACCTTAAAGGCCTCTTATATTGAGTTTAAAACTGAGTCCTGTTACCTATGATTTTAGCTGAGCATTCCTTTGAAAAACAATAGATTTAGCACAGGTTTAAATCTACCCTTGACTTCCTAGTTGAGCTGGGGAACTTGCAATCTCTTATCCCACCCCACCCTACAGGGTTGTTTGACAATGGGGAAAAATTGAGGGAGTGCTGTGTATGTTGCCTTGGGCTCCAGGAGGAAAGGCTATCCATGTAACTAATAAGTACATTTTAAAAAGCAAGCATACAACTGATGTAGTTCCTAGTACTGTATACAGGGTTTTATGTGGAAAAAACATAGCATGGTTAGAGGTGCCATTTTCTTCACATGAAGCAGTTAGCTTGCCAACAATGGAGGTATTCCCGTACCACCCATTTGTTCCTTCAACTTGCAGCTATTTAATGGTGCTGGAGAAGAGACAGTACCTTGGAATTGCAAGATTTTATTGCCTATGTGAGGACAATGAATAAAGGACATAGAAGACACTTAGTTAATGCATTCCCATTGAAGGCACTTTGCGATCTTTCCTTCATAACTACGTTAAGGTGGCACAAAAATATGCCACTGTACTTTGCACTGCCCTCACTGCCTCAGCAATGAGGCAGAGATTGGTGTTATCCTTGCAAATGAGTTTAGAAGAGCACATGGTAGATTCCCATCTGCTGAAACAGCCACCTACTGCTCTTCTAAACAGAGGAGGCGAGTTTTGACTTCCAGGGAAGAAATGGCAAACTGAAGAGAGCTCCGTGAAAAACAGAGCCGACAACCACGGCAGAATGAAGAGATAGTGAGTAGACCGGCTCTTTGTAATTCCTCTCCAGACAAGGAGACAACTTGAGACTGCCCACAAGTACTCCAGGCAGTTGCTCCTTGCAAGGAGACTGCAAGATAGTGGTCTCTGGCGGGTTTAGAGCTCTGGGAGACAAGGGAATAGCCATCTTGCTAAAACCACAGTCAGCGCCTTCAAAAGGACACTGGGTTCACATGCTTCCTTTTCTAATCACTTTCAGAAATTGTTTGTTAACTGATTTTCAGCTATTAGGAATGTTTGGATCAACAAGCTTTACAACACCAGGTGAGTTTCCTTCAATCCTTAGCGAAGAAGTTTTAAATACAAGTTTAAGGACTTGATTTTTTTTTCTGGAACAAACAGCAAAAGGGTGATTAAAATTTTGATTTTAGAAAGTTACAAATGGACTAAGGGTCCAGATAAATTTGAAATAAGATTTTGGAATTAATTATAAAGAATCCTTCCTGTGGGAAAATTTTTTGTTTTGTTTCCCATGGGGGAAAAAACATAATAAGACAAGACTTTAAAAATTGAACACTAGAGGGAACAAGAAGGAACTAAAGAAGAAGAACACTCCAACTCGATTTTCTAATACAAAATATTTTAACATACCGAAGAATATTTTCGAACGAAGGACCCAGAAGTTAATTTTAAGAGTGTCTGCCTCTATAGATAGACTGTGTTTAAAAGATGCTATGGAAGAGATACAAGTTTTACCTGACATGGTTGAGACTGATTTAAAAAGGACAGGCTATAAGAATGACATGGAAAAAGATGTTACACTGGATATAGAAAGGAAACTGGCTGATGTCTTAATAATTAAAAGGACTGAACAACGAGGCTTTAAGGATTTATTTATAGATAAGAGATGAGATATGGGAAGAAGAGATAATTTGTTGTACTGTAGTTAAGAGAAGGTGATAAATTACTAAAATTGTTTATACTTCTTGTGAGAAAGGGGGAAGTCACTTTATATATTTATTTTCTTTTTCTTTGCTATATTCTTTTTTTCTTTCTTTTCTATTTTTTTCTATTTTTTTCTTTTCCATTTTTTCTTTTTCTTTTTTTAATTTGTATTAATTTTTATTGTTGTAAATTGTAATCTTTAATAAAATTACTATAAAAAAAGAAACAGAGGAGGCAAGTTTTGACAGATCACTAACCTGCCTATCAAAATCTGGTCCAGAGCTAGCATATCTGTGAGAGGGGATTGACCAGGCACCACTACAATGCAGATTAGGTGCTCTTCTAATCTGACCTGTGTAGGAGTTCTGCCCAATAAAGCCACCCTACCACAGGAAAAAGTGGAAGTGCTATTTTTAAACACATATGGTGCAGTCTTTGAGAAGCCCATGATATCTGTTGATGAAGATTCTCAGTCATCCAGGTGGAATTATCTGGAGGTTGAGTCATGGCAACTGGACTTTTCTTTTGGTTAGATATGTTTCACTGCTTGTCCAAGCAGCTTCTTCAGTCTAGAAAGTTGGTTGGGGGGGACCCCATAAATGTCTTCCAGGGTAACTGCGTTTCTCACTAACATGATGGGCTCATTGAAGGGACAATAGGAGATGTGATTAGTAGAGTCTTTGGGATATGGATGTCTTACTCTAAATCCCTCACTCATCCCCAAGTGGGTTGTTAAGTGCTGCCTCCCTGGTGAACTTGTGAAGTGGTCTTAATCTTCCTGGGGACTGATGAAAGAGCAGCATGAAAAATGGGAGACAAGTTGTGTTTGAGACCTCCACCTCTACTGAGGGAAGGATTTTCCGGTCTGGCATGCGCGCACGCGCACACACACACACTTCTGCTGGCCTGAAAAATGGGCAGGTGGTATGATTTGTAAACTAGTGTGTGCAAGTTAAGTGTCTGGTCTTAAGCAAAAATGGTCATGGGGTAGAGGGAGCCCATGGGGCATCCTGTAGCAACCTAAACTGGCCAACAGAAGCTGGGCAGATCCTAGCCCCTCATTGCATCCCCAGCAGCATTGATGAAGAAGGATATGACAAGACTTGCATCAGAAGAAAAGGAAAAACTTTACTTTAACATCTTAATATAACTTGAGGCTGCCCCTGTGCCTGTGAATCAATGGCCACATCATGAGGATAATTCCTTTAGGAACAGTTAACAAGACAGTTGGTGCCAAGATTAGCAAGCTATGAGTGAATATAATTGCAGAGTTTTAACTGTGCACATACTTCTGACCCTCCTGATTCTTGATTACCACTTTGGAATGCCTTGGTCCTTGATTTCCAGAATGGAACTCCTTGGTGGTTTTGACAAGGCATTTGCCTCTGATCTACTTGGGAGTGAAAGCCAGTTTCTCTCGATCCTGGAATCCAACAGCTTTAGATCCAAAGCTTACTAAGGCTCTATAAAAGAAGACTGAGTATACACAGAGGAGTTATTAAGGAAAATGGGAGAAGCTATAGATTACATGTACAGAAGACACAGAAAAAGCTAAACGACATAAAACCAGAAGAATGCAGATACACAGAAAGAGCAAAACATGCACTCAGCAGATAAAGCTGTTACTGAAGAAAAAGGTAGCATTCTGGTGTAGTGGTTAAGGTGCTGCGTTAGAAACCAGGAGACCATGGGTTCCAGGCCTCCCTTAGGCGTGAAACCCATCTGGGTGACTTGGAGCCAGTCACTCTCTCTCAGCCCAACCCATCTCACAGGGTTGTTGTTGTGGAGTATTAGGTATGTTCACCACCTTGAGTTATATATAAAAAAGGTGGGATAAAAATCTAATCATCATAATCAACTACCAAGTCTATGAAAACAAATCCCTTTCCAAACCATAAAGAACTTCGTCTCCTGAAATGTTTATTGGAGAACATTATATATGTCTGCATGTCTGTGAATATATGCTCTGTATATTTTTGTTTATTTTTTTAGCTTTCTTATTTTTTTCTTTTATAATTTGTGCATTCTTTTTCTTTGGTTTTCGTATTTAGTTAATTAAAAAAGCAACTTCCTTGTCTAGTCTAACAAAAGGAATGGACTGTCAGTCTGGAGTCTGAACTCAACAAAAGGATTTGAATCTCTGAGCTGAGTGCCAAAATTGAAGGAAGGAAGGAAGGAAGGAAGGAAGGAAGGAAGGAAGGAAGGAAGGAAGGAAGGAAGGAAGGAAGGAAGGAAGGAAGGAAGATCATTATAGATAAATATTAGTTTCTAACTTCCTCTTTGTTGTATAGTACCATCTTTCAATTTCAAGGATTTAGGCAAGGAAGAAATGACAAAATGAACAAACAAACCTACATGTTCCTGAAGCTTCTCTAGTCTATTTAATGGTATATATTTGTATAAATAAATAAAATTATTTTATTTATAAAATATTATTTAATAAAATATTATTTTAATAATTTTCTAAATATTTTTGTTGCTTTCTATTAAGGAACAATAAGGTTAAATACTGAGGGCCCCAAAACAGCAACCGTCTAATAAGTTAAGGTGGGACTCCTGGGAACTCCATCCTTAGTGCACATAGACCTTCATACAGCTTGCTAACCTGTTTAGACAAGGGTTATTTATTTATTTATTCAACTTATTCAGCCGCTCATCTCAAATATATGACTCTGGGTGACTAACAATGATTAAAATCAAGATTAAGGCATCATAAACAAACCAATAAATTACATATATAGCAGTTGAGATTAAAAAAAAACAACCAACACAACAATTGATACAAGCATGATGTAGGCTCAGCCACACACCAAGGGCCCCAGGCTCAGTAGCAAAAAAGATCATCAAGGCCTTACAAATGTCCAGCAGGGTCAGGGCAATTCTAGTTTCTGAGGGGATGATATTCCAGAGGGCAGACACCACAGCAGAAAAGGTTCTCTTCCTAGGCCCCAGCAGATGACCCTCCTTAATGGAGAGAAGTCCAGCTCAGTGCAGAACACAGATATCAAGTTCTCAATGTACCTGTGTCGGCCTCTTGCCACCTTTTCAAACCTATGTATTCTCAGCCATACTTTTCCCAGCCTTTGGGGACATTCTTGTCCATGTTGACATAATAATCTTGTCTGGCAAAAGCACTGCTCATTCTATCTCATCAGTTTCTCTCTAATGTGCCCTGCCTGCTGGATATTATAGCCCTGCTGGTCCCAAAATCAACACTAAATATAGCAGAATTAAACAAAAATGAATAAGCAATTGACTAATTTTTCTAGCTTTCTATGAACATTCTAAGTGTTTTCTTCATGATCAATCTCTTCCCTTGCTAAAAACTAGTTAAAATAATGATATATTAAACATCATTGTTCCAGTAACGTTATGGGCAATACTTAAGTAAATAAAGAGGGGACACTGAGGGGTCCAGTTAAATTTTCAAATTCCTTTGCAAAGTTCCCACCTAGCTTATCTAGCTCATTTGTTAATACCATAATCACTGTTATAAAACTGATTTATCTGCCTTTTTCAAAGTTCTTCCATTTTGGCCTTCTTCTGTTGCACCAACGAACGACATGTTCTTCCCCATAAGCTTTTTTGTGGAAGTTGCAGTTTGAAATGTAATTTTTAATGTAACAGAAGAGGTAAAGTTATGGTTTGCATGGATATTAATTGTGCTTAATTTAATTTGATGTCAGTTTAAATGTAAATTATTTTCCTGATTTTTTGTCCTGGCCACATCTCACCCACTTTTTAGAATGAGCCTGCCACAGCTTATAAATAAAAGCATGGCCCTCAGCCATAAGCTATACCTCCTTTTCTACACAAATGTACTGTATTATCTATTTAATACACATGAAAATTGCACCTAATAGGCTGCCAGACAACATATAAAAGAAACATAATAGTACAGTAATCATTTTAAACATTTTTAATCACATGCAGTTAAAAGAAGCATAAAAGTATCAGTACAGTAATATTAAATAATGAAATAGAAAGGTACATAAACATTAAATATCATTAAAGTTCTGATCGAAGAGAACAATTTTCACTTAAAGCATAACAGGGAACAGACTTCTCCACTAATCAGGGTTTACTGCAGAGAAGTCCTATCTCAAGCATCTATCCTAGTTTCTTTGGATCATGGGAAAAATAACATATTGCATATAATTAGCAGATTTGTATAGAAAGAAGTGATCAAAAGCTCTTAGCTCCAAACTATTTATTTAATACAATATAATGTATTTTAAAAAATTAGAGATTGCATGTCTGAAAAGTAAGAACCAAATTACAGTCAGAACCAATCAAAGCCTCTTGCTCATTCCTGACTGTATAATATCCATCTTCACATTGGTCCAATAGAGATCTTTATAGTTGTGTCAAATCTACCAAATACTATTACCATAGTATGAATATAAATTGAATATAGTCACATCACTTTTCAGCTGAATCAAGAGAATGCACACTCACATGTACACCTGGATATACAGTATATAGGTGATGGGGGAAAGATGCTCACTATCTATGAACTATTGCAAAAAATATCCTCAGGTTCCTCAGAAACATAATTCTGAAATTATATATATTAACAATTACAAATATTCAAACCGTTAAAACCACTGGAATCACTTGAACTCTCTGAAAATTTCTATAAACACTAACCTAATAAGGAACCAGTTAGTGACGTACTTTCCAGAACACCTATAAATAGTATGAAAAACAAAGCTGCAGGCAGATGTGGCTGATAATGACTAAAGAATTTCCTTTTCCAACAGTGGGTTCACCATGCTGATTATGAAACTTGTATCCTGAGATTTTTCAGTTGAAGTCATTTGCTGCTGGCCTCAAAATATTAATCCAAGCAACTTTCCCTTTCATTTGAACTACTCAGCTATGTTATTTATTTATCTGTTTGTTTGTTCATTTATTCATTCATTTTATTTGCTCTGGTACATTTGCCCCCTTGCCACTGCATACAGCAAAGCAATTAAAAACCATACTACTGCAATGTGTGTTCAGCTCAAACTTATTGTTTGTGGCTATTCCTCTTGGGCATGGATTATATTGTAGTTTTTATTTTACCATTATTATTAACATTTTACTTGGTTGTTGTCTGTCCAGAATCCTAATTGCTTAGAGCTGCCTACAAATATTTATATATATTTGTCTATTTATTTATTGTATTTACCTGAAAGGAAGATTAGATTTCCCCCCCAAATAATTTACTTTTAAAAATGGGAGGGTCATCTTACTTACAGAGAATACAATAATGGGAGCAAACACATTTTTCCTCCTAATCCTCTTTTGGAGTGAGGATGGAGAGGGTAGGGGGAGAGCAGAAGGTCATCTCAGATTTTGGTTCATCTTCCCTTCAGGTAATTGCAGATTATTTCCAATAATCAGACAATTTCAGATTACTGTCTTTTTCTCTGTGATCATTAAACTCAATTGATGGAATGATCACATCTCTACAAGCGTTTACAGCAGTAGATATTATGAATAGCTTTGATAGAGTTGTGAAAATAAGCATACTGTAGCTGTTATAAAATGTAGCATATGGCGATGCTAAAGTACATAACTGAGTAACGTAAAAGGGGTCTCTTTAAATTCAGTCAAAAAGCCTGGAAAATTCAGTACTTTATCTAAGAAAACAATGTGAATAATTTCTGGCATAGACCCATATCTGCATATTTGACATTACATAGGTTCCCCAAAATGAAAACAAAAACCTCTCTTTCTCTCTCTCTCTCTCTCTTCAAGTATTATTTAAGAAAAATATTACTTTGGTATCTATAGAAGAAGATCTTAATGGGCAGTAAACCTTATGTAACAGTTGCTTAGAAAGTATAAATATGGTGTTGATATACTGCCAGAATAACCACTATAATTCTCAATCCACGTTCTGCTCAAGATAGGATGAGGAACTACAATAGAAATAATAAAAAATGCTGGAAAAATCTTTGAGAACAGTGCCTCTAGTCCCCAGCCCTTGGAGGTGGTCCAGATGAATATCATGGTCAATGGCATCAAAGACTGACTAGAGAACTGACAGGACCAAGAGGCATATGACACACACCCCACTGGTCCTGACAAGGATCATCTGCGCGGGTAACCATGCAGGAAATCTACAGTACTTGCTCATGCTCTCCAACAGATATCTGGCCATCCTAAACAAGCCCCTGGCTCGCAGTCCATCGACACAATAAAAGAAGAAAAGTAAGACCATTTCACCACCTTTATTGCTGCAGAGTTGACCTAAATGTGAACTCTGCTCCATGATCAATCAGATTCATTTTTTGTCTTTCACTGCATGCATCCCAGGCATTGCTTCTATCATTTCATCTCCCAAGGTGCCTCAGGAACTGCTTGGGAACAATCACACTGAGAGTCTGAGTAGTCCCAGTACCAGATGTCAACCAGGCAATCAGCAGAACTATCTGCCAGATTGCTGGGGAGCTACACAAGCACCTGCCAAAATTCATCTGGATTGATCCATGAGATGTTTGATGTGGACCATCTTACTAGGCCTGTTTGTCCCACAGAGATCCTGGGTGACAGTCAACATAATTTGGACCATGAAATTATTACTTTCTTGATTTTTAATTATTTGAGGGGTAGAACTCTCCTGGAAGAATATTCAATATCTCTCTCTAAAAGAACAATTTCTCCTCTGTAGAGAACCATCACGAAAACTATTCTGTGTGTTGTAGAATGTATACTTCAGCTACAAAATCAGCCACCCATTTCCCACACCATTATTAAATATTTAAATATAATGTTTAACTAATTAGCTGGTTTTAGTTATTTATTATTAATATTATCTGCAGATTTATTTATCTGTTTATCTATTTATTTCATTATCATTTATCATGTATCTATCATTTATCATTATCATTTATCTATTTATCATTATCATTTATCTATTTATTTATCATTATTTATTATCTGCAGCATTATTATTATCTGTAGATCCCTCTCATCCTGGATATACATTGTTTCAACTTCTTCCCTCAGGACGGCGTTACAGAGCACCGTATGTACATCTAGACACCGGAACAGTTTTTCCCCTCGTGCCATTGCTCTGTTGAACACCTAATTAATGCAGCATGATATACTGATTGACATTGCATGATAAGATGACTGCTAACACGTGACTGATAATGCTCTGTTAAATGTGAATATATGTTGGATAATAGCTTCTCCTTTTAAAAATGAATATATGTTAGTCAATAGCTGCAGTATTATTATTCCTCCAATTCTCCTCTTCTGACTGCATAGTTTTAGTATATAATGTTATTAGTTTTATTATTCTTTATTTCCTGATGCTTTGCAAATACACTGAGAGCTCTTTGCACCAAAGTCAAATTCCTTGTATGTCTAATCATACTTGGCCAATAACCTATTCTATTCTATTCTATTCTATTCTATTCTATTCTATTCTATTCTATTCTATTCTATTCTATTCTATTCTATTCTATTCTATTCTATTCTATTCTATTCATCATTGTGTTTGGTGATGACATAAAGCAAGACTGGGATGGGGTACATCCATCCTGGCCTTCCTCAATCTCTTAATAGTTTGTGATACCATCAATCATGGTATCTGCTGGACTGACTCACGGCTGGGAGTGGGGGGCATGGTGTTACAGTGGTTTTCCTTCCTCCAATCCCTTTTGATGAGGGTGGGGGCAAAAGGTCTAGCTTCCAGCTCTTGTAGGGTGCTTCCAGCTTGGTCTTTCCCTACTTGTGTTTAACATCTACGGTAAGGAAGCTAGGTAGGGTCATCTGTCAGTACAGAGTTAGGTGTCATCAGTTATATATTTCAAACCTTGGCAGACAAAGCAATGCCATTGAGATTCTATCTCAGTGTCTGGAGATTGTAGAGGTCTGGATGGGGGAGTACAGGCTCAGACTTAACCCTAGCAATGCCAAAGTAACTGTAGATTTGAAGGCTACCTGGATCCAGAGAATTTCTGTCTTTGGTTCTGGATAGGGTGTACTACCCTAGAGAGATCTGGTGCAGAGTTTAGGGGTCCTCCTGGATTCATGTCTGCTGCTTGAAATGCCGTTGTGGCTCAGAGGGCCTTTGCACAAATCTATTGTGTGCCAATTGTGCCCTTTCTGAATTGAGAGGCCCTACTCGCAATTACTCATGTCTTGGTCACTTCTTGTATGGATTACTGCAATGCGCTATACATGAGGTTACTCTTGAAGACTACTCAGAAGCTAAAACTGGTCCAAAATGCCGCAGGGTGAGCGGTTATAGGTGTACCTCCGAGCACCCATGTAATACTACTACTTTCAGACTACACTGGTAATCAATAGGCTTCTGGGTTCAATTCAAGGTTGTTATCAATACTGTAAAGCCTTCATGGCCTAGTACCTAGTTACCTGTGGGACTGCCCATCTGCGATTACTTCTGCCCATCTGATAAGATCTGACAGGATAGGCATGCTCTGAGTCCTTTCACTTAAGCTGTGTCATTGGGCAGTGCCCAGGAGACATGACTTCTCTGTAGTTGTGCCTGCTCTACAGAACAGACTTCCCCTGAGAGTCAGATGGGCCTGATCCGGCCTGCTTGTCAGAATACCCTGACAATGTGGTTTTCTCCTAGGGCACTGAGATGGGAGGTTTTACAAGTCTATGGACTGTTTTTGATTATTTTTAGTTTTTGAAATTGCTTCTAGGGCAATATGCTTTATTATATTATACATTTAATGCATTTTGATTCTTATTTGCTGTTTTTAAATCTGAGTTGCACATTGATAGGGCAGCTATATAAATTGATCTTGTACTGTAAATAAATAGTAAGGCGAACTACCTGCTTGAAGTATGGGAGCATAGTAAGACTGATGAGGGAAGCAATATAAAGTTGTTGGCAAGTTCATCTGCCAGCTCTATTTCAGAAGAAGGTTTATCTCACATGAAAAAGGTAAAAAAATAGAAGGAATTTGGTAGCACCTTGTACAACTAACACAAAAGGCATAAGCTTTTGTGAACTGCAGTGTTACTACCATTTCTCCAGTTTGTGTATACTTTGTATACAGAAAATACTTTTTTAAAAGTGAGAATTTATCGGTTTCTTTTATTTATTCTATTTTCATATTTTAAGATTCTCATTTTGGTTACTTATTATTATTGCAATTCCTCAGTTTACATTTATAAGTAAAATATGGCACTTATGACAGAGGAATTTCTCCACTGCTAATGAAACGCTCACCAACCATTCATGCCTTGGCAGAAAACTATATTGGCAGATAAATTAACTATATACATTGCTGATCCCAGTCCTTCCACAAATTGCTTCTGTTCCATCACTGCAATCACCTGTTCCCTCCCTGCAAGGTGATGTAAGACAGAGGCTAACAGTCTTGAGGCTGTCCTTGGATGACTACTTCAACACCAGTATAGCTAAGCATGATTTAAGCCTGTCTCACTCATGGACTAGGGATGAGATGAAGGCAACATCATGGGGACATAGAGAAAAAATATGTTGCCATGTCACATTGGAACTATACTTAAGTACAAATGGGCAAATTGTCCATATTCATGAATGAACTGACAAGGACTTGTGATAGACTTTCCTGTCCTGGAATCATATAGCATTTCTTTTATTTGCCCTAACTGTTAACTCCAATAAATTGATAGTTACTGTCCTTGAGTTCTCAGTGATATAAATTATTAGGTGTTAGTCTAACCTGTCCTGATTGCCTTGCTGGTGGCACATCCTGTTGGCTCCTCTGATTCTTGTAGTTATTTAGAGGCTGTATCATTTTGGGAGGCAACTATAAAAATTGTGTACAAATTCTGACTTAGTTTGCACATGACATTAAGCCGCTGATGAACAATTATTTAATAAATAAGCCACAGTTGGCTGGCCAGCTCAATACCCTAATACATAAATCATGATTTGCAAGCTATAGTACCTTGGTTCACCCAGCACATTAATTAATTGCTTTGGTTTTGGTTTACTTAGCATGACATGTGAACCTTCTATTGGAAAATAGAATTAGAAACTTGACATGGAATACTACTTGTTCTAGTATAGTGGCAGTGGAATATTCTTCATAAAATATACTCAATTCAGTTTTTATTTTGGTTATTGACCAATACTCAAGTTCCTTGATGCAACAGAAAACAAAAACAACTATACAAAATGAATACATAATGAAATGTTTGCAAGAAAACAACCAAGCTCAGACAACTCCAAGGACTCCACAACAACAACTATCAAAGTGGGAGATGGATTCATCCAGAAAAACATTAAAAAAATGTAATACAGTGGAAATGAATTGCTTAAGAATTATGTGTGCTAGATCAAGAATTAATGAGTGCTGATTAAATACGGACTGAATACAAAAGTATGTTGAGGTGGCTTAGTCATGAGAATGTATGAATATCAAATTGCAAAACAAGTATCTGAAGGAAGAGCAAACAGATCCTGAGGGCGGAGAAGACAGAGCAAGTTGTAATTGGACAGAACGAATGAGATCCTAAGAGACAGGTGTGAAGTTTAAAGAACAAAAGGTAATGCATTTAGCAGTATGTAAACTTGGTGGAAGCAATGATTATTCACAAGGATAAAAAGGTATAAAGAGTTTACGTTAAACTAGGTTTGTATTTTCCCTCTCATTTCTTACCTTTAATTTCTTTTGCATTTTATTTTTTACTACTTTTCAGAGTTTTGCATAAAGTTGCTTACCCCGAGTTGGATAAATAGGTTTGTAAGAAAGCCTGTATGGTGCAGATGCTTTGTTGTTACTTTTTTGCTGCAAAAGCCTAACACTACAACTACCCTTCAGACTTCTGCAAAACAGAAGATAAAAATGTGTAACAGAAAAAATTTAAACCCTACTATTAGGTAATTTACACCTTGCCTGCCAGCAAGAACTATTGTTCAGGTAGCTGCAGACCAGTTAAGACACCTCTATTCTTTACATCAGTTTTTCAACCTTGGCAACTTTAAGATGTGCGGACTTTAACTCCCAAAATTCCCCAGCCAGCATGCCGACTGGGGAATTCTGGGAGTTGAAGTCCACACATTTTTAAAGCTGCCAAGGTTGACAACGCTCCTTTATATCAACAACGGGAGCTGGGCGGTCCCTTCACTCGTTCATGAGCTCGAGGACAGGCTGGTGAAATTTAGGAGTGACCTCCATCTTGACCAATGACATGGAAACGACAGTGCCCAAAGCACCAATAGCAACGAACATTGCCATCCCTGTGATGCGATTGGCGGCTCACTTGTCCCGCCTTTGCGCAAGGGCTCGGCGGTGAGACTCCCTCGGCCCACCAGCCAGTCAGAAGGAAGGAGAAACGCGGAGACAGAGGAGTAGCATGGCTTTCGACGAATGAGCGCGCGAAATGTTTGTTCCTGTTTGAGAGAAGCACTCCAATGGGGAAGGCGCTGGGGCGGGAAAACGGCGCTGGGCTGCTGAGTTCTCGGGAGAGGGAAGGAGCGGGGAGAAAGCCCCAGGGAGACGCCGATCGAGCCCTTCAGTCGCTCTCAGACCCGAAAGGGGCCCGGCAACAGGCATCGCGGCGTGAGTGGGCGGTGAGGCTGGTCGCCGGCATGGAGGGGGAGTCTCTGGGCTGAGCCCGAAGCATCCACCACCCGGGAGGAGGCGGAGGAGGAGAAAGCGCCTTCTTCAGCTCTGAGGACCGCTCCCGCCGCCGTCAGGTAAGGCGCCTCCTCAGCGGGCAGCGCTTGCGGCGGAGCATCCTGCACAGGGGAAAGGGCGCCGCGATGTGGAGCTCGACCCACCTGCTCAGAAGAGAATAACCCTGCGGGAGCCAGACGAACCTAGCTCAACCGCTTCTCCCTCACCGGCAGCCCGCCTCCTTCCTCTGCCGCCGCCCGCCGCTTTTGTTCAGGGCCGGCCGAGAGCCTGGGCTTGTGTGGTGCCTTGAGGCGGTTATTCCCCCCCGCCCCTCTGTTGCCCCTAGAAACGGGAGGGCGAGGAGGGGGGCTCGTTCTCCCTCCTTCCCTCCCTCTCTCTCTCTGGCCAGTTGCCCCCCCATCCCCTCCCCCCCCCGTGGCTCCGCTCCGCGGGGCGCGCGCTGGCCCCTCTCGAAGGCTGCCGGGACGGCGCCTCTCCTGGGCGCGAGCGTGAAGACGCCCCTGCCGGGCCGGGCCCCTCCCCTGCTTTTCTGGGCAAGAAGGCATCGCCCGCGAACTTTCTCCTCCCGGGGGGCTGCGAGACGACTTTCCTCCTGCCAGGCGGGCTCCCCTGCGCCGAGACACGCGGAACGTGAGGATGTGGGCGTGACCTTTCTCGCTCGCCCGTCGTTCCGGCTGCGGTTGCATTGCCTCGGGCCAGCCACTCCCAAACGGTGACTTTATTTTGAGCGGAACGGGAGCCACTGCCGGTGACTGGGGTGGTTGTTTGGGGGTGGGGTAATGGAGTGCCTGTGAAGCCATGGGAAAAGGGAGAGAGGGCTGTTGATCGGCTGTTCCTGGGAGCGGGGGACGCGTAGCGTGGGTACTAAACTACACGTGTGATGAGAGAACAAGGGCTCTCTGTGGAGGGCAAACAGGGAACGGGTGAGACAATGGGTCTTTCTTAAGTCGGCTAGCTCTTCCAGAGGCCTGACTTGGATGCGAAGAGTTCTTTAAAAAGTTGCAGGGACAAGGCACTGCTATTCCAAAGAAAAACTTAGCAATCTTTGGGGTAGAGCGCGGTTTGCTTTGGGTCTGGTTGACCAGTCTAGGGGTACGAAAGATGCCAATTCTGGAGAGTGGAAATGAAACATTTTAGGAAACGCTCATCTTCTCCCCCCCCCCCCAAACGAAGAGTTTATTCCTTCCTGAGTAAGCGGGAATCAGTTGTGGTGGTTGCATAAATAAGCTTTCCGAGCAGATTTTGTAGGGATATGTGTTCTAATATACTGGCAGCTGTGTGCAATACACCTTTAGGAGAGACTTGAAGATTTCCAAATATGGACTCAAATCTTGGTTCCAGATTGGTTGTTTCTGATCTCATGACAGTGATGCTATCATTTAGTGGAGATGCTTTCTTGCTCTCTCTAGAACTTATTTACAATTAGAAACTTCAAGATGTTTATTACTGGTATTACAGTTCCTGTTGTTATGATATTGAAATGATACATGGGCGGTAATATATGAACAAATGGTAATAAGAGATGGGATGTATTTCCTTAAAATTTTGGCTTCTCTCACCTAGAGAAGCAAATGTTTGAAGTTGTTAGTGTTTTATGTTTCTTCATAGATTTGTTTGGGCTGGGGGATGCTGTTCTCAGGTGGGCCCATTCTGGAATGTTTTCTCCACCAACTCTTGTATGTATGTATGTTTGATGTATTTCTTGTGAGGAGAAAAGTAATTTCTTCTCTCATCCCTCCCATCTTGTCTTCAGTTTAATGGTGCCCTGATATTTTGCTTTTATTTCTTGGGGGGCGGGGAGGTTGGAATTCTAGTTCAGTAAGATCTGGAGGAACATACATTTGCTATACTTCAAATATCAGAGAGTGTACACTAGATAATTGTTTTAAAGGGGGTGTTGTGTACAATCACAGAAATAGTCCAATCTATTATTTATGCACTTTAGAAAAGGACAAATATAAACAATAAGATTGTGGCAAATAATAGGTGTTGTTATAGACAAGAACTGGTTTGGACTCAGGAGACTTTTGTTTCCACAATATGTTACTATATGACAGTGCTCTTACTGCAGTTGTAACTTAAGCTGTATAAAAACCTTTCCAAATCTCCACAGAAGGTAGTGTAAGTGCTGAAAAAAATAGTAACGATCAAACCCAGTGATGCATTGGTTGGGTCCTGATAACACCAATTTACATGGTGTTTTTTTACAATTATAAAAATATAGATGCATTACCTTTAGTGATAAGGCATTCATTCTAATGTTTAGGGTCATACCTGCCAACATAATAGGAGTTGTTATTTTTCAGTTGACAAAAAGCCAGGTGAATGATATAGAAGGAAAATGGAATCAGTATGAAGAAACTTCTGTATATTGTCTGTACAGGTGGTCCTCGCTTCACAGCCTTAACAACCTTTTGTTTGAATTTACAACGGTTACAACTGTTTGAATTTACAACGGTGTTGAACGAGTGGTACTTAGGACTGGTTCTTGTACTTATGACAGTCGCAGCGTCCCCTTGGTCACACAATTGCAATCCAGGTGCTCAGCGACTGGCTTGCAATTACAACATTGCAGCATCCCGCGGTCATGTGATCACCATTTGTGACCCTCACTGCTGACTTCTGACAAGCAAAGTCAGTGGGGAAGGTGGCAGGAGTCGTAAATGGCAGCCATGTGACATTGCACTTAACGGTGCAGGATTTGCTTAATGATGGCAACTGGAAGTGCTGTCGCTAAGCTGTGCAGTCATGCGATGTCACACTTAATGATTGCATTGCTTAGCAGCAGAAATTCCAGTCCCAATTACTGTCATTAACTGAAGACTACCTATATATTACTTTTAAATGGTCTTTTAACTATTGTCACAATAATAATTTATTAACCTTGTATGCCACCATGCAGTTATGCATACAGTACTACTTTCAAGCATGTTGCAATACATATAACTTGATGATACTTATCCTCAAGTTAACAACTATACTGTATGTCTCTTATTGGAACTTGTCCAGAAAAAAATATCAGTTTGTTCAATCGGGGTTTATTTAATAAACCACAATGATTGGATTGACACTGTATGTTAAATTACAGTATAGCATGATATATGGAGTCTTTATATCCTGTTTTCTGGATATTTGCCTTCCTAATATTTATGTCTCATAGATACTCCAGCACTCCTAGACTTAGAGTCTGCTCTAGATATTACCATAGCAGTTTCTTGGGTTTTTTTTTTGTATTTATGGGGTGCCATCATTTACAAAATCTTTACAGACATAAATGACTCTAATGTCTGATCAATGCAGGTGCTCATTTTTTGTTTTTTTAGAAGTTATTGAAAGCAACAATATAAATCAAGAGATTATTTGCAGTGTTTGCTTGTATAATGCTTAGTATGTTTTTGTTCCTGCCATATTCACAACAATAGGAAATGCCTAGCTACTTCCATCATAATACTGACTTCTGGGATATTCTGTGATACTGAGTGGACAAGTTTGCAGAAATCATTTGTTAGGCATTAGAATGCATATGGGTAGAAGAGTATTGTATTTCAGGAAATATTGTTTCAAGAATTCTTTGTGATGCAAAATAGGCTTTGGCTGTGTTCATACAATGATTATAGTGATGCTTTACAGTTTGAGCATCTGCAGTCCAAAGTACAGGCGGAACTGCAAGTAATGCAGGACGAATGGTGGCAGAGAAAGGCTGAGCAGGTGGAACACTGTAGAATGCATGTCACCAGAGAGTTCTTCAGTGCCATAAAATTAGTTTATAGGCCTTCTAAATCAGGATGCTCACCCCTGCTGTCATCTGATGGGTTGAACCTGATCAAAGACCAGGAAAGTCTGAACCGCTGGGCTGAACACTTTTCCAACCTACTCAATAGGCCATCCACAGTTGATCGTGATGTCTTACAGCAGATTCCTCAGCTGCCAGTCTTGGATGCCCTAGACCTCCCTCCCTCTACTGATGAGATCAAGAAAGCGATCTCACAGATGAACTCAAATAAAAGCAACAGGACAGGATGGCATTCCTGCTGAGATCTACAGAGCACTAGATCCAAATACCTTACAGGCATTCCAAGACAACTTGGAAGACATTTGGTCCACAGAGAAGATTCCTGATGACTTCTGCGATGCCCTCATTGTGGCTCTCTACAAAATAAGGGAAGCAAATCAGACTGCAGAAACTACAGACGTATCTCACTGCTGTCCATTTGCAGGCAAGATCTTTGCCTGCATTCTCCTGAACAGACTTGTCACTGTCTCGGAAAGGAACCCCCCAGAGACACACTGTGGCTTTTGGCCAGAACGGAGTACAGCAGACATGATATTTGCCATGAGGCAAGTCCAGGAGAAGTGCATCAAGCAGAACAAGCCTCTTTACTCCATCTTCATTGACCTGACAAAGGCATTTGACACTAAACAGGGAAACTCTCTGGATCATCCTGAGATGTTATGAATGCCTGAGGAAATTTGTGAAGTTGATTCAGCTACTCCATAATGGAATGACGGGACAGGTTCTTTACAAAAGTGATACATCAGCTGCATTTGCCATTTCCAATGGAGTAAAACTGGGTTGTATGCAAGTCCAGTCCTGTTCAATCTGTTCTTCGCTCCACGTTGTCATGTGCTGTCCAGGCTCTGAAGGAGGGAGTGTACATTAGGTGCCAATTGGATGACTCTCTCTTTGACCTTTGACGCTTGAACACACAGATCCATACAGTCACCCAAGCAACTTTCTTTGCTGATGACTGTGCACTCCTGGTGCCCAAAGACAGTGATTTACAGTTGATGCTGAACAAATTCTCAGGCTGCTAGGTGCTTTGGCCTGACTATCAACTTGAACAAGATACTAGCTGGTGCCAAATACCAACCCTGTAGAACCAAAAATCACTGTTGACAACACACAGCTGACAGATGTAAACAGCTTCAAATACTTGGGAAGCATCATCTCAAGCAGTGGGTGTTTGGACAAAGAAATGGACTCCAGGATCAGTAAGGCCAGATAGACACTGGGGTGGCTGCATACTAGCGTGCTTAATCAATACAACATCTATATCTCCAAAAAGCTGAAAGTCTGCAGAGCTGTGGTTATCCTTTCTCACTTATATGGATGTGAGTCCTGGACTCTGTACTGAAGGCACATCAAAGAACTGGAGAAATTTCACATGCATGCTCTCTGCTCCATCCTCGGCATTCATTGGTAAGACTGTGTCTCCAACCTGGAGGTCTTGGATTGCTGGGTCCACGAGCATTGAGCCCCTGATTATCAGAGCCCAGATGCGGTGGGTCGGACATGTCATCCGAATGGATGACCACGGTATGCCTTGCCAGTTGCTCTATAGTGTACTAGAGTCTGGGAAGATCTCAAGGTCAACCACGCAAGCACTACAAAGATGCTGCGAAAGAAAACGTACGCCACTGTGACATCCAGCCAAGGGAACTAAAAGCTGCGGCTGCTGACAGAACCTGCCAAGCCTCCACCAGCTTTGAAGACAGGCGCTGCCAAAAACTGATAGAAAACTGTAAGTGGCTTCACAGAATAACATCCACAGTTACTACAACAATGGACTTCCAATGCCCCCATTTTTGCGCTTCCAGACTGGGACTGTAGAGCCACCTCCATGTCCACAGATGCCCTGCACAAAAGCGTGTCTTCTTTGAACCCGAAGGACTACCTTATATAGTGATGCTATATGTAATTCCAGCATAACAAAAGAGAATGCATTAAGCAAAGAAATGTGCTGTGTATGTGAAGAATTCTTTCTTCCTCCTGGGGAACTATAAGCAAAATAGCTGATTTATCTCCTTTGGAAATCACTTAAAAAAAATTGAGTTCTCCCAGATCAGATTCATGAAAATAAAGTAGGCTTGTATGAAGAAGTTCATATATAGTTTGCTTGTAGTTTTTGGTGCAGTATATTTTCCAGATTTTTCTGAATAAAATATAGTAACTAATAAACTGTATGATTAATCTGATTTACCTTATAGAAACATGTGCTTAAAAATGACTGACCTTTTTAGTAGCTATTTATAATTACTTCAATTCTACTTTGAAAACATAGGCATCACTTACTCATAATCTTTAACCCACTAATGTTGTCTATATCAGCTGTATGTATAGTCCAAAGAACTGGTTACTTTAGGTAACCCACCATACTTGCATTGGTTTCCTCTTCTGAGCAAGCTAAAGAAAAGGCTTAGTAGCTTAAATTGTGTTTTGGGGGGGCATATAAAGTATTATCTCCAACTTTTTCAGCAGAAATTTGTTTTCCTTTTATAAGGAACATTTATTTTGAGTCAAAATACTAATTTCAGAAATTTATATTTTGCTTTTTTGTCAATAGACTACAAAGGAAACAAACTGTACAAATAGAATAAAATGACTGGTATTTCAAAATTAAAAAACTAATAGCACCACTTTATTAATACAATACTATGCTGCAGCACAGTAAAGTTCACTTCAATTTTCTTCTGGCAGATACCCCAACACCCTGGATCAGATTGGGAGCAGGCATGTAGAGGCTGCAATGGAAAGACGATACTTTTCAGCAACTTTTATTGAGTATAACTGATAACTTCAATAAATGACATAGTTGCTTCTTGAAAGGCATTTGGTATAAACATTCCATACCTTTCATATCCTATCTTGTACCTGGTAAGCTGCTTTCAAAGTAGAGCTGCTTGCCTGCCTAACAACACTTGAAATTGATCAAAAAATGCCAAAAACATTCTCCTGTGGATTTTATGCAAATATTGAACAGCATTAGGGACAAAAAAAAACCAACCTCTCAACAATTCTACCATACTCCAAGGAAAAGTAGTATTTCTTTCTGTTCCTATCATAGTGATTAGAAATTGCCTTGCCAGATAGGAACAGAGGTCCTGAGTAAGATGCCTTAAATCCTGGGTCTCTGTAGTTGAATGGGAGTTAATGGGGGGTTGAGCTGGGAGGCTGTTTGGTCTGGAGGTTGTGAGCTACCTAGGACCATTATATGAGATAGGTAGCCGTATATGTTCTGTAAATAATTTCCTCCTTTTACATAATTCTCTTGTCCACCAGCCTGATCAAAGTATTAGTCCCCAAAGTGGATCTGAAGCTAATATAAAATTGTCTTTGTAACTTCTCTGGAATTACTTTGGACCCAAATCAACTTCTATAGGTTTGGGTTGTCTTTTCTTACTACAAAGGCTGATGTGACAGCTACAACTAGGTATTTGCTTATGTGTTTTTTCTTGCATTATATGTGGCATAAATTATGTTTTACAGCTTTCCAAATACTATGCAATTGCTAGTGTAAAACTGGAAAAAAAAGTTAAGGTGTTTAATAGGATTTGAGCATTCTTAAATTGTTGGTTCTTTGATAATTTAAGTTCTTTCTAATACAAATTGTACAGATTCTTACAAATGCCATTATATTCAAAAGTGTGTTTCCTGATGCATGGACATATTTCAAATGGGCCTAAAGGTGACTGGATTTATTGCTTTAATAGTTTCAGCTGTGGATACCTGTTCTTCCCTTGTATGCTTGATTTCATTAGATATTCCTGGCTGACACTTGAAGTATCCTGTCATATCTTCAGAATCCCGCATTTCTAAAGAATCTATCTTTGTTGGAAAAACCACCATGTGTGTTGTGAGACCTTAAAGATTAACAAATTTATTAACTCGTAAGTTTTTTATGGATCATGGACACAACTGTTTCTGGAGGTGGGGAATAGAATACTATTAGACTAATAACTATTAGAGCAATAGTTTGTTACGATACTGGCATTCTTACATTGATATGCAGTAAATCTTGGTCTATGTTTAATTCATGAGGAATGGTAATAAATCTCTTACAGTACTGAATTCTAGCACAGCTGTTTCCTGATGGAATAGGTCTTTGTAATTATGTTTTTTCCAAGTATATTTGGGAATTGAAATGTTTTTCCATTGATTTTGCAATCATTTATTCTTTTGCATAGAGATTGGCTAGTTTGCCAGTAAAGTGTAGTGGGGCATTGTTGACAGATGAACACACTGAAGGATGAGGTTTATTTCCACTAATGGCGTTGGTGATATTATTGGGTCCTTTAATATTTCTAAAATGGTTTGGAGGATGGAATTGGTGTCTGTGACATTGCATCAAAGTTAATCTGAAGAATATTGGTGATACCTGATTTTTCTGTTCAGTACCACTTGTAACTGAAGATACTCTTCTGCTTCATTTTGGAAGTTTTCTGGTATTTTTATATGCAACATTAATAGTTTAAAGCTGTTAATACTACTGGATCATGTATATTAAACCTTTGGACACTCTCTGCTTTTGCCTGTCCTGTGTTGTGAAACAGATTTTTATCTTGTTTTTCTGGATATCCCCAATCAGGAAGTAGAATCAATTGTGCCTAAAATGTGGAGGATGATTAAGAGGGAGTCGGTTTCCCATGTTTAACTATTTCCCATTGTTTACTGCTAAAAGGAAATCAGTAAATTCTTACATCAGAATGCTTGTAAAAGTGTTTTGAGTATAGCTTTGTTTATATCTTAGCCTTTTTGTAATAACTAACAGTTTTTGGTTTTGTTTCCTTAAAACTAAATGAGATGTAAATACTGTTGTTACATGTTGAGACCTGAATTGTTATAAACAGTCAAAATGCTTGAGGCCTCCAGGGTGAAATTATTATGTTTTAAATATGAACATGGTTGTATCTCCTAAAAGAAAAGAGGTATGGATGGAAGGGGGCATATTGCAGATCAAGCAAGTTAAAGCAAGTACTACAAATACTATACATACTTAGTTAAAAACTGAGACACAATTTAAACAAATATGTATGGTATCTATGTATCTTTCCAACTGGTCACTGTTAGTACATTTTGGAAATGGAATTAAATATATCTATCTTGCTTGCACTATTTGAATGCAGAATAAATAACATTCCACAGTATGTGAAACTATGAGATAAGTGGTCCTTAGAATAGGCCCACAAGAGAGTCTGGGAATCTAAGGAGGCCTGTTGCAGTTTTGTGTCCTTTGTGCACTGCCTAAATAGAAAGAAAATAGATGAGCTCGTTGCTAAGTAGAATTGCTAGATTGCATTAAGTAGGACTGAGGTCAAATGACTTGCTTTTTAGGAAAGTGGTAATTGAAAGACAATACATCTGTTTTCTTATGTCAAACCTGCTGACCAATCAGATTAATTAAATGGAAGCTACCTTTAAAATAATAAATACAGAATAGCTTTTCACTAATATCATTTTTCTCCTTTTCTTCACTTCTCTCAATAAATTCTATATAATCTTTGTCCAGATTACCACGAAAAGTTTTCATCTTTCTGCTTTTATTGCATACTGGGGTCATAATGCAATTATGGATCCATCTTGGGTGGCTTGGAAGTTATGTTAGTTTTCCCTAAGTATTTTCTTCTTACCATTAGTTATGTCTACTGCTGTGTTATGTCTACTATTGGATTACTGTGAGAAGATATTTTATTACTGTGAATTTTCATAGGAGATTTAGAGAGCAAGGGCATCCAGCCTACCAACTCCACATACGCAGTGCTGAGAGGAACACTACTGGAGACAGAATTATTTCTTCTTTTAGAAAGGGAAAAATCTCTAGGCCAACCCTTCCAAATAGGTCTTATATGAGATTATATTAGAATTCCATTTATAGAATGGATTGTAAGGGACCAGTAACATACTGTTCCAAATCTTTCTCCAGAACATTCTATCAGAATTTACATTAATTGATCATACATTTAACAAGTGTTTTATAAATGTATATGTAAGTGTGCTGCAGATAACAACAAAACCTTTAAATCAAGAGTGGGCAACCAATAATCCCCACCAATGATGTGTGCTTAAAAAAAATGAATGTCACAATTTTTCCCCATTTTAAGGGTAGAAAATATGAAAACTATAGTGTATGCTGTAGAATAGATATATCACAGTTAAAAAAAAATCAAAACAGTATCTCCAAAGTTCCAAAACAACTCCCTCACATTTAAGTCTGACTATATATGACTTCACCCCCTTTGTGTCCCTCAGCCTGCCCAGAATTGTTAAGTGAAGAACTTTGTTTTCCAGCCTGCTTTAAATATGTCTGTGAATTCTGCTTCCTAAGGGAGCCAGCAGTTATTTTCCTTTGAAGTAGCTTCCCTATCACTTGGTATGTTACAAGTACATTCCTCAAGATCCCTGGAGGTAATAAAGTTAGACACGTAATTTCTCAATTTGTGCCCATGAAAAGAAGGAAACAAGGAGCCTAATTTTATATTTAGCTGTTCTATCCAACTGAAATAAGAGTATGGTTCACTTTGAGTTTATGCTAATTACTTTCCTTGAAATAAACTGAATTAAGTGTGGGAGTAAAAGCTCCTGAACTTGTTAGAAAATAGACTTATGGTAGCAATCAAGATTGCCCTGAGTATAGGGCTATCTTATGAAAAAGTACAGCTGGGTGCCTACTTACAGTGCCCCCAGTTTCAATATTGTATGAACGTTACAGCGTAATTCTTAAGTACGTAGGAATGGGCCTTCTACTGTTAGGCTCTCAGGCTGTGGAATGTACTTTCTTAGGGAGACACATTTAACTTGTACTCTTTCTCTATTTAGGAATATGGTAAAAATCTGTTCTGCAAATATTTAATAGTTAATTTGTTCTAATGATTACTTTGAATTCTATTTTAACTGTAATAATGTTGTAAACTTATTAAAATGTTGTATATTTGTATATTTTAATCTTGATAAGAGGATAGGAATTCAATAAATAAGAGATTTGATGACTAATCTGTTTTTGAGATTATCCTCAACCATCCTCAAGAAGTACTGCCCTATAGAAAAAAAGAATTGTTGGCCATGGCTCTAAACATGGGATCCAAAAATTCAAAACCTTGGTGAAGACAAAAGGCACTGCCTTGTTATACAGATTCTATAGGCCTTTTTTTATATCCACTAGCATCACTGCTGAGGATGCACATCTGTTGGTGGATTTTAAGAATGTCATACTTTTGTTGAATCAAAAGTATAGTCTGTTGATGTCCATATGTGGTACCAATAGAGGCGAATATGTGTAGCTCAGGGTTGAACTGTGGAGTCCTTGGGGTTCTCTGAGCTTGGTTCTTTTCTTGCATCTGAGTTCTCAGTGAACATTGAAAAAGAAACTATGAAATACTGTAATGCCCATGGAGGAAAACAGAGGCGGTACCTACTAGTCTAATGGGTTCTTTTTTGAGACCCAGAAAATTAGTCTTTGTGATGGTTGATGCTCAAAGCCAATATCAGGAAGAATTGGGAAGAGTTCAGGAAATCTTTTTGATATTCTTGAAAATATGCCTTCTCTCCCTCTGTTATGCAATTCCTGAAAAAGATACAGCTGCTTGCAGATAGGTGCTATATTCCAGAGAACCCTTTCTGAAATTGAATCAAAAGGTTGCACACTATCGTGGCCAGCAACTTTATGGATAGATTTCTTTCAGCTCTCTTTCTGGAGATAGATGATCGTTCTCTGTTGGGAATTGGGTTTTGCTCCAGCTGTGAAAAATGGCTAGAGTTGTGGCTGTTCCCCACAAATCTAACTAGAATTATTCACCTGAAGAGCCAGGGAAGCCAAGGTTTAAACTGACACTATCTACAGTATTAACTACAGACTTAGATATTCACGCTATTGAGAAAATTGTGTAAGACTACATTGGGTTGTAGCTGAACCTGAAGAAAAATGGAGTTTTGCATTCTGAGTCTGCTTCTATGAATTGCCTTTGTCTGAAATCATTTGAATCAAGGTATTAGTTTCCCATTCCTGAAGAATAGTCAGGAAAATTCATAGGCTTTATCTTAATTAGAAATATTAAAAAAACAGTACTAATAAATGATTAAATTAGCCTGATTAATTTCAAAATATGACTGGCAATTGGTCTTGGGTGTGAATAAAATTATAGCTTTTTGCCATAGATTTCAGAGTGTTTTGGGTTTTGTATTCCTTTCTTCTCATTTGAAAAGAGAGAACATTCAGCTTCTGTGTTTCCTGGCAAAAACATCAGAATGCATAACAGGGTAGAAAACTATCCTTAATAGGAAGGATGGATGGGAAAGAAAATTGGAAGTCTCCTTATGAGGTCTTGATCCCAGCACTGTTTACTTTGGAGAAATGAAAGAACTTAAAAACAAATGTCTGTAAAAGGCAAGCTTTTATCTTAGAAACATTACCCAGAAACCTTAAATACTTATCTCTCTGTAATCCTGTTTGTCTTGAATCCAGTTGCTGTTGCTTCGAGGCACATTGGTAATGGATGAAAATGATTTCTGTTCACCCTGATTTGTTTGTAGTTTTATGCAGAAAAATGATCTGCATATGAGAAGATGTTTCTGAAAGTTCCTTGGAACAGAGATGAATAAATACTGTAGATGAATGTGTCCTACATTTTGAGCTTTGTAAAGGGTTGCTAACATAATTTGCTGGTTAATTGTTTATTGTTGGGCATAGAGAGACATCTGCAAGACTTTTTTAAAAACTAGGAAACTCTTGGTAAGGAATCTCAAAGTAAATTATTTCTGAAATTAATATTATTTAATATTAGAAAAGCAAACAAACTCTTAAGCATTATAAGTTTTCCTTGGATATAATTCCCTTTTATAATCCAAACTGGCAGGAATGGGGAAGAAGAAAATGAACTACAAGAGAGATTTAGAATGGTCTGTCTAAAAGAATGTTAAGAATCCAAGCTAAGTATAATTGAATGTAGTGCTAGTATTACATTTGTTAAATGCAGATTTTTTAAAAAAAATTCTTGTTTTATTATCAGGTCCATAAGATGATACAAGATCCTGTATCCAAGTTTTAATGTGAAAGCAGGATTTTGTAAGCTGAGTCTGCATGCAGTCCCAGACCCTATTTTGTAGCTATCAGAATAGCTTCAGATTATGCTGGTGAAATTCAGTAATTCAGTTGCTCACTCTTGTTCAACAGATGTAGAAGTCTCAGTATTGTTTAATGCATCTGTTTTCCACAAACATCCTAGACATCAGAAAGGGGGAAAGCTGCCTGAAAAGTTTTGGCCATGATGTCACTAACTATGGCCTTTGCAGTCCCTAAAGGCCAAAATAATAATAAAAATGTAGAACCTAGCATGCCACCCCCCACCCCCCATTTTCTTTATCCATATTATAGGGTCAATTTATCTGAAAGTTAAATAGTTTGCTTTTGAAAATATGACATACACATTATATATCTCTAATCCCAACTAATCTGTCTAGTTTCAGTGGATCTTAAATGTGTGAAGGATTGCAGCTTTAATTGCTGCTCTTTTTCTTGCCAGAATGGAGCTGCAACAAGACAGGACTGTAACATAAGAACTGGAGTTTCTCCAGGTACAGTTTTATTTCCAGCAGCAGTTACTGTCATCAGCAAGTATGAGGTTTTGGAAACTTAATGAATGACAGAAAATTTTACTTATTGTAAGTACTTATTTAGCAGTTATCATAAGGAAGACAGCCCATAAGATGTAAAATATAGGAATACTTTGTTTTTCTTGTATTAATTCTTAGTGCCAAACTACCTGTGGCTTAAAAAGAAATGAAGAAGTGTCTCCTGACTGGAATTGGGGCAGCTTTATCAAGATAGTAGAGTTACCCGCTTTTTCTTATTTGAAATTGCTCCCTTCCAGCTGCTATTAACTCTTTGATTGGGAAACGTTTTTTCTCTCCCCCAGTATTTCTTAACAATTGAATATTTGTTTGGCAGTAACATCAGTTGAGAGATGAAGTCATTTTCTTCATTCGACCCTGTTGTCTGCTTATATTATTTTCCCTTGAGTTCCTTAAAAAAACAACAGGAGATCCAATGTTGGATCTTTGTATACATTCTTACTGAGTGAAAAAAGAGAGCCTAGATGTTTTCAGAAACACATTGGCAGATCGATTTTTGAAAATATATTTAGAGCAGGCTGAAAAGTGTTAGATTTAATTTAATAGCTGTTTCTGTCATTAGAATTGTTTGTCTAGAAACCCTAGAAACTGTTATATTGCTGAGTACTGAGCCATATTACAGTTCTGTGATGACTGGCAGTAGCTCTCCAGAGTACAGACAGCCTATCGTCAAAGGAAAAATTAATACTGGGATTGAACCTAGCATCTCTGTGTGCAAAGCATTTTCTCACCATCTAAGAATTTATTATTTCTTTTTCACCTTCAAATGTTAACACGAAGTCAATACAGATCAGATGTAAGTTAAGCACATTGAAGGGTTAGTAGTGTTCATGGAGTGCTTTACAGTGCCATCTGATGGCAAAATAATTTTTTATTGCCTAGTTTCCCTTTAAAGATGGTGCTCATAATTTTAAAAAGTAGACTTGGGTCTGTAGCATCAGTAAAGAGATACAAATATGATTCTCCTCTGCCCCTATAGTGTGTCAAAATGGTCCATTTATTTTCTACCTGAATGAGAAGAGTGGAATGACAGTTCCTTCTTCATTGAGGGTGAAATGTTGGATGGCCTGCCGTACTCCTTAAGGTGATCGTGCTTAAATCTAGGAACTGTCACTGGCCTTCTCAATGGATTTTTCAGATTCTTCAGGAAGGCTTACAACCATGTAGAAAAAATGACTGCTTTTAAGAGCTGGTTTGGGTTATTAACATAGCATAGTAAGGAACATTAAAAAGTTTGCCCTTGGAGAAAAACAAAAGGGAAATTAACTGGATAAATTGTCAGTGTTCAATAGGAATGAATCAATGGTTGAGTTACTGCTTTTTAGGCTCTCTACCGCAAATTAATAAATAGTGGGGCTGTCCCAACATATTGGTGACACAATATATACAGTACTTCACATTAATGGATTTGGTGTTTTTTAATTATCAGGAACATGACATACTATATACGTGGTATTCTTTTAGTCCCTTGTTTACTTTCTGTAGAGGTTTAAAACCTGAAGCACCCATTTTTCTGTATAGGATTATTATCCTTTCTGAAGGCTTGTGGAATCTGAGGGCATCTTGTCCACTAGGAATTTACAACTAGGATGCTGGCAGTCCTGTTGAAGCCATAGTTGTTTTGTGGAATTGGGAGATGTCTTGAGTGATAGAAACAGTTGCTTCCAGGTGTACTTTTGTGCAGTACAGAGTATACACAGCTGCCTGCAATGAAGCAGCAAACCACGGGGCAGGAGCAAAACAAAATATAGTGTAAATCTGACCAAATGTAGTAAAGCTCATTATCAAGTTTGTAACAGGAAAGTTGATAGACTACTTGATTGCTGCCATTTTATCATAAGAATGTCATCCAGTGAAACCTTCTGGAGGAATAGTGGACTTGTTTCAGCTTGTTGAAGAATATGATTAGAAAGAATCCTTGGAGACTTGCTGGAGTATCTGCTAAGTATTTTGAGGGTAATTGCTTGTAATTAGTGTTGCAATTCAGCCAAGGCATATATCTTAAAATGCACATTAGACCTATTTCATGGATTTTAGTGGACCGTAGCACATTGCCTATTAATTTTGCCTGTTTTGACATATAACAGTTAATAGAAGGGCTGGATCAAAAAAATAATTGTCTTTCTATGATAAGGTGCATTCCTAGCTTCTTGAAGGAAGTAATTGGAAGATAATGCCTAAACTATCTCCTATTGAAACTATCTTCTAGGGCAACTGTTATATGAAACTGATTATCTGCATACATTTTAATTTCTTTCCTCACGTTTAGTTTTTGTACATTAATTGCTTTAGTTTCCCTTTGTTTTCAACACTTCGTCTTCCATTTTAAGTTTCACCTACTGTAGTTTTATTTTGGACAGGCTTTTGCAGTTAGAGATTAAGAGCACAGTGTGTCATTCAACTTGCTTTGAATAACATTCCTCCTGAAGGATTAGGACTGCAATTTAAAGGTATCCATTTGGATTTGGAGAGGTGTCATCTTTGATTCTCAATGGGGAGCACTCTCCTAGAATGGTGTGCTGTTGTGCAATTGGGAGTCCTTTTGGACTTGCAGCTCCTGCTCAAGAGCAGGTGAGACCTGTAGCTAGGGGGCCTTTGTGCCCATTCTTGGCCCAAGAGGCCTTGCTCAGTCACCCATACCTTGGTCATTTCCTGGTTGGATTACTGCATTATGCTCTACAGGGTCTGCTCTTGAGGACCATCTGGAAATTATAACTCATCCAGAATGTAGCAGTGCACGCAGTTATGGGCGCCCTTGGCTATCCGTATTACATCACTACTGCACAAACTGCCCTGGCTTCCAGTTTATTTCCAGGTGCAGTTCAAGATGCTGGTTATCACTTTTAAAGCCCTGGAGCCAGGTTGTCTGGGAAACCACCTCTCCCTGAGGGCATAGGGTAGGCATGCTCCAGGTCCCTTCTGTTAAATATTGAAGGCCTGGAGAGCATGCCTTTTCAGTAGCATCCCCTGCCCTGTGGAACACCCTCCTCCTAATTGTTCTAGCAGACCTTTAAAAGCTGGCTTTCCCCCCAGGCATTGAGCTAAGGGGAGGCTAGAGGCCTAGCAATTGTTATTGCTTAAGTATTGGGGAGTGTTGCTTTATGGTGCCAGGAACTGTTTTTTAGATGCTGGTTTTTATTGTTTCTTTTATGTTTTTATTGCTGTTGATGTGAGCTACCCAGACTAATGGTACATACATAAGATAGGCGGCCATATAAGTCACATGCATACATACATACTCTTTGCTCAACTCATGTAATTTGAATTATTTTCTATTCAAAAAAATGCACAGCTTTTGACAAAAATAGGCTTGCTGCAGTTATCCATAGTCTATTACCCTTCAGGTTAGATGAATATCGAGAAATCTACTAAGACGCCTTTGTTTATAATTTAACTGAACTGCTGAGTGTTTTGAAACTATTATTTATCTATCTTTGGTTCTGTATGTGGATATGGTGCCCTTTACATCCTTTGCTGAAAAGGTACTTCAGGATGTGCATAAAGATGCATATTCCATCTGACAGTTTCTCCTTAAAGAAGCTTGCATAGCTTGCATGATAGCTGCACAATCCCAGGAAAATATATGCTTGAATTAAGGAGGTGCCAGCTGAGGGTGACATAATGCTTTGGAGCACATGTGAGTGTGCTGTTTTTATTTATTTACAAAGTGACTATGGGTGGTATACAAAAATGAACTACAAAAACAATACAATACTTTAAAAACCAACTAAAACCATAAAATGGCACCAGACTAAAATGTACTGCAACACAGCAATTGGAACTACGCTCATCCAGATCCAAAGCCCTGGGGAAGGAGTCAGGTCTTGACAGCCTAAAGGCCTGCAGGATCAGGACCAACCATATACAGGTGAAACTCAAAAAATTAGAATATCGTGCAAATGTTCATTTATGTCAGTATGGCAACTCAAAAGGTGAAACCAATATATGAGATAGACGCATTACATGCAAAGCGAGATATGTCAAGCCTTACTTTGGTATAATTGTGATGATTATGGCGTACAGCTTATGAAAACCCCAAATTCACAATCTCAGAAAATTAGAATAGTGTGAAAAGGTTCAATATTCTAGGCTCAAAGTGTCCCACTCGAATCAGCTAATGAATCCATAACACCTGCAAAGGGTTCCTGAGCCTTTCAATGGTCTTTCAGGCTGGTTCAGTAGGAATCACAAGCATGGGAAAGACTGCTGACCTGACAGTTGTGCAGAAAACCATCACTGACACCCTCCATAAGGAGGGAAAGGCCCAAAAGGTAATTGCAAAAGAAGTTGGATGTTCCCAAAGTGCTGTATCAAAGCACATCAATAGAAGGTTATGTGGAAGGGAAAAGTGTGGTAGAAAAAGGTGCACAAGCAGCAGGGATGACTGCAGCCTGGAGAGGATTGTCAGGAAAAGGCCATTCAAAAGTGTTGGGGACTTTCACAAGGAGTGGACTGAGGCTGGAGTTAGTGCATCAAGAGCCACCACACACAGACGGATCCTGCACATGGGCTTCAAATGTCGTATTCCTCTTGTCAACCCGCCCCTGAACAACAAACAATGTCAGAAGCGTCTTACCTGGGCTACAGAAAAAAAGAACTGGTCTGTTGCCCAGTGGTCCAAAGTCCTCTTTTCTGATGAGAGCAACTTTTGCATCTCATTTGGGAACCAAGGACCCAGAGTCTGGAGGAAGAATGGAAAGGCACGCAATGCACGATGCTTGAAGTCCAGTGTGCAGTTTCCACAGTCTGTGTTGATTTGGGGAGCCATGTCATCTGCTGGTGTTGGTCCACTGTGCTTCATTAAGTCTAGGGTCAACGCAGCTGTCTGCCAGGAGATTTTGGAGCACTTCATGCTTCCTTCCGCAGACGAGCTGTATGGGGATGCTGACTTCATTTTCCAGCAGGACTTGGCACCTGCCCACACTGCCAAAAGTACCAAAACCTGGTTCAATGACCATGAGATTACTGTGCTTGATTGGCCAGCAAACTCGCCTGACCTGAATCCCATAGAGAATCTATGGGGCATTGCCAAGAGAAAGATGAGGGACATGAGACCGAACAATGCAGCGGAGCTGAAGGCCGCTATTGAAGCATCCTGGTCTTCCATAACACCTCAGCAGTGCCACAGGCTGATAGCATCCATGCCACGCTGCATTGCGGCAGTCATTGCTGCAAAAGGGGCCCAAACCAAGTACTGAGTACATATGCATGCTTCTACTTTGCAGAGGTCCGATATTGTTCTATTTCCAATCCTTGTGTTATTGATGTCATGTAATATTCTAATTTTCTGAGATTGTGAATTTGGGGTTTTCATAAGCTGTACGCCATAATCATCACAATTATACCAAAGTAAGGCTTGACATATCTCGCTTTGCATGTAATGCGTCTATCTCATATATTGGTTTCACCTTTTGAGTTGCCATACTGACATAAATGAACATTTGCACAATATTCTAATTTTTCAAGTTTCACCTGTATCAGAAGGCAGGTTGTTCCAAAAAGCAGGGGCTGCCACCAAGAACTGCCTCTGAGGTCCCATAAGGTGACATTGTGTCAGTGAGGGGACTCAGAGTGTAAGATAGATACTCTAGGGGGGAGGCAGTCCTGCAAATAACCCAGTCCTTTGCCATATGGGGCTTCTTAGGTGATAACCACCTTGAATTCTACCCAGAAGCCTGATGGGAACCAGTACAGCTTGTGAAGTACAGATGGGTATAATGAGGAACTTTCAAAACTACAGTCTAGCCGCCTAGAGTCACTTGTATAGTGAGATGGGTGGCATATATAAATTTGAAAAATAAATAAAATATCCCCATAACTACCAGTGCCACTACGTCCTGGGCCAATTGAAGGTTCCAGATGTTTTTCAAGGGCAGCCCCATGTAGAGCATGTTGCATTAGTCCAATCAGGAGGTGACTAAGTCATGAGTGACTATGTTGGTGATTCCTTAATTCAGAGACCACCTATGATCAGGCAGCTACTGTATGAATCCAGGAAAAGATGAGGGTCCCCCCCCCAAGGAAGTGTTGATGGGCGCAGTGGGTGCGTATTTATCCAGACAATCTTTTTGGCTGTTGATCCAAAGCATTGCACATTGTACAGTAGAACTACGGATGATCCATTTTAAACTTCAATTTTGTCAATTTCCTATGATAGTTATGTAACTTAATTCACATTTCTCTTTGCCTCTTTATTGCCAGATCCTTGCTTTCTAACAAAGGCTTTTGAATAACTTACTTATTATGAAGATAAGCCACAGTAGGGCTTGAGTTCATATACTCCCATCTCTTTATTCTAATGTAAATTGCACAGCTGTGGCTGATTAAAGCAGGTTGTGATGGTTTTTTAAACCTGTGGGAAAGCTTAACCATAGCTAAAGGAAACAACCTATCAACAATGGTGTACTGTTTTGGCTAACAGTAAATGCTTAAACACAGTTTAATATTTGAACAAGTGGCAAGATGTGATTATTCAAAAATGGAAGCTTCCATATTCTTCATAGCCACTTTGGATGGGGTAGCTGCAAGCTTGAAGCTTCCCTAGCCTTATTTGTACTATGATTAGGATTACATCTATTATAGTAACTCCTTGAATTTAAAATAAAATGGAAATATTGGTAAATAACCTTTACTGGAAGCCTACTAATGCCTTTACTACGAAGTTCTTTTTAAAAGGCTGTATTACTACACAGATGTAGGATTGAACTATACACAGTTGTGGGTAGGCTCCTTACTTTTATTGATTAAAAAAAGAGGAGTAGAAGAGTGTTCATAGAAAACGACTTGTATGACCAGCTGTGTTAGATAACTTCAATCTGTCAAACTTTATTATGGGTCATTGGCCCAGACTTCATTAAAAGAAAATGTTAATTTCTTTTACAGAATCTGCTCTCTCATTTTTCTTTGACTTCTTTTCTCTAATTTATTCTGCCTTCTTTTTCATTCCCAAAATGAAGGCAGAAAAAGTTAAGCAAAACAACCAATGGAACTTCCCAAAGTCCTGTATTGAAATCTGTCTAGACAAAGGGAGGTGCTGTAGGCCAGATCAAAGATTGGTTCAGCTTAGAGGACAGCTACCGTATTTTTCCGACAATAAGACGCCCCCATGTACAAGACGACCCCCATTTTTCCAACTCCAAATTAAGAAATCAATATTTTAAAGATAGTGCAGAACACATTTTTATTTAGTAATTAGTTAACATTTACCTGCTACACTCGGTGGGAGGAGGTCCAAACTGTCTCTCTGCAGCTCTATTTCCAGGCTCTTTTGCATAACTGATTACATTCAAGCATGAATGAAACTGCCGATAGCTTGTCTCTGCAGACAGACTTCCTCTAATTGGTTTGTTCAGCATCAGCTGACGTCAGTTACATAAGGGTCGTGATTGGAGGAAGTCTGTTTGGGAGACAAGCTATTTCACTCGTGATTGGAAGCTAGCAATAGGAGGAAGCCTCTCTGCAGAAACAAAGTATGGGCAGTTTTGCAACCGCGCAATTCTCAGCTGACTTCCTTGAATAAGACGCCCTTCAATTTTTAGGGTAAGGATTTTAGAAAAAAGTATCGTCTTATAGCCGGAAAAATACGGTACTTCATGTCCCTACTGGTTTCATTTGTTGTGAGTAGAAAAGATCACAAGTATAAAACTTAATTAAGAACTTGTTTCTCATACACTGCTAATTGTTTAATACTAATAACAGTCTAATAACTAGCTAGGACCCAAACAACACTGGACCCTGCTTTGTAACACATGATTCAATTTTGAATGAATGGCAGTCTGTTTGAAAAGTTGCATCTTAAATCATGTTCTAGTTGCAGTCATGAATGAACAGATCCATTTGATAATGGTTTTCTTGATAAATTCACTCCTATAGGTCAAGAGCGTCAAGCTGATAGTTGCTGGTTTCACCAGGTCCTTGCCAGTGCTAAGCAGTTTCATTTGCTTTGAAGCATCAAGCAACATAAGGAGCAAGGCTAGCTTGTGGCACAAAACATAGTTTTTTTGGCTGGAATGTCTGATTGTAGTTTAAGTTATTGTTTCCTTTTCAAGGAAATTCTGCTCTTTGTTAACCAAAGTGCTTTGTTTAGGTTGAAGTTATCTCTTTAATTTATTTTGCTTTAGCAATTTATTTACTGAGTATGTTACCACTATACCATAATCAATGAGATATGTAAAACCTATTATCTAAAAAATTCTGCTCTATTTTTAGGCTATACAAGTTGAAATTTGTTTGTGTGTGTGTGTGTGTGTAATACACGCACACCCTGAGTAAATTCACATTACCTAGCCGGGTAATGAAACGTTTACAAGAAAAGAACCAAGCTCAGAGTACACCAAGGACTCCATACTATATTATAAATAAAGTTACAATCATTAATAAAATGCAGAGTAAATTGCTCAGCTCCACTTTAGTGTTCTTTATGGGGTAGTTTTCAGTTTTTAAGACAGAAATTGTTTGAGACTGCAGAGTTTCTACAGGATTTTCAATTAAACTGCATCATTCATCACCTGAATATTTAATTGTTCTGACACAGCTACTTCAAAGAATTGTTCAATTGCCTCTGTCTTTTTCACATACTGAAGCCAGACTTTCTGCAAAGCACAATCACAATCCTTAATAACAAACTGAGTACACAGGGAAGTAAGTGTGTTTGTGTTGTGATTCAGAAATATCTGGGCAAAGCTCCTGTGAGTCTACAGGAAAGGGATAGGTCAGATGCTGAGTGTTAGAAAGAGGCGGGAGGAGGGGATGAATCTCAAAGGTAGTAGAAATCTCACATACTCATTCAAGGTCTAACTCATTCCTTGCTGTCAAATCAGTTCATTTCAATTCATCATGCCCCATGTCTTAGCATGCTTGTGCAGAATTTATCAACAGGATCATGGCAGCCCACATTTGGGTTGCAACTTGCAGATTAAAAACCACTAATCAGACTAAAGCAAATAGATTAGTTGAAATGAAAGCAAATATGATATGTAGTAAACTAAAGTAGCTTGAAGTAACAAATTGTCAGCCGTCCCACGTAAACCAGACAGGAAACAAGACTAGATGAACTAATTCTACTTTATTATAAGGCTACATTAACAGATTCTTACAAGTCTGAGAGCACATATCTCCCGCCCTCCCTATTTATCTCCTGAGTAGTTATGGCGGGTCTTTCCTAAGTTTCTTTCTTTGACTGTTACCCTCTTGCAGACTCCTTTCTCTTTTATCTGATCATTCCCTAGGCGGCATCTCTTTCCCCCATCTTCCAAAGCCACCCTCACATTCCATCCCATGAATATATAGATACAGGTAGTCCTTGACTTATAACTATCCATTTAACAACCTTGCAACAGCACTAAAAAAAAGTGATGACGGGTCCTCACGCTTAGACTGTCAAAGCGTCCCCACGGTCACATGATCAAAATTCGGGTGCTTGGCAACCGGCATGTATTTATGATTGTTGCAGCATCCTGGGGACATGAAATTGCCATTTGCAACCTTCCCAGGGGGCTTCTGACAAGCAAAGTCAATGAGGGAAGCTGGATTCACTTAATGACCACAGTAAAAAGGTTGTAAAATCAAGTGTGACTCACTTAACAACTGCATTGCTTAGTGATGGAAGTTCCTGTCCCAGTTGTGGTGATAAGTTGAGGACTACCTGTATAATTCTTTTCTGCTTAATTTAGGCAAGGTATACTGTATATCTCCTATCTCAAAATGAGCCAGTTTGATATAGTGATTAAGGCATCAGGTTAGAAACCAGAAGACCATGAGTTCTAGTCCTGCCTAGGCACAAAGCAAGCTGAGTGACCTTGGCTCAGTCACTTTCTCTCAGCCCTGGGAAGGAGCCAGTAGCAAATTACTTCTGAAAAACCTTGCCAAGAAAACTGCAGGGACTTGTCCAGGCAGTCTCCAAGAATCAGATACAATTGAATAGATTAAAAAAAAATTGTACAATACAGTGGTACCTCAAGATACGAACGCCCCATCTTACGAAAATTTCAAGATATGACCAGCTCCGGCCGCAAAAATTTACCTCAACATGCGAACTCCGCCTCAAGCTACGAACCGGATCCGCGGCCATTTGCCCTGCTGCCACGTGGTCGCGGCTTCCAAGAGGAAGTGCTAATGAAATCTGAGCGGGAGGACAAAAGCCCAAGGAAAGCAATGCAGAAAGAGGAAGTGCTAATGAAATCTGAGCGCGCGGGGGGGGGAAGCTCCCGCTCCCGGCTGTGCGTGCGCGCTGATATTGCTTTCACTGTGCTTTTGTCGCTATGGAGAAAGGAAAAAGGAAAAGCCATTTCCCCTGCTGCCACGTGGTCGCGGCTTCCTGTGGGTGAGATCGCAGTAGCAAGGAGGCATTCGGTGAGGCTTGTGGTGTGTTTTGTGGCGTTTGGAAGGTTTTTGGTGTGCTTGTCAGCATGGCCCCAAAGAAAATGCAGGGCGGGCGTGGCAAGAATAAGGCTTTGCAGCTAAGAGGCAAAGAAGAGAGGAAACCCCTGAAGGAGATCTCCCCGAAGTCCCTTTGGAGGGGGACTCTCCCTCCAAACAATAACTGCCTCCCCACCCCATTCTCCCTCTTCATACTGTGCTTTTTTTCATGTTTTTGTGGTTTAAAAATAAAATGCATATGTTTCAGAACTGTTTGTATTTACATTGAACCTTATGGGGAAATTTGCTCTTTCCTTTGACCATAGCCCTTGGCCTGGTGATTACTTTCACTGTGCTTTTGTCGCTATGGAGAAAGGAAAGAGCGCGGAGGAATCAGTGGGGAGGGGGGAAGCTCCCGCTCCCGGCTGTGCGTGCGCGCGACATAAGCCTTCCCCCTCATTGCTTTCAGTGTGCTTTTGTCGCGCGTGCCAAGGGCTATGCACAGAGGAAAGAGCGCGGAATTAAGAAGCAGCAGCACCGGGTGGGGAAGCTCCCGCTCCGCTGTGCGCGCTACATAAGCCTTCCCCCCCCCGTTCCTTTCACTGTGCTTTTGTCGCGTGCGCCAAGGGCTATGCACAGAGGAAAGAGCGCGGAATTAAGAAGCAGCAGCACGGGGTAGGGAAGCTCCCGCTCAGCTGTGCGCGCTACATAAGCCTTCCCCCCCATTCCTTTCACTGTGCTTTTGTCGCGCGCGCCAAGGGCTATGCACAGAGGAAAGAGCGCGGAATTAAGAAGAATCAGCACGGGGAGTGGGGGGGAAGCTCCCGCTCCCGGCTGTGCCGGCTGTGTGCACGGGAGCCTTTCTCAGATTTCATTAGCACTTCCTTTTTCTGCGCTAGGGCTGACTAAAGCGCACCTGGGGAATTTCGTAGCCGTGCAACGCCGGCTGACACATTGAACCTTATGGGGACATGTGCTTCAGGATGCGACCAAATTCGGAGGGCGGATTAGCCGTATTTACATTGAACCTTATGGGGAAATTTGCTTCAGGATGCGACCAAATTCAGAGGGTGGAACGGATTAACCGTATTTACATTGAACCCTCCCCTTCATGGATCACTGCCTTGTCGTGGCGAAGGGGCTTGCGTAACTCAGTGAAGCCATGAGCTATACCGTGCAGGGCCACCCAAGACGGACAGGTCATGACAGAGAGTTCTGACAAAATGTGGTCCACTGGAGAAGGAAATGGCAACCCACTCCAGTATTCTTGCCAAGAAAACCCCATGGACAATGTTAAAAGGCTAAAAGATATGACGCCGGAAGATGAGCCCCTCAGGTCGGAAGGTGTCCAATATGCTACTGGGGAAGAGCGGAGGGCAATTCCAAGTAGCTCCAGAAAGAGTGAAGCGGCTGGGCCAAAGCCGAAAGGACGTTCAGCTGTGGATGTATCTGGAAGTGAAAAGAAGGTCCGATGCTGTAAAGAACAATATTGTATAGGTACCTGGAATGTAAGATCTATGAACCAAGGCAAGCTGGATGTGGTCAAACATGAGATGACAAGATTAAACATCGACATCTTGGGAATCAGCGAATTGAAATGGACGGGAATGGGTGAATTTAATTCAGGTGACCATTATATCTACTACTGTGGGCAAGAAACCCTTAGAAGAAATGGAGTTGCACTCATAGTCAATAAGAGAGTGGGAAAGGCACTAATGGGTTACAACCTCAAAAACGACAGAATGATCTCAGTGCGTATCCAGGGCAAACCATTCAACATCACAGTAATCCAAGTCTATGCCCCAACCACTGATGCCAAAGAAGCTGAAGTTGACCAGTTCTGTGAAGACCTACAACACCTTCTAGAACTAGCACCAAAAAAAGATGTCCTTTTCATCATAGGGGATTGGAATGCTAAAGTAGGAAGTCAAGGAGTAATCGGAATAACAGGCAAGTTTGGCCTTGGAGTACAAAATGAAGCAGGGCAAAGGCTAATAGAGTTCTGTCAAGAGAACAAACTAGTCATAGCAAACACTCTTTTCCAACAACACAAGAGACGACTCTACACATGGACATCACCAGATGGTCAATACCGAAACCAGATTGATTATATACTTTGCAGTCAAAGATGGAGAAGCTCTATACAGACAGCAAAAACAAGACCAGGAGCTGACTGTGGCTCAGATCATGAGCTTCTTACTGCAAAATTTAGGCTTAAATTGAAGAACGTAGGGAAAACCACTAGACCACTCAGGTATGACTTAGATCATGTTCCTTATGAGTATACAGTGAAGGTGATGAATAGATTTAGAAGATTAGATTTGGTAGACAGAGTGCCTGAAGAACTATGGACGGAGGTCCGTAACATTGTACAGGAGGCAGCAACTAAAACCATCCCAAAGAAAAAGAAATGCAAGAAAGCAAAATGGCTATCTGATGAGGCTTTACAAATAGCTGTGGAAAGAAGGAATGCGAAAAGCAAGGGTGAAAGGGAAAGATATAAGCAACTGAATGCAGATTTCCAGAGAACAGCAAGAAGAGATAAAAAGGCCTTCTTAAATGAACAATGCAAAGAAATCGAGGAAAACAATAGAATGGGAAAGACTAGAGATCTCTTCAAGAAAATTGGAGATATCAAAGGAACGTTTAATGCAAAGATGGGCATGATAAAGGACAAAAAAGGCAGGGACCTAACAGAAGCAGAAGAGATTAAAAAGAGGTGGCAAGAATACACAGAAGAACTATACAAGAAAGATCTTAATGTCCCTGATGTCCATACTGGTGTGGTCACTGACCTTGAGCCGGACATCCTAGAGAGTGAAGTCAAGTGGGCCTTAGGAAGCATTGCTAACAACAAAGCTAGTGGAGATGACAGTATTCCAGCTGAGTTATTTCAAATACTAAAAGACGATGCTGTTAAAGTGCTGCACTCAATATGCCAGCAAGTTTGGAAAACGCAACAGTGGCCACGGGATTGGAAAAGGTCAGTTTACGTTCCAATTCCAAAGAAGGGCAATGCCAAAGAATGCTCAAACTATCGCACAATTGCACTCATTTCACATGCTAGCAAGGTTATGCTCAAAATCCTACAAGCTAGGCTTCAGCAGTACGTGAACCAAGAACTACCGGATGTACAAGCTGGGTTTCGAAGAGGCAGAGGAACTAGAGATCAAATTGCCAACATTCGCTGGATCATGGAGAAAGCACGAGAGTTCCAGAAAAACATCTACTTCTGCTTCATTGACTATGCAAAAGCCTTTGATTGTGTGGATCACAACAAACTGTGGCAAATTCTTAAAGAGATGGGGGTACCAGACCACCTTACCTGTCTCCTGAGAAATCTGTACGCGGGCCAAGAAGCAACAGTTAGAACCGGTCATGGAACAACCGATTGGTTCAAAATAGGGAAAGGAGTACGACAAGGCTGTATACTGTCACCCTGCTTATTTAACCTATATGCAGAGTACATCATGAGAAATGCCAGGCTGGAAGAATCAAAAGCCGGAATAAAGATTGCAGGGAGAAATATCAACAACCTCAGATATGCAGATGATACCACCCTAATGGCAGAAAGTGAAGAAGAACTAAAGAGCCTCTTGATGAGGGTGAAAGAGGAGAGTGCAAAAGCTGGCTTGAAACTCAACATTAAAAAAACTAAGATCATGGCATCTGGGCCCATCAATTCCTGGCAAATAGAAGGGGTAGAAATGGAAGCAGTAACAGACTTCATTTATTTGGGCTCAAAGATCACCGCAGATGGAGACTGCAGCCATGAAATTAAGAGACGCTTGCTCCTTGGGAGGAAAGCTATGGCAAACCTAGATAGCATATTAAAAAGCAGAGACGTCACCTTGCCGACAAAGATCCGCATAGTCAAAGCTATGGTTTTTCCAGTAGTAATGTATGGCTGTGAGAGCTGGACCATAAAGAAGGCTGAGCGCCGAAGAATTGATGCCTTTGAACTGTGGTGCTGGAGAAGACTCTTAAGAGTCCCCTGGACTGCTAGGAGGTCAAACCAGTCAATCTTAAAGGAAATCAACCCTGATTGCTCATTGGAAGGATTGATAATGAAGCTCAAGCTCAGATACTTTGGTCACCTAATGCGAAGAGACGACTCTTTGGAAAAGACCCTGATGCTGGGAAAGATTGAAGGCAAAAGGAGAAGAGGACGGCAGAGGATGAGATGGTTAGATAGCATCACTGAAGCAATGAGCATGAAATTGAGCAAACTCAGGGAGGCAGTGAAGGACAGGAAGGCCTGGCGCAATATGGTTCATGGGGTCACGAAGAGTCGGACACGACTTAACGACTGAACAACAACAACAACATTGAACCCTATGGGAAAACGTGCTTCAGGATGTGACCAATCCTCAGAGTCACGGAACGGATTAAATTCGTATCTTGAGGTACCACTGTATATCTCTTATCTCAAAATGTTATATTTGTGTACCAAGACTTACCCTTGTTTATTTCATTGTGTACCATAGGGTTAAAAGGTCAGTGAAATGGCATTACTTGATAACTTTGCTGTATACTTATTTTACATGTTGTTGTGTCTCTATGGATACTGCCCTATTCACCATTTTAGAGTCAGAGGAAAAAAGTACTTGGTGGGGGGAGGGGGAATGTTTCCATAGCACTGTCAGCAGCTCCTTAAGCAGCTGCATTTTGACTTAGAACCACGTGGTTGCCCTCTGCAGCAGCATAAACCCTGGTTTAAGATGTTGAGAAACTTCATGTGCACACCCATGCATGCTTCTTCGGTTTGAATATGAAGCCCTGCACAACTCCAGCGGATACCTGCTGGAGTTCTGCTCTGATCCCAGCATGAGTCCTGATTGGAATGAGACTGTTCAGGATGGTTTTAAACTAGTAGCAGGACGAAGTTGGCTAACATTCAGAGTCTTCTTCAAAGCCTTCCAAGGCCCTGTTAATGCTTTATCCCTCAGTAGAAGTGTAGCTTTGTTTTAAATGTTATAATTGTTTTGTGAAAAATAGTGGTGAAAAATAAAGTTATGGGCCCTTAAAAGAAAATTAAAGGCATAGCACAGTAATATCTATGAATATAATGTTCTAATTTTCATGCAAATTTCATCTCATTCTGATTTTAAACAAAAAATTAAAATAATTTTTATCTATTAAAAATATTTCTAAAGTTAGATAATGTGAAGATGAAGCTTTACATTTCCTGAGTAAGGCTGGAAAATTGGGCATCAGATGGGACAAGATATTGCCAGGCCAAACACGAGATGAGGAATTGGCAGCAAAATGTGTGAGGCAGGCCTTATACAGACCTAATTGTTATATTAGAATTGGCAGTTATAATTGTCTCTTTCAGAATTTCTCTTTTACTTTGAGGTGTTACAACCTATTACCAATAGATGTCAGTCTAACAAATATCTTAAGTACAGCAGTTATATTCAGTGTTTAGTGATAAATTGCTCTGATATCTTTGAAGTCATAACATTTTAGGTTTGGTTTGATGCCAAATTAGATCTTATTTGATTCTCTCATTACCAAAATCCAGAGAGGTGTGTTTTTTTTAATTAAATTAAATTTCTTCTTTTTTATTATTCCATAAAAGTATGCTAGTGCCAATATATTCAGTTTAATAAAACTGTAATAGATGTTGGAAAATTACTGTGGGTAATTTCCAGTTTAGTTTGCACCCAGCACACTTCCAGTCAATCCCTATATCCAAATCTATTTACTATTTATTTATTTATTTAAATTAAGAGCAAGCATACATATCTTTAAGTTCAGTTGGCAAAAATAAATAGCTGGGTGTTTGTTTATTAAACATAAAACAACAAAACAGTTTACTAGCAAAACAGGAAGAGAAAAATATGAAGCTGAAAAAAGCTGAAAAAACAGCTTACCTTATCTGTATTTCTAAATAGCTATATTTAAAGGGCACAGAATTTTCCTAAGTCACTGGAAACAGTACTGTTGGTAATTAGCATGGACAATCCCAAAGGGAGTGGCTTTTGGTTATTCCAGCTTTAACCCTTTTTGTACCTAGTAGTAGCAGAATAGAAATGGAAAATAGGACACCAGGTGACCTGTCCTTTGTTCTGCACCATGAAGAAACAATTTGATAGATGTATTCAACATTCCCCTTTCCCATCAGCTCTGTGCACTGAATTACTATAATTGGTTGTACCATCATAATCCCTGAGCTGCCACCATATAATCTGTTCAGTGGTATATAAGTTTTACTTGTCCCTTTTCTTACATGTCTTTCACATAGTGTAGTTTAACATCTGTGTATTTCATGTTGGGTCTGGGTTGCTTTGTGCTGGCAATTCTGTTACATCCCAAGTTGTCCTCGAATAATGTGATTGGGATTGGTTATTTATTTATTTTATTTTGCAGTCTATAGTAGTTTGTACAACTACACACATTCCCTGCATTCTTGTTCTCTTTGTGACTTTCCTAGATATATCTAAGTCATGCTCATAAACATAGGCTGATTTGTATATAAGTATTGCAGTTCATTCGGGTTAATGTTTTCTCCATTAAAATGAGCAACACTGAATGTTTTTAAGTCCCAAACTCTGTAGCCTTTTGTTCCCGTTTGATAGTTTAGCATTATTCCTAACTGGGTTCTGCAGTTTATTCCTTTTTTCATTAAGGATAGATGCATAAGCTTTACATCAAAATATCTTTAGGAGAGGTTTGGGTTTGCTCCCATTCCATAACTCATATGAGGTTTTACCTGCACCTTTTGCTGGGAAATTATTTTGCACATAAGTAGCTGTGTTAAGTACTTCTCTCCCAAAATAGTCTGGTAACCTTGCATCAACCAGAAAGATACTTTATCATGCTTTGATTCTTTATTTCTACAACCTCATTTTGTTCAGGACCCTAACTTAATATTTTTTCATGTTTATGACTTTGTTGTTCAAATAATTTTAAAATTCCCAGTTGCAATATTCTCCCCATTATGAGACTTTAAAGTATTTATTTTTATTTTTTTTAATTTGTATTGAAAGTTTTGTATGTAAATAATTTGTATCAAAGGTTTTAATAACAATTAAAGAAAATACAAACTAATTCAAAAAGAAGGGAAAGTAAAAAAAATGTGTACAGTAAAAAAGAGGAAAGAAAAAGAATAAGGGAAAGAAAAAAGAGAAATATTTAAAGAAGTAGCTCCTGATCTTCATCACAAGTACAAATTTAATAATTCATCCCCTATAATGTTACATGCAGGTATCTCTTCTTCCCATAACCCATCCCTTATCCATATGCAAATACATGAATCATTAACATTTCAGTCCTAGTGTCACCAGAAAGTCCGTAAAGGGATCCCAGATTTATACAAACATGTCCTAACCTTGATCAAACAAACCAACTTTGTACTTTCCTTTTGCTTCTAACAATCTTAATCTTAATTCATTCAGATGTTGTCATAGGATTTGATCTCTCTTCTGTTTTTCTTTTTCCTATCTTGAAGATTTCTTCAAGACTTTAACCAACTTCTTTGTAAGTCCAGTAAAAAGTCCTTATCCAGGTCAATTTCTTGGCTTGTCATTTGTATTTCCACTTTAGTTGTTTCCTCTGTCTTATAGTCCATTTTTAAAAATTTTTTTCCAGTACTTCAGCAAATTCTTTATATTCTGATATTTCTGCATCAGGCAAAATTTGTTCCATCTTTTTATCTTGTAAATCTTCCAAGATGTTCTCTTTTGCATCAGTAATTTCTGCTTTAATATCTTTGGGACATAATCAATTCATAGAAGTATACATCATTGCTGAGATTGTAGCCACTATTTTTTGACCCCATTCTTCAAAAATCTCCTAACATATTTCAAATGTTAAAGCATTTACTGTCATTTTGCAAGTTCCAGTGCTGACTAAAGACAAGAGACAGGCTTCCCCCCGTTTTTCCTTTTTCCTTTTTGCCTGGAATCTTTAGTCCCCTCTAGTGTTCAATTTCTGAAATTTTAAAGTTTCCAGTTTCTGTTTTGAGTTAGGATAGACTAAACATGTCGGTTCCCACGAATGTTCTGTTTATTTATATAATCATTTCCAAAATCTTATAACAAAAGTCCTAATATTCCATTGTTCCAAGTTTGTCTGGTCCCTTAATGCTTTTATAAGCTCTTAAATCAGATTCTTATTTAGCTTTTTGCCGTTATTTCTAATTCTTTAAGTTCTTAAGTTTATAGTTAGTTTTTCTTTTATTCAGGGACGAAAATAAACTCACCAGATGGCTTTTCAAACTTGTGGTTTTGAAGATCTCTAATATCCTTATGGTAGTTGAATAGGTAATTTCCAAAAGTGATTGGAAAGTGAGTTAGCAAACTCAGTGTCCTTTAAAAGGCTCCGCTATGGTTGAGAGCATGATGGTTCTCATCTCCCAGTGCCCAAACCCACCCAAAACTGTTGTCCTGGGGTGTCCTCATAAGGCCCAGCTGTCCAGAGTACAAGTGAGTGATCTGTCTTCTCTTTATCCAAAGAGATTCCACGGGGCTGGTCTACTCGCCGGTCCTTTGGTCTTAGCTGCTGTCATAATTTCTGCACATTTGAAGATGTCTTAGCTCTCCATTCCTCACCCAGAAGCTTAATGTATTTATTTTTCTGTTGAATGTGTTTTCTATGTATGCACAGTGCAGTTTGGATTTCTCAAATACTTCACTCCTGATTAACAGGTCATGTGAAAAAGTAAGTACAATCCTTTGAAATGCAAAATTTGCATTTATGTTTATTTAAATTACACAACAGACTACAAAATATAAATGATGCATGAAATTTGTTATATTATATTCCCTTTATCAGTATTGTTGAAATGAAGATCAAATACAGTATCTATACGTTGAAATATGTTGAAAAAGTGAGAGATTTCAATGTAATTCCCTTTGTTTCGCGCAAGGACAAACATTCAGTCAGTTGCTTAGTTCTTGTCCTTTATTTTCTTAATGTCAGAGTTGTCTCTGTGACCAAATCTTCTATGCAATTTGTAGGATTATTATGCGTGCATCCTGCTATTGTGTTTGTTTTAGATAAACTCCAGCAAATTAGATTCATTGTGCCTTTCCATTAGCTTTATTACATGGTCCTTTCTAACAGTCCAAAGTCCATTTTTCAGCACAATTTTACGACCACAATATATAAGGTAACATAGACTTAGGTAATTTGCATCCAATTCAGGTAGATAATATACTTGAATATTCCTGTTTTTGTTATTATTTACCAGGCGTTTTAACTCAGTACTGCCTTTTCTGTATACTTCAATCAATATTCCATAAGCTAAATTAACTTTTCCCTGGTAAGCTTCATCAAAGCTTATAAACATATCTTTTTTGCAGGTATATTGACTATACACTATCCAGCAAAAATCTGTTTTTCTTTTCAAATTCAAAATCATGTCCAATTTCAAGTGAGGATTTATTTATTAACATAAGCACTGTTTCTTTGTCTGCACCTCGATGGTTTTGCAATTCCAGGACAGACTTGATTTTTTTAAAAATACTTTTGATCTCATCTGTTGTATGGATCTCACCATTGTAAACTCTGCATTCTACTTTAATATGCCCCTTTCTGTTGCAGTAATGACAGATTATATTTCTCCCTTTAACTTTGTATAGAGAATTCCCTTCAATTGCATCTGTCAGATCATGCTGGTGTGCCTCCAGTGTGGCAATTACATGCTCAAGAGAAATTTCATCATGAAGTTTGATTCACTTTACAATATATTTAGTTTTCTGATAACAAACTTAATAACAGTTCCCTGTTTGTGACTGGAGTGCTCTAGGTGCTCAGAGCCCAGCTCTGGCTCCCTGTTGGGCACACAACCCTCTTGTTGGAAAACCATCATAGGAAATTTCCAGTTTAGTTTACACCCAGCATACTCCCAGTCAGTCTTTACATCCAGATCACAGCAAACACACATGCCACTCAATAGAGCTAACAAAAAATACAGCTAGATGTTTATTTATTAAATATCAGTAAACATCACAATAGAGTTAACTGGCAAAATGGAATAAAAGGCAGGCAAAAGCAGGGAGACAGACATGAACAGGTCAACAGTCCAAAAGGGAGTGTTTTTGATTGTTCCAGCTTTAACCCTTTTATGTACATAGCAGTAACAGAATAGAGATGGAAAATGGGACTCCAGGTGGTCCCTCCTCTACTGTGTCTCATGAAGGAACTGTTTGGGGGAATAAGGATGATGTATCCAACAATGGAGACAATAGTTTTCTTGTTTGATTATCTCTTTATTTGCATTCCCATCCCCTACCCCCAAAGTCAACAAATGGGTAATACCTTTATTAGAAACAAGTGAACTGTTATAGCAATGATAATATTTGGAGTTGTGGAGAACTCTTTATCAGATTAGATGGATTTAATCCAAGCATGGGATGCAGGAAAAAGCAAACTCAAAACTGAACAAAATATTTTGGTCATGTGGTTTTCATTTTAGACACTCCAGTGCTGCAATTTCAAGGAGTAAGCAGTGTTTTCATAACCCAGATGTGTTTCCAACCTTGGTGAAAAACACAGATTGTTGGATAGCCTAAATTAATACAAATTGTATTAATAATAGTAATTGTAGTAGTAAACAGTGATTAATTTTAAGTAATGGATCATCTCTGAAGTGTTATCATTTGGAGGGAAGCGGGACCTTCAAAATAGAAAGATTCTGTTCTGAGGAAGAAAAAAGAATTGACCAGTTTGCAGTTCCAATAATAAAGTTCCAGCTTTCTTATCAAGGCATCTACCATCAGGCAAGGGGAATGTTTGAGCCCATTATTATTACCATTATTGAAGGATGTTATTTTAGTCAACATTATTACAAAACTTAGGAAAGGCTGGTAAGATGAATAATAATATGCTAAGAAATAAAAACTAATATCATAGGCATGTGTATAAATGTTTCTCTTTATGTTTGAGGAAACATGCAGTAATTAATTTGCATGTTTTTCTAAATTTAGGATCTGTTTGGATTTGTGACTTCAGCTTTTCTAACAAAAAGCCATACCTATTATGTATTTTGTTTTGCCATTGACTTGTATACTAAGCTTCATAATATTGCATTTTCTTAATTCTTGAATGGAAAATTTGCAGTATCCTTAGTTCACTGAATATGCTTGTGTTTCTTATTTAAAGTGTGTGTTCAGCAGAATGCTGTCAGATCCAATGGTAAGTAAGAACATTGCTTTATCAGCACAAAGGTACAAATTTTTATCAGGTTAAACTCAGGTGACATTTGTTACATTTCAGTACTATATATAACCTTTTTTTAGCAATTAGTAAAAATTTAACAGAATTTCAAAGATGCTGTAACATGGAATTACTGTCCTAAAATGTATTGTTAAATGTGGCCTTAGCATTCGAAATCTGCAGCAGTGTGGGTATTTTTTTCTCTCAAGTATCCTTGACATCACATTTTGTTAGAGATAACGAAAAAAAACATCACCACCAAATGGAATCAGCAGTGACTACTTCGTGATTGATGGTTAATCTGTTCTTACCTTTGTTTATATACTGAGGTCTACACAGAAGTCCATTCACACTGCTCAAAAGCTCAGACCTGCCCTCCATGCATCCACTGCTGTTGCTTTGTGCTGTATGAGAAAATACTTGCTAGTGCCTGAAAAAAAGGGTTCTCCCCTTTGTAGAATTAGTTGCATCATCCAGTCCTTATTTGTTAACTTGGGATTTGCCAAAGATAGTTTACCCTGAAGGGACAATATAAAAGGGGAGAGATAAATTCAGTGGTCAGCTTGTGTGTACAAGTCCTTCCCTCTTCTTTTCAATGATACAAGTTTTTAAATTCTAATGAAGGTACTACATGACTGTTTGGCATAGCTTTTTTCTTGATTCAAGAGTTTTATGCACAGTGTTAGTTTTGATACTGATATTGTTGGCTATCTTGGGCTATTTTTATGAAAGTTCAAGCACAGTCTTTAAGTAACTTTGAAATCTGAAAGTTCTATGATAATCTATCTGCCATTTCTGTATTTATTGCTAATCCAATAGAATAGCCTGCAAAAATAGAATGTGCTGTGCAAAGTAGCCGTAGAGAAAGATTTCCAGAGGAGATTACAGTAAATGAGTGATTTTATTTAATAAAAATATTTCAATACCCTAATTTTTAAAAATTCATTATATCATTATATGTTGTTAGGATGTAAACAGTGCTAGTGAATCTAGTATCTATGTTCAGATATTGCTCAGAACTATTGGCAAGGACCAGAAAATTATTGCTAGCATTTGCAATAGGAGTTCCATTCTGCCAACTTGTTTTGAGAAAGCCATAATTCTGGTATACTGTAAAGCCTCAGTATTACTGTCTGAGCAATGCTGCTGCTTTCTAGGAGTACTGGCAGGTAAGACTTCAGGTTAGGGGCAACTGTAACATACCCTGTTGTTCAGAAGCTAGATAACAATAGAAGCTTCACATACGTGACACTGCTAGATAGGCTCCTTTATTGTACACAAGAAGCCATACAGATGCAGATGATCTGCCTACTACAGAACACAGAAATCAAGCTGTCTATATTTGTCATCTCCAGGTTTTAGCACTCAAGCCTGTTCCCTCCCTTTTCAAATCAACGATTTTTGGCTTTTCTTTTCCTAGCCTTGGGGTTAGAATGGCTCAGTGTTCACACTGAGGCTTCACACATAGGCTCAGTGTTCACACAATGATTCTCTCTGGCCTGAGCTATGGTAGTTGCCACCTCTCCCCTTCAGCCCTTACCTAAGAAATGCTCTCTTACCACACTTTGTGGTGCATTCATTGCATCCATGATATAATATAGTGCAAAACTTACTTTTCCAGGTGGTATTGTTGAATCATCTGTGTAGTTTTCATAGACAAACTGTTGATGGTCTGTGAATAAAACTGAATGCTAAAAGGAAGTTTCCCACCTTCATAGGCTCTTTAATAAGGGTAACTTGATTCAAGTATATAAACCCAAAGTCAGATGTCTCTTTCTGCTTCCCTCTGGTGTAAATACCAGTATGTATCTGTGTGTGCATATATAATTCTTGATTTCTTCATTAAAGACTTTGAATTGAAAATCTGTGTGATTTTCTGTCCTGATAAATGCAGAAAGATGTGTAACTTTAGGCAGTATAATTAGCCTTAGCTTCAACAATTTCTTGTTCTGAAAGTATTTTACTTAAATTTTAAAGCTGGCAAATTTACATACATAACCATCACACTGCTCTGGAGTAAATGCAGAAGACAAGGCCTATAAGACCTGTAAACAAATAAAAGCAAATATGTAAGAAATAGTAAGCCACAGAAATTAAAGGCATGAGATAAGAGAAATGTAGTTAATTCTAGTTTACACCAACACCATTACTATACCTCTCCATGCCTTTCCATCCTTGTAAGCTATTCTTGCTTCCACTTCATTAATGCACCACTTCCTGTACTGCCTTTTGTTCTTTAAACTTCTCTTATCTCTCTTTTTGAAGATCTCCCCTTTTTCTCAGCTCGACCACTATTCTTTCATATGGTTGTTTTGTGGTTTAATCCTCATTCATTTTCTGTATGTGACCTTTGTACTGGTCACTCACTTTAGTATCCAATCCACATTCATTCACCACTCTTGACCCTATCTCTTCTTGTTTTACTTAAGTAATCCATTCCTATTGGATTCAGCTTTTTTTTCCTTGGCATACCTAACTGTCACTTTCATAAAACAAAATGGGCAGAAACCTGTTTTCATATCTTTTCACAAATACTAATTCCTTGACAGACTACATATTACCCCATTATGTTTCTACCAGCATTTGCACATCTTTAAATATTTCCATTCCATTTTTCCTTCTTTATTAAGCTTATGAATTCATGTGCTTTCTCTAGGTTTCTCCATTTAGGAATAACTTGGAATAATCCACTGTTTTTCCTGTCAAACACAACTACCTTGGTTTTTGATACTTTAATTTTACATCTATACTCCTTGTTGCATTGTGTAATTTGATAGTCATTGCAAATAATTTGAGTTCTTTGCAGCACAATTTAACTGCACACAAAATTGCATGTCCCCAACCAACACATATCTAACCTCACAACAAGCTCTCCTTATAAATTTATCCATAAATACATTAAACTCAAGGTAACATCGCACATCTCTGCTTAATGTTGAACCATTTGCTGAGCTTTTTATTGTCCAGATGGTTTATTTTTATCAGGTATTCCAGTTGCTTCATTCAGCAGCTAATCTTCAATATCATCTTTGTACAAAACATTCCACGATTAAAACTGATTAGCTTCTGTCATATGCTTTTTCAAAACAAGCAGTCACACAGGAAACCTCCTTTTCTCACATTCAGACATTTCTCAGACCCATGAAGAGCAAAAATATGAACTGCCCACTTTTACCTTGCAATGTTTCATGTTACTTTTAGTCATGAAAAGAGTTAAGTAAAAGCAAACAGATTTATCTGGAAAAAAAATAAGTGAAATATTTTATATTATGTAAATGTGTCTGACTAGTGGTTATTAGTGTTTACTTTTTTTCTTTGCTAAGGTTTCATCTTCCTACATAATGGTATATATCTCAGAATTCAGCTCATCCCAGTATTTACAAATATAGATAGATGGTTTTGGGCTGAAACTGTGGTAAGTATGATTGTTTGAACTAACTAACTAACTTCCTTCCTTCCTTTCCACATAAAACAAAAGCAGGTCTGAGCCAGTCCCTATATATACATAGGCTAAAATTCTTCAGAGACCTGTCTCATTAATGCTATTCTGTTTATGTATTATATGTGGTAGTAAATATTGCTTTGCACATTCATTTGAGTAAGAAAAATGAAAGCTGCACACCTGGTTCCTAAATTTCTGCATGAATAAAATATAAATAATGCAGTATTACAGAAAATACCTTGTATAAAGTGTTGTGACTTAAATTACTATTTATGGACAGCCTTTTTGAGGCAGAATGATCTTTTTAAAAAAAAATAATTACAACTTAATTTGTGTTATAGACTGAATGGATTCTTAGCACAGAGTATTGGAAACCTTGGTAACTATATTTGCAAGGGCCACAAACATTTCATAATGATAACTGTTATCTTTTGAGTGCAGAAGTATACTCCTCCCTTACAAGATAAAACTAAAAATTCCAGCTAATTAGATAGAAATATGTCTTTATATGTATGCATGTAGTATATTTATATTTTTTAAATTATCGTTTTGCTGCTTTTACTGGTTTATGTTTCCAGTTCACAGGCTCAGGGTATTTATAAGGATTGGGCTCTTTAGTTTGTTAAAATGTACATCTTTAAAACTTTCTCAGTTAGCTGTTGGCTTGCTGGTGTTTGAACTGTGCACCACCCAAGTTTAATATGACATCATTATGTAAAGTAGCACAAACAGACCAGCTTGTAAAGGTTCTTCAAGGAAGTTTGCATAAGCATCTGGACTTCTGCTTGTGGCTGTTGAACAGAAGACTTTAATCGGTGTTCTAGGAATGGTAAAACTCAAGCATGGATTTTTTTAAAAAAATTGTGCCTTCTGTCATGTCAGGAGATGTAGTTTTAGATGTTGGAACAGTCTGTGAAAACTCTCCGAAACTGTTGAAAATGAGGCGTGTCAGTTTGTTTTCATTAGGACAGACTATAGATGAAGATGGCATTCATTTTCTGCATCCCAATTACAGTATGTATTGATATATCTTGATTATGGGAAATTTGGGGGCAAGTGTAATGTTTAAAAGATAATGCTATTATCAGCAGATACTTGGACTACTGCAAGCAGTTTTCTTACCTTGAAAATGGAGGTTTGTTGAATGGCTCATTTATTTAAAAGGTGCCCAAATCATACATTGTTCTGTGAAAGATACCTGTCTGCAGTTTGTAAATTACACGATATAATGTGGAAAGTGTAATGTATTGATGCTGAATGTAGTATGTTTTCTTATTTTTTTGTTTGCTTGGGTTTTGTTTTATTGATGTAATAGTTAAGAGAAGCCAAAAACATTTTAGGGTTTCTTGCTTGATCCTTTTTTCATAGCCCTGTCTTATTATGGAGTCTACATCTCAGTACATCAAATATTTGTGATGATTCAGTCCTTAAATGTGGCATTAGTTAATGGTTAGTCATATAATTCACTTCCATTGTATGAATTACCTGTGTGAGATGAAGCATTGTTTCTCTTTTTGTATTACAGTTCACTTGGCATACATTGAAAGATTACAGGCGCTTTTTCAATGCTAGTAACATAATTGCAGTATATAAAATTTAGTAGTTTGGATCCGAGTATCCTGTCCCTAAATGGAAAAAGGTTCAGAGGGCCCAGATGCCTTTTAAAAGATCTTAAAAACTTGGCTGATCCCTTGGGCTTTAGGGCCAAGATATTATTAAAGCCCAGTTTGTCTGTGCATTTTGCTCTGTGCCAATCAAAGAATTGATTATTTTTACCTGGCATGTTTTATTTATTTTTTTATTCTTTTTATATGTATTTTTTATGCCTTGCTAGCTGCCCAGAGTTATTTGATTAAGATGACTGTATACTTTTTCAGAATAGATAAATATTTTATAATTTTTGAAATTTCTTCTGTGCAAGAAAATGAAAATCAACTGAGGAGATTATGAAAGTAAATACAGAAAGCACTTTCCAGTTGTATTACTTTCTGTATTGTTGGAGAGGGTGCACAGTTCTTCCAAAGCAGTATTTAAGAGCTATAGTAAGAGGAAAAATTTGTAAAAATTATCTCCCTTTTCTTACTCTAAGGATGCTTGCAGGATCCAATCTGAAACATGTTTCTCATAATGACTTGTTCGTTTCAATTTGTATATGTTCAGTTTCTTTTTCCTTTGTGTACTAGCTAATACATTTTGAATATTTATTTCCTCATCTGTTGATTCCAATGTTGCAAACAGAGTCTAGTTCTAAAAGTGTGTGGACTATGTTTTCCCTTCTTAAAGCTGATTATAGCAAATATATTGTTAATATAATTCCCATTTGTGTTAATCTAATTATTATATTTGAACTCTTTTCTGAGGAAGAGCTGTGCAACAATACAGTGACCAAGGTATGAGTCACCCGAACCATATAATGTTGGTATGAATGTTCCTTACATACAAACACCCTGACATACTCTAACAGCACTAAAATATAGAAATTGATCCAAAGGTAGGATTTGAATTGCGGACTTAAAGTTCACAGGCCAGTTGTTTTGATTTTATAACTTGGTGAAATGAACATGCTTGCATTTAAAATAAAATGTACCAGTCATGCGTATTATAGATGTTGGAAATGATGAATCATTGAACAGTATAATAGATTCTATATAGTTCTTGGTTTAAATGACTAGCTGGAAAAAAACATTTGTGGTCTGAAATGTCTGTTGATAACATTAACGTATTCTTAATTCTAGTGTAATGCATTCTCCAAAATACCCATTCTTAAGTTATCTTGTTGAGGTAGTTCTGCAATTTCTTTTTTAATTATATAAAAAAAATACTGAATGAGCATTTTAACAAAAAGATACCTATTATGTTCTGAGCAGTCTGTCCAAAATAAAAGGTAGAATTTTGGGAACTTTTTGGTAATTACATTAACTTTTTAAAGTAACACTCTCTACAGATTTCCTGCACTTCAGCCTAATTCCCCCCCTCCCTCCCTCCCTCTTTCTTTCTTCCTCCCTCCCTCCCTCCCTCCCTCCAAATTGGCTATTCCCAAGGCAATCTAAATAACTCCCTCAAGTGCTTTTTCCCCCCCCTTCATGGAATAAAAATTATATAAGTACAGCATGACCCTAATTAAATACTTTATTCTTTTGCCCAGGTCCTTCTGTCCTGTTAGAAGGCAATAGGTGATTGAGGCTATATATGATGAGTGAAATTGCATTTTCATGTCTTTATGTGAGCTTTTCATAACTGAAACTTGGTGGGACAAAACATCTGAGTGGAATGCAAGGATTGAAGGATATAACTTATTTTTAAAAATGAGCCAGACCAAAGGGGGTGGAGTATTGAAATTCAGACATTTGAGCATGTAGGAAACTGTCTTCAAAAAATTTGAAGGGCTGTCAAGTAGAAGATGGATATAATTGTTCAGAGCAGAACAGGAAACAATGGATTTAATTTAAAGGAAGTAGATTTTGGTTGGACAAAATGGGTTTTGTGGAACAGTGGAACAGGCTGCGTTGGGAGGTGGTAGCTTCTCTTTGCTTGAGGCATCAAAACAAAGTCTGGATGGCTATCTGTTGGGGATGCTGTAGTAGAGGATTCCTGTAGTGGACTTGACTGGGTGATTCTCAAGTTTCTTTTCAATTTTTATATTTTATGTCTCTGAGATTCGAAAGGAATAGTTCCTGGATTGTTACTGGCCTCAGAAGGGAAGCAACTTATTACTGGTGGAGCCAACACCAATCTTCTGTAGGACACATTAATTTAGGGGGAGGAAGGGTAATATTTCAGCTTAGAAAACAACATGGAGATAAAGACTTAAATCTCTCCCCCATTTCAGTATTGCATTGCTGTAGACTAATCATAACCCAATTGGTTGTTTTTAATGAATTACTAAGAATGTGTTGTTAGAGTGTTAATTTGAAAAAATCTTTTAGTTTGGTTCTAAATATCTACTACGTCCCTGGGTTAAGAACACACAGTTTAAGGATAACCCATAATTAAGAACAGAGTCTACCGTAGCAAAATCTGAGTTAAATACACAATGATTCAAGTTAAATACACAATGGTTCAAGTTAATTACACAATACTACTTATACAGTATTATACAACAAAACTGTTCCGGCTTACATACAAATTCTACTTAAGGACAGACCTTGGGAATGGAACTCATTCTTAAACTGGGGACTGCCTGTACACATTTGCCAAAAGAATAATGAATTGTGCAGAGCTTTTCCTGAATGTCTTTGAGCCTTGGCAAGTTTAGAATCAAGAAAACATTGAAAATAGTGTTTTATTCTTTTTGTGTTTCATTTTTTGAATTTTGTAGTTGATATCTCTGATCTTCAAACTGAAATAATATTGTATGTATGGTGGTATAGTGAGACTGCAGGTGGCAATCTTAAGCAGCAAAAGTGAAAGAAAGATTTTACCATTTATGTAGGATACAATCTAGCTGGTTGAGCAATTGAGATGACAGGCATATAGTATTCTAATTTCTTGGTTGAAGATTAATCCTGTATTTGAATTGTTTAAATGCTGCCAAATGCTTAAGTCGTTAGAAATTTCTCCAATTCCGTTTGCATTATTGCTAGTAAAAAACCTATGTGAACTTATGAGACATTGATTTATAGTAGTCTGCAATCCTGCTTTTTAGAATAGTAGATAGAAGCTGAATCCTCTTTAAATTATCTGCTTATTTCTATTTTTGTATCCTGATAATGCAATGAAATGTTCCTGAGGCATACAGTCATAAATTGCTGAATTACTAGTGAGATGTTGCTAGAAGATGGGGGCCTGACACAGGTAACGAATAAAATTGAACATAGAATCTTGTGTAAGGATCTTTTAAATGTGAGAATGTAGCTATTTGTTCGATTTGTGAGTGGAGTAGTGATAAGCAGTGAAAACACTGTCTTAGAACTCTGAATATTTAATTTGTACTTATTGAAATAATGAAAAAAAGCAAGCACAATTGAATGTAGAACTTATGGCAATAATGAAAAAATAGTGTTTTTGTCAGATTTCTCTCTGAGGCATAACAATAACTTTCAGCTCTCTGGAAACTACCACAGATTTTGTAGCTAGGTAACAGTAGAAACTTCAAGGACTTAACACAAATAGACAAGTTGCTTTATTGCAGAAAGAAAGAAGATATCTGCAGAAGATTTACCTACTGCACAACATAAGAATCAAGCCCTGTGTATAAATCAACCCCAGGATTTAATTCTGGGCTTCTTTATTTATTTAGATATTTACAGATTTCTTAGCCATTAACAATAGTCATATGATAATTAAAAATATAATAAAAATACAATAAAATATCCATAATCCAACATTAAAAATTGAAAAATAAATTCAGGCAACAAGTTCATAGACTTTCCAAAACAATTCATTTTTTAAAACCTTACAGAAGGCCAGTAATATGGAGAAAAATTAGGTTTCCAGCACAAGGCTGTTCCATAGCATAGGCATCTCTATTGAAAAGCAGTGCTTGCAACCCTTGGCCACTTTGCAGAAATGGGGAACCAAAAGCACTTTCTATTAAGATGAGCAAATTGAGCGGATCAGATATTGCTGAAGAGGATAATTCTGAGTGTATTTCAGCACCAAGCTACAAAGGGCTCTGTAAGTCAAAACCAGCACTTTGAATTGAATTGTACCTGGAAGCTGATAGGGAGCCAGTGCAGGTCCCAAACCATTGGTGTGATATGTTCCTTTTCAGGGCAACAGATGGGTGGCTGTTCTTTTCCATCCTTGAGTGCTATGGACATCTGGTCATGTATACGCATTAGCTCTCTTTGGACTAAGTATCATAGATTTTTGCCTCACCAGCTTCAATCTTTACAGTATCTATCTAGCTTTAACTATAATTTTTTGTTGTATTTATAAAAACAAAATTTTTTGATACATGAAATTGATAATGATAGTTTAACTTGCCTAAAATAGGAAAAAACAGCTGTACTTAATTACAAATTTTAAATTGTATATTTTGTTTTCTTTTTAAGAATGAAATATTGGACAGGTATGTAATATAAAAGTCTTGCAAATCAGTATTGCTTCTGTTAGTGATATATAAACTTCTTTATATTTGTGTTCTCTGTGTGTTTTTCTTTCACACAGATATGTAAAATAATTATAATGACTTGAGAATTGTCTTCAAAACTGAGACTATTATAGCAGTAAATAAAGAAGTCCCATGAGGATTTTTTTTCCGTGATGGTGATCTATTTGATAGATACATCATTTCATAATTTGAACTGGACTTTTCTGTTTAAAATCCTGGAAGATATGGACTTTGGAGAAAATTTTATTAAATGGGTGAAATCGATATATACTTCACAAAAGGCAAAAAAAGTATATAAGCTAAGGACATTTGCAGATCATTTGGTTTTAATTTTGGAAAATCCTATGATTTTAATGGAATAGAGATATTAATAGAAAAATTAAAGGAAAATAGAGATATTAATGGGAAAAAAAGGAATTCAGTGCATTAGCTAGATTTAAAATTAACAATTAAAAAATGAAGATGTTAACAAAAAATATGAAGATGGATAACCAAAAAGAATTGATTGCAAAAACTGGTTTTCAGATTGTGAAAAAAGTAAGGTATCTGGGTATTACCATGACTAATATGAATAGTATATTATTTCAAAATAATTATGTAAAGGTATGGAATGGAATTAAGGATATGTTAAGATGGGAAAAGTTACAATTATCACTGTTGGGGAGAATTTCTGTGGTAAAAATGAATGTATAACCTAGAATACTTATTTTGACAAATGACACACAGTTTAAGCAATGGTAAAAAGATATATCTAGATTTGTATGGCAAGGGAAGAAATCAAGTGTCCTGTTCCAGGCCAACATGCACACAAAGAGGTGGTTGAAATGCTTTACTAGAAATGACTGGTAAAGTCAATTCAAGTGCAAATATACACACACATGTAGTAAAACAAGAAGCCCCAAAGCTTAGCAAGCTTGCACGGGCGGGCAGAGAGAAAGAGTAGTCAGGTGAAGTTCGAAGGTCAAAACTGGGTAGAAGTTTCATCAGCCGGTCTGGGTCTAGTGTAGAGGTCTTCAGGTTACAGGTTCAGAATCAAGGTGCATGGAGCAGGAGTTAACAGACAGTTGTTGTCAACAGAGAAGTTGAACTTGCTGTTCCATTTTAATAGAAGCAGCTCTGGTGTAGCTCATTTAGCAGGGTGAGTCTCCTTCCTCGTGAGTAATCTCGCAGAGCGCCTTTGCTCTACTCTCTTTGCAGCCCACTGACCTCTTATGTTGGGAGGGCATGATAATTCCTCTCCTTTATTTTCAGAGAGTGGCAGCAGATTGTGTCTGCTGATTGCTGGCCAGCCTCACCTCCTCTGCCTGCTCAGATGGAAGTCCGTCCTGTGCCTCTAGAGCTGATGGCTCATTGTCTCTGGGCACTTCTGGAGCTGACTGCTCATTGGTCTCCTCCCCAGACTCCAAATCTGAGCCTACCATGACACCAAGTATTAAATATAAAATTTTCCAAGATGCAATGGAAAGAGGAGGATTAGAATTGCCTGATTTTAAATTTAAATTTTAAACAGTTTGCTGTTTGGTTTGGATAAAAGAGTGGGTGCTGTTGAGAAATAAAAGAATTTTAGAAGAACACAACCTGAAGTTTGGACGGCATGGCTTTTTATGGTACAACAAAGTTAAGGTTAATATAGACTTTAAAAATAATTATGTTAGAAATGCCATACTAAGAATATGGAATAGATAGAAACCCAGGCTGTGCCTGCAAATGCCTTTATTGGTTTCAGCACAAGAAGCATTTAATAGAAAAGAAACAGCGGGCAAGGAAAAATGGTTAACATATCAAGATTTGTTAATACAGGAATATTGGGAACTTAAAATGAAGTCAAGAGAAGAACTGACTGCAGAGGGATTTAGTTTTCATTGGTTTTCATATGCAAATTTGAGATATTTAATATAGATAAAATAATTGGAATTGAAAAACACAGAATTTGAAATTGAATTTTGTACAAATGAACATGTGATTGCTAAAATGTGCAAACTTTTGCTGAGATTTGAAATGGAATAAGAACAAGTTAAAGTGTGCATGATAAAATGGGCTAAGAATTTTAGTTATAACTAGATAACCCATGACACATTGGCTCACCGTTTCAGAGATATTCCTTACCTAAACAGAATGACCAAGGGCAAAAAAACAGTGGGAGTTGGGTGACTTACGACTTGCTGCCAGCTTCCCCATTGACTTTGTTTGTGGGAAGCTGGCAGAGAGCATCAGAAACCAACCAACCTTCCTTCCTTCCTTCCTTCCTTCCTTCCTTCCTTCCTTCCTTCCTTCCCACATATAATATAGGCTTTGGCTGTTTGCCCTCCCCTCACAACTCTCAGGAGAGCTCCGGTGAAGCCACTGCCGTCTCCTCCTTCTCCTTCTCCTTCTCCTCCTTGGCTTACCCATGGAACTGCCTGCTGCTTTGCTGGGGGAAGGTGGAACAAAGAGAGCTGCAGACCGTGAGGAAAACTGCACCCCCGCTCCTCATTCTGGCATGTCCCCAAGGACCCCCTCCCTCGAGGAAGAGGGCTCATCTGTTGACCGCCAGCACCCCCCAGCCAGCCCTACCTCACCAGCAGGCATCCAAATTCTTTTTTTTTCTCTTTAATCTTACTTTATATCATTTCATGTTTATCTTTTACTTCTGTGAAAATCTATTAAAAAACCAATTTCATTTATAACAATGTATTTTGCCTTACCAAGTTTGTAGTTCTACAAGTAAACCATGGGTGAGATATTAAGGTCTAACTGAAATTTTTTAAACCTTATAATTTGCATGATGGGCGGCTGTATAAGTTGAATAAATAAATAAATGCCTGATACAGTGGTACCTCGGTTCACGAAAGCTTCTGTTCACGAACAATTCGCTTCACGAACAGCTCCAGTCGCAAAATTTTGCCTCCGTTCGCGAACTCCGCATCAGGTTATGAACAGGATCCGCGGCCATTTTCCCTCCCGTGACATGTGGTCGCGGCTTCCTGTAGGGAGGGGGACTTCCTGTCCTCCACGCCAGAAGTTGCGTCGAGCAAGGTTAGCTTTCTCTCTCTTCGTACTGTACTTTGTGTCATATTTTTGCTGTTCAAAAAAAAAACAACATATGGTTCAGAACGGATTAACCGTAATTACATTGAACCTTATAGGGAAATTTGATTTGGGACGCGATCAAAAATCGGTTGGCAACCAAATTCATAGGGGTCAGAACGGATTAACCGTATTTACATTGAACCTTATGGGAAAATTTGATTTGGTTCACGACCAATTCGGTTCACGACCAGAGTCGCGGAACGAATTAAGTTCGTGAACCGAGGTACCACTGTACTTGCACTAGCCAAATCAGCTTGGAAATCTAACAACAGGGTAGAAATCTTTTACATTTCATTGGTCTCTGATATTGATTAGCAGCCCAGCTTTTCACAGCAAATGCCACTATGAACCCAGCTTTAATCACCAAATTGACAGATCAGACAGTATCTTTAAAGCAAACCTTCTCAGCTTTAGACCGGTCCTCCCTGGATGATAGCAAAAACCATATTTCAGGAATGAATAATACTTGAATGATATAATGAGACAGTGCAGTGGGAATTGTGGGGACCATGTACTCCTTAGTTGATATAATGAGGTCTAAGTAACAAGTTGTTGGTGTATTCCGAAGTCTAACCAAATACTTGACACTTCTGTGATCTGTGTAGTTCAAGTTGGCATTGATTTTAGAAAGACAATAGTGCAGCTTCTGTTCCATTAGCTAGCATTGAACTTAATGTATTAAGCATTACAGCTTACAGGTAGTCCTCACTTAACAACCATTCATTCAGTGATGATTTGAAGTTACAGCAGCACAGAACAAATGGCACTTACACCCAGTCCCCGAAGTTACAGCCATTGTAGCACCCCTGTGGTCACGTAATCAAAATTTGGGCACTTGGCAACCTGCCCGCACGTATGACTGCAGGAGCACTTCAACTACCCCCCAGCATATCTCCCTCCCCTCTCTGCCCTTTTGGTCACCCTCCACAGTGGCACTCCTTGGTGGCAGCAGTGCTGGGGCTGAAGTAGAGGCCCAGGGGTGGGGGCAGCCAGCTGAGACTGTTGAAGGGTCCAGGCCTCTACTTTAGCCCCAGAGCCATTAGCAAGGAGTGCCATTGTGCGGGGCAGCCAAAAGGGCAGAGATGATGGGGGAGATGGGTGGAAGGAATTGCAGAGTTACCAAGGCTCAGGACTGGGAAGGACCAAGCCGGAAATGGCTTGAATCAGGGTGGGCCCTCACCTAACAACCAGTGGGATTCAGTTAACGGCAGCAACAGGGACTGTTAGGATTGCTGTTGCTAAGTGATGCAGTCAGATGACATTGTGCTTTACGACCACATCACTTAGCAACAGAAATTCCTGTCCCAATTACCACTGATTATGCTCAGAAGTCCCTGCGGAAAGAATGGATTGGATAAATGGAAGAACAGCAATTCTAAAGTTGGGGTCACATACTGTAAAAATATTTGTGAACAGATGGGGGTCTCTTCCACTGACTTCTTTTATTCTAGTAGCAATAAGAGCTATTACAGTAAGTTGCCACTTGAAGTTCTGAACAGCAAGGTGACTAAAATCTTTGACTTCAGCTGCATTTTATTTTTTATTTTTTGGTCTTGTTTGGGGACTAGTGTATGTCATCAAGAAATATGAGTATCCTGAAGGGCATCCTCCTATGACAAGCATGAGAACTTTATTTTCCTTACTGAAGGTCATCTGCATTCAGCAGCATTTCTACTATGGTTGTGCGTCACTCAGAGGCTGCACGGTAATGAAATACTGATGCTATGGGCCAAAACTCTGTTGTCTGTGAGCAAAAAAGGGATGACTGGTAGACAAGCCATACCAACAAAATTATAGCTGCAGCAGCTCTCTGAGACACGATGTTGAGCCTACAAGACTCTGTGCTTTTTGAAATTAACATTAAATCCCTGCTAAAGTTATGGAACAGCAGCTGTAAGTATTTTATCTTGGATGAGGCATCTACATCATGAGAGTTCTTCCTTGCATGCTAATATTTGAGTGTTAAGCTGCTGAAAAGCTGACTCTGTTGTGAGAGATAAATGGGAGATACAGTTAAATATGGACGATTGCAGTATATATTTCCTCTTAAAAACTGCAATTAATTTTTGTATATATTTCTGTGTTTTAAAAAATGTGGCACAGTTTCTTCTTTTAAAGAGAAGTGACAGTTTAAATCCCAGGCTCTGCAGAGGTTCTGGGTCTGACTAATGCTATTCCATAGTTCATTTCAGGACAAAATATGCTTCGTAGCAGAATCAGGTGCTTAGTGCATTGCACAGCAAATGTAATGTTTTTAAATGTTAAAATGTTTGTAATGATGTAATTGATGTTAATGTTTTTCAAAGAATAGTTGTATCCCAGTTCTTGCGATGCATTTAGTTTGTTTAAATCAAGTGATGGAGGAAAAAAAATTCTTGACCTTAATAGCCCCATTCCCTTTGAGGAGCATAGATGCCCTAGGAAAAATTGGGACTTTTGAAGAGAAAGTAGAACCTACCATCCTTTTTAGCTAAAATCTAGACAGACTACACTCACTTCACAAAAATTGTCAGGGATTTTCAGTCTTCCCATATATCTGTCGTATGAACATAACATCGAAGAGAGCTCAGAAAGATTTGCTTCTTTGCTCTTGTGACACTAAAGTTGTGAAGTACTAATGATACTTTCTTTTGATGCCAGTTCACAGTTAATTAGTTCTCCAGTTCGTAAAAGTGTGCTATATGCACTTGATGTACATGCAAATATTCTGTGTATTGAGAAGATGGTTGGCCTACATGAGAAACTATATAACTTTAGAAGTTAGCAGAGTTCAAAATGTGGTATATCTCTCTCAGTTCACTCTGTATAGATGAGAATTTTCTTTCTGCCTCACTTTCCTTAGCTGTTCTACAGCTTTCGTTTTAATTTGTTTTAAAACATGCTGAGCTTTCCACCTCTTTTTTTAATTACCTACAATGGTAAAGACCTCAGAAATAGCTACAAATAATTTACAAATGAACAGTTTTTCCTTTTCATCATCCCTAAAAACCTTAAAATAAACTTACCTTCCCTAAGTTTGTTCCTAATTCTTAGGTTCTTAAGCTTTGTGATACCATGACTCCCTAAAATTATTGATGAATTGGTGTGGACACCATCCTGCATGAATGAATAATTGCTTGCTGGCTTGCATAGGCAAAAAAGCAGCATTGTCAAAACTCACTCCAAGCTTTGATTTTCTGATTCCCCTCTAAGTTGTCCATGACTCCCTAGAAGGGTTGCAACCCAGAATTTGAGAGTCATTATTCTAATTTATGTTAAATGTTATTCATTTCTCAAATTCAGTTCATTTAATTTTTGAACCTAACATTTAATGTCAGTGGTATGACTTTTAGATATGTTTTAGATTGCCAACTGGTGGGAAAGCTATTTATAATTTTCTTTCCTTAAAGGTAATTTTAATATGAACTCTTATATATAAACACCACAGTTCTTTACTTATAGTTAGAAGGGAACAAAGGCCAAGGACACAGGCTGGGTTTTTGATATGATCTCAGATGACTGTTCTTATAATCCAAAATAATTGTTATAATCAAGGCTTCTGGGGAAGATGGCTGACTGAAGAGCTCTGCGAAAAAGTGGAGCCAACGTTTACAGATATTTTTAAAGGAGCCAGTTAGCAGATCAGCTCCTTTGATCCTCTCTGGATAAAAGAGACAGGCGCGAGATTGCCCAAGTTGTTTGTTCTTATGGTTGTTTCTTTTCCTCATGAAGAGACCACAAGACAGCAATCTCTGGTGGGGGGGGGGGGAACCAGGAGATGGGGGAATTTGCAATATTTGCTCTAGCCGCAAATGGAGCCTTTCAGAGGACACTAAGTTCATGCACTTGCCTTGCTAACTACCTTTGGAAATTGCTTACTAACGACTTTAATGAAGTTAGACACCTTCAAAGGGACAAGGCTGAAAACACCCAGTGAGTGACTATGTTCAAACCTTATAACTTTTAAGAATTTAAAATAAACAGCAAAAAGCAAGACAAGGTTTTGGCTACAGAAAGTTTTAAAAAGATCAAGGGCTCGAAAAACATTGGTTGAACTTTGAATATTAAGATTTGAAATTATTTTTAAAGAATAAATGCATGTATGTGGGAAATAAATTATCGTAGCTGTAAGAAACTGCAATGCTCAGTTCCCAACAAAAGCAACTCCCCTTGAAACCAATGCAGGTTCAAAGAAAAATTCATTTATCGAGAAGTAGTATACAGCTTCTAAAGCATTGCTGAAACTAAAGTCCATTTAGAGACATCTTCGAGGAACTCCACCAAGGACTGCTTCAAGACTTTGAATCAATTATGGCAGTTATGTTGTATCTTTCTGGGAATAGTCTGTCTTCAGAACAAGATATACAACAAATTCCATTTGAGAATAACATGAATGAAAGTTTCGATGAGAAGCTGCCATCCGATGCAAAGAGAAAACTATACAGGTAGTCCTCACTTAACAACCACAATTGGGACCAGAATTTTCATTGCTAACCAATGTGTTCGTTAACCGAAATGTCACGTGACCACTTCGCTTAGTGACCACAATCCTGGCACTCCCAGTTACCATCGTTAATCAAGAATTGCTGGTTGTTAAGCAGAGGGAGTCCCAGGTAAGGAAGACAGGGGTGCCTCAGGGGTGGGGGAGGCCCTGGGAGGCCCGCCACATGCTGCACATGAGTTGGGGGGATGCTGTGCAAAGCTGCAGCCATCCCTGGAAGCCTCAGTCGCCCCAGCACAGTCCAGCAGCATGGCACACAGCTGTCGTACCCTGGGAAGCCCCAGCCAGCCCAGCAGCACTTATAACTGCAGGGGCACTGCAACTCCCCCCACCTGCCTGTCTCCCCCCTGTCTATGCCCTTTTGGCCACCCTGCACAGTGGCACTTAGCAGTGCCAGGGCTGAGGCTGAAGTAGTGGCATAGTGGCTGTTTGGAGAAGGAATGGGGCACACTATTTGAAGAATGAGGTCTTCTGAATCACCATCAGAATGGGGCTCCTGCCATTCTCCAAATAGTACCTCTGTTCTTGCGAGACCTGGGGAAGACCAGAAGGTTTCTGAAGGATTGCAAGAATGGGATGTGCGATTTGGAGAAGAAATGGGGTGTGCGATTTGGAGAAGGTATGGCGTGAACAGCTTGGAGAAAAGTAGAAGCAACCTTGGGAAGAAGGCCTGGTATGGCCAGCAGCTGCCTCGCATACAGTAGAGTCAGCCCAGACTTGCTTCATCAGCAGTGGGAGGAAGATGGCCAAGGTCAGCTGGGTGTGGCAGAGTCTGTGGAGCGCAGGGTGGCAGGGGCAATTGGGCTTTGTACAAGAGTGCTGGAGTGGCTGGCTGTGATGTAGGGCTTGAGGTGGCATTTCTCAGTGGTAGCAGTGGCACTGGGCCTGAAGTAGAGGCCTGGGAAGCAATGGCAGCTGGCTGAGACTGCTGAAGGCCTCAGGCCTCTTCTTCAGCCCCAGCCCTGGTGCTGCTGCCAACAAGTGCCGCTGTGCAGGGCAGCCAAAGGGGCATAGATGAGGAGTGGAGATGGGCGGGTGGAGGGAGTTGCAGAGCTCCTGGGGTCATAAGTGCAGATGGGCTGCCAAGTGCCTGAATTTTGATCACATGACCACAAGGGCGCAGCAACAGCCATAACTTTGGGCATGGGTCGTAAGTCCATTTTTTCAGCACCATTGTAATTTTGAACAGTTGCTGAACGAATGGTTGTTAAGCGAGGATGAGCTGTATGAGGTTTTAAAAATTAAGGAAGAAATAAAGACAATCCCAGGGAGCAATGGGAATCATTCTTTTTTGTTGGATTTACAAAAGAGACTGCTTAAAGAATGGAAGAAATTCTTAATAAGAATCAACGACTACTGGACTGGATTACAGAAGTCAAATGTTCTGTATAAACAAAAGAAATATAAAATCGGCTTATTCAACCAGGGTTCGGATGGGGCATATTGTTACTCTGGGTGGTTCTTTTTGGATTTACTGATATTTTGACTGGAAAAATGTATACTGGATATGCTTATTTGGTGTTTAAATTCTTTACTTTCTAGCTATTTTCTGTATCCTAATTGTTTAGTATCTAAATGCTTAGTATCTAATTGTGTGATTTTTTAAAAAAGAAATTAGCTCTTTTTGTAAGGTTAAATTTTAGTCTTTTTTTTTTGTATTAGGATGCTGGGATTGCTTTATATTTGTGAATAGTTTAGAGCTGAGCTATGGAATGTTTATTTGAATGGGATAGGTTGTTATTTGGGGTGGTTATCTTTGGAATGGTTGGCATTTAGAATGGGTTGTGTATTGGAGTTCATTGTTTGTTTAAAGGAGAAATGGTCTCTTTTTGTTATGATAAACTTTAGGTTTGGTTTGCCTATACTTTTTATGCCTTTTAAATGGGGTTTTGCTTATAGTTAAAAGCTGAGGCGTGGAAAGTTGAGTTTTATATTTGTTAATTAATTTTAATATTTTAGAGCTCTGTTTGGACTTTTTGCTGGCAATTGGATAAGGAGAAGATGTTACTTATTTGATTTGTTTGTTACAAAGAAATGGGTTATGGGATTAAGAGTTTTATATTTCTTAATTAAGGGGGTTGAAGAAATTATGAAATTGTTTATTACTTGTGATGAGGGTGTGAAGTCGCTTTTTTAAAAGAGGGGGATTTTTTTGTATGCTTTTTTCTGTTTTTTCTTTTACTTTGTGGTATCTTTTATTGTTCTTTTAAAATTTTAACAAAACTATTAAAAAACAATGGTTACAATCATGCACTAAAAATGCATTTTTACGTAGAGTTGTGATTATAGGAAGAACCACAGCAATTTAATACTTTGAGTATTTAGAATAATGTTATTTACCAATCCTTAGCATGAAATTGGTCTCAAGGAAGTTTGAATAGCTGCATGACCCTCAATTGTGTCTGTTATGTTGTGTCTTCAGTTAAAAAGATGAATGGTTGTTGCTGTTTTCCGAAAGAGGAAGGTGTTTGGACAGTTTGCTTGCCACAGAAAGATTAATCAACAACTTGCATTACTGTATTCTAAATATCTAATTTTAGATTAGAAAATAGTTGACTATTGATTATGTATTTAAGATGTTTATGCATTTAACTAAAATGTTTTGTTTACTATATTCCCTCCACCATAAGCAGCAGATTTTTTTCTTGTTATTTGGGAACTATATAATGCTGCAGTAATACTTCTTATTGAAGATTTGTTTGTTCAGAAACAAGTAGTACTGACCAGTGTGATGTGAAATAAGACATTGTTTAACTTATACACCTTTATGACTTATCTTAGTCCTTTCAGATTATCTAGTAAAATTTCTTGTTATATTGAAAATGTCAAGGTATTATATAAGCATATATAGATTTTATGATTATATACTATGCTTAAATGAATGAAAATATACACTCAGGAGCATTGTTCCATCAGATTTTTTTTTTTTAAGTTTGCTTAGGTGGCAGAATGTTGTGGCAATGCTAACTAGAGTTTGATTGTAGTTGCACTTTTTTCTTTCACTAATAACAATGGAGTGGTATTCATAAGGCCTAGATTCAGGATGCTGTGTCTCTGCCAACAATTCTTTTTGCATTGAGTCAGGAACATTCTGTTAAACTAGCTGAGTATTGAGGATATTTAGCAGTTAAGCTATCCCTTATTTCATTCATAAAATTGACAGAGGATGGTATCTTACTAGTTTTTGCTATTACATTACCAAATATGAAATCTTTGTCAGAGGCCACTGGAGTTTTTGAACCAATCCTCCATACTTTGTTTGATGTTGACATCAATATCAGCATTAAATTGGTACATCTTGGACCTGACCCAGTGCTGGTTCCTGGGAGTACTGTGTTATTGCAACTGTGGAAAGCAGGGTGCACCCAGGCTGAGAAGCCAGTATCTATCTAGCCCAAGATATCCTGAAATTCACAACAGATAATCAGAGGGCAACAGAAGTGGAATGGGAGAGAAAAAGCAGACCAAATGGCCCAAGCAACAGGTGGTCCGAGCAACGTTTGACAGGAAGAAGTGAGGAGATAGACAGAAAAGACACTAAGGCAGAGAAAACATGCTTCTCAATTAAAGAGGAGTTTCACTTTTCTTGTGGTGAACAGTAGACCGACCTAGGAAAATCAAGGCATCCATTTGGCAGCTCCCTCATTTAGTCTCCCAGCCAGACTTTCAGGACACAGCATCTGACAGTTCTTCCAAGCCACCAGTTATAAAACTACAAGGCCCTCAAGAGGCTAGCTCCTGCTTTTTTTCAGACACTGAATGTTTTAAAATATCCTATAAGCATCATGTGACGTAATACAGAATTTATATTTGTGTCAGAACCTCTGCAATCAAGCAACTGTCCTGCTAGCTTACTTGCTTCAGCCCTGCCATTCAAATGCTAAGAGGATGAGAGGGGAGCTGGTAGGCACTAAGGGACTATCGCCTAGTTTCTTAGCGGGAGACCAAGAGATCATTGGGGACAGGCTCAAGACAACCTGAATTTCTGTACAGGGGTGTCTTGGTGTACTTGGACGATATACTAATTTACACAGAGACCTTGGAAGAGCACGCAGAATTGGTGAGGAAGGTGCTATAGAAACTGTTAGATGCCCAGTTATATGCTAAGCTTTCTAAGTGCGAGTTTCATAAAGAGCATATTGATTACCTGGGTTATCGCATATCCCACAAGGGGATTGAAATGGACCCAGCAAAGGTGTGAGACGTAATTGGATGGGAGGCGCCAAAGACTCACAGGCAACTGCAGAGTTTTCTGGGTTTTGCAAACCTTTACAGGCAATTGGTGCCTAACTTCACTCAAGTCGCCCTACCACTCACAGACTTGCTAAGAACCAAGGGCAAAAATAAAGCAGCGGCTCAGAGACTGGGCGCGCCACTGAAGTGGACAGAGGAGTGCCAATTGGTGTTTGAAAATTTAAAGCAATTGTTTACCGCAGAACCAATCTTAAAGCACCTCGAAAAGCCTTTTATAATTCAGGCGGATGCCTCAGATGTGGCTGTAGAGGTGGTCTTAATGCAAAGAACTGAAGGTGACATTTTGCAACCGTGCACTTACATTTCTTGGAAGTTCTTGGAGTCCAAAAGGCACTGGATGGTGTGGGAAAAGGAAGCATTCGCGGTGAGGTGGGCGCTAATTACTTGGAGTCATCTATTAGAGGGGTCTCCCAATCCATTTGAAGTATGGGCTGATCATAAAAACTTAGAAGCCCTGAGATCCCCAAGGAAATTTTTTCCAAAGCAAGTTAGATGGGCTCAGTTCTTCAGCCGGTTTAACTTCACGTTGAAATATATACCAGGGGGAAAGAATTTCCTGGCAGGCGCACTATCTAGGGTGCCTTAGCACAACAGTCAGAGGGAAGAAGTGGTGTCTGCGATCATCCCCTGCTCCCAAATGGAGGTGGTAGCCCTTACTGGGGCTCAGAGTAGGCAATGGGGAGGAGCCCAGAAAAGATCTGTTAGCAGGATTGAACAGCAATTTGGAGAAAGACGCGTGGTTCGAAGAGCACAAAGGTTCCCTGACAAACAAGGGAGGAGCTAGGAGACAAGTTATATGTCCCAGCTGAATCCTGGAAGGGGATTTTGGAGTGGAGCCATGACACAAAACAGCAGGGCATTTTGGATTCGTAAAAACATTGCACCTCGCGCGGAAACAGTTCTGGTGGCCCTCCATGAGGAAAGACATAGCTGAATATGTAGCTACTTGCCCAATGTGTGCCATGGCAAAAAGACAAGGCAGCCAGTAGCGAATCCCGAGAGACCCTGGAAACAAATCACTATGGACTTCATTGTAGAACTACTGGAAAGTAAAAAGAAAACAGTAATCTGGGTGGTCACGGACTTATTCTCCAAACAAGCACACTTCGTGCTGTGCGCGTCATTCCCTCAGCAGGAAAACTAGCCAGGTTGTTTATACAGCATGTATATAGACCCCACGGAGTCCCCGACCAGATCATTAGCGATCGCAGAACACAGTTCACCTCCAAGTTCTGGAGGGAGTTTTGTAAAGCTAATTTTTTCCAGAGGGGTAGTATGTCAGAACCTCTGCAATCAAGCAACCATCCTTCTAGCTTGCTTGCTTCGGTCCTGCCATTCAAATGCTAAGAGGATGAGGGGGGAGCTAGTAGGCGCTAAGGGACCGCTAGTTTCTCAGTGGGAGACCAAGAGATCATCAGGGACAGGTGCGAGATGACCTGAGGAGCAGGAAGGGGATTACCAGTGACTGGCACAAGACAAACTGAGAAGCAGAAAGGGGGGAGATGCAAGGGAAAAAAAGAGATAAGTGTAACTTTTGGCGCGCGTGGGGTTCAGTTTCAGCAATCCTCTCGACCTGTATGTCCTAAATAAACAAACTTTCCTTTGAATCTACAATGGTGTCAAGGAGAGTTGCTTCCATTGGGAACTGTGTATTGCCAGTCATTACAATTTGCTGCATAACAGTATTTCTGTGAAGAGCTCTAAAGCTAATGGAAGAGCTAATTTATCTGGAAGTTGAAGTTCTATTTTATGGCTGTAGAAAAGGAAGGGATTTATTCTTTTTCATTTGGGGGTTGAAAGAGGGGTTTCATTCAAGGGTTGAAACATATCTCCTCCTGTTCCCATTTTTCCCTACAACAACAACCCTGTGAGGTAGGTTAGGCTGAGAGGGAGTGACAGGTCCAAAGTCACCCAGTGAGCTTCTGTGGCTGATTTATACAACCATGCCCAGGCCAGCATAATCTTTGGTGGAACAATTGTCCTCTGATGTATTGAAGATAACTAACACAAAACCCAGTGTGCTATTATCCCATATGTGTAATAGAGGCAGTCCCTGGTTTAAGAACGAGATCTGTTCCTGTCTTTAACTCAAATTTGTATGTAAGTCAGCACTCGTACTTAAAAACGAGTTGCCTATTACTAAAAATGGCAGACAGTGTTCTCCTTCCTCGAGCTGACAAACTGCTGAAGCCACACAATGTTTTCATGAACTGCTGAAAACTGGCTGTATATTAAAAACATGCAGCTTCAGCGGTTCGTCAGCTCGAGGAAGGAGACCCCCATCCACCATTTTTAGTAATAGGCAGCCTGTTAGTAAGTACGAGTTGTCCATAAGTGGGATGTTCTTAACCCAGGGACCACCTGTACCCAGAGTCCATGAAGAATAGTTACATGTCGTTTTCCTGTGGTTCTTTGATTCATTTAGAACAAAACAAATGATATCAGACTTTTTTTTAATTAGGTGACTAATATTCTGTTTGCTTTTATTCTATTCAGTTATTCCTTTCTTCATTCTCAGGCCAGGTACAGAGAGAATTCAAAGCTTTATATCCAGAGTTCTCAGGTGATCCTGTTTCTATACTAATTAGGCGCATATCAGATTAGCTGCAGCAATGGTTGCATCATGTGTCCTCAAAAAATTACATTAAATGTAAGCCTATATGATGAATGTACATGGCCCAGGACAGTTCAGGAAATAATGAAACGTGTCCTTCCTTCCTCAATTATTGTGTGCTATACAGAAGTTTATTTTCATAAGTAGATATTCCTGTAGAATAAAATAATGATTTTTGGTGAATGTATGTTGTATCAGCTGAAGATACAAGATTAGTTGTAAATTTGAACTGTGTGAAGCAAGTAATATCAAGTTCAAGTTCTAATGCTAGTATTCCATGAAATTATTAACATTAATTTTTACCTTAAAATAATTACCTATGAATTGAGTGTATAATCTTACAAAAGGAATGGGTAAGATGTACAAATTGCAATAGGTATTTGCTGTTGAAAAGTAAGAATGCCTTGAAGATTAGTTGTTGCTCCCGAGGGGCTGTTCATTTGGTGAATCTGATCCTTTCTGAAACAAATACGGCTTCTCTCTTTTTTATTTCCCCCTTCCGTTTCTTTTTACATCTTCCATTTCTGTCAGTTTTGTTTTTCTACTTGTTCCAGTAGGGTTATCCCTTCCATTTAACCTATCTGCATCTCTCTACCTTTTACTCTTTCTTTCTGCTGGAAGGGTGTATATATGTGCATGTGCATATGTATGTATTTGTGTAAGAGAAAATTGTTTATATAAAGAGATTGGTGTCAATTAATTAGGAGCCAGGACACCTTATTTTATAGGTAATTTATTTTAATTTACATCTATTAATTCAATGAATGCTTATTTTGCCTTAGTCCTGCTCTTGAGTGTATTGTCTGACAGGGTTAGGGAGGTTTCTTCATTAAGTGTCCTTGCTAATTGCTCTACTTCAGGCAGCTAAAGAACATTTAAGATGGGGCTTTCCATGTGTGGAATGTACCTGTAGCCCTCTATTCTGGGTTATCTGGAACCTTTCTTGCATCTTCTTTAAAAATATAAAATATCTTTTCTGAAGCTTGTAAAAATATTTTTGACTGCACATTTTTATAATAACTTCAATTGCTATTTTAACAGATATGTTATATTATATTACAGTTAATTGTATTTTATCTTGAAATTTGATTTAGTATAAACTGTTTTTGAAAATTATGGAGAGGTATTTTCTAGCCTGATACTTTATGAATCTCTAAAACAATTTAGAACCTCTGAATATCCCTTTATGGATAGTAAAGTCTTAATTCCCTTGTATGCATTGCATTTTTTTTTAAATTGCAAGCAACATAGTGAATCATTAACAAGATTCATTTAATAAACTGGTACCAAATTTATGCTTGTTATTAATGCAGATATACAATTTATATTGTTTGTTTAAAATGATATTGCAGTAAATCCCTCAATGCTGAATATATTGCAACACCAAATGATCGCCCTATGCTTTAAACTGTAAACAAGATGTTTGCTCCTGTTCCCAACTATGAAGTAATCTTGTATTGTTTCCAAAGTGATTACTTTATTTACAAAATTGCTCTTTTGCTTTACTAGAAAGACCCTTGTCCTGAGAAGTACATCATACATTTTCCACCTGCACTAACTGTCAGATTTCACATCAGGCACAATACATCTCAGCACTCCAGGAAGAAATCTTAGCCTTATCTTTAGGAATTGGTTTACAACAGATATTTCACAATATGACACAACTTTATAAGCATTTTTATGGCACACAAGAAAGAAGCCATATACAGATAGTCCTAGAGTTATGATCATTTGGTCAACAACCTTTCAAAGTTACAGTGGCACTGAACAAATGGTACTTATGCCTGGTCCCCGAGGTTACAGCCATTGCAGCACCCCCATGGCCATGTGATCAAAATTTGGGTGTTTGGCAGCCCGCCTGCACTTATAACCGTAAGGGTGCTTCAATTCCTCCCACCCGCCTATCTCCCCCACATCTTTGCCCTTTGGCCCACTGCACTCTGTACTCCAGTGCCCCAAGCTGACCTTCACTGTCTTCTTGCTCCTGCTGCTGACCAAGTATGCCTGGCCTTCCTCCCGAGGCTGCGCCCGCTCTTTGTCCAAATCATGTGTGGCCTTCTCTCAAGGTTTTGGAAGGCTTCTGAGGCTTTCAAAACCTTGTGAGAAGGCTGCACGCAGTTTTCTTTCTCTCCTGAGGTGGAGCCCATCTCTTGCCCATCTTGTAGGTAGTATAGACCATGGTCCAGGAATCCAAAGTTTTCTTAATGGCACCATCCCTGGAATCAGCAGTTTCCCTCTGAAATCCTCCGTTCCCTCATTGGATGTTGACCATCTGTTGCAGGTAGGGATGAAAACACAACCTGTGCGCCTAACTCTTTTGCCTTCCTGCCTAGTTCATACCATAGTTCCTTGATATTTTTTTCAGGCTCTTTTTTGTTGTATCATTTGCCCCTACATGAAAGAAGAGAAAGGGATAATAATCAGTGGGCTTGATTAATTGGGTAAGCCTCTCTGGCACATCTTTGATCTTTGCACCTGGGAGACAACATATTTCCCTTGATAGCTTGTCTGGTCTGCAGATTGCTGATTCTGTTCCTCTGAGAAGTGAGTCACCAATCACCACCACACACCTTTTCCTCTTAGAGACACCCAGTAGACTCCTCTTCTCTTTTCTTCCTGTTTACTTTTCTTCGAGCTACTTTTCTTCCTGTTACTGGAACACTTGATGAAGACCCTTCTCCAGATGCCTGTATGTCTTCTTCCAGGGGGAGAATATGAAATTGTTAAGCTCCAGTGGCAGGGATAGTCTTCTATCTCTCTTTTTTTTTTACCCTCCAAGTGACATGCTGCCATCCCTCCCCCTCTAGGGCTCCATTTTTCCTGGTAGTTGTTTCTTCCTTGCTGTGTTCAGTTTGTAGACAGACTTTGCCTTTTCCAGGAAATCTTCATTTTCACGGATGAGTTTCAGAGTGGCTAGACATGCCTCTAGACCCTTCACTTTCTCCTCCAGCGATCTGATCAGTTTGCACTTGGTGCAGGTATAACTGGAGTCCCTGGGCAGGAATACAAACATAACACACACCTTGCAGGTCACCATGGTGCTAGCCTCTTTCTCCATGTCTTTATTACTCTTAAGGGTTGTGCAGATCCAAATAGATTTTCCAAATAGATTTTCCCTTGTAGACTTCCTGATTTAGATTCTTAGTTGCAAGAGTTGCATGCCATTAGGCACATGGGCTGCTAGTTTGAACTGATGAGCCAAAGTCCCACTTCTCTGTTGCTCGCAGTGAGCTCCTCTTCACTCTCCCAGAATCCTCTGGTGGTATGCCAATGCTCCCAGTGAGGATCCTTGGCTAATGACTGGTGGGATTCAGTTAACAATGGCAGTGGGGAGTACCAGGATTGCCATCACAAAGCAATGTGGTCACATGACATCAAGCTTTACGACTGCATTGCTTAGTGATGGAAATTCGGTCCCAGTTGCCATTGTAACTTGAGGACTACCTGTATGTGTAGAAGATTTGCTTATTGCTGAATACAGAAATCAAAACTTGTATACATGTATCATTCTCAGGGTTTAAATTCTAGGCCTTCCCCCTGCCTTTTCAAGTTAATAGCCTTTTTCTGTTCTGTTCCCAGCCTTGAGAGTAAGAGGTACTTGCTCAATGCTTGTATATTGTTTCTGCCTGGCCTAAGAATCACTGGTTCCCAGTTTGCCAGCTTCAGCTCTTACACTATTTCACAATTGATTACAAAATAATATTGATCTATTCACACAGCAGGTATGCTTCACTGTAGATTTAGAAATTTCTAGTAATGTTTAATTTGCTCAGGGACTTGGATCCTAATTTAAATAGAGCTATTGAACAAATTAAAACTTTATATACCATACTGTGAAAGTCAGTTCTCACACTGAGAAAGGAACAAGTGACTATCAAAACAATGAGGAAATGCAGGTTGCCCAGCCCTTAAAAAAGCAGCAGGTATCCTACCCTGTTGAAGCCACCACCACCATTGCTGCCATAATATCTACAGATGTCTCGTTTGAAAGTAAAATACTTGCTGGAATTCTTGTGTTGTAACCTTATTGTTGTTTCTAATAAATATCACTATCAGAGCTCTTTGAGACTTGCTTTTTGAATTAACTGTTTCCTGACTAAATCGTTGAAGAAACCCTATTGGCAATATGCCCAACATGCTAAGTCAAAATTGAACAAAGTACATTATGGCTTAGCATGATGTATGGAATTATTCTCAAAACCATGTTTTGATTAACAGCTGGAAAATAATGTGTGGAATACATTAATTTTTTATTGAATTCTATTGCATATTAAATATTATGATATAACAACTAGATTAGAGCTCAAAATAATACACACATAACTGCAAATATATTAAATAATTGTGACTACATATGACTAAACTGTGTGACTGCCCTGTGGCTAGAAATTGCAATTGTAAAAAGCATAAAAGAAATTAAGTCTACAAAAAGAGATATTTATATCAAAACCAGTACCATCTTCCTGTGGTGCTCAGGATATTTAAGAGTATCATATCATCATCAAATCTTGAAATAGAGGAAGCATCTAGTGTAGGCAAGATGTGCTCACAATAAATCAAAGCAAAGAGGGGACCTTAATGTCTATGAAAAACTATAGACCAGATAAAGGGAGAGAAAAGGCATAAGAAAAATAATAGTGCATATTAGATGATCTCTCAAAATGGCTTTTTAGATTTTTTTTAGTGTTTTTCAGAATTACTGGTCACCCTTCCTGTTTTTGCCATTCTGGCCCTTACAAAAAGCTGGGTTTTGTGGGATTTTGTTGTTGTCAATTGTTCATTGTTTTCTACTTGGTAGTGTAAACTTGGCAATAGATAGTGAATCCCACAAATCAATCTCAGTGTAAGTAAGATTATGGTATTATTTTAATTGATAACCATATTTACAATATGTTTAGTAACTTTTAGTTGAAATCAGGTTGGACTGTGGCAGTATTTCCAAGCACTGCTGTAATTGACAAAAATTTGGAGAAAGGTTATTTTGTATGCTGCCTAAAATGCATACAAAAGCTATTTCTATTTTAACTCAGTAGTTATCTGTATCTATATATCTATCTCAAAGATGTAATATACATTTTCATGGAAGATTTTATGTCTATTATGCTTTTCCATTTCCTGTCCTATATGCTCTAAAAACTAAGGGGAAAAACCATTTAAAAAAAAAGCTGTAAGCATTTTTTCCCAACAAACTAAGCATAATTTACTTAACTCATGACTCTTGACTTTGCTTCATTCTTGGTCTCCTTGAAATTTTTTTACACAATGAGAAGGCAGCATTCAGGCCCTTAGGAACACTGCTTGTTCCTTAGTCATTGTTGCAGTGCCAAAACAAGAATGAAACAAGCTGCATGATTAAGTTCTTTTTCTTCCGAGGTCTTTATGTGCATTATAAATATGGAATATATATATATACACACACACACACACACACACACACACACACATACACATACACACACACACACACATATACATACATACATATATATATATATATATACTTGTGCGTGTATATTAATGTATGTATTTGTGTAGATGTATATATAGATATAGATATCGAGATATATGCACACACACACACAAATTCTATATATTGACATTTACTACATTTAGTAAATATGTCTAAATTCTATTACTTCATATACAGATTGATACTGATATGATTGAATAAAACAATATTTCAATTGTATTTTTTCTGTTTTTGTTTTACAATTTCTATTTTATTTGTTATAAGCCAGTGTGAGTGAGAGCAGAAAATTATGTGGTTTTGGTTGCAAAAACATTATCAGTGTAGCTATTTATTATGTCTGTATAGCAAAACATCATAATTTCTTGTGGGAAATGAAGAATGTCAAGATTGTCCAAGTTTTCCATATGGAAGTGGTAAGTTTTGCTGAGAAGAGTTAAATTTTGTTCATCATACAGCTGAGTTGACAACAGAGGATATGGCAATCTCAGTTGTGCTTTGCCATTATGCATCATACTGGGCTCACTTGGGAAACTGAATCTAGGACTGAGGGCTTGCCTTTTGATCAGGATGGACTGTTTTGTGCGGAGATCATCAGCATTTCCTTTTGGATGTTCTTATCAAACTTTATCCAGGGGCTCAGTACTATTCTCTTATCCTAAGCAACAGGCATTCAATCCACAGCTCTTGCTGCTGTCTTTGACCACATTGTATTTCCATATCCATCATTTGGAGACTGGTCTGATTCCAAGGTATGTGGGTCACTACTGCATAACAGATTTACCAAGAATATCACATTGAATTTTGAGATAACCTACTGCTGAATTCCAAGGCTTTTTTAGAGGAAGTCCATCTCCTTTTGCTAAAAGAGATAATTTGGGAACCATATTGTCAATTTCTATTCAAGATATTTTGAAATTTATCCTCTTTTTGAATTCTGCTTTATAGTCTGGTACTGGTATGTCTTGCTGTGTGTGCGGGGACCTGTTTCTTGGTTAATATAGGGATTATGATGGGTGATTATTCTCAGCTGCTGTGTATTTTAATTTTTGTATTATTGTAATTGTTCTTATTCTTTTTTTAATTTTGTTTGCCGCCCAGATTCATTTGGTGAGATGGGCAGTCATACTGAATGAATGAATGAATGAATCCTCATAGTACTGATTCATGTGGTGGGAGATAATAACATATTGTGCTACTGGCTCAACTGAGTTTCCTCTACCACTGCTGAACACCAATTGCATACTGCAACTATTAATGTTTCAGGTGTCACTTGAGCAGTCCTGTTGTATCTCAGGCCAACTCTGCTTCTGCATCAGGAGAGGTGTAGACCATCATTCCACTGATTATAAGAAGACTTATGAAGATCTGAAGGGATTTGGCCAACTGCCTCTTCATCATCACTTGATGCTTTGACAGCTGTGAAAGCCATGGTTTATGTTGACTTGTCAAGATTATCTATGCCTCTCAAAAGGTTCCTGACCTGGCATCTCTCCATTGAGGAGACGTGTGCTATCTAGATATCAGTCAGCCTCACAGAAGATTTGGTTTGAACTTCTCTCAGATCACAAATGGACAAGATTGTCTAGTCTCTCAGAAACCCTCCATTAGAAATATCTGTGCGCTAAAGTGGAAATTTGCACAGCACTGAATGTGGAAAAGGAGCAGTTTAATCCTCTCCAGTGTTAAATTCCTCATGTTTTGGTTTCCTTAAGTTTGAAGCTTATGTTACTAGTCTTTTCAGGTACATTTGTCCAGGGACTGCACAAGTGGTGGTGATTACTGCTCATCTCTTATGCTTATATAAAGAGGTAGTCTCTCTGTGCATTTACTCTTAATCCATTTTCATAAGCAGCGGTGTTCTATACTTTACACTGGTAAATTAAATCTAAGCAAGTATGGCCTTCTTGTATGTTTGATTGTTTAGTTTATACCCCACTTTTATTCTAGGATCTCATAACTCCCTCTCTTCCAATTTTTCCATTTTTTTCCTCCAGTGAGAAAAATGAGTTGGCTGACAGTGAATTGGCACTAAGGTACCCATGCATGATAGAGATACTTATATCTAGTTGTCCTTGATTCATTTGCAGTGGTTTGTTTACCTGAGTGTGTTTACTTGCTATTCACAAGTCTTAAATCTACTTCATTCTTCTCACTTCACTTCTCTGTCTAATGATCCTGCATTGGCTCCAATTCTGGAACTGTAACCATGAAGACCATATCTTCGTTGTAATTCTCCATGCTTTCTTCTTTAATCAGATTTTTCAGTTGCTTTATATCTCAGTTGCTCCTTGGAATGCAGAGGCTCTTGTCAAGCATTATATGTCCAGGTTTGTTGCCTCTAGCGCAAAAAAAAAAAAAAGTCTCCAACTATGTGTTTTTGAAGATTACTTTTTTATGATTGAGAAAGACTTTCTACATTAAGTAATTTACATAGGTGAACTAGAGTCACAAGAGATTCTTAGATTTTATTGATGCAGAAATTATTTGTATGAGCCTGCTTGTGTTAAAATTACTATGGGGAAAAAAACTTCTGTTTGCAGTTATTAAGTCTTCTGCTGTTCTTAAAAGAATTTCAGTACAAATCTGCCACAACTGCTTACAAAGCAATATTGGTAGGGCAGCACTTTGTATTTGACAGCAAAACAATTTCAGGCACAATTTATATTGAGAAGTCATATCTGTTTCAGCGATTTGTTACCAGTGGTGAATTGCAGTCATCAGTTATTGCAGTAGTCACCATTTTTATTTGGGCAGAGTCCCTTGTCCATCTCTGCTTCTTGGTTCTCATCAAATATATATTGAATAATGCTTACTTTGGCATATGGAACAGCATCTTGAAAGCTTCTGTGCAAAAGGGAGTTGAAAAATTTTAGCTTGTTCTATTTGAAAGGAAATCTCTTTTTCCTTAGGAAAGGTTTTTCAGTTTGAAATAAGTGGACCCATAGTTTCTGTTACTTCACTTATCAGTTTTCTCAGAGGTAGAAAATTAATACTTAATTTAAAGTATTTTTTTAAAGGCCTAAAAAGCTGGAGAACTGCATTTAACTGCACTTTAGAAAAATTAAATACTCCACCAGATTTTCTGCCCCTGTGTAATCTGAATTTACTTTAAATTCTTTTAATCAAGACAAATGGATCCATAGCATGCTGCAAAGGAAATGCATCAGCCTCACCTATATGGGTGAGTGAAGGGCTGACTGTTGTCCCTGGGCCCCTTTTTTGTGGTCTCCAGAGCACCCAGGATTGCACCACCAAATTCTAATGGCAAAATGCTGAATCATACTAGGGTACTTTTTGGAACTTGGAACTTTGCTTTTTAATAAAGTATAATAGGATATATAGTGGTACCTCGGGTTACGAACGCCCCTTCTTATGAAAATTTCGCGATACGACCAGCTCCAGTCGCAAAAATTTGCCTCGCCGTGCGACCTCCGCCTCGTGCTATGAACCGGATCCGCGGCCATTTGCCCTGCTGCCACGCGGTTGCGGCTTCCTGTGGGCGAGATCGCGGTAGCAAGGAGACGTTCGGTGAGGCCTGTGGTGTGTTTTGTGGCGTTTGGAAGGTGTTTGGTGTGCTTGTCAGCATGGCTCCAAAGAAAATGCAGAGCAGGCTTGGCAAGAATAAGGGTTTGAAGAAGAAAGTGATGATCGAACTGAAGAAGGAGATTATAGAAAAGCACGATAGTGGTGTTCGTGTGACCTGGCCGCGGAGTACAAGATGGCGAAGTCGACCATCTCGACTATTTTGAAGAATAAAGATGCCATCAGAGAAGCTGATGTGGCAAAAGGAGTAACAATGTTAACGAGGAGGAGGACACAAGTGCTGGAAGAGGTGGAAAAGCTGTTGTTAGTGTGGCTGAATGAGAAACGGCAGGTGATAGCGTGAGTGAAGCTATCATCTGTGAAAAAGCCAGGAAACTGCACAGTGATTTACTGCAGAAAAACCCCTCTACCAGCGCAGCAAGTGAGGAATTTAAAGCCAGCAGAGGCTGGTTTGAGAAATTCCGCAGGAGAAGTGGCATCCACAATGTGGCAAGACATGGAGAGGCTTCCAGTTCTGACAAGGCTGCTGCAGAAGCCTACAAGGAAGAATTTGAGGGCTTCGTGAAGGCGGAAGGATATGTCCCTCAGCAAGTGTTCAACTGCGACGAGACAGGGCTCTTCTGGAAGAAGATGCCAAACAGAACCTACATCACGCAGGAGGAAAAGGCACTGCCAGGGCACAAGCCCATGAAGGACAGACTGACCCTTTTGCTATGTGCGAACGCAAGTGGTGACCTGAAGATTAAGCCGCTACTGGTGTACCATTCCCAGACCCCTCGTGTGTTCAGGGAACACAATGTGAACAAGGCCAGACTGCCTGTCATGTGGAGGGCCAATGCGAGAGCGTGGGTCACAAGGCAGTTGTTCATGGAATGGCTGCATGAGGTGTTCCCACCCAGCGTTAAAAAATACCTTTCCGAGAACCAGCTGCCTGAAAGGTGCCTTCTTCTGATGGACAATGCCCCGGCACACCCTCCATCCTTGGTGGATGATATGGACGCTGAGTATGACTTTATAAAGGTCAAGTTCCTCCCCCTCAACACGACACCTCTTCTGCAGCCCATGGACCAGCAAGTGATCTGCAATTTTAAGAAGCTCTACACAAAGGAGCTCTTCACCAGGTGTTTCAATGTCACTGAGGAAACATCCTTGACTCTGGCACAGTTTTGGAAGAAACATTTCAGTGTCCTCCACTGCATCAGCCTCATTGACAAAGCCTGGCAAGATGTCACCTCCCGGACCTTAAACTCAGCCTGGAGGAAACTGTGGCCGGAATGTGTCACTGAACATGACCGTGAAGGGTCTGATGCAGAGGTAGTGGAGGAGATTGTGTCCATGGGCAAGAGCATGGGTCTGGTTGTTGATGGTGCAGACGTAGAGGAGCTTGTTGAGGACCATGAGGAGGAGCTGACCACGGAAGAACTTGCTGAGCTCCAGAGTGAGCAACAGAAAGCGCTTGGTGAGGAGCATTCCACTGAGGAAGAGGAAGACACGGAGGAGGTGAGCAGTGCCAAGATTAAATCCATTATGGCAAGATGGAATGAGTGCCAGGACTTCTTTGAGAAGCACCACCCCAACATAACTGTAATGAACAGAGCGTTGAACATGATGAACGATAACGTGGTCTCTCATTTCCGGAGGGTTATGCAGCGCAGGAAAAAATAACTGACTTTAGACAGGTTTTTCCCCAGAACTGAGCCTGCAGCTAAGAGGCAAAGAAGAGAGGAAACCCCTGAAGGAGATGTCCCTTTGGAGGGGGACTCTCCCTCCAAACAATAACTGCCTCCCCACCCCATTCTCCCTCTTCATACTGTGCTGTACGTACTTTTTTTCATGTTTTTGTGGTTTAAAAATAAAATGCATATGTTTCAGAACTGTTTGTATTTACATTGAACCTTATGGGGAAATTTGCCTCGCGGAGCGACCAAATTCGGAGGGTGGATTAGCCGTATTTACATTGAACCTTATGGGAAAATTTGCCTCGCGTTGCGACCAAATCAAGTTGAGATCAGAGTCACGGAATGGATTAAATTCATAACCCGAGATACCACTGTAATAGAATTTTGATATAATAGGGCTATAACAACAGAATCTCGACAGCCTGCCAGAGTTTCCTTCTGTGTTGGCTTATACCATGCAGGATTGTGTGTGTGTGTGTGTGTGTTATTTTGAAACTCTTCTTTATGCCTCTTTCCCAGGACTTAGATTTCATTTCCTGTCTCTTATCTATTAATGGCTTTCATGGGTGGAACTGCTTCTCAGGCTTCCCACCCATTGTTTATTTGTTTGTTTTTTCATTTTTGGTTGTGTACTATGTGCCAGGTATACTTGGATGTTGGGTGAACAACAGTGGTTTGGGTTTGGTACACTGTTCATGAGGACAATTATTTTGGGCTTTTGGAGTCTGCTTCTGGAGAATGAGAATTAGCCCACAGGGAGAAGAAGTTATGCTTATCTGGGGCCCACATGGAAGACCAGCAAAAGACTGAATCCTTTCAGTTTTTCAACCTGCAGCCATCAATGTTATTTACCCCTTTGATTTGTTGGACTGGAGAATTAGGCAGAGTTGCAGAACTTTGATAGTGGATGAGTTGCGGTGCTCGGAACTGTTGGTATTTCTGCGCGGTCACTGTTACAGGCTCATGGGGCCTAAGAAGCTGGAGAACTACATTTAACTGCACTTTAGAGTCTGAGGCTAGCATAGCCTCATTTTACTGTGAACCTTTCTTTCGTTCCTGGCAGTAACTCAGTGGGATCTCTGTTTGAATTCAGACTGTAAGACCTGTAAAATTGCTATTTCAATCTAAATTGTTGGCAGGACTGGGCCAACTAAAGGAGCTGCTGAGTCTGGAATGGCTAACAAGGTGACTGCTGACAGAACATGGGGAGCAGCTGGGGTTGAAGACCTCTCATACCAATTTAACCCTGCTTAAAGTAAGAAGCAGATGGAGGCAAAATCTGTGACACTTTGGCTTTATTGAGAATAGTAATATTCCCATGGTGTTGGGTTATGAGAGAGATGGTTGAGAGCACTGAGCACATTGTTTCAGGGCGAGGGAGACCTCCAGTGTAGTAGTGATCTAAACTTCCAGTCTAATCACTCCTTTCTGGGAACCAGGTGGCCATTTTGCTGGTAACTTAGCTCTTGGTGCTAGAAGCATATAACACTAATTTTGCAGGCCCTGCATTGGTTGCTGATTGGCTTCCAATTTAAGGTGCTAGTGTTCACCTATAAACACTTCATGACTTGGCACCTGGTTACCTGTAGGTCTGCCTGCTCCAACTGGAATCATCCGGCTTCACTGGATTCTCTAGGGAACAATTGTATTTTGCCCCACACTTCCAAGAGATGTGGGGGAAAGGAACTAGAAGATGCTGCTTTTCTGTTTTGGTGCTGATGCTTTGGAATAGCCCCTGTTGGAGATCAGACTGGCTTCTTCCTTGTTGATTTTCAGGAACATGGTGAAAATGGAGCTATTTCAGAAGGCATTCTCCTAATTTTGTTTTTGTTTTCTCATTTGTTATTTTTATTTTCAGAGTTTTATGATGTTATCTTTTAGCCATACTGTGGATGTTTTACCTTTTTTGTTACATTATATTCTATAGAAGCTGCTGAGAGTTAGATTGCAGTGAGTATAAGCCTAATAAATAAATAAATAAAAATTACCAAGACATAATTACATTGTTTCTTTGGATACTGCTTCACAAAGAAAAGGTTTTATCAGTTACAATGTTTAAACTATGGACTAGTCTTAAAAAAAAAGGGTTGTAAAAACCCCTCCTTGCTTCGTGTTAAATAGGATATTAGGTGCATTTTATTCTCAAGGTTAATCGTTTTAAATAATTTTACAATATGAGCAGAATAAGATGTTTAAAATATGTGTTCTAAAGTCTTGTGGATGTTTTTTATGAGTTGCTTTTTTGCGTTGTTGATGTTTACCTGCTATATTTTAGTTATGATTTGTATTTGTATAGAATCTTGAATGTATAGAAATTCAATTATCTTTATTATAGAAAGGTGGGAGTTAAATAGCATTTCCTCTGTCCAGTGCAACAAACAAGTCTTGAAAGGAATTTCAGAAGTAGATGGTATTATGGCTCATTGATCAAAGCAGAATGGGTTGGGATGAGGGGATCAGAATGTCGATACTTACCACTGGACAATGATTAAATATTTTGAATCAGCTAGATATCTTGGTTAACGATGAACCACATGTTCACACAAATATAATTTTTCCTTGCTTGTAGAAGCAATAAAAATCATATTTATAATATTTTCATGTTTTTAACAAGGAACACTTTGAAATTGTCAAGAATATATTGGAGAAAGAGGAAGAAGTATGGTTAGATGATCTCTAACATATCCTTGATAGTTTTTAATTGCTTTTCTGTTTTTAATATATGTATTAATACCACATTAAGAATTGTAAAGAGAGTTAAAGAGAGCATAGATGTCATAAATTGCCTGTTTATTCCTGTATCGTTGGTTTAGTTGCATATGACCCCAATATCTGTCAATGATACTTATCCTTCAATTTATACATTTTTCTTATGCTTCAGTTGGAAACAAACTTAGAACTTTCTCCTCTCTTAGAGGCCTTCCTTAAATTCTGACTTTCTAAAATATTTTGTTGTTTGTAAGAAATGCTGATGCTTTTGATTTACTCCATTATTAATGATCCATATTTCTCTTCCTCTAGCATCAGCACCAGCCAGAAGCATTGCTAAGCACAGAATTTCTCCCACCATCAATTCTACCTGGGAAAAGAGAAGCATCATCATGTCTAATATTACCATTGATCCAGATGTCAAACCTGGTGAATATGTCATCAAAAGCCTCTTTGCTGAGTTTGCTATTCAAGCTGAAAAGAAAATTGAAGTTGTAATGGCTGAACCTTTGGTGAGTTCTGTTATGCAGCCTTCTTTCAGTTTGTATTTTTCTTAAATTATTTAATCTTAATTTGAAAACAACAATGAAAAGCCATAATATGCAGCGAAGCACAAGGAAATGCTATATTTTCTCTCCTTTCCTTTCTTCTTTCATGTAGCTAATTGCTTGTTAGATCAGAGTTGGAAGGGTGTTAATCACTAGGCCAAATTGGCTCATTTTTATGTTAAGGCACCAGGCTAGAAACCAGGAGACTCTGAGTTCTAATCCCACCTTAGGCATGAAAGCCAGCTGGGTGACTTTGGGTCAGTCACTCTCTCTCAGCCCAACCTTACAGGGTTGTTGTTGTAGGGAAAATAGGAGGAGGAGGGGACATTAGGTATCTTTACTGCCTTGAGTTATTTATAAGAATAATAAAAGTGGGATAAAAAAAATCTAAAAAATATATAGTAGAACAAAGGAAGTACTTGAGATTTTGCAAATCATAAAACTGTAAAATAGAACTTACTAGCCAAGTACAGACTTAATTTGTATCTGATTAAAATCCCCTTTATTTTAGTGGGATTTGAGCATTATAAAACATGCAAAATAGAAAACATACTACTAATAACATTTATAAAATATCCATATTTGATTGTGTGCTGCAGTTTTTTGATGTTTCCTTCTATTTTATTTCATTGATAATTGGCTATTCCCCTGCTTTTGCTGATCCATGGCAACTAAAAGCTTCCTTCTTTCATGGCCAAATAAATACTTTAGTCTAAAGTGAAATTTATGTAAGTAGTCATTATTCTGATAAAAAGTTGACTCAAATAGACTACCATTAGAGCTGTAAACATAGACTTTGGAAGAAGGCAATAGCAAACCATTGTTGCCAAGAAAATTACATGGACATGCTCATGTAGTTACTAGGAGTCAAGTGCAACTCAAAGAACTCTATCTTGCATAATCTTTAGGTACTGTCTCCACTTTAGTCTTTTTTATTTATTTTTTATTTTATTTTTTCAATGCGGGGCAACAGTTGGAAAAGGAGATGCACTGGGAAGGAGAAAGAAGCAGAAATAGCAGCCGGTGTTCATCAGCAAGGAAAAAGGAGACTTAGAGGAATCATACTCAATTGATAAAGGAGGGGGAAAGTTACAAGATAAAAAACGGAAACTACTACCTGGAGGCAGTGGAGGTGTTTGGCTATATATCTTCTAACTCTGGCTTGCTTTTAAAGCTCCCCATTGGAATTGTATTAGACCTGCAAGGACTTGTCTGATTTTTTAAAAATTATTTTTAGTTTACCTTCCTGCTGATTCATACAACAGTGTTGTCTAGATCAAGGGTTTTCAAACTTTTTCAGGCAGTGGAATCTGTTAGTTAAAAAAGAAATTTCCTGGAACTCCTGACCAAGAGACAAAGTTCACAGTTTAAAAAATTGTCCTGATTAAGAAAAAGGATAAAAAGAGATTATAGGTTTGGGTAGAGTATTATATAGTTTACATATGTCAATTCTTATATTCAGAGAAGTGATTTTTCTAACGTAGATGAAGAAGTTATAAGGCTCTTTCTAAAGGAAATAGGAAAAAAATTTTTTATGGTCTACAGTAGTGTTATTATTTGATAATTGAATAATTCAATTAAGATATACAAATCAAGGCTTAATGATATGCAACAATAAAAATTATAATTAATGCTAAGATATTACTGACTATGATGAATTTCCAATTTGTCTCTTATGAATTAATTTTATCCATTTAATTTTTTTTTTTGTTAGCATTGCACTGGATACTTATGAAACTGATTTGTTCTTTAGTGTTGTTGCCACTAATTTGTGCATCGACGCTTAATTTGGAATTTGCAGAATGGATACCAAAGAACGAGAATACTAAAGGAGATACCACGGCAGCAACAAACTTTTAATTTATTAAGAAGTTATCCTTGAATATACTCACAGTGTTGGGGTACTTCCTCAATCTGCCGCAGTGAGCCCAAGTGGTGATGACGGTCTCCAGAATTCGACTCATAAGGAAGTTGTATTTGCAGGGTAGATCTTATACCTCTTTACCCCACTCCCCCACCCTTTGGAATGCTCACCCTGTGTCAGAGTCTGCAAGGCTCAATTCCCAATCCCAGTAAATCCTCTGGAGACCAATTCGTTCCAGTAAAGATTTCTTTATTGAGAAGAAGCATACAGCTTTCCATAGATTGCTGAAACTGAAAACCCCGCGCTCAGAGGCTTCCTTTTAACCCCCCTCTGCTTTCAAATTTCAGTCCTTTTCCTGCCTTCCTTCGGATCGCTTCTTGGTCTCACGCCTGTATGACCTTGTGAATTCCTGAGAACCTGATAACATCTCATCTGTCTCCACTGTCTACTTAACACCTCCCCCCCCCCCCCGTTTTATGGCAGGAACGAGCAAGCGGCTTGTATAAACTAACAATTCTAATAAAATAACACTTCTACTTTATGGCTGGAATAAGCAAACATTCTAACTAGGTTAACAGCTCTAATAACTCTACTAGTTGGATCCAATTGACGATTGATTGCGAGGATCCTGACACCCTGGCACTGGATTGATTAGCCAGAAGGAAATTAATATTTGTGATGACATTCAATGAGGAGGAATGAATTACAAATGAGTAAACAGGGACATAAGAGAAGATTCTCATTGAAAGGAATGTGATAGCGCTGGTTTTTTGCTTAGTGTGCTCACTGCAAACAACTCTGAAGGCAAAAACCATGAACTATTAAATTTATTAAGGTCAAGGCAAAGATTTTGTCAGTAGAAAGAGAAATGCTTGAATAGTTGGGGAGATTATAAAAGAAGCGTAGGATTTGAGTTTGACTGCACCAAGCTGCCTATTTTAAAAGTTGATTATAAAATTATGATTAAAAAAGGACCTGGATTATGACTCTTCCAAAGAGCAGTCTGCCCAAAGAGGGCCCAAAAACAACATCAGTGTCAATTTAATTAGAAAAGGGGGCATTTTGCACATGCAAATCAGCAATTGAATCATCAGATCAAAATCATTCAAATCACATCATTTTCATTACTCAATCTGACCAGTTAATTTGACTTGGAAAGTCAAATTGTAGCCCTGAATTGAACTTTAACAAGACATAAATCTATCCAATAATTTTCAATTCAAATGGGAATTTGCTATTTCTTAACAAGTAATTTGTCTTGTAAGTTCAATGCCCATATTTGAGGACTGGATAATAGACAATGTAGCACCATTTTAAAAACAGGATATTGGAGAGGGGCTGTGGGATGTTTCTTTGTGGTTAGTTTAATGTCTGTTCCTGCTGTATTGGAGGAAAGTATTTTTCAAAATAAAACAAATTTCTAACATATAGAAGAAGCCTTGCAAATGAAAAAAGTAACTTTGAACATAGAATATCAATTGGAGTATTTTAGATACACTGCCAAAACCGCTGCTTCCTGTCTTTTGCCTATCTTGGTTACTGAAGGTTAATTACAAGGGCTTTTAAAGAGAAATGGTCTCTGTCACCATGAAATAATTCTTAGAGCAAGGAGAGATTTATAACTGCTATCTAGGTATTATCTCTTTTGGTAAGGTATTAGAAAAGGTGATAACACTTTAAATCGAGGTATTTTTAGTTGACATGAATTAACTTATTATCTAGATTTGAATGTTTGGTAGTCAAGGATATTTTAATGGAAGATATCTATTAATAATTGTTTCTTCTAAGACTCTGAGCATTCTAAGGCTCTGAGCTCTTAGTAACATTGCGTATGATATCTTGCTGGACCAGTTCTAAAGATCAGATGAAGTTACGTTTTTTGCTTCAGCAAGAATTTTCCCACTGTTTTTTTTTTTAATGGGAGAGGGTTATGTGGTAATATTATGTGGTTGATAGTCCTTTATACTTAATATCCATAATATTACATATTGATTAAGCCTCAGCATTTTGTGTTTCAGTTTTCAAGGATGGATGTTAGTGAGCAAGTAAACCTTTCATCACACAGATTTTAGTATTTTTAAATAAACCCAAATAAACCATATTAGAGCTTAATATCTTGGGGTTCACAACATATTGAAGTACAGCTACCAAAACACAATTTAGCTCAGCCTAATACATTTTTAAAATTGAGCCTTTGAGTTCCTTGCATACTTGCTAATCTTAGAAAGCAAATGAAACTAACCAGCCTCTCTTTTCATCCTTTAGCTCACAAGTTCCCAAAATCCTAAACCTGTTTTTATGTGTCAAAAAGACTGTGTAAATAACCTATGTAGCCAGTACTTCTGTCTATAGATAGAAATAAAAGATTTGTCTATCTGTATTTTATACCAATTGTGTTTTGATTCTTTGGGAGTCTTTATGACTTTGCAGAAATAAAACAACTTTAATTGTAAGATCCTAGTGAACAAAAATGAGGGGAAAAAATTAAAAGGAACTTTAAAATAGAATTCTACCAAATTTTTCAGTTGATAATATTTGCTGTGTACTACTTATAGTTACAAAGATGCTGCAGATTGCATAAATGATTCTAAAAGGAATTAACAAAATTACTATATTTTCCTTTTACCCTTCTTTTTGTTTTTGCATTTCTGTATTAAAAAGCAAAGAGCTAACACAAGGAAAGATAAATAAGAAAACAGTACATCACTAGAAAAATATTAGTTTTCAAGATGTGTCAAAATAATGCTTTGAAAGTGTTTTCATGTGCTAGAAAACCATAGGGGAAAAAGGGAATACTTTATTTAGTGGACTATAATCCAGAATATGATTATGTTTTTCCTGAATAGGTTAGAATTGGAAAGATCATGAACTTATTAGTAGGACAAATTCTTTCATTCTCAGGTCCCAATCAGATTAAATTAAATGTGATGCAAGCTAAAATAAACTACATAGATGCTATAATTGCTACTAATCAGTAGGAGACACTGTGCAACCAGTTTCATCCTTATTCAGGCACAGCTAATCTTCATATACTCAGACCCCTTTATGAAGACTTGCACTCATGGGCCTTCACACTGAGGTGACTATATAGCATCTTAAGCTTTAAAGCTATCTCAGCATAGCCGACAGTAGCTTGTAAGAAGGGACGTCTATAGGTGCTATAGTGGTTTTCCCTTTCTTTGTGCTCTAGTATGAGGCCCAGTAGCTCTCTAGTCTGAGAGTGCAAAAGAACAAGCAAAATAAAACAAACAAAAAACCACTGTAGCACTATTATATGGAGTTGTATAGATTAAAGATGATAGTAATCAGGTAGTACAAGGCATCAGCAGCTTATGTCTAAAAGAAAGCTTTTGAGGTATTTGGTGGTGGCGCTGTACAATTATCTTGCATGTAGTGTATGTGTTAATTTTAATCTTTTGCACCATGCTTTCCAGTCATGGTTTTCTAGTGGATCGTGCTATAAATTTCCAGTCTGATCAGTACTGTTGCATTAGAATTGTATTCATTTGTTCTGAAATGTATTTGTACTCTTGGATTAACTAAATCAATTTAATCATATTTCCTTATTGAATATTCTCTCAAATGCTGTGAACTAGTCCTTTTTTGTTGAAATTTGTGTGGTATATTTATAATTTATTTTAGCTTGCAAAATAACATGGATGACTGTGAATTTATAAAATTCTTAGCAACACCATTAATTAAAGATTTACGTTGTATATAGTAGATGCATTTCAATATATTGTAGAGCTATATTTTAAAAATGAAATCTAAGAAGCAAAGTAGAGATCAGTTTGGATTGTTTGATATTGGATACATGTATGATACTGTACCAGATGTAACTTAATACTTTATTATTCCTATTTTAGGAAAAACCCTTGTCTAGATCTCTTCAGAGAGGTGAAGATCTTCAGTTTGATCAGGTTGGTAAATTTCTTTTAAAAGTTAAAACTTTGTATTGGTTAGGGTTTTTAAACAGGAGAGGTAATAGAAGTCCACTACATACATTTCCTAAAGAATATAAGTTGGTTGACCTAGATTTTGCTGCCCAAGTTGGTTAAAAGCAGGTTTCTATGATATCTTATATTTGAAATATTTCAGAGATAGGGTTTTTACTCACTTAGAATAGGTAATGAAACCTATTCCCTATTTCCTTTCAGGAAAACAGCCATGCTCAGAGAACCCCAAGGACTTCACTTTAGAATCGTTTAGTTGCACCAAAGAAGAGTTCTGATAGAAAAAATAATACTATGTTTTTTGCTAAGCCCATTAAAAAAAGTCATTTTACCTAAAATAAAGAAATAGTATAGTTCTCAATTTCATGTTTTTTGTTTCTTCCTAGCTGATGTCAGAAGGCTGGAGTAAATTAATTGCTCAATTCAACATCCAGTAATGCTGAAAGCATCACTTTAATGTTAATAACTCATGAACCTATAAACCTTAATAAAATTAAAATCTGTTAGGTATAAATTTAACCTTGAAATTGACTCAGTATGAACAGCAGTTTGTTCTTCTCTATATGATTCATGGGGTCACGAAGAATCAGACATGTCTTAACAACTAAACAACAACAATAACATATTGTAATGTGCTCATTGGAATTGGAAAATCTAGAATCAAGAGCACATGGAATTGTAACATCTTATATCAAGTCTGGGTTTTATACCAACCTGGGGTTCTACCACTGCCTAAATGCTAATCACCAATAGAAAAACATATTCACCTATAATCTAGGAGTTGTCAAATTGTGGATTGTGATCTTGCTGGGAGATCATGAGCAACTTAGAAAGAAGCCACAATTTAAAAAAAAAAATTGCCTCAGGTATGGTAATCATGCTCAGACTTTTCAGTATTACTAAGTTTACGGTTAGTTTTCCACATGTGTCCTTTTCTTAGTTAAGGTACAAGGATTCTTTAAACCACCAACAATTCTATATTCTTTAAATTACAAGACATTATTTTGTGTGGCTTTTCTGATAAATATTTCTGTGTCTCTGGCATCTCTACGAGTGGGCCTAGTAGTATATCAATAATATTGAGAATATCTGTAGAAGGTCATGGGATTGTAAAGTCAGTATTATTCGCTGTTTTAAATGTCTAGTCTTTCAGAATGGAAACATTTCTGTTGGGTGGTAAGAAAACAGCTAAAGATGACCATAGTGCTGCTAAAAGTTGGCAGCACCTTATTTGTGTGAGTCAGGTTTTTCTACCTATCAAAAATAAATGTGGAATGAGAAATGAGTATTGCTGTCATAAAAAAGAAAGGTTAATTTTTTAAAAAATTCAGAGGAAATGTCACACAAATTCATTTATCATTTAAAGATCACAGTGTGCAGAGTTTGAGAACCCTGATCTAGTATAATTTAATACAAAGCTTGGTGTCCATGCTACAGTATGAAAATGACAGAGCAAAGATGCTATGGTATTATTGCTGCACTACAATATGGACATCCTGTCCATACATATGTAAGAGAGAATGTTCTCAAAAGGATGCTATATAGACTGATTACTCTATAAAACCCTTAATCTTTTCTCTTGACAGTTGATAAGCTCTATGAGCTCAGTAGCAGAGCACTGTCTCCCCTCCTTATTACGCACCTTGTTTGACTGGTACAGACGCCAAAATGGAACTGAAGATGAATCTTATGAATACAGGCCTCGTTCCAGCACAAAGTCTAAGGGGTGAGTGCATTGCAGTGATACACACCCTTGGGATTTTCTTATATGTCACTGCTGTAATTACATATAATAGTTTGAATAATTCAGTGTTTTATAAATGACAGCTTTACTGTAGCCTAAACATATTAGGCTTATTATCTGTCAACTCTAAACTCAAACCCCAATGCACACTCTCACATAAATTAGTCTTCAGCTTCATTGATGAGGCAACTTGATAAACTTAAATAACAATAAATATAGATGGTCAAAAATTGAAACATAGTTGTATGGAATAATAAAAGTGGTATTATGATGAACAAAGTCAACCATGCAAGACCAGGCAGCCTAGCCTGCAACTTTAAAATGGCAGAGGACCAATGCCAATAACAAAGATATATTTCTTTGGAAAAAAGGTTTAAAGAAGATTGGAAATTTTGCCCAAAATAAATAAATAAAGCAGTGCATGCTAATAGGCAGTCACGGTCATGCTTACATTTTCCTTCTGTAGCTGTATCAATAATTGACCAGCCGTGGTCTATTATATGTAATTACAGATGTAAATGCAGATACTCAGAAACAATTAGCAAATGATATAATTCCTTGTTGGGTTAAATATAGTAGCGGTTGCTGACTATTGCTTTGAACAATAATGATCAATTGGGTGTTTCTCTGAACTTAATTTCCTAATAGTTTTTCCTAAAATTTTTGTTTTTGCTGCTGTCAGATGGTAAGGGTAGTATGGGATTCCAGGATGAAGATGGGCATGAGTTTTTGTATAACTTTGTTGCTTGCGTGCCTATTCATAAAAAAAGTTACACGTATTTCTGTTTTGAGAAAGTAGCCTGCATTATGTCTAATGTATCTGACATTTTTATTTGTTTCAGGGATGAGCAGCAGCGTGAGAGGGATTATCTACTTGAACGGAGGGACTTAGCTGTAGATTTTATTTTTTGCTTAGTTTTAGTAGAAGTTCTAAAACAGGTAAGCTCTTTAATTTCTGCTAGATATAAACTAATATTTTTTGTTTTAATGCAAAAACAGCTGAATGTCTGTGTGTCCTGCTTAAGGATAGAGTCCAAAACTGAAGTGTATGTAAATAGAGGAAGCTCAGTAATCTTTGCAATCACGCTAAACATGCCTTGTATCCTAGTCTTTTTTCTCTTACATTGTGCAGTGTAAAATATAGTTCTATTAAAATGAAATTAATATTTCTGTGGAAAAAAGAGTTCAGAATAGTAGAATGTAATTTAATTTATTCAGATCCCCAAATAAAAATGTGCCCTTCTATATATTAGTATATAAGTTTATCCAATTACAGTACAACTCGCATTCTGATAAAATGTCTAAGCCATAAGGATAAGCAGTGCCTGCCTTCTCTGTTACAGATACCTGTTCATCCAGTGCCTGACCCTTTAGTTCATGAAGTTCTAAATTTGGCTTTTAAGCACTTTAAACACAAGGAAGGGTAAGTATATTTAAAGCACCTAAATGTCTTTAACCATTTCTGTCCTTTGAGTGAGTACTGACCATTCCAGTATCTCAGAGAAGTTGCACTAATGCAAAACTTTGGGTTCAACTTGTTAATAAAATTTTCATTTTGATTAGTTACTTAAGTTTTATTTAAATTTTTGCTAAACAATGTTTTCGTGATTTAACTGATAGCTATCCCACTGAGTTTGGCTAAATTTATTCCTAAAGAAATTTGTATAAAATTGGGGGCTGAAAAGACCTGAATCCTAAGAGAAAGAACATGCAGATACCCCCTCCAATCCTATATTGCAAAATAATAGCCTACTAAGATATTAAAATGCTATTTAATAATATCTAAAATATTAGGATGGTTAATAAATAACCCTGGATAGATACAGTAAAATTAAGAGTAAACATAGAAGTGGTTAAGATTCTGCCTAGATGGTTTCAAATGTGGGAAATTCTACTCTATAGTGGTTACATGATTTTTGGGCCTATTGCTATAGGAATAGTGCAAAATTTTGTTACACTCCTGGAAGTCGTTGAATTATCTGCTAGAAAGTAAGGAATGAGGTTGTGGTATTCAAAATTTGCATGATAGATTGGTACAAGAGGGATGATAGATTTTTGCACCGTTGTAAGTTAAAAGGGCAATATGGGTGATTTCAAGTTCTGTCAGCTGTCAGGAGCAGAGAGCAAATAGTCTGAAAGTTCTATGGGGAAGGGGCATTCAGTGTGCCTTTCCAGGTGTGGCACTGATTCCCCAGGTCTTTTACAGAGTCAGGAAATTTAGAGCAGATGCAGTCTTTGTAACACCTCTTCTGTCCCAAGTATTTATCCACAGCAGAGTTCTTCCAGCTAACAGTATGGAATCTGCTCACATCTAATTTAGTCAGATGGTTTATTGTTGGTATCTGGGAAACATACTAACTGTGTTTGCAGTGCTATATGGAACACTTTTTTGCATGTTGAGCATACCAATAACCCATTCTTATGTCAGATCAATTGCATTTTTTAATTTTTGCAGGTTAGATTTGATTGTTGTGAGCTGTCCAGAGTCGTTGAGAGTCAGGTGGCACACAAATGTAATAAATTGTTGTTGTTGTTGTTATTTTGGCAGCCTTGGCTCTAATATCATTGAGCTCATGCAGCTGGATTGAATAGTATTTTAGGTAATCACTCCCATTTAAACAGTTACTGTCTTGGGTGTCTCCCCAGAAATCTCCTCTAGGCACTTACATGAACTCTCAACTGGATCCTTAAGAACTAAAGATTTTTTGTTTATTTTGTTTTTGAGTTCATACCTTCTTGTTCAGTTAGTTATTGAAACTTAAAATACTCTGTAGTGGCCATCATTTTGTCCAGGACAGTTTTGGTATTGGAGAGCATTTTGAATTTCCATTGTCTTTCCAAGATTGGCTTAAATGTGGGGGAGAAGCTTTCTACTATTATACACCTACAGTTGATTTTTAAAGATAAACCTGTCTGAAAAAGAATTAACATTGTGGTTCAGAGGTATCTTAATTTAAGAAGTGGAATTTGGTTACTAGTTTCAGGAGGAATCATTATCCCAAGATATGAAATACCACCCCTGAAACTCAGAGGACAGAAATTCATTTTAAATCTATATTTTTTTCTTGAAATGATAGTGTATAGCTTACACTGGTATGCAACGTTGTGTTAATTGTATACATTCCTAATAACAAATGTGTGTTTTTTGTTTTATACACTTTCTTTTCATTGTAGGTATTCAGGAACCAACACTGGAAATGTCCATATTATTGCAGATTTATATGCAGAAGTTATAGGGGTTCTTGCCCAATCAAAGTAAGCAGCTCCTTTTTCAAGATTCAGAAATTTATTCTTTGCCACATGTTTCTATATAAAATGCTTAATGATAATAGGTAATGTGCTTTTTTATCATAACAAATAGCTACATAGTTACCTATTAATATAATCTACTGATCAGTTGTCATAGCGATGAATTGTTGTTATCTCTGTTAATGAGTTCATTCACTCTGAGTATTTTCTTTCAAAAAATTTTTTTCTTATCTCAAACACACAAGAATGGCTTTTGATGATGTCACTGCTAAAAGTCAAATTGACTTTTTCGTATATCTTAATGTGATCTAGTATGGCCCAGTATTGTTTGTATGGATATAACTACCTTTTAAAAATGAGAGCAGTTATTTGACTGTTTATAGGAAATCTTTTTATCCATTATTCTTTTTAAAAACCTTGGTATCTGCCTTTCTGTGACTTAGGTTTCAAGCTGTTAGAAAAAAATTTGTCACAGAATTAAAGGAATTAAGACAAAAGGAACAGAGTCCTCATGTGGTACAAAGTATCATCAGTTTAATTATGGGGATGAAGTTTTTCAGAGTAAAAATGTATCCTGTAGAAGATTTTGAAGCATCATTTCAGTTCATGCAGGTAAGCTGTTTCATCATATTATAGTTAGCATCATTGGTGTGCTTATCCTTTACAGAATACAAGAGTTCAAGTTGTTGCTGTATACTTCTTAAAATTAGGTAAAAGGGGAAGTAAAGAAAGGACAGTACAGTGGAGACAGAGATAAAACAACATAGAACTGTTTAAGTGATATATAGTTTTCCCTGTGACATTCTATGGAAGTGAAAGTTGGACTTTGAAGGAGGATAGAAAGAATATTGATGCTTTTGAACTTTGGTGTTGGAGAAGACTCCTGAGAATACCATGGATAGCCAAAAAAAGAAACAAATGGATCACTGAACAAATTAACCCAGCCATGAATGACCAAGCTCAAATTATCATACTTTGGACACATTATATGAAGATGTAGCTCTCAGGAAAAGCCTACAGTGCTGGGAAAGGCAGAAAGAAAGAGAAGAAGACAACCATCAGCAAGATGGATGGACTCAATTACAGTGGCAATGAGTGTACAGTTGGAAGATCTAAAGAACCAGGTTGGGGACAGAATATCCTGGAATGTGGTTGAAAAAAGAACACAACTTATAATCAAGTGATATATGCTTAGGTTTGATTATATCTTAGTTGCAGTAAAGCATAGGAATTGCAGGTTGATCTGGGAATAATGTGTGTGAGAGAGAGGAATTTGCAGGAAGTAGAAGTGGCATAATGCAGATCTTTTGGAAGGTAGCTACAAGAATATGCAAGAGTGGAGTCTTTAAGGAGTAAATGAATGAAAATTAGATGTAAAGATATATAGGGGTGTAAGGGCAAATAGAGAAGATGATTAAAATGATGTGAAGCTTTGAGGGTAAATAATGGGGGGGCTTGTATAAGATTTAGAAGTAAACAAGAAGGCAGGTAGGAATACAGAGAATTCCAGAATCTCTTAGGGTCCATTTCACCAATTGGAAAAATTATGATTGCCATATTTAAAATTATATAGAATCTTAAACATGCTTCTAATTGAATTACTGATAATTAAACTGTATTATGCTGCAAATGGAAGAATACAGGGACTATAGGCATGGCAAGAAAGTTTGTTTATCTTAGCCTAAAAAGCTGAGATAGGGTCATCCAGACTGGTAGTTACTATGTTTGTTGTTTGCTGAGTTGCCAATGAATTTATTTATGCATTTATTTCTTATTTCAATTTATATAGCTGCCCATCTCAAATGCATGACTCTGGGCAATTCATAGCAATTAAAACTATATAATAAACAAAACCCGCCCCCCCAAACATATATATAAAAACAATATTAAAAAAATGTACAATAACACAAATCAGTAGCTGAGGTATACCAAGATCTGCCAACAACAGTCAGCATAGCCATTGTACAGGCTCTACCACGCACCCAGGTCCTCAAGCCCAATGGCTAAACCAAGACTTTAAGGCCTTACAGAAATTTTGCCAGTAGGGTTGGGGCCAATCTGATCTCCAAGGGGATGATGTTCCAAAGAGGGGGTGCTGTAATAGAAAAGCCTCTCTTCCTCGGCCCCACCAGATGGCACTCTCTAGCAGACAGAACCCAGAGCATTCCTCTCCTGCTGGATCTAATGGGATGGATAGATGTAATCAGGGAGAGGTGGTCCCTCAAATAACCCAGTCCCATTCAGTAAAGGGCTTTATAGGTTATGCCAGCACCTTGAACTGAACCCAGAAACATTCTGGTAACCAGTCGAATTCATGGAACAGAAGTGTAATGTGTGCTAGATAGTTGAAATTTGTTCAGTATTTAACAAGTTAAAAAGAAGAACAGCAGAGTAAACCTAAATTAGAAGAGTAACCTCCCCCTACCTGATGATCAGCAAAAAGCTCTTGGCTAGGAATTCTGGAATTCTAATCCCAACATATCTGGAATAAAATCCAAATGATATAGGGGTTTATATATTGTCTATTTTCTGTAATGTATAGCCCACTACAACTAGTAATCTGATGCATTTATGCATGGTAAAACTAATTAACATTCCCCCCCCCCCCCAACAATGATATAGGTATTATTAGGAAAGAAAACAGAAAGCAACTCAGCAGAGGAATCTAAATTCAAAGTTAACCATGTGGTAGTCCTTTGGAAATGTGTGGTTGAAGTTGATTTTTGAAAAACTCTTCTTGGGTTAGATAAACAGGTTCCTCATAAGTTTCCAAATAAGATTTTAGCAATGATTTCTGGGAAGTGCTTCCTGAATTCATCTTGCAACCAGACTACATAAGATTCAAGTTTTTCCCTAAGATCATTTTCAGGATCTTTGTCTTTTAAGAGCTTCATCAAGCTCTCGTTAACCCAAACTCATTGTATCCATAGCTAAAGATTGGCTATGTATTCTTGAATTATATCATAAAGAGCAATAATAGTAGTGGAAAGCCATCATTCTGAAAGTTTCAGCCACTTGGTCTTCTCCATGATATGCCAAAAAAGGACAGTTTCTTCCTTCAGGTTATAATTTGTCCCAATATCATTCTGTTTGACAACAATTGAAATCAAAGTGGAACAGAAAAACTTTGTGATCCACACTACCAAATATTCACAAAGGAAGGCAAACAAGCTGAAGTTTAATGCCTTGCTTATCACATAATTAACTACTTTGATAGCATTGTTGAGTTCTTCTCATACATCACTAGGCAAAATTTTGGAAGCCAGTGTTTGGCTTTGTATGACATAGTGCATCCTGAAAACATACAGGGATTTTTTTCCTGAAAAATTGTTTCTGGACGCAGCATTGCAGGAGCCTAATCGGTACCAACTCCAGACAGTTTTTTTCCTACCATGTCATTGTTTTGAAGATTTTCTAATGGCTTCAAAATATCAACTATAGCAGTGGTTTTCAAGACTTGAAAAAAAAAACAGCATTTTCCCCCATAATACATGTAACTGCGTATCACAAATACTTGAACACTCTTTCTTTCACCATTTGATTCATCACAAATATTAGCAAAAAGGGGCAATGATATAATATTTTCCAAAACCTGGAATTTTGCATGGGAGAACATTGTTCATGTCTGTTTGTGTACTTCAGCTCAGTCAGCTGAAGCTTATGTATATAGTATAAAAGTTTTGAAGAGCTGTTTAATTTAAGAAGGTTCCCACATTCATTCCAGTTTAAACTGGGCTATTTTGGTTGCCTGTGTCTAATACTTTAACTACAATCTATAAGCTTTCGTTTTTTGTTATTTTCACTTATTCTTACTAATCAAGGTGATGCACAGCAGAAATTTGATAGCTATTTTCTTGCAGGAATGTGCACAGTATTTTTTGGAGGTAAAAGATAAAGACATAAAGCACTCGCTTGCTGGTTTGTTTGTAGAAATTCTCATCCCTGTTGCTGCTGTAAGTAAAATTTGTTATTTCACAAATACAGTGTGTGGTACATATTGTGAAAGTAGAGGAGATGTTTTCTCCTCAATTGGAGTGTGCAGCTCTGGAAAAAAAAAACTTTTTGTATTTCAGGGTTTTGTAAGGGTGTATTTTGCCATGCAGATAATGATGAATGTAGTCTGTTTCTTTTCTACAACCAAGTGTATGATTTTTTTAAAAGTATGGAGGAATTTAGCCATAGCATTGATTATATCAAGTTATGGATTTCACTTGTAAAATTAAGCCCAAAATTTACCTTTCTCACAATTCAATGAAAAAGTTTCTTTTTTCATTTTTTAGCAGAGGAAGCAGTTGAATGAAAGTAAATATATGGCTCTCGCTTTCTCTCTCCCCCTCCCCCTCGTTCCCTCCCTCTCCCACCCACCCTTCCACCCCCCTTGCCATTTATGGTGGAACTTGTATGCAGTATTCAGAGTAATTATTTAAAGTGTTTAATTCTATGATTGGACTAAGTGTGATGCTGCATAACTAATTTATTTTTAACAGCAGGATTAAATCTGTGAGAAAGTAAGGCTTGATTTTCATGATTGTATCATTTCTGTTTCACTACCTTTATCTGTGTTCTTGAAGATATATTATAGATCTGTTTCTTTTGATTCTAGGCTGTTAAAAATGAAGTGAATGTGCCATGCTTGAAAAATTTTGTGGAGATGCTCTATCAGACAACCTTTGAGCTGAGCTCAAGAAAGAAGCATTCATTGGTATTTAAGGAATATTTTAAGTTTGTTTAATTTTTGTCCAAAATAGACACAGTGCATGTAATTTGGTAATAAGTCACATAGCAAATATCTGGGATAACCTGCTATTTAGGATGCCAGAACTTGACGAAGAACTAGAATTATAATTTTTTTTCCTGATAGGTTATTTTAAACAACTGAAATTATTTTAATGCAAATTTAATAAAATTATTTTATTTTATGGGCTGGTTCTGTGTTTGTATCTATATATACTATTTGTTTACAATGGGTGTAAAAACTAAGGTAGCTTGAGATCTTTTTCTGCACTTAGCCTCAAGGGCTGCTTTTTCAAGTTCCCCATCTTTTGGAAAAGCAGGAATTGAAGAAAGCATGTTCAGTTGCATTAACTGCTGTTTAGAAAACCTGTCTCAGGTGCCAAACCTATGTTTCGTTTTGGGCAAAAAGCTGCTTCCCCATGAGATCTTCTACTAATTGGTTTAAAATGGGGGTGGGTGGGGCTATCTGTGGAATATTGTAGTTTAGATTCATTTATACCCCCTATTGATTAATAAATTATTAATAAATTCCTGGCTAATGTATGAATGCAATCATAGATAGAATCATATATTTACCAATGTGATTTGTTTAACCATACTTTATTGAATGCACTGCAGTTGGCTAGATTTATACAGCTCACGGGTCCATTAATCATTTTTTGCAAGTTTACAGCGGCTGAGTTTGCATGCTTTGTATGTGAACCCAGCTATACTATTACTCATTTTTCTGAAAGTTGTAATAAGTTGTTCCTCTCTCACAGGCTTTGTATCCATTGATCACCTGTTTGTTGTGTGTCAGTCAGAAGCAATTTTTTTTAAATAACTGGCATATCTTCCTACAGAACTGTCTGTCTCATTTGAAGGTAAGGACTGTTTGCATCATGCTCCTGTCAGATTTGGTAAATAATATTTTCAGTCTAGATTAACCACAAAATAATCTCTGCATAAAATAAATGTAAGGCTCCAATGGAAAAGAGTATACAGTGGTACCTCGGTTCACGAACGCTTCTGTTCACGAACAATTCGGTTCACGAACAGCTCCGGTCGCAAAATTTTGCCTCCGTTCGCGAACTCCGCATCGGGTTACGAACAGGATCCGCGGCCATTTTCCATCCCATGACACATGGTCGCGGCTTCCTGTAGGGAGGGGGACTCTCCCTCCAAGCAGTAACCGCCTCCCCACCCGCCTTCCTGTCCTCCACGCCAGAAGTCGTGTCGAGCAAGGTTAGCTTTCTCTCTCTTCGTACTGTACTTTGTGTCATATTTTTGCGGGTTTTTTTAAAAAAAACATAAGGATCAGAACGGATTAACCATAATTACATTGAACCTTATAGGGAAATTTGATTCGGGACGCGATCAAAAATCGGTTGGCGACCAAATTCATAGGGGTCAGAACGAATTAACCGTATTTACATTGAACCTTATGGGAAAATTTGATTCGGTTCACGACCAATTTGGTTCGCGACCAGAGTCGCGGAACGAATTAAGTTCGTGTACCGAGGTACCACTGTATATAGTTCAGGGTTGAACTGTGGAGTCCTTGGTGCTCTCTGAGTTGGTTGTTTGTTTGCAGATGTTTTATTACCTGACTAGGTAACATCATCAGTGTAAGGTTTTTGTAAGGCTTGTAGCTTATGTGAGGCTATTTGTAAAAGAGCCTTCTTGAGTACCCTCTGTTGTTAACTAAAGATGGGCAATGTTTTTGCAGCCAGGAGCTGCACTTGTTTGCTTTATTTGTTTTTTTCTACATTTATTTATTGCCCCAAGTTGGGTGCTAAAATATCAAGCTTGTTTGTGTTGTAATGAGGGATTAAGGGCAAACTAGTGGTATTAAACATTACAAAATCTTAATACACTTACTTCTCCTGTTAATCTTGTAAAAAAAAGAGTGGGGGATCATATACTCCAAAATAAATAATTTTGACACTGAACTTCAGTGGCATAATCTGAAAAGTATTCTAAGATACAAAAATGGGACTGGGGAACCTTATGCTAATGCAAGTTGCTCACCACTGATGTAGATGACCTATTACCAAAATGGAGTATCATCCTTTCTCCTGTAAGTGCACAGAAGCTTGAAGGAGGGAGAAAGGGGAGGTAGAAAAACAATATTAGCATTAGAGAACAGAACAGAACAGAGTATTATGTGTTGTATGATTTTTCTGATGTAACCCTGCTTTCTCTTGTGAGTTCTATTTTTGTTATTGGGGAGATATATAGGTGAAATCATAGGAGAGTGGAACATTCACCATTCCAATAATATAACAATATGCCCCATAGTCTTGCTTATGATGTAATCCATCCACTTAGAGTTTTAAGTCACAACAATTTTAATGGAAAATCTAAAAACACTTTTTAATTACTGTAACTGTAACATTTGAATTACATATGCAAATCATGATTGATTTTTGTTAATAGTATATTACTGTTAATGTTTGAATTCACGTTTTTCAACTACCTAGGCTTTGCATTGTGTAACAACAAAATCCAATAGTTGAATGTGTTAGGATAGTAACTGTATTCTTTCTCTTACTATATATTTTGTCAAGGTTTCATGTATTTCTTTAACAATGGCAACTCTTTTGCAACATCCCCCCTTTTATTGTCTGTGTCTACCTGCTGTTGCTATGGGTTAAATATAAAGGGGTATGCAAGTATCTTTTTAGTTTTCTTATTTAGAAATATCACACTGCTGACAATGGGCTTATAAAATCTTCCATTGCCAGGGACTTTAGTTATTATATAGCATGTATCACATATTTTAATATAGTTTTGTTCCCCTAACAACATAACATTTTATTATGTGGCTCTGTTCAATAGAAAAATTTAAAGCAGTTACAATACTATTGGTATACCAGTTTTTTTTAAAGTCTGTCAGATTTGGATCAATAATTTTATGCATTATATTCCAAGATACTGAGATTTTAAAATAGAAGCTTATATAATTAATTATGCTCAGACTCTGCAACTAGCTAAAAAAAGCTGCCAAGTAAATCTAGTCTCTGCTATTTTCTTTTAACATGTTTTAATGGTTTTAAAATACCATTAAGTAGTTTTAAGTTATCAGGGTGCAGGATAAGAGTAATACAGAGCTTATATAAAGTGTCAGAACTAGTGGTAGAATTCTAAGATATGTCCTAGAGTGCTGGTTGACAATAACTTGTTTATCAGCCTGATCACCTCAGTGCAGGAAAATGTGGTTGACCAAACTAGAAACTTTCAGTTATTGAATATGTGGTATTTTTATCCTAATAAAATTAATTCTATAATGCTTGGATTTGATTGCACCTGATTTATGATTCCACTTCTTATCATGAGGTTTAAGTGAATTGATAATAACTTTGTGGGTGTACATATCAACTTTTGATTTAAAGAGAATTAAGAGTGTAATCCTATGCATGTCTATCTAGAAGTTAGTCCCACTAAATTCAGTAGGGTTTGTTCCAAGAGAGATATGCATAGGATTGTAGCCTGCTTAGTGGATGTTGAGGCCATAAAGAAAATACAAGCAGTTTTTTTTTAAGTATTTGTAAACCAAAAAAGAAAGAAAATAGACTTTGTAAGGAGAATAGGGAAAAAAAAAATTACATAATGTTTTTAGAATTGTAAGAGCAAATAATAAAAAATTGTTTATAGAAAATCTTAAGACTGATCAGTTTTTTATGTTGGAATTCAAACAGCTATTTTCAGGATGTTCAAAATTGTTCATATCTTCATTGATATAAGCCAAGGTTAGATATAAACCATACTTGCATGTAGTTTCTAAAGCTGATAGTGAATGCTAGATATTGTAAATGACATACAATATATTAAGTACATTGAATTACAGTATTGGAGTATCCCAATCATGCTTATCAAAAATGGAGTCTTTATCTGTCAACTTATTTCTGTTGAATGGAGCCCTAGTAAACAGCTTTCTGTTTGTCCTTTTTATTTTTTCATCTAACATGCATGTGCTTCCCATTCTCATGTTTGTTATGTTTTGCTATCTTGCATTGCTTTATTTAGATACCATCTAACAACAGTATCAGAAAACAAATAGAAACACTTCAGGTGAGTTAATATGCTGTCATAGTAAAGTAAAAAATTGCTTTGCTTTGTGTTTTTCTGTTGCTTCATTGTATATTTTGACTCTGTAAAACCAGCAGTTTTGTTTTACTGTATCTCAAAAAGATCATTATAAGTTAATATTACTTGGTGGGGAAAAGATACTTGGTGACACAGTATTAAGCATATTATTATTATTTGATACTGTTTTCTTTAATTAAATATTTCCTCCATGTTAGTCACAGAAAACAAGTTTTCAATTTAAATAAAGACTGAAATAGCTTTGGTTTTCCTACTGTGTAGTGTTCTGTAGAAGAAGACATTTTCTGCAACAGGCATGGCAATGTACATTTGTAGATTGGAATCAATGGATTATTTGTGGGACAGGTCTTACAGAGCACATTCTGAAGCAACACTTTACTTAAACTATGAATATTAATATGGTTCTTATGCTTATGAAGAAATACAGAGAATCAATTTCTACTCAAGTTTAATACCTTCAGGTTACTTTGAATGTCCAGTATCTTGTCATTGCAGGAACTCAAATTACAATTTTAGGAATGCTTTGGTTCTTAGAGCTACTACAACATACTTATCTGCAGTGAGGCTTATGTGAAACAGTAACAGCTTTTTTAAAAAAAATTGTTTTTAACAGAATAAAGATCCGAAAATGTCTCGAGTTGCACTGGAATCGCTATATAGATTATTGTGGGTTTATGTTATTAGAATAAAATGTGAAAGCAACACTGTAACACAGAGGTAAGCCATTTGGTTAAATATACTAAAATGTTGATGATGTTAAAAGTGCTGTTGCTGTCTTTTGGTAGAGTTGGTAGCAGGATTTTTCAACATTGTCTTCTAAATTTTCTCCTCTACAGCCGTCTGATGAGCATAGTATCTGCACTTTTTCCAAAAGGCTCTCGCAGTGTGGTCCCTCGAGACACACCTCTGAACATATTTGTAAAAATTATTCAGTTCATTGCTCAGGTAAATCCTTATAAAAGCTTCAGCCCAAATATGATAATGCCTGAAATATTTCAATATTTGCTCATTCCCGTGTTTATACCCTACTGTTCTGCAAGCACTTTTAAGTTATATATTTTTATCCTTTTAAGAAAGCTGTGAGATAAGTTAATTTGAGACACAGGAATCTGCCAAAACTACTCAGAGCTACTATTAATGAACAGAAGACTTAAAGTTTAATTTTCCATACATAACAAATATGTATGGAATATCAATATCAGATATCAAACTTTTTTATTTTTGAAGTTACTACATTTCCCCATATAGCAAGGAATTGTTCATAGGATTTGGGAATATAATTTAGGAGACGTATTTGCTCTAAGTCCACCTGTCAGTCACATCAGTCACTCTTGTCACTTTTGAATACACCCAGTGGCACATACAGTACAAAGGATAGAAATCAGTGAAGAAAAGCAGCTGTCTTTTAGAAAAGTTTGTATGACACTCCTGATTTCTTCACTGATAAATTTCTAATAAGCCTCTGGAAAAAAAAAAGTTCCAACAGTTTGAAATCCAGTGCTGTAGTCGCTACTTTGTGCTGTTGATCTTGGTTTGTATAAAAAACTAACTGTTCTTCATGTAACTGTTTATCTGAAGAGTCGCCTGTTTTTTAAGATTACAAAACAAAGCATAATGCCTAATCATTTATGCCTGATTCACACATAGTGCTAAACCAAAGTGGATGGGTTTGGTAAATCAAATTATTTAGTTGGCTTAACATTACCATATTTATCTGAAAGGTATAGAGTCCCCCCTCTCCACCCACCTTCCCAATGTTTACCTTTTAAGTTGGGAGAGGAGTAATCTTATATTTACATTTGCAATTTAAAGGTAGTCACTAAGATATTATTTAAAGAGGCAGCTAGCTACCTATCCAGGGGAAAAGTCTTTGAGCTTCAAATCATGAATCTGGTGAATGTTAATTCTTTTTATAATGCACTTTTTATACAGTTTTATACAGTTGAAGGAGAAAGAGGAATTTGTGTGAATGTGTATTTGCGTATACACACACACGAAGAATCATTTAATTTTATAGTTTGATTTTATAATTAAAACCTTATTTTACAGGCAAGTAATTTTCATCAGTAGTTATTAACTGCTTTTTTTTTTTTTGCCCTGGCCATTTCATTTTTTGGAGTGTGATGTTTGCATATATATTTACATATATGCATATATGCACATATAGAAATGTGTATATTTATTGGTGGGAAAACAGGGAGATCTCATAAGTTTAGTTTCATCTGGTGTTGGCAAGTCTAGGTTGACAAAATGTGGAAGCTTGCCACCACTTAGGATCCTTGTGTGTGTTTGCCCCACAGCCGAACCATAGATTTAAATAATCATCTTAAACTCAGGTACATCTTTTTTTGTGGGAACCTGGTCTACATATGATAGCACAGAAATTTTTAAAATAATTTACATTAAAATTTACATTACAATTTTCATAATAATTGGGGGAAATGTACCATTTTGCTACATCAATTAATTAGATTTATGCCAGTTACATACAAGTCAAAAACTTTAGCAATTTTTCTGAAATGGTTTAGCACATGTTCTTTGACTTATAAAAAGTTTTATGATTTTAATTGTGATTTTCTTTCTAGGAACGTTTGGATTTTGCAATGAAAGAAATAATTTTTGATCTTCTCAGTGTGGGAAAATCACCTAAAACCTTCACTATTAATCCAGAGGTAAAAAAAAAAATGGAGCTAAAGTATTGTATTGCAATTTCTTTTTGATGAGATTATAAACATGTGCACTGTAATCAGTATCCTTAGAAATATTAGAGCCAGTTTGGTGTAGTGGTTAAGGCACTAGGCTAGAAACTGGGAGGCCGTGAGTTCTAGTCCCACCTAGGTGCAAAGCCAGCTGGGTGACTTTCAGCCAGTCCCTCTCTCTCAGTCCTAGGAAGGAAGCAGTGGCAAACCACTCCTGAAAAACCTTGCCAAGAAGATTGCAGGGACTAGTCCAGGCAGTCGCCAGGAGTGAAAAACTGACTCGGGGGGGGGGGGGGGGACAGACAGACTAGAACTTTGTTTGTTTGTTTGTTTATTTGTATTTCAAATTTAGTCACTGCCCATCTCACGCTCAAAGAGCAACTCTGGGCGGTTTACAGTAAAAGAATAAATAATATTTAAAATACAATAAAAACAATGTACATGAACAAATAATGTATTCCAAGGAATTGATGGTAAGTGAAAGTTATTAACCTATGGGAGCCAGCCACCCCCAGGGTTGGTTACCCCTCCTCACTCCCCACCCAAGTTGGCAGAGCCAGGTCTTCATCCCTTCCCAGAAGGCCCGGAGAGTGGGGGCCCGCCTCATCTCTGTGGGGAGAATGTTCCATAGGGCAGGGGCAATGGCAGAGAAGGCTCCTCTCCTGGGCCCCACCAGTCAACATTCTTTCATAGATGGGGTCCATAACATACCTTCTCTGTTGGACCAGGTAGGGCACGTTGATGTAATGGGGATGAGACGGTCCCTCAGGTAACCTGGTCCCATGCCATGTAGGGCTTTAAAGGTAATAACCAACACCTTGAATTTGACCCGGAAGCAAACTGGCACCCAATGCCGCTCCCGCAGCAAAGGTGTTACATGTGCCATCCTTGGGGCTTCCAAAATTGCCCGCATGGCCGCATTTAGAACCAGCTGTAGCTTCTGGATATTCTTCAAGGTAGCCTCATGTAGAACGCATTGCAATAATCTATATGGGAGATGACTAGGGCATGAGTGACTGACCAGACGGCTTCCCAATCCAGGAAAGGGCATAATTGGCATACAACACAAAGTTAGAAACCTAGAACTTTCAATTATTTATGACCTATGCTGGTGTCTCATCATCTTTGGATCCTTTGCTAGAGATTGTCTGGGTTCATATATCACACTAAGCCATAAGTTGTGGTTTTCAAATCACAATAGTTGGTTTAAATATTGCACAAAGCCAAAACCAATTCTAGGTTCTCAGTGTCTGGAACAAGTTGTAATAATATAGCGTGTCCTGACATCATTGCACAAATGATGCAAATTACATCATGACATGTATGATGTCACTTTCTCTTCCCAAAGGCACCCATGGCTAGGTTATTGTAGTCATATAATGTCTCCTTGTAGGGTTGGCAGAGAAAAGAACCTGACTTTTAAAGTATTCTATCATTGATTTAGCCAATAGAAATACAAGATTTGATCTGCTTAATTTAGTGAGACACTATTTGTGTTTCTTGAGAGATTTTATAAAACAGAAAGCTCCATTCTGCCAAATATGTGTACGACAGATGAGGATGAGATGGAGAGAGGCTATCTTTATTCATATTACAACATTTAACCTGTGGTATGTTGTGATCCTTGCTGGTTCCTGATAGACATTCCTCTGTCTTCTACAGAGAATGAATATAGGTCTCAGAGTCTTCCTTGTGATAGCAGACAGTTTACAACAGAAGGATGGTGAGCCACCTATGCCAACTACAGGGGTAGTACTTCCATCAGGAAACACACTCCGTGTCAAGAAAATTTTTCTTAATAAAACTCTGACTGATGAAGAAGCAAAAGTTATAGGTTAGTAAATTATGGTATAGAGAAGGAATAATATGTTTATTATTAAAAACAGTGCAATAGAAAAATAACACAGTGTTTTATTTTTAAGCCCAATTGAATTAATTGCTTATGGGTTATGATTTTAAACATAGCAGTGATGCAAATAGGGAGCTCTGATTAGAAATATAGCATGGTACAATGTTTTGTTGCAGCATTGAGTAGTACTGAAAAAAGACGTTCTTGATATGCTTACTTTTATTTCACTTCAATTGAATTTAGGTCAAGAGTAGACTTTTGGACTAGTAGTCTATGCAGCCTCTAAGCACCAACAGAACATTTGCATAAGAATTGTTTAACTTTGAGAGATCCTGCCTTTTACCTAAGTTTTAGGAAGACTGTAGGCTCTCCCTAACATTATGCTGAGTCATACAGAAATTCAGAAAATCAGTGAAATATTGTGTTACGTTCTGACCCTCAGAAAGGTTAATGTTTGGGAGAGAACCCATCCAGCTCACCTACTATAGCTTGAAGCTACAGAAGAAAGGCAGGCTTTGAATTTGTTACATTCAAAATTATAGTAATTACAGTTATAGTAATTCATTATGATCTTTGAAAGAGTTAATTGTGTTTGCTCCTTTTTCTTTCGGACTTTGTAGCTGACTACCCTATACCCAATTCTGTTGCACTTACAGTGACAAGTAGAAACCCTGGATCTCCTATCCAGGTTCTGGCACTTGCTTTTTCTCTGTGTCCTGCATCTGGAATACTTCAGAAGTCCAACTGCAGAACCTATCCCTCACCCTTTCTCCAATTTCAACCTTAAAACTGGGAAGGAAGACAGTGATATTTTTCTCCTTCAAGCTGGTTTTCAGGGATGCAAATAATAAATTTAATAAATATTTTAAAATATTTAACCAATATTTGACTAGTCAAATGCCCAACTTAATATATATGACTTCAAAAATATTTTAAAGTAAGACTCAGTGGGATTTCATTTCAAGTAATATATATAGGACTTGTCTTAAAATGTGTATCCAATAAGATTCAAGAATCGTTTAAGAATTGAATGATTGAATTCAATTGAACTTTATCCCTTCAGGAATGTCAATATACTATCCTCAAGTAAGGAAAGCACTAGATAGCATACTTAGGCATCTAGACAAAGAAGTTGGCAGGCCAATGTGCATGACTAGTGTGCAGATGACCAATAAAGAACCTGAAGATATGATCACGTAAGTAGCAAATTAATTACAACTAATTCAGTGCAGAGTTCTTTTATACTTTAAGGAGAATTGGTAGGAGATCTTTATTAATAAGAAAGTTTTTGATTGTTATGGTTGTTTTTAGTCCAGGTTGTCATGTTTTGCTGTTATGTTTTAACTATGTAACATTTGGAGGTTGTAAGCCACCCAGAGTCTTTTGGGGTGGGTGACCATAATGAATTTATTAAACAATAACATTAAATAATAATAACAATAGTAATCATAATATTTCCCTAGCAAAAATAGTGGAAAATTCCCCAGACATATTCTAGAAACTGTCTGGATTCATCTGGCAACTTGGTTAGTCCATTTAACTGGTATATCACCTGGCCATTAGTTTAAAACTGACTAGGGAATGATCTGTCAATGAAACCAGTTCCATAAAGCTCCTCCACTTTTAGATCACTTCATTCCTTTGATAGGGACCCCCTCATTCTGGATTGCTTTTTTTTGAAACAGCAGCTTTAAGAAGCTGATGCATGCAATCCTGGGCAGGTAACCTCTGCCAGGAGTCTAAAATCAGAGCCCGGTCCTGTGAAGAAGTTTTAGTCACTGGAACATCTAGTGTTTTTGGGGAGCTGACAAACTAGCAATCAGGTAGGAAGATGATAAGTTTACCTGTGTTTTGCTCAGTCTTCCTAGGCAGGTGTAGTCATCTTTGCCTTGGCTTTCATTGGGTACTCCTCTGAGATGGCTCTTAGGCCATAAAGAAAACAAGGGACAAGAATTAAGTTAATCTGAGGGAAAATTATATTCACATCTCTCACCCATCTTTTTGTTGTAATGCAGAAGAAATTCCTACTTTCTAAATCATATATCACTTTTGTAATGTCAATTTATGTACATAGCACGCTTGTACTTATGAGAGAGATAGTGAGTACAAGAGCTATTTTTGACAATCAGCGGGAGTCTGTAATCATTCCATAAGCTTTCAGTTGACCTAATAAAGACATTGCTTCAGGCTTTTCTTTTCTGGGGTCATCATGGCTTTTTTAATATTTAGTGTAGTAAGGTTTTGTTGATTCCAGCAGGGCTTAATCAAAGTGTATAGTTGCACAACGGTAACGCTTATCTGTTTCTGTAAGTCTAAGCTCTGTTAAAATATATAATTTAATAGTTGTAATTTTTAAAATTCTTAAGATCGTGTGGATGTACAATCAATCCAGTAACTGTGAAATAAACTCATGTAATCTGATTCTCTTTCACAGGGGCGAGAGAAAACCAAAAATTGATTTGTTTAGAACTTGTATTGCTGCTATCCCAAGACTGATTCCAGATGGCATGAGCAGGAATGACCTTATTGAACTGCTTGCAAGGTAGGAAGAGCCAAGCTTTTACTAGAGTAAACGTTGGTCCCCAACAAGTTCCCCAGAGAGCCCAATGTATCTCAGATACCACTCTTTTACCTCTTCTTTGTTGTTATTGAACTTTAAAATAAAATTATTGTAATTTTTAAAAATGAGAATCTGGAATACTTCAGTAGCATCATTATGTCCAAGAATTCCTTTCAGCCCCCAGATTGTACTTAGAAAATAAAATAAATGTTCTTAGAAAATAAAAATTATGAATGGTTGGGGATTCCTGAGATAAAATATTTACAAAAGATCAATTTTTAAAATTGTGGAACTACTCTGAAAGATGCCTTATAATCTAAAATATACAATTTATGGTTAGCAAAAACAAATTCTCATTTGCTGCTTAAAATGTAAGAGGATTAGCAGAGACTGTTCCACAGTCAAGGCCCAACTACAAATTTGGGCTAATCATTAAAATTCCATCAGTGTTGTTGGCTTCAATTGGATCTCAATTAAAGAACAGATTCATACAGGAGAACCTAACTCTTCGTTTATCTTGGACCTGCCCTATTTAGAGTTTTATAGTTTGAAATTGTACCTGGGAATTTGAATTGGATTTAAACAAGTCACAGCTCCATCTGTTGTCTGCCAGAGCTGGGGCTCCAGAGCCCGTGGACTGCTGATCTGAGGCTGCAGGCAAATCAGTAGGTCCTTTGCTACTGATACATGAAGTGTGTTTAATCCTAAAGTAATAATGATGGATAAAACCCTAATTGAAAGTTAATAGTGAAAGGACAGGAATTCATTCCAGGGAGTAGAAGAGCTTGGGAAAAGAGTGATCTTATAATTTACTTCTGGTTTCTCAATCACAAATAATTTGCAGTACTGTATCTGTACCAGGCCTCATTGCTAGATGTAAATAATTCAAAGGATTGCCAAATTACCACTGTAATCCTGATGTTGCCTTTCATCTTCTTCAGACTTAACTCAGTTTTCATTAATAGATGTGCTAATTCTTCATTCGTTTCTAAACAACAAATGTTCTCCACAGGCTGACAATTCACATGGATGAAGAACTGCGTGCACTAGCTTTCAATACTTTGCAAGCATTAATGCTGGATTTTCCAGATTGGCGGGAAGATGTTTTGTCAGGATTTGTTTATTTTATTGTCCGTGAAGTCACTGATGTTCATCCTACTCTTCTTGACAATGCAGTTAAGATGCTGGTGCAACTAATTAGTCAGTGGAAACAAGCAGTCCAAATACAAAACAAGAACCAAGAAACTCAGGTATAATTATACTGTATGAATTTATGTGTTTTAATTGAGCAGTGAATCCCCACAACTTCTTAGGGACCAGAGTGTAGGCATTATGTTAGATATGTGAATGTATGGATGATTGAGCTGTGCATGTTGGCTACATTCCTGTAAGTGCCTGACCCTTACCATGTTGCACAGTGAGATGAAAATGTCACATTTGTTTGCATACAGGTAAAACTGTCCATGTGACTGGCTTTTATATGGCCCTTTATATTCAGAATGCATAAGTAGAAATGAATAGATCCCATTGATTTTAGTAACTTCTGTTTTTCCTCTTTTAGCGTGGCATAGCTAATGGAACAGCTCCTACCCTTTCTCTGGAAAAGACCCCTTATTCAAGTGTGTTCCATGTAGTTGAAGGCTTTGCATTGGTTATCCTTTGTAGCACAAGATCTGCCACTAGAAGACTAGCTGTCAGTTGTCTTAAAGAAATAAGAGCTTTGTTCACTGTTTTAGACATGACTAAGGTAAGCAAATTGTATGTGTAGCTGTGTTTGTCTTAATGCTGCCTTGACTTTGTCATGCATCAGATATTTATATTCTTAGGGTGATGATGAGTTGGCCATAGATGTAATGGACAAATTGAGTTCATCAATTCTTGAAAGTTTCATACATCTCACTGGTGCTGATCAGGTAAGATTTATTCTTTAGAAATCATGAAGAATAATAAATGATTGACTGATGATTAATTAACCTTTTGCTTTACTTAGTAGATATAATACAAGTTATACATTTATAGCAAGCCTTGTACATAATGAACTGAATGTTGAGCACTACTTCTTAAATCTCAAAATGCCTTTAAGCCTACCCTAAATATTTTAAATGTAATTATCACAGTTGCTCAATAAAAGAAGACTCCCCCCATGATTATGTGAATGGAGAGGGTTGTGTTCACTGAGAATAGTAGATGCTGTTGAGAGTGACTGAATGGGTGGGAGGTGTAAATGGTCGTAGACATTGCTTTAAAATGAGAATGGCAGAGCTGATCCTCATTCCCTTTTCTCTCTTCTTTATTTCCTTGTTTAATTGCCTCTTTCCCTCACCTCATCAGTTTAGTTCACCACTTTGTCTTCATTTTCCTCCCAGTGCAGCTACCTCTTCCCTTTCCCCATCTCAACATCCTGTTTTTTTCTTATATTTTATTGTTTTCTTCTGAAAGGAGGAAAGAGTCTCTTTGCTTCTGTGAGTAAGAGAGAATGATTGCTATATGCACATGGGAAAATAATGTTATAAATGGTAGCTTATTTTACAGACAGTTAATTTTAATCCGTAGCTATTAATTCAGTTAATATAAATTTATATTTTGTCTCCCACCTGCCTTTTTTAAGTGTGGCTTCAGGCACATTCACTCATATACAAGTATGGCACTCACATATTTGGGGGGTACTATAGAAGTTGGCAAATGTAGGGTGATAAGGTGGAAAGATGGGTATTGCACTTGATTTGTGTGTGTGTGTTTGTGTGAGAATGACTTTCTTTCTGTGTTTTCTTTGAAGGGTGTTGCTGTTGAAATTATCTTAAATTTAGGGTTGTCTTCCTTTCTGGTAGATACATAGTCACTTTGAATAAGAGACAGTTTACTTTGGCAAATGAAATTGGGAATATTTGCTTTTCTTCAGTCCTATCCAGGGGGGCAGTATCATTGATTCTGTATCCATCTATACTCTTGGGAGGGTTCAACCTTGTTGCTATAGTAGACTGAGAGGCCATCCGAGCTCTGGAGTGAGATGTCACAAGTATGCTGTTGTCATTTAACTCGAAATCTGAAGACACCTTGGAAGTTGCTTTAATGGTTGCCGTTAAATTAAGTTAAAGTTTCAATTCAAATTTAAATTATACTTTAAATTAAAGCTTGTGAATGGCTCAGTAGGAATGAGCAAGTTAAAACTAAACCTAAACAAGGAATTACTGTAAAAAGCCAGGCTCTGCAATTGGGATTCAAGTAGTTTTGAAATACCAGGTTCACAATTTAGGAGTGCTCCCTGATATTTTTGTTGGCAGGGATGGTAATTAGCATTTTAACAAAATTATGTTTTATATGTCATTACAGGCATTTCTGAGCTAAGCTGATCTAACAACATAGCTGTACATGTCTTAGTTATATGATGATAAATAAACTGTTTCTGTGTGGGGCTACTTTTAAAGTACTAATTCATGCACATACTGAAAGACCTGCACTGATAACTAATTCTTTAGTGCCTGTATGCTGCAAACAATTATTTTAAAAGAGCTACAGAGATTACTGACTTTTCCCCCACTCACAGTTTTAAGAGAATAATACATCTTAATCTGTGCACTTTATTGTGTCCTCAGTATCAGAGATGTAATGATACCAATATCTTAACTGTGTGAAATTAGGAAAAGGCTTCTAGCCTTTTCTTCTTTTCTTTGAAAATCCCTGCGTTCATATTTCATCTTTGCTAATGTTAGCATGATTAGCATGAGCAGTAAAAGAAAAGTTTGTGCATTGCTCTGTAAACCATGACCTGACTAAATTTACCTGAAAAGATGTCTCATATTCATTTTTTTTTCCAAATAAGGTACTTTGTTTTTGTTTTTCCAAATAAGTCATTTTCATTTTGCAGCGGGAATGGCCTTAGTTTTTTATGTATACCCATAGCTTCAGATGCCATTTTAAAGCATTTTCAGTGAGCTAAATGAATTTATTTTTGTTTCCATACACAGACTATGTTATTGTACTGTCCCAGTTCAATAGATTTACAAACATTAATTGACTGGAGCTCTTCTCCTATCAGCCACCAATTTGATGTCATCAGTCCATCACATATATGGATATTTGCACATGTGTCTCAGGATCAGGACCCCTGGATTATTAGCCTTTCCAGTTTGATGAAACAGGAGAATCTTCCAAAGCACTGTCCCACCGCAGTGAGCTATGCTTGGATGTTTGCTTATACCAGACTCCAACTGTTGTCTCCACAGGTTGACATAAAGTAAGTCAACTTTTAATATAATGAAGTACTTTCATTCATATGGAGAAAAATTAGCAGGCTGGAGAAATGGCTTATAATTCAGTGAAAAATATAGGACTGGTTTTTGAAAAAAAATGTGGAATGCTGAAGCAAAATTATTTTTGCAGTACCATCAGTTCATACTTTAATACTGTTTTTATATACATAGCTGAATTTAAATTACTAACTTTATAACTGAATATAATACAGGTAGTCCTCATTTAGCGACAGTTGGGACCAGCAACTTGGTAATTAAACAAAGCAGTCACTAAATAAAACAGCAATTGTGCTTATGATCTTACTTCAGCTCTCCTTTGCTTACAAACCTGCAAAGGTCGTAAGTGTGAGGATTGGCCATAAAGTTACTTTTTGTCACCACCTTAACTGCAAACAGTCGCTTGAGGACTACCTGTATTAGAATTTTCACAGGATTTGGAGAAATTCTGATAAGCTACCCACATTCTTCCCTTGCAATCTGGGGGATAGAAGCAATATTTTACAAATACAAAGATTTAATTTAAAAGCTTATCCTAGGCCAGAGCAATTATTATAGTTGTATGTACATAAACCTCAGTTGTGATATCTATATACACAATGAGTCTCATTTAAACATAATATTCAGTGCATTATGAAATCTTCTCCCCCACTCTTTTCATTTTTTTGATTTCTTAACAGCAGCCCTGTCAATGCCAAGAAAGTAAATACCGCCATCAGCAGTGATTCCTATATTGGGCTCTGGAGAAACTATTTGATTCTTTGTTGTAGTGCTGCAATGTCTGCACCGTCTTCTGCATCTGCAGGTTCTGTCAGATGTTCCCCTCCTGAGACGCTGGCGTCTACTCCAGATAGCGGCTATGGCATCGACTCAAAAGTATGTTCAACCAGTGCATTAAGCAGTTCATATTTCTTTTCTTCTTGAGCAGTTTGAATTCTTTTCTCCCTGTTGAGGTATTAGAAGGATATACAATTATTGTGTTTCATTCTTTTGTTCAATGATTAGAAATGGAATTGAGAAACATGGTGTTGGTTTATTTGTTTCTATCACTTTTTTAAATCAAAAGATGTATTTGTCAGTACAGGAAAGCATAGATAGAGCTACAATGTTTTGAAGCCCCAGTTGTAACTTTTTTGCATAGAAATAATTTATTATATATGGTAATTTTGCCTATAAAATGATGTTTGAATTTTTTCTTACATGAAAATCCTGTGTTTTCATACTTATTTCATCTTACCAAATAGAAGAATCCCTAAGGCTTTGGTTTTATTCTCCTTCCATTTGACAGTCAATATAGCTAACAATTTTGTTAGTGAAGCTCCAAATTGTATTGGACATGAATGAGCTACTGTTTGGATACACAAGCTCTCTAATAAGCTGGTCTTTGCAGAGGAAAAAGTCAGTAAGAATCCAGTAAGTTCTGGTGACTCATAAAGTTTCACTTGTGACCCAGCATGATAACATGAACAGAATCAGTAAACATTGGTATCTTAGGACTGAAAACTTCAGCTTGCAGCCATGGTTTGTTCCTAGCTTTCTGATTACAAATGTAGTTTAATCCAAATGAGGTACAAGTAAGGTCTCATGGTTTCTTTGCAGTTATTTGGTTTGTGTGGTTTATTCTATCTATCCAAGGCTCTAAAGCAGGGGCCCTCAAACTTTTTAAACAGGGGGCCAGTTCACGGTCCCTCAGAATGTTGGGGGGCCAGACTATAGTTTGAAAAAAACATGAACGAATTCTTATGCACACTGCACATATTTTATTTGTAGTACAAAAGAAAACCAGGAAAAAAACAATACAATAATTAAAGAACAATTTTAACCAACATAAACGTATTAGTATTTCAATGGGAAGTGTGGGCCTGCTTTTGGCTAATGAGATGGTCAATGTCCGGTTCCATATTTGTCACTGCCAGTCGTAACAAGTGATGCAAGTGAGCATCAGTTAGTCTGGATCTGGTTGGAGATTTCAGATGTTTCATTCGGGAAAAAGTCTGTTCGTAGACATAGGTGCTGCCAAAGATGGTTGCCATTTTGAGTGCATGGTTCCTGAGATTAAGATATGTCTCAGAGGGGAGAGATGCATAGAAATTAGTAAGGCTGCTTGACTTGAGTGCATCTTTCAGAGAGTCACAATTCTGTAGCTCGGCCAGTTCCATTTGGTAAATTGGATCAACAATTTCAATGTCAACAGAAAATGGGTTCCGGAAAAGCTGTATGTCCTGTTCATGGAGATGAAGCTCTTTAAATCTAATTTGAAATTCCCTTTGCAACAGTTCCAGTGAATCCACACATGTTTTGTTTGGGAATGCAACTGCTGGTTTTTCAGCCAACAGGCTTTGAGTTGTGGGGAGATGGCAGAAGTCTTCCTCCTCTGTTTGTTTAATGAGGAGGTCCAATTTTACTTGAAATGCTTTCACATGTGAATGCATATCACAAATGAGCTTCCCCTTTCCTTGAAGTTGCAAATTGAAACTGTTGAGTAGCTCTGTTACATCTGTTAGAAAGGCAAGGTGCCATTTCCATTCTGCATCTTTGAGCTCTGGTACTTCTTTGTTTTTTGAAAGGAGAAAAGCAGAAACCTGTGAAAGTAAGTCATAAAAACATTTCAAAACTCTCCCTTGATTCAGCCAACGGACTTCTGTGTGGTACAGAATATCTTCATAGGCAACATTCAGCTGAGACAGAAACTCCTGAAACTGTCTGTGGTTTAGTGCATGAGCTCTAATGAAGTTAACACAAGACACCACAACTTTCATGACAGAGTCGTACTTCAGAGATTTACAACACAGCGCTTGTTGGTGAATGAGGCAGTGTATGGCTATTGGATGCGAATGGTTGTGTTTGTCCATCTCTTGTTTAATGCGTGCAACCACTCCTTTCATAGTCCCCACCATGCTAGAAGCACCATCAGTTGTCACACTGGCTAGTTTAGCCCAGTCCAGCTCCAAATCATTCATAGTTTCACAAACCTTTTTATAGATATCCTCTCCTGTGGTTGATCCTTTGATGCTTTTCAGTGCAGCAAGCTCCTCTGTGACTTCAAAAGAATCATTTGTCCCACGAATGAAAATTAGAAGTTGTGCAGAATCACGAACATCATTGCTTTCATCAAGTGCCAACGAAAAATAGCAAAGTTTTTTTGAGGAGTTTTGCAAATGCTGATGCAAATTGTCCCCCATTTCTTTAATCCTTCGTATAACTGTAGGTCCTGAAAGACTCACTGTACTAAATAAATCAGTCTTCTCTGGACACATCTCTTTGGCAACAGAAAAAAGGCATTCTTTTACAAATTCTCCCTCTAAAAATGGTCTGCCAGTGCACACTATTAGCTTGGCAACTTGAAAACTTGCTCGCAGTGATGAAATATTTAGCTGCTTCTGCTTCACAAAAATATTTTGCTGAGTTATCAATCCATTTTTCAGTTTTAATATTTTGTCTTTTCTCACTTGTCCGACCAAACAATCATATTTGTCTTTATGTTGAGTTACGTAGTGTTGACGCAAATTGTATTCCTTGAACACAGACACTAAATCCTGGCATATCAGACAAACAGCTCTTTCCTTGTACTGCATGAAAAACTAATCGTAAGTCCACTGTTCTTTAAATATCCTGCACTCGGAGTCAGTTTTTCTTTTTCTTGACATAATTGTTTCCTAGGGATTCAAAACACAGGTGTCACTGCACACAGGTGCTGGGGGTTAACGTTCACTGCCACTGACCACCAATCCGGGGGGGGATGGGGGAATGACATTCACTGTCACTAAAAACCAATGGGGGGGGTCGTCAATATCAGTGAATGTTATCCCCCCACCCCCCTCGCATTGGTGGTCAGTGTCAGTAAATGTTATCCTCCCCCCATCCCATTCCTCCCACCCCCTGCCCCCCGCATTATTGATCAGTGCCAGTGGCCATTCTCCTACTTGAGGGGCAACCACATAGCCCAAATGGAGAAAATAATAGGGTGCCCTGGACCCCACCGATCACCCTGCACAGAGGATCCCTCCCGTGGAGTATGAGGAAGTATGAGTTGAAGTGCCCCTGTGGTTGTAAGTGTGGACGGGCTGCTAAGTGCCCGAATTTTGATCATGTGACTGCAGGGGTGCTGCAACAGCTATAAGTTTGGGGACTGAGCATAACTACTGAATGAATGGTTGTTAAGCGATGACTACCTGTACAAAGAATTTGAGATGATGGAACAGGTCTGGGCAAGGAAGAGGAGTTTGGATGTAAATGCAAGGAACAGAAGAGAAGAGAAAGTGAAACAGAAACTGAGTACAATGCTTTCTGCAGTCCTGATAATTTGCAAAGAAGTAGGCTCACCTGATTCCCAAAACTGAAAACTTGGATATACAAATATTAAAAAATGCATACATGTATACAAATTAATCTACAAGTCAATTTCCCCAAAGTCACAAGCAAAAATTACCAGAAAAAAAAAGACACAAAGATGTTTAGAAGAGCTTCTCTGGAATGAAGCAACTTTAAGTAGTTCCAAACATTCCTGTTCCCTGTTGTGCTTTTACACTCTGTGAAAAATTATTTCCAGGCCAAATTAATTTAATAAATGACTAACAATCAATTGACCACTCTCTCCATAATAAGGCTATCAGACCTGATCTGCAAAAATCCATTAGTTGTCAACAAAGAGATACAGGAAACACTAACTTTGCTTCTTATTCTGGATTTCTGCAGACTAGTACTAATCAAGCAGCCAGTAAAATGGATAATGGAATAGCTTCATTCCCACGTTCCCTTCCACCATAAGGTACCCCGAGACTTGAGGAGTAATGAAAAGACATCATTTCTTTGGCTACTTGTTCCCATACTGTTCTGCTTGCTCTACCTTGAGCCCTCCCATTAGTTTGAGGATGCCTTCCCCAAAATCAGGACTGTCCCTGTAAAACTGGAATTTAATCTTGGAAATAAGTTTCAGGCACTGATAGTGCCTTCTGTTGACTAAAACCTAGCCATGGCAGCAGGTTATTGGGAATATTTTAATGACATTCCCAATGAAATCCATTGTGTGGGTAAAACAGGAAGGAACATAAAATGCAAACCCGAAGCACCATGAGAACGGGGCTCCTGCCGTTCTCCAAATAGGGCGCCTGTACTCATGAGACCTGGGGAAGAGCAGATGGTTTCCGAAGGATTGCAAGAACGGGGTGGGCAATTGGGAGAAAGAATGAGACAAGCAGCTTGGAGAACAACACACCGAGAGGAGGAGAGCTGCAAGACGGCCCGGTATACCTGTAATGTAGAATAGTCTGGCTCTGCAATCTCTCTCCTCGTGCATCGCCTGCAGCTCCCAACACAGCCCCTACAGACAGCGGCGGCGGCCAATCAGGCGGGCAGGCCGGATAAATGACCCTGGCGGGCCGTATCCGGCCCACGGGCTGTAGTTTGAGAACCCCTGCTCTAAAGAGTTCATAGAAGTGCAAGGTAGGAACAGTTAAACAAGGAGAGAAATCGAGACTTGGTCAGAGAAGTTATGATCATTTTGTTCACTACCATGCAGAAAAAAGTTAAGGAAAGAGGACAAGGAAACAGAATTCAAAATGAATGTTTTGCCAAGTTATTATTAGTCTCATTTTCTGAATCTGAAGTGCTGTCTGTCGACTTCTATTGAAGGTTTGCGTATATTAAGTATATGAAAGGGTGGAGGAGTTTATTTCAGTCATTATATACAAAATTATTGTAGGAATGGTTTAATACTTCAAATGTAGTTTTATGATCAAAGCAAGTTATGCAGCATTCATTTTATGATGTAAAGTAACCATATAACTGTAAAGGGTGCTATAAAATAAGTATTGTCTACATTTCAATGTTCCTCAAATATTCTTTTTCCCCAGAAGGGGATTTTTTTCCACATTGCTTCAAAGTTTTTTAACATGGTTTGTCTGTAAATTTAGAAAATCAAACTCTGATTTGTTGTCAGAACTGAGCCAATGTACATATCATTTTGTAAAGTCCAATATTAATGTAGGAATATAAAATATTTTAGGAAATTATAACTGATGTACCTAAAATGATTAATTTCCCACGCATGAAGTACCAGATAAAATTGTGATACGCAGATGAAGTTGTATCTGTTTCATAGATGAAACTGTGATGTCAGTTACTAGTTAGCCACAAAGACATCACAGATTTATTTTTAATATAACCAGAAGTACTGTAGCGACTCATAAAATAACAGGGAAAAGAATATAGGGGAAAATAGTATTTTTTTTTATTTATACTGTACTAACAGGTGTGCCTGATGCTTCACAAAAAGCAGTTAAACAGATATGCCCCAAGAATTTACAGTCCATGATTTAGACGTGGAGAAACCAGTGAGGGATAGAATAAACAAGAGAAGGACAGGAAGGGAAATGATGGAAGGTAAAATGTCTGCAAGTTGCGTGAAGACTACTCAGAGCCCCCTCCTCCCGACTGCAGAAACAGATCCCCAAACCAGAGATAATGAGAAGTGTAGGGGTATAGTAATTTGTGAATCTTCTATTGTTACAATCAGTGCAATTCATTTAAAGTGCATCAGTTGCACAAGGAGGTTCCTGATAAGGCTAACTAGTCTCTTCTTTCTCCTTGACTTTTTTTGTGTACCCTTGAACACAAATAGGCAATGCAAACAGGTATTGGAGTACATTAGAAATTACCTTCCAGTCCTCACCCAGCTCCCTCCCTTTGCTTGAGGCTAGATTTTAAGAGCATGAAAACCCTGCACCAAGAGAGAGGGAGGATTGACATTCCTCCTGACATCCAATCACTCTGGGTATGCATTTTGCAGTTATGTGTAAGCTTAAGAGGGGTGCAGCATCAGGGCTTTATTAAGCCCTGTGAGGATCCTCTACATTTGGTGGATTGGATGGAGCATGTCCTGACCAATTCTAACTCTTTTCTAAGATGTAAGCTAAAAGCAATTTTCTGAAATAATTTTTAAAAATTGAATGAAAATGAAAATCAGACAAATTGATATGATGTCATTTTCCACAATAAAACTTGGTAAAAAAACAAGTAGCAGTTGAAATCAATAAAAACATATGCATGGTATCTCATTAATGTAAAACGTTGTGAATGGAAGTAGTATAGCTGGATGCAAAAAATATTAGATAAATTATTGGATTTCAGAATCCTCTTAAAAGCTGTTTAAGAAAAATATTTGAAGCTGAAGATTTTGGGGGGAGCTATTTACTGAAATATTTTACAGCACCATGATTCTATGTGCTTATTCATAAAATGTGCATCAACTAACAAAGCCAGGCTGTAATTTTTGGCTTATATCTATAAATATATAATAATGCTTAGTTTTTGAAATAAAAGAGTTTCCTCACTGGGCTTAATTGATTAATATGGTAAAAGAAAAGTATATAGCAGGATATTAAAAGAATGAAAAAAAGCAAGCATTGGAAATATCAGATATATTTGTAAAATTCAAATAACTTGTGAAACCTTGGTAGACCACAGAACCTATGTATGTATGTATGTATGTATTTATTTATTTATTGTATTTATATTATATACAATATATATATTTGTGTGTGTGTATCGTATTTATATTTATATATTACTTGCAGGGATGCTTTATAATTCTTCCTCCTCCATGTCCTTAACTGCCTTTTCCTGAGCATCATTACTATTCATCTTGACACCAGTTTGATTATGATATTAAGTGAACTTTGATGCCATTTTTTGCTTCCAGATTATTGGTGTGCCATCCCCTTCATCCTTGTTTAAGCACATTGTTCCAATGATGCGCTCTGAGAGCATGGAAATTACAGAATCCCTTGTGCTGGGCCTTGGCAGAACTAGCCCAGGGGCTTTTAGGTAAACTTTTTAAAAGTATCTATTTTTGTTGCCGACTTGGAAAAAAATAAAGCACAACAATCCCATCCTTTTGAAAAACTGATCATGTTGTTTTGGCTAGTGCTAAATAGTATGCAAATAAATAAAAATAATAAAGTGAATGCAAAATCCTATAGTTGACAGAACTTTCTGGTGACTGAGTCATATTGCTTAGCAATGCAGCCTATCTTCTTTTGATCCTATCAAGTCATGATACTTCTTGTTCAAGAAATGCTCATTGTGAGAGTTTCTTCTCACACTGATAAAAAGATTGGCAGTTATAAAAACAGCCAACAGATGCATAGTGTCCACTTTTATAAAAGCAATAAGTTTTCAACCCCTTTTATCATAAAGAATGGGAGAAAACAGGCTGTATAAATTGCCTATATATAAGTAGTTCATTTGAAAGGAAGATACTTGCTGGAATTCCTGTCTGGTAATCTTAACCTTCCTTCTAGTTAATATTACTAGGCGTAGCACTGGGAGAATTGAGAACAGGGAAGTCAAACATTTGTCCACTAGGAGATAAGCTCTGCTTGTGATCCAAGCAGCTAGAATAGGAAGCTTCTGATTCCCTTCATAAAGGAAGTCTGTCCAACTTCTATCCCCCGATGGGCTGCTCCAGGCTTTGTGTGATATATCAAGGACTGCACACCAAACTGGGTGGAGCGAGGGCATATCTTGAGGGGAGTTTCAGGAAATGGGTTCTTAAGGATCTGGAAGGCTAAAAGCAAGCACTGTGCACCACAAAATCCCACCACTTTGCCCCAGAATTGCAAAAAGATATGCCAATGGGTGGACTCACCCATTCTGAGGGCCACTAAAGAAATGCTGGGGTCTCCATTTTTAAAGTTATTATTTAAATATTCTTCTGCTATGTATTTCTTATGAAAATGTAAAATATATACTTTGGGGGAAAACTGAACATGTTCATTTCTTTGTTGGCAGGGATTCATAATGCCTGTTATATCCTATTCTTTAGTAAATTCAACAACTATACTTAAAATTTTACTTTTCTATAGTTATCATAAGTGGACTTATATGAGGTTGATATCTGAATGTTTGTAATATTTAGAGATACAGTTATTGAATTTAAAGTATTACCAAGCTGATTTGTAATTATTACACAGGGAATTAATAGAAGAGTTGCATCCTATAATTAAAGAAGCACTTGAAAGAAGGCCAGAGGTAATGAATATTTTAAAAACTATGTTGAGCATCCAGTTATTGAATTTCTAATTTAAATATTAAATAGAAGCCTTAAAACTATGGCCCACCAGATTTTACACAGTGGCCTTTGAAGTCGCAGCATATTTGAAGGCCCCTGGTTGGGAAAGAAGATATCTGGCAGTCATTGGCAGCTGGATGACTTTGTTGAGGCTTGCAAGTTAAGCAGGATTGGGCCTAATCAGTACTTTGGTGGAAGACCTGCAGGAATACCAAGGCTAGATTTGGAAGTTGAAAACATCCTTGAAGAATGCACTAGCAATCAATGGTAGTATTATTACCAAGGAAATAGCATAGATATGCCTATGAAATCACCAGGAGACCAGCTTAACTCAAAAGAAACTCAATTACAGAGCATGCAAGGCTGGCGCACTTAAGGAAAAAATAAAAGGCTGCAATTTGATTGACCCAGAACTTGCTGTGGTTCAGCAGGTTTCAGTTTTTCACAGAATGCTGATGGAGTTGCCCAATGTTGATTTCCACATTTTCGTTTCAGTCTCATGCCTTAACTGTGCAGAGAATTACATGGTGGGGAATTTGCACATTTAGTGATTTGGAAGTTGCCAGTAGAGCAAGCTTCTGCTTTTTCTTTTTTACTGTTGATGAACCAAATGTATTTTGACCTCTGAGAATTAATGTTGAAGAATAAATGGTTGAATTTTCACATGTGTGTTGTCCAAGAAAAGAATTGCACAGTATTTGTTTCTATGGTAAGATTAAATGTGTGGTCCTAAAATGTGGTCCTTTTCTGAATCCAGTTGAATTGCATAGGATTTATATTTTCTATGCTGCCCTTTTTGCTAATGGTGTAATAAGTAAGACCTTTATGTTGATAAAGGTTGGGTACATTAAAATAATGACAGTCAGGCTTCGCATATAAATACATGCATGTCTAGTATTGTTCTGACAGGAAAGAACACATTTATGATTTAGCTTTTGACATCCCAATTTGTGCAAAAATATCAATTTGTGCAAAAATTATGAGTTTTCCAAAATAAAGCATCATATTGTTTGCCTTTCAGGCAGATGGAAGTTAAATGCCAAAACTGGCACATTACTGTACTATTGTCTCAAATATCAGTATAGCTTTATTGTGCTGTTCTATTTATCTTCTTTAATAGAATATGAAACGACGCAGGCGTCGAGATATATTACGTGTACAGCTTGTACGAATATTTGAACTGTTGGCAGATGGTGGTGTCATTAGTCACAGGTGAGCATAATATTTAAGAAGGGTCTGCAGAGGACTACCTTAAATGCTATGCTGATATGCTAAAGAGGATCATAGGACATTATTTATTAGATTTATAACTTACCTTTTCTTCAGGTGCTCATGGCAGTGTACGCAATATTCCCTCTTCCTATTTTCTCCCCACAAATCCCCCCTTTGACATAGGTTGGACTGAGACACACTGACTGGCCCAGCATCACCCAATAAGCTGAGGGTGGTTTCCCGGATGTTACTCCACTTAATCACAGTAGCTCTCATTCACTTGCACATTCTGTATAGTAGAAGAAATATATCAGACTTACAAGTGATCACAGATTATGGAGTAGTTCATCTGGTTAGTTCATCTAGCAGTGCTGCAATACTCATATCAGACAAATTATGGAGACCCATATAGCCTGGGAGTTAACATTAACATGCCTATCTTGGTCTCCTACCATCAAAATTCCTCCCTACCGGTTGCTGCTGTTTGTTTCTACAGTAGTTGCCCCTCCTCCCACAGATGTTTATATTTCAGGAATTGCTTTTGTATGAGAGATGAGATACTCATAAGCTCTGATGGGTAATGGTCTATTGCCCCCTTCTCCAAAATCTTTATTGGGCATTGCTTTATAAGAAGTGAAGGTGGGGCTTCTCGTGACAAATAAGCCCCAAGAAGCAACTTGGCTTCCATACAGATCTCTAGTTTTCATCCAGTAAGACCATCTGAGGAGATGCTTCATCCAGTGAGTTCATCTTCTGCTTCTATTCTCCAACAGATGGATGAGCTCAGATTCTGTTGGCATTTTGAATAATGGACCCTTCTCTCATGATTAGAACTAGAAAGGGAGGGAGATAAATGAACCCACAAAATATTTCTGCTGTTTAGAAAATTCTTAAAATGTTAGTGATAACAATAGTTAATTTATTGGTTAATAATTGTTTTGTGTGTTATTTTGGTTGTGTCTAAAACAGGCACCACACAGCTCTGGATTTTGGACATTTTTCCCCCCATAGGCCAAAAGAGTTATAAAACATAATTGTCTTCACCAAAACAAGATAGCCATATTTTGAGCCATACACTAAAGCATGTTTGAACATCTTTTTGTAGTACTAAAGGCTGCCTGCAGAAGAATAGCTATATACAATACAGATAGTCTTCGCTTAATGACTATTTGTTTAATGACCGTGTGAAGTTACGATGGTGCTAAAAAAGCTTCTTACGACTGGTCCTTGCACTTACGACCATCGTCATGCCCCTGTGGTCATGTGATTGTGATCCGGGCACTTGGCAACCAGTTTGTATTTACAATAGTTGCAGTGTCCTGGGGTCACATGATTGCCATTTGCGACCTTCCTAGCCAGTTTCCAGCAAGGAAAATCAATGGGGAACCGCATGATTCGCTTAACAACTGCTGCAAAAAAGGTCGTAAAATTGGATATGGTCATATGATGCCTCGCTTAACAACTGCCCTGCTTAACAACAAATTTTCTGGTCCCTTTGGTGGTCATTAAGCAAGAACTACCTGTATCCAGTTTTTCTACTTGAAGTGGCTCAGACTTGAAACAGGCCTGCTTGGAGATGTTCTTAGCTTGAAACAATTCTAGAATATATTGTCGAAGGCTTTCACGGCCGGCATACGAAGGCTGGTGTGGATCTTCCGGGCTGTGTGGCCGTGGTCTGGAAGTTCTGTTTCCTAACGTTTCGCCAGCATCTGTGACCGGCATCTCCTGTCTGTGCTCCTGTACTCTGAAGATGCCGGTCACAGATGCTGGCGAAACGTTAGGAAACAGAACTTCCAGACCATGGCCACACAACCCGGAAGATCCACACCAATTCTAGAATAGCTGGAACAGTATCAGATACTTCTACCAAGGTCAGAACAGCTATTTTGAGTTTAAAATGGATCATTCAAGCTTGAAATGTTTTAAACTCAAAACTTTTTGCACAGTTTTATTGTGAAGTTATTGCTAGTATACTCTGGATTCCATGGGATTCATATGTTCGGCAGTGCTAACATTTTTCTTCACAAATTTATCTATAGTTTGCAATAATTTGGGAGTTTCTTACATTACAGGGACCTGTGTTTTTAGAAGCATATATTCAAATGTGTATGCTTTGCTTTATAGTGCAAGTGGTGGCCTTGATAATGAAACACGTTCCCTAAACAACACTTTATTGGAGTACGTGGATCTTACCAGACAACTGCTAGAAGCAGAAAACGAAAAGGACTCTGACACACTGAAAGATATCCGTTGCCATTTTAGTGCCTTAGTGGCAAATATTATTCAGAATGTTCCAGGTATTTTTCCCCGATTCTTTGGTTGATGTTTCAAGCTCAACGCATCAAATGTGCAAATGTATTATTCTTGTAACTTGAAAACTGCTGATAAATTATGGATCTTATTTAAAACCTCTTAATTCCAGTCACTCTCAGCTCTAGGAACGAAGTAGTGGCAAACCACTTCTGAAAAACCTTGCCAAGAATACTGCAGAGGCTTGTCCAGGCAGTTGCCAGGAGTCAAAAACTGACTTGAAGGCATGCACCAGACACACAAACGAATCCAGTTTCGCTTTCTGTTGATTTAGCAGCTAATAATAAGTTGTCGACTTCATTTGTTTTGTAATTTGTATCAACAAATCTGTGTATCAGTGAGATATTCCACAGCCATGGTCTCCAGTCTGTAGTAGCCAGATCTCTTACTTGGTGGAAGGATCCCCAAAAACTAGCTTTTTTGGGGGGGGGGGGGGAGTCATGACCTCTCTTCCCAGTTATGCAATATGCTGGTAGTTTATCTCAGCAGATCTTGCATGCTTCACTTTGACCTGTTGATTTCCTGCACCAGAGGTGCCCTTTCACCTATGAGGGTCACAAAAATTGATCTGATTACAGATCAAGGCAATATACCAGGGGGACAAGTATTCACATGGATTCTGTTGAAGAATTCTTAGTCTTAGGTTTGTCCAATTTTTTTTAAGAGTAAGGCGGGAGAGTGGTGTCTCTTTGATATTTTCATTTCATTTCATTTTGATGCAAAATGTTCCCTCTGTTATTCTCTGCTGTTGTGCAGTGCATCAGAGAAGAAGCGTCTTTCCACAGCAGAGCCTCCGTCACAGTCTGTTTATGTTGTTTAGTCACTGGGCAGGACCTTTCAGCATCATGTTTACTCCTTTGGACAGATACAGTGACAGAAATATGCAAATAAACAGACATCAGTACTGTGCATTAAAGGTAATAAGCTGTCACTTGCTTAGCCTTTATTTCAGAATTTTGTTATACAGTAACCTGTGTTTATACAACTTGTCTGCCATGATCATAACTCATCTGTAGTGGTTTGCAAATAATCAGACCATAATTGCGCAACATAGAATCCATTACAGCTCCAGATAATTATGATCCTTGGTAAATAGTATAAATAGTCATAATTTACACACAACAAAAGAATGTTAATTTTTCTTAGTTCTTGGGGAATGAAATAAATACTTACACATATTTATTGTATAACTATGATATAAATATAATGCTTTATGTGATAAATGTATAAAGTTTGATATATAAGTAATGATAAATAAACAATAAAATATTTATATCCAGCAGACATTATGTATTTATTTTATTTAAGTAAAACCACAGTCCAGCTTGTCTGATGTTTTCATCTATTTTTTAAGGCAATGTCTGCAGTACTTTGTTGTGGCCCAGTTGCAGATAACGTAGGACTCTCACCAGATGGCTATCTATACAAATGGCTTGATAATATTTTGGATTCTCAGGATAAGAAGGTATTGTGTACAGTATCAATAACTTTTAAAATTTCTGTTTGTAATCAGATAATCTGGGGATTAAATGTAGAGAAGCTGAGAAAAAGGTAGCTCCCTCTACACTAAAAATAATTAAAATCAGTACAGCTAATTTTAATAAGACAAGAGGTCTTCTCTTTGGTTTGGATTTTTTTTAATGTATTATAGTTACTGAGTTCAGTAAGAACATAAATTATTCAGCCTATCTCAAGGTTAGATCAACTTTTTTGACCTACAGGCTGCACTTTTGCTCTGCCAGGAGGCAGAAAGTAAGCATGCTGGTGACCTGATGTGTCCAGAGAAGACAAGGCCAACATTTCTGTATTTCTATATTATATTCATTTAACCCCCTTTTCCCAGTTTGGGAGGCGGTGAGGAAACTGAGGTCCTAAACTACAATCCATTTTGCTCCTTAATTTCCAGAACAGAAAAAAATTGACTGATTTGGGGATATTTGGGCCTCTTAAAATGTACAATCTCCCCTCCCATTAAAAAAGTTCAAAATTTTGCCTCTGGCTTCTTGGGAAGCTCTAGGGGCTGCAAATGCAGTGCTGGAGGTTACACATAGCCCATAGGTTCCCTCCCCTATTTAATAATAAATAGCTTTATTGAGGGAATTAAATAATTAACCCTTTTCTTTTTATGTATACTCAGGTATTTGCTACTAGAAACAAAGAATGCACATCTCAGCAACAGGGTAGAACTTAAATTTTATATTTTATTTGTTTAGGTGCATCAGCTTGGCTGTGAAGCAGTTATGTTGCTGTTGGAGCTCAACCCTGACCAGAGTAACCTCATGTATTGGGCTGTAGATCGTTGTTATACAGGCTCTAAGCGTGTAGCAGCTGGATGTTTTAAAGCCATAGCCAGCGTATTCCAAAACAGGTATTAGAGAAAGAGTTTTGAATGGGTAATAGAATCAATTGAAGTTGAAGTTGTATGTGCCATGGTGGGGAAACCATGGCTCCCAAAATTTTGCTGATCATCAATTTTAACAAGCACAGCAAATTGTGAGGAGCATAGCAGTTCAATATGTGGGCAACTTCAGATGCTCTCCACCAACCACATGCATAATTGGGTTAGTGGCAGGATAAGCATGTCATAAAACACCATGATTTAATCTGCTCTGGGAAAGGTGAGGATTAATATTTCCCATCAGCTGTTTTGTGTGGATATTGTAACAGAAGAGGGGTAGTGCCTAATCAGTCCTCTGAGGAATAGTTCAGAATGAATTCAGCTCTTTCATTCTGCCATGAGCTGCACAACTCATTAGCAGAATCTTGACGGCTACAAACACAATCTCCTTAGTGCTAACTTCTGGTAGTGTGAATCATGCCCACTGCTCACTGCCTAATCCATGGGGGAGGGCAGTCCTGTTGGTCTCCTGGTACAGGGATTCATGGGATATCCTGGAGAAACTGGGGGATGATTGTGCATTCCCCCAAATTCTAGCTTTGAACCTAGTTAATGTGATTGTGTGGTGGTAAAATCACTGATAAGGAGATATACTTTTGCATCTGTGGTGCAAAAATCCATGCAACCACTGGATAGTAGCAAAGAGAATTTTCTGTATCTTTTTACCACCCACTGAATGGTGAGCTGGAATTTTTGTAGCCTTAGATTGGTTTAGTAATTAAGTAGATTAAATGCATTGCGTGAACAGAGCTAATCAGACTACTGAAAATAGAGCTGTTTTTTGAGTAGCTTTGTCTGTAGGATTACATTGTACATTTTTTAAAGTATTTAATTTATCCCATCTTAAGCCACTTAGTTATTAATACTTTCTTTTCTTTATAGGGATTATCAGTGTGATACTGTTACTCTTCTCAATCTTATATTATTTAAAGCAGCTGATTCTTCTAGAGCTATCTATGAAGTTGCTATGCAGCTCTTGCAGGTTAGTTTGAAAAGGTTTTTTATCAGTGATGTGATGTTTTTGTTTGAAACTTTTAAATTTAAATACTCTTGTAAAAGCTTTTGGGTAAAAATTAATATTTTAACATGTTGCTATATTTCTTAATTTCAGGAAAGTTTCCACACATTTGTCCAGTAGGAACAGTTTTTTTTCTCCACGACCTTCAGGGTATTTTATTTGGGCTGCGTGTAAGGGATAAAATGTAATTGATAGCCTTGCAGAAACTTAAAAATTGAAAACCCACAGAAATGTACATTTCCTTCTTGGTTGTGGGGTGGTATCAAGAGACAAAACAGGTGTATCTGCAAGGTTTAAAGCAGATGGTTTTTTAAATTCTTCCCCAAAGCCTACCTTAAACCAAAACAAAAACAAGTCTCAATGGTTCCATCTCATCCTCAACCTGTCCCATGTGGTCAGATAGAGGAAGTGTCAATTACAGATTGCCTATCCTAGTGTTTCTCAACCTCAGCTGGCTGGGGAATTCTGGGAGTTGAAGTCCACTCATCTTAAAGTTGCTGAGGTTGAGAAACACTGGCCTATCCTAATATTGGGCTGTCTTAGACCTAGAAGCCACATCATGTTTTAAACAACAGTGAGAAAAAATGATAAATAACACATAGTTAACATTTTTCTGTTTCTCTGTAATTCCATAGTTTGATGCTATCCAATAATCTGAATTTATTAAATACATTTACATGTTCTGTTTTCTAGATCCTAGAGCCCAAGATGTTTCGCTATGCTCATAAACTGGAGGTTCAGAGAACTGATGGAATATTGAGTCAGTCTTCACCTTTGCCACATTTATATTCTGTATCCTATTATCAGCTCTCAGAAGAGTTAGCAAGAACATACCCAGAATTAACTCTTGCAATATTTTCAGGTATATGTTTAAAAAGTATATTGTTTCTTAATATTTATTGTTCAGAATTATTGAACTATCAAAACAAAACTTCACTGATTTTTCACTTTTTTTCTCTTAATTCTAATCGATAGTGTATCTGTTTTTCTTACCATTAAATAGTATGGTGTTGGTCCATTTCATATAATCTCTTACTATGTTTTCTAATCATCATAACCCATTTTATAAACAAGCAGTGCACATATATGCACAGCCTTTTTGTTCCTTTGTTAGCTCACTTATCAGCAATTAGCCATAGTTTGCCTTTTCATTTGAGTGTGAAGTTATACTTGTCAAATTAAGAACAAAGAATAATCCTAAATAATCTTCAGTTTAATAATACTGTCTTATTCTAAAGCAATTAATACGTAGTTCTTCCTCTCTGTGTATGATTATCTGTACTCCTTTCAGTGTGGATTCAAACATGCTTATAGCACTGAGGCTACATTGATCATGCTTGTTGATGATCTTTGGCAGGCTCAGGATGGGAGTAGTGCATCCATCCTGGTCCTTCCTTGATCTCTTAGTGGCTTTTGATCCCATCAATCATGGTACTCTCCTGGATCAGTTCAGGGGATTGGGAGTAAGAGGCACAATGTTGGAGTGGTCCTCTTTTCTCTGGGGCCATTTTCAGTAGGCATTGGTGGTGGGAAGAGATCAAGCTGTAGACTGACTTTCCAATCCAAAATAGTGTATGTATCATAATTTGAATGTATTTCCTCCCTTCCATCATCCTTCTAACCTTTTTACCCTGTAATGGAAGATCCTATTCCCTTTTCACATTCTGAGAATAGTTACCTAATTTGGAAAGGGCCTTCATTTCACATTGAAGCAATAGTTATTTCAGGAAGACAAAAAGCTAAAACAGCTGTCAGATAAATTAGTTTTCTAATAACACACATATTTTCTTACTTATAAATTATTAAACACAGAAGTAAGCCAGAGAATTCAAACAGCACATCCTTCTGGAAGACAGGTGATGCTTCACTATTTGCTGCCATGGATGAATAATATTGAATTAATGGATGTGAAACCTTTACCCACAATTCGACGGCAAGATGAAGATGAAGAGGATCTCCTGAAAGACAGAGAATTGATGGTGAACAGCAGGCGCTGGTTGAGAGGCGAAGGTTGGGGATCACCCCAGGCAACTGTTTTGGTTTTAAACAACCTAATGTATATGACAGCAAAGGTAAATTGAATCAAGTATTGGGCATTTGATGGATTATTTTGAGAGTTCTGTTGTTTCCTCAAATTGTCACTACAGGATTGCTAATAAACTGTATTTTCTGAGAACAGAAAGACAGAATGAAATGAGAAAACAAGAAAATATATTAAAAGCTGCAATAAACCTGAAAAGGAAGTAGTATTGCACCCAGCATAGGCTGTATTTTTAAACAAACGGAGAAAAGCACTGTGGAACCTCCTTCTGCATAAAATACATTAAATTATGCTCAATGTTTTCTTATATAGCTCTTTGAGCACTTAATTTTTGATGGATAAATAATTCATATTTTAACTTTGTTTTCTAGTATGGTGATGAACTAGCTTGGTCAGAGATTGAAAATGTTTGGATTACTCTAGCAGACAGTTGGCCAAAGAATCTGAAAATAATCCTGCATTTTTTAATCAGCATTTGTGGAGTAAATAGTGAACCCAGCCTTTTGCCTTATGTAAGTTACACAGAAGTTATTTTCCTATTCCTCAATGTTGTGAGATGGGCAACCATATATATTAAATAAATAAATATGTTTTATTTAAGTATTGCGTTTAGCTTGACCATGTAACTAGTTGTGCTGCAAGCAGAGTCAGAATGAAAATAAAATAATGGGTAGTTTGGGATTGGCAGATAATATATGGGATAAAATTTTAACTCCAGAATCCTGGGCCATTTCTTCTATGTTTAGCCCTGTTTTGCACATTACATAGCAGCTAGAATATTTGTTTGAGTAATAAACATTTATAAGAAAAGATATAAACATTAAAAATATTTCTAAACAAAAGTAATTCTATGTCAGGAAACATTTAGGAAAAGACATGGTCCTTTTAAGCTGAGACACAGAGTTTAACTTCAATTACTCTGTTAAATACCAGTTATACTGGGTTAATAAACATTTTATTTTCAGCAGGAGTTTATGTACCAACCATTTTTAAAAATTATATAATGAATTTACTTTATGTAAGAGAGTCTGTTAAATCATTTCCCCAAATTCTGATCCACTATGTACTGAAGTGCAAGACAACAGAATTCCATATGATCAAACATTTCAGATGGTGAAATATTAAGCCTTTAAATACGCAACTGAGGTTTATTTAGAATATCTTGGTTTTCCTTTTCTACCAAATGCAACTTCAAAAATAATGAAACATGGTTAGTTATAAGGTAGTTTAAGAGCTGGTTTTATAATTTGTCTGCTAATGGAAAATTCAATTGTTACCTAAATGTACTGTTTTTTAAATTAACAGTTAAACACAAGCCATTTTTCTACTATGTTCAATGGTGTTCTTAATTATTTGTTTTTGTCTTTGGCAGGTGAAGAAGGTAATTGTTTACTTGGGTAGAGATAAAACCATGCAGCTTTTGGAAGAGCTGGTGAGCGAGCTACAGCTTACTGATCCAGTTAGTTCTGGAGTGACACATATGGATAATCCACCGTATTACCGTATTACTTCTAGTTACAAAATCCCTTCTGTCACCTCAGGTGAGACAATTGCATCAAACTGTTTCTAACCTCTCAGTAGAGACATTCACTTCACTGTTGGGTAACATACAGGGCTGCACAGCCATTTGGATCTAAAGCAGAATAAATACTTCAGAGCAGGCTTGGGGGTACTCTTTGCACCTGCCAGCCCCTTGTTAAAGAAGCAGTGTCTTTTTCTGGGTTTGCCCCTTAAAATTTAGAAATTTTGCCATTAGTCTGTTTTGCTGACAGCTGCGCTACTCCCTTGGCTACAAATATGCTTGGCTGGCTATATGATCCAAAAAGGAATGCAGTATACACTTCTACTGATTTATTTTGAATTTTGAAGAGAAGAGCTCATGCTGGCCACTGCAAGTCTTTCCTTCCACAGTATGCTTTACATAGAACAACTGATGAATCCTGTTTATTACAAACTCTTTACATTTTTCTGTCGTGTGACACAGAAGAGGTGATTTAAGAAAAATAAAGCTCATTTGCATGGTTGGAACTAATTGCAGGGCTGTTTGAGACTACAATTTTTCTTCTGTACTTTATATACATTTGTGGCATGTGGTTTTTAGTGGCCTAGCATGACTGCTGTTGTGCTGGCATGAGTCAGCAAATGGAGAGAGAAAAGGGGAGAAGAAGCTCAATTTTGGCCTTCAAAGGTAGCTGTGCTATCACAAGGGCTGATGAGCTGACCTGGCTGCCAGCCAGAGCTGTTGTAGGGAGATGGAGAGACAGCAGTCCCATTGGTCCAGCCTGGTATATAGGTGTGGAGTACTAGAGCCCTGAGGGGACACCCACCTCCTCAGTTGCTGAGGGATATGCTGCCAGTCTGACACAAAATTGGAGAGAGAGAAGCAGAGGAGAGAAGAAGACTACGCAAAACAGAGTGGCTGGAGAGTAAATGGGAGTGTAAGGAGCAATTGTCAGAGCAGTTGTTGATTCCTGGTGGGAGAGGGAGAAGAAAAGTCTACGGGTGGCTTCCCTGTAGGGAAGGGAAGTGAAGTCCCAGAGAGATAACATCTTCACCCAAGACAGGAAGGAGAGAATCAGCTGCTGTTGGCGAAGCCCTGGTCTCTTGGGCAGGACTAGGCAGAAGACCCTGAGAGAGGTTCTTCCCTCAACAGAGGAGAAGGTGATTAGCTGAGCGGATCCAGGAGAAGCACGCAAGCAGTAATCTGGCACACTCCTTCATTTTCATTCTCTTGATAAGACCAGAAACAGGAGGAAGATGGAGTGAAGGGGGAGGAAGTAAAGCAGTTAGCAGGAGAGCTGGAGGGGAATAGTCTCTGGGAGAGAGACTTAGGAGTAATCCTGACACCAGGATTGTGTGGTAAATACCTATTGTAAATAGCTTCACTGTATAGAATTTTTTTAAAAAGCATGAAAGCCTCCACTGTCTTGTTTATCTTGTGTCAATTGCCAGCCTTTCAAACCAAAATACACCTTCAGTTCAAAGCAAATCCAGTCACTCTGTGACAAAATTCATTCTGTAACTTTGAATTGAAAGCTTGTTGAGTAGAACTTATATGAAATCATAATAATGAAGATAGATGAAATAAAGCAGGTCACAACCATCATAGAAATCTGCTTAGCTGGGTTAGCTGGGTTTATCCCTTCACGGGACCATTATCACCAACTGGCCGGTGGATTGGTCTTTGAAAAAATGGGGGGGGAGGGAGATATCAGTCACCGCAGGAGTCTGTTAAGTAGAAGCCTTACTTGTTCTCCCCAGCCATTACACACTGCCTTGTGGAATTATTTTAGAACTTCTTTATTTGTTGTACTTTTATTTAGAATTCTTTATAATACTTCTAAGTTACTTTGGGAGGATTGTTGCCCTGTACAGTGTGGTGGGTGGTGGTGATGATTATGATTTATTAGGGTTTAAATAGCTTTCAGGAATTATGTCTCACAGTTTTTACTGCAATCATTGTAAATATACCACTCTAATTTCCAGGAACTACTTCCAGTAGCAATACAATGGTGGCACCCACAGATGGTAATCCCAACAATAAGCTTACAAAAGATAGTATTGATGAAAGGTAAGAAGGACTGGAATACTGGTTGTTTTCTTAAATAAAACCTTCATAGGTCTAAGTTTTAAACTGATAATTGTGGGGATATGGGAAGATAGAGGTCAGGGTCGGGGAGTGAAAAATACTCTTTCGTCTCCTGAGCCGAGAGGGAGAGATAAGAGGATGAGGCTGGCACCTCCCTGAGGAATGCAAGCGGTATTTACTGATTGACCCTGGGAACTATTTCCAGTCTGGGAAGATTTCTGTATAGAGGTTGCAGCTAATAAACCTTGCTTGATGAATCTGCATGGTCTCCTGGAGTTCCCTGGGCTAAACCTGACAATAATTGATTAAATGTTGGCCATATAGATACTATAGTATCTGATAATGACTCTGCATATATTTGTGTTGTGAACGGGAGCCTGCATGCCAGCCTGTCAAAGCATGAGGAATCATGGCTTTTTGTCATGTAGATGAAGAGAGATACCTGGTCCTACCCTCTATTCTGGGGATAGAGAATTTGAGACTTAAAAAGACAACTGAAGGAGTGGGAACTGAGGTGGGGAAAAGCATGGAACTAAAATTGTTCCATATAGCTTCTCATTAAAATGTGGACTTACCAGGGATCTTTGGGGTGTCTAGGTAATTGAGACAGTAGGAACATCTTTTTCAAGGGGATTTTAGTTAACAAGTCTATCAGGAACCTGCACTAGGATTAATGTCTTTTTCTGGTGCTCTGTAGGTCTAACGTTTCTATTTCTCTGTACAACATGGAACATTGAGTTTTATACATTGAATTAAACCTCAGGCTGTACGAGAAGATAATTAATTTTATTATGTGATCTTATTACAGTCTAAAAAAATGAGTCCCACTCCAGTTTCTTCACAGCAAGTTTTATTTTAGCAGACCAGCACCAGCCAGAGTTGCCTTTTGTATTATTTTTATTTGTAAGCTAGGTACTGTGAACTATCAGCTTTGTATTTATCTCCTTCAAGTTGAACATTTACCTTTTAATGTATAAAATACAATAGGTTTCTTATCATTTATCTTTTTTTTAAAAATAAGATTTTATTTTGCTTGTCTCATGTGAGATTGGTCTGTCTGCCAAGGAAGGGCATATGTAACTACATGCTTGTACCTATATGCAGGAGGCTGCATTATATAAATTATTTCTTTCTTCCACCATTTTAGCTTTTAATCACTAGAAGGGCAGCACAGAGTGTGAGAACCCTGTATCTCTTACACACCAGTTTTAGGATGCCAGAGGAGGCACCTTCTGGAAGATAGTTAATGGCAGTGGGAATTATCAAGTTGCTACCCCAAAGTGGGAAACAAGGCCAGGGTGTAAAGACCCAGAAAGCTTCTGGGTGAGTGGGTCTGATATCTCCAGCCTTCCATCCTATTGGCTCAACATCTCACTATAGTCTTATTTTGCTCGGCCTTCTAATTTTGCTTCTAGCTTTTCATATAAGTAATAAATAAAATTGATGTATTGAGAATCAATCCATTATATAAAACTAATAAATAGAAAATGGCTGAATTTATGTATCTGAAACTATTTGCTCATATTATTTTGTGTGTTTATAATTGGTTTTATAAACATTAATTGTACTTCAGCTAAATTGTCCTCCAAAGTCAGCAATTACAGATTCTGGTTTAAGGATTCCTATCTCAGAGGTATCCTGCACCTCAGGGGTTTACAATTCTGGCCCCTCTTTGATACTACTAGTTTTCCTTTTGGACTCTGGGTTCTTGTTATTCTCAGGACTATTCTGGATAGAAAGGACACAGAAGGTATACTTCTCAGGGTTCTTCCAGTCTGACTCCTAGCATACTTGTGTTTTGCTAGTACATTTGTCTGTGATTTAAGCTGAATATTTTTTATAAAGTAAAGGGCACTTAAATAATTATATACAAGTAGTCCTTGCTTAACAACTGTTTGTTTAGCGACCATTAGAAGTTATGACGGTGCTAAACAAAGTTACTTACAACCGATGCCCAAAGTTACAACCGTTGCAGTGCCCCCATGGTCACGTGATTGTGAACTGGGCACTTGCCAAACAGCTCGCTCTTACAACAGTTGCAGCATTCCAAGGTCACGTGATCGCCATTTGCAACCTTCCCAGCTAACTTCTGGCAAGCAGAATCAGTGAGGAACCACATGATTCACTTAACGACCATACGATTTGCTTGACAACCACGTGATTCACTTAACAACTGCAGTGGTTCACTTAACAACCACCGTAAAATAGTTGGTAAAATTGCGTCCAATCACATGATGATTTGCTGAAAACGACCACATCACTTAGTGACTTAAATTCCAGTCCCAGTTGTGGTCATTAAGCAACGACTACCTGTGATGGTGCATTCCATTAGATAAACTTTTAGCTATGTGGAAAAAGGAAAACAGCCTTTGATAACACTATTACTATGCTTATTCCTTCAGCTACATCCATCTAGATATCTACAGTGGATTGAACCGCCAGCATCATAGGCTAGAATCTCGATATAGCAGCAGTTCAGGAGGCTCATATGAAGAAGAAAAAAGTAATTCAATCTTTTATTTTCTTTTAACAATGCAAGTTTAAACAATCAGTTACATGCACAAACTTTGTTAACTGGTAACCTTTGTAGAAGAATCTATGAACTTTACCTGTTGTGGCAATGAAAGTTATGTTAATTCATCTGAAAAGCCATCTGCGTAATTGTTTAATTTCTATGATGGGGGGCACTAGTATGTTAGTTGGCAAAGACTAGTATAATTATATGTCATATTATAAAGTACCGTCCTTCTATGACTTTCAAAATTTGAGCTACTGTTTAATCTAAGAAAAGTGTAGAAGATGTAGCAATCACATCTGCATCTTATTACTTGATTTTCAGAAGTGATAGTTGTAGTACTTTTTTCTTTGTTCAACACAATCTTGCATTAGACTTTGATGCATATTGCTTTCAGGAATATGTAGATAATATAGAACTGGTGAAGTTGGTGAAACTGACTACTTTGATTAAAGAAAATAATCTAGCTTTGTTTCTATTTGAAAACCACTCTTGGACTTTTTACTTGATACACAAAAAAATGAAATTCTGATTTTAGGATTTGATGACTGATTTATTCTATAACTACAGAAATATCTTGTATTATTCTTTTTATATTTTTGCTGATATAACTTTATTTTGTAATTTTTTTTAAATGTTAGAGTAAAGAATAGCTTTTATTATGTGAATTTTTAGATATTGGAGTAAGAGGTGAATTTATTTTATACCTATGCCTGTGCCAAAGAAAGTCAGAAATTACTTTTTCTTTTCTTCTTCTTTTTTTTTTGTATTTTTCTCTTTTGTTTTTTTTCTTTTTTTCTCTTCTTTTTGATCTTTTTGTATTTTACTTTTTTTCTGAAACTCAATAAAAATTATATTAAAAAAAAAAGAATATGTAGATAATGGTTTTATATAGTGTACCCTGAACACATCCAAAACAAATGTTGGAATACAAGAAAATGTTAGTAAGCTTGGGAAATATGGGAAAAAACAGCTTGCATATTTGAAAATAACGTATTTCAACAAATATAACTATATATAATTGAAATACCTGACTCAAGATATTAATACTTTTGATAGGTGATTCAATGCCATTGTATTCAAGCTGGCGACTTAAAGTGATGGAACACAATGAAGGGGAGCCATTACCTTTTCCACCTTCAGGGGGTTGTTGGTCACCATTGGTGGATTATTTGCCTGAAACATCATCTCCAGGCATGTCTCTTCATAGGTAAGCAGTATAAATAAGACACTCCCAAATCCTCATTAATATGAAGTATAACTAAAAAAGATTGTAGCACAGTACTTTCCTTCCAGGAAAAGAAAGGAGGAAATTAAGAGATTGTGTATTCCTTCTAAGGAACATATAAGATTTATAGGAAGATGTGACTCACCCTGCTTCTAGATTATTCTTGTCTTTTGAGAGTGGAATCTTCATGGTTCATCTTTCAAGACAGAAGCCTTTTTTTTTTTTTAATGTTTTGGTAACTTCTACAGAAGCAATTGTTCCATAAGATTCTTATGTATTTTTCCACCCTTTTTCAGCTGAGAAAGTATTAGCTGATCTAGGCTATATAAACACTGATATTGTGCCTCCTGTATCAAATTATTTATTTTCCCTGCTTATTGCCTTGATATAGCAGCCTCTTTACCTTGGCCATGCTGGGCAGGGTGGCCAAAAGGGCAGATATGGGGGGGAGATAGGTGTGGGGGGGGAGTTGAAGCAGAGCATGTTTGCGCAGGGCAGGAGAAGTGTGAGACCTACTCCTCACCTAACAACTACAACCCGGACTGCTGTCGCTAAGCAGCACCATCACGTGATGTTTCACTTAACAATTGCTTTGCTTAGTGATGGAAATTCTGGTCTCAGGGTTGTAACCTGAGGACTACCTGTATAAACCTTGCTTAATAGTTGCTTAATTCTCTGTACTGTGGCTGGCATTAAACATCCTTATTTCTTTGTTGGGACAATTAATATTTATTTCCCAAGTGACAAGCAGATCATTTTTGTTATAGTCACAGTAATATGTATCTTAAATACTTTAAAATATCATTGGTATCATCTTCTTTTAACATTTTTGTCAAGCTGTTTTGAGGGGACCAAATTTGCCTTGAACGGTAGCAATTCTAACATAAATAATTATGTAACTATGATACTGTATTTTTAAAGTATATTTTTTAGTAATCAACTCTGCCAGCCCCCATTAATTTAATTGGTACTCCTTCTTTGGCTTTTAGGTGTAACATAGCAGTGATTCTGTTGACTGACCTAATAATTGACCACAGTGTAAAGGTAGACTGGGGAAACTACTTGCATCTCTTGCTTCATGCCATTTTTATAGGTAATTATATTTTTATTAAAATTGGGAAGTACTGTTAGTTACCACATTGTTTTATGGTCTTGCATGTTTAATGTTCAGTGCCAAAGGGTTGACTTGATTGATTTAAAACTTGAGAACAAGTGATACCCAAATTTTCAACCAACATAGCAATTTCAGAAGACTGAAATCCCAGGAAGAACAATTGTTTTTATATTAAATAAAAATACCGTAGCAAGTAATGAAAAATAATTATGTAAGAATCCTTATTTCTTGAATGTATTGCAACAATAAATAGTGAATGGAACCAGGCATGTTCCTTTTAAGTGAAGTTTTAATTCAGTAGCAACAGTAACATACAGGTACATCATTTGACTATGTTGTATCTAATTTCTTGGATGTAGGATTTGATCATCACCATCCAGAAGTATATGAACACTGTAAACGCCTTCTGTTGCATTTATTGATTGTGATGGGCTCTAACAGTAGTGTCCAGTCTGTGGCTTCTATCCTTCTCAGGAACAGGGAGTTTAATGAACCCCGGGTGCTCACTGTCAAGCAAATAGCACATTTGGATTGCATCTTCACAGGTATCTTCAATCTTCTAATTAATACACAAGATAATCGGGAGGGGGGGGGAACAGTTTATTTAACAAGACTTAAAATGTACTGTATTCATAATAATGAAAATAAAACTAAAAGTTCTTTCATAGCCGTACGGTAGAAATTCTGTGCTGTTGAATAGGTAACTGATAAAGCTACATTAATCAATACCTCCTTAATATTTTTGTAACAAACCTGACCAAGGATAGTAGGCCTACCACAGCTAAGAACCTAAGACGTTTACTGTAATAAAATATATAAGAATCATTAAGTTAATTATCTAGAAATCTCCTAAACATTATTTTATTTTTTACTTAGACCAGAATTTAAAGATTTACAAAGATGAATTAGTAGTATATTTAACCTTTATTTCTGAAGAGCAGACTATACCTATGCTGTATTGCAGACTTCTCTGTTTCAAAAACTTTTCATGGTGTGGTACAGGAATTGACTACTGAAAGTTTTCTGCAGAATTCTAAAATCCCAGTTCCAGTACATGCTATTTCCTCTAGACAATTTTTAAAATATTTTATTTGTAGTAATGAATCCAGAGTCATTTTTTAATATATAGTATTGCAAGCCTTGATTTCAGTTTTCCCTGTACAGTGAATTATAGGAAGGGATGCAGTGGGCTCATTCATTGTTCAGCTGGACATTCTTGATGATTTCATTTTTCAACCCTTATTTGGTACAAGGACACTGAAAAATAATATTAATTATTTTTCAGCAGGTGGCAGCACCTCTCTATAAAATATAGTCATGTAGAATTATTAATGTAGAAATATTCATTTTTGTTGTTAACCATTTGTATTAAGTTAGATTGATCTTATAACTTTTTATTTTCCAAAGACACTTAGTTTTATTTGGGATAGCTATACACCGAGAACCAGACTGGTTTTTTTCCAAAGAATGGTGGTTGTATGGATGTACGAAGCACTCTAAACTTAGAATAGTCCAAATTTGAAATAGCAGCTTTCTTAGCATGGAGAAATTCCTGATGAAAATGTATGTTGGGACCAGATTGACATTCAGAACACACATATTCAGAGATTGGGAACTACTTTGAGCATAAGAAAAAACAGTTGCTTGCTCAATAGCTAAGTTTACTGCTATTTTAAATTCTTTAATATGGGAAATTAGGGTTGATGCCTGTGTGCTCCTGGTGCTAGGTTCTCTTTTTCAGGCAATTTACTAAATGCAAAGTGTGCACTGGGCACAAACATACTAAAAACAAAGGCAGTAACTCTAGTCAACACTGTTCTGCATATACTGCCTTTGGCAAGAAATTATTGAAGAGGGTGCAGTAGCTTTGAAGTTTGATTCACCATGACTCTGTCATTACCATTCTTCTGAGAACGGTTCTGCTTTTTGCATGTTCCAAGGGATAAATCAGTTGAATAATCTGGAATTCTGGGGGGGAAGTAAATTTTTACTATGAGTTTCTATTTTTCACATCATTGAGAGGACATACTTTCTATTGTTACAATTCATTTGGTCATTGCTTAGGATATCAGTTTCCAGTCTTTCTATTAATGTGAGCTACTCCTGAGTAATGAGAAATATCCCCTCCCCCCAAACTATATTGAATATGGGTGGCTTGAAAAGAAAATGATCAAATGAGTCCCCTTCAGTAATGTCATGACATCGCTGGCTATCCCTCCTGTGCTTCCAGTCAGAGCAAAAGGACAAAGTGCAGATTCCAGGCCACACTGGGCTAAAAAAATGAAATATAAAGAAATCAGAATATCTTCTGGAAGTTTTGGAAAATCACTGTCAAGATTTTAAGAGTGATAATTATGTCTTTCTGTAATTAGGTGTTAATGATTTTATACCAGATCACCAGCCCTCTCCAATGACAGACTCAGGACTCAGTTCAAGCTCTACCTCTTCTAGCATCAGTTTAGGAAATACCAGCGCTGCCATTTCTCAAATGCAAAGCACGATCCTCAATGAAGTTGACATTTCAGGAGAACAAGATGAAAAAATGAAGTCACTTATGGAGTTTATTACTTCAAGGTAACATTTAAATGACTGCTTTTACTCAATTGTATAGAAATGCATATATTTTCAAAAATTTGCCAAGCTCTTGAATTAAGATTTCATAATTTATTGCATGAAGATTGCATAAATGTGACCTATTCAGCATTACTGAGCTTTTGGTACCATGGAAAAGGCGACTTGGTAAATTTTAGGGGTAAACATTTCTGCTGGAATCAGGGTGAACTTAGGGTTAGTCTTACAAATATCTTATAAGATAGCCTTACAGTTCTATTAAGAATAGATTGCCCCACTGGGTAAATTTTAGGAGTAAAAATTTATTTTCCAAGTAGGATAAAATTAGGGTTAGGATTCCTTGAATCCTGTGGTTAAATTTAATGGCAGAGTTAGCTTTCCTGTGAATTGTTATAGTTAGTGGTGGCCTCAGTGTTCTGTTATGAGGGGCAATACCTAACTTGGTAAATTTTAGGGATAAACATTTCTATTAGAATTATAGTGAAGTTAGATTTCTTGAGTTCTTGAGCTATATTTAATTGCAGGGTTAGTAATTATTATTTGTGTTCCTTAAACTTTTAATACAGAATGCTGATTAGCTGGCTATCTAGTTAATAAGTCCTATGATTCCTAGGACTTGAAAGTTAATTTTATTAGAGGCAATTAAATTATTTATAAACTTCTTTTATAAGTATCTCATAGTGCAATAGTTGGCAAGTCTACATTGCTGTGTTTCCTCTTTGAATTTCTGCAGGTTTTTCAGAATTCTGTTGATGTCAAGTAATGTTTAGAAAATAATGTGGCAATATAACTTTTACCAAAGAACCTTAAATATCTACAGCTATTGTATGTTTATAAAAGTAACTATGTTTTATATCTGAAAAGATATAACTGTTGTAAAAAAAAAGCCCTTGGTAAATCAAATAATCAAGGAATCAAAACGGAAGCTTTCAGTGCAGATAAATGAATTGTTTTTAACAAAATGAGTTTCTGGTTTGACTTTTTTTTTTTTAAACTATCTGTAGAAAACGAGGACCACTTTGGAATCATGAAGACGTTTCAGCAAAGAATCCAAGCATAAAGAGTGCTGAGCTGTTAACTATATTTCTAAAGCATGTTGTTTCTGTATTCAAACAGTCAAGTTCAGGTATGTTTTGAAATTTTTCAATTTGTTATGGTCAGTAAACGTGAATTTAGCAGTTTTATGAAGGAACATGTTTCACGTAGATTTGCCCTTCTGAAATAGAAATAAATGTCCAACGTGTTGTCATTAGTTTTGCTAAAGTAAATGTGTGTAGTGTCATAATTAACTTTAAGTATTATTAATGTTCACTGTATCTTGCAGTTGGATTTCAGCTTGAACAGCATCTTAGCGAAGTTGCTCTGCAGACTGCACTTTCTTGCTCTTCTCGACACTATGCTGGAAGATCTTTTCAGATTTTCAGAGCACTAAAACAACCTCTTTCAGCAGACACACTTTCTGATATTCTGTCCAGACTTGTAGAAACTGTTGGAGATGCAGGAGAAGAAGCTCAGGTATTTCATTTTTTTTTTTAATTACAGTGTAATAATTCCTGAATTTTTATCTTGATTTGAATGTATATTATTAGTATGCTGAATGAAGATTTATGCCTGGAGAATATTATTTATACCAATTATAGAGCATGGTATCAGAGCAAATCTTTTTGAACTTTTAAAATTGATAGCTTGATAGTCTTTTGTAATCAAATAGATTCTTACAAGCTAGGCAATCTGTGATCCTAAAATGTCATATAGACACAAGTCCTCATTTTCTGCCTCTTTTAGAGCCTCTTCTAACCATGATTAGTAAAAATCAATAGCATGATTTTCTGCCATTTTGAGGTGGGAAAGCATGAAAATGGTAGTGTAACCCCTGACATATGCATACCATAATTAAAAAAGAACTCCTCCCAGGATTGTGCCCCACCTACATGTACAGTGTTACTTCACCCACTCTCAGAGTATAATTCCCCCACCCAAAAGTTAAAAGAAGCTCTTGGTCATTCTGGAAGTAATCAATTTATTTTCACATAAAAAACATTTATTTTCACGTAAACATTTGTGGACCATGATGCCTCATTAGATGAATAGAATAAGATCTGTAAGAATGCTTTTATAAGTGCATATGGTTATAGGAAGGTGGGGGAAAGGGGTGGGTACTAGTCAGAATTGCTATGAGGTTCAGAAATTATTACCTACCTATTCTGTGTTGAGTCGAACTATGTATGTTGCAAGTTGTATTTTAGCAACAAAATATTAATATGGTTACTTAAGTTTTAATGCCTTTAATTGTATTTGGTTAATAAATTGCCTGTGTACTATTTTGCTGTCTATAGGGTTTTGTCATAGAATTACTTCTTACACTGGAGTCAGCTGTTGATACATTGGCGGACACCATGAAGCATTACGATCTTCTCACTGCACTTTCCCAGTAAGATTTTATGATAATACACATCTGAAATTTTTGCAATATTTGGGCTAGACTTTCTTTCAATGATTAGGAATATATGGGCCCTTCTGTCATTGGTTCAGAGAGTACCTAAAAATATGCATCTATTTAAAGTAGGGTTGGTTAGATGCTAGGGTCTGCAGTGGGGTCCAGAGGAGTGGCAGGATGACAACAGCAGTGCCAAAGTGACTCAAGTCCTCTTGTACATGCATTGTGATGTTGGAATGAAGCTTATTCTACAATGCGGCTTTTGTTGCTACGATGAAAGCAGCAAGCTCGTGCTGAAAATAGGACTGGAGTGATTTTAATAAGTATGCAGAATGGTGAATTTCAATAGTTTAGTTGCTTGTCATGAACATTCCATTTTTAAACTACTGAAGAATTCCTGTTCTTTTTTTGTACTGTGTTATTCTACTTGGAAGTTCAAAAATGAAAATAATTTTTGACCAAAGCATTTATGGATTTTAGGAAGCAAATTTATCTGCTTTGTATAGTTCTCTACTATACATTCTTCCTCTTGCTGGCCAAAATATTCTGAAGTAAGCAAAAATGTACTCAGACCCACTTAATTAATAATTTCTGAACGCTAAAAATGATTTGCAATCCTATACATACCTATTCAGTAGTAAGCCCTTTTATTTTCAGTAATACGTACTCATTATCAAATAATGTGACGTGACCACAAGAGGCCACAAAAACAGAGCAACAAAACGCTGCTGATTGTCTCCACAGTTCAAGCCACTCAAACACATTTCTAATAAGCTACATCCTGTACTGGACAATGACACTGCACTTGGTGATAAGCCATACTTGCATACAGGCAATCACACAACCTGAAGCTGATTATCACAAGCCACAAGCAACCACAGGATAACAGTGCCAACATGGGAACCAGACCGTGCAACAAATCCAGATGTCTACTTCGATCCTCCATTTATACCAATAGCACCATAATGGCCCAAGCAACTTCACACACAAGGCTAAAACTGTCTTGACATGTTGTTCCTCTAATGTGATATAATATGCCATATCTGCCAACAGTGCCTGTTTATGTAAGACAAACAGGCCAGATTTTGTACAAAAAACTTAATAGACACAAATCACATCAGGACTCAGAACAAAGACACAGTAATATCAGAGCATTTCAGCCTCCCAGGACACTCCATTACAGATCTCAGAATAATAGTTTTGGAACAAAGAGAGTTTTCCAGGACACTTGAACAGAAGACAGCTGAACATGCATACATCAGTAGGTTTCAAACTATCTCAGGAAGTCTCAACAGATACATTGGGTTTATAACACATAATTCTTAATTGATAAGTTACTTGTAATCTGTCCTCCATGAAGTTTCAACTGACCCAAATTCGTCTCCCTTTCCTATCCCTGCCCCATACATTTAAATCCTACATCGGTTAAGCCACTCCATATACGTGATGCCATATACGTGATGATGTGAACTGCAGTTTACAAAAGTGAATGCCTCCGAATAAATGTGTTACAGTAAGTCTTAAAAAATGTTACCAAGCTCTTCTGATTTTGGAATACCACAATGACTCTCCTATAATGCTCTCCTACAATGAGGGCGCCTCTCCTACAATTTGAGGGAGCCTCTTTTTCAAGAAGATGAGAATGCACGTTTGAGAAAACCTTACAACTCATTTGTACAACAGATATAAGAAACATGTACTGGTCAGTAAAAGGAATATTTGGAGAAATTGTTGTGGGGTTTTGGTCTTGTTGTATTGTTCAGGGTTCTGAACCTTATACCTTTGGAACTCCTGTCCTTGAGAGTAGTAGCTGGCTCACTATATCTTAACCAATGCTGCTTTATCCATTTTCTAGTCTATTTGTAAGTGGCCTTAAGTGGTCATAGTTATAAATGGAGGATATAAATATTGGAAATACATTCTCTCATAAGCCCTGAAAAACACTCCCAGAAGGTCAGTGAGCATGATGCATCATAATGTGATATAATACCATGAAATCTAAGGAAGAAAATAACAATTCCCCCCTTCCCTTGAAGCACACAGAGAAAGGTACTTCTTTCTTTTTCATTCTGTAGTTGGACCTACTACTGTTTACATTTTCAGGTTCACACTCTAAAATGTTATAAGCTGCCTGATTATTATTGTGTAAAGTACTTGATTAAATGAGAAGTAATGTTACTTCTCAATATTTGAAACTGAGGGATGTTATCAAAGTAACATTTTCCTTAATGGTCTTGGAGTGAGGAACATAACTTTTTTGTGCTGTATTCTCTTTTCATTTTAGTGCTTCCTATTATGATCCATTACTGGGGAACAAATATGCAGCAAACAGAAAAAGCACTGGGCAGATAAACCTAAGCACAAATCGCATTAGCTGTGGCAACTTTGTAGGCTATTACAGTAACATCAGAAGCAATTCTTTGCGACTGAGTTTGATAGGTGAAAGGAAGGGTGACCGACGGAGGAGCAACACGCTGGATATAATGGATGGAAGGATAAATCACTCCAACAGTTTAGTAAGGACTAGAAGCCTTTCCTCCCTGAAAGAGGGAGGAATGCACGATGTGCAGCTTACTACTGATCCTGTGAATCTGATGGCCACTATATTCTGGATTGCAGCCTCTTTGCTAGAATCAGATTATGAATACGAATACCTCTTGGCTCTCAGGCTCCTCAATAAACTTCTTGTTCATTTGCCTCTGGATAAACCTGAGAGTAGGGAGAAGATTGAGCAGATGCAGAGTAAATTAAAATGGAATAACTTTCCAGGCCTTCAGCAGTTATTCCTGAAGGGGTTTACCTCCGTATCAACACAAGAAATGACAGTTCACTTACTTAGCAAACTCATTACAGTTTCCAAGCATACGTTGGTGGATCCATCTCAGTTAGCAGGTAAATTTATAAAACATTTTTGAAGCTATACTGTTCAGAATTGTGAATAAATGTAGGGGTTCTTTTACGTGTTTGTTTATAATATTTATATCCTGTCTTTCCTATTCAAGGCTGCTTCTAGCAATTAAAATTACAAATTATAGTGCTACCATTAAAATTAAGACAAAATTTAAATTAGTGTCATTAAAATCAAAATTCAATTGACAGTTAAAAGCTTGATGAAAAAAATGAGTTTTCACAACTTTTATTTCCTGGGAAAGTGGGAATCAGTCACACTTATTCAGGGAATACATTCTGTTTTCTGGAGGCCTGATAGGAATATTATTAGATATATGAGGTTCTGAAATGGGGTCCCTAAAAATGGCCTTTTCTTCAGAGAGTGCCTAAGCCATTTAGGGCTTTACAGGCCAATGCCAGCAACTTTAATTGTACCTAGTAGCACCAGTGCAAAGCTTTCAGTATAGGCATCCTAGGATCTCTACCATATTCTGAACTACAATCTTACTGCTGCATTTTGCACCAGCTGCAATTTCTGGACACTTTTCAAGCACAGTCTTGAATAAAATGCATCAAGCAGTAGTCAAGACAGGATATGGATGAGATATGGATAATTGTTGCCAAGTCTGTCCAGCTCACAAAGGATTGCAATTAGTGTAGTAACCATAGTTATGTAAGGGGTCTCTTTGCTATAGCTGTCATTTGCAAACCTCACAGTAACTGGGGGTTAAGAAGCACTCCTAGACTGATACTTTGTTCTTTCTGAGGATGTACATCCTCATCCAAAACAGACTTTGCCTCAATCCCTGCATGCAACTTTCTCCTTACCAAAAGCACCTCCCTCTGGTTTGGATTTCATTTCTGGGTTGTTTTTTTCCCCCTCATCCATTATTAAGTTTAGGAAACATTCAGGGGCAATTATTGCTTCCTCGGAATTAGATGTTAAGAAGCAATACGTTATCAGCATACCATGGTCCAAATGGTCTGGCCCGGCAGTTTCACATTAGGCAACATAGGAGACCAGATAAGAACCCTATGGGACACTATAGGTCAACAGCCTAGGTGTCAGAACAGTAGTCCCCCAATACCATTTTCTGGGTGCTTATCAACAACAGGGACCAAAACAGTGACCCCACTGCAAATTTTGAGAGATGATGATAAACATTTGGGTATAGGCATCTGTCACAACAATCAGTTGAAGCAGTTTTGTAACTGATTGACTAAGTCTGGATTGAAAAAGAAGAAGAGAGATTTTGGAAGAGGTACAGAATAAAGACTAGATATTATAAAACTATCATAGTGTATTGCAAGGATAAACAACCTGGTGTTCCTATAATTTGTACTACTGGCCACTTGTTTAGGACTCGTGCAAATTACAGTCCAGTACAACTGGAGGCAGCCAGATTGCCTATCCCCAATACAACAGGTTTCTTAGACATTTTTATTGTTGTTGATATTAAAATATTTATGGGTAGTACACCTTGAAATGAGTTGTCTAGAAAGGATAGAAATTAGTTTTTCTAAATTCTGCAGATAAATTCAGCTTCATCTTTTTCTGTGCAGGATTTCCTCTTAACATATTATGTTTATTGCCTCATTTAATTCAACATTTTGATAATCCAAGTCAATTCTGCAAAGAAACAGCTGACAGAATAGCAAAGGTAGGTAATAAATGGAAATAATTCCAAACTTATAGTTTTCATGGTGAAGGCAGTGACAAAAAGGTGATTTGACCAAATGTGTTGTCTATACATTCACACTCATGGGTTTGGGCCTATACAGACCTTTGTCTGAGAGAGTTCTGCAGCTAATCTTGTTTCCAGAACCCTATCCCTAAATCTCTTTCCCTCACCCTTGTTCCCTCAGTTTTCTTTTGGCTGCCTTAGAGTCACATTATCCAGTTTGCCTTTGGTATAAGCTTTGTTTTTCCTTTGTTACTCATACTTTTCCCCATCTGTCATTCTTATCCTTTGTGTTGTAATGTTCCTCAGTATTTCACCAACAGATCCTTTGTGCTCATAGCTGTTATTTTATGGGCATTGTAGTCAAGGAAGTAAACTTCCACAAAAAGTCAGCAACTCAGAAAGCCTCTTCTGTCTTTAATAGAGACTCTGAGTTCATATGTATCCCCACTATCATAGTTTACATCATAGACACAGAGAAATGGGTTGTTTCACTTATAGTATTCACTTTAAATCTATTATCACTTTAGGTTAGCGATAAGTAGGTCAGACATTGCTAATGCGAATAATTTTTTTTGATAGAAAAAAATGTCAATCCTAGATGTGTTGCTCCTTCAGTCAGCAGGAGCAATGGGACGCCCAGAGTGTGGTCTCTACATCTGGCACTAAGCAACAGCCCAGAAAAACAGTATTGCCAGATTCTTGATGCTTTTACCCCAAAGCAATCCCAGACACCAGCTCCCAATCCAAAGTCTAAATACTGCAATGCCACACAAGCTGGGGACACAAGTGAATATGGACCAGGGGTGAGCAAGAATAGTATAGGAGTAATGAACATACCAGAAATCATAGGAAAGATAGAGTATGGTAAAGATAAAGCTAGAATAGTACTAAGATAAGGTTAAAATAAAAGCTAGAATAGTTTTAATAGAGATAGTTTTAATAAGATACAAGGCACATAAGGGTATAGACTTTAGTAGTAATTTAAGATAAGAATACACTAAATTTATCATAGAAACTTGTCTAAGAGTAAAAAGAGGGAATATATTTACTTACCTAGAAGAGGCTGGAATCTCAGTTGTATGTCAGTATTTTGCAATAAAAGACCCTTGGTTCACAAGAATTGTATCACCTCCTGTCTAGCTCTGTCAAAATCTACAAATCAGACCTATAACACTCAGTACAGGTATCATTTTTCATGCCATTCTGTATAGCTAATCCAGTAAGATCTATGAACCCTCTCTTGCTACAGCCACTTTCAATACTGGTATTGCCAACATTCCTCTGGTCACCAATACTGATTATATACAGGTGAAACTCGAAAAATTAGAATATCGTGCAAATGTTCATTTATGTCAGTATGGCAACTCAAAAGGTGAAACCAATATATGAGATAGACGCATGACATGCAAAGCGAGATATGTCAAGCCTTACTTTGGTATAATTGTGATGATCATGGCGTACAGCTTATGAAAACCCCAAATTCACAATCTCAGAAAATTAGAATATTACATGACATCAATAACACAAGGATTGGAAATAGAACAATATCGGACCTCTGCAAAGTAGAAGCATGCATATGTACTCAGTACTTGGTTTGGGCCCCTTTTGCAGCAATGACTGCCGCAATGCGGCGTGGCATGGATGCTATCAGCCTGTGGCACTGCTGAGGTGTTATGGAAGACCAGGATGCTTCAATAGCGGCCTTCAGCTCCGCTGCATTGTTCGGTCTCATGTCCCTCATCTTTCTCTTGGCAATGCCCCATAGATTCTCTATGGGGTTCAGGTCAGGCGAGTTTGCTGGCCAATCAAGCACAGTAATCCCATGGTCATTGAACCAGGTTTTGGTACTTTTGGCAGTGTGGGCAGGTGCCAAGTCCTGCTGGAAAATGAAGTCAGCATCCCCATAAAGCTCGTCTGCGGAAGGAAGCATGAAGTGCTCCAAAATCTCCTGGTAGATGGCTGCGTTGACCCTGGACTTAATGAAGCACAGTGGATGAACACCAGCAGATGACATGGCTCCCCAAATCAACACAGACTGTGGAAACTTCACACTGGACTTCAAGCATCGTGCATTGTGTGCCTCTCCATTCTTCCTCCAGACTCTGGGTCCTTGGTTCCCAAATGAGATGCAAAAGTTGCTCTCATCAGAAAAGAGGACTTTGGACCACTGGGCAACAGACCAGTTCTTTTTTTCTGTAGCCCAGGTAAGACGCTTCTGACGTTGTTTGTTGTTCAGGAGCGGCTTGACAAGAGGAATACGACATTTGAAGCCCATTTCCAGAAGGATATTGACAGGTTAGAACAGGTTCAGAGGAGGGCAACAAAGATGATACAGGGACTTCAGGACATGTCCTATGAGGACAGGCTGAAGGGACTGGGGCTGTTCAGTCTGGAGAAAAGAAGACTGAGGGGAGACATGATAGCAGTGTTCAGGTACATAAAGGGGTGCCATAGGGAAGATGGTCAGGAACTCTTTTCCATGGCCACAGAAACTAGGATCAGAAATAATGGGTACAAACTGCAACTACCTAGATTTCACTTAAATATAAGGAAAAACTTCCTGACGGTTAGATCTGTACAACAGTGGAACAGTCTACCTACGGAGGTTGTGAGTTCTCCATCTCTGGAGGTTTTTAAGAAGAGGCTGGACGGTCACCTCTCGGGGATGGTTTAATTGGTTTCCTGCATATTGCAGGGGGTTGGACTAGATGATCCATATGGTCCCTTCCAACTCCAAAATTCTATGATTCTATGTCCAGGATCCGTCTGTGTGTGGTGGCTCTTGATGCACTAACTCCAGCCTCAGTCCACTCCTTGTGAAAGTCCCCAACACTTTTGAATGGCCTTTTCCTGACAATCCTCTCCAGGCTCCACGCCTTCTATTGATGTGCTTTGATACAGCACTTTGGGAACATCCAACTTCTTTTGCAATTACCTTTTGGGGCTTTCCCTCCTTATGGAGGGTGTCAGTGATGGTTTTCTGCACAACTGTCAGGTCAGCAGTCTTTCCCATGCTTGTGATTCCTACTGAACCAGCCTGAGAGACCATTGAAAGGCTCAGGAACCCTTTGCAGCTGTTATGGATTCATTAGCTGATTCGAGTGGGACACTTTGAGCCTAGAATATTGAACCTTTTCACACTATTCTAATTTTCTGAGATTGTGAATTTGGGGTTTTCATAAGCTGTACGCCATAATCATCACAATTATACCAAAGTAAGGCTTGACATATCTCGCTTTGCATGTAATGCGTCTATCTCATATATTGGTTTCACCTTTTGAGTTGCCATACTGACATAAATGAACATTTGCACGATATTCTAATTTTTCGAGTTTCACCTGTACATCCTCACAACAAAGAGATGCCATTCTTTTCCATTGGGCTTCTTGCTCTTCTTCTCAATGTTTGGAACATAACTATCTTATCCAACATCTTGCAGGGCATGTGAACCTATAAGTATTGAAGATCACATTTTGGACAGTCCTTCATATTTCTATTGGCAACAAACCTTCATGCACTCCTGTAACTTTACTGCCACTGTAATCATTGTAAGGACTAATCAGCACAGCTTTTCTTTTCAGCTGCACAATTCTTCTGCATTTGGGTCTCAGTCTTGCTAACGGCTGCATTATTGAAGCCACTTGATCTCTCATTGATTGCTTCATTCTCTTCATGCTAGTGTCTCTAGGATCACCTTCCTAAGTGCTACAGATTGTACCAGTTTTGCTTCTTTAGCGCAGCCTAAATTCTGATAGTAAATGGATCACAGCAGTTTTACCAATAGCAAAACATGAGCATTCAGTCATCTCAGAATGTGACAGTGAACATCCCTATAATGGATTGTTCATTGTTGCAGGTTCCAAGAGACCATCCTATGCTTTCTGTCCATAAAACTTTACCTTTGGCATCTGCATAGCAAAGCAGTGAGTTCTCTGCTCTGAGGATGAATTTATCTTACTTGACTGAGCACAGAGACAAAGTATCATTGTGGCCAAATACATATTTCCTTTCTAGGGTTCTCTTTGATGCCTTTGTCAGTCAGACAGTTAAACACCCACCATTTTCCCCAGACCCAAATGGTCCAGTGGAGATTTCTCTGTGTTGTTTGGAAGATCATTGCCTTATGCATTAGTCACTAAAGAATGTCACCAAACTCAGATTATTTATCTCCAATGGAGGCCCCAACTAGGAACAATCTCTGTCCCTGCTGCATTTATCATGATGAATTATAGCCATAATCCATTAATTTATCAGCTGGCTCAGTTACCAAACTTGATGGCTGTTATGAGTGCCTTCCACTTAAGCTGTGGCAATGCCTGTGCAAGGGGAGTTCCCCTTCTTTAAATCTGTAGAAATTCTATTATCCACATTTATCCAGCATTATCGTCATGATGTCACATACGGATGCATTCTGGGGATAAGCTATATTGTCCAGTCCAATCTTAGCTGATCTCTATGAGGTGAGGTAGGAAATTTTCCATATGTTTGGTGCATGGAGACCTCAAAGAAAAATGACAGATAATTTACCAGTAGCTGTGGTTCTTTGATGGTCAGCTGTGTATTCATGCAAACCTGGCTGCCTTCCAGTCTTGAACTGTTTCCTCCTTGATTTATTCTTCTGTGGCAGTCACTAGAACTAAGGAAAGGAGAGTGAAGATACAGTTCCCACCAAAGGTTCCAGGACAGTGATCTGCACAGGCAGAAACACTTCTGCATAGATGACTACTTGAAGAACAAGTTACAGATCAGTAATCTCTCATTCTCCAATATATTGGGAGGTTATTTTGATCCAAAAGACTAAGTATTTCATATACAGTATAGCTCTAATGGTATAAACTAATTACACCTTTTTAAGCTTGATCATTGTAACATTTATACTTTTTTAAAGTCAAATGTCTAGGTAAAGGCCATTCTCTTGTATTCTGTTGCAGATGTGAGCATTATCTAAAGATAATAGGATAGATCCAAATTTGTCAATTTAGAGTAAACATAGTCACTGGGATTTAAAATAGTCTTAACTAACAGAAGAACAACTTGTTTCAGTCAATCTGCTCTATCTAAAACTGGATTCACACATTGTTTGCTAAAGCGTGTTTTGTTTACCCAAACAATTTACTAACCAATTAGCTGGGTTCATATATAACATTAAATCAGAACCAAACAAAGCACATTATTCTTAATGGGATTTTGAACTCAGACAAAACCCAAGTTATAATAAAGTCAGGGCTCTTTTAAGATCAAATATTTAAATACATATTCCAGTAACTAATATTTTGGCTTTTTGTTTTTCATAGGTCTGCACAGAAGAGAAATCCCCAACTCTTGCTAATTTGGCTCATATGATGTGTTTATACAGTACACACAGTTACTCCAGAGACTGCTCTAATTGGATTAATGTAGTGTGCAGATATTTGCATGACTCATTCTCAGAAACAACTTTTAATCTTATAACATACCTTGCAGAGGTAATAATTCTTTGTACACTTAAGAATCTCTTTCAGGTACAGGATACTATTCTCCATTTGAAGTTGCTCATTTTGCCTTCTCATATTTTCTTTGTACAAGAGGCAGATCTCCACTTCCATCATTGTCCATGTTGTTGGCTGAAATAATACTACTGTTTCCTTTTCTTTCCCCTTCATTGATTTGGAAGAAGAGAGGGCCTGTGCTTTCAAAACTGCAGAATATAGAAATGATGTGTCTTCATATTCATGTCTATATTGGAGAAAGCCAGTATGTGGTAATAATTAGAGTACTGGGCTAGGATTAGATTCAAATTGCACTTGGCCATGAAAGCTCAGGGGATGAATTTGGGCCACTCATTGTCTCTTAACCTAACCTCTCCCAGGTTCTTGGCCTAAAACCGCTTGAGGGGTTACTATGCATCCAACTAATAGCAACCATCATAACTTTCTCTTCCCTTTACTTTTAGCATTTTCCTATTAAAACTCAAGATACTTGAACAGACTGAAAAACTGAGTATCATTTAGTATTTGTTATCTGCTTGTATTTAAGACCTCCCCCTGCACCCCAAGCAACCATTTTATGAAATAGGTTGGACTGTCAGGCTCAACGTCACCAGTAAGTTTCTGCAGCTGAGGGTGGACTTGAACCTAGATCTTCCAGTCCTAGTTCAGCACCTTAATTACAGTGCCTCTTAAACTTCCAAATCTATACTTCTAATGTTATGTATCAGATAATACTTATTTTATTGAATGTGAGGGCAGTCCTATTAAAGACATAGGTTATTTAATAGCTTACTACTTTGCATTTAATGTCATTTGATGTTTTGGATAATCCATTTTACACATCTGTTTTTAGCTGTTAGAAAAAGGGATCTCCAGCATGCAGCAGTCTTTACTGCAAATCATTTATAGCCTTTTGAGCCACGTTGACCTGTCAGCAGCACCAGTGAAGCAATTCAATTTGGAGATCATAAAGGTCATTGGCAAATATGTTCAGGTGAGTAATTTAAAGAGGCACAATTGAAAATGTCTAATTATGTTTCTATTGAGAGAAATTGATTTTTGTATTCTTCTAGATCAGGATGCACGGCTGCCAGGTTTTGTCTAGCACATATTAACCTAGGCCAGTGTTTTTCAAACTTGGCAACTTTAAGATGTGTGGACTTCAACTCCAAGAATTCCCAGCCAGCCACACATCTTAAGGTTGCCAAGTTTGAAAAACACTGGCCTAGGCCGTATGCCCAGTGTTGGTGAGGCAAGGAGTGGAAGCAAGCCTGATTTGGGGCTGTATGGGAATTTATAAAGGGTGAAACAGACACCTTAATTCCTTCTAGACTTAAGGCACATGTTGTTCCTTGAAAATGCCCTTCCAAACACAAAGGCCACATTTTTACCTTCACAGTCTTTGGGGTACCCAAGAGGGATACTGGAAAACTGCATGTAGTCCCCAGCCCCCCCTTTTTTTTGCATCCCTAAGCTAATAGCAATACGGAGCTTTTGTAATATTTTTATAAATAGTATAAAGTTCGATTTTATTTTATTATTGCATATATTTTATTCAGTCTATATGGTTCCACAACAATTCATATCTAGCTACATCACATTTATTTTACACCAAGTATTTCAGTTGTAGATGTTCAAATAGTATTGAAGGTACATGGATGCAACATTTTAGCTGTAAGGTAAATCAGTTGACATTCACGACACAGTTCTCAAAAGAGAATGACTCATGAATCCAAATTCTGCATAGTATATTTTTTTTCCAAATGAATTTTGCACCTAATAGCATGTTTGAATTATTTCCTGCTTTCTGCCTTTCTCCAATAGATACTAGAATTCCTTAGCGGCAGAATGTGCATATAGACAGATAGAGCCCTGGTAATCTGCTTATCCTGTGACAATTAGGAATAAGGCTTCTAAGATAGTTCATTGAAAGTATAATCCCTGGCAGATATTTAGGCTTGTTAATGGATGCCTTTTAAGAAGATCAGGAGCATATGCAGACAATTTTTTGTCTATTTTTAGTCCTGAACAATAGCACACAAAATAGCTTAAGCTTTATTATCTAGAAAAATTGTTAATGTCCCATCTTTATATATTATTGTAGTTGATAAATTCGCACAAGTGATTACACTTGTTAGAAGATACAAAACTTAGCAAAGCAGCTTCAGGTTTTCATTGCCTGCCATTCATTTTTTTCACCTCTAAGCTTTTATACTGAAATTTCGGAACTGTTGCTTCTTAATCAATACTTTAGCTACAGAAAATGTTGGCAATCTGCATATTCATGATACTAACATGAAAGCTGAATAAGCAGAAATACCAGATGTCATTGGGGTTTGGTGGGAAGGGAAATGTAGATACTTAAGTATCCACTTCTGGATTTGCTTTTAAGAAAAAGCAGAGGATTATAAATTTGTTGTTTTAAGATCCTGACTTTTTTAAAAGCTGTAACCATAATTTTCCATTTTGACTGAACCACTAGTGGTGGTTTATTAGAGACTTCTTGATTTATTAAAGTTCACATGAAGGAGCTATATTTGTGGGCAAAATGCTCATTGATGTCTTGATTTATTAATCTTTAATCTGGATGTAGTGTTATGATAGGGCATATTTTTGTTGTGTTATTGTTATGATAAAGTATGTGGTAATAAAAGGAAATAGTTAATTATGACTCTTTCTTTTTTAAATTTTATCAAGTGGAACCAGTCTCCCAGCAACTTAAAAGCAAGACCTGCTGTGCTGTTGTTGTTGTTTTCCATTTTATTTCTCATTCCATTTTCTGACCTTTCAATTGGATATATTGTTTTGAATTTCATCACAAAATAAGGCAAATGCACTTAGCCAAGCCTCTTCCTGTGGTGTGGCCCTCTTACTCTGATTATGAATAGAGAACTTGGAGTCTGACCCCCTGTGTGTACTGATTCTGAAATTAAGCAACTGAAGCAGCATTTCTAGCTAAGATCAACTTATTCCAGTTGTCCTGTTGTGAACTTGCTGTTAATTTAAACCGTGTGATTTTAAAATAACTATGAGAAAGGTAATTAAGTTCTAAATAGCATGTACAGTGCTAAATACTTTAGCATGCATAATTGACATTTGTGAATACTTTTGAGCAGTAGACAGTAGGCCTGTGTGGAAATTCTTTGAAAGAAAGGCTTTGGAATGTGCTGGAGTGTGTACAAAGAACCTCTTTAGGAAAGTGGTGCAGCTGTGCATGTAGACACATGCAAAGAAACCCAGGAGCACCTTAAGCAACTGCATGGAGCTGAAAAAAGATGCAGCTGTTTAACAAAAAAAAGAGAGAGGAGCTTCATGCATGTTCTTATATGCTGTGAAGCAACTTTTTTCAAAGATTTAACCTATACATCTCTACAGGTTAAAAATTCAAAATCACATTTGTTGATGCATGCAATTTTGACTTGTTCATAAAAATGTAAGCTTTAGAAGTTATATTAATACTTCCCCAAATACCCTTAAGTTAGTTTTTTGTATTTTTTAAAGTTATTATTGTCATTAATGGGAGTATATATGTCTTTTTCCTGTCTTCATTAATAGAGTCCATATTGGAAGGAAGCGCTTAATATTTTGAAACTGGTGGTATCGCGTTCAGCCAGTCTTGTTGTACCAAATGATATTCCAAAATCTTACGGTGGTGATATAAGCTCTCCTGAAATTTCATTCACAAAAATTTTTAACAATGTTTCCAAAGAACTGCCTGGGAAGACCTTAGATTTTCATTTTGACATATCAGAGGTAAAGAGTTGCTAAGTAAAGCTTAAGATTTTGCATTCCTAATTTCTTTCTAAGTTGACATTAGGGGTGTGCACCATATGGAAAAAATGGCTTGTTTTGAGCTCTAAAGAAAACATCCCATCCAGAAGGCTTTTAAGTTGGCTGCATTTCAGTAGAACAAAACACAACAGTTTAACTGCTTCGTATTTCAAACAGTGCTTAAACCATGGTTTCAGCCAAAGGAAACAGTGTTCTGTTCCCTTCTTTTCATCCTAGGATCACAAGAATAAATAAGGTATAAGAGGGAGAGAAGGACAAATGCTCTCAGGTTTTCAAGATTCTGTTATTATAACCTAAATGAGGATTCTAGTATTTCTAGTGGTGTCTGTTTCCTGACCTGGCCTACCTTGATCTGCTGACATTGGCAGATTTGGCTGCCAAAAAAAAAAAAAGAAGCAGCCGTTTCTGCCTGATAACATGAGAGGATTAGTGAAAGAAAGGAAAAGCTGCTTGCCAGGAAAATGTTCCCTCCCTGGAAAACAAAAAAATCTCTCCTTCCCCAACTGCCAGCATTTACCTGTTCTGTGAACCTGGGTATGGTGATTTGTAGATCATAGTTTATGGCTTTGCATGTTATGTGTACCTTGCTGGTTGTTCCATACCATGACACAGCATGATAAGCAAACCCTGTCTTACAGACCTTTGTGAAATTGAGCACATATGTTGAATTGAAAAACTATCTTGTCTTCATTTTGTAGACACCAATTATTGGGAACAAATATGGTGATCAGCACAGTGCAACGGGTAGGAATGGCAAAGCTAAAGTCATTGCTGTTACAAGAAGTACATCTTCCACTTCCTCTGGATCAAATTCTAACGCTTTGGTTCCTGTGAGTTGGAAAAGGCCACAGTTATCCCAGGTGATATATTACATAAGTCTTAAAAATGCAGAAAGCATATCTTTGTAGCAAAAGAAAGCAAACACAATTTAAATATTTATAAGTAATTTGATTTTTTCCAGCGACGAACAAGGGAGAAACTAATGAATGTATTATCTCTTTGTGGTCCGGAATCAGGAATTCCCAAGAACCCTTCTGTAAGTAATTGTAAATTCCTGAAAGAAGCATGTGTTCATCAAGCAAACAAATTTTTATACTAAAATTGGTGAATTATTATATCACTGTCATGAAAGTTTAAGAACTAGAAAGCTTTTGCATAATAACAGAACATCTTGTTGATGATTAATGGCATTTAAACATATTTCCATTGGCTCCTGTCTTTTAAGATGCAACATCTGTAAATATGCATATTGGTACTCTAATTATAGTCATGCTTATCTCTGTTACTGGTGACACTGTAGGTTGTCTTTTCTTCTAACGAAGACTTAGAAGTTGGGGACCAGCAAACAAGTCTTATTTCGGCAACAGAGGAAGTAATTCAAGAAGAAGAAGTGGTTGTAGAAGATAACACAAGTGAACAACAGTTTGGAGTTTTTAAGGATTTTGACTTTTTAGATGTTGAGTTGGAAGATGCAGAGGTAAGGCTGTGTAAGGGTACCTTCATTCAAGTCTATTCTTCAGGCAAAAATAACAACTTTGAGACTCTGTCCTTTACTTTTGCTGTAAGCTTGTACTGTGATTAATCAAAGCACTGGGGGGAAAAAACCATCAGCTGTGCCACCTCATGCACTTCCTGCTTGGAAGAAAAGCATCTGATCCACAATTTCATGTTGTGCTGCTTGGCATACCATGAGCTATTTCTTTTATGCTAGCTATTCACTTTACTTTCTTGTGGAAAGTATGGAAAGAGTTAAGTTAGTATTTCGCTTTGATCTGATCTGCTGTGTAGAAATATGATAGAATTTTACTGAGCAGTATCTGACATTTTGGAAATTCCCTGCTTAATAGTAAATTAAAGAGCATATCAGTATATAATTGAGAATACAATTGTAGAAAGCCAAATGAAACTGTATACAAAACTTCAAGTATAGCCTATGGTATCAGCAAAACCTGAGCAATTAATATATCATTGAACATTTTAAATTAAATGCCATGTTATCTCATACTGTTGTGTAATACTATATTGGCATGAGGAGTATGTTGAAAATGATTTGATTTGCAGCCATTCGCATTGTGTCTGGGTTCATGGTGCATTTATCATCTTTATCTGCATTTTTCTGTTTTTAACTAGTAAAATGTAATAGCTCTGTCATATATAATATACAGTTGCAGTGCATGGAAATATCCAAGGGTGGATATTGGGGAGACCTGGACAAACAGTTCTTCAAATGACATCATCCCTATTGAGGGGGAAGGGGTATTCACCTAATTTTTTTATACCTCTGGAAAACAAAATTCCTATCGATTAGGAATTTTAGCAATTCTCAAGTTCCTCTCTGTACTAAGAAAGAAGTTCTCTTCTCTCCTTTGTCCAGTAATCCAGATGAATGCCAGATAGGTAGTCCTGGACTTACAACCACAATAGGGACTATAAAATTTGTTGTTAAGCAGTGTGGTCGTTAAGCAAGGCATCAGGTGACTGCACCCAATTTTATGACATTTTTGCGATGATCATTAAGCAAATCACCATGGTAGTTAAGTGAATCATGTGGTCATTAAGTGAATCATGTGGTTCCCAATTGATTTTGCTTGTCAGAAGCTGGCTGGGAAGGTCGCAAATGGTGATCACATGACCCCAGGACGCTGCCACTGTTGTATGCCAGTTGCCAAGCGCCTGCGTTTTGATCACATGACTGTGGGGACGTTGCAACAGTCATAAGTGCAAGGACTGGTCATAAGTCACTTTTTTCAGCATCATTGTAACTTTGAATGGCTGTAAGTCAAGGACTACCTGTAAGCCATTCAACACCTTGATTTCAGAGCCATCACAACACTTCCAACTGCCAACTACTTCTCTGAAGTGTTTTCCGTACGCTTCATTGACTCAGAAAAGTGTGGGACAAATGCAGTGGAGTGTTTTAGGTGTTCTGGAAATGGTGAAACCAGATTCAAGCCACTCTCCCCTCCCCAGCCAGTGATCTTATTCTGGATGGCTTTGAGTCAGTGGCTATTAAGCCAATCTACCTCACAGGATTGCTTTTGTGACCATAAAATATCTATAGTGAGCCAACAATCAATTTAAATTGTAAGCATCTGGGAGGGTTACCCAAAGAGGAGTGAAAACTATAACATCTAAACATGCTTGATCAAGACTGATTAGCTCAAGTGTTTATGCTTTCTTGCACTGTGAATAAAATTTACATATTGTACATTTTATCAAATAAATGTAGATAAAGTCCATTTTAAATTTTCACTGCAGTTACCTTCAAGCAGTTCTCAAAATTAGTTTTAATATATGTTAACACTGAAAAATGTGCCATAGCCATCTGTTTTAAGTGTTTGTCTCATAATGTTTTTTGCACCAATTTTTCTAAAACCAATTAAATAGTAGGGGACTTGGCAAAAAAAGTTTTTCCAGAGCTTGAATCAGTCTTCTACTGCCGGCAAGCATATGCAATAGAAAATAGCCTCCATTAAAAAGTATCTTTTAAGTGTTTGTCCTCGTTCTAATTATGTGTGTTTTTCTTTTTGCGAACCAGGAGCTGCAGGTAAGTTGCAGCCTGGTGCGGTGGCTTGTTTCATCTGTTGTCATCTGTAGTGTATTTGTCTGTCTGTGCTTGGAAGTCAGATGATCTTGTACTGCTAAGGATATATGGTTGTAGACAATTTTAAGCCAATTTAGTTCTGAAGATGAATCTGTGAAAGAAAACATTTAAGAAAAATTATGTTGCCATGTATTTAAACCCTTTAAAGGAAAACCATGTTAATGGAATTTAAATATCCAATTAACTTGAAGGGCTGATTGAAACTCTGTTCTCAGTGAATTCAGTATTTGTGTGGCTTTGTTTTGCTGTGTTAATTTCAGTATTCGGGGTAGCTTAAACACTTTAGAATAAACTTCCTTTTTATTGCAGGGCGAGAGCATGGACAACTTCAACTGGGGAGTCCGCAGGCGCTCACTGGACAGTATTGAGAAAGGAGACACGCCATCCCTCCAAGAGTATCAGTATTCAGGTAGCACTCCCAGCTTGAATTTGACCAACCAAGAAGATACTGATGAATCCTCAGAAGAAGAAGCCCTGAGTGCAAGTCAGATATTATCACGCTCACAAATGGTAAAACATACATTGTTTTCACATCAAAGTAGCAGCCCTTTGATTTAACCTTCACAGCTGTGGGGCAGCTTATGAGTTTGGGGGCACAACACTAGACCCTCTGAGTTCCCAGATTCGGAATAGGTGTAACCCATTAAACGTTGGTTTAAACTGTGAATGACACTTATCCTGCTTAACAGATTGCCTCTAGTAAAATAAGAAATAGTGTAATGTGTTTTAAAATAGGTTTACCAATAGAGTGCAAATAAGGATGTTCTTATATATGTTTAGAATAGTATAAAGCTAATATGCCAATAATGAAGACATTGGTATTTCAAAGTAAACTTCTGTCATTTTCATAACTAGACAATCATACCAACCATAGAAAATTTTCATCTACCCTAATTCTAAAAACTAGAGTTTAAAAGTTTAAGTGGAACACAATAAAATACATTTAATTTGATTGGTAGTTAAATTTATGATTTTTTTCCTAATCACAAATTTGATTAGGGTTAGGATTAGCTAAAACAAATTAAAAACTAGAAAACTAGTTTGCTGTTTCTGATAGTTAATGTGTAATTTGATTAACAAATAATTTTAAAATATTTAGAAATTATTCTTCTGGGTCAAAATAATGTACTGATGAACACAGTACATCATTTTTGCATTTTTGGAATCTGAGATTCTGCAGTGAAAGAAGAATGACAATATATGGTTAATTCAGTATTTGGAGAGCAAAGACATCTGTCTGTACATGTTGAGTAAAACTGGTTGTGCTAAAACAGCCCTTCTGATGAGTTAGCCAGTGCGTGTTCTTCATCTATATGAAATCGTCTTTCCCCTTATGAGAATTCCAGTTCTTAATATAATTTTTAAGCATGGCAGATAGACTCAGGATACAGTCTAATGAATGTGTCTGCATTTTGCTTTACATTTACATATAAATGTCTGTTGAGTTTATTTTGCTGATGTTATTTGTAAAACATACATGGCTACATTTTTGTCTCTTTAGCTACACAGTGATTCGGCTGCCGATGACACCATACCAGATCATGTAGGCTTGCTGCTGCAGTCTCAAGATTCCACTAGCAGTGTTGGAATGGAAGAGGTGCTTCAAATCAGAGCTGAGACTCCAAGTTTGGAGGTTGCATCTCTAGCTAATGCTAACAACCCGCTGCCTGAGGTGGGGAGAAATGTGGGCTCGAGCATGGCTGATCTGTCCTCTTTCTAGCATTGTATAAAAGCTTCGTGTATTCTATCTGTAAGAATTTTTGTCATGCTGATTACGTGATTTAACTTCAGTGTTTCTAGCCTGTTGTTGTGGCCAAAAAATTGCTTACTGGAAATTATTGTTTGTTTGGTAGACTGAAGATATTCAACCACAGGTTAAAAAAGTTTTGAAGTTCTAATAATGATTGGGGTGCAGAAGAACAATTTGATATACAAGATGGTTTTCTGGTACCATTTTCTTCCTGTGATGCTTCCTTTTCTATGATCTTCCCTCTGTCTCTAATGCTTGCTTTGCCTTTGTGATTGGTGCTTTGATTGGGATTTGAACCTCAGGCCAGCTTTGTTAGCAGCTGGTCAATTCAGTGCTCTTGACCAAGCCCTCTATGTTCTAGTGGCATGATTTTAAAAATGGAAATACATACATGGAATGAGCAAGATTCCCAGCTAGTAGCTGATTACAAAAATCAGTGAGTATGTTAAGTATGTATTTGCCATTTCCATCAGCAACTCCAGTGTTCTACCCTCAGAGCAATTATCCCTATTTTGCAAAATTTTTAAATATCTTGAATGAATGAATGAATGAATGAATGAATGAATATGAATGAATGATTATATGCAGAACATGAAATTATTAATATAATTTTATTAAGTCCTTCAGCTCTTAAGCATTCATAGCCCTTTTCTCTAGTACCTTTGAAGCTAAATTAAGTACCATGACTTTAAAATTGTCTTGTTTTGAGATAGGCTAAATCTATGTATGTTGTTAGGAGACATTTTTGAAATATGGACATTATCAGCACTTCCTGAAATAGAATCATGGTCATGGGGACTGTAGTCTTAATCTCTAGCCAAGAGAGCTGTTATCTTATTGAGATTTAGGATAGATTTTTGCACAGTTTAAAAGGGGAATTTTGAAAATGTCCAAAGCAATATATGAGCCCTTCCTGGCTTATGTCTGCTACAGCATGTGATATATAAATGATTATACATTTGTAAATGCATTCTATACAATTTGGTCTGCATTTGTTGTATATTATGTACATCATTAAGGCAGGCCTTGTGCACATACCTCGTAACTACAGGTTCTTCTTCATGTTCTGTATATAATCATTAAAAAATATCCCATTATACCAAAGTGGAGAACTTGCAGACCTCCAGATACTGGGCTTCAATTTCTATCATCCCTTACTATTAGCAATGCTGACGGGCTGGCAGGGGAGGGTAGTTATCTTGTATGATGCCAAAAGAGGTAAAATCATTTGGGATTATTACATCGTTTTTGCACTTGGCCAATTACTATTCAAAAGCCATTTAAGGAAATTGGACGTTAGACATCAGCAGTTTCTAACACAAAAGTTAATGCTTTAGACAAATATTTTTCCTCCATTTACTGAACAAAGAACATGATGATGATGATGATGATGATGATGATGATGAAGAAGAAGAAGAAGAAGAAGAAGAAGAAGAAGAAGAAGAAGAAGAAGAAGAAGAAGAAGAAGAAGAAGAAGAAGAAGAAGAAGAAGAAGAAGAAGAATGATGTGTGTGTGTATATATTTGAGAGAGAGAGAGATAATTAGGTCAGCAATCCTTAATCTCCTGCGACATGCCACAGGCTCTGTTTTGATAGGAGAAATAAAACATTGGATTCTCCTCTTGGCTCCCTACAGTCTTCTGCAATTGACTCTCTATGAGATTATGAAATGCCAGCTTTGGAAAGCTGTAGAAGAGTTATTAAAGGAATATCCCCTAACCCCAATCCAGAGAAAATGTAGACCTGCATTTGGGCTGCTCTGCTGTAAATAGTTTCACTTCCATTGAGAAAAATAAGAGGATGAGTTTATTTATTTAGATTTATATGGCCACCTGTCTCTCCAAAGCAACTCTGGGCAGCAAACAGAATTTAAAATTAAAATAACAATATAAATACAATAACTATAAAAAACCACAACATATAAGCAAAGAAAAAGAAATGGCAGCCAAGAATTAAAAAGCCTCAAAGTAGCAATAAAACACCTGGGCCTCACTAACTTCCCGACCTGGGCAAACAGCAGGGTCTGAAGCATTTTCCAGAAGGCCAGCAGAGTGGGGTGACATATTTCAATGTGCCTCCCCACCCCAACACCCATCTCAAAATCAAAAACTAGCAAGTGCTGCCTTTTTCTCCTTCCATCCTATTGGTGCATCACTGGCAAGTTTTGTTCGGTTTTGTTTTAGAGTTTTCAGTGTTTCTGCATCAGAGCATTCCAATTTGATTAGGTAGTAATTATAAATATAATTAGTCATTTTAAGCTCTATCTCTTTTCATTCCTTTAACTGAAAATTCATCTCACTGAATTCAGTTGAACTTCATTTTGAATAGATGCATAAGCATGCAGTGTTTGAAGTGAATAATTTTCACAAAGGAAACAATATTCACAGATTTTTTTGGAAAATTAAAATATTGAAGATGAACAAGGAAGAAGTTTTTAACCTGAAACTGTAAAACATTAAATGACGCTGTTTTCAGAGTGAAATAACATTGCTTATATTTTGTTGAATTTCTTAATTTAAAATACTGTAACTATGCACAAACCTTTTCAAAATGAAGTATAATAAAAGTATATTTCTTCTTCTCCAGGATGGCAGTTCATCTGTGAAAGATGAACAAAGTACAGCTAGTGAAGATACTGGATCAATTGTATTGCAAGAACAACAAGAGTCCTTAGTCTGCCAAGAACCCTTAGAACTAGAAGAAGCTCCTGAAATTCAAGAGCATCCAACTACCGAAAGTTACACTGAATCAATCTTTGAAGACGATGTTACCCTTGCGTTGAAGGAGCTTGATGAAAGATGTGAAGAAGAAGAAGCTGACTTCTCTGGTTTATCCAGGTGAAATGTTTTATCCAGCAAAATGTTGCTGTAGCCTTTTTAGTATTTGATTTGAAGCCACCAGTGTGCTGGTGCAGTGGTTCTTAGATTGTTTGACCCAATTACCCTTTTCCCGATTTCAAATAATGTCATTACCCCCACAAAAAAACCAGACTCGATTGTTTTACATGTGTTCTGGTAGTGGCAGTCCTAAACCGGATCCTCAACTCACAAACAAGCAATTACAAATTGCTCCATTACTCTCAGGATATGCCCAAATTACCTCTTGGGGATAATTACCCCCAGTTTAAGAACTACTATACTAAAAAGTGTTCACATGTTAAACTAAGCCCAGAGTTTTAGTCCTGGCTTGTTGAATAAGTCATAATGGATGTATCCATCTATTACAGTAATCCCAAAACAAGCTATATTATGCTGTAATGTGTTGTGTGAATGCAGCCGTATTCTCTCAATTATGTAAATACATTACTTATTGCTATTGACTTAGAAAGACAATATCATCTTTGTGTGGTGAAGAAAAATGTAATCAACCCAAAGTTCTGAAACAGCATTTATTTACCATGATCATATTTGTTTTATTTGCAGCCAAGATGAAGAACAGGATGATTTCCCAGAAGTACAGACCTCTCCACCACCATCACCATTTCTTTCTGCCATATTGGCAGCTTTTCAACCACAGGCATATGATGATGAAGAGGAGGCTTGGCGCTGCCACGTTAATCAGCTACTGATAGATACAGATGGATCCTCTGCTGTCTATACATTTCATGTGTTCTCTAGGTTGTTTCAGGTAATGCCATATATGCTTTCTTCATTCACATGTTAGTTCTTAATTATCTAACATGATCTAATATCCTAATACAAAGGTTAAATTGGTAGTGCTTAGGATTTTTCTTTTAAAAAAAACAGCTTTATTTTTTTTTTTTTTAGTCATCACTAGAAGGTCAATTTGAGGATGAAGATTTTCATATCATCTCTTTCTACCTTGTGGAGATTGCCTTGGACATCTCTCTCCTCCACTCTTCTGTTCATTGGAACTCAGTATCTGTTTCTAAAACCACTGTCTAGAATGATGCTTGTACTAAATGGTGAACTTCTGTCACTGCAAGATTTCGCAGAAAATTTCTGACAGGTCTCAATTTAATGGTGTAGCCTACTGTTCACCCAACCCTAGACATTCCCTGCTCTTCAGCCTTTCATCTGATAGAGCCACATGGAAAAGGAGAATTTGGTCTGGGTGTGAAGCATCAGTCATGATAGAACAGGGCAGCTTCCCACCCCAACAAAAACGTGTGGGAAGGGGAGCAAAAGATGTGCTTGTGCAATTCTAGTTTTCATTTCTTCCCACTGTTTTCTCCAAAGCAAAAAAAAAAAAAAAATCTAGGTAATTTTTGAGTACTTGCCTGCCAAGCCAAGAATAAATATTAAAGAATCTACAGAAAAAGAAGTAAATAACTCTAAATATTTTCCCCCACTACCATTTTATTGTGTTTAGGTGATTCAGAGGAGGTTTGGAGCCATAACGCATGAAGCAGTCAGTTTCCTGGGTGAGAATCTGCAGCGGATTGGAACAAAATTTAAAAGTTCATTGGAAGTTATGACAACATATTCAGAATGCCCAACTGTTTTTGTGGATGCTGAAACGGTAATATATTTATGTCTACATGCTAACTTTTGTCTGTTTAGTGACTCTTACTACCAAGTTGATTATTTTGGAATTTGCACCAAAACATTTCATATAAAAAAATGTGTATAAAAGCATATTAGTTGCAGAACAAAGTCTAAAATGGAAATATCATATCTCAGCCCCCTAAAAATATTTGTTTCCTCCATATCACATAAGTATCCAAAACTCTTATCTGTTGTTCTAATAATTTATAAAAATTTAAAAATTTCAAAGTTGATAGTTCCCTTAGTATTAAATATATTTCAAAAATTAACTTCTGTTTTTTGCAATGTACATGAAATACTATTAAATTGTTTTTGCTTGTGAGATTTTCATGTTTTGTTTTTTTCATATATAATTTCATAAATATCTTAGAGCTCCAAAACCTACACATTTTTTTATCCAGAACTTTAAAAATATTCACAAGTAGGATTGCAAGAAAATGTTATTGTGCAGAATATCCCTCTATTAATTCTACTCAATAGGTCCATTCCACCTCCTGCCCGCTTCAGTAATTTTTTCTCTTAGGAGTCGTCCCCCCCCCTCCCCCCACTCCTGGCAGAGACTTCTGCAAGACTTAGAGCTCTTCCAAGCCTGTTAATACCACTCTTCCCCAAGAAGGGTGCAGTTTGGGCTACAAAAGGGTTAGCGCTTTCCTATGAACCTTGAAAAGGAAGGAAATGATACAAATAAGAAACAGCCTTGGTATGATACACGTAACAATATAAGTAGTCCTCAGGCTACAAGGGCAAGTGGAACTGGGATTGTCATTGCTAAGCGATGCAGTCGTAAAGTGTGACATCACATTACCATGTTGTTTAGCAACAGCAGTCCCAGTTGCCATCATAATCCCAGGACCACATGGGTCATTAAGCAGGAAGAGGCTCACTGACCGCGGCTCACTGCAACATTCTAATTGTGACCTGAGTGCCCAGATCACAGTCATGTGATCGCGGGGGTGCTGCAACAGCCAGAACTTTAAGGACCGGTCATACATTCATTTTTTCAGTGCTGCTGTAACTTGGAATGGTCACTGAACGAGTGGACATAAGCCAAGGACTACCTGTAAATTGAATTATGCTGGCATTTAAATTCAAACTGACCACACAACTATAAAAAAACCTAAGAAAAAGAGGAACATTTTAGATGTCTTAGCCTGGCATTGGAAAAATATCAGTGCGTGTGTCAAGTTTGCCTCCCTGGAGAAGGCTAAGCAGCATCCCAGAACTGAGCCTCCCTCCATTCCCTGCCCCCATTTGGAGGGGCATGCAAACTATTCAGGCTAAGGGAAGAAGTTTCCTTGAGCTATTCTGACCCAGCCCGTCCCAGTTCTGCAACTCTAGTTTGGACTGAATTTTCAAATTCAAATTCCTTTGGTTTTCAAATTCCTCAAAGATAGCCCCAAATATAATAGACCGCAGTAATCCAATGAAGAGGCTACAGTCAAGAGCAAGCCAAACATTTTGACCACCCATAATAGTACTTGTCTTGTCTAAGCTGAATCTTGTTTGTTGACCCTTACAGGTAAAAGTTGAAAAATTAGAATATCGTGCAAATGTTCATTTATGTCAGTATGGCAACTCAAAAGGTGAAACCAATATATGAGATAGACGCATTACATGCAAAGTGAGATATGTCAAGCCTTACTTTGGTATAATTGTGATGATCATGGCGTACAGCTTATGAAAACCCCAAATTCACAATCCCAGAAAATTAGAATATTACATGACATCAGTAACACAAGGATTGGAAATAGAACAATATCGGACCTCTGCAAAGTATAAGCATGCATATGTACTCAGTTCTTGGTTTGGGCCCCTTTTGCAGCAATGACTGCCGCAATGCGGCGTGGCATGGATGCTATCAGCCTGTGGCACTGCTGAGGTGTTATGGAAGACCAGGATGCTTCAATAGCGGCCTTCAGCTCCGCTGCATTGTTCGGTCTCATGTCCCTCATCTTTCTCTTGGCAATGCCCCATAGATTCTCTATGGGGTTCAGGTCAGGCGAGTTTGCTGGCCAATCAAGCACAGTAATCCCATGGTCATTGAACCAGGTTTTGGTACTTTTGGCAGTGTGGGCAGGTGCCAAGTCCTGCTGGAAAATGAAGTCAGCATCCCCATACAGCTCGTCTGCGGAAGGAAGCATGAAGTGCTCCAAAATCTCCTGGTAGACGGCTGCGTTGACCCTGGACTTAATGAAGCACAGTGGACCAACACCAGCAGATGACATGGCTCCCCAAATCAATACAGACTGTGGAAACTTCACACTGGACTTCAAGCATCGTGCATTGTGTGCCTCTCCATTCTTCCTCCAGACTCTGGGTCCTTGGTTCCCAAATGAGATGCAAAAGTTGCTCTCATCAGAAAAGAGGACTTTGGACCACTGGGCAACAGACCAGTTCTTTTTTTCTGTAGCCCAGGTAAGACGCTTCTGACGTTGTTTGTTGTTCAGGAGCGGCTTGACAAGAGGAATACGACATTTGAAGCCCATGTCCAGGATCGGTCTGTGTGTGGTGGCTCTTGATGCACTAACTCCAGCCTCAGTCCACTCCTTGTGAAAGTCCCCAACACTTTTGAATGGCCTTTTCCTGACAATCCTCTCCAGGCTGCGGTCATCCCTGCTGCTTGTGCACCTTTTTCTACCACACTTTTCCCTTCCACATAACCTTCTATTGATGTGCTTTGATACAGCACTTTGGGAACATCCAACTTCTTTTGCAATTACCTTTTGGGCCTTTCCCTCCTTATGGAGGGTGTCAGTGATGGTTTTCTGCACAACTGTCAGGTCAGCAGTCTTTCCCATGCTTGTGATTCCTACTGAACCAGCCTGAGAGACCATTTAAAGGCTCAGGAACCCTTTGCAGGTGTTATGGATTCATCAGCTGATTAGAGTGGGACACTTTGAGCCTAGAATATTGAACCTTTTCACACTATTCTAATTTTCTGAGATTGTGAATTTGGGGTTTTCATAAACTGTATGCCATAATCATCACAATTATACCAAAGTAAGGCTTGACATATCTCGCTTTGCATGTAATGCGTCTATCTCATATATTGGTTTCACCTTTTGAGTTGCCATCCTGACATAAATGAACATTTCCATGATATTCTAATTTTTTGAGTTTCACCTGTATTTAGTTTATTAACATGCTCATGCACTGATTCAAGACATCTGAATACTTCACCTGGCTCACACAAAATGCAGAGGTAAAGGTGGGTGCCGCCTGTCTCTTAATGACAATTCAGCTCACTTCTCTATATGATTTCCTTAGTAGTTTCATATAATTAAATAATGTAGGGGATTCAGTTGGGCTCTGAGAATCTTGTGGTGCAATTGCTGCAGAGCAGAATTATAATTCCCTATTAGAACCTTCTGGAAATAATATGTCAAGCAGGAGTAGAGCTAGAATATAATAATGCCCCTAGTTTGCACAGTTTGGAAATGCATGGTTTTGTGGAGTCCTTGGTGCTCTCTGAACTTGGTTGTTTGCTTGCAGACATTTCATTACCTGACTAGGTAACATCATCAGTGCGAGTATGGGGTTTGCTTCCTGTTTATATACAGTAGCTTGCCCTGCCAGTGTTGGTGGGGGTGTGGTTTCCTTAGTAGTTACTTGATTAGGGTATTGTTTTCTGCTTCATTGTTTGTCTGCTGTTAATCCCTGCTTGTCTGGCTGTTGGTTGCTGGAGAGGATGTGTTCTCATCTTTTTGTTTCCTGAACCACATCCCCACCAACACTGGCAGGGCAAGCTACTGTATATAAACAGGGAGCAAACCCCACACCCATTAGCACTGATGATATTACTTGTTGAGTAATGAAACATCTGCAAGCAAGCAAGCTCAGAGTGTACCAAGGACTTCACAGTTCAACCCTGAACTACAGATATTCTCTTCTATTGGAAACACATGGTACTGAAAGCCACTGTGAAGCCCAAGAGAATCAACAGAGATGTCCTCTCCCTATCTCTATTGGCAAAAATTATTGTCCCATGATGCCAAAGTAGTTTGTCCCAAAGCCAGGCCTAAAGCCAATTAAAATGGATCTAGAAAACAAGCTTCATTCAAAAGTGCTTCGTATTCTTTGCACAAGCACCTTACTCCATGGGAAAAAAATTAGTAGCAACTGACTTTTACTTATTCATTACTTCTGGGTCTTGATTCTTCTAATTTGATTGTAGCTATTAGATCATTCTATACCCTCCAGTAAGCTTCAGGACAATGATAGGTTTGTCCTTGAAAAAGCAGATACACATCTCAAGTTGCATTTGGTAAATGAAGCACATGTGAACAAATGATAGAGCGCTACCAGGCTACTCATCCCATTAGCCCTCCAGAGAAGCCCCTTCCTCTCATCAGCATTGTTTATATGGCTTCTGCAAACTGTTTCACTTGTGCAAAGTGAGTTTCTGCAGGAGAAAATCTTCTTTACATGCATAATTTTATGCATGTTTGCTTCCATACAAGTTCAGGATCCTGCATTATTATAACATATGAATTGCATCTTTTATATTTGGTGTGAAAATATTTAATCCATTGTTTAATAGATAATTCTTTAGAAAGAATGCTTAACAAAGGGATGCATCTCATCTCGATAGTTCTTTTTTTAGTGGTACACTTCTGTATTTTCATCTGCCATGTAGAATAAATACTTCTGGCAGAGCTATATTCTTGATATTATCAGGGAATAGAATTGTTATTATATGAACACTTCTAACAGCTTCCTTAATCCTTGGAGTTATTTCATTATTCTTAGTAGATGTTCTCAGGTTCTAGGTATTGTTTAAAAAATGTAAATAAGTACATATTACAAATCACATAGGCCTAATTAATAAGGTTTTTAAACACTGTTTTTGTATTACAGTTAATGTCCTGTGGTTTACTAGAAACACTGAAATTCAGTGTTCTAGAGCTTCAAGAACATTTGGATACTTATAACGCTAAAAGAGAGGCAGCTGAACAGGTAGCTAAAATTTTGTACAGTATGATACTGTGTTAAATAAGTTAATGATCATTGTAATTTTAAATAACCTATACTGGACTGTCCTACAGTGTTGTGTAATTTGAGGGGGGTCAAAGGTCATATGACATGTATTCATATTTGAAATAGAGTGGATCCACTAGGTCTTGTGGAGAAATTAAGTCTTACATTTATAACACAATGTAAAACTTTTTAAAAGTAGCAGTTCAAAAGGAATAGAACTTTAAGCAACTTTTAAGAATTCTAATATAATGGTGAGTTTTTACAAATATAACAAAAGCGGAGCACTAGATTTTCTTTTCAGAACCAGAATTTGATTTTCTGGAAGAAAATTTTAAATTTATACCTGCTGAAGGCTTACTTTGTCTCAGAAATATGCCTTGAACTGTCTTAAACCTTTGTTCTGCCCTAATCATTCACAGATACTGCAATGAAAAACAAGCTGAATACAGAACTATAACCATAAGCAGTGTATGACAGCTTCTTTATAGAAAACTCATGTTAAGAGCTTCTATTGCATTAGAATGACAGAGGTCATTAAAGCTACCTGCCCATCAAACTGTATTAAAAAAACAGAGATACCGTACTATTTTGGTATTCTGAATAATGAATGCTATGCACAGAGCAAAAGTAAAGAACAGTAACCCAGAAATAAAAAATGTTTCTGGGAAGGTCCTACTGGCCTTATTCTTTTGATCTAAAGTCTAGTAGAAACTGTTCCTTCCCTCCCCTGTAGAATCTTATGAATTATGTTTAGATGTTCTTTTTTCTCCCTTACATTTTCACTTGACATTCAACTTTGGAAATTATTAATAAACTAATACAACAACATATAAGAATGAACTTCTGCTTACATTATGTGGGGAAATTTGTCAGTTCATTTTATATATTGTGAAAGACAGAAAAGGATTTTTGTTCTAGGGAATGAACAGATACTAGATATTAGGAGCAGGATCGATGATGCACTGCAGTTGCAGTGAATGTGAAGATAGAATCTACAATAGAATATATAGAATCCTATTTGACCTCCCTTCTCCGCTGATCCTTGTACCTGTAACAGATGGTTAGGGGGAGAATGTCTTAGGGCTGCCATTCTCCCCTCCTGCCCCCCTGTGCTTCTTGGAAGCGTACAGGACAGGAATAAATGAGAGGTCTGTGGAGCCCTTTTGGAATCCTTTGCACAAGCGTAACTGGCCTTAGGTTTCAGTGTTGTGTTATTTATTCTGATTCAGCTTGTTATCCATGGATATTATCAAATAAAACAAAAAAATGTCAAAAAAGATGTGCTGGGATCTATGCTAACACTAAACATGCTAGTGTTTAGAAAATTCCATTTGTTCTCAAGACAAGTGCACAGTCCTGATTAATTTACTAAAAGCCCTAATTAAATAAACTGATGAGAAATTAGATTTTTCTTCTCTTGTGTACAAAGGTAAAAAAAGGTCATCACAGTCAGTTGGATTCATTATTCTGCTGGCATAGAGCTGCCTCCAACTTGGTCTAAAACACATTTAAGTTTTATTCCATTTCAGCATGTGAATTAAAGCATATTATTCACTGCCTATCACTGAAGTCAGTAGGTGCTACAAGTATGTAATTTGATGGGGTTCTGTGTCTATGCTTACATGTGTATATATGATTGTCTGGTTCACATCCAATACTACATATAAATGTGATTTGTTTTAGGCTTAGCAAGATATGGCTTAGTGTTATGAACTAAAACAATATGGTTTGCTCATTGAATTAGGATTAAAAAAATTGTTAGTGATCTATGGATTAGACTTTATACACATATCAGTATTTAGAAAAGAGACTAGATAGCAGTTTTATCTCTTTGATGATGTATTGCTATTTCAATCATCTTGTTTTCTTCATCATTTCAAATTACATATCAAAATATAATTAACTTTATAAAAGGAGTGACATTTTAAAAGGTATGCATCATATATTTTAGTATATTTTTCTGAATATGTCCATTAAATTAGTAAGTTATAACATTCTTTGATTCAAGCAGAATGTCTTCTCTGTTCAGGCTCATGCTGGCATCAGTGATTTTGCTTTGGCTCTTTCAGCTTACTGCTGTTTTATTTTGCAGTGGCTAAAAGACTGCAAAAGGACATTTGGTACAGATGATGGTATTCATGGAGCTACTACAGATGCTCAGGTAGGTATCTGCTTCCGGTCACCGTGCCTATTTATGTTATGCATTAATATAAAACCATACACACTGCAGAACGAGTGTGTACTGATGTTCCCAGCAGGTTAAAGATTAAAATTTTTCATTTTAGCTATCACAAATATCTCTAGGGAAATCTAGAATGTATTAAGTATTGGCCTGGAAATAATGGATTCTTCTTATGAAAGGAAAAAGCCAGCCTGTGGGTCTGGGCTTAATAACACTGAACAGATAACCAGGAAAGATGGCATCAGTGTACAAACATTCCTCTGTCTTTTATGAAGCTGCTATTGCAAGGAGAAACTTGGTATTCTGCATATCGGCTCATCAGATAAATTGCTGTCTACAGGTGCTAGACTACATCTAATCTAATTAGTCCTGGGTATATACCTATGACCTGTCTGGAAGGTGATATTTAAAACAGTTGGGCAATGAAAATCTGTTCTGAAATATTTGCAAAGAGACATCCAGTAGAAAACAGGCTTATTTTTTAGAACCAATAATTACATGGAAGCATTTTTGGAAGGATCAGTAATAGGACAGTATTAGTAACTATATAAAAATAAGAGGAAAAAGATCTATTAAAACCATGCTATTTCTGTAGTACTGATGGTTTGATTTAAGCTATTTTGATAAAAACTGGTGGCCAACTATAGCATTACCATAGAAGCTGTTATATTCTTTTCGCATTAGTAGACTTAACAGAGAAAAATATGTTCTGAGTTGTCCAGAGTAGTCTTTGCATCTGGAAAAGCAAGAGATCCTGATTGGTGGACAGACTCAATCTTCTAGTACTACTTGTAAGAAGATTTTTCTTGTCCAGACTCGGAGAAGAAGCAAGCAGAATTTTTTAAGAAAACTTTCACATTTTGTTGTTAAATTTACCTTCATTTCTTTCTTTATTAAGAAGTTGGGAGGCAGCCCCAAGAGGAGAGTTACATTTTAAACAGATTCAGTTTTTCTTTTTTCCTGGTAGTGTAGATGCTAGTAACAATCTGTAGAAAATTTAAACAACTGCCTTTCTCAGCTACTTTTTAAAGTAACTGTAAAGGTTTAGTTTGAACTGATACATGGTCAGAGAAGGATAAAGACAATCAGGGGACTAAAAACTAAGTCGAGAGTTGGGCATTTTTAGCACTGAGAAGACTAAAGTGGTGTGTGTGGTAGGACTCTTTGAACATTGATAGGATGTCATGCAGAAGATAAAAGCTTTTTCTTCTTGTTTGAGAGTGCAGGACACCAGATAAAGAGTGTAAATTTCAAGAAGGCAGAGTCTAGCTGAATGCTGGGGGCGGGGGAGGGAAACCTCCCTGACAGTAAGAGCAGTTGGTCAGTGGAACCCGTGACCCAGAAAAGTGGTGGGATCCCTTGGATTGGATGTGTTCAAGCAGAACCAAGACAGTAATCTGCCCAGGATGCTTTCATTTGGATTCTTGCACCGAGAGAGGATGTTGGACTTGATGGAGTAATTGGCACCTTCCACCTGTGATTCTAAAGTATTTATTTTCTAGATAAAAGCATTTTCCCCCCGCCTCAGATACTTTTAGGAAGCTGTGATTCTGATCTTGTTTCAGAGAAATATCTTTTCTGTGCATTGTTATTTCCAATACAAAAGTATCAACTGGGAAAACAGTATCAAGCTTGGCCACAGCTACCTAATGTTAAAATAGAAGTGCACTGACAAAAAGGTTTAAAGCTGGGATAGAAACCCTCTAGGGTACTGACTAGGCCTGTTCAGGCCTCTGCTTTCAGGCTAGAGGTCTAAAAGGTAGCAGTATTTGTGTTCAGCTTGAGCTCAGAACCACCATTAGGAGAAAGATTTGGGCCATGGCCCACTTGACTGGGTCCCAGTCCTTTAACGGACAAGGAAACAGCCGCCCACTTTGCTGCTTCTTCAGAGACAGACAGACAGACAGCATAGCACATTCTGAGCTTGGAAGAGACCAGTCCTCCAAGGTCAAGTCCCCAGTCTGCTAGCTCCAGGCAAACTTGCATGTTTTCTCTCAGAATAACTCAAGCCTTGACCTGAAGGCTTTCCTTTGGGTCTTTGCAGTGTTTGGTTTATCAGGAGGGAATCTCTCCTTTTTCTGTAAGAGTTGGGCCTTTCTTCCTCGTAGAAGTCTTTTCTTTTCTTATCTTCTCTTTTCCCACTCCCGCTACTTCATTGTTACTGCAGTTACATATATCCAGGAATACCCCATATGAGCACTTTTCATGAGGTTCCTTTAAATACGCAAGGTTTGATGTCTGCCTTCTTAGTTGCTTAAACCTATTTATCCCCAATTTTCTTTTCTCTCCGTTCAGTATCAGAACTTAACCAATGCCTTCTACTTGTCACTATATAATTTGGTAATTTTGCATGATAACAAAGCAAGTAGTACAACCAGCTGTTCTATCATCTATCAATAGTATATATTATTTTTACACATGCATTAAATCTTTCTTTGGAAGTTTTTTTTCCTTTAGTTTTATCTGGGACATTCTGAGACCCATGAAAAATGAAGTTCTATACTAATTCTTGATCTTTTTCCTTTTTGTATTTTGTGACCCGCACACCTTCTTGCTTAGCATTTGGAAATTCTAGCAGTAAGTGATGGCTCTTGATTTATCAAATACCTAACTATGCCAGTAACCAAACTGGCTTTCATTTTTGTCTCTTGTCCATTTGTGATATCACAATATTTCATTATAGATTATTATGAAAATAACAATTGCTTCGCTTATCTATAATTCTAACTCTTCAGCAGTTCTTTTAGATGGCAGAATATTGTAGCTGTAGCAAATTATTCCATTATTAGTTTTGCTTATTTATTTTAAACCCATATTAACAATTGTATCCACTAATATATTTACATAGGCAAATAGAGGTGATACTACAGTTCTGTTCACAAATTCATTGCCTTTAAAGTTGAGACATTATTGTATAATCAAAATACTAAGAATATATATACAGACTGTACCAAAAGTCAGGCCCTATAGGCCAGCCACAATATGTTTTCTTAATTTTATTTTTTTCTAAAGAAAATGTTACTGCACTTAGGTCATGCATCAAGAGTAAGGAAGCTTATAGACGAAAATGGCAACCAATTTGAACATTTAATTTATATAATAAATTGTCTGTGGGCCCTGATTTTTGGTACACCCTGTGTGTGTGTGTGTGTGTGTGTGTGTGTGTAAAACTGAGAGAAGAAATTGTATCTTTATTTGCAAATACGATAGACTGAAATGTGATCTAGGACAGTGGTTCTCAACGGATGCAGTTCATTTCATGGTGAGACCCAGATCCACATATGCAAGTAGACCAACCAGCTGTCCCAGAAACCCTGGTTTGCAAAGCCACTGGAGAGGACATCACTGGTCCTTTTTATCTATTTGTCTTATGTCTGGAGAAAGATAGGGGCTTCATAGGCAGTCCTGACCTCACCTGTGTTCAGCCGCCATGCATTCAGGGAGACTGACTTGTGTTCACTTAAAATTATTACAGTTCTCTGTGTAATCTAGGAGCCTGCATCAGACCTCCTGCTTGAATACATTTGTGAGGTAGAATGAAGTGGTGATGGAGTTGAGCCCCCTTTGAGCCTTTGACCTTCTGTGGAGGTGCTCAATCATTGCACACACTTGCAACCTGGACAGTGTGTGTCTATCGAATACAATGTGAGATGGAGATAGTACCATTCAGTATGTTTGAAGATGCAGGATAAAAACATTTCATTCCCTCATCGCTCCATGAGACAGTGCAGTTTGTGCATTTATCTGTTGTGTCTGAGAAAGGGGCTTCTTGGCACTTTGTGTTCCTCAGCTGGCTAGGCATGTTGCAATAACAGGCCTTTGATATAAGGCTGAGTCCAGCAGTGCATGGTCACCTGACTGGAAGCAGCAGGTTGGGGCTGGGCAATGGGTTGGCAGGGTGGGAGCCATAGCTGCCGTAAAGTGAGGAAGACCCCAGGCAGAAGGGCACTGTTTGCCCACTGCCACTTAGAAGTGGCTTTGAAAAGGGGTGTGGGCAATGGTTGCAGATGAGGGGGTGGGATGGATGGGAAGAAGCTTTGAAAGGAAATCATGTCTGTGCCTGAATAGATTGCTAGCTTGGCTCCTCTCCTTCTCTGGGAGAGCTTTCATTTTAGGGCTGTTTCTAGTCTGAGCAATAGAACGCATGTGGAGGGAGGAAATGAAAGGTTGCATGCCATGCCCCAAGTGGCACATCCAGAACTGCCTGTAAATGAATGAATGCCAGTTTCAGAGGAGAAAGGATGGGATTATATCATGGGATGGACATTATTTGATAGAGTGTTTGATGGGATGTGAGATGAAAGGTTGAGAACCACTGTTCTAAAATTAGAAGTGACAGATCACCCAAATAATGCAAACAACTTTTCCCTGCTAGAGCATGGCATTTCTGAAATGTCATCAACATCCTTTTCTCTTTCCTCTGTTGGAAATTCAACTGCCCTTCTTAAAAGCCAAAGTTTATAATATAGCCAGCAAGGAAATATTTACCTTTTAATTCTAAATCCACAGATGACTAGAAGCATTTGTTTTTCTCTGATTAGCTTCTTCGGCCATTATCTTAACCTTTCCTTCTCTGCAGTAAGCAAATAACTATTTTTATATTGCAAATTCTGCTCTATACAAGTTGTATGCTTTTTTCACTTCTTTTATTCGTGTATTGTTTTTCAGGTAACAATTTTTTTCATTTACAGGAATTAGAGTTGTGCCGGAGGCTATATAAGCTGCATTTCCAGCTGCTACTTCTGTTTCAAGCGTATTGTAAACTTATCAGCCAAGTGAACATAGTGAAAAAAGAGGCAGAGGTAATGAAAATACCACTGTTTGAAACTGGAGATTTGTTTTTACTGCAAGATGTAACTCTAAGAATTATGTCTCTGAATTAAAAGGTTAAAATAGATTAATGAAAATAGATATCCATTGTGATCATTCTATATTCTGCCTTCTATTTTTGCACTGTTCATTCATCAACCTATATTCTGCCTTTCCACCCAAGTGAGCACTCATGGTGATTGATACCAGTTAAAATACAGAATTCAATATAGTTTATTAAAAGTTGGAAAATACAAATTAATATTAGAATTAGTTAAATATTAATCAGTGTGAAACTCAGTCCTCATCCAGTTTTATCAGATTTCAGTTAAGCACCTAAGTGCCCAGTGTTCACTGTAAATACTTGAGGTACTTTATTTATGAGAACATAAACCAAAATGTAATTGTGGAAGCCTAATTTCTAATGCCTGCTTAAGTAGATTATTTAAACATGCTTTCTGCTTAATGCTGTAACTGAGTAGAAAAAACGCCTCTGCTACAAAAAAATATACATACCACCCCTCTAACTTTTTCTAGGTAATAAACATGTCAGAAGAGCTTGCTCAGCTGGAAGCCTTCCTGAAAGAAGCTGCAGAGTCTGCTTCTTACAGTGGTATTGAAGAAATTGATATCCCAGAAGCCTCCCAGACCAGCACGGAGACAGCCATTCATTCTCTCATCGAAACCTTACGGAATAAGGAATTCGTCTCTGCTTTAGCACAGGTCAAAGTGTTCAGGTACTGTGAAACGGCTTTTGCTAACATTCCCAATTTGAAAAGGATACAGCTGGGAGTGAGTCTCATCCAAGGGCTTAGACATGTAAGTCTGGGTCCTTGGGAAGGAAGAGTGCCACAAAATAATAATATGTAATACAGTAACTTATTCTAGCTTTGGAAAATACAGTGGGTTTTAGTGTAAGACCTCATGCTAATTACACCTGGAATTATACCTCAGTAGGAAAACGTAGACCAATTAATTTAGAATAGAGATGACCAACTTGGATATTAATAAGAACAGCATCTAATAATATAATTTCTGTGTCCCCAGGTGTATTTGGCCCAGTGATATATTTGGCGATTCTGAAGAAGATCCAATCCAAACACTGTTGCACATATTTTTCCGCCATCAGACCCTTGGCCAGACTGGCAGTTTTGCAATAGTTGGCTCAAAGCAAGATATGTCCGAAGCCAGCTCAAAATTAATGGAACTAAATTTAGAGATTCGGGAATCCCTGCACATGGTGCAGTCATACCAGCTTCTTGCAAAACACACAGCTGTGAGAAGTCTGAGTACAGGGTTTTGAACCACTGTTCCTTGGAAAAAGACTGAAGTGGTCCCTGTTATCAAGCACCTTTCATATCGGATGAAAAATGTTCTATTCCCCAGGGAAGAACTTTTCTAGAAATAAGTTATGTAATTTAGTAACAGTTCTCAAAACGGCTGTCCTCGCCTTTAATGCTTTCTTACCTAGTATCAGTAATATGAACTCTTTAAAAAAATTGCATTAGAGAAAAGGGCTAAAAGCAATGCCTATAAAATGCATTTTTTTCATTACAAGCAGAAAGTACATGGAGTTGCAATAATAGCCTCTTAATCTGGAGATAATTAAAGCAGGTGAAATGAGGTTAAAATGAATGGTGATTGTTTTGGCTGAAGACCTGTGAAAACGTTCTGGCTTTTAAACAGTATCAAATAATGTTTAATTCATACTTTTGACAGCGTCATGAGGAATGTGCTGTATTATATCATAATATAAAAGACTGCAAAATCCATTGATTTCAATGTTGTATTTACAATTTACTCTATTTTTGTCTGTAACGATGAAAATTATGTGTGAAAGTAAGAATGAATGGCTATCTGACCATCACATTTTGAGGATATGGATGTTTGATAAAGTCTGAGCATGCCTAAAAAAGCACTGCAAGATTATTTTTGGAAAAATATATTTTTAGCTTTAATTCCTAGTCTGTAAATGTTATGGCATTTAATAATATTTAAAACTGGAATTGTCCAGTTTTCAAAAAAGAAATAATATATCTCTAACTGGTTTGGAATGCTGCTCAGTTTTCTGATCAGTGCTTATTACAAATAACTGATAACTAACCAAAAAGTAGCTGCTTGCAGAGACTTTAAAATGTATATTGAAGATACCTGTTGTCCCTCAGAACTCACTAGAAAAAATAACTTATTTTATCCTGTACATATTCTAGAAATTGTATAGTGTAAAATCCAGTATTTTTTGTATAAATGTGCAATGACCTGTTATTTGAGAATAGTGTTCAGAGCTGGGGGTAGGGATGGGACAGTGTTTATATCTGTTTGTTCTCCAGAGTTCAAGAGAAAGTTTAAGCTGGCATGTTTTTCATGATTTCTTTTTTAAATAAAGGCATTTGGGACTATAGTAGGGAGAGAACACAGCCTACCAGCCCCAATGGTCGGCATGTAACTCCTTGTCCAAGCATGCAGCATAAAATTAACTGGTTTCCACTCAAACCAAACATTCTAATGAAGCAAAAACAGTGAATGTAGTTCCTCTATTCAGACAGATCAAATCCCCAGTATTTTATGTATCTCTCATGCACTGTGATTCAAAATAAAACAAATTTCCGGGGGGGTAAAACGTTAGCATAAAACTGTTAGTGTGGGCTTTTTTCTTTGGGGAAATTGATCCTGTTAAGTATGTAATTATGCTGAAATGCATTAATTGAAGGCACTGTGCATTTACAGACTGTTGGACTGCTAGCAGAAATTCTGTTACATTTCAAAACTCTGTTAACAAGGTATAGCACATTCATAATCATTTTTTTTTAATCCTGATAAAATTGAATTATTTTGAAAGCTCTGTGGTACTTTAGGTTACATTCTTATTTAATAACCTGTTACAATATACATGTAGTTTTTAGTTGTATATTATAATTTTTACATCTTTTATCAGTCTCCTTTCTTGTGTGTGTTTTTGTTTTTTAGGGGGGCTTGGTAAAATAAAAATGACAATCCACTCCTTTGTGTATTTTCTCAAAGAATTTGGGGATTGCAGTTAGGGTGGAGAATGTTATAATGCTTGACCACAACATGTTTAGTGCCACGCATTTCTTTTCAAAACCCTTCATACATTTGAACATTGGAATATGCATATAAACAGACTGTATGTGATTTGCATTCAAGAGACTTGTGACTAGTGCAGTGTAGTGTATGGCAGTGTTTCTCAACCTTGGCAACTTTAAGACGTGTGGACTTCAACTCCCAGAATTCCCCAGCCAGCATGCTGGGTTTTATTAGCATCTTGGCAGCACATGAAGTGGATTTGTGTTTCATGCAGACTCCAGACCTTTAAGATATGTGGACTTCAACTCCCAGAACTCCCTCTTGTGTTTTATAAATTTTTTATTGCTTAAGAACAAAAAGGAAAATAATAGTAATAATACACAAGAAGAAGAAAGAAAACATTAAAAGGTGGTATTACAAAAAAGTAACAAAAATACAAGAACAAAAAAAACCCTATACCATTATACAGTAAATAGTTACACATCTATATTTATCTAACACAAATATTCAAATGCATGTATATTTCCAATACATTATATAACTTGCAAACCTGTATTTTGTATAAATGAGTCCCATATTTCATTATACTTGTCCGTACAAAGTCTGTATCTATAGCCAATCCACTCATAAGTGGCAAGCACAATCAGGTCTTCAGTCCATTGACTAAATGGGGCCATACATTTATCTTTCCAATGGTGCAATATCAGTCTTTTGGCCACAGTAAGGGCACGGAGAATCCATTTACATTGTCCACATGTCAGATTCCATGTACTAGGTATATCATGGAGTCCTTGGGGTTCTCTGCACTTGGTTCTTTTTTTTGCAAACATCTCATCACCTGGCTAGGTAACATCTGAGGAAGAAAACAACAACACGCTACCCTTCCTGGATATCCTCATCAGCAGAGGAAACAACAATAAATTAGAAACCCAAGTTTATCAGAAGACAATCCACACTAATCAAGTACTCCATTACCAAAGTGACAACCCAACCTCCCACAAGAGGAGCTGTGTAAGAACATCATTCAAGCGAGCACAAATGCATTGCGGCAACCCAGACAGCAGAAAAAGGAAACAGACCACCTACACAACATCTTCCAACAAAATGGATATCCACGCAACTTTATCAAAAAGTGCCTGACCACTCAACCTACAACACAACCAACACAAGCTATGAAAATGATCACACTGCCATACATCAGAAACAACTCAGAAACCACCAACAGACTATTACAACCACATGGCATCTCCGTAGCACACAAACCAACGAAAGCCCTCCAAAACATCTTAAGCAAACCAAAAGACCCAGTAGCCCAAGAAGAAAAAACAGGAGTCATCTACAACATACAGTGCGAGGACTGTAACAACCACTATGTAGGACAGACAGGCTGGCAGAGCACATCCATGAACACCAACTAGCAGTCAGAAGACATGATGAAAACTCAATCTCACAACACATGGACAGACTTAACCATAGTTTTAACTGGGAAACTCAGCATTTTAGACCAAGCTAAATCCAAAAATACAAAGAAATTCTTGGAAGTTTGGTATTCAGACAAGGCAGCCATTAACAGACACAAAGAGATAAACAACATCTACACACTATTCAAAAGAGTAGAAAGAAAACAAAAGACCAAAACATCTCCTCACCAGTAATCATCACCCAGATAAGCAGAGATTACCACCAGACACACAAGCAAGCAGTAAACAATACCCTAAACAAGGAACTACCAGAGGAGCAAAACAAAACCCCCACCCCCGTCAACACTGGCAGGGCATGCCACAGTATATAAACAGAGAGCAAACCCCATTCCATTCCAGCACTGAAGATGTTACCTAGCTGGGTAATGAAATGCTTGCAAGAAAAGAACCAAGCTCAGAGAACCCCAAGGACTCTACAGTTCAACCCCAAGTACACATATTTGCCTCTATTGGTACTAGGTATATCATTCAAAAGAATATTATCCTTTGAAAATTTTAGCTTTTGTTGCACAATCTTATTTATATAGTCCAATACTTTCTCCCAAAACTTAATAAGTATAGGACATTGTAAAAACATGTTTTAAAGAGGCATTGTCCTTATTACATCTCCAACAAAATGCTGTTTTGACAATCCTTTTCTATTCAAATGGAGTCCAGTAAATTCTAAATATTATTTTTTTGTTGTATAAGTCATAGTTTAAGATCCATTGATACTCTTGCTATAGAAGTTAAGACACTCTCCCATTGTCTAGGCAATATGTTGTTCAGTCGTTAAGTCGTGTCCGACTCTTCGTGACCCCATGAACCATATAGAAACCTCTAATTCTTTATTCCACTCATCCCTTAGCATTTGCATATCAAATTGATTTGTTGATAACAAATACCTGTACAAACTAATAGGTTTTTTCATTTTAAAGGATTTAACAAGTTCTAATATCTCAGCAAATGAGAAAAAGCTACTGGTTCAAACAATGTTGTTAACAAATGTTGTAACTGTAAAGATTGCCATTGAGTTACATCTGTAGATGATATTTATCTCTTAACACAGCATACATTACAAATTCATCTTCATCATCTATCAGTTGATCCAAAGTCAATATCCCCGCTTCCATCCAATTTTTCCATATCCTCATCTTTTCCCAGTTTTTAAAGTTGGGTTTCCCCATAAAGTCAGTTTGGCATGGGAAAAAGGGTCAAATCTTTTTTTATTAGACATTACATTCCATAGCTTTCTAACTGATGGAATTGTTTCCAGAGATTAGTTTTAGTGTATTTCAATCCTAATACTGTCCATCCAACCAAAGGTGTTACATGTGTGTATTCCAAAGTTACCCAAATCGGAAAATTAACACCATTTGTTGGCTTCCAGTATTTAATACTGGACAATAGGTAAGCATGATGATATAGCTCCAAATTTAGAAGACCGAATGCTCCCTCATTAACTGATAATTGCAATTTCTGTAAAGATATTCTCAGAATTGAAGAACCCCATAGAAATTTTCTAAATTTATTTTCTGAAAATATTTTCCAGATATTTGAACAGGAATTCCTCTCAAAATATAAATTAATCTGGGAATAATATTCATTTTGAGAACATTCACCTGTCCCCAAAGGGTGATGTTTAATGACTCCCATCTACCCATATCTAAAGAAACCTCTTTAGATATTTTATTTACACTAGATGTTACTAAGTTACATCTTTTGGTATGCACATACCTAAATATTTAATAAATGCGGTACAAATATGAAATTGATATTTCTTAAATGGATGGGTAACTACATTCTCACCTACTAGCATCGATTCCAATTTGGACCAATTAATAGAATATCCTGCTATTTTACTAAAGACATCTATCAGTTGCATCAACACTGGAATAATAGTATGAGGTTTAGTAATAAACAAAAGAATATCATCTGCAAATCAAACTGATTTGTGTTCAACTGAAGAAGTCCACATATCTTAAAGTTACCAAGGTTGAGAAACACTGCTCTAGGCAATGGAGGCTCTGCTTCCAACATCAGCAGCCAGCCTGGGGTTCTTGGCAGGTCAGCTTCCTCTTGCTCGGCCAATAGAAGAGAAGCCCACTCTGCTGAATTCCTTTGTGCCACCTGGACAAGTCCGGAAGTAAAGCTCTTGCCCAGCCAATGGTGATGCACACAAGCAGCTGTTCTCTAGAGCTGGTGTGATGCTGTTCCATCACTCACCTCTGAATATGAGTGGAGCAACTGTCTCCCTTACAACTAAGCTCCTCCTGTTGAACACTTTCTGCCTGAAAGGGGCTTGAGGCTAGCACTTTACCTTAGCCTCCAGGCCATGGGCAACTACACTCCATCAGTTCCCAGATAGGGCCAATAGGGAAGAGTGAAGACTCCCTTCAGCCAGCAACAAGCTGGATTATATATCATGTCAATTGATGTATACCTTTATTTAAGCAGTTTATTTGGGCAATTTATATGGCCACCCAACTCACTCACGGTGACTCTGGGCGGCTTATAGAAATAAAAACTCCAGATACAAATTCCTTTATGTCCCCCCACCCCCCCTTTAGCCACTGAGTTGATGGGAGTCAGGCGCTACCACTCCTCCATTACCCACCCCTTTCACATATGGCCACTGATGTTGTTGGGTTTGTTTGTTTATGAAACTGATATGGCTGCCCATCTTATATTCCATAATTCTCACAGCAACAATAAAAACATGCAAGAAACAATGAAAAAACCCAACATCTCCAAAACAAGCACCTAAAGCAACATTCCACAATAACAAAAAGAATCATTGGGTGCCAGTTTCACCCAGTCCCAATGCTTGGGGAAGAGCCAGCTTTTCAAGGCCTTCCAGAAGGTTTGGGGGGGGGGGGGGCTATCAGATCTCAGGGAGAGGGTGTTCCACAGGGCAGGGGCCACTACTGGGAAAGCCCCTTTTTTAGATCACACTAGATGACACTCTATAAGGGAAGGGACCTGGAGTGTGCCCACTCTATCTGACCTGGTGGAATGGGCAGATACCCTTGGGGAGAGGCAGTTCCACAGGTAACCTGGCCACATGCCATGCAGGGCTTTCAAGGTGGTACCCAGAAAAAAACTGGAAGCCAGTGCAGTTCACACAGCAGGTAAACTGAGGTGTACCCAGAACTGCATGTGCTGCTGCATTCTGGACCAGTTGTAATTTCCTGATAGTATTCAAGGGCAACTCCATGTGCAGCATATTGCAGTAATCCAACTGGAAAGTGAACAAGGCATGACTATCAACAAGGTTTCCTGGTCCAGGAATGGGCGCAGTTGGCCCCCAAAACGCCAAAATCCCTCCTACCCATGGCTGCCCCCAAGCTTATAGCAAACAGCTGTAAGTCCAGGAGGATCCCCAAATTGCACAACTGGCAGTCACTGATTTGCAGCCCCTGATCCAGCTGAACAAGCAGGATGTGCTGGCTTTGAGGTCATATATACACATTTCAAAATGAAGATCTCCGTGTTGGCTGAGGTTGGTTCATATGTCATGCTCCTCTGCCTCCATGTTGTCCTTCCATGTGAATACACAAGAGACAGGTTTTGTGGCTGTAGCAAGCAATCAGAAGATACCATACCAATTTTCTCCTTTATTATAGTGCTGTTTTGTGGTGGGGAATGTCAGATTCAGCCCAGCACGGCCAAGCAGCGACACTGTTTCAGTTTCACTGCCGCTAGTCAGGTTTGCCGCCTCAGGCATAGGAAAGGAAAGAGAGCACACTGGCATGTTTCCGTGAGCATCCCCATCTCCCTAGGCAACAGCCAACGGTTGATGACCAAATTGCCCAAACTCTGCCAACCCAGTACATAGCTACCAGCTGTACCAAAGTAATTTTGTTCCTGGAATCAGAAGCCAGCTTTCACACAGAAAATGGTTGAATGAGGGCCCTGGCAGATGCAGCACCTGTTGCTTGCATAGATTTAGTTATTTTGGCCAAAAAATGTGGAAAATTTCAAGCTCTGTTTCATTGGGACATACAACTCTCAAGTTGCTTCTCCCTGGTTGCTCCTGGTGGAACACTTTGGTTCCATCCTCCAAATCAAAAATATTTCCTGTTTCACACCTACCTCCCATACCCATCAATGGAATTCTCAGAGGAACAGGCAGTTAACAGGCAGCTGGACTAGTAAAATCAATTATTTAGACACCTGTCATCCCAACAAAACCTTTACATACACTAAGCATCATAAAAACTCTGTAGCTTTCCATAAAAGTTATTAAGATAGTTGAGTAATAAGATGTCTGAAGCAGAGTTTTTCAAACTCAGACTGCAGAACCTTTAAAAAAAAAAAATTCCCCAACCCCCTGACCAAGAGGCAAAACTTTGGGATAGAAGATTGGCTGCATTCAAGTGAACTTTCCCCCCCTCTTAGTCTCTGATGGAGCCCCATCAAGTTCTTGCAGACCCAAGGGTTTCTCCAGTTTGAAAAATCCTGGTGAAAGGTGAAGGAACAGATTGCAGCCGGTCAAACTAGAAGATACACTGCCCATTTCCCATTGTGCTTAAACCATTCTAGCACAGTCAGAATGCCATGTTGTTCATTATTGCAGAATGACATTTTTCAGCAGCGTTTTTAATGTTCTTCTTATAAACTGGTTCCAGTTTCTTTTTGGCCTTGTATATACTCTACAAATAAAAAATCTCACAACCAATCTGAATGACAGAAAGCAAGAGCTTGGTCATACCCTGGAGCCTTATTGATCAGTCACTCTAATAATCTCCTCCTCTCTGCTTACACTTAAACAGGACATTCCTAGTAACCAAAAACTGTATAGTTATCAATTCCAAATTATAGAATGGTTTACACGAACCATTATTCACAGAGTTTTACTCCTCTGACACAGTCATCTGGAGGAATCAGTGATATTATATGGAACTTTAAGTCCTTCAAATGTCTTACTTAGGCTTGGCATTCATATAAGCTTTAAGCAAAGGGGGAAAAAGTGAAGTAGAAAAAAGCCACAATTATAATCATGGTCACTTTATTAGACAGAGATCTATACTCAAGAAAATACATGAAATTACCATATTGACTCAGGACAAAGGAAATCTTAGATGTTTCAAAACTTCAGATGATGCATCAACTATTAAACTCATATTGCTGACCTACAAAGTAATTCCTTTCCTAGGCGTGCTCCTGAGATCATGTGCCCATTGAATCTACCCATATCCACAATAATGCCTATGAACCTGGATCCCAACCAATTGTCTCATTTTACTCAGCTGGACACATCTGGAGGACAATGCTGTGCTGCTGTATCATTTCTGGATTTCGGCAATTTGTGCTTGCTTTTTCCTTCCTACTTGAGTTCTTTAAAGAGTGTTTCCACAACTAAAACATTTTCCATAACGTTTGCTTGCCTGCATTGGCAATTGTCACTGTGAAATATTATCTTAGTTGCATGTTCTGGTTCAGGATGACTCACAGTGCATTCATTTCTCTAGAGCAGCTTTTCCTATGAAGAAATTAATAAGCAAGACTACCCCTTCACACACACCCCATAACAACAACAAAAAAAGACTGAACTTGCTTTGACTATTTCTTCCATACCAAAATAAAATCTAGTTTGTCAGAGTACACCAAGCAGATTCCCTCTCCTTAATGCAATTATAACAAATGAGGTAGACATTTGGTTGCATTCTGATTTACAGCTGCTTCACCCCAGCTTCATTGGCAGGCTTCCCACTCTCGCAGCCTCCCACTTCCAAACAAACAAAACTTCTGCTCTGTACAATTTTATACTGAGGGCTCTTCTCTATGCCCTTACTTAAATAATATATTTGAAGCTAAACGTACTATCACAAGAAAGCCGTTTGCCTTTGCATCTTCCACAAAGATCTTGACGATGAGGTCTCTTGGGATCCACGTGGCGCAGTTTCACAGGACAGGTACATCTGGTCTGCTTGCAGCTCTGAAATTGAGACACAAAAGCAGTAACTGAAAGTGGCCTGGATCTGTGCGTACATGCCACAGAAACAAACGTCTGACAATGGAGAACACGGTTGGGATCACTTTTTCTGTATTTATACTGTTTGGTTGCAAGTGGGATGACTGATTGCATTTTATCAATGCATCTACTCCAAGGAAATGGTAAATTTCCTGAATGATCAAGATCAGTGTTCCTCAACCTCAGTAATTTTAAGAAGTCTGGATGTCAACTCCCAGAATTCCTTAGCATGCTGGCTGGGAAATTCTGGGAGTTGACATCCACACATCTTGAAGTTGCGAGGTTGAGGAAAACTGATCTAGATGGTTGTCACAAAGCTCAAAACCCCTCCCTGGTCTCAGATGGCCCAACAGGAGGGAAGCCTTTATATGAGTCATAGGATGTGGTGCTAGAATGGACAAACCAAGTAGTCATGTGTGTGAAGTTATATGAATGCTCAGTTATGTGAATGCTCCTACATTTAAGAATTCCTGCAAAGAGAGGAAGATAGACTTGAGGCATGTTGGAAAATATGGGGTTTCAACCAAGCCTGTCTCACACAAGCACAAAGGGAGGGGTGGCTCCACTGCAGCCTAGCTTTGCTGCTTTGTGTGGGAGGGGCTTGGAGCCCACCTTTTTTCCTGTTTCCTTCATTTTCCTTCTCTTCCCCTCATGGCTCTCCACGAAGTAGGAACGAATCCTCTCTCCTCCTCATGGGTTTTGTATTAACATTTAACAACCCCAGCAAAGGGTTATGGGCCCAGCGTATGAGCCCAGGAGGTTTCTTTGGTCTTACAGCTAAGAAACTGCTTGCACATTTTAAAAGGCTCCATTCAGATTTCTCTCTCTCTCTCTCTCTCCTTTTAACAATGGAGAGGGAGGAGCAGCTTCCCCCATCCCAAAGCTAAATGAAGATAATTTTTCAGCTTGGCTATACAGACTAAGGCTACGATTGGACTTTCGGGACAGCCCAGATTGTTTAGATTCCCCTCAACCACAACCGGGGGATTCTGAGGAAGCCAGAACAGAAGAACAAAAGGGCCATGATTTTAATTTCTAGTTTGCTACCTGATCACAGACTGGCAGAAATAAAAGATCTTCCCACTGCCAAAGAAATGGTTGAGAACCTGAGAACATTATATTTAGAAAATGATGATCAGAAGATTATTTCGTTACTGAGGGAACTGATTGCATCTAGTTTTTTTAGAAGATGAGGATATTAACGAGCATTTATTGAGAATGCAGTCTATCTCTGAAAGGCTGAGCACAATTCAAAATCTCATGAATAAAAGATTAAAAATGGCTTTTCTACTAAGCTCATTACCTAACAAATATTTCCCTTTCATAGCAGGGCAGAATTTACAAGGGATGAATTTGTCTCAGTTGTTTGGAGCAATTAGAAGTTTCTATTTCCATTAAAAGTCAACAAAAGACATGGGTGACCTGGCAGAAAAAGGGAAACGTGAGCAGAAGCCATTGATTGCTCATCAGCACAACAATAAACCCATTGTTTGTCATTCCTGCAACAAGCCAGGGGACATAGCTAGATTTTGTAAAAGTAGAGACAAAAAGGATTTTTCAAAAGGAAGGCATTCCAAGGAAAAATTAGCTCTGCATACAGTTTTCAGAGCAGAAAATGCTCTTGGAGCTAATTCTAATGAAGCCAAAAGTCAATGGATTCTTAGATTCAGGTGCAAGCCAACATCTTTGTGGGAATAGAGATAATGTTAGTGAACTGAATGAAGAGCCACAAGGGAACATTGCTCTTGCTGATGGGAATTCCATCTCAATAAGAGGAAAAGGCAAAATACCCTTGAGATGTTTTCATGGAGAAAAATACAAAGACCTCATAGTGACAGATGCATACTATGTACCACGACTAATAACCAATTTGCTGAGTGTGTGATCATTAAACAGAAAAGGTTTCAATGTGATGTTTAAAGCCAATAGAACATGTGAAGTAACCAGTGGTAGGCAGATTTATGTTACAGGCTTTGAGAAAAATGGAGTGTACCAGGTGAACTGTGAACAGCCACCACCAGTTGTCAGCCTCACCTGCCAAAAGAGCAGAGAAAGGAGGACATCAGCGCCACCGTCTGGCACAAGCGGTTTGCACACAGGGACTTTGATGCAATTTTTAGAATGAAGAAGGAAAATATGGTAAGAGACCTTGAACTAAGCAATCGCGAAAAATACCAGTCAAAGTGTGTAGTGTGCATCAGAGGAAAGGCAACAAGGCCTACCATACCCAAACAAGGGGAAAGGCATACAACTAAACCAGTTGAACTTATCCACACTGATTTTTATGGACCTCTTCAAATGTCAGCAGGTGAAAACAAATACATATGTTTTAGAGATGATTTTTTTCAGGTATTGTGTAACCTACCTGATGAAGTCCCAAACTGGGGATATGCTGAAGACATACCTTGCTATGGTAAGGAATAAATTCAACCGGACCCCTCAAACCCTTCAAAGCTACTGAGGCGGTGAGTTCATTTCTAACACCATGCAGACATACTTAACAAAACTGGGCATAGAGCACAGATTAACCACTCCTTACATGCCAGAGAGCAATGGAGTCACAGAACGAAAGAACAGATCATTGATGGACATGGTCAGGTGTATGCTGTTAGAGGCAGATCTACCTGACAAATACTGGGCAGATGCTGTTATCACAGCTACATACTTGAAAAATAGATTGCCAGCCAGAGCCAATAAGATAATGCCTTTTGAGCTTTGGCATGGGCGAAAACCAAGTGTCAAACATTTAAGAGTGTTTGGATCTAAGGCCTATGCCTGCGTACCAAAAGAAAGGAGATCCAAACTAGACGGGTCATGATTGGCTACGCTCCAGGAAGCAAGGGATACAGAATCCTGAAACCAAAGACGGGAAGAGTAAGCATATGCAGAGTGGTATACTTTGATGAGAGGGAGAGAGGCTGCTGCACTCAGGTGGATAATGACTGCAGAGAAACCAGCAGCAGCAGTTACCAGCCTGAGATGTTCAGCCTTACACCAGAAGACAACCACACCAACCCAGAGGGAGATGGAAGTCCAGGAAGAGACTCCACCAGAGACAAATGATGAGGCCAAGGATGCAGAAGAGAGTGAACCACCAGTCCTCACTCCTGAACCTGTTCTGAGACGCTCATCACAACAAAGGAGTTCCAGCTGACAGACTTACCTGCCTCGCAAGGTCGTCGCTACCAAGCGAACCCGCATCGTGGATGAGGTGCTGCAAATGCCAGCAGATGAGGCAAGTAAGTGGAAAAGGGCAGCACGGGAGGAGCTAGATGCTCTGTACAAGAACAAAACATGGACTTTAAACTACCAAAAGGCAAGAAGGCCATAGGTATAACTGGGTGTTCAAGGCAAAACAAGGTGAGAATGGCGAAGTACAAAGGTACAAGGCCAGATAGGTAGCAAAAGGCTACTCACAGAAATTTGAATAGGACTATGATGAATGTTTTGCTCCTGTTGTGAAACACACAATTAGAATGCTTCTAAGTCTAGTAGCATTTAGGAACATGGACGTCGAACACTTAAGATGTTAAAACTGCATTTTTACATGGGGAAATAGAAGAACTTTACATGACACAGCCTCCAGGCTTCACTAATCCCAATACCAAGCATCTCGTTTGCAAGCTTCAGAAGGGGATTTATGGCCTGAAGGAGGCAGCCAGAGCATGGAACAAGAAGTTAAACCAAAAACTTCTTGACCACGGTTTCATTCAAGGAAAAGCTGATCCCTGCCTATACACAAGACACAGAAATGGGAGGGATGTGTATATACTTTGTTATTGTGGCAAATCATTAAATCACCCACATAACAAGAGGGACTTCACTGATATTATTTCTCAACTAAATAGAGAAGTAGAAGTGAAGCATCTGGGCAATGCCAGCTACTACTTAGGAATACAGATCGAGAGAAGAAGAAGATGGGAGCTTTCTTCTAAGTCAGAACCAAAAGATTCTAGAACTATTGGAAAGCTTAGGATTGCAAAATGCCAATCCTGCGCCTACACCGATGGAGACAGCTTTCCACAAGCAACAAGAACCCAGCGATCTCCTACCAGAGAAAATGAATATAGAAGTGCCATGGGAAAATTGTTGTATCTAGCCACCACCACTAGACCAGACATTGCAGCTGCAGTGGGCATTCTATGCAGAAAGACAAGCACACCCACACAGAGAGACTGGACTGGTGTCAAGAGGGTGGGAAGATACCTAAAGGGGACCATGCGCCTAAAACTAAAACTGCCAGCCACCAAGAATCCTAGACTAGTGGGATTCACAGATTCACAGATGCAGACTGGGCAGAAAACATTGCTGACTGCAAGTCCACTAGTGGCTATATATTTTTCTATGGGGGTGGAACAGTGAGCTGGGGAAGTCACAAGCAAAGCGCAATAGCACAGTCCTCTGCAGAAGCAGAGTATGTGGCAGCGACAGACGCATGTAATGAGACTGTGTGGCTTAGATTATTGCTTGCAGACATGGGTATAGACGAACCAACCCCTATACAAATCTTTGAAAACAATCAGAGTTGCATCAGACTTTCACAGTCAGAGAAAGTAGGTGGGAGAAGTAAGCACATTGAGGTAAAACATCATGTGGTGAGAGAGTTGCAACAACAAGGGTTAATCAAACTAGACTATTGTCCCACAGGAAACATGGCAGCGGACATCTTCACAAAGCCATTGTCAGGAACCAGTTATCAGAAACTAAGAGAAAAACTAAATATTGTGGGACACGGAGACATTCAAGGTTGAAAAGAAGGGGTGTTGGAAAATATGGGGTTTCAACCAAACCTGTCTCACATGAGCACAAAGGGAGGGGTGGCTCCGCTGTGGCCTAGCTTTGCTGCTTTGTGTGGGAGGGGCTTGGAGCCCGCCTTTTTTCCTGTTTCCTTCATTTTCCTTCTCTTCATGGCTCTCCACGAGGTAGGAATGAATCCTCTCTCCTCCTCATGGTTTTTGTAATAACATTTCACAACCCCCAACAAGGCAGACATTCTATTTGCCTCAATTTTACTATGTAGGAAAGTGATGAAGTATCCAGTGATGTGCTAATGCTCAAATCCCCCATATTAAAATGTATACACACACATTCCAGCTGTTTTGATTCATACCAGCCTAAAAACCTTGGTTAACTGGGAATAATTTATCCATTCCAATTCAGTGAAAATATCCTTTTTGCATAAACTAGTATTACCTGTAATCAACACCAAAAATATTTCAGTATTTCCGTATCCAGTTCTGATTGCTTTCTTTCCCCCAATGTGTATATCCTGAATGTTGCCTAGTCTTATTACACATCTTCAGGTTAAAAAAAACAAAACAAAACTAAGATTTGAGCAAAACAAGAACACTAATTAGCAGTACTTAGTCAAGATACCACCATATATGTAGGATATCCATCAAATCATAATCTTCTGATGAATAAAATTAGGCAGGTGGCTCAGCTTGGCCCCACCAGAGATACTACCACAGCTTTATCATGTATGAGCACATACTTTAGGGAGACAAATGTACTCTATAGAGTAAAAAAATAGCTATCCACACACCATCGAGTAAAAAAAAAAAATCTTTCTAGATCTCTAAGCCTGAAAACCATTGTGCCCTCATCAACAGGTGGACAAGTGCTTCCAAGATCTATTTTGTTTTACAGATCTCTGAATTCACTAATTAGTCAGCTGCCAATCCACTAATTGGTGGCATCAGTCAGCTGACTCCACCAATTAGTGCAGTGCTTGGTAGCAATCAACCAGTCTTGATTTATCTCCCAAAATTAAGTAGCATAAGAACAGGTTCATACCTGGGTGAGAGATCACTAGGGAATCTCAGGGCTAGATTGGGAAGTAAAAAAATCCCAGAAAGTAGCAGGAGCAAACCTGCTCCATTTGCTGCCAAGAAAACTATGTGGACCTGTCAAATTGGACCTCAATGTGAAGGCAACTTTTACCTGCAGACTTACACTTAATGGAATTAAGAAACACCACATGGCTGAGATCAAGAATTTCTTTTTAACATCAGAACAGCTGCTTGCAAAAACTTCAGGGGCAAAAATGTACTGCTTGATTTCTCGCCCTGCCTCCCATTTTGCTTCATTTCAGGGGCTTGGTTTAAAGGAAAGGATATAATACCTTTGTTTTTAAATAACTGATAAGAGAAACCATGCAGATCTAAGTGCATGCAGTGGAACCCAATGGACCTTCTACCTTAAATGGTGTCCTAAGAGGCACTGCTTACTTGGCAGGTAATATCCTCCACACGGTATGGGTTGTAAGATTTCTGGCAAGTTCGACAGAACTGCCTAAAGTAAACCTGTGAAAGGAAAGAGAAGATTAAGGAAATCCCTTTCCAGGGCAGGAGGATCCCTACCACCACCACTCCAGCAAACAAAGCCTATCTTGGGCAGTGTTGGGCTCCAGGGTTTAGTGGCCGTGATGTAGACAGATTTCCTGATGTTTCACCTGCAACTGTGGCTGGCATCTGCAGATCCCCTTGCCTCTGAAGATCCCAGCCACAGTTGCCACTTCCTGAAACATCAGGAAGTTTGTCTACACCATGGTCACTAAATCCTGAAGCCCAACACTGCCCAACAGATTCCAGTTGTGAAAGCCTACACCAGTATAAAGCCTACCTTGTTTGTGCCCTGTACGCACCAGACATAGGCGCTTTCCCATCGAATGTTACAGTCCTTGCAGTGGTAATAGCCATACTTCTGCTCTAGGAACTAGAAAACACAGCCATTAAAAAATACTACTGTAAGTCCTCCTCTGTATTCCTCTTAGAATATCTTTCCTCAACCTGATGGCCTGCTAAGGTGTTGGATCAGAACTCCTTCAAATCCCAGACAGAATTCTTACAGGAGTTCTTATGCAGGTTTATACCAAATTCATTTATATAGTGGATTTATAGGGCTGCTCAACTCAAACAGTGTGACTAGGCAGTGTACATCAGAAAAACAATAAACCAAAGGAACCACATATCATTAAAGCAATCCTCACCTTTGGCAACTTTAAGGTATGTGGATTTCAATTCCCAGAATCCCCCAGCCAGAATTCTGGGAGTTGAAGTCCAAACATCTTAAAGTTGCCAAGGTTGTGGAACACTGTATCAAAGCATACCCAATATATAAAATAGAAAATAGCAGCTCAACACAATAATGAAAACAACCAAAATCCACTCAGCTGGACCCATATGCATGAGGAAAAAGCCAGGTCTTAATAGTTTTCCTAAAGATGAACAGAGTTGGAGTATGTATTATCTAGTTAGAATCAAAACAATTATTAAATAGATTAAATTATTAAAGTACAAGAAAAATATCAGTTAAAAACAGCTGAAACATTTAGAAAATAGGGAGAAAGACAAAACATTTATACATAGTATCCACCCCAGAACCACTTGAGTGAAGCACTGGATCTTCCATGGACAGCCAGGAGACATAATAGTAGCCAGCAACTTTAGCTGATCTTGAAAAGCCAAACATGGTTGAACCACCAGGAATCCCAGGATTGTCTCCTAGTCTAGGAAGTTCAACCCCACTCCAGAAAGCAGCATCAACAAACTACTTCCATGTTGCTGCCAAGATAAAACAAGATGGACATTCTGAAGTGGCATCAGGCATTAAACTCAACTTTGGGGAGGCATTCCCGTTTTAGTACAAAAGCAACCAGATGCCTCTGAGTGTGAGAGGCTGCTTCAATCCTTTGGAAGCAAACTACACAAGATCTCTCATGAAGGTTACTTTAACCCTTAGCATTTTCTCAAAGTATTTCCCCTGGAAAGGCTATTTTAGTCTCACTCTGTTACATTCTATACCCACAACGGAACCCAATTCCATCTCTGATTTTGGCCAGTTAAATTTCCTCCAGGCAAGTTTTGCCCCAGTCAGACACCTCTTAGGGCTTACTTGCATGAGCAAGACCCTTCTCCACAATAATCAGCCTCTATTTAAGGAACCAGACCATCTCCTCCGAGTGCCATTTCTTCAGAACCTTGTTATGTCCTGTGGTCACAATAAACTTATTTACTTCCTATTCAGATACCATGTCAGAAGTTCCTATTCAACTTACCTTCCTCCCAACATTTCTGCATCATCTTCATACTGTACAGAATATAACTACACAATTCCACTAACAGATCCAATCTTGATACTGCAATTCTGAGTCATCTACATATTAATTTTTCCTAAGTTTGCTTCAAATTTTGGCTTTAACTTAATGCCCTAAATAGGTCCAGCAAATTACCCTTTGCCACATGAACTGATGGATGCACAATAAAACATTTCTGAAGCATTACTCCAGATTGTCCCACAATTTCAGGGGAACACAAGTGACAAAGCTTTTTGGATTGCACTGCCCAGAAGCTAAGATTGTCCCACCAGCCTACAGCAGTCTGCTTGTGTCTAAGATCACATATGACTAACAAGTCTGCTGTATTTCAGTGCTCTTTTGGATGCTGCTTCAGAAAACAACCACACCTCTGCCAAATTGGTTGTACATTTTGATTAATAGCTGTTGCACTTTCAAATAAGCTGGACATAGCACACCTGGAAGATTACAGGAGTTGAACTATAACTTATTTGGAAGTTCTATGTTATAGAAAGCTATCATGTTAAGAAGGGATTTAAAAGTGGGAAATCATTTATTGTAATAATGCATTATAGATATTTCTGTTTACTGCTGCTTAAATCTGCTCAGAATGTGGTGGATCAATTCACAGCAAAAGAGAAATGGAGGGTTAAAGTTAACACTGCATATTAGATGTATTCCTTTTACTTAAAATGCAAGCCCCTATCACTTTTGCTTAACAGAGCATTTAAGATTCTTATGTATATACATAAATACTAGTTCACACATCACATGCAATTCTTAACCAGTTTGTTGTCTGAGTCAAAACTAGCTGGGTCTATGCAACACAATCATGAGCAATGGTTTACAACACACACTGGCTAAGTTCACACATCACACTATGCAACAAACAAGCAAACCATATTATGGCTTAGTCTGATGTGCAAACCCAACCAGTCATAGAAATAAGCCAGAAAGTCTGCTAAACCAAGAACTTACAAGGCATGAATGGCACCAGGGAATCCACTACTGCTAGAATCTGAGAATAATCACTTCTACTTCTTCACCACCTGGACATTTCCCTCATGATGTGCTTGAATCAGCCAGCCCACTGTTGGGACTTGTGTCTGAGTCCTTATTCTGGTTCTCCTTCCCAAAAGAACAGAGAGAGAGGAGAAATCTGACAGGTTCCTCCAAGGCAACTTATTTAGGAAGATTGAATTCTAAGGACTAAGCTGTCCAATATCTTCACCATCACACTTTTTTTTTAAGCTAAAGGCAGACTTAGGTTACTCTCTTCTCTCAGCCAAATGGAAGAAGTGCCTCTCTGCCTACCAATTTCTCTTTTGCTAAATTCCCTGGATATAGAACAGCATCTCTCAACCTTGGCAACTTTAAGATGAGTGGACTTCAACTCCCAGAATTCCCCAGCCACCACAGCTGGGGAATTCTGGGAGTTGAAATCCACTCATCTTAAAGTTGCCAAGGTTGAGAAACTCTGATATAGAAGCTTTGGATTTTAAGCCAAGTTCTCAAAGAAATAACAAACATGCTGTCACCTAAAGTCTGTAGTCACAGTACCTTGTTTGGGCATACAGGAGTGAAGCTGGTCTCCCTGTCTAGCTTATAAAAACAGAGTTTGCTTCAGGCAGCCAGTTCTAGTAATCAGGGAGGTGGTCAAAAAAGGGAAGAGGGCAGCCACGACAGGCTATCGAAGGTCCACCCGTTTTTCATGGGCATGTGCACAATTGCAGCCGCCCTCTTGACTTTTTTGACCGCGGGCGCTCCTGCAGGGGACTGTAGAAGGGGAGCTGGAAGCGGCACGTTTTATCCAAGCAGCCTGGCTGTTTAGGGTCACGCTCCGCAGGCTCGGGCCTTTCAAAACTTCGTTTAGCTTTCATCCGGAGGCTCCCTCTTCCTCTTCGATGGAGAGGCAGCCTCCAGGTTAGCTCCACTTCACTGGGCTGCTGAGGACCCACCTGGAAGCGCACGCGGGTCTTGCTCGGCCCGGCCTCCTCCTGAACAGGCTGCGGCGTCGCGGCTTTCCCGCTCTCGCCTTCCCGCTCCTCCTCGGCCACGCTGCCCGCCGGAGGCTTCGTCGGCGAGCCTTCCGCCCCGTCGGGGGCCGAAGACGGCTTCTCCCCCTCCTCGGGCTCGGCGCCGCTCTCCTCGGGTTTCTCCCAGCTGGCGCGGACGGCAGCGGACACAGCGTCGCCGTCGGTGCCCGGCGGCGGCGCAACACCGCCGGCGGGCGGCGACAGCTCCTGTGGCTCGGGCTCCTCCAAAAAGGTGGTGAGGCGGCGGGAGGCCACCGGCGAGTAGACGGCGATCGTCCTCGGGAAGCGCACGGGCCGCGCGGCGCCGCTGACCGGGCAGCCTTGCTCCTGCTCGCCGCTGGCAACTCGACGGCGCAACAGCAGCGGCCGCGGCCCGAGTGAGCACTGCACCGAGGCGTCCTGGCGCGGGTTGACCTGGACGCCCACCTCCTTGGTGTTGGCCTTGCGCAAACGCGGCGTCAGGTTGGGGTTCACCTGCGACAGGATGGCCTTCAGCTGCGCGCGCTGGTAGTTGTCGAAATATTCCGCCGCCGCGGCCGCCACCGCCGCCGTTTCGCCGTAGCCGGAGAAGTACCCGCCCCGCTGCCGCCAGGGGCCCGGCCCTCCTTTGCCCTTTGGCGGCTGGTAGCGGTAGGAATAGGGGCTGTACGAGGGATACACGTAGCTCTCCATGGCTTCATCCACCAAAGTAGCCATCACGCGCGCCCCGAACCGGGGCTCCGCGGAAGGCGCTTAAATCTCTCGTGGGGCGGGCCTTCGGAGGCTGGCTCAGCTCGCCCCTTCCCCAACGAGTCACTCGGCACAGCTGTGCGCGCCTTTGGGTGGGCTGGCTGCTCTCTGTGCACGTGGGGAGGCGGGGAGGGAGGGAAGCCGCGACCCGATTCATTCGTTCCACGTACAGAGGCTTGGGCCGATCCAATCGTGTGCGCTTCTACATCGGGTTCCACTGTGTTTATGCTGTAAAAAATATAAGCTAACTTAGTTTAAACAGGGCTTCTTCCCAAAAGCGTCGGGGGAGATTGCCGTGTTACCGGGATTTACGCTTCGGGAAACGCACTAAAACTTGCTTCTGGAAAAACACGCAGAGGATCCAGCTGTTTTTCCATCTATTTTTGGATACCACAAGTTAATAGTGGAATAGACAGTTAATGATTAGTCTCAATTAATTATCATGCATTCCCATTACCCATTCCATTTGCAAGTATGGATTAGAAGGAGAAAGTGAAAGGAGTGCAATTCCATGATCAAACTGCACTGAGTTAATTTATGAAGTCCATATTGATTGGGTCTGGCTATAAATGATAGTACATTGCTTTGAATCAATAGCATAAAAACTAAACTAGGTACACTGAGTATGTGCTTAGTAGACATTGCTTAGGATTCATTCAATCAATTGGGGGGCTCTAATATTGATTTTTGCAGAGATCCCATACATGTTATTGTCTTTTTGCTTCAAGATTTAAATTATATCTAACAATAGTACAAATATTCTAGAGATATTAAGCTGCAGTTCGGTTATATCATAAATACCTTTAGACTGTTGTGATTTGAAACAACAGAATTTACTTCTGAGCAGACATGCATATTTGCCTGTTAGTTAAGAAATTCCATTGAGTTCAGTGGAATACTTTTGCCTGATGTGCGTACTTGGCGTTACAGCCTTGATGACACTACCCCCCCCCCCCGCCATCCTAGATCTCTTTCCCTACTGAGCCTGTGACTCATAGGAACACATCATGCTTAATGCAGATTCTTTACACACACACACACACACACAAACACACACGATACCAGATTCCCTGCATTCAGAATATATCTCAGGTAGGAGGACTAGAAAGACTCAGACTGAGGTCTTGTTGCAGTTGAAGTAGGCAATAAGAACCAATGCAATGAAAGCGAATATGTGTAACCAATGGTTTTGTTTAAACAGATTGTCTCAAATCAATTTTCCTCTCCTGAATATCTGCCATAAAGAGTTAATTATACTAGGAAAATTTGTCATTTTTGTTACCTAGGTTCCTGTTCTTCTGATGAAAGAAGTAGCAGTTCTGAACTCTAGATGAGGCAGACAGTCTCAGATAAATTCCTTAACGGCTTAGCATATTTGCAAGTAATTTAATCAGTCATAAGTACACACATTAGTTCAATCTTTCCATGTACCAGAAGCTGAATAATATACAAGATACACAACTTGGTTTTTTAAACGGCAAATATAGTTGGTACAGTAGATTTACATTTGTCAAATACAGTCACCTTTTATCAATTTGTCCTTCTTTCCCCTTCCCCACATCATTTTTCAAAACTACTTTTGAATGTCCCCACATTCTCTTCTGTTCCTTTGTCTTTTGTGGTGTGCCAGTGTGGTGGTGACATTGTTTTTGAGAACAGGTTGAAGAGATTTATACAGATGATGTGCAATTTGTGAAAGCCATTACTTGCATGTGTGATGAGAAAATCAGCATTACAACAAATGCTTTGGGGCCCTGTTTTTCTCCTACTTGGCAGACCGGTTTATTTGAACACAGGATGTCCTTTTAAGGTCTTCTCTTCATCTAGAGGACAGTCTGTGTAGGTTCTATGATCACTGACCCATGATCCTCAGCAATTACTGTGCCATAAGAAATATCTGGGACTTCCTCTTCCTTGAGTTTCTTGTAAGAAATGTCTGTATCCTCTTCGTCTCCTCCTTGAGGTTCTTGCTTGTAGAAATCCTTTCCATATATCTTGTAAGCCAAGACAAACAGGCCTGCCTCAGCAGCTTGGAAGAGGGCATAGAGCAGAGGAAACATATACATGCTCCCAATGAACTGCGGGGGGAAAGTCAGCTTGAGTATGGCAGTGCAGAGTTGTACATTCTGGCAGCCAGTTTCCAGAGATACTGTCCGCTTGCAGTGCGGGGGCAAGCGAAATAAGGTTGCTATCCCATAGCCACAGCCGTAACCTACCAAGGGCATCAGCACAGCTACCACATATACAGTGGCAGGAATAGTAGCCAGAAGTTCAGGACCCAGCATGGTACCCGTGAGAATGAAAAGGATCACCAGAGTCACCAGGAGAGACCACAAGGAGACCTAGGAAAGAAAGAACTGGATGAAGAAGAAGGCTGTTTTGGTATACAGCTGTACTTAATTGTGTCAATTAGAATCAGACAAGGCTACTTAAAATGCATAGGCAACAGTCAGAAAAGAGAAGGAAAGGCATAAACCATCCAGTCTGACAAAGTGATTGATACCACAGCCAAGACAAATGAACTGCAGAGTTACATTAATTGCTAGAGTTACCACATTAGCAGGTCTGGACGGAGGGGTGTCAAAAAAATGAGATGGCAGCCACAGCCATGTGAATGATGTCCCATCCCACCTGGAGTTTTTGCAGGCCAGATTTCATAGCCCTAGTTTGGGGAATGTTGGGATGTGTCAGCAGATCATTCCCTTCTAGTTGTTAGGCAGCCTTTTCATAGGTTCCTCATTGCCTCCCCTTGTACAACCACTTGGCAAGCTTCCAATGAAGAGGAGCGAGCAGAGGGGAGAAAAAGAAGAGATGGTAACCTTCAAATTTATTCTGAAATTGAAATACTAGACTTCAGTGTTTTATTTGGTGAAGAAGATGCATACTTTGGTTAACCCGTTTAAGAGATTCTGAAATGTGTTCTTGCCTTAAGACATGGCAGCCTCACTTTTTCTCATTACAGTGTCAAGTAACTAACCAGGGTGTTAAACTAGGATTTTGCTAATCTGCCAGTTTTTCTGTGTTTCTCAATATCAATCATTCCCACCCACCCGGATCTGAGAGAACTGATTGCCCACCAATTTGTTCCTTTCAATCCTTCTGCTCTACAGGACCTAGCTAAGACTGGATCTACCTACTGCTTCTCTGGGATTATTTCTGCCCTTCTGTGTATCCATATATTTCCTTACTTTGCATTATTTTAAACTTGGGAAATGTCCAAATGATATGGAGGAGCAAGCTAGGAAAAGTCCTTCAGTCAGATCCTCCCCATTTCTGCTGCAAGGCCCTGGTTGGTGGGAGTTTTCCCTGCAGCATGGTAACATTCTCTAAGAACTGGCACACTCACAAATGAGGACAACATTAATTGGCAGTGATTCAGAAGATACACAATAGAGGCAGGATGAGAACTGGCAATGGGGACAGCAAATTTTTATCCTGGGGTTTTGGGCTGATCAAGTTTTGTGGCAAGATGGGGAAATAGCACTTTAATAGCACCACTCAGGATGGGTAGAAAAACCCACTATTTGAGTAGCTTGTAGATCTGAGAAAGATATAAACAGTACAACACATAATGCTTAAAATAGTTTAAACCCTATTATTCAGTGCAACTGCTCATCCCTTTCAAACAAAAGGGTGCTACTGTGGAAATCCCTGCCTTTATTCTCTCAAGGGGAGCCCAGCAAAAAAATTAAAACCCTTTTGCTTTAAGCACTCTATAATCCCTAACAGCATTTGATATTGATAGATGTTAGGGTTCTCTTTTTGGTTTTTTTAATAGCCAGAAATTCAACAGATAAAGCTTTACTTTTCACTGCATCTCCTTACAGAACCTTTATAACTTTTGCCTCTAGACTAGCCCTATAACCCAAGAGGTTATTCCAAAGGAAACAATTTGGTAGTGGCATCTCTATGTAAGTAAATTTATGCATTAGATAATGCCATACTCCTTAAATATATTGATCTAAAGTAGTGTTTCTCAGTCTTATCAACTTTCAGATGTGTGGACTTCAACTCCCAGAACGCCCCAGTCAGCATGCTGGGGAATTCTGGGAGTTGAAGTCCACACATCTGAAAGTTGCTGAGATTGAAGAACACTGAACTAAAACACAGATAAAATGATTTGACATTGAAACTAGCTCACAGGTAGCATTGGAAATAGTGACTTTTGCAAACTTTATCTTACGCTGTATAAAGTATGTCCTACACTATGTAGCAAAAAAACCCTAATCTTGCTCTACAAACTGTAGTTCTAACAGTGTGACTTTATTATTGTTGTGAATGTATAGTTCTGCTATTCTGAGGGAACTTTTCTTTATCAAGCTTTGCCTCTCAGATATAAGGAAATAAGTCTTCCTAGCTAAGAGGCTATATTTGGGAGCACACAAGCCAGGACATAGTCTTCATATTCCCTTCCACTGTTGTTCCGTAAGCTTTTTGATTCTGGAAGCAGTGGACCACTGTCAAGATCAGTAGGCATTGATAGCTGTGTCTTTCATAAACGTAGGCCGTCCCCTTTTAAAACCACTTAATTTAGAGACTATCACCTCATTTGAGGGTAGGAATTTCATAACTTCTTAATATAACACAGTTGACATGTTTCCTATGTCCTAAATATTTTAGTTTCATTAAATGACCCCAAATTCTAATATTGCGATAAAGTGAGAAAATACTTCATTCCTCTTTATTCTCATTTCTAGGTTTAAAAGACCCCAATGGAGTTTCTCCTTGTAGGGAATCTGTTTTAGCCTTCTAATAATTTATTTGCCCTTTTCTGCCTTTTTTCCAGATCTACCCTTTTGAAATGTCATAAACACACAGTTGCACTAGAGAGTCTAAAAAGTCATTATATTAGAATGTCAGATTTATTTTCAGTCCTTTTTCTAATGATTCCTAACATGGCATTTGCCTGTCATGCACTATGTTTGACATTTTCACTAGGTTACCAATTTTTCCAGCTCAGCCTCCACTGACTATATGTGTGTGTGGGTATGTTTAAGAGCTGGTGTAGTGGAGCGGTTAAGGTCTAGACTAAGACTAGGAACACCCAGATTCTGATCGTCTCATAGTCACAGAAGTCAGAGTTCTTTGCAGTCCCTTTTTAATTTTACTACCTGAATAATTTGGGGCCATTGGTTAACTCATCCATACATGCCCCAAATACTGCTTGTTGGGGACACATCCTCACAAGGGAGCCTCCATCTAAGTGCAGGGATTCTGATGAAGAAAGCTGAAGCTGGGTCAAGATGTTCTGGTAGGTCACTGGAACGTGGAACAAGCCTCCTCTGTGAGAACAGTTTGTGTTGCAGGGCTACGACTGACTCACTTGAGAATCCACCTGTTTCATCCATCTATGGGGCTTTGTACTTCTTTGGCTGCTGGAGAGCTTTGCCTACCAGCAAATCCTTTTTATTTTTCCAGTAGCGGTTCCCAGGAACTTCAATATTCATGCCAAGGGCTTTCATTCAGGAACAACTCAAGTAATATCTGCTCATACTCACTAAGCAGGAAGCGCTCTGGACCTGGTTTTCTGAACTGAGAAAAGTTATCTGTGGTTAAGGGAAGCAGAAGTGTCTCCTTTGTCATGGACAGATAACTATCTGGTCAGATTGCAGTGGTTGGTTGGCATCATGTGTTTCCCATAGGTGTGTGGGGTCAAACTTGAGGAATGCTTGCAACATTTTCTGGATCTGATGGAATTTCAGAATTTGCTTGTATTTTTGCTGATATACCAAACATTATGGTCAAGGCACTGGTAACATACTGGAATGACCAGCTTCCCAGATCCTCTATCAGTTGGCTCCTGAGTGACTTCTGCCTGCCCACTGAGCCTCCAGATCTTCTTGGTTTACCAAAGAATTGTGGGCCATGGAACATGCTGGCAAAAGTCTTGAGTGACAAAGTGTAAATCTAGAAGCAAATATAGACAGACTTTGCTTTGAGCTCTCTGGGAAGTCTATATTGTGGCAGTGTTAGAAAAGAAAAATAGTTTTTCTATGCCTCCTGTATGAAAATCACCTCTGGGAGCTGTTTCATGGAGCGCAGGGGCTGACACTGCCTGATAGGGTGGTAGAACTGCTCCTTATATCATTGGTGGAGAATGGTGGAGGCTTCATGAATTTTTTTCACAGATGCTTGAGCTGTATTGTTGGATTCATTTCAACCTGTTGAGAGTATGGATAGGATGCTTGAATGAGTTTGGGCCACTATGGCTCCCTCAAAGGGGGAAGGACTGCCTGTCTGGAAAGAGGGGGTGATGTAGCCCCTCCTCAAGAAGTCATTGCTAGATTCCTCCTTTCTTCTAAGTTTAGGTCAGTATCTTACTGACCATTTCTGGCCAAGGTCGTTAAGAAAAGTAAGTCGTTAAGTGGGGTAGAACAAATCCAAGCGCTCCTGGAAGAAACTGGTTTCCTACAATTTGGTTTTATACCAGGCCATATTTTCTCAATCTGTAACTTTGAAGTTGCTCACCGCTAGGACTATTTTTTCATGAATGTCTCTGTAATTTAATTTTCCATTTGAAGATTACACTGAGATAACTATCGGCTGTCTTCATTCCGCTAAGTCTCTGTAGTGCTAATAATACCTACATTCTCCTGCAGCATCAATACTTATCCACTGAACATTTGCATAGAAATACTGCCTGTCACAAACGTATGTCTTCAACTGAATAACCCATTACTCAGAGACTCTGTTCGCTAGAGAAAGAAGGTATTTTGTCAACATTCAGGAATTGAGTCTCTTCTTGTTCTTTCTTTAAATTATGCAGTCTTTTTCTGGAATCGTCCTTCTCCACGATAGCAGAGGAGATACCACACTGGAATGGGATGACACTATATTCCAACCCTGATAGCCTCGTCCAGGACCACTTTCAAAAAGGCAACACTATCATTTTCTCACCATGCAGCCATCAGTGAAGTTTTGCACCTTTATATCTTCTGGGTGGTGGTTGTGTGACATGATATAACTTGTTATAAAAAATATTTGGAATGAAAAATTATTGCACTGGGCATTTGCCTCTTTCCCTTTTTCAGTCTATAAAGCAGCATATTCATTGATGGCCGTATAATAATTGCTATCACTAGTACAAGTAGCAGTAGCAAAATATGATAATACTTGACCAATAAATATACCATATATTACTTAAATTTCTTTGATTGTTCTATTCTTGGTACCAGTTGGTTTAGTCTGTCAAGACTTCCAGTTAAGGAATGTTGCATTAACTGAGTCTTATGCTTATTTTGAACTGGAACAGAATTCTTACATATGCTACATGCTTCACTTAACATTGTTGCACACATATTTTGGTTTTCTTGGATAAGACTGGGAAGAGGAACAGTGCCCCTCCCAAATGATTCTAATTCTCACCTATAATATTGGACCTGGGTCTACATTACATTTTCCTCTACTATACGTTAGTCCAAACAAGTATTTCAGTCAGACTATAAATAGTACGTTATTGTCTTCAGTCTTTCTCAGATCAGTAACTTCTATTTAATGAATTAAAGTTAATTATACAGCCTTCTATGTCCTCAACGAATTTGGATGCTTGCTGGCACAGTTCAAATTTTTGCCCCTGATTAATGCTCCATAATTAACATTACATTCCTCTTGAACTAAGAATGGCAAATCATGTCAGCCTAACTGCATTAAATGTGGGGGAAACATCCCAACTCCACCCTGATTTCCTACGTCCTCTGAGCGTGCATGTGATGAGCATGAGCCAGGTCCAGAGGAAGAGCATCAAATCCAGTTAGAAGAAAGGAAGGAAGGAAGCAGAAGGTATGGAGTTTGTATTTTTTCTTGAGGTTTATTTTTTTTAATTTTCCCTCTGTGTTTGAAAGAGTTTTAGAGGTAAAAGGAGGATTCTTATTTGTAGACTAGTAAATAGGAGCCTAATTTTTTGTGGAGGATGAAATAATGAGACAAGGAACGGAAACAAACATGCATCAACTGGATTCGCTGGCATGTAAAATAGGCTGTTTGCCTGGAATAACTTCCAAAATCCATCATGTATACCAACTATTATTCCTTCCTGCCCCTCTACATGGTCATGGAAATAAATAATACTGCCAGGAGCACCTATAATCATGTCATGGTGGACTTTGAAGTTTTAAGAAGGAAACTCAAGAACTAGCAACTCAGGTTATAATTCCCATCCACCCTTCTGGTTCATATTAAGAGGTCTGGGAAGGAACGGAAAGATACAGCAAATGAACAACGTGGCTACAGAAATGGTGTTAACAGGAGAACTTTGGTTTCTGGAACCATGATCACGCTTTCTGGATGAATGATTCCAGGAGCAAGATGAGTTACAAGGACTGGGAAGAATATGTTTTGTCAAAGCATGGTGAACTTGATTTCAAAATCATTCAGTGGAATCCTGTCAGGGGCTGGAGGTAAAAACCCTGAAGTAAAATCTTCAGATTTGTATTCTTTAGGAGGAGGAGAGTGACTGTACAGGGGCCTGTTACTTTTGAATGAAAAATTTAAAAATTGGCTCCTAAGGTTTATGGCCTTTGTTGACTTTTCACAAAAACCCTTGAGAATGAGAAATAAATAAGATGAATGTTAACTTTAGGTAAAGGAAAGGCAAATGGGAATGAATGAAAACTTGATGGAATCATTTTTTATGACGAACCTAGCAACTGTAGCAATTTGTTCAAAAGAGACAAGGCCACCCCTCATAATTCCTAAGGAATTAATTTGATTATACTTTGAGAATGCCTAGCTTAAAATAAGTAGAGAAACAAAACCAATAAGTGGCTGATGTTTCCTGTCAACCATTACATCAGGGAGAAGCTACAGATAAATGCTTTCCAAAATCAATTTGTAGCTCAAGAAGACATGAAATAACAGTGACAGGAGACTTTAATTACCTTGACATCTGCTGGGAGACACACTCAGCTAAGCGTGAGCTCTCCAGGTAATTCCTAACATGGCTTGCTGACAACTCTGTGCTTCAGAAAGCAGAGCAAGACACAAGGGAAGCAGCAGGCCTTGACTTGACACTAATCAATAGGGAAGACTAAAGTGGAAGTTCCAGAAATGTTGGAGGGAAATGACTGTGTAATGCTGGAATTCTAGGCTTTAAAGAAAACTAAACCTGAGTATATTCAAATGCATACCTTGGATTTCAAGAAAGCAGATTTTAATAATTTCAAAATAAAGGATTCCATGGCATGAGAAATTAATGGGGGTGGGAGGATGGGAGTTCCTTTAAAAAAAGGTACAGTACTAAAGACTCAGTTGGAAGCCATTCCAACTGGGAAAAAAGCCGCCACCAATGTGGCTACAAAAAGCTTGATGACAAACTGAAATTAAAACAACACAGGTAGGACATAGAAGGAAGGGCAGGCTATTCAAAAATATAAATAGGTAGATGTGTCAGAGAAGCTAAAGCTTTTGCTATGAATAGCAAAAAGGATCTCTCCTTAATTCAGAACAAATGGAAGAACGAAGAGTGTCCAGTGACAATTGCAGACCCCTAACATTTAACAAAGAAAACAGAACTATTCAACTTCTATTTTGGTTCATCTTCTCCAGCAAGACTGTGTGTTCCACTATGTAATTATGAGGAACAGGATGAAGGAGCACATTTGAAGCCCTAAGTTAACAGAAACATGGTCAGGGAAAAACCATATATTTTCAATGTGTTTAAACTTCTGAGATCAGGTGAATTGCATTCTGCAGTGCTGAAATAATTAGTTGATGGTCTTGTGAACCTTTATATATTATCTTTACAAAATCTTGGGGGAATGGGTGAAGCGCCAGATGACTGGAGAAGGGCAACTGTTGTATCTATCTTCAAAAAGATAGGAGGATTCAGGGGACAATTTTAGAGCAAATTATTTTGAGACAATCTCCAAGCAGCTTGAAAATAACATAGTAATTATTAGAAGTTGGCAAGATGAGATCAGAAACAGATCTTAGAAGCTAAATTATCTGGCAAGTGGGGTGCATCCTCTCCATCAAGAAGCAATTTAGAAAGAGAATCAAAGGCCCAAGAGGCACTACCTTAATAAACTCACTGATAAATAGTGGCTAAAGGACCCATACCCAATTTCCAGGATTCTGTACCTGAAGCCTTTCTTCTCTTCAATATATCTGACAAATTAGATTCTGAGAATTTAGCTTTCTCGGTTCTGAGTGTGTGGTTAGAGGTTGACAGATGAGATGCACGAGATGAGGAGGCTTCTTTAGTTACTCAGGTGGAGGGGTCAGAAGCACAGGGTAAAGAAGACAGTTCCGCCACTCACTTACCTTCAGAAGAATGTCTGCCAGCCTTGTGTATCTGTAGCGGATGAAAACCCCAAGGCCAATGGGAAGCAGAGTGCTGCACAAGGCCAGGGTGACAGCCCCCAGAGGCAACAGGCGCACTAGTGGGGTGTTGATCCAAGCTCGGCTATAGATCCACAGACAAAGAGGCATCAGGACCAAGGCAAGCAAGGTGGAGGATGTAGTCATGATGATACTGTCAGGAAGGAAAGAAACATCACTGGGTCCAGAATACAAGAAAAGCAGCATCCTGAAGCCCCTCTGCTCTTCCTCCACTTTTCCTGAATGGCTCAGTTACTCTCATTCCTTGAACTGGCGAGAGGAAGCTGCGTTTAATCTTGTTTGCAGAATTCAGACTCTTTCCCTGTATGCCCTCTTTGCCGCCTCCCAACCCCAGTATGCCCTGCAAAGGAAGAGAGAAGGGGGCCATTTTTCACGGGGAAGAAACTTGTTTTGCTCAAAACCAGTGCATAATATCTGCCCTCATAGCAGAACTGTGAGTTCCCCTATTATCCCCCTGGTGCAAGTTCTACACAGGGACATTATCTCGGTTTCCAACACTCTGTTTTTCCTCCTCTTGTTCTCTAGAAAATAATGTCACCTGCTTATCACCTCCCCCGCCCCCAGCTCTTAGAAGCATTTTTTTTTTCAGCTGGCAGGGAGAGGCTGGCCATTCCAATCAGATTGGAAGAATCTCCTAACCTTTCTTGTTCATGTTGGCAAGGAAGATCCTTTATTTATTTAAGATTCAAGACATTTCAATCCTAGTTTCCCCCCTCCAAAAGGATAAAAAAAGAAGATGAGACATATAACAGCACATTAGCAAACTACAAGCAACCAGAAAGGACACAGGGAAAACCCCGAAACATATTTCAACAGAGAGATAAGAGGAGAGAGAAGCAAGAGCTTAGCAGTTCTCAAAAAATACATACTAGGAGAGAGATTTCATATCTGTGTAGGGATATATTCCTGGCATCTACTCCTGCACTCATCTGTCTAGTTTCACTGATGCTTCATTTATTGGAGAAGAGGCCAGGGGTCAAGTCTGCAAAACCCAAATCCGTGAAATTCTGGGCAATATCTGGCAGGGACTCCCAAAAGACATAAAGAGCAGGAAGGCATTCAACAGGTGGTGCTTTTCCCAATCTGGAGAAAGCGCTTGTGAAGGGAACATTAACTTTACCCTTGCTCGAAAAGACAGCTCCTATCCCAACCTCCAGATGCCTGGCGATCTTTTTCCCAAATTTCCCCACTGGAAAACGTGGGAAAGGCGTTTACCCAACGCCAGCGTTATTCTTCCGATTCCTTAGCAGGACCGCATCCCGTTTTAGCAGCTGTGCGATCCTTAGGATAGGCTAGAGTGCCTTCTCTTTCTGTTGCGAAGGGCACCACACCTGTGGAATGTCTGACTGCCGTTCCGTTGTGAAAGCGGACCGGAGCCCCGAGGCCAGAGAGCGGGGCAAGAAGCGCCTCCACGACGGCCCCCACCCACCTCCTGTCCTACCTGAGGTTCATGTCTCCGTCGACCAGGAGGGACATGAGGTTGGAGAGGTTTCCTCCGGGGCAGCAGCCGCAGAGCAGGACGGCTACGGCGGCCACCTCGTCGAGGGCAAAGAGGAGGGCCAGCAGGAAGGCCAGCAGGGGCATGAGCCCGAACTGGCAGAGAAGCGCCAGCAGCAAGCCCAGGGGCCGCCTCAGCTGCGCGCCCAGCTGGCTCAGCTCCACGGTGCACCCCAGGCCCAGCATGGTCACGCACAGCGCCAGCCCCACGAAGACGCTCAGCCCGTGGTTCAGCGCCCCGTCCCAGACGGGCGTCCCGCCGCCCTGGCCGCCTTCCGGGGGGGCGAAGCCTAGCGCCCCCGAGGGATCCAGGCCGGGGCCGGAAGTCGCGTTCCCGCGCCCCTCGGGGGCAGGCGAGATGCACCAAGCGGCGGTGCGGTTCTCTGGCGCGGCGGAGCTGTCCATGGGCGGCGGCGGCGGCGGCGGCGGCGGCTCTCCGTGGGCGCGTCCGCCTCGCTCAGCGGCTGAACCTCGAACTAGTGGCTCGGAGAGGCGGGCGCGTGGCTGCCTTCTGCCAGCCTGCCGGACGGTGGAGCGGGCAGAGAGCTGGACGTGAAGCGCGCGGGGAAGGGGCCACGGAGGCGGGCTGGAGGGCGCTCAGTCCCTCCGGTGTGAGGCTGCGGCGACGCCACGTCCCAGCCAGACCCCGTTCCGTCCGTCGCCTCAGCGCCGCGCCTCTCCTCCGTGCAGCCGCCGCCGCCCCGAACGGGCGCGTCCCCGAGAAGGCCATTGGGCGCCACCCGCCCAGCCCCAGGCTCTGCCCGCCGAGGGTGGATTTCTGGCCTCCCGGTGCGCGTCTCCAATAAGGAGAAAGGATCTCGCGCCTTCTGGGGAAAGCCGAAGCCCCCCGCCCGGTCGCCTCCTCCGCTGTCCACTTTGCAGAGCGGTTCCAGGGTCCTTCTCTGTTTTTAACAGGCTGTGTGGAAGAGAATGATCTTAGTTTAAACAAAATAAAGCCCAACTTCAGGATTTTAAGGACAACTAAAACGGAGAATAGTCGACCGTATCAGATACCTATCTTGGACTTCAGAAAGCAGGTTTTCATTCACCAAGAGCCTATCAGGGCAAGAGGAATTAATGGGAAAAGGAGACAAGAGTCGGGTGGGGGGCGTTTGTTCAAACCACAGTTGCTCAGTTCACTTCAGTGAGGAGGGAAATGGAGGAGAAAGAAAGAGATGAAAGTACACAAAAAGCTTAGGGAAGAACTGAAAACGAAAAGGATATTCTTTGGCCATAAAGAGAGAGCCAGGTCACTGAGCCAAAGCCCAGAACTCTGAGCTGCTGACAATGAGCAGAGGTTGGTGGAGGATGCTGAGAATAAAAATAACTTCTTCAAATACATTCAAGTTAAAAGGAAAGAGAAAGAATTGTAATACCAGCTGCTCAGGGAAGAAAAAATGTAAAGCTCCTCAGCTCCCCTTTTGGATCCCTCTTCTGTGACAAAAATGTATGTCTTCCACCAGTAAATTGTGAAGGTTCAGGACTGAAGCTTCAGCTGTATAGAAACAAGGTCAGAGAATATGTCTTTACTTTAAATTAATTCCTCTCTCCAGGACCAGATGAATGGCATCTTCCAGTAGTGAATGAACTGGCTGATGGTCTGGCCAAACCTTGTGAATGATCTTCAACAAATCCTGAAGAACTGCTGAAGTGACAGATGACTGGGAAGAGCAAATATTGACTCTATCTTCAATCAAAGGGAAAAGGAAAATCCACCAAACTCAAACTACTTAGTTGAATAGCAACTGATAAAGATTCATAAAGAAATGTATCTGTAACCACATTAAAATCAATGGAGTAATTACCGGAAGTCAGCATGGATTTGTAAAGGAGAAATCTTGCCATATCTCATTTTTTTAATCAATTAACTTCATCATGGATTCTGGGTATGCTGTAAGATGTAATATATCTTGACTTCAGAAAAGCATTGGCATGGAAACTTATTGTGACTGGATGGCATGGCAATTAAGTTGTTACAAAACTGGCTCAAAAATTGTACTCAGTGAATGCTCATCAATGATTCCTCACTTCAGAAATGTGTAATTTGGAGACATTTTCAAGTGCAGATATCTTGGGCAATCAGAACTCATTTTATTAAAAAAAACAGCAATGTAAAATTATTAATTTACTCAATGAGCAAGAATGCCACATTTGTCGATAACACCAATAGCATTTCTCTTTAAAAAAAAGAAATAATTCTTTAAAAAAAAAGACCCAAAAGCACTGAGTTAGGGTTTCACTGGGAGCAGGCTGAAGTGCCATTGAAGTGCATGCTACCTTTCTGCTCTGGAGAATTGCCCCAAGGATTCTGCACAGAAACAATGCCCAGCCTGTGGTAATTTCATTCATGCTGTTTTCCTGGAAGCTGCTGTGATGTAGCCTCCAAACATCTTGGGGGCCTCTGCCCCCTTTATACACGCATCATGATGTTGCATGCACATATAAAATGGATGGAGCTTGCACTGCAACAGCTAAAGACTGCGTTTGTTATTTTGACAAAAGCACTGGATCCTGCAGATGCTTCCATGCTGTCTTCTTCTAGGATTTCTTTTTCAACTTAGTCTAGCCTACAGCCTTGGGAATTTCTGGCGTACTCCCATCAAATACCAACCAGGTCCCACCCTAGTTTTTTTGAGATCAGCAAAGCTTGGCTGGGTGCTGTCATTCTGATAACACTAACTGACTCTCACACCAGTTTGTCTCTTGTCCTTTGAAAGCATGTACAGTCAATCCTCATTATTCATGGATTCCGTATTTGCAAATTTGCCTATTCACTAAAATTTATTTGTGACCCCAAAATCAATACTTGCAGCACTTTTGCGACCATTTGCGGATATGCGCAGAGTGGACGAAAAAATTGAGTAGCCCGATGTGTAGGTTCCCAGCTGAGGTTGAACAAGGCAATGTTCTGCCTACTTGTTTCAGCTCTTATACCATCAACAAGTGTCTTGTATTTCCTTAGGAGGAATGGTTCAATATTTGCTAATTCAGTGTTCCAAGTGACTTTATAGAACATAATTACCACGAACAATGAGAATCAACTGTATTTATATTTTTAAGAATGAGAAGTTACATACCCAAGAATTTATGACAAAAGACAAAAGAAACATTTTTGAATACCAGTAATGCTACCTGTTAATCCCATCTTGGAAAGAATATGTATTATTTTGAAACAAGAAAGGTTGGATTTGGTGCCCTAAATAGCTCTTCCAATCCTATGATTCTGATTAAAAGGTATTATTCGTGGTTTGTGCAATCTTCCTTCTTAAGCAATTCCCTTGAGAGGAAAAAGTATCACCCGTGATTCTTCTGCAGCAAGTTCCCCACTGCCCCCATCCATTATATATCCAACACAATTGTCTCTTTTAAAAAGTGTATGGCACTACAGCCTTAAGCATAAAAAACATTAAGAGCTCAACATATAGAAATCGTATGGCACTACAGCCTTAAGCATAAAAAACATTAAGAGCTCAACATATAGAAATCGTATGGCACTACAGCCTTAAGCATAAAAAACATTAAGAGCTCAACATATAGAAATCGATGAGTGCTTTGACCTATATTGGGACTGAAAAATGGCCTGGGGACACACAGCTTAGTGGTGGAAGAGCACCGTCCTTGTCACTAGAGAGTCTTAGAGTCAAACTCTGCATGTTCAATTAGCAGGTAACAGGGAAGACTTTTTGTCTGACATGTTGGAGAGCTGTTGCATATTAAAAATGTGGCAAATGCAGGGCTAAATGGATAATTTGTATATGATAATTTTCTGTGTTTATTCCTCAAAAAGTAGGTGAAAGGCTCAGTAGTAGAGCTGAAGCTTTACATGTCACGATTGCAACTTCACACTTCAGTCTTCATGTTATTGCAGTTTAATTCCAGATATCTGAGGATGAGCTATCAAAGATTAGTATCTGAAATTTGGGAGAGACCAGGGACCTGTCTTAGCATAAGGGAGATTCTTAGGTCCTATGACAAGAAACAATAATTGCAGTAAACAGGTAGATATTATACCACTGGTCTTAACTTAAAAAAAGTATCATGGAATCAATATTTATATGACAAAAGCAAAAGGAAATTAGCATGTTTACTGGGCTATGGAAGAGAAAGGAAAATATTGTATATATTGTATATATATTATATTGTTAGCAATAGTTTGTGGTGAGAAACTGATAATGATCCCCAAAAACAAATAATTAGTTTGAAGAAAATTCCTTGTGTTCCCCGCAATAAAGTGTAATAAATTACTGCAATCTGGCTAATCTTCTTGGAGATGTTTCATCACAAATATAAACTGCAACTGAGAAAGATCAGCTCAAGATATTTTGGTGCATAAGGCTGAAAATCCCGATGTGTTCACACCCATCTTAATAGTGGTTTAAGGCACCATCTAGTCCTCAATGTCAGTGAAAAAAAACTGTTGCCTTAAAATTGGATTGTCTGAACTGTGGATTCTGCCCTATGCTTGTAGTGCTTTGTTAACCAAATCTTTTGTCCTAATGCATATTGGAGGCCAATATTGCAGGCTAAGTGCCTGCATCTGCCTAGTCAATGACTAGTTGATTTACTTTTCTGGCCAAAAACACACCCTGCTACATATCACTTAATTTTGTCTCCTGAACAGGGGTGGTTAAATAGTGCACCCTGTTGCTGTGTTAGGACCCTGTCATCTTCATCAGGAAAAATTAATTATTTTTTTTTCCTCCATAGGAGGAACCAGCATAAGCTGGGGATTTGATAAAACCAAGTCTTCAGAATTCAAAGAACAACACTGGGTTTGCCAGAATGTTCTGGTACTTCTGTAAACTGCCTATGCAGAAAAGGCCTCAGATGTAAAAACCATCTCCCATGTATATTATTTAACATGAGATACAACATTATTGTTTGTTTGTTAGATTTATATCCTACCTTTTCTTCAGGAGCTCAAACAGCTTATACCGGGATATCTCTTCATTTTAGCTCAAGAGCAGCCACTCTCTAGCGTAGGTTGGGCTTAGAGTGATGGGTCCAAAGACACTCTTTAAGCTTCTATGGCTGAGGACAGATGTGAATCTGGATCTTCTAGTCCAACATCTGAATTGCCTACATCACCTAGCAGGGTACAGTTTTTGTGTTCAGTACCCCATTAAATTAATGTGAGCCACACACAAGAGTTTCAACTGCAACCTAAGCGTCCTCATAATCCTTACTCTTTCTTCTCGCCTGGTGCCATGAATAGTACTGAGACCTCACTGTACCTTATGGTAGCATTGCCTTTGATTAGAGTAGGGCTTAGATCTCCTTTACGATGTGACTGAGACAGCTGGGCTATTGCATTACTGTGAAATGTCCATGAAAGAACCATACATTTCCCTTGTGGTAGAGGGAATAGCAGAGAGTAATTACTTCTGTTTGGTAATATGAAATAACCATGTTTGATTTCACATATCAGATCACTTTGTCTTTATCTAAGATGTCTTATCTTCCTTGTGCCTTTTAAATTTATTGATATGTGGCCTCTTCTCACTTTCTGGCAATTTTTTAGAAACACAAGCAATATCTCCTGCCTGTCACTTTTTAATCTTCTGCTCTTTAGCTTAAGTATGCTTAGTTGTTCTTGATAGCAAGATGAAAGTATCACTTTCTTATCTGTAAATGTAACTTACAAAATGCAGTCTGGTATTAGAGATATTTACACACCCTTCTTACTAGAATTAGCTGCAGGGAAACTCAGGGGAAAATTTTTCATACATTTAGAGTATACTCCTGCCCCTCAATCAATATTTTTCTTCTCAGTTGTGGTTTTGTGGAGAAAAATGTTGGAGCAATATTGAGTTTATATTTGTAGGGCAGTGGAAGGACAGCCCAACTCCCCTTGAGGTCCAGTCCTCATCTTGGAAAACAGCATGATCTGACTGAAATTAGTTGAATCTTATTTTGATAGTCTGAATTTTAGAGACTTGTTTGGGAGATAGGGAGTGCTGCCTGATTATCTAACATGAGGAAAAATATAGTAGTAGATAATCTTTATTACAGTCACTGACTAGCAAGTTAAACAGTCAGCTTAATAAAAGAATATACAAAACACAAACACTGTCTAGAAAAAGTAATAAAAATACCTAAAGCCTAAAACATTTTTAAAACATCAATAAGAATGCATACGCTTACCTCAGGGCAGTGAATATAGTAGCAAGATCCCAAAAATAAAAACTAAGTAACTGAAACAAAATGGCTAATGAATAAAAATAATTAAGGCATAAAATATTGAAATTCTACCTAATAAATATTAAACTATTAAGAATATAGAAATATGAGTTAACATGAATATAAGTATACTTGAGACCATATATTGGTGACAGATTATCAGTGACAGATAAGTTATAACAGGAGATGAAACCTAGACACAGTGTAAGAGACTTAAAAATAAAATAAAGTTGTACATTAATAAAATCAGAAAATTAAGAGAATAGTTTCCTATGAAGGGTGATGGCAGCTGAAGGACATTTTGCAACTCTCCTGGTGGTATTAAGTTCTAGTCTGACAGCAAGGAACAAATAAGGTTGTCCTCATGGCAAAAAGAACTTCCACTGATAACCAGAAGTATGAGGATGGAACATAAATTACTGTAAAAAGGACGGTAAAGGATGTTATAGTACCCATTATTTATGCTTTGTCAAGCAAATAGATTGAGAAGGGGTTGTGCAAAGGATGGTAGCAAGGAATAATGGTGCCCCTTCTTACTCTTGAGAGTAGAGAGTGGGAGGAAATAGAAGAGATGAACGTATTCAATATATTTTATAGCTGGAAAATGATAAAAGATGTACAGAGATGTGTACAGTGTATGAGTTAATAAACTCTGTTCCCTCTAGATAGTAATAGAATGCTTGAGAGCCTACTAAGACTCACATACAAGGAACTTCAACCACTCATTTTGATTTGATTCCATTCTTGACACAGTCCCTTTAAATATATGCAGGCAATGGTCGGTAGGATCAGTTTCAGTTGATGGTTCTGTGAAAAGTTCAAATTATATGGAGAAAGTAAATGGAAGAATGCATTCAATTATTTCTATGTTTTACTCTCATCCATGTTGATTACTAACATTATGTGGAAATGGATTTGACTAAATAGTCAGTTATAACTTTTTCAGAAAGTTTGAAACAGCCACTTTGAAAGAGATGATTGTGTGGGCACTCCTTATGAAGTCCTCTTAGAATCAGAAAAGCTTGAGAGCCATCATCTATTTCCTAATACCCTCTTGTTGGGCAAAGTCTTGGAAGACAAATATTGGGACCTCAGCTACAGATACTTTGGGATGACATTAATTATCTGAATCCTTTTCAATCTGGATGTAAGCCCAGATTTCATATTTCAGTGGAATTGGTTGCCCTAGTGGATGACCTCTGTCTGGGGAAAGAAGAGGAAAGAACTTTTACTGTTTTGGCACTCAACCTCTAGAACATTTTCTCCACATACTGTGATTAAAATCGATGTTATAGTAAGTTAATTCCAAGTCATGCCTTTTCTCTTTGGTTTGGTATTTAAAATTGGTTTATTCTGTTGAATTTTTATTGCTTTCATCTAACTTGGTGGTCACAGACTGTATTTACTATTAAATATATATATTTAAAGACTTTCCTTACTGTTTTAGGATTGTGTTTGTTGCATTTTATGATAATTTGTATTATTTATTGTTCACCATCCTGATATTTGTTGATGAAAGGCAGTTTATACATATATAAATAAATAAGTAATAGATTGCACAAAGAAGTACTGGTTTAAAATATTCATTACTGATAAATGAACTGAGGAGGAGGAGGAAGAAGAGGAAAATTGAAAAAAGCAACTGGGATAGATAAGGCAAAGCAAGGCTATGAAGACTTAAAGGCTAAAGGAATTTTACAACAGAGGAAGCCACTAAAGAGTATAACATAACTACATAAAGCACAATAAACACAAAATGAAAATAGTAGAAGAGTTAAGAATAATGTATAGTTTTAAGTTGAATCAACAGAAATGGTACAGAGAAATACACAAAACTTAACTGGAATAGATATGGAAGCCAAACAAAGAGAATGTATGTTCTTAAGATAATAGGATGAGGAGCAATCAAAGAAAAAAGGATAATAGGTTGAGGAGCAATCAAAGAAAAAGAGGAGTAAAAAAAAAAGAACAGGAAATGTGAGAGAAATCTCAGTATTTCCTCTTTTGTGTATTAAAATGGAGAGAATACTCCAACATTAACATGGAAACAGCTGTAAGATAATGGGTGATATTAGTATAAAATGAAGGATGTGAACAGAAAGGTAGCACTGGGTGTAATCAGTGTGTTGATGATTCTGAAATGAGAACTCAACAATACAAGAAGCCAAGAGGCAAAATATTACTATTAATGGATATTAACAGCGAAGAAAGAGGAGGAGGAAAATCTCAAAATCAGGAACAATAATCTGGTAGCTAATAAACCCAGCATAACAAACAGAGTAATAAACAGAGAAATTGCAAAACCAGAAAAACAATAAGAGAAAAATAGTAACTTGAAATCTAATCACTCACACTGAGATGTGTGAATCAGTCACTGAGAAAGAGATAGTGAAAACTTTACTGAATGTTGAATGACAACTTTCAGAAAACCAGGTGAAACAAGGAAATAATAATAAAAATAAAATAAATTAGGAATGATGAGAGATATGCACAGACTAGCTGAAACTAAATGCAACGGTACAGGGCAACAATGAGAAGGAACAGAAGAACTTTGGATTTGCAAGGAACCATCTGATTTCTATTATGTTTACTCTCACATCGTTTATCTGCTGAGCAGGGACATTTCTGTTATATATGAGAGAGAGAGCCTTTCCAAAAAAGAGTAACTCCAGGGTGAAGGTAAGACCTCAACACCAATTTTTGAGATTCCACTCCAATTGAGTCTCTCCCATTGGGGGGAGATGGGCGGGGGACAAATTAAATAAATAAATAAGTACATAAATTCCTTGTATGTTGTATAACACTGTTTTTATGTGCCTTATACAAGGAAAGAAAATAAAGTGTACGAATGCTGTACTGCTGAAAATAAATTGGATATTCTTTTATGAGGCCTTCACAAGTGTTTGTTGCTTTCATTAATCAATTTGATATATATCTGTCATGAATGAAAAATTGTAAATCTTGAGCTAGAAATCCAATAGAAAAAAAAGTATCAGAAATAAATGGTGACTTCTCTGTGTTAATGAATCAACATCCCATATCAATTTATCAGTTTCAACTTTCTGATCTTGAGAAAGGTTTAGCAAAAATAACAGTGACTGAAGATGATGGTTATAAATGACTTACCTGTTCAATCAAAATCCCATGTTTGATTTGTTTTGGTACTCAGATAACTGCTTTAGTACTGCTTGCTACCTACTAGGGTACCTAATAGGATCAGATGGGACTATCATTTCTGAATAAATAAGGTTTATAACCACAAGAGTTCTGCATATAGAGAAAGAAAATATTGTTAATTCTGTCATGTGAAAACATCTAGTGTGGGTACTAACTGAATGACAAATTTGCACTATCTGGTTGGAGAGTGAGGACTGATTAGTTCATGATGTTCTTTGCATGTTCTCAAATGTTTTGAAGTCTGTGAGGACAACTGCAGGTCAGCTTCAACCTGCTTTGTGAGGAATTGGGAGCCTGTAAGTTATATCAATGGTGTCCTTCTGTCTGTGACCATCCAGAATACATCTGGCTGGCCATTGTAGGACAGAGAATGCTGGACTAGTTGGACTGTTGATCCAGCAAGGCTCCTCTGATGTTCTTAAGCTATAACATGGTTTTCTTTGACTTAGAATTAGGTTGTAGTGTGAAGCCAGCAATTACAATTTCTAAACTATGATTATGTGTGAGTCCAACTATTGTGATCAATTTGATTAAAACCAACTATGGCTTAATACATCGTGTAAACCCAAACCAATTTCTCATTCTGATAATTCTATTTTGGAACAAACTCAGACTTCCGTTTCTCTAATGTTTAATCCATAACGCAACCTTCCAACAATACAATACAGAACTGTATCGCATAGTCATTACCCTTCATCTGTGTCTGAAAAACACTTTTGGTATAACTAAAATTTTACAACCATTTCCATGCTTTCGAATACGAGAAGATGAAGGGCGAGACTTGTTGCTGTCACTAAGTCTGCAATCCAGACAGAGGACATGAAAAGCAGACAAGCCACAGGGAAAAGAATTATCTTACAGCCTTCTCAGTGTCCTTTTCTCTAGGACAAGCAGGCACCAGAAACCCACTTTAATTTCTGCAGTTTTTCTCCTCTTAAAAGCAAGATTTAAATGCTCTAGACTGAAAAAAAACAGCATGCCAATACAGTTGGAGATTCATTGATTAATTTTAATTTAGGAAGTGTGGGCTTGCTGACTCAGCAGGTGACTGGAGGACAGCACTTCTGTCACAGCAAGATACACTCTTCTGCAACTCTGTTTTCTCTATTTCTGTTCTCTAACACTGATTTTGCGGTTTTCTCTAAACTGACTGACCATTCTGGTTAACCTGGGGAGATTTAGGCACTGTATAAATGTGGAGGAAGGGCACTCAGGTTTCTTTCTACAAACATCATTGAGAAGAAAAGATAATTGAGACACATTTTTTTTCATCTTTTGGATTATATAAGCAACATTAAGTTTAGGCTCAGATTTAACAGCATATCCTGAATGCACCTGCTTTCCTTCTTTTATCCGTGAATGGAAAGCAGCTGTAGGAAGAGAAGCTAAATTAAATAACGAAGACAAATAATGGAGGAGGAAAAGGATTGCTTAACTCTTTCCATTCCAGTTGCTGTTCTGTTCCCAATCCCCTTTGCCAGGGTTTCTCAACCTGAGCAACTTCAAGATGTGTGGGCTTCAGCTGGTCCACACCAGTTGCTGGCTGGGGAATTCTGGGAGCTGAGCTTGAGAAACACTGTTCTTTGCCATTTGAAGGGGAATTATGTAACCCTTTCATACATGTGTGAAAAGCAGGCCTCTAAATTAGAAAATCTAAAATTATTATAACAAAGCAGAGACCAATCATAGCATCATAGGTGTCAGTGTGGTTAGTGAAAAAGGGAGGCTCACATTCCCATCCACCTTTAGTTGTGTTCAGTAGATAACTTCAGACCAGTCCGTCTCTCAACCTGACCTATGTCACTGGGTTGTTGGGAGGATAAATTTGTCCCTCCAACCTGGAGATGTTAACTGTTTCTCATAGCCATAAAGTTAGCTCCAGTTTGGCTGCTTTAATCAGCCCTCAAAGGCAAAGTTATCCTAATCTTGCTAGATATCTGCCCACATTTTCAAGCTCTACAATTTGAAAAGAATCCAAATCAACTGGACTACCAGTTGCCAAAGTTAGAATCAACTGACCTTCCTTAATATCAGAATCTAAGCAATTTAGATCCTAGTGGTTGTATCTGCACAGAATAAAACAGACTGTTTACGGTGAACCTTAACAACAGCACTCTGACTCTCTTGCCAGCATCTTGGCAAAGACCTCACACCATGGCTGGTTTGCACATCACACTAACCCACAGTTTAAGAATAGTTAATCACAATGGGCAAAACCAAACAAACCACATGCTTAGCACAATGCATATACTGAATCAGTATGTTAAAAACAAAATACTGGTTTATTCCATGCAGATGTGATTATTTCTTTGTAGTCCTTATTGCCATGAATTTAGCCTGTGTCTGAGCCGATTTACCTTCCCTTTTTCCTTATGGGCACTTCTGCTAATTCCTTCTGCTCACTTTTAAGAGAAAGCTGAGTAGGCTCTCCCGGAATACAGGGCACTTAAACAGGGATTGTGTCGCTCATACCAGCCATTCCTTATTTTATGTATCAGCCATCATTTTATCAGTACCACTGACATTAAAGACAGGAAAATGTCCAACTAGTTTCAGGAGACTTCTGGATCCATCAGATGTCTAGGCAGGTCCTGTTACATAATCCAGCAGTATAGACATCCATTCCTAACCACAATGACACCAGAATGACAAAACATTGTGATGTCATGATATCACATAGAAGGATAAAAAGAAGAGTTTGTGATCCAAAGTTGTGATGCACTTGCCTCCCTCTGTGCATGCCTTTATGCAACCCTCTTGTGGTAGTTATACTGGAACTCTATTCCAAAAAGAACCACGAAGTGATTTGTCTGTTATAATTGAGTCCTTGCTCCTTCAGGGTTGTAACTGAAGCTGAATGAGTAAAGGTTCCTGACCAATATTTAAGGTGACATCATGTTCAAGAATTTTAATAAATCATAACATCACCAACACAATGTTCTTTTCTGTCCAATATGCAGATACCAAATATTGCTGTCATATATTTAATTTCAATTTTAATGGTACCATTAATCAGCAAATGAGGACACGGTGACTCAGGACCCAATGTTCTATCAACTATATTGTTAGTTTCAGTAGAGAACATTTCTCATTTCCACCCATGTGATCTGGATTTGCCAGGCTTATAAAATTAATATATTTTAACTGCTGCTCCTAATAGATGATCTGCTAACATAGTAGATTCCAGAAGTACTCTCTGAAGAATGACTGTTTGCACAAAATACTTACCCATGATCAACAGAACCATGGTTTACACAACCCAAATTTCTGAGTGGATCCACACAGCATGTCAGGCTATGTGATTGGCTAGTTTGAGGCTAAATTAGATGTTCAACAAATGCTTTTATTGTTTGAGACCAGTCTGCATTTACTGGATGGAAATGAATGCATTAGGCTGCATCAGGACTACACAGGGGGCAACAATCTTATATAAAACAGGTGTGCTTGGCCAGTTTGTTGGATTGGAAGTTATGCAGATGAAAAAGAGGTCAGGGTTCAGCCTGTTTAAATAATAATGATGTAGAAAAGAGAATTTCAGCAGGTGTAGCTACCATAGCAGCCCAGCACTGGTGGAAATTCTCACTCTCTTAAAGGGGAAGTCAGATCTTTTTTTCATTAGCTCATTTTAATTACCTTCCTAGGACCTACAGCTGGTGTCCCAAGTCCTAACTCTCAAGAGATTGTCCTGGACTATAATGATTTCCTGGTTAGCAATACAAGCAAGGAGAATTCTATTTGTGCCTTAGCTTGGCAGTAACTGTGCACAGATCTACAGAGATTTGTAACCCCACCAGTTCCAGGATTACAGCCAGCAATTCCAGGGAGGATGTGAAAGCAGGTGGCTTCTTGAGTGCCCATGGAGGAGGTCAGGTGGCTTGCATTTAGATGGTTGGGGGCAGGCTGTGCAAACTCATTCCTTTTTGTTGTTACTGAATTCTGTTGTTGCCACTATTTCAGACATTACTTCCAAACGCTCTCAGATTCGTAATTTAGGTAATAAACTAATAAGAGGCAGTAAGGTTATATAGCACTAAAACATTGATGAGAAGCAATGTAAATAAATTGTAACAGCAGCAGCAGAGCAGATTAAACCATAATTAAGACCACTGTACCTTACAGTGCCATATCACATGGAAGCCACAATGGTTTATTGAGCCAAGACCAACTTAGCCACTGCCCCCCCCAGCCGTGAAGCTTATAGGGTCTTCTTGGGCCAGACTAGACTAACCTCTGCTTTGTTGGACACAGTGACCTGATTCACAAATAACACTAAACTGCATGATGCTAATCATGGCTGGCAAACTGCAATGGTAGATTCACATATTCACACATTGCACTAAACCAAAACCAAAAAAATCACATTATGACTAGGTGGGATGTGTGGTAAAGTATCCTCAAAGATTAAAGTTTTTGATAATGTTTTAAAGAGCTATTCTGTTTGCTCTGTGTATAATGTTTTAGTAAATGTACTCAACTGGAAACTGGTGTTTGTGTAATCCTTTTGCCTAGCCTGTGTATCAGATGGTGGATGAACATGGAGTTTTTACCTAAATTAAAGGGAAGATTTGGAAAATGGGCCTATAGGTTATATATAGACTTTGTGGTCAAATGTTCAATATGGGGGTTATGAATGTTAATCATATGAATGCTAGCATCATATGCATAGATATACGTACATCAAGAGGATACGCCAGCCTGCCAACTTCCCAGATTGTTCCCGTATGTCACAGAATGCATTTAAATGGAATCAAATTTCCACTTACACCTTAGAATCATATTCTTTTACTACCTTTTTTAGATGTATGCATAATACTAGCTCAAGCCTGGTAGAATGCATTAATATCCCTTTCTAAAGACTCTTTTAATCAAATATGCTGTCTGCAAATGCTATAACTGATTGAGAGTGGGAAATGTGGTGCATGTGCTCAAAGCCACTCCCCTTTTACCTGTCTTGAATAGGGTTTGTGCAGAGCCTTCTCAATGCTCATATCCCAAAAAATGCGGATTCACCAAAGCCCTTGAAGAAACAGTAGGTTTCAAGGAGATATTTAAAGATATGGATGGAGGCATCATTTGATGATGATGATGATGCAGCTGAAACACTGAACAGGGATTTTTTTTTTTAATGAGAGAAAATGTTTCATTCAAAATGCTACATGTCCCTAATCAATTATTTATGACATCCAAAAATTCCTGTTTCTAATCAATTATTTATGATGGCATCCAAAATTCTTGTAAAAGTCAGGGACTCGGACATACAAGAAACTCAGTAAAGCTTCAAAATCAAACTAGGTCAAGATGACCCACATACACTGGATTATTCTATCCCAGAAAGTTTTTTTCTGCCCTTCACTTTTTTAAATTTCCATGAGCCCGGACATTATTCAACTCTTTACCTTCATGGTTTCCACTGCTTGTCTCGAGTCTTCAATTTTTACTCTTCTGAGAAGCTGGAGGCATCAGTTTCTTTCATTTAATCTAGGTTACATATTGAGTATTTATTCCAGAATCTCTGCCCATACCCACTTGTGATCTATTCTTCAAAAGAAAAAATAAGGAAAAGCTTTATGTGGCAATATATGGTTGTGCTCCAATTAAGCTTTTCCCTATTTTACTTCAATATAATCAAAACCAGATTGTTGACACTTGGTGCAAATCTCTTGTTGCTGCACTGATGTTTATTCTTGACCTCCTGTGTCCCTTTCCTGAAATCCAAAGCAGTGAGCACAGGAATTCTCCTATAAACTGGACAATATGGAGTTTGAAAGCAAGCTGCCTGGGAACAGTTAGTAGACAGGATAATTGGGTGTTAATGAGCTAAATCCACTAAGTATTGATGCTTCCAAGTGGGCTTCCTGGAACCATTTAAACTTAATGTTTCAAAGATCATACAGATTATTGGCTCCTCCAATCTGTCAGGCTACTTTTTACAGTTCTACTGGGGAAAATAAAACCACTCTGTATGAGTTCGAATTATCATGTTAATGACTAAGCAGACTTGTTCTCAAGGGAAGTGACATAAAAGAGCATATAAAAGGGAGGGAAAAAAATCAACAGCTTTTTTTGCTTGTACCTCCAAATTAGAGATGAAAAGTTCCTACCTAACTTAAAAAGTGTTCTGTGGTTTTAGCTTACCATGTTTGTGAATCTGGCTGCAGTGAGTCGATGGCTCGGTTCACACAACACAAAGCCAAAGCAACCACGTAATGTGTTAGTGTAGTGTGTAAGCAATGTCAGTCTGTTGGGAGAGTGTGCAAAGACAGCTTCAAGATAATCAGGAAAGGCACTTGGGATGAGTTGGGTATGCTAAGCAAACACTCCAGAATCCTTTATTCACAAGCCAAATGTTTCAAATAGACAGTTCAGTTGACATGCAAATATAGCACCTGTTTATTCTGACTGAGAGCCATGACAAGCCCATATGAATATGAGGGGAAAACAAGGACATTGCAAGGCCTTTGAAGGCTGTGCTCACACTCCAGTGCAATCTTTGTTGAGCTCAGGGCCCCGATAACTCTTGTAGTAGAAAGCATCCAAAGGAACAGGGCATTTGCAAGAACACAAGTTCTTTCTCATTTAAGCATAAAAATATGCTTGTAAAACAAGAATCCAACACAGTTGCAAAGTTTAAAACGGCCACTTTATTCTGACAACTTGAAACCAGAAAAAAAAATGTGCAAAGTTAAAAGAAAATAAGGAAGCGACCTTAACAAAACCCTTTCTCAAGAATAAGAATATAGAACATTACCAGAATCAAAATGGGAGCGCAACGCAATGGCTCCCTCTGTTGTTGTCTTTTGGGATGTGCAGAGGAATAAATGTGGAAATCATATATCAAAGGTATTAACAGAATGTAGGTTTGTAACTGATGGAAAATATGCAGTGTTGACACATTTACACTAAGAAATTGACCATAAATCCTGTCTGGAGTAATACAACATCAACATAATAATCTAGCTGTTATATTAAACAGTGTTTTTGCCATGATTATATTGGACTGTGGATTATTTATTAAATTTGTATGCTGCCCATCTCCCCCAGAGGGTGACTTTGGGTGGCTCACAGTTAGTTATTAATAATGTACATGGTTGTATGTCTGGGAGGACTTCTTATACCACCATCAATTAGAGGGAGATGAGTGTTTGTTGTAACACATTATAATGTGTCATGTTCTAAAAATGCAAATTTTAGGGGAAAAAAGACTTATATGCCTCTTTTGCAGTATTTCCTAGGGCTGGGTAGGTCATCCAGATTTGGAGGGCAGAATGTGATTTAGAGCACAACTGGATTGTTCATAACACCTATTGGGAACACCTTAAAAGCGTGGTGTATTATTCAAGAATAAAACAATTCTGAATTTGGAAAAAAGAGCAAGTGAAGCCTAAAAGCCAACAACGTATGATTTATCTCTTACACCCTTCCAACATTCCAATTTGTAAGAGCACCAAAACTTGAATGGATCATTTTGCTGTTAAGAAAGTTTCTTCTTGGCGTCTTTATCTCGAAAGTAAAAAAGGAACCATGGAAGACCCAGTCTGGGTCAAAAGCCAACGACGATTAATGGTTGCCACACAAAGGAAAGTGGTTGTTCCTCAGAAGGCCAAACTCAGCTCTTTAAGAAATAATGGAAGATACTACCATTTTACATTTCAGTCTGTTGTAAAAATTAGCAGCCATAACCAAAATAGAGTGTTCTGGAAAAAACATTTCATCACCAATTGTTAGATGTCACAATCAGAGACACTATCGGCCAAACAGTCCAGTACAAAGCAAATTACATTATCTCAACCTCCCTTTCCTCCACGATTGCCAGAGACAGAACCAATCCTTCTCTGTCCTGAACACTAACTATGAGATGCTGGATGTTGCCTGACAACTGGGCTTCTGACCTCATTGCTGAAGGCAAAGGCTACCCTCTCCTGATCCTTTGTTCCCTCAGAAATGCATCACTCTGCCTTTAATTGTCCCTTCCTTGCCCATAATAAATTTTAACAATATTCCCAAGGGACATTCGGCTAGCTAGTGAAGCAGCCCTGAGGTCATGCAGAGCTTCCCTGAATATTCAAAACCAGATGAATTACTATTAACTCTTTTAGTTGTTTCAGTTCTCTTCTGACTTTGAGATATTACAGAACTAGTTAAAAGTATCTTCCTTTCTCCGACAAAACAAATAAACAAACAGAGTAAGAGATAGGAATCTTGGTGCATGCCATGAAACCTTTCCCTGCATATAATAAATGCAATGGAAGTTGTTTATACAGCAGAGTTAGGGCCTCATAGTGGGCAAGTTTCCTCTGTGTTTAGACATTTTTGCTCCAAAGTAAATTAGCACGGGGAACTAGCCTTAACTTTCCAATGTAAGTCTTATGAATGTAACATATTAGGGAGAATTAATACATCAAAGAGACCACACTCTCCTTCACCATCTACAGTACTGTGCAAACGTTTTAGGCAGGTGTGAAAAAATACTGTAAAGTAAGAATGCTTTCAAAAATATATATTGTAATTGTTTACATTTATCAATTCACAAAAGGCAAAGTGAGCAAACAGAAGAGAAATCCAAATCAAATCAATATTTGGTGTGATCAAACAGCATCAATTCTTCTAGGTACACTTGCACAGAGTTTTTAAAGGAACTCAGCAGGCAGGTTGTTCCAAACATCTTGGAGAACCAACCACAGATCTCCTGTGGATGTAGGCTGCCTAAAATCCTTCTGTCTCTTCATGTAATCCCAGACAGACTCGATGATGTTGAGATCAGGGCTCTGTGGGGGCCTAACCATCACTTCCAGGACTCCTTGTTCTTCTTGACACTGAAGATAGTTCTTCATGACATTGGCTGTATGTTTGGGGTCGTTGTCCTGCTGCAGAATACATTTGGGGCCAATCACATGCCTCCCTGATGGTATGACATGATGGATAAGTATCTGCCTGTATTTCTCAGCATTGAGGACACCATTGATCCTGACCAAATCCCCAACTCCATTTGCAGAAATGCAGCCCCAAATGTGCAAGGAACCTCCACCATGCTTCACTGTTGCCGGCAGACACTCATTATTGTACCGCTCTCCAGCCCTCTGGCGAACAAACTGCCTCCTGCTACAGCCACATATTTCAAATTTTGACTCATCAGTCCAGAGCACCTGCTGCCATTTTTCTGCACCCCAGTTCCTATGTTTTCATGCATAGTTGAGTCACTTAGCCTTGTTTCCACGTCGGAGGTATAGCTTTTTGGCCACAATTCTTCCATAAAGACCACTTCTGGCCAGACTTCTCCAGACAGTAGATGGGTGTACCTAGGTCCCACTGGTTTCAGCCAGTTCTGTGCTGATGGCGCTACTGGACATCTTCTGATGTCAAAGGGAAGTAAACATGATGTGTCTTCCATCTGCTGCATTAAGTTTCCTTGGCCAACCACTGCATCTACAGTCCTCAACATTGCCCATTTCTTTGTGCTTCTTCAAAAGAGCTTGAACAGCACATCTTGAAAGCCCAGTGTGCTTTCAAATTTTTGCCTGGGAGAGACCTTGCTGAGGCAGTATAACTACCTTGTGTCTTGTTGCTATGCTTAGTCTTGCCATGGTCCATGACATGAGACTGTCTTCCACAGCCTCACCTTAGCAGCAGAGTTTGGCTGTTCCTCACCCAGTTTTAAGCCTCCTACACAGCTGTTTCTGTTTCAGTTAATGACTGTGTTTCAACCTACATATGAAATTGATGATCATTAGCACTTGCTTGGTATAATTGGTTAATCATACACCTGACTCTAATCCTACAAGATCCCTGACTTTGTGCAAGTGTACGAAGTGTGCAAGTGTAAGAATTGATGCTGGTTTGAAGCCAAAGGGCAGTCACACCAAATATTGATTTTAAATTTTTCATATGTTTGCTCACTTTGCATTTTGTAAATTGATAAACACAAACAATTACAATATATATTTTTTAAAGCATTCTTACTTTATAGCATGTTTTTCATACCTGCCTAAAACTTTTGCACAGTATTGTATATCCCTCGCCCAGCCTCCAAACTATGCAATATTTTCTCCTGAGGATGAGTCATGTGTGGCCCCCAGTTGTTGTTGAACCTCAATTCCCTTAGCCCTAGCAAGCAAGATCAAAGCGGTGAGATATGGGAATTGCACCTGAAGAATATCTGGAATAACATAAATGTACATATAAGCAATATGCTTTGTATGGAGGACATATATATTTTCTGAATCATGAGACTGCAAAGACAGAAGGAGACTCTCAAAAAGGCAGATAAATAGGTGGAAGGAAGTAAAAGTAGTCTCATTCCCTTTAAAGAATATGACTTTTCATCTAAGCAGCAATTTGAAAGAGTGTCCCTCAGGTCTTTTTGCCACTGAACTACACATACAGATTATACATTCCATGCTCTATTTTAGAATGGCTACTTCTGTCTGTCTTATATTCTATCAGATTTTTTCCTTGATGCACTGTAAGATGCTTTTGGCCAGTAGAATGTATTGTTTTCTTTCACAAATCATCATTTATGTTTGAAGCTCAGCATCTGCATCTACTTCACAAGCATATAGGTGATAATGAGACTTCATTTGGGTAACAGCTTTTGTCTGCTGAAAAACTATGATTCTAATAGGTTCTATTTCTAATTCTAGAGTTTTTCTTGGATCCAAGAAATAAAATTTAGTTAAAACTACACAAATTGTAGGTTTATCCTTCTTAACCACCCTCCCCCAATACACTGGCTTGAAATAAGTAAATAAATCATAATATTAGAGCGAGGGCTACAGTTTTAGGCAGAAGCTATTATTGTTTCATTTTCTTATTGTGTGGAAGGAAAATTGTCTCAGTGGTGCTATAACCTATTTATTTACTCAGGCAGTATGATATATTTCACCCAAAGAAGTATCCAAAGGGGCAATCTTCTCTAAACTCTCTTGTATATTAGTTATGTTCAGACACTGGAATCTTATAAAAAACTGTATGCAAGTATTTAATAAATACAGTGTAACATTAAAAATAAATTTAGCTTTTACTTCTAGAAAATTCTGGCATGATCCAAAAATGCTATATGTCAATGCTGTTATATTCCAAACCTGTTCCCCTTTAAGATCTTGTGATTTTCCAATCTTATGGTAAGTCAGTCCTGGTCATGCATCTTGTTTGGAGAGATGGTAAGACCTGTAGGAGATAAGGACCTCATATCCCTTTTACAGAAAATCATTAGTGGAAACAGCTAAAATGTCATCTTAATAAAACTAGAAGGAATACTTGAACTGGAACAAGTAATCTATATAAAAACTGCTTATTTCTGTAAACAGCCTGATATACAGGCAAAGCAGTGCAGGGGAATAAAAAAAGCAAGGGTGAAATTATCCTACTAAATATTAGCATATAATTTAAAAAATCTGATGGCTGAAATGATATACATCAACCCAAGCTGCTACTAGTGAGCTATTTATGCTTTCTCAAAAGGACCAACCTTTCTCTAAAAAGTTATGTAAAAGGAACAAAGCTGGTACTTCTTCTCAAACTGGAAATCAAATGAAACTTACATTTTTCCTTTATAAGATCAGGACTATCATTAGGGGTTTAATTCATCCACTGAAAAATGTTCAAGTTATCTGCTTACATTGATAAAAATTCAAACACAATATTGTGCTTTTAAGTAGCAGTAAATTAAGGGAGATGAAGTTCTCTGCCTCAAACAGCAGTCCTCATCCTAAAACGCATGTATTTAGAACAAATGAATGCTTCTTTTTGAGTGCACTCTATAGTACAAAAATGTTTGTATTATAGAGATACAAACAAAAAAGGCCAAATTAAAAAAAAAATCTGTAATGGAATGGTAAACCTAAGCTTTAAAAAAATCCATGAAAATAGAAGAAGTTCACTTCTAGAAGTTTCAGAACAGAACAAATGATAACCATTTGAAAAGAAAGTAAAACTAAGAAAGTCGAATGCAGCTCATGAGAAGTTTTCAGCACTTCTTATGCATAAAATTAAAATTAGCATAAAATTAGCCAGGTTATATTATTAGAACAAAATTATTTATGCATCCAAGACTCAGAAATAGTTATATGAATTATGCTGCTGATAAAGGTTTTGTTCTCCTTATCTCTATTTCTCTTTTGCTCTTAAAAATCAAATCTCCCTTTTTCTGTTTGATTCACAGCACACTATACAGTGTTTAAAAATGGGACTGTTGCTATCATATGTAATTTGACCTTAAGGCAGGATCTCCCATAGCAAGTTTTGTTTCTGAGACCATACAAATGAACAAAGTATTTAATATACTTAAAGAAACATCCAATATTTCATTTTATGTATATTTTATTTTAAAAAGGAGTCAAAGAAATGTTGTTTTAAGAATACCTATATTCTTCCTTTTTACACTTTTTATTATTAACACTTACAAAAACATTCAAACACTGAGGAAAAATTAAATAGCTTTGGAAGCAGAACTCCTTCCTTTTCTGCCTACACACATACGGAAATTCTGAGCTGCTGACACAAAACCCCCTCCCACATTCATAAAACCCCTACAACTATTGTCAAACATAAATTAAATAAATCATAGGCACTAGTTTATCATATTCATGTTTCCACACTTCAATATACCCAAACCTCTAAAACACAGAAAGTCATAGGATGTCCTGGCAATCAAATAAACTGACAATGTGAAAGTCTCCTCTAATTACACTTTTTTCAGGAATCTAAATTTGCTGGACGTTTATTACAATGCAGCAGTAGGAGGATGCTCTTAGAACTTAATACACTGTCAAAATAATGTAAGAGGTGATGCATAAAAACAACACTTATAAATTAAGGTGATGTAGCTTAGTTAAAAAGGCAACATCTGGATGTATGAATAAAATATTCAGTTAAATATTTTTCTAGTAAAGGTAGAAATGAGAATGTCTTCACTTATGAAGATTGCAATGTCTGCTTTGCTAGAGCCCCATTTTAGAAATCAGGCTAGGTAAAGTTACCTAAAAATATTTGGACACCTCATGTTTTCTGCTCAGCACTTTAAATATATTGGACTAACAGTGCAAAACAGCTTGGTTAACTTCTCCTCCCACAATTATTGGCTACACTGATTTAAGAAGACACTCCAGTTCAATTCTTTTTGATATGATTTGACTGTAATTTAGGATGCTGTAATAGTAACATTCTCAGTTAAAGGAATGTCACTTCCCACACTGTGCTTGTGATTCATAGAAGTGCAAGTAATTCCACTTTGTAAAGCTGTATGGTGAGAATGAACTCTCCAAAGTCTTCAACATGCCCATGTCTTACTTGGCAGGTGATTTATGCATGAAAGATCTATCAGTGTTTCTCAACCTTGGCAACTTTAAGATGTGTGGACTCCAGCTCCCAGAATTCCCCTGGCTGGGGAATTCTGGGAGCTGGAGTCCACACATCTTAAAGTTGCCAAGGTTGAGAAACAACTGATCTACATTGTGCCTTCAGAACCCAGCATCTAAAGATTCCAGAAGTGAGGAATCCCATCACTTATGCAAGAATATAAAAGGGCCATTCCTTTAAATTAAAAAAAAAAATTGCCTGAGTGCTGGAACTGATATCTAGTCTTATCCTGCCTTGGTCACATTTCCAATTCAAGTAAAAATTTCATGGCTTTTAATCCACTAATCTATGAAGGCTAGCTAAAAAATCAAGGACTAGAATCCCCAAATCAGTTACTCTTCTTGTAAAAATTCAAAAGCACACATTTTAAGAGGCAGGCATGAATAAGATTTGCAAGCCACAAACAGAGTATGTTGGATTTTTCAGTCGTTACCAAAACAGTATCCTAGCTAAGAACATTTTTTTGCTCAGTACTTTAGACAGCACAAGGAAATGTCATTCTAAGAGACTGCTTTCTCTTTCCTAAAAAAAACAAAAATTCTTGCAACTGACCTACTCTCAACTTCTTTTTGATACATAACTTATTTTCTGTCTTCCACTACACCATAAAACAACTAGAAGGGGGGTTGCAAGAGACAGGGCTATGGGTATTAATAGTACTAGATTTCTACAGCGTGAGGGGTACCCTGACAACAAGGATTGGCAAAATAGTGAAAAGCTGACAACAGTTAGAGGAACAAACTACTCTGTAAACATACATGGCAGAGTTTTCTTTTCTTTTTTCAAACTGTTACCAACAATGCAAAATACAGGTATAAGGCAAAGTACATAGTTAAAATATTAATAAGGGCAATAACCTCAGCAGAAGTATTTACAATTAAACACACCTTTAGGAAGCTGATCTTTTAAAAAAAGGATAAAGAAGACTCCCTCATACCATGAAACACTACCCCTATGAATATATCATTTGGTATCAGCAGAACAACTGATTTTCTTAGAATCTCTGGGCTAGGGCTGCATAGCTGTCTTTTCTTCATGTTAACTACAGGCATGTTCAGTTGTGCTCCAGGCATTAAGCATGTGGCGATATTTCTTAATCAATACTCCCCCCTTCTTCTTCCAGGAAGTTTGCTCTAAAAAGGACTCATGCATTTAAAAATGTGGCTGCAAAAACAAAGGCTATTTTCCTGAGCCAGGAACAGCTAGTTTTAGGATTGTAAATCTAACAATGAGCCCTTTTGGCAATCATAATATTATACAAAACCTGATATGACAAGTCAACATAAAAGAATGCAACCTATGCTTATCAAGTCTCAGAGGCCTAGTTAAAAAAGAAAAAAAGAAAAAAGAAAAAAAATGGTATGACTCCCCTACCACTCCCGCAGTGAGACTCCAGAGACAACTGTTCTGTTGTGACTCAATTTCTCCACACATCTCTTCCACAATTGTTTAAAACAATCTCACTAGCCTAGTCACATTTTACAATCCAAAATTTTTGCTTTGATCAATGTTAATGTTTCTATTCTACATGTTAAAAAAGCCTTGCTCTTTAAAATCAAGTAATGTATGATCTTTCAGAACTATTTTTGCTTAACATTTTGCATGCTGCTTTTTCAAAATGGATATTTCTTTGGCATTTTAAGATATTTGCTCTTGTATCCACGTTGACTATTGTAGCCATGTGAGCATAACAATTTTAGGAAGCAGGGAAGAAGAGATTCAGAAGTGATATGTGATTCACGTAAAAATGATTTGAGTGGTCACCAAGTATCTGATGTTAATGTCATTAAAGTGCTGTTTTATAATCTCTGCCAGCTTGTGCTAATTAAAGACAGAGAGATCTGGGGAGTTTTAACCCCCCCCCAAAGTATTTTCTGATCAGTCTGCATATTGTTCTGTGGTTTAGCCTGGCGAAGGAGTACCTGCTGAATTATGTAGCTTTGCTGTTCAGTAGCAGCCGTCCTTCCAGCTCTCATCCTTTACGCTGGTATAGGTTTTGGGAGGCGGCAGTGATCTGAAACAGGGAAAATGAGATTCATCTGAGGGTTTGGCCATCAGAAACCTTCTCCCAGATAAACATGTTCTGGTTCATTGTAGCCCTATTTGTCTATTTCTTTCTCTTAATGGAAAGAATCCAATATGACAGGCAGGCCAGGAACAAGAGTGGAAATACTCAAAGATTCTGTATTGCTCTCTCTTAACGCCAACAAACTTCAGCATCAGAAACAATATCCCACAGTGCCTTTTCTTACTCCTCCTTTGAGTCCCCTAATTATTCCACTTGTCTGGCACATGAAGAGGTTTTTGTACATCTGCCTTATGCCCTTTACTGTATAATGGTTTTTGTTTCACTCTTTACATTTAGCAGGTACGATTTTGCCATTGTGAGATTAGCTCTGGGCTTCATTTCTAACTTTCCTGGTTGCCTTCCGAATAGAAGGGATACTGTCCTGTGTGCATATGGAGCCCTCAAAGGCCCAGTTGCTTTGCCAGGCTGCCCCCACAGGCTGCCCTTAGGGGCATCTTGAACAGAGCCATGTTGTGCTGCTATTTGTACTGCTCCTCCAAGCAACACTGTAATGGCAGCAACTGGTGGCTTTTCCTGGCTGGAATTCAAAAGTCCTGAACTGTGGAAAAGCCACCACCAATTACCCTATGGAATGTGGGCTGGAATGGAGCTTGTTAGGTCCAGGATCTCCATCCAATCCATCTTTCCCCTCTATTTCCGTTTTTGACCTATTAAACTACAAATCACTAGTTGGCAGCAAAAGAGCCGGTTGTCACACAGACCAGACTGCATAAGTGCTTTTGGGCTGTGGGTGTGTCCACATCATTACCCCAGAATAAATACTGACTGATTTACCTATTGAACACTGAGTGGCAGTAAAGAGTTAAAATTGTCTATGTCTTGGCTGCCATCTAGTGGCTGTCTGGATTTGTGCAACCAAAATGCAGCTGCAGGTTGAATGTTGTTGAAGAGCCTGAGATTTTGAGATTCCCAAAATTATTTGGGAAATAATTTTACTGATTCTTGCACGAAATCATAGCATGCACACACATACATGCGCGTGCACACACACCCCTTCACATACATGCACAGAGAGAGCTCTAATCATCCAAAAAAATAGGAGAGGAAAAACGCCTGTCATACAGTGAAGCTGTATATGTACTAGGTTATATTCTATGGTGGGATGAACTTTTTAAGAGATTATTTTGTGAGGAAAGGAACTGAGATCCCGAGAACACCAACCACTGGGAAAGGAATTCCACAGCTCAGAACTGAGTGATTTAAATTACACTTTCAATTCCATGCTTTAAGGCAATTGCTAGACCCACCAAGGAGGAGAAGGGGTGGCTCCAGAAGCCAGGATTCTGCTCTCCCGCACAGCCAAAGCTGCACTGTAGAAGAGTGATGGCCCCAGGGACCAGATGGGAGGAGGCAGTGCCACAGTAGACCTGTTGTATCTGAACAGATCCAACCATGTTGCCTCAAGCTGCCGCCGTCTCCTCCTCCTTGGGTCACAAGCTCTTCTTTCATTTTCCCATGGAAAACACTACTCTCCTGCTGGAATTCCTTGGACTATCTTCAGCTTGCCTCTTGTAGAGGCTCCATTATGAGGACACGTCCTAAGCAAGCAAATCAGAGGGATTTCTTTGTGCTGAAGTAAGTAAATTATGTAGACAAGTCCAGAAATGGGTAATCTATCTGCAAACAGGCATTCTTTATGGGAAAAAAAATATTCTTGTATATGACAACATGACTCGAGATGAATGAGGTATACACAAACGTCAATCTTCTAGCCAATGACATCCAAAGCACAAGGACAATTTCTTTACTCACTAAATTGTCCTAGATGACTTCATAAATTTTGTTATCAAATGTTTCATTGCTGATAATACATTTCTTGGTTAAATAAATCCTTGAGGAATATCAATATTATTTACTGATTACAATTTAGCTCACTTTTTGCTTAAAGTCATCCTGTGCCAGGGTGACTCAGCCAAGGGTTCAAACACATGTTCATAGCTTTTCATGCAGGGAATGAATGGGGGAGACTAGAAGGTAAAAGAAGCTGGGTAAGCAAGTAGTATGTTGTCTAAGTGCACATAGTTATGAGCCATCTACTGGCTTATAAGATATACAGAAAATGTCTTTGCAGTGAAGAATCTATGTATCAATTCTACAAGCAACCCCCAAATTAGAAAGACAGTGATATAACAGAAAAAGAAAAGGGTATAGATGTAAGTCAAAATGTACACATAGAAATGATGTTTTAAAATTAGTTATTTCATTTAAAAGCAGCATAAAATAGCATGTAAATTTTTGATTTCTCCAGAACTCTACATTGTAAAAAGCAGGTATGAAACAGAGGTAATAAACCTGAAGTTAGGCTGGATATTTCAGCCATGAAATCACAAACTGCCTCTACCTAACAAAGCACCCCAAATTACTTTCTGGCTTTTTTGATATAAAGACTGCAGTGTCCATAAAACACACAGGTCCTTCAAATCTACCCGTACCCCTAGCTTAAACTCCGTTTATCCCAAAATCAGAAAAGCAGATTTAACTCACCTCCCCCACTAGATTACACAAAACAAATATCATTTCTATTACCATATTCTCAGAAAAAGTTGAAATGATCACCTCCCCATTGAAAATAAATTATTTTTGATAAAAAGTGTCTTTTTTTCAGAATAAATAGGATATGTATACAAACCACTTTGGCTATATAAGATTTGCTACCCAAGACACAAATGTTTCTCCTGAATGACAGTTTTTGCCATGTACAAAGTGAAAGTGGCAGACTCACCTGCGAATGGGCTGTGCGAGTTTGCTGCGAGGCACTGGTATGCCCCCTGTGCAGGGGGCACTAGGTCTTGGCAAGCCACTCCTCAACCCTGTGGTTCCTGCAGGTCTCGTAAGGGTAGCACTGTTGATGCTGCTGGCTGGGCTCGGAGAGGCAGAACTGGGAGCTGCTAAAGGCCCTGGTGAAGAGCTGCTGTGCGGAAGCTGTGTCGCGTCTGGAACAGAGCTAGGTCCATGGGTATTAAATGCTTTTACTGGCTGTCTCAGAGCCAGAGGTGATGGTGCTGCTGGAGACCGGAATTTACTGGGTGATGGAACTGGAATATCACCAAAAGTAGACAGTCATGTTCAGTGTCGGAATAATAAAACAGCTGCAGCTTAAAATCAGACAGAACCTAAAAGCATTAGTGATATAGTAGAACAGAACCCAATATACATACAGTACTGTGCAAAAGCTTTAGGCAGGTGTGAAAAAATGCTGTAAGTAAGAATGCTTTCAAAAATATACAGTGCATTCGGAAAGTATTCAGACCCTCTTCACTTTTTTCAATTTTGTTATGTTGCAGCCTGATACTACAATCGTTCAAATTCATTTTTTTTCATTAATCTACACTCAGTACCCCATAATGACAAAGTGAAAACAGAATTTTAGAAATGTCTGTAAATTTATTAAAAGGAAAAAACTGAAATACCACATGTACTCACAAGTATTCAGACCTTTTACTCAGTACTTTGTTGAAGCACCTTTGGCAGCAATTACAGCCTCGAGTCTTTTTCAGTATGATGTGACAAGCTTTGCACACCTGGATTGGGGGATTTCCTGCCATTCTTCTTTGCAAATCCTCTCAAGTTCAATCAGGTTGGATGGGGACTGTCAGTGGACAGCCATTTTCAGGTTTCTCCAGAGATGTTCAATAGGGTTCAAGTCAGGGCCCTGGCTGGGCCACTCGAGGACATTCACAGAGTTGCCCCTAAGCCATTCCTGTGTTGTCTTGGCTGGGTGCTTAGGATCATTGTCATTTTGGAAGCTGACCCTTCGGCCCAGTCTGAGGTCCTAAGTGCTGTGGAACAGGTTTTCACTGAGGATATCTCTGTACTTTGCTCCATTCAGCTTTTCCTCAACCCTGACCAGTCTCCCAGTCCCTGCTGCTGAAAAACACCCCCACAGCATGATGCTGCCACCACCATCCTTTGCTGTTGGGATGGTATTGGGCAGGTGATGAGCAGTGCCTGGTTTCCTCCAGACATAACGTTTAGAATTGAGGCCAAACAGTTCAGTCTTGGTTTCATCAGACCAGAGAATCTTGTTCCTCTCAGTCTGAGAGTCCTTCAGGTGCTTTTTTGCAAACTCCAAGCGGGCCTTCATGTATTTTGCACTGAGGAGAAGCTTCTGTCTAGCCACTCTGCCATAAAGCTCAGATTGGTGGAGGGCTGCAGTGATGGTTATCCTTCTGGAACTTTGTCCCATCTCCACACAGGATCTCTGGAGCTCAGTCAGAGTGACCATCGAATTCTTGGTCACCTCTCTTACTATGGCTCTTCTCCCCCGATTGCTCAGTTTGGCTGGGCGACCAGCTCTTGGAAGAGTCCTGGTTGTGCCAGACTTCTTCCATTTGAGAATTATGGAGGCCACTGTGCTCTTGGGAACCTTCAGTGCAGATTTTTTTTTGTAGCCTTCCCCAGATCTGTGCCTTGCAATAATCCTGTCTCTGAGCTCTGCAGGCAGTTCCTTTGACCTCATGGCTTTTGCTCTGATACAGTATGCATTGTCAGCTGTGAGGCCTTCTACAGAGAGGTGTGTGCCTTTCCAAATCATGCCCAATCAATTTAATTTACCACAGGTGGACTCCAATCAAGGTGTAGAAACAGCAATGATCAAGAGAAATGGGAGGCACCCGAGCTAAATTTCAAGTGTTGCTGCAAAGGGTCTGAACACTTATGCCAATATGATATTTCAGTTTTTTCTTTTTAATAAATTTACAGACATTTCTAAAATTCTGTTTTCACTTTGTCATTATGGGGTACTGAGTGTAGATTAAAGAGAAAAAAATGAATTTGAACAATTGTAGTATCAGGCTGCAACATAACAAAATTTAAAAAAGTGAAGGGGGTCTGAATACTTTCCAAATGCACTGTATATTGTAATTGTTTACATCAATCAATTCACAAAAGGCAAAGTGAGCAAACAGAAAAGAAATCCAAATCAAATCAATATTTGGTGTGACCACCCTTTGCCTTCAAAACAGCATCAATTCTTCTAGGTACACTTGCACACAGCTTTTGAAGGAACTCAGCAGGCAGGTTGTTCCAAACATCTTGGAGAACCAACCACAGATCTCCTGTGGATGTAGGCTGCCTCAAATCCTTCTGTCTCTTCATGTAATCCCAGACAGACTCGATGATGTTGAGATCAGGGCTCTGTGGGGGCCTAACCATCACTTCCAGGACTCCTTGTTCTTCTTGACACTGAAGATAGTTCTTCATGACATTGGCTGTATGTTTGGGGTCGTTGTCCTGCTGCAGAATACATTTGGGGCCAATCACATGCCTCCCTGATGGTATGACATGATGGATAAGTATCTGCCTGTATTTCTCAGCATTGAGGACACCATTGATCCTGACCAAATCCCCAACTCCATTTGCAGAAATGCAGCCCCAAACGTGCAAGGAACCTCCACCATGCTTCACTGTTGCCGGCAGACACTCATTATTGTACCGCTCTCCAGCCCTCTGGCGAACAAACTGCCTCCTGCTACAGCCACATATTTCAAATTTTGACTCATCAGTCCAGAGCACCTGCTGCCATTTTTCTGCACCCCAGTTCCTATGTTTTCATGCATAGTTGAGTCACTTAGCCTTGTTTCCACGTCGGAGGTATAGCTTTTTGGCCACAATTCTTCCATAAAGACCACTTCTGGCCAGACTTCTCCAGACAGTAGATGGGTGTACCTAGGTCCCACTGGTTTCAGCCAGTTCTGTGCTGATGGCACTACTGGACATCTTCTGATGTCAAAGGGAAGTAAACATGATGTGTCTTCCATCTGCTGCATTAAGTTTCCTTGGCCAACCACTGCATCTACAGTCCTCAACATTGCCCATTTCTTTGTGCTTCTTCAAAAGAGCTTGAACAGCACATCTTGAAAGCCCAGTGTGCTTTCAAATTTTTGCCTGGGAGAGACCTTGCTGAGGCAGTATAACTACCTTGTGTCTTGTTGCTGTGCTTAGTCTTGCCATGGTCCATGACATGAGACTGTCTTCCACAGCCTCACCTTAGCAGCAGAGTTTGGCTGTTCCTCACCCAGTTTTAAGCCTCCTACACAGCTGTTTCTGTTTCAGTTAATGACTGTGTTTCAACCTACATATGAAATTGATGATCATTAGCACTTGCTTGGTATAATTGGTTAATCATACACCTGACTCTAATCCTACAAGATCCCTGACTTTGTGCAAGTGTATGAAGTGTGCAAGTGTAAGAATTGATGCTGGTTTGAAGCCAAAGGGCAGTCACACCAAATATTGATTTTAAATTTTTCATATGTTTACTCACTTTGCATTTTGTAAATTGATAAACACAATTACAATATATATTTTTGAAAGCATTCTTACTTTATAGCATTTTTTTCATACCTGCCTAAAACTTTTGCACAGTGCTGTACATTAATATTTCACAATAGGTAACATTTGTAAATGTTTTGAGACATGCAAATATGTCAAGTTTAAATGGCAATATACTTTCAATATTCTACCAGAAAAGATTAGCAATTCAATGAGTAGCAGTACTAATAAAAACAGCTGCAATGACAAATAATTGTGTAGCTGTTTTGTTCTGATCATTTCAGCAGCTAACTAGTTTTAATTGATGATGTGTGTAAGTAACTCTTTACTGAAAAAGGAAAGATGACTCTTTCTACAATGTGCTCCTCTGCTCTTTTAGCTAATTACTTTAATATTTAGATTTGGCTTGTTCTTAAACAATTGCTAATTTTAGATTAGTTTAGGTTTTAATTTTGCAGTTAATCTGCTGTTTAAAATCATCAATGTTATACATCCAGATATTACCTTTCTATTACATCAGAAAATGTGGATAATACAATCAGCAAACTAAGAATGTAGTTATTTCAGTCAAGGTTATTACGTAGGTGTACAATATGCAGAGAAAACATTCAGTAACATGTTACAATATTTTAAATTGTGTATGCATATACCACATTAAAACTTAACAAGTATTTACTTCAACTATTTCTATTAGACTGTAAAAGAGTATTTAAGATGAAAAAACAAATGAGCTCTCATTTATTCATAATATAATGAATTTGCAATGTAAAATAGCATTTTCAACACACAGATTTAAGTTTGAACTAACTATAAGTGAAAATCACATCTACATTTAAAATATATGATGTGTAAACCTGGGCCTGCCTCAAGGACCAAATATACTATATCTCAAAATAAGGATATATTTTATGATAAACCACCCCAATAGGAAAGTTATGGTCTGTAATCATGCAAACAATGTAAGGCGCTACCAATTTAAGAGTTCCAGGAAGAAGAATTATATTTCAAGAAAATGGCTAGATTTGATACTTAACAGATGAGTTACATATTGCGGATTCTTATAATCTTAATTTTTCTGATTCTTCATATATTTATGCTTTGCAATACAAAAGGATCTTTCTGCCAAGAATATTTCTAGGGGAATTACCATGGTGACATTATGGAGTAAGATATTTTGAGGAGCAAAGGGTACACGGGGGAGGGGGGACAGACTGATTTTGAAAAAGATCAACATAACAAATTACAAAAACTGCTAAATAATGGTAGTAGGATGTTTGAGAAGCCTCAAATGTAACTACAGTTCTTGAAAGCTCTTGGATCTGTAATGAAATAAATGAAATTCCAGCACAGGGTAAGGAAAACTTTTTGACAAACCCAATAGTAAATTCAAGGATGAAAATATTTTTTGATATTCCAAGAGCCATTAAATTAAGAAACCATATTAGTTTCTCTTTAAGTGCTCTAAGATATCCTATGAATAAAGCTTCCCAAGATGACTTTATAAAAAACTTCATTTTCCTGCAAAACACACTGCCCACAGCTGTGAATTTTGCAGTAACAAAAAAGGTCTTTACAACAGAAAGCACACAGCTCAGAAAAGGGTTTCTTTGTTTGAGCTCTAAATCATTGCCAGTCTGATGTAAGTATTAATGGACTGCCTATTTTGTTCCATGCCGAAATAAGCCTTTTGCTCAGAGATGTTTACTTGTAACCACACTTAACAATCTTTGCATATCTATACCACCCACTTTCAACACCAAAAAATTCAGCACACAAACTAGGTGTTATCCCTTATTGGTGCCAGACTAATTAGGATCCTCCTCTCAGGGCAAACACTGCCTCAAAAATGAAGCCCTCTAGTAAGAAAATAATAAAATACAAATCTTGAGCAATACTAACCCAATAAGCAAAAATGTTGTCTGTACATGTAAATATGGGCATTCAACACAATATCCACTCTTTATTATGTAGCAGGCAAGAGCTAATTTATGAATGAAAAATCGTAACTTCTTGCATGGAAATACAGACTGAAGTACAGTATACCAAGGAAATCAAACTGGTCTCTACCATCTGCTGCAAAATCAAGACATTATGAAATACTGTAAATCCTTGATGAGTGTAATACATTACTAGATGCATGCCTAGAAAAACATAGGTATGTAGTTCATCTAGGACTGCAACCATTAACATGGCAGAAGTATCTCAAGCCAAAAGATTAGTGATAATGCTTACCTTTCTTTTCCAGTCAAAACCCCAGATAACTTTTTAAACTTTAAATTGAAGCCTGAAGTCATTTATAAACTGAAGAAACAAACTGAAGCTCAGTCTAAGCAAGGCTTGTAAAGCAACTACATTTCATATGATATAAAATGGTTTTTGATTTTTTAGGTAGTTGGGATTGTTGTAAGAATTCGGGCTTTGGGTAGGTATTTGTGAAATAGAAATCCACAATAAAGGTATCCAATGTAGATGATTGTAACACTGTGATTTGTTTCTGAAGCTTTTAGTGAACATTATCTGGGTCTTTTTATATTGTGAGATCTGCATAAACACTGGAATGACATCTTCACCTTGTTCACCACACAAAATTTTTAAAGTCAGTCTATGTTGGGTATTCTATGAGGCTTTTTTTAAAATCCTGTGATCAAGTTAGCTACTATTCTCTCAAAGCCTTCATATATTACCTGACAATATCAAGTTCTATAGCTAACGGTGTTTAAACAGTTTTTTTTTTTTTTAGCAGAAAAGACAGATAAAATACTTTAGTCATCCCATCACTTTTCTAAAAACACAATATAAGAAACCCAAAAGTAATCAGGCACGTACCTCTTAAATAAAAGGGGCGGGGACACAGATGAAAATAATGAGCTTCATAAAGTATATTTCCTTCAACAAATAACTTAAACATGAATTTCAGAGATATCAAACTTGAATAATATTAGCTGGTATCGTGTTGTTTAAATACAACGCAGTGAAATAAGTCAACTCTCAATGACTCCAACTTCAACCAAAAAAAAAAAAAAGCTGTTAATTTCTGGGGAGATATCCAGACTGCAAGAATTTTTACCCTCCTGCCTTAAAGCAGCCTACAAAGATTGCTGAATGGATAGAAGTGCCAACTAAAGAAGCAATGAAAGATTCTATCCAGAAAGGATGAGCATCAAACAGTCTTAGAACTCCACCCAATATGCCTAGTTGACTTAAGGCAAAGACAACTGAAACCAATTTGTATAACTAAGGGAGCTTCTTCCTAGGGAGCAAGAAGGAAGTTCATTTGTTCAATCTCCTCGACAAGAGTTAATCCTTTTCTGACAGCTCTGGCTGTGCTGAATCTTGTACCAAGCTTCAAATATTCAGCATTAGCTGACAGCTTGTGCCCCAAATGTACAATTCAAATCTGCTTCTAGGGCAAGGTACAGGATGACAAAAGAATGTAGCAAGGTTCTACATAGGAGCAAGTGTGACACTGAAGATTAATATTTACTGGTGAATACATCAAGTGCAAAGTTTAAACACATAAGGAAACAATTTTCCAATTTTAGCTGGAGCACAGTAAGAGGCTATAAGCTAATTACCTCCTTTGGCAGCTGGAGTATGAAGTAGTTGTTTGGTTTTGAAGGCAACACGGTGCAAATTTTTCTGCTTTTGCAGAGCTGTTGAAACAAAGACATGTTATGTCTGTCTAAAGAGAGGAGATAAGAACTTTGAGCCACATTCAAATTTCACTTAAGATTCTAAGATTGTAATTTTCATATAAAACATCAGAAAACAAACAAAAAAAAATGGCAGAATAGCTTTCAAAAGCTGTTATGGCTCCAGTAATAGCAGCAGCAGCAGCAGCAGCAGCGTTTTATTTTAAAGAAGTGATGCTCACCACAGTAAGAACTGTCAGAAAAATTGTAGAATAAAATGAATTATGTGTTTTAGCAGGCAAAGAATCTTTGCAGGCTACAATAATATTAATAAATAATATCTGCACACCTAGAAGTGAAAACAAACCACCAGCCAATCATGCAAAGCCATGTCAGTGCAAGGTTAAACTTAATAACACAACTGCCTCATTTAACTCCCAAGGTTCAAAAAGTTTCACTTAAGTCAACTCTAAAAGAGGTAATTTCTTTTTCCCAAAGGTAAGTGCACTTTTAAGGACATTTATTTCTCAAATAAAATTGCTAACTTTTCCCTTTCCTGTTTCAAACTGGTATTTCTTCATTCCTAACAGCTTCCAATATTTAAATATTACAGTGATTGTTATTTAACAAACCATTCCTATTATACCGAAAAGGCAAACACAAAAAGTAATCAAAATCTTTGTGGTAAAAGGCTCTGAAATCAACATGGAAGAGAGGGAAAGAGAATATATGATGTCATACAGAAAAGTTGATATATGCAAAGCAATATAAATTAGTACAGTTTGTCCACTACAATGGTCATCCTCAGAAAAATAAAATTCTGGAACATGGAATATGCCTTAGGATCTTCTGCCTTTCTTCAGTGTGTGAATTCCCTTGCTGTTTTCTAACTAGACGACTACTTCTAACATACTTTAGAATAACTAAACTCATTTTCAGGATAATTAAAAAATCAATTACTTGACAGGCATTTATTTATTTCAATTCCTGTTGGCAATCGTCTCTCACACATGCTTAAATTCAAGGCGAAGGGGACAAGGGAAAAATTGCAGGCGAGACCTGAGTCACCCTCAGCTTCACAGCAAGTCTCTTTTCCCTAAGCCCGAATCAAACGTTAAGTCTAAACCAGGCTTTAAGGGCAATATGTGCCTTTCATTCCTCTCACTGCTGCATTGGGAATACAGTGGTACCTCGGTTCACGAACGCTTCTGTTCACGAACAATTCGGTTCACGAACAGCTCCGGCTGCAAAATTTTGCCTCCGTTCGCGAACTCCGCATCGGGTTACGAACAGGATCCGCGGCCATTTTCCCTCCCGTGACACCTGGTCGCGGCTTCCTGTAGGGAGGGGGACTCTCCCTCCAAGCAGTAACCGCCTCCCCACCCGCCTTCCTGTCCTCCACGCCAGAAGTCGCGTCAAGCAAGGTTAGCTTTCTCTCTCTTCGTACTGTACTTCGTGTCATATTTTTGCGGTTTTAAAAAAAAAAAACATATGGTTCAGAACGGATTAACCGTAATTACATTGAACCTTATAGGGAAATTTGATTCGGGACGCGATCAAAAATCGGTTGGCAACCAAATTCGTAGGGGTCAGAACGGATTAACCGTATTTACATTGAACCTTATGGGAAAATTTGATTCGGTTCACGACCAATTCAGTTCGTAACCAGAGTCGCGGAACGAATTAAGTTCATGAACCGAGGTACCACTGTACCTAGATAAAACTGTAAAGAAGAAACAGTGTTTTGCCACATTGTTTCCACTACATTTTAGAAAGTGAAAAACTGTCAATAAGCACAAATTATATATTTATTTGCCTTAGATCTTAATCCACCTTCCTTCAACAAAAAAGGAAAAATGTATTTCTCTGCTCTCTGAAAATGGATGTGTTGACTTTTCTGACAGCGGAGTCCTAATTCTCATTCAAGAGTAAATCCCACCAAATTCAAATGTAAGCTGTGATATTACATGCACACTTAGCTTACCTCAAAGAACCTGCTTTCAGACGAATATGCAAAGGATTGGTCTCACATCTTTAAAAAGTTCTTATTTACTAAAATATTTTAGTTTTTAACATCTGCTTAATAAAAAGATTTTAGCAACTAAATCAAAAGTATTGTAACAATACTCTTGATTGTTACAATGTCACACATTAATCATTTTATGTTTTGATCATTAACACAATATAATTTTGCCATACTAAACAAGGCCAAAAATTCATCTACTACCTGTCTCCAATTATAATTAGATAAAAAAAATTCAGGAAAAGCAACTTTTTTTTTTAAATCCCAGTACCTTTTATAAGAAAGTGTATTGCCCATGAATATATATGTTCTCACACACACATATTAAATGGATTTCATGACTAGCCACACTTAAGCAAAAATGTTGGCTATCTGTGCTCTGGATACCAAAAAGGATGAAATTCTTAAGATGTTATAATAAATTAGAACGCTACATCTGAGTCCAAGAACCTGAAGATGAATGTCATTCTGCCATACTCAGCTTGTGCATGTTTTGTATATTTAATAAATACTTCTATAGATATGGAAACTGGTTGTATTGTTGTTATTACAATTGTGAAGATTATCTGCTTTTTATTTTGCAGTTCCAGCTTTTGGGCAGATAGCATCACAAGTGTACAAGCTGTATTAACAATTCAAAATGGAACCTCAAAATTCACTTAAGAAAATTAGAGTGGCATGTCGTAAGATGGCTACTAAATTATATGAAAGGCACAGAGCACTCATATTATCAAGACACTGCATGCTACTACAGAGTCACAGCTAGGAACAGATATTTCAACTGAAAGGTGTGCCACTGTTCATTCCTATCCACAAATACTCAGTTAAACGTTAACTACTAAAGACACTTATCTATCATAGTTACCTGAGGAAAAAAGTCTGAATTCAAAATGGCACTCCCGCCCCCCCCCAAAAAAAAAAGACTGGAGAAAAACAAAGAATAAATGAAGCCCTTGCACTGCCCAGCTTTCCTAGCTTGTCCACCTAAAGTTGGCAGATTTGGTCCTGTGAACAATATTGGGGATCTCCCTTCCCCCCACGTCCATGTATCTGTAAAAGTATATGCTACATGTATATGCAACTATTAAGAAGACCATCTTCCCCAAAAGGCCAGGAGAATGAAACTGATCTTATCTGCATTTATGGATCACTCTCTTTCACAGACATAAGCCACTCACTCATACCACTAATTCCTTTCACTCCATAAGCAGAATCAATAGCAGGATGAGCAGCAACATTGGAAACAGGATGAGGGAAGAGTTACCTGCACTGGGAAGAGAAATGGGAGAACAAAGCTAGAAGAAGATGAGGCTAAGGAAGAGGCACTCGGAGAAAAAGAAATAAAAGAGAGAAAGCCTGTTTGATATTATACAAAGGGTTAAATTAACTAGGCAAACAGCCTCTGCCAAACAATAGCTAATCTTCAAAGACATCCAAGGTTTAGAACAGCAGTAAAATTTGCATTCATCTGCATCTCTGTCTATTCACTTATTTTCAACGTCTTCTATTCTTCTGAGCAATGACTCCTCTGCCTAAATTCACAAGTAATTATAATGAGACTTCCTATTAAGTAAATACGCTATATCTGCATTTAGTATAATTGGCGCTTATCTGATTTTAAATCAATGTACATGAGATTTGGTAAAGGTTGTTTCTTGACCTCAGTAATAATAGGGATTTTAATTTTTAATCAACAAAATAACTGCATTATATTATAAAAATATCTTTAGAATTATTCACTGAAACAATTTTATGTCTTTTGCCTGCCCTAAACAAAAGAAAGATTCTTCCCCTAGCCTCCCATTCCAGGAAATGTAATACAGCGCAAAATAGCTGTTTTGTAATACACAATATTCAGTTAATATTTCAGCTAGATTTAAAAAATCCTAAACACTAGTAAAATTCACAGGTAATTCTAACTCATGATTTCACTTGCTATCAAACAAAGTTTTTCATGAATCAAAAAGTATCTTTACTGATGAACAAGTGCTGGTTATAAAGAAAGAATCTGAGAAGGCTTAGGAAGCTGGGAGCTGATAATGAAGTGCAGTTTTTGTGGACAAAGTTTTCTTTAAAATATGCTGGGTATTAATCTGCAAAACAAAGGTTTTCTGAGGAAACTGAAATGAGCAAGCACTGATCTTTTTCCTGGGAGAATTCTAGGGAAGAACTGAAAACATATTTCTTCTGTTTTGCTGGAGATGAGAATGGTGTTGGGTAAACTTCTGTCCAAGCCAGTGCTGGGTAAGTATTAACTCTTTGTTTTTGATTATGCAAATAAATTTATGGCAGCCCACTGAGGGAGGAATTTGAATTATGGAACTGGCAGGAAAGGACTATGTCAAGACTATCCTGCCCATATCGAGGAAAAGAGGACACCTGTTTGTTTTACTGTGTACCCCAAATGGCCAAGGATGACCAAGTAGAGTTCCCTATCACATTCTGCAGCTGGATAATGTTAAGTAGCTGATGTATTGAGTGTGTGCTAATTCAAGAATGCCAGCAAAATTTTCAGGGTATATTACAAAAAAATGATGGCAGGGAATAAGCCAATACTGACCAAACAAGCAACTATAAGCTGTGAAAATTACCTTGACTGCTCAACAAACCATGACTGAAATAAACTACAGTTTACTGTTATACACTAACACAGCTCTGAACTTTTGAATTGTATAAAAATAAGCACACTTTTTCAATATAGGTTCCAAAATCTGTAAATAATCTGACATTGCTATATGCATTTTAATGAAATATATTGACATTTATATCAGTTTCGGTACATTATTCATATTTCCAATGTACTTTCATTACTAATATAATAGGCATGCAGCTTCCAAGCTTACACATGGAATGAAAAAAGGTAATAGTTTTAAACAGAAATCAAAGCAACCTTGTCAAGTTACGTTCATGCAGAACAGCAGTTTGAAGAGGGAAGAAAAGGCCACTATAATATGATACTGTAGTGCTTTATAAAAAGAAAATCCAATAAAAACCTAAAAAGGTAAATCACAAATACAGGAAAATACATAATGGCAGGATTTCTAGAGATCAAACTTAAAAATATAGTAAGGGGCCAACCACACACAATGTTAAGCACATACTGTACAATAGCATTAAATGCATTTTTATTTAGTTGCGAATAGCTATGGCAACTGGGATGACAGATGGAAAGGTGTTCTTCCAAACTAAAGCTCCCAACTCATACAAACATCATTTTCAAGAAAATATGTGAGTAATGACTAGGCAGTATATTAAAATCTCTTCCCCCTGCAAGTGCTATGGATTGAGCTACCCAGCAGCTACTACTTACCAGTTAAGCAAGAATATACGCTATGTTAAGCTCCATGTTTTCTATCAAGTGTAATTTAACCCCTACCTCCCAAAAGCCATGCCTGTTACGTTTCCATGTTCCTTCCAAATGTGAAAACCACAGTACTACAGTACATATATCTGTTATATCCATATATTAGAGGTGTGTCTGTATTCACTTGTCCCCTCCAGACACATATTGTAACATACAAGGCAATTAATAATATTCTTTGAAAAGTCAAAACACTATTTTTATAATGCATCCTCTAAATAAGTTCTCATAACCTTATGGCAACTCCTTAGCAAAATGGATGCATATCAATTTATATAAAATTCCTTAGTCCTTACCTTGGTTGTTAACAGCAAATCAACATGCTCAAACAAGGGCTACCTAATTATAATCACATTATTGTGTTCAGCATGTTGTGCTTCTTTTAAGCTCTTTGCAGGTGTTTAGATGGCACACATAAGCATAAAAGCACTGAAGGTAAGAGGAAGTGGGTAAGCCCTACCCCAAACATCTGCATACCTGGTATCTCTGCAGACATCTATGCATTGAGCATGGAGGTCAGCAGGAAAATCTTGAATGTGTTCACTGTGATTATTCTGATCATGGACACTAATAAGACAGAGCTTCTAACTGTAGAAAAGTGCATTCAGGTGAACAGCCTTGTGCAGATCTTAGAGCTCAGCTCGCAAAAGATCTGCAGAGATAGCAGGGATGTTTGTGACAGAACTCCTGTGTGAGCCCTTGCCTCTACATTTTAACTCTAGCATGAGCATTCTCAACACTACAATGTACTATGCAGTGCTTTATAATTTATCAATGAGAAATGCATCATATCTAACTTCTTCAACATGTATTCTTTAAAACATAAAAACATATACAATGTATATTATATAGAAGCATTTTAATATGTTTTTATTATATCATTAACAAGGGACATACCTCTGGTTATAAAAGTGTGTGGCTCTTATCAGTTGTTTATGTAACTGGTCAAATTAATATCCAACCATCAATATTGAAAAATGAAATCAGCAGCATTAAATGTTCTATTCTGCCTTTTAATCAGGTAAATATTTTAGGAACCCAGTCTAAATTATGAAATGAGAATGACCAAATTTTTATTTGTTTAGGAGAATCCACATAGAGAACAATGCCCTGTTCCCAAAAGATAGTATTGAGGCATAACTGCAAAAGGAAAATTGGTTTGCAATATTTTTTCTATTATATTAAAGATATCACAGCTGCAAATTGCAAGAGAAACTGTAACATATTTTACATCCTTTGTTAGTGTGATAATAAATTAAAAATCAATATAAAAATGGACATTACCCTGCTCATGATATTGAACATTTATAGAATTACTAAAGTTCTCTGGGTAAACCCAGACAGGAAGGAATACATATGAACAGCAAAAAAATAACTTGGGACCACAACGTGTATATCTTGAAAGGCCAGATAGGGAAATAATTTCATTCATTCAACATACCTCAGATCTGGCTAAATTTCCATTATTCACACGAAACATCTGATCCCTTTACCATGAAACTGTAAACACGCAGCTACAATTTTCAGTCATCTTTCAGAAGCTGCGTTTACAGCATCACTGTAAAGATACTTACTGGCTGAGGACTGAGGTTGAATACGAGGTATTCCTCCATTTGGCACTTGAAAGTTTGAGTCACTTCTACTGTTTTTCACAGACTCAACATGGATGTTAGATGTCCTGGACAGGTTTGGAAGACTACGCCTTAGTTTTTCTGTATTAAAGAAAGATAACAAGAACACCACAACATACCATCTAATGCAGGAGACTGAACTCTTCTACCACCCATAGCAACCTGAAGCACAGAGGCCCTGAGGGAGGGGAAAATGCTAAATACAGGTCTGCAGAACACATATTTTAGTTGCCAAATAATACATTATCAATTAAAACCTTAAAAAGTGAATATTTTATCTAAAAATATTACATTTTATAAAAAGGAATCTGAACCCTCATATAGAGCAAAATTAATCAATATTTGTTACTTTCTTTGAGATGTTAGGAAAAACAGTCTATTGATCCATTGTCTCAAAAATGGTGAATGCATATGCAGTGGATGGCAATCTATTTATACATTTAAATTCCAATGTCTGCATGGAGTTGTATAGAATTAGTTCTCATTCAGGTCTATGATACTAAAATAAATAATGAATAAACTAGCAAGATACTATTGGAAAAAAAAGTCTAGTGAATTGGGGCTTCATGATAAGGTCCTCACACTTCCACAAATGCTCCAAATCTGCTCTGGATGATCAGATTTGATTTTATTTAATACTCTTCTCCATCTCACATATCCCTGCAGGTGCCTAGAGCAGATTTTACAAAATACATAGAAGGATTCAGACATTCATAATTTGTTTTCTGGTGGAACAGCCTTTGCCAGCTGACACCATTGTAAAGAACCCTATTTATTTAGAAAACCTCTTCAAAAGCCTTACAGTGATGGAGACTAACATATTCCATAGGTTTCAACAAGTATGGGGCTTGTACTCAATTAACAATGTTGAGTTTCCTTGACTGCTTTTGATATACCACAGAATTTATAGTTTTAAGTAAAATTAGGCTTAAAATATCTGATCACAACATACAATTTACTTTATGATTTTTTTAAATTAGATAACATTTTTTGTTGTTTGTTGGTATATCCCTTTTTGAGGTCAATGCAAGAGAAGCAAAAGCGAAAGCTCAAAGGATGAAAAATAATGCAAACAGGGACGAAGATGAATATTGCTACAGCATTCAGATAAGCTCAGTGCAACCTGTTCATGAACTATGCCGAGAGTCATTATTTCAGAATTTAAGCCTGTCTAATATGCAAGTACATACTTTCATACTGTTGTGCCCATCTATCCCTCAATCCCATCCAGTAGTAACTACTGTAGAGAAGAATGGGAATAACTCCCCAAAATTATGGCCACCACCATCAGCAGTCTGTGATTATGCAGAACTGGAACTTAATCACAGAAATACTAGAATCGCTATGAGTAGCTATAACTTTTGACTTTGTGTATTGTGCAAATCGATCTAATAGCAGCTACCAGCTTTTCTTCAGTTCCCTAATCAATACAGTGGAAGATAGATGGGGACATCATCTCTTACAAATAAAGACAGCCCCCTTACCCATTACTGAGCATATTAGATAATTCCTGAATCCAGCTAAAAGATGCAGCAACAACACATATTTTTAATTTGTTAAGTATACAGATTACTCAGACTGATTCTCCTGATCCCTTTGGGAATGTTTCAACCTACTTCTAATATAATTGTCTCCTTTCCTTTCAACCAGCTGCTCATTTATGGTGCACGGGTATATGTGCGTGCAGGGAAACATGAGATACGCTAGTATAATTTAAAAGAAAGGACAGTTTAGGTCTTCAGCCACAACATTATCTTTGCTACTGCAAGACCATCAAGAGCCATACAATGCCATATACAAAAGTGGTCCTGATCGCATGCTTTGTGGAACATGAGTGCCATCACCTGCCATTACAACAGAGTGCCATCATTGCTGTTACTCACCTTTCCAAGTGCCTATCTCAGCTTATGGCTCCCCTTTCCATCCACCCTGTATAGTTTTTCCATTGAAATTAAGAGTTAATTTAAGAGTTAGTGGCAAAGAGCACATGTGAGAGGAACAGCAGGGGATGAACAAGCCTGTCAGTGCAAAACACAGGATAGAATATTTTCTAGTCTGGCATTTTCCACACCATATGTGGGTATGTGGGTAGGTGCAACACAAAAGAGCAAGTTTACGAGATGTCACCCTCAATATTTCAGTCAAACAGGCATACCCACACCTTCTGGGAACTATAAATTATTTTCTGTTGGGCTTCGGTAAGAATTACTTCCATTACATTTTTTGAAATTGTCCCATTTTAGGTACAAGCCATGCATTGTTTTTATTATTTGATTTATATTTATGAGCTCTTCAAACATTTAAAACAGTAAGTTCTGCTTAGAAAAATATGTGTTCCAGACAGTTTTTATTAATGTACTATTCTTGATCACGAAACCTAACTGTAAACTGAGGATTATAGGAATTATAGTACAAAATTTCTAGAATAACTGAGTTCAAGTGCCAGGTAAGAAACATATATACTGTGAGCAATAATGGTTTTATCTCACACCATCTTCAATTCTTTTAAGAAAAAAAATATTGCTCGTAGAGCTCAAGTTTGTAATTTCCAAGTCATAGAATTGCATTTTCAATATGCTAATAACTGTTTGGTTGATAAGGACAAGATAGATTCTTTCACTCATCTTCATCAATTCTCAGGTCTTAAGTCTGTCTGGTAACTAACATTCAGCTTGCCTACAAAACAATTAGCTGAGATTTCACTTATTGCAGAGGATATACAGAACTGAAAGAAAGCTTTAAAAAAAGCAATGGAAGGGAGCAAACAGGAAGATGAAAATTTTAAATGCAATCATTCTTAAATTGTGCTATACAATGTACAGTCTGATATATCTCCTTTCACAAAGCAGAGTTAGCAATGCAAGGTGTAATGACATGCCTTAAGAGATCTAAAGTAGGTGAACTGAGAAGCAACAGGAACATCCAACAACAACAGAAAAATAACTGCATTGACTACTGTTTGTGGGATCTCTTAGTACAAGTTCAGTTTACTACATATGGTTTTACATCTCTCATTAAATTCCATAAAAAATGGTACCAATGTTTAAAGGAAAATGTTAATAGAAGAAACATCCTATTTACTTTTCTTTTGTAATGAGATTGTTGGGAAATGTACATAGCTCACCCTATAACAGTATCTTTCTACTATGAACTTTGAAAAAAACTATGCAGTTTTTGGAAACAATGTATTTTATAACCCAACTAGCCCAGAAAGCTCATGTTTTTCCTTCAGGTATAACATATACTACTAGATCTTGGAACAGAAACAAGAATAAAATTATTGTTAAATCCTGCTATAATAAGCTGAAATCAAATTTCAAATGTTCTTTAAAAATGTCCCTCCCCCTTCCATATATCTTCATCAGTCCTAGTGGCTCTGATCTGTTTCTTCATTTCAAACTAAGGTTGACTGAGAACTGACTGCTGGCTGGGGAATTCTGGGAGTTGAAGTCTACATATCTTAAAGTTGCCAAAGTTGGGAAACACTGGATTAAATTCAAGGGGAAAACCATTTCCATTTGCGGCACCAGGTATATAGAATTCTTTCTCAAGTAAACAGTCCTGGCTTCATCCATCAGTTTGTTTGAAATTAAGAATGAGCACTTTATTTTCCAACTGTAGATTTGTGTTATCTGTAATTTGTTGCTTGCTTTGCCATTTGATCATTGCTTTATTTTATAGTTGTGTATATTGACAATAATTTATATTTCATTTGGTTTTACGTAGCTTTTAAGTATATTATCCTATCTTACCTTTTTAAAATTATGTTATGCTAGCCCTCATTTTCTTTTTTAAAAAAAGGCAGATACCTACCCTGCAAGGAGTAATTAAAAACTGAATACATGTATGCTTACGGAAAAAGAAATTTACTTCTCCTTTCCTATATATATTTGCTGAGAGGAATAATTAAACCTATCTATAATAGCTCAGGGCTCACAGGTTTTTTATAGCACATTTCTTTAAAGCTACCACCTCTTTAAAGCAACAATTTTCATTTCACTACTAATTCTGTTCCTTTAGGAAAAAAAATACAACAGTAATTTGTCTCTGACAGTCACTATCTTGGCCTAGTTAACCTTATTTTTTCCTAGTTGATATTCTTTTTTATGAACTTCTCAGTATGAGAACCATTTGAAAACTACATGGCCACAAAACACACTTATTTTCAAAACTTACTGATTTCTAATCAACCTAATGAAATAAACTGTCAGAATGCTTAATTTACCTTTCTTTGTATCTTTAGCTGCAACATCACACTGTACAGAACATTTTTACTTTATTTTAATAATTTACAGGGCTGCCCATTTCACAACCGTAGTTTTCAATGCTCCCATACCAACTGAGGCCACACCACCACCACCATTTGAATGCTTCATGCATAAAGCTGGAGACAAAGTCTTTTACCTTCATTTTTTACAGTGGCGGTCTGTAAATCAGGGGGATGTCCTTGAAGTGAAAGACGAGGTTGCTGCAAGCGGCTAATCATGGGCTGAGGTGATACTCTGCTGTACTCTATTCCTCTAGCAGGGGATCGAGATCTGGGAGAATTCCTCGGGGACTGTTTTGGTGAAGGCCGTGGTGAATTGCGTGGTGATGGAGAGAACCTATTCATGGCTGGGTGCACTGCATGATGGCAGCTGTCTTCTTCATCTTCTAAGCTCTGGGCATCAAGTTCCTGGTCACTAAAAGTTCCACGCCGCATAGAACTACATGAAGAACCAGAGCTACGCCGAGAAGCAGTCGCTGCATATTCTTGCCGAAGACCTAATGACAGAAAGAACATTGCTTGACGTTCAATCCCCTTTTTCGGTTAGTTCAAACAAGGAACATTTGGCTTACCTGTAGATGTTTTTTGTCCTAGGAAGACAGACACTTAACTTTACAGTTATTTACTTAAAAATACCTTGCTTGTCTTTGTAAAAGACACAAAACTTAGAAAAAAGAGTACCATTAAACCAATAAAATAATAGACCATTCAACTTAACTTTATTCATTTATGGCCACAGACCAAAAGCAAACAAAAAAATTCTATACAGTGCGTAAGAAGAAGCAGGTTCTGGTGATAATATTTTACAGCTGAATTTAAAAAAAGAATTAAATAGAATTTTAAAATGAAGATAAAAGTACATATGGAAATTCAATGCTTTTAACCAGTGTAAGGCTCAAACCCAGAGCCTTCTAATAGCAACCGGAATTAATCAAAACTTCACTATATTCCTGGAAATTTCAGTAAAGAAATTAGCAAGTAAAAACCAAATAAACTTTTATTTTGAACCAACCCACACAATGAATACAAAGTGGAGTTATTAGCTCTACATGCCAAGCACAATGGGGTGGGTGGGTAGTGGAGTAAAACACAACTTACTGGTTCAACTGTGAAATCTGAGCAGATGAACAAACATTCCACGTAATGGAAGTTAGTCCTCCCCCACCCTCATAAGGAAGACAAGGCAGTGAAGCCTGCCCCCACCCTCATAAGGAAGACAAGGCAGTGAAGCCTGCTCATGCTCTCTTCTGTGTATGCCCAATAGTTCTATAGAGATAATTGGGACATGTGAAAGGACTATGAATGAGGTCTTTGGGACAGTAAGATAGAATTTCAAATTTGTCATTCTGTATCTCTAGATCAGTGATGGCAAACCTATGACATGTGTGTCAACGGCGACAGGCCACAACGTTTTGGGTGACGTGCCAGTGTTCACCAACACCTGACAACAACTATTTTCCCTGTTTGAGTTACCAAAGAAACCAAGTTTGTTTTACTTATATATCATTTTTGTAATTATTTGACATTTCTTTATATAATACATGGCATCACACACAATTGGTCGTATTTTTTAAAATAAATGAATATGTAAAGAGTTGTTTGTCTTTTGTTTGGGGGGGTGACACACCAACAGAATGAAGTTACACATTTTCTGAATTTTTGACATGCTGAGCCCAAAAGGTTCGCCATCACTGCTCTAGATCAATGATTTAAGTAGTTCATAGCTTTGTGTATTCCCAATAATATGCAGATATTAAGAATGGAGCAGAAAAACCATAGGAGGTCAAATAATTGGCAATTAACTTCCTTCAATTAGAAATAAACTTATCAGCCATAATAAGCTGGACCAGCAATCAGATGTCTGATTTAACTAATGTTCAAATGCATATTTAAGCTAGTAAAAGGGCATTCAAATTCTAACCAAAAAATGAATGTGGGGTGGGGCAGGAGAACCACATTAAGGTTCTGATGAATTTGGATTGGATGGTTTCAAAACATGAATGATCAGAAATATTCACAGAGCTAGGCACCAAACAAGAGTAGGCTCAGTACCTTAGCACTGAAGATTACAATGGCTGCAGGGAGTGATATGTACCCATTGCAGCTGGCAAATCTAACAACTGCATTGTCAGTTTTGTGAGCTCAAGCTATGACCTCTTTGCTGTATCCAGGAATTAGATAATTGGAAATAGATGAACAGATATTTAAAAGACCTTTACTTGCTTGATGGGATGGCTACTGATTTTCCACATATGCTGAGAACACTGCTTGGTGAAAAGCAACATCTTTGCTTTTGAATAATTTATTTTCAATCTCTCAGTTTGGCAATGTTCAGCCAATGCCCCAAAAAGAGCTCAATAAAATCAATAGAACAATGGACAAAAATAATAAAGCAAAAAGGCAGAAGTTTACAGTAATAAAAAACAAACATAGATTACTGAGCCTCTCTGGGAAGAGCTTTCACAGCCTGAAAATTAAAACTGAATATCTCATATAGTCTCACTGAAGAAATAAGTAGCACATACTAGGGCCACTGTTGTAGATAGCTCTAAGAGGACAAGATGGTGGAGAGGGAGGGAGTCCTTAAAATATCCTGTTCCTAAATTTTTAAACGTTTTTGTAGGTAACTATAAACAAATTGAGCAACACCCACAAGTGAATTGGAAAGCAGTACAGATATGATCAGCAAAATAGGTTCCTGAAATCAATCTAGACATCATGCTTTATATCAGCTGAAGTTTCCAGATGCTTTTTTGAAATACAACTACATGATATGTATTACGATAAGCCAGACTAATTGTGATCAGGTCATATGTAATAAGACCAGATCATCTTTATTTGGGAAAGGGAATAGCTATCATATCAACCAAAGTTATGCACAAACTATTCTAGTCTGGGCATCATCTGAGCATCCAGGATTCAGACTAGGGTTGAAAGCACTCTCAAATGACAAGCATGGACTCACGATGTAGATTCGACATTTTCCAAATTTAGCATTTTTATCAATACATCTTTTTTATCAAGGTTTAATCACACTTTATTAGGCCAGCTCTTAATAAATTCAGAAACCAACTGTTTTACAGCTTCCACAGCAGCAGACGGAAATACAAAGCTAGGCATTATTCACATCTTAATGATACCCAACCCCAAATTGCTACAATATGCCTCCAAGTTGTCCAGCCAGAAAACAACACACTAGCTTGATTGTTATGCTTGTAACATCTCTAATCAAAACCTTATTGGCAGTATTAACTGTATGCTACTGTATACTGAAAGATTACCGTATTTTTCCGACTATAAGACAATACTTTTTTCTAAAATCTTTACCCTAAAAATTGAAGGGCGTCTTATTCAAGGAAGTCAGCCAAAAATCGCGCGGTTGCAAAACTGCCCATACTTTGTTTCTGCAGGCAGGCTTCCTCCTATTGCTAGCCTCCAATCATGAGTGAAATAGCTTGTCTCCCAAACAGACTTCCTCCAATCATGAGTCTGATGTAACTGATGTCAGCTGATGCTGAACAAACCAATTAGAGGAAGTCTGCAGAGGCGAGCTAATGGCAGTTTCACTCGTGCTTGAATGTAATCAGTTATGCAAAAGAGCATGGAAATAGAGCTGCAGAGAGACGGTTTGGACCTCCTCCCACTGAGTGTATCAGGTCAATGTTACCTAATTACTAAATAAAAATGTGTTCGGCACTACAGTGGTACCTCGGTTCACGAACGCTTCTGTTCACGAACAATTCGGTTCACGAACAGCTCCAGTCACAAAATTTTGCCTCCGTTCGCGAACTCTGCATCGGGTTACGAACAGGATCTGCGGCCATTTTCCCTCCCGTGACACGTGGTCGCGGCTTCCTGTAGGGAGGGGGACTCTCCCTCCAAGCAGTAACCACCTCCCTCCCCGACTTCCTGTCCTCCACGCCAGAAGTTGCGTCGAGCAAGGTTAGCTTTCTCTCTCTTCGTACTGTACTTTGTGTCATATTTTTGCAGTTTAAAAAAACAACAACATATGGTTCAGAATGGATTAACCGTAATTACATTGAATCTTATAGGGAAATTTGATTCGGGACGCGATCAAAAATCGGTTGGCGACCAAATTCGTAGGGGTCAGAACGGATTAACCGTATTTACATTGAACCTTATGGGAAAATTTGATTTGGTTCACGACCAATTCGGTTCACGACCAGAGTTGCGGAACAAATTTAGTTCGTGAACCGAGGTACCACTGTATCTTTAAAATATTGATTTCTTAATTTGGGGTTGGAAAAATGGGGGTTGTCTTGTACATAGGGGTGTCTTATTGTCGGAAAAATACGGTAATTCTGTGGAGAGATTGTATCACAGGATCTCTGAGCTGAACAGAAGTATAATACTGTAAATATACACATACAAATGTAGGGTCAACATCTACTGACAAAATGTAAATACTAACTTTAACATGATACACTTTACTTTCTTCTATGGTGGGGGGGGACAGAAAGAGAGACTTTTCTGATGGCTTGTAGGATTATGGTATTAACTTTGATTAATTCCCAGACTGTTACAGGAAGATAATAATGCAACAGTAGCCCATATGTAGACTTTTCCATCCTTCTTGGTAAACATACTGGGAGATGGAGATGGTGCTATAGGAACTATCCATTCAACTCCAGATCCTGTCTTCAACTAACCAGCATGTAATCTGAGTTTCCAATTGTCTTTTTGGGGATTAGAGGCCAAGAAATCTGTCAAATTTCCAAAATGTTTCCCATTTTGATACCAGTTTATGGCCACACTGTAAAAATGTACCATAGCAATTATTTTAAATTGCATCTAGAGCAAGTTGCTGCATGGAAGCATATATGGACACCTTTCAGTCTTGATCATGTGTACTTCTCTCTTTTTATTCTCTTTCCCTATTTTTATTTCACCTTTTAGTCTTTCCTATTTTCCATTTCTCTCGGCCTATATATTTCTCAAACCTGTTTCTTCATGTATTGTCTTCATGTTAAATCCCTGCAGTTTACCAACAAAAACAAATGTGCTAAAAACAATTTACTTTTTTGATATGAAAACTACTTACTTTCCTCCTGCATTCGAGCTAAAATTTGCACATCAGTTAAGTCGTTTAGTTTGTAATTAGATCCAATTGAATCTTCATCCATTTCTGAAGCACTTAATTCACTGTCTATAGAGGACTGTGGGCTTAGTGGAGGATTTCGATCTGAACTTTTGAAATGACCTATAAGAAAAAGAAAATAAATAGAGACAGACATCCACTATCTTATCAGCATGAATTATAGAACATTGAGGGCAGAAAGAAAAATCCTCCAACAACTCAAGCATGTTGAGACATAAACTCATTTTTCTTCAGGTTAGGGACTGATCGATCTACAATGTGCTGGACTTAAGTGAACTTCTAAAGCAAGAATGTTAACTAGGGCAAATATTGAAACTCCTAAATGTTTTAAAGGAAAGTTAAAACAAGCCTTTACTGTTTAGACTTCTGTAGTTCTTCATTCATCACTTTCACAGTAATTGCATTTTAATTTCAATTTTTTGCTACTAAGGAAAGGTAAAACTGGCACACAAAACTGTACCTCCACTAGGAAAGAGGAATCTATAAATGCCAAACAAAATAAATGTTAAAATCACTTTAACACATGTTTGTAAATGTACTAGTCTATCTGGACCAGGATCTGGGCATACTCTGATATGTAGGAAGTTGACTGCATAACTCAGGTACCCAGACAGACTTCTAGACAGACAAAACGACAGACAGAAAGCGGTACAGACAAAGCAATACAAGGATTACAGCCCAAAATTCTTCAGAAATTATTAAAAAGTTCCTAATATAATCCTTATCAGCATAAACTGTATAAGCAGAGATAAACATCTGAAATGAAAGTCATTAAACGCTAACAAGTTTTTCTTGGTGTCCATTATTTGCAACTTATATCTGAGACCTTACCTGAGTTGCTAGGATATATAAGCTGTTTTACTAAAGGAGCTTTCACCAGTGTAGGGGAAGGAGAATTGAAGCTAGTGCTGTAGGGACTTCCAGCACTGGGACTATAGGAGTTTGTGTAATTGACAGTGTTGAATGGATTACTATATAGGCTGTGTCTCTTGAAAGCTGTATGAAAAAACAGAAAACAAAATTCAAAACCTGTTTCATAGCACTTAAAATTGCAGTTCTGATTTTAATTTCATATAGCATGTTATAAACAAGATACATAATGTTGGTAAAAAGTAGAATACATAATTTTCAACTTTTAAAAAGTACTATTTTCCCCATGATGCTACAGTTATTTAAGTTACTGTTTTTATTGCTTTATAGTTGATTAAATCATTTTTGTTTTGCTTACTGAAAACTCAGGTTCAGTTTCAGCACTCGTTGAATTAGAGTTTAACAAAATGTAAGACAGGGATCAGCACATTTTTCAGGCAAAATTACCCCAAAATATTGTGTGAGATTTGGCAATTTCCCTCCTTGTTCTCTCCTGTAATCAAGCAAGACCTGGTGCAATAATATCAAAATCTTAAGATTTGGTGATCTTTTTCAACAATATATTTGAAAAAAAATTGGAGATCCATAGATGCCACTAGAGGTGTCATGTACACTAAACTGCAGTTAGAAGAAAAACTTTACCAAAGACAGAAATGGCTTTGGTTGCATCAGGACTGGGAGCAATAAATTGGATAAATAAATCACATAAAAAAGCAGTGAGCAAAATTCATTCATGTAAAGTTATATGACATTAAAGAGGAAAAGGAGAAAAAAAATACCCCCCCCCAAAAAACTAAGGAGTTTGGGACACAAAAATCAGACATATAATCAGTTCTCATTCCAACTGAGAATATATAGCTCGTCTAGACATTTTGCTCTCATATCTTAAAGAAATAATAAAAATGGATATAGTTAAAAATAATTGGTAAATGGGAACTACTGTTTATTTGTTACAAATATTTTGAAAACATCTCTTCACCTTATTAAGTGCACAAACTCTCTACAATCCCATCAATTTTTAATTTTTAAATTTAATTTGGCAATTAATATTAAATGTTGATTATATAACAGTCCAGAAAATGATCAGCTCATCTTCTCTATTCTATTTATTTCAGTTATTTAGTGTCCTTGAATTTTTTTTTTTGCAAAAAAATTGCAGATTGAGTGTTATTTTACATGCCATTTCCCACATACTGATTCATTTAGAATAAAATGATAACATACAAAACAACTGCCAGGTTGATATACTTATCAGACTATAAGTATAACAGAGCTGGACACTTGTACCCCATGAATTTTAATAGAAGAAAGCATATATTTAACCTTCCCATTAATGTGAATTGGATTTAAAACAGGCTAACTTTCACTGGAACATAATTCCTATATTAAAAAAAAACTTTTAATATTAAAGCACTACAGGTTTAAAACATGTTAGCATAAAAAACAATTCAGAAACTCACCTGACATGGTTTGTTCAAGCCTATGGATCAATGATTTTTTAGCACATTCAATGTCTGGAGTTGGATAATCCAGTATTTGCCTGCACCAAACAAGCGGACTCATTGATTTTTGCATTGGAGTCACTTTCTTCTTTGGTGACATATACAACCTAATGAAAATTAAAACACCCAAACGTTAAATGTGGATACACAGCCAAATTAGAACTTCAGTGTGTCGCTATTCTTTTTAACAAAAAAGCACAGATCAAGACAGTTTTAAGCGCATTTTTCTCAGCATGCTTGAAAATTAAGAGTTTGCCTTTCCATGATCAAATGTATCCACCTAACCCAAATGGTCAGAGAATGCCTACTTGGGATCCCCAGAAACCAGCAGGGAGGGACCTGAAGGCAGGCACCCTCTGTAGGAGCTCCCTTCTGGGACAGCTTATCTTCAGAAGCAAGAAGAACCCCCGCTACTCTTACAGCCTTCTGGAAAGCTGTAAAGACCTGGCTTTTTTGGAATTTATTCTGGAATCATCAATGTCACTTTTAGTTTCATTATTATACTGCATGGTTTATATTTTGTATTATTTTATTATTGTTGTATGATGAACATTGTAAGCCACCTAGAGTCCAGCACTGAGGCAGCGTGATTGATTGATAGACAGCCTGTCCTCTGAAAAAAATCAGATCAATATTAACTTCAATATGCAAAATCAGATTTTATAAATTCAGTATAAAGCATGGCAACCATCTTGTGCATATGCACTACTTTTAAACTTACACAAAGGGAAATCCATTTGTTTTTCCAGATCTCTTCTCCTCACTACAGCCTCTTACACACCCATAAGCCTTTTCTATGCGGAACAAAACACTCAGAAATGGTATGGAATGAGGCTCAGGAAGCTGAAGTAGAATGGGAGGAAACTATCCAAGAAGGAGCTCCTGCCCAATATTCAGACTACCACTTTTGATGCAGACCTGAGCCACATTCCCATTTTTCCTGGGCATCTTCCAACACGCAGGGCCGTTTTGTTTTCTAAAGAGGCATGGGAGATGAAAGATGAGCACAGGAAAAGAGGATGGGAAAACAATATTAAAGTCAAACAGTACAAGTCTAAAATCAAGCTTCTATATCAGAACCCAAATAATTTGACCTGAATTCATAACTACTTGAAAAACAAGCTGCAGGATAAATTATCGCATGAAGTATTTGTAACACCCTAAACACTTTAAGATTTGACACTAAAGCTTTGGTCTAGTGTTTCCATAATAGTTTATGAAACATATTCACCACCCAAAGCATGGGCAGGTACTAACAGCAGACTTGTTAAGTTTAAAAAAAAAATCTTTAAAGTCTCAGTGAATGTCTTCACCTGGACCTAATGTTAGCAAGCTAACAGGCACAAAATCAGTTTCATATTCCAAAGAGTCTACCACTAAGGCAGCACTCTTATACATTTCAATATAATCAGAACAAACATAATTTAGGAAAAAAGAAAAGGATTACAAAAACTGTACACATTGTTCGTTGAAAGTATATGCACAAACAATTAATATAGAGAATCGCTATTATATTTGTAACTTTCTGTCATTCCGCAATTGTAACTAAAAAATTATGAGTGAAATAGCAATTCCCCATATTTAATGTCTATATGCACACTTTGAATTGAACATGGTATATATCAATATTTAAAGTTTTTAATGTGACAAATGAGCTTGCTTCTTGTTTGTTAACTTATCTAATCTAGGTTGGACTGACAACAATGCTATTCACAGGGAATAATGTATTACTTCTGAATAAAACTACTATTAACTCTTTTGGTCTTAATTTCTTCAGAATCACCTGCATCATTATGCTTACATTTCTCAGTTTTTCATACATTTTTCCAGTATCAGACCACTGGAAGTTATCTACAGGAGAGTGTAAAGTTCTCCAGCCTAATAGCAAAATATCAGGCTGTGGCGGGAAAACAAACTTTTCATACCCAGTTTGTTGTACTTCAGAGAAGAGAATGAGCACAGAATAGTGAAACTGGAAAAGGGCTGAATTAACAATCAGCAGCTAGTGACTTCAGGATAATATTTCTATACTGAGATTTTATTCCATTTGTTTGAGAATTATTTTTCAATAGGTACATACAGGATTGTACTATCAAAGAACCATCAAAGAAAAATAAAGTCAAAACAAGTTTATCCATGTTCATTTCACAATCATAAAATTAGCCTAATGAATCACACTGCAGATGAATGAGATAGGACAGCTGCTCCCATGCTTCTAAGTATATGCCTGAATATTGTTTTCTTAATTACTTAAATTTTAATTACTTAAATGCACTCGCATTTGGTCTGTCAAGAGTGAAGCAAATATAAAACAAAGGGGAAAAAAAGAAGCTTTTACTCAATCAATACAAGCAATACATATAAAAGGAAGGAATCACTCCATGCCCCAATTTGAAGTGAACAAGTCTCAATTTTATTCATTTATTTATTAGATCTGTAAGCTGCCACAATCCAATGACACCATGCACCCTTGATACATCTTTTACTCTATACCTAATTTTGGTGCCATTAACACACATCAGTCCTGACTCACCATTTTGAGAATGAAATGAAATGTACCCTATTATTCGTGTGCATGACTGTGTATGGCTGAAGAGGACTAGGGGAGAGGTCAAGAAACCTAACAGACTATTGGCTTCTCTTGCTAATGTACTTTCCAGATCTTTACAGCACATTCTACATACCTTTCAAGTATTTTTCTAACATGCAACATCACCCTCTATTTTTTTTTTTTTTTGGAAGAATAGCTACTTTGGTGTCTTTCCAAGAGATAGGATTCTAATCCCAAAAGGGTCCCTTGACCTTTTGTGTGTAAACTAGTAGAGTTAAGGCTAAGAGAAAAAGGCACCCAAAGTCACTTTGATCTAATTCAGTGTTTTTCAAATTGGCAACTTTAAAACCTGGGGACTTCAACTCCCAGAATTCCCCAACCAGCACTGGCTGGGGAATTCTGGGAGTTAAAGTTCCCAGGTTTCAAATTTGCCAAGTTTGAAAAACGCTGATCTAATTCAACCCAACCAGTATTCCAGCCAGAATTAGACCATACAAACCTCACCAGTTCTAACAATCTGGTTTGAACTTCCCACCACTCACTTATATTTATGAGATATTTCAAAGAGAAGCACAGCCCATCCACTCCAGATCCCAGTGTAAAAACGGGCAGATCAGTGCATCACCCAACCCTGTTGTCTTTTCTCAGCTGCTCTAACGAAAGTGTGTTCAGGCCCACCAAGGTGTGTCCCAGACCTTTCTTTTTCCTGCTCTCCTTCCTTAAGCATTAACTGGACTTGCTGTGCGAAGAACGGAAAGGCTGGAGGGTCACTTTGCGGGGAGACCGCCCAAGACTCTGTAGGGTGATCCCCAGCTTTGGGGATCCTTGCTCCCCGCAGGAATATCTACAGCTAGCCAGACTTCCCGAGTCCTCCGATAACTGAGGCAGGGGGCCCTTCCTTTCTGGTTCAGACGTTGCCCCCCTCCCGGGAGCGCTACGCCCCGGCCATGTCGGCCCAGCCACCTCTCGGCGCTCCTCACCAGCCCGTCTCGTCCTCTTCGCAGCCGGCCAGCCGCTCCAGCTCGTCAGGCCTCAGCGGCTCCACCTCGTCCAGCAGGCCGCTCTTCTCGCCGGCCGCCTCCGCGCCTCGTTCGTCGCCCGGGGGAGGCCGCCGCGGCCCGGCCTTGGGGCTGAGGCCGCGGCTCTCCAGCCCCAGCGGCGACGGCGAGGAGGACGGGGAGAGCTGGGCAGCGGCGGCGGCGGTGGGCGGCGTGAGGAGCAGCGGCGGCGTGCAAGCGCCCGACCCGCCGCCGCTGAGGAGCCGCTTGGGGCTGCCGCCGGGCACTCCAACCGCGCTGCGGATGCGGAGCTGCTCGTTCTGCTTCTCCAGCTTCTTCACCAGTTCCTGCAGCTTCCGCACTTCGGCGTCGGCGTTCACGTTGGAGTTGATGTCCTCCATGATCCGCGCCGCCGCTGCCGCCGGCCCTGTCAGGCGGCGTCTCCCGCTCCCTCAGGCCGAGGCCGCCCGCTTCCCGAGGCGGACGGGCCCCCCCTACACGGCCGGGCGGGGAAGCGCAGCCTCGCCACTCCCGCCTCCGCCTCGTCGGTTGTCGGTGCCGGGCCCGCCTCCGCTGCGGCCCCGCGCGGCGGAGGGAACCGATACGTAGATCCGGCCGCGGGCCTGGCTGCCCCCGGGGAGGGAGCCGGTCGCCCGCCCCGACAATCGGCGTCGGGAGGAGGAGCGTTTCTCCCTGGAAACCCCCGGGAAGACGCCCTCCGTGGCTGCGGGAGCCGCGCCGTTCCTGGTTTGATCGAGTCGGGGCTCGGGAGCTCCTAGCTGGGGCCGAGGGGGAGCGGGTCGACTGGGTACCCCGACCTGTAGACCGGCTTATTTGGGGGGGGGGGTGTCTGAAATCTGGCTGGTCCCTGTGAAAGAACCGGCAGCCCATCAGGAAAAGCACGAAAGGCCCTCTTTTCCCGAGGGGGCTGTGGGAATTGTTTGCAGGTCATGGCAGGCATTGTGGTTCGTGTTGTCATTTACTGAGGGGTTGGGAAAACTTGTTCTGGGGACCGGCTGGAGTACTAGGAGAACCACTAGTCGTGCAAAATGTAGTGTCCCATCCCAGTGCAAAGTTTAGTTTACTGTCTCTTCCCAGTGCAAATTTTAGTTTAGGATGACCTCAGCCTAAATATTCTGCACTTTAAATTCATTTGTAATTTACATTTTATTGGCATCCTCACTTTGAAATGATTCCTGACTCCTGATAACACTCTGCACTTACTTTCAGTGGATATTAATAGAAATGAGGTGAGGTACAACTGAGAATATTTCAAGAACTTTCTTTATAAGACAATCACGCTTTGGTACATTGGGAGTCCTTCTAGGCAGATGCAGAGGAAGTTCAACCCAGTCTCTTTTACTGTTATACTTTTCTTGTATAGATTAACCATTAAAGAAGTCCCAAGAATTATATTCTATTTATATGTATATATCATTAGATTTAGATACCACCCAACTCCAAAGTGACTCTGGACAGCTCATCATTTAAAACCACAACAATCTTCTCAAAATACATAGGTGCATATGGTTGCAGCCGGAACATATGTCATTAAAAGCAAGCCTCACTGAGAATGCCATAAACATTTCTTTACTGCACAGGATGGTGCTGCTAACGTTATTTTACATGAGCTCCAGTGCAACTGAAGCCTCGATTGAGAAAAAAGTAGCCAGTCTGAATCACTTCTAGGTCACCATATTTTGTCTATTACTGTATGATGTAGCTATCAATTTATAAGGTAACCAACATGACATAGTTAACACAAGGAAACAGGCCTTTCTTAAAAGTGGCACATAGTAAACCTTCCCCGGGCCTAAGGTGCAATGTTTCTGAGAGAAGTTGCCCAATCCAAATTGTTCATTATTCTGATCAGTTTGATTGCACTGCTCATCCTGTTATCTCCGTTTATCTTCTTGACAGAGCATGTGAGTGTGAATAATTCCCCTTTAATTTCAAGGCTATGATTGTTCAAGGGCAACAATCATAGCCACGTTTCCCATGGGTAGAATCCAAACTCCATAGCTAAGTAATACCTTTCTTGTCCAGAGGTAGAATCCTGTGTTTGCTGTGTTTGTTGGGGAAGAGCGGTCTCTATCAGGTGAAAACCATGCTAAAATCCTGGATCTTTTGTTTTCTCTATTAGGAATTAAAACAAACCTCTTCATTGGTCCAACTTCTGTGCATTCTTTGCTGAATAGAGTTCAAGACTAGCATTTAAAAAAAGTTTGCTCTGAAGGTTTTTAGGAAGACGTGAGGCAATGAGCATATTTCTTTGACATGCTGAGCCATGTCTCTGGTACAAAATGTGGCTAAGATAGTGAAACAAACCACAGGCTGGGGAGCAGCTATCTTGGCTGATATCCCAGTCCCATTTGCAGTAGCTAGCTGGAAGAAATGTGAATTTAGACCAAGACCAGAACAAGCTTGACAAGAATAGGAGTGCGATGAGGAAAATGGAGAAGCAAAGTTCAGATCAAAAGGCTGCAGCTTTTGTGGAAGTCCAAGAGTGAAGAGATGTCTCAATTCTGGAGAACTAAGGCAAACCACTTACAAAAATCTTGCCAAGAAGACTGCAGGGATAATCTAGGTAGTCACTAGGAGTCAATACTGACTCAAAAGGAGGAGGAAGTAGAAGAAGGAGAAGAAGGGTCTCAAGGCGACCCTGCAATTATTTTGACTACTGCTTTGGCAGTCCCAGGAAAATAACTATTCAAATAATATTGGATTGTGATCTCCCTGAAGGGCTGTCTGCCTCCTATTATCTGAATCTCTGTCAGAAATAGAGGACAGACAATGCAGATACCTATTTGAGGAACTGAATCTTAGCAACAGAAGCAGAAGCAAGGCAAAATCATGGCCCGTTGCTCCTGAATTTGCACCTGCAAGCTCAGACACCGGTCAGGACTCTTGAGTGCCCAGTCAGTGGGAACATGGTCATACTGTGTTGAAAAAACAAAGTTGGCTGTTTGGGGGTACCTTGTCACTCCCAAGCTTTAGCACGTTGGGCTGGCTTGCGAGCTTTGAAATTAAGAAATTAAGTTATTAGCCTAATTGACTCATTATATATAAATAAATCCCTGGGTCTAGATAGTATCAATGAGAGCACTCTTTCAAAAGTCACACATGAAATTGCTGATCTTCTAAAAATCATAGTCTCTTCAAGAGCAGCATCTGTTCCCAAGAACAGAAAACATGATTAATGAGACGCTAGTTTTTAAAAAGGGATCAAGGTTAGTTATAGGGCAATTTGCTTTATGTCTGCTCTACCAAAAACGGTGGATTTTTTTTATTAAAAAGAAAACAAACATACACAAGAATGAGCCTTGCTGAAAAGCAAGACCAACAGGCAAGAGTTCTTTTTGGAGGGCACCTACATGAAAGTAGGCAGGGGTGGGATCTGATAGATACGGTGACAATGCCTCTACCTGACAACACCTCTCAGCAAAGGCTCCTGAGCAAACTCAGTGGCAGGAGACAAGAGGACCAGTGCCCCTGTGGATTGGCAACCAGTTAAAGAGCAGGAAACTTCCAGTAGGAATAAATGGGCATCTCACACTGGTGAGATGTGCAGTGTGGGGGGTCCCCCAGGAATACTGGTCCTTTTTGTTTGTAGAGAGGGCAGGATTGCCAAGTTTGCTGATGGGTGGTAAAATTGAAGTGCTCCCCTCCTTGATGAAGGGGCCACAAAATGGCAATTCAGTGTAAGCGAGTACACAAAAATACCAGCTGCTAAAAGTCAACTGAGCTAGCAGTAATGAAGCAGGAGAGGGATGCTAGATTGGTAAGTCAGCAATGAGTAACTCAGTGCCAACATCAGTCTGCACTAAATATGGCTGCACTAAAAAAAAAGGCAAATTGAGTCATTAAGAATTGAGTTACAAATCAAATAGCCGATTTCAGTAATGCTCTTATATAAAGCTATGGGGATGCTGTACGAAACTCTAGTCAACATGCCTGAAAAAGAAGGTTGTAGAGCTGGAAAAGGTGCAGAAAACCAAAATGGGAAGGAGGCTAGAACAGTCCCCCAAGAGGAAAAATCACAGAATTTCTAAAGGAAAAAGCAGGAAGGGGAGATGTAATATACGGTCAGGCATGGTGATCCTCCATTAAAACTACAAATTCAGGATTTCTTTACACAATGCTGAATTTACCTAGAATTTGCTGCCCTCAGCAAACTTAACTAGAATTTTCAGCCACAGCAGAAGGGAGGAATCACCCCCTCTCCATCTTTGAAAGCTGCTGATATGGAACTGGGTGCCCAGTATTGCTGGATTAAAGGGCTGCTTGATTCTTGTTTCATTTTTTAAAAAGGAAGGCAGTTTACTTCTGTCAATGTCCTTGAGGATAATATCATCAACACAACATTACAATAATTATGTGATGTAACATCACATATAGAGTCAGTTTGGTGTCATGGTTACGGCACCAGGCTGGAAACTGGGAAACCGTGAGTTCTAGTCCTGCTTTAGGCACAAAGCCAGCTGGGTGATCCTGGGCCAGTCACTCCCTCTCAGCCCTAGAAGGGAGGCAATGGCAAACCCCTTCTGAAAAACCTTGCCAAGGAAACTGCCGGGACTTGTCCAGGCAGTTGCCAGGAGTCAACAATGATTTGAAGGCACAAAAAGTAAAGTAAAATAAAATAAAAATCACATAATTATGAATTATCTGCTAAAAAAAAATGTCTTCAAAACCTCCACATATAAATTATGCCCCCATAGAATTATGTACCAACAACAATCCCATGAATATCCCTTTATTGAGGCAACAAAGCAACTAATTTTAAAAAATGGCCCATTCCTACAAAATGTTGGCAGGTGGACATTGAGGGCTTTGACAGTGTGCTTTCCCTGCTCTCCAGTGCCTCCACTTGATGCACAAAGGGGGCAGAACTTGGGTTATGCGGGGGTGATGATGCTGCCATCTTTATCCCCTCTTGCACAACCCCATGGATGCTTCTGCACAGATTAGATGACAGTAGTAATAGTGTATACTGAATTCAACAGGAGTTTATCTGTTTGTTTAATCAGTAATGTCATCAGGTCGCTCCGGAAGTGACACCATCAGGTTGTTCCGGACATGACGTGCAGAACTCTCCTCCCCACGTGATGCAGCACTCACAAGGTCATAACCCTAACCAGACATGATGTGTTGAACCTAACCCTATCACCAAGAAAGGTGTGATGGTCAACCTTAGGGCATCTGATTAGCTTAACCCTAAACCTAATTCTATGGGGGAATTCAATTCAAAACTAAGTAAAGTGAATAATTAACAGAACCCTAGGCTGCGCTGTATTTGGGAAGCAAACCCTATTTGTGCCTTGTGAAATAAATAATAGCCTAATTATGCTTTTAATTTTGTGGAGTTTTAAAGTCAGTGCCTGAATGCAGGAAAAGGAGATCCTAAAAAGGCTTTATTTCTATGCAGTTTTAAAATCACCCCTCGAACGCAGGAAAAAGAACTTTTTAAACCACAGCAGCCCCAGAATGATTAACCCAACCCTAACCCCAACCCATATCCTAAGGGAAGTCAAAATCACAGATGGCTTTACCTTTTGTAAAAGCTAAAGATACATAGCTTGCAAATTTTAACCTGAAGTAAACATGCACGTGCATGCACACGCACGTTTGCAAATTTAACCGATAACACAAATATACACATACATGTAAACATTTTGAAGCATGGCCTTAATAAAATTTTATTTCCACCCCCGTCCCTCCAGCAAAGCCAGGAACATTTAACGGAGGAGCCAAATACTCGCACAAGCAGCAGCCAACCATGCAGCAAGTATTCCACAGTGACGCTCATGATTGATACGTCTAGACATGTCAGAGGCATGATTCTGGGCATGCACAGGCGTGCTTGCGATGGATGGGAGGGGATGTATGCATGTTCAGACATGTTCTGAGCACATGACTCAATAATGTGACGTTATCCATCTGCGCAGGCCTGCTTGGAACGGATGGGAGGGGACGTATGCATGTCCGGGCTTGTTAGAGCCCGTGATTTTGTGCGCATGCTGAGTTGCTGATGTGTCAGCTACAGGCTGCTGTGAAGTTCAATGGTGTAAGCTCTGGCTTGCATTTGGAAATAATATGGCAGACCCTGATAGTGACTGATGTAAAATTGACCCCCAAACCTCCAAAACGTGGATGTAGAATCAGAAAAAAACCTGATCCATGCTGCTGCTTTGATGAGGATGCTCAGGATGAACTTATACCCCCTTGTTATTGCAGGTTCTGTAAATCAACCAGTGGTAAGTAAAAACAAGCATTAAGAAAAATAGTTTAACTTTAGCAAGTCCAAAATACTGTTTTACATCCCCAAAGTTTTGATAGATGATTTGTGGACGGCCAATCGGGTACTCCTTGTTCTTGTTCATGAAGGGGTACAAACTGGTGAAATTGTAATATAAGATTTGTTGTCTAGGTTTTGGTTTGTAGTACGGTATGTAGCATTTGTTCTACCACAAAAAAATGCATCTCGTGGATTCAAAGGAGTTGGGAACTTATTCTCAACTAGAAACTGCTTCAAAGATGCGTCAGTCTCCTGCAAGGCAACCCATTCATGTTCCCAGATGCTATGCACAGCATAACCGAGATCCCTGAGGTACTGTTCTTTAACCCCAGTACAGTAGTGCAGAGCCCCATAGGTTGAATCATGTAAACTGTTGAAAGTGTTTGCTGAGTAGCAGACAGGGCAGCCATGAAAGAAACAACCATTAAATTCAAAAGCTGTGGGGGTCCCATTTATGACAGCAAATCCATCCAAAAAATAATTACCCACCCACTTTTCACCTCCTTGCAGAGCATGCTGAACATTGAGTTTCTCAGTGTATGCTGTATACATCAGCCATTATATGGCTGGTGCAGAATACCTTTTCTGGGTCTGCTGGTAACTGTCCAAAGGAGCTAATGCGATGGTGTTATTCTCCAAATACATGAAATAGTAGTGAGCCATGCAGACTGAGGCCAGTGTTGCATACTGGAAGGGGTCAGTGCACTGCGTCTCAATCTCCGCAGCAACATCTCCCCCACACCCTGTGAGAAACTTGCATTCCGTCATTTTCATCACTTGTCCCCTAAACCAGTTACAAGCCTCCCTCAATATCTCCACATCTTGTCTGCAGGAGTAAGCCAGGGCTTTTAGTTTAAACACGGTACCTGTATTAGCAGCATGCCATTTCAGAAATTCTTCTCTCCCCCCAGGCATCATGGTTTGAGGGCTGTAATACTTGGCATTGGGGAGTGGCCCTGTATAATCTTGATTGTCCATTGTATTGAACAAACGGGGGAAATGCCCCTTGCTCCCCTGAAATCCCATAGCTTTGGGTAGTTTGGTTAATTTAAAGAGTAAGAAGGAGAGACTATCTATAAACTGAATTTTAAAGTATGGCAGGGTAATACGTAGCAATTTACCACCCTGACTTAAAAGTTCAACCTGGACCTTTTCACGGATCAGCTGTCTCAGAACTAGATAACCGTCATATGCTTTGGAATTGTGAGCAATAAAAGTACAACCTATAAACTCCTGATTTATAAATTTCTTCACCAATTGATCCAGGCACCTATTGCCATAACATTCCCACCTCATCATATCCTCTTCCTCCAGCATGTCCATGGCATAGACATAATTTGGTACATGTACCCGTTTCTTGACAACGTTCAACATCATCAATAATGTATCTTGTGCCTGTTTCTGGTCGAGGCAGTGGTTTCAGAAAACATAAATGCCCTTCCATGCTATCTACCTTCTTGTAGCATTGCCCGCACTTGCTTTTCTTACATTTTTTGTGAGGGGTAAAAACATAAACACCACACAAGCCACAAAACACCTTATTCTTACAATTTTTCCTTCCTTTGCCAGTTGTATGTATCTTTCAAGGCACGCCTTAGAGCGACAAGACAGTTTGCACTTACAGCATCTTGTCTTCTCCACATCCACCTCGTGATATGCATGCTTCAGACATGCACAACAGAAATATTGACAATCATGGGTAAATTTGTGGTGGTATCCTGTGTGGCAGAATTCACAGAAATAACGTTCACCCAGGAAACCCTTGATGTTTTTGATTCCATAGTAATGTTTGTTGCGTAACAATATAAACACTGTTTTTTCTTGTTGGGGTCTGCCTGTGACAAAAAACGCCACCCTCCTTGATTATAAAACAAAATCTTTATGGTTGTATCTAGATATTCTTCAAATAGGTGTACCTGTGAAAAGTTGACCATGTTTTCTGTGGAAATGCCCAATCTGCTGTGAAGATCCTTGGCTCTAGTAATGATTTCTTGCTTTGTAAATGACCCGGTGTCTAACAAATACAACAGCCAGCAAAACACAGAAATTCTCCCTCCACATTGAAATCAATCAGATGGTGCCTTTTTTGCTCCAGGACCCTGATGAATAGTACTGTGCTTAACTTCCTAAGTCCTCCCGCTCTCTGTTCTTCACAATGGTAACCACTAGTTGTAAATCACCACCCCACAACACCGCAACATTGCTATGTAGCATACTTTCAACATGGCTCAGGAACACATCAGCATTTAAATCATCTCTATGTCTCCTAACAAAAAAGAGGTTGATTTAGACCCCCTGCATCCAGCTGGAGCTGAACAAAATCATTGGGTCTTATCTCCCTAGAAATATTGTTCAAAAGAATCTGTATCTCATTATGAATAACATCTATAGCCTGCGTGAATGAGCAAATACGATCAAGGTTTACGAATCTATAACGAACGTAATGTTCCACGGCATTGAAATTATTAAGAAATCATTCCCACATTTGAATACTCTCCAGGTATACGTTGTCTGAATTCTGGGTATTTATGACGCTTGGCCCTGCTGACTGTTGCATCTCCTCTGCTGGCAGGGGTTCTGGTATAGACCATTCTGTGCTGATACTATCTGGGGAGTCTGTAGGAAATCCACCACCATGCATTTCTGCTTTTTTGCAGGATGGCTCTGGATAAAACAACAGTAACCCCAAGGAATAAATAAATAATACTGGCAGCATTCATAAACGTACAACGGCCCTTTATGGTTTTCTGAAACCTGCTTGTGTTTTGGATAAAACAATGTGGATATTTTTACCTTCTAAATGACCATGTGCTCCATGGGATGTAGAAGGCTGGGGGTCCATAAGCTGTAGAGCCCACTGTGAATCTGTGGGCATTAGAAAATTGGCAAAGATCTGATCTTCCTCCCATTCTGAAGGAAAGGATAAAGACAAGCAGAGATCAATTTTGCTGCAGAAATTTTATGAGTCTACTAAAATTTGTGTGAAAGGAAAAATAATACCTTTGTAGGCTTTCAGGCATTGTGAGTCTGAGACTTCATTCTAATGAAAGAAACCACCACTAACAAAAAGTTATAAATACAGTATTGCATCTAACAGGTCCTGTATCTTAAAATTAGCCATAAATTACTTACGTTAGTCGCATCCATTCTGAAATGGGTCTGCTTTGCTGGCAAATGGTGCAAGATGGACAGCTGGATAACTCAGACTCCTGTGTTCCTGTTTCAGTATGGGCCTCTTGTAGTACTTTATACATGTTGTTGACGTCACAAACTAACTGCACCAGAGACATTGAATTCTTAACACCTTTTGCAAAACCAATCAAAACCCTGACCCTAACCCCCAGGAAGGCCTGTTTGAATAATATCACACGTGTTGTGATTAAATTGCATCTCTGTGTTTACCATCTGACATGGTTAAACAAGGGTTAGCAAAAGAAATAAAGCAGATTTCACATGGCCTGTAAATATATATTTATTATAAAATTCACTGGGTGGTTGTTAATAGTTTCTTTTAATTAATTCGTTACATTCTGACATATGATCCACTTCAGAGATACAGGTAACTCAGCCTCAATGTTTGACACTACTGAAAGTGGATTAGGGTTCTTCTCGATATATTGTATGAATGCCCAGAGTTCACACAGTGTGTTTCTTGTGAAATCTAATTAATCCAGTTTGTTGGAAATGGTTGTGATGATCCACAGGACTTCGGGCTTGGAAAGTATACTGCATAAACTTTGAATAAACTGTGTTTCATTGGCTCCATCGACTCAGTCTTCATCTTCTTGTAGACATCCCATTAAACAATGATGTAAGATCCTGATAACAGAACCTTTCAGAATCTGGGTCAATCCTGCATCTTGAGGCAGTTTCGTTTCTAAATAGGAAATAAGATAGAGTTAAGCAACCAGTTCAACTAATAAAATACTATTTTTCTTAATGCTTGTTTTTACTTACCGTTGGTTGATTTACAGAACCTGCAATAACAAGGAGGTATAAGTTCATCCTGAGCATTCTCATCAAAGCAGCAGCATGGATCAGGTTTTTTTCTGATTCTATGTCCACGTTTTGGAGGCTTGGGGGTCAATTTTACATCAATCACTATCAGGGTCTGCCATATTATTTCCAAATGCAAGCCAGAGCTTACACCATTGAACTTCACAGCAGCCTGTAGCTGACACATCAGCAACTCAGCATGCGCACAAAATCACGGGCTCTAACAAGCCCTACGTCCCCTCCCATCCGTTCCAAGCACGCCCGCGCAGATGGATAACGCCACATCATTGAATCATGTGCTCAGAACATGTCTGGACATGCATACATCCCCTCCCATCCATCGCAAGCACGCCTGTGCATGCCCAGAATCATGCCTCTGACATGTCTAGACGTATCAATAATGAGCGTCACTGTGGAATACTTGCTGCTTGGTTGGCTGCTGCTTGTGCGAGTATTTGGCTCCTCCGTTAAATGTTACTGGCTTTGCTGGAGGGACGGGGGTGGAAATAAAATTTTATTAAGGCCATGCTTCAAAATGTTTACATGTATGTGTATATTTGTGTTATCGGTTAAATTTGCAAACGTGCGTGTGCATGCGCGTGCATGTTTACTTCAGGTTAAAATTTGCAAGCTATGTATCTTTAGCTTTTACAAAAGGTAAAGCCATCTGTGATTTTGACTTCCCTTAGGATATGGGTTGGGGTTAGGGTTGGGTTAATCATTCTGGGGCTGCTGTGGTTTAAAAAGTTCTTTTTCCTGCGTTCAAGGGGTGATTTTAAAACTGCATAGAAATAAAGCCTTTTTAGGATCTCCTTTTCCTGCATTCAGGCACTGACTTTAAAACTCCACAAAATTAAAAGCATAATTAGGCTATTATTTATTTCACAAGGCACAAATAGGGTTTGCTTCCCAAATACAGCTCAGCCTAGGGTTCTGTTAATTATTCACTTTACTTAGTTTTAATTTGAATGCCTGATAGAATTAGGTTTGGGGTTAAGCTAATCAGAAACCCTAGGGTTGACTGTCACACCTTTCTTGATGCTGGGCTTAGGTTCAATACAGCATGTCCTGTGCACGTGTATTTTTAGATTCAAATTTGCAAGCAATATTTCTTTAGCTTTTACAAAAGATAAAGCTGTCTGTGATATTCACTTCCCTTAGGATACGGGTTGGGGGTTAGGATTAGGTTAATCCCTCTGGAGTGGCTGTGGTTTAAAAAGTTCTTTTTCCTGCATTCAGGTGCTGACTTTAAAACTCCACAAAATTAAAAGCACCATTAGGCTATTATTAAGGGACGCGGTGGTGCAGCGGCTTAATGATGCTGAAAGTTGCCGGCCAGAAATGGCTGATGCTTCGGCAGTTTGAGTCCAGCCTTCGTGTTAACAGGGTGAGCTCCTGTTTCCTCCCCAGCTCCTGTCAACCCAACAGGTCGAAAACTCACGTGAGTAGATAAATGGGTACTCTCACTCCGGTGGGAGGAAAAATGCTGGCAGCGCCTTGCACAGAGAGATGGGACCAGTTGCTGGTAAGCGCGAAACCGCGCTTGCCCGAAAAGGGCGCGAAGCAACGGAAATCCTGCCTCCTGCGCTCGCCAGCTGGGCTATGCTCTAGGAAGGAGGCTCTGGCAAACCACTTCCAAAAAACAATTGCCTTGAAAACTGCAAGGATTCGTCCAGGCAGTCACTGCAGGGTCAGTAATGACTGAGCGCAGACCAAAAAAAAAAGACTATTATTTATTTCACAAGGCACAAATAGGGTTTGCTTCCCAAATACAGCGCAGCCTAGGGTTCTGTTAATTATTCACTTTACTTAGTTTTGATTTGAATGCCCCCATAGAATTAGGTTTAGGGTTAAGCTAATCAGATGCCCTAAGGTTGACCATCACACCTTTCTTGGTGATAGGGTTAGGCTCAACACATCATGTCCCGTTAGGGTTACGACCTTGTGAGTGCTGCATCATGTGGGGAGGAGGGTTATGCACGTCAAATCTGGAACAACCTGATGGTGTCACTAATTAAACAAACAGATACACTCCTGTTGAATTTAGTATACACTATTAGTACTGATGGCCCACCTCAGTCATGCCTGCACCACATATAGTATTCCCTACCAATGGTCAAGACTGGATCGGTCAGCGTTTGCACATGTTGGCCTGTTTGCCACAAGTATCACCGAAGCCACGTTTTACCCCCACATGATCCTATGCAAGCTCAGATCTCCAATCCACCCGAGATTACCTTGCAAACCAATAGGGTGTTGCCCACATGGCACCAACCAGAAGGGGTAGGCGGTATATTTAGACACATGGGATTTTTTTATGAAGGATTTTGAGGGTAACTAGGAAAGGCAGAACCAGGCTTTAAAGCTCCTTATGGAAGCAACTGCAAGCAGAGCATCTGCAGAAGATATACTTATTAGAAACATCCCTCGCTGGTGATGGTACGGTATCTAAGATCAATATATTCCCAAGAAACTGCAGGAGCACTGAATAGTCACCAGCCCCTAATCTATTCCACAAAGCAAAATCTGCCACCTGTACACAGATATGGAGGCAAGCGACGAAATTCTTAAAGGCTTGGATGCACCAACCTTCAGCACTCATGGCCGGAATCTGTTTCTTGGTTTGGGCCGAGGGAGAGCTGGCTCATGGGAGGGGGCAAGCTGTGTCACCACCCCCGGTACCAACCACTCGTTTTGTGGGACTTATCCCTTCCTCAACTGTGAGGCCAGGGTGGGGGAGTAGCAAAAACAAAATACTAGTTGCAGGTAACAGGAAGAAGGAATGACCTTGAGGAACAAGAGGAAGAGCTATGACCAAGACAACCGTCAGGTAAAGACATTGGGGCAGAAGGTGAGACGAGAAAGCCTCTCAAACAAGACCCTCCCTGGTTCTCACAGAAACAGAGAGGAGAAGCGGGGAGGGGCATTCAGACTTGCAAGATTCTGTTAGGCAACCTCATAAAAGTAGCGCTGGCTTGTGCGTCTTTGGTTTCCAAGTTCGGTCTACCTTGGAGGGCTGACACCGGTCTTGCCAGTCTGAATGCGCTTCCCCTGCTGTGGACCTGACAGTGGAATATAAACATTATTGGAAAACCACGCTTCTGTCTTAGCGTTCTCATGAATGAAAACCCGGGTCCTAGGCATCGCTTGGAAGGGGCACGAAAGGGCCTCTCTTGCTGTGCTGCCATTTTATTATCCTTAATGCCCCCCTCTGAAAGATTAACTGCCAGCCCAGGCCCTTCCGGGGATCGTCCGCCCTGCCATGGTTGGGAACGGCTCCTAGGAGGGCCGGGCGAAGGGACCCGGCCCCCCTCCAAGCCAGGCACCACGGCTCAAGCCCCGCCAAGCCTCGCAGCCGAGGTCGGACGCTCCGCTCTTCTTCCCCTGCTCGGGCCCAGCGCACGGTCTCCGGCTGCCGTCAACCCCCTGCTTTTCCCGGGCGCCGAAGCCCCGCGGAAGGAGCGCCCTTCTCTGCTCCCGCCACGCCAACTGCAGCGCGGCTGCTTGGCCCCTCCACGTACGTTCCTGGCCCGCGCCTGGAGGCTGCCTGGAGGGGGCAGCGTGGCCGGCGCGGGCTCCCCTGCCTCTCTCTGCCCGGCGCGGCGCGGCACACGTTCCCGGGTTGCCCGCGACACGGGGCTGGGAGGAGCGCCCGCGCGCGGCCCCTGGACGGCGGCGGCGGCGCTTAAGGACGCGTCGGCGCTTCGGCCGGAGCCAGGCGTGGACCGTGCGGAGCGGCCCTTGGCGCCGGCAGCCCCTCGCCCCGTTGCTGCGGGAGAAGATGACCCTCTTCAACAGCGGGGTTCCTCGAGGTCTGGGCGCGGGCTCCCGCTGCCTGGAAGGCCAAGGCGGCGGCGGCGGCGACCTGCGGGCGAAGCTGCCCTAACCTTCCCGAGCCGACGCGCCCGGAATACTCGCCCCCCGCGGCCAGGAAGGTTGCTGCGAAGGCTCCCAGGGTTCGAGGGGGGCGAGGGGCGAGGAACCCCGGACGCCGCCCCGCGCCGCCCCAGCCTTCTTCCGATAGACGTCCTCGCAGCCACCGTCCCGACCAGACGCCGATGCCTCCCGGCTGCTTGACGCACGTCCCCACGGGCGAGCATGACCCGTCACTTCTGTTTGCTGAGCAGGTGAGCGGGCCAGGCGTGGGATGCGCGCAGCGCTGATCGCGGAGGAGGAGAGGCGGCGCGGCAAGACGCGGCCTGTCCGGCCACTGAGGTCGACGGCCTGTCTGGCCCCCGCCCGGGCCTTGGGGGGAGGCTGCGGCCTGGGCGGCCGGTCTCTCGGCGGCGGGCAGAGCGGGGACCCTCGCCCCAAACAACCTGCCCGCACGGCCTGTCCGAAAGGCTGCAAAGGGCGTGGGGGGCTTCGCGTGGCTCGCCCCTCCTTCCCGTCCCCCCGCGGGCAGTGCGAAGCCGCCGCCGGGCTCCGGGCTGCCTCCGAAGCGTCCCACAGCCCTCCGGGCGCTACGTGGGCCCGCGACGGTCTCCGCCCTCGTCCCTGGGGGGCTGACGAGCCGCTGGGGCGCCCCGGAAGAGCAGCCCCTGCTTGGGGCCGTCTGGCGCCGTGGCCACGGCGGGCTTCCCGCGGAGATGCCGCCCGCCGAGGGAGCCTCCTTAAGGCGGGGAGGGCGGCGGGTGACGCGGCCCGCGGGGAGGCGGAGCAGCGGCCGGGGAGGAGCCGCGGCCTGCAGTGGAGCCACGGCCCAGCGCGCACCGAGCGGCGGCGGCGGCGGCGAGCCCGGGCCGGGCCTGCTGCGAGGGTGCGACCCGCCGCTGCGAGGCCCCGGAGCCGAGCCGGGCCGGCCTTTCCTGGCGAGCGCCGGCGGGACTGCCCGTAGGCGCCCGCGCGAGGCCTCCGCCGCGCCCTTCCTGGTCCGGCCAAGCGAGGCCCGGCGCCGCTCCGCCCGCGGGAGATGCGGGGCCGCTCGGCGGGAGCGGCGTGCGCTGAAGGCCGGGCGGTCGGGCGGAGCATGAGGCCCGGGCGCAGGGCAGCGGCGAAGGCGTCGGCGTCGGCGTCCCCCTGAGCGGCCGGTGAGTCGGGCGGGCCTCTCCGTCCCGTCGGCGGGTTCTCCGTCCGGGGAGGGTTCCTGTGGCTGCCCGCGGCCTCTCCCGCGCGCGCCGGGCGTGCTGCCGGGCCGTTGGCGCCCCTGGCTCTGCCCGGCCGAGATGCCCTTGAGCGGCGCCCGCCCGTTGAGGGAGATGCGGCGCCCGGCTCGGTCCTTCCGCCTCGAGCGGGAGCGGTGCCGGCGGCCGGGGAAGAGGCGGTGCCGCGGAGGCTGCCCGGGGCGCGGAAAGGAGGGTTGCTCGGCGCGGGACCGCTGAGGGACCCCGAAGGCGCCCCGGATCGAGAAGGCGGCGGGGCTTCCGAACACGCCTGAACCAGGCGACCCTCGGCAGCCTGAGATTCGGGACTGGTTGGCGAGATCTGGTTGATGCCCGAGCGACGGGTGGAGCTGCTGCCCCGGATGCAAATTGGGGGGAGGGGGGTCCCTCTTAGCCTCAATTGCGCCTGCTTCTGAGTAAAGCTCTAGTAAAGTGCACCCTTAATACTCCAAGGCTGAAGCCCTCCCGGGACGTGTTTCAGCCAGTGGAACCCCTCGCTGTCCTGCTTCCTTTTGGAAGAGATCTTCTCTTGGGGCAAGCCATAGGAAGGGAAAAAGGTGTGCCTCATTATGCCTTAGTCTCCCTCCTCGTGGGGGTGTTGATGGTGGCAGAGCCGGCTTTGGATCCAAGGTCCCTCCTGCCCCTTTCCGGTCATGCCTCCCTGGGGCTTTCCAGATGTTCCCACCAAGATTGGACCCTGTTTCTGGTCTCAGAAAACCAAGAACTGCTGTGGAACAATTTAGGTAAACAACATTTCATTAACTGGATAATGGTTCCACATGAAAATTCAGGCAGAAAGGGTTTTTTGTTTAATTATTTGAGAACTCAGACTTGCAATATATGGATTTTTTTGCATAATCGGCCATGTTTTTTTCTGCAGCTGGAGTTATATCCAGAATTGTAGCTTGGGAATGTTGGTGGCCAGAAAACGTAGGCAGATGGTGCTAAGACATAATGTGATTTGACTTTGGTTTAGTGTACTCCATACTTAAGAGTATCTGGAGTTTGTTTTTAGGAGGCCAACTGATTTCTCAGGCCTGTTATTCCTGGTTTCCCAACTTTCTTCCATTTCAGCAGCCATGGCAGAAACTGTTGTTGCTGCTGCTGTTACATAATTAACTCATCAACTTTGGGGATCCCCAAAGATTTATCAGTACATCTCAATCTCCCTTCTGCCTACGCCTTTTGTAAATGTTTCTCTGGGTAGAGTTAGAAAATGTTTGTCAGTGTAAAGTTATGAAAAGCTAGCTCCTTTATGCCATCTCTGTGAATGACTTGCCATCCTATAGGCCACTGTCAGCAATGAATTTTCCTTTCTTAGTGGAAATAAAGTGGTTAAGAATAATAGGAAGGACTAATTGGCCACAGAAAGCTGATTACAAGTGATGGGATGTATTTTGCTCCTAGCGGAGTATAATTCTCCCTTACCCACCCAAAATGTAAGTGAATTTAGTTGCTTGAACCGGTAGTAAGGCTTGGAGCTGTGTTGTGAACTGAACAGTTTGATCCCTTTTATCTGTTCTATTAGAAACTGGGACATGCACAGCATTCATAACATTCTGGCATTATGGTCTCAGGGTTGAAAGACTTTAAGTGGCAGAAGAGAAACCCTGTATTAATAAAGGAGGGGTCAAACACAAGAATATTAATAAAATGGTTATATTTTTTATCATATGTATAACATTTGATGATTGCTTTCCTTTTTGAAATGATCTTTTGGCAAAAGCTGGAATAGGAATGGATAGAAGAAGCAGCTCTCACCACCTTGCAAACTGCTCCCACCATTGGCCATGGTTGGTTTTAGTCATAGTTCATTGTACAAGCTAAAGTCAGTTTGATAGAGAAGCACAGAGTTTTCCCTGTTCTGCCTTGCACTCTGCGGGATCCTTACAGTGTGCCCACCAGCCCAAAATGTTGGGGACATTAAGCCAAAACAGAACAGACCACTATGTGGATTAGGGCTATGAATCTCTCCATCAGTCCCCATTCACATCTCAGTCTAAACTCTGGTTATAACAACATGCCATGCATTCAGACTGCCCTACAACTATGGGTTATTCATGGACTCTGTTCTCATATTACCTGAAGCCAAAAGCAAACAAACCACATCATGGCTTAATGCAGTGTGTGAATACAACAGAATGCAATTCTTCATAATTGTTTTGTCTAGTAGTTTGATGTTTGTTCTCCGGACTGATCTGCCTTAGCTCTTAGTGCTAATTACCCACAGTTTTCAGTCTTAACTGTACAATTCTTACATTGATTCAGAAGCAAGTTCTGTGCATACAGTCTGTTAGGACTCCTGCAAATGGTTTATTATTAAATTATGGCAATAGAAGAAATTGCTGTAGTAACAACAAACGATCACTAAGATTATGTTGGATTTTAAAAAATGAGTACTTAAATACTTATTTTTAGATTTCATTTCAATTTCAATTCAAGGAAGTATTTATCTTTTTATCTGCAGTGGAGGGGCCAGTTCACTTCCATAGAACCTGAAAGGCTATTTAAGAAAAATAGTTATTGTTTTAGGGTTTTGCAAAGTAATATTCTGCTAAGAAGGGTTGATAACAATTTCTCAGTTCACTGGGAATGAATGGTGAAGGACAGGGCTAGGGGCATGTGCAGAGTGTCGTTCCTCAGTCACTAAGCTTGTTTCTACATACCAAGAATTCCACTACTTCTAAGCAGGCTGGAGTTCTCATTCCAGAACTTAACAGCTGCTTCTGGTTTGGGGTGAAGCCTGCACCTTTGGCTTGGGGCCTCATAAAGTATGCGTGATTTATATCCCACTTTTCAAATATCATTCAAAAATATGGTAACTCTTTTCAAATTAACATGAAGTTCTTAATCTGTGTAGGATATATATCCTAAACAAGCTTTTAAATAAAAGTAATAACATAAGAGCAATAGTTTTGGAGATCAAGATATAGCAAGACAGCTTTAGAGGCACAGGCTGTGGGAGAAATGCTGGTGGGATCCAGCCTTAGTCTGTCTGGAGAGCAGAATAGAGAGCTTGGCAGGGAGGGATCCCTTGTCTTTCTGCATGTGGATTTGCCAGGATCTTTATACTTGGCATTGGCAATGAAGCATTAAGGAGCTGGCTACAAATGTGATTGGCCTCCAGGAGGAAGAGTGGCATTGGTGTTAAAGTTTCATGGCTGGAAATACATAGAGGTATGAGGTTTCAGTTTTCTTGGTCTCTGTTGTAATACCTTTGATATTTGTACTGATTAATTTGATAGAATATTGGTGGCTGGCTGCCTATTGTGAGCTGGTTAAGAATTCAGTCCCACAGACCTTTAAACAGGGCTTTCTGTTCTATGGAATTGCCAGGTAGCACCCAGTGGAGGTTTCACTGCAAATTTCATTATAGTTGTAGATATGATGGCAAATTGATGGTAGCATTTGTGCTTGGCATTGTTCTGTAACAATAGTTTCTGAGCAGGAATCCACATTCAAACTGTTATGTTAGATTTCAAACTAATCAAAATATGAACAGATTTTGAACTTAATGCTTTACTGTTGCAATTTAGCTATCTAACAGTTACTTGCAATGGTCCTGTGTTGAAATCAGATATTATAGTTATAATGTGAATCAGTTTATGTTGCATCTCTACAGCTTCTCTTTAGTGATAAAAGATAGAGAATCATAATCAGGCTTGAATGTTGTTCTTGTTATTATCCAGTCTAAAATCAAAGGTCTTTGGGCAGAGAAAGCTAATAAATATAAAAAACAGTAAAAGAATAATAACTTTAAAAGACGTATAAGAAGCCATTCCAGTGTAAGACAGCTTATATTGGTTTATATAAAAAATGAGAAAACAACATCCCTGCTGTTAATTTATTTGAACCAGGAGCAGGCAATATGGTGACTTCAGATGCTTTTGACTTCCAACTTGGGCAGCTTCAGCCATCTGGCAAAGGGCAAATGCTTCTGGGAAATGTAGTTTAGAACACTAGTTAGCACCAAGTTGCCTGTCCCTGCTATGAATGCGTCGTCTTAGATTTTTGTTTTGTTTAAGGAGAAAACTGCACGCATCATATAGAGGATTTATTTTGGTCCACAGTCTTGAGATGTATAAGGATAATATGAGTTATGCTCCTTATGTTAATCTTCATCACTAAAGTACATTGTTTTTAAACAGTTTATAGATACAACTTGTCAGAACAGCCATGATTTTTCAAAATATAAATGCTGTGCAATAGACTCAGATAATTGTGTATTTGTGGGTTTCCTCAGATTGAATTGTGCTTTAATGCTTTCCTACCATCAGGATTCTCCAAACAAGGAAGTCTAGTTCTCTTCTAGTATCTCAGATGAGATGTCAGGACACTTGCCTTCACCTCCCCCAAATTCAGTGGCTTTTTATCTGTTTATTGCATGAATCAAATTCTTTATGTTAATATCTTGAGTCTTGTGCCTCCTTTCTTCCTACGCTCTTTTATTCCTCCCAGCTCATTTTTATCCAGTGGTTTTTGGTATGCCCTCGTGGAGCCGGAACTGTCTTTCTGATTCCATTAACTTCTTAATGGGCATTTCTTCCTACTGTCACTTTCCCCCCAATAGTTTATCAATACTGTTTTCAAGTATTGAAAGTCCAGTTCTGTTTTATGTTTACTTCTAGTCTTGTAGACGTAGCAAATGTCCAGTTCACAAAGAGTGCTGAAAACAGAATAACTGATATTGAAAGGGTTAGCCTAGTCATCTTCTCTGCATTCCACACCCTGTTGCTTCAGACCTGGAAAGCTAATACTGAGGGGGCTCAATAAATAGTTCAGTCACTAAGAATAGACAGGGCAACATGTTTCATAATAATAGCAATGCTGATCTCCTATAGCAAACTCAGAATGGTACTTCATGATGGCATAGCTTCTAGTCCAGGAAAGCTGATGCAGGAATAAATTGATTAATCATCAAGATGCCACAGAATACTCTTTATAGCTAGAACTAAAGTTTTATCGGAGGCTTCAGAGCTTTCCCTGATGTCCTGATCAGGAGGAAGGAAGGAAGGATGGACCCTGGTGGTCCTAAGCAGGGCCAAGACCCTGAAACCTGTCCTCTCATCCAACAGGCCCAGTGACATCAGCCCCTGAATTCTGAGAATTTCTGCCATGCATCTGACAAACAACAAGGTTGTTTCTATGCTCATCTGATATCTGGAAGACAGCTATCTTTCTGCATCAGGCAGGCTGCCTGAGCCCAGTGCATAGAAAAGTACTTATGGTATTAGAAGGTTGGATGGGACCTTGGAGGTCTTCCAGTGCAACCCCCTGCCCAAGGAAGGAATCCATACATCGTGCCAGACAAATGGGCTGTCCAACCTTTGTTTGAAAACCCCAACAATTCCAGGAGACTGGCTGTTCCACTGCTTAGTAGCTCAGGAACTTCTTCCTTACTTTGAGTTTGAATCTCACTCTTTAAGACTTCCATCCATTGGTTGTTGCTCCACCCTCTCCATTGTGACATCCCTTCAAGTATTGGAAGATTGCTGTCATGTCTCCCCTTAACCTTATCTTCTTTAAGCTAAACATAACTGTTCTTTTAACCGTTCTTCATAAAATTTAGCCTATGAAGCCCCTCATAATCTTTGTTACACTTCCCTCACTCTTTGTGATGGAATGTATCTAATAAGGAGCGTGATGTGGGTGATCGAGGCTATCAGGAAGGAAGGGATGCATTCCAGCAGGGAAAAAGAGACACAAGACAACACAATCCACAAGGGGAGTATGGGAAGTGAAAGAGTCTCAGGATAGCCACTCCTTAGAATCTTCCAGGGTATATCCACTAGTTGCTGTAGTATACATTTAGTCTGGCAAGATTCTGTCTATAAGGTGTAAGCAAATAAAGGAACAACTGGATTGTTTCACCATTGTTCTTGGGCTGAGCCTGATACTCTTTTCACTTCTTTAGCATCCTCCTTGAACTGAACATAGTATTCCAGGTGTGGTCTGATCAGTGTGACATAGAATGGAATGTTATACCTCTGTTGATGCAGCCCAAGATTGGATCTACTCTTTTGGTAGCTGTAGGACAGTTCTGGCTCATGCTTAATGTGTGGTCTACCACAACACTCAGATTCTTTTCACAAATATGACCACTGAAGCAGGTATCACCTATCTTGTCTCTGTATATCAGGTTTTTCCTATGCAGAACCCTACTTTCCTTGTTATTGAACTGCATTTGGTTGGAAAAGGTCCAGTGTTCAAGACTATCAAGATCCTTTTGAGCCTTGGTCCTCTCTTCTGTGGTATTAGCAATCCTCCCTCCCAGGTTTGTTTTACCTGCAGATTTGTTGAACATCCCCACATTCCCTTGTCTAAGTCATTTATGAAGATGTTGAAGAGTATTGGGCCCAGGACAGAACCTTGGGGACCAGAGACTGGGTGTGGTTGTTCAACCAACTGTGGATCCATCTGGGAAAAGGACCATCCATCCAACGTTGTTTATCAAGTATCTTTATCTTCCTAACAGTTTCCATTGTTGTATGGGTGTGTGTGCCTGTAAAAATAAAGAGGGTCTCCATCCTGCTTTAAAGGAAGTCTAACGAACTCCAGAGATGACTAGTTACTCCAGAGTTAACACCAGTTAAATATGGCTTTCCTTGGGTTAATATTTAAAATAGGAACAGGGAAGCTTTTTGGGGTCACAGGTTGCAGTTTTTTAATCCATTTTCTTCAGTAGCCAGAGGCACAAAAGGAAGGGCATTGATTGCTGGAGTAAGGAGTGGTAATGTGGCCAGAGTTATTTGGCCCTTAAAAAATGGGGGGGGGGGGTAATTAACAAAAACTTATTAGAGGCTTAACACATCTGTTTTACTTGTTCTGCTTCAAACCCACTGAACATTGTGCTGCTTCCCTCTGTAATAAAATCCTGCAGAGAGAAGATCTAGGGCTACAGAAAAAGGACTGAGAGGCTGCTGGGAGCCCATTAGCCCACTCTTAATTTGAAGGATATTTTGGGCTAGTCATTTTTAAGTGAAATAAATGAAACAAGTTAGCAGTAATATTCATAAGTCAATGGAACTAAAATATAATCGACTTAATTTGAGTCCATTCTTATGGGTGGCTAATTGTCTTTGAATTAAGACCATGTTGAAAAATCCATAAATGCTAGTAGCCAGTTCCTCAAGTTTACTGACACAAGAGAATGCATAATTTAAAGCCACTTAATCCACATTTATACTAACCCAATTTTGCCTTCATAGTAGAGTAAATGAAGTGCACTGAAAGTTTGTGTTTTTTCCCACTCTTGTACCTGGTTATGACTGAAGTGCATTCAGAATGTATGAGTGTGAAACTGCAGAGTGATTGCTGTTCTAGAAAAATTAACCCAGTACTGAGTAGTAGTTTATATGGTTAGATTTTATCCTTTTCCTGCTTTGTTTTTGCCCTCAAAGTTGTGATTAAATGGGAAAAAGACAAATAATGGAATTTATTCCCTTTTTACATTTGATCTTATCTAAAAGGCTGAGAAATGAAGAAAGATGTGGCCTGTGGTTATAAAAGAATAAAAGTTAGTAGAGCTACAACATGCTGTCCTTAATATAATGTCTAAAAAAACATAGAATGCTTGGGAGATGTTTACTGAACCTCAGAGAATGTTTGCTATTAGTTACATGCTGTAAAACTCTCACTTCTAGACTTCCTTTGAGTCAGAAGGCTGTACAGTTAGAAGCTCATCCTTTTTTTCCCCGTTGAAGAAATCTCACTTCCCATTAGCCGTGCAGAATAATTTTTAATTTTGAAAAGTGATTAACATTATCAAGTAACTAAATAACATAAATCCATAATGCATATGGAAAAAAGATCAACTAAAAAATAAATAAGTTGAGAGAAACAGATAATAAACATCTTCATATTTGCTGTATAATTATAGGCATTGTACATCTGTTGCAATTAAGATTATACATAAAGTTTGCCTACATTTGGTAGTATTGTAGTTCCTCCCTCTGACGTTGCATTATTTTCACTTTACCTGTAACATTAACTTTTCTAATATGGCAATTGAAGTTCCTTATTTTTAAGCTTAAGGTTTGATCTTATAATAAATGTAATAACCGTAACTCTGGGGAACATTCAATTCTTTGTTTGGTAATGATACTTATTTCACAATACTTGTAGAGTAATAAAATAGTCATTATCATCATGCTGTTCCCAACTGATTCTAACATATATTGTCTAAGATTGGCATCTTTAGAAAGAGTCAGATACTAAAGTCCTCTTAGAAATCCTCTTCTAAGTCTGGCATCTTGAATCAGGCCCTCCTCCAGGTCCTTACCTCCTTTGAGTAAGGGGTATCTACAAAGGAGAGGGCTTTTTCTGTGGTGGCACCCCATTGATGGAATGCCTTCCACAGAGAGGCTCAACTGGTGCCCATTTCAGTGCCAGGTAAAGACCTTTCTATTTTTCCAAGCTTTTTAATAATATTTAATTGTATTTTAATTTGTATTGTTTTAGATTTTGATGACCAACCTAGTTTATATGGTGCTTTTATTTTGTATTTATGCAGTTTTACTGTATATGTTTTAATTGTGTTTTATTAGAAACCATGGCAGGTCAAAAGTTCTGCCAGCATGAGGACAGTCTTTACACATCTTTGCCATTCCAAGATTGGGAGGAAAGCTGAGACTCAACATATTGATGCTGGAGTGCTCCACGTGAGGGGGACATGGTGGACCACTGCTTAGAGGCCTCAAATAGCTACTTCCCCAAGCTTCTGCAGCACCAAAAAGATTGGATAGGTGGCATTCCTGTGTCATTGGGCACCAGTAGTGTAAGGCAGGGTAGACAATGTACTGATCCCTCAGGGCCCCCCCAGTTACTTTTCCACCTGACTTTCTTTAAGGATTCTTTTAACTAGCAAATAAGAAGCAAATCATACAGACCCAACCAGGCTAGAAAGATTGCTTTATTGGAGGCATACGTACATACATACATACATACAGTACTGTGCAAAAGTTTTAGGCAGGTGTGAAAAAACGCTGTAAAATAAGAATGCTTTCAAAAATATATATTGTAATTGTTTATGTTTATCAATTTACAAAATGTAAAGTGAGCAAACAGAAGAAAAATCTAAATCAAATCAATATTTGGTGTGACCACCCTTTGCCTTCAAACCAGCATCTGTACACTTGCACAAAGTCAGGGATTTTATAGGATTAGAGTCAGGTGTATGATTAACCAATTATACCAAGCAGGTGCTAATGATCATCAATTTCATATGTAGGTTGAAACAGTCATTAACTGAAACAGATCAGCTGTGTAGGAGGCTTAAAACTGGGTGAGGAACAGCCAAACTCTGCTACTAAGGTGAGGTTGTGGAAAACAGTCTCATGTCACAGGTCATACACCATGGCAAGACTGAGCACAGCAACAAAACTCAAGGTAGTTATACTGCATCAGCAAGGTCTCTCCCAGGCAAAAATTTCAAGGCAGACTGGGGTTTCAAGATGTGCTGTTCAAGCTCGTTTGAAGAAGCACAAAGAAACAGGCAAGGTTGAGGACTGCGGACGCAGTGGTCGGCCAAGGAATCTTAACGCAGCAGATGGAAGTCACATCATGCTTACTTCCCTTCGACACTGGAAGATGTCCAGCAGCGCCATCAGCACATAACTGGTGGAAACCAGTGGGACCCAGGTACACCCATCTACTGTCCGGAGAAGTCTGGCCAGAAGTGGTCTTTATGGAAGAATTGTGGCCAAAAAGCCATACCTCCGACATGGAAACAAGGCTAAGCGACTCAACTATGCACGAAAACATAGGAACTGGGGTGCAGAAAAATGGCAGCAGGTGCTCTGGACTAATGAGTCAAAATTTGAAATATGTGGCTGTAGCAGGAGGCAGTTTGTTCGCCGGAGGACTGGAGAGTGGTACAATAATGAGTGTCTGCCGGCAACAGTGAAGGTTCCTTGCAAGTTTGGGGCTGCATTTCTGCAAATGGAGTTGGAGATTTGGTCAGGATCAATGGTGTCCTCAGTGCTGAGAAATACAGGCAGATACTTATCCATCACGCCATACCATCAGGGAGACGTGTGATTGGCCCCAAATTTATTCTGCAGCAGGACAGTAACCCCAAACGTACAGCCAGTGTCATTAAGAACTATCTTTAGCATAAAGAAGAACGAGGAGTCCTGGAAGTGATAGGCCCCCACAGAGCCCTGATCTCAACATCATCGAGTCTGTCTGGGATTACATGAAGAGACAGAAGGATTTGAGGCAGCCTACATCCACAGGAGATCTGTGGTTAGTTTTCCAAGATGTTTGGAACAACCTTCCTGCCAAGTTCCTTCAAAAACTGTGTGCAAGTGTACCTAGAAGAATTGATGCTGTTTTGAAGGCAAAGGGTAGTCACACCAAATACTGATTTGGGTTTTTCTTCTGTTTGCTCACTTTGCATTTTGTAAGTTGATAAACATAAACAATTGCAATATATATTTTTGAAAGCATTCTTACTTTACAGTATTTTTTCACACCTGCCTAAAACTTTTGCACAGTAGTGTGCATACATACATAGTCAGTTCTAGGCCTTTTCTTCTCACCTCTTTGAATCAATGGAAATTTGGCCATGCTCTTCCAGGATTGCATCAGCTCAGATCCAAAGCTAGAAAGGTGTTTCCGAGGTGGCTGGGGCACATGCTGCACCAAGAGAATCAATCCCTTTCCTGGGATTGATTGTGTGGTAGTTGCGTGATCCCCGGAAAATACACGTTTGAGTTATTTTGGTGCAGCATGGTGATTAGAGGTGCTTAGGGGCAGGTGTGGGTGTGCTGTTGATGCCTCCTTTACTCTGCTTTCTTGGGATGGCACAGCTACCCTGCGGTCCCAGGAAAAGAAGCGGCTTCTTTTACAGAGCTATCAGTAACCCCAGAAAGAGATGCAGCTTCTTGAAGGAGCCGCTGACAGGTGTGGCATGCCTGCTCCAAAGCACCTTTAGCTTGGATCTGAACCGCTGGGGTCTTCCTGCCTGGGAATCCCTGATTGCCAGCTTTGTCCCACAGGAGGGTTGTGGCATTCTGGGAAATGAGTGTCCCCCAATCCATAGTAGGTCCACCATGGCCACCCATTTGAGAGTGTTCCTGCTACATTGGTCTGATGTTGTTTATTGGTCTGATTTATTGTGTTGTTATGTTTAGATTGTTCTCTGTCAGAAGTCTATTAAATGATTATGGGGATACAGTATGAATGAATACATGCTCTCAATGTTGCAAATGTGCTCCTAGCCTCTAAAGGTTGTCTGCTGTGATATAATGGTCCACTTAACTAATTATACAATTATTTACAGACTGCCCACTTCCACAAAGCAGTTTCTTTCTTTGTTTAGCTTTTTAATTAGCATTAGCATTCTCTACTACAATTCATCCTGAGATCAGAAGCTGCTGGTCTTCCTCTGCCATTTGAGAAGCTTGGAAGCAGCCTTTTAGACTCTGGTCTCCCACCAGCTGCAGGAATCCAAATGAAAGTGTCCCAGACAGAGGGCTGTCCAGCTCCCTGGATCTTTGAGGTGTAAAAATGTGAATTTTGTCTAATTCAGTGCAGCAAAATTAATGTACCTTGTTAATTGAACAATTCTTCTGCATGCAAAGTATGCAGAAACTGCAACCTTGTTTCTGTCTAGCTTCATTTGGTTTGGTAACCACTAAGCATTCAACCCCCATCTTCAGTTCTGAGGAAATGAAAGGAGTCTCAGGAAGAAGTTGCAGCAGTTTCTCAGCACCCAGTAGGGATACTCTTGTGGTTGGCTCACCTGCAGTCCAAGTCCTGCGGCGTTCTGCCAGGCACAGAAGGAAGGAGAAGGTGCAAGGCAGGGGGTCCTCTTGAGGCCGGCTCCATGTCCATTCATCCTTGCTTCTGGCTGCCTCAGAGAAGGAGTGCTCACAGAAATTGATTTTGGCATCAGTTGGCTCTTTTGGACAGGGTGGTTTCAGTGCAAGTGTCTGGACCCGAGCCTCCTTCCAGTCCTCCCCTCTCAGCTCTCGCTGCTACTGCTGCTGCACAAGATGGGACAGGAGGAGGCTGTCAAGTCTTTCATGAGTCTTGGGCCTTGTCCTTCTCAGGAGGGTTTCTACCTGACCCTGAGGAACCAATTGCATATTGCACAGTAGGGGGGAGGAGGGGCTTTCTGCAGAGCAGGATGGAAACTGCCCCATCCATTTAAAAGCCTCTCCAGCTAGCATCACTAGAAGTGATTTGAACTGCATTGTACCCACCCCCAATCTTTGGTTCCTCATCAATGATTGGAGGGGTTCTGAAGGGAGCCAAGCAGGCAGAACATAGCAAAGGAGCATGTTGTTGATGTCAAAGCCTCTGTAGCTTTGGAGGTATGGGGAGAGAAACTTTTATTTCCTCAATTTGGTCTGTTAACAAATCTAACATTTCGTTAGGTCATATGGTGTTAAATGCTGAAAGAATTTGTCACAAAAGGGCTTTTGTGTGCATAATTATCCTGGAATAATATATTTCAAGAGACCTTATTTGTGAAAATAAGAAATTTAGCTTGTATAAGCTTAGCTGTAAGCTTAATTTAAAAGATAAAGCTATCAGCTAGTCAGCAGTGCTGTTGCTTTTTCCTGACCAAAACTTTTAAACAGTATTCTATAGAACAGGGCAGGGTGACGTTTACTGTTAGTTTATAGATCTCTCTCTTTTTTCCTATCAATGGTTCCTCCTCATGCTGGAGAGGGATTTCCAGTGAGCTGCTACAAGGTTCAGCCCTGGGCCAGAGAGACTTCCAACATTTGTTTTGGATGAGGAGGTGGAGGAAATGCTTATCAAAATTATAGATGATACGACATTAGCAATAGCCTCATTAAAAGAAAATATGGGCTGAAAACAACAGAATAAAATCTCACAGAGACAAGTGCAAACTTCTTCACTTAAGACATAGAGGTCAAATCTACAGATATAAAATGGAGGCATGCCTGACTTGGCAGTAGTAAATGTGAAAAAGACCTCAGAGCTGTACTTGATTGTGAGCAGTGTGGTATATCTGCAAAAGGGGCAATTGCAGTTTAGACAGCATCAGCAAAAATGACATTTCCAGATGACAGGAAGTAATTCTGCTCTGGCCAGATCCCATCTTGATCAGTTCTGGGCTTGACTTTAAGAGGGTCTCAGGGAAATTGGGACACATTCAAGACAGGTCCAGCAAGGTTGATCTGGGAGCCAGAAGCTAAATCGCATGAAGAACAGTTGGAGGAATTGGGTATGTTTCGTCTTGAGAGGGGATTCAAAATAGTTGAACTACTGCCTCCCCCTTACCAGGGTGGCTCATTTGTGCAAAGGATTTGCCATCTGTTCCAGGAAAGTGTGATCTTAGTTTCAAGCAGGCAGGAACAGACTACAGTATTTTATGTATCTAGTTGTACTTCTAGATTACCCAAGAATGGGTAATATATAAATCTATGAAAACATTGTTTCAGAAATAAAACAATATGAAAACAATAATAGAAAATGGCACAATAACATGAAATATCAGCACTAGTCATAGTATATAAAGATCCCCAAAATAAAAGCAGCACACACAGTGAAGTTGTAGAACCTATAAAATACTTGTTAAAATATGCCTGGGAAAAGAAAAATCTCTTCACTGAAGCTTGAGAGAACCTGGTTGTAGGCACCTGTGGAGGTTCTACAAGTGCCACCCCTTTCCCATGAAAAGGCTATTTCTCTTGGGACCATTTGCTTTCCAGGGTACCTGGAAAGGTCCTGATGTAGAAACTGTTGAAAGAGGTCTGGTATCCAACTCACAACAAATCACTGTTCCACTTCACTCTGCTTTGGTCAGATCCCTCCTTTGGTCATCACACTTGAAAGATTGGAACCAATTCAGAGGAGGGCAGTCAGGATGATAGGGGACTGGAAGTGAAGTCCTGTGAAGAGATACCAAGAAGCTGCATCTGTTTAGCCTTAAGAAGAGTAGAATGAAGGGTAGTGCTCTTCAGAGACCTAAAAGGATGTCACCCAGAAGAAGATTCTCTTGTTCCAGAGTTCAAGAGATGGAATAATGCATTTGAGTTACAAGAAGATAGATTCTGATTGAATGTTAGAAAGACTTCCTGACACTAGGAGCAGCTGGACAGTGGAACCAAAGCCCCAGAAAGGTGGTGGGCTCCCCTTCTCTAGATGTGTTCAAGCATAGGCCAGATCCCTTTATTTGGGATGCTTGAATCTGGAATCCTGCACTGAGCCATAGAGTTGAGTTCCACGGCTGGGAGGGTCCCTCCCAAATCTGTGACTCTACAGGTTTTATGATCTAGCTCCTGCATTAATTAAATGTCTCAGCATTGTTAAAATATATTATTCTAACAAATTAATTGAAGATTGCATTCATGCTTTAAATAAGTTACATTGGGAAGAGAGGCCTAACACAGCATATAACACAGATCTTTTTTTAAAATCCTGAGGTGCATTCCAAAATAAGTTTCTCTGAAATCCAAAGGAATATAATGCATTCTGTTTCACACAGGACATGGCTTTCTTGAGAATGCTTCATTGTAATCAAGGAGGCTTAGTTCTGAGTAAAAACATAAATGATGAAATTAATATGCTGGGCCAGAATTCTGTGGTATTTTTCTAAAGCTCTTTTCTCTGTTTCTAAATCCTCTCAAATCAGTGAAAAAGCTATTAGATTATGATGGCCAGAAGGAGTTATTTCAAGGCATCTGCAGCAAAGTTCCTTCTGATTTTTCACTGAGGAGTTTGATAGATCCATTACAGCAACATTCTCACAATGTTGTTCCATAATGTTTGTCTTGAGCTCCTTTCTTTAAGATTTCTTTAAGATTTTCATTTCCACCCTTCATAGGATTCAGTTGAAAGCCCTCCTGAACAAGTCAATGTGCTCTGGCCAAACAAATTCTTCTTAGTCCTTATGAGGCACAACGCTTCATCCAGAAGTGAAGATGGTGGTCCCAGAGACCAAAATTCTTATACTATACCATTTCCACAGGCAGTTGTTCCTCTGCAGTATTGCTCTTTCCCTTTCCATGGCCTGGAGGGACACACCTCAGTCTCCAAGTTCTTGATCCTCCCTCCCTCTAACTACAAAGAGTGCAGTGATCCAGATGTGGCTACTGTTGGCAGTATCATTTGAGTGTGGATGAGAGCTAGCACACTGTGAATATGATGTACTCTGGGCAAGTTGTGTAAATATTGTGAGGAAGGGAACCTATCAAGTATACTTGATGTATTGGATAAATTGTTCTGTGATATCCCTAATTCCTTCTGGCAGGAAGCATCCTGGAGGTACCCGTGGGTCAAGCTGGCGCATACTTGTTTCTGTTTCTAAGGATGAGAGTGGCTAATTACCATGGCTTCCTTTCATCTCTTTGCAGGAGCAACTGAATCCTCTCTGTTCTCATCTTCTTTATTCCTCCTTCAAAGGCTCTGAGCCTTTTTTCTTCTGTGAGGGCCCCCAAACATTTTCTGAGTTCCAGAGACCTGTCTCTTTTGTTTCCAAATCTACTCATTCCACTCACGTGCTTGCTCCTCTGTCCAGGGAAAGATTCTTCATTTGACAATCCCTGCTGCTGTGTAAGAAATAGGAGTGGAAGTATAGCCTCACACTCTTCCAATCTTCTTACTTTTTATTCAGGCACAATTGCAAGATTATTTTCAGGCAAGAACACTGATGTGTCATTGCATGTCATGACTGCAAAATAATGTACATCTCTTATGGTTTTTATGTGACACCCCCAGTAGAAAGGTTTTGTTTCTTCTCATTTCTTTCTCTTTTGCTGAGGACATGTTGGTCACGTAGAGGAAGTGATGGGATGCTGATCTTTTAGAGATAATGGAACATCACTGAGTAAATTTTAGTGTGCCAGGGAAGATAATACTGGCGTATGTGTTAAACATTGGAAAAGGTGTGCCAATGCATGGGTTGGGGAAGAGTCAGAGTTGGAAAGCAGCAGTGCTGATCTGTGGTGAATGACTGCTATCACATTTGGAGAAAAATGCCTTGGTGTGATGTTTACCTGTATTATAGTATATTGTCATGTGAGAGGCCTGTGTGTGTGTGAAGCATTGTTGTATGTTCATGTTTGATGGGTGCTAGCATAAGTGAGATCATTGTCAGGTTCAATTTGGATAGTTTCAAACTCTTTCTGATGGCTTGTTTCACTCAGTCTTCCTTGATAAAGAGAGAGCAGAGGAAAAGGGCCCATTCTTGTTCTCTGTGTGTTGTTGTAAAGCATGAGTGTTCTGAAAAACTGTAAAAATGGACTCAAGCCCTGTGGTGTGACCTCACTGAAGGAAATGGAGTGGAAGCCACAGAATCTCTTTTGGAAAATTAGGGTGATAGCCCCTCAGAATCGTTTTGGCACCTGGAAAATGTGAACATATCCTGTATTGATACCTCTGTGTGGTGCCCCAGCAGTGGAAGACTAGCTCTCCTCTGGCCTCTACTGGTTTTGCAGCCTCTGAGAGAGGTCTGGGCACTCCTGCCTCTTTAAGAACTGCCTCTGCACCCCCTTTTCAGGCTTAAAGGCTGCTGTGGTTGCAGTGCAGCATTGGGATTTTGGCTGGGCCCCTTCCCTCACCTGTAACGGAACCACCTCCTGCACTTGCCCAGGGCTGCCTTGCCGAGACGCAGGGAAGGTGTCCTGTTGCCGTGCTTTGAACCCTTCCTTCATCCAAGGGCTTGTTTTCCTGACCCTTGTTCAGAAAAGGAATGGTTTCTAAAATATATACATTTTGGAAAATGGCCTCAGTCTTCTCTGCTTCCAGGCTGTTTCAGATTGTGGGCATCCGGAGCCTCAGGGCTCTGGAAATGGAGTATTAACCTTTTCACACTGACATTGTTACAGAAGCCTTCAGCCCCAGTTCGGTAGGCTGGCCTCCTGGGCATCATTTAAGTGGCTCTCGGGACTCCTTTGACCCCATTGAACCAGGTTAGACCAATTACTTTGTCGCACTGGCACGTTGCGTGCTGGATGAGTGTTTATGAAGCCACAAACTGTGGCCTCCTTTTCAGGCGCTCAGTCAGCAGCCCTAGAAGTGACACCAGTGTCCGTTGTGGGTGTTGGCTGAACACATGTGTCCGGGGGCCCAAGCGGGTGGCCACCGGCTGCTCCTCTGCCTGGCTGCCGCTCTCTTGCTTCAGAGGAAACTTTTGTGGTGGGGAAAAGGTGGCCTTGTGGCAGGAATAACTGAGCCTCCCCCATTCCTCCCCAGCATGGCTCCTTCCTTTCTTGCCATAGTTGTGAAGTCCCCCCTTGACTGACTGTTTCTTACCCTGTTTCTGTGCTTACCCAAAAAGGGAACAGAGGGGAGGGTGTGCATGTCTAGGGGTATTTGATGTTCACTTCAGGAAAATAAACTTACCTTGTGCATGTCCAAGGGTGGAGCTGGGCCAAGACAAAATAAAGCAGAAAGCCTCTCTAAAGAGAGCATATACACTGCTCCCCACAGCTCTCATGGCAGGTATATTTTAAAGAAGTTATTTCGATGGATAAAAAGGCAAGCACACCAAAATATATTAATTAATATGTTCGATATAAACTGAGGGCAGTTGCATGGATGAAACAACTCTTATCCAGTTTCCCTTTTTGGAAGGGATTCCTCCTCCTCTCATTGAGAAGAAGGAGGGGGCAAGTGTGGGCTAAGTTCTCAGTGCCTTGTGCCCTCCCCTCCAGATTCTGGATGTAAGTAAGGAAATGCAGAATCCTTGGTGGCTCTGGAAATGGTTTCTGACCTGGAGCTGCAGGACCGTCCTTTGTTTTGACTTTGTCCTGCCTTCTCTTTGGAGGATTGAAGAGCCATCTAGCTCAACCTGCCAGTCTTTGTCTGCTTCTGTCTGCACCACAGATCTTGTCCTCCAGCGCCATGGCTTCTGATCTGGAAAGCAGTCTCACGTCCATTGATTGGCTCCCACAGCTCACTCTTCGAGCCACCATTGAGAAATTAGGGGGGGCCTCTCAGTCAGGCCCCCCAGGAGCTGGTCGGAAGTGTCCACCTGGCTCTCCAACGGACCCCAATGCCACTTTGAGCAAGGACGAGGCCGCAGTCCATCAGGATGGAAAGCCCCGGTACAGCTATGCCACCCTGATCACTTACGCCATCAACTCTTCTCCTGCCAAGAAGATGACACTCAGTGAAATCTACCGCTGGATTTGCGACAACTTTCCCTATTACAAGAACGCTGGCATTGGGTGGAAGGTGAGGATCCTGAGTGTAGAGATCTCGTTGCTGTGCCTGTCCTGATTACTCTGACCTGCCACCAGTACGTATAATGCTTGATTGAGCCAAAGTAACAGGAGGCAGATTTCTGCCACGAGGAGCTTATGGCTTAGATTGTGCTTATGGGTGTGTATGAGGTGGATATGAAGCATTTTTCATATAAGTAGTTTTATTTCAGAATGTAATACTCCAGAAAACTTTTTTATATGCTTGAAGTCCTTCTTGGGTATGTGGGTGGGTTACATTTATTTAGAACATTTGTATGACCGTAATGTGACTCTGGGTTGCATACAAAAAATGGTCAAACGAGCATACAGGAAAAGTAACACACAGCATTAAAACCAACTAAAACAATGAAGGGATGATCAGAAGTAACGCACACTCTGTCTTACCAACTGGGGACGCTCTGACCCAAGTGCCTGGGGAAAGAGCCAGGACCTAGCCACCTTTCTAAAGTCCCACAGGTTCAGGGCTGACTCCGCAGAAACTGAAGATTAATGTCTTCACTCAAAGATCCAAAGATTTCTGTGCTGGGGAAGTCCAATCTTTGGAGTAATTTGCCATAAGCCAAACAAAAAATATGAGATAGTGAGACTAATGCCTGCTATAACAGATGCAGAGTTTCCCATCCCAGGGGCAGCGGTGTGCAGAAATGACACAAATACTATTTTAATCCTGCAAAAGTTTCTTACATTGACTTGTAGAGAAAGGTGTGGAATTCCTTTGTCTCAGATGTGTTCCCAAATGTATTTCTTTACCAACATATTTTGTTGCATGAATTTTTATTTTATTTACTTATTAATTTTTTCAACTGCCCATCTCCTCCCAATGGGGGAACTCTGGGCGATTCACAACAAACATTAAAAACATAAATATATATAAATACATAAAACATTAATTAAAAACATTACTAAAAAGGAGGAGAGTCCAAGAGGATGAAAAATCTGAGGCTGAAGGCAGAAGGCCTCTATGGGGCTAGCCATCCCCATGCTTGAGGTATTCCCTCTCCACCCCAGGCCAGGTGACAGAACCAGGTCTTCAAAGCTTTACGGAAGGCCAGGAGTGTGGGGGCCAATCGCACCTCCGGGAGCAGAATGTTCCAAAGAGCAGGGCCTACCACAGAGAAGGCCCGCCTTCTGGACCCCGCCAGTCAAAGTTCTTTCGCTGAGGGGGTCCGAAGCATGCCCTCTCTGTGTGATCGGGTGGGACGGGTTGAAGTCATAGGGGAGAGGCGGTCCCTTAGATAACCTGGTCCCATGCCATGTAGGGCTTTAAAGGTGATAACCAACACCTTGAATTGGACCCGGAAGCAAACTGGCACCCAATGCAGCTCGCGGAGCAGAGGCGTTACATGGGCCCTCCTTGGGGCTCCAACAATAGCCCGCACAGCTGCATTCTGGACCAGCTGTAGCTTCCGGATACTCTTCAAGGGTAGCTCCATGTAGAGCGCATTGCAGTAGTCTATCTGGGAGATAACAAAGGCGTGAGTGACTGTTTGAAGGGCATCCCGATCCAGGAAAGGGTGTAACTGATGCACAACCCGAAGTTGTGCAAAGGCCCTCCTTGCCACAGCTGCCACCTGCTCTTCAAGCAGGAGCCGTGAGTCTAGGAGGACCCCCAGATTATGCACTGGGTCTGTCTGGGGCAGTGCCACCCCATCCAGCACCAAAGATGACAAAATCCCGGATACAGAGGACCCATTAACCCACAGCCACTCCGTCTTACCAGGGTTCAGCTGAAGCCTGTTGTTCCCCATCCAGACCCTTACAGCCTCCAGGCACCGCGAAAGGGTGGCCACGGCATCACTTACTTCACCAGGGATGGAGATGTATAGCTGCGTATCATCAGCATACTGATGATACCTCATCCCATGATGATGGATGATCTTGCCCAGCAGTTTCATGTAGATGTTGAAAAGAAGCGGAGAGAGAACCGAGCCCTGTGGCACCCCACAAAGGAGGGGCCGAGGATGGGACCTCTCGCTCCGTATCACCACCGATTGGGATTGGCCCTGGAGAAAGGGGGCGAACTGGCACAAGACCGTGCCGCCCACCCCCAATTCCCTGAGCCGTCCCAACAGGATACCATGGTCGATGGTATTGAAAGCCGCTGAGAGATCAAGGAGAGCAAGGATGGTCGCACTTCCACCATCCCGCTCCCACCAGAGGTCATCCATAAGTGAGACCAATGCCGTTTCCGTTCCATATCCGGGCCTGAAACCTGACTGGAAGGGATCCAGAAAATCTGTTTCCTCCAGAACCATTTGGAGCTGTGATGCTGCCACTTTCTCAACCACCTTCCCCAAAAAGGGGAGGTGGGAGACTGGACGAAAATTGTCCAGCACAGTAGGATCCAGGGAGGGTTTCTTGAGGGGGTGCACCAATGCCTCCTTAAAAGCAGCTGGAAACACTCCCTCCTGCAAGGATGTAGTAACCATCGCCCGGATCCAACCACACGTCACCTCCTGAGTGCTTTCACAAGCCGGGGGGGGAATGGGTCAAGATGGCAAGTGGTGGCCTTCACAGTCCCCAGGATCCTGTCCCTCAGGAGCAACAGGATCAAACCGTTCCCAGATAACTGGGTAAGAAGAATCCCCTGGTATCTTCCCAGACCCTGCCCCACGCTCGGAGTCTAATTTGGAACGAATCCGAGTGGCTTTGTCCTCCAGATGCTCTGAAAATTCCTCTGCACGGCCCTGCAAATGAACCCTCACATCCCCCTTACCAAGGAGGGACCTAGTGATCCTAAACAGGGCCACCAGGTGGCATTCTGCGGACGCGATAAGGACGGAGAAGTAGTGGCGCTTCGCTGCTCTTATTGCCACAAGGTAGGCCTTGATAGCGGTTCTAACCTGTGTTTGGTCGGATTCGGTCTTTGTTTTCCTTCAGCGGTGCTCTAGACATCTCTTAACCCTCTTCAGCACCCTCAACTCTTCCGTGAACCACAGGGAGTGTCGGGCCGATGTGGCAAGGTATAGGCGCAATCCTGTCCAAGGCCCCGGCCACCTCCCTATTCCAGGCAGCAGCCAAGGCCTCTGCTGGACCGTGCAGCAGATCCGTGGGAATATTCCCCAGCTCCTTCTGAAACCCTGACAGGTCCAATCGCATGGGTCCGGCCTCCCTGCAGAGGGGGGTGGTATAGGAGAAACTCAGGGTCACCAGGACGTGATCTGACCATGACAACGGGGAAAGCTGTAAATCTCCCATCAGATCACTTTGCCATTGCTCCAACAAGAAAACCAAATCCGGCATGTGGCCACTGTCTCGGGTTGGGTCCGCGCAATTTGAGACAGGCCCATGGCTGCCATGGTAGCCATGAACTCCTGAGCCGCCTCCGAGGACCGCCCCAGGGACGGTAGGTTGAAGTCCCCCAGAACTGTAAGCCTGGGAACTCCACCACCAGCCCCGAGATGGCCTCCAGCAGCTCAGGCAGGGAGGCTGGTACAATAGCAGAACTCCCAACTGTTCATGGACGCCCAACCTAATAAACAGTGTCTCACAGCCAGAAACTTGTGGAGCAATGCCCCTGAAGGCCACTAGAGATTCCCGGATCACAACAGCCACCCCTCCTCCCCTGCCCTGGCATCTTGGCTGGTGCCACACCGAGAACCCAGCTGGGCACATTTCCGAGAGGGGCACCCCCCGCCTTGGGCCCCAGCCAGGTCTCAGTAATGCATGCCAGGTCTGCCCCCTCATCGGTGATCAAGTCACATATGAGGGGGGCCTTGTTGTTAACCGACCTGGCATTAAGCAGCAGCAGCCGAAGGCCAGGGCCCCTACGAATATATAACTATTTCATTACTAGCTTACTCAAACAGTGCTGTTTGAGTAATAGTAGATTCTTTGTAGAACCCCAATGCTCATATTACCCTCCTTGTGTAGGAATTGGCTGTATCTGCAAAGAAACTCTGTGGCATATAAGCTCATACAAAATGGAGTCCATCTGGAACACACTGGGCCAATTCCAAAATGTGGATAAAACACTTCCAAAAATGCATGAATCAGAATGCTCAGATTGGGCTGTTTGGGGAGAAAAATGGCATGTTTCAGAAATGAACTAGTCCATTTCTACATCTCTGTTTAGGATACCAGCACCAGCTCATTAATTTCTGATTTAACTGAAAGCACATTTAATACCTGCAGCAGAAAAAAATCAATATAGTCTGAAGCTCTCTGGGGCAGATGTGTGCATTAATTCCAAATGGCTTAGAGAACTGTAGCAGTAGAACTAAGTGGGTGTTGATGCAGAATGGAAGTGTCAGCAGCTGGTCAGAACTGGAGCCTGGTTTTCTGGCAGACACAACCATATTTTGAGGATTAAGCAAGTCTGGAGCAGAAAATATTGTCAAAAGACAGGTTGATTGGGGACTGGAAATATGAGAATTTACGGGTCAGAGCTGGAAATCTCACGAACGGGGGTCTGGAACTAGGTTGGGCAATCCAAGATGAGAGGCAAAAGATTGTGGGAAAGGTCTTGCTTCCTCTCAGAGTGAAACTGTCTAGTGGCAGTTGGGATCCTCTTGATTCGTCAGCTTGGACTGTCCTGAAGAACACCAGCAGGGCAGGAATCTGTAAAAATGGCCTTGAGCTGGACCCTTGGCAACGTATGTTGATTCGTTCTTTCATTCTTTTGTCAAGTGTTCCTGTACTGCCCACTCGAATGATTCAAGGTGGTTACAAGATAGATAGATAGATAGATAGATAGATAGATAGATAGATGAGAGAGAGAGAGAGAATAATTCTTAACTCCTCTTGAGGCAGCAGTAACCAGCTGCTTGGCTACTACAGTGTTTTCTGGTCTCTTCCTAGAACTCCATCCGGCACAACCTTTCACTGAACAAATGCTTTCGAAAAGTGCCTCGCCCCCGGGATGACCCTGGAAAGGTGAGCATTTTAAAGAGGCTAAGCCAGGTGTTCTCTTTGAAAATGTTAATGTTGAAGTATTCTTCAAGCATTTTGCCTTCTTTTGACAAAATAAGGCAAAAGTAGATGGACTGAGAGAAGAAAACAAGCCTGAAGTTGTCCTCCTGGCCAACTTAGAAGACAGTCCTGCCTGTGGAAGAGGCTTCTGGCAAAGCAGCGCGAAATCATGGCTGCTAGGCTCAAGGAAGGGAAGAGCAGAGCACCGCTTTGGGTGCTGGGTTGTTCATCGGTGTGGTAGTAGTGAGAGTGGCCTGTGTGGTAGATAGCTCCGCCCTCTTCCTCCTGTGCACATTTTGAAAAGTTAATTGAAAGCAGTGGGACTTAATATCCCCAGCTCGGTATTGCTGCTAATAGCTTTCAGAGGCACCAAATGGAGGAAGGATCACGGGCTTTGTCTCGCAAGTCGTCTTTGCATTTCTGTGGCGGTCATGCTCTTTCAAGTTTTGATGACAACGGCTGTTCCTGTCCAACTTGTTCTTCCCAAGAGGGTTTACAGGAGACTGAAACTTGCTTAGGATTATGACATTGAAAGGCAAACATTGCACGAGGGCCTAGTTGCAGTAGGAGGAAAGAGATCTGCTGTCGGATTGCAGTGTGAATATTGCTAGCACATTCCCATTCCCATTTTTCTTTTTAGGGTTCTTACTGGACAATTGACACCTGTCCTGATCTTTCCCGGAAGAGGCGCCATGCACCGGATGATGATGTGAGTTTGGCTCTTCAGCCAAGTTTCAAAGCATTTATGTGGGAGGAAGCGGATCCCTTTTTTCTAAGGGTGGCTTGTGCCCCAAGCTCCTCCAGGGCACAGGAAAAAATGCTTTTGGAGTAGAATTCAGCTTGGGGATCTTCACTTCCATGTTTCCTTCTGATTTGGTTTTTAAAATGTCTTGCTGTATTGGTGGACCCACCTTTCTTGGAAGAAGGACCTTACTGATACTTACAGAACTCATTGGGGACCACCAGGAAGGTGGGTCTCATATTACAGAGGTAAAATGTAAGTGCTCTCCCCGCTCCCCAAGAAAAGGCATAACCTCAGTCATGATCACCATTCCTTTGGGAAAGGAGCAAGATTACAGCCCCTCTTCCTCAAAGAATGATCCTCTCCTTGTGACCCTTAATGGTTATTGCTGCTTCCCTCCGTTTGTCAGCCATGAAGCAGGGAAGAGAGGAGGAGCTTGAACTCGCAGTGAAAATGGCTGAGAGTCACATATGGTTCTGAGTTCCTTGTGGAAAGAGGAAAGCAGGAAAACTTGCTTCATTTACAGCATCAAGATAATTTTCTTTTACACAATTACCTTTATCTCCAATTCAGTTCAAGAGAATTCTCAGGAATCCAGGCTGGGGAATTCTGGGAATCCACCCACAGCTGAAAGATGCCCAGTTTGGAGAAAGCTGCTTAATCCAACAGTTTTAGAAACAAAGGAAAACAGACACAACTTCCTTCACATGAAAGTCTATGTTTTTTTGGGTGGGGGGAGGGTGTAATTATTATTTTTGCATTTACAGTAGCAATAACTCTTAGATTTTAACAATTTTAAATCATTCACCATGTCAAAGGGCTCTCATTGAAAGCAGGCTTGCAACCCAGTTAAATACAGCAAGATTAATTTATGAATGAATATTCATATAACTTTTCTGTTAGATAAATCACTTAAAACATTTGAGCAAGTAAATGTTGAGTCAGGTCAGTGCATGCATATGCACATAGTCATATATAGTTGTATACTGTAAAATAATAAATTCAATACAAGTGCTTTTAAAATTGTAGAGGGCCCCATTTCTTTCATGTATATTCGGAACTCAATTGTGCATCTTCAAAACCAATTTCTTGCTAAAGAAATGCAAGAGATTTCTTTGATTGGTCATCTGCTTCATCATCTTGTTTAGTTGATTAATCTATTAAGTTTTCTTAAACTTGCAGCCCTAATCAAAATATATTTATTAAATAGTGGACCAGCCACTCTTTGAAGGTTCTTTCAGTATTGGAGCTGGCAGTTTTAAATAAGTACCCTGCAACTGCACATTATGTTGAGTACCATGGAGGGAGCCTGAATGCTTCTCTCAGCTGTACATGCAATGGAAAGGTCCTTTCCTTTGGAGGCTGCCTGTGCCCTTCCTTACCCCTGGCCCTGGGTTTTGAACAGATGAAGCATCTGGTTTTGTTGTGATGTTGCTTCTCTGCCGGCTCATGGCTTAACCGCCTGCTTTGATTTTCTAGCTGTCACAAGATTCCCCGGACCAGGAGGCAAGCAAAAGCCCACGGGGGTCCGTCTCTCTGGGTCCAGAAGCATCACTCTCCCCTGAGTCCAACCCACAGCTCTCGTTGCAAAGCACACCCCCTCTCGGCAATTACGGCCAGGTGTGTGAAGGTGGGCTGGACAGGAAAAGGAAAGCGAAGAATGGTCAAAGGCAGGAGGAAGAAGGTGGTGCGAAAAGCATGTGGGTGGGTGGGCAAGTGAGCTTTGGCCCAGTCAAGTGCCTAGAGTGGGATGGTGGGATATCCCTGGGTGCTCTCCTTCTGTTTCATGCCCCGATTGCCCTCCGCAGCAGAGCACGGGGCCAGTGGAGGTGGCCGCAACCGTGGCAGGCGGACAAGGCCGTGAAGGGACCGATGTTCCACCTCCACACTACAGTACCAGCAATGACTTGAAGTTCTCCTATTCTGAAATCAACTTCCAGGATCTGAGCTGGTCCTTCCGAAATCTCTACAAATCCATGCTAGAGAAGTCCTCTTCCTCCCAGCATGGTGAGTAGTGGGGCAGGTATGATCTGAAGGGAGAGTGGAGGGTTAGTTGCACCTGAAACCGGTGATCAGCAACTCTGATCCCAGCTGTAAATGCTGAGTTGCTCTTACCTGTTACTTCAGGATGGGGGAGGGGGCTTTCAGACCCCTTTTACGAAAATGGACTGCTGGCATGAAGTGGCAATTTGGAGGAGGAGGATGTGTGCCTCCCGCCACCCCTTTGCCTCACCTGCTCTTTTAGGAAATAAAGACGAAGGGCAGCATCTGCCCAGGACTCTCCTGGGAAGCGTGTCCATGGGGAAAGGTCAGTGAGGGAGCACTGTCTGGGGTGGGGTGGGGTGGGAGGGGACCTTGCTCTTCTGTGGATGAACCTTCCCCATTCCGGGCAAGGGCAAACCCTTCTGCCCCCATCAGCCACATGTCCTGTTCTGAAATTGCTCCTCTGCCCAAGGGGCACACCCCCCAGGGCGCCATATTGAGCAGGCTCATGCTGAAGCCTGAGAGTGTCCGCCTGCTTTTCTCACCAGAAAGCAGAGCTTGCCTCAGAGGCTGCCTGGAGAAAAAAGGAGCTGCACCACAGCCGGGTTGGGTGGAGCATCGGAAACAGGAGTTACTGCACAGTATGGTCAAAAAAGTCAAGATGTCAGCCCTAGTGGTGTGACACGCATAAAAAACAGGCAGCGCTTTGATCATTGTGGCCACCATCTTGACTCTTGACCACACCCTGCAGACACCCCTGACCTGGAACCAGTTGGAGACAGGAAATGGGTCTCTTTCCCAACACCCCCCAGAGGCACCCTCTTGTAAAGGGCATCTTTTGTCTCAGCAGAGAAAAATAGTCTGATGAAAATGTGACTGCTGGTTGCAGGGGTGGGGAGAGCAGGAACATTTCCGTACTGAATGTTTTCCTCTTGATTTCCCTTCAGATTTCTCCTCCCTCCTGGGGGAGATGCAGCCCTCCAACCATGGCTACTACATGTACCAGCAGCCACAGGGGCCTCCCTCCGTCGGAGCTGCGCAGCCCCTCCACACTCCCACCTCAGAGGGCTGCCAGTCCCAGGGCAGCAAGCAGCAAGGAGGGGATGGCTACGGCCCCCCTCCCGTGATGTCTCTGCACCCCTCTGCAATGCAGCATGGAGGATATCACCCCCACCCCCACCCCCAGCAGCAGCAGCAGCAGACGCAGGCTTCCCTCAATAATGCCAGCTTTGGTGAGTTCCAGCCCAGAGAAAGGACGCGGGTGTCCTTTCGGCCACTGGGCTCCTGGGGGCAAGGACAATTCCAGGCTAAGGGATAATTTCATGAGTTTCATGTTGTGGTGCGACTTTAAGAATGTAATGTGCACAGGTGAAAAAGATACAGGCAAAAAGATGAACAGTCTGGAGCCAGAACAGTTGCACCTTGCTCAGTGTTCACTTGATAACCTGATTTTTCTTTGTAGAACCCAGAGAAGTAATCTAGAGTCCAGGGTTGTCCACAGGGCTGGGTAAAAAATAGTCAAGATGGTGGCCCCCTAGTGCGATAGATGTGTGGCGTTTTTACCACATCCTGCAGGACCCTGCTAGAATCTGCCCTTACTTTGAGCATTGTCCTGTTTTCTGAGCAGTGGAAAAAATAAAGATGCCTGTCCACATGCAGTTATCTCTGTCTCATCTGTGTAACTATTATATAGATTGGAATTAAGTGCAATACAGAGGGGAATTAAACTGAGGTTTGTGACAGACAGTCTAGGCAAAGATGTGCTAGGATGTGCTACTCAGACACATAAAGACAAATTGAGATGATTATTATTAATCTATATTATTGATCTGGATTATAGCTGTTCTGAGAGCAGTCCAGAAGCTTCAGTAACTGCAGAGTGTTTACTTGTGTGATCCTGATCCCACTTCAGCAGTAAGAAGGAAATACCTTTTCGCCCAGCTGCGGACTGGCCTGGTTTTGCAAGGAAACTGGAGGGGTTCAGGGGATCAGGCTTGTGGTGGCTGCTAACAGTCATGCCTCTCTACTTCCTTCTGCATCTTCAGCAGATGGGCTGAAATAGTGGCTTCTGGCAGGTGGCAGGGAAGATGGCTGGTGCCCTCCAGCCCAGACTTGTGGGCTTCTCAAGCCCCTCCAGTTGGCCAGTGGACTAGATGGGCTTTTTTGACCTTCTGGTCTTCATTCTTCTAAGTTTTGCATTGGCTCTCTGCTAGCTTTCTATTCAAAGTGCTGATGTTTGCATAAAAGCCTAAATCAGGGCCCTCCAGGTGCTGTAGAACAGCCATGGTGGCTGGAGGTACTAGAGTTGTCAGTGATGAGGGATGCTGGAAGGTGTCCTCAAGCAACATCTGGAAAGCCCCTTGATCCTGAGTTCTGTTCTCAGGGCTTTGGGTCCAAGCTCCTGGAAGGACTGTCTCTTTCCACTACTACTGGCTGCATTGTAAGGTGGTTGCTCATGCGATGGACTTCTCTCAAGAGGCCCTTCTCCAGAGCAAAAGATTTTTCAGCCTTTCTCAAAGAATATGCCTGACATTAACCATACTGTCACTTGAAGTCTAGGCCATTTTCATTAATATGGGCCAAAACTGCAGACCACATTTGAAGAAAGCTGTTTTTATCTGAACAAATCTTCCAGCCTCATGGCTGTTATGTTCCAGCCAGTGCCTTTCCACCTTTTGAGATACTCTTGGCCCCAAAGAAGGAGAGGGGCTGTTCTCCAGGAGAAGCACATCATCTTGGGCTAGAACAGGGATGCTCCTCTAGCTCCTGAAGATTTGAGGGAAGCACCCAAAATTTGTTGCCTAATTGTTATTTTTAGCATGACAGAAAGGAAAATGACTACATGAGTGGAGAGAAATCATATTACCTATATTTAGTGTAAAATAAATGGGAATGTTATATTGAATTATGTTTTTACCCCGGTTCCACTCCATAACATTGGAGCACATCTCAACAGTCCAGAAGTTGTCCAGTGATAAGATAGAAGATCCTGGGAATGAAGGGGCAGTGGCACATCATTTGCACTGTTTTGTGTCCTCCATTTCCTAGCATTTCCCTCTGACTGGTGCTCCAACATTGATTCTCTGAAAGAAAGTTTCAAGATGGTCAATCGACTCAACTGGTCCAGCATTGAACACTCCCAGTTCTCAGGTGGGTGGTCTTCCCCTGAGGGCGGCTCCCTCCTGGAGGGGAAGAAGAGGCCCTCTGCAGGCTTGGGAGGGGGAGAAGAGATGCCCTTGAGCAGGCATGTGGAGCAGTGATTCCTGGTTTCTCCCCTGCAGAGTTAATGGAGAGCCTCCGCCAGGCTGAGCGCAAGAACTGGTCCTTAGACCAGCACCACATTGCCAACCTCTGTGACTCCCTGAATCACTTTCTCACCCAGACTGGGCAGCTCCCTCACCTGGGAGGCCCCCCGCAGCCCCCCCGCATCTCCGAGTCCTGTGCCATGAATAGCAACAAGCAAGACCAGCCTATGAGCCAAGGTACTGAGCAGGGCATTCTGAGAAAGGAGTGGAAGGGAACAAAGGAGGAGGGGCTGTCCTGTCTGGTGCTGAGTGAGGGGCAGAGCCTTCCCAGGTGTTCTTTCTCCCTCCGAGGCAAAGCGGAACCGAATCTCGAGCTCTTGGGCCTGATACCTTTGTAGGGAAGAGCAGAGAAGCCACGGCTTTCTTGGACTTCCTGGGCCTGCTTGGTAGCCAGACTGTCTCTTTGAACATGCCAAAACTGATGCAGCAGTGCCAGGTGCTGCTTCAGGTTTCAGCAGAATGGTATGCCCAGGGTATGCTCAAAAAAGTCAAGCTGGCAGCTGCCATGCTGTGGTCGGCGCTCCACCTGTTTCTGTTCCATCTTTTTTGACCAAGCCCTGGGGGCACCCCTGGCTGTGCAGGTGGAGGAGTATGCCAGCAACAGAGCTTGTGTTGGAGGATTTCAGGTTCTTCGGTGGGCTTTGCTAAGAAGGAGCAGGAGAATCCACAGAGTTAATTCAATGCAACTTATTTAACACACCTCACTCTGCCAGTGGCAGTAGTAGAACTTTGATAGCACATTGCAGAAACCTCGGAAAAAAATCTTATTTGTTTTTTGCTAGCACCCTTAACAAATAAAAAGAGAGGGATGTTCTTCCAGGAGATTGCTGGCAGATTGGAAGTGATATGCTGGGTCTGGCTCAGGTCAGCAAGAAAGGCAGAGTCCTGGGAGAGCTTGCCCCTTCCCTCAAGGAATTGGATTAACTGGGAGAGGTCAACCATCTGAGATAGTTATTGGGAACTGTTTGGGAGAGAAAGCTTGACTATATGAATAATCAAGTCTATGAATAATGGTCTTGACAAACTTACACATAATTTAAAAATGGTCATCTTGACCCCTTTCAGCCAGGGTTTGGGCCTCGCTGTGGTACTTGGGCTGCCCTGGGGGATGACCTCTGGCAGACTCGGGATGGGGGTGGTGCGTTCAGCCTGGCCCTCCTTGACCTCTCAGCTGCCTTTGGTACCATTGACTGTGTCTTCTGGAGTGGCTCTGGTGACTGGGGGCAGGGGCCACTGTTTTACAGTGGTTCTCCTCTTTCCTTCGGGGAGGGTGGAAGAGTCTAGCCCCAGACCTCTGTTTTGCTTCATGGCTCTCCCTTCTCTCCCCTCCTCATTTAAAAATGATTATTTAGACCCCTTTCTGTTGGGCGTCAGGCCTGGTCATAGTACTTTACATGAAGCTGCTGGGAAGGTCATCTGATAGCATGTGGTGCAGTATAATCAGGATACCCACTTACACATCTCTGCCCTCAGCTGTCCAAATGAAGCTGTCAAAGTTCTGTCCCAGAGCCTGGAGGCTGTAGGGGCCGAAATGGGGAAGAACAACCTTTGCAAGACTGAGTGACTCTGGTTTTGGGTCCCTCGGGTCCTGGAATTTGAGAGTTTGCATCCTTGACTCTGAGCAGGGTGGCTCTGCTCTGCTCAGACTCAGTGTGCAGTTTGGGGGTCCTTCTGGATTCACAGCTGCTGCTTGAGGAGCACTTGGCAGCTGGGGCCAAGCGGGCCTTTGCACAATTTTATCTTGTGCACCAGTTGTACCTCTCCCTAGATTGGGAGACCCTGCTCACAGTCACTCATGCCTTACCTCCAGAACGCTGTGGCATGGTTAGTCAAGGCTCTTCTTGCTGTGACCATGTGACACCACTACTCTGTGAGCTCCACTGGCTCCCGGTTGACATCTGGTGTAATTCAAGGTGTCATTTATCACCTTGAAAGCCCTATATGGCATAGGTTACTTGATGGACCACCTTCTGCTCCACATGCTCAGGGAGGATGCACTCCGGGTCCCTTCATTGAAATACTGCCATCTTGGGGGACCCGGAGTGCATCGGTGGCGGCTCCTGCTTAAGGAAGGACCTTCTTGCTGAGATAAGGTTGGCCCTGACCCTGCTGGTCTTTAGAAGGCCTGTCAGCACCTGGCTTTTCCCCGGGCCTTTGGGTCATGATATACTGGAGCCCTGATTGGATGATGGGGTGGTAGCTGTTTGGATTGCATTTCATGACTGTACTATTGTTTATTGGTTTATGTATTGTGGTTTTGTTTGTTGAATTTTTTTTTGTAAGCCACCCAGAGTCAATTTGATTAAGTTGGAGAGCCATATAAATATGACAGACAGACAGAAATAAATATTCCATGGTGTATTTTTTAATTTTTCCAAGCTGTTGAAAAGACAAAAAAAAATAAAGGCTATGGGGAAAAAATGGGGGTAAGCCACTTTTTTTATTCCCTTTTTTCCTGGTCTTGTTCTATGTCTTTGCCTCTTTCCTGGCATCCAGGTGAGGGCTGCGTTGTTTGCTTGAAGGCAGGTGGTACTTTGGCTTCCAGAGTGTGGAGGTGGCAGGAAAGGTGTGTGAGAAAGACGGGGACAGAATTAAAATAGTTTGAGTCTAGTGACTTGTGGGCTTCCTTGGAAGAAAGCATTTGTATACATTTGAAAAGAGAAAATTAAGCGGCATATAGCAAAGGTATGCTGATTCCATAGCTATAGTATCCAATCAGGGGAGTCTGCAGAGGGAGCTCAAAAAATCAAGATGGTAGCTGTGTGATCAAAGCCTTGCCCCCTTTTTTGAGCTTCCCCTTGGAACTCTCCAGCTTATCGTGACCGAGGGGGAGGCAAGCAACCCAGAGAATGTTCAGAACTGGAGCGGCATTTTGCCAAAGATGGAATCTATTTATCTTTTATGGGTTTTTTTTTCTTTTCTAATTACAAAAGTTGCTATGAACTGGATATTCATTATGGAAAGAAGTAAGCAGACACAATAGAAACCACCCCAGGGATCTGAATCCAAGGGGGTCTAATAAAGATTTGTACAGATTTTCAGATCTGACCTTCCCTGTCTCCCTTTTCTCCCCAGTGAACTCATATGGTCAGCCAGCACCTCCGCACCTGTACTCTGGGCCTTCTCCGATGTACCCGATTTCCACCCAGGACTCGCCAGGGTATAATCGTCCAGGTAAGGGAACGGCCTGGTAGTACCCCAAGCAGGGAAGGTGGTACATAATTTCCATGGCAGAATCTCAAGAGATTGGTGTTCCCACTTAATTCCCAGTCTTGAATTGGCAAATCTCATGAACTTTTAGCCATGTTAAATCTTTAAATTAAATTAGTTTTTATTTAATGTGGGACTCTATCAAATGCCATAAAAGGCGGTGGCGGGGGGGGGCATGTGTTTGCCACTCCTGGCTATAGTTGTGGGGGATATGTCTACAAAGGTCCTGCTCTCTGTATTGTTGCACACCTCCTGGCACAACATTAGGCACTCAGCTCCTCATCTGTAGCATGCAGGTCATCAAAATGGGATGGACACCCATGTGCCACTTCTGAAGTGGACAGGGCCAAAGCTGCTATCCCTTTTTTGTGTGCATTTGGGCCAGTTTTAAAGCAGAAATGGGTGTTTTAATTCATGCAGAAGCTTAAGGCACCAGTTTCACTTTTTCCTTCAGTTGTTTGCTTTCACCAAAGCTCGAGGGAGAAGGATCAGTCAGGGGTATTTGAGGAGGGTTTCTGGCCTAAGGAAGGGATCCCAGCTTCTCTGAGCTTGCAGTCTGTTTGGGAGGAAATGGACCTGTACGCCCTTCAGCGACCTCTCGGGATCTCCCCGAGTTGCACATTCCTTTGGGGCGTTGCTCTGGCAGGATGAGCTGCAAGCAAGGCTGGAGCAGTTCACAAGACCAGTGAGGCAGAAGGGGGGCTTTGTTTTCCCCTGGCTGTAAATGCCCTATGCCTAGAAGGTGCCATCACCCTTGGCATCAGATTCAGTGGAGGAGAAGTCATGACTTGCTTAGCCCCAGCCAGGTTCATTTTTAAAGTGGGGGACCTTGCCTGCTGTCTTCTCTGGAAAGGGAAGGGTGGGCAGTTGCAGCCCAGACAGCTCTCTTGCCCAGAGGAGACCCAAATGTAAGTGAGAGGGGAAGGGTGGCCTGGTAAGAGAGGCCTTCCTTCATGGGCATCTTGTGCCCAAAATCCAAAGGCTCCCAGTGGCCTTAAAGGGTGCAGAAAGTGTTCAGAGCATATTGAGAAAAGACAACGGGTGAGAAGGTGGGTCTCAAATGAGGCCACATCCAGAGGAATTGGACTGGCCACCCTGAATACAACTCCCTGCCTGCCATTGTTCTGTCTTTGGCAGCGCAGCTGATTGTTGGCAAGTTTAGCCTATGTGGGGCAGCAACAAATGGAAAGGCATAGGTCTCCTTTATTGGGGGCTGCACTAATTCTGTTTTTTTAAATTGTGATTTCTTTGTTGGTGGTGTGCAAGAGAAGCAGGAATCTGCAAACATTATTAACTATTATTATCTACCACCCAAGCTGTATGTCCCAAATTGCTTTGGGGCTCAGCAGTTCTATGCTGGGGAAATGAGAGAGCTCTCTTCCCACTTCTTCCCAAGCAGAGCCTGGGCTCAGAGCAGTCCAGAGTCCCTTCATGTCTCTTCAGCTCATGCTTGAACTTTGGGTAGTTAGTATCTTTTTGGCTCCTCAGTGTTGCTGAGAGAAATACTAAAACTCAGCAGTACAATTGAACTGAAAGAAGCAAGCACAGGGAAAATACATTCTGAGAAATTGCACTGTTTAATATTAAAAATAAAGTGAGGGAAGTTTTTAAAAGTGATGAACAAAAAGGGGTATGAGGGCAGTGCAGAAATGCAGAAGGCCAGCTGGGTCAGGAGCAGGCCCTTCCTGAAACAAGGTTGTGATTCCCTTGCAGTAGCAAGGGTAAGCTGGCTGTTTTAAAGGAAGGGAATGGAGGGTAGTGCAGCTGAGAGGGCAACCAGTGTGTCCCAGGATGCTCCAGGCAGGGAGTGACAAGGGAAGCAGCCTTATCCATCCCGCATTAGAAAACACATTATTATTGCAAATTCTCTCCAACACTTTGAAAGTGCTAAAGAGAAACATGCAATCTTTAAATGGTTAACAAATTTTCAAACTTTGCAGCTAGAAAAAATAATAAAATCTTCAGAGTGCTAATACTGAAAAGTATGTTCTTCCTGCCCCAGATTCTGGAATAGAGAAAAAAAAATTAGGGAACCTATAATTCACGGACATATAATTATATACTTTTAGGAAAAAATCAACTTAATAAACCACTTCCTTCTTGTTTTCTTTCTTTGTGCAATTTATTCAGGTCATCATTTGGTTTCACGGCCACCTCAAGGTGCCCCTGAGGAGATCCCTGATGATTTCAATTGGGATTTGATCACCTAGCAAGTGAAAGACTTGGTAGCCCATCCCTCCTGGAGGGTTTCCTGCAGGGGAAGGAAGCTGTGCATGCCGGTCTCAGGCCAGCACTCGGCCTCCTTCCTTGCCTGTATATAGATATATATTCTCTACTTCAGCCAGAGAAGCTGCCACAAGATGCTGCCGAAGATAATCTTCCTTGCGCTCCTTGTTTTTACCTTCTTTTCTTCTTCTTCTTCTTCTTTATTATTATTATTATATTATTATTATTGTTATCATCATCATCATCATCATCATTAATTGTTGTACACAGCCCTTTCTGCTCCATCTGCCAGCTTCAGATTTTACACGTTTACTGGGCACCTTGTGCGGATGAAAGTCGGAGGACTGTTCTGGTGCTGGAGGAGACCTCCAAAGAATTTTCTCTTGAGGGCATCTTTCTCATCATCCCTTGCATTGTACAATCTCTCTTTCCCTTTGAGGTAGCCAGGGACTCTGTTGATGGCTGCTGAAGTGAGTGCGCCTGTGGATCTTGAGAGTCTGTAAGAATTATGTTCTTCCTAAATGTCGTGGGGGGGAGGGGAGTTAGACTGATGTGAAGGAGAAATCTGCCCGCTTTCTTGCACCAGTGAGCAGCAGTGAGCGAAGGAAGGCCGGGGCAGAGGCAAGAATGGAAGGACTGGGCTTGGAGAGACTAAGAGAGGCCAGAATGGAAAGCAAGGACTTCGTTCGACTTACAGCTTGAAGGCTGCGGGAGTGCTGCTGCCACCACTGAGAGAGAAGGGCGGTGGTGTCTGTTCCTTTGTTTTGACTCACTGCCGTTTTGCCCTTCAGCCCTTGGCAGATCAGAAGAGCTGAATGGGTCTGCCCCCGTTCCACATACCAGTGCTGGACCAGATTCCTCAGGACTTATGCCACACCCTTTTTTTCTCATCTCTCTGAAGGCAGCAAGGCTCTTATTTGAATATGCAGATAAGACAAATCAAGAAGTACTCTTCTCCCCTTCAAGGTTTTTTTTTTAACTTCTGAATTTTACTTCCCCCTCATTTCGCCGAAAAATGTTGTAACTTGTGATGCAAAAATGGAAGCTGAGGTTTTTTTCCTCTGCCTTGTATAGCTAAGCAAGTGACGCTTCCTGTGTGATGGATAAAGTAAGAAAGAGGAATGTGATGCTGGGCAGGACTTGGGGGATGCAGATTTGAACCTCTCCTGTTGCGAGAAGGCCTGCAGCAAGGTGCCCATCTCTGGAGGAGACACGGAAGTCTGTAATTGGGAAAGGAGTTGGAAGCCCCCTTCTGCTTCAGGGAGGATCAGGAATGGCAGATGCTCGATTGTATGGAGGCCCTTCCAAGCAAGGGGGCAGTGAAGTGTGCCCACCTGGGATTCAATTTTGAGCTGGCTCTGGCTGGGTGGCCCCAACGCACTGCTTGGTTTTCCATTTCTTAGTGTTTCTCTGTCGCCAGACCTCTTGTTACCCTGCATGCCCTTCCAACTGCAAGCCTGCTTTGTGGGGGTGGGGTGGGGGGGAGAACCAAGCCGGAAGCAAAACCATCATGGGAATGTGCTGTGACGGGTGGGAAGGTTCTTGTGGCATTGCTTGGAACTCACTGTTGCATTGGAGCGCAGAGGGAGGGCGGGAGGGAATTTGGGATGGGGGCATAGTCCAGTGGTCTCAGAAATGGAGACCCTGAGCCGGATTTGCAGGAAGCTCTGACGCTGCCTCCTGTCATGAGAACGCTGCCAGGAGCAGGATGCAGGGATGACTTCCCCTCCAGGTTTTGGGCAGGGCGGTTTCTGAGAAGGAGTCCAGCAAAGGGTCACTCAGGGAGGCAAGAGATCATCTGTTAGGCTCTTCATTCACACAGTCGCGCCTTTTTGCATATGTAAATATATGCCAGTCAGTGTGCAAATTGGTCTCATCCTCCCTTTTTCTCTGGGTAAATAAACGGTCTCATCCTGGAGTGAGGATTCAATCCACAGAAGTGCCCTGCGAACAGGGGACCCCACCTGCCTGGGAAAGGGGTCAGCATGGAGGACTGGCCGGCCGGCCTGCCTGCCTGCCAAGGAGAGGGTTCCCTCCCCTGCCCATTGCTCTGTGCGGTCCACAATGCTTTATGTCGAGGAGAGGGGAGTGACCTCACAAAATTATTTTTGTGCATGCTTTCTTAATTAAAAAAGTGAATGTTTATGGTTTAACCGTTTTGGTGCCCGTTTTAATTTGTGGCAGATTTCAGGAAAGATGTATTGGCCTTAGATTCTGGAGAAACCTTCTTAGTTTCCATTGAAAGAAGGCCTACAGTTTAGATATAACTTGGAATCCAGATCAGTCTTTGAACGTGTCGCCCCACTCTGTCATAGTCGCGGCTCAAAGGAAGGGTTGTGCACGGCCTGTGGCATTTGGCAAGAACACGGAAAGAATTGAACTTCCTGAGAAATTGGCTGCCTTTTCTTACAAAGCTATCTTGTTGCCCCTTAAAGCTTTTGGGGACCAGAATCCCCTTTGCTGGCTGCTTGGAGGGTTACTGGAGAGGGACGCGCTGTGCCTCTGGAGATGGACATCAGGTTGGCAGCCCTGGAGATGCTGAACAGTTTTCTCCTTTCCCTTCATTTCTCTCCCAATCATTCAAGCTGGCATGTTTGGAGTTCCCCGTTTTGGGTTAAGAGCCATCCCAAAGGATACCGAGGGTCTTTGTTGGGGGAGCTCCCTGTTTCCGCCCCTCCTCTGATGGCCCTACGGACCATTCAGTGGGCGTAGCTGCCTATCTCACACACGTGGCCCTCCCATTCTTACAGCAACAGTTTGGAAGCGGTTCCCCTCCCAGGTATCTGCAGCCCTGGGATGGCCAGGCCACCTCCCTCTAAGTGCCCTCTTGGTTTGGGGGGAACAGGAGAGAGTTGGAGTGGGGGGTCTGACAAGCCGGCCGCACAACCTTCCACCTGTTAATGTCCTGGGCAGGGGGGCTCCAGACCTGAAGGTCCTTTGAGTCAGTCTGAGGAGCTGACAGTTTTGCTGCAGAGGACTCTTGGGGAAAACGTGAGATCCACGGGGAGGGAAGTGTCAGGATCAGCAAAAGAAACCCAGACAGCTTGCCGCATCTGACTTACAAAAAGGAAGTTTTCTTCTGAGAAAGGTTGGGGGGGGCAGCGGGTTCTTGGTGGGACATCCGGAGGGTTTTCTCCCTGGCCCGCTGGGTTGTCAGCCCCTCTGGCACCAGATTCTGCCTTGCTGACTTCCCAGGGACGCAAGTGTTGCGGGGAGCAGTCTTCTGCACGCCCCTCAGGGCTTCGGCTCAGCCTGACCTTCGGGGATGGCCAGGCTAGGAGGGCTTCCCTCAGAGGCATCCCTGCTACATGGCTGGGAGGGAGGGAGGCAAGGCAAGCTGAACTGGCCCCTCGGGCGAGTGGAGCGAAGCCCTGTTCCCTGCCAGTCTTGGGACATCTCGGCAGTCGTTGCTTTGTGGGGAAAGGGCTCGCGCAAAGTTCAGCCCTCTCCTCTTTCCTCAACAATGCTGCCCCCCCCGCCAAGGATCGTTACGGAAGGCTGCCCCCCCCCAGCTCCCTCGCCATCCCTTGGCTCCTCCCGCTCAGCAGGAAGGGGAACTGGGCTTCCAGCCAGATTGGGCATTGTGAGGAAACGGACAGGGAAAAAAGGCCAGTGTTTGAGAGCTCAATGTTTATTTTTCATGCATAATTTGCCTGTCCCAAAACCACACAAAAAGAAACTACCCCTAAAGTATTAAACTATTCCCCCTGCCCCATCCACATCCTAATATTAAACGCTGATGCCAATACCAACAAGGGTTCTTGTAACTCCTCTGCAAGCGCTCAGATTTTGAGGCGTTTCAGTGGAAAGAGTGCATCTTGCAGGAAGCGCATGGAGCCGTCAGAAGTGCTCAAGGTGAACTTCCATGATGGTGGCCGTCCAGTCCAATTGCTGCAGCACTGTAGGTTGGCGCTTGGCCTCTCACGCCCCAGGGCAAAAGTAGAGGCTTCACTCCTACAGCTTTTGGCTCCAGCACACCCTCCCGTCCTGGGTCTGAGTTCCCGGCTGAATAAAGCGAACAGGCATCTTCCTCTGTGCTGAACGTTGCCTGGGCTTGCTTAAAAATAAGAGCTGGATTTCTTTCCAAGGCAGCTGGCGGGACTCTTGCGGGAGCATCGGCAATTGAAGAAATGTATCTTTTTGGTGAGTGTTCACTCATCTTTTTTTAAACATCTAAAAGATATTTGAAAAATACTCCTCTCTTATCACTAGAGGTATAAGCCATTTAAAATAGCCCAGTTAAAACACATGCAAAAGGTTACTGGAAGAAGTGCAGATTGTAATCCAAACTACTATCCCCTCTCTTACTCAGCTGTAGAATTCATAGAATGTTTGGGTTGCCCAGAAGATCTGCATTAGAGGACTGAAGTCTCCATATCATGGTCAACTGTAGTCATCTTGCTTCTGTCCTGGGAACAGACTGGTGATGAGGGTTCACTAAAAGCACCCTCAAAAATCTCTTGTACCGTCTGGCGGACCTTTTCCCTGAAATTTTGTCCCACGAAGACATAAAGAAGAGGATTGATGCAGCTGTTGGCATAAGCAAGCGCAATGAACACGCTGTCCCACAAAAGCAGGGCCTGGTGAAATGGTGTTTGAGGGGGAGCTAGGAGGAACAGCACTCCACTGAGGTGGTAGGGAGCCCAACAGAGAAAGAAAGTGGCAACCACCAGCAAAATCACCTGCATGGCTTTCCTGCGAGGCCCCACAAGGCGTTTTTTGAGCATCTTCTGCCCAATCAGAGTATAGCAAGTGGCCATGACTGCAAAAGGAAGCAGAAAACCAAACACAGTTCTGGTGATGGTGATGGATACAAGGACACTGGGGAGTTGGGTTTTAGGGAAATCATCGTGGAAGTTCATTTCCATTGTATGATTACTAGCAGATTGATTATCTAATTGAAAAATACTGGCTGTAGGTGTACTCAGATGGATTCTGGGAAACTTGTACAGACGGGAAGGAGGGTGGGTAACAACCGTCATCAATAAATCTATCTCTGTCTTGATTCCATGATGATGCGATACGCCCAAAGGCATAGCTGTATTTCTTTTGGTTGTATTTACAATGGCATAGGCAGGGTGTGGATCCAGAATCCCACTGGTGAAGATACCCTCATAGATGCCTTCAGCTGCCAGGGTGGGATGTTCAGTGGGCATCATCTCTATGGCCAACAGATCATCCAACCATTCATACTCATCATGTTTCCCCATATTCCAATTGTTGACACACTTGATATTGCCAAATTCATCTTCCAAGGTCTCCCGGTAGAAGAAGGCAGGACAACACATAATGAAGGCGAGGATCCAGATGCCACTGCAGATCATGGTTGCAAACCTTACTGTGCGGTGATTCTGACACCAGATGGGTTTCATCACCAGGAGACACCTGTCAATACTAATGGTGGTGAGGAGGAAGACACTGGCAAACATGTTCAAAATAATGGCTGAGGGGATAATCTTACAGAAAAACCAGCCAAAAGGCCAATACTCATGGAGGGCCAGATGAGCAATGGAGAAAGGCAGAGAGAGGCAACAGACAAGGTCAGCAATTGCCAGGTGGAGGAACCAAACTGTGTTCACTGTTTGCTTCATCTTCAGGACAATAACCCAAATGACCAGGCTGTTTCCGGAAAAGCCCAAGAGGAAGGTGATGGAGAAGATGATCAGAGAGCTGACAGAGGTGGAAGGTAACAGGAAAGGGTCACTGTTTTCATTTAAACTGTCATTCCCTGGCAATGGAGCCATCTTCTTTTTAAAAAAGAAACCTAAAAAAAATTTGAATTATTATTCCAAAGTTTCTTGGACTGCAGGAAGATGTGGGATATTACAGATGCTGCCTTCCCCAGTTCTCAGATGGGCCTTCGGCAAGCTATATTACATGGGGGAGATGCTCTTGGACTGGCTCCGGACAAGTCCGTCCTTTGAGGACAAGGCTCCTGCAGCTCCTCTTGTCCATCAGAGAGAGACGCCCTCGCCCATCAGTCCAGAGGATGGCAACTGGCTGAGGGGATTTTTACTTTGTTTTCCAACCAGAAGATTTACACCATTAGCTAGGTGGCTCCATTTGTAAGTGCCAAGAATATTAGAACAGGTTTTATAAACCTGTGCAGGAGATTGTTTTAATTAATCAAGAAACTCTATGTTGGTCTTGATTAGAACTAGAATATTCCATTATTTTTTAACTGTAAAAACCTATGGCTCTATACCCAGCAGTGGTGAGATATATTTCAAGGTGGCAGAAGAGACTGAACTATTGGGAGGTTCTCCTGCACAGTCTGCAACTGCAGAAGCTTTCTTAATGTTCCAGTCTGTAAATCTCACAACTTTTTGCCACCAACCAGGCTCTCTGGACCTGATGGCTCCCAAACCTCCTTTTGCAGCCTAAGGCTGCAAGATTGGACTGTGGAAAATCCCTGAATATGGGCAGCACGCTATTTCCCAGGATCTGGCCACATAAATCAGAAGGATTAACCAGGCTGCTCTGATAAGTGCCTAAAACAACCATCCCCCAACTTGAGAAAAGGGGGGGGTGGCGGCAGGGGGAGAGGGAGCTCAGCTGTAACTTGCACAGTGTCATTGCTGATCATCTCTGACAGTTAAAAGACAAGAAAAGGCATTTCCCAGCCACAAGCTGCTTCCTGCCCTTGGATTAAAGTGGCATCTTTTGTTGGAAGTGTGATAGTTAAAACATTTCAAATTAGTTGACATAATGGCCTGCTTCAAATGTGCGCTTTCTTTCTGCAAAAGCCATTCCTCGTCCTTCCTTTAAGGCTCTACAGAGCTCTTCCATTTTTGCTTCTGTGCCTGGGTGGTCTGGAGACAAAGGGTGGAAGAGGCCAAGAGGGAGCACTGGCCTCCGAATGTTAAAGCAAAAGCAAAAGGGAGGGGTTGGTTCCCTCTCCGGGTCTGCGGGGAGGCAAGCAAGTGACCAAGGCTGGTCAGTGGAGCAGGCTCGCCTTTTGTTCCGGCTTTTCTCAGCCGGGGCCCTGCCTGTCTTGCAGGTCGTAGGCAACTCTTTGGTCCGAACGGTAAGAGCAGCTTAACTTACCTGCCGCTTGAAAGTAAAGGCAGACCTGAACCTTGCTGCTGTGTACCTGGCCTAGATTTCATTATCCTATGCCTAGCTTCCCAATGGATTCCTGCCTGCTGCGAAGGGCGGGGCAGCAGCCCCCCGTCCCCTCCAGGTCCCCTTTCTGGCCCCACCAGCAGCCTCTCCTCGCCCACTTACACCCCTGTCCGGGGCCCTACCTTTGCTCCGCGGATGGGGCTGCGCGGTGGCCACTGGCCGCCGTCGCCGCTGGGTGCTCCGTCCCTTCTGGTCCGAAGGAGGAAAGGAGCGAGAGAAGAGGGAAACCAGCCCCAAAGAGGAAATTACGGCTTGCCTCCAGAAGCACTTTTGAAGCACGAGCCGATCTGCCAGTTCTGCTTTCTCCGCACCCCGAAGGCTAAGCAGCGAGAGAGGCAGAGCCCCCGGCAGGCGGCAGTTCAGCGCCCCGGGCAAGGGAGGCTCCCGGGCGCTGGCCCCGAGCCGCAGCGCACCTTCGCGGCGGTTGGGGCAGGAACCCGCGAGGACCCTTGCTCGGAGCGGAAGGGCCGAGCTCCCCCGGCTGCCCTCGGGGAGTCCCGCTGTCCAGGCGCGGGAGGCCTGCTCCGAAGGCGGCGCTTGGGATGGGGGGGTCTCCCCTCCCTCGGGGCGCCTAGGGGACCTCTCCGCTCCCCCGGCCCACCGAGCGCCCCAGAAATCCCCCTCCCCCCTCCTGCCCGAGGACGAAGCGCGGGGCTCCGGGAGGGACCCGGCACGTGCGGAGGCCCCGCCCTCGGGGAACGCCCCGCCAGGCCGGCCCGGGGCATTCTGGCCAGGGGGCGGCTCTCGGAGGCGCCCGGAGTAGGGAGCCCGACCCCCAGCGCCGCGCCGGAGGGCCTCCGCAGGGAGCCGCAGATGCCAGAAGGCAGGAGCGGCGCGCGGCTGCGGGTGGGGGCGGGCGCCTGCGCGCTGGGGCGGAAGCGGCGGGCAAAACGCACCGCCCCTTCCGGCCGCGGAGCCTTTCGCATTCAGCTGGTGGGGGCGATGGCGGCGGCCGAGGCGGAGTACGAGTCGGTGCTCTGCGTGAAGCCCGAGGTCAGCGTCTTCCGCATCCCGCCGCGGGCCTCCAACCGCGGCTACCGGTAGGAGGCCGAGCCCTGCGGCGCCTCGTCCCTCCGCGGCCTTCCTCTGCCGAGCCCCGACGAAACGGGCGAAGATCGGCCGCGTCCCCGCTGGGCGTCTGGGAGGAGGAGGTGGTAGCCTCCCCCGTGGGAAAGGCCGCTTGAGGGGCTGGTCCCGAAGGGGGTCCCGGGGTCCTCCGGGTCTCCGGCGACGAGCGGGCTGCCGGGAGAAGAACTTCCCGGAGCAGGAGCCGTTCGGGGCGGTGTTAGGGGTTCCCGAGCCGGAAGGCGCCTGGGGGTCCCTTTGCGGAGGACGAAGCTTTCGGGCCTGCAGATTTTGCCTTTGGATAAAAGGGGGGTCGGAAAGGGGCTCCCAGACGAGAAGAGCCCTCTGAGGCTTTAGCGGGAGGGGTCGAGGGGCGCCCCAGGCCGGGGGAGGGCAGCTGGTTTCCCTCATCTTCCCAGGAAAAGCCTTTTTTTTCCCATCGGGGCCCTTCGCCTCTCCCAGCCTTTCCTGCGGGTTGGTTCCCGTTTCAAGTTTGCGTATTCGTTGTTTCAACGTCTACGGCCGCCCATCTCAAATTCATGACTTCGGGCGCTAACCGCAATTAAAACACTAAAGAACAGCCGGGATAAAACACAACCGTTGCTCAGGCGCCGCGACAGGAAAGGCCCTCTTCCTGGACCCTGCCAGCTGGCATTCCGGAGCAAGCCTCTCCTGCCGCGCCCAGCAGGATGGGCAGACGTCATAGCGGAGAGCCGGTTCCCCCAATAACACCCGCGGGGGCTGCTCCATAGATGGAGTATCAGATATGCCTGTCCTGCCAACACCCTCTCGATCCCTCCTCTGTGTTTGCTCAGCAGCAGGTGGAAGGAAGAGGAGAGGCTCAGGAGGTCTGCTGTGCCTGGGTAGCTTCAGCCAGTGCTGGTGCCCAGAGATTTGAGTGAACAACTGGGGGTTACTGTGTCCCCTGCATCAATGGGGCAGGATTATAATGAAATCTGGCAGAACAAGACTGATTGGATGTTTTGGAAAAGGGTTCCTTGCTGGTGAATATGCCAGTGTTTGCCTTGCAGGGCCTCTGACTGGAAGCTGGACCAGCCAGATTGGACTGGACGCCTCCGTGTTACCTCTAAAGGGAAAATTGCCTATGTAAAGCTAGAGGACAAAGTTTCAGGTGAGGCAATTGGAGGGCAGCTGGTTATGAGGTCCAAAGGTACCATTATTCAGGTATTGGCATCTGATAGGATGCATTGATGGGACTTTTACAAAATTCTTGTAATGACATCCATCATATGTCACTACTCCCAACAGTACAGTGTAGTTTCTTCATGACTATGAGTGTATGAACTTGCCTGTTTTAGATGTATTCTACTTGGTGATATTTTAGATCACAATTTCCATTAAATTGTAGGTGAATATAAAACATGGCTAACGTAATACCTCTGTTGTTTTTCACTCTACTTATGGAAAGTGATGCTAAAGCAATTCGAGCTTGTGTGCAATTATCCCTGAGAAGGTGCTGTGTGGTGTAGAATAACCACTAGTTTTATGGTAAGCTTTATTTCAGACTTTAAAAGTGTATTTTTGGCAATACAGAATACTTCCTGGCTTGGTTCTCGGATAACCCCAAGTCAAGATTTGTTTAAGCAGATTGACTTGGATTCCTGACCTCACCCTTGGCATGGTTTATTCTTTGCAGTAAGCCCCAGCTTGAAAGTTTGGTTTGGTTTAGTCTTGGTTTATGTCTGAATCCAGGCTTATTCCTGGTTTGTGTTCTACCCAGGCCTTTTGCCAAAGTGTGCTTTTGTTCCCTCACCCTTTCCATCTCATTCTTATCCACTTACCTGCTCTTCACTCAGAACAGGGAAGGAACTAACCTTCAAATCACGCCAAGTGCTCAAGCACCTTTCCAAGGAATGGTACATTGAGACTTATTAAACACAAAGGTTTTCTAATGCATCACCATTGCCGCTTTGAAGCAAAGGCATCTTGTTGCAAAGAGGTTGTCCTGGTGAAGGGGAAGTTCTGCCTGAGAGTTATCTACAGGGTTGTGCTGATTGGTCACAGTGAATTATTGAACAGACCATACCCGTGGTGGGAGGAGGAGGGGCAAAATGAGAAAAGCAGCCTGATGATGGTGATGATGCAAGCCCTACCTTTTTATTATGTCACAATGAGGTCACATGCAGGAGCTTGCTCCATGACACTGCTTTTATCATTCTGACAAAAGCAGCAAGCTCCTGCGGATGCCCATGGACCACATATTATTCTCTTAGCTTTTGAGATTTTGGGGCAATATGGTGCAGATGCAAAGGTGACAGTAAAACAGTTTTTCCTGATGAGATTGCCATGACCTTGGCATTCAAATGGGTTCTAGCTGCTCTTTAGTTAGACTTGCTCTAAGTTGTTTATCCAGGTCACTCCAGCCCCCATCATTTCCCATTACTATTAGCAGCCTTGAAACCAGGGAATTTATGTGGCACTACTCTGTGGGAAAAGTTCCTGAAGAGAGGGCTTATAGTTCCCTGAGCTGTTTCCTCATTCCTGAGGTCAACCAGGGCTGCAACAGGGTTGCCTCTTGGGGGGGGGGGGAGTGCCCATCCACCTCTTGGTGAACTGTAGAAAGTACCTCCACAGCCATGTCATGCTTCTTCCACCAATCTGTGTGCTCCTCTGAACGAGCAAGGCCAGCTACCAACAGAGGCAGACCTGTGGTTGCTGTGACATTCAGTGCCATTGCACGTAGGAGAGGCTCCTTGTTTTTCTTGGTCTCCCAGAATAACAGGCCAACTTGGCTTGCTCAGGGATAGGGTGCCAGAGGCCAGTCACCTTCTCTTTGGATACATACATTGGAAGATGCAGAATGGGGGAGCTGGTGGACTGACCCTATACTGCTACAAGATTTCACATGTACACACCTTGCATAAAACTGAATGTTTGTGTGACCTAAATCTTGTGAGCAAAAGTGTATCAGTGAAAATTGATCTAATGGTGATTTGGTTGGATTAGGATGATTTATACCTGAAATAGGTGCTCAATATTTTACTGAAACTGATATGTTCATGCTTACAAATAGGATATGTATTACACACACAGTGGCTCATGATCCTTGACAGTAAGCTGATTGCTGCTGGATTTAAAAACACAAATATATTACTGGGGTCTCCAGTGTGGCACCAGTAGGTGCCTGCAGGTGTTTCTCTTGGTGATTACCAGACCCTCCACCTTCCCTCACTTTTTACTTTCAAATTCTTTGAAAGAAAAGAAAAGAAAAGAAAAGAAAGAAAGAAAGAAAGAAAGAAAGAAAGAAAGAAAGAAAGAAAGATGTCAATAAAGTAGGCCTCAGAAGTTTTCTTGGAATATAAAGATAATGGGTGTCCCCAGTCAATCTGTGCTCACCTAGCCATAAAAAGGACAAAGGTTAGCAGGCGGTTCACAGGCCACCTTCCCCATAGCAGCCATTTTGTGAATGGGCAGGTCTCCCTGGCAGCCATTCTGTTAAGAGCCCCCAAACATGTTCTGAAAATTCCCAAACGTATGAAGGAGCTCTGGGGTGTTGACTCCATTTTCCTTGCTGGGATGACTCTGCTTGGGCCTTGAACGTGGTGCTCTTCCTGTTTCTGCCTAGGGGAGCTTTTTGCCCAGGCTCCAATCGATCAATATCCTGGCATTGCAGTGGAGACAGTGAATGATTCAAGCCGGTATTTTGTCATCCGGATTCAGGATGGAAACGGTGAGAAGAATTTATTGTTTCTTCATAGCTGATGTGAATGAATGGAGGTCCCAAGAAAAGGCAGGGGTCTTGCTGGAGGAAAAGGAGGAAGTTGCCAGGGACCCAAGCACACCTCCAGCTGCCCCTCAGGGGCCTGGTCCAGCATACTGGCTTTCAGCCATCAGGAGTAGCCTAGAAATGCCCGTTGGAAGCAGGTTGAACAAAGCATGTTAAAATTTGCCTTGCCTTTGGCAGAGCCAAAAGTCTGGTGAGGAAAATTATGAATTAAATGTTTATGTTTAAAATGATTATGTGTGAAAGCTCCTCTCTGTCCAGGTCAGCAGGGAATGGGGTGGGGGGTCGCTGCTCAAGGCAGTTGAGGGCCTCAGTGGCATCTGATGAGTTTTCTGAGGGCTGAAGCAGAGAGTAATTAAAAGAGCAGTAGCGCAGCTAAGGAGGTCCTTGAGGCGATTGTGCAGATATTGGGTGTGAAAAGCAAAAAAATGGCATCACCCATTACCAGGTTAGTTGTAACCACTATGTCTCATGAGCCTAAGAAATTAGTTTTCTTGGGGTAACCCCTGACAGAGGTTAGCCCTCCTTCTATTGTATAAGGAGGCCTAAGACAGATTTTAACCTCTGAAGAGTAGATGGAAGGCCAGACAGACAAGGTGCTGCGTTGCATTCGTGAAAGTTCGCAGTGAGTTTTCAGGGGCGAGTTGGGATCTTTCCCCACTAGTGGCTCTGCTAACTGTGCCATGCTTTCTTGATCAGGGCGCAGCGCTTTCATCGGCATTGGCTTTGGAGACAGAGGAGACGCCTTTGACTTCAACGTGGCCCTGCAGGACCACTTCAAGTGAGTTTCCCTTGCTGCTCCACCACTTGGTGGGTGAGGAGAGGGATCTGTGAGGGGGAAGAGTGGTCTGCTCTGATGTGCAGCATCTACCCAGGGACATGTCTGTGGAGAGAAAGTTCATTCTCAGCTCTGCAGAAATTGATTTGCCTTTCTTTGAAATGGGTGTTTTGTTTGTTCTGGTCAACTCAATCCAGATGGGGGTGTTCATTTTCTAGCCTCACAAGCTTTGGTTTCTTAAAAGACAAAAAAGTATGCATGGTTGCACTAGTAAATATTGCAGGATCTCATAGCAAGCCTTTGGTGAGCATGCCTCCCATCAACAGTCCAAACATTCCCATGGCCAAAGAGAAGGTAAAGGTTTTTGAATCATTCTCACTGGCCAGAGGATAAGATATACAGGTAGTCCTCAACCTATGACCATTTGGCCAGCGACCATTCAAAGTTACGACAGCGCTGAACGAATGGTAGTTACGACCAGTCCTCAGAGTTCTGGCAGTGCCGGCATCCCCGCAGTCATGTGATCGCGATCTGGGTGCTTGGCAACCCATTCATGCTTACAGCCGGTTGCAGAGCCCTGTGATCAAATGATCACCATTTGCAACCTTCCTTGACAGCTTCCCCAGAGAGTCAGTGGGGAAGCCAGCAGAGAAGATTGCAAGTTGCTCTGGTAAGTCTGAGAGGATGCCTCTTGCACACCCTCGCACACCCGACCTACACCACACACGCTCCCTAATTCGTGCTGCACCTCTTGCACACCCCTTCACGCACTCCCCGACTTGCCACACCTCCCCTGTACAGCCCCTCACTTCCTCCCCCTCCTGGCAGCAGCCACTTACCTGCCTGCCAGCCTGGGACTTGCAACTTCTGCCAGCTTCCCCACTGACTTTGGTTGTGGGAAGCCAGCAGGAAGTTGCCTCACCTGCCCCACCTTACCGTGGGATTCAGTTAACGACAGCAACTGGGACTGCAGGGATTGCCGCCATTAAGAGATGCCGTGGCACTTTATGACCGCATTGCTCAGCAATGGAAATTCCAGTCCCAATTGCCATTATAAGTTGATGACTACCTTTACAGCATTTTTGGTTTCTTCTCTACTCTACGTGGTTTTCACTCTTCTCCGTTTCTGCATCTAACATTTAATTCCTTCACTTCCTCTCGAACCTAGGTGGGTGAAACAAGAGACAGAAATCTCCAAGGAGTCCCAGGAGTTGGACAGCAGGCCCAAGCTTGACCTTGGTTTCAAGGAAGGGCAGACCATTAAACTGAACATTGGGGTGAGACTCTCGTGGCCCCTTTCCTGGTTTGCTTGGGGTTCTTGGGGGGGGGTGCTTCTGAGAGGCCCCTCTTAAGGCTGCCTTCCCCCTTTACAGAATATGCCCACCAAGAAAAGTGGGTCAGCCAAGCCCCGCCCCACCGGATCAGGTGGACTCAGCCTCCTCCCGCCACCACCAGGGGGCAAAATGGCTCCTCCTCCTGTTCCCCCTCTTCCGTCAACAGCCATCGCTAACCACGTAACTCCACCCCCCGTGCTGAAATCCGGCAGCGCTGGCAACACAGGTAAGGGCTGCTTCCCGTAAGAGGATTGCTCCGGGCTGTTCTTGGAATGACCCAAGCTTGGTATAGGCTACAACGAAGGACAGCAGAGACCCTGAGTGACACATCAAAAGCCCCTGAGCTTGAATCTCATGCCTGCCACAGTCTTACTAAATGGGGGTAGGAAGTCCCTGTTCCTCTCTCATGATGAGGACGATGTTTGTATATAACTTTCAGGGCTGCTGGGAGGCAAGTAGGAGGAAAGGCTGCCTTGCCGATTGGCTCAGAAGGGAGGGAAGCCTGCACCTGCCTTTCCCCTCCCAGGACTTCTTTTCCAGGTGTCTGTGTGGGAGGCCACAGTCCAAACAAAGTATCCTTTGGTGGCATAGTTGGGGGAGCCATGGACAAGGTTTGGGTGGGGCCGTGCAGCCTGGGGGCTTCAGGTGTGCCCACGTTGCTCATCTCTGCTGCTGTTGGCAAGGATTAAATTTGGACTCTGGGTCGGTAGCAGAACGTCTGCCTAGGTATGCATCTGTCAACGCTAAGAAAAGCAGGTGTACATCCTGATGGGTATCCAGAGGGAAAGCCGTAGTAGAACCTCTCTGAATATTCCTAATGAAGAAATGCCTCCTTTGACCTCCAGATGTCCTACTAGACTTTGATTTGCCATCTCCTGCTTCCAAGGGGCCCACACCTGCCATAGTTCCAACCACTGCAGACCTCTGGGGAGACTTCAACACTGCACCCAGGTAAGGGGAGGCTGTTAGATGGATACATTACTAAAGTAACATACAGACATAATGTAATAATAATAATAATAATAATAGACAACAAAGGGTGATCAATGCCCTGGCTCAGTTACACAGCCTCTTAAATTAAGAGGCAGCTTGACTGAGATTAATCTGTTTCATTTGTCCAGGTAAACAGACTTTCTTTTTCTTCCTTAAAAGGCAGGAGTCAGGAGTGCAGCTGTCTGCTCTCTGCTAAGCCCTTCCCATAGCCTTGGAGCAGCCTGTTTCTCCTTTCCCTATTTCACCACTGGGATTTTTGCTTGACAATCTCGTTGAAAAGATGGGGGAGGTTTCTCTTGGGGTGGGCAACTCCTTGGGCATCAAAGATTTGTGCCAGTGACTTGACCTTGTCTTTATCCTAATCCTTTCCCCCTTTGTCCCCAGCACAGTTCCCAGCCAGTCTCCTCAGCCGTCGAACTGGGTTCAGTTCTGAAGAAGTGGAATGGAGGAAATGGAAATGGACCAGTGACCAAGGCTGATGGGCCCACTTGGCATGGGAGTTACCTGACATCCTTGGCTCTTCAGTCAAATCCCAATTTCCACACAATCCTCCTGTTTTTGTTGGTGTTCTCATTGCATTGACACCCATAGCATTTATCTCATGCAGCAGAATGGCGAAAGCCTGTCGGGAACTGGTTCAGAATTCTGCCCTCTGGTAGCTTTTTTTTAGCGAGGAAGGACGGCTCAAATCCAGGCTCCTGCTTCTGGTTTGCCCCTAAGGATTGGGAGGGTGGCCAGACGCTGCTTTCCAGCCAGGCTTAGTTTCCTTTCTTTTCTGTGGACCTCTGAGAGCCGTCCTGGCCTTAGCTGTGGCAGCTGGTCTGGTGGCCCGGGGAGCTCTGTGTCCTGGCAGGGCACTTGATTTTTGGAGGTGGACGGAAGGCCAAAGCTGCTTCTGTAGAAGTCCTGGAGATCTCTGCTCTCTGTGGGACTGGTTGTTGGTTGGAGTGCCTTTATGGTAGTCCTAATCCAGCTTTTCCTCAAATGTTATTTCTCCCTTCCTCCAAATCAGTAGTCAGGACCTCTGGATCTGATTTCTGTTTTGTATTTGGTGAGCACCTGCAATTTCCATGGCTCTCTTCTCCCCAGCTCAGTTCTAGTAAGACCTCCAAAATTGGAAGTAGTGGTAGCATGCAAGAGACTCTCCTGCTCCCATCTTTTATAGATTGCAGCAACAAATCTTCTAGGATTCTTCTGCCTCCACCAGGGTGCTCACTTCTGAACCCACTTAGTTGTAACTCCTGCACGTGAGACAGGTTGGCTTGCGTGCACTTAGCAGATGATTTATCCTCATGAGAAGGAGTGCTGTCCACTCATTGATCAAAGGAGCAGGACATTTCATCTCTGCCCCCTGCCAAGAAAGGTTTGACTTCTGAATAGAACTTTCTGGCCAGTATGATTTAGAGCCTGATAACCTGTCCCTGGCAAATATTACCGAATCGTGAAGTCATTTTTGACAGTGTCTCTTCTGTCCGCCCACCTGCCTTGTCTGCCTCCAATCCCTCTTTTTAGGACTTGTGCGGGTTTCCCTTGCCGTAGGTGAGCTAGAATGGCTCTAAAATGCCTGCTTTGCTTGACCCTCTAGTCACAAGACTGTTTTATTGTTGCGCTCTAGATTCGTATGTTTCACAGTGGGCTCGTGACACCCGTGGGCAGTAATAAATATGCTGTAATATTGGCTCTAGCCTGTGCGTGTCCTCGGTGACTCCGTGGTTTGGTGCTTCTACCGTGGGTAGTTTTAAGTGAGTAAGGCACATCCAGGTAGTCCCTTAATGTTTTGTCTCTTTTCAGGTCCCAGTCATCTCTTGATCTCCTTTGCAGGGGAGCAGAGGGGGTCTGCTCCATTAGTTTTCAAGAGGAAACAGTAAGGAATTAAATGCACTTTTGAAAAATAAAAATGGGTGCCTACTTAGTAAGGCTATCTGTAACCCCTCCAATTTCTGAACTTTTCTCTGTCACTCACAGCCAGCAGCTAGTTACACTGGGCTGCAGCTCCTGGAAGGCCACGATTCTAGTTACAACTGGGAGTTGTAACCCAGCTTAGCTGGACGGTGACAGGTTGGGCACCCTCATTTCACATTCCTTTCACCCTGCGATGCCCTGTAAGTTTGGCTGAGAGTTTCAGAATCTGGCTGAATCTTCTCTGTCAGTGGCAGGTATCTAATCATTTCCATAACCTCATGTTCATACCTCAGACAATTACATAACTCCCAAGTTGACTAATCAGGAGGTTGTCCCTCTGTGTGCGTGTTTTCTTACAGCTAGTATTATCTAAATAATATGTATTGTCACGAACAGAAGTAATATTCATCTATATGTATATAAAGTATAAGATGTACTGGTTCAATAACAGCAAATAAAATGAGAACTAAAATTGGGAAAAGCTGTGTATTAAATGAAGCAGTGCTAGTGCATGTCTGTAACCTCCCTGTTTCATCTGGGGGAGATGTGACGGCAATGCCTTCTCGGGGCGAACCGGAATCCACCAGGTTCCAGAATTGGGCCAGGCAGTTTCAGTTAATGCGTTGGTCAACTGAGGAAGATAAAAGGCCTGTAGGAACAGGTAGCTGGCCAGCCAAGTCAACACACCACGTGAACTCTGCCTGGCTTGTCTCCCTTGACTCCCCTGGCAGTTTCTCCGTATAGTTGCGGAGCAGGGAGAAGCAGTTGCCCTTTGCAGCAGGGAGGGTAGAGCATAATGCAGCCAGCCAAGCCCATAAGTCCTGTGACTGGCTTGGTTTTTATTTTATTTTCCCCAGACTTTAAGACTTTTTTAAAAAAAATTTGCTCTGGGGAAGCTGGAGTTCCCATTTGGTGCCTTGTGAGTGTCCCTGTGTCTTGTCTCTTGCAGGCTGGTACAGGCAAGTGCAAGGGTGAGTGTGCTACATCCAGGGTGCTTTCCAGAAGGACTGTTAATGCTGCTGAACTGTTCAGGCTGTAAGTTGGTAACACCCAAGAGGTGCATGGCTTAGTTTGAGCTTTTGTTGGCGAATTCTTCTTCAAGCACAAAAGCTCAGCATCGCCCTGCAAACGCTGTGCTGCTTCATTGCTGGCTGCGGCTGGTGGGTTGCTAAAGGCCAAATTGGAGGCTGTTTATCCATTAGGGTGAGAGAGAAGTTTCCAGCTACTAGGCTGCACATGGGCATTTTTTGCCGCTGTTGATGAATTGTACTCAGCCCATTCATTCCTTCATTCGTTCTATAGTCCACTGCAATCCCAAGGGATTCTAGGTGGCATACAGCGTCCACAAAACGAAAACCAAAAACATAATAAGAAAGGCAGAGTCATCTCTAAACCAAACAATAATCGCAAAAAGCAAAGATAAATCCCTTAAACACACCACAGCTGGTCTCCTGGGAACACATTGAAAGAAAACAGTTTTAACCTGTTCCTGGAACTGCAACAAGGTGGAAGCTGCGTGTCTTCTGGGTGAGGAGTAGTCCATAAGTGACAGCCATGACAGGCAACGCCTGCCGTCTCACCCGCACACTGCAGACCTGCTCACAGCAGAGGGAACATCCAGACCCCTCAGTGACCAGGCTGGATGAGCAGATTCAGTTCTGGCAAGGCAGCGCTTGATACGCTGCACCGGTGAGACATGAGACGGAACGATCAGCACTTTGAATGGGGACCAGAAGCCCCCAGCCGCCAATACGGCAATTTCAGTATACTGTAATTCTGTACTGTATTGGTAGGGCAGTCCCAATGTCTGGTGGCTGTGTTTTGTGCCAGCTTCTGCTTCTAGGTTGTTTCAAAGGCAGCCCTACATAGAGTGCATTGCGGTAGTCTAGTCTAGTGGTGATCAAGGCAGGAGTTATTGAGGTCATCAGTATAGAACATGCTACATTTTGCACTTTTATTGGGCTTCTCTAGCACATTTGTGTAGGCAAGTGGGGTGGGGGGGGAAGTGTGCTTAAACTATTCTTCCATTGTTTCTCCTGGATTTTTTTTAAATCATACTCTTGGCAATTTGAGGCATTTCATGTATTGTTCCACTGAAACATAAAGCAACTCAGACCATTCTGTTGGAAGATTCTATGCAAGGCTGCTTGTCTGAAAATCAAAACCGAAACTTTTTCTATTTGGTGCTCAACCTAGAGGCCACAGAGCTGGATGCAACCCTGACCAGGTCCTCTCCACAGGTTGCCATCAGGCTGTATTAGATGGAGAAAAATATTAGTTACTTGCAAGGTAATAATATGAGCTGTGTTTTTATTAATTTAACATAATTTGAATTAAATTTAAATGAAATTTATGTTAAAGCTAGGCTTTGCCCAGGTTCATGACCCAGGACAAAACCTAAATTTTCCTAGGTCTCATCTCTGAATTAGTTCTTCCCAAGTTTTCCTTTTGATCCTGTGATTTGGAGGAAGAAGAGTGAGTTTTAAATATATTGAAAAATAATCAGTTCACATTATATGTAATCCCCTTCACCAACCTGATGGTCCGAAAAGATGCCTCTACCTGAATTTAGTGACTATCACTCAATGCCCTGCACTACTGTCCACTTTTAGGGTGGGGGGAGGGATTTTCCCAAGCGAGCATATCAGCGGATCAGTGCCTGGAGGAAAAATGCAGGACCGTAGAGAGCATTAACAGGAATTTGGTAGGAGGGCTTAAGGGGTTGAACAAGGGTGATGAAATCTCCATACAGCTTTTTTTGGCAAGAGTATATAATAGACAATTGCCTTTCTCCAGGATAATTTTTTACTTGACTAGTTGTAGTCCTGGTATTCCCTGGTAGTTTCCCAGCCTAGTACTAACCAACCTGGACATTGCTTAATTTCCAAGTAAGGCTACAAATTCTCCTATATATCAAGAGCTTATATCTGGCTAACCTGAGAGCATGAAAAGGGAGCGTGAAGAGATGGTGATGCTCTAAGAAGCAAATAGATGTTGAGAAAGAAGGAGATGCAGTGCTTGTGGCAGGCCTGTCTTCCTGTCTTAAAACCACCCTCTGGGGGAGATGGGCGGCATGTAAATTTAATAAACAAACAAACAAACAAAACAACTGGGCATATCCTCACAGCAAATGCAAGCTTGTAGTGTGGTGGCATCTGCAGGGGAGATCAGTGGTGGTTACGGGGTCACGACCGAAGCCTTTGTAACGTGCAACGTCCATGGATGTGTCAAAAGGGGCAGAGCTTTGATTGTGATGCCATGACTGTTGTGTTGCTTATTTTGACCTCCCCTGAGCCTCTGCTATTTTACCAGTCCTTAAATAACTTTTTAGAGGACGTATTGAAAGGCCATGCTTAAGTAAATTGGAAAGGATGAAAGATTCACTTCAAAGAAAGGAGACACTAGAACGGAAACTGATGCGGAAGCCACTCTTCCTAAGAAAAACGAATGAAAGAAAAAACACAGTGAATGAGTAACAGCCAGCACCAAAAGTGGTAGAAAGGTTTGGCAGTTTTTGAGCTCTTGCAAATAAACCAGGCTCTGAATGTTGAGGGAAAAAAGAAAGAGTGGCAGAAGGCCCCTCAAGGGCAGAGAGGATGCAGCTGTGCTCTGTAGGAGGACGGAGGAAAGAGTCATGGGTTTGGTGACTCACCATTACCCAGAAATTGCAACCAAAGTGTGCTGACCAGACCAATCGGCCCATGAAGCGTGCCGATTGCCAGGATCTGAGATCTGACAGAGGACCTTGCAAGGGTGATCAAGGCCCCTGGCAGAAACGACTTCCTTCATCCATTTCCGTCTAGTTTTAGGCCTGCTTTTGGAACAGAAAGCTGGTCTTAGTTGTCCTGAGAAATGATCTGTGCTGGGAAAGGGAAAGAGGAAATGTGAAGCAAGTAACCTGTCTTAGCGTCATCTATGGACTAGATTACATCTTGCTTACTTTGCATAATGGCAGCAAAATTGTAGAATTGCTTCTCTTTTCCAGCCAGAAAATTGAGGAATTTGCATTTTTAAAAAAAGCAGAGCTTGCTTTTTGTAGTTAAATGAGCATCATCCTGTGCTGATTGTGTTATGAACTGGCTCAGCTTCTAATACGCTGCTTTGGAGCCCTTCTTCCCATCGAGGTGCCCTTCTCCCGCGCCAGAAAGCAGGACTTGCAGCGCTTCAGGTGGGAGGAAGGGCACTGGGCATGCGCCAGGCCCGCCTGGCCGCCTCGCCCTCACTAGCCGCTTGAACAAGCTTGAATGGATTCACCTGGGCTTGAAGTCCTGCTCCCACCAAAGGAGCCCTGGCCTGCCCCTGTTCTGCCATGGTGTCCACTCCGAGCACGGGGTGGCAGAGAGGTGATGGGCTGTGGGGAAGAAGGGAAACTTCTCAAAAAAATTCCATTTGTCATAGGCAGAGCCTCCATGATGTTTTCTGTGGCTACTTTCAAATTCCTCAGTGCATTTTATAATGCCGATTGGCTTACTCTAAGCATCTAGTGATGCTAGATAAAGGCTGGGGGGCCAGCTGGGGGCATTTTTACTTTAGGGAACACAGGCCAGGCCGTTTTCAGGCCATTTTGGCTTCTAGTTTACAGAAAGCCATTTTTTAATTCCTCCGTATTTTGTAATGTGGCTTCTCTTTGTTCTTCACGCAGAAAGCCCAACGTGTGGTGAAGGAGTGAAATCTCTTGCCACCCTTTTAATGGAGGGTGATTTTGGTAGCTTCACTTCTAGCTCAGCACCTTCCTCCAGTTTATCACTTGTTTCTTTTTAAACTTTTCATAGTGCTGAAATATTTGAGGAATACATTTAATAGTGAGATATTGTGTAGCATTCTAGCACCAGGCACTCATCATTTAACAAGCTGGACAATGGGCTTGGAGCGCGTGCGATTGTGTGAAAAGCCCATTGCAATTTTGCTTGAAGCTTTCAGCAGCAGAAAAGCAGTTTGTTCTAGGCGCTCTTTGCCTGGAACTACTCAAACGGTGCCCCCTGGTGGACTGACAGTTTAGCAGCGGACCTTTTAGGATGCTGGAGTGACTGCAGGAAAGGTTGGGAGACAGTAGGAAAGATGCTGGGGATGGACCTGGGTTGGCACAGACTTAGGGGTGATCCTTAGAAAAGCAAGAAGGGCTTGGCAAGCTGCTGTGGGGAAAGGCAGAGGACTCATCCCATGAAAAAGAAACGCTGTTGCTGTGTGGCGAGAGGTATTATTCTGGTGGGGGTGGGGGGTGTCAGTCAACCTATTTTTTTGGTCGGTAGATTTGCAGAATCAGAGAACTTCCTGGGGTTGCATCAGACCAATCGTATGAAGTGCCTCTTTGCACATTGTACAGTGGGAGGGATGAGCTGCTCCACAGGACAGACATGCTCCTTCTGGAGTGCTCTCAAGGGATGGAACTGGCACCCTTATTATGCAGCTCTAGTTCTCTTCCCCAGCCTGCCATGATTTGGAAGGATTTCCACTCTCCAGATTTTGCTTGGCTTTGACCTTGTTTCTTCGGCATGTCTACTTTCTCCCCCTACTGGATTGGGTTCCCGTTGTTTCTAGAGGGTTTTTTGGTCTTCTTAAGTGCTAAAATGTGTATTGCAACTTTATGGCAGTAGTCCATTTCTTCGAGCAATGTAGACTACAGCCCACATGATTCCTTGCTGTTTTTTGAAGATGACTGATGGTATTATCTATCTACTGATAGCATAGATGTTATGCTTGTGAAGTCCACCTGAACTTTCCCCATTGGAGTTGCATGTCAACAAGGAGACCTGTGTTGTTCATCTGGCCCAGCAAAGCTGGCAACCCAAATGGCTGACCTTGGGTGCAAGACGCTGCAGTGCAACAGGCCCCACACAGCAGTGGACGTGGTGTAAGAAATTCCAGAGGAGCTGGAATCGAAGGAATTCAGTCTCAACAAGTACACTCTCTGGGTCTTGGTGCTCTATTTATTGTCTAATAGAAGCCTGGGAGGGCTCCACTAAATGCTCCTGCTGCTTTAGTGAGGCTCAGAAGTCTGTTGGTGGACCAGCAGGCTCCCTTCTTCCTGCCTTAACCCTACAATAGCACAGGGTTTACTTTGCAAATGGTGGTGTTCCTAAACCATAAGCCAATATAGAATTTAACTATGAAGAAGTTACTTCCCACCTAAGCTTGCTGTCTTCCCTGCTTCCTCTGGGCTCCTTGCTCTTTCTCCTGTTTTGATTTCTGTCCAAGGAAGGAGCTCAGGAGTGGAACAGTTCAGTGCAGATTCTCCTGAAAGCTTCTAGTAGCTTTGTTCCTGGGGTGTCAGACAGCCTGCAGGCAAAGCTTTTATTGTGCAAATACACAGCCCCGCTTTGTCCATGGGTTGCATGCCCAGACACTTCAGTAGGTTAAGGGGCAACATGGTTTCTTGAGGCACTCACTGATCTTACAAAACCCCAACCGCTCCTAGGTTATGCCATTTTTTATTAATTAGGCCTCCCCGTTTCCCTTAAAAACACCCCCAAAGTGGCTTCTACCCCACCTACCCTGATGTCTTCTCACTTGCATTTAAACTTCTTTTCAGGAAAGAAAAAACATTGCAGACTTTTACATCTTTAAGCATTGAAAAGACTCAATGTCACTGCACTTCTATTTATGAAGAAAAAAGCTGCCATTTCTTACAAGGTGGTGGGGGAAGGAAGAAAGAAAAGCAAAATGCAAAGGCATTTTTGGGGAAGGGTTGTGCTGCTTTTCGGGACCACATTCCCCCATTCAAACCCGTAGATCTGTTGAACCAAAGGGGAAGGTTAATCAAGTGTTCTGAGTGTCCCTGGTAGGGACGGGAATAGGAACCAGGGCAGGAGGGGTGGATTTTGCTCCATGTTGGCTTCCAACATTTAGGGGCTTTCTGGGCTTCTCCCAGATGCAGAGGACAGCCCAGGGGGCTGCACAGGTCAAGTCAAGACAGCAGCCCCACCCATGTGGGGCTTTGGTCACATGGTTGTGGCTACCATCTTGACTTTCTCGACTCCTCCCCAGAGGCCACTGTCCCCTGCCAGGCCCTTGAAGAGGCGTGGCCCCTTTGCAGGCAGGCATATAATTCCTTTCCTGCTCAGCCCCATATCTGGACCCCAACTCTTGTCAAGCATAAGTGGGCGAGGAGCTGGAGGGAAAATGTGTGGCAGGAGAAGACACCGAAACATTTTTGCAAAACAGCAACCTTTGTGAGAACTTGAGTAAAGGTGAACAGATCTTGCAATCATTTGTAATTCTTGTTGTGTTGCTAAGGAGGGAGAGAAGTGACAGATTCAGTTAAACAGCATTAAATATTTGTTTCCTAATTCTTGGGATTTTTTATCCATGAAAAGCAGGTTGTAAAATTTAATAATAACACAATAAGAAAACAGAAAGTGGGTATTAATCAAATGAGATTTGCATTGTCTGACCACAACTTTCTAGTATCCAGGCCTCCTTGTGCGCAGTACAGCTTAGTGAAGCCCCTTGGGGAACAGATGGGTGGGTGCGTGGGTGGATAGAGAAATAGATAATTATTTCTTAGGGGCAAATAACTTTGGACCACGCAAGACAATGGCTTTCATTGATGTAATTGGCCCAAGCCCAGAGCTGCGCTTTAAACAAAACCAGATTGCTCCCTGCGTTCTGGTCCAGGGGTGCCTTTGACTCCTTGGGAAACAGACCCAGCAGCCCTTCGCAAGTCCTCCTTGTTCTGCCTGTAATATCCTGCAGATGGCAAGCCCCCTCCCCTGGGACTAGGTCTAGGTCACACCTGCTCCCGGGTTTGAAGTGTGCCATGTCCAGAAGCTGAAAAGGGCCCAGCCGAAGCGCTCTGAAAATGCTTACATGGACTCTGCATTTTCCAGGCCCTAAACTAAGGCGATTGTTCCTCCCAAGATTCACGGTTCTGTAAAGAGCATCTGAAGCTGAGGATGGTGATCTGGAAGACAAGGAAGCCTCTGGACTGAACGTGGCACTGGAGGGTTGGAAATGTCTTCTTGTCTTGCCTGTCATTGTGACTCAGCAGACTCTATAGCTTAAAAGCGAAGAGGGCATTGTTCTTGGCTCCTTAAAAGGCTCAGCAACGCACTTCAGGTTATCCTGTCAGGTGCTGAAGCTGCTGAGGAGGACTTAAAGCTCCAGTGACTTAAAGCCACTGGGCTGGAGAACACGGCCATGCCACACCACAAGGGCCTGTGCCCACTCAGGTACCCAGGGGAGGCAGAGCTCAGCCGCAGGCAAGGAGGAGGGCTGGGGAGTGGGGGGGCAGGTGCTGGGAAGACAATGTTCAGTTCCGTCTCATTTCAGAAACTCCTTTTAATTTGTCTTCGTGGTCAAAGGGTGATCAATTCAGCACCGTTCATTATTTACCTTTACCTCGTTTTCTGATTTTTGTATTGGGCAGGCCCTTGGATTCTAACACAAATAAATAAAAAATGACATCAAGTTGCAGCTGGGAGGAGGCGGAGATCCAGGGGAATCTTAAATCTCCGCCTTCTGGTTGCTGCTGCCCCCAGAGACCCAGGGGCAGGCCCTTGGTCAGCCAAGGCCTCCCAGCTCCTCAAGGTCCTCCCTCCTGCCCACCCCGCAGCTGCCGGATAACCTCGTGGTAGCTCTCTCTTCTGGGATGATGTGAAGGGACAGGTGCCAGCCCAAGCCATCCCTGGTGGGGGGGCATTGGCTGATCGCCCGACTCTGCTCCGGGGAGCCACTTCGGGTTGCTGAACTCCCCAAGAGCTTGTAGCGGATTTAGAGCTGCTACAGATACCTTAGCCCTAAGTTACGATCTTGTGGTCTCTCTTATTTTTGTTTGATATCATTTGGCCACACACTGCTGTGGATTATTGTGACCATTGGCAGTATGAACACAAACGTCAAGCTTTTATTCTGTGAATACGTTTTCTCTCTATGTTTGAAAGACTCTGCTTTCCACATTTGGAGGCTTCTAGACATTTTGGTACTGTAGAGAGTCAGGAAGAGGACCTTGGAGATCTGCAGGAACCGTTCCTTAGCCAAAGGGGCTGAAGCATTTTTTAAGCAGAGCAAGAAGATTACATTCAGAAGCAGCTCAGACAACACCACCTGATTCACTCAGCTATAAGGAGGAAGAAGAGTCCAGCATAAGTGGACTTGCAAAATTCTGTTATTCTAGCCAATAAAAGTAGTTTTTTTCTTCCTGTGGAGCTGATCTCCTGGTCTGGTCTACCTCGTGAGGCTGACTGCTATTTTCTATGAAGACATCCTGTATGTCAGTGGAGGACATCAGGGCATAGAAATATGCAGGGTCTTCCTTCATTTGGTGGCCTTCTCAATTCTGTTACCGTTCTCCCACTGGGACTTCCTTTGACTTGTTTATGCCTGTTCAATCATGGAAAAGCTGTCTGTGCTCCAGGTTTCTTCTTGCACCCCTGTCCTTAGATGAGTTCGGGAAGCTCTTTACATCAGAGTCAATGTAGGAATGGCTCTGGGGAGGTGACATGCCAAGGGTCAGGTTTACAGGGTCCTGATGTGGGCAGAACGTTTCTCCTCGGAGAAACTCAATCAGCAACATCCACGTTAGATGAGGTCCATCCAGACAGGTGAGGAAACAAAATGTTTAAGTGAACTACTTGAAGCCAGCGCACAGCTCCAGGCACTTCTGCATAATACTATCTGGACCTTTCCCAGTTTTGCTTTAACCCTGATTTTGGGACACTGATGTATTTCTAAAACCTATTTAAAGTGCAAATTCGGTTTTAAAACCATGAATCTGGAGCAGGCATATGTATGGCTTCCAGGTGTTTTAAACTGCCTGTTAAAAACACATTTATTATTTTTAAACTAAATATCTTCGCTATTCAGCGCACTGGTAAGGGATGATCAGTGTTTCAATCTGATACTATCTCATCCCTGCCTTTTATGACTATGGACCAAATTACTTGAATAACCACCTTCAGCTGATTCAAACTCTACTTCTCAATTAGCAGAGCCCCTTTCTACTCTCCTTTTTAAAATCCTCAACCTAAAGAGCAGGGGCTTTCTTTGTATGGAAACGCTTTCCATCTGCTTCCTCAAGGCCTATATTACAGTCCTAGAAGCAAGCTAGACTGATTTGGGTTGATCTGGAAGGAGTACAAATTCAGTGTACAGCTGGCAAGTAGCATCTACAGCTATGTAGTATAATTCAGTATAAATGTATGCATTTTAATGCATAGTGAAAATCTTTTGCACCCTTAATAATAACGTTTTCTACTCCTCTTTATTCAACCAAACCTGCTAATTTTAAACATTAACATTTTAACTGGGTAACTAGAAATCAAAATTACTTCCACTTAGCTTATATCATAGTGTTTACGTTGTCACCAGTCCAAGTGATGTCATCTGCAACACTTCGTGCAAACTGGTCACACTGATTTCTCACATTCCCTCCCTTTTTTCTAATGGACTCACAGCCCTTAACCACTGTGGAAGGTCTGCAGTGAGAGCCCCGGGCGGTGCCGGTGGAGCCCAAACATTTGCTCAAGTCCTGTTTGCATCCAGCCTTAAGCTATGAAGATTCAAACCAGTCTATAAAATGATGAATCATCTGAAACTGACGATTTTGAACCCAGTACTTTCAAATGTTTTGCTTTATTTGTTTAATAAAACCAAACACAGAGAAAAAAAAATAAAACAATATCAAAAAAGAGAAAAAGAAAGCAATACGAAGACTTCTCATGCATATACATGCACGCATGACGTTTCATGCAACGGTTTCAATGAAGGACGACCATATTTCATTGTGATCATCCATATGTAACCTATGTCTGTGAGCAACAGTGAGTAACATCAAGTTTTCAATCCACTGAGTAATTGGAGCTATAAATTTATCTTTCCCACATTGAAGGACTAGTCTTTTGCAATAAGAGAGGCATAGAGAATCTATTCTGTTGATCAGCCATCAATTTCCATGTAATCGGTATGCGGTTCAAAAGATTACGGATGTCCAAAAATATTAAATGTTGTCTTAGAGTCAAATTAATAGATGTAATTACTCTCCCCAGAGCATAATAACTTTAGGACATGTTTTAATGAATCTCCACAAAATGATGTTTTAATTGCATCTCCAAAAAAAATGGCAATTCACTTATTTCTTTTCTATATAAACACAATGGGTCCAGTGAGTTTGAAATATTATTTTTTGTTGAATAAACCCTAATCTAAGATCTACTGAAATTTTTGACACTGAGATTAAACAATTTCCCATAGTTGAGACAAAAGAGGAACCTCCAATTTCTTATACCATTCATTCTTTAAAATTTGCCTATTAAATTGATTTATTGATAACAGATGTTATCGTGGGCTTTTTTCTCTCATAAGATTTAATGATCCATTCTAATAAATCAGGTGTTTTTGAAGCTGAAAATGCTGCTGATCCAAATTAAAATGTCAGTGAAAACTGCAAGTGGGTGGCAATGAGCAAACAGTATTTATCTTTTAACAGAGAAAATGAACCCAATATTTCCAGAACCAGGTCTGAGGGAACTTTGTGCCTACTAACTACCTTTTTGGCCTGGGCTGGGGGGGGGGCTTGGGGGACCTGAGGGGGCCTGCAGCTGCAGCCTCCGCTGGTCCCCCCGGGCTCCTGTGCGCTGGCCAGGAGCAGCAGCTGCAAGGGAGAAAGAGCCAGCTCGGCCCTGGCCGTGGGGACCATTTGCGGGAAGCCCCTGCAGGAGGATGGCCGCTTGGGGGACCCCAGAGAGGAGGGCTGGCCCAGACCCCAGGAGCAGCAGTGCTGCCAAGGAAAATAATAAAATAATAGGAAAAACAATATTAGGGAACTACATAGTTTTAAATTCCCCCCATTGTACCCAATGGATGATTGCATCCACATGTTCCAATTACTTTCTTCACATTGATTATTTCCTCCTTAAAAAATGTGCTCCGAGGGTCTGAGTTTCCCTTATTGTGTTACGTATGAAGTATAGAGAAAACATTCTTGCTTAAATTTAGTCAAACTTCTGTTCTGAAGCTATACTGTTAATTTTGTCATTGCTGTGTTTGGGTTTCCCAATCTCTCTTTTCCCACCCTGAGCCAAATTTGCCCTGGCAGCTGTCAGCAGTAATCTTAATTGATTATGATAATTTGTATGCATTTATTTCTTCCTGGTAGAATTGTTCTGGAACAATTCCTAGTAGAAAAAAACCTGAGATTTCAATTCAAACCATGGTAGATTTGGACCTTCACCAGATCATTCCTGCTGTGTCTTTCATCTCTTTCTGGAGTCTAGCTGCACTGTGACACCCACGAAGTTACACCTTTCTTGCAGTAATTGTTTCCAGGATAATAAGCATTTTAGGGCAATCTCAAAAGCAATTTGGCAAAAGGCAACATGGCTGGACTTATTATTGTTTTTATGGACTTCCATGTTTTTATCAACCTCTGTCTTATAATATGTCCTTTTAAGTGTTTGTCTTCTTATACCATAAATATCTGGGAAGTCCATAAGCCAGGCCAAAACCTTCTAATTCTGCTTTTCAGGGATTTTATCATTATCCACGACAAACAACTTGCATGGTAATATAACTTAGAATTTGGAAGAGCAAGTCCACCTCTAAGTCTTGAATTTTGTAAAAATGTTTATTTTACTTTGAGGTTTTTTTCCTTTCTAAATAAATATATTACTTGTTCTTTCCCAGTCTTGCAATTCTTTTTTCTGGGATTGAAATTGGCACCATATGCAAAAATAAATTATATTAGGTAATTTATTCATTTTAATGGTCACAATTGATCCTAACCAGGAGAGTTTTAAATTTTTCCACCTTTCAAAATCTTTCTTAAAATTTCTCTCCATAATTTGGTGTAAATATTTTGAAATATATCTTCGTTATCGCCTATAAAATACAGTCCTAAACATTTCATTAGATCTTTTCTTGTCTGGCAACCCAACACTTCCTGCATAAAGCATTCTTTTTCTTGGGATTAGTATCTCACTATTATCTTTGTATATTAATTTTATATCCTGAGAATTCACTAAAACCTTTGTTTTCATCAGCTGTCAAACTGCACTTTGTGGTTGCATAACAGTTAATCCTACACAATCTGCATAGCATTTTAATTTATATTCCTCTCCTTGAATTTTGATGCCTGATATTTGTTTATTTTTTCAAATCTTATTTGCTAATACTTCTAAGGCAATCACAAATAGTGGACGTGAAAAGTGGACATCCTTGTCTAGTATCTTTACGTACTGAAAAATTCCATGATCTTTGCCATTTGCCATTGATTTATGCTTTTGACCCAAGTTTTAAAGTCTTCTCCAGGATTCCATTCCAAATTGTCAAAGGCTTTTTCTGTGTCTAAAAAAAAATTGCTCTTTTCCCCCCCTCTAATAATTAATATATACTATTGCATTTATTATAAATCTGATGTTGTCCTTAATGTTCCTCTTGGGAATATAACCTGCTTGATCTGAATGTATTATATCTGGAAGACGCTTCTTTAAATCTTTAGTTAACGTAGTAGTAAAAATGTTGTAATCAACATTCAATAAGGAGATTGGTTTATATGACTGTGGTTTCTCCACATTGTTCCCTTCTTTATGAATCAGTTATATAGGTTTCTTCCCATGTTTGTGATTTCATTGTCAGTGGTTCTAGTAGTTCACCCTCCACTTCATGATCTGTAAGCCCACTTGGCCTGGGACCTTCCCAAGCTTAATTTGTTTTACTGCTTCTTTGATTTCTTGAATAGTTATAGGCTCACTTAATATTTGTGTATGTTGTTCATTAAATTCTTTGAGTGCAAAATCCTCAATATGCTTATTCAGGCCTGCTTTATCAAAATGAGCCTTAGTATAAACAATAGTTTCCTGAAAAATTCTGTGAGTTCTTCTGTAATTTTCAATCTTGTGTATAGCAATTTATTTCAATTCTTATTGCCAATATTGCCTGTCTGTCTTTCTCTTTTCTAATCTAGTATGCCAAAAATTTCCCAGGTGTGTTCGCATACTCAGAATGATTTTGTTTAGCAAATTCTATTTTCTTTTGTAGTTTTTCTGTTTCAAGTAGATGTAGTAGTTGTTTAGTTTTTTGCAATTCTTTCATCACTTGCCTCTTTAGATTGGTCCTATGAATCTGTTGTAATTCTCTTATTTTTCCTTCCAGTTGTGCTTTCTGCCTGTTCTATTCCTTTTCCTGTTTTGCTGCAAGTTTTATATGAAGATCTCTCATCTATGCTTTGCTTGTTTCCAAAACGGACGGCTCCGGAATTCCTGGTGTTCAGGACCTATCCGTCTGAAACAAGTATCCATCTTATTTTGATCTGGTTTTCCTTTCTGCCTTGGCTCCACTTGTAGCCCTTCTGTCCTTACTATCTTGCCTATAATAAACCCTGAAGGGGTCCAGAAGATGTGAACGTCCCAGCTGAGAGAAAGAAACAGACAGATCAGCTGCAGACATCCAAATAATAGTCACTGAAGGGTGTTTTACTTGGGCTAGTGTTTGGATGAGATCATAAATATGAAAGAACAGGCACCAGTAAATCCCCTTGGTTCACCCCACTAAAATCTCTGGAGAGACATCTGACCTTCCCTGCAGTTCTGTGATGAGGACAGCTTCAGCTGGGAATGAGGATGAAATGCTCAGTCCACATGTCAATCAACTAAGGGCAAGTTGTATTAGCAGACAAGCTTTGCACCCACATTTATATAATTGCTGGAGACTGAAAACCCAGTGAGAGGAGGCTCCGGAAAATAAGTCTGTATTGGTTTTGGTTTCTTAATGGACTTTAGGACCATTGAAACAGCCCAGCCAGAAGCCAATTAAGCTGACAGCTGTTTGAAAATTGAACACATGGCGGCAGCAGCTGAGGATGTGAATTTTCTTTCACAACAGTTGAGTGCTCAGAGCCAGGTCAACAGAAGGCTTTGAAGGGAGAAGCAGCACCAAACAATCAGAGAAGTCCTGAGGGCAAAGGGGCTTAGTCCAGTGTTAGGGTCCACTTGGAACAGGTGAAGACCCATACAGCAAAAGAATCCAGTCCTAAATAGTACTGAAATGGCAAAGCTGAGCCATTGGAGGTCTCAAATCTCCTCTTCCAGAACCTTCTGGTCTTCACACCCTGCCTCTACCTCTGCCTACTGCCCCTTGGATTAGGGGCTTGGTAGTTCCCACTTATCTTCTAGGGAACTCCTCACTTGGCATCTTCTCCCACAATGCATTGTTAACTTTCTGGCAGCTACTAGCCAAAGTAAAATAAGATAATTCCTATAGTGCAGCCTATAGGATCAAGATGAGTGACTATGAGTATTAGTTTTTAATCTCCATGGAGATGAATCAATCTCATAGGGTATAAATAAAATTAAATATGATTTAAAAATAAAATTGTAGAAACAATCTTTTACCTATAAATATTAAAATTCAGATTATCGATGTTGGAACAAATAAATTAAAGAGTTGTTCTGATCTAGGGATCCAGCAACTGCAAAGAAAGTTCCAACAGAATATATAAAAGTAAATATAAGAATTCCAACAGACCACAAGGGGCTATTGGGGGCTTTGTAAAATGGGAGATGCCCCAATTTAGTAATCAGTTACCTATAGGTACTCACAAAACATTGTAAAACCAAAATATTGAATATGCATGGATAAAATGATCTGACATTGAACAGCCTTTTCCAGTGTGGTCCTGAAACAAAGACTTAGCAACACAGACAAATCAAGTCCATGGATTCTAATGCAGCTGTGAGTTCAAGCATTTCCCTCTCCCTGGAGAGAAGAACAACTCTCCACTGAAAACAGACACTGCTAGTGGTTATCTGGAAATGTCTTATTCCTAGAGATTCCCCTGTAAATGGGCTGGAGGAGAATTGTTTTTGTTGTCTTTTTCTTCTTGCGGCACACAGTTCCTTGCTTCTTGTGACTCTCTGTTCCCCCAGAAATCTACCTGTGGTCTCCCCCAAAACACAGCCTCTTCCTTTCTAGGAGCAGGATCAACTCTGTATGTGCAAAGGGATTTTTCTGCACTTAGGGCTTCAGCTGCTTGACAGGCACCCTGAATGGCCAGACTAGTGTAAGGAGCCCCTTCATGCATTTGAGGAAGGGAGCTTCAGGTCATGAAAGCTGCTGCCTTTGAATAAAATTTGCTAGTGGGCTACTGGGGCTACTGGGCTCCTCCTGGTCTTTTGCCACCAGAGACTAAACACAGTTCTCCTCCTACAATGGAATGACAATGGTTAAGAGCTCTTATGGCTATATTTAACAGAATGATTTTCTTAATTTTGCGGGTTTTCAAATCCACAGTGATTTATTTTTGTTTCTTGTTTGTCCTTGCCACAGAGGCATGAACAATAAACTGGTGCCACCTTTCACCTCTTCCTCCTGTATCTCCGTGGCTTTCGTAGCCTTTTATTCCTTGCTATGCAGACTTCAGAAAATAGATTCTCTTTTTACATTTGTGATAAAACTTTCCTCATGCTGAGCACCTGATACCATTTACATTTTCTTTGCCCCCTTTATTTAGGATTTATCTGGTGGGGCTTAGAAATGTTTGGAACTTGCCCTGACCAGGAATATCATATGCTTCTTGGAAAATATTTGCCCATCTTTTCTGCCTGGGACATCTCATAAGCTCCTGCAATTTTGAGTCTGGATACTTTTCCCTTTGGAGTTCCAGTCCGTCCATATGTGGGCCTTTACCATATTGTGACCAGCAGGAAAGGTTTTAACAATCGCTGTATGTGAACTTTGTTCATAAAGATGCTTTTCTAGCTTTGCAATGTGCCTCGAGCAACGCAGATCTTACTGTAGTTTTCTTTCTGTCCCAACCCAAAGACTTCCTAGCAGCACCAAAGCTTTGCAGATATTTATTACTGGATTCACTCCATGGGTGCTTTTCACTTGCCTCAACATCTGTGTTCCCAGTAGCACTTGTCTCGTGTTGGGTGTAATTTCTGTTCTCCACTGCCTCTTCTGGAAGGGGTTGTTGACTAGCTGTGAGGTCATCTGAAGTGTCTCTAAGATCAAGCCTGGCTCCTGGTGATTTCCTGGACACCTCCAGAGAGTTTGCTTGGCAACAGTATGGAAGTCTCGCCTACGGTCCTGGGATTCTCCCGTCTAAAGCCCAGGCCTGCTTAGCTTCTGAAGCCAGGCAGGGTTGGCCAGAAAAAAAAAACTCATCTAAAAGATAGAACCCAAAGTCAAGGCAGGAAACAAACAGCCCAGAGCAAGTCCTCTCCAGCTGCACCCATGGGGGTCACCACTGGTGTAGGGGCAGGGCCCATCATGGCTGCTGCTCCTTGTGCTCTCAGGTTCCAAAGGTGCTGGGATGGCAGGAGCTGTGCCCAACTGGGCTAAGGCAAATCTGTCACCCTTCTTTTGTCTGTACGCAAACACCTCCCTGGGCTTTTCTGCTCCCTACTGGGACCCATCAGTTTTCTTCCCCTTAGCAAATCTCTAACTATTGATTATCTTCTGAGACAGGTACAGCTTTGATGGCACAATTGTGGCTGCCATCTTGACTTTTTTTTTTTTTTTGCCATACCCCATGATCTTCTGACTGGGGACCCCAGTTTCCTGTCCTCTGGATTTATTGTTGGTACCAAGGGACTGGTAGCCTCCTACTGGTTTTCTGCCCTCAAGGATGATTGTCTACTCCATTGTTTCTCACCCTTGGCAACTTTAAGATGTGTGGACTTCAGCTCCCAGAAGTTGAAGTAAGTAAATCAAGGACTACCTGTACTTGGTTAAGAAGTTCCAAAATTGAGCCTTTGAAGTTTGATAGATGATTACAAAGCTCCGTGTTCTGATTGAAGGAAGGGAGAAAGGGGAGTGAAAGATCTGTAACAGTGGGGTGGCTTCCTTTCTGAATTCTGAGATGGAGATCCCAGTATCTGTTGCCAAGTCCCTTCATAGTTCCTCAGTCTCTCGAGGGCAGGGGCAGGTGGAATGGAAGGGCTGTCCTGGGAGACCAAGCATGGTTGTTTGCCTCCTCATTCTGCAGGTATCTTCCTCTTTTAGGCTTCTTTGGGGGTCACAATGCCATGATTCCCCTTCTCATTAGATCTTCCCCTTTCTTTTCCATATATGGAATGAGCTCTTAGCCCTTTCTTTTGTCTTTCTAACATATTTGCTTGCACAAGCAAGCATCTGCTTATAGCCAGGTACCAGCTTCCTGATTCTGCATCTGGCATCTGTTTCTCACTTCTCCTGACAATCCAGTGTCTGGCCCTGCTTTTCCAGTAACATTGAAAGGGGAAGGTGCAAAAGGAAGGAGAGGAGGGAAAAGGGAAAAGTCCTATATGTTCTTTTGCCCTAAAACAAGACAAAGGCTTGGGTTTTGAACAGGACTACTTTGGCAAAGTGAAGGTTTTTGGGGTATCACAGGTTTCTCCCACTACGGTTCATCATCAAAAGCAGCATGAGGTGAACCCAGGAGATGACACAAGGGTAGGAAAGCTTTCAAACCATCTGAGAATAGTGTGTGCAAAGGAAGTTGCAAAGATATGAAGGATCCTAGAGAAACCCAGACTGGACAACTGGATTGAGAAAATTGGGATACTGTTCTGTGACATGCACACACTCTATGCTTTGAATATAAAGCATCATGATTTAATGAATGGCTTACTGGCCTTTTAAATACTATTTAACTGGAAAGATATGATTCCCTCATTGTGCCCAAATTAATCTGATGGGCTCCATAAGGCATTCTCTTTGAACAGGATTTAAAGGCAGCCTTTTCAGCTCTTAATGAGCCCTTCCAGGAGGCCAGAGAGTGGCCCCTCGGCTGCAGCACCAACAGCGGGAAAGACTTGGCCTGCCTCAGGCTATGTGGCAGGAAGGAACAAGGATCAGAGGGCGAGGGAGACAAAATGCTAAAACAATAAAAGACTGTGATCCGTGTAATATGTTCGTCGTAACTATACATTTTAAAAATTCCTTGGGGCAGATCCCCACTTGCCGCTTTGCTTCTCTCCCTTGCAAATGCGGTCCCTCTTCTGGCTTTGAACCTCGGATGATACCTGCCTGAAGCCCTTCCGAGTGGAGGGTCTGCAGGGCTCCCTTTGACCCAGAGAGAGACCCTGTTCTGGCCCAGGCAGCTATGTAGCCCTGAGATGTTTTGTCTCCACTGCTGGCAGCTACCCTTCCAAAAACATTATCTTATGGCTGATCCAAGGATGGCCTGTTAAGTCCATGAAAGTTCCTTGCCCCATTTTTTCCCACCCCTTCTGGAAGTCCATCCCTGCATTCAACCTTCCCATCTCCTGCTCTGTTTCTGCTTCCCAGACCTGCCCACTGTACTGCAAAGCTTCCCTTCCTTCTTTCTGAATCTTCCACTTGTAATGTAGGCACACTGGAATGAAACCAGGATGCTTCCATGAATGCCATTTTGCTCTTGTGGAGCTGAGCCATCAGTCCTTCCTTGCTACAGAGTTTTCATGTGGAAGACAGGAATGAAGAAACAAGTTACCCCCATTGCTTTAAGCATCAAACTGATGATGGTTTGATAAAGGTTGGCAGGGGGGAGAAGAACGGAAGGGTTTGCTTTCATGTCAAAGGAGGGAGCCAGGGGTGAGGGTGTGAGGGCAAACATCTAGGCAAGCAAAGAAGAGAACAGAGATGAACAAAGAGGATGCAGTTCTGAAAAGGGGCAGGCCAGCCCTAGGGGAGCCGTCCACCAAGCGGCCAGCCTGAGGGGCTCACCTTCCCAGCCTGGATGGGAAGGGCCAGAAGGAGGGAAAGGACCCATCAAGGCCTGTGGTGGCCCTGGCTCAGACTGAGCCCCAACCCAGCCCCGCTGCCAAACACAGCAATCAGGCCCCAACCTTTTAGAGTCGGCTCAAACACCCTCGAGCAGCAGGGCAGAGAAGGAGTTGCCCTGGACGGAACGTTTCTTCAAGATTCTTTGCTGTCGTGTGATGTTTCCAGCCAATGCCCACCGAAACACAGAAAGATGCCCTTTAGTTTGCCAGTTTTTTGTACTAGTGAATCTGGCATCTAACTGGGAAAAAATGGAATTACTTTCTTTTGCTTTTGCATATACTCTGTCCTGTTTCCAAATCTTTTGCCTGCTGCTGGTTTCCTTGTTAGGGCCACAGACACATTTCTGGCCTCCTTCTTTCCCATCGGTGTTTATTGGGATGATGGCCAAGATCAAAGAGTGTGTCCCATAACTTTCACTTGTGGGTGAGTGACTTAAGCTGCTCAGCAGAGGTCAGGTTTTTTTTCCAGGGGTGAGGCAACCTCTCTTACTCAACATTGCAGGTCTCTCCTGTTTCTGATACTTGGAACAATTGAACTTTGATCAAAGATTCAGTCAACAAATTAAAGTCACAAGACCTGCTCCTTAGTTTCGGATCTGTTACAAATTCTTCAGTCTCCTATTCTAGGTATGATCTGAAGACAAATTTTTCATGTCTTACACTTTTTCATGGCACACAATAGGCTCCTAGTTTCTGTAGTATGGCATTAAAGTGGTCTCTTGGACCATGAATGAGAATGTACTGTTAACAGCTAGCTAGTTGCCCCCCTTGCCCCCCTCCCCATGCAGGGCTCTTGGTCTTACCTGCACTGGAGGTGCCCAAGTGGACGGTCATGAGAAGGATAGGAGCCCTTGCGGGGGCGGGGGGTGACAATGGCAGAGTGAGAGAAAAGCCAGGCCTGGCCTAGAAGGAGTGGCTTGGAATAGGTGCCCCAGAGGCAGATGAGAGAGAAAGTTTTGTGCCAACTCAGGGATGGGTGGAGGCAGTGGTCTGCTGGTAAATGTTAAATAACCAGCTCTCCAAAAAGAAAAACCACACACTTTTCCAATGCCTCCAGGCCTCACCATCACTGCCAGCTCCGTTGCCACCGCTGCGCCACACTGCTAGCTGCCAAACAGCTGCTTGGTGCGCCAGCCGTTGTGGCTCAGCTCTGCTCTCAGCCAGCTCACAAAATTCCAGAATGTTGCCCGGCTGGGTCTCGCGAGCCAGTTCAAGCCAGCTCTGGCACAACCCTGGGCAGAGGGCCCTGTCTCCACCGGGTGAAAAGGCCCTGCACTGGCAAATTGCCTTCAGTTCCCCATGATTTTCTAGAGCCCTTTCAAATGAAACTTCTGAGACTGCCTAGATGCTACTAGCTGAGAACCTCCGCATCTTTGGCTTTATCGTGCTTGAAGATGTCAACGTGTTCTGTTCAAAGGTCTTTAAAAAATTTGGCAGTCCGCTTCAGACCAGATCACACTCAAAGCAAAGTGAGCGATTTTTTAAAGATCGAGAAGGTTCTCATTAGAATGTGTGTTTTCTTCTGAGCACATCCTGCTTAATGTGAGATGAGTGAAGCAGGATGTGTTTCATTGACTTCCTCAATCCATATTGTGATCCTCCTGCTCTCGCCTATTCTGTTTTGGGGATAAGAGGCAACAGACCCATGCACGAAGCCACCCAAAGTGTGGAGGCTCCTTGATGGAGGGTTCCTTCTTCATGAAAAGCAGCTGTGCAAGCCCCCTTCCCCCAACCAGATCAAGGCAGAGACCCTCTGGGAGAGGACGGGACGGGCAAGTCTTCCTCCCGACCTGCATCGCTTGTGGCTGCTACTGCTTCCCGGGGTTCTGGCAAAGGGACTGAGGAGGAGAAAGAGTGGCCAGCAAGCCCTTGGCTTTATGTCAAAATCGAAACACCAGGGCTTTCTGTCCCTTGGTGCTGGATTATGACTTTACAGTTCTCTTTTCATATTACTGGTGGGAAAAATCAAATGCAACCCTCACCTAAATAAAGTTCTTTTTATAAATGTTGATACTAATGCCTTTCACACTTAATGACCACAGGGGAATTGCAAACTGGGGGGAAATTACACTGAAAGTCAGTGAGAAAAGATCTGGTTTCCTCTTATAATGCAGTAAAGGCATGACTGAAAAATGCAGGTTTTAATATTTTACACAGCCTGTGTTGGGTTCTATGGAAAATTCATGGGTCAGGTCTGAAAGCAGCCTAATTGTGGTGGTGAAGCCATGTTCAGTTGGGATGGCTGTGTTTGCACATGTCTTAAATGGAAAGGTGTTTGTAAATGTGTGGCCTAGGAATGCCACCTTCACAGCCCCTCCAAACCCCTTGGTTGCTGCGAGTCCATCTGATCTTCAAGGGAGGCAGCTGAGATGTGGATCAGATGAATGGTAGAAAGAGGAATTTTTCAGAGACCGGGAAGATGGGACTCTCTCAGCAGAGGCAGGATGGATAGCTCACTTTACTCAAATTTCACCTCTTGGGAGTGTGATTAATAAAATACAGAACAGGGGAGATTTCTTCAAAAACATGTGGAAGCTATTTATGGATTATGCTGATGGGCCTGGCATTAATGTATGAAAATATGCAATACTGCTACATTTGTTGGAAAGATTGCTACATAATGAAGGTTTTTATCAGTAAATTATGCATTCCTCTTCAAGCTGAATGTTCAAAGAATAGCAGGGGAGAAGGTAAGATGGATGGCTGTGTTTTGGAGATGACTTGTGGGTTTGGAGTTCTCTTCAGCACTCTCCTGGAGAGGGCATCTCATCCTCAGTCCAGGGTCTGCTCCGTTGCTGAAGAGGAGACAGCCTGGATCATTAGTGTCTTATCCTGACAAGTGCTGAGCAACTCCATCGGTGAGGAACATGATGGGGAAAGCAAAAGAGGTACACATGTTGGAAAGAGAACACGAACGTGGCTTGAAAGGAATCTGCAGCCCAGCACTGACTTTGTCAGAGCAGAAACATGTGGAAATTCTGGGAAAGTTTTCAGATCTCTCCATCAGAAAATGTGCTACAGAAAGCAGGTGGGGAAAAGAAGAGGAACAATGGCTTATCTCGATGTCACAAAGTCACTGTATTAGAGGAAATGCAGGACAAGACTCTGGCTGGGTTAGGCTGTCATAGATTTCGTGTGATCTGCTGTACCAAACAAACATGTCATGGCTGATCTCCTGTTTTTGAAAGCATAAAATCCCTTCTTACCTGGATGCTCTCTAAGGAACTTCAACCTCCGGTGTAACTCAAGAGTTCTTGGGAAGGCAACAAACAGAAATTAGCATACAGCCATTTTAAAATTATTACACTGGATATTAATTTTGGTTGATGTGTTATTTCAGTAGAAGTCAATTTGGGTGGTGTTACCTAGTGGTTGGAGATCCTCAGATAGCATCTCTCTTATATAAGAGTTTTCCAAACAGAGTATCCAAATCCAGAATGGAAAAAGGAACTATAAAAATTTGGAATAACAACATTTCACGAAGATATACTGTTCATTAATACATATATTAGTTGCCAGAATTTTTCATTGGCTTCCTGACAATGAGAGGCTTAAGGTAAAGTAACAGACATATGGCTTATGTTGGTCTTCATAATTAATCTGCTAATAAATCCAAACTTTTAAGTACTACTTCTGCGAGTATATACATACAACTCATCACAGCATTCACACTAGGCTGCTGCATGACCATGGTCCATCTGCATCTGTGCAACAGTCCACCACCAGTTTGCCTAGTTCTTTAGCCCCATAGACAGTTTTGGCCAATTCCCAAGAGTTAGAGGGACACAGAACTCACAGGGAGTTTTGGTGCTCTGCCGGTTCCAAGAGAGACAACAACGCCCAACTTCTCCACCTTGTCACCTTGACCTTTCTGAATTAAAGACTTATTGTATTCATTGTTCTCAGTTATGGCATCCAAAGTGGGGTTGTTGGCTAGCAGCCCTTCATCTAGAAACCATCCTATGGGCCGAAAATACGTTGGAGCAGCTCCACTCCACTCCACTCCATACCAGTTGATCTTCTGGCTTGGTCATTGGTTGAAATAGCCTATCATTCTGAAACGGGATTTGTTTCTTCCTTCTGGTGGACTGTAATTCCTGAACAAGTGAAGCTCAACAGGTTGTTGGTCACATAGTGTTACTGTCAACATGACTTTGGGATTCTTGATATCTGTCATTTTGGTATGCTCTCCAAACTCCTTCTTTGGGAAATTCTCAAGACGCTTGGATTCATAGGGCCATGACCCTCGAAAGACCTCACTTTTCACGGGAAAATATGTACGGCGCATGTAGTCCATGGGCTTCTCATGTACAATAGACAGGGCCAGAACTCCCCCTGTACTTGTCCCTGTCACCCAGTCAAAGAACTCCCTGAAGGGATGCCCTGCAGCTTTCTCTGTAGCAATGAGAAACTGGATAAGCACAATGCCCTGGACACCCCCACCATCCAGCTCAGGAGACAGTCCTGGTTTCTGCTCTTCTCAGGGGCAGAGTCCACCACATCTGGTTTCTTCAGCAAGTTGCCAAGAGCTGTTGAAATATGGATGCTGTCTTGGAATTCTAGGCCAGAACTCCATGGGGCGGGTGGTCTTTCTGGGAAGGTGGAAGTGGATAATAATGAGGTAGATATGCCAGGTAGATGGCAGCGTTCAATCCCTATAACATTCAGCAGATCTAAAAGAACCTTCTGGTTGGCACCTTTGCTTGTCCTGGTTCCCCCCGGCCCAGGTGTCTCCTCTAAATCACTGGGGATATCCACATCTGCTCCAAACACAATAAGGGCCTTGATCATTTCTGTGTGGTCTTGCTGCATGGTGAGAGGAAGTGGTGTATTGCCATCCTTTAGTGTTGGGCATAGCTCCATGTGTCAAAAACCATTGAGCAATCAAAATGCCCACGCCACACAGCAATGTGAAGGGCTGATTCTCCTGTTGCCCTGAGGGTGTCCACTTCACAGCTAAACTCAATAAGCAACTGGGTCATCTCTGCCCTTCTGCCAGAGAAGCACCATATTGCGGGTCCAGAAACTGAATCTGGTTGATTTCTTTATCAAGAAGGGTTTCTGCACACCTTTTCTGAGAATGCTTCATAACAGTGTGGATGGAATAGCTCAGTGCTCCCAAGTTGCTGCACTTGGCATGAACCTTAAGAAGAGAGAAGACTGCATCTTCTTTGCCCAGCTGGCAGGCCAGATGCAATGGGATCTGCCCTTCATCATTCAGATGGTTCAAAGCAGCAGCTGATTTCTTGCCCAGGAGCTCCATAACCTTTGGGTTTTTCCCTCGAACAGCATAGCGGAAGACAGTTTCTCCGTTTTTGTCTGTAAGATCAAGATGGGCATGGCACTCCTCCCTCAGCTCCTTCAAACATCCAAGGTCACCTTTTTGGCAGGCTAAGTGAAGTGGGGTGCATTCATTGTCAGAACTGTTGCTATTTATGCAGCTCAGAATGAGATTGTGTCGGAAGCTGCCCAGAAGTCCAGTCTCTACAGCTCTGTGTGCTAATGGCCAACGGGGGAGACTTCCAAAACAACCCATCAGGTGCTGCAAAGTTTCCCGAGGCAAAGGATCACGATAGCTCCCATAGAAGAGATGCAGCTGCTTTTTGTACAGGTCAAAATATTCAGCTGCATTTGCTTCACTATCAACCTGAAAAACCTGGAAGGCAGAAGTTTGATTCGGAGGGTTAATGAGCAGACAGTCCCAGGATTCAGCTGCAGTGTTTTCGTACAGGACTGTCCTATCTCCTTGTTTAACCTGGTTCTGAGATGTATACCCTGCTAGAGATACCTCCTTTACCCGGGAAGGATTTGAGAAAAGTGGGTGACATTGTTCAGAGTATGGACAAGTCATTCAAGGAACTGCATGCCTCTAAAATATGTCCTAAGCAGTTTTCTTTCAATACTCTTCTACCTAGCTACTAGTTCTGCCAACGAAGTCCCAATTGCCTCACATGATCGCCCCTCTGCCAATAATGATCTGCCACCCTCAGAGCATTCAGTAAAGTCAAGTCAGCTTTATCAGTAATAAGCTACTTTTCGATTTTGCTAGCGGCCATCAACTTTCAGTACCAAGAATGGCTTAATCCTTGGATCTGTGATAGTTATACAACTGTATATACTTTTCAATTCTGTTTTCCCTACTTCTGCCTAACGGGTTCCTTTTCTAATCATGCAGAAGGAGGTATGTGGTACTAGACCATGTTCCCAACTGTTGAATCATTTATTCCACTATTCCTCTAATTTGTGAGATTTCACTGGGCATTGCCACATTATTTTCACCATAATGGCAAAGAATAAATCTTAATAAGAAAAGAAAAATGATTGCTCGTAACATACTGACCCTTAACTCACAGGTGTATCTTTGTGATTCAGCCCAACGAGATAACACATTTATCCAGAGTGTTGCAGATACACAGGAAAGCCCTTTTTTCATTTTATGGGTGACAGATCCAAGCAGATGATTCCCCAGATGAAGCTGTACATATCGACAGAGAACTGGCACATGGCAGACATCTCTGGCAGGCACCATAAGCTTTTGATCAAAGACTTGGCAGCAGACTGGAAGCTCCAGCTGTTATTGGCTCTTGACCATTTGGCTCTGAGGGCCCTCAGAGGGCCCTTTGGATTCCTGAGCAGCTGGCAGAGGGCTAGAGCTTGGGTGGTGGAAATCCCAAAATGGACACGATTGAGCCCTGCTTAGGGCCCACCAGAACAGCTAAGTTATGTCCTTTCAGGCAGATAAAAAGCAGTTTTTCGTCTCTGCCATAGCATCTGCTGAAATTGCCCAAGAGAGCTGTTCTGTTGGGGGCGGGAGTGGGGGCTGAGCCAAGCTGTAGAAGTCTTCAACCCAGCAGTGGAGAACAACATGAATTCTCACCATTGGAGAGCTTTTTATTTGAAAAGCTATTTCACAGTATTTGTTTTCATTATTAGGGATACACAGAGCCAGATCATTATTTCCAGTCCTTCCCAGGTTATTCCAAAATTGGGCCTACAATCTGGAATGTGATTTGGAATAGTGGAGCTCCATTACTAACCAGTCTCCAACCTTTCCTTAAAATTGCTGGAAGAATGGAGAATCTCTCCTCCTTAGTCATATTCAGGTCTGGGGTGGGATGGTAAGCACATTGGCTATTTTGTCAGTGACCTTTGGCAGGACAGAGACGGAGGGAGTGCTGCTATCAAGAGCCTTTGCTAACAGGAAGCATGGTTCTCCTGGCCACACTGAGAGTTGGGAGTGGAGGGCTCTGTCCTACAGTGGTCCTCCTGCTTCCTGAGTGGACAGTTCCAGCCACTGATGGTGGGTGGGGTGGTTCAAACCCTCAGCCACTCTCACCATCTAAGGGGGGGTCCCCTCAAGGCTGGGTCCTCTCCCCCTACCGTTTAACATCTACATGAAGCCACTGGGAGAGGTGACCCATCAATACAGGATGAAGTATCCTCAATATGCAGATGATCCTCAGTTAAGTAACTCCATCCTGAGCCAGGCAGGAAATGGAACGCAGATCCTGTCAGGGTCTGGATGTGCAGAGATTCAGGAAGATGACCTTGTTGGAGTTATGCCGGCATCATTGCCAAGGCGACAAGGCATAAAACCTATTTTAAGCCCACAACAGCCAGATATCATTCAGAAGTAGCTCAGACAGAGCTCATTGAACTATAAGCAAGAGGAGGAAGAGGTTCAGCACAATCAGACTTGCAAGATTCTGTTATTCTAGCCAATCTCAATAAAAATAGCTTTAGCCTTCCTGTGGAGTTGATTTCCTGGCCTGGTCTATCTTGTGGGGCCGACATCAATGATTATGTACTTCCTTATTATGTGTGGATCAAGTAGGTTTATTTGAATACCTTTTAAAACACTTTTTTATAAGATGAGAATTATGCAATGGGTAGAGTGCATGTTCATTTTACTCTAGTTTTGTTAGAAGGAGGAAATATGAAAGCTGATACCAAATTCAGGATGGAGGAGGTGGGTTTGAAAAAGAGAAACAGGGACATTATCTCACTTGTAACCTCAAGTTATTAGCAATTAAAGCTACACAGGAAATAAAATCTTCCACAATGTGTTTACATGAAAGAAGTCTCTGGTAAAAATGGGAAACACCATTTAAATTAGGCCTGTAATCCTACATGCACAGCACAGATTTTTCGTGGATTGTGCTGAAAACCCAGAACTGAATAGGAAAAGTCAAGATGGGTTGAGGATCTACCCCATCCTTCCCCAGATTCATCCCCCCCCTCCCCAAACCTTGCTTTTGGCAGATATTCAGGAAGTAGACAGAAAAGGTGCCCTGCCCACCCAGAAAGGTGAAAAGAGGTTTTAAATTACCCGTGCCATTGGTTAGCCCAGAATAATGCCTTGGGGGGAGGAGAAAGGCTGCTTCATCTGTCCTTGGTTGAGATGGATCTTGGCAGGCGGCGGTTGGTGGCCCTGGCTGTTGTCTCCAAGGGGGGGTGATGGTGGGGGAACTCCAGAGAGAATAAGGCTGTGCTCAAGGCCCTGTGCCCACCTTCAAAGCGCAGGGGCTGTGTCTGTTGGGCTTATTATGGACTGTATTTTCTTTACAGAGGAAATGAATGAGTTAATCTCTTTCCCTTCTCCTCAGCCTCCGCCCCTGGCAGTCAGCTCCAATTCCAGTATGAAGGGGCACCATTATTTCTTGCCACCAACCCTTCCCATTGCTCAGAAAAACCCTTCTGCTTGCAATTTGTTACAGATATCCCTGCCAAAAACCCCCATCACAGAGTTCACTGTATTCTTTCTCAAAAGAAGTTTATGGAAAAAAATTTTTTTGCTTTATAAATTCAGAATTTAAAGGAAAGTAGTCTGAATATCCCTCGGTTGATTTTTATTCAGTTTGGTGCGTTTCACTCTTTAATAGCAATTTAAATTTCCTGTAAATTCTGTCCTCTTCTGGTGAAAGGCAAAGAAATCATACGCCCACTTTAAAAAAAAAAAAAAAGGTATGTATATGAACAATACAGTATGTGATGCAGATCGCACATATATTCAGTGTCCTTAATTCCCACGAGCAGAAGGCAGCAGGAGTTGACTGTAATTGCCTGTGTTGGGGTCTGTCCCTTTCCGGGCACAGCAAAGCCCACAGCCTTTGAGCCTGTCGACTAGCTGGGATCCCTAGAAGGGTGGAAGTGATGTGAGAAGGAAGGCAGCTGGGAAACCTGGCTCGGTGGGACCAGTGCACAAGCTTCCCTTTTAACATCAGGTGTGTTAATAGTGACCCAAGTTGTTCTCTCAGGAACCACGGTATACAGGAGGGAGCAGGAAAGGGAAATGGTAGGGCTCTTTTCTACAGGAGAATCTTCTATGACGGGCCTTGGAATATGCTATCTCTTTGCAACGATTAAGGGGTATTTGTTCAGTTACAGCATGTGAGTGAATCTCCCTTGAAGTCATTAGACGACCATAAGGCAGTCTTGTTCCAAGCCACGACTCCTTTACTGTTGCTGCTGCTGTTATTATTATTAGTGCTGCTGCTCCCTTGGTGCATATCTTGGAACCATAAAAAAATAGCAGGGAGATTTTTGCCCAAGGATCTTATAATAAAAAAATGTGACAGACACAAAGGAAGACATCAGAAAGACAGAAAAAAGGTGCAAAGACATTAGAGGAAACATTAAGATTATGAGGTTAAGATTCCATAATTCATTGGATACTGCTGCCAAAAATGGTAATATGATTTCAATCCCTCCGATCCCATCTAGAATATTGACTGATGTAAAATAATGTTATTTATACGGTCAACTCTTAATGACTGGCAGAAGCAGTTACAAAAGAAAACTGTTTGATAATTAGCTGCAAGCTGGTCTGTCAAGTTCAGATATCAATCTGAGTTCCTGCACATGAGTTTCCTGTCTAATATTCAGAGGGTTCCCTTGTTTTTCAATGATGTGAATATTTCCAGTGTTCAAATATTGTTAATGCTCATAATTAGTAAAATTTCATGAGCTTAGAAGGAAGTAACTATGCATGCCTCATTTGAAAGTATGTTGGAATTTGTAATCGATTATTCTGTAAAATATATTCAAGAAAGACAGGGTTTCCATCAAGATTAAATCCTTGAAGTTTTCAATTGCCTCATTTTTTATTGGCCATATTTGTTAAATGTATTAAAACTTAAGTAGGAAGGTTGTAATATCAAAGGCCAGAAGTTGTTCCCACTTTTTCCATGTTCTTAAGGTGTCTTTTAGCTATGTATTTGTAAAACATATTAATGCCTGAGTATCAGGGATGAATAACATTTTCCTAAGAGATGGAGAATGCAGGGGTAATTCAGTTTCTTTCCACTGAATGCCGTTTGAATTTCAATAACATGAATTACCTTGTCAGGAGGCCACATGAAAGACGATTGCCTCCACTATCGCTAAAGGCTGGCTAGTTTGCCAAGAAAAGAGATGTTGGGACAAGCAGGCGCGGACTCATTTCTTGCTGTCAGCAGCTGTGGGACTCTGATAGCAAAGGGTTAAGGCAGACCCCTCCCCAGACCCAGAGCTGTCTAGGAGGTCCTCCTCTGTTAGGCCAGCTGGGGGCTCTGGGGGCTAATCCCTCTGAAGCAGGCCTTCCCCTGGGAGATTTTTAAATCAAAAGAAAACAGGAAAAAAACACATATAGGATGCTCTTTGGGTGCATGTTTACCCTCCATACACGCAGAGAGGCCAAGACAGTTATTTGTAAATCTATTATTAAAAGACAGTCTCTTTTTATATGAAGACCTTGAATATTGTGAGTTTTTTTCTAATGTTCCATGCTAATATTGTGCTAATAAGTGAAAAGTCCTCCACCTTCACTCACTGGAAAAAATAATCCATATCCAACCCATAGAATAGATACTTATAGCTCTAATGCAGAGAAATAGAACTGATCTGTTACAGAAACAACATTGTACACAAATTCAATTTCCAATACTAAATCCTGTAAAAATAGTCTGAAATCACATGTTGGGTAATGCTGGTGACTGAACTATTTCAGGCACACCAGACAATTTGACATGAGGGGCAAGAGAGTATAACATTCATATACATCTCACAAAGCTTGGGTTCTCTCATCTCAGACCTCACAAGATTGGGACCATTTAAAATATTTTGGGGTCAGGCAACATTACAAATCCCTGCCATATTTCTCCTTCCTTTTCAGTGGTAATTCTACGTTCCAGAGGTGATCTTTCCACCTGAAATTCAGGAGAGATTTCAAGTTCTAAGATAGTTCTTGACCCCAGGCACCAAGCAGATGAAGATAAGAAGATTATGTTTTACTCCAGACTAGGGAGAAGGGTCTCCGGTCAGTCAAAATGCAGATCAGGAATGATCTCGAGCGCCATTTTGGAGGAAAAGGCAGGATCTAAACAGGACAGACCCTGGCCAAGGAACATAATGCTCCTCGGCCTGCTCTTCAGGTGGCAGCCCAGACCCTTGGGCCCTTTGCAACCCAGGCCACACACACACTCCTGAACAGGCAGACACAGCACTGACTGGACCATCCCAGGCTTCATCTGAAAGTTGCACCTTCTCTGTTTTAGCACATCCCACCTGCCATGTCTGTGTTGCCGAGAGGCTTATTTGGAATCTAAGCTTGCTCTGAAACCATTTCATTGCCTGTCTCTGAATCCAGCTATGGAAGGAGATAAAAGCCAGTAAGCACGATTTGCAACATTTCTCCCCTTAATTGTCCATTTTCTCCATGTTGAATGGATGCCGAATTCCAAAATGCATCAAATCTTGTCCTTGAGTTCTGGCTAGAACTATTTCAAGCCCCACCCAGGGCTCCAAAGGAGGTGAGGACAGGGGTGAGGCTTCCTAAGATTTGGGGTCCCAGACTGGCAAAGCTTTGGCCACAGATGGCCTTGAAACTGTTACTTTCAAAGAGGCTGGGTATCCACAGGGAAGAGGTAAAAAATGATCCATTGTGCACTGCAGCACATGCAACATCAGTGGGGCTTTGATCACACGGTAGCGGCTGCCATCTTGACTCCCCCTCCCCTTACACCCCTGAAAGAGGCTCAAGATCATCATCTGGAGGATGGCAGCCTGCTGAAGCTTGGATGGGGCTCGGAGCCTGCTCATAGATGCCATTCTTCTTTCTCTCTTTGTCCTGAAACCCTTTTCACAGCCCAACTTTCAACAAGACTTGCCCAGACCCATTTTCTCAATTAAAGAGAGTTGGGGGTGTTGCTGCCATTGAGTCGCCCCTTTTCTTTCGATGTATGGCCCTGAGGGGCCACAGCCGGCCCTCCGATGACATCGAGCTTGCAAGAAACGGATGTGCTGCAGGAGCCAAGAAACCCGCAAGGCTTCTTTGGCCAAATGAACAGTGCTAGAAAGCAATCTGGGTCAAGAAGCTGCCAACAACTTTGAAAAGGTTGTGGCTTTTTTCAAATGTGCCCTCCCCACTGGACTTTAGAATATCTGAACCACTGTTTCAGAAATAACGCTGGAAGCTCCAGGAGACAGGAAGGCCTGCAGAGTCTCTTCTTCCAGTGTGCCAGCAGATGGAGCCGTGCAACACCAAAGAGGGAAGGAGCATCTCCCCCGTGGGAGAGACCCCAGAGGGTGCTCATCACTTGCCACCTGAAGCCTTCGAACGAAGCTGTTGATTAGCCTTGGCGTTAACCTTATTGGCATCAGCTCACCCTGTCAATGTATGGCAGGCCCTCCCCTTTCTTCTCTTGCCAAGAGAGTCAGCTGAGAGAAGGGGCCAAATCTCTTGGCCCATTTGGGTGGGTTCTAGGGTAGGCTGGGGTGAAATGGGTATCGTTTGTCCAGTCCATTACGTAAAGAGTAAGGAAAGGTAAGCTCTCCTCCTGGGAAACCTTGATTGAAAAGCAGTATGTAAATGTTAAAAGTCAGGTTTTAACATAAACATAAACATTGTGCTGCTAAAACTGGGTACACTTGTGTCTGGATTTTTGGTGCACTTTGGGGTCCCCAAATGGGCCAAGCAGACCATCTGCAGGTTGTGCCCCAGATCTCCAAGCTGTGTGCAAACCCCAAGCCCTCCCCAGATAAATAGCCACAAAAAGAGCTTGTCTCTTGCATGATCTATCTTTTGGAAGCAGGGGAAGGGGAGTGGGGAGGAGTGTAGCCCCGCACGCCCTTGGACTGGAGGATGAGGCTCTGCTCGCATGGAGGAAGGGAGCTCCATTCACAGAGCAGCCGGGCACAAACGAAAAGCCTGCTTTTCCAGTGGGAAGAGGTGAGCCAAAACCGAGAAACAGTCCAGGAGTCCTGAGATGCTTGGGGGCCTCTTGAGGGCATTTGTCTGAGTGGCCCCCCTCTGAGCAGCCATAGAAATCACACCCGCTTCCTGTCCAGATTAGCTGATTCGCATGTGTAGCCTGAGAAAGATGCTGGAGAGGGAAAAGCAAAATGCACCGCCCAAGAGAGCTTCTCGCTCAGCCCCTTTTACGGATCCGGATGCTTCTGCCTGTGCCCAGGTCTCCCCTGCTGATGCAACCCAGGTGGCTAACTTGTGAAGAGCAAGGGAGGAAGAGGGAAGAGCAGAGGGAAAATCCATCCTTCAGAACCTTCTAGCATGTGTGTGTGTGTGTGTGTGTGTGTGTGTGTGCGCGCGCGCGCATGTCTGCATTTTGAAAGAATAAAGCCCCTCCCACCCCGACTTGGCAACTACAAGCTGAAGTTTCTCTTTTCTTCGCACCTGCAAAGGAGAGCAGCGGTGAGCTGGCCATCCATCTCCTGCCTTTTGCCACAATCTTCCTCCCTCCCCTCCCCTTCCCTTCCTCTCCCAGTTCCTCTCTTCAGCTGCTCTTTACTTCAGAGAACTGCAGCCTTCCCCCTTGCTCTGCTCTTATCCTCCGCCCAGGATTTAAATGGTGCCCGGTCTCCCTTGGTGACCAGAGCCAAAGTTGCACTTCCCCTCTAAATCCCACCTTGTCCTGCCCCAGCCTCCACATCTGGCCACCCCTGATCCTGGAGGCAAGGTCAGGTGATCTGCTGCCCTCCCCACCCCCATTTCCCCTCAATTCGCATCAGGTGCCCAAGTTCTTTCCTAGCCCTCTCCCAGGTCTTGAAGTCGGCTCCCCTTGATGCTTCCAGCCAAGGGCAGCGCGGCTGCTTCTGCAGGGCTATCCGGGGAGATAACAGCCCCACTTTTCCTCACGACAGCATCCAAAAAATGATAAGCGATGCCAAACGGGGCTTTTCCTGATTCTTTGTAGTTTCAGTCCCTTTCCCAAGGAAGTGCAAGAAATGGCTCCTTGGGGGCACACCAGCTTCCACTCTTCAGCAGATGCATCAGCAGAATCCCACAGGAAGGGTGGAGAAGATCCTGAAGAGAGGCGGCTGCACTGCATCACCACTGGCCTGCTCACAGACCAGGAGACAGTGGGGAGTCCCCAAAGGCCCAAGAGAGGAAGGAGGGGCCAAGGATGCCTTGTGCTGAGGCGGGGAGCCAACGGCGTGGCAAAATGGCCTTTTCCCCAAAGAGAGAGCAGAAATGGTTACCTGGTGCTACTGTCGTTCTGGTGGGCCTGACTTGGAGGGCCAGAAGACTCTTCCAAGGAACTCCCCTCCGCCCTCTTTGTCTGCAACCATTGGCCAAGGCTTCAGAACAATTCCAATGTAGCACGTGCAAGAGGGAGGAGGCCTGATTGCCTGGGACTCTGGCCACAGCTCCCCCCACCATCACCAAGGTTGCTTCTGCCAGCCAGAAGACAGGGCACCTGCGTACCTACCCAGGGCAGCACCCACAGAGCCAAGGAGGGAAGAAAATAGGCAGGAGCCCCGGAGGCTCTGAAAAGCAACCCAAGGTTCCTAACAGCTCTACTGGGAGATGGACGGGGAGTGGCCAGGGGAAGGCAGGCAGGAAGGCAGAAAGGGTGTCCAAATGGCATTCCTAAACAAAACTATTGGATGCCAGAGGAGGGGGCATTAGGGCTGTTGCCATCCAATGGGCACTTGGCTGGCCATGGTGGAAACAGGAAGATGGAAAGCAGCGAGCCCTTTGGCCAGGCTTTCATACCTCCTGGGGCAGCCAGGAGGGTCACCAATGGCTTAGGTTGGAGGCCAGAGATGCTCTGGGCATCAAGGCCAGACTCCACAGGAAAAGCCCCAGCACAGATTATATATCTTCAGGTAGAATTAAAATGTCAGAGCAGCAATTTAATGTCCACATCAGGGAAACTGATTGAATGCACCATCGTTAAATGTTAAAGAACAAGCGAAATTGTCACCTTACTTCACTGAACATAAGAGTGCAGGAATGTCTGTGCAGACCAGATCTCGACCTGGGAGTCAAGGGCCATTGTCACGAGTGATGCCTCGTGTCTCTCAGCCTCATGGCAGAGGAAACAGGGGGCCCGGCCTCATTTCGGAGGGCTGCTGATTCTAGCAGACACTCAGAAGGCTGGATTGTGGAGCCCATTTTCCTCTAACTGTAACCTTTCCAGGCTGCCTAACACAGGAGTGGGGGGAGGCTTGGTGGTTTCCAGCTGAAATATAGTATTTTTTGGTGCACAAAAGCCTTGGCAAATAAATCAGTGAAACAAACTGCAATGGAAATAATCGAGCTTGGAGTAACAGCAGGGGTGTCCATGGGTGAGCAGGTCAAAAAAGTCAACATGGCATGATTGAAGCCCAGCCCTTTTCAAAAGTGAATTTAAAGTGAATAAAGTGAAACTGCCATTTTGACTTTTTTGACCAGCCTACCTGTGGACAAACTTGGGTAACAGGAAAATACTTCTGCACTAGTAATCATAGTCTTAGATTACTTGGTCCTGCAGCCAGTGGTGCCAGGTGAGGTTAAACTCCAGACAAGATGGTTTCAGATGATGGTGCCATCTTCACCACCCCTAGCGTGTTTCTGAGCCCTTTCCTAAACCAAGTCCTGCCTGGGGCCCCAACTGGTGCTGATGGGTCATAGGAGTTGATGAGGGGACAGTACAATTGACCCTAGAGGTTGACCCCCCCTTCGGTGACAGAAGCATCATGCAACCTTGGAGCAAGGGTGAGGAAGGGAGACATGTGGGCCATATAAAACCTCTAGGATCAGGAAAAGGTTACTACCTTTGTCTGGGGAACCCATGAGAGCAAAATACAGGGAGATTCAAAACCAATCAAACGAACAACCATTTTATGATGCACAGTTAAACTGTGGGATTTGCTGCCATGAGATGGCTACTAGATGGCTTTAAAAGGGAGTAGCCAAATTACAGGTAATTGGGACTAAAATTTCTATCACTAGACATGGTTGTAAACATGTGACAGCATTGCTTAGTGATGGAAATTCCAGCAGTCTGCTGTTGTTCAGCAAATCACCACGGTCATTAAGTGAGAACGCCATGTGGTCACCATTTTCCACCTCCTGCTGGCTTCCCCACTGACTTCGCTTGTAGGAAGCCAGCAAAGAAAGTTGCAAATGGTGATCATGTGACTGTGGGACGCTGCAATGCCGTAATTGCGAGCCAGGCGCTGAGTGCCCAGATTGAGATCACATGACCACTGGGACCTCTGCAACGGATGTAGGCATGGCTGTAAGTCTGGTCACTGAATGAGTGCTGGTTAAGCGAGGACCACTTGCAATGGACAACTGGCCAGCCAGAGCTGTTTGTCGTCATGGCGATGTAGCCCCTCCCTCAAGTCCTGGTGCCTGGGGGCTGGGTTCGTGCAAGGCCAGATTCTTGCCAGGCCAGAAATGCTTCTTCCCAGTCAGATCTGAAGTGGGACAACTCCCTCTGATGCTCAGTCCTGAGAGCAGAACAGCAGAGCTGACCTGACCACAGTAGGAGCTGCTTATGAGCTGGCCGTGTTGGGGCTGCAAAAAGGCCGCAATGTTAGATTATAGCGACAAATCATGGGAAATGATCACCCCACTTTATTCTGCTTTCTTCCGACTCTCTGCTTTCTTCCGACTCACAGCCCCAGCCCTATGTCCACTTCTTGGCCCCCTAATTTAAGGCGGATTCAGAGAAATTGGACAGCGAAGAGGATCAGGGACTTGAAAGAGAAGCGGCTGCTGAATCGCGCTCGTCAGAGACCGGAGGGAATGTCCTGCAGGAGGAGGTCAGGCCCTTGTTCCAGACTGCAGCAGGCAGAACAGGGGATCTAAGCTCCGGGAAGGCAGATTCCGATGGGGTCGTTTTAAAAAGCCCTCCGGGTAAGAGCAGTCAGACAGGGGCGCTGTGGACCCAGACGGAGGGCTGGGGGGGCGGGAGCACTCGCTGACATGGGATGGGTTCAGGTGGAAGCCAGGCAGCCTCCCCTCCGCAATGCCCGAATCTGGGTCTCTGCGCTGAGCAGCGGGTGGACTGGATGCCCTTGGGGGACCCTTACATGATCATTTTTCCCCCTTTGAGGAAAGATCCAACACACGTTTCCAACAGTAGAGAAGCCGGGTTCTGAAAATTTCAGCGGTGCACCTACATCGCTCTGTTTTCAAAAAGCCCAAGAAACGGCAGATCCGCTTCTCCGTCTGCACAGGAGGAGGAGACGGAGCCTCCTCTTCAAGTTCAAGCGCGCCGTGGCGGGGCTGGATCCCGCGATCGGAAAAGCGGAACGCCCGAGGGACGCGCGACGCCTTCTCCTCGGGAGGCGCTTCCACGGCGGAACGGAAGGGTTGCCACCAACGAGCCCTTCGTTCCTCCTAGGGACTCCTTTGCGGGGCGACAACTAGCCGCGGGGTCGCCCCAAAAGCAGGCCCTCGAGGGCGGCTCCTGCTTCTAAACGGGACCCGGACTCGCTCTGGCCCGACTCTCTCTCTCCAGGAGAGCCGAGACCAGCCCAGCGTGCTCTTCGGCTTTCTCCCCGCCACGGCCCGGTTCCCAAAGCCGCTCCTTGGGGCGGGGAAGCCTCTGGAGTCGTGGATCGGGCCGGCGGGGCGAAGCGAAGCGCGGCGTCTGCCCGCGGCGTTAGAGACTCCCCCGGCGGGCCCAGGCGCCCGGCTCCCTCGCCGACCATGGGTCAGGCAGGCTACGGCAGACGCGGGATGGGCTTTGTCGCCTGGTCGCGATTCGGAGGCAGCCCGGCGCCTCGCGGGCCAGAGCGTGGCCTGACTTCGTTGCCCGGCTGACCGCCCCCGGTGCCCAGGCAGCCCGACGCGACGGGACGAGACGCACCCCTTCCCTTCCCTTCCCACTCCTGTGCTAGTGGCGGCGAGAGGACAGCTGGGAACACCGTCGTGCGGTGCACGGCCAGACCTGCGCAGGCTGCTGGTGTCGCCACTGGCTCGGAGCTCCCTCGTCCCGTAGTGCTGTAGGACTACAACGCCCATTACCCCCGAGCGGCGCCCCCCCCCCCCCGTTCTGGCCCACCAGGCTTCTCCGGGAGCTGCACCGGGACCTGTCCGCCCTTCCGGCTTTTCCGCGCCTCCCTCGCTCCGGAACCGTGGCGCTGAAATGGCCCTGGGCGCCGTCGGAGAAGCCGAGCCCGGGGCTGCGGCGTCCTCTCCCCCCTCCAGCCTTGCGCTCGAAAGGGCTGCGCGCCGCGGACCCGCGCCCACCCACGGTGGCCTGCTGGACGCGCCAGTTAGCCCGAGGTGTGACCGGCCGTGAGTCGGCTTTCCGGGAGCGACGGAGACTGGAAGAGCTGCCGGCTGCGCGCTCGCGTCCCCGGGCTCCATGGCAAAACCCGGCCTTTCTCAGGGCTGCGGCGCGATTCTTTCCTCCCCGCTTTCTGCCTCTCCTTCCAGCGGCCAAACCAGCCAAGAGACTCTGCCGCTCTGCATGGGCCAGGCCATGGATTCCACGGCCAGAAGCCCCCGCCGGTCGTTCGGCGTCAATAGCAACAGGAAGGAGACAGTTACATTTAGGTCCACTGCAGGGTTCCCCTGACACCTCACCATCACACAAAACCGTCAGCCCCGTCGCTGTTAGCAAATGTTACCCAGGAAATTAAACATGGCACAAATTACATTGTAATTTACTTGGGAGTAGGTCTCATTGAATTCGATAGAATTTGCTTCCAAGTAAGCTTGTACCCCAAAGGATGAACTTTTGCCCAGTTGGGCGTGCAGTATAAATCCTGCACGGAAAAGCGGCTTTGTGCAACTCTTTAAACCAGAGGGCTGACCATTTTGACCAATGCTCTCAAATCTGAGAGAAAGCAGAGGAGAAGACATTGCAAAAGCCGCTTTTGAACAGAGCTGCCAATTCTTCCAAACACAGAAAAGCGGGAGGCACCAGGCAGCACCACCAGCAAACTCGCTCTGATGTTCCCCACTTGGGCGTCAGGCTTGTTTCCCGCTCGGCACATTTGGATCTGCTCTAACATGAAAGGAGGTCCCTCTCCACAGGGCTACGCACCTCGGACCTGCCACTTGCCTGCCCCGGCCGAAGAGGCCGGGAAGAAGCGGGACTGAGGTTAACCCAGCGCGCAAAGAGAGGCACAACCAAACCGCGGCGGGACAACAGAGAAACGAAGACCCCAGAGGCTCGCGAAGAGGAAGGCAGTGCCCAACCTGGTCACCCCGCTGTGGTTTAAAATTAATTTATTTATCAAATATAGCTATTAATATAAACGATAATAATTTTTTCGACTGTACAGTATTTTACACGGGGCGCCGTACTCCTTCCTCGTGGGGAGGCAGCCAAGAGCCGCAGCGCCTTCAAAAGGTGGTCCATCCAGGCCGGCTCCGCCGGGGCAGCTAAGAGGGCCAGGCTGCTCCCGCGGGCGCCTAGGCCAGGTGGTACATGCTGTACCCGACGTGTGCGGCCGCGTAGAGGCTGACGGGCGTCATGGGCAAGGCAGCGCGCTGGAAGGGGCCACCAGAGGTGTAGAGGGAGGCACTGGCCACGGCCGGGCTTCCCAGTGGGAAGGAGAGGCCAAAGGCGGCGGCGGTGGTGGGCGGCAGGAGCGGCTTCGCGGCCATCTTCAGCTTCTCCAGCTCGGCCTCCTGCAGCCGCTTGGCCTTGGCCCGCCGGTTCTGGAACCAGATCTTGACCTGCGTCTCGGTGAGGCTGAGAGAGCTTGAGAACTCGGCGCGCTCGGCGATGGAGAGGTACTGCTTCTGGCGGAACTTGCGCTCCAGGGCCAGGAGCTGTGCCGTGGTGAAGGGCGTCCGGGGCTTGCGGTTGGTCTTGTGCTTGCGGAGCGTGCAGGCCGGTGGGCTGGAGCGCCCTGCGAGGGAGGGAGGGAGGGAGGGAGGGAGACAGACAGCACGGCCGGCCGTTAAGCCGGAGCCCAGCCCGCCCTTTCCTACGGCTTGCCCCTCGGAAGCTCAGCTCTGGTCCCGGCTTCGTTTATCTGCAAAGGGCCTTGGGTTGGAGGGATCGTAATCCCTCTGAATTTAACGGGGCCAGCTTGATTCCAAGGCTCAGAGCCTTGCCCTTGTATGTTGCAGCGTGTTCCAGGGGTGGGGTGGGGGGTGAGGGACTTCCCACGTTCATTCTCCAGTCCTTGCCTTGGCTCAGAATCCAAATGAAATTCCATTGAGATTGAATGCCTTTAGGGTCTATCCTGTGACAGGGGTGGGGGTGGGTGGGTGGGTGGGAAGGGAGCTTCTGGATGGTTTTATAGGTTAAGGACTGATGGTAGGATGTTAAAAGGTGGGAGGGATCCATTTCCCCTCCTCAAACTCCTAGAGGGAAAAAGATTGATGAAGGGGCCCGCTTCAGCTCAACCTCTTTGGAGTAGCTTTTTGCCAGGTTTCATTCCTAGAGGGAGAAGGTGGCAGGATTCAACAGCCCCCAATCCCTTCTTCCTACAGCATCCAGGATGGGCTTGAAAAGGAAGTCCAGCCCAAATTAGAGAGCAGGTTTGCTTTCAGTTTTGCCATCTGCCAGAGAAGGGAAGTGCCCTAAGACTGTAGAGGCTGAAACTGCACTGCCTCTTCTCAGCATCTTTGCCTCAGGAGACCCAAGAAGTTTTGCACTTGTGTGGGAAGGGAGCAGCTGACAGAAGAGGAGGGAGGAGAAAGGGTAGTTCTCAGAAATGAAGAAAGCCCCTCTCCCTCCTTCCCCAATACCCCCTTGGGAAATGAGGCTGGGCCCTAATGACAGACTCTGAAAGGCCCCTGCTCCTTCCTTCCTCAGCCTGCTTGGACAGGGCATTTTAACACTTGGGCAGTGTCCAAGGAGTCGACTTTGAGATTCCACCTCTCATCCAGAAAATGTGCTTTGATGGCACTTGGGATTTTGTGGGTTATCTTTATTTTGATTTCATGGAATGGTGTGAGCTGCCTAGGACTGTCCTGTAACAGTCATGTAAATAACAGATAAATAAATCAGATTCACTCTCAACCTTCCTATTGTGCAAGGGAGAGGTTGACTTCGCTGACATGGATTGCCAGAGAAAAGAGAGAGTTGGACTGCATCTCTGGGCACACTTACTGGCTCCCCGACAGCCAAAGAAACACACTAGGTATTCCAGCAGACAGGCTGAGAGTGAAGCCGCAGCCCTCGGGGGAAACCCACGAGGAAACAGAAGGAGAATGGCAATGAGCTGCTGCGGGTAGACATTGTAGAGGGGAGCTGTCTTAGTCTATGGTAGCAGACAATCAGAAGGGGTCTGATAGCATCTTTTCTAACACAGTTTATTTTTTAAAAAAGTCCCTATGCCTTGTCATAAAACATGTTTGTTGGAAAAGGTGCTACCAAACTCCTGAATGGATGCAGCATTCTTCTTCCCGGAGAACCCTTTTTTGTTTAATGCCCCCTATTTTAAGCTACAGTGATGTTTGGATAATATTCTTGGTGACTTGTTTAATCTCTACTGCATGTTTTTCAACTGCTGTTCTTTACTGACTTATACACATTTTCTTCCCTACCATTGAATTCTGTCCTCGTGTTTGACTTAATAGCAGGAAATATGTGGAAGGCTACAAGAAACAGTTCTGTGGACATTCAAGAAGATATGGGGAGAACACAGTTTTCAAACCAACTCTAAGACATCATCTGGCTGGGGAACCAGGGTGTGTAGAGACAGGCAGGTCTTCACACACACCCAATCAGCAGCCCAGAATGTTCCAGGCCCAGGAGAAGCAATCGCTGGTGGACAGTCTTGTTTCCTGTCCTGGGTTCTTGCAAGATTTGTGCAATTGCAGCTGCAGCCGCGGCCCATGACTGGAGCCTCAGGGATCCAGTTTCCCTGGGGAAAATAATCTCCAGCTCCTTGGGGGCTAGAAATGCTGCGTTGGGCCCAAATCAGGAGATGGCTGGATGGATCCATTTGCTCAATCTGTGAATCGGGCAGCCTGGCTTGCTGAGGGATGGAGAGCAGGGAAGGGGTTGGCAGAGCTAAGCAGCCAGGCGTTTTCTCCAGCAGAGCCTCTCGCTGACCTCAGTCTGGGGAGGGGTCAAACCAAACCCTGTTGAAGGGAATCCTGCGCTGGGAAGAAGTGGTAAAGGCCGTGCCAGGCTTGGGGGATCTGGTCAATCCCCTGAGCCCAACAGGATAGTGATTGGCCCCGGCTAAGCAAGGACCCAGCCAGGACCATGGGGCCTTTCCGCTGGAGAACTTCCAGGGTCGTTTAAAACTAACCGGGGCGCCCCTTGTGCCCTCCCAGGGCACTTGGGGGACGCGCTAAGCTACGGGTAAGATCCCCCACGGCCGCTGCTTCCTCTCCAGTCACGACGAGGAGCTCAGGCGCCGGGAAGCAGAGTGGGAAGCGCTCGGGGAAAGGCCCGTCCCGAGTCTCCGGGCGCGCGGCCGGCCGGCGGGCATCATATAACAAGGTGGAAGCGGGGTGCCCCCAAGTCTCCCAAAGGCGGACGGCGCGGAAGGCGACGCGCAATCCCGGCTCCAGAGCCGAGGGCCGCTCACAGCCGTTCGGCAGCGGCTTCCTCTCCGTGGCCGCGGCGCCCGAGGGCTGCCGCCCAGAGGCTTCGGCTTTCGTCCTCCTTCCCGCGGTTCCGGGGCTCCCACTCCCCCCGAGACGCGGGAACGTGCGGGGAGGGGCAGCGCAGGAGGGGGGAGCTCCGGCCTTGGCGGGCTCCCCGGGTTTGCTGGCGGCGGGGCCACTTACTTGGCGGCGACGGGGAGAAGCGGCGGGCGGGCCTCCAGGGCGAGCGGTCGGCTTTCTCCGGGCTTTCGGCCTTGACCAGCGCCTCCTCGGGAACTTTGACGAAGGCTCCGACGGCGAAGGGGCTGGGCAGGGGCAGTGGCGAGGGCGCCCGGTTCGGCGCCGAGGCGGAAGCCCTTCCCGGCCGGGGGCTGGAGGCGCCCGGCGGGCGAGCCGAGGGCCCTGCGCGCTCGGCCAGGCCCTCCCGGGGCCCGCCCCCGGGCTTGCGGGGGTCGGCCATGAGCGCCTCCACGCTGAAGGGCAGCAGAGCTGCGCGGGGCTTCTCGCCCTCCTCCTCCTCCTCCTCCTCGCCCCGCATGGCGCCCCCGGGGGCCGCCTTGCTGCGGGCCTGGGCCGGCGGCTCCTCGGCTCGGGCTGCGCACTGCACCGAAGTCATGGCCGGCCCGGGGGCCATACAGCAGCGACGCGGGGGGCGCGCATGGAGCGGACCAGGGCGACGGCGCCGGGCCGGGACCGCGCGCGGCTTCACTCCGGGACACTTTCTGCGGCGCGGCTAATAAAGCGAGGCGCCTGCCCCGGCGGCCAATCCGCGCGCCGAGGGGTGGGCCTCTGCCTTCCCATTGGACGCGGCGCGCGGCAAGGGCGCCGGGCGGGGCGGGCAGCGGCCAGGGGCTCCGGGTACCGGGCGTCGGGTTTTCGGCTCGGAAGAGCCGCCGTGGCTGGGCCGCCCGGGTCGCCTGCTGGCTGGCTGCGCGCTGGAGGCGCGAGACGCGGCGCCTCGTAGGACCCCTTTCTGGACTTTCTCCGGGCTGTCGCTGCACTGAAGGGGTTGCTGCACACCCGCCGGACCAGAGACCGCCGCCCTCAGTGGCTGTTCCTGCCCCGAAGCGGCGGCCGCGTCGCTTCGCTTCCAGCGGAGATGAAAGAGGAGCCGCGCGGCCCCGTCGCCTCCGTTGCCGCGCACCTTCACCCCGAATAAAGTCCCATTCCGTTCAAGGGATTTACTCGAGCAAAGGCTCCCGGTCGGCAACGTCGGTGTTTCCACCCCGTGCAAGTCCGGTCGCTAAACAGCCAAACGCCGCCGACCCAACCTCGCAGGGCGATGGAGCCCGTCGGCGGGCTGAGGGCGGATCCAAGCTCGGCCTGCGCCAGCAGCGAAGCGCCTCCGGGGCCAGCCCTTCTCCCCACCAGGCTTGGTGACGTGGCTCCAGCCCCGGCCCTCTCCCAAGGGTGCCCTGCTGGGTAACGCGCCCGGCGGCTGGTACATCCCGAGGGCGCTGGGCAGCGTGTCGGGCCTCCGGGAGCCGAGCTTGCCTGGACCTTCTTCGGCCGGGTAGGGGGATATGGCAAGGAGGTCGGCGGGGCAAGGCGGCTGGTCGACCGCTGGTCAGGGAAGGTAACCGGAGCTGCAGGGGCCGCCGCCCACATTTCCAGCGGAGCGGATCAGCGCTTCCCTGGCTGCTGCTCTCCAGGGTTGTTCGCGGCAGATTATCTGGTCTCCGGCGACTGCTGCGGCAGGGGAACGCAAGTGGCCGCCCACGCCCTCTGCCCCAGCTTCATCCCAGCCCCCTGGGCCAGGGGCTCGGGAAGGAGCTGGGGAACTCCGTTCCCCTGGAGCTTCCAAGCTTCCTGAGGGGTGCCTGGAGGGCTCACAGCCGAAAGCTTCCAGCTGCCTGGCCGCCTCGGTCCGACTCTCCCAGTCCAGCCTACGAGAGTGTGGGGGCTCCCCGATCTTGTGTCCCGCGAGCTAACGCTCCTCCGCCCGCGGTCTGGAGGAGAAAGGCGCTCCCTCCCCGCTAGGGAATTATTTGCTCAGGACAAAAGTGACCCGCGCTCGTTTGGAAACCAAATGTGTTACAGTGGAGAAAACTTTGTTCCAAGATTTGATGAAGTATTTCTGTCGCCTTGGCTAGCAATCATCTTCGTCATCCTCAGAAATTGAATAGCGTCCGTGCGCGTTTGCATTATGGACATCTGTATAATGACTTACCGAGAAAGTGCAAGCCAGTGTAATTTTATTGTTCTTTGATTGGGAGTTCGGGGATCCAAAAAATGATTTTGAAAACGGGTTTTGGGGACATGGCCGTTTCTAGACAGTCTCCCCAGAAAAAGGGAAGGAGTCGGGAAAGGATGAGCAGGTGACCCCGAGAGTCTTGAACCCCCTCCGCCCGCCCCAGCCTGTCCTTCGCCTCTGGCGTGGGAAAGCGTCCGCTCAAGCCACAGCCCGGCTCCGACGGGGATTCCGCAACCACGGGAAGGAGCAGCGGGTGACGGGAGTGCAGAGCCAGAGGACAGCCGAGCCGTCTCCCGAGGCCTCTTGGAGGGCCATCTTCTCCCCGCGGGTTCTGCGAGCGAGCGCTGCTCGTCCTTTCGCGGGAGCGGCCAAAAGGCAGGCCGATTTTGGTGAGCTCTGGCGGCTTAGGTGGACGGCGCTCGCCCGCCCGTTTTCCCAGCAGAATTTGGACTGCCGCCGGCGGTTCGATTTCGGCGCCCGTTTCGACCCTCAGCGGGGGAAAGGGGGAACCGCCTCACCCCGCTGGGCTGCGGTAAGGGTTGAACCGGCCAGCGGCGCACCAGCCGGGTGCGATCCGACGCGTTCGGCCAGCCACACAGGGCGGCTGGGCGGGCGGCTGGGCGGCATCAAACTCCCGCTAGAGCGGAGCCGTCGCCTGCCGAGCCGGGAGGCCCGTCCCTGCCCTGCGCCCCGCCGGCTCCTCCGGGCCACCCCTCCGGCGTGTGGGGGGAGAGGCTGCTCGCCCTCCAAAGCGGCGCGGAGCCCGCCTGGGCCGCTCGCTCGGTCTCTCCGAGACAACTCAGGCCCACTGCCCCTCTGCGGACGGAGGCCCTTTGCCCGGGCTGGCAGGGAGCCTTCCGCAGCCTTCCCTGCCTCGAGCAGAGCAGCCAGTTCCCGGAGGCCTTCCTGCCTCCGGATCTCCCAGCAACGAAATTGGGCCAGACTTTGAACCGGGGTGGACCTGAAGCCGAAGGCGGGGCTGAAACGTTGGCTCCGCCAACGGCCGGACCTCACTTGGTTTCCCCGCGTTTCTTCCCCCTTCGCTGACGGCGCTGTGCCGGCGGACCAGAAACGCCTCACGACCGGTCGGTTTGTGGGAGACCTCTGCCGCAGCTCCCTTGGGAAAGGGGAAAAGAATAAGACCCCCCCCCCCTTTTTTAGCCGGTCCAGTACTAGCTTCCAGATCAGTGTAAGGGGGGCGAGGGGACGCTGCAAATTCGGCACTAGTTACTTGTGGGCTTGCAGCGAGTCTCGCAACCCGCGCCTCGGTGCCCTTCCCGGAGCCACCCTCCCCCGGTAAGTGGGCCTCGGATTAGAGCGGGGGTGCCTCTGGGGACTCTGGAGCCCACGACTTTCAAGTGAAGCGCTTGGACTTTTCAGATTACAGTATTATTAGTAGTATCATCCCGAATCCAGGCGGCTTCTTCATTGAAGGCTGTAGACCATAAATCGCCAGATGTCCTTAAGGTTCTCCATCCAACGTTGCACTGATGCCAGGACGGGGAAACTCTTATTCGCTGATGGGACAGCGGCTAACCCCCCCCCCCCGCCCTCTCCTCACGCTGCGCGGTCAATACGGCAAGCTCCGCCTTGTGAGCGAAGAAAGCAGCCGGTCCTTCTGATGGTCTGGCAGAGGCTCTCGGGCGAACACCCAGCCCCGTGTGGTCCTGCGGCTTTGTCTGCCCCAGAGGCCACGCGGTGGGGCTGGGGAACCGGCGCCATCTCATTTGCCCCTTCCCGAATTCTCTGCAGGAGGAGGCCTCCTTTTCGACTCCGCCGTTCCCAGAGGGGGCAGCCCTCGGAGATCCTGGAATCCCCCCCCCCCCCCGTCCTCCGGCCAACCCTCTGCGGGTTTCCTCTGTCCACCTGCTAGCGCCTCCGGGCTGGGCGTCTCTTCCGGGCTGCTTCCCTTTGGTGGCGGCGGGGCGGGGGCGGGGCTGCTGGCGGCCGAGGAGAGCAGAAAAGCAGCGCACCGCCCCTCGTTCGCTGCGGAGGTCGTGGGCGCAGAGAAAGGCAGGCAGGCTGCCCAGGGACGAATCCGGAGAGGATCCTGCCTGCCCGGAGTTTGTGTGGTGGTGAGAGAAAACCAGGGAGCTGAAGCAGCTCCATTTCTCCTCGTTGGACTTGGAGCGCCTTCCAGCGACCCCAGCCGTCCTGTGGGCGAAGGAAGCCACGTTCCCCTCCCTGGCCTAGTGCGCAAGGTTGTCCAGGAGGCTCTGAGAGGGACGAGGTGGGATCCTAAGTCTCGGGGTCCTACCTCGTGCAGTGTTTGGCCCCCTCCTTGGGCTGCGCTGAGCTCTCCTCCCGTCTTATCTTTTGCCCCTTGGAGTCCAGCTTGGGCAAAACCTGAAATATTGAAAAGGAAGGGAGCAGAGGCAGCCCGGAGTCTGCCCGGATTAGGGCAGAAGCTTCAGGGGTCATCACCTGCAGGCAGATGCTGCTGCTCACGAAACCCTCCACCGGGGTCAGGCTGGGGTGTGCCGGCTCTATTTTGAAATATCGAACAAACTCTTGCATCAAGTTCCAGAGGATTCCATTTGCTCCCTGGAAGAGAAAATACAGAGCCCCAATGCCACCTCGACTGGGGCCCTCAACCTCCGCCCCAGACCAGCTCAGCTCTTCCCTTGAACAACGGGCTCCTCCAGAAAGCCTTCTGCTCTGGGGGAAGAAGGCCGCCTGCGCAGCCATGCCGGGTGTGTGGATGTGGGAGGGGACAGGAGGTCTGGGGCGTGGGAGCAGACGCCTTCTGTGGACCCAGACTCTCTCCCGAAAGGTTCCAGCTCCCTTGCCTTTAGCGAAGAGGGTCCTGCTGCCCCGGGGTGGGATGGAGGGGACACCTAAATCGGTGCGCGAGGGGGAGCTTCCTCATCGCCAGCGCTGTTTGCGGCTGTTTCCCACGTTCGATGGTGGTTCTCGGCTTAGCCGAGGATACAGGGAACCTGGAAAGATGCCCGGCCTCTGATAAGTGGGCTGCGTGTTCCCATTTATCAGGATAGAATCCGCCTCACGCGTGAGGTCATTCATTTGCAGGCAGCCCCCTAGCCCCTCGCAGGCTCTGTCTGCTCAGGCCCAGCCTGGGGCCTCCTTGTGAAGAGAAATTTTGGCCGGATTTTCACCAGCTCCTCCGCTCGTTCCGGAGTGTCCGGGCCTTTCTTCTTCTGCAGCGGCATTTCGCCCGAGGCCCTGGCTTGGCAGGGCGAAAGTGGAAAGTGGAAATGGAAAGTTCGCCCACAAGCCGGGCTTGGATGATTCCTTGGACCTCCTCCTCTGGGGGGGTCCTGCAGACTAGCCCAAAGCCAGAGGGGCAGCAGGAAGGGGTATTGCCTGTCCCGCTTGAACCCAGAGGAGGTTCCTTGATGCCTCCTCCTCGGGAAGCTCGGCAGAACTTCGGAGCGCCAGCCGCTGGCTCTTGTGAACAACGGAGGTGGGCTGGTGGTGGGGGGCAGTCCTGGAGCTGCCCTAGGTCTCTTCGGTGCGCTGCCCATCCCCGTCGGCTTGTACGCTGTCCGCCCCCTCTGAGCAGGCCTCTTCCATTCTAGCCGGCACTCCGTCAAAGGAGCCTTGGCTTCGGGGCTGGAATAAGCGGGCCAGTGCCGCTCCAGGGATGATGGGGACGCGATACGAACAGCCTCCCCGCTTCCCTCCGTCGAGGGCCGATTGGAGGTGCCGAAGATTGGCCCCTTCCGATTCTTGCTCCCCCCCCCCCGGCCCCAGCCGGACTCTGCCCTGAAGCTCCGCCAGAGGGGCCCCAGACAGTCGCACTTCTTGGCAGAGCGAAGCCAGGCTGCTCGCCAAGTGGGGCTGCGACTTACGCACGGGGCGGGGGTTGTTGCCCTCGTCGGACCTGGTGCGGACCCCTCCCCCCTTTGCGTTCTTGCAACTGCCCTTGCGGACCCAGCCCCCGCCGTTCCCGCGGCTTTTTCTTCGGTGTCTGTTGCTGGACATTCCCTCGGGGGCTGGGTCGCCGCCACTCCTTGGCTGGAAAGTCCGCTTGAGCGAATCGAATTCCGTCTCCGTTTTGTTGTTTCTGAGCCTTTTTAAGCAGATCGCCAAGTTCGACGGGGGCCAGCGCCCTGATTGGCGGGTCCCAATCGGCCACGGACAGGGCCACCCGACCCAAGGCCCCGGGTGACGGGACTGGCCTCGAGACCGGTGCGCGGGTGCGTCACCTGTTGCTGCCTTCCAGACACGGGCCTCCCTGCGAGGCAGCACAGCCCCTTGCACCGACCGCGATGCCGGGCACACCGGGCTGCCGGGGGCAGCGCTCCAGGACTCCGGCCAGCCTCTGCCCCTTGGCCCTGCGCTGAGGCCCCCCCCCCCCCCCCCCCCGCTCCAGGGAAACGGCAGTCCTGCTGGCAGCGGGCGGAGCCGGCGTCGGGAGGTCGTCTTGAGCCCTGCGTGTTGCTCAGAGGCCTCTCTGTTGGCCCGTCCATGGCCGGGAACGGGAAGCGACTGGGCACGCCTCGGTGGGACTTGGCTGGCCCGCCTCCGTCCAGGCCGCCTTTGGGGAGACCTGGGCCAGGCTAACGGGCATGGCCCCCGGGGCTCTTCTTCAAGCCCAAAGCCAGGCACCAGGCGGGCCTCGTGACCGTCCCGAAGGCCAGAGACCTTCGGCATCTCCGCTACTCAGGATCGGGGAGGGTGGAGCAGATTGGGGTGGGCCACTCCGGAGTTCAGCGGCTGGCGGGAGACGCTGCGGGAGGGAGGGATCCTACCTGCGCCCTGGGAAGGAGCACACCCGCCAAGGCTGCTGCAAGTCGGCTGAAGTCAGCGCCTGGGTGAGCCTACCTTGCAGGGCTGGCTGTGTTGCTGGCCTTTGCTGGCACTTTCCGCCCGGGAAAGGCGGACTTGAAACTGAAGGAGGACGCTGCGTCTCTCTCCCTCCCCTGAGCTCCACCTGTCTGTGGTCTCTGGGGCGCCGAAGGAGCCCCTCAGAGTCCAAGCCGCGAACCACATCCCTCGCTTGGGAGGCCCGGCTCCCCTGAGGCTCTTGTCCTTGAAGTGCTGCTGGCACAGCGGTGGCCGCCTCGCTCCCTCGGTCTGAGCAATTCTGCCGGTGGGAGGGAAGCGCAGCGGGGCTAGGAGCCGGCGCCTCCAGGAGGCCGGGCTGGGCGGGCTGTCAAGCATTGGCTGCCTTGGGGGATGGGCCGGAGAGGCGAAGAGCGGCAGGGGAGGAGGGCCCAGCCGGGCTAGGCCTGGCTCGGTCGAGCCCCTGGACTGCCCCTGGACCCCGGCTTGCAAGGAGCTGGGCAGGGCCTTGGGGGCTGGTCAAGGGGCGCCTAGCGGGCCTGCCTCAGGGAGGGGGGAGCAAAGGCTAGGCAAAGGATGGACCGGAGCCCCTTTGCCCCTCCCTCCTGTGCTGGGTGGGGGTGAGGGCCCCCTGAGGGCCGGCCTGGTGGTGGGGACAGTGCCTGTTGCTCGGCTGAGGTGCAAGAGCAAAGACCATCCTTGGCACCAAGGAAGGAAAGAGACTCCACCATCTACTTTCCTTGGATAGCAACTGACTTCTGAATGCATTTCCTAAAAATTAATACAAAGTCTCCGATTGAATGTAAAATTGCAGCCAAGCAAGTCGCAGCCCCTGCAGATTTGCTCTTGGGCTTGTTTGCCCTCTCTTCCTTCCAGGGATGCGAAGCCTTTCCTGTGGATGAAGCCTTGGGCCTGGGCTGGACTGAAGCCACTGCCGATCTCCCCCAGGGGGTCAGGCATGTGAGGCCTGGCTGTGGGGAGGCTGGTTCCCAGCACTGGGAGCAGAGGGTGATGTGCTTCCCCAAGATGAGCATTTCACCCAAAGGGCAGGTGGCACAGCTGTGGGATCCGCTCCTTGGCGGGTATGGCTCCTCTTCAGGGTCTGTCGCTCTCATCCTTCTTCTCTATCTAGCAATAAGGAGGATCGCTTTTTTCCTTTCCTCCAAGTTTGCCACAATTTCCTTTGCTTGTGCACACACGCATACACACCTGTGCCTATCCATCTGAATTTGGCATGGTTTATTTTCAGGGAAGGACAAGTATCCTTGCAAATAGCATCTAATTTCGTCTCAACTGGAAAGGAGTTTCAGATGTCATTGGGGAGATGGACCCATTGGAGCTGTCAGGATGAAAGTCAGCAGCTGGTGAGTCAGATCTAGTTTTTCCCCCTCCTCTGTCCTCACAGAGACCTTCCTTTAGGCAATATAGTTACATCGCATCTACTTAAATGCCAATAAAAATATAAGGCTGTAGGACTGAAGGGGTGAAAAGTACTGAAAGACTGGCACTGAGGTTGAGGGAAGGTGTTAGTATTAACCCCCCCCACACACACACACACTTTCTGGGCTGAGGGCCTTGGCCACACCTGCCTTGCTGTGGGTCAGCCTGGTCATTTGGGGGCTGGGCCCTGCTGAGAGTATTCCCTGTTGTCTGCTTTTTGGCAAAGGGGTGTGTGTGTGGAGCAGATCCCAAGCTCTGCGGCTCTCCATCTAGAAAGTTGTCAAGAGGCACCCATGAAGTAGAGTTGTGGATCCCTTTGTAATATTTCAGGAATGAAAACAAAAAGCCAGCACAACGAAGAAGGCACCTACAGTAGAAATAATGGTATTTCTACATACCATTAAGGAGGAAGGAGAAGTGCAGGAAAGTCAGATAAGGGAGGCTCAACTGAAAGTGGGTCAACCAACAATGGGAATGAAGATGAACAAAGAGGGAGGGAGGGAGGGAGGGAGGGAGGAAAAGAAAGGCAAGCCAAGCCAAGCCAAGCCAAGCCAAGCCAAGTTCACCAGTACATACAGATCCATTCTTGAGAGAATTGGGCTGGGGTGAAATGTGATTGCAGTGGCAGTGAATACATAGTATGTGATAGATCTACCCCCTCCAAACTCCTTCCAGTGATCTCCCCACCTCCCCATTTGTCATTCAGAAGATATGACTGGGGATACACAAGGCTTCTCTGATTTGAGGACAGATCTATTGGTCCCTGAACACTCCTGTTCCCTCCTCTCCCTGCCAAACATTTCATAGCAGACATAAAAATGGTGGAGTTAAGCTCAGCTCCTGGTGACTCTGTGGACACAAACAGTATGGAAGTGGTTTGGAATTCCCTTCCTCTGGGATGCTTCATTTTTCCAATCTCACTTGATTGTGTGCATCAGGTTGCTGTTAACTCTTAGCAACCACATATAGCTAGATCTTCTCCAGGACACTCTGTCCCCAACCTGATCCTGCAGGTCATCCAAGCCACCACCACTGTCACTGCGTCCATCCACCTTGTGGCTAGGTGGCCTCTTCTCCTGCCTTCCACCTTTTCAGCATTATAGACTCCTCAAGAGAGTTGGAAGGGAGAAGGGATACCCCAGCAAACTATAATCCAATTAGCTTATTGAGCACAATTAGTAAACTTTACACAAGGTATTTAAACAATAAGCTGGTAGGTTGGCTGGACTCAGGACAGATACATGAATACATGATAAATGGGTGAGCTTGGAACAGGAAGATCCCTTTAGACCACATGTCTAGCAGTTGGCCAACAAGCTCTTTCTCCTAAGACTTTCCCCCACTTATTATCTCCGGGCTATGAGCAAGCAAGGGCCACACTTAAGCAATGTTTGTCTGACATAGAGTGTCAAATGGATGCTGGTAATACCACTCAGCTTCCCATGCCAGATAGCTGGAGGTACACTCTGGCACCAGCTATGTAACAGCTTAACATCCCAAATCAGAGAAGGGCCTTCACCTTAGCCTGGAGTAATGCTCTCCCTTCAGCAGTTCTGGCTGGACTATACAAAAAGATACTGTATCCATTACTAGTCTGTCCCTGTGACTCAGGACAGGTTGAAACTGTCAAATGTGTTCTTCTGTATTGCCTGTTTTATACAGAAACTCAAAATGTGTAATTACCCAACTCTTGACTAGCAAAACAGGATTCACCAGTCAAGAGTATAAGCAATTCCTATTTTCGGACATCAGCCCTGAAATGGTTGCCAGGTTTTGTGTGGCAGCATACAAATTCAGGAAAAGATTAATTAAGAGTAACTGAATTTGCCTGAATATGGATAGCCAGAAATATAACCATTGGTTACTTTTAAACTTTTTGAGGGTATTTATGCTTTGGTGCATGCATGCCATCTCGGGTTTGACAGGGGTCTGTAAGAGAAGTTTATAACCCTCAGATCACTTTTGGATAATTTTATTGTTTTATCTATCAATATTTTTTGTATTTTTTGTTGTTATTTTAAAGTTCATACTACCTGGATTGCTAATTTTAATCTGTTTTCTCTTTTGTTGCATGTGGGTAGCCTGAGCAAGCATCTTAGCACTCTTTGTTTTAATATTGTTTTTTAGCCAAAACTCTTTGTTTGTACTTTTTGTAATTACCTTGATACTATCAATTTAGTTTTGGATATTTGAATACTAATTCCCTTGTGCTGGTTAATGACCACAATAAAGTTATTTCAGTGTTTCTTCCTCTAATTTTAAAACCATGCTCTTCTTCTTCAGCTTCCCTCAGATATATTCAGCACACAGTATATGTTGAATAAATAAAGGCAGAGTATGCAGCCTTGTCTCACTTCTTTCACATCCTGGCCCCTGCATAAGTTTTGCATGAGGACAAGGAGATGTTCTGGGATTCCCATTTTCCTAAGCACATTCCACTGCTTGGCATAGTCAGCGTAACCAAAGGCCTGTCTGAATGAAGCACTTACTGACTTTTTGGCTTTCTCAATTATCCAGCACGCATCGGCAATAATGTCGCTTGTTCCTCAGTCTTTTCTGAAACCAGCCTGAACATCTGGTATCCCCTCTCCACATATGGCTCTAATCTGCATTCCTGAACATTGTGTTGCTAGTACGTGAAATTAAGGATATTGTACAATAGTTTGCATACTCTGTTAAGTCTTCCTTCTTCTTTGTAAACTGATCTCTCTCAATCTGTTCATCTCTGTGTCATTCTCCAGGGAAATCCTGACTGGTCCAGGAAGTCCTATTGGGTGGAGAACGTTTATATCCTGCACCTATGGGCTTTAGATTATGGCACGATGTTCTCCAGGTGGTATCTTGCTGGTACATCTTCTCTCTTTCCATTTTAGAAGTGTATTTGATAACAATAATTCTTGATGTGGACTGCTCTTCTCCCTCCTCTGTTTCCTGTTCTGCAGCCAGTTAAATTCCAGGCTTGCCCATCTAGTGTTGTTCTGGTGTAGAGTCAGCATTTGCGTTGCAAGGCTTGGCAATAAATGAAAAGATCTCTTTGCAAAATCCCATTGCATGATCTGGACCTCCTGCATTACTGCATTTACTCAGTCCAAATCTTTATCTAGTTCTGGGGTAGAGCTGAGGTGAAGCTGTCCATGGCTTCATCATGGGGGGGCTGGCAAGAGCAACTGGCAGCCCCACTGCAAAGCCCTGCGCAGCTTTACCACAGGCTGCCAGCTGCAAAGCTGCTCCCACCCACTCCCCTCTCCCTATTGGAAGGGAGGTGGGGCAGCAGCTTTCCCCACTTCCTGTCCTCTCCCATGTTTCACGCCATCCGTGGGTGAAAGGAGAAGAGGGGGAGATGTAGGGGAGAACAGCTCCTTTGCTACCCATTCTCAGTCCACTCCCATGGCGTGATCTCTCTGCAGGACTGGTAGACTGCCTCGGCCCTTGTCCCCTCACAGCAAGAAAAGAAAAGTGCTGGGGAAAGAACTGGGGAGCTTCTGCCGGACTTGCCTGTTGAGGCAGAGCAGGAGTTGGGAGAGCAGTCAGGATTTCTGCCAGTTCTGCCAGCTCCTATGCCCGGCAACAGAATCAGTGCTGCTGTGTGGGAAAGCCCTCAAAAACCACCTAAATTCATTTATTCCCAAAACACTCAATTTAGTATGCTTCATTTCTCTTTGACAGCTTAAATTAAGATTCATGCTTGTTGCATTCCAAGTTCCAATAGGCTGCGAAACAGGAACTCCTCTTTTGGCTTATGGACTTGAAGACGATCACCTGGACTACAAGAAGCTGCACCTGGATGAAAAAGGCTGACTGATTCTCGGAGACCAGCGGTGTCAGCAATGATGCCAGAATGACAATGCATGTGTGATGATGTCATCACACAAATGCCACAATTACATTCTTGCATTAGTGTGTCTGAGGCAAGTCATGGCATTTCCATGGCCATGTCATTATATGTGCAGAACATCCTTTGTCCCTTGCAGACAATGCTTGAGGTGATGTTCAGCAAGCAGAAGCTCACATTCTTTGGGCAGGTTATGAACTAGGAAATCCAAGGAGGAAGGGGGGGAAGGGGAAAATTGCAAATAAAGTGGATGAATGGGATTAAGGAGGCCACTAACATGTCCTTGGAAGAGCTAAAAATTACAATTAGAGGTAGGTCGCATCAGTCATTTGTCTGTCAAGTCACCAGGAGTCAGGCCTGATTTAATGGCCCCTAGGTCCTAGAGTCAAAATGACACTAGTCAAGACCCCCTCATCCCTTCCTTTTCTATAAATACATTGGGGGAGGGGGTGCATCTATGTGACCTTAGTTGTGAAGGCTGGCTGGTTCTCTCTCCGTTGGTCAGGGCTTCATTTCTTCTTTTGAGATCTCTGCTGTGGCTTATGTTGGTTTATAGACTTGGTCTATATCTTGGCTTACTTAATGCCTGCTGCCTTGGGGGAAGTTGAGAATTGCAATGTGTGTGCAAGTCCTAAGTTGTTCTAGTAGCCCAGGAGTAGCACATGTTGGGGTGTTCAGGGAAAAGGGTAGAAAGGAAGGAGAAAAGAGAAATGGGTGAAGGAGAGAGCAATAGGGTTCCAAGAAGCAAACTAACTTATATTCCTTGGCATTTTCTCCCTTTTTTACCATCCATATTTAAGGCTCTATTCTTGTTATGATTCATGTGTCCACACAACTTCAGCTGAAGGAAAGTCTGCAGGTGATCTGGTGGTCTTCCAGACAAGGCACGGTGGTGTTGTGGATGCTACTCCACCCCAAGAACTAGATGGCAATCAGCATCCTCCCTATTGGGAAATCTTATTGCTATTTAATAGCTCTGCCAGCTCTGTGTCTGCCCCAGCTGGGGACTCCCAGAGAGTACAAGCTGAGTGTGGGAATCAGTAGACACAGGAGGAAGCTGACAGATCAAGGTTCAGGGACTCCTTCCTTTGCTGTACCACAGAAAAAGGGTTTCAGCAGAGAAGAACACAGAGAGGAATTATTCACTTCACTTGCCCTTCGGGGAGAAAACTACAGCAATCTTTCATACTGATACACAAAGGCTACCAGATCTGGGCTGCAAAACCCAGGGCAACCACTAGATGGCAGTTGTAATTTCTGTACCTCTTTGTCATAGGTACACCCTTTCCCAACCAACAGCATCATAAGTATTGTTTTTAATGGGGGACATCAAAAAGATGAAGTATCCTATTGCAGTTTGAAATGGCATCATTCAAATAGCCTATGAGTTCTTTTGGCAATTTGGTAGCTGAAGGTGAAACCTTTCTATCTCAGGTGACTGCAAGATCGGTGGAACAGTAGAACTGCACTTACTAAAAAATAGAAAGCATGGAGGGAAGTCAGAAGCTCAGAAAGAAAAATAACACATTAAAAATATTTCTGCTTGGTTTTGAACCAGCCAATTTGACTTAGAAGGCAGAAGTTACACTGACTGCAATGGCCAGGATGAAGGTGAGGTCCAAAAGGTATCAGAGCTAATCGTAGGTGCTGGCTTGCTTGAAGACGTGGCCCTGACTTTGCAAAGTAACTGCACCAAGCTGATGCACCCAACCCCACACAAGTAGTTGAGGGACAAGTGTATTTCTTTCAAGAACATACACAAAAAATCACTGGCTTTTTCATCCTAGAGGAATTAGGTCCATTTGGGCATGAGAACTGGAAGGGACTGAATGACTAAAAAACAACAGCAGAAAGTTTTTGTGTGGTTCCGTGTGTTGTTTGGACCCAACTTTTTTGGTTACCTTAGGGTTTAACATACTATGGAAACACCTCCTATTCATGGCTTCTTTCCCTGGCAAATTCATCTTGGTTATAATTTGATCAGCTTAAGGCTTTTCTGGTATAATTTTAGCTGTCATTCTTTCCTTCCATGTAGTAAACCTTCAAAGATCTAGTTGAGGACATTTCTGAGATTCAGGGGTTGTGATTCTGACCAGTGCATTCTCGAGAGGAGCGTTAGAACCAAAGGGGGTGGCCGAGGGCCCAGCTGTGCCAAGACAGGAAGTGCCTACAGTTATGGCCAAGTGAGGATTTTTCACATGGAAATGGAATATAAGTCTCGAATCAAATCTGAGAAGAACCCAGACATAAAAAAATACGTAATGTCAGTTTGGTTTCCTGCTACAATTTCAGATAAATGTGTGTAACCAAATTGGACACTTTATGGGGTGTTTTGTGGTTAATCCAACTGCTTTTATTGTATCCTAGAGCAACGGTGGATCTGTTCCCGTGTGCACGGAATAGCCAATCCAAAGCTCTGCCCAGAACAGGAGGTGCAGCCGTCATCTTGCTGCTGCTTTGCACGATTCTTACTGAACTTCCAAACATATGTCGTTTTCCCTTTCGTTTAAGGAAAGATTGTATATTAAAGCAATTACAGACAAAGCTTTCCAGGGAGTTTGAAGACCAAACCCTTCTTTGTGTAGAAGCCCAAAGGTAATTATTGGCATTAGCGTTTAAGGGAGGCATTCCATCTCTCTGATGTCACAGTAGCTTTTGGAGATCTGTTAATCTGCCCTCTCGGAGAATTCAGTGCAGATTTAGATAATTGGTATTACAATTATAAAATTATAACAATTTAACATTGAAGCAACTTTGAAAAGTTAAAAAAGCAATGTTGGCATTCGGGACGACTAACAACAAAGTCTCTTCCACTGGATGTTTTGTGCTAGCCTTAGTGAAATAAATAAGAAATGTGAAGAGCCACTGCATTTTTCCAAAGCCTCCATTCATTTCAGCAGAAAGCGTATAGGAGCATCTTCATATAGATTTTACCCCAGCTGCTCAGCATACTTGTTGCTGCTAATTTGTGCATTGACACTTACTTTAGAATTTGCAGGATGGATTCCAAAGAACAAGAATACTAAGGGAGATGCCAGTATGGCAATAAACTTTTAAGAAAGTTTAGTAAGAAATTGTCCCCAAATATACTCATAGCGCCAGAGGGTCCTTACTCCATCTGCCACAGTGAGCCCAAGCAGCAAGGATGGTCTCCAGAATTTGACTCAGAAATGGGTTGCTTTCACTGGGCAAGTTTTATAGCTCTTCAAGCTCTCTCTACCCCGAGTTGCTCAGTTAGGCATCAGTAAGGTTACATACTCTGGCATCAGAAGTTACATATTCATTAGGATTAACTGTCTAGTGGGTATCACTGTGCCTAGCTAAGACAAAACAGGGAAATAATTATCTAACTGGGCTTAGAGCAGAAAATTTGTTATCTTGCAGCTCACAAGAGTAAATAGGAAGAGCTGGCTTGTCCAAGCAGCCTCTCTTCCAGGGGTTAATTAAAAAATGCAGGCCAATCTCAGGACAATGCTTTACTAGTTTGCATCCTCATTACAATTCCTACTGTGTACTGACAGTAAAAAAAAAAAATACTGACGTATTCAAAAACAAGGCTTGTCACTAATTAAATCAAGAAAATAACAATCTCATATAGGAATGGGCTGCATATAATATGGCAGTAACCTATTTAATAATTTCAGTGACTTTAAATATCTAGACAACTTGGTCAGTTGTTGATTTCAAACCCAACTGGACTGCTTGGATTCCTTGGAACATTGATGGGAATGTGCAGGTATTTGGGCTCCCCCCATGCTCCCTAAGTGTGTGACCTAAACTTAAATTCTAGTGTGTTCAAAGGTGGTGGTTTCACAATTCATAAGCAAAATACAAACCCACATTTTTGAATTCACCTTTTTTCTTTTTCTTTTATAAATAGTTTGTTACTCAAACTAACTAGCAAAGGAAAACAATTGCATACATATACATGCCAGCAATGTGATAGAACACTGAAATTAAGGGAGGGGGGAAAGGCCTGGAAAATTGTATTTTAAATAAACACCTCCAAAAAGCTTGATCAAATTGTTTCAAAGTTCTCTTCTTTGCTCCTTTTTTGAGAAACACTCCTCCCCCAAAATTCATATGTTGACAAACAACCAACAACAATTCAATGCTGTAGATCAGGTATAGATTTAGCCTTTGAGTATTATATAATAATTCTTTTAGCTATTACCTAAGTGTGACATGTCAACAAATCTTGATGTCTTGATAGGTCTCCCCACCCAGGAAAGGGCACAACTGGCGCACTAGGAGTCCCTGTGCAAAGGCCCTCTTGCTCTTCAAGCAGGAGTTGAGGCTCCAGGAAGGGGAAATGCAGCCCCATCCAACAGTACAGATGGAATATTGCTGGATCCTGGGGGGAGGGGGGGCACAAATAGAGACTACCACTTGGTCTTGTCAGGATTAAGCCTGGGTCTGTTCCTACCCATCCAGACCCACACAGCCTCCAGGCCCTGGATTAGGACTTTGACAGCATTGCTGAAGGTTCTGGAGTAGGAGTGGGGAGACCCCGGTTATTGTTCTCCACAACCCCTAGAATCCGGCAGGGTGGCTTGAGGCCAGTCACCAGCTCAAGACTGGGATTAGATTGCAGTCTGTAACTTTCAATGAAGCGGCCTTCATCCTGCAATGGATTGATTCAGATGGATTATTAGGCAAGAAACATGCAATAATAAGGTATTATTGTAAATGTTTTTTCTATATCTCATATCAAATATAATGAAATAATCAAATTGCTGCTAATATGAAAAAATTCTGCCATTTCCTGTTCTAGCTGCTTGATAAAATCTTAATCATTCATAAAGATGCATTCAGAGACCATTTAAAATGTTTTTAAATCACTGTCAGATAAATTATGAGCTTTATCAGGAGTGTGATCTCAAGCAATTTTAACATCTAATTTATTTATTTATTTATTTATTTATTTATTTATTTATTTTCTATAGCTGCCCATCTCAGTCCAAATGATTATGCACCTTAAATGAGGTTTCAGGGAATAATTTAGACGCACATAACTTGCATACCCAAAAGAAAGGAAGAGGGATTGATACTGGATGGAATGCCAAAGAGCCAGTAGGTGAGATGTTGACAAAATGTTAGGAACCAAAGGGGTAGGAACATATGCTAGGAGTGGACCGGAGGGTTCCTTCAATTTCCTGCTCCAAGCACCATTTTCTGGAAGGTGACCTGATGAAATGAAAGGACAGGTCACTGGGTCAGAAAGCCAAGTGCAAAGCAGTGGGGGATGTGGGCCCTCTACGAAATGCCTTTGTCCCTTCTGATACATGGGGAAAGTCACACTGCAGGCAACACGCGCAACAAACAAAATGCAACCCAGGCAGTAGCCAGAGGGGAACTAATACTGCATCACAGACGCAGAAAGCAATGAGCACCGAGGCACATTCCGCCCCCCAAATGGCAAAACACACTCCCACCATGCCCTTCACTGCCCAGGGTCTCAAGAGCATGGCTGGCTTTTCTTGGCAGGGAGCCTGGATGCCCCAGTGTGGTATTAGGGGATGCCTCCTCCCAGTTTTATGCTGGAGGGGAGGGGAGGGGCTGGGGAGGTGTGGTGGAGGGCTGGGCCAGAGGGAAGCTGGGGAGCTGAGTTCAAGGCCAGCCCCTGTCTGGGGGACAGATGAATTAATGTACCATTAGTACCAGCTAGTCAAGGGTGGAGAGTCTATAGCTACTGTGTAACATTAAGGGAGCCTGTTTACAACCTGTTTTAAGTTATTTAATAAAAAATAATTTGACCCTTGTTTAAACATTCACAAAATGTGCGCTGCTCTAGGTCTATATGCCTTGGATATAGTAAAGAGAGGAGAAAACATCAGGGAAGGGTTTGCTGATGGCAGAAATAGCAATAGATCCTTTACAGATCACCTAAATTAATGGGTGAAGAAAAAAAGAAAAACATGACAAGGATCCCCATGGCAGGGAAACTAATAGGACATTCTGTCACTGAGATGTCCAAATAAAAAACAAAAAATAAACCACAGAATCTCATTTTGCCCAAAACAAGACTTGGAAAACTTGTGAGATTTGGCAATTTTTTCAATTAATAAAAATCTCTTGGCATCTGGTCTAACAGGCATTCTTGAGGCTATATTGGAGGCCTCAGACTAAGAAACGTGTGTGTGTGTGTAGCATTAAAACCTGGTTCTTCTTCCTTTGTAGCAATTGTACCAACCTGCCTCTTGTCCCAAATCCATTCAGGTTGCATTTGTCTTAGTTTATTTCGTCAATTATTGCTTTCCTCTTTGAAGCCTCAGGCACACTTAAAATAAAGTCCTTCACCATTCCCTTAGAAGCTCAGAAAACGTCATTCCACAGCTAAAAAGCTGTGCAACGTTATAAGGAGCCTCTCAAACTTTGAAGAAAAGGTTATTCTATTTCTTTTAGCTGTCTTCACTTCAGGCTAAACTTTACAGTCATGTCAGTAGAAGGAGTTTGTTTTGATGCAAATATGACAGCGTGTCTTTTCCGTCTCAGAAAAGTAATATCAGTAATTTTTATATGATGAAAGAATTCCAGTTAATTTGCCTAAAGCTTGGTCTGCATGTACTACCAAGAGCAATAAAATAAGTGGTTTTCTGTCACAAAAGAATTGCAGGGAAACTTGTAGTTTAGGCTCTTGTTCAACAGTAGGCAATATTGTTCCATTCTTGTTGTACAGAAACCTTACTTGTGCCAACTCTCCCTATGGAAAGGAAGAGAAAAATGCAAAGATTTGGCTGTCTTCGCTGTGCAGAGGAGGGCTGGAGTGAAGCAGGAAGGAGCACCCTGAAGGTCCTCCCTGCTTGGGACTTTTTAGTGGGGCAGCTTGACAGATGGCTAAACCTGCCATTCAAAACACCCTCGAAGGCCGGAGGCAGCCAGGGATCTCTATCCTTGCTCCCATCAAAGCTATAAGGACAGCCCTGCTCCCAGCCAGGCTCCTGTGGCAGGAGAGGGTTCAGCCATTGGGGTGGCTCCTTGCGTGCCATTAACTGGCAACTGGATTTTAATGCAGCCATGGGACCCTTTTCTGGACAAGCCATGGGAACCTGTCAAATTCTTGAAAAAAGCATCCCTGTGAGAAGATGTCCAGCCACACCAATCCTGCAGCTGGGTTGTCCCCCCCTCCCCACTTACTGAAAAGCTTCTGCAGATACCCCTGAGTTGGGCTTTTGAAGATCTTACAGTCTGATTCCTTTTCAAAGAATTATATTCAGATGTGAGTTGAATTGCAAATATTGAAGTGACCCTAAATAGAGCAGACCAGGCAAGTGACTTCTGAACCTGCCACTTTCAGCAACTGATCACAGTCAACAAACCAAATGCATTTCCAGGGCTTGGAAACAGATTTAAGGCAACCTGGGTGGTGGAGTGGTGATGAATGTTGCTTGCATCTCAGCTCATTTTGCTTCTCTTTATTTAAAAGACAAATAATACATTTGTAAACTTATCGTCAGCATTATTTGGAACCTAATCCAAGCATATTTTCTTTTCATACTAAGATGTTAATGCTGAACTTAATTAATTCTACCAGTTGTTGTAATTAAGTGTTTTATGTACAGTAAACTGTTATGCATTTGCTGACAATCTGAATAACACAAATGAAGAATAACAGATCTTGTTTGCTCAGAAATAAACCCTGTGGAATTTAGTCCAACATAACAAGCTGGGGGGGGGGGGGCGGGGTGTCACATCTGAAAACTCCAACATCTTGCTAATTCTTGGAGAAAACAAAAACAGCAACCATGACAAGCACATTGCCAACTTGATACTCTGCCAATTTTTATATAACTCTTATTGAAAATGAGAATAAGAGAACATGATGGAACACATTTATTAAAACTAGCAGCAAGTCTGTGTTTCCACCCCATCACTCCACTCACGGAGCTATCCTATTATTGTGGCCTTGTTCCCAGAATACTGAGCCACTAACCCAGTCAAATCTCCTTTCTGTGGTTCTGGCAACATGCAACCACATTCACTGGATCAAAAATAACTATTTGTGGAATACTGAATCCCCACCCACTTTCTCCAAGAAAGGACTAACATTAATTAATTAATTAATTAATTAATTAATTAAATTTATATGCCACCTGATTCAAGTGAGACTGGGTGGTTTACAAATTGTTAAAAAATAATTAAAACAAGAAAACAAAACAAAACAAAACAAAAAGATCAAAGATGGCAGAGAGAACAAGCCCAGATGAGAACAAAGAGAACGAAGAAAAGGGGGCTTCAACCCCCCTCGCCAAAGGCCCAGGTGAAGAGGCAGGTCTTTAAGGCCCTTTGAAATACTAGTAGGGTGGGTGCTGTTCAAATTTTGAGGAGAACCACATTCCAGAGGGCAGGCATTGCTACAGAGAAGCTGTGCTTCTGAGGTCCTGAAATATGACCTCATTTAATCAAAGGAACCAGGGCACACCAACCATGCCAGATCTGAACAGCTAGGCAGATGCTACGGGAGACAGGCTGCATCTGCAGATCTTGCTGATTCCATTAGAATGAACCATTTTTGTACCATACTGAGTGAAGCTGAAGAAGAAAAAAGACCCCCCAATCCAAATTGCTGAAAAACACTCACATTTAATTCCAGACATCTTTTTATACACACTACAAATGTATTATACAGGTATATCATGGAGAAAATCTATCTTTCTCTTCACTAGGATTGAAAACAACTTGATGGCGCATAATCAATCCATCACAGATATATTGTGTACCAAGAAAATTCAGATAGTTCAGAGGGGGAGAGGCAACCCGTATTTCAATACCTGGCCAGCTTTTTTCATCCGGTCTGGGCCAGGCCATTCTGTAACCTGGTCCTTGCAGTCCCCCAGGAAAAGTTCTGGAGGAAACTCCTGGACTTGGCCAGCTGTGGAGCCTGGGGGAGGAGAGAAGGGGAGGGCTCCCATACCTGGGCATGAAGGCCTTCTCTTCTGGGCCAGCTGTCACCTTAGTTCAAACAAATAAATCCACAGCTGTATCCCTCCATTGGCAGTCTAGCCTTGCCTCCACAGGGCCAAAGATGGTTGACTCTGGCTGGTAAACTTGCATCCAAGTGGAAAAAGAAACTGCTCTGCATAAAGGCTTCTGTAGGGCCATCAGGGGAGCAACCACAGGCTTTCCTCAGCCTGGGGGTAAGAAGACCTGCACAATCTACTGGAACCATGACCCTTGGAGGTCCATAGGTCTTCCTCCCAGAGAAGTGGTTCAGAACTGGAGTAAAGAACCAGAGCCTGTAAGAGTGACCGCGCTGCAGATTCTCCAGGTTCTCTACAGCCTGACTCTCAGATCAGACTCAAGCCTGAAGATGGTTGCTGGCAGGAGAAAAAGATGAGCCGCGATTCCAGACAGTTGCTTCTGATTAGGCAGCAGTGGCTGGGAGATTTTCTGAGCCATAACTCTGGAACTGAGAGAGAGGGTGCTTGGCGCATCACATGTCATCCTCTGCCATCGTCTCATCTTGTCCACAACAGGGCACAGCGTCCCTTGCAAGGATCAGTCCAGGGAAGTTGCAGCTCTGTGATTAACTAACTGATATTGTGTTCCCTTTGATCATGTGAACAGAGCCTTAATTGTGGCTCACTGATTCCGGTATATTTCTGTGCTACCCAGAGATCAAAAGATACCATGAACTATTATGGCCCTAAGACACTGCGGCTGTGTGTGTGTGTGCCTTTAATGAGCACCCAGTGGAAGTTTGGAGGCAACAGGTGGATGAAAGAAACAGCTGGAAGAGCCCAAAGGAAATTGAAGGCAAGCAGGGAGGCAAGTGGCAATCGTGGCAATCAGTTGCTGAGCCCCTGCCAGAAATTTGCAGGCAGGACAGCAGCAGAAGCCCTTCTTGGGTGTTGGAGTAACCTTTTCCTAGTTCTGGTTTGTGGCTCAGAGAAACGGGGAGGGATCTGTTTGCATAATAAAGCAGTGGAAAAAGAAGAGAGGCTCCCTTTGCACCATCACGTTACATGGCTGATTTATTACCTGGGAATTCTCCTCCGCTCTTCATCTGCCTCCTGACTCTTCACCATTGGACTGAATGACCAAAATGACTTTTGTATCATTATCAGAAATCTGGATTAGATATTACTCCATTGGAGTGAAACATCTCACAGAATATGGCTGTGAATGCCCAAATCAATATGAACACTGGCACTTTTGTTCCAAAGAAATATCCACGATCCTTCTTCAGTCTGTTCTTGAAAGGTTTCAGGTGCTTCCAGCTAAATTCTCAGAAGCTGGAAGAGCTGCTACCACTTACTCTTATTAGTTTCCATCTGTTTATGAGCCTGCAATGGTTTATATTATGCCAACATCTCAGCCAGGCTTTAATCATTCACTGGCTTAGTAAGGAACACCGGGAATAATGGAAAAGGAGGACGCTGACTGGATGCAGGAGGCAATTCTGTAGCGGGAAGATGTTCTGTATGGAGCCTCGCCTTGGAGCATAGCCAGTCCAGCCTTGAGGTGAATGGGAGCAGCTCATCCCTGGCTTTTGAGCATCAGGGAAATTGAAATTCCACTGTGAACAAGAGGACTCTCTGGCTCAAATGGGTGCCCAAGGGGGTCTGCAGGTATGGTCAAAAAAGTCAAGATGGCAGCTGCGAGAGTGCAATTGAAGCCTTGCGTGGTTTTTATGTGCACAGCTTCAGTCATGCATTTCACATGTCCAACAGTCTTCTCTATGGCTGCTGCCAGCATCCCCCCCCCCCCCCCCCCACTGCAGATTGGGCCCAGCAGCACCTAGTTTGTGAGGGGTGGCAAGTTTAACTGTGTGGGGGGGGGTCAGTTGAAGAGCCACTGGGGAAGTGCCTTTTCAACCAGCAGCCCTGTACAAAGGGAGGGAAGATCCAACGCCACCTACAAGATGGTGGCATGACATCACAACACAAGCCATTTTGTGTGTGCACACTTGCAAACGGGGTGATGCCATGCCACCTTCTTGCAGATTTTGACATCCCCCTCCCCACAGATGTGACTGGAAAGGTCCCATTTCCTCTCCTTCTCTTCCCTGTTTTGCCTGCCTCACGTGGCAAGAGACCCAGAGGAACAGAGAGCTGGCAGAGGAGAGCCAGAGGTCTTCTGGCAGGCATTTCTGGCAGCAGGAAATTGGAAGCAGGTTGGCAACTTTGGTGGAGGAAAAGGCAATGAGCTGAAAGGGTGGTTGGAAATGCAGCAAAATGGGCTGGAGGGAAGTTGGCTCACCTGACCAACAGAGAGGCCAGCAGGATCCCTGGAGGCTGCCCTGATTTTGGAGTGGCCCAAGGGTGGAGGGGTCTGAAGACCCTTCAGGGAAAGTGTCTGGATAATGAGAGGCAGAGAGAGAAGCAAAGTAGCCTCTGCATGGTAGTAACCAGTGACAGGACACCCAGAAAGTAGGTGGTTTCCAAATAAGGGACAAATATTTCACAGAAGGGCACAGAGAAGTGCTGGAAGGACCTCAGTGGTCACGGAAGTCTCACTCTGCTGAGCACGGGGCATCCTGTGGACCGCACTCATTTCTCGGAAGGAACCATGGGCTCTGTGGCCGCAAAGGGATAGCAAATCTGGGATCTTCACTTGTAGCCTCCTCACTTCCTCAGTGGTTTGGCCTTGGCACAGAGTTCTCTTCCTGTTATATGCAACATCACCTATTATTCACATTTTTGCAAGCAATTTTCCTTAACATTTAGAATTTCTGTACGCAGCTTTCATGGATTATCTATGCCTTTATTATACATGTGGTACAGAATTTTTTTAAGTTGGAGATTTGTATTACAAAATTAAATATGCACCTTTTAAAGGAAAACTGACTGACTTTGCCTCCCAACTCTACCAGCAGAGAGAAATTATGAGTGTGAACAAACAAGGTGAAAGCATCTGAAAATTGGGGAAAAGGGACTATGTTACAGGGAATTTTATGCCAGCATATAATGTTTGGATTTAGGAAATCCAGCTTCCAAGATCTCAGAGGAAGGAAGGAATGGGATGGTATGAAAAGTGAAATACTGAAAGGAAAATCACAACCCTTTCCAATTAGAAAGAAAAATGGAGCCCATGGATACCTTTCATGAGAGAGGACATATACTATATCCAGGAGACAGAAGGTGGGATCTAGAATTAAGATCAAAGCTACTAATCTAGTGTGAGAAGTCTAATTGCAGGAAGGCAGGTTCTGGCTCCATCAAACACAGAGGGAAAAAGACATTTTAACCACTTCCTGAGGAAAAGGAAATGCTAATGGGGACAAAGAGGAGGCAGAATCACTCCCTGTTTTGCCTCTGTCTACTTCAGCAACCCCCCCCCCCCCCATGTGGAACCCTGGAAAGGGGAAATGAAAGAGGGGAAGGAATTGTGTGAGTGCCAGGGGTCTGAAGTGGGGGACCCCCCTTGGCCTTGCTTGCGTTTGCCTTGGGTCTGCTTCAACCAACAGCATCAGAGGGGTCCATGGGGAGGGGGTCAAAAAGGTTAAGATGGCAACCACAATTCTGTGACCAAAGCCCCACCCTGTAAAAAATGAGTAGGGCTTTGAGTCCATAGTTGTGGCTGCCATCTTGACTTTTGTGACCTGCTTGGCATTCTGTCTGATATAGCACTGTTATTAATACAATCTCATGTATTGCTACAGTCAACAGAATTAAATAGCAGGGGAAAGGTGGAGGCCAAAAGGAGGAGGAATGAGATAGAGAGAAGAACAGCTGGGTAATGTGTAGAAAGAAGTGGAACATTTGGAATTTTATTCTATGTTCCTAAAAACAAAATGATGTAAGCAATTTGTCTCAGCAAATAATGCAACCCAATCTGAATTTTCTAAGGTATAACACCCACCCACCCCAGTTATTTAGGTACTGAATGAAATTTGTAAGATTACAAAGAGATTGCTGTAGAACAGTGAGGCTGACATAGAATTAAATTTAAATTAGCAGTGCAGTAAACTGTGCCAAAATGATGGATGTGGGTAATGATTCAGAGACATTGTTTTGGAATATAATTTTCCATACACTTTGGTAGGGACCAGAATATTTCAAATGGCTTTACATAGATTCTCCACCTTTTGTGCATAACAGAGAATGAACAGGAATCTGGACTGCATCTTCTTTACGTACACACAGGCCACCCTGCAGCCTGTCTTAAAATCTGGGCTATGGAAGTAGATCCTTTCCTACACCTTTTATTTAACCTTGAAGATCTCCCCTATGACACCCAGGGGATTCCTCTGGGAACCTGGGCATGGACCACCTTGGGCATCTTGTGAATGTGCTCTTTTCTCTGGCAAAGAAGGTGACATATTCAAAAAATCCCTTTACAATTATCTGAGCTTCTGATCATTGACACTTATAATGAAAGAGGAATGTGTTAAACATCTTGACAACCTCAGCTGGTGATTATTTCATGGTTAGGAATAGCTGGTGCAATATTTACTCAAGCAAATTTCTTAAGGAAACTCCTTGATGTTGGTTGTGCATGAAGGCTTTTATTTCCTTCATATACATTTTTGATAGCAAAAAGCTCCAGAGCCAGGTTGAGTTTTGTTTTCCTCAATATACCCTTTGCTGTCCAAATAGAAAGAGTCAAAAATCATCAGTGCTGGAGCAGAACATTCTAACCTGGCATCCCATTCCTCTCTTTCTTGTTATATAAGAGAAGTATCTGTCTCAATAAACATTTCAGAGTAGAGCCTTAATGCCGAAAACGATTTCAAGGATGAATTCTCAGGCCAATCATATCTTGATGGTTGAATCCAATACTAGCCTACCATTTTGAACAGACAGCCGTGACATCAGTGGGGAGCATCAAACAAGCAGGATCTTGTTCAGAGTGGGCATACATTTGTATGTACCCAGTATTATTTTCAAGCTAAGCTGATACCCGAAAGGAAAGAAATTCTGAGAAAGACATTACACCTTATTCAATACGTTGGGAGTTTGCGTAGTCCAACCTCCTTGTTCAATTTTGGATATTCAATGTTGGATTCAAATCCAGCATCCTTGAAGTCATATCATTTACCCCCTTTCAACTGTGGTCATCAAACAATTCCTCTTTTTGGAGAAAATGGAGGCAAAACAGCAGCTAAGTGGTTCTGTTTTGTCACCATAATCTCTAAACATTTCATGATCTACAGCACTGAATTCTGCTCTTGAGTGGGATGACTGTTTCAAACATTGGCTGTTTGAAATAATTTGCAATCCCGCTTAGTTTTCTGCAATTCCCTAGCACTACAGGGAAGGCAAGCAACTGCAGCTGGCCACTGAATTCTGGTGGCCTATCAAAGCTCCTGAGTGATGAATAGGTCAGTTTCAATTCCTTCTTCATCCAGTTTTTCAAAATCTCAAGGCCTTTCCTAAGACTTATGAATATATTCATCAATGAGGATACGTTGCCATCAAAATATTAAAGAAATTATATTCTTGTCATTTTAATCAAGGAGCAGTGAAACTTGTTCCAAAATGTTACTTCATATGTAAGGCAAAGTGAGGAAGGTCCATCTTTATCTGATACACATTTCAGGTCCATTCTGGAGAAGTTACTATGCTAATAAATGATGATGCTAATTTTCCTCAAGGCGGGCGGGGGGGGGGGAATTCAAATATATCCATTTCTTAGGTGATGCCTTATCTCAAGAGTGGCAGAGGCAGAGAGTAGCATTACCACTACTAGTGGTCTATTTGCCACTTACCATACACAAACCATTGAAAGTAGCTCCTAATTCAGATCAGAAGCCATACACAGAGTTCAAACTTGGATCAAGCCAGAGCAAGTGATCTTCCAAATTCAGGCTAGAGTTACAACACAGAGTTTCAGTAAAGAAAGAGAAATGGGCTTCATGAACCAGCCAAACTTTAATAAATTAGCCAAAGGACAGCTGGTAACTTCATACCATCCACATTCTCAATATACTTATTAATATAATATAATATAATATAATATAATATAATATAATATAATATATAATATAATATATTAATATACTCAATATATTAATCCCACTTACCCAACATGTAGGGTAACCTGAACTACACATTTATTCTGTGTATTGTCCTGTATTTGGGCAACAAAATGTCCACCACTGTCATCATTTTATTGGGTCATAAATGGGAGGTTTGGGTTTAACATATAAACTATAAGGCATAAGCAGAATCAAATTTTGGTACAAATGTGTGTGTGTTTTTTTTAAATAGGTTTGGGCGGTATGCGGAAGCCTGCATTCTGCTGTGCAAATAAAATAGTACATTGTTTTTGCTGAATCAAGAGCCAAAAAAAAAGACTACAAAGAATATGAAAATGAATGAAGTCTGGAGTAATTTTATCATGCCCATATAATGTCCATTTCATGTTCTGTCAGAATCATCTACAGCCTCTGGATTAGATCCCAAATGGTCATCATTTTCACTTTAGTAATATTCCTGCATTCAGGCACCAAAGAAGTTTTGCTTTGTGGTTTAAGAAAAATAAACTTGCTTGTGCTCATGATCACTTTAAAAAAATAAGACATAAGCTTCTACCAGAAAGCAACTGGGTTATGGAATAATCTCTGTGACAGCCTGATCTGTGTATTTCTATGTCTTAACTAGAAGCTGTGTTTACCTCTCTGGAAACCTTGATCCTTTACATGGATCTGACTATGCTTTCTGTTTAGCCCATTGAAGTTCAGCAGCTGGTAGGAAACCTTGTGAACTAGAGTAGATCTTGCCTATATATTCAAACAGGGCGAGCCTTTCCTGACTTTGACCTTCTATGGTTGGCGACTTTGCTAAAGCCCTATGGACAAGAATTTGGTGCTCCAAGGGGAAGGTCTTAGACCACAAAGTGGAAATTATAAAAGAAGCAGAATGTAGCCCAACTTTAGAAAATCAATAGAGATGTTCATTACATCTTCCAGTGAAACAAATTGTTTCTAGTGGTAGTGATCCCTCTTTTAACTGAGGATATTTAAGCGGAGGTTGGATGGCCTTCTTTTAGAACTGTAGCTCCAGTCCTACATGGGATTAATCAGTCCTCTATTTCTCACTGTGGTCTAACTTCTTACTATTCAGGGGAAAGTTTGAATAGTCACTGTTACTAAGATATTGCCTGCAACTGTATCATGGATGAGTTAAGAGTTTCATCAAAAAGAAAGATTAACTATCTGTGACATAGGTAGGACTTTGATCATGGATTATTTTTCTAATAGTAGAGTCATTGATTGGACTTTTGCATCTGCTAACCTATGGCTCGCTTAATCATGATTTACAGACTGAACCACAATAGGTTGTATTTACACAACACACTGCCATAAATCCTGGTTTACAAGGCACTCTCCTACTTTATTGGTCAGCTCACTTAGCCATTCTTGGATGGGATGAACTTGATTCATTCATCTGAGATTTCATGACAAGAACACTTCCCTATGTTCCCCAACATAAAAAATTATTATATTTCTGAAAAAAACATGTAAAATGTATGTTTCTGATGCCATTCCTTTTTGTTTGCCTAAATTCAACTAAAATTATAATCATATTCATATACTTCTACTAAAATATGTTTTTAAATCTGATTATAATTTTTATCAAAGATTTTAATTACAATAGTAAAAACAAATATAAACTAAACTCAGGAAAAGAAGGAGAAATAGAAAGAAAGAATAAAAAGTGCAAAAAAGAAAAAAAAGAAAAGGAAGAAAGTAAGATAAAGAAAAAGAAAAGAAATATATAGAAAAAGACAAAAGAAAAGTATAAGAAAAAGTTAGAGAAGTGGCTTCTGACCTTTTAACAGCAGTTATAAATACATTTATATTTTACCCTCTCTCTTTCAAATCCAAAATCACAAGTTCATTCTTTTCTTTTTTCAGCAAAAAGTCCATAAGAGGTTTCTAGTCACTAATAAATGTAGCAGTTGATCTTCCTCTAAGCAAACAAGTTAATTTTGCCATCTCTGCTAGTTCCATCATCTTCACCAACCATTCCTCCATTGTGTGTATTTCAGAGTCTTTCCATTTTTCACCATTGTCTTTTCCCTTTGATGTTAAACATTCCCACAAAGATCTGGTCTATTTTTAAAATTAATTCCAAATAACTCCAAAAGCACTTTTGCCAAAACGTTAATTTTTCAAATGTATACAGTCCCCTTTATCCACTTGTAACTTTCTTAGTCAAAAACTTATTAAGCTCTTTGCTGTTATTTTAAAGTCTTTTAAAAATATTATTTTTCTCTTTGCTTTACTTTCTGTAATTTGGAAGGAAGGCTGACTCACTGAGCGGCTGTTTTCTTTATCCCGCTGTTTCAAAGACCTCTCTTCAATTATAAATTGATTATATCCAAAAGCGAGGGTTTGGTCAAATTTAATGTCCCTAAAGGCTGCACTGAGGGTGCAGGCATGCTGTTTCTCCCTCATCCACCAGCTGTTTTACTCATGAGAAACGGCAAGACTTCCATCCTGTGGTCTCCTCATGAGGAACAGCCATCCAGGGTTGGTGATCTCTTGGTCCCTCCTTCATGCGGAAGAAACCTCTGCTGGCCATCATTTGCTACCGCAGCACCATCTCCGCTCCTTCAGAGACGTCTAGTCTGCCATAGAACCTCACCTGGAAGGCATGAAGGAATATATTATCTTCAGCATTGGTTTGCTTGCTAGGAATGGGACTTTTTAAATTAAATACCATCATTTGGGGGAATTTAGATTTTAAAGCAAGTCTTCAAATTCAGGAAAGTTCATGATTTCATACATAATGATCCTTGAAATAAGAACTGGAATATGAACTTGTATGCCTCTTGAAATGGCAAAATGTTTGCTTAATACTACCAGTTCTGAATGATTAAGGCTGCAAAGACTATTAGTAAAGTATCCTGGGCCTGAAGATCGGGTGGGCTGACTGACAGAGCAGGCTCTGTAATTCAGAATGGAATTGCTCCTCCCCGTCTTGGAATTTGCCCTTCCTTCCTTCTCATTCAAAGTGCAGCCCTGCTGCCTCCAATAGCGACGTTCCCAATTTGGAATTAATAGTTTCTATCAAGGTGCAATGCTTATCCAGCACCCTATGCCTTCTCCATTATTTTGACCTTTTATCCATGTGCATGCTTAAATAATAGGAAAGACACCTCTACTCAAAAATACTTGTAGAAATAATTTCTCCAAGTAAGACCTATTAAATTTACTGAGAAGGGTGGGAGGCAGTTCCTATCTTTACTGAGTTGATAGATTAAAACTCTTTTTGAGAGTTAGGTGGCCTCAAAATCCAATAAATTAAACTACCTTAAATCAATTAAACATGCTGTTAACTACCTTGGTTTCCTGCAGCACAGAATTCAATGTAACAAACAAGGGGGTGGAGTTTTGCTCCTTTGTCCTCCTGATAGGGAGCCTTTGGAACAGTCTCCAAGGTTTGTCCCAGATCAAGCTATAAAGGCAAGGTGATTAAATTGCATATTTAATCCCACATTGTTTTAGGACTCCTCTCTTCCTGAATCAGCACCACAGACTGTCAGGTAGATGGAATTGCAACAGAATGCATAGCCCAGATGACCTTTGGCTGGGTATTTCAACCATGGTGTCTCCAACCATGTTATCTCCCTGCCAACTCCATTTGAATGGATCCATCACCACTGTTTCGCATGGTTTAAAAGTTAAGCAAGGAGGAGGAGGAAACCCATTCAGATTAGGTTCCCTCCCTCCTCCCTGTGCTTTGGCAGCACTGGTGGCTAGAGAAAGAAACTCTGCTTTTTCTTGCATTGCACGCTGTAGGTCATTATGCCTGGAGCCATTTCAACAGTAGCTGGATGTTCCAACTGTCCTCCGGGGTGGAATCCATCATGCAGCGCACGGAATCCCATCAAGCAAGGCTGGGAGAAAGGGTCAAGTGGTCCGCTGCTAGACTGTTGAAGCTCATCAGAGACATATTTAATTTAATTAAGGTTGTCAGTGCTATTGATTTTGGCAGTTTCAATTACAGTGCTGTTATGGCTTCTGGATCTACTGATCTGTGATGAGGCATATCAGCACCAGCGCACATGGAGGAAAGAGCCCTTTGTCTCTTTTAAAAGCTGACACATCTGCCATCGGCCATAACTTATGACTTTTATCCAGCCCAGCTCCTCTTCTGTTCCTCATAATTAATTTCTCATTAGACAGGTCTTTATTGTTTAATTTGTGCAGTTTATAATCAAATTGGGCACATTAATTGTCACAGAATTTAAGGCTAATGAAAAATAAAGGTTTTCAATAACTTACTCTTCCATTATTCCAGACAAGATAAAATAAAACACTTTAAGGATTGTCAGCTTCTTAAATTATAAATTAGGTTGTTTAAAGAGCAGGGGCATTTAGGAAGCAGTTATCACACATTTAGTAATGATAAATCCTAGCCTGCAGCACAATTATTGGGGTTATATTTACTATTCCTCTTTGCTTTCCCCCAATCCACCATTCTCTAATTTAAGGGCATTATATCTTTTTCCTGGGAGTCAAAACAAGTGAATTCTCAGATAATGGCATGGGCATGGCTTCACTTTTTTACGTACATGCATCATTGCCCACCACAACTAACTTCAAAGAGTTCAACTACATTACAGAGAATTCCTGAAAGATCCAGCTGAATGGCTGTGAGGCAACATAAAGAATTTCTCACATGGGACAGGCTTCCTAAATGCCTGAGAGTACAAAACGTGGCTTAAATCTCACCTTCGCCCAAATGGAGTTTTGTCAATTTCACTTTCTCCAGTCCTTGGTTCCATCCCTTTTGAACAAATCCAAATGAAATATTTATGCATTTCTCTATATTTTTGCCTAATAAAAGTCACTTGGGCAAGAAATTTGCCCTTGATGAATAATGTCTTCTACATTTCGTTAGCTCATGAGTATTTGCACTGAGGAACACTTTTCCCTCATAGTTCTTACTCTGAGAATTGCTGCTCAGAATTCTGTAGATGGTGAATTCAGCATTCCAGTTCACTTAGTCATTTGGGAAGGCCAAAGCTGTCCACAAATCGTATCAAAATTCAAACAGAGGTTCTTTCTTCTACCTTGACTCTGTAAGAACATGCAGAACAATCCTGCTTCCTGCAGTTGGGAGTTCTAACATGGGACATAATGAAGAACTGGAAGCCCAGTTAGAATTCTGTAGTGAAAGAGGAAATTGGAATGTTTCTTTCTCCATCTGTGTTTTCCCTCCTTGTTTCAACGAATTCCCCCCTGAAATCCTAAGATACAATCACGCCATCTCAGTTTCAGAGCTGGTGAATATTTATTACTGGTCTGGAGAGGTGTCTGTGAGACTAGGCTGAAGCTGCCATAACCTAAAGATGAAGCAGGCACCTACACAGAGAGGACAAAAGCCAGGAATCTTGTCAAAAAGATCCCTCCAGGGGGTAGATAAGACGGAAACAAGTCCTTAAAGATCAAAGGAGAAATGTCATCAGAAGATAGAAAAGGAGGCTGGGCCTGAGCACATGAAGCCCCCCTCTCCCCAGCCCATCTCAGCTATCAGACTTGTGAATCAACAAAGCAAGGTCTTTCAGGGATAAAAGGGGTCCTGAAGCCGCCCACTCCTGGAGTTGTCCTGGATCTGGACTTGGCAGCTTCTGTCCCTCTAGCTAGTGCCTGGTAGCTTAGTTGAGAAGGACATGGTTAAGTGGGGATGAGTGTGTGTGTGTGTGCACGTGTGAGAAAGAGCAAATGTATAATGTAACCAGTACACTTTTGCTGCCACTTTGAATTCATTGGGTCTCTGTGCATTTCATCAGAACCTGACGTGTCTCAGTGTTCAGCTGAAAGTGACTTGAGTGTGTCCCTAATGATTTCCCGGCTGTTGACCAGGGCTATATGTCTTGTGCGCTCTAGCTGCACCTATCTGGAAAACCCAGGTAGAAAGCAAGATCTGCATGCCTCAACAAGCTATGTGTGCATGAGTGAGTGACCATAAGCTGGACCTGGGAGCATGTGTCATGTGTCTAGCGACTGGGAAGGTGCTGTTTCCCCATGTTTGTTCCCAGGATGTCCCTCCTGCTGGAATGTCTGTTGTGGCTGGGAGAGGCTCCTAGGTTTGGAATTCTTCTGCGGGTTGACTTCTCTCCAGAACAGAGAAGTTCCAAAATGTTCCATGGTCTTTGGGACACTCAGGTATTACAGTTTCAGCCATTATTGCAATGTGGCCACTTTTGACACATTCCAAACCCTACCTTTCATCTGGATTACAGTACAGCCAGTCCCTAATTTTTATTTGCTCTAAAGGAGCTCAGAGTCTTCTGGCAATCTTTATGGCAAAGGATTTCTCCTAGGCCTGGGTCCAATACTACGCCTCACAGACATCTCATGTTTGATTTTGCCGCCGCCTCTTCCTCCTCCTCCTCCTCCTCCCATAGTATCCCTCAGACATCTGACCATCTTATTGCCCTCAGTTGGACTGAGAGCCATCCCTGCCCTGCCTTCCTTCACACTGTTCTGCCACTAAGCCTCCTCAGGTTGACTGAGGTATCAGTCTGTTCCAGCTCCTTCAGGGCTCAGCAGACCCTATAGTTGTGCTTAATTAGTTATTTCTGCCTTATTTCTTGACAATCAGGGAACGGCCCAGATGAGCTGGGGATGCACTTCTGCCCAGAGTGACTCCTGGAATTTGGGACAGAAGGTGATGGAATTTGCAGTGACTGGAATGAACTCACAGAGGAGACAGGCATGGAGCAGGGGAAGGCATGCGTTGGGCCAAAAATGAAATGGCACATATATCTTAGGCAAGAGATTGCAGCATGTCAGAGGTGAAGTGTGAAGAGTTCAGTTGCTAAACCAAAGGCAGACCAAGCTGGCTAGAATTGGAGCTGTGATATTGCACTGGATTAACACAAGGCAGAACCAAACTTGGAACCAGGAACAACTAAGATAAATCTAGTTTTAAACCATACTGATATAACTAGTAAATTAAATGGTAAGCAGCCGATTATGTAGTAAATTAAAACAACAGTAAAACAAAAAAGGAAATGTAAGGGCAGAAGTGGCCACAACAGTGGAGTAAGAGGGGCTTATGGTTCCTATTCACTGGTAGAGGCTGTTCCTGGGTGGAGGGAGAAAGGTAGGTAGATTGGGAGTGCTAGCCCCAGGCAGAAGCCACCACCAGATGTAAGATGGGGTCTTACTGGTGCATGGATGGAGGCCCTTGTGCACTGAAAGCTCAGAGCTTCACCAACAAACTTGCTTGATCAACCACTCCTTTTGCTGTTCCACAGGGAGATCACACAATGGATGTGCTTCAGAAGAGAGCTCCAGACAGTTGGGATGATGGGAGAGAAATTACCAGAACATTTCAGGAAACAGAAGACATTTAGGTGGATGTGGTGAGAAGCTGGAGGACTGATGGTCATAAAGACAGCAATGTCCGAAAAGGAAGCTGCAATAATGCAACTTCATAGGCACATATGAAAGCTACTTTAAAACATTCCAAGTGCAGCACATAATAGATTTGATGCCAACTTGTGGTGGCCACTGAATCTTAAGGCAAGTAGGTCTGTTTTGATTGGCTGGAATTCTCAAGTTCTCCTTTCACTCCAGCAGCAGCATTTGCAGGGAGGGCAAAAAAGTAAAGCTGGGAGTTGTGACAGCACAATGAAAACTCCACCCCTTTTGCCTGTGCATCAATGTCATATGCACATACAAAGGGTGAGGCTTTGATTGTGCTGCTGGGACTGCCATCTTGACTTTTGTGACACCTTCCCCAGGATGTCCTTGTCCTCTAACTCTCTTGACTTGAATGGAACATCCATGGGAGAGTGGATGGGTCAGATGAGCAAAGTCACCACTGCACAGAAGCAAAACCAGCATTGTGGTAAAGAGTATTACTAGAATATGAATTGTATTTCCCAACAAAATACCCTTGAGCAAAGGGAAAGGTTGATTAGAAAAGAAATTCACTCCTGGAAGTGGCTTTTGAATGAAAACACTGAGGCCATTTTCCCACTAGCGACTTTTAGCATCTTCATAGCACTACCAAGCCATCTCTGTAGTGATGGAACAGCTGATCTCTCTGCTGTTCTTTTGGCACAAGGGGGAGGGGGGGTGACTCCAGCACATGCTCCCACTGTTGCTAGTGGGGAAGTGACCTGAGAGAGTTCAGTCATGCTGTAAGCAGGTGTAATGGATCAAATTATGAGAGATGAAGTCACTGATGCCGGCTGAAGAGAGGATTTTGCATCTTCAAGCTGGTGAGACCCCTTGCAAGACCTACTGAGAGAGGGTGACAGGAGTGGTAGGTCATAGGGGCAATGGTAGCTGAAAGTGCATGGCTGCTGACCTGCTCTGTGGTGGATCTGGGAGGAGAGGGAAAATATGACTTCAAGAGTCCTACCTCCCCCCATCAGATACCCATCAGCCACACCCACTGCAATGACTGACAGGGAGAGGGCATGCTGTGCCAGCCAACAGGGGCCAATAGGGGCTGAGCAGATTGCACCAGCTGTTCAGTCCTGCTGAAGCATCCACTCTCACCCATAACTCAGATATTGATTCATACATGCACATCCAGACGCTGGCCGTCAACTCACCTTCACCTGAGCAGTTGGCTTGGCCAAAGCTTCCCATCAGAAGTGTTTCAAACATGGCTCTGGATGTGTGCTTAATCTTTCTGGTGGGGAGCAGAGTGATCAATCATCACACCCCCCCCCCATGATATTTTCTGCTAATATCCCCCATGGCAATTGGGCCTAATCCATGGGCAGGGATTGGGTGGGTGGGAGAACACTTTATTGCAGTTAATTGCTAGAAAAATTAATTTTCCCTACCAAAGAAGTTGAACCTGGCTGTCCTGAATCAACGTGTCCCTGTGGCATGTCCATCCATTGTTGGGCCTCAGAATTCCACCAGCATTTATTACCTCTACATCCCTTTCTCATCAATGTGCTTCTGAACTGTTTTCAAAGGTTGGAAGACCTACAAAACTCTAGTTGGTAACACTGGTTCCTTGTACAATCTTTAATAAAATCCGCTTTGTGCCCCAAATGGACAAGATTTACAGCTGAAATGAATAGATTGATTCTTAGTAGGACATAAATCTGCCAACAGTATATAGAGGCTTGTGGATGTCAGGCAGTAGGTGAACGTCACTGCAAGCATCCTCCTGGAGAACAGACGGTGAGGCCTTCTCCTGGACTGGCTCAATTAGATAAGCTGTCCTGACTTGTTAGAAGACTCATGGACAGGGAGATGCTGGCGAGGGAGATGAAGACAGCTCTCTTGGCATGCCATTTCATTTCCCTTGAAATAAGGAAGGACATAAGATGAAGGAGTAAAGAAAGGTACAGCATCCAGTGACTGTGATTTGTTTATCTGGAAAAGCCACGTCAGGCTACAAATTGGTGCGGAAGGAGAGAAAGGGGTGGAATTATGGGTTCAGCTGGCTGGTTCATACGAAAGGCAGGAGGCAAAATGAATCTAGGAAATGCTACAAAGGAAAAGGAGAATAGAAGCCTCCGTGTCTGTAAGCAGGCAGGATCTTTCTTTAGTAAGTAAAGAATGCAAGATGAAGGCATAGGGAATAGGACAGGGGAGACCCAGAGTCACATCCCTCCTTAGCCACAGGGGTTCACTGGGTGAACTTAGCCTAACCCTCCTCACCAAGTAGCTCTTGAGCATTTAAAGAAAAAGGGAAGCCCCCCGCTTGCCTGTGTGATATGTTTCCCTCCACATCCCTACCATGTTGTGATGGAATGGACTTATGAAGGCCATGCTCGGGGAGATAAGCGTGTTCTTAGCCCCCAACAGGAGCGTGGGAGGTTCAAGAAGATGAGGCTGGCACCTCCCTAAGGAATTCATGGTTTTGTGGCTGGCTGGCTTGGGAACTTGGGTTCAGTCTGGTGAGATTCTGTCTTGAGGTGGAAGCTAATAAACGCAACAGAACTGTATTTGCATTGTCTCTTGGAGTTCTTTGGGCTAAACCTGACACATGTGAACATTTGCAGGAAGAAGGGTGCCTTGCTCTTCCCTCCATACAATAGGGGATCTTTGTGAGGATTTGTCCTTCTGCACTTCTCCCCTCATGAGCCCACCATAGGTAACCAAAAAGCAGTGACCAGTGCCACCTGAGCTCTATGTCCCAGGCTCCCTTTTTTGGCAGGCCAAGGAGAGGAGAAGTGCAGCAACATGGCGGCTTGGCTTGGCTCTTCCCAAAGGGGCTGGGTCACACAGTCCTAGCTGAATACACATCAGCTTTTTTCCTGCTGTACCAATGGAGTTTAGCTACTGCTTGGGCTTTGAATTTGGGTCCCAAGGTATTTAGGGCATTATAGAGTCACGTCAGCCCCTTGCAATGGGATGGGTAACTTAAAAGCAGCTAGTGCCAGCTCCACAGGCTGGTCTAGCATCTCCATTCTGCATTAGCTACAAACTCCAGACCCTTTTCAAGAAAAGCCCCATGTCCAGCACATGGCCAAGGTCCATCTGTGAGCTTAGGAGAGTTAGGCTATCCTAGTCCAGCCAGCGCTGCTGCTAGAGCATCAGCCAAAACTGGATATAGACCTTCCATGTCTCTCATCCACCAAGCTTTGATGGTAGTTTTGAATCAAGAGAAAAGCCTAGCTAAGCACTTTTAGCTTTGGAGGGAATGCAGTTTCATCCAGAACAGGCCACCTTCCTACTTCCTGGATCTGCAAACCATTGATTGTAGCCTTTCCCCCTTATTTGGATTCAACTTTAATTGATTGGCCCTCTTCCAACCAATCTTTGCCTTCAGGTAACTGTGAAGCACCTGCACAGACTCTTGATTCAGACAGAAAGATTTAACGGTTAGTGTCATCAGCACCCCAGGAGTAAGAGACTATGGATGACTACCCTTATATGTTGAACAGCTGTAACAACATATCACGGTCATCACAGGCCACTATTTAGAGATGGTCCTGCAGACAGTGATAGAGTAACTGTAATACATTGCCTCCATGTCTCAACCAACTGAGGTGCTCCAGCAATATCCAATCATCAGTAGTGCAGAAGCTCTTGCAAGGGCAAGGAGAATCAACCTGGCAGACTGCCTATTTCTTTCCTGGTAAAGGATACCAACCTGGGCAACTAAGGCTGTTTTCATGCTATTTCTTGTCCATATTTTTTTTTTAAAAGGTGGGGGAGTGTAAAATTCAACAAAGTATGTGTATACTCTTAACACATACCCAGGCAAGGCCAGGGTCTTGAGCAGAGGCTTAGAATTCATCAGGTTAGGTGTCTCCCAAATACAAGAAAAGACAGTATTAAAAAAGCAACACGATAAAGAATGCCTGCACGATAGAGAGAAGTCTAATGCAATAAGAGAGGATTAAGGAGGCACAATAGGAATTAGAGATTCATTCATAAGATTGATCAATACTTTAGAATTGGAAGGAAAGACAACAAGGTTCAGGGAAGGTTTATGAAGAGGTCAAGCTGGAAGATTTGGGTAAGGCTAGAGAAAGATCAGAGAAATGGTTTTAATACTGAAGGAGATAAAATCTTGAGTAGAGAGCAAGGAGATGATTGATCATGAAGGAGACCCACAGAGAAGCTTTGGCTTCCTAGAGTTGGAGTTGATCAGAGTAATGTTTCTATGTTGTTTATAGGTTTACATATCAAACAGGATACACCCAGAATCTCTTCTGTTGTCTTCCAGACAAATTCAGCTAGATGAGAATTCAAAGACAGATGTGAGTGACCTAGGGCTGGAGGTAGCATTTATTGAAGAATGGAGCAATTGTGTCAAGAATTGAAGACTTAGATGAATTGCAAATGGAAACTGAAGATCTAAAGAACAGGCAGAAGTAAATGAAAAGGTGGAAGAGTTATTTCTGATCAATGGACTGAGTGGTCATGGAAGGAATATTTATATAAATTATTGTCAGCAATGCCCAAGGAAATAAGATGATGATTAAATAAACCTTTGGCAAAGCCAGGATGGGGGTGGTACCTCCATCCTGGTGCTTCTTGATCTCTCAGTGGCTTTCAATACTCTTAATTATGTTATCCTTTTGAACCAGCTATGGAGTTTGGGAATTGGGAGCATGGTATTATGGTGATTCTCCTTCTTTCTCCCCAGCTGGTTCCAGATGGTGCTGATAGCACCTTGAATTGCATATGGAAACCTGCTTGGAGCCAATGCAGACTGTGAAATACTGGTGTTACATGAGTGTACTGAGACTTACCCATTACTACCTGCACTGCTGCATTCTGGGCCAGCTGCAGCTTCTAGTTAGTCTTCAAGGCAGCCCTATGTAGAACACATTGCAGAAATCCAACTGAGAGGTGACTAAGGTATGAGTGACTATGAACAACGCCCCCCAATCCAGAAATAGGTGCAATTGGTGCATAAGACAAAGTTGTACAAAGGCTCTCCTGGCCATGGTTGCTACCTACTCCTCACACAGATGCTGTGAGTCCAGGAGGACCCCCAAATTGCCTACCAGCTCTGAGTGGGGAAGTGCAACCCCATCTAGAGCCAGGGTGGAAAATCCCCAGAACTGAATCCTGGGTGCCCAAAACCCACAGCCACTCAGTCTTACTAGGGTTGAGTCAGTGTCTGTTTTTCCCCTGTCCAGATCCTCATGCCCTCCAGACACTGGGACAGAACTAAGATAGCATTACTTGGTTGGCCAGGGGCAGAGATGTATAACAGTATCATTAATATACTTAGATGAATTGCAAAAGGAAACTGCAGATGTTAAAAGTAGTGAGATAATGGAACCCTGAGGCACCACATAAAACAGGGGCCTAGGGCATTTTGCCCCCTCCCCCGCACTGGACCTAACCCTGGAGAATGGAGGAGAACCACCATAACATTGTGCCTCCCACTCCCAATCCCCTGAGCTGGTCCAGAAGGATAGGATGGTTGATAGTATCAAAGCCTGCTGAGAGATCAAGGAGGGCCAGGAAGGAAGCACTTCTCCCCTCATGAGCCCACCATAGGTAATCAAAAAGCAGTAACCAGTGCCATCTCAGTCCTATGTCCCAGACTGAAACCTGACTGAAAGGAATCCAGATAATCCATTTCCTCCAAGGTCCTTTGAAGCTGTACTTCAATGGTCTTCTCAATAACCTTTCCTAAAAAGTAAAGATTTGTAGCCTGGGTGAAAATTGTGCAGTTCTGTTGGATACAGGGATGGCTCCTTGAGGAGGGGCTGCACCAAGGCCTTCCTCAGAGCAGATGGAACTACCCCCTCTCACTGAGATGCAGACACCACCACATGGAACTAATCACCTGTCACTTCCAGGGATGCCTTAACCAACCAGGAGGGGCATAGATCTAAAACACAGCTGCCAAATTTAAAGCCCCAAGGATCACAGCTGATGCCAAACCCAAAACTCAGGTAGGCACATTTGTGAGACCCCCCTTTGCCCCCCATTTCCAACCAGGTCTCAGTAATACGTGCCAGATCAGTCCTCTGAACCATGATCAAATGGATTGAATAAGCATCTGTGCCCAAGATTTCCTCAAATATGTAACTGGACATTAAACTCAGGTAGCACTGAAATTTGCAATATATGCAAAACTTAATTATTACAAAACTTTACACAAAACAGTGGCAGCTATTCAATATATTTTCCAGTTGCACAAACCTTCAAAAGCCATTCCAGTAATTCTGACTTTGAACAACTGTAGAGGAAGTCTCTAAATAGGATTCTTATAAAATATTGACTGCTCCTTGTGTTCTAGAAATTAAGGGTTTTAAATTAGAAGTTAAGACACAGTACTTTTCATTGACAAAAGCCTCCAATGTTGTGAGCTAGATGCAGATTCAGTTCCCAATTTTAAAGTGATGTAATTTATCCTACTTGGATCTGTGGAAGGCAAGCACTTCAGCCATTTATGCATATCAAAGACAAGGAGTTAACACCCCAGTGATTCCCCCCCCCCTCCTGTCCTTTAAGCCAACAGTATTAATTATTCAAGATTTAAAATTCTTAGAAAGATGTAGCTTGGGATATAAATTAGCATGTCTTATACAACTTGATCTGTTTGAATGAGGGTGCAGAAACCAAATGTTTCTATTAATCAGCTATTTGGGCTATCTTGTCAGAAATAAATAGTAGTACAGTTTTACAGAAGAAAAAGAAAAAAACTCATACAGAACAACCTCCCCCACAGCCTGAGACTTGGTGAAGCCAGCCTGGCAGAGAAGGAGACAATCTGAGAACACAAGGGAATTGATGGAGGGCGGGGGCGGGGGGAGATGCCTGGTGATGGCATATTTTCTTGGTCCAAAGACTCTCATCCTCCTATGTCAACCTAGAATTGTGGACACTAATCAGAAGAGAAGTTTTGATGCCACCTCATCCTCCCAATCATAATGTCCCCTCTCTGACCCTTCAGAAGGAACAGCATGTGTGTTATAGCATTGCTGGGAGGGTGGGGTGCAGTTTGTAAGGATGACCTGCTATGCAAATAACCAAATAACAAACAAATCTAAAGGAAGAAGGAGGAAAGAGGAAGGAGGAAGGGCAGTGTGTGCCCAGTCCTACCTTGGACCTCAGTGAAAGTTTAAACTGAAACTCTCTGTCATGTGGAAAGAGACCCTGGCCTGTCTTTTTTCTTCCTAATTTTCTCCACGTAACCTATTGCCTTATGTGAGCACCACCCTCACCTCTAGCATCAGGGCTACTTTCTTCATTCCTGAAAATATGGGCCATAAGTTCAAACCTTCACACCTCCGTGGGTCCTGGGCAAAATAGGCCCAACTTAATGTTTGAAAAATGGAAAAGCCCAGTAAAATAGAAAGGATGGCCATGAGTGCTTTAATCAGTTGGAGCCAACAGAGCATAAATGAACTTTGTGGACCTCAATAATACTGGGAACTTTGCTGGTGGTAGATTTGTTACTGACCGGTCTTGGTGGAGAGCCTGAGCAAAGTGTGATCCCAACATATTTCCAATGGAGAACACACTGAAGAAAAAATCCATGTTGGATTGGTCATCTCCCAGGTCAACAAGGACCATACTGAGGACTATGGCTTGTGAGCTGCAAGACTCAGCACGTCCTGCGAGGCAGGTAGGTCAGCCAGCTGCAAAGCACCTGGAACACCCAGCAAAGAGAAAGAAAATTCAGCAGTCATGAGCTGATATTTTGAATCAAACCCTAAAACTAGAGGATTTCAGAAAAGAATATTTCATATTTGGAAACACAAATACCCAGACTCAGGAACTGATGAACAGTGATTAATGGGTCAGTAAAATTTATCCTTAGAACAAAAACTTTTACAGATACCAAATTGCAAGAATTAGAAAAAATTGCTGAGTGAATCATATTGATAACAGCAACAGAAATGAAACTGAACATCAAATGATTAAAATTTTTGAAGAGCAACATCAAACTTTATTAACTTCTGAGACAGATAATGATCATGAGAGATATGAAAACACTGAACAAAGGAATGTTGAAGATCAGCTCTCTGACAAACATGGAACTGAAAGGAAAAATTATTAACTCAAACTATAGGAAGGACTTCCAACACTGAAAAAGACAAGTGAAAAAGAACTATCAAAAGTTCTGAAAGGCACAAATTTGGCAGTAGAAAATATTGTATCAAACACATTGGCTGCAACCAGTCAACTAATTTATAGCACAGCAGCAGTGATAACATCAGAGTTGGGATACAAGACTGTAAAACCAAAGCAACAAAATCAATCACCAAAATGGAAGATTTGATTGGAAAGAAAGATCAATAAATTATGAGCTGATATCAGCAATCTAAAGAATTTGAAGGAAAGAAAATTGAAAAATAGTAGCGTCAAGGAAAGTTTACAGGAAAGATATAATCTTCACACTAAGACAATTGAATTAAAAGAACAAGTCATGGCTATTTCAAATAAAATTGAATGATATGAATGTGGAATAGATCAGTTTTAACCAAATTAGCAGTTTTGAACAAATCAGCATTTGTTTTAAAAAGCATTGCTGGGAATACAACAAAAATAGATTTTGCCCTGATAATAAGACAAAACATTAAAATTTTGGACTGACATCTGGGATAATCCAAAAAAGCATAATAAAGATGCAAAATGGATGAAAGAGGTTGGGAAGAACATTGGCTCAGTCAGAATGGATGATATGGTCATAACATCAGACATGGCTTTAAAAAAAAGTCAAGAAAGTTAAGAACTGGAATGGATCAAGAAAAAATGAAATCCACAAACTGGCGACTCAATGTAATGAAATATTAAACTGGAAAAACTAAAGAATGAATGGTGACTAGTAGAACATTCTTAATAATAAAAGAGAGACAAGGGTGTAATGGCAATTAGAGATCAATTACTTGCTTGTTAATAATGTTCAAACTGCTAACTAGTTGGTATACTATACTAGCAAATGTTATTTTGAGTTATATATTCAAAATTTCCTTGTATCTATCTAAAGAAAAAGATAAGTGCTGAAATTCATGAGGAAGAAAAACTCAATTGCTGATCAATAAAATGATATTAAAAATTCCAAGCAAAGCAAAACCATCTTATAAATGTTTTGGATCAAAAGTTTTGATTCTCTCCCACATGGTGGGATATACAAATGTTTGGAAATCTTTGGCATTACTGGATAAATTCAGAAGCTGTGAAAAAATGGACAACTTTGATGGTAAATGGAGAAGAAATTGGAAATGAAGGCATCAGTAAAAGGCAGTTTTGAATAGGATTTATTCTCTCATTTGCTTTTTACCATTGGTGATTCCCCTTACCTATTTTGAAAAAACAAAGCTTGGAGGAAAAATGTCGAAGTAAACTAGAAAAATATTCCAACTGTTCTAAATGGATGATTTGAAGCTACATGGAAAATCAGAACTTGAAATTGAATTCCTACTTAACATTGTAAGGATATATAGTGATGATATCAAAATAGAATTTGGGCTTGACAAATGTATGACGCTCAGCATAAAGAAAGAAAAAAATATCAAAATGGATATAATTAAAAATGGGAATCTCATAAAACTTTTGCTCATAGAGTAACACTACAGATATCGAGGAATCTTCAAATCAGAAAACATGTTGAAATTAATTAATTAATTGATTCATTTTATTTATAGAATTTGCAGGCAATTCAATTTCTAACAACTCTGAGTCACTTCCAGTTAAAAAGTAAAAAAAGACCAAAGACAAAAAGAGATCATGACCAGCCCAAAGTCAACATTTAACCTACCTATTCTCCCCCATCTAGCAGGGACTCAACCTACACCCTGCCCCAAAGCCTGGGAGAAAAATCAGATCTTTCATAGCTTCCTGGATGTCATCAATGTAGGAGCCATCCTGATATATGCTGATTGATGATGATTGTGTGACATCAAGTTGTTGTCAACTCTTAGTGATCACATATATGGGTTTTGTCCACGATGATCTGTCCCTAACCTGGTCCTTCAGTTCTTCCAACTGTGCACTCATCACTACTGTAACTGAGTCTATCCACCTAGATGCTGATTGTCCTCTTCTTCTCTTTCCTTCCACTTTTCCCAGCCTTAGAGTCTTTTTCAGAGAGCTAAGTCTTCACATAATGCGTCCAAAGTAGGATAATTTGAGCCTTGTAGTTTGCACCTTGAGTGAGAACTCTAGATTGATTTGTTCGACAATCCATTTGTTTGTTTTATTGGATGTCCACAGTATTCTCAGGAGTCTTCTCCAACTCCAGAGTTCAAAGGCGTCAATATTGTTCCTATCTTACTTCTTCAAAGTCCAACTTTTGCTTCCATAGAGAGTCACAGGGAATACCACAGCTTGCATGAGTCTGATGTTTGTAGGTATAGACACATCACAACATTTGAATATTTTTTCCCAGGCCTTCATGGCTGCTTTACCAAGTGTCAGTCTGCAGCATATTTCTTGACTGCTTGTTACTTTATTGTTAATGGTTGATCCTAAAAGGCAGAAGCTATCCACCACTTCTATATCTTCAGTGATAATTCTCATCTGGATATATGGTAAATGTAAAAACAAAACCAGTTTAGAATATTTGAGTGTGAAAAATTTTAAATTCAAAGTTAAATGATGGAAATACAATCAAAACCATCAGCACCTGGAGGATACCAGTAATCAGATAAACTGGTGGTCTACTAGAACAGACTCAGCTTGAACTGGGCAAGTTAGATTGGAAAACCTGAAAGCTGATGACAGGGCATCAGGCATTGCATTCATGAACTGATGTTGATTGACTACACAACACTTAGCATGAAAAATTGGAGGCAATTGTTTATTGTGGGTCAAACAGACAGTTGAAGAAGAAAAACGTGGATTAAATGATCACATCAAGGCAAGCAAAAAGAAAATGGTCATTACAGTTGGAAAGAAAATGTCCTGAAAGTAGCAGAAGCAAAAAAAATGACTATAAAGTGAACCAATATGTACAAAAAACGTTGAAAATAAAGTGGAGAAGACAAGGAATTGGCAATGGTTACAAGCTGAAACCATCAAGAAGGATTAATTAGAAACAAATGCGATGAAATCAAAGATCCAATATGTATCAAACAGCAGTAAATGCAGACTTTGTAAAGAAAAAGATGAAACCATGGATCATGTAATTAAAACTGTTCAGACTAATTATGAAATAACAGAGTAGTCAGTATGATCCATTGACATCTGTGCGAAAATTATACTGTCCAACTGTCCCAAATGTGTTATAACCACAAAATAGAAAAAGTTGTTGAAAATGATTGTTTTAAAATTTTATCAGATTTTCACATATAAACTGATCACCATTTAGAACAGTGTTTCTCAACCTTGACAACTTTGTATTTTAGATCAATGTTTCTCAACCTTGTTGCCAAGTTGCCAAGGTTGAGAAACATTGATCTAAAATACAAAACACTGGATATAACAGTAATTGGAAAGAAAAGAATAATTTTTATACTGTAGATAAGGCAATACTCAGAGACAGGCAAATCAAGGAAAAAGAATTGGAAAAATTACAAAATATAGAGATATAATGATCACAATAGGTAGATTATGGAAAATATATTGGAAAGCCATCCCAATAGTTATTGGCATATGAGGTAAATGAATTAAAATTTTACAAGAACTAAATATTTTGGCAATATCAACTGTGGATTGACCAAAATGACAACAGCAAACCCTTGCAGGGCACATGTTGTATCTTAAGATTTACTTGGATGATTCCTAGGTTCCTGGCAGGAACCTGAATTTCCAAAGAACCCCAAGATAGGAATCTTTTTGTTTGTTCTTTGTATTGTGTTATTCCTTGATGAATTAAAAATATAACAACAACAGCTGCAGCAGCAAGTAACTCACACAGACAGATGAAGCCACTGAATATGGTTAATCACTGATTCTTTTATTAGGGTCTCAGGACTGGGATGTGCCAGTAAATCTCCATCCTCTGGGTTTGTATGATGTAACTTGACCACTAGGTCTCTCAGCTGCAGGACATAATGGGATCAGACAAGAACCTTTACTGCAAAAAATAAATTATTTAATAATCATAGTATTAGAAGATCCATTCTAAGAATTTGGAATAAATATAAAACGATACTAGAACCAAATATTCCATTATGGGTATTCGCCCAGGAAGCTTTTGGGAGAAGAGAGAGTAGTACAAATTATAATTGGTTAAAATATAAAGAATTACTAAAATACAAAGAAAATAAATTTACCTTGAAAACAAGGGAAGAATTAGAGAAAAATGGATATCAGTGTCAATGGTTTCAATATATACAATTAAAAGAACAATTTAAAATAGACCAAAAAAACTTTAGATTTTCAAAGGAGCAATCCTGGTGGGATATCCAAATAGAGGGTACCAACGAACATCTAATTACGAAATTATATAAATTTTTATTACAAATTAAAATGGAAGATAACAAATTTAAAAATTGTATGGCAAAATGGGAAGAAAATTTTGGATATAATATTCCATATGAAAATTGGACTAAAATGTGGACAAAAAGTTTAAAGTTTACACTTACAATTTGAAGGAAAACTTTTTAAAAATGATGTATCGTTGGTATATCACTCCAGATATTCTTTCTAAAATGTATAAAAATGTCTCAAACCATTGTTGGAAATGTAGAAAAAAAAAAAGGGTACTCTTTATCATATCTGGTGGACTTGTGTAAAAGCTGAAAAGTATTGGTCAGAAATACACAATATTATTCAAAACATTCTGGGAGTGAACATAGTAAAAACACCAGAAATGTATTTACTGGGACTTATAGATGAAGAATTGGGAAGGACCCACAGAAAGCTTCTATTATATTGGATTATGGCAGCTCGTATAATTTATGCTGCACATTGGAAAGAAGAGATCATCCCAACAACTGAAGAATGGTTACTGAAGGTTTTGGACTTAGTGCAAATGGCAAAGTTAACGGACCAATTAAAAGATAAAGATGTGGATAAATTTATGGAAGAATGGTTCCCTTTCTTGAGTTACACAGAAGAATCACAAAATATAAAAATAACTGATACTTAATCCAATAGTAATATAGAAGTGGAATAAGTGTATAAATTAGTATAATGAGACAAGAAAATAGTGAATTAATAGTAATAGATTCACTGTGAAGAGATTCGGAAATCGCTGTATGTATTGTTTTATGTGTAATTTTGTAATTAATGTTATGTTATGTGTTTTATGTATATAAGTTTATTTATAATTATATGTTTATTTGTTTTTGTTTTTTAAATAATAAAGTTTGGAAAAAAAATTAAAAAAAAAAGAAACTTTACTGCAAACTGTAATGAAACCACATTGATGAGCTGATTGTCCTCCATCAGTGGGAGAGTGCAATTCCCTTCTTATCCCATGACAGTTTAAACCTGTTGCTGCTGCTTCTCGCTTTTCCCACATTTCAAATGACGTGGCCTTGAAGCTGAGTGGTTGTTGGTTGTTGACACAAAGAGCATCTCTGCCTAAAAACCACTGGCTCTTGGCTTATCTAGTCAATCGTACAGATATCTAAGTCAGAATATAAAATTCACTCAAAAGACATTGTTCAAGGATATAAGGCATTCTCAAAAACACCCTAAAATACCAGCATAATCCAGCTGGGGTTGTTTGATTCAGATCTGGGAGATAAGAATTCATTCCCACTCATCCATAAAACTCACCGGGTGACCTAGTGTTGGAGATCACATCATCTCCTGCATGTCTGAGCCATTTTGACCACAAGTTCCAACTTTTCTGCCAGTTCAGCTAGCCAGGAGCATGGGCCAGGGGAGCAAAAGTGTGCCGAGTGCCCCTCCTCTGGGTCCAGGAACAAAGAGGAAGGGCGATTTCTGGACAGTGTAGAAATGCTTAACAGCCCACTCAATTTAGCCACAGGGGTTTGGGCAACATTCTCAGATCACTGGAAAAAGTGAGCATCTTCAAATGTTGGTTCCTGAGTCAAAAAGCAGGAGAGATTCCCTCCCTCCCTCTGTTGGTTCACTGATCTCTTGCCTGGTGGAGGCAGCCCTGAGGAACTGAAGGGCGATTAAGAGGCAGAACCTGTTCCACTAAACTTCATCTCCAGAGAGCTCAGACTATGTCCAATAAGAGGTGGAAAACCCTTCCCTCAAGTGGGGTGTGTGTGTGTGTGCGCCTGCCTGCACCTGCGCCTCTTTCCAGGTGTGGACATACAGACAACAGACACCACCCTTTCTCTGCCTGGCATGTATGGAGCAGTGGGAAGACCTGGGAGAGATGACGGAGAGGAATGAATACTTACGTGTCCCTCCCTAGTCATGGAACAGGCACAGGAATAAGGCTCAAGATGAAACATGCCTGTCTCTCAGAAAGAGGTCTGTTTTAAATGCATGCTTATTCCCGGTTTGTTTCAATGCGTTTCGTGTTTTGCCTTGCAAATGCCCCACTAGGAGTTTCAGAAGTCAGTTGCTGCCTTTGTTCCCATTCTCTCGCTCTCCCTCACTGGGAAGGAGGCCTTCCAGTCCTCTGACTCAACCAGGATGACATCTTCATTTGTCAGTAATGGGATTGCCATGCCAGTGAAAGGGACTTCAGAGGGACTTTCATGTTTAAAATTGCTGTAAATGATTGGGGCTCCCCGAGACCCAGCCCTGCCTCAGAAAGCTGGCCTGCAGGCAAGGGGGTGAGGAGCTGGTATCTCTGATGCTTCCCTGCTAGGGGTTGCTGCTGTTGTTTGGGGCGCAGGGCCAGGGAGCCGGAAAACACAATTATACACATCCGAGAGAGCTGGACTGACTCCAGCTAAGACACTGAGGATTTTCCAGCTAATGGATTTTTATCTCTCCCTCAAGGTGTCCTAAATCTTCACCTGCTTGTAACAATTAAAGGCCATCCTGAGGGAGGCCTGCAGCTCCCCTGCGTTTGTGGGAAAGTGGTGAATGCAAATCAGCTCACAGATGCTTTAGCACCTACCTGGGGCATTCACATGGTCAAAGCCCCAGCCACCATCTTGATTTTTTTGACCCCTCCTCTCTGAGGATACCCCTGGGCAGATGCTAAAGTTTGCACCAGGTTACACAGTTAGATGGAGTTAGGAGGAGCCTCCAGACATGCAAATGGTCTCTTCTCAGGGATGGATCAAGGACAGGCTGCATCTGGGCTTCCCCAAAGCTCAAAACTCTTTCCATCTTATGTGAGACAGACACATCCCTTGACTGGCGGGAAGTACTAAAGAAATCAACCGGGCAATGGATCTAATGTGAGCTGCCGGACCAGATTAGAGTGACAAAACCTGGATAGCCTTTGTCTACACAAATGTGACTGTAAGTAGAAATACTGAATCTTTAACTAGGCACACCTCACATACACTCATATATGCACACTACAGATATACTGTCAAGGTTCCTTATGACTTTTGATTTTTGAGATTTGTTTAGGCTCCTTAGCATGTGCTATTAGAGAAGATTATAATATCCATGGGGGTGGGGGTTTTGCAGAATTCATTAGAAAATAAAACAATACATTATGCTGATGTTATTATAATATATAATGGTATTATATCTGGAATTACATGCTGATGTTACTTCTGAACCTCAGATTTCAGTTCCAACTCTGATGCACTTGATTAATAGATTTGAGCAAATCACAGAATACTCCATTAACCTGTCTAAGTTGGAACTGATGCCAATAGGGAAAGACGTGTTTACTGATACACTAAATAATAATCATTTTCATATATGTAATGAATTTAGTAACAATTTAGGTGGTCTTTTTATTTATTTATTCTTTATTTTCTGCATTATAAGATTACAAAAAACAAAGTACTGGAATGCAAAAGATAACCAACAGAAAAGGGTCATGTAATACTAAAAACTATTAATAAACAGCAGCAACAAAATAAAAACTAAACCAAACCAAGATATAAAAGAAAGAAAAAAAGAGACCCCCCCAACATTCTTTAAAACCCTAACAAAACTTAGCAATACTGTATTAAACATCTAAAATATATGTTAAACACATAGATGTCACTGGTTTACAAAAGATACCTTATAATGTTATATTATTATCAAATATAAACTCCCAAATATTTAATATAGTCAGTAGAAATCACAATCCCAACTCTTTATAGAATTGTGTTGATATATTAGAACCCAAGGGAAAGTTAACAAGATTTATCTCTGTTAATCTTATAGTCAGAATATTTTCCAAAATACTGTACCACCTGTACAAAGTTAGACAGAGAAGTAGTATACTTATCCAAAATTGCTAAAATATTGCCAGCTTAAAAAAATCTTTTGTATTCACCCCTGCTAAAGTCATATCCATGCTGACTTATGCCTTTCTTTCTTTCTTTCTTTCTTTCTTTCTTTCTTTCTTTCTTTCTTTCTTTCTTTCTTTCTTTCTTTCTTTCACTCACTCACTCACTCACTCATTCATTCATTCATTCATTCATTCATTTAGATTTGACACTGCTCCGCACTAAATGACCCTGAATGACTCACAATACACCAAAAGAATATAAAAACAGTATGACAAAAACCACCACCAACAAAACAAAGTAATAGCTAAAGGTTTGAGGATCAAATTAAAAGCAAGGGCAGAAGTGGACAGTCCTGTAACTGAGAAGGTCTGAAATGTTACATTATGCTGTGTTATGACTCTTTGCGCAGGGTTGTAAAGAATAAATCTCCATCCAGTGCACAAAATCCCTTGGAAAACTTGATCTCATCATCACTTGCTCTAAAAACTTAATCTGAATCAAATCAAAAGCTTTGTCTGCATCTAACGATACTAGTGCAGCACAGCCTATTCTATCTTTGGCTATATCCAATACATCAATTAATAAATGTAAATTATCCAACGCTTGTCGATTTTTAATGAACCCTGAATGAGACTAGTGTACCAGGTTCCCTTATTCAATAAACCATTTTAAGCAAACTGTGGTCAGTAAGAAAGGTGAACCCAGTCAAAAAATTGTACGGCTCACATTTCAGGTTAGAGGCAGGACACCCGCCAGCTCTGGGTCTCAGCAGAAAGTCCCCAGGTGGGAGCCCCTTGCATGCCCCCTCTCCCTGCACCGGAAATGCACCCGAAATGCAACAGGGGCAGGGGGAGTTCTGGAGCAGCCTTCCCCTGAGACCCAGGGCTGCCCATCCACCAGGACACATTAGCGGGAGATCACCAGAGCAGTGGTTAATAGTGCTCCACATTGCTGGGGGGAGATCCTCTAAGAGAGGCCTCGGCTCCACTCTGTAGAGCTTGCCAAATAATTTCTAACTGTACAGAAGCTGGAAAGTATCTGTTGCTCTGCATGGTAATAAACTTGCTTTCATGAAAACAGAATGCAAACTGAAAGGAAGCAATGGCGTATCTCTTGTCTGAATTCTCTGCTTTTCGGTTCCTTGGTGCCTGGAATAGCTTGATGGAGATGAGGACTCACAGGAGAGCTTCCCTCCCATCTGACAGAGCTGTCAAGACAGGCAGACTGTCTTCACCCCAGGATGGAAAGCCGGGCCTTTGCCTAGCACAACCCAAGGGGACCTGGTGCAGCTTCCCTTTCCCAGAGGGGACAGCAGCATCCGGTAACAGTGCAGCTACTTCCCAGGGCAGCTGGGTGATTCCTAGAAAAGTCCTGCAGGCCAAAGGCTCCCTTGGTCCCCTGGGTGCTTGGGAGCCCCTTGCCTGAAGGACTTCTGCCTGTCCTGCGCAGCCCTATTCCTTTCCCTGGAGAGCTGCCTGGACCTTCCAAGATACCCTGGAGCCACATCCTCTTCAGCTACTTTCGCCCACCCAGTTACAATGATGATGGATGGAGCAGCAGAGTCCCTTCTCTCTGTCCTCTCCATGGTGTCTTGTCGGGCACCATGGTTGTCCTCAGCTGCGCAGGAAGCCGAAGGGCACACAGGCAACTCCTCCCTTTGGCTTTTCACTCCAACTGTGCACAGTTGTGGTCGAGCTTTAGGCAGCACTGGAGCTGTAGGACCAGGAGGCGGTGGGAGCCCACTTTTTTGCCCTCTGATCTTTATGCCTCAATAGGGTGCTGGACATGCCTGGATTAATGTGTCTCCCTCTTTTCATCTGGGCTGTATCTGAGCAGATGAGAGACTCTGCTGCTGCTTGGAAAACAATCCTCTTTCTGAGCTCTCGGTATTCCAGGGGGTTCGAGGGAGGAAGAGCAGCCAGACTCCCTGTACTGTCCCTTTGGCTAGAAGAGCCATTTGGGCTGAAGGAGAGCGGAAATGGCAAAAGGTGGTTTGATGGCTGAGCTGCCGATTTGCAGAGAGGAGGCCCCAGATTCAGTTCATGGGACGGGGAGATGAAGCTGTCTCCTCTTCTGTGCTCTTCACAAACTTGAAGACCTAAACATGAAGGAAAGGCTCACCGCCCTGGGTGTCATTCTGTCCAGAGAGCCTGAATTTCACTGTATGACTACTTCTGTAAGGATAGGAAGAAAAAGGGAGGAAGGTGTCTGTTTTCATCTAGGAGGGAGAGCCCATGGGAAGCAGAGGCCTATGGATGGATGTAAAAAAGAGACAGGGTTTGGGGTGGTTGTGTCCATCTATCATCTTTCTTGCATCTTTCAGGCATTCTTCTCCTCTGTTATAACACCAGGGAGAACAGACTGGAGTTTGGATGAATATGAACACTTCAAAATGGAAGGACCTGGTTTTCCCCCAGGAGTAATAGAAATTTTGGGGAAAAAAATGAAATATATAAGGAAAGAGAGAACACCTGCTTTTGGCAACCACTTGTCACTTGTGCAGATTTCCAGGATTGGCTCTCAGGCCAGGAGAGCTCCCTTCCTACTCCAAAATCTGTGGACTTGCTCTCTTTTAAGCAAGTTGGCCAATCCGTTCTGTAGTGGGAATCAGGAACATGGCACTCATAAGAGTCATGGGGTCCACTGATCTCCAAATGAAGGGAAACAAGGAAAGAATAACCTAGAAGCTGGAACCTAGCGGTGTTCTTCCCCAATGCTGCATGCCTTTGTTATTTTAATTTTTATGTTTAAAAAAATAATATCCTGGGCACCCAAAATCATCATGCCAGGTTGTGTGATGGTGTGAACTGCCTGACCCCAATTCTACAAGCACCATTGGATTCCTGCGCCCCTAGTCCTCTTGAGTCCCTGCCAGGCTGGTGGGAGAAGTGAAGGTAGAGCCTGAAACATGCTCCTTCCCCTTGTGAAAATGCAGGATCTGACAGAAGAGCCCCTCACTCTTGTAGAAATGACTCCCTGATACTAGAGGTGAAGAGTTTCAAGCTCTTTATCATTCCAAATGGAAATATTTTGGAATCCATTTTCTCATCTACAGAATACAAATCAAAACAGGAGTCACGGTGGTGGAGGTCAGGGGAGGAATGGAGAAATAAAATAGGGGGAAGGCTTTTCTCCATCATGCTTTTCTGATTTCTTGTTCTCCAGGCCTTTATATCATAACGCAGCTTTTCCAGTGTTGGAAATGAAATGTTATTTAGGTATTTATTTATTACTTGGTTTTCTATACCATCCATTTCCAAAGCACTTTGTGGATTGGTAAACCCTTGTTAACTGCTCCTGCAAAATTCCTAATATTCAAATGTGATAATTTGAATATACTTTTGTATGATCTAAATGTTGCCACATTTCCTTTAGGTATTGCACCAGTGAGCATTTCCTCTAATTTCCACACATCTCAGGCCAATCCTATAGGATGCACATTCAGGTATTTAAAGAAGTTCATTCATTGGTGCTTGGGGCAAGTGACCTGCCTTCTCCTTTGGGGATGATGGGGGGAGTGACAAGTGTGGGCAGCCCCACCCGACGTTCAGCCCACTCGTTCCTCTGCCAGGCCGTTTCTACAGCTCAGCGGGAAGGCAGGATGGCGGGGAGAAGGCCTGCAGGAGAGATTCTGTGGCAGGCGTGCCCTTGTGCCACCCACACGAGAAGAATGGGGAGACTTCTTTCATCACTCTCCCGCCCCAGAGAGGGGCACGAGAGCTGACTCTTCCAGAGGGGCTTTGGGGAGGAGGTAGAGATGCCAAAGGATATTATTGTGCCAGAGAGCGTGAGTGTGCTATTTTGTGCTGACTCTGGTTGATTGGATGTGATTTTTTTTCCTATTTGTTGCTGGCTCTAATTTTTTTACCGATCTGTGAATTGTATGCTGGTCAGATTGCTATGAATCTATGCAAGTAAATAAATACACTGACATTTTTTTCTTAGATACTCAGTTCACAAATATTGGATAAAATTGTGAATTCAACTGGGTTAAAATTAGACAATGGGTAAATTTTTTCTTAGAATGGCTTCTGAATCAGATCTAGGCCCATATGGATCTTTTATAAAGAATCAAATCAAATAAAAAGAAAAGATCACAGCCAGAAACGATTTTGAAGGATTTCTAAGGAATGAATTACAGAATATTGTGCTTAAGACAATAATACTCTTCACCAGAGAGACTGATTCATGATGTTTTGGATTCAGGCCACTTTCTTTACCCTCTTACATTTTCCCATCATTCTTGCATAATTCCTTGTTGTATTTTGTTACGGGAGAAACACAGTCCATGTGTGGGTACTCAATAAGGGCAGTTAAATCAATTTCAGGGCAAAAATTAGAACAATTTGATTTGATGGTCTAATGTACATAACAAGATCACACTCCAACTGCTTTCATGTTTTTTTAATGGAATCGCACTCCATTTTTGTATCATTCATGTACACATATCTGACATAATGATTTTTGTCTCTGCCTGTTTTGTTTTAGCCCCTACTGTCTGTCTGGTGGCCTCAGACAGCAGTCTGCCTTTGGGACACCTACTTATCTATTGAGATCATCACATAGATCAGATTCTCCAGAGACATGAAGATACTTTTCTCTGTCTGTATGCCAGGGCCAGACATGGAAAGAACTTTGCAAGCATTTTGGATAAGGTGCAAATCTCAGGAAATATCACAGTATTAGATACACCACAGCAACCCATTTCCAACTGGAAATTAAGTCTGAAGTGGCCCAGAGGAATGTGGGCTAGTCCAGGGATTCAGAGACACTTTGAAGGACGTATCTATTTGGTTGCAAATTTTGATCATTTTAACCCCCCTCCCCGACTTTCCATCAGTGGACAGCCTCAGCCAAGAAGATGGGGGTGGAGCTTTGTGACTGGCAGCTCTGGTCAAGATGGAGTTGGCCACGCAGAAATCCCGGCTATTTTGCAGTCACGGATTTTAAGAAAAACTAAATGTGAATGTAATCAGAGTTCAGCTTGGGCTTTAATAAGCTGAGAGTGTAAGTTTCCAGGCAGCAGGAGCTACGGAGAAAAAGAGCTCAGCCTGGGGAGAGGTTCGGAGAAGGTCTTCAATGTACAAGTGCCACTGAATCCCTTCGGACTGGAGTTGGGGTGCTCAGCAATCTGAAGATCGAAAAGGCCACGTGCGAGTCCGTGAGGGACAAAATGGCCATGGAGGAGTAAAGACAGAGAGGACATAGTGCTGAGGTCAATAAGCATGCTCAGGATGGCAAAGCAGACTTCTTGGGATATTTTCAAAAGAAAAGAAAGAGAAAATAAATATTGTTGTGTCTGCTTATTTTATTTACGGCAGATTCTTCTCTTTCTGTGGGGTGGCATGGTCATCCTTGCTACTGTTTTTTCAGAAAAGAATTGGCTTATACCCTATCTTTTATTCTCAGTCACTGGTTCTTTTCTAGGAACATTTTTTAATATTAAGACCAAGATCAGGGTTGTCCAAGGGGATTAAAAAGAAAAGATGTCTGTGCAATCAAAGGTCCTTTTTATGTAGGTACAAAATGTCACATGCATATAAAAAGAGGTGGAGATTTGATTGTGCTGGCTTCACAATCTTGACTTTTTTGACACTCGCCTTCCCCAATGTGTGCCCCAGATGAAATCCTCCTTTGAGGGCAGGCTGATATTGTTTAACTTTAAAAAAAGGAGAGAGAGAGAAAAATAACATTCTTTTCTTATGATCAGTATTTAGCATTCTTCCATTTATATCACTCCATCATTTTCAGCATATTTATGTAGTAACCATTATTGGTTACTATCAAACTTTGGATCCCTTTCTAGAGATTAAATCCTCTTCCCCACAATTCTCTCCAAGTTATATTTTCGACTTTATGGCTGAATATTTCCCATCATGGAAATACTTTTCTTTCTTCTGCACACCAAATTGCTTTTTGGCTAGACTGGTATCTTGTTCCTTAAAAACTGAAGTTTAAAAATACAACATTAATGCTATCAGTATTTCAGAAATGAGACTTCAGTGATGCTTGTAGCTTTGATAGTGATTTGAATGCCTGTTTTAAGTGGTCTTTGAAAGTACCCCTGTTGAAGGATCCATAATTTGTTTGGCGGATGGAAAAGACAGAATTCTTTCATTTCAGTGGGGATTTGGTTACTTCCCTCTCTCTGGTATACGATGCTACTAAAGTAGTCAAGGCTGTATTGTTGTTTCAACCCTTAGAGAAAAAATGGCAATGAATAGTTAACTCTTTCTCTATTTGTCGCTGGGTGGCACAGTCAGTGGAGATGGCCTGGTGCCATAATTAATCCATGCTTGGGGTGGCTGAGGTAGCTGACTCTAATTGGTACAGAAACTTGGAAAGGACTATGTAACAGGCCACAAGTAAACAGCGGTTTATGCTTCTTAGATGAAGGTAATAGTTCCAAAAGGTGAAACTACTGTTTGGAGATGGGGAGCCTTGCTCGTGGGGGCTCTGTGACCCAGAAAACCAGGTTTGGGGGAGGAATGACCAAAGAAGAGAGTCAGCCCACATTGCTTCATGGGATCTCAAACCCCATTCGGTCTCTAAGGTCCAGAAGGTCCTAAGGTCTTCCCCATGAGTGGCATTCCCTGGCCAGGCAGAAGTGCGATTTTGAGCCTTGGTTCTCAGAAAGGTCCAGGCAGTTGCTGTTTCTTATGGTCGGTTGGTCCGGGGGTTGGGCAGGCAACTTAGAGCCTTTCATACATAGGAACTTTCTGCCTTCTGCATTGGGTTGGTTGGTGTTCACCTGACTCTTCCTGCCCAGTTGCTTCTCTCTCTCCTCAAGCTTTGCCAGCCTCAGGATCCCAGCTGGCTCTAGCATGGCCTGCCTTGCTTTCCTCAGCATTTACAGTGAGCTTCCATCTCAGCTCTGAAGCCTTCCTCCTCCTCCTCTCCCTCTGCTATCTCCATAGGTGCCTTTGTAACAATTAACCCTTTCACCAGCCATTGCCTGGGTCTAGACAGTGTTTTCCTTTGGAATGCTGTGTGGGAATTGCCTGCCACCACTGGCAGTCCTTCACAGGTTCCCATCTTTCTTCCTAGTGACACCAATCTCTAGTTTATGCTAGTCCTATGAACTATGCTCTGTCCTTCAGAAATGGAATTGTTATAAAATTGCAGTGATGCTGGGAAATGGAGAAGAAACCCACACTGATTAAGCAATGCAATGTTATACTGGTATAGGCTTCCACAGCTGGAATCTGTTGGGCTGTGTAGGGCTTCAGGGTTTAGTGACTGTAGTCTAGAGAACAGATTTCCTGATGTTTCGCTGGCAACTATGGCTGGCATATTCAGAAGCAAAGTGACCTGCTACACAGTCCACAGGCAACTGAGCAGGGGCTGACTGGGCTCCTGTCTTTATAGCTGGGTGTCCTGACTTCTGATTGGCCTTTAGCTGGGCTGGTTTCTGATTGGTGCAGGTTGGTGAGGGCTGTCTCTGATAGTTTTTTTGTTTGTGCCCAATCCTGATTGGTGGTGTTGGTTCCTGATGCTGGTTCCTGATTCCAATCAGGAATTCCAAAATGACCAAGCACAGACCATGTTAACCTGGGCGATATCCAAGCCGGCATGACTCTCTTAGTTCATGTCACTCTCATATTCGAGGTAGGCAGGTGAAGTATTAGGGGTCTTTCTCTAAGGACCCCTACCAGCAGGGATTTGAACCCCAGTCTCCCGTGCCAAAGGGCAGTGCTCTAACCACTATGCTATCCAGCCACCCAGATATTCAACAGATAGCTGAGGTGGCTGACATTGGGAAATCCTATCAGGCTGGAAAGGGTTGGGCTAAAAGACAGCACTGAGGCACTGATCATAGCAGCACAAGAACAGGCACTAAACACCAGATCCATAGAAGCAGGGATCTACCACACTAGACAGGACCCAAGGTGCAGATTGTGCAAAGAGGCCTCAGAGATAGTCCAACACATAGTAGCAGGGTGTAAGATGCAAGCAGGAACAGCATACACTGAAAGGCACAACCAAATAGCTGGCATTGTGTAAAGGAACATCTACACAGTAAATGGGCTGGACCCTCCCAAGTCCAGATGGGAGATTCCACAGAAGGTCATAGAGAATAACAGGGCTAAGATCCTGTGGGACTTCCAGATCCAGACAGACAGGCAGGTCCTGGCCAATCAACCAGACATCGTGGTAGTAGACAAGGACTAGAAGACAGTGGTGGTGATAGATGTAGTGGTGCCAAGTGACAGCAACATCAGGAAGAAGGAGTATGAGAAGCTGGAGAAGTACCAGGGCCTGAAGGAAGAACTAGAGAGGATGTGGAAAGTCAAGGCCAAAGTGGTCCCAGTGGTGGTAGGAGCCCTGGGGGTTGTGACTCCTAAGCTGGGAGACTGGCTCCAACAGATCCCAGGGACAACATCCGAGCTCTCTGTCCAGAAGAGTGCAGGGCTAGGAACAGCTCAGATACTGCACAGAACCCACTCTCAGACCTCTGGTAGAGGACCAAAGATTGAGGAAGATACAGGCCACCCATGTAAGAGGGGATTTTTTAATATAATATTTCCAATATTTGGAATGTATGCAAGCATTAAAATTATGGATTTTATGCATTGGAGTGGACAACCAGCATAATTATCTGCCTGAAGTTCCTCTCATGTCTGCTACTGCCACAGGTATTCTCTCAGCAGCTCATCTTTGAGTGCCATCTTACTGATGTACTCCTGGATGCTCTGGGTTTCGTCCAGGTCAGTGGCTTTGACCCTCATCAGACCTAAACAGTGTATAAAAACTGCTGCAGCCAATGCAATTTTGACTCATTTGTTTAACTGGGTTCTCTTTGTCTAGATTTAGGACTTATGTGGAGAACAGATCATGTTTTAGGTCATATTTAGGTAGAAATATTGAAAAATTAAAAGGGTTCACAAACTTTTAAGCACCACTGTATCTGCATTCCCCTTATTTCTTCCCCTACAAACATCAAAAAAGAAGAAAACAAGATGGAGATGGGGGAAGGGGGAAGGGGAGAGGAGAGGAGAGGAGAGGAGAGGAGAGGGGAAAAAAAGATGATGAAGGGAAGAGAGAACTGGATAGGGAAAGAAATAAGTGGGAGAGAAGACTTGTTTAGGCCACAGCTCACCTTCAGGCTAATTCTCAGAGACATCCAGGCTTTTCAGCAGGGATGTCTGCAGCCCTTTCATCTCCACCCATTCTCTGGGTGTGGCATCCAGGAAACACCCCCTCCCCATTTGCGGGCACTTGTCTTCCTATTCAATCAACTTTTATGTTAGTATGAACAAATGTCTTCTGCCTAATTATACACAAATGCCAAATATCTAATCATGGACAGCTGCAAATATTTATCTGAATAAAATTATCCATAATTGTAGGGTTCTTCAAAGCTCTTCATTAGCGTGTTATTTTTTGAAGTTTTCTACATTTTTAGATCACATTGTTCCAAAGAGAGATGTACTTTAACTTTCCAGTAGTTTGCAACTGTAAATCTGGCAACTAAACAAACACTGAATTACTTTCTTATGTTGTGCATGTTTATAAGTCTTGGAAATGTGGACAGTAAGCCAGCAAGATTAATTATGAAAAGTTGTTAAATAATTTTTCCAATTTTCCTTAAAATCTTATAATCAGAATGAATAATTAAGTGGCATTGCCATTTGGAATGGTAATTTCTATAATTTTGGTTCCAATACCTCCAGTACAATCCAGAAAGTTTACAATTAATATAATGCAATTTTAGAGGTATATATAATATACTCCCTCTGGGCGGATTGCCACCTTGATGTAGTGAGAAGGCTCAGTAGCTCCAATGACTGGGAGTGACACTGATGCAAACTTCAGTGGGGTCATTGTTGATGGTTACATCAAATGAGGAGGAAGAAGTTCAACATAATCCATAATGTGGCTGAGGGTGAGTGGGCTCTGCAGCCACGAGAAAAACCAACCCTCCTTTTCTCCTTTTGGAGAAGAGACTCCAAAATCAAACTCAGAAGAAGGCAATAGTAAACCACTTTGATATAGTTGCCAAGAAAATTGTATGAATGTGGCTGAAACATTCAGGCAAATTTAGGTGCCAGATGTTGGGTCTCTCAAGTCAGCAGGCACTCTTCTAGTTATTGGGAAAGAATGTTGATCCTCACAAGTATCGTTGTATACCATACAACAAAAGCAGAGTATCAAGGAATAGCCCACATCTGAAAGGACGGGGTCGGGAAGACTAAGGCTTATAATAAGCTGAATAACCAAAAACTATTGGTAAACCAATAGACAAAAATAACAAAAAAGCATTCTCTGGATATGTGCAGAACAAGAAGAAAGTCAAAGAAACGATCAGTCTCCTGGTTGGAGAAGGTGGCAAGATGGTGACAGACAACAGTGAGAAGGCTGAACTGCTTAATTCCTATTTTGCAAGTGTCTTTTCACAAAAGGAAAAAGCAGTCCAACCTGTCAGAAACCACACCATTGTGGGGAGAGAAATGCAGATCAAAAAAGGTAAGAAATTGGTGAGAGAACCTGTAGCTGCTTAGAGTGAATTCAGGTCCCTGGGACCAGATGGATTACACATTTTGGATTACATCCCAGGGATCTAAAGAAACTAGCATATATGATCCCAGGACAACTCAGGATAACCTTCTGGAGAACAGAAGACCAAAGAAGAGCTAGCATTGCTCCAATCTTTAAAATGGGGGAAAATGGGTATCCAGGAAACTTCAGCCCAATCAACTTTGCCTCAGTACCTGTGAAAAAAATCACCAAGCATTGGGTTTGCAAGCACTTAGAAAGGAACAAGGTGATTAGTGGAAGCCAGCATGGGTTTATTAAAAATAGATCATGCCAGACAAATCTTACTGCTGTTTTTTTTTTTTTTACATAGAGACTAGATTAGTAGAGCGAAGGAATACTATGGATGTAGTGTGCTTTGATAAATCATTTGATAATGTTGATCATAACATCCTTCTTGATAAATAAAATAATGTGCTCCCACTAGATAAATAACGTGCTCCCACTATCACAGTGTTTCTCGACCTTGGCCACTTGAAGATGTGTGGACTTCAACTCCCAGAATTCCCCAGCCAGCCATGCTGGCTAGGGAGTTCTGGGAGTTGAAGTCCATACATCTTCAAGCAGCCAAGGTTGAGAAACCCTGCACTATCAGAGGGACTCACAGTTACTTGGTCAGATTTCTGAAAAGACCCTGAGCAGTGGAGGTGGCAGCATGGCCTGGGGTTGTTTGGGTGGCAGATGTTGAGATGGCCTTCCTCCCCAAATGGCCCCCCTCCCCCCATCTCTCTCTCATGGGGTGGAAGTGGTCTGAAGTGTCTTGGTTGAGGCCCTTCTGAGCCAACTGCTTCTAGAAGAAGCCTAGGCTCTTGCCTTGGCTACTCAGAGGGCAGAAGAAAGAGCTTGGCTGTCCTTGGGGGGCTGGGCCCTGAGCATTTTCTCCGGCAGAGAAAAGAAATATTTTTGTAAAAACCACAAATGGCAGAGCTTCAGATTTTCCAAGTCATTCTTCACATTCAGAAAAGAGTGATAAAAGACAGGTTGGGTCACTCTTGAGTGAGGCAACCCTTGCCCAGCTCTTCTGGTTAGGATTAATTGCTGGTTGCCTGAGGATCAGAGTGGCTTAAAACAATTACCGCTAGAAAATAGTCTCGGAAGATATAGGCTTAATTCCATGACAGAAGATATAGTAATGTTCTTTAGGCTGAAATGCTGATCTCAGGAAAGGCTCGATGTCTTTTTTCGTTCTCAACCCAAGCATAATAATCTAACTTAATTGTGAAATCCACACTCAGTTCCTAGAGACACATATCTGATGGAAACTGCACGTTGAATTCATCAGGGCTAATGGGTGGTAAGATGAACGCCAAACTTCCGGTGACTCAAACCTTTGCATTCAGATCAAAAGGCTTCAGTTACCTACTGAGACACAAGAAACCTCCTTTCCTCAATACTGCAGACACAAGTACGTTCTTACTTCTTCTGACGTTTAGTTTAGTTTATTAGCTATTATTTGAAATTGAAGTGGGACAGACCCGAGCAACTGGCTAAATCCAGGACTGTCATCCTAGCTTCAGTCTGGGAAAGCAGGCTGAAGGCACCAAGCAAGCGAAGGTGGGGGGGCTGCTCCTTCAACTCAGGCTTGACTGCTGCTCCTTTTGGGGACACGGGGATGGTGGCGGTTCTGGAGGGCTGCTTCCAAGGTGTTTCTTTTCAGCTTCCCTTCTTCATATGGCCTTCGGCCTGGGCTTTCCTCGAGATACAGAACAGCCCCCCCCCCCAGGTGTCCTCAGCAATCCGAGGCTTTGTCCATGTAAGCTCCACCCCTTGCATTTGCACTTTTGTGCTGTGGAAGTGTTCCAGCCATTTGAACATGAATACATGTTTTAGCATGGAGCTCCTGAGCATAGGAAGAGTTTAAACTGTTGCAGCAAATATTTAGCAAGCAAGAAGGCTTCAAGAGGAAGTTGTTTCTACAGAATATTGTATTAGACTGATAGAGCAAGATGCCAGGGGAAGCGGGCACAACGGTTAGCACTAGTGGAATGTTTTGCTGCTGTGCCATGCAAGTCTGACCCCCTCACCTTTGCCTTTGGGTTGTCTCTGTAAGCAGTCATCTTCTTACACATCTGTAGCTTCTGGTTACCTAATTATAAAGCCTGCCTTGTCATCTTTGTTGTGGGGTCTTGCCCATGGGTGTGCTTGACCTGCCTTTGCAAACCCACAATAGAATATTTGGAGTCTGTCTTCCTGTCACTTAAATCCCTCTTGTGCTCTGGAACCTTCTTGACCTTCCTCAGTGCAACAACCTTTTGCACGGCTACCCCGGCCCCTTCGTTCTGCTCTTCTTAAGGCTGAGGGAATGTGCTCCTTCAAGCTCTCTTCAGAGGACAGGTCTCTAGTTCCCTCATCATCCTAACTGCCCTCCTCTGGGATGGTGACGTTTGGTGCCCAGAACTGGACACAGCATTCAAAGGGAGGCCTGACAGAAGAACGGCAGGGTGGAAAGCTTGCTTCCTCTGGTTTGGAAGTTATGCTTTTATTGGTGCAGCCTAACGTTGCATTTGCCCTTTCTGCAGCCACATCACATTCTGGCTCATTCAGTTTCCAATCTATTTCTATGCCAACATCTACTTTAGACAAATACTATTAACAAGTGAGGTATTCCCCAGCCTGTATCCGGCATTTGGTTTGTTTTTCCTAATGAAGAACTTTGCAGTTGTCTTTGTTGAATTCTGTGGTGTTACCTGCAGCACATTTTTCCAACCTCTCAAGATACTTCTGAACTTTGTTTCTGTCTTCTAGTGCCTTAGGTGTCCCACTCAATTTTGTATCACTTGCAAATTTCATAAGTATTCCCTTCAGCTAAATTATTAATTAAAATATTAAAGAGTAGAGGAGCCAGAATTGATTCTTGTCACACCCTACTTGATGACGTTCTCCAATTTGATTGGGAGCTATTGATGAGCCCTCTGAGTAGAGTTTGTTAGCCACTATTTAGTCACCTAATTGTCAGGCCTCCCATCCCACACTTCAGAGTTTGCTAATCAAGATATTGTGAAGTATTTTGGCAATTACTTTGCTGAAGTGAAAGGATATGATTTCTGCAACATTCCCATTTTCTACAGTCACCAAAGGAAATTACCCAATCAAAAAAGTGAGATTAGGTTAGCCTGATAAAATTTATTCTTGACAAATGACCTCTGGTAATCAATGCATTATTTTCAAGGTCCTTATGGACAACTTTATGCTCTCTTCTAGAATCTTCCCAGACATTGGTGTTGGATTGACAGGACTGTTGTTTGCTGGATTTTCCTTTTCCCTCTTATCAAGACAGGAACATCTGCTGTCCTTCAAGCATCTGGCATGCCACAAATCCACCAGGGTTTCTCCAAGTAACTATCTATAAGGATTCATGCAGTTCATCAGATGCATCCTTCAGTTCCTACAGTGTAATTCATTTGGTCCTGGCGATGTAAACCATTCCCAGGGAAATTTTCTATGTCTTCATTCTGCCTGACATCTCTTGGAGGTCTGTAGCTTGCCTGCATTACAGGAATTCCCTTCCAGGGGCTGCTGCCCCCAGGGAAGTCCTAGTGCCAATAGGACAATAAATGTTTGCAAGAAAAGAATCAAGCTCAGAGAACCCCAAGTCCTAGTGCCTCTCTTACTCTCCTCATATAATGTTGCTAGAGTAGTTTACAGCTCCCACACTGATCCCCATGGCAAAACCCTTCCTAAATCTCCAGTTCTTCAGCAACACTTATCTAATGGCTGCCCAAATAGGGACAACCATCAGATGACAGTCATGAGTTGCAAAACCCACTAAATCTTTGCTACCACTTAATGGTTGAAGGTCAGACAGTCAACTGTCAACCTGTAGTATCAAGGAACAATTTTTAAAAAAATTCAGTGGTCAAAAGAAAAAAACAAAAACAATGCAGTACACGGAGCAACTGGAACATTGAGCATGCAGTTGGAGGCTCTTTTCACATGCTGGATAAAGTCGAGCCACAAGTCACAGCCTTTAAAATGTGTGTTGCTGTATGGACCGCAGCGCTACAGGGACCCATTCCAGGGGTGCAACAAGGATATGCTGCTGCAGCAGCGGACTTAGTACAGCACAATTTTCTGCTGGCTCCAGGATAGGAGGGGAGCTTGGCAAAGCAGCTGCGTGGTTGTGGCCTTACCTAGTGTCGGAACATTCTACTCATTCCCTCTCCTCACAGCAGCTCCTCGGTTCCTTTGTGACCTGGCCTCCTTTCTGTTCCTTCTGTGTGTCTTTGTGTTCTCAGAGCACCAGCAAGCTTTCAGCTTAGTCACACTGGCTTATTCTGCTGTCTTTTTTTATTATAATTGCAATTGTGCTTTTTAGTATCTCCTTACACTTCCACACAATCCTTACCAAGGAACTGAGTTTATTACATCTCTTCTGAAGTCCAAGGCACATATTCAACTATGCTCAGCTTTTACCTTAAAATCAGGAACTCCAGCATTGCACGGACACTTTCCCCAAAGTTCCTGCTACTCACACTTTTTTTAAACTCAGCCTTCACTATTTGCTAGTCAAGGAAAGTGCAGTGTTTTGCAACCTTGGCAACTTTAAGATGTGTGCACTTCAACTCCCTGCATGCTGGCTGGGGAATTCTGGGAGCTTCTCTCCACCCTCTGAAGAGGAAAGTTGTCCGTGAGACAAATCAGGAATTTCCTAGAACCATGCCTGGCAGACTTGGTCTCCCACCAGTTGCTGGCTGTAATTAAAGTCTCCCACCACTGTTACTTCATCCCGCTTCTAAAGTTCTGCAGTTTGCTTTTGGGAGGCAGCATTTCACACTGCTCTGCTGTTTGTGACGAGTAATGGCATTCATGCTACTATTCAGACAGTCTTCATCTGGACAAAGTAGGTATAGGTATGATAGTTTGGCCTCCAGTTCACCTCTCTTTGCTTCTACAGTCTTCACAAGCTGACACTGGATGCCAACAAAATCTGCTTTGTCCTCTGGAGGAAGGTGAACATGGCACATTCACCGCAGATGATTACCAGAGCTCCATCTCTGATCATGATATGTCCTATATGCTATAGAAGAAGAAGGAGAAAAGTTTGGGGGGGGGGGTGAGGAGTCTTCTCCTTTTGCTTTCCCATCCTCTTCCTAGGACTGGAAAGAGGCAGAAGAGCTGGGTCCTCAAGGTCTTGTGCTTCCTCTCGAGATTTCTTCAAAATCTGTGATGATACAGTTTTAGAGGTTCTTTACAATAGCAGTTGTCCCCACATGTATCAGCAGGGATTACTGGATTTGATAAATCTTGGAAGTCGTTCTGTCATATCCTTGATTCTTTTCTCTTATATCTCACTTTGTTTCCTTTGTTTGCTGCTTCTGATTCTTAATATTGGCATAATATGGCTTACCCCGAAAGGGAATTGTTTGATGACTATGGATGGAGGGGTGTGTGTTATCATGGACCTCTTCTTTTTCTTTCTTCTTCCCTTTTCTTCATTCTTTCTTTTTGTAATTTATATCCATATCTCATATTGGGAAGGAATCTTCTGCCTGTTCACCCACATTATTCTGCCTTTTCCCTCCTCACTCTTCAGCCAGTTGGTCTGATGCAGCTGCCCTCCCCCCCACAACAAGCTCCCCCTTTTCATCCCAGGGAATCAGGTGCTGCTGTTGCTGCAACTGTCTGCTCTGAAGCAGCAAGAGCGGCATATGACTTAGAGACATCTGGAATCTCTACAGGTTGTATTTTTAAAACATGATAAAAACAATTTTTAAAGCAATATTTTGAAAGATTCCCAAAAGAACATGAGTAGTAAGCATGGTCATTTGCAAAAATAGAGAAAAAAGCACATCATCTCACTAAGAACTGCCACTTCCGTTAAAAATATGGAATAAAGCCCAGAAACAGGAACATGAGATGGGTTAGAAGAGTTGGGGAGGGATTTTGACCACCAATAAGTACGTGTGAGCTGATGGCAGGGTTCTGATGCACTACAATGTTAAAGAAAAAAAATACAAAAATCTGGGATACTTTCATTTATTTAATATGTTAATTTGTAAACTAAGTAAACTGGCTTCTGAAGGAATCTCTTTTTCTCTGTCATTCCTTGATTTTCTAAAATAATGTGCCTTAGTGTTGGTACATATTCTTTCTTCTTGAGTCCTATTAGAGGGGTTTGTGGTTTTTAAAAGTTTCCATATCCTAGATATTCCTACATAACATTCTCCATATGTAAATTGTGGTCCAACATTATTTAATGCTTGTTCTTTATATTATCAGCAAATGTCAGCTTTATAGAAAGTGTCATCTTTGCATTCTGAAAGGAAATGAAGTATGAACTAAAACTATTTTGGAAGCAGTCCTTGTTGCAGATGATTCCCTTCTAGTGTCTTGAGTTCTGTGCTATTTCTGGGCATGTTCCAGTCGTTAATTCACGGTTTGATCAGGAGAAGTGCAAGAAAGCCCAAGAGAAGGCCAGAATCTCTAATGAGCAGGTCAAAGGATAATCAGGGCAAGAAAAATTCATTCAAAATTTAATAATTTTGTCCACATAGAGGGAAAAAAGAAATGTAAACTTTGGCAATAGAAATACAAGCAGTCAATAAAAGGTTTGAAAAGATTTTTAGGAGAACATTAAAATAAATGGCTGGAATGGATCATATATATTCAAAGGTGAAAGCTGATACGGAAGTCAAGGGATGTTAAAAGTATGCTAAAGGAAGACAGGGAAATTGCAGAAACATTTCACGAATGCTTACTTCTGTCCTTACTGCTGAGACCACAGGCCAAAGGCCCATGCCTGGGCCAGGTTTTTAGGGAGAGAATCAAAGAACTGAGACAACCGAGACAGTAAGAAATCAGGTTATAAACTAATTGACAGATTAAACACTAAACCTCTATGGGAAGATAAAGTACCTGCAGAGTGCTAGAAATATTGTTACACAATGAAAGGCAAGACATTTACACACACACACTTTGTCCAGTTTGTCATTAAATAAGCACAAGAACACTACATTCCAAAGACAAAAATTTCCCCAAATTCCATTATTCTTGGAAATATTTTCTAAATCTAATTCCCTTCAAATTGGATGGGAACTGGTTTAAAAAAAGAAGAAGAAGAAGAGTTTCACTACTGGCACTAATGTCAATTATTCAAGATGTGTGATGGAATGGAATTATGAAGGCCAAACTCAGGGAGAAAAACGTTTTCTTTCATCTCCTGAGGCGCGAGGGAAAGATAAGAGGATGAGACTGGCACCTCCCTGAGGAATTCACAATGTTGTGGCTGGCATTATTTGGGAGCTAGGGTTTCAGTCTGGGAAGATTCTTGCTAGAGGTTGTAGCTAATAAACATTGCTGGACTGAATTTACATGGTCTCTTGGAGTTCTTTGGGCTAGGCCTGACAAGATGCTTCATAAAAATAAGATTGTTGTTTGGAACTGCAGTCTTCAACTGGTTATATCAGAATGAGATATTGTGTTTAGCAGCATGGCTGAGCCCACAAGATGGAGATTTCAAACCATCTTCCCCAGAAATCCCCTGGGTCCCATCTCTGTCAAGGTTTGCTTGGTTAAAGCAGGAATCTGTCCACTATGACTTCAGGTCCTAGTTGAAAAAAGTACTCAGACGCAATAATTTGTTTTAAGTGTCTATTTACATACATACAGCTTTGTACAGAAATTCTCTGATGAACAGCATACAGCAGTTCCACAGCAGTCCAATGAGACAATATAACAGTATCCAATCCAAAGTTCAATGTAGAATAGCGAGCGGGAGAGAGATAGAGAGACAGTACACAGATACAGATGCACGTTTATACATCCAATGACCAATAGGAACGTACATTGCATCATCCTGGTATGTAAGTATAATACACATTTCATCATCTTCTTACATCAGCTTCCTTTCCTCCTTACATCAGCTGCCTTTCAGCTATAATGACACAGCATTATTTCTGCTGATTAATGTTCTGTATTGTAAATTCTGATGTGTATTCTACAAACATCAACAATCTCTTATCTCTTGGGGTATCAGCTTGGTAGTTGACCCTTACCACCATCTGTCTTCCAGGGAACACCTCACCTCTTCCTAACTCTGATGTGTGAGAAAGGCTGGACTCTCACAAAAGGGAAATGGGGGGGGAAATCCTATAATTCAACCTTCTGGGCTTGTAGAGCAGGCACCTATGACTGGGAGTTGAGTTTTCCTTCTCCCTTTTTGGAGATAGATGGATCTCACAAGAGATAATCAAAATCAAGCTTTATTTTAAAAAGAAGAAAAATCAGGAAAAATAACAATACACGCAATGTTCCAGTCAGATCACAAGACGGCGCTGGTCTGCTACAAACAGTGAGTTCAGCAGAGAGGTTGCTTCTGGATTATTTTTCAGCTCACAAGACGTCAATATAAAAGAAATATAGATCTTTTTGGACACAGCCTAAGGTAAGAACAAAAAGGCCGAACACAGAATTCCTGCTTTCATAGAGAAAATAAGCACAAGAGACAATGAGACTTAACTAGTACCACACAGACAAATGAAGATCACAATTTTAACATGGTTTTGAGGCTAAACTTGTTTACCTAACATTTGGTGACAAATGGATTTCTAAAGAAAAGTCTTCTGCTTGCTTCCCTGGAGTTTTCTGGCTTCTTGAATATGCCAACCTTTATTCAAGGGCACAGGAGAGCCACTGTATCTTTGTTTTCTCCTCTTGCTCTCCGAATCCTGGCTTCTTCTCCCTCCTTTTGGTCCTCTGGCCCTACTTCGAGATGTAAAGTGCCAAGTTCTTTCCTACCTGCAGCAGAGCGGGAGGGGCTGGGTCTGACTCCTGGGGGGGGCGATGTGGACAGAAGATGCCTGCCTGCCCATGCCTGTGGGGAAGCAGATGACACCGGGTCTGAGCTAGCAGCTTCAGATGCAGGACTGTGCATCCTCAAAGGCTGGCTGGCTTGGGCAGCCCAGCCCCAGGGACTGCTTTGCCCAATGGAAAGTTAATCAAAGTGAATTGGGCTGTAATTGGATTGAGAAAAACTGTAACAACAAACATAATAAAGTCAAACCTGTCACACTTTACTGTTTCACCCTCCAGTAACGCAGTAAGAGACAGCTTCAGATTTAGTTTAGTTTTTGTGTGTCTCTGGCCTATAGCTTTTTAACAACTTTCTCATGTCTGAATAGGACCCAGCTGAACTGGAAGGCAAACAAGCTCTTTATCGCTTTTTGTTTTGAATAGTGGAGGGTCCTAGAAGCAAAGGTTTGGATTGTAAAGGGTCCTGAGTTATGCGCTAAGGTTGAGATGCCAGTGTAGATCAGAGAGTTTAGCTTTCAGGGGGTAGCAAAAAAGACTTTTTGTTATAAAGATCCTTTGACTTCTTGACTCCCAGCTGTAAGAAATCCCTGGTTCTTTCTCTCCCATAGTTAAAAAGGAGATTATCTACTGTAGAGCACTGATTATTTTACCTTTTCAGTCACTGTAAACTCTGTTTTCATGCTTGTTGTTTCTTTCTATGCAGCCGTACTTGGTGCTAAATGCTGACCTTTACTTCCTTGCCAGACTTCTTGCAGACTCTTTTACCACTTCAAAGGAAGAGCTGGGGATTTTTCCATAGCTAAAAGCCAGCTGGCAGGGATATTTACCTGTCTACAGTAATGTACAGCAACTTGCCAGTTCTGGCTTGGCTAGCATATTACCAGATTAAAACTCTTTTTGAATTCTTAGTCCAGTGGCCATTTGCTACATCCTGAAGTCCAGCCAGCGATGTGAATGCCTGAGCTGCCTGGAAGAGAAGTGGGGTTTCGCTTTGCCTCCTCAGGGATGGGACCATAATTTTGTGAGCAATAACAAGCTTTTGTTTTCTTGTGAAGGCCCACTTAATTCTGCTGTGTTATTTCATCTGAAAGTAATAGAGCTGGATAAGTTTGGATTCTTTTCATTCGCATAAGAAGAAGCAATAAAATGGGTCATCTTCTGTCTTTCATTCCTTTGGATCAACACAATGGGATTAATTTATCAAACCTTAGCATTTATCACAAGGAAAAGGGACTACTTACACCATAATCATAATGGGGCAACAATTTGGGGAGCTAGTTTAACAACTTCAGTTTCTGCCTCTTTTTAAACTGCAGAAAAGAAAGTGTTTTAATCAGTTGACAGCATTGCTAGCAAATGCAGAGAATCTTAACATGCATCATTTCAATGCCATATCCTAGTAAAAAGCCTGACTGAAATGGTTCTGTGTGATTACTGTTCTCTGAATGGGTCAAGTCTTGTGACATCACTATCTTCCCATTGCCTTAGCCAGAAGGTGAACGTTTGGACTATAATTACACTTAATTACCAAGTAAGGCAGGAATTCTTCAGTAAAAGTCTTATATCTCTTTTATGCACATTCCACCTGCAAGGAAGCATTTATCTCCCTTAACCGTAGGTCTAATCCTGCTTAATATAATCATCTAGGAAGGACAAGGATCAAGTAAACAGTTAGTAGACTTCATTTCTCAACTCATTCTCCACATTATCAAAAGCTACAAGATAATCAAAAACAGTGAGACAAGAAGGTGCCAGGATTACATCTCTAGATCTCGTGCAACTGCTGGAATCAAAGTTGAGGTGGATCTGATGGGCTTTACTCACAAAGAAGGATGCAAATTGCTTCCAGCTAGCCACTGACTATTCCAGCTTTCCCTGCCCAACATCTTGATGGAAGAAGTGTTGCACATTGCAGAAAAGCAACACCAGGCCATTCCATGCTGATACAAAGGAGGTGAAAAAGGAAATCTTCTTCACCTCCAGTGCCACGGGCTAGGGCTATAATCTGTGCTCAGTCTGATTCATCCCAATATTTCTTCCATCTGCACTCAAGCTTTGTTCCATCCCCTTTGTAGCTCTCAGCAACTTTTAAAGGAGGTAGAGCAAAGGGGCTGATTTGGGTCTGCAAGAGGGAAGATGACATAGTGTAACCTATCTGCACCATCTTATTCAACAAATCAGCTAAGGCTTCAACAGCAGTGCTGATAGAAAGGTAGAAAACTTCCTTAGCTCATTTAGAAAACCACTGGGATCATTAGGTGCCTGTGTCAGACTATTTGAACTGGTTCTCCATGCTATGGAGTTTTGTACCTGTTGCCAATCTGAAGCCAACTAGGAAATGATATGCCTATGAAAGTATGAGTCGCATAGTGCTGTTCCACTGGCATGGTCAGGATAATGCTGAATGCCTCTTCTTCCTCCTTTCAGGGTGAAAATACAGACACTGTTGAGCTGCTGAGTTCAGAGAGACAGAGCTTCATATCTCCCACAAACTCATCAGTTCAGGCCCTGATCTTGATCCCCAGACAACAAATCCTAGTCCGCACCAAAGAGAAGAGCAAAGGCTGGATTTGTGGAGGAAGAGCTTAAAGCCAAGGCAAGCATCTCAAGAGCTGCCTTCGGGATAACGAGCACAGCTATAGAGGCCCAAAAGAGCCAACATGGAAAGTTGACACATTGACCAGAGACAGACTTGCTTTAACTCTTTCTGCTGTCCATGTTTGAACATCACGTTGGAACGCCTTAGTTTGCTTGACCCTGTGTGTGCTTTCCTGGACTATGCTTCTTTCTTGCCCCTATAGATTGTGGTATTGTATTTCCTAGTTTTTTTTTTTATTTATGGAAAGATTGAACATTAAGTCATATACTTAGCTTCTGCAGGATATCCACCCTCAGATCAGCAACTCTGCCAGAACAAAGGACAAAACCAAGTACGTGCCCTGTCGCATGCATTAGGCCATATACTATTTAGGACAGATCTGTAGTTGTCATGGCAGGCAGAGACACTCCAGGCTCTGAGATTGTTTAGGATGCTCCAACCATACACCCTGTATCATCCCATCTAGACCACAGGATGGAATGTAAGCCAATGGGATTTCTACATAGTGCAACATACCTCCAAATGCAGGAACATTCTTTCAACATGGGTAGACTGTTGGATAGAGCTGTTCCTTTAATATATTTCTGTATTGCTTTCCATGAAGCAACAACCTGAAGGAATGTACAAAAATTGTAAAATATAGTGATAAAATAAAAACACTACAAAAACATAATGATTCTAACGATGGAAGAGACCAAATCATTTACCATTAAGGAAAGGCCTGGGTGAAATCAGAGGTCTTCAATACGCAACTACATTGATTTCAGGGGGAGAGCAGGTGACCCAAGAAGGTTGATCTGCAACCAACTGCAAGATGACAATCACACAGACCTCCTTGGATAATCTCAGTTACTGTCCAAGTCTACCACACAGAAGGCATTTGTTTTAGGGCCTGATATTCCAGAACCAAAGAGTGGAATTTGGCTCAGCAGCACATCGGCAGCCAATAATTTGCTTTGGCCAAGGTGTACCATGTACATGGCAGATGGCAGCCACCATATTCTATAGCTTGTGGCAGTTGTGGCAAGAAGTACTTTTACACTATGTCAGTTAGCTGGGGAATTCTGGGAGTTGAAGTCCATTCATCTTAAAGTTGCCAAGGTTGAGAAACACTGGCTTGTGGAATGATTGCAGCTGACCCACTAACTGACATTGTGCAAAAGTACTTCTTGCCACAACTGTCATGGTGAAGCCTGTGATAGTTGAGAATCAGAAAACATTCTCAGGCAGTGGAGATACTCTTCCAGGGAGAAGGCAGCCCAGTCCAGTATAAGGTGACCTCAAGTTGCTACAGATGAGCAGGCCTGGCCCCAACAGCCAAAGTAGCTTGCCTGAAATGAGTCTCAGGATCAGGGTCCGTGAGAGAGCACCCCTGTAGATCCCTGTAGATCTCCCACAAATCCATCAATTCAGCCCCTGATCTTGATCCCCAGACAATGAATCCTAGTCAGCACCACCACTTCCAAACAGAAGAGTAAAGGCTGGATTTGTGGAGGAAGAGCTCAAAGCCAAGGCAAGCATCTCAGGAGCTGCCTTTGGGCTACAAGCACCAGCTGAGCACCAGCTATAGAGGCCCAAAAGAGCCAACAAGGAAAGTTGACGCATTGACTGGGGACAGACTTGCTTCAACCTTTTCTGTTGTCCATGTTTGAACATCATGTTGGATCACATCATCCCTGCTCTCAGCCCGAGGCAGCTACATCACCAAAGGCCTGTAAGACAGAGCTCTGAGGAAGAGATCCTTGCTCAGTTCCCTCAGCACATTCACCACAAGACTCGATGCAGGTCAGAGCTTTCATCTACAGTGAAATCCCGGGTGCTTTACTGGCAACTGACCTTCATAAAAAATCAGTCTCTTTAGGCTGGAAGTCCACCTTCCATGGCTTTCAAGGCTGCAACCAGAAAAGAGGCTTGCCCATTTTTCCTTGCCACAAGTTGGATTGTGCTGTCTCCCTGCCAGTTCTTGCTTCCATGTGACAATGCTACAGTACAGGTGACAAAACTATTTGAGTGATCTCCCTTGGACAACTGTGCCATGCTGTATGGTAAAGAAATGTTACCCCACATCCATTGCAGCTTTGGGGAGGTAATAGATGGGCTCTGGAAGAAGGCTCGTTGCTGTCTACACCCACTGGCAAGAAGATTAGCCAAGAAAAATGGCAACTGGGCATAGGATATCAAGGGGAAGTTCTCAAAGAGCAGCCCACATGGTCCTTTCAGAGATCCTTTTGTCACAACAGTGCACAGATTTAATAAAATGTTTGTGCAATGCTACCAGAATTTGGTATTATTATGCCAGGAACTTCTGCTCAGAAAAGTTTTTTAAAGTAAGCCTTAAAACAATAAATTGCATATTCATCCATCAAAGTGCTTGCTGATGAATTACAGTGAACAAATTTCAGTCAATGAGTAATAATAAGCTATAGATGAAAGGAGAACTAATAGGGGAAACAAGGGAGAAAGATACAACTAAAACAGAGTTCACCTAAAATGGATTCACAGACTGTGCATGTAATTATAGGGAAATTAAAGTGGAGAAACCAAAATCTGTTTGGTAAGGGTAAAATCCATGAGAAGGTTTGCAGCCTTTATTGTCTTTTGTGATCCTCTCTATATAGACATTTGGCCCAGATATAAGCGTACTTACATTTGGCAAATTACTCAGTTGAACGATATGGAAAGGTATAATGAATGCTATTGGTCTAAACTAGATTTCCTTTCCTTTTCTCTTGTCTCTTGCCTTCATTTTTTGTTTGTTTGTGTTTACTGCTTCTTACACCTTTTCTCCACTTTGCTTAATGTTCCTTATTGGAAGGGGGTATATGGGATGGGTATGTTGGTAATTAGTTTATTAACTGATTTAAAGAGAGATGATTAGTTAGCTAAACCCTCAGGTGACAGTCCTATACTGTATATCAAATGGTATACAATTCATTCTATTTGCTTCCAAGTATTTAACTGTATTTTTAAAGAACGACTAACTCATAAACTAAAGAGTAGGTGGGCAGGCAGGCAAAACATCTTTTGGAATGAAGGCTCTGGAGCTTTTGATGACTTGGCTGTCCTTCACCCAGCCTAGATGACAGGGCACTCCATAATGATGCTCAACAAAAGTGATTACCCGCACCACCTCTCAAGCTTTGGGCCAGTGCTAAGACTTGATATGGGTTTTATCAGGAACTGAAATGCTGCATTACCAAGTAAGCAGTAAATTATGTCTAAAGTAATTAAACAGCAACCAAGCAGAGGAGCAGAGGAGACGTTCGTTGTGCGGGGAGTGGCAACGGCTGAACGAAAGAGATTCTGCTTCAGCATTTGGATCAGGCAGCGCCTTGTCCTCTGCCAAGGGGGAAAAACACAGGTTCAGCAGGACTTTCTTTTGAAACAAGGGCATGTGGCAAAAATCGTGCCAAGCTGTGTCACTGCATTTCAGAAATGCACCAAAAATTAGTTTGTGAAAGTAAATAGTTAACATAGCAAGATTTCCTTTTTGTGATCTACACCAATGAATTCCAGCAATTACATTTGCAGCACAAATCTATTTTCCTTTTTGATAGGTTGAAGAAGACTTTATGTTCTAGTGTGGGGGTGGGGGTGAGGTCAGGTGCAAGGTTCCAGGTAGAAGTGTCATTCAGACATATCAAGTTTGATATGCGCACTGCAGAACCCTTCATACAGCTACTTTATTGTGAATGACTATCAAGCATCTCTTCTAACCATTGTTGTTACTTGTACAGCTATAGGAGATAACTCCCATGGATTTCAGCCTCCCATGGATTGCAGTGAGAGCAGATCTGATAAATCCTTCAAGAAAGACTATACTGCATCTTGCAGAATATCATTCAGCAATTGGCCAACTTTTCTCTTTCCCTACTCAAAAACTGAAAAAGTATGTATATTTGTTAGTCACACACAAAGGGAGTTACTATATTCCAAAAAAACATTTATGTTGTAATAATCTGTACTGTGGAAACAGAAAAATGTTCATTTAAAGTATTTTTATGAGGAGTTTCTGTTAACAGCCATCTGCATTGGAAAAGCAGCATATGAAAGGTCTGTGTATTAAGGAAAGTTGAGTATCAAAAAAGTTTTTTTTTCCCTGGAACTTTAACATAAAATCTATTTAAAAACCACAGTAGACCTGAGTCCTGGAAACAAAATGAACTTGCTACTTGTAACTTGATTAACTCTTTTGTCTTCATCGGGACCCAGCTGGGTGGAACAGAATCACACTGATGCAGTTTACATGATTGACATTCTTACAGATAGTACTAAGTGCTAAGAAGAGGTGAGGAGGAGGAAATTTGAAGAGAGGTGCTGAAAGGCCCTTCACTATCCTCATCAGGGATTGGGCCACGGATGCGGCTTTGCAGCAAACTCCAGGAGTCCTTCCCCCATCTCTACCTGTCCTCCTTGGGGCTTCCCTTCCAGCAATCCAGCCTTCTCCCCCCCCCAGAGCCTCCCCCTGCCTCCTTCCTTAGAAAGCAGGAGGGAGAAAAGGGGATCTTATCCCATCCAGCTTCTGAGAACCGCTTGAAACTGGAGCTCCCCCAAACCTTTGCATTTCCCCAGCAGAAAAAAGACCTTCGCAGCTCAAGGAGGTGCTTCCTCCCTCTCTGCGCAGACATCCCTCTATGGCTTGTCTATGACAGAGGAGATGTGTGGAAGGGGAGACAGTGAGGTATAAGAGCTGACTTGAAAAATATTCTATTTCCCATGTCATCTCCTCCTCCTCCTCCTCCTCCTCAAATAAGGGGTGACTTTAACTATGTGTGCATACCAGTATATAGGGGTGCATTCCTCACGTACTTAATTTATATTAAACCTGGGAATTACCTGCGATGTAAGGGAGCGATGATCACCATTAAGGAGGTACGTTGAAATTTTGCAGTTAAATTATTGAACCGAATTACCCTAATAATATGAATTAATGCTCATCCTGCCTGATTTGCTTTATACTACCTTACTCAGCTTCTTTGGCTCCAAGTCTAAGGCTGGTGTAAACTTTGGTGGCTCCACATTCCTGAGCTAAAAGGCTTAAGGCATCTATCCCTCTTCTTAAAAATACCAACCCCCTCCAAATAGGCTGATTTTTCACATTAACACCTCCAATCAACCTTAGCAATAAAAAAAAAGAATCAGTTTGAAAATTTTGGCCCTGGCCACTCTGGTAAAGCCTTGCTCTGAAAGCTCCCAGGACTGGCAGAACTCCCCGGGCAAAACAGCTGGCACTGTGGGCAATCTTGTAAAGCCAGCAAGGAGGCCAGAGCATAGCAGGGATTTTCTGCAACATCCATGTTCTAGTCTAGCGACGAGGCTATTAATCGATTAATTTAGTCATGAATTCAGAGTGAAGCGGGAATCTGAGGTGAACCCGAGCGGCGGGGGAGGGGGGGATTTTTTACTCGCCGGAGACGGAAGCCTCGGCAAAGCTCCAGACCTCATTCGTCCCTCCCTGACTCGTATTTTGTCTTTATTGTTCATAAACGGAAAAGAGATCTTCGGTGCTCTCCTGGGGAAAACGCTCCGGGACTGGGGCTCAGAGCCTCCGGGGATGCAGAGGCGGCAGGCCGGCTCTGGGTTAGAGCCTCGTCTCGCCCCACGCCCAAGAGGGCAGCTGAGCGGCGCGCGAGCCCAAGGCGGCTGCGAAAGGCTCGGGAGGGTCCGGGAGCGCCGGACCGGGAAGGGTGGGCCGGCACCGAGCGGCGGTTGAGCGAGGACCGGAGGGGATACGGGGCGGAGGGCGTCCGGAGCCGCCCGCCCAGAGGGATCCGGCTGCTCCGGGGCAAGCGCGCCGGCTCGCGCCCCCGCCTGCGGGGCATACGGGGCTGCCTTTCCTCCAGCCCGGCGGGGTCACTGCCAAGCGCTCGGGGGCCGGCCGTGCGGGGGGCCGAGGGGGCGCAGCCCGGCAGCCCCAGCCGGCCCGCGCGCGCCGCCAGCGCAGCGCCGAAGGAGCCGAGCGAGCAAAGTACCTTTGGCCGGGGTGGTGGTGGCGGCGGTGGTTCGACCCCGCTTTTGTGGGGCGGAGTAGCTGGGCTCGCTCGCCATGGCCATTTGGGGCTGCTCCCTCTCTTTGAAGCGCGCCCCCCCCGCCGCGCGAAAGGGCTCGGCTCCTCCCCCCGCGGCGCCCGCTACTTCCTGCGCCCTCCCGCCGGCTGGGTTGGCGCTCCGGTCGCCCGGCGGCGGAGAGAAAGGGAAGGCCCCCTCCCGGGCGGGGAGGGACCTTTATCTGATCGGGGAACGTGGCTTTCCCCATCCGGCAATCCTCCCTCCCGCTGCCTTTTTTAAGCGGGCTCCTCCAGGCTCCCCTTGAAGGAAGATAACCTCCATCGTTAGGGTTTCCATAAATCACCTGATGGCTCGCTGGCTCTTGAGTTATTCGGAGATCCCTTTTCGCAGACGTGAGATAACCGGGCGTGGAATAGGCGGCGGCGGCGGCGGCGGCGGCGGCGTCTTTCCCGGGCCGGCTTATCGCAGGATCGGTCAATGTGCGAACCACGGTTCCCATTTGCGCTTCCCCGACGCCCCCGCTCCCTACAGACTCCCATTTTATCTGTCATCCTGCAATCTTCCCCTTGCAAATTTAGGGTACAGTGTTTAGGAGAAAAATCCTTTCTGCTAATTGTTTGAAAGAATGACTAGGAATGTCAGGGGCATCTGCGGCAAGGGTCATAAAAGTCAAGATGGCGGCCGCAACCACACACTCAAAGCCCTTCTCCTTTCTTTGTGGCTGCCACGTTGACTTTTATGACCCTTTTTTAAAAAGGTGCTCCTCTTTCTCCCTTCTCTCTTTTTCCCTGGAACCGCAAGCTGGAGGTCCTGAATGAAAAGCCGTTCTTCAAGCAAACCGTGGCGAGGCTGGATGGGACCAATGCGGTGGGCTTCCTTTCGCCTGCCTGCCGCGATGGGCTTATAAGAAGAGGCAGAGCAGAATAAAGGAACGGCAGCCTCAGGCCCGTAGGAAAGTTGGGGGAAAGAGCCAGATTTGCCGCGACCTCCAGGCTCGGCCAACCCCGAGCCACCTTCGCCTGGGGCCTTCACTTCCAGGGCCCCACCTGGTTGCTTCTTGCCTAAAGGACAGGCAGAAAAAGGAAGCGGTGCTCCGGAACTGGCCCGCGGCTGTTTCTGGTCCGAAGCAGTTCTGCGGTTTCCAATGCTCTGCCCGCGGAAGCCCCACGGCGGACTCCGGGCAGAGTCCTAGTAGGCAGCGCCCCCCCTGAGGCTGATTCTGGGGGAGTCACCCACATGTCCTGCCCATCACAGGTGGTATCCAGCTTCCAGGGGGTGCCCCAAAGCCCTGCCAGGAGCCCCATCTAGAAAAGTGGTTGCCCCCTTCAGGTTTGCAGGAAGGGAAGAAGGATGATCGCCCCCTGCCCCTGTAGAAAGGGAAGAAGGATGTTTGCCCATCAGCATCCCCACCTGGAAGGGACTTGTCTCAGGTTTGTCCCACCTCTCAACCAAATCGAATTCAGGAGATTTTCAGAGCAAAGTAGACCTAATTCTGAAACTGTAGCTTTCTAGCCTTTATTCACAATGAATTATTTTATTAGGGTTTTAGTGTTTAGGAACATTCTAAATTTCAGAAGGTTTGCTAGCTTATTGTTTAGAAGCCAGGACATCAAAAGAGATTTGATGAGATCTAGAGGAATGTAACTCTGGGTCTGTACTTTGAAAATGTTGGATATTTTTGTCTTTTTGCCTCTGTTGGCTTGACATGGATCACACCCCCCACCCCCCATTCTGCTGTACTTCTTTACGTCTGCTGTAAATTGAGCAGAAAATTTAAAAAAACAATTCAAATCGTATTTCATTCCTGTTTAGTCCATTTGTCTCTTCTGAGATTTTGCAGATTTCTCGCCTAGAGGAAAGCCTCTGAGATGCGCCATTATACATTATACAATGCCAGAATACCAAGAGGGGCAAAAGGAATCCCCTCCCCATTTACAACCTTCCTTTAAATAGAAGCTATTTTAGCAGTCCTGAATGACTGTTGTTTTCTTACCAGAAAGCCTTGCCCCAACAGTCGTCTCTCAGATAACAAAAACCAATCAGGTGTTGCTCTTGCACCATCTTCCAAAAACTCCTGAATCTGAAACTTGGCAGATCTGAACCTCAGAAAGCTAATTTTTTCCTAGACGTTTAATCCAATTCTGCCAAGAAATAAATAGCCATCAGCAGATGTTTTTTAAAACAAAAGAAGATAAACTTTCCTGCATCTATTTCTCTGACACACTCACTATCCTATTAGAGTGCTAAGATTCCTAAAAATTTCATCCAGTTATATCAAGGAGGAAACGGTATCACAGAGGATGTTAAACGGAGATTTGAACTCTGGCCTCAGATCAGAATTGTGGGCCCCCAAATCAGTATGAAATGGAGCAAGCTGTCCTGCAAATCACTGCCTCTGCCTGAACCCACCCAGGTTCATGGGGCACCTTTCACTTCTCTGACGCTGCCAAGCATCAGGGGTTCCCTGCTGCTGAGGATGGGAGAAGCAGCTTGCAGCCAGGAGTAAAGCAGTGAGGAACTGGGAAGGGAGCAGGTGCTTGAATGCAGCGGGACTGAAGAGACAGCTCTCCCCCAGGCATTTGGGCCAGATATTAGCACAGGGACTCTAGCATGGGTGTACATGATTAGTCACCTTTTTGTGAGATGGGCGGTATCTAAATTTGAAATATAAATAAGTAAATTAATTAATTAATTAGCAGTTTTGTGGTTTTCCTGAGCCTCAATAAGTTTTACTCAATCTTTGGTTTAATGGAATCCTTTGTTTTTATTTTGTTCACCACCCAGAGTTTCTTGGAGAGATGGGTGGCCATATGAATTGGATGAATAGATGCGTCTCCTGGAATAAGCATTTCTATGCTAAAGTTATGTACTAAGTGGTTAGCCAATTGTCTTCTTAATACCAAAATGGTGAGGAACAGTTCAAGGCACTGGATATGTTAACCTGCAGGTGAGAAGACCAAAGACTGGCAGCCATCTTCAGGTCTCCAAAGGATTGTCCTACAGAAGAGAGAGTTGACTTGTTCCCTGTCACCCCAAAGGCAGGACTGGAACCAGTGGACTGGAACTACCATACGGGGAAGGAGATTTACCTTTATATTAAAAGGAATTTCCTGACAGTAAGAACTGTCACCCAGGGGAATCAGTTGCCTCATGCGATGAAATATTGTAGCATATCCTGCATGGAACAGGGAGTTGGACTAGATTTCTTCCAACTATGATTCTGGGATTCATACCTCCATGTTTCAAAAGAGATTTGTAGCAACCAAAAATTGCCAGATATTTGGGATCCAGGGAAGTCTTCTCTGGAAGTGGCCTTTCAGTGGCCTCTTCCAAGGCAGCTGCTGCCATGGCCTTCCTTGAGGAGCATCATTTCTACTTGACCCTCCCAGCCACCCCCTTATAGGAATCTGTGGAAGAAGCTCCAAGAGGTGGTGGTAGAGCTCTCAGAGGGCTGAAACCACACTGCCCCCCTCCTAGTAGCTTGAATATCCCCTAGATTATAATGTCTGCAATTGCGTAAACCCTGTTGTACCTGAGGCTAATCCCTGTCTGTCTTTCTGCAAAATATTAGCATTGCCTCTCAGCAGCTCTGAAATCCCTAGCAGTTAAATCACACCAGGCTGTCAGCGGTCTGAAATGCTACCTTGAGAAACCAAATGGACTGGACCAGTAAGAACTGCTATGTGATGTTGCTTTGCCCAGTTGTCTTGGTGATAGAGATGCAGTTGTGCTACCTCACAATTACTGCCTTGGAGTACTAAGCTCTCCAATGTGCCCGGCTCCTGCTGAACCAGTTTTCCTCTGGCAGCTTCAGGATGTCAGCCAGGCTGTACTAAGTAAAGGAGGGGGCTAAGATCTGTCATGCTGACCATCTCTTCTTTCTTTCTTCTAGCCACTGAGAAGCAGTAGGGCTTTCTCAGGCTCCAAAGGAGATTGCCCTAATTGGTCTCCTGCCTTGCAGAGACTGATAAGATCCTGCTAAATCCAAATCTTGTCAGGTGACAATCTAGCCATGATGAGGTTGGTCAGTCTCTTTCCAGCATCCAGCCTTTCCCCACCTGATGCCGCACATGTGTGTCTGGAGCCCAGCCTTGGGAAAGGCATGGAGAGAAGTTCGAGGGACAGGGAGGGCGGAAGCCTTGTGGCTTTTCCCAGTAAGCAGCCTTTTCTGTGCCAGTCACCTATGGGTTGCAAGACATCTACATTCACTATTAATGCCACCTTGAAAAGAGGAGATAACAGTTATTATCAAACTATAATCTATGGAGCTGAATTTATTTTAACTATATGCAAAGGTTTATGTACAAAGTATTTTTTCAGTATGAAACAGGTTATTTATTTCTTGCTTTATTTGCTTTGTGGTTAAATGCAGAAACTCTATAAGGAGATCTTGAAAGCAACTGCCAGTTTCATAATATGGATTCAGTTATCAGCATAATTAATTGTACTGGGAGAAAAAACAATTTGCTAGTTAATTTGCTGAAATAACAAAGTGCAAAAGCAGGTAAGGTGGTAGTTCAGCAAATCTGAGTAAATCACTGCCTTGCTCTGACTACTGTTCACTAGCGCAGAGAGATAAGTGTTAATGAAAGAAATCCCCGGGGCTGTGCATTCATTTTGGGACAAATAGAAAAATGGGACTAATAGGTCCCTTTTGTTCATTCATCATCCATCACAAGGCAAACATCATATCCCTAAACAATCCTTGAATGAATAGCAATGCCTTCAGCCCTGCCTTGCTTTTCAACCTTGGTTTTCCAGCAAACAACAGACTGGACATAGCGAAGCTGCAGGAGCAGAAGGAGAAACAGCCAAGGGGAAGCGACCCTCCACTTTTCAACTCAGCCATTTCCTAACTGACATGGCCACCAATCTGACAGAACTTCGGACAAGGAGATTCCTTCTCCCTTTCTATCAGTAAAAACAGCTAAACATTTTTATGCACAGTTGCAAAAGGTAAATGGTAACACAGGTCCTACCATTAAATTATAGTTTGCAAAAGTGATGCAGAGAGGAAAATTATGGGATGGGAAGAGCAAAATAGACACATCTTGGTTTCTTAAATATTTTTCAGTTTTAATTCCAGGTACTTAGAATTGCTGTTAGAATGTATGAATGAGCCAGGAATATTTTAGAATTCTTTTAAAGTTTTATTTCATTTGTTCTATTTTTTCTTTCTTAGGTTTTAGTGGCTTATGTGAAATGCTGACCATATGCCTGTAAGATCTTGTCCCGTTCGTCAAGAGAAACTCCCGTAACACGTGTGGTTCACAAAAGAGGTTTACTCAAGTGTAACGCAACAGTTATAAGCAAAGCCAGGACTGGCTTGGTACAATCACATTGGTTACTTTATACCTCTCCCCTTCCCGCGTTTTCGCCCCGCGATCGCGTTACAGGCTGCAGATTATCAGCGCCCCAACAATCCCCCTTAATTGTCCAGATGGCAGGTTCAGCTTGAGTCCCATTGTTCTTTGATTGTTGTTAGCCCTTTGCGTGGTCGTTGCCTTTGTTGGGCTTCTGTCGTGCACACAGCCGGGAGCTATCCCTCACGCGCTGATTGCTCTTCCTCAATTCCGCGGCTTTCTTTTGTCCATAGTGCCCGCGGCCCTCTGGCGTTAACACAACGCATCCGCTCCAGATTAGTGAAGAGGCGCCAGGTGGCCCATTCATTAGTTTGCAGTTAGCACTTCCTCTTTCTGCGCTAGTGCTCAAGCGGTGAAACTGACTAAAGCACGCCTGGGGAATTTCCTAGCCGTGCAGCGCCGGCTGAACCTGACAATGCCCACCGCACCAGCTTTTTCTCTCAAGTATGATTTAGGCCACAACCTTTTGCACCAGGAGCAGGGAATCAGGGTCCTTCCAAATAGGGCCCTCGTGGCATCATTTGCCACTGGTTGCACTGCTGGCCGGGCTATAGGAATTGTAGTTCCTGCTCTCCATTGTTTGATTAGGAGCCCACAGCATCTTGCTTTAGGGGATAATTTGAAAACTTGGTACAAAATACAGTATCTGGGCTCTCTCCAGGGGCTGAGTTAAAGCAGTCTCCATCCATCCATGAAACAACAGAAAAGTGTATCAGTGTGAAATTTGCTGCTGCCTCCATTGCCGATCCCAATCCTGCCACTGTAATAAAACCAGCGAGTGGGGCTGTCCTTATTTCCTCTGTGCAGGACACAGTAAAGGTGGATTCTCCTGGCTTTGTTTCCTTTCCTGCCCATCCAGGATCAAGAGCTGTCAGGAAAACTTCCCCCAGTCCTTAATGTCTGATAGGGCTGGAGGTGGGAAGAAGGCAGATTTTCACAGATGGCTAGACTGGCAGGCTTAACCACCTGTCAGAATTCACTCTGCTTTTGCACATGTGTTTTGCTTGGTTGCATTCCAAGATAGCCCGGCCACTGTCTGATATTCACTAATAGGCTTCTTTCAGGTGAGGATTTCATGCTCTTCCAGAAGAGTGCTACAACATGGTTCCAAAAGCAGCCTGAAGGGACTGGTTGTTTCCAGGTTCACTGTGTCAGATTCAGCCAGCATGGCACAGCACGGTGAAGCACTGCTCAGCTGCACCTAGTCAATTTCACCGCCCAGGCGCTAGCCGAGGAAAAGGGGAAGTGAAAACTGCGAACTGATTACAGCCAGGTGGCGACACTTATCTCAAAACCGCAAGCAGATACTTTGTATCAGCGCGGTTTCCCCTCGGGTGCTGCAAACAAAGGAAAGCGCAGAGGCTCGGAAGTGAAGCAATCAAGGAACGATCGAGAACTCCCAGCTTTGCGCGCAAACAGGCAAACCCAACAAAGACAACAATAGCACAACCCATAGACTACAATCAGAAAGACAAAAGCACCGGACTGAATCTGCCATTTGGGCGGGGGGATCCAAACTAGACCCTAGAGCTGAAGAAGGGTCATGACTCGCTACGCTCCAGGAAGCAAGGGATACAGAATCCTGAACCCAAAGACGGGAAGAGTAAGCGTATGCAGAGTGGTATACTTTGATGAAAGGGAGAGAGGCTGCTGCACTCAGGTGGATAATGACTGCGGAGAAACCAGCAGCAGCAGTTACCAGCCTGAGATGTTCAGCCTTACACCAGAAGACACAACCACACCAACCCAGAGGGAGATGGAAGTCCAGGAAGAGACTCCACCAGAGACAAATGATGAGGCCAAGGATGCAGAAGAGAGTGAACCACCAGTCCTCACTCCTGAACCTGTTCTGAGACGCTCATCACAACAAAGGAGTTCCAGCTGACAGACTTACCTGCCTCGCAAGGTCATCGCTACCAAGCGAACCCGCATCGTGGATGAGGTGCTGCAAATGCCAGCAGATGAGGCAAGTAAGTGGAAAAGGGCAGCACGGGAGGAGCTAGATGCTCTGTACAAGAACAAAACATGGACTTTAAACTACCAAAAGGCAAGAAGGCCATAGGTATAACTGGGTGTTCAAGGCAAAACAAGATGAGAATGGCGAAGTACAAAGGTACAAGGCCAGATAGGTAGCAAAAGGCTACTCACAGAAATTTGAATAGGACTATGATGAATGTTTTGCTCCTGTTGTGAAACACACAATTAGAATGCTTCTAAGTCTAGTAGCATTTAGGAACATGGACGTCGAACACTTAAGATGTTAAAACTGCATTTTTACATGGGGAAATAGAAGAACTTTACATGACACAGCCTCCAGGCTTCACTAATCCCAATACCAAGCATCTCGTTTGCAAGCTTCAGAAGGGGATTTATGGCCTGAAGGAGGCAGCCAGAGCATGGAACAAGAAGTTAAACCAAAAACTTCTTGACCACGGTTTCATTCAAGGAAAAGCTGATCCCTGCCTATACACAAGACACAGAAATGGGAGGGATGTGTATATACTTTGTTATTGTGGCAAATCATTAAATCACCCACATAACAAGAGGGACTTCACTGATATTATTTCTCAACTAAATAGAGAAGTAGAAGTGAAGCATCTGGGCAATGCCAGCTACTACTTAGGAATACAGATCGAGAGAAGAAGAAGATGGGAGCTTTCTTCTAAGTCAGAACCAAAAGATTCTAGAACTATTGGAAAGCTTAGGATTGCAAAATGCCAATCCTGCGCCTACACCGATGGAGACAGCTTTCCACAAGCAACAAGAACCCAGCGATCTCCTACCAGAGAAAATGAATATAGAAGTGCCATGGGAAAATTGTTGTATCTAGCCACCACCACTAGACCAGACATTGCAGCTGCAGTGGGCATTCTATGCAGAAAGACAAGCACACCCACACAGAGAGACTGGACTGGTGTCAAGAGGGTGGGAAGATACCTAAAGGGGACCATGCGCCTAAAACTAAAACTGCCAGCCACCAAGAATCCTAGACTAGTGGGATTCACAGATTCACAGATGCAGACTGGGCAGAAAACATTGCTGACTGCAAGTCCACTAGTGGCTATATATTTTTCTATGGGGGTGGAACAGTGAGCTGGGGAAGTCACAAGCAAAGCGCAATAGCACAGTCCTCTGCAGAAGCAGAGTATGTGGCAGCGACAGACGCATGTAATGAGACTGTGTGGCTTAGATTATTGCTTGCAGACATGGGTATAGACGAACCAACCCCTATACAAATCTTTGAAAACAATCAGAGTTGCATCAGACTTTCACAGTCAGAGAAAGTAGGTGGGAGAAGTAAGCACATTGAGGTAAAACATCATGTGGTGAGAGAGTTGCAACAACAAGGGTTAATCAAACTAGACTATTGTCCCACAGGAAACATGGCAGCGGACATCTTCACAAAGCCATTGTCAGGAACCAGTTATCAGAAACTAAGAGAAAAACTAAATATTGTGGGACACGGAGACATTCAAGGTTGAAAAGAAGGGGTGTTGGAAAATATGGGGTTTCAACCAAACCTGTCTCACATGAGCACAAAGGGAGGGGTGGCTCCACTGTGGCCTAGCTTTGCTGCTTTGTGTGGGAGGGGCTTGGAGCCCGCCTTTTTTTTCTGTTTCCCTCGTTTTCCCTTTTTTCTCCTCATGGCTCTCCACGAGGTAGGAATGAATTCTTTCTCCTCGTGGGTTTTATATTAACATTTAACAACCCCAACAGGAAGGAGTATTAGGCACGTTCCATGCCTTGAATTATTTTTAAAAACAATAAAGGCGGGATAAAAAAAATCTAAAAAAAAAAAAGCTAATCTCATATCATGGGTCAAGTGGTTGCTGAGTTTGCCTGTAAAACAAAATGCTGTTTAATTGCTTCTCAAATGTGTGTACAGTATAATCTCTTACATTTTAAAGCTACAACTCGCATGGTAAGAGGGTGCCTTCTAACTCTTGTGAGAAATGTCTCCTCATCTCCAGCTTGTGCCCCCCCCTTGCCCCAGATATAATGAGGGGTGTCTCCAAACAGTCTTCCATTTCAAGAGCACCGTTTGCCTGTGTCAAATTCCCCCATACTGGAAAACCATTCCTGTCAGGGAGGCAGGAGATTTTAAAACTATTTCAAAGGCCCCCATCTCCCCAACCCATGTGAAAAGACATGAAGAAACTGGCCCTGCCCACTTTGAGAGAGTTGGGCTCTTCCACACACCCCTGGCAATGGGCATTTCTCCCGTCTTCCAGGTGGAACATCAATGCATCAGTGGGACATCAGCTGCTTCCACCGCAGGCTTCCTGCCCCACCTCCGAAATGAGGCCAGACCCGCTGCTGCATTCAGAGGAGCAAGGGCTTTTCTCTGTTGCTGCCTCTCCCCCCATGGCCAAGCACCAATGGTCCACCTTCCCTGCTCCTTGGTCCATGGCACTCTCTGGGGAAGGGGAGAGGAAGTGGACATTCCCTGATCCTGGAAAAAATGGGTTGCTGGGAGACCTTGTCTCTGCAGCTGTCAAAACAGAGATGGCCACGAAGGCACCGAGGTCATGGTCAGATGGAAGCCTTGCAACAAGCCAGTTGGAGGCCTGCAAGTCAGATTCCCTCAGGTTCCTTCTTCACACACACTGAAGACGTGCACCGAAGAGGGCTTCTTCCATTTTCTGGAGGAAAACAACCACTTCCTTCCCGGATCAGCCTTGACAGCAGGCTGGCACTGAGATGGAGGCTCTGTTGCGGGGACATTGTGTACAGGAACATCTGCACTGTGTATGGGTTGGACGCTCCCAAGTCCAGATGGGAGATTCCACAGAAGGTCATGGAGAATAACAGGGCTAAGATCCTGTGGGACTTCCAGGTCCAGACGGACAGGCAGGTACTGGCCAATCAATCAGACATCGTGGTAGTAGACAAGGACCAGCAGATTAAAACAGTGGTTTTAAATTCTGAGAGGCAACATATTATATAGGTGGAGTCAGTGCTGAAATTAAATTAGGATTTTTGAGATGAAGTGACTCATTTACATTGTAAAAATAATGTATTAAATTAATTAAATTTAAAAAGTAATCAGTCTGGAGCAACATTAATGGAGAAATTTATAGGCAAGATGTAGTTTGGAACTGAAGCTGCTGATCATACAGGTTTTTTTTTTTTTAATTCAGCACAAAGATCTATCCTGAGGCTGGGATGTCCATGGGGAAGGGGCAAAAAAGTCAGGATGGTGGCCACAGCTGTCATCTTGACATTCTTGGCTGCCCTCATAGCCACCCAGTCTTGTTGTCAGCAGTTCGAGATCTAGAATACAAGATCATATTTTGCATTTATCTTGGCAAGTGAGAACTTAGAAATGGAATGCAAAGAAGAATGAATATCCATTCCTTCTGCCTGTAGAAATGATTCAGAAACAGAAATTATTCAGCAAAGCTCAGCTGACAAGGAGAGATTAAACTTTTTTTTTTCCCAGTGATTTTTTTCTTTATCTTTGAATTCTGACATGAATACATTTTTGGTCCAGAAGAAACAGGCTAGTTAGTTGCTGTGAGATCCTCTGAAGTAAAGCAGCAGCAAACTTTTAAAAATGTTAATACTCTTTCTGTTTCTTCTTTTATCGTCACCTGTGCAGGGTAACTGATCTGTATCTTCAGTACTTTTCAACCAGAAATTCTAGTAGTGACTGGTTTTCGTTTTTGTTTTTTTGCTTTTTTAGATTCCTTTTTAATCTTTAATTTCTTTTCAAGGTAATTTTTATTTTTTTCCCCATTTCTTCAATTTTTAAATTTTTATGTTTTTTAAAACTGAGAAGCTCAGCTAAATAAATGAATATTCTTATATTTTTTTTCTAGATTTTTTCAATATTTATAAAAACATTTTCTATTTATGGAGGGTTTCATGTCCTGTCTCATGGAATATAATAAGCCTTAAATGTCATTATAAGAAGATATAGATACTTAACAATATAGGGAATTTAAAAGTTGAAATTATAAGAAAAAAGAATCTCATATTCTCCCACATGAAAAGGATCTTCAGAATTTGTAGTACAGCAGGAAATATTGGTTATTTAATGTTCTAATAATGTTATTTACTAATGATTATGGCTGTACCAAGAATCATCCAGATGTTTTACATAGATGTTTTGTATAACTTTTTCCTGTGTATAACTTTTTGCTGTTAAAGACAATGCAGAATATACAGCTTACTGCTCAATTTTTTGCAAAAAATTAGACAGCAAACCTGGCATCTAGATTACAGACAGTATTACTTTTGATTGTTCATCCTGCACAATCTGGTTTTATAAAACAGTGTCAAGCCTCAGACAATATTAGACTATAAATCAGTATTTTAGATATACATTCAGAATAACTCAAATTCACAGTGGTGGTTTCACTGCATGCAGAAAAGGCCTTTGATATGGTACCGTAGAGTAGTTTTAGCCAAATAATGACTTTGTTCTTTTTTCTTGATTGGTTTAAAATGTGGTTCTCTTTATACTGCGGGCAGGTTTGTTATAAATGGAATTATTTCCTTATCTATTAATATGACTGATGGAACTCAACAAGGATATCCCTTATCTCCTCTTATTTGATACTGGAAATATTGGCTTGCCTTATCAGGCCATCAAAGGAAGTTTTGAGTTTGTGAGGAAAGATAAATGTTGTAAAAAAAAAAAAAAGTTATTAAGAGAATTGTTATGGAAGGAAGATGTCAAGATTTTCTTTAGCAAATTTACAATTTTATTGTGTTCATGAATGTTTTAATTTTACTGCCTTTCAGCTTTATCACTGGGCCCAGTAGAGATTGATTCTGTGGCTCCTTTGGTATCATGGCAAAAGTATGGCTCACTTTTTAGGTATAATCTTACTGTGTTTCAGGATTAAAAGCTTTGGAAATTTTTGAGATGAAGCATAATTTTGACCATTATTAGCATACTTACACTTTGGGGTAATCCTAGGTTGAACATTTCTGCTAAACCTTGTTTTCTTATTTTTATTTTATTTTGAAATTTGTTTTTTGCTATTTATGAGCTAATAGAGGTATGCCTATAGATAGAATAGAGAATAAACTATTCATGGGCTAATAGAGATATAAGAGCCCATTAGTCCTTCCTATTACTGTTCAAGTTTATAAACATATTGCCATTCAAGTGTATAAAAACAAGGGAGATTGGAATTGTCTAAAATTGTAGAATGGCAATATATTCAGTTAGAGACCTTTTGATTTTACAGTTTGGTTGAAATACCTTAGTAGTACCTGAAACTCCTAAAGTACTATTAGGAATGAAAAGAGAATTGGACAATTCTAAATTCACACTTTCTTTTACAAATAACTAAAGATATTACAGTAGTTATTTGAAATAATTGAAATACTCCATATTAATTAACCAACCATCAAGGGTCTTAAAAGAAATCGAATGTGTTTATTTTAAGATGAGATTAATTCAACAGCAACAGTATAGATATAGATATTGGACATCACAGCAAATGTTTAAAAAACGTTTGTTATCAATATCATTGTACTAGAAGTATAAAATGATGGAGGGCTGTCTCCACTATTGCTTTGGTTCGATATTCATAAATTTGTTAATATGGTTTTGGAAAGAGCAATATGATTGTAAGAATGTAGATGAGCATTTAAATC